>OX381627.1:1593081-11593081 GCA_947459985.1 Diloba caeruleocephala | reverse complement strand
TTGACAAAATCATGTTAGATAACACGAAGAGACTCACGCTGTCTCGTTCACTCAACACCCGACCGGTATACCACCCTCGCCGACGAAGATGCCCGCCTCACCAACGTCGTGGAGGCCCATCGCCGCTACAGTACCACTCCGTTCAAGTAGGAAACACGTCTCCGCCCCCCCCCCCCCCCCCCCCATCCCTTGCTCGGCCAGTGCAGAGGCTGTAGATTTAAACAGCCCCTATACAGTTTAAATAAAAGTGATCCAGCAACGCTCTAAGTCGAGGTCCGAGACGGACAGGGTATTTTTTATTGGTCCGGTGGAAATACATCATGTACTTCCTCCGCCCCGGGAAAGGGCGCAGGGGCATGCCGGACTCCTACCGGCTAAAACCACCGGAGTGGTCATCTTCAGCAACGTAGGGAGGCTCCAGGAACTCAAATAGTCTCCATTTAGAGCCACCCATTAGTGCCGCGCCTTTAGGCACATCTCGGAGGGGATGACTGTAAAGCGGTCACCCCCTCTAGTGGGGTAAGGCGACTGTAAAGAGGCCACCCTCCCAGGAACCTCTCGGGCCTCGCTATGCGCTGTGCTGCACACACGGCGGTAATTTACCATATTATTATGTTTACATTACATACTTTTAAATAATATTATATAATATATTACTGTCCCACTGCTGGGCACGGGCCTCTTCTCACGAGAGAAAGGTAAGGCCTAAGCCCACCACGCTGGCCTAGTGTGGGTTGGCGGACTACACACACACTATTGAGAACATTTTGAAGCCCTCTCAGGTATGCAGATTTCCTCACTATGTTTTCCTACACCGTTAACGGAAGTGATAATCAAATTTAGATCCACACATTAATCCGAAACGGTACAGACTTAGGGTGAGATTCAGAAACGAGTCTAAGCTAAGTTCACGGTTCCATCTATCAAAATTAGGGGCGTAAGTAGTACATTTTGACACATGGAAGCGTAAGTTCACGCTTAGACTCGTTTCTGAATCTCACCCTTATAGACAAGTATAATAATTGCGTTTATTTTTTAATATTTTTATTTTAACCTTAGGTTCGATTTCAGCTGTGTACAGGAAACGCGAACATATGGATATCTATAATACAAGATATATATATACAGTTGATTTGGACGACAACTTCGGCAATAGGAGAGTCGTTATTTTTTTTGTATGGCGAGTGTTCTCCGTGTGATACTTGGTGAAAAATATACCACCCCTCTTCAACCACAGGTGTCGTAAAGGCGGATAAGGTTTCATATCAACAGGATGGGTAGCAGCATCCTTCTGTGTGCTAAAAACAACATACTGCGATCACCTATCCGCTTGCCAAGTGTGGTGATTATACGACCGCTCATTGTTGTGATAATGCGGAGTCCCGTCAGCGGTAGACGTTTACGCTTTTTACGGACTGATTTGCGTGTGGATGCATTGTCGAAAGAACCAACCATGCATGTTGGTATCGTTTCCCGATCGTTCGTTCATATAAGAGATCCGTGACTCGGAGAGTCTTGGTGTCGGGTGTAGTCTTAGTACAATCCACGATGACGCACCTGATAATAATAAGCCATCTTCTTCTTTTCGTGTGGTTAGTGGTGAACCTTGTGTCAGAGTTGTTCAAGCCGCCCAAATGCCTCTTACGACTTGGCTTACCGACAGCTCGGAGACGCTCAGTTCAAATAATATGCGGTCACCCATAAATGGTGTAACCGCGCCAAGCGTTGCTTAACCTCGCCGATCATTTACCGACAAGTGAGTGCAACTGGCTATGAGCCACTAAAATTATATTTAATCATGGTTATGTAAGTAGGGTACGTATATGTACAAATTCTATATATATTTACTGTTTTTGTTACCTTCTATGCTCTATAGAAAAGTAAAGATACATTTCAATAAAAATCGAATTAATGCTACATCACTATTTCTTTATTTTAAACAAACAGTCACATTAACGCCTCAGTTATTTATTAATATAATTGCACTACAACGATACTACAAACAACATAACCCAGTGACCAGCTCCAGATACCTACCTTACTTGATATCTTAATAGCTGGTTTACATGCAATCTGCGTAGTGGAAATTACCAATAACATACATAATTAAGATACCTACCTATCGAAGAAAAATTCTGCGCTAGCAACTTCCTAAGTGATTTAATTGGATGATAACCTCCTTCATGAAGATATGTAAGGCAAAAAAATTCAAAATTTAAAATAAAATATATTTTTGAAAATGCCACGACTTGATGTTTGCCATACGAACTAATATCGCTTTAAAAATATATATATATACAAAAAAAGAAAACAGACTTGTTATTGTAACATGTCGAGCACGTCACCCGGTCTCCTTCAACCAGACAGTTCCTATCTATCTGTACTATAATAAAACTCAAAGGGAACTTTGTCGGTACATGGTCGTGTTTTTAAATTTCTGCTTGGGTTTGCTAGTGTATCAACGTGGATCAAAATCTTTGAAATGTTATGTTGGCATAACTTATTAACTAGCTAACTTCACTCCTTATGTTTTGTTTCTTTCTGTCTCAACATTAAAAAGAGAGAATATAACTATACTAACCACTAAATAGTCCACTAACCGCCGACCTTTCTATTTAGTCGGATTATTTGGTGATATTGACTGTCATAACATTTTTTGCATAGCGATACCACCATATTTTAAGCATATGAGCCGTTCTCCCTTTTTAATACTGAGAAAGAAAGAAACAAAACAAAGGAGTGAAGTTAGCTAGTTAATACGTTATGCCAATATAACTTTTCTAAAAATGACACAATCTATCGAGCTTACCTTAAGTGCCTGTGTAAGGGTGAGATTAAGAGACATGAACGTAAGACGGGCTAAGAGAACGCTCTAAGCCAAGTAGTGGCTAAGCGCATCTTCAAAATTCGTATTCAGAGACACGGTCCCTCTCAAACTTACGTCGGTCTTGGCCGTAGACTGAGTATTAACTAAACGGAGCCTTAGCGTATACCTAATGAGATAGAGATAGTTTACCAGGGTTACCAACCTATCAACCCATTTCCCTATGTTTAATTAAGTGTTCTTAATATAATGGATTCTTTACATACATTTCCAAAAACAGTAAATAAAATAATTATGTACATTCAAACCATTTATTTCTAATTACCGATATTTTGACTAGGATGCAATACTAACGTTCCAATTAGTTTGACCCGTGGCCTTGATCCAAAAACTTTGGACAGTCAATTCCTTAGAAAATCCGTAAGATTTTTAGAGTCCAATCGAACCTTCAGCTTCGTCCACTTTCAGCCATAAAAGCAACCTTCGGCCAAACTGGGCCAAAGTTTTGGCCGAAGCCAAATGTTCCTAGCTAGCGCCGAAACTTAAGTAACTAAGCTTCTAGTCTATATACTTATCTACGACAGTATTTATCTGCTCCTCCCGCTAGTATTCCTAGTGAATAATTATTCAGCGCTGCGGGGCAAATATAAGCAACAGGAGTTCTAACTTGATTGGTGAAAATGCTGATAAATTATTATTTTTAATTTATAACTTAAGACTGTTTAGCGTTGATTACTAATTATTTTTAATTGAATGAATAACAAATATCAAAATCATAATAAGAATTCAAGACTCCTTTGACTATTATTATGTGGGTAAAACAGTCACATAAAATTGTGGATTAAATATATAATAATTGGCATTATTTTGAAGTGTTACTATTTTTGACAAGTTGCAAGGTAATTTTAATCATCTCGTTAAGTTGCTTATACTATCACCATAAACATATTAAAATCATTATTTTAATCACTTTTAGCCAATCTGGAAGTAAATTGCTTAGGATTATTAAACCTTCGGCTTCGGTCGAAGCTTTTGGCGACCCAATAACCCGTTAACAGATCGACTTCGGCTTCGGCCAGTAATCGACCTTCTATTACTAAAAAAACAAATTTGTCATATATTTCTTGTGTCTAACCGAGCCTAGAATCGTAAAAATATTTTATCAAATAAAGAAAGAAAAGAATATGAATTTGCTAAAGTTTTTACAATATTGACAGCACGGTTGGTACAGTGGCTGATACAGTCGGCTGCTACGCTCTAAGTCGCGGGTTTGATTCCCGTACGGTAAAAATATTTGTATGATCTGCAAGGAGTTGTTCTGGATTCGGAATTTGTGTTGGTAAATGCACCCACGACACAGGAGAAATCCTAGTGTAGGGTAACGTATAAATACCAAATATATTCAAACGTTCGTCGTGTTTTGTCAGTACAGCAGCGTGCCCAAATATATTCAAATTTTTATCAATTATAAGTACACGACATTGAGATTTCGTCTAAAATGTATGTATTAGCTTAGGTAAAGTTAATTCCTTATTATTGTTTTACTTAGTAATATCTACTACTTTTAAATTAAACTTAATAAGAAAAAACACCTGTTTGTACACCACATTGTTTGTATGCTGGTTACAGATTCTATGAAAAATTCAAAGTTCCTGGGGTGCTAGGTTGCATTGATGGCACCCTGGTATCCATGATACGTCCCACGAATTATGAAGAGAGATATTATTGTCGAAAAGGCTATCCTGAAATGTCAGAAATGTCCTTTATTGTAAGTGAAGGGTAATTTCTAATTAATTTTAATGTAGATATGAAGATAATAAGAGGAAATATGTTCTTATTGCAGATTAATGATGCAGATCTAAACACACTTCAGTACTACTTTACTTCAGTATTTATACAATTGACATTTTTTATGTGTAAGTACACTTATTCTAAATAGGCAATGAGAAATTAAATGTGTGTTATACTTATTTTTTTCATTTAAATTAGAAAAATAATGTATTCCCTGCAAAATTACGACACTTCGCATGTGATCGGTTGTCTATGCCTTTGTTCAGCTGTGGACATCTTTTAGCTAATTTATGACGAGGATGATGTAGAAAAAATAAATAATGAAATGAAATAACGTTTATTCAAAATATACTATTATAGTCAGTGTGATGTCTGGATTAAGAATATAGCACCACTCCATCTCCTGACTCCTCCCATGGATGTCGTAGAAGGCGACTAAGGGACTAAACCAAAGGGATGAGCAGCAGCGTCCCTTGTGTGAAACAGCAACAATTCTGCGCTCACCAACCCGCCTGCCAAGCATGGTGAGTATGGCAAATTCCCCCCAAAATGACGCCACGTGATCGTTTATGGGGGAGGTTTTTTTTCAGCAGTGGGTGACTTTTGGCTGATATGGTCTTCTTCTTCTCTTAGATTATGGCTTCTGTAGAGAATCTTCCACAATTTCGCCAATGTCAAGTAATAAGGCAACGTTGTACGGTGTTTAGATTAAATAATCTTTACATATTCAATAATATATTTCACAAAAATGAAAATATTCTAAAAAATATGACGGCAACGTTGTACGGTTCAATTCTAAGGTATCTGATCTGTAGTTCTGTACTTTCTGTAAAATTAAAATATTTATTTATTTATATACTCTTTATTGTACACCACATAATACATACATAGAGATAAATATTTAAAAAGATACATGTACAATGGGCGGTCTTATCGCACAGGGCGATCTCTTCCAGACAACCTTTGGATGGACAGGAAGAAAGGAGAGAGATATTGGGCTGTCAAGTGTACAATATATCATACACAATGTTACTTAGACATAAAAATATAAAATACATAACAATATATACAATAAATATTTTATATATAAAACGATGATAAAATATACTAATAAACATCAAATATAACTAGGATAGGAGAAGAAAAATGAGAGAGAAAGGTAATGCTCCTTCACCATTTTCTTAAAAATAGGTAGTGTTTGAGCACGTCTTACTTCAATAGGTAATGCATTCTGCAATTCATTCAATCAATTCAATGCAGCTGGCATCAGCATAGTCAAGGATCGAGAGTAGAAGAGATTGTGCTAACGCAATTTTGGTATTAATAGGGAGAAAATTACGAAGACGTCTCAAGGAGCCTGCTGCAGCAAATAATTTACGACTGACTTCCTGAAGTTGTTTAGTCCAGGAAAGAGTACTGTCGATATAAATCCCCAAGTTCTTAACGTTGTTAGATATAGGAATAACAGAGTTACCAAGAGAAACTTGGGGAAGTGTCGACCAGACAATTTTAGAGACAGTTCGAGAGCCACCAACAACAGTCACTTGAGTTTTTGTTGGATTGATCTTTAGTCCAAACTTCGTGGTACATTCATCTATACGAGCCAAGTCAATATTGATAGTTTCAAAAGCGTTAGACAGCTCTCCGAGAGTGGCCTGAGTGTAAATTTGGAGATCATCTGCATAAAGGTGGAAGGAAGAAGACAGTCGAAGAGTGATAGAATTAATAAAAATTGCGAAAAGTAGTGGGGATAAAACGCCACCCTGCGGCACACCAGTAGAGGTGTAGCACCAAGAAGAGAAAGATTCTTGGATGCAAATACGCTGCCGGCGGCCAAACAGGTAACTATGAAACCAGTCAAGTACCGATGGAGATATGTTAAAAGAGCAGAGTATTCCAAGCGAAATATCGTGATCGACGGTATTAAAAGCGTTGCTAAAGTCAAGCAGTGCAAGTACAGTTAACTTACCCATTTCCATGCCTGACCTGATATCGTCTGTAATATTCACAAGGGCTGAGGTAGTGCTATGTCCAGGCCGAAAACCAGACTGAAAGCGATTAAGCAGATTGTGTTTGAAAAGGAACATACTAAGTTGATGGTGGATAAGCTTTTCAAGAACTTTGGATAGGGATGGAAGAATGGATATGGGTCGGTAGTCAGAAAAGGAAGCAGGATTAGATTTTTTGATTATATTAAATATTAATTATATATATATTAAATATCATAGTCGAGTCAACCTGATATGGTGATATGGTGACTAGTGCTTTTTAAACGTCAACGTAATATTGGACAGCCCCAAAATGTTTATTTTCCAGTTACAAACCCATGTTTACAACGATCATAATACACTTTCGACAATCGCTAAAATATAAATTTTAATATTAGAAAATAGTTAGAAGCTAAACTAAAAACTCAACTCGTAACAATAAACAAAATAATGTCAAGTGGTTTTGTAATGTTTTTTGTTCACATTAGAAGCGTCGGCCAAGGAATCGTCATTCAGCCTTAAAATTCGGCCAGTAAAAACGTTAGGATAATGATGTTTGTGACTGGTAATTCTCTAAGTTCTTTAAAATACTATACTAATACTATTATTATATTTTTTAAACCCATATAACTCTCAATCGAGATTAATGATTATGTTATAAAGAAATTTGATTTAAGCTCTAACTCCTCTACGTAATAGTGACGGCTGGGCACAGCCTTGAGTTCGTCGACGAGCTTAAACACGTTAGTGAATACCCTTTGACCCAGCGCTGCGCTCTCAATTTATTAAGGCCATCTCGATGACGAGCCCGTCGTACCACGAAATTTTCTCTTAGAGAATTGCACTCCAGGACAAGAACAGTAGCATCTTTCTGTCTCCGTTTCGCCGCCGTTAGATGAATCTAACTCACAAACTGAGAAATGCGCTGAGGGCGATTTCACAATCCCCACGCAGCAGCTGCCGACTGCTTTGCCTACTGTTGTGTGTGAGTCACAGTTACATGAATCAGCGAGCGATGTGCCTACACTGAACAGTAATAAACAACGCACCTTTTCGCAAATAGCGCAAGAAGGTCGTGAATTTAAAACAAATGAGGACAATAATTGGATATTAATACGAAGAAAACGACAAAAAAATTGATTTGTAGGAATACAGGGACAGTATAAAGACACCACAGGGAAATTTAAAGCGGCAGACATACAAATTCCTTTATTTATTAATAATGTGTTCAAAGAGGCATCGATTAATTATATTTCTGACTATATACTGAACAGAACGAATGTTATGGTACGATTGGTTGAAATTAAAATGAAGCACCAAAAAGATTATAAGGCGTATTAGATATTTGTGCCAAAATATAAATTAGAAATATTTTTAGATGAAAATGTATGGCCTGAAGGTATTTCCTTCAGGCGATTTGTTGACTTTCAATTAAGAAATATACCTAGGACTCCAACCATGGGGTTGAGGGAGGCTGGTGGCAATAGTATGATATCAAATTAACATGGACACGACCAGTCATTATATCAAACTGATTAGTTTTAATTGTAAATCTGTTATGAAATCGGTGGAAGGAATCAGAGAACTATGCAAAACATTTGGTGGGGTTGCAATTATGTGGCGTAAAGGTATGTTTACTTCGGTCATGGTCGTTCCTTGTAGCAGTGTAAGACTGGCAGCTATAAGAGTCTGTGTTGATAATAAAAGCTCGCTAATATTTACGGTGTACATGCCCACAAATAGTGCCGATAATTTAATGGAATTTACAGAAGTGCTCAGTGAAATAAATGCTGTGATTGCACATCCGTCTGAACTGTTTCTCTCTCTCTTTTTTTTTTTAAAAACGTTGCCCCACACTAGGATTTTTTCTGTGTCGTGGGTGCGTTTACAGACACAAATTCCACTTACAATACACCCGGACCCGGAACAACTACCTGCAGATCGTACAAAAATTTGTTCCGTGCGGGAATCGAACCCACGACCTGGTGCGCAGCAGCCGACTGTATCAGCCACTGCACCAACCGTGTCGTCTGTCTGTCGTCTCTGAACTGACTACTTTTTTGTGAAAAGCGGAGTTGGCTCTGTGTTGACTTTATCCACCTAAATACGCTAACGGATACCCACGCATACGTAAGTGAAAGTCATGGTTATAAAAGATGGTTGGATCACAAAGGCAGCTCAGCGTTGTTTGACGGATGTGAAGGTACATTTTGGTGTTTATTGGTCAGATCATTTTCCGTTAGAAATTAGTTATAAGATAAATAATCTACCATTCATAGTGCCATTTAATGGTATTGTTTACAGGAAGGTGAGGTGGGGAGCAAGACGTATAGAACAGATTACGAAATATAATTATTTATGTAGTAGTAAGTTAAAATTGATTGACTTTCCATCTGAGTTTACTATGTGTGCGGATAATGTATGTACAAATATGAGGCATAGGCTAGTCATAGATAAGTTATATGATAATATTATTAGCGTAATGAGAGAAACTGCTGAATTTAGTTTTGAAGTACAAGTTTCTAAAAAGCGAA
The DNA here is from genome assembly GCA_947459985.1 of Diloba caeruleocephala. Classification (NCBI taxonomy): domain Eukaryota; kingdom Metazoa; phylum Arthropoda; class Insecta; order Lepidoptera; family Noctuidae; genus Diloba; species Diloba caeruleocephala. The sequence continues at coordinate 11,583,944 of OX381627.1, read as the reverse complement.
AACAAGTAACTGGATGGAATAAATGTGTTAGGAAAGTGCATCAGGAAGCTCGACTCAGTTTCCAGTTGTGGGCATTACAAGGGAAACCCATGATGGGAGAGGATGTGTGAAGCCAGAAAACGCTTTAAGTCAAAGCTTAAGTGGTGTCAAGATAACGAAGCACAGAAAACAATGGACATATTGGCTACACACCACAAAGCTAAGGATTCTGGAAACGCACAAATATAATGGAATCTAGAGCACGAGTACCTCCGAATATAGGGAGTCAGTGTGAGCCGGGCCAGATTGCAGAATTGTTCAGGGACCACTTTATAGGGGAATCGTTTCTGAGGCCAATGTTGCAGGTGCTTGATACTGATGAGTTTGGTCCTAGTGCTCTCTTTAGATTTTCGTCCAAAGATGTAGCGAATGTTATATAAAATATTAAGCGGGGTAAATCAGCAGGTCACGATGACCTCAGTATTGAGCACTTGTAGCACGCGGGTGTACATCTACCTAGATTATTGGCATTACTATTTAATCTGTGCATAAGGCATGGGTATTTACCTCAGGGGCTTATGAAGACCATTGTAGTTCCAATTGTTAAGAACAAGACGGGCGACGTTTCCGACAAAAACAACTACAGACCACTCTCGTTGGCTACTGTGTTAGCGAAGGTGCTGGACGGTTTGCTTGATCATCAACTTGGCAGACATATTGATCTTCACGAAGCTCAATTTGGCTTCAGACCGGGGCTTTCCACGGAGACCGCTATTTTGAGGTTCAAGCATACTGTTCAGTACTATGTTACAAGAAAAAACGCCCGTATATGTGTGCTTTTTAGACTTGTCGAGAGCATTTGACATGGTCTCATACAACGTGCTATGGGATAAGCCCTGGAACGAGACTAAGACTCCCAGGGAACTAATAAAAATATAAAAGTATTGGTACAGTAATAATCAATCTAACAGTGTTAGATGGGCGAGCTCATACTCGAAGGAGTATAGGTTGCAAAGTGGGGTGAGGCAGGGGGGTCTGACCTCGACACGCCTGTTCAACCTATACGTCAACGGGCTGATTGAGGAGCTCAGCAAAGCTGGTATTGGATGTTCGATAGATGGTCGGATTGTGAATAAAATAATAATAAAATAAAAATAGTTATGCTGACGATATGGTTTTGCTGAGCCCATCAGTCAAAGCTCTTGAAAAGCTGATAGGCATATGCGAGAGGAACGCGAAAGCCCATGGCCTCAGGTATAACACAAAAAAGAGCGAACTACTGATTTTTAAGGCAGGAAATAAATCACCCAAGTCGGTTCCACCGGTTAAAATTGGAGGAGAGCCCTTACGTAGAGTCACTAAATTCAAATACCTTGGTCATTGGGTTGCTGAAGACCTTTTGGATGACCTAGACATAGAACGGGAACGTAGGGCATTGGGAGTGAGATGCAATATTGATATGTATTTGGGAAGTCATGAAACAACACGACGACTGGCGTCAATACTAGTTTATTACTAAGTATGTAAGCGCGCGCCACCCGTTGCACCACGCGTGCTATAGATGTAGGTACATACATACATCACATTCCTCCACCGTTGTGTTTTGTTACTCTAAAACAATAAACACATAGAATATAATTATTTTAAAACTTAAAAGAACTTTTTATAACATACTTTCTTTCTGTCCCTCACTGAACGTCCGAGTCCGTATGTCCTATTGCTAGCTTCTGTTTGCTCGACATTACATGTTTGTACAGCGTCAATAGGACGTTCAAACTCGGTACTCTCAGATTTGTGACTACAACCTTCTGACACTTCCCCAGTCACAGCACCTACCCCATCCCCCACCGAGACTTCAATATTTCCCTCTTTACAGAGGGTTCACTTGGCAATTCATCAGTTGACATAGGCGCACATATTATCTTAGGCTGCTGTGACTCTGATACCTCAGTTGGTAGGTATTCATTACAGGTAGCGTAAAGCGGAGGGAGATTACGTGCGGGGTTCCGCAGGGGTCGGTTCTCGGCCCCTTTTTATGGAACCTCGCCTACGACGTGGTCCTGCGTGTCGTTCTCCCCGCTGGCGTCAGCTTGGTCTGTTACGCTGACGACACTCTTGTGTTGGGCAGCGGGGAGTCCTTCGAGGGAACCATCCGGCTTGCCCAGCAAGCGGTGGCAATTGTCGTGGCCAAAATCCACGCTCTGGGTCTGCAGATAGCGCCCCACAAAACCGAGGCGCTATGGTTCCACAAACTGCCGCGGAGCAGAGAACCACCCTGTTCGTGGATACGCGTTGGTGACGCGCAAATCAGGGTGGGCCAGTACATGAAGTACCTGGGGCTCACCCTGGACAGTCGTTGGGGCTTCGAAGAGCACTTCACGCGCCTCGTCCCCCGAGTCGAGAGGGTAGTGGGTGCATTGCACCGGGTGCTGCCCAATCTCGGGGGTTTGAGCGAGGAAGTTCGCCGTCTCTACGGGGGCGTCGTGCGGTCTGTGGCCCTCTACGGGGCGCCTGTGTGGTCATCCCGGCTGTCTGGCGTCCAGCGCTGCAGAACCAAACTTCATAGTCTGCAGCGCAGAGTGGCTATACGGATCGCACGGGGATACAGGACAGTGTCCTATGAGGCGGCAACTCTCCTGGCACGCTTTCCGCCTTTCGACATCCAGGCGGAGATGGATGCGTGGGTCTATGACCAGACCAGGATACCGCAGAGCACACGCTCAAGGAGTGCCCTGCGTGGGCGGCCGAGCGGCGGATCCTGGTCGATCGGATCGGGCAAGATCTCTCTCTGCCGGCAGTAGTGTCTATGCGGCTATGTCGGCAGAGCATGAAAATTGGAGTGCAGTGGTCTCCTTCTGCGAGAGCGTCATGCTCCAGAAGGAGACTGCAGAGCACGATCAGGAGAGGGCTGATCCCGCACGGACAAGGACGAGACGGCGCCGGGGCAACAACCGTCCCGGCTCCCAAGTCCAACACGCCTGAGCCCCCTGCCGTCACTTCATGGTGGGGGGCCTCGGGGGTCGGGTCGGGCACGCAGATTGGGGAATCTACGTGCTCACACCGAGCGACCCCCGGGAAGACGGTGGTGCGCACGTGATGTGATGACCGCTCCAGTGGTTTTAGCCGGTAGGAGTCCGGCATACCCCTTCGCCCTTCCCTTTATTTTTACTATCTTTCCTAATTCCCAATTAGGTTTTCTACCGGAAAACCATTTACACCATACAATTTCACCTACATGGAATTTTCTACTAGGTTTTAATTTGTTTGTAACTTAACTTTACTTTAATTTGTTTGTAACTTCTGTAACGTCTAACCTAGACCGTAAATTTCTACTAAACATAAACATAGCTGGAGTAATCCCTGTAGAACAATGTACGGTATTGCGATATTCAAACAAAATACTCAGTAATTTCTCATGTATTGCATTTTGTGAGGCACATTTACTGTCTACAATACATTTCAACATTTTTTTTGCATGTTTTTTCCGAGTTTTCCGCTTGACTGTTGCTAGCAGGATGGTAAACAGGAGAAGCTAAATACTTAATGCCGTTATTATTACAAAATTGATGGAATTCAGCAGAATTAATCTTTGTGTCATTATCCGATACAATAACATTTGGAATTCCAAAGTAGAAAATATGCTTTTTAATTTGATAATTAATGTATTTGTAGAGGTGCCGCCGTTCATATAAATACATTCCAACCATTTATTATACGCATCAATTACAACTAAGTAAACACTTTGGTCCATACTCATATAATCTATATGTATACGGTACCACGGCTGGGACGGACGTGGCCAGGGAGCGGGGGGCGCGCGGGGCGGTGCCTTATGTACCCGCGAACACTCGCTGCAGTCACCGATCCACCGCTCGATATCTTTATCAATTCCCGGCCACCACATTCGACTGCGGGCTGCACTTTTAGTTTTAATAATCCCAAAATGAGCCGAATGTAGTTCTTGAAGCATTCTATCTCTGTACTGTTATGGAATATCTATTATTCTGTGCCCTCTAAATAAACATCCACTATTAAATTCCAAATCAGATTTGCAATAAAAATAGGGCAATAGTGATTGACAAGTAACTTTGCGCGGCCAACCATGATTCATATAATTTACTACTGTAACTAACACTTTATCGAGTGAAGTAGCTCGCTTAATGTCTTCAAATGAAACCGGTTTAGTAGTGGCGTCGAGAAATAGGAAAGAGATATCTGTGTTCCCTTCCTCCTTACAATTCAGCGGTGAATGAGGTGATCTTGAAAAAAAATCTGCAACTACATTATTTTTCGCTGTTATATATTGCACTACGTAGTTATATGCGGACAGTATAATTGCATATATTGTAGTAGTAAATTGCGCCTAAAAAAGCACACGGGAATAAGTAAGGAAATCAAGTAAGGATTTGGGTAATAAAAATAACCCGTTTATCATTTTTATAATTATCATTAAAATTACAATCAAAAGACAGAAGTAATTTCATACACATTATAATAAAACAATTTTTAACGGATTAAATCGCGTGTATTATTGATTTTTGTTTTTCCTGACGTTTCGAACACTGCAGGGTTCGTGTCGCAGGTCATCCTGCAATTTAATTTAATACACGCGATTTAATCCATTTAAAATTGTTTTTTAAAATGTGTAATAATCACGAAAACCTAAGACATTACTAATTTGATACAAATTTCTGAACGTAACAATTCATAATGCGACGCCTACCGGATTAAGGACGAACTAAATTCAAATAGTTCCGTTCAAACGTCAAACAACCAACGGGTGAATGTTTGCGCAAATTGTTTTCTAGATTAAATTACAAAAACTAGCGTGAAAAAATCATTATCGTGAAAAGTGGACACGAACTATGTTAATTGTGTGATTAGTGATACTTTTTATATAGTTTCAACTATGGATCCCTTCACACAGGTACGATTTGGAGATAATTTATGTCAACGGTCGCAAACCAGAAGGTCATCATGAATTGCATGTATTAACCGGTAAAAACTTATTTCCAGCGCATGCTAGAGAGAGCGAGGGCAAGACAGGAAAAGATCGATCAAAAACTTGTGAATTCCGGACAAGCAGTTCCTAAAAGGAAGCCACTATCAGAAAACATCACCATATTAAAGTCGGAGAGTTCTCCCATAAAGTCTCCTAGTAAAATTGCACGCGAATCCATTACGTCGCCGCGGAGACAGTCAAAAGAGTATACAAAGTCTGTCACTCCTACAAAAGCTGTATCCAAAAGGTCAAGTTTGAAGTCTGACAATGTGCCGTCACCACAGCGGTCTCGCAACGACGTCGTAGTAACTAAAAAGGAATTCAAAAGCCCGAAGAGAGGGAGCCTTATTAGGCGCAACTCTGACGTGTCAGTTGAGATAAACATTTCCCATAGAAATGACATTCAGATTGAGGTCCAGGTGGAGGAAAGAGATGCTCCTATTAGTGTGGTGTATGACTCGCAGGCACGATCTGGAAGCAATGTTGTTATAAAGGAGATCACAGGTGAGATGTTGTGATAAATTATTATGATATTACCGTCTGGTTAGATATGACAAACACTGGCAGTGCCAGTTACATTGCAATATATAATTGCTTGAGGCTAAGCTCTAGTTTATATTCAATCATATAATTTTACATTTCCCTCAATAACTTTGGGAGATTATCTACACAGATGACTGGTAAACATGCAAGTATACCAAGGCTTATTATTTTGCCACAAGCTTTAACCTCTTACCTATTTAATGCCGGCGGCAGCAGTGAGACACAATAGATTTTTAATTATGTCTGGATTTGTGACAGTTAATGGGATAAGGAGATAGACTAAAATAAATCATGTAATTATAAGACAAAGGTATTACTAATATTTTATTTATTAAGCTTACTTTAAATACAACACAACAATCACATTCAAAAGCCTTACGATTTTATTACTTGTAAATACCTTCATCCCATAAAAAGCTAAGCGTGAAGGTATTTATCTAAATAAGGAAGAACATGGAATGACTAACAATAAGCCATTGACACATAAATTTATTCTCCCAATACTTTACAAAGAGCTTATTGCTTGTTACTCACCTTTGAGAGATAATGTTTCCACTAATTAGTTAGTAAGTTATGTTTCTCAAAAGTTCAACAAAACATTTACTTATTAGACAAAAAATTTAAATGAATATTAATTTGTTATGGTTTCTTATACTGTTGTTTTGCTGAAGTGAGCCCCACTTAGGTTTACCACATAGGCTTGTGAAGTGAGTGCAAATTCAATTTTTAAAGTAGGAATGTCAGGTAATTTTAGATTTATATATTTATAACTAGTCCTTTCAAGATAAACTGAACTGAGGTGTGCTTATAATAACTAATAATCATTAATTTACATTCAGTTACTGACTCTATATCATAGTGTATAAACAGTTAAACAAGAATAAAATACTGTGCATATTGTTAAGTTGCAGAAGAGAAAGTTTGTTTTTTTTTTATATAAAAATTATTGTTATATCTTTACAATCATTATCATAATTTCAGCTGATATAACATTTTACTGGTATACATAGGCCTCCCTCAAAAATTATCAGAACAAGGGTCTGGGTATGTGTTGTATACTCATTTGGGGGTTATGCTATCATCACTATACTTAGCAGGCAGGTTGTCGATTGCAGCTGAGTTGTAATATTAGTGTACTTTAAGGATGCTGCTGCCCATCCCCTAGCTAGTAGTAGTCGCCTTTTACCACAACCATGGGTTGAAATGGACTGGTGCTATTCTTAGTGCCACTCGTCAAAAATGTTAAAATATATTATTACAACTACTTGGTTATAGACGATTTGTGACAGATCAATGTGATCAGATTCTACATGAATCTGAAAAGGCAAAGGTTTGGGCTTGGGATTCATAAGAATTTGATTATAAATTGCGTTGATAGTGAAGGAAATCATTGTGAGTAAGGTTTTCTCACAATGTTTTCCTTCTTCTTCCTAGGGCTCCTAAATGTTCCCAATGGTATGTGTAGTCCACCAATCCGCAGTTAGTTGGTGCAGCGGCTCATACAGTCGGCTGCTGCGTTCCGGGTAGCGGGTTCGTTTCCCGCACGAAACAAATATTTGTACGATCTGCATTTGGGTGTGGAATTTATGTCTGTAAACGCACCTACGACACAGGAGAAATCCAAGAGTGGGGTATAGTCTTAAAAATAAAAAATACAAGCTTGGTGGGCTAAGGCCTAACCATTCCAATCGTGAGAAAAGGCCTATGCCCAGCAGTGGGACAGTAATGGGCTGATTATGTATGGTCATACAGAGATTTTTCTTGTTCTAAACTTGCCACCAAATATGAATTTATTTATTTCGGGTTTAGATCTACATGATTGTCTATTTAAAATTAAAATTAATACACAGGTACTTCACCATAAATAAATTGTCAACTTAATTACTCAACTTTGACAATTATAAATCTCATCAAACAATTTTATGTTCCTTACTACAGATGACACATTCATCAATTTGGAGAAGGCTAAAGAAGACATGTCGGAGAATAAGTCTCAGAAAACAGGACTTCGGCACAATGTCAAGTCTCGACTTGACCGGCTTGGCAACTTGTATTCAGGTTGGTCACTTATACATTAGTCAGTGTGCATAACTCCCACGCCAATATTCACCATACAGGTGTGCAATAAAAAAGTACCAAACATTTTCTTCTGAACATTGACTGGCGTCTTAATATTATATTACCTTGTTATAAGTGTTAATATTATCGGGAACAATTTAAACTAATGTTCAACAATAGCAAGGTATTGTTGAACATTAGGTTAAATATACACAATCACTGTCAGAAGTTCAGTAGCTAAATGGGTTAGTGACGTTGAGTATTTTGTCAGGAAAACTTGGACAAGATTTGCACAAAACAGGAAAGAATGGAAAAAAAAGTGCCTCCTTTTTATACCATTATCACCTACCACTACCCACCTACATTAATTGGACAGAAAGCTGCGATACACAATCTCAGTTACTTGCATCATATAATTAAAAGTCTAAAACTTTGAAGGGGCCACCCCTTCACCCACGCACACGGTTTACCCGACACACAATGTTTTAAAATCTAAATTTATTGAGTTTAAAGGTTACAATAAAATAGTTATTCTTACAGATAGCAAGAGTTCCCTTCAGCATATAGCTCGTTGCGCCTCTGGACACAGAGGTGTTTCGAAAGCTTATGACATCTATACAATAAATAAAATTGAAGTCTCTGTTTGTAATGTCAAAATAACAGCTTGTTACTGAATGCATATGAAATTATATATGGTACATACATCAAAAAAACAATTTTTGTCTGTCTGTCCGTCTGTTTGTTCCGGATAATCTCCGAAACGGCTGGACCGATTTTCACGGGACTTTCGCTGGCAGATAGCTGATGTTATATGGAATAACTTAGGAATAACTATAATTTTAGAAAAATAATTAGGGTTCCGCGCAATAAAATTAAATCCCTTGAAATTCAATATATATATTCTATGTCAAGTGTCTTTGTCGAAGTATTCAAAATTCTTTTTAATTAAACGCGGGTGATACCGCGGGTCCCAGCTAGTTCTGAATAAAATTCATGAATTTAATTGTAACAATAGGGATCTTAGATTGCTGTGGGTTCCATCTCACGTTGGCTTGCCGGGAAACGAGGAAGTTGATTTACTAGAGAAAATATCGGCTTTCCAAGGATGAGTTATTGAAATTAAATGAATTACTAAGTAAATATAAATTAAATTGTAATAAAATTTGGAAAGAATATTTTGATAAGAAGTCTCTAGAAAAAGGTATTTGGTACAGAACAATGCAGTGTGAACCTCCTCATGTTTCTTGGTTTGCTAATATAAAAATAAGTAGAAAATATATTAAAATAGCATATAGATTAAGATCAGGACATATGCCACTCAATAAGTTTGGCTTTTTAATGAAAAAAGTTAATAATCCAAATTGTGAACACTGTGGGACTGTAGGAGATGTGCATCACTTGTTGGTAGAATGTTTCCGCAATAATAGAGAAAGAGAACCTACTAGCCAAATTAAATATCAATAAGTTAGATTCGGGTGCTTTTCAAAGCATCTTAACCAAGCCATGTAGTGTTGAGGATTGTAAAATTTATAAGTTCATGTGCAACTCTCTTACGTAACAAAGTGTATTTTATATTTAATAGCTTAAGGATGTTTCTCTGTGTATGGGTTACGATGGGGCTGACATGGTTATGTTATGGCCAAAAGCTTCTAAATAAATAAAGAAACAAAAACCATACTTATTGAGCCGTATGTGTGAATGTTATATTAAGCTAGCTTTCTGTTTATTTTTCCTTGCAACTGTTGCTTTAGCTGACCACTGCTTTACAAAAAACCAATACAAAGTTTCGATACTGTACAGCCAACATTATACTGGCCTGCCTCCTGCATTTAGTTGCACATGTATCGTTTGATTTGATAATCATTTAGAGATTAGTCATATAATCATTTGATTCATAATTGACGCACCCAATGATAGCCCGTATAGATAGATACTTATTAAATAAATCCCTAATACATAACAGGATGTGATAAGTATGCGAATTTGATAATATGATTTTGTTGATAGAAAGTAGAGAACTACTCATTCAATGTTAAGTTTGGTAGTAAGCATTTGGGTACAGCCATTTAAATTTGTTAATTAAATTTTTGGTTCCTGTGCTTGTTCTTTTTATATTTGATCAAAGCAGAAGAGAAGATAACTGTACAATTTCACAATTCTTCCAGATGAACCAAATCTCTCATCGCCAATCCATCGCACCGAACTGGAATTCTCAGCAGATACTCCTCCATCAGATCTTAACCCCAAGCAGCCCAAGACGCGTCCCCAGCAAGACGGGAAGAAGAAGTTTGGGAGGTTGGCAGCTTTAGCAGATCAGATCAACAACTGGGAGGATGATTTAACACATCATACTTTTGTGAGTATTACAAGAATTATTGTGGTAAGCTATTTTGGACTATAAATTTATATAGATCTTATTGCTGTCGGCAAGGTGTTATGTTCATAGTTTAAATATGATGAAGTTCTTAGCATTTGTTATTATTGTACGATCTTACCAAGTGGCCTATTCCTATTATGATGGAACACCTTATTCCCTCTATCACCTGAAGGTGTGATAGGAAGGTGCTAAAATGTTAACACCAGTCGAATAGGAGCTGGTTTTGTAGGTGTGTCCAGCAGTGGACTTCATTCGGCCTAAATGATGAAACATTGACTTACAATATCAAAATGGACATCGTATTTTTATTTTACGCTCAATAGAGCCCCGCGGGAAGGATTTCAATTCGTAAAATGCGTTCCAATCGGGTCGTAGTCTTCTTTAGCCCAGCGAACTGACAACACGATCGTAATGCCGTCTTATAAGGTGAAATGTAGCAAAAGTGAATAAAAAGGATGGAGTAATGTATTTTTTGTAAGTAAAATTATTATTCGCCCTCATATATTATTTAACTTGGAACACAACACTTATTAATTATATAAAATCTATTCAAGTGAATAAAATTGAAGTGTCTGTTTGTAATGTCAAAATAACAGCTTTTTACTAAATGCATGTGAAAGTATATACTGTACCTACAACAAAAAAACTATTTTCAATTTCTTTGTCTGTCTATCGGTCTGTCTGTTTGTTCCCGCTAATCTCCGAAATGGCTGGACCGATGTTACGGTATGGGACTTTCACTGGCAGATAGCTGATGTTATAAGGAATAACTTGGCTACTTTTATTTTAGAAAAATAATTAGCCTTCCGCACAGAAATATTAAAACCCACGAAATCCAATATATATACATACTCTATGTCGAGTGTATATGCCGAAGTACTCTAAATTATATATAAATAATCGCATTGCTTTTAAATTAAACGGCGGGTGAAACCGCGGGTCCTAACTAGTCATAAATAAATATCAACTAAGTAACTAACTAATCCATGCATGTAGTGAATGCAGTTCAAGTTGGAATATCAATATTCTTTATTATATTTGTTGGAGTTTTCGGTCTACGTACGATTGTAGGTATATGTCAACACAGACAAGTTTGTGCGTATTCTGCATTAGACTCCAGATGCATTTTGATATTGTACGTCCATATTCTTAAACAATCACTGTATAAAAATTGATACCAAATAGTGCACAAAAATGTTAAAAGAACTATTTTCTAATTATTTCAGCAGTCTGATAATACGAATAAAGCATCGACAAAATCAGGTCCGAAGCACGACAAATCTGACGCCTCTACACTGGATGTATCAATTCATTCCTTCAAGGATATCAACAAAGTATTAGACACAACAACTAAATCAAAACAGGTTTGTATTGTATTTATATTAACAAACTATAGATTAGGTCACTACCAAGGATTAATTATTTATTGATTGGGCCACTTTTCGTTTTATCGATGATGTCGAAGTAGCCCGCTGCTTACATTGCCAACATTTCGGTCACGTTAAGAAGCGTTGGGTTAATAAGTCTTACCTGTGCTAACTGCCGACGCACATGAAACGATGGATTGCCCTGATAAGGATCATTCGGAGCATTCACTGATATGCGTGGCAGATAAACGCTTTAAAAAACCGCACGACCATCGTTGCTGTTCTCAGGATTGTCCCATAAGCTCAAGCTCGAACAGTTAATAATCCTATATATAAGCTGCTAAGAATGGCTTATACGATAAACAATCTTATCATATCGGCCATTTATACGTCCACTGCTGAACAAAGGCCTCCCCATAGATTTTCACAACTGTGTCATCATTTTGGGGGGTATTTGCCAATACTCACCACGCTTGGCAGGCGGGTTGGTGAGCGCAGTATGGCTACCGTTTCACAGAAGGGACGCTGCTGCCCATCCCTCTGGTTTAGATTCCCTTAGTCGCCTTTTACGACATCCACGGGAGGAGATGGAGTGGTGCTATATTCTTAAACCGGACACCACACGGAAAATCATTCTTACCACTGCTCAATTAAATCTTCATAACGATTAGATCAATTAATTTTAAATTAATTATTTTTTCGCGTTGGAGTTAGATAAATCAATTTTAGATTTTAATTAAAACATTGTTTCAAGAAAAATATCAAATCGCAAGTTTATGGAAAAAGTAGTAGTAGCTGGAATTTATGTTTCGCGTTCCAGTAACTTTACAGTAACATCTTGAAGATTATTAGTTGCTGTATTGCTGAAGGCATTTTCCCTCGATTATGGCGTCCCAGCAGCCGACTGTATCAGCCACTGCACCAACCGTGCCGTCCAAAGCCGTTTTTGCCAGAAAGCTCAAGGTTCCTCAGCGAGCTACGGAGTGAGCTATGCTCGGTATATCTCTACGAATCGAATCCGAAATGTGGAGATCCGTAGACAAAGTTACCAACATAGCTGAAAGGATTAATTAGCTGAAGAGGCACATCGCTTGTAGAACTGAAGGTCGTTGAGGCGAAAGGGTTCTCGAGTCGAGATCCCGTACCGGAAAGCGCAGCATAGGACGGCCTCCAACGAGATGGACGGACGACCTGGTGAAGGTCACTGGAAGTCGTTGCTTGCAGACGGCATCTAACCGGTTGTTGTGGAAGGCATGAGTTCAGTAGTAGAAAGTCGTCCTTTGGCTGATATGATGGATGCCCTCTGTCGTTTCAATATGACCCGTAGAATTTGTTTGGACTTAAAAACTGAATTAACGATTCTATTCTGACAAAATCCCTGACTAGGCTTGTAGAACACCCATGGGCTTCTATCGCCTTTCGTCATTATTTTTTCTCTTTTGCGTTTGTATTGACCTATAACATTATCGCAGGTTAATAAGAAGTTCGACTGCCACACGTTCACGAAATCGTCGACGAACGAGTGTCAGAGGCTCAACAGGCAGATTGTTGCAGAACTGGTAAGTACATAGCATGTAAGATTGACTTCTTGTAACAGATTTTAGGGTAACCCTACATAAATAAATATATAGAAAAAGATATGTATGTCGATGTTTTGTGAAATTAGGTATTTCTTTATTTTATCAAAGCGAAGCAAATACAATATGATGGAACAAAAAAGACCTGAATCCAATACAGTTTTTGTTAAAATGAATGCAAAGGTAAGTTCATATTTCTGTTTATTTTGTCATACATTGTAAAGGTATATACACGGACTGCTGGCGATACATTCAGTAAGCAATACACAAATAGTTCGGGTATTAGTATTTTTATTTCGTCGCATTGGTGGGTGAAGAGATCCACGCCACAGTATGTCCAAAATGAGACAAATACACTAGTAAAAACAAACAAAAGTGCCTTTTACGATGAGAAGTTTTTGTATTTTAAATTGTTTTATTACATTAAAAAAGTGAAAAGATGTTAACGGAACCGATACACAACTCCGTAGTAGTAGACCAATCTAATCCGCTTAGAATATTTACTTATTGATACAAGACGAGAAGAGTTGAGACGTTTGTGTGGTTTTATTAACTTCACTGCCAAAGCGACGATTTAAAAGTAACATATCAAGGGCTCATGCTTGCAGATAACACCAGCTGTTCGTGTGGACCGTGTTCCCAAACACCTATTAAATTATTAAATACTGACTCGAGTAAAAAAATTCCCAATATATTTAAGTAAATATTGGTGTTCATGAAAATAGGACACCTGCTCATGTAGATGAAAGTGCACCACACTAACATGAAATTATAAACAGAAAAAAATCTATCTTAAGTTATAACTATTTAAAGTTTTATTTCCAAAATCCCGCATAAAACCAGCGGGATTGTGTATTTAAGTAAAATATATCGAATCGAAGATATTGTATAATCTCTATTGAGTAAATCTATAAAAGCCATTTTCAATAGAGAAGTAATTTTGATAAAGAAATAATTTCGTAATCGAAACGTAAACGCGTGCCTCGTCTTCACCACGTTCAGTGCTTTAATTTGCTGAAAAGTTTAGAGCGGGCGAATCGCAACCCCGAATGCTGTAAAAGAGTCGCACGCATTTGCGTTTCGAGTGTGAAAATAAACTCACACTCGGCCCTCTGTAGTGTGTTAACTCATTTAACTGCTGCAAAACGAGACAATTAAAAATCTATTGTGTCGACACGGTTGCCGGAAATTGACATGCAAGACGAGACGACGAAACGACGATAATAAAAAAGACGATAACATTACATATGTAGCCAACTTTGTTTTTCTCTGTATCTCTGTTATTTTTTAAGTATGTAAATACGGATGTATTTACGTTAAACTAAATATTAGAGCAGGTGTCCCGTTTCAATGAAAATTACATTTCCTATGTAATTTACAGTGAATTCTAAATTGTCACTAACAATAAGTTTAGATAATAACTAACTACCCTCAGTTCCTTATGATTGGTACAATGGTAAGCGGGTGTGTATCATATTATTAACACCGGTTTTGGGGTGAATTTGTGACGAATTTGTATTAAGTACCGGTTCGGTTTGGGGTGAATTCGGAGGTAAATGGCGAAGTTGCATCATCACGCGTCTGTGTATTATTGCGTTTTAAACAGACGTTCCGCGTTTTTGCTCTGTTATTTTATGCAGGAGCTTTGTATCATATACTATAATTAATCCTAATCATTGATTTCACCAGGGCCGGATTTAGAGGTCTGAAGGCCTCAGGGCAACAAAGGAGTGGAGGACCCCTGATCCCAAATTATCATCGAAATAACATGAACAATTTTTTCAGTCGAGTTTTCCATAAATCATTTATTGTGAAACCAAGTAGATTCTTATAGTATTTAACAAACAAATAAGTATAATCAAAAACAAGAATTTTAACTTTAATGAACGGAACCTAATCTATCTAAACCGGAAAAAATATCAATGGAAAAGTTGTTTACTAGTGTTTACTAGTCGGAATTTGATTTATTTTTCTCCGAAGTCTATTGGTGGGGGCCCTTCTTTTGTGCGGGGCTGTAGCTCCTGTTGCCCTCCCCTAAATTCGGCCCTGGATTTCACATTAACAAACACAGTAAACATAAATAATATATAACGTAATATAACGTCACAGAATACCAGCGTGAAGTAGCAACATTGTTGGTAACAACAGTGTTGTGTATTTAACGTATCCAAGAATGAAAAACATGACATTTCTTTCTAGGATTTCAGACATTACGAATCATTTATTAGAAAGAAACAAAGACGAAGAAAGAAAAGCGATTTATTACCGCAGCAAAACGCGCGTTTACATATAGTACATTCACATATAGACTAAAATCTACACAAAATTCTAAAAAAAATAGCAGTTTGCTGATGCATTTGCATTTGCCGTGTGGTGCCGGCTCAGAATACCACCACCCCATCGCCTCTCGTGGGTGTCGTAAAAGTCGACTAAGAGATTAGCCGGAGGATGGGCAGCAGCGTCCTTCGAGTAAATTAACAACTCAACTGCGATCGCCAACTCGTCTGCCAAGCGTGGCGATTATGGCAAAACCCCCCAATGAGCCCACAACGCACCCATATCGGTCGTTGTGGTGATTTTTGGGGGAGGCCTGTGTCCAGCAGTGGACTTCATTCGGCCAAAATGATGATGCACGTCTCAAATGTGGCAAAGAGGTCAACACTCAACATAACACTGTGTTGTAACGTTAGCTACAACACAGAGCTGTTATTGTGTGTTTATTAGGTTTGAATACATTACTAACAACTAGAGTAGCATCGGACATTCGGCGTTTGGCCTATTTGTTCACTTATTCACTATTCTGCCGAATACCAATCAAATTTAGTCTGCTCAGGATAGTATTTCAGGTAAAAAAAAGCTTTTAATAAATACAAAGTTAGTTTTGCAGTTAATTTAGATTGAAGTTCTATGAACTTTTTACAGACTCAACTACATGCTTAAGTTGGCCCATTATTACTCGTAAATAAGACAGGTTTACTCATTCGTGATAGTTTTTCTTTGCATCATATCAGCCAAAGGATGTCCACTGCTGAACAAACGCCTCCCTCTTAGCGTGGTGAGTATCGGCAGATTCCCCCCAAAATGTTTTTTTCTTTTTAATCCGTTATATTTGCTAATATGCTAGATAGTTCTCTAGTTTTCAGGATCAGTGGCTATTAGCCTTAGTATTCGACCGTGCATCAATAATGTTTTTAAGAAAACCGCTGATATTTTTGAAATACCGATTCAACGATACCCGACTTAAGTAGACATACGAGAAATAAAAACAAATCATCCCCGGGCACTGATTTCACTGGAGAAGCATCATATTCTGCCTAGGAAAAACATATTTTGAGATGTTTACTTCGCTTAATGTGACGGCACATTTGTGTTAGATTACGATGATTTACAAGTACAAATGTGTAACCAGTTTTTTGTATTAGGAAAAAAATACATTAAGTTTACTGTCTGTTCCAATCTTTAAAAATAAACAACTCAACGCCTGTCATTAACGTGAATCCATGTCAAAGAAAATGTAGCGCACAACTCGCAGCCAGAATAGGCCAACGAGCTGAAAACTGCTAGGGTAGACTGAATACGAAAGGCGGTAAGTGTTCAAGCTTAACTTGGGAATCGCCTGCTTATGTCTAGTGCACCGCGATGGGCTGAATGCATTGATTGCACCCGGCGCCGTACTATCACATTTATCTATAGCACTGGACGTACTTTGGCTGAGATGCTGATGATGATGAAGCGGAGCAGGACATAAGGTACTGTAGTAGTACCTACGTCATGTCCATAAGGTACTGTAGTAGTACCTCTTGTCCTGTCCATAAGGTACTGCAGTAGAACCTCTTGTCCTGTCCGTAAGGTACTGCAGTAGAACCTCTTGTCCTGTCCATAAGGTACTGTAGTAGTACCTCTTGTCCTGTCCATAAGGTACTGTAGTAGTACCTCTTGTCCTGTCCATAAGGTACTGTAGTAGTACCTCTTGTCCTGTCCATAAGGTACTGTAGTAGTACCTCTTGTCCTGTCCATAAGGTACTGTAGTAGTACCTCTTGTCCTGTCCATAAGGTACTGTAGTAGTACCTCTTGTCCTGTTCATAAGGTACTGTAGTAGTACCTCTTGTCCTGTCCATAAGGTACAGTAGTAGTACCTTATTTCCTGCTCCGCTTCATCCTCATCTCAGCCAAAGTACGTCCAGTGCTGAACAAAGGCATCCCCCATAGATTTTCACAACTGTGTCAAAATTTTAGGGGGAATGTTAGCCAATACTCACCATGCTTGGTAGGCGGGTCGGTGAGCGCAGTATGGCTACTGTTTCACAGAAGGGATGCTGCCGCCCGTATCTCTCTGGTTTAGTCGCATTTTATGACATCCGTGGGAGGAGATGGAGTGGTGCTATATTCTTAATCCGGACACCACATGGAATACTACATAGATATACCTATATACTGCTATAATATACTACTAAACACAGTAAAAGGAAAATCGAAGCTTGTAGAAGGCTGCATTCACAGTTTTTGTCAATCCTATGACAGTAATCTGTAACAGTTTTAAGGACAGATCTGTGTAATCATTACGAAAAATTATTATACATAATTGACCCAACCGTACTAAAAATGTCAGCTGTTTACTACAGTCCGTGATTTCCCATTTTTGCGTTTTTACCGGAGCGGGGCACGTACCGGTAAACGCAGCGTGACAGACAGACGACCTGGTGAATGAAACTGGGAGTCGTTGGGTGCAGGCGGCATGTTATAGGCTTCTCTTGGTAATCTATGGGAGAGTTCTTTGCTCAGCAGTGGACGTCTTTCTGCTGATACGGTGGTGATGAAGGAGCAGGGCAGATAAGTACGCGTCTAACAAACGCGACCTTAGATCTGGCCTACTCATGCCACTCGATTGTGAGGCATGTAATTGTTTGATAGGTATAATCTGCTATTAAGCGCCACTCACTAATACTTCTCCTGTATCGTGGGTAGAGTTTCTACATACACAATCAGCAAGATTCGAAACAACTACCAGTTGGCCATACTAACATTTGTCCCGTACATCGTACAATTGAGCCCGCAACCCGCACCACACAAGCCGATCACGTGGCCACTGAGCCAACCGTGACACCAACATGGTGATAAAGAGCAGCGGTATACATTAAAGATTTTGCTCGTAATACTCAAAATCCTATCTTGTGATTAATGAATAATGAATACCGTAATGAGTTACTTTGATACAATATAAACAGATAGTGACGCGGTACCGTCAATGAACAACGGATTTGCGTACTGGTGACTCAGTAAACGTATAGTACCGCGACCTTTGATCCAGAGAAGCAATGGAGTGGCTGTTAACACTCGTTATTTTGAGTTGTAGAGCTATTTGAGAAAACAGTATATTTATCGAACAGGCAACTTGAGTAAGGAATTAAGGTATGCCGTATGCGGATATCTCAGTAGGTATAAATCTCAATATGCATATCGATCGGACAAAACATCCCGATTCCGAGTTTCATACGTACTTTCGGGAGAACATTCCAATTTAGCACCCTACCAGGTCACCCTGCATAAAAAGGGATTGAAATTGGAACAATTCAGGCAGTCTAGCAGTGCAGGTATCACGTTTTCGTACATCTTAATAATCATCATTTCGGCCGAATCAAGTCCACTGCTGGACACAGGCCTCCCCAAAGATCACCACAACCACCGATATGGATGTGTTGTGGGCTCATTGGGGGGTTTTGCCATAATCGCCACGCTTGGCAGGCGGGTTGGCGATCGCAGTTAAGTTGTTAATGTACTCGAAGGACGCTGCTGCCCATCCTCCGACTAATCCCTTAGTCGACTTTTACGACACCCATGGGAGGAGATGGGGTGGTGGCATTCTGAGCCGGCACACACACGGCTTAATAATATTATGTAGAAAAAAAAATACGCAATTAAAAATTATGCATCGTACCGTAATAATATTCTAAATGCGCTATGAATAGCCCGTGATTACTTATCCTAACTTTTATTCATAATTATAAATATATGTTTTGTTTTTTTAAATGGGTAGCTATTGGACACACACAATATTTAACGATAAATAATTGAAAATGCTTTTATACGATATGGCACGAGACGAGCAAGTCATCATCAGTGGTAATCATCAGCATCACGTCTGCCCTCTCCCGATCCCGCTCTGCAGTCTCCTTTTGGAGCATTACGCTCTCACAGAAGAAGACCACTGCAATCCAATTTTCATGCTCTGCGAACATAGCCGACCTGCGGTGGTATAATAAGAGCTGAAGAACATGCAATGACACTACAAAATATTTTTTTTATTTTATTAAATTTTTTAGCAGCTCCACGTTTTTCTCTGTTCATACATAATCAAGGATTAGAGTCGCGCCATGTTGACAATTTGTCGTCGCGCCCGCATAGAATACTAAACAGAAACGATTTTGTTATCGATTGTCGATCTAACTTATTTGCATGTCTAGTCACAATGTTGTTGAGATGAGTCGTTTTATAAGCCGGAGTGATTTTGTTTATTCTTTGGGGAATTTAAAATTATATACACGTTTGTGGTATCAGCAATTTCATCATCTCTATTCAAACAAAAAGATATTGAGCTGAAGATTAAATGTGAATTTTGGGTTTTTCCGTGTAGAGTCCAGATCAAAATGTAGCATCAACCTCTCTCTCATCTCATTCCGATGTCGTAAAAGGCGACTAAGAGAGAGGCCCCTTAACCCCTAACCAGAGGCATGGGCAACAGCGTCCTTTCTGTGGAACAGCAGCCATACTGCGCTCACCAACCCGTCTGCTAAGTCAGGTGAGTACCTACTGGCGAGTTCCCCCCAAAATGACGACACAGTTGTGGAAATCTCGTGGAATGTGGAGGATTTTCTTCAGCAATGGGCTTGATATGATGATGAATTTTGTGAATAACAGCCCGATAGAATTGCGTCCAGGAAATTCATATACATACTCTGTGATTCCAAAATCTAATATTAGCAAAAACTTTCGAGAAAGTTCCACTCAATACATCAGCCAAAAAATAAACCGTCCGGCACCACACGGTTGGACACACAGAGGTTGCACACACAGAGAGTGGAACTCTCTCACACAAATCAACCCGTCAAAGTCCACTGCTGAACAATGATCACTACGATGAGTTACGGTCTTGGGGATTTTGTCTTAATGTCTCTCGATCTTGACGGGATTTTCGCTGGCAGATAACTGGTGTTATAAAAGAGTAACTTAAGCTACTTTTATTTTAGAAAAACTAACAGGGTTCCGCGCAGAAATAATAATAAAACCCATTCAATCCAATATATATACTCGATAATATCCAATACAATATATATACTCTATAATATTAACTGTCTATAAATAAGTATAAGTACTCAAAATTATTTATATACGATCTGATTTCTTTTAAATTAAACGGCGGGTGAAACCGCGGCGCCCAGCTAGTCAAGTTCTACAAATTGCAACTGAATGTTTTGATTAGCTTTGCTATTTAGTCGGGAATAGTATAGTGCAAGTTGTGATATACAGTTATATGGTTTTATTCAAAATAGCTTGAGGATACACGTTAACAATTATTTATAATGCAATCAGTTGAATCATTATGACAAACAATCTGAAAATTCATTAAAAGACCGAGTCAACATTCTAACGCTGCGAGTTCCAGAATCATCTACTGAATCCATTGTATCCGTTTTCGTTACGATGGTACTTACACCCGGTATAACATAACATGATCGATGGTTTATTTACTTATATACCCTTGTTTCGTTTTCCAACAAGAAAAAAGTAACTTGTTGAACACTAATCTTGCTAACGGCCGAAATTAATAATTCAAGCTAATCCGACATCACCAGATTTAAGATATTGAAATTTATCCGTTGTTGTGTTACGATAACACAAAAAACAGACCTATCTATCTATAATCCGAAATCCAAAGATTTTGGGTTAGTTTGATTGTCAATTTCGGCCGTAAGACAGGTCAGTACTTACGTCAGTCACCACTAATCCACAATTTCGGATTTCCGATATTGTTCTGGGCATATATACGTTAGTACATATAAATGCTGGTGGACAACCAGTACACCCTTAGAACGTTAAAGCTAAAACGGTCTCGTACGGTTCGGTTTCATAGTAACTTCCTCTCGAGCAATGCGCTTCACCGCACCCGTACTTTCCGGGTCTTTGAGTGTGAACGCTATAGCAAACTGTAACACATATAGAGGCTCCGGGCTACATTGACTAGTCTCGGTTTGTCTGCTGTTAGCCCAGTTTCAAAAATCGTCTAGTCTCGGTCAGTAAATTAGTCACTCGTGTCTTTACACCATTACACCATCAAACGTAATTCACTTTCCAAAAGTACAAAGCCACATCCGTGGTTATTGCCAGATGGTTTTCCCTCAAAACATTCATAATGAATATCGTATGCAAAACGCGCGGCGGTCACATCATACGTTCAGTTATTTATTATATTTCGGTTGTATGACATGCGCAAATAAAGTAGAAACATTTATGGGACCTTGATCAGTAATACCTGATGCCCTTATATGCTTTAAATTTTTATTGAACTGGGAGACCGTGATCTGATTTTTGATACAGTAGTTGATGTAATATTTTCTGAAGTTTACGCGAATAGCATCCATTGAATTGAAATAGCCTACGGAAATATATCGCATTTATTTTACTAATTCTATATACAACGTACAGCCCTAGGACATACAATTATTATGTGGTCAACGTTGCAAAGTGTTCGAAACTTCGACCGAATTAAGAGTAGTATTTTATTTTATATATATATCAGGCATGCATTTATGTTCCATTACACAAATGTTTTGCTTAATTGTGTATTGACCGTATTGTATATTAATATTTGTTCCGATGATACATGTTCATGATCTGCAGGTAGTTGTTCCGGGTCTGGGTGTATTGTGCGTGGAATTTGTGTCTGTAAACGCACCCACGACAGGAGAAATCCTAGTGCGGGGCAAAGTTTTTAAACAACAAAAAAAACTTCCTTAATTGTACCACCACCTTGCTTGGCAATCAGTACTTTTTCCTAACATTACAAGGAAAACGACGGCGGTATTGATTTTAAGCCTTCCCTTCACTGCGCTCAAATCCCACCAATCTATACAAATAAATAAAATTGAAGTGTCTGTTTGTAATGTCAAAATAACAGCTTTTTACTAAATGCATATGAAAGTATGTACGTTACATATAACAAAAACACAATATTAATTTTTTTTTGTCTGTCTGTTTGTTCCGGGTAATCTCCGAAACGGCTGGACCGATTTTGACGGGACCTTCACTGGCAGATAGCTGAAGTTATAAGGAATAACTTAGGCTACTTTTATTTTAGAAAAATAATTAGGGTTCCGCGTTAAAATATTAAGCCCTTGAAATCCAATATATATATTCTATGTCAAGTGTCTATGTCGAAGTACTCGAAATTTCTTTTAAATTAAACGCGGGTGAAACCGCGGGTCCCAGCTAGTCTTTAAATAAAATTCGTCCAGCGTAGCTAAACTGTCGCGTCCAACAGCTACCCCTTTGTTCCTTTCTTATACGTAAATATAGCCACGGCGACTTTTACGACTTATTTTGAACTTTTACGGCTATATTTAAATCTTTAGTTATTTCACGACGACGCGGATGTCTGGGTGGGCTGCGGCCACAAAAGGGATTCCGAGTTCGCGCCGAATTTGTGGCCTTATAAATATTAGGGCTGCCTCATATGAAGATAATATGTACAAAGGAAAAAAAATCGTTTGTTTGTTCAAAATTTGACGGCACAGAAGCTAGCCGCTTGATCTTCTACGCTACGTGTCGCTGGTTTGTTTAATCCCCTCACGGAACAAATATTTGTGAAATTATGTTTGCAAGCTGTACCCACGACACAAGAGAACCTAGAGTGGAACATCATATTAAAAAACAAAATACAGATTTGTATTAATGGAACTTGAAAACTGTTTAAGCTTACGTTTTTTGTTTAAGCCTTCTATTTTTGAAAGCACCTAGCTATGCACTTGCTTTACATAGAACCTCGATCATGCTTATCCTCGATTCTATGTAAGTGTAATATTTTTGAAAACTTTAATTCAAAATTATAGCGTTATTATTGTTATAACCCAATCAAGGCCTAATTTGTATTTAATTTTGAGTTTGTTTTCGATTTTTGGTAACCCTAAATCCAAGGCCAACTCATAAAATCTGCGCAGGAGCATTCTTTCGTCACTCGTTCGCATTTCAGTATGCATAATGACGTCGTAATATGCGCTCGAGTGTTCACTATTGTTTCGCTTTACAGAAAACATATTTATCACAAAAGGGCTTTTGAGGAATTGTTGTTGTGGTCCCCATTGTTTCGCCATGTTTTTTATTATATTTCTGAGAGACAGCCCTGAATGTGTTTATGCAATATATTTTAAATAACTTTGGATTTTTACCTTTGTAAGCCAGATAAAAATAACAAATATTTTCCTAGAGACACAGTATCGGCTTTACTCGCGCACAGTTTGATATCAAAATAACATTTAGACTAACATTTTGACCAAACAAAACGTCGAGGTTTACATTGACCGTGGTCGCGAGCATACCACTGCTGACCTACTTCATAGTAAATATTGTATCAAAATAATTGAGAGTGGCCTGTCTTTTCCAGACAAAAGACTTTTTGAAATCATTTGTGTCTGGAAAAGATAGGCCTCTGTTGCGCTCACTGCCTCAATTGATAACCATATTTCATTGTTAACTATGGGTGATTTTTAGTCTTGTAATTGCAAGTATAATTTATTATTAAGCCTATCATATTGATGTAACAACTAGCTTTACCCGGCCACGCGTTGCTGTGGCTAAATGCACGTAATTACAATATGCAGATGATTCAGAATAAAATAAAACAATTTTGAGTCTCATGATTTAGTAAAAACATGCCCGTATATGAATACTTCGATGTGTAAAAATTTCAAAACGATCGGTAAAGAACTAGGAGATTTGCGATTTTGAACAAACTAACATTACATTTTTATATATCTAGATTATCATCATATCAGGAGATCCACTCTGATCAAAGGCCTCCCTCATAGATTTCCACAATTTTATCGTCATCTTGGGGGCTTTGCTATTAGGTACTCACCTAGCTTGGCAGGCGGGCTACTAAACTTCACAAAGGGACGCTGCTGCCCATCCCTCTGGCTTACAGTCCCTTAGTCGCCTTTTACGACATCCACGGGAGGAGATGGAGTGGCGCTATTGACATTTTTAATCTGGTTACCACACAGAACAGTATAGCTTTTTTTAATGAAAGGACTTAAGTATCTTCCTTCCAAGTTATATCATTTCGGCCGAATGAAGTCCACTGCTGGACACAGGCCTCCCCTAAAGATCACCGCAACGACCGATATGGTGTTGTAGGCTCATTGGGGGGTCTTGCCATAATCGCCACGCTTGGCAGACGGGTTGGCGATCGCAGTTGAGTTGTTAATGAACTCGAAGGACGCTGCTGCCCATCCTCTGGCTTTTCCCTTAGTCGACTCTTACGACACCCACGGGAGGAGATGGGGTGGTGGTATTCTGAGCCGGCACCACACACCACACTTCCAAGTTATAAAAGGAGTTATTATAACTTGTACTCTGCAAGAATTTGTACTAGTTCAAGCGTGGTCCAATCCGGCTCTTCACAGGTATATAAAGCACACCACGATCGTTCACATGGACGTTCTTTTGATTAACTAAAACCTTTATCATTCAGCCCGTAAAAGTCCACTGCTGAACGGCCTGTGGCCTTCCATTAACGGTTATGGGAAATTGCCATAATCACTTACATGACTGGTGATGGCAGTATATTGTTATTAGCATACTTGTGGTGATCGGATTTAGAATATAGCACCACTCCCATATCCTCCCGAGGGGATGTCTGCGACTAAGGGACTAAGCCAGAGGGATGGGCAGCAACGTCCCTTCTATGGAACAGCAGCATTTCTGTGCTCACCAACTCGCCTGTTATGCTACTGGCATATTCCCCCCAAAATGTCTATACGTGGCATGTACAGCTGGATGTTTATGGGGGAGACCTTTATTCAACAGTCGAGAACTCTTGGCTGATGTGATAGCACACGCGATATCAACCTTAGCCACACTGAACGATACCCATGGGTGGAAAGAAGTGGTCTATTCTTTGCTGAAAACCACACGGTACAAAAACCACATGGTTTTAAAATGACACGTTGCAAAACGTGTACGTAACCACACAGTACAAAAACCACACGGTACAAAAACCACCACGGTACAAAAACCACCACGGTACAAAAACCACACGGCACAAAAACCACTACTACTACTATTTCGGCCGAATGAAGTCCACTGCTGGACACGGGCCTCCCGCAAAGATCACCACAATGACCGATATAGGTGTGTTGTGAGCTCATTGGGGGGTTTTGCCATAATCGCCACGCTTGGCAGGCGGGTTGGCGATCGCAGTTGAGTTGTTAATGTACTCGAAGGACGCTGCTACCCATCCTCCGGCTAATCCCTTAGTCGACTTTTACGACACCCATGGGAGGAGATGGGGTGGTAGCATTCTAAACCACGCGATACAAAAACCACCACGGTTCAAAAACCACCACGGTACAAAAACCACCACGGTACAAAAACCACCTCGGTACAAAAACCACACGATACAAAAACCACCGCGGTACAAAAACCACAATCTTTGAGAAAATAAAACCATCTTAATCTCCAGTTGCGTGTAGCGGCTTATAAAGCCACGCACGCACACAGAAAGGATAACATTAGTTTGAATAACTTCCCATTCAAGAATCCTTTATCTTTCGTAAACGTAACGTGTGGTCCTAACTTGTGATGTCATTTGACATTCCATTTCCAGAATTCATTCGTCCATTTAAATTTTTGTTTGTATCCCGAACAGGGAATATTCTAAAACGTCTTTTCCAAAAAGATTAATATTATTTTTTGTCTGTATTATTTTGTGTTCCGAATTATGTAATTACTTAAAACTCAACATCAAAAGCAATCACTTAAATGTTTGTATAGTTTTACGAGTGCTTTACGAATAAAAAATTAATAATTACAAAAACCAATATAGTTGAGAAGAACAATAATTTAGGTCCGTCGTATAATTAATTACAAAATTATTAAACATTGATCGACTTATGATGCTAGCTGTACAAGTTTTAAAGGTTTTTAGTACTAAAGATAAATGTCTTATCATTGCTGAACGTCAAAGAAACCCACAAAATAAATTTGGAGCGCATTAAATAAACTGCGTAGGCGGCGCGAATCAACATAAGTTATCAGATTTTTGCTTAGGCTCATTATTATCAACATTAATTTTTATTCGTGACTGGGTTCGCTTTGGACCTCGATATCGTCTCATAGAAAGCGATGGATGAGGTCTATGATGGAGCAGGTGCACCCAGGAGATGCCTGTTCATTCTTAGGTTTACGTGTGATGTCTGGATTAAGGATATAGCACCACTCCACCTTCCGTGGATGTCGTAAAAGGAAACTAAGAGACTCTAAATTAGAGGAATGGGCAGCAGCGTCTCTTCTGTGGAGCTGCAGCAATTCTGCGCTCATCAACCCGCCTGACAAG
This sequence comes from Diloba caeruleocephala, assembly GCA_947459985.1. Classification (NCBI taxonomy): domain Eukaryota; kingdom Metazoa; phylum Arthropoda; class Insecta; order Lepidoptera; family Noctuidae; genus Diloba; species Diloba caeruleocephala. The sequence goes on along the minus strand of OX381627.1, from coordinate 11,557,434 downwards.
CGTGGTGAGTACCTACTGGAAAATTCCCCCCAAAATGATGACACACCATTCAGCAGTGGACGTCCTTTGGCTGATATGATGACGACTTACATTAACAAGTACAGATTGCATTATACTAAGTAACTCATTATACAAACATATTTTACGATTTATTGTTTATTATAATATCTCAGACCCGTATTTGATTTACACACAGCAATACAATACAACAGTCGAACATTGTATGACGATTGTATTTTGATAGCGTATTCATAGTAGCAGACGAATGGAGGGCTCGACATAATGGATCATTTACGGTGGAATACATTGTGTCCTTGGTGAATGGTGATGAATAACTATTGTACAGGTGATATTCTCCCGTATATGGATCCATTATGATAAAGATTTCTTTTTTACATTGGAGATGTAATTTTGAGAGTAGTTTAAAGAATACGCGGCCAAGACATATATATACTTCATTCATTTTAATGCCAATATTAATAGAAACTTGCCTCTAAAGCTTTATCTAACATAGCATCTAAAATATGTGTAAAGAGATTGACCTTTAGGTTGATGACCTACTTAGCAGTTGACGGCACGAACGGTGCAGTGGCTGATACAGCCGGTTGCTGCGCTCCGGGTCGTGGGTTCGATTCCCGCACGGAACAAATATTTGTGTGATCTGTAGGTAGTTGTTCCGGGTCTGGGCGTATTGCGTGTGGAATTTGTGTCTGTAAATGGACCCACGACACAGTAGAAACCCTAGTATGGGGCTACGTATTTCTATAATCTATAAAAGGAAAAAACTATATATTGTATCTGATAAAGTGTTTCTTCTAAACTATGTATTTTCATAACTATTTATTAGAGAAACCTTTCAATAACTAGTTATTGGAAGGTTTATCTATGTTTACATAGTTTCATAAGAATTTTTATGAAATGGTAAAGGTTTTTGTGTCGTTTAATATTATGATTGGTAAAATACAATGATTTGATACAATATAAATCATGAGTTAGTACCAAGTTATTGATTCTCTCTAATAATATTTTAACCACTTCGAGTCAATCGCAGTTCACAAGACACTAGAAGTGGATAATAATTTATTAGCTTTATAGGTAAAGCTTTTTCCGTGAATGAACCGAAACGGGTATGTGATAAAGTGTTTCAAAAACTATGTATTTTGAATCACTATTTATTACATAATAGTTTCATACGAATCTTTATGAAATGGTAAAGGTTTTCGTGTCGTTTAATATTATGATTGGTAAAATACAATGATAACTATTTACAACTGCTATGCGCGCGTTGCGTATACGCGTCTGTATGTCCGAACCGCACACCATAATTATATAATAATCAATCTAATCCAAAATCTTTAGATTTGGGATTAAGGATTCGGCTGTTTTGTGTGTTAAATGTGATTTTAACACAAAAACGGATGAAGTTCAAAATATTTTGGGTGAGATTGATTATTAATTTCCGCCGTTAGTGTTTCGCCCGATAAATAGTTTTTGAAGAGACCATAGTTTTAGATATCTATACGATACATAGTTACAATACGTATTTACTTACGGTTTGTAAGGCCCACTTCTCCAAGACACAAACATTCTAAGCTGCGTGAATTAAGGTTCAAACTTCCATGTCCATCTAAGTTGATCAATATAACTCGCACCTACCCGTGCATCTCTCGTCCTCAAAATAGACCAAAACGAAGGAAGCACTATTTCTGTTTCTACCTGTGTATGCGCAAGAGTTCCGTGTGCAATCTAAATACGCATCTCGCATGGTGCCGCCGCTTAAAATGTCATCATGTTCGCCAGTGAGTGTTTCCGTCTAACTGTAATATGGGTCACTGTGAACCTATATTTATGTTTATGTTAACGATATCTGGGTGTGAGAGATAAATGTCTTTAGATTCGTTTAGTTCGGTCCTAGGTATAATTTAAGGAATTTTGTTTTACTTTATCATCTATTTTTTTTTATTGGTGCCCAGTTGAAATTCTTCATGAACTTCCTTCGCCCCGGGGAAGGGCGAAGGGGTATTCCGGACTCCTACCGGCTAAAACCACTGGGGCGGTCATCTTCGGCACCTAAGGGAGTCTCCAGGTCCTCGTATGATCACAATCCTAGCGTAGGTTGGGCTATTTTATTGCACTGCAGTGCTTAAGATAATAAGACTGGTTCTTTCTTCCACGATAGTTCCAGATCATTTAAGATGTGCGATTGCCGTGATGTCACTGTAATTTTTTTAACCAAATATTCTAGAAACTAGCAGCTGGAAACTGTTAGGGATTGTACCGTACGTAACAAACCCCACCGGGAGAGAAGGGTTGGGGGTACCAATCCTAGCTAAAACACAAATTTTATATTTAACCTCCATACTGCCTACCTCTAACAGTACCATTTTATGTTGCCGCCATGCCGCCATGTATGCGCCAAATAATTCATCATATCAGTCAAATGACGTCCACTGCTGAACAAAGGCCTTCTCGTAGATTTCTATATTTGTAATATCTTTTTGGGGGGGCTTTGCTTTTTTGGATTTTGCCGGGATTTTTTGGTGAGCGCAGAATGGCTACTGTTCCACAGGGACGCTGCAGCCCATCCCTCTCCTTACAGGCCTTTAATCGTCTTTTAGGACATCTGGAGATCGAGTGGTGCCATATTCTTAAACCGGTCTCCATACTTTTTTTAAATCGTTTTTCTGCTCACTTGCTTGCTCACAAAAACCTCTTAACAACAGCTCTCTAAATCGGTCGAACGTAATTCAATGCTTAAAATTCTCTGAAAAACTTAGCGTATGTTAGTAGCTCTATTTATTATGCTTTGTAAGCATTGTTTAAAACGTAAGCTCGTGGTGCTAATTATGGTAATACATTCCACGGCCGCATGGTCGTGGCCAATAGCCCTAATGGAGTTCAGAGTGTTCTTAGAGCATATCTTGACTTTAGACGTTGAAATGTTGAAAACGTGACTTCGGGGATTTGTATAAACTAAAGCTCTACGTACGTTTGTTTATATATATACTTAAGGGATATGCATACAAAATTATACTTAATACAGTTCAGTGTCTGGTAGAGACCAAGACGCAGCTTATAATTCCACCCACTGTTAACTTAAAATATTCACGCTTTACGTCATAATGATTTGACACTTTTTATCTTAGATTAAGAACTTTAATAGTGGACTAAATAAAGTTCCATTCGTGTGGTGACTTTATTAAGAATATAGCACCACTCCATCTCCCGTGAAAGTAATTAAAGGTGACTAAGGGACTCTAAACCACTGGCAATTTTAAAATGACGACACACGGCACGTACCTGTCGTCTAATGGAGGAGGCTTTTGTTCACAGATATGATGATGATGAGGTAAAGCTCTCTATCAGAGCCTCCAAATTCTCGACGAGATTCAAAATCGAATCAAATAGTTTATTTTTATTTCGGAAAAATTTACTTAATTTCGCTCAAGTTAGGATTTTTTTTCGCAATTGGCAACCATGTTATTGTTAGAGCTTGTTTGAGGTGAAGCTAAGGCTTTTATTTCTTACTATAGCAGAAATCATAAGCGAAGAGCTGTAATGTTAGTTTTACAATAGGCATATTGCGTTATCGATTTGAGGACTGGCCACCAAAACAAGATCAGCTTTATAATGCAGAGAAGAAATTATCGAATTTTCCAGAAATACAGCCATGTGCTATCGTAAAATAGAAAAGCCCACACACCATAAATCTGGAACCCGTTAAACTTTATGAATTTACTGACTTTTTACACCCTGATGCCCATTAATCGCGCGACTTTTATGTCGCAACGCGTTTTTTATATAATTGCATCATTGTTACGATAGCTTCGCTCCCTGCTGTAACCTGGCCAGGTATAAAGACCTTTTTATTTATTGTTATTCTACAAGAATGTGGGTCTTCATAAATGGTCAGGGTAGCAGTTTGTTGAACCAAGTTTTTTCGCATCATTTACCGGTCCGTTTCGATCGGGAGTTTTTCTGTAAAGGCTTAACAAGATTGATTGCTTGAGTGCATCGACCCTCGTAGACTTCGTGGTTAGGATTATATCACAATTGCAAATTCGAAGGTATGGAAGGAAGGCATGTCGCGATGTGTAATTTTTAATGTAAACCTAGGAACGATGATTGTATTTAAGACTAGCCGTTACCCGGCCGCGCCGCTAGGCGTAAATTATATCTTCTGAACCCTGCAAGATTTAAGTAATTGAAATCAGTTGAGTCATTTCGGAGCATCTAATCTAACGGCTGAATGAAGTCCACTGTTGGACACAGGCCTCCCCCAAAGATCACCACAACGACCGATATGGATGTGATGTGGGCTCATAGGGGGGTTTTGCCATAATCGCCACGCTTGGCAGGCGGGTTGGCGATCGCAGTTGAGTTGTTAATGTACTCGAAGGACGCTGCTGCCCATCCTCCGGCTAATCCCTTAGTCGACTTTTACGACACCCACGGGAGGAGACGGGGTGGTGGCATTCTGAGCCGGCATTCGGAGCATATTCGAGACAAACTTTCAGACAGTCACAAATTAAAAAAAACGGTAAATTATGATTAGGCATCGTATAAATTAACAAGTATCTATGTATTATATATATATATATATATATTTATTTAGAGTATTTATTTATTGTATTTATGTAATAAATGCAAATTGATGTAGTTATACTATTTTTTTATGCCAATACGTGTATTTTCTTCTATATATATCGATATCATTATTTACATCATCATTCAGTACACCAGACTACCTGAATTTCTTTATTTCCCTACTGTTAAATCCATCCAAAGGTTGTCTGTAAAAGATAGCTTTTAGCGATAAGACCGCCCATTGTGCCACGCTAACTATTGTAAATAATCCTTTATATTATTTTGGTGTACAATACTTCGCTTCAATTTTGGCAATTATTTTTAAATCAAAGACAGCCGCCTCAATTCTATTATATTGATATACAAAATTATAAAGAAATAATAAAGCAATAGTCATTACTAAACTCGTTGAATTTAAATTTGATGCGATGCAGCTTAGCATAAAAAGCATTATAAGTGCTTCATAAGATACTCAAACAGGAAAATCATGCAATATGCTTGCGTGGCTTGTGGCCAAATTGTTACTGCGCAGATCGATGGCTGCACTACGAGATTTCGGACTACCGCGTATTATTTTAAAAACTCGCCTATAGATCGTGGGTCGCGTGGCGGTGCCAACTTTGGGATTATCCCTCTAAAACTGCGTAGGTTATAGGTACCGGTCTGGGTTTGTGTTCTGTGCTCATTGGGGGATTTTGCCGTAATCGCCACCCTTGGCAGAGGGGTGGCGATCGCAGTTGAGTCGTAAATATATCGAAGGACGCTGCTGCCTATCCTCCGGCTAATCCCATAGTCGGCTAGTACGACACCCACTACAAAAGATGTAAAAGAAAGTATAGTTGCTTATGAGTTTGGGACTTACAAGGTTTGATAATAAGCTGACGATATAAGGAATGACTGACATTCAAGTTTTTTGTAGTAATGCCTGTCTATAGCACCAGTAAGTTCAAATATATTTTACTTGTAACACAGTACCTACCTTTTGAGTACAACGGTAGCTGTTTCCCTTTCGGTGATGACAAACTGATTACCGTGGCAGTAAAGCTGATATCATCATTTTGTTTCGGCCGAAAAACGTCCCCTTCTAGACAGAAGTCTCCCCCAAACATAGCTACAACGAGTGGTATGGGTTTGTGTTGTGTGCTCATTTGGGGATTTTGCCATAATCGCCACGCTTGGCAGACGGGTTGGCTATCGCAGTTGAGTTATAAATATACTCGAAGGACGATGCTGCCCATCCTCCGGCTAGTCCCATAGTCGCTTTTTAGGACACCCACGGGATGAAATAGGGTGGTGGTATTTTTAGCCGGCACCACACAATGCTGACATGCATCATTACAAATAATTCTCATATTAATTTAAAACTTCGACGTTATTATTTCCTTACTTGGTGAATGAACCCATCTTACTCTAGTTTAACTAAGCTGCATTAGCTATCTCCTAATGCCATTGACCTTAAGGGGATGTCTATCACAATTCGGCGGAGACCCAAACTTAAGTAACAGTAATTGGTTAATAGGCACGACTCAATTTAGGGGCGTGGAATTTGATATTTTGGGCAGACCTCAATGATGTTCGTAGCTTTGTTTCTAAGTTATTGCTTTTAAAAAGGTTTACCTTTTTTTTAATTAAATTCTGCCTTCATGTGTGGGTTGAATTTTTTTTTTACCTTTTACCGTCATGTTTCCCGTCCATTGACGTGTTAAAAGGTCTTATGGGGCCTTTTTAAGAATTAATGATTGTGATTATTTCGTAAAGTATTTATTCACACGCACACATACATCATCCCGTGAACATCCACTGCTGAACATAGGCCTCCCAATGGTCAATACAATGAGTGATTACAGGGGATATTGCCATAATCACAACGCTTCACAGACGGATTGGTAATCGCAGCTTGTAAAAAAAAAATCATAGGAGATTGGTGCCTAAGCTATGCTGAAGCCTGTATTTCAGGTCACCAAGCCTTCAACCCCAGAAGTCCAATTTTGCTCTTACACAAACTGTGCCAAGAGATTTTTTTTCATTTTCTTGTTCTTCGTGTATCTGATTCTATCAAGTTGTTTCCTCTTCCTCCCGAAAACTAATAATAGTATACGGGAGGAAGCTGCTGCTCATCTTCTTGATACCATCATTTAGTTGCCTTTTACGGCAGCCATATGTCGGAGAGGGGTAGTCTCTTTACCGGGAAGCACACGAAATTAGTACAATATTTAAGATTTTGATTTGTGCTTCTGTTCTATTGTGGTATGATCTAGCCTTTCGACAGGCGTACATTTAGTTCTCCGTACGCTTTTCCCGGGCATCCAGTAAACTTCGGTCATCTTCTGCATTCGCCATCGTTCTATCTGGCTGGTCTGGAAAACGTCAAATTATAATTCAATACGTCACCAAAACTATTAATTTATAATTTACATTCCTACGTTGACAAAAACATCCTGGTCCTGGTCTCAAGTAGACCGCAACGAAGGATGACGACTAACTATTTGTGTTTTGTATGATATTTGTAAATTTTGGTCATTACAAATTACTTACTTCAATGGGCGGTTTTCCGTATTGACTCGTAGTAAACATGGATAAAAAAAATTGAAATGTGAATCGTTTTGATGTGTTTATTTTCAAATAAGTTACATAAATACTAAATACTGAGCCGTTCCAAGACTTAGGCCTTTTTTTTATTGATGTCCAGTCCAGTGGAAATTCACCCCGGGGGAAGGGTGAAGGGGTATGCCGGACTCCTACCGGCTAAAACCACTGGAGCGGTCATCTTCGGCACCGAAGGGGGGCTCCAGGTCCTCGTAAGATCACACTAGAGCCGCCCACAGTATCGGCGCTAGTACATAACCTTTCCTTTAGTCCATTAGTCGGCAAACTCTTGTAATAAGAAGCCCACACAATTCACTAGTAGATCAGTTAGAGCCGTATGTCATAACTTTGTATTGTATACAAATATTTATATAACTTTAAATAACACGCAGCAGTATATTTATAACTCGCATTTGCTTATTGTGAATTTTGCGGGTTACACCGAAGCTACTCACAGCCGCACATGGGTTGGTTCATTGGTTGCCGACCACTGCTCTTTGGCACGGTTGGTGCAGTGACTGATACAGTCGGCTGCTGCGCTCCGGGTCGCGGGTTCGATGCCCGCATGGAATAAATATGTGTATGATCGGCAGTTCCGGGGTCTGGGTGTGTATTCTATGGGGAATTTGTGTTTGTAAACGCACACACCACAGGAGTAATCCAAGAATAAAAAAGTCGACTCGTAGTCTCAATGCTTACAAAGTACAAACTCCCAATTTGAAACTTAATCTGGGCCGCTTTGGTGAGGTCAAAATCATTTAAGTCAAAGACCAATTCAAATGGCCAACAGCATATAGGTAAGATTGTATTTAAAGTTAAGTTAGTACTGTAACTGTTACGTTTACACTCATATTATTTTCACTCACGTTATTTGGACTTTGATTCGATTCGACTAACCTTCAACTGTACCAATTAACGAGTATTATTGCCATCTTTAAACATTGAAAGGACAATTGTACAACACTAATTTATCCTATAAAGCCAACCTCGACTGCTCATGGTTCTCTCTGCTGTTTGATGATGCTCTGACGACCAATGGTGGCACGTAAATTATCGAACTTGCTGTCTGGCAGCAGCGTCACTTGGCGAAAGTACTGTCAGTAGGGCTGCCTGTCCACTGGAGCGGAGAAACCAATGGGATATTTATCGATGTAAAAAGAAAAAAAATGGTTTAATTCATTTAAACCATTGAGTCACTTAATAGTCGATGATTTATATGCCGCGTTCTAAGATGTAGATTTTCTAGGGAGAATAACGGGCAAGGAACTCCATGGCTGGATACCTACCATCTGGATACCTACTCTTTTTTAAATCATAGTATGTTATAGGTAGTATATAAGGTTAAGTGAAGACAATGTAGGAGAAGCGTCTCAACTTCTTCAAAAGTATACTAAACAAGCCTGATTGTAATGTTTATTAAAGTTTATGATTAAACTAGCTGGGACCCGCGGTTTCACCTGCCGTTTAATTCAAAAGAAATTAGATTATTTATAAATAATACTTCGGCGCAGACACTTGAGTTTACATATTGAATATTATGGCTTTTAATTTTTCTGCGCGTAACCTAAAATGTTTTCTAAAATAAAGGTAACCTAAGTTATTCCTTATAACATTAGCTATCTGCCAGTGAACGTCCCGTAGAAATTGGTCCAGCCGTTTCGGAGATTAGCGGGAGCAAACAGAAAGCTAGACAAAAAAAATGGAAGTAGTGTTTTTGTTGTTGTACCGTCTATACTTTCATATGCATTTAGTAAAAGACTTATTTTGACATTACAAACACTTCAATTTTATTTATTTGTATAGATTATCTTGGTCCCATAAGGGTGACTAGTCCCAGGCTAACCAGTGTTGGACTCGTTCGAACAGGTCGCATGCATCAGCATCGCTTAGCTCAACCATCCGCCGCCGACGTAGTAATATTAGTTTGGTATTGGCCCATCTTTCTCGTCTCGGCTCCTCTCCTCTCTAGCTGACAGACAGCCTTAGACACTTATCCGCTCTACTAGCGTAGTGAATAACTTTCTTGGGAGTTAGATCTTTTGGGACAATAAACTGCAAGATGAGACGTTGAGGTCTAGCTTGAGGTATCTTAACGTAATATCGGCTATTTATTTAGTTACGGCCCCGACTATACGACGGCCATCCGACTCCGGTTTTCCATACATTCATTTCGGCCGTATGAAGTCCACTGCTGGACACAGGCCTCCCCCAAAGATCACCATAACGACCGATATGGGTGCGTTGTTGGCTCATTGGGGGTGTTGGCATAATCGCCACGCTTGGCAGACGGGTTGGCGATCGCAGTTGAGTTGTTAATGTACTCGAAAAGGCTGCTGCCCATCCTCCGGCTACTCCCTTAGTCGACTTTTACGACACCCACGGGAGGAAATGGGGGGTGGTATTCTGAGCCTGCACCACACGGCATAGCTGGCGCCACACGGCATACATACATTATTAAACTAGATTTATGACTCCGCCCGCTTCGTAAATCTTTTGGACTCGAAAATGAATCGGTTTGGTGTCGTATAGTCACGAAATAACGATGTTAAACCATGTTAAACGAGAGCACATGCCCGACCAGCTGTTCGGGCCGCCCAAACAATCGGGGTGACATTAATAGGGCCGATACGATAACATTTGATTTTGACATTAACCGTTTATTTGTAATTCATGATATAGACAAATGTTTTGAAGACTTTCTTTCATCCATATTATGTTACATAGAGCATATTTTCGCATATATGCTGCGTACTCATTGAAATTAAACATAATTATTATGCTCTATTTTATTAGAATAATAGCATCTATCAGTCTACCTACATTTGTAATAAATTGGCGGCAATATGATGCACAAACCTGACGAGATTATCAACGCGTATACAAAAGCATGGATATAATGAATCATGTCATGACCCAACGTGTCATTTACCCGAAATAATGATACGTATTTCCTCAATAATTATAATAACACAAAGCGTTGCATCAAACAACGTGATGCGTCAAAATATAATTATCAGCTGGGTTAACGTGTGGCGGCCCTCCGCAGACAGCCAGTCAGTTGAAGCTCGCCACACGAGACTCACGCCCGCAAACACTGCGTTACACAACAACGGACACGCATCACACACGTTCATTCATCTCTGAAAAAGATTCATATATCTGCATCATATAAACAAAGGATATATTTCAGCGCATTGCCAAACAGCCGCTAGTAGTGATGCAACTTCGCCACGAACCCTTTTAACGCTAACCTAACCCAGTTTAACTAACCGCGCGAACTCAGCCACTGTTATAAAACGTATTATTAAACGAAATGCAAGCACGTGCTCACCCCTCGCGTTACGCGGCCGTTGTCCAATCGTAGGAGGACGAGGGCTACCGGCGAGTATCCTCTGGCCAATCGCGGCTCGTCTACGAATTCACCACGAAATCCGCCGATCCCGACCGACAGGAGCCGAAGCGCGCATCGACAACCCCCAGTGCCGCTTCAGCCCCCAACATGGCGACAATGGTGGCTCCGTCACCCGCCAACACGGCTGTCACAAAAAAGCCCTCTGTCAAGAAATATAAAGCGCCCACACCGCCGCGGAATATTATTACGGAAGACGAATGTGAAAGTGAAAAAGACAAAGAGAATGCAGTGCAACTCAACAACGAAAATGACGCAAGTGATAATTGTAAACAAACAAAACCGGAACCGGCGGACGACAAGCCGGCGCCCGAGAAGGGATCACCGCTAGTGAAACGGTTGGGTCCCAGAATAAACGGGAGTGTAGACAGGAGTTCTGTGTTGTCTAAAGCGGCTATGTTCGAGGCAGGCAGCCCGAAGGCGAAGGACCCGGCCGAAATGTCGCTGAGGGAACGTAAAGCGCTCTTTGAGAAAAATAAGGGCGCTGCGATCGTTCCGAAGGCGCCCTTCGGGCTCGCACCCTCCGCCAAGACCCTGCACGGGGATAAAGGTAAGTTATTTTATATTTTTTACTCACAGCCAACAATGAAGAGCACGCGATCTTCTGCACCCAATTATTCCGGTTTTATGATCTGTGAACAATCACAGGTTTCCATGGTATTTTTTAAACAAACTATGTGTTACACAGTAGCGATATGATTTTTATGATCCGTTAATTGCCTTCTGACGCTAACGAGTTGTTATTTAGATAATGGATGTCATGTATTATGCAGCGAAAACGTAGATAACAGCCCTATTAAAAATATTGGTGTCCTAATACTCCTACATAATATTTTTGTTGTGTCAAATAAAAATAACAGCTGATTGTGCCCTATCACTTTGTTTTTTATACCACTAAGATGGCAGTCAACCATACGGCCTGGCTGATGCTAAGCGGTTACCGTAACCTATGAACGCTTGCAACACCAGAGGACTAGTTCGCGTGTAGCCGATCCTGTAAAGAACAAAACTAGCTCTTTTTGAAGAGCCCCACGCTGTTGTCTCGCGTTATTTGATAACCTACTTACACACAGAATAATTTGGTCATGTTAATCTTGCAACAACTAACAATCGTTTATCACACTCAATTTAAAGATTTATGTTGCAATATTTTTGAATTATTCATTGTTGTTTTATCGTAATCGTTAATTCAATGTAAATCAGACATCAAATACATGAAAATCCATCGCCTTGGCCCTAGGGCACCTTGCTAAGAAAAAAGTATAAAGTTTCGGCAACACAATTGACAACATCTTAATGCCAATAGCATTTATCTTGGATCGAGAAACATCAGAGCCGGTTTCTGATAGTGCACAAAAAACGAAGGTAGTTTCTGAATCTGCACGAAGCACGACTGACATTTGGCATTATTTTTATTATTTTAAATATTACGTTTCCTTTAATTATAGATAATGTAAAAAAAATACATTTGTTCGATACATTAGCCTTTTTTATTCGACGATCCAAATTGCGTAATTCTGCCTTCTGCGCTCAGGGTCAGGTCAGTGACCGGATTCCTGCATCGGCACTTATGTTTGTTTGGTCTGAAGATATTTGTTTAGGGCCAAGTTATTCATGTGTGTTAAGTTTAGGCTTCACATTACCGTGTGGTGCCAGCAAAGAATAGCACCACCCCATCTCATCCCGTGGGTGTCGTAAAATAAAAGACGACTATGGAATTAACCGGAGGGCGGGCAGCAGCGTTCTTCGAGTACATTAACAACTCAACTGATGATCGCAACACGTGCGACAAGCGTGGCGATTATGACAAAAACTCCCAATGAGTATACAACAGAAACCCAGACCAGTCTTTTAGCGATCTTTGGGGTAGGTCCACTATAAGCAGCGGACGTCTTTCGGCTAAAATAATAAAGATATGACCGATTTTTTATATTTTTGGGATATATAGGGCTTCTAAAATGCTTACAAATGAGGCTGCTTATAATTAATATATTCTGTTATATTATTATCAAACTTAAGAAAAGATAATCGACAGTAACTCCGCCCATCTCACACGCTCTCGCTCATTACAAATAAGGGATATTCTGTTTTATTATTTCTTTCAAACTAAAGACAACATTATTGACAATAACCCCGCTCGTCTGGTTCACACGCACTCGCTTATTCAGGCTTAGATTAAGATTAGACGCTCTCGTGTTCGAACGCTTTGGGGTTTTGCCATAATCAGCACGCAGCATTTTCAGATGAAAAAGTGAGCAGAAATTACGCATTCTTCTTGCTGCCTTAGTCCTAAGTTGCTTGGGCGGCGCAATATGTTAGTCCGGTTTTGGCAAAAGGATTTTACAGTCAACCGCCTGCATGAGTTCAACCCTTTTGGGTGTGCTAGTGTTGGTGGTTTACCCGCCGCCTGCGGGTAGCCCGAAGTACTTAATGTTGCGCACTGTGTTCGAAACTCCCTTAGTCGGCTCGTGGCCGGACTACCGGTACAGTAAGGACAATGTATTCTCCCATATCACATTCACCATTGTAAGCGCCAGGCACTGAGAGACGGGTGGTAGAGATTCGAGTGGAAGGCGTTTCTGTTTGGGATCCGAACACGCGCACGTCTTATCTTAATCTAAGCTTGAATGAGCGAGATGAGCGAAGTTATTGTCGATAACGTTGTCGTAAATTTGAAAGAAATAAAAAAGGCTACTCCTTAATTGCAGCCAGACTTCCGGATTTTGGAAGTTGACCTTAACTAAAGAACCTGATACCTATCATCATCGTCATTCCAGCTGAAAGATGCTGAACATAGGCCTCCACCCAGCTTGGGGGGATCCTTTACAATCCTCCCCGAGAAGTGCCTGGGGGGCGACCTTTTTACAGTCGCCTTCCCTCCGCTAGAGGGGGTGACCGCTTTACAGTCATCCCTTCCGAGATGTGCCTAAAGGCGTGGCACCAATGGGCGGCTCTAGTGTGATCTTACGAGGACCTGCAGCCCCGTTCGGTGCCGAAGATGACCGCTCCATTGGTTTTGCCGGTAGGATACCCCTTCGCCCTTCCCCATGAAGTTCCATGTAGAATTTCCACTGGACATCAATAAAAAAAGAAATAAAAAAAAAGAATGGTCTCCACCCAAGACCGCCACAACGACCGGTGTCTGGGTTTGTGTTGTGTGCTCATTAAGGGGTTTCACATAATCGCCCACGTAGTTTAATTGTACTCGAAGGACGCAGCTGCCCCCCATAGTCGCCTTTAAAGGGTCGGTCATTATTCACATTATTAAGATACGGTGGAGTTAAAGGAGCAGTATGTGGCCGAGCACAATCCTAGTACCACATTTTCTTCTAATTTTTTCCTTGTATAACAGTCAGACCCACCAGGCTCCACCATCATCATTTCAGCCGAATGAAGTCCACTGCTGGACACAGGCTCCCCCAAAGATCACCACAACGACCGATATGGATGTGTTGTGGGCTCATTGGTGGGTTTTGCCATAATCACCACACTTGGCAGGCGGGTTGGCAATCGCAGTTGAGTTGTTAATGTACTCGAAGCATGTTGCTGCCCATCCTCCGGCTAATCCCTTAGTCGACTTTTACGACACCCATGGGAGGAGATGGGGTGGTGGCATTCTGAGCCAGCATCACACGGCAAGACTCCACCATATGTCACTGTAATTTAAAAAGTGTGTCTAGTTGTATCGTTTTCCTTTCCGTCGATATATTCTTTGCCCTCCGTCAACTTGAGAATAAAACAATTCTGCACTCATCTACCCTATTGGTTCGTGTTCCGAAATCGATGTTCCCGAGCTGTTCCGAAATCGATTTTCCCGAGCAAAAGATGTTTGTTTCTACGATGATATGCCTAAGGTTTGGGGCCTTGGTGGGCACGAACAAACCATTCATTGAATGTTCCTCGTATCCTACGCTCACTTACGGACTTTCTCAAACTCATTTCTAGCTTGGACGGTCGTTAGACGTGGGTTCGTACGTAGAAAGCCGAATGAAACGATCATCCCTGCTCGAAGAACATCTTGTTCTGCCTTGTCCTAGTCTTCTCACAAAATCATTAGCCTCCCTGAATCGTTGGATACTGTAATAAATTGTTGAAACAGGTCGGCGAAGAACTCTTGAGATCGCTTTGTGGGTTTGATCATTTCTCCTCATCTCAAATGGCAATTTCCTGGAAATCTTTGCTGGGGACGGGCATAATGAAGTCCTTGATCCTAAAAAGATTTAAAGTAAAAAAAATACAAGTAAAACTGTTTTTAAAATATAATTTTATGAAATTTTAGACCAACCATAAAATGAAAATAGGAAAGAGGGAATTTTTAGCGAGCGAATAGCACGAAATTATTTGGAAGTTCGAATTAAATTACAACAATCATAAAAGGTGACGTTAAATTGTTTTCTCAATTTGAAATAATTAGTTCTAAAATATAACGAATTAAAAAACATCCAGGAATATTACAAAGTTTTTAGACACTTTTATGCTTTTTTATGCTCCGCTAAATTTGGCCGGTGTGTGTAGATTAGATTAGGCTCAAAAAAGTTTATTTTTTATACGACATAGTGACGACACGAGTAAGTCATTCACCTGGCGGTAAACGTCACGCATGTCCGTAACAATTGTAATCCCACCCAGAACTAGTCCTGCGTGGCACCATAATGCGCTCGGCATATCTATGTCTCGTATGACCAGTAATATTACTAGCTACCTGCCGTTCAAACCGGAACATACTGTTTACAATTTTATAATTACTGCTTGGCGGTGAATATTAGGCACATATCTAGCTAGACTAGCTATAAAAGACCGGTATTTTTCGATACCATCTCCCATATCAATCAAACTAAATAAACGCAAGCTCTCCTTATAATATTAATTTAGAAGTATAAATTTAGATTTACAATCTATGAATCTAAACTTTACAACAATAGTAAAAACTTCATCTTTACAATATAACACAGTATTTTTCACCCTCCTACCGCCACCCCCTCCCAATTTTTATCGCGATTTTAGTATTTTATATAGAAAATTCTTATTATTATATATATATATATAGATAATTCTGTTCTCGTCAGTCCCTAATGGTGCCACGTCCAGTTTTTGTCCAATGTAAATATTTTGATTAATTGGTAGACTGCATCAAATATTTAGATAACTAAATTGGTATGAAAGCAACCAATGTTTTTATAATACAGGGCACAGAGATTATAACAATAAAATAATACGTTTAGAATTGAATATGGCACTTGTATCTTCATATCTTCGACGGAAATATTAGATTGGTGATTAAAAGTTAAAGAACTTTGATCAAATGTCACCCTAAAACCATTTCACTACAACCTGGGCCAAAGACTTTTAATGTCAGTCAGACTGGTTCTGTTATGTCATACGGCAGACAAACGAACTCATTGACATTTCTGCATACACACTAGCCGTAATGAGAGGAAAATATTAATAATAAAATGCATGTACCATCAACGATTCAAGTTTCCCTACTTATTGGTGCATAGTGCAGGCAATTTTATTGTGATGGGAAAAAGTTTTAATGTTGTTTATTTTTTAAATTGATACAATATTAACAATAATTATTTTAATTGGTAAAAATATTATCTATAATTATTTTTTAATGATAAAAATATGATTAATAATTATTTCATCGACTAAGCGTTGATATCAAGAGGATGAGCAGGCAGAATCCTCCCGTGTGTCAATAATAGTAATTTATGTTTCCACCACAACAATAAAAAGAATTGCAACATAATGCAATATTGCCACGTTACAGTAATACAAATTAATCGTGGGAGACGTGCCTCAGCTAGGTCGAAGCCTGTGTAGCGGTCACCAATAACACGGCGGCTCAAGTGTAATCATAGGAACCCCCCTTAGGTGCCGAAGATGACCGCCCCAGTGGTTTTAGGCGGTAGTTAGTCAGGCATACCCCTTCGCCCTTCCCCGGGGCGGTGGAGGTTCATGAAGAACCTGCGGGACAAATAAAAAAGGACAATATGGGGATGACCGCCCATTGTAGTGATCATTAGGAGGCCCATTTTCCAAATTCCAAACAAATTCCGTGTGACGCCATTCCACAATCAAATCGTACCGTATAGTTTTCATATCCAAAACGATGAATCGTTCACTAAGCTTTTTTTTTAAACTTTGCCCCACACTAGCATTGCTCCTGTCTCGTGCGTGCGTTTACAGACATAAATTCCACATACAATACACCCAGATCCGGAACAACTACCACAACTTACAACATAAATCTACATGCACAAATATAAACAGAGCCGGAGCGGACTGTCTGTAGACCATACAAAATTTTTTTCGTGCGTGAATCGAACCCTCGACTTCCAGCACAGAAAGCTAATCGCTTACTCACTGCGCCACCGTGCCGTCGCGTAATAAAGTACTACTCCATCTCCTCCCTAACTAAGGGAACCAGGGGAGTAGGCAGCAGCGTCTCTTGTGTGGAACAGTATTTATTCTGCGCTCACCAACCCGCCTGCCAAGCGTGGTGAGCACTGGCTAATTCCCCCCAAAACGACGACACAATTACCGTGGAAATCTATGGCCTTTATTTAGCAGTGGATGTCCATCAGTTGATATGATGATTATGATATATTGCTCTTAATTACTACTTATCTAATGGCCGTCTTCTCTGCATCAGGTAAAAAACATGCAGTGACAGATTGGCTATACGAAAATAACATGTAGGTCACAAAACTGACAAAAACCCAGACCAAGACACCCAAAATGCATCAAGATTATTTTACACGGTATTTTACTGACATTTGTGTATGAAATATAAATAATGTATGAGATTATAATAAAACACTTAAACGGATTCTATCGCGTATATTTTAGATTTTTGTTTATCCTGACGTTTCGAATGCTTTGCAGCATTCGTGGTCGCAGGATGACTAAGGTGACAGGCGTCGTTACAGATTTTAAAAAGTTATTTTATTTTATCTACCGCACAATTTTAATCAAAAAACTAGTTTCGATGCACGCAGTAATCACTCACAGTGTCTTGATGTTTTTTAGTGCGGTATGTTGTTTGGGACTTTATTATTTTAATTACTGGATTCCAAACAGGTGGTATCTGCCAACCATCTTATCTATTAAAATTAAGATGTTTTTTAATTTCAATAGCCTCACGAAACATTCTTGGTACATATCGGTTCTCTTTCGCGAGGACTTGAGGTTGATCAAAACGAAGATAGTGGTTGGGTTTACCTAAGGCATGTTCACACACTGTAGACTTTATATAATGTATGAGATTCATAACGGTATCGTTCAATCTGGGATTCGCAATGCAAAACGATTGCTTCATATTTTTTGCTGGCATTTATAAATCGATTCGGCTCATAACTATGTATGTTATTATATTATACTACATCATAATAATACTAAGTGAGAGGTGAGAATTCATGTCTGGTCTGGCATCGATTTTTTGTTTAGAATATTACAAAGTGGTAACCCTAAGTGGTCGTTTAGTTTTATGGACCTGATAGGTTTTAGCCAATAAATTCCGCAGTGTATTGATTTAATTATATACAAGACGTAGGTAAATATCTGCCTTATTACGACTAAGATAATCATTGAAAATATCATCATTAGAACATAATGAATGAAAGGTCTAAAAATCGCCTAAAATTGCTAAAAATCTACTAACAATTAAAACACATGTGTTAACTTCAATGTTAGTACTAAAACTGTAATTAAATACAAAATAATTATTGAAATATTGACCTATAATATTAAGTTTCTCACTCGTGACGTCCACTGCTAAACAAATGCCTCCCCAATAGATTTGCACAACTGTGTCCGCATTTTGGGGGAATTTGCCAGTGCTTGAGCGCAGTATAATACTATTTATACATTTACGACATAGAACTATGCATGCACCGGGCACTCCCACCGGCTAAAACCACTGTGTGACCGCCCCTATGAGGGAGACTGTAAAGCTTTGCCATTGTTTTATCCTTTTCCCGTATGTAATATCTTCTATAATCTGGAATTTCAAGGAAACTACTAGTAGCCTATTAATAGAATCTATAGTAGAAAGTCCTTTGTAACCCTAATATTTTCTCCGTTCTTATTTATGGTAGATACTTGACTTTACATGTAACCATGCGTCATTAATTTTCCACGTATATTACTTACTATACGCCGCCAAAACTATTCCAGCATTGCTATTATTATTCACCTATTACTCGTATGTTGTATGTAGATTCATTCTAAATAAAGGTGATTCCTACGTGTTAAGCAACACACCAACAGGAAAACAATATATTGATCGGTTGGTAGAAACGCTCGTAGGTATAAGCACAAAAACCTATAACTCTTTTTAAAATCCGGGTTTTAGTAATTTCATATAAAAGAAATCTGATTATTGATAAATAAATTAGAGTAATTCGGCATAGACAGGCATAGTTGAGATTAGTTGATAAAGATTTCATCGGTTTTAATGTTATAACCCGGACCACTAATTAATTTTCTTTGTCTAAAATAAAAAGTAGCCTAAGTTACTCCTTATAACATCAACTTATTGCCAGTGAAAGTCCCGTTAAAATCAGTCTCGCTGTTTCGGAAATTAGTTGGAACTAACAGACAGACAAAAATTTCATTTATTGATTTTTTTGTTAGTATGTGCTGTATATACTTTCATATGCATGCAGTAAAAAGCTGTTATTTTGAAATTATAAACACAAGCTTAAATTTTATTGATTTGTGTATATAATTATGAAAACCGTCTCTTAATTTTGAACGCCTCTGAATCGCACAGATCTATCCCTCACCCTATTTATTAAATTCTAGAGAATCTAGAGAAAGTGGAATTTGTTCAGTTAATTACATAAACATTTTAGTTCATGACTTTAATTGCGCGTTGAAAATAAGTCGATAAAATCTGTAAGATTTTTTTAAAACCTTACTGCTAACCTGCGTTTTGATAGACGTGATTTATAAACACTTAGAGGTCCAATTCTCGTAATTAATTTTTCACTATGACTGAAAGTTGACCGAACTGAGATTAAATTATAAATTGACTAAACATTGGTATTCTGCTCCTCTTAAAGTTCAGCCCGAATTCAGTATGATCTCAATCTAGCCTCATTTCAATGTCAATTTTGACGTTTATTTAGTGACAGTTTTAGTACCTGAGTCCGTTCAAAATGTTAGCAGAATACCGTTTTGGCTTCGATCTACTTTCGATCCATTTTCTATCTCGTCACAGTGTAAGTTGACGTTCGACGTTGTTTTTTAGTTTAGGAGAATACCATATGTGACATTTACAACATTAAGATATGTAAATTATAATTATTAATAATAGATTGGAACTATATTTCGAACATTTTTAAATTACGAAATTTGGTCCTCAGTTGTCCTTCTGGGATCCTTAATTTACGCATACAGGGGGTAGAGGGAGGAGGGTAACACAATACAAACTGTCCTCATCATTATTGTTTTGTCTAGTTACCTCCTTTGCCGCTGTCTATATTCGTACTGCTTTGTCTTTTTGCCGTCAATAACTATTGCGACAAGAGAAAATCTGTTGCACGCTTTCATTTTTCTTTTATTCCTCGTAAAACTCGAACAAATTAGACGTAGCCAAACATGGTCACCTATATCCGAAAGTCTTTCAGAGCAAATATCACACACTTAACACTCTCCGATTCCGTCTAAGCATTTAACGGTTATATTACTGTTTTAAATTTTCAGCTGCCAATATTTGAATAACAAATGTGTCACCTGGTTTTGGCAACAAATATTTAAAATGCAGATTTTTTTTTTATTGGTTTGACCTGGTTTTTATTTACATACAAGTATCAAAATGTAAAAATGATTGTTGACATAAAATAAGTGATGTGCGGCCGTTATTGAGCATGCGCATCTTCCGCCAAGCACGACGAATTCTGCTAAGATAGTTTGGAAGGAATTTTCTGCATTTAAGGACTGTTATGTAAAGGAATTATTCAGTTACCCAGACTGTAATATAATATATTAATGTCTGCCAAATGTCTCTAAGGGATTCTCGAGTCGAACAGCAGCCATACTGCGCTCACTGTGGTGAGTACGGACTAATACTACCAAAATGATGACTCGACATGTTACAAACCGGTTTTTATGAGGGAGGCCTTTGTTCAGCAGTTGACTTCTTTTGGCTGATATGGTGATAATCAAGATGATGAAATATTTATAGAATATTAAATGTCAAGTATATTGCAACATAATGTTCATAATTCAAATAGGTCACACATGGTCATTGTGGGAATAATCGATCTAAAACAAGTGTTAAACAGAGAAATTACATAATTATTTGAATTTATATCTTAAGCCATTTGAATAAAGTTGATTATTGCTGGCATTGTTTTACGAACATGTGGTCGAACAGGTCTGATTACATACCTTTTTAATGATTATAGTCAATTAGCGCGGATGTTTATGCGGCAAAATACAAGTATAATTTGCTTGTAATATGAATGCAAAACACTAAACAAAGGTAAAAAAAAAGTTATTTTTAACCCCGATCTTTCCATTCCCTACTTGGATTTCAAGAGAAGCTTGCATTGACCACAGCCTAGCCTGGCGGTAACCGCAAAACGCAGTAAAGATGGAGAACGTTTACCTAGAACACTTCGCTGTTATGTTTGAAAATACAATAAGTAATACCTATTTACAGAGTATAAATCATTTTGGCAGCAATACGTACCTCACTGCACCTTCTTAATCCTAAAGAGGGCTCAAAAATGTTCTCCATGGTGTGTGTAGTCTGCCTACCCGCACTAGGCCAGCGTGGTGGACTAAGGACTATCGTGAGACTTTCCTTTTTTTTCCGCATGCCCGGCAGTGGGACAGTAATGAGCTGATTGTTACAACGGTTTTACCCGAACGACAGTAATTAATGGTATAATAAAAAATAAATAAAACACGATTAGGTTGAGTTCGTCGTTTAACACGTCACAATCGGGAACAGCATCAATTAGGGCATTGATTGCGATGTGCATGCGACACAGCGGGGAATGCGTAAGCGACACGGCGATATTGTTGCCGCAAATAATCTGTGCCGACGATAAGGCCTATGGCGTTTCCCCCAAGTTGAGAGGGTTGTGGTGGGTGCATTACACCGGCTGCTGCTCAATCTTGGGAG
Organism: Diloba caeruleocephala; assembly: GCA_947459985.1. Classification (NCBI taxonomy): domain Eukaryota; kingdom Metazoa; phylum Arthropoda; class Insecta; order Lepidoptera; family Noctuidae; genus Diloba; species Diloba caeruleocephala. The sequence continues at coordinate 11,535,709 of OX381627.1, read as the reverse complement.
ACCGTGAGTTAGGAAATTCGCCGACACTACGGGGGGTCGTGCGTGGCTCTCTACGGACCGCCTGTATGCCGTTCTTAGGAGCCTTTTTAACCACTAGTTTTAATGGGACAACGAGATCTATAATGGCTACAGTCCCGTAATTTCGGGACGGATGACTACCCTAGTCATGCCGCTAGCGAAAACTAGCATGTAACCGATAAACTGTGCAAATCCATTAACTTGATCGCCCCAAGCTATTTGAAAGACAATACGGTTTAATTGCACTTACAGTTAAGCTATTTCACATCGGCTCGTAAATACATATTGGCTGTTGCTTTCCACTGAATTTTGTGTCAGACTGAAATCGTATAGGATTGTTCGTTTTAAAAACCGTGAAGTCGACATGTTATTAGTGTCTTCGACATCCATTTGTGCGTCTTGATATCGCTAGTGTCTGTAGAAACTAGTTGTGATAATGGAGTTTCCTGCTGGTTATTCTCCATAGTCCGTGTAGTGTCCGGATTAAGTATACATGTCATATAGATCGTCGACTCTCGTGGGCTAAAAATTATGGGTGTTCGAGCTGACCGAATGTAATAGAAAAGTAGTCGAAGATATAGCTCGAAGGTTTTGCTAGGCCTGATAGGCGGATCCTGGTTGCGAAATGAATGGAGCGATAGGGCACGCTGCGACAACAGCGGTAAGAGCTGTCATGGAGGAGTGACCAGAGTGGTGGCATGCCGTCCTCGCCTTCTGCATACTCTCGGGACATGGGTGTTTCGGGAAGTGTCTGTATCGCATAGACCGGGGACAAACGCCCGGTTGTCATCACTGCGCACAGGCTGAATTCCCAGCTTGAGCGACGCAGCAGCTCCAAGATGATGACCCCTCGCTTCGGTACGTGATGCACGCAAAAGAGGCGGCGGAACGTGAGCGGAAAGCGACGACCTCTCTTCTCCTTTGCCAAAAAACTCACAGGGCACTGGAGGGCGCTGACCGATCTCCGTCGATATGAATTGCGCCGACGAACTTGAGGCAGTTCGTGGAGCAGTATCTAGTCAAGTGTGCTATTGTTGATCAAACGCGCATATTTGATGTTGACTGCCGGGCTACGAACTACCGACCAATTTCGTCTGGTAATACCGAAGACGAAATTGGGACTGAGATCTGAACGGGACTGAGACGCTACTATATACGTAGTTGTCCGATAAAAAATCAAAATTAAAGGTTTTATCCAATTCACCATATTAGATCGGCAATTAATTAATAATCCAGTATCTGATGAATGTGTAATTTTTAAACTTTCGCGAACTGAATACATGATTTTAAGATAATATCGGGTCTATTCATCTATCAATAGTAGGTATCGATAGTATTGACCAAAATGTAAAAGAATATCGATACTATTGATAATAGCGATACTATCGATAGGCCAATCGATAGTAATAAGTTGTTGTTATTTATTATTATACTACCTATATTAGATTAATGATTTTGAATTTCTTCCGCTTTTGTGTTATGATCACATTTAACACAAAAAACAGACATATCCTTAATCTGAAATCAAAGTCTTTGGATTAGATTGATTAACTTAACAAGTTCGGCAGTGTCATTAACCTGATCGTAAGCGTCACGTGCCTGCCCATGACAAATTGAATAGTACTCAGGACAAGTCTTGCTTGGCACCACACTGAGCTGGTCACCTCGAGGCATCAGTTATTAGGTCTCTTATGCACAGTAACTCCACTAGCTAGAGTGCCTTTCAATCCGTAACACAGTTAATAAGAACAACTCCCATTTTTTAATGTCTAACTACGTTCCAATAAACGAACTGGGACCCGCGGTATCACCCGCGTTTAAATTAAAAGAAATTTAGAGTACTTCGACATAGACACTTGACATAGAATATATATATTGGATTTCAAGAGATTTTTTTTTTTTGCGCGGAACCCTAATTATGTTTGCGAAAATAATAGTAGTCTAAGTTATTCCTTAGAACATCAGCTATCTGCCAGTGAAAGTCCCGTCAAAATCAGTCCGGCCGTTTTGAAGATTACCCGGAACAAACAGACAGACAGACAAAAAATTAGAAATTGTTTTTTTGTTATATGTACCGTCAATGATATTATACCATAGATATGTTACGTCCATATTAAATGGCAAAATACAGTCTCGCTTACACAACCACCTCGTGAGAAAGAAGATACAAAAACAACAAGAGTAAAAGAGATAGCTATGTAGGCGAACCGATTGCGAGATGCTACAATTGGGGGAGTTTTGGTTCTTGCTTTTGGCACGCATGTAACATATCTACTTCTTTTTAATTTATAATATCATTACCATATATACTTTCATAAACATTTAGTAAAATGCTGTTATTTTGACATTACAAACAGACACTTCAATTTTATTTATTTGTATAGATTTTACTATCGTAATAGCTTAGCGTTTACTAGCAAATAGCTATAACATCCTAGTACCGATATTACATAACGCTTTCAGCGACAATAGTCTATTGAGCTTGCGGGTTTGCGAACTAACGGAACGAATGTTTTACTGCAGGGCTGCCAATACCATAAACTAAATTACGATGTTGTTTGGTAGAACGTTGCAAGTTGTTCAATTAACGTTTGATTTTTTTTAAACGTATCTTTCTGTGTGGATCTTTATTTTGTAATTGAAAAGAAAAGCAGTAGTAAATTCACGAAGCAAAGACGAAGCGCAAAAGAAAAAAGAAGCGAAATTATAGAACATAAAGATTGTAAGTTAGATAACATTGATACTGTGTCATACATGCAACAAGGCTGCATGTTCAGATCAAACTGAACCTTGTCAAAGTACAATTCTCAGGTATATGGCATTTTGTAAGTAGCTTCGTTAGAGCTGTTTATGGCATAGGTCTTTCACGCCATTCAAATACTGAAACGCCAGTTAATACCTTTTACCTACCATTACCTTACAATATGCAGAATGTACGAAATACATAAAGGAAAACATGTCAATGTTTGCAGAACGCGGGCAAATAAAACCTGAAGCACCTACATTTTTTATCACACGTACAGTAAATACGATAAAAAAATACTCAAACGTTTATGCCAGCCGATGTTAAAAGCTTTCGGAGATTCCATCTGGACGTTTCCCATTAACATGTATGTTAATACCCTGAATGTAATATTAAGCAGTCAGAAGTAAGCAACGTCTAAAAAAGGGTCTTACTTTAGGTCCTTCATAAGCCCTTTGGATGTCAGCTGTCATAATATCGGCCAAAGGATGTCCACTGCTGAACAAAAGTCGCCCCAATAGATTTCCACAATTGTGCCGCCGAGCAAGCTGCTATTCCACTGAACGGTCGGTATTGTCCATCCCTCTGATAGAATATCATAGATATTTTAGAATTAGAATATCAAAATCGCCTTTTACGATATCTACACACAAGATACACAATGACACAAGATGACTGTCAATCTACATAAAACACAGAAATTCATATTAGACTGGAAGCAGAACAAGGCTTGTTTAAAATGATATATAGAGTGATGAGGATACACTGTTGATGCCGAAAGGAATTGTGGAATATTGCTTAGAGAAAGCACTATAAAGTTGTAGATAAGTGGTCCTAACATAAAATTTGCAGTTCACAGGTATTTATGCACTGTTAAATGCACTTAAAATGTAATTGCTATTCAACGCTTTAATCTATCTACGTGAAACCGTTTAAAGCCAGGCGTTGTTACGAAATTTAAACTTTTTTACATAGCATAGTCCGTTCGACTACACTTGATAAATGTAAATTGTACACCTTTATTACACTGCAATGGGCAGGAATGCTTTTTTACGCGGTGGAAATATTTATATATTTCCTCCGCGTAAATGACGACACAATTGTGGAAATCTTTGGGGCCTTTGTTTAGCAGTGGACGGCCTTTGGCTGATATGATGATGATGATTGTCTAATCCTGCAAATAAAACAGATAAACATAGTTATATTACGCTTATTATTGGCAGCCCTGTCGTAACACACTAAGTGACCCCAGTCTGAACCGATCGGTTGATTCTGGTGGCGACCACTGAGAGAAAGTCGAGCTAAAGTGAAAAAACAGTTTTCATTTTTTTTTTGTATGTCACTAATGTTGATTTATACCATGATATAATAATGAAAATCATCACGCACACACAGAATACGTACTTGAACTGAGTGCAATGGATGTACCAAAAAATAAATAGGCCGGCTTAAAATCCAATAGGAAATCAATTTGTTGACCCAATATAACATAAAACTTTTTAACAAAAAATACCGACTGCAAAAACCCTGCACGATAAAAATATTAAAACCACTGAAAAGGAAAAAAAAAATACTTTATGAATTTCCAAATTGGTTTACAAATCTCAGAGTAATCGGCGTACATAAATACATAAAAAAATACACTTCGTATTGAGAACCTCCTCCTTTTTGAAGTCGGTTAAAAAGCAGAACACTTGAATGAATTAAACAGTGTCGATAATTCATCTAAGGTCGATAAGGAGGCCGCAACGACCGATTGCTTGTCTTAATAATATGACGTAGTTTAAGCTAATACAACACTAATGTATTCGATGTAACCTTGCTTATTATTATGTCATCATTACGGATATAATCGGCTCTACAGTAGCACGTACATTCATCGAGCAAGAAACTATTATATTTTCATTCATCATCATATCGGCCATTTACATCCACTGCTGAACAAAGGCCTCCCCATAGATTTTCACAACTATGTCATCATACTTCGGCCGGTCACACATAGAATACCCTGGAGTTCGCCTCGATTTTTTTCCTTCAGTTGACAGGCAGGACTAGTCCTGAGTAGCATTACAATTGTTATGCAGGCATAAAGCTTACCACCAAGCAAAAGACGTGCTTGTCTCGTCAGTAGATTGTAGCAACAATTACGAACTATTTCCACTCATTCAACATGGCTTTCACAAATTCACTTACGGCATTGTTGTTCAGTTTCTAAGACGAGAATATGTGTCAATGATATATTACATACCTTTACCATATAATTTAGTGCGGATCATTAGAGTCATAGCCCACAAAATGATGTGTCATTACCCAAACTGCTACCGTTTCACCCGACATCATTACTCCACGACACTGACGGTGTTATTCTGAAAGACACACAGTTTAATTTTTTTTATGTAGAGCTTAATCCAAAAGAAATTCTCAATGTTTACCGAGAGCTTTTATAATAGCTTCATAATCATCATCATCATTTCAGCCGAATAAAGTCCACTGCTAGACACCGGCCTCCCGCAAAGATCGCCCACTGACCGGTCTTGGTGTGTTGTGTGCTCATTGGAGGTGGTGTAGCCATAATCGCCACGCTTGGCAGGCGGTTTGGCGATCGTAGTTGAGTTATTAATGTACTCTAAGGAAGCTGGTGCCCATTGTGCGTCTAATCTCATAGTCGCCTTTTACGACACCCACGGGATGAAATGGGGTGGTGCTAGCCTAGTAGTTCATAGCCAGCACCACACGGATAATAGCTTGAACAATCTAATAGTGTTAGGTCTAAGGTAAACGGCCGTCGCTATATGGTGGGGGCCTTCGGGGGCAACAGGCGCACATATTGGGGAGTCTACGTGCTCATACCGAGCAATCCCCGGGAAGTCGGCGGCGTGCACGTGGTCACGTGCCGCCGTGTGCACCGCACAGTGAGGCTTGGAGGGGATCCTTCACAATCCTCCCCCGAGAAGTGCCTGGGGGGGCGACCTTTTTACAGTTGCCTTCCCTCCGCTCGAGGGGGTGACCGTTTTACAGTCATGCCCTCCGAGATGGGCCTAAAGGCGAGGCATCAATGGGGGGCTCTAGTGTGATCTTTCGAGAACCTGGAGAGCCCTTTCGGTGCCGAAGATGACTGCTCCAGTGGTTTTAGCCGGTAGGAGTCCGGCATGCCCCTTAGCCCTTCCCCGGGGCGGAGGAAGTTCATGTAGAATTTCCAAAGGATACCAATTTAAAAAAATAAAAAAAGATCCAAGGTAAATGAGTAGCCTGACCATCGGATACAACGGTTTTGTCTGTAAACTAGCAATAATTCTACCATTCAAACTTAGTGATCACAAGAATGAATGGAAAGAGAAATTTCTAGTATAGAAATATGAACAAAAGTCTACGTTATCGATCATTACCAACATAATTCGTCTAAATACCCAGACAACAGTTTCTTCGTATCTTGTCCTCCCGCTTCTATTCAAACAAATTCAAAGTCACATGTGCAGTATGCGGTTCGTTTTAAAGTGTAAGTTAATATATAAATGATGCTTGGACCCGTTTTATACATATATAACGGGTCCAAACATCATTATTTGACGTAGTTTTTGGTAACGAAAAGCAAAGCATAGTTAGAATTGCGTGTAATTACTACATCGACTTTCTCAATTCTGTGGAAAGAGAGCACTATTTATATATGGATAGCCATTTCCCATTTCAATAACTCAACGTTGTCTCTTGTCTTCTGAAGAGAATACTTGGAAACTATCATGCTACGCCTGCTGGTGAAGTGGCTATTTGATACTGTGATATACCGCAGGCCGCAGGTAAAGCAGGTTGACTCTACGGCCACCAAGCCGTGACTATGGCCATGATGCCCCGTTTTAGAATACTTCTGTCCAGGAATTTACTTACAGCGATATACTGAGTAGTGTACAGCTAAATACGTTATAATGCATTTTGAGGATAAAATAACTCTTGACGTTTTGCTCGACAGATTATAATCAAGGCAGGTTTGAATCCGGTTATCGTTACTACGAAGTCGTATATTAATATATCGTTAGGTCGCACAGAAACTGCATGTGCCCAAATAAATACTATTGTTCCTTTTTCTGGGAATTCCGAATGCAAATAAACTAAGCTTTCACAAAGGAATGTCTCATACGGAGGTTAGCCATGATTTTTGAAACTTTTGAAACTCGAGTTATTTGACTTATTCGGGATATTATTCGTTCCTAATGTTTAATACCACAGTTGAAAACAGCTACAACATAGACCTTTTTTTTTTTACTTCCTCCGCACCGAGAAAGGGCAGAGAACTCCTACCGTTAGCAGCCAGGTTTATTTTTTATATCCTGGGTGTTTATGCTACTGGTCAACTCAACTTTAACAAAAGTTTTAACATAGAGAATATAAATTTATAGATATAGTTGTTCCGGGTCTGGGTGTATTGTATGTGGAAATCATGTCTGTAAACGCACCCACGACACTGGAGAAATCATAGTGGGGGGCAATGTTTAAAAAAAAATAAGTCCCCCACTGAGCTTTTACATCACTTGGCAGGCGGATTGGAGACTGCAATATGTTGTTATTACCACACGGCAGGCTGCCCATCCTCATGGTATATACCCTTAGTCGCCATTGAAGACACCCATGGGTGGAGAGAAGTAGTTTGTTCTTTACCGGGAACCACGGGAATAAGTTATTATCGTAAATTAATTATTGACCGAGCCCAATGCACCTAAAATAGTTCTAAACTTTTATTTGCACATTCAACAAATTTTAACGCAGATCGTATCGTTAATAAACTCCTGAATGTGAACTAAACAGGGGTGTGTACAAGTGCTGCTGCATTGCCGAAAACTGAGTGCTACTTACGACGTCACTAAATAGGCGGTAAACAAGGCTAGCAAACAGGTACCGTCAACCTTGACTCGCAGATGGTTTACAGTGAAAGAGGCCCTTACACAATAGTAGATTGTGTATTTTTTTGTTTTGCAGACTACGGACAGGAAGGGAGATTTTTGTATTTATGGTTTTGAAATTAAATTGGTATTGAGTCATATGCTATGTTAATTACCCAATACAGAGTACATAGTTATATCAGTAGGTATACTTAATATGTTTAAGTCGATTAGTTACAAAATTCACAGCATTCTATAATTTAGATGTAAGAATGTTTTACTTAGTTCGTTTTATTTTATTATATGTCTTTGTTATCCTTTGTATGTATTTTATAACCACTACGATTGTGTCCTTAAAGTGCAAAGAAAAAATTGATTTTCTTTCTTCTTTCGTTCTAGATTTTATAATAAATACTATAAAATACACGCTATTAGAAAACTACACGGTTTCGGATAATTTTCAAGCGAAATTAATATCTCGTCAATCCGACAATCGATCATTGGAACCAATACAAAACCGACCCGGATCAGTGACGCGTTAAAATGTGACAAAGGTTCTTTTCAACGCCACAAAAGGTTTAGTACCTCTGTGGTGAGCGTGAGTTTCGGAAGCGCACATCACTAGTTCGAGTGGTGGTGGACCCACGGTTGGTGATCCGCGTCGGCCATTCTGTAGTGCGCACGCGCAACGACGGATCAGAATTAGAAAAAGTTTTTCCTTTCAGCTATCGTGCTTAGTGTGCGTGAAGTTTTCTTTTATGTGACGCTACTTCTTTGGATTTTTGTGACAAAAATTACCTTAAGATAGTGCGTTGATCCGGTGTTATTTGAACGTAAAATCGAAGGTACAGGCTTATTTATTTTTACTTGCTAATATATTTTTTAAGATTTGTTTCATCAAATCGTACATAGGAAAACTTGTTGTTTTTTTTCTTCTAGTTATGTTATTCAGTAACTCGCAGATTATATTTACAAATTACCAACCTTTTTCATCATTAAAGCTTAACGTAAAACAATGTAGCTGTCTTTACGCGGTTTTTGTCATTATAATAATCCTGAGATAACTACAGCGCTGCGATTGTTCCGTAACATCCACTACTCGTAGATTTTCTTGACCTACATTTTAAGGTGTAAAATCTTTAATTACAAAGTAGGTAAAACCGTCAGTCGTCTGTTCATCAGTTTGGTAGAGTAGAAATGTGTTAAGATGTCAATGTAAACAACATTTGGTATAGAAGTATTTACTGATTTAATTTCTATATTCTTTTTAAATAAGATATATTTTTTGTTGTTTCTGGCCAACCTTGTGCTAGAGTTGTTAAGCCGTCCAGAGACCGCTTAGCTTAAGGAAGGCCGTCTTACAACAGCCGGGATTGACGATTTTACAGGCCCCTTGGAGATTGCATGGAGATGCTCTGTTTAAATACCACTATACATCCATAGACTGACCGCGCCAAGTTGCTTAACCGCACTGATCGTTTACCGATCCGTAAGTGAAACTACTACGGCTATGAGCACCTCTTAATAAGCTATAAGATTATCACTCTTTTTTAGGCATTTTTCGATATCCATATTTCCTTTTTTTTTGTCAATTGCAACGTAGGTATTAAAGATTTCATCTTTTGTTATCTATCGATTCACTGGTGGTTGGTAGCTTACAGTAAGAGGGGCTGGCTACGCAGTAGTGTTTTTTAGACATTACTTTGCTCCGGTTAAAAGGGCACTGTACCTAGTGAAATTGCTGGGCATAACAGACTAACGAGCGAATACTGAAACGCCAGTTAATATTAAGTTAACTTATCGAGAAACCTGTTTTCGGTAGAGAACCGGGCAGCTCAAACCTATTTGAGCTGCCCGGCCGAACCTATTAAAGCGGGACTTAATATTAACTGGCGTTTCAGTATTCGGCCGTTAATAACTTAATGTCTTGACGTGATAAGCACAGTGCTGTACCACGCAGGACCACTCCTGGGTAGCGTAAAAATTATTATGAGCAGACGTGACGCTTTCCACCAAGCGAGTGACTTGTTAGTCTCGTCATCAGGCTGTATTTCTTTTCAGAGATTCCCCTTCTCACACCTGTACGTTTCAAAACTTCTTATAAAATTAAACTGCACAGAGCAAACAGATATCCTGCAATCTGAAAAATAACCTTTTTATGCCGTACAGCCATTTTTTGCCAGTTTCTTTAATTAAGTACTCACGGCTACATATAAAGCTATACATTTCCAGTATAAGATGATCTCGCACCGAATAGGCTTTCCGTATGATGATCAGCGTAAACTGGTTTTGTATAGCTTGATATGCTACCCGTGTGTCGGTACCACCATTCTTATCACCTGTGTAACTGGTCGTATACAAATGTACTAAAAGCCCTGTCCGATCCGTGAAGTCGGTATTCAGTATGGATATATAATCCTTTTCCGAAATTGAGATTGTCAACAAAAACGTACCTAGGTAATAGACATTCCAATAAAACGGGCTTCCTGGCCACACCGATCGCGACAAGCGACCGGCGAGTTGATTACGTATGTCGCAGATGGTTTGCAACAGACGTAAATCGCGCAGACGCCGCTGTCAAACGTGATTTTGGTAATACGTATTTGCTGACGGTGCGCACGTGGTTACGTCCCACCGTGTGCCTTTACAATCCTCCCCGAGAAGTGCCTGGGGGGCAACCTTTTTACAGTCGCCTTCCCTCCGCTAGAGGGGGTGACCGCCTTACAGTCATCCCCTCCGTGATGGGCCTAAAGGCGTGGCACCAATGGGCGACTTTAGTGTGATCTTACCAGGATCTGGAACCCCCTTCGGTGCCGAAGATGACCGGTCCAGTGATTTTAGCCGGTAGGAGTCCGGCATACCCCTTCGCCCTTCCCCGGGGCTAAGGAAGTTCCATGTAGAATTTCCACTGGATATCAATAAAATAAAAAAAGCTATTAAACAATATCTCTGACGCACGTCCTGTCGGAAGATCAATTAACTAAAAATGACATTACGTATTATTACGATTGATATGATATAGGTAGGTAACTAGTTGACCGGTTTGCTTGACCTGCATCCGTACGACAGATGTTTGGCCAAGGTTCACCTCGTTAACCTGAACAATTATTGAGATTACCGATACCGAGATACCACTATTGAGACAGTTAGCGATAAAGAAATAGTTTTATTTTCACAATTTAAAAGCGATTGCGTGTAAAACGGAATCGTATTAACAAAAACGGTCGCATTTAGTCGAAGTTTGTGCCTACCTATATGTTTTATTTTATACAATGTGGACATCCGAGTAGGCGGTCTTCATCATCATCATCACATCACATCACCGCGTTAACGTTCACTGGTGAATATGGACTCCCAATGATCAATACAATGAGCGGTCACGGGGTATATTTTGGTCTTCATAACTCCATCTCCTCCCGTGGATGTCGTAAAAGGTGACTAAGGGACTCTAAACCAGAGGGGTGGGCAGCAGCATCCCTTCTGTGGAACAGCAGCCATTCTGCGCTCACTTCCTCCCTCCCGCTGTGACGTAGTCATCCTTCATCTTCATTTCAATCAACCTCTTTCATGGCTTCATACCTTTTATCTCCATCACTGTCCACTTAATGATTCATTCTTTATTCAAATCAAAATTCGAATTTAGTATTGTGGTGTCGAATCGTTAACATTCTGATCATTATCATTACACATTCGACTCTGAACGCTAGTGGTTGGTCACACAGCTGTCGCTCTGACAAATAGTCAACTGCAATATTACAATTACTTATTTTTATCTAGCTTAAATTGTGATAAAAACAAAAAGGAAACACGGAGGGAGGCACTCCGCGACACCGCTAATCCCTAAGTCGCCTTTTACGACACCCACGGGAAGAGATGTGGTAGTGGTGTTCTTAGCCGGCACCACACGGACAAGGATTTCGGTATGAAACAATATTAATCGACACATAAGTGAAATCATCATACACTGACCTTCCTTCCTGATGTTCTAGAACACGCTGTAACTCAAAAAATATTATCTCATTGTAAATTAAATAGTTGCTGCATCAATACATTATATTCTTGTTAACCAAATCATTTTTTTATCGATCACGTAGGATTAAACGAAACGTGGTTTATCAAACTTTTTGCTGCTTCAACTTCACAACACAAGTAAAAAGGCTTCATTGTTGGCACACATCGAACTCTACGCACCGACTGACCTCGAGTTTTCACTTGTTTTTTGTTCTTTTTCAGATAAAAAGCCATTGACTCAGAAAACGACGCCTACCAAAACCAACTCTTTGGCGAGCTCTAGGACGAATTCGAAAGACAGTATCCCCGATGATAATATAAGCCAGAGCTCTCTAGGAGGCGGAATTAAGGGGAAACTTGCAGCGTTGTTTAGCAAAGAACAGACGATTAGTGAATCTACTATCGCTAACAAGTTTAAACAGGAGAGGGAGAAGGAAATGGAGATGCTGCAAAACAGATTCCATTATAAGGTGAGATTTTATTATTATTTTTATTGAAATGAGCTGGTGTACACGAATTTATATGTTTGATAAAATATCTCTTAAATTGTCGAGTCAAAGGCAGAACACAAAAAAAATAGGACAAATAATCATCGCTCGAAAAAACCTTATGTTTATGAAATGCGGTTAGTTGTTACAGAGACTAGCAAAGCAAAATTACAGATACTATCAAATTTTCTTTATTTTACCAAGTGATGTAGTTATATGCACGACAGTGTAAAGAAACAGGAAATCATATTTCTAATCTTGGATACCAATCTTAATTCATTTATAACAATAGTAATAATTGTTTTTGTATTTAAAACACACACAGTGTACTCATTTATTAAGAATTAGCTGTGTCCTGCGGTTTCACCCGCCATTTCACTTCAAAGAAATTCATGTGTTTTAAATTTTTGTCGCGGAACCCAAATTCGTTTTTCTAAAATAAAAGTAGCCTAAGTTTCACCTTATAACATCAGCTATCTGCCAGTCAAAATCGGTCCAGCCGTTTCTGGGATTAGCCGGAACAAACAGACAGACAGATAAAAAATAACTTTTGTCCTTTATTAGCAATCAATTTAAATCCAAAATCTTTAGATTTCAGATTTTGAACTTGATCTGTTTTTGTGTTAAGATCACATATAACACAAAAATCAGACAAATTCGTAATCCCAAATCTAAAGATTTTTGAATAGATTGATTATTAATTACGGCCGTATATATTAGCTATACATCTTTCGTCATGATATAAAAATCGCCAAAAATAATTCCCTTCATAAGTAATAACAATCAATAACATTCAGTGTGGTGTCTGATTTAACATTATAGCACCTCTCGCATCTCCTCCCGTGGATGTAGTAAAAGGCGACTAAGGGACTCTAAACCAGAAGGATGGGTACCAGCGTCCCTTCTGTGGAACAGCAGCCATACTGCGCTCACCAACCTGCCTGGCAAGCAAGAGAACTGGTAAATTCCCCCAAAATGATGACACAATTATGTAAATCAATGGGGGAGGCTTTTGTACAGCAATGGACGTTCTTTGGCTAATATGATGATGAGTATTATGAGTAATAATCAAAAAGCATAATGATACCTATCGTTACGTGATTTTCTATGTTTCTATGCAATTAGCAAAATTATTCTAATGCCTGTGATCTGTCTAAAAACATTGCTGGCGATAGATTGGTGTTCTATGGGGACCATCGAAAAATACATTGTCGTCCCAATTCTATTTTCAAACGCAATACCTAAAGTACGATATCTACGTATCGATAAGTCGGAATCGATCGATAAATATTGCTAGCGACTAATATTGCATGGTGGGCTTAAAACGATATTATTCCCATTCTACTTTCAAACGCAATACTTGAAATCAGCACAAAAATAATCTAACATAGCTTCTCAGTGCTAGTTACTCATTGGTTTCAAGAGTTATTCCCGTCTCGGGGTGCAACAAACTACTTCTTTTTTCTCTTGTTCAGAGGAAATTAAGAATTGCACAATAGTTATTTCAAAGAATAATGTAACTAGATCTTATGGGTGAAATGAGTTTATTCAGTTCCGTCTTTCTGATCTCACCAAGAAGCAACTTTAAAATCATCATCAATACCAGTCCAAAGGACGTTCACTACTGAAAAAAGCCTGCCCCATAGAGTTCCACAGCCATTGTGTCGTCATTTTGGGGGAATTTATCAATACTCACCGCGCTTGGCAGGAACCCTCCTGCCGGATACGGATCATTCTGGTAAATCCTTGTCGTGTGTCTTAAGCCTGTCTTGTAAACATTTGGTGATTTCATGGCGTTCCAGCTTGAGCTTGCTTTCTAGTCACATAAATTGTAACTAGCAATTCCAATTTCGGAGTGAGTTCTAATTATAATCTCGACTGGCAGTGTGTGCAAAAGTAAATAATGCCTTATAATGTCTAAGAAAACATGATCACTGAGACGTTTGACTAGCCTTGTCCAATTGCCAACATGATTAGCACCGGCTCTTTTGATTTCGTACAGTAACGATGGGTGACGCCACGCAATTTGATTTTTATACAGATTATTCTATCAAATCGTACGAAAACTGAAGTCATAATAAAGAAGAAAGTTTTTTATTTCAAATAAACCAAATATTGGCACTTATGATACGGCAGAATCTAGCACGGTTCCAAATAGTTGATCTCGTGGTGAAAAGCCGGTACTGTCTATAAAGGTTCCATAAGATTGATCGTGAAGATGCTGAAACCGGTCCTTGGCAAAAAATAATGCTGGGAATGTTGTTTGTATTATACATACATATTTGCTTTGCGTCTGCGCGTTTTTGTATTTGCAAAGCCGATCAAGCGGTATTTTAATGTCTTGCTCAGTGGTTACTGCGTCCTTATTCTTGAACGCGATTAATTGGCTATAGGTACTAATTAGAACATTTTGGGCTCCGTGTGGAGTTCGGATTAAGAATACAGCACCACTCGCATCTCCTCCCGTGGATGTCGTAAAAGGCTACTTAGGGGCTCTAAACTAGATGCATTGGCAGCAGCGCCCCTTTTGTGGAACAGCAGCCTTTCTGGACTCACCAACCCGCCTGCCAAGCTTGGTGAGTATTGACAAATTCTTCCCAAGATGACGACACATGTGCTGTCGCAATCTATGAGGCAGGCCTTTGTGGACAGCGGACGTCCTGATATGGTGATGATGATGACTAATCAGAATGCGTCGCTATAGTTATTATCAGAAGAACGTCCGCTGCTGAACAAAAGCCTCTCCATAGATTTCTACAATGACTGGTTACATGCCGCCCGCATGACGACTTCTGGCTGCCTTCACCAGATCGTCTGTCCATCTTGTTGGAGGCTGTCCCATGTTGCGTGATCTCCAGTCGAGAACCATTTTTTATTTATCCATCGGATATTCAACATGAACTTGCTCCGACCCGGAGAAGGGTGAAGGGCCATGCCGGACTCCTACTGGCTATAACCACTAGTGCAGTCATCTTCGGCACCTAAGGGGGGCTGCAAGTCGTCATATGATCACGTTAGAGCCACCCACTAGTGCCACGCCACATCTCGGAGAGGGTTAGTGTAAAGCGGTCACCCTCCCCGGAGACATTGTAAAGGATCTCCCTGAAGCCTCACTGTGCGCTGTGCTATGCGGCGCACACGGCGGCACGTGACCACGTGCGCGCCACCGTCTTCTCGTAGATCGCTCGGTGTGGGCACGCAGATTCCCGGCCAGATTCCACGGCAGGGGGTTTCAGGCGTATGGGAATAAGGCGCCAGGGCGGGTGGTTGTTACCCCGGCGCCTCCTTCTAGAGCATGACGCTCTGCCTCGAGAACCTGTCGGCCCAAACAGCGATCAGTTCTACGAGCTTTGCGGCGCGTCTCTATTCCTCACCATAAATAGACAAGTATTGTCAAAGCAAGGATAAGTCAATTCTAGTAGAATACTGATGGCCGAATACTGAAATATTCGACCGTTAGTCTTACAAAGCATTCTAACGAAGTTAATTTATCTCAATATTTTACTGTGACAGAACTTTTTCCTAAATTGGCATACAATGTAGAACATTTTAGTCATCATATGTGATGTGACATCTTAACGGTACTGAGCGTCTGTGAAGCTTATTTTGTGTACCTATAAAATAGCGTAGACTCACTATAAGCTACTTCAAGCAGTGACGATCAGCAACTTAAATCATGCTTCTTCTCTCGTGTTGGCACGACCTATATTTCACATGAAAATAGCTCAGGCCGTGGTGAAAAGATTTGCCAGTCAGGGACGGGGCTCGACTGCCCCGGCTTCGCCAGCTTTCAGTTTTTTTTTTTCACTTTTCATGCACATCCATGAATATACCTAGCCTACTAGCTACTACACTAGCTAGTTTGTTTAAATAGCTAGTGTGCTTTGACCATCAAGTAAAAGTATCTGAGATTTCTGAGTCAGTGTCCTCCTTTCCTTGTATTCGTCACGCCTAAGTTCCCTGAAGTTAGTGGAGGAGAATTCCGATTCTTTTGTACACCGTCATTTTGTTGATGTTCCCATAAATAGTCGTAGTCGATTTGGTCGTCTTTTTTTTCTCTCCTGTCGTAACCGTACTCGGCAAATAAACCGAAACATCTGTTTCAACGTAACTCTCGCAAAGTAACGAAAGTGTTTAAACATGATAATTGACTATGCTATGTAGGCGGACTGACGCGGACGGAGTATCACACGCCCTTACTCTTATGAGGAGGCCTCGTTCCGAAAACCTTGCGCAACATGTTCTAATGCTCGTCATGCACGTACTAAGTGATAAACAAAACAAGTTCGAAGATTTTGGACATATAAACATGATATGATAGTTGTGTGTAGATTTTCGTTTATATTCTTAGTTTGTTTTTTCTCAGGCGTGAGTCGTGTTTTCAGTCAACGTCCACTGCTGAACATGCTAGGCGATCCAATAATCACTACAATAGAGATATTGCCATAATCACCATCCAGGCGGATTGGTGAAACAGTACAGTTTTTATTGGCACATAAGAGGATGGTGCTGCCCATCCACTTGACATTGGCCCTTAGTCGCCTTTTACGACGCCTGTGGGTGGATTGGGGTGGCCTAATCTTTGCCGGGCACCACACTATCATGCGGTTTATTCATACTGACATTATTATTAGGTTCAAAATTTGTATGCAAGGTATAATATTAAAGATTAATAGTAGACTTAAAAAAAGGCCTTTACCTGACCCGCGGGCTGATTACGTATGTAGCAGATGGTTTGCGACAGGTATAAATCGTGCAGATGCCACTGTAATACGTCATTTTGGTCTTACGTATTTGCCGAAAGCGATTGAACAAGCGAAGATCTCTGACGCATATTCTGTCGGACGATCAGTTAACTAAAAACTGCAACCTCGCCTTTCGCTTTACCACCTTCGATGCTTGACTTTGCAATAGCTGCAGTCGCGTCTGCTGTCGCTGTGTTTAGCTAATCAGGGTCCGGTTAGCTAAAGCACTACAATAATAGGTATTGGAGTAAAAAATAGTAGGGTCACATTGCTCGCAGAATGGATGGCTGATGGGACCGAAAAGTTCTCTAGGTTCGAACTTCTAACGAAACTTTTGCCATTTTTAATTGAACTTTCAGAATCTCGTCTATCAGTTTGCACTCATAATATTTGAAATAAACGCAACTTATGATAGAAAATCTCACAGCAATCGCAGTGTTGAAAGTTATAATTTAATATTTAGCATATCTATATGCTATAACAATGTGCAAATATTGCATAATATTAGACAGAATTTGCCGTGTGGTGCCGGCTAAGAATATGCTATTCTCCTGTAGGTGTCGTAAAATACGACTATGGGATTATCCGGAGGATGGGTAACAACGTCCTTCGAATACATTAATGGCAACTGAATACATTGACGGCGCGGTTGGTGCAGTGGCTGATACAGTTGGCTGCTGTGTTGCGGATCGTAGGTTGTATAATCTGCAAGTAGTTGTTCTGGGTCTGGGTGTATTGTGTGTGGAATTTATGTCTGTAAACGCACCCACGACACAGGAGAAATCCTAGAGTGGGGCAACGTTTTAAACAAAATAATGAAAATAAGCAACTCAACTGCGATCGCCAACCCACCTGGCCAGCGTGTCAATTATGGAAAATCCCACTCAATGAGCACATAACACAAACCCAGACTGGTCGTTATGGCGATCTTTGGGAAGGCCTGTGACGGCATTGTGAAGGCATTGGACGTTTTTCGGCTGAAATGATGTTGATATTGAGATAGAATTGGTGTCGTCTCCGAAACCGCATGTAGTTAAAGTTTTTTAGCTAATTTTGAAGCAGAATGTTTAAGGCAAAACGGTTTAATATGGATCATCTAGGTATTTGGCAAAATATTCGAATAGATATTTTTTAAATCTTGCCCCTCACTGGCTTTCCTATGCCTACGAGGCACAGTTTACAGACATAAATCATCAATTTCTTTTTCCGTGCGACGATCGAACCCGCGACACGCAGCAAGCCATATGCTTAGCCATTGCGCCAAGCTTGCCGTCCACAACCTTCATTACTCAAGGTTGTTTAAATGGTTTGTGGTATCCAAAAACCAAAAAGTCAATTACGGGATGTTATGACATCATCATATCAGCCATTTATCGATTCCATAATTGTGTCATCATTTTGGGGGGGTATTTGCAAATACTCACCAGGCTTTGCGGGAGGGTTGGTGAACGCAGATGGCTGCTGTTCCATAGGAGAGATGTTGTTGCCCATGCCCATGCCCCTCCCTGGCCAAGACTCCCTCAGTCGCCTTTTACGACATCCACTGGAGGACAAGGAGTGGTGCTATATTCTTAATCCGGATACGACACGGATTTCATCCGATGTCCTATAATAATATTCCTGAATAATTTGCGACATAACATATTCGTTTCGCGGGATTACTTGATGCAATAAATGGAAATTGTATGTAATACTTATGTATTATATGTTTTTATGCGTAATTAACAGGCGTCAGCTCTATTGGCGAGCATAATTACATATTGTACGGTCAGCAACCGTATAATGTTTTTCATTACAGTCCAATTATTAATTCTGCACATTTTGTCAATTTATCATTATTTTGCACCGTCGCGGGCTTTCAGCTGTTTCGGTTTCTGTCGAGCACGCGCTACATTCGACATTAAATTTTGGTATTTCGAGATAGAATTATTTAGTAAAGTTTTTAAATAACTCTTAACTCAATATACAAAACGTTTGTTAAAACATTTCATTTCATTTTGAACACAAAATATATGTCATTTTCCAACATTTAACGTAAGGCAAGATAAGCTAATGCCCCTATGTCACATAAGCCAAAGGTCGTCCACTGCTGAACAAATGCCCCTCCCCCTTAGATTTCCACAATTGTGTCGTCATTTGGGGGGGGGGGGGGGTTCCAGTACTTTACATACCCCGCCAGGCGGGCGGGTTGGCTTCGCAATATGGCTACAGAAGGTACGCTACTGCCCTTCCCTCTGGTTTAGAGTCCCTTAGTCGCCTTTTACGACACCCACGGTAGGAGATGGAGGGGTGCTATATACTTATTCAGGACACCACATGGACTTGCTTTTTTATTTAGGGTTTCTCGCACACATCCCGAAAGGTAGTTGCTTAACCGAACAAACACGGACTTGCAATTAGGTCTATTTGTTTATACTAATCCGTGTGGTGTCCGGATTTAGAATATAGCACCACCCTATCTCCTCCCGCGGATGTCGTAAAAGGCGACTAAGGGAATCTAAAACAGAGGGATGGGCAGTAGCGTCCCTTCTGTGAAGCGGTAGCCATACTGCGCTCACCAACCCGCCTGCCAAGCGTGGTGAGTAATGGCAAATACCCCCCAAAAAGATGACACAGTTATGGGATCTATGGGGGAGGCCTTTGTTCAGCAGTGGACGTATAAATGGTCGATATGATATGATATGATGTTTATACTAAAATAGAGTACTTGGAGGCTAAATTGGCCTTATCATCTCTGTATTATATTGAGTCGTAAAAGCCGAGAGTTATAAAAGAAATTTAAGATAACTTACTTAAATAAAATATTTTGTTAAGAAATTCTGTAGAAAAATGTAACCCCTAGAATAACCTGTATATTTCTCTTCAATTCCAGCCCAAACAACAAAAACCAGAGAATCACAACGATTCCGACGATGATGCCAGTGAACTGGATCCCTCAGAGAAGGCGCCTCTCATGGGCAGTACCACCAGCCTCTCTCAAACAAGCAAGAAACCCGAGATAATTTCTAACCTTCCTAAGGTTACCTTCGACGAGAAGAACAGGTCGCAACAGGCGTTAAATGATAAGGAGAAAGAGGTTGAGAAAGAAAACGATAGAGTGATTGGATCGCAACCTGTTAAAAGACGAAGTGAGTGTGATCAGATTCAGTTATTTAATTAGCCTTAATCATCGTTATATCAGCCAAAGGACGTCCACTGCTGAACAAAAGCTTCCCCCGTCGATTTCCAATACGAGCGGTTACATGTCGCCCGCTTCCACCGGCTCCCAACGACCTTCACCCGGTCGTCAGACCATCTCGTTGAAAGTCGTCTCACGCTGAGTTTACCGGTGCGTAGTCACGAGAACCTTTTTGCCCCAACGGCCACCAGTTCTACGAGCAATGTGCCTCGCCCATTGCCACTTTAGGTAGACGTAGCAAGCCTTAGCCCCGCTATAATACATATACGGCTAACCATATGTCTCTTTCGAAGATTGTTGTAACTAATAGTAGACACATATCAGAACATCGCGATAACCACCACACTTGGCGGACTAGGGCCCTTACTCGCAATGCCAAGTGAAATAATTCCACTCACGGAATGCGATCGTGACGTAATAACTGTATATAAAAAAGTTTACTAGCGGTAGGTCTTGCTGATCTAGTGGCAACTCACGAGGACCTGGAGCCCCCTTCGGTGACGAAGATAACCGCTCCAGTGGTGTTAGCAAGTAGGAGTCTACCCCTTCTTTTCTATCCCTTCGCCCTTTCCCAGGGCGAAGAAGGTTCATGTAGAATTTCCACTGGACACCAAAAAACAAAAAAAGTCTCTTGCTGAAAAATACTAGGTAGGTATCATCCCAGTGCCAGATATTCGCACCCAAGCAGTATTGTTTTATCTTCAGACATTACTGTGTTCTGGTTAGAAGAGCACTGTAGCTACTGAAGTAACCGGGCATAACAGACTAATAAACTATATTAAAAAAACTCGGCCCGTGTGGAAATATTCCATAAATCATATCCAGAATTCGGGCCCAGAGGTCGAGCAGAGATCCGAGTGTGATCGCAGTATGATGAAATCAGTAACCATGTCGATGTTCGTCATATTATCTCGTTGAATGACTTTCGAGAGAATAACCACACTGCAAACAAAAGCACACTATTTTGTATCGTACTCTTCCATGTTCTTCATCATCAGCCATTTATACGTCCACTGCTGAACAAAGGCCTCCCCCATAGATTTACATAATTGTGTCGTAATTTTGGGGGGTATTGTATATACGCACGTACGCTGCTGCCCTTCCCTCTGGCTTAGAGTCTCTTAGTCGCCGACACGCATAACATCCACGGGAGGAGATGGAGTGGTACTTTAGTCTTAATCCTGACATCACACATACACTTTCATGTTCATGTTATATTTAATTCCTTATATATAACGATACGAGTAAAAAGTTCTGAATGTCATTTTTCCATTTTCCAGGTTCCCAAGACTCGCCCGTAGTACTATCAGTATTAGACGACGTAAAGAGAATTAAAGTAAACAGTAACACAAAAGACTCTCAGACAAACGGAGTAATCTTACAGCAGCCAGCAAGTCTGTACCCACATCTGTCGGACATTGAAACTGATACGTCACATACCCAAGAGGAATATTCAGATTGTGGAGGATCAAGGTGTGGGCATTACACTCTTGAATGCGTCTTCTTTTTCCTTTGTATTTAGTTTCAGGTTAAAGTTGTAGAAGCGACGAACTAGATGGCGCTGTACACATTTTTGCGTTCAAGATGCGCTGTTACAGCAACTGTTGTGCGAACTGTTACGATTTGTTGATTGAAATTAATTTTACATTAATTTATGTTCCTACTTATTTAGGATAGAATTATGCGTTACAAGTTATATGTCTACTTCAATAAAAATAAAAACCAAGGATAACTGATATTAATAACCTGATCGAATAAATATCCTCTTACGAAGCATTTTAAATTAAAAGCAACTCGCTTGATAATTTATGATGCTTTATTATCAACAGGTTTCACAACGTTTGCCATAACAACAAAAAACTAAATAACTAGACTACGATAACGTATCGATAAATTATTCCTATTAATTATCTATTTATTATACGTACTCATAGGTATAGATGTCGCGTAGCTAGTTTTATCGACCAGATCATGACTCGAACACACGACCAGGTTGACATTGAGCCGCTCCTAACATCAATACATTAATGGTACATGCAGGCCATACACGGTCATTAAAATGCAATTATTAGCAATAACGAAACTGTGGAAAATAAACTAATAACTGCTATTAGTTGCAGATAAAATGTTTGTGGCTTTTTCAAACGACAATACCGTGATAAATTATAACAATAATCATACATATTTACTTGTAAAACGTAATTATTGCCACAACGGTCGTATCTGTTTCATAAACGGATCGCAATTTTGAAGATAGTCGTTTTATATACGAGTATAAAATGGTCCTTACTTTTGTAAGGACCATTTTGAATTAGATATTCAATTAATCATTATAATTGTAATGAATTTAACGCGTGCCTAAATTGTAATTGGACTGACATTTTTATAACATTTTGAAAATATATTAAATTATTGTCATCATCATTCAGCCAAAGGACGTCCACTGCTGAACAAAGGCCTCCCCCATAAATTCCAGAATAGTAATAAAAGGTACCTAAAGGGTCTTGACATTAAATCCCTCTAAAGAAAACAAACCGGTTGGAATGATGTAATACATATTGCATCATATTAATTAAAGTAAATGGATACATATCCATTTACTTCGTAGCTAAAACTAAAAACTTATAAAAAGCAAGTTAGAAAAAATTACATTTTCGCGAAAAAAATCCCACCTTTCACCCGAAATGGCTTATTTGTATATCATCAGTTATTTAATTCATTCCACAAACCAGTTTTTGCCAGTCATTGAACCATCGCCAAACTTATTTCAAATATCGTCAATTAGTTCTCCTTTGTCGTGGGTGCGTTTACAGACATGAATTCCACATACAAAACACCCAGACCCGGAACAACTACCTGCAGATCATACAAATATTTGTTCCGTGCGGGAATCGAACCCACGACTCGGAGCGCAGCAGCCGACTGTATCAGCCACTGCACCAACCGTGCCAATTATTCAAGTTACAATGTAACGAAAATTTCCTAGCGCCAAGTAATTCGATACAATGTCGAAGGCACGAGCGTGTGTAAAATTTCACAACGAAGCGTTACTTTACACGGCGTGAGTTGCGAAATACGTTCGTGACAATTCTCAAGTTACCGCGTACGAGCCTCTTTCTGAACTTGGCATTTAGACACCGACAACCGTGTGGTGCCGGCTCAGAATGCCACCACCCCATTCCATCCCGTGGGTGTCGTAAAAGTCGACTAAGGGATTAACCGGAGGATGGGCAGCAGCGTCCTTCGAATACATTAACAACTCAACTGCGATCGCCAACCCGTATGCCAAGCGTGGCGACTATGGCAAGACCTCCCAATGAGCACACAACGCCCATATCGGTCGTTGTGGTGATCTTTGGGGGAGGCCTGTGTCCAGCAGTGGACTTCATTCGGCCGAAATGATGATTAAGACATGTTTACACCACCCAAGTTCCAGATATTCGCTGCTAAGTAGTAGTAATATCTCAGGTTTTCGCGATTATTACAATGAAACATCCTGCGACCACGAACGCTGTAAAGTGTTTGAAATGTAGTAGTGTTTAAACTTTACCTAGTGTCAATTCGCAGCACTAGTTTCAATCTGGCCTCTCCCCGAAAACTAAACTTGCTACGCCCTTGAACTAAACATATTAAAAAAACACAATCTTCTTGTGACCTGGCCTAAACTTCCCTTAAGGCATCCTTCAATTATTGGCTTTTAATAGCTAATAGATTTTAAAAGTCTACGCTAGATACTGTTTCTTATTTCGTAAAAAATCAAGCCTCTAATCCTTTAAATCCTATTATATCCAAATCAGCATACATAGTTTCAAAGACACCACACATTTTAGCGTGTGCAAACTTACGAATGTCGTTCATTAAGTATTCAGCAAATGAAACACGTTATTAGGTCAAGTCGATTAGCATGGTGACCGTTCATGGCGACAAAAAACGTTGATTATCGTACGTACATATCTGAATTGTTTTTGCGATGCCCTTATATTGAAAATGCAGGCCTTGCGATTCTTCCCTTTATATCTATACAAATAAATAAAATTGAAGCGTCTGTTTATAATGTCAAAATAACAGCTTTTTGCTCAATGCATATCGTATCGTAGGTACAACAAAAAAACAATTTTTATTTTTTTGTGTCTGTCGGTCTGTCTATCTGTTTGTCCCGCTAATATCCGAAACGGCTAGACCGATTTCTACGGGACTTTCACTGGCAGATACCTGATATTATAAGGAATAATTAAGGCTACTTTTATTTTAGAAAAATAATTAGGGTTACGCGCAAAAAAATGAAACCCCATGAAATCAAATATATATACTTACATACTCTATGTCAAGTGTCTATGCCGAAGTACTCTAAATGATTTATAAATAATCTAATTTCTTTTAAATTAAACGGTGGGTGAAACCGCAGCTCCCAGCTAGTTTCGTACATAATTGTATGGAATACTCGTGATGCCACGAAGGGAAGCCTAAAGGAAGCAGAACGCATTGACTAAAAATGCGGCTTTGAAATGCAATGCATAGTACGGCATTGCGCAATTGTTGTTTTCTAAAAATAAGGTCTTCAGTTCTACTATAAAAACAATTAATAGTTAATCTAAGACTGTGCGTTGCCTATTAGTTTGTAGTTGTTTACTACATTCGTATTTGTATATAGCTCTAGGTTAGATATACACTATCTACTTAACTGACGCAATATGCAAAATTAAATACTACTTATTATTCATGCATAATAATACAGTACCTTTCCACATAAAAAGCTAAGCAATCAACGCTAACAAAAATAAACGTAGAAGAGATATAAAATATAAGTACAACTGTCAACTGAAGCGTATCAGCCATGTGTTGGCCCTATGCACAAACGAACATTGTCGTCTTGACGATGTAATATGTCGGATTTGACGTTTCTCATGCTTCGTGCATATAGTATATAACTCGTATATAACTGTACGAATGTCAGCTCACGAAATCGGAAAATTAACCACATAACACCAAATACCGATGACACATTATTACGTTATTGGGCTCGTCGCCGTAGTGTTGCGATTGTTTGTAATCATTTCTGAAACAAACATAATTAATTATCAAAACATCTGACCTTCAGAACACTATATTTGGGATCGTATTCTTTATTTATAACATAGTTTAACATAATATTTAAAAAATAGTTTTTGGCATTATAACTCTATTAATAGCAACTAAGCCAAGAACGCTTCTGAGCGCCCGCATCACACCTCCGCCACCTGCCCATAACTTCAACGTTGCTGGTCCGGCTGCGAGGCACAACGTATAAATTATGTTGTAGAAACTAACAGTCATTAATAAAGTAAACTTGTAATAAACATTCTATTAAGGTATATTTAAATGTTCCTTCTTATTTTATTGATTATATGATCTAATAACTATTTAACCCCTAAGTTAAACTAACCGATTACAAACTGAGTATAATAAATCGATATATCTCCAGGATAGCTTTTTGTGGCAACCGATTATTTGGTTCATCTCTACACAGATTATTTCGACAATTGTCAAATCCGACCTATTCGACTGTCATTAGAAAACGGAAAAAAAATGTGCTAATTTATATTGGAGTATTGATATGCTACAGTGGACAGTAACGTTTACCGGCGGAAAATAGATCTTATCGTATCTTATACTTAGGGCGAATACACATATCAGCATTGGGGCGCGTTTTGTGCATGTAAATCAAATAATTTTATCAAATTGATAAGTATTATTCAACTATTAATATCGCGGTTACAGATGGCACTGCTAATTATATACCTTGTTGACGATATCCATAAATTTGTCATATCATTTCAGCTCACCGCGGGTTGATGTTAATAAGCGTGTTTCGCCCTTAATCTGTTCACATTCTAAAAACTACCACTTCTACTTAAAAACTGACTAAGGGTCTATTCATACGTGCCACAACCACACCACAACAACAAAAGTAACAGTGGCTAATGTGTAATAGTGTTGCTGTAGCTACTTGAAGTTGCGTTGTGCAGACACAAAACATAATAATGGAAGCGGAGATGCGATGTGATCGGCCGCTTTAGTACGAGTGCTATGAGTAGTTGCGTTTGTGGCCGCGTTGTCGTATTTCTGAATATAATGCAGTGATAGCCTAGTGGTTGAACGCTTGCCTTCCATACAGATGGGTCTGAGTTCGATCCCGGCCCGCACCTCTCACTTTTCGCATTTATGTTAGGACTAGAAATTGATTATCATTTGCGTTAACGGTGAAGGAAAACATAGTGAGGAAACCTGCTCAATGCTGTGTACCCGCACTAGGCCAGCGTGGTGGACTAAGGCCTAAACAAAACGCCCGTGCCCAACAGTGGGACAGTCTTCTTCTTTGTTTTCATGTGGTTAGTGGCTAACCTTGTGCCATAGTTGTTCAAGCCGCCGAAAGGCCTTCAACTTGGCTTAACGACTTCCGTCTAATGACAACAACCGGGACCGACTACTGTACGTGCCCTCCTAAACACGGAGACGCTCAGTTCAAATACCACTATGCGGTCACCCATCCACAGACGGACCACACCAAGCTTGCTTAACCGCGCCGATCGTTCACCGATCAGTGAATGCAACTGGCTATAAGCGACAGTAATGGGTTGATTTTGAATTACATGTGTACATACAATTTTGTGCCCGGCAACATTGTGGCAAGTCTGAACAGACCCTAAGTTCTAATAGTAAGGCAATCGACTATCGACAACAGCTTCGTCGATAAGCGACAATGGCTTATCCAGCTGAATGCTTTAGAAATACTAGGTTATATTATTTAGGCTAATGGCCTAGGCATTTGCGGAATAGATACATACATAATCCATTTACGAGTATAGCAATCCATTTCAAATAGACTCTATACATGTGTTCATAAGGTTAAAATTCTTAATACTTAATTAGTTAATGTTTGTAATATTTTAACAGTTAATATGGTTCTATGAGTGCGATCTTGCGTTTTGCGATTTATGGCATTGACTTGTTAGCATCGTGTTCATGTAATAATATGGCAACAATCCTATACTTTACTTAAATGCCTTAATGTGTATTTTTTTATCTATTTTTAAGTACAATAATTTTTCAACATAAGTGTCGATAGTGTCGCACTTGTATGTCTATCATTCATAGAATTACATACATGCCAATTTCACTGTCTAAATACGCCGTTTTCTTATAACATATTATAATATATTAATTTAATTTTGACTAATTTTATAATTGTAGGACTCCTTTTCAGGTATTTTATAAATTATGTTGTCTGTGATAATATTAGACTTAATAAGTAATGTTTTTTGTAAAAATATAGCAATTAAAACCCAAATTTGGTAATTTTATTCCTTATTATTTTGCTGTGAATGTAACCCGCGTTATATTTAAAGAATCGCCAGTATGTTGTTTGGTTTCTTTTATCCAAATGTCAGGAATTATAGATAAATTATTTGTGTATGTTTAGAAAAAGCAATTATTTTTTAAATTTATCATCATTTCGGCCGACTGAAATCCACTGCTGGACACAGGCCTCCCCCAAAGAGCACCACAACGACCGATATGGCTGTGTTGTGGGCTCGATGGGGGGTTTTGCCATAATCGCCACGCTTGGCAGACGGGTTGGCGATCGCAGTTGAGCTGTTAATGTATTCGAAGGACGCTGCTGCCCATCCTCCGGCTAATCCCTTAGTCGACTTTTACGACACCCACGGGAGGAGATGGGGTGGTGGTATTCTGAGCCGGCACCACACGGCAAATAGAACCATATTTTAAATTTATATATTTATTTAACTTATGCACAGAGTGCGCCAGGTCAAGTTTCCGCAAAAAAGGCCGGGCGCGCAATGCGCAATATTTAGACGAACCCATTCGAGCCATTTAGACCTTGATCTCTACGGCTGTTTGAGTTACATGAGTGTTTTTTTCTTCCAGAGAAGTACGGGTTACTAATTAAAAGCAGTATTCCAAATTTAATTTATCTAAATGCAATTGCAATTTTTTATAAAACGTTACCACACTAGAATTTCTCCTGTGTCGTGGGTGTGTTGACAGTTCAAATTCCACACACAATACACCCATACCCGGAACAACTAGCTGAGTCAGGGGGAGAGGGAGGTCAGAGAGTCAGGTATTCTGTGTGGTCTCGTCCCGTGGATATAGTAAAAGGGTAGTACGGTATTACAACTCCTACAGTTGACTCTAATCTTTTAATGCACACATAACTGACCTATGTAATGGAATCGTGTCCATCAGTCGCTTGGTTTTTTTATTAGGGAGTCTTGTGAACGCTTTTCTTACTAATATGTGCACGTATTAGGAAACTAAGTTCACAGAGTTCTGTTATTTAGTAAATATATAAAAGGGATTAGACCAGAGCGATGGGCAGCAGCGTCACTTCAGTGGGACAGTAGCTAATCTGTTATTACCATCCCGCCTGCCAAGCGTGGTGAGTACTGGCAAATTCTTCTCATAATGACGACACACGGCCATGTAACCGATGGTTGTGTAAGTTTGTGAGGCAGGCCTTTGTTTAGCAGTGGACATACTTTTGCTGATATGATGATGATGAAGTGTGAGGTGACTTCATTGCCGTAGGCGTTCCATTAGTGACGTAACTCTGAAGCTATAATTTTTAATAGTTTGAAATGTATGAAGACAAACTGTCACATGTGCCGTATATTATATATTGCCGCTAGTACTATAGTGTTATTTTGGCATGATGTTTGGTACTTCCACTCGTAATGTCATTATGTTAAACCTTGCAACGAAACTTATAAAAACTGAAACAACACAGATTAGATGTTGTTACACATAGATCAAGATGTTTCCAACCTATCAATGAACAGAAATTGTTTGACAGAGGAGGCAGACGGTTAATATAGCCTTTATCCTAAATTCCAATATTTATTTATAACATGTTTAAAAAGCAATGAAGGTCCAAAGAGAACCATCTCCAGATTTTAGCACATTTGTGCATTGCATTTAAGATCCGGAAACAACTATTTCACCTTCATCATCATTTCAGCCAAAAGAAGTCCACTGCTGGACATACACCTCGATGTACTCTAAAGACGCTACCCACCCTCTGACTGCCCCATAGTTGCCTTTTACAACACCCATGGGATGAGATGGGGTGCATCACCCCACACGGTCCAAAAACATCGAATTGATGGTTGATGTTCCACTCATATGTACGAAGAGTTTTGCTTCCACCATTTTCGTGCGTACTGCTAAGGAGTGGAACTCATTGCCATAGTCTGTGTTTCCCGACCGTTATAACGTTAGAATTTTCAAGTCACTAGTGAACAGGTTTCTTCTAGGCAAGCGTGCGCCATCGTCTACTGCATCGTTGCCTGACATCAGGTGGTCAAACGCAAGCCTAATCAAAATAAAGGAAAAGGCAAAACCAAATTAAAAAATACAGCTATAGTATACGTATTGTCTTAAAAAATGTATGAAATAGATAAACTTAAATGGTGACCACGCACCGGAAAACGCAGCAAGGAACGGCGTCCAACGAGACGGATAGACGGCCTAGTGAACATAGCTGGGAGTTGTTGGATGCCGGCTAAATGTTACTGGTCATTGTGGAAATCTGGGGAGGCCTTTGTTCAGCTGTGGACGTCTGATATGTTGATGATGATATCATGATTACACTGACTTTCACATCATCTTGCAGTTTACAAGCTTGTAGTTAGTTATATTAAAGCCTTTTGCTTGGTCTTATCAGTATACAAGAGGACGCCATTCCATACCTACTTTATTGATGAAGACCGGAGTCGCCTCTTTGACAATGAAGAGTTGGTTGGTTTTAATTAATTATACAGAGATCAATCCACATGCAAATATTATGTTCTTGTATAAATTTGGCTCTCGTGATTAGTGAAGTCGATGTTTCTCAGGCTTTAAAAATATCTAGGACGTGGATGTTTCGGTAGCACGCATGTGGTCACGCGCTGCCGTGGGACGCTTTGGGGGATCCTTTACAATCCCCCTGGGGGGGTGACCGCTTTACAGTCACCCTCTCCGAGATGTGCCAATAGGCGTGGCACCAGTGGGTGGCTCTAGTGTGATCATACGAGGACCTGGAGCCTCCCTTAGGTGCCGAAGATGACCGCTCCAGTGGTTTTAGCCGGTAGGAGTCCGGCATACCCCTTCGTCCTTCCCCGGGGCGAACATACGAGGACCTGGAGCCTCCCTTAGGTGCCGAAGATGACCGCTCCAGTGGTTTTAGCCGGTAGGAGTCCGGCATACCCCTTCGTCCTTCCCCGGGGCGAAGGAAGTTCATGATGAATTTCCACTGGGCACCAATAAAAAAATAAAAAATAAAAAGGACGTGGATGTTTGTATTAAGCGAAAACAAGTAATTGCGGATTCAGATCCCAAAAACTGTGGGATATAGTTGACCCTAGACCTAATATTAACAATGATCTCTGACATTCTTGACATGGGACACCGAGCCCCCCTCAAATTAATTAAAATCCAGGATCCGCCCTTGATTTAAAGCCATGTTGAAAGAAAACGTTGCAATGTTTTGAAATTACCGCAATTCATAATTTTCTGCTTAGATTATCTTTTTTTTATACAAGTTGATTACTAGACGAGGAAGTCATTCGCCTAGTAGCGACAAGCCTGCCCATAACAATTAGAATGCTACCCAGGACTAGTTCTGCGAGGCATCACACTGCGCTTGTCACCTCGAGACATAAAGTTATTAAGTCTCTTATGGCCAGTAATTTCTCTACCCACAGTGCTAATCGGAGCACAGTAAAGTTTAAAGTTTAAACACTACTGTTTAACGGCGAATATCTGTCATTGGGGCGGTACATACATAAAAAAAAAATATATATGACCCATTGCAAATTCTACACGAACTTCCTTCGCCCCGGGGAAGGACGAAGGGGCACCAATGGGCGGCTCTAGTGTGATCTTGCGAGGACCTGGAGCCCCCCTTCGGTGCCGAAGATAACCGCTCCAGTGGTTTTAGCCGGTAGGAGTCCGGCATGCCCCTTCGCCCTTCCCCGGGGTGAAGGAAGTTCCATGTGGAATTTCCACTGAACATCAATAAAAAAAAAGAGAGGGTTTTAGGCGTACAGAAATTAGGCGCCAGGGTGGTTGTTACCCCGGCGCCGTCTCCTCCTTCTTCGAAAAGGATCGGGCCGGTACCTACCTAGCCGGCCTCTTGCAATAAGAGACTTACTTCTATAATCACGGGTACAATTTAATGTAGGTAAATTAGATATTTTACTCATTCAAACATTATATTAAACTAGCTAATACCCGTGATATCGAGTGAAGTAATATAAACTCTTAAGGGAACTTTATAACGCAAAATATGTCCTGTTCCATGACATAATCTACCTCTGCCAAATTTCACTTGAACCCGTTCAGCCACTCGAGACAAAAATCCAATAAACAAACTCCATTCTTTCAGTCGATTAATGTCCTCTGCTAGACACAGGCTTCCCCCAAAGATCGCCACAACGACTGGTCTGGATGTGTTGTGTGCTCATTGGGGGATTTTGCCATAATCGCCACGCTTGGCAGACGGATTGGCGATCGCATTTGTGTTGTTAATGTACTCGAAGGAGGCTGCCGCCCATCATTCGGTTAATCCCATAGTAGCCTTTTATGTCACCCACGGGATGAGATGGGTTGGAGCTATTCGTAGCTGGCACCACACGGCCACAAACAAAGTCTCTAGATAGACACTTACATTTATAATACAATTATGTTAGGAACTCGAAATGTCGGATAGTATAATGAAGGGAAACTACTACTACTATATAAATACAAAAAATATAAACCAAACACATACTGGTATAAAAATATAGTTCACAGCAAAATATAGGGAATTTAACTATCAATTATGTCAGGCCTTACATTTGATTAGTTGTGTTAAAGCCTGTACTAATTTTTATTTGTATTGTAGCTCCGAAGATAACATCCCTGAGACTAAAAATAATAAAATGAAAAAATCGGACAAAATGAACAAATCTGATAATTGGGCGGAGACATCGTTCGGACGAGATGTTATGAATGTAAGTATAACAGAGTACATAGACTTACTAAATTAGAAGCAATTGGGGCTTGTTACAAAAACCACCAACCAAGGACTAATCGAATTATTCGATTGGTCCTTTTATTTGATTACAATCGAATGACAATCGGTATCATTGGATTATCGGGCTATCCTACCTATTTTAGTCACATGTTCATTGACGAACGTAGACGTGCGCGCAATTGTGTTCGATTGTTCATTTTCATTCGATTGTTGTTCGGTGACGAATAAATAGACAATCGATTACACGATTGCACAATTTTTGATTTATTCGTTAATTTTGTGTAATAATCGCCCATTGCATTTAGCGTGTAGGTATGTACCCATAAACAACCTTACTAGAGAACGTATTTCTTGAAGAAACTTTCTCTAGTGATTTCTTACTGACTACCTCTGAGAAGATTGAAACTCGAAAATTTCTTAGATTGGATATTAATAAGTATTTAATGGTATACCTAATAAAATCTTATGTAGGTAAGGCAACGTCTGGAATGGCCTTTTGTACCCGTCCTGACGGCCTACAAGCATGTATCAGCCATCGTGAAGCTCAACCGTATTTTAAGGCGCTCAACAATCCCACTCACAGCCCAACCTTCAGCAATACATTTGTGTTGAATAAAGTGTCTGTTAACAGTTAGAAAAAGGCCTTTCCCAATTAGCCGCACGTAGTCATATGTAAGGAAAATACACAGGAAAACCACACAGAACGAAATCTCGCAATGTTTACAACGCTTTTAATTAATGATACTCAATACTAAATTTATCATTGTAAATGCTTTATGTTAAGCGTCTAGATCTTTCGCTGTACTAGCTTAGAAATAATATAAAAAACAAAATGTGCAGGTGCTTCTCTGATCCTATAACGGAAAAATAATAGCTAAGGAGAATAGCAGTGAAATGATAATGTTACTGTTTCATATTATGTTTTAGGTTGTAAAGAAAAATAACACTAGCTACAAGAAAGCAGTTCGGGAGAGCGACTCTGACAGCTTGTGCAGTGGACTAGATAGCGAGCTGGACGATATCTTGGACGAAGCGATCAATGAGCAGCACGAAGGACCCACGCCGCCTAAGGTTAATAAGGTAGGTACACATATGACATGTATTCCTGTTACAACTCCTTTAATCCTTTTCTATCTCTGTGTAAATACTAAATAGGCTGGTAACAAAATTAATACCAACAGTGTTCCTTTAAATGTATAAAGAATATTTATTCGTTTTTCTCGACCGGTATCCACTAGATCCATCTGAAAATCCGCTAAGTTGGCAACACTGGCTGCCTAGTTTAGTTTGTTCACACGCCGCTAGACTTATTTTTTGGTTGGCACTTACACTATTATATTTTAGACCTTGAACACTACACAATAAGCAAATTACTACTATTGTGATTTTATTTTATATTGTGATGTTACCGCTGCATATACAGCATTCTACATTGCTCAAAAAGTCTTCAAAACTTTAGTAGTTACTTCTAGTAGTTCCCCCATATCTGTATACTTCGCGAGCCAACCGGTATACGGGGCTGGTTGCAGCACTCGGCGGAGTCCTCATCAAGTTTCGTGTACCAGGAGCGCTCGGCCTTCAATTCGCCGCTGAAGCAGCAGCCCGCCACTCCTGCAAGGTTTGACAAAGGCAGTGAACTGGTGCACAGTGTCAGCTTCTACAGGCGCATGCAGAACGCGGTAAATTTTGTTTTAAGTTATCCTCCAACAATAGTAGATAATAATTGTTTATTTGTTAAACATTGGTGCACAAAATAAGTTATAAACGTGCATGTCTGTTTTCATCATTTCGGCCGAATGAAGTCCACTGCTGAACACAGGCCTCCAGCAAATATCACCACAATGACCGATATGGGTGCGTTGTGGGTTCATTGGGGGGTATTGCCATAATCGCCACGCTTGGCAGACGGGTTGGCGATCGCAGTTGAGTTGTTAATGTACTCGAAGGACGCTGCTGCCCAACCTCCGGCTAATCCCTTAGTCGACTTTTACGACACCCACAGGAGGAGATGGAGTGGTGGTATTCTGAGCCGGCACCACACGGCATGGCTGTTTTAAAAGCACAAAATAAAAAGGCGTACCTACATTACTGGACAAAATATCAGACAATTTTTTTTTGTTATTATTACTATTATGCTACTATTTTTCATGTCCAAAAAACGACTTTATATACTGATTCAAGTTTGTTATAGGAGTTTACAGTACGCGATGGTACGGTAGTGCGTTTGCAAGGTATTTCATTACAAAAGACAGTAAAATAAACTCTAATTAATTGCTTGTTCCTGAATTAAAACTGAATATACTTTATAATAAAACACTTTTAAACGGATTCTATCACGAATATTTTAGAGTTTTGATTTTTCTGACGTTTCGAATACTTTGCAGCATTCGTGATCGCAGGATGACTAAGGTGAAAGGCTTTGTTACAGATTTTTAAACGTTATTTTATTAAATGTACCGCAAAATTTTAATCAGAAAATTATATAATTATATATGAATATACTTCCTAATATTCCCTGTTAGTTACAAGATAATAATCGCACACTAGCTAGCCTTACCAATAACTCACGAACAGATTGGTCAATTCCGGGCTACTATTACTACATCAGTGGGGTTGCCACGTCACTTTTCCTAATATATTCAGTTTTATAATTTAAAATTAATTGTGAGATCACTCTATCATTTTGAGTTGTTTACTAAGTCCTTAGGCTGCCGAAACTACATCCAAGTTTTTCGTCTTTCAGTCATCAACACCTACGACTCCAATGCGAGTCATCCGCCATGCCTCACCGGAGCGTGAACCACCAGCCACTCCAGACGAGCCAGCCGCTAACGTCACTACAGTCAGGGAACGCATCAAAGAACTTCAGAATGAAATCACAAAACAGCAAACTGTCATATCGCAGGTACGAAAACGATACTGGTCATTTAACTTGTTAAAAGGGACTGCTCGTAGGGAACATGCTAGGCATACCGCTAATCAGACATGCTGTGGTGATGGTATTGATCTTCCTTGGCAGCGCTTGGCAAGAGCTGCCTGGCACATGCTAAACTAGGCACCTATTTGGTGCAGTCGTGAGACACATCATCATATCGGCCATACAACGTCCACTACTAAACAAAGGCCTCCCCCATAGATTTCCACAACTGTGTCATCATATTGGGGGGAATTTGCCAGTACTCACCACGCTTGGCAGGCGGGTTTGTGAGCGCAGAATGGCTACTGTTCCACAGAAAGGATGCTGCTGCCCATCCCTCTGGTTTAGAGTCCCTTAGTCGCCTTTTACGACCTCCACGGAAGGAGTTGGAGTTGTGCTATATTCTTAATTTGGACACCACATGGATACATCATTTTGTATAACTTTGCTATTTGCAAATTGTGTCTCATATTTAGCAACAAAATAATGTGTCTTTCTTGTTAACATTAACGCTTCTGTGCGTTGGCAGAGCCTTGTCTGTAAGCGACAAGTAGTTCGCTGTATGTCATCAGAACGTGAACCATCAGTCTGCTCCCCACACCCCTTACGCGCGATTCTCATTTGAAGGATGAGACGTAGATAATGACCGTTTCATTCCACCTTTCGTGGATGTTCTTTAGCTAATCCCTTTTATGTTCATCATCATCATTTCGACCGAATGAAGTCCACTGCTGGACACAGGCCCCCCAAAGATCACCACAACGACCAATATGGGTGTGTTGTGTGCTCATTGGGGGGTATTTCCATAATCGCCACGCTTGGCAGACGGGTTGGCGATCGCAGTTGAGTTGTTAATATACTCGAAGGACGCTGCTGCCCATCCTCTGGCTAATCCCTTAGTCGACTTTTACGACACCCACAAGAGGAGATGGGGTGGTGGTATTCTGGGCCGACACCACACGGCACATGTTACTTTACACGAATTATTAATGTGCAATGCTGGTGGTGAGCGAGGAGCAGACGCGTTATTTCCCTGTTGTATATTTAAATTTCCCTTCAGGGTCTTGAAAATGCAGCGAAGTTTTAAAATGACGGAATTGCTGGGAGCCACACGGTTATTTTTAAAGGTTTTAGTGAATGGTATTATTATATCTTTTCAGGCCAGTCAAGCTTTGAACCTATGCGCCGCCACCATTGAGTTCAGTGGCTCTACAGAGCAAGCGGAAGGAGAAAGACTACTGTTATTGGCGAGTAAGTGCACGTATCCGATTGTTTTTAGAATAATTTTATCGGAAATGCGATGGTATGCCGAAAAGGCATTAAGTTCCCACGTTAATAAATATCTTTGGTTTAATAATATTTTTCAAAAATAATTAGAGATATTGCACCTATTCAAAAATAGAATCAAAATTACGCTGGCACCATCGTTATCTGTTTTAAATTTTAGCCGTATGTCTAAGTACATATTTATACTATCCTAATAAATAAAGTCTAGTTTGAAAGTTTGTTTGCTAAAGGTTAGTGATGATGTGAAGTGTAGGTCCTGCCGGCAATTTATGGAAGGTATCCAAAAGTACTCTAACAGAATAGGTCGATTATGCATTAATTTTCCATTTTTTAGGATCAACACAAAACAAAGTTAGTATGGAACAAAACAGCCGATATAATGCTGGTAATCATAATGATGATAATATAAAGTTATCCCTTTTAATTCTAATATTTTAGTTGTCCAGCTTCAATCAAAATCATCTAACCAATGTTATAGAGTGCGAATTTTGTTTGTTTGTCTGTGGACAGTAATGTCCGGCACCACAGCACCTATCTTAAAATCTTTCACCATTTGAAAGGTACATTATTCCATAGGCTGTGTATTATGTAAGTTATGATGATATTCGATAACTAACTTGAAAAATGTCGCGCCTCTTGAGAGCTTCCACGGCGTGCGTCTATAGTTAAAGTTGCACGAAAATAATGTATGGTTAAATTGTTCCTCTTAAAAAGTAAAAAATCTTGTAGGATAACCATTTTTATCTTTCATATTTTGATAAAAAATAAAGAGTTATTTGCGAAGCTGTTTTATCCGATATTGGTATTAGTGTTTATATATCTAAATAATATGTTTATTATATTAAGTATATTTAATTTAGACAAAACAACTTAGGTATGATGAACCCGTGCGAAGCCGGGCGGGTCAGCTAGTGTACATATTAAAGATAAAAATATAATATTACAATTTTATTTATTTCCAGCGCATCGTCGTCAGGCATGCTTACACGAACTGCAACGATTACAAGTGGAAGGCGCAGGTCCCGCTGCCACCGCGGGCATGGCCACGCTACACCTCAACACGCTCAGCGTGCCGCTCAAGAGGGAATATATCAGGCAGCTCAATGCTGGTATGTTTATTACTCAATCTGTCATAGATTTCAGCTTGACGTGGAGCTCTGCTTGACTTGACTTGGAAAATTGGAGGAAGTGTTTGTAGAGCATTTCCGTCTATCACCAACAGTTCACATAACAAGTTGCACTTCCAAACGGATGGCGTGGATTTCCTTTACTTTTTAAGTTTCGTTACAGTCCACAGCCACGGAACTTCATTATTTTAATTATTACATGTCTTAACTTGTAGATGGCGCCGTTGGCCACCACGCTGTGTGCCTTATCAAGTGTCGGGACCGCGTCCTGGCTACAAGCATGCAACAGACACAGCCCACCAGCAACATTCTTCACTTCCCTGACGACATTCGCATGTTGGGACTCGCCAGCGACTTCAAGGTCAGTTGTAACCACTTTGTATCATTGCTGGAATTCAACCAGTAGTAGGTAAAATAAATATATGTATTTTACACCACATTTGACAATAACTATATTTGTAGTATTCATAAGCTTTGTTTATTTTTAGGTGACTGTAGAAGTGTATCTGCTTCAAGCATCCAAAGAGGTTTTATCACATGAACTCAAGTATCACATTTCTAATAAAAAGGTGAGAAAATTTACTTAATGTATAGTTTTACGTTACATTAATTATACCAGACAGATAAATGAATTACGATACAGTCGGTAAACAGGTGCAAACAAGGTGTCAGAAGCCGATATAAGGGCAATTCTAACACTCTTAAGCATCGATCAAACCTGAGCGTCAGCGACGCGGGAGTGTCTATCTATAACGCAAAAGCAGACGTGCACACCTGCTCAACTTAAGCTCAAAGAACCAACTCCATTTGTTAATGAATCTTCTGCCAGCTGAACTGAGCATTTCTCTACATTCAGTTGATATGACCATGCATAATAATTATATTTCCAGACAAGTTCCAAGCTTCTAACACCTAAGTCAAAGGTGTCAGAGTTGAAAACCCCGCGTATACAAAGCCCAGCTGGACCTTTGGCGGTACGCTCACCGCAGTTCGCGCTCCATGGATACTGCATCTTCGCATTACAGCAGGCTACTAGAAAGCACTTCACACTAAACAAGGTAAATGACGTTACAAGCCCAGATTGACATATATATAGGCACAGTGTAAATAAGATAGACATATAGTAGGGCCAATTCTAATTTTAATTTATTGGATGTAGGAGTTCATAACTTTTAATCTTCACAGACGTTCTTGACATTTTCATAGATGTTAAATTAAAGCAATCATACATGTCAGAAAGTCGACTGCATTAAACATCCGAATGCGGCCTTCTGTCTGGAGTTCCGAACTGCAGTATGCAGTATATTGGGCTAGGTCCAAACCCTCAAACTGGTTATTGTTTTTTATTGCAACCAAAGTCTGTACTATTCATAAGTGCCTGTAAATGGTTTTACATGTTCCTTTTTTTAATTTTATCTTTTATTGTATGCACAAGCCTTAGATCTCCCTCAATTTTACAACGCCTGTAGAAGGCCGCTAAGTCTTAATTACCTAATGTGTAATTTAAGACCTATTTAGAGTAGACTGGAATTTATGTCGGTACGATACATAAGAAACCCTATTTAGGAGGAACGCTTTTTAAAATAAAATAAAATTTTGAGGCCGGTTTCTATTCAGTAATCATCATATCAGCCAAAGGACATCCACTGCTGAACAAAAGTCTCTCCCATAGACTTACACAACTGGATCGTCATTTTTGGGGGAACTTGCCAGTACTCACCACGCTTGGCAGGTTGGTGAGCGCAGAATGGCTGCTGTTTCACAAAAGGGGCGCTGCTGCCAATCCCTCTGGCTTAGAGCCCCTAAGTAGCCTTTTCGGACATCCACGGGAGATGCGAGTGGTGCTGTATCCGAACTATATATGTATGTATAATACAAACAACATTCCCAGCATTATTTTTGCCAAGGACCGGTTTCAACATCTTCTCGATCGATCTTATGGAACCTCCATAGTCAGTACCGACTCTTCCCGGTTCGTCCCGCTGCTGCCCATCCCTCTGGTTAAGAGTCCCTTAGTCGCCTTTTACAACACCCACGGGGTTCTTTCTGTCCAGTAGTGGACGTTGTTCGGCTGAAACGAGAGATGCCTTCCGCTGTTGGTAACGTTGGCACTGTGGGCAGGTGCCGTGTAGCAGCCCGCCGGAGGGCTTGGTGAGCGTGGCGATCGTGCGAGGCTTCTGTGCAGCAGTGGATGTTTTTCGGTTGAAATGAGAGGACCCCTTCTGTTGTTTTGCCCTCCTTACGAAGAGTGTAGTAACTAAAGTGCGACCGCCGAGAGAATGCTTTCCTGACATCTGTTAATTGGGCTAGTTTCTTTTATATTAAAGACTAGCTGGGACTCGCGGTTTCACTCGCTGTTTAAGTGCCCACTGACAAGCAATGCGCGTGTTCCGTCATTAAAAATACAAATAAAATAAAATACCTTGGTATAATAATAGATGAAACACTTACATTCAAACAGCACATCGAAGCTTTAAATAATAGAATACGTAAGTTAATATTTGTCTTCAAAAAATTACGGTGCATTGCAGATGCAAAAATAATTAGGCAAGTTTATTTTGCTCTATGTCAATCAATATTAACATACTGTATTACCACATGGGGTGGAGCGGGTAAAACATTGTTACTAACCATTGAGAGAGCTCAGAGAGCAATTCTCAAAGTGGCTACTTTCCGCCCTTTCCTTTTTCCCACGAACCTACTCTATGAATCTAGTAGAGTATTAACAGTGCGACAGTTATTCATAATGAGTATAGTACTTAAGCAGCACGCATCCCTTCCCTATAGCACTGAATTTACTAATAAAAGACGGAAAGATATAGTTTGCACTAAAAAAATAGGAATAAAACACGCTTTTACATCCAAATTTTACGTGTTCCTGGGCCCGCTTCTCTACAATAGGCTGAATGCGATAAAAAACATATATCCCCTCAATTACAGTAACTGTAAGAAAACCCTTAAGGATGCCCTCCAAAGTATGTCATACGAAGATACAGAGAAATTATTAATTGTGTTAAAATAAACAATGTAATATTTTATTTACATTAATTGGTTTAAAACTGCGATTTTTACTATTGTTTTAATGATACTGTTACCTATAACTATACTATTGATTATTTTTACTTTGTACCTATAATATTATAATAACTTTGTGATTATTTCATACTGTTTATTAGCTCTTCTCGCCTGAAACACAGGATTACCTAGTTCAGGCACATTTGTTATATATATCTAAGAAACTTTGTACTTGTTAGTTTAACTTGTTGTAACGAAATATTGAATAAAAAAAAAAAAAAAAAAAAAAAAAAAAAAAAAAATCGGATTATTTATAAAAATTTAGAGTACTTCGGCATAGACTCTTGACATAGAGTATGTATATATATATATTGGATTTCATGGGTTTTAGTATTTTTGCGCGTTTTTTTATCAGCTATCTGCCAGTGAAAGTCCCGTAGAAATCAGCCCAGCCGTTTCGGAGATTAGCGGTAACGAATTGTACCGTATTGTAGGTAGGTACCTACAAGGTACTACTATGGACTTTGGCAG
Source organism: Diloba caeruleocephala (assembly GCA_947459985.1). NCBI lineage: Eukaryota > Metazoa > Arthropoda > Insecta > Lepidoptera > Noctuidae > Diloba > Diloba caeruleocephala. The sequence goes on along the minus strand of OX381627.1, from coordinate 11,494,720 downwards.
ATAGCTGATATTATAAGGAATAACTAAGACGACTTTTATTTTAGAGAAATTATTAGGGTTCCTGCGCAAAATAATTTAAAGCCATGAAATCCAATATAAATATACATACTCTACGTCAAGTGTCTATGCCGAAGTATTCAAATTTTCTATATATAATCCGATTTATATTAAATTAAACGGCGGGTGAAGCCGCGGGGCATAGCTAGTCTTTATATAACAGAAACCAGATCAAACAAGTGTCGGCGGCAGTGTCGGTAACGCAGTCCCCGTGCGCAGGTGCCGTGCGGCAGCGCGCTGGAGGGCTCGCTGAGCGTGGCCATCCGCGCGCGTGTGCAGCTGGCGGCGCCGGCGCCGCACGCGGCCTTCCTCACGGCCTTCGACGACGTGTCGGGGCTGGGCGCGTGGCACCGCCGCTGGTTCCGCCTGCAGCCGCCGCGCCTCGCCTACTGGAAGTACCCCGACGATGTGCAGAAGAAGGTAAACCTGTTCCAAAATCAATTGCTATTATTGTGGTATAAGCCGTCTTTACACATTGACCTACATTTTTCTATGTATATGTTTTACAATCATTTGTATCAATCAGCATTGTAATCTCAATTATTTCAAAAAAGTACCCATGGAGTTTCTTTCTGGCTCTTCTCCATGAGATCAACTATTTGAAACCATGCAACTAATTAACAGAAACAAGAAAAGTATTCGTGTAATTTGTATTGAACTTGTTGTTTCTGGATGAATCTAATTATAATGTGACTTTTAAATTAATCATATTGTACAAGAAAATATTTGTACACTATTGACGGTAAGACCATGGTCGCCATTTTATTGCAATTATCTATAACATCTTTATCACCTATGTTCTACAAATAAATCTTTTGAATTTCAACATAGACTCTGACGTTTCATAAATGCCAGCATTTGGTTTACTTGAAATAAAAACTTTGACTTTGAACATTTGGCTTGTTTTATTCCTTTTTTTTTTATACCACCTTATGACGAGACGAGCAAGTCATTGGTCTGGTGGTAAGCGACATGCCTGCCCATATGATAAAAAAGCTTGGGACTGAGCTACTCGCTGGGTACAGTCAGCATTGTTGTTTTTTAAACTTTTTAATCATAAACTGACATCTTTTATTTTATACACTTTTGACATAAATATGATTTATATTATTACTTTTACGTTTTATTTATGCATTTACATTACATTACAATATAATTTGTGACATTAAATTTACAGACATTTTTAACATTTTAGTATTGTTATAATTTCTGACTATTTTGTATACATGTATTTAGAAATATTGTACATAACCGACTAACGAGTTGATGGGGAGTTTGTTGCGCCGTTTCTTCTCCCCAACTTAAACACTAGGAAGCAGTGAAGAGTGGGGTTATATGGGTTTTGTCCAATGTTAACATTCAAAAAGAACTAATAATTTTAGTCTATTTTGAATAAATGATTATTTCATTTCAATTTAATTATTATGATTTCAATTTAAAGACGTCGAGACGTAAATTCCACAAACTACAGGGCCCTTCTAACCGGCGCACAGTAATGTCTAAAGTTTAAACACTGCTGCTTAGTGGTGAATATCTGGCACTGGGGTGGTACGTACCTAGCCGGCCTCGTGCAACAAGAGTGCTACCACCAGTAAATGTAATAAAAATGATTCTTCTCACCCTATTATTTGCGCTAGAACTTAGAGAAGAACCACAAAGACCGAACCTGTTTGGGCTTATCACTGACTGACTTGACTCATCACGCTGTAAGATGATTCATTCTTTAACTTTTGCAACATTCATTTCGCTTCATCATATCATCCACAGGACATCCTCTGCTGAACAAAGGCGGGAGGCCTTTGTTCCTTAGATTTCCACAACGAGCGGTCACATGCCGCTCTCATCCAACGACTCCCAGCGACCTTCACCAGGTCGTCTGTCCACCTCATTGGAGGTTTTCCCATGCTGCATTTTCCGGCGCGCGGTCTTCCACTCGAGAACCTTTCTGCCCCAACGGTCATCAGTTCTAAGAGCAATGTGCCCCGCCCATTGCCACTTCAGTTTACTAATCCTTTCAGCTATGTCGACAACTTTAGTTCTTCTACACATCTCCTCATTTCTGATTCAATCTCGTAGAGAAATACCAAGCATAGCTCTCTTCATAGCTCGCTGAGTGAGCTTGAGCTTTCTTATGAGGCCCATTGTGAATGACCACGTCTCTGTTCCATATGAATTCACTGGTAACACAGACTGCTTAAAGACATTCGTCTTGAGGCATTACGTTATTGTTGACGAAAAGACGTTGCGAAGTTTCGCTTCAATCATCAATCAATCATATCGGCCATTTATACGTCCACTGCTGAACAAAGGCCTCCCCCATAGATTTTCACAACTGTGTCATCATTTTGGGGGGTATTTGCCAGTACTCACCACGCTTGGCAGGCGGGTTGGTGAGCGCAGTATGGCTACTGTTTCTCAGAAGGGACGCTGCTGCCCATCCTTCTGGTGTAGATTCCGCTTATTATTCAATAATTAATCAATTTTCAAATCAATTAAACTCTAATTATTACATTGCCACATGTACTTTACATTTGAATCCTTTATGAGTATTATAATATTAAACGTCGTTCAGTTGAAAGGACGTCCAATGCTTAACGAAGGCTTCCCCCGTAGATTTCCACAATTGTGTCGTCATTATAGGGGCAATTTACCAGTACTCAACATGTTTGTTGTGTTGTGCGGGTTGGTGAGCGCAGAATGGATACTGTTCCATAGTAAGAATGCTGCTGCCCATCCCTCTGGTTGAGAAACCCTTTGTCGCCTTATACGACATCCACAGGAAGAGATGAAGTGTGCTATATTCTTGATCCTTACACAACCTTGTATTGCTGCAACAATAACCATTCTCCTATCCTTCTAGAAAGCTATTAAGCCCAAAAAGTAGTTTTCAAGTAAACAGCCAAAAAAGGTGGGAGTCGTTATATCAAAAAACACTATAATACTTAGATTGATGACTGTTAGACACATTATTTACATTTATTTCCTTCCATCATTGGTCTTATTTGTTCAGAAAACTATTTTCAATAATTATTAAGTAATTTAATTAATTTATTTAGCTAATGAATTTAGCTTGTTTTTGGCTATAATTACTACACTAAATGGTCGCTAACCTTACCTTAATGGCTTTTATAATGTTTATAACTCTGGAATTATCACTAATATAATTATGGTTCTTTGATTAGAGGAAGACAAATAATTTAAAACTATATCACTTTGCAATAAAAAGTCAAAATCGACCTTCTGAGGATTAACGCCTTCCTAGTTAACGGACGGCAGCATTCTAAATTAACCAAATCGTCTTTATTTTCAGATGCCAATCGGCGACATCGACCTGTCCACAGTGATCTCCGAGCGAGTAATCAGGGCGCCACGTGACCTCTGCGCCCGACCCAACACAATACTTCTCGAATCTTCCGTCCCGGCCGGCCTCATAGTGCCGGACAGTGGCTCGCTCGTGTATGTCCGACGACCGGACGGTTCGATCGTCCGGCGACATCTACTAGCCGCCGATACGCCGAAGGATAGGGATATGTGGCTCGACTGTTTGAATAAAGCACTAGAGTATGTTAGGTGCTACGGTACCGATGACGATTAAAACTAGAAAGATGAAGAAAAAACCCTTTTCCAAAATATTTAGGCATCTATGAACGCTAAACAGTCCTATATGTAAGTGTCATGTTATATTTCATGCTGAGACTACACTAAGGTTCAGCGTCTAACGCCCATTATCGCGATATTTAACGCGCAAAAATCCACAAAATAATGCGTTAAATTGAGTGGCCAAACCTGCATTTAGCATCTTAATGTCGATAAATCGCTTTATTCGATACATTAATTACTAATTATTTTTGAGATGGCGGTTGAAGCTGCTAGACTCTATTATTTGATGAGTGCCTCAACCACGTTTTTATTTGTCTACTCCATAGTCACAGAATAATGATATTAATTGCCAGCCATAGTTATCATTGATCAACAGTTGCTTCGGAAACAAAGACGTACAATCCTATCGCGCTCTCGATGCACACTAAAAAAACGCAGGTTTGACCACTACACGCATTAAATAACGCGCTAAATCTCTTTGATGTGCCACAAATACCGCCACCCGAGCCATGGCCTAACGTCTAACGACATTATGAATGCCATTACAAAATTAGCGGGCTAAGTCGTGGCTACACCTGTCTGGTATCCATTTAACGCGATAATTAACGACGTTAAACCTAAGTGTGGCCCCAGCATTAATAGAAAAGGGTTATACGCGTTCTCTGAATACATACACAGTCTAACTACGAGAAAGTTAATCTCATGTTGAACACGCCTAGCAAAACCTTTGCCACTTTAGATGTGGCTTAGAGTTAGTGTAGAAGTAGTGATATAACTGAGAGTCTAGATTAGGGACGGGCAATCATTCCTATCCGATTGTTATTCATGGACGCTTTTTATGAAGACATGCATGTAATTGTAATCGATTGTTCATTTTCATTCGATTATTTGGCCACGACAATACACCATGCACAATTGGTAATTGATTTTACAGTGACAATCGCCAATCGCTAGTCCAGGTAGCACGTTTTTAAAAGCACATTGTTCAACTAGAAATTATTTTTGTGGTGAGACAATGCTTATGGATAGAAGGAGTATGTGTTTGGATATGGTTGGAACTTTCGGTGATAAAAAATGTGATATACAAGGTAAATCATGTAAAAGACGAATTGCTGTGCTTTGTAGAATATTTTTAATTGTCATTTGAATATTTCTAGATACGACAAATGTATTAGGATTTTATGGTTTATAGCTTGAGTGGATGGGGGTGACCTAATTGCTAAACTCATGTTGGCGTACCATGCACTGCAAATTTGTTTCAAGTTAAGGGCAGTTTGCCGTACATATTCTGAATTGGGTACTCTAATTAAAACGATGTCCGGTCCTGGGTTAGATTCCCTTGACGCTCTTTACGCGCCCTGTCTTGTTCAAGGTGAAATAGCGTCAATTTTTGTCAACGACATTGACCATCGGCGAATTCCGAGTCATGTAGTAACATGACATCCAAGATCTCATGATAAGCCCAGTTCGTCAAGCTACGAATGTTTCAAAGATTGAATATAGTTTTTTTACCTCCATCTACTCAATTCTATAAACCATTCGCCAAATCTTGCTATCCGCCTTTATAATATCCAGTATTCAATTGGCCGGACCAAGCAACATCTGTATTACAACTTATACATGTGATTTTATATGGGACCAATTTTATTTTTAAAGGTTATTTTTACTACGTCAATACCCAACTTGTCATGACATTAGATTATAATTTAGTGTTCATTCACACGGAGCTTTTTTTTTGGCAAGAGAGCTGCACGCCAGAGCCTTATGCATTGATCTCATCCCGTGGGTATCTTAAAAGGCGACTATGAGATTAGCCGGAGGATGGGCAGCAGCGTCCTTCGAGTAAATTAAACATCTGAACTGCGATCGCCAACCCGCCGGCCAAGCGTGGTGATTACGGCAACCACCCCCAAAATGCGCACACAATATACCCATATCGGTCGTTGTGGTGATCTATGGGGGAGGCATGTATCCAGCAGTGGACTTTATTCGGCCGAAACGATGATAACGTACATATCACTATCGATCACCCTCAAAGTCAGACCAGAAACCGGGCGTCGCGATCGCGCTGCGTACGACGAGTCTTACTCGACACGATACTTGCGAGAGTGTTATACCCACAGATCATCATCATATCAGCGAAAATACGTCCACTGCTTGGCAAAGGCCACTCAAGTGGGGGGAATTGGCCAGTACTTACGACGCTTGGTAGGCTGGATGGTGAGCATAGTAGGCCGCTGCCGCCCACCATTCTGGTTTACGAGTCCCTAAGTCCCCTTTTACGACATCCGCGGGAGGAGATGGAGTGGTGTTATATTCTTAATCCAGACACCATACGGGTATCAATAATCATCATCCTACTAGACTCTGAGCGAGGGTGCTGTGTCCGCGATACAGATGCGACTCAGACTGACTCGCAATCGTGTCGGATGAATGCGCTCTTATGTAGTAATACGATAGCATCATAAATGTATCGTCAATTTTTTTTTAGTTTTAGCTTGACTGAACTTAGCTTTAATTCATATATCATTACATACTAACCACTAGGTTAACTAACGACATTAAGGGTGTAAGTGATTACTTACCAAAAACTTTGTGAAGAGGTTACACAGTACTTAGGCCTATAATAAAAATAGGAAAACCATTTATTTGACATTTTTGAGCACGCAATGTATAATAAACAACGCGATCAAAAAGCTACGTGATTATTATACTATGATATTATTACGTTACTGCTAGCGATGACCTCATCGTTGAACGCCGTGAAACAACAGCCATTTAGTTTTTATTTACATTGCATGTTTTATGACTGAAATAGTTTTATTGTGTTTTTATTCAAAATAGCGTTAGGTTAGACGAAAATAATTATTATATATTGAAATCAGTGAAATAAAATGGAAAAAAGTATTTGGAAATGTATGATTAGACGGACCCAAAAGCCTTATGCTGAGGGTTTCGGAATCATGTACTGAATCCATGGTCTCAGTTTTCGTTACGACGTCACTTACACCCATTAGAATTGTAGTATCATGAATTATGGTATAGACCACACAGCCGGCCTGATTTATTGACAAACGATTAGACGCGAAATTTTATGTTTCTTTAATAGTCTCACCTCTAAGAATAGGCTACGCGGTCAATGTATGAGTTAAGTTAACAATTCCTGTGACGTTAGGGCCGCGCGGTCCGAGAATTAATTATTTGGTTAGATGAAGGTTATAAGGTATTTTTCCACAGGAAACAAGCATATAGTACAAAACAATTTCTTTACATTACTGTACTTCAATCAATCCATTGATTCCGTCTGTCACAAGCGACAAGTGGACATTTAAGCCTGTCCCAAGTTGTGCTACATAAATAGTTATCAACTAAATATTTTATTATCATTTCAGTACAAATAATATTTAGAGCGAAGAATAATTACTATATGTTTCAATAATAATATACAGTATAATTAATTATGTAATCACGCCATGGTACATACATTTTTATTGATAATAATAAGTTATTGTAACTTTTTAACGTAAAATTTCGATTGTAATCTTAGTAACAAAAAAAATATGTTCTCACATACAGCTCTCCCAATCTTTCTTTATATAATCTTCATCATAGGGTATTCCAAGTCCCGTTTTGCTAAATAAAATAAACTATTATCACGCACACGGCCTGTTGTTTACCCACATAATGGTTTATTAAATATTTAAACAAGGTAGACTTAAAAACTTAGCGCCTGCAACATGGGGCACGTGACGCACAAGTCAAAGGACACCACCTACTGACATACATGCATGGAACAACGTAGACATAGACCGATAGCATGGAAACAGTCACCTATGCCCCTGAGCTCATACCTTTTATGCCCGCGCATGCGCTCACACTTTATATCCGCACATGTGCTCACGCCTTTTATGCCCGTGCATGCGCCCTAGCCTTTATTGCCCGCGTATGCGCCCTTCATGAAATTTTACTACCATCGCGCCCGTAAATCTCACTCAAAATAACTAATGCAAGCATACAAACAAACATGTAGAAGTAAACGTTCTTCAAATACCACTTGTTGAAACTTCTGTTGACATAAAGCGAATATTTGGGAAGTTATAGTACAGAGATTTAGAAATGTTAGTAGCCAATAACATTTCTACTCTTATTACAAAAAAACCTTTGTTTAGATATTGATTTCAACATTTATACTAGTGCATGCGTGGAGTGGGTTTACCATTTAATTACTAAGGCTGTAAAGATATTTTATGTTTAGAAAGGCATTGTTTTTACATAAACACTGTAAACACAACAAATGTAATTTGATTTTTAAAAAACGGATACCACATCGTTTCTATATTAGTTATAGTGAGTGTACACCGAGAATTCGAATTGATTGTATTTTGCAATAATTATGTGCGTAATTCGTAACTATATTTTATGTGTAAATAAAATCAATTTATTACAGTAATATAACTATTTTAAGTACAATTATTGTTTCTTTTAAAACATTCCTCAACGACTAAAAGCTGAGCTGTTATTTTTGGATGTACCCAAATTACCTAGTTAGCAGGCGAGCAAAAGGAAATTGTTAAAAATGGTCTATAGATCAACACATATGCGACCAATATTATAATTTATAGTTTTATTTTAATACTTTGTAAGGCCCAACGACCTTTTAAAAGGACTATATTATTTTCCCCTCAAACCTAGAACCGATTTTAGCTTTACACTCATTACCGCCCAAGGTCCTATTAATAGAACAAAGTTTAAATTTCCTGCGGAATGAAGTAAACTAGGATAAGATATTTTTATTTCAATCACTTCTTCTTCTCGCAGATTATGGCTTATGTCTGCTCTAGTATCTCCCACAGTTTCGCCAATGTTAAATATAAGGCAACGTTGTGCGGTGTTTAGATTAATTAGACTTTATATATTCAATAAAATATTTGACAAAAATGAAAAAAAAAAATGTCGGCAATGTCGTACGGTTCAATTTTTCAATCACTTCATAAATTGGTTTGTTTTTTATCCGTGGAACATCAAAACGTCACCTGTGAATGAAAGCATTACTTACTGTCATTTTTGTCGATGAAGTCATAGATGATACATATATATAACTGATGAAGTGAAGATCATGCCGGACACGCGAAGACAAGAGTAGTAAATCTTTTCTAATCACTGTAATCCCTTTCATTTGATAAGAAAATCTTATTTTAAATCATAATCTAAATATCAGCGAACAACTAAGTTGTGTTATTATTTGTTTAGTTCTAAATATCTGAATTATTAGGTACTATAAAAAGGGCCATGCGACGCTGTTACATTTAGTAGCTGTGAAAATTTGTTCTACGGGAAGGTTATTGGGTCTCAAAGTTTTCTACATGTGTCAGGTCTACGTGAGCACTTAATTACTTCTGCTTTACTTGACGAGTCAGATATCGAAGATAAATCAATAACCTTTGAAAAGTATCAAATTTTTATACCTACTTTTGTAATAACAACCCAAGGTCCTATCTGTAGAACTGGTTCAATTCATTTTTCTTTTCTTTAGAAAATTAAACCTCAGAATACTAGGAGAAACACGTTTGTTCGAAGAGTTTTCAAAAAAGAAAAACCAATGATATTATATATTAAAAGAGGTAGATATGTTACATACGCGCCAAAAGTAAGAAGCAAAGCTCCCCCAATTGTAGCACTTTGTAGTAGAATGCATACACTATAGCTGGTCATACATAAAACAAAATAATCGACCACACTAGCCAATAGCAACAGTCAGACAAATAATTTTAATTCGTAAAATGCTTTTGGATTTTTAGACTACATCTGCCCAATATAATGGAATGAAGTGCTTAAAGGCAATGATATTATATATTAAAAAGAAGTAGATATGTTACATGCGTGCCAAAAGTAAGAACCTAAACTCCCCCAATTGTAGCACCTCGCAATCGGTTCGCCTAGATAGCTATCTCTTTTACTCTTGTTATTTTCGTATCTTCGTTCTCACGACATGGTTGTGCAAACTAGACTGTATTTTGCGGGCCATTTAATATGGACGTAACATATCTATGGTATGATATCATTGCTTAAAGGTAAAACCTAGGTAATCTTAATGTATTTTGCGTTATAGCGTTTGTTACAGATGTTTTTCTAATGCGACGTATGTGTGATAAATCATGTAAGATGTCTAATATTATAACCTCAAAATTCTAAAATTATTTTTATACTCTACAACAACTCTTAGGAGTGTCCGTTACTTTAATTTCAGTTGAATGTAGTCGTCGTTTGGAAGACAGAAAGTAATTTCACGTGCCTGTTGGTTCTTAGTCTCTATATAAGTATTTAATCTATGGTTCTTAGGCTAACAATGTATGGCCGCAGAACATGTTATTTCTATATGATTTGCTAATGTGGCCGACTTTAATATTACTTAATAGTGATAAATGTATGTAATATTTTTAATGATAAAAAAATGTGTATGTTAAGTGTGCAACTTGGCAGACCTGCAGGGTCCGTTTAAAAACAATGTTAAAGACCACAGAAAAATGGTCTGCCACCAAGGTAGCGCTGCGCTTTCAATCGACAGCGCTTCAAAAATGTATAAAAATAAAGGTCTGCTATATCATTGGCCAAATCTGCCTGTTCAGATTCCTTAGATCAGAAAATCGATCTCCCTAGCCAAATATCGTGTACGAAATAGAAAGAATACTGATCGCACGTCGCTAAATATGAACTAAATAAAAATTAATACCAGTAAGAAGTTAATGATTGAGCGCTTAGCTTAATATGTGCCTGCGCGATTCTCTATATAATCAACGATTTTTATCAAGAATATTGTATGATTAAATATTTTCTACTTATATAGGGTCGTACAATAATAGTGAAATTTATTACAAGGGGACAATCAGTAGGTTAAAGGGCGTTTGAGGGGGTGACCACTTTGCAGTCATCCCCTCCGTGATATGCTCATAGGCGTGGCACCAATGGGCGGCTCTAGTGTGATCTTACGAGGCCCTGGAGCCCCCTTTCGGTGCCAAAGATGATCGCTACAGTGATTTTAGCCGGTAGGAGTTCCTTCCCTCTCTAGTGTGATCTAACGAGGACCGGGCAGACCCCTTTCGATGCCTAAGATGACCGCTCCAGTGGTTTTAGCCGGTAGGAGTCCGGCATACCCCTTCGCCCTTCCCCGGGGAACCGTTGGACGTGCAATTTAAGAATTTAATGAAAGTATTGTTATTGAAATTTATATTAATATCCTTTATTAAAAGACTAGTTCACATAACATACATAAACATGAAGACGATACATTTTACACTGCAATATATACATTAAAACTGCTGTCAGTTAATTTTCAATAATTAATAGATGTAGGAAAATTTTGCCGACGAAATCTAATAATTATTTGGATTTTTAGGCTACCGAACGTCCGAAGGAAAAAACGGCGGATCCCTTAAAGGATCACTCGTGTGTCTGTCTGTCTGTCCGCCTTTCACAGCCAATTTGCTCCGAATCTATTTGACCGATAAGTTGAATTTGGTCATACAGATTTCTGCGACCCAAACACGTGCGTGTAACGTAAATAAATGAATTTTGAATATACGAATCCTTTTTGGATTTTTCTATATTGCCATAGAAAATTTAAGAATAAAGTTTTGCGAACTGTACCGTGTAACATATGAAAGGGAAGTGCTTGTTGTGAGGGTCTCAAATGTATTTGTTTTATAATTTAAAAATATAAAGAACTGATTTAAGAAAATATACGAAAATTTACCACGCCCAATATCCTGATGAGCCTAAAATTCTGAATAAAATATAGGTATATATATATAGGCTCTTTGCATATAGATTACATAAAAACCTATAAGGAGTCTATGGTTCTTAAATAAAATGATAAATCTTTCATTATCGTGCGTACAAACTTACGTTTGCGGTTGGATTATATGGGAAAACATGTGTTTTAACTACGAAGTTAAGTTTGTTCTTGGGATAAGTTATTTCGAAATTTGTTGTTCGAATTCAAAAATAGACAATATTTTCTGCAAATTTCGGAACCCTCTCCACGCGAGTTCAACTCGCACTTGTCCTGTTTTTTTTTTTTTTGTTTGGGTACTAGGTTATTTTGTGCAGGGAAAGTATTATAGTAGATTCATTTATTCGTTCGATCATCAAGAAGGCCCTCTGTATCTATGATGATGATCAGGACACTGAACAATGACACAGATTTCCAGAACAACTGGTTACATGCCGTGTGTCGCCTTTTACGACATCCACGGGAGGAGATGGAGTGGTGCGGTATTCTTAATTTGGAAACCACATGGGCGATATAGATAAATAGACCTGTTTTATTAAAATAACCACAATAAACTTCAATCTCTTTTATTTATAATTCATTATAGAGACTTTCATCTGCTTATACATTTTCAACATATCGTTAAGTCCTCAATTACCATATCGTGCGTTTAATTCACTTAATTGGATACCTAATTACATACCTAACTACTTATGTACTAACTAGTAAAGCATATTGACTAGATTTGAAGACAAAGGTTACCTTACAATTATATAAGAATGAAGATATTTAGTAAGATGGCCAAAATCTGGGTGGACATAAAACAAATATATATTACGAAATTACAGAAAAAGGTCCCTCGGTTAGCCTTATAGCTTGTAATGCCATAATAATAACAAAAATGTTTTCTTTTTACTCATCTGTTATAATAATAATCATCTTAAGAATAAAGGCATAACATTTTGATATGCAATAAACGAAACGTTAAGTAATTAACTTTACCCAGCGTTCTAAAATGCTAAGGCTTTATGATTCCTGAAACCATTTCATGGTTTTCATATAATAACATTGTATCTCTATAAAACATAACGTTAAATTTATAAGATATAGGCCAGTACTTGCGAAACTTTATGGTTAAAGAACTCTAATTAAATAATTAAGAAAATTCGCTTCTATGTTTAAAAACTAAGCTGGTGAGATGACGAGCGTAGTGTGGTGCCATCTGCAGCCGTGACGAAAGTACAGAGCGTCTGGTCACTGCGTAAAAAAACATGGCCCTCTTAATCAGTACATTAATTTCTGCTTAAACTAAGACAGTTCGCAGACGGAAGAGCTACCGGGGGAGCGGTCTAATGCAGAAAAGCGTACAACTCACCCCCGGCTAGAGGTAAGAAGAAGGACACCGTGGGGTTTTAGCCGGTTTGAGCCCGGCATGCCCCTCTGCCCTTCCCAAGGCGGAGGAAGTCCAAGAGGATTTCCCAAAGTTTAAAAAAAAAGACGGATGAGCTAACGAGTTAAAACAAGTCTGCATTCGTAATAGCATAAAACTTACCTTGTCTGACAAATTAATCCAGAGAGAAATGTTACCACTAGAATAAAACCTATGGTTTCATTACATTCAATATTTTAACGTAGATGTTTCAACTAATGGCAAAGATTAATAATTAGCACTCCATTTTAAACTCTATTCACTCCGTATAATATTCTCGTATCTTCATGAACATAAACTGGCTGTTAGTTCAGAGGTTTATCCGCCGGTAAACCGCTGTAGTATGAAATGCGTTACTCTTCGTCGTAGAACGGTGGCTTCTCCAACTCCTGGTGGTGCTTGCTTGCCATCTCCGACGTCAGAGCCTGCTTCAATTCGTGCTGCCAACATAGAAAAATATATTTTAGATTAGTACGTCATATAACGTTAAGATGGGCACTCACGGTCTATCTGTGATCGTGAGATATTAATTATAGTAATTTTTCAGACAATCTATAGGTCATTTGGCATCACGCGGAAATACCCGTCGAAGAGCTAATTCAGAGCTCTTTCCGTTCATTCCGCTCGATGACCTGTGTGTGGCCGTGAAGCCAATGATCCGAGTGGAACAAAATGTTTGTCCTTCGTCCTGCCATTTGACTTAGATTTACTAACTTCAATGAAATGGACACTGTGAGCCCAGGTTTGAGTCTTATTAGGTCAAATGACTCGCAGATTTTTTTTTATTTATATTTCATTTAATTATAAATTTATATTTCATTTAATAATAAATTTATATTTCATTTAATTATAAATTTATATTTCATTTTTTTATAAAAATATTTTATAATAAAGGCAAAGCCTATTCCTGTTAAATTTGCCGAGCGTTTGGAAGTGTCTGGTCACGGATGTGGCTCCTTACAAGACGCCTCTTTAACCAGTTAAGTTAATTATAATCACCCATAAGGGCGCAGGCATTTCCAAGACATGCACTCGAGTCAAATCGTATTTTTTTAAGAGGTATTATCTTTTAGGAAAGAGGAAATAAATGTAATCCTGTTTACCGATCCTCTGTTACATTTATTTCTCGTTTTAAAGACCCCTGAGGGCTCTGACCCTGCTGGTAGAATAAAAATCAACTTAATGTACTAATTGAGCCGAATCACATTTTGTGAGTTGGTACTGAAAGATATATTAATAATTAAACTAACTACGAAGTGACGGCAGAGTCTGGTGAACTGTCCGCAGTCCAGCGCGACCTGCGGATCGGCGCGTTTGCCGCCAGTCCAGTCGCGGCTGAAAGTGATCTGAGCGGACACCAGCGCTGCTGCCAGCATGCATGCTGCCACTACTGCTACATACCTGCATAGAACAGGTCCCATCAGAAAAAACAAATAAAAACAATTTGATCTTAACGTAGAGCGAATAGTTAAAAAAATAATATTCAAGTTTCCTGGGTACGCATTTACATCTAGATATGCCAAAAATTGCACACTACAAAATCACTACCATCATCGTCAGATCAACAAAGAACATCTGCTGAATAAATGTCTCCCAGATCCCATAGATTTCCACAACGACCGATTACATTGCACCTGCATCTGACGAATCCCAGCTACCTTCACCAGATTGTCTGTCCATCCCGTTGGAGGCCGTCCCTCGCTGCGTTTTCCGGTGCGTGGACACCACACGCAGTACATACATACGCCACAAATTAGATCATGAATAGCGGGCTAAAAATAAATAGCTGAGCTACGTTAATATTTTTCGTCAGAATTAAGTCTTCCGCAGCAGAAAAATCGCAGCCACATCACGCGCAATTTCTGCGGGCGCAACGTGTGTCTAACAACCGGGATTAGAAGATGTTTATAATATATACATCTTCTAACATCACATTTAGTACATAATCAGCCCATTACTGTCCCACTGCTGGGCACGGGCCTTTTTTCACGATGAGAAAGATTAGGCCTTAATCTACAACATTGGCCTTGTGTGTAGTCCCGCTACACACACCATTGAGAACAATTTATTTTGGAGCCCCCACGCTGCCCTTGTGCCAGTTAGTGGACTACACGTATCAATGAGAACTATTTTTTGGAGCCTTCGCAAGTGTTCATTTTTCTCACAATGTTTTCCTTTGGCGTTAACGAAAGTGATAATCAAATTCTGACCTGCACATAAACCCGATAAGTCAGCCGGTATCGAACTCCGGCCCTCCTGCATAGAAGGCAAGCAATCAATCAGTCTCAGTATGTAAAATTGAGGAAATGCCCGTAAATCAATTCAAGACTTATAGGTACTACGCACTAGCACGCGCACGTTTCGGATGAGAATATTGTACACAAATTAAAAACGAGGAAACGCAGCGATGCAACGCATCTCATTGCCTGAGCAGCGCATAATCATGTAAGCGCATATTATTAAGCTTAGCTTCTGTCGGGTGTCCCAGAACACCAAGTTTTTTTTAAAGTATACTTTTATATAACTAGGCTGCACCCATATCAATTTATACAATAACTGCAGCTGAGGCACTTCGGGAAATGAACGATGAAACTCCAAAACAGTTCAGAATGCACGAGAATATGATCACTGTACAAGTTTTTGTGTAGCTATGAGACAGAAGCTAATATTTTTATGTAGAAAAATGTAGTTACATATTTAGAAGAAAAATATGAACATTTCAAATTAAAATAACCCTCAGTGTTTTGTAATTTACATAGAAATGTAACTATTTATCACCTTTTATATTATATTTAATATGACGTGCGTCTCATTAAATATAATATAAAAGGTGATAAAGATAATCTTAACAACTCTCGACCTCATCGCATTACTCTCCATATTTTCGAATATTTTTGCAAGAGTTATTCATAATAGTATACACAATTACTTTGAAAGTAAAAAACTCTTTGCTAAAGAACAAATAGGATTTAGAAAGAACAAATCTATTAAATCGGCTTTATATAATTTTTGTTTACGAGTAAAGCTCATTCTAACATGGAAAAGAGGGCCGCTACTGATGCTCTATTCATGGATATGACAAAAGCATTCGACCATGTTAAATATGACATACTTTTGGACAAATGATATGCATACGGTATTAGAGGTAATGTCCATACATTAATCGAATCGTATCTGACTGATAGACATAAACCGAACAAAATCAACCAATACAACATTAATAAATTCTTACTCGTCTAGCCTGAGATACAACATTCAAAATGGCGTGCCCCAAGGCAGTGTGCTAGCCATTGCTATAAATGACATACCAACTGTGACTAATAATCCTATGACTCTTTTCGCTGACGACAGTAGTATTATTTTCGACAGATATAATAAAAATGACCTTATTATCTGACATTAGAGAACACAATTATTGGCTAATAAGTAATTTAATTTAAAAATGAACATCGATAAAACTAAAGCAATTAATTTTAAACAAAGAAAACCAGCATCAAACATTATTATACATTATAGAGAAAGTAGAATCAAAGTGTTTTTATCTACATAGATAACAAAATTCCACGGAAGCTGCACATGGAGCATGTATCTAAAAATTAAATAGTTATTCCTTTGCTCTGCGAAACCTTAGAAAAGTCGTAGATATTTCAACAACGTTGATAGCATGCCATGGATATGTATCATCTACTATTCGTTATGGTGTTATTTAGAGCACAAAATGGCGACCTATTTGCTGCTTAAAATAAATAGATTCGTGCAAATCACATTTCAAGGAGCGGAAAATTTTAACTCTGCCTTGTTTATATTTATTTACGAAACATTGCTGTTTGTTAAGTCTAATTTGCATTTATTTGAACATCGCACTGGAAAGCGACATTTGGACAAATTATGCACTCGACCTTCCAAGACAACACTCTTACATAAAAGTATATTTTGCATGTGTCCAAAAATATATAATATATAATTTAAGAAATGAAAGAAGCTTCAGTTTGTATTGTGTATATTGCACGCTCTACTTATGGAAAAATCATCTATTCAGTCACAGAGTTTATGGAAAATCTGAATTAGATAAATAAATTAAAATTAAATATGTAATGTTCCATTTTTTATTACAATTATTACTGTTATTATTATTTCTTGACATGTGCTACTGTTTTTTCGACGACGAAAACTGTATCCTTTTATGTAGATAAAGTCAATAAATAAGTTTTTCTTTCTTTCTTTCTAGATATTTAATTTAGTGAAAAAATAAACGACGCACTGTGGCAAATCGGACTGGAGCGCTGTCTAGAAAGTCTTTATATATATTGAGCGTTTAGTGCGCACGCTATTATTATTATGAAGCAGTAGTTCACGGCCGCCTGTGATTGGCCGCACAAATGGTGAGGAACAACGCACAGCATTAAAAACTTCTGGCAGGCGTTTTGTAACATACCATTCAACATTAATGCCACTTCTTATAGCTCGTCAAAATCTTGTTTACGCTTCTCACTCGCATCACTTTGGTAGACGTCAGTTAATTTTAGAACAGGTACAAGTTCCACCGCGCTTCGTTTCTGAATTATATCGTGTGATTCGCCTATTTTCTTCAATTACTTTTCTCTGCCAGCACGAGTGGCCACATCTTCATTCGCCAAAGATATCGCGCTTAAATAATTAAATAAAAATATTTGTACACGTAAAAACTATCGCACGAAAATCTTCCTGCGCAAGTCCATTTATTTGTGAAACACATTATTTCTATTTAGGCATCGAGATAACCTTATTAAAACATAGATATACATACAAAACAATGGGAAATTTCAATTTGGAATGTTCGTAGGTTTTCTAAATATTAAATTACTGTTTGTAGCCGGCCAGTTTCATTCAAATTCCAGAAAGCTTAGTGAAGTGGCCATCGTATTGGTTACGTTTACACACATTTTATAATGCCACTAATCCTGGGGTGCATTTCTCTAAGCTCAAACATCCATATATCCTTGAATACAAAATTGAAATAATGGTGATGATTTGGTATTCGCTAAGACTAGTCCTCATGACTTACCTTCTGCAACGTGTCCTTGAAAAGCTTCAATCATGTCTTAGCGAATACCGGAAATTGGTTTTACACCGTTATTTCAATTCTGTATTAAATATTTGAACTTAAGGAATTGCACCCCTGTACTCACGACGAGTTAGACATAAGTGTACTTTCGTATACTCTCGGCTGAGGTCCAATTCAAATCAATTAATCAACTCAGCATATCGTAGTCCAGTACTGGATATATGCCTTACCCAAGATGCGTCACAAAACTTGGTCGTTCTCTCTTCAAGACCATTCTAATTGCTGGAGATGAACCAAACACCTCTCACTTGTCTTCATTATCATCATCATCTGTCATCTATTTTTATCAAAGGATTTTTAAGCAGATATGTTACCCCACACGGTATAGATAGAACTCTGAATCCTAAGAATCCACCATGATTGATGTATAAAACACAATTGGGGCAGTGGCTAAGTGTCCGTAGCTTTCTGCGCTACAGGGGGTTCGATTTCCGCACGAAACAAATATTACAGGATAGAGCATGTGTCATTTATGTCTGTAAACTGTACCGATACAGGATAACTCCTAGTGTGTTACAGCGTTCTGTACAACAGTAGATAGAATGTACCTGCTTATATCAATGAATGCTACTGAGTAATGCTGCTAATTTTAATTAAGCTATAACATTTTTAAACGTCCTAATTCGAAATCTACTTTTTACATCACAACTTATTTTAAACCTATTTTATTATATAACTAGAAAAAGAAATGCGTGTAAATTTTATTAAGTAGTTCGTGCGCTTCTTTTGTCAAAGGATAAGCAGAACGTGTGGCTTTGCGAACATCATAAACAACAATAACATGGGCTTTAGGTGATAAGTTGTTGTTATTTAACTTTTCTCGTTGTACGTGTTTGTACCGCGGCCCGGGAGCTACCCTTAGGCTAACCAATTACATTTAGTTCATCATCATTTCAGCTAAGAAAGTCCACTGCTGGATATAGGCCTCCCCCTACGATCGCCACAACAACCGGTCTTTTTTTTAACGTGGGGAAATCCTCTTGGACTTCCTCCGCCTTAGGAAGGGTGGAGGGGTACTTACATTTATACGCGCGTTACACTTCTATTGACAACGATTTTTTTTATTCCTCACGCACATCATTAGCATAATTAAGTAGCAGTAACAACAATAAAATGGTCGAGAATACAATTAATAAATTGAATAAAGAACAATTATTAATTAAATTAAAAACATATTTACTTTTATATAATATATATTATAAGTTATTGTCATAATAACGACTACAATATATTGGAAATCTGTTATTATTAATCAGTCAAATAAATATGCAATTTGAATTATATTTGGCGGTCAACTTCTTCGTTCGTTCTATATAATAAGTAGTCCAAACATTACTCCATCCCGAGGTATATAATGTGATGGAGTTTCAACTGCAGGCGTTGACGGCCTCACCACCCCGCTGCGCCGACAGCGAGCGGATGTGAAGAATCGCGACAGGTGCCTAACGAGTATTCGGGTAACCTTAAGTTGCGGTTGCGGATTCGAGGGAATAATTTCGGAAGCGGATTCGGTATCGGAAACGGAAGCGGAGTCGGTATTGGAAGCGGATGCGAATGTGGATGTGGATGTGAAAGTGGATGTGGAAGCGGATGCGAATGGAAGCGTAAGCGGAATCGGATGCGGAAGCGGATTTGGTATCGGGAGCGGATACGGAGGCGGACGTGGAAGCGGATGCGGATTTGGTATCGGAAACGGATTCGGATGCGGATGCGGATTCGGTATAGGAAGTTGATCCTTCAGAGAGCCTGACGGCCTGTTTCTGTTCGGGTGACGGACCGCCCCTGGCAGGCCACTGCTAATGATGGCCGGAGATCGTTCAGCACCCTCCCCCGGCGCCCACGCCCGGTGGGTCTTCTGCAGCGGGATCAGAGATCAGAGATCCGTCCAGAGCGCGGCAGAGGGTGCCGCCTCGTTCGCTTGCATCACTTGCGCTGTCGCGCCGGACGATGGACCACACCGACCACGGCCGGAAGCGCCGCCTTCGACCGCCGCGACGAGGTCATGGCGCTGCTCTGCCCAAGCTGGGCAACGACTGGTCTGGATTTATGTTTAGTGCTCATTGGAAGTTTAGCCATAATAACCACGCTTGGCATGCGCGTTGGCGACTTCGACGGACGCTGCTGCCCATCCATAAAAATTTGTATCGAGATAGTCTTGTCGTTCTATGTTCTTATAGACTATGTATCTATGTTTTTATATACATAAGTAATTTGGCGTGAATTTAACCAACTTTAAGGTTTTGATACCAGATATTCACCTATCTAACACCTTTAACGTCGGAATGAAAAAACGGCGCAATCCTTATAGTATCACTCATGTGTTTGTCTGTCTGTTTGTCACAGCCAATTGCTCCGAACCTACTGGACCGACTAAGTTGAAATTTGGTATACGTATGTATTTCTGCAACCCAACCGGACGTGTAACATAAATAAATGAATTTTGAATACGGAGGTCACGTTTTGGGAGAAAATTAGAAAATTAAAGAAAAACGTTTTGCCAACTATACTTATCGTGGAACATATGAAATGAAAGGGTTCATTATGAAGGTCTCAAATATATTTATTTTATAATTTTAAAATAAATGGTTTTAAAGTTATTTATTCCCCATCCTTATCTCCGAAACTCCTTAGCCGAAAATAGCATTATATATTACAGGAAAACCTATAAGAAATCTATGGTCCTAAAATAACATGGTAAATCTTTTAATACTGTACAAACTAACATTTCCTGTTGGAATGTATAGGAGACCATGTTTGTGAACTACAATGTTAATTATATTCAATGTTTTTTAAATTCGATTATTGGTACAAGACAGAATTCAACAATCAATCAATGTTTGGGTCAGATTTAAAAAGACATGGTAGATCACAGTCTTAAACATTGTACGGAACCCTCTCCACGTGAATTCAACTCGCACTTGTCCGGTTTTTTAAACATAGCTTTAAGAATGATAATAATAAATATTTCCCTCGGCTGAAATACTGGACCACTGCATAGGCTACCGATCAATTTTTTTTTTTTTACTTTAGTATGCAGCATTGTCGATTCACCGAGAGCACTTGACTACAGTATAAACTTCTTTATTACAAACTGTGAAAAACAATAATAAAAGAGAATTTATTATGAAGAATTTACAGATATCCCAAAGCCAACTAAAATGCCTTTTAACAGTTTCTTACTTTTAAAATATATTGTTACACAATTCCTTTACGATATTGATAAAGCTTTAAGAAAGTCTAGATTCTATTTTATCTTAACTAACCTGGATAATGCTGAAATATGTTAAAAAAAGCTTTTAACTACTATAAGCCTTTTCAGACAGATGTTTTATATATCCAACGAAGGTGATTACATCTCCTCGTCAAAAGGTAAGACGTGTGTAAAACTTTTACAGAATTTTATTTTTAAGTAGATAAAACGGTAGCGATATGTTACGAATAAATTAGGTACATATTTAAAAATTTCATATTCTTCAATAAAACTACATCGACCCTTAACGGTTAGGCAAGGCTTGAAATATAGTGCGAATAAAATACAATAACAGAAATACCATCGTTAAATAATAAACAGTTTAATCATTTCTGTTATGCTAAAGATATCAGTCCATATGTGTGTTATATATTGCAATGGACCTTATTATTGTAGCTTCCATCTCATACACGACTACACGACAGGGACACACACATTCCGTGACTGTACTTCTATAGTGCAGCCATGGAGAGTCCCCGGTTAGTGTCCCATTACATTTTAGACTAGCTGGGACCCGCGGTTTCACCCGCGTTTAATTTAAAAGGGATTTAGAGTACTTCAATATAGACACTTGACATAGAAAAAAATATTAGATTTCAAGGGTTTTTATTTTTTTGCGCGGAACCCTAATTATTTTTCTTAAATTAAAGTAGTCTAAGTTATTCCTTATAACATCAGCTATCTGCCAGTGAAAGTCCCGTCAAAATCGGTCCAGTCGTTTCGGAGATTACCCGGAACAAACAGACAGACAGACAAAAAAAATAAAAATTGTTTTTTTGTTATGTGTCCCGTATATACTTTCATATGCATTTATTAAAAAGCTGTTATTTTGACATTACAAACAGACACTTCAATTTTATTTATTTGTATAGATTACAAACAGACACTTCAATTTTATATATTTGTATAGATTAAAATACTCTAAATGACCATATCCCAGTGTAAGCCTATTAAAAGACTCGGTTCCTCCTTGCAGACGAGTATAACCCGTGAAAAGAGAGAATTGGTAAATATTAGTTCTGTTACTTAGTAATGCTAAACTAGAGGAATGGGCAGCAGCTTACCTTTTGTGGAAGCTGTTCCACAGAAGGAAAGCTGCTGCCCATGCCATTTTGCGCTCACTAACCCGCCTGCCAAGCGTGGTGAGTCCTGGCAAATTCCCCAACACAATTATGGAACTTCATGGAGGATGCCTTTGTTCAGTAGTGGACTGAATGAATGCTCTAACGTTTGAACAGATCTCCATAAAACATGATACAGAAGTAACATGTACCCTGGATTTGCATGAGCGATCTTCTGATTTCGAAAAAACTTAGAACTTACCCCTAGGGCGAAGCTGCGGAGACAGCTATAGTCATTATTAAATATTCTCGTAAAATTAGCATGTGTGCAACTTATTTTAATTTTAATTTAAATATCTACTAGCTAACAATAAAGCTCATCGCAGATCAGTACATGACATTATACACGAATTCTCCTAGTTACAATGTTTCTGTATCATGCTACTTCTAATAATCAGTATACTCAGCATTTTTTATATAATATACAAACAGAGGACTGTTGTTTCAAGAATAAGCATTTTGCTGGATTAGAGCGAAGACAGTCGTGAATGAAGATCGAGTTTTGCGACGAAATTCCGGAGAAGCCTATTAACTCCCAACTAAGCGTTATAATATGATAAGTAAAGGTGAACCTTGATTGTATTACCCATACCATATTGATGTCAAGTAACGACCCTTGTCCACGACCAGCCAAGCGAATTCTTGACAAGATACGACTACGACAATGATCGATCAGATGATTCGTAAATATTCATGTCATCTTCATCATCATTTCAGCCAAAAAATCCCTTGCTCCTGACAGGTCAGGGTTTGTGTTGTGTGCTCATGGGGGGTTTGTTATAAATATAATTCGCCACGCTTGGCGCCCGCGGATTGGCTATCACAGTTGAGTTGAAGGGTGGACGCCCCGAATACCAGCCCCTTCCCTAATACCAGCCTCTATATCCTTTTACTCGATAATAAGGAAAATTAACGCAGAATTTGCAAGATTATCCATTGGAAGCGCTAACATGCCTAAGTATGTCAGCGTAAATCGTATTTAAAACCGTGATGTGGGAAGATAGTCGGCCATTACTTACCTATATTTCGTGGAACTTTTGGAACTGCAAAAGTAAGTTACATTATGCAATATTTCATCACTACGCGTTATAATTAGCATGTAACCTACTCCAGAGACAGTAATTCATGGATATTTTAATTAATTTACAAGTTATTTTCTATTATATCAGTGAGAATTGATGGGGCTGTAATAAGATACACAACATGTTTGAAGTACCGAATGTCAGCCAGGTAGGCTGGTATTTGTTCCTCTAGTGTGCTCATACGAGGACCTGGAGCCTCCCTTAGGTGCCGAAGATGACCGCTCCAGTGGTTTTACCCGGTAGGAGTCCGGCATACCCCTTCGCCCTTCCCCGAGGTGAAGGAAGTTCATGAAGAATTTCCACTGGGCACCAATAAAAAAAAAGGCTGGTATTTGGTTGGACAATTGGACAATGTATTTAATTACAGCCGCCTGATACAAATCAAGGGTGTCACGAACTTGAATAAAGCGGTTATTTAGTGTTATTTACGGAACTTATACCTCTTAGGTACACGATAAAACTAGAATAGTAAGCAATTTTTTTTTATTGATGGACGCGGTTAGTATCTATCATAAAATAATGAATTTGTTTAGTTACATTTATTACTCAAATGTGTTGTAGCCATGTTATAAACATCTGAAACTTTTGTATTCAGATGTAGGTATATACATCAGTATAGACTATAATAAAGTACATAGAAATTTAAAAATCTAATACATGCATTTAATATATATATATTGTGAAACCCAGTATGTATTATAAATATTATAATTTTGTTTTAATAAGCCATAAAAGTATTTCTTCGTTTTATTTTATAATAACATTTGTATAAATATTGTATTAAAGATAAATAGCTTAATTATGTACTTAGTTAATTTGCACGAAAACTAAAATAACATGACCCCAGCCTAGGCTGGTATTGAAAAGGATGCCATGAAGTACAGGAATGGCTGGAATTAGAGCCATTCCTGTACTCTTTCTTAGAGTACAGGACTACAGACACACAGACAGACAGAAGATAGTCTTTTATAGATAACCATTTTTTATATTAATGATATTCAATCACTTTTGCTAAAAACTGTGTCTGATACGATTCTAGAATAAATAAAGCACTCATTAAAACTTAACACACGCAAGAAAAGAGAAGGGAGAGAGAGATGGTGATGCAAAAATTAAAAATTAACCGATATGATGTCGGAGCTTTTATAACCATATTGACTAAACCTAACTCTGAAGCGGCCAAATTGGTATGTAATGAGATGGTTGCTGTAACACTATCTCCCTCTCCGTCACAATAACTTCTAAAATAACCGGGTAATTGGTGTAACTAGCAATAGTTTAGGGTATGATAAGGCTGACATACCTTTGTAAGGCCTCTAAACCAAAGGAGAAAAAAAAAATTAAAAAAAAAGAGAATACAATTATTTTAAGAAAAAAAAGGATTTAGGTTCTTGTATTCAGGGCATCCAGCCTATGCGTCTAAAGTATCACAACCACACATCGTTTAACAGGTAAAGATATAGGGGACTTGGCTATACGTATATATATTAAATATTGAATTAAATGTTTTAAGGCGATACCTGTTTCTTCAAATAGAAGCCGTGAACTTATAATTCACATAACATTTAGTTCTTACAAGGATTTTCATAATCTACCTAATAAGTCAAATTATTTGACAAAGTCCTTTGGCGAGCCGTTAACTAATAAACGGCAAAATTTTAATCACCGATAAACAAAGGTTTGTCGATAATACTGAGAATTTACTATCAATTGAAGTACCTACCTAGTATGTTCGAAAACTTATAACTTAATCTGTGACAATAACTGCACTACTCTTATCAGTTGCACTCAAATATCTACCTCTTAGTTATCCAGCTCGCGCCATTTATTATAGGAATTTATCTTAGTTTGTATTTTTTCTAATGTCGCCACATTATTTAAATTAACCGATTGTTATATTCAATATTTTTCTTCATCACTGAATTGCGTACTGTTTTTACGTCCAAGAAGTTTGAATCTCACTTACCTACACCGCACTGTCGTCATATCACTGCTTGGCACGGCACGAGTCACAGACAACAGTCAGTTGCAGAACGAACGGTCATCTTTTATACTGGTCCTTTTTTCCGCGCATCGCTCCACGCACACCTACGGGCGAAAAGGATTAAGGAGAAGGTTAGACTTGAATTGAGAAATTTAAAAAGAATCCTTAAGTCGGTAGTATTTTAGTTTAGTAAGAAGAATAATGGAGGTCGATCCTTAACATAATAGGGGTATCATTTTTCAGTTCTAAAGAAAAACAACGATCCTTATACATAATTTTGTCATGTATGTTTGTTGACGGCACGGTTAGCATCAATGGCTCGGTCATTGGAGTGATCATTGGACCTTCATATATGTATGTGCCGCATTTGTATGACCTACAGATAGTTGTTTCGGGTCTGGGTGTTTGAGCATGTGGGATTTATGTCTGTAAAGTATACCCACCACACAATAATAAGTCTGTTAATCGGTCTGTCGATCTGAAGGTAATGTGTACACCACTTTGTTATTTTCAGACCTAAAAATAAACAATCGAGGTCAAATAACGAACTGAGACCGTTATATTTATCAAAAATTATTTTGACAGAATGCATTCAATAATTGCACAAGTAAAGGATGTCGCGTGTTATTTTCCCGTCTTGGATGCTTTTGCCTCTGGAACCCAAATGTTGGATGCCCACACAACATACACTTGGCAAGAGTTTGCATTTATTTTACTTACTACTATAACAATGTCTATAAATATCAGTGAAAAGTAGTGTTTTTAATAACCCATGAATGATTGAAGTTTGGTGGTGTGGTGTCGTAAAAAGCGAATATGGAATTAGCCAGAGGATGGGCAGCAGCATCCTTCAAGTACATTTATAACTCAACTGCGATCGCCAACTCGTCGCCAACCGTCTACCAAGCGTGGCGATTATGGCCAAAACCCCCCATTGAGCAGGTTAATAAATAATTAGGTAAGTATTTTTATTAAATTAACAAATTGGCCACACATTTACCGCTACTCAAAACTCATTATTGTAATGGAGTAAGGGTTTGAAGGGTAACATTATAATATAATATATGTTTTATTTCTGGAACGGAGCATAATATATTTCTGACGGTTGGTCCTTATGGCGTTAACCTAAATTAATCCACATACACAGGCCATTCCGAATCGTTCCCTGAACAGAATAGAACATCCCGGGGCCACTGCATCCATAGGTGCCGTAAAAAGTGACTAAGGTTTCTAGTTTTTTTAATCTAGAGGATAGGCACCGGCAGCCTCTTCTATACCTTATTTTTTATTATCGCGCCTATATTTATTTTTTTGACATCACTTTATAATAAGATGCAATCTACTATGTATAATTTTATTTCATTGCTGTTATTGTACATACTTAGAAATTAAGTATTGTAATTGGCCACGGCCGTGTAATTAATTGTATTTGAATAAATAAATAAATAATAAGTAAATAAATAAATACCTACTTACAATAATATCCTGATATTACGAACCCCATCTCATCCCGTGGGTGTCGTAAAAGGCGACTATGGGATTAGCCGCAGGATGGACAGCAGCGTCCTTCGAGTACATTTATAACATAACTGCGATCGCCAACCTGTCTGCCAAGCGTGGCGATTATGACAAGTCCCCCAACGAGCAACACAACACAAACCCAAACCGGTCGTTGTAGCAATTTTTGGGGGCGGCTCCTGTCCAGCAGTGGACATTATTGGCTGAAATGATGATGATTACGAACCGACGGTGATTACAGCAATATTCACTAGGGCCGTTCATTGTAGCCGTCATTGTCATTGGGAAGCCCACGTAAAACGTTTACGGGCTGATGACGTGAGGACATAGGCTAATGTCACTACTTTTTGAAGTGAAAACTTCTTTTAGCGCGGTACGCATATTTTTAGATGAGATAAAATCTCTGGACTCGCGACACCGAGACGCAGCTATAGTATGTACATATAGCAGACCGCGAACGCGTCTAGATAAATAAAAAAAAACATTTATTGCTATAAAATTTATAACAACTGTTTTGCCTAGTGTTTAAACAACCGATAATACAAAATGAAATGAAATTCATAACCCAAAAACTCTAGTACCCATCTAAAAAAATATGTAACGCGCCAAAATAAGTTTTCACTTCTGTCGGCACTCCCGGAGTGCAAACCGTTATTTTTTTTAAAGATTATTAGTATTCCTAGCTATCACTCAATAAAGGACATAAATATCGACAATGAAACTACCAAAACCTAATGATAAAAGCTATGTTTATTTTTTTCAAAATATTGATTTTTTGATACCGTGTAAAACAGTTTTTCTATTGTATTTATTGTTTTATGATAATAAGAAGTAATTAATTTAAAAAAAGTAAATTTAAGCATTAAGTTATCGATATCGTTATCTTTTCTTTAGAGGATATCAAAATTCAAACGTGTTACATTACGTGGTAGTGTTGCTTCAGTATTTTTTTTAGGGTATCTTAGTTGTCCGTCGTCGATGGGCTGTCTATTCCCGAAAGCCTCATTTACCATATAGGCAAAATAGGGTAGAGTCTGGGGGCGCGAGGTATTCAAGGGGTGACGAGAATTGTCGGAAACAAGAAAATCGTTTCAGTTCATGAGACAGACCTGTTTTCCTCCAGACCGAGCTACAGCGTTGAAAAGTTTACAAAATTCAAATCTGCAATGATGTAAATAGAGTTTTATGAAAAAATTAATGCTATTTTTTTCGATAACTATGAAAGGCATTTCTTGTCGCCCTGCTTATATCAGCCTAGCGGCCACTGGACTATGGCTGATTAATAAATTCCTTTAAGGGGTCATAAGCTTGGTGTTATGTTACATATATGTAATGCTGAAAAATATTCATCTTGAATTTTTGAAACTAGTCTGTTTGTCCATGGCCTAATTTTATTCAACCTGTTTTTTAAGCAATGGGAAGCAGTTATTATTCCTTTCTGATATAAAATCTGTATTCAAAAGTCGTTCGTTAATTCAATACCCTAGTTGGTGTCAATGTTTTAGTGGTTAGAGCTTAGACCAGTTGTCAGACTAAGTACAACTGCACAACGTTTAACGACTGTCCTAGATATCATTTTTTTATGCGACAAGCATGTTAGTTTATCAACGGCCCTATACTACCAACCCAACCCTAGTAGCAACCCTAAGTAGACCGTGGATTAGGTCCCGACAAAGAACAGACCTCCTCTCCTCTCTCCACCCGGGAGGCCCATGTTCAGCAGTGGATGTCTGTATGCCTGTGTGTATTTACCCATGGATATCAACAATCCTGTGATTATAATGCCGTAATAGCGTAGTGGTTGAACGCTTGCCTTCCATACAGGACGGTCTGAGTTCGATCCCGGCCCGCACCTCTAACTTTTCAGAGTCATGTGCGGATCAGAATTTGATTATCACTTGCGTTAAAGGTGAAGGAAAACATCGTGAGGAAACCTGCACACTTAAGAGGGCTCCAAAATGTTCTCATTGGTGTGTGTAGACCGCCAACCCGCACTGGGCCAGCGTGGTGGACTAAGGCCTAACCTTTCTCATCGTGAGAAAAGGCCCATTCCCAGCAGTGAGAGAGTAATAGACTGATTATTATTACGACGAAAATTTTTGTCATATTCTAATTGATTGAGGTATTATTAGTGGATAGTATGGTGATATCGTATGCAAATAGTGTTATTTTGTGGGTCGTTATTGTAGGCATGTCATTACAAGAAATAGAGTGGACCTAATATACTACCCTGAGGAATTATTGAGAGTACATTTTTTACTCTAGAAACGATGTGTTTCTTCTATTTGACTACGTACAGATACCCTTTGTATTTCCGTGAACGCTTTCTGTTACTAAGATATCATTCGATAATTTTACACACATTGGCTCAAATATTACAAACTATTACTAGCTTATTTAGTAGGATTTCATGATTATTGTTGTCTAATGCCTTTGACATATAAGAGCTATTGTCGGTGATCGCTTGTCCATATTTATTAATACTTCGTGTGAAAATAAATAATTTGCTAGATTTATTTAAAAAACATTTCAGAACCCATATTGACATGTGATGAATAAATTAATATTATCAAAAAAGATATAGGTCTAAGGTGTAAGTCACATCGTAATTATAACTCATACGTACATGATTCTGGAATTCTCAGCGTTTTTAATTTTGCGTCGGACTTTCCAGATTTTCAGTTTATTATACTTATTTATGTATAAAATAATTGTTTTCGTCTATCCTAACGTATTTTGAATAAAACCTCTATAAACTATTGATTTTCACGTAAAACAACAATTTAAATAAAAACTAAACGGCTGTTGTTTCGCTACAGTTCACGGATGAGGCTCGCTCGCAGTAGTATAATAACATATTATAGTACAATAAGCACGTAGCGTTTTGAACGCGTTGTTTATGATACATGGCGTGCTCAAAAACATCAAAAACTGTAATCGTAACTGTAATCTTTGAGATAAATTACCTTCCTATTTTTATGATAGGCCTAAGTGTAACCTCTTCCCAAAGCGTTCGGTACGTTGTCACTTACAGCCTGTAAGTAATCTGTAGTAAAGTGTAAGTAATCTTAAATATTTTGTAATAAATGGGTAATAAAGCAATAGGTCAATATAAAAATAGTAATTTCGTCTCTATGAAGAGTAAGAAGAAAAAGAATAGAAGAACTTCTTTTTTATGAAGCTCAGCACAATGCTCGATGATCTCAACAAAGTTTCCCAACAGGTGGGCCGTATAATGAACATGGGCAAGACGAATGTCATGTCAAATGTCGTGCCCATCTCAATATCCGTTGGGAGCTCTGTTCTCGAAGTTGTTGACGAGTATGTCTACCTGGGACAAACTGTCCAGTTAGGTAGGTCCAGCTTCGAGAAAGAGGTCAATCATCGAATCCGACTCGGCTGGACATCGTTTGGGAAACTTCGCAACGTCTTTTCGTCAACAATGCCGCAATGCCTCAAGACGAAAGTCTTTAACCAGTTATGACATATGGAATAAAGACGTGGTCGAGCGAGCTATGGAGAGAGCTATACTTGGTATTTCTCTACGAGACCGAATCAGAAATGAGGAGATCCATAGAAGAGCTAAAGTTGTCGACATAGCTGAAAGGATTAGTAAAATGAAGAGGCAATGAGCGGGACACATTGCTCGTAGAACTGATGGCCGTTGGGGCAAAAAGTTTCTCGAACGGAGACCGCGCACCGGAAATCGCAGCGTGGGACGACCTCCAACGAGGTGGACTAACGACCTGGTAAAGGTCGCTGGGAGTCGTTGGATGCGGACGGCATGTAACCGCTCGTTGTGGAAATCTAAAGGGGAGGCCTTTATTCAGCAGTGGACGTCCTCTGGCTGATAAGATGATATGACAGTAACTATATAATGTACCAATAAAAAAGTATTTCTTTAATTTTTTCTGTCTGGCTGTTGTTCCACCTAATTTCCGAAACGGCTGGACTTATTTTGACGGGACTCAAACTTCACTGGCAGACAGCTGATGTTATACGGAGTAACTTAGACTACTTTCATTTTAGAAAATAAAACAAAATGAAACCCTATGAAATCCAACATATATATCTACTCTATGTCAACTGCCTATGCCGGAGTATTCTAGCTACTTTAACTAGCTGGGCCCCGCAGTTTTACCCGTCGTTTAATTTATGAACAATTTACAGATACACAGTACTAACTACAAAGCCAAAGAAAGACATCAAAAGGTGCTATCTGAAATTGACTATTTGGATAAACGCGTGATATAAGTAATTATTCATTAATTGAATTATGTTTAGCAAGTCATACATTTTAGGTTGTAGATTTTAAAAAACTGGCTTCAATTTGGCGCTTCAATACATCAGAAGTCGCTAAACGTTTTTCCCCCGCAAAAAACAGTATTCTAAAATTTCTATATATATTGCTAAAAGTTCACAAAATCCGCTAGTTCTACGAAAAAGTCACTAAAACGGCAACACTGATCAGATGGTAATTAGTTTAAAATTCATAACCTAGACCTCACGGAGCACTTGAGGCAATGACATTTTACAAATAGACACGCCATACACGAACATTATTTCACTACAGAACCGCACGCCGGCCGCCATTAGAGCGCGTAATCTATACAAATAAATAAAATTGAAGTGTCTGTTTGTAATGTCAAAATAATAGCTTTTTACTAAATGCATATGAAAGTATATCCGGTACATATAACTAAAAAACAATTTTTAAGTTTTTTGTCTGTCTGTTTGTTCCGGGTAATCTCCGCAACGGCTGGACCGATTTTGACGGAACTTTCACTGGCTGCAGCTTGCAATAGCTGATGTTATAAGGAGTAACTTAGGCTACTTTTATTTTAGAAAAATAATTAGGGTTCCGCCCAAAAAAAATTAAACCCTTGAAATCCAGTCAAGTGTCTATTAATTTAGTTTAAATTAAACGCGGGTGAAACCGCGGGTCTCAGCTAGTTAAAAATAAAACATAATACTATTTTTTTATTTACAATATCGATTTACGTTACGTATTTCTTTAGTTATTGTTAGGTATGCGTCATGTGTCTGTCAGCCTAATGTAAATAACATGTGATGTATTATATCCGATGAATAAACAACAGTGCGTCTGTAGCTACGAGTCGTATCACTTGTGTTCCCAAACTTAACATTGGCGACGAGGATTGAAATAAAACTTCTTTTTCTCTAACAGTTAGTTGCAGTATACTTCGTGCATCGTCTATAAACACAGCATGACATTCTTTTTTCGCAATATGTTGCTGAACTACGCTTATGATTCTTCACCTCGAGCGAGTCGCAACACTGGTCGGTGCGTGACTAAGTGAACTCCGGGCCTTTTTAATTACCTTGCTTTCATGTGACAATCGTAGAGCGCGGGTAACGAACGCATCTACACTTATAAAAATGTCTTAGCTTAGAGGCTTAGATTTCAAATTCTGAAAGTACCCGCCATTAATTATGAATGGTAGGCCTACGTCCCTCAGGGCTCTCTTTCCCTCCACACTCGCGTTTACGCGAACATTTAAACGTATAACAGAAATGAAAATATAACTCCCTATCGAGTAGTAAATACTGATAATAATACACTCGAATTGTTCTTAGTAACCGTTACTGAATTGTCACCACTCCTTATCAGCATTAAATATAGAACAACAGTAGGTACCTATATAAACGAGAAAAATATAACGTTATCAATAAATATTCCACACATGTGGGTAAATAATATTCGATTAATCAGTGAGTAATTACATGAGACATATTAAGTTGTATTTTTGAAAACTTCATGTGGGTACTCATAGGTAAGTAAACTGTAAAGCCTTAAATGGTAGACATAATTCGAAATTGTGAATTCGCTTTTGAAATCTTATGTGCCATATTATTAAAATAAATAGGAATTTATGAGAGGCAGGACATCGCTGGATTTCCCGCTCAAACTGTGAATGGCGCGACTGGGGAAGTATCTCCACCTTACAGAAGATCGTAGCTAAATTACACTGCTCTGTTGCAGTGTTGTGTTCTCAACGGAGAGTAAGGTCGCCAGTATTCCTTGCGGAAGCGTTGTGTTGGCAATATGGGGAACCGGCGGTGCTGTTTTAACGCCATTGTCATGCGTGGCCATGGCATGTTGGCGTTGCGGTTCGGGATACCCGGTAAAACGCCTGACCACTGGCCGCCCACAGGCTAAACATCCTGAACCCAGGGATTATATCATTTCCACACTGGGAGGCTGAAGCGTCTGTCTGTGAAAACTCCCTGGAGTAGTGGTCATGCCGAGGAAGAAGATTGGAGTGGCCGACTACCGCTGCAGACAGGGCACTAGGGGGTCAGTAAGCCACATAACCTGTGCATAACTATGACGAGTTTGTTTATTTTTATTTATTCATTTGATTTTATTTATTTATTCCCTATGCTGGGGTTCCTCTTAAATCATTTAACCATTTAATTAGTTTTTCAATGGCATGGGGATCCACACTAAACATGGATTTCTGCAATATGATATGTCCAAGATTTGATATGTGGTTATGCAGACATAACCCGGGGGTATATAAACTTGAGCACAATATTATGCGCCGTGATAGAGTATGCATGTTTGTCCAAGAAAATATTTGCTTTTACCGTCATCACGACCTCAAGTCCGGGATCTATCTATTTTGTGGGTGCGCATATATCACGGTGACCACACCAGAGTCAACGCGTGCCTTAACAGGTCCCATAATGGGGACTTGGGCACAGCATGACTCTTTGAGCACCTGTAATCGGCTACTGACAAAGTAGTTGAGCAGTATCCCTCCACGGAACTAATGATTCTTGGAGATTTAAACGCCCACCACGTTGAGTGGCTTGACTCTCGGCCCACTGACTGCGCTGGGAGGCTTCTCACAACTCGTTTATTCTTCAACAAGAATGCCAGATATTGAGCCATACGAGCTTATCCTTATCCTTACTGGACCTTATGCTGACTACGCAACACTTACGATACACTTGGCTCATCGGACCGGATCATAATTTCGGCCGAATTAAGTCCACTGCTGGACACAGGCCTCCCCAAAGATCACCACAATGACCAATATGGGTGTGTTGTCGGCTCATCTGGGGATTTTGCCATAATCGCTACGCTTGGCAGCGTACGCCTCCGGCTAGTCGACTTTGACGACACTCACGGGAGGAGATGGGGTGGTAGTATTCTGAGCCGGCACCACACGTTTCGTGATAGAGTGATTGTATAGTATTTGCAAAGAAATTCGAAAAGTCGCAACTTGCGGCTGAAAGTGATAACATAATACTTGCCTGTGTTAAAATGCATTTTGTTGATTATGCTCCATTGTTGGAATCGGTTGATGTCACTTTGGAGTTATTATGATTATATACTCGTTGATTTCAAGTACCAACTTTACGTAGTGCGAGTGAAGGTTTTACTAACATAGACTTAAGTTTCTTTACACTAACATAATCTGTACTACAATACAATATATATGTTAGTTTGTAAGGTATATATTTATGGGCCAAAGTAGCCTGAAAATAAAAAATTTATTATATTATTATAAATCATCTGCGTACAGAAGGTATTTAGCATACTTTACCACACTGACAAGATCGTTAATCATTAAAAGAAATAGTAGTGGGCCAAGAACTGATCTCTGGCTCACACCTGAACGCGTGTGGTATGACTCCGAAAGATAACATCCATAACCAACAAACTGTTTCCGATTTAAAAGATAATCGCGACAAAACGGAGTAGCTTTAGTGTAAAACCTTTTAATTTACATAGCAATATGTCATTGTCCACTGTATCAAAGGCCTTCTTAAAATCGAAATAGAGAACGTCTACTTCATTTCCTCTATCCAAACCCTGTGAAACATCATCAACGAGTGACCAACAGAACGACCTGGGCGGAAACCATGCTGTTCATTACAGGGATAAGATTTTACCTGATAGTAATTTTTTTAATATTTTAGCGGCTTTTGCACCAATACGAGACGAGTGATGTTAGCAGATAATATAAGAGGAGGAGCAACAAAGTCCTTGCAACCTTTTATACGGATCTGCTAACATCCCTCGTCCCGTATTGGTGCAAAAGCCGCGGACAACTTGTGACTTTAATCGAGAGTACTCTACATAGAGTCTCCGATTGTAGATGACTAAACGTGTTAAATATTACACATGCGTATTTAACTGTTCTTGTGTATAAGCGCAATCCGGTATCAGTATAGTTCTCACAGCCGTAACCTGCGTGATGTCGAAAATTTTACTGTGCAGATTCCTTCTCATCACATCGGCCAAAGGTCGTACACTGCTGAACAAAGTCCTCCCCTATTAATTTCCATAGTTGTGTCGTGATTTGGAGCGAATTTGCCAGTACCGCCACGCTTAGCAGGTGGGTTGGTGAGCGCAGAATGGATGCTGTTCGATAGAAGGGACGCTGCTGCCCATCCCTCTGGTTTAAAGTGCCGTAGTCGCTTTTTACAACACCCACAGGAGGAGCCGGAGTGGTGCTATATTCTTAATCCGGACACAACACGGATTATTTCTCACCGTAAATGTTTTAGTTCTAATTGCTTCGCTGTCTCATTAACAAATTCTGGAACGTCCTACCCATTGATATAAACCGTGTGAAATGAATTCTTCACGTTTAATCGGTAATTTCTAGAATAAATAAAACCCAGAAGGATAGTCTCTTGTCGCAGCTTTTTCGGAAGCAGCGTTCACAAGCAAATGACAGAGCACTAACGGGCCGCCCAGCGAATGGTGTCACATCCGTCACAGTTCGATTATGACCGACTATCGTTCAAGGTTATTCTAAGCGTTTATTTATAAGGGGCTTATTTAATCGTTTTATAGGTATCACAGAACGCACCGAGTAACCATCTTTTAAGAACATTGTAGCACAGAAATACATTCGAAAAATACCTTTGATCCTTTGTTAGTTTGCATAGTGGACGCAACAATGCCCGTGCGAGACCGCCAGGTGGCGCTTCACAATATGTCTCCCATTGTCAACGTTATTTATGAATTTCAATACGTTCCTTTGGTATTGAAAAGTACAAACGTCTTATGAAAATATCTGTTTTCTTGGTATTTTACTCTTGTGTCCATGACGTAAAATAGCGAATCAAAAGGTTTCAATTTTAGGTAAGATTAAATTCTAAATTGATAATAGGACAGTGCTTGTACTGTATCGAATAAATTGACATGGGCTGTTACAAGAATTGCTGCAGGCTAGCATACCCAGAGAGCAGATTTAGAGAACCTAAAAGGCCCCGATTTTAACAGAAACTAGAGAGGAACAGTGTTTATGCTGTGTATTCCTAGTGACCATCTGTTTTAATTTAAGATATTGCAATTTCCTATCAAAGTGCGTTTCACGATGACTATTAATTAGTCACAAAGTCAAACTTTTAAGTTCGCGGGAGTTGACTTGAGATGAGATTATTTCGCCCATGGTCAGTTTATGTGGCTTGTTCACGTGTTTGCTCACTCCCTCGTTTTATTATTCTGATGCCACTAGTAAAATGGTAAAAATGCGGTATTTATACAAAGAAATCATTGAATATCATAATCACTTCACAATTTGGTAATACTTATGTATATGTCGATTTCCATATAACAGTCTTAGTATTGGGTACCCTACATATTTTTCGCAAAATAAATATTTGAGGTAACTCTTTTGTATTTTCTTTGTTTGCCTGTCCTTCAATTTTATTGAATGTCCATGCCAGCTACATTTGCTTTTACGCAGGTAAAGGAAAAGGCTGTTACGATTAATTATTATGACAACTTTTCCGAGCGATTGCAAATCATAAAACTCAACATCGAAAAATGTTGAATTACCTGTGAGACCTTGACCTATCTTGTAACTTTTTGGCAGCACAATCAGAAGACGTCGCATCGCTGATAGTGTTGCCTTGCGAGTACCAATTGTAACATCTCGTTGTTTACCGCAGTATACTAGTGCGACGACCGCATACAACACGTCTTGCGCATTTTTTTATCGTTAATAATAACGTGTAACTGCATCGTGTAGGAGAAATCCAGTTTTCATTCGCGCACCGTTAACTGAACCTAAGGTAAGCCATTTTAAATCATATGAAGTAGTTTTCTTTTGGCTTTTCTGTATCTTGTAGAAGACTTTCTTGTCTTCTGTAACCGCGGTTTGAATACAATGATAGAATGTGCAATGAACATGACTATATGGTTTCGTCATTAGAAAACATAAAAGAGATAGAAATGCTAGAATAATAACAATCTAAAAAGATGT
Source organism: Diloba caeruleocephala (assembly GCA_947459985.1). NCBI lineage: Eukaryota > Metazoa > Arthropoda > Insecta > Lepidoptera > Noctuidae > Diloba > Diloba caeruleocephala. The sequence goes on along the minus strand of OX381627.1, from coordinate 11,457,554 downwards.
TTTTAAAATAAACAACTTTACTGATATGAAAATGATTGTGTGCGTCTATAAAAGTTACATATATATTTAATATTAGATACATATCTGTAAATAGATTAATTAAACATATGTTATTACACGTTTCAATACACTATTAATTGTTTTTGGTTGTAATTTAAAAGAAATAACCTGTCAAAGTGTTAACGGCCTACAGATCAACCAACTTTTCTCGACAGTTGGGATAGTGCCACAGGCAGATAACATAAACGCCAAGATTTCAATTATTGATTTATTTATTAAATTTTTACTTTTATATTAATAACTTGTGTAGCCGTAGGCTTGCCTACTTTCGGGGGCGGGGTCATAATTCAACGTACCTGTAGAGAAATGTGCATTTATTAGGAAGCAGGCCAGATGTACGCCCATGTGTGTAGGCACATACCCTATTAATTAAACAGTATCTAGTTTTGCTCAACTGTCACATTTGATGTCGACTAGGTAACACTATAATATAATTTTATAACGTCAGTATAAACAACTTTATCGCGTATTTACTTCCTGATTTCAATAACAGTATATACGTTCCTACAAAAATAGTAAACTATATTTCAAGGGGACAATCAGTAGGTACGTTACAAATCGAATTACGTTTATTAAAAAACAAGTTGTAATTTCCATTTTGTTTGCAATTGTATTTACAGGCGGCAACTGCCGCGATACCGTGGGCAAACATAAATCGAATCGAATGTGTGTATATGCGTGTGGGTATTTATCGGTGCGAGATTGTATGTGGCTGTTTGTGTGCCTGTGCATGAGTGCCTGTGCATGTGTGCCTGTGCATGTGTGCCTGTGCATGTGTGCCTGTGCATGTGTGCCTGTGAATGCGTGCCTGTGCATGTGTGCCTGTGCATATGTGCCTATGCGCGCATTGTGTGTATCAGTGTGTGCGTGTGTGAGTACATGACTGTGTGTGCATGTGTTAGCGTGTGTGTCAGTTCGTGTGGGTACATTTGCGCGTGTGTGGCTGCGTGCGTGCCTGTGTGCCTGTGCATTAGTGTTGCTTAAAAATCGACTATCGATCTATCGATAGGACTACCCCTAAAACATTCATACTATCGATTGGCCTACCGATAGTATCGATAGTATTGTATAATTTCAACTATCGATAGTATTGTTCGATATGTAAAATAAAATCGATAGTATCGATCGAGCACACATGCACAGGCACACAAACAGCTACATACAATCACGCACGGATAAATCATTCAATCATCAAGTATTACATGAATTTTGACTATCGATAGTATCGATAGTATTTACGACCCAGTTCGATAGTATCGGCACTATCGATACTATCGATAGTATTGTTGCAAAGCTCCCGATCAATACTATCGATACTATTGATAATATCGATACTATCGATAGGGCAATCGATAGTATGAGTGATTTGGGGTTATATGACACTATCGATTGACTATCGATAGCCTATCGATTTTTAAGCAACACTACTGTGCATGTCAGCCTGTACCTCTATGTGTGCGCGCATTGTGTATCAGTATGTGCGTTAATGTGTCTATGCTGTTTACGCGTGTGCGTGGGTGAGTACGTGACTGTGCGCGCATGTGTTCGTGCGTGTGCCCGTGTGTGTTTTCGTGCGACGTGCAGAGTGGTATTCCTTTAGGAGTTTGTAAAAGATACTTGTTCATCTTATATTAAAGTGACATTCAGTTTGATCATAAGCCAAATTACCCAAATAACCAGTTCTTTATTTTAGTTTTGGTTTCACGATTATACGATATTAGAGTACGATATTATAAGATTTAATTGTGCAAAATTAAATCTTCATAACGACAGGTTGGCCACGTCGGAATTAGACAAATTAATTTTAGATTACAAGTTAGATATTGTCCTTATTCAAGAACAATATCAAAACGCAAGTTTACGTCAAAAAGTAGTACAACTGGATGGCAAAGCACGAGCGGGAGTTTATGTTTCACGTGCCACTAACTTCACTGTAATAGCTATACAAGATTTTATGACCACACTGTGCTGTCGCGGAGATTTCAACAGCACTCTATAAAGTTTAAGCGGTGACAAGCCCCCGGATGATCCTAAATCGTACCGGCCTATAGCTTTACTATGGTAGTACTAGACAGTAGTACAGTACTTTAGGTAAACTTCTCGAGTGCCTTATAGTTCCACGTTTGCTGCCAGATGGACCAAAATTTCATAACAACCAATTCGGCTTCACAATAGGAAAATCTACTATTGACGCAGCAATCTCTGTCAGGAAATTAGTGAATTCATCAGAACATAAGTATGTAATAGGCATTTTCCTTGATATCTCTGCCTCCGACAACGCGTGGTGGCCTATGCTACTACTTAAAATGAAAGCTCGCGGTTGCTTTAAAAACATCTACACTCTCATTTACTCATATTTCGTAAACGGATCTGTAAAACTTAAACTAGGTCATCATGCTGTGTCGAAGGAACTCACGATGGGATGACCTCAAGGATCCGTTATCGGTCCTTCTCTATGGAACATAGGGTTCGATGATTTTCTAGCGATTCCATTGCCGTGCGGCTGTCCATTAACTGGTTACGCGGACGACGGCCTTCTGCTTATTCAGTCAAGACCCGCGCTCTTGGTCTTGAAAAATTGGCTGATACTTGTTTGCGTTTAATCTCTAGGTGGGGCGAACGGAACCGCTTAATGTTCGCACCGCAAAAAACCTTTCAACTAATTTTAAAAGGCAATCTTAAGGCATTAAATTCAATAATATTACCATTAAAAGAAAGGAGTCAGTGTGCTACCTCGGTCTTGTATTAGAGATAAATTTTTCATTCGTTGAACATATTAGATCTGTAGGTGAAAAAGCTAAAAGGAACTTTTATGCCCTGACAAGGATATCAACAGGTTCATGGGGTCTCTCATTTTCTACTTTAAAAACTATTTACGGGGCTACTTACTTGGATTGTTTATGCTATGGTTCACCGGTATGGGCCGATAGGGCTACTATCGGCGCGGTACGACGCAAACTGCTTCAAAGCCAGCGCTTGGCGTTGATATTCTTGTGCAAGGCATATATGACAGTCAGTACTGAAGCTCTGCCTGTGCTGGCAGGTGTTTTGCCAGTCGATCTTGAGATACAGCGACGTGCTGCCATGTACTACTTAACGCGAGAAAATATGGACGCGGAATTTCTACTACAACGCGATCGTGTTAGGATCTGCAGACTGTTTAAACCACAGGCTGGTGTTTGGGAAGAACTCTTGGCCGAATGGCAATGCAGGTGGGACACATGTATTAAGGGCCGTCACCTATGCCTGCTCTTTCCATCCGTTCGTGAGCGGCTGGCAAGTGCATGGTTGGAAGTCGATCATTGCGTGACTCAATTTCTCACCGGTCATGGTAACTTTAAGAGTAAATTATTTAGCTTCAAGCTTGTTGTCTCACCATTCTGCAAATGTTCAACACCGGACTGTGAATATGAACAGTCTGCACATCATATTCTGTGGGAGTGTCTTCTTTGGCAAGATGAACGCAATATTATGTTTGACAGCTTGCAAGTACATCCGGAGTTGTTTACTATACAGACCTTGTTGCAACTACGACGAATTTCCGTGCGTTCAGACGTTTTTGCCATACCTACTATTGGAATCAGTCACAATAGCTCACAACATAGGACCCGTAATTAAATATTTATAAATATTTTTGTACCCGTGGTGCTTGGCAACTAGGCTTATCCTAGTTGTACACTCCCAATTATTGTGCCTATGGCCAAGTGTATTCTCTGTCTCCTGCTTGCTATGGAGGGATCCATAGCAAGCAGGAGACAGAGAATAGATACAGACAATAGAGTGGAACGTATATTCTTTCCTACCCCTCCTTTTTCTTTTCTGATTAATTTCGTTGCGGGTTCCACACACACAGTTATTAATTTCTCTGGGACACACCGACCTTCATTGGTCGGTGTTCTTTTCGGTGGTCGCCATTGTAGATCCTGGCTTACAGGAGCTGCAGTGGTTGTGAACGTGTAGCGGGTTTGTCCCGTTAAAAAAAAAAGCCGATAGGAGTCCGGCTTCGTCCTTCCCCGGGGCGTAGGAAGTATAAATTATTTAGACCTCTGTATTCGATATTAATTTCAAATTTATACCTCAAGCCGTTTCTGAGAAAAAGGTAATTGACACACGGGCAGACCGACAGAGAGGATTAGGCTTTGGTTACACTAACGTAAACGTAAGTCTCATTGAAAATATTGATACATTCCATCAGTTTTTATATAGACAGACGAACGTACAGGCTGTCTGCCTTACTTACGTTATGACTATAGTGTAACCAAAGCGTAACCCTCGGCGTGATGGTTACAAAAAATATTGTTGTCGAAAATGGAGTTTTTTTAAGTGTTAGGTAAATGGTTTCCCCTGTGGTGTCCGCATTAAGAATGTAGCACCATTCCATCTCCTCCCGTGGATGTCGTTAAAGGCTGGACTCTTAACCAGAGGGATGGGCACCAGCATCCCTTCTACGGTACAGTACTCATTCTGCGCTCACCAACTCGCCTGCTAAGCGTGGTCAGTACTGGAAAATTCGTCGACACACGGCATATAAACGGTCGTTGCGAAAATCTATGGTCGCGGCCTTTGTTCAGCGGTGGTCATTCATTGGCTGACATGATGATGATGAGGTACATGGACAGACATTGGATTGACATGACATGGATTCTCCTAGTTCCATTATAGATCAGTAATAGATTAAACAGTAATAAATATAACTATTATAAACATCTAGAAAACCATATCATAGCATTAGTCAATAGGGCGAGCCTCCCGGACGCAAACCCCAATCAAATCAAAACACTATAGCATGATGTAATTAGTCGCGAAGCCGCACACTGCACGGACTTCGAGATAACATGGACGCATGAACTGTGACGTCTGACGTACAGTGATGTTATTGTCAACACAATATTGCAACTTTGTATTATCTGTGGACATCCCTTTTTTTAATATAACTAACATAAAGGAGGCATTGTTATGCCTTTTATTTGATCGGCGATTTTGTCACTGGAATAATATGTAAAGAACCTAGACTATCTTGGGTGAAGTACCCATCAACAAAGAATTAAAGACAAAATTTAGTTTAAATTTGTTTAGTAGTAACACCCAAATAATCCGTGTGGTGTCCGGATTAAGAATATAGCACCACTTCATCTCCTCCCATGGAGGTCGTAAAAGCCGACTAAGGGACTCTAACCCAGGGTATGGGCAGCAGCGTCCTTTCTGTGGAACAGTAGCCATTCTGCGCTCACCAACCCGCCTGCCAAGCGTGGTGAGTACTGGCAAATTCCCCCCAATATGATGACACAGTTGTGGAAATCTATGGGGGAGGCCTTTGTTTAGTAGTGGACGTTGTATGGCCGATATGATGACCCAAAAAAACATCAAACGTGGCGATGGCTTATGGCAACTTCTCTAACGGCCGAATTTAATAATAATCGATCTAAACATTTCTTTTTTCATTTTCTTTTTTAAACTTCCTCCCACTACAGTTTACAGATCTCACACCGACCCGTAACAATAATCTTGTAGATCATACAAATATTTATCCCGTCTGGGGATCGAACTCGCCAACTGTGCCGACGTATACAGAATAGATACAATCGATGCCTTTAAGTATGCTGCTAACCGGACTTTACATATGTTTATAAAAGATATAATATATAAAACCACATAAGTAGGTCTAGTATACATACACCTACATATTTCAAGTGTTATTTGATATAAACGCCATATTTTTCAAACACAATTTTCTGACAAGGCAAGTATTTGTCAACACTATGATATTTATAAAGCATTCAATATATGTACTTACATTAGCTCCCGATGCAAAACCCGTGTGTTAGTACTCCCGAGGGCACCATCCCATCACTAAAGTTTCAGCCTGGTGGAAGCAGAGTGCTTCTTTAGCAAATAGATCTCTTAGGATACCACAGGTCATATATTTTCGAATATATTAATATTGACTAGCGAAGTAAAAAATCTCAAACATTGTGCCTTTTTCGTGCATAATTAATTGATGACAATTGACAATGTGTAAAATAGTTTGTATTCATCATCATCATCACCATATCAGCCAAAGGACGTCCACTGCTGAATAAAAGCGGGAGGCCTAGGGGCCATAGAGTAATACAAAAATTGTGTCCCCTCTGGGATGGGCGACACAATTTTAGAAATTTTAGTAGTTATTTAGAGTCCCTTTAGTCGCCGTATACGACATCCACGTTAGAAGATAGAGAGAGATATGAATATATTTAAGTATATTATTTGTGTGGGTAGTGTTTAAAAATATCGCAATTATTCCATACTGATAACGAATACGAGAAATCTAATTAACTTCCAACTTTAGAACCTCTTATCTACCATGTCACTCAAATCCGGGTGAACACGTTTACTATTATAGAAATAAATAATAATATATATAATAAATTATAGGTACAATTAATTATATGCTTTTCAATTAATTTGTTATTAATATACTGAACATTGCTGTGATCCGGTTTAAAGGGGACTGTAGCCAGTGAAATTACTGGACATAGAGACTAACAGCCGGTTTCTAAAAGACATTTCAAATTATTATTAGATTAGCTGACATTGGTGTGGTGCCGGCTGTGCCGTGTGGTGCCGGCTCAGAATGCCACCACCCCATCTCCTCCCTTGGGTGTCGTAAAAGTCGACCAAGGGATTAGCCGGAGGATGGGCAGCAGCGTCCTTCGAGTACATTAACAACTCAACTGCGATCGCCAACCCGTCTGCCAAGCGTGGCGATTATGGCAAAACTCCCCAATGAGCCCACAACACATCCATATCAGTCGTTGTGGACATCTTTGGGGGAGGCCTGTGTCCAGCAGTGGACTTCATTTGGCCGAAATGATGAGGTATGTACACGGTATAAACTGACGACATAATATAATTTGCTAACTATAATTGGTAGTTGTTGATATAGTATCCACGATTATACAGGCTTTATAAGCATCTAATATTTTTATTTAAAACTTTCTTATATCAAAATTGTACGGTAGATAAAAAAAATAACTTGTTAAAATCTATAACGACGCCTGTCAACTTTGTCATTAACCACGAATGCTGCAAAGTATTCGAAACGGCCGGAAAATCAAAAAGCTATAATATGCGCGATGTTTAAAAGTGTTTTATTATAATGTATATAGCAATTGCACAGGGGCTTTTGCCCTGCAGCGGAATTCCTCGGGTTTAACAACGTTTAGATGCTGCCAATCTATTTATTATTTATAGCTTTGACAGTCAGCCGCCGCCAACTAGTAGTTAGTGATGCGATGAATTCGAATACCAAATTACAAATATTCGTAATCGCCGACGCACCAATAAATAGTTAGTTAAGCGACGACGACGGTTGTTGACATTTTAGTTTAATTATTCGATTTTGAATGTTCGAGGTTATCATACTAAATAAAAAAACTTTCCTTTCCTTTGTGTCTGGGAAAGCCTACTTTTAACAGCTGTTAATAAATAAACAGAGAAAATATTATGCTATATTATAAATACAATATGTATCTTAAACCCTATCAGACCCCAAAGGAGCGTGCCAGTATATATTTTGATAATAATACTGTATAAAAAGATAATAAAGTATAAAATGGCATAAATTCAAACAGCTTGTTTGAACACCTGCACCCGCGCATTACAACGAGGAACGTGTGATGGGATCGATTAAGTCGTGGTAAGCTTTTTTGACAAGTTTAACCTCATTATTTTAGCTTTTTTACTGTCTTAATTTCGGAAAAGAATTACATAAATATGATCACAACAAATACTGGATACCATCACGGATCGGACAGGGTTTTTGATACATATTTTATAAATCTACAAAAATCTACCAAGAGTTAATTTAGATTACTAAACCGTTTTTATTCCGTGTTTCATTGCCTCCTTATCTAAATACGTTCAGCGTATACGTATTTTCCGAAAAGTAGATACAAGATACAGTGTTAGTATTTGTCAAAGCAGTATTCGTTGCAACACTAGTATTAAATCGTTACGTGAATAAATAACTGAATGATTGCCAAAGCTGTATTTTTAGTAACTTTCTTTACACGGTAAATGTCATTATGCTAAGCTAAATGGGATCTGAACCAACATCGAGTAATAAAGAAATTCTAAGCTGGAATTTGTCCTTGGTAAATGACAGTACAAAGAGACAATTTTCTGGACATGTCCAGAAAATTTCGTACGTATGGCATATCTACACCATAATGACCAATAATGAATCAAGCATGAGATAAAAGATATAAGATAAAAATATTTTTATTCATTTAAACCACTCATGAATAGTCAAGACTTTAGTTGCCGCGTTCCAAGGTGTAGATTTCCTATGGAGAAGAACGGGCAAGAAACTCCATGGTTACTCTTTTTTACTTTTAAAATCATAATACAATAAAAAAATTACGAGTTCATACATTGTTATTGAAATTAAGATTATGTGAAGACAATGTAGGAGAAAAAAGAGTAATAATTAAATTGCCCTGGCAGCATTAGGCTGTCCAGACGGCGTCCGGCGTTTCAACAGACGGCATCCGTTCACGGGCATGACGCATACATCAGCATCGCTTATCTCAGCCATGTTGTAGGGAAACTTCGAGACTAATACACGACGCCACCATCAGCAGAACACTTGACTTGGCAAACATCCACGGAAGGAGTTGCAGTGGTGCTATATTCATAATCGGCGGGCATAAGTCGCAGATGCTTTGCAACAGGAGTTAATTGCTCCAACGCCGCTGTCAAACGTCAATTTGGTATTACCTATTTGCCGATAGCGACTATACAGGCCAAGATCTCTGACGCGCCTCTGCCGGACAAATTAAAAACGTTCATTCGTTTTAGTTCCACTGGTGGCTACTGGCGCTAGTAACAACGCATCTTCCACAATAGTGACAGGCGGGCGATGCCTTACGTAATACCATTTTTTTTTGACGCTTGCTTTGAATCCTTGGCTGCGCGATAGCTGCTATCGCGTCTGCTGTTGCTGTTTCTAGCTAATCAGCCCGCCGGACACCACACGGTGTTAGTCATAATTAATTATTTTTGGGGCAGCGACGTTCATAAGGAATTGTCAAAGCTCTAACGGCCCGCCCAGCAAGTGCGTCATATCCGTCACCGGTCAAATGGTGGACATCACACGGAATTTTGTGATATCTACAAATCGATATTATATGTTTCTGAATTACTGCTCATCCCTAGCTCACCCCGCGAGAAATATAGGCACATTTAACGGAAAATATGTTGATTATTTTCCGGACATGATCATAACTAGAGTGTATACTAAAAATAATATAACCATAATAATAATAATGTCACCTGTAGTGGTAGCCATTTATGGGCCCATCTTGTGATGGCGAGCCACCGTCTGCCACAGAATTTCAATTTTATAAGGTTGAAAGGCGTTCTCGTATATCTTAAACTTTTCACTCCATTTAGCACCCATTGCAATATACCTTATATTTGTAGTTTCCATCTCATACAATAGTTTTACACCTCCGGGGACAATCCGAGACTGCATTTTATAGTGCAGTCATGGAGAGTTCCCAATTAGTGTCCATAACATTTTAAATTAAAATTCTCTATAGGGCCAATATCCCCGCGTAACCCTATCAAAATAACGGGGATCTTACAGGGGATATAAACCCGTGAATAGAGAGATATAATCATACAATATAACACTTTTTTTTATTGGTGCCCTGTGGAAATTCTTCATGAACTTCCTTCGCCCCGGTGAATGGCAAAGGGGGACTCCTACCGGCTAACACCACTGGAGCGGTCATCTTCGGCACCTAAGGGAGGCTCCAGGTCCGCGTATGATCACACTAGAGCCGCCCACTGGTGCCACGTCTATAGGCACATCTCGGAGAGGGTTACTGTAAAGTGGTCACCCCCGGGTCTAGGTCCTCGTATGATCACACTACAGCATAAAATATAACACCTAGAAGGATAATATCTTGCGGACCGCTGCCTGCCATAAACGCGTCAGGGACTGTCCAGTATAATATTATAGTTTACTCGTTACCTGACTTAACCTTACACTTTATGGTGCGTAAGGAGCGTAACAGATGGACAGCCGACCTGGTGAAGGTCGTTGGGAGTCATTGGATGCGGGTGGCATGTAACTGGTCGTTGTGAAAATATGTAATAGTAATAGTAATTCTTTATTGGCACAAAAATTGATTACAAAGTAGTGAGGCCCTGTATGTGAGGAGGCCTTTGTTCAGAAGTGGACGTCCTGTAGCTGATATGATGATGATGATGAAGCAGTGTATGTTTTCTTTCGCTGTCACAAACTAGCTCATAGATCATTTTGTAATAGTTAGCCATCTTCGTCACATTACAAATCATCATCATCATGTCAACCACAGGAAGTCCACTACTGAACAAAGGCCTCTCTGTTAGATTTCAGATCGAATGACTCCCAACAACCTGCAACAAGTCGTCTGTCCACCTCGTTGGAGGTCGTCCCACGCTGCGTTTTCCGTTGCGCGGTCTCCACTCGAGTTCATCAAATCGTCATTTTTAATAATATATGGTTACGGGTTTCCTGTGCTAACTATCCTTCAAGGTGCTATTTTTCTAATGGTGCACATCATCTAGCATAGGTAGTAGGTCTTTTTGCTGGTGATTGGTCTCTTATGACAACACATGTGGTCACGCGCTGCCGTGGGACACTTTGGGGGATCCTTTACAATCGCCCCGGGGGGGTGACCGCTTTACAGTCACTCTCTCCGAGATGTGTCTATAGGCGTGGCACCAGTGGGCGGCTCTGGTGTGATCATACGCAGACCTGGGACGCCCCCTTAGGTGCCGAAGATGACCGCTCCAGTAGTTTTAGCCGGTAGGAGTCCCCTTCGCCCATCCCCGGGGCGAAGGAAGTTTATGAAAATTTTCCACTGGGCGCCAATAAAATAAAAAAAGGTCTCTTATTATAAGGGGCTGGCTAGGTAGGTACCACCCCAGTGATATCGTCAACGCCTTCAACTCCATCCCGTGGGGCGCTATTAGGGCGGCACTAGTCTATCATCGGTGTCCGCCCTACCTGCAGGGCATCATAGGGGCCTATCTGCGCGATAGGCACATTTGCTACGTGGGCAGGTAGCGTAAAGCGGAGGAGATTACGTGCGGGGTACCGCAGGGGTCAGTTCTCGGCCCTCTCTTATGGAACCTCGCCTACGATGCGGTCCTGCGTGTCGTTCTCCCTGCTGGCGTCAGCTTAGTCCGTCCGTAGTACTATACGGGGCGCCTGTATGGTCAGCTTGACTATCAGGCGCCCAGCGCTGCAGAACCAAAATTCACGGTCTGCAGCGCAGAGTGGCTAATCGGATCGCACAAGGATACCGAACAGTCTCCTACGAGGCGGCAACTCTCCTGGCGCGTTTTCCGCCTTTTGACATCCTGGCGGAGATGAATGCGTGGGTCTACGATCAGACACGCTCCCTCCGCCAGAGCAGCGAAAACGCGCCTCCAGGGGCGTTGGACAGGCTGAGGCGGCTGGCTCGGCGACGCGCACTTGTAAAGTGGCGTCACCGCCTGCGGATACAATTTGCGACCAAGCGCGTCGTGGAGGCCGTCTTGCCGCTCTTCGGAGTCTGGCTCAGAAGGAGCGAATGCGTCACCTATCGCCTGACGCAGGTGCTCACCGGGCACGGTTGTTTCGGTGCGTACCTGCACAGGATAGGACGCGAGGCCACGGCACAATGCCACCATTGTGATAGCGACTAGGACACCGCACAGCACACGCTCGAGGCGTGCCCTGCGTGGGCCGCTGAGAGGCGGATCCTGGTCGATCGGATCGGGCAAGATCTCTCTCTGCCAGCAGTAGTATCGGCTATGTTGGCAGAGCACGAAAACTGGAATGCAGTGCTCTCCTTCTGTGAGAGCGTCATGCTCCAGAAGGAGACCGCAGAGCGGGATTGGGAGAGGGTCGATCCCGCTCGAAGAAGAAGGAGACGGCGCCGGGGTAACAACCGCCCTGGCGCCTTATTCCGATACGCTTGAAAACCCCTGCCAATGCTATAAGGTGGGGGACCTCTGGGTTTGCGGGTGCGTAGATTGGGGAATCTGCGTGCCCACACCAAGCGACCCAAGAGAAGACGGTAGCACGCATGTGGTCACGCGCTGCCGTGGGACGCTTTGGGGGATCCTTTACAATCCCCCTGGAAGGGTGACTGCTTTACAGTCACCCTCTCCGAGATGTGCCTATAGGCGTGGCACCAATGGGCGGCTCTAGTGTGATCTTACGAGGACCTGGAGCCCCCCTTCGGTGCCGAAGATGACCGCTCCAGTGGTTTTAGCCGGTAAGAGTCCGGCATACCCCTTCGCCCTACCCCGGGGTGAAGGAAGTTCCATGTAGAATTTCCACTGGACATCAATAAAAATAATTTAAAAAAAAAGGCGTCCGGCATACCCCTTCACCCATCCCCGGGGCCAAGGATGTTCATGAAGAATTTCCACTGGGCACCAATAAAAATAAGGTCTTATTACAAGGGGCTGGCTAGGTAGTACTAGATATTCGCTGCTAAGCAGTTATGTTTAAACTTTAGACAATACTGTGCTCCGGTTAGGAGAGCACTGTAGCTAGGGAAATTAAGGCATAAGAGACTTAATAAATTCACGTCTCGAGGCGACAAGCGCAGTGTGATGCCGCGCAGGACAGGTCCAGGCTGGAATTCTAATTGTTATGGTCAGGCATGTCGCTTACCACCTGGCGAATGACTAACTCGTCATGTCGCCAAGCTATTATTTCAATTATTTCAAGTTCGCAATCCATAACGTGCACATAGATAATATTAAAGTACATAATTGTTTTTATTACAGATAAAAAACAATTGCAGCCGTAAACGTAAAGAAAAATCAAGATGGTGTTCTTTTTTTCAAGGATAACTAAAAAGTGAGTGAATGTGTTTCTTTCTATTTAATACTGCTTGCTGGGATGAAACTATTATAGTCACAGACAAGCAGATACCCACATGACTCATGCAGTATGGAAGCTTGCTACGCAGCCAAATGGAACGTATTTTCTTTCCTACTTTTTCTTTTGTGATTAATTTCGTGGCGGGTTCCAAGACAAAATCACACGGGAAGTTCCTTGGGACACACGGAAATTCTTTGAACGCTGTTTTTTTTTTGGGTGGTCGCTATTGTACCTGGTTTACAGGAGTTCATGAGAGGTCGGGAGTGTGTAGTGGGTCCCCAATATTAAATGCAGTATGAAGGTCTATTTTATGGGTGCATGTCATCTAAACAGCCAAGATTTCCATCCCAAAAAAGGCAGACGCAAGTGACGTATTCTTGCGTATGCATTTTGTCAATGGAAAGCATGTTAAGTACAACATGCATTACCTACGGCCGTAGTTAATAATCAATTTTATCCAAAAGATTTGGATTCCAGATTGAGGATTTGTCTATTTTTAGCTGTGGTAAGTGTGACATTAGCAGAAAAACGGTACAGATGGATTATATTAATTATAAATTTCGGCCTTTACACAAGCTTTACATAAACTCTATAACGAAATAAATAGATGCCTAAATTTCATTTTCTCTATTAAAATCGACCGCCCGTGACTGCGTCTCAAGTAAAATAGACGATTTGTGTACCTTCTGCCTACCCCATCGAAATTTATTTAACACAGGAATGGTAATTATCCAGATATTTGCCAACGTTGGCCGGCCAATGTGTAGACATCGTAACAGTCAACACACGAGCCAACTGTTGCGTACATTCTAGACATAAACTACCATTCCCTAGTATTCCCAACTTGTCTATTTATGAGTCTATTTTCACATCGTAATTGATGGAACGTCACGCGATTGTGTTCACTTGCGTATAGATACTGCAAAGAGAAAAGCCAGAAGTTTAGGTCGAAATATAAGGTTAAATGTACTTACCACGGAACTGCACACTGCCTTCTATTACTCGTATAGTAACATCTATATATATATAAATGAATGTTTGTTTGTATGTCCTTTATAGAATCGTAATCTATGCATTTGATCATGTCATGATCTTCAGCAAAGTGTTGTACATGAGCCCACAAAGGTTTCTGAGTTGGTACGACCAATCTTTGACAGATGGCGCCACTATCATTCCAATGAATTTCATTTCTATATATATAAAATTAAACGGCGGGTGAAACCGCGGGTCCCAGCTTATAAATAAAAAGGGATTCACATTAGTTTCGTGTAAGATTAAATACAAGAAAACCTAAACACAATTAAGTCGAGTGTCTCAGCTTGGACAAACTTCTTCGTCTAAGTAGGTATTTTGTCCGTCACCACGGAATAAAGAAAACAAGCCGTGTTCTGTGTCCGTCACAGACAAGGAAGGGTTGCGCTATAATTATAATAAAATTAAGTAAATTAATTGAAATCTTTATTTGACACGGTTCGCGCATTGCTAAGCTTTCTGCGCTTCAGATCGCAGGTTCGCTTCCAGAACTGCAGAAATATTTTTCTGCCCTACAGGTAGTTGTTCTGGGCCTGGGTATTTATTAGGAGTGATCGATATATTAGTTAGTTGAATATATAATCGATTATTTTAAAATAATCATATCACCTATTATTTATTTAACCAGGTAACGGTTATTTATGTTGCCCTATTATTTTTATTACTAAACGACCACAGCTTCCCCGACGTCACATATTTCATAAGGTGCCACATGCAAAATTGTGCTTTCACTACATAATATAAAGAGCTAGATTCCTATCAAAATGAAACGAATATATGTTAGACGTTATTTTATGCCACATGCAAAATTATGCTTTCAAAGAGCTAGATTCTTATCAATGTTAAATCGAAACTAATAAATAATAGAAGGACCTAATATAATTGTTTTTATTCGACAGTCGTTTTGATCTACGATTATATTTGAACAAAATCAGTGCGGAGGACTCGCTTGACGTCATAAGTTGTATTTTACGGGAGATTGCGAGCGATTGCGTGATAGTTTTGAAATGGTGATAATATTTCATTATGAACTTTGAAGTTATTAAGTTTGCATTGTGAAACTTTAAAAGTAAGTATAGTTTAGTGTTAATAAAAATTAACATGTTTAGGTTGTTATTTACGTAAATAAGAGTTATATTAAATCAAAATGTCTCGAATAAGACAAATGTGGAACTATTTCTCTGTTGTGGGCTGCAACTTTAGCTAAACCGCGGCGTTCGACGAAGTAATAAATATCAAACTAATATATTATAACGTAGAAAGTAATAGGTGATTTTTAATCATCAATACATAGCCGTTATGAACACGCCTAGTATTTATGCATGTGGAATTTATGTTTGTAAACTGTACCCACGCATGACACGGGATTTCCTAGTGTAGGGAAATGCAGAAAAAACATTTAAACTAAACAATTTAACCTTTTTATTGAAGAAAACTATTTCATCATAAAACGTGTTGAACTAAACGGTTTTTTTCTATACCTCAAACCTACTGTAAGGTAAAATCGTCGAGAGCTCTTTTATATATTGCAAAATATTATATATATGTACTATATATACGCTTCTTTGATACCCATTACAGCATAACGTCCGATAAATCAGACATCAGCTATTTTTAAGTTTATGGTGAAAAATAAAAACATGTTTAGAGCTTTTCTTTCGGGATCCGAAAAGAATATTTAAAAAATAAAAAGCTCTCTGATCACTATATCATTGAAATGATCCCAAGCATTAGTTATTTTGAATTAAAGTCGTAATAAGTGTATAATTGTTATTCTGTAGTGGAAACAATCTGGATAACCGAAAAATGTTATACACATTTCCGTTTGGTGCCGGCTAAGAATAGCACCACCCCGAATATACAAGGTCTTAATTTAATAGCCCACGATATTTTGCATGGCGCTATAGTGAACGATGAAGATAATGTCGGTATAAAAAAAACTTGTAAATTTGCTGTTCAAAAAATTATTTTATTAAATAAATTATTTCGTTACTTCCTAGTTCTCTTAGTTGTGATAATATTCACATGCATCTAATAAGACAATGGCGGACAGGGCTGGTTGACTGATTTAGATAGTCTGTAACGTTAAACAAAACAGATAGCGCATGGTAGCGACATCACACAAAAGAAAGAAATGGATTTTTTTACCATGAGTTTTTTTTGTGTTCGGTACATCATCTTAAGCATTTACTGAGGCACCATGCAAAATATCGTGGATTATTAAAATAAGACCTTATATACCGTGGGTGGGATTAGCCGGAGGATGAACAGCAGCGTTCTTCTAGTAGGTACCTACATTTACAACACAACTGAGATTACTAACCCGCTTGCCAAAAGTGGTGATAAGGCAAACCCCTCGAATGAACACACAGTACAATCCCAGATCGGTCGTTGTGGTGATATTTGAGAACGGCTATGTCCAGCTGTGGATATATTCAGGTTAAAATGATGGTGATCAATTAAAAACATATTTATGTAGCCAATAGAGAGAAGCGACGATACACGGAAAAGTACAATTTTTAGGTGGATCCTAAAAAAAAATTTAGTTCGTTCAGTGCATAAAATATACTTGTTTTTTTTTTTGTCAGGGTGAATTAGAACCACAATATTTTATACACGGCGCCACTGTCTCACATCTGTATTAGCACAAAATGACAGCTATATCTTCGAACGATTTCAAACGGCACCACCAACTTAACCTTTTCCAATTTAGCTTTACTTTGTGCACACGACTATCCAATACACATAAATATTATTGTACTTATGTACAACAAATACGGAGAATTACAAGTGTTGATAACAGAGATACGGAGGTCGCAACATGACCCCATCTCGGAGGCTTGGCCTCACACCCTCCAACGTAATCTGTATTACATGTACACAATAATATTTAGGTATATTATATCTACGCAATAATGATTGTGAAATAATCAGACTAGTAAAAACTTTTTATGTTGCCAAGTCGAGATTTATTGTCCTTTTGTTTGTCTCCTACCTCTCCCAAAGAGCGCCACAACGATCGTTCTGGGTGATCTATGTGCTCATTGGGGGGTTTTGCCATAATCGCCACGCTTGACAGGCGGGTTGGCGATCACAGTTGAGTTCTTAATGTAGGTACTCGTGTATCGATGCACGGCAGTGTTTTGATGTTTTTAGTGTGGTATGTTGTTTGGGACTTTATTATTTTAATAAGGGGAATTGATATGTTTTCATTATCTACGATAGATAAAATAACTTTTTAAATCTGTAAAGACGCTTGTCGCACCTTAGTCATCCTGCGACCAAGAACCCTCTAAGTGTTCCAAACGTCAGGAAAAACAAAAATCTGTAATATACGCGATGTAATCCGTTTAAAAGTGTTTTATTATAGTTAGAGAAGGGTTTATTGCTCTTGCAAAATAATAAAGCTTTTTTGCTTTTTTGGGCGGAAATATAGCTTTAACTCGTACTACGCCAATCGGGGACTGCGTGGTTATGAGGGGTTTGCACCGACTAAATACTGCACCGTGTGACCTGCATCCTTTTGATAGACCGCGAGAACTGCGTGAGCATTATTGTTCTTCCCTATCCTAGTTAACGGCTACCTTAGCAAGGTCCCAGTTCAACTTGCATAACATCTGTATGCCAAACATATGATAATACTTTATCGGACATGTAAACAGGCACGCCCTTTATTACTGATTGGGCCATCAAAGTATGTAAAGTCGAGTCCATAGTGACGACGCGTTCATGGTTCCCATTTTAGCGTTTTGGGGGACAGCGGGACCCATAGTTCAAAAGCGGGACTGTCCCGCTCAAATCAAGACGGTATGGTCACGTTGAGTTAGTAAATTTTTTGCTAAAGCCATTTCATAATGTTGCAGACCTAACTTTCGTTTAACTTTCTCCAGGTCCCCAATATGTTGGCAACATCTAAATTATATTTGTGCTGTGGCATCATTGTGTACGTAATCTTTTTTTAACTAGGTACCTTATTCCGCTAACCTTCGTTGGAGTGAAGCATCCATTTCAACTAGGTCTTGATAAAAAATATACTAGTTGGTCTGAATGCAATATAAACCCGGCGCATAATAAATAGGTTTCAGTGCAAAGTTTGTATCAATACACACCGCCAGCCTACCTACCGAAATATAGAATCCAAAAACCGTGATACACGCAGACAATATCTCACAGCTGCCAAAGAAATAGCCGGGTCTCTACACAACAATGATAAAATGTGTTTACATTATTTTGTATAAATTGATATGACCTTAAACGTTCGAATTCAAAGCCACAACAATTGCGTGTATAACGTATTTTAATATATATTACCAGGCCGCAGAACCGCCGCAGTTCACTAATGTCGTTATCAAAAGATAATTAGTTGACCCGACCCTAATTATTAGTTTTATGTACATCATTGCATGTGGACGGACATGTGAGAGCTCACGCCTCTAGTTTATTTTCTTAATATGTTATCTTTACTAACGTCGGAAATTACCAATTGTAAAATCTTCTTAGCAATAAATAGGCCACTCCTCTGGGTGTCGTAAGGGCCACTAAGGGTTATCAAGAGGGTCATCATATCAGCCAAAGTGACAAAGGCCTTCCCGTAGATTTGTTTCGTTTTTTATAAAAACTTTGCCCCCCTCTAGGATTTCTCGTGTGTCGTGGATGCGTTTACAGACATAAATTCCACATACAATACACCCAGACCCGGAACAACTACCTGCAGGTCGTACAAATATTTGCTCCGTGCGGGAATCGAACCCACGACCCGGAGCGCAGCAGCCGACTGTATCCGCCACTGCACTAACCGTGCCGTCACGCTTCACTACAATTGTATCGTCATCTTGGGGGGAACTTCCCAGTACTCACCACGCTGGGCCGCAGTATGGCTACTGTTCCACAGAAGGGACGCTGCTGCCATCCCTCTGGTGTAGAGTCACTTAGTCGCTTTTTTTTCACTGTATTCTTAATCCGGTAAGCACAAGGACACAGAGGATGTACAACAGTATTCTCTCGTTTGCTAATAACAACATACCTTTTTTTATTAGTGTCCAGTGGATATTCTACATAAACTTCCTTTGCCCCGGGGAAGGGCAAAGGGGTTTGCCCGACTCCTACCGGCTAAAACGACTCGAGCAGTCATCTTCGGCACCGAAGGGGAGCCCCCCTCAGGTCCTCGTAAGATCACACTAGAGCCGCCCATTGGTGCCACGCCTTAGGCACATCACGGAAGGGGCACCTGTAAAGCGGTCACCCCTTCTAGAAGAGGGACGGTGACTGTAAAAAGTTCACCCCCCAGGATTGTTAAGGATCCCCCCAAGACTCGCTGTGCGCTGTGCTGCACACACGGTGCGCGTGCGCGTGCGCACCACCGTCTTTCCGGGGGTCACTCGGTGTGAGTACGCAGACCCAATTTGCACGGCCCGCGGCCCCCGAACAACAACATACCTATGAGCCAAGCGTGCTGATTATGGCAATATGACCGCTCATTGTAGTGATCATTGGCTAGGCATAGGCCTATGTTAAGCAGAGGACGTTTACGGGCTGGGTTAGTAGTGGACACCCAAATCTTCCTCGAGAATAAGTCTATCTACCTATTGATATAAACTGGACCAATATCTGTTTGCTTTGTGCCACGTGTATACCATAGGTAAACCTTCAGATATCTATGGTATATACATACACCGTAGCACATTACAGTAGAATTAATTATATAGAAGGTACTACATAGAGAAAAACAATAGGTTTTTTAGAAAAGTCCATGATCCAAGTATTCAGCTCACCCATCTTCACATATAATAAAAAAAGAGTTGGCAAACCGCGTTCATATTTTCTCTAGATCAGGGATTTCCAAACTATTTTGGCCATTCTAAGTTGTGATTATCATTTCCATAAATTGTTCCTTTGCCTGTTGCACCTAACTCCAAAGGTATATTACTTATTGACGACAGATATCCACCTGTGTTTTGAGGTTTCCGCTGAAAATCAGCGCTACAAAATATTTACCAAATCCTAATTCCTACTAAAAATTAGTCATTCTTATAACAAGTTGGTACACGTAACTTAACTTATACAGTATCTTGAAAGTTTAAAATAAGAACTTGTGTTAATTAATAGACGTCGTCCACCTCCAACATCAGTTTTCGTTTATATCGGCCACTTTGGGAATTCCTGCTCTAGATCATAAGGAAATTGTTACCTATGCTTTCTCAATAGTAGTAAAATAATTAACAGTACCTATTTTAATTATCAGGGTTTCATATGAGGACATAAAATACTGTAAGTATTTAAGTACACATGTAAGTGAGTTAGTACACAATGTATACTATGCGTACCATTCAAGCAACGTTAAATCCGACGCGCATGATAGTGAGAGGTCAATAATTCTGTGCCGGGTGCAACTTGTTACTGCCACGTGACTTGTGTGGACGGCCTGTCGCATTGTTGCCACACGTGCATCGCGTCACACTCCAGCTGTGTCCAGTCCACGTCAAACCTTCAACTAGGCCGAGTCCGGCTAGGTACGTACCACCACCGCAGTGGCAGATATTCTGCCGCCAAGCAGTGGGCAAGGGCACTGGAGCTAGTGAAATTACTACACAAAATTACTGGACAAAGCTTTACTGACAGTTGTTAACTTTTTTGGTACTTTAAAAAAAAGTGCCCCACATCAATGATATTTAACAAATAGACATACACGAACATTATTGAACTACAGAACGGCGCGCCGGCCGCCATTAGACCGCGTAATAAAAATAAAACAAAATGCTATTTTTAATTTACAATATCAATTTATATTACTTACGTATTTATTTATGAAATAAAACGTCTTTTTCTCTCACAGTTGCAGTATACTTTGTGCATCGTCTATAACCACAGGATGGCATTATTTTTTCGCAATTTGTTGCTGAACTACGCTTATGATTCACGTCGTACCGCGACACTGATCGGTGCGTGACTAAGTGAACTCCAGGCAATTACCTTGCTTTCTTGTGATCATCGTAGAGCGCGGGCAACGCATAAATGAAAACATCTTAGCCCCACAAACTTATAAATTGTCCTGTGTCGTTCTTCTACTACTTTTGCGAGGTGCCCTCCGAAGCACGGCGACGTTCAGTTCTAATACCACTATGCGGTCATCCATTCAATGACTGACCGCGCCACGCGTTGCTTAACCTCGCCGATCGTTTACCGATCAATGAGTGCAACGGGCCATGAGCGCCTCTCCTGTATTGTGGGTACAGTTTACAGACATAGATCTCATGCAAAAACACTCAGGCTTGAAACATCTATCTGTAGATCAAACCAATATTTGTTCCATGCGGGATCGAACCTTTGACACGTAGCGCAGAAAGCCAACCGCTTCGCCAGTGTACCAACCGTGATGACATAAGAGACTTACGGCCGAATACTCAAACGCCAGTTTTTAAAATAGGTAACAGGGTTCCGTTTAATCACCTGTAAACATTACCCTAAAAAACCCCTATTTAATTAAAAAAAGTAAAAATAACTTCTTGACTTTATTGCCGACCACTTCTTATTGTTTGACCGTGTACATCGGTTTTAAAGAATTCATCGGTTTTTTTTAAAATTGCCAGAATTCAATTCACGCGTATTAATTTACACGATTATAAGTATACAGACTTCGGATAGACTTCAAACAATTTAATTTCATTTAATGAACTCAAATCGACCTTAGAATGTAAATTTCCTTAGGTAACTTTCCTTCCGTATTTTTTGCAAAAGAATTTATTTTGGATTTCATAAGATTTTCGCGGTACCCTAATTCAATAAAAGTAGCCTGAGTTACTCCTTATAACATCAGCTATCTGCCAGTGAAAGTCCCGTCAAAATTGGTCCAACCATTTCGGAGATTAGCCGGTACTAATAGACAGACAGACAAAAAATTTAAAATTATTTTTTGTTGTAAGTACCGTATATACTTTTATATGCATTTTTTAAAAAGCTGTCATTTTGACATTACAAACAGACACTTCATTTTATATATTTGTATAGATATTCCGTCCGTAAAAAAAAAATGAAGGCATTTTCCGTCGATATTTTAAAGGCCGGAACCCTAACTGTATTAATAAGATAAGCAAAATAAAATTTAAAATAACTTCATCATATTGTTACGCTGAAACGAAATATACTGTACCATGTTTCAAGCAATAAATGATTATATTATTATTATACCAATGTTATCGAAATAAACGTTTCGTGGGCATAGTTGGAAAATTTTAACCTAATTAGTGCTACCTATGTAATTGGATACAGAGATTAAACCCACGTTAAAAGTTACTGTTCATGGAAACTTTGTAATCCGTAGCGATCGAAATTTTACTAGCGGTACGTCTCTTATTGCAAGATGCTCATGGTTACTCAGTTACCGACGACACAGTTGGTGCAGTGGCTGATACAGTCGGCTGCTGCGCTCCGTGTCGCGGGTTCGATCCCCACACGGAACAAATACTTGTATGATCTAGTTGTTCCGGGTCTGGGTGTATTGTATGTGGAATTTGTATCTGTAAACGCATCGACAACACAGGAGATATCGTATTGTTGGGCAAAGTTAAAAAAGAGAAAATCTAGTGTGCTCCAGTTTGAAGGGTACTGTAGCTAGTGAAATTACTGGGCATAAGAAACTAAATAACTATGTCTCAGGTTGACGAGCGCAGGCTAGCCCTGGGTAGCTTCTCAATGGGCAGGCATGACGCTTACTGGAGGCTGATACTGAATACCAGCGCTGTTGTTGTTGATTTTATCTCAACGCTGCAGCATTATGCTGAGTATCAGCTATTTTCTGCACACTTGCGGCGCAAAACTATTTTAATTTAATCATAGCTTTATAAAGTACTCTCTTGCCAACATTCAAGCACTAAACAGAGCAGTACTGTATTACTTTTTTTGTTTGTGTGATAGCCTGGATTCCAAGTCCTTTGGCCAGATACTGTGTTGCTTTACGTGAGTGTTCCAAGGGGAAAAACAAAAACATGTTTTATACTTTGGTGTTTATTATTATGTGCGCCTCTATGGTGTTCAGAAATAAAATTATTTTCTTTCTTCTTTCTTACCACCAGGTGAATGAAATGCTCTTATCGTCACCAGATTGTTTAAAAATTATGAACACAAAAATCATTATATTTGATAGGCATTCTTCTGCGGATTGGGGAGCGCTGAGCCAGAGTAGCCATGTAACGCAAAAGGGACGCTGCCCATCGCTCTGGAGAGTCTCAAGAGTCCCTTAGTCGCCTTCTACGACATCCACGCGAGATGTACGTAGTGCTATATTCTTAATCTGGACACCCACGGAATACTTTTCCTATTTATCCCATATTATTCCATTAGACAAGATACGCGTATATTAGGCAATTATATAGCTCTCTCTTATCACATCAGCCCGTAAATGTCCACTGCTGAACATGGGCGTCCCAATGATCACTACAATATCGGTCATATTGCCATAATCACCACGCTGGGCAGAGGGATTGGTGATCACAGTATGTTCTTTTACACACGAGAGGATGCTGCTGCCCATACTTTTGATATCAACCCTTAGTCGGATTTTACGACACCCATGGTTAGAGAGGGGTGGTCTATTCTTTGCTGGGAACCACACGGGGCTAATCACTTTGATATTTTTTTTCTTTTAATATATTATATTTATTGAAATGGATAATAATATAACAGACCTTACATTTTAGCAAAACGGAAAAAATAATGACTATTTATCTAATTAGGGAATATTTTATTGAAGGGGTTCAGGCGCGAAGTGAGGACCATGTTATGTTTCTTGGCGGATGTGTAGAAACATATTGAGATTGTCCCATTTTGTAATCTGTAAACTTCGTGGTCCGCCCCATTTAATTAGGACGCAGTACCTAGATTATTGATCGACAATCGCCCTCCGGCGCCCGGTGCATCTGATGTGGTATGGGAGATGGGTGTTCGCCTCCCTCTTCCTACCCACTTTCCCCTTTGCGTACATCATATAATAAAAGGACGCGACGGCTTCCCACGCGCTCTCGCTCTCAACTATGGACTCGCCGCCGGGACGAGTTCACGGTGCTGCGGGTCTCTCTTCCAATAGAAATTATCATTCATTTGTGTTCCTAATTTGATTTCAATTTTCGTGACGTTTAATTATTCTGTCTAGGTGACACTTTGCTACCTCAAATTTACAAAAATGTTGATTTTCTCGCAGGACTTCTGGATGATCTCTAGTGTGATCTTACGAGGACCTGGAGCCCCCCTTCGGTGCCGAAGATGACCGCTCCAGTGGTTTTAGCCGGTAGGAGTCCGGCATACCCCTTCACCCTTCCCGGGGTGAAGGAAGTTTCATGTAGAATTTCCACTGGACATCAATAAAAAAAAAGGACTTCTGGATGATACTCAACACACTCACACTTTCCTATACTTTCTTTATCTTTATCCAAGAAACTCTCTCGGAGGGTAATTTTATTGTGCTAAAGCAGAATTGACGGAGAAAAGGAATATCTATTTGCTGTCCATATCTCTCAATATCTATGAAATTAATCTTTGCGAGGATAGTATACATCTCATGGTAAAAAAAAGGTTTAAAGTTTACCGTTGTCTTGAATAAGTACTGAGGTGCAGGGTGTCAAAAGTGGCACAAACAGTCAGCGTACATACGGTGTGTGTGCGTCCAATGACTTGAGAACTTCGCCTGCGCTATATGCTGCTAAGTCAGGAGTCATGCCAGCCGCAGTCGACTCCAAGAATACTACTATGACGTAATAACTGAATTCCATCACGCTGGAAGAGCCTAAAGTGATTATATTGCGGTCCAAAACTGAATTGTATGTTTAATTATTACGTACCAAAATACTACGTTTGCGATTCAGTTTTAGCCGTTTTGAGAAGCGATTCAGTGGTTCCTTTAGCATATATATGTATAATAGATCACACCACCTGGTATTTCGTAAGATGTGAATAATAAGATTATCAAATTAGGTTATTATATTGAACCAATTGAACTGCTTCGAAATTGGACTAGTATAAAATAAGAGCTTAGTAAGCCGGTTTCCTTTTGACGTGGGGAAATCCTAACGGCTAAAACCCCACGGTGTTCCTTCTACCTACCCATCGCTGGGGGTACCAAGTTCTCTTAACATTGGACCGCTGGTATCGACCCGGCCGTCTCTACGGAGGGGTTGTGCGGTCCGTGGCCCTCTACGGGGCGCCTGTATGGTCAGCTCGACTATCAGGCGCCCAGCGCTGCAGAACCAAAATTCACGGTCTGCAGCGCAGAGTGGCTATCCGGATCGCACGAGGATACCGAACGGTGTCCTACGAGGCGGCAACTCTCCTGGCGCGTTTTCCGCCTTTCGACATCCTGGCGGAGATGGATGCGTGGGTCTACGATCAGACACGCTCCCTCCGTCAGACCGGCGAAGGCGCGCCTCCAGGGGCGTTGGATAGGCTGAGGCGGCTAGCTCGACGGCGCGCACTTGGAAAGTGGCGTCGCCGCCTCCGGATGCAGTACGCGACCAAGCGCGTCGTGGAGGCCGTCCTGCCGCTCTTTGGAGCCTGGCTCAAAAGGAGCGAGCGCGTCACCTACCGCCTGACGCAGGTGCTCACCGGGCACGGTTGTTTCGGTGCGTACCTGCACAGGGTAGGACGTGAGGCCACGGCACAATGCCACCATTGTGAAAGCGACCAGGACACCGCGCAGCACACGCTCGAGGCGTGCCCCGCGTGGGCCACCGAGCGGCGGATCCTGGTCGATCGGATCGGGCAAGATCTCTCTCTGCCAGCAGTAGTGTCGGCTATGTTGGCAGAGCACGAAAACTGGAATGCAGTGGTCTCCTTCTGTGAGAGAGTCATGCTCCAGAAGGAGACCGCAGAGCGGGATCGGGAGAGGGCCGATACCGCTCGAAGAAGGAGGAGACGGCGCCGGGGTAACAACCGCCCTGGCGCCTAATTCCCACACGCCTGAAACCCCCTGCCGTTGCTGTAAGGCAGGGGACCTCTGGGTTCGCGGGTGCGTAGATTGGGGAATCTGCGTGCCCACACCAAGCGACCCAAGAGAAGACGGTAGCACGCATGTGGTCACGCGCTGCCATGCGATGCTTTGGGGAATCCTTTAGAATCCCCCCGGGGGGTGACCACTATACAGTCACCCTCTCCGAGATGTGCCTATAGGCGTGGCACCAGTGGGCGGCTCTAGTGTGATCATACGAGGACCTGGAGCCTCCCTTAGGTGCCGAAGATGACCGCTCCAGTGGTTTTAGCCGGTAGGAGTCCGGCATACCCCTTCGTCCTTCCCCGGGGCGAAGGAAGTTCATGAAGAATTTCCACTGGGCACCAATAAAAAAAAAAAGGTATCGACCCGTCGCTTAATTTGACGAGGCCCATCCCTGTGCATCCCTGTGCGACTTCTTATAGATATTCGACGGCACGGTTGGTGCAGTGGCTGATACAGTCGACTGCTGCGCTCCGGGTCGTGGGTTCGATTCCCGCACGGAACAAATATTTGTATGATCCGAAGATATGAACCGTACGAACTTAAGTCCGTCACCCGTAGGTCGCACCTCATGGATGCCAGACATCGGTCAGTGCCCTCCAACAACCGGTGCTTTTTTAGGGAGGGGAAGAGAGGAAGTCTATTCTCGCGCCCGTACTTGCATAAGGAGGCGATGGTATTCCACGTGCTGTCGCTCCGATGATAGACTGAACCATGGTCGGGAGCGAAAGGTCACCGAGCCCGAAGCTGGGCACTCCTCAAGCGTGTGTTGCGCCCCAGTGATGACAACCGGGTGCCTATTTCCGGCCTATGTGCCACAGATAGGTACATTACGAAGCAGCCCTGTCCCTCTAGTATCTATGTCAGCCAAAAGGTAACACCACCACGCCGCGCCGCCTTTCCCGCCACCGCTCCATAACGAATCTTACCGCTGTTATCGCAACGTGCTCTATGGTAAGCTCCTGGACATGAGCCTCTCTCGAGTTGCGCCACACAGCTCCCGGTTAGAATTGGGACTATTTGCCGAATGTTTAATTGGTTGCGTCAATATTGAACGGAGATGCCATTTCGGAGTGCAAAACCGGTGTGCAAATTTTAAACGTGATTATGTATTCAAATGCGAAGTCATTGTTTCATATTAATTATCCGTTATCTGTGATCTTTTTGAACTGCCATTATTGTCAGTGTTTTGTTTATGTTTGTTTTATAAACAATTCGTAGTGAAAAGCAGTTTTATCTGGAATTATTTCTTGATATCTTTTGATATAAACATTCAGTAAGTAAAGAATATGTTTTTGTTTAAATATTGGTGCATTGTATTTCGATCGATTAGAAGAAGCTAGAGCCCCTCACTTCCTTCAAGTGATAAGCAGAACCGGTGTCCTTGCCGTTACCGGTATAATTTAGTTTCCGAATCGTGAAAAAAATTTATAACCGGTCCAATAGTAACCGTGATTACCTCCAACTTATGAACAAACAAGCAAATTGACACTCTCGCCTCCGAAACTCAAACTCGAAGTACTCAATGAAACACAGCGTTCCAACATTAGTCATAAAATCAAGCAACATAATCTTCGTGCAATCTCTTGAAGTTGATTGTTTGTTTTGACATAATAATGTTATTTATTATTTTGTTATGTGCTCTCTTATTGCGGAAAATCCCCTTTGCAGATAGTAAATATATACTACTCTCTTAATTATATTAATTAGCGGGAGAGACTCAGGGTCAAATAGTACTCTCCTTGTTTATAGATAAGTAAAATAAACGTAAATAATAAATGAGAAGATTTTGTGAAAGCTAATGTGACACAAATTTGAATATTTTCTAACACTAATATTATACATGTGAAAGATTAAAATTATGTTTGTTTCTCTAACACGGCCGAACGAATTCAAGTAAAATTGAGAGAGAGAGTAAGGTTGCCAGACCAGAAGACTTAGATACTAGTACAATATTTCAAAAGACTAAACAATAAACGAAATAAAAAAAAAATGTGAAAAATATGAGTTTTAAATTGTGCATAAAGCTGTTTCTATAGAGATTTTGTATTTTTTCGGGAGTCTGGATAATAAAAATATTTTTTTACTCAGCGTCAACGTGTCCAAGTGCTACAGTTGCCAGTACTGGCGTCACATAAGACAGACAGTTTCCATTTTTAAACAAAAAGTATCTTTGAAATATTTTCATTCAATTGGTACCAACTTACCTACATTCAGATGTAGTAAAGTTTGAGTCAATCGCTTTTATTGATACTACTATGGAACGGTAGAATAATATAACGTATAAATAAAGATAAATGGTAATTCAATTTCCAAAAACTTGTAACAACCATGTCTGGTTATTCGTGTGGTGTGCGGATTAAGAATATAGCACCACTCCATCTCCTCCCGTGGATGTCGTAAAAGCCGACTAAGGGACTCTAAACTAGAAGGGATGGGCAGCAGCGTCCCTTCTGTGGAATTGTGGAACAGTAGCCATACTGCGCTCACCAACCCGCCTTATTATTATAAACAGAGCAAGCTTTCTATGAGTACTACGATAAAAAATACAATCTTTAACAACAAAGATATTTAATTTGTTATATTTTAAGCCGCAACTCTTATTTTAGCAACGGCCAAGCTTCCTAGTTCAGTCACAAAGGCGCCCCATTCTCTTGGTGACGGTCCGACCTTCACGACCGGTCTCACAGGTGTCCAGCAGACAAAGAAACGGGGGAATATATTAACGTAATCTAAAGGTGTTCAATGTTCTGGTATACAAAGCAGGAGATATTTATAAAGTCCGCAATTAAAAAGCCAGTTATGGCCGTGATTTCCTAGGAAATGTTTAGATGTGACAAGTTTTGATAATATTGTTTTATGATCATTCCTCTGCTCTTTTGGAGTAGTATCTATAAAGGCGATCAGTTTTTATTCGGGTAAACTTGTTCGCCGTGTAAGAATACCACCACCCCAGCTCGTCCTGTGGGTGTCGTAAAACCCTACTATGGGATTGGCCACAGGATGGGCAGCAGCATCCTTCGAGTACATTTATAACTCAACTGCGATCGCCAACCCGTCTGCCAAGCGTGGCGATTATGGCATAACCCTCCAATGAGTACACAACACAAACCCATACCGGTCGTTGAAGTAAATTTTGGGGGAAGCTTTTGTCCAGCAGTGGACGTGTTTCTGGCAGCTCAGTGGACTGTTCAGTCTGATTTCTATATTTTTATCTAATGTAGGTATGCTTTATGTCATACATATTTAAATATTACCGGTTGACCTGTATGGTATCATGTCGCCACATGTTAAACATACTAGGCTAAAGTAGCATTTATTCTAGTAGGTTCTCAAATCAAAAGATTTAATAATGAGTTAAGTTTACATTTTTCCGGCGAATCATTAATAAGGTCAAATAACACAAAATAGCCTTCGATTTCTGGAAACTTCCATGCGACAACAGTCTAAAACCAATACCACACGTACCATCACCCACGAGTCACGACCGATAGTTTGAATAATGCACTGACAAACCCAAAATATATTTTTTATCACCATCATCTTCAAATCAGCTAAAGACGTCCACTGCTGGATAAAGGCCTCTTCGTAAACGATCAGTTACGTGTTTGGGGGCGGATATCCGTACTCACCACGGTCGCCAGGCGGGTTGGCGAGCGCAGAATAACTGCTGTTTCACAGATGGGACGCTGCCTCCCCCCCTCCTCTGGTATAGAGTCCCTTAGTCGCCTTTTACGACATCTACAGGAGGAGATGGAGTGGCGCTAATTCTTAATAAGAACACCGCACCAACCACAAAGATTTGTTTTATTTTAAAACAGTTGTAGCTTATAACAAAGGTTAAGTGACGAGCCAGTATTGTCTAAACATTCTTTCTAAAGGTACTGTGATAGATTGTATAAATTCCAGAGCCGACAACAGAGAAACGATAATAATACTAACTAATGTATAATAAATCAAAACATTTAAACGTTATTCTAGAAAAATTCCTGTAGTACCGATGTACAGGTACCATTTGAATACTTTATAAGAGGAAGATATTATAATATTGTTTTGATAAGTTAAAATAAACCGAGGTATTTCATTTATATCTTGTGCAGACCGTTTAAGATTAAGAATTTATATCACCACTCCAGCTCCTCCCGTGGATGTCGTGACGACTAAGGGACTCTCAATCGGAGAAATGGGTAGCAGCATTCCCTCTGTGAAATTGCAGCCATTCTGCACTCACCGACCCGGCTGCCAAGCGTCTTGAGCACTAGCAAATTCCCCCCAAAATGACGAGCCACGGCATGTAACCGGTCTACAGGGGAGGCCTTTGTTCAGTAGGGTCCGACGTTCTTTTGGGAAGGTGACAGCTTTACAGTTGGGATGTGGCTGTAGGCGTGGCATCAGTGGGTGGCTGTGGTGTAATCATACAAGGAACTGGAGCCCCCCTTAGGTGCCGAAGATGCCCCAGTGGTTTTAGCCGGTAGGAGACCGGCATACCCCTGTGCCCTTCCTGGGGGTGGAGGAACTTCATGATGAATTTCTACAGGGATAAATAAAAAAAATACGGGTTGCACTCCGGGATTGCCGACAGAAGTGAAAATTTTATAGCAATAAATGTTTTTTTTTTTCGCGTTCGTGGTCTGCTATATGTACATGCATATATGCACACACTATAGCTGCGTCTCGTAACGGTGTCGCGAGTCCAGAGATTTTATCTCATCTAAAAATATGCGTACCGCGCCAAAATAAGGTTTCACTTCGAAAATTAGAAATAAAACAAAAGGGGACGTTCTTTGTCTGTGATCGTTTAGTTTATAGTTATAAATAAAAAAGTACACCATACCAGGAACAGCTGTTCGTAGGCTATCGGGATCTTACCACCCATAAGGCTAACAATCGCTTAGCCGTTACAGCAATCATCTTCATCATTACAGTCGTAAAAACGTCCACTGCTGGACAAAATCCTCCCCAAAAGATTACCACAACGCTCGCTATTGCCATAATCGCCACGCTTGGCAGACGGATTGGCGAACGCAGTTGAGTTATAAATATACTCGAAGGACGCTGCTGCCCATCCTCTGGCTAATGCCATAGTCGCCTATTACGACACCCACGGGATGAGATGGGGTGGAGGTATTCTTAGCCATCACCACACGGCAATACAGCAATTGTACCATGAATTATTTCATAATGTTTTAGGCTCAAGAACGACAATAAAAGAAACATAATCTCATTGTTTACTAAATAATCACTCTGCCTACATTCCGTTATCTCCCAATGTCTCTTACATCAAATCTTACTGAGCCAAGGCGATTGATAACCAATAGAATTAGAAGGTTGTCCCATAACTATTGATTGATACAAGTATCCGCTGTTTCTGATAAACAATATCCAAACAATGACATTTCAATTTGATTATCAAAAGTAATGCGTATACTTACTAACATTACGTACCATTTCGTATACTTTTTAATATAGGTACGACCGGATTAAGAGAAATAAAACTAAAAATATATCTGTCCCGTCTCTACTCCATCTCCTAGATATTGTAAAAGGCGGCTAAAGGACGAAATTATTAATCGGTCTAATCTTTAGATATTTGTTTTTTACTTTACCTTTTTTGTGTTGAGATCATAGTTAACATAAAAAACAGACAAATACTCAATCCCAAATCCAAAGATTTCGTATTGGATTGATCATCAATTTCGGCCGTTAGGGACTGTATACCAGAGGGATGACAGCAGCGTCCCTTCTGTGAAACACCAGCCAAACTACGCTCACCAACCCGCCTGCCGAGCGTGGTGAGAGTATTCATATTTATGGTAATAATATAATTGTAAATGTGGCAATGACATGTGTACATGTAAACATATAGTCGTACACGAACGACGTATACAAACTGCTAGTGACGTTGAGACACGCCCAACTCAGCGATCACTAAAGGTCATGTAAATTGTTAAAATGGGTGTGTCTGGACCGGTTTTATATATTCTCCATTTAATTTTGTTTTGATGTTACGATTCAGGTCAAGTTGTTTTGTCGGTTTACTGCTTTATAGACTATTCAGATGCAGAGATATAATGATAAGTTTTATAAAAATAAATATGATATGCTCTAAGCCTCGGGTTGCAAAACTACTCCATAAAAATAAATAGTAGTCATAGATTTCCTATTCTTGCTCTGTGATTTTGAAATAAATAAATATCGTCTATTCAGCATAGACTAAAGTTCTTTTGGAACTAGTACACAGCACAGTAGACAGAACCTAAATATTTTCTCCATAAAACAGCTCCTAATAAAAAGCTATATACGGTCCCAGATTGAACTATATTATAAGGGGATAATAAGTAAAAGAATTGTAAGTAATATCCGTATATTTTCACAATTTCAATAATTTTCTAATGAATAAAATTGCTACTTAAGCGCTAAAAACCAAAAACAATTTGATTCTGAAAACGCACACAGATACAGAATTCGCGCCGCTGTAGTAAAAAAGTGTTTTATTTTTAAATTTCGAATAGCAACTTCACTCATCAATTATTGCAAATATAATTTGTAAATCACTTGTTTTATAAGTTCACGATACTTGTAAGATGTCGTATATTTCGATATGTACGGAAAACTTGTATTTTATGAGGCCTGGCCTCTAGAGCGTGTGATAAGAGTGAATCAGGAAGGTGTACCGTTCCGGGAGTAAAGTTGGGTCAAATATTAATTAGCGCCATCGTAGAGATCCGCTTCCGGGTATACAAGATTATTTGCCTCGTGGTATATTGAAGAAGAATTGCTTTAAATAGACTTCAAAATGTATGGATGATTCTTTATAATAATTATATATCACTTAGATATATTTTTTATATTATTCCCATTCATTCATCATCATCAAAACCATCATATCAGCCGAAGTACGTCCAGTAAGTTGTTGGTATTGTTATTCTGTTGTGGGGTAATGCTGCCAATATTCAAATTATGTTTGTGCTGTAAAACACAATATTCGATCAATTTAGAAGTCGTAAATATTCGCTCAAGGACAAATTTAAACAGATTATTATAATAACCGTTCCATTTCAGTACTTTTATTTTTGTATGTGCGTAAAAGTATTAACCTCTTTGCAAAAAACTGTGATATCTAAGATACTATGAATACCAGGAACAAACACAAACTGGTTTTTTCTGCAACTTATATCCAGAAGATAAGCAAATCATTGAACATTTTAATGTAAGTATGCGTTTTTACAATAAAATCCCAAGTCATAATCAAAAATTAAATCTTAACCAATGAATGTCTATTGTAAAGCAGAAGCTGTCTAGAAAGGGTTTCTTTAACGTTACAAAGTATATAGACGACATATATAAGGTTGACATTCTTGGTTTTGATGTATCAAATACCATTTCCCTTTTTTATCTTGACATTTAATTAATTACGCCATCATTTCCTATCATGGTTATATTAATTCATATGATGACATTTGATTATTCTTTAATTGTTTAAATAACATAATTGCTTGTTTCTTTTTTTTAACACGCTTTTATTAGCTTCACCTGTATGTATGTTTGTTTGTAACCGACTCCTTTGAGCTCGATTTTGCCCTACTTTGAACGATCAGATTTGATTCAAACTTTGCACACCTGTCAAAGGTCGATGACAATGCAATAATCCGATCAAAATATCCGATTATCCTAATTAGATTCGCCAGGATTAATTAATTTCTTTCCGCATCCTTTGCATGCGAGTAAGAGAGACAGAGCTAGTGCGCGAACTACGCATGCGTGCAGTTCCAGACTTGCTCTTTCGGGCACTCAGTTCAGCACAACCTAGCGTGTTTTTTTAGTTTTTTTAATTCTATATATAGTGTGAGGACCATGTGGGTTACTCATTTATTTTGTTTAATTGACGTGATAGTTATCTGGCAGTTTAGGTATGTCATGTTCCTCTAGTGTGATCTTACGAGGACCTGTGGTTCCTCCTCCAGTGGTTTTAACCGGTAGGAGTCCGGCATACCCCTTCGCCCTTCCCCGGGGTGAAGGAAGTTCCATGTAGAATTTCCACTGGACATCAATAAAAAAAAAGGTATGTCATGCTCACTCATACGTCCTGCTGATGTTGGCGTCGTGTACCGGGTTGCTGAGTTGCACTAAAATATGGTTGAGCTTAGTGATACTGATGCATACCTCGTGCTCGTGTACGAGTGCCGTCTGTTGGGATTGGTCAGCATAATAAACTTTAATAAATATCTACAAAAATTTGGCTGGTTTAGTAGACTCTTTAATCTCCTAAATTATCCTCACATAACCTTTATTCGAGAACAATTTAGTCATAAGGTTGTAAATTATGATTTGAAAGAGTAACCGTGGAGTTTATTGTCCATTCTTCTCCATAGGAAATCTATATTTTGGAACGCGGCAACTAAAGTCTGACTATTAATTTGTTTTCATTCATTCATTGTTACATGAATAAAAATATTTTTATATTTAATCATTAGCCTCGAGAACGATCGATACGCGCGGCTATTATTTAGCCACGAGCTTCTGATGTTTATTGTTTTACAAAAATAGTACCTAAACTTTATTTCAAGGGGACCAATCGGTAGGTTTTAGGGATCCAGGAGGGGGCCGATCCTGCACGTAGAAGGACGATACGGCGCCGGGGTATCAACCGCCCGGTGCCCAGGTCCCATAGTGCCGATACGGGGCTCAGGAGCTCGGGAGCCCCGTATCGGCACTATATGGCGGGGGGATTCGGGGTCCCGAGCGACCCCGGGAAGACGGTGGCACACGTGATCATGTGCCGCCGTATGCGCAGCATAACGCACAGCGAGGCTTGGGGGGGTCCTTTGTAATCCTCCTCAAGAAATGCCTGGACCGCTCCAGCGTCTGTCCGCGAAGACCATTCTAGGAAGTTCGTGTAGAATAACCAAAGATCCCAAAAAAAATTGTTCTGGCATGCCCCTTTGCCCTTCCCCGTGGCGGAGGAAGTTCATGAAGAATTTCCACTGGGGACCAAAAAAAATAAAAATAAAAGGTTATAGGGATCGCGTTCATTAAAAACAAGTTTCAATTTATATTTCTTTGTGCTATCATTTATAAATTGTTACGGAAGCAATAATATAATAGGACCCCATAATGTTAGCCGGTGTCAATCTTGAGCGCTGGCTTTCCCCCCTTCACCTACGCAGAAGTGATCGCTTCGGTCTGTTTAGCAGTAGGTATGTAACATCGTAAACCGAAACCCACCTCTTCACTAAGCGCTCAAGATCAGTGCCATGCACTATACCAAACCGTACCTACACAATTACTATAGAGGATGTAAATGACAACGTACCGAAAACTTTGGGAAGTGGTTACACTTGGGCCATAAAGTATTAAAAAGCCATTTAGCTCGGAAATAGTAGGTTATTGTTTGTGTAATTTTTAATCACGCAATGTATCGTAAACAACGCGATCACAACTCTACGTTTTTTTATCCTTGCACCACTCTAGGATTTCTCCTGTGTCGTGGGTGCGTTTACAGATACAAATCCCACAATACACCCAGACCCGGAACAACTACCTGCAGATCATACAAACATTTGCTCCTTGCGGGAATCAGACCCACGACCTGGAGAGCAGCAGCCGACTGTATCAGCCACTGCACCAACCGCGTAGTCACTCTGCGATGACCTCATCCGTGTACTGTTGTAAACAACAGTCGTAATTTTTTTATTTACATTGCAGTTTTATGTGAAAATAAATGTTATTGTGCGTTATATTCAAAATAGCGTTAGGATAAACAAAAACAATTATGTTCTGCTAAAATTAGTTAAATGAACTGGGAAAAGAATGAACTGAACATTCATGAAAAGACCGATGCAAAATTCGAACTCCGCGCTAAGGGTTCCAGAATCATGTACTGAATCCATGGAATCAGTTTTCGTTACGATGTCACTGACCCGATATACATATTAGTTATTTATCTGTTAGTATTATTATAATGCGTACTCATTTGAATAACTTATTGAATCAATCATCTACAAGCATTCGACTTAGGACTACGATCTTTACACATGATCTAAATTCAAGTCTACGCATTAAAGATAATTATTTACCGGATATAAATGAGTAGTAGCAAAATGGACTTCGTTACATGAGCAATAATATGAACTAAATAACTTCTTATATTCTGATTGTAATGACGGACTCGATTCTTTTTCAATATCGTGTACTTTCTTAGTAAATCTCAGTCACTACTTGAGTCACTGTTAAATTTGAGCGACTTCAAAAACTTTGTATCAGATTTATATTTGGCCTGCACAATTTAGATCACGTTTCTGAATTTAGTACTTAGCTCAACTGGCTTCCTGTCCGCCTTCACCGGAATCACACCGAAGTGCTCATTTCTTTTTTGCTTTATAATGTGCTCTTTAATCCTTCTCCCCGTTTTTATCGTAACAAACGCGTTCAGTTCCTCTGTGACACACATCCAAGTTTCTTGAGATCATTGGGTATGCGTATGCACTCCGCTTCGTTGTTCGATAAATCTTTTACTATTTTATACCTCTCTCCTTTCTTTCAGTCCATCCAAAGGTTGTCTGGAAGAGATCGCCTTGTGCGATAAGACCGCACAATGTAACCCCACTTATCTTTTAATATGTTTAGCTTTTATGTGTTATGTGGTGTACAATAAAATTGAAGTGTCTGTTTGTAATGTCAAAATAACAGCTTTTTACTAAATGCA
The DNA here is from genome assembly GCA_947459985.1 of Diloba caeruleocephala. Taxonomy (NCBI): domain Eukaryota; kingdom Metazoa; phylum Arthropoda; class Insecta; order Lepidoptera; family Noctuidae; genus Diloba; species Diloba caeruleocephala. The sequence continues at coordinate 11,420,867 of OX381627.1, read as the reverse complement.
TATGAAAGTATATCCGGTACATATAACAAAAAAACTATTTTTTAATTTTTTGTCTGTCTGTCTGTCTGTTTGTTCGGGTAATCTCCGAAACGGCTGGACTGATTTTGACGGGACTTTCACTGGCAGGTAGCTGATGTTATAAGGAATAACTTAGGATACTTTTATTTTAGTAAAATAATTAGGGTCCGTGCAAAAAAAAACCCTTGAAATCCAATATATATATTCTATGTCAAGTGTCTATGTCGAAGTGCTCTAAATTTCTTTTAAATTAAACGCGGGTGAAACCCCGGGTCCCAGCTAGTAAATAAATAAATACTGACTTACAGTGAAGGAAAACATCGTAAAGATATCGGTCCCTGGATCACATATTCTGAAATCACCCACATTGCGGATTGTTTAATCTTTATAAAATGATGCTCCACGATAGGATTTCTCCTGTATCGTGGGTACAAAAATGTCACATGCACAAACAGCCAGACGCGAAAAACGATCTGTAAATACAAATATTTGTTTCGTGCGGGGATGGCATCCGCGACAAGTAGCGCAGAAAGCCAATCGCTTAGCCACTGCGCCAAACGTGCCGTCATAGGTGCGAGCATTGAGCAAAGTTCGTTTCTCCTTTATATGAGCCCTTTTCCTAGCAATATACTTACAGGCTGGTATTATATTTTTATAGCCCTTTTTGTGTAACCCTCTCGCAATCGCTTCTATTTGGTTTCTTCAACAGTGTCCATTGTAGCGTATGTTTTAAAATCATTCTTCTCGTCAACCGACACATGTCCATTGATGAATACACATTGTTGCACAACTGAAATGAATATATTTAGATTAAATGCTTTAGCGCAGCGAAATCAAACTACGATAAAATTTCAATGTTTCCACCGGTAGTTTACCACTTCATATGGTGTATCAACAATTTCATCATCCCATACGCGAGTCGTCTATGTTTCGATTTCAAAAACTATTACAATGGATGGATTCGACCAGATTTAGATTAAGGCGCAGTTCTATTGCTGCGCACGGGCACGCCACGCACGTGGCCTGCTCGGATGCGTCACGCCGTTACGCCGTTAATGCGGAGCACGCTATACATGCGGCACACGGAGGTATAGCTTCACGGCGGCAGCGGGTAGTAAACAAACAAAGCGTAAGCGTATGAACTAGAACTGACGTGTCAACGGCCGGCCGTGGGCGTGCGCCGCATGTGCTGCAGTGGAAAGGTTGACACACGCAAACAGATAAATGGACCCACACAGCTAACGTGCGTAGCCTTTGCGTGCACATCCTTAGATCCAGCGGTGGATCTGAGTGGTAGCCTGTAGCCAGAAGTTTTTTCCAATAAACAGATCCTATAGCTATAAGCAGGGAAGACGCTGATTATAGAGGTTTAATGTCCCAAACTCACGGTTTATCTATGTTTGCTATTTTTATAATAAAATAGTGCCCAGATTGCTGGGCTCATCCAACTAGAAAACGCGAAACATCCTTTCATCATATCAGCCATATGACGTCCACTGCTGAACAAAAGCCTCCCCCTTAGACTTCCACAACGAGCGGTCACATGCCGCTCTCATCCAACGACTCCCAGCGACCTTCACCAGATCGTTTATCCACCTCATTGTAGGTCGTCCCACGCTGCGTTTCCCGGTGCGCGGTCTTCATTCGAGAACATTTTTGCCCCAACGGCCATCAGTTCTAAGAGCAATGTGCCCCGTCCATTACCACTTCAGCTAACTAATCCTTTCAGTTATGTCGGCAACTTTAGTTCTTCTACGGATCTCCTCATTTCAGATTCGATCTGGTAGAGAAATACCAAGCATAGCTCTGTCCATCACTCGCTGAGTGACCTCCTTTAAACATCCTTTGGTACATAATCATAAAAAAAGCCTTTTTCATCGTCATCATCACCATGTCAGCCGAGGGTTATCCAATGCTGAAAAGGTCCTTAGATTTCCACAACTGTGTCTGGAATATGCCAGTACTCGCCACATTTGGCAAGCGGGTTGGTGATTGTAGTATGGCTACTGCTCCATAGTAGGGACGCTGCTGCCCATCCCTTTGGTTAAGAGTCCCTTTGCCGCCTTTTCGACTAGATTATTCTTAATCTGGACACCACGCAGTGTAAGCTTTTTAACACGGTGGAATTCCTTCTGTACACCCTCTGTTCCGGTGAGCGTGCCGGACTTCTACCGGCTACAACGACCGGAGCGGTCATCTTCGGCACCGAAGGAGAACTCCGGTATCTCGTGAGGAATGCTCCAGAGCATGTCTTAAGAGCCTAATCGCTTCAAATCATGTACATCCGTATAAGAAATGCGCTGCAGAGATGTTGATAAAGTTTGTTTAGTCTTCTAACATGATAACATGCAATTAATTATTGCAATGGCCTTTAAGTGTTTATTAGATTTATAATAATTAGTAACAATTTGTTATTATTAGAATATGGGGATAATATAGTTAATTACTTGTATGTATCAATAAAGCTGTGTGGTGCCGGCTACGAATAGCACCAACCCATTTCATCCGTTGGGTTTTGTAAAAGGCGACTATAGGATTAGCTGGAGGATGGGCAGCAGCGTACTTAGAGAACATTAACAACTCAACTGCGATCGCCAACCCGCCTGCTAAGCATGGCGATTATGGCAAAACCTGCCAATGAGAACACAACACACCCATATCGGTCGTTGTGTTGATCTTTGGGGGAGGACTGTGGACTTTATTTGGCCGAAATGATGAAAAAAATTAAATGATGATGTATCAATAATAGCCAATCACAATACTATTAGGTAGTCTTTCTGGTAAGGTGCTAAAAAGGTAAATTTAATAATAATAGCCAATCACAATACTATTAGGTAGTCTTTCTGGTAAGGTGCTAAAAAGGTAAATTTCAATAATTTGATGCACGGCTTTTTTTTTTGACTTGGTAATAATATTTTATATTTACATATACATTTTAAGCATAGAACCCAAAGCTGTATTGTTCATCCCTGTTTGTATGACATTCAATAGATATACTATCCTGCCTAAGAAGTACGTCTAAACGAATGCATAAACCTTCATATATTTTGCGTCAAAAACGTCCACCAGACACCAGTCTACGACCGGTTTGGGTTTCTCATTGTCATTAATATATCCGCTGAAAGCCGTCCACTGCTGGACAAAGGCCTCCTCCATAGATTTCCTCCTCCTCCACAACGACGAGATACATGACGTGCGCATCCAATGAGGGATTCATTCACCAGGTCATCTGTCGATCTCATTTAAGGTACCTACGCTGCGAATTTCGGTACTCTCAAGATCTTTTTGCCCCAACGGCCATAATTTCTATGAGCAATGTGCATCGCCCATAGCCACTTCCGTTTAGTAATCCTTTCAGCTATGTCTTCAACGTTCTTTTACGGATCTCCTCATTTTTGATAGCTTGTTGAATGACCGCTGTGTAAGGTCAACTTTCGTACGAGCGCCATAGTGAGTGACCACGTCTCTGTGCCATATGTCATCGCTGGTAACACACAAAGTTAAAGACTTTCATCTTTAGGCACTGCGGTATGCGGTATTGTTGACGAAAGGCATTGCTAAGTTTCCCGGTTCTAGGTTTGTTTTCTGCTAATTTGGCCATGATCGTCAGGCTAGGCACGCAGGTTGGTGATCGCAGTTAAGTTGTAAATAAACTCGTACAGCCCATCCTCTGGATAATCGATAATCCTATAGTCGCCTTTTACGACACCCACGGTATGAGATGGGGTGGTGCTATTCTTACCTGTTACTATGTTAGCACCAGTAACTGATGAGCTTGAGATCCATTTAAGACAGAAGCCAGTTACTTCTCTTTGTGCTCCTAAGTAAAATGAAACCAGGAAGCCAAGTCGGTGCGGTTGGTGCAGTGGCTAAGCAAATGACTTATTACGCTACGTGTCGCAAATTCGATCCCCACACGGAACAAATATTTGTATGATACTGATAGTTAGTAATGTTTTTCGCGATTATTACACATTATAATAAAACACTTTTAAACGGATTACATCGCGTATAGTTGTTTCGGGTCTGTGTGTTGTACATACATGAGAGATTTATGTCTGTTCACTGTACCCACGATACAGGAGATATCCATGTGTCGGACATAGTTTAAAAAAGAGCACGGCAGTGGTAATTACAACCGGTCATGCCCCTTTTGTATAATTACAAAACCCATTGTTGAAAAAACAAACTTATCGCATTTTGCGCCCGGACATTTTTGCACCCAACTCTCTAACTGTCTTGAATTCACATGACTTGACATATGACTCGTTTTTTATATACTATATACTAATCATCGTGAAACATATATGTATATGATGCAAACTATACAACCATGTTTTTAACTTATCGCTTCGAACTTATGACCTGGGGAGATCGACGAGTAACGTCGTATTATGGAATGTCTCAACTCTGAGAGTTGCATCAGACTGTTGAATTACTAAGTTATATGTATTTAATTTCAAATTCTAAAATCATTCATTCAAAATAGGCTAAAATTGGAACTGTTTGAACGACTACATAATATAAGATAGCCTCCAAAACTCCCACCCTTCATCGCTTCGCAACAAGCTCTCAAATGTCTCTGTGGTAATATTTTTATAATTTGAATTACTTATGCCTGATATATACTTATATCCGTGTGGTGTCCGGATTAAGAATATAGCACCAGTCCATCTCCTCCCGTGGATGTCGTAAAAGGCGACTAAGGACTCTAACCCAGAGGGATGGGCAGCAGCGTCCCTTCTGTGGAATAGCATCATTCTGCGCTCACCAACCCGCCTGCCAAGCGTGGTGAATATTGGCACATTCCCCCCAAAATGACGACACAATTGTGGAAATCCACGGGGGAGGCCTTTGTTCAGCAGTGGACGTATAAATGGCTGATATGATGATGATGATGCCCGATATAAAATTAAAGAACAACAAAAGTGTAAGGAACGCTGTAGGATGGCATGGTATTGCCACATGAGATCAGTTAACACACATCCTTATACATTTGAATAATAAAATGGGAAATAAAAAGCATAAAAAAAATTAAGCACTACAAATTTTCTTTTAGCAAATGTTTTCTTAAAATTCATTTTTTAAATAATGTATACATTATTTTATAAGTATATTATATAAGCTGGTCTATTGCTGTTTATTATATTTCTGGTGGTAGGTAAACCATTAGAGATTACAAGGGTCCGGCTAGGTAGGTACCACGGCAATGCCAGATATTCTACCGCCAAGCAGTAGCCATGCCACTTATCAAATTTAAAAGTTATTTGACGATTGAAACTGAAAGTCGATATGCATGCGAACGAGGGGCATGCCGCACGCACAAACCACCAGGGCGGTCATCTTCGGTACCGAAGGGGGGCTCCAGATCCTCAAAACAATCAAACTTGCTCCACCCATTGGTTCCACGCCTTTAGGCACATCTCGGAGGGGCTGACAGTAAAGCGGTCACCCCCTCTAGCAGAGGAAAGGTGACTGTAAAGAGGGCGCACCCCTAGGGACATCTCGGGCGGATTGTAACCTTATGTTTTCAATGTATTTCTTATTTTAAACTCTCCCATAGTAAGTACCTGTATTAATTTTACATGTGCACTCGATTCAGATTTTTTTCATGTTGTCCGTCTGGTAGTTTAACATCAATTACAAGTGTTAGTTATTTTGTTGGGCTTCTGGCAGGCTCTTCCGAGAAGTGTGGCTGCTCAACCGGACATTTCTGGTGAAGCCAAAAGAGGCTTCCAGCCCGGCTTAAAATTAATATTAAAATCTAAGCAACTTGCGCTAAGGGCGCCTGCAGGACATGGACCTCGGTTTAGGGGACAGCTGGATCGGTTTTATTTCATTTGTATAATGAGACGTGTAAACCTACAGACTCGGCACGGGCCGGCGCGAGCACGGGCGGAGACGTATTTCCTACTTGAATGGAGTGGTATCGATTACAAGAAGAGTGGTACACTATATATAGCAACGCTTATTTACCGTAAATATATATAACCTTTTTATTCACCACGGTAGTATTGCATATACAAGGTCTTAATTTAATAGTCCACGATATTTTGCATGGCGCTATAGTGAACGATGAAGATAATGTAGGTGTAAAAAAAACTTGTAAATTTGCTGTTTAAAAATTTATTTTACTAAATCATTTATTTCATTACATCCTAGTTCTCTTAGTTGTGATAATATTCACATGCATCTAGTAAGATAATGGCGGGCGGGGCTGGTTGACTGATATAGATAGGCTATAACGTTAAACAAAACAGACGGTGCACGGTAGCGACATCACACAAAAGAAAGAAATGGATTTTTACCGTGAGATTTTTTTGTGTTCGGTACGTCATCTTAAGCATTTACTGAGGCACCATGCAAAATATCGTGGATTATTAAAATAAGACCTTATATATAGTGTACCACGTAATTGTTACCACTCCGTTCAAGTAGGAAATACGTCTCCGCCCGAGCTCGCGCCGGCCCGTGCCGAGTCTGTAGGTTTAAACGTATATACAGGGTGGGCCATAAGGGTGTTGGCGGTTTCAATATTCAATTAAAAAAGAACTACGAAACATAACAAAAATATATTTGTACTTTTTAAAAGTAGAAACATAGGAATTTTTAAGACCTAAAAATAATGTTGTCCAAATGACTTCCCTCGGCTGCTTGGCACTCTTGGAACCGAAGTCCGCCCACACTTTTCCTTTTAATGAGAGTAACCACCCACCCAAAGAAATTTCATTTAAAAAATCTTTTATGTGTCAAGTTCCACCGAATACAATTATTAAGAAAGAAGTCGCTTCAGAGTAGTAATAACGAAAACATCAAGATAATTATATTGTTTGTATTTATTTATTTATTTATTTATTTATTTAATTAACAACCGCTTACTGCACTTACAGTTGCCCAACGCGCACAGTAAGCCAAGCAATAGTGCTACTCGTAAATACATATTTCTTATATTTAGTCATTAAGGAATTTAAGACAGTAACTAATAAATTGGTTAATGCTGTTGCTGAAAATATCAACCTCTGGCTGCTGAGCAATCAGAGCGTTTAGCAATGAAACAGCATGACTCGTGGGAGCATACTGGGAAGTACATGTGCGTACCGATGGCATCGCGAGTAGACGGCGCGCGCGCAGCCGCGTGTACTGGTTAGGCGCGGACAGGAAACAACGAGCGAGGGTTGTAGGGTTGTCGATCTTGCTGTTTAAAGTAAGATAATAATGAACCATTAAAGCACACTTCCGTCTTAACTCCAACGTGTTTAAGCCCACCATACCAGATACAAACAGAGACGGATACAAAAACGGATAGTAGCCAAAGAGTTTTTTATAAAGATAACGTGCGAATTTCCGTTGTGCACGTTCGACCATTGTCCTATACTTCTCCTCATGCGGAGCCCAAATAATAGAGTTATACTCTAAAATACTACGCACGAAGGCAAAGTACAGGACAATAATTGCACCCTTGTCCTGAAATCGAGCCGATTGTCTCATGACGAATCCCAGTGATTTAAAAGCTCTGGCACAGATTTCTGATATATGGGTGTTCAGCGTCAGACTACTGTCGAAAATTACACCCAAGTCTCGGATTTCGGTAACACGCTCAAGCGGAACATCAGCAATCCTGTATGTATATGCGCTGGGGAAACGAGATCGCGTAAACGTTATTATTTTACACTTAGATAAGTTGAATTCCAAGCGATTTCGCGTGCCCCACTCAACAACACTATTGATATCCCGCTGAAGCGCGTCACAGTCTTCAACAGACCCGATACCCAAGAATAACTTCAAATCATCCGCAAACAAAAGACACTGAGCCGCTGTGACGACGTTCGGCAAGTCATTGACCATTATGAGGAACTGTGTCGGTCCCAACGTGCTGCCTTGACTTACACCAGAACAAGTGTCATACGGATCTGATCGGTAATGGGATAGTTGCACGTATTGCCTACGGTTGGCAAAGTAATTGGAAAATAGTTTTAAAAGGTTAGGTGTAAACCCTATCCCAGAAAACTTTTTCAAAAGCACATCGTTGTGAACGCGGTCAAAAGCCTTTTTAAAGTCAAAATACGCCACGTCCACCTGCCTATTGCGATCCATTTCAGTCACAGCATAATCAACGAGGTTGATCAAGTTTGTAGTAGTAGACTTACCAGTCCTGAAACCATGTTGACAATCGCTCAATAGTGGTTTGACCTGTCTGGTAATATGCTGATTCAAAATAGATTCAAATAACTTGCCAAGCACATTGTAATGAATCATTGATCACAAATCACAACACTACAACATTCTATTGCTCACGTCAGTGTCTACTTCCCCTTCCCCGTTACTACATACTAAGTCTTTGTTGATTTTACCATCGTCATTAATGTCTGTTGAGCGCATGAATGTAGTCCGATGAAATGCGTCATAAAAATTGTACAAATTAATGAATGCTTTGTTTTGAAGGCATGGTTGGCCCAGTGGCTAAGCGGTTGGCTTTCTGCCAGTGCCAGTGCCAGTGCTGGACAGAAACCTCCCCCAGAAATTGCCACAACGACCGGTATAGGTTTGTGTGGCTCATTGGGGGGTTTCGCCATAATCACCACGCTTGGCAGACGGGTTTGCATTCGCAGTTGAGTTATAAATGGACTGGAAGGACACTGCTGCCCATCCTCCGGCTAATCCTGTAGTCACCTTCTACGACACCTACAGAATGAGTTCGGGGTGGTGGTATTCGTAGACACCACACGGCAGGTGCTCTGATCAGCAAGTTTCAATTCCCTACGGAACGTTTGTGTGGCTTAGAGGAAGTTGTTCCAGATGTGCCGTATTTGTGCATGTGAGATTTGTCTGGAAACTGTGCCCACGACGCAGCAAAAATACAAAAGTAGGGCATCGTTTATCTATACTGGATATAATAAAGCTGAAGAGTTTGTTTTTTGAACGGGCTAATCTGCGGAACTACCAGTAGAATATGAAAAACTATTTTTCATTTGATAGGCCAATTCTTGGGAAATGTTATAAGTTATTAAAAAGCACGCTACGGAGCCGAACAAAAAGAATAAAGTCACAAAGAACGCTAAGGGAAAACGTAGTAACGTAAGTATTACGTGGGCGGACGATGCGACGAGGAGGGTCGGGGGCCGAGGGCAGCTGCCCGACGAGAACCGAGCTTTACTGAGAAGAGCCGAGCTCTTTCAATTAAACGGAGAGTGAAACCGTGGAGCACAGTTAGTTTATGAAATAGTTCTAGTTCTTTCAATCTGCTTTGATGGCCGTCTTAATTATCCTCATTTACAGCCTTAAAGGCTTCGTCACTATCACGCTTTTCTGTTCATTCCTATACTCTCCGTATCTAGTTTCCCAGGCAGCCTTAAAATGTTATCTTAACGATGGGCTGCTGTTTTGCCCCAACCCAACTGTCAAAATCTGTCACGAACGCGATTTCCTTCGGCAGTTTCATTGCACCGTGTGCCATAGTGTTTAGTTTTCTGTTGTCTAACCAGTGACCGGTCAAGCGTCGCACCTGTTTATAACAATAACATTGTAGTACCATCCAATGCCTACAGGCACATCTCGGAGTGGGTGACTGTAAAGTGGTCACTCCCCCGGGGGGATTGTAAAGGATCCCCCAAAGCGTCCTACGGCAGCGCGTGACCACATGTGTGCTACCGCCTTCTCTTGGGTCGCTTGGTGTGAGCACGCATATTCCCCAATCTACGCACCCGCGAACCCAGAGGTCCCCCACCTTATAGCATCGGCAGGGGGTTTCAGGCGTATGGGAATTAGGCACCAGGGTGGTTGTTACCCCGGCGCCTCCTCTCCTCCTTCTTCGAGCGGGATCGGCCCTCTTCCGATCCCGCTCTGCGGTCTCTTTCTGGAGCATGACGCTCTCACAGAAGGAGACCACTGAATTCCAGTATTCGTGCTCTGCCAACATAGCCGACACTACTGCTGGCAGAGAGCGGTGGTTGGTACCTACCGAGCAGGACTCTTGCGTTATGAGGCCTACCTCCAGTAAGCCTCTTCTCTTGACAGCCGAATGAAGATATTACAATATATGAAGATATAAATAGGACTGGAATAAGAAATGCTTTGTCAAAGGCTATTGCGTTCATTATCACTACTTCAAAAAACCAAATTAACACTCTGTATATTGATTTTGTAAAGATTTTGCACGTCCAATAACGCACGTACCTACAAGTTGTAATGTATTGGGTTTAATCTTAGCTTTAGCTTCTAATTCATCCAAGAATTACAAAAATGTGGAGCCTGCTATCGAGTACTTAGGTATGTAACTACGTGTAGCAGCGCGCGCGCCGTCGATACGCAGCAAGTGACGAAATTCACCTTGAGCTTTGTAACTTGCTGATGAAATATACGCCTTTAGTTTCAATTTGGTACTACATAGCCTTCCATTTCCAAGTTGAATGGAATCTTAGGACAAATTCATACTCTTTTCAAATGATCTTCTAACCTTAAATAATTGATAAACATTATAGAATTGCCATAAAAGATAATTAAAGAAGGATTAATTCTAGTTATTAACATCATCTGTCAAATATCGAAAAATTGGTAAAAGCCACGAAACATGGCATGTATAACTTTTTTTTTTAACTTTGCCCCACACTAGGATTTCTCCTGTGTCGTGAGTGCGTTTACAGACATGAATTCCACATACAATACACCCAGACCCGGAAAAACTATATGGTGAAACATGGTGATGAGTGATCACGTCGGGGTCACCAATATGGGGTACAAGGTGTGGTGTTCCTCCAGGGAGGATTCTCCAGCCAGGCGGATGGTATGCCTGGCGGGCCGAAGCCCAACGGTTGATATTGGACGACTATATATGCTACGTTGCGCGAATACTTTAATAGTGTGATTCAGGATTCTTTGACGTCATCGGAGAGTTGCATTTAATAGTCGAGTAGATGTCGTTGTAGTTGTATTGCTGGCGATGTAGGTGTCGCCACAACTACCTGCAGGTCATACAAATATTTGTTCCGTGCGGGAATCGAACCCACGACCCGGAGCGCAGCAGCCGACTGTATCAGCCACCGCACCAACCGTGATAAGAACCTAACAAAAGGGTAAAAGAAATCATATTGCAATAATAAATACTCAATACTCAAAGTCCATAGTTAGATATAGTTTTTGAACAGACTGACTGAAATGGCTGGCAATTTACAATAGGCAGATATAATAATATAATAAATAGACAAGCCACGGGCTTATTAAATATTTGGCTTTCTGATATCTGCAATATTTGTGGGTTTTGCCATACAACTTGTATTCTTCTGGTTCCGAGGCGTGCATATGAGATTTGTTAATTTTGTTTGTTACTGGGAAAATCCTCATGGACATCCTCCGCCCTGGGGAATCCGGAGAGGCCCTTCTTTCAATCTACCTATCGCTGGGGGTGCAGGATTTACTTGCGCTTGCTGACCCTCTCCCATCAAGGAGGTGCGCGTGTGGAATAATCCCGCACCGCAACCTCTGGCCGTGTAAATGTAACGACGGACTGCAACAAGTCTGCCCATATGTCATAATTATTTGCCTGACGAGGACGTTGAGTGCCCTCTTCATAGAAGCATCTGTCGGGTTTGGAATGTTGCAGATATTCTTCCTCCGCAGCGCTAAGTTACCCCTGGAGATGTGGAACGGTCAATTTATGAGATTTATGCCTGTAAACTGTACCCACGAAACAAGTGAGTTTTGCGTAGGGCATTGTTATTCATAAAAAAAAACCCATGCCTCAAATGATGACGTGGTTCATAAAGTGAACGATTACGCTTTACGACATGATTAGAAATGATGCAATTAGGCTGCGCTCTTACCTCAATACATACTGTGTGCATGTAAACGCGAAACTAATTTACTGGAGAGATAAAAATAAACCATGGAACAAGAAGATATACCTGTGTAGAAATACCAACTTTATATTTTAATGAGTTAAGTATATATCATTATCATATCAGCATTTGTCATTTGGTTAGTCACTTTAGGGGGAATTTGCCAGTAGGTACTCATCGCGCTTGGTAGGTTGAGCAGGATGGCTGCTGTTCCACGGAAGGGACGCTGCTGGCCATCCCTCTGGTTTAGTCCCTTAGTCACCACGGGAGAAGATTGAGTGGTGCTATATTCTTAATCCGAACACCACACTAATTACGTACCACCACAAGAAAGTTATAAATCCTTTTTTAGAATTATAAGTTCTCAGCCACCTTAAATGTCTGAAATCGGTATACAGGCTGTGGTGTTGCCATTATTATGATAATATTTTCGTAAATTCCTACGTAATACTTATTAATCTACGTAACAAAATAATTCGACGATACGGAGAAAAACAAGTTGTTTTAATATAAATGTTACGTATGCGTACGTCACGACACACCCGCGCTATCGACCAATCAAATTGCGCCGTGCGTATTGCACTCCTCGGTTATATAAAGTGCGCGCGCCGATTTTAAATCACTATGTTCCCAGAGTTTCCGAGCGCATAGTATTAAATGGGTTACAAATTAAATACTACAGGATATTACAGGTGGCTGATATTTCTGTTTAGTTTCAGTAATTTCGATAAAATCTAGCTCGAGGATTATTCCATATTTTTTTTAATAAAAGTATTAATTGAATAGTTTAATTTATTTGAATATTTTAAATATGTTGCACTTTAACGGTGTCCCCGAAGATTACGCGAGGAAGACCAACAAGTAAGTTATATATTTTTTTATAATTTTACTTTAGCAAATAAACAACTACGATTTATTTAAAAAAACAGAAAATAGATTTTGTTTATGACTTAGTTGATTCTGAAAATTGTCCATTTCATGTACACAAGTATTTTAATTTAAACACTAAATACAAACTTTTATGTACAAAGGCGAGCTTAACTCAGAATTGAGATTTCTACCTTTCTTTTTTTGGTTTAATTCTATTTTAGATGATATGTACTTATTCTTTCTTACTTATCGCTAATTTTCTTAAACGATGGACAGAGAATTTATAATAAATAATAATAGGTATATAATAAATGTGAGAGACATTCCAAACTTAATATATATTCATTATAATATTTAAATAAGTAGTGAAGCGGCGAATTAAATTAAAATAAAGTAAAGCCTTTAATGTAGTTTATATATATATACACACATACATGTTACAAGTATATGAAATGTGGTGTAAATGTGGAAGATTTGGTGTTTATGGAGTATTTAGATATTATTAGACATTATCAAGAAAAGGAAATTCTCAATGGTTTTTATAAACCTACTTGCAGTTTAAATCGTGTTAATGAAATGGTTTAAGAAAAGTTCAAATGTTACCGAGTGCCTATACTTATATAGACTCCCCAGGCCTCTTCATCATTTCCCTGTCTTCAAACCGCAATTCGTAAAGTATCGTCGGTTATTACATTTTATTTTTCCAGCCATTTTCCATCAACATATCAGCTAAAAGAAGTCCACTGCTGAACAATGATCTCCCCCATAGACGACCAGATTCATGCCGTGTGTCATCATTGTGGGGGGGGGGGGGGGGGGGATGTCTGTGGAATGGCTGTTGTTCCACAGAAGTGACATTGCTGGTCTGCTGCCCATCACTGGTTTAGAGTCCCTTAGTCGCCTCATACGATATCCACGAGAGGAGAATTTGGTGTGGTACTATATTTGTACCACCACACGGACAACGAAAGTCTTTTGTCTAATTCTGGAAACCAATTCCGTATTAGCTACTATTTCACCACAGGCGTTTTAAATGTTGATTGTCTGTAATTCATATCATATCATCGTTTCACCTTTCTCATAACATCATTGTTTCAAATCGACTTAAATTAAGAGACATCCAACTTTTGTTGAATGTTTAAATAAATACAGACATGCAGGGAATAAGTTTTCGCACATATAAAATAACAAATTGATGATTGATGATGATGATTGATATTGCACCCGGGATCAGGGTAATTATATTTAAAAAAAAAAATGTAATAGTAATATTTTTCTTCCCTTTCTTCATGGATTGGGGATCGATTATTGATCAATTGTTTTATCGAACTATATCTATGGATCAGCCAAAGCTACCACGATTGACGTCGATCGATGACGTTATTTGGGTGAGTGTGGTAACACTCTAATGTTCTGTGTGGGTCAATATAAGAAACAAAGGGCCAATGTACAAACAAAATCTCGAAATCGAAATCTGACTTCGCTTCACTGGTCTGTCACAGTCGTGATTGACTTCTACTTGTATAGCATTTTACTGCGTCACGGCTTGTCGTAAAAGCGATCGTTCACACAAAGCCGTTAATATCTGTCAAGTGAAGGACAAGTACATGCCACCTCTGTTTTGACTCGAGTGCTAGAGTGTGGGTCATAAACACATCGGCAGTGCAATTCCCTAAGCTCAAACATCCATAACAACATCAAACACACTGCAGCCCGTAAACATCCACTGTTGTACATGAGCCTTCCAATGATCAACACAATGAGCGGTCATAGAGGATAATGCCTTAATCACCTCGCTAGGCAGGTGGATTGATGATCACAGTATGTTGTTATTAGCACAAGGAGGATGCTACTGCCCATCTTCTTGATATAAACCCCATAGTCACTATTTACGACACCCATTTCTTTATCCCTAACCCCAACCACACTGTCCACAGTTTAATCACTGCGTTTTATATAAATTGTGGACGAAATTTAAAATACTACGTAGTTATTTTAACAAAAAATGGATCTTCGATTCATATCTACAAATTGTGCAAGATTATTAATTAATTCTAGGTATTAATTCAATCTGATATTTGGGTACAAAGTGCAGTGATAGATAATATTAACCTTCGGTTCAATTCGCCTATATGACCGGTTCAAAGTTCTAAACGCTACCCTGAATTCCAGACAGTGGACTCAAGCGATAATATTATACAATTTTCCATAAAATTTCTAAGGACAATAGTAAAAGTATTTTACTTTATTCGTGGTGTTAGACTTAAACCTTAACGGTATGTTCTGCCATTTGCAGTGGACCGGGACGGCCAAAATTCATCATTTTAAAAATGAAAATATACCGAGATGGCACGCAGTTGTGTAATTCGCCTTAAAACAACCAACGCGATATTTATATTAAGAGACCGAAGTGGCCGAAGACCACATTATGCATTTTAGAAGTATTTTTAACTTTCTTCTCTTTTGTTCACAGATATGCCCAAGTGGCGCTGGCTTGCGGCCGCGCGGCCCATCAAACTGCTCTTCGAGGCGCCGCCACCCCCAACCCCCAACTCGCTGCCTTAACACCGAAGGTAAATATGACTAAAGTTTTGAAGGCAAGCGAAGTTTTCTGTAGAGTTTGCTATTTGAGTAATAAAGACATTTTATAGAAGGCCTTCAAACACAATAACAGTCATAGATACTACAAGTCATTTCTTAAAAGAATAACTAGGAAGTGAGTGACTAGGTACAATTTAACCCATTGTTTGTGTAGTTCAATGCAATATCCTGAACTTGCATCAATAACAAACCTATCTTAGGATGCAACGCATTTTTTTATAATGGGCTTCTCGCAAAGGTACTTCTCAAGGGAGATGTGGTTGCTTGATCGTAATCAATCTAATTCAACATCTTTAGCTTTAAGATTTTCAACTTTATCCGTTTTTATGTTAAGATCACATTCAACACAAAAACCAGACAAATCCTTAATCCCAAATCTAAAGCGGCCGTAAGTCGGTCTACAACAAAACTTCTTAAACATTTAATTCGGATAAAAGATCATCCAAATGTCGTAGAGTTTTATCAGATCCTCCTAACGTTCCGCTATCCCGCAGGTCCGTGCCTTTGTGGAGCGCAGCGTGGCGCTCTGCCAGCCAGAGCATGTCCATGTTTGTGATGGATCCGAGGCGGAAGCAGTCGCGTTGCTTCATATCATGCAGCAACATGGCACCTTGAAACGATTACCCAAGTACGATAACTGGTGAGTACAGAAAATAATATTAAGTAGTTGTGTAGGCATAAGCTAAAATACTCCAACAAAATCTCGATTTCATTTTTCTACTCTATTATAGAAGCGAATCGAGCTAGCACACTTACATCAGTCCAAAAATACCAAGAAATAAATCGTTAGGGTTTTACAGTTGAAGAACAATTAATGGATCTTTCTCTTAAAAATTGTACCTATGAGTCATTATCTAGTTCCTTTTAATCCAACCAAACATATCGCCATGATGCATGAAGAACCTATTTGTGTAGTTTATTAACAATATCTCCTTTTTACCTCCCCAGCTGGCTAGCCCGCACCGATCCTTCAGACGTGGCTCGCGTCGAGTCTCGCACATTTATTTGCTCCGAGAAAGAGAGAGACGTAGTGCCGGCCGCTCGGGCGGGGCTGAAATCTGCGCTTGGTAACTACATTGCTGCCGCTGATTACGACAAAGCGATCACCGAGAGGTTTCCGGGATGCATGAGGGGTAAGTCTTCAGATTTCAAACGGTATATTCAAGTTTATGCGGAACTGACTCAAGAGACTAGACGTGACCACGATAGGCCAGCAGAGTGGGACAATAATCCGCCTTCATAATTCTAACATATTTGTTATGTTATGTTATTTTTAAAAAACGTGGGGCAACACTAGGATTTCTCCTGTGTCGTGGGTGCGTTTACAGACACAAATTTCACACACAATACACCCAGACCCGGAACAACTACCTGCAGATCATACAAATATTTGTTCCGTGCGGGAATCGAACCCACGACCCGGAGCGCAGCAGTCTACTGTATCAGCCACTGCACCAACACCAACAAAATGCAAGTTAAAAACAAAAGCCGCAATAATGTTTGTTGTGTTTGTATGTAAACTATTATTTGCGTAAACGTCATTGAATCAAAGAGACTGGCAACAAATTTCACAATTAGATTTCAATTAAATTTCCTAAAATCTAAAATTACCAAGCGCCTTGAATATTAGTGACGGTGAATTTGAATTGTACGTTTTATGTATGTATGTGTTCTATGTGCGTTACAAATTTGAAAACAATGGCAAAGGCGACTGTTGTGTACTTCCAGTTCATAAATAATGACAGACCGACGTTACCCCTGTATGATGTGCAAAGAAAGGAAACATAAAGTTTTATAGATTTATTATTTTAAGTTCATGATAGATATTAAAAACGTTAATCTGTATCAACAGTTTTAATTATATTATAAATAGTCTTATTCTTTCATCATTTGTATAAGACATTAAATATATAAATGAAATCAAATTTCGTGCCATGGCCAGTTTTGTAGAAAGTAAAGTTAGTTTTAAAATACGCAGCTTGACCGAGTGTTATCTTATTTGAAATACCTGCCTTTAAAGATAGTAAACGACCACAATTGACATGATAAATCAAAATACCGAACGATTATTGTTACATTTTACGTAGCAGACAACAGATATAATATTGTTTGTTTACTGGGGTCCTTTATTACAGAGATACAGAAAGTGAGGGGATTACAATATTTAACCAGCTGTGCTATTCTCTAAGAACTCGCTTCTGAATCCGCAGTGAAAATTATTAAAAACAATACGATCTTAGACTTCACTGCGGATTCAGAATTGAGTATGCTAGTGAGTTCTTACAGCCATAAATAGCCACGCAGGTTCTAAACTGTACAGAAAACCTTATAACCACAGTATAAAGCTAATGGTACCTAATTATATTTTTCTCGATGTTTAGCGAAATGTGATTCATAATTATTATTTTTTTATTCTTTACTCTCCAAACCAATTCTGCTACATCAATTTATGGTTTGTCAACAGGACGCACTATGTACGTGATTCCGTTCTCCATGGGTCCCGTCGGCTCCCCGCTATCCAAGATCGGTGTAGAGATCACGGACTCGCCATACGTTGTCTACTCTATGCGTGTCATGACCAGGATTGGTAAGTACTTCTTGAATGATTATTCTTTAAGAAAAAACAGCCTCAACTATCCCACTGTAGGGCCAAGGCCTCTCCTAATTGGAGGAACGACGATGATCCGCAAGCTGGCCCACTGCGTGTTGATGGAATCGCTTTTTCCAATCGAGTCGTTTATATTAATTGTAGCCGTCATAGATTCATAATTTCTGGCGAAAAACGTCCATGGCTGGACAGACGCCTCACCCAAAGATTGCCATGACAACCATCATGGGGGTTTTTTACTATAATCGCCACACTTGGTAGACGGGTTGGAAGGATGCTGCTGCCCATCGTACGGCTAATCCCATAGTCGCCTTTTACGACACCTACGGGATGAGATGGGGTGGTGGTATTCTTACAGCCGAAATTAACAATAAATCCGATCCAAACTCCCTTAGATTAAAGATTTTGAACTTGACCTGTTTTTGTTACGATCTCATTTAACACAAAAAACATCATCATCATCCCATAGCAGTCCACTGCTGGATATAGGTCTCTCCAATGTCACGCCACTGAGCAAATCCCAGGCTTTTCTCATCCAGTTCATGCCAGCCACCTTACGAAGGTCGTCACTCCACCGAGCCTGAGCCTACACTACGTTTATCGAGCCGCGGTCTCCACTGAAGAATACGTTTGCCCCAACGGCCACCGGTTCTACGGCTAATATGGCCAGCCTATTGCCACTTCAGCTTTCTAATCGGGTGGGCTATTTCGGTGACTGGTTCTCTATCGGATCAGCTCGTTTCGGATTCGATCCTTCAGAGAATCGCCTGGCATAGCCCTGTCCATAGCTCGCTGAGCAACTATAAATTTCTGGACTTGCTGAACTGTCAGTGTCCACGTTTCGGCACCGTGTGTCATAACACTCATAACAGGTAAGACGCACAACTAAAGACTTTTGTCTTGAATCTCTGTGGTATTGAGGACAGAAACACTTCACGCAATTTCAAAAATGTCGCACTGACCAGCTGAATAAAAAAAAACAGACATGTCCTTAACTCCATATCCAAAGATTTCGGATCAGATTGATTACCAATTTCGGCCGTTAGCCGGCACTACACGGCGTCGTCGTAGATTACTTCGTTTTATTTACCGTGTCTATTGACGATTTGCATTTCAATTAATATTTTGAGGGTGGCAACGGATTCTGTCATTGGAAAAATTAAAACTTTTTGTATAGTCAGGTTGTGGTCTAAACATTTATTAGTCTGCCTACAAGAGTAGAACACAGACAATGTACATACATCACTACAACATTGTAAATGTAAGTCAAAACATCAATAATGAATCCATCAAGAATATAAAGAACCTACCTTACTTAATGTACAGTAATTATAAGTTAAAATACAATTATTTGTCATACAGTAATAGTAATTCGGCACCATTACAAATTCGTCTTTGACGATACCAAAAATAAAGACACCCAGAAATATTAAAAGTAATTAGTCTTCAAATTCTTCAGGATCGGTTTCAGGATATTCAATTTCACCTGGTGGGGCCGAAGTTTCAATCGGAGGCTCAGGATATTTCAGTGCCGCATGAAATGCAGACCTGCAATCAGTTGGTAGATAGCTCTGATCACCTTGTAATACATTAGTCATATCTGAATGTGTAGGATTTGTAAGTGCACTAATATTGCACGCTCTGATCTTTTCTTGGCCCGTATTTTGTATATCATTTATAACGTTAAGGATCGCAGTCTTAGCTAAATGTCTCTGGCTACTGTTTAATTCTCGCAACATTGGGACTAGCATCATCGCAAAAAAGGTCACATCATCGAACTCAGATATGACCTGCTGAAACGTACTCAGTTTTGCGAGTTTAGTAATATTCGGATCTATTATATTCTGTTCTGCTATATTCGACTCTGCTATATTCGGGTCTGATATATCCTGCTCAGCTAAATTCAGCTCTGCGGACACTTGAGATTCTCTGTTGTCCGCAAAACTCCAAGGTTCTTCTAAATTCGACAGTTGTGATGACGTAGTTGGCAGTTCTTCTACAGTTTTCATAACGCAGTCTACTTCTGGCTCTTTGTTACTGTCTTCACTGACGTCGCGGGCTGCCATTGTCGGAGCAACAAACTGCAGGTTATTTAAATAATAGTATTGCCTCTTCTTGCTGCCAGATAGAGTCAGTTGGGTTTCCCCAAGGAACTTCTTGAAGAATATGTTTTCTATATTGTGCCCCTCGCCTTGTACTTCTGTAACTGAAAAATAATGACTATGATCATCCATCATTCCAACCGAAAAAATCGTCCACAGCTGGACATAGGCCTTTTCCAAAGTTTTACAAAAACTACCGGTTTGGTTGTGTGGCTCATTCTTTTGCTCATTATTGCCACGCTTGGTAGGCGGGTTGGCGATTACAGTCAAGTTGTAAATGTAGGAAGGACGCTGGTGCCTATCCCACGTCTATTTCCTTAGTCACCTTTTGCGACACCCGCAGGATGAGATG
This sequence comes from Diloba caeruleocephala, assembly GCA_947459985.1. Classification (NCBI taxonomy): domain Eukaryota; kingdom Metazoa; phylum Arthropoda; class Insecta; order Lepidoptera; family Noctuidae; genus Diloba; species Diloba caeruleocephala. Next base: position 11,400,485 of record OX381627.1, on the reverse strand, counting down.
GGTTGGTGTTATTCTTACACCACATAGGTTCCACGGGTAAAAAAATAACACCTGCTTACAATTACGAAAATAAAATGCTTAAATAGTTTTTCATATCACGTAACATAAATCGACCTATCCACAAATAGCTCAGTCCATATGAACGCCTACGTTTAGCCGGGAATAGGTTCTGTATCGATCGTCATTTTATTAAGCTACGGGCACTGGGCACCGGGCACCATCTAATTCCAGCTTAGTACCAGTTATCAAATCCAAGCCCCCGGGGTCAATCCACTTCAAGTTACGCAGTTGCGTTTGCTATCTAGAAATTAGGCGAGCTGAGCCATTATTGATTTTTAATTATGTATCAATAATGTCGGGTATTGTAAATTTAAATATTATCTTAATGATCACTCTAGTGAGCACTCTGGGTATTGTTATAATCACCACGCTTGGCAGGCTGATTGGTGATCGCAATCTTAGCTCAATATTAGCACACGGGAGGATGCTGCTGCCTATCCCTTTGATAACAACCTTTAGTCGCCTTTTACGACACCCATGTGACAAGGGGTGGTATATTTTTACCAGAAACCACACGGAATATATCAAATATTACACATATTACAGTTCTAAATTTAAAACTACCTACATGATAATTAGAAATTCCTCTGAGTAATTTAATAAAATAAAAAATACCTTTATCCTGGAAAATCTTCCAGAAACATTTGTTTTAAAGTTTGTCCCTTGGTCTAATCAGCTGGCGGTTCGACCTGATCTCTCTTTATACTTCTGATAACAAAATATCCACATCAGAAATCTTAATTTGCCCGCTGCTACCAGGAGGACCGATCTCGGACACGTCGGTTGTTACCGCGTTGTTGTCGACGCACTGCTGCCTGCGCCGTCAATGTCGCACAACGGCGCAATACATTGCAAGAAAATTGCAACGACATCTATGCACTTTGAAACAGCGCGCGTTTACAATTGAGTATATAATCCTAATGGTACTTACTTCTGTTTCACAAGTGCTCGAATTTAAGTGTGTAAATAGACCATATTTTAGAAGAAAAAAATACTAGGTACTGGTAGTAGTTATCTCAGAAAATTTATAATATACCTACTATTAAAAAATATCTTTTAATCATGGCTGGGCGGCGAGGCTCACTTGTTGCTATGTTTTGCCGCAAGTGTGGGACAAGGCGCTGAGTGCGATGTTCCGACCAATCAGGATGCACCAAAAAAGCGCGCCAAAAATTTAATTATATTTATTATTAATTTAGTACAAATAAAATGTCTTTTCCTTGTGGCGTGGTGTTCGGAATTCAGCGTTGCCAGAGGGGTACGAATAGTACGAATTGTGTACTATTACAGTCATATGTGTACTTGCGTACTCTGGGCCTTATTTGTGTACTCAAAGTAATTTTTCATGATATAAGATTTTATTGTTTTTTTGATAAGTATCCAACATCACAACCGTGATAAAAGTCAACAACAAAAGTACAGTGTGTAAGAACAGTATAACATATAATGCATACATACCGGAACACTACACTAATCGAAACCTAATACTTGGGAAAACTTACTTTTGTTGTCAACACTTTTGTCGGAGTTTACTCGGATTTCTACTCACTTTTCTGAATACCCAGTTACGTATGTAATCTGTGTTATAGGGTACACTCTTGTGTACCCTGCTATAGTTTCGTTTACTATTTTTGTGACTCGTACGTACCATAGACGTAGTATCATCTGGCAATGCTGGTTCGAATTAGGAATATAGTGTCACGCCATGTCATCACGTGGATGTCGTAAACGACGACTACTGCTAAACTGGCGGGATGGGCACGCTCACCAACTCGCCTGCCAAGAGTGGTGAGTACCTGCTGGAAAATGTCCCAAAAAATGACTACACAATTGTGAAAATTTATGGGGAGGCCTTTGGTCAGCAGTGAACTTTCTTTGGCTGATATTATGAAGATGATGATCAGAATATTTTATCTATACAAATAAATAAGTGTCTGTTAATAACATCTTTTTACTAAATGCATATGAAGGTATATACGGTCCCTACAACAAAAAACCTATTCAAATGTTTTTTTCTGTCTGTCAGATTAGCGGGAACAAACAGCTGTCTGTTTGTTCCTGCTAATCTCCGAAACGGCTGAACTGATTTTTACGGGACTTTCACTGGCAGATAGCTGATGTTATAAGGAATAACTTAAGTAATTTTTATTTTAGAAAAATAATTAGGGGACCGTCCAAAAAAATAAAACCCATTAAATCCAATATATATATACATACTCTATGTCAAGTGTCTATGCCGAAGTACTCTAAATTATATATAAATAATCCACTTTCTTTTAAATTAAACGGCGGGTGAAACCGCGGGTCCTAACTAGTTAGAAATAACATATTAAAGGTGTTTCTGTGCTAGATAAAAGTATGAACTTAGTACTTGTGTATTTTGACATGCGTTGATATAGATTGTGTTTGTAAACAATATTTAGACAACGGCATTATGTCCGACTATTGACATGTTTAAATGGGTTGGTTGTTAAGATTATAATATTCCAGAAAATATACTATGTGCACTAGTCGAAATCGCGGTACTGTTTTTTCTAATAGGCAAAGACAATCAATTACTTTCAAGTTTTAATAACTCCAAAGATGACTTTAACTTGAGGTTGACATCAAATATCATGGTACAATTTATTATAACTCTTACATAGATTATTTCTCTAATCCAAGTATCTGACTACTAAAACTGATGCGACTGATTATGTTTATATTTCATAATAAGTAAGCAATAGTTTAAATAAATAAAATATTATATAATAAAAAATAAAAAAAAATAGTTTAATATATCGCACATCCGATGCAAGAATGAAGCAATTGTCATTTTTAAAATTTTGAGTTGAGCATACACAAGTCTTAAAAACTATTTTCTACCGGTTCAAGAACGACAAATCTCTGGTTCGACTACTTGTCTCTACGAGGCCACTTATGCCATCAGAGATGATGATAGTCAAACATAATGAAAAACATACTATTCAAATTTTAACTTGCCTTTCCTTAAACATTATATACCCTGCAATTACGCCATTCTTGCACCGGATGTGCGATATTAAGCCTGTATTCCCCGAAGGGTTAGACAAGAGTTGCACTGCGCTCACATTTTACCATTTACCGTTTTCTAAGCCACAAATGGGGGGCAAGCCTTTTTGCTACTTAAAATGTTTAATGTATATCCTATACAAAGAAAGAGAGAGAGAGATATTGTAAAATGAACTTTTCCTTGTTCTCAACAGGTGCGAAAGTGTTGGAGATTCTTCGTCAAGACGAGCAATTCGTGCGCTGTTTGCACGCAGTAGGTACCGGAGGCATCGCGGGCTGGCCCTGTGACCCACCACGCACCATTATCCTTCACAAGCCGGCAGACAACGAGATCGTCAGTTATGGTAGGTCTTATATCAGTTAATGTCGACTACAAATCTGCGTTATCCCACTTCATGGGCCATCAGGGTTCTTGTTATATAGAAAGTTTATCACAAAAACTAGAACCTGTACAAATACAGATTCTCTGATGTATTTAATTTTGATTTACGCAATGCAATGAAATGCATTGCCGTGTGGTGCTGGCTCAGAATGCCACCACCCCATCTCCTCCCATGGGTGTCGTAAAATTCGACTAAGGGATTAGCCGGAGGATGGGCAGCAGCGTCCTTCGAGTACATTTACAACTCAACTGCGATCGCCAACCCGCCTGCCAAGCGTGGCGATTATGGCAAAACCCCCCAATGAGCCCACAACACATCCATATCGGTGGTTGTGGTAATCTTTGGGGGAGGCCTGTGTCCAGCAGTGGACTTCATTCGGCCGAAATGATGAATGCATTAAAAATCCATCAGTTTTACTCAGAATAATGCTTGATTACTTACACCATCTAGAATATTTGAATGTGCTTTTTGCGTAGAAAGTATGTACATTCAGAAAATATTGTGCGCTAATGTCAAGCTCGTTCACTTCGTTAACAGGTAGCGGTTATGGCGGTAATAGCTTGTTGGGCAAAAAGTGCTTCGCGCTTCGTCTGGGATCCGTGATCGCGCGCCGAGAGGGTTGGCTCGCTGAGCATATGTTGGTGAGTTGATAACAAGCAATATTATTTTGCGATATCTCGTAATTTAACCCATACAGAAACATAATAGCAATAAATGCATATGTAAAGGGTAAGAACTAGATTAGGAAACATTGAAACCACATTATTTTTGTAAATATCTTTTTTATCGTGGGGAATAATGTGTGGTGCCGGCTCAGAATGCCACCACCCCATTTCCTCCCATGGGTGTCGTAAAAGTCGACTAAGGGATTAGCTAGAGGATGGGCAGCAGCGTCCTTCGAGTACATTAACAACTCAACTGCGATCGCCAACCCGCCTGCCAAGCGTGGCGATTATGGCAAAACCCCCCAATGTGCTCACAACACATCCATATCGGTGGTTGTGGTGATCTTTGGGGGAGGCCTGTGTCCAGCAGTGGACTTCACTCGGCCGAAATGATGAATGATGAATAATCATCATGGTCTCATGGTTTTTAGACTTCCTCCGCCTTGGAAATGGGGGAGGGGCATGCCGGAATCAAACCGGCTAAAACTCGACGGCTCGACTCGTCCTTCTTCTTACCTCTAGCTGCTTTGTCTGCATTAGACTGGGCCCCCGGCAGGTATCGGCCCGTCACTGTTTGACGGGCCTCTTCTTTGTGCGACCTTGTTGGCAGCATCTATCTTACTGAGAGGCGCGCGCGGAACACACGTGTCGCCACCTCGGGCCTGTTTCTGTACGGGTAACGGATCACCCCTAGTTCGTCGCCCGCAAACATTGTAACCACTTCGGTAGTTGGATTGGTGATTACGGCCGTTGCTGTCAATCTTTCTGATAGTTTTAAATCACGCTCATGGGACAGCTTTTTTCACCGCGTTGCAAATTCTTATGCTCCTTCGTCCACCTGGGCGGTTTCTTCAGCACCGAAGAGCCCCTTCGGGATCTCTAGAACGAACGCTCCAGAGCCACCTATTAGTGCGACGCCTATACGCACATCTCAGAGGGGATGACTGTAGAAGTCATCCCGTAGGACCGCACAACTAATATGCGTCTCATTCTTATTCCAGATCGTGGGCGTAACGGACCCCAAAGGTCGTAAGCGCTACATCGCGGCTGCCTTCCCGTCGGCTTGCGGCAAGACGAATCTAGCGATGATGACTCCAACCTTGCCGGGCTACAAGGTCGAGTGTGTAGGGGACGATATAGCCTGGATGAAGTTCGACAAGAATGGAGTACTCAGGGCTATTAACCCCGAGAATGGATTCTTTGGAGTTGCTCCAGGTGAGGACATTTTGAAAACTTATATTCAAGCGGAGTCGTGTGGTTTCGGCTAAGAATATCAGCACCCTATCTCATTCCGTGGGTGTCGTAACGCAACTGCATGATTATCCATTAATTTAATGTAACTGCGACTACCAACCCGTCTGCTAAGCGAGGCGTTTATGGCAAAAACCACCCAATGAGCACACAACACAAACCCATACACCGGCACAACTATATCCATTTAAAACCAGATACATATTACTTGCCGGAAATAACTGTATATTATTTACATGTCTCTCTTTTCACGGGTTTATATCCTCTGTAAGGGGCAACCCGGTCTTTTGATAGGCTTACGCGGGGTCTCGCGTCCAATGTTTATTATAAAAAAAGTGAATTTAACTGTTTTGCATTTGTTCATTTGGAAAAGCTTCACGACAAATCAAAGCGTTATGCTTATTAATTGTATTAGTTTTAAATTAATGTTTTATTTTTCACAGGGACATCCGAAGAAACGAATCCCATAGCGATGTCAACAGTATTTAAAGACACTGTATTCACGAACGTAGCCGAAACCAGTGACGGTGGAGTGTGGTGGGAAGGTATGGGTGACGCACCAGAGAAGCTGACCGATTGGAAAGGACAACCCTGGGACCCTAGCAAGAAGACACCCGCTGCTCATCCTAATTCTCGGTACGCTAAATAAATAAGTACAAGATTTTGATAAAACTTAAAAAAACATTGTCTCTGGTTTTAGTGTTGGCAGCATAAAATATTTACCCGAATTAAAAGGATTTTTTTGGATTAATAGATATGATTTTTACATTGCAGATTCTGTACCCCCGCTGCACAATGTCCAATCATCGATGATGAGTGGGAGAGCGCTGAAGGAGTTCCAATTTCTGCAATCTTGCTCGGAGGACGCCGCCCTACTGGCGTGCCTCTAGTTTTGGAAGCAAGAGACTGGCAGCATGGCGTGTTCATGGGAGCAACCATGCGATCTGAATCTACCGCTGCGGCTGAATATGCTGTAAGTATACTTTCATCTGTCAAAATGGTGTCTAAAAGGTAGATCGACCAAAAATCGAACAACACCGAGTGTTCATCATCATATCAGCCCAAGGTCGTCCACTGCTGAACAAAGCCATAGATTTCCACAACGAGTGGTCACATGCCACCCGCATCCAACGACTCAGAGCGACCTTCACCAGGTCGTCCATCCACCTTGTTGGAGGTCGTCCCACGCTGCGTTTTCCGGTGCGCGCTCTCTACCCGAGAACCTTTTTGCGCCAGCGGCCATCAGTTCTACGAGCAATATGCCCCGCCCGTTGCCACTTCAGTTTATTAATCCTTTCAGCTATGTCGGCAACTATATTGTTCATATCAGCCAAAAGACGATGTCCGCTGCTGGACAAAGGCCTCCCCAAAAACGACCGGGTACATGCCGTGTGTCGTTATTTTGGGGGAAATTTTCCATTCCCATGGATGTCGTAAAAGCCGACTAAGGGACTATAAACCGAGGGATGGGCAGCAACGTCCCTTCTGTGGAACAGTATCCATTCTGCGCTCACCAACCTGCCTGCCAAGCATGCTGAGTACTGGCAAATTCCCCCGTAAATAACCAGTCGTCTTATGGGGGATGCTTTTGTTCAGCAGGGGACTGTTTTTGCTGTCATGATGATTCTTTCATCGCAGTGTCACCATGACACCTTTTTGATATGATGATTATAATGTTTCTTTGACATTATATTCCACATTATTTCTCCACAGGGCAAGGTAGTGATGCACGACCCATTCGCCATGCGTCCGTTCTTTGGATACAACTTTGGCGAGTACCTGAAGCACTGGCTGTCAATGCCGCAAGAGGGTCGCAAGATGCCCAAAATCTTCCACATCAACTGGTTCCGTAAAAATGCTGAGGTATTTACAATTGACTGTGTACTTATTTCTTTCTATTTTGAGATGTTTAGAAGTTGTAGTTGAACTATGTAAACTCAACCCAAACTTTTATATTTTTTCGTCTCCCGCCCAGGGAAAGGGCATGCCGACTCCTACCGGCTAAAACCCTGAGGCACTTCTCGGGGAGGATTGTTAAGCAAAACTAGTGACGAGACGAGCTAGTCATTCGCCTGGTGGTATTAAGTCTCTTATATCCAGTAGTTTCACTAGCTGTAGTGCCAAAGGCGGATCCAGGGGAGGGGGGGATATACGGATATACAGCCCCCCCCCCCCCAGTCTGTGGGACGATGTTGACCTTAGACCTAGTAGAAACAATAATCTCAGAAAATCTTGACACGAGAACCGAAGGCTCCTCCAGATTAAAATCCCTTAATTAAGATTAAATGCCTTTCAAATCGGAACGCAGTTATGTTTAAAGGCGTCTACCCACTGCCCAATACCATACCATAACCGTGCTATGAACTAATCGCCCATTACACCGTCCGTCATCGTCTAACGCCGTACCGTGTTATGACTGGACCGAGAGCAAATTCGAGTAGGTGCCAGTACGCTTCGGCTCTAGTGTGATCTTACGAGGACCTGGAGCCCCCTTCGGTGCCGAAGATGACCGCTCCAGTGGTTTTAGCCGCTAGGAGTCCGGCATACCCCTTCGCCCTTCCCCGGGGCCAAGGAAGTTCACGTAGAATTTCCACTGGAGACCAATAAAAAAAGGTGCCAGTACGTCAGAGCATGGTAAAATACGTTTAGTGTTCGTAGAAGTCTCCGTTATTTCTTTTCCGCGTCTAATACGTTCATAGAGCGCGGTCATGGTATGCCACGGTGTGATGGGAGACTCTTAAAAGTTTAAACAGCACTGCTTGGCGGCAGAATATCTGGCGCAGCGGTGTACCTTGCCTTGCGAAATTCTTACAATAAGATACCTATCCTCAGTAAACTCTTAACATGTAATCGAGCCCCAACATTATATTATGTTTCCTCTTTTCAGGGTAAATTCTTATGGCCTGGTTTTGGCGATAACTCTCGTGTGCTCGACTGGATCCTCCGTCGTTGCGAAAATGAGCCGTGCTACACTGAAAGTCCACTTGGATACATCCCCGCCCAAGGCGCCCTTAACATACAGAACCTTGGACCCATCGACATGAAGACCCTTTTCAGTATACCTAAAGATTTCTGGCTTCAGGAAGCCGATGCTATCGAAAAGTATTTCAAGGAAGAAGTTGGCGAGGACTTGCCAGCAGAAATGTGGGAAGAACTTAAAAAACTCAGACGCAATGTTCAACAATCTTAATCTGTATACCAAAGATACTTAGATTTAAGCATTTATTAATAAGTTTTGGAATGTAAAGATACTACTTATATTTTTTTCGTGTATAATCTTTGCGAACATTCCCGAAAAATGTATTTTCGTTTTAATCTAGCGCTGGTCGTACAGTTTTAAGATAAAATTATGAAGAGAAATCTAACAGTGATGGCATCTAAAAGTGGTTTGGAGGAAAGGAAGAAAAGAAAGGCTGTGTTATTTAAGAATATTAAAAATTGTAGATAATATAATGTATGTATGTATAATTATATAATCAATTTCTTGTCAAATAATGGATAGTTATTTTTATATGAGAAGTTTAATTTTAAAATAAAACGTATTATTTAATGAGTTACTTGGAATTTTATTCAACAGCGCCATCACAAATAACCAAATTCAGGCCCGGATTTAGAGGTGTAAAGGCCCTGGGGCAACAAAGGACAGTTATTTTTTTAAAGTGTTTCAGTAATTTATAGCGTGACAAATCACAATTTTAGAACCAAAAGTAATTCACGAATGTGAGAACAGCTCTTTCGTTTTTAGAACTTAAGACATTTTGTTATTCAAATATAATTTTGCGTATTTTTCGACTTTTTTCATTTTTAGCCCTGGTTGCCCTCTAAATCCGGGTCTGTCCACATTTAAAGACGCATTGTATGCCTTCGCATTGTTATGAACACTAAGAGACGAGATTGTTGGTCGTGGATGAGCCAGCGTTTCTGTTGCTGCGAACCGTCTATGACAGCAAACTATTTCATATGTTTAGCTGAAAACACTCTGACGCCGTCTTGAGTTGAAGCTCGTGCGTATTTTGTTAAAAGCGCATTTACGTTCAATTTTTCTGTTGCATAACATCTGGAACAGGCAATATGTTATTCAATGAAATCAGATGTTCGTGGCATTGTGCCTTCATACCCTACGTTAAGCTGCATAAACAAATAGCTCAGCAACTGAAATGAGACAAAAACACTCATAGCATTTATAATGCTTTAAGAATAAAAATTTATAAGTCACATCATATCAATCGAAGGATGTGCACTGCTGAACAAATGTCTCCCCTATCAAGGATGGATCCAGGGGGGGCTCAGGGGGCCATGGCCCCCTCCAAAACCTTGGGATACAGTTGACGTTAGACCTCGTAGCATCAATGATCTCTGAAAATCTTGGAATGAGGCCTGACCCCCCCAGATTAAAATCTTGGATCCGCCCCTATCCCCCATAGATTTTCACAAGGTCGATTGTAGATCTCGCTGCAGTCCGTCTAACGCTGCGTGTTCCGGTGCCCGGTCTCCACTCAAGAACCTTTCTGCTACTGCAGCCGTCGATTCCACGAGTTTGTGCCCATTGCCACTTCAGCTTACTAATAGTAAAACAGGATGACTGTAAATGATTTTTCCTCGCTGAATTATCCCCCAAGTACTGTTTTTACTTACTATCCTCATACGAAACATCTTTAACAATCTACCAAGATACTCTCGATCACAAATAACTAGGTTGGTCATAGTTTTAGACGAAGTTATTTCTAAGGCTGCTGTGTAACAATTGGTACGGGTCCAACGAACTTGTTGGCTTGGGGCGATACCTCTCAAACTTATTTGTAGTCCGCCCAAATAATTTTAATTAAAAATCATAGGTACAATCAGCGACATAAGTCGCTTAACATTTTCTGTTTTTCAAATCGGTTATTTACTTTATAGAAATGTTAGTGAACAGTATCTAAACCAGATAATAGTAACATATTTAAATATTGTTTTGGGTAAGAAACATTATAGGTTTGATGCAAAACAAGAGGGAGCAATCGATTTCGCTGACCGTGCCTAATGAATTGCAAGTTTATGTAATTGTTTTTGATTTATGACGTTCGCGGACACACCAACATACCCAATAATGAACATGTTTTTTGTATTGAGTATATAGTAGCTGTGTTATACATATGTATACATAAGGTCCTACAAAAGTAGTAAACTTTATTTCAAGGGCACAATTAGTAGGGATCATCATATCAGCCAAAGGACATTCACTGCTGAACAAAGGCTGAGCACAATATGGCTACTGTTCCACAGAATAGATGCTGCTGCCTGCCATCTCTCTGGTTTAGACCTCGCGTTTTACGGCATCCATGGGAGATAGAGTGGTACTATATTCTACGGAACACATAAAACCCTCTTTTTTTTTCATTTCGGCCGAATGAAGTCCACTGATGGACACAGGCATCCCCCAAAGATCACCACAATGACCGATATGGGTGTGTTGTGTGCTCGCCACGCTTGGCAGACGGGTTGGCGATCGCAGTTGCGTTGTTGTTAATGTACTCGAAGAACGCTGCTGCCCATCCTCCGGCTAATTCCTTAGTCGACTTTTATGACACCCACGGGAGGAGATGGGGTGGTGGTATTCTGAGCCGGCACCACACGGCATAAAACACCTACAATACCGTCATACATCTTTCCCAAGAGCGTACCTGTCGCCCTATCCGAATACGGCCTGGGTCATTTGGCCTATTCTTAACACGTTCGGGGATGAAACGGTCATGAGCATGAATCTCTAGAATTACAGAAGTTCTAGATAGTGTTTTTACGGCTATAATGTTGGGCTTAGCTGTCACCGAAAAGCACTTCGACCCTTGTGGATCATCTGCGCTGATTTTTTATCTAGGTAGTTACTTTCGTCGTTATATATATCGTTATATGAGAGAACTGCTATACACGGTGACCGTAATAAACGGAAGTGTCCAGATTTTCTAGTCAATTGTAGATTTTCTTTTTTTTTATACTGTCTTTTCTAAGAAACGCTAATCAAAACAGTACTCACTCTATATAAGGTGATATTTGCTCAACCGTCCACTTCGTTTTAGTTTGAAATAATATTTTAAATCGCTCATTAATTTCTTCAGGTAAATCGCTTTCCGAAAATCCCCATACGACTTGAGGTGTGCTTGATTTATCAACTAATGCAATTCCTGATAATAATGATTCCTGAAAAATAAAGAGAGTGAATAAGTTTTCAAGTATTAGTAAATGTTAAACTTTTTTAAATTTATCCCAGTGGAAATTCATCATGAACTTCCTCCGCCCCAGAGAAAGGCGAAGAGTCCTGGAGCCCTAGTCCTAGGAGAGCCATAGTCCTACCGGCTAAAACCACTGGGGTGGTCGTCTTGTCTGTCTGTCTGTACTACCGTGATAAAGTTTGACCTATTACAGAGGACAATGTAAATCAATTCCAACAATCTAATATTTATGATAAACGCTTAGTGTGGATTCATTGGTATTTATGTAACAGTATAAATACTCTGTCAGTAATTACGTACCTAGTATCTACCATAATGTATTGTTTATATACATTATGGTAGATACTAGGTCCAAAACAACGATACGTGCCGCGAAGCCGAACACTCCAGTGTATATCTCTCGCCTACACTACACCACTAAGGCGGAGGACATCGTGGAGTACGTGCGTCAAAGGACCAAGTACATGCCAAGAGTGCAGCTGCTGTAGTCACGCCGCAACGTCAACTTTAAGGCGTTCGTGATGCGAGTACCAACATATTATCTGCATCTCGTCATGGAAGAGGACTTTTGGCCGCAAGGCATGGTGTTCCGTCGCTCCCGCGGACAAGTGCCACTAGAACGCACAGAACGAACATAATCTGTATTATTAGAATATATATGTTAGTTTGTAAGGTGTATCTATGGGCCAAAGTAGCCTGAAAATAAATAATTTATTATTATTATTACTATCAACTATGCATTGTTAAACTTTAAGTTTACGGTTGTTACTTTGGTGATGCGAATAAAGTTTATATTATTATTATAGGCACATCTCGAAGAGGGTGTAAAGCGGTCAGCCTCCCCTGGGAGATTGTAAAGGATGCCCCCGAAGGCTCACTGTGGGCCGTGCATGCGTGACCACATGCACGAGACCGTCTACTCGTAGGTCGCTTGGTGCGGTCTTGCAGATTCCCCGATCTGCGCACCCACGAACCCAGAGACCCCCGATTTATATCAACGTCAGGGGATTTCAGCTGTATGGAAATTGAGCGCCAGGGCGGTTTCTTCTTCGAGCAGAATCGGCAATGTCCCGAAAGTAAATTTTAAACACAACATTCACTCCTGTTCGTTTTGCCGGTCCCGGGTCGGTGTCTAGGGCAGAGGTGTAGCGTTTTACACCTTCAGTTCTAAATAGCGACACTCTACTATATGTCGCATATATAGGGCGCTTAAAACTAGTAGCATTCCGGGGTTGGAATGTGTCTGGAGACATTCCATCATAAAACGATAGCAAAACTGTTTCGAAGGGGGTGCTACATCGATTGCATCTGGATGATCTACCACTAACGGCGAACGCGACGTATTTAAATTTTGTCTACTGCGCATGCGCATACATGTAGTTCGGTGGACCATATTGAATGTGTAGGCACTATGTACTAGATATGTCCCTAGGTTCCGACCCACGTGGTGACGTTCGTCCTAGCAAGAATTCTTCAGCAATTCCTTCACTTTATTTTACACCGGGTTCAACTCCCTTTCTCCAAATTTAGCGACCGACCCAAGAGCTAAACTGACCCAACACTATACCGAAGTCATTCCGCACGTCACGTCAGCCTTTACGAGATTAGAATGGCTCTCAAACAGTTCAAAAATAACAAAATACCAGGTGATGACAGAGTTACAGTGGACTGTACCAATACATCGCTAACATAATAATCTGTTATAAGTAACTCGTATCTTTTGTCCATGACCCATGTAGTACTGCTCTTATAATCAAGATGCGCAAGGTGCTCAATAACTAATAAAATAACAAAAGTCACTTACATCTGTAACCATTCCTTCAGGGACCGAATCCCTCCAAGCTTGCAAAAATTCGGCTAAATTGAATTTACCAGCACTCTTCAATAATACTCTAGCTAGAAATCTACACACTTTATCTTGCTTATATTGATAAAATTGAACGTTGTCCTCCACAATAGACTTCGTCGTGTAAAACCTAAACATAGCCTCCAATATTGGCAGAGGAACAAGTTCTTTAAGACTCTCGATGGTGAGTACCTTAGATATTCTATTTAAAAGCCACGAATTTTCATCAATAAGGTCTAACATGTAAGATAATACACGAAACTCATAGTCAAATTCAAGCAATCTGTAATACCCGTCAATTTCTATAGCTTGAATTTTATCCAATTCTTCGTTTAATTCCGCTCTAGAAGCCTGAACTTGGTCACAAATAGCATCATAGTTTAGCAATTTTGTTTTGTCTACCGCATATTCTAATTCTAACCCTTGATACCTAGTGGGTTCTAATAGTTTTCGTAGTTTTGATAATCTAGGTTTGCATGGTTTCAACTCGTAGTATGTGAAAAAGGTATTGACAATATCCTTGTGCTCAATTTTTCGTGGAGGTTTTGCTCCTTCATCGGATTCTGTGGATTTGTTCAGACTTGCACTGGATTTATCAAATGACGAATCTGATTCGCTTTCCATTGAGTCGTTTTTTATTGTTTCATCTAGTCCCGTTGATGCCGCAAATAATAATTCTGGGACCAGTAGAAGACTGTTAGATGTTTCGGCTTCTTTTACATCGTAAGTTTTGTTATTTGTACACAGTACTACATTCTCGTCAGGATCACCTGGAACATACATATATATAAAACATGATTGCATAAAAACATCTCTGTGGTACTCTTGTCTATAGTTTTCTAGGCATAGTTGAGTGGGGAGAGGGTCGATCTCGCACGGAGAAGGAGGAGACGGCGCCGGGGCAACAACCGTCCCAGCGGCACCCAAGTCCAAAACGCCTGAGCCCCCTGCCGTCACTACATGGTGGGGGGTCTCGGGGGTCGCGGGCGCGCAGATTGGGGAGTCTGCGTGCTCACATCGAGCGACCTCCGGAAAGACGGCGGTGCGCATGTGGTCACGCGCCACCGTGTGCGTAGCACAGCGCAAAGCGAGGCTTGGGGGGCTCCTTTACAATCCACCCCGAGAAGTCCCTGGGGGGTGACCTTTTTACAGTCGCCTTCCCTCCGCTAGAGGGAGTAACCCCTTTCAAGTCATCCCCTCCGTGATGTGCCTAAAGGCGTTGCACCAGTGGGCGTCTCTAGTGTGATCATACGAGGACCTGGAGCCTCCCTTAGGTGCCGAAGATGACCACTCCAGTGGTTTTAGCCGGTAGGAGTCCGGCATACACCTTCGCCCTTCCCCGGAAGTTCTATGTAGAATTTCCACTGGACACCAATAAAAAAAAGGCATGCTGGAGTGACCAATAAAGGATTATGAGGCTTGACAGGTCAGACAAGAGGATCGGGCTCTCCAGAATGAGTGACGGACCTAGAACTGCCAACAGTACATGTGAATGTGCAGACGAATGATAAGTCAAAGAAACCAATCAATAAGAGTCCGGTACTTCCCGTCATCTCCAAGAAGTTCATGGAGATTTTACCCAAAAAGGTATGTTCAAATATCTCTGCATTTTGCATTTTAGATTAGAATTTGTGCAGGATACCATCCAGCTGGATTGGTGAACGGGTAGCTCCTGAAACATAGCTAATGTCCCAAGTTATGGTAACTGCACGCAGCGTACCCTAATACCGCTCTGATTACTGACAGATAGATGGATAGCTGTATTCAACTCACTAGTCAATTTTTACCTACTGCGAGATTTGTATCACCAACATCTTACGAGAGAGAGAGGGGAGAAGACATACTGATGGTCGTTAGGGCCAAAAGGTTCTCGAGTGGAGACCGCGTAGCGGAAATCGCAGCGTGGGATGACCTCCAATGAGGTGGACAGATGACCTGGTGTAGGTCGCTGGGAGTCGATGGATGCGGGCGGCATGAAACCGATCGCTGTGGAAATCTATGGGGAGTCTTTTGTTCGGCAGTGGGTGTTCTTTGACTGATTTGATGGTTGGCAATCAGTGTTTAGGGACTTCTTCATGCAGCTGAAGGAATTACGAGAAATATATTATAAACGAACCGCGTATAATCATTCTTACCTTTAAACAGTAGCTCCTTTCCCGCTTCTATTTCTTTTAAAAGACTATCATCTAGCAACATCAGTCTTAAATTATCCTTTTGTTTACTAGCATCTGGGAATCGTAATATTTGCGTGACTTCGGTTAGTTCCGACTCATAAAGTTTAGCAGTTTTTATGATTTTTCTCACCTCTTCTGGAGTTCTCAGTTCACTACAATGAACAATTATTAGATGCATTAACAAACACTGTTGCAGCGCCTCCTCATATAGAAACCGAGTTTCAGTGCAATTAAGCTTATCATAAGGATCTTATTATAAGGTTTTATAAAAATTAAATAACATATTCTACTGGATAAGTTTCAAAATCTAACAATCATCAGTAGTATATAGATTCGAAGACTTTCTTCGCATTTCAGTACAGTGTGCCCAATATGATGCGGAGAAGCGCTCAAGGCCTTGCTGAGTCAAGAGTCCGGCTGGGTAAGTGTCACCGCAGTGTCAGATATGCTGCTACCAATAGTGTGTAAGCTTTAGATGTTACTGTAATCTAGTTTGAAGGACACTGTAGTTCGTGAAATTACTGGGCATAAGAGACAGAATAACTAATGTCTCAAATTGACGAGTGCAGTGTAGTTGTAGTCCTAGGTAGCGTTACAATCGTTTTGGCGAGGCGACATGCGAGACTATCAGGCGAATGACTTGCTGGTTCCGTCACCAGTCTGCATAAAAAAGGTC
This sequence comes from Diloba caeruleocephala, assembly GCA_947459985.1. Classification (NCBI taxonomy): domain Eukaryota; kingdom Metazoa; phylum Arthropoda; class Insecta; order Lepidoptera; family Noctuidae; genus Diloba; species Diloba caeruleocephala. Next base: position 11,384,191 of record OX381627.1, on the reverse strand, counting down.
GTCCCTCGTACGTAACGCGACGTACGCGAGACTACTCTTTTCAAGCATGTTTATTTATTTTCTTATGACAGATCTGTAGGCTGAGCTGGCCACCTATGAGGCTAAAATCGTTTGCACTAAACGACTCTTCGCAATGGTTAGCCACGCCTCTAGAAACTGGTTTTCAGGTGCAACATACTTACGCATAGGTATAGCTTACGCATGAGTTGGAAATTGGAATCCCTGCGAGCCGTTCGTAAATACTGAACTGCATTTTTTTATTTAGTGGTTGTTAATTAAACAAGATAGTCCGTGTGGGAGCGAGAAAGTATTAAAACCATGCGTATTGTGTCCAAATAACAAAGGGCTTGATCTGTTACAGAAATGAAAGCTTGACTAAAAATAAGTGTATATTTTTACATTTTGTTTCACTATTAATCTTTGAGATTAACAATTAAAATTCTTCTTCTTCTTCTTCTCTTAGATTATGGCTTCTGTAGGTTATCTTCCACAATTTCGCCAATGTCAAGTTTAAGGCAACGTCGTACGGTATTTAGATGAATAAATCTTTACATATTCATAAAATATTTCTCAAAAATGAAAAAAAATCTAAAAAATATGTCGGCAACGTCGTTCGGTTCAATTGTTTTTTCACAATTAAAATTAAAAGTGCAAAATAATGAGAAGACAACATGAATAAACCAGTGACATTTCCATGAAACGCATACTACTGTCTATGGCCTTCCGGCAAAAATGTAAAAAAAGGTTCTCTTGGATACCAATTTGTATGGAATATAACACTTAAATAAAATACTTATATTTACAGTTTCACTAAACAAACTTGATAGGTTCAAAAGAAATCTAAAATTACATAACTATATACCTAAAGCAAGCGCTCACAAACTCATGTAAAACACAACACAACATAACGTCAAACAAGCCATCTGCACTGATTTAAAGTTTTTTTTTTTTGGGTTTCTCGCGTACATTTCAGGGAAATGTGCTATATATATAGCTATACAAAACCAGTATAAGCTGATCTCGCTTTGTATGACAGATCAGCGTAAACTGGTTTTGTATAGCTTGATGTGTAGCAGTGCGTACAAATATAATCTATCAAAACGACTATCGAATAAAAATATATTAGGTCCTCCTACTATTTATTAGTTTAGACTGAATATTGATAGGTATCTAGCTCTTATATCTATGTAGTGACAGCATAATTTGGCATGTGGTATAAAAATAACGTCGCTACGATTGACGTAGGTACTAAAATAATCAAAGAAATGGCATTCGTTAGACAATAATTAACTTGAAAAAAATTCCAAAGTGTATTTATAGAAGGCATTTTATCTAAATAAGTAAATTTGAGGCAGCAGTGCTCGGATGTACCTAATAAAACATTATAAACATTATATATATAAATATAAATAACCGTTACCTGGTGTAATAAATAATAGGATGATTATTTAAAAATAATAGACTATTTATTCAGCTACCTAATATAACGAACACTCCTATTATAGGACTACGCGTACTTAGTTAGACAAAGACTAATATATGGAATTGGAACGGTAAATGGTAATACACTCCCAGGTCTCACATTCGTAGTAAAGCAAATTCAGTCACCTAGTCCAGTCGTTACTTATTTTTTGTATGCATGACAAATCGTTTGAAAAAATCAGTTTTATTATTTTGTCAATTTGTCATAACAAGTAAATATATCAAGAAAAAATATTTAACATTGGCAGCCCTGTACTATCGTAAATGTCTTTTTGACATTGACAATGACATACTACATAGACATTTCGTTAAAAGTTCGATTTATGTAAATTAGCTCCGTGATTTTTGAATCACGTTTTAGTTTTAGATTAGTGAAAATAGTGTCAAAAATATAGCAGAATGTCCTTGTTCGGCGACATACTGTCCATAAATAAAAATGAGGAGAAGGCAAACCAGGCGGGGACCAGCCTATCCCCATATTTAAACTTCGATCCTCATATCATACCAAGAATGCAACCAGAATTCTTATACCCTGATGATAGTCACATGGCCTCTACTGCTAGAAGGTCTAATGTAGCTTTACCAATCATCGGAATGTCCTTTATGTCTGGATCAGGTAATATCATGAAATTATACCTATATAACCTCAAAATTTATAGTAGATTTTACATAACATCCTGAAAAGCAAACCATGCTAATAGTAAACATTGGTTCTGTATTAAAATCCCCGAAAAGCAAACCATGATAATAGTAAATATTGGCTTTGTATTGAAATCAGGACTTTGCACTCATAATACAGGCACATAGTTGAAGACATTTTTTGCTGTCAAAAATTTGTTTATGGCGATTTTTCGGGAAATAGCTGTTTATTTAGGCATACATTTAGCTGTTTGCCACAGTACGAACAGTAAATACTGCATACTATAACATAGCTGTACTAAACCACATCCATTCTTTGAAACGGGAGCCAAACTACTAACCCTACTCCTACTGTAATAATGGTGTAGGTACTCATGTACACTAATTTAACCAGATCTGCCACATATTTCCTTTTTTAAAATGATTTGATATTTTGATGTTATATATAACTCAATCAATCCAAAACAGATGAACCAATTGAGCTCTAATTTGATACAGTGTAGCAATAGTATGTATTGTTCATTCTAGAGAACTAAATATTTCACAGTGACAGAGACTTGACCAAAGCTGGTGCAAAGTTAATATGACGACATGTCTATTACAGGGTTAGGTGGTATGGCAGGATTATACAAAGGATTGAGAGCCACAACTCTAGCAGGTCAAACAGGCAAAGTTCGGCGGACGCAAATTATCAACTACGTCATGAAACAAGGTCAGTAGTTTATTACGGCTAGTACATGTATAATCTAGTTATATTATATCAGAAAATTTAGTTTGTCTTATACTCTCTCAATCGCACATACGTTATAGATTAATCTAAGGGATGTGCAGCAATCACAGGCTTGTACAGACAATGGTAATCGATGATCTATCAAATTTTTTATACTAAATATATCACAATTACTGAACTTTTTATGAACGTTATTGACACATGGTTTACCAGTTTTCACATCTGGCAATTTGACAGTTACTTTTGATGTTGATTTTACAAGGCATTCTAAAATCTTCAGAATCTGTAAATAATCTGCCTGATGAAACTGAAATGTTTATACAACCTACTCTGCATTTAGGTTAGGTAATTAGGTTCCAAAAACTACCAAATTGAACTTCAAAATCAGAAAATTTAGTTTGTCTTATACTCTCTCAATCGCACATAAGTTATAGATTAATCTAAGGGATGTGCAGCAATCACAGACTTGTACAGTTAACGGTAAAAGTGAATGGTTATTTACCAAATTATAAAATTACTATACCATGGTGCCGGCTCAGAATGCAACCACCCCATTTCATCCCGTGGGTGTCGTAAAAGTCGACTAAGGGATTAACCGGAGGATGGGCAGCAGCGTCCTTCGAGTACATTAACAACTCAACTGCGATCGCCAACCCGTCTGCCAAATTGACATGACCCATTTAAAATTGTATTTTTTAAGTTATTTACTTAAATATTTACACCTTGACATTATATACCTTGACATTTGACTTGACTCAGTTGAAATTACATAATTTTTATGTTATTTACTTATATTCAATGGCTTCACATTGTCTTGAACAAATTCATTTAAAATTTCATTTCTATTAATGTTAGTTTCTTATATTTAATATTATGACATTGACTATTAGTTATTGTTAATATTGTTCTTGTAACATTATATTATAATATTCATACGAAACTGTAAATGTGTGAGAATCATGTAGCCATTGATGTTATTTTTAGTACTTATATTGATTGTCTTTTGCCTGGCTGTTTTGGTCTGTCATACTCACTAAAATGTCTTGCTGGCGGTGGTGTTGTGTATCGGGTCGTTCGGTTCCCTACAATATGGTTGAGCTAAGCGATGCTGATGCATGCGTCATGCTCGTGAACGAGTGCCGTTTGTTGGGACTGGTCAGCCGTTAACTGCCACGGCAAATAATTTATTATTATAATTTCACTGTGGTATGTTCCATCTTTACACATTGTCCTACATTTTTCTCGGTATATGTATTACAATAATGTGTATCAATCAACATTGTAATCTCAATTATTTTAAAAGAGTATCCATGGAGTTTCTTGCTGGCTCTTCTCCATGAGATCAACTATTTGGAACCGTGCAACTTAGATTCTGACGTTTCATAAGTGCCAATATTTGGTTTATTTGAAATAAAAATTTTTGACTTTGACTTTGAAGCGTGGCGATTATGGCAAGACCCCCCAATGAACACACTACACACCCATATCGGTCGTTGTGGTGATCTTTGGGGGAGGCCTGTGTCCAGCAGTGGACTCCATTCGGCCGAAATGATGATACCATTCATTAATGTTACTGAGACATGATTTACCAGTTTTGACATCTGGCTGTTATGTGTGACAGTGACTTTTGATGTTGAATGTACCTGTACCCAAATTGAACTTCTAAATCGTTATAACCCGCCATAAACCATAGACAGTTAACACATAGTTCAATAATACTAGTCCTGGAGTAGAAATCTTTGTGAGAAGTGTTCATCCACACAATCATCTTCGTCAAGAGAGAAGGCCCTTTTTAACCTACAAATTAAGAAGCTTTATGACCTTAATTACTATCAAACCAACGCACGCGCCTTCGAGGCTGCGGTTGAGCAAATTAATAGAGGCTCGAAATTGTTTGTTCAGCAGTTAGGGATTTCGCATATGACGAAATAAAAACACTGCATACGGCACAAGCTTGACGTCATAGCCAGAGATTCTCATAATAATCTCGTAATCTATTATTTTCAGGCACAAATACCGGTTGCACTCTCGGAATCATCGCATCATTCTACTCTTGCATTGCGCTCGGCGTCACGTGGCTCCGCGACAAGGAAGACACAGCAAACACCTTTATAGCAGCTACTACCACTGGCATACTTTACAAGAGCACCTCAGGCCTACGATCCATGGGCCTTGGAGCAGGCATTGGTCTCACCCTAGCAGGAGTATACACACTCGTCACTGATAACGACAACATATGGAGCAAAGCTAGATACAATAGATTGTGATTCAAACCGCCTATAGTTATGTAAATATTTAATAGACTGTTATGTTTAGTTTTGTTATGGACAACGCCAAAGGATCTGTAGGGTCGACGGGACTTATTTGTGCCATGTCCCTGTACCTGTTTAGATTATGTATAGTGCTGTTTTGTTATCCATAAACTGGGCCGCTACGTAATGTTGGCTCTTGCGCCTAGACGCAGTTGTAGCTTGGTATACTTTGTAGCAACCCGATTTAGCTTTGGTCATGTAATAAACATAGACTTTTTAAGTCATCTCGAAGTGTAGCTTACTGCCAGTGAAAGAATTTTCGGTCCAGTAGACTTCAAGATTACTTCCCACATTTAAACAAACTCAGTCTCTCTATACAAAGATTTATATAATATATAGTACAGATTTTTATATACATAGTATAGATATTTAAATAATACATAGTATAGACAAATATATGCCTCGTATAGATGTTTGTATATTTAGTATACCTACTTTTTGTAGGAAGATTTCCTTTTGATCGCCACATACTGCGCGTCTAGGCCAAACATAAATTTGGGCACTTTTGAGACTTTTAGTGTGGAGTTCTTAGTTGACCATGCCACTTGCTAGGACGTGATATTGTAGGCATTTATATTTTACTTATGAATGAGGACTATAATGTAAATTCAACTTTTAGGAGGATTCTGACCTATAAAATTTATTGTTTGTAGTGTAATGGTGCATTGAGAAAGAAAACATTTCTCGTTGTTATATTTAATCGAAATCATCTTTAACAAACATCTACTCTGTTCCAGCCTTGAACATTACCTATTATCTCAAAGTTCCTATCAGTTGTTAGGTTCAGTTTATGGATAGCACACACCTGTATTACGTACATATTCCCGCCTTGACGTATCAGGATCGCACGAATATGCATAAGCGTTAATAAATGAGTTATTTGAAAAATAATATTTATTTCATTTACATTGTTTTACAAAGTGCAGTTTGTACAATGTTGCATTTACACGTGGTAGTTACGATGGGATATGTTATATACTAGTCGATTCTGGGATACACACCGGCGCTCATACGAGAACAGCATGGTTATTCTGTAAAAACTTTGCTACTAAGTTCTTAAAGAATAGCACTGCAGGAGGGGTAAACCAATATCCCATCCTTTCAAGTCAAGTCCAGCCTCTGGGAGTCAACATTTTATTAGTTTCAATGATATACATGTGTTATTATTCTTTATGTTACAGGGTAAGCCCTAGACAATGTTCCATTCTGCGATATCTAATGTGAATATCTTAATTGGAGTTTCTAGTTATCAATCATCGACATGAATAATGAATGTCCCATTAACAGTGTCCTCACTGTGACAACACTAATATCTTAATATACATCTTGTTAATCATTATTTCGGTCGAATAAAGTCCACTGCTGGACGCAGGCCTCCCCCCATAGATCGCCACAACTGTCTGGGTGTGTTGTGTGCTCATTGGGGGATATTGCCATAATTGTCACGCTTGGCAGGCGCGTTGATGATGGGGTGCGGTCTAATGCTGATAAAGCGAACACCTCACCCCCAGTCAGAGGTACGTAGAAGGACACCGTAAGAGTCCGGCACACCCCCCAAAAGGCAGAAGAAGACCATAAGGATTTCCCCACGACAAAAAAAGACGTGTTGAGTTTGCCGTTTAGTTGTTAATGTACTCGAAGGATGCTGCTACTCATCCTCCGGCTAATCCCAGTCTTCTTTTACGATACCCGCAGGATGATGGGTTGGTGTTATTCGTAGCTGGCTCCACACGGCACGCGTTTTCTCTGTCTTGAGATGAGACATCATTATTTAACATTCGATGATTGTTTTTTAACTAAAAAACGCCCATTAATCTTATAAGGCTGTCAAACTTTATATAGTACGGAATAAAAGTAAAACTAACTCAGTTTAAACTATCCCCGAATGTCTCCACGAGTTACTTGATACCGCGTTAGTTTGACCCAACCTTGACATGATAATCTACTTAGGGGTGCTAAACATCTACGAACTCGCTTTTAGACACGCGAGCACGAGCAGGTCGGCAAACCTCACAAACATTGCGCTAAACGTCACTGAAATAAAATGCGTGTACGGCGAGGTTGGCAGATGTGTTCACACCCTTACATAAGCCTAAACATCTTGAAATAATTAAAAATTGAGCAAACAGGCCCTTTATTGAGTACATTTATAGCTAACTACTTATAAAAAATAAATTACAATGCCTTTGTTTTAGTCGCAATATTTGAATTAACACATTTTGGCACACAATTATTTAAATTTATCGCACTAAAAACCTATAGAAAGAATATAATGCTGGTAAAGTGCGCGTCGCAAAGAAGGCGGAGCGTAGGGCCGATATTCGTGAAACGTGATATTCCAATCTGGAATGTTCCAGACATTACTGGCCCAAAATTGCCTATCGCCGCTTTGTTAAACGCGTAGTTCACTTTTATAATAATGATACAATATAAGCACTATCTCTTATGCTGGCGTGCAGCCAAAATAAACTATGATACTATGATCAATGGGAGAATGTCTATTCGATTGACTTCAGTCAAATGAATCACATATGACGCATCCTGATAATTTTAGGATTGATTAATTAGTCTCAATTACTTTTGTAACCACTGATACGGAATACCTTATTTTATCCCGGTGTCCATCAATTGAATAAACATCTACAGAAATTGATCAACTTCCCACGTTTGCTTAACAATTATGGGAAAAGTTTTAGTTTATTAACTAGCGCCGTTCGTTTAATATCATGAATTCATAATACAAGACGATACCTAACTGGAGTCATGATAAAATATCTTAGAAAAAATCCTCTAAGCGATAACAACTTCATTATCTTAATATTCTTTACTTATCTACGTTCAACAATACAACCATTCATTTATATTATTTCGCGGTTTTAAAATAAAGTACAAATGGATGGACTTTCGTTTAGATAGACGAGTTACATAAGGATAGATAGGATGTATTGCGATTATCAGTCCTACCCACTGAAAAGACGCATTATTTCATGCATGGAGTCTAGACTGAAGTGGTGCGTATTTTCAGGCCGAACTTTGGATAACAGTGCATAGTCCGCTGTAGGGATTTGGTACAATAATTCTACCACGATCGACAGGTCTCAGGCCTTCTTGTCGAGCGTCTTACCGAATTACGGATTTAGATTTATTTAAGAAAAGGAGAAAAAAAAACTATTATCCCAGTAGGTTCTCACAACATGCGAGAATTAGATTTTTGGGACATTTTATTGAATTAACTGAAGTGCTCAACCAGAACATTTTTTACTATTCAGTTTTACAGAAACCTATTTCAAAATCAATACATTTGTTGAGTACACAGCTGAATAAATCCACATAGTGACAGGCTAATAAACAGACGAATAATAATAATGATTTATTTTTGTTACTATGCCAAAGATATGCTATTGACAAAGACGTCATTTTCACTTTTATAATTTAATGGAGTAGGTATATTCCTCGGCTAAATACTTCAAACTGACATCGTCACACATCCAGTTGCGGCACATAAATACGTAAATATAACGACAGATACACACACAAAGAGATTCTAAACATCTATTAAAATTGTATACGAAAATATATTTATTGCGAGAATACTAAGTAGACACGCATACTTAACTCGACTTAGTACACAAAGGACTTACTTATTTTTAACTTTAATAAGCGATCTACAGCATAAATAGAAGAAACAAATATTTTAAATCACTCCTGTAAATTTTACCTACTTCCGCCAATTAGTAAGCTGACTTCTACGTAAATGGAAACCACCAGCTCGGGAGAGACACACACAATAGTTACGTTTTTTTAATTAAAAGGTGACTTTTACACGAATGATATGAAATATTTGCTTTAGATATACATAGTTATTTAAACTAACAAATAATCTAAATTTTGCGAAAAGTACTGAATGCGATTCGTTTAGATTATTGGCGCGCCAAATCGCAATGTTCGATACTCGATATTCCTGTTTACCCCACAAGCAAGTTATGAGCTTGCAATGTGTATTGGTAACGCATTAATATAATAAAATTATTTATTTTTATACAGTAATCATGCAACTTGATTAATTTTAGTAACTCAATAGCGTAGATTCCTTGATCTACTAACCACAAAGTGATGATATTTTTATTTCCCAATTTAGTACATTACGCCTGTAACTTTGCCAAGGCACAAAATAAACATTAATGTACAGGCAAAGTTGGATAGAAGTTTAACAGTATAAAGAAGGTTACAATTAATTGTCTACATTAACGGAAGTGGCGTGCGAGATGGAAGCAATAAGCATGGAAAGAAAAGCAAAAATTATCCAAGACTGTTTCATGTGACCTTGGTCAACCCAATAACGAATAAAATCGCCGACATACAAATGTCGCACTAATTGGATTATTTTTATTTAACATAAGATAATACCTATAAAACGACTTCCGACATTTCTTCTCTCGCTAGGCTAGGATATAGATAAAATTAATAATTATCTTTTAACTACTATTATTTACAACACCTAATTTATAATATTATAATCGACTTAGGTAGTTTCATAATATATCATGCCGTTATCTACTATTTGTCAAACGAACTAACCAACAATTTCGGTAAGATTTCCGATTATTAAACTGAATTATTATGCAGAATTATGGCCATTAAAATTGTACCGGGTTTAATTTGGTCACGGTATTAATTGCACATAGGTACATTTCGATTATTAATATTGTTTACGTACGTACATTTTACAAACGATATCGCAGTCGAAAATTACTTGTATCCTTTTTTCACATGATTTTTGAGTCATTACTGTACTAAAAGTAGTTATTTAATTTGCTGCAGAATATAATTATGAGACAGAGTCGCATCGAAAACGTCTATGCATTATATATAAATATATATTGAAAAAGGAAATAAGAATGGAGACTAGGTTGATCTAAACAAGGTCAAATGCCAGAAGATTGATGGTGATGATACATGTTGAATGCAGAAAACCCCAAAATATACCCAAATCAGTCATTCCTAACAGTTTTTTTGTCGTTACTATAATTAACATTTTTAGATACCTAATTAATATTAAAGTATGTTCATATGGAAGCAGATTCTCAAAACAAAATAATTTGCCAAATGGATTTAATATTAAACAAGCTAGAATTAGGTACACCATCTTTGGCCAGAATTTTAATTTAGATATTATCAGGCCTTTTAAAGATATAAAAGTGTTCTTATTTTATTTTTTCGTATTAAATAAAACATTAGTGTTAAGGCCCTATGATGGCGAAAGATGGCAAAACTAACAGTGAAGAATTCAAAACTCGAACTCATTGCCTTATTATCGCTTTGTTACTGCATTATTAATATATATCAACATCATACAAATATTGCAATCAAACTAATTGATATCTGCAACTCAATTTTTCGCAATCGACCCCTTAATGCGATTCAATTGCAAGTTGATTATACAAACAAAATATTTCACATACACACAATAGGACAACCATATTTTAACTTCTTGTATTGTATCTTGCAGTCATTGCTGCATCCTCTCACGTTTGAGGCGCAGCAGTGCATCTGTCACGTGGTTGTGTTCAGTATAGACTTCATATCTTCAGGCAGAACACAGTTGAGGTCCTCTAAGCGTCGTGCTAGCAATGTCCTTGTATTATCCGCCACTGGCGGGTTACTCTTTAAGACTTCCCTCAATTTTAAGACCATATCCACAATTTCAACCTCCTTTTTGCCAATTGACCACTTCTTCAAGTCACTCTCTGCTAAAGCTTCTAGTTGTAATGCATGCAACTTATTTGTCAAGTTATTGTGTCTTTCATGGAACCATGCACTAAAGTTTGGGGTCCTGAAGAAATTCCTGTATAGTCCAATCCAATCGCCTTTGATACCAGTGGTTAATTGTGGCCCAAACTGTTGTAATGTTGCAAAGAAATCTTCAGGGTTAAAGGGATTTGGAACTGGAGGTGCTCTAAATGGAGATATATTCTTTTGTAATGGCATTAGAGAAGCCATGTACCTTTCCAAAGGTATCATAAAACTTTGAGTCAGTTCCAGCAAGTGACGCTTGACCATAGCGGTTTGAACTTCAGATGGACGGTCAGTTCTTATACCATTGTGTAGTTTCTTTATAATAGCTTTATCTTTTTCCAAAAATGGTTTATACTGAGTGTAGACTCCAGGAGCAGTGTCCAAAAGCTTGAGATTACCAACTTTTCTAAGCTTCGTTTTGATTGAATTAGCATCACTTAATTTAATTGTGTGCGGCCAATGTTGCAATGTTTTTGTGAAGAATGGATTGGTCACACCTAATATTACACAAGGTGGGTTAAATTGTTTTCTAGTAAACTCTTTGAATTCACTGTCATGTATTGTGAAATATGGTCTATACTCAGTTGAATATGGCAGGGGCTGGATCAAATAAGTGAGGGCCTGGACTAAAGCTGAGCATTCAGTTGGTGAACTGGCCATAACTACTATAGGCTCTGCAGTTAATACTAGCTCCCATAATAAATGCAGGTGTGATATTACACTTGACAGTGCATCAAACACATTTACATCCTGTATAGATGCTAATATGTGAGGTACATTCGGAGAGTGCACTTGTTTTGCTATGTCAGATCGAGTTATCTTTCCAGTCTGTTGATTAGGAATGTATGACTGAAAAACAGTACCAAGTACTGGTAACAAAACATTCTGGCCCGCGTCGAGTGAAGGCCACCTATTAATATCATGGCAGGCTGCTTCTAAACTCCTTTCCCCTTCCTCAAAATGTTTAGGAGCTATCAATTGAATTACTTTGTAAAATAAGTTTATGAAGGGTAATCTTGTAAGTAAAATTATACTTTTCTGGAAGTAGCCTCGAGGTAGAGATGGGTCCTTTACTTGTCGAAAGTACACGAAGCCCCAATAGTGCATGGAGTCAGCACGCAAAGTCGGCACACTGTCTTCGTTGTATAAAAGTTGCTGTCGCGTGAGACCCGATCTCGAACGCAGTCTAACATGAAACTGAGTATCTCCCATACATCCTGAATTAGAATCAGGGAACGCCAAATAACAAATATTACACTTTTCTTGATCACTCAGTTCAACACCAGGAGGATATACGCTTTCCATAGCCTGTCCTAGCTCCAAGTCAAAAGTAACCACACAAATGCAGTGCAACCAGTCAGAGAACCTGTTCCATTTTGATTGGAACTCCAGTTCTGCCGACAGAATATCGTCATCTTCGTAATTTTGCAATCCACAAGCCATGTTATTTCCCGTTTATCAAACACACATTTCGAACAAAGAAATTGTTAGCTTTTATTTATTAAAGACTTATTTTCCACTACGTTATCATTGTTTGGTACGATGTAACAAGATTTTACACATTTTTTGTCGTTAAAACGACAAAAACAACGAAGCGTACAGAAGTCCTTCTTACAACAGCTGTTTGACACAAGATTTGACAATATGGCTGCGCACCGCTGCAGGCGCCAAAACAAAAGTTTATCGGAAAGTAGTTAAAATACTTAAGTTTAACATACAAGTTCGAAAATATAAACTTACCCGCTATCCATTATTGACGATTTATTACAGATTTACTTCGAACAATACACAGATTTAACAAAATGACTGAAAAGTACTTTTTCCTCAACCAGGCTTTCTAAAATACGTTTTGTTTACGCGCAGCATAGGGATGTCGATATACATCGATGTATTGTAAACCCTCGATGTATTGAAACGATGCATCGTATTGAACCGATGTATTGTTAATAATTCAACATCGAATATATATCAATGTTTTTTATTCGATGCATCGAATACGTATTTTGGGAATCACGGTGCATTTCGGTCTACTATCTTCAGTAACTGTAGGCGTGTACGAATTGGATGAAAGACACACGTCACGCTGAAATTCTTATAAAATCTTGCCAAGGCTGGGGAATAGACCCAGAGAATGTGACAGCTGTTGTTACTGACAACGCAGCGAATATAGTTAAGGCGGTCGACTTAGTGTTCGGTAGAAGGAAACACATCCCAGGTTTTGGCCATACCTTGAATTTCATGGCTGAGGGCACAATATGTATTGAGTGGAGAAACATTGTTTCTAAAGTAAAAACAATAGTAACTTGGTTCAAACAGAGTTGCATTGCTAGTGATGAGATGAGAAAAGCTACCGCTGCGGCTGCGGAGGCTCCTGTTGGGACAAAATTGATACAAAGCGTGGACACTAGTTGGAACAGAACATATCATATATTTCTGAATACATCGTATTAACATCGATGCAGCCGATCGATACATTACATCGATTAAAAACATCGATGTATATTTTAAATCGCATCCCTAGCGCAGCAGCTAGGGATGGTTAATATTTGGAATATCGATGTTATGCAAACAATCGATGTATTGAAAAGATGCATCAAACTGAAGCGATGTATCTTAAGCTTAGACCATTAAACCACAGGACTTGAAAAGTATAATCATTCCCCTCTGCCAAGGTACACACGGCTACGCATCAACCTAAACTGTTTGGACTTTGAACTATTAGAAGTTGAACGCTGCGAATCATGCGAAATGGTGTAGTACTTTTGGTCGTTCCGTCGCACTCTTTTACATACTAGAATAATCGGCAACACATCAAGCTATACAAAACTTGTTTAGTTTGAGCGCGCGGCACACACCACCATGCGGTGCACTATCCATAATATACACAATATAGATACGTATATATTTTGTAAGCAAGTTTAACCTAGTCTCGTAATACATTGTTTTTGATTTGCGCTGCGCCTGAGCACCTATACATCTATTATAATTTTTTATGAATGATTATACTTTTTATCTAATTAACAAAAACGATGACTATTAAAGAAATTTCGCTAAAGTCTATAGGAGTAAAAGTATATATGTAAAGGATTTAGATTTTAATTTAAGAAAACAGCCTATTACTATCCCATTGCTGGGCACGGGCCTTTTCTCAAGGGAAAGGTTACGCCTTAGTCCACCAGGCTGGCCTAGTGCGGGTAGGTAGAGTACACACCCCACTGAGAACATTATTGGAGCCCTCTCAGGTGTGCAGGTTTCCTCACGATGTTTTCCTTCACCGTTAACGCAAGTGATGATCAAATTCTGACCCGCAGATGAATCCGAAAAGTCAGAGGTGCGGGCGGGGATCGAACACAGAGCCTATTCTGTGGAAGGCAAGGATTCAACTACTAGGCTATCACTGCTAAATATATTAAATATTATTAATGCGATTGTTTTTCTGTCTGTCTGTTACGTTGTGGGGGTGTTGAAGTTTGTATGGGAAACTCTTCATTCTAAGCGAAATCGCGGAAAAAGCGCTAGTTATTGGATAAATAGGTATAATAAATAATTAAGTTACAACAACTCAACTGTGATCGCCCACCCACCTGCCAAGCGTGGTGATTATGGTAAAACCCCCCAATGAGCACACAACACGCCCAGACCAGTCATTATGGCGATCTTTGAGGGAGGCTTGTGTCCAGCAGAAGGATCTAGATAGAAAGTGTTATGGCCATCATATACGGGCAATTACACTTTAATGAAGTTTTATGTGTGTTAAATATTAGAGTAAGATAAAACACATTATGGCGGTCTTTGAGGGAGGCTTGTGTCCACTTGTCCAGCAGTGGACTTTATTTGGCTGAATGGACGAGACAAAAGCTAAGGATCTAGATAAGTGTCATGGCCATCATATACGGGCAATTACCCTTTAAGAAGTTTTATGTGTGTTAAATATTGGAAAGAAAGAAAGAAAGAAAAACTCATTTATTGATCTACAACAAACGACGTACATACAACATTATGTTTACAAATTTAGTATACCTAACTACTATGTTGATAATCTTATAAGGACTTAAAATAATATTAAAAGGTCGAGTCTCTCGATGCAACAGCGAAGAGCGACCCTCCCGTCTCGCTACCTGATGAATATCGAATTATAATGAACAGCAACAGAGTAGTCAAGCTGTACCTGTTGGCAGTTGGCAGTTGTACGTCGCAGTTGTGTCAATAGGGTTCTCACTCAGCATGATGCTATGATGTGGCCAGAGCAACACTAGTCTAACACGCTGTTTTTCAGTGATAAACCCAGTTGACGATGACAGTCCCGGTACCGTCAGCACCTTCGTGGCTTTCGATCACGGAACTGTAATCTCCACTTACTAGCTAGTATAATATAATGTATATTATAAGATATATTATATAAATAAGACTTATTAGTCTTGAAGTCAAATAAAATAAAGGTAGTGCCAAAGTTGTCTTACGTTTACGCTTCTCGATTTGACAAAAATACCACGGAAACAGTTAAAAGTGATTTCATTAAAGATTGCGGACACGGTGGTGAAGGTTGAAAAACTAATTCAATATAAACAAACGACATTTTCTTCGTTCAAAATAATCATTGAACAGGAACAAGAAGTCACCTTTCTGAGCGAAGAATTCTGGCCCCGTGGTGTGAGGCGTGGTTTTGCCGAACATAATATTCCAGGACTGAAATATAATGAAAATTAACCTGGTTTCTTCCGCCAAAAAAATAAAAACAATATGGTGTAACACTATGGGCTTTTATTGCCTGATTTAAACGATTATTATTATTATTATCATCTCCTTTTGTTTTGCTGAACATAATATTCCAGGTATGAAAAATAATGAAAATTAACCTGGTTTCTTCCGCCAAAAAAATAAAAACAATATGGTGTAACACTATTGGCTTTATTGCCTGAAATAAACGATTATTATTATCTACATGTCTCTCTTTTCACGGGTTTATATCCCCTGTAAGGGGTAACCCGGTCTTTTGACAGGCTAACGCGGGGACATAGGTCCAACACGCAGAGGCCCTTTAGAGAATTTTAATCTAAAATGTAATGGGACACCAACCGGGGACTCTCTATATTATTATTATCTACATGTCTCTCTTTTCACGGGTTTATATCCCCTGTAAAGGGGAACCCGGTCTTTTGACAGGCTTACGCGGGGACATAGGTCCAACACGCAGAGGCCCTTTAGAGAATTTTAATCTAAAATGTAATGGGACACCAACCGGGGACTCTCCATAGCTGCACTATATAATGAAGTCATGGATTGTCCCCGGTGGTGTAAGGCTATTGTATGAGATGGAAACTATAACGATAAGGTCTATTGCAATGGGTGTTACATGGAATAAAAAGACTAATAAATACGGGAACAACGGCGTCTGCCTTTCAACATTGATCGTGAAATTCTGTGGCAGACGGTGACTCGCCACTCACAAGATGGGCCCCCTAAATGGCCACCACTACAGGCGACAAGGAGCAACACCGGTGTGAGCGGCTAGGGGTGTAGAGAGGTGCGGCACCGGTTTCACCATCGCGCGTCTCGAAGACTCGGAGCGGGTTTCCCCGTTATTACGCCATTAGACACTTCCACCCCCGAGCATATAGCTAGCTCTGGCGGCCCCCCCTCTGATCGGCCAATTAAGGCAAGCCAGAGTTGAAAATCCTACGGGCACTCATGGGGTACCACTCCAACCAACCAATAAAGGCAAGCCGGAGACGAGGCCCTGACCGACTGGAGCATTCGGGTACGCAGTGTCGCCACTCACATTCAACTGCCCTGCGTTCTGTAAGCTACTTAATATACTTTTTTTTTTACTTATGACATACTTTTTTTTATATCAGAAGGTAGGAAGAAATCAAGCAGCTACTTTAATCTGCCCTCCAGGATTACCTTATCCCATGGTGAGATAACGACTGCCCAGAGGGGTATTATTATTATTATTACTGATGTTATTTTAGCACCTTTGTTTTTTTATTGATGTCCAGTGGAAATTCTACATGGAACCTCCTTCGCCCCGGGGGAGGGCGAAGGGGTATGCCAGACTCCTACCGGCTAAAACCACTGGAGCGATCATCGTCGGCACCGAAGGTGAGCTCCAGGTCCTCGTGAGATCGCACTAGAGCCGCCCATTGGTGCGACGCCGTTAGGCACATCACGGAGTGGATGACTGTAAAGCGGACACCCTTCTGAGCTTCTTGAGCAGTTTGAAGCCTGTAAACAGTCTTTTCAACGCTTACTGTCATACCGAAACAAGGTTACGATTGTGTTACAAGTACCATATAAACGCATTATATGCCGATGATGTCCAAGTTTATATATCCTTTGGACCAGACGTATACTTTCTTATCAAATTAAGGATTACAACGATGATCTTAATGACGGTGCACTGCTGAACAAAGGCCTCACGCATATATACCTTTTTACCGACTTCAAAAAGAAGGAGGTTCTCAATTCGTCGCGTTTTTTTTTTACCTACAGCCGTGTGTCATGTTTAGGGGGGAATTTTAAATTTAAAAGTACAATTAAAACCATTTCTATCGGCATTATATTTATTTATGTAAACGTAATACAGGCTCCATCAGGGCTACATTCAGCCAATATGACTAATGGCCCATTAGTTATACTATATTACAGATTATCCACTTAAAGAATCACAATACAATTTTCAATCTAACTCACCAGTACTTAGTGGCTTTTTCACTCTCGAAAATAAACGGGCTGCCGGTTCTAAACGGACGGGTAGTATAACTATCACACATACCATAAAGTAGATAGGTAGAGACGGCCGAAATAATTCACTCGCACACCTCAGCGGGGATCGTTTCCAGCTTCCATCATCATCGTATCAGCCAAGAAACGTCGATTGCTTAACAAAAGCCTCCCCAGAAGATGACCGGCGACATGCCGTGGCATATTGGGGCCATCTTGCCAGTACTCACCATGCTTAGCAGGCGGGTTGGTGAGCGCAGAATGGCTACTGCTCCACAGAAGGGACGCTGCTGTCCATCCCTTTGGTTTAGAGTCCTAAGTCGCCTTTACGTCATCCACGGGAGTAGATGGAGTGGTGCTATAATCTTAAACCACAGGGATAACCTTTCAAGTCTACTAAATACGGTTGACATTGCGCAGTATTATCAACATACGAAAGGAAAGTCAACAAAGATACCATGAGCCCGCCTTATGAGTTAAGAAAATGCTTCCATCATATATTGTTACAATTTATATAACTAACAAATTTTCATTCGTGAATATGTTTCAAACCTTGAACAATTAAGTATCATCAATTACTTCTGATGTTGACTGTAAATGAACATCTCTCTCAGTTCTTGTCTACGTCAAGGTCATGTCACAATACATGACGTGAGCGCATGCATACTTATGCTTAGAAATGCGGCGAAATGCTTGGGATACCCCAGGGCATATTAATTGTTTAAGCACATTGTATGTGGACGAGGCATTACAGTTGTGACGTGGTGTGTACAGATGTTACTGGAAATGTATAACTTTTGGAGTTATATAAAATTTATAGGAACGTATACAATGGTAAGCCAATTTTAATGATTTATGGAATATACTTTAGTACATGCAATTCCTAGGCTAGGAAATTAATAAAATTATCAACACAAATAAATACATAAACGAATATTTTCACGTTTTATTAGTTAGAGGTAAGTACACGTATTTAAATATCATATTAAATTCAAAATGTGTAGGTAATTCTATTTTTTTTTACTTATACTTACTTTCTTTCGCCGTTACGGAGGTTATTTCGTAAATCAAAATATTATTTTTAATTACTCATGAATTTATGCGCAAAAAATTGATAATTTAAAATAAAACTGTACTTTTAAGTTACGAGTTATATAGTTTTTGCAGGACTATCTGTGGTGGCACTTCGAATTGATATATTTGTCCACGAGGTGGAATTACATAATCTATACTAATATAAATAAGTTGAAGCATTTGTTTGTTTTATTTAGGGTTCCGAACGTCCGAAGGAAAAAACGGCGAAAATCTTATAGGATCACTCGTGAGTCTGTCAGTCCGTCACAGCCAATTTGCTCCGCATCTACTGGACCGATTAAGTGGAATATTAGTACACATTGGATTTCTGCGACCCAAACACGGACGTGTAACGTAAATAAATGAATTTTGAATATAGAATATACACTTTTAGGGGGTAATATAGAAAATTAAAGAATAACGTTTTGCAAACTGTACCGTGTAACATATAAAATGGAAGGGCTGGTTGTGAGGGTCTCAAATATATATATTTTTTATAAATTTAGAAAATATAAGTAGCTTTGAACTTGAAAATTGACGAAAATTGACCATTCCCCGACTTATCTCCGAAACTACAGTGCCTAAAATGTTGAAAAAAAAAGGAGATACTTAATAGTTCTTTACCTTATAGATTACAGGAAAACCTGTAAGAAGTCTATGGTCTTAAAATAACATGGTAAATCTTTCAATATTGTACGTACAGACTTACGTTTGCAGCTGGAAGGTATGGAAGAACATGTTTTACAACTACGATGTTAATTTGTCCTTGGGATAAGTTTATGGTACAAGACCGAATTCATCAATAGACAATTAATGACATTTTATAAATAAACGCGTCATACACGTACATTATTGCACTAAAAACGGCGCGCCGGCCGCCATTAGACGGCGAAATAAAAACTAAAATAAAATACTATTTTTTTATTACAATATCGTTTTGCATTACGTATTTAGTTATTTATGAAAGAAAACGTGTTTTTCTCTCACAGTTGCAGTATACTTCATGCATCGTCTATAAACATGGCATTCTTTTTTCTTGCTGAATTACGGCTTATATTCACGTCGAGCCGCGACACTGGTCGGTGCGTCATCATTCCGGCCGAATGAAGTCTACTGCTGGACACAGGCCTCGCCGAAAGATACCACAACGACCGATATGGATGTGTTGTGGGCTCATTGGGGGGTTTTGCTATAATCGCCACGCTTGGCAGACGGGTTGGCGATCGCAGTTGAGTTGTTAATGTACTCGAAGGCTGCTGCCCATCCTCCGGCTAATCCCTTAGTCGCCTTTTACGACCCCCACGGGAGGAGATGGGTTGGTGGTATCTAACCCGGCACCACACGGCATAAGTGTAAAGACCGACAAGAATCGAACATTACCGAAAAGAGCCAAACTCTTTAAATTAACTCTAACTCTACCTTGAATTTTGTATTTTTGGTTTATTTTATATTCATCGTATCAGCCAGACTTCAAATTGCTGAACAAAGGCATTCTCTCACTGTGTATATGTATGGGGGAGGCCTTTGTCTAGCAGTGGACAACCTTTTGCTGATATGATGATGAATACCACAATTCAGTAGCGGCACTTTGTAAATCTTGACTGGTCCCAGTGGACTGCATGGACTGCTGATTAGTAACCGAAGGCCTCTGACGGTCTCCAGAATATATTTTAAACAAACGGTGAAATAACACATATCCGATTGCTACATAGTCAATATGTACAATTCCTAGAAAATATATAAATTTATTGCATACATTTCCCGACGATTTGATGTACGTATTAAATGCGTTTCATAGGAATTCTATATGATAGGCACGTATTAATTAATTTCCGTAATAAGACTGTGAAATACAGCTAAAGTTACAACTGATAGCCTAGTGGTTGAACGCTTGCCTCCTATTTAGGAGGGTCTGAGTTCGATCCCGGACCGCACCTCTGATTTATCTCTCCTTTAATAGTACTTTGATATAACTTTATCAGGCCCAAACAGTATCGGTTGATTTTATCCTTTATAACCCAGTGATCATCTTGCATCCCATGAATGCGCACTTTCGCAGCAGACAACATCTTGACATAACAATTTTTTTTTAAAACGTTGCCCGACTCTAGTATTTCTCCTGTGTCGTGGGTGCGTTTACAGACATGAATTCCACACACAATACAGCCAGACCCGGAACAACTACCTGCAGATCATACAAATATTTGTTCCGTGCGGGAATCGAACCCACGACCGCGCAGCAGTCGACTGTATCAGCCACTGCACTAACCGTGCCGTCTAACAATAAACTCAGTGTTCTAATAAAATGTGTATATTATGGTTTTGATGTACCCAATATTGACGATTTATAAAAATGCCCCAATAGCTACATCAGTAAGGACAAGTCGCTTTAGACCGATGTCTAAATCGACTTGTCCTACTTCTACATACGTGATTTTCTTTTGTTCAATCATGGTTTGATCAGGGCGGGGCACATTGCTTGCTGATGGCCGTTTGGGCAAGGTTCTCGAGTTGAGACCGCGCACCGGAAAACGCAGCGTGATACGACCTCCAACAAGATGGACAGACGACCTGGTGAAGGTCGCTGGGAGTCGTTGGATGAGGGCGGCATGGTGACCGCTCGTTGTGGAAATCTATGGGGGAGGCCTTTGTTCAGCAGTGGACGTCCTGTGGCTGATATAATGATGATGATACGTGTATGGCTATATTGGTATGTTAAGTACATCGCACAACTTTCTCATATCTAATAGATCACACGCGTCCACGAATTTGGCGCGTAAACTGATTGGAATGTGAAGTGAAAACAAAATCTGCATGCCTACTTTCATAATAAACCCGCTGACCTAATAGTCAATATAGTCAATTGCGACAAATCGACGCGGCAACTAACTTTAGGTTCTCGCGTTTAAGCGGATTTTGTTACTCTCAACACCGTTTTCATCATGTCGCGTGACGTCACAATTGCCATAGACAAGTACTTAGAATGATGACTTAGGGTCCGTTCTACCAAAATTTTATAAATTGACAATTTATTACTGATGTTTATGTAATACGATATGAGCTTGTTCCAAAAGAACGGAAAGTCAGTCTTTTGCGAACAGAACAAGTCCAATTGCTAAACAATTTAAGTAGGTAGGCAAAATAAAAATATATACTTCGAAATTAAAACATTTACGTTAATATAAAAAAAAATACCTCTAATACTTGTAAACCTTTGTAACATAAAAATATCGTCTAAAAAGCATGAGATGGAAATGGCTTCCTAGGTTGTTAATAGTTATATAATATAGAATCTTTACAATTTAGAGAAAATGGTTATCAGATTTATTTAACATCATATTATTCAACATCTATTCAAATAAAAAATAATATATGACGAACACGCACCAATTTTCAATCTACAAACATCCCGAAATCATTTTTGCTACTAAAATAATTCGTACACTGTTTTTTTTTCTGTAACAGATAAAACCTAAAAATATAAATCCTTTTTGCATTGAGCTAATATGAACTACGTGCTAGAGGTGACACCGCACTTCATGACGATGTCGCATTCAACTGAGGCAATAGCGTCGCGCTTCACTAAAATGATTTAAGATTCTATACTTTATCCGTTTGTGTTAGCATTACTATTAACACAAAAAACAGACAAATCCTTAATATCAAATTTTGGATTAGCTTGATTATTAATTTCGGCCGTTAGAGAAGTGCGGCGATATGACCGTATTTGAATGGGACATCGTAATTAAGTGCGGTGTCTCCTTTGGTACGTAATACTATAGCCTGACCAATACCGCTGTACCGCGCCTTAGGTATGCGAGCAGCGAGGCGTGGGCTGAGCCGAGCAGCCGCTTCGTTTCCATTGTTCGTATAGTTCGTGCTCTTTCCTTCCCAATCCCCACCTCCCCGCGCATACCTAAGCGGTACAGCGGTATTGGTCAGGCTATAGTTCAATGCCTCTTTGTAATATTTTGTGTCCATCCTAAATATATTTCTTATCACGTAAGATTAGGACGAAATCGGGACGCCTGCATACCGCAATAATAAAATAAAAAATCTACTTAATATCTGCGAATTAAGATCATTACACAATCACAAATTATTATCTGTGCATAAATATTTAAAATAGTGTTTAAAAAAGTGCTAAATCATTAATCAAAGTGTAAACGTTTTAGAGTACACAATATAAATAAAAATAATCAATGAAAATAAAAATAAATAAAACATCGTATTTAATTGCACAGGTCGAATTCAAGGAATGAGCTTGGTTTTCAGTCAATTTATGTTCTATTCAGGCGTTGAAGTTAAGGTTTTACATAAAAGATGTTAATAACTTTCTATTCACTATAATACTTATTGAAACTATTGAAACTAAAATTAGTAGTTAGTATATTTAGATTACATTGTGCAATAACTATAGAAAATTGAATCTAGAGTTTTTAACATTTAACAAAAACGCCTGAACAAAACTTAAATTCATAAGGTCTATGCACACACATCAAAATGCCAACTACACAATATACACACAAACTACTTTCGCCTTCTGATTTATACTGTAAAGTGTGCATGGACCTTAACAACTTCAGAACAAGTGAAAACTACAAACGCTTTAAAGTATTTCCTTATAATGTCATGAAACTACATTATAATAATTATTTAGTTATAATATTAAAATAAATCTCGTACTGTTTTACCAAGCTCTGCTTAGTCCTCCAAATAAGAACAATACTTTGACAGCTGTCAAAGCCAGTCAAAATCTGTCAAAACAGCATCGTACCGACTTTTTGTAGCGACATATTGCTTATGCAATCGAGCATTTGTTTATGAATCGATTAACGGCGGAAATAAGTAATCAATGTAAACCAAATCTTAAATCTAAAGATTTTGCATTAGACTGATTACTAATTGCGGCCGTAAGGGCTCACACTGATCGGTACGACTTCGCTTATAATTTAGTTGTACTGGGGCGATATTAGTGCATAGCGATAACACCGTTGAGCGACTAACATCGGCGCCTGCGTCGAATGCAATTATCAACTAAAAATAACCTACCGACATTGTTTGAAAATACTCACAAAAGCACCATAAGACGCCTAGTTTTCAGTGACAAATTGCTATAAACATGCATATACTTCTTGAGTGTAAGGCGTATGTCCGAGTCAACGCTTCGTGTTACGTCATGGGCCAATCAGTTATATGAACGTATCGCTACTAAAAGTCATTTTATATAAAAGCATGAAACTTTAACACTTCATTGTAACCTGAATGCTTAAACTATTAAGTACTTTATTGTATGGTCTTCACTCATTCTAAAGTAGCAAGCTTCGTATGAACATTTTAGATATCTGAGCATTATTAAATAGGAACAAACTGCTTAAGAAGCCGATCGAGCCATTGCTCATGCCCACTGCATATCTACACGCATTATAAATTCCACACAGATGTATTCAGCAGGCTTGTCACTGTCTCCCTTTATTATAAGGACTAAGTTTCTATTTTGAGATCGTTTTTATCGCAGCCCACTGCTGAAAATAAACATCTCCCATAAAAACAACTTCAACTCTTGGTTTATGGCCTTTGCGGAGGAGCCACCGAAATTATTTCACGTAGTAAGTTAGGTCGTGTTCACGTAGAAAGGTGGCAGCCGGCGCTGACTTACCGGTACTGACGGCGCTGACCGGTACTGATCCGCGGGTAGTCGGCTAAGACAGTCGGCACCGAGTCTCCATACTTCAGGCCGAACCAATGCCGACAGGTTCCGATTTGCTGAGATAGGCGTTGGTAGTCAGCCATTTTGTAGTGTTGTAAAATGGTAACTACTGCCTCTAACAGCTTACATTGTGTAGTCACTATTTGGGCAGGCTGCCAGCTTTCTACATGAACGCGGCCATAGACAATGAAACACTGGAGTTTATTTAGTAAAAATTATTTTGGCCGGTGATTAATAATTAACTATAAACTTTCCAGGCAAAGACAATACTAGCAATATTCCCAAAAAATCAACCACACATCCCCACAAACACATGAATCCCATAATGTCAAGTAGC
The DNA here is from genome assembly GCA_947459985.1 of Diloba caeruleocephala. NCBI lineage: Eukaryota > Metazoa > Arthropoda > Insecta > Lepidoptera > Noctuidae > Diloba > Diloba caeruleocephala. Next base: position 11,359,388 of record OX381627.1, on the reverse strand, counting down.
TAGTATTTTTACACCGCCATGACTTGCTTGTCACAACGGCTTTAGCTACCCTACGTTGCGTGCACGTCTTTTCGAATGCGCACCTAATTTGTAAGAACATAGTTGAAGATAACACAGAGGCGCAACGGTTGCACTTCGCGGCTTTAATTTTCATACAAAATGCGCGTGTCGTATATGAACACAGTCGGACAAATCGGATCTTTGCGAAAATCCGGGGTCGATTGCAAAGGCCCGGATAATTGGAAACTAATACAGATATTCGTAATCATCTCCGAGCTATTTAATTGAATCTTTGGTCAAAAGTAACCATAGAGATATGTTCGTAATCATATTGATGTTCTAGGTTATTAAAATCTTTCTGATCGATTTGGTCCGGTATCCTACGACAACAGCACCCTAATACTATGATCTAATTATGGGGCCCATCCCCAAGATTATGAGGAGATTGCCGTTTATGTTGAGCAGTGGGTTTCGTGTTAGGTATAGAACTGCCAGAAAAACTGTGCCTATATTACGAGAGTGGATTGAAAAGTTCGCGACCTGGTATAGAAACAATTGAACTACCCTCATTACAGTCACAAATGCTTGAGACGTCACTATGCATTCATTTGTTTAGCTTTTAGTTCTGAGTTTATAGCGTTTACATTGCCCTCGAGTAACAGATTTCTTAAATATGCAAAAAAACTAAGTCGCGCATTAATTAAGTACCTTTGTTACCCGAAGCAATTCCATGAAAAAAAGAATTTGTAAGCTGAAGTGGCATTCGCCCATATGTTCTCGAGTGGAGACCACGCAGTACAGCGCAGCGTACTCCCACACCCCCTTTTTTTCTGATCTAGCTGTCTGAATGTTAACATTTTCCTAGTCTAAAATCCATAATAAATCTAGAATAAAATTAGTAAGATTGTATTAGGTGTCCGATAAAAGTGCATCGAACTAGAATAAAAAATATTTATGTATAAGCATATTTATTTACATATGCAGCACACAAACTTTTGAATCCAACCCACGTATTTATAAGTAAACTATTTGCAGAAGCTAATTTATGAATACTTTTGCATGAGGTATTTATGTTTTATATCTATGGCAACACAGCATTATCTATGGCAACCGAGTACCGAGACGGGGAAAAAGTCTCAAGTTAGCTTTGAAAAATCTTCTGGCAGTGGTTAAAGATCATATTATCGTTACATCAGTAACAAACAAGCCTTACACACGAATACATCTGCGGTAAATAAAAAACTCTAATACAACCAATATGACACGCAGCTTTACTGCCATGTCGTGTTGCTAGCAACATTCGCGTTCGGTTGCCCAAACGCGTTCGGAAAACTTTGTCCTAAATTCAGACTGTTAAACTGTTGCGACAGCGGTTGCTGTGGCTGGTTGAAGAACTGATTACTTTGGAACGGCTGACTCTGCAACGGTTGGTTTTGCAACGGTTGCTGTACCTGAGGTCCAAACGGTTGCTGAAATTGGTTATTTATTGGGAATTGATTGAACTGCATGCCGTTTTGTACTGGCATGTTGTTGAAATTCTGTTGATATACGTTGCCGAAAGGGTATGATACAGGTTGCACCGGCGGCACAGGTTGCACCGGATTGAATTGGTTAACTAAATTAGTTGAGGGCGTTTGACTGTATAACGCTAATATACTGTCCTTCGTTAACTTAGATTTTTCCTTCTCCGTGGGCGCTGCTTGTTTGAAGAAGTTTTCTTCTTCGGCCTTCAGATCAGGCTTTAATTCCTCGGGTTTGGCTTCCGCTGGCTTTTCATGGGGTGCTGAGAAGAAGCTGGAGAATATATCATCATTGGCTGGTTTCGGATCTGGTTTTGAGCTTGTGTCTAGTCCAAGGAGGTCTGCTGAACCATTGGAAGTCTTGCTGAGGTCCGGCTGGGCTGTGGGCGGTGTAGACCTACCCAGCTTTGGACTAACTGATGATTTTGGCTTAGGAATGCTGGGGATCACGTCAGATTTCTGAAATTGTGTGATTTACTTATTAAACTTTGTTATTAGAGTTTATTTGATTAATGAACAGAATTACATACAACAAATTATATTTGAACCAAAGTTAGCTTGGCCGAACTGATTGTATATCTGATTCTGAAAAAACAATAAAATATATTTGTGTACAATCAACAAAGGCTAACCCTTACCTATTTCAAATCTATTTCGCTTGCAAGATACTATCGTAACATGGCCCGCCCTTTATTTCGTCCACCAATTAAGGTCTTCATTTGTCTTATTATTTGCACATTGTTTAGTGATTAGACTTTCACGGGTCAGACTTTGGGTGATTCTATTGGTGGACGAAAATAAAGGACCAAAGGAGCAGGGTTTCTTCAATGCATCATGATGCAAAATGCAACTTTAAGGTATATAGGCGTCCGTTTTAGCGATTGTACCTTAATTAGCTATTACCCGTGACTTTATTCCTTACGGAACTAATCTAAACCCAACAAAAGTACTCTACTTATTTCCTATTCTATATATAATCTACCAATAAGGAATCTACTTGTGAAAATCTAAAGGGAAGGCCTTTGTTCAGCAGTGGACCTCCTTTGGCTAATATGATGATGATATAATCTAACTCTATCAAATTTGACTTGAATCCGTTCAGCCCTTTGAGGTTGAGTGGGATACAAACTTCCACATTTATAATATCAGTGAAGCCAATGACACTTCCTCCTCCCATGAGTCCTTTGTAATAAAAAAACATGTCTACTTGCTAACTAGATTGTAACAATGGACATAGAGAGGTGCACAATGAGGAGTTAGGCAGGACATAACTCGGATCCTGGTCGATCGGATCGTGCAAGATCTCTCTCTGCCGGCAGTATGTCGTGTAGTTGGCAGAGCACGAAAATTGGAATGCAGTAGTCTCCTTCTGTGAGAGCGTCACGCTCCAGGAGGAGACCGCAGAGCGGGATCGGAAGAGGGCTGATCCTGCTCGTAGGAGGACAGACGCCGCTGTATCAACCACCATGGTGCCTAATTCCCATACGCCTGAAACCCCCTGGCGTCGCTATCAGGCCAGGAACTTCTGGGTTCGCGGGTGCAACCCACGTGGCGTGTGGCGCGCATGTGGTCACGCGTTGCCGTGTGTGTATAGCACAGCGCACAGGGGCGCTTCGGGGGATCCTTTCCAATCCCCCCGGGGGGTTGACAGCTTTACAGTCACCCACCCCCTCTCCGAGATGGGCCTATAAGCGTGGCACCAGTGGGCGGCTCTAGTGTGATCATACAAGGACCTGGAGCCTCCCTTAGGTGCCGAAGATGATCGCCCCAGTGGTTTTGGTCGGTAGGAGTCCGGCATACCTCTTCACCCTTCCCCGGGGCGATGGAATTCATGAAGAATTCCACTGAGCAACAACAAAAGAAGAAGTCCCAGGGAGAATACCCCTTCGGCCTCCCCAGGGCGAAGGAAGTTCATGTAGAATTTCCACCGGGTCCAATAAAAAAAGAGGTAGGGCATTACTTGTAAGGCAACGATGATACAATTAACTAATAAACCTTGAATAAAATAAGCTAAAAATTCAACCAAAACAGCTACTTGTTCTAATATAGTTCACAGATACATTTCATTGTGTTACCCACGACGTCATTCGCAAGGAACTAATTTAAACTCTTAAGGGAAATCGATAACGCAATAAAGCCTACAAGAAGAGAATACAAACATACGAACTTTCATATTAAGCAAAGGGTAGTATTTAACCGCTCAACAAAAATACTGATTACCCATAAAAATAAACAACAACAACCATCATAATTCTATCGTTAATTGAAGTCGGCATAGCTATATTATGCAAAGAAAAGCGGAACGCGCCGAGTTGCCATCTCGTAGGATACCGTTCGGTACCTTCAACCGATCCGTATAGCCACTCTGTACTGCAGACCATGAAATGTTGTTCTGCAGCACTAGAAGCCTGATAACCGTACTGCATGACTCCCTCATAGAGGTGGCAAAAGTGGCTCTCTCGGTCACCCAAGATTTATCCAGGAGTCAAAGCAAAGCAAAGCAAAGCATCCACTACCTTCTCGATTCGGAGGACAAGGCGTTCGAAGTGCTCTTTAAAGGCCAAGCGGTTGTCCAGGGTGCGGCCCAGGTACTTCATTTACCGCATCTACGAACTGGGTGATCCTGTGTTCTGCGGCAATGTGTAGAACCACAGCGCCCCTTTTTGAGGCACTATCCGCAGACCCAGCGCGAGGCTTTCGGCAGCGACTTTAGCCACCGCTTGCTCGGCAAGCCGGATGGTTCTCTCGAAGGACTCCCTGCTTAGCAACACCAGTATCGTCAGCATAAACCGACTACTCTGATACTAGCAGGTAAGCCACTCTATCCTACTGTGACAGTATTTGATCCGAAAAGAAAGAAAGATGATTCCGTTACCTAGTTTTTAGATATGCAATTAATTATTTCCCCTTATTCAATTTTCATAGTCAGGGTCACCTTGTCCAGTGACTGTATTCAATTTCGCCTGATGGCCATCAAACCGGAGCTCAATATTAGCAAAAAGTCATACTTACGTTATATTTCTTATCGCTGGCAGAGGGCGCTGGCAGAGGTCCTAACCCTGATGTGGCGGTTTTCTTTTTCCGTTTCTGCTTCTCTATTTCTTCATCAATTTCTTTGTCCCTGAAATGCCATAATATTAAGTAATAAATTGAAGGATTTCGTATCCACTGCCATCAGCCGTTAATATCAAATGAGCCGTTGGGTCCACTGTTAAACTAGAGGGACCTATGGCGTCTTTACAGTCACCACCTCCCAGGGCCCCAAGTCTGCTAATTTAATTAAAATGACACACAATTGCCATTCCAGCGACACTCTATTGAGAGGCCATTATAATTGTGACAGATTTGGTATTCTGCTAAAACTTCAATGTCGTTTCAATAGCATGTCGATTGAATGACAATGGTAGACCAATGGAATCGTAGTGAATATGACAATCTGTGTTGCCTATTAAAATCTACCAAAAGCCTTATTATATCCATGCGTTCTAAATGGTCATAAATAAATTAATTAAAATTCTGTAAAATATCCGGATTTTTATTCTTATGGATTTAGCTATAATAATCTTATTGAATTTCGTTTCTATACGTTTTATCGTCATAAGTAATGCTTAAAACATAAAAATATAGTTTCCATTGATTTAAAACAATCTTTTAGCAAAGTATAGAAATTATGAAATCACAATTACTACAAGTGACAGGTTTGGAACGTAGTTTGTGGTTCTGTGGTAGTCATATGTAGTTATCTTGATTTATCTAGTTAACTTTAGTAAAAATATACGAGATTAAAATCGACAAGAAAATAAATAAAGTGGTTATTGAAGCAATACGAAAAACGACATTAAGAATTGGCAGTATGGTATTAATACCTTCGCCTGTCCGTATGGACGAATAAACTACTACTAGTTAACTTTAGCTATTTCCTAAATTTTAATTTTGTTGATTTGCCTTATTTGTAAAAGAAGAGAAAATGCAATCGTAGTAAACACGAAGACGAGTACGAAGCTAGCGTCAGCTAGGTACGCATATTGCTCGAAGAACGATAACAGGGAAGCATGGGATCCCTTATTCGTAGACTATTTCTTTTTTAGATCTCAACAATTATAAGCTTTGTAACATCAGGGATTAACAGAAACCTAGTGGCATGGACTAGCTAGTGCTGCATGGTCAAACAATTATTAGTTTGTGTATAAATGATGCTGTGTTAGCGGATTTGAACCAACCCACAGCCTCCTACATATAACTTCCCCCAACACAAGAAAGAAACTAGTGATAAAAAAGGGTAATATTTTTTAATACATATCTTTTGTATACTGACAGTCATATATGCACTTCCTTCATTAGTTATCACAGCCATAATTAAATATTGCTTAACATCTGTGTATCGGTTAGTAGGTACACAAAGATATATACAATATAAGCAATAGACAATATGCATGCAATTAATTGGTTTTTATATTTCAAACTAGATTGAGATAAATATTTTTTAAATTATGTAAATATGTAATATTGTGTTTCTTAAAGGAATACAATAATATAAACTATATATTCTTCATATCAAATGTATAATTCTCTTTTTGGATTATAAAATCTATTAAACTCATTTTATATGCATATTGTTTTAACAAATATCAACAAAACTAAATATTGACTAATCTCACTACTAACTTATCTAGTCTCATATCTCATTTCTTATTGACTCCACTCACTGATTGTCTGTTCTTAAGGACTTAAGGTTTTGAAGATCAACCCTAAAGACTAGCAAGATGCCTACTAAGTCTGAGATAGTACAAATATTCATTAAAGATTATTTTTACAGATTCAATGAAAAATATCATGTGCCAGGTCATTGGTGGCATACATTGATTGCATTAATAGCAATACTGGGACCCCGGTATGAATCAACTGGAGTTTTCAAATATTTGGTGGAGCAGGCACAATAGCCACATGTGGAGGTTTTGGGCAATCACCTCTTATTTATAATAACTGATAATTATCCTACTGAGGTATTATCATTTAGGGAAACAATCACTGGCAGCACAGATAGGCAACAATCAATTAATGCTTTGTAGCAAAACTACCCACAGTCATTTTAAAGTTTGTTTTGTATTCAAATTCTAACAGTTATCCATTTGTATTTTCCTATGAAATATGATGATTGCTTATCTAACTGTATTATTTTGTAAATCTCTGTGTATGATTATAAATATAATTATAAAGTTAAAGGTTAAATGTTTTTATTACCTATTTCCACATAAATCCACATTATTATGTAATATATTGCTGTTCACCATCCCATTTAAAGTTCCTCTGAAAGTTGTTGGTTTAAGACTTTGTTATATGGCTGTTTAAGATCTTGCCATGTCTAGAAAGTATATATACTTTTATGTTTTGGTTAGAAAAATACTACTGATTAATGTCATTTAGTCTAGCTTGGTATCAAGAATTATAAAGTAAGCACAATCTGTGTATATAAACCTAATTGATAAATATTGATACCTTTAAGGAATATTCTCACAGACTATAGCATACCTAGTAACCTAACTATCACAAACACTAATTGTTCTCCAGCATTTGACAACTCGGTCAAATAGCAACTGAGTGGATGACATTGCCATACCATTGAAGTATGGGATGAACTGGGGCTGCTTGCATCTACACTTAAAATGTTAAGGTCTGCATTGCAAATCTATAGTGAAGTTATAATATAAGTAGGTTTAGTAAGAATGTTGTTTGTTAAACCTAATGTTATTAAAATAGCTGAATATACCTAGTCATAACCAACACATTAACTAAATAGAATTCCTTTCGGTTATAATACCGCCCCTCATGGGTGGTGGGCCTAAATATAGTGGCACATGAGTGGCATTGATGCAGACTAGTATGCACACCTAGAATCACCTAAAATATATAACATCATTAGATTTCTTACTTAGAATACTATTTATTTAGGTTTGTATGTACTTAAGATTACTATTTATTTACAAACAAATGGGTTTGTTTAATAATATTTATTTTTATATATGTACACTTTATTGTAACACCACATAACAAAAACAATAGGTCACAATAGTCAATGCACAATGGGCACATTTATAGCACACAGCTCTCTCTTCCAGACAAGCTTTGGATGGATTTGCGAAATCGGGTTCCTTTTCTCCTAGATTATGGCTTCTGTAGATATCTTCCACAATTTCGCCAATAAGGCAACATTGTACGGTATTCAGATTTAATCAATCATAGGTATTCATAAAATATTCCTCCGACATGGGGTTGTGCAGGAACAACAACAATTTTTGCAATATTATGTAGAATATTAGTCGTATCAGAGCAACAAAATCAGTGTTTGTTCAATGACCACTCAATGATAGTTCAATGGCAAAAAGTCATTGAGAGACGATTGTCAGAAATGTCAATTAACGAGTAGAATACCGTAGCTTTAACCATTGTCATTATGTTGATAAACTATTGAAGTACAGAATACCAAATATTTCAATTGCAACTGAATGACAGTTAATTGAAAAGTCAGTGGAAAGCCACTGGTCTTATTTAACTAGCAGAATACCAACTGTGTAAAACTATTCCGACGACATGCTATCGACACGCCATTATGACGCCATTGAAGCGTTTGTAAATTAGCAGAATTGGGGCCCAGATGTAGCACCAATGAGCTGCTCATCTCTTGAGATCCCGAAGTTCCCTTCGGTGCCGAAGCCCAGGTGGTTTTAGCTGATAAGAGTCTGCCATAATCTTCACCCCTCTCCCCAGGGGCGATGGACGGTGCAAGATGATTTCCAACAGGGTAAAAAAAGATCCACTGTGAAATATGGCTCTCCAATGACCCCTTACAATTATCGGTCATACATACATCTGACTATTGCATAATTATCATAGTTGGCGGGCGGACTGGTGACAGCAATATGTTGTTTTTAAGTACACAGAGGGGCGGTGCTATACTCTTGATAGTATTTTAATCGCCTCTTAAGACGCCTATTGGGTGTTTGGAATGTTTTATTTTCATTACAACTCCGTGTGGTGTACGGATTAAGAGTGACGGGAGGAGATGGAGTGGTGATAGCACCACTCCATGGATGTCGTAAAAGGCGACTAAGGGAATCTAAACCAGAGGGATGGGCAGCAGCGTCCCTTCGGTGAAGCGATAGCCATACTGCGCTCACCAACCTGCCTGCCAAACGCTTGGCACACCACGCGGTGATTATTGGCAAATACCCCCCAAAATGATGATACAGTTGTGGAAATCTATGGGGGAGGCCTTTGTTCAGCAGTGGACGTATAAATGGCCGATATGATGATTTTCATTATAAAATGACAGTTATTTGTTTCATAGAATATTGTGTCGTAGTGGCCTGGAGTTGTACGGACATGCTTCTTAAGCACTAGGCTGCAGGTTCGAAATCTCGATGTGATTTTTATTTCTTAGGGTGAGATTCAGAAACGAGTCTAAGCATGAACTTACGCTTCCATCTGTCAAAACGCACTACTTACGCCCCTAATTTTGACAGATGGAAGCGTAAGTTCACGCTCAGACTCGTTTCTGAATCTCACCCTTAGATAATCTAAGACACCACTGAATTTATTGGTGAAGGAAAATATCGCGAGGAAATCTAGTTTCAATGGTCTGACCATTGAAACTAGATTTCCTCGCGATATTTTGACTGTCAGTTACTTATAAGTGAGTGCAACTGTTATATATATTATAAGCGCATAGTGGCAATTGTACGACATCAAAGTGTAGCAAATAGGTGAAGATCATAAAATGCGCGGCGAAGGAAAATTTGGGAAACTGTATAATACAGTCAAAAGGTAATTCTTCATTTATTTATTTTCCAAATTGTATACATGATTTTAAGACGCTTCGATCAAGTTGCATTGACAGCGGTCAAAAGGTCAAATAGGTGCAATCGAATTTATCGCGGCATAGTTTGTACTGAAAAATCATTTCGTTTTGCCATCATATGAGGCAACTCAGATTTGAAGTTCTTCAGATATATAAGGTTACATCTATACTGTTTCCAAAAACATTTCTATTCTTTTTGGATTTATTTATACTTTCATGTACAATGGTGATACATAAGGCGGACTTAATACCATGTGGCATTCTCTGACAGTCAACCTTTTATCTGAAGGAGCATTGATTGCCGTGTAGTGCCTGTAACAACCATTAATCCTCGCTGCACATCAGATCCCTCCAAAGTAACGGAAACCTGAAGGTTAATCTATATGGAGTCCCTCTTCGAACATATTATTGCAGGCATAATACCATCTAATGCTATGGCGTATTTGTTTGTAAAATTGAATCCATAGAAAAAGTAGTAAACTAGTGATATTCCTACTTTGAAAAAACATTTGTCAGATAACTATTTTATCTGCATGGAGCAACAGCACGGGCAACATTAACGAGATCCGTGTGGTCCTACATGGTCACTATTTTTTATTTACTAAAATGAAATAAGGAACTATGTATTTCTAATTAATTTATATCTCATAATTTCGGCCGAATGAAGTCCACTGCTGGACACAGGCCTCCCACAAAGATCACCACAATGACCGATATGGGTGTGTTGTGGGCTCATTGGGGTTTTGCCATAATCGCCACGCTTGGCAGACGGGTTAGCGATCGCAGTTGAGCTGTTAATGTACTCGAAGGACGCTGCTGCCCATACTCCGGCTAATCCCTTAGTCGACTTTTACGACACCCACGGGAGGAGATGGGTTGGTGAGGTTCTGAGCCGGCACCACACGGCAATTATAACTGGAAACGGGATATTTACCATGACTTGATTTTGGGTTCCCGATTTCCACAACGAGCGGTTACATGCCGCCCTCATCTAACGACTCCCAGCGAACTTCACCAGGTCGTCTGTCCACCTCGTTGGAGGTCGTTCCACGCTGCGTTTTGCGGTGCGCGGTCTCCATTCTAGAACCTTTGTGGCCCAGCGGCCATCAGTTCTACGAGCAATGTGCCCTGCCCATTGCCACTTCAGTTTACTAATCCTTTCAGCTATGTCGACAACTTTAGTTCTTCTACGGATCTCCTCATTTCTGATTCGATCTCGTAGAGAAATACCAAGCATAGCTCGCTGAGTGACCTTGAGCTTTCTTATGAGGCCTATTGTGAGTGACCACATCTCTGTTCCATATGTCATCACTGGTAACACACACTGGTTAAAGACTTGCGTCTTGAGGCATTGCGGTATTGTTGACGAAAAGATGTTGTGAAGTTTCCCAAACGCTGCCCAGCCGAGTCGGATTTGACGATTGATCTCTTTCTCGAAGTTGGACATACCTAACTGGACAGTTTGTCCCAGGTAGACATACTCGTCAACAACTTCGAGAACAGCGAACGGATATTGGGATGGGCACAACATGGGCATTTGACATGACTTTTGTCTTGCCCATGTTCATCTTAAGGCCCACCTGTTGGGAAACTCTGTTGAGATCATCGAGCATTGTGCTGAGCTCTTGCAGCGATTCTGCCATGACTACGATGTCATCGGCAAATCGAAGGTGAGTGATATACTCGCCATTGATGTTAATGCCGAACCTCCTTTGCAGCGGTGAACAGTTTCGGGGAAATGGCGTCCCCCTGTCTCACTCCTCTTTGCAATGGAATTGCCCCCGTGCTCTGTTCATGTACTCGGACCGACATGGTGGCGTTTCTGTATAAGCACTTCAACACTTCAATGTACCGATAGTCAATCTGGCACCGCTGCAGAGATTGCAGCACTGCCCAGGTTTCGATCGAATCGAAGGCTTTCGGTTTTCACCCTGTGGATCCTGTGATCCACAGGGTGAAAACCGGTAGTGATCTATTGAAATATTCAATGATGTCTCTGTAGACATCATTGAATATTTGTCTTTTATTGGTCATGATGAAGAAGTCAATCTCATTCCTCGTGGAACCATCAGGACTGATCCAGATCCATTTCCGATTTCCGAGGGATCACACATTTTCGATTCCATATAGTTCAGATCCCTTTTCTCATCTGAGACCTACAAAACAAATACTTGGTTATGTCGAAGGCGTTAGGTATCGACGGAGCTGATATAAAGAAATCGTTACACGGGGCGCTTCTTCGGCCGCCAAAAAAGTACTGAAGTCTTTTGTCAGGCGGCAACAAGGTGCGCCCTTAACTTTAGTACTTACCAGTTAACTTTAGGTAGTGCAGGCGGCACCCACTCTTTAGCAATGTATTTTTTCTGCTCATACTTGGCTCTGATGAAGGCTTCCAGGGAGGAATCATTCTGCGGCCTTCGGAATGAATCGGGTAAGTTCGCCTCGTAGACTGCGCGAGCGCGGGAGTTGCCCATTTGTTGGAGAGATACCTGGAAGGCGGGTAGTTTGGGATTAGGTATTGTTGACGCATATCGGACCGTAACCGTTCGCTAACTAGAGCTCAGACTGTCCGCTAGAATGAACGTGCATTAGATTGCAATAATCACCAAACTTCATTTTAATAATATTTCGTAAAACGCCAAGACAAGCGTGAGGCTGGCGAATAGGCAACAGATATTAATTTTTCTATATCAGAGCAGAACACATTACACCCACTGCCATGATCGCATTATTCGCGTGAGGCACGCGAAGCACGTACCCGCGAATATGTAAGCATCGTAGTTACGCCACTTTATTGAACCAGCTGTTCTCTAAATTTTGTTTATCAGTCGAGGCTTCTATAACCGATCTTTGTTATTAGAGATGGCAACCGAGCCTGCGTGTCACCAAGTGGGAAGAGAGTGGCATCACAATCTACTCCGGTTTTGCGAGTGAGCGTGGCAGGTACTTTCACCCTCCAGCCAGACTATTTACAAGTTGTACTCAACTCTACCATGAAAATATAAAAGAACTGCAAAACATGAGAACGGGACTTAGTTTGGTAGACAGATTGGTGAAATGAAATAGTAATTAGAAAAATATTAATAAGTAGGTATTTTTTGTGTATAATGCTTCATTTATTGACATGACCCTGATATTTCATGAAGCCATTTAATATCAGGATATTAAATGGTTTATTGTGACACGTCACGCAATCTGGCAGTTACGTAAATCTGATAACTACAAGGAAACTTACGACTTGTTCAGGTGTCCAAGAGTCGAGATTGACGCTCTTGACCTTGGAGATGTGGACACCAAGGTTGCGGTGGATACCTGCGCATCTGATGCACAAGAATATTCCCAGGTTCCATGACGCCCAGCGAGGACCTGCAGACAATTGATTATTTAAAGCCAAATGTTGTTTACGACGACCTGAAGACGATCAGGTTGCTGGGCCCGGCTTGATTCGGAACGCTGATGACCGGGTGTTATGGCGCACGCTGGGAGAGGCCTACGTCCAGCAGTGGACCAATAGAGGCTGATGATTGATTGATTGAAATGTTGTTTGACGATTGGGCTGATAGAAATGAGAAAAAGGTCCCATGAATAAGTCGTGTATTTTTTTAAAGAGTAATACAAGTAATCGCACACACGCAGACACTGAGTTGTAAGACATTTTTTTGAATAAACATGTTTTTTTTTTTAAACGTTGCCCCACCCTTGTATTTCTCCCGTGTCGTGGGTGCGTTTACAGACACAAATTCCACACCAACAATGTACTTTAGAATATATTACATCCATGAGCTGCTGAAGTATAGTGAAAATGTAGGCTTTTGTAATTATGTACTATTTCAAAACATTATTTTTTATACTAATCCTACTCTAGAATGTTGCCCTACATTTTTCTCACATAATATTGTTTCGTAAACGTGCCTGGACTTCAAAACCTTTCGACATTTCTTCTCAGAGGCAGTCGATAAGCGGTTCCAATGTCTAAAGGACATCGGACAAAAATGAAATGTATGTGAAAAAATAGCTTATATTTTTGTATATTTACCGTAATTTGTAAATACCTCAAAACGGCAGGATAGTGGAAATAACAAAAAAGGAACTCTACAAAAGAAATTGATAAAAACTGTATTGTCATTTGAGTGAGTTGCCATTTGCAAAATATTATAATATTCTTCTACTAATAAATAACTAACGACCTTAAATTAACATTATGATCAATCTAGGTTTTTAAAGCACAGTTTTGTATTCTAAAACACTTTCGCAAGTATTTGTATATTGTATAAATATTTTGTCTTTGGCCAAAATACTGCCAAATCAAATCAAACGTCACGCCAAAATGTATTATTATGAATATGAAGATTATTAAATATACCTTTTCAAACAGCAGTTTTAGTTCTAAAATGTGTAATTACCTAATAACACTGCTATTTTGCAGTGTTGTGATCCTACGGTGAGTAGGACGTTGACGACACGGTTGGTGCAGTGGCTGATACAGCCGACTGCTGCGCCCCGGGTCGTGGATCCGATTCCCGCACCGAAAAAATATTTGTATGATCTGTAGGTAGTTGTTCCGAGTCTGGGTGTATTGTGTGTGAAATTTGTGCAAACTGCTTATGTGGCTTGGACCACAGCCCGTGCAAATCAGGACCCGGACGTTTCTGATGCGAAGCGTAAGCAAAATGCTGCCTCGAGGTTCAGTAAGACGATGACTGCCAGAGCAAAGTTCGATTTCGTCGGCAGAATTGGGGAGCGGCCTGCATGCTATCCCTCCGGGAGTCGCGCTTTCTGGTCGCTCGCCCAAGCTACCGAGGGAAACTTTTGTCACTCGTCCTGGCCACCACTGCGTGATAACGATAGTATTCTGGCCAATAGTGCCAAGGAGAAAGACACACTTTTGGGCTCCTTCTTTGCCTCGAACTCGACATTGAACCCAGTGTTCTACCGAGCTGTGTCCTGTTTTGACGCGCCTTTTTGCGCTTTCATATTCCATCCAAAAAGGGTGATAGATCAGACCCATCAAATTACAGGCCTATCGCTATTATCTCCTTGCTCTCAAAGGTGATGGAGCGGGAAATAAATAAACAGCTTTTGGGATACCTAGAGGATCACGACTTGATAAGCGACCGCCAATATGGCTTTCGTCATAATCGGTCAGCTGGTGACCGACAATGCGACGGAGGTAGGTTGGCACCCGATGATAACGAGTGCCTCCCTAAAGCAGCTCCAGGGCAAGCCGTTGAAGGCGTTAGCGATGTCGAGAGACGCCGCTACCACGACCTCAATCTCGGACAATGCTTTTCCCGCTAGAGCCTTCTCGCGCATGATCGCATCGACAGTGGAGCGCCCTCGGCGGAAAATAGTCTATACTCCCAATTTACGTAAAACTAGAATTTAAAATTGATCACTAAAGAACCGAAGAGTGTGGCATTGACGTACCTAATATATTCTTTATTATATGCAGGAAATCATAATTGCATACTTCCTTTGTTCTATTTTTTTAATTATAGCAAGGCCACAATTTATTGTTAAACTAATAGGCGCAGTATGTAAACTTTTACTGAGCAATAAGCGGTTTATTTTTAGGGTTTGGTAGAAGGGATTCTCTATATCCGTTCACACAAATGTTCCCTCTTATAACTGTCTAATCCATTGTTGTGGCAATTGGAAAGTAAGTACGCGTATTTGCATTCAATTACAATATTCGAAAAAAAAAAAGAAGTTCTACACATATAGTGTACAAAATAATCAGTCAGTAGACGTGTATAAATTATGCTGCACCGACCGCACAAATACTTTTCTCAAGTGTTATTCGAAAAAGACATTTACAATACTTAAATGACTTGTGTGGTAAAACATGCAGTTTGGCAGTTTCTTATGCATCTTTTTACCATAACATCACCTTCTTTTCTTCTGGTTATCTGAGGTGCTCTACTAGTCTATTTTTATGAAACAACATTTGTACAGGTGTAACAAGCATACAGGATAGACACTGAGCGAAAATAGTGTATTCTATAGATGATGTTCTTATTTGTGCTAGTGTAGACGAGGACCACCTTGTAACCTATCAATATTAGAAATAAATAGATATGGATAATAAATATATGTATAGCTGTTGAATTCCATGATAACATGCAAGACTTTTACTGTCTATGTCATAAGGTTAAAATTTAAATGCTTCACGCGTCACAAGGATCAAATTGAAAGGATTCACGCTCTAAAGTGAAATATAAAAACTATTCGAGTAACACGATTTAAGTGAAAAAGGTATAATTGTAAATATGTAGTTTGTGTTATCATATTAATAGATAACATATTAAATTGCTTGTGATAAAAATAAATACTCTATTACAGGATTATATGTTGGACATGTGCCACTAAAACCTATGAGATAATGATAAAGTACTTTTTTTTTTTTTTTTTTTTTTTTTAA
The DNA here is from genome assembly GCA_947459985.1 of Diloba caeruleocephala. NCBI lineage: Eukaryota > Metazoa > Arthropoda > Insecta > Lepidoptera > Noctuidae > Diloba > Diloba caeruleocephala. The sequence goes on along the minus strand of OX381627.1, from coordinate 11,343,592 downwards.
ATAAACGTTGCCCCACACTAGGATTTCTCCTGTGTCGTGGGTGCGTTTACAGACATGAATTCCACACATAATACACCCAGACCCGGAACAACTACCGGCAGATCATACAAATATTTGTTCCGTGCGGGAATCGAACCCACGACCCGGAGCGCAGCAGTCGACTGTGTCAGCCACTGCACCAACCGTGCCGTCATACTGGATAATATGTAGCAAAATTTACCTGTTAAAATACAAATAAATATAGTACGATAAGTGCATTACAATAATAACTACTATTTCAAACGAGGAAGCACGTTGATAGGCGCCGTATTCGTGTGTACGCAAAGTTAGCAAAAGGGGAGAGGAAGGCGACCACCCCTCTCCCCTTCCGCAGCATACGCACTGGATGCCGGAGGCCGATTGCCAATTTCCGGCCGCACTGAGTAGCAGCCTGCGGACTCTGGTCTCGAGGCAGTCCGTTGCCCAAACAGACAGGACCGAAACGGCGGCGGCCTGCCGTCCTTCACGTGCGACATCATAGAGGCTTGTGCAGCTGTCCTTGCCGCAAAGGGAACAGCAGCCCTCCAAATGACTGCAGGTCACGACTCCGGCAAGGGCTACGATAATTGCGCTAGCCAATACCGCGCCCGGATATATCGATGATAGTGATACCCCCAAATCTATTCAGTTCTAATGTTAATGTATGCCATTATTATATATTACTTGAAATTCCATATAGTATTTATTATATACAACATGGTGATGAGATGAGCAAATCATTTCGCTGGTGGTAATCATCATACCTGCCCATACCAATTGTAGTCTAAATCAACCCAGGACTAATCCAGCATGACACCTCGTGACACACTCAACACATGACAGAGCTTGTCACCTCAAGATATTAGTTATTTAGTCTCATAAGCCCAGTAATTTCACTAGCTACAGTGCCCTTCAAACTGGAGCATAGTAATGTCTAAAGTTTAAACACTACTGCTTGGCGGCAGAATATCTGGCCCCGCAGTGGTACCTACCTAGCTGGCCTCTAGTAATAAAAGATACCTACAAGTAGTAAAAACATAATAGTCAATCCCCTGTATGACTACGTAATTAAGCTGATATTATGTCATACACAATGGCATAACAGCCAAGACTCAACATGCTTATTTAAAACTATTATGATGCATTAGCATGTCATCATATTTATAAACATGTAAACAATCCACTAATAGGTCAGTAATGATAACTTTAGAATATTGATATGAATCACATTTTAGGCAGAACAGTTAACTCATTTCAAACAAAGGTGGTGCAATAAATCCAAATTCACATTCTAATCTTCTATTTACCTAGCACACATCCACATTAATGGTACACTGCAGTTGTTGCATTGGTTGAGTGAGATAAGTGTATATGCCTAGTATATACCTTTTTTTAATTTTTTTATTGATGGCCAGTGGAAATTCTACATGGAACTTCCTTCACCCCGGGGAAGGGTGAAGGGGTATGCTGTACTCCTACCAGCTAAAACCATTGGAGCAGTCAGCTTCGGCACCGAAGGAGGGCTCCAGGTCCTTGTAAGAGCCTAGCGTATACCTACATATCTTAATTAGGCTTAGAGTAAGCTAGCTGTTTTGTTTTAAGAAAATATGTGCTGTGTATTATTAGAATGATGTAAGATAAAATATACATTAGTGTCTAATGATGGCATAATATGGCAAGGTGTTTCTAAACTAAACATTGGGATACTAATATTTCAACATGATTGCATAAAGAATTGTTTGATTTGTCTAAATATTTGTGAGATCATGAATTATTGATGATAATCTGTTATGAAACAAAAACTTACATTTGAGCTATAAGTATTGCTGGCAACTATATATTTTGAATAATTTGAGTTGTAGAAAAACTGATGATTGGGTTGTTCCTCATCATCATCATATCAGCCAAAGGCCATCCACTGCTGAACTAAAGCCTCTCCTACAGATATCCACAAACTCTGGTTACATGCCACATGCATGCAACGGCCCCTAGCGGCCTCCACCAGATCATCTGTTCAACTCGTTGGAGGTCATCCTACGCTGCGTTTTCCAGTGCACGGTCTCCACTCAAGAACCTTTTTGCCCCAATAGCCATCAGTTCTACGAGCAATGTGCCCTGCACATTGCTACTTCAGCTTATTTACCCTTTCAGCTATGTCGGAAACTTTAGTTCTTCTACAGATCTCCTCATTCCTGATTTGATCTTGTACGACTAATAAAGTATTGTATATACCAATTAATTTACCAAGCATATTAATTAAGGCAATATTTCCCAAAGAACCTTCATAGTAGTGGTCCACTAATATGCTCTTTTTGTTTTTTTATGCTCTGATATGATGATTAGTATAAAATCTCTAATAGTATTCTGGGTCAAAGTTAACTGAATGTTTTCTCAAAATTCCTTATTGTTTTATAGTATATTGCCCATGGTTAATTTAGTACAGAAAGATACATTGAAATATTCAATGTAGCCATTCAATTTGAGTTTTTACGGCTCAGACTAAGAATGTGATATGCACTGACAGGGTGCCTATGCATTGCCTACCTGTTTATAAAAGATATCTATATAGGCCTCCAGCTCATGTAGATATCAAGAAGCTGGAATGAAGAATCATGCTGAATGGTTCTGTACTACTATAATATAGGAAAAAATTATCATTGTATATTTTTAAATATGATGAAACTTGCGATGTGATGATGACTAATTCAAATACAATTTTATTTTATTAATAATATTGAGAAAAGAAGTATTAAAGATAATGAGTAGGAAATTATGAGCGAATAGTGAATTTGATACATTATAGCAGCTGTTTGCACACTAAACCGTATTATTTTACACAACTGCACCATATCATTCAACCAAGATGAAGTATTTCTGATGAGTTGCCCGTCGTGATCTACTGTTCTTTTCAAATAGTAAGAAAGTGATAGCACGGATGCAATGCAAATATGAAATACGAAGCGATAGCAAGACAGTTATTACGAGATAACGCCAGTATTTGAAATAATTTTGATGTTTAAAATCGAGTTCAAGGACCCCGATTAAAATCAAGAAATCTAGGTAAAGTATGAAGAGACAGTCGTAAAGATTTTTACGACCTAAATACAGCAATGTTTACGACAGAAAAAGGAAAAATTGGTAATCGAAAAAGGAAAAAATCCGCGTACCTTTTGCATCACAATCAACACAATATTTGTTGTCCTCATCCTTCAACATCTGCATCAAAATGTTCTGACATCTATCCTGAATCTGTTTGGCTCGATCTTTCTCACTTTTAGAAGACATCTCTCTGTAATATTATTAGCAAACGATCTCAAATTCAATGAAAATGGGTGGAATGCCTTGTTTGTTGAAGGAAAGAGAAACCATAAAGCTAAAGTTATAGTGACAGCAGATTTGATGAGTTGAGTTGTCATTTTAGTCTATGATTATGAGTATGACTTTAATTCAAAGTAAATAAATATTTCGTAAGAAAAAAGCAATAAATGAAAATATTCGAATAGAAACTTAAATATGGCTCAAATTATCGTATTAGGTTAAATATAATATATAAACAAATTTAACTGCATTGCGACTAGTGCAACATACACCTACTTGATAGTACAACTACAGAATACGGAACGTATCTGTTGTTACTTGTTTAATGTCAACGTAAAATTAATTTCATTTTCAATTGTCAAATTGCTTTGTTTTGTTTTAATAAATACGTGCAATTTATTTAACTATAATAAATTGCAGTTATTTTTCTATAGACCAACGAATAAGTTTTACGTGTGTTTATTACGATTACGGAGCTATTCACGTCACTGGTTTTAAAATAAATAAGTTTTAGTTACGAAAGATAATGTGTTGAACGTAAATTTCCTATTAACTTGTTTATTACACAATGGGAAATCAGCTTGTGGGTGTCGCTCCATCACAGATATATCCCGTAGAACACTATTTGAGTGATCATGTTGACTTGTCATTTGATCAGAGGTAAGATTATATTTTTATGTACGTTAGATAGGTAATGAATTTGATTACTTTCATTTCATCACATATAATTTTAAGGAAATGAAAGTATATTATATGTGCAACGTCCTATTTATCAGCTTATTTCCAGGATCTGTAATTTTTTTATTATTATTTTGGTCTGAGGTCGTAAGCCCTTTGGCCGAGTGTAGTAATTAATAAATTAATAGTATTGCCATGTTAAAGTTTTCTAATTGGCAATTGGTAGTTTCTACAATATATGTTTTCTTCCAGCCTTGGCTCAACCAGGTTCCTCAAAGTGGCCAGGGCCAGGTCTCGTGAAGGTCTAGTAGTTGTGAAGGTGTTTGCTGTCCATGATCCATCACTACCATTAGCTGAGCATAAAGAGAGGATACTGAAGATCAAGGAGCAGCTTGCATCGGCGTTCAACTGTTTGCCTTTTCAGAGGGTTATAGTTAGTAACTTAATTCTGTATAAACTTTAACTATATATATTTTTTTTTTCTGCATAGGAAAACTACATCTAAGAATGTGGCAATGAAATTCAACAAGTGCTTGTAAATGGTTTATATGTCTAAAGACCTTTTTCATATAAATATTTTTATCTTATCTTTTCTTATTCATGACTGGGTTCACTCATGCAGTCAATCTGGCCTGTTGGAAAGCAATGTTTAAATCTTATTTTACCATATGGCTTGAAGGAAGTATAGCAGTGGTAGAACAACTGCTAATTTGGCTTGGCTTATGGTTCCTTGGATTCTGGATCTAAGGGTGAGATTCAGAAACAAGTCTAAGCATGAACTTACACTTTCATCTGTCAAAATGCACTACTTACGCCCCTAAGTTCGAGTCTCTTCATGTGTTCTAGCTGATAGGCCGAGTAGGATTTTATATAATAATTGATGTCTCCTTTTCCAGTTAACAGACAAAGCAGGCCTTCTTATGCGCGAATATTGCAAATGCAGTGTATATGACCGCATGTCAACCCGCCCTTTCCTGACTGTTTTGGAGAAGAAGTGGATCACCTTTCAAGTTTTGTATGCACTGCACCGCATGCACAAGCTTGGAATATGCCATGGTGATATAAAAGTTAGTATTGATTACTTGGGCTTATCAGTCTGCATTTGAGACCTATTAACAAAGGCTGCAGCACTTTGGAAAAACTAAGATTCTTTTTTATGTGACAGGCACGTTAGATAGCCAGCAGCCTAGGTGCCTAAGGGTAAAGCGGAGGGAGATTATGTGCAGGGTTCTCGGCCCCTTTTTATGGAACCTCACCTACGACGCGGTCCTGCGTATCGTTCTCCCCGCTGGCGTCAGCTTGGTCTGACGACACTCTTGTGTTGGCCAGCGGGGAGTCCTTCGAGGGAACCATCCGGCTTGCCAAGCAAGCGGTGGCAATTGGGCACACCCTGGACAGTCGTTGGGGCTTCGAATAGCACTTCGCGCGCCTCGTCCCCCGAGTCGAGAGGGTATCGAGCGAGGAAGTTCGCCGTCTCTACGGGGGCATCGTGCGGTCCGTGGCCCACTACGGGGCGCCTGTATGGTCATCCCGGCTGTCTGGCGTCCAGCGCTGCAGAAACAAACTTCACAGTCTGCAGCGGCCGATCCGGGTCGATCGGATGGGGCAAGATCTCTCTGCCGGCAGTGAGTCGGCTATGTTGGCAGAGCATGAACATTGGAGTGCAGTGGTCTCCTTTTTGTGATCGTCATGCATGAGGGGGCCGATCCTGCTCGAAGAAGGAGGAGACGGCGCCGGGGTAATAGCCGCCATGGCGCCAAATTCCTATACGCCTGAAACCCCCTGCCGTCGCTATAATGCGGGGGGCCTCTGGGTTCGCGGGTGCGTAGATTGGGGAATCTGCGTGCCCACACCGAGCGACCCACGAGAAGACGCTGGCGCGCATGGCGCACGCAGCACAGCACAGCGCACAAGGACGCTTTGGGGATCCTGTCCCCCTTTCCGAGATGTGCCTATAGGCGTGGCATCAATGGGCGGTTCTAGTGTGATGATACGAGCTCTTGGAGCCCCTTTAGGTGCCGATGATGACCGCCCTAGAGGTTTTAACCGGTAGGAGTCCGGCATGCCCCTTCGTCCTTCCCCGGGGTGGAGGAAGTTCATGAAGAAAAAAAAAACGTCGCTTAACACCAGGCGTGATTCTCAAGGGAAAAGAGATCGTACAGTTGTGTTGTTATCTAAAGTGTTCAGTAGTCTTTCTTGGTTAAATCAGAGGGCTGTCATATCAGTCAGTATCCATGTGGTGTCAGGATTAAGAATATAGCACCACTCCATCTCCTCCCGTGGATGTCGTAAAAGGCGATTAAGGGAATCTAAACCAGAGGGATGGGCAGCAGCGTCCCTTCTGTGAAACGGTAGCCATACTGCGCTCGCCTACCCGCCTGCCAAATGTGGTGAGTATTGGCAAATACTCCCCAAAATGATCCCCAAGATGATACATCTGTATCATACAGATGTGTAAATCTATGGGGGAGGCCTTTGTTCAGCAGTGTACGTATAAATGGCCGATATAAAATCAGAGGGCCAATTCTCGTAATTAATTTACACTATGACTGACACTTGACCCGACTGAGATTCAATTATGAATTGACTGAAAAATAGTATTCTGCTACTCATAAAGTTCAGTCAGATTTCAGTATAACCTCGATCTAGTCTCATTTCAATCTCAATTTTGACGTTTATTTGATGACAATTTACTACATGTGACAGTTCAAAATGTTATCAGAATACCGTTTTGACTTCGATCCATTTTCGATCTCATCACAGTGTAAGTTCCCGTTTGACGTTGTTTGTTAGTTTAGGCGAATACCATTTGTGACATTTATAACACTGAGACTAGATCGGAATTATATTTTGAACATTTTTAAATTACGAGAATTGCCCGTCTAGTCTAATACTAGCAAAGTTGCATGTACTTACACCTGTCTACCTGACCGCTACTTATAGCGCTGGAGAATTGGTTTATCTACCAGTTATATCTTTTGGATTCTATGCTTACTGGTTTTTTTCAAAAAAGAACACCTTAATGTCTATCAGAATCAACTATCGCCTTTTTAAACCTTTTTAAACATCTGCCTATCATCATCTCAGCCGAATGAAGTCCACTGCTGGACACAGGCCTCCCCCAAAGATCAGCACAACGACCGATATGGGTGTGTTGTGGGCTCATTGGGGGGTTTTGCCATAATCGCCACGCTTGGCAGACGGGTTGGCGATCGCAGTTGAGTTGTTAATGTACTCGCAGGACGCTGCTGCCCATCCTCCGGCTAATCCCTTAGTCGACTTTTACGACACCCACGGGAGGAGATGGGGTGGTGGTATTCTGAGCCGGCAACACATCTGCCTATCATAAAGCCTTTATTATCTTGCAGCTTGAAAACGTAATGGTGACGTCTTGGCTGTGGGTGCTCCTCACTGACATCGCCTCGTTCAAGCCAACCTTCCTGCCTGATGACAACCCGGCAGACTTCAGCTACTTCTTTGACACATCGCGCAGAAGACTGTGTTATGTCGCGCCCGAGAGATTCGTGAGGGCACCCGACCCACATAACAAACCCGCCGTAAGAGCTTTTCTTAATGTTTGATGCAAATATGAAATTGTAATGATTCCATACATGTACATGTTAGATTGTCCCAGATTGTAAAGATACTATGAATACCATGTATTTTTTTCATACAACCTCAATAAACAGTATTCCTAGACTGTCGAGTACGACATGGTTTTTGTCCAGATATTCTAAAAGAGTTTCGTCTAAACGCAGTTCAGTAATGGCCTGCCAGACTATAGTAGATTTAAACAGGAGATTTTTGATCTAGTTATTCCCAAGTAAGCTTTGTGGCCACCCAAAAAGGTCAAAGGATCTCCACTTCGACGGCACGGTTGGCGCAGTGGTTGTTACAGTCGACTGCTGCGCTCCGGGTCGTGGGTTCGATTCCCGCACGGAACAAATATTTGTACGATCTGCAGGTAGTTGTTCCGGGTCTGGGTGTATTGTGTGTGAAATTCATGTCTGTAAACGCACCCACGACACAGGAGAAATCCTAGTGTGGGGCAATGTTTATTTAAAAAAAGAAAAAAAAAAGAAAGACTGCTGATCAAAAGCCTCCCCTATAGATTTCCCCAATTGTGTCCTCATTTTCAGGGGAATTTGCCGATACTCACTACGCTGGACAGGTGGGTTGGTGCGCGCAGTATGGCTATATTCTACAGAAGGGACAAGTCGACCCTACGTAAAGTGCCGAACGTACAAAATTGCATATTTGTTCCACAGAAAGGACGCTGCTGCCCATCCCACTGGTTTAGAGTTCCTTAGTTGCATTTTATGATATCCACGGAAGGAGATGTAGTGGTGCTATATTCTTAATCCGGGCACCACACGCAACCCGTGCTATACCAAAAACACGCTACAGCCTAATATGAGCTCTAAGTTGTTAGCTGCAGGTTTTCGTACAAATTCATAGCTTACAATTACTGGTAATTACAGTTCATAGTAAGAGATCGTCCATAAACTACGTAAGAGGGTGGGATGGAAAACCACAAATGTCTAGATGAGCTTACACGGAGGAGAGTGGTTTCGGTATCTTTGTCATGTGACACTTTTCTCTTTTAAATATCCAATATGATTTGATTGCCTTATCTAACTGTATGGAAAACTCATAGCGACACCACATTGGATGTTGGAGGCTGGATCATTTGGAGAAGGTTGAGCCATATGTAAAACCCCCCGAATGTGGCAGTGTGGACGCTAGTTAATAGAAAAATACATCATATTTATTTATTACATTATCAATAAAAAATACAATTCAAGTTTGTCAAATACAAAAAAGCACCACTTAAACCTCGTGGGTTTGTGTGCGGCACTAAAAAGCATTGATATTGTTTTCAGTCATGGTCTTCTTTACTGTTGTAGGCTGATGACAAAATGGGTGGTCTGTTGCTGAGCGAATCACCCTGTAAAGTTGGGGAACTGGTACCCAGTATGGACATATTCTCGGCCGGGTAAGTAGAAACTGCAATATGGTACTTAATAGATAAGGTTTGGTGGATTCATCATTTCATCTTTATTATCTTTCTTATCTGGTTTTTTTTAAAATTCTTTTCTTTATTAGATATTTTCTGAAGTTTATGCGAACAGCATCCATTGAATCGAAATAGTTTACGAAAATGTATCCCGTTTATTTTATTCATTCCTGTTATTATAATAAAACAAACTTTTAACGGATTTATTTTTATTTCGACTCGACGGTGTAACAATAATAAAAACCTGAAATATCTCATTATTTTTTCTGTTTCGTTTTATGTTCTGAAAAAAGAAGCTAATTTTAAATTTCGACCTGCATTTTAATAGCTAGTAACTCCTATTTTGCACGAGGTCCAATTCTCGTAATTAATTTACACTGTGACTGACAGTTGATCGAATTGAGATAAAATTATGAATTGATAAAAAAATGGTATTCTGCTCCTGTAATTCCAGTCGGATTTCAGTATGATTTCAATCTTGTTTCATTTCAATGTAAATTTTTACGTTTATTTAATGTCAACTTTAGTACATGGTCAGTTCAAAATGGTAGCAGAATATCGTTTTGGCTTCGATCAAAATTCGAGCCATTTTCGATCTCATCACAGTGTAAGTTGACATTTGACTATGCTTGTTGGTTTAGTAGAATACCATTTGTGACATTTACGACATTGATCGGAACTATTGATGAACATTTTTAATTACGAAAAGTGGCCTTCTGGTCTCCCCATCAGGATCCGATTTGTTTGAGTCAGCTGTTCTGACATCATCTCCCTGCGGATTTTGCTTTATAATATCCACGTTCTAAATCAATAATCATCAATCTTGACGGCACGGTTTCATCGTCATCATATCAGCCACAGGTCGTCCACTGCTGAACAAAGGCCTCCCCCTTAGATCTCCACAACGAACGGTCACATGCCGCTCTCATCCAACGACTCCCAGCGACCCTCACCAGGTCGTCTGTCCACCTCGTTGGAGGTCGTCCCACGCTGCGTTTTCCGGTGCGCGGTCTCCATTCGAGAACCTTTGTGCCCCAACGGCCATCAGTTCTACGAGCAATGTGCCCTGCCCATTGCCACTTCAGTTTACTAATCCTTTCAGCTATGTCGACAACTTTAGTTCTTCTACGGATCTCCTCATTTCTGATTCGATCTCGTAGAGAAATACCAAGCATAGCTCTCACCATAGCTCGCTGAGTGACCTTGAGCTTTCTTATGAGGCCCATTGTGAGTGACCACGTCTCTGTTCCATATGTCATCACTGGTAACACACACTGGTTAAAGACTTGCGTCTTGAGGCATTGCGGTATTGTTGACGAAAAGACGTTGCGAAGTTTCCCGAACGCTGCCCAGCCGAGTCGGATTCGACGATTGACCTCTTTCTCGAAGTTGGACCTACCTAACTGGACAGTTTGTCCTAGGTAGACATACTCGTCAACAACTTCGAGAACAGAGCTCCCGACGGATATTGGGATGGGCACGACATGGGCATTTGACATGACTTTTGTCTTGCCCATGTTCATTTTAAGGCCCACCTGTTGGGAAACTCTGTTGAGATCATCGAGCATTGTGCTGAGCTCTTGCAGCGATTCTGCCATGACTACGATGTCATCGGCAAATCGAAGGTGAGTGATATACTCGCCATTGATGTTAATGCCGAATCCTTTCCACTCCACTAGCTTGAAGGCATCCTCCATTGCAGCGGTGAACAGTTTCGGGGAAATGACGTCCCCCTGTCTCACACCTCTCTGCAATGGAATTACTCGGACCGACATGGTGGCGTTTCTGTATAAGCACTTCAACGCTTCAATGTACCGATAGTCAATCTGGCACCGCTGCAGAGATTGCAGCACTGCCCAGGTTTCGATCGAATCGAAGGCTTTCTCATAGTCCACAAACGCCAAGCATAGTGGCAGATTATACTCCTCGGTCTTCTGTATAACCTGCTGCAGCGTATGGATGTGGTCTATGGTACTGAAACCTTTTCGGAAACCGGCTTGTTCGCCAGGCTGGAAGTCATCAAACCTGCGCTCGAGACGATTCGTGATGACTCTTGAAAACAGCTTATAAACATGGCTCAGAAGTGAGATGGGTTTATAATTCTTCAATAGGGTGTTAATTGTTTATCCTAATCTCGTACAGGCTGATGTCCGGGATATCCTCGGTATAGTGTCGGGTTAGTTTGGCTCGCGGGTCTTTGTCAGAGCCAATGGTAGGTATAGTTACCGAGGTGTATAGCTGCCGGTAGAACTTCTCAATCTCTCTCAAAACCTTTGGCTTAGTCGACGCTACACTGCCGTCCTCGGTCTTCAGCCTTCTTGCCCAATAGACTTGTCTCTTGCGAACACTTTGGAGCCTTGATTCCGCTCAATCGCCTCTTTAACACCGTTGGTGTTAAAGGTGCGGATATCGTGAGGACTTCCATATCCGTCTATTGAGCAGTCGGTATGCTTCAGCATCACCAGAGGACTGCAGCGTCATGGCGCGTCTTTCTGCCATGAGGTCGAGAGTGTGATCGGAGAACTTTTTTGGTCTACCTTTACGGTGGGCTTTAAAGAACTTAGACCCAACCGTTTGGACAGTTTCTACAAACCTACCATTTAAATCGTCCACAGATACGCAATGTTCCAGGCATTCGAAGCAGTTTTGGAGTTCGAGTTGAAAGCTCTCGGGGTTTTGGATATGAGCACTAGAGGGCCGGAGCGTAGACCTCATCAGACGAGACCTCTCAACTTTGAGATTAATATTCAATGTGCCTCTTACCATTCGGTGATCACTACCGGTTTTCACCCTGTGGATCACAGAGACATCATTGATTATTTGCCTCCTATTGGTCATGATGAAGTCAATCTCATTCCTCGTGGAACCATCGGGACTCATCCAGGTCCATTTCCTGTGAGCTGGCTTTTGGAAAAAGGAGTTCATCACGAAGAGTCCCTCCTTTTCCAAAAAGTCGGCCTGCCTCTGTCCCCTGGGTTTCCGTTGCCCATATCCAAATTGCCCCACTCTCAACTCACCATCGCATCGAGTGCCCAGCTTCGCGTTGAAGTCCCCCATCACAACAGTGAAGTGTGTCTTCGAGGTATGTATGGCCCTACTTATGTACATTATGTATACATACTCTCTACTTCATCATCTGGGTGTGTCGAGGTCGGTGCGTAGACCTGTATGACCTTCAACGAATACCTCTTGGATATTCTGAGTATCAGGTACGCTACCTTGCTCGACACACTTTCGATGGCCACTATACTGTTAATGAGGGACCTGCGGACGAGAAACCCGACACCACCTTGAGACAGATGTTCGCCTTCCCGGTAGTAGAATAAGTTGCCGGATTTCAGGGTTATCGTGTCCTCCCCCTCTCTTGGGACTTCTGATAGACCCATGATATCCCAGTGCAACTTATCTATTTCTTCTTCCAGCTCAACAATCTTTTCGTCTGCCCTCAGTGTGCGTGTGTTATATGTCACCAGGGCCAGTTTTCGTTGGTGGTGGATCCCGTCCGGTGATTCTTAGCACCCCCTGCCCCGCCGTTACCGTGGCCGCTACCATGACCAGGAACACCGTGGCTGCCGGGAACTGGGGGCCGATGCATTAGTCGTGTCGTCATTTTGGGGGAAAATTTGCCGATACTCACCACTTATCAGGCGGGTTGGTGAGCGCAGTAATGCTACTGTTCAGCAAAAGGGATGCTGCTGCCCATCCCTTTGGTTAAGAGCCCCTTAGTCGACTTTTACGACCTCCACGGGAGGAGATGGAGTGGTGCTATATTCTTAATCCGTGTCCGGACACCAAACGGACGGCACGGTTTGCGTGGTGGTTAAGCAATTGGCTTTCTGCGCTACATGTCGTAGGTTAGATCTTCACACGAAACAAATATTTGTATAGCTAAAGATATAATAAAACAATTTTAAATAAACTACATTTTGGTTTTCCTGACGTTACGAATACTTTGCAGCATTCGTGGTCGCAGGATGACAAAGGTGACTGGCGTCGTTACAGATTTTAAAAAGTTATTTTTATTTTCTCTACCATATAATTCTAATTACAAGTTATATCGATGCACGCACTCACAGTGTGTTGATGTTTTTTAGTGTGGTATTTTGTTTGAGTTATTCCAAACTGGAGGTACCTGCCAGCCATCTTTTCTATATAAATGAGGATGATTTCTAATTTCAATAGCCTCATGAAACATTTTTGGTGCATATCGGTTCTCTTTTGCGAGGACTTGAGGTTGATCGAAACAAAGAAAATGGTTGGGTTTGTCCAAGGCATGTTCGCACACTGCAGACCTTGTGGAGCGTCTATCCTTGACGTCAGCTACATGTTCTTTTACTCTGATGGCTATACTACGCTTTGTTTGCCCTATGTATGACAACCCACACTCAGTCAATCTACAGATAGTTGTTTCGGTTTTGGCTGTTTGTACATGTGGGATGCCTAGTGTGGGACTATATAAAAAATCGTAGCCTTTACCTACGTAGAAAGTAATCGACGTTTACTTTACATAGAGGCAGCAAAATATCAATAATATTTGAACTATCCCCACAGTTGCGCTCTCTTAGAACTTTGGAACGACGGTACGCCAGCGTTAGACTTACCTGGACTTCTCGCTTACCGGAACGGTGAAGATCGGCCTCCTACCATGACGTTAACCACCGATGAAACTCAGCTGAAGACCTTGTTGCATTCCATGACCGAGAGGAACCCCAGAGACAGACGGACCGCTGAACTGTACCTAGACGAAGCAAGGGGCAGGTGAGTCGCACCATCATATCAGTTTGTTAACATCTTACTCGACAAAGCTCTTTTAAATCTCTTCAGCGCAGAAGCCAGGGAGAAAAATCGCATTAATTATCAAGCTGGTTGATTGCAGGGTAGTCTGTTATAAGGTTAAGTAATTTCTAAGGATCTATATTGAACAACATTTTGACAAATCGTTGAGATACTGTTTAATTGGTCCAACCATGAACATTTTATTATGAGTATTGAGTAATATTTTGACGATGTTGAGCGCTGTCATATACGTTTTAGTTTAGAGGTAGATTGCTGAATCTCCTCTGCCACCTGCTACTTGGGTTGTCGATGACAATGCGACAGTGAATACACGCATTGGACAAGCGGGCACTGCATTATTAGACTATAACAAATTTCTATGAAATCCATACAGTACTCGGGATTTTTAAAGGTTTATACGTGGATAAGATGTTTTGTGTGGGGTGCAGGTTCCGTATGGTGTCAGGATTAAGAATTTAGCACCACCCCATCTCCCGTGGACACCGTTAAAGGCGACTAAGGAACTCTAAATTGGAGACATTCTGCACTCACCAACCCGCTGCCAAGTGGGAAGTATTGGCAAACTCCCCCTAAATGACGATACAATTTTGGAAACCTACGGGGTAGGGTTTTGTTCGGCAGTAGAGGTTCTTTGACTGATATGACGATGATGATGATATTTATTTGCGTTTTAACGGTTTTACGCATAGAAGGTCTCTGGGTAAATGCGAATGACAGCGTGCAATATTGTTCGGAAACTAGAGCATAGCATAGCATTTATGGTAGTAACGTCTCCGCCCCTTGTTTATGCTCACAGCATTATAGGGCAGCTATGGGGAGGGATTGGTCTTGTTAAATGCTCCGTGAGCTCAATGACACACATAATAACAGATAGCTGGTATTGAGCGCCAACTTTTATTTCAGATTGTTCCCAGAATACTTCTATTCCTTCCTACAGTCCTACATGCTGATATTCTCAGCTCAGCCTATCCTACCGCCCGATGAGAAGATTCTCCGCATACACCAGGACATCAAGAACATCATCAAGATATTTACCCAACCCTCAGACGCGAAGAACTACCAAGACTTAGTTGAGGAGACCACTGACCATCAGAATATTGACAACATTGATAAACTAAAAGACAAATTCAAAGTTCTAAACATAAATACGACGGATTTGGACGAAGAGGATGATAAGACCCCCGAGAGGAAAGACATGGGGCCCGACAGCGAAGGGTTGATTCTTATTACGTCATTGGTAACTTCATGTATTAGGGGGTTGCACCATTGCACTTCAAAGTTGTATAGTTTGGAGATTCTGCAGCTGTTGTGTGAGAATTCTAGCTCGGAAACTATTTTGGATAGAATATTGCCTTATATTGTGAGTAATGTGTTCTTTATTATTTGTATTTTTCGCCGTCTTCGCCCCTCTCACATATGAAATGAAATGAACTGATCATTTATTCAAAATAAACTAAAAATCTCTGTTATTTTTTAACGTCAACATTAGACAGCACCCGTATAAGCCCACCCTATTTACCACTTTCTAGTGTGTACAAACTCCCCAACAACACGTTAGTCTGTTATATACAATATTTTAGATACACGTACACAATAATTAAAAGTAAATGTCAAAAATGTATGTTAATTAGATATCACAAATACAAGTATATAAATAAAAAGATTTTTTTTTGTTATAAATCAAATCTAAAAAAAACAGTATAAATCCAAAGTCAAGGAAAGTGTATAAAATAAAAGTCGTCAATGTATAAAGTGTTAACGAAGTATATACTATATTTCATTTCACAATAAATGTATCGTCAGATACAAGTTACTGTGATGGATTGTTGGCCTTAAAAACCGGGAAACGTGTAATCTAAGTTCTGAATCATGTCTCGATAACTGTTACTTTGATTGACTGATAGTTCTGTAAATTTTTTATTTGATAAACACACGGTTTTTCTAAGAACTAAGACGAATATGAATCGTTGCTTCGTTGTTCGATCTTAGAAGACGCAATGAATTGAAAGCAATGTGAATTAAAAAAAATAAAAGTTTATGTCTAATAGACACACACTTTATTTGTTCTCCCACAGATCCACCTTTCCCATGATAGTGTATCTCGAGTCCGCACCCGCGCCGTAGCGACCTGCGCTCGCGCAGTAGCCTTGGTGCGATCTCTGCCTCACGCGGACTGTAATGTTTTCCCGGAGTACATCTTGCCTGAACTTGCTCCCAGGGCTACCGATCCCAGCGTGCCAGTGCGCATTGCTTATGCCAACAATATTGGTAAGTATTTTTCCCTAATGCCAAATTTCAACTATGGTCAGTCATAGCAAAGGTCGCGCGGTCAGGTGGGTAATTTCTAAAGACATAAATATACTTTTTGCCGAGCCTGCAAAGCGTTTAATGTCACATACAACAACACACAGTGGATCACTGTAACTTCTGGCCAACACATCACCATATCACTCTTCAGAAGAAAATGTAAGCTACCATTATTTGTTTAGCCAAAATATTCACATATGGCCATACATTATTTGAATTTATAACCTGGGTTTTCTGGAAACAGGTTTCTTTTAGGGAAGCGGGCACCATCGTCAACCGCATCATTGTTTGACATCAGGTGAGATAGTGGTGAAACGCAAGCCTTATTCAACTTATTACTTACCTTATTCATTAATGCCAAATTGTCTCATGTACTCAAAATGAAAACGTCAGACCGAATGTCATGTAAGGAGGGAGGTAGTGGGAGTGGGGGTAGGGAAGCCTAACTTTCGGTTCTTGTCACCCATTGCTTGAAACGCAGCAACACGATACTGCTAATTTGTTGTATTTCCCCAGACGAGCTAGCTAGTGTTCTATATTTGCAGCAAATAAAATTATCCATGCGGCAGTGGATTATTTGCTTCGGTCTATGGAAGATCGTTCTATCACTACAACGAATTTTCTTCACAGCGAAGCTTGCCGAGACAGCGGTACGATTCCTGGATCAGACACAGAACATGGTAGATAAAGAAACTGCCAACATTAACTACGAGACTGAACTCTCTGCGCTTCACGAAATGGTATGTTGACCTTCATTATATCAACTCATCAGCGTCCACTAGTGGGCAATGTCTTCCAGCTGCAATGAACGATCGTATATCGCTATAATTACCACGCCTGGTAGATGGTGATTGCAGTTGTGTAGGAGAAATGAGGAGATCCGTAGAAGAACTAAAGTTACCGATATAGCTGAAAGGATTAGCAGACTATAGTTGGGCAATGGGCAGGGCACATAGCTCGTAGAACTGATGGCTGTTGGGCAAAAATGATTCTCGAGTGAAGACCGCGCAACGGTAAATGCAGCGTGAGACGACCTCAAACGAGGTGGACAGACGACCCGGTGAAGGTTGCAGGGAGTCGTGTGATGAGGGCGGCATGTGACCGCTCGTTATGGAAATCTAAGCCTTTGTTTAGCAGTGGACGGCCTGTGGCTGATACGATGATGATGAGGACACAAGAGAACGCTGTTACCTTAGGCACCTTTTGAACACCCACATTGCATATCGGTCTGTAATCTTCGACCTATATAAAATGAATGGACGGGCCCAATCGTATGGATGTCGATAGAGTACGCGCCGGCTCTCACTTCTTCACTCAGTCGGTCCATTAGAAGTGAGACACTTACGCTTATTATTTACATGGAATCCAAATAATCTACAAAATACTTCCTTCATGTGCAATTACAAAATAAAAGTTTAAGCATCACATTCCACGAAGTACATAATTATCACTTTGTCATTTGAATTGATTATCATTTTTTTGTAGTATTCATTTTATTGCTGTACAAACCCAAATAATTGTTTAGAACAGGACATAAATATACACACATACTAAGTGCGACAAGGAAAGCTGACAATGCCGACACAGTATGCCAAAACGTAATCAAACTGACTGTCCCACAGCAGGGTAATGGCCTATTCTCATCCAGAGAAGGAATGAACAGTCATCACCACGCTTGCTCACTGTGTGTTGCCGATTTCAGAGTAATATAGACACAGGTTTCGTCATAATGTTTTCTTTCACCGTTGTCTTGGATTTACTTAGAAAATACATAGGACATTGAAAAACTCACATTGACAAATTGCCCTGTTTTAAGGCCGTGCTTAAGAAGCGAACCTGTCACCGGGTGGATGTTAGTTTTAAACACCACCGGTTTGGCGTACTGTATTTCTTTTTGAGTTTTCAGCTAAACTACTCTTCGACTTGATTCTCCTCTCCCCGTCGCTTTTAACCGCTTGACCCCTCAAATTCGTAACGTACCAACTTAAGATAATCCACTGATACAGTTCAGGAATTTAATTGTCGGCATCGTTAAATATGAAATTAATAGTCTAACAGATTTATCATGAAGAAAAATAAAAATCGATATAAGCACGCTTGAATGGCGTCAAGGCGTCGAAGAGTAGTCTCGCTTTGGCATCGCATTCCAGGCACGGAGTCTTGACCGTGAACTTCATGGGGCGTACAGCCCATGCAGGAGTTGCACGACGATTTTGGCTTGATATTACTTACCATTGATTGACTTCGTATCGAAATGAAACTTCTCTGTAACGAAAAAATACACTATTGTTTTAATACTTCGATTTAGTACCGAAACTTGACCTTGAATAAACGACATTAATGTAAGATCGACATGTAATTTATCGAAAGAAATTTGAAATGTACCTCAACACTATCTGTCATGGTCATCTGCCAAAAGGACTATGTCGTTATTCACAAGACTCTTGTTATAGGTACGGTCTACAGTATCATATCTGCTTACCGATTCGCAAGCGGTAGTCAAACGAGCGCTGGTGGAAAATGGCATCACCAAACTTTGTATATTCTTCGGGAAACAGAAAGGTATGTTGTATATAAATTTATTGTACGATAAAGATTTATATAGAGCTTCTTTATATCTGATTCTATTTGTAAGTTACAGTGACAGGTAAGACGTATTGTTCGTTTAATTTTCTTTTATATGCCTAGTTTGATTACAGTGCAGCCGCCGAGAGATTACGTTATTTTATATGAGATAAAATTTAGCGCTTATCTATTTTAGTTAACCGTAAGTTGACGTTTTCCTAGTGGTAAACGGATTAAGAAGATAGCACCACTCCTTCCACTCACGTGCATGTTGTAAAATTTGACTAATGTACTCTAAACCATAGAGATAAGCAGTAGCCATTCTGTGGTAACCAAACTGTCATCCAAACGTGGTGAGAACCGGCAAATTCCCTCAGTATGAAGTCACAATTGTAGAAATTGTTCAGCAGTGGGCGTCCTTTGGCTGTATGATGAGGTACATCATCATCATTTCAACAAAAAATCTTGCTGGACAAGGTCCAAACATCGCCACGACGACCGGTCTGGGTTTATGTCGTGTGCTCATTGGCGGGTTTTGGGATCTTTGCGTGAGGCCTTTGTCCAGCAGTGGAAGTTCTTCGACTGAAACCAAATTGTTAAACTCATTCAATATGTTTCTCTATACAACCTTACCTTTAGACCCCTATTTCACCCCTTTGAGAGTGGAATTAAAAAAAGGAATAACTTTATGTTCACAATTACTCTGATTTTAAAGTTATAAGGCCAGTTCAGTATTTTATTCCTATCGTATCACCCAAAGGATATCCACTGCTGAACAAAAGCCTCCCCCATAGGTATTCACAATTGTCTCATCATTTTGGGGGAAATTTGCCAGTACTCACTACGCTTTTGGCAGTCGGGTTGGTGACACAGTACGGCTACTGTTCCACAGAAGGTGCGCTGCTGCTGCCCGTTTAAAGTCCCTTAGTCGCCTTTTACTACATCCACAGGAGGAGACGGAGTGGTACTAAATTCTTAATCCGGACACCACACGAATGCGGACACCACACAAAATATTTCTATACAACACAGGTATTAACAGCTCAATCGGATGAATGGTATACGAACGCACATGGGACAAAAAAAGAAACATTAAATTTTACACGCTTTATTGTATACTAGCGGGTAGCGATAATTGTCTATGGCTAAACGACTTATATGACACAAAATTAACCGAAAAAAAAACAGAGCTGATGGCTACCAAACTTCACAGGATCACCCGCTGGGCTAAACTGAGCATCATCAGGCAATCTGCCTGAAAACTTCATCAAGATCGGTCCAGCCGTTTTGGATTCCATAGAGAACATACATACACACATCGATTTTTATTGGGTTGGATATTAAAATATAACATTTTTTTTTCTACTTTTGTCACAGCTAACGACGTGATCCTGTCTCACATGGTGACATTCCTCAACGATAAAGAAGAGGCGGCGTTACGCGGGTGTTTCTTCGAGCGGGTAGTTGGCGTCGCGGCTTATGTTGGCCACCATGCTGCGCCTATTCTTGTACCGTTATTGCAGCAGGTATGTAATACCGTGCATTATATGATCAGCCTATTGTAATCTATTATTGTACGCAGGTCCTTCCAATTTATATTTTAAGGGATTAATGCTTGAAGACTACGTTTAAACATAGGCAAGCAAAACATAAATCCAGCTTTAATTTCCTACCGTAGGCTCTCATTTTGCATGAAAAATATAAGTTTGCTAAGTGTTCCGTTTGGGGGCGCTGAATCTTCGTTATTCCTCGAAAATGTCCTTTGCCGAATAGATGACTTTAGATGATTTATGATAATTACGAGGTTTTAGGCGTAAGCCACACATAAGCGATGTCGGGCCAGGACGAGGCGTACACGCGTTGCCTTAGGGCGTGGAGTCGACTACTCAAACTATATAGAAGAGACGAGGCGCGGGCGTGACTCGAGACAGGGTATATTTTGGTATTTCTTACACACTGACTCGCAGCGAGCAAGACGTGGGCACCCCGCGCCCCATCCTTCCGTTGTCCCCGCGCCCTATTATCTCTGAGTTTTGCATCGCGACGTTTTAATACATTTTGTATGAAACTAGATGGACGCTGCTGTCTCCTTCGAGTATATTAATAACATACATGCGATCACCAACCGTGGCCATAATGACAAAACCTCCCAATGGGCCCACAACACAAACCCAGACTGTTCTTTCTGGCGATGGTTGGAGGCATATGCCCAGCAATGGACGTCTTTCGGCTGAAATTATGAAGATGATAAGATAGAAACTTCATTTACCAGTTGCGGATGTCTATTTTCTATAATATTATTGTGTACGTAATCCTACTGTATGCATAAAACGTTGTTCCAGGGTCTAACGGACCAGTCAGAGTGGATAATAGCAAAGGCTCTGCGAGCCACGACAAATTTGGCAGAGCTGGGTCTTTTGCCCAAGCAAGCACTGTGCGATCTGGTAGCGGAAAGCGCTGTGTTCTTAGCACATCCAAACTTATGGGTAAGTACAGTTTTATTATTACAACACCATTCTAAGACTGCTAAGCGTTCTGATAGCCCTATCCTGATTGCATGTATCATATGGTGTTGTTTATTTAGTTTTCTACTAACAGATGTTAGTAGGAATGCGAGAACTATTTATTTCATTTATTATGTATTATTATTAAACTCAAACCTTTATTGCATTATTAGGATACTAACTGCGCGACTGCGCTCGCATCCTTCTTACGGGAACTCAATCCTATATCGTATTCCACGACATAATCTACCTCTATGCCAAGTTTAATTAATAATATTATAATAATAATTGATCCTTTATTTTCAGGCTACTTTGTCCTATAGATAAAACTCCCTCGCCTCAGCGGGTGATCATTTTCGCAAAGAGGGCATTTTCAAAGTGCACTTTTGTGCGTATATAAAGTTTGTTGTCTTGTTAAAAAAAGAAAATTGGGTATTGTTTGAATAATTTTTATTCTGACTACTCTTGTTTCGAGATGTTTCCAATGTCTCATGAACCTTAATTCTAAAAACTCCATAAACTCATAGGGGATAATCAAACTAACATAGACATTACGATGATGCCAATTATAGTAATGTCTTAGGTTTTCGCGATTATAACACATTATAATAAAACACTTTTCAACGGATTAAATCGCGTATCATTATTTCGGCCGAATAAAGTCCACTGCTGGACCCAGGCCTCCCTCAAAGATCACCACGACGACCGACATCGGTATGTTGCGTGCTCATTGGGGGATTCTACCATAATCGCCACGCTTGGCAGGCGGGTTGGCGATCGCAGTTGAGCTACTAATGTATCCGAAGGACGCTGCTGCCCATCCTCCGACTAATCCCTTAGTCGCCTTTTACGACACCCACGGGATGAGATGGGTTGGTGCTATTCGTAGCCGGCACCACACTATATACAAATCGCGTATATTATTGATTAATGGCAGTATAATATATTTTATCAAACACGTGGTAGCAGCTAACGGGGCACGAACAGTTGGCATACGCTTCCGTAGGTATTCATCCCGTATAACCGCACGGTTTCAATGTATCAGACTGTTCCTTATGTGACCAGATCCGTCACGAAGTATGCGGCCTGGTGTCGTGCGTGTCAAGCCTATTGAACCCTATCGACGTGAACTGCAAGATACTGCCGCTGGTGTGGCCGCACCTCAAACACAAACTTATACAGGTACCTTCCAAGTTAAGCATTGGTTTTTCTACGCTACGGGACGGTGGTTTATTTATTTTATTTATTATACTCTTTATTGTACATCAATCGTTAAAGGTAATAAAAACAGTAGTGCTTATAAGTATATTTTAGAGTACAATGGGCGGCCTTATTGTTAATTATTTCATTATTTATTTAATCATTATTTTGTTATTAATGTTTATTGCTCTCAAGGAACAAATTTTCTCTCTTTCTCTTTAAAAAAAAACTTTGCCCCACGCTAGGATTTCTCCTGTGTCGTGGGTGCGGTTACAGACACAAATTCCTTCCCCACACATTACACCCATACCCGGCACAACTACCTGCAGATCATACAAATATTTGTTACGTGTGGGAATCGAACTCGCGACCCGGAGCTCATCAGTCGACTGTATCAGCCTCTGCACCAACAGTGTCGTCGTTTTGATGTCTTACAGATAGTTGTTCCTTGTATAAACTGAATGAAATAACTTGCCAAGTGCTTCAAAGATGTTTTGACGGCATGGTTGGTGCAGTGGCTAAGCGATTGGAACAAATATTTGTGAGATCTATTGATAGTTATTTCGGCGGGCTGATTAGCTAAAAACAGCAGCAGCGGACGCGAAAGCAGCTATCGCGCAGCAAAGGACCGCCGGTGGCAAAGCGTCAAAAAAACTGGTATTACGTAAGGCATCGCCCGCCTGTCGCTATTGTGGAAGATGGTTACTAGCGCCAGTAGCCACCAGTGGAACTAAAAAGAATGAACGTGTTTAATTCATTGATTGTCCGACAGAGGCGCGTCAGAGATCTTCGCCTGTTTAGTCGCTATCGACAAATACGTAATACCAAATTGACGTTTGACAGCGGCGTTGGAGCAATTTACGCCTGTTGCAAAGCGTCTGCGACTTAGGTAATCAGCCCGCGGGTCTGGGTGTTTGTGCATGTGAAATGTATCTCAGTAAACTGTACGCGTGACACATGAGAAATCCTAGTGAAAAAGAAGCCCTTGGTAGGTTTTCAGTAAAGCGTCCGCCGATAATAATTTCTCGTCATTGGGAAATTTTACAATTCATGCGAAGATTAAAAAGTTAATCCTTTACTAAAAGCTAATCCACAGACACATTCTCGACTCGGAAAGTTTTCACGTGTTTAGAATAATTGTTCCGATATGATATTTTTATTGGTTTAGATTTCCATTATAAATAAGTAATTTGAAAAAAATATTTTTATTGCTGTAAATTTGTCTGTACACGATATCTATCCAAAATATTTTTGTTTGTGAGATAATGGAACCCTGTTGATTTTCACACTTTACATTGTACGGACGCCTACACATCAAGCTATACGTTTCGAGTTAAGCTGATCTCGCATAATATAGGATTTCCGTGCGATGAGAGATCAGCGTAAACTGGATTTGTGTAGCTTAATACGTAGCTGTGTGACAAAGAATGAATAAAAAAATTATTTAAAATAAAACTGCATTCATGTGTGCGTTCTGTGTGTTGGATATGCCTTTTTGTATTTAATTTGTTTGATGACAATATATTTTTTTAATGTCTAGGTGGAGCGTGCCGAACTTCTTCTAGAAAGTCTAGCTGAACCGATACCTCGGAAAGTTCTAGACGCAGTTCTGCGGCACGGTGACGTTGATCGGCTCGTACATACGTTAAGGGAAAGGCGGAATATCAGGCTTAAGGTGAGCAATAGGTACCAACTTCATCTCGTGACGTCATCAAAAAAGCCCGCTCATAGCCAGTTGTGCTCACTGATCGGCAAACGGTCGGCGAGGTTAAGCAACGCTTGGCGCGGCCAGTCTAGTCAGTCACTTTGGACTTAGCGTATACATAAGTATGGTTATATTTTATCGCAGGTAAAACAAGGAACAATGCCCCAGTACTCCGAGATGGGGCAGCAGCTCAGAAACTTGTTCAGGAGACTTGCATCTGATGGTATGTGTCGACATTTTTATTACAATGCCAAGCTTGGGCTGCAATTGCAATTGAAATTAGCGTAATTGGCTTCTAATACTGAATCATTTTACAATTTGCTGTGTGGTGTCGGCTATGAATACCACCACCCCATCTCATCCCGTGGGCGTGGTAAAATGCGACTAACGGGATTGCCGAAGGGTGGACAGCAGCGTCCTTTGAGTATATTTATAATACAACAGCGATCGCCAATCCGTCTGCCAAGCGTGGCGATTATGGCAAAACCCCCAATGAGCACACAACATAAACCACTACCGATCGTTGTGGCAATTTTAGGGGGAGGCTACTGTCCAGCATTTGGCGTTTTTCGGCTGAAATGATGACTTAATCATTCACTTGAATTCTGAATCGAACTTGGGCTCAAGGTTTGTAGTCATACATGATACCTATAGGCTGGTAAAGTTTTCCGATATTTTCAGGTATGACAGAGCATGTAGAAAATCAGCTGCTCGCGATGAGCGCCCATCTAATTAAGATTCAGGGATCCTCCACACAGGTTAGAATAGAATAGAATTTATTGAAGTAATTAGGTGCTAACAGAGACCGCCGAACAGGCTCTGTGGTTTCGTCTACGAATAGCACCAACCCATTTCAGCCCGTGGGTGTCGTAAAAGGCGCCAATGGAATTAGTCGGAGGATGGGCAGCAGCGTCCTTCGATTATACATAAACAAATCCACTACGATCGCCAACCCACCATCAAGCGTGGCGATTATGGCTAAACCCCTCAACGAGCTCACAACACACCCAACCGTGTCGTTGTGGAGATCTTTGGGGGAGGCCCGTGTCCAGCAGTGGACTTTATTTGGCTGAAATTTTGATGATTTAGATGATGAACACTAACTTTCAGCCGTCATATTCACAACCACGGCGCGAATTTCGCAACATAACACGTTAATTACATTATGATACTGGGTGTCGTGGAATCTCCTGTAACCTTTTAGGGGGTCAATCAGTCTACGATTGTCTTTCCGAATTGTGATTCAATACCTTAATATTTTGGCAAGAAGTATTTATTTGACAGCATAGCGAGACATCCCAAAAAGTAAATAAACAAAATATAGAACTAAAAGAAAATGATATAAAAAGTTAAACAGGGCAAATAAAAAATCACTAACCAGAAGCCTGATCATTTCAGCCAAAAGACATCCACTGCTGGACATATGCCTCCCCAAAAGAACGAACAACGACCGATCTGGAATTGTATTGTGTCCTTTGGTGGGTTTTGCCATAATCGGCACACTGCAGGCTGGTTGGCGATCGCAGTTGAGTTGTATGTACTCAAATCACGTTGCTGCTTCCGGATAATCCTATATTCGCCTTTTACGACACCTACGGGATGAGGGTTGGATGAAGAAACCTAGTAATTAATTGTTTTATTGTGCAGTTGCGCAAAATAGATGCCCAGTTCAGCATTTGCCAGACAAGAGCCTGGTTTATCAAAAATATATCCATTTATTGGGTCATACGAGTCATTTTAATACTACTAACGGTCAATAGCCTCATGCTCAAAAGCTGTGTTTTAGTTGCATACTAATTACATTATCGCGTGTTGTTTAATTGGTATGAGTTTTGTTTTTCATTATTATTGGGATCGGTGCTTCACCGCATTGGAGTGCAGAAGACGACTAAATCGGCACGCACTACAGTGCCATTAAATCCAATTCCATAAATTATCTTCCAATCGAGTTCCTAACCTTCTGAGTGGCCTTTTTCGATGCGATTGCGAGATGTCTTGAAAATGTTTCTTGCTAGAGAAGAATGCTATCTTAACATAGTCGTACTGGGGCATTTATTCATTTTAACTCACTTTAAAATCGTTCCACTGTTGCAAAGAAATATGCGTCAAATAAAAAATTTGGATTTCATATTTATCCATGCAAAGTGTGATAACATCTAAACACTTCTGTTACAGCATATAACAGAGGCACCAGGTCGTCTCGTACTACAACAGACGCCTATCTCGCGCGCAGTTCAACTCGACACCGGAGTTGCAGACGCGATGCAACATGTCGACAAACTTTACACCTCGACTCAGAACAGGTGATGTATTGACCTACTTTTACCGCAAAAACATTTCCCGTTCCCGTGTTCACGGAAAACAATGTGCAATTTTCTTCTGGTGGGGTAGTAAAAAAGACGTCTTAGGAATTCCCTTCTGCGATTATCAAGGGTCCGTTTATGAAGGGTCTATGGTAATACCCATCTCAACCGTTCAAGGAAGCGGTCTTTGGGTTCATTAAATGGGCTATGGCTATGGGCAGATATTATCCAGCTTCCAACAATATGATCCTCATTGGCATAACGTCACACATGTATTGGGGTTACCATTCAAGTAGAAAGCGAAACAAGAAAAATCACAAAAATGTAACGTAAATGAACTGAGTGGATCAGTGACTAGACCGCTAGAGTTGTTTTTTTTATTCAGTAATTCTATTCTTTTACACTTCATATTGAAACCACTGTAGACATTTCACTGTAGGATTTCCTCTGAAAATAAATGCCGAAAGAAACAAAGGATTAGGTCGTTTTATTTTACAACGTGCTAGGTGTTGGGATAATGGCATAATCACAAGGCTCGGGAAACGGATAAGTGACGGTTCTGCCCATCCTTCTGCAGTGATTAGAAAGAAAAAAGAAAACTGCTACTGTTAACAAACGGTATACACATAAAAATACAACCGCTATGTAACTAAAAAAGGTGATATAAAAATATTTACATCGTACACCGATACTAATTATAGTGCCACTGGGGCAACAACTACTATATTAGGAACTTATATATATACGAATATTAGGAATGCTGATTTTCAGCTGTAACCGTTTGGTATCATACCCTAGCAACTAAACGTAAATATGTTAATTGAAATAATTTTATGGTGTGTAATGTGTGTGTGTGTAGTGAAGTCACGAATTTTAAGTAAACTGAGGCATTTTAGGGCACTCCCACAATAGCACTGTCATGGCATGCTGCCTTTGGTTACTATTGGCTTAGCTTCTAAAAACAAAATTACAGATAAAGCCTACATTTACAATACTTTTGGGAATCACTGTGACTTAAATAAATAGTATGATTTTGTCATTCTTATACAAAAAGTTCCACGTGAAGTCCTTCCTATAGACTTGGCACCAGTGGGTGGCTCTAGTGTGTTCATACGAGGTCCTGGAACTCATCTTAGGTGCCGGAACTGACTGCCGCAGTGATTTTAGCCAGTAGGAGTCCGGCATGCCCCTTCCCCAGGGCGGAGGAAGTTCATGAAGAATTTCCACTGGGACAAATAAAAAGCGTAGGACTTAGATATAGGCTTATGCGCAAAACTTACAATAATATGGTTAGGGGGGTGACCGAGGGATCGTAAACTGTGCTATGCTGCGCACACGGCAGTGCGTGACCACATGCGCGCCACCGTCTTGTCGTGGGTCGCTGGGTGTGGGTGCGCAGATTCTCAATCTACGTACCCGTGAACCCAGGGGGGACCTCACCTTGTAGCGACGACAGGGGTTTCAGGCTTATAGGAATTAGGTGCCAGGGCGGTTGTTACCCCGGCGCCGTCTCCTCCAA
Source organism: Diloba caeruleocephala (assembly GCA_947459985.1). NCBI lineage: Eukaryota > Metazoa > Arthropoda > Insecta > Lepidoptera > Noctuidae > Diloba > Diloba caeruleocephala. The sequence goes on along the minus strand of OX381627.1, from coordinate 11,315,661 downwards.
GCAGGATCGGCCGTCTCGCGATCCCGCTCTGCGGTCTCCTTCTGGAGCATGACGTGACCACTGCATTCCAGTTTTCGTGCTCTGCCGAGAAAGATTCTGCCCGATCCAATCGACCTGGATCAGCCTCTCGGCAGCCCACGCAGGGCACGCCTCGTGCGTGTACTGTGAGGAATCCTGGCGCTACCACAATGGTGACATTGTGCCACCTCGCTACCTATTCTGTGCACGTACGTACCGGAACACCTGCGTCAGGCGGTAGGTGACGTGCTCGCTCCTTCTGAGCCAGGCTCAAACTGCATCCGCAGGCGGTGATACCACTTTCCAAGTGCGCGCCGCCGAGCTAGCCGCCTCCGCCTGTCGAGCGCCCCTAGAGGTAAGCCTTCGCCTCTGCGGCGGAGGGAGCGTGTCTGATCATAGACCCATGCATCTGTCTCCGCCAGGATGTCGAAAGGCGGAAAAAACGCCAGGAGAGTTGCCGCCTCGTAGGACACTTAGGTATCCTCGTGCAATTCGTATAGCCACTCTGCGTTGCAGACCGTGAAGTTTGGTTTTGCGGCGCTGAGCGCCTGACAGTCGAGTCGACCATACAGGCACTCCGTAGAGGGTCACGGACCGCACGAGCCACCCGTAGAGACGGCAACATAAATGACCTAATAGATGTTTGCAGCGTTTTGCTTGCGAGTGTGATTAAATGAATGATTATGCGCAGGCGCACGCACAAGACGTCGGTGTCACAAGAGACGCACATGAACACCGAGTGGCAGCACATGTTTGGACAATCCCACGAACAGCACTCGAGAGGTAATATGCACACGGCTACATTTCAAGCTATACATTACCAGTATAAGCTGATCTGTTACTGAACAGAAAGTGTGTACAAAGCGCGATAAGCTTATACTGGAAATGTATAGCTTGATATGTAGCCGTGCGTACAATTAACAAATTACATTAATTAGACCATATACACCATAACATAAGAACCATTATCGTCATCATATCAGCCAAAAGACATCCACTGCTAAACAAATGCCTAACATAAGAATAGCGGTGTAAAATAACGGTAGTAGCCATCGTTAATTGCCGACGCTTTAATGCAATTTGAGCTTTGTCGTCTAAATATAACATTCTACGGGCCTAGTGTTGCGATGACCAACTGGCTTTCTCAACGCTGCCAACACTATTTTCTAAGTTAAACCTCAACTGCCGTATCTTCTATCTAAATACTCTCATATGGTTAAATATTCTATAATCGCGACCTCGACTTACAGTAGCATTCCTTTTGGTGACAAACCTCATATCAACTGATATGGTTTGGAATTGGTTGTTGATGGTGGTGGCTGGACATGAGATTTGACAACAGGTTTACTTACCAGAGATATTCATTAAGCTTCTGAAAACATGCAATGTGTTCAGTACGTTAGCTCGTCCGTTACGTAAAGCTAAGCTTTACTTTACTATCATCTTCTCCTTTTACTTTGCAAAGATATATGTCCAGTTGTGGACTGCGACAGGCAAGTTAATATACACGTTCGAAGTTTCAGAGGGTGTATCGCAGTCGACGGCGGTGTCCAGCAGCGGCATAGCATCGCAAGCCTTGTCCGTACCGCCACACCACTCACAGCTGGGACACAGCGCTAGTTATGTGCAATGTACGTATACTGCGTGCCATTGCTATCGTCATACAACGGCGCTCCATTTACTGTATTCGATCTAAGGTATCTCTAGGGTAATGTTCAAAATATATTTATAACTTAAACAGATAAAGTGATAAAGATAAAGTGATAAAGTGATAAAGTGATTATGTGATTATATGATTATTATTATTATATATTAAGTGCCTATAAGAAGACTCTTACAAAAATTGGAATTTGTGGGAATACGTGGGAAACTACTAACCTGGATCGAGGCATTCCTACAGCAAAGAACCTTACAAGTAAGAGTAGGTGAAACGATGTCAGACCTCCGAAAGATACACAGTGGCGTGCCACAGGGCTCAGTTCTGGGCCCAGTGCTGTGCATAATATACACTTTTGATCTGTCCCATTCTCTGCAATGTAATGTTAGCATCTTTGCTGATGACACTAAAATATTTGCGAACCCACTGGTTGAATATGACCGTCTTCAGGATGACCTAAACAGAATAGCCAACTGGTCTAAGGAATGGCTGATAAATCTCAATACCTCCAAATGTACGGTATTGCACATAGGTAGTCGTAATCCCCGTATGATTTACAAATTGGGCGATGCCCAACTGATAGAGGTCAAGGTGCAAACAGACCTAGGAGTGAAGATTACGGAGGACCTGAAGTGGGGAGAGCATATTGCATCGATCACAAAGAAAGCTAAAAGCCTTATCTACCTCGTAAGAAAAGCCTTTGGGGTCTTGACACCAGAAATGTTGCTTCGGATCCATAAAACGTTTATCAGACCTATCCTAGAGTATGCATTTCAAATCTGGACATCACTCTTCCCTCCGCAGCCGTACGGTACAGTGCGAGTCTTAATTCGCTGCTCGTTATAATTACGATTATACTATTTTGCGATCGATTCCCGGCTCGTGAGTTGTTTTCTGGTTGTGTACTATTGTGTTTAGTGTTCGTTGCGTAAGTTTTTAACGTTCCAATATAATTTTATGTGCTAAATAAACGAAATTATCTCTTGGTAAGTACATTTATTTTTGTTACTACTGAAGGTATTGCGAAATAATTAGTGCGCCCGTTATCTGTTTGTCGTTCTTTGCCGCGTTAAACTTGTCTATTTACTTTGTCATCAATTAAAACCGATTTTTGATATTATAAATATGTCGTCAAATAATGATGACCCGCCTGACCGTGGCGGGGATATTTTTCGTAGAAGTAATGTCAGTAACAGGTCCCCAACCTCCGCGAATTCAAAACGGTTATTTAGCGAAATATCTCCATCGCATATTTCACCCGAGGATAGGTCCAAGCGGTTGCAAAAGTCGGATTCTATTGGGAAGACCTCGTCAATTTTAAATGTTAGCGACGCGAGCAATGCTGACTATTGCGAACTAGTGTCTGAGGCATCAGCATATCTGTCAAAAATTAACGACCTTGTTAACGATCAGGGGTCACGCATTAATATAGCGAATAAGTCCGCGATTATGGATATAACTCAGCGCGTAACGGCCATCGTATCTTTGTTAGCAATTAAATCGTCTTGCAATGAAACGAAGTTAGCGAACACGGAACGTGAATTAGACAAAATTAAATCGAATACATGTGTCAATAACAGTCAGCAAGTAAATAAGGTATCATATGCCGATTCATTAAAACTCCGTTTAGCGAAAGTTGCTCCGCCGATTGAGTCGCGCGTTCCGCTTCCCTGCGTAGTGGCATATCCAACCGCGGAGCGATCAGCTGATTATGCGTCATCGTCCGCTACAAAACAGGCCTTAATGAAAGCTATTAATCCTAGCGACGATGGTTTTCAAATCGTAGGCGTTAAAAAAACAGCGAAGTCTGGTGTTGTATTACGCGTCGCGAATGAGAAACAACTCGCAAAGCTTCAATCGGTCGACGCTATTAGATCCGCTGGCTTACGGCTTGAAAAGCCAAAAGGTCGCAAACCACGAATCTTAGTTAAGGACGTCCCTTCTTCAATGGAAGACCGCGCTTTTCTGACCGCGTTATACCGGCAAAATATTAAAGACGAGTTGTCAGTTGCAGAGGATGATTTTATCAAATCTACTAAAATCACTCGCAGGCGTTCCTTAGAAAACGGGCGGAAATGGATAGGCATAGAAATTGAATCCGAAGTGCGTAAACACTTGGTCACTACCAAGGATAAATTATTTATTGATTGGGCCACTTGTCGTTTTATCGATGATGTCGAAGTAGTCCGCTGCTTACATTGCCAATATTTCGGCCACGTTAGAAAACATTGCGTTAATAAAACACCTACCTGTGCTAACTGTGCCGAGGCACATGAAACGATGGAGTGCCCTCATAAGGACAATTTGGAGCATTCACCAATATGCGTGGCGTGTAAACGCTTTAAAAAACCGTGCGACCATCGTTGCGGGTCACAGGATTGTCCTACCTATAAGCTCAAGCTCGAACAGTTAATCCTAAATACTAACTACTAAGGATGGCTTACACAGTAAATAATCTTACCGTTGCACAATTAAACCTTCATAACGATAGGGTGGCCACGTCGGAGTTAGATAAATTAATTTTAGATTATAATTTAGACATTGTCCTTATTCAAGAACAATATCAAAATGCAAGCTTACGTCAAAAAGTAGTACAACTAGATGGCAGGGCACGAGCTGGAATTTACGTTTCGCGTTCTACTAGTTTTTCAGTGACATCGTTACAATATCTTATGACGCCACACTGTGCTGTCGCGGAGGTTTCAACGACACTTTATAAAGTTTACGTTGTGAGCTGTTATTTTCAATATTCAGACCCTGTTGCCCCTCATATACATAATCTTCGCCACGTTATGCGGTCGCTTGCAGGCCGCAAAATAATCATTGGCGCCGACGTTAACGCGTCATCATCACTCTGGTATGGCAAAGTACGGTCCACTGATTTTGAACGACGTTGTGCTGTCGAGGATTTCATCGCTGAGATGAACCTATCAATACACAATACCCCTGACGCACCACCTACTTTTTGCAGCCAAATGGGCGAGTCTTCTATTGACGTCACACTATCTAGTGCAGACGTTCGCTTGGACAGGTGGCGCGTCCTTCCGGACGCGTCGTGTAGTGATCACCGCCTGATCGTGTACGAATTTGTACCTAGATTGACACAAAGTTATCAAAATATTGGATCAAATTTTAGATAAAAATCTAAAGGGGCGAACTGGGATTTCTTTAGCTCACTTTTTGCATCTCATGCCAAAGACTTCACTCGCGATGGGTTGTCAGCAGAAGATAGTGCTAAAATCATGTCAGACACATTTACATACTGTGCTGATGTTGCTGTAGGTCGCGGATCAATAACCAACACTCGTAGATGTGATTGGTGGAATAGCTATTTAACTGAACAACGTAAACGTTTTCGCAGAGCGCGCAAAAAACTAAACAAGCTTAAAAAACAGCAAATCACGGGAGATATATTTATTGATACATTAAATAAATTCAGAATTGCTAGATCTAGTTATAGAGCCGCGGTGGCAAAATCGAAGGGAAATCTGTTACAGAAGGTAGTGCAAACACTAGATAGGGAGGGTCCGTGGTCTCCTCTGTACCACGAGTTTAAAGCCAATAGATCAGTCGATCTTGCTTATATCCAAAATATTAAAATTAATAACGTGCATACCACTGGTATTGAGGAGACCACGGAGGCTCTTCTCAATACTCTTATACCTGATGATCTACCTGGAAATGATAACGAGTATCATCAACAGATCAGATCATGGGCTGCTGAGCCGCCGGAATCCCCAGCGTCTGACCTACCATCCACTGACGAATTCATAAACGTTGTCAATAAACTACCACTTAATAAAGCATCTGGAGAAGATAAAATATCAAATAGAATGATTAAAGAAGCTTGTAAAATATCGGGTGACTCTATACTGACCGTTTTTAATCGCTGCATTGCTGAAGGCATTTTCCCTCGTATATGGCGTTCCGGTTTTATACGCATAATACCAAAAAGTGGTGACAACCCCCCGGATGATCCTAAATCATACCGGCCTATAACTTTACTACCATCTTTAGGGAAACTTCTCGAGCGCCTTATAGTTCCACGTTTGCTGCCAGATGGACCGAAATTTCATAATAACCAATTCGGCTTCACAATAGGAAAATCTACTATTGACGCGGCAATCTCTGTCAGGAAAGTAGTAAATTCATCTGAACATAAGTACGTGATAGGCATCTTCCTTGATATCTCTGGTGCCTTCGACAACGCGTGGTGGCCAATGCTACTACTTAAAATGAAAGCCCGCGGTTGCTTCAGAAACATCTACACTCTCGTTTACTCATATTTTGCACACGGATCTGCAAAACTTAAACTTGGTCATCACGCTGTGTCGAAGGAACTCACGATGGGATGTCCTCAAGGATCCGTTATTGGTCCTTATCTATGGAACATGGGTTTCGATGATTTTCTGGCGATTCCACTACCGTCCGGCTGTTCATTGACTGGTTACGCAGACGACGGCCTTCTGCTTATTCAGTCAAGTACAAGGGCGAGCCTTGAAAAGTTGGCGGATACTTGTTTACGCTTAATCTCTAGTTGGGGCGAACGAAACCGCTTAATGTTTGCACCACAAAAAACCTTTCAACTAATTTTAAAAGGCAATCTTAAGACATCACCGAGCATTAAATTCAATAATGTTACCGTAAAAAGAAAGGAGTCCGTGTGCTACCTTGGTCTTGTATTGGAGAGAAATTTTTCATTCGTTGAACACATAAAATCTGTAGGTGAAAAAGCTAAAAGGAACTTTTATGCCCTGACAAGGATATCAACAGCTACATGGGGTCTTTCATTTTATACTTTGAAAACTATTTACGGCGCTACCTACTTAGGTTGTATTTGCTATGGTTCACCTGTGTGGGCCGATAGGGCTACTATCGGCGCGGCAAGACGTAAACTGCTCCAAAGCCAGCGCTTAGCGTTGATATTCTTGTGCAAGGCATATAGGACAGTAAGTACTGAAGCTCTGCCTGTGCTAGCAGGTGTTTTGCCAGTCGATCTTGAGATACAGCGACGTGCTGCAATGTACTACTCAACTAGAGAAAACATGGACGCGGAATTTCTGCTACAACGCGATCGTGTTAGGATCTGCAGATTGTTTAAACCACAGACTGGTGTTTGGGAGGAACTCTTGGCCGAATGGCAATGCAGGTGGGACACGTCTATTAAGGGCCGTCACCTATACCAGTACTTTCCATCCATTCGTGAGCGGCTGGCAAGTGCATGGTTGGAAGTTGATCATTGCGTGGCTCAATTTCTCACCGGTCATGGTAACTTTAAGAGTAAATTATTTAGCTTCAAGCTTGTTACCTCACCATTCTGCAAATGTTCAACACCGGACTGTGAATATGAACAGTCTGCACATCATATCCTGTGGGAGTGTATTCTTTGGCAAGATGAACGCAATATTATGTTTGACAGCATGCAAGCTACATCCGGGGCTGTTTACTATACAGACCTTGTTGCGACTAGGACGAATTTCCGTGCGTTCAAGTGTTTTTGCCATACCTACTATTGGAATCAGTCACAATAGCTCACAACATAGGACCCGTAAATAAAAAAAATTGTACCCGTGGTGCTTGGCAACTGGGCTTAACCCTGTTGTAAACTCCCATTTATTGTGCCTATGGCCTATCGTTTTTCTCTGTCTCCTGCTTGCTACGGAGGGAAGTGGAACGTATATTCTTTCCTACTCCTCCTTTTTCTTTTCTGATTAATTTCGGTGCGGGTTCCAAGACAGTTATTCATTTCTCTGGGACACACCGAGCTTCATTGATCGGTGTTCTTTTCGGTGGTCGCCATTGTAGATCCTGGCTTACAGGAGTTGCAGTGGTTGGGAATGTGTGGCGGGCTTGTCCCAAAAAAAAAAAAAAAAACTAAAAAACAAATAATAATAAAAACAGACTATTAAAATAAACAAAAAAATCAAGTTGTTTTTGTAGTATGTGTTTGTAGTACAAGTTCTTTTTACGGAGGAGGAGGAGGCCTGAATTCCTCCAACACTAATGTCGGTGCGTAGGACGCCGATTTTCAGCGAGACCGAAAATATATAGTGCTATATCGATCGTCCTACGCTACAGTTGTCTCGACGGTCGTGGCGATGTACGCGCGTAGTATTCAACCGGTGGCCGGATATGCATTGTTGGCGCTCATAGTGATAAAGCTCAGTAGATAAAGCGTCAGTTGACCGACTTACGCGGCGCTGATTAGCGCCTAATACGCGGCGCGCAGTAACCTGTGCGCTGCTCACATCAGCGTTGCAGTGTGGTGCTGTATAGAACACAATGTGTGTTCGTACGCCACCGACATCAGCGTCGGAGGAATTCAGGTCTGAATACATTAACTGGGTCGCCGTTGTAAGACGATAATAATGGCACGGAGTATATTTAAGAATATGTTTCCAGGGAATATTTCCAAAATTTACCCGGATAATGAAAATGTAATTATTATCAAGCTTTCAAAAGCCCCAAGCCCATATGTCCAATACCCGATCCGACTACCGGGTCTGAATAGCTATCAGACATACAATAATTCGTTTCAGTCTTTTTAAGGTTTAGTTTTTGACACGGCACTCCTCGTATGTCCCAAATGGAGCATGATAATAAAACCTGATATAGTTTATTAGGGTTCCGAACGTCCGAAGGAAATAACTACTGAACCCTTAGTTGGATCAGTATGACCCATCATTATTGGATGACTCTGTCTGTCTGTCACAGCCAATTTGGTCTGAATTTACTGTAGTACCCCAACCATGGTTCATGCAGACCAACGAGAAGTTATATTCTAAACCTGGCCCCGCCCGACTTCATAAATAAAGATTTTTTTTCCTTTTCAGTGGTCTTAATATTTTTATATCGTGTAGGGTTTTTGAAGTCGGCATTATTTTTGTTAAAAAGTTTTTATGTAAAGTAAATGTAAAATGTATTATTTTATTTATTGTAATTTTTAGACAGCATGGCCCCATGCCGCGTGGAGCTGAGAGACTTGACAGCGCGGATGCAACAGAAATACCAGAAGTCCCTGAGGTTAATTACTTCATTGTGGTTTTTAACTTTACATTATAGCGTGTATTTTTATTTTCGTTTAAGTTCAAAAATATTTCGATCTATTAATAGTGGGATGGGATCTACCGCATTAGAGTGTTCCAGGTGATTAACCGTGATTAGTTGATTAGGCCGTGTGGTGCCGGCTCAGAATACCGCCACCCCATCTCCTCACGTGGGTGTCGTAAAAGTCGACTAAGGGATTAGCCGGAGGATGGGCAGCAGCGTCCTTCGAGTATATTAACAACTCAACTGCGATCGCCAACCCGTCTGCCAAGCGTGGCGATTATGGCAAAACCCCCCAATGAGCCCACAACACACGCACATCGGTCGTTGTGGTGTACTTTGGCTGAGGCCTGTGTCCAGCAGTGGACTTCGATCGGCCGAGATGAGGTGATTAACGACCGAAATTAATAACCAATCTAATCTAAAACCTTTGAATTTGAGATTAAGGATTAGTCTGTGTTTTTGTGTCAAATGTGATGCTAACACAAAAACGGACGAAGTTCACAATCTTAAGCCTTAGATCTTAGATTAGATTGATTATTAATTTCGGCCGTAAATCAACTTAATGTACCGGAACCCTGATTTCTTTTTCCATTTGGACAAACTATTGAATGCCCCTCGTAAAGTATTCTTTCGTGTATGGGCAGGAGTCACGATGATCCCTTGGACAACAATGATGATATTCTACCACCGCACGGCTGGCGGCCCGGCAACCAGTTATTGGCGTATCTACATGAACACAAGTAAGAGAAAACTAAATATTTTGGTTATTAGCTAAAGTTCATTCAGCCGCTAGGTGATGGAGGAAGTAGACGGTGGCGCGCATGTGGTCACACGCCGCCGCTTGCGCATCATAGCACAGCTCACAGGGACGCATCGGGTGATCCTTTACAATCCCTTCTCCGGCGGCGGGGGGTGACCTTAGGCGGAGGAAGTTCATGATCAATTTCCACTGGGACCAATATAAAAAAGGTGATTGAGTAAAAAGGAATAAAGTGCTTAAGGTTCACACACTTGTCTATCTAGTAGAGAGAATTTAGAGTAATTCATTCCAGTAAATTAGATTTAGTTGGCATTTTAGATTTAGCTTGTGCCGCGTTCCGATGCGGACGCGTTATTTACGTGTTATTTTAATAGATTAGCGGGGCGCAAGCTGTCGCTCGTAATTAGTCGCCATGAGTAATGAAGTTGTGGAGAATGAGCTGCTGGCGTTCTTGCAGCAGAAGCTGGATGTGATGGATGAGGTGTCCGCTGTTCAGATCTGCGCAACGAATTTTAGCGAGGATGACATTGCTGCTGCCAAGCTGTTGTTATTTAACGTGCTCAACAAGGGTGACCAGATGGTGTCCCGCCGGCGTGACGGGACTAAGAAAAGCCTGCAAGATATCATCACGCCATTCAAGGAGACCGACCTTGATGACGTAACGACGCTTGTGGCGAAGGAGTTACACAAGCTTCCTCCCGTCACCTTCGACCACGTCGATGTACCTTTTTTTATTGGTGCCCAGTGGAAATTCTTCATGAACTTATTAAGTGTTATTTTTCTAACTAATTCAAATTGCTATGGAACTGGATACGTGGCCGGACATACACTGCTGTTTTTTGGTTGCAGGGCTCGCGTGAACCAGTTGGTAACATTGCCAGCTCACCGCTCGCTGTTCGGCTCGTGTTCGGACGACGGCACCGTGCGCCTGTGGGACGCCGCGCGGTTGCACACCCAGGCACATATCAACAGGTATGTTATATAATACACAGCCTCTTATAATGAAATGTGCTTAATAAAAGGTAGCCTCGCGTAAAAGGAGTCTATTTCCATTAAAGAGAGACGGTCGAGTAAAGTCGCGGGCAAAATATGCGCGAGTCAAATTTGTCGGTGGTAAATCTGTTACTGTGTACTCCGTGTCCATCTCCTCCCGTGGATGTCGTAAAAGGTGACTAAGAGACTAAACCAGAGGGATGGGCAGCAGCATCCCCTCTGTAGAACAGTAGCCATACTGCGCTCACCGACTTACCTGCCAAGCGTACTGGCAAATTCCCCCCAAAATGATGACAGAATTGTAGCAGAATCTATGAGGGAGGCTTTTGGTCAGCAGTGGAAGTCCTTGGGCTGATGATGAATCCGTGTTCGTAAATCTGGGTCCGTATCGTTCTAATAGTGTGATCCGACTGTGGAATTGGAAACCATAACACGCTTCTAGCTATAGTTTGCTTAAACATTATTTTTATTGCTTGCATCCGACTGGGTCTGAATTTTAAAGTGGGAAGAATACGAGCCGTTTTGGGGAAGAACATCGGTGACTTATTTTATAGGATATTTTTGAATGCTAATATACAATCACGCGATATGAAACTGTGCTTATAATAATTAAAGGACTCGAAGGCTTAGATTTTCGTGATTATTACACATTATAATAAACCACTTTTAAACGGATGACATCACATATATTAAGATTTATGATCGATCTTTGTACAGTAGATAAAATAACTTTAAGAAATCGACGATCACCTTAGTCATCCTGTGACCAAGAAACCTGCCAAGCGTTCGGAAATGTAAGGAAAAATTCAAATCTATAATATACGCTATGTAATCCGTTTAAAAATGTTTTATCATGAATTCATGACTGTAATAAAAATACCATAGATGAATTTTGCGCAAGTAAATAACTAATTCAGCCTGAATTTGTTAATTACTTATGCTTTTCAAGATTAATTTAACATCTCGCTTATGATGTTCTTCCCGAAAAGGCACGATATCACCATACTGCTTATTATATTATATCATTTCGGCCGAATGAAGTCCACTGCTGGACACAGGCTTCTCCCAAAGGTCACCGCAACGACCGATATGGGTATGTTCTGAGCTCATTGGGAGTTGTTGCCATAATCGCCACGCTTGGCAGACGGGTTGGCGATCCAGTTGAGTTGTTAATGTTCCTACTCGAAGGACGCTGCTGCCCATCCTCCGGTTTATCCCTTAGTCGACTTTTACGACGTTTTTAACATTTATGTTAGGCTTGGTGTTTTTAAATTGTATTTTGTCTTATAATTGTACATATTACAGATCGAAGTCCATGTACAATAGGAACGCCGGCCCGGTGTTGTCGATAGCTGCGTGTGAATCCGGGCAGTCTCTAGTAGCAGCCACGCAAGAGTCTGTCTTCGTACTAAGGTATGTATGTTCATTCTATTAAGTTCAATATTTTTTACTTGCTTACTTTATAGTTCAAATAGAAGTGTTATACCTACAGTAACTTATTATTTCCGAGATAAAGGGCTTTTTCTATTTTTATTATATGCCTAAGTGTAACCTCTTCCCCTAGTTTTCGGTACGTTGCCACCTACACCCTGAATATAAAATATATATTTTATCGCCTCTATAGTTTATAGATTGGTATGTATGTATATATATAGCTGTATGGTGCCGGCTACGAATAGCACCAACCCACCTTATCCCTTGTGTGTCGTAAAAGGCGACTATGGGATTGGCCGGAGGATGGGCAGCAGCGTCCTATGAGTACATTAACAACTTAACGCTTAACTTTGACGGCACGGTAGGTGCAGTGGCTGATACAGTCGGCTGCTCCGCTCCGGGTCGTGGGTTCGATTCCCGCACGGAACAAATATTTGTATGATCTGCAGGTAGTTGTTCCGGGTCTGGGTGTATTGTGTGTGAAATTCATGTCTGTAAACGCACCAACGACACAGGAGAGATCCAAGTGTGGGGCAATGGTAAAAAAAAACCCTTTTCTGCGATCGCCAACCCGCCTGCCAAGCGTGGCGATTATGGCAAAACCCCCCAATGAGCACACAACACACCCATATCGGTCGTCGTATTGATCTTTGGGGGAGGCCTGTGTCCAGCAGGGGACTTTGATGATGTATGTATGTATATCTTATTATTATTGAAATATTATTGATGTGTAACATCTTTTCTCACGCTTTCCTGCAATATGTGGGAGTGATTTTGTGAAAAGGGACGGAAGTGTGTAACAGGAAGCCGGGGAAGCGCGCGCTATTTGATTTGACCAATTAGCGCACGCGGTGCTTGAGTTGGCCGTCAGATGGTACCAACCCATTTTCTGAGAGGTTGGTACTATCAGCTATGCGCTTAACCCATATTACTGTGTATAAAGTGTGCTGTCGTATAACTAATTTGTATGTGTAAACTATATTAATAAATGTATTTTCTGTTGATAATAAGTATCTGAAAAAAGTGCAGGTAATTGATAAAAAATGCAAGCGAGTAATAATGAATAATTATTCGAATAACTATATAATTTTTTGTTAATTGTTAATTTCTGTCGCTGCTCAATTGAAATTTTGAATTTTGATTTAAAAAAACAGATGTCATCATATGGGACTAATGTAAGGCTCGCTCGTTTTTTACTCTTTAAACTTATTTCGATCCATTCGTTTCTTCCTTAGAAATTGACTGGTACAGAATGCCATATGGCATTAAGTCCGCTTTGTGTATAAAAATAAGTAAGTAGTATACCTACTTTCTACAGGGTCGACGGTACCTCTTCCCGTATGAACTTATCCCAAGGTCGTCAACTTGAAGGCGATGGTGACGATGCGGTGTGTGTGGCAGCGCCTTCACACGGCGCGGTCATCTCGTACGCGACGCTTCTGGCTTCTATCGTCGGATGGGACCTGAGAGCACCAGGTACCCTACAGTTCAAATACGGCGTAGTTCAGTCACCCATCCATAAGCTAACCGCGCGTAGCGTTGCTTAAGTTCAACGATCAGTAAAGGCAGCTGGCTATGGGCACCTCATAATAAGTGGTATTTCATTTTAAATCATTGTCATATATTCATTTAATTTATTTTGTATAAAAGTAATAGTTGTCTGGCAAAAAGTAGTAAAGTAGGTATGTCATGCTCAAGCGGCCTGGTTCCGGGAGGCGATGACGTCGATATGCGATGCATCAATGCCCCAGACCCGACCCAACTGCGCCCGGCGTACGGCAGTGTACTGGTGGTAGGAGGAGATCGCGCAGTTACGCGCGGTCTGCCTGGCATCCCACTGCCGATACCAACGAAGCCGACGCCGGCGTAGTGCTACAGCTGGAGAAACTGAAGAGGCCTATATGGCCTACCGGTCGGCCGCGAAGTCGCTACATAACGCAATTCGCTAGGCGAAGGCTCGGTCCTGAAGGGACTGGACAGGAATCCGTGGGGGAGACCCTATCGTATGTTCGTGGGCAAATTGCGCCCGTGGGTCCCCCCGGTGATTGAAACCTGGAAACCCTGGATTTGCTGGGGTACTTTCAACGCTCTCCGGGACCATCCTGGTGGTGGAGTGGGACCCCCAATTGCGTCGGACTGGGCCGAGGAGTTGGGGGTTTCAAAAGGGGAGCTGGATCGAGCCATTGGCCGCCTGAAGAATTGCAGCACCGCACCGGGTCTGGACGGCATTCCGGGCCAAGCGTGGGTGTATGCACTGCAGTCTCTTAGGGACCGCTTGAGGCGGCTGTTCACCAGCTGCCTTGTCGCAGCGTATTCTCGTTCAGCTGGAAGGAAGCCGGATTGGTTCTGTTGAGGAAAGAAGGAAGGCCCGCGGAGTCTCCTTCTGCGAACCGTCCGATTTGCCTGCTCGACGAGGCTTCGAAGCTATTCGAGAGAATAATTACCCGAAGACTCGTTGAGCACTTGTCGCGGTAGGTGGTGGTGGGGTGGTGTTGGCGGTCAGTCTAGACATCGTCAACGCCATCAACTCCATCCCGTGAGGCGCTATTAGGGCGGCACTGGTTCATCATCAGTGTCCCCCCTACCTGCAGGGCATCATAGGGGCCTATCTTCGCGATAGGCTCATTCGCTACGTGGGCAGGGACGGTAGCGTAAAGCGGAGGGAAATTACATGCGGGGTTCAGCAGGGGACAGTTCTCGGCCCCCTCTTATGGAACCTCGCCTATGACGCAGTGCTGCGTTGCTGCTGGTTCTCCCTGCTGGCGTCAGCTTAGTCTGTTACGCTGACGACACTTTGGTGTTGGCCAGCGGGGAGCCCTTCGAGGGAACCATCCGGCCTGCGGAGCAAGCGGAGGCAATTGTCGTGGCCAAAATTCACGCCCTGGGTCTGCAGATAGCGCCTCAAAAGACCGAGGCGCTATGGTTCCACAAACTGCCGAGACCTGGAGCCTCGCTTAGGTGCCGAAGATGACCGCTCCAGTGGTTTTAGCCGGTAGGAGTCTGGCATACCCCTTCGCCCATGGTTGAGCCGCCTTTCGATATCCAGGCGGAGATGGATGCGTGGGTATATGACCAGACACGCTTCCTTCGCCAAAGCGGCAAAAGCGTCCCTTCAGGGGCGTTCGACAGACTGTTCGTTCTACGACATCCACGGGAGGAGATGGATTGGTGCTTTATTCTTAATCTGGATACCACACGTAATAATCTCGATTAGCCACGCCTTATTCGTTGCCCGTTTCTCTTAGTTTATGCCAACTGAATGTTGTACATTTAAAACTTATTTTCCTACTCAGGCAACGCATGGAAACTGCAAGGCGATTTAAAGCAAGGTGTCTACACATGTCTGTACGCGGACCCTTGCGGTTACTTGGCCGTGGGAACGTCTAGTGGCGCCATCTGTGTGTGGGATCTGAGGTTCCATCTCCCCATCACGTCAGTCAGGCATCCTAACTGTAAGTATTGTAAGGTTACCGGGATCATTTTGGGAGCTTGAGCCATTCAAAAATATTAAGCAATTTGAATATTTGTTAGGTACATTAAAGTACTCCCCTCAAACCATAAAACAGATGATAGAAAGATAATTACTCGAAGACATTAGTTAACCGTCAAACCTATTCGAATCTCATTAAGTATATTCTTTTTAAACACCAGCTTACATCTGTGAGATTGAAATGAGGAACTCATTTGAGAACGATAAGCAATCTCTTTACCATCAAGTGTAACGTACGATTTGTCTTTGAATTTTCCGATTGGTTTTTAATGACGTTATTTTTTTTTTTTGCCGGGCAGTCTAATTAATTGAATTAAAGTAATAAAGTTAATTTCCTATATACCATATGGATGTGGTTATATATATATATATACAGGAATAGGCAGCAGTTCCTTCTCTGGAACCGCAGCCATACTGCGTTCACCAACCCGCCTGCCAAGCGTGGTGAGTACTGACAAATTCCCCCCAAACTGATGACACAATTGTTGAAATCTATGGGGGAGGCCTTTGTTCAGCAGTGGATGTCTTATGGCTGACATTATGAGCACGACAAATAATTATGTTGTACCAGTTTATTACGGCGGCACGTGTTCATTATTATGTGCATTTTCGACTATATAATTATGACGTAATTTTTTTATGTATTTATTAATTGTTATAAAATAAAATGGAAATTACAAATTGTTTTTCTGACTGGACTGATCATCCCGTTGAAATAAAATTCACTATTATTGTATTGTAGAACCTTATACACTACGTTATACTAAACACATGCCTGTTGTATTCACTCTTATTACAATGAGTGGGCCCATTGTCTCTCGCAAGTTAGTTATTGCGTGTGGTCCGTGTTTCAGCGGAGCGTATACGCCGCATAGTGGGCAGCGGCAGCAGCGGCGCTGTGTGGGCGGTCGGACCTCGAGATGCCGCCGCCTGGAGCCTGGAATCCACGCAGCGCACACACGCGCTCTGGCCCAGCACCAACTGCGTTCAACCACTGCACTATACCCCTGCGGTCAGTACCTTTTTTATTGATCCGGTGGAAATACATCATGTACTTCCTCCGCCACGAGGAAGGGCGGAGGGGTATGCTGGACTCCTACCAGCCAAAACTATCGGAGTGGTAATCTTCGGCACCGAAAGGAGGCTCCAGGAACTTGAATAATCTCCATCTAGAGCCACCCATTGGTACCACGCCTTTAGGTACATCTCGGAGGAGATAACTGTAAAGCGGTCACCCCCTCTAACGGACGGGAGGCGACTGTAAACAGACCGCAAGAAAATCTTGGGGGCGTTTGTAAAGGATCCCTCAGAAGCCTCGCTGTGTGCTGTGCTACGCACATGGCGGCAGGTGACCACGTGTGCGCCGCCGTCTTCACGGGTTTCTTGATATGAGCACGCAGATTCCCCAATCTGGCTCTGGCCCAACACCAACCGCGTTCAGCCACAACACTATACGCCTCTGGACATGTGGGCAGCGGCGATAGCGGCTTTAATCTAGTGGTCTATTTAGCAGGATAGCTTTTTCACAATCTTGAGAGTTCAGCTAGCAGCGAGACCGTCAAGTCTGATATTTAAAGGAAACACCAATATAGAAAACTTGGACATGGCCACGAGCATTTGTACAAACATGCACACTATATATTATGTTTGATATAATATAACTCATCATATCGGCCAAATGAAGTCCACTGCTGGACACAGGCCTCCCGCAAAGATCACCACAACCACCGATATGGATGTGTTGTGGGCTCATTGGGGGGTTTTGCCATAATCGCCACGCTTGGCAGGCGGGTTGGCGATCGCAGTTGAGTTGTTAATGTACTCGAAGGACGCTGCTGCCCATCCTCCGGCTAATCCCTTAGTCGACTTTTACGACACCCATGGGAGGAGATGGGGTGGTGGCATTCTGAGCCGGCACCACACGGCAGAGCCGGCACCACACGGTAATGATGATAATATAACTACAACTATTTAAATAATTACCGCAAGAATATCAATGTAACAAATATAAAACGTCTCTAAGAAAGAGAATATGTTAAACAGGTAGTAGGAACTGACTGCTTGAACAATTTACGGCTGGCAGTGGCAGCTGGCGTTACTTTTCAAGTAGCTCCCCGCCATTGGAATTATACGCCATCATGGTAGAGTCGCCAATTCAAAAAAATAGTTGGCAAATCCAAAAGTGTACGCCTCATAATCTTTAATTTATTAAATAATAATTAAACTACATCGAATTATACCGTGAAAAGTAATAGGCTTCTATTCCTCAAAATACTGAAGCCTATAAAATAAAACCAACTCGATAAGTGAAGTATTTCGCTCGTTATCGTGACCACAAGATACGGGATCCGCACATACAGACATACGGACGTCCAAGACAGAACTTTTTTAAACAATTTTTTAATTAGTTTAAATAATAAAAAGAGATTTTAAAATATCACGAGTGTTAAAAATAGTGTTTTTTCTCAACATTTGTCTATTTATATTCACTTATAAAAGCAATAAAGAATAAAAAAAGTGACATTTTAAGTTGGAGAATCACTCGGTGTGCGTAAACTGACAGTAATACCCACCTCAACGCTTCGCTTATGAGGCGTGCAATAACGTTATATAATTTAATATTGAAAATCGTAAATCACGAAAATGACGCTCCGAAATGAATGTTAGCGCAAATGCCTGTAACGGTATTTCTATTACCACTTCAATATTTTAGTAGGGCACTGGCCACTGATAATCTAAAGGCCAGTATTAGTAATGTTGAAATTAGAAAACTGTTTTTATTTTTATTGAAATCTATGTTCCCATACTAAGATTTCTCCATCGTGTGTACAGTTTACATATATACATCTCTCACATGCACAAACACCAAGACCCGAAACAACTATTTATACAAATATTTGTTCCGTGCGGGAATGGAACCCGCGACACGTAGCGCAGAAAGCTATACGCTTAACCACTGAGGTAATCGTGCGGTTCTCAGCGAGATTGAAAATATTTTTACTATTCTACGCCCACTCCGCGCGACTTTGTGTTACTCGCTGCAGTCGGAGACGCGTATGTGCACTGAATGTGTCGCGGACTGGAGACGCAGGCCCTCCGACACGGATGGTGATCTATCCTGACTATCATAATTTCGGCCGAATGAAGTCCACTGCTGGACACAGGCCTCCCCCTAAGATCACTACAACGACCGACATAGTTGTTGTGGGCTCATTGGGGGGTTTTGCCATAATCGCCACGCTAAGCAGGCGGGTTGGCGATCGCAGTCGAGTTGTTAATGTACTCGAAGGACGCTGCTGCCCATCCTCCGGCTAATCCCTTAGTCGACTTTTACGACACCCACGGGAGGAAATGGGGTGGTGGTATTCTGGCCGGCACCACACGGCAATCCTGACGACCAGCGTTGCTAAATAACGATTTTCAGCATGACTCTAAACCCGGTCTGAGAAAAACCCGTGTTAATTAACACGTTCCCTTTCCACGACCGATTGGAGTCGTATGACCTATACAAGTTCAACAGCTATATTTTCTGTGGACTTGAGTAAGGCAGGCATTTTATTTTGAACGATATAAGACTTACGACCGAACACTGAAACGCCAGTTAATATAAAATCCCTCTTTAACCATTCGAGAAACCTGTTTTCGGTACAAAACCGGGAGCCTCAAATTGTTGTAAGCGGGAATTTATATTAACTGGCGTTTCAGTGAGTCTAGCACGAATATTTTGACGTATAGTAACGGTAAACATAACGATAATGTGAGTGGATTTTGAATTGCAGATACTTGTTTCGCACACAATTTCTATTTAAAATGAAGACTTTATTCATATATATACAGGTTGTTCAGTAAATAGCTCGACATACTGCAGGAGGTTAGAGCTTGGGTCAAATCTACAAAAAAAAAAACAATATATGTTCAGCAAAATCTTACGGATTTACAGAAGTACAAAATTTTCCGAAATATCGAAAAATCTCTACCTTGACACAGATTTTTAAGCATCTCGTAATGAAAAATTCGTTTTCTATTTTTTTTTTTACCTTAAATTATTTGTGAATACTTACTTTACTTTTGAGGTAAAAAAAAAACTAGAAAGGGAATTTTTCATTACGTGATGCTTAAAAATCTGTAGTAGTATGTCGTGCTATGTACTGGACACCCTGTATATGATGCAAATTGTGTATGTAGCTTAAATTTAAAAAAAAATGCTACACAATTGTTGTGATTTGTATTTTCGATTTCAAATTCACTCATATTAACGTTACGTTTATCTTACTATACGTCAAAGAATTCGTGCTACGCCTACAGTATTCGGTCGTTACTTACGAAGATTATAACAGGGTTGGCATCGTGTGAGTGATACCTCTGGTGTTGCAAGTGTTCATTGGCTACGGTAACCGCTTACCATCAGGCGGGCCGTATGGTTTTTGCCACCTTAGTGGAATAAAAAATATAAAAATACGCGGTATGAATTGTCAGTAAGCGATATTAACAATAACATATGACCAAAAAAGCGTTGAACTTGAGAGGCTGTGTTTGACCCTGAATTTTATTTATAATTTGTTTTATATAGGGCTCTTTCTCGCATCATCATTTCGGCCGAATTAAGTCCACTGCTGGACACAGGCCTCCCCCAAAGATCACCACAATGACCGATATGGGTGTGTTGCGGGCTCATTGGGGGGTTTTGCCATAATCGCCACGCTTGGCAGACGGGTTGGCGATCGCAGTTGAGCTGTTAATGTACTCGAAGAACACTGCTGCCCATCCTCCCGCTAATCCCTTAGTCGACTTTTACGACACCCACGGGAGGAGATGGGGTGGTGGTATTCTGAGCCGGCATCAGACCACATTTTCTCGCATACTGCAAGACAATTACTAGAGCTAGAACTAATTATGTTGCACTTGTCTTTCAGGCGTCCCACTACATAAGCTCAATATACTGTGGTGCTCGCGAAGGCAACCGTTTCGTCGTGACGGGAGGCTCGGACTTAAGACTTCGCTACTGGGACCTGGAGCACCCTGAGGACTCGTACGTGTTGCTGCACGCACACAACGACTCGCTCCGACATGCGCCCAACGCGATCAAATACAGGTATGATTGTTATGACTTGTAACCCGATGGGTCTCAATATATTTAAAATGTACACGAACAGAAAACGAAATGAGTGAAGAAAGACAGAAGCTTCTGAGCCACTCAGGGAGCAGCAGTGGGATACAGATAAAATATAAAGAAACCGGAGGATGGGCAGCAGCGTCTTTCGAGCACATTAAAAACTCAACTGCGATCGCTACCCGTCTGCCAAACGTGGCGATTATTGCAAGACCCCCAATGAGCACACAACACACCCATATCGGTGGTTGTGGTGATCTTTGGGGGAGGCCTGTGTCCAGCAGAGGACTTCATTCGGCCGAAACGATGATGATGATAAAGAAACGTTGTGGATCTTATTCTGAGCTGTGTGGACCATATCCGATTCACGGCCAAACGCACAGCGCTCGAACAAGCTAGCGTCCCAGCGTCACTATACATTAGTTTTTTCGCTCTAAATTATCACGAGAAGCATGCGTCATGTCAAGGAGGTACGAGACGTGCACAGCGCAACGCCTCTGTGACGTCAACTGCTGATCGACTTTATGCAATGTTTTAAGTAGGTGACCAAGACTTAGTTGCACATTAGTTGTTACCAGCAATAATAACGCACAATCAATTATTCCTTTTAGTAGTGATTCTGAACTTGAAATCTCATTAACTGCCGCAAAACGAGACACAATTAAAAATTTATTGTGTCTACACGGCTGCCGGAAATTGACATGCAAGAGGTTAATGAGAATTTTTATTTGATTTTAAACCAATTTATATGTAGCGCATTAGCATTGGTAAAACATATCAAGAATTTTTACTTTTGTATTAATTACTTAATACTTACCTATTTAAAAGACTGACTTTTCATCATGTCAGCCAAAAAACGTCCACTGCTGGACAAAAGCCTTTCCCGTAAGACGACCGGTTCAATGCCGTGTGACTTCATTATGTGGGGAATATGCCTGTTACTTGTGGTAGGTATCTTATTGCAAAAGGCCGGCTAGGTAGGTACCACCGCAGTGCTAGATATTCGCCTCTGAGTAGTAGTGTTTAAACTTTAGACATTACTGTGCTCCGGTTAGAAGGGCACTGTAGCTAGCTAGTGACTGGGCATAAGCGATTAACGGCCGAATACTTAAACGCTACTTAATATAAGTCCTACTTTATCTATTTAAGCTGCGCGAAAACGGGTTTCTCAAATAGTTAAAGCGGGACTTGCCGGTCTTCTGTAGAATACTGTTCTTGTGTTTTACTAAACAATCAAACATACCTCCCAAAAAATATTACTCATCGGGTAGATAGTTTCGTTGTTTACTATTAAGTGGCGTTTCAGTCATCAGACGTAAAGTAATTGTTATGGGTGATATATGACGCTTGCCACCAGGACTTAGACTTGGTAATCTCGTCACCATTTTGTATAAAAAACCTAATCTAAAGTCTGCAGTACTGGATTCAATCGGGCCCTGCCCAGATAGAAACACAACTGCGTTTATAAACTTTTGATTTTGTAAGGGCCATATCACACAAGTTATTTAACGTAGGTGGTCGATGTCCCGACTTTACCACCGCGATGTCGCACCTAAATCGTAAATTAGCAGACTTTTTACCAATGCTTGACCAAGCGCCGAAGTTCTCTTATGTAGGCGTAAAAGCAGCTATGTAATTATAGTGCTCTTAGAACTAACTCGAGAGAGTGTCTCGGAACATTCTGAGTAAGCATCTGGTGATCCAAATAGCTGGGCAAGCGATATACGTGATATTTATGGTGTTATCATTTATTGAGATGGCCGAAGATCCTGTGTCACAGAATCATATTCAGCATTCGTATAGCTATAATTGAAGATTTCCCGTTAACCTTTCACCGTGTGGTGCTGGCTAAGAATCGGCACCTCAAATCATCCCGTGGGTTTACTATGGACTATCATTTTTAATATCGTGGGGAGTTTATTTACATCTCAACTGAAATCGCCAACTCGCCTGCCAAGCTTGACTATTATGGCAAAACCCTCAATAAGCACACAACCCGTACCAGAGAGCCAATTCTCGTAATTTAAAAATGTTCAAAATATAGTTCCGATTTAGTCTGTGTCATAAATGTCACAAATGGTATTCTCGTAAACTAACAAACAACGTCAAACGTGAACTTACACTGTGATGAGATCGAAAATGGATCGAATGTTGATCGAAGTCAAAACGGTATTCTGCTAACATTTCCAATTGTCACATGTACTGAATTGTCATAAAATAAACGTCAAAATTGAGATTGAAATGAGACTAGATCGAGGTTATACTGAAATCCGACTGAACTTTAAGAGTAGCAGAATACCATATTTTCGGTCAATTCATAATATAATCTCAGTTCGGTCAAGTTTCAGTCACAGTGTAAATTAATTACGAGAATTGGCTCTCTGTTGTTGTGGCGATCTAGAGGCCTATGTCTAGTAGTGGACAGCAGGTTTTGTCTCACATGATGATGAACTCTTTCGTGTTTTACTTACAGGAGTCGCATCATCGACGGCACCACAGTGATCCAAGAATGCTGCAAGCTCAACCCCTCAGCACCCGCGTCCATTCTCGAAGACAACATATACCGTAGCGTGGAGTCCAGATCCTTCTACCATACCGCGCCTATCACTGACCTGACTGTGGTCGAGGGTACCAAACCGTATCTAGTCAGCTCGGCGGCTGATGGTGTGATTAATGTTTGGAAGTAGTTGGATGAAGAATATATTGGCCTGGATATTTTAATATGATATATTGGACACTACAGATCTACAGTATACACGCCCATGCGAACGACGCGTCACCTTACATTGCGTCGTCGCATCAGCTAAATAAAGTACAATGCTGGACACAAACCTCCCCCAAAGATCGCCACAACGATGGGAGTGCTGTGCTCATTGGGGGGTTTCGCCATAATCGCCACGCTTGGTATATCGAGTGGAGTGATACAAATATTGGGTGTAAAAAGACATTATCATATCAGCCAAAGGACGTCCACTGCTGAACGAAGGCCTCCCCCATAGATTTCCACAGTTGTGACATCATATTGGGCGAAATTTGCCAATACTTACAACGCTCGGCAGGCGGGTTGGTTATCACAGTAGGCCTGCTGTTCCACAGAAGGTACGCTGCTAAGTGATACGACGGGAGACATCACCAAGCCGAAATCTACGCATTCTGCACATCTAAGTAACATTCAGTAAAAATAGTTCCTGGGTAACGACTTTCATTTTTAGGTTTAGAAAACTGCATTTTCTAACGCGCTAGAATGTGGATGTGAAGTATGATAATGTTTATTTGCCAGAAAGTTTTGCAAAAACGTAAATGTTGTCCTTCAATATCTCCATTATCAGTTGTATATAGTCACAAGAAAATTATCGCAATGTTGGTACAATATGTGGATTTCGTGTTTGTTAAGGGTACAAGGCCCGGTTCGTGTTCCAACGCATCTGCAATCGCCAACCCGTCTGCCAAGCGTGGCGATTATGGCAAAACCCCCCTAATGAGCCCACAACACACCCATATTGATCGTTGTGGTGATCTTTGGGGAGGCCTGTGTCCAGCAGTGGACTTCATTTGGCCGAAATGATAATGATGATATGTATTAATGATAAGTTTGTGTTGTTCGAATGATCAATCACTCCCTTTTATTTTGTTCCTTTTATTCTTTATTAGAAAACCTGAAATGTCATAATATAATGAATAGCTTTATTTTTTGTGGTAGTGCTCTGCCTGTGTAAGAGTTCTGCCGTACCGCACTGCGCAGCTGGTTTTACGACTAGACAATAAAATGGTTTTAGTATTTTGGTTCCTTCGATTTTATATCTGTGATCTATTAATTTTATAAATGTATAGCCATTTGAATCCGTGTTTATAAATGGAAATTGTAGGTTCTTACTACAAAAAGGATAAAATATAGTTTGAATTACAAATTTCACTTTTAAATTGGGTTTGACCAATGTTTTATCTTTTTTGTAGTCAGACGGTATTCTTAAAATATGTTTTGTCCTTATTTATCATTGCGACGTTTGGTTTTGAAAGACAAGGACAAACCATTATTTAAAATCAGTGGTGTTTATTCTAGTTAAATCCATATTGTTTAATTTACGGTCATTGAGGTTATGAAATAACAAGGACTGAAATAATTGTCGAGTAAATATTTTTAATTTTATAAAATTATGTTTAATTCTTAATTCATAGATAGTAAGATTATATTTTTCCATATTAAAATTTAATCATTTATGCAATATTTTATTTATAAAAGTACAAAAGATTTTCTAATGCATCTAATAATACAGATTTGATGCAAGAAAATAAACAAATACATTTTTACACAGCAAGTATCAATTAATATCATATACAAATGTTATGATCCCAAGGCGAAAGTAAACAGTCACAAATAATGTCCATGTTTTGCATGAGTTATGGCTTCATTACATAAAGCACAAAGTGAAGTAACATGGCCTCCAAGCTGCATTTTTGTAGCAGAGACTAAACATTTTGTAGTGACGTGTTGTCAGGTGTCCAAGGGTGATTTTTTCCCCACACTGTCACCTTATGCTGTTGGGAATCCCAGATCAAGGGTAACAGTAAAATTATAAAACAGTAAAATAATTATAGTAATATAATAAGACAGGTTTTGAGCTAACAACATCACTTTCCAAGACTAAGTTACGGTGTCCAGCACGGATCCTGAGTGCTCAGAGTATGAGTAGGGGATTGATTTGGGCAGTTGCAAACTGCCAAACAAACTAGAAACATCACTTATGCGTGGGTGAAAGGGGAAGTTGATGGTTACTTATATTGAATTTACCAAAATGTATCACAACAATTCAGACTTCAACACAGAAAGTCCCTGTAAGCAGTCAATAAAAAAGAATTTTATAGAATGTCCAATCCACAATAATATACCATTTACTAATGGCCCACTAGCAAACTCCAACAAACAAATGGGTTATAATTTATTACACCAAGCAATTTAAGAGACCTCTCCCATCTAATTAAACCACACCCATACGAAGACTCACCTTGCTCTCATATGGTCAAAGACTGAACTAATGCCAACCCAAATTACCAATCTATCAGTAGTTTTCCCTACTAGAGATTGTGTCATATGGTTAATAAGTCAAATTTATATCTTTTTGTGCAAATCAATAAAGTAATAGTTTCTAGATAAGATCTCCTCAATGGTGCTGCAATTTCCATCTATTGATCATTATTAATGGGTGAATCATTACTATCCTTGTGGCGCCCAAATTAAGAATATAACACCACTCTCATCTCCTTCCGTGGACGTCATAAAGACGACTAAGGGATTCAAAGCATGGTGAGTACTGGCAAATTCCCCCCAAAATTATATATGGCATCTAACCAGTTGTTTATATACATTGTTATTAACAAAACATGTCACAAAACTCAAAGGATCCGAACTGACAATATATGAAAAATATTTTGTCTTGTCCTGGCATTTCCAGTTACATTGGCACTTTATATTCTATGTTATAACTTATAAAGTAGGTACCTATGGCAAGTATATAAAAATATGATATTCAAAACAAAAAAACTATTTCTTATCATCAGGAACATCTTCCAGAAGTTTCTCAAGGTCAATCCCATCAAACTTTGAGTTAGTTGTGTTTGATGCAGTAGCTAAGAACAGCTCTTTTAATAACTCTAGTTCTTTTGTCAGTCTTTTTGTGGTATCTTCTAGCTCTTGGTTTTCTTCTTTTAGTTTCTTGACCCGTGTAAACGTATCCTGTGTTTGCCGCTTTGACTTAACCCTGCTTTTTTTTACTGCCTGAAAATGAAATTATTTGATGGACTACATGGAATAAAGTAAAACTTATAAGTATATTATTAGCTTTATTTTTTTCATTTCATTTTTAGGTTGAATTAATTATAATATTATTTATTATATAGTGTACAATAATTTTGATCAGTAATTATCTTCATTGTGTAGTGTTGATGGCACATCTTTAATACTGAAAGTCCAATATCTTCCAGAGATAGTTTCTAATTTAATCGCTGTTCATAACACTTTGCACACCTGCAGTAGTACACAGGACAAGATATAAGAAGGGCCATAGATTGTAATGCAATACCAAATTCCTGCCTAAAGTCAGACCCATCAATAAAACTCCACCTGAACATATATTTTTATGTTTTGGCTGATTGGATTCTATTAGACTTAAAATCTGCCACAGCAGACTATGCCCAAAGGGAAGTTCAAGGTTTATTAGATTGCATCAAGCCAAGTAGCCTAACAATGGATGCAATTGACCCATTTACAGAAATTGTTTCAGCTCTTAAACCTACTAGAGCCTAGAGTTACTATGTGACATCTGGTGTTGTGTCTTGCTCCAATTTAGCTCTATGGAATTTGCTATTGGTTGTGCTCATGCATATTGGCCACTGTTATAGTTTAAGGCAACCAGCTATAGTCCAGGAGGTTCGATCCTTAATCAGGATGGCCTAAGGTATGTTCAGTAATGGTCTTTCAGTCTTAATAATAATACTAGTGACTAGTGGTGACAGCAAAATACCTCATTGTTTCTCTCCCTCTTGCGTCTGTACTCGTCGTCTACATCATCAGCATCGCTAACACCCCGTCTCCCGCGCTTTACTGGAGCCATTTTAATGGACTCGTCAAGCCCGTTTAATATCATTAAACTATGAACGACCAACGCCGCGACCTCTCCACGCTAGACTGGTCTTCTGGCGTAGAATTCTGTGTAATGCGTTATTTTGTTAAAATCCTGCAACAACAATGTATAAATAAAAACCTACGTAATCTCTTGACAAAGCTTACAATAATTTATGACGCAACTGATACAATATTAACTATTATTATGCATACCAATATGAGTGCTATTACAAACTGCTCAAAGCAGAACCATAAAATTTGACCATGGAACACATTGAGTAATCTTGATAGTTGATACACTATAATATAAAGTAAACACACTTGTTATACCGAATCTAAATTATTAATTTTAGTTAGTAACTACGGAATCTGACTGAATTATTGATAATGATCGATGCCAATAGCGGTGTGCGTTGCAAACCGTAAACAGTTATTGAAACTATGTATCGCGTCCAATACCTAAAACTATGTATTGGTCTCTTCTGAAACTATTTATCGGGCGAAACACTTTATTCACACAGCATTGGATCGTCGATAAACAGTTACCGAAACTAGCCGAATGACTCCGACCGAGTTATTCCGAAGTAAACCCGACCGATACCGACGATCGCACGATCAAGAAGCGAGATCGCGCATTTATGAATTTTAGTCATTCTAAATAATAATAATAAAAATCACATTTTATTCTATTTTATTAGGAATCATTTTTATGCTGCTATCAAATCTTTGACACGTTATTTAGGTATATCCATCCTATATTGGCACGAGTATAAATTACATATTAGAACTTTGCATAAGACTATAATTTATTGTGTCAAATTATTGTATTTTACCAGTCATAATAATCATTTACCACAGACAAAGAACAAAAAACCAAAGTATAAAATTTTCAGTTGATAGCGAATTTTAATTTGTTTACTATTGATTACAAGTTTCAAAGCAAATACCTAAACCGACACGAAAACGTTTATCATTTCATGGGCAAAACCCCCCAATGATCCCACAACACACCCATATCGGTCGTTGTCGTGATCTTTGGGGGAGGCTTGTGTCCAGCAGTGGACTTCATTCGGCCGAAAATGAAACACTTTATACGCATATCGTCCAATAAATAGTTTTTGAAAATACATAGTTTTGAAACACTTTATACGCATCTCGTCCAATAAATAGTTACCGTAAATACATAGTTTTGTGTTGATAGCATGTTTCAAAGCAAATACCTGAACCGACACGAAAACGTTTATCATTTCATAAACACTTTATACGCATATCGTCCAATAAATAGTTTTTGAAAATACATAGTTTTGAAACACTTTATCGGATACCAATACATAGTTTCGGTTCGGTTCACGCAAAAAGCTTTATTACCCACTTCTAGATGCCAATGCGCATTCACATTTATGCAGCACAAATGCGCATTCAAGAATCAACTGAATGAAATTGATTCTTTGAAAGGATGTACAATATTTATCGGTATTGGCAAAATATCGATATTGATGTCAAAATATCGACATTTTGATATCGATATTGACATTATAGGTCGCTACCTATGAAATTGCCACTGCAGTACTGGTCATTTCAAATACAATTTATTTTTGTTTGGCCATGAATTCTAATTTCAAATTAACTTTACTTTTAACAGACTTCAATAAGCCTCCTCCTTATTCAGCTCTGTCGTCGTTGAGTAGTGACTCTCTACTTAGTTAAGTAAGTCGGTTACGATTTAAGCTGATACCTAAATAGGAAGAAGTTCTTACATTTAATCTTTTTAACAATAGAAATAGCGACTTCAAAAACCCTACACGATATAAAAACCACTAAAAAGAAAATCACTTTAATTATGAAGGCGGCGTCCGGTATGCCCCAACCATGGGTTACGCAGACCAACGACAAATTATATTTTATACCTTGCCCCGCCAGACTTCATAAAATAAATAAGGTTTCTTATTTCTTTTTAGTGGTTTTGGTATTTATCGTGTAGGGTTTTGAAGTCGGTATTTTTTTTGTTAATGTTTTTAATAACATAGTTTTCATTATTCAAAATCAGTCTTTTGTGTATTAGTATTGTTTTCATCACATCGTTTTCGTCGTCATGGATACGTTGAAAATTCGAGTAATTATAGAATATAAGTGAATATGAGTTCCATCGTGGCAGCTACGCGGCACAATCGGCAAGCAACATCAACGACGTTTACGGAGCGAACACTACAAACGAAGCACAACGCGTTATTGGTTTGCTCGCTTTCGTTCTGGAAATTTCGACTTGATAAATTAACCCCATGGTCGTCCGAAAACTTTGGTCGACAATGACGAATTATATGAGCGAATTGTGGAAGCTAATGATACTCAATCTACGGCTGAATTAGCAGCAGCTTTTGACTTTAGCACCAAAACAGTATTTGGTCCATTTGCATCAAATTGGCAAGTTAACAAAGCTTGACAAATAGGAGCCCCATGAACTTAAAGATCATCAGCGCAACGTGCACATCGAGGACTGCCTTGCGCTTCTCAACAGGCACAGAAATGAAGAAATTTTGAACCGCATTGTTAACTGCGACGAAAATGGATTCTGTTAGACGCAAGCGCTCAGCAAGTTGGTTAAATCCTGGATCAGCACCCAATCAATGCCCGAAACGAAAAATGACCCCTAGAAAAGTGATGGTCCCTGTTTGGTGGTCTAGTGCCTCTGTGATTTATCACATCTTCTTACCAAACTGGATGAGCATTACTGCAGATGTGTACTGTGAAGAATTGACCACTATGATGGAGAAGCTCGCACATCTGAAACCAGCTTTGATCAATTGCTCGTCCATTCTGCTCCTGCACGACAACGCGTGACCCCATACTGCACAACAGACAACAGTCTTCAAGCTACGAAAGCTGGGGTTGAAAACTCTCCGTCATCCGCCGTACTCACCAGACCTTGCGCCTATAGACTTCTACCTTTTCCAATACCAGAGAGTTTGTCGCCTCCCATACAACGATCCTTTATTTTGTTGCTGAGACTGTTGAAGCTATAAAGGTTATTTTGATAAATTATGACTACTAAGCAAATTCATTATCTTGCCAAGACAACACTGCTTGCCAAGTGGCTTTCTTCATACTATTGGTTTTGGTTGAAGTGTCTTTATTTTCGATTGTGTTTATTCGTTCTGTCACAAGAAGTCGTAATCAATCTCTGCAACAAAGTATATGAATAGATAAGTTTTAAAATTATAACTTTACAGCCTAAATAACCAAGCTTCCCGGAAAAGTATGGGCCACGTGTTAATGTTGTAAACTGTAAAGGGTCACTAAAGATTTGTATCAAAAGCGTCGGCAAGCAATGAGTGTCCTCCGTCTGCGAATAACTGCGATCACGAATACAACTGCCAAACGTGGCGATTACCTATGGGAATTTCGCATGTATTTGTTTATAGTAGCATTACTTGGGATGCCCATGTTTAACATTGAAGGTTTACGAGCGGATATTATGATCATCCAACACTAAAATTAAAAATTACATACAAGATAGTGCCTGCACTGCACAATAGTAATCAAATTATTAGTATAGCGTTTCAAATACCTTTTATTCTTCTTCCCAGTTGAAGGATCGCACTTTGCATTTTAGATAAATTGATCACAAGAGAACCGAAATTCCGAAAATCCTTTCGAAATGACAAACGATTTGAAAACATACGTTCACAATATAAAAACATGTGACACATTGTTGCCATTTTACCGCGATTTACATTTCACGTCGCGGCATAAAATATTTTATGCTGTCAACACATGGCGGTATTGACAGAGTAAAAATATTTTTTCGTCATTAACGGTTCATTAGTTAAGTCGCGCCTTAGCAACGTTTATAAGTAGATAATTCTTAATCACTAATTAAGGAGTTAAGTAGTTATTAGTTAATCAGTTGCTAAGACATTGATTAGTTGATTTTTATAATTATGCTGCTGGTTTCTTTAAGAAGGGCATCGAAAAACTGCGAGTGTGTTGGCAAAAATGCATCGATTGCACGGGTGATTACTTTGATTAAATAAATAAAAAGACAGTAAAACAAAACACTTTATTTTATACAAAACGGCAAAAAATATTCATTCTATACTACTATGTAACTAAACTAACGCAATTAAATCTATACAAATAAATAAAATTGAAGTGTCTGTTTGTAATGTCAAAATAACAGCTTTTTACTAAATGCATATGAAAGTATATACGATCATCATCATAATCATAAAATTTTTGTCTGTCTGTCTGTCTGTTTGTTCCGGGTAATCTCCGAAACGGCTGGACCGATTTTGACGGGACTTTCACTGGCAGATAGCTGATGTTATAAGGTATAACTTAGGCCACTTTTATTTTAGAAAAATAATTAGGGTGCCGCGCAAAAAAATAAAACCCTTGAAATCCAATATATATATTCTATGTCACGTGTATTGTCGAAGTACTCTGAATTTCTTTTCAATTCAACGCGGGTGAAACCGCGGGTCCCAGCTAGTAATAATAATATAAATAAAACTATAAGAAATAGGGCGCATTTAGGCGTCAAAGTACTAGGATTGCTTAAAATATATCGATATAACGATATTTTTTTCATAGAATAATTTATGTGTATTGTCTATATTTTTAATCTTGATGTATCAATAATCGATTTATTGATAACTGATATATCGATATTTTCTTTTGAATATAAAATTCGATATTATTTTTGAACGCTGCTCAGTATCCATTTACACGCGTTGCATTTATTATAATCTGGGAATACATTTAGATAATTACATGTAGATATTATTGCCATATCGCTATGGGCAAAAATACCGAAATATCGATTTTTTTTACTCGATTTGTGTCGATAATGTTATTAAACACCGATACGATATATACATCGTTATTTTGTTCTTTTGACCATCCCTAAAAAGTACTCCTATATACTCATAGCTGTGAACTGGCAAAGTTCTCAGAAGACTGGCAGCATTACCACGATCAAACGTTGAATAGCAATGCTAATTCTCTGTCCAAAAATTAGGGCAGCCCTCTAGGTTGCGCGAAGAGTCAACCAAACGTCTGGCAATATCTTTAAAAATCAGACGTGCACACCCTTTGAACCAAGCGTTTTGATCTCAAACACGTAACTATAATTGAACAACCGTTCTATAACTCTGCAGCACTCGCGATCTTTAGCAAGGTTGATGAATATGATTAATTCAGTTGAAACTACTGAACACGGTGTATCAATTGAAACTACTGAACACGGTGTATAGATATATATTTGCTAGGCATGTGTAACTCAGATCTGAGCCGGTTCAATTATTCAGATCACAGATATTTGAGCTGCTGAGCTGCGGTTCAAATGCAACATAGACAGCTCACGGCTCATTGACAGCTGGGTATAATGAAAGCTTTGCTATTAGTTTTTGAGTCTATATTCGCTCAAGTAGTCACTTTGAGCTGCTTTGAGCTGTCGATCTATGGTTCATCTGATTCGTTCTGTGAACTGACGTATTAGTAACTGAATGATTAAAGGTGCATAAATAAAACGCGAAGCTTAACATATTTTTATTATATTTATTTTTTAAATAAATAGTATACAAAGAAAAATCGCATATTATGTTTTAAACCTATATTATGGAAGAGATGAAAAGTGAAAAGTGGCGGTTAACCAAGTGCGCGCCGAGTTCACAGTATAGCAATGTACCTACTTGAGCTGACCTGCGAGCCGGCTCGCAGCTCCGGTTCAAGTGCTTGAACCGTGATCTGACCTGCAGCTCATGCTGATTTGTTAAGTTACCCATGTCTAATATTTGCAGTTACTATTGTTACAAACATCATTAGCCCAACCAAATTGCGGAAAATCTTAATACCGCCATTTAGGAATGGTCGGTTTTCAAACAGTGCCATCTGGCGGATGATTCAAAAACTACATTTCAACAAAAATACAGTAATTCACTTATATATTAAGCCAAACAAAACAGAGTGATAATTTATTACAATAAAAATATTTAAACATCCTAAACATACCGCCCACCAAGGAGCTATTTGACATACTCCTTAATTTACTTAAGTACCGCCCACCATGAAACATTAACAATTATTTTTAAGTTATAAAACTGAACGTGAAAACATTTGGTTTACTACCAAATAACTAAATAAACATAACTAGTGAGTGACAGGTAAAATACATAGCTTTGAAGTTGGCCTTTTTATTAAAGTATTTTGAGTGCGCAATGTAACGACTACTCTCGCCAATAGCCATTTACTAGGAGGCAAGTCCGCTTCCTTTACAATTACTACATCCCCAATATTTGGCTCAGGATTTTGACATGCCCATTTGTATCGATGTAGAAATTTTGTGAGGTACTCGTGAGACCAGCGACGCCAAAATTCTGCATTATTTTTTGGGTTAATTGCCAACGACGTAAATTCGATATTTATTTATTTAAACTTTATGCAGCATTAACGTACATAGGCGGACTTAATGCCGTAGGCATTCTCTACCAGTCAACCATAGGGTGATGAAGAGATAATATGGCAGGTGCAATATGTTTAAACAACATAAGACGAAATAAATCTAACAATATATTTAATACACAAGTAAATTTATAAATAGTTATCTACACATACATACATATCTAATAGTATAAATAAATAAATACATACATATTCATAATATAAGTATTAGTAAAGATGTTATGATGATTCTGCTAACATTTTATCGAAAAAGTAATCACGAACTTTGCGCTTAAATGCGTACCTACCTGTAGTCATCCTGATTTCCGGAGGAAGTGCATTCCACAGAAGTATGGATTGAATATGAAAGGAAGAGTGTACAAATCCAGAAGTATGAGAGGGACAGTGTAGGAGAAGGTTGTTCGAAGAACGTAGATTTCTAGAGTGAGTAGAACAAAGAAATTGAAAGTGAGGCATAAGATAAGAAGGAGGTGTGGGAGAATTGAGTAGGCAGAAAAGCGTGGTCTACGCACGCACATTCCTTCTGTGGCGAATGGGCATCCATTTAAGCTCAGACCTATATCTTGATACATGGTCATATTTACGCAGGTTAAAGATGAATCGGATGCAGCTGTTATAGACCCTGTCAAACTTATTCAGCAAGTCTGCGTTCAAGTCAAAGTAGCACATGTCACCATAGTCGATTAAAGGGAATATTAAAGACTGCACAAGCGTTGCCTTTGTCTTTTCAGGCAAAAAGTTTCTTAGACAGTAAAGAGAGCGTAAACTCCCATTTACGCTCTGACTTACACTTGAAACCTGAACTTGCCAGCTTAATGTAGAGTCAAGATGTAAACCAAGATCTTTTACACTCGGGCTAAATTGAATGACAGAGCCGTTATATATAATTGGTGAGAGAGAGGTAACCGTTACTTTACTCATCATTCGTGAGCTCCCAATCACAATGGCTTGACATTTTGTGGAGTTTACAGACACCCCAAATTTATCAGACCAGTAGTTTATAGCCTCCAAATCCCGGTTCAATTCATCTATGGCAACCGACAATCTATCCACCTGCACTGCTGTGTACAATTGAAGGTCATTGGCATACAGATAATACGCACACTGAAGACTGTGAGTAATAAAGTTGATGAAGATAGAGAATAACAACGGGGAAAGAATACCGCCTTGTGGAACGCCTGCTTCCAGATCACGCCAACTCGAAGAATTCTCATCAACGCGAACTGACTGCTGACGTCCCCGAAGATAAGAAGTGAACCATTCCAGCGCCTCAGGTGAAACCATTAGATGAGAGAGGATAGTTAGGAGAACATCGTGACTGACAGCATTAAAGGCGTTCGAGAAATCAACTAATACCAACACAGTGACTTTGGTATCCTCCATGGCTTCTCTAACGTCACCAGTCACTTTAAGAAGTTTCGAAATTATAATCAGGTACAGTAACCAAGGGTTCCCCCAATTAAAAAATGACCTGGCGTTAAAACATCGAAGGCATCAGACTCAGATAGTCTGTGTTTAAGGTAGAAAGGGGCCTCGAATTAAGACAGGCTTCAATTTGCCCCAAGACTGTGGATAATTCCTCATAGGTTAGTGTGGAGTCTCCTATTACGCGCTTTAAATGGAACTTCACTGATTTTATGCCAGCCTCCCACAAACCACCGAAATTGGGTGCACGAGGGGGAATAAAGTGCCACCTTGTACCATTTGTGGCCAAAGTTTCTAATATTTCCTTTAGATATGTGGACCTTTCTGCAGAAAATAAAGATTGAAGCTCTCTTGAAGCACCTACGAAGTTTGTGCCGTTATCGCTCCAGATATCTGTACACAAGCCACGACGAGACACAAATCTTTTAAATGCAGCCAAAAACCCCTGAGTGGTTAAATCGCTGACCACTTCAATATGTACTGCTCTTGTTGCCATATAATATAAATAAACAAATATATCCCTTATGAGCGTGATGACCACGGCCTTTTGTCGTTCTTATATTAATGGGACCTGCGTAATCCACCCAACTATGCTTGAATGGTCTTGAGGGGCTTGCTCTCGCTTCTGATAACTGACCCATCAATTGCTGGGAAGGTTTGGCAGCTCTTTTTACGCATGGAATACAAGGTGTATATTATTTTTAATCACAGATTTAGCTCCAATTATATAATATCCAGTACTCAAATAAGTTAACATTAACTGGAGTCCTCCATGAAGCGTTTTAGCATGTGCATCTGCTACTAGCAGGCCAGGTCAAGAGTACCCTAAACCGAAGAGCATGTATGAAGGGAATAATGAAAGTGGACGAAGCGAAACAAGTATGTAAGGATCGTAGCAAGTGGAAAGAAGTGGTCTCTGCCTACCCCTACGGGAGAGAGGCGTGATTATATGTATGTATGTATGTATCTGCTACTAGAAGATCCGTCAAATTGGATTTCTTAGGCATCAATATTGGGTGCTTTGTATTTAAAGAAAGCTGAGAGTTTTCCAATCTTCCTCCTACTCTTAAAATATTCTCCTTGTCCAAGAAAGGATGCAAAGAATTGAGCGGTCCCTTTAATTTTAGCAAACATCCCTGTTTTCTTATAACTGCTAGCTCATCCTTAAAACCTTCTTCTTGACACATTCTTACTGCACATTGCAGAGCCTCGTCCAATTCTTCCGGTAGCAAATAATTACCAAATGGTTTCCTAATTCCGCGCAATCTCAAAAAATGTCTGCAGTATGCCACTACCCGTATCAATCTTGTAAGTGATGAATATCTATTCCATATAGAATTCTCTGTAGCAATCAAATGAACATGCGCTTCTTCCAACCCCGTATCCAATTGCTTAGGTCTACTGTAGTGAATTTCAGCTGCTGAGAGAAAAGCCGGCCCTGTGAACCAGGTCATCCACTTCAGAAGTTTGGAGGGATAGATTCCTCGTGATCCAACATCAGCAGGGTTTTGGCCTGATGATACGTGAGACCATTGAGCGGAATCCAAGGTAGTCAATATCTCCGAGGCTCTGTTGGCAACAAAAGTCTTCCATCGACTTGGATGACTGTTGAGCCAAGCTAAAACCACCGTTGAATCCGTCCATGCTCTCACATTTGCTATCTCTATTCCCATCACAGTAGCTACCTCAACTAGGAGCTTCGTTACCAATACTGCTCCACACAGCTCTAATCTAGGAATTGATACCTGTTTGATAGGTGCTACTTTTGTCTTGGCTGTTACTAAAGAAACGCGTATGTTGCCAACTACATCAATTACTCGAACATAAACTGCCGCCGCATATGCTGCCTTAGAAGCATCGGAGAATCCATGCAGCTCAACGAGCCTGTCATCTGACTTTGTCCCCTTCCATCGAGGTATTCGAACTTGTGAAAGTTGTAATAGTTCATGAAGATAAGTATTCATTCGTTTAAAATGTTGCTTGACACCTCTTCATCCCAGTTTAATCCTGCTATCCATAACTTTTGTATCAGTATTTTTGCTATTATTACACAAGGTGCCACCCACCCAAGTGGATCGTATAATTTGGCAATGTGTGAAATTATTTTTCTTTTGGTTACAGGTCCTGGTTCCAGAAACAGTTACCGAGTATTGAAAATCATCAGTGCACCGATTCCAAGTAAGTCCTAATAATTTAACAATTTCATCCTCTTTTAACTGCAACCCTTCTCCTATTTTTCCCTGGCCTTTATTAATTTCCTTTATTTTATTAAGTAAATTTTCATTATTACACATCCACTTTTGAAGTTCAAATCCTGCTTTACTTATTAATGAATTAATCTCTTTATAAATAATTAGTCCTTCCTCTGTATTACTACACCCGGTTAAAAGGTCATCCATATAAAAATCATTCATTACTCTTTCTGCAGCCGCTGGGTAATCCTTCTCCATCATCATGCGCGACTTGTTGGAGAGCTTTCACCGCCAAGTAAGGAGCAGACGCAGTGCCGAACGTAACTCGCAACATACGATGAGGTTCCGTTTTGTTCTCAGGGTCTTCTTTCCACAGTATTCTCTGGTAATCAATGTCAGCACACGCCACCTTCACCTGCCGGCCATCTTAACAATGTCTGCTGCTAGACATATAGGATGTTTTCTCCAGCGCATTAATAAGTGGCGAAGTTCCGGTTGTAACCGTGGTCCAATCATCAATTTATCATTTAATGAATAACCCTTTTTACATTTACAGGACGCGTCGAACACCACGCGCACCTTGGTTGTGTCTTTATCATTCCTTACAACTGCATCGTGAGGTAAGTATATCAAATCTCTTTTTTCTATCTCCTTTTCAGGTATCCTTTCCATGTGGCCCAACTGTAAGTATTCATTAATCACTTGTTTATATCTTTGTTTCAGATCTGTATTTTTTTTCAATTTGGCATGTAACGCATCTAGTCTCCTTTCAGCTATGTCTTTAAATTCACCAAACTGGTAAGTAGAATTCTGTTCGCGTAACGGAAGTCTGACCACGTACCTTCCATCTTCATCCCGTGTAGTAGTTGTAGAAAATAAGTCTTCACACTGTTTTTCTTCTTCCGACAACTTCTTTTGGTTGGTCGGTTCCGATTCCAACTCCCAGAATTTCTTTAATGCCTCATTTTCATCTATGTGAGCATGCATCACAACCAAATTTGAAGAAACCGAAGCTGATGTATCAACTACCCCAGACATTATCCATCCAAATTTGGTACATTGAGCCACTACTGACCCACCTGAATTCATTTTTAAACCTTTTTCAATGATTTTGCTATAAACATCAGCATCAGGAGTATGATATTGCGTATCTGCTAAATGTTCTTCATGAAGATCCACCCATTCTACCGCAGTAACGGTTGTAACTGGGAGAAGCGTGGTTATAAACTTTAAAACATAAGCCTTTACCTGACTATTAAAATAAGGATCTAATCTCGACCTTATATTAATAGTGACCACTGACCTTGGTGTTATTTCTTTATCATCTCCAACCCCTTTAATGATATGAGTTGAGGAAATTTTCTTTAAACTAACTTCAACGTTATAATGTGGATAGCTATAATGTCCCATGACTCAACATTAATTCCAAGATTGGAAAGCGCCTTTAAACAGTCGTTAGTATTGTCAATTAATTCCTTTAGACCAACAGCCGACTCGGTGTTGAGATTTCTCTGGCTGAGTAACCTTTTTAATAAATAGTGTGATAAGTACCTTTTATTGTTATAACGCGCATTCAACAGTTCCCAGCATCGGTTATAGTTCGCGTCTGAAATAGGTATTTGTCTCAGCAGTTGTTCTGCTTCTCCAGACAAATACCCTTTCAAGTACTGCATTCGCTGCACATTATCCAAACTAGGATTCTTATGGATCAGTGATAAAAACAAATCCCTAAAAGTAACCCAATCTGTATAATTTCCCGAAAAGACCGGAATAACTATTTTTGGTAATTTTACCTGAAACTGTTTTGAATCACTACCTTTATGACTTTCCTTCACAATATCCTCTTTAGTTTCGAATGACTCTAAAATAGTTTCAAGTTCAGTTTTGAATTGAATATACACTTCGTCAGCTGAATCATAAACGTCCTTTTTCACATATTGACATTGCTTGAACTTATCTTGGTCATATTCCTCATACAATCTGCTATGACCATCTGCTGATTGATCCCACAATTGAACTAAATTTTCTAATCTTACTTTACAATAAGGACGGGTTATTCGTTCCTTAGGGGATTTTTTAAAGTTAGTATAAGCTTTATTGATTCTGCTATAAATATCTTCTAATTTATTACTCAAAGATTCCATTTTTATTTTTATTAAGTTAAGTAATATTTCAGCAAAAAGTTTTCACAAAACAATTTACAGCTTATAAATTACAAAGTCCTAAATCTGGCCTTTATACAAACTGTGCGAACAAATACATGTCCACAGTAAACAACTCTAAAAATAACAAGTGTAATGGAACAAAGTTTAACAAGTTATAAGTGCATAAAATTTTACAAGTTTTTTAAAATAAAGTTAAAAATTTACAAGTCTTTTAGTCAGTACTTTTTGGGAAAAATTGGGCATAGGTTCCCCGTCCCAACCACTTTTTCTTAAAATTAAACTAAGTCTAATACACAGTTGAAATATTGTAAGTTAATATATTAGTTCAGATATCTTTTTAAAGTTTAATTCTTCAAGCAATTAAGGTTCAAATTAATTTCACCAAAATTATAACTCGGTAGCAATAACAAAGTTCACTCACAGTTTCACTTCCGATATCACCTGGATAGTCCACTGGTAGTCGTACTAGCGTGGATGTTGCGTTTCGCACATCACACCTCCTGTCAACCCTGCTGCTGATCCCTGACGATGAAGTCACCCGGCACCGTATGCAGTAGCTCGCTGCACCACGCTGCTTGCTGTCGCTGTAAGGACTTTGGCTAGTTTGCGCAAGCGATCCACTTGCCCAGCCAAGAACACTCCAAAAACCTCCGGACAAATCGATCCGGCTACGAAGGACCAAATGAACAACCGTTCTATAACTCTGCAGCACTCGCGATCTTTAGCAAGTTGGATGAATATGATTAATTCAATTAAAACTACTGTATATTTGCAGTTATTACTGTTACAAACATCATTAGCCCAACCAAATTGCAATTGAAAATCTTAACACCGCCATTTAGGAATGGTCGGTTTTCAAACAGTGCCATCTGGCGGATGATTCAAAAACTACATTTCAACAAAAATACAGTAATTCACTTATATATTAAGCCAAACAAAACAGAGTGATAATTTATTACAATAAAAATATTTAAACATCCTAAACAATAATTTATTTTACAACGTATTTTACAATTAACGTTGTTCATCATAATCATATCATCCAAAGGACGTCCACTGCTGACAAAGTCCTCCTCTATAACTGTTCGTAACGACCGGTTACATGCCACCCACGACCAACGACTCCCAGCGACGTTCACCAACTCGTCCGTCCACCTCGTTGGTGGTCGTCCTACGCTACGTTTTCCGGTGCGTAGTCTCCACTCGACAACCTTTTTGCCCCTACGGCCATGAGTACTACGAGCAATGTGCACTGCCCATTGCCACTTTAGTTAACTAATCCTTCCAGACATGTCGGCTAAACTTTAGTTGTTCTACATATATCCTCATTTCAGACTCGATTTTGTAGAGAAATACCAAGCATAGATCTCTACATAGCTCGCTGAATGACCTTGAATGACCTTGAGCTACCGTTGCCCATACCTAACCTGCCCCACTTTTAACTCACCATCGCATCGTGTGCCCAGCTTTGCGTTGAAGTCCTCCATGACAACAGTGAAGTGTGTCTTGGAGGTATGTATGTCTCTACTTACGTACTAAGAAAGATATTTTACTTGGCAGGGACATGAAATTGTGACCATATTAGACCCACACCACCTTCTGAAATTCACGAGGAACCTTTTTATAAAATATAAGGCTGAATGCTCCACATGTTTACAAGCTGATGGGAAGGGTGGTAAATAATTTCAATAATCACTAGGTTGGCAGTTCGTTCAGCAAAGAAAAAGCGATACGTGGTGGCTCATTAATTATAATAAACAACCAGCTTACATTTTATTAAATATTAGTTCTTCTTTTAGATTATGGCTTCTGTAGAGTATCTTCAACAATTTTGCTAATGTCAAGTATAAGGCCACGTCGGAAAAAGCGCGGGAAACTTTGTCGTGGCGGGAGTATAATATCATTTATCAGTAAAAATATTTTATAATTAATTTGCATAAAAAAGAGATCAGTGTTGTAAAAAATTGTATACATTATCCATATGTATTCTGTATTCTGTATTCTGTATAGTAGTTTGTATATAATTTCTTCTGTGATTACGTAAGTGTTTTTTCGTATAGCTAGCTAGTTGAAACATGAATGAGCCGTCTGATCCTGGGGGCAGGGCCCCTACGGTGGCTGCTTATGTTACTGTGGAGCATTCGGAGTCTGGTATGGAAACCGACTGTTCCACTTCTAATAATAATAATAACAACCCGTGACAATAGAGACAAATAATAATAATAATATCCTGGCAACACTACAGAAAGTGTCAACATTTTTCAGTCCTCATAAAGAATAAATTTGAAAAAAACAATTGAACCGTACGACGTTGCCGACATATTTTATAAAAAAAAATCATTTTTGAGAAATATTTTATGAATAGGTAAAGATTCATTAGTCTAAACACCGTACGACGTTGCCTTATAGTTGACATTGGCGAAATTGTGGAAGATAATCTACAGAAGCCATAATCTAAGAGAAGAATGTGTGAATTATGTGCAGCGCATGAAATGGACTCCAACAATGAACGAGAACGTCATGCGCGCATATTATGGGTCTACATATGGAGGAACTAGTCTCACTGCGTACCGTGGCAGGCACTTGAACCAACCGTCAACGTCTCGGCCCAACGATTATCGGATCAGGTGCGGGTTATACAACGCAATCATAAGTTGGATGACGCCGCACTTGATCGGCTACGCCGCGAAGTTCAGAGTAGCCGTATCATTTCTCCCCCACCGCAGACTGCGAAACGACCGCAAGAATTTGCAGAAATTCCATCGCGGTCTGACCGCATGGAGGAGGAATATGACTGTAAGTAACCAGTGCAACGATAAATTGAGGAGTGCAATGGAGGATGCGATTCGGTACTATCGAACCACTCCAGTCGAACTAAGACCGCGACTACCAAGTTTGCCCATGCATAACAAAAATAGGGCGCTGGTATGTGCCCTGGATTCGCTGCTTTCTAACTATTTCGAAAGCAGCGAAAATCTCGCCGATACGCACTCAATCCTGTATCGTGCAGCGGTAGCGGCGTGTCGTGTAGCTCACGTGAAATTACCATGCAGTGAAAGAGCTACACAACCAAAATCAGCCGTACCAGCTTGGCTGTATAGGATTGAGCGGCGTATCGACGATGCTAGGGTCTAATCGGTAAACTAATTTGCTTCAGAGAGGGTAACACTCGACCGAGAGTTATGCGCTTTGTGAGACGGGCATTCTCGGGGACTGGAACTAGCCTTCGAGAATATATGGCCTGTGTCACAGAGCGCATCGACTTTCTGAAGCAGAAGGTTTATGCATGGGCGAGCCGTATTCGCCGGTATAAGCGACGAGTGGAACGATTTTACCAGAATCGCATATTCCAAAGCGATCAAAGGCGGGTATACAGGTCTTGGGAGCGACCTGACCAAAGTGTGGGTGACGTTAATCGACCGGATGATGACGCCATGAGCGAATTCTGGCGCAGCATCTGGTTGATGCCTGTCAACCACACCGAGGGTGACTGGATGTGGGACGCCGAGCGAGCCTGTGAACCTATACAAGAGATGGGAGAAATCATAATTTCTCCCCAAGACGTAGCCAGTGCAGTCCGTCCGATGCCGAACTGGAAATCCCCGGGACCGGACGGACTGCACAATTTTTGGATTAAATGGCTGCGAAGTTCTCATGTTCGCTTGGCGTCCCAGTTTCAGTCAGCCTTAGAGGCTGGGTCGCTACCACAGTTCTTTACAACTGGAGTTACCCACCTGCTCCACAAACTAGGTAGTGCAGCGGAACCCAAAAACTATAGACCGATTACATGTTTACCGACGGTTCTATAAACTGCTTACATCCATTCTGAGAGAGAAAATTACTGATTATATTAACAAGAATAACATCATATCCGCCTCTCAAAATGGATGTAGGAATGGGTCCCGCGGCACTAAGGAGCTGCTCCTCATAGACATGACTGTTAGCCAACAAGTTCGTCGCTCCCGAAAGAATCTGTCGACATGTTGGACTATCTACTAATATATAAATTTTGTTTGCTATGTAAATCTTCTCACGTTTTGTCCAAATAAATGATTTCTTTCTTTCTTTCTTATTTCTTTCTATTGTAAGAAGGCATATGACTCGGTGCCACATACATGGCTCATGAGAGTGCTGGAGTTGTATAAAATAAATACAACTTTACGCACTTTCTTGTTGTCATGTATGGGGCAATGGAGGACGGTCCTTCGCTATCCAGGATGTCGACAGTGAAACGGTGAAACGATAAAAATTGAGCGGGGAATATTCCAGGGCGACAGTCTGAGCCCCCTGTGGTTTTGTCTGGCCTTGAACCCTCTCGGCACATTGCTAGAGGGATCAAGGCTAGGCTTCCCGCTGCGGAGAGGAAGTAAGGTAATATCTAAGGATTATTTCCTCCATGCCGAAGGGGGGATGCACCGAGATGTAGTCGCAGTAGATAAAGGACTAACCCCGCTCGGTTTGGCTAAGGAGAACTGGCGCAAACCTGCCGTACTTAGTACCAAAGACCGCAGGGAGGTATGGCAGAGCAAGGAGCTACATGGACGCTATTATCGGGTTCTTCATGGTCCCGATGTGGACATGTTAGCGTCCGTGTCCTGGCTACGCTTCGGTGACTTATTCGGAGAAACCGAAGGTTTTGTTTGTGCAATTACGGACGAAGTTATCATGACGAA
This sequence comes from Diloba caeruleocephala, assembly GCA_947459985.1. Classification (NCBI taxonomy): domain Eukaryota; kingdom Metazoa; phylum Arthropoda; class Insecta; order Lepidoptera; family Noctuidae; genus Diloba; species Diloba caeruleocephala. The sequence goes on along the minus strand of OX381627.1, from coordinate 11,271,616 downwards.
CAACTACCGGAAATATATTGTTAAGGATGGCACCGTTGACATCTGTCGGGCATGTCACTGTCTAGCCAAAATATTTACCCAAAAATTGTGGCTAGCTGGATTAGAATAGGATCAAGAAGTACCAAATAAGCTATTATCAGAATGGGTTACTTACCATCAAACCTTAGCTTCTCTTGCCAACGTTAAGATCCCACGCTGGTTGTACACTATTTCAGATAACATACGGGTTGAGTTACACGGGTTCTCCGATGCGTCGAAATTGGCTTTCGCGGCAGTCATTTACCTTAGAATAGTAGATCACATGGGGAACATTCACATCGGTTTAGTCACTTCTAAAACGAAAGTGGCCCCAGTGAAACAAGTGTCCATTCCAAGGCTAGAACTTTGTGGTGCAGCTCCGGTAGCCAAATTGATCGCAGAAGTAGGCGAAATTATGAGCATACCAAAAACAGAATGGCATGTATGGACAGACAGCGAAGTGGTTTTAGCGTGGCTTAATGGACATCCAAGCCGATGGAAAACTTATGTGGCCAATAGAATCTCTGATATTCTGACTGTCTTAGATACCAACCAATGGTCCTATGTACCATCGAAACAAATCCTGCAAATTGCGCTTCTCGTGGTGTTTCTCCTGCTGACCTTGAATCTACATCCAATTAATTAAAAATTCCATTCCATCATATGGTGGAATGGTCCGGATTTTCTACGACAGCAGGTGGTTAACTATAAAAGATTGAAGCATCACGTAACTAATTTGGAAGAGGTAAAGGTGCATACGACTACCTTTGACGTAACGTTGTGGGATAAGTTTTCATCTTTGTCAAGGTTAGTACGAGTGATAGCTTATTGCAGAAGGTTTTTGAATATTAGGAGACAGTCAAAGATAAAGCACTGTACAAAGATATTATCTAAACAGGAACTTGAAGAAGCCAGACATTTGTGTAAAGAGATGTCAAGAAAAAGAGTTTGTAGAAGAAGTGAAAGAATTAAAGAATAACAAATCGCTGGAAAGGAAAAAGGATAAGCTAAATTCATTAAATATATTTCTTGATACTAAGGGAATTTTTATAAAAAATTAGCGTCGGAGGAAGGCTTGAGATGTATCAGCTAGGTTATGACCAAATATATCCAATTCTCCTTCCGAGAGAGTCTATGTTGACGGATCTATTAATCTCAGACTCTCATGAAAAAACCATGCATGGCGGTCCCCAACTCATGGTAATATACCTTTTTTTTTAACATGGGGAAATCCTCTTGGACTTCCTCCGCCTTGGGTAGGGCGGAGGGGCATGCCGGGATCAAACCGACTAAAACCCCACAGTGTCCTTCTTCCTACCTCTAGCCGGGGCTGAGTTGTACGCTTTTCTGCATTAGACCGCTCCCCCGGCAGGTATCGGCCCGATAATTACTGTCGGGCCCGTTCTATGTGCGGCCTTGTTGGCCACACCTATCCTTCGGAGAGGCGGCGCGGTACACGCGCGCCGCCATCTCGGATGGTAACATACCTGCGTTCTAAGTATTGGATTGTAGGTGTTAATACGTTAACTAAAAAAAAAAAAAAATGTGGTAGGCTGTGTAAAATGCGTACGATATTCAGCTAAGGCAAGAACGCAGCTTATAGGCCAGTTACCATCAGCACGTGTGTCACCCAACAAACCATTCTTGTGTAGCGGCGTAGATTATGCTTGCCCCATAAGCATTCGGGAGTCTAAGGGTCGCGGCAATAAGTCTTATAAAGGCTACATCGCATTGTATAAATGCATGTCTACTCGAGCCGTACACTTAGAAGCAGTCAGCGACTTAAGTACCAGAGGTTTTCTGACTGCCTTCAGAAGATTTCTCGCTAGACGTGGGCGGTGTGCTGAATTATACAGTGATAATGGTACCCATTTCGTGGAGGCTGCTCGGCAGCTACTTTATCTGTTTAATGAGGAAAGGTCTAGTTGTAACCCTGAGCTTTCAGAATATTTAGCGAATAACGGCACTCAGTGGAACTTTATTCCTCCTCATGCACTAAATTTCGGAGGTCTTTGTAAGGCAGGAGTAAAGTCCACCAAGTACCATCTGAAGAGGGTTATCGGAAATTCAACGTTGACCTATGAAGAGATGTCTACGGCGCTGGCACAAATTGAGACCTGCCTCAATTCACGACCATTGTCATACGTTGAGGATCAAGACAAATTGGTAATATTAACCTATGGTCATTTTCTGGTTGGAGAGCCACTGGTTTTAGTTCCGGATTGTAACTATGAAAATAATAAAATTCATAATTTACAACGATGGCAATTCCAACAGAGAATGACGCAGGATTTCTGGCGACGTTGGTCATAGGATTATCTCCACCAATTCTTACAACGGTATAAGTGAGCATATCAAAACCCAGAACTATCTGTTCGAGATGTAGTGTTGGTAAAGGAGGACGACTTGCCTCCTGGGAAGTGGTTGTTAGGTAGGACTGAACTTAAGCATCTCTCATTTCTCGGACCTGACGGAATTACCCGGGTCGTTACATTGCGAACACAAACTTCCATGATAAAAAGGCCTACTTCAAAGTTGTGTTTATTGCCAGTAACAACTTAACTAACAGATGTTAGTTTTAAATTAGATTATAAGTTACTTTGATTGTATTTTTAATGGCATTTTTGTAAACTGCTAGTATAGTATGTGTAGTAAACCGCTACCACCAGCATTATACCTGAACAGGCAGATTTGGGCTAATTTGATTTGTTATTTACATATAAGACTACTTGCATGGTGGGCGGTGCGAAAGAAAGGACATATTGCATTATGTCCTTGGTGGGCGGTATGTACGATTAGTTTAAGTTTGTATATGTGTGTTTGACTTGTCTCGATAGATGGCGTTGATCCTATCTATCTATCTGTGCATCACACTCGTTACACGCGTTTTGGTTAAGTTAATGAAATGCAAAAAGTGGATTGTGAACATCGGTATCAAAATAAATACGCAGTTTGTTTATACATAACATTGTGTAATTATTTATACGGACCCGCGGTTTATTCAATTGGTCTAAATTACCGGTTACGCTTTTGATAATTGATCCAAGACCGTCTATGAGACCTCTCTTTACACGACCTGGCTTGAACATTTTTTTTTTTTTTAACTCCCATGATGTTATCAAAAGAGCAATCAGGACCAGTAGTACCCTGCAATAATTGGGCACTTTTAGGTACTCTTAGCGACAGGGCCGCGTTTCTTAGATGTATAAATATGTATAGGTAAGTCCACTAAGACTGTATCGTGACTATATCTCGGACCTAATTTTTGTCGACTAGCTAATGGGTTACTTACAAATATGCGCTGTTGAGGTTGATACTCAACTTCCGGTTTACGATTTTTATTCCGGTTTTATATAATGTTAGTGCGCGTAACTAAAGAGGACTCGTTTATTATTTCATAAACTAGTTTCATTTGGTCTTTATGGTTTTGGGTGTATTGATGCAATAAATGTTTCGTTAAATCTACGTCAAATGGATCCCGAGGGTCAAAGTGTCCGGTTATAATATCGTAAGGTCGGCACTTTGTAAAACTATGAACTGAACTGTTGTACACTAAGATGTCGTAGGGAATAAGATTGATCACGTCGTCATCCTTATGACGTAATTTAAGAATACGTTGGTGCTCTAACAAAGTTGAGTGGAACTTTTCTACAATGCCATTATCATTAGGTGGGTGAGGTAAAGTTCTATGATGATTCATCTTGTTTAAGTTAACGAATTCATTAAATAACTGATTAGTAAATTCTGTACCGTTGTCTGATATTATAGTTAAAGGTAATCCGTGAAGCGTGCAAAATGTTAATAATGCCTGTAATATACTAATGGCTGTCGCGTCACGTATGTGGTAGGCTTGTGCATATTTAGAGAAAACGTCTACAATAGTCAGATACTTCTCATTCTAAATGGTTAATAAGTCAATATGTACGATTTCTAATGGCTTTTTAGCAAGGGGAACTATATTAAACTGTTGTTTGATGGGATTGCGGTCATATTTTGCTCGTCGGCAAATAGTACAATCATTAATGAACTTTGTTATATGATCTTTCATTTTTGGCCAATAGTAACGCCGAGAAAGGGCTAAATGACATTCATTTATACCACGATGATTCATCTTTCCTTCGTGGTAACGTAGTATTATTTCTGCTGTCTAAGATATTCTTTAATGTTTTCGACTTCGCTTTTAGCTAATACTAAGTTCATAGCAGAGCTTTTAATTTTTTCTTGTATATTAGGTATTATGTCATACATGGCTAACGGGGGATTTATGAGCAACGCGGTTTTGAACCTTGGGATTAACATATTCCTTAATAATGTTAACTACGTCATTTTCTAAATTAGACTGGCATACTGGTACGGCTGTTCTAGTATGTGTATCTAAAGGTTTGGATGCTGTAGGGCGTTTTATTATATCACCTACTACTGTAATACTATTTGCCTATGGAATTTATTTAAGGGGTCATCGACTATAGGGATTTCCAAAATAGGGTTTTCCCTACTAGTGTGGATGTTGTAGATGAGTTATCCACAGATGATGGTCGCTCAGATGCATTTGCAACCATAGAGTTGATCTCTTCGTTATGAATTTATATACGGGAGAGTGCGTCGGCATTAGTATTAGATAAACCTTTCTTATAAACGACTGTAAAATCATACTCGGATAATTTTAGTTTCCATCTAGTTAATCGTGAATTTGGTTTCTTAAGGGACATAACCCACTGAAGTGGCTTATAATCCGTGACAACTTTAAACTTTCTTTCGAATAAATAAGGCCTAAAACACTTAGTTGCCCATACGATTGCGAGAAGTTCTTTCTCAATCGTACTATTGTTTATCTCACTCTCATTTAGAGTTCGAGATGCGTAACAAACTGGTTTATCGGTCCCTATTGTACCCTGAGATAATATCGCGCATAAAGCAAAGTTAGAAGTGTTACGTATGTATCCGACATAATATCATTACAATCTATGGTCCTCCATTTCCTGTCGTCTTGTACCCCGTCATGGCTGAATACACAGTAGCTAAACTAGCTAAACACTGGAGTCGTTTCAATCATACCTCAATTATGAAAACCACACAACGCGCCATAACATGGTGTCAGAAGATGTGAGAAGACTCAGAAGTAAGCGGTTGCAGCAGCCTATAAATTACTACAGAAGTAAGTCCCTAATAAAATGATCGTTTAACAACGCCGCTGCGTGGTCCGTCCTAAAATGTCCGAACAAAATGCGAATACAAGTCGTCTCCTGCCGCCGAGTAACTTTAGTCTCGATATCAATGCCTCGAACATGCCATTGGCTTGGCGAAACTTTAAAACTAGTCTCGGTATATTTATGATCGCTAACAGTTTGGAGAACGAGTCCGACAACAGAAAGGTTACAAACAATTGGCCCGGACGCTCTTCAGATATTTTACTCGTTCAATACGGAAATAGAGAAGATCACATATAAGGCTCTACTCACCAAATTCGAAGACTACTTTACGCCACGCGTAAATATCTCCGTCGAAAGGCATAAGCTGTTCAACAGAAAACAAGGCGCAGATGAAGAAATTGAGATGTATGCCACGGATCTCAAGAATCTAAGTATCCAATGCAATTTCAAAGGTCTTGCCGATGATATAGTAAAGGACATATTCTCATGGAACTTAAATTCATCATGTTCGTACATCAGAGAACGTATCCTGATCGAGAAACCATCTTCATTTGATGCCACCGTCAGTCTTGCTAAAACATTAAGAAACACTAGGTTAGAGGCTAAAGCCTTATCTAGCCAAGAAGTAAGTGTCGTCGCCAATCGTCAATCGCATTACAGTAGCCAAAGAAGTCATAGCCGTCAAGAAAGTCAAAGTCATCAGTCTATAGGAAGCCAAAGTCGTCAAACAAGTAAAGCATCGTCCAGTCAAGAACCTGAATCCACTGAAACAGTCTTCCAAGACCTGCCCCAGATGTGGTCAACTTCACCGAACAAAATGTCCAGCCATAGGAGTCATCAACTCAACAACTGCCACAAGCCCAACCACTTTTTCAAGTGTTGCCACAACAGGCAAGTGAGATCCGTAGAAGAAGAAAATATGGGTAATCCAGCTAATACTTATATTTTACACAGTCTTTACACTAAAACTTAAAACCCTTATCATACAACTTTGCCCATAAATAATAAGAATGTAGAATTTTTGCTTGATACAGGTGCTGGCTGACACTAACATTTTGTCATTCAATTCTTATAAAAAACTTAATTTGCCATTGAGTAAATTAGAGAAAAGTAGTCACAAACTTTTAACCTTTAGTGGTGAAATATTACCTACTGTAGGTCAATGCATTCTGGCAGTCACCCATAACAATATAGAATACAATGTCAATTTTCACAACGTAGATATACCTTGTAGAAATATGGTCGCAAGATACTAAAATTAGTCAAAAGAGTCCATAATGTTCATTTTCACGAGTCAGTCAATGTATCACAGCTTGTTGAATATAAAGATCTCTTCTCAGGAATAGGTTGTCTTAAAGATTATGAATGTCATTTGTCAATGAAGCCTGATGCTGTACCTTCTATTGATGCCTGCCGTAGAATTCTATTCAGTCTTTGAGAACAATTAAAAGAAGAATTAGCCATTTTAGAAAAAGATCAAATTATAGTCAAAGTTGAGGAACCTACTGAATGGGTAAGTTCAATAGTAATAGCATCAAAGAAAAATGGTAAATTACGCCTGTGCATAGATCCAAGAAAACTTAATAAAGCTATTATGCGTCCTCATTATCAATTCCCAACTATTGATGAAATTAAATCCAGCCTCTCGGGTTCACAGTATTTCACAACCCTTGATGCAAACAAAGGTTTTTATATGCTCAAGTTAAATGAAGCTTCTTCAAAGCTTTGTACATTTATCACACCTCAAGGTAGATATAGATTCCTAAGATTGTCCCTTTGGGATAAATGCAGCCCCAGAACGGTTTCATTCCATTATGACAAGAAAATTATCTGATATCTCAGGAGTCAAAATTATGATGGATGATTTCTTAATTTATGGTCAAACGAAAGAAGAACACGATTTTAGATTAAAACAAGTCTTAGAAAGAGCTAGGGAATTAGGAATAAATAATAAAGAGAAATCTAACATATGTAAAAGTGAAGTCAAGTACTTAGGACATATCTTTTCTAAAGATGGTGTTAGAGTTGATGAAAACAAAATCAAAGCTATTTGCAACATGCCTACGAATGTCACTGAATTACAAAGATTTTTAGGTATGGTCACATACTTAGGCTCCTACATAGAGAATTTGTCAGAAAAATTTACTAATTTGAGAACACCTCTGTCTAAAGATAATGAATGGTCTTGGCAAGACACAATGTAGAATTTAATGTATTAAAGGAATGTATAACTAAAGCCCCTGTCTTGACAGATTATGATTAAAATAAACCTATTAGACTGTCTGTAGATTCGTCTAAAGATGCCATGGGTGCAGTGATTAGCCATGATAAACACCCCATTGCATATGCTTCAGCTTCATTAAGCTCATGTCAACTGTCATATTCTCAGATTGAGAAAGAGCTTCTAGCTATCCTATTTGGTTGTACAAAGTTTCACCAATATGTCTACGGTCGTCACACTTTAGTTGAAACTGACCATAAACCAATAGTGTCACTTTACAATAAACAAATATACAACATTCCACCCTGTCTTCAAAGAATAATGCTAAGATTACAACCATATGACTTGAATACAACTTACAAGCCAGGTAAATATCTGTATGTTGCTGATACTCTGTCTAGAGCAGCATTATCAGAACAGTCATTACGTGATCATGATTCTGACCTAGAGTTGCATGTCAATTTAGTCATTAGATCACTGTCAGTTACTCCAAATAAACTTAAATCTATTCATTAAGAACAGACTTCTCAAGATAGAGAATTGTCACTTTTAAGTAAATATTGCCTATCAGGTTGGCCTGAACATAAAAAATTACTTCCGGACTTCCGGACATCCTTAGGCCATATTTTCGGATATATTATTTTTTATAAATGAGATTACTCGGATCAATATTAACTTCATTAAAAATCGAAAGACACTATTATGTAGAGAATTTAATATCCTACAAGCACGTTTTCATCATTTTTGATTAAAATTTGAATCTTCAGAATATATTGAAAAAAACTGCAATTTTATCGAAAAATAAACTTCAATTGGCGGCACGTGTTATTTTTTTTTCAAGAAGAAAATTTTCCCCATTGTTTTTCGTCAAAGGAAAGGAAAGTTTTCTTGGGCGCCTGAAAAAATTTAATTTTCAACGACCAACCTAATGTACTCTGATATAGAAAAATATACTCACAATTGTCATAACTGTCTTACTAACAGACGCAGCAATTCCAAAGAACCACTACAGCCTCATGAAGTAAAACCAATCCCTTGGAATAAAGTTGGAGTTGATCTATTTGATCTCAATTCAGACAAATATGTCATAGTCATTGATTATTATTCTCAATATATCGAACTTGTTTAGTTAGTGGGTGGTTCCACTAAAAATATCGTAATTAGTCACTTAAAGTCTATTTCCTCCAGGCATGGAATTCCCAAAATTCTAATTTCAGATAACGGTCCTCCATTTAACTCAAAAGAGTTTAATAATTTTGCTTTAGATTGGCAAATACAACATATTACATCAAGTCCCTATCTTCCACGGTCTAACGGTCTAGTTACTAGAAGGAGCCTTAGCGTATACCTTATGAGATAGAGATAGTTTAGCAGGGTTGCCAACCTATCAACCCATTTCCCTAAATGTTATTAGTGTTCTTAATTTATTGATTCTGTATATAAATTGCCGAACAGTAATTTAAACAAAATAATTATGTCCTGTCTTTCAAACCATTTATTATTAATGATGTATATATTACAGATATTTTTAATAAGATGCAATGGTAGCCTTCAACGTTACATTTCGTTGCACCAGCCAGTCGTTTAAAACGAAATATTTGAAACGATGAATCGGAATGATGTTGAAGGTCTAGCTTCGTGTTCAACACAAATGATGATGATTTATGGGATTTGCGTGATAAACTTGCATTACCGCATTACATGTGGTAAAGAGTTGGATTTGTAACATTATAATCCTTTTGAATAACATCTAACATGTTTTTAAAAGAACCTTTGCTTCTGAGGAATGCTGATATTTATGAATATTAAGCTTCTAGTCCATAGTTACACTTATCTACGGCACTTAAATATCTGCCATAGGAAATCTAACTTGATTGGTGAAAACCTAGATAAATTATTATTGATAATGATTAATATGAATTCACGACTCCTTTGGCTATTAGTATGTGGTTTTTCCAACAACAATCATGTAGCTTTAATTAAGTTCTTGAGAAGGTTAAGTACAAATATTTTGCAGCGAACTTCTTAATGTGATCTAATGATAAGTTAAATGATTGTAACTTGTTTTTAGTAAAATGGAATGAAATTTGATCATTTATAAAATTATGCATTTAATATTATAATTGGTATTATTTCGAAGTGTTATTCTTTTTGACAAGATGTGAGGTAATTTTAGTCATCTTAACGAGATGATTAAAGTTGCTTGTATACAGTCACCATTAACACTTTTAAAACATTATTTTAATCACTTTTAGCCAATCATGAAGTGAATTTCTTAGGCTTCGGTTGAAGCTTGTGGTGATTACCGATTAATTGGCTTCGGCCAGAAATCAACCTAACCTACTAACAAATACTTTTGATATAATTTTTGTCACAGCTGAGATGAGAAACGTAAAATATAAAGACGTTTGAAAGTCTTAACAATATTCAAAGGTACGTGTCGTGTTTTGCCAGTAAAGCGGTATGCCCAAATTTTTTTTTGTTTTTATTAATTATAAGTACACGAAATGGAGGTATCGTACATTCATACATTTTCACAAATTACAACATTATATTTTAATTGTTACTCATAATATATTTACAATTCCATACTAAAAATAAATTACCAGCGAATAACTCAGCGAAATTAAATGCACGTCAAGTTAAGTTTGTCTGCAAACATTCATGTGCCCTGTAAATTTAAAGGGGTTATAAGTAACAAACCAATATTCTTATAAATCTAAAATTATGAGGAAGTAGACTCTAAAATATCAGTTTTAGCTTAAAATATTGATACACATTTGTAAAAAATTCCATAGCACATTGTAGTTGGTCATTTAAACGACAAAATATGCAACTTACCCATGAAAGGTTATGCTTTCCTCTATTCGTCCATTGTCGCTCTTAAAGCATGGGGTTCAATAACAGTCACAACGTGCACAATCACACAAGTTCCCAAAAAATTTGACTTATTAGTCTTAAATACACTCACCAAACTATTTCATTAAATTGTTTCGCACCAGTTCACCGGAGCTAAACAATCCCCGCTTCTAAAAGTAAAGGTATACGCTGAAAGAGGTAAAACATCATGATATTATCTCTCTTACTCCTACATCTATTTGTATAGAAGCATCTCTTGTCCTTGTAATTTCTGGATTTTATGTGTCATCTATACAGTACTAGCATCTACGGAACGAAACGCACACTTTAGTGTATTAGTTGTAATTGTCACCAAAAACAAGGCACGGCACAGAATCACAGCAGTTTATTCATAAGAAGAAAGCTCACAACAGAGTTCACAAATCAGAGTACAGTAGCAGAAGGATTTTTTTATTATAGAATGAGAAAGATAACGAAAGCGGTAGAGTATAATAGGAAGATAATAGAATATATAATATAATAGAAAATGGTTCAATGAAAACAAACATGTTCATGTACACAAAAGTCTGTCCTGGGTGGGAATCGAACCCATAACCTGTGGCATGGCATGTGTGGGTATCTTACTAATAAGGCCACATGTTGTGTTATCTCTGTCGCGGAACCATTTCATCTACAAGTTCGGTTCGCGAAATAAAGATGTACATAAAATATGCACACCCATGTTAATCAATGAAGATAATAGACAATTACATACTTTGTTACACCAACACACAGTATGAGCCGAGCAGTGACCGCAGTATACCTCCACCCACAATTTTATAACAACATAAAAATCTATCTTTAATATTTTATTAGCAAAAAGTACGTAATTATTTATTATTTCGCGGTATTCCGACTCCGTGTTTGTATTATGATGCCTTCTACTGCATGGGGTGTAATACAATAAAGAATACTTCAATGTTTACCCACCACCTCCAATGAGCCTGTCAAATAATTTTCAGTTATATAATCTAAATTTATATTTTCAGTTCGTAACAAAAACAAATTTACTAAAAGCTATCAGCGTGAAATAATTGCTTTGGGTAATAAAATAAGAAAACATCAAAAGACTAAGGAATCAACAATGAAAAAATTGAAAAATGCTTTGATGCTATCTGAAAACCCTACCTTCCAAAAGGCATTACAAAAATTTACGACATCTGCCACTACCTTTACAATAATGCTCCAATTTCACCACCAATAGAGAATCAGGAAAAAAGATAATGGGGCGTCGTTTCCAAAAAGATGAAAAAATTGTGGCTTTGGCTGTATAAGTAAGCAAATATATATAATAAGTATGTATAAGCAAGGCCCGAGAGCCTATAGGCGGATCAGATTTTTTTTTGTACTTCTCAGCTTACCCTAGAATGATAAGCAGTGCATCACTGAAGCCCGGAATAAACGAACATTTATTTAACCAACTGGCGAAAAAATGATGCCCTCTGTTATTTGACGAAATTGCACATTCACCATGTTTTGATTACAATAGAAGAACTGAACTAGACATCATCTCTGGATTTGTCAATAATGGGCTAAGTAGTAGAAGCCAAATTGGAGATCATGCACTAGTTTTAATGTAAAAAGGGGTACATAAAAATTTCAAACAAACCTCTTGCTTATTCATTTTGCTCAATGACCACAGCAAGATTATAAAACTACATCAGATTGGCTTCAATGTCTTAGACACAGTATGCGACCACGTTGTACGTAAGTGTTATAAATTGGCTTATAGAGGAAACACAACAAGGAGGAAAAATCCAGATTTAAGAAATAGAGGTTTTGAAATAGATGGGGAAGAAGTAATTCCATTATATGATCCCCTTCACTTAATTAAAGGTATTCGCAATAATCTTACAACAAAAGATTTAAAATGTGTAATGACTGGGCAAGAGAAAACAGCAAAATCGGACCATATTATTCAATTATATAATGAAAATATGGGGGGATAAGATTAATACCTAAATTGACTGTGAGACATATACTTCCTCAAAAAATATGCAAAATGAAAGTAAAATTAGCTACTCAGGTATTTAGCCAAACTATGGGAGCGCAAATTGGAAATCTTGCAAGTGAGTAAACAGTACCTATACTGTGATTTTACTTTTCCCAAAAAAAAGACTGCATCTTGGCAGTAATTAAATGATGAAATAACAATAGTAGATTGTTATACAATGAAATAAAATAACCCACTGCATACGAGGTAGTTTTACTCCCGAGCTTAAGAGAGGGAGTAAATAGGAACCGAACTTTAATGGGTTTTCATCGCCGTGTATTACACTCTACTTTTCACTAAGATTGTGACAAAATAAAATAATCCAATACAATATGAAATAGTTTAGTTTATTAAAAATTAAATGTACAATTTGTACAATTCTGGATATTTGACGAGATGTTTTTTCCCGGTAACTTAATTTCAGTCCTCTGTGAAGATGAATACATAGGCTGCACTAAAAGTATCGGGAATGGAATATTTCCACTGTTCCTGTCATATTAAAATCTTTTAATTGAAAACTCCTTGGTTTTACAAATCGAATACCATTTATTTATTTAAAAAAAGATTCACGGTCTTGTCACAAGGTTTTGTCAAACTTGTTTAGTCGTTGAGAAAATGGATTGACTCGAGAAAATTCAAGAGCGATGATTTATTATGACTTTCGAAGTGGTTTAACACAAAAACAGTGTGTTGACCGGATGATTTCGGCATTTGGTGATGAAGCCCCATCCAAATCCACAATTTATCGCTGGTTTGCTGAATTTCAACGTGGACGTGTCAAGCTCAGTGATGATCCTCGTCAAGGTCGTCCAAAAACTGCAGTCACCCAAGAAAACGTTGATGCTGTGCGTAAGCTGATTGAGGAAGATCGACATGTGACATACCGCGAAATTCAGGCAACTTTAGACATTGGCATGAGTCAAATACAAATAATCTTGCATGAACAATTAGGTGTAAAAAAGTTGTTTTCCCGATGGATACCGCATTTGCTATGTGAAGAGCAAAAAGCGGCTCGCGTTACTTGGTGCGTCAGAACTCTCGAAAGATTCCACACAGGATCCTCAAATGCTGTATACAACATCGTATCAGGTGACGAATCCTGGATATATGCGTACGAACCCGAAACAAAAAACCAGTCACGAGTTTGGGTGTTCGAAAATGAGTTAAAGCCAACAAAAATTGTTCGTTCACGGAGTGTTGCAAAAAAAATGGTGGCCACGTTTGTCTCCAAAACCGGCCATGTTACGACTATTCCTCTTGAGGGACAAAGAACGGTTAATGCAGAATGGTATGCTAGCATTTGTTTGCCACAGGTCGTTTCTGAACTCCGTAGAGAGAACTGCAACCGCCGCATCATCCTCCATCACTACAATGCGAGTTCTCACACCGCGCACAGAACAAAAGAGTTTTTAGAGCAAGAAAACATAGAATTATTAGACCATCCGCCGTACAGCCCCGACCTAAGCCCTAATGATTTCTATACTTTCCCTAAAATAAAGAATAAATTGCGTGGACAGAGATTTTCATCACCTAAAGAAGCTGTGGACGCCTACAAAACGGCCATTTTGGAGACCCCAACTTCCGAATGGAATGGTTGCTTCAATGATTGGTTCCATCGTATGGAAAAATGTGTCAAATTTCGCGGAGAGAATACTTCGAAAAGCAATAAATACATTTTTAAATAGTAATGTTGTGTCACTTCCTTGATTCCCGAAATTTTCAGTGCCGCCCTCGTATTGAGTTGTCTGTGGGGTAAACGTGGGAGATACACGTAGTTCCAGGTTTGAGGGTCCCTCGGTCCCTCGGTCCCTCGTTCGGATGTTCTGGATAGAGAATCAGCTGAGTTGACTCATCTCTTGATGTCGATTGTAGTGGGTTAGTTGGGAGAATATTGATGCGTTCTGTGATACGCTGGGTGATATCAAATTTGTTTTGAATGGAATTCTCGATACAGCCTTCCGCCACTTGATCGGATCTCCATCCACCGTGGCGTTTTAACGTTGTTATATTTGCACCTGAATCCGCCAAGAGAGTGCCGGATGTTCTTCAGTGGCCAATGCACTGTTCCGGATTAGGCAAATTAGATAGGTGGCGATCTCTTTTGGCATGTTGCTTAATTTATTTTTGCCTATAATTTGCCTTGGGCATATTCAGTTTTGATAGTTGAGAAAAAATCTCGACCTACCCACTCAACTCGGCCGTAAATCTTGGTAGGCTTTGACAATTTTTAGAAAATCTCCACTTATAACGAATTTCCTCTCCTTATTTGTCGTTGTATTGGGCATATCTTGCTTGCTTGCTTGGGTATCAGTTTCGACATCTTCCACTTATGTTAGGCAGTTCTATCCCTCTGCAGGCACCGCTGATCCCAAAAATTAAAACAACCTGTAAAACAAAAAATAAGTGTGTTAGAACTGTATTTTGGTTGGTACCTCTACCGAGCAATTTAGTTTGATGAAAATAATAGAGCAACAAATGTAACTGATAGTTGCTAAGTATTTTTCATTTAGTAACGAAATTTTCGACATCTGTCCTCGTGAAAACTTTGGATTTCTTGGCCTTGTAGCCGGTGGATAATTTCTTGAGAAAAGCCGTCAAATTTACATATTTGATTATATTTACATTCTGTCTTATCTGTTCGTAACATTGAATATGTGCTCCAAAGCGTTGAACTTTGATATTTTTTGGAAAGTTCATCAAAATACGTAAGAAAAACTCCTTCCGTAAGCGAATCCACTCGTTTTTCTGTCTACCACTTCATAAACTTTTCGTAAGTATTTAAATAAATGCTATGTGACCTTGACGGCAACAGATTGAAATGATTTCTTTTCCTTTCTTTTCTATTTGCAAATTAGGGTTTCCATTCTCAATAGATTATGACATTTTCACTATTGTAAAATTAATTACGGTCAATTCAATTCAATTTTTCCTACCGATACAATTTGCAATTGACAAATTCTAAAGATTTCGCGCCAATGTCTTTTTTTTATTTCTTCTGTAGTCGCAACGCATTGCATGCATTCTACCAAAGAGATCGCCGATTTTAGTTCCATTTTCAAAAATAAAATATTGTTATTTTTTATGAAACAGTAATAAGTCGAGTATTTAGGCGCTTTCTAGTAAACACGCAAATAAAAGAGCTCTGAGACTTTTGTATTCTTAAATTTATTTTAAGTGAAAATTCTAAATTGATTATGTGTACAAAGTGTAAATAAAGGACCTATACGTGAGTGACAATATTATTTACGCATATTTTAAACCATTAAATGAACAATACTAAAATAAAAAGTGAAACATTGACTATCGTAAAAAACCTATAATCTATTACAAGAAATGAGACATCTGTTAAAATAATATACAAATGGTGATATAAAACATCAATATACTGAAACTTTTGGGATACCGTGAATTAATGCGAGAAAACACAATGTTTAAAGTGATCGGATTGTGTTCTAAATATTTGCACGATGACTCACTGTAACCGATTTTGCTCTATTAAAACCATATAAATTAAATAGTGTTGCGAAATTTCACTGGCAGAGACTACACCTAACTTAGCGAGGTCTAGCTCTTTGATTGACATTTCTAAAATTGAAGACCCTCTTACCTGTTTGACACAACTATGACGAGCCTACCAAATACGTCTTCACTTAATAATAGCCAAGTTGTTAACGACCTTAATGAAAAAGTTAATGTATTAACCAACGACTTATTGAGCGCTCACCACGAAATTGGGAATCTTAATTCTGAGAACATACAATTAAAGAATGATTTGCCAAACTGTTTAAAGATAATAGATACATACAAAAAAGTTAATACCACAACAAACCGGAAAAGTACGACTCCATTGTCTAGTCGTAAAAGAAAAACACTCACGATTGACAGTTTAACTCCACTACCAAATCTAAATACTCAACAGGTGGCGAATGACCTTATCCATCAGAAGACATCTGATGTTCACTTAGAACGAAACATTACTACGTTATTATCAGATGTAAATAAGTATGCACACGAGAACATAGCCCTAAAACAACAAGAATGCGATGTACACCTTGCTACCGTCTCAAAGGAAGGTTCGGTAGTGGAACAGCCCTGTCAGCGAATAAAAACCCCCAACTTAAGGAGTAAAATACTAGTTCTGGCTGATCAACAGGGATTAAAAATACAACATACTCTTCAAAAATTAGTTGGAGAAAAGTTTATGGTCACTTATTATTCGAAATCCGGGGCGCCCTTACGAGAGGTGTTATCATCAGTCCAAAGTGAGATAAATAAATTAAATAAGAATGACTTTGTTATTGTCGCCGGGGGAATAAATTATAGAAACCCGTATGAACTGTTACATAGTTTAAGAAGAATTTTGATGGAAAGTTACAATACAAATGTAATTGTAAATGAAATTCCATACAATAAGTCTCTAAATGAACAAAAAATTAATTATGAACTCAGGTTTGTTTGCTCTAAATACAGTCATGCAAATTATGTGAATTACTATTCATTATTGCCCCATCGCAACTCTTTTGCTCTTCACAAATGTTAATTACTTTTAAAGGAAATTCTCCGTTTAGATTACAAAATAAAATATGAACTTCATTGTAAAAATGTAAAGAGTGAGCTAAAATAACATACATCGACATTAATAAACAAAAGTACTCAAACAGAATCTATTGAAAATGAAAATGAATTTAATACTGAAAGGTCTAGTGATTTTTTTCGTATATAACCACATTAACATTCTACACCAAAATATTAATGGTTTAGTATCAACAATCTGACCTATTAATCTTGACTCTTGAGACACTGGAAATTAATAATAATCATATTGACATTCTATGTATTACCGAACACAATATATTAGATACAGATAAACAAACTTTAAAAAATCCTAATTTTGTGCTTGGTTCAATTTTTACTCGGAAAAGCCGTCATGGGGGCTCTTGTATCTTAATACGGAACACGCTTAAGTTCATTTCAATTCATGAAATTGGTAAATTTTGTATTGAAAACATGCTCAGGTATAGAGCTACTAGAACATAAAAGATATGTTATCTGTATTTACAGACCCCCGAAGTCGAGCGTAGAAGATTTAAACAAATTCTTTTTAACATTTAATTCCTTACTGACTAAATTTTGTCATAGTAAAAAGAAAATCATTCTGTGCGGTGACTTTAATATAAATATTTTGGAAAAAAGTAAAGAGTCATCCGAATTTATTTACATAAACTGTTATAATCTTAAAATAGCTATTAATTCACCTACTAGGCCGCACAGCGGCACGTGTATTGATAACAAAGTCAAAAGTCAAAGTTTTTTATTTCAAATAAACCAAATATTGGCACTTATGAAACGTCAGAATTTAAGTTGCACGGTTCCAAATAGTTGATCTCATGGAGAAGAGCCGGCAAGAAACTCCATGGATACTCTTTTAAAATAGTTGGGGATTACAATGTTAATTGTATAGGTACACATGATTGTAAAACATATACAGAGAAAAATGTAGGTTAATGTGTAAAGATGAAACATACCACAATAAAATACAATAATGAATTTGGCGTGGCAGGTAACGGCTGACCAGTCCCAACAGACGGCACCCGTTCACGAGCATGACGCATGCATCAGCATCGCTTAGCTCAACCATATTGTAGGGAACCGAACGACCCGATACACAACGCCACCGTTAGCAAGACATTTTAGTGAGCATGACAGACCAATACAGCCAGGCAAAAGACACAATCAAAATAAGTACTTATCATATAACATTAATGGCTACATGATGCTCACACATTTACAGTTTTTTATAAATATTATAAGTTAATGTCACAAGAACAATATTAATATTAACTAATAGTCAATCAATGCCATAATATTAAATTGATGTAAATAACATAAAATTTTATGAAATTTTAAATGAGTCAACTCAAATGTCAATACTAGTAATGAATATAAAAATTATCAAATAATAATAAAACTCCCAAGCACACGGAATCATCTTGTGTTTAACTAAAAGACCAACAATTTCTATCATTGAAATAATCATCTAAATTGTAGTAAGCCTTTTTAATAAGGTTCTCTTTAATTTTGGTCTTAAAAGAAATTAAAGGTAAATTAGTAGATTAGACTAATAGGGATTTTGTTATAAATACGGATACCGAGCCCTAAAAATGAGTTATGTACTTTATGCAACCGGTGATAGGGGGCACATAATTTATGCCTATTTCTAGTATTAATGGCATGAATATCAGAATATTTCGCATATAAATTTAAATTCTGCTTAATATACATTATATTAGCAAAAATGTATTGTGATGTAACAGTTAGGATGCCTGTACTTTTAAAATAATCTCTGAGCGAAACTTTAGCACCTAACTGATATATTGCACGGACAGCTCGTTTTTGTAGAATAAAAATGCTCTCAATATCCGCGGCCCTACCCCACAACAAAATACCGTAAGACATTATACTGTGGAAATAACTAAAATAAACCAAACGAGCTGTATCCACATCTGTCAGTTGTCGAATTTTCCTAACTGCGTAAGCCGCCGAGCTAAGCTTGCCCGCGATACAAGATATATGAGCACCCCACTGAAGTTTTGTATCTACTGTAATGCCCAAAAACACTGTAGATTCTACGGTTTGGAGAACCTCGTTATTCATAGTAATGTTAGCTCCCAGGTTATTTACGTTAGGCATCATAAAGTTAATACATTTCGTTTTCTTGGCATTGAGTACCAGATTATTTACCGTAAACCAGTGCGTAACCATGGAAAGTATACTATTCACATCGTCAAGGTTTTGCCTTTTTCTATCAACTTTAAAAATAAGTGAAGTGTCATCTGCAAACAGTACAATATCACATACGGTCTGTAGATAGAATGGTAAATCATTAATATAAACTAAAAACAAAAATGGGCCAAGAATTGAACCTTGTGGCACGCCCAATCGAACACGCATTTCGGAAGATTTCACACCATTAACATCAACGCACTGAAATCGATTGTGCAGATAAGAATTAATTAGGCTAAGTGCTATATTCTGAACCGAAAAACCGTAGAAGGTTTGGAGAACCTCGTTATTCATAGTAATGTTAGCTCCCAGGTTATTTACGTTAGGCATCATAAAGTTAATACATTTCGTTTTCTTGGCATTGAGTACCAGATTATTTACCGTAAACCAGTGCGTAACCATGGAAAGTATACTGTTCACATCGTCAAGGTTTTGCCTTTTTCTATCAACTTTAAAAATAAGTGAAGTGTCATCTGCAAACAGTACAATATCACATACGGTCTGTAGATAGAATGGTAAATCATTAATATAAACTAAAAACAAAAATGGGCCAAGAATTGAACCTTGTGGCACGCCCAATCGAACACGCATTTCGGAAGATTTCACACCATTAACATCAACGCACTGAAATCGATTGTGCAGATAAGAATTAATTAGGCTAAGTGCTATATTCTGAACACCATAGTGGCGCAGTTTACGTAAAAGAGTATCATAATGAACGCAATCGAACGCTTTTGAAAGATCACAGAAGATTCCAATAGCATTTTGAGAGTTTTCCCAAGCATCATAATGTGTTTTAATAGAGCAACTCCTGCATCAATCGTTGAACGACCCTTAGTGAAGCCATATTGTTCATTGTGAAGGAGGCTATTTAAATTAAAATGTCGCAATAATTGTTTGAGTATGACCTTTTCAAAGATTTTACTGAAGGCCGGTAAAATTGAAATAGGCCTAAAATTACCAATGTTACTTTTGTCACCGGATTTAAATAAAGGTATAACTTTACTGTACTTCATAAGGTCTGGAAAAACACCTAGGTCAACGCATTTATTAAAAATAACACAGAGGTAGGGTGCAACTATGTCTATTATACTACTTAAAAGTTTTATAGAAATACCCCAATAGTCACCAGTGTTTTTTGGGTTCAGCGACTTAAAGGTGTTTATCATGCGGAGTAATGTGCTCAAATTCGAAAATGACACTACATTTAGACACACTACTACACAATAGGCTGTCAGCATCAGTCGAAGATGAGTTTAAGGAGCGCGTCACAGTTAAGGGTATGTTCGAAAAAAAACTCATTGAAGTCCTCAGCTACGTCGGGATCTCTAGTTACACATTTATTGCTTGTATCAATAAGCTCGAATTGGTCATCGCGGCAAACCGTTCTGCCAGTTTCATTATTAATAAATTTCCATGTTGCTTTTATTTTGTTTTTAGACTTTTTAATTTCCGTACTAATAAATTTGGATTTAGCCATAAAACACACCTTTTTAAATGTCTTGGAGTAATTCCTAAGATAATCTAGAAAACGAGAGTCAAACCTAAAGTCTTGCTCGACTTTTGTAAATGCCTGCAGTTGCCCATTGATTAAAAGTAGCTTTAGTGCCCTTAGTATTAAAGATTTTAGTCTTAAAAGTACTCTGAAACTCATTTTTCACAACATTAAAAAGAGAATGATATAAGTCATTAGGATCCTGGTACTGCAATATTGAGGGTTTAATTTTAATATTAATATTATTTTTAAAACTCGCAATGCGATTAGCTGTAATCGGCCTACATTCAAATTTTTGCGGCTTAATATGAACTACATTAGGAAAAACAGCAATTTGTCCACAGTGATCTGATGTTAAGTCACTTACGACTAGCTTATTTGTAGCAATACAATTACTAAATATATTATCTAAGCAAGTGGAAGAAGTGGCAGTGATCCTGGTAGCTTCGAAAAACAAATTTTTAAGGTTAAAAGATTTAAAAATCGGATACTTGTCGGGGAACCATCTAATATGTTAATATTGAAGTCACCGCATACTATAATGTTTTTCTTGCACGGTTTGATTTTTGATAATGAATCTTCCATTACTGATTCAAATAAGTTGAGGTTACTTAAAGGGGGTCTATACACACAAATTATAACATATTTCTCCAGTTCAACACAAGACAACTCCGCAATGCGCTCAATAGAAAGATTCATGATGTCTTTACGTTCTTTACATGTAATACTATTGGAGACAATTATTAAAGACCCACCATGAATAGCTCCCTTTCTTAAGAACACACTTTGTACAGAAAAATCCTCATTAATGTATAGTGTCTCATAACTTTTTAGCCAATGTTCGGTTATGCATAAAACCTGAACATCATAATTTTCAATAAATAAACTTAATTCTAATTCCTTGCCAGACAAGCCCTGCATGTTTTGATGACAAACAATCAAATCATGAGTCCCTTCTGTTGTCCCATCTTGTAGTTTAAACTATAAGATGTGTCAATAGAAACATTATTAGTACAGGTACTAACATTAGGTAATAGCTTTGATACCCAAGTGGTACCAGTGTCACACTGTAAATTATATGCTAACAATTTAGCAACCTGACTCCTATACCTACGAGGCAGATACATGGTATCTTCAGTCAAATTAAAATTATTTATAAACAAATTAATGTCAAAAATGTTTATAGCATTGCTAAGGTAAGATGTTGAATTATAAATTAATAAATTAAACTTCTTACATAATATACGAGGAGACAAGCAAAGTCGAAGAATATGCCCTCTCCGACCACACTGCACAATAGCTAACATCCCCACTCGCGCGCGAGACGGTGTGACGAGCGCACGTAGTTATCCAAACCACGAGTGGCTAAATTTAACGCTAGCTGATAACGGTATCAATTAGTTCATATTATGGAAGAAAATAGTTTGGGAGAAGACGATTTGGAGAAAAGTGACACGGAAGTTATTAATGAGTGTGAAAGAGAATTAGAAATTATGTCGAAATGGATTAATTTTGCAAATACAAACCAAAGCTTAACTTCTGAGAAAAATAATGTTGAGAAAAGACAAAGGGATAAAAGTGAAGTGAAGAGGGATTTATAACAGTCATCAAGAGAAGATCAAAGAGATTATTAAAGAGTGACTCACTTGATGTTCATAATATAAATACGACTCAAATAATGGAAGAAGGCGCAGATTTTGAGGGTAATTTTGAAATAATTTTATCGCCACAAAGAACTTTACCTAAACAAATGGCTTTGGCAAAGTTACTACGTTCTGAAAATATTGAAGGCATAACTAGGGTCAAATTTAAAAACCCGTTCAAAGTGTTGATCTGTTTGAGTACGAAAGAGCAAGCAGAGAGGGTAATAAGTTGTCAAAAACTTATGGAATTAGATATTAGAGCTAACTTTGCAGATCAAAGTATGACATCTTACGGCATTACCAGAGGCATAGAGGCAAATTGCATCAAAGATTTAAATGGTCAAAGATATGTTATTTTTACGCTTTAAAAGCGCTTTGCAGCATTTGGCTCGATGCGCCTCTGGATTCAGAGGTGTATCGACAGCCTATGCTGTTATTGGAAAGATACGCAAAATTAGTGAGACTAAGCAGCTGAGGTTGCAATGGATCCCATCCCACATTAATATTAGAGGTAATGAGGAAGCTGACCGGTTAGCTAAGTTAGCGATTACAGAAGGGGAAAATATCTTTATTGCACCACATTATTCAGAACTGTTATATAAATTCAAAATTATTTGTTATAATAAACGGAAGGAATATTTTGATGAAAATTCGAAAATAAAAGGGATCTGGTATAAGACCATCCAGTCTGAACCTCCTCGTATACCTTGGTTTAGTAACTTTAAAATAAGTAGATCCTATGTGACAATGGCTAATAGACTGCGTTCTGGACACGTTCCATCAAGAAGATTTGAGCATCTGATGCGAAGGTCGAATTCATCAAATTGTGAAATATGTAATATTGTAGATGATGTTCACCACTTAATGATGGAATGTGTCAAGAATCAAAACAAAAGAAAGGAATTTATGGAACATTTTAGAGTCAACCGTTTGGATGTCGGTATTATTCAAAGTATTTTGGCTTTACCAACTTCGAAACAAGCAATGAGTCTATATGATTTAGCATATCTTAATAATAATTGTTAAAGTGTTTTAGATAAGTAAGTTGGTTGTATTTATGTTAAGGTCTTATGGGTCATATCCTTATAGGATAAAAGTCCCTCACAAAATAAAGAGAAAAAAAAAAAAAAAAACCAGCTAACATGCCCAGTAAAGTCCAGTTTCGTCCATAAATATTGGTTTATTCAAAAATGTGATTATGACATAGAAAACATGAACAAATTTAAACAATGCATGAACTCGTTAATTTTAGTGAAGCATACGAAAGTGAAGAACCAAACATTGCTTTCAATAAATTTTATGAACTATTTCGCCTATTTTACGAACTTTGTTTTCCGTGAACCTTAACCTAGATTTACACTAACATGAGGCCAAAGTGGGTAAGTACGAGTATAATACTGTGTTGCAAACGAAAAAGACAACTCTTATGGCAATATAGTAAGCAACGCTCTGAAAAAAATAAACGTAACGTTTTAACCCTATTGACTACATACAGACCGCACACAATAAATGTAAAGCAACTTGGGCTTTAATTAATAGCAAGTATAATAATAAATTAAATATACCGAAACAGCAAATACAGCAGCTAAAAATTGATGGTAAAATTAAACTAAACTATAACTAATTATTTTAATTATTTTTTTATAGACCAAATTACTAAATTAAGACCTGGTATTAATTCAAATAACATAAGTAATAAACCTTACACACTATTCATGAGACCCACCATACCTTATGATATACATAAAATAATATCAAATTTGAAAAATACAAACAGCACTGGTTGCTTGTCATACAATATACCTGCTAAAATTTTGAAACTAGTTTCATTAAAAGTATCTGATGTTCTTAGTCATATAATAAACTTATGCATTGTCAATGGCATTTTATCCTGACAAGTTAAAGATTACAATAATTAAGCCACTTTTTAAAAGAAACTATAAATACGTCATGTCTTCCTATATGCCTATTGCGCTGATACCAGTGGTATCAAAGGTATTTGAAAAGATAATTTACAACAGCCTGTGTCATTACTTTGAGAGTAATAATATGTTTGCAGAGGAACAGGTCGGCTTTTGAAAGAATAAATCGATTAATTTAGGTATTTATAAGTTTCTTGAGAAGATTATGACCAATATAGACAAAAATAACCTAGTTTGTGCGCTTTATATGGGCCTAAGTAAAGCTTTCGATTACGTGGTACATCAAACATTATGTAACAAACTATACGCATATGGAATCAGAGGAAACGTACTTGACCTGATACAGTAGTACTTAAGTAACAGGAAACAATTTACACAAATAACAAGGATGTGTACCATGTCAAAAACTGAAGTCAAGTATGCGTAAAATACTAGAGAAATCACTTTTGGTGTACCACAGGGTAGCGTTTTGTTTCGCTTTTATTTATTATATACATTAACGATCTCCCTAGAGTGATAAAACAAGACAGCATCATATTTACGGATGATAGCACAATTATATTCACTGGTAGAAACAAATATTATTTAGAACATGACATTACATGACATTATACAATGGCTAATGTCTAATAACTTAAAGTAAATTTTGATAAAACTAACATATTGACATTTAGAAATGGAGTCAATAATTTGACAGACATGAATATTAAATACTTAGACCATACAATTCAACAGGTAGAAATGACAAAATTTTTAAGACTGAATGTAGATTGTTATTTAAACTGGAAGTCACATGTAGAATAAATAAGCCAATATTCATTTGCATTGTATATGTTAACGAAAACTGCGAGTATATCGACTGTGTTAACAGCCTATCACGGTTATGTTGCTCCTCTTTTAAAGTATGGAATAATGTTTTGGGGTAACTCTACTGATAAAGAAATGGCATTGAAGGCGCAAAAGAGATGCGTAAGAGCTATGTGCAGACTTAAAACAACGGATAGCTGCAAACCCTTTTTCATCAATCTCAAAATAATGACTTTACCATGTATATATATTTATGATGTTGTGTTATTTGTCAGGAAAAATATAGACTTGTATGATAAACTGTCCAGCAGAAGACAAATGCATAAAATACGTTTTCCATCAAATAAAACTAGTTATTTAAACAACAGTGTTTTCTGTATGTCTTGCAGAATATACAATAAAATACCAAAAGCTCTAAATTACATTAATAATACTGATATATTTAAGAATAAGTTAAAAAATATTTTGTTACATAAAGCTTACTATAGCATAAATGATTTTTTGTCAGACAAGCAAGTAATTTAAAATGTATGTTTCCTGTTCTGTATTTAATTGAATGTTTACAATGTGTGTGTTATTTCATTAAATTATTTATTTTATTAATATGTGTGACTAATGTAAATTAAATAATGTAATTTCAATTGACATTAATTTTTATGTGACATTTGCATGCCATAAGGCTGAATATGGTGATACTATATTATTTTATCCTTACATCATAATGTTTATACCCATATCACGCAAAATAAAATAAATTGAATTGAATTGAATTTATTCATGATTATTCTACTTATGAGTAAAGACTTATTCGTTTTTGTAGGCTCATTGTCATTTGACAGACAATAATAAAAAATAAAACTTTTTCCTCTAGAGGAAGAAATGCCTATGCCACAATGACGGTCTCTTTGAGCAAGAGGACTGAAAACAATATTAATGCGAGAGTTACTTTTTTTATTCAAATGATACACAAATGTTTTTTTGATATAGAAAACATAGTTTTTGATTCCTTGTAACTATGCTACTATGCTGTTATTATTGGAGAGCATAATTATAAATTCATACTAAGTTTGTATTTATAATGATGTTTTTATGTGCATTATATAAACATTTTTTTTCCATTGGTATACTACCAAAATAATGCAAAGATGCAGATGCAGATATTTTAAAATTAGAACAGAGTTCTATAGGAATTCGAGAATATTTTAAACACATAAAGTTGTTGACTTACCCCAGCATTAATTTAATTAGATGTTTTTCGAAAATTCTGGATATTACCATAAATATTATCAGGAAAGACAGCAAAACAATGTTTATAAAATAATACATCCGCACAATTTGCTCAATTATGATCGATTATGGATTTATTACTAGTGAAATACACAAAACAAATGTAATTAATGACATTGAAAATGTAAGTCTAAATTTATTTTAGATTTTTGATTTTCCTGACGTTTCGAATGCTTTGCAGCATTCGTGGTCGCGGGATGACGATAGAATCCGTTTAAAAGTGTTTTATTATAATGTGTAATAATCGCGAAAATCTAAGACATCACTAAATTTATTTATCTTCAATTGGTGCAAGGACACAAATAAATTATGAAACGGTTCCCGAAGTGACCACGATTTTAATGATATAATTCAAAAATTGACAATTAATTATTAAAAGAAAATATGGAAATAAATAAATCCAAACCAGGAAGCAGGAAGGTATAGACAAACTGGTTGTTTCTGCTGCTAGGCTCCAGAAGATAAGCCATTCATTTAAATGTCAGTGTGTACGTTTTTACAATAAAATCCCAAAAGTCATATTAAAAAGTTAAGTCTCAATAAATTCAAGTCATTATAAAACAGAATCTGTGTAGAAAGGGTTTCTATAACTAGCTGAAGACTCTTAAAGCTTCGCCAATCGTCCGGATAAGCATCCACATCTCCCTTGAGATGTATGCGATGAGCCAACACAAAAGTCTTTGAAGAAAAGGGTTTCTGTAAAGTTACAGTATATGACGATAAAAATGCTTGGGATTTAGATTTGTTATGACATTAATTATTTGTCTTATTGTTATTTTTATTTACTTTCATTTTATGCATTTATATTTGATACTGTATTAGTGCAAATACTATGTGGGTTACTCAATTATTTTGTTTTACTGACGTAATATTTGTGTAGCAGTTTAGGTATGTCATCCTCACTCAAGTGTCCTGCTTATGGTAGCGTCTTGTATCGGGCCGCTAAGTTTCTCGATACGGTTGAACTGAGCGACGCTGATAGCTGTTAAGTTTAGACTTTTTAAGAAGTTTAGACTTTTTAAGAAGTTTAGACTTTTTAAGAAGTATAGACTCTTTTTCTTGCATTGTTCTCACGTTAACTTCATTTCGAGAAAAATGTAGTCAAAACATATTGTATTGAAAAAGGGTAAGTAACCATGGAGTTGCTTGCCCATTCTTCTCCATGGAAAATCAACATCTTGAAACGCAGGCAACTAAAGTCTATAAATGGTTTGACGTGAAAGAAAAGTATTTTTATCTTTAATAGATCTTTTTCAAGTTGCCAAACTTGTCTCGTATTTCTATAGTCACTTGTTTATATGTTTATTAAATGTAAAAACGGGTTTTGATTTGTATTTGTAAATCAATAAATTTCATGGAGAATTATGTGTACACAGTAAGCGTCGCGCGCCAATACCTCATCATAGACTATGGAATGAGAGTATGGCTGTTTTAAAAACAATGAAATACAGAGATATTCAATCCAAAAAAGTCAAATAATATCCAGATGGGTAAAAACCATTGAAGGGTAAAACTGCTCATGCAATTTTTTAACAAGGTAATTTTAGGGAGTTATTTGTTTTATTTGCGAATATATCTGCGCCAATCGCAATTTGAAGCTAGTTTAATAGCTCCAAACTGACGTGGTCTGTATTGTACTGCTGCGTGTACATATTTTGTTTCCAATAGATATAGACCTGGTATGGGCAACAACCGGCCCGCTGTAAGATATGATCCGACCCGCTGTAAGTTATGATCCGGCCCACGAGACATTAAGCCTCACTCTTTGATAATCGCCGCCACTCGGTTTGCTCGACGAAATTCTTTGGGGTTTGACTACGCTTGTGGGAGTCACAGATGCTGTCTGGTAACAGTTACCATTTCAACACGCTCTCTGCGCATGAAAATATTGCTTATGCTCAATATGCTGAAGAACTCAAGTTACTGTCGGAACAACTTTCGAACAGATTTAGCCACTTCAAAAACACACTGTTTCAGTTTATTTGCTACTCCTACAAAATGTAATGTACAAAATGCTCCAATACACTTACAAATGGAGTTGATCGAGATTCAAGAAAACTCACACCTAAAATCCAAATTTGAAGACGTAGAGTTGTGCGATTTCTACAAAAAATACCGAAAAAGACAATTTTCCGCAGCTTAGAAAATTCGCAAGAAGATTGATTTGTGCGTTTGGCAGTACTTATAAATGCGAACAGTTCGTTTCATTGATGAAAGTTAATAAATCAACACATCGTACAAGACTGACTGACGATAATTTGGAAAATTCTTTACGTCTTTGTATCAGTGGAATTAATCCAAATATCGATGGATTAGTTTCCCAAATTCAAGCTCAAGTGTCTCATTGATTTCGGTGTATTTAACTTTCGTAGTTTGTAACAATTGCTCATTTAACGATTTAATTGTAATGTACCAATTTTTTCAACTTCATTTTGTTATTTTAATAAATTGTACTATAATAACATTGTCGTATTATATCATGTCTACTATCTATCGCAAAAAATATTATCACCTACTTTAAAATGCACTAAGTACTTTTAAACGCGGCCCGCGAACGTATTTGCATATATATATATATATATTTTGTAAGCAGAAGAACCAGCGGCCTTCACCCTTCTATTTATTATAAATATAATACAATTTATTTCGTGTTTATACTTGAAGCCCAGAGTTGCTATCACTAAGAAAGTGAAAAGAAGTACCGCAACATCTTGTGGTGAAAAATAAGTGTACTTGAAGTTAATACAGGTTAAGGCTAAACTTGCTAAATATCATAGCAAATTGAAGGAGCAGTCAGCAAAAAATAGTACATCCAAACCTGCATTTTTTCACGGGAAACGTGGAACTTGACGGGTGTCCTAAATTTTTGCAGATATATATTATGGGTCTTTAGTGGTCAGACGAGTTTATTCTGTAAATATTATTCATTTATTTTGTATGTAGTTTAATTATTTGTGTACATATATTTTGATTTTATTATATTTTGCCGTGTGGTGCCGGCTTGCCGTGTGGTGCCGGCTCAGAATGCCACCACCCCATTTCATCCCGCGGGTGTCGTAAAAGTCGACTAAGGGATTAACCGGAGGATGGGCAGCAGCGTCCTTCGAGTACATTAACAACTCAACTGCGATCACCAACCCGTCTGCCAAGCGTGGCGATTATGGCAAGACCCCCCAATGAGCACACAACACATCATATCGGTCGTTGTGGTGATCTTTGGGGGAGGCCTGTGTCCAGCAGTGGATTTCATTCGGCGGAAATGAAAAAAAAAATGAGAGATATTTTGATAAGTTTTCTTCGAGATGGAGGAGCCCCCTGATCCGGGGGGCTCAGTTCCTTCAGTATCATCTTTTGTGACAGTGATGTCAAATGAATCAGGCATAGATTGCTGATGGCTCCGAGATCTCTGTAGCCAGTCGTCCTATTAAACGTAGTCGTACGAGTAAGATGTGCAGGCATTGTAACAAGCGTAGACGTAAGCGTAATTCAACCGCAGAACATAAGGACACGGATTGCACATTTTTTTTTAAACGTTACCCCACACTTGCATTTCTCCTGTGTCGTGGGTGCGTTTACAAACATGAATTCCACATACAATACACCCAGACCCAGAACAACTACCAGCAGATCATACAAATATTTGTTCCGTGCAGGAATCGAACCCGCGACCCGGAGCGCAGCAGCCGACTGTATCAGCCACTGAACCAACCGTGCCGTCAAGTGATTCAGTTGATGTAATAAAGGAAAAATTAACTTCTGTCACCAACAATACTGACCTAATAATTCCGGTCATCACTAAACGAATCATAGCTCAAGACTAGATCACAATTAAACCTCACTCTCGCCCCCCACCAATAGGTAGAACTTTTTATGAAGCTACGGAAATGGCTCCTTACATTGTACATGTTCAGAAAGAGCAGGCCAGTCCAGATGACAATGTTACTCTACACCCTATCGCCTTCAGAAAATTCCTTTAGAAACAATGTTTCGGAAACATTGTAAATGTCTTAAGAGAATAGGACGTAACAGAGTTTCCCTTGCATTCACTCATTTTGATAATGCTAATAATTTCTTAAACCATGACAGCTTGAATAAAAATAAATTAAAAGCATTCATTCCCACCTTTAATCTGACTCGTATGGGCCTTGTACGGGGAGTGTCAGCTGAGTGGTCCCCTGAAGAAGTTATAGAAAATATTCACGTTCCCATAGGCTGTGGAAACATTTTAAAGATCAGGCGGTTAAATTATAAAACTAACGTAATGGGAACACCTACATGGAAACCTTCACAGACTGTTGTTGTGATTTTTGATGGACAAGTCCTGCCCAAAAGGATTAATGCACTACCAGTAGTAGCAGTAGCTCTATACATACCCAACAATCCAATGCTATAGCTGTTGCCGCTTTGGTCACACCAAAGTCTAGTGTAGGTCTAGGCCACGCTGCTATAAATGTGGCCAAGCTCATACTGCTGACGGCTGTAATGTTGAAGAAGACTGTGCATGTTGCTTCCTTTATTCTGGACCTCACTTTGCAACTAGCAAAGGCTGTCCAGAGTTTGATAGACAAACACGAATTAAAAAATCCATGGCGGAATGTTGCATTTCATATTCTGAAGCCTGTCAACTCCACCCACCAGTTACCAAATCATATGCAGATGTAATTTCAACTAGTCGAACAACCCCAATAATAGGTAAAATACCCTCTCCATCGTCATCCAATATGTCCTACAGAAAAACTGTCATATTAAAACCTCGTTCACCATATCAGTCCCCGAAAGGATATGACCGTGCAGCCCACCAAGAACTTATTAAAGGATGCAATATCTAATCTTTGGCTGATCGATGTGCATTAAATTCTATTACCACAGAAAATGAAGAACAGTCTTTAACTGATATTATCATGTTATTAATTAATACTCTTTCTCAGTCCAACATTATAAAACCGAACCACGCTGCCTCTATGATTGAAACACTAAAAAATATAACAGAAATCCATAATGGATTTACACCATCAAATAGATCCTCACTGTAATCATGCTGTGGAGGTTCCAATGCACTATTTTAGTTAGTAAAAAAACTGAAATTATTTATCTAATCAATAAATATGAACCATCTATAATCGCTTTGGCAGAAACCTGGCTCCGCCCAGGCTCTGTCTTCAAAATAAGCGGTTACTCCTGTCTTCGTGAAGACAGAAGTGACGGGTATGGTGGAGTAGCCTTACTCGTCAAAAATAAGCTGTACATAAAACCTATTTCTCTTCCACAACATAATGACTTTTCTATTGTTGCAGCTCTTATTTCTGGTATATGTTTTGTATCTATATATATATTCCTTATCCATCTTCTCATATTTTATAAGAAGTAAATTATATGACTAGTTTGAAGAACTCTTAAATTTAATAGATGAACATAACCTTTGTGTATTAAATACAGGTGTGCCAACACGTTATACTAGTCCTAATGAGAATGTTAGTGCTATTGACCTCTCCATTGTCACTTCAACTTTAGCTCCATCACTTTCTTGGCAAACACTTTCATCTACTTTTGGTAGTGATCACTATCCAATTCTCATTGCCTTTCCTGGCAACAAAGTTAAAAATGTACTTAACCCCGAATTAAATACAGGCTACTAGATCATGGGTGGGCTAATTATAAAGCAAATGTTATATATATCTTCATAAACTACCTAACACAGCATACAATATACAGCAATGCTCGACAGCATTAATTAAAATAATGTAAGAAGTTGCCGATGCCTCTGTTCCTGTAAAAAAATCTTCTAATAAAAAAACTATAACCGTGTGGTGCCGGCTTAGAATACCACCACCCCATCTCATCCTATGAGTGTCGTAAAATTCGACTAAGGGATTAGCCGGAGGATGGGCAGCAGCGTCCTTCGAGTACATTAACAACTCAACTGCGATCACCAACCCGTCTGCCAAGCGTGGCGATTATGGCAAAACTCCCCAATGAGCACACTACACACCCATATCGGTCGTTGTGGTGATCTTTGGGGGAGGCCTGTGTCCAGCAGTGGACTTCATTCGGCCGAAATGATGATCTGCACCATGGTGGGACAGTGAATGTACAATAGCTATTAAAATGAGGAAAGTGGCTGAGATAAATTATAAAATACACATGACCAACGAAAATTTCCAAAATTTATTAGATGTAATAGCTAACAAAAAAAAACTGTTTAAAAAAAAAAAGATTTCTATCATGGAGACATTACTGCACTTCGATTTCTCCAAGAACGCCGTCTTCAGTAATTTGGACTAACATTAAGCGTTTTCGACTAGGTGTATCCATTTCCACGTACAATGGGTTCTTGAATAACTTGGCTCCTTCTTACGTTCCAGAACTAAAACACTATCCTCTTCAGTTGTTACGATAGTAATGATTCCTTTCTTAATTCCCCCTTTACTTCCAGTGAGTTAACAGGTGTACTTTCCTGCGTAAGGGGTTCTGCCCCTGGCGAAGACGGGATACCTATTTTTTTCCAATCTTGGGGAAAATAGCCTAAAATAGTTTTAGCGATTATAAATTCCGTAATCTTGACAGGTGACGTTCCGTCTACATGGAAATCACAGATAGTGGTTGCCTATTTTAAATCCGAACAAAAATCCGTCGGACGTTTCATCATATCGTCCTAAGTTAGAGTTATTGGAGGTGCCTCAAAATCTAAAAACGTTGAACTCATCAAGTAGATTAATCTGGAAGGGACTCCCGCAGGGTTTGGTGCTCAGTCCGATACTATATCATGTTTACACCTATGAACTAGAAAGTTCATTAAAGTCAAATATTTTACAATATGCAGATGATGTTGTTATTTATAATTCAAATCAATGTATAAATACCGCCTGCTCATCATTAACAAATGCCCTAAACCACTTAAAATCTTGATTGGACGATAATGGTTTAGAGTTGTCGGTGTCCAAGAGTTGTACCCATAGCTGTTAAATCACAAATTAATTTTTTAGGTGTAATTCAAGTCTCTACTTAAACTGGACTACCCCATTGTGAATTTATTACTGATAAGTGTGAACGCTCCCTTAATATTCTTAGGTGCCTTTCAGGCGTATGGTGGGGCACGCATCCCTTTTCTTTGAAGCTGGTTTACAACGCTCTATTAAGAAGTGTTCTAGATTATGAAACTTTTTTGTTGGAGCCTTGTGGCTGCAATGAAGAAATTGGACGCCGTACAGGCAAAAGCTCTTAGAATCGTAACCGGTGCCATGAAACAGTCCTATAAACGCTTTACAGGTTGAATGCGTTGAACCACCTCAGCAACTACGACGACAGTTTCTGGCAGACAGATTCTTATACCGAAATAAAAAATAAACTTTTAAAGAAATAAACTTTGAAGCCCTCATTACATCTCCGAATGTTCATCTTGACCTAGGCATTAAAAAAGGTGATACAAATGTAAACATATATTTCAATTTGATAACTGATGAACGCTGGAAGGCTTGGCATCATATTTATTGTGACGCTTCCAAACATATCAACAGTGATTGCGTTGGGGTAGGCCTGTTCCATCATTGGCGAGGAGCGACTGTTCGGGCTGAGAGTGGTATTCGCCCTCCACCTGAATCCATCCTAAGTTGGCGCAGAGAGGCCCAAAGAGCCGTCATGGGTCAGTGGAAGAGGAGACTGGAGACGCCTAGCGCCGGTTATAGGACCGTGGCGGCTGTACAGCCGATATTGGAAGAGTGGGTGCGGAGAAGGCACGGCATGTTGTCCTTCCGTCTTGTGCAGGTGTTGTCGGGGCATGGCTGCTTCGGCAAGTACCTGCACACAGTGGCGAGGCGGGAGGCGACTCCCGTTTGCCATCAGTGCGGCTGCAGTGAGGACACGGCGCGGCACACTCTCGAACAGTGCCCTGCCTGGGTGCCGCAGCGCCGTGAGCTCATGGCAATAACTGGGGGAGACCTCTCACTGCCAGCTTTGTTAAAAGCTATGGTTGGCAGTGAGAGGGCTTGGGGGGCGGTCGCATCCTTCTGCGAGGACGTTATATTGCGGAAGGAAGCGGCGGAGCGGGTCAGGGAGGACGACGCCCTGGCTGACCCAATCCGCCGCAGGCGGACAGGTCGGCGTAGGCGGCATAACGCCCGCTTAATGCCGCCCTAACGGTAGCCAGCGGGTGGCAGATCGGGGAACCTGCCACCCGCATCGCACGGCTTTGGAGTTGCGGCGATACTTTAGATATCGCCGTATGTGCAGGTAGGCGCATACGTGAGCCAACAGCCGATGGGCCGCGAAAGTAGTATTTACGCAGTTCTCGCGGTCCATCAAATGGCGGATGTAGGAAACACGGTGGAGTTTTTAGTGGGTGCAAGCCCCACATAACCACGCAGTCTTCCCGGACGGTGTGGTATGCGTCAGGCATTTTCTCCACCAAAAAAAAAAAAAAAAAAGGCCTGTTCCATCAACAGTTCAACATAGTCGAACCTCAATTTTCACAGCTGAATGTTACGGAACTTATGAAGCATTAGAATATATTGCTTTATTTAAACTTACGAATTCCGTAATATTCTCTGACTCCATGAGTGCATTGCAAGCCCATTGTAAATTTCCTTTCAAAAATAATGCGTGCTCCCCAATAACTGCTATGGCTAGAGAAAAGCTTACGAATTGTGTAAACAAGGGATATTCAGGGTCGTTTACCTGGATTCCCAGCCATAACGCTATAAAAGGGAATGAAAAAGCCGACCATCTCGCAAACGAAGCGATAGAATGTCGAGACGTGTTTCCTTATAAAATGTATACTCAAGACCTTGCTGCTCTTCCTAGGCTACACCTCAAACAATCTTGGAGTGAAGCTTGGAAGAGTAGTACCCGTTTCATCATCATCATCATCATATCAGCCACAAGTCGTCCACTGCTGAACAAAGGCCTCCCCCTTAGATCTCCACAACGAGCGGTCACATGCCGCTCTCATCCAACGACTCCCAGCGACCTTCACCAGGTCGTCTGTCCACCTCGTTGGAGGTCGTCCCACGCTGCGTTTTCCGGTGCGCGGTCTCCATTCGAGAACCTTTTTGCCCCAACGGCCATCAGTTCTACGAGCAATGTGCCCTGCCCATTGCCACTTCAGCTTACTAATCCTTGCAGCTATGTCGATAACTTTAGTTCTTCTACGGATCTCCTCATTTCTGATTCGATCTCGTAGAGAAATACCAAGCATAGCTCTCTCCATAGCTCGCTGAGTGACCTTGAGCTTTCTTATGAGGCCCATTGTGAGTGACCACGTCTCTGTTCCATATGTCATCACTGGTAACACACACTGGTTAAAGACTTTCGTCTTTAGGCATTGCGGTATTGTTGACGAAAAGACGTTGCGAGGTTTCCCGAACGCTGCCCAGCCGAGTCGGATTCGACGATTGACCTCTTTCTCGAAGTTGGACCTACCTAACTGGACAGTTTGTCCCAGGTAGACATACTCGTCAACAACTTCGAGAACAGAGCTCCCAACGGATATTGGGATGGGCACGACATGGGCATTTGACATGACTTTCGTCTTGCCCATGTTCATTTTAAGGCCCACCTGTTGGGAAACCCTGTTGAGATCATCGAGCATTGTGCTGAGCTCTTGCAGCGATTCTGCCATGACTATGATATCGTCGGCAAATCGAAGGTGAGTGATATACTCGCCATTGATGTTAATGCCGAATCCTTTCCACTCCAGCAGCTTGAAGGCATCCTCCATTGCAGCGGTGAACAGTTTCGGGGAAATTACGTCCCCCTGTCTCACACCTCTCTGCAATGGTATTGCCCCCGTGCTCTGTTCATGTACTCGGACCGACATGGTGGCGTTTCTGTATAAGCACTTCAACACTTCAATGTACCGATAGTCAATCTGGCACCGCTGCAGAGATTTAAAAGCCAAATATTATTACAACATACAACCTGAAATCCCAGCCAAACCTTGGTTTTCCATGGTGAGGCTTAGCAAGCGAGCTACATCCGTACTCATACGATTAAGATTAGATATTATCGTATCATTAACTCATCAGCATGTGAATGTGGAGAAGAATTAAGTGACTCCAATCATATCCTCCTTAACTGTCCCTTGTATGATCACTCTACAATATACAAAGACCTTGTTGACCTATAAATTCATCTTCCCATAAATATACGGTATTTGCTTCATAAGAATCAGATTTCTATATATAAAGAGTGTGCTTCATTTATTGAAGCTAACGATATTAAATTAGAACTGTTTATTTCTATTTAAATACGTATGTTTTATTTTATGTTTTATTACTATCCTCGTATTGTTTCCTTGCTCCTCTGACCCTATTCTTTTTTTCTGATAATCCGTTACCTATCTGATTTTGTAAAAAAATACGTTTCACCGCTTTAAAAAATGAAAAAGTCTCCCTACGTCAAAATCCTCCTCAAAGAAAGAAAAGTACATCAAAACTGAAAAATGAATTTCAACCTGACACAGGCAAATGCATTAGAAGTGTGACGCCAAGTGCTCCGAACAGGAAGAAGAAAAAAAAAATTACCTTCAGTTTACGTTACACTTGTATAGCTTTTATTGGATTGTTTTTAGTTGTTTGGCGATATATTTTAGTTAGTAGTAGCATTCTTGTATCAACAATGTATCATAGTTGATGTACGAACTGAAATATAACGCAATTTTATACGCTATAAACACTTCCTTATAATACTTACTTTCCGTGTGGTGTCCGGATTAAGAATATAGCACCACTCCATCTCCTCCCGTGGAGGTCGTAAAAGTAGACTAAGGGACTCTTAACCAGAGGGATGGGCAGCAGCGTCCCTTTTGCTGAGCAGTAGCAATTCTGCGCTCACCAACCCGCTTGCCAAGCGTGGTGAGTATCGGCAAATTCCCCCCAAAATGACAACACAATATAAGCACCGGCCCCCAGTTGCCGGCAGCCCCGCCATTCCTGGTCATGGTAGCGGCCACGGAAACGGCGGGGCAGGGGGTGCTAAGAATCTCCGGATGGGATCCGGCTACCACCCTAAACGAAAACTGGCCCTGGTGACATATAACACACGCACACTGAGGGCAGATTGTTGAGCTGGAAGAAGAAATAGATAAGTTGCACTGGGATATCATGGGTCTATCAGAAGTCCGAAGAGAGGGGGAGGACACGATAACCCTGAGATTCGGCAACTTATTCTACTACCAGGAAGGCGAACATCTGTCTCAAGGTGGTGTCGGGTTTCTCGTCCGCAGGTCCCTCATTAACAGTATAGTGGCCATCGAAAGTGTGTCCAGCAGGGTAGCGTACCTGATACTCAGAATATCCAAGAGGTATTCGTTGAAGGTCATACAGGTCTACGCACCGACCTCGACACACCCAGATGATGAAGTAGAGAGTATGTATGAGGACGTAAGTAAGGCCATACATACCTCGAAGACACATTTCACTGTTGTGATGGGGGACTTTAACGCAAAGCTGGGCACTAGATGCGAGGTTGAGTTGAGAGTGGGGCAATTTGGATATGGGCAACGGAACCCCAGGGGATAGAGGCTTGCCGACTTTTTGGAAAATGAGGGACTCTTTGTGATGAACTCCTTTTTCCAAAAGCCGCCTCACAGGAAGTGGACCTGGATGAGTCCCGATGGTTCCACGAGGAATGATATTGACTTCATCATGACTAATAAAAGACAAATATTTAATGATGTCTCTGTGATCCATAGGGTGAAAACCGGTAGTGATCACGGAATTGTAAGAGGCACATTGAATATTAATCTCAAAGTTGAGAGGTCTCGTCTGATGAGGTCTACGCTCCGGCCCTCTAGTGCTCATATCCAAAACCCCGAGAGCTTTCAACTCGAACTCCAAAACCGTTTCGAGTCCCTGGAACATTGCGTATCTGTGGACGATTTAAATGGTAGGTTTGTAGAAACTGTCCAAACGGTTGGGTCTAAGTTCTTTAAAACCCACCGTAAAGGAAGACCAAAAAAGTTCTCCGGTGATGCTGAAGGATACCGCCTGCTCAATAGACAGATATGGAAGTCCTTGCGTCACGACATCCGCACCTTTAACACTAACGGTGTTAAAGAGGCGATTGAGCGGAATCAAGGCTCCAAAGTGTTCGCAAGAGACAAGTCTATTGGGCAAAGTCGTATTATGAAGCTGAAGACCGAGGACGGCAGTGTAGCGTCGACTAAGCCAGAGGTTATGAGAGAGATTGAGAACTTCTACCGGCAGTTATACACCTCGGTTACTATACCTACCATTGGCTCTGACAAAGACCCGCGAGCCAAACTAACCCGACATTTACCGAGGATATCCCGGACATCAGTCTGTACGA
This sequence comes from Diloba caeruleocephala, assembly GCA_947459985.1. Classification (NCBI taxonomy): domain Eukaryota; kingdom Metazoa; phylum Arthropoda; class Insecta; order Lepidoptera; family Noctuidae; genus Diloba; species Diloba caeruleocephala. The sequence continues at coordinate 11,233,096 of OX381627.1, read as the reverse complement.
GATTAGGATGGCCTTGAAACAGCTTAAAAATAACAAGGCGCCGGGTGGGGACGGAATTACGACAGAGCTTCTGAAAGCGGGTGGCACACCGGTACTTAAAGTCCTTCAGAAGCTATTTAATTCCGTCTTACTCGAGGGCACAACGCCGGAAGCGTGGAACAGAGGTGAGGTGGTGCTCTTCTTCAAAAAGGGTGATAACACCCTATTGAAGAATTATAGACCCATCTCACTTCTGAGCCATGTTTATAAGCTGTTTTCAAGGGTCGAATCGTCTCGAGCGCAGGTTTGATGACTTCCAGCCTCCCGAACAAGCCGGTTTCCGAAAAGGTTTCAGTACCATAGACCACATCCATACGCTGCGGCAGGTTATACAGAAGACCGAGGAGTATAATCTGCCACTATGATTGGCGTTTGTGGACTATGAGAAAGCCTTCGATTCGATCGAAACCTGGGCAGTGTTGCAATCTCTGCAGCGGTGCCAGATTGACTATCGGTACATTGAAGTGTTGAAGTGCTTATACAGAAACGCCACCATGTCGGTCCGAGTACATGAACAGAGCACGGGGGCAATTCCATTGCAGAGAGGTGCGAGACAGGGGGACGTCATTTCCCCGAAACTGTTCACCGCTGCAATGGAGGATGCCTTCAAGCTACTGGAGTGGAAAGGATTCGGCATTAACATCAATGGCGAGTATATCACTCACCTTCGATTTGCCGACGACATCGTAGTCATGGCAGAATCGCTGCAAGAGCCCAGCACAATGCTCGATGATCTCAACAGAGTTTCCCAACAGGTGGGCCTTAAAATGAACATGGGCAAGACAAAGGTCATGTCAAATGCCCATGTCGTGCCCATCCCAATATCCGTTGGGAGCTCTGTTCTCGAAGTTGTTGACGAGTATGTCTACCTAGGACAAACTGTCCAGTTAGGTAGGTCCAACTTCGAGAAAGAGGTCAATCGTCGAATCCGACTCGGCTGGGCAGCGTTCGGGAAACTTCGCGACGTCTTTTCGTCAACAATACCGCAATGCCTCAAGACGCAAGTCTTTAACCAGTGTGTGTTACCAGTGATGACATATGGAACAGAGACGTGGTCACTCACAATGGGCCTCATAAGAAAGCTCAAGGTCACTCAGCGAGCTATGGAGAGAGCTATGCTTGGTATTTCTCTACGAGATCGAATCAGAAATGAGGAGATCCGTAGAAGAACTAAAGTTGTCGACATAGCTAAAAGGATTAGTAAACTGAAGTGGCAATGGGCAGGGCACATTGCTCGTAGAACTGATGGACGTTGGGGCACAAAGGTTCTCGAATGGAGACCGCGCACCGGAATACGCAGCGTGGGACGACCTCCAACGAGGTGGACAGACGACCTGGTGAAGGTCGCTGGGAGTCGTTGGATGAGAGCGGCATGTGACCGCTCGTTGTGGAAATCTAAGGGGGAGGCCTTTGTTCAGCAGTGGACGTCCTGTGGCTGATATGATGATGATGATAAATACTTTAAACTTTTTAAATAATAATTACTAGATTTATTATTTAGTATAATAAATTCTTAGCTAAATAATTTACACAATCACGATGATTTTGTATGTACGAAGGATGATAGAAGGTTCTTATGATCTAAGTTAATATAGTAAAAGAGTCACGGGATACGAAAATATACCTAAAACATCTTAAAAACAGGGATATAAAATATATTTGACTAGTTATTTGTTTAATAAGTGTAAGGGTGCGATTCAGAGACATGAACGTAAGACGAGCGAAGAACGCTCTAAGCCGAGTAGTGGCTAAGCGCATTTTCAAAATTTGTATTCAGAGTCACAGTCCCTCTCAAACTTACGTCGGTCTTCGCTAAGCTTGAACTCTATAATATCGGTGAGATACGATTTTTACAAAATAGTGTAGTCAGGCATAAATAAAAATAAAAAAGGATAGCAATATATACTAAATGCCATTGGAGTGAGCGAAACAGAATATCTGACACATAAACCTATATAATTATGTTGTAACATCTTTCTAAATCGCAGGAATGAACATTTTACGAGTGAAAATTGTCTACTCGAAATGCCTCTTTTTCAGCGTTTGAAAAAGAATTGCTAAAATTATGAATTACTCCACATCCACCACACGAGAAATAAAAATACTGACACAGACTTGATTAAAATAAAAATTTGGGGATGTGGACTGAAATCACAAGGTCATAAGTCATCATAAGTTTATTATTCTATACATAATTATTCTTACATTATAGTAATACACTGCGAGTAAGTAAAGACGATATTTTGTTAAATAGTTAAACATATTGGACTAATGTAGCCTCCATAGTTAAAAGCTTATTAGAATTATGACAATCAAAGTAAACAACTGATGGCACGGTTGGTGCAGTGGCTGATACAGTCGGCTGATGCGCTCCGGGTCATGGGTTCGATTCCCACACGGAACTAATATTTATATGATCTGCAGGTAGTTGTTCAGGGTCTGGGTGTATTGTATGTGGAGTTCGTGTCTGTAAACGCACCCACGACACAGGAGAAATCCTAGTGTGGGGCAACGATTTTTTTGAGAAAAAAATAAAACTTTCTCATATATCCATAATTCATAGTTACTGTTGTTGCCGGCTCAGTGGCGCTAGATTCGCCCAAAGTAGTTGATTTTCACTACTTGGCTTAGCTTAGTTTACGCTAAGCTTAAGTCGTGTTCCGATCGTCTGTGAATACAATTATGAGCATAAGTAGTGCATTTTGACAGATGGAACCGTAAGTTCATGCTTAGACTCGTTTCTGAATCTCACCTCAAGTGTGACTATCAAATAAATACATTAACTAGGTTCTTAACAAAAACCTATTCATGTAGTGCAGTCTTTCCCAACGTGGGCGATAACGCCCCCTTGTGGGCGCTGCAGGCCTAAAGGGGGGCGGTAAGAGACCCAGAAAAAAAAGGGGGCATTGTGTAGGGCTTTGGGGTCGATTTATAATTTCATCTACCTAGCTAGGAAGACTCTTAGACACCGACTGAGCTCTCGACTCTCGACTACATCTTGTGAACATCAACTAATATTAATTAAGATATAGCTCAAACTCGGTTCGATATAAAAGACCGCGGGCAATCATGTTTTAACAAGTTTTTGTTAAATAATCCGAATTGTACATTCCTATACCAATCGGCTGGTTCTATAATACTTGTGCTTGCTTGTCGAGCACGATTGGGCGTCGAATGAGATAAACGAGTTTATGCACGTTTGTCTTATTCCTGTTGGTGCGTGCTGCTTATGCAATCCTATATAAACGACGTAAAGTTATTTTATTTTCATTTGCGGTTTCGCGCATAATAGATAAGCAGTACTTGATTTCAACACTTACGTATTTCTTAAAACAAAACAATGTCGGAAGTAAAAATGAAGAGACGGCAATACTCTGCGGAATATATTAAATTCGGATTTATTGAAAATCCCACAAACCCGTCGTCGCCTTTGTGTCTTCTATGTCTAAAAACATTTTCGAACGAAGCAATGAAGCCTTCAAGACTGCAAGATCATTTGAATAAAATGCATCCAGATAAGACAGAAAAGAATGTAGCATATTTTCAAGACCTAGAGAAGAAGCATAATACTCAGCCAAGTGTATCAAAACTATTTTCGGCGGCTGCTAAGCAAGATGACGACGGACTTCGAGCTTCGTACAATATCTCTTTGTTAATTGCTCAAAAAGGCAAACCACACAACATCGGAGAAGAGTTAATTTTGCCAGCAATAAAGGAAGTAATAACTACTGTGCTTCATAAACCGGCCGCAGATATTATCCGAAAAATTCCTTTGAGTAATAATTCTGTGCAAAGACGAATTGATGAAATGGCTGAAAACATTGAAGAATCATTGTGCAATCATCTGAGGACTAGTCAATTCTCAATTCAGCTCGATGAGTCCACTTTACCAACTAATGAAGCGTTGTTGCTATCTTACGTGAGGTGTATTAAAGATGAGAAAATACGTAAAGAACTATTGTTTGCCAGAAATTTGGAGACAGATACAAAAGGCGAAACCATATTCAATACATTGGAAAAGTTTTGTGAAGAGAAAGAGATTCCTTTGAAAAATATTATATCAGTTGCTACGGATGGCGCTCCGGCTATGACAGGGCGCCATAAAGGCTTCATAGCATACTTAAAGAATAAAATTCCAGATGTCCTTGCTATACATTGCGTTATTCATAGACAACATTTGGTTGCTAGAAACTTAAGTGAACGACTATTTCAATCACTGCAATATGTCATCAAAGCAGTCAATAAAATCCGTAGCAGCTCTTTGAATGATAGATTATTTCATCAGCTTTGTGTTACTAATGACGAAGATTTCAACCGTTTGTTGCTTCATACTGAAGTTCGTTGGCTGTCAAGAGGCAATTGTCTGATTCTATTTTACAACCTGTTTGACTCTATGATAGAGTTCTTGGAAACTAAAGATACAGAACTGCGCGACAAGCTCATAACATCAAAGAATGATATAGCTTACATGACAGACCTGTATAAAATGTTCAACGACATGAACCTCCAACTGCAAGGCGATGAACTAAATTTAATTAAAACAAAAAATGTCGTTGCTGCTTTCGCAGCCAAACTGCTTCTGCACAAAAAGAATATGGGCAAACGTGAATTTCACAATTTTCCGAATTTATCAGTATACTGCAGTAACGACGACTTGTTTGCCTACTGCCAACATTTGGAAAACCTCCACATTGACTTCACCGAACGATACCAGGACATTTTAAACTTGGAAATACCAGACTGGGTGTTGGATCCGTTTTCAAATGTCAACACAGCAATGTCAACTCAGCTGGAAGAAGAACTTATAGAATTGACAACAAACGAAGAAATAAAAATAAAGTTCAAAAATGGATATCAAGAATTTTGGCTACAAAAACCGATCCCACAATTGTACCCTGGATTGTGGTCAATTGTTCAACGATTTTTGATAGCATTCCCATAGTCATATTTGTGTGAACGTGGATTTAGTGCTGTGGCAACGCTGCTTACTAAAAAGATAAATCGTTTGCGTGTTACCGAACGTGGCGACTTGCGGCTGTTTTTGAGTAAATTGGAACCTGATATCAACAAACTTATTGAACAGCATCAGATTCAACCTTCACATTAGTTTTTATATAAGAATTGATTATGTTTGTTTTATTTTCAATAAAAGATACTCTGTCCGAATACTATAAATTTGCGTTTCAATAATCATGTGGTGCCGGCTCAGAATACCACCACCCCATCTCTTCCCGTGGGTGTCGTAAAAGTCGACTAAGGAATTAGCCGGAGCATGGGCAGCAGCGTTCTTCGAGTACATTAACAACTCAACTGCGATCGCCAACCCGTCTGCCAAACGTGGCGATTATGGCAAAACCCCCCAATGAGCACACAATACACCCACATCGGTCATTGTGGTGATCTTTGGGGGAGGCCTGTGTCCAGCAGTGGACTTCATTCGGCCGAAATGATGAATCAGTTATAAGTACTTAGCGGTTTTTAAGTATGTTTAAAAAGGGGGGCGTTCAAAAATAATTTATTCTTAAAGTGGGCAGTAGACAAAAAAAGGTTGGGAACCCCTGATGTAGTGTAATGCTCGAGTACGACTTGAAACGTCAACATAACAAGGTTAATAAATAGTTCTAACCAATGTATAGTTCTGTTCACAGCTTAAAAAGTATGTACGTACATAACTCAAGTTGACTCAAGTGGATGTATTCCCCGCTAAACAAGGATTGCTTTCGTTCGGAAACTTTATCTCGTGTAACCATCATCACAAAGCAGAAAATTTAAATATGAACTAATTACGTAGCAAAATACTCTCTCTCGCTCTCGTTCGCTCCCGCCAAAACTTGCCCTTAGTTGTAAATATTGTAAAAAGTAACGCCAATACTCTTGTTGTGTTGTGTAAAATAATAAATCGTTTCATGGCATATAAATCAACGTTTTTCACTGGTAATAAACACCCACGCCTGCTAGAGTGACGCCCAACTCGCGGCCATGTTAAGTTTTAACACGCGGCAAAAACGAACCCAGTGTAGTGCGGTTAATACCTGAGTGACTATAAAGACATTATCATGCCACGAACGACGCGGGCAACCCGAGCTGCAACCGACCACAAGGCGGAAGAACAAGGAAGCGACAGTTACTCTGATGCGGACTGTGACTCAGTGGTGGAGCCACGCGCCTATGCCGGCGCCGCTACCAGTGCTACCACCCATGCACGCGACTCAACCGACGCGGCCGAGGAGATGCACGCCCAGGGGGGCACCGCCCTCGACCACACGCTCAGCGGGGCCCACACCGGTGCACCCGCCGCAGCGCTGAACACCGAACGGCTACTGTCCACCATGATGGAGTCGTTCGCCAGGATGCAGGCGGAGACCAATCGCACGCTAGTTAACACCCTACGGTCTCTACATCAAGGTAACCTGTGGAACCCAGCCGCGTCGACACCGGCGGCATCGCCCACGGCGATCGCGCCCGCGACCACCGGCGGTAACTTTTCAAAGTGCACCGCGAGGTTTGACGGGCAGTCACGCGACACCGAGGTACTAGAGGCGTTTATCGATGCAGTGGAGGTCTACAAGGAGTGCGCCGGCGTGTCCGACGAGCACGCGCTACGCGGCCTCTCGTTCTTGCGAAGCGGCGACGCGGCGGTATGGTGGCGCGGCGCCCGGGCCTGCGTCGGCTCGTGGCCGGACGCGCTCGCGCGCCTGCGCGCTGCCTACGGCGTGCAAAAGCCCGCGTACAGGATACTACGCGAGGTATTCACGCCAGAACAAAGTGAGTGTGAACGCGCTGAAGTTTTCATAGCAAAGGTACGATCGTTTTAATTAGTTCAATTACCCTATGTTGTGCCAAGCGTGATGATAGTGGATATTGTGTACGGCTTACTACATCGTCGAAACGGAAACGTTTGTCACGAGACACCATTAGCGATATTGATCATCTGTTAGAGAGAGCGAGAATCGTGGAAGATTCGATAACGGAATTAAAAAACCCGATCGTTTCCACGAATAACCCGAATGTACCTACCGCTCCCGACCGCGGTACTACGAGTCCGAGCGCAACCACCGGTTCTTAACTCACCTCTAACTCGAATGATAACTCGAAACGAAATCGTATCAGATGTTCGTTTTGCAAAGCGTTTGGTCACGCGGCTAACGAATGTCGTAAGGCTAACAAAGTCGATAGTGAGAATAAAGCTAGTAAAGTAGGTACTAGTGACAAAAATATTAATCCGATACGTTGTTATGGATGCGGTCAGCCAGCCACCACCCGGTGAAGTCAAAGTGCGAAACTTGTTCGATTAAACCCGCGCCCAACAAACCGTCCGACTTTAACGTCGTAAAAGGTGACTTCTTCGCGACAACGACGTCACATCCTTTGATAACGATAAGCGTGGTAGGTAAGGAAGGGGTAGCAATAGTCGATACCGGGGCTACGCACAGTGTTGTTAGCCCGTTATTGTATTCGTTGTTAGTGAATAACGGCGTTCAATTCCAAGAAACGGAGCGTTATATCGGGCTCGCCGATGGCTCGTGTCATAGGAAAATAGTAAAGATCGCTATGGTACCCGTCACCTTGGATAGTCGAAGAGTCGACACCGAGTTTATGGTATTTCCTGGTGATGACACTAGAACACTTTTAAGTCGTGATTTTATTGCTAACGCGGCTATTGTTCTAGACATAGCCCAGGAGTCATGGCATTTTGCAGATAGTCCAGGAGACCGGTTCCCGTTTTTGCAATCTTATGTATTGAACAGCGCGGCCGTAACGCAAGCAGAGGTCTGCGTTGTATCACTGCGCCAAGATGAATGTACGAGTTTGCCCCCGAAGCACAGGGCCGCACTCAACGAGTTCTTGCAAGACAGATTCACTCAGTTCGCTTCGGCGGGACCTCCTACGGACTTCGCTGTCCATAAGATAAAGGTAATCGAGACACAGGAACCTCTGGCTTTTCCTCCCTTTAGATTGTCGCCGCCTAAGAGAGAGGCACTCGAGAAAGAGCTACACAAACTGGTCAACTCTGACGTCATTGAGGAATGCGTGGTTTTCTAAAAGTTCATAGTACGACCCCAGAGAACACAAAAAAAAGGTCGAAGATTTACTTTACTCTTGATGAAAAAGTTCTTGCTGTGTCTTTATTTTAAGTTAAGTCCGAAATGCTACCTATTTTTACGTATAATATTTATATTGCCAGCACCTCGTACTCTTGGCAAATAAATAAGTCAAGCGGATAAATGAGCGAGACCTGGAACCAACAATAAGATATTTAGCCAATTAAGGAATAAAACAAAAATAAAAACGTTGAAGATAAACTTTGTTTAGTTTTATTAGATGAAATGGCCCTTAAAGCTAATCTAAATTATAACGAAAGATCGGACAAAGTAATTGAGTTGGTTAATGATGGAAACAGCACCAAGCCCGACTGTGCTGACCATTTATAGGTGTTCATTATACGGGGCCTTATAAATAATTACAAAAAGGCTGTATCATATATTTGATCTGAAGCACAACTAGCATGACAAATAAAAGAAATTGTAAAATAACTACAAGAAGCTGGCTTTATTGTGGTTGTTAAACTGTTGCAGTTTGTGACCAAGATACCAATAACAAACAAGCAGTGAGATTACTCTTAAAATGCATCAGAAATAATTAGAAGAACGAAGAATTTACAGTATGTACATGTACATGTACATGTATGTACAGTAAATTAAGACATTCAAACAGCCAAATAGGAGCTTATATTTATAAAAAGAGAGACATAATAATAATAAACAGTTTATTGACTTCGAATTAGCAATTTAGATTAGTCCCTAACTCCCAATTTAGGTCATACCTGTGTTTTAGGAGTCAGTTCCTTCCCAATTACGGGTACAGTATAACAAATAGTAAACTCTTAAAAAGAAAAAAAAACAGGTATGTCAAATAAGTGGTTATCATGATTAATTTGCATGAATGTAACGTTTATTGGGCTGAGATGTGGAGCTGCGATTCTGATTTAGTGTATGGAGGCGTGTGTGGGAACAGTGTACGAGTGTGTGTTGGTTGCGATTCTGGATGTGAATATGTGTAAGTGCTAAATGTGACTGAATATTCTGGATGTGTGTGTTGCGTACATAGTATATTGTGTTGCGTATATTGATCTGCTACATAAATAAAATCCTGGATATAAGACCATAATAACACTGCTACCTAAACTGACTGAGAACCGTGTTATACCCAACAACATTTCGAAAATGTAAGTGAAATATGCCAGTCAGCTTTTTAGTAGGACTGTTGACGCCTTGCATGTGTGCGCGCACACTGCTCTCAACACACACGCGCATACGGCACGGCGGGCGACGCGTAGCGGCAACGGCGCGGGGCGCCCTCCACCCACAGAGCATTCTATGACACCGCGCATTACGGTCGAGTGTGACACTCTCATATTCATATTTATTATAAATTTAAAAGTCATTCATTACAGTCATTATTACATTATCATTATTGAGTATAATTTATCGCGAGTCCACCCCGTCATTGCAAGCAGTACCTCAGTTCTACATTTTGGTCCAGACGAGCCGGATTTGAAAATCACGTGGCGAACAAGAACAAAGGAAATACTCGCGCATCCGCGCACGAGTGGCGGCCATTACGTGGACTCACCCAAAGCGAATTCTATACAAGTTGATTCAGGAATCAGAAATACAAGCATACCTAATATACTCTTTTACTACTTACTTTTACAAGCAAAAACAGATCGCTATAGAAATAATATTATAGTGCCAACCATTACAATTATTGCAGATTCAAAGTGACATCTCGGAATCTGAGCAAAGTGCCATCTAGAAATTTCCATTCTCCTACATCCAACTTTAGCTATACCCTGCGATTTAAATATTTGATACCCAGTTACGTTCCCATAATTATTTATAGCGAAACAGTTCGTCTTTGTCTTCATTTTAGTAATAGGTCCCACTTAGGCCTTGAGCATCTTGAAATGCCCTATTTTGTGATTACTGTTTGTAAATTAATATAATTATTTTGTTTTTGCAGTGTGTTATAACCACGTGGTGAAAACGTGGTCGCTGTTGCCTTCCGGTCGGGCTAGCTACATCGCATGTTTGCGCGAGCCCTAGCGGCTGCGCTGCACTCGCTAGTCGCTAGCTTGGTGTTTAGCTCATTTCATGCGCACCTTCGCTGCTTCATTACCTAAAATTTAAGTATTTAACCTCACACTTTAACATCTTTTGTGAAATTTAACGTTGCGTTTATTAAATATTATCATGGATTACAAATCATTACTTAAAAAACGTGGAAGCTATAAGGCTAAATTAACTCAATTCAAGTCATATTTAGAAATAATAACAAGCTGTGGTACCTTAAGTAACTTACAAATTAGTGAATTAAAAACAAGATTGGTAAAAATAGAGGAACTATATTCCGAATATGATAGTATCCAATGTGACATAGAAAATGTTTGCGATATTCCAGAGGATCAGTACAACGAACGCGAAATCTATGAAAATCAATGTTATGCTGCGTTTGCTGTTGGCCGAGAGCTGTTGAGTAGATGGGAGACCACTACGGGCATTGCTAGTACTGTTTGTGCAAAGAAAGGTGGGATTCAACTCAAACTTCTAACCATACACTTGCCTACCTTTTCCGGTCAGTATCATAACTGGTTAGAGTTCCATGACACTCACATTTCATTAATACATACAAATGACAATACCGAGAATCAGTAAATTTCATTATTTGCGTGCTGCCTTGAAGGATAGTGCTGCATTTATCATTGGTTCCCTTGACTTCTCTGATGAGAACTATGATGTTGCATGGGCCTTGTTGTGCGACCGATACAACAACAAACGGCTGCTAGTATACAATCATATACAAACTATTTTTAACATTGAAACGATAATAAAAGAATCCTTCAAAGCCCTCCGCAACATGATTGACACAGTCAGCCGCAACTTGAGAGCTTTAAAAACACTTAAGTTACCCATAGACGGTTGGGATGTGATAATTATACACATTGTTTCAAGTTGGTGACATGCCGGGGATGGGAAACTTACCGTAATGAACTGGATGAGTTGGCCACAATTGCTGATGTAGGCTTCAGCGGGTCACAGCCTATGTACTGCGGTTTATACACAACTGTCACTTTTCAAAAAGTAAACATACTGAGTTCTTAACTTTACATGAGCTTAACTTATCATTAATTACATTATGTAAAATTTCCCAACGAGAATCATTTCATCAGGAGTATAAATCATTAATAAACAAAAAACAATTGCCAGTAAAGAATAAATTGATAAATTTAAATACAGTTTTACATTCTGATGGTCTTATTCGAGTTGGAGGTAGGCTCTCTAATTCAAATTACAGATACGACATTAAACATCCTATACTGTTACATGCATCTAGCCACATTACAGTACTCATTTTTAAACATTACCACAAATTACTCATGCATGCTGGTCCATAATTAGTACTGTCGAACATTCGTCATAAATTTTGGGCTTTAAATGGTAGAAATCTTTCAAGGAAAACAGTACATAATTGTGTAACATGTTGTCGGTTTTCAGACAGAATTACGCAGCCAATAATGAGCAATCTTCCTGAACAGCGTCTGCATGCTGACTACCCATTCATAAATACAGCAGTAGATTATGCGGGACCAGTTATGATCCTCAACAGAAAGGGTACAGGTAGTAATTTAGTAAAGGCATACATATGCATTTTTGTGTGTTTGGCGGTTAGAGTAGTACACATAGAGCTTGTAACCAATCTGAGCTCTGAAACATTTATTTCTGCTTTAAGCAAGTTCATTGCCCGTAGAGGGAAACCTGTCAACATCTTCTCGGACAATGGTAAATGTTTCGTGGGAGCATGTAATGAGTTGGCTAGGTTTTTAAATTTAATGCAGACTATATAGGCTCATATGCTTCAAACTTATCCATAAACTTTAAATTATAGCCACCAGCTTATAGTCCACATTTCAATGGTTTAGCTGAGGGTGCAGTAAAATCAGTTTAACATCATTTAAAACGTATACTAGGCCTTGCAAATCTTACCTATGAAGAAATGAATACAGTACTTACACAAATAGAGGCTATCCTGAATTCAAGGCCTCTAATTCCATTACCTTCCGATCCATCAGACCTGGTGGCCCTCACACTGTCACATTTCCCTCTTGGACGAACATTAACCGTTTTACCCTTTCCTCAGGCACAGGATGTAACAAGGTTGAGCACTTTCTCACGATATATGAGAACTCAACAGTTGAAAGCCCATTTCTGGGATAGATTTTACAAGGAATACATTACAGAGCTACAAAAACGTCAGAAGTGGTGCAAAGGAGGAAGAGACCTACAACTAGGAACAATGGTGCTGGTCAAGGACGATCGTCTCCCACCAAACAGATGGCTGCTCGGGCGAATATCCTGCGTTTATCCAGGCTCCGACGGTGTGAATAGAGTGGCCGACGTAAAGACTACATCTGGCATTTTGCGGCGTACTTTCAACAGACTATGCCCGCTACCAGTTGATGATCAACTCCATGTTCCGGCAAGCCACACTGCCTTGCCGAGGGGGGTAACTTGTTGACGCCTTGCATGTGTGCGCGCACACTGCTCAGAGCATTCTACGACACCGCGCATTACGGTCGAGTGTGACACTCTCATATTCATATTTATTATAAATTTAAAAGTCATTCATTACAGTCATTATTGCATTATCATTATTGAGTTTAATTTATCGCGAGTCCACCCCGTCATTGCAAGCAGTACCTCAGTTCTACAAGGACTGTGGCTTCTAATATGGGATACCTTGCAGGTAATTTGTAAATATGAATGTTATGTATTTACTTCAACATTTGATTGAGCTACGAACTTCAATATAAATACATTAATTGAGCTTGTTGGCAATCAAATTTTAAATTGCATTTGAAACAAAACGTTACTAAATGTTGGTGACGTTATTACAGTTATAGTAGAGGTGGTGGCAGTGATGGTGGTGGTGGCAGTGATGGTGGTGGTGGCAGTGATGGTGGCGGTGGCAGTGGTAATGGTGGTTGAACTATCGGTGGTGGGCTTGTGAGTGGTTGTACTCGCTCCTTACCACGGTATTCGGGCCCTCTTGCCAATCGGTGGCGTTCAACAACCGTCAAACTGATCTAGCTCCCGTAAACCCTCCAAAAAAGTTCAGTGCATGATGTCAACATACATTCCTAGAAAGCCAGGTCCTACAGAAAAATCCCACATGGATGACTGCTTGTTGAGAATGATAACGAAGGACTTTCAGCCATTTGATATTGTCAATAATGAAAGTTTCTGGGCATATACTCAAGCATTAAATCCAAATTATGAGATTCCTCGTAAAACGCCTTATAATAGACTATTAGGCGTTAAATATGAGGATAGGTTAAGTACGGTCAAAAGCACAATAAAAAAGTTTTGCCAAACGATCTGTCTAACCGTGGACATCTAGAAGTATGGAAGCGTACATAGCAGTTGCGGGTCATTTTATACACAGTGGGACATTAGAGTACGTCTCATTGTTATTGGATTTACATTATTATTTTGGATGCTACGTCCACAAGTTAAAATTTATAATTCAAGAAGATTCAAGTTTACCCAAAATTGCGTCCACAGTTAATGAGGTACAGAAAACTGTAGCTCATTTTAAAACAATTTCTCGAGCAAAAGAAAAAGTAACTAACTACGCGATGTAAGCCGTTTAAATGTCTTTTATTATAATGAGTAATAATAAAATAAAAATAAAAACTTTTAAATAATTACCATACTAATGCACAAAATATTCCTCAAGGAAACGCAAAAACTGTGGTGGTGTCTGTTCTTACTCGATGGAACTTCACATGCTGCAGCACTTCTGTGATCTACAGGAGGCGCACGAGCACTATCCCAAACTTAAATGCATATTTACCTATAATTCCGATGGAAGAGTGGAAATGCATCGAACAGCTTATTGTGGTTCTTAAATCTTTTATAAAGTTACGATTACGATGACCGCTGAAAAATGCCTAACAGCAAGTACTCCATTTATAAGCATCTATTGAAAATGTCTATTATAAATGGCGTTCAAATTAACAATGTCTGTTTGAGCGTATAGTTGCAAGTCCTCGGCATAGAGATGGTAAGTTGGTGGTTAATGGTGAATTTGAATAACTGTATTTCTAGCCTTAACGCTGACCTAAAAACCATCGATGACTGGTGTGGTAAATTCGTAATTACTGTAAATGTATAAAAATGTCAAGTTATCCTTACGGGCTGCTCGTTCCACATAAAAACCTTAATTCTGGTCACCTAACTCCGATTATATTCAACAATGCTGTTATTCCTTTTTCACGCGACGTAAAGGATTTGTATTTACACATTGACGATAGGCTAAATTGGGATAAACAAGTCTGTCAGGTTAGACTGCAAGTCTCCAATATAATCCAAATCCAAAATAAAATGCCACAGTCATACTGCGATCTCTCTGAAGATTTAAACATTTGCTTCATCTAGCACTAAAACCCTTCTTTCTGGTCCAGTCCCTTGTGCTTCCTGTAATTGATTATGCGAATGTTTGTTACTCGGATTTATCTCAAAACCTTCTCAACAAATTTGATCGCCTTCTGAACCACTGCATCCGCTTCATTTTTGGGCTCCGTAAGTCTCAGTAATTAATAGGCAGTGAGGGTTAAAAAATAAAAAGCACGTATGTTTATTTGTACGATATATATCATATATAAAAATGAATTATAACCTACCTAGTAACTGCATCCACGTGTTCGTCGGATTTTCTTCCACCGTCACTTAAACTAGTTTTCTCCATATTTTATATTTATTTATGTAATCACTCCACTGCGTATTAATAATAATAATAATAAACCAAAGCTGTTGTTTCCGTTTCTAGAAGTATATAACCCATTTAGCACCCATTACAATAGGCCTTATAATTGTAAACTACTATCATCATCTTATACAATAGTTTTACACCTCCGGGGACAATACGCGTCTGCATTTTATAGTGTAGCCATGGAGAGTCCCCGGTTAGTGTCCCACCATACATTAAAATTCTCTAAAGGCCCTCTGCGTGTTGGACCCATAAGCGTAAGCCTATCAAAACACCGGGCCCCCTTCCAGGGCATATAAGCGTAAGCCTATCAAAACACCGGGCCCCCTTCCAGGGCATATAAGCCCGTGAATAGAGAAACTTGTAGATAATAATAATAATATAATAACCTGGCAACCCTGCGTGTCAACAAAAGCAACATTTGTCTCTCATATTTATTAAATTATACAACATATTTTTTGACGATTTTAGCAATAAACCTAGATCACTTTTACGTTAATAAAATCAGGACAGAAAAGACATCTGTATATAATTCTTATAATTCAATGAACCATAGTAACATTTTACAAATTACATACATCATGCATCGAACTGACAGTGACAAGAAACGAAAAAATTCTGAAAATAAAATAATACAAGAAGAAAATAAAGTTAAAGAGCAATAATACTAATATGAAGACAACTGAATATGTTCACAAGGGCCAGAGAAAAGCTCAAGCACAAGCAAGATCTCCGGACTTGTCGCCGAGCTCCGCCTCACTGTCGCTGGTGTTGGATCAAGCCTCGCCCGCTGCTGTAGTAGCGTCGAGCTCTAGCGACGAGTATTTCTCTCCGCCGTCGCCACCACCTGCACGTCGCCGGGGAGGACCCCGGCCACCGGACTGCTTAGGACCTCGAGGCCGACCGGCCTCTAACAGGGTCCCCGCTTCCGGTGCTAGTGTGCAGCATATGTGATGGTCACAGGTGATCAATGAAAACGTCATACGCGCATACTTTGGGGCTACAGAGGGGGGAGCTAACCTGACCGCGTACCGTGCTCTGATGGTCTCTCTGTTCCAGGTATATACAGATGTATGTATATACAGATGTACTTATATACAGATGTCTCTTTCTTGAACCAACCGTCAACGTTTCGGTCCAACGACTATCGGATCAGGTACGGGCCATCCAACGTTGTCACATGTTGGACGACATCGTGCTTGATCGATTTCGCTTAGAATCGCAGAGTAGTCTTGTACTCTCTGCCTCGATTGCGGCACAGTCGTGCATATATTCCGTGGCTTCAGAAGTACCATTCTACATGTATGTGCCCGACCCAGTTCTAGAAAACGACCATGTCACACTGTACTGGGATCGATCTATCATCACTGACAGGACTAATGTAGCCAATAAGCATGATATAGTGGTGATAGATCGAACACAGCGAAGCACAATGATTGTGGATTTTTTTAAATGTTCTTCGTTCTATAAGTTTGGCTATGTGCGGTGCAATATCTACTTTAGGTTTATTACTTGTAGAGTTTTTGTTTGATGGTGAGATTACATTTGTAATAATTTTGATGATAGATGTATATAATTATAAAATGTCTTGAGTATTGGTCAAGATAGCAGAAGCTTCCGTAAATTTATTTTTGAGGGTTTCTTTTTCTAATGTTATAATTCGCAAATTCTACCTTTGGTAAGATTTTCTTGATTTCATTTGACCTCGTATCGCAAATCTTGCTCTTAAAAGTCTATGCTCAGTTGGGTATGACGTGTTTAAAATATTTATATCTCTGATCTGTTATTATTATTTGTTATGAAGTAGTCAATTTCATTATTTAGACTTTAGGCTTTAGACTTAGTAAAACCAGCAAGTCGTTTATCGTAAACAGTGTTAGGTTCTTCAACAAAATTCCTTCTAGTATTACCGATTTGCCAGAACTACAGTTCAAATCTTTGATTAAATGTGTTTTAATGTCGAAGGCCTATTATAGCTTTCATGGGCCTCGGCGCGCGCCACCCTCGGGGTCCCACTTCGTGGTCGGAGGCGTTCCCATCGGCGTCGAGCCGACGATGAAGTACCTAGGACTCGTCCTCGACAGCCGGTGGAACTTCCTGCCGCACTTCAGGCAGCTGGCCCCCAAGGTGACGGCGGCCGCGTCTGCATTTTCGCGGCTGCTGCCCAATTTAAGGGGCGGAAATGCCTCCTGCCGGAGGCTTTACATGGGGGTCGTGCGGTCCATGGCCCTTTACGGGGCCCCAGTGTGTGGGCTAAATCCCTCAGGGTAGCCAACGTCGCCGTGCTGCGAAGGCCGCAGCGAACGATGGTCCTCAGGGTAATAAGGGGAAACCGCACGGTCTCCTACGAGGCGGGGAGCCTCCTTGCCGGATCACCGCCCTGGGATCTAGAAGCGAGAGCCCTCGCGTCACTGTATCAGTGGCGCGGGGAGGCGCTAAGTCGGGGCGAACCGCCAGTACCTCGTGAGATCGAGGTGCGTCGGTTCGAGCTCCGGCGGATCCTGGTGGCGGAGTGGAAAGGGCGACCGGAGCGGCCCACTGCAGGGCATGCCGCGATAGCGGCGGTAAGGCCGGTAACGGAGGAATGGCTGGAGAGGCGGCATGGCGCCCTCACCTACCGGATGACGCAGGTACTCTCGAACCATGGGTGTTTCGGGAAGTACCTGTGTCGAATAGGCCGAGAAGAGACGCCTGGTTGTCATCACTGCGGAGACTGCCCGGAGGACACGGCGCAGCACACGTTGGAGGAGTGCCCAGCTTGGGCAGCGCAGCGCCGTGACCTCGTCGTGGCGGTCGAAGGGGGTGACCTCTCGCTTCCGGCCGGGTCCATCGTCCGGAGTGAGAGCGCGTGGGATGCCGTCGCCTCCTTTTGCGAGGAAGTGATGCAAGCAAAGGAGGCGGCAGAGCGGGTACGGAGGGATATCTCCGATCCCCTCCGCAGAAGACACACCGGGCGTCGGCGCCGGGGTGGGACGCTGGACGATCTCCGGCCACCATGAGGAGCGGCCTGCGGGCGACGAACCAGGGGCGGTCCGTCGCCCGAACAGAAACAAGCCCGAGACGGCGACGCGCGTGTTCCGCGCGCGCCTCTCCTACCTGATCATTGAATAATGAATTTATTTTTTTGGTATATTTCGAATAAAGGTTGTCTGTCTGTTTATCTGACGATTGAAAATATATTTATTCGAGTTCTTGTTTGCTTTCTTAATATTATATTTAAATGACTTATTTGCTATAAACGTCACTAAGCCAGCATTGTTGTAGTTTGTTGTTTGCGATTAATTTCGAATTCAAACTTTAATCGTTTTATATGTAAATAGTAACTTGGTACCTAAGTTAATTGTTGTAAATAAAATTTTATGTGTATTTAAGTCGGTGAAAATAATAGTGAATAAACAGTTACAAACTATTTTAAAATAAATCTAGAGAGAAAAACCACTGTGTTTAATTTTTGTAAAAGATCAATATCCTATAAATCTACAGTGACTAATTTGAAACAATATTTAAAATTAAAACATATTAGTGTGTATATTACGATTTAATTGCGAGGTCTTTGCGGTCAGGTAATATTAACTCAATTGTCCATGGCAATGCTAGTAACGGGGCTGCTTACGTTAATAGAGAATATGGTGATGGCAATAATGTTAGATCGTGAATCCACCGCAGTATAATCCCACTATAGGTGACGGTACAATTAGGCAACCCCTAAAATAATACAAAAACAATATCTAGGCAGATATGTTCAGACGAAAAAAATAAAATCGATAAATGTTGATTAAAAATGATAACTCAGGACTTTGAGCCATTTAGTGTAGTTAAAGATTATCCGGGCTACCAGTTACCTAATCGTAAGACATAATCTACGACGCTATTGTCTGAACAATATACTAATAGACTTGCGAAATATCAGGAAATGGGGCAGCGGTGTCGGAGTATCTGTTTTACATTGAATTTTTGGACCTCACGAAATTTGGAAAGCTACTTGGCCATTACTGCCCATTTTATTGACAATGATGCCTTTGAGTTCTGCAGTATTTTATTACAATGCGCTGCATTTGATGGACATCGTACAGGAGAACGAATAGCGTCAGAGCTCCGACAGGTAGCCAATAGTTGGGCTGTCCATCATAAAGTATTTTTTTAGTTTCGGGTAATGCAACAAACATGTTGTCCGCAGCTAGAATTATTGGTAGGTCACATTAAGGTACAGTCGCCAAATTTCGTCCCCGAACCTAATTTCGTCCCCTTCCGTATTTTTTCTTCCATTGAACGCTATCTAGTTTTCATATCGGCATATGAATAAAGTTGGATAGCTCAGTCGGCCATTGTAAAAAAAATGGTGGTGTAACGCCGCTATTACAACAAGATATGTAAAAAAGGAGAAAATGGTTGAAGGTGAGTTTTTCTTTGTAATATTATGTGAACTGATGTTTGACTTATTGAAACAATTTTTTTGAGAAAATCTATTGTTTTTACATATGATTTAAAACAGTAGAAAACATTTGGTTATGCCATGTGTTTATTGTGGAATGGATGTTCATTGTGACAAATAGTAAATTCCTAATAACGTCCCCCTACGTGTCCCCGAGACGGTATTTAGGTAACTTCACCTTACTTTAAAGTTTACCTCCAATGACTGTTTTCCACGTTTATTTAATACTTTTCTTTATTCTACAGGTGCCAAAGAGAAAGCTGTGGATTCTGAAGCAATGAAAGCAGTTGAAGTGGTACGAACGAAAGGCATAGGTTATAAAAATGTCCCAAGAGCTACTCTGAAAGATTATGTGAAACAGTCTTCTGGCGAGGACACATCTGGAGATGAACCAGTTTTGGTCACTACTGACGAAGAAGATAGCGACAATGATAACGCTGAATGCCCAGTTTGTCATAAAAGCTTTTCCCAACACTAAAAGGGAGAGAAATGGATGAAATGTGTCAAATGTTTCCCATGGATGCATGAGGATTGCGCTTAAAATCCAGGGCCTAAATTTATCTGTACAACTTATCTGGAGAGTTAGAATTATTTAACCATACGAATGATTGATAAAAGGCTGATTAGATATTAAGTATAATATAATTACTGAGTACATTTTTAATTATGTTTTTGTGAATACTTTTTAAGTTCATGTACTAATTATTGGGATCTCTATATCGTCCCCGGGAGGAAATTAGGTGCCTTAAAATTTATTTTTAAACTTTGCACTATTTTGTTAAAGTTATCGTTATAGAGTTTGTAATGAAATTAATGTGGTTTTGATTATTTTTAATAATAAAAGAGTAGTATGCCTAATTTCGGACGTTACATTAATTATGATGTATGATGTATTAATTACGATATTTGGCGACTGTACCTTACGGTTGCTATGCTCAAAAATTGAAACTCTTTGTACAAAGTGCTATAAATGGTCGTTTCCTACAGGAAATACAGTACACTTACTACGAAAGTCCAAAAAACAGTAGCGAATTTCAAGAAGAGCTCTATAACTAAAGAAAAGCTCCTTAAATATCAAACAACATCCCAGAACGTAGCAGTTTGCTTCTTTCTGTCCTAACTTGGTGAAGCTCAATCTACTTTATGATAAAGCGATTCAGTGAGCTACAAGAAACTTTATGACCAACAATACATAATTTAAACACGGAGTTGCCGGTCAAACCTATTGAGGAGTGGAAGTGTATAGACCAAATAAGTGAGGTATTGCAACCATTCGAGGAGGTGACCACTGTAATGAGTGCGGGAAAATACATCACTGCCAGTAAAGCGGTGGTACGAATATCTGGGTTAATTACGATGTGTGAGGACCTGGTAAGTAGGGATTATTTTAAACCCGACAAAGTTTTGATTAAACACTTGAAGGTTGGTTTGGTTTCGCAAGATTTGGAGACATAGTACGAAATAAGGAAATTTATATATGTACTATGTTAGATCCTCGCTTCAAACAGCACGCTTTTAAAGATCAAGTAGCAAAGTTGTGCGCAAAAGACAAGTCTTGACAGAATAAAGCAATTTCACGAATAGCCAACCAGACTCTGACTGGACCATCAATCTTACCCTCAAGATCTGTGCTTTCATTATGGGGACGATTTGATACAAAAGTTGCTTCGTCGTATGAACCTAAGACTACGGAAGATAAATCAATAGAGAAGTCAGATTTATATCTCTCGGAAAATGCCATTCCTCGCTCATAATGTCCTTTGCGATAATGGAAGAAGCGTAAATCGCTATATTCCGCACTAAGCAAAATCTTTATCGCCAGCTCCAATTTTGTTTTAACGTCAATTCCGTGTGAACAGGATTTTTTTAGAGCGGGTTATACAATTTCGGAAAGACAATCTCGCCTTACTACTCGTACATTCAAAGTAGAAAAAAATCACGTTTTAAAATATGAACAAGTAAACTGTAAAAATATGTTTTTAAACTGACATGGTCACTTACACTATTATTAGAACTGAAAACGGGATATTTACCATGTTTTTTATTTGTGTTGAGTTCCCGATATTTCGGCGCTGTTGCAAGCGCCATGTTCACGGATAAATTTTACTTAATTCAAAACTTTTGGTGTACAATAAAGAGTATATAAATAAATAAATAAATAAAATAAAATACATATTCCGTGGTGTTACCAAATACCCTGAATGAGTAATGTAATGAATAGTTCTAAAGACTATATCAGTTATGTTTGCGGCTGCAGCAGACGAAGGAGTAATGCCTCCCTATGTTATTCATACGGTAGAAAGCTGGTGGTTACAGTGGGTTGAATGAGGAGCCGAGAACGATCGCTTTAATGGAACCAAAAGTGGTTGGTTTGAG
Source organism: Diloba caeruleocephala (assembly GCA_947459985.1). NCBI lineage: Eukaryota > Metazoa > Arthropoda > Insecta > Lepidoptera > Noctuidae > Diloba > Diloba caeruleocephala. Next base: position 11,211,420 of record OX381627.1, on the reverse strand, counting down.
TGTAAGCTTTTATGACTGGTTCAATTAAATACATTTTTCAATTTTGCCGCACACTAGGATTTCTCATGTGTCATGTGTGCGTTTACAGACACAAATTTCACACACGATACACCCAGACCCAGAACAACTACCTGCTGCAGATCATACAAATATTTGTTCCGTGCGGGAATCAAACCCGCGACCCGGAGCGTAATGGTACTGTAATGCACCTTATATAGGACCATACATCGCTTACGTCCTTCAGTGGTAAATAGTGGATAGTATATTTTTTTTAAATTTATTTATGCTATGTTTTATGATATGTATAGATTAAGTCATCATTTGTACTTGCAGGTAAATAAGATGGCACGAGATCAATTTTCAAAAGCCCTGATTCGGACTCATTTATGCTGAAGAATATGATAAAAAAACACAAGTACAAAAGGATAGTGCTATATGACACGACTAAAGAACGCTTCGAAACTGTCAGAGAATGCTACATTCCAAAAAGCAAATCTTTTTCAGCATCAAATATACATTATTCCCGTTTCTTAATGTAATACTCAATATCTTGTCGATGTTTTATCCAAAAAGTATAACCTGACGTCTATGGATATGACATTTCAACCAGGACGCCTAGAATTTTTTTGGCTGGATTTGTAGCTATGGATATCGCAAAACGTTAATTCGGTCGGTCGGTTGGTGAGAGTTCTTCCAGTTGGCATGACCTGGAAGCTGGCGTTCCACAGGGCGGTATTCTTTCCCCGTTGTTATTCTCATCTTCATTAAGTTTATCACTCACAGTCTTCAGTGTGCGTATCATCAGTATGCCGATGACCTTCAATTGCATTTATCAAAGCGGGTGGATAGTTTATCTTTCAAATCAAATCAAATCAAATCAATCTTTATTTGCAAGAAAATGTGGTAGGTACATAGGTTGTTACAAGTCATAGCAGTTAGCGATCAGCACATCTTTGTCAGATTATTGACATGCAAATAGTGTAGTCACAAAAATTATTAAAAAGACTTTATCATTATATTGTAATAATTCAAATTATACCTTCACCTATTATCAATTTTATTCTTATTATTGGTTAGTATAGAAACTACTAATATTCATAATTTTAAGATATATGACTATTAGTGTAGTATTAAATATGTCATTATTATATATTCCAATGAAACATTTGCCACAATACATATTACTATTATTTGTCACTATTAATGAACTCCTCCACATTATAAAAACATTTCTTTATAAGCCAACATTTTAGTTCTTTTAAAAATAGGGAGGTTCGTAGTAGCTTGAAGTTATTTGGAACAGCATTATATAAATACGACCACACATCACAAAGCAGTTTTTTTTGTAAAGAGTAGTTCTTGGCACTCGCTGTAAGACAGTTCTATCCGGATTTCTGGTGTTTCTCGGATATATCTCATTTGCTCTGGCAAAGAAGGAAGGATGTTGCCTCACAAATTTTGCAACTTGATAAATGTACATGCAGGGCAAGGTTAAGAGGTTTAGTTTCAGAAACAGGGGCCTGCAGGAATGCCATGGAGCTGCTCCACATATTGCCCTAAGGGACTTTTTTTGGGCAATGAAAGCTCTGTATACATTCGTAGAATTGCCCCAAAGTACTAAACCGTAACTTAATACCGATGCGACGTAGCCATGATATGCCATGAGTACTGTTTCGGGATTTGAAGCCTTTCTTAGTTTAGCTAAAACGTAAACAAATTTATTTATTTTATTACATACCTTTTCTATATGTGCCTTCCAGTTTAAATTTTGGTCAATAACTATACCCAAAAACGAAGCATTGTTTACTTGTGTTATATTTTCCGTCCGGTACATAATGTCGAGATTTTGAAGCTTTTTACCGTAAGTGCCGAATTGAATGAATTGAGTTTTTGACAAATTAATTTGCAGGTTATTATTATGGAGCCATTGAACTATAGATGTAATTGTATTATTTATATCATTTAAATAATTAACATTGGAATAATTGGATGTCATAATAAGAGAGATGTCATCAGCGAATAAAATGCAAGGGTTAAGGGTCACACTTGGCAGATCATTGATGTAAACCAAGAATAACAGAGGCCCAAGAATACTTCCTTGCGGGACCCCTGAGATATTGACACTATACGAAGATCTGTGGGCCACTAATTCTCGTTTATGATTTACGCTCATAATTTCAAGGCATTGTTCCCTATCCTTCAAGTATGAGTCGAACCATTTATAGGCAGGACCCCGAATACCGTACTTTTCTATTTTGTTTAATAATAATTTATGTGAAACGAGATCAAAAGCACTTTTCATGTCAAAGAATATGCCAGTTGTTTGTTTATTACTATCTAGGTTTTCAGAGATTCTAGTTACAAGATTAAAGCATGCCAAAGTTGTAGACTTTCCCTTCTGGAACCCATATTGCTCGTTTCTCAATATATTGTGTTTTGTAACAAAATTATATATTCGCCCATGCATGGCTACCTCGAATACCTTTGAAATAATTGGAATAAGTGTTATTGGTCTGTAGTTACCTAGTAAAGATTTGTCACCCTTTTTGTATAATGGCTTTACTATCGACTTCTTAAGTAAGCTAGGGAAATGACCTTCGGTAAACGAAAGATTGAGCAAATAAGTTAGTACGGGTGTCAATTCAAGAACACATTCCTTTAAAATTGTTGTGTTAAATTCGTCATAGCCTACTGAATTTGTGTTATTGAGCGATAGAATAATTCTCATAACTTCGAGACAGTCGCATGGTTTAAGATATATACTGTTGCAAATACTAGGTATGTTTACATCGTTTATATCTTGATGGTCAGTCTTACTTCGTTTTGTATAAGAATCTGTTAAATAGGCATTAAAGGCGTTTGCTATTTCTTTTGGATCATTAAGAAGATTGCCATCCTTGTTTATCTCACTTATGAAGTCTTTTATCTGTATACCTTTAGATTGTTTTTTTATCAACTGCCATGATGCTCTACAAATATTTTTGCAGTTGCTGAGCTTACTATCGTTGTAGTTTTTCATAGAGTTAAAAATACACTTACGTAGTAATTTAGAGTATGACTTAAACTGTTCTTTATGTTTTTCAGATTTTTGTTTGTAATATTTTAGTCGTAATTGGCGCTTGGTCTTACAGCTTACTTTTAGTCCTTTCGTTATCCAAGCTCCTTGTTTGGGCTTCTGAGAAACATTCCGTTTCAATATCGGAAAACATAGATTAAAGAATATTGTTAGCAGTTCATGGAAGTTGGAATATGCTAAATCGAGATTTGACTCATTATATATGTCACTGAACGAAAGACTTGCCATACACTCTTTAAATTTAAGTATATTTTCGTTGGAAAAATCTCTTTTATATATTTTGTAGCTTGTAAACAACGCTTTCCTAATAGTTGCAGGAATAGTCAGTAATTGGGCTGTCTCGTGATCAGATATTCCAAGATGAAGGATTTGGCCTTTTGCTGTTTTGATGTTACTAATAAGATGATCGATACAGGTTTTTTGTCGTGTTGGCTCGGTAATATGTAATATTAAATTAAAAGTTTTAGTAAAATCTATTAATTCAATTGATTGTTTATTCATTTGCAAAGTATTTATATTTAAGTCGCCGGCGATTACTACTCTTTTGTTAGAATTATATACGAATTTATGTAATATGATGTCAAGTTTGTTAAAAAATATAGTAATGTCAGAGTTTGGAGTCCTGTACAAACAGATTATTATCAAGTTTGGGTCAGTTAATTCAATAGCGCAACATTCAAAGTGCTTGTCAATCGACATTTCTTTAATGTTACTTAACTCTTTAAATATTAGCTCGTGTTTTACTATAATACACACTCCACCGCGTTTCTGACTTTTGTATCTGCAAAATGCGGATGCTAATTTATAACCGTTTACATTTATAAAACATTCATGACCGCTTTGTATAAAAGTCTCCGATAAGCATATGATGCAAGGTTCAGACTTATTGCCTAAAAGTTCATGTAAATGCAACTCTAACAATTCAATTTTACTCCTCAGACCCGCAATATTTTGATGCAGTATTTTAATAAAGTTATGTGTATTCTTATTATTTACGAAAAAGATTCTTAGAATTTGAAGTTGTTGCTTGTTGTGAAGGTAGCGAATTCTTTATTTTGTTACCAAAATAAAAGGGAATGGTACCCTTTTTTGTCGTGTTCGTAAAAGTACTTATTGTTGTATTGGCATTCTGACCCTTTTTATTTAGATTAAGAAGCGAAAAATAGTAGGGGATTGTTCCCTTACGAGGCGCACTAGTATATGTGCTGTAAGTTTCATATTTATGATGTGTAGTTGGCTTCATGCTGTGATTTGATTTTTGTGGCAAATATTTACAATTATAATCTAGACTATCAATATTTAAATTTATGATTTTACAAATGTCAAAGATATTATATGTCATATTAATATAAGTACAGTTTGGTAAGTGGTTGCATATTCTTTTCAACATATAATTTAGTCGTATCTCATTTAAAAATGCGTTCTTAGATACACTCAATATAAAGAAATTAACCTTTGGAAAACATTTAAGTATGAAACAGAGATCTATCATGACACTAAAGGGATTTTCGTCGTGTTCACCTACGGAAAGAATCACTCGATCTTCCGTGTTTATGTTATATTGCTTCATAGGTTCTAATATTTGTTGGGTCCTGGCTCCTGGTTGAATGAAGGCACTTACATTGTACTTTACATATTTATTGTTCGATCTCGATGTGATTAACTTTGATGATAATCCCACACATTGATTTCCTCCCAGAATAAATATTGTTTTTTGTTTATATTGTTGAGCGAGCTGGGGATTCGACTCAGATTGTGATAGGTGGGTGTCTTTAGTACTTTTTTGTGTGAATTTGTTTATTACATTTTCAGCGAATATATGTGATTCTGTTGGTTCTGAATTAGTTTCCAATATCGTTTTTGACTTATCGATTAATTGTGATGGAGTAGCTGTTACCTGTTCTGGGTTTGTTGTGGTCAGTGGTTGTTCGGTCGACAGATTTTGTTTTGATGTTAGGGGGCTATTATTAAATGTATCTGTAAGTCGACGTTTGACACTGTTTTTTCTGCCCGAGGATAAGTGTTTTCCCAGTGAAGATACTGGACTCCTACATATTTGTTTCAGTATTGCTAACTCCTGTGTTAAGTTAGATACTTGTTTTTTAAATTCACTATTTTCTAGTATGACATTATCTAATTCATTTTGTGTGTTTTCTAAACTAGGTTTAAGACTATTTATTTCCAACTTCATTTCCTCTCTATATATCGACATAAAGTTTGTAGAAAGGTCCATGCTTTTTCCTAGCAATTCTGAAGAGGTTGATGTATTCAAAGAAATATTCATATCCATGTTTTCTAGCGATATAGCTTTAGAAATAGGTTTTCTTAAAGTAATATTTCTTTTTTCTTCCATCTTTAATTACGATAGTAGCGTCCTCTGTATATTTGAGTCGCGCAGCTAATAGGTAAACGCGGCTGCGTGTGCGTTATTGAATCACTTTTTGATGTAGTTTTAGTAGTATTATACAGATGTCGCTTTTCGTACTGTTGAGTATGTAATTAACAAGTAGACAGGTATTGTTTGTGCAACATAAGGAGTTCGGTTATTTGATGACAGATGTCGCTTTTATAGTCTTTATGGTTTACCGTAGTACAGTACTATCATCTAGCGGAGTTTTAAAACAAAAGGTCTTGTAACGGTGTAGTTGTTTGAAATAATAGTTGCGGCTATTTGGCACTTGGAGCTATGGCGTGCAGCATATTTTTACCGTTATTTTTTGCATTTAAATTCACATTTGGACACTCAACTGGTAGAATACATGCATATCACTGTATTTATGACAGATAACAGACATTAATGTGAAGAGTACATACTGAATCCGGCGCAGGATTAGTTTTTATGGCACTTAGTGTCAGGTTTTGTATCACTGATAATATCTTGAGTCACAGTCACAGTTGCACAAAGATAACATTTCCACTTATAGCTTTATTAATAAGGATCATCCTTTAGTCCGAATAAATACATATAATGCTTAGTTCAATTTTTACAAATTAACTTCGTTATGGACTGACGGCTTATGCCATAGACGGGTTAAACCGTGACTTGGAGGCTATAAGCCATTGGTCTGAAAGATTCGAGGTATCTGTAAACCCCACAAAATGTCAGGCCATAGCAATTGAAAGCCCGCCCACGAATGATTAGTAAAAAAATATAATTGTTGAAAGGGAATTAAATGTCTCATTCTCACCAATTATATTTAAAGGTTCCGTCATTCCTTTTAGCCCCAGTGTAAAAGATCTTGCTTTCCATCTGGATTCTACATTTAACTGACACACACAGGTTTGCAGTGTAAGTCAAAGAGTTAATGGGACTTTACACTCTCTTTAACGTCTTAAGAACTTTTTGCCTGAAAAAACCAAAGTAACGCTTGTGCAGTCTTTAATCTTTCCTATAATTGATTATGGTGACGTGTGCTACCTAGACTTGAAAGCGGATTTGCTAAATAAGCTGGATAGAGTCCTTAACAACTGCATTCGCTTTATATTCAACGTGCGTAAATATGAACATGTGTCTAGTTATAGGTCTGAGCTCAAATGGATGCTTATTCGCCAGAGAAGAAGTTCACACGCGTTGACGACGCTTTTCTCCCTACTTAACTCTCCCTCCCCTCCTCATCTTATGCCACACTTTCAATATCGTTCTTCTACTCATGCCAGGAATCTACGTTCTTCAAACAATATTTTCCTACACTGTCCTTCTGATAGTTCTGATTTTGTTCATTCTTCGTTTTATATTCAATTCTTCTCTGGAATGCACTTCCTCAGGAAATCAGGATGGCCACGACTAGGTATGCAATTAAGCGGAAAGTTCGGAACTACTTGCTTAACAATACCTTAGCAGAATCATAATTTCTGTTTCTGTTACTTATATAATAATTATGCATGTATTTATTCATTGCTATTAGGTATATATGTACGTATATGAATATTTAAATATATTGTAAGAATTATAAAATTGTATAGTTGTCATAAACATATTGCACCTGCCATGTTATCTCTGTATCACTCTATGGTTGACTGGTAGAGAATGCTTAGGGCACTAAGTCCGCCTATGTACTGATACTGCATTCAGTTTAAATAAAAACGTCGCCTTCGTGTGTTGGCTTCGCAGCATCTTATGCTTCCTTACTTATTAATAATTTTAGTAATACACATTTGCCGGTGTCCAACTGTGAATGTGATAAATGTACGAATTATAAATCCATCAAAGAATTTTTTTTAGAATTAATTAGAATTTTGAGAATTCATCTGATACGTCAAATTATACTATGGAAGTTGTTAATGATGTAAACAGTGACAACATCTTTGTAGATTTTGAAATAAAGAGACAAGACCCTAAGATAAAAGCACAATTAGAGTATGTGACAGGACACGTATATCGGAATTTAATTTTAAAATATATTTTTATAATGAAGATAAAGAAAATAGTTCCCTTTATTTTAGGGAATATATTAAAAATAAAACAAGCCCTACGTATCCCTCCATTTCATTTATGAAATGCTACAATATGTTGTCACTTGTATAATAAAAAACATTGTTAAAAGATAAACCTCCGACAGTATATAAAAACAATATTTTTAGCTATACGTAAGTAATAGATTATAGTTTTATTACTTGCAACGGCCACAAAATGCTAAAGATTTAAAAAATGGATGATATATGTATATATTTATTCATATTTAATTGGTGTTAAGATACAAACAAATTATTATATGGATCACGTAAAGATGTAGAAAGACAAAATTGTTAACAAACGAGTTGGCGTACAACTATTGTATAAAAGGATTGAAATAAATTATTTCACGTTTTTATAATCAATAATGATCACTTTTGTTAAACATATGTTGTAACATCGTGTTGTATTGCACAATATAATACAAAGTCAATAATTTTTCTCTATTTTCGAGAACACGTACCGACACGAAGCAAACAAATGACTACATTCAGAAAAGAACAAAAGAGAATCGAAGATTTTTTTCTTTATTAATATTACAAATATGTATCTGAGCTATGTCTGCCAGTATTTTTTTTTTTTCTTACCAAGGAGTATGTCGTTCTCACTACTTTTTGATCCCTCCTAGTAGTTAAATATTGGTCTAGTAAATAATAAGTATGGCGAAAAGAGGGATACTCAGAACATTAAGTCAGACTCTGAATCCATGGAGTCTGAACTAACAGAATCACTAGCAGTTATGTATGGCATTTACAAGGTTTCGGGGTACATTCGTAAATATCCTGAAGACTCCAAAAAAAAATGAGTACATCATTTTTCTTACTCATGATATAGACAACTGTGTATTCTGTGATGGGGCATGGCGCTCTCTAAAGGGCTGCGTAAACACGGGGCGTCAGGTGTCTATTAAAAAATACAAAGGTGGGCATTACATTCGAATTACCTCAAATTAACTCAAACATGTTTAAAATTATTAAAAGCGACAATTCCAGCTGGTGATACCAAGGTTACTGGGGTGCTCAACTCGGTTCGTACAGAGATGTCAAAAATGCAGACTTTTTCATTGATTGGTAGTTCTAAAAACGTAAAACAGGTTCGTCGCTTCATGCGAAAAGTTAGAGGAGAGGGTGGCGCTATCTTTGTGCCCACATAGGCAGCTGCTGTGACGTTCGCATCACCAAATTTACCTGAATATGTCTCTTTGGACTTAGGGCGACATGAGGTAAAACCACACATTCCACCAGTTAAGCAATGTTTAAAATGTTTGCGGTACGGACATATTTCCAAGTTTTGCAATGCGAAAATTTTGTTCAATTTGTACACAGAATCATAATATTAGGAATTGTTATGGCCATCATATAGCCATTGCTTCAGTTCGCCCTATAAAAAAACAAAAAACATAAGAATGTAAAATTAAATTACAAAATGTATCCTACTCAAATTTATTCAATGAAAATATCGTTTCCGGCACTCGCAGCAAGAAGTTTAGATACACAAATAAACAACCTTATGAAATCTGACATCTTTATAAGAATTATTATTTAATAAATTACAAAAGTTATTAGTAATAAGGATGTTCCTATTAATTCAGAATCCATTCGAGAGGTACTTAAAAAGTCTCTCAGTGAAAAATTCCCTTCACCTCCTTAATGGATACCTTAAACATTATTTAGTGGAACGGACAAAGTATTAACAGTAACAAGAACATTTTTATACATTATCTCTATACACACAATATCCATATAGCAATATGTATGTGATATGGAAGGGGGCTTCAAAGCCGCTGACAAAATGTTCCGATATTTATAACAAAGATTCACATGGATACGACAAATAAAAACATAATTACTATGTATACAGAAAGGCGAAGCAGATCATAACATTGGAAGAAATAACAATAAACCAAGAGAAGGATCCTAAAGCTCTTAAGTTCTTTGTATCGGAGCTGAAGCTATCTATGTTCTAGATAGTAATTTATGGCCAGAGGGAGTATAGTGTAGAGATATTTAGACGATTTATAAATTTTCGACAGTACACGAACGGTAATTACGCTGTGTCAGCCGATCAACAAACAAAATAAATATGGCAAATAAATTGTACAACTTAATAAGTTTCAGCTGTAATAATATGAAGCGCTCAGTAATGCTGTACAGCAGTTATGTCGAACATCCCACATAATTGCAAAGCAAAGCATTGCAAAAACATTAGGTACTGCCGCACGACATTCATTTCCTGAGCTGTATAGGTGATTACTTCACATACGAGTATATCGCCCATGGACCCGACAAAGGGGATGATCTCAGGACGACCGTGGGATGGAGTTGCATTGTTATAGAATAAGAAAATCTTTACTAATGTTACTGTAGTACGATGTCATAATACTCAAGTGCGCGGTATTAAAGTTGTGATAGGGCAAAGGACATTCTTAGTGTTCAGTGTGTACAGTCCGACTGATAACACGGTGAATCTAGTCGACTTTACGGATTGTTTGGGGACGCTGAGCGCAGTAGTGAGCAATGAAGGTATTGAGTGTGTTTAAATGCTCGGTGACTTCAAAGCCCACCCGGCTGAGCAATTCTATTCTGAACTTTCAAATTTTTGTAACGATTTAGATTGGAAATGTGCCGATATGAAAGAAAGAAAGAAAGAAAGAAAAAGTATTTATTTCTGAACACCACAGAGACATAATATTAACACCAAAGTATAAAATAAAGTAATACAACATTTCCAGCTCTGTTTAGTGCGTGAATGTTGGCAAGAGATTTAAATTTCTACTAAAGCAACATAATATGAATTTATACTATTTATAACTAACTATGATTAAATTAAAATAAGTGTGCGCCGCTAGTGTGCTGAAAATGGCTGACACTCAGCATTATGCTGCAGCGTTGAGATAAGATCAACATCAACAGCGCTGGTTTTCAGTATCAGCCTCCTAACCTGACGTCATGGCATCAAATCTTGTTTATGTAAATACAAAATACTAATCAATTATTAATGCGAGAAAAAAAACAAAAAGGACTCTGCTGCTAATTGCTATATCTTTCGCCGGAAGTAAACGACAAAAACATTAATTTTTGCCGTAGCGGGCAGCCATGATTGTGCGTTATGCAATATTATTACGTTACCAGCGTCAAATCAAACAGGATATTATAAATGCTTGTGTGAATTATAAATCTATGATTATTGTGGTGAGAGCAACGATGAAAACCACATGGGCTTACACAGAAAACCTCCGATGCCACGCGTGTTTCCTATAGGCAAAAAGGTAAAAAGAGAATGTATTGTTATTTATATTATACTGTGTCTTTATTCTAAGTTTCATACTTAATAGGAATAAGCTTATAATTTGTTTGTGTACATGTAATCAGTGACTAATCTATAATACTTTTTTTCTTTTTTAGGCTCAGACCATAATCTGTAGGAGAAATCTGGAATACTGGAGCTACGTAGTCGTGAGATACAAATGAGAGGAAGCCAAGATAAGTTATACTGATTGACTGCGCTGCTGGAGAATCTAACCATTGCCTGCAGGCTAAAAATTCTCAGGCAAGTTCACCAAAATAAAAATAAAATTATAATAAAACACTTTTAAACGGATTCTATCGCGTATATTTTAGGTTTTTTGTTTTTCCTGACGTTTCGAACACTTTGCAGGGTTCGTGGTCGCAGGATGACTAAGGTGACAGGCGTCATTACAGATTTTAAAAAGTTATTTTATTTTATCTACCGTACAATTATAATCAAAAATTATTTCGATGCACGCAGTAATCACTCACAGTGTCTTGATGTTTTTTAGTGTGGTATTTAGTTTGGGACTTTATTATTTTAATAACAGGATTCCAAACTGGTGGTACCTGCCAGCCATCTTCTCTATTAAAATTAGGATGTTTTTTAATTTCAATAGCCTCACGAAACATTCTTGGTACATATCGGTTCTCTTTCGCGAGGACTTGAGGTTGATCGAAACGAAGAAAATGGTTAGGTTTATCTAAGGCATGTTCGCACACTGCAGACTTTGTGGAGCGTCTATGCTTGACGTCAGCTATGTGTTCTTTTAACCTGGTGGCTATACTACGCTTTGTTTGCCCTATGTATGACAACCCACACTCACAGTCAATCTTGTAGACTCCTGCATCTTGTAAAGGTATGTGACATTTCACTGGTTTGAGAAGTTGGCTGATCTTCTTATGCGGCTTGAAGTAGGTTTTAATAGAAGCACGCTTCAAGATATGACCAATTCTGTCCGTGACTCCCTTAATATATGGTAAAACAGCGGGTCGTCGATCAACCGTGGTGGGTTTCGGGCGGCTTCTGCGACGGGGATGTGGTGCTCTCAAATTGTTACGCTGGAGAACTTCCTTCACATGGTGAAGTTCCCCTGCCAGATGGTCGGGGTCGCAGATGCCGTGTGCTCTCTGTAACAAAGATTTAGCCACGGTAGCTAACTGACAAGGATGGTGGTGAGATTCACCGTTAAGGTATCTGTCTGTATGGGTAGGCTTTCTATACACGGTGTGACTAACAGAATGATCAGGATTATGGATGAGAAGTATGTCAAGGAAGGCTAAGGATTTATTATCCTCCAATTCCATAGTAAACTGAATTTTACCATGTATTGAATTTAGGTGTTTTAAAAATGCAGTAACCTAACCTAACCTAAGACATTATTATAAAAATAAAAATTGATACTAAATTTAAAAAAAAGTGTATATGCATAGACACACGCACATATATATATATATACATATACATGCATAACTAGAAATCGATTTGATTAACTATTTAATTTAATATGGGTGTTTTTGAATGTCCATGTAGTGTCTTTTCAACCTGCTTATAAAACTTTGCTTTGACTTCAGGTCTTGAATTAGTGGTGGCAGATCGTTCCAGCAGCGCGTCGCAGCATACTTGAAGCTGCCTCTGAAAGCAGTGGTCTTGTGCTTCTTCACTGACAGGGGATTTGTTGTATAACGAACTGGATATGAGATTTTACTCTGTCTCCAGCATAATTTGGTAAACAGATAATCTGGTTTTTGGGTGTTTACTATACCGAATAACATACTTGCAAGATGTATCTTCCTTCTTGCATCCATCTTCAAAATTTTATTGGTGTTCTTATAAGGTGTAATATGGCTCCGCCGTGGTATATTAATGCAAAATCGTATGCATGCATTTTGTATGCGCTGGATCAACTGAGCCGTTCTAGACAGCAGGCATGGACCGTACACGGTGTCACAATAATTAAGTTTAGAAAGATTAAGTTTACCATTATTCAAGAACACACTTGTAACAATATGAGCACTTGTCAGTGTAACCCAATCACTAGGACTAATTCCATCAAGTATCTCGGTGTGATAGTGGGCGAAAACTTAAACTGGAAAGACCACATATTTAACCTAAGTAAACGTGCAAGAAAATCAATTTATATCTTTAAGACCTTTTTTTTTTTAAACATTGCCCCACACTAGGATTTCTCCTGTGTCGTGGGTGCGTTTACAGACACAAATTCTACACACAATACACCCAGACCCCGAACAACTACCTGCAGATCATACAAATATTTTGTAACGTTGCATAAAGATACATCCTTACAAATGAAATTATCCATTGAAATTTAGTTGCTATTGTATAGAACTGCATTAATTACCAAATGTGTGTGTAACATATATATCATTGTAAATTAATTTAACTACTATTAAACATATTAAACTATATTGTTAATAATATTATCTTATTTACTAATTAAAATATAAATAAATCTATTACACTTATGTAAGTAAAAGTAAATGTAAAATAATTGCCGTGTGGTGCCGGCTCAGAATGCCACCACCCCATGTCCTCCCATGGGTGTCGTAAAAGTCGACTAAGGGATTAGCCGGAGGATGGGCAGCAGCGTCCTTCGAGTACATTACCAACTCAACTGCGATCGCCAACCCGTCTGCCAAGCGTGGCGATTATGGCAAAACCCCCCAATGAGCCCACAACACATCCATATCGGTCGTTGTGGACATCTTTGTGGGAGGCCTGTGTCCAGCAGTGGACTTCATTCGGCCGAAATGATGATGATGATGATGATGAAGTAAATGTAATATAGAATGATAATTATAATTAATTAATACCTAGTAATACTATAATAATAAACTAATCTACATATTAATTGTATCTATATTTAAAATAAAATTAACTAAAGAAATGTACGGAATCTATAAATTCATTAGGTTTGAGCGCGCATCTCTAAAAACGAATGCTTTCGAAGGCGACTGTTCGGTTGCGATCAACTGTATTCGTAAATCTCAACTTCACACCATTTTTATCGCTTGAATGAACGTGCGCCTGCGTCGCTAGTTCCTCTAAATTGTGCCGTTACTAAATTCAAATATATAAATTATCGTATGTGCTAGTGTTAATCCCGCTGGGGTGAGTTCTCATGTTTTTTTTATAAATGTTAATGCTAGATATGTAACTGTTCTCTTCTTTTCTTTATCCGCTGTAGCTGCTTAGTGTACAAACTACTGAAGTGAAGGGGCTACACCCTGACTCAAGGCGGACTTCGTAGTACATAACACTAAGCCGTGTTAATACCTCCTTTTGGGGTTCCAGGATCACTGCCTACGCTGCTTATATATGGTAGCACCTATACCGACAGCTGCCGTCTTGGCCAGCCGCGGCTCGCATACAGGAGTCGAATACCTTGCAACCTATTAGCGGGTGGACTTGAAATTACGATAGCAGTCCAGTAACTCGAGTCGAAATCTACGTCAGGCCAGTGCACCTTCACTTATATATGCCTACCTCACTAAAGGATGCGGAAACAAGATTTAATAAATAATATTAATTAATAACTATTGGCTGTTCATATTGACCCATCTACCTCCCAGCCTGTTAGCTGGTTGTTGGGGAAACCACCTTAGAGGTTACAATTTGTTCCGTGCGGGAATCGAACCCGCCACCCGGAGCGCATCAGTCGACTGTGTCTGCCACTGCATCAAACGTGCCGTCATTAGAAATGCATGCAATATTAAAACATTACCGAATATCTACTTCGCGTTATGCCACTCTACATTAGTATACAGATTGAGTTTCTGGGGAGGAACCTCAAAAACTACTATGTTAGTAGTTGAAAGAGCTCAATGCACGCGATCCTAAAAATCCTTTTGCATAAAAATTTCACAGCTATCTCGGTCTTAGCCTATACAACAAAGTAAGTAGAAGCTTAAAATTATAGACAAATTCTTAAAATCATTAGATTACAATAACACTGAAAATCTCCTGAAAAACTTGATATAAATAAGCACAATGCAACACACATTATTATGCAACACAACACATGCAACTACACACACACACACATAATTACTCCACACACACGTACCCATACGAAAATGGCACAGAATACAAATACTATACTAAAATTGTACACAATAACCAACCATTGCGCATATTATATCGCCAAAATGGTTTTTTTTATTTTTTTTTATTTCTACTGAATATTACAATTTGATCTGTTGTCATGACATATATGGACTTGTCAGAATTTGCTGTTCTAAGGACGAGGAAGACTATCCGCTCGTGATACAGTTTTTTTTACTAGTACGGGGGGGATAGGGCGAATCAGTCTGATGACAACCAATGCCTACAACCCATTGTATATAATTAATCGACTTTACTAAATGCCAATGCAAAATAGTTGTTACCAATTCTTCATATAATCATCTATCATGGTTGTCAAAGATTTGTTTACATTAAGAAACTTGTATGGTTGTCTCTTGTTTACGCAATAAATAACTTATAAAATTAAGGTTTATTGTCTGACGAATACCGCCTTATTACAAAACATGGTTTATCGATAGTCTTGGACTAAAAGTGTGGTTTAATAAAATTTCTTGTTACAAAAAGTGGTTTAACTCTTTCTTAGTCTTGGACTATCAATCGTACTCAAGTTAAACCTGATAGGCACACAGTTTAACTTTTTAAACCTTTGGTCTAAATCAAAAGCAAACATAAAGTACTAAACTGTTTTGAGGTTAGATTCGGCTTCGTTTTTCTGTGTTGTACCTCACTGCATACGCGAAAATGGATATCAACATGATTGATGTAATCGATTTTGAGGACCTCGACGACATGGACTTATTAGTGATACCTCGGCGACCTAATATATGTCGACAGCGGGTGAACCCTGTCGTCGAATTAAGTGACGAAAGTTTTCGATATAAATACAGGTTCACGAAACGTTTCGGCATGAAAATTGTAGACCTGGTCAAAGAAAACTTATCCCATGATCCTCGAGGATGTTCAATATCCCCCGAAATTCAAGTGGTTTGCGCATTACGAAGCTGGGGTTGCCATGAAGTAAGTGCTTTTGCCCTCGTAATGCTTATATGTAGAAGTAATAACACAACACTGCTGCTATACTGACTAATGTATCATTATTGTTTTATGCATAGATTCAAGATGATACTGCAGATTTACATGGAGTATCTCAGCCGGTAGTGAGCATGATATGTAAAAAGATAGCAGGAGTGATAGCACGGATGTCACATAGATTCATCATGTGGTTGCTGTTGTAGTAATGCTATGTCCGGTAAGTCGGGAGATGCAGTAAATAAGAAGACGTATTTACGGACTCACTATACAGTTTATTTGCACAAGCAGATCACAGAAGGAGAAAGAGTCAAGTAAAAGGTCCCGAGCTGCGCGCGCGCACCCCTCAGACGCCCGAGACAAAAGAACCGGTCGCTGTGACGCGCTCGCTTGTATCTAATAATAAAATACGATAATACAATCTGTTTGTTTGTTGAGATTTAATTATATAAATTTAATATGACTGAACTTTACAGTTTGTCGTTAAAAAGATAACAAAAAACTATTCTTGCACATATGACCATTCAGCACCTACAGGAATAACGGATCGTCGCGAACTCGCTTCAACACTTCAAAGAGGTCATTGAAGATAAGCTACCATTATCAGAACATAAGTCTTTTGCCGATATGGTAAAAAAGGGTACTGATAAGTATATCCGCCCAAATAACCTCGGCTAAGCTCGGTTGCAATCTATCCCAGCGATAAGACCAAAACTAGTGATGATACGAAGTCCCTTGTCCAAAAAAATATCTCACCTGAAGAACTGAAACTTCATGTTCGGGGCCTGAAAAAAGTAAAAAATGGGGGTATTCTGATAAGTACCGAAACTAAAGGAGACATCGAAAAATTGAGGAACTCGGAGAAGCTTGTCTCTTCAGGACTTATTGTTGAAGAACCGACTAAACGCCGTGCTAGGATTTCTGTCATTGGTGTCCCCGTAGCCCTTAGTGAGAAGGAGGTATTTGACTGTATTTTTGAACAAAACCTGGCCGATATGTCTCCAAATTCTACTCGAGAATCCCTTCTGGCTTCTGAAATTAAGCCATAAATCGGGTAAGAAAGATACTCTCCGACATGTAATTATATACTGGAAGTTCCCGCTGCCATCAGAAAAACTCTGATCACTCAAGGACGAATTTTTATAAATTGGACTTCGTGCCCAGTAAGAGATTTTACATTAGTAACCAGGATAATTGCCAACAGTTCGGCCACGCAGACAAGTTTTGCAGAGTAACCAGCCCTTCTTGGCTTGAGCTTGGACATCCTTTTAAGGAATGCACCAATAAATCTTCTCCCCCAATTTGAGCGACATGTAAACGTTTTAAAAGAAAATGCGACCATAAAACTGGTGACATAAATTGCCCGGCACGAAAATACTCAGAGGTCAATTACATTAACTCAATAGACTATGAGGGCGCCTAAGAGCGCCACCAAGCATACTTCATTTAGAAGGGTATCAATGGTACCAAGCCATACTGCCATTTCCCGCTTTTTGCAATTCGTTTTTCGCGTGCTCAATTTTAAGTTTTTTCAGCAGCTTATTACAGTAATTTCTATATCTTTTATAAGTTACAGAAAGTATTTCATTATCAGGTGTGTGTTTTAATTTTAGGTGAAGTTTCTATGTCTTATGCAACGGACCAGCCCGGGTGTAATCCAGGGTTTAATGCATTTATACTT
Organism: Diloba caeruleocephala; assembly: GCA_947459985.1. Taxonomy (NCBI): domain Eukaryota; kingdom Metazoa; phylum Arthropoda; class Insecta; order Lepidoptera; family Noctuidae; genus Diloba; species Diloba caeruleocephala. The sequence continues at coordinate 11,193,846 of OX381627.1, read as the reverse complement.
TCTTGGTAAACTTGTTAAGCTATTTTTTGATATTGCATATTGCAATGAGTTAGCAAAATAATTTAAATAAATAGTTTGCATCGTCCGTTGTGTAAGCAGGCTCAAAATTAATGCTGCGTATGTCACTTTCTAGGTTCGTCATATTGACTTTGGTAAAGCTGCATGCAGTTTTTTCTAGGTATCAATAATTGTATTGTTAGTATAATAGTCTGGTGATCGGTAATAGCCGAGTTAGTAAACCAAAGTTACGGTTGGTTTACACGATTTTAAAATAAAATGATCTAAGCATGAGCCACTCTTATGAGTGGAGTGGTTATGAGCTGTTAAAAGCCCATGAAATTAACAAATGTTCAGGTAGTTATGCGCATGAATATCAGATCTCCCAGAAGCAATGTTAATGTTTATATCACCAGTAAGGATTATGTTCTTAAATGAGGATAGCTTTTTAACATTTATGTCCAGCGACTCCGAAAACTTATCAATATTTTGAGAGCCTATAAACTGCTACTATGACTATGTCGTAATTAATTTTAATGATTAAACAATTACTGTCCTGAAACAAGGGTTCTTCTACATATAACATTTAAGTTATTTTTTATATAAATTACTAACCCAGCATTTTGATTGATTATTTTCTCGGTTTTGTGTAAAAAGTAGCCATCTAGTGCTGGTAAGTTGCTGGTCTGGTTTGACAGCCAACATTCTGTTAGGACAATAATATTACAACTTATGTCAAGACTATGTAATAAAACTTCAAATGCACGCATGTTTCGGTATATGCTGCGAATATTTTGTGTGAGCAGAGTCAACGTCTTCTCACTATCGGGCAAGAACTTTTTACAATTAATTTTCATTGGACGCTGGTGTATTTTCATCCATCTGGTCGGATTGTTGCGGTGGCGATGGTGGAGGACTTCGTCGTATTAGCTGGCTACGACCAAAAGGGCTAGATCCTGGGTTAGACATCACTAACACCGAAACACTATTTGTTTGTAAAAATAAATTTTTAGTTCATACTTGCACTTTATCGAGTGTATGTACTAATCACCCGTCGCGACACACTTATAATAATACTTACGCCGCGGAAAATTATAATAACGTTGGTCGTAATTGTTTAATTACATATTGACACAACAAAAAACACGTCCGCGAATTACCGCGCGGAAGAAATGATCCCATTGGTACGACCTCAGGCCATCTGGTGAATCGGTCCGCTGCCTTCTTGCGATAGCGGCAGTGGACCTACGAGGTCGATGTGTATCTGCTTAAACCGTGCGCGCGGCAAGCTGAAGGAACCTAGAAGCGCAGAAACGTGCCGGCTCACCTTAGCGCGTTGGCATGGAAGACAAGCTCGTGCCTATTCCCGACAGTCCTTCCTAACACCTGGCCATACGAAGCGTTCTGCTATTAATTTGGCAGTAGCTGATACGCCAGGATGACTGAGAGAATGTAAGCTGTTGAAAACTTGCTATCTTATTCGCCTATAAAAATTCACCATGCCCAAGAATCTTTCGCTTCTTTTCGTCTTTAGGCTAAGGAAAGTTGTTGGTGGCCTCAACTTTAGAGTCCAGAGGGGTTTGGCGCCTTTCTCCGAAATGTGATATCCTAACAGCCGAATACTGAAATGACATTCAATTCGTTAAGCACTGCTCTACTGTTTGGCACGTCGTTATCTTAGTATTTCGTATACTCAAACGTCTATTAAGAGCATCATTTAAATAAATCTGGGATCCAATTAAACTTGCGCTTAAAATGCCACTCAATGTAAAAATCGTATACTGAAACGTTACTTAAGCCATGACAGCTGTCAAATCGAGGTCTTACATATCTTCAGCAGTAGTATAATTGAAGAGTGGTTGAGAGCTATCTTAAATAGTTATAAGTATAGTAAAAAGTTATAAATACAAAGTGAAATGTCCTTATTATCGTTTTCTTCACTTTCTGATGAAGAAACTACCAGAAGAAGTCGTAGAAACGTGAAAAGGCTTAACGCCTGTGAATAATACAACGATATCGTGTTTCGAATGCGGTACCGAATCTCCAAGGAAACTGTGTTGGACTTGGATTCAGTGAAATGCAATGCTATCTACTACTAATGTAGTAATCTGTGATGCTATCAAGCTTTCGACGAAGTGCAATCGAGCTTTACAGTCAACAGATCAATCAGCTTCTGTTAATTCTGCGGTTTTATGCTACAGGCAGACAAACATTTATACCAGATGTATTTCGTGTGGAACAACCAACTTACCGAATTGTGCACAGAGTTACAGCTAAAATAGCTGAATTAAAATGTGAACATCTTTGCATGCCAACTCCTAGCGAACCCTTGGAAGTTGCACATGATTTTACACAATAGCTGGATTTCCAAGAGTATTGGGTGCTGTGGACTGTACCCATATTAAAATAAATTCACCAGGTACGTTCCATCTTATAGCCAAGTTACTTGTGCTATAATGAAAGTAAGTAAAAACTGAAAGGTCTTAATAGAAATAAAAAATTGTTTGCAGGAGTTCAAGCTGAAACCTTTCATAACAAAGGGTTTACTTTTCTTCGAATGTCTAAATGATGTATGAAGCAAGACTGCGCATTGAAAATGTTATTCCAAGATGGTCAGGCTCTGTACATGACAGTAAAAGTTTTAATGATTCACCTTTGTGTGCATAACTAGAGTGCTGCGACTTCGAAAACATGATGCTTTTTGGTTGTAGTGATTATCCATGCCGCCGCTATTTGTTAACACCTTTATTAAAGACAAGGACTCCTGCTGAAGAAGCTTATAAACGGGCAGTGTTGTGGTGTTGTGGTCTCCTAAAGAGAAGATTTCCTTGTCAGCAAATTGGACTAGGGTACAAAATAGATAATATTCCTACAATTGTTGTAGCATGTGCAGTGCTACATAACATTGCACTTTCTAGGCAGGATACATCTCTAGAGCAGGACATTCCTTCAGACAGTGTTGGTGTTAAAGGCGCGGAATTACATCCATATCCGTCTATTGAGCAGTCGGTATGCTTCAGTATCATCGGAGGACTGCGGCGTCATGGCACGTCTTTCTGCCATGAGGTCGAGAGTGTGATCGGAGAAGTTTTTTGGTCTACCTTTACGGTGGGTTTTAAAGAACTAGGCCCAACCGTTTGGACAGTTTCTACAAACCTTCCATTTAAATCTTCCACAGATACGCAATGTTCTAGGCACTCGAAGCGGTTTTGGAGTTCGAGTTGAAAGCTCTCGGGGTTTTGGATATGAGCACAGGGCCGGAGCGTAGACCTCATCAGACGAGACCTCTCAACTTTGAGATTAATATTCAATGTGCCTCTTACCATTCGGTGATCACTACCGGTTTTCACCTTATGGATCACAGAGACATCATTGAATATTTGCCTCCTATTGGTCATGATGAAGCCAGTCTCATTCCTCGTGGAACCATCGGACTCCTCCAGGTCCATTTACTGTGAGGCGGCTTTTGGATAAAGGAGTTAATCACGAAAAGTCCCTCCTTTTCCAAAAAGTCGGCCTGCCTCTGTCCCCTGGGGTTCCGTTGTTCATATCCAAATTGCCCCACTCTTAACTCACCATCGCATCGAGTGCCCAGCTTTGCGTTGAAGTCCCCCATCACATCAGTGAAGTGTGTCTTCGAGGTATGTATGGCCCTACTTACGTCCTCATACATACCTCTACTTCATCATCTGGGTGTGTCGAGGTCGGTGCGTAGACTTGTATGACCTTCAACGAATACCTCTTAGATATTCTTCGTATAAGGCACGCTACCCTGCTCGACACACTTTCGATGGCCAATATGCTGTTAATGAGGTACCTGCGGACAAGAAATCCGAAACCACCTTGAGACAGATGTTCGCCTTGCCGGTAGTAGAATAAGTTGCCGGATTTCAGGGTTATCGTGTCTTCCCCCTCTTTTCGGACTTCTGATAGACCCATGACATTCCAGTGCATCTTATCTACTTCTTCTTCCAGCTCATCAACTTTTTCGTCTGCCCTCAATTTGCGTGTGTTGTACGTTACCAGGGTCAGTTTTCGTTTGGGGTGGTAGCCGGATCCCGTCCAGTGAATCTTAGCACCCCCTGCCCCGCCGTTAACGTGGCCGCTACCATGACGAGGAATAGCGGGGCTGCCAGGAACTGCGGGCCGGTGCATTAGTCGTGTTGTCATTTTGGGGGGAATTTGCCGATACTCACCACGCTTGGGAAGCGGGTTGGTGAGCGCAGAGATGCTACTGTTCAGCAGAAGAGACGCTGCTGCCCATCCCTCTGGTTAAGAGTCCCTTAGTCGATTTTGCGACCTCCATGGGAGTATTTTATTTAGATTAAATGAATCATTATATTTATTAACATTAACCATTGATTGAAAGTAACAACACTTCACTAAACTCAAGAACTGCAAAATAAATTAGACAGGGCCCGAGAGGTATTCATTCTTCTTTTCTTAGATTATGGCTTCTGTAGAATATCTTCCACAATTTCGCCAATGTCAAGTATAAGGCAACGTCATACGGTGTTTAGATTAATAAATCTCTACATATTCATAAAACATTTCACAAAAATGAAAAAAATATGTCGGCAACGTCGTACAGTTCATTTGTTTTTCCTCATTCATGTGCGATAATGTTAAGATTATCACAAGTTTTCTTTCAACACAATCTTCTTCTTCTTCTCTTAGATTATGGCTATTGTGAGTATCTTATACAATTTCGCCAATGTCAAGTATAAGGCAACTTAGTACAGTGCTCAGATTAATCAATCTTTCGATATTCATAATATATTTCCCAAAAATGAAAAATAATTAAAAAATATGCCGGCAACGTCGTACGACTCCATTAAATTAAAAGCACACGTTTAATTTGGCATCTCTTGATTAGTTCATCGCGTTATTTTCTTCAACACAATCATGCATGTATATAAAAAATATATTTGCTTATTTGTAAAACTTGTGACTGAACTACTATCAGCTGTCACAAAATCGGTCGTCAGAAACTTTACGTATAATACGTAAAGTTTCTGAGGATCCCAGTTTAATTTATTTCTTTAGAAAAACAGACAGAACAGGTAATGCTATAACTTATGAAAAATGTAAAGCTCAGTCTCAAATATAATCTTGACTGATTGATCAAATATTTCATTTTATTTGCGTAATGTAAAATTGTTACTATTTAAGTAAATACTGCGTGAAACTGAAAAGTAATTAAATTGTAATCGAGACCAATTTTTTAAACATTGCCCACACTAGGATTTCTCCTGTATGGTGGGTGCGTTTACAGACATGAATTCCACATGCAATACACCCAGACCCGGAACAACTACCTGCAGATCATACAAATATTTGTTCCGTGCGGGAATCGAACCCAAGACCCAGAGCACAGCAATCAACTGTTCAACAGCATTACAAATAGCGCGCCATGAAACATATGTATCAGATACAGAACTACTAAATGACAGAGATTAACCACCGACTTTAGGAACCAATGTGTTATCAAACCCGGGATTCTTACTAGCTAATTTAGAAGCATCTAAAAAAGTAGCGGCACGTAGTAGCACAAGTAGACACCACAATTATAAAGTACTAAAGAAATGACTCCAGGAAAAAACAAACGATATAATATCGACATCACAAGTAACATTTGGGAAAGTATTAGCTAATTCTACTCCAACTAAAATGACCACCGTTACTACTAATGAAATTATTCCATCGCCGTTTATTCAAGCGTGCTCTGTATTGGCATGAACAAGAAATTATGAAAGTACGTACAAAGGAACGCGTGCCCTTTGCAGAAGCAAGAAGAAAATATACCACTGATTAAAATTTCTTCACAAAAGAAGAATAAATATGTAATTATACGATATGAAGCATAATATTTCCCAGGTGTAATAAAACCACGGGTAATGCTGCTTATGAAATAAATACTATCGAAGGGTAATACGTTTCCGAGATACCAGACAAAGGTGCTATAGTTGAAGAAATAGCTGAAGGCTATGACTACATAACTGAAGGCTTTGGTTTCTAAAAGTCACTGAAATGGAAAAATATTTGCTTTTATTATCTTTTAGAAACCTATCATTTAAATTCAAGAGTATTATAATTTTTGAGAATGATGATGATTATGATTAACAATTAAAGTACAAATAGTTTAACGAGAGAAATGAAAAAGCTAAAGGGGTAAAACATACTCCAGTAGGTTTTCTAAAGATATTTGGAGATATTACGAGGATTCAGAATTCATAATACCTACTTTGTATTAACATTATTATAGTATTGTAAATGACTAATCAAACAATGAATTTTGTTTTGTATTATATACTAAGTTAATAAATATCGTTTACGATAGCGACTGCACTCAAAAAATGTTAGACTATTTGCTCATTGAACGTTCTGCTACAATGACATTTCGATAGTTAGACGTTTTGCTACAAAGACAAACTGCTAATTTGGACGTATTGCTAAATAGACATTTTGGGTTTATGGACGTTTTGCTACTTAGACGTACGTATTGATCGTGAGACTAAAATTTTATAATAAAATACCGGACATAGTTTTACAATTACTACAAAATAAATTTAAATTGCTTGTAAAACATACTCTCTATGCACACGGGCATATTATAAATTAGACGATTACCTAGTAAATAAAAATGTTTGGCAGAGTGCTAGTCCAGCTCCGCAAGACTAGAATTACACGAGGTGTCGCTTAATTATGTTGACATCTCAACGGCCTTGTTTTGTGACATCAATTAATAATTTAAAACAAAATTGACATTTGTATAATTTGAGATCTCTTTTTTGAAGATTATTATGAATTATTACATCTGTAATTTATTATTATACAGGGTATTTGGGTCATCATGTGCCAAACTGAAATGGTCGACTGGGGGGGGGGGTCATCTGCTATTCTTTCAGACCCCTAAATATTTCTCATGGCCTGTGGATTTTTTGTCATCGACTTTTTATTGTTTTATTAAAAAAATACCCCAATTTTACATTCAAATACAAATTTAAAAAAAGTATAAGTCGTAGACCCTGAATTTTAATCTTATTTAGATGTGTATTGTATTGTATTACATTACTTTTAAATTCAAAATTTTTTAATTTACTCGCAAAGTTTCGGACTTAAATTAAAGCTGTCAATGTTAAAGCTATTTACATGGCTATACAAAAACAACTAAAAGCGACCGGGATCTTCCAACTCCCTCAAAAATTCTCTGGTCTATCCTCTTACTAGTAATGTGCCACATGCCATAAAATCTTTTTACAACTTTGTGCATTTGCTAGAATTGTGAATCGAGTCACAATATACTAAATTCCAAATTCTAAAGAAAAAAGTCTTTTTGCGTAATTGTTACTTGAGAAACAGGTAAAATTGGTTTTCTCAGTCTCGCGAAGTAAAATCTATCTTCTATCTCTTTCTTGCATAGCGTAAACTAGTGTGAACAAACGACGAACTGCCGCCGACGACGCCGTCAATCCGTCATTATTTTAGTCGAGACATCACTGCCTCTGCTACCTGACGTGTGTGCTAGTTCATCGTACTCCGCGATTTTTTCATTTTGTTACTTTGTTTTGTTGGTTTTTGTTACGGTGGTTTGGTGTTATTGTTAAACTGTGTTGACTTTTTTGTTGTTGCAATGGCGACGTTCTCTAACGAAGAATATGCTGACATCATGATGGCTTATGGAGCCGCCCATGGTGTCGCTCGTGCTGCGCAACGACTTTACCAGGAACGCTTTACTGGTAGACGATTACCTGGCCGCAGAGTCTTCCAAGACACATACTGACGCATACGCGACACTGGCAGTGTCACGTTTCATGAACCAAGGGGCCATATTGTGCGACATAATGTTGAAGTGGACGAGAGAATACTGGCACTTTTCGAGGAAGACCCTACAAGAAGCATTAGAAATGGGGCAGCACATTTTGATATTTCAATATGGAAAGTTCTTCAGCAAAACGAAAAGCATCCATTCCACTACACTCCGGTGCAAGGTACGTAATTTTATATTCTTACAGTCACAGTAACCATTGCAGTATTAAGATGTGTCCATGTGATGTAAATTCTAACAATATTATGACAGTTTGGACTAACCTTTATGACGGAGAAACAAATAAATTTCCTTAAGGTGGTCGAATACAAAATGTAATGTAGGTGATTACGTCCGAATAACAAAATATATGCATATATTTCAAAAATTAAGAAAAACAATCGATAGTGTATATAACCATACATTCCACCCACCAACTATGATAACATTGATCATATTTTAACAGCATTAAACAATATTAAAAAGAAAGTAAAATTTGGCTACAATGAGATCACAAAAAAATTGTTATCTGTTTCGGTTATGGATAAAGCTATGTTATCCATAACTTTATCCACCAATTTATGTTTGCTTTGAACCGAGTAAAAATCTTCTAGATATAAAGTTTGGAATCTGCCCGGGTACACACGGGGTTACCATCACAATTATTTATTTACCGTGACATTGTTGAACCTCCGATTGTTGGTGATGTTATGACTCCATTATTAAGAATAATTTCTTTAAATCCTTCAAGATATATTTATGGAGCAAATAAAATGCATATTTTCTCACCACCTCACTACCTGTTATGCGAAGGGGGTTTGATACATTAGAAATAGATATAAGATCAAGCACGGGACAGAAAATACCATTCTAATTTGGAATCGTGTGTATTAAACTACATTTCCAGAAATTATAATGTAATGTATTCTCATCGTGATCATTATCAAATGTCCCTATGAAAATTATTATAAACGTCAAGCTGGGTCAAGTGTTGGAGTTATTTATAAAAGATTATCATACCGACGTGGTCACTGTATCAGGAGCGTCTTAGGTGGACTATTTAGATCAGTTTTACCTTTACTTTCAAGTGGTGCAAGAGTTATTGGTAGGTGACAAGGTGACCCAAAGTAGATCAAAATCGCATCGGACGTTTTGGTATATCTGGGATGGAAGATAAATTGGAAGTAGTGTGTAACTGTTCCAGTACACGAAATCGAATATTTGGGGATAAAGTGGAACACAAAGGTAAACCAAAAATCCCTGCCACAGGCCAAGATATTAGATATTCAGCGAAACCTCAAGAGGCTAATACTGTCTCGAAAATGGAATTGGGTTCAAGGGACGTCACTCCTTTTTTTTATTTTTTTTTTTTTTTTTTTTATTGGTGCCCAGACCAGACTCCTACCGGCTAAAACCACTGGAGCGGTCATCTTCGGCACTTAAGGGAGGCTCCAGGCCCTCGTATGATCACACTGGAGCCGCCCACTGGTGCCACGCCTATTGGCACATCTCGGAGAGGGTGACTGTAAAGCGGTCACCCCCCCGGGGGGATTGTAAAGGATCCCCCAAAGCGTCCCACGGCAGCGCGTGACCACATGCGTGCTACCGTCTTCTCTTGGGTCGCTTGGTGTGGGCACGCAGATTCCCCAATCTACGCACCCGCGAACCCAGAGGTCCCCACCTTATAGCAATGGCAGGGTTTTTCAGGCGTATCGGAGTTAGGCGCCAGGGCGGTTGTTACCCCGGCGCCGTCTCCTTCTTCTTCGAGCGGGATTGGCCCTCTCCCGATCCCGCTCTGCAGTCTCCTTCTGGAGCATGACACTCTCACAGAAGGAGACCACTGCATTCCAGTTTTCATGCTCTGCCAACATAGCCGACACTATTGCTGGCAGAGAGAGATCTTGCCCGATCCGATCGACCAGGATCCGCCGCTCGGCGGCCCACGCAGGGCACGCCTCGAGCGTGTGCTGTGCGGTGTCCTGGTCGCTATCACAATGGTGGCATTGTGCCGTGGCTTCGCGTCCTATCCTGTGCAGGTACGCACCGAAACAACCGTGTCCGGTGAGCACCTGCGTCAGGCGATAGGTGACGCGCTCGCTCCTGCTGAGCCAGGCTCCGAAGACCGGCAGGACTGCCTCGACGACGCGCTTGGTCGCAAATTGCATCCGCAGGCGGTGACGCCACTTTACAAGTGCGCGTCGCCGAGCCAGCCGCCGCAGCCTGTCCAACGCCCCTGGAGGCGCGTTTTCGCCGCTCTGGCGGAGGGAGCGTGTCTGATCGTAGACCCACGCATCCATTTCCGCCAGGATGTCGAAAGGCGGAAAACGCGCCAGGAGAGTTGCCGCCTCGTAGGACACCGTTCGGTATCCTCGTGCGATCCGGATAGCCACTCTGCGCTGCAGACCGTGAATTTTGGTTCTGCAGCGCTGGGCACCTGACAGTCGAGCTGACCATACAGGCGCCCCGTAGAGGGCCACGGACCGCACAACCCCTCCGTAGAGACGGCGAACTTCCTCACATGGTCCCCCGAGATTGGGCAGCAGCCGGTGTAGTGCACCCACTACCCTCTCGACTCGGGGGACGAGGCGCTGAAAGTGCTCTTCGAAGCCCCAACGACTGTCCAGGGTGAGCCCCAGGTATTTCATGTACCGGCCCATCCCGATTCGCGCGTCACCAACGCGTATCCACGAACTGGGTGGTTCTCTGCTCCTCGGCAGTTTGTGGAACCATAGCGCCTCAGTTTTTTGAGGCGCTATCCGCAGACCCAGGGCGTGGATTTTGGCCACGACAATTGCCACCGCTTGCTCCGCAAGCTGGATGGTTCCCTCGAAGGACTCCCCACTGGCCAACACCAGAGTGTCGTCAGCGTAACAGACTAAGCTGACGCCCGCGGGGAGAACAACACGCAGGACCGCGTCGTAGGCGAGGTTCCATAAAAGGGGGCCGAGAACTGACCCCTGCGGAACCCCGCACGTAATCTCCCTCCGCTTTACGCTACCGTCCCTACCCACGTAGCGAATGTGCCTATCGCGCAGATAGGCCCCTATGATGCCCTGCAGGTAGGGCGGACACCGATGATGGACTAGTGCCGCCCTAATAGCGCCCCACGGGATGGAGTTGAAGGCGTTGACGATGTCTAGACTGACCGCCAGCGCCACCCTACCCCGCCGAGACACTGCCTGTTCCGACAGCGAGCGGACGCGAAGAATCGCGTCAATGGTGGACCGCCGCTGCCGGAAGCCATACTGACTTTCGGCCAGGTCGGGGCCAACTCGCGACAGGTGCTCGACGAGTCTTCGGGTAATTATTCTTTCGAATAGCTTCGAAGCCTCGTCAAGCAGGCAAATGGGACGGTATGCAGAGGGAGACTCCGCAGCCCTTCCTTCCTTCTTCAAGAGAACCAATCCGGCTGCCTTCCAGCCGGACGGGAACACACTACTACGGAGGCAACTGGTGAACAGCCGCCTCAAGCGGTCCCCAAGAGACTGCAGTGCATACACCCACGCACGGCCCGGAATGCCGTCCGGACCCGGTGCGGTGTTGCGACTCTTTAGGCGGCCAATGGCTCGGCCCAGCTCCCCTTCCGAAACCCCCAACTCCTCGGCCCAGTCCGAGGCAATCGGGGGTGGAGAGGGACCAGGATGGTCCCGGACCGCTGGAAAGAGCGTTGAAAGTACTCTCTCCAGCAAATCCGGGGTCATGGTTTCGGTCACGGGGGGGACATAGGGGCGTAACTTGCCCACTACCATTCGGTAGGGTCTCCCCCACGGACACCTGTCCAGTCCCTCCAGGAGCTCGCTCTAGGACCGAGCCTTCGCCTCGCTGATGGTGGTCTGAAACGCCAGCGTGGCCGCCCGGTAGGCCGCATAGGCCTCGTCAGTCTCTCCGGCTGTAGCGCTGTGTCGGCGTCGGCATCGTTGGTACCGGCGGCGGGAGGCCAGGCAGACCGCGCGCAACTGCGCGATCTCATCCGACCACCAGTACACTGCCGTACGCCGGGAGCGCCTGGCCCGGGGCATGGATGCATCGCATATTGACGTCATCGTCTCCCGGAACCAGGACGCTTCCTCCTCTGGATCGGGCAAGATCCCTTGATCAACCTCTGGCCAGGCCACGACGTTGGCAGCTGCGACGAGCAACTCGCGATCCAGCTGTGTGAGGGCCCAACGCCGCGACCGTGGGCTGGGACTAGAACGGCTCGGGCAAGGCGTGCGGAGGGCCACGTCGAACATTATGTGGCGGTGGTCCGAAAGTGTGACCACCTCCTCCGCTACTCGCCAACCCGACACCATGCGGGCCACAGAAGGAGCCGCCCATGTCAGGTCCACGACCGACTCCCCCTGCCACCGAACGCAGGTGCTAACGGACCCCCGATTCAGCAATCGGAGGTCAAGTGACGCCGCCCAGTCTTGCATTATCCTCCCCCTCGGCGCGTCCCGACGGTTGCCCCAAGCTCTAGAATGAGCGTTGAAGTCCCCCAGGACGAGCACTGGACGGGGCAAGCACTTACAGCGAATGCTGCGCGCCACCCCGTCCAGGTATCCCTCGAAGTCGGCGAGGGACACGTTGGGGGAGATATAGCAGCCCGCTACTGCCAGAGGTCCCCATTCTACTACGACAAAGCCCTGCCCCCTGTCCAACAGGGAGCAGGGCGGCTCACCTTCAGCTCCAGACCAATATATAGCGACGGAGTCCCCGGCGCCCCCGAACCAGTGAGGGTGTTCCTGGACGCCGTAGGGCTCCGCCACAACCGCCAAGGCAACTGACCACTCCGCAACAGTCTGCAGCAGCAGATTCTGCGCGTTGCGGAAGGGACGTCACTCCTAGGAAAACTACAATTCGCTGCAGATGTAATACCGTTAGGCCGCCTCTTTTGCAGACAGCTTCAAAGGGCAAGCCGGAAGTTGGAAGAGAGAAGACCCAGAAGGTAGTTTCTAATGTCCCAGGCTGCAGTAGGAGAATGCATATGGTGGTCAAAGCAGCTGGAAAAGTCATGTCCGCTATTCGACAAAGAACCCTTCATTACGACGGGCGCATCCAATTTGGGCTGGGGGTACAGCTGGAACAACTTCATTGGTCCGGCGACTGGACCCAGGATCGACAGAAGTGGCACATAAACATCAAAGAGCTTTACGTAGTATACATTGCTGTGAAAAAGTTCAAGCCCGCCGTGGGGAACGAGACAGTAATGTTATGTTATGACAGAAGTGTAGTAGCATATCTTCGAAAACAAGGCAGGATAAGGTCTGTAAAGCTATATCTTCTCACAAAGAAAATACTTATTTTCACGTTGCGTATAAATACGGTACTAATCCCCTACTATATTCCCGACAAATTCCACACAATAGCCAATCGTCTGTCCCGAAAATCTGCTGCGACCGACTGGCATTTGAGCAACGTCTTCGACACAACACGTGTTCAACAGATGGGGGCGACCGCAAATATATCTTTTTGCGACGTCGCAGTCCAGAGTACTTCCCCGCTATGTATCAATAGATGCAACAGATGTACAAGCATGTTTAATGAATCCATTCAGCAGGAGGTGGAAATACGACCTGGCATGGGTGTTTCCCCCGCCCCCTCTAATCGACTAAGTAATCCAACAACTGAATTTCGCAAAAGGGACGTACTTGATTCGTACTTGTTCCCAAGTGGACACAGGCATTTTGGCGAGCAGCGCTAAAGTCAAAGGCTCCCCCGATAGTGTTCCAAAATCTGTCAGTCCACCTTATAGACCTAGCTACGAACCAGCCTCCCCCAGACGTATCGTCAATGACTTTGGAGGTATGGAGAGTACAAGGTGGAATGACTTTATAATATAATCCGTTACTAAATTCTTTTGCACCTGTGCTCTAACTTTATCGTTTAGTATACATATATAAGTAATTCTCAGCAAACGTGATTTCGCCACCTTGCAGGCTGATTAATTGAAGTTCCTTTAATTGTGTTAAGGCTAATTTAATTGATAAGTATTTTTATTTTGTACCTCTGTATTCTGTTAATTACTGTGTTAAGTTTAAAGACTTCCAAAGATATACTATGTATATTGTAAGAAATACCTTGATCTCAGTTAAGTCTGTTACTGCAATAATTTTTACTCTTGTGATTATTCTATTACTATTAAAAGAAATATTAAACTGTGGTAGTTTATCTTGTCTACCATTTAAAAATCACAGTACGCTACTAGTGCCGGCAGATATTAAACAAGTCTTCGGAAGGTCAAGCCGTCGGCACAGAACTGAAATATAACCGGTTTTTCTACCCCAAAGGGAGGAAAACGAGTATTTAAGTTCTTGCTAAGGCTTGACCTGGAGCAATTCCCTCTCCGTCATTATAGGCTTTCACCTAATTCCAAAACCGTGTAGGTACCGAAGAAGCGCGGCCACAGGGTCTGTGCCGCGGCTAGCCGGTACCGGCGGCGGCGGCCGGTCTCAGCCTTGACGCGCCCGCTATATCGCTCTCACAGACTAGATAAGTACGCGTACACATGAAAAGGAACAGTAGGTAATCTCCGGAAGGAAGGGAAGCCTTGGCAAGACCTGAAATACTTGTTTTCCTCCCTTTGGGGTAGAAAACGGTTATATTTTTTATTTAGATTTTTTGTATTTGTTTACCTACATGTTATTATTTTGTTTCTCTAATTTATGTAAATGTTTTCCTTGAGATACATTGGCCTTTTAATAGAGGTCAGTGTCTTTGTAAAGGTTGATATTGTATTTTTTAGCTTTTGTTTTTATATATACACAGGTACCTATTTAATTCTTGTTGTGTGCATCGTTGTTGGTGTGAAAATAAAGCCAGCTTCAAATAGATATGAGCGTCCAAGCTAGTCAAAATGATCAGATGACATAAATTCATTTATATGTACGCAGTCTGAACTCTCTTATTGTTGTATGAATCCAAAGTTGTCAATATATCTAAGTAACACAGTTTCCAATATTATGTAATAGATGTCGAGATGCTCATTATTATGTTTACGAATAAAACTTTAAACGGTTTCGATGCAGCTATAGTAACCAAAGGCAACTCATATTAATAAAAAATTAAATAACCGAATTATTTGTAATGACTGTATAGTTCAGCTAACATACGAATAGCTGGACGACTCCACATCTAAATCGTCTACTTATTTTGTTCGTACTCTTTGAGGAGTATTTTATTTGAAATACATTTCTACACATGAATATGAACATTACTTGAATACATTTGGCATCTTGATAAACAAGATAAAATCTATCCTTGACAATGCACCGTATCACCGCAAGGCTCCCGACATATAAATACGACAGTGGGCGCTTGGCAAGCCTTGGCAAGACCTGAAATACTCGTTTTCCTCCCTTTGGGGTAGAAAACGGTTATATTTTTTATTTAGATTTTTTATATTTGTTTACCTACATGTTATTATTTTGTTTGTTATAGTATTTAGCAATAGGTAAACTGCAAGTGTGCACCGACCCTAATAACACTGCTGAGTAGCCACTAACTTACACGTGGGAATGGATTATGACACCCGTGGACTCGTTCTTGGAATCATTGCGACACTCGATGCGCTTGTTTACCGGAATGTAAATTAATTAATAAAGTAATGTATTCAATCTGTTTCTAGCATCGAACGGACATAGTTGTAATTTAGCTCTAATTCTAATTGTAATCCTATAATTAATTAAACTTATCTGTAAAGTAATTTTGGTTTTTTTTGGATCCTCCGGCAGCGGCCTACGTATTTGGCGCAGTCGGTAGGATACTCGAGGCGTCTCGAGGTAATTTGGATAGGGTTATTCTCACATTGAAGAACCGTACCGCTATAATCGCTACCGCCGTCGCGAGCGATCGGACGCCCAAGTATCCTGAAAGAACCTGAGGTCCTGATCGGAGGAGAAATCCAGACATCGATTCCAGAGGAACCAGAATGAAATTAATGTTAGTACACTAGAATCATTTCTGTGTGTTGCTTTCAATATTCCCCCTTAGTTTATAATTCAGTTACGAAAATTTTCCATCCAAGGCAAAACACGCCTAGAGGGCCCGCGCGCGCTAGGGAAGCACGTAGGCTCGATTTAGACCTAAATAGGGATATAAGTGTAGATTTAAATAGTACCTTAGAGGATTCCGTGAGGTCAGAGAACCCCGAAATCTATATAATGGCTGAAGCCGAAGCAATTTTTAAGACATTACGTTTATTACCCGAGTTTGATGGTAACGCTAATGTTTTACCGCGTTTCATCAGCCTATGCGACCAATTAGTTATAGAATATATAGATGCCCATCCAGGAAATGCATTAATAAAACTTTGCCTAATAAACGGAATCTTAAACAAGATTAAAGGGCCAGCCGCACTCATTATTAACTCAAACGGTATATCTGATAATTGGAGTGACATTAAAGCAGCTCTTATTAATAACTTCGCAGACCAAAGAGATGAAACCACTCTTTATAATGACCTTATGTTAGCCACGCAGGGCAGTAATTCGCCACAAGAGTTTTATGATCGTTGTGTGAACTTATTCAGCACAATTATGACCTATGTGACTTTACACGAAAGTATTGCGACTACAGTTGAAGCTAAAAGAACTTTATATAAGAGGCTAACCATGCAAGCATTTGTTCGTGGATTAAAAGAACCCTTAGGTTCTCGCATACGATGCATGCGTCCTGATACGGTAGAGAAAGCGCTTGAATTCGTGCAAGAGGAATTGAACGTTATATACCTTCAGAGTCGTAATGACCCTGCTATTGATAAAAAATCACAGGTATCATTGCCTAAACATTTGCCGGTGACCCCAGTTGCTAGTTCTATGTTAAAACCGTTCAATTTCCCTGCCCGAGCAATGCCTTTTAATAATTTTCATCAGCCTCAACATACATGGAGACCTAATTTTCAACCTAATCAACCTGTGCAATTTAGACCTTCAGGTATGCCGCCGACGCGCACGCAGCAAATGTTCCGTGCACCACCTCCTAATAACAGTAATTACACTAATAACTTTCAGATGCCACAGAGGAATTTTAATCAGAACTTAGGCCCTAAGCCTATGAGCTATGTAAGCCACTATGTAGCTAGAGAAAGACCGCAGTCTGGTCAGTTGGCCGGGCACGATTGGCGAAAGCATGGTAACCCACCAGCAACAAATTATTTTAAATCTAAACAAGTAAATATGAATGATTGCGCGAGTTACGATGACTATAATTATTATACGGATTTTAATTATAATGAACCTGATGATTATTACTATCCTAATAACGTTGAATATTATAACATTGAGCCATCTTATTATTTGGGTAATGGGTCAAATTACGATCCGCCAATCGAATACCCATTAGTTTCTGTTGCAGAACCTGAACTTTCAACCAGTTCTATTGAAGAACAGGATTTTCAGGAGCGCGGGAAGTTAAGCAAGTTAAAATAGAATTAAATTTGCAGACTCAACGCCAGCTTCCATTCATACAGATTTCAAACCCCCCTTTAAGATTTTTAATAGATGCAGGCGCGAATCAGTCGTTCATAAGTCCGGAGGCCGTGGACAATTTTTATAATAATATTCCTTTAAATTATGATCCTTTCGAAGTAACTAATGTACATGCAACAACACGTAATAACTATTCAATAACTATCCCTAGTTTTGAAGAATTTCAGGAGTCAAGAAATATCAAACTATATATTTATAAATTTCATGACGTTTTTGATGGACTTATAGGACTTGATCTACTGGAGAAATGGGAAGCAAAAATTGATCTTAAAGATAAAGTATTGATCACTCGTAACTCTGCTAACCCCATAAGTATGTATAATTCGCGTAATGTTAATTTGTATGAAGACGTTATTCCCGCCAATTCATCAAAATTAGTCAGGCTTCCTATTAATTTACACGATGGTGACGCTTTTATTAATGAACAAATAATTTCTAATTGCATTATTAAGGAATGTTTAACTACAGTTAAAGATAATCGCGGATATTTAGAGATTACAAACCCCACTTTACATGATTTAGTATTTTCCATGGACCGTGCCGTTCAAGCAGAAGCTTATAATATTCAGTGCACGAGTACTGAACATGCACCTAACGTTATTCAGTGCAAGCGTAATGAACAAACACGCACTCGTGTGGACGAAGTCTTATCGCGTTTGCGTACCAACCACCTGAATGAGGAAGAGCGAGTTAATTTAGAAATGTTATGCGGAAAGTATGCCGATGTATTTTATATAGATGGAGAGCCATTAACGTTTACGAATAAAATAAAACACCGTATTCAAACTACAGACGAATTGCCCGTATACACAAAAAGCTACCGTTATCCTTACGTTCACAAAGAAGAGGTTAAAGATCAGATAAGTAAAATGTTAAGTCAAGGTATTATTCAACCATCCGAATCTCCTTGGAGTTCCCCGATTTGGGTAGTCCCTAAAAAGACAGACGCATCAGGAAAACCTAAATAAATGGCGTCTAGTCATCGATTTCCGTAAAGTAAACGAGAAAACTCACGATGACAAGTATCCTATACCTAATATTAATGACGTTCTAGATAAATTGGGTAATTGTCAATACTTTTCAACCCTTGATCTGGCTAGTGGTTTTTACCAAGTTGAAATGGACCCCGTTGATATTCCAAAGACCGCATTTAACGTAGAAAATGGGCATTATGAATTTTTACGTATGCCCATGGGTTTAAAAAATTCTCCATCCACTTTTCAGCGTGTCATGGATAACGTTCTAAAAGACCTTCAGAACGTAGTCTGCCTTGTATATTTAGACGATATCGTGGTATTTAGCACCTCTTTACAAGAGCACATGATTAACTTAGAGAAAGTATTTAAAAAACTACGTGAATCAAACTTTAAAATACAGATGGACAAAGCCGAATTTCTCAAATTAGAAACCGCGTATTTAGGACACATAATTACTAAAAACGGAATAAAGCCTAATCCAGACAAAATATCAGCTGTCCAGAAATACCCTTTACCAAAATCTCCTAAGGAAATTAAACAGTTTCTTGGCTTAATAGGCTATTATAGAAAATTTATCCCGGATTTTGCACGTATAACAAAACCACTTACACAATGTCTTAAGAAAGGTAGGAAAGTTGTAATCAATTCCGATTACACTAGTTGCTTTGAGAAATGTAAAAACCTTCTAACTAATGATCCAATTCTGCAATATCCTGATTTTACAAGAGATTTTATACTAACGACAGATGCTTCTAACTTTGCTTTAGGCGCGATATTATCTCAGGGCACAATAGGGACAGATAAACCAGTTTGTTACGCATCTCGAACTCTAAATGAGAGTGAGATAAACTACAGTACGATTGAGAAAGAACTTCTCGCAATCGTATGGGCAACTAAGTATTTTAGGCCTTATTTATTCGGAAGAAAGTTTAAAATTGTCACGGATCATAAGCCACTTCAGTGGGTTATGTCCCTTATGGAACCAAATTCACGATTAACTAGATGGAAACTAAAATTATCCGAGTATGATTTTACAGTCGTTTATAAAAAAGGTTTATCTAACACAAATGCCGACGCACTCTCCCGTATAGAAATTCATAACGAAGAGATCAGCTCTATGGTTGTAAATGCATCTGAGCGACCACCATCTGTGGATAACTCATCTACAGCATCCGCCCACACTAGTAGGGAAAACCCTATTCTAGAAATCCCTATAGTCGATGACCCCTTAAATAAATTCCATAGGCAAATAAGTATTACAGTAGTAGGTGATATAAAGAAACGCCCTACAGCATCCAAACCTTTTGACACACATACTAGAACAGCCGTACAAGTATGCCAGTCTAATTTAGAAAATGATGTAGTTAATATTATTAAGGAATACGTTAACCCCAAGGTCAAAACCGCGTTGCTCATAAATCCCCCGTTAGCCATGTATGACATAATACCCGTTATACAAGACAAATTTAAAAGCTCTGCTATGAACTTAGTACTAGCTAAAAGCGAAGTTGAAAACGTTAAGGAATATCTTAGGCAACAGGAAATAATACTACGTTACCACGAAGGTAAGACGAATCATCGTGGTATAAATGAATGTTATTTAGCCCTTTCTCGGCGTTACTATTGGCCAAAAATGAAAGATCATATAACAAAGTTCATCAATGATTGCACTATTTGCGGACGAGCAAAATACGACCGTAATCCTATCAAACAACAGTTAAATATAGTTCCCCCTGCTACAAAGCCATTAGAAATCGTACATATCGACTTAAAAGAGTACCTAAAAGTGCCCAATTGTTGCAGGGTGCTACTGGTCCTGACTGCTCCTTTGATAACATCATGGGAGATAAATCAGGAGATAACACTTGAAAGCCTCGGAGATGGTCCAGGATTACTACCTTTTCGGCTAGGTGCCACAAAGCTTATAACACATTACCATACATTCTTGCAATATATTCAACTTAGCGATATTGACGAAAACATTAATCTATTACAGAATCAGTTATCTAATTATAAACGAAGTTTAACTAACAATACTTATATGTTATACGAACTTCAAATAGATTACCTTGCAAGCAAATTGTCTAAAGTCACAAGTCATATAAAAACGTTGAAGCCAGGTCGTGTAAAGAGAGGTCTCATAGACGTTCTTGGATCAATTATCAAAAGCGTAACCGGTAATTTAGACCAATCAGATGCCGTTAGATATGATAATGCTATCAAAATCCTTCAGAACAATAACCATGAAATATCTGAAGAATTCAATAACCATATTAGCCTAAGTAAGGAGTGGATGGCCCAGCATTCTAGCATAATTATAAAATTAGTAGAAAATCAGATTAAGATAAATGAAACATTAAAATTAATATTAGATAGTGAAGCTTATAGGGATTTTAACCTTATTAAGTACGCTAAATTCGCTCAATATTTAACTATAATAACCGAAAACATAGATGATGTGTTAAGCGAGTTAGTAAGAATAGAAAATATGTTAGCCTTTATACATGCTTCAAGCTCACACCATTCCATGATAAGCACCGAAGTATTAAGTAATATGATACAGAGATTAGTTAATATTTACAGTAAGGAGCAAATACTAGATATAGAACTTAGAGAATACTATGATTTAATTAAACCCGGTTATTACTATTCAGGGACTCAGATAGTGATAGTTTTCAAGTTACCCATATTTGCATTGGATAGATACGACCTTTATAGATTAGCAGTAGCTCCTAATAAGCTTAAGCAGGCCCTTATTCCCCCTTTCCCATTGATAGCAACCAACAGGAAAGGTTACGTGTACATGGAGGCAGAATGCCCGAAGTATAATAACTGGTATCTCTGCGGAGACAAGATGGACCATCAACTTCGTCAACTACCAGATTGTATGCAGAATCTCATCACTAACCAATCACTCGACAAGATGTGTGACGTCATATCAATTACGTTATCAAGAATATCCATGGAACAATTAGACGAGAGACACTACATTATATCATTTCCTAACTCTACAAGAATACATACTGTATGCGGAAAAGAAGACTATATCACACTGGATGGCAGTTATTTGGCTACTGTTCCTGTATACTGCCGAATTTACAATCACTAATACCAATGATCATGTGGAGGGACGACCGCTCAAGATAATGAACATCTCGTTCAATTCGGATGTACAACCTGACAAGATGACTCATGTGAACTTCAACTCAATCGATCTTTCAAGAGTACATGATGTTCAGTATAAAGTAATGACGCAGCCTACTCTACGACTGGAACAGACCTCATCTGAATTCCTATATCATACCACAATTCCACTATATGCTCTACTGCTTAGTGGATTAATTGCACTTATTATATTCATAACCCTGGGACACTACAAGATTTTACTATGTCAATATAAAGATGATTCAACTCAAGATAAAATATATGAAGAACCGGAGAAATCTGAAGATAAGAATACACGTTCAGCAATATTTTCTCAATTAATGACCCGAAAATAGTTGCTGATCTGACGGTGGAGGTGTTATAGTATTTAGCAATAGGTAAACTGCAAGTGTGCACCGACCCTAATAACACTGCTGAGTAGCCACTAACTTACACGTGGGAATGGATTATGACACCCGTGGACTCGTTCTTGGAATCATTGCGACACTCGATGCGCTTGTTTACCGGAATGTAAATTAATTAATAAAGTAATGTATTCAATCTGTTTCTAGCATCGAACGGACATAGTTGTAATTTAGCTCTAATTCTAATTGTAATCCTATAATTAATTAAACTTATCTGTAAAGTAATTTTGGTTTTTTTTGGATCCTCCGGCAGCGGCCTACGTATTTTGTTTCTCTAATTTATGTAAATGTTTTCCTTGAGATACATTGGCCTTTTAATAGAGGTCAGTGTCTTGTAAAGGTTGATATTGTATTTTTTAGCTTTTGTTTTTATATATACACAGGTACCTATTTAATTCTTGTTGTGTGCATCGTTGTTGGTGTGAAAATAAAGCCAGCTTCAAATAGATATGAGCGTCCAAGCTAGTCAAAATGATCAGATGACATAAATTCATTTATATGTACGCAGTCTGAACTCTCTTATTGTTGTATGAATCCAAAGTTGTCAATATATCTAAGTAACACAGTTTCCAATATTATGTAATAGATGTCGAGATGCTCATTATTATGTTTACGAATAAAACTTTAAACGGTTTCGATGCAGCTATAGTAACCAAAGGCAACTCATATTAATAAAAAATTAAATAACCGAATTATTTGTAATGACTGTATAGTTCAGCTAACATACGAATAGCTGGACGACTCCACATCTAAATCGTCTACTTATTTTGTTCGTACTCTTTGAGGAGTATTTTATTTGAAATACATTTCTACACATGAATATGAACATTACTTGAATACATTTGGCATCTTGATAAACAAGATAAAATCTATCCTTGACAATGCACCGTATCACCGCAAGGCTCCCGACATATAAATACGACAGTGGGCGCTTGGGTGCCACGGCGGTTATTACCCCGGCTCCATGTCCTTCTCCGAACGGAATTGGCCCTATGCCGATCTCTCTCTGCGGTCTACTTTTAGATCATGACGCTCTCACAAAAGTGAAACCATAGATCTCAAATGTTCATGGTCTGCCACAGCCGACACGACTGCTAGGTAGCAGAGAAAGATCTTGCCCAATCCGATCGACCAGAATCCACCGCTCGGCAGTCGGAGCGTGTGCTGTGCGGTGTTCTGATCGTCTCCGGTGCAAGGCACCCACTATCCTTTCGACCCGGTGAACAAGACGCTCGAAGTGCTCCTCGAAGCCGAGAGTGCCCCAGGTACTTGATGTACGGGCCCACCCTGATTTGTGCGTCACCAACGCGTATCCACAAACTGGGTGGTTCTCTGCTCCGCGACAGTTTGTGGAACCATAGTGCCTCGGTTTTGTGAGGCGCTATCACGTAGGCGCCGTAATCCATCAGGAAAGATGTATTAGCCATAGAGTCCATATCTCCCAGCCGGGTCAATTGTGATAGTATAAGTACGACGCTTTACACATAAATGTAATTAAATTTATGATGATGCACGAAGTGCAATAATAATAGGACAATGAAACTATTGGCCGCTTCGTGGTTAATTCATTAAATACAAACTTTTTGTGAATCAAACAAAACCAACGTGCACATGTTTTCATTGTTATTATAATTATTATAATCCGGTAGCAAACCTTGACGTAACAAATATTACGGTATTAATGATTTACTAATTGACTACAAATGGCATTTTTTTCTTAATTGGACGTAGTTTTGCAAAATGGATCCAATCCATAAAAAACATTGAGCTGAGGTCATAAACGATATCTACACGTCAACTTTGGTCTATGCAAAAAATATCCATGCCGCTAAGTATTTTGTTTCAAATGAAAACTACTGGGATTGATGATACCAATAAATTTATTAAGCATCTTTATCGATTTAAAAAGGACACATGCCACTCGGTAACCTAATTAATGGTTTTTAAGCTAGCTCCTTCCAAGCTACATTGGATCTGTATTGTATATCCCTTTTCTACAGTATTACAGAAACCATGCTGTTTGGATTTATCTTGCATATTAGTATTATAGTATATTTGTGTATAATGCATTAAAGATCCAAGATATTGCATGGTTCTGAAATATGTCTTAAAATAGCAATGCAAATGAGATTCATCCACAATGGTTGCTTTTTGTACAAAGAAATTCCTTTGTTTAAGTCTCCATGCTGCATGATTCCATAAAACTATTGAGATTAAAGATCCACAATGTTAGGATGCTTACTATTTTTTAATACAGATGTGTAAAATAAACAGTATTTTACACATCTGAATTCCAGGCCTTCCTCAGTAGTTGTGGACGGTGATGAGTCTATGCTGTTCTACGCAACCTCTGGTGTTCCTCAGGGTTCAAATTTGGGTCCGCTGTTATTCAATATTTTTATTAATGACATATCAAGCATCTTTCAGTATAGTTCATGTTATCTCTTTGCTGATGACTTAAAGTTGACTCACGTAATAAATAATGAATCTGATATACATTTACTACAAGCAGACATTAATAACCTATGCCAGTGGTGTGTCCTTAATAAAATGAATCTAAACTATAGCAAATGTTTTCACATCAAGTTTACACGAAAACGCAATAAAATTGAGTCCACCTATAACGTACAAGGAAACACTCAAGGAAATAACCACCATCCGAGATCTAGGTATTCAATTGGACAGTCAGCTACGCTTTATTGAACACATAGATGGAATTATTGCTGCGGCATACAGAGCACTTGGTTTTGTTCTACGATCCTCGAAAGATTTTAAAAAGCCCTCGACAACATTAATCTTGTTCAATAGTTTTGTGAGGAGTAGACTAGAATATTGTAGCACGACTTGGAATCCGACATACAGAGTACACATAGTTAGAATCGAGAGTGTACAGAAAAGACTAGTTCACCACTTAGCCTTTCGATACAAAATTATACACTCAAGAAAGTCGTATGAGGAAAGGCTTAAGCATTTTAAGTTAATGTCGCTTGAATCTCGTCGTACTGTGTCTGATTTAACATTTCTTTACAAATTACTCAACAATGGTATTGACTGCCCGAATCTACTAAGCAAGATCTGCTTTAGTGTGCCTCATAGAATCCCTCGTTACCCTTGCTCATTATTGAAAGCTCCTCATCATAGGACTAATCTTGGTAAACACTCTCCCATTGTACGTTTAACTCATCAATATAATAGCGTATCCGGGGCCTCTAAAGAAATAGATATCTTCAATAACTCACTTAGTAAATTTAAATGCCTGATCTTAAAATACTTAAAAGGTGTAGATGTTGACATGCTTATAAATGCTTGATCTAATCTAATTCTCACTTAATTTAATCCATATTTAATGTAATACTTAAAAGGTGTAGATGTTGACATGCTTATAAATGCTTGATCTAATCTAATTCTCACTTAATTTAATCCATATTTAATGTAATTAAATGTGTAAAGTGTTATTTGATTTAATTTAGCTTAATTTAATTTATTTTGATCAACTAATTTAATTCTATTCCAATTAATTTTTATTTTCATTTTGTTTATTTATTTATATAAGCGAATACGATTGATATATTTTGCTTTAATTCTTAATGATTATTAATCATGATGCATGTTTTTTTTTTTTTAAATGTTATTGATATAATACTAGCTGTGATCTCCTATAATTGAGGAAGCACAAGGCTTAAATGTATATTGTTGTTATTATTTATAATGAAATGTGTATTCTTTGTTGGAGATCCTAATAAAATAAAATAAAATAAAACTTCAAGATAACAGTGAATTTTATGATAAATTAGAAAAATTTGCAGAGAAATGGATAAGTTTTGTAATTGAAGTAGCGACAGTAGATGACATGTAAGGTGTGTATTCGAGTTCAGTCTAGTTCAGGCGAGTTGAGTTCAGTCGAGTTTAGTCGAGTTCAGTTGAGTTCAGTCGAGTTTAGTCGAGTTCGGTCGAGTATAGTCTGGTTCAGGCGAATTGAGCCTAGTTCAGTCGAGATTAGTCGAGATCAGTCGAGTTCAGTCGCGATCATAGAGTTCAGTCGAGATCGTAGAGTTCAGTCTAGTTGATATTTGTCTAAACGTGTAATTTAACTAACTTAATAATCGTTTAACTTAATAAACCTTTAAGTTGACCTCAGCAGATTAATGTTATTAAAAACAAAAAGTACAGTCAATTAATAGTCATATATTACCGAGATAACGTTCTTATAATATTTTACTTATGGTAATCGTATGAATCGTCCGTGTGGTGTCCGGATTAAGAATATAGCACCACTCCATCTCCTCCCGTGGAGGTCGTAAAAGTCGACTAAGGGACTCTTAACCAGAGGGATGGGCAGCAGCGTCCCTTTTGCTGAGCAGTAGCAACTCTGCGCTCACCAACCCGCTTGCCAAGCGTGGTGAGTATCGGCAAATTCCCCCCAAAATGACAACACAACATAAGCACCGGCCCCCAGTTCCCGGCAGCCCCGCCATTCCTGGTCATGGTAGCGGCCACGGAAACGGCGGGGCAGGGGGTGCTAAGAATCTCCGGATGGGATCCGGCTACCACCCAAACCGAAAACTGGCCCTGGTGACATATAACACACGCACACTGAGGGCAGACGAAAAGATTGTTGAGCTGGAAGAAGAAATAGATAAGTTGCACTGGGATATCATGGGTCTATCAGAAGTCCGAAGAGAGGGGGAGGACACGATAACCCTGAAATCCGGCAACTTATTCTACTACCGGGAAGGCGAACATCTGTCTCAAGGTGGTGTCGGGTTTCTCGTCCGCAGGTCCCTCATTAACAGCATAGTGGCCATCGAAAGTGTGTCGAGCAGGGTAGCGTACCTTATACTCAGAATATCCAAGAGATATTCGTTGAAGGTCATACAGGTCTACGCACCGACCTCGACACACCCAGATGATGAAGTAGAGAGTATGTATGAGGACGTAAGTAGGGCCATACATACCTCGAAGACACATTTCACTGTTGTGATGGGGGACTTCAACGCAAAACTGGGCACTCGATGCGATGGTGAGTTGAGAGTGGGGCAATTTGGATATGGGCAACGGAACCCCAGGGGACAGAGGCTGGCCGACTTTTTGGAAAAGGAGGGACTCTTTATGATGAACTCCTTTTTCCAAAAGCCGCCTCACAGGAAGTGGACCTGGATGAGTCCCGATGGTTCCACGAGGAATGAGATTGACTTCATCATGACCAATAAAAGACAAATATTCAATGATGTCTCTGTGATCCACAGGGTGAAAACCGGTAGTGATCACCGATTGGTAAGAGGCACATTGAATATTAATCTCAAAGTTGAGAGGTCTCGTCTGATGAGGTCTACGCTCCGGCCCTCTAGTGCTCATATCCAAAACCCCGAGAGCTTTCAACTCGAACTCCAAAACCGCTTCGAGTGCCTGGAACATTGCGTATCTGTGGACGATTTAAATGGTAGGTTTGTAGAAACTGTCCAAACGGTTGGGTCTAAGTTCTTTAAAGCCCACCGTAAAGGTAGACCAAAAAAGTTCTCCGATCACACTCTCGACCTTATGGCAGAAAGACGCGCCATGACGCTGCAGTCTTCCGATGATGCTGAAGCATACCGACTGCTCAATAGACGGATATGGAAGTCCTTGCGGCACGATATCCGCACCTTTAACACTAACGGTGTTAAAGAGGCGATTGAGCGGAATCAAGGCTCCAAAGTGTTCGCAAGAGACAAGTCTATTGGGCAAAGTCGTATTATGAAGCTGAAGACCGAGGACGGCAGTGTAGCGTCGACTAAGCCAGAGGTTTTGAGAGAGATTGAGAACTTCTACCGGCAGTTATACACCTCGGTTACTATACCTACCATTGGCTCTGACAAAGACCCGCGAGCCAAACTAACCCGACATTATACCGAGGATATCCCGGACATCAGCCTGTACGAGATTAGGATGGCCTTGAAACAGCTTAAAAATAACAAGGCGCCGGGTGGAGACGGAATTACGACAGAGCTTCTGAAAGCGGGTGGAACACCGGTACTTAAAGTCCTTCAGAAGCTATTCAATTCCGTCTTACTCGAGGGCACAACGCCGGAAGCGTGGAACAGAGGTGAGGTGGTGCTCTTCTTCAAAAAGGGTGATAACACCCTATTGAAGAATTATAGACCCATCTCACTTCTGAGCCATGTTTATAAGCTGTTCTCAAGGGTCATCACGAATCGTCTCGAGCGCAGGTTTGATGACTTCCAGCCTCCCGAACAAGCCGGTTTCCGAAAAGGTTTCAGTACCATAGACCACATCCATACGCTGCGGCAGGTTATACAGAAGACCGAGGAGTATAATCTGCCACTATGCTTGGCGTTTGTGGACTATGAGAAAGCCTTCGATTCGATCGAAACCTGGGCAGTGCTGCAATCTCTGCAGCGGTGCCAGATTGACTATCGGTACATTGAAGTGTTGAAGTGCTTATACAGAAACGCCACCATGTCGGTCCGAGTACATGAACAGAGCACGGGGGCAATTCCATTGCAGAGAGGTGTGAGACAGGGGGACGTCATTTCCCCGAAACTGTTCACCGCTGCAATGGAGGATGCCTTCAAGCTACTGGAGTGGAAAGGATTCGGCATTAACATCAATGGCGAGTATATCACTCACCTTCGATTTGCCGATGACATCGTAGTCATGGCAGAATCGCTGCAAGAGCTCAGCACAATGCTCGATGATCTCAACAGAGTTTCCCAACAGGTGGGCCTTAAAATGAACATGGGCAAGACAAAAGTCATGTCAAATGTCCATGTCGTGCCCACCCCAATATCCGTTGGGAGCTCTGTTCTCGAAGTTGTTGACGAGTATGTCTACCTAGGACAAACTGTCCAGTTAGGTAGGTCCAACTTCGAGAAAGAGGTCAATCGTCGAATCCGACTCGGCTGGGCAGCGTTCGGGAAACTTCGCAACGTCTTTTCGTCAACAATACCGCAATGCCTCAAGACGCAAGTCTTTAACCAGTGTGTGTTACCAGTGATGACATATGGAACAGAGACGTGGTCACTCACAATGGGCCTCATAAGAAAGCTCAAGGTCACTCAGCGAGCTATGGAGAGAGCTATGCTTGGTATTTCTCTACGAGATCGAATCAGAAATGAGGAGATCCGTAGAAGAACTAAAGTTGTCGACATAGCTGAAAGGATTAGTAAACTGAAGTGGCAATGGGCAGGGCACATTGCTCGTAGAACTGATGGCCGTTGGGGCACAAAGGTTCTCGAATGGAGACCGCGCACCGGAAAACGCAGCGTGGGACGACCACCAACGAGGTGGACAGACGATCTGGTGAAGGTCGCTGGGAGTCGTTGGATGAGAGCGGCATGTGACCGCTCGTTGTGGAAATCTAAGGGGGAGGCCTTTGTTCAGCAGTGGACGTCCTGTGGCTGATATGATGATGATGATGATGAGGCGAGTTGAGTCAAGTTCAGATGAGTTCAGCCGAGCTCAAGCGAGTTGAGTCGAGTATAGTCTAGTTCAGGCGAGTTGAGTCGAGATCAGCGAGATCAGTCGAGTTAAGTCTAGTTCAGTAGAGTTCAGTCAAGATCAGTTTAGTTCAGGCGATTTCAGTCGACATCAGTCGAGTTGAGTCTAGTTCAGGCGATTTCAGTCGACATCAGTCGAGTTGAGTCTAGTTCAGGCGAGTTCAGTCTAGTTTAGCCTAGTTTAGTCTTGTTCAGTCTTGTTGAGTCGAGTTCAGTCTAGTTCAGTCTAGTTCAGTCTATTTCAGTCTAGTTCAGTCTATTTCAGTCTAGTTCAGTCGAGTTCAGTCGAGTTCAGGTGAGTTCAGTCTTTTCAGTCTTGTTAAGTCTAGTTCAGTCGACTTCAGTCTAGTTCAATCGAGTTCAGACGAGTTCAGTCTTTTCAGTCTTTATAATAAAACACTTTTAAACCGATTCTATCGCGTATATTTTAGATTTTTGTTTTTCCTGACGTTTCGAATGCTATGCAGCATTCGTAGTCGCAGGATGACTAAAGTGACAGGCGTCGTTACAGATTTTAATAAGTTATTTTATTTTATCTACCGTACAATTTTAATCAAAAAAATAGTTTCGATGCACGCAGTAATCACTCAGTGTCTTGATGTTTTTTTAGTGCGGTATGTTGTTTGGGACTTTATTATTTTAATTGCTGGATTCGAAACAGGTGGTACCTGCCAACCATCTTCTCTATAAATTTTTTAATTTTAATAGCCTCACGAAACATTCTTGGTTCATGTCGGTTCTCTTGCGCGAGGACTTGAGGTTGATCAAAACGAAGATAGTGGTTGGGTTTGCCTAAGGCATGTTCACACACTGCAGACTTTGTGGAGCGTCTATGCTTGACGTCAGCTATATGTTCTTTTATTCGGGTGGCTATGCTACGCTTTGTTTGCCCTATGTATGACAAACCACAATCACAGTCAATCTTGTAGACCCCTGCATCTTGTAAAGGTATGTGACATTTCACCGGTTTTAAATCGTCCGTCCGATTACAATCGAAAGATTCTAGAGCTTTTGTCGGATGTAAACACATATAAAAAGGTTAACAAAGATCCAACCAACAAAATTCTCAAAAAGACCTCCGAGTTAAGTTGTAAACACTCCGACACCTTAGAATTAGACGTGAAAAAACTCATTCCATCTTGCGCGAAACCGCCTAAACTGTATGGGTTGCCGAAAATTCACAAAGACAATGTTCCACTGCGACTCATAGTAAGCCAGATTGATACACCAACTTACAAACTGGCACAACATCTAGCGAAGATACTCTCTCAACTTCGTGTACATATGTTACTTCGTGTTACGTGTTAACATATATGTGAAGGATTCCTATCACTTTGTCAGCCAAATAAAAGACCTTGAACTAGCTGAAAGTGAAGTGATGGTCAGTTTTTATGTGCAGTCCTTATTCAGCAACTTACCAGTAAAGGACTGCATGGATGTTGTTAAGAAACGGTTAAGTGAGCTTGACATGACATGACATGCTCTTCAATATGCAGAGTTACTTGAATACTGCCTTACCAATGGCTGCCTTTTGTGGGACACTGAGTTTTACCTGCAAACTGACGGTGTGGCCATGGTTTCACCGGTCTCTCCTGTACTCGCCGATATTTTCATGGAGGTCTTTGAGGAGAGAGCACTGATGACAGCCCCGACTATACCGAAGATGTTCAAACGGTACGTAGATGACACTTTTACCATCTTGCCTCACAATAGGGTGACTGCATTTTTAAAACATCTAAATTCAATACATGGTAAAATTCAGTTTACTATGGAATTGGAAGATAATAAATCGTTAGCCTTCCTTGACATACTTCTCATCCATAATCATGATCATTCTGTTAGTCACACCGTGTATAGAAAGCCTACCCATACAGACAGGTACCTTAATGGTGAATCTCACCACCATCCTTGTCAGTTAGCTACCGTGGCCAAATCTTTGTTACAGAGAGCACATGGCATCTGTGACGCCGACCATCTGGCAAGGGAACTTACACATGTGAAGCAAGTTCTTCAAAATAACAATTTGAAAGCTCCACATCCCCGTCGCAGAAGCCCGAAACCCACCAAGGTTGATCGACGACCCGCTGTTTTACCATTCATTAAGGGAGTCACCGACAAAATTGGTCACATCTTGAAGCGTGCTTCTATAAAAACCTACTTCAAGCCGCATAAGAAGATCAGCCAACTTTTAAAACCGGTGAAATGCCACATACCTTTACAAGATGCAGGGGTCTACAAGATTGACTGTGATTGTGGTTTGTCATACATAGGGCAAACAAAGCGTAGCATAGCCACCCGAATAAAAGAACATATAGCTGACGTCAAGCATAGACGCTCCACAAAGTCTGCAGTGTGTGAACATGCCTTAGGCAAACCCAACCACTATCTTCGTTTTGTTCAACCTCAAGTCCTCGCGCAAGAGAACCGACATGAACCAAGAATGTTTCGTGAGGCTATTAAAATTAAAAAAAATAATAGAGAAGATGGTTGGCAGGTACCACCTGTTTGGAATCCAGCAATTCAAATAATAAAGTCCCAAACAACATACCGCACTAAAAAAACATCAAGACACTGTGAGTGATTACTGCGTGCATCGAAACTATTTTTTTGATTAAAAAAGTACGGTAGATAAAATAAAATAACTTTTTAAAATCTGTAACCTGTGACGCCTGTCACCTTAGTCATCCTGCGACCACGAATGCTGCAAAGTATTCGAAACGTCAGGAAAAACAAAAATCTAAAATATACGCGATAGAATCCGTTAAAAGTGTTTTATTATAATGTGTAATACCCGCGAAAACCTAAGTCTTGTTAAGTCGGGTTCGGGCGAGTTCAATCGAGTTCAGTTGAGTTCAGTCGAGTTAAGTCCAGTTTAGTCAAGAATAGTTCAAATACACCTTGCAACTTCCTTCAAGATCTGAAAGGGTAAGTAAGCGCAAGTATTCTATCGGACATAGCGCGCTTATTTGATCCGTTAAGTTGGATATCGCCAAGTATAATAGTAGCTAAGATACTTATACTGAAACTTTGGTAAAAAACTTTCGAATAGTCGAAAAACATCCTGGTCCCGATAATATCACCAGAGTGGTCACATTACGAGCTAAGGGAGCTCTTCTTAAACGTCAGTGATTAGAATATAAGATTGAGCATGTTTAAGTTTGTAGAAAGCCTATTGTTTGGATTGTAAGATCTTGAAAGATCACAATTATAATTTTTTTAGTCCGAAGTTTTTTATAATAAAACACTTTTAAACGGATTCTATCGCGTATATTTTGATTTTTGATTTTCCTGACGTTTCGAATACTTTGCAGCATTCGTGGTTTTTTGTTTAAAGCCATAAATGTGTATAACTACGGCTACGGCTATACGGTCTGAAAATACTATTTATGCCACATTTTTTATACCACGTTAGTTGCTGATATCGCAAGTTCCATGAAATGTGAGTTCAAGTGAGAGTAGAAAACCTCAGTACATTGTTTAGTTTAAGTTCTAAAATTGCCACTTACCACAGACATTACTTCAGTTTTAAACAATATTTTGGTTGTATTATTTCGTAAAGGAATTCTTCAATAATGTCCCCTTGGTGGGCGGTATGTTCACGCCATTAAAGTAACATTTGTTGCTTTCTTGGTCAACAGAGGACTTTGTACATATTGTTGCGTTTTCTGAATCGCGGTGTTAAGATTCTCCGGCAAATCATGACATGGCGTGATAATGTTTCAGTGATGCCAACTTAGGGGTTTGTTTTCCCCCTAAATTTAGGGGCAATAAGGATTGAAACGGCTGGTTTTAGGGGCATTTTTTTGAGTGCCAACACTTATCAGCGGAAGGATTAATAATAAAATTAACTAAAACAGATAGTATATTTCAGAACGCTGCCAATTTGCACTTGTTGATATATTTTTGAACGGAGCCTAGAATGAACGAACGGTATGGCTGACGGGTTCATTCCGCACAGCTAATTCCAAAGAGAATACAAACTCTACGCTGCTCATTGATTCATTATTTATTTGTAGTTTGTGTTTCGCTTTTTTCGTTCGCTTGAATTCAATTTACGTGTCATTTTTTGTTTTGTTTGGGTTACTTTAGTTAAAAGAAATAAGATAGGTGTAATTTAAGTTGTTAGTCACAAGAGATCATGAATTAAGAATCAAGATTGTTCTTTCGATTTCGATTCTTGCATAAACTGCAAATATTCAGATAAAATGTGAAAAGAATTTAGCTACAGGCTGTATCATTAAAAAAAATGCGCCTCGCACTAGCCTCTGGGGTCGTTTTTTTTAATAAGTTTTAGATTTTTTTTGCCGTGTGGTGCCGGTTCGGAATACCACCATCCTATTTCCTCCCGTGGGTGTCGTAAGAGTCGACTAAGGGATAAGCTGGAGGATGGGCAGCAGCGTCCTTCGAGTACATTAACAACTCAACAGCGATCGCCAACCCGTTTGCCAAGCGTGGCGTTTATGGCAAAACCCCCCAATGAGCCCACAACACACCCATATCGGTCATTGTGGTGATTTTGGGGGAGGCCTGTGTCCAGCAGTGTACTTCATTCGGCCGAAATTATAGATATAATAATAGTAATTAGATTTAGAATTAAGAATATGGCACCACTTCATCTCCTCCATGGAAGTTGTACAGGCCGACTAAGGGACTCTAAACCAGAGGGATGGGCAGCAGCGTCCCCTCTGTTGAACAGTAGCCATTCTGTGCTCACCAACCCGCTTGCCAAGCGTGGTGAGTACTTATTTATTTAGTGAGTACTGAAAAATTCCCCCCAAAATTACGACATGGCATGTAACCGGTCATCTTATGCAAGAGCCTTTTGTTCAGCAGTGAAAGTTTTTTGGGCTGACATGATGATGATGAAATAATAATGCATAATTAATGTTTTATTTCGTGTGCTAATAGTTACTTATATACTTACTACCTACATCAATAAAAAGTATTTGTAAACCTAAACAAACTATACTAGATATAGGTACTAAAAAATACTTAGGGGTTTTGAGGGGGATTTTAAAATGATCTTGGGGGAAAAATTCTGGAGGGGTTGGCAACACTGTAATGTTTGTGTAAATTAAGTAAGTTCAATAGTTAGGTAGTTCTATACAGTACTAGTTAGTCTGTAATAAAATAGTTCAAGTTTCCTAACAGGTGTTTTAATAAGTGGCCTGTAGGAAAAATAGTTCAGTGTGACCTTGGGCTTAAACACCTTATCCATCTCATTCCACAAGATGCTAAAGCATTTTACCAAAAGCTAACTGCAGATGACGATCTTTTAGACGAAGTAGATGGGTTTTCGGGAGAACGCGACTTTCAGACTGAAGCCGATAATAACATATCCGTTCACGAAGAAGAAGAATAAACTTGTATTATTTGTCCATTTAAATATCAATGTTGTTTTGTTTTTATTGTTTTTCACCTACTCTGTAATTTTATGAAGTGAAAACTTCTTTTAGCGCGGTACGCATATTTTTAGATGAAATAAAATCTCTGGTGTCGCGACACCATTACGAGACGCAGTTATAGTGTGTGCATATATGCATGTACATATAGCAGACCGCGAACGCGTAAGTATGTTATAAGTTTTCACTTCTGTCGGCACTCGCGGAGTGCAACCCGTATTTTATTTTATGTTTTCTTTTTTAAAAAATATTACATCTTTCAAATTCTATAACAAGTTTTATTGCCTCTTCATGGCAATAAAAGACCCAGTCCACATTTTAAATATTTTAAAGAACATCCAAAGAGGTTTTTACTGAAAAAAATATAATATTTATGCATCAAAAGTATTGAAACATTACTATAAAGTAAGAAGATTAGAATAGCTATTATTTAAGAGGTATTTCAAATAAAACTAAGATATGGTTATTTACATTATTAATTTTACTAACTCTAAACTAAGTTCCTGTGGGTTGGATCTATTTTGCATAACTACGTCCAATTAATTGTTACAACAACGATTAATATAATTTTTGTATCTCCATTTAAATTATCACGGGAGTATAAAATTTCAATTAAAATAATACTGAATTCAAAATGAATTAGTTGAATAAAATGATGCGTAACCATCCAAAATGTAGTTCTTATAAAAGCAAAGCAAATTATTTCTTACCGCACTAGTATTAAGTTCAGTTTACTTTACATGATATCGAGTTATGTCGTTTTAATTATTGGCTGCTTTACGGCAAGTGTTCATCCGCGTGATGATACACCTTATTCATCATGGTTAAAAACAGTTATTCTATAATTAAATATACTGAGTATATTTAAGAACATAAATCAATACGATAAACGAAATTATTTGTATTCATTCTTTGGAATTTTTCCGTAATAATCCAGCGTAAAGTTTCAGTCGACGTTATTACGTTATTTAGTACATTTTTATTTCAGATTTTTATGCCAATTCATTATTAAAGGTGTCAGCAATAAATACTAAACGAAATCTTTAAAAAACGTTGCAGTTTACAAAAGTTTTTTAACAATTCCCGATAGTGCAATGCATGATGCATATGTTGTATCATGCGCCGCGGAGGACCATTCTTAAATGATGCATACCTTGCATCACGCGCACTGAAAGGGTTAACTGACGATTTGAAATCGGAAAATGATGAGGATGATTTTAATACAGATAGTAGTAAAAGCAATGTCAAGCCGAAAGAAAAAAAAGTGAAATATATAAATCAGTGGTCTGAAATTGGACGAGAATTGAATGAAGAGGTTCGGTTGATAAAAAAAAACACAAAAAGGTGATTGCGTTAATGCGCATTTTATGCCCAAATAAGCAAGATTTTTTGTAAGAGATTTACTCGACTTACCACTGCTGTCATGCGTCGCAAGAGGTGAATTTAATTTTGGTCGAGTTGTAGCATCTAGCAGTTGCGATGAAAGTGACTTCAATATACTAAAACATTCATTGTTAAAAGAAGAATATACACCCAAGAGAGTTGATGAGTATGTCGATAAATACAGAAAAAATCAATCAAGCTCTTGTAAATAAAAATGAGGTACAAAATATTGATTCTGTCGAGAATCGAACTCCGACATCTTAGGCGACGGCGGCGGCGCAGCGACACGGCGCGGATCCACCACGCTCGTCGACGATGCAAGACGCATGCTGCGGGGCGAGGGCGGCGCGGTTTGGTGCTGCGCGCCATCGCCACAACTGAGCTCATTCGCTCAGATCACCGCCCAGTGCATACCTTTTATTTTACGACCATCAGTGGAACCATAGCAAAAACAAAAAAAAAAAACAAAACCCCTGCTCATATTGTGGTTTATTTAACATACGCTTGCATTAGATTCAAACGTACATTGTACGAAATATTATAAAACAGCTATTCAATCGCTGCTTACTCATAACCGGCATAATAGGTCGCACGTAGGTACCAGGGGTCGCCACTACACCGGCTGCTGCCCAATCTTGGGGGACCATGTAAGGAAGTTCACCGTCTCTACGGGGGGTACCGAACAGTGTCCTACGAGGCGGCAACTCTCCTGGCGCGTTTTCCGCCTTTTGACATCCTGGCGGAGATGGATGCGTGGGTCTACGATCAGACACGCTCCCTCCGCCAGAGCGGCGAAGGCGCGCCTCCAGGGGCTTTGGACAGGCTGAGGCGGCTAGCTCGGCGGCGCGCACTTGGAAAATGGCGTCCGCAGTTCGCGACCAAGCTGAATAATTTGTCTATGGCTGGCTTGTAGTTTCATGTTGTACAGTTCAGTAATATGACTAAATACTTATCGATCAGTTTTATTTTTTAAATAATATATGATTATTTATCACGTACAAAAATAACGAGAAAATACGTATTTTATTCATATTTTAATTTTCTGCTTTGTGATGATGGTTACACGAGATAAAGTTTTCGAACGAAAACAATCCTTATGTTTAGCGGGGAATACATCCACTTGAGTTTATATGTACGTACATACTTTTAAGCTGTGAATAGAACTATACATTGGTCACAACTATTTATTAACCTTGTTATGTTTAGGTTTCAAGTCCTACTCGCGGATTACACTACATAAATATAGGTTTTTGTTAAGTACCTAGTTTAGATATTTATTTTATAGCCACCTTACACTTATTAAATAAATATATTTTTTATCCCTGTTTTTAAGTCTAATGTTTTAGGTATATCTTCGTATCCCGTGACTCTTTTACTATATAAACCTAGATCATAAGAAACTGACGCTCTTTACCTTGTGCAAATCATCGTGATTGTGTAAATTTATTTAGCTTAGAATTTATTATACTAAATAATAAATCTAGTAATTAATATTTAAAAAAGTTTAAAGTATTTATAGCGTAACAAAAATGGCGTATGTATTTCAGTTTATTTATTTATAATAGTATTCTTACAGCATACGCCAAAACGCTTACTATCTTGATTTATGACTTAAATATAATTTTACAGAAAGTTCAATAGTACCTAAATAATAATTGAAAATGTCGACATGTTGGAATTCGTGGACAATTGTTTTAAAATGCATTTAAAAGAGAGAGAGCCCTCAACGTTGGCGCGTTGCGCGCGTGTTGAGTTCGCGACACAGGACATGCAAACAGCCGATTCCGTCAACGACCCGCTGGATATCACACTGTCACATTTCATAATTGAAAACGTATTAAAAGATCTTCTATAAAATCGCAAGTTTTAGTAAATATTTAACTGTCCTTAAAACCTGAAAAGATCTGTGATATGCAAACTTAGTTAAATTGAAAGCTTAATTAGTGCTTTTGACACGTTGCAAGACAAAAACGAGGTGCTTTGTAACGACTCCAGCAAGAATGAAGACGAGTCATCCTCTGAACGCGAACAGTTGGAGAATGAATACTTCATGCTGGTAGCCAGTGCACGCAGACTGCTCTAGTTGACTCGACATCGTGAGCGTTCGGATTCCGTGGCAAGTTCAATGACGCAACATCAGGTAAGGGTTTCAAGACAAGTAACGTTAGGTTACCTAAAATGATGCATTGGCTAGAATTTAGAGACGTTTTCTCTTCGTTCATTCATAATAATAAAGGCATAGATAATATTAACAAGTTTCAGTTATCTTCGGGCTTCGCTTTACAGAAGCGCAGCTTTAATTATTAAACATATTTACTAGTCCCTTGTCGGCGCATCCGCTCGGGCAGGTTGTGTCTTATTGTCGCGGAACCTGTCCTTATCGCCACTTGCACTTATTTACGCATTACCCCGTGCAGTGGCCGCGCGCCGGACCTCTCGTTGCCGGTGGCACGACTATCTTTGCAATGACCGATTCATCGCGATCTGAGTCACCGTTGCTACAAAATAATATAGTGCGCCCGTTAAATGATCCCATGGATGCGATAGATGTTTGTAGCGAGAATGAAGAGGAGCTGATAAGAACAACGAAGAGACAAAGAGAAAATGGTAGTTCGGAAGAAGAGGGTTGGACAACAGTTAAAGGAAAAAAGTCACGCCATAATAGTAATAATTCAGTAAAAAAGGATAAGTACAAGGTATATATTTCTTCAAAAGACCGTCTTCCAAAACAATTTGCGTTGGCACGCACTCTTAAGGAAAATAAAATAATAAAGATCTGTCAAATAAATATTTGAGCCCTTTTAAAATACGTCTACAATTTGAAAAAGGAAAATGCTGCTAAAAACCTTATCTCACATTCGATAAGGTTTTTGAAAGTGGAAGTTTCAGAAAGCGATGGAAGTGTCTATAAGCTACGGCGTTATTAAGGATGTTGACCTTGACCTAGCCGATGACGAGATTCTATGATTCGAATATTTCATGCCCTGCGCCTGCAAAACTCTTAACATTTAGGCGGTAAAATCGTCGTAACAGGGATGAAGGAGGCTGGTGCCTCAGCGAAACCATCAGGCTTTGTTTTAGTGGTGATTGTGTCCCTTCTCATGTTCGTGTTTGTGACATTAGTGTTAAGGTTTTCCCATATATCACCAGGTATCGCAATGTTCCCTATGCTTTCCAGCATACACTATCCACTAGGTCATGTCCGCAAAATGTGCCTTGGAAAAACGGTCATTTGTCCTAAGTGTGGCGGGCGGCATGAAAATTGTGACACCAAATTATTCTCTTTCGTTAATTGCAGTGGAGCTCCACGAGTAAAACTTGTCCAATATTATAAGGAGAGGAAGCTTAGGGAAATTATGGCCGAGTTGAGGTGTACCTACAGAAAAGCTTTAGAATATTACACTCCACCTGAAAATTGTAAACCCCTCCAAGGTCCGTTGGCCACTGATTCCCGTGACCAATTTTCCACCACTTCAAGGCGATCCTGATCACCTTTCCACGCCTGATACCCCTCTTCGTGCTACCTATGCGGAAATCGCCCAGCCCAAGATTAATACCCACAACGTGGAGATGCATACCAAATCGACACGTCAATCTAATAAAACCGATCTCCAAGGTTGACAAAAAACAAAAAACACCCTAGTGAAGACGATTGGACATCTTGGAATGTGAATACCGATTGCGAGAATGTACATAATGTAACTGTAAAGAATTGTAAACTGAAGTAATCTTTCCCCGACAAGCCAGTGTTTCCTCAAAAATAAACTCTATTATCCAGCTGTGCCTTGAATGGTTCA
The DNA here is from genome assembly GCA_947459985.1 of Diloba caeruleocephala. NCBI lineage: Eukaryota > Metazoa > Arthropoda > Insecta > Lepidoptera > Noctuidae > Diloba > Diloba caeruleocephala. The sequence continues at coordinate 11,153,951 of OX381627.1, read as the reverse complement.
TGTTAGTGTCAGTTAATTATATTTCGGAATAGCCGTGGATTAAAAAAAAATTCAATTTTATTGCTTACTGTGATGGCTAATAAACCGATTAAGCTAAATATCTTCCAATGGAATTCCCAGAGTGTTAAGCTGAAGTTAATCTCATTTTTAGAAATTTTACGCCACGAAAAAGTCCATATTGCTGCCCTTGGCTCGAGCCAGAAAGTTATTTTAAAGTAAGTTGTTATGATGTTTATCGCACGGACCGTGATGATTCATACGGTGGTGTAGCTATAGCAGTACACAAGTCGATTAAAGCACGACAAAGACACCTACATATTGACAATACCGGTATCGAGTTAGTGTGCGTAGAGCTATTTAACTGTGAACCAATAAAAAATATCGTTTCTGTCTACTGTCCTTCTAGTATTGTTACTACTCAGCAAGATTGGGCTAGTCTTTTAACATTATTACCATCTAAAACTGAGAAAATCTAAACCAGAGGGATGGGCAGCAGCGTCCCTTCTGTGAAACGTTAGCCATACTGCGCTCACCAACCCGCCTGCCAAGCGTGGTGAGTCTTGGCAAATACCCCCCAAAATGATGACACAGTAGTGAAAATTTGTGGGGGAGGCCTTTGTTCAGCAGTGGACGGATAAATGGCCGATATGATGATGATGATGAAAACTTTAATTTTAGGCGATTTTAACGCCCATCACATCAACTGGTCATATAAAACTGATCTTAGAGGTTTAGAGTTTAATTCATGACTCACTAATGGATAGCAATTTCATTTCTCTAAATGACAGAACACACACACGAGTCCGATTAGTGGATGGCAATTTGCAACAATCCTCGCCTGATATCTCACTTGCGTCCTTGGATATTGCACTTCAACTTAACTGGGCTATTTTAAATGAAAATTTGGGCAGTGATCAATTATTAAAATTTCCCCGATAATTAAAATAAATTTTAGCAAGGCAGATTGGGTCTCATACAACAAATATTTAGAACAAAAATTTAACAATTTCGTTTTACCAAGTGACCTTCAAAATGCTTAACACAAATGACATTCCCGCCCTCCGTCCTATAACTTTGATTTCTTGTGTGTGTAAAAGTTTCCATTATATTTTATGACGTAGATTAGAATGGTTCCTTGAAAAAAAAATACATTTTCCACATATATGGTAGGGTTCCGTAAATTTAGGTCATGTTTAGATAGTTTAAGCCGCCTCGTTTCTAGAATTCAAGCTGCTGCCCCTCAGACCAACTGAGGGGCGTACCACTGTGGGTTGCTTTTTGGACATTAATAGTGCGTATAATAATGTTAATAATTCTGCTTTAATTTATGTTTTAGATAATCTTCAAGTTGGGACACGTATTTGCAAATACTTGTGGAATTTTCTACATGAATGAATTGAATGAATTCTCTTAAAATAAAACTAGACAACAACTTATCAGTAGATTTTCTGGTCACGGCTTAGCTCAAGGGGACCCACTATCACCATTGCTATTTAATATAATAACAATGGAGATATACGAAAAATTGCAGAATGTTGTTTATATCTCTCAATATGCTGATGATTTTGCAATTTATGTGCAATGTAAATCGGTTCTCGAGGGGCAGACTAAGATACAATCGGCACTTGACTTGATCGACAGCATGTTAACACAAATAGATTTAGACATTTCTCCAAATAAAAGTAAAATTTGTTTATTTAGTAGAGGATTTCGTCGACAAGTTGTTGAAGTCCGATTAAACAGTACATCATTAGAGTTAGTGGATAACGTTAGGTATTTAGGTATGTGGTTGGATAGAGGACTTCGTTAGAAGAAACATATAAACGAAGTTTGTCAAAAAGTTGCCAAGTTTACAAATATTTTCAAAGTTTTAGTAGGACCTGGGTGGGGCGTCCATCCCCTCCAATTGAGACGGCTGTATATGGCGCTTGTTCGTAGCCGCATGGACTTTGCAAGCTTTATATTCGATACCAGTGCCGATACGCATCTGACTAAACCTGACCGAACACAAAATGTGTATCTACGGCTGATCGGTGGCTTTATTAAAAGTACTCCGATCCACGTAATGGAGTCTGAACTTCAGTTGTGCCCCTTATTTGTACGCCGTCGATTTTTAGCTGGCAAGTTCTATTTGAAATCGAAATGTAATTAATGATTTCCCTATAATAAATATCATCGAAAAATTACATGATGTTTGTTATAATAATAATTATTGGAGACGTAAGAAAAAACCACTTCTAGTTATATTACATTATAGTTTAAGACAGGAACCTATTTATTGCAATAGTAATTCTGATATGTTTTCAATGGTCACTTGGGTCAGCAATATTTATCTCTTATTATTAAGCCTAGTTTAGATTCTGTTGTCAAACCTAAGCGTTGTTATAATAAACATAATTTAAGGACGCTTTGTTGTGAATTTATAAATGATCAATACTGTGACTTTTACTCTGTTTATACGGACGGTTCTAGGCACAAGAATTACTCTGGCGCTGCGTTTTTAGATTCACAAAGATGTACCTTTTATAAATTCAAAATTAGTGCAAAAGTGTCCATTATGCATTTAGAACTAATTGCCATAGTGGAGGCTTTAGCGTATATCGAATCTTTAGATTGTGAGCGTTTTGTTATCTTTACAGATTCAAAAAGTGCTCTTCAACACTTGATTCGCTGTACTTCACCCTTTAGAGGACTTCCATTGGCTTATTACATTATAAGAAGCATCTACAAAATTGTTGCCAAACATAAAAAGATTATACTACAATGGATTCCTTCTCACATTGGACTATGGAAATGAATTAGTTGACCGTCTAGCATACGAGGCTGGCTCTGATGGAGAACACTTTAGTTGCTTGCCTTGGCACCCTGAACGTATTCCCGTAGTCAAATAAACATGTTTTGAACTTTGGTCTGAATATTTTGACAAGCGATCTTTAACTAAGGGTATTTGGTACAAGGTGATTCAACCTTCCCTTCCTCATTCGATGTGGTTCAATGTGAGAAGGATGTGTAGGCAGGAGGTTGTGACGGCTTTGAGACTTCGGTCAGGCCATGTACCACTTAACAGCTTTGGATTTATGATGGGCAAAGTGGAATCCCCAAACTGTGCTGTGTGTGGAATCGTTGAGGACGCCCATCATATTTTAGCTGAATGCAGAAGTGTAGAGGCTCAGAGACGTCACATTTTTGGTGACATAGACTTTAGCCTAGGATTTTATAATAGTATTCTGGCTTCACCATTATCGACTGATGCTAGAATGCTGTACAAAATGATTTTCATATGTCTAAGATTACGAGTGGATAAGTTTGATATTTAGTTTAATTAATCAATATTTATTTATGTTTTGTATTCAATCATGGGGGTGGCGTTATCATGTTTGAAAAAACCCTCTTTAAATAAATAAAGAATTTTAAAAAACATATTTACTTTACAATTGACAAATATAAAATAGCGTAGGATTTATTACTTGAGCGTTACAACAACAATCGGCTACTCGTAAAAAACCATGTACAGGCGTTGTTTAATGTTGATCTATTACGATTAATTATAGGATAGAATATATACAGGGTGTTTGGTGCATCGTGTGTCAAATTGAAATGGTCGACTGGGGCGGGTCATCTGCTATCCTTTCAGACCCCTAAACATTTCTAATGCCCTGTGGATTTTTTTTCATCGACTTTTTAGTGTTTTATTAAAAAAATACCCAAATTTTACATTCAAATACAAATAAAAAAACAGTATAAGTCGTAGACTCTGAATTTCAATTTTATTTAGATGTGTATTGTATTACAGTACTTTTAAATTCAAAATTAGTGACATTGGACATCTAGTTTTTTTTTAATTTACTCGCAAAGTTTCGGACTTACATTAAAGCTGTCAATGTTAAAGCTATTTACATGGCTATACAAAAACAACTAAAAGCGACCGGGATCTTCCAACTCCCTCAAAAATTCTCTGGTCTATCCTCTTACTAGTAATGTGCCACATGCCATAAAATCTTCTTACAACTTTGTGAATTTGCTAGAATTGTGAATCGAGTCACAATATACTAAATTCCAAATTCTAAAGAAAAGTCTTTTTGCGTAATTGTTACTTGAGAAACAGGTAAAATTTGTTTTCTCAGTCTCGCGAAGTAAAATCTATCTTCTATCTCTTTCTTGCATAGCGTAAACTAGTGTGAACAAACGACGAACTGCCGCCAACGACGCCGTCAATCCGTCATTATTTTAGTCGAGACATCACTGCCTCTGCTACCTGACGTGTGTGCTAGTTCATCGTACTCAGCGATTTTTTCATTTTGTTACTTTGTTTTATTGAGTTTTGTTGGTTTTTGTTACGTTTTAACTTTTGGTGTTATTGTTAAACTGTGTTTACTTTTTTGTTGTTGCAATGGCGACGTTCTCTAACGAAGAATATGCTGACATCATGATGGCTTATGGAGCCGCCCATGGTGTCGCTCGTGCTGCGCAACGACTATACCAGGAACGCTTTCCTGGTAGACGATTACCTGGCCGCAGAGTCTTCCAAGAGACATACCGACGCATACGCGAGACTGGCAGTGTCACTTTTCTTGAACCAAGAGGCCATATTGTGCGACATAATGTTGAAGTGGACTAGAGAATACTGGCACTTTTTGAGGAAGACCCTACAAGAAGCATTAGAAATGTGGCAGCACATCTTGATATTTCAATATGGAAAGTTCTTCAGCAAAACGAAAAGCATCCATTCCACTACACTCCGGTGCAAGGTACGTAATTTTAAACAACTTTAAACCCGTACACGCTTTGTTTGACGATGCCTTTGTTTAGCAGGTAATGGGTATGGTATGACGTCACTTCCAGGTAGTGAATCAGTTAGCCCATACAGGCGGTCCGCCGGTCCATAAATATTTTACGCCACAAAAAGTCCATATTGCTGCCCTTGGCTCGAGCCAGAAAGTTATTTTAAAGTAAGTTGTTATGATGTTTATTGCACGGACTGTGATGATTCATACGGTGGTGTAGCTATAGCAGTACACAAGTCGATATAAGCACGACAAAGACACCTACATATTGACAATACCGGTATCGAGTTAGTGTGCGTAGAAAGACATGAAAAATCTAATAGATATCACCACTGAATTTAGTAAAGACATAAACATGCAATTTGGATTAGATAAATGCAAAACATTACATACAATAAAAGGCAGAATAAGACCTGGTGACTACACAGTAAACAATACCGAAACTATAACAGCAATGGAACCAACCGATTTATACAAATATTTAGGATACAAACAACTTAAAGGACTCGACCACACATCAATTAAACAGACGCTAACTATAGAATACAAAAGGAGAATGAACATAGTATGCAAAACACAGCTATCCGGAAAACATCTAGTAAAAGCCTTGAATACCTACGCCATCCCAATACTAACCTACTTAACGAAACTATCTTCAAAAATAGTTGCGACCTAAACCTACAATACTTAGACATAAAAACAAAACCTAACGCAACATACAATCTCAATACAATAAAGTCGGATGATAAACTAGACAACACATTAAAACAAAACCCTGAGGAAGAACGCGAAATTAAAAAACTCGGTTATAATTATCGAGATATATTCCATTGCGAAGAAATACCACTACCATCTATACAAATAAATAAAATTGAAGTGTCTGTTTGTAATATCAAAATAACAGCTTTTTACTAAATGCACATGAAAGTAATACGGTACCTATGACAAAAAACAATTATTTTTTTTTTGTCTGTCTGTCGGGACGGGACTTTCACTGGCAGATAGCTGATGTTATAAGGAATAACTTAGGCTACTTTTATTTTAGAAAAATAATTAGAGTTCCGCGCAAAACAATAAAGCCCTTGAAATCCAATATATATATATATATATATTCTATGTCAAGTGTCTTATATTCTATGTCAAGTGTCTTGTATTCAATGTCAAATGTCTATGTCGAAGCACTCTAAATTTCTTTTAAATTAAACGCGGGTGAAACCGCTGGTCCCAGCTAGTTTACTCATAAAATTAAACATCAGCTACGCCTAACAGACGATAAACCTATTTACATAAGAAACTATAGACAGGCACCAAAACAAAAGGAGGAAATAAAAAACAAAAAAACAAAAATTATGTGGTGTCGTGGGACACCAGGTAGGAACGAAGTTCCTTCGGCTAATGTAGAATCGACACTTATACACTACTCGCTTGTGTATGCGACTGTCGCGCCTGCGCACGTCTCATTTAACGGTTTTATTCCACGCACTTTTTTCCACGGATTTTTTCTTACGGTTTTACTATCACATTTTTTTCAGTTCGGTCGCGCAACAAAATCCCTATCCCCTCCAAGCCTGCCGTAAGGAACTTCGTTCCAATTATTCAACTCCTAAAACAAAACATAATGCAACTAAAGCAATTCTCCGTGGTCATGCCCAGTACATATAGTCCCAAAATAGATCGACAGTACTGGAGAACAAAAATATATATTAGTAATAGACTACAGAAGACTGAACGATAAAACAGTAGAGGATAAATACCCATTACCAAACATAGACGACATCCTTGACAAATTAGGACGCGCCCAGTACTTCACCACATTAGATTTAGCATCAGGATACCATCAGGTAGAAATGCACCCTAAAGATATAGAAAAAAACAGCTTTCACAATAGAAAGAGGACACTATGAATTCCTCAGAATGCCCTTTGGCCTGAAGAATGCACCAAGTACATTCCAAAGACCAATGGACTCAGTACTACACGGTGTAGACAACGTATTGACATATTTAGACGATATAATAATATATTCAACATTACAAGAACACCTAGACAAGTGCAAACAAGTATCTGATAGATTTCGTACCTTCAACCTCAAAATCCAATTAAACAAATCAGAATTCCTACAAAAGCAAATGAAATTCCTAGGACACACATTAACTAACGAAGGCCTTAAGCCAAACGAAGATAAAATAGCAGCCGTAAAAAATCCCTTTACCTAAAACACAAAAAGAAATAAAATCATTCTCAGGGCTAGTTGGCTATTACAGAAAATGTATACAAGATATTGCCAAATTAACAAAACCACTAACAAAATGCCTAAAAAAAGGTAGTAAAATAAACATAACACCAGAATATACTCCAGCATTCGACAAATGTAAAGAAACGCTAATGAATGCACCCATCTTACAATACCCAGATTTTAATGAACCCTTTATCCTTACAACTGATGCTTCAGGTGTAGCTATTATTATTATATGCCTCTCTATTACACGGGTTTATATCCCCTGTAAGGGGGAACCCGGTCTTTTGATAGGCATACACGGGACATGGATCCAACACGCAGAGGCCCTTTAGAGAATTTTAATCTAAAATGTAATAGGACACTAACCGGCAACTCTCCATGGCTACACTATAAAATGCAGTCTCGGATTGTCCGCGGAGGTGTAAAACTATTGTATAAGATGGAAACTACAATTATAAGGTCTATTGTAATGGGTGCTAAATGGATTATATACTTCTGAAAACGGAAACAACGGCGTCTGCCTTTCAACCTTTAAAGTGAAATTCTGTGGCAGACGGTGACTCGCCACTCACAAGATGGGCCCCCTAAATGGCCACCACTACAGGCGACAAGGAGCAACACCGGTGTGAGCGGCTAGGGGTGTAGAGAGGTGCGGCACCGGTTTCACAATCGCGCGTCTCGAAGACTCGGACCGGGTTTCCCCGTAATTACGCCATTAGACACTTCCACCCCCGAGCATATAGCTCTGGCGGCCCCCCTCTGATAGGCCAACTAAGGCAAGCCAGAGTTGAAAATCCTACGGGTACTCATGGGGTACCACTCCAACCAACCAATAAAGGCAAGCCGGAGACGAGGCCCTGACCGACTCTCTGGAGCATTCGGGTACGCAGTGTCGCCACTCACATTCAGCTCGCCACAAACTGCCCTGCGTTATTATTATTATTCAAATACAATTAATTACACGGCCGTGGCCAATTACAATAAGTAATTTCTAATTTCTACAATAACAGCAATGAAATAAAATTATACATAGTAGATTGCATATTATTATAAAGTGATGTCAATAAAATAAATATAGGCGCGATAATAAAAAATAAAAAAGGTTTGGTAAACATAAAAATACTGAATTACATAATATAATATCGGAACATTACAGCTACAGGCGCAGTTTTATCACAAGGCAACATTGGTTCAGACAAACCAATAGCGTACGCCTCACGTACACTATCAGAGACAGAACAAAGATATTCCACCATAGAAAAGGAATTACTAGGCCTAGCATGGACAATCAAATATTTTCGCCCATATCTTTATGGAAAACGGTTCATCATCTATACGGATCGCCTATTGACATGGATAATGTCCATTAAAGATCGCAACTCTTAAACTCACGTTGGCGTTTAAGATTAGCAGAGTATAATTACGACGTACAGTATAAAAAAGGAAAAGCAAACACAAACGCAGACGCACTATCCAGAATCCAAATATTACATAACAACGAAGTAAACCCGAAACCAGCAAAGATCCCCACATCTAGCACCTCAAATCATGACACAGATCTAACCAACCTAGACTAAGTGACACTGATTTAAGAGCAATCTTAGGCACGCCTACAACACCGGAAGTTGCTAGCCAAGTAACGGAAGAAGAGGCAGAGGAGAGAAGGAATATTATAGATAGTCAACCAAACCCCTCACAAAATCCCCCAATAGATCGACAATTAAAACAATTCCATATCCGAAAAACACCCGGAAACACATACAGAGTAGAAGATAGATCGAAAGGTAAAACTACAATCAAAGATGTATGGATACCCATTAACGACACAGAACAACAAATCATACAATTACTAAAAAACACACCATACCAGACAGAACATTCCATTGCTATTTTCACCATGACGAATTCTACCCATTATTCTGTAAAGTCTATAAAACCATATTTAGTAATCGTGGACCAATACTTATAAAATGTAAAAATAGAGTCACGCTCATTGAAAACATTACCCAACATAATCAATTAATAAGGAAATATCATGAAGCAAAAACAATACATAGAGGAATCCAAGAACCTTATAAACACCTACATAGGAACTACCATTGGCCCAACAAGCTACCCAGTATTCAAAAATTCATAAATAAATGTGAGACATGCTTAAAAAGCAAAAATGAAACAAACCCACTAAAATTACCACTTTCATTAACAGAAACACCACATAAACCTATGGAACACATGTTCATGGACCTATATAGTAGCGGAGGCTTTACATTTGTAACACTAATAGATAATTTCACAAAATACGCACAAGCAACACCACTCACAGCGTCAACTAGCATTCATATCGCGGAAGCATATTCTCAGTAATAGGTATATATACCTCATAAAATCACCACAGATTCCGATTCAAAGTTCGACAACGATGTAATCGCGGAAAAATATGCCCCTGACTTAACATTAAGATACACTTCACAACACCTTACAACCCTAACTCACAATCGATCGAGAGAATTCACATATCGAAAGACTTCACTCCACACTAGCCGAACTAATTATAATACAGAGAATCACAGATAAGGAAGACCCATTAAACTTGATGAAATACGCAATAATAGCATACACTAAGCAACAGGATTCACTCCATCTGAACTACTATACAGACATACAGACAGCAGAAACCCTTTGGAAATGTATTTCTCTACAGAATTCTACCATGAATACGTACTAAAACACAAACAAATTATGAAAAACGTTCAGGAATTAATAAACAAAAAATTGTCGGAAAATAAACAACAGGTAATAGAAAAACGCAACCAAAATACGGAAACGGCACCGTTCAAAATAGGCGATAAAGTTTATAAACAAGTTGCTAAAACAGCACGTAATAATAAACCAAAACCTAAATATCTACACAATCGTACGAATTCACCCAGAACAAATTGCCGAAATTGTCGGAAAACACAAATGCAAAATCGATTATACATAGGCTGCACTAAAAGTATAGGGAATGGAATATTTCCACTGTTCCTGTCATATTAAAATCTTTTTAATTGAAAACTCCTTGGTTTTACAAATCGAATACCATTTATTTATTTAAAAAAAGATTCACGGTCTTGTCACAAGGTTTTGTCAAACTTGTTTAGTCGTTGAGAAAGTGGAATTGACTCGAGAAAATTCAAGAGCGATGATTTATTATGACTTTCGAAGTGGTTTAACACAAAAACAGTGTGTTGACCGGATGATTTCTGCATTTGGTGATGAAGCCCCATCCAAAACCACAATTTATCGCTGGTTTGCTGAATTTCAACGTGGACGTGTCAAGCTCAGTGATGATCCTCGTCAAGGTCGTCCAAAAACTGCAGTCACCCAAGAAAACGTTGATGCTGTGCGTAAGCTGATTGAGGAAGATCGACATGTGACATACCGTGAAATTCAGGCAACTTTAGACATTGGCATGAGTCAAATACAAATAATCTTGCATGAACAATTAGGTGTAAAAAAAGTTGTTTTCCCGATGGATACCGCATTTGCTATGTGAAGAGCAAAAAGCGGGTCGCGTTACTTGGTGCGTCAGAACTCTCGAAAGATTCCACGCAGGATCCTCAAATGCTGTATACAACATCGTATCAGGTGACGAATCCTGGATATATGCGTACGAACCCGAAACAAAAAACCAGTCACGAGTTTGGGTGTTCGAAAATGAGTTAAAGCCAACAAAAATTGTTCGTTCACGGAGTGTTGCAAAAAAAATGGTGGCCACGTTCTTCTCCAAAACCGGCCATGTTACGACTATTCCTCTTGAGGGACAAAGAACGGTTAATGCAGAATGGTATGCTAGCATTTGTTTGCCACAGGTCGTTTCTGAACTCCGTAGAGAGAACTGCAACCGCCGCATCATCCTCCATCACGACAATGCGAGTTCTCACACCGCGCACAAAACAAAAGAGTTTTTAGAGCAAGAAAACATAGAATTATTAGACCATCCGCCGTACAGCCCCGACCTAAGCCCTAATGATTTCTATACTTTCCCTAAAATAAAGAATAAATTGCGTGGACAGAGATTTTCATCACCTAAAGAAGCTGTGGACGCCTACAAAACAGCCATTTTGGAGACCCCAACTTCCGAATGGTATGGTTGCTTCACTGATTGGTTCCATCGTATGGAAAAATATGTCAAATTTCGCGGAGAATACTTCGAAAAGCAATAAATACATTTTTAAATAGTAATGTTGTGTCACTTCCTTGATTCCCGAAATTTTCAGTGCCGCCCTCGTAGTACACTTTCGCTTATTAAGACGCCCTGAAAATGTTTCAGGAATGCCATCGCCTTCGTCACAATGCTCCGGTTCGCCGCTAGCACCGCAGTTTTACAGCCAATAGACAACCATAACGGAATACTAGTTCTAACCGAGGCAAAAGCACAACTAGCATAAGGGATATCTATATAGATATATGTAGTAACTACTATACTTTTTAAGCTAAAATATAACAGTTCGATTAGCACGTTAAATATAATTAAACAAATAGACTATATGATAGACACCATAGAAAGTAAACTTATATACTTAGGATTAGAAACAATAGGCTTTAAGTCAGAATATAGACAAAAACGAGGCTTGTCCAACGGATTAGGCTCGGTAATCAAATCAATAACAGGTAATTTAGACCATGAAGACGCTATAAAAATAGATAACGACGTAAAAGAAATACAGACATCCATAAATAATATTGGATTTAATCAGAAAAAGACTTTAGGTTTTATGAAAGGATTCATGCAAGAATATGAAAAATATCTACAACGCATAAAGTATAATCAAAAGGAAATATACGCAGCTATCGATAGCTACTCACAACATAAAACGGAATTCGAAACAAACATGCTGACAATCAACATATTCAATTAAATAGAGAGATCGTTCCAAAAACTATACGACAGATTATAAACATTAGAAAACGCCATTACTTTTTCACACCTTGGAAAAATGCACCCTAGCATAATCGATCCAACTTACCTGATCGAAGAATTAGATTACATTCAAAACATAATCAAGGCATACCTAGCATTCCCACCTAACATAAAAAACATCCACCTATGGGAAAAAGCTACCACCATGAAAGCATATATCACCAACAACACTCTTAACTTTATACTGGAAATACCATTAGTTGCAAATCAACCCTACAACTTTCTAGACCTATACCCTATCCCTAACAACAATAACATAATCCTAATACCTAAAAATCCTACCTTAATCTTGGGAAATGACGAGTTTGCGTACCCCCCATGAGCTCTGCAGCAAGATAAAAGAAGACGACGTGATCTGCAAACACCTACAATGGCAAGATCTAAAATACTCCAATGACTGCATAGCACAACTAGTACAACACCAAGAACCACATAATTGAACATACGCAGCGGCGACATACGAAGAAGATAACATCATTCAGCAAATAAAAGATAACAGTTGGATAGTTGTCTTAAAACAAGAGCAAGTAGTAAAAACCACCTGTGCAAAAGACGTACAATATCAAAAGATTAAAGGCGTTTTCCTAATAACCATCGACAGCAATTGCAAGATAAACATCATGGACAAGACATTAACGACTCATCAGAAGTACATCAACGTGAATGAATCAATACCACTACCACGAGCACGCGAAATTCCGAAAACTTTACCTACAAAAATAAAACTAGACAACCTAGAACTAGGCAACTTAGAAAACACTAAAGCAAATAGACAAAATCCAGTTTCCAAAAACAGACAGGACAACAATCCCAGCGATACCTAGTTGGCCATCAATAACCATATACGTCATGATCACCTTGACGGGACTCGGAATAGCCACCTACAAATTCTATTGGAAACCTAAATCGGCTAGGACCGCAGCACAACAAACAACAGCATCAGCGACCGTAGACCCTCAGCATCAGCGACCGAAGACCCTCAGCATCAAGGACCGAAGACCCTCAGCAGCAGCCTTTGCAGCCTCCCGTCACTTCCTACTTAAGGAGGAGGAGGAGTTATATCACCGTGACACAGTTATTACACAATAGCTTAGTGTTAAGTAGATAATAAGATTAACTTCCTGGTATTACCTTCCGTCAATACCAGGAAACATTATCATTAGTAATAACGATCCATTGTACTCACTTCCTTATAAATGTAACTTGTATGAATAAGAAATAAAAGTAAGTTAGTCTGAATCAGCTCGTCAAGCTGTGAACATCTAAAATTGTCTTTTTAAAAACCCTCTTGCCTCCACCCACAACCTAACTATGGTCGTGCTAGAAAGCTCACACGCGCTTGCACCTACGGTAAACTTGTAATGTGTCTGACAAGGTGTAAGAACCATTGAACCTGTCTGATTACTGAGAAAACATATTTTGATAGTTCATCAAGTAACATTCAGCTTTATACTAATATAAGTATAATTATAGTACAATATAATTTAAGGATGTCTGACGGGGGTTGCAACTGTACTGTCTTAAAATGGACGACGTGATTTCTAATATTATTCAAAATAAAATACATAAAAACTGAGCTTCATACTTTAACGAATTTGAGGTACAATTTAATACACCTTTGCTACCTTTCAAAGTTACTTACCCACGTTGTCCTTCCGCTTACCTCTAGCCGGGGAGGTGAGGTGCACGCTGTTTGCATTAGACCGCGCCCCCGGCAGGTACCAGCCCGTCACTGTTTGACGGGCTTCGTCTCTGTGCGCCCTGGTTGGCCGGACCTATCTTCAGAGAGGCGCGCGCAGAACGCACGCGCCGCAGTCTCGGGCCTGAAGCTGTTCGGACAACCCCTAGTTCGTCGCCCACAGGCCGCTTCTCAAGGTGGCCAGAGATCGTTCAGCGCCCTTCTCCGGCGGCCGCTCTGCGATGGACTGAACCACAGAAGCGAGAGTCACCCCCTTCGACCGCCGCTACGAGATCACGACTCTGCGTTGCCCTCCAACTGGAAGTGGGACTCAACTGATGCTGGGCTGGGCACTCCTCCAACATGTGCTGCGCCCTGTCCTCCGGGCAGTCTCCGCAGTGATGACAACCGGGCGGCCTTTCTTGGCCAGTAAGGCCTTTTTTTTATTGGTGCCCAGTGGAAATTCTTCATGAACTTCCTTCGCCCCGGGGAAGGGCGAAGGGGTATGCCGGTCTCCTACCGGCTAAAACCACTGGCGCGGTCATCTTCGCCACCTAAGGGAGGCTCCAGGTCCTCGTATGATCACACTAGAGCCGCCAACTGGTGCCACGCCTATAGGCACATTTCTGAGAGGGTGACTGTAACGCGGTCACTCCCCCGGGGGGATTGTAAAGAATCCCTCAAAGCGTCCCACGGCAGCGCGTGACCACATGCGTGCTACCGTCTTCTCTTGGGTCGCTTGGTGTGAAGCACTCAGATTGCCCAATCTACGCACCCGCGAACCCAGAGGTACCCCACCTCACAGCATATCCCGCTCTGCGGTCTCCTTCTGGAGCATGACGCTCTCACAGAAGGAGACCACTGCATTCCAGTTTTCGTGCTCTGCCAACATAGCCGACACTACTGCTGGCAGAGATCTTGCCGGATCCGATCGACCAGGATCCGCCGCTCAGCGGCCCATGCAGGGCACGCCTCGAGCGTGTGCTGTGCGGTGTCCTGGTCGCTATCACAATGGTGGCATTGTGCCGTGGCCTCGCGTCCTATCCTGTGCAGGTACGCGCCGAAACAACCGTGCCCGGTGAGCACCTGCGTCAGGCGGTAGGTGACGCGCTCGCTCCTTCTGAGCCAGGCTCCAAAGAGCGGCAAGACGGCCTCGACGACGCGTTTGGTTGCAAACTGCATCCGCAGGCGATGACGCCACTTTATTTGTTTTTATATTTGCATTTAAGTCGACCACCTCGATGGTCCAGTTCCGCAAAAATAAAATTGGTGACTGATGATATTTTAGCACGATAAGATATAAGCCACTCATATTGGTTTGCTTTTGCCATACAAAATTACACTTATCGATCTGTAATTTCTTATTTGCAGAAAGAGACCATCCCATTCCATTATAAATGTATTAGTTACTATTGCGGATTTATAAAGTAAGCAGTTCAAAAATTGACAATTAATTTTTAGGATTCATAATCACTATGGATACGTGGTCGGATTTTAGTTGACATGATTATAGGTAAACAAAACAGATGGATGCATTTAATGCACAAGTCCAAGCCCGGAAATTAAATTAAATGAACCTGTCATCATGGCTCAGTTGCTTAAAGATTTAGAGGATGATAATCAATTTAGATACAGTATACATATATACTATCTCAAGAACTGTCAGATCCAACTAACAATACCGTAACAGAAACAGAATGGAGCATGCCGAATTCAGTTTTATATAACTACGTAGAATCAGCTGATAGAAAGTGTACCAAGTCATATTTCTTCACTTGCACCATCGGTGACAAACGATAATAATATGCGATCTGGAACAAGTTCTATTAATTCATGTGGTGATTTACTTCTTCCTGTGGGCTCAGTACCGAGCTACGTCTCTGTGTTAGAAAGTAAAAAGCTTTTAGTCTAGCGTCTGAACATGATTCAAATTCTAACCCCATGAATTTTAGCGAATCTTAACGACTCGTCAGAAGTTGAGAATCTGATGTCATTCAAACCTAAGTCTGAATGGAATATTTACTATTCCAGCAGTGGATGGGGCATCTAGAATACTTGATACATAAGATGTTATCGATAAAAATCAGAAAGTACGTCAAAAAAATGAAGAAAGCGTAAACATCCCGGATTCAATAGAGAAATTAATCAAATAAATAGTATTAAACCTTTTTTGACTACCAAGATAAAAAGAAAAATCCTCGAGTTTTTGAAAATATTCCATGTCTGTTTGAACAAATGTCATTTTAATGTGAAATAAGAAATTTTGAGGTAAGCGGTTTTGGGACATGGCTTCATATGACGCAAAAAATGCCTACATTGCAGCAAAAGTACAACAAAAACCTTTACAAAGTAAGAAAAACTAAGAAATAGAAACTGAAATGATAATATTGAACACAGAAAAGGAGGAAGTAGTTACGAAGCAAAATAATTGTGCGATGTTAGACCATACACGACCAGTAGGCGTAGCATGAACACCGAAGACAACGGTCTTGTCGACGGAAGAGTAACCAACAATGACATTTGGATATAGACAGTGGCAATAATTCTACCATTCCGAGCATGGCGATCTCGAGAATGAACGGAAAGAGTAGTTTCTACTCTTCCCTAGACAACTGTCTTCATCGTCGAGCATGACCAACGTATTTTGTCTATCTTTGACGTTTAGGGATAGAGACGTTTCTTCTCAAATAGTCTTCATCCCAAGAGATGTCGACAAGAGTTTCTTCGTGTCTATATCGTAAGATTTTGCGTTGCGTTAAAGGATTACGGAAACTTAGCTAACACAAAATAGTAAATACGCAATGCCGGGGTCATAACGCAACTATTTAATAAGTTTTATGCCGAAAAGAACTCGAGGAAGGTGGAGAAGAACTCGAAGAAGGTGGAGAGGAACTCTGTGAGAGAGCTCACTGGGCCCTCGACCTGCCGGAGAATGAATTTATCGAAAATTTTAAAGTTAGCAAGGAAATGGTCTTCAACAGTCTCAACTGCACTCTGCCTTAGGCCGATAGCGGAGGAACTTTTTCTGACAAGATGAGATATTACGTAGTAAGTAAGCTAGCTAGGTTGTAAGTAATATGAGTTACTTTGTTGTTGCCATTATTCACTTACACTTCACAAGAATCACAATAGAAATTGCAAAATGTTCCCGGGTGTAATAAAATATGAAACTTTTAAAATAATACCACAGATAGAATTGACATTAAGAGTATTTACTTCTATTTAAAAAGTGTACCAACCATTTTCCATCCTAACATTGTCTGGAAGAGTTCGCGGATAGCGATAAGGCCGCCTATTGCACTTTTAGTTAATTCAAAACTTCTGTGACTATTTTTCGTGTACAATAATGTGTTTTTCTTTGGTAACGAAACGCAAAGAATTATTATAATTGAATGGAATTTATACGTCACTAGCGGCATTCCGTTGCAATGGAAAGGATTTTCCATGTCTATGTCTACGAAGACAGCCGAGTCTTCATGTCGGCTCATGCTCGGGAAGAAGAGATATCAAGACGTGTAGAGAGCGCGTTGTCTATCTTCGGAAGAGAAGACTTTGAAATGGTCATGCTACGCCTACTGCTGGTTTGTAAAATATTCTTTACATAGACCTATCAAACGTCGTCTTGTAGATTAAACACCACACCTAAATAAAAGCTATACGGCTGTTGTTTTGCTACAGTTTACGGATGAGGTCATGATGCCACTTAAAACCTGTATAAAACAAAATCTATTATATTCTATATGGAAAGCAAAGTAAGTAGACGCTTATAATACATATATATATATATATATATATATTTCTAACGTTGTTGGTTGTACCTATGTGTTTCATTTTTTATTTGTTTGTATAAAGATGTGTCCTAGCTGATATGTAGCAATTACATATCAACCAATAAGCTAGTATTTTTAATTTGATTTTATATAAATCTAGAATCAGTAGTTAAAAAATTAATCACAAAGACGTGTTGCTGGGGAGTTTGTTGCGGCGCTTCTTCTTCCCAGCTTAAACAATAGAAAGCAACGAAATTCATATAACCTCGTTTACTACGCACGTTACTATATCACTTTATAAAGTTGATGTTAAAAATACCCTTATAATTAGTATTGACTACATATAGGTAACTTTTTGTATATAAAACAAAAAATCTAAATTAAGCAATGCTTTTTTGAGTTTAACTTATTTGTTCCATATGTGATGACTTATCTTCGCGAACATTACTAACGCTTTATTTCTATTAATATCAGTTAATACTCGGACGCAAAAGTGTTTGAAGGTGTTAAAAAAATTAAAGATGCGTATTCTGAAATTAAGGAACAAATGTAAGACACTGAATCAAAAAGTTCGCTAGGCGTAAAAACCGTATTGTTTTAAAGCGTATAAAAGCTTAGAAAATCTTTAAATATACCTTCCTCAAGGAAGAAGATTTAACATGAAAGAAGAAAATGATGTCTCACTATTTTTAAACAAATCCAGAAAGCCTAATCTTATTGCTAAGGCTGTTTATTTTGCTTTCAAAAAGGACATTGCAAAAAAATTAAGTGGTATCTCACTGGCACCATATATTATAATCCAACATTCGAAAGTTCATAATTTCGGCCGAATAAAGTCCACTGGTAGACGCAGGCCACCCCTAAAGATCACCACAACGACCGATATGGGTGTGTTGTGTGCTCATTATCTAGGTATTAATTTCGCAACAAGTGCAATTCAGAAACGGTTGTATCCATAATTTCACGTTCTAACCTAACCTATTCTGAGTCGTTTAGATCTAATGACAGTCATCACTCTGTTATGTATTCTGATAGCTTATGTAAAGGTTTTGGCAAATTATTAAGCAACAGCCTGCATAATTCCTCACAAAACAATTGCATGTCTGGGTCAGATTACAAGAGAATCATAACATCACTTGTGACAAAAAATGTGACCCCAATAATAATATCATTTTACTTATAGGCAATAGTTTAAATGTAAGGAAAAACGACATCGCCGACAGTGTTGCCTTAATGTTAAAGTTGGACTGTAACAAAATAATTCTATGTGCGTTTCCATATTTTGACGATGTGTCTAACACACATAATAATCACATACATATGCTTAATATGCATATGCACTTTTTAGTTAGTCACTATAGTGACAAGTTTTTATTTTCTGACACCAATATTTTTATTGGTAAACTAAAATTGACGGAAGATACTGTGTATCTCCGTATAAAATATAAGCGACAAATTGCTACTTTGTTAGCCTTTAATATTAACTCAGTCATAAGTAGTATGACGAAGCTTTCCTCTACTGCCACTTTAGTTAGTAGTACTACTAATCATAAAGTGCTTAGCATTATGATAATTTAAACTTTCTTGTCTGACAACAGAGAATGATATTCATTGTTTAATAATGAGCCATCAAAATATAAACCGTTTCTCTGGTAACATTTTAGACGTTGAGTTGTTTAGTGAAAAATACAATGTAGATATCTTATGCCTCACAGAGACATGGTTGAGTGCAAGTAAAATGTCTTTTAGTGTAGCCAATTTTAAGGTAGCCAGCTCATTTAATAGAGTGTCAGCAGAAGGTGGTGGGACTTTAATATTATTGAGAAATATAAAATATAAAGAGCGGCTTTATATTAGTAACCTCTCTGTGGAACGTGTATGTGAGCTTGCATGTGCCGATACCGAGGAATATGTGATTTTATGTGTATATAGACCTCCTTCTTCAAGTATTTCCCATTTTTTTGTAACAATGGAGGATGCCTTATGTAAATTAAAAATATACTAGTATGTGGAGACTTTAACATAGACATTCTGCCAGATACAACTGACAAAATAACTTTTTATCATTATTCAAATCATTTAATTTAAATAATATGTTTTCTGAGCCGACTAGTCACACCCACCTCGGCTACATGTATTGATATTATATATTGACAAATTTTAAAGTAACAAAAAAGTGCCTCATTTCTGTAATCCGCTGACCATAAATGTCAACTAGTAAAGGTCAGAAAATCATACAGTGTAGGTCATTGACAACAAAAAGTCTTAAAATATTTAGTAAAAACCTAGAATGCCAATTAAAAATAATTAAACCACAAACCGATGACCCCAATGAAATGTACTTCAAACTATTTAATACTATATGTAAAGAGTTCCAAAAAGCTTGCAAAGTAAAAAAAGTTAATATATCTAATAAAATACTGTTCAGTGCCTGGGCAACCTAAGATATAACACGAAGTAGGGATGTTCTACATGAATTATATGACAAGAAGTCTTATACATCCAATAAGGATTTTCATTATTATGTTAGGAACTATTCAAAAATCTTTAAGAAAATTTGTGTACAAGCCAAAGCAGCTTACATTATTAATCAAAAAAAGAAACCAGACAACAAAATAAAAACGACGTGGAAAATAATAAATACTGAAACTGGTAAACGTAAGATAGTTGACAGCAGAATTGACTTAAAAATAAATGGCGAACTGGTTTCAGACAGCACTGTAGTCGCCAATTTCTTAGGAAACTTCTTCACTAATATAACCTTAGACTACTAAATATCTTCCATCGTCACCCGTTGTAGCTGAGACATTCTTAAAAAAGTAGGTAAATGTACAAGTACCTAACTTTGATTTTAAATTTGTGACTCACACTGACATATTATTAGCATTTAAAAGATCCGAGGACCTATGGGGACTGTCCGTTAAAGCTGTTGAAGCAGTAATTTCTAACATCGCCCCAATATTGGCAGTCAACTCTTGTATTTCAGACGGCATATTTCCCGATCTGATGAAAACTAGTAAAATTGTACCCATTTTTAAAAGAGGTTGCTCAAACAATCCTTCGAATTATAGGCCTATATCGCTGCTATATATTTTGCTAAGGGTTGGCCCTTAGCAAAATATTTGAAAAAATAATATTAAATCAAATGCTAGCTCACTTTGACAGACATAGGATGCTACATGACAAGCAGTTTGGCTTCACAAGAGGACAATCCACAGAGGATGCTGAATCTACCTTAATTAAAAACCTATTGGAGGCCTGGGAGGGGTCACAGGATGCTTTGGGAGTATTTTGTGCCCTGTCTAAGGCATTTGACTGCATGGATCATCAGACACTCATTTTGAAGCTAAAATATTATGGAATTCGAGGTGGATCTATCGATCTTGTATCATCCTATCTGTCATTTAGAGAACAAAAGGTGACTATTGGAAATGTTACTTCTGTAGGCTCACTTGTTAAAATGGGAGTTTCCCAGGGATCAATTCTGGGCCCATTCCTGTTTTTAGTTTACATCAATGTTCTTCCATATATGATGAATGATAATAACACATCAAACATAGTACTTTTTGCTGCTGACATATCATTAACATTTAAAGTAAAAAAAGAAGGACAGGGATCTTGTAGAACCTCAAACTACACTAAGGCCCACTTGCGTCATACAGAGGGTTAATAGAACAAATCTAGAGTGAAGTAACTCTGTGTTAAATAAGTAAATCGGTAACTCCCTGCTCATCTTGCACCTACATAAATTAACCCCGGGTTATGTAACTCGTCACAGAATACAATGCACCACAGACTAACAACAATTTTTTGTTCCAATTGTTCGTTCTTAACAATACGACAAAATGTAAAAGATCTATTCATGAATGAATATAATGTACGCATCTCTCTTACACTTCAATGCTTTTTGTATAGCTGTTTCATGTTCTGAGAATCTGCATTCGCTTTATGTTTTGAATGGATTATATTGCATAAACTGTCATTCTGACACTCGTATTAAAAGTTTGTAGGTTACATATTCGGGATATTTGCCGTGTTTCGTTGTGAAATAAATAAATACCATATGTACTCAATAAATGTGCTTTTTAGAACTTAATTCTTGTGCAATTGTTTGAGTCGTTCTTAGTGATGGAGAAAGCGAAGACTCGTCTTAGGGCGCCGAACTTCACAAGCAGTGAAGCTTTTCATCTGTGTGCAATTTTAGAGAAATAGAAACATATTATTGAAAATAAAAGAACAGATGGTGCAAGCCTTCAAGACAAGCAGAATGCGTGGTTAAAGGTGGTAGAGGAGTAAACTCTACAACCATCACGTATTCTAGAACCGTAGAAAGCTTGCAGCAATCGCATAAAAACATGAAAAAGAAAGCTAAAAAGCAACTTTCTGCCTCAAAAATGATTATTCCAGGTAGGTACAAATAATGTATTTACGTTTTTAGGTAATGAACATGAACTGTGGTATTAAACTTGTATACAATATTATGAGACTAAACTTCAAGCTAACTTGTGAAATTTTGGACTGTTCTAGTTGAGTACCAATTTCGTAATGTGTTAAATTTTTACAAGGCAGCTCGAAACTCGTTTATTCTCTCATGATCGAATTGAAGTTTATTACCTGTGTTCATGTTCATTATCATTTTAGCTATGTGGTAGGCACCTAGAATGTTAATTTGCAACTGAAGTATTATTATACCTACAATATGTATGTAATGTAACATTAATATGTATATAATTTTTATTGCAGTGGACAAAGGAATATTAATTGAATCCTCTGAACAGCATGGTTTGGATGATTGGCAGAAAGTTTCAGAATCCAATGGTGTTTCTGAAGAGATATGCCAGGATGAATTTAAAATTATGACAAAAGAAGCCAACAAGCATGACACTGACACAAAAAAAGATATTTTAGGCACAGGTATGTACATATCTATTAAGCTCAGAATATTCGGACCAGGTAAAATATAGCCCCCTGTGTGCAATATAAGTACATTGCAGTAATGTGTACACCGGTAAAAAAGTTTTCAGGTCGATCATCTATTGTACCAGACCTGAATGCTGTTATTTATTTAACCACAAGACACAATGAAAGTTTAAAAATAATGTTGTCACTGCCATTTTCTGCCATATATTATACCCCTCAGTGGTGTTGGGAATGAAATAACATTACCCTTATCAAAAAATATTTTTCTACAGGTGGTGGTCCATCAAAACAGCCTACAGGTGATCCACTTTTGGACAAAGTATGCAGGCTTGTAGGACCCATTATGGATAGAATGTACACCATATATGATGGAGATAGTGCATTGATGAAATCTCAAGGCACAGAACCAGTGGAGGCAATAAATAATAATATCACCCTACCATCAACATCTAGCCCTTTGAAAGAGAATATAGAAAAATAATAAATGTAATAAATAAATAAAAAATAAATGGAAATTAAACAGCCAATGATAGAGCTAATTTAAAACGGAAACCCAGTCAAACACTTGCTAGTAATATTTAATATAATATTTAATAATAAAATAGTAGTATTTAATTTTCAAGATTGTTATTATCATACTTTTACTATTATTTTAACATAACATTTTTGTTTTGTTCTAGCTTCTAAGAAGCTAACTAAACATTCAGATAATGAGTCTGTTGGCCAAAAGTTTAAAAATCTGGTTGAGGAGAAAATGGAACTAGCTAAGTTACAAAAGGAGCTAATTGTGAAGCAAATAAGAGTGGAAGATGAGAGATTGATGCGCAGTCACATTGAAAATGAAATTTTGAAGGTTCAAATGACAGCAGAAAATCTAAAATTTGTTCATACCCAAATGCTCCAGTCAATAGAGTGTGAGGAAATTAAAAAAAAGGTAGAGCACAACGAGCGCCTCAGAATTTTAGAATTAGAAAATTTTGCTAAGAAATAAAAAATAAATTTTATATTTTTTATTATACATACAATATACCTATACTGGTTACTCATGACATTAAAAAAGCCTAATTCTACACCAAAGAGATACATTTATTAAAATTATCCGAGTACCTACAATCGGCCAAAATGCTTGGTGAATTTCGATTGGTGGTTGGGTTTATAATGTCATGCTCACTATCAATTATTGTGGTAATCAGGATCCAAAGGTGGTTCTGGATCTTTATGCTGCTGTGCAAGGTCTCCTGCTCAAATGTCCTTGTCCTTGCCCTTGCCCTTGAGAGTATTGGAAACCTTCGTTTCCAAATGCCAAATGTTCGCTCTATGACATTTCTTGTTCTTATTTGAGATTCATTATACAATGATTGACTTTGGGAGTTAACTGATGATAATGGTGTCATCATAAAAGTAGTTTGTGCATATCCGCTATCTCCAAGTAACAGGTAATCCCCATACACACCTTGTAAAAAATTCCTTCTCTGATTACTGTTATCCGAAATGTGAGAATCATGTGCGGATCCATGCCATCTTGCAACAACATCATTAAAAACCAATTCAGCGGAACAAATCGCCTGGACGTTAATTGAAAAATATCCTTTTCTTTTACGATACATTTCTGCATGTTCACCCCCTGAAACAACATTTTATTACTATTCAGTTGATGATACATAAGTAATTGTTCATTATTTGGCTAACAATGAGATATTATTAATGGTTTGTTGATTTAAAACTTTCATTATTATTGTAATAAATTATTTAATGAGTAGTTTCCAAAATAATTGCAGAATTCAGTCGCTTGCAGTTTTGCTAGTGTACCTGGAGACTTGATACGGATGTGTGTGCAGTCTATAGCTCCAATGATACGGGGGAATCGAGCAATCTGGTAAAAGTCAACAGCAGCTTTCCTTTGTTCTTCTTGCGACACTGGCATGTGAATAAACTCTGGATACAATTGAGCAATAGCATCCGTAACTCTATGCACTAATCTACATGCTGTCGATTCATGGACACCAATGAAGTCTCCACATGTAATTAATTTACTCCCAGTTGCATAAAAACGAAGTGCGCACAATAATTGGTTCGTTCATGGGAGAGACTGCTTTATTTCTGCAGAAAAAAATATCTTTTACAATACAACTATACAATAGACTGGCTATTATAACTGCGTAGATATGCTTGAAACGGTGCCTACCGGTTGTTATCATGGTTGTATTCTAATTTGTGTTTAATTTTGTCGAGCAATATTTAAAACCAGTCTTTTGAGGAGTCTAAATCTTCTGTGAAAATCATTTTCTCTTTTTGAATTAAAATGGTCCTGTCGTACTTCCACCCTTCTGTCGAAAAAATCGGTACTAACGTATTCAATTATTTCTTCATCATCGTCAGAAATGAAATCACCGTCATTAGAATAGAATAGAATATTCTTTATTGTACACCATTTTAAAAACAACTACTAGGAATAATATAATGAACAGTAATTGTACAATGGGCGGTCTTATCGCTATTAGCGATTTCTTACAGACAACCTTTGGATGGATAAGAAAAAGATGGACAAAGACAAAGGGGTATTCCGTGGTGTACTTATTATATTAATATAATCAAATAGTGAATCTATTAAATATAATACAAATAGGTATTTATTCCATAAATTACTTAAATAATATGCACACATATACAACAATATAAAATACTTTATACAATACATTATAAATAATCCATATATACAACCATATACTATACTTTATTCCATATAATATAAATAATCCATAAGAATATTGGATACATACATAAACATAATAAATATATGGTAAATACACAATCAGAAGAAAGTACTATATTGGTAAATACAACAAACAATTAAACAGACAAGTTATATTCTTTTACTAGTTTTTTAAAAGTAACCAATGACTGGCCACGCTTGATTGACACAGGCAGTGCATTCCATAAGCGGACAGCTTGAATGGTGAAGGATTTATCAGAAAATTTGGTAGAATGTATTGGCATCTCAAGTATCAGATTCTCTGACGATCTCAAGAATCTCGAATGTGCGTCATTGAGAAACTTAAAACGTTCTTTAAGGTAAAAAGGGGTTTTGGGATTAAACAGAATACTATAAAGCAAGGAAAGTATATGAGAATTCCGGCGAAGACGTATTGGAAGCCACTTGAGTTTTGTGCGAAATTCTGAAACATGATCATATTTGCGTAAACCAAATATGAATCGAATACAAAAGTTTTGGAGTCGCTCAAGTTTATCTAATTGTGCCTCAGTAAGATCGAGATAACTGGCAGCAGCATAATCAAGTATAGGAAGGAGAAGTGATTGAGCGAGCGCAGTTTTAGTAGCAGTTGGGAGAAAGTTGCGTATTCTCCTCAGGGAGCTTGCTGATGCAAATAATTTTCGACTTACTTCTTGTAACTGTGGACCCCAAGAAAGATTTCTATCGATATATATCCCCAGGTTCTTAACCGTATCACTTATGGGTACCATAGTGCCGTCGAAAATTACCTGTGGAAGCTGCGACCAATTAATTCTAGAGATAAGCCTAGGACTGCCTATAACTATCACTTGGGTTTTCGAAGGATTCACTTTTAACCCATATGCCTTACTCCATTCGCATATATGTGCTAAATCTTTGTTTACAGTGTTTATGACTTCCACCAACTCTCCTAAGGGACCTTGTGAATAAATTTGTAGATCATCATCATTGTCATTCATCATCACAAATTATTAATCTCAAAACGAACACAAACTAGCTTCTTACACCACAGTCAATAACCTCAAACTCGAGTTATCTTATGGTTACCAACTTGGCAGCGAAGATGTCGGCTGCAAGGAGAGGGAGAGGCCGGCTGCCGTCCACTGGCAAATACATTGGCCTTAACACGGCGAGGGAAGAGCTCAATGCTGCGAAACGTGAGGAGCTCCGTCTGAAGGCGGAAGAGGAAGTAATGGATCAGGTGCAGAGGGCGCGAAGTTTCAGAGTTTCTCGCCTATCCGAGTCCTCTGAGACTTCGGGCCCAATGTCGCTGGTTGGCGACAAAACCGCGAGTGCCTTAACAAGACAGGTTAAGGAAAATGTGTCGACCATCGTGAAGATTGCCACGAAGTCCAAGAACCTGAAAGGCACCTGGGTTCGGGCACTGAAGGAGGCAGCGGCCTTCATAAATGAGGCCAAAGATGAACTGAGCTTGCGTACCTCCAGCGAGGAGGTAACTAGGCTCCTTGAAGCTAATACTCGATTGGAAAAGGAGGTGTCGGAAATGCGGGTGGAGCTCACCGCCCTCAGAGATGAGGTGCAGAAGAAATGCCTAACGCAGAGGGTCGAGGTTGACCAAGAGAAGTTGCCTCCAACGGGATTCCCGACCACTACGGCTATTCCACCGCTTCAGACGGCTGAGACAGAGAGTCTGATTTTTATGATGAATGCTCGTTTTGAAGCGCTGGAGGAGAGACTGCTTCCTCTAAAAATACGTCGGCCCCCGCTTACAGCGGATCAGAAGGAAGATGCGGGAAAAAATATACCCGCCCCAGAAACCCGACCAAGCAAGGGTAAAAAGAAGAAGGTACCCACTGCTGCTGCTTCGTGCGTTCAGACCAGTGCCCCATCCAATGAGCCACCAATCACGGACGTGTCCAATGTTGTTGGCGAGACCTGGTCTACGGTGGTCAAGAGGAGTAAAAAGAGGGCAGGTAATCCGCCGACGCAGCAGACGCAGCAGTCACAAGGTCACCCCGCGCTCGGCTGCGTTTGTTGTAACCCTGCAGCCAGATGCAGTAGAGCAGGGCATATCTTATGCCACTGTGCTCGCTAAGGCCAGGAATCATACTGACCTTCCTAGCCTTGGCATAGGCCCCCTGCGGTTAAGACGGGCGGCAACAGGCGCTCGAATAATAGAAGTGCCTGGCGCCAGGAGCGGTGACAAGGCTGACGCTCTTGCCGCCAAAATATGTGAAGTCCTCGGGGACGACGTTCGAGTCTCCCGGCCCACAAAATGCGCAGAAATGCGCTTGTCGGGGCTCGATGAATCTATCACGGAAGAGGAAGTAATTGCCGCCGTCGCTCGGGATGGTGGATTTTCCCCTGACTCCATTAAGTCTGAGGAAATCCACCGAGACTCTACCGGCATTGGCACCATTTGGGTACGCTGTCGGTGGCCAAAAAAGTAGGTGAGAGCGGCCGCCTATTGGTGGGTTGGGTTGCTGCACGTGTGAAGTTGCTGCAACCCAAGGCACTCAGGTGTTACCGGTGCCTGGAGCTGGGCCATGTCAAAGTTCGGTGCACCAGCCTAGTTGACCGCAGTGATGAATGCTATCGCTGCGGTCAAGTGCTCTGCATCGCCGCACTGTAACTTATGCGCAGCGGTGGGGAAGCCTGCGAAGCATAAAGTGGGGGGCAAAGCGTGCCCCTCACCGGTATCTGGAGACAAAAATCAAAAGATGGGGCCTACGGCAGTGAGGGTGGCATCAGTTCCCCTACAGTCCAGCTGTCCACCGGCCATCCCTGGGGCCCAGGAAGAGGAGGGAGAGGGAATGATTTGTCAATAATGGCACTTCACTTCCTTTAAGGGAACCTTAACCATTGCGCCAGGGCTCAGGATCTCATGCTCCAAAGCCTGACGGAATGGTCGATTCACACAGCGGTGGTTGCTGAGCCTTATTTCATCCCTTCCAGGGACAACTGGGTAGGAGATGTCAACAGTTCGGTGGCTATTGTACGGCAGAGTGCCGCCGGCGGGGTCTTTGAGAATGTATCTAGGGGTCGTGGCTGGGTGGCTGCACTCCTGGTCGACGTTGTTGTGGTGGGTGTCTACTTCTCACCCAACAAAAGTCTTGCCGAGTTTGAGGATTTTCTTGT
Source organism: Diloba caeruleocephala (assembly GCA_947459985.1). NCBI lineage: Eukaryota > Metazoa > Arthropoda > Insecta > Lepidoptera > Noctuidae > Diloba > Diloba caeruleocephala. Next base: position 11,125,748 of record OX381627.1, on the reverse strand, counting down.
CGAGGTTGGGGCCGTTGTTGGCCGTAGCCATCCGCATCCAGTGCTTGTGTTAGGGGATCTGAACGCCAAGTCTGCGGCATGGGGATCCCCCATCACTGACCTTCGTGGCACTACACTGGAGGCTTGGGCATTGGCGACAGGCCTGTCTGTTCTGAACAGGGGTTCTGTCCACACGTGCGTACGACAGTGGGATGGGTCCATAGTGGACGTGTCACTTGCTAGCTCCACCCTAGTGCGCCGTGTACGGGGTTGGAGAGTTTTGGAGGAGGTGGAGACATTATCTGACCATCGCTATATACGGTTCGACATCTCCTCCGAGGCCTCAGACAGCCTCAGCCCAGCGTCCTCACATAGAAATGGACCGCGATGGGCGATAAAGCATCTTGACAGGGAGATCCTCGTAGAGGCCTCCATTGTCCAGGCCTGGGTCGCAGTGCCTGGGAAGCCCGAAGACGTCGATGTGGAGGCGGAGTGGTTTCGCGCGGCAATGTCGCATATCTGCGATGCGGCGATGCCGCGCGTCCACTGTCGGCCAGCGAGACGTCAGGTGTATTGGTGGTCTGACGAGATTGCGCAATTACGCGCAGTTTGCATTGTAGTCAGACGTCAATACACCAGATACCGAAGGAGACGCCGTAGGAGCGAGGAGACCGAAGCAGCACTCTACGTTGCCTACGGAGATGCAAAAAAGACTCTGCAGTTGGCCATCAGTAAGGCTGATTAGTGCCAGGGAGGAGCTGCTGCAAACCCTTGATCACGATCCATGGGGTCGCCCGTACCGTATGGTCAGAGGAAAACTCCGACCGTGGGCCCCTCCGTTAACGGAGGGTCTTCGGCAGCAGCAATTAGAAGAGGTGGTGGCGACTCTTTTTCCTTCCAGGGCAGAACACCCGCACCCATTAATGGGTCAACCAATTGCAGAGTCTGAGAAGGATGATCGCGTCCATGAAGTGACACAAGGTGAAATGAGGGCGGCGTTACTGCGGCTCCGGGCTAAGAATGTAGCTCCAGGGCCTGACGGCATACCGGGCCGTGCTTGGGTTTTTGCTCTCGGTGCCCTAGAGCCCCGACTAAGGGGACTTTTCTCCGAATGTTTGGACCGAGGCCGGTTTCCCCTTTTGTGGAAGACCGGCAAGCTGGTCCTACTCCGGAAGGAAGGACGGGCGCCCTGCGGACTCACCGTCTGTTTATCGGCCCATCGTGCTGCTTGATGAGGTAGGCAAACTCTTTGAGCGCATCATTGCCGCCCGCCTTGTCTGCCACTTGTGCACGGTGGGGCCAGACCTGGATGATAGCCAGTAGGGCTTTCGACATGGGCGCTCCACGATTGATGCCATCATGCGGGTGACAATTCTGGCGGAGGAAACGGTGTCCTGAGGTGGGGTGATGTTGTAGGTGTCACTTGACATTTCCAACGCCTTTAATACCTTGCCCTGGAGTTGCATCAAGGAGGCACTAGTCTACCATCGGGTGCCTTCCTACCTCCGCTGTATTGTCGGGGACTATCTGTCAGGAAGAAGTGTCATCTTTACGGGACGCGTAGGCTTGGGTCGTCGCGAAATGTCGTGCGGTGTTCCACAGGGGTCCGTTCTAGGACCACTCCTGTGGAACATCGGTTACGACTGGGTGTTAAAGGGTGCTCTCCTCCGGGGTGTGAGCGTGACGTGTTATTCTGATGACACGCTAGTCACTTGCCGGGGAAAGTCACACAGGGATGCGGCGATTCTCGCCATGGCTGCAGTGGCACAGGTGGGTGGCCGCATCCGGCAGCTGGGCCTGAAGGTGGCCCTCCACAAATCTGAGGCCATGACATTTCATGGGCCCCGAAACAAGCCACCGCCGGGATGAGATTATAAAGCATACCTTAATGTTAAGAGCATATTATAGTATTAATCAGTACCTCGAGAATAATGATGTCTGGCATACGATTCCCCTCTGCACACTGCGGCTCTCTGGCGCTTTCTAATTGGTTGCATGGACTACATTGTATGTAGCCTGAATTGAAATTAATATTATACCTACTGTATTCACTATAATAACTTATAAAATTTTAAACATGTTTAAAGATCATATCGGAACTTATTTGTGATATTAGTACATAAAGGTAGTATAATAATTAGATTTATTACACCTTTAGTAATTTTGGTGACATGAATCATGCTTACAATATTGTGAATGTGAGCATTATGTAGCCACAAATGTAATAACATATACATACACCAACCTGTTGCCTGGCAGTTTGGGTCTGTCGTGCTCACTAAAATGTCTTGTTGACGCTACCCGCGTTGTGTGGTTTAGTTCCCTGCATTATGGTTGAGCTGAACTATGCTGATGCATGCGTTATGCCCGTGAACGGGTGCCCTCTGTCGGGACTGGTCAGCTCTTGATTGCTTTGGCAATCTTATTGGAAGGCAATTAATATCATTGTCCATAAATATGTGGCATTTATCCCACACATTGGCATGCATTATCCTCACATAGCTTCTTTTTTTTAACAATAATATTGTGTTTAATATTAAGACTGTAATGCATCATATATTTTAAAAGAGTATATCCATGGAGTTTCTTGCCGGTTCTTCTCCATAGGACCAACGACTTGGAACCGTGCAACTTTTTAAATTCTGACTATTCGTAAGTGCCAGTAAAGGGTTTACATGATTAAAAAAAACTTTTGAGTTTGAATAAACTAAAAAAACGATTCTACTAACGCCATCTCTCAGCGTAGTTTGTAATTTTAGTTGCGACCAGTGATTGGTTGAAGTGGGAGTTGTATAGGTAAGCTCTTTATTATATTTCTAAAACTTAGGAAATAGCGAAATACACGCACTGCAAAAATACGAATCGATGTGTTATATTACTAAGGTCATACATAGGTATTTTATTCTATTTTTGTTCCAAATACTTCAATTTTATATATTTGTACACACAACAAATCACATACAAATTTATCGTTTCCTCATGTGTACATTCATAGATTATACACTAATGTACATTTACACATCAGGCGTAAACAATAAATTTAAGATTTGTTCAAGTATTCTGACGGTATTTCAAAAATGAATTATAAATATTTTTAGAAGACATCAATGATATTATACGATAGATGATTTTATATTCCGTGTGGTGTCCGGAATTCCGTGTGGTGTCCGGAATACCGTGTGGTGTCCGGCATTCCGTGTGGTGTCCGGATTAAGAATATAGCACCACTCCATCTCCTCCCGTGGATGTCGTAAAAAGCGACTAAGGGAATCTAAACCAGAGGAATGGGCAGCAGCGTCCCTTCTGTGAAACGGTAGCCATACTGCGCTCACCAACCCGCCTGCCAAGCGTGGTGAGTATTGGCAAATACCCCCCAAAATGATGACACAGTTGTGAAAATCTATGGGGGAGGCCTTTGTTCAGCAGTGGACGTATAAATGGCCGATATGATATATGATGATGTTACGTCCATATTAAATGGCGCGCAAAACAGTCTCGCTGTACGTAAAGCTATAAAACTACACACCTAAGCTGTAAGAAAGAAGATACAAAAAGTACGACAGTAATCTAAAATGACAACACGTGTACTTGATGTCTTTGTCGCACTTGTGATAGAATATATGTGTTGTCTCTTTTCTTTGCTTGGCCTGTGTTTTGTTCGAGAATATTGTTCTATAGATAATTTGAATAGTATTTTTATTCAGAATATTTTATGTGGTTCGTTATTCACGTGTGGTATTATGATCTATTGTTCTTTATTTATTTTTGCTTGATAATTTGTGTATTTTCTATACGCATGACGGCATTGTTATTACTTAATTACTAAAACAATACAGATTGTGACAGTGTGTGCTCGTTGTCCTGTCTTGGGCGAACTGATTGCGAGGTGCTACAATTGGAGCAGTTTTGTTTCTTATTTTTGGCGCGCATGTAATATATCTAATATTACATGCGCGTACATATCTAATATTACATACAATCATTGGAAGACATTATTTTTATGTTTTATGTTATAAATTGTGGTAAGACATTAAGTTTACATTTTCAGATAAAACAAAACACCAATATGTTTTCACCGGACGCCTTGAGAGCTCTAGATGATGGAGATCTTTCTGATTTGGAGTTATCATCTGATGACAAAGAACAGTTTGGATTTGCGTCTGAAAGGAAGTTGCGGTCTGTCAGAGTCCGAGGTGCAGTTGTCATAAGCCACAACCAACGAGAGGTATTCCCACCTATTACGATGAAGAGCCTAGCTCATACTGGATCGCAATGATTGATCAGGGACCAGAAGTTCCTGACACCTGCAATGAAGTAGTACCCGAAATAACACCGACCACAGACGTAGACACCTCTAAGGAAATTATTTTACAGAATGTTACGCCTAAACAGAACATTAGGTGGAGACATATGGATCTAGTGAACACGATTACATCAGATTGGTGTCCACCAATAACAGTTGACCCCAGTGTCGAAGCCGCAGTGGATTATTATTACAGGTACGTGCCAAAACAGATATTTGGAATTATGGCTGACATGACCAACGTATACGCAAGACATTCACATAGGCTCAGGTTTAAAGCTACCACTGCAGAAGAATTAGAATTTTTATTTGGGTTACATTTGGCCACTGGTATATTTAGTTACCCTTGCTTGAAAATGGTCTGGGAAACAAAGATTAGCATTCCCTTGTTCTCAGAAAATAAAGCCCGGGATCGATTTTTACAAATACGTAAAAATTTACACCTTGTTGAGAATACAAGAATACCAGTTGGTTGTAAAGATGCATTTTACAAAGTGAGACCAATATTTGATGCCGTTAGAAATTAGGAATCGATGTTTCAAATTACCACTTGGAAAAGAGCTTTACTTGATGAACCGATAAATCCTTTCACTGGGAAACATGTTGCCAAGCAGTACATAAAAGGTAAACCTTTTGAAGGGGTCTCTAGATATTTTTTTATGTGGTAAACATGGCCAAGCCTATGATTTTATACTTTAAAAATTGGATACGGTGCAACTATAGTCCTCCATCTCACAAAGAGAATTGGAGAAAGCAAGGGTCACGAGCTGTATTTCGACAGTTACTTTTCGTCGTATCATATACTATAAATTATAAAACAGGAAGGTATTAATGCTGCATGCACAGCTCGTATCAACAGATTTGTTAACCCATCGTCACTAAGCGATAAGGAGATGAACAAAAACTCTCGAGGCTTTTCTCGAGAAGTCAGTACTTATGACGAAGATGTTATTGTGGTCAAGTGGTTGGATACTAAGATTACCTATCTATCTAATTTTCTTAGTATTGGTGAAAAAGGCTTAGTCAGGAGTCAAAAAATTAACAACTTACGTTGCTTCACTTTCATCGTCGGCTGGCTGAAAGTCTGGTATTGCGAAGTAAAATTTCTAATGCTAAAAGAAGACGGCCGAGTAGCAGTAGCCCAACTCCGCAGATTATACCTAGAAGACAAGGAGAAATTTGCCCTGTAGCTGAAATAGCTCGAGTGTTGGGTATTTTCCTGCACATGATGACGGACTTGGGACACGGTACAAAATGGTGGGATGCAAGGGAAGAACCCATCAAATGTATAAAATGCAAAGCATTTATGCCTATCTAAAGATAACAATTGTTACTTAGCATTTCATATGTAAGCTTATGAAACATGCTCTTTGATTAGAGAAACATCCTTATACACTAGTACTGTCTTTACGTAGGAGGAATGTTCACATTTGTACACAACTAAATCTTTCTTAATTTTGTCCTTAGTTCTTCTACCCTAGTCCAGTTACAGGAATTTTCTTAGATCGATTGGAGATAACAAAAAAAATAGGTCTCAAAGGGTAAGCTATTAAGAAGCTCCCAGGGCCGTTATTTTTGTTCACAAAAATGCAGCAGCAATTTATGAAAAAACCAGAGGACACAGATTTTCTATTAAGGATTTTTTTTTGTTTTAACCATATACTCGTATAAACAGAGCCAAAAGGCAAACAATTTGATGGCAAAGTTGTGATCCTAATACGAGTGCTATCAATAGTTTAATTTTGGATACCAAAGAAAAATATGTGCGGCAAAGCGGGGAATATAAAAGTCTCGCCTTTGAAGTAGATGACATAAATATCGTCCCCATATTCGATCCTCCTCATTTATTAAAGGGTGTGAGAAATAATTTAATAGATAAAGAGGTTTGTTCAAAATGGTGAAGTAAAATTTGCAAAATAGGAAGCACATAAAAATGCTCCTTGAAATTTATGTGGGTGATGACGACATCAGGTTACTGAACAAATTAACAGAGCAACACATTACTAAAGACAAACTGCCTAATATGAAAGTAAAATATGCAGCGCTAGTAGTAGTTAGCCCAGCCCTGAGGTTCTTGGCAAGTAAGTTTTTTCAAAGTATATTTGTATTGATTGCTTTATAAATGTTCTGGTAAATTTCATATTTATTGCCGAGTTTTCTGTTTTAGTAGGGAGTTTAAGTAGGTTCAGGATAACGAGTGTCCCGCGCATTGGCGTTTGACTGTGAGGGAATATCTCGCCGATGTGTTCCCCAATGCGTGGATTGGTCGCGATGGCCCTATTGCATGGCCCGGCACGTTCCCCAGACCTAACTCCGCTAGACTTTTATGTCTGGGGACTTGCCAAAGAGCTGGTATACGCCACGGAGGTTCCGACTAGGGAGGTATTACTACAACGCATTGAAACGGCGTTCAATACAATTAAGGAGGAAATGCGACTTCGTACCACAAAGGTGGAAATACGAAATAGATGTCGGTTGCATTCGCAATAGAGGCCAACAATTTGAGCAGAATATGTAAAAAAATATTAAATAACTGTTAAAATGCATTTTTTTTTATTTCTAGTAACCCCCCAAAAGAGAGATACGAGACAGATTTTACCTTATAAGAGTGAGATAACAGATTTAATAAGTTTTTCAGGTATCATTTAAGCAATAATTTTTTTTATCATAATTTGGAATTTAGTATTTTGTGATTCGATTCACAATTCTAGCAAATTCACAAAGTTGTAATAAGATTTTTATGGCATGTGGCACAATACTAGTAAGAGGATAGACTAGAGAACTTTTGAGGGAGTTGGAAGATCCCGGTCGCTTTTAGTTTTTTTTTCTAGCCATGTAAATAGCTTCAACATTGACAGCTTTAAGTCCGAAACTTCGCGAGTAAATTTAAAAAAAAACTAGGTGACCAATGTCACTAATTTTGAATTTAAAAGTACTGTAATACAATACACATCTAAATAAGATTAAAATTCAGAGTCAAGGTTTAAGTCGTACTTAAACTTTTTTTAAATTTGTATTTGAATGTAAAATTTGGGTATTTTTTTAATAAAACAATAAAAAGTCGATGAAAGAAAATCCACAGGGCATGAGAAATGTTTAGGGGTCTGAAAGGATAGCAGATGTTATCTGCGAGTCTTTATTTTGAAGTATAACGTGTGTGTATTTTTAATAGTGTGTTTAATTAATTCTCGATTTTGAAGCGAAGAAAAAAGTTGTCTGTGAGCCTTTATTGTGAAATATCAAATGTGCGTATTTTTAATAGTGTGTTTAATTAATTCTAATGGTTTTTTTTTCTTTTCTTTTAATTGTAATTTCCTTAACCTTAACTGCTTGAAGCAGTCGCGCGACGTTGAATCGATGCCTTCCATATACTTTTGGCCGTAAAGAAAATATCGCGCGACCGCTTGAAGGTTAATGAAATTTTTGTCTTGTGTCTCAACGTACCCCACGTTTACGTAACAATATATTTGTCTATAAAATGTTTATTTAATTTATATTTTACAGAATACAATGCCTAGACATAAAATAGGAGGAGATCTTGCCAGTTCTGCAGCGAAACGGCGGAAACAAAAAGAATATTGAAGAAATGAAACGGAAGAAGAGCACGAAGCACGTTTACAAAATCAACGAACAAGTATGAGCACCCTGAGAAGCAGAAAAAGCGAAGAAAGAAAAGATATATATATTTATCGAAAATGAAGAACAAGAAATTGATCAACGATGCACAAATTTTAATGGATTGAGACGCGAAATAATCCAAGATGTACAGAGGACCTTACACAAATACAATCAACTGATTTACATATTCAAAACAACATTAGACCGCATGATTTCTGATGACTATAAAATTGTAGTTCGAGCCGATAAAAGACCACGTGGAGAACACGAACGCAGATTAAATGCACCTCAGATAGATGAAGTCGCCATCGTAATTGTTGGACAATGAAAATACAAGCCGTGACATAATTATACAACGAAGAAGAAAAGGACTACAACACATTGACACACCGTTCATATGATGCTCTTCAATATCCGGAGAGGACGGATATCATTTCAATATGAAACAAATTCATCCTGAAACGGGCATAGAAACAAACAAAAAAGTCACTTCTAAGGAGTTCTATGCTTACCGCTTAATGATCAGAGACAATGAAATATACAACCACATACTCAACACTCGCCGTTTATTCCAACGATTTCTGGTAGATATGTACGCAAAAATAGAAGCAGAACGGATGCTTTACAGAAGACTGAATCAGAAGAAACTACGCACAGAAGAATATATCCACCTTTGAGACGCGATCATAAATGACGGCAATATTGACGATATTGGAACAATGGTAATCTTACCCTCATCATACATAGGAAGTCCAAGACATGCACGAATATACTCAAGATACCTACGTAAGAAAATATGGACGTCCTGATCTCTTCATAACATTTACATGCAACTCATCATGGCCAGACATCAAAGAACAACTAAAATACGGACATACCTCCATGGATCGACACGACATAATAGCCCGAGCTTTTCGACAATTGTTTTACAATTAACAAAGCGCAAGGGCAAACTTTAAAATATTGTGGCATCAACCTCAAATAATCCTGCTTCTCTCACGGTCAGCTATATGAAGCTTGCTCAAGAGTAGGAAATTCGAAAAATTTATTTTATATATACCTCGGACATTAAATTTAAAATGTTGTTTATAAACAAGTAGTGTAAATAATGAGAAAATGTTTTCAATATTTTTTTTACTTTTTACGTCATATTTTATTTTTTTATTTCGTCTACCACGTAATCTTTTTTTAGTTTCGTTTTTATTATACATACAATATACTGGTTACTCATGACAACAAAAAAACATCAAATTTATACCAAAGAGATACATTTATTAAAATTATCCGAGTATCTACAATCGACCAAATGCTGTTCAATGAGCACTTGGCGAGCATGAGATCCTGTTGAATTTCAATTGGTCGTTAGGTTTGTTACTTTTCATGCATTAATGGTTTGTTGATTTAAAACTTTCAGTGTTATTGTAGTAAATAATTTAATGAGTAGTTTCCAAAATAATTGCAGAATTCAGTCGCTTGCAGTTTTGCTAGTGTACCTGGAGACTTCATAAGGATGTGTGTACAGTCAGTGCTCCAATGATACGGGGGAATCGAGAAATCTGGTAGAAGTCTACAGCAGCTTTCCTTTGTTCTTCTTGCGACACTGGCATGTCAATAAACTCTGGATACAATTGAGCAATAGCATCCGTAACAATGAAGTCTCCACATGTAATTAATTGACTCCCAACTGGGAGTTTATTGACATAAAAACGAAGTGTGCACAATAATTGGTTCACGGGAGAGACTGCTTCATTTCTGCAGAAAAAATATCTGTTACAATATTAATATATAATAGACTGGCAATAACTGCGTAGATATACTTGAAACGGTACCTACCGGTTGTTATTGTGGTTGTATTTATTTCGTCCAGCAATATGAAAACCACTCTTTTGACGAGTCTGAATCTTTTGTAAAAACAGGTGTCGAAGTCATCACGAAGTGGCGTCAACGGCGACCAATCGGATGCAAGTTCCGTTCGACGTCAGTCATCGTTCCGGCAAGTTGGTACGAGACCGGGAGGCGTTATAGGAAGTGGACCGAAACGCACGATGTTCAGTACAGACTTCGCTCATTTTCCGTCCGAGGATGGTAACACTAATGTTTCACCAAAGAATGACAGTTATGACGTTAACACTATTTCGAGTTTGACAGATGGCGTCGGCGAGTTTGACGTTATGGTCAACAATGGGAAATATAATGTTAATTGGGCAAAGAAACCACGAAAAACGGTGAAAATATTGGATAAGACGACAAGGGCGTTGATTAACACTGGCAATGAGGTCAATCTAATATCTGAACAATTCTACGTGATGATCGGATCACCGAAATATGAAAGTGACTATCTCGTGTTGTTTGGACTTGGGCATGTAAAAGTGAAATCCATGGGAAAAATAACTGTTCCCGTGGTTATTGACGGCCAAACCTATTATGATGTGATTTTCCATGTTGTACCTATAGACTCTATGCCGTATAATACTATCATAGGACAAGAGTTTCTAAGTGATGCTACAATGTTTATGAAATAGGGAAACATTGTGTTTTTGCCATCTAATGAGAATTGGTTATGTAAACTCTCTTGCTATTTCACAGATTTTCCGTATGTAATGGGGGCTAAGGTCAGCAAGCACGTTCAACAGCAAATAGAGCACATTGTCGAAGGATATCAGCCATTGAAGACGAAGAATGCCCCAGTAAAGTTGCATATAATTTGGAAGACGACATACCGGTAGCTCAGCGGCCCCACCGTTTAGCTATCAATGAACAAGACGAGGTTGAGAGACAGGTTGAACAGTGGCTAACAGAAGGGATTGTTCGGGTGAGTTGGTCCAGAGTATGCCAGTCCTTTAGTGTTGGTTAGGAAGAAAGACTGTGCTGTCCGGTGCTGTGTAGACTACAGATTGATCAACAAGAAGATGGTTAAGGATGAATATCCATTACCGATTATTGATGACCACATCGACAAGCTTGCAGCTGCCAAGATTTTCTGTACCATTGACTTAAAAAATGCATATTTTCATTTACCGATACATGAGGATTCAATTAAGTACACTGTATTTGTCACTCGTAATGGACAATATGAGTTCCTGAGGGCACCATTTAGTTTGTCGATCTGTCCCAAAGTATTCACACGATTTATCACTATCATTTACCGTGAACTGATTTCTAGGCATATTGTGCTTATTTTTATAGACGATCTGCTAATTCCAGCTCAGAATGAACAGGAAGTGGTAGAAAGATTAAAAGAAGTTTTAGATGTAGCATCACAATATGGTCTGGAGATTAATTGGAAGAAATCACAATTGTTAGTAAGGCAAGTGGAGTATTTAGGCCATATCATAGAGAATGGGCAAGTAAAACCTTCACCTGACAAGACTGATGCGGTGACAAGGTTTCCCGAACCTAGGAACATCAAACAACTACAAGGGTTCATTGGGTTGACATCATATTGTCGTAAGTTTATACAGAATTACTCTTTGATTGCAAAACCTCTCACTGACTTACTGAAAAAAGATTGTAGTTTTGTTTTTAATCAAGAACAAATAGTTGCATTTAAGACATTGAAAGAGAAACTATCTAGTAACTTAAGATTTATAATGCTAAGTCTTATACTGAGCTGTTGCATATGCTGCTATATTGATGGAGAAGAGTAATGATGATGGATGTCTACATCCGGTTTATTATATGAGCAGGAAAACATCAGATGCGAAGAGCCGGTATTCCAGTTATGAACTGGAGGCACTTGCTGTAATTGAAGGAATAAAAAAAATTAGGAAATATTTATTTGGAATAAAATTTAAGATACTAACAGATTGTAAAGCTTTTCAGATGACGCTACAAAAGAAAGATATGGCTACCTCGCCAAGAGTAGCCCGGTGGATTATGCTACTTCAAGAATATGATTTTACCATTGAGCATGTTACCATTACCACTGGTATTCCCAGAGGTAACAGTCAGGTGGAGAGAATTCACAGTGATAATTTCAGTATTAACGAAACTGTGTATAGAACAATCAGGTCATTGGTACAAACATGTTGGTCATTTGCAACAAGCGCTGAACAGCACCTATCAGAGAAGCGTAAATGCTGCACCTTACGAGTTACTTGTTGGCTCAAAAATGAGACTACAAACCAATACAGAGATTTTGGATTTGATTCAACAAGAGAACCGAGACATTTTCATGAACTACGAAGGAAGGCCAAGGAATAAATATTGAAGGTGCAAGAAGAAAACAAAAATAATTTCAATAAAAGAAGAAAGAAAAGTCGAGTCTATCAAGTAGGAGATATGGTAGCGATTCGACGTACACAATTTGGAGTTGGTATGAAGCTTAGGCCAAAGTACGTTGGGCCCTATCAGGTCACCAAAGTAAAGGGTGCCGATAGATACGACGTGGCAAAGGTGGACTCCTCTCTGGAAGGGCCAAATAAGACGTCCAGCGCTGCTGATTCTATGAAACCCTGGCCTAGCGTAACCGAGAATGATTTGCTATCAGATATGGGGGACAAAGACTGAGCCAGAGTATAAGATTGGAAATAATTTAATTTATTTTAACTAAGTTGCCACTTTTCACTGATGGTGAAAGCACGATGTTCCCTCCAATACATTTTATGTTGTATAAGTCATGTAAACTTATGCTATGTTTTTATGTTACATACTGTAAGCATTCTAAATTTATTTTAATAAGTCCGTATTGTTCTCAATATAATTTTTATGATTGTAGAGTATTAGTCTAGGGCAGGGGTTCCCAACCTTTTTTTGTCTACTGCCCACTTTAAGAATAAATTATTTTTGAACGCCCCCCTTTTTAAACATACTTAAAAACCGCTAAGTACTTATAACTGATTCATCATTTCGGCCGAATGAAGTCCACTGCTGGACACAGGCCTCCCCCAAAGATCACCACAATGACCGATGTGGGTGTATTGTGTGCTCATTGGGGGGTTTTGCCATAATCGCCACGTTTGGCAGACGGGTTGGCGATCGCAGTTGAGTTGTTAATGTACTCGAAGAACGCTGCTGCCCATGCTCCGGCTAATTCCTTAGTCGACTTTTACGACACCCACGGGAAGAGATGGGGTGGTGGTATTCTGAGCCGGCACCACATGATTATTGAAACGCAAATTTATAGTATTCGGACAGAGTATCTTTTATTGAAAATAAAACAAACATAATCAATTCTTATATAAAAACTAATGTGAAGGTTGAATCTGATGCTGTTCAATAAGTTTGTTGATATCAGGTTCCAATTTACTCAAAAACAGCCGCAAGTCGCCACGTTCGGTAACACGCAAACGATTTATCTTTTTAGTAAGCAGCGTTGCCACAGCACTAAATCCACGTTCACACAAATATGACTATGGGAATGCTATCAAAAATCGTTGAACAATTGACCACAATCTAGGGTACAATTGTGGGATCGGTTTTTGTAGCCAAAATTCTTGATATCCATTTTTGAACTTGATTTTTATTTCTTCGTTTGTTGTCAATTCTATAAGTTCTTCTTCCAGCTGAGTTGACATTGCTGTGTTGACATTTGAAAACGGATCCAACACCCAGTCTGGTATTTCCAAGTTTAAAATGTCCTGGTATCGTTCGGTGAAGTCAATGTGGAGGTTTTCCAAATGTTGGCAGTAGGCAAACAAGTCGTCGTTACTGCAGTATACTGATAAATTCGGAAAATTGTGAAATTCACGTTTGCCCATATTCTTTTTGTGCAGAAGCAGTTTGGCTGCGAAAGCAGCAACGACATTTTTTGTTTTAATTAAATTTAGTTCATCGCCTTGCAGTTGGAGGTTCATGTCGTTGAACATTTTATACAGGTCTGTCATGTAAGCTATATCATTCTTTGATGTTATGAGCTTGTCGCGCAGTTCTGTATCTTTAGTTTCCAAGAACTCTATCATAGAGTCAAACAGGTTGTAAAATAGAATCAGACAATTGCCTCTTGACAGCCAACGAACTTCAGTATGAAGCAACAAACGGTTGAAATCTTCGTCATTAGTAACACAAAGCTGATGAAATAATCTATCATTCAAAGAGCTGCTACGGATTTTATTGACTGCTTTGATGACATATTGCAGTGATTGAAATAGTCGTTCACTTAAGTTTCTAGCAACCAAATGTTGTCTATGAATAACGCAATGTATAGCAAGGACATCTGGAATTTTATTCTTTAAGTATGCTATGAAGCCTTTATGGCGCCCTGTCATAGCCGGAGCGCCATCCGTAGCAACTGATATAATATTTTTCAAAGGAATCTCTTTCTCTTCACAAAACTTTTCCAATGTATTGAATATGGTTTCGCCTTTTGTATCTGTCTCCAAATTTCTGGCAAACAATAGTTCTTTACGTATTTTCTCATCTTTAATACACCTCACGTAAGATAGCAACAACGCTTCATTAGTTGGTAAAGTGGACTCATCGAGCTGAATTGAGAATTGACTAGTCCTCAGATGATTGCACAATGATTCTTCAATGTTTTCAGCCATTTCATCAATTCGTCTTTGCACAGAATTATTACTCAAAGGAATTTTTCGGATAATATCTGCGGCCGGTTTATGAAGCACAGTAGTTATTACTTCCTTTATTGCTGGCAAAATTAACTCTTCTCCGATGTTGTGTGGTTTGCCTTTTTGAGCAATTAACAAAGAGATATTGTACGAAGCTCGAAGTCCGTCGTCATCTTGCTTAGCAGCCGCCGAAAATAGTTTTGATACACTTGGCTGAGTATTATGCTTCTTCTCTAGGTCTTGAAAATATGCTACATTCTTTTCTGTCTTATCTGGATGCATTTTATTCAAATGATCTTGCAGTCTTGAAGGCTTCATTGCTTCGTTCGAAAATGTTTTTAGACATAGAAGACACAAAGGCGACGACGGGTTTGTGGGATTTTCAATAAATCCGAATTTAATATATTCCGCAGAGTATTGCCGTCTCTTCATTTTTACTTCCGACATTGTTTTGTTTTAAGAAATACGTAAGTGTTGAAATCAAGTACTGCTTATCTATTATGCGCGAAACCGCAAATGAAAATAAAATAACTTTACGTCGTTTATATAGGATTGCATAAGCAGCACGCACCAACAGGAATAAGACAAACGTGCATAAACTCGTTTATCTCATTCGACGCCCAATCGTGCTCGACAAGCAAGCACAAGTATTATAGAACCAGCCGATTGGTATAGGAATGTACAATTCGGATTATTTAACAAAAACTTGTTAAAACATGATTGCCCGCGGTCTTTTATATCGAACCGAGTTTGAGCTATATCTTAATTAATATTAGTTGATGTTCACAAGATGTAGTCGAGAGTCGAGAGCTCAGTCGGTGTCTAAGAGTCTTCCTAGCTAGGTAGATGAAATTATAAATCGACCCCAAAGCCCTACACAATGCCCCCTTTTTTTTCTGGGTCTCTTACCGCCCCCCTTTAGGCCTGCAGCGCCCACAAGGGGGCGTTATCGCCCACGTTGGGAAAGACTGGTCTAGGGGCTGACTAATTGCAGGACGGCCGAATGTGGGGGTGAAAGGACTAAGTGCCAAGGTGAAGATTGAGTGTATGAGCGAGAGGGGGAGTGTGCAAGGGAACGAGGGGGAGGAATGGAAAAAATGGCGGGGTGTGCGATTTAGAGCTAGGACGAGACGGTTGTAATATTAAGAGGTTTAAGAAAAAGAAATAAAATAGTTTTGTGATTGAAGCATTTTGATTTCCCACATAAATAATATACGGAATATACAAGAACATGTTAAACAATAAGGTTCTCGCATCTAATGCGCTTGGGCATCTCTAAACCGACCGCTTCCGAACTGCGTAGACGATAAGGCATTCGAATAGTTTCGGGAATCCCAACGTCCATTCCATTTTCAAGCATCGCACGGGACGGCTGTGTCACTCGCTTCTACCAAGTCACAAAACTGTACCGCTAATTAGATCGCGAAATCCCTCTAGGGTAAGTTTATTATTAGAAGACTTAATAATTGTAAGGTGTTCTAGTAACTATCTACACTAGCGTTGGCTGTTTTTCTATTCTCTGGGACACTGTGACCTTTGGAGCCACGTCTAGTGGTTACCTTGCTACCTTACAACTTCGCTTACGCTCGCTTTTTGTCTGGACTCCCAGGATTTCAAGTCTACCCTTACTCCTTTAAGCAAAGCATAACTCCTGGCGAAGGCGACGAGCATTATATACTATATAGCTTTGAAGGAGACCTACGGAATAACCTGGACATTGTTTGCTGCAACTGAAGCGTCAGTAATCGGATAGAAGCTTCGAAGGGTTCCGCAAACTACGGTTCAGGCCAGTGTAGGGTACACATCTTATAAACTACCTACAAGAAACCAGGTCTTGAGGCGGTCACTAAATTTTAGGTAATAAATTATAATTATAACAAGTTCTAGTGTTTAATTCGAACCCTTAACTACCTGTAGGCAAGCCCCCTTGTTCGAGTTTCCATCGAACACTCAGCGAATATGCATAATTGCATCGTACGCAATAATGCACATTCGCTCATTCAATATAATTATACATCAGTTCGTGTTCCGCTCTCTTCCGAGACACCGCGTACTCATAACTATTACCAGATATTACCATATATTAGTTAACCATAGTTTAAGTAGTTACCAGTTTAAGTATCCTTTTGTTATAATTTCGTGTATTTGTGCAAAAGTGTGTTATTAGATTTATTTACCCACAAACATTAGCCTTTATTCCTTAATTTCATTTACATTTTCAGATTTGCACGATGCTCAACTTATGTAAAGATTACTCTTTTTAGAGCATACTGCACTACATTATACACATGCAGCCTCTGGGCAGACTACACGCAAAAATCGTACAGCGCCCTTCGTATCCAGTTTAACAACACGTTCAGGATGATGTTGGGGCTCCCCCGCTATTGCAGCGCATCGACAATGTTTGCAGTATCGGGTGTAGATTGCTTCTACACAACAATGCGAAAGAGGGGCACTTCGCTGGTGCGGCAAGTGCGGGGGAGCACCAATAGCATGCTGGCCGCGCTTGCGGAAAGGCTTGATTGTTCCTACATTACCCACTGTTGTAGACTACACGTTGCACGTCGGGAATGAAGGAACAAATCATGCTAGTAATGTATATATCTGGCAGCAAATTTTATGTTATTTTATTTTAATGTGACTGTGTGTGTTATGTGAATTTGTTATGAGTCTATGAAACTTGAAATAAATGTTATTATTATTATTATATTATTAACCAACCAAATCACCACCCGATCACACAAGAAAGTACTGTAAGGTCACCATAGCGCCGCACGGTACTTTCTACACCCTCTAAGGGGATTATATAGAAAATGGTTATCACCGGGGATGTTATAAAGCATTTACAGGACTTATGAAAAAGTATTAACTTCTGAACTTGAAAATTCCACTAAAAACAGTGAAAACAAAAATCAGCTAGTGTACCTAGTTATGCATAGCCAACCCCATAGTAATCCATAGTTCGTATCATGACCTATGCCAGCCCAGTGTTCGCACGCGCTGAATCATACCCACTCCGTAGATTCGAAACCCTCCAAACCCGTTTCATGCGCAAGGCCACCGGAGCGCCTCTGTACATGCGAAACGACCAACTCCATTTCGACCTTAACTTGCCGACCATCAGGCAATTCATGAAACAAGCGTCTAAACGCTATCTCGATTCTGCCCTGTCCCACCCAAATCCCCTTGTGGTATCAGCCGCCGACTACGAACCCTCCCGTATCAGTAGAGTACGCCGCCCGAGGCACGTTCTGGTCGATCCAGACGATAAAATCACGTTAGATCACATGAAGAGACTCGCGTTGTCTCGTTCACTATACACCCGACCGTTGTACCGCCCTCGCCGCCGAGGATGCCCGCCTCACCGACGTCGCGGAGGCCTATCGCCGCGTCACCTTCCCGTTCAAGTTAGCACTTCTCCCTCCCGTCTCTTGCTCGCGCCGGCCCGTGCCGAGCCTGTAGCTTTAAATGTCCCCTAATACAATTTAAATAATACCGATCCAGCTGTCCCCAAAACACGCACGTGCACATGTACAAAATATTCTTAGGTCAAGTATTGAATAAAGTATGGACATACTGTTTGACGTTAATTTTACATTGTAATAATCATTAAGTACGAGGGCGGCACTGAAAATTTCGGGAATCAAGGAAGTGACACAACATTACTATTTAAAAATGTATTTATTGCTTTTCGAAGTATTCTCCGCCAAATTTGACACATTTTTCCATACGATGGAACCAATCATTGAAGCAACCATTCCATTCGGAAGTTGGGGTCTCCAAAAAGGCCGTTTTGTAGGCGTCCACAGCTTCTTTAGGTGATGAAAATCTCTGTCCACGCAATTTATTCTTTATTTTAGGGAAAGTATAGAAATTATTAGGGCTTAGGTCGGGGCTGTACGGCGGATGGTCTAATAATTCTATGTTTTCTTGCTCTAAAAACTCTTTTGTGCGCGGTGTGAGAACTCGCATTGTCGTGATGGAGGATGATGCGGCGGTTGCAGTTCTCTCTACGGAGTTCAGAAACGACCTGTGGCAAACAAATGCTAGCATACCACTCTGCATTAACCGTTCTTTGTCCCTCAAGAGGAATATTCGTAACATGGCCGGTTTTGGAGACAAACGTGGCCACCATTTTTTTTGCAACACTCCGTGAACGAACAATTTTTGTTGGCTTTAACTCATTTTCGAACACCCAAACTCGTGACTGGTTTTTTGTTTCGGGTTCGTACGCATATATCCAGGATTCGTCACCTGATACGATGTTGTATACAGCATTTGAGGATCCTGCGTGGAATCTTTCGAGAGTTCTGACGCACCAAGTAACGCGAGCCGCTTTTTGCTCTTCACATAGCAAATGCGGTATCCATCGGGAAAACAACTCTTTCACACCTAATTGTTCATGCAAGATTATTTGTATTTGACTCATGCCAATATCTAAAGTTGCCTGAATTTCGCGGTATGTCCCATGTCGATCTTCCTCAATCAGCTTACGCACAGCATCAACGTTTTCTTGGGTGACTGCAGTTTTTGGACGACCTTGACGAGTATCATCACTGAGCTTGACACGTCCACGTTGAAATTCAGCAAACCAGCGATAAATTGTGGTTTTGGATGGGGCTTCATCACCAAATGCAGAAATCATCCGGTCAACACACTGTTTTTGTGTTAAACCACTTCGAAAGTCATAATAAATCATCGCTCTTGAATTTTCTCGAGTCAATTCCATTTTCTCAACGACTAAACAAGTTTGACAAAACATTGTGACAAGACCGTGAATCTTTTTTAAAATAAATAAATGGTATTCGATTTGTAAAACCAAGGAGTTTTCAATTAAAAATATTTTAATATGACAGGAACAGTGGAAATATTCCATTCCCGATACTTTTAGTGCAGCCTATGTAATCAATCAACAATTTATGAAGTAATTTTAACATAATCAATTAATTGAACTGAATTATTTTGCCCCTTATAATTGATTAACTATTGTTGTCGCGCCGATATATATAATAATACATCCCTAAATGTCTTTCTGTACAATTTACCGGAAGATCTAATTAAATTTGTCAGACTCAATAAGTGCGATACTTTAGAAACAGCACTAAGTATTGTAACCGAGGAAGTTAATTTCCAAACCAGATATAATTTACGTAATAAAAGCAAACCAATATCTAATAACCCTACAAATAATTTTAATAATTCTAAACCTAATTTTATAGCCCCTATACAGCATAAATTCGGAATTCCAGCACAAAACAATCAAAGTTTTAAGCCACCTTTTAAACCAAACTTTAATAATAATGGTAATTATATATAATAAATTCGGTATTCAACCTCAAGGATTTAAACCAAATTTAAATCAATCAAATCCAAAACAGCATAAGTCTCATCAACCACAACAAATCCCGCGAACTATGAATAATTACAAACAATCAGGTTTCTTTAAAGCTAACCCTAATCCACAGTTTTGCTTCGGCATCACTAATCAACCACCTAGACATAACACTGACGTCTCTATGAGAACAGTACGAAACAACATGCTAGATGAGCCATTTGACTATGATTACGATTACGAACAGTCTACTTGTCTTTACGAAGATAACAATTGTGAAGCTCATCACATTACAGAGGATACTAGTCAATCAGATTATATACAAAACGATAGCGAAGACGAAAATTTTCAGATAGAAGCCTCTACAATAAACCAACAGAAATAATAAATTTAAATGGCCTTAGGCTACCACATATCTATTTACCAGAATTAAACGCAATATTTTTAATAGATACCGGAAGCTCACGATCTTTTATTAATAAAGAATTAGCCGATCAATATTTTCAGTATTTTATAACATCAAAACCGTTTGAAGTTATTAGTACTCATGGACGTAGCAAACATAGCGAAGTCGCGTGTATTCCTTTAACAGACACTTTTAATACCAACATCTATCATAAGTTCTTTATATACAATGTAGATAAAGAATATAATGGCCTCATAGGATCCGATCTATTAAAAGAATTAGAAGCTAGTATAGACATGAAGTATCAAGTCTTAAGAACAAACTCTACAGAAATCCCTATTTTATATAACCCACACTACCAAATTAAAATACCACCCAGATCAGAAACAAGAGTTGAAGTACCTACAATGTTAGACAACGGTAATGCGATTTTAAACCATGTAAAATTCTGCCCAGGAGTTCGCATGCCTGACGCTTTAGTAATCTGTATAAATTCATTAGCACAAACAGTTCTACAAAACACTACAGATACTGAAATGACAATTACATTTAAGAAACCATTTACAGTATCTAAATTAGATCAAGAGTTAACAGATAGTTGCATAGTTAATAATATAAATAGTAACTCTGACATAGACACATTATTAGATAACAATTTAAGTAAATTACGACTAGATCACCTAAACATAGAAGAGAAAACACTAATATCTAATTTATGTTATGAATATAAAGACATATTCCATTGTGAACATGTACCTTTATCATTCACTAACCAAGTCAAACATAGAATCCGAAGTCCAAAGAATGAAGATCCAATATACATACGCCCATATAGACACCCCGTTAGCCAAATTAGAGAAATACAGCAACAGGTAGATAAATTATTAGAAAATAAAGTAATCAAGGAATCACACTCACCGTGGAATGCCCCTGTGCATCTAGTACCAAAAAAAATGGATGCTTCAGGTGAACAAAAATTTAGAATGGTCATTGATTATAGGAGACTTAACGAAATTACAGTAGATGACAAATATCCATTACCTAACATAACAGACCTGTTTGATAGGCTAGGAAAGGCATCCTATTTTACTACCATAGACCTAGCTAGTGGATATAATTAATTAGAAATAGAAGAGGAAGACCAGCCTAAAACTGAACACATATAAATTCAACAGAATGCCCTTTGGTCTTAAGACAGCACCAGCTACTTTCCAACGAGCAATGGATAACGTGCTACGTGGATTACAAGGCATACACTGTCTTGTCTACTTAGACGATATAATTGTGTATTCCACCAGTCTCCAAGAACATATAGATAAACTTAGAAAAATATTCGATAGACTCAGACAAACTAATCTTAAAGTGACCCTAGATAAATGTGAATTTCTAAAAAAGGAAGTACTATATTTAGGAAACACAATAACCAAAGATGGTCTTAAACCTCATAACGATAAAATCAAAGCAGTATTAAAATTCCCTTTACCAAAAACGCCAACGGAAAAGTTTCCTAGGTTTAGTAGGATATTACCGTAAATTATATATACTACACTATTTACAAAACATAACAACGCCAAATTTTAAATGTAGCATAAATGACATTTTCCAATTTTCTTTGGTACAATTCCGCGTCACTTCTCATACCATAGACAAAAGGAACAGAGCATATAGGGATGTACTCAGAAAAACTTGGAAAAATTAGTCGATTTCACACAGTACACTTAGTTATTAATTATTGGTTATTTGTTTCGTATTATTACTTATTGTTACCCGCTTGTTAACCGCTACAATTTAATTTATGTCATTCCGAGGTCGCGATTGTCCGTGACTCCTTATAAGGTCCTATCAGAAAATCAGCGCTGTAACTTAGTTGCAGCATGTGCTGAGATAGGGTCCATTTTTGGTCTTGCATGTAGTTGAACAATAATTTCTTTTAATAATGTCATTGTATTTTTTGTTAATTTATAATGTTAATTTGTAATAACTATTATTTTATGATTCTTTGATTACTTTTTGTTTATAATTTATTATTGATTTATGCCAATTGAATGTAATGCAAAGCCAAAACAAATTATTTCTTTCTTTCTTTCTTAAATTTATAAAAGACTTCTCTAAAATAACACAACCTTTAACCAACTGTCTTAAAAAGAAAAATAAAGTTACAAATACCAAAGAATACATAAATGCATTCGAAAAGTGTAAAGAATTACTTACTAACGCACCATTACTACAATTCCCAGAATTAGAAAAACCTTTTCTATTAACAACGGATGCATCTAACTTTGCATTAGGAGCAGTCTTACCTCAAGGTCAAATTGGCAGTGATAAACCAATAGCTTTCGCGAGTAGAACCCTTAATGACGCCGAAACACGCTATAGTGCTATAGAAAAGGAACTATTAGCAGTTGTTTGAGCATGCAAGCATTTCAGACCTTACTTGTATGGTAAAAAGTTTACAATAGTTAGCGACCATAGACCATTAGTATGGCTTAACTCTATTAAAGAACCAGGAAGTAGAATCACCAGATGAAGACTTAAGACTTTCTGAATATGACTACGAAATTATATACAAACCAGGTAAACAAAACAGTAATGCAGATGCGTTGTCCAGAATAAAAATAAATGCTCTAGATGATGCTTCTATGATAGTTAATACGGTCAATTCTAAGACTATGGTCATCTCATCTGATGAAAGTGATAATTCATCTCATCTGATGAAAGTGATAATATTACTATTTCATCTAAAAACTCCAAAAACAAATCTAATTCATCTTACCCTATACCATCTATAGGAAGTGAAACAATCACGGCCTCTGAAGGAGCCGACTCACCTTCACTAATAACTGTCCATTCAGAAGACAATACGGATTCCTCTGGTATGCCGATATTAAAGGAAGCCATAGATACAAAACCAAATCAAATACTTATTTATACTTGGAATAGAAACTAGTATAGTGTTAATAATTTATCCAGAGATAAACAAAAAGTATTAGAAGTTCATCTACCAATGGATAAACCCGAATTAATTAAAGATTTCCTAAAAGCTTATATTCGCCCTAAAATTAAACATTATATCTACTTTGAAGACGAACGTCACCGCAAACAATTCTCAGAAATAATAACAACATTATTTAAAAAGGACTCAATTAGCATTTATGAATGTACCGAAAGAGTAGTTTACATAGAAAATGAAAATGAACAACGAGAAATAGTTTTAAAGTATCACATAGGAAAAACGTGTCACCGTGGTATCAAAGAAACCACAGCTCATCTAAAGAGAACATACTATTGGAATAATTTAGAACAAACCATAGCTAGTATAATCAACTTATGCGACGTTTGTAAGCAAATTAAGTATGATAGAAAGCCACTAAAACCGGAACTATAATTAACCCAAACTCAAACCAAACCTTTTCAAGAAATCTTCATAGATATCTTTTCAATAGAAGCAACATATTTCCTTACAATTGTAGACGCCTTTAGTAAATTAGGACAAGCATTCGAAATATCTAAGGGATCCACACCGGAAGTTATTAGAGCATTATTAAAGTATTTCACCATGTATGTTGTACCATCGAGAATCAGTGCACACCCTGGATCTGAATTTAACAACAGTCTATTAAAAGAAATGTTAAGTTTGTATAAAATAGATCTACACATAGGTACGCCACATAACCCAAATTCTATGGGACTAGTAGAAAGATTCCATTCAACTATAATAGAAATCTATAGACTAGCAAAGTATGAAAGGAAAACTACTGATGAAAATAACTGATGCCGCATCTGTTATGACTTATGCTATTATGTCATACAATCAAGCTACTGACTTAACACCATTTGAAGTAGTCTTCGGACATACCGATGCATCGAGTGCCTTTGCAGTAGAATTTAATAAAAGCTATACCCAACAATTAGTAAATGATCATGTAAAACGCACTAAATTTATGTATCCTTTTTAACATCCTGCACAACCCCTTATATCCCTCTTACTTGAGAGAGCGTTTCTCTTACGTTCGCCCATCTGACACTCCGTGCAGATCCCACCTCAAAACCCTTCTTAAATTCCTACCTCACAAAACTGATTTTTATTCATATTCTTTCTCCGTGCATGCAGTAAGATTGTGGAACTCACTTCCGCATAACATTCGCGATTTGAAAACTATTTCTGTCTTTAAAAGACGCGTTAAAGAGCATTACCTTTCCTCCTAATTTGTTTTGTATATAAGAATATTTATATTATGTTATGTATATATTAATTATTTATGAGTATTTATATTGTACTATATTATTTATGTGTATGTATATTTTACTATTTTATTTATCGTATCGTTATTTAACTATGTATTATAGTACTTAAGTTTAAGATATACGCAAAATATTATATTATTTCTCCTCTTAAGCTATTTACACACTGTTGTCTACGCTTTAAAACTCTCGTCTCCTATCGCAGGTCTGCTGGCAGAAATTTCTTTTTGAAATAAGCAGTACCTTTGTACTCAAGTGTCATTACATTTTGTAACCTAATCAATTCACTCTGTGTGTACATAAATTATAAAATAAATAAATAAATATATAGATATTTAACTGATAAAATATTACATTCTAAAGAAAAAATTAAAGAAAAACGTGGAGGAGAAAAACAATTTGATATTAAAATAGGTGATAAAATTTATATGAAAGGAGTCAATACTAGACGTAGTAAAGATAAGCCTAGATATCAAAAAGCAACAGTAGTAGATGAAATTAATAGAAATACAGTAACAGTTCAAAATAAACCCCATAAAACAAAGAAAATACCCGTTAAAGACATTAAGCGTCCTTCACAGGTTCGTCCTGATGATAACGATGCAAGCAGCCCTGAGCCTGGCCCTTCAACTTCAAAGGATTGAAAACAATCCAGGAATCCTTCCTGTGAAAGAGGGACAAGCCTCACTAAGCCTCTATAACTGGCACATAATTAAGATACTTGATTTAAATTTAGTTCATAAGAATTTAGATTATAACATAGGAAAGTATTATGATATTTCTAGCTATATGAAAGGTAAATTAGACATGTACACTTTAGATGGTAGTCTCGTTGATGCTGAGTTGCTAACCCAATATATTATGAACATAACTATAGAACGTTATAATCAGTTGGTCCCAAATATTGGAATAAAAAGAGGACTTATCAATCCTGCTGGATCTTTGATTAAAGCTATAACTGGAAACTTAGATAACGATGATGCAATTAGATATGATAGTTTAATAAAAAAATTACAATCGCAACAAAATGTAATCGCAAATAAAGTTACTTTCATTTCTGAAATAGTTGACACATTTATCAATATGACTAACTCAACTAGAAAAAACTTTATAATATTAGAAAAAACTATTGAGGAAATAGAAGAAATTTTAAATAAAACCCAATTCCAAAGGAGTAAGAACCTTGTCTTAAACACTTATAATATGTTAACTCATAACTTTCCAATATTATTATCCCGCTTAGATGAAGTAGAAACAGCGGTAGCATTAAGTAGAGTTAATGTATTACATCAGTCTATATTAGATACCACCGAATTATTTAATACTCTCAATATCATTGCATTCCCTGTTACTATTGAAAATTTAGTAAATATAGAACATTGTATTGACATCAAAGCCTATGTAAAAGGCAAACAAATAACATTTATTATGTCGGTACCAAAAGTCCAATTAGATTAGATGTCTACAATTATTATACCTTACATCCATTTCCTATGTACAATACCCACCTTGACCTATCATTCCTAATTACTCCTAAACATTCCCATATCCTTGCGAAAGGGTCGAAAATAGTATCGCTCTCCCAGCCATGCAGAGAAATAGACGAAGGAAAGTTCCTTTGTTACGAGAGCAACATATCTCCGGAAGAAGAGACTAAATGCATCAAAGATTTGATGACATTTTCTACAAGGATAACTTCGTGTCAGCCCGTTCCTGTTAATGCATCTAATGTTAAGACAAAATCTATACAACCAGATTCTTGGATCATTTTCGCAGGTTTTCCTACATTCCTAATAGAAAACTGCGACAACGACATGGGTCAGCACGACATCATAGGGCACATACATCGTAACTATTAACAATGCCTGTGAAGTAAAACTTGGTACAACAACACTGAGGAAACGCCGTCTGCAGACAGAAGAAGTTGTCTTCCGCAGCTCACCATCTATACACCTACCCAATATTATAACACCGAAGGACATCGCACAACGTAAAACTATCAGCCTAGACGAGATCGACCTAGAAAATCTACGGTTTCTATTACACACCTTAAAGGACAACAGTGAAGTGATAAACAGTGAAAGTCATTTTGTGAATGTGCATAGTGTTAGCATAGGAACTATTTTAATTTACCTTATTTTTACTATTGTATTAATTATAATCATGTATCGTTATAGATCTGTATTACTGCGTAAACTTAACCAAAATCATCAATCTCATGATACACCCTCGAATGATGATTTTGCACTTACGGCGGGCGGAGTTATGCATAGCCAACCCGTACAACCCTTACCTCGTACCGTGTTGATAAACTAACATCACGTCATGCCACCCAGTTGCTCCAAGTAATCATTAAGTATTACATGTCAAATGACTAATTGTAATAAAACTAATGATGACCAAAACAAGTAACATGACCGACTTGTAATCGATCCAAGTGTGAGGTCCATCAGACGCACACACACAAGGCTGTCCATAGTATATAAAACCATAGATTAAGTAATCCATAGTTCATTGTATTCCAAAGCTCATGCTGAGCAAAAGTG
This sequence comes from Diloba caeruleocephala, assembly GCA_947459985.1. NCBI lineage: Eukaryota > Metazoa > Arthropoda > Insecta > Lepidoptera > Noctuidae > Diloba > Diloba caeruleocephala. The sequence continues at coordinate 11,098,816 of OX381627.1, read as the reverse complement.
TTTGTATTAAATAAATCATTTTTTTAAACAAGTTTGCGCGTTCATGTTTGACTACCTACAGACCATAGCTCAGCAATTCGTCGTTGATACCTAAGTTGATCACAGAACTATCTCATTTACAGTCTTCCTCTACAGAATCTTCAATAACATTGCAATCAAGTTTAACTTCTGAAAAAATAGGAGTTCAATCTACAACGATTCAAGAAAATATTGAAATTTTTGAACCAGATGTTAGTGAAGATAATGATTCAACTCAGGATACAAATATTCTAACCGAAAAGGAAGTTAATAATATCGACTATCAAATTGCTTGTGTATTTTGTAACAGGAAACAAAAAACATGTTCAAAAATGCTTCCACTTACGACACCCCTAAACTTTAATAAATTATAGTTATACTTTCGTTATAGTATAAAAGCTAGATTTTATGAATGTTGGTGACCTATAACAAAATGTTACCTCAATAGCCGGATCAGTTTTAATGATTTTTACATCTTGCCAGACACATTGAAAGTCCGCTGTAGGTGCGAACACGAGTGCTTAGTCGATTGCGATCTTTTAAGATATACAATAAAAAATAAAAAATTACGTTCATAGCTATGTTAATAAAGTAAAAAAATGTTATTTTAATATTATAAAATGCAATTTCTTTTTGTATTATACTGCGTTAATGATGTGCCACGCCCAGATGCTCCGAAAACAGCTACCACGGAGGATAACGTGACAAAAGTCCACGATCTCGTATTGGCAGACCGCCGATTGAAGGTGAGCGAGATAGCTGAGACAGTAGGCATAAGACAAAGACCACGTGAGTCATATCCTGATTGAAATATTGGGCATGAGAAAGCTGTCGGCGCGATGGGTGCCGCGTTTGCTCACTCCGGAAAACAAGCGCAACCGTGAGACCACTTCAGAGCAGTGTTTAAGCGCAATCCGAAGAAGTTTCTGCGTCGTTACGTGACCGTCGACGAAACATGGATCCACTGGTACACACCAGAGACCAAGGAACAGTCGAAACAATGGACTTCACCCGGCGAACGTGCTCCGAAGAAGGCGAAGACTGACCTATCGGCCGGAAAGGTGATGACCACCGTTTTCTGGGATTCACAAGGTGTGATCTACATCGACTATCTGGAGAAAGGCAAAACGATCACAGGGCTCTACTATGCTGAATTATTGGGCCGATTCGACGCCGAATTGCAGAAAAACGGCCCCATTAGGCGAAGAAAAAAGTGCTCTTCCACCACTCACATCTCTGCCGCCGCCACGGGCAAATTGATCGAATTAGGCTACGAACTGCTGCCCCTTCCACTTTATTCTCCAGATTTGGCACCGTGCGACTTCTTTTTGTTTCCAAACTTGAAAAAGTCACTCATCGGGCAGAAATTTGAGTCGAATGAGGATGAGGTTATCGCCGCTGCGGAGGCCTACTTTGCAGACCTCCCGAAAACATATTTTTCAGACGGGCTAAAGAAGTTCGAGAATCGCTGGGTCAAGAGTATCGAGCTAAATGGACACTATGTCGAAAAATATATCGCCACATTTCCAAAATTTTCGTTTTTATTTTGTAGGCTAAGTACTTATCGAACCACCCTCGTAGTCTACCATGGATGTAACATCAACTATCCAGCAGAAATAGTAATAAGAAGTGCTGATACCGATATTGCCGCTATAAAGCATGGCGTGTTAGCGCCTCGCTAAATTCAAAATGCAGATGTGTTCAGGCATTTCGCGTTTGCGCGAGGTATATTTTCGCCGGGCGTTTAAACTGAGATTTCTCAACATTTTACTATAGAACCTATATGAAGAGGTTACCTTAAAATAATCGTAAAGAAATTATCTAACCGATTATACATTTTTTATTTAAATCGGCCGATAACTAAAAAAGCAAAAGAATTAGGACTTCGGTACTTTAGGAACTTTTTCACTTTATTTTGAAGTAAAATCGTTATATAATGCACAAACACACTATAAAAATATTATATACAATGTTTGTTTTATTTTTTACAAGATTAAATTATTAAAATACATTGATATATAGGTTATTATTTTAAATAAATAATAATTTATCATTGCATAACGTTCCGTTCTTTTGGTCACGCTACCGGTATAACTCTTATTATTATAAGTCTTGTGTAGATTTGTAGAATCTCAGTGGGCGTAGTGCGTGTGTGTGTGTTCATGTACTGAATCAACTTATATCTTAATATATATATTTCTTGTGTGCGTGTGTATGTGACTGAACTCCTCCTAAACGACTGGACCAATTTTGATGAAATTTTTTGTGTGTGTTCGTGGAGATTCGAGAATGGTTTAGATTTACAGTTTGGTCTACTGGAAAATGTTTTTTCAATTAATTTCTTATTTATAAGGAGTTGTTGATTTTGGAATGTTTTACATTAGATCCGGCGGACGGCGCTATCATCGCATTCAATATTATTCTATTTCAATTTTAGTTTGTCCCGACAGATGGTGCTACGATTAATTTGAAAAAAAATTTGTTATTCAATTCATGTGCTGATTAAAATATTAAATGTAATTATTTTTTAAAGAGTTTTGAAGTGTGTATAAATAATATTGTGAATTCAGATGTTTTTTTAATTAATTTTTATTTGTAAGGAGTTTTTGATTTTGCAATGTTTTACATCAGATTCGACGGATGGCGCTACCATCGCATTCAATATTATTCTATTTCAATTTTAGTTTGTCCCGACAGATGGTGCTACGATTAATTTGAAAAAAATTTTGTTATTCAATTCATGTGCTGATTAAAATATTAAATGTAATTATTTTTTAAAGAGTTTTGAAGTGTGTATAAATAATTTTGTGAATTCAGATGTTTTTTTAATTAATTTTTATTTGTAAGGAGTTTTTGATTTTGGAATGTTTTACATCAGATTCGACGGATGGCGCTACCATCGCATTCAATATTATTCTATTTTAATTTTAGTTTGTCCCGACAGATAGTGCTACGATCAATTTGAAAAAGTATTTCGTTATTTTGTGTTATAATTGTGTTATTCAAGTGAAGTTGCTAATTAAATTATTTAATGTAATTAGTTTTCGAAGAGTTCTGAAGTGTATATAAATAACTTATACATTTTGTAAATTTAGTGCGGAATCGAAGTGAGTATATTTTTTATAAATTATCTTTTTTAATTTACACGTGCGTTTATTAACAACCAACATAACCTTCAAGTTTATTTGTGTAGTTAGAGGATTGAATTTTTTTAATTATTTTTATTGACAATTAATTCATTTTTGGAGATATTAAATAAAAAAACTCACAAAATGCGATTACATGTTCTTTATCTAAAATTTGTCATAATAAATCTTTTGAGTTAATTAATTAAAAATTCATTATCAATAAGTAACTCATATTCATTGTATATTATTTTGCAATATTTTATTTTTGTAGAAAAATGCCACATCTTCGTGGAAGAGCAAGAAATATTGGTCGACGTACTCAGCACGCGCAATTAGTTCATGATCATCGATTGAATAGAACAGTAGAAGAACATTCTATGGATAATGTAAAATTAAGAGATCGAGCTGCATGTACACGTGCAAATGAAAATTTAGAGCAACGTGCTCAACGTCTTCGTGCTAATACATTAAGACAACGAGAGGCACGTCAACGAGCGACCAACGCACATAGAGAACGTAACCAACAGCGAGTACAAGATAATCGAGCATTGGCACGAGCATCACTTAATCGTCTCGCGTTTGAATATGATCCTGAAATAGATTATTCATCACATGCATTGATCACGATTGGTAGTATGGACAAAGAGTGTCAACATTGTCATGCTTTCAAGTACAAAGGTGAATCAGCTGGTTTATGTTGCGCATCTGGAAAAATATCACTGCCACCGCTAAAACCACCACCAGAACCTTTAAAAACGCTTTTAGCTGGAATCACATCTCAATCGAAATTATTTTTACGGAAAATTCGTAAATTAAATTCATGCTTCCAAATGACATCATTTGCAGCAACAAAAATTATTCATAATGAAGATGGCCGTAATTTTGAATCCACATTCAAAATTCAAGGCCAAGTATATCACCAAATTGGTTCGTTACTTCCAATGCCTGATGCCGATCCAAAATTTTTACAAATTTATTTTATGGGGAATGAAGAGCAACAATCACATACACGCTGCGTTTACAACCATATAGAACAGATGGAGGAACGAGAAATTGTGGACATTTTGGAAAGGTTTTTGCAAAACCATAACCAATTAGTACAATTGTTCAAGACTCTTTCTAACAGACTGCAAAACGATAACTATGTCATTGTTATTAAAGCAGACAAAGTACCCTATGGAGAGCACGCAGGCACATATCAATGTTCCAACCATTAATGAAGTGGCAGTTGTTATGGCTGGTGACCCATGTGAACGTAGAGACATTCGCATACAACGCAGAGATAATACGATGCAAATAATTCAAGACAATCATCGTTCTTACGATGCTTTGCAGTATCCGTTAATATTTTGGGAAGGAGAAGACGGATATCATTTAAATATTAAACAACGGAATCCAACTACAGGTACAACTTATAGATTATCTTACAATTTTTTTTTTGAATAAATAATTTTTGTTTATCTCATAATTATATTTATTTACAGGTGAAGAACTGACCAAGAAAGTTAGTGCCATGAATTTCTACGCATATCGGTTAATGATTCGTGCTAATGAAGATAATAATATTCTCCGCTGTAGACAGCTATTTCATCAGTACATCGTCGATATGTATGTAAAAATTGAAAGTGAAAGATTAAGGTATATAAAATTCAATCAAGCAAAACTTCGAGCTGAAGAGTATATTCATTTGCGTGATGCAGTAATCGGTAATGTAGATGCAACAAACGTCATTAACAACATCGGTACCACATATATTCTCCCATCATCATATATTGGTAGTCCGCGTCATATGCAAGAATATATTCAAGACGCTATGACATACGTACGTGCATACGGTCGACCAGATCTTTTTATCACATTTACATGTAATCCAAATTGGGATGAAATCAAAAACTTGCTGTTGTCAGGTCAAACATCGATGCATCGCCACGATATCACTGCGCGTGTCTTTAAACAAAAATTAAAATCTTTGATGAATTTGATCACACATTACTCGGTTTTTGGTGAAACACGTTGTTGGCTTTACTCTGTTGAGTGGCCAAAACGAGGTTTACCTCATGCGCATATTTTGATTTGGTTGGTGGATAAAGTACGCCCAGAAGAAATTGACAAAATTATTTCAGCGGAAATTCCAGATCCGAATGTTGATCAAGAACTGTTTAACATTGTTACTACTAATATGATTCATGGTCCATGCGGTACTCTAAACATGATGTCACCATGCATGAATGATGGAAAATGTACGAAACGTTTTCCAAAACCATGTCAAACTGATACTATCACCAATATTGACGGTTATCCATCTTACCGGCGCAGGGACGTAGATAATGGCGGTCAATCGTATGAATTGCGACTGTCAAACGGTGTAAGAGTAGATATTGATAATCGGTGGGTGGTTCCATATTCGCCATTACTATGCAAAACCTATAAAGCGCACATAAACGTTGAACTGTGCAGTTCGGTGAAATCTATCAAATACATTTGTAAGTACGTTCACAAGGGCAGTGATAAAGCTATATTTGCTGTTCAAAATGTAAATGACAATGACGAAATAACACGTTATCAAATGGGTCGATACATAAGTAGCAATGAAGCTGTCTGGCGCATTTTTACGTTTCCTATACATGAAAGGGATCCTGCAGTTATACATTTGGCTGTACATCTTGAAAACGGACAGCGTGTTTATTTTACAGAACAGACTGCACTACAACAAGCATTAACGGCTCCAAAAACAACTCTTACTGAATTTTTCAATCTTTGTAATCGACAAGATGTTGTTGGTCAATTCGCAAAAACATTAATGTATACTGATGTTCCTAAATTTTTTACATGGAATAAGCAATCGAAAAATTGGGAACCACGAAAACGAGGGATTCCAGTCACAGGATTCGCCGACATATTTATGACAAATACTTTAGGTCGACTATATACAGTTCATCCTAAGCAACGCGAATGTTTTTTTTTGCGTTTGTTATTGGTTAATGTTCTTGGACCGACATCCTTCCAATATTTACGAAAAGTCAATGGTATTTTATACGACACTTTCTTCGATGCGTGTCGTGAGTTACATTTATTGGAGGATGATAACCATTGGGATCTCACACTTGCAGATGCAGCACTGAGCTCATCTCCACAACAAATTCGTCAATTATTTTCAATAATATTAACAACGTGTTTTCCGTCTGAAGCATCTGCTCTCTGGAACAAATATAAAGACTCAATGAGTGAAGATATTTTGCATCGGATTAGAATTACTAATCAAAATCCTGATATTCAATTCTCCGCAGAAATATACAATGAGGCTTTAATTATGATTGAGGATATTTGTATTCTTATTTCAAACATGCCACTCATCCATTTTGGCATGCCGGCGCCGAACCGCCCAGCAGTAGATATCATCAACAGTGATGTTCAACGTGAACACCAGTTTGATAAGACTTCGTTGGCTACTTTTGTTGCTAATAATGAACAATTGCTTACAGCTGAACAACGAAATGTATATGATCAAATTAACGTATCAATTGCAGCACAACAAGGTGGATTCTTTTTTTTGGATGCACCAGGTGGCACTGGTAAAACCTTTCTCATCTCACTGATACTTGCGCGCATTCGATCACAAAATCATATTGCATTGGCCATTGCTTCATCAGGCATTGCAGCGACGTTACTTGATGGTGGACGGACTGCGCATTCAGCACTTAAGTTACCTTTGAATGTTCATACAAATCCCGAAGCAATGTGTAACATAAAGAAGCATTCCGGCATGGCTGAAGTTTTGAGAAAATGCATTTGTGAATGATTGTAATATCGTGTATATTGGTGAATTTAATTTATTCCGAACCCCGGCTAGTAACAATACTATAACGAATGTATAATTATTATAATTTATTAAAGGGTGTCTGGCAGGGGGTAGCAACTGTCATAGGTGTCCGGTAATGGATGACGAGATTTCTAAAGTTATCCCGAAGAAAATATAAACAAAATTAGCTTTATACTTTAACGATATTAAGGTACTATTTTATACACTTTTACTACCTGTTACCTGCCCAAGTAGCCACAACCCAAACTCTATACCTGTATAGGGGGGACATACATAATGATAACTATTAAATTTTTTGTTGACATCCTAATTTGACTTATTTAAAATTTAATTCTATACTGCAATGACTGCAATTTACATTCTAATATTTTCTTAATCTTTTGACATTATTAAATTAGTTCATCATAAAATTGTAAATGTGCGAGCATCACGTAGCCATTAATGTTATATATTTAGTACACATACTTTACCTTTTGTGTGGTAGTATTGGTCTGTCATGCTCACTAAAATGTCTTGCTGGCGGTGGCGTTGTGTATCGGGTCGTTCGGTTTCCAACAATATGGTTGAGCTAAGCGATGCTGATGCATGCCTCATGCTCGTGGGGGTGCGGGTGCCGTCTGTTGTGACTGTCAGCCGTTAACCGCCATGGCAAATAGTTCTTTTTTTATACATTATGCTCGTTATATGTTTTACCATAATTTGTATCAATCAACATTGTAATCTCAATTATTTTAAAAGAGTATCCAAGGAGTTTCTTGCCGGCTCTTCTCCATAGATCAACTATTTGGAACCGTGCAACTTAGATTCTGACGTTTCATAAGTGCCAATATTTGGTTTATCTGAAATAAAAATATTTGACTTTGATGCACTGAAAAACTTTCAGCTTTTATAAAATAACAAGTTATGGCCGTCGTGGGCTCTTATGGAGTCCACTCTATACGATATCATTTACGGACAGTTGCGGGGATGGTTTTCTGACGAACAGTATGGCTTTTTACCCGGGCGTTCAACTAGTAGTAACTTAATAAATATTTCAACACTTTTAACTAATGAACTTGACGCCAAGACAGGTGGATGCGGCATACTTCGACTTACAAAAAGTTTTTGATCAAGTTAATAATGAAAATGAAAAATAATGTGATTTGATAATCGCCGCCACTCGGCTTGCTCGATCAAATTCTTTGAGGTTTGCCGCCTCACGGGCGATACATCAAAAGATTTATTGCTTCTCAATTATTCTAAACTAGTTTATTCCAGAGTATTCCTTCATTTTGCCTATTTAAGCGGGTGGATGGCCCGAACGTTAGTTCAGTTCTATTTGAGCTACCGAGGTGATAACTTGGACAAGCGATATCCTAGCGAACTGCTCGAGCCGTCAACTTGCTTTGTGACTTTGTGTGCATCTTGAGTGGTTACTAACTATAGTTTTTATTAAGTTTATTGAACGAAAAGTAAACAAAAATGATGTCTGGTGGAAAGAAACGAAAGTAGATACAGAGGGTTTCAAGAAAAATGGACTGAAGAATTCTTTTTTATCTTGCACAATGGTAAGCCTATTTGTTTGCTGTGTAATTAATCCATTTCAGTAATGAAAGAATTCAATATAAAGAGGCATTACTCAACTAAGCATGCTACGCTGCACTCACTTAAGGACAGGACACACGACAGGACAATTAAGAACAGACAAAATCCAGAAGCTTACCGCAAATTTGGAAAAACATGAAACAATTGTTTCATAAACAAAGAACACAATTTGATAATGTAGTGAAAGCTAGTTTTATAGTCAGCTCAACATTGGCAAAGGCATTAAAACCATTTGCCGAAGGAGAAATTATCAAGGAGTGTACGTTAGAAGTTTGCGGTATTTTGTGTCCCGAAAAGAAAAATGAATTTGAAAAAATTAGTTTGTCAAAACGAACTGTTGTTCGACGTATAGAAATGATGGCTAATTATATAAAAACAACATTGAGTGACCGTATGGCTGGTTTTGAATAATTTTCCATAGCATTAGACGAGAGCACCGATTTGTCTGACACAGCTCAACTGGCTATATTTATTCGAGGTGTTGATAAGGAGTTCACTGTTACTGAGGAATTGCTTGCTTTACAGCCGCTAAAAGGAACCACTACAGGAGAGGATATTTTTATTGAAATTCAAAAGGTATTCACAAGCTTTGGCTTGCCATGGTCAACATTAATTGGAGAATGCACTGATGGTGCACCTTCTATGGTCGGCTTACGTAAAGGTTTCATCGGATTTTGAATGAAAAAGCAACAGAATTAAATGTGCAAAAAGATGTTTGATAGTCCTTCATTGCATTATCCACCAACAGAACTTGTGTTCTAAGTCCATTCGACTCCAGAATGTTATGAATGTGATAGTAAAAACCATCAACTTTATTCGATCCGAGGGCTTAACCATCGTCAGTTCAAGGCGTTTTTGGATGAAATATCAGCTATATAACGACGTAATATATTATTGTTAAGTCAGATGGCTGAGCAAAAGAAAAATGTTGAAACGGTTTTATGAGCTTAGAAATGAGATAGCAGACTTTATGAAAATAAAAGATAAACCACTATCTGAATTAAGTGACCCAAAATGGATTTGTGACTTAGCTTTTCAGGTCGATCCTACAGGCTATTTGAATTATTTAAATTTGAAACTTCAAAACAAGGACAGTTAGTAAATGATTTGTACAGCCATTTAAAAGCGTTTCAGATCAAACTACGCTTGTGGGAGTCACAGATGCTGTCTGGTAACAGTTACCATTTCAACACGCTCTCTGTGCATGAAAATATTGCTTATGCTCAATATGCTGAAGAACTCAAGTTACTGTCGGAACAACTTTCGAACAGATTTAGCCACTTCAAAAACATACACTGTTTCAGTTTATTTGCTACTCCTACAAAATGTAATGTACCAAATGCTCTAATACACTTACAAATGGAGTTGATCGAGATTCAAGAAAACTCACTCCTAAAATCCAAATTTGAAGACGTAGAGTTGTGCGATTTCTACAAAAAATACCTAGAAAAAGACAATTTTCCGCAGCTTAGAAAATTCGCACGATTGATTTGTGCGTTTGGCAGTACTTATAAATGCGAACAGTTCGTTTCATTGATGAAAGTTAATAAATCAACACATATGTTAATTAATTAACAGGTTTGATTTACTTTTTACAATAATTTTAATTTATTTCATTTTAACATAATTTTATTGTTACAGTTTTTTTAAACCATTATTTATACCATTTTATTTTTAAACATTTATATTATGTACATAATCAATTAAGTTTTATACTACTTACTCTGATAATCCAAATATACATATCATCACTTTTTGCGTTGCGTAAGGACCTGTCTGTTAGTATTAAGATATATATATATATATATATATATAAATAAATAAATCGATATTAGTTGATACCATCCACGTCAGGCCACCCTCCCAATACTAATTATTGAAAAAAAGTTGCCACACGCAATTATTATTAAGATATATATATATAAATTAATAAATCGATATTAGTTGATACCATCCACGTCAGGCCCCCTCCCAATACTAATTATTGAAAAAAAGTTGCCACACGCAATTATTATTTATATATTATGAATACATCATATTTTCTGAATATATCCAGAACATATGGGATCATCTGAATATATCGGGGAAAAAATTTGTAGCTTTCACTTTGAGGTTTGTAAATTACTGGATAGACCATGAAATGTAGTTCCGAAGGTTAGGAGGAAGGTTAGAAGGAAGTTACAATATTCACAACCATGGAAATTTATACCAGGACCTTCAGATGTAGATGCTAACAAAATTTGGTATGAGATAAATGACGATAAAAACATAGATACAATTTGTTCTGATATTACATTTCCCAATACTACATTAAATGACTGAATTTTTTGTCAACAGTTAATGATGTTTGCACATTGTTCTCATCACAAAAAAATTTGTTACAGTACCATCACAAATTGAAATAGAATCACAAGCAACAAATATTTTGATCTCAAACAACATGAACCGTTCCGATACGCATACCCTTCAAGCATTTGATATAATATCTCCTGAACAAAGTAGCAGTCCTATTGAAGTTATACCTTATGTTGAAACCACACATAATTTTGTACTTAGTCGGCCAATATCGGGTGGTAGTGATACATACAAAAAGCTTGTGCCTTATTCCGAGTCTTACTCAAATTCGCTTGCCGAATTTAAGAGTAAGAAACGAAATAAACGTTTTAAAGTTGATACAAAAGAATGGGTTGAGGATAAGAATGAACAAGGAAGTGAAAAAGATAAACACACTTCGGGAGAGAGCAAAAACAAGATTGTTGGAATTATAATAACCCTAAAGAAGCACGTTCCATTCATTCAAGATGCTCCTGTAAGATTAGGAAGTACAGCACTTTAAAATATGAAAGAGTAGATGAAGATGTAATAAGAAAACTTTTTTATCGATTTTAGAGTCTTACTTGGGGTGGAAAAAGACCCGTGTTAACGAACTATTCCGACTGTCTGGCCCCAAAATCGAAACATCGAAGGGTCAGTATTTGCAACCTGTACAAAATAAATATGATTGTTCTTGCCCAAAAGTTTTTTAGAATTACTCCATGTTTTAGTGTATTAAATTGGAAAACCTAAATAAGAATGTCTTAGGTTTTCGCGAGTATTTCGAGATTTTCGAGAGATTGATTTGCTGCAAAGTGTTCTAAACGTCAGGAAAAACAAAAATCTAAAATATACGCGATAGAATCCGTTTAAAAGTGTTTTATTATAAAACCTAAATGAGAGTTTCACAACAATTGATCTGAATAAACTGCATGACAACCAGTATAAGTACTAATAGAAAATCCTATGCACCCGGAATTTGTGGAGTTCTCAAATTGCACCATACTACAATACCTCTATATGAAATTGTTACGATCAACGCTATTGTGCTTTTGATAGTGTACATTATACACCGTCACCGAGTTATAATTGAAGAAATTATCATCTCTTCAATCTGGCGTAGATGAGCATGCAGGAATTAAGTTTTCATCATCATCACTATATTAGTTGCTCATCTGGAAGGGGAGGTGTTACCTGCCTACATCTACCTACACGCAGGTACTCACCTAACCCTTGTTATAGTCAAGTGTTCAGGGATTGCAAAATATTTTGTGAATCACTGGGAAATCTGTGTTAAATATGAAGAAGATATCGCCTAATTGCTGTACTCACTTGTTTTCGTTATTTTCCGTGCATAAATCCACATCTACAAAGTCACATCACTATTTCAGTAAAATTGTCCCATGCGGAGAAAATTCCTTTGTCACGCAAAAAAACACATTCATATCATTAAAATATACCATAAAATATAGTGACATTACAAACATCTTAACAATTTATCAGAAACCACGAATATTAACTATAAAAAGAAGCGTACTGTTACATTTACCCCATTGATGGCTAAAAGTGTGACAGTCTTCGACCATATTTAGTTTTACTTAGCTTAAGTTACAGAACACCACTTAGAAATACTTCAATGCTTGTTCAATCAAACACCTGTTAGCGTTCTTAATATTTTATACTTTAAAGTGTTATATTCTTTTAACAACTTCTCAATTCAATTTATTTTTCAAACATCTTTCCGTAATATTATTTTTAATAACAAAAAACGGGTAACACAATAGAGCAGAATGTCATGGACGACAAAAAAAGAGGTAAACACAAAAAAATCGGGCAATGCGAGTTGAACTCGCGCGGAGAGGGTTCCGTACGATGAATATGTTATCTTTAGGTACGAGAAGTGACGGACGCCTGGCATAGTTAAGGCGACCGAGTAGTACCAATAATTTATCCGAAGAACAAACTTTGTAGTTGAAAAACATGTTCTCCCATACATTCCAACTGCAAATGTGTTTGTATTCTCAATATTGAAAGATTTATCATGTTATTTTAAGACCATAGAGTTCTTATAGGTTTTCCTGTAATCTATAAGTAATGACCCTTTATACTCGTATATATTTTTTTCAAAATTATAGGTTAAGTAGTTTCGGAGATAAGGGGGAGGGAATGGTCAATTTTCGCCTATTTTCTTAAATAACTGGAAAGCTCTATTTTTAAAAATTGTAAAATAAGTATATCTGAGACTCTTACAACAAGCCCATCCATTTAATATGTTAGACGGTACAGTTGCAAAACTTTATGCTTAAATTTTCTATATTACCCCCCAAAAGTGACGCCTATATTCAAATTTTATTTATTTACGTTACACATCCGTGGTGGGATTACAGAAATCCAAATGTGTACCAAATTTAAACTTAATCGGTCCAGTAGATTCGGACTAAATTGGCTGTGACAGACGCACGTATGATCCTATAAGGGTTCTGCCGTATTTCCTTTGGACGTTCGGAACCCTAAAAGAAAAGTATTCGCGCTTTTTTATCAGGGATTTAGTGTATGGGATAAAATACTTATTGATTTGAATATGTGTGTATATCGTAGATCATTTAATTCTTCCAATTCAGAAGTGGGATAAAACAACTGCTCACGGGTAAGTATGTAGTATCTTGATTGGTGATCATCAGCAATATTAAAAAACTACATAAGTATTAAACCTTATCTGCCATATGGCAGATGTAATCGCGTAAATCAGTTGATCGTATATGTTTGACATATACGATCAACTGATTTACGCGATTACATCTATCAACAGGAATCTTAATTAATCAATATTAGGTGTGTTAGATCGCTAGAAGTAATAATGTTGAAACTAGATATCCACTGCCAATTATTTATTTTACTTCTTATTACAAATGGTTAAGATACATATTTTTAATCTTCCTTTCACAATCGCAGCTGCTAAGTAAGTAACATTCTAACTCACAAAAATGTACATATATATTCTCCTACCTACCACGGATAATTATTAATTAATCAATACAATGTTTCATTACTGATTTTGATACTGTAAGGCGACATATCGTACTAAATAAAACTATTCTAAAATACTTTGAATATATAAACAAATTATTTAAATAAACAACATTAAATATATAATCAAAACATTAGTAAACAAAACCAACTGATCTTATTTGACACGATAATCAAGACAATATTTTATTATTCATTTCAATTATCTAAATAAATATTTGTTTAAACTAACATAGGATAACACAATTATACTAATCCACACAACTAATCGTTTGGTCGATTACCATATAATTAACAAATACTATGCAAAAAGACCTGTACAGAACATTACTATATAAAATTAATACAATAATTACAGGTATTTTAACAACTCGTCCATCCTGATAATTGTATACACGTCCTCGTGTAATACAAACAAAGAAATAGAAAGATTACATTACGATATCTGAACTATCCCATTTTTTTTACCTTTTGTATCTATATAAAATAAATAAAATTGAAGGTATGTTTGTAATGTTAAAATAACAGCTTTTTACTAAATGCATATGAAAATATATAAGGTACCCACAACAAAAAAAGCTATTTTTTTTTTGTCTGTTCGTCTATCTATTGCTTCCCACTAATTTCTGAAATGGCTAGACCGATTTCTACGGCACTTTCACTGGCAGATAGCTGATGTTATAAGGAATAACTTAAGCATCTTTTATTTTAGAAAAATAATTAGTGTTCCGGACAAAAGAAATAAAATCCATGAAATCCTATATATTATACATGCTCTATGTCAAGTGTCGTATGCTGAAGTACTCTAAATTATATATAAATAATCCAATTTCTTTTAGTTTAATTTGGAGGGTGAAGCCGCGGGTCCCAGCTAGTTTACAATACAATACAATACATCTTTATTATTAGGTACCAACAAATGCTTGGTAAGCTCATATCTTTATATGAATATAAATCGTATGAGTACTAATGTAAACGTTCGTGAGTGTGATTGCTAAAACTTATAAATTCATTCATTCGATGTTTCGGAAACATGGATATGTAATATAAATTTAACAGTAAATACACTTTGTTGCACTAGTTAAACTTGTCTATTACATGGCACACCACTTATGCACTTCATATGTTACACATTGCACGCCTTATGCATTTCGTACACTTCACATTGCACACCTCTTGCATATTATACACAAGGTATCACACACCTCGTGCTTTGCATTATTTGTAGATGACACATCTCATGCATCACACACCTTATGCATCGCACGCTTTATGCAACGCACGCCTTATGCGTCGTACGCCTTATGCATCACACGCCTTATGCATCGCACGCCTTATGCATCGCACGCCTTATGCATCGCACGCCTTATGCATCGCACGCCTTATGCATCGCACGCCTTATGCATCGCACGCCTTATGCATCGCACGCCTTATGCATCGCACGCCTTATGCATCGCACGCCTTATGCATCGCACGCCTTATGCATCGCACGCCTTATGCATCGCACGCCTTATGCATCGCACGCCTTATGCATCGCACGCCTTAAGCATCGCACGCCTTATGAATCGCACACCTTATGCATCGCACACCTTGTGCTTCGCTGCATATTCATAGATCGCACACCTTGTGCTTTTTATACATTATGCATTGCACACCTTGTGCTTCGCATATGTTGTTTGTCGCACACCTTGTGCATTTTATACATTATGCATCGCACACCTTGTGCTTCGCATATTTAGTAGGTCGCACACCTTGTGCATTTTATACATTATGCATCGTACACCTTGTACTTCGCATATTTCGTAGATCGCACACCTTGTGCTTTTTATACAATATGCATCGCACACCTTGTGCTTCGCATATTTCGTAGATCGCACACCTTGTGCATTTCAGACATTATGCATCGGACACCTTGTGCTTCGCATATTTCATAGATCGCACACCTTGTGCATTTTACACAATATGCATCGCACACCTTGTGCTTCGCATATTTTGTAGATCGCACACCTTGTGCATTTAATAAACTATGCATCGCACACCTTGTGCTTCGCATATTTCATAGATCGCACACCTTGTGCATTTTATACATTATGCATCGCACACCTTGTGCTTCGCATATTTTGTAGATCACACACCTTGTGCATTTAATAAACTATGCATCGCACACCTTGTGCTTCGCATATTTCATAGATCGCACACC
The DNA here is from genome assembly GCA_947459985.1 of Diloba caeruleocephala. NCBI lineage: Eukaryota > Metazoa > Arthropoda > Insecta > Lepidoptera > Noctuidae > Diloba > Diloba caeruleocephala. Next base: position 11,082,726 of record OX381627.1, on the reverse strand, counting down.
TTGTGCATTTTATACATTATGCATCGCACACCTTGTGCTTCGCATATTTCATAGATCGCACACCTTGTGCTTCGCATATTTCGTAGATCGCACACCTTGTGCATTTTATACATTATGCATCGCACACCTTGTGCTTCGCATATTTCGTAGATCGCACACCTTGTGCATTTTACACAATATGCATCGCACACCTTGTGCTTCGCATATTTTGCATACCGCACACCTTGTGCATTTAATATACTACGCATCGCACACCTTGTGCTGTTTTCACATTGATTTTGCATACACAAAGATAATATCAGAAAACAATTTGTAGTAACGATTGTGAATTTATTACTTTTACCCTGCTCATTACACTCTATTTTCCATCTACCTCATCTGATTTTTCACTATCACTCTCTTTGTTCTCTGATAAATCATTCCCATTTTCACCATAACTTACACCCCTTTATAAGCTAACGAACTTTTCTTAGTCATCAAAGTATCGATAACTTTATACCTATCATTATCGAATATTTTTATTATTCGACACGAACCTGATAACTTACGTTACAATTTTTACTCTCAACATTATTCAGTCTCTTTTTCTATCATAACGAGCCTCCTAACTTAAATTTTCGTGGATTTTTAATCCTCGCTTCCATCCCCCCTTTTCATAGAATTTTCCTTTTGCTTGATTTGCACCCATTAACATGATATTCGACTTCTTTTCTTACTCTTTTTACGTTATAAATTTCATCCTGTTTATCATCATTTTCACAAAATTCTAACTTTATTTCAGATATAATACAGCCTTTATTAGTACTATTAAGTTTAAGTTTTTCCTGCACCTTTATTTACGGAATTATTTGGGCCCCATCGGACCTACAGTAAGCGGTCGTCCCATAAACGTCCATCTTTTCTGTAGTTTTGAGCGGACAGAGAATTGTTCCGTTGTACCTCTCCACTAGACCAGTAGCCCGTGGAGGCGGCATTTAAAATGTGTTTCGTACCAATCTCACTCATTAAAGTTTTAAATTTAAAGCTTGTATAAAATGTACCTTGGTCAGTAATCAACCGACCAGGTACACCGAATGTACCAACATAGTCATGCAAAACCGCGACAGAACAGCATGAATTTTAATTTTTGACGGCTTTTAAAACTATAAACTTTCGGAATCGTCTACAACATACTAGAATATACGAGTTCTTTCTTTTACTTTTATTATTATTATTACTATCCAAACATACATTCACATACTTTTTAAATGAATCAACGCATTCGCGGGAATCGATAGTGGTATTTTATGCGTTCAAGTGTCTTATTGAATCCAAAGCGTCTCTTTGAATCCGAAGTGCTGTATTCCGTCATGATTCTTTTGCAAAATCTGCTATCTACAGCCCTCTGGTACAACCGACCTAAATCCATATTCGGTTACCCGGTATAAACTAGATCCTTCATTATTTCACCATTTATTTATTATTTTTCCTGCTATTAAATGTTGTAGGTTTTAAAACGCCATTATCTTGATTTTGTTAATACTGCACCATGTTTGCTCGTATATGTCTGTATTCGAGTTTCTAACTTTGGGTCATAAAATGTAAAGCAGGACGCGAAGTCAAAGCAACTAAGTTTTATGAACACATTGAATTGTCCTACAAACTCACGTCACACCCTTTTTCAAAAAATTTTCAAAAGATGCTTAATTTCAGCAAACCCTCTAATAAAACACGTAAAGAAGGAAGTTTATAGGGCTAACCTATAAATTATCTTACGTTATGGCTGTGGAGTGGAAAACTGCCTACCGACTCTGTTGTACGTAAACCTGGTCGTATACCATGTTCAGATACCTCAAACCCAGAATAACCTTGAAAGAAATAATATTTTTGTGTGGTCAAATTAAGCTCGGGTTATTTTTCAAGTATTATTCGTAACTTATCGATACCGTGCTTAAAACTTTTGGACGGGACCATATGTCATACATATAGGCTAACGCGGTGTAGCATAGAACTGTCCGTCTGGTATAAAACAAACATAGTCTTAGCTTTAGACTCTTCAATTAAGCCAATTTGGTAGTAGCTAGAAGCCATATCAAGGGCACCAAAGACCTACTTCTGGCCAACCTATCAATTTGGTCCTCCATCCGTGGAACCTGATAATGCTGTTTAGATGTCTCTCTATTTAATGCGCGGTAGTCCACGCATAACCGCTAATCTCCGGTATTCTTCTTTGCTGCTATTATGGGTGAAGCTACCTTACACCTCACCTTATGTGAGGTTGACTCCCTTATGATTTTATGCTTCAAGAGATCATCTAACATATAATTTTATCGATTTACAACATTTTAAATTTTAATTTGCTTTACATCTAGTATTGTCTTTGTTAGACGTCATTTCTAACCTACTGCTAGTCTTACGGATTTCCACGTGGGACCGCTCCGTAGTGGTCTGTCCTAGTAAAATGTTGTAACTCAATGAATCGTCTGAACTGACCAAATCGACCACTATTATAACTCCATCTACAAACAACTCTAAGTTGTATATAATTAGCGGATATATGATCGCGTTGCCGAATCCATGCAAGGAAGGTAAGTTTTTATGTTAAGTTTATGTATCACGTAAAAGTGATGGCCCAAAACATCTTTGACTTTTTAAATTAATAATCGTAACTAATTTTGATAGTTTTATTTTGTCATAATGTCTTAACTTCAGCCCTTTCCTTTTTGATTTATCTCATACAATTAGGATCAGTATGACCTTATACTTTCATACACTTTTGACATATCGGGAGAGGTTTTTGACAATTAGAATCCACATGTCAGACCTCATGGCAATTGAAACATCTTAAAACTCAATTATCTACTACTTTCAGTAAATTTCGCGATAAATCTAACCCTTAAAAACCCTAACCACTTATCAACATTATCCATGAACTGATCCATCTTCTATGCGGTACACTATGCAGTCTATAAATTTCCGGCCCAATATATGATAACGATTTAGTGCTTTAAAATTTTCATCGTAATAATCCTCTAAGTCATGCTTTTAAATTAAGCATTTCTGTTAATAAATGTTCATCACTTACATTAGTAAGAAAAGGAGCTTTAAGCTTTTCTTGCCATATATCCCATGTGAGTATAACAGAAGATTGCCCCTCATATCAACGCTTCGCTATTTGCATCAATTTCGGTAGAGCGTAATGAGCAGTTTGTTTACTATCCCGACCATAGATCTCAGCACATTCGTTAACCAAGTAAGTATCGTTTGGTTTCTAACTTTGGGACCAAACTCAGGTAGGACATTAAAGGATGTATATTTTTGTTTTTTAGCTTTCGGATTTACAGTTGCTATAGCTTGTAAAGGTTATTTATTGTCTCGATCAAATCGACACTAGTACGAGAACTGTTGCTACTTGGTGTACAAACTGTGTTCATAGGCGGTGTGTAAGAATGTTGATCTGGTACTAATTCCATCTTTCGTCGATGGGTTCCCAACGTAATAGAATTTTCTGATTAAACGCGCAGATGAGGGTACGTTGAGACGCAACAGTCATTGCTATTAAGCGGCGTGCTCTCTTTCTTATGATATGAGCGACCTCGGTCAAAGTCAAGTTCAAACTATTAGAATAACATTACGTACCTTCAGATGATGATTCAGTCCACGAAGAGTGCGACATACGCTTACGGTACCTCCGGATATGTTGTCGATCCTTACTTCGAGATTGCAACCGTGATTCATGACGTGATTGCCGCTTCTCATCACGATTTCGTAAAGCTCGTTCACCGTCTCGATGTTGGGACTTCCTCCTTGATCACACTGACGACATCGAGCGTCTTCGGGACGCAATCTGGGTCGCGTCCATTTTTATAATTTAAATCGCAAAACTAAAATAAAGAAAAATCGTTAGGTATTAAGTACAATTTGACCGTAAAACGACGCGTAGTAATCCCACTTCTGATTTGTTAGATCGCTAGAAGTAATAATGTTGAAACTAGATATCCACTGCCAATTATTTATTTTACTTCTTATTACAAATGGTTAAGATACATATTTTTAATCTTCCTTTCACAATCGCAGCTGCTAAGTAAGTAACATTCTAACTCACAAAAATGTACATATATATTCTCCTACCTACCACGGATAATTATTAATTAATCAATACAATGTTTCATTACTGATTTTGATACTGTAAGGCGACATATCGTACTAAATAAAACTATTCTAAAATACTTTGAATATATAAACAAATTATTTAAATAAACAACATTAAATATATAATCAAAACATTAGTAAACAAAACCAACTGATCTTATTTGACACGATAATCAAGACAATATTTTATTATTCATTTCAATTATCTAAATAAATATTTGTTTAAACTAACATAGGATAACACAATTATACTAATCCACACAACTAATCGTTTGGTCGATTACCATATAATTAACAAATACTATGCAAAAAGACCTGTACAGAACATTACTATATAAAATTAATACAATAATTACAGGTATTTTAACAGGTGATTCTACGTTATGAGGTACCTACGTTTGACGGCAACAGAGAATTACCATAACATATTTTATTATAATCTGGTGAATGGTGCTAAGTAAACATTGAAATCTACAGATTTAGGAATAATATAAGGAATATGGTATTACATTATAAAATAAATAAATAAGAGTACATTTTTAGGTACTTTAGTCATTAAGTTGTTCTTAATAACGTGATGGCAGCGCGGTCGTGCCAAGAAGCATTCTCCTGGCACGTCCATGTTAAATACGTTGTAACTCAGGAACCATACGAGTACAATTTTCTAAAGGCACCATACAATTAAGTACATTTATATCGAAGAATTTGTACCGCAAAGAAAACGAAAAATCTTATGTGGACGTGCTAGAAAGCATCACACCATGGACTCTTCGATCATAACATAAAGTTAAATGCACAAGGAGCGAGGAACTTCAAAAAGCCTGACAAACTACTTAAATACTGCGCAGTATCACAATGAATAATCTTAAGGACACAACAAAATCACTTAAAAATAAGTAATAGCAATAAGAATTATAAGATATTAGATGTTACAAATCTTGTATGTTATAATTGCTCTGAACTCGGACATGTGCCCCAAATGCCAAATGGATCCCCATAACTGTACAAAATGTAGTCGTTCGTATAGGGCATTTGGCTCAGTATTGCCGACAGGATCAGAATACGGAATATACCAAAATCACTTTGAACGGTGGAAACGCAAACAACTTCAAAACCGGCCTCAATTCTTCGGCCAAAAACAACCTCCGATGGAATAGTTCCAGTACTCTTATTCCGGGTGTTATCAAGACTCCACTACAGTTTATTTATAGTGATCCTAATCGCGTTTATCTAGGCATTGACTTGATGGCCGCAAATGATGCTAATATGGTACGGTTGTAGATCTCTATTTGTCTGTTGGCGCGTGGGGTCGCAACTGCATTGAGCACGTGTTTTGCGCCAGTGGATTTAACTTAACTTTTAAATATCTCCTAAAAGTACCTCTATCTGTATCAGCGTTACCAACACTACTGTTTTGAACAGTAGATTTGCTGTTTTCACATTGACGCCCGTTTTCTGTTTAATTCCAAATTTTTACTGTTTTTTAATTAGCGTTCAGCGCCAACTATTACACTACGCTTTTTTTTATAACCGCTATGTAATGAAACGCAATGACACTAGATGGCAGTATCTACTCTTGTCGGGATTCGAGGGAATTCCCCGACCACAGTCTATGTGATTTACAGTCATATTTTTATGCACGGGGAAATCCCAGTGTAAGAATGACAGCTACAGGCAGTGTTGCCACCTTAGCGATTTGCCACTTTGGTGACTTTTGACTCCATTTGGCGATTAGTAGTATTAATTACCAGATGTCATATGTTTTGTGAAGTTAAACTAAATTATAAACCTGGCTTTGATCATTAACATTGTAACATTATTATCGTGCTGAAATTGGAATCAAGAGCGCAATGTATCTACATTCAGTCAAAAAAGTATCGGGAATGGATGATTTGTTTATGGATCCAAATTTTTTTTTTTTTGTTTTATTGTTGTTGTTAGATTGGCACAACTGTTTTCCATTTTGGCACGGAGTTTGAGTTGCATCCGTTATTAATATTAAATACAGTGCTGTTTTTAGTTATATCATATCTAGTGTGTATAGCGAATTTCATTATGGACAAAAACACCGAACAAAGAGTTTGTCTTAAATTTTGCATTGCCAATGGAATTTCGTGTTCGGAGTCACTGAAAATGTTACAGAAGGCTTACGGTGAATCGACTTTATCAAAAACACGTGCTTATGAGTGGTAAAAAGCGTTCAAAAGCGGTCGTGATGTGGTGGAAGATTTGCCTCGCTCTGGTAGGCCATCAACGTCTGCAACTGAAGTTAACATCGCAAAAGTGAAGGAAATAGTGACTGAAAATCCTCATTCAACTTTGAGAGAGATAGCCGCCGAACTTTCTGTATCTCACGAGTCGATCCGTACCATTTTAACTAATCATTTGGGTATGAAACATGTTACCGCTCGGCTAGTCCCAAAAGACCTGAATTTTCTTCAAAAACTCAATCGCACGAGAGTCGCTGAGGTCATGCTAGAACAAGTCAATTCCGACGCAACATTCATGAAACGCATTGTTACTGGTGACGTGACGTGTGTTTAGGAGTTTGACATGCAAACTAGTCAACAAGCTTCGGTGTGGCGCCTTCCAACTGAACCGAAACCGAAAAAACCACGCCAAAGTCGATCAAAAGTCAAAGTCATGTTGACTGTTGTTCTTTGACTATCCCGGTGTTATGCACTCGGAATTCTTGCCGGAAGGCCAAACGGTAAATAAAGAATATTAGTTGAACGTTATGCGGCATTTAAGAGAGCAAATTCGAAGAAAAAGGCCATATTTGTGGAAAGAAAATTCTTGGATTTTTTACCATGATAATGCGCCTTCACTCACGGCCATCATTGTGAACGAATTTTTGACCAAACACTCAACAAATACCATCGTGCAACCACCATATTCACCAGATATGGCTCCAGCGGACTTCTTTCTTTTTCCTAAACTCAAATTACCACTTCGTAGCAGCCATTTTCAATCTGTAGAAGATATGAAGGAGAATTCGCGGCGAGAACTGAACGCAATTCCGGAAACAGCGTTTAAAAAATGTTTTGATGATTTGGCGTAAGTGTATCGTTTCAGAAGGAGCATACTTTGAAGGTGATAAAATAAATTTGGTTGAATAACAAACATATTGTGTATTATTGATCTTTTCCCGTTACTTTCTTGACAGAGTAGTATACTCTAAGGTACGTATTACACGGACCATAGACTCCGTTCTTCGTATTTGGCGAATGGTGATTTACCGAGAGTAAAACGCACTACGTGGATTTTTGGTACAAGACTTTACCTGTGGACCATGTAACTGAAGAGTGTAAAACCACTACGTTTAAATGTAACCAACACGGTTGTGAAACCTGTCAAATCAGATATTATATATCACATATATGCTTTCTCTGTATTGGCGTTGCCAGTCTCCAATGCTGAAATGGGAGATAATTTTTTCCGTGATGAACGTGGTGAAATATAAACTTAGGTATGGAATGGCTCCACAGCTACTCAACGCAATTGTTTTCATAAAAGACCAATTGAGGATTTTGAAAACTAATTTATTCAAATACAACTTCCCTGATGATGTGGTGGCTGCTGTTGGTAAAAATCATGTGTTTATTTAAAGCACATAATACTGAAGAACCTACTAAATCCCATGATTCGGCGTCAGCTGCTTTTACCCTTCTCAGAGAGAAGAAGCTTTTGTCTTTAAAAGACTTGAAGACTTTAGATTTTTAAATGTATCTATTAACAGGTAACTACTTTAAAGGCCGAATACAACGCCACTTGATGTTTGGATCCCACCAAATAACTTATATTTGAGGCGAAGTCCGCAGGGGTCGGTCTCAAATTATAGAGCGGGAGTTGAATGTTGAATGTTAGGCGGCGTTTCAGTATTCGGCCGTATGTCGGTTATATATTAATTGATCATATGGAAGATTTTGTCTTTGAGACGTACATGAATTTTATGAATAAGGTTAGTTACCAATGTTAATTATTATTGATTAAAAAGAAAGTGACATACGAGGTACTGAAGATTTTGTGTTAAGAGACTGATTTTACTGTTATTTCATTAATACGGTTAGATTAGTTATTCGTTATCACTATTGAAATTCCGTATTTCTAGGTATAACCATAGATTCGAAGTTACAGTGGGGTGCTCATTTAAAGGCTCTGTCCAATAGGTTAAGTTCTGCTGCATTTGCAATCAGAAAAAGCAGGCAACTAACTGACGTAGCTACGGCCAGACTTGTATGTTTTGCGTATTTCCATAGCATAATGTCATATGGCTTCCTATTGTAGGGGAGCGGCGGCTAATGTAGATTCAATATTTATATTACAGGAGAGGGCCATCCGCGCCATCTATGATATGGGTCCTTGTGAATCACTTAAACAGATCTTTAAAAATATTAATATACTGACAGTGACAGTAACTTTAATTTTTTTTTAAATATTATTTTTGTCCGTAAAATCCTGCTAATGTTTAATGTACAGAGCGACATTCATAAAATTGTTGTTCTTAAATTTAGATTGTCAAAAACCAGTAACTCATTCTTAGGAAACTGTGTTCGATTTTATAACAAGATACCTAAAGCAATTACTGATCTCACAGATAGGAAGATTAAAGCACACGAGCACCAAAACGGTTCTCATAAAATAGGTTAGGGACTATGTTGACGATGGGGACATATGGCTTTAGCTATTTTCTGCAAATGTGGCTTCCCTGGCTATAAGTATTTATATTTCAGCAATGTGTTGATAAAGTTGTAAACACATTTATATGATATCTAATAATTTGTGTAATATCTAACACAATATTGTAACCTCAACCATTTTAAAAGAGTAGCCATGGAGTTTCTTTCCTGTTCTTCTCCATAGGATCAACTCATTGGAACCGTGCAACTTAAATTCTGACGTTTCATAAGTGCCAGTAATTGGTTTATTTGAAATAAAATGATTTGACTTTGACTATGTTAAACAATATTTACAACATCTTTGAAAAAATGAGCAGTGATTCATCGACTGAGAAAAGTCCTCCTAAAAAGAAGAATGTGAAATATGAACAGAAATTTATAAATTCGTGGTTAACAACAGATGATAGGTTCAAAGGCTGGTTAAAGAAAAGCACTAATCGTGAGACCTATTTTTTGGTCCGCGTGTAATTGTGACCGAAAATGTGGTATACACGAACTTTTACGACACAAAGATTCAACAACACGCGAAGAATTGTTTGAAATTACAAAAGCAACAAAAATTGACATCAATGTTTACCTCAGCTTCCAATTCACAAGATCACACAGCCAAAGCGAGTGAAGCAAATATGGCCTGCTTTATTTCTGAACATAATCTGTCTTTTAATATCGCATCTCATTTGAATAAATTGATTTGAGTTTTATGTCCAGATTCGAAAATTGCAGATCAATTATGACTGAGTCGCACAAAAGCTAGAACTATTATTGTTAATGTAACTGGGCAGACAGCAGAAGAAAATATAGTAGAGATGTTACAAAACAACTGCTTACTGCTTTGCATTACTTGTTGACGAAAGCAGAGATAAGTCTACAATAAAACATTTGGCGCTTGTCATAAGAATATTAAAATTAGATTTCAACGTTGTATGGTTAAATAGTACAATATTTTATTGAAAAAAATATTCATTACAAATCAAACATAGGCTTTGCCTCTGATGGTGCCAATGTTATGTTTGGAGACAAATAAACACTCTGTTTAAAAATGACATACCTCACCTTTTTACTATAAAGTGCATTGGTCATTCTTTTAACCTTCGCGCATCATACGCATGTGAGAAATTACCGAGGGGAGTAGAAGACATTTGTAGAGAAGTATTTAACCATGTACAACATTCTCCAAAACGTATTGGAGATTTCAAGTATTCACAAATGTTAAACCACACAAATTACTCCACCCTAGCTAAACAAGATGGTTGTCGCTTATTAAGGTAGTAATCAGGCTTCTGGAACAACTACCATCGATAAAATTATATTTTCAAGCTGCAGTTCATGTAGACAGATTACTTTCTGCGCAATCAATTCTATCCAAGGCTCTCGAACCGACAATGGAATTGTATCCGGAGATTTGAAATTTGCATTGCCTATATTTACCGAGCTCAATAAAGAAATACTGTCAGAGACTCAAAAATTATATTTTCTATACGACAAAATATTGACTGCAAACAACTATTTTGGAATGCTTTATACAAACTGAATATTTGGATCTCACTGAAAAGGAAAAACATGAAGCACGAAATATTTTAGACGCAAAAGAAACTAAAATATTAAACCTTGACTTCTCGAATGAGCAGAAACATTTACCGTTGCAAGAAATATACGTCGGTGGAATGTTGCCAAATCTGATCAGAAGTAAGAGAGAAATTGGAGAACTAGAGAAAGACCAGCAAAAAAATTTTCTACATAAAGTGTAAGAAGTTTTATTGTGTTATATAGTGTGAGGCTGCAAAATAGTTATTATGTTTAGTAGGTTTCATTTTAACGACAAAGAACGTCAAGCATCAAATGTCTGAAGATGCTAAAACTCTAAAGCAATTCTGGACCCTGAAATAAAAAAGAAATTCCCTCCCTTTACAGATTTACATTATTTCGTCTCACAGATTTGTCCAAATAATATAACGGAACTAGATAGAAAATGGCGAATGTTAAGAAATGTTAATTTATATTTTGTCCAAACCAAAATCCCCGAAATTATCGACTTTTATCCCGACTGAAACATGTACACGAATTGAAAAAATGGAGACGGGTCTCAACATTTCCCACATTGTGTGAATTGGTGAAGAAACTTTTGTGCCTACCACAGCAGCCGACCGTGTACCGTGGAAAGATTGTTTTCAGCTATAAATGTTACGAAAACCAAATTACGGTATTATGAATTATTAGACCTAGATATTATTATTATTATATATCAATAAAAATCATAACAGTTGTATTATCTTTCCAGATCCATCCAATCCAATATATAATTTCCTTTTGGTTCGTCAAATACATTCGCTTCGTTTCTTGCGAATACGAACGCGAATGGCAAAAAATATGCGAATATTCGTGAATGCGACCATTCGTTATATCACTAGTATACACCGTTTTAATACTAAAGTTGACTTTGTCCGCTGTAGAGATAATTATAATAAAACTTTCATAAATTGTATTTTCATATATTTTGCTCACACATATATAAGTACTTCGATTTATTTATTTACATTTTTATGCACAATGATTGGTACATAAGGCGGACTTAATGTCATGTGGCATTACGTACCAGTCAACCTTTTAGTTAAAAAAATAAATGCATCGAAAGAGGTATAAGACATGCATACATACAAATCTAAGTTTAAATATACTACATACAATACGTCCCATCTATAATTATAACCATGCCAATAACTATCGATTAGAATTGCAGTGATTTCAAATAGAAGTAAAGAAAATTTACTCATCAAGGGGAAACATGTTCAATAAATTTGATTACTTCTAGAACGATAAAATATTATTGACATCCTTTGCGCATCTCAAACGTCATGTCAACCCATTTCGAAACTAGTACCTAACAATTAGATCATCATATCATCCAAATGTCATCCACTGCTGAAAAAAGGCCTCCCCAATAAACTTTCACAAGTGTGTCATCATTTTGGGGGGAACTTGCTGATACTCACCACGCTTGACAGGCGGGTTGGTGAGCGCAGAATAGTTGCTGTTCCAAAGAAGGAATGCTGCTGCCCTCTAGTTTAAAGTCCCTTAGTGAACTTTTACGCCTTCCACGGGAGAAGATAGGACGAAAAATTAGATATAGGTACTTTTTTATATTGGTTAACTATTTCCACCAAAGGGGTGTCCAATATCACAGTACTATAACAAAACATTCAAAAGACGAGCGTCGTTATTAAACTAGACCCATACTCAATAAGAATTATAAATTAATTAATCCTGGCCAACAGGTTGATCAGTCACCCCATGTAGTACGGACCAGTAGTATAGATCAGCCTGCATGTTTGTCACCATTTTAGAGGAGACTAGGGAACAAGAACCAACCAAGAAATTCCTGTCACCAGATACAGAACTGCATTTTGCCCGTATACAAAACTAAATTCAAATTTAAAACAAAATAGGTATTTACCAAAATACAAAATGGGTCAAATAATAAACTGTCATAAATTACTTACAATATGTATATGTATAACTAAGACAATATAACATTACAATAACATGTCAATAGTAACATTTTTAAGAAATTGTCCTGTGTCTTGACTGCCAAGTTAATCAACTACTTAATTGTCATCTTTATAAGGTACTATTTTTGGCTTTTAAAAGTATTGAAAGGTAATTCTAACAGACAGTAGAATTTACCACTTATTATATATAATAATAATATTATTTATTTATTTAGACAACAGAGATCCAGATTTGTAGTAATTCAGTTATAAAACGTTTTATTTAATTTATTTTTAAAAACGTTGCTCCACACTAGGATTTCTCCTGTCGTGGGTGCGTTTTACAGACATGAATTCCACATACAATACACCCAGACCCGAAACAACTACCTGCAGATCATACAAATATTTGTTCCGTGTGGGAATCGAACCCACGATCCGGAGCGCAGCAGCCGACTGTATCAGCCACTTTTTTGGCTTTTGTATAAGTTTCCACACCAGTGGACAGTCGTGCTTAGCCACTATAGTATTCAGGATGCTGTGGCTACTTCCACGCAATAATAATATAATGGATATTGCATAATTTACGAATAAATTAGTTGTGGTTATAACTTAAATGCCACCAAACAATTACAATATAATAAACATAGATACAACAACAACAAAAAACACATTTTGGCTTCTAAAAGTAGCTTACATTTTTAAAGGAAGTTATGAGTACAGCTACTCTAGTTCTACCTATCTTATTATATACCTTTCTACAAAGTAAAAAGAAAGACATCCACCTCATTACTCCGAACCGGTAAGTTTGCATTAGCAAATACTGAAAGCATTATCATATTTAATTAAAAAATGTAGTCTTTCCCTGGAGAAAAGGCCAAGCCTCTGGTCATGCAGTGTCAACCGAACCGTTTTAAATAGAAATGAGCACTCTGCACTACCCAAGCATTTCAATCACAACCAGCTAAATAATTTAACTTCCAATTAAGTGATGTAAGTGATTATTGACGAAGCTGTTTGCTCAACCTTCTTGGCTAAGATGATGGGATGTGGGTGACCACAGGGTCACCATTAGAAGAAGCTACAGAACATAGGCATGTACCATGTTGAACAGCAGTATCATGCAAAATTGTGCTAGTTGGTTCATATTATGGTGACATAACCAGGTGAATTCCAAATAGTCCAGTCTTAATAGAAACTAAAACAGATAGGACAAACTATGTCATTGTCATCAGGAACAAGTTTGGTCCCGTGTAGCAGCTAAGAGATCTTTTAATACCTTTAGTTCTCTTGTTAGTCTCTTTGTGGTATCTTCAAGTTCTTGATTTTCTTTTTGCAGTTTTTTGACTCTTGTAAATGTATCCTGGGTGTGTAGCTTTGACTTAACTCGGCTCTTTTTTACTGCCTGAAATTTTTTTGTGACTTTTTTATACAATTATATTATTACATTACTAACTTTTGCCTGTGGCTTCGATTGAGATTGTCGGTCTTCAAAACTGTAACCCAGTACTGTACAGGAGAAATCCTGTGCAGAGCATTGTTTAAGAAAAGCAACATTCTTGTGTAAATTGAAATTTGCTTTACAAACTATAATTTATAACCAAGATGCAATACAGTAGCATAATAGCATCAGCACAACAACTAACAATTGAGATCCCTCACACAATTTACTTTGTCGGTGTCCGGACTAAAATTATAACAACACAGAAACTCTTAAGCTCTAGGGTTGGATATCCCTTCTGTGGAACAACAGCTATACTATGCTCACCAAACAGCTTGTGGTGAGTACTAGCAAATTAACCCCTAAATGAAAACACAACCATGGAAATCTATGGGGGATGTTTTTGTTCAGAAATGGACGTTCTTTGGCTGATCTAATGTTGATAATAATGGCACAATTAACATGAACACACTCCTAGATGCTTATTATAAAGTACCCAAAAATACTAGTAATGTGCAACCGGCAGGCTAGTCACCTAACTGAAACCACAATTTACTAAAAATGAGGAGAATAAAAAATTTCTAATTATGATATGATCAGCTTCAGTTTTTTTTTTTCTATATTATAAGTATTTTATTGCCAATTTGTTTTAATTTTAGGCCATATTAAGGATATCATAAATCATAAAATATTGCCCTGTTCTGGTGTTGATAGTTAATTTTGATAATTGTGTTTTAGATAGGTAACAGGTACATACCTCATTCTTTTTTTCCCTCTTGCGTCTATAGTCGTTATCATCATCAGCTTCGCTATCTCCCGGTCTCTTGCGTTTAACCGGAGCCATGTCAAAGAACTCTTCAAACTCGTAAAAATTCATTTAACTTTAAGGATCAACCAACATCAAAATTCCTTCTCAAATTTGATGTTTTAACACACCTGCAAATATATTTTAGCTATCAGACCCTATATGCTATGCTGCGTTAAAGACAATGGTAAAGTTAACAAGAAATTACCACGGAGTGGTTATTTACTCTGTGGAAATTATGATGAAACTTTTTTGTTGCACCTGCGCTGATGCAATGTACCTTAGCTACAATAATCCTCAATTCCTCAGTGTGTAAGTTGTACACTATTATTCCACAACCAAATATTTTAACTGCTGATCTCAAATAATTATACAGTGAACCACCCGTTTTAACAATTAATTTTGAAGATACTAGACACAATTTTTAGTAATGAATTAATTGAATGCAACGATTAGACGGGTCAAATGGTCAATCGTAGTAACGTACAATAACTTCGTAAAAGCCTAGATTTAAATTGGAATGGAGGTATTTATTGAATGAAATTGGAGTATTGAAACAAAAATTAATCCCCATTCCCAATCTCCGAAGACCACAGACTACACTACAGTCTACATATAATATAGGGAGAGGGAGACCACTAGTGGTGTTCAAAAACGCTATATGGCAATAGCACGCTACAGACTATTTGTTATAATAAAATAGCGCGCTATTTTACACGCCAAAATTATAACGAACAGGGGCGACAGGGGGGACCTTCTGGCGCGATGCGAGATCAAGTCGAAAGAGAGATTTCCAAAAAAACATGGTGGATGTCGATCGCAGACGGTTTCTTGTATTCTCATGATGTCACGTTAGAGATATCTCTAACTCCAGCGCTCGACATGCAACGAGTGGTCGTAGGCACTCGATAAAGACATGTCGCACGTTAATAAAATGTGCACGCGGATTTTTTATTATTAATTTATATAAAAAGCAAATTGCGAGCATGTTTATAAATTATTGTTTGTTTTCGCGGAATTGATAGAATGTTTCGTTTCATGCTACGAACCTATGTCGATCATTCGGTCGCGAGTCAAAAAAAATCTTATTACTTCACAGAACTATGAAAAGTTATTAAAAAAATAAGATCACTCATCATATTACTGAAGGAGTATAATGAAGGTATAAAAAATTAACATTTTAGGTTAATCTAAATATCGCGATTATGTTTTAACGTAGTCGAGAAAAACGGAACATGTGTTAGAAGAGATTCCATAATTCTCCGACGTTTTAACTCTATTAGCGAGAGTTCGATTTTTATGAATGATCGACATTTTAGTGACGTTTTCCTTCGACTTAGCGGGTTAGAGATTATCTCTAAAATAGAGATATCTTTTGCTTGTATTGGAATGAGTGACTGGGTGGAAAGGTTATTGATTATCTACTAAAATTAGTCGTACTAATGTTGCTATAATCTAGCCGCGTGTTGAAATCATCGTGAATCAATTATGCATACTGCATACTGTGGCCCGGAGCACATATTTTTTTCAATTCATTCCGTCGCTTATTGCGAGAGAGTGATTGATTCGAATTTAGAGACCACGACCAACCTCGCCTCGCGCAATCCTGCCCTAGGCGATTAGTAGCTAAATTCCCACTTTTAATTATATCGTGCATCGTATATGATTCCTACTATTGTTTACTTTACCCCAACCAATTTATATTTATTTGTGTATTCCAAACAAAAACCAATTGTTTTTGAAAACTGCCGCTAATTTGGCAGTTTAGTGTAAATAGAACAAAGACTTCCTCCATAGATATCCAAAACGGTTACATGGCGACTTAAACTTAACATTAATCAGGGAATTATAGGGTATTCCCCTCCAATTGGCAACACAAACTATTTAATGTCAAGTTCGATACGCATTTCAATATTTTATTCATATTCCAAAGCATCTTATCATTTGGTAGATAAAGAAGTTATTGTCAACATTCGAAATGACGTCATAAGCTGCTAGACAGTCGATAAAAGTTATCAATCTCATCGAATCTTTTATGCCGATCTTTCAAATATTGTAATTTATAAAATACAACTGTATGTATTTCAAATAATTATGTATATATATAGTATTAGTTCTATAAAATATAATTTGGTTTTTGATGCTATTTTATGTTCATTGTTATATGTTTTAATTTTTTTATGATTCAGCATAAAAAAATGCATACAACCCTAAATTATCACCCTTCTACGATCATTCCCTGTTTTTAATCGCGATTTTAATTTATCCTTTTTACTTTTTTGGCAATTTTTTTTTGTATTATTGTGATTTGGAATTAAATATACATATAACCCTAAAAATTGTTGCGCTAAGTGTTTGATGTTCATTTATTTTTCAATTGCCTTAATTAGTAATAGTAATACGGATAACTAATTTTGATGTATATGTAGTGAGCATCAATCGCTACCTAATCCGCTCCGCTTATAGAGGGTGAGAACGCACCCGAAAATCACGCCACATCGGACGATCTATTGTTCTAATGCGCCGGCGACGCGCAAGCTCCCCCTCTCTTCGAGAACCTTCCAGGACAACGGCGATCCGGCCGCAACGCAGGGCCTACAGCAGTTGACCGACAGCTACCACCGCGATCACGCGCTCCTCTTTGCTTTATATTCACGCTCGCTCGCTATAGTTCTCACTTCATAAATTATATTAACTTCTAGTATCTATCTATTCCTTTGTTTGTAGTAACTTTGTAAAGTGTAAATAAATTAAATCTTTCTTGTTTCGGTTTTGGTATTTAAATTATCGCATATTAAATTCATCCTTCTGTATAGACACATACAATACACTTTCGCTTACGCTTCAAATATCAATCCCGGTTTATATCCGAGAAAGCTACACGCATACCTACATATAATTGCAATTTAAAATATATTTGTTACATCAATAACGAATAATTATATATATAGCTGGGAACCGCGGTTTCACCCTCGTTTAATTTAAAAGAAATTTAGAGTACATGGACATAGACACTTGACATAGAATATATATATTGTAACACGTGACACTAGCTGCGCGCCTTCATCGCCAAATTCCCACATAAAAGCTGATTTTGAAAATCCCGCGGCGTCGACGAGCGCCACCTCTCGGGACGCTCGCCGAAATATACGGCGGCCGGCGCGTTACCACGACTGATCGAGCGGCCGCGATAATTTTAATGCTAAGTAAATAAGTGTGTTGTGCGTGCATTGTAAATTAAAAAAACGCGTGTCAATAAAAGTTTTACCACTGTATAAGAGTTTTTAGTCAGAACAGAGCTAGTCGAGGCATACGTTAAACTGGCTGGCCCAAGCGCGGGCCTGTGAACATTGTAATACACAGTGAATCTCGCGATATTAATAATGCCACGTACACGCCGACAATCGCGTCGCCAATCCGATTTTGAAGATGTCGTCGATGCAGAAGAAATGGCTTCCACGCAGCCGATGTCGAGGCCAAGTTTTATCGCCAAAGATATGGCGTCCATCATGGCGACGCTTCAGCAAAGTCAAACAGCAGCATTTGAGCGCCTTCTCAACCGTGTCCTCGAAAACGAAACTCGTCGCGAGTCGTTGTCAACGACGCTGGCAGCGCCTTCACCGCCCGCCGCGTCTGCGCCCGCTCCCCTTCTTGGAAACTTTGCCAAATGTACAGCGCGGTTCAGCGGAGCACCTGGCGACTCGCTCGATGGTTTCGTCGACGCCATGGAGTCCTACAAAGAATGTGCCCACGTAGGAGACGAAAACGCCCTACGAGGGTTATCAATGCTGTTAACTGGAGATGCAGCAGTCTGGTGGCAGGGCATCAAATCCACCATCTGTTCCTGGAATGAAGCTGTGACGTCACTACGTAGCGCCTTCGGTGACAAAGAAAGCCATATAAAGAAAATTATACTCGATGTTCGCACAAGCTGGGATTCCTTATTTTATATGCTACAACGATTCATAGAGTTAGTGTGCATTATGGGAGCAATACTTTTGATTCGACCGGAGTTCACTGCTTGATCATTGGGGGGAGTGATCAAGCAGTGAACTGGATGGCGTCAAAGAAATGATTGAATTATTATGCCCATTTAAAAATTTGCTGGACATACTTACGTTACGGTAAGCAAAGTTATTCCACTAATAAGTTGTGTCCGAGAAGTAGTGGAAAATATTAAACCTAAAAATTTTATAATTTCACAATTTAAAGAGGAAATAAAGATACAAGTAGCAAGAAGATTAGATAGCATTTTTTTTTGTTTTCAAACATCGATGTTCTTTAGAACGATGATACCAGGTGCATCCCTAAAATAGATTAACGGGAATTAGCAACTTCCCTTTAATCTACTTACCAAAATTATAATTATTTTGTTTACATACTAAACACAACTATTTTTTCTGACATGTCGCTATTTGGGCTTTGCCACAAACAAAAACGGGGAAACTTCTATATGGAATAAAAAACGGATTTTGGAAAAAGAATTTGGAGTATTACTGGAAAGGATCGGGAAAAGTAATACTATAAATAATTATATACTATAAACGAATTTTATTTAGTGATAAATAGCTATATATATTTTAGGATCATTAGTGGCAAATAAAACTGGAATAGACGTTGGAAAAGGAACACAACGAGAAAGTAAACAGTCAAAGAAAGAATCATGGTCATCTATCTGCAGTGTTCGAAACGTCAGGAAAAACAAAAATCTAAAATATACGCGATAAAATCCGTTTAAAAGTGTTTTACTATAACGATTTTGATAAGTAAACATTTATTGATTCAGGCAAGCAATGGCTTTATGGCTTTATTTAATGGCAAAAAATATTAAAACAATCTCTACTATACTAATGAATGAATTAATAATTAATGAATTGTTATAGTAAACTACTACTGTTCTTTTTTTTTATCGTTTTTATAATATTATTATGTTCAAGCTTTGTTATCAATTATAACTACAGTTCCTTTAAGAGTGAAATAAGGTTGATTTATCTAATTATTTTTAATTGTCATTAATCATAACTCATTACCATGAATTGATATCTAATTTCCGTACGTGCGAAATCTCACTACCATTCCTTAAAATCTTACAGTTTAAAAAACCAACTTCGATATCTTCAAAACTAAATGTCTGATTACTGTCCCTGTTATATTCCACTTATAGTCATTAAAGACTTTTAAACAACATATGTAAAGAATACGATGAGGCACATTTATTCGAGTCCTCTCCAGAACATTATAACATGCATAAAATGAAATATTCACCCAAATAAAAGCGGGTGGCGGAAACGTTCGAAAAAGGCATAAAATAATTAACAAACAATTGAATTGTTTAGATCGTCACCAATCATTTACAGAAAGAGATTAGATTGAGATATTTAAAACAAAACCGGCCTAATATTGTTTTAATAGAGTAATGAGGCAAGGCAAGAAATATAGTATCAGAATAATTCAGATACTTTTGTGAAAATGAATTAAAAAGGCCCATAAATATTCATTACCCTATGCGTACTACTGTTTTTATTCATAAAATTTGCGTAACACTTCGATTAATATTGACAAATTGTTATAATGGGTACTGACATATTATTATAATAACTAGCTGGGACCCGCGGTTTCACCCACGTTTAATTTAAAATACATTTAGAGTACTATGACATAGGCACTTGACATAGAATATATATATTTAATTTCAAGGCTTTAATTTTTTTTGCGCCGATTCCTAATTATTTTCCTAAAATAAAAGTAGCCTAAGTTATTCCTTATAACATCAGCTATCTGCCAGTGATAGTGCCAGTCCCGTCAAAATCGGTCTAGCCGTTTCGGAGATTACCCGGAACAAACAAACAGACAGACAGACAGACAAAAATAATTAAAATGCATTTTTTGTTATATGTTCCGTATATACTTTCATATGCATTTAGTAAAAAGCTGTTATTTTGACATTACAAACAGACACTTCAATTTTATTTATTTGTGTAGATGTATAGATAACGTTGAATAACTGCAGAAAATACTGCATTTCAATATTTAATTTAAATCAATATATATGCGGTATGAACTATTGTCACGTTATATTGATCATTCCCCTCGATACGACACAAAATCTAAATTAACTCAGTACCCGTGTTCCCCCTGCTCCTTCCACCACAATCTCTCGACGCGTTATGTAACTATTCAGTTGCCTGCGCGTAGTTACAGCGAAAAGGTATGTCGCTTTAGGAGCATTAGATTTTTTTCCTAATTATTGAGAAGAACGTCACAGACATCTGTCATTCGCCTCAGTTCACGAATATTGGCACAGTGAATATTGGTAAATTATGCAATTAATTTATCTATATTATTTATATAACTTAAGTTTATTCCTATCGAGGATGAAGGTAACTCTCTATTTTACTCACCCTAGGGGAATGAAATCCTATTTATGGAATGATATTTTCTTGTCATTATTATATTATTCAGTCGAAAGAGTTAGAAATATATATTCACTATTATTGTTAGCCACCAAACGATAGTAGAGAAACAACTGCTAATTATTGTAGTGCGATTTGATCAGTAAATTAATATTTTAGTAATTGGATTGGTTTCCTCATTACAGTTTAAAGTGCTACGTACTAGCAAAAGTAAGGAAGAACAACGGGCAGCTATACCAAAGAGAAAGATATCAACGCATTAAGCACAATCCAAAAAAAGATACCTCGATGGGAAAAGAAAAGCGCTCGCTGAGGAAGTTGATGTAGACGATAGAAACGAGCCTCTAGAAGTTTCATTAACGGAGTCTATAGATCCCCTCTCGCCACCCAACTCGACTTACCTAAAACTACCCAATGATACCTGTAAAATAAGGAAGATGAGATATAAAATAGAGAAGGAAAAGAGGCTCACCCAGAAGACGGTTTCAATTGTAAGAGCTGATAAAAGTTAAGAAGTCAGAAAGTTAAGAAGAAAAGTTATTCAATTAGAACGTGCAATAAATGTAAAGTAGCCTCCAGAAGTAATAAAGGTAACTAACGAAGCAGTGAAAGTAGATCCAAGAAATGTGACGAAGAAGATAAGAATGAAGAAAAACAGCACTAATACAATAGTTCAAAAGTTTTACGAGTCTGACTTACTGAATAGTTATCCAGCTCCGGGTAAAAAGCAATTAATCAAAAGATCGGGTATTCGTAAGCCAAAGAGGTATTTATCCGATACATTAAGAAATCTGTTTATAAAAATTAAAATCATCTATCCCCTAAAAAATTAGCTACCCAACTTTTTGTAGAAACAGGCCTTTTAATGTCTGTGTCCGAAACTTCCAGAGATACCTGCCTGTGCGAAACTCACACTAATATGGAGTTGCTAATTACTGCGTTACATAAAGCAAAAGTTATTAAAGAGCGTAATGCGAACCAAATAATTTCTGCTTTATGCTGTAATAAGTATAATCTTAATTGTTTGAGTCGAGTAGAAACAGGTTCTTATTATAATCTTAACATTTGGAAGCAAGATAAAAGTGAATTTGGGGTGACAATGGCAACAACAGTTCTATTGGCATTATTCTTTGTCACAATAACTGCAGGAAAAGGCATCATGGCAAACCAGAGAAATAGAACAATAAGAGAGACAACACAAGGCGACCATATTTGCATAAACGGAGATAATAAAATGTGCCAATCAACAAGTGGCAAGCTGTCCCAAACCATACATGCTTGCGATGAACTATTCTCCATATCCTTAACTCCAGATATAGAACATGCGTGTGGATATATGAAGTCTTGCACAACTCACCCTAAAGATTGGTCATGTAGAGTAGGAGGTCACCCAATTGACTGCTTCCACTGCATAAAGAGACAATACATCGCCAAATTCAAAGAAAACTACAACACCCTCACCCTGGTTAATCAAGAGGAAAAGAAACCAACAAGCGAAAGAAATGTGGGAGCTAGGGCAAATGAGATAATAGTGCTATTGGCTAGTACTCTGGGGTTGTTAGTTTCTATTGTCCTTTTTATTAGAATCCATAGAGGTGGAACCATCAAGCCAATTATCCCGTGCCTAATCCTGTTCACTGTATCTATGATATCAACCACTAATATGATAGTTGACCTGGTTTCGTGAATCTTTACATAGGCTGCACTAAAAGTATCGGGAATGGAATATTTCCACTGTTCCTGTCATATTAAAATCTTTTTAATTGAAAACTCCTTGGTTTTACAAATCGAATACCATATATTTATTTTAAAAAAGATTCACGGTCTTGTCACAAGGTTTTGTCAAACTTGTTTAGTCGTTGAGAAAATGGAATTGACTCGAGAAAATTCAAGAGCGATGATTTATTATGACTTTCGAAGTGGTTTAACACAAAAACAGTGTGTTGACCGGATGATTTCTGCATTTGGTGATGAAGCCCCATCCAAAACCACAATTTATCGCTGGTTTGCTGAATTTCAACGTGGACGTGTCAAGCTCAGTGATGATCCTCGTCAAGGTCGTCCAAAAACTGCAGTCACCCAAGAAAACGTTGATGCTGTGCGTAAGCTGATTGAGGAAGATCGACATGTGACATACCGCGAAATTCAGGCAACTTTAGACATTGGCATGAGTCAAATACAAATAATCTTGCATGAACAATTAGGTGTAAAAAAGTTGTTTTCCCGATGGATACCGCATTTGCTATGTGAAGAGCAAAAAGCGGCTCGCGTTACTTGGTGCGTCAGAACTCTCGAAAGATTCCACGCAGGATCCTCAAATGCTGTATACAACATCGTATCAGGTGACGAATCCTGGATATATGCGTACGAACCCGAAACAAAAAACCAGTCACGAGTTTGGGTGTTCGAAAATGAGTTAAAGCCAACAAAAATTGTTCGTTCACGGAGTGTTGCAAAAAAATGGTGGCCACGTTTGTCTCCAAAACCGGCCATGTTACGACTATTCCTCTTGAGGGACAAAGAACGGTTAATGCAGAATGGTATGCTAGCATTTGTTTGCCACAGGTCGTTTCTGAACTCCGTAGAGAGAACTGCAACCGCCGCATCATCCTCCATCACAACAATGCGAGTTTTCACACCGCGCACAGAACAAAAGAGTTTTTAGAGCAAGAAAACATAGAATTATTAGACCATCCGCCGTACAGCCCCGACCTAAGCCCTAATGATTTCTATACTTTCCCTAAAATAAAGAATAAATTGCGTGGACAGAGATTTTCATCACCTAAAGAAGCTGTGGACGCCTACAAAACGGCCATTTTGGAGACCCCAACTTCCGAATGGAATGGTTGCTTCAATGATTGGTTCCATCGTATGGAAAAATGTGTCAAATTTCGCGGAGAATACTTCGAAAAGCAATAAATACATTTTTAAATAGTAATGTTGTGTCACTTCCTTGATTCCCGAAATTTTCAGTGCCGCCCTCGTATCCCAGTATGTGATACCTGGAAGCAAATACGTATTGAATATCTTGAGTTCGATGATAATAAAAAGATTGTATATTATGAGTGGGTAACAAAACGCGTAAATTCTAAAACGCGAACTTTTTAATCTAAACTGCCCAACTCGCCAAACGGTGTCATTTTAAAGTTTGAAAAAGCTACCCCTAAATACCTTGTACATGTAAGAAATATTGCCGCACAGCATCAAATAATAATAGAACTTAAATCTAATCGTAAGCTATCCGAGGCAAGCATTCACTGTGATTGGAGTGAAAATTATAGTCTGAAGTATACAGAAGAAAGACAGTCACTCCACTTTGGGGGCAGCCGAACCCATGTTAGTCTACACACTTCGGTAATTCAACTTAATCGGCCCAGTAGATTCGGAGCAAATTGGCTGTGACAGACGGACAGACAGACAGACACACGAGTGATCCTATAAGGGTTCCGCGGTTTTCTCCTTCGGACGTTCGGAGACCCGTTCAGAATAACTGAAGATATTATTAGTACGTTAAATAATAACGTCACAAAGATATACTTAGAATTTATGTAGTAATATTCTCACAGAGTTTATGCTTATATTTTAATCTGAGACCCCTTTGCTCCACAAACTAAAATTAGAGACAAAACAAATGATTAAATCGATTGGAATGAATTATATGAACTTCAGCTATTGCAAATCAAACGACGCTTTTCAATTAAGTTTGACGACCAAAGAAATATACTTCCTTTGACAAAAAAGATGGAATAGCGGCACAGGAGTCTTTGAATGAAATGCAGAATTAAACAAACCCACCCTAAAAAGAGATATTGATTCAATTCAGTAAAACCTGCACAAGTTTCTATATCGAACTAATAAAGGGAATGAAAAAGATTTGACTTCATCGATCCTCTTTTTAGTTATATCTCAACTGTAGATCCAAAAACTTAAACTGTGTACTCATAAGGCTCCCAATTTTAAAAGAGTTCAAGATAGAAGATCACTCACAGACAGCTAGAAAAAGGATGGCGCGACCTTGTTCTATTAGATCATGACGAGCTTGACAAATCAAGGTCAAAACCTATCAAGGACTGATTGTTGGGTCAAAGTATTTAACATCAAGAACAATGCCAATAAGCCAAAGTTCCCAGAGTTCCTTAAGAGTAGTTGTATTACTTTTATTAACACTACCCTTTTCAAATACCCCAGTCGAGAGAATTAAACGCGAGGACAGAAGTAAACTGAGCACTGACACCATCGTGGGCATCTAATGAACTGCACAGGAGATTTAAAAAAACAGGTGGTTGTGTAAAGTTTGAGCCTGCAAAAACACTTATTTTCTGTCTGTGCCTTTCTTTGCTTGGCCCTGAGAGTAAAACCTTGCTTACCAAACCATTCCAG
Source organism: Diloba caeruleocephala (assembly GCA_947459985.1). Taxonomy (NCBI): domain Eukaryota; kingdom Metazoa; phylum Arthropoda; class Insecta; order Lepidoptera; family Noctuidae; genus Diloba; species Diloba caeruleocephala. The sequence goes on along the minus strand of OX381627.1, from coordinate 11,057,392 downwards.
TACCACTAGTACGAGCTTCTTTTTACAATCAAAACTACATGTTTTCCGCATTCGGCGCTCCGATTGCTTGATGAGTTCGAGGGCCTACCATCCGCTCACCTTCGGCGTGCGGTGACGACATATTGTCGTACCACCCGCAGTCCGCAGCGCCGCCCGCCCACTTCACGCCGGCTAGTTCGCTAGCGCTTCAGTACGCTTTTGTTTTCAGCAGGCAGGACAGCGCCCCCAACCAAATGATCAGGAACAGGACACATGAACGAGATTGCCCCGCAGCCGTCCGCAAAAATCACCATGATAGCTACACCAATAAGTCTGACTTCCGAGAGAGTCTAAGACCAAAAAATTTTATTTAATGAGGAGAAAAACAGAGACGCTACGATACCCACCTCACTCTCAGTCACCTCACAATTCGGAAAAACCGAAACTCCGCATAATATAGGACAGCGCGGGCGCAGACCGTACCGGCCAGTAGATACGGAGACGACGTCTACTACTAGGTCATTGAGACCGCAATTCGAATCCCGCAGTAGGTGCTGAAAGCCCTCCGACGCCAGGAAGATCCGGTGCGGACGATCCTCAGTAGTTTGGCCACTTTGATGTCTATCAATGGCTGAATCGCATTGGATGGAACATAAGTTACAGGAAAAAATATATCCCCTTAAAAAAGATACAACTCCTTAAAGACAGAACTATCAGGCCTCATCAATACGAAAATGTGGAGCTGGCAGCAAGCGAAATCCATTCTTGGAAGCTTAAACTTCGTGGCATTTGTAACGCCACTAGGTCGATTGCGCTGTCATCATATTCAAATTTCCAGCAAGTGTCTTCCAGAGGAAACTCCCAAAGCAAAATTTCTGATTCCCCCGAAGGCGATTCAGGATCTGAAATGGTGGAACAAAAACTTACACCGTCAGTCAGAAATTTTCATCATCATCATCATCATCGTTCCACACGCAGAATTTTTTATTTCCACAGATGCTTCGGATACGGGATGGAGAGCCCACATTTTCAACGAAGCAGTATCGGCGTCATGGACACGAGAACAAGCCTCGTGGCACATCAATCTATAGTAGTTGTACGCAGTTTGTGAAACCAGTGCGACTTATCGCATATGTTAAAAATCAAGGCGGAACGAAATCGCGGGTCCTGCTCTCGATGGTGGAGTTAATAACAGGAAAATACCACATTCAGATACTGATAAGGTATATCCCTGGCATCTGCAACAAAGTTGCGGATCATCTATCCCGACAGAAGGCACTACCCTACTGGCATCTGTCCGAAGTAATCACACAGAGAATATTCGCGATCCGGGGACGGCCATCAGTGGACTTGTTTGCAACCAAGATATCCAGAGTGGTTCCTCGTTACGTCAGTCAGTATCACAATAAAACAAAATAAATTTATAAGTTTAATTGTAATTAGTAAAGTTTTAAGAAAATGTCAATATTAAGGAAAGGAACCGTCAAGTGCAAGTTAAACTCGAGTAGAGAGGGTTCCGATATTAGTGAATATATTATCTATTGTTGGATTTAGTCTTGTACCAATAACATGTCCCAAGAACTAACTTAACATCGTAGTCGAAAAACGTGTTTTCCTATACATTCCAACCATAAACGCAAGTTTGTATGCACAATATTGAAAGATTTACCATATTGTTTTAAGACCATAGGCTTCTTATAGTCTATGGTCTGTAATCTATAGGTAAAGAGCTATTACCTACATTTTTTTCAGAATTTTAGGCTCAATAGTTTCGGAGATAAGGCGAGGGAATGGTCAATTTTCGTCTATTTTCTTGAATAAATTTAAAACAATTTTTTTTAAATTATAAAATAAATATATTTGATACCCTTTCATTTCATATGTTACACTGTACAGTTTGATAAACTTTATTCTTTAATTTTCCATATTGCCCCCAAAAGTGATCCCCATGTTCAAAATTAATTTGTTTACGTTACACGTCCATGTTTGGGTCGCAGAATTCCATATGTGTACCAAATTTCAACTTAATCGGTCCAGTAGATTCGGAGCAAATTGGCTGTGACAGACAACCGCGTGATCCTGTAAGGGTTCCGCCGTTTTGTCCTTCGCACGTTCGGAACCCTAAAAACAACAGCACTTCTCGAAAAATACTCAATTAAGGAAAGAACGTGTTGCTTTAATCAATTAACTTAATAATTACCAGATAAAATTCGAAGATAGTAAAAATATATATGATATTGACACTCAGCGCTTGCATTCTGAAATTAAGGACTTATTTATTTATTTATTTATCAAAGTACTGCCACATCACATACATTTAATTTAGTAAAAAAAAAATAACAGTTTAGAAAAGCATTTTGTCTGATGTACATGAAAGTAACGGCGTACATAACACGTTCAAATAAATGGTCACGCCTTAAAAGAAAAATAAAAATTAGAAATATACATGAAAAGGCCTTATCCAGTAACAATCATGTCAGTTTACTCGACTGACAGCCGCTCAACTCTATCCGGGCAGCACATATGACTCCACGAGTAGGAGGGCTAGGCTAACAAAGATAAGTAGGTTTACTACACTGTTTATACAGCAACAAAAATTAACATTTAACAAAAAATAGAAGATAAAATAATAAATTACATTAAACTTTTAATTTTGTTTTTAAAAATACGCAGTTTATCGTGAAACACGTCTAAATCGGGTATAAGTGTCACTAGAGTGTAATATTCGTCTATGATTCTATGGAGGGGTGCTTGTAGTCCCAGATTAGTTTTTACCGCTGCAGTGTAAAAAAGATTTTTTATTCTTCCTCGGGGATAGATGCGGGGAACTTTCAACGACATATTCTGTAGAAAATAGGAGCACTGATTTTGACCGCCCATGATTTTATGAAAGAAACACATATCTAGCAAACGACGTCGTTCGCGCAGTGAACACATTTTAATTTTTTTTAGGCGTTCATTTTAGTTATTCCTGTGTGAAAACCCGCTCGAGTTGAAGGCCAGATGCCTAGTGAATGCTCTTTGTATGCTTTCAATGCGTTGCGAGTGTACTGCATAAAACGGATTCCATACAGAGCTGGCGTATTCAAGATGACTACGCACCAAAGTTTGGTAAAGAAAAATTTTGGTGTGCTGTTGTTTAAAACCTCTAGTATTACGTTTCAAGAACCCCAGCATCTGTGCTGATTTTGTAACTGATTTGTTCACATGTGTTGCAAATTTCAGTTTACTGTCAACTATCACGCCCAGATCTCGGATTTCATTAACTTCTTGCAGAAATGCTCCACTAAGCTCGTACGCCGTAACAAGTGGCTTCATCTTTCTAGTGAACTTAATATGAAAGCATTTACGTGCATTGAGTCATATTATTGCAACGACACCATTTTAGAATCGCATTTAAGTCAGTCTGTAATAGGCGAGAATCATCATCAGACTTTATCGTTTTGTATATCTTTAGACCATCAGCAAATAAAGACACGCTGCAGTGTTTTATTTGGTCAACTACATCGTTGATGAATATCAGGAAAAGAAGTGGTCCCAAATGCGATCCCTGAGGAACTCCGGTATGAGCAAAATAGGTGGTTGAGTTAAATCCGTTGATAGCTACTGACTGGGGTCTCTTTTTTAGATACGATTCGAACCATTGCAAAAGTACGCCACCCAGACCAAACTTACCCAACTTTTCAAGAAGTATTGAATGATCAACTCTATCAAAAGCACTGCTAAAGTCGGTATAGATAGCGTCTATCTGCATGCCTTTGTCGACTTCATACGAAATATCAGAAATATAAGGAACCAAGTTAGTCAGTATTGAGCGTCCGCGCTTAAAACCATGTTGAGTATCGGTAATGTTAATGTCTACAACTTGTGATATTACAGGATAAATAATTGATTCAAATAGTTTAGTAGGTAGTAAGGAAGCAAGACAGAATGGAAATAGGGCGATAATTTTGAATATCAGAATGTTTTCCCTTTTTAAAAACTGGCACAATGCGTGCCTTTTTCCATTCCTCTGGAAAAATACCATCTCCTAAAGATCAGTTAAATATTAATGCCAGGGGCAGTGCAATTGCGGAACCACATCTTTTAACAAATATCGGTGGAATTGCACCTGGGCCAGTGCTCTTCGTAGAGTCAATTTTCTCAATAGCTTTAAGAATTTCAGATTCTTTGATTTTTAATGAGCACAATATTTGCATCGGAAACGTGTGGCACTGGATTCTCAGTGGGGAACTTTGGGCATAACGTGCTGTGTTTGGCAAATAAATTGAGGAAAAGTGTTGCACAAAAAGATTGACTATATCAGGGCCTGACTTAACAACCTGACCCTTTAGTTCCATATTTGAAGGTATCGACGAATGTGCACCCCGTTTCTGTTTAATGAAAGTCCAAAAAACTTTAGGGTTTGTCGGGATATCGGCTTCTATTTTGTTTTTATATTCAGAAAAAGATTTATCGTATAGAGCATGACATCTTGAACGCAGCAAGTGGAATTCTATTTCGTCTCTGGGATTTTTTAAACTTTTTTCGGAATTTTTCCTTTTCCGACAGCAATTTGATAAGCGAATTACTAAACCACGGAGGAAATTTAGATTTTTTTGAAGTTTGCATAGGCACAAATTCATCTATTATATTAGCAAGTATTTTATAAAGTTTCAACAACATTGAGTCAACACCATCACAGCCTGATAACCTGTCTTGCCAATCGACGCTTTTAAGATTTTGAATTATGGCCGGGTAATCAGCTTTGTAAAAAATGTATTTTGGCTTACATTTTGGCTTGAGGTAAGCAATTTTGTTATAGGGCAAGTTTAACAACAGATTAGGATGTTGCTTGTAACATTTGCTTAGCGAGCCAACAGGCCTTGTAATATAAGCATCATGAGTTTTAGTAATCGCTAAGTCCAAATACCTGTTGTCGCTGTTTACAATTCCATTGACTTGATAGAGATTGTTAATTGAAATAAAATCAATAAGAGAATGCCCCAGAGGAGAATTGTGATTAGAGGGTACCATATAGTTACAGTCATTTTTAGAGTTCCAATTAACAAAACCTAGGTTAAAATCGCCTAGTATCACAAGGTCATCAGTCTGGTCAGTAATATTATTAGCGCTATCTAGAAAGGATTTAAGAGTTTCGATTTTTACAGGTGGAGGTAGATATACAACACATGTTGCAAGTTTTCTTATAGTTGAGCCAATGCCAATTTTTAAAGTAACCCACAAATCCTCCACATAAATATGTTTCCCAGCCTTCAACACGAGCAGATGGTATGTCTTTAGAAACGGCTAAAAGCACCCCGTTACCATCTTTTTTAGAATTTGTACTGCTTTGTCGGTCTCTACGATAAAGTACATATCTACTATCCACCAATTCGTGGTTTGAAATGTTAGAATTAAGCCACGTTTCCGTGAAAGCGATAACCTTGTAGTCAGAAGTTAGAATATTTTTTATAAGGTCATTAGTTTTGGTTCTAAGACCATGCACATTCTGGTAGTATATGTTAAGCATTATGATTCTAGAAATACGAAATCATTGCCAAAGCACATCAACAAAACCTATACTAGAAGCTTAAGACTGTCGATATTCTTAATTACAATAGCTTGATTTTCCACTGCTTTGCGAACAAAAATTCGTCCATTGCGAACCCAGACAAATTTGTATGACATCTCCCGGGCCTTTATGCGAGTTGCGGCATGAAGGTGCTTTAGTCCTGGAGTCAGATGTTCTGAAACGAATACAGGGCGTTGTGATCCTCCTATACCAAGATGATGTGTGCTGAGCTTCTTCTCTGGATATTTTTGGTTAAATTTGGTAACCGCGGCTAAGATGTTATCACGGTAACGAGGACTACGTAGTTTAACAATCACTGGCCGGGGTCGCGGATTGTCATTACTCATTTTGGCCACTCTGACGACGTGCTGAATATCGTCACAAGTTAGCGGGCTTTCAACTATCTTAGATAGTTGCACAACGGTGGTGACCAAATTTTCAGATCGACTCTCAGGTATACCATTTATTTCTATATTTGACTCACGCATATGTAGTTCCACTATATTCAGTCTGGCAGTAAGGTCCCTAACTGCGGTTTTTAGTTTTTCATTATCACACTTAAGCTCAGCAGTAGTCGCGATTTGAATTTCAAATTTACATTTCATTTCTTCGAACTTGGTGTTCATAAATTCTAAAGAATTGTTAAAGCCATCTATTTTGTCACTGATATTCCTAAACTCGGTAGCAACCAGCTGTTTAATGGTTGAGTTCAGTGCGGTAGAGATTTCTTGTTGCAGGATTTCACGCAGTTTGATTTCAGTAACGAAGTTTGGAGGTCCTATAGTTTGGTGCGGCTGTGATGCAGCGATGACTTCGGTGGGGACTTTTGCGATGATTTCGTTGACCTTTTGCGCAATGTAACGTTGGGATAATCATTTGCGTCTTCTTCCTGTCTCTTGACGTCCGAGCATGCAGTCGGACGTACAGGAGTGTTGATGTTTCACTTGGAGGAGTCACTTCATTCCCTCTACACTAAGTATGTTTCATCTCAAAAACAAATTTAGGAACATATCCATGCTGCAAATCAGCTTGTTAATATGTGCAATCATAATAAAGAAAAAGTTGACTCCTTGTCCAGCGATACCTTGTGAAAATGTATGAGTGAACCTAGTTGTGAAATTTCCCCACCTGAGTTACTGGTGGGCTTGTCACACTTAGCGGTGCTAGTGATTAATGAGTTCGTTGTTATAATAATAGCTAGTATTTTTTTGCTTTCGGTCACCAGAGCGAACTTTTTAGTTTTTAAAAAGTGGCTGCAATAAATATTATCTAGATCTCGGTACTTAAAACATTTATTTTGTTTTTGATAAAAATGTCTCCAATCAGAAACACCGTGGAACCACTTTAGTGATCTCGCGGATAATGCAGCCACTAGTTACTGTGCACAAACCATGTATCTCAATCCCTAATCCAATTATATATATCCCAATAAATCTGTTGGGAATTTGAGTAGGTAGAGAGTAAGCAGACAAGCGACTCAAAGACAACAACAGCAATCAGCAACAACCACATATCCAGATCCTGTAGCATCTTCGTCATCACCACAAATATTGCCACCTCGGTCGTAGATTTATTTTCTCGTGGTAAACGTTACGGAAATGCAGTCTACCATGGCAGAATTCATTCATAGACCAATAAAAAAACAAAAGAAATAGATATTTTCATTTGTAGAACAACAGGGAATGAAAGAACTGTTCGCTTTCATTATTCCTGGTTACAGTTTACCTACAAGAAAAACTATTTCCAACAGCTTATTACTAAAATGTTATCAGACATGTTTAGAAAAAGTACAACTAGACTGTCAACTGTCTGTCTAACAACAGAGTCCTGGGTGTCAATATACAATGTTAGTTTTATTTCACACACCACCTATTATTTTGATAGTAATAATATAATTATATAGCTCTTCGATGAGAACAGACGTGTTTAACAAATTATTAAAATAAACAAATAATCACTTGCTGAATCGTGACCTCGTTTTACCAGTCATCGGTAGTTACGTAATTTATGTCATACGTTAAGTATATGTATGATGAATGAGTGAAATGTTCCGTGTTTAAGACACTTTAACACTATGGAAGGTAGTCCTTTCAACCGGAGTGGCAGAACCACTCGCAGCCCACCTCCTATGCCCACGCCCGCACCCGCACCCGCGCCTGCCCCTCGTCCTAATGTGCCGAGCCAAACGGACGATTTCCTAGAAGTGATCTCAACACCGGAGGTTCAAAACTGGATGACGTCCATTGAGCAGCACCTTAATGAGGTGTGCAATATTACATCAGAGGGTAAATTGAACTCTGAGCAGAAATTGCGCATGAATAGCTTATGCCGTAAAGTGGGCCACGGTACATGTCAGATGGCAGTGCAGTATCATCCCTAAAACTGAGAGCCGTACAAGCTTACTCCTCCATCCAAACCCTCCAAGACCAACAAGATCTTTCAAAGCGACTACAAACCTTAAGCTGAGAATTGAGGAGTCGGCGAAACCAGCCAACGGAACTTCTTTTGCTGTTATAGTAAAAAAAGGTACCAACAATTTCATTCAGCCGATAAATTTAAGTTCAGTGGACAATGATAAATTGAATTCAAGCGAGGAGACAAAATTGCATGTCCGTAAAATTATCTGCCCTGAACAGATGAAACTACATGTGAGAGGCCTGCGCAAAACCCAGAATGGCGGTGTCATAATCAGCACCGATACGAAGAACGACATCGAGAAACTGAAGCAATCGGTGCAACTAACGACCTCAGGCCTTACTATCAATGAACATCCTAAAAAAAGCCTAGAGTAGTAGTTATCAGAGTGCCCACTCCCATGGAAGAAAACGAAGTTTTTAATTGCTTGTACAACCAAAATCTAGCCGATAAACTTCAGGATTGCAACCTCGAGGCGTTTTTAAGCACAATCAAATTAAGCCATAAACCAGGCAAAAAGGACGCTGAGACCTGTAACTTTATAGTAGAAGTAATTCCAGTCATACGCAAAGCCCTGATAACAAAAGACCGAGTATTTGTGAACTGGTCATCTTGCCCGGTGAGATTTTAGATTGGTCACGCGATGCTATAAGTGTCAGCAGTATGGTCATGCGGCCAACTTGGTACGCATCAAAGTGGTTCTTGTTTGGACCATATAATATTTAAATCGAACTTCCCCTCACTTGCACTTGTTATTAACTCGACAATAACCGATTATAATGCTGTCCTACTAACCTTTTACTGTAAATTACCTAAACTAGAGAACACTCGTATAATATCTAAATTAAATATAAATAAACTTGAACAAGATTTACGTAAAATCGAATTTGAGCCAGTTTACAATTCTGCTGACACTCAATTTTGTATGTTATGTGTTGTAAAAAATGTGCAACTTGCAATCAAGAAAAACACAATCAATATTCGATTGTGTAATAAAAATTAAAACATAAAACCGTGGATTACGCCAGGCCTCGTTCGTTGTATGAGACATAGAGACAAACTGCATATGAAAGCTAAACGTAATCCAGCTATTGCAATATTGCAATTGTCGTACAAAAGATATCGTGAACTCTTAAAAAAGTTAAAAATCAATTATGATAAAACTGAACTGGTAAAGGCTGGAACGAATAGTAAAGAGATCTGGATAAATATATCAAAAATGTAACATATACAACAACATAAGTCATCTTCAGGTTTATTACAAACGTACTCATCGCAACTGGAATCGGCCAACATCGTAAATTACTACTACGTAATTACTTTGTTAATGTTGGTAAGTGTCTGGCAGAATCCATTCAAGGTCAATCAGTTACCTAGAAAGCCCTCCTCATACGTGTACTGATACCTTAACATCATTTGCGTTGCTAGATACCAACGAAACTGAGGTAGAAAGGACAATTATAAGTTCACAAGATGACTGCCGTTGGATGGGATAATATATTTAATAAAATTATTAAACAATTTGGGCACATTTCGTACCACCATTAACTTATATTTTTCAAAAATGTTTATCTACAGGGCTTTTTCCGAAGTGCCTCAAAAAAGCTGTAGTGGTCCCTGTGTAAAGCTAAATAAATAAAGCTGGCAGCAAAGATCAAGTGACAAATTATAGGCCAATTTTCTTATTGCCTTCTATGTCAAAAAATATTAGAAAAACTTATAAATTGTTGGTTGATCAAATATTTGGAGGATAAATCGATATTGTCTAATACGCAGTTTGGATTTAGACCAAAATTATCAACTGCCGATACCGTACATCATCTAACGGACTATATAGCACAAAACATTGATAAAGACCACCACACTATAGGGATCTTCCTAGACCTTGCCAAAGCGTTTGACACAGTTTCCATTCCTATTCTGTTACGCAAGCTCGAAACTATAGGTATAAGAGGCGCCCAGCTCTCTCTCAATCTCTTCAAAAGTTATCTAGAAGAGCGTACTCTATGCGTAAAGATTGGTAAGGTTCTCAGCACTGATCAAAAAAATACGTCCTTTGGCATTCCCCAAGGAAGTATTTTAGGAGCCACTCTGTTCTTGGTTTACATAAATGACCTATGTAATCTAAAGCTGGATAATGGCATGATTATAACATACGCTGACGATACTGCTCTTCTTTTTTCGGCTAATTCACAAAGCGAAGTCTACAAGAATGCACAGAACGGATTTAATGATGTTATTAAATGGCTTCAGCAAAATTTACTAACACAAACGCAGACAAATTATATTAAATTTTCGATGCGTAAACTAACATCAATTCAAACTAGCCCAACATTGTATGCTCATTATTGTAAAGTGCCCACTGACAACCAATGTGCGTGTTCCGTCATTAAAAATACAAATAAAATACCTTGGTATAATAATAGATGAAAAATTTACATTCAAACAGCATATCAAAGCTTTAACAGGATACGTAAATTTATATTTGTCTTCAAAAAATTACGCTACATTGCAGATGCAAAAATAATTAAGCAAGTTTCGTTTGCTCTATGTCAATCAATATTAAAATACTGTATTACCACATGTGGTGGAGCGGGTAAAACATTGCTACTAACCATTGAGAGAGCTCTGAGAGCAATTCTCAAGGTGGCTACTTTCCGCCCTTTCCTTTTTCCCACTAACCTCCTCTATGAAACTGTAGAGTATTAACATTTCGACAGTTATTCATAATGAGTAAGCAGCACGAAGGCCTTCCTTATATTTACTAATAAAAGACGGAAAGATATAGTTTGCACTAAAAAAATAGTAATAATAATGCTTTTACATCCAAATGTTACGTGTTCCTGGGCCGGCTTCTCTACAATAGGCTGAATGCGATAAAAACATATATCCCCTTAATTACAGTTATTGTAAGAAAATCCTTAAGGATGCCCTCCAAAGTATGTCATACGAAGATACAGAGTAATTATTAGTTGTGTTAAAATAAATAATGTAATATTTTATTTACATTAATTAGTTAAAAAACTGCGATTTTTACTATTGTTTTAATGATACTGTTTACCTATAACTATTATTGATTATTTTTTACTTTGTACCTATAACATAATAATATAACATAATATAACATAATAAACAGTGCGATAATTTCGTACTGTTTGTTAGCTCTTCTCGCCTGAAACACAGGATTGCCTAGTTCAGGCACATTTGTTATATATATGTAAGAAACGTACTTGTTAGTTTAACTTGTTGTAACGAAATATTGAATAAATATTATTATTATTAATTAAATCTTATCTTTTGGACTGCTTTTCTTTCTTCGAAAGACACACGGCAGAAAATCTCTTGTTAATTCTCTAAAGGCAAAAATTGCTGTATGGAAAATTCAAAATAAAGTTGTAGCTGTAGTAAGTGACAATGCCGCCAATATCTCGGCTGCCATAAGGATGGGTGGCTGGATACACATAGGATGTTTCGCGCATTCTGTAAATTTGGTTGTTCAGGCGAGCTTAAAGAAAATGAAAGATACTCTCAATAAAGTGAAGTCTATAGTAGAATACTTTAAAAGAAGCTCGTCGGCTTTAGCTAATCTACGAGGAATACAAATACAGATGGGTCTGCACGGATTAAAACTGAAGCAAGACGTGGTCACACGATGGAACTCGAAGGTCTTAAAAATACTACGATCAGTCACAGGAGTGTGGGGGGGTGGCTTAGATTTTTGTCACGTAGTAGATTTCGCCGAGAGAAATTTCGCGCTTTTATGTACTATCTTCGAATCTGGCGCGCAATGTTGGGTGCTTCTTAAACTTACAGTTGGTGGCGCTGACGCACGTATGTTGAGACGTCAGCTGATTGAAAACAGGCACTGTTTGTCAGGCAGTTTGTAGTTTAGTGAAGTTGTCAAGCAAGTGGACGAGAGTTCATGCTGTACAATAATGTCACTGTACGATCAGCTGTATAAATTCATTTGTTACACTTTCTGCCTGCAAAATGATTAAAAATCATACTTGTCAATACTACGTAAAATTTTGAAAGGGGGGGAGGGGTCTTGGCATATACTACGAGTGGTTACCGAGGGGAGGGAGGGGTCAAAAAATCTTAAAAAATAGGTCACGTAGTATGGGTACGTTCCCTAATTGTGCTAGCTAAAATTATGATACGCCATGTCAACAAATATATTGATGAGGAAACAATTTTTCTACGCATATTCAGTTATTGTTGGCTACTCTAAAGTGACAGTTATCGGATCGATTGCAAAATATCGAATCTATCTCCTTATATGCCGAAGTAATAATCTTGTCAGCATCTCAGACCACAGAATCAGATGGCGGCGCGAATTAAAGAGCTAGATAAATATTTAAATGACGAAATGCAACCAGGGAGTAACGAACCCTTAAAATGGTGGGACAGCAGAAAAGCAATTTATCCCATATTACACTTACATTAAAAAAAGATTTTGTATTATGGCAACATCAGTGCCATGCGATCGCAAATTTTCAAGGACCATATACTAAATATGCGTCAGACGAAGTTAAAAGATGGCAAGGTCTCAAAAAGGTTTATTTTTAATTACAATCTACAATGATTGGAAATAATGTACATAATGTGAATAACAAAACGAATCATTGTAAATAGAATCGTTTTTTAAATACACCAGCTAGCCATTATTTAACGTCTAGCCGCCAGTCCTAAGCCTGGTTAAAGTATGAAGGGAGATCGGTGTTATTTATAACTTATGGTTTGAACACAGGTTCTGCTCTGTTCAAAATGTCAGTTTTGTTGTCTCAGCCTCAGTATGCCTGCGACGCGACAGAACAATCTGTATTTCATATCTATATCGCGATGACCGATTACCTAATTAATTTTTCCAAATAAAACCACCTCCACACCACACCAGTGTCTGTCTCAGTTTGCCCGCGACGCGACTTAATCTATATTTTGTATCTTTGGTGCGATCTTCCAATTGTTCCAAATGAAACATATCAGTGTTCCGAAACAGTTCACTGTTTCAGATGCAAATGTTCCAATCTCTAAAATGTTACACTTTTGCCATGCCTACAGTGATTGAGACAAATTAAACAATAAAAATAAAACAATTGAGTCAAAGCAATACGAAATAAAGGTGGCATTCATTTTGCAAATATTTTCAGAAAAGGAGTAAAATCCCGCCACTTTTTCTATATGTGAACTTTCGCGCCATTTCCGGTCCACTAGGTGGTTTGATTTATTTTGGCGCATGTTGCTAATATTGCTCACAGTGTAGTGTTGTAACAATAATTACATGTAACTACTAAACTGTTAGTTAGGTACTACTAAATATTAACAATTATATTTTTAATGTAATTATGACTGCAAAAGGATTCCTATTTTTAGTAGAATTACGCATAAAAGTAAGAGTAAATTGCTCTCGTGCACAGTTAGGATAGAAAACTTTCGAAAGTAATTACTGTATGAGTGATAGTCCAGACTACACGAAAAATGCAACTGAAGGTAAGATAACTAATAGATCTACTTATTAGCTTCTAGCCCGCGATTTCTGTTAAAAATACTAATTTATGCTATATGTTATATGCTATCGCTCGGGAACTGTTTAAGTTTTTTTTCAAATAAATCGACGAATAGATAGATATACGAAATAGATCGCCAGGGAACAAAATGCTGGAACAAAGTATTGTCAGTCTAGGAACAAAATATTAATTTATTATGAACATTATTGTAAAATGAGAATTCGTTTGCGCACTACTTCCGATTCATATCCGAGAAAATAAGGACCAACATGGTCATAGTACATTTTGTACTACGTCTAGCCGATTTCCATAAGAGCTTTGTCAGCCCTTATTTTATCGGTAAAAATTGGACCTAGAGCGCAAACAGAGCGTTTGAGTTAATTCGATTACGATTTTTTATAAAACTGAATGACAGGACAAGCAAATCGCTCGCTTGATGGTGGGTATTTAATTTACGAAATAGTAATTAAGTATCCGTAATTAGCTACCGCGAAGTTGTTAATTGGTATAACTACTTATGTAGAACATTTATTGATTGTTTTTGAACTTAATACTCTTACTTGAAAATCGTTCTGAAATGGATATAAAACGAATTATAGTTATAAAATTATTTTCTTTTCAGAGATATCTTTTGATGAAAAATCTGAAGACTTATATGAGTGTATGGTCCGGTTCTCAAAAAGTTGAAAAAGATCCGCACTAAACAAATTAATCCTATTATCATAGACGAAGATTTATATCTTTCCCATGACAGCGTGGCAGATCTGAACTATGAACTACCCAAGTTACTGTCGGAACAATATTCGAACAGATTTCGCGACTTCAAAAACATGGAAGAATGTTTCAGTTTATTTGCTACTCCTACAAAATGTAATGTACAAAATGCTCCAATACACTTACAAATGGAGTTGATCGAGATTCAAGAAAATTCACTCCTAAAATCCAAATTTGAAGACGTAGAGTTGTGCGATTTCTACAAAAAATACTCAGAAAAACACAAATTTCCGCAGCTTAGAAATTTCACAAGATGATTTAATAAATCAACACATCGTACAAGACTGACTGACGATAATTTGGAAAATTCTTTACGTCTTTGTATCAGTGGAATTAATCCAAATATCGATGGATTAGTTTCCCTAATTCAAGCTCAAGTGTCTCATTGATTTCGGTGTATTTAACTTTCGTAGTTTGTAACAATTGCAAATTTAACGATTTAACTATCATGTACCATTTTTTTATTTTAATAAATTGTACTATAATAACCTTATCGTATTATTTCATGTATAATATCTATCGAAAAAAATATTATCACTACTTTAAAATGCACTAAGTACTTTTAAACGCAGACCGCGAACGTATTTGCACGCTAAAGTTTGGCCCTCAACATGTCAAAGGTTGCGCATACCTGCTCTACGTAACAGGATACAAGTCGCATCAATTTAAAAAATATATTTTAGAAGCGTAAAAGAAGTAAAGCTACCAAGTTCCATTTTTTTCTGATACTGTACGTGTACGAAGAGGGTGAAGAGAATAAAATAATAATATTTTAGCACATTTGGCAAAAGGGTATACCTATTACAAAAACTTCAACTTACTACGGAGATGGAACCGTCAGAATCTGTCCAAACCCGTTTTTTCAACTTTATTCCCTACATGCAAATACGGGTGATAGGGACGAAGGTGCTAACTTTACACCGTTGTTATATGCCTTGTTACCTAACAACACCCAGATGTTTAAACAAGGCAATTTACAATATTACTGGACAGATTTTCTCTGCACACGTTACTTTAACTGTGATTTCAAACTAGCCGCCATTAATACGGTAAACGCAGTTTTTCAAAACGTTTTAGTAAAAGGTTGTTGTTGTTGTTGTTGTTATTACCACTGTGTAAAAGGCGTATGGAAAAAATCTAAACAGGTTTTGCCGTCATTCTGAGTGGTTAAACCTTCCACTGCTGCCGCCTATTTTGGTTCCCGACGCTTTTTTGTAAATTTTTGATGAGTTGTCGAATGAGTCAAAATTTAATGCCAAATGTGTGGAAAAGATAACCTGCAACATATTTAGTTGCTACAAAGAGACTTTCAGAACCACACATAGCGTAGAAGGCTGGCAGAACGCATAAATAATAGAATTTCCAAAAACCTATCCATATTGTATTTTATAACGTTATTAAGAAAATAAGCATTTTGCCAAGATAAGCAATTAAAGAATAGTCCACACAATCCTACGAAAAACGAAGGGAAGCGGAAGTTGAGAGAAACATGAAAATATACCGCATTATAGCAGATGGATCGAAGAGCAATAATAATGTGGCTAAAATATTCATTTTTTCTTTAATAAGTAATATGTTGCCCCACACTAGGATTTTTCCTGTGTCGTGGGTACGGTTTACAGACACAAATTCCACACACAATACACCCAGACCCGGAACAGCTACTTGCAGATCGTACAAATAATTGTTACGTGCGGGAATCGAAACCGCGACCTGGAGCGCAGCAACAGACTGTGTCAGCCACTGCACCAACTGTGCCGTAAAATATACATTATCTAATTTAGATTAATCCAATGTTAAACTGTTATATTTATCCTATAAAAAAGCCTGTCTTCTTCACTCTACTTTTGTGATTTGAAAATCCGTCGAGTTGGAAATGAGAGCCCGAGACTAACAACCAGCTTGAACATAAGAACAAATGACCCTGAAGATCTTAAACAAAACAAACCACTGAAAACCGTTCCGGTCTGCATTATTCTTGAAGTTGCATTCAATGATTCTTTCAGAAATAAAAACGAAAGAGAGAACTAGAAAGATAGAATGCGTATTTTCAGATCATCAAGTGCCATACTCGTAAGTCCAGTTCATAGCGCCTCTCAAATGAAAAATCTAAATAATTACGATTTGAGTATTTTTTATTTGAAAATCTAAAACTGATGTATAATTGTGATGTCTTACGTTTTCGCGATTATTACATAATAAATGAATATATCATAATAAAACACGTTTTATTCCGTTTAAAAGTGCATCGCGTATAATGTAGTATGTAATAGATGTTTGTTTATAACGTTTCTAACACTTTGCAGCATTCGTGGTCGCAGGATGACATTACGGTTACAGATTTTACAAAGTTATTAGTTTTAATTTATATGATATGAATGTTTAAACAGCCGTATGAACGTTTTTCTCTAATTGAATTTGTTAGGAGTTTTTTGTTTTTGTTGCTCATGTCATAAACAATTTCACTTTTATCGTAAAAACGAACTAGTGATGTTTCTCGTCAATAAATTTGCATGAAGCCGACATTTCCTACTGTGTCCATACCTACTGAGAAAAAACGTCGAAACAATGTTTTTTTTAAAAATACAAAATTCAAATCCAAACTCAAAGGTTTCTGTGTCCAGACATATTTCGATACAATATTACGTGAGAAACAGATCAATAGATGTTTTGGGATGACTTGTCCTGACAGCGGCAAACATGAATCAGTAATCGTGTAGCTTAACGACCCATCGCATTAAATGTAAGTGTGTACAACTAGCCTACATAGTACTCGCATTCACAATTAATATTTTATCTTCATCAGAACAATGACAAAATTAAATACCTATCTATATTATAATGCCACCAGTTTTCATCAAAATAATGTCCGATCAAATATCGAAATTCAACAACACAACCATCAAATGATAAGTAGGCAGGATGTTAGATTAGAGCAGCTCAATCTCAAGCTATACCTACTCTGCCCGATAGCTAATATTATTTGCAGATTAGGTAAATTTTAAATAATCCATTGTTATTATATTACATAGTTGCGGTTGGTGCAGTGGCTGACACAGTCGGCTGCTGCGCTCCGGGTCACGGGTTCGATTCCCACACGGAACAAGTATTTGTATGATCTGCAGGTAGTTGATCCGGGTTTGGGTGTATTGTGTGTGGAATTTATGTCTGTAAACGCACCCACGACACAAGAGAAATCCTATTGTGGTGCAACGTTTTAAAAAAAAGAATGTACAGTAACATAAAAATAGTGATGTTAAACTAATTCCATACCTATTTAGAATAGAATTTTCTTTATTGCACACTTAGAATAATAACTTATAGGAAAATAAATTATAATAAAAGTAATTGTACAATGGGCGGACTTATCGCTATTAGCGATTTCTTACAGTCAACCTTTGGATGGACAACAAAAATATGGAAAAGTACTGAGGGAGTAGTCCGTGGTGTACTTATTACACTAAAAACCAAATGCCTTATCTCAGCAATCTAATACAATATAGATGGATACATAAAAAATAAAAATAAAATATACTACTGTATTATACTTTATATAATATAATATAAAATCTATATAAATATATTTCATAGGTAAATTTAATGCATAAAAAAAAAGAGTAAATACACCAAACATTTAAACAGACAGATAATGTGCCTTTACGAGATTTTTTTTAAATAGCTAGTGACTGTGCTCTTCTTATTGACACAAACAGTGCATTCCATAACCGGATAGCCTGGACTGTGAAGGATTTGTCATAAAATGTTGTAGAATGGATTGGCATCTCAAGTCTCAGATTATCCGATGATCTCAGGAATCTCGAATGTGCGTCAGTGAGGAACTTAAAACGCTCTTTAAGATTAGAGGGGGTTTAGGATTAAACAAAATATTGTAAAGCAGGTATAGAATATGAGAATTCCGGTGAAGGCGTATTGGAAGCAACTTGAGTTTTGTACGAAAATCTGAAACATGATCATATTTGCATAAACCAAATACAAACTACGTGTTTACTACAAAGTTTGACAATAGCTTTCTGATTAAAATTTCACCTGCCATAGGTTTAATGTATAAAAAAACTGTTATGTGGTACTATTTATAACGAAAAATATAAGTCATCGGAGATACTGCAATACTTTAATCACATATTTAATTCCTTCCAGCCCTTTTATACAATCCCCTGAGGAAATGATGGAAAAAGGTATTTCTATTATAACGGAAATATTAATTAATGTAATGGTCTACAATTTATACTAATTAATGATACAAGATTGCACTTTTTGACTGCAAAAACATGTGTAACTAATACAATTATGAAAAATTGCTTGTAGATATTCCTTCAACACAAGCAGATCTTTAATTATCATTCCGCATTGATAAATCAACTGTTAAAATATTGTTGTTGAATAGTGAAAAACATAGTTTTATACAAACAGTACATAATCTTCATCATCATATCGGCCATACAACATCCACTACTGAACAAAGGCCTCCCCAATAGATTTCCACAATTGTGTCATATTGGGGGAAATTGCCAGTACTCACCACATTTGGCAGGCGGGTTGGTGAGTGCAGAATGGCTACTCTTCTACTGAAGGAACACTGCTGCCCATCCATCTGGTTTATAGGAGGGATGGGAGGAGATGGAATGAAGCTATATTCTTAATCTGGACCCCACATGAATAGTACATATTGTCGTGAAAAGAAAAGAGAATCCAAATTTCAATTTAACATTTCTCAAGCACGCATTTTTTATAGACTTAATACATACTGTAGCCAAATGTGTTTCATATAAAAAGTGTAACTGCATCATCTACTCTACTCTACTCTAGCTTTCTCTAATATCCAACAAATTAGCATCACTATTATTGCTACTTTAAATGAGAGTTGCTTTTCGCATTGTTACTCTTCTCCAAAAACAATTAATGAGTTCAAACAGGGTTTTCACAGTTGGATAGCATGGTTCATCAGCAAGGTTGTAGGCTATATTTTATTTTAGGAAAATATTGTGACAATCGGCCTTTAAGTAAGTAACCCTGAGGAGCCAGGGTGGCTAATTATACAATTTTAGTTCCATGTTTCATTACCAACAGAATCAACCAAGTTGCTGGCAATTGTAATGTTCTATAGTGAAAATTTTTTGAATCCACAACATTTTATTTTGTTTCCTAGTTTCAACTGCGAGCCAATAAACCAGTGCATTTTATCGTAATTTAAAATTTAACTACATCTGAACCACACTATTTCACTGTCCATCTTTGTTGTCTCCACAGTACTTGGCAAGTTCATAAAAATGGGACATTTAAACTATAATCTATTTCTTATCTTCAGGTATATCTTCTAATAATTTCTCAATGTCTATCCCTTCAGTTTTAGAGTTTTTTGTGTTTGACGCATGAGCCAAGAATAGCTCTTTGAGAAATTGCAGTTCTTTTGTCAGTGTCTTCACTTTCTCTTCAAGCATTTGGTTTTCAGCTTTTAATTTGCTGACACGTGTGAAAGTCTCTTGTGTCCGCTGCTTGGTCTTAAATCTGCTCTTTTTTACTGCCTGTAAATTTAAATGAAGTTAATAAGTATTACGCTCTTTTACTTCAACAAGGACTATATGGTATAATTGTGCAACTTGAGAGCCCTATGCCTAGTTAAGGATTGCAATACAGCTTTGATTACACACAGATTGAACTGACTGACTGTACTGAAATTAAAATAGTAAATCAATAACATTGTGTAATTAGTAATATAGGCTTCATGAAAGTTGAGAAAAATGAAGGTGGTATAGCATTTTTTGGAGCCAACATGCCACTGCATCCCACAATACCTTTGATGGACCTCTATATTTCCAAATTGTAGAATATATTCATATCAAGACCAAATGGCCCTTGAGGGTCAATATGTTGCAGTTGCACCATAACATAAACTTAACATTTTTTTTAAAAGAAGATTTTTAGCTGATTGATGTCTTGTACTAAGTTAACACAACACTATATTGGCAAGTTTTAGTCACTTTATTATATATTAGTATGAAAGATTTTATTGTTGTTGCATGTTTTTTTATCTATACACCTTAGTCACCTGACAATAAAATCTGTATATAAGTAGTAGGATCTCTTAACATACCATTATTATGGGACAAAAAGAAACTACCAATTACTGTATGTTCAAAATATACAAACACGAGAAATTCTTCATTTTCACTTCTTTTAATACTAATTAAATGGAATTACAACTTCTTACAATTCAATACAAATCTTACACCTTTATGAAACAAAAATAGTATTTATAACAAAAGATTCTACACAGGCCACTATAGAATAACTATTGCATCATAATTACAGAACATAAACAACAAATTGCACAATAATTTTACAACTGCTATTTATATGAGACATTAAAATTATCCACTTTATTTAAATTATTTAGACATTAAAATTATTCCACCATATTAAAATTATTCATCTTCATTTAAATTATTTATCCATTTAAGATGTCTTTGGTTTACAAAATACTGACAGTTGAAACTAGTAATTTTGATATCTATTTAGTATAGAATAAGTGTTTGGTAAATTAGGAATCTCATAACAATCATGTAACATGATGAATAGAATTAAGAATGAAGGTAATTATTACCACATAAGTTAAACAATGCTATAGTTACTATAGCATGACTAATTATAATAGTGTGAGGCTAAATACAAAAACAAGAGAAGCAAATAAGTACAAACAGGACGTTAAAATTTATTTTGCTCCATTAGTAAACCTAACAACATTCAGGGCTTTTTTTTGGGACAAGCCAGCCACACATTCCCAACCACTGCAACTCCTGTAAGCCAGGATCTACAATGGCAACCACCGGAAAGAACAACAACCAATGAAGCTTGGTGTGTCCTAGGGAAATGAATAACTGTCTTGGAACCTGCAACAAAATTACTCAGAAAAGAAAAAGGCGGAGCCCAAAAGAATATACATTCCAGTACCCTTCATAGCCAACAGAAGACAGAGAAAATACTATAGGTCATAGGCACAATAATTGGAAGTGGACAACTAGGATAAGCCTAGTTGCCAAGCACCATGGGCACAAAAATACTTATAAATATTTTAATAGATCACCCAGTTTTACCCCATGTAACAAAAGGCCTATTTAACATTCAGGGCTATAAGATCGCCCAGTTATACCCCATAAAAAAATAATGAGACAATAAGGTAGAAAAATATTGCTTATGTGGGTTACCAGTATTGCAGTTATCCCCTCCAAGTTATATTTATATATATATTTCTTTTTTTTTATTGGCATTTCACATATAGGCACTAGTAATAACATTGTCGTTCATATGGATTAATCTAAACAAAGATATATACTTGTACTAAGAATAGGTTTACCACAATAATGCATTGTGTAGGGGTTGGAACTCAATAGCTTCTCAATTTCCAGTGCAACCCTTGGATCTGAATCTATGTGTTAATTAAGCATCAGTCTCGCAAGATCATCTGTTTTAAAAAACAATGGCAGAATCATTTAAACGTAATCATGCTAGATAATATATGTAGTTACAACATGTACCTCATTATTTCTGTCCCTCTTCCGTCTGTACTCGTCGTCCTCATCATCAGCGTCACTAACGCCCCGTCTCCCGCGCTTATTAGGAGCCATATCAAAGAACTCTTCAAGCTCGTCTAATATCATCAAACTGTTTATACGACAAACGCCGCGCCTTCTTCACAAAATTTACTATATGTCACTTTTACCACACGCCTGCAATAATAAGAAAGGAAGTTCTATAAAACAACTGAGTTACTGAATCTTTTTGTCTCAAGTTTAACAAGAAAAATCATGACGCAACTGTAATTAAATCTCGATCACTTTCACATAATGCCAATTACGTACCAATAACAGACGCTTATCGTAATTTTATGAAACTGAAATATTGCTTAACTGGGTTTAAAACTAAACACAACAACAAATAACGTATTATGGCAAGCTGATCTACGAGTATATACTCAGCTCTCTGACACCACAGAGTACTTTTTCTGACACTGTCTAACTCTGATACCTCTTGAGTATTATTGTTCTGTCAGATACGATAATATACGTATTACCATCTACGAAAACATCACAATATAAATAGCTCAAAACGTTATCAATGTCTTTTGACTGTCATTTAGTTTAGACAGTTTTGGACCACAGAGTAAATATTACAATGCATTGACATCACTTACAAATTTTCATTTCACAGATTTTTTCATTTTCTAATGCCCACTCTGTAGTAATTGTTTTACCTCCTAGTCTCTTTTTTTCCGTTACACACCTAATTGAATTTATTTTAGTTATCTTTTGTTTTTTTTATATTTCCTGTGTCCATGTCCCCTTTAAGTAACCTCAACTTATTTGAATCAGTAATGGAAGATTCATTATCAAAAATCAAACCGTGCAAGAAAAACATTATAGTATGCGGTGACTTCAATATTAACATATTAGATGGTTCCCCGACAAGTATCCGATTTTTAAATCTTTTAACCTTAAAAATTTGTTTTTCGAAGCTACCAGGATCACTGCCACTTCTTCCACTTGCTTAGATAATATATTTAGTAATTGTATTGCTACAAATAAGCTAGTTGTACGTGACTTAACATCAGATCACTGTGGACAAATTGCTGTTTTTCCTAATGTAGTTCATATTAAGCCGCAAAAATTTGAATGTAGGCCGATTACAGCTAATCGCATTGCGCATTTTAAAAATAATATTAATATAATAATATGAAGTTATCATGAGGAATAACTATCGGGAATATATTGTGAAGGACGGCACGGTTGACATCTGTCGGGCATGCCACCGTCCGGGTGAGTCTATCCGTCACATTATTTCCGGTTGTTCTCGTCTTGCTAATGGCGAGTACTTGCACAGGCATAACCAAGTGGCCAGGATTATACACCAGCAACTTGCACTGCAATACAACCTTGTGAGTTCAGAAGTGCCCTACTACAAGTATGTGCCCGACCCAGTTCTCGAGAATGACCATGTCACATTGTACTGGGATCGATCTATCATCACTGACAGGACTATTGTAGCCAATAAGCCTGATATAGTGGTGATAGATCGAGTAGAGCGCCGCACAATGATTGTGGATATAACTATCCCACATGACGAGAATCTCGTGAAGGCCGAGAAAGATAAGCAAATTAAGTATCTTGACTTGGCGCACGAGGTTGTCGACATGTGGGAAGTAGACTCTGCAATCATTGTGCCGATAGTCGTTACGGCCAATGGCCTAATGGCCAAGAGCCTCGACCAACACCTGAAGAGGCTCTCGTTAGGCGGCTGGGTCAAGGGCTTGATGCAGAAAGCGGTACTCCTAGGCACGGCTCGTATTGTTAGGAGGTTCCTCTCTTTGGAGCCCTGACCACCGGCAGCTTGGACCTTGTTCCCGATGCCGGTGGGCTACTATTTCTTATATTTTTAAATGTATATTTTTGTATGATGTATATTTAAAAATATAATTTATATGTATTCAGTTTAAATAAAGTATATTAATATTAAAATATGCCGTGTGGTGCCGGCTCAGAATACCACCACCCCATCTCCTCCCGTGGGTGTCGTAAAAGTCGACTAAGGGATTAGCCGGAGGATGGGCAGCAGCGTCCTTCGAATACATTAACAGCTCAACTGCGATCGCCAACCCGTCTGCCAAGCGTGGCGATTATGGCAAAACCCCCCATCGAGCCCACAACACAGCCATATCGGTCGTTGTGGTGCTCTTTGGGGGAGGCCTGTGTCCAGCAGTGGATTTCAGTCGGCCGAAATGATGATATTAAAATTAAACCCTCAATATTGCAGTACCAGGATCCTAATGACTTATATCATTCTCTTTTTAATGTTGTGAAAAATGAGTTTCAGAGTACTTTTAAGACTAAAATCTTTAATACTAAGGGCACTAAAGCTACTTTTAATCAATGGGCGACTGCAGGCATTTACAAAAGTCGAGCAAGACTTTACGAGTTATATGGAATAAAAAAATATAGGTTTGACTCTCGTTTTCTAGATTATCTTAGGAATTACTCCAAGACATTTAAAAAGGTGTGTTTTATGGCTAAATCCAAATTTATTAGTACGGAAATTAAAAAGTCTAAAAACAAAATAAAAGCAACATGGAAATCTATTAATAATGCAACTGGCAGAACGGTTTGCCGCGATGATCAATTCGAGCTTATTGATACAAGCAATAAATGTGTAACTAGAGATCGGGATCTCTAGTTCACGTAGATCACGTTACGTAGCTGAGGTCTTCAATGAGGTTTTTTCGAACATACCCTTAACTGTAACGCGCTCCTTAAACTCATCTTCGACTGAAGCTGACAGCCTATTGTGTAGTAGTGTGTCTGAATGTAGTGTCATTTTCAAATTTGAGCACATTACTCCGCATGATATTGTTAACACCTTTAAGTCGCTGAACCCAAAAAACACTGGTGACTATTGGGGCATTTCTATAAAACTTTTAAGTAGTATAATAGACATAGTTGCACCCTACCTCTGTATTATTTTTAATAAATGCGTTGACCTAGGTGTTTTTCCAGACCTTATGAAGTACAGTAAAGTTATACCTTTTTTTAAATCCGGTGACAAAAGTAACATTGGTAATTTTAGGCCTATTTCAATTTTACCGGCCTTCAGTAAAATCTTTGAAAAGGTCATACTCAAACAAATATTGCGACATTTTAATTTAAATAGCCTCCTTCACAATGAACAATATGGCTTCACTAAGGGTCGTTCAACGATTGATGCAGGAGTTGCTCTATTAAAACACATTTATGATGCTTGGGAAAACTCTCAGAATGCTATTGGAGTCTTCTGTGATCTTTCAAAAGCGTTCGATTGCGTTCATTATGATACTCTTTTACGTAAACTCCGCCACTATGGTGTTCAGAATATAGCACTTAGCCTAATTAATTCTTATCTGCACAATCGATTTCAGTTCGTTGATGTTAATGGCGTGAAATCTTCCGAAATGCGTGTTCGATTGGGCGTGCCACAAGGTTCAATTCTTGGCCCATTTTTGTTTTTAGTTTATATTAATGATTTACCATTCTATCTACAGACCGTATGTAATATTGTACTGTTTGCAGATGACACTTCACTTATTTTTAAAGTTGATAGAAAAAGGCAAAACCTTTACGATGTGAACAGTATACTTTCCATGGTTACGCACTGGTTTACGGTAAATAATCTGGTACTCAATGCCAAGAAAACGAAATGTATTAACTTTATGATGCCTAACGTAAATAACCTGGGAGCTAACATTACTATGAATAACGAAGTTCTCCAAACCGTAGAATCTACAGTGTTTTTGGGCATTACAGTAGATACAAAACTTCAGTGGGGTGCTCATATATCTTGTATCGCGGGCAAGCTTAGCTCGGCGGCTTACGCAGTTAGGAAAATTCGACAACTGACAGATGTGGATACAGCTCGTTTGGTTTATTTTAGTTATTTCCACAGTATAATGTCTTACGGTATTTTGTTGTGGGGTAGGGCCGCGGATATTGAGAGCATTTTTATTCTACAAAAACGAGCTGTCCGTGCAATATATCAGTTAGGTGCTAAAGTTTCGCTCAGAGATTATTTTAAAAGTACAGGCATCCTAACTGTTACATCACAATACATTTTTGCTAATATAATGTATATTAAGCAGAATCTAAATTTATATGCGAAATATTCTGATATTCATGCCATTAATACTAGAAATAGGCATAAATTATGTGCCCCCTATCACCGGTTGCATAAAGTACATAACTCATTTTTAGGGCTCGGTATCCGTATTTATAACAAAATCCCTATTAGTCTACTAGATTTACCTTTAATTTCTTTTAAGACCAAAATTGAAGAGAACCTTATTAACAAGGCTTACTACAATATAGATGATTATTTCAATGATAGAAATTGTTGGTCTTTTAGTTGAACACAAGATGATTCCATGTGCTTGGGAGTTTTATTATTATTTGATAATTTTTATCTTCATTACTTGTTTTGACATTTGAGTTGACACATTTAAAATTTCATAAAATTTTATGTTATTTTCATCAATTTAATATTATGGCATTGATTGACTATTAGTTAATATTAATATTGTTCTTGTGACATTAACTTATAATATTTATAAAAAAACTGTAAATGTGTGAGCATCATGTAGCCATTAATGTTATATGATAAGTACTTATTTTGATTGTGTCTTTTGCCTGGCTGTATTGGTCTGTCATGCTCACTAAAATGTCTTGCTAACGGTGGCGTTGTGTATCGGGTCGTTCGGTTCCCTACAATATGGTTGAGCTAAGCGATGCTGATGCATGCGTCATGCTCGTGAACGGGTGCCGTCTGTTGGGACTGGTCAGCCGTTACCTGCCACGGCAAATTCATTATAATATAATAATAATTTTATTGTGGTATGTTTCATCTTTACACATTAACCTACATTTTTCTCTGTATATGTTTTACAAACATGTTTACCTATACAATTAACATTGTAATCCCCAACTATTTTAAAAGAGTATCCATGGAGTTTCTTGCCGGCTCTTCTCCATGAGATCAACTATTTGGAACCGTGCAACTTAAATTCTGACGTTTCATAAGTGCCAATATGTGGTTTATTTAAAATAAAAAACTTTGACTTTGACTTTGACTTTGACATGTGTACGCTGCTGTAAGCCAATAAAATATGTTTCTTTCTTTCTTTCTATAAAACGGAGAACTTTCTGCGAGGGAGTGGTTACGTACTTTGTGCGGCTGCGTTCAATAATAACATTATTTGTGAACATCATAATCACAGATTACTATATTATCAAGCACGAAGATATAAAACTTCATGGCATCAAGTATTAAATAATACTAGTGGTCACCCAATGGTCGAAATTAAACTGTAATTACTTTTTATTCATATGCTCGGTTTTTGAAGCGTTAGTGTTATAATACCCCTCATTATGCAATAGTTTCATCAACTACTATCATCATATATACGCACATTAACTGTATCGTATTAATCACGAATTTCGGAGTATTCGGAGATCACAATCAGCATTCTTTTATAGATACAAGAAAAATTGTCTATTCATTCACTCATTCACTTTAGTCCTTACTTTATGATTTACCATGTGTCATTTACATTTTTACTTTTTGTTATGCTCTGCTGATTTGATGATGATTTTAGTTCTTCTCTCGAATGCTCGGGAGTATATTCGGTGCAACGCAACCGAACAGCTCAGCATTTCTACCTATATACGCATCGGAACGGGATTGGTATTCTCGTTCACATATAATGTTTAAATGAAATACAAAACATTGTAACATGAATAGAAATTTATTTCGTGACACACATCAGAAAAGACAAAAAACGACAATGAGGAAGGCCAAAAAAAAACAATATGTGATTATTAAAACCTCTTTGCTTTAATACTCCTCCTTAATCTCATATCTCCTGGCACTCCTCTCATCACTCATCATCATCTCAACCCCATACTACTCACACACCACTCATACTTCTGTCTCAACAACGCTTTGGTCAGAACATCCGCTACCATCCGCGCTGTCTCCTTACCTTAATTGTACATCACCTTTCTCTATTGCCTCTCTGACAAAGTGATATCGTACATCCACGTGCTTCGTACGTTGGTGGTGCACTGGGTCTTTAGCTATCGCCATAGCCTACTGACTATCTGTGAATATAGTAATTGATGGTAGCGTAATTGATTCTCGCCCCATCTCTGCTATAAACCTGCGAAGAAATATCGCTTCCCTTGCAGTGAGACGAGCTTTCTATCTCTTCTTTCTCCCCGTCTCTTCTTTAATTCTAAAATATCCATTTAGAATCCACAACGTTGCAAGATTTTGGTAGTTTTACGAAAGTCCAAGTAATTTCTCTTCAGCGCTTCCAGCTCCTCCTTAATAGCAGCTCTGCCTCTTCTAGACATTGCCTCTTGGACACTCTGTGGATCATCTTCATCAGCGGTTGTTTGGTAAGTGATGTAACCTGGAAAGTCTCTTTTCTTCCTTTCTTTAATAGGATATCTCCTTTCCACATGATGATCATCATCTTCCTTTTCATCAGATGTCATCCACTCTTCATCACTAACAACTTGATTCTCTTCTTCAATGCACTCATGCAGTGGCGGTTGCTCAATCTTCTCTTCTTTATTTTCAGTATCTCCTTGATCTTTTCTCAGGTGTAGACCTTCGTCTACATTCTTAGTCAAATTTTCTTCAAGACTGACTATCACATGCCCTTCATTCTTATTCTCTATAGGCTTCACACTGGTGAATTTTTTATTTTCGAAAAATACAACGTCCCACTCCTTACGTGAATAAGCTCTTTCGATTTTGGATCCCATTTCCTCCTTTTAGCGTCGGGGATATGTGCAAATGCTTTGCATCCAAAAACTTTGACCATACCCAGATCTTGCTTCTTCCCCGTCCACGCTTCCTTTGGCGTTTTCCCTTTGACTGCGACTATCGGGGACCTATTCTTTAAATAAACGGCACAATTTACGGCCTCGGCCAAAAGTTGTCTCCAATCCTGCCTCCTGAAGCATACTCCTAGCTTTTTCTACAATCGTTCGGTTTGCACGTTCTGCAACACCATTCTGCTCGGGCGTATACTCTACTTGTGAGTTGGTGTAGGATTCCACAATCCTTCATCAACTTGTTCATCTGTCGGTTGACATACTCTTTGCCACTATCCGACCGCAGAATCTTCAGAGTCTTTCCAGATTGTTTTTCTACAAAAGTCTTGAACTTGTGGAACTTTTCAAATACTTTACTCTTGTTCTTGAGGAAATACACGAAAGTTTTACGCGTGAAATCATCAATGAAAGTCAAGAAGTATTTGTATCCACTGAGTTAATTTTCACCCATTGGTCCACAAACATCAGAATGAACTAATCCGAGAACTTCTTTAGCCCTATTCGCACGACCTCTCTGAAACGGTTGTTTCGTTTGTTTCCCCATTAAACACGCTGTACACTCTAAGTAAGTTGAAGTGTTAGGAAAACTTACTCCAGTGGCTAATTTGTCTCTCAACAATGTAAGGTTACGTATGCCAAGGTGCCCCATACGCCTATGCCACAACTCCATATCTTCACTGACAGTCGAAGCTAGTGCGATTTCCTGTAAAACGAGTTTTAGTTTATAAACGCCATTCTCCTCAACACCTGTATGTGCAACATCACCTGTTACCTTACATTCGTCTTCTCGCAACAACTGAAAACCTTTCCTTGAAAACACTACCACAAAGCCTCTCTTTACAATAGTGCTCACACTTAATAGGTTGGTTTTTAAATCGGGTACATATATCACGTTACTTACGCTCGTATTTTCTTTCTCGCATATCACATACTCTACTCCTATACCAAACACCTTACCTCCATTTGCACACCCAATCTCTATCTTTCGGCCACACATTCTGAAATCTCTCAACCACTCTCTATTATTGGTCATGTGGTTAGTTGCTCCTGAATCAAGAATCCATTCTTGGTACTCTCCTGCCGTTGCAAGTCCAAGTGCTACTGAAGCATTCATCTTGATTTTTGGATTTTCAGGGCAAACGTTTGCTTTATGTGGTCCATTACAGATAAAAAAAAAATCATATGTGCCTTTCTTGGCACAGGTTTCTTTGCTTTTCGATGTTTATCGGTTAGAAGTGCAGTATAATTGGTGCTGGTACCTAAGTACTAACGTCTAAACCTGAACTGTATGAAGCCTCCATCTGTAACAGCTTGGTCTTCACGTAGTCTGTGGTCAACTCTACTCTTGAGTTATCAATCGCAAGCCTCATCGGTTGAAAGGTTTCAGTCAAACGTTGTAACATCAACGTTGCTAATAACTCATCGTCAACCTCCTTACCGATGTCACTCAATTGCTGCGCTACTGACTTCAGCTCGGTGACATAACTCCTAATTGATGTAAACTGTTCAAGCTTTAGGCTTACAAGCTTTGATAAAAGTCAGCATCTGTTATTTAATCATTTATCCTCAAAAGCTGACCTTAAAGACTCCCACGCCTCCTTTGCCGTTTTTTTTTTTGTCTTTTTTTTTGCATGTCTTACGTGGATCAGGCAATGCGATTTTATCATCAAGCATATCTTGGCTCTTGCTTTTTGGTCTCTTTTTAAGCCTACTACATCTGAACTCTCGGGTGTCGTCTGAGTGTACTCCCAAAGGTCGTCATGGATTAAGTACAGCTCTACCATAAACTTCCATGTGTTATAATAAGAGTTTCCGTCAAGTTTCTCTATAGACGTTAAGCTCATACCTGTATCATGTGGTTGCAATCTCTCCAGTCGCTCACCACTTGAAGTTGTGCTTACAACTTTACCTTCTGTCGCCATAATAGGTAACATTTTTTTTTCATTAAACATTGAATAGAATCGTGCTGGGCCCATAACCTGAACGGGATTGGTATTCTCGTTCACATATAATGTTTAAATGAAATACAAAACATTCTTCTTCTCTTAGATTATGTCTTCTGTAGATTATCTTCCACAATTTCGCCAATGTCAAGTATAAGGCAACGTTGTATGTACGGTGTTGAGATTAATTAATCTTTACATATTCAATTAAATATTTCTCAAAAATGAAAAAATCTATAACATATGTCGGCAACGCCGTACGGTTCAATTGTTTTTTTTCATACAAAACATTATACTTCTTCTTCTCTTAGATGATGGCTTCTGCAGAGTATCTTCCACAATTTCGCCAATGTCAAGTATAAGGCAACGTCGTACGGTGTTTAGAGTAATGAATCTTTACTTAATCATAAAAAAATTCTCAAAAATGAAAAAAATCTATAAAATATGTGGGCAACGTTGTAACGTTGTAACGTTGTAAACGGTTTTCAATTGTTTTCTGAACTTTTTTCCAATTGGTTTTTTGCAAGCACGTCTATTCAATCTTTCAAAATTACCCAAAACATTATAACATGAATAGAAATTTATTTCGTGACACACATCAGAAAAGACAAAAACCGACAATGAGGAAGTCCAAAAAAAAAAACTATATGTGATTATCTGATTATTAAAACCTCTTTGCTTTAATAGCATCAACGCGAAGTATCAACGTGCAGTTCGCAATCGGCAATTAAACCATCATCGCGTAACTCAAATCGAATCAAATCATGTTTTAGTCGGGTGTACATGTCTTAACTTTTATGTATAGGGTATATTTTTTATGTGTAACATATTTGCTCTCGCTTTCCTGTAATCTGTGGGAGTGACTTCGTGAAAAGGAACGGAAGTGTGTAACAGGAAGCCGGGGAAGATATAAATAAATAATAGTTTCAAAAACAACAAAAAAAACACGCTTTTGTAGATAATCTTTTAGTGCGGATAACTACAAAAACGTGTTTGTTTTTGTTTTTTTGGACCGAAGTTGCATTGTCATCGATCCTTGTGATAAGTGTGCGAAGTTTCAAATCAATACGACGTTTTGACGGGCATGAAAATCGAGTTCAAAAATTCCGTTACATAGATCCACAGATACATTGGTATGTATATAATAAAGCGTGTTAAAATGGAATCAAATTATAACACTCCACAAAGAGATTCCATTAATATTTTTTTCCAGTTGAACGCATGAGGACCGCTTGATTTTATAGCGTTCTTCTTCTCTTAGATTATGGCTTCTGTAGAGAATCTTCCACAATTTTGCCAATGTCAAGTATAAGGCAACGACGTTCGGTGATTAGATTAATTAATCTTTACATATTCATAAAATATATATCAAAAATCACATACAAAAAAGTTTTATTACTTATCTGTGGCAGCGCTCGCTTTAGCGTAGAGATCACCGAGTACCTTTTTGTAGAGATGGTATTAGGGTAATTTTTTGGTAATCCTATTACTGAATATATCGCTTTACTGATATTACATCTATTATTATAACTGTTACCCAGTAATAGTCAAATAATAGTATACGGACTCAGTATTTGCTACCCAATATTGATATTTAACGTACTCGTATGATGACATTATTATCGATACCGACCAACATAATACATATTATGCGAAACGGTGATTCAAATTTCCTTCGTACTTTTACAGGCTAGGACTGTTATCGTTGTTCTGTTAGTCAGCTCGTTGGCGTATTTAAAATGTTAATCACCGTATGTACATTGATTGCTGGTTCAGCAGTGGAGGTCTTTTGGTTGATATGATGATGATGATGATATTAAGTACATATCTTGATTGACCGTAATGGATCATCAATTAATGTTCTAAAACAGATATTTGTGCTAATTCGTAGTCGAGTGGGCTTTATTTATCTAATATTATAATAAATGCAGTAAAGTAAGAGTTACTGTAAAAGCTTTTTAAATAAAACATCAGACTATCAGATCACAATATAATTCTTTCTTCACGATAAACTTCTAACAGTTAACGTAAATCTTATTTACACAATTAATGGAAGCATCGAATGCTAAACTTTCTAATACTGTAATGCTAACCATTCTCAATACATTCTATAATTATACAGAATAACAAATTGAAGGTAAAATTCCTTAAACGAGATGACATATAATACTTTGAAACTAATCATACATTTTAATATCAATTAGTCAAGTAACAAAGCTAAAACGTAAAGAAGCTTATAATATGTAATTATATATCATATTTCATGTAAATACCTACATCACAGAAGACAACTGTAAAAACTGAAGTCATAATCGAAACGTATCGATTCGAAATCAACAATGAATACTACAAAATGCTTTTGTCTGTACGAACACAATTGACTAAACTATAAAGGGTTAGCTATAAATCCAAAAAATAAAAATATCGGTAGCTATTGTCATGTATCCCATTTGTAATAGTGAAACTCATTACGGCACCTATCACATAAAGGTTGTGCACAGAATTAATTAATTAAAATTAAACACAATGCAAACACGAAATTTGTTATGTCAGCAATTAGTTAATTCATTCAATATAGTTTTTAAGATTTCCAAAGCAAAATAAAGACATATACATAATGCAATATTAATTTAAGCCACATTTAAGAGGCAAAAAGAGAATTTTAAGGTAAAATATTCGAAACTCCTAATTTATTGTTAACAAGTCAGCGATGAAAGCACTTTAACTTGCTTTTTTCAGTTTAGGATGTTTCAATTAAAATATAAATGGTTGTTTACACGACCAAAAATTGTTTACAGGAACTGTATAAACACTATTTGCTTGTTAAACTTAAATCTAGTAACCAAAAAAATACCATGGATTGCAAATTTACAACCGTAACAAATGTGATCCGAGTCGGAAATTCTGGTTGGAAGTAAGATCATTTTACGGTTTACCGTTTACCTTTACATGTATTCTATTAAGCGACGGCCCTAGCATGCGCATGAGTACTCGTTAGGCCTTGTTATCGACGAGGATTAACACACAGTGTCTGCTGTAGCACTAGTTTATTTTTTATGAAAACCGCCTGGTTACCTTTCTTACCTTGTCGCCTATTGTAGCGGCGTGTGACACCGTCTGTTAATCCAGTTAGTGATGAGATGAGGAAGTTTAGACATAAGAAATGTATAAATTACATACATGAATTAGGAAGCAACATTGTAGCTAAAATTATCATTATTGAGCCAGCTGTGACAGCATATCTATATTTATGGTTTGACAGAGGTTATTGATTATTTCACAGGTTTGGAAACAACAAACTATCAACACGTTTAAATCTTTCAGCAAATTATACCTGTTTATTACGGAATATGGGTAGATAGCTGACCCCGGCAAAAGATTTGAATAATGACACCAAGCAGATGAAGGCCGTGGTCGTCGTGCTGCAATGTCTACGCAAGATTTTTGTCGTATCACAGAAATAAATACAAATTGAAAAAGAAGCGACAGTCGTATAGAACAAGAATTTCTACAACTGAATAAAATGTTACACGTCGACACTGCGTTATGTCAAAGAAAATATGAAAATGTATATTCTAATATTAACCTACTGAAATTAAACCAGTGTAATTGTTATTTACATATTATTGTAAACGATTAAATACGTTAATTGTTGCGTTATTGGAACTATAGTTTAAATATTATGCTTAAAAGACAAAATATATTTCGTTCTTGTAATATTGTCTTAAGTCCAAGCTACTTTGTATCTTAGAATTCTTATTTTGTTTAATAGCTACGAAGATATCTAGAAAACTGAAGCTAGGTACGGGAAAATAAACTTTCCCATAAAGATCGCAACGCAAAATCATAAGAACAAAAGCAGACTGAAAATAGAGACCACTTTTTGACGAACCCTGATAAATATGAGGAGCCAGATAGATAAATTTAAAACGATATAGATCGCGTTCTAAATAATACTTAGAGATATGTGAATTTTCGTATTAAGAATCTACGTAGTTATCAGACAAAACAGGGATATGAATGTCCTTAATAATGGATATAGGCAAATATTTTGTTTATTTAATTTCTATAGTAATGGTTATAACGTCTCTGAGACATTTAGCGATGCGGATAAAACCAACAAAGAATTCCGTTGTTAAAACAAGGGACAAAGTACCCGTGCGTTGCACTATTTTGACCAATGAGGTCACATAGGTTTTGTACATTCTACGTTATAAAAGGGGCCACCACTAAATGCAACAGAGATCTTAAATGAACACACGTTAGTTATTTAAAAGAGGTGAGTTTTATTTTTATTATACTGTACTATGGTCATACTAACACTGTATTTAAGTTAAAACATGGTTAAATATATGTAAGTATAGATGTTTGGTAAATGTTTTTATTTTCGGCACAAAAATACAGCATCAGATATTTGAATCATTTTGTGCTCCCAAATCTCAAAGGTAAGTTATATCTTATACAGCTAGAATAAATATAGATAAGTACAGACTTGGAAAATATTTATTACAAATCCATAACAGGAACATTTTTTACAAATATTTCTTATTCGTTTGGTTTCTACTGTATTTCTGCAAATATTATTTGTAGACGAATTTATTAAGAAATACGTAGGCTTGACAGTGAAAATGAATGCCGTTTTAATAGTCATTTAGTTTGTTATTATGCCAGTTTTGAACTGAAGAAACTGAATGTTTGTCAGTTATAAGACAGCCGTTTAAGGCTGTAATTATTATTATTGACTGGAAAAATATGAAACCACTGTCAATTTTAACTTTGACTAAAGTATGAGCAGTACCATAAGATTACAATACAAGCACGAAAGACCACAATAAAAATGTAATTTTAGAATAGGCATCTCGATAATTAAACAGACTCAAACTTTAGGCTTATTGTACATAATAGGCAACCACAAACCACTGAATGCTAACATACCTAAATGAAATTCATAAAATACTAGTATAAAGCGAAAAAAACGAATACATATCTTTCGATTTTAAACAGCAGAAACCATGGTATAGTCTGTGAGTGATTACTGCGTGCATCGAAACTAATTTTTTGATTAAAATTGTACGGTAGATACAATAAAATAACTTTTAAAAATCTGTAACGACGCCTGTCACCTTAGTCATCCTGCGACCACGAATGCTGCAAAGTATTCGAAACGTCAAGAAAATCAAAAATCAAAAATATACGCGATAGAATCCGTTTAAAAGTGTTCTATCTTATTATGTTTTTCGTTTCTAAAATAAACTTTTCCTTGCCCAACGGCTAAGCTCGCAACTTGTACATAGTTTTTGAGACAAAAATACGTACCACTATTTACAATCGAATATGTTACCTTTTAGCTCAGAGGTCCCTTTTATGACCAAATATTAGTTATCTTCTTTTAACGTAAGTATTCTAAGTACAAAATTAAGACTAAATAATAAGACTGGCTAGATATAAAGAAAAAATACGATGACTTATTGAGTATTGTTTGCTTTATTAGTCGATTACTATAACGGGGTAATCGATTAGTAATCGATGGATATCACTAATATATAACAAAATGTGAAACGTATATTATAGCATAAACTTTTTTCTTTAAAAATGGTCTGGGAAACCGGAACAGCCATACTTTGTAGGCCTTTTATATAGGCCTTACAACCATAGGCCATTAATGTCATACATGTTTAAACCGTCCTTATTATTCAATCCTATAAAGTATGTATAGAATTATTATGTCAATGCTTACGGTAAGAATCATACAAACTAATGAACTAGTATCGCTCAGTTACCAGCAGTCGACGGCAAGAGCTCACCGTATCACTCGTCCAGATACGCACAGTCGTTTGTAAATATGATGACACTACCTACTTATTTATTTATGGGCTTGAAATAAGTCCTTCGTTATTTAGAAAATCCGGGCAATAGGTTACCAAAAGCTACAATAAAAAATGGCACAGCCTGTGGAAGATAGCCAATTTTAGTTCATGGTTTGATAGCATCTACGTTTATATTTACTTTAAGAACGCAAAGGCTTACTTTATATTCATATTACACTGGGCGGTTTATTTTTTAAAGCGCATTTTTCTCTCTTGCTGGCTTGTCTTTTATTTAGCATAGCAATTCATAGGCTGAACAATCATATTTCTTACTAACAGTTCGAAACGATTGATATTCCAATATTTCATCCTTGATTTTTTTTCAACACAGAACGTAAAATTTTTCATCAGGTTATCTTAATGAAGTGTCAGTGATTGTGTCAGTCAACCACGTACTTATCTGGACGAGATCACATTATTTAAACCTATTTATTTATTATCATTGCAAAGATATAAAGTTATTAAATGATGAATGATTAAATATCGAAATCTAACTTCTATCAATTGCCTAAAACTAGTCATAGTTGTAGGAAATTAGAATTAAGCATCATTTATATAGACGTAATATGAGCAACATTTGGTTCTCTCATTTGTGTATTTAGTATTATTATAAGTAACACTGAAAATCGATTAACCAATCTAGTCAGTCGATAAGTTGTCGAATAAAATTTTAGTCGAGTCGCTTTTTAACAAGCTATATACTAATAATTTTAGTAGATTTTTCCTTCTTATTCTTAACATATCATACCTATTGGGATATAAAACGAATGAAGCATGTTCGTGGCAAGAACAATAGTCAAACACTTAGGTAATAAATAATTTCCATAATTAGTAGTCAAGTCATTGAGCATTTTTCCTTGAATAGTCTTTCACGTGCACATAAATTATTTCGCACCGTTATTATTTATTTCACAACTAAACCTACGTACAGTAGGTATACTAATATCCTGAACTAGGTATATGAATAAAATATTAGCGTCTTTAGCAGATTATTATAAACACTGCCCATTCTTACAGCAAATCCATCCCAACTATCTTCTATCACATGGTTCAAACTGAATGTGATGCTGGATTTACTGTGGCAGCTGCATCTGTGTCTTGCGGCACTGGCAGAGCCACTTGATGATGCGTGCGTTGCGTTCTACCACGCTAGGGGGCTCTGTGTTGCGGTAGATCTGTTTCTGTACGCCAGGGCCTTGTACCTGTGAAGAAAACAAAATAGTGCCAAAGTTCAGATACACAGGTAGTTTAAATGAGAAATCTAGAATGGTACCTATTATAAAACAAGCGAATCGTTTTGGCACAGTTCCAGCTCCAGACTCCCCAAGAACTTGACTTTTAGTGACTTCGAAGTAAAATTTGTTTTTAAAACTTCTTTGTTTATCATTTAATCATATTATATATATTATTAAAGATAGTGACCGACTGGCAGCGGACACAGGGTTCAAGTAACCGGTGGTTAGAGCTGCAGAAAAAGAAACCTTCCCACTATGCGTGCCGTCTCGAGTACTTATTGCTTTCTATAACAAGTCCTTGGGTCCAGACACCTAACGAGATAACGCGATTTAGATGTCGGTCGAGGCTCTTGGCAATGAAGCTGAGGCCATTGGCTGTCACAACTATCGGCACAATGGTGTGAGTGAGAGACTTCGTCCCACATGTCAACAACCTCGTGTGGCAAGTGTTAGCGACTACCATCACAATAAACGTCAAATCCCAATAGTTATTTATATTTTGATTATGATTAATAATAATTTGGGACCTATAATTCTCCATTTTTATCAGTATCTTATATTTATTGTAAATGAACATGATTTAGGTACATTAATTGTTCACCTGTTCATGTTTACCAGTAGTGACGTCATATGAGACTGAACAACTTATGTATACAATAATCACTTAAATAATTTATTATAATTCCAATTTCAACATTTAATGCTTTTACGAATTGATTAAACACTTTTTGTTCTTAAAATAACATGCCGCATGCATCTTTACATAATTCGGAGAGGATGACAGGAAAGCAATCAACCTCTACAGCGGAGGGAAGGCGATTGTGAAAAGGTCGCCCCCGAAGCAAATCTCAGGGAGGATTGTAATTTATTAATTGTAAAGGATCGCGCTAAGCTTCGCTGTGCGCTGTGCTGCGCACACGGCGACACGTGACCACGTGCGTGCCACCGTCTTCCCGGGAAAATACCTATTTAACTACCACAAATTTCCATTGTCAAATTGTATATAACGGCTTCAGAAGAGCTATTCTGAATGTACGCATGAAACCTTTCCGTGTCGAGAACATGTCTTCAGAGATCGGTATTAAAATCTACCACTAATGAAAGGGCGGAAAATATTAAAAATAAATAGCTTTACAGGTTGATAATAAAAATTAAAACCGTGTGGTGCCGGCTCAGAATACCACCCACCCCATCTCCTCCCGTGGGTGTCGTAAAAGTCGACTAAGGGATTAGCCGGAGGATGGGCAGCAGCGTCCTTCGAGTACATTAACAACTCAATTGCGATCGCCAACCCGTCTGCCAAGCGTGGCGATTACGGCAAAACCCCCCAAAGAGCCCTCAACACACCCATATCAGTTATGTTGTGGTGATCTTTGGGGGAGGCCTTTGTCCAGCAGTGGACTTCATTCAGCCGAAATGAATAAAAATTATATTTTCGAAGGCCTCTATATATAAACCACTCGACCATAAACCGTCGACACGTCCTCGACACGGAAAGTTCACGCGTTTAGAATAGCTCTACTGAACCGTATAATACTTAGTTGAAGGATCATTTGTGGTTTTCACCAATACTCACTACGCTTGGCAGGCGGGTTGGTGAGCGCAGTATGGCTACGGTTTCGCAGAAGGGACGCTGCTGCCCATCCCTCTGGTTTAGATTCCCTTTGTCCCTTAGTTGCCGTGTGGTTCCGGCTCAGAATGCCACCACGTCATGTCATCCCGTGGGTGTCGTAAAAGTCGACTAAGGGATTGACCGGCGGATGGGCAGCAGCGTCATTCGAGTACATTAACAACTCAATACTGCGATCGCCAATCCATCTGCCAAGCGTGGCGATTATGGCAAGACCCCCCAATGAGCACACAACACACCATATCGGTCGTTGTGGTGACCTGAGGGGGAGGCCTGTGTCCAGCAGTGGATTTCATTCGGCCGAAATGAAGGACGATGATGATGAAATCGCCTTCTACGACATCCACGGCAGGAGATGGAGTGGTGCTATATTCTTAATCCGGACACCACACGGGAGAGAGAATGTCTGCCCGAAAATACCCCATACAGTACAGAGTATTATTGTGAACCTGAGTATTAACTTACCCCACGGTCTGTTACATAAGTCAAGATACTTAATTCGTATATCTTGGTCGGCTTTCACGAGACTTTCGTCATACGGGATGGTTACACCAACAATCATCATGCGGCGCTTTAATAAATCTATTACCAAATCTATTACCATGTCAGGCTTATTGGTGACAATAGTCCTCAGTGATGATAGATTGGTCCCAGTACAACGTGACATGACCATTTCCATTTTATTAAAATAACATTTATCATATAGTACGTGCACTGCTAAACAAAGGCCGCCCACATCCAACTCCCAGCGACCTTCACCAGGTCGTCTGTCCATCTCATTGGAGGTCATGCCACGCTGCGTATTCCGGTGCAAGGTCTCTACTAGAGCACCTCTTTGCCCCAACGGCCATCAGTTCTATGAGCAATGTGTCCCGCCCATTACCATGTCAATTTACTAATCCTTTCAGCTATATCGGCAACTTTAGTTCTTCTACGGATCTCCTCATTTCTGGTTCGATCTCATAGAGAAATACCAATCATAGCTCTCTCGCTTATAGCTCGCTGAGTGACCTTGAGCTTTCTTAACTCATAAACTGCCCCAAAACGAGACAATTAAACATCTATTGTGTCTATACGGCTGCCGGCAGTTGACACGCGAGAGGTTAAGAGGAGGGCCTCTTAAGAAAGCTCTCAGCTCTTAAGTGAGTGAACACCTCTCTGTGCCATATGTCATCACAGGTAAATAACATTACCATAGACTTTTCTATAAGATTAATAGTGAACTATCTAGAATCATGAGCCTAAGCCACTTTTTTGTTGACGTATAGGGGGGGATGGCGTCTAGTGTAACTAGATGTGTCTGAATCATAACTTACCGTATAATCAGCCGCAGCGGCCAGCTGGTTTGAGTCAACCGTGGAAGCTGACGAGAAAAATATGGGGCTTTCTGGTGGAGCATCTCGCACCAGTGC
The DNA here is from genome assembly GCA_947459985.1 of Diloba caeruleocephala. Classification (NCBI taxonomy): domain Eukaryota; kingdom Metazoa; phylum Arthropoda; class Insecta; order Lepidoptera; family Noctuidae; genus Diloba; species Diloba caeruleocephala. Next base: position 11,016,641 of record OX381627.1, on the reverse strand, counting down.
ATCATACTGGCGTGGTTCCAGACCGAGCCTCTCGAAAAACTCTTGAAGTCTAGAGGCCTCTTCTGTGGGACTGTCGGGAGAGTCTTCACCCTCGCACGGTGCTGACGCGGGGCTGCGTCCGTCTGTGCGTCTGTACCTGTAAGATACATTATTCTTGAAGTAAATTTTTCTCGTATCATAAGTTTTCATCATCATTTCAGCCGAATAAAGTTCACTGCTGGACAGAAGCCTCCCCCAAAAATCGCCACAACGACCGAGCTGGGTGTGTTGTGTGTTCATTGGGGTTTTGTCATAATCGCCACGCTTGGCAGGCGGGTTGGCGATCGCAGTTGAGGTGTTAATGTAATCAAAGGACGCTGCTGCCCATCCCATATAGTTGCCTTTTACGACAGCCAAGAGATGAGATGGGTTGGTGCTACTCATAGCCAGCACCATGCGGCCTACCATAAGTTTTGCTAGTACTATAGATATAATATTAATTTACCGCTTTATAAGAATAAAGACACTTTTGACTTTTATTACCAGATCGGTCTTAGCATATTTGAGACTTGCAATTAATCGTTTCTTTGTGATTGGCATATTGCCATTGCAACAATAAAAGTAAACTTTAATGTAAATAAGAGTGTATATACTAATTTTATGATGTTACCTATCAGATATATCAGATTTGGAGCGCAGTATAGGTCTGGGTCGACGCTGCTTGTACCGAAGACACCGCTGCCGCTTGAAAGTGCCCAGTGGTGAAGTGATTTCTTCTGTCTGACATTTCTACAAAGTACAAACATGTTTTTAAGAATGCAAACTTGTTGAGCAGTAGCTTAGCGTAGCTTGAAGCTCAAATCTGGATCCCAAAGATAGGACCCAGGCAAGCAAACAGAACATAAGATCGCCACGGCAAAGTTCTGACCTGCGCAGTGTTGACGTACTCCTGTTTGTCGTCGATGCGCGGTCGCATGCGCAGCTCCTGATACTGTGGTTGTTTGTTCACCACCTCCGTGCTCGGCTCATGGTACCTATTACGTTAAACATAGAGAAGGATTCAATAGATAAATATAAAGAATACAGTCCGTGTGGTGTAAGGGGTTAAGAATATAGCACCACTCCATTTCCTCTCATTGGATGTCGTAAAAGGTGACTAAGGGACTGAGGGACTCTAAACCAGAGGGATGGGCAGCAGCGTCCCTTCTGTGGAACAGTAGCCATACTGCGCTCACCTACCCGCCTGCCAAGCTTGATGAGCATCGGCAAATACCCCCCAAAATGATGAAACAAATGTGGTTGGAAATCTATGAGGGAGGCCTTTGTTCAGCAGTGGATGTATAAATGGCTGAAATGATGAATAGATAAATCCCCTCCTCAAATTATGGACAAAAACATAGTTATAATTGTTCGCCGCACAAACGAAGCCTTACGTGTATTACTGTGGACATTTTGGGTCATAAATATTTTAAGATATTCATTTTTGCCGTGTCATCATCATCATCATCAGATCAGCCAAACGTCCACTGCAGAACAAAGGCTTCTCACATATATTTCCACAATGGTGTCTTTTCGGCAGGCGGGAGAGTGATCTGCCTGACAAGCATGGTTATTCTGGCAATGGCGCTCATTGTTGAGACTGATGAGTGTGTGCGTTACGAAAAAGCTGGGATGAGCTGATAGCAAATAGATTACAGATAGAACTGTAATTAAACATGCTGGATGTGAGTCCTAAATCAGATGCCGTTAAGTCACTTGGTAACAAGTTCAGCAGTAATGCTGGAAACATATCGGACGCGTCCGTAAGTCGCGACTGAAGAGTGTGCACGGAGGGTTCAGACGCCTTCGTGTCCCGTTAAAACATCCAGCCGCGTCCGTCAGCCGCGGCTTACAAACGCGTCCGATAATGTTTCCAGCTTTAATTATATGTTTTAATCGAAGATATTTTTTAAGTTCATTTGTTGAAAACATTGTAATAAGGTAGGGGTTGCCACATGTATATGTCCTTTTTGGACGAAAACTCCAAAATATAAGTCAAGATAAAAAATATGACTACAAATGTAAAGCGATTCAAACCTGGTGTATTCCCTGGCATACTCCTTGCGTCCTACATTGAGGCATTTGAGCGGCGTCTTGTACGTGCACTCGTAGTCACCGTAGTCGTACATCGGCGGTTCGTCCTGGAACTGCGGCGGAGGGGCGCTGGCCTGCACAAGTGTAACAAGCAATGTTAAAGCTGACGTCGAGTACAGCCGCTCCACAAAGTCTGCAGTGTGTGAACATGGCTATTGAGTGAAAATAATATCGGTTATTAAGGATGAGGAGGACTGTTCTACTGTGATACAGTGATTACTAGTACGGAGGACAGTGCGATCCAACCCCAAACAACCTGTTTACATATAATACTGTAAGCAGTCACTTAAATACTTGTTAAATATTAACAGAATACTAATTAGGTTGATTTTGTCTAGTTTTTAGCTATGGTTGTACCTACTTATTGGAAATAAAAATTTATTACTTTTTTTATGGCTTAGGCAAACCTAAGCATTTTCTTCGTTTTGATCAACCTCAAGTCCTCGTGAAAGAGATCCTATATATATGTAATTAGAATGTTTCGTGAGGCTATTGAAATTAAAAAACATCCTAATCTTAATAGAGAAGATGGTTGGCAGGTACCACCTGTTCGGAATCCAGTAATTAAAATAATGAAGTCCCTATCAACAAATCGCACTAAGAAACATCAAGACACTGTGAGTGATTACTCCGTGCATCGAAACAAATTTCTGATTAAAATTGTACGGTAGATAAAATAAAATAACTTTAATAAAATCTGTAACGACGCCTGTCACCTTAGTTATCCTGCGAACATGAATGCTGCAAAGTATTCGAAACGTCAGGAAAAACAAAAATCTAAAATGTACGCGATAGAATGCGTTTAAAAGTGTTTTATTATAATGTGTAATAATCGCGAAAACCTTAGACATTACTAAACAATGTTTGTTAAATGACAAGGATATTAAAACATAGCAGAATATTCTGGATATTATTCGTTGTAGTCGTCAGACGTGATTACGTTTTATGTTAGAAGGAAGTATAGCATCGATTCCTGAAGCCGATCTCGCATGATGCACGGGCGAGATCACGAATTTGTCTAACATGCCTTTTTGGGACAAGCCCGTCACATATTCCCAACCACTACAACTCCTGTAAGCCAGGATCCAGAATTACCGGAAAGAACTCCGTCCGATCAATTAAGCTCGGTGTGTCCCAAAGAAATGAATAACTGTCTTGGAACCCGCAACAAATTTAATCCGAAAAGAAAAAGGAGGAGTAGAAATGAATATTACGCACGCAAGAGTATAATAGCAGGCAGATTCCTCAATGTGAGCGTTCTCGACCCCCGATAAGACATTTCCTACTTAGGATTGGCCGTCGATGATGTTACCTGAAAGTGTATCCCGACTCTGGGCGCGTGTGTATAATGATGGTGGTGCGTGTGATGCTGCGGAGGGGCCGGCGGGTCGGGCGCGCCATCTTGGAACTGAGGCGGAGCTGACACGTAGCACTCCAGCGACGGCCCGTATTCGGACACGTACGAGTTGTAGCGGCTGCATAAACAAAGACTAAAATATTTTCAATTGACTTCGAAGAATTGATCATTGCGGCAGCCGAAGGGACGGCCACTGCTTAACGAAGACCTCTCCCATAGATTTCCATTGTGTCGCCATTTTGGGGAGAATTTTCTAATACTCAACACGTTTGACAGGGTTGGCGGGCGCAGTATGGCTAGTTTTCCACAGAAAAGACGCTGATGTCCTTCCCTCTGGTTTAGAGCCCCTTTGTCAACTTTTACGACATCCACGTGAGGAGATGGAATAGTGGTATCATCTTAATCCGACATCACACGAAGAAAAATGGATCGGTGCTATAATATTAATTTGTACAAAGTTATTGCCGAAGCATATGAAGTTGAAGACAAAAAATAATCAGTAGTCAATTGGGATAAGTCGACAAATGACCTCAGTGTTACCCTGACATTTACAACAACCGAAGCAATCGTATCATGCGTGTTCGATAGTAGCATTGAAACGTCTCGTAAACTAACGACCACAGGGCTAGATTTAATTGCAATGGCGCCCTAGACCTGAGGGCCAATTCTCGTAATTAATTTACACTGTGTCCGAACTGAGATTAAATTATGAACTAACCGAAAAAAATGGTATTCTGCTACTCTTAAAGTTCAGCCGGATTACAGTATAATCTCGATCTAGTCTCATTTCAATCGCAATTTTGACGTATATTTAATGACAATTTAGTACATTCGAAGAATACCGTTTTGACTTCGATAAACTTTCAATCCATTTTCGATCTCATCGGTGGAAGTTCACGTTTGACGTTGTTTGTTTAGTTTAGGAGAATACCATTTGTGATATTTATGAGATCGATAGATCGGAACTATATTTTGAACATTTTTAAATTACGAGCATTGGCCCTCTGATCTGATATGACGCCTCTTTGCCCAGTTGCCCCTAGGTTGGATATTTTTACATACTTATTTTGTATAACATAGAAATCCTAGTCATTACCGAGTGAAACAGTGAGAGAGAAAGTAATAAAACCCATTTTCACGAAATCCTAATTTATTCATATTGAATCATTTTAGCCTTCGAAAATTTTGTTCCATTTTAGACGACACGGTTGGTGCAGTGGTTGATACAGTCGGCTGCTGCGCTCCGGGTCGTGGGTTCAATTCCCGCACTTCAATTAACTGTGTATAGTGTCTGCCCGTAGCGGTGAGACATTGATCCCTTTTTAGAACTTTCCCATGTTCATAAGTGGACTGTGAAGCATAAGCTGAGTAGTCTTGAGGGGTACATACCTGGCGTGCTCGTGGTCGTGTTGGGTGGAGGAGCCCGAGTCCGTGCGCCGGTGCTGCTGCGCGTGCGCAGGTGCGTGCGGCGCGGGCGCGCTGCGCTGCGTGTAGTGGCCGCTCGAGCCGCCCGAGTCTCGCGCAAACGATGAGCCGCAACGACTGTAGCAAACAAACAATATTGTTACATTCTGAGACAATTGTCTCATTTAAATAATAATAGGTATATAGTTGACGACATATTCTGGCATTTAATACAATTTCTGCCCCGTGATTCAATTTTATTTTCAATGTTATTATAGTTCTAATTTTTAACAATAATGTGTCATCTAGCTGGTTGCTACTCGATTACCCACATTCACATTGCTCTCATTAGTCAGGTACTTGGTTATACCTGACTAAAAATATTAAATTAATTGTAAATCACATAAGTGTCAACCTTAAGAACATAACCACTAAGTAGATTTTAAAGTGACAAAAACTACCGAAAGGTTCTCATTCTGACTTATTGTAAATATGTAATTCCTATTTCGTCAACAAACACAAAAAGGTGTTCCTATCATTTATATGCGACAGGGAGCCACCTGTGTCCTGAGGCATCATCATCTGAAAATCAGCGCTGCAGCATAAGCTAAGTTGTGGACTTTTAAACACACGGCTCCACACCAGCCTAACTAATATTATATTTATGTGGACTTACAATGTGTTGGTTTTTGTGTTGTTTAAATAAATGCATTTTTTCCTTTCTTCTTTCAAATCTAATCGTATTCAAAATCATTTAATTTTGTTTAAATCTGGTGAATACAGGTGTTAAGGGGAAATTTAGTCCAACACATTTGCCATTTCCGTTTATCATTATGACATACAACAATTTGTCTAGCAACCACAGAATTTATAATAATATCTTTATTTCATTTCAATATGGACTGGGCGCGTGGACTTAAATTATTTTGATATCACCAGAAGCTAATGCTCATAATTAAAAATGTTCAAAATATAGTTCCGATCTAGTTTCAGTATCGTAAAAGTCACAAATGGTATTCTCCCAAACCAACAAGCGACATCAAACGTGAACTTATATTGTGATGACATCGAAATCGGATCGAAAGTTGATCGAAGTCAAAACGGTATTCTGCTAACATTTTGAACTGAGCGATAAAATTCATCCGTATATAAACCTCAAAATTGTGATTGAAATGAGACTAGATTGAGACCATACTGAAACCGGACTGAACTTTAAGAAGATCAAATTTTGTTTTTTTGTCAATTCATAATTTAATCACAGTTCGGTCAACATTATATTCTGACGGCATGGTTAGTGCGGTGGCTGCTGCGCCCCGGGTCGTGAGTTCGATTCCCGCACAGAACAAATATTTGATGATCTACAGGTAGTTGTTCCAGGTCTGGGTGTATTGTGTGTGGAATTTGTGTCTGTACCTACGACACGGGAGAAATCCTAGTGTGGGGCAACGTTTTTTAAACAAAAAACAGTTTACGAGAATTGGCCCTCTGATGTCAAACTTAAGAATCCAGTAGTATCATTAAAAAAAAACCAGATGATCTATGAAGAGCTATTTGGTGTGCTTAACGTTCATCACTGGTTCGCATGGAAGCCGGTAATACCATAAGTACCTATTATAAGACTGGTAGTTTTCCTCTCCCGGAGATGGGTGCTCAGAAAACGCCTCGCACGATGACATCAGTGACGAGTGGTTTGATCTGGTGCCTTTAGAAGAGCATGACGCGGTCCGCTGATGCGTGGAGTGTCTGCGACGACGCGGTGATCGACCGATCGTGTCTGTATGACCCACATTGACACTGAAATATAGGAAAGTACATCGTTAAGCAAGTGTATTTAAAACAGTTAATACCTACGAGTACCTAGTCATGTGGTACCAGCTTAGAATACCACCACCCCATATCCTCCCATGGGTGTCGTAAAAGTCGACTAAGGGATTAGCCGGAGGATGAGCGGCAGCGTCTTCAAGTACATTAACAACTCAACTGCGATCGCCAACCCGTCTGCCAAGCGTGGCGATTATGGCAAAACCCCCCAATGAGCCCACAACACATCCATATCGGTCGTTGTGGTGATCTTTGGGGGAGGCTTGTGTCCAGCTGTGGACTTCATTCGGCCGAGATGAATGAATACCTACGAGGAGGAAAATTTAATTAAGCTTCTCTAATATTTCTATAATGTTTTAATTTATATATTAAATAAATATTCAAAAACGTTAGATGGCTCGACTTTTATTTAACGCTTTTTCGTGATTTGACTCCTTCTAAGGACCCAAAATGATTGGCACAAAGCCTCATGGAATCCTGAACAGAATGAGAAAACATCTATACAACTTACTGTTCAGGATAGCATCTGATCTGCGTGTGCAGGTCTGGCAGAGACTTGTGACTATTGATGTTGGGGCAGCCGCTATCCTCCTCGCGCATGCTCGGTTGAGAGTGAGAGTTAGACCTACAAATAGATTGAAAATAATAATAATAAGTTTCGCCTTAATTTTAATTCGAGTTGGGATTTTATGCTAGTTTCGTTATAATGATGAATGTAACTTCTGCTTTAATTTTTCCAAAACAGTATAACAATGGCGTTAATTTAAAATAGACCATTGTTTTTTATTTCTGCGCGTGAATATATTATGATGGTACATAGGTATATAAGCCCACTGTTCACTGCTTTCTAATGTTTAAGCTAGGAATAAGTGGCGCAAGCTACTCTCTAGGAACAATTATTAATATGTTTTTTATTGTTTGGAAAATAGTATTATATATTATACATACGAGTATATGTGGAGTAGAAATGATATTCAAAATTATTAGTTAATATCGTCATATTTATTTGATTTTGGAATAAATGACACCCCTACAATAAAAAAGAATTGAACGACATCTCATATTTTAAAATCCATAAAACCGTTTAGGCTACAGAGCATGTCAAAGAAATATACAGGGCCTCCTTCTGGGGCAGTCGGGTAAAAAGGATTTCTAAAGCTTTAAATTTTATTTTTAAAATCTGTTATAACTTTAAGAACTTTAAATAAATGAAAATTCTATTCTGTGCATTTTTCAGCAGCCCTCTTGGTTAAGCTTCACGGAATCCCAATTATAATGTCTATACTAATCGACTTGAAGGCATACAAAATATTTTTTTAAGGTACATTTAATTTCGCTTATATCTAAGTACGAGTCTTAAAAAATCATATTCTTCCGTTACAGGAACGGAGATTTGAAATTCCAATTCGGTGTTATGAATGGATCGATTGTCATCCCTGACCTGGCAAGTAAGATTAGGCTCCGTGTGCCATGGGCATTTCTACGGAGACCACATCTTAATATTCCAGCAGTTAACACTTTAAGAGTACTTATAGACAGAATTCATTTCTTGTCAGGGCGAGTCGTACGTTTAAGCGCGGACTGTCTGGAAGTTAGTTTCATTTGATTGACAATAGTTACTCAATTTTTTTTTTAATTTTACGCGATAGCTTCTTCAGTCAATCCCCTGTATGATCATTTATGTTATCTCGTATTAGTTTGGAATAAATCCTTCCTTATCTTGTATTGATTTTGTTTTGTTGTTATGTGTTAGTTATGAACTTTGTAGACGTTTTTTACTTTGGAATGTTATACTTGTCTTGACTTGCTACCATATTTATTTTTATTACTATATTGTATTAGCTGTAAGTTTATCTGCTGCAAGTTATCCTGAAGGAATAAAATAGAAATAAAATATTTGAGCGCACATACCTGATGTAACGTGGCGCGGAGTGTGCGTATTGTGCAGGCGGGCTAATGGCAGCCACAGGGTCAGCCGGCGATCCTGACCCGCTCACTACTGGTTCCGGCAGCTCTATGTTCTCTGGACTCGAGTGGGAACTCGCTAAAAGATAATATTATTTGAGTGCTTATACCTACTAGCCTTAATTTTTACTAAGGTGTTTAACTATCATTATTAATTGGCTGGAAGACTATCAAATATCAAACTTATAATCAGGAAAGCAAAAACTAAATGTAAACAAACAAACAAATTATTCTCAACTAGGAGCGAGCGAAAAAAATGGTAAAGAAGTCCGACCGAATATAATAAGCACAACACGCTTGGTAACGTAAATTGGTAATTTTCACCTTTTGTTATCATAAAATATGCATGAGATGTTTGGAAAGATTGGCTTTTTAGGTTCTTTATTATGTCGGTAATTATTGATTACAATAAATTTAAGAATGTGAAACTATTTAATTGTTTTTATGTATTTTATGAATAAATGAATAATTCATAAATTTGAAGGAACACGTTTAAAAGTATATTATGATAATATCAATGCATACCTACACCAACTTTGTTAAATTCTCTAAAAAGATTTATTTGACATTAGTGACACTCAATCGTTTTTAACCGACTTCAAAAAGGAGGAGGTTCTCAATTCAAAGCTTATTTTTTGTTTTGTTTTAGTTTTTTTCCTGCCTTGAATATAGTCATTTTATAATAATCTTGGGAAGAGTCTAAAGATTCCATATTTGGAATTACATATTGATATTTCATATTAAACAAAATATTATGTACCTGGTCAAAATTACTGAAACCGTAACTGGTATTCAACTACGCAGGTAAAAAGAGCAACACAACAAACAAAAAAGGTACTTACGTATAGAATAAGCGCTTTTTAACAGCACCTCACTCGGCCTCTGTCGCGGTATCACGAAAGACTCAGGGAAAAACACTCTCGCATCTCCAAAGCTCAAGGGTCTATTCATCTTGTCTCTATGGTCAGGGTCTGACTTCTGTGCCTTAGATCCCGAGGTGCCTGATGATGAGGTGCCCGAGAATGTCCCGGAGAAGGTGCCGGAGTTGTGCTGCGAGCGAGGGATCGTTTCCCGCTCAGGGTATGGGTCCTTCAACCGTCTTGTGTCGGCGTACACTTTGTGTGCTGAAAGTGTACCTATTGTTGAAAACGTTAAATTATTGTTTACAAATCCTGAGTTCACTTAATTGAAACGGATGAATGATTTTCGACAGTGAACTTCGAACTCTAGAAATCAGTGGCTGAGAATCGCATTCGATTGTACTCGTATGCAGCCTAAATTGATTTTTAAGTTGATTCATAAAGTTATCTTTGAGTACCTCCTTCAAGTGAAAGATGCTAAAATAATTACGCTATGGTCTATACTTTCTACAAGCAGATTTGGCAATTTCTGTATATATATTATCTTAATGTTTTGTTGATAAATTAGAACAACAGCCTCCCCATAAGATGATCAGTTATATGCCGTGTGTCGTCATTTTGGGAATTTGCCAGTACTCACCGCGCTTGGCAGGCGGGTTAGTGACCGCAGAATGGCTACTGTTCCACGAAAGGGAAGCTGCTGCCCAACCTTCTGGTTTAGAGTCCCTTAGTCGCCTTTTACGATATCCACCGGAGGAGATGAAGTGGTGCTATATCCTTAATCAGGACACCACACGATGAGATACTTACAAACAGCAAAAGGCGGTGAGTACACATTCTCCCTGCTATCAGCATGCTCCAGCAGCCGTCGCAGCGTGTTTTGCAGCCCCTCGCCGGCGCTAACAGCACGTCGGGTGGCGCCTATACTGCGCGTTGTTGCGTCTAAAATGAAAACTTCGCATTATTGCTTCTCATATATCGATGTAATGTAAAATATTGAAATACAAATTATTGCAGGAGCGTTTTACCGTATCGGGAACACGGTTAACCGCAGAACAAATACTTAAATTGAAACATGTTGATAAACCTTGGTAAGTAATAGATAATATTGGGTACAGTATGGAGCCTTGTGAAACCCAGTTTATGTTGTTGTTAACGGATTTATAAGTTATGTACCAAGGATGAAAATGATTAAATTCAATGGTTGTTTTATTTATCTACCATAGTATGTTGCCATGATTGCGAGGACAGTTCAGGGCATAATCAGTGGATACTGATTATGTCCTCAACTTAACTAAAAAACGAACTAACTTGCTTAAAAAAACTGGCTCGAAGTTCATTAATATATAAGCGACTACTAATTAGATCAAAAAATTTGTTATTATTAACTTCCTCATCCAAAACAGATGTAATTTTGTTTTTGCTAATGTAGCACCTTATTATGCAACATAGATATATTTTGTTTCGAATGTGTTTAAAAATTATTGATACTCAATGTTCTAGGCATGTCATAACACACGCATGAGAAATAATTAATCTTGTCAAGATGCCAAAATACCGTAATTTGCAGTGTACGCTATCGAGGAAAGTAGGATCCATTTTTTCAATGTGTTTTTTGATCAATGTTCATATTTGTATAGTAAGTAACTGTATGCCGTGTGGTGCCGGCTCAGAATACCACCACCCCATTTCCTCCCGTGGGTATCGTAAAAGTTGACTAAGGGATTAGTCGGAGGATGGGCAGCAGCGTCCTTCGAATACCTACATTACCAACAAAACTGCGATCGCCAACTCGTCTGCCAAGCGTGGCGATTATGGCGAAACCCCCCAATGAGCCCACAACACACCCATATCGGTCGTTGTGGTGATCTTTGCGGGAGGCCTGTGTCCAGCAGTGGACTTCATTCGGCCGAAATGAATGAAAAGTAACCGTTTATAAGGAATTCTCATCTTGTGTGATTATGGTTCAATTCAATTCAATTTGTTCTATAAATAACTTAACATTGTGTTTATCACTTGTGAACTATTGATTATATACAAGATTTCAGGCGTTACATTAATCTTCACCGATTAGTTTTTCTAGCAGACGAGTTAGTAATCATAGTAAAATGTATAATAACAACAGTTACTGCAGTGGAACTACGTATTTAGTTTATCCCTTTGTAATTTTTTATGATATTCTCGAGATGCAGAGGATACCGTATCCTTAGTTACGTATATATATATATATATATACTATAATACTATTTGTGGTATACTCACAAGGGTTACAACAGACGTCATTATTTAAGTTGCCGGAACTGATGAGGTGGCAACCACCGGCAGCTATCGCCTGCCCCAGACCGCTGCTCATCTGTCAACGAACACATACATTTTGATAAATACGCCAGAACTATACCCAAATAAAATACGAGAGAGGATTGTGGTAAGAAATCAATATTATTACATTTATAACTTATTTCTGCTCGATAGAATCTCAGACGCCAACATTAATAAACTTTAAAGATATTTGGTTCCATTGAAAGTATTATTGAAGATACCGATCAGATGTCTCTGACATGCCCCTAATTTAAAAAGGCTTTGACTAACCCTTAACGGCAACTCCTGCTTCCTATCTAATACAGTTTCAGACTTGACATAAAAGGCCTTAGTTTCAGCCAGAAGTTCCACGGCAGACTTGCGTTTCTGCTGCTGCGGTTGCGCGAGGGACCGGGGGGCCGCCATACCGTCCCTCTTGCGCGGGAGCTTGAAGCTCGCAAATAATGAATCTGCTAGGCGTCGCCTGGGAAGAGAGGAGAAACTGTGATAAGTTGACAAGACTGCTACAAGAGTTCTTCTGGGCGATAAGAAAAAATAGAAATCAGATGGAATCGGTTCAGATATTACTTTTAGTTTTGTTAACTAAATGACTTAATTTTTATACTACGATTGAAGATTCTTACTTTTGCCGTCGTTATGCCGTGTGGTGCCGGCTCAGAACACCACCACCCTATCTCCTCCCGTGGGTGTCGTAAAAGTCGACTAAGGGATTAGCCGGAGGATGGGCAGCAGCGTCCTTCGAGTGCATTAATAACTCAACTGCGATCGCCAACCCATCTGCCAAGCGTAGCGATTATGGAAAAACCCCCCAATGAGCCCACAACACACCCATATCGATCGTTGGGGTGATTTTTGGGGGAGGCCTGTGTCCAGCAGTGGACTTCATTCGGCCAAAATGATGACGTTGTTAAAGTAAGATACCATGCAAAAGAGGTCTTCACCCTCCTCAAGAAAGAAGAAGGAAGAAAATGGATCTCTAGTTCTGGTAGTAGTCTTGAACATGTATTCAGGTGTACTGAGTAACATAACATTAAAAAGTAGGATAATACCACTTTATTACTTTCTGACATAAACCAGATATTAACACTCTCTTACCTTGGTGGCGACTCAAAGGACCTCGAAAATGCCGGACAATTAGTAGCTGCCTCAAACTTCTTTCGAACCTCTTCTACCTTGGACCAGCCGGCTTCCACGTTGAGCCGGCGGTTTAACGGTGTGGCTTGCGACGCATGCTTGGCCAGCTCCTCCCTGGTCCTCTTGACCGATACTTCAGGAATGAGGTCACGGGGGCGGAGGCCCCGCGCTTCGTGGCATCTCTCGATGAACTGTTGGCGGCGAAGCGAAAAGTTCACTGATTGGTGGCAGTCCTCGTCGTCATCTAGACACCTGCAAGTGGAAATTATATTTTTTTGTAGTTGTTAATTCTTAAAAGTGCAAAGTTCTTCTATAACTCCAAGTTGAATAGTATTATACTATACTGTTTAAAATAAGTTAGTGGTAGTATTTAAGGTGTAGGGCTACATAACCCAAGAGCTGACCTAATGCCAAACCACAATAACAACTGCAATAATCAAGTAAGTGCTTTAAAGCGGATCCGACCAAAACCTTGTATTTAAATAAGTTTCAATATTAAATATCTTATGTTTGAAATACTAGGACACTGTATTAAGCAAAGCACTGTATCGCAATGACTAGTGTGACCATGGTTGTGCAGTGCAGTGTCGCATGTCTGTAACCTTGCACGGTTGGTGCAGTGGCTGACACAGTCGGCTGCTGCACTCCGGGTCACGGGTTTGTTTCCCGCACGGAACAAATATTTGTATGATCTGCAGGTAGTTGTTTCAGGTCTGGGTGTATTGTGTGTGGAATTTATGTCTGTAAACGCACCCACGATACAAGAGAAAACCTAGTGTGGAGCAACGTTTAAAAAAAAAACCTTGATGCTTGGGTTGCTAAATGCATGGAGGCAGTTAGTAACCTAACCTAATAATGGTATAACTTTACGAAGCTTTAGTGTGCGTGGGGGTGGTATATCATTGTATAGAATTCTAAATGTCTTGCTGGGTTGTGACAGTGATCACGATATTGTCGCAGCGATGTGAGAATGGTAGGTACCACCCTTCAGTAGACCTTTTCTTTATTGTTTTATTTAACCTGGTGAAAAGCATCATGTACTTCCTCCGACCGGAGATGGATTGATGGGCATGCCGGTCTCTTACCGGCTGAGACCACCGGAGTGGCCATCTTCGGTTCCGAAGTAAGGCTCCAGATCGTCGATACAATCACATTAGGGCCGCCCATTTGTGCCACGCCTTTAAGCACATCTCGGAAGGGCAGACTGTAAAGTGGTCACCCCGTCTAGCAGAGGGGAGGCGACTGTAAAAAAGCCGCCACCCCCAGTCTCATCTTTGGGGGATCCTTTCCCCCGAAGCCTCTCTTTGCACTGTGCAGCGCACACGGTGGCATGTGATAATGTTTACGCCGCCGTCTTCCTTGTGGTCGCTCGGTATGAGCACGCAAACTACCCAACCTGCTTGGCTGCGACCCCCGAGGGCCCCCGCGCGGTGACATGAAACCAACGTTCAAGAGAACATGTTCCATTGGGTCTTACCTAGCGAGTCGCGCGAGTTGCAACTGTGATGGCTGGCAGCAGGAGAGGGCGGCCATATCGTGGGTGGGACGCAACTGGTTGCATGGCACCATACGCTCTAAAGAAACTGTTTTTTTGGGGCTTACCTAGCGGGTTGCGCGAGGTGCGACCGGCAAGGCTGGTAGCAGGAGAGGGCGGCCATGTCGTAGGCGGGGTTGCCAGGGATGGCGCGGGGTGGGGCCGCCGCCGGCGCCGCTCATCGTTTGTACCGCCGCGTACAGTAGACACCGCTGCTATTATTGGCTACTGAAACAATTTAGAGACAAAATAAGAAACAAACCTATCGGTAAAAAGCTCTGGTAGTATTTGAAAAGGAAAATGCTTAGATTATTCAGCATCCGCATCGCATCAGCTATTATTATAACGGAAATTCTACAAGTTTGACAGGACACACTGAATTGTTTAACGGTAATTTTTAAAGAAAGGTGCATCCGCCACATATTTGGACAAGTGGGCTAATTTAGATTTCCTAAACTTGTATCATTACGACCATATTTTAGCAACCACTAATTGATTTTATAATATAGATTTAAGGTATAGTTGAAACTACGTTCCTGTGTCAACTATCAACTTTCAATTTAACTCATGAAACCGTTCCACGTCTCCCTTGAGATGAATGCGAGAAGCCGATCATATAAAAAAAAAAACTGAATGCCCCTGAATGTTTGGCCCCAAATGAAATATTTTTCTAGATGGAAAGTGACGAATCCAGCTCACCTATAAGATGCTTATTAAGATACTCTTACTTAAAAGTTTGACAGGTATATATTTCACTACCCCCGGGAAGACGGTGGCGCGCACGTGGTCACGTGCCGCCGTGTGCGCAGCACAGCGCAAAGCGAGGCTTGGGGGGATCCTTTACAGTCCTTCCCGAGAAGTGCTTGGGGGGGCGACCTTTTTACAGTCGCCTTCCCCCCGCTAGAGGGGGTGACCGCTTTACAGTCATCCCTTCCGAGATGTGCCTAAAGGCGTGGTACCAATGGGCGGCTCTAGTGTGATCTTACGAGGACCTGGAGCCCCCCTTCGGTGCCGAAGATGACCGCTCCAGAGGTTTTAGCCGGTAGGAGTCCGGCATACCCCTTCGCCCTTCCCCGGGGTGAAGGAAGTTCCATATAGAATTTCCACTGGACATCAATAAAAAAAAGGTATCTTCCACTGGAGCCTTTACCGTTCTAGGCATCTACTACGTACGTAGAACCCATATGGTAAAAATGGTCGTACATCGCAATATCGGTTGTATAGTGAATTGGGTGCGGATCTGTCCGATGCTGCTAACGTCACCAACACATTCATCACACCATGCCATATCAACCGAGGACCGTCCACTGCTGTACAAAGCTTTCCCCATAAATTTTCAACATGGTGTGATGATTTTGAGAGGGAAGGGTCCCCCCCTTTACCAGTTAAGTTAGACTCACCACGCTTGGCAGGATGTGGGTGAGCGCAGTATGGCTATCTGCGCCACAGAATGGAAGATACTGCCCATTCCTCTGGTTTAGAGTCCCTTAGTCGCCTATTACGACATCCACGGGAAGAGATAGAGTAGTGCTATATTCTTAATCCGAAAAACCACACGGATATGGAAGAACACGTCACCAGGATTCATGGATTTACAACGTTAAGTAACTTTGCCTCGGTCGTGTCGGATATAGCCACCACGTTCTTCATGCACATCGAAATTAATCGATCTGAGGTACAGCACTTTGAGCGCGGTCAACTCTTGAATGGGTGACCTTGTTAACAATTTTGGACGAGACATCTCTATAATGCGAATATCTCTAAAAGTGTTCGCCAGAAAATCTTACTTGTATCCATAAAATTCATCATGAAAAATATGGCCATTTATCAGGAATTAGAAGCCTATTTATTTAAAAAGGAACCTTAAATTCATTTCGTTAAAGAAAATAGGAATAGGAAATAGGACATCAGGCCATTACTGTCCCACTGCTGAGCACGGGCCTTTTCTCACGATGCAAAAATTTAGGCCTTAGTCTACCATGCTGGCCTAGTGTGGGTTGGCGGACTACACACACCATTGAGAACATTTGGGAGCCCTCTCAGGTGTGCAGGTTTCCTCACGATGTTTTCCTAACACCGTTAACGGAAGTGATAATCAAATTCTTATCCGCACATGAATCTCAAAATTCAGAGGTGTGGGCCGGGAGCGGCAAGCGTTCAACATCTAGACTATCACTGCTTTTCATTATTCGACTGATTATCAATAACTACGCTAGATTAAAAAGTACATGACCAGTGATGATATATGGAACAGAGACGTGATCACTCACTGTGGGCCTCATCAGAAAGCTCAAGGTCACTAAGTGAGCTATGAAGAGAGCCATGCTTGGTATTTCTCTACGAGATCGAATCAGAAAGGAGGAAATCCGTAGAAGAACTGAAGTTACCAACATAGCTGAAAGGATTAGTAAACTGAAGTGGCAATAGGCGGAGCAAATTTCTCGTAAAACTGATGGCTGTTGGGGTAAAAAGGTTCTCGAGTGGAGACCGCGCACCAGAAAACGCAGCGTGGGACGACCTCCAACGAGGTGGACAGACGACCTGGTGAAGGTCGCTGGGAGTCGTGGGATGAGGGTGGCATGTAACCCTTCGTTGTGGAAATCTAAGGGAGAGGCCTTTGTTCAGCAGTGGACGTCCTGTCGCTGATATGATGATGATTATGAAAATAGTATAACCCTCATTTTGATTGCCGTGCAATATGGTATAATGCCTCATATGTATTTACTTTTAATTTGGTATTACTTTACATAATCGTTCTCTCTTAGAATGTTATTAGATAAATATTTAAACGACAGTTCTCAGTACTTTCACTACATGACGCGACAATAATAACGGTTAGGTAAGCGACTGATACAATAGTAGTGAAAACTATAAGACAAATGTTTAAAGTCGGCTCGTATTCAATTCTATTACCTTTCGTATCGTAGTAAGTAGTACGATACTATGTTGAAAAACGGAGATGGTGCTTGCAATGTCCTCGCCAAATGAGGTAGAATAGAGCATTAAATTAGTACCGTCATGTTTGTAGTCCCCAAAGCAGATTGAGCTATGGGAACGAGGGCAGATTTCAATATGCGGCGGGGGGGGGGGGGGGGGGGGGGCTCGTTGTCTAATATCAAGAATTCGGACCCAGGATTTAAATCTAGGGGGATCCCTTGGTTTGTTGATATTAGGTCTAGGGTCCGCTATATGCAACAGTTTTGGGAGGGGCCATGGACCCCTACCCTCCCCCCCTGGATACGCCCTTGTCCGGGGACGGAATACCCACAGTTCCCATTGACATGGCATCCTAACTGCCCATCACTGAGCACAATTATAGCCCAAGGGCCAATATCGTAACAGAAAATTATAAATTATGTTAAAAAAGTATTCATTATCCTGTTAAAAAACACAGCGTAGTGGCTATTTCATAAACAGTTTTTATACAAATTATTGTTTTACCTTGGTGGTTATGAGATGACAAAAACTCCCAAATGATTTTCTTTTTAATCGCTTGGTGTCGGTAATGTGGGTATTTGATATAATATTTACTTCCGCGCGAGCTTAACTATTTTATCAATTTATAAAAAAAAACCTTTATCTACCCGATACATTTTCCCGGTTCCCAGATTCTATGCTCGCTAGTCGCGTTTGCGACCATGAAACAAATACAAAAACTTTGCATTTCTTCATGCTTGCGACCAACACACTAATTAGGTCATTTCGTATTTCGTACGCTATCTAAATACCTAAACTCCTTAGACCAATAACACCTATTATTAGGGATTCAACATAAGCTAAGCCTGAAATTCTATTTTAAACATACAGAGGCGAATTATTTGAAATCAAATGCCCCTAACTAAAAGTAAACGAGAGCTTTTGGCTTTCATTTTCAAGCCTCGGTTAAGCATCTGCTCGGACCTAAACAACTAACTATCATACTACTCCGAGGAGGGTGGGGAATCAGTAGAATGAATAGATAAACAACAAGCGTATGGATTATTCCAAAAAAAAACCGCGACCTGTCTCTAGGGACAACTCGGGGAGCTCTTTTAAGGGCAACCCAAAAAGCATAGCCTCTGTTGGGTATGCTAAGAGACCTGACGCTTCGGGTACCGCTGCAGCCTTTATTGGCAGCAGCTCCCAGAGCAGAGGGGCCTCTGGCAGTACCAACGTACAGGCAGGAAGGGGGGGAACAGGCTCACGCCCAAACTCGGCCTGTAGACCTACGGAAGGCGAGGGCTGTACACAGCCTGACCCAGACGAAGGGAGACAGCCGGTAAGGGTCGTAGCAAGGGTGACCAACACACCTGCTGTTGGCGGGGCTGGAGGCCCTGACGCTTCAGGCAATGCAGCCATAACTGGCAGCAGCGCCCAAAGCAGAGGGGCAACCGGCCGTGTTAGCGTGCAAGTGGGGAGGGGGGAACCAGGCTTGTCCCTGGACTTGGTAAGTCGATCGGCGGGAGGCGAGGGCTCTACGCAGCCTGACCCAAATGCAGGGAGACCACCGGTCAGGGACGAAGCACAACAGGTGCGCAGGCACAAAAAGCCAAGTGGAGCCCAAAGGCGACGCATGGCCTTAATAAGGCAAGGAGCGGGATCGGTGGAGTCACTGCCACAGGAAGTAGCCCGCATGCCGAAAAGACTGAGGACAGAAGGCAGTGGAGACTCAGTTGAGGCCATCAATGTACCCAAAAGGACCAAAGCAGGGTCCTTCAGGGATGCAGTGGCAAAAACTAGGATGGCCATAGTTGCAGAGGAACATCCTGTTCAGACCCTGAAGGCCGAGGATGTAGAGGATATCCGAGACCTCCTGTGGGAAAAGATGGTGGATACGCCAGAACCTAGGCCCATCTTCGTCCTAGGAAATGGACTCACGGCAGGCGCACTGCAAGTAGTGTGCGATGGTGAAGCAGCTGTCACGTGGCTGCAGACACTGCAAGGGAAGACGATCAGGGACGGGGTCCTAAGTCTACGTGTAGTAGACGCGAAGGACCTGCCCAGACCGGTAAAGATGGCATGGAAAAGGCGCATGCCATCCAGAAAAGCGACCCTAACACAGGAGCTCGACATGCTCCGGTCGTTCAATAAAGATCTCACGACTGCTGAGTGGAAGGTGGTGGATCAAGTGGTTGAAGGTGTGGTCGCCCGTAGCATTATCCTGATGGATAGGGCTTCGGCCGACTACATCAAGCAACAGGGCTACAATCTGCACGCGGGGATGGACCGGAGCTACTTTAAGCTCCTAGACGATGGGCTAAAGCGCCCCGGCGGTCCCTCTGAACAGATCGCGGACGGCGTGCCAACTACCTCGGCTCCCGAAAATGCTGAAAAGCAAGTTACAGATGGAATGGATGGTGAGGAGGTGAAGACAGGTGACTCTGAACCACGGGGGGACGATCCGGTCTCATCGCCACTTTCGATGAGATCGGACTATCTCACTTTGGGATTGGACGAACTGGGGATTGCCTCCTCACCGGCCATTCCAGATGACATCGAGCTGCTGGCAGAGACGGGAGAGGGAGGCCAACAGCACTAGGCATCATCACAAGCCATCACGATGAGCAATTTAAGGTGCGTACAAATTAACCTGCATCACAGTAAGGCAGCCACGGCAATACTCAGTCGTCAGCTGAACAGGAACAAATATGATGTAGCCCTTATACAGGAACCATATGTATACAAGGGGGACATTAAGGGATTAAATACTGGTGGTGGACAACTGTCATATAAATGTCCCACAAATAATATGAGGACTTGTATCTATACTAGACGAGGTATAGAAGCAATTCCTCTTTATGATTACTGTTCTAGGGATCTCACCACGGTGAAGATTAACGAAGGGATAGAGGGGAAAAGGAAAAGCATCATCCTATCCTCTGCCTATCTACCATATGAGGAAGCAGACCCGGTTAATGCCTTGTTGCATAACCTGGTCAATAACTGCGCTAACGAAAATCTCATCATAGGATGCGACGCAAATGCGCACCACGTTGCCTGGGGCAGTACAGACAACAATAAAAGAGGTGAAGTGCTTATGGACTATCTGGTAAGTTCTCCCTTATTTATAATGAACAAAGGCAATAGACCAACTTTCGTAAATACACGTAGGGCAGAGGTCATTGATATTACGCTAGCAACTAAAGGGGCTAACAAGGCAACAAAAAATTGGCATGTGTCTGGTGAAGTTAGCTTATCTGACCACAATTATATTTGCTTTAGGTACGAAACTTCCCAAAACTTTGGCAAGGTACTTAGAAGAAATCCCAGGAAAACGAACTGGGCATCCTTCAAGGAGGATCTCAAAGTAGAACTTAGAGATCCCACAACTAGGCTAAACTCTATTATAGATATAGAATTTGAGGCGGATAGAATATCACAAGCAGTAAAAACCTGCTGGATAAAGAACTGTCCGGAAAAAGAGGTGAAATCGCAAAGGGAACCATGGTGGTCCCCTGACTTAGAACATCTAAGACAGGACACCAGAAAAGTTTTCAACTATGCGAAGTCTATAAAAGACTTCACGATATATGCAAAAGCGCTAACGCACTACAGCAAACAAGTTCGCAAAGCAAAGAGAAGGGCGTGGAGGGATCATTGTCAGAACATAAGCAGCTATCCGGAAGGAATGAGACTGCCGAAGGCAATGAGCTCCGCGAAGGTTAATACACTGTCATCCATAAGAAATGACCAAGGTAAACTCACAACAGATGGGAAGGAGACACTAGCAATCATGCTCAAAAAACACTTCCCAGACTCGGTGGAATTACACAGTGTGTCTGACAATATCATCACAATGGAAGAACAAAATGCAAGAACTTCCAAGGACGACTGGCGGACTGCAAAGAAAGTCGTTGACGCGGATAGAATACGTTGGGCAATACGAAGTTTCCGTCCTTATAAGTCCCCTGGACCGGACGGAATCTATCCCATCCTACTCCAAGAGGGCAGAAACATTATCTTACCTCACCTCTGCAGACTGTACAGGGCCTGCATAGCCTTTGGGTATGTCCCGACAGTCTGGAGACAAGTTAAGGTGATCTTTATCCCCAAACCGGGAAAAGCAGATTATGAGGATGCTAAATCATACCGGCCGATAAGCTTAACATCCTTCTTCCTAAAAGCTCTAGAGAAGATGATCGACAGGCATATTAGAGATGGAGCGCTCAAGCGCAGACCACTACACAAAATGCAATGTGCGTATCAACAAGGTAAATCAACTGAAACAGCACTACATTATGTAGTAGACAGAGCTGAAAGGGCTCTGGCAACTAAAGAGATCTCAGCAGCAGCATTTCTAGATATTGAAGGTGCGTTCGATAGGACGACCTTTGAGTCAATAAGTGCTGCTGCAGAGAGACATGGCATAGAACCCACCATAATAAAATGGACAAATACTATGCTTCAGGGCAGGATTATCCAAGCCAATCTACTGGGAGACAAGATAGCTGTAAAAGCGACGAAGGGCTGCCCACAAGGAGGGGTTTTATCCCCAATACTATGGAGCCTTGTGGTAGACTCTCTTTTGGTGGAACTAAATATAGGACCATTCCATACAGTAGGGTATGCTGACGACATAGTCATACAAGTAAATGGCAAGTTCCCGAACACTGTGTCGGACCTGCTACAGGAGGCTTTGGACAAAGTAGAGGGATGGTGTGATAGGAGCAACCTATCCATAAATCCAAGCAAATCTGTTTTAGTGCCGTTCACAAATAAAGCAGACCTGAGTGGACTCAAGGAATTAAAAATGTACGGCACTAAAATCGAATGGGCCACGGAGGTAAAGTATCTAGGTGTAACACTGGATAAGAAACTAACGTGGCGTACTCACGTTGAAAATGCAACTAAAAAGGCCCTAAGAGTGTTCAATATGTGCCGTTCAGCCTATGGCAAGACGTGGGGACTCAAACCCAGGGTCATATACTGGATATACACAATGATGGTGAGGCCAATACTAACATATGGCAGCGCAGTATGGTGGACGAGAACTTTGTTACAAACCTGCAAAGACACCTTAAGGAAGGTACAAAGGGTAGCCTGCATGGGCATCACTGGAGCCTTTAAAACCACGCCTACTATGGCACTCGAGTGGATGTTGAACATTAAACCACTTCATATTCACATACAAACAGAGGCAAGAAAATCTCATTATAGACTTGCAAGGGCAGGCGCGTGGAATCGATACAAGCCCTGCACAAAACACACATCATTGGATCCTGTGAAAGAACTGGATGACTTAATGGACATGACATGTGATGCTGACAATCCAGTCTATATGTTCAATAGGAGATACAGCGTACATATACCCACAAGGGAAGAGTGGCAGAGAGGACTCAAGCCCATAAATGACACTGCTCATCTCATTTGGTATACTGATGGATCTAAAATGAAATCAGGTACGGGAGCAGGAATTTGGTCAAATGACTGCAATATCAGTCAATCCATGGGGCAATATACATCGGTTTTCCAGTCGGAGTCCTATGCTATAATTGTCAGCATTAAAGAAATGCTAAGGAGGAATGTGAAGGAAAAAACCGTATACATACTCAGTGACAGTCAAGCAGCTCTAAAGGCATTAATCTCCTTTAAAGTAAACTCGAAACTAGTCAAGGAAGGTGTTATCTTACTAAACAAACTAGGAAAACACAATAACGTAAAGCTTATCTGGGTACCTGGACACGAAGGTGTTGAAGGTAACGAGAAAGCGGATCAACTAGCTAGGGCAGGCTCGAGTAAGCAGTTCATTGGCCCTGAGCCTTTCGTAGGAATACCTCAGGGTACCTACCAACTGGCATTACATGCATTTGCTGATAAGGAACATGTCAGAGAATGGAGGCAAGCGAGAGGCCTAAACCATTCCAAAACTTTCTGCAGCACAAGAATAAACGGGTGTAAGAGACTATTAAATCTTACCAAAACCCATTTAAGGCACTATATAGGTGCAATGACAGGCCACTTCGGCACCAAGGAGCACCTCCATAGAATGAAGCTCAGCACAACGGATACATGCAGATTCTGTATGGACAATCAAGAGTCTATGCAGCACATTTTGTGCAGCTGTGACGCTCTGGGAAGACGTAGGGCAAAACATCTAGGAGTGGCTTATCCATTGCCTGATGATTTTGCACGGCTCCAGGCAGGTATGATTGCGAAGTACCTACAGGGACTTCTGGATTTGCCAGCGGAGGAGTAGTGCAGGGCTTTGGGCAGCACAATGGATCCAATAGGGTCGAAGTGCGTTCGGCTAATGCTGAGCCCGTGGGAGCCAACAATAGAATAGAATAGAATAGAACTATCATACTAAATACTACTCGTAACCCAAAATTTGTTAAAATTAATAGCGGGATAAGTATACCGACCAGTAAAATAGGTTAAGCCAATTGTTCCAATTATGCGGTATTCCGTCCACGTTCCGCAAATTTGGGCTGACCATATAGATCAGTTGTATCCGTGAATACATTAGCTTTATTAAAACCTCAATACTGGCCGACCCCGCGTAATGAGGTTATGGCACGCCATTACTGTTCTTCTCGAAAATTAGTTTTAAATGATTCTGTAAATATCAATTAGCAGTGGACATCCGCTGACAAACCACCAGATACACTAGTTGACCAATGTGTGTTGCCGGTGACGACCTACGGTACCGAAACGTGGTCGCTCACCATAGGCCTCATAAGAAGGCTCAACGTCACCCAAAAGGTAATGGAGAGGGCTATGCTCGGAGTTTTTCTGCGAGATCGAATAAAAAATGAGGAGATCCGCAAAAGGACCAAGGTAACCGACATAGCCCGAAGAATTGCTAGCCTTAAGTGGCAGTGGGCGGAGCACATTGCTCGTAGAACGAATGGCCGATGGGGCTAAAAAGTTCTCGAGTGGCGACCGCGTACCGGAAGCCGCAGCGTGGTCAGGCCCCCACGAGATGGTTCGACGACCTGGTGAAGGTTGCGGGGAACCGCTGGAAGCGAGTCAAATTCAAATTCAGTAGAGTAGCGCAGAAATGGTCATTGTGGCGATCTTTGGGGGAGGCCTAAGTTCAGCAGTGGACGTCTTTCGGCTGAAATGATGATGATGTAAATATTTAGGTACTAGATAATGCCTTGCGATAATTGAGAGATCTTTAAAGAAGCCTTTTGCTGACAGACCAGTTTACCATTGCAAACAGAAAGTTACACGAAGATATATATCATAGGAAATCAGCAGCACGTTTGGTGCAGTGGCTAATCGCTTAGCTTTCTGCGTTACATGTTTTAGGTTCGATCCCCGCACAAACAAATACCACTCAGACGGTGTAGATACATTGAAAATTGTGCAAGAAGCCGAAAACTAAGAGTAACGAATTGAATTGATATTGAAGAATTGAAGATGGTTGTGGTTGGTGGGATTAGCCGGAGGATGGGCAGCAGCGTCTTTCGAGTGTATTAACAACTCAACTGCGATCTCCAACCCGCCTGCAAAGCTTAACCACTAGGAAGCGATGAAGTGTGGGCTTATATAGGTGCTGTCTAATGTTGACGTTTAAAAAAAAAAGTCTATTTTGAATAAATGTACATTTCATATCATTACAAGCGTGGCGATTTTGAATGAGCATACAACGCACCCAGACCGGTCGTTCTAGCGATCTTTGGGGGAGGCCTGTGTCCAGCAGTGGACATTATTCAGCTGAAATGATGATGATGATAATAAAATATAATATACGGGACGTAATAAAGTTTAAAGGTGATATTAATATATATGTAATACATTTCTACAAAAAAAATGCATTTTGTCAGAACATATAAAATGGCTGTGTTTACAAAGCTGCGTAGAAAAAGACCAGTAACATATCTTTACAATGATTGACAAATTTGTCATTGTACTGCCGGTTATTAGCTTTTTGCTAGGATCAGCTGTTTTAGATGGTAAGAGTCCGGCACACCCCCTCACCCTGTCTTCCCAAAGGCGAAGGGCGTCCATACATATTTCTCCAGGTATAAACCGGTAATAAATTGATGATGATGAGGTTGAAGCACACAGAAAAATCATTTCGTTTCTTACTTTCGTGGTTATATCGTTAGTGCAATGGTCAACCTTTGGTGCTTATGTATATTATTATATACTTTTGTGATAAGTATTTCTTTTAGACATTTACTTCCACAGCAAAGTAGAAATAGAAAAATACTCGCATGCTCTAATGAAAATGACACACCGTTTTTAACTGCAGCTGAACGATAACTAAATTCGCATTTACCTATATAAAGCTTATCTATCGCATCATGCAAGTATAGAAAGTCAGCTCACGGGAAAACGAAAGTACGTGTTTATCTAGTTTTTTCTTTACAAATTACATGCGTTTATGTGAAACTCGGCTTGGTAAACAATGATGCTACGGCTGCGTGAATTGAATGGGACCACTTGAGTGAAATTAGACAAGATAAGGGCTGTGATTAGAGTAGTTTTGATGATTTAGCTGTACCTAAAGGCATACTTGTAGGTTTGTTTAAAATGCTGTGTTATTTTGTGGGTAAGTATATATAGGTGGTACTTGAGGAAATTAAGTTTGGTCTGTGTAGTATTGAAGTAGACGCTGCTGTATAATCAATATAATAGCAGTGGACCAATTTTGCCCTACCTACTTCGATAGCTCCTTATGACGCTTCTGATCATCCGTTTGTATGAGATATCCGAAAAGACCCTTTTTTCGAGTGCAAACCCTTCATCTCTTTTTCCATCAGTCTTCCTGCATTGTGTGTTTGGGATTCGTAGCCACACACAAACCCCCGCGGTGGTCGTCTGTAGAGTACTATCTAAGGACTATCGTGGAACGCACCGGAGTACATTTGCTTGTCCTAGCACGCCGTCTTACGTCTCGCAACAATTTGGAAGACCTAACCTATCGGAATTATTTCTATAATAAATAATATTGGCTAACTGAAAGTACTTATATACTTATAAAGTCAGACGAATACTTTTCACAATATAACACAAATACTTAGTTATTCAAACAATTAATCTGAAATTGATTAATGACCGTTTTTTAATTAAGGTGAGTCGCCCAGTCTGTTTTATTATACAGAACTATTGTTTTGTTTTCTTTCAAACTATTTCCGAACAGTTTTAATGAATGATGAATGAGGTGTCATTCAAGTAGGAGAAGAATAAGTTATATAACTTTTTGGAAATAGCATAATCATTACCTTATGATAACGAAACAACTTCTTTGATGGAGGATCATAGCGAAAATTGATGAAGACATTTGTGTTTAAATGGACTACCTATATGATTATAGGTAGGTCTATATAACTGGAAGTTGGTATTGTATCTGTTTAAGATTAAATAAAAGAATCAAAAGTTAAACTTGAGTCTAGTTTGCCCTTAATCAATTATGAACTCTACGTAATAGGGACAGAATTTATATTCAATTGGACGGCACGGTTGGTGCAGTGGTTGATACAGTCGACTGCTGCGCTTCGGGTCGCGGGTTCGATTGCCGCACGGAACAAATTTTTGTATGATTCCGTACAGGGTGAGGGGCAACTATAGAGGGGGTTATGTTTTAAAAAAAAAATTGATGCAATCTTGACTCAAGTTCTACCTACTGGGTCTACACGGTGCATTTAAACAATGGCGAGTGCTATTTCTTGCGCATTTTACTGCAAACAGCGCGGGGACCGTCATCATTTGTGTGATTGAGAACAGTTGATGCCGTCAAGTTTCCCAAATATCAGTCAGCCTACGGATCGCTTCATCTACTTGACGATGATGTAACACTGGGACGGTGCTCTCGAGGAGGTCAGCGGCAGTCACGTTGGCCTTGTACGCAGCGGCAGCCACGGTTCGACTTATTGCTGTCCAGTCAGCGCACATTATAGTGAGTGATCTCAAACGCGTGTCTGTATAATGGTTGGTAGCGGAAAGCGGACGTCTCAAATAGTTTAGTGGAACTTAATTATTAAGTTATCATCATCATTTCGGCCGAATGAAGTCCACTGCTGGACACAGGCCTCCCCCAATGATCACCACAA
Source organism: Diloba caeruleocephala (assembly GCA_947459985.1). Classification (NCBI taxonomy): domain Eukaryota; kingdom Metazoa; phylum Arthropoda; class Insecta; order Lepidoptera; family Noctuidae; genus Diloba; species Diloba caeruleocephala. The sequence continues at coordinate 10,989,152 of OX381627.1, read as the reverse complement.
TGACCGATATGGGTGTATTGTGGGCGCATTGGAGGGTTTTGCCATAATCGCCACGCTTGGCAGACGGGTTGGCGATCGCAGTTGAGTTGTTAATGTACTCGAAGGACGCTGATGCCCATCCTCCGGCTAATCCCTTAGTAGACTTTTACGACACCCACGGGAGGAGACGGGGTGGTGGTATTCTGAGCCCGCACCACACGGCGTATCAATTATTAAGTAGCGTTTCAGTATTCGGCTATTAGTCATTTAATGTAGCCTCCTGCGAGTGATGTTGATATTTTTGTAAGTCGGTTTAATTATGTACTGTCTCGAAGAGAAATAATATAAGTGAAACGAAGTCATACAGTTTATATCTGGTCAAGTAAATAAACTTAGCTATAAATAAATTACGTATTCAGCAGATGTAAATTGCGTTAGATCAGCCATTTGCGGTGACACGATACCCGATGCGCTTGCGCAAGCTATGGCGTGATGCTTACGCGTCATCTAGTTAACGGTAATATTTGTGTCTATACGCTAACTGTAATTGATTTGTTATATAATTATGATTTGCCTGTTTTTTTAAAATGTATGTATGTGATGGTCCGCAAGCTAGCAGACTCGCTTCTAAAGTACTAGGTTGCGGGTTTAAATCTAAAACCTGGCAAGTACCAATGCAATATATTGTTAGTTAATATTATAACCGTTGGCTATAAATCCAGATAAAAAAATAATCGCTAACGACGCCAACACGCTGTGAGCTAGCGTGTCTTTGTTTCTTTTTTTCTTTTCGTGTAGTCAATCACGTGCCAGAGTTGTTCAAGCCGCCCAAAGGTCTCCACTTGGCTTAACGACTGCCGTCTATTTTACGTGCCCTCTTAAGCACGAAGACGCTCATTTCAGAAACCACTATGCGGTCACCCACCTATAAACTGACCACACCGAGCGTTGCTTAACTTCGCCGGTCGTTTACCGATTAGTGAATCCAACTGGCTATGAGCGTCTTAGCAGGTGTGGTGACGTTGCTCGTTTATGTATTTATTCAGTGTACATAGGCGGTCTTATTGCTATACGTATTTTCTGCCAGACGACCTTTAGGTGATGCAGCAGCAGAGACAGCAAGTTAGACCTTGCTGCATCACATATGCTGCACCTATGCACCAATAACATGTGTTATGTTCCTTCTCTGTATGAGAAGAGGACAATGCAATGGAACAGTTACAATTTGATATAATTAGGTTATTAAGTCAAATATCTTGCCTACGATCATCATCATTCATTTAGCTGTTTTGCCGAAAAGAGGTTCAAATTGGTCCTTGATTTTGAACTATGCCGATTTCAAAAAGGGAGGGTAATTATTAAAGTAATGTGCATAAGATATTTGGTTCAAAATAGGTGGTGGGTTTACTGGTGGTAGGTCTCTTATTGCAAGAGGCCGGCTAGGTAGGTACTACCCCAATTTCCACTGGGCACTAATAAAAATAAAAAAGGGAGATACCACGCCAGTGCCAGATATTCGCCAAGCAGTTAGAAGGGCACTGTAGCTAGTGAAATTACTGGGCATTGGGCAGACTAAATAACGAATGTCTCGAGGTGGCGAGAGTGCAGTGCGATGCCACGCAAGACAAGTCCTGGGTAGCATTACAATTGACAATGGCAGGTGAATGACTTGCTCGTCTGATCACCAGGTTGTAAAACGAAGCTTGAAACAATTCTTCTCAAAGAATAATTTCTCTATTCTCTGATCTAACCTTGCTTATCTATATTGTAAAAATCCCTGTGGCAAGTGGCAGTCAATAAAGTCATAAACGACGTAAGATGTTAAATAAGAAGATTACTTAAATATCCTTGACCTTTACGCACGTAAACAAGAATTTCAAATACAAGATGTCACGAGAAGGTAGTCAGTGGTAACGAAATAATGTGACATATTGACTTTCATTATTTAGCTACAAAAAAGGCAAGATACTAATTGTGAGACACACGTATTTGGCGATTTTTGGATTATCTCTTTGTTATCGTAGTCATAAAGTAACTTTACTATGATTATTATTAAATATTACCGTGTTCTGTTTTTTACGGTACGGTGTAATATATTGGGGCAACTCCACAAATATATTTTTTTTTTTATTGCTGCCCAGTGGAATTTCTTCATGAACTTCCTTCGCCCCGGGGAATGGTGAAGGGGTATGCCGGACTCCTACCGGCTAAAACCACTGGAGCGGTCATCTTCGGCACCTAAGGGAGGCTCCAGGTCCTCGTATGATCACACTAGAGCCGCCCACTGGTGCCACGCGTATAGGCACATCCCTGAGAGGGTGACTGTAAAGCGGTCACCCCCTCGGGGGGATTGTAAAGGATCCCCCAAAGCGTCCCACGGCAGCGCGTGACCACATGCGTGCTACCGTCTTCTCTTGGGTCGCTCGGTGTGAGCACGCAGATTCCCCAATCTACGCACCCGCGAACCCAGAGGTCCCCTCACCTGCACTGCCTCACAGCAACGGCAGGGGGTTTCAGGCGTGTGGGAATTAGGCGCCAGGGCGGTTGTTACCCCGGCGCCGTCTCCTCCTTCTTCGAGCGGGGTCGGCCCTCTCCCGATCCCGCTCTGCGGTCGCCTTCTGGACCATGACGCTCTCACAGAAGGAGACCACTGCATTCCAGTTTTCGTGCTCTGCCAACATAGCCGACACTACTGCTGGCAGAGAGAGATCTTGCCCGATCCGATAGACCAGGATCCGCCGCTCGGCGGCCCACGCGGGGCACGCCTCGAGCGTGTGCTGCGCGATGTCTTGGTCGCTTTCACAATGGTGGCATTGTGCCGTGGCCTCACGTCCAATCCTGTGCAGGTACGCACCGAAACAACCGTGCCCGGTGAGCACCTGCGTCAGGCGGTAGGTGACGCGCTCCAAAAGAGGTACCTATACATGTTAGAGCGATATGCGGCGTACAAAGCACGGACAGCTGTGAATAGTTTTTATGAGTCTCCGTATATTGACGGTCCCCTGCCTATATAATTAGGTAGCTCTATTTATGAAAAAACAATTTCCATTTATTCGATACCCTAAGTAGCACACGACACATACATAAAATACGTTTTAGACCGCATAAAGTCTATATATAATAAGAATTTCTTAGACATGGCACCTAAGATATATAATAAATTGTAAACTGTATTCATCATCATCATTCATCTTAACAATATAAATGTATTTATCATTAAATATAATAGATCTGTTGATAAATAAGTCATACTATTCAATAAAGGAGTACTTGTGGGAAAATAATTTGTAGGAAATTTATTTACTACGCTTTATTAAAAAAAAAAACATTGGTAAATACTTTCTGTCCAGTTTATTATGAAATGTACATAAATATAAAAAATACATTATTTCTAGTATTGTGTTTGATATTAATAATATAATCTGGGCTTGTATTGTATGCTTAATTGGTAGAATATAGTGAACTGCGCATTCTACCAACTTCTTGCAATGATAAGGTCTGCAGCAAACTACAGAGTTTAAATCCGCATTAATTGATTTTATTAATACCGAATGCGCTCACTGCCGTGCAATTTTACCGTGTCGCGGTGGTTTTATTTCGGACCTATAGTATAATAATATGTAGACTACAGTCATATTAAATTATTAGATATGCTTTAATTTATAAGAGGTGACATTCTATATAGATAAGACATATTTTCCGGCGTAGGAACATTTCTATGAATAAGTGATTAGCGAATGAAGAAGAGCACCTACGATTAAAACGAAAATAAAGACATATCTACAGCACTGCTAATTTATTCATGTTTTGAACAATAAAAGGTAGATTTAGCTTAACAAAAGGGACTTCGGTCCATATGATAATATTGTCGGATGATACTAAAGACATTTGCATAAATAAATAAAAATCTCGGTGTATGTTGTTCGTTACGTGTTGGGCTTTGAAATAAGCGAGGTGAAAATATTTTTTCTATTTGGTATATAGTAGTGAAAATTGCTTTTAGCGTTAGAAAATCCTTAAGAACCATAATTTGATGCCTAACTGCCAAGGTAACTCTTAAGGCCGAAATTAATAATCAATCTAATCCGACATCTTCCGATTTGTTGCCTATGGGTTTGTCTGTTTTTGTGTTAAACGTGATCTTAACATAAAGACGGATGAAGTTCAAAATCTTAAATCTAGCGATTTCGGGTTACATTGATTATTAATTTCGACCGTTAGTGATTCAAAATTGTCAGACAGAGAAAGCTGCCTACATTTTGTGCAAACGAGCCATAGCCTATTATTTGGTATTTTAGGGAACTGTTAGTGTACATTATGTATACTTACGTTCTGATACAACTAAAAAGTTGGTATTTTGTTAAAGTTAAACAAACCAAGAATTAAATCAAGTTGGTTACTTAATACAACGTGAAAGACTTTTAGCTGTAGATGCCTCTTCTTTTTTCTTATCGGGAGGGGTGAAAACTCTTTTGTAATACGTACCAAAACTGTTTTCAAATCTGCGAGGTACAATTTCCGCCATTGCCTAATGGCCGAAAAGGTACGGAAAATTAAAACGTTTCGCTCCTTTATCCAGATAATGAGTAATTCACAGATAAAATAACTTATAAATTAGCGTATTGACGATTGATATTCGTAATCTACGAATTGTTAGCGTAAGAAAAAGGCCGTTCAGAGTAATTTTCTTGTTGTGAATACACAAATTGTTCGCACTCTTAGTGCGAAATCTGGGATAGACATGGAACGTTATGCTGTTCCAAAATAGATTATTTATTTTAAACTATCGAAGGCCCCCAAACTTTTATATCTCTCTATCAAATATGAATTAAGGATTTGACGAATTTTTGATCCACATTAGCTGTTATAAACTAATATAGCTACTAACTAATTACTCATTTATCAGCATAATAACTATTAAATCGAATGAACGATAAGAAGAGTATATACTTAATCACAAATATACAACAGAATACTTAAAGAATATGTTACGTGGCGATAGGATTACAAAACATAACGTAAAAATAGAAACAGCAAAAGTGTAGCCAACTGTGAAGGAGTAAAAGTAAAACATAGGTTCTCAAACGGAACAACACAAGACATAATTTTGAGCTGGTCTTTTGAGCCCGCTTGTTTCCAAGGCATACCCTAATAAGTTTCTCTGTTTACGTCCATATTATGGCATAGGAGAGCATCGCACTTGCGTTGTTAATGTTACCTACTTAGCAAGTGGAGCGGTATGCACGCAAGTTTTGTGTGGAGCAGTTATGATTTTTATGCGGTTATTCATTTAGAGCGTTTCAAAGTCATTTACATATTTCATTTCATATATTGCCGTGACGGATATGGCAATTGGGATTAGGCAGTCACAGTCTCACACAGATAGAATTGGATGTTAATGTCTTTGTGATTTGACTATAGGTAGTTTTAATGTATCTTGGTCATGATTGGTAAAAAATAGATAAACCTAAATATCGGTCCGGTGAGAGGATATCACTGGATGTAGAAGTTTGGTTACTTACATATTTTCTTAGCCCATGAGATATCTCCGTTAACACAATCGTATTATCTTTTCACTGTTGCACTTTAAAAATCTTCTTTTTAAATTGAAATAACTATCACAAATCACGATGACGGGTGCGTTCGCTCGGCGATAATGTTAATAAAGGTATGGATCACAAAATACTAAATAAAAAAGACCGCACAATACTAAATGAGGGTTCACTAAGTAGTGTAATTAGTTGTTTACAGTTGTTAGAACTAATAATTAGCATACCGAAATTCCTCGATGTGTTAATTACTAATAGTTCGGGTTGTCTAATTACTAGGAATTGTGGGTGCCTAATGTATAAAACGAACACACCTGAATTGACCATAGTAGTATAAATATAGTTAATTTCTTACAACTTAAAGGAACTGAATATGCTGGTTGTCTCCCTGTCAGCTTTATGCGCGCTTTTAGAAGAAAGTTCAAGTTTTAATTGTTACGGAAATCATTCCTCTATCAAGAATATCGAGTTTTCAACGATACGGTATCTGATAAATCTGATAAACCTTTTCAAGTGGTTTCAATTTCAGGAAACACCATGAGACGAGACCTCTCAAATTTGAGAATAATAATATTCAATGTACCTCTTACCATTCGGTGATCACTACCGGTTTTTCACCCTATGGATCACGGAGTCGTCGTTGAAGATTTGACTTTTATTTGTCAAGATAAAGTTAATCTTATTCTTGTGGAACTAAAGAGATTCATCCAGATCTATTTCCTGTGAAGCGGCTTTTAGAAAAAGGAGTTTACCTTTTCCATAACGTCGGCCATCCTCTGACCCCTGGAGTCCGTTAACCATACCCGAATTGCCCCACTCTCAACGCACTGTAGTATTCTGAGTATAAAGTAAGCTACCTTGCTCGCGGTAACTATGATTTGCAATTTTTTTGATATTCTCAATCATATCATATTTTACTTTCCTACCAACTTTATGCAGATGACCTACAAATTTACTGTCAAGTATCTTTTGGAATTCTGACCGAAGCGATTACCACAGTTAACCTGGATTGAGTAAGCAATTTGGGTTGAAGGTCAATACAAAGACACAAGTCATCGTGGTGGGCAATTCCAGGTTTCAGGATTGTTTCTAGAATCGATTGGCCTGGACTTCCCCAAGTTTCTTTTGATGATATTGAAATTCTTTTCAGCAGAGAATTCTAGTAATATGGGATACTCATTAATAGAAACCTTTCCTAGACTACTCAGATACGTGACGTAAGTCAAAAGATATTTGCGTCAGCAGCGTCTGATTATAATATCAAAATAACAGCTTTTTAATAAATGCATAAGAAAGTATATAATGTACCAATAACAAAAAACTATTTTAATATTTTTGTCTGTCCGTCTGTCTGTCTGTTTGTTTGTTCCAGCTAGTCTCCGAACAGATGGACGGATTTTGACGGGACTTTCACCGGCAAATAGCTGATGTGATAAGGAATAACTTAGGCTACTATTTAAGAAAATAGATTAGGATTCGGCGCCGAAAAACCCCAAAAGATCCAATATATATACCCTATGGCAACTGTCTATGCCGAAGTACTCTAAACTATTTATAAGTAAACCGATTTCTTTTAAATTAAACGGCGTGTACCGCGGGGCCGAGCTAGTATGGAATAAATTCATTTTAATTTTAAATTTCTTGTTTGTCCGTCCACGTCCACTGCCAAACATTGGCCTGCTTTGTAGATTTCAAAGATACATTTTGTAAAAGTGAAAACTTTGTAGATTTGGTTAGTATGTAATTCATGCGTTATGTATTAAAAATCCTATTGTGTATTATAGGGACCATCGTGTGCTTTATTATTGTGTATATTGATTACATAAATTAACATATAGTTTGTTTTTTGTTTTCACATTCGTAACTAGTCAAACTATACTAATCAAAATTGTAATATAACTTATTATTCAAAAAGATTATCCATGGAGTTTCTTGCCGGCTCTTCTCCGTAGCACTAAAAATAAAATAAAACTTTGAGTGATTGATTGGTTGGAGAATACTACTGCCCAACCTCTTAACAATCCTATATTCACTCTCTAAGGTAAAAGATGGGTCGACTGTTTCATTGCCGGTAAATGGAGATCACGTGATCAAGTACTTTTTATATGACATCTAGCAAGGACCTCTTTAAAAAAATGATCGATTACTTCGGTAGTTTGCTCGTTTAAACAAAAACTAAAGACCGACTTTCCCATATGCAATAACTACTATAATATCGTGTAAGAATCGGTATCCCTTTGATTCGCATAATGTTTTAATTCCTTATTTTCTTTGGCATAACGATTTAGGCATAAATTTGAATGGCATAATAAATAATTTATTTTTGCATACTGTATTTATAGCAGTTTTTTTGGTCTAATTTTGAGTCGCATAAAGTTATATTATTTATTCATGTGAGGTTTTAGTTTCGCAACCGGGTATGATTTGTATTGGATTTTAACCGACTTCAAAAAGGAGGAGGTTATCAATTCGGTGCGGATTATTTTATGTATGTACACCGATGACTCCGACATTTGTTGACAGATTTCAGCAATTCTTTCTTTATATTGGAGCTATCCAAATGCTTTCGAATTGGTCCCATATAAATTTAATTACATTTGATTGAGTAGTTTTTAACCAACTAGAATAAACATGTACAATTTGACTGCGCTTATCTAGATGATGTCTTAATAGTTTCGATTCCGCCAAGATTAGAGAACCGATTTGAGTAATTCTTAACTGGACCTACCTAACTGGACAGTTTGTCCTAGGTAGACATACTCATCAACAACTTCGAGAACAGAGCTCCCAACGGATATTGGGGTGGGCACGACATGGACATTTGACATGACTTTTGTCTTGCCCATGTTCATTTTAAGGCCCACCTGTTGGGAAACTCTGTTGAGATCATCGAGCATTGTGCTGAGCTCTTGCAGCGATTCTGCCATGACTACGATGTCATCGGCAAATCGAAGGTGAGTGATATACTCGCCATTGATGTTAATGCCGAATCCTTTCCACTCCAGTAGCTTGAAGGCATCCTCCATTGCAGCGGTGAACAGTTTCGGGGAAATGACGTCCCCCTGTCTCACACCTCTCTGCAATGGAATTGCCCCCGTACTCTGTTCATGTACTCGGACCGATATGGTGGCGTTTCTGTATAAGCACTTCAACACTTCAATGTACCGATAGTCAATCTGGCACCGTTGCAGAGATTGCAGCACTGCCCAGGTTTCGATCGAATCGAAGGCTTTCTCATAGTCCACAAACGCCAAGCATAGTGGCAGATTATACTCATCGGTCTTCTGTATAACCTGCCGCAGCGTATAGATGTGGTCTATGGTACTGAAGCCTTTTCGGAAACCGGCTTGTTCGGGAGGCTGGAAGTCATCAAACCTGCGCTCGAGACGATTCGTGATGACCCTTGAAAACAGCTTATAAACATGGCTCAGAAGTGAGATGGGTCTATAATTCTTCAATGGGGTGTTATCACCCTTTTTGAAGAAGAGCACCACCTCACCTCTGTTCCACGCTTCCGGCGTTGTGCCCTCGAGTAAGACGGAATTGAATAGCTTCTGAAGGACTTTAAGTACCGGTGTTCCACCCGCTTTCAGAAGCTCTGTCGTAATTCCGTCTCCACCTTGTTATTTTTAAGCTGTTTCAAGGCCATCCTAATCTCGTACAGGCTGATGTCCGGGATATCCTTGGTATAGTGTCGGGTTAGTTTGGCTCGCGGGTCTTTGTCAGAGCCAATGGTAGGTATAGTAACCGAGGTGTATAACTGCCGGTAGAAGTTCTCAATCTCTCTCAAAACCTCTGGCTTAGTCGACGCTACACTGCCGTCCTCGGTCTTCAGCTTCACAATACGACTTTGCCCAATAGACTTGTCTCTTGCGAACACTTTGGAGCCTTGATTCCGCTCAATCGCCTCTTTAACACCGTTAGTGTTAAAGGTGCGGATATCGTGCCGCAAGGACTTCCATATCCGTCTATTGAGCAGTCGGTATGCTTCAGCATCATCGGAAGACTGCAGCGTCATGGCGCGTCTTTCTGCCATAAGGTCGAGAGTGTGATCGGAGAACTTTTTTGGTCTACCTTTACGGTGGGCTCTAAAGAACTTAGACCCAACCGTTTGGACAGTTTCTACAAACCTACCATTTAAATCGTCCACAGATACGCAATGTTCCAGGCACTCGAAGCGGTTTTGGAGTTCGAGTTGAAAGCTCTCGGGGTTTTGGATATGAGCACTAGAGGGCCGGAGCGTAGACCTCATCAGACGAGACCTCTCAACTTTGAGATTAATATTCAATGTGCCTCTTACCATTCGGTGATCACTACCGGTTTTCACCCTGTGGATCACAGAGACATCATTGAATATTTGTCTTTTATTGGTCATGATGAAGTCAATCTCATTCCTCGTGGAACCATCGGGACTCATCCAGGTCCACTTCCTGTGAGGCGGCTTTTGGAAAAAGGAGTTCATCATAAAGAGTCCCTCCTTTTCCAAAAAGTCGGCCAGCCTCTGTCCCCTGGGGTTCCGGTGCCCATATCCAAATTGCCCCACTCTCAACTCACCATCGCATCGAGTGCCCAGTTTTGCGTTGAAGTCCCCCATCACAATAGTGAAATGTGTCTTCGAGGTATGTATGGCCCTACTTACGTCCTCATACATACTCTCTACTTCATCATCTGGGTGTGTCGAGGTCGGTGCGTAGACCTGTATGACCTTCAACGAATATCTCTTGGATATTCTGAGTATAAGGTACGCTACCCTGCTCGACACACTTTCGATGGCCACTATAATGTTAATGAGGGACCTGCGGACGAGAAACCCGACACCACCTTGAGACAGATGTTCGCCTTCCCGGTAGTAGAATAAGTTGCCGGATTTCAGGGTTATCGTGTCCTCCCCCTCTCTTCGGACTTCTTATAGACCCATGATATCCCAGTGCAACTTATCTATTTCTTCTTCCAGCTCAACAATCTTTTCGTCTGCCCTCAGTGTGCGTGTGTTATATGTCACCAGGGCCAGTTTTCGTTTTGGGTGGTAGCCGGATCCCATCCGGAGATTCTTAGCACCCCCTGCCCCGCCGTTTCCGTGGCCGCTACCATGACCAGGAATGGCGGGGCTGCCGGGAACTGGGGGCCGGTGCTTATGTTGTGTTGTCATTTTGGGGGGAATTTGCTCACCACGCTTGGCAAGCGGGTTGGTGAGCGCAGAGTTGCTACTGCTCAGCAAAAGGGACGCTGCTGCCCATCCCTCTGGTTAAGAGTCCCTTAGTCGACTTTTACGACCTCCACGGGAGGAGATGGAGTGGTGCTATATTCTTAATCCGGACAGATTTTATTTGTTAGAATTTGACACTGTATCTTTTAATTTGTTAAGGGCTTGCTGACTCTAAAAAGTGGATATTATATCCAATATAACTTGGGTACTACACTGTGACAGTAGGTTAAGATATGGCGGGCGTGACTCATGGGCCACCTCTAAGCCGCGAACATGTTTACTTTACATAGGTACGAAAGTTATTGCATGTGTTTTAATATGTGTTTGTAATATTATGCTTCAAAATCGTTATGTTAACAGTAGTTATGGTAAAAATATGATGCCTAAAAATGTATGCAGAATTAATATTATGCATAACGATTATTAAGATAGTAAAAGGACAGATGTAATACACTAGGTAAAAGTATGCAAAGTAAATGATGACAAAAAAAATGCGAATCAATAGTGAACCGTAAGAATTGAACGAGACCTCAACTATATTTTTTGGAGACTGATATCTATTTTCCGATTCAAATAAATTTATGAGCTAGCCTATAGCCTAGTGACTTGTGCCTTTATCGATGATATAGCTAAGAAAGTTTCCAGCGTTATGTAGTTTAAATAAATACTGAATACTGTCTTAGGTACTTGTGTATCCTTGATATACACAGTACGATGTTAAAAGTGCTGAAACTGAACTGCATATCCAATATAATCTGACCATAATTTATGTTAGTAAACACGCCAAGACTTTCGCAAGAAAATCTTTATACTAATACGTGTTTTAGCATTTTTAAATAAATTACTTTTACAGACAAATTATTGTTGTAATTTCGTAACAAACAACCATATTCGTAAAACCTTGATCTATTAGCCTACGTAGCACATACCTACACAAAATTATAACACTCATCAGCCACAGAGTAACTGTACATTGCAAAATACCGCGCGCGTGCGCATCCAAGCATGAGATTCAACTAGATACAGCCTATTTTGTATGCGATCGCTGCAACGAGGATAGCGTAGATCAAAATAATTATGGTTAGGGTATTTGTTTTTACAAAATATTTAGCTATGTCGCGTCCTTCTTGGGATGAACTAGGATACACACGGCCGGTCAAATGTTTAATGAAAGAATTTGTGTTTCCTTTATTCTGTTGACCTGTTCCTTGGGTTGGATTTTTGCGTGAAAGGATACGGTTGGTGCAGTGGCTGATACAGTCGGCTGCTGCGCTCCGGGTCGTGGGTTCGATTCCCACATGGAATAAATATTTGTATGATCTGCAGGTAGTTGTTCCGGGTCTAGGTGTATAGTGTATATTGTAAGTGGAATTCATGTCTGTAAACGCACCCACGACACAGGAGTCATAATGAACTGTCTTAGTAGTTGTTTTGATGCCCCAAAGTATCCTAGTGTGGGGCATCGTTTAAAACAAGCAGCTTAGTCTGTTACGCTGATGACACTCTTGTGTTGGCCAGCGGGGAGTCTTTCAAGGGTTCCCTCGGCTTCCGGCATCCGGCTTGCCGAGCAAGCGGTAGCCCCAAGGCGCTATGGTTTCGCAAACTGCCGCAGAGCAGGGACCCCGTGGATACGCGTTGGTTGACGCGCAAATCAGGGTGGGTCGATACATGAAGTACCTGGGGCTCACCCTGGACGGTCGTTGGGGCTTCGAAGAGCACTTCGAGCGTCTTGTCCCCCAGGTCAAAAGGATAGTGGGTGCCTTGCACCGGCTGCTACCCACTTTTGGAGGACCGAGGGAAGAAGTTCGCCGCCTGTACGGGTGAGTCGTGCGGGCCGTGGCCTCTACGGTGCGCCTGTCTGGTCATCTCGCTTCTCGGGCGTCTAGCGCTGCAGATCCAAGATTCACTGCAGCTATATGGATCGCACGAGGATACCGAACGGTGTCCTTAGAGGCGGCAACTCTGTTGGCGCACTTTTCGTCTTTTGATATCCTGGCGGATATGGATGCATGGGTGTATCACCAGACATGCTCCCTTCGCCAGAGCGGTGAATGCGTGCCTTCAGAGGCGCTCTTAAGTTTGAGGCGGCAGGCTCGGCGGTGTGCACTCGAGCTATGGCCCGTGTAGCTAATGCTCCGCAGTACGCGCAAAAGCGCACCGTTGAGGCCCTCATGCCGCTCTTCGGAGCTTGGCTACAAAGGAGCCTGACGCAGATATCCACCGGACATGGTTATTTCGGTGCGTACTTGGGCAGGATAGGACGCCAAGTCACCGCACAGTGCTACAACTGTGGGAACGATCAGGATACCGCACAGCACACGCTCGGAGTGTGCCGAGCGGCGGATCCTGATCGATCGGATCGAGCAAGATCTCTCACTGCCAGCAGTAGTATCTATGGCTATGCTGGCAGAGCATGAAAAATGGAGTGCTATGGTCTCCTTCTGTGAGAGCGTAATACACCAGAAGGAGGTCGCAGAGCGGGATCGGGAGAGGGCCGATCCCACATGGAGAAGAAGGACACGAAGCCGGGGTAACAACCGCCGTAGCGCCCATGTCCGACACGCCTGAGCCCCTTGTCGTATTTATATGGCAGGGGGCCTTGGGGGTCGCGAGCGCGCCTATTGGGAATTTGCATGCTCATACCAAGCGACCCTCGGGAAGACGGTAGCACGCACGTGGTCACGTGCCACCTTGTGCGCAGCACATTGCACAGCGAGACTTGGGGGTTTCTTTACAATCCTCCCCGAGAAGTGCCTGGGGGCGGTCTTTTTACAGTCGCCTGCCTTCCGCTAGAGGGAGTGACCACTTTACAGTCATTCCCTCCGAGATGTGCCTAAAGGCATGGCACAATGGGCGGCTCTAGTGTGATCTTACGAAGCCTTGGAGCCCCCCTTCGGTGCCGAAGATGACCGTTCCAGTGGTTTTAGCCGATAGGAATCCGGCATACCCCTTCGCCCTTCCCCGGGGTGAAGGAAGTTCCATGTGGAATTTCCATAGGACACCAATAAAAAAAAAGGAGTCCAGATCCCCTCCACCCCTTCTTGGAGCAGAGGATGCGATGGAACGTGTTAAAGCTTGTGTTTGATAAGTGAGCATTCACTAATGCTCTATACCTCTCGTTACTTCTGCTTCTTAAGGTGCCCTTAAGGTTCAAAACCTGGCATGTACCTATGTGACTATTTTAGTTAATCTAAGACACGACTGACTTTAACGGTGAGGGAAAAGATCGTGACGAAACCTAGATCTAATGGTCTGTAATCGCAAACACGCAGTGAGCGCAAGCGCGGTGATCTATGCGTTCCTTCTTTGTATAAGAAGGAACAAGCATTCTTTTGCCCTGCAATAGGACAATAACAGACTAATATTGTATATTGGAAACTAAACTTTTTATTTCATAAAGACCCTAATTGGCTCTTAAGTAAAGTCAAGAATTGAAGTAGGTTACGTTATTTTTGGTACGCGTGGAAGTCCTTGGACTTCTCCGTGGACTTCCTCCTCCCAACGTAAACACAGAGCAGCATCTCTTGCTCAGTAGGGTTTAGCCAGACTTTTACCGGCATCTCCAGGGCATGCCTTTAGATTTACCTATAGCTAGGTGCGGGGTTCGCCCACGCCCTCTCGGATAATCTAGGTTAACCTGCAATAAAACTTCTAGGCGTGCTGTTTCGGACAAACAATATTATGTTCCACTCATGAAGTAAGGTTCAGCAAAACACTTGAGCTTGATTCATGAATTGTGTTTTAAAGGTGCTTACTCGCCGAGTGCAATTACGTGTAATGAGAACTCGACTACGAGCATTTGCGTACGTTGCGCCGAGCTTAACAAAGTTAGCTAGCGTGCACGAATTTCCTGCAATGAGAACCTTGAAACCCATATACTATTTGTGTATCTTTTCGTCGCAAACGAATGTTTCGATAAATAATAAAAGAGATTTCTCGGTTACAAATACAGGTTTCTTCGAAAAGGAATAAAAGGCTTTCTTCGTTGATTACTTCGGAATCAAATGTACATTCGTATCTCGATAGTCAAAACCACTAGATGGAGCCCTTCATTGCTATAATTTACGTAATGTTATGGTTAATTTGTACATACACTAATTAATTACTTCACGGTGGTTGAATTAGTGACAAGGTCAATACCGCCATGAACATTAAAGTTAAATGACAACGCTTTTCGCTCTTGGTTACATACTAGGATTCCAAATTTGGCTTCTTTGGCAGCCATTATTCGGAATAAGACACTCAATGAAATTGCAACAATGCTGAATCCCAATTCTTCCCACAAATCCTACCACCATGCATATCATCCATCTTTGCTGGACAATGACAATAAAACCACACCCAGTCGCCTTCACGGATATAACATAATTTTTATCTCATCGTACTGTGTACCTAAAGGTTCCGATAAATACAATTAGCCGTAACTAAACCATGAAATAGTATAGTTAATAGTTAATAAGAAACGTCAGGAAAAACAAAAATCTATAATATACGCGATATAATCCGTTTAAAAGTGTTTTATTTTAATATAGTTAAATCAATAAATCGATTTAAAAGATGCCCGTTACCGTCGTTAGGTTAACCATTTAAATGAACTAAAAGACAAGTTTCAATATAAACGACCTTGCAATTTGTTTGTCTATTACAAATGAACTGTCCTGGGTAGTTGTTTTGATGTTTTTACAAAACCTAATGATATAATCCGTTTAAAAGTGTTTTATTATAATATAGTTAAATCAATAAATCGATATAAAAGATGCCCGTTACCGTCGTTAGGTTAACCATTTAAATGAACTAAAAGACAAGTTTCAATATAAACGACCTTGCAATTTGTTTGTCTATTACAAATGAACTATCCTGGGTAGTTGTTTTGATGTTTTTACAAAACCTAATGATATAATTCGTTTAAAAGTGTTTTATTATAATATAGTTAAATCAATAAATCGATTTAAACGATTTACCGTCAAGTTACTGTCGTTAGGTTAACCATTTAAATGAACTAAAAGACAAGTTTCAATATAAACGACCTTGCAATTTGTGTGTCTATTACAAATGAACTGTCCTTGGTAGTTGTTTTGATGTTTTTACAAAACCTAATAAGTTATCCTTGGTATACGGTTAAGTTTAGCACGACGTCAGGTATAATACAGCACGGTTGGCGCAGTGGCTAGGTGATTGATTGCTTTCTGCGCTACGTGTCGCGGGTTTATTTATTTATTTATACTTTTATACACAATGATGGTACACAAGGCGGATTTAATGCCATATGGCATTCACTACCAGTCAACCTTTGGGTTAAAAAGAAATGCATCGAAAAGAGGTTGGTACAAAAAAATATATATTACAAAAATTTCATAATAAAATATACATACGTAAAAATCTACTTACCTACTAAAATATACTACATATAATACGTACTATTTATCATTTTAACCATGCCCGTAATAGCCAATTAGGATTTCAGCGAATACAAAAGTATTCCCCAACTTTCGGGTTCGATCCCCGCACGGAATAAATATTTGTACGATCTGCAGATGGTTATTTCAGGTCTATTTTGTAATAAGGTATGTCCTTATTGCATAAAATCCCCTAAAATAAAATAAGATTTTTAAAAACCGTCTGTAAACTGTACCCACGATACAGAAGACATGACAAACAGTTTAAAAAAATATCTTTCAGACATTTATATAAAATACCACTAATATAAAAACACATAAATTTGCCAAAGTATTAAAGATAAAATACAACCGACATTATAAAGAGCCCATAAGGCCAAATATTTCAAACTACTCATGTTTGAAAAAATTATTAACGTGAACTATAAAAATGATCAGTTTACGTTACAAGGCGTGCTTTTGTATTCGGTCGGATTCACTCAACTTTTTTAGAATCACTTAAATTCTTTATTTAATAAAAAATGTTGCTTCCTTAAATACGGTATAGATCTCAATCTCTCACTTTTCACTATGTTATCAAACTCAATCTAACCGCAATGGAGAACGTGTATCTAGAACAATCTAGAATGAACAGGCTGGCAACTAAGTTCCCGCCGTTGTTTTTAAATTTCTTACTAGTGTGCATGCCATTTTCTCTTCTCTCTCTCCAGTTTCCTTGTCGTTCGACGCGAATTTCATGCAAAAGTTGGTTTTAATCGTTCTTCATCGAACTCAACTGGATGGCCAGAACGAGGTGCGTCTTTGAGGTCAAATTTCAAGACTATTATAAGATTAATGTTTTGAAGATTTGCATAAATTAAATTGAACTAGATTGCGGTAAGACAAATCATCCTTTTTCAAATGATTTATAATATTATGCCAAAAACATTTAATGATATGCGAAATATAAAAAAAAAACGCCGAGTGTTTAATTGCCAACCTTAATAGAATTCTGAATTAGAACATAGCCTGTACCCTGGTGTCGCGGATACAGCGTAGGTATAAATGGCGAATTTGTGTATGACAAGCAGATGCATTCTGTTTATGCTCAACATCAAAATATTTACATACACTATAACAACAATTCTCCGTCCGTCTCTACAAATGTCTAATGTGCACCGCATAGTAATGTAAACATGTAAACATTAGACTGGTTATCGCTACAATGTTACATTAGATAAACAACTGTAATCGGTTTTATATAGGACTATCTATGTTGTTATACATCTATTTATTTATTAGTCTTGCTAACAAACCCAGGGTTCGTATCGTTGTAAGATATTAGCTTTAATAATGTTAATGGTACTGGATCGCGATTTCTTTCATTTTTGGGTTGTTAAGAATAATAAATAATTCAGTAGTCATCATCATCTCAGCCAATATACTTCCAATGCTAAACAAAGGCCTCCCCCATAAACGAACAGCTGTATGCCGTGTGTCGTCATTTTTGGAGGAATTTGCTCGCTAACCTACCTGCCAAGCGTTTGACAAGGTCGGCGAGCGCAGAATGGCCGTTGTTCCACAGAAGGGACGCTTCTGTCCATCCCTCTGGTGTAAATCCAAAATCTTTGGATTTCGGATTACGGATATGTCAGTTTTTTTTGTTAATTGTGGTCGTAACAACAACGGATGAATTAAAAAAAACTGTAGATTTCGATTAGATTGATTATTTATTTCGGCCATTAGTCGCATTTTGACAAATCCACAAGAGGAGATGGAGTGGTGCTATAATGTTAATCCGGACAGCACACGAATATGTTGTTGATACATGTTGATAGATGGAGTATACATTAACCAATTCCTTAATCTAATCTATTGTCCGCCCCGTTGCCCACGTCCAACACGCCTGAGCCCCCTGCCATACGCCTTATAGGGGGCCTCGGGGGTCATGAGTGCGTAGATTGGGGAGTCTGCGTGCCTGCACAAGCGACCCCCAGGACGGTGGCACGCACCTGATCACGTGCCGCCGTGTGTGTAACACAGCGCACAACGAGGCATCGGGGAAATCCTTTACAATTCTCTCCGAGATGTGCCTAAAGGCGTGGGCATCATGGGCGGTTCTAGTGTGATCTTACGAGGACCTGGAGCCCGCTTCAGTGCCGAAGTTGACCGTGGTTTTAACCTTCAGTGGTTTTAGCCGGTAGGAGTCCGATATACCCCTTCGCCCTACCCCGGGGCGAAGGAAGTTCATATAAAATTTCCACTGGACAACAATAAAAAAAAAGGTCAGCTGGCTCAGAAGTTTCGGAGATTTGTCATTTATCAGTCTAGTAGATTCGGAGCGAATTGGCTGTGACAGACGGACAGACACATGACTGATTCAGGATTCCGGCCGTTTTTCCCCTTTAGACGTTCGGAACCCTAAAAAGGTAAACCGTGGAGGATTTTGCCGGTAAAAGTCAGACATCCAGGGCAGAGGAAGACCAAGATGTTCGGCCACCACACCACAAACACCGTGACACGAGAGATTAATATATTAGAAGATATGTTATTGAACCATGCAGTTTGTTGCCTCTTTCGATAGCCCCAGGAGGAGATATAATGTCGTATTCTTAGTAGTACAAAGTATGATTGTAATTTAATATAATAATTACTTGATATGAACATTAATTATAAACATTGATCAGGGTCCCAATGAAACAGATTGTATTATATATGATAAATCTCAGTTTTTTTATTGCCGCCGTTACGCGTTATGTCTTGGAATATAGATTATTTATTTGTGGGAATATTGTTTATAATTATAACTTGAATTGTTTAATAATATGTCAGCTTCTTTTGCCTGAGGCTTCTTGGAAAAAAGTTGGATAAGATCTTTTAATATACGTGTATACGCAGCACGATTTTTGATCTTATCACAGGTCAAGTACCTATACCTAGGCTAGGATATCTATCTATCTCTATATATGATGATGACGATGATGATGATGATGATAATATGATCTTAAAAATAGTTCAGAAGTGGCTAAAATAATTTTCACGATATGTTTATGATATCGAATTAATGAGAAGCAAATATTATAGCGTGTTCAGGTATGGACTCTGAGGAGGCCGCATTTCATGTGATAAAAGGCGACTATGGGATTAGCCAGAGTATCGGTAGCAGCGTCCTTTGAGTACTCAACTTAACAACTCAAGTGCGATCGCCAAGCGTGGCAATTATGGCAAAACAATAATGGGACAGCGGATTAAAAAGATTAAAGAGCACAACACTAACATACAATACAAAATCGATATAATGTCTTTGAGTTATAACCGTTCTAAGTTTTAGTAAGTATTATTACCATGATTCCGCATAAAACCAGCTGGAATGACTAAAGTAAAAGATATTGAATCGAATATATTATTTTTGTCAATTGTTTAGTCTCTACTTACTTGATCCCGTAGAATCAGTTTTAATACTACCATAGTTGCCCAGTTATGTCCTACACTGACTTCTTATAACACCATTTACGTATAATCTACCTATTTATGTCCCGTGTAAGTTCAATCACCCTTTTTTTTTTATTGATCTCCAGTGGAAATTCTACATGAACTTCCTTCGCCTCGGGGAAGGGCGAAGGGGTATGCCGAACTCCTACCGGCTAAAACCACACGGTCATCTTCGGCACCGAAGGGGGGCTCCAGGTCCTCGTAAGATCACTCTAGAGCCGCCCATTGGAGCCACGCCTTTAGGCACATCACGGGGGGGATGACTGTAAAGCGGTCACCTCCTCTAGCGAAAGTTCAAGCACCCCTGGTGTACTACATTAAGGTTACATAATTATGATGATAAGACAACTTTGTATTTTCCCGTATCTCCGTTATTTTTCGAGTACATACTTACTTTATTGGATCTTGAACCCTAATAAGGATTTATTCACGTTATCATCATCATATCAGCTGAAGAATGTCCAATGCTAAACAAAGGGCTCACCATCCTAAGATGTGAAAATCTATGGGTGAGCCTAAGCTCACCCATAGATTTTCACACGTTTTTAGGGGGAATTTGCCAGTAATCACCGTCCGTCGTTTAGAATTCCTTAGTCGTCTCTTATGACACCAACGGGAGAAGATGGAGTGGTGTCAGTATAATAATTCTTAATCCAGACACCACACAGAAAGTTTCCATAAAATTCAAGCCATACTCTAGCATATTGGAGCCGGTGTCCCGTTTAAATTAACTTCCTTTTTATGTTTATGTTTGCTTGGCTGCGAATGGCAACACCAACCAAGTAGACATAATCTTCTGGCCAAAGGACTTACACTCCAGGCCAAAATAACAATAAAAAAAGAAAATCATTACCTTAAAAACAATGTACGAGTGTACCAGTAGGCATCTTGTTAAATAGTATAAATAAACAATACGAGTGAAATCCAGAATGAAAACAGTTAAATCTCTGGTCACAACGTAACTCTTGTTAATTATGTCAACAATACATAAAAGGACGCGTATCGGTCGGTCGACGTCGCGCGTCGCCGTGATTAAGGACGAGAGGCCAATAATAGTTGTATAAACATACGTGTTATTGTATATTTACATAAAACTATATAATCTGTGTTAAACTGGACCTGTATGTGGCACTGTTAGGGAGAAATCACTCATAAGCGCAGACAAGATTTGATTTTAAAAGTCCCTAATAAATAAGACTTCGTTTTACCAAGGGTTTTGACGACTTTAGACGGGTTGTACGTCACCAAATTGGACATTATATTTTATTATACACACGTCGTTATGATTGTTGAAAGTGGTTTCCGGCAAAGAGTTGAATACCGTTCGCCAGCTATGGGTGTCGTAAACAGCGATTAAGGGTTGATATCAAGAGGATGGGCTACAGCAGCATCCTCCAGTGTGCTAATAACAACATACTGCGATCACCAGTCAGCCTGCCAAGCTGAAGAAAGCAAGCAAAGATAATTCAATTTAAACAACACTGTGTTTTTTGTACATAATATTTTTTCGTTCAGAGAAGGCAAAGGGATCCTAGCTCATACAGCCATCAAACGTGATAAAAAGTTCTCATTTCATTTTATTTAGAAAAACCATGTGTGTTATTTTACCTGCCTTAACGGTACGCAACACACATATGATGTTTTTTGTCCACAGTACAATATAAGTTTTAATTCCTCTCCATTTATAATGATTACTAAAAATGTAACTTAAATCTTCGATGTGTATTTAGTAATCTGTAGATTTTGCCTGAAAGTTGGTAAAGGAAAGGGAAGAGGCGGTTGAGTTCGTCAGTGGATATTTTAAAGTTAAAGCTGTATTTACTAACCCATTATCAGTCTTTAGTTCCGATTACATGAACACGGTTACCACTAATTATAGCTAAACTGTTAACAAGTATAATCGTAACTTTAACTGCTACCATTTTACTGTTTGTTAATCATTCATTTTATTTTCACCTCTTGTTAGGGAGACCTAACTGGCCGTTTGCAAATGGGCTTCAGTACGTAGAAATTATTAGTTTCTTTACAAACATGAAGCGCATGTTGTCAGGGGAAATACATCTTGCATTTAGTCATTATCGTATTAGATTTTGCAGTAAGCAAATATCGTATTATGTCTACTACATAATCTTCGTATTAATTATATTTCTACGGCTTATTTATCTGATTCTTTTTTTCGTTTTATTCAAA
This sequence comes from Diloba caeruleocephala, assembly GCA_947459985.1. Lineage (NCBI taxonomy): Eukaryota > Metazoa > Arthropoda > Insecta > Lepidoptera > Noctuidae > Diloba > Diloba caeruleocephala. The sequence continues at coordinate 10,967,361 of OX381627.1, read as the reverse complement.
GTCAAAGTCAAAGTTTTTTATTTCAAATAAACCAAATATTGGCACTTATGAAACGTCAGAATTTAAGTTGCACGGTTCCAAATAGTTGATCTCATGGAGAAGAGCCGGCAAGAAACTCCATGGATACTCTTTTAAAATAGTTGGGGATTACAATGTTAATTGTATAGGTACACATGATTCATAATTTCGGCCAAATGAAGTCCACTGCTGGACACAGGCCTCCCCCAAAGATGTCCACAATGACAGATATGGATGTATTGTGGGCTCATTGGGGAGTTTTGCCATAATCGCCACGCTTGGCAGGCGGGTTGGCGATCGCAGTTGAGTTGTTAATGTGCTCGAAGGACGCTGCTGCCCATCCTCCGGCTAATCCCTTAGTCGACTTTTACGACACCCATGGGAGGAGATGGGGTGGTGGCATTCTGAGCCGGCACCACAAGGCACTCTGAGCCGGCACCACACGGTACACATGATTGTAAAACATATACAGAGAAAAATGTAGGTTAATGTGTAAAGATGAAACATACCACAATAAAATTACAATAATGAATTTGCCGTGGCAGGTAACGGCTGACCAGTCCCAACAGACGGCACCCGTTCACGAGCATGACGCATGCATCAGCATCGCTTAGCTCAACCATATTGTAGGGAACCGAACAACCCGATACACAACGCCACCGTTAGCAAGACATTTTAGTGAGCATGACAGACCAATACAGCCAGGCAAAAGACACAATCAAAATAAGTACTTAACATATAACATTAATGGCTACATGATGCTCACACATTTACAGTTTTTTATAAATATTATAAATTAATGTCACAAGAACAATATTAATATTTATTCCAGGCCTAACTATGGGTGTAGACTGCAGCGGACTATGTTTTCGCTGCGGTAAGCCCGGCCATAAGGCAGCCTCCTGTGAGGCTACGCCGCACTGCGTCACCTGTGCGGCGGCGGGCAAGCCAGCGGAGCACCGGGTGGGCACAAAAGCTTGCCCTGCGAAGCCGACGGGCCCTAAAAAAGGCAGGGCTGCAGCGGGGAGCAACGGAGTTCCCTCGCAACAGGCTCGGGAGGACGCGAACATGGACTGCCAATAAATGGCCCCACAGTTTCGCGTCCTCCAAGCAAACATCAACCACTGCGCCAGGGCTCAGGACCTACTGCTCCAGAGCATGGCGGAGTGGTTGATCAACGTCGCGGTGGTAGCCGAGCCGTACTTTGTGATCCCCAAAGATGAATGGGTTGGGGACATTTGCGACTCGGTGGCCCTCGTACGTCAGTCGGCTGCTGGCTCCCCGTCCTTCGAAGATGTCACGAGGGGGCGGGGATTCGTGGCGGCGCTGCTGGAGGAAGTGGTGGTCGTGGGGGTATACCTCACCCCCAACCAGCCTCTCGCCGACTACGAGGGCTCCCTTATGGAGATGGGCACGGTCGTCCGCAGATACAGCCGTCACCCCGTGCTGGTTCTCGGGGACTTCAACGCCAAATCCACGGCTTGGGGTTCCCCGTCTACAAACGCGCGGGGAAGGCTGCTGGAGGAGTGGGCTGTGGAGCATGGCCTGCTCCTCGTAAACCGGGGTTCGGTCCAGACGTGCTTGCGACAGCGGGGTGGGTCCATAGTGGACCTTACGTTCGCTAGTCCTGCTGTTGCGAGCCTTGTCCAGGGCTGGCGCGTCATGGAGGAGGTGGAGACGCTGTCGGATCACCGCTACATCCGATTCGACGTCTCCGCCCAAACACCCAGAGCTCCGGCCCGGGCGGCCCCGGGTGGTTGCGGTCCGCGTTGGGCGCTAGGAAAACTGGACCGGGACGCGCTCCTGGAGGCCTCTATCGTACAGGCCTGGGCGTCACCGCCCGACAGGCCTGTCGATATTGACGAGGAGGCCGAGTGGTTCCGGGAGGCGATGTCGCAGGCTTGCGATGCGGCGATGCCTCGGGTGAAGCCAAATGCGGCTAGACGTCAGGTGTACTGGTGGTCGCGGGAGATAGCGGACCTACGATACGCTTGTATCGTGGCGCGACGCCAGTACGCCAGGCACCGCAGGAGGCGTCGCCGCGCTCAGGACGCGGCAGTCGTTGAGGCGGAGTTGTACGAGGGGTACAGAGCTGCGAAGAAAGCTCTCCAAGTGGCAATAGCGCGGGCCAAAATACTGGCCCGCGAGGAACTGCTGGCGACTTTGGACCGCGATCCGTGGGGGCGCCCCTACCTGCTGGTAAGAGGCAAGCTTCGCCCGTGGGCCCCCCCGCTGTCTCAGAGTCTCCGGCCCCAGCTGCTGGAGAGCGTAGTGAGAGCACACTCCGCCGCAAATGGTGCTGCCTTCCATGGCGCTCAACGCGGAAGACGAGGACGACAACGTGCCCGAAGTGACCCGGGCAGAGATGAAAGAGGCGGTGCGACGGCTGCAGGCCAAGAACACCGCCCCAGGGCCCGACGGCATACCCGGCCGCGCATGGGTCCTGGCTCTGGGTGCTCTCGGGCCCCGACTGGAAGGGCTCTTTAGCGCATGCTTCGAGCGGGGCCAGTTTCCACTACGGTGGAAAACCGGCAAGCTGGTTCTGCTGAGGAAGCCGGGACGTCCGGCGGAGTCTCCGTCAGCATACCGCCCCATCGTGCTGTTGGACGAGGTGGGCAAGCTCTTCGAAAGAGTAATTGCAGACCGCCTCGTCCGGCACCTGAGCGTGGTGGGGCCGGATTTGGCGGACAACCAGTATGGTTTCCGCCGCGGGCGCTCCACCGTCGACGCAATCATGCGCGTGAGGGCTCTGTCGGAGGAAGCAGTGTCCGCGGGTGAGGTGGTGGTGGCGGTGTCCCTCGACATCGCTAACGCCTTTAACACCTTGCCCTGGAGCTGCATTAGGGAGGCACTCGCGTTTCACCGGGTGCCAACCTACCTCCGTCGCATTGTCGGGGCCTACCTGGCAAACAGAGCGGTCATCTACCCGGGTCGGGAAGGATGGGGTCGGCGAGAGACAACATGCGGTGTTCCACAGGGATCGGTCTTGGGGCCGCTCGTGTGGAACATCGGATACGACTGGGTGCTGCGCGGTGTGAACACCCCCGGCATCGGCGTAATCTGCTACGCCGATGACACGCTGGTGACGGCACGGGGGACGAGCTTCCACCGCGCGGCAATGTTGGCGACGATGGGGGCTGCACTAGTCGTCTCAAGGATCCGGCAATTGGGTCTCGAGGTGGCTCTCACCACCACCAAGTCGGAGGCCGTGTGCTTCCATGGGCCTCAGCGCGCGCCACCCTCGGGATCCCACATCGTGGTCGGAGGCGTTCGCATCGGCGTCGAGCCGACGATGAAGTACCTAGGACTCGTCCTCGACAGCCGGTGGAACTTCCTGCCGCACTTCCGGCGGCTGGCCCCCAAGTTGACGGCGGCCGCGTCTGCACTTTCGCGGCTGCTGCCCAATTTGAGGGGCGGAAATGCCTCCTGCCGGAGGCTTTACATGGGGGTCGTGCGATCCCTGCTAAATCCCTGAGGGTAGCCAACGTCGCAGTGCTGCGAAGGCCGCAGCGAACGATGGTCCTCAGGGTAATAAGGGCATACCGCACGGTCTCCTACGAGGCGGGGAGCCTCCTTGCCGGATCACCGCCCTGGGACCTAGAAGCGAGAGCCCTCGCGTCGCTGTATCAGTGGCGCGGGGAGGCGCTAAGTCGGGGCGAACCGCCAGTACCTCGTGAGATCGAGATGCGTCGGTTCGAGCTCCGGCGGATCCTGGTGGCGGAGTGGAAAGGGCGACTGGAGCGACCCACTGCAGGGCACGCCGCGGTAGCGGCGGTAAGACCAGTAATGGAGGAATGGCTGGAGAGGCGGCATGGCGCCTTCACCTACCGGATGACGCAGGTACTCTCGAACCATGGGTGTTTCGGGAAGTACCTGTGTCGAATAGGCCGAGAAGAGACGCCTGGTTGTCATCACTGCGGAGACTGCCCGGAGGACACGGCGCAGCACACGTTGGAGGAGTGCCCAGCTTGAGCAGCGCAGCGCCGTGATCTCGTCGTGGCGGTCGAAGGGGGTGACCTCTCGCTTCCGGCCGTGGTTCGGTCCATCGTCCGGAGCGGTGCGCGTGGGATGCCGTCGCCTCCTTTTGCGAGGAAGTGATGCAAGCAAAGGAGGCGGCAGAGCGGGTACGGAGGGATATCTCCGATCCCCTCCGCAGAAGACACACCGGGCGTCGGCGCCGGGGTGGGGCGCTGGACGATCTCCGGCCACCATGAGGAGCGGCCTGCGGGCGACGAACCAGGGGCGGTCCGTCGCCCGAACAGAAACAGGCCCGAGATGGCGGCGCGCGTGTTCCGCGCGCGCCTCTCTGAAGGATAGGTGCGGCCAGTAAGGCCGCACACAGAAGGGGCCCGTCAATCATTGACGGGCCGATACCTGCCGGGGGAGCGGTCCAATGCAGAAAAGCGTACAACTCACCCCCGGCTAGAGGTAAGAAGAAGGACACCGTGGGGTTTTAGCCGGTTTGATCCCGGCATGCCCCTCCGCCCTTCCCAAGGCGGAGGAAGTCCAAGAGGATCTCCCCACGTTAAAAAAAAAAAAAAAAAAAAGGCCTAACTATGGGTGCCTCCTATAATTATCTTATTATAAGAGGGATAGAGCCTGGTGATTTGACATACAGGCCTCGCCGGTGAGGTGGGTAACGATCAGCCTTATTCTATAAGACCAGACTAGCTTATTCTAAGCGCGTGACAACTTTTCGTGTCGAGAACGTGACAAAAAAATCGGTATTAAAAAATCTGCCTGCTATGATTGAGGCTTACGAAAATATTATTTTTATGATCAACGTATAAAACTTTTCTTTTTTTATTAATATTTTGTAACTTTTTATTGTTAGTAGATATTTAACACCGCTCTGTAGACACGATTTCGACACGAAAACTTTTCACGCGTTTATAAATAGCTCTTCAGATACGCTACCTCCGTCAGAGCGGCGAAATCGCGCCTCCAGGGGCGTTCGATAGCCTGAGCCTCGGCTGGCACGATAGCATAATTTTTTCACAATATTTTGCTAAATTACGCTTATGATTCACGTCGACACTGGTCGGTGCGCGACTTAGTGAACTCCGGGCAATTACCATGCTTTCATGTGACCGTCGTAGAGAGCGGGCAACGCATCTACACCTATAAAAACATCTTAGGTTAAGATTAATTACTAAATAAACAATTCCATTTTTCCGAGGGCGTTCAAGTGAATCGTATCCTATATAAACAATAAAATTCGTTAGCAGCCGTTTAATTGTGATGCAGCGTCAAAAATTCAACCATACAAACTTTGACATTTTTAGGTTAGTCCTGGCAATCTCAATATGCAACTGCAGCTGCTAAATATGCAATCATTACCTGAAAAAAGAGAAAACACCGATTTAGTTAATTTGTTTAGGACGGCACTTTTGACACAGTGGCTAATCGCTCAGCTTTCTGCGTCGTGTGTCGTGTGTTCGATACCCGCACGGAACAAATATTTGTAGGTACTATCTACAGATAGTTGATCCGAGTATCTGTGCATGTGCATGAAATATTTATTTCTGTAAACTGTACCCACGAAACGGGAGAAATCCTGTAGTGAGGTATCGTTTTCAAATAAGAAAAAAAAAAACAATCAGAAAATCCGACATAAAGTTCACTACTAAATCAAACTTTTCATAGCGTCAAACGATGCTCGTGACCCCGGAGCCCCCCTTCGGTGCCGAAGATAATCGCTCAGTGTTTTAGTTGGTAGAAGTCCGGCCATGCCACTTCCAGGGCGGAGGAGTTCGAAGAAGATTTCCGCCGCGGTGCAAAAAAGGGGGCAATCAAATTGCTCATGCCTATTGGCAAATAAATAATCACCGACGCTAGCTTTGGATTGGTGATTGTAGATATCAGTTTACGGTCGTTGACTGTTAACAATCGACTTAACAGATTACCTAAGGCAATGTCATACTAGGTTAACTGGAAATGCGGTACTATTATTTCGGCCGAATAAAGTCCACTGCTGGACACAGGCCTCCTCCAAAGATCACCACAAACACGATATGGATGTGTTGTGGGCTCATTGGGGGGTTTTGCCATAATCGCCACGCTTGGCAAGCGGGTTGGCGATCGCAGTTGAGTAGTTAATGTACTCGAAGGACGCTGCTGCCCATCCTCCGGCTAATCCCTTAGTCGACTTTTACGACACCCATGGGAGGAGATGGGGTGGTGGCATTCTGAGCCGAGGTTAATTAACTGATGTTTAAAGTACTCATGAAAATGCATGTCATTATTTGTGTAGAGAAACTGCTGATATATAGAATCAGCATTATTGTGTACTAAATACCGTTTTTATTATTATACTAGCGACCCGCCCCAACTTTGCACGGATAGCACTAATCACACAAGATCGTATAAAAAAATAAGTTATTCTGCTCGCTACCAAACTTAATAGGAGCACCCGCTGGGCTAATCTGAAGATTTCCTGAAAATTTCATCATAAATCGGTCCAGCCGTTTTGAAGTCCATAGGGAACATACATACAGACATAGATTTATATATATATCGATTTCCAGAAGCTCTTACAGGATGAAATGTTGTTTTTGAAAATTGTACTTTTTTATTTATCCTCTAAGCTTCTACTTAAAATAGCGAATGAGAATGCAATGGAAAATTAATTCGATAAAACAGTCTTACTTGTGTGTACATTGCGTCCGTAGCCAGCATTTTCCACCGAATAGCAGTAATATTTACGGGAATAAGGTTACTTTTTGCTTGAGGGATTATTTCAACAGAAACAACGACTTGTTTGTACGTACGGTCTTATGTATTTCACAAAAAATCAATAGTAATAATGTGTATAAACTATATAGATATGATATAGAAAGGTACAACTCTGATTGCGTTTTTAAATTGAACTGGACAAGCAACATAAATTATTATCTAAATATATATATATGCAATAGAACAGAAGATAATATTTGGATAAATATTATACATTAAGCAGAACTCATTTCACTAATCTAGTATCAAAATTTTAAATAAAATTTATTCACGGAGGGTATGCTCATTGTCATTACTTACCGTAACTGGCGTTATTAAATAAGATGTTATTTAGGCACACGGAAATGAGAATTCGAAAATAAGGTACACTAGTAAATAATTTGATATTATTATATGATATTTTCCGTGTGGTGTCCGGATTAAGAATATAGCACCACTCCATCTCCTCCGTGGATGTCGTAAGAGGCGACTAAGGGACTCTAAACCAGAGGGATGGGCAGTAGCGTCCCTTCTGTGGCATATTAGTCATACTGCGCTTACCAACCCGCCTGCCAAGCGTGGTGAATATTGCCAAATACCCCCCAAAATGATGACACAATTGTGGAAATCTTTGGGGGATTCCTTTGTTCAGTAGTGGACGTATAAATGGCTGATAATATGATATGGAAAATTATTTCAATTTTGTGTCACACGACTATTTTCCGAAAAGCAAACGATAATTACCAACTATCCTAACTACCTAAATTATAGAATACTTAGTTATTAGATTTATTAATATTCTGGCTGGCTGCCTAGCTACAAGGTGAATCTTCTACATTATCATTATTTTTAAGTTTTATGTAGCTAATAGCAACATAAAAAGGAACGCGACCTACTCAAGTAAACCGACTCCATGATCGAGATATCTCCTGCGAACTTATCAGTCGGTCGGCCGGGATTCCTCTTTCACGCGCACTAACACTAGCGGTTAGCTGCACTTTATTTTAGTTCGGGACTGAAAATCAAATCGTCGTTCACTTATTCTGTTTTGTTTTATGTTTGCGTCAGTTTTCAGTGTAAAAAAACTAAAAATAATAGGTGGGTATATACTGAATTAAAATACACACTGGTCTAATGAAAATGAAGAAACTGATAGCTTTTGAGGAATATTTAAGACAAGTTTCCAAGTGTAGAAATTGTATTGAGAATCTTTTAAGTAACTAAATGCAGTTGGGGACTTGTACCATTTCCAAATTGAAAATAATAATAAATCAATTCAGAAGTACAGTGCTTCAAGAAAGATTTTACAGTTTGACGCTGATGTCTATAGAATGTGATATGTTCAAAGACATACACTTTGAAGAAGTGAGCGACGATTATGCTTGTCTAAAATCTAGAAGGGTAAGCACTAACCTGCGTATAATGAATGCTAGAAGTAAGAACAGTTACTTTCCGGATTATATTATAATTAACTATTCATTTAACGTGTATTTAAAGAAATTAAAATAACAGTTGAATAGATCTAAAATGTCGGCTATCTAAGTACTCTTTGACGTAACACTTTGCAGCATTCGTGGTCCCAAACCCTTTTTATTAATTATTAATTTCCTCACTTATTTATAGGCTTCAAAAATCAAAATAGATTTAGACAAGCTGGTGATTGTGTTTAATTTAATATTTAATGTAACCTTCTTACTTAGAGACAAATGCTATTTATAAGCTCGCTAAAACATATGAAGCTTGATTCCCACTACCATTACCACAACCCGTAGTAAGGTTTTGATATGCAATTAAATATTTCTCTTATACATACTTTTTAATATTAGTTACTCTTCATTGAAAGAAACTGATTTGATTGAGTGTTTAGTTAGAATTAGTCTTATCGAGCTAGACCAGGGATTCCCAAACTATTTCGGGCAAGAGACTTTTCCAAAATTAACTGATATAGCATAGCCAAATTACTTTAGAAATCCTATCTCTAGTTTTTTTCCTATTGATACAAAATACTTACTAATTTAAACTTTGCGGTTGGTTTAAGTGAGTAAACTTGACATCATTTTCGCATCAAAATTTAACAAAATAAATAGACATAAAATTCCGTAAATATCAAGTGTAATTAATAATTATTAATACATCATTTCGGCCGAATGAAGTCCACTGCTGGACACAGGCCTCCCTCAAAGATCACCACAACGACCGATATGGGTATGTTGTGGGCTCATTAGTGGGTTTTGTCATAATCGCCACGCTTGGCAGACGGGTTGGCGATCGCAATTGAGTTGTTAATGTACTTGAAGGACGCTGCTGCCCATCCTCCGGCTAATCCCTTAGTCGACTTTTACGATACCCACGGGAGGAGATGGGGTGGTGGTATTCTGAGCTGGCACCACACGGCACAGCCGGCACCACACGGCACAACCGGCAACACACGGCACATATTAATACAGATTACGTAAAAATAATTAAGTAATTATTTATTGAAAAAAACATTAAAATCATAAAAAAATTGAAATGTAATGTGATGGATGAACCTGGTGACTATTGTACCAATCTACCTAAATCCGGTTCAATATTGGTGAGGTGGAGCCTGAAATCTCCGCATTCGTTTATTTTCAAACGGTTTCTTTGTTTTGTTAAAATGTTTGTACCACACCTTTTTCCTCCACGGCCTTTTTCGACTAAAAGTACAACTATGATACTTCCTACTAAAATATTATCATTCTTATAACAAGTTGGTACACGTAACACAACTTATACAGTATCTTGAAAGTTTCTAATAAGAACTTGTGTTAATTAATAGGGGTCGATTTTTAAACCTCGTCGACCCCCAAAATCAGATTTCATTAATGTGGACCCCTGGGAAACGATTATCGACCCTTTTGGGAATCCTTGAGCTAGACTGCTAGATGACGCTAAGCTGGTAATGACAAAAAACTTGATATCTAAAATGGCCATCCAAAGAGTCAGTATAATAATTATCATGCATGAAACAACACGGAAGCTGGTATAATGTAATCGATACTATTTCTGTGCAGTTATCGGTGGCTGCCCGGTCATCCGCAGGGTGACTAGGGGCGCCATAATGCCATTATACAATGGGAAAATACTTACAACGACATTATACAATGGGCCCTGTCAAAGTCGCTTCGCTGAAGCTCGCTTTTTCGAATACAATTACTGCATCACTGAAGATGCAGTAATTGTACTTGTATTGTCTTCCACTGATCTGTGGGTAACTTACCCACAGATCTTAAAGTGCATTTAACTCAGACTCAAAGTCAAAGTATCTGATTTCAAATAAACCAAATATTCGCACTTATGAAACGTCACAATCTAAGTTGCACGGGTCCAAATAGTTGTTCTCGTGGAGAAGAGCCGGCAAGAAACTCCATGGATACTCTTTTAAAATAATTGAGATTACAATGTTGCTTGATACAAATTATAGTAAAACATACCGAGAAAAATGTAGGACGTAAAGATGGAACATACCACAATAATATAATAATAATAAATGATTTGCCGTGGCAGTTAACGGCTGTCTAGCGCGAACAGACGGCACTACTTAATACTAGGGCCAAAAAAACGAGACTATACTGTTTTTCTCGTTTAGAAGCTTTCCTGTAACTTGGTTAGTGTAACAAATAATTTTTTTTACTCCGATTGAAATGCATTCCAGGAGTAACCGAGAATATTAGTGAATATGGTGTCCACACACTGTGACACAGATGCACGTTATATCTGGACTTAAATAGTCGACATGACACCACACTCCGCTTTTATTCATTTAACTACTTTTGTGTATTAAAATAACACCATGTGATTCTCTGAGAGCTTGGGGACGGTTTAGGTTCATCTTGCCGAAATGAAATTAACGCTTACAAAACATAGTATAAGAAAGTTTGTGTTGTGTTGATTGTGTCTTTTGCCTGGCTGTATTGGTTTGTCATGTTCACTAAAATGTCTTGCTGGCGTTGGTGTTGTGTATCGGGTCGTTCGGTTCCCTACAATATGGTTGAGCTAAGCGACGTTGATGCATGCGTCAAGCTCGTGACTGGGTGCCGTCTGTTGGGACTGGTCAGTCGTTGACTGCCACGGCAAATGAATTATTTTTATGATATTGTGGTATGTTCCATCTTTACACATTAACCTACATTTTTACTCGGCATATGTTTTACAATCATTTGTATCAATCAACATTGTTATCTTAATTATTTAAAAAAAGTATCCATGGAGTTTCTTGCTGGTTCCTCTCCACTATATCAACTATTTGGAACAGTGCAACTTAGATTCTGACGTTTCAAGTGCCAATATTTGGTTTATTGGAAATTAAAAACTGAATTTGTCCCCAAAAATATAGGTAGGTACAATTCGTGGTGTTGCGTGTGGTGTTTGGATTAAGAATATACGAGTAGTACCACTACGTCGCCTCCCATGGATGTCGTAAAAGGTGGCTAAGGGTCTCTAAACCTGAGGGATGGACAGCAGTTTACCTTTTATGGAACAGTGGAATCCTAAGGGGGTCGCGAGCGGGGCATTTCTATGTTGCCTGTCCATAGTCTCAATAATTCCGGGTGATAATTATTTACTCAAGCATCTTCCTTTGGACGTTTAAGTAAACAAATTCTTCCTCCATTACGGATAAAATCATCTGGAGAATAAGAGACTATTCTAGTCGTATCTCTTATCGCACTCTTGCCGCGGAAAATTGAATCGACATCTTATGGAGGTATTATTTTTTGTGCAAGTTTGTATATGTCGATGAATTTGTAATTTTTTCCGGGTACCAGAGATGAACAAAACCCTGATCCTCTGGATTCTGAATCCTGGCAAGGATAATGGGACAAACTATTTAAATTGTTGCATTGTCATCGGTTCTTGATAAGTGTCCGAAGTTTCAAATCAATCCGAAGTTATGAAGGGGATGAAAATTGAGTTCAAAAATTCCGTTACATAGATACATCATCAATCATTTCGGCCGAATGAAGTCCACTACTGGACACAGGCCTCCCCCAAAGATCACCACAATGACCGATATGGATGTGTTGTGGGCTCACTGGGGGGTTTTGCCATAATCGCCACGCTTGGCAGGCGGGTTGACGATCGCAGGTACATAGATACATACCAAGCTAATAAAAGCATGTTAAAAAGATTGTCGCCAACAATACGGATGATGATAATCAATTCGTCATTTAAAAATTAGCTTTAGAAGGAATATTGATTCAAATCTTTAAATATTGTGTACTCATTCGAGCACTTGACAGTTGACCTGCCACTTGCGGGTAGCCCAGTGCTTAGTAGTACGCACTGGGTTCCAAACATCCTTTGTCGTCTTTTACGACACCCACGGCATGAGATGCGGCGCCCTATTCGTGACCCGGTGCTACACGGTAATTTTTAATTGTTAATATACACCAAGTAAAGTCTTGACTATTCATAAGTGACTATAAATGGTTTCACATAAATAAAAATTTTTTTATCTTTTATCTTTCATCATCATTTCGGCCGAATGAAGTCAAAGATCACCACAACGACCAATATGGGTGTGTTATGGGCTCATTGGGGGGTTTTGCCATAATCGCCACGCTTGGCAGACGGGCTGGCGATCGCAGTTGAATTGTTAATTTACTCGAAGGACGCTGCTGCCCATCCTCCAGCTAATCCCTTAGTCGACTTTTACGACACCCACGGGATGAGAGGGGTTGGTGCTATTCGCAGCCGGCACCATACGGCTTTGAAGATATGAATATGAATGTAATTTACGCCTAGCGAAGCAGCCGGGTAACGGCTAGTAATAATACTCTAACGATAATATAGCAACATTAAGACCTTGTTTAGAACCATTTTTGAACTTTAAGCTTTCGAGTAGTTACCTTAGAGTCCAGAAATGTTATTTTAAAATTAAATCATCACAACAATCTGTCGGTCCATCGCTCTCGCTTGACCTCAGAAGACATTTAAGATCTTTTTGTCGCCGCGTACGTGACCGAAATCACAGAGCTTCAGAGCTTTTGACAAACCAATGAGTTACGTTACGACATAAATCCCGTTCCAATATTTAAAGTGAAATGTAGTAGTTTATGTTCTATTTGTTAAGTTGTTTTGGCCACTAAATACGACTGTATGAAGTTGGCCGTCAAAGACAATGTGTCAGTAAAATAGGGAGATGCGCGCGCATACCGTCACGAAAATCTGACAGTATATGTAGTTTATTAAATATGAATTATTTAATGAACGGGAAAAAAAACAATCGCACCGTACGACGCTGCCAACATATTTTTTTTGATTATTTTCCTTTTTGGGAAATATTTTGTGTATATGTATAGATTGATTAATCTAAACACCGTTATGAGTATGTTGGTACTCACCTGTCACTGTCTGGATAAGAATATAGCACCACTCCATCTTCTGTGGATCTCGTAAAAGGCGACTAAGGGAATCTAAACTAGAGGGAGGGCAGCAGCGTCCCTTCTGCGAAACGGTAGCCATAGTGCGCTCACCAACCCGCCTGGCAACCTGATTGGGCGTATTGTGAATCAGCGCCATTTCATGAAAAACGTTACGTTATAAAATATATTTTGGCTATATCATGATGCGACTTCTAAAATATCTGTAGCAACGATGAATGAAATTCGTTTTCGATATTCCAAACGTGTTTTAGTCTCTTCACTATGTTGCAAAGGTTAACGCTTTGCGACATAAATATTACCTATTGCGTCAAAGCATTTTTAAATTAATTTTGGAGAGATGGACCAACGACTTGAAGGCTGTTAGGACAGATTGGATGTAGAAGGCAGAGGACCGGGTGTTGTGGCTCAGCTTGCGAGAAGCTTATGTCCAGGAGTGAACTGCGATTAAGTTGATTGATTTATTTAATTTCGGACGGAAATGTTTTAAAGAATTTGTTGAGCAGTACAGATTATGTAAGACACTAAATAATTACATAGTTTATTATTTTTATTAAACCTTTCATGGACACCTTGCATGGACAGCTTTATTTGTTGTAAACGATGTCCCTCTCTTTGGTTTCTCCTGTCGTGGGTACAGTTTACAGACATAACTATCACATGCACAAACTTTATTCATCCATCATCCAAATATTTGTTCCGTGCGACATCGAAGCCACGATACGAAGCGCAGAAAGCCAATTGATTGGCCACTGGGCCAACCGTACCGTTAGGAATGGTAATTATGTGCTGGCCAATCGACCAAACATGAAGCATTTAATTATAGGACAGGCGTATCATGAAGACGAGCCGCTGTATTACGAAGTGGCAGGAGATATAATGATGGGCCCTTCAGAATAAGTGGCGGCCTGAGATCTGCTGGGATGCGGCCCAATAGGTAGATCGACCCCGGTTTTAGCAGGTAAGAGAACTCTACCTTTCCCCAGATCAGAGGTCGAACCGAGAGAAGAGAAATCCATGAGGATTTCATCACGACAAAAAAGGGCATATCATGATAAGCCCTTTTTTGTCAATTATATATCTGTTATTTCCTTCGCTGTAATTATGATAACTGTCCGTGAAGTTACCTAAGGTTTTAGTAGAATATCGGCGCTGATTCATCATAACGAAGTGGCACAATGCTGAAGTATGTTCCATGTCTCTCAAATTAAGATCTCTCTAATTTTACAAAATGTTAGGAAAGTAAGTTTAAAATTACTGCGAAGGACTGGCGCATTGTAACATCGTGTCTATTGTAAATATACGAGAGCAAAATAAATTGTTTCTTTCTTTCTATATGCCATTATACTTATGTGGCGCTCATAGCCAGTTTCACTCACTAATCGGTAAACGATCGGTGAGGTTAAACAACGCTTGGCGCGGTCGGTCTATGGATGGGTGGCATTAAACTGAGCGTCTCCGTGTTTTGGAGGGCAAGTAAAATCGGTCCCGGTTGTAGTCATTAGATGGCAGTCGTTAAGCCAAGTCGAACGCCTTTGGGAGGCTTGAACAACTCTGTCACAAGGTTGGCTATTAACAACACGAAAGAAGAAGAAGAGTATGTGAAAACGACAGCCATAAACCTAATCATTTTCATCATCACATCAGCCAAAGGACATCCAATACGTCTGCGCCGGAATTCTCATATACTTTCCTTGCTTTATAGTATTCTGTTTAATCCCAAAACCCCTTTTTACCTTAAAGAACGTTTTAAGTTCCTTAATGACGCACATTCGAGATTCTTGAGATCGTCAGGGAATCTGGAGACTTGAGATGCCAATGCATTCTACCAAATTTTGTGAATCCTTCACCATTCAGGCTGTCCGGTTATGGAATGCACTGCCTGTGTCAATCAAACGTGCCCAGTCGTTGGTTACTTTTAAAGAACTAGTAAAAGAATGTTACTTGTCTGTTTAATTGTTTTTTATATTTACCAATATAGTACTTTCTTCTGATTGTGTATTAACCATATATTTATTATGTTTATGTATGTATCCAATATTCTTATGGATTATTTATATTGTATTGGATAAAGTATAGTATATGGTTGTATATATGTATATATGGATTATTTATAATGTATTGTATAAAGTATTATATATTGTTGTATATGTGTGCATATTTTTTAAGTAATTTGTGGAACAAATACCTATTTGTATTATATTTAATAGATTCACTATTTGATTATATTAATATAATAAGTACACCACGGAATACCCCTTTGTCTTTGGCCATCTTTTTCTTATCTATCCAAAGGTTGTCTGTAAGAAATCGCTATTAGCGATAAGACCGCCCATTGTACAATTACTGTTCATTAAATTATTCCTAGTAGTTGTTTTTAAAATGGTGTACAATAAAGAATATTCTATTCTATCCACTGGCGGACAAAGGCCTCCCCCATAGATTTCCACAACGACCGGTCATATGCCGCCTGCATCCAATGCCCCTGTGAAGTAGGCTGGAAGTCGGATTTTAAGAATAGAACAGAATAAATAATAGTTTAAAAAACCAAATAAAACAAACTTTTGTAAATAACCGAACTAAAAAGTAGAAAATAATTTTCAATAAGTTTAAAATAACAATAGCGTGATTAACAAAAATAAATGTATTGTAAGAAAGCGTGAGGTGCAAAAAAACACGCTTTTGTAAATAACCGAACTAAAAAGCAGAAAATAATTTTCAATAAGTTTAAAATAACAATGAGAGTGATAAGGAAGGTGCTGTATCAGATATTTTCATGATGACGCTACTTTTACAAATATTTAACAACAATTGACGTTGAGCGTGGGCTGTTTGGTACACCCCACGCTTTTTTACAATAAAATATGCTTTTTTGTTAATCGCTCTATTCTTATTTTAAACTTATTGAATACATTTTTCTGCCATTTAGATCGGTTATCTCCAAAAGCGCGTTTGTTTTAGTTTTTGAACTATTATTTATGCTATTCCACTTAACACTATGAAAATATCATAATAATAATAAGGTACCACATTAATTCAGGGTAAGTCTAAAAAGGCAGAAATAACAAACAAACAAAGACTAATCCCCGCACCGAGTGCGTTTTACAAAAACAAATGAGTTTGGTCACCCACAGCCATCTTGTACAGTTCTAAAGATATTTAGTTTATAATATAAACGAACCACACGAAATGTTTACCCATTTTTTAAATGTCACACTGCTTCTGCTAGAAGTCAACACAAGTACTTGTCCATCTATTTATATAATAAAATTAACATAACACTTAAAATAAATCCTCTTTCAATCCAAGAAATAAAAACTAAGGTTAAATCATGGCTTCTGACGCAGGACTACTATGAAACCGAATACTTACTAATATAGATATTACAAAAAACCACAAGCATTATACACAAGCACAAACACCCTCATATACACTTAACCACAGTCATAAATCATCACATATTTTCTTCACAATATTCATATTTTATATGATATTTCAATATTTCATGATAAGCTTTGTTAATTTAATTAAAAACTTATTGCATAATAATTTGCTCACACAACTATTGGGAAATGACACTGACTCCTGTAACACAGTTATTGTACCTAGCACGGGAGTCAGGGCCTCACTACTTTGTAATCAATTTTTATGCCAATAAAGAATTACTATTACTATTACTACTAATATCCAACTTTGTGTGGTCCTTTGCTGAGAATCGGTAGCAGCTTAATTTAAATTAAGTAAGAATACGAAAATCCTCTGTTCATGTTGATGAGAAGTAGGGAAGTCCGGGCATGACTGTCACATTAACTTTGAGAATAGAACAGGAAAACTGCTATCCATTTATGGCCGAAATTAATAAACTAACCCAAAATCTTTGGATTTCGTATTAAGGATTTGTCTTGTTTTTGTGTTAAGTGTGATCGTAACACAAAAATAAATCAAGTCCAAAATCTTAAATCTAATGATTTTAGATTAGATCGATTATAAATTTCGGCCGTCAATGTCATCATCATTATTTTTTTCATCGTTTCAGCCGAAATAACGTTCACTGCTAGACAGAAACCGGGGAGGTTTCTGTCTAGCAGTGAACGTGCTTATAAAAGAT
The DNA here is from genome assembly GCA_947459985.1 of Diloba caeruleocephala. Classification (NCBI taxonomy): domain Eukaryota; kingdom Metazoa; phylum Arthropoda; class Insecta; order Lepidoptera; family Noctuidae; genus Diloba; species Diloba caeruleocephala. The sequence continues at coordinate 10,950,117 of OX381627.1, read as the reverse complement.
TATGTGCTCATTGGGGGGTTTTGCCACATTCGCCACGCTTGGCAGACGGGTTGGCGATCGCAGTTGTTATAATTGTACTCGAAGGACGCTGCTGCCCATCCTTCGGCTAATCCCATAGTCACCTTTTACGAAATCCACGAGATGAGATGGGGTGGTGGCATTCTTAGCCAGCACCACACGGCATAGCCGGCACCACAATACCAATATATACGCGATACCAATTGAAACTGCTAAAATTGGCGTTTCTGGCTTCAGCACGTGATGGGTTTTATCTGTAAGAGATGAAAAGAATACAAATCCTAAATCCCTTATTTATTTATTCTTAATTTACAATCGTGTAAAAGGCGGACAACCTTTGGGTGATGCAGACATACACAAAGGTTTATGTAATAGATTCAAGATTTAACAAGCTGTTCTTCGAAATAAAATACAATAGTGTAGGTACAATATCTTTTGTATGTTATTATCATCTCAAAAAAGAATAGGAATCAAATTATAATCGATGACATTAGCTGTTGTCTCAAAGAAAGTTTTGCCATCGCAAAAATCATTAACTATAATTAAAAAAAATGTAAATCGGCCTACTGAAAGCACTGCCTACGAGGCCTAACATACAGTATCTCTGCCGGATTGTACAGTGTGAATGTTTGCAGAGCCGGTATACCGGCCGGTATGCCGGTAAGTACGAGTAAGTAATGATACGAGTAAGAGTATCAGACATACTGCATATAGGGCCCTACAGGCAGTGCTTTGAGTAGGCCCCTTACATATACCATTAATAACCCCATAAATCAAATTACAAGCTACATCATCTCATCATCATCATATCAGCCAAAGGACGCCCATTGCTAAACAAATGCCTCCCTCATAGATTTACACAATTGTGTGGTCATTTTGGGGGAAATTTGCCATTACTCGCCACTCTTTTCAGGTGGGTTAATCAAAGTCAAAGTCAAATTGTTTTTATTCATGTAAACCATTTGCTGGCACTTACGAATAGTCAGAATTTAAATAGCTGCACGGTTCCAAGTCGTTGGTCCTATGGAGAAGAACCGGCAAGAAACTCCATGGACATACTCTTTTGAAATTAATGAACGCAGAATGGCTGCTGTGCGGAACAGCAGCCAGGACATTGCTGTCCTCTGGTTTAAATTTTCTGGTGCCTTAGTCGCGTTTTACGACATCCACGAGAAGCAACACCACCTTCCACTTCATTTATACTAATGTATTCGTAATCATGTAATATAACAATCAAACATAATTTAATATGTCATATCCAAACAAAACAAATATCCTACAAAATCAAAAACAAAGCGAAATTTAGGACTGCAAGCAAATAATATAGAAACTTATGATACAAGATAGGTAAAGGAATTGTTTCATATCAACACAAAAAAAATCTAAATTTGTCATTACATTAGAATCAGCTGTACCAATGCGTGCGAGTGTACTCAGAGTGCATTATTTATTCACCACAACGCTTCTTGGTTCGTTCACATCGCGACAAACATGTATACTCCGGGCTTTACATGATAACTCCGATGTTGCACTAAACGAACATCTGTTTTTCAAGCAAGATCACCTAATTACAAATATATTTCATGTGATTAAATAGAAGAACAAGAAGGAAGATATCACATTAGAAAAAATATTTCGGTATTTATTTATAGACAACATTAAATTAATCAAATAAATACCACGGAGTAAAAAACGAGAGTTTAATTTAGTTCTTTTTTGTATTAATTATCTGTAATGGCAATGACAATAAAATTAATATAATCAAATAATAAAGTCTATAAAAAAAAATACAGAGTTTATGTTCATAACAATAATTATTATTCTGCCTTTCGAATCGAATTATGTATCTGTTGATAACTTAAAACATTTAATTTAAGTACCTATCTACACATTTCATACAAGTCTTCAAGTAAACTTTTCAATCGCGATAAACGTCTTGAACTGGTAGTACTGCCCCGTTTGGTTCTGTGCCGACATTCGGTAGCCATTGTCTTCATGTGGCAGCGGAATGCATTCAGAGTCCAATGTGTCACATAGTTTCGAACAGATACACTGCTAAGGTTACCGGTACCGTAGTTTAAAGATGACATAAAGCAAGAGCTCCGTATATGGAATGAGGTTTTAAAATCGACTGCTGCTGATATTGGATACATTTTCATGTAATATGGATGAAATTAAACTTAAAATAGTAATGTTTTAGGTTTTCGCGATTATTACTAGTTATAATAAAACACTTTTCATCGCGTATTTTATAGATTTTAGGTTTTCCTAACGTTCTGACCGCCTTGCAGCATTCGTGGTCGCAGAATGAATAAGGTGACTGGCACCGTTACAGATTTTAAACATATTTTATCTACCGCACAATTATGATCAAATTTTTTTTCGGTACAGGCTGTAATCACAGTGTCTTGATGTTTATCAATGTGGTATGAAGCTAGGGTTTGTTTTTTCAATATACTTCGCGCCTTTGCCGGAATACTCATATTCTTCAGCTTCTATAAGTATCCTGTACAATCCCTCTACCCCTTGCTATCTTCAAGAACGTTTCGAGTTCCTTCATGATACACATCTAAGATTCTTGAGGTCATCACAGAATCTGTCGTTGAAAATGCCAACATATTCCACTAAATTTGCTTGTGAAATGTGTTGCCAATAACAATTAGACGTGCTTAGTCAAATACAAAAGACTAATAAAGGAACAGTATATTTCACTATAATGTCCTTCATCCATTTCTTTGTTTATTTTTATTCCATAAGTATCTATTGTAGTATATATGTATCATGTATGTCGTAAATATCACAGTAGTGTATATAATGTTATAATTACTCTTACACCGCGAACTACCCCTTTCTTTTTTACTAGCAAATCTGTCCATCCCAAGATTGTCTGGCAGTAATCGCTGAGTGCGATAAGACCGCCCTTTGTACGTGTCATGTGTTTGATCTTCTTTTTTTATTTCTGGTGTACAACAAATTTATTGGGTTCCAAACTGGTGGTACATACATGCCAACCATCTTCTTTGAAATTAGGGTGTTTTTTAATTTGAATAGCCTCACAATACACTCTTGGTACATGTCGGTTCTCTTTTGCAAGGACTTTAGTTCTATAAAAGCGAGGAACATAGTAAAAACAATAATATAAGATGAAGAAGATGTATTCTCTTTAAAAGTATTTGATTATAATATTTGCTTATTGTATGTACATAACAAATGTTATAAAAGAAAAGATAAGTTGAAGTATGTGTGCTTCAAATTTTTTAGTTTTGTAAAACTTAGTGTCATTTTGTCGATATGGGTGGTGCAGTGGCTAAGCGATTGACTTTATGCACTACGTGCTGCAGGTTCGATCCCCGTACGGAAAAAAATTTTGTATGATCTACAAGTTTTGGGTTTTGTGCATGTGCGATTTGTCTGAACCTGTAGCCATGCCACTGGAGTAATCATCGTTAATAAAAAAGTACAATAATATACTATAATAATAATATGCACTGAGAAGTGAAACGATAGAATAGAATAGAATATAATATGCTTCATTGTAACTTGTAAACATTGTAACCATTTGGTAACTTAATATGAATATAATGTACAATGGACGATGTTATCGCTAATAGCGATCTTTTCTAGACAACCTCAGGATGGAGAAAACGTTTAGGGAAAAATAACTTAGTCCGTGGTGTACAGATTGATAAATAATGTACCTATGTATATCTTATATATATAATTCTTCTGTACATGTGTATGTTACTGAACTCCTCCTAAACGCAGGACCGATTTTTTGTGCATGTTAGAGTGGGTCCCTGGATGGTTTAGATTTACAATTGGACCGGGTAGGTGGCGTTGCAGATGGGATTGGATATACCTGCCTATGTGAAGCTGGGGCGGGCAGCTATTATATATAGCGACGTTCGGCAATTTAATCTGGCAACCCAGGGTGTGACACAGTTTTGAAGTGTCTAAATAAACACAAGCACAACGGTTCTGAGCACAACCCAATATCTGCCTTAAGAATGCACATCGTCACCATATCATTTATTTTTAACTAAACTATCGAAGTGGGATAAAGAAAACGGTCAACAACATGCAGAATATTGAATTTTAAATTTACACTAAACGTTATCTTTACCAGCAAAATACGTAGGTATTCCACAAAGTCCCATCATTCGCCATAAAAACCATTTTGCCTTCAAAGGTACCAAAAAATCCAATACATAAACAATAGCCGACAAATGTAACAATCAAATGTCAAGTATGGCCATCATTACCATCCTCGTAACGAAGGCCGTAGAACAAAGATCTCATTACCGTTTCAAATCCATATTCCGGTGAGTAATCGAAGGGCGTAGATGGACAGCCGGATGTACGCCTAGACCATGCAAATAAATACGAATAATGAAAGTACACACCATAATACTCATTATAATAAAACACTTTTATAAACGGATTACATCGCGTGTATATAGGATTTTTGTTTTTCCTAAAGTTTCGAACACTGCAGTATTCGTGGTCGCAGGATGACTAAAGCAGTATAATATTGTAGTCTTTGGATAAGGTGACAGGTGTCGTTACAAATTTAAAAAAGTTATTAATTGCATCTACCGTACAATTATAATAAAAAACTGTTTCGATTTATAAACGGATTACATCGCGTGTATATAGGATTTTTGTTTTTCCTAAAGTTTCGAACACTGCAGTATATTCGTGGTCGCAGGATGACTAAAGCAGTATAATATTGTAGTCTTTGGATAAGGTGACAGGTGTCGTTACAAATTTAAAAAAGTTATTAATTGCATCTACCGTACAATTATAATAAAAAACTGTTTCGATGCACGCAGTAATCACTCAGTGTCTTGATATTTTTCAGTGTGGTGTGAAGTTTGAGACTTTATCATTTTCTTTATTATTATATATTTAGACACAATATTAAAATATTGTTACGGAATAAATTAACTGAACTGAACTGATTTTGATAAAAACTGGTGGTACCTGCCAACCATATTCTTTATTATAATTAGCGTGCTTTTTTAATTTCAATGGCCTTACGAAACATTCTCGGTACATATCGGTTCTCTTTCGCGAGCACTTGAGGTCGATCAAAACGAAGATAATGGTTTGGTTTGTCTAAAGCATGTTCACACATAGCAGACTTTGTGGAGCGTCTGTTCTTGACGTCAGCTTATGTTCTTTAGTCCTAGTGGCTATGCTACGCTTTGTTTGCCCTATGTATGGCAACCCACAATCGCAGTCAATCTTGTATACTCATGCATCTTGTAAAGGAATGTGACACTTTACCAGTTTGAGAAGTTGGCTGATCTTATGCGGCTTGAACTTAAGACATTACTAAATGAAAGTATAGTTTTGCTATACTACTCGTAGTATTGTATTTTTTTTAATTATTATTATCCGTGACTATACTGTCGCTTTGGTGTATGGAGTGATTCCACCCCTCTCCATCCCTGGGTATCGTAAAAGGTGGCTAAGGGTTGATATCACGAGGATGGGCAGCAGCATCCTCCCGTATGCTAATAACAACATACTATGATCATCTATCCGCCCGCCAAGCGTGGTGATAGTGGCAATATCCCACATGATTGCTCGTTGTACTGATCATTCAATCGTTTAGAAGTTTAGTTTAGACTATATATTCCGTGTGGTGTTCGGATTAAGAATATAGCACCACTCTATCTCCTCCCGTGGATGTCTTAAAAGGCGACTAAGGGAATCTAAACCAGAGGGATGGGCAGCAGCGTCCCTTCTGTGAAACGGTAGCCATACTGCGCTCACCAAACCGCCTGCCAAGCGTAGTGAGTATTGGCAAATACCCCCCAAAATGATGACACAGTTGTGAAAATCTATGGGGGAGGCCTTTGTTCAGCAGTGGACGTATAAATGGCCGATATGATATATATGGGCGTGTGTACATAAACAAGTCATCGTCAGTAAATATGCCTAGGCGTCTAAATAAAAACAGTCAAAATATTACTAGATTACACGGAATCTATCTAGCTACTTTTCCGTGTGTTGTCCGTATAAATAATATAGCATATGGATGTCATAAAATGCGACTAAAGGATTCTAAACCAGAGGGATGGGCAGCAGCGTCCCTTCCATGGCAGCCATACTGCTTTTAACAACCTACCTGCTAAACGTGGTGAGTACTGGCAATCATCATTTCGGCCGAATGAAGTCCACTGCTGGACACAGGCCTCCCCCAAAGATTATCACAACGACTGATATGGGTGTGTTGTGGACTCATTGGGGGGTTTTGCCATAATCGCCACGCTTGGCAGACGGGTTGGCGATCGCAGTTGAGTTGTTAATATAATCGAAGGACGCTCGTCGCCCATCCTCCGGGTAATCCCTTAGTCGACTTTTACGACACCCACGGGAGGAGTTGGGGTGGTGGTATTCTGAGCCGGCACCACACGGCAAGTTCTCCCCAAAAAGGTACAATTTTGGAAACACACTTTGTTCAGCAGGACGAACGTCCAGTCCTTTGTCTGGTGATGATGATGACGGTCTACTTACTTCGCTAACATAAAAGCTTTTAATAAAAAGAATTGTAAACAAATTTTTCATCTTTCCAAAATATTTCGCTGATATTTAAACAGCATAAATAAATATTTACACGAAGATATTCCAGAATAATGTAGATAGAAATCCAACTTTGATATCAGAGTAGGAGCAATAAATGAATACAAGAGCCGGACGTCCGGCTCGGCCACGTTAGGCAAATAAAATTCATGCAGATATGGGATAGCAAAAACTCCTTTTGTTTTTTAGGGTTCCGAACGTCCGAATAAAAACTGCGGAACCCTTTTAGGATCACTCGTGTATCTGTCTGTCTGTCCATCTGTCACAGCCAATTTTCTCCGAAAATACTGGACCTATTAAGTTGAAATTTGGTAAACAAATCACACAAAACACGAAAGTGTTACGTAAATAAATAAGTTTTGAATATGGGGGTCACCTTTGGGGGGAAAGTTTGAAAATTAAAGAATAAAGTTTTGCAAACACGTTGTAGCATATGAACTAGAAGAGATTGTAGTGAGGGTCTTCAATATAGTTATTTAATAATTCTAAAATAAATAGTTTTGAAGTTATTTAAGAAAGTACCGAAAATTGCCTATTCCCACTCTTAGATATATCCGAAACTACTAAACCTAAAATTTTGAAACCATACAGAAAATAGTTGTTTACTTGTAGGTTACAGGAAACCTATATGAAGTCTATGGTCTTAAAATAACATGGTAAATCCTTTAATATTGGGCGTAAAACCTTACATTTGCAGTTGGAATGTATGGGAGAACATTTTGGGACAATTTTTTTTTAACTACAATGTTAAGTTTGTTCTTGGGATAAGTTATTAGTACTTCTCGTTCATCTCAATTAGGCCAGGCATCCGCCACTCTTCGTACCTAAAGATAACATATTCATCGTACGGAACCCTCTCCATGAGACTTCAACTCGCCCATGGCCGGTTTTTTATACATGAACTGATGTTTACTTTGTTTAAATATTGAATAAGAATATTTACAAAATGTAAACATACGAGTTAAATATAAAAAGGATAGGAAGGAAAACGCAATGTTTTATTGCTGTGGAACAGAAAAAATATAATGATAAAAATCGTGAACAAATATAATATTTAAATACGTATCCACAAACACTAGTTAGTGGTCGCAGAGTGGTCGAAATTCGACCGTAATCCATATGCTTTAAAAGTTTATTTCAGCTTTCTGCATTCCTTCTTCATACAAACTTTAACTATGCCAAATCGCAATTCCTCGCAATCGCAATTCTGCTAGGGGTAGAAAGTTTTCTATTCACGTATTAATATATAGATACCGTACCGACAAGGTTAGCGCAGCAGCTAAGCGATTAAATCAAATAAACCAATTACTGGCACGCATTAAACGTCAGAGTTTAGGTTGCACTGTACATTTTTTTTAAAGGTGCCCAGTGGAATTTCTTCATGAACTTCCTTCGCGCCGGGGAAGGGGTATGCCGGACTCCTACCGGCTAAAACCACTGGAGCGGTCATCGTCGGCACCGAAGGGGGCTCCAGGTCCTCGTATGATCACTCTAGAGTCGCCCATTAGTGCCACGCCTTTAGGCACATCACGGAGGGGATGACTGTAAAGCGGTCACCCCCTCAAGGGGTATTCACCTACCGGCTAAAACTACTGGAGCGGTCATCTTCGGCACCTAAGGGAGGCTCCAGGTCCTCGTATGATCACTCTGTAAAGTCATGATGACTGTAAAGCGGTCACCCTCGCTGGGATTGTAAGGGATCGCCCAACGCGTCCCACGGCAGCGCGTGACCATCGTGCGTGCTACCGTTCTCTTGGGTCGCTCAGCGTGGGCACGCAGATTCCCCAATCTACGCACCTGCGAACCTAGAGGTCCCCCGCCTTATCGTAACGGCAGGGGGTTTCAGGCGTATGGGAATTAGGCGCCAGGGCGGTTGTTACCCCGGCGCCGTCTCCTCCTTCTTCGAGTGGGATCGGTCCTCTCCCGATCCCGCTCTGCGGTCTCCTGGAGCATGACGCTCTCACAGAAGGAGACCACTGCATTCCAGTCTTTGTGTTCTGCTAACATAGCCGACAATACTGCTGGCAGAGAGAGATCTTGCCCGATCCGATCGACCAGGATCCGCCGTGCACCGTGAGGTTGCACAGTACCTACCAACCGGTTAGTCCTATGGAGAAGCAAGGAACTCCATCGATATTCTTTTAAAACAAAAGAAGTTACAATATTAGTCGCTAAAAATTGTGGTAAGAAGTATTTATTAATTTATACTAATTGTACAATAGTGTACAAATACAAAGGCGGTCTTAATGCATTAAAGCATTAAAGGCATTTTCTGCCATACGACCTTTGGGTGATGCAGAGAGCGACAAGGTAGATGCACCAACAAAATAAGAAAGAAAGGTAAAGATGCGAGGGCATATTATATAAATATATAACCGTACATAAACATTACATGTATAAATATATATTTATATATACAAAATAAACAAGTGCATTCATATTATATAATAAATATAAACTGATGTCAAGAAAGCAAAAAACAGAGCTGAGATGAATCTGCTTACGAAATAATTATTGCTGTTCTAATACTTCCCCGGTCCAGCCAGCACATTTACGAGCTCTATTCTCTAGCTATCTAGCTCGATACTTGCAGTAACAGACCTACCCTACCACTAGTAATATTAGTATTTGACCAGTTTTGGGGCAACGATAGTACAACTGTCTGTCCAGTGTCGGATGTGACAGGCTTTCAATGGTTATCCCAACTTCTGTGGGTCATTAGACCGACGACGGTTAGTGGCTAGAGTTTATTTTCTAAACTACCTAATATTAATGTTGCTTTGCAGTTTACTACTATTGTTGTTTAACCCTCAAAGTTTAGTATGCTTGTTAAAGAATAAGTTCACGGCAATAAAGCAATTGATGGAGTTCGTGGCCACAACCTCTCGATAGTCAGTCCGCAGCCAAAGTAATTGGAGCTTTTTTTTTAAAGGACTGGCTCCGCTCTTTTACTTGATGTCGTCATCATCATATGAGCTAAAGGACGTCCACTGCTGAACAAAGTCCACACCCCCATAGATTTCCACCACCTCGCCTCTGTTCTATGCTTCCGGATCTGTGCCCTCGAGTAAGGCGGAATTGAATAGTTCTGAAGGAATGTAAGTACATGGGTCCCACCCGCTTTCAGAAGCTTGCAGGAGTAATAATTCTCACCCTTCTTCTTTCAAAAATATCTATCTATAAATATTCCCTGTGACGCAAAATGATCAAATTTTCGAAGATTTATCACCCCATAAACGGCAAATGATTTAAGCATACAAAATATAAATTTATAAATAGGCAAAGATCGTAAAGTGTTACCGCCATTTATATGCGTTTGAAGACAAAAGCTCTAACGGATACGATTACCTTATACGCGAGTGTAGTTGCCGTTCTATGCTAATGTCAACTGTGTACATCAGACAGGTTTATTTATATATTGATGATGATCGTCAACAAGGTAAACATAAATTTATGGAATACCTAATGGACTTAAAAGCTATCAACGCCATACACAAACTCACAGGGCTACCCTAAACGTCCACTCCTGAACATGGGCTTCCAATGATCACTACAATAATCGGTCATAGGGTATATCGCCTTACTCACCCTACTTTGTAGGGAAATTGGTGATCGCAGTATGGTGTTATTAGTACACTGAGGGTGCTGAAAGAAAAAGAAAGGAAGAAATATTCATTTGTTGCAATATTACTAGATTAGATACCACGAACAATCATCATCATCATATCACCACCGTGTGGTGTCCAGATTAAGAATATAGACACACAAGTTTAAAATTATATTAAGAATAAAATAGTATAGGAAAAATTGTATCTATAGGTAATAGCCACAAAAACTTAACTTTATACCGTCGCCGCCGAGTTCACCCTGCTGCTGCTGTCCTAGAGACAGCTGGTTTTACAACCTGCATACTGAACTTGCTTTATTTTTGGACTGTAACTTTATTTTTGGAAGAGGCTTATGCAAGCTGTGTGCTGTGATATGCTGAGAAGCATTATTTGTTGTATCTACTTACAGATATACGACGGAAACAACGCCGTCCATGACGCATAGAAACATTAAATCCTGCTTCCTAATTCAGAACGCTTTGCTCGCATTTTACTAAATCCGTCATATAATCTGTGCGTATCCAATAAGGGCACAGGAAATCTGGCTTACATCCACAGCATTTAAACTCGTATGGCTTCATTCATATATCTTTTACTTTACGTAACATGATAGCGGCACAAGAAGTGTCTCCTTGAAAGTTTATTATATTTCTGTTAAAATTTAAAACTCATCATCTTATCGGCCATACAACGTCCACTACTGAACAAAAGCCTCCCCCGCAAGAAAACCAAACATGCCTGTGTCGTCATTTTAGGGGGAATTTGTCAGTACTCACCACGCTTGGCAGGTGAGTTGGTGAGCACAGAATGGCTACCGTTTCACAGAAGGGACGCTGCTGCCCATCCCTCTGGTTTAGAGTCCCTCAGTCGGCTTACATACTACATCTACAGAAAGAAATGGAGTGGTGCTATATATCTTAATCCTGACACCACACGCATTGTATGTAAGATGGATGTTTGAGCTTAGAGAATTGCACTGTACATTAAAGGATTTTATATTGCGTATTGCGGTTTCATACCGCAATACGGGATTATTTAAAATAAAGGATGAATAACGAACTTTTGAGCTTTTTGAAATACGGTGAAAAGCCCGGAGGGAGGCCGAACTTCAATGTTTGATGATGGACTGATTTGATGGACTGTAACTGTAACAATTTTTTAAATTACTGTTTTCGACCTAAACGTCAAATTGTAATGCTACCCAGGTACAAGTCCGTGGCACCACACTGCGCTCGTCACCTCTCGATAACTCATTATTTATTGTCTTATACCCAGTAATTTCACTAGCTACAGTGCCCTTCAAACCTAATGCTTGGCGGCGAATATCTGGCACTGTGGTGGAAGGTACCACCTTTTTTTTATTGGGTCCAGTAGAAATTCTTGATAAACTTTCTCCACCGCGGGTAAGGACGGAGAGGCACGCAGTTTTCGTGCTCTGCAAACATAGCCGACAGTACTACTGGCAGAGAGTACTACTGGTAGGGGATGGGCGGAGTGGCGTGACTGGCTTCTGCCAGCTAAAACCACGGAATGATCATCTACAGGTCCTCGTACAATCCGCTAAAGCCGACCATTGCTGTGGCCATTAGGCACATAGGCGTCACTTCTGTGGCACAGCAGCTGTTCTGCGCTCCCCAGCCCTGCCAAGCGTGGTGAGTACTGGCTAATTCCCCCAATATGACGACACACGGACTGTAACCGGTCGTCTACAGGGGAGGCTTTTTTCATCAGTGGACGTCTTCTGGCTGATATAATGATTCGTGTCTGCCGTGGGCATCTCGTGTCACGGTGTTTGTGGTCACACTCCTCCGAAACGGCTTGTCCGATTTTAATGGTTTTTTTGGTATATTCGGTTGGTATGAGAATAGGTCGCAAAGTATAGTTCACGCTCCTACCCCCATGCCCCATTTATTTATCGCGGTTTTAGTATTTTTGTATGAACAATATCCATGCTGTAGATTCCCAAATTTCACGCATGATGAGCCGCGGGCAAACGTTAGTATAATATGTTTTTTAATCACTGTGCAAAAGAAGTAGTGTCTAATTTCTTTCTTTGGTTCTGTTAATGGCCAGCATTGAGTACAGAGTTGTTCAAGGCGGCCAAAGGCATCTGACTCAAAAATCGGGACTGATGATTCCACGTGCCCACAAAAGTACGTAGACTCTCAGTTCAAATATCACTATGCGATCACGCTTCCTGGCCTCTCCGAGCGTTACTAAATCTCACCAATAATTTCGTTGTAATTATACGATTTTAATAATTTTGAGCATTTATTACAAAATAAGGTAAGTATAGCCTGACCAATACCGCTGTACCGCGCCTTAGGTATGCGAGCAGCGAGGTGGTGGGGCCGAGCAGCTGCTCCCTTTTGTCATTTTGTCTCTTTCTTTCCAACTCCCCGCCTCCCAGCGCATACCTTGGTCAGGCATTTTCGATTATTAGAATTAAAGAAACAGATGGGAAAGCATACTTGTTTGGGGCATCTTTTTTCACTGTATTTGCCTTCAGTTTTAATTTCGTAATACCATTACGTCTACCGAGACAAATCGAGTGACTGCGCGAAATTGGTTGACGGTAAATCTATATAGTTTTACCTGTAAACCGAAACGAGGAAAATTTGCGTGAAATATACAAGTCATAGGGTTTCATTGAAAGTCTTCATGCACGTTTCGGCCAAAAAACAAACAGCTCGAAAAGTTTTGTGCTGCCTAATGATCGGTGTAGTGTGCGGTTAAGGAATCTAGCACCACTCTATCTCCTCTCGTGTGCCCAGGTGTTTCGGCTGACAACACTGCCCCCATGGCAGGGCATTCGAGTGATGGGAAGCCGGCGCTGTGGCGGGGCTAGCGAGCTAGCCGTGGCAGCTGACGCGTCCGGGCAGTCAGTTTCTGTCGGCAGTTCCAGTGAAGCATTTACTCTAAGAAGACGAGTACGATGTACGATTGGTGCACAGTGCTGCTAGGTCATGGGTAAGGGGAGGCTGGCGGTCACCGGGGCGAGGACCCCAAATTGTTATATATAATCACCAAATACGTTAATACGTGGATGTCGTAAAAGGCGACCAGGGGACTCTACACTAGAGGGATGGGCAGCAGCGTCCCTTCTGTGATACATCAGTTATTCTGCAATCACTAAGTCTCTGCACACGGAAACAAATATGTGTATAACCATTGATAATTTTTTCTGCCCCGATCGCGGGCGCGCTGATTGGGGAGTCTGTGTGCTCATACCGAGCGACCCCCGGGAAGACGTTGGCGCGCACGCGGGCATATGCCGCGCAGTACAGCACACAGCAAGGCTTGGGGGGATCCTTTACAATCCTCCCCGAGAAGTGCCTGGGGGAGGCCTTTTTACAGCCGCCTTCCCTCCGCTAGAGGGGGGACCGCTTTACACCGCCTAAAGGCGTGGCATCATTGGGCGGCTCTAGTTTGGTATTACGAGGACTTGGAGCCCCATTCGGGGCCGAAGATGACCGCTCCAGTGGTTTTAATCGGTAGGAGTCCGACCTTCTTCCGGGGCGAAGGAAGTTTATGTAGAATTCCAATGGCGACCAAAAACAGTTCGTATTACTCACTATGGGCCTGATATGAAAGCTCAAGGCCACTCAGCGAGTTATGGAGAGAGCTGTGCTTGGTATTTCTCTAAGAGATCGAATAACACATGAGGATATCCGAAGAACTAAAGTTGCCAACTTAGCTAAAAAGATAAGTACGCTGAAGTGGCAATGGGCGGGGCACATTACTCCAAGACTGAAGACCTTGAAGGCAGAAAGGTTCTCGAGCGGAGACCACGCACCGAAAAACGCAGCGTAAGACGGGCTCCAACAAGATGTATAGTATAGATCTATATACCTAGCTAAGATAGCTGGGAGTCGTTGGATGCGGGCGGCATGTAACCAGTCGTTGTGGAAATCTGTGGGGGACGCCTTTGTTCAGCAGTAGACGTCCTTCGGCTGATATGACGGTGATGACGAATTACTATCCGATGCCCGGTACGATAACAATGACAGTGTAATGATCATGATAACACATGCGGAATTAACACGATGACTTAAGTAATTACATGATGTCAACGTAATACTTAAAGTAAAGTATATACAGGAATTTGTCATCAGTTTCCTAAAGGCACATACCTACATATTACCTACATAACCCGATGCCATGTCAGGCGTAGCGAAGATCAAATGTGAAAGTACGTGACGCAGATACCCACAAGGAAAATCTCGGGAAATATACACGAAAATTACACACGAGGTGGGAGGTTGAACAGAAAAATTGCGGCATCCTTTGGCGTAGCATGGTGGTGTGGGGGTTTTTAGGTGGCCCCGACTGCAGAATCCTGGCCCACTTAAGAATTATACGGAATCATTTATTAAAAATAACCTGATGACGGTCTGCAGCAATGGTATCAATCTTGCTCCTCCCAGAAATAAAAACATTGATATGCCCTTGGTGGAGTTTTAGACCCTAAAAGCTTCGCGTCAACAGGCAAAATCGTATAATATCTATACTTACAACACATCCAGACCTCATCGCCTCCCGGAACCAGGCTACTTCTTCTTGAGGATCGGGCAAGATCCCTTGATCGACCTCTGACCATGCCGAGACGTTGGCAGCAGCGACGAGCATCTCTCGATCGATCCATGTCAGCCACATAGTTAACGAACTATGGTCAATAAACTAATAAATAAACAGTATCCTTGACGCCGAAACTTAAATATTCGATTAAATTGTACTACTTAAAACTGGCCTGCCTACAGACGCCCACTATGTGTCGAAACTTGATGTTTAACTTATTATGTTAGCTGGTATTGTCTCAAGTATTTTGTTTTCAATGTAACTTTACTCAGCTTAAATGTATGAGGGATTTTAAATTATAACTTAAGTGATGTAAAGAATGTGATAGGTTTTTGCGATTATTACTTATTATAAATAAACACTTTCAAACGCATTACATCGCGTATATTATAGATTTTTGTTATTTGTGACGTTCAGAACACTGCAGCGTTCGTGGTCGCAGGATGACTACTGGTGACAGACGTTGTTATAGATTTTAAAAGGTATTTTTTGTACCGCAAAATTCTTATTCCTGCCCTAGTCTCAAGTTACATGGCGTTGGTGCAATGTTTTAGTCATATTGCAAAGGTTTTGGCAAACGGGTTTAATAGTCGGCCGTCCCTGACACCAACCCTCCTTGGGTATGCTAGGGTTGGTGGTTTACCCGCCCCCTGCGGGTAACCCAAAGTGCTTAATGGTACGCACCAGGTTCCAAACTCCCTTAGTCGACCTCTACGACACCTACGGGATACGACGGGGTAGCGTTATTCGTAACCGGAGCTACACGGTACCGTACAATCAAAACATTGTTTCGGTGCATGCTGTATGCTATAACTGAAGTTTACCGAAAAATACATAAAAACCCCACAAATAATTGAATGAACAAGTTGCCGGGATGCAGAGTTGTTTACGCAATATCGATCAGTCGCGGGCGGTCGCCACTAGCAACCAGTCGCTCGCTATACCTACCTAGATTGTTACCACAATTTGATTCGTTCACCAATAAATCTCAGAATGATGCCATCGATTCCGCCTTTATCTTTGATTTATTAGTTGTTGTTTGACTTATGTTTGCATTTTTCTTGCTTACTAAGTCTAAGGACCCTGTAAACTAACAAACATGTTTGTCAAACAGTTAAATTGTTTTCTTTTCATGTCTTTGCTAAAGAAAAGCGCAAATTATATTGGTGACATGGGAGGTTGTACGTGTGGCTATTTGATGTAATGGTTCATCGATCAAATAATCTATCGGTTAAGGGGATTAGATCGCTCAAATTGCAAAAATAGTGTAAGTTTAAAGGAATTTGTAGACCAATCTTTTTGTGCACTGGCTATGTAAAAAATTTATGTAATACTTTTACGGTCATCAGTTCATCACAGAAAAAATGTATTTTTTTAAATTATGAATAAATTAGCCCAAATGGTGTAAAAAAATTAAATAGGCAGTTTTTAATCTAAATTGAATATTCTCTCTACAACGGCTCAATAGTTAGGCATGAATTTTACACCAAAAAAGTCGAATAACGTCTGTAACAATTCGTATTTTTTATATTCTTATTTATTTTAATATTTATTGAATAATAAATAATACCCTGAAATGTCACAAGCACCGCCTGTGGCGCATGCTCGGAACGCAATACATCGTGTCTTGACAACTCTTATGACGGGTGGACTGTACGTGGGTTATTTTTTACAAAAGCAATCCAACCTACCGAATTAAAGTCTATTGTAAATAGTACAGATATACGAATTACGTAAAATAACTATAGAAATTAAGTTTGTAAATATATTTAAAGGAGTTTATAGTTTCGTTTTGTGTTTTGAACTTATAATAGAGTAAGCCTGACAATGCCTAAATATAAACATAAATGTAAAGTGAAGCGTGCCCGAGCTGTAATTAAAAATATGCTTAATACTTACATTACTTTTACACTTTTGCGAAGACGTGATGCAAGGAAAGGAGGCGGCAGAACGGGGACGGGAGGAGACTACTTCTGTTCCCACCGCAGAAAACGCACCGGGCGCGGGTGCCGGAGGAGGGCGCTGAACGATCTCCGGCCATCAAGATGAGCGGCCTGCGGGCGACAAACTAGGGTGGTCCGTCGCCCGAACAGAAACAGGCCCAGGCCATGGCGGCGCGTGTGTTCTGCGCGCGCCTCTTAGTAGGATAGGTGCGGCCAGCAAAGTCGCCGAAGGGGCCCGTCAAACGGTGACGGGCCGATACCTCCCTGGGCGTGGTCTAATGCAGACAAAGCGTACACCTCACCCCCAGCTAGAGGTAAGAAGAAAGACACCGGGCGGTTTCTTTAGCAGGTTTGAGTCCGTCCCCCGTAATGCGCCCCGCCGCCTCCACCCTTGCCAAGGCGGAGAAGTCCAAGAGGTTTACCCCACGATAAAAAAGGCCTAATTCGGAGGGATAAAGAATTTCTGGTCTCGCAGTTTTTCCCGGCTAAGCAGAAAAAGCTTCCATAAGCACACTGCTAGCACGCAAAACACGGGGTGGTGACTTCAAAGCAAATATAGCGGATCCGGCAAAATAACAGTTACAATTAATTCTCAAATCAATATGTAATAGTTTGTTCACCGCTCACATTCATAAATCAAGGCGATATTATCTGTAACGAAAATAGAAACCGTCTTTATCTGTAATTTATTGCCATTCCGTATTATGTCAATTCATGTTATTATTTACATAACAGTCATAGTAATATTAGTAATCTATCACGATTAAATAGGGGTATACATTAAAAAAAACTGTAGTCAAAATCCCTAAGATTCTAGTTTGATAGTATAAATTAGAATTTGAAGATATAAAACTATGGGCAGCTTCATTTTAAGGCTTAGTTTGGAACAGGGTTCAGAGTTCGGGTAAAATCTAATTTTGTGATTTGTTGCTTAAAGGTATATCGCATTTTTTATATACATAACATTTTATAAAAAAGAATGAACTTAATTTCAAGGATGGCAAGGCATCAGTTTTTCAATTAATCAGAATTTTCCAGTTCTAATTGCGCTTATAAAATATCCTATAACATTTCATTCAGTGAAAATAACAACTATTCATTCCTGTAATTCCAAATTCAATTTTTGTTTTTATTCTAGACTTGTCTCGCGTTGGATTGACGAGTGATCACATGAGCCAAAGTTATCAAGAGTCGTAGACCGTAGCAGCTTACCTGTAGTACTGATCCTGCATACTAAAAGGAGCATAAATACAAGGTTTTATTTTAATAATCCACGATATTTTGCATGCTGCCTTGGTAAATGCTGAAGATTATGTATCTCCCACAAATAAATTAATCTGATGGTATAAATTCGGTTCTTTCTGCCGCCGTCTGTTTCGTTAGACGTTGCCGACTGCCTAATTCGGTCAGCTGGCCGTGTCTGCCATTTTCTTACTAGATGCATGTGGATATTATTACTACTACGGGAATAAGTAAGTAATGAAATTATTGATTTATAAAGTAAAATGTGACAAAAATAAAAACAAATATATCACTACATTTTTTTTGTGATACCCACATTATCTTTAGCGTTCATTAAGGCGCCATGCAAAATATCGTGGACTATTAAAATAAGACCTTATATATCCCGAACACTAACATTTCGGCCCACAATCTCACATCAATTCTCCCGGTACACGACCCAATCAATTCAACTCATCGGTCACTGACCTACCGCAAGCAACGCCGGCTACAAACTCTACTAAAACATTTAACTACTGGCTATCAGTGGCTTTAGTATCAACATTGAAGCTGCAGCCAATGTACATCTAACCGTAAACGACTTTTGTTTTGGCTTTAGATTGGAAATTCCAACAGGATGATAGTTTGAGTGTTGCTTATAAATAAATAATTCGATTATTTCAGGTTCATTTTTCCTGGTGATAAGTTTCATCTGGGGGTGCGGCGGCTGCTGTTGTACTGTATTGTTGAAAAATATTGAAATGATCATTTATTTTAGCATTTTATATGCACCTATGAGATAGGTAACGTAAGTTATCTTACACCACGAGTCCCTCGCAAGTGTGTATGTTTACTTTAAAAAATTGTATTGTTCTTATAAACAAACAGAATAATAAAACTAACGTGACTATAAGTACCAAAGATATTGAAAGAAAGATAGGTATCAATATTATTGAACTTTCTGTCACCAGCAAGGCTGGACCAATTTTGACTTTCGCTGGCAGATAGCTGATGTTATAAGGAATAACTTAGGCTACTTTTATTTTAGAAAAATAGTTAGGGTTCCGCGCATAAAAGAATTAAACCCTTGAAATCCAATATAAATATTCTATGTCAAGTGTCTATGTCGAAGTACTCTAAATTTCTTTTAAATTAAACGCGGGTGAAACCGCGGGTCCCAGCTAGTTGGTTAATAAAATTAAACTTATTTTTAACACGCTTTTATTAGCTTCACTTGTAATAAACTAAGTGGCTAACTATATGCATAAACATCTATAATATAATCTTGGAAGTCTATTTTTACCTACTAATTAATAGATTTATTTAAAGCGTCTTATTTAGTTTTTTACACTATATGATAACTCTATTTAAACGATATCTGGATAGTAATTTAAAAGATCTCTTCGTGTCGTACTCACATTGGCTAAAATTAAAGATGCTGTCTCCAAATAAAACTGCCCAAAACCTAGCCTCGAAAATTGCGTACCCGCCTTTTTGCCGCCATAATTGATTTCCACGACAAGCAACGTCCATTTTGCGAATAGCCGTAGTCACGTTTGGCACTCGTGAGCTCGAAACTGAATGTAAAAACTTCGTTACGCCTGCGGCTTTGATTCGCTCTGTGATTAGGGTTGAAAATTTCCACTCAAGTTTAACCCAGGACAATTTTAATACAAATATTGAAGAAAGTACGAAAAAAGACGTCCTCATCCTTCATATATTCATCTTCGTCGTTATAGACTTCTTTGCTAAAAATAACGAATGCTTGGGCATTCACCACGCTAGGCAAGTGGGTAGATGTCTCATAACCATCAAAACCAGCCCTAAAGCCACCGTCAAGTATCAGCTCGTACACGCTCACTGCTGAATATGGGCACGGTGGAGATTCAGAAAATCGCCACTCTTGGAAAACGGATTGGTGATCGCAATACCTATGTTATTTTAGTACATAGAAGAATACAGTTGCTGTTTTCAATTATATTTAAGACCATGCTTAGATTTGAATAATCACCACAGTTGACAAACGGATTGGTGATAGCAGTACCTAGGTTATTTTAGCAAATTGAAGGATGTTTTTCGCTGTTTTTGTTCTGGATTATACCCAAAATTATGGTGAGATCTCATTTTTATCATTGAAGGGTACCTGAATTCCTTAAAATATAATTGAAACATGATTACCGAGACAGTATCATTAATGAATTTCGAATAGTTGGCAACCCTATTCGCTATTGTAGCCGAATACTGCCAGTTTGTTAAAAAATCTCGATTAATGGAATCGATTGAAAGAGTACATACGGAAGTTTACTATCATTGTGGCTTTCTACTAAATTATGAATAACGAGCGGGTATGGACCTTGGACCGGTCGGTAGGCTCTCAATAAATTGTCATTGTTATTATCAGCGCGACTTACACGATACAACATTTATTTCTATTGTTATAAATTAAAATCATAGTTCAACGTTAGGCTGAAAGTAAGTACAAGTGCATACATACTTGCGGCATATAACAAGCCACACTATCTCTATCCACCGGCTTCGTAAGAGCGAGTCAAGAGTGTGGGTAATTGAATACTCTACTCTCTGATAACAGGTGCATAAGATGCACCTTTTTTGTCGTGGAGAAATCGTCATGGATGCCCTAGGTAGGGGCAGAGGGGCATGGCGACCTCTTCCCGGCTAAAACCTATTCCTTCTGCTTACCTATGGCTGGGCGTGCGGTGGCTGTCCGTTAGACATTGGGCTGCGCCCCCGGCAGGTATCGGCCCGTCACTTCTCTCTCTTCACGGTTTGGCGGGCCAAGTCTGTGTGTAACGACCTCCAGAGAGGTTCGAACGGAAATCAGGTCTGATTCCGATCGGGCGACGGACTGTCCCAAGCTCGTCGGCCGCAAGCCACAACTCATGGAGGCCGGAGATAGGTCAGACCCCTCCGACGACGCCTGGTAAGTTTCTTGCAGCGGTAAAGAACGGTGGTCTATTCCCGCTCTCGTACCACCACCGCCTCCTTTGCGTGCATCGCGTCCTCGCATAAGGAAGCGACGGCATCCCATGTGCTTTCACTGGGGTAGATGGACTAAACCACGACCGGCGCGCTGATTACCTAAGTCGCAGACGCTTTGCAACAGGCGTAAATTGCTCCAACGCTGCTGTCAAACATCAATTTGGTATTACCTATTTGCCGATAGCGACTAAACAAGCGAAGATACGCGCCTCTGTCGGACAATCAATGAACTAAAAACGTTCATTCTTTTTAGTTCCACTGGTGGCTACACTAGTAACTATGCATCTTCCACAGTAGCGACAGACGGGCGATGCCTTACGTAATACCATTTTTTTTGACGCTTGCTTTGGCTCCTTGGCTGCGCGATACCTGCTATCGCGTCTGCTGTTGCTGTTTTTAGCTAATGAACCCGCGGGAGCAAGAGGTCACCACCCTAGACCGCCGCGATACGATCATGGCGTTGCGTCACCCAGGCTAGGTACACCTCCAACATGTGTTGCACCGTGTCAGCACCTAAAGCGTAAGAGTATGCACTTATACTGCGACATCTGTGTTAACCTATTCAATCGTACCCACGACACAGGAGAAAGCCAAGGAGAGCATCGTTATTAAAAACAAACTTCAAGGGATCCTCTATCAGTTGACGGTAAATTGATGTTTCTTTATTGGTTAAAATGTGGTTTATGAACAAGGACATTAGAGATTTAATAGGTTAACATAGATGTCGCATTATGATATAAGTTATCAGAAATGAATCTCGCATGTACCCCAACCCGAAACTAATATCTGTAGGCTATACATATATACGTTCCGTGCGAGAGTCGAACCTGCGACCCGTAGCACAGAAAACCAATCGATAAGCCACTGCTACAACCATGATAACGTTATAAATATTTAAAATATTTTTGTTGGACCCCTTGGATACTTTACATTATCCATGAGTTGCCTATGTTTTAAAACAAAATCTATCTATTGGTTACTTTTTTATTTTTACTAAAGAATATGAAGTCACCTGTAACACAGATTCTTACATAAACTTACCAAACGAGAGCAAACAATGACCAAGTTAGTCTAGAAGTTTCGAACATCAAATAACAAACAACACAGTGAAATTACACTGCCATAACAATGTTCTACAATATTTTGACACTGACTACAAATTAAGTCATTAAGAACATTGGCTTTAAGTTCTGCCTAATGGCCCCTCCAGAATGTAACGCTACCATACTTTGCATTTTTATGTCTCTTGCTCGCAGTCAAAAGTTTCGTTTAAGTAGGTTTCTACGCCCGGGCTGCTGACATTAAAGTTCTGGTTACTAGAAGCTGTATAGAATTCTGATAGGACATTATCAGCTGCTGATTGTTCATAATTGAGCCAGAGAAATGGTAGCAGTCTCACGCGAAGGAGAGGTGCTTCGGAGCGTTCGATCTTGCAGCCCCCTGTGAAGAAGAAGACCTATTAGGTGGTTTTAACCGGTAATAGTCCGTCCTCCCGGGGGCAGAGGTAGACTGTGAGAATTTCCACCGCGGTGAAAAAACGGTGGATGATTCTTACTATGGGTGCACGATAATAAACTTTCTTCATTTTACTATACTGGAACCCATTCTGTGACGAAGAAGATCGTCCCGGCGGTTTTAACCTGTGAAAGTCCGTCCTCCCACAGGCGGAGGTACTCTATGAAAATTTCCACATTGGTGAAAAAACGGTGGATTCGTGCTTTGCGTGCACGATACTAAACTTTCTTCATTTTACTATACTATATGCCTCCTCAAAAAGGACTCTAAACCATCCTTTTTTTTTACTCATGGGATAACTATCATGGTTGTCCTCTGCTCTGCGGAAGGTGGAAGGGGTTTACCAGATTCTTATCGACTAAACCATCACGTTGTTCCTTCGATCTACCTTGCACCGGGGGCACCGGATGCGCTAGCGCATTCGCCGCACCCACCTCATCCTATCCCTACGAGGGTCACAGGCACTACAGTTATAAAATTAACAAACGATTAGTAAAATGATTCTAATAAGTAATTCTTCAAGCATTTATTTTCATTGTTTCAATGATTTGCTATTTATTCATACCGATATTCTTCTGTATATGCGTTTTCATGCGGGACAGTTTTCTATGTGTAATTTACGGATTGATGCGAGCAAGTATGCTTAGACCCTAATACACTTCACAAATCGTCTTGTTCTACATAGCGGCTATTGAGTCTATAAGACAATGCACGTTGAATGACGGCTAAATGTAGGTTAGTTTAGCTCTGGACATTAGCACAATGTGATCAATGAAAAACATAGATGGATTCTTGAATGAAATACCATGTGCGGAATGAAAAGAGGGTTTCAGCTTGACATTCCATAAGAATAAGCAAGAAATATGAAGTTCTTATTAAAAAAATTATCGATTCTCCCAATGAAATTTTTCCTGTGTCATAAGTACAGTTTATAGACATATCTAACATGCACACAACCAGAGCCGAGACAACTATCGGCAGGCCATTTTCAATGTAGATATCGAACCCGTAACACGTAACGTAGAAAGCTAAACGACTAGCCACTGTGCCGAACGTACCATCAAATTGTTATGGCTTTCATATCTGTACGTACTTCTACTGGCAAAATATGGGGTCCTCTTCAAACATGTTATTGAATGAAACAAAAAAACTTTGAAAGGATATCGCCGTAATCACCACACTTGACAAACATAAGTATTGATGATCGCACCACTTTATTAAGGGCATCCTCCATCGTTCTCTTCGTTTACACATCCTCTCGACATAGCCCACAGCCCCCAGTCATATTTTACGAAACGGGATGAACGTTTTGTTGGCCCAGAAGTATACGGACTCGCTTCTTAAACAGTGGGGTTTAAAACCTGGCTACGACGTTTTCAATGTCATTTATACTTTCTTAGTTAATCAATGGTATTAACGGTGAAGGAAAGCATCTTGACTTAACCTGCATCAATTGGTCTGAAATCGCCAACACGCAGTGTGCAAGCGTGGTGATCATCATCATGGTCGTTCCTTCTCTGCATGAGAAGAGGCTTTTGCGTGCAGTGGAATAGTTGCGGGCGAATATTATTATATTATTACGGGAAGAAACGGGGTCATATTTTTACTAGAAGCCAAACGCCGGTCCCAAATTGCCTACAGTACAAAATTCCGCGTGGTGTTCGGATTAAAAACATAGCACTACTACATCTCCTTCCGTGGGTGTCGTGAAAGGCGATTAAAGGACTCTAAGTGAAAGGGATGGGCAGCAGCGTCCCTTCTGTGGAGCAGTAGCCATACTGCGCTCCCCAACCACCCGCTTGCCAAGGTGAGTATTGGCAAATCAATTCTCCCAAAAGGACGACACAATTGTGGAAAATTTGTGGGGGTGGTTTCAGTAGTGGAAGTGTATATGATGACAAAACTCACGTAAATTGATCCCAAAGATTAGACACGGTTGTTATGTCATAAACCGGTCGTATGGTTCGTCGGACGCCAGTCCCATGTGGAAATCTCATGAAAAACCAATCTCGGATCGTAACAGTTGGCTTTCTCTTACAAAAAAAATCCATTACTTTGGTACTTAAACTTTTATCCTCAAATCCTTACTTTGAGAGCTGCTGCGTGCTACCGCATGAATAATGTTACAGTAGATGGGATTTTGGATGCGAGCCAAAATACATTCAACGTTGCCTACTTCTTCAATACTCGTGTATTCTTTTAATCAACAACTTATCCAACCGTTATAAACTTTAATTAACAAAGTAAGCTTATTTCACCAATTCAATTCGTCACGCGTCTGGGTCTTAATGGCGATGGAGACAACGGTCAAGGGCCTATACATTGTTGTCTCAGTATCAATTGACAAAGACAGCATGTATTGGAAGATACTGTTACGGACAACAGAATTGACACTATGTACACAAAGTGTTTGGTATATTGTTAGTGAGAATGTATTGTTTTTAGCCCAGGGTCGCCGCAAGAAAATGTTTTCGAGGATATGCGACCGTTCAAACCTCGACTTACAACATCGTACATAATTTGCTATAATACTTAAAGACTTTTCTCCTTTATTTATCTTCGACCTTTATAAAACAAACGACAAGCAATGAAGTCTAACAAATGTAAAATTTTCATGCTTTGGTTATCAAGTAAATTAAGAATGACAACGGTCACAGAGCACCAATGTAATTACCGCCGGTAATGTACCAACAGACATAGTAAGATCATTGTCACGCTATTAAACTATGAATAAGTACCAATAGCAGATTCGGAGGCTGAAAGCTTGTTACTTTTCATAATAAATTCATCGCAATTGCAGCTCCGTCTGCTAGTTAGTTATAACTAGGTAATTCTATAATTATTATTTGTTTTTCCGTTGTACATGGCAATTTGCCTTATCTCAACTGTCATCTCCTTTTCTGCTAATATGGGATCTGGAAACTGATATTTTTTACTTCTCCAACGAATATTTTCTCTTCTGATCAATTTCTTTGCGTCCCTTGGGACACGGGCTTAGATCATTTTTTTTTTATAGATTTGGTTTTGTATCTGTATGTAGTGGACAAAATACATGCTTTAATAACACCACGCTGAGATCACGAATCCAATTACCAAGTTATATATTAAGATAATATCCAAACACTAATATCAATCCAATATTCTTCGGGCAAAAAACAGGAAGGCAATTTGTGTAGTCTGCGTGTGAATTTAGTACGATTATCTGAGCCAATGGACTGATTTCCATGCGGTTTTCTCATGGCTGTCAACTAGCCGATTGTATTAGAATGCGTACCAATAAAAATGAATAAGCACAGGCAATTGGCGTTGTACCAGAGTAATATGAAATGTGAAACGATATAGGTATAATATAAAATGCTCCAAAAATTCCACCCAAACGCGGCATAGAAGTATACAAATAATCATCATCATATCACGGAACGTCCACTACTGAACAAAGGCCTCCTCTATAGATTTTCACGATTGTGTAATTCTTTTGTGGGGATTTTGCCGGTACTCACCAGCGCAGTATGGATATTGCCCTACCGAAGGAACGCTGCTGCCCATCCCTTTGCTTGAAAGTCCTTTAGACGCCTTTTACGAAATCCGCGGAAGAGGTACGAGTGGTGATCATTATCTTCTTAATCTGAACACCACACGCACAAATGATATCATAAAGAACAATTATGTTATATTCAGTAAAGACTTGACAAAAATATACAGCCTGCAAATTTTCACTGGTCTGAAACACAGCCAACCCAGATTTGATCAAGAATGAGCTGAGTGTCGAAAATCACGCAACCAGTGTGCGAATTTAAGCTACGGGCACGGTACAATGAACTCGGTGAAACAAGGTTGGACATGGACGGAGATAATAAAAAATAGGTAGACTGAGTGTGATAGATTGAGGAAAGCTTTTGCTATAGGTTGGTGAAACAATCGGCCTCGTAGAGAATGATAGATTTATTTTCACATAAAAATACGTAGAAAAGAAATTCAAAACTAAATGTAGGTAGGTAAAACACTTTTTGGCATTACCATCATCAGTCACATTGGAACAGTGATCAGTACTACACTTGCCTGCAAGAAATCGTGGTTTCCGATAAGATCACCTTAGACTACACGCTTATAAAATATGGTATTTTAATATGTACATATCTGGTATACAACAATTCTCGACAAAGAATCAAGAAAGCGACCTCTCTCCACCCGTGGTGTAAGTAAAAGGCGAGTAAGGATTGACATCAACAGAATGGGCAACACTATCCTCCCGTGTGCTAATAACAACATATTATGATCACTAATCAACCTGTAAAGCGTGGTGATTAGGGCATTATCCCATGGCTGCTCATTGTATCATTAGGAGACCCGCATGAGACGCCGCCTCTACGGTTGAGTCGTGCGCTCCGTGGCCTTCTCGGGCGCCTCTTTGATTATCTCGACCCCCGGCCGTCCAGTGCTGTAGAACCAAGATTCACGGTCTGCAGCGAAGAGCCTATACGAGGCACGAGGATACCGAACGGTGTCCTTTGAAGCAGCCACTCTGTTGACGCGCTTTCCGACTTTTGATATTTTGTAGGAGATGGATGCATGGGGGTATCACTAAACACGCTCCCTCCACCAGAGCGGTGAGGGCATGCCTTCAGGGGTGCTCGGAACTTTGAGACGGCAGGCTGGGTGGCGTCACGCTCGAGGCGTGCCTTGCGTGGGCGGCCGAGCGGCGGATCCTGGTCGATCGGATCGGGTGGCTATGTTGGCAGAGCACGAAACCTGGAATGCAGTGGTCTCCTTCTGTGAGAGTATCATGTTCCAGAAGGAGACCGCAGAGCGGGATCGTGAGAGGGCCGATCCTGCTCGAAGAAGGAGGAGACGGCGCCGGGGTAACAACCGCCCTGGCACCTAATTCCTATACGACTGCAACCCCCTGCCGTCGCTATAAGGCGGGTGCCTCAGGGTTTTCAGATGCGTAGATTGGGGAATCAACGTGGCACGCACCGCCGTGTGCGCAGCACAGCATAGCGCATAAGGACGCTTCGGGTATCCCTTACAATCCCCCCGGGGGGTTACCGCTTTACAGTCACCCTCTCCCAGATGAGCCTATAGGCGTGGCACGAGTGGGCGGCTCTGGTGTTATCATACGAAGACCTGAAGCCCCCCTTAGGTGCCGGAGATGACCACCCCAGGTATTCACTGGACACGTTATTTCGGTGGCGAGGTCACAGCACAGTCCACGGCACAATCCACACCACAGTGATCAGAATACGGCAATCGGATCGGATAAGATCTTTCTCGCTCTCTGCCAGCAGAAGTGTCGGCTATGCTGGCAGAGCATGACAATTGGAGTGCTATGGTCATTTTCGGTAAGAGTGTCATGCTCCAGAAAGAGACCATACAGCGGGATCGGCAGTGGGTCGAGAGGCCTCGGGGCTCGCGAGCCTGCAGAATGGGGACTCTACGTGGTTATACCAAGCGACCTCCGGGAAGATGGCGGTGCGCATATGGTCACGTGCCACCATGTGCACAGCACAGCGCACAGTGAGGCATCGGGGGATACTTTACAATTCCCCCGACCTGTGCCTTGGGGGCGGCTTCTTTACAGTCGTCTCCCCTCCTATATATGTGGGAGGCCTTTGTTCAGCAGTGGACGTCCTTCGGCTGATATGATGATGATAGTGGCCGATAAATGCAGGTGGCGCATCTCCCATCACATGTGCTCGTAAAACTGATAGACTACGTCAGTTTCTACTGTGAGCCTTGTATCTGAACCAAAAGGGAACCGAGATCAGTTTTAGAATGAATCTAGTAAAAATATCTTATTAATGACATTTCTACCTGTCAGTTTCCTCATATCAGCCTATCCTCGTCCATCATATCAATCAACGTCCATTGCTGAAAATCGGCAGGACCCTGTGTATAGAACTAACAACAAAAAACTGGTTGCCGATATTCTACAATTCAAATTAAATTTCGAAAACCCAGTAATAAATAACGAAACGTAGTATTAATTCAAATAGCGATTGCAATTATAAATATAGTAAAATCAATTTGAGCGCATGAAATATACAGTTAAAACTATTTAATCACGTCTTCGTGTTAATAGACAATAATCGTCTGGTGGACGGTCGCATTCAACATATGCTTAGCTAATTATTATTTCTAAATTTTTCTTATATAAAACTAGCTGGGACCCGCGGTTTCACCCGCGTTTAATTTAAAAGAAATTTAGAGTACTTCGACATAGACACTTGACATAGAATATACATGTTGGATTTCAAGGGTTTTATTGTTTTCGCGCGGAACCCAAATTATTTTTCTAAAATCAAAGTAGCCTAAGTTATTCCTTATAACGTCAGCTATCTGCCAGTGAAAGTCCCGTCAAAATCGGTCCAGCCGTTTCGGAGATTACCCGGAACAAACAGACAGACAGACAGACAAAAAATTAAAAAATTGTTCTTTTGTTATAGGTACCGTATATACTTTCATATGCGTTTAGTAAAAAGATGTTATTTTGATATTACAAACAGACACTTCAATTTTATTTATTTGTATAGATAACATGAAACAGTAATTGCCAGTCGAACGCCTTGACGCCTAGTTAAGAAGATGAGTTTACGGTTGAATGTGTTTTAACCCCCATTCAACAATATATAACGATCATTACAGTTAGGTCAAGTACTTGCCTCTGAAAAAGCTGGCGTGTGCAATTGTTTCAACCAATTTATTAGAGTTATATTTTATCACTGACTGTCACGCCAACCATTTTGAATTTCTATGCAGTACAAATAGCACGCTACGGAATAATATAGAATCGGGAGCACACAATAAATTGTTGGTCGTTTGTTAACAATGTTCAAACAAAATTCGTTGGTTTGATTGCAACAACGAAGCTCCAGCCACAAAATAAATCTTTTACGAAATTCGAGTATGAACGAATTGCCTAACCCGGGCTCAATAACCTGAAGAATATGTTGGTAGATGCCTGAGCCAATAGGTCTCTCGAGCATAATATTGACGAAATGAAAATGCTGTGTTGGCGGATATTGATCGGGATATTTTCTGAACATAGGTTTATATATTTTTACGATACCTAGCTCAGGTTCGTCTAGCAAAAAGAATCTAGAGGCTTCTGCCTCTCCACATTTAACCTTTTTATTTTTTTTATTTTATTGATGTCCAGTGGAAATTCTACATGGAACTTCCTTCACCCCGGGGAAGGGCGACGGGGTATGCCGGACTCCTACCGGCTAAAACCACTGGAGCGGTCATCTTCGGCACCGAAGGGAGGCTCCAGGTCCTCGTAAGATCACACTAGAGTCCACATTTAACCTAGGACAGTCTTTTACAGTCCTTAAGGGACAGTCATCGAAGTGATGAAGTAGTCCAGTTGTCATCAAGAAATATCAAGACCACACGCCATAATAACTCATCTGGCACATGCTTCAGTAATGTCCCGGAAGGGAGCTAACATACACAAACCGTTTCATAGCACTTACATTTATTGAAGCCGCAAACATCGCCAATTAGCCCAGTATAGCTGTCAATCAATAAGTCTACAGTGATTCGTCGTACGAGCTAATCTTCGAGAGCGTTCGGAGACCACGCGCCGATTCGAATGTGTCTAATCATTAAAAGTAGTTTGAAACGGAGCATTCTCTGAGAATTATTGATTGAATACAAGCTTAAGAGTTCGATTCGAGGTAAGTTTACTCAGTAGTTATGAACCGAAAATAATAGAAACGGATTTCGTGGTCTAGCTTGGCAACTTCTAGGTTGCCAAATGGTTTTAGAATGTGACACACACACAAAAAGTTATTTTATTGTACGGTAGATAAAATAAAATAACTTTTTAAATATGTAACGACGCCTGTCACCTTAGTCATCCTGCGACCACGAATGCTGCAAAGTATTGGAAACGTCAGGAAAATCTAAAAT
The DNA here is from genome assembly GCA_947459985.1 of Diloba caeruleocephala. Lineage (NCBI taxonomy): Eukaryota > Metazoa > Arthropoda > Insecta > Lepidoptera > Noctuidae > Diloba > Diloba caeruleocephala. The sequence goes on along the minus strand of OX381627.1, from coordinate 10,919,732 downwards.
CTAAAATATACGCGATAGAATCCGTTTAAAAGTGTTTTATTATAATGAGATTAATATTTACAAAAAAATTATGAATGTAGTAATTAAGAATTTGCATACAATTAAATTCTAATTAATTATGTATATAAAAAACATTAATCGAATTTCGACATTTTCGACCAAAGTCCTTGGGCGAGGCCAAGGTCGAAACTAGTAAATTAATGAATATACGTATATAACATGTTTCTTTCTTCGTTAGTCTCGTAAGCGTTCCTATACCATTTATCCGATTGAGTTTAAACTTTGTACAGGTGTCTACGTCTTAAATAAAGTTATGTTTTTAACCATCCCACACTAGGGTTTCTCTTGTATCGTGGGTACTGTTTACAGACAAAAATCACACATGCACGAACAAACACCCAGACCCGAAACAACTACATATAGATCATACAAATAATGGTTCAGTGCGAGGATGTACCCGCGATGCGTAGTGCAGAAATCGAATCGCATAGCCTTTGCGCCAACAGTACCGTTTAAATAGGTATTTGTTGAAGTTTTTACGGTTGCCATAACTTAATGCATAGCGCATTTTGATATTGTTTTCTCAAATTAGTAACTTGTTCTTACTGAACCTTTTTTTATAAAACATCTCCTTATTACGTACTTTTGCCCTAATAACATGAGAACAATAGCCAAGTTTGCAACAGTATTGTAAAGCTGGCAACAATATACAAAATGGCTAATGGCAATACACATCTTTGCCTTCTGCCTATAAAACGTGATTACCAACAGTAAAGAGGTTATGCAACCACTCAAAAATACAGTGACCATACATCAGGAAATTTGAAACGGATTTACTTTTTTACCGTAGCTTACAAGTAAAGCTATTCATTATATCGGCCATACAACGTCCACTACTGAACAAAGGCCTCCCCCATAGATTTCCACAACTGTGTCATTATATTAGGGGGAATTTGCTAGTACTCACCACGCTTGGCAGGCGGGTTGGCGATCCCAGAATGGCTACTGTTCCACAGAAAGGACGCTGCTGCCCATCCCTCTGGTTTAGAGTCCCTGGGTCGCCTTTTACGACCTCCACGGGAGGAGATGGAGTGGTGCTATATTCTTAATCCGGACACCACACAAATTAATAAAGCTATTACTTGTATTATAATATTTTCAATTGAAGTTTCGGCCGATTTTTATCAAAAGTTTCAGACATATGGTATAATACTATTGCCCTGTGGAATGTAGAAGCAGTACACCTATGCTATGGACTGTCACTGTCAAAGAAGCGACCAGGATGAAGATCGTGCGGCCTGGGCAGATGTGGTGATGCAAGCGACCCGCGATAGTTACGTACCACAGACAAGAGGATACGACGCAGAAGCAAGAATACCTATTATAGGTTATCGTTCAGTTGCTCAATGTAAATAGCGACCACACAAAAATATCTCCGCATGTTATTAAAAAAGCGACAGTAAATGATTCATTGTATTGTTGATTTATTATTCTAATTAATAAAAGGATAACTTTACATGTGGTTCAATACGCACTGAACTGAACTATTTTTTTTATTGATGTCCAGTGGAAATTCTACATGGAACTTCCTTCACCCCGGAGAAGGGCGAAGGGGTATGCCGGACTCCTACCGGCTAAAACCACTGGAGCTGTCATCTTCGGCACCGAAGGGGGGCTCCAAGTCCCCGTAAGATCACACTAGAGCCGCCCATTGGTGCCACGCCTTTAGGCACATCACGGAGGGGATGACTGTAAAGCGGTCACCCCCTCTAGCGGAACTATTTTTACCTAAGGACACTTTTACTTTGAGCCTACAATAATAATTACAGCTCGTAGTAAAGGTATATTAGGAAACTTTTTAATAGTGCTTGTACCTATGGTTATGGTTATTCTAGACTTATTGTATGTATTTTAGACGTTCTGTCTTCGGTCATCTACCATGTAGGGGAAACCGCCTCATAAATACTAAAATCGAGCATGTCGTAAATAAAAGAACTCATCATCATCATCATATCAGACGTCCATCCAACGACTCCCAGCGACCGTCACCAGATCGTGTGTCCACCTTGTTGGAGGTCGTCCCACGTTGCGTTTTCCGGTGCACGGTCTCCACTCGAGAACCTTTCGGCCCCAACGGCCATCAGTTCTATGAGCTATGTGCCCCACCCATTGCCACTTCAGTTTACTAATCCTTTCAGCTATGTCGGCTAATTTTAGTTCTTCTACGGATCTCCTCATTTTCGATTCGGTCTCGTGGAAAGATAAACGAAAATAAGTGAAAAAACTGTCCGCCTATAACTAAGGAACAAACATTTACCATAGCCATTGGGTCCAAGCTGGCCAGGTAAGCGTTAGAATGATGGGATGAACCCAATTTATGATATAAATAGTATTGTAGGCAATACAATATCTTACTGTACTATCTGCAGCCGTGGTCACCTACCGTAAAGGGTTTGTGCAACTGCTGCTCATAAGAAATACGGTCACCATGCGTATATGTACATGTGAGATTTTATTACATTTTTCTTTAAATTATGAAACTTATAAGTGTAAGTCGTCAAATAGGAGAAATTTATTTGTAAACAATTTATATATACATCACTGTTGGATTATTGTGATGTGCGGAGAAAAAGTTGAACAAAATTTCAGGATTTCTCGAACGTGGAGTAATATGAAAAGTAGTAATGATGGATAATAAAATTCGGCGGGCTCCTCCTTTCAAATACCTCTTGGCACCTGATCTCGAAGTCCGGGCCTAGATACTCCTGGACAAGCTTGCATTGTTTGAAAGTTTCTCTCTCTAGAGCCTTAACCACCGGTAGCTGGACGGACACTCTTTCTGACGCTGATAAGCTATTTTTATAATTTTTTACATATATGTGAAAAATGTAAAGAAGTAATTTATATGTATCTATTAATTTAGTATTTCATTATTAAAGTGATTTCTATAAAACGCTGAAGGAAGAAGCTTTACCGGACAGGTAAAGCCTCTTCAGTAAACAACACACACATTCTAGATAATTGTGTTGTTTTATTTTTTTTATTGATGTCCAGTGGAAATTCTACATGAACTTCCTTCACCCCGGGGAAGGGCGAAGGGGTATGCCGGACTCCTACCGGCTAAAACCACTGGAGCCGTCATCTTCGGCACCGAAGAGGGGCTCCAGGTCCTCGTAAGATCACACTAGAGCCCCCCCAGTGATGCCACGCCTTAAGCACATCTCGGAGGGGGTGAATGCAAAGCGGTCACCCCCTCTAGCGGAGGGAAAGTAACTGTAAAAAGGTCGCCCCCCAGGCACCTCTCAGGGAGGATTGTAAAGGATCCCCCCAAGCCTCGCTGTGCGCTGTGCTACGCACACGGCGGCACGTGACCACGTGCGTGCCACCGTATTCCCGGGGGTCACTCGGTCTGAGCACACAGATGCCCCAATCTGCGCGCCCGCGACCCACGAGGCCCCCTACCATGTAACGACGGCAGGGGGCTCAGGCGTGATGGACCCAGGAGCCGGGGTGGTTGTTACCCCGGCGCCGTCTCGTCCTTCTCCGTGTGGGATCGGCCCTCTGCCTAGATAATTGATCTAGGCAACGCCTTGACATTATACTCTTTACTCTTCAAAAGCAATGTGGTAAAGTAAACCATCATAATGTAGTTACGCTGTATTTTGCTAGTACGTGACTCAATCAGCTCTATAAAAACTATTCTTTGTAATTTTGCCTCTGGAGATTGTCCCGCCGTTGGGCTAAGGCGTGAGTTTAGACTGCCTTAACCCTGACGTAGTCACATCACATTATGAATTCAGGTTTAAGACAAATGTTCCTTATAACAGAGCATCATTTAATAACAGATTGACAATATTACTAAAACACTGACGTAAGAACACAGCATACACTAGAATCGTCTTTTGTATATATTATTAATAAATCTACTCAGAACAAACATCTATAGGCCGTACAAGTATTTGGCGACAGCAAACAATTTCTGTCTAAGCTTGTCAGCGCTCTTCAAAACATATACTCGTACTATAATAGTTATCAAAACCATCTTTAAAACAGCTGTCCTAATCACAATGTGACTCAAAAAGGGCAAACGGCGCTATGAAAACAACAACGTCATATATTACCTCACGCTACGAAATGAATTACTTGGGATAAGATGGTAGGATTGTCCGTGTGTCCGAATCAAGAATATAGCACCACAACATCTCCTGACGTGGATGTCGTCAAAGGCGACTAACGGACTCTAAACTAGGAGGATGGGCAGCAGCGTCCGTTCAATGGAACAGCAGCCACTCTGCGCTCACCAACCCGCCTGACAAGCGTGGTGAGTACTGGCAAATTGCCCCCAAAATGACGACACACGGAATGTAACAGGTCGTTTATGGGGAAGGCCTTTGTTCAGCAGTGTTCTTGTATTGGCTTATATGATAGCGATAATAAATATGGCAGATATCTTATATAAAATTTGTTAAAAAAATAATAAGAGAACATTTATGAATAAAGCTATGATCTTTCTTGGCTTCGCAATAGTAGAGCAATAACAAAACAACACACTTATTTTTCGAATATTTCATTGTATTGCATCAAAAGGCTATCCCTGAATAAGTCAATAATGGCTTTCATCTTTTTTTGGTGCAGAATGTAGGTAATACGTTAGCACTTCAGTTGACTAGTTCAACTTACGATCTCGTAGAGAGATACAAAGCATGGCTCTCTCGATAGCTCGCTTAGTGACCTTGAGCTTTCTTATGAAGCCCATAATTAATGGTCACGTCTCTGTACCATAAATGTCATCACTCGTAACTTTGTTTTTGACGAAAAAACGTTGTGATGTTTCTCAAACGCTGCACAGCCGAGACGGATCCAATAATTGACCTCTTTCTCGAAGCTGGACCTACCTAACCCAGGTAGACAAACTCGTCACCGACTTCGAAAACAGAATTCCCAACGGATGAAGGTGATGAATAATAAAACAATCGACTTCACTAAATAAAATATAATTCTATACCTAAGGTATGTACAAGGACACAACAAAATAAAATTAAGGTTTCGATCGAGTATGGCAGTTAGCTCGTTATGCTAACAGTTTTAGGTGGGGACCCGTGTCGGCGTTCACGCGTGGACAACGGATATTGGGAAGGACTCGACATGGGCGTTGGGCATATTTTGGTCTTGCCTGTGTTCATCTTCATGATTCCGTATGGTGTCCAGATTAAGAATATAGCACCACTCCATCTCCTCCCATGGATGTCGTAAAAGGCGACTAAGGGAATCTAAACCAGAGGGATGGGCAGCAACGTCCCTTCTGTGAAACGGTACCCATACTGCGCTCACCAACCCGCCTGCCAAGCGTGATGAGTTTGGCAAATACCCCCCAAAATGATGACACAGTGTTAAAATTTATGGGGGAGGCCTTTGTTCAGCAGTGGATGTATAAATGGCCGATATGATATGTTCCTCTTAAGGTGTTCGGAGATTTTTACCTTAAAAACTTTGAAAACTTTAAATACTTTGCATATTTACATGTTTTATGTAATTAAATCTGAAGCTAGGTCTGGTACCTATATGTATTTTGGCTGGGACATTTAAAATAATTAAAAAATCCACCGCAATAAAACAAATATGATACACTGGACAGGTCTTATGTATTACTAAACAAAGCAAAATTTACTACACAATATACACTTCCAAGATCATCAATTGTTGAATAGAAAAGCAAACTTGAAGACTAACGGTTTTAAAAGCAGATGGAAGGTGCCCGGTCTGCTCAGGAAGAGGCCCGTTACAGTGTCCTAGATTTCAAATAATTATTTATTCCTTGGGGATCCCTTAACTTTGTTATAGATTCTTTAACAGGTCGAAAAGAATCCAAATTGATTAAAAACTTTGTTGTATATGTTAAAGCCATAAAACCTTCAATATTAATATTAAATATAAATTTAAACATGATAAGTGATATTATAAATATTACTTAGTTCAATATAATTAATAAACTAAGATGAATTGAAGGTAATACCAGTCCTTGCGAAGCTTACACCTGTAGGTCACGCCCTCTCATTCGTTCGTTTCATCCGAACCATCGAATTCGAGATATGTAGGTTTCTATTGAACGTTATCGTAACCGCTAGGCCCCAATACTGCTTTCATATCATGCGTATTAGAGCATTACAATGGCGAACATGTATCATTAGTGGCTATATAAGAAATTTATAATTTCACGCAAGTCGTACAGCGCACGTAGACAACACCGTTTTGGTGCAGTTTTCTCGAGTAAGTGTAATGGGATAATAGAATGATAATGTGTCGTACAGATAATAATGCCATTAGGTTTTTTGTAATATTATATTCTTTTTTACTTACAGATTTCGATTTGTTTGGTTTGGTTATGTTTACAAACAATAAGCATAATCTTTGAGTTGATTTGTTGCCAGATGACAGTTTCGAGTTTCCTCCAAGTCATATTTAAAATTCCCCAAAAATTTGGGATTGCACACATAATATATGTATTTATTTCTATTTTCTACAATCAGAAATATTTATCAATATCACTATATCATTCCTTTGAAAGCAAATTACCTGGTTCCCAAATCGTTTAAAAATCCTATAATACACATCACCCTCACTTGATAGCAAAAAGAAATATGCTGCAATATATATTTCGAAACATTATTTTTGCTTGGCTAACTTTTTGGTAATTAGTCGATTTTTTGGACTGCAGCACTTGCTAAGCGCACACTTAGAAGGATTTGGATATTTCTGTATAAAAATCGACGTACTTAATTCGTAAATATGAGTTGATAACAGTATGAGCAGACTAAGTACACTGTATAGAGCTCAGCCTAAGCGGCGGGCCAAGACCTACCGGTGGTGCGGCCCAATGCACAAGTGAATACCTCTCCTCCAGCGATAGGTATTTTGTTTCCCATCCTCATTGCAGTCTATGCGGCATATATAGGGTCTTACATTAATAATGGAAAATATTTTAAGGCTAGCTCTATGAATGGTATAGAATTCATTTCAAATATCAAGTATCGGTTTTACTGATAATAAATAAATCAATATTCAAACATTCGACTAGCGAAAGATTTACTTACTCTGTACTATTTGATAAAATAAAGGTTGATGTTACGTTTATTTATTTTGCTAAAACGCATCATTGCTACCTATCGATTTACCTCCTAGAATATTTTCCATTATTAAAGTAAGAACCTATATAAGTGCATTCGATGCCGTTTCAAACTAACCATATTAGGAGCAAAACTGTTTGTAAATATAAGCTGCAAATAAGATCATTTGGTTTTAGTTTGTTATAAACCAGTGACGGATATTAAGTCCATCAAGCCATTATTTGTTCGTTCGCTCAGTCGTGTCCAGATCTTTAAACACTAGGCCATTATTAGCAAATGACCAGGCAGAACTTTTGCGTGTTTATTGACTAGCGTTACCTCTTAATCCTTTGTCAGACGAGAATACACTTTTTAAAATGAATTCTGACATAACTTCTTCTTTCAAATTCAAGACACAGACTACTTGTACGTATGCCAAAATAGGTTTACTTGTAGTCTGATTCACGTAAATCATGTAAGTTATTACTTTTATAGTTGAGACTCTTTAAGCGCCTCGCTCGTGTGTGGTTTTTAGTTATGAGTCCGATTAGTTAGTGAGAACCTTCAGTTGTCTAGTTCTAGCCCGAATGATGAACTCAGCCTAATGTAACATAGAGGTCTTCAAAGTATTGATCGTAAGTCGCGTTGCGGTGCTGTTGACCGGATAGAGACCAGTGACTAGAAAGCCAGCTTTGCTGTTTAGTTATCATGTATTGAAGTATACACACTGCAGTTCTAACACGTTTTCCGAATTACAACAACATATTAGCTGACGTCAAGAATAGACGCTCCACAAAGTCTGCAGTGTGTGAACATGCCTTATACAAACCTAACCATTTTCTTCGTTTTGATCGACCTCAAGTCCTTGCGAAGGTGAACCGATATGTACCAAGAATGTTTAGTGAGGCTACTGAAATTAAAAACATCCTAATTACAATAGAGAAGATGGTTGTCAGTTACCAGCAGTTTGGAAGCCGGTTATTAAAATAATAAAGTTCTAAACTACATACTACACTGAAAAACATCAAGACACTGAGTGATTACTGCGTGCATCGAAACAATTGTTAAAGTCTGTAACGACGCCCGTCACCTTAGTCATCTGCGACCAAGAAAGCTGCAGTGTTCGAATCGTAAGAAAAAATCTATAGTAATTATGTGCGATGTAATCTAATTAAATTAAGTAAAACTTAATTAAAAACGAAAGAAAAGAAACGGTCCCCAAATTTGCCGCCCCTAAAATCCGCTGCTAGTAAATCCGCCACTGTAGCTAAGTGTTAACTAGAGAGAATGTTCTTTTTTGCTGTGATGGTCTCGCTTGTATTGCATTAAGCTTTACAATGATAGCTTTTTAAACATAAGTCTCACGCTTACACAAACTACAAAATCATTCAGTTATTACAGTTAGAATTAATGTATACAACAATGTGTTCGTAAAAACACTTGCAAGCTAATGGCGTAGCATTTGCAAATATACTTATAATAAATACATGTCGCAAGAGTGTCGAGCGTGCATATCCATGTGGCAGGCTTCAGGGTAGCCATCATCATATCGGCCATTTATACGTCCACTGCTGAACAAAGGCCTCCCCCATAGATTTTCACAACTGTGTCATCATTTTGGGGGGGATTTGCCAATACTCACCACGCTTGGCAGGCGGGTTGGTGAGCGGTTGGTTGGTATGGCTACCGTTTCACGGAAGGACGCTGCTGCCCATCCCTCTGGTATAGATTCCCTTAGTCGCCTTTTACGACATCCACGGGAGGAGATGGAGTGGTGCTATATTCTTAATCCGGACACCACACGGATTCTTAATCCGGACACCATGTTCTCTCGTAAAAAAATCGATACAATTTATTAAATTAATTTTAATTTTTGTTCTACATCATGGTAAGAAATTTTCTTTCTTCTATCTTTCTTTAAAAAAAAGTTACCCTGCACTAGAATTTCTTTTGTGTCGTGGGTGTGTTTACTTACATATATTCCACACAAAATACGCCCAGACCCGGAACAACTACCTGCAGATCATACAAATATTTGTTCCGTGCTGGAATTGAACCCGCGACCCGGAGCACAGCAGCCGATTGTATCAGCCACTGCACCAACCGTGCCGTTGTATCTTATTAATCTGATTTAAGGATAGTTTGTTTAACGACTGGAAACGTTAGGAAAGTAAAGTAAAAAGAGTAAAGCTGTGACTTAATTTTCGCAACACACACAGAGGTTAGGAATCATTATTGTTGTTCTTTTCATAGATGGAATGTTGGCAAGTATTGAACGTAGTCACCTGAGTTTGTGAACAGAATTCAATAGTGATAATAATCAAAACCAAAATGTATTAATTCTGTTACTCTACAAACCTACGAATTCTAAAGACATAAAACGGGTGGCCACTGTATCGTTTGCCTGTGGATATCAAAAGAAAAATAAACCCGATACATAAAAGTTCAATTAGTGAACTATAAAGTTCAATGGTGTTGCCAACAGACTGCGTTGATAATCGATGACAGTATTACAGTTTATATAGGTCAGATGTATTTCTCCAGACCACCATCTGCACTGCAAATGAAATTTTTAATAACTTTAACATGCGTTAAATTCATAGTTGCTCAATCAACGATCGTAGTGAGTAATTTTAATAATAAACACCTAATGGCCAACAAAAATAGTAAGGTACACAAATCTGAAGAATTGTAATTATTGTGTCCTTATAATTGCAGATTGAAAATTGCAGTAGTTTTCCATACAATTCTAATTATGCCTGCCAAGCTTAATAATATTAGCAATATTTCATAATTGCGAACATTGGAAAGTCCATGCAACAGTGAACAAGCCAATAAAACACTTAGACGGATTACATCGCGTATATTGTTTTTCTTGACGTTTCGAACACTTTGCAGGGTACGTGGTCGCAGGGTGTCAGGACACTCATTCGTTTAAACGTGTTTTATTATAATGTGTGATAATCGCGAAAACCTAAGACATTACTAAGTGAACCAGCTGGTTATAATAGTAAAGATATAGCGTATGTGCAATTGGTGCTAGGGTGACATATTTTCTCATTGATCTTTCATGACATATTGCCATATGTAGCAGAAGAAAGATGTATGAATTAAGAAATTTTAAAACGCTGTTTATGTTTAAGAATGATATCCAACATATATTAGTTTTCGATTTTGGTTTGTTTGCTGTTTTCAATGTTAATTTTATCCCAAGCTCGTAAGGCTCAAGATTTATTTAATCATCATTATCATATCGGCCGAAGGAAGTCTACCACCATAGATTTCCACAACAACCAGTTACATGCCACCTGCATCCAGCGACTCAAAGCTACCTTAAACGGGTCGTCTGTCCATCTAGTTCAGGATTCCCAAAATATTTCGGGCAAGAGACCCCTTTTCCAAAATGAACCGATACCTCAGACCCCCATAGCCAAATTACTTTAAAAAATTCTATCTCTAGTTTTTTCGTATATATATACGAAATAATTACCAATTCCTAATCCTCCTATTCTTACATTTATATTAGTCATTCTTATAACAAATTGGTACACGTAATACAACTTAGGTATACAGGATCTTGAAAGTTTTAAATAAGAACTTGTGTTAATTAATAGGAGTCGATTTTTAGACCTCGTCGACCCCCAAAATCTGTTTTCGTTTATGTACCCCTGGGGGATCGGGATTCCCAAAGTGGTCGATATCGACTCCCTAATCTAGCTAGAGGCCGTCCCACACTGCGTTTTCGGTTCGTTGTCTCGACTAAAGAGCCTTTCTGCCCCAACGGTCATCAGTTTACGAGCTAAGTTGCCACCACAGCTTACAAATCCTTTGGCAATTTAGTTCTAAAAACTTGATATTTCCACATCAATTTCATAATATTGTATTTTCTAAATTTCCAATTCGTTTCTCATTAATCACTACTGAAGTGTAAACCCGATAAAATTTCGACAATTCAATTTAAAACTGCTATCGAGCAATATCCGACGTATCCGTGTGGAATATACTTCGATGTCAGGTTCATCGTGAAATATTCAACGAATTAAAAATGTCCATTATGAAATGTAAGCGGCAATTAAGGTATAATTCTGTGCGAAATAGTAGATATCTTAATTATGTAAAAGGATATCTTTGTGTAAGGTATTGATGTACAAAAATATGTCTTAATAAATGATATAGGAATAAAACACATTGGTCAATATGGAACGAATTATCATGCGACAACCGTCTTCATTAGTGCCTCTGCCTTTCTACCTTCTTATTTTTTCTGTCAGCAGGCTCTATATTTTTTTAATAATTAACTAAGTCATCTTCTTTCTTTTTACTTTTAAAAGGTTGTCATATGCACAATGTGTTATAAGATGCGGCATTGTTTAAGGTCTGGGAGAGGTGGAATATCCAGAACTGTCGTTCTGTTAATGATACCCTGCCTATCAGCTTGGTGCAACTCCTAAGCCATTGAAGCTCATTGAAGCGTTTATTCATCCACACAGCTAACAGGATCTCTTTCATTCTCGATTCTCTTGATTTGCTCTATTAAGTCACTGTATTCTGGTCTGTAGTCTTCGTATTTAAAAGCCAGTTTAACAAGTGGATTAGACACTTAATTCCAAAGCTTTAAAAAACCTCAACAAATAAAATATTCAAGCCATCTAGATTGCTAATCGGCGTGGTAATAATAATTGATATTATTTGATTGATAAACCAGTTCTCATGTTCTCGGACACTTCCAGAAAAGACCAATAAGGTCCCGAACATCTATTCTCGAAGCTCAGAATAAACCTATGACGATAAGAGATACTACATAGTATTGACACTACAAAAGGCAGATTTCATGAAAAAACTACGTTTTAAATCATAATTTCAGTTGAAATACGTCCACTGCTGGACGTAGGTACCTATATCCCAAAGAACGCCACTACGACCGGACTGGGTTTGTGTTGTATGCTAATTGGGGTAGCTCATTCATCATTAGTGCGGGTTGGGGATCGCAGTTGAGTTGTAAAAATACACGCAGGACGCTGCTGCCCATATTCCGGCTAATCTCATAGTGACTTTTTTACAATATCCACGGGATGAAATAGGGTGGTGCTATTCTTACTCGGCACCACCCCGTAGTTTCAAATGGCACATACAATCATACATACGACAAGTATGGTACAGATTTTTTTTTATTTAGAGTTAGAAATCGCTCGTAATAATTATATTCTTACCAATAAATTCTAAATTTAATGAAACTTAATCAATTATGGAATTACTTTTACACTTTGAATCGGAAATCATTTATTTTTTGTTCAATGACATCTGTGACCATTTAACCTAGTTATTTTATGGTTTTATTTTATCCCTGCATGCTAACCATTCTGTTACAAAATGATGAAACAGATGTTTCCAATGCTTTTGTTTGCATCGTTGTATTGATCTTTGAAGAAAACGTAATTTTGCAATGTGTGGCATTGAAATTAATTTTACAAACAAGAAAAATGATTACGGACAGGCTTAACTAAACTAAATAATATGATGTTGAAAGCTTATTGTCAGAGTTAATAGACTAGGATTAAAAAGCCCGGGCAGAGTGGGATTAGGATTAACCAAGTAAAAGTCAGAAATTAAAGCGAAGAAAGCCAATATATTAAAACGCCATGCAATAATTATATGTAAGAGAAAAATTAAAGACAGTTTTTTATTAGTTAAAGAGTTTGTAATTATTAGTTTTTGTCAACACGTTGATTAGACGAGCATGTTATTCGCCTAATGGTAAGCGTCATACCAGCCCACAATTGTAATGCTACTCAACAATAGTCCTGCATGGTACCATACTGCGCTAGTCACCTCAAGACATTCGTTATTTAGTCTCTTATGCCCAGTAATTTCACTTGTAGCAGGACCCTTCAAATCGGGTAATTTATACACTATTGCTTAGCAGCGATCGTATCTGGCACTACGGTGGTACCTGCCTAGCCGGACTCTTGCAATAAGAGACTTTTTTTATTGGTCTCCATTGTAAATTCATGATGCACTTACTCCGCCCCGGGGCTGAGCGTCATGTTGGAACCCTACCGGCTAAAACTACAGGAGCGGTCATCTTCGGCACCGAAGGGGGGCTCCAGATCCTCGTAAGATCATACTGGAGCCACCCATTGGTGCCACGCCTATAGGTACATCTCGGAGGGGATGACTGTAAAACGGTCACGGCGTCGGGTAATAGCCGCCCTGGCGCCTAATTCCCATACGCCTGAAACCCCCTGCCATTGCTATAAGGCGGGGGACCTCTGGGTTTCCGGATGCGTAGATTGGGGAATCGGCGTACCCACACCGAGCGACCCAAGAGAAGACGGTAGCACGCATGTGCTCACGCGCTGTCATGGGACGCTTTGGGAGATCCTTTACAATCCCCCCGGGGGGTGACCGCTTTACAGTCACCCTCTCCGAGATGTATAGGCGTGGCACCAGTGGGTGGCTCTAGTGTGATCATACGAGGACCTGGAACCTCGCTTAGGTGCCGAAGATGACCGCTCCAGTAGTTTTAGCTGGTAGGAGTCCCCTTCACCCTCCCCCGGGGCGAAGGAAGTTCATGAGGAATTTCCACTGGGCACCAATAAAAAACAATTTAATTTAGTGACATGGTCGACAGGTTACGAGGAAAATGACTTTAGAATATGTTGTTCATCCAACAAAATTAAAAAATGCCAACGTATTTAGCACAAGCAATTTCTGGACGTAACGCTAGTGCAATGCAGTCAAAGTTCTCGAACAGGAGCGAAACCTTTATTTACATTCACGTTCACGTCTTCGCGCCGTGAATGTAGAGAGGGCATTACTTTGTGTAATGTATTTTCGACAAAGTTTCTTTTTTAGGAATTGAGAGACATGCTGGTACTATGGCAGGATTTAGAGATGTAATTATTTTTCAAACAAGATAAACAATTAGAAGAATCAGTTAGATAGAACTTAGATCATCTTTATACTAGCCAATAGACGTCCACTGCTAAACAATGGCCTCCCCCTTAGATTTCCACAACGGCTGGATACATGCCGCCCGCATCCAACGAGTAACAGCGACCTTCACAAGGTCATCCATCCATCTCGATGGAGGCCGTCTCACGCTGCGTTTTCCGGTGCACAGTCTTCAATCTACAACTAAGATGTTTTATTTTATTTTTCTTTTCAAACATAATCCGCATATTTTTCGGTATTCGTTAGAATTTTTTACATATAAATGTATACTGTGGGACCCCTAAATCCGGCTCTGCTGCTACAGCAGCCAGACATAAATGAATTATTAAAAGTGGCGATTATTATAGTGTCTAAGTATTCCCCCAAAAATGTTATATTCTATGTAATATTATCTATATTTTCCGTGTGGTGCCGGTTCAGAATACCAACACCCCATCTCCTCCCGTGGGTGTCATAAAAGTCGACTAAGGGATTAGCTGGAGGATGGGCAGCTGCGTCCTTTGCGTACATTAACAACTCAACTGCGATCGCCAACCCGTCTGCCAAGCGTGGCGATTATGGCAAAACCCCCGATGAGCCCACAACTCACCCATATCGGGCGTTGTGATGATCTTTGGGGGAGGCCTGTGTCCAGCAGTGGACTTCATTCGGCCGAATTGATTGATTGATGATGTTATATTATTTATATAAACCCTTAAATTGTTACTGCGGAATATGTGCCTCCCAATGACGGCTCTGTTCAATTCTATTTTATTTCTTCAAGTCAAAATCAACACATTCAATAATAAACTTGATACCATTTTAATAATAAAACATAAGTATCAAAATGGCAACAAATCAATAGCAGAATCTCGTAAATAATGTATTGTGAATTTGTAGGTTATGGGAATAGCATAGGGAGCGCGTGGGAGAGTGAAGTCAGTGTCTCGTTACCGTAACATGATGTACCGTTTCTTATCGTGAATTAAAGTTTGAGCGTAGTAAGGAAAGATAATCTTGGTTGGATACATTACATAGTTTTCTGAGAATTTAAATTTAACACTGACTTCAACTTGTTTATGCCCATATGGAGAATCATGCGGTAATCTCATCACAATGTAGAAAGAATGAGAGAGCAAAATGAAAATAACTTGGTTTAATTGGTTTCAAAACGCACCATGGCATGGGACTGGTATAAGTCTAATAAATAAATATACCATAAATAAACCTATCCCAATAATATTTACCTTTGAAAGTTACGGTAACATGGAATATAAATTATTGATCCTTTACTGGAATTATATGTATAGGTGGATGATCAATACTTTATTCTTATTATAAAGTACATATCATCTTAAAAACATAACACAACAACATACTCAGCTTAAAATCCACACTCTCATACGCTCTATTTATAAATGTATGTTATACTCCGTTAATAGTTTAAGACCATTATGAGTTTAAAATAAGCACAAGACTTCATAACACGCGCAGATTCAAGAGTGCAAGTAAAATAAACAGTGAATAACAATGAACGGGCAGTTATCTGTTTACTTTGGACAAGCGGTTCCTCCTTGCTCCTAGTAGTTTTATTGGAAAACTTTCGAGAATGTCTGGACGTGAGACATAAATATGAAAGTTGGGGATAGCAAGATATATACAATTTAGTTGCCTTCCAGCCTGGATTGTGATTCTACATTTCTGATTTTTCATGGTGGGTTTTCACCTACACAGACATCAGCTAGGTCATTTATTTGACATCTTCACTACAGACGTCTCTTCGATCAGCCGTTGGATATGACCTAGTGCTGGCTTAATGGACCGACATGTTTACCCATCATGGTAATTACGAGTAGTTCCTTTTAGAGAAAGGGTTTTAAGTAGCAGCGAACTATGCTGTGCCGTGTGGTGCCGGCTCAGAATGCCACCACCCCATCTCCTCCCATGGGTGTCGTAAAAGTTGACTAAGGGATTAACCGGTGGATGGGCAGCAGCGTCCTTCGAGTACATTAACAACTGAACTGCGATCGCCAACCCGTCTGCCAAGCGTGGCGATTATGGCAAAACTCCCCAATGAGCCCACAACACATCCATATCGGTCGTTGTGGACATCTTTGGGGGAGGCCTGTGTCCAGCAGTGGACTTCCTTCGGCCGAAATGATGAACTAGTCCCAAAACACATTGATCTCATTAAAATTTGAGATCCTGTAGTCACTAAACTACACGAAAACTACTGATCCTTTGCTCCAAATAAACAGTGTTAAACTCTAAACTTAACCTAAAATATATTAGCCTTTTTTGTGGATAAGTACGGCGCTATCTTTGTTCCACTTATCTTATTTATTAGAATCTATTTGTTTCTGATCACTTAGATGTTGATTATTAACTAAGATAAAAAGGTATTATATTCCCCTACCCAAGTGCGTTCTATATTCATGCATGCCTTGAACTATTACTACCAATTAGAATCGTCTATTCCCAATTGTTGCCACCGGCTTTGACACCACTGTCAAAACGGGAAAAAATTCCCAGTTGTCACCTAGTTATCGCACCTCCTACTGTGACAGGGTTTGGTTTGGTACATTTAATACACACAGACAGTGTTTGTTATGATTATGGTGTCTGGTGAAAATAATCAAGAATACGGCGTCCAAATATTTCAGACTTATACACAAGCTCCATAAACTCATTGTACACAAAATTAAAAATTTGCCTAACCAATTGGGTCAACGGTAAACAGTGGCTGTATCTACGCGAATCAAACGCCATGTTGTATGGGCTATAAAATCAGCATATTATTCGATACTGTGTTTTTATGAAGCCGATCATTACGTAAGGTTTGGTAAGGCTTAATGGGATTTTTAATTATCTTTTAACTGATATACGGTGCAGTGGCTGGATTCTTTGTAAGATTTAATCTGTTTACGTGGGAATAAATAAACTTGGTAACATGTAATTTTATCTTTGAATGGTGATGTTACAGACTAAAGTACATCTTATTAAAATAATTTATCAAGGTACTATTTTCGGCCCATAGTTTATGACGATCTCATAAATCTATGCAAGCCTTTCTTCTTCTATTTCAAACTGTTATAAATGTTCACGCTATGGAAGTTGTACGTTTATAAGACAAAGAAAAACTACGTTTTTTTTTAAAGCCAGCTCTTAATTGAGAGATTCATTACCATGTTCGCTAGTCATTAAGAATACATTTTTAAACATAAATCTGTGATACAAGCTATATTAAAACACAAATATTTACTGACAAGTATTTCACCCCATTAAAAAACAAAAAAGATATATACACGTGTGCAAAAGCCGATCCGGAGAGTAATTACCTAACTAAGTGGGTACATGAAAAGATCCTGATGTCGCGGGGTGGTTTCTCCAAAATAGGCCAAGGTTAAACATGGCTGGGTCTAATACTGCTTACATACGTAAAAGCCGAAAGCAAAAAATATATTTTGGTGTTTTGTATCGAAATATTTATTTAGGTTTGAATGAAAACTTTAAGGCTTCAAAATAGGGTAGGGGTGTATATAGCGCAATAAAATGTCAGGGGCACTTAATATTTACAAACAATCCTTATCACAATCTAGAAAGACTGATTAGAATTGTTTGCAAATGTGGGCCACCGTCCGTAGGCATAAATAGATAAGACTTCTTTGTTAGATTAGAATGCCCCAAAACTTTAATAAATTTCTTTTGTGCTGAAATTATGCCGCATTGAGAATTTAGCTTTATTTCCTCTGCCAAAATGTTCCAAAGGCGCTGTCCTTACGGATGGCTCGGATCCGGAAATTGGGCCAAGGCCAGAGACGCAGCCCGGTAATATTTAGGAGATCTAACATAATTTTCAGGGATAATGTACAATAATGTAATGTTTGGGCGACTATCTCTGTGGATAATACTTTCGACAAACAATATGTCGGATTTACTTTTCCTTTAGTTTATTTTCTAGATAACAAGTTTGACTATTATACTCGTAGCTAAAACAAATCTACTACATTATTACTACTTTACTTTGTGAACTGTGAATACTTAATAGTAATTCGGATAATTGTCATGCAGATTTGGGAACCTAGTTAGATATAGATTAGTAAAACTGGTGTTATTTCAGGAAAGAGTAGATAATAATTTTAACGTTGCGCAAAATAGATGGTGTATTTTGAAATAATGGAAAGCAAAGCGAATAATGTCAACAAAATTATAGTATTTTTTATTGTAAGTAATATCATAAACTGTGTAAATCTAACGTTTACAGCCATTACATTAATGCGGAGAAACAGTATTAGTGCACAAAATAAAATGTTTTTTTTTGTCTCGGATAAATACCTAAATTAAAATACTTGTATACAGCATAATTCTATAGAATTGAAATCACATTTTTTCTGTTTGACAACATTGCAAGTCTGTCCGAATTTAAGTTTATACTTCAAAATGCTGTTAAATTACTTTCGATTAACAGTCTTTGGGAACTTGGGATACGCATTTTTTTTAAACCTGAGTTACATGCTGTAATTTCGAACAGACATAAATATATTTCAAACAAATTTGTGTACCATTAGCAATGAGATTTAAAAAAGCAAGTTGTTGAAGCAGCAACCATTGATAAGTGAGCTTGTTTTATCGCCATTTAAGCCAAGCAGAATGTCAGCCCTCAACCAACCTGAATAAAATAAAAGCAAAGAATTAACTACAATACAGTGGGTAAAGGATCCTTTGTTATGCAGCCGCATCTGGTTAGAATTGGTAACCGACCCTTGCAACCATGAGAAATTCTAGGTACAAGATAAAAGAGGTGACAAAGTAATGTTCATATAAAAATGGAAAGGAAAACTATTAAAGACGTTAATTATAGGTAGTCGTTTATGGATGCTCCTTGGTTTCGGAACACCCTAATAAGCTTTCAAAGGATGCATATTGTACAAGTTTAGTAAAAGAGCAATGGATGCCTATTTAAACACAGGTAGGCATAGAAACCACTTCAATGTATGCCTTATCTAATAAATCTTATTGATAAAGAGCACTGTTAACCTACATAATTATTTTGATGTATCATCTATGGTAATGTATTTAATATCAATATGCAGACAAGAGCTCAACATTATGAATATATACATATCTTGAAAACTAGAATTTTAATAATCCCAGTTTTATTTGCAGTTACATTGTCGTCAGTAAAATAACGGTATTGAATGTCTCAAATCGATATTATATAGACATATGTATATTGATAAGAATAAGAATTAATTAACTCGTCCTCTTAGTCCACTACTGGGGATGAACTTGTCCCTATAAATTGAAAATCTTCATTAAGTATCTTGTTTTGAAAGTCGATGGGTAAAGAATATTATTTATCTAATATAATTAGGGAGGTAGGTATATGTAATAGGTTTATTATCTACTTTCGAAAGGGCAACAAATCCTATGTCTACATGGTACAGGTAATTACTTTGCAGTATTTTAAGCCGATTGAATTTCAAACAAGTATAAAACTGACTGCAATTTCCAGCTACAGTGACATTACTTGCTTAACGACTGTTATAACACAAATATAAGGAGTAGTAGATGCACTACATCACTCACCGTGCAGAGGTGGCGAGATGTCGACTCAGCGGTGACCAGTTGCACCCGATTGCAGCATCACTAACGGACACGACACACCACACTCACTCGCAAAATATATATACCACAAACAAATATACATAAACAAAAAACCCAACGGTCCCGAAACCCGTTCTTAATACGACTAGCGGGGCTCACACTTGTTGCAAAACTAAAGTCGTTTAACACAGAAATATCAACGAAAATACGATCTGTCGTTTAGAATCGATTTTTTTAAACTTTTCTTTCTTCGATGGTTCACAATATAGATTTGATGATGCCAATACTTTGTAACGCTTTTTTAATAAAAGCCCAAGTTTGTTTAATTGTTGAGGTTTATTTAATCAAATAATTTATAATTATTTAACTGATCTGTCAATGTCCATTCAGCCACCTCAGCTGTGCGCGCTTGCGCGAAGCGACCATAAGAAAGACAACGCCACCTGCCTGCGCAAGCCAAACTGACATAACGGGTGACGGGCGGCGACGCCGGGCGGGGCGAGTAGACCGCCGTGAATTGTTGCTAGCAAAGAAAAATAGTAACTTTTGACTTAACAATGCTGCCACCGGCCGCATTGAATAAATCCAATGTTTTCAATAATAAATTCTCTATCAATAATTACCAATTTAAGGAGGCCTTTTTGTTCAGCTTAGTTAAATCATATACTTTCGTAATCTTGCCAAGTTATTAAACGGACGAAACAGCCATTCTAAAGAGTGATTGTTTCGTCTATATGATAACCTTTTGTATGTGCACATTTTGAATGCACTCTTGTAATATTCTGAATTGTTTACTAGAGTTTATGACAAAATAAAGCCTCTACCATACCATACCATACCATACATACTCTACAAATGTAGCCTCCTTACAAACATCCGGCCAAGCCATCGCGATGACAATTTCATTCATTTCATTTGGTACGAAATTCGAAAAGCGATTTAAAATAAAAGAAAAAAATATATCATGTATCTATCAAAAAAGAGGAAAATTTTGTTATTGTAGATTTAACCACCAATGTCTTTCAAATTGTTTCACTTCAATGTTTTTATTAACAGTTTTACCGTTAATTTTTCTCTTAAAATTTAGTGACTATTATATTAGTTCGTTTCTTATTCTAAAGATAATTAATTGTATGTGTGAAATGTCACATTGAATGAGCTTCGAAGTGGATCGGTACTCGTCTGCGTGGGCACATATCGCCCTTTGTGCGGATCTCACATGGGCTACGGAACCTCCCGATGAATTTATTATAGCTAATCAGGTATTTCCCTAAGGAAACACTGCATCATTTCCAAAATATTTGATTGAATTCAGCCTGAAGTAGATTTTTCCTTCCATTATGGTAATAAATGAGGGTCCTATGTTTTCAGCGTCTCTGGGCACAGCACTGTCGTGTCTCTCAAGTACTTCAGGACACAGCATTAGAATCACAGAGTTTGCAAATAAGTAATCAATGCGAATTAACAGGTACGGACTTAGAATATAAACTAAGAATTATATTAAGAATTGGTAACGTTTTAGCGTATCTACAGTCATATAAAATTGAACCAAATTCCCTGGGTATTCTAGTAGCTGGTTTCTCCTAATTAGAACATCTTGTGAGTTCTGAGATGTATCTGAGCCAACTGGAATTCATGCCCCTCAGGCTACTCTGGAAGGAAATGGAATATTTGGAAAATGATTGTTCTTAGACTTCTTCTAATTTCTTAACCCTTGCAAGTGCTGCGATATTTTAGTGTTGAGGAATTCGTAGTTCAACAGCCCCCAAGACACGCCGAAAGCTACGGGTTTAAAAAAAAGGTTATCATATAGACGAAACAATCACTCTTTAGAATGGCTGTTTCGTCCGTTTAATAACTTGGCAAGATTACGAAAGTATATGATTTAACTAAGCTGAACAAAAAGGCCTCCTTTTATTCTGTAAAACAGACTAAGAAGTCTGTATTCATTCAGACCGCAGTGGCTATGTTCTCCAACCAAAGTAGCATTGACATTCATGACGATATCAGCAAGGCTATAGACAGGCTGAGCACAAGCGTGCTCAGCGTGGTAGTATTTATAATGTCGCATTCAAAGTAAGGAAGGCCTTACTTTGAATGCAATAATTATAAATATACCTCAGAATACCACCACCCCATCTCCTCCCGTGGGTGTCGTAAAAGTCTACTAGGGGATTAGCTGGAGGATGGGCAGCAGCGTCCTTCGAGTATATTAACAACTCAACTGCGATCGCCAACCCGCCTGCCAAGCGTGGCGATTATGGCAAAACCCCCCAATGTGCCTACAACACACCCATATTGGTCGTTGTGGTGATATTTGGGGGAGGCCTGTGTCCAGTAGTGGACTTCATTCAGCCGAAATGATGATGATGATGAATTATAAATAAACACCATGCTTAGTAGTCGGATAGTGGTCATAGTACGATGTTATCTGGGTGCAGGGTGCCATGCATTGGCTGAGTAACTTCTCGCACTATCGTAATGTAAATTAAAAAGTCCAATCATAAGTATCGGTTGTAGATAGTAAACGTGCAATATCAAGCCAAAGCCAAGAAAATGGAAGCAGTAGTGGCAGAAGAAGTGTAAAAGACGTGATACCAGAGTCAAGACTGGCACAATTCTATGGAAATTTTTACTACGACGAAGTCAGGTTGTCTATTTAAATTGAGTTATGATATAGAAAACACTAGTTTGTACTTACTACTCATCACCTTTCAGTGCTGGTTATAGCATGCAAGCAAGTTTACAGTCGGTGACCACAGAGTCCACTCTCACCGCCATTATTCACGGTTATGGAAGTCGTCGTCAGAGCCACGTTGGCCCGAGCCAGAATACAAGAAATGTAGAGGAGTTTGACGTTTGGAGAAGTTGACATATCCAAACGTAATAAAACATGAAGAATACTTACAATCAGAAGAACGCCTTAATGCAACAATGTGTTGTTTCGCGCGCAAATTGAGAATTACAGACATTGACAGAAGTTGACAATATTAATTTGTGTCCGACAATATTTATGTAAAAATCAAATTCTGAATTTGATTTTTAACCGAGTAGGTACTCTATCTTATGTTTTCCGTTTCAAGAGAGAAATGTTATACAAGTACGAATGAAAGAACAAACTTGCGAGGGTACAACGGGCAGGGCTGCGAGAACTCGGATCTCACGGAATGCTGGATGCTGCCTGAGGTAATTTTTATTGTTATTTACTAAAAGCTCTTTTTAAACCCCGCATAAACACAAACGTTTCCATTTTAAAAGTGTCATATAGATAACTTATTATTTAGTGCATTGATATTATACAGGTGGGTATATTTTTTCTTTTATATTGTATTTCCGTGACTACAGACAAGGCAAATATGAGCTAGGCACCGCCGTGCGTTAGTTTGTATCAACAATCAACTGCGCAGATATGTTATTTTTATGTAAGTATTCACTTTGTCCGCTTTATACACTGCTGGACATATTCCTCTCCCAAGCCACGCCACAACACCAGTCCTCAATCCAATCTGTCCTAGCAGCCATCTTCAGGTCGTCGGTCCATCTGGCTGGGGGCGACCCACACTACGTCTGCCGATCAAAGACTCGCCTGCTGGAATGATCATCAGTCCTTCGAAAGGCATGGTCAGCCCACTGCCCCTTCAACTTGCACTCGTAAAAATTCTGCAAGGTGTGTCGGTGACTCTCAGTATTTTTCTGGATAATTGCTTTTCGAATAATATTCTTTAGCTGGCTCCATAGCTCGTTGAACGACTTTGATTAGACTAGTCTAACCACCAGTGTCCACGTATCAGCGCCATCTGTCATGACAGGCAGGACGCGCTGGCTGTCTACTAAATTCGGTGATCTGTCCTAGTTAGACAAATTCCTTTACAACCACGAGCGCCGACCCTTCCATTTAGACCAGTCTCGGTACGACATGTACATTGAACATAACCTTGGTATTGTCTATAACCCTCCTCCAGCGACTCTACTACTATGACGGTGTATACGCCAAACCGAAGCTGTGAGATGTACTCGCTGTTAGCATTCAAAATTATGCCCCATCCAATCCAGTCCAGAGATTTAAACATGATTTCCAAGACATTGATGAAGAGCTTATTAGATAACACGTCAATTTGTCTCACTCCTGTTCGCAATTGGATGGGATGATGATGGATTGGTCTTTTGGTTCTGGATCTGGTCGGTCGTCGTGGAAGCGTTTTACAGACAACCTGTAACATCGATATACCACCAGTAATTACAGCATCGTTGTAGAGCTTCCACTGACCAAGTTTCGTACGCAAGTCTAAGTCTAAGGCTTTTGCGTAGTCCATAAATGTCATACACAGCGGCTGATTGTACTCTTCGGTCTTCTGTGCAATCAGTATGGATCAATGGTTCTATCTGGTACCGTGTGGTGCCGGCTTACCGTGTGGTGCCGGCTCAGAATGCCACCACCCCATTTCATCCCGTGGGTGTCGTAAAAGTCGACAAAGGGATTAACCGGAGGATGGGCAGCAGCGTCCTTCGAGTACATTAACAACTCACCTGCGATCGCCAACCCGTCTGCCAAGCGTGGCGATTACGGCACCCCTCAATGAGCACACAACACACCCATATCGGTCGTTGTGGTGATCTTTATCTTTGGGGGAGGCCTGTGTCCAGCAGTGGACTTCATTCGGCCGAAATGATGATGAATGGTTCTCTCAGCCTCTTCTAAATCCGGGTTGCTCTAGTGGCTGGAACTGAAGTTGCTGAAGAACTACAGACCACAGGGTGGTCGTGGTGGTGGGTGTAGTTCTTCAGCAAGGTATTTTCACCTTTTTTGAAGACGGCAACCAATGGAACCCTTCTCCTTCGCTTGTTGGATGATGGAGTCTAAGTAAAATCTTCGCACCCCCTGTCATCCTTTACCCTGACCGCTACCTTAGCTCTGGGAACAGTGGGATCGCCTGGAACGGGTGGCCTTTTATTTGGCAATCTTGTTATGGCAGCATTGCCCATAGCCACTGCGTTGGCTAGTGGGTCGGTGGCCGCAGAGCCTTCTACTGCTGCACCGATAAAGCTACAGCCCGTTATCGGTTTGGATTTAGACGTTGGTGTTTTGGAGCTTTATACGGCCATTGGTCGGTTGCTATAGGTCGTGCCTCATTCTGCAGTATTCTCTTACGGCTGAAATTGAATAATCAATCTCATCCAAAAACTTTAATTTGGGATTGAGGGTTTGTCTGAAAATACAGATCAAAATCTTAAATCTTAAGATTAGATTGACTATTAATTTCGGTCGTTGTCGACAATCATGGCCTCCTCCGCCACTGCGCCACCCGCCAGCCCGACCGGCTCCCCCGCTACCGAACGCAGGTGCTATCGGACCCCCGATTCAACAATGGGAGGTTAAGTGATGCCACCCAGTCTTGCAAAGTCCTCCCCCTCGGCCCATCGTGGTGGTTGCCCCAAGCTCTGGAGTGAGCGTTGAAGTCCCCCAGGATGATCACTGGACGGGGTGAGCATTTACAGCGAATGCTGCGCGTCACCCTATCCAATAATCTCCCGTAGTCGACGCGAGAAACATTATGGGAGCCGTAGCAGCCCACTACTTCCAGAGGTCCCCACTCCACCGCGACAAAGCCGTGCCCCCCACTATAACAGGGAGCAGGGCGGCCCTCCGTCTACTGCAGCCCAATGAACGGCGACGGAGACCCCATCATCTCTAAACCAGCGAGGATATTCCTCGACACCGTAGGGCTCCTCCACTACCTCCAAGGCAACCGACCACTCAGCTATTCAGCAGCAGCAGATCCTGTGCGTTGTGGCAGTGGTTCAAGTTGCCCTGGAGGATCTTCAAGGCTGGGAAGAGGACGTCTCCCTGAAGGAAATATCTAGTAACTGTAATAATTTGCGTTATATAGCGAATTATCACTACAAGCGAACTTCTACCATGTATTAATGATCTTAACTTGGGACGAACCATGAAAGAATTAAAGTTATGCGACATACTTAACTTTGTCTCCAGACACAATGTGCGGTGTGCCGACAGTAATTAACAAACCGTACTTAGTAAAACGGCGCTCTGTAGTTAATAATTTTGTGAATTGTAACGGTCTAAACATCCACTCTGTTACAAAAAATGGAAGGTCTAAGGATTAGAGAATAAAAATGGGGCAAGTCTATGTACGCTGAGAAGACCAAGCAAGTGTTCAAAAGTTCTCAGCTATGATATATTTTTTAATAGAGTATCGTTGATTATACCTACCTACGCACCGAAGAAGCTACTTCCAGTAATCAGTCGCAACTTTGGTTCCCTTAATATACAGAAAGCTTTGGGAAGAAAAACTTTGCATATAATAGGTTACAGGTTTGGGCACGCAATGTATCGTAATCAATGCGATCGAAACGCTACATGATTATTGTATATGATATTATGTTACTGCGAACAATTTGACGGCACGGTTGGTGCAGTGGCTGATACAGTCGGCTGCTGGGCTCCGGGTCTTGGGTTCGATTCCCACACGGAACAAATATTTGTATGATCTGCAGGTAGTTGTTCCGGGTCTGGTTGTATTGTGTGTGGAATTCATGTCTATAAACACACCCACGACACAGGAGAAATTTGTGTTTTTATTCAAAATAGCGTTCAAAAAGACGAAAACTATTATTTTATACTGACATCAGTCAAAACGGAAATGAAAACTGAAAAGACCGACGCAAAACTGTAACGCTGAGGGTTCCAGAATCATATATACTGAATCCATGGTATCAGTTTTCGTTCCTTGTCACTTACACCCGTTATATCAGTGACGTAGATACATCATCATCATCATCAAAGGACGTTTACTGCTGAACAAAGGCCTCCCACTTAGATTTTCACAACGAGCGGTTACATACCGCTCTCATCCAACGACTCCCAGCGACCTTCGCCAGGTCGTCTGTCCACCTCGTATATGTAATATGAATTACGGAGTTTACGTATCATCGATGACACCCTAGGCTCTCCACGTGTTGTCAGTTTCGGTTATAACCAAATGTAGTACGGAAGTAATGTAATTTTATCTCCGCATTCCTATAAGTGGGAGTTACTAAGAATGGATGGATGGATCTGACTAGGCCTACTTTCTCTGACTGTCTTGACATTCGCCTGACAGCCTAGGCGGCAACTTACCATGATCTCCAGAGCTCGGTGGAGTCGCGATGACGTCACTTGTCCAAGATTTCACTACGGCACACTACGGTAACATTACTTACCAACGCGTTCAATAGCAATAATAGGCAATGGGTAAGCATTGACTCTATTGACTATAATGTATAGGCGGCTGTGTTTTGGCTGTTGGCTGTATTTTATAAGTAATTTATTTTATTTACAGGTGGAGTACTGGTTTCGGAAGTTATTAGACGAATCATCAGAGCGCAGTATGTTTCCGCGCCGTCGTCGCCAGTATAGGATGCTGCCCGACGAGGATTTGTGCGTCCATCTTATAATAATACCCCCAATTACCTCGTTTCACTGACGTTAAGTCTTTTACAAATTCTCTTCATAATTTATTGCAGTCGACAGTACCAAATCTAGTCCTTTTTTTTATTGATCTTGTGGAAATACATAATTTACTTCCTCTGCCCCGAGAAAAGGCGAAGGGGAATGCCAAATTCCTACCGGTTATAACCACCGGAGTAGTCATCTTCGGCACCGAAGAGACTCCAGGAACTGTAATAATCTCCATCTAGAGCCACCGTGGCTCCAATGCCACGCCTTTAGGCACATCTCGGAGGGACCTGCTCTTGTCCTAGGACCCATCATGATCGATCAGAACAATTGCGTCTATTACTGAATCGCGAGAGCCAGGCCCTTCAGTATAAAGAAATTTGTCAAAAATTATTTAAAAAGAGTAGATAAGGTTTTGTTGTTTGTGTAATGCGTTTAAGCGTAACACTCACTTGAAGAAGGCGGTCATGCTGAGGCATGTTGGGCAAAACAGAGTAATATCCACCATTTAAAGTAATAGATGTAAATCAAGACTTTGTGTTCATCTTCAAGTCTTGGCTGTACACTAAAACAGTACAATATAGATAAACATGGCCATCTAGCAGTTTCTCGCACAAAACATAGATATAACTTACTAACTTTAATACATTTTGTAAGCACTCCTATCCTAAAAAAAAATACTAACGAAATCTTCATCAGCATCATCATCATTTCACCTCAAGGAAGTGCACTGCTGAACAAAGGCCTCACCAAAGACTGCCACAACGACCGGTTACATGCCGCCCACATCTTAAGACTCCAGCGACTATCACCAAAAAAACAACAACATAACCATTATAACTGATGCTTTGACTGCGTTAATTTAAAACAATCTATAAGCTAGCTGTACTGGAAGTTACACTTTTGGATATGTCCTTATAAACCTCAGGGCCACCGACTAACCAAAGCTGTCACTTTTTAAATTTTACAATGTTCTAACAACTGAGTTGAATGATTGCCTGCCGCTTTCGGTCGTCAGAGTTCATCGGTTAGTTATCGCTTGCACCGTTTTAGTACACACAGTAGCACAGTGTGCGTGCCGTGTCTTAGGAAAATGATGTTATGAGCTGTCTACCAGAACTTATGAGTAGTGGAATTAATTGGCACCGATCGGCAGCTAGCGAGCGCTGGGGCCCGAGTGGGGCGCGTGCCGCGGGAGAAGAAGCGGCGTTGGCAGCACGAGTGCTCAGCGTCCGGGCACTCTGGGCCCCTGCCCAGGCGCCCCGAGGACCCCCGCTCACGTCACAAGCGCCCCGAGCGCCTAGCCCTCCGACCGTGTCGCGGAAGATGCGTGCAAGACGTCGCCAGCCAAGACGGTTGACAGCGCTCGCACCTCCGCCACCTGCTTACTGCCTCGACGTACCTGCGCAACTCTTCTGCGACCCTACGTGCAAAGTTAGTTATTCCTATAATAATGTCTTAGGTTTTCGCGAGTATTACACATTATAATAAAACACTTTTAAACGTGAATACGTTTAAAAGTGTTCTATCGCGTATATTTTAGATTTTTGTTTTTCCTGACGTTTCGAATGCTTTGCAGCATTCGTGGTCGCAGGATGACTGTGACTGACTTTAAAAGTGTTTTATTAGTTATTCCTAGTTAACTGGTTTTTGATTTATTTAGCTTTCTATTGACACCCCTTTTTCAATACTTAACCTTCTTCATTATTAGGGTATAGTGGAACTTAGAGTGGAGTTGCTAGTCTGTTTGTAAATCGATACCTACAATCTAGGAGTCTTCAAGGAACGAGTGAATAGGTTGCTCCTTCTTTAGTGTCCTCTATTGTCGACCGCGTTGTCGCTTAACATCAGGTGAGATATATTCAAAGGCAAGCCTATTAAAAATAAGTACCTAAAAAAAAACTTTCCGCAATTTTCAAGAAGTTATGTAGCTATTGTGTTCGACCTGGACCTGATGTTAGCTGTTATTGTCTCGATTCCCATGTGGATCAATCTCATAGAAGGTAGACTATGGCACACTATATGTAGTCTTGTCACCACCCTTTATTTTGAAACTAACAGTGATACCCTTAAATATAAATCTTAAATATCTCAAGTTGATGTGTTGTTTCAGTTCCAGTTCGATCCTCCACGGCCTCCCCAGTTAACGGATTGCCAACGAGCGATGGGCCGGCTGTCAGCAAGTGTGCAAGCTGTGATGCGCGCGTCAGCGGTACGGTGTCCACCGTACCGCGGCACCAATGTAAGTCGGTACGCACCTACTGGCCAGCGGCCAGCACGGTGCCCCGACCGACGCTACGGCGTATGGTGGCCTCGGGACCACCCCTCGCCGCGTCTCGACCACAGGTTCCATCTAACACCTGTCCAGCACAACCCCTCTTCTATCGGACAGAAGACACCCGTCCGAACACAGCCCGAGGAGGATAAGAAAGATGACCTTCTCCAGGACAAGGAAAATAGCAGCAGTCCGAATGAACAAGCCGTAGTTCCTGCATCTGAACCGCAGACATCTCAATCAGATAAACCAGAAAGTCCAAAGACTGAAGACAAAATCGTGGCTGATGGTCAGATACCGTCGACTAGCGCAGCTGCAATGGACACAGGGCTGAGGAAGAAGCGTCTGTATAGCACTGTGCTAAGTATGAGCGCGCCATCGCCGATCGGACTCACTCCGGTTGTAAGGCTGGCGCAGAAACTAGTGACGCCTGGCCTCCTAAAACTAAACACAAAGATGGTACTCCCAGGAACAAGAGTCCGGCCACCGAATGTAGACCACAAATTCGAGGAACTCGAGAAAGAAGCGCTAGAGCAATACAAGGCGTCAGACGAGAGTATAGACACAAAATTTCGGGAACTAGAAAAGCAGGCCGTTGAGCAATACAGTACGAGCAATAGCAATACTAGTTGCAGTAGTGGCAATTCTGCAGAGAAGCGCGCCTCTAGCTCTCCCTCAGAGAGCGACACGAAGAACAAGCAGCCGGCAAAATTTCATAAGGAGAAACCGGTAGACAGTGTTGTAATATACTCGCAAAATTTTCCTGACCTGAATTCCAAGGGGCAGACGTCCAGTGTTATGAATTTAAAAAACTTCCACACCCCCCCGAGGGGGGAAAAAAAGGAGCAAACCCATAGACCGAGTAAGAACTTGCGGAGTTTAAAGAGCGAGTCCCAGCGAGCAGCCTCCGATACGGACTACGAGGCTCGGGAAAACTTGAAGGGCAACCACAAGGGTCCCATGCGGTGGACACTGCACGTGGTGCCGCCGAAGAAACGACACTTGACGCTTTGCGTGTCGGACTTCTCGTCCGACGAGGACATAGATGACGGGAACGTATCGATGAAGGACGCCGGGCCGTGTATCAAGAATCACGTAGCGGGCAAGGTGAAGATGTCAGCGCACGGCGGCGGGGACCTACACCCGATTATGAGGAAAACGTAGCAGAGTAAACGTGACGCCGCCAGCTCGTGCGGCGTCCAGCAAACCCTACACGATTGCTGCTCATTTATTTTTATATTTTACACGCACTCCCGCCACTGACAGTTGAAGAGCAGTGGTAAATTGTGAATTGTGGCATTTGTAGTCGGTCACAGGCAAAGCGTACTCCGTGCTAGTTGTCGTTAAATTCATTTTGTGTGTGGCGTACTGATATATTTTTGACTGTTTTATATGATGCGTCCGTCAACTTTTAGTGGTCGGAGTCAGTTTTTGATATAATTATTGCTGTGAATGGAGTTTTAGTGGGATCCCTCGAAGACCTGTATCGAACTATGTCGTGACCGGCTTGAACCGTGTTCCGATAAAGCTGTTTTAGCAATGTGCTTATTTTTACTAGTCATAAATGCTTTGTATATATATTTTTTGTATTTTTGACTTTATTATTGAATAAGAAAAATAATTTCAGTTCAAAAAGGGTTAGTGGTGCAAAATTTTAACTCTAGGTATTTAACGCGAGAAAAAATAAATATATGAATTATTCAACTTCAGGTTTTTTTGATAGCATAGGCTACCGAACAACCCCTCTAGAGAGTGGTTGTTCAGCAGTGGACGGTTATGGGTTAATATGAGTAATTCTAATTGAGTTTGTACATTCAAAATGAAAACTATTTAGTTGCCACATTTAATATTAAATACCTATCAGTGTATACAATTTATCCATTTTGTCCAAACTAACGTATCCTACATAAAAATCTGTCAGCTGGTAACATTACCAGAAGGCTGGCAGCATAACCACCTTCGATGCTTACTCTACGGCTAAAGCAAAGACCAGCCCACTGGTCACGTGAAGTGTTGACCAATCGTCTAGCAATTTTTTTCAGGGGTACGTGCTCTCAGACCCTTTTACCAAAGCGTTTCGGTTCAAAACAATACCTAAGTTCCAACGAGGTTATTGTATTAGCGCCCTTTGAGGGCCGGAATCCGTACCTTCTGTTGAACAGTAACCATTCTGCGTTCCTTAACCCGCCTGCCAAGTGTGGTGGGTATCGGCAAATTCCCCTCAAAATGACAACACAAAATACGGCCGGTATTCCCCGGCAGCTCTGCTATTCCTAGGCACGGTATCGGCCATGGTAACAGCGGGGCAGGGGTACTAAGAATATCCTGAAGAGATCTTGCTACACCCTATACGAAAACTGAACCGGATGATCTTCAACAAGCGGGTGGAACACTGGTGCTTAGTGCTTCAAAAGTTATTCAATTCCGTCTTACCCGAGAGGATAACGCTAAAAGCATGGAACAGCAGAGGATAACGCCGGAAGCATGGAACAGTAATAAGGTGGTGCTCTTCTTCAAGGATTATAACATCCTGTTCATCCACCTCGCTTCTGTGCCATATTTATAAGCGGTTTGAAAACTTCCAGCCTCCCGAATAAGCCGGTTTCCGTAAAGGTTTTAGTATCATAGATCACATCCATACGTTGCAGCAGGTTTTACAGAAGACCGAGGAGTATAATCTGCCACTAGCTGCTGCTTAGCGTTTGTAGATAGTAAAAAAGCCGTCAATTCGATCGAAATCTGGGCAGAGCTGCAATATCTGCAGCGATGCTATATTGACTATTGGTGAAACGCCACCCTGTCGGTCCGTGTACATGAACAGCGCACGGGGGCAATTCCATTGCAGAGGTGTGAGAGAGGGGGGGACGTCATTTCCCAGAAACCGTTCATTACTGCCATGGAGGATGCCTTCAAGCTATTGTAGTAGAAAGGATTCGGCATTAACATCAATGGCAAGTATATCACTCACCTTCGATTTTCCGACGATATCGTATTCATGGCAGAATCGCTACAAGAGCTCAGCATAATGTTCATTGAGCTCAACAGAGGATCCCAACAGGTGGGCCTTACAATGAACAAGACGAAAGTCGTGTCAAATGCCCATTTCGTACCCAACCCAATATTCGTTGGGAGCACTGTACCCTTAGTACGAGTTGCTTTTCACAATCGAAACGTAATCGTAAACTACACGTTTACTGCGTTCGGCGCTGCGATAGGCCCGCTCCAAACTCTTCAATCGCAATCGCAGTGCCATTTACTATTAAGTTTCGGTTGTGAAAAGCAACTCGTACTACTACGACCCACTGCCCTCGAAGTTGTTGAGGAGTATGTCTACCTGGGACAAACTGTCCAGTTAGGTTAGGAAGTTGGACACTTCAAGAAAGAAGCCAATCGCCAACAACGTCTTTTCGTCAACAATACCGCTGTACCTCAAGACAAAATAACTAGTGTATACCAGTGGGTCTCATAAGAAAGCTCTATTGGTATTTCTCTACGAGATCGAATCAGAAATGATGAGAACCGTAGAAGAACTAAAGTTGCCGACATAGCTGAAAAGATTAGTAAGCTGAAGTGGCAATGGGCGGGGCATATCGCTCGCGCTCAGCCCCCTTTGTACTAGGGAGAGAGTGTTGTAGAGTGACTCGACCCACCGTCTCTGGCAAGCCAAAGCCTGTCCATTTTCATCAGCCAAGCATTTACCTACGGTACGGTATCAACCAGTGAAGATGCAAAAATGTCCTGGTTAATTTATTAGTACTATAGACGGACGACAGGAACGCCGCGCTGATAAACTTATCCTATTGATTTTACGGACGCCGAAGCCACCGAAACCAGTGGGCAGACTTATATCCAACTCAGTCGTATAGTTATAGTTGCCATCAATGATATTTTACAAATAGATGCGCCATATACGAACCTCGCACGAAGTCTAGACTCCATCTAAAATTTAAATAAATATTACACAACGTAGTAGAAACTGCATTTTTTAATAAAAATATTAAATACTGCATTAAAAAAATTCAAGGTAGCTAGATCACAGTTGTAACATAACTTGAATTATAATTTAACGCCGTTCACTTACTTCCTTTATATTTTAATATGACTTCTTTACTTTAAGTACACACACAACACTTTTAAACTTTTAGCGCGCTATGTGTTTGTCACTAGCTACACACTAAAATATAGAGTGTTTCGGGCGACGCTGCGGAATAGGCGTTTCGCGTTCCATTTGTAACTTGTCTACCATTTTAGTCACGCCACTGTCAAGTCCTTAGCGTGAAACGAAAACGCGTGAACGGAAAACGCTTGGATTTTGTCTAGGCCTCCTGAAAGGCTTATATTTTACTATAGCTACCACCATTACATATACCTACCTAACTACCTCTCAAACAGAGCGCGAAGGAAGGTAGAGAAAATGAAATGAAACCATGCGGCATACCGGTTGTTAGAAAGAGATGTATATACTTACACCGTTGGTTATGTGGCATTACCAGCTGCATGGCGCATGCTCGTTGGCCTAAACGTGTGTGACGTAACGTCTCCTGGCACCGGCCATCTTTACACCGAGTAATAAAACAAAATACTGTATTTTTTATTTACAGTATAGATTTACGCATGAAATGATATTTTTCTCACATGTGCAGGATTATTCGTGTATAGACGAAGAAGGCATTTTCGCCGCAATATGTGGCAAGAATTATGTTTAAGATTGTCGTATAAGACCAAGTGAACTCCGGGCAATTACTTTGCTTTCATGTGATTATCATAGAGAGCAGGCAAACGCATCTACACTTATAAAAACATCTTAGGTAGCCATAAAAAAAACTGCCAGAGTAAAATATTCAACAATATTATATTAACTTTGGAATATAAAATATAATGCATTAATCTTAATTGTACAAGCTCTGATATCACTATACTGGTGCCCCATAACCCACAGACCAGGCCAGTAACATATCAACTATCGAGAAACTTCTCCAGATCAGTGCAGTCATCATCCAGTTGAATTTGATCTAGAGTCATTTTTGGTGTTGAATGCAGACCTGGAAATATGAAACAACGCTTTATTCATGTATTTTTTAACTATGTGATACTATTGCAACATCATCCCTGATCCTAGGAGAGGGGTACGCTAACTAGGAACTATCATCAACATCATTTCATCCACTGCTGGACATAGGCCTCCCCCAAATCGCCACAACAACCGACTCATTCGGGGTTTTGGCATAATCACCATGGTTGGCGGGCGGGTTCGCAGGACGCTACTGCACATCCTCCAGCTAATCCCACAGTCGCCTCTTACGACGCCCATGGGATGAATGGCGTGGTAGTGCTATTCTTAGTCGGCACCACACAGCTAGGAATATATTGGTGGTGAAAAACTGGTGATTTAACTGTCTTGGAAGAACCAGTGTAATGTATCGACGGCACGTTCGGCGCAGATGCCAATAGCTTGGCTACGTGTGGTTTGATCACCTTCACGTTCACATTTCTTTTTTCCTACTCCAAATTTTTCTATGCCTGGGTGTTTGAGCATATGAGATTTAATGGCTGTAAGCTCTACGGCCCGCGATGCCCTGACCTCACCATTTCAGCCGAGAAACGTCTACTGCTGGACAGAAGCCTCACCCAAAATTCTATGAGTTTGTGTTGTCTGTTCACTGGGAAGGTTTTCCATCATCGCCATGCTTGGCAGACAGGTTAGCGATCGTAGTTGTTTTATAATTATACTCAAATGACGCTGCTGCCCATCCTCCAGCTAATCCCATAATCGCCTTTTACGACACCCATGGGATGAGATGGGGTGGTGATATTCTTAAGACACTACACGGCACGGTCGCGGCCTAGAGCGCCACAATATCAACAAGGCGCACAGAATTGAACACTTAGTCATGATTTGATTCTTTGTCATCACAAGCAGGGCGACAGACTTTGCCTAGGGTACCTTTGCAATTAAATCCGCTCCTGGATACATGCGGATTAAGAATATAGCACCACTCCATCTCCTCCCGTGGAAGTCGTAAAAGTCGACTAAGGGACTCTTAACCAGAGGGATGGCCAGCAGCGTCCCTTTTGCTGAGGAATAGCAATTCTGCGCTCACCAACCCGTTTGCCAAGCGTGGTGAGTATCGGCAAATTCCCCCCAAAATGACAACACAATTCAAGCACCGGCCCCCAGTTCCCGGCAGCCCCGCTATTCCTGGTCATGGTAGCGGCCATGGTAATGGCGGGGCAGGGGGTGCTAAGAATCTCCGGATCGGATCCGGCTACCACCCTAAACGGAAACTGGCCCTGGTGACGTACAACACACGAACACTGAGGGCAGACGAAAAGATTGTTGAGCTGGAAGAAGAAATAGATAAGTTGCACTGGGATATCATGGGACTATCAGAAGTCCGAAGAGAGGGGGAGGACACGATAACCCTGAAATCCGGCAACTTATTCTACTACCGGGAAGGCGAACATCTGTCTCAAGGTGGTGTCGGGTTTCTCGTCCGCAGGTCCCTCATTAACAGCATAGTGGCCATCGAAAGTGTGTCGAGCAGGGTAGCGTACCTTACCCGTACCACAATCCCGGTTCCGCCAAAACCGTGTACCGTACCTAAACTACGCAGGGATATACAATTTTTTATCAAAATTGTTCCAGCCTTTTAGGAGGAGTGCATACACTCGTACAGAAGAATTATAAATATAAGATGAGCAGAAACAGCACTTACTTGTGGAAAAAGTGCCGCCAGACAAGTACTTGGCAACATCTTGCTGGAATGCATTGGAGCTCTGTTCCCTCTTCACCTGGAATTCTGCTAGCTGCTGTCTTTCTCTCTCGTGGTTCAGCTGGCAGTTTTCTGTTGCGAGCTTATTGCGGACTTCTTCTAATGCCACTGCAATTGAATTTTGTTTTAGTAGTAGCAGAGATGAAGCTACATGGAAGTTGCAGTAGTACCATGTGGAACTGAAGGGAACAAATGGATATAATTGGAGGTACAAACAGATTTAGTATTGATTAGTTTAAGTTTAGTTGATTTTCTGGTAAAGAATTTGAGCTTCTGGATAGGGTTCAACATGGTGTCTCTGTTATCAAAATAACAGTTGAAGCTCTGTGTCGTCAAGACGCAAATATTTTAACTGCACATGCGGCAGTGAAATTTTTGATATATATAGTGAAAATACAACTGCTGTGATGTGAAAGCTCACAGAGTCTACAAAGACATACTCTTTTAACATCTATTCTGCAACATCTTCAAAATCTAGAAACATATTTAACTCATCAAAAATCCACTGAAGAAGAAGAAGAAGAAGAGTGGTAGCAGTTAAATTATTTCAAATATGTCAATAATAATCCATAATTTATGACAACATTATGTCAATAATATCCATAATATTACTTCCACCCGACTGAGTTCAGCAAACCAGAAATATTAGATGTGGATAGCCAATACGAGTGATGTAAGTGTGGGTCCAGTTTCGATTGATAAGGAATTAAATAAAGAGATTAAGAAGATCCTTGAAGAAAAAAGGAATTTTAAGAGCTTTCCTATGGCAACAAGCAGTAGATACCGAAACTGATGCCAATGATGTTTATTCCGAATCTTTGTTGACACTTTAACAAATTGATATAAAAATGGGAGAAACAGAGGCTGTTTTTAACCGACTTCAAAAACAAGGAGGTTCTCAATTCGATGCATTTTTTATGTGTGTACACTGATTACTCCGATATTTGTAGACCTATTTGAGCAATTCTTTTGTTACACGGTGCAAAATACTTTCGAGTTGGTCCCACATAAATTTCATTACATTTGATAGAGTAGTTTTTTAACCAGCTTTAATAAACAGGTTAATTTGACTGCACTTATCTAGATGAGTCTTAATAGTTTCGATTCCTCTCAGATCAGAGAACCAATTTGAGTCATTACTTTACATTACTACACAATATAAAAATATTAAAACCTTTAAAAAGGAAAATAAACTTTACTTATGAAGTAGGGCGGGGCCAGGTATGCGGTTATTGGGAGGCCCATGTTCAGCAGTGGATGTTAATAGGCTGATGTGAAGAGAGATACTATATGTTGTAAACTTTTTTTCTATTTTACAAAATGGTGCCCCACTCTAGGATTACTCCTTATGTCCTGGGTGCATTTACAGCCACAAATACAACACACCCAGACTCAGAACAACTACCTGCAGATCATACAATTTGTTCTGTGGTGGAATCAAAGCCATGACCTGAAGCGCAGCAGCCGACTGTATCTGCCACTGCACCAATCGTTTTCCAGCCACCACTTAACCAGCTATTGTTGTGATTGTGGACATAGTGGTATATAATATGTTGTGCATGTCAGTAATTTATGTAAACACTAGTATTTAGCCATCGTCATTACTTCTATTCATTGTGCGTGTTTATACTGTAGGTGTGAAAAATAAATAAAAAAATTACTTTTGAATATCCATACATATTAAGGAATTGAAATGTAGTTTTGCTTAGGCTACAAATAGTATGCAATTAGTTGAGGTTGACACTAGAATGCAGATTATGGAACAAGATAGAGCCTAGGTCCAAATTTAGGAAAATGTTGAGTAGTTGCTAAGATCATATGCAACTGCCACCTGCGTGACTTAGTAAGCTTCAGCATGTGAATGGACACTCGTTGTAAAATGTATAGGTTTAAATTCATACTCATTTTCTTTTCCTTGTACATAGTAAGATGGTAGTGATGGTCCAGCTTCCAATTTTCCAATTTACTCCTCTCAACAATATCTTCAAATTCCACCAATTCTTCTTCGACAGACGTCAGCAACCCTTGCACATTCTTCAAACTATCCATACACTGCGCTACGGATGCAGTCAAACTGGGAATAAAGGACAAATTATGCGCCAACTCATTTGCACTTTGCAAACGTTTTTTAGCCACTTCATGTAACTCTAATATCAATTTGTCTACTTCATCAGCGGCCTTAGCATTCATATCAGCATTTTCGTGTATTTTGGACCATTCTTCCTGATATTTCTCCAACAAAGCACCACCAGCCCCGTAATTTACTTTGCTTTCGTGCGCTACTTTCTGCTTATCTTTGAATATGTTTTTCACCTTCTGCACTTCATGCAGCGTTTGCCTCAAATTGTTGTTCGAAGTTAACCCATCTTGCACAACTGAAATAAACTCTTTTATGTTCCCTAACATTATTTGTACTTATTAAAAACAATAACATGAAAAGTATATCAATAACATTCAGTTGGACTTGCGTTTGTCAATTTGACATTTTCGGTTTTTTCTTTAGGGATGCTCCATCATCCGATACAAGATAAATAAGTACACGGTTTTTAATATATTGCCATTCTTAGAACAAGAAGTGAAAATTTGCTTCAGTGCATCTTAAATTATATCTTATTCGTTATGGTCTGATTTCAACACAATCTGTTTGTTTTTATGAATTTATGATAATATACTTGACATTGGCAAAATCATCACCAAAAAGATGGAGTCATTTAAACTAAAATTGGAATTGGAAGTAAGTTTACGATACTTTTGTTACATACCACGTAAATTTAGAATCAAAGAAAAGTACAAGAGATTTGATAGATGAGAAACGTTGCATAAAAAAATACGGGTTGCACTCAGGGAGTGCCGACAGAAGTAAAAACTATTTTTTTTATTTATCTGGACGCGTTCGCGGTCAGCTATATGTACATGCATATATGCACACACTATAGCTGCGTTTCGTAACGGTGTCGCAAGTCCAGAGATTTTATCTCATTTAAAAATATGCGTACCGCAATAAAAGAAGTAATGACTTAAAAAATACGTATCGCCATTTTATGGAAATAAAATTACAAATTAATAGTTCGGGCTCCGGTGATGTGATGCGGCCTTGTGTATCGCAGTTTATTCTGTGGTCTCAGTCAATCACAGAGACTGGTAACGACTGAGCACCAGTGAATGAATGGAACAAACGGCTCTTCGTACTTATAAGATTGCGCCAGCTGCGCGTTTTCTGTGTCCGCGAGTCACTAAAGCGCGCGATGTTTAAGTAAGATAAGAAATTTGTATCTATCGTTACCTTATTTTTCACTCAGTGGAATATAATATACCTCCTCCACCCCTGTACCCCTAGTACGAGTTTCATTTCACGATCGAAACGTAATAGTAAACTACACGTTTACTACGTTTGGTGCTGTGATTGGGCCGCTCCAAAATCTTCAACCAATCAGAGCACCGAACGCGGTAAACGTGTAGTTTACTATTACGTTTTGATTGTTAAAAGAAACTCGTACTAGGGGTATTGGACTCCTACCGGCTAAAACTACCGGAGCGGTCATTAGCAACATCGAAGGGGCTGCAGGCACTCACCTACAATCACACTAGAGCTGCCCATTGATGTCACGTATTTAGGCACATATAGGAGGGGATGACTGTAAAGCGGTCAAGCAGTCAGCGATGTAAAAAGCCCGGCTTCCGAAGCACAGCTCGAGCGATTATAAAGGATCCCTCGGTATGTACTGTGTTGCGCACACGCTCATACGTGACCACATGCAGGCGACTGTCTTCCTGGGGGTTGCTCGATAAGAACAAGCAGATTTCCCAATCTGCGCTGCCGTGATTCCCGAGTCCACCCACCTTATAGCGACAGCAAGGATGCTACGGTCCTTTTCCAATCGCGCTCAGCGAACTCCTTCTGGAGCATGACGCTCTCACAGAAAGAGACCGTTATACTCCATTTTTCACGTAGCCGACTCTACTGCTGGCAGAGAGAGATCTTGCCTGATACAATCAAACAGGATCCGGTGCTCAGCAGCCCATGCAGGGCACTTCTCGCATCCTATGTAGGTTCCGAAACCACTGTGTTCGGTGAACCGGAGGCGTGCACTCCTTTAAAGTCGGACTCCGAAGAGGCAAGACGATCTTGACGATCTGCTATTGGGCATACTGTGGCAGCATGAACGGCTCACGCCACAGCTTAATAGCGCGTCACTGAGCCTGCCATCTGAAACTTCTGAGCGCCCCTCAAGGCATGCTTTCGCCGCTCTGACGTTTTGGTGAAATACCCACGCACGCATACATCTCCGCCAGGATATTGAATGGCGGAAAGTATGCCAACAGAGTTGCCACCTCAAACAACACCTTTGTTTATCCTCGTGCAATCCCCATAGCCGCTCATTTGTTTTGTTTGACGTCCATGTTATTTGCTGTGGATTGCAGTCGTGCAGTGTGCGCTTCCGTACAACAACAATTGCTGTTTTTGGAAAACATTCCAAAGGTTGACCTTTTTTGCTCATGTCGTCGTATGTAGCCGAATAGGCAACATGACAGACGGCCGCGAGATGCCTGGGGTGCAATTCCTTAAGCTCAAACATCCATACATCCTTGAACACACCAAATAATGGTGTAAAACCAATTCGGTATTTACTAAGACATGATTGAAGCTATTCAAGGACACGTTGCAGAAGGTAAGCCGTGAGGACCAGTCTTAGCGAATACCAAATTGGGTGATCACCGTTATTTCCATTCTGTATTCAAGAATGTATAGATCTTCGAGCTTAGAGAATTGCACCCCTAGTCTCTCTTTGGTTCTAAGCTGTCAAGTAGCGTTTTTTCACTCTATCAACCCGTTAAATTCGATGTAGACAAGTATTTAGAAATCCTGTCTAAGACCAAACCAATATATTATGAAGTTTTTTTTACAGAATTATTATGTATTTATAATTATAAAGCTTTAATTCATCATCATCATATTAGCCAAAAATAACGCCCACTGCTGATAAGACGACCGGTTACAGGCCATGTGTCGTCATTTTGGGGGGAATTTCGCTAAGCAGGCGGGTTAGTGAGCGCAGCATGGCTGCTGTACCTATCCCTGCTGCCCAATCCCACAGGTTTAGTCATCCCCCTTAGTCGCATTTTACGACATCCACGGGAGGTGGCGGAGTGGTGCTATATTTTAAATCCGGACACCACACGTACAGGCTTTAAATATTGTTGTCAAATGTTATCCAATCAAACGAGAACGTACGAGTATGTTCCGTACATTACACAGCGGGAACACAACAAAGTTATCAATGCAGCCCAGTGCAACGTCCGTTCGTTTCGTAAACTGTTTGTGCTCACAGAGAATCACAGATAAGCGGTGACTTGTACGACACCCATGACTTACATTATACGAGTATTTTGTATTATTGACTAGCTGGGACGCGCGGTTTCACCCGCGTTTAACTCAAAAGAAATTTAGAGTACTTCGACATAGACTTGACTTGCATCATGAATAAAGAAATTAACGTATTTTATAATCATATCAGTCAAAGCACTACCATGTCTCCAGGCCTCCCCAATAGATTTCCACAATTGTGTCGTCATTTTGGAGGGAATTCACCAATACTCACCGCGTTTAGTAGGTGAAGAAGTTCCACAGAAGAAACGCTGCTGCGCCCATCTCTCTAGTTTAGAGTCCCTTAGTCGCCTTTTACGACATCCACGGGAGGAGATGGAGTGGTGTTATGTTCTTAATCTTGACACCACACGGATTTTTTTTTAGACTATATAAAATAAACAATCATGTACTCAGAATTTTTCTTTTCTTTTAAGAAAACGTTGCCCCACACTAGGATTTCTCCTGTGTCGTGGGTGCGTTTACAAACATATATTCCACACACAATACATTACTTCATTGGCATTAAAAAAGTAACGATTTGAGTAGGAACGGTTACTATTGGAGTACTCATGATTATTAGTAGTATTGCAAGGTGATGTTGTTTTCTAGTCTATAATCTTATTTATTAGGGCGAAGCCAAATCTTCTATTTTGACCATATATGTTAATAGTTCTCAAATTATATTTGAAATAACAACTTATTTAGGATATTCGCAAAGTTTAATTATATTATTCGCCTATTAAAGACGTAAACAATGCAGACAAGTTCAATAGTGTCAGTATCAATCTGTAATAGATCTCGCTTCATTGGTATAAACAAATATCAACATCTATAATTCTATGTTATAGCATTTACAAATGAATTTGATTAGATAGACTCATGTTCATGAATGCAATCTAGACGATTCGATACGTCATACAAATGAATCTATCAGACAGGAACACCCTTAGACTATAAACCAATTGATTTAATAGTCTAAGGAAACATCGTAATTTTGATTCATGAATGATTCATTGAGTCATGAATATTGATCGATATAAAATCGATACAAAACGTGCATCCCTACATCAGTCATTGTTGGCGTCAAATCGTCAATGTCAGATTTGAATATTCGTCTGTTGCCTTTATTTTATAGCGTAGTATATAAGTATTATTTTGTTTGCAGAATAACAGCCATTAACTCAAAGAAACTATATTGTAACTAAAATGAACGAAGAAAAACTGAGCAGTGATAAAGTACCCCAGAAGTTCGCAGAATGGTTGCTGACCATGGGATGTCCACCGGATAAAGTGCCGTCTGTAGACAAACTTGCTGAGTGAGTCCTACAGTGCTTATTTTTGTGTGTTTAAGCAATATTTAATAGATAATAGATCCAAACTTTGACAGTGATACCACACACTATAAGGATAATATTTTTGCTACTGGCTGGAGGATGCTCTTTTTGCTACTGAACTCATAAATCAGCTTTCAACACATATCCCGTATGGTCTAGTGGCTAGGATACCTGGCTTTCACCCAGGAGGCTCGGGTTCGATTCCCGGTACGGGAAGTTTTTATTTTTCTTACCTAAAGCTTATATCTTTTGGTATGAATTTTTCAATTTAGCTTTACACATACACATTTAAACCCAGCTTTAATGTTTCTTTACAAAATAAATTACAGTAATTTGCTAAACATGTATGTTTATTTTTTTGCCTAAAAGTTGATACAAAATGTTGGTGCAGTTAACACTGTATTGAAAAATTCATGGGTGGAAGAATGTCAACTCTCTGTATACTGTGGTTTGTCAGGTTATTTAGTGGGCAGCATAGTAACTTAAAATCTCATTATAACTTTAATGATCTTGAAAATTACATCTTTGACAATCTAAATGAAGGGTAGTAGAAGCAGCTCCAGTATCAACACAAATATTTATATCTGTAGATATGGATGAAACGATACCACCAAGGTATTGATAATTTTACTTAATAAGTGTATCAAAAGAATGTATTGATACTTACTCATTTCTCTATCAAAAATATTGCATATAAAAAAGACTTGAAATTCCACCC
The DNA here is from genome assembly GCA_947459985.1 of Diloba caeruleocephala. Classification (NCBI taxonomy): domain Eukaryota; kingdom Metazoa; phylum Arthropoda; class Insecta; order Lepidoptera; family Noctuidae; genus Diloba; species Diloba caeruleocephala. Next base: position 10,876,165 of record OX381627.1, on the reverse strand, counting down.
CATAGTAGCCAGTTTTCAAGATGTTGCCCTGATCAACAGTTTATTGTATTGGTAATAGTCATAAGTCTTGCAAGGCATTTATGTAGCTAAACAATCACCAAAATACTTCCCTCCTGGTATATGCAGGTAAGTCCTCCCATTCTTTGCCAGGATATGGTTTTAGTAAACATACTGGGTTTGATAAAGAAATCATCTTTCTCTCATCATTATTAATATTTTTCTGTTTCTGCCCAATCCCAGAAAAAAGCTTCTGAATTGAATTCAATATCTACTTGGTACTCAGTCATAAAGTATTGATATCAAAAGTACTTGGTATCAGTATGATTATCCAGTAATCATATCATTTTATCCCCTCAGATATATATTCTTAGTCTGTTTGTTTATACGAAACAACTGGTGTTCTTGTGTTCTTCCATGATAACGGAGGGTCCTCTGTTCAGCTGGGTCCTATCTGGCAGGATGAAACAATAGCTGTTGATGTTAAACCGCTGGAAATATGCAACATTGTAGCAGTATGCAGCAGCATCTTACTTGTATGAATTAGGATTCTTGACAATAAAAAAGTGTTGTTCTTAATGACTCAGTAAATTCGCTGTATATATCCATAGTTGACAGTATCAATGTAGGTGTTGCCACAGAACCGAATAACAACAGAACCTTAAGCTTGGCAGCCACGCTTTCAACCACTAAAGCATTTATTTAATCTAGTTTTGTAACAGAATGTGCAGAGGCCAGTACTACATGGTATGGCGCAGCTTGATGGAGCATGTAGAGCCGAAAGATACTATCAGACGGAAGAGACTGCAAGTGTTCAATAATGATGTTCAGAGATGTCAGAAAAGAAATGCTTTCTGTAAGGTACATGTTTTTTTTTTATATGGGAACCTATATTACCGTATGGGTTGTCTAAATGACCACTACTACTCAATCTGCAACACCAAAGCAATTGCTGATGTGTAGCCGACCTTTGGGGTAACATCACTTTTTTATTAAAGGCCACCATGTAGTATGTCTACCATATTTTAGGGGTTTGGGCTTCCGATATTTGTCACTTTTGTCACTGATCATATGTAACCCAGCAACACCGTTGTTACTCTCATCTATTCTGTGATGGCGTGGTACTTCAAGCAAGCATATCGTAACCAAAGCTAGGCTCCCATGCAATTATTTTTTCTTTTATTTTATTATGGGACCTCACCTCTTTCACACCACTTTCCCTCATAATTCTTCAGAACTTTACTCTTCTCTCTTAAAACAAGTAGCAATAACCTACTTTGTAAAACAACATTAGCAATCACTAATCCTTTTGCCAAAGCATTGAGTGCAGGCAATATAAAGAAATTCAGCCTTATAACCATTAATGGCCCACAAATAGCAGTGGGGCTTATTAACAACTGCTGTGATAATAACTTTGTTAAGAATAGCACTTGTACGGGTGAGGATCCATGTTATGGTTTAACCACCATCATCCGTATGTGATATTAAATCTAACTCCCTATCTGACTTACTACCACACCCTAAGTCCCAAGTACCTAAGTCTCTAGTACCCTACAGTTCCTAAGTCCCTAGTACTTTACAGTCCCTAAGTCCCTAGTACCCTACAGTCCCTAAGTCCCTAGTACCCTAAGTCCATAGTACCCTACAGTCCCTAGTACCCTACAGTTTCTAAGTTCCTAGCCCTACTATCTTCTAGTTTGAAGGCAGGGAAAACTGTTAGCAGGCGGAAGTTAGGTGGGATCTGGGTGTGCGGAAATAGCTCGAAGGATCTTAATGTACGGGCGAGAGCCAATATATTATGGTTTATTCACCAATGTGAATTAAACCTAACTCCCTATCGGACTTACTACCACTCCCTAATTACTTAGTACCCTTAAGTCCCTAAGTCCCTAGCCCTTGCCCGCTATCTTGTAGTTCTGAGAGCAGGGAAACCTATTACCAGGAGACCTAAGGTAACAGGCGGCAGGTGGGTAGGATCTGGGTGTGTGGAAATGGTTTTCTCACTGCCGGTTGAGGAGGCTCACAAAATGACCACAGTGAGGGGTCGTGGACGGGTAATGAGTCAAAGTCAGATGCTGTTGCATAATGACTGATTTATTTTATATTATTTACATCTTATATATTAAACTTGAACTATGTACACATTCACGCTTATTTGCTAGCGTGTCGTCGCATGTATGTAGCGGCCTTCAGAATCACTGTTCTATGCTGACGCAGAACCGCGGAAGATAATTTATAAATATGTTATATGCCAGTGCAAGTATTCCAGCAGGAATGCTGATTTTGGATTGTGGTTGTTTACTAATGCCATGGCACATATATGTTCAAGGTTGAACACCGCTTATTTATTACATTCTGTAAGTGCAGTATAAGAAGATTATAGTTTATATTTAGGATATTTAGTAGTTTAATAACACGATAAAATATGATAATGTATAATACTATGTGAGAAAAGAAGGAAGAGCTCCAAAACTTTCTCTATACTTTTTAAAGCCCCTAAGTAGCAAAATATTTATGTACATCATACATATACCAATCTGTCGAATTTACTTATCATTCATCCATCTCATCATTATCACATCAGCCACAGGACCTCCACTGCTGAACAAAGGCCTCCGCTTAGATTTCCACAACGAGCGGTTACATGTCGCTCTCATCCAACGACTCCCTGCGACCTTCACCAGGTCGTCTGTCCACCTCGTTGGAGGTCGTCCTACGCTGCGTTTTCCGGTGTGCGGTCTCCACTCGAGAACCTTCTTGCCTCAACGGCCATTAGTTCTACGAGCTATGTGCCCTGCCCATTGCCATTTCAGTTTACTAATACTTTCAGCTATGTCGGCAACTTTAGTTTTTCTACGGATCTCCTCATTTCTGATTCGATCTCGTCACCAAAACTTTATGACTTACATCATTCATCTTATTGCAAACGAGTCAAATTTTGGCGCTGATATCTGAAGAGCATTTATTACTATTTTCCTCCTTGAGGTATTTGCTGTAAATACCCTGTGTCTCCTCAATCGTTGTTGGTTCTTGGGGACAATGGGTACAAAAACCCTTACAGCTGCACGCCTTAGCAGCATACCAAGCATTGTAAACTTGGCAATATCACTAGTTCTTGGTATGGTTACCTTTTTACAGCATAGCCCTGCTGTGATAAAAACCAATATAAAAGCTGTCACATGTGAAAGTCATGTCATGGTGACTGCCCATGGAGTTGGTTGCTAGATGTCTGTGGGCCAGAGCCAGAAGAAGAATAAAATTAATACAGTGTTATACTCTTTCAGCCCGATTCCGGTGTGGTAGTGCCCAAAGAGCTATCACTGTGGAAGCAGCAGACTTGCCTAAGAGACAAACTAGAAGATGCGGAAGCTCGAGTTCTGCAGGCCAGACAAGACCTCAACTTACTGATGGATAAAGTTTCAAGCAAATGTGAGTTCTAGACTTGATATATGTAGATCGAGGAGAAGAGAGGGCCACTCATGCGGCACACTTGCGCGTCACAAACGATTCTTATTAATTGTGTCCAAGAAGGATGGAGAGTGTCCTCTAATGTGATAATAATAACATCAGTGACCAGTTATTAGGAGTACCCTCCAGAATGAAATAATAACATTGTTATTTTTCTTTTTGTTACCTGTTCTAGATAAGCTACTGTCCAGCAAGATATAATCTCAGCTGTAACATATTGCAGGTAGATCTATAATAAAATTATTACATCTACCCTCAGTGTCCCACCGGAATCTCTGCCGTGGTCGTGTGCAGGACGCTCAGCGTCGAGCGTGGTTACTGCAGCAGGTTGCCGAGGAGTTGCGCGCGAAGAAGTCCAACCTGATAGAGGCAAAGGCCATTGCAGAGTCGCTGTGCTGTGCTGATGATAGCAGTGATATTGAGGTACTTACTTATATATCGTGGACCATTAGTAGTCTAGATAGCCCAGTGCTGAAGGGGCCTCTTCCATAAGGGAGTTTTCTTTTATTTCAACATCATCATTTCAGCCGAAAAACGTCCACTGCTGGACAGAAGCCTCCCTCAAAGATTGCCACAACGACCGATGTGGGTTTGTGTTGTGGGCGCTCTTTGGAGGGTGTTGCCATAATCGCCACGCTTGGCAGACGGGTTGACGATCGCAGTTGTGTTATAATTGTACTCGAAGGACGCTGCTGCCCGTCCTTCGGCTTATCCCATAGTCGCCTTTTACAACACCCACGGGAAGAGTTGTGGTGGTGGTGTTCTTAACCAGCAGGCAACATCATATAAGCAAAATACGTCCACTGTTGAATAAAGGCCTCCCCATAATGTGTGTCGTCATTTTGGGAGGAATATGCTAGTACTCACCACGCTTGGCAGGCGGGTTGCTGAGCGCAGCATGGTTGCTGTTCCCCAGAAAGTTACGTTGCTGCCTATCCCTCTGGTTTAGAGTCCCTTAGGTTATAACATCCATGGTAGGAGATAGAGTGGTTGCGTAGATTGGGGAATCTGCGCGCTCACACCAAGCGACCCAAGAGAAGACGGTAGCACGCATGTGGTCACGCGCTGCCGTGGGACGCTTTGGGGGATCCTTTACAATCCCCCCGGGTGGGTGACCGCTTTACAGTCACCCTCTCCGAGATGTGCCTATAGGCGTGGCACCAGTGGGCGGCTCTAGTGTGATCATACGAGGACCTGGAGCCCCCCTTAGGTGCCGAAGATGACCGCCCCAGTGGTTTTAGCCGGTAGGAGTCCGGCATACCCCTTCGCCCTTCCCCGGGGCGAAGGAAGTTCATGAAGAATTTCCACTGGGCATCAATAAAAAAATAAAAAAAAAGGAGATAGAGTGGTGCTATATTCTTAATCCGGCCACCACACAGGCAATTGCTTTAGTTTGGTTAGTGGCTAACCTTGTGTCAGAGTTGTTCAAGCCACCAGAAGCCCTCTGACCTGACTTATCGACTGCAGTCTTATGATAACAACCAGCACCAACGTTTTTCGTTTTTTCGGAAGCACGGAAACGCTCAGGTCAAATACCAGTAAACGGTCACTCATCCGTCATTTATAGACTGACTGCGCCGGGCGTTGTTTAAACTCACCGATCTTTTCCGACCAGTGAGTGCAACAGGCTATGATCGCCATCATAAAGGGAGATCTTGTCAATATTCATCAAACATACGTACAAACCAATAACAACTACATGCAACAACCTGCATGAGCGTTGTTGCATGCAGGTTCACACCCATGCCGCTGCTGCTCATACCCGGCTTGGATTGTTAACTTCTTAGCCGAACTAGGCAAGTATCCTTGGCCAGTAGAATCGTCCATCGTGTTTATATGAATCGTGCGTGCTGTTATAACCCAGCTTTGTAAAGGAAACCAAAATAAATAATATATTAAGTGCCCACCCTCTGTGGTCTCCAGATTAAAAATATAGCACCACTGCACCATTATTTTTTATAGTACCAAAATTTCTTATAAACTGTTTAGTGACTTACAATCTAAAAACCATGGGAGTTTGTCCAGATTGCAGTGAGTTTAATTCTGCACACGGTCTCAACAAGGCATGAATAACATGTAGGCAATCAACTAATTATATCATAAATAGTAAGTAACATTGCTACGTAACTACCCACATTAATTAATTACCCACTCCACCCACTCCGCATCTAGTCCGAAATCCGGTATTTACAAAGTATCAACAAAATACTAAGTAGTGTGAGTGCCGTGTGAATTGTGATTGAACTACAGGTTGTTCAAAAAAATGTCTTAAACTTTGATTTTATGTAATGTATTAATTAGTCTAGGTATCAGATAAGGCATAGTTCTTTCGCTATAATAATTAGAGGCTTTAATAGTTGTGAGTTTCTTATTTGTCTGTTATCGTGTGTATATTTTATGTGAAATATAATTCAGTGTTTCGGTATTAAAAAATTGTTCTCTTAGTAGACTATATATGACTTTAGTATGTATTGCTAGCACTTTACAGTGTTTAAACAGTTTTAAAGAATTATCTTTTAAATTTTCTTTTGTGTCTGGTGAGACTACTAGCTTGAGGATCCTTACTTGTAAGGACAAGTTTATCACATATCCGGTTAATGTGTGGAGACCAGTTAAATCTATTATCGATAATTAACCCTCGGTATGTGTGATAGTTGGTGTTCTCTATAGTGGGGCACGCGCATGATGTATCAGGTTTATCGAGGCATGAGTGTTCATGTGCTAATATTTTGTCGTCAATGGTTGGGTGTCCTTTAGCAAAGCGTGATCGAATATGTACAATTTAATCTTATCGGCATTTAACACTAGGTCATTATCATGACACCACTTATATATATTATCGAAATCCGATTGCAATTTTGATATAGCAATGGTGACATCGCGATCTGCAATCAACAAGCAGGTGTCATCAGCGTACTGATATGAGGTGCAGTGGTTCAGCACTTTGTTCATATCATTAACATACATCATCTCATCCCGTGATCCCACCATCTCATCAACATCTCATCCCGTGGATGTTGTAAAAGGCGACTAAGGGTCTCTAAACCAGAGGGATGGGCAGCAGCGTCCCTCATGTGTATCCCCTCTCTGAGCTCACGTGAACGACTGAATTTTCGAGACCGTGTCTCGCATATTCATTTACCGCCGCGAGCTCATAGTAAAAATGTATGACAGATTTATGTAGCTTTATGTAGCGTACACTACGTTATCCTAATTTAACTAAACGCCGGCACGCCATTTTTAAGTTTTTGCCCAGTTTTACGAGTTTATTTCTTATCAAACTAAATATTATTTTCGAATTTTGCTTCGTAACTATTGTAGATATATTCTCTATAATGATGATTGTATTTTTTTCATATTTAATATTGTAATATTATTGATAACATCGACTTAACCGTGACAACGGTTTTGGCTTATTTTGGTCGACGCAGTCTTAATGGCATGAGACATTCTCTCAGTCAACCTTTGGGTTAGTGAAAGCACTTCGAAAGAAGTACAAAAACAAAAGTCAAAATGAGTACAAATACTAATCAGAAATTATATTTAAAACGTCGATAAAATTATATTAAATAATACAAAAATATATACTATAATTTATAAAATATAGTAAAATAAAATACATAAATAAATTATCTGACAAATATTAAGACGAAGACAGTTTTGTACGGTTTTATATAGTGTTCACGCACTTTATGTTTGAACATGCGTTTACTTGAATATCAATAAGATGGGCTACAGCATCCTTAAGTATGCTAACAACAACATACTGCGATCTCCAATCCCCATGCCAAGTGTGGTGATTATGTCAATATCCTCTATGAACGTTAGGGGATTCTCATGATGAAGTGTGTTACTGGCCGATGTGTGTAGTCACACTTATTTCAAAATCCGCCTGCCAAGTGTGGTGATTATGGCAATATTCACTATGATCGTTTGTGGAATCTCGTGTTGAACAGTAGATATTTACGGGCTGATGTGTGTGGTCATGTTTATTTCAGAGCAAGCTAGACAAGTTAACTTCACGCCGTCAGAACTGTCGAAACGCGCCACCTTCATTATCCGTCAGCGTCGCGCCTCTAGCAAGCTCTTCTGTGACGTCTAACAATGGAGACCTCAATGATACTGGTACAGTATATTTTCTTAAACGCCACAACAGCTAACCCTAGTCCACTTCTGCAGTACTTTCTTGTAATTGCGGGAACCATGGCATTAAATAAAATATAAAGAGTCCGTATAAAATAATTAAACGAATCATAAAATGTGAATAAAGTTGCAGATAAATTTCTGGAATGTCAGTAAAAAAATATATCATTATTTTATTATTACTTATAAATATATAAAAATTGTACAGTTTTTATCCACTCTATGGCTCGCACAATTTATCACACAATAATGATTATTTATATTAATAAAAAAGGCTATTTAAATGTTTAAATTATAAATATTTTTGTATATTCTTCAAATTGACGGCAAGATGAATCGTTTGAAAAAAGTTTTAGTTTCCTAGGTGATCGGGAAATGCTTCAAAAATCACTGCAAATAGATGTCGGTTTTTGGTGTCGTTTTTCATTGTTACACTTTTTTCGGTCTAGCCCCTCAGCCCGTAAACAAACCAGAACTATAACGTGCGATAAGGAACTCCGTTCCAAAAACATGGTATAAAATAAAATAAGCATTATTTTGACTAACTGAAATAATACTATATGTGTATTGTGTAATCCTCCCTTTACAGAAGAGAATTTGACTTCGCTCGTGAAGTGTGGGGGTTCGTTGTGGCCCCAGTTGTGCGAGCGACGTGCTGTGCTCACTACCGCACTGGCTACGCCCACTATCCATGATGCGTCAGATATTAACAGGTAAGCTAGAACGATTCCGTGTGATGTCAGGATCAAGAATATAGCACCACTCCATCTCCTGCCGTGGATGTTGTAAAAGGTGACTAAGGGATTCTAAACCAGAGCGATAGGCAGCAGCGTCCCTTATGTGGAACAGCAGCCATTCTGCGCATACTAATCCACCTGCTAAGCATGGTGATTCAAATACTAATTCTTTCAGCTATATCGGCAACTTTACTTCTTATATGGATCTCATTTCTGGTTCGACCTCGTAGAGAATTACCAAGCATAGCTCTCTTCATAGCTCGCTCGGAATACATAATGTACCAATAGTGAAATTCAAAAAGCTTATAAAAATGCAAAGCTAAATTTAAAATGTCAAATTTCTTCAAGAGATATTGTGTGCATGTACATAAATCCAGACCGATCGTTGTGGCGACCTTTGGGGGAGGCTTATGTCCAACAATGGAGGTTCTTCGCCTGAAATAATGATGATTATTTGATACTAGTTAAATTTTAATATAATTTTGATTTAATATGATTTTACAGGATAACCCCTCAATGGGTACTATCACATACGGCGGCATTGCACTGCTCGCTCGCTTTGGACGCGATCAAGAACAAAGCGCACACGAAACACACGCAGAAGCGACTGGCAGTGACACTGGCACAACTCGATGTGAGTCTAAATTCCCAGAAATGCAATAAACCGTCAATTCTTATTCGATTTCTCAAAAGCGTAATTTTATGTCGCTCTACCCCCAATCTTGCAAACAAAGCGTAGTATAGCCAGAATAAAAGAACACACAGCTGATGTCAAACATAGACGCTGCACAAAAGCTGCAGTGTGCGAACATACCTCAAACAAACCCAACCATTTTCTGCGTTTCGATCAACCTCAAGTCCTCGCGAAAAATAACCGATATATAACAAGAATGTTTCGTGAGGCTATTGAAATTAAAATAACATCCCAATTTTAATAGAGAAGATGGCTGGCATGTATGTACCGCCAGTTTGGGATCCTGTTATTCAAATCATGAAGTCTCAAACAAAATACCACACTAGTAAACATCAAGACATTGTGAGTGATTACTGCGTGCATCAAAATAACTTTTAATGAGAATTGTAGAGTAGACAAATTAATATAACTTTTAAAAATGTATAACGATTCTTGCCACGAATGCTGCAATGCACGTCTCGTTTCGAAAGGTCAGGAAAAACCAAAAATCTATAATATACGCGATGTAATCCGTTTAAAATTGTTTTATTATAATGAGTAATAATCGCGAAAACCTAAGACACTACAATGATTCCAGGATTATCTGTCAGGCGAGGCTTGCGAGCTGCTGGTGGTGCGGTGCGAACGTGCCCGAGCAGACGCGCGGGTGCTCGCCCTGCGTGCGCTGCATGACGAGCTCGCGGCTAGGTCGGGTGTGTTCGCCGCGCCTGGGGAGGGGGCTGCCGATAGGCATGCGGGGAAGCAGATTGCTGTTGTGGATAAGGCTATTGTAAGCCATTGTCTCCTTTTACCTATTTAATATGCTGAGGGCTAGCTTCCAGTCTTCTGTGTGGTGTCCGGATTAAGAATATAGCACCACTCTGTCTCCCGTGGCTGTCGTAAAAGGCGACTAAGGGACTCTGTACCAGAGTCAGGGTCCCTTCTGTGGCACAGCAGCCATTTTGCGCTCACCTACACGCCTGCCAAGCATGGAGAGTACTGGCAAATCCCCCCAAAATGACTACACACGGCATATAACCGTTCGTAGTTCGTTAGTAGTGGACCTACTTCTGGCTCACATGATGGCAGTCTCGATGAGTCTGAAATATCATTTCCTTTGGAGCAAATTTTATTCGACTTTGGCGTTATTGATAAACTGGCAGTCTAGAGTTGGACCAGATTGTCAGATATTATGCAGCTCACGCAATCTCCCTAATCGGCGCGCCCGCGACCCCCGAGGCGATCACCAACCTTGCAAGTGCTGAGAGTACTGGCAAATTTCCCCCACAATGACGACACACGGCATTTAACCGGTCTTCTATGGGGGAGGCCTTTGTTCAACTGTGGACGTCTTTTTGCTGACATGATGATAATGATGGCATTATAATTAATGATTACCTACTTATTTATAGGAGAGCAAGAGAGAAGATCTAAAGAGACTAATAACATCGCTAGCTATAACGGAGCGCAAGATACAGAACGTGAGACAGTGCCTCATCACTGTGTTTAACAGTTTTCACACGGATTCAAGGGATGCTGATAACGACCGGTTTGGAGGTAAGTACTGTAGAACTTACAGACTTAGATTTCTCTGGCGAGGGCCCAAACATTTCTAAAAAGAGTATCGTTGATACAAATGTAATCATGTTTTTCGTCCCACGGCTAATATAAAAACTGAATATTATTGTAATTAAACAATTTTAAACCGATTACAACGATTACGAATGCTTCAAAGTGTGCGAAACGTTAGGAAAATGTATTAACATACGTGATGTAATCCATTTATGTGTTTAATTATTATGAGTAGCTGCCCACCCCAGCTTCGCACAGGCAGGTACATGCACCCGATTGCAGCGCCACCTACCGGGTTCAAATGTGAATCTAAACCATCCAGGGACTTACACAGACATACACAGCATAGCTCAGGGGTAAATTAAAGTACTGGTATATAAATATAATACTTTTATTAATTTCTTATGTTCACTTCTCAATTAACAATACAATATGTCCCCGACAATCTTGCTGCAACAGCCGAATTACTTTTTATGTCAATGTCATCTTCAAATATTATATTTTAAAATAGTTAGTTAATGTCGTGTCCATACTAATGTAATCTTTATGCAGGCACGTTGTACATTCTTGACCATAATTTTCACTACCTATTCCGATCATTCCATGTGGTGTCCAGATTAAGTATATAGCACCACTACAACTTTATGATGTACTTACTAAACAGAAATATAGTAGGAGGCAAACATGTTAACGACCTTTTTTGCCGGCGTCAATTAGAAATAATATAAATAGCCAACACCATACATGAAATAGCTGAAATACCAGCTCTTTTCGACATCTGCAGTATGATCATTGGCTAATATCTATTACTCTGGTCAGATGATAAACTAGCGATTTCTGTATTTCGCCTTCGAGGTTTAGCACCATCTGATGAATTCGGCATCGCGAAATCTCGGTTGGTGCAGTGGTTGATACAGTCGGTTGCTGCGCACCGGGACGTGGGTTCGATTCCCGTACGGAACAAATATTTGTACGATCAGCAGGTAGTTGTTCCGGGTCTGGGTGTATTGTGTGTGAAATTAGTGTTTGTAAACGCACCCACGACACAGGAAAATCCTAGTGTGGGGCAACGTATTTAAACAAATAAAAGCAGTTACGTTAGCGACAAAAATAAAAATCCACTTGGCAACACTGGTGGTGGTTACTGCAATATTCTAGTCAGTAGAGAAGTTAGAATTGTAAATTTTTCAGGTCAGTTGTCGCTACCACAAGAGTCAGTATCAACTCTTCGTCGGTTCTATGAGGAGAGACGAGAGAGGCATAGAAATAAAATGACGCTAAGTATGGACCTCGACACCTCGGAGAACTGCTCTTTAGATGCCGCAGGTAACTTAAACATTTATAATTTCTGGGGAGTCGGTTGCGCCGTTTCTTCCCCCTAACTTAAACACTAGGAAGCAGTGAAGGGTGGGGTTATGGATGCTGTGTTATGTTGACGATCAAAAAGAACTATGTTTTTATAAAAGTAAAATATATATTTTAAATAAAAGATTTTGCATTTTAATACAAATCATACAAAATCTGTGTGTGTCTCTATGGCGTTAGAAAGGAATCTGTATGGAAGTTATAAATCTGTATGTATGTACAGTGATGTAGGTAGAGAAAGAAGTTTAATAAATTGATCTAAAATTCCTATTCTTATCCGAACTTTTTAGACCTAAAAACATAACATTACTTGTTGTAATAAAACACTTTAAAAAATATTACATCATACATATTATGAATTTTAGTTTTTAAAATTCAGCCAAAGGACGTCCACTCCTGAGCAAAGGCCTCCCTAATAATATTTCTACAATTATTGTGTCGTCATTTTGGGGTGGAATTTGCCAGTACTCACCATGCTTGGCAGGCGGGTTGGTGAACGCAGTATGGCTGTATGCTACTGTACACAGAAGGATGCTGCTACCCATCCCACTGGCATACAGTCCCTTAGTCGGCTTTTACGACATCCACCTGATGAGATGGGTGTGGTGTCTTAATCCGTACACACGGAAGAAAATTAACGATTTCCAAATTACTTAGTTTGAGTTTCCAATTGCTACCAGTAGTCACACATGACATTATCAACGAATATTCAGTAGTTTGTTACATACTAGCTAATATTATATTGATAATTGCCAAGTCCATATTTAGGAGTGGACAATTATAGGCATATATGTGTGTCTGATTAAATCTGAGGGCCAATTCTCGTAATTGAAAAATGTTTAATATTTAATTCCGATCTAGTCACAGTGTCCTAAATGTCACAAATCGCATTCTCCTAATCTAACAAACAACGTCAAACGTGAACTTACACTGTGATGAGATCGAAAATGGATCGAATTCAAAACGGTATTCTGCTAACATTTCGAACTGTCACTAAATTATCATAAAATAAACGTCAAAATTGAGATTGAAATGAGACTAGATCGAGATTATACTGAAATCCGACTGAAGTTTCAGAGTAGCAGAATACCATTTTTTCGGTTAGTTCATAATTTAATCTCAGTTCGGTCAAGTTTTCATCATCATCATCATATCAGCCACAGGACGTCCACTGCTGAACAAAGGCCTCCCTTAGATTTCCACAACGAGCGGTCACATGCCGCTCTCATCCAACGACTCCCAGCGACCTTCACCTGGTCGTCTGTCCATCTCGTTGGAGGTCGTCCCACGCTGCATTTTCCAGTGCGCGGTCTCCATTCGAGAAACCCTTTTCTTTTGCCCCAACGGCCATCAGTTCTACAACAACAACAAAGTTTCAATCATAGTGTAAATTAATTACGATAATTCGCCCTCTGATTAAACATTTACGGCCGAATATTTACTTAATTTACTGGTGGTAGGTCTCTTATTGCAAGTCACTACAAGGTGGGGGGCCTCGGGGATCGCTCATACCGAACGAACCCCGGGAAGACGGCGGCACACACACTTTTGCGTGCCGCCGTGTGCGCAGCACAGCGCACAGCTAGTCTTGGGGGGATCCTTTATAATCCTCCCCGTGAAGTGCCTGGGGGTGACCATTCACGGTCGCCTTCCCTCCACTAGAGGGGGATACCGGCTTACAGTCATCCCCTCTGAGATGTGCCTATAGGTGTGGCACCAGTGGGCAGCTCTAGTGTGTTCATATGAAGACCTGGAGCCCCCTTAGTTGTCGAAGATGACCGCTGCAGTGGTTTTAGCCAGTAGGAGTCCGGCATGCCTTCCCCGCGGCGGAGGAAGTTCATGTAGAATTTGCACCGGGCCCAATAAAAAAATTGTTTGGCATGCCCCTTCGCTCTTCCCCGTGTTGGAGATAATGCATGAAGAATTTAAATAAAAAAAAATTCTCTTATTGCAAGAAGCCGGCTAGGTAGGGTACCACCTCAGTGCCAGATATTCGCCGCTAAGCAGTAGTGTTTAAAACTTTAGACATTACTGTGCTCCGGTTAGAAGGGCACTGTAGATACTGAAATTACTGGGCATAAGAGACTAAATAACTTTACGTCTCGAGGTGACGAGCGCAGTGTGATGCCTCGCAGGGCTAGTCCTGGGTAGCATTCTAATTGCTATGGGCAGCCATATCGCTTACCACCAGGCGAATGACATGCTAGTCTCGTCAAAACTTTGAAAAAAAAAAATGTACTGGAACGCCACTTAATATTAAGTTCCGCTTTAACTATTCGAGAAACCTGTTTTTTGGTTAGGAAACCGGGCGGCTCAAATAGTTAAAGTTAAGTGGCGTTTCAGTATTCGGCCGTAAGACCAGTATAAAAAAACACAAAACTTCTCCTTTAAAAATATTTGTATCATTAATTAGTATGATTTAATACCTGGGATGTGTGCCGTGTGGTGCCGGCTCAGAATGCCACCATCCTATCTCCTCCCATGGGTGTCGTAAAAGTCGACTAAGGGATTAGCCGGAGGGCAGCAGCGTCCTTCGAGTACATTAACAACTCAACTGCGATCGCCAACCCGTCTGCCAAGCGTGGCCATTATGGCAAAACCCCCCAATGAGCCCACAACACACCCATATCGGTCATTGTGGTGATCTTTGGGGGAGGCCTGTCCAGCAGTGGACTTCATTTGGCCGAAATGATGAATACCTGGGATGCCATAATGATTAGTCTGCCACACTAGCAAGCTGGCACGTCTCTCACTCAAGCTTTCACTAGTTGAGACAGAATTCGGCGCCTGAGCTGTGCGCTGCCTCTACACGGCGCACACGCACATTACCAGTGTAATATGTTCATACAGTACAGTAAAAATCCTTCCTACTGATACTTTGTCGCCTGGGATTCAAGTTGAATGTATATAATAACATTGAAGATCAACAGTAACAAAGCCAAAATTTATATTCCTGTTTAATTCAAATAATTTATTTGTGTTCAGATAATGGAAATCCAACATTTATTGATGAGCTTAAAGTTTACTTGAAAAAGTTCAAATTGGAAAAGAATAGAAAACTAGTTTTGGAAAGGTAAGTAATTATCAGCCAATGACGTTGGGGTTTACTTCCAGTCTAACAAAGTATGGCAGAATATCAGTAAGTAAATTAGCGAAGTGACATCGATCGCATGCCAGAAGTTGAAACCTTCTCAGACCGATGATGCTGCAGCCTGTCACTGGCAGCTGGCCAAAATGTTTAATAATTATTTTATTTGGCAAACAAACTTGTATCTAACAAGTTAAATAACCATGATCTATGCAACCGTGTGGTGCCGGCCACCAATAGCACCAACCCATCTCATCCCGTGGGTGTCGTAAAAAGCGACTATGGGATTAGTTGGAGGACGGGCAGAAGCGTCCTTCGAGTAGATACATTAACGACTCAACTGCGATCGGCAACCCTACCGTGGCGATTATGGCAAAACCTCCCAATGAGCACACAACACACCCAGACCGGTCGTCGTGGCGATCTTTGGGGGGGGAAGCTTGTGTCGGCTGAAATGATGATGATGATGAACGATGATCTAAGAAGTATTCAGTAAAGCTTGCCATTCAAATCAAATGTTGCAGCACTTGTGTTAAGCTGGCGAAATGTTATTTCAGTGGCGAAAAGATCTGGACATTCGAAACCTTACAGTCTTCAATCGACCGCTTCCATGCTAGCTGGCAGCGCGATGACGTCACGTGTTCCCTCCTCTGTCCCTCCATTAGTTTGCCACGCAACTTACAACAACTGATACAAATTGTACAGAGGAGAGAAGAACTGGCGATGTTGTTGAAAAAACTAGACAGTAGTCACAGAAAGGAGACTTTGATAGGTAATGAATTTATTTTTTTGTATTCTCTTCTAGCGGTGTACACGCCCAAATTTGCTGATTACAGTATTAATTTCTTAGGGGCAAGCCTATTATGACTTTCCCTACATATGGTTGAGCTAAGCGATGCTGATACATGCGTCATGCTCGTGAACTAGTGCCGTCTGTTGGGATTGGTCAGCTTAACGTTGCCTTGACAATGTAGTCAAAAGTTTCATATAGTGTTAGCGACTAAGAAGCCATCACAACTACGTCCCATCCCAATAATAATTTATTATATTTTGATTATGATTACTAATAATTCGAGAATTTCATTATTAGTGTTTAAAATCAGTATCTCGTATTTGTTATAAATTAATATCATTTACATTCATTGTTCGCCTATTTAAGTTTACCAATAGTGACGTCATATGAGATTGTCATATATTACATAACTTGTATATAAAATAATCACTTAAATAATTTAGTTAGTTCTATTATAATTCTACTATAATTCTTAATATAAACCTACCTTAAGTTTTCACTTTCAAATTGTATTATAACGTCTTCTAAACCATATAAAAGTAGGAGCATTTCATTATCAAGCATCAGTCTGTAAACAAGTACTGCAAGGTGGAAACTGCCTTAAAATACACCTGTGATATAATTGTGAAACTGAGTTTTAATTTACCCCATGGTCGGTTACAATAGCTTTTAAGAAGTAAATTTTTCTCATATATTATCCTCACATAAACTTCAATTCGAGCAATATTATTGTAATTTTATGCCCATTCGTTCATTTCAACGTTGCTCTGTTATTATAATATTAAAATTTTCTCATGGGATTGGTTAAAGTGGTCAGATTCATCAGAGTGAAACCTCTGGAAACAGTTAGTTAGTTTTAGACATATCTCTAACCAAATGTACCTTATATTGCTATTGAATGCTATACATTATGTTTCCAGATATATCTTCGGAAATAGAAGAAGAACAAAAGACACTGGATAAAATAAAGAAACGACTGAACGAAAACCTTTTAAATCTGCAAAAGACTTCCAAAACCTTGGACTTGGGGCTGGAGAACCTTCAGCTATGGGCTGATAACAATATGAAGAAGCATATATCTTTGAACAGGACTGTAGCTGGAAAAAGTTACAAGGAATATGAAGGTTACTATTTGGAGAGCTTGAATCTCAATATATGAAATTTCTACATTGTAGGAAGGAGTTTCGGATTTTGTATAATATTAATAAATGTGTATAAAAAAGTTGCTGTTTTATTATGGTATTATATTATATTGGTATTACAACCAAATGACGTCATACATATATGTATGTACACATGAGATCACGAGGCACGTGATGACGTGAGGCACCTTGCGTTAAAACGCGCGACATATCGCGGGTTCAATCTACTATTGTCCGGTTAATTAAACACTCACATTTCCAAGAAACGATTGAGAGAAGCCCATAAAAAACATTGTTGAGTGAGTTCACACGCGGTAGCAGTGAAACTGTATTTTGGTTAGAGAACGAGATGAATACACTATGGAGGTGGTATACAGAGAGAGAGAGAGAGCGATGGATCAACAATAGGGAATAGTGAAACTATATAGGAACGTGTTTTATCTCATTCTCTCACAGCCTATAAATAAAATACATACGACAGTACGACGTTGCCGACATATTTATTTCTTAGAATTTTTTCATTTTTGTGAAATATCTTATGGATATGTAAAGGTTAATTAATCTAAACACCGTATAACGTTGCCTTTGTACTTGAAATTGGCGAAATTGTGGAAGATACTAAAATACCTTTATAGTTGTCTATTTCTCGTTTCATAAAATCCAATTCACACAGTCACAAAAGAAGATTCACTTAAAAAAGTGGGTTCGATCTCGGCACCATTACTCATTTAATTATGGGTAACTTTTATGTGAAGTACAGCATACATTTTAACGATATCCCACACTGGGATGTGGCCTGTATCGTGGGTACAGTTAACAGACATAAATCTCACATGCACATATACCCAGCCCCGCAACAACTATCTGCGGATCATATAAATATTAGTGTCGTGCCTAGATCGAACCCACTTTTTTTTACGTGAATCTTCTTTTGTGACTGTGAATTGGATTTTATGAAACGAAAGATAGACGACTATAAATGTATTTTATTTATAGGGTTTAGGCTGTGAGAGAATGAGATACAACACGTTTCTATATAGTTTTTATAACATCGGCGGTTAGTGGGAGACGCTCCGGTAGGCCGTGCCCGCTAGCTAATGAAGGTCGAGCGCATACCTCCTATGTTTTGATTATTGTGAAACAATTTATACTATGCCCATTATTATGTAATCTAAAACATTATATTAATGTTTTTTTTACCATTATTAATTCAAGTAATGTTACTACGTTACACTCGTTCTTTTTGCACTTGTCGGTAATGGTAATGTGAAGGCCTTTTTTTATTGGTCCCCAGTGGAAATTCATCATGAACTTCCTCTGCCTAGGGGAAGGGCGAAAGGGGTATGCCGGACTCCTACCGGCTAAAACCACTGGAAGGGGGGCTCCAGGTCCTCGTAAGATCACACTAAAGCCGGTCGGTGAGATCGGTGCCACGCCTGAAGGCACATCTCGGAGGGAATGACTGTAAAGTGGTCACACCCTCTAACGGAGGGAAGGCGATTGTAAAAAGGCTGCCCTACAGGCACTTCTCGGGGAGGATTGTAGATGATCCCCTCAAGCCTAGCTGTGACCACATGCGCGCTACCGTCTTCCCGGGGGCCGCTTGGTAAGGGCACGCAGACTCCCCAATCCGCGCGCCCGCGATCCCCGTAGCCCCCCGCGATATAGCGACGTCGAGCTGCCTGCTCAGGCGTGTTGGATGTGGGTGCCGGGGTGGTTGTTAGTACGGCGCCGTCTCTCGGCAGCCCACGTAGGGCACTCCTCGAGCGCGTGCAGTGCGGTATCCTGGTCGCTACCACAATGGAGGCACTGTGCCGTGGTCTCGCGTCTTATTCTGTGCAGGTACGTACCGAAACAACCGTGACCGGTGAACACCTGCGTCAAGCGGTAGGTGACGCCAGGATGGCCTTAACGACGCGCTAGGTCCGAACTGCAATCTTAGGCGATGTCGCCACATCTCGGCGATGATCTCCAAGGCGATGAAGAGCGTGGCTACAGCTGCAGACTCCATCGAGGCGCAAGTTCGCACACCAGCGGCCCAGCCGCTATCAAAAGGGGAGAGCGGGGGTCGTGGTGTGGTGAAGGGGGCTGGGAAGGCTGACCGGCAGGCGACGACTACCGGGGGCGTGGTGTCCACTGGATCTGCGGCAGCCCAGCCAGTATCCTCTAAGCCCGAGGCATTGCAGTCCACAATGGAGACCATTAAGGGGTGGTTCATTGCGGCCAAAAACAAGCGGCAGCAACGTCCTCCCAAGGCCCAACTAAGGCGCAGCCTGCTCAGTTCCAGAACGGGGGGAGGCGACTTGGGACGGGAGGAGAGGACCTCCACAAGGTTTCTGCATCAGCCGCCATAACGGTCACGGTGCTCGAGGGCTCACCTGACACCAAGTTGGATGACGTCATGGCCAAGGCTGGACGGAGCATCAAGTGCATCGGTCTGGACACCGTGACCATCAAGAGGTCAGCCGGCGACGGAATGGTGCTTTCCGTCGCTTGCGAAGACAGCGGCGCCAAGGCCGAGAGCCTGTTGCGCCAAATGCGGGATGTGCTTTGGGGGTCAGCGTGCTTGCAAATTGCGCGTCCGATCAATATATCGAGGTAACAGAAGCCATCAGGGAGCGACGGCGTGTTTGTTTAGGGACGTAAGTAAGATGTAAGCCTAGAAGAGCAGCAGGATAAAACCAGCCCCCCTAGCTCGGCCGAGGACCCGGCACCGGCACCGGTTGCACGCTTCGGCTCACTGGAGGCAATGGAGGCCAACTACCTTTAGGGCCTTTTCTATAGTATCTGAACCACTGACGCAAAGCGCGGTATCTACTGTTGCGGAGTGGTGTTGCTATGGCGGTTGTGGCGGAACCACACAGCGTCCAGGAACACCCTCGCTGGTTCGAATGCCACCGGGGGCTGCGTCACTTTTTATTGGTCCGATGCCGAAGGTGAGCCACGCTGCTCCCTATAGGACAGGTGGCTTCGTCGTCGTAGTGTGGACCTCTGGCAGCAGAGGTGTGCTATGTCTCCCCCAACCAATGTCCAGTGCTCGTCCTGGGGGAGTTCAACGCTCACTCCAGAGCTTGGGGCAATCGGCCGGACGGGTCAAGGGGGAGAACATTAGAAGACTCGTGGACGGCGCAGCTTCACATAAATTTATTATATTCAATATATATATATAGGGCTGCGCAAGCGGGTCCTCCCGGTGACCAAAAACATGGCCCTGGATCTGCTGGAGGGAGAACTTTCCACGCCGTTTCCGGCTGTCTGGGCCCATCCTGGTTCCTCTCCGACTGCTTCAGACTGGACAGGAGTTGGGGATTTCGAAAGGGGGGAGTAGTACCGAGCAGTTGGCCGCCTGAAAGCTCACAACTAGAGATGAGTCGCTCGCGAGCGAGATATATAAAAGATATATATCTCTCTCAAAGAGCGAATCTCTCACTCGCTCACTTTTATTCCAACTATATCTTTGAATATTTTGTATCTGTGTCTGGGCTAATTATTAGAAAGAGCGACTGGGTGGAAAGGTTATTGTTATCTACATAAAATGTGTCGTACTAATGTCGCTATAATCTAGCCGCGTTTTAAAATCTTGAATTAGGTAATTGTGCATACTCCATACTGTGGACACGGAGGACAATTATTGTTTCAATTAATTTTTTCGCTTAATTCGCTTCTGAACGAGAGAGCGATTGATTCGAATTCAATAGATCATATCTTCGTCACCCGCTCTTCGTTCTCCGCGAAGTGACAGAGTGACTGAGCGGCTCTGATTTACTGAGCGAGTTGGGATCTAGATATAAAAGAGTGATATATATCTTTAGGACTAAAGATATATATCACTCTTTTCTTGTAACTGATATACTTCGCGCATCTCTACTCACAACACCGCACCGGGTCCGGAAGACCATCTGTGCCGCGCGTGAAAGAAAGAAACAAACAATTCATTCTTTGCACCTTAAGGACAACAATAGTGGTTATAAAACACATACAAAGGATAACAAAAAATATAATAACATAAAACGAACTTGTTAAAACAAAACAAATGAGCCCAAACGCCCAAAACCCTTCGGGTCCAAAATCCGTTGAATGAAAGTCGCAGGCATCATGCAACGCCGCAATAAATCTGGCAACGTCGCTAACCAACGTTCGCCAATTAGAGCTAAAAAGAGCCTGTGATTGGTCCGTTTGAATTTCTTGATCGGATCAACAACTCTGGTGGATTTGTATATGCGATCAACAACTGTTCATTGGATTGAATGGTACTAAACGGTCTGTATTGGCTCCAGGAAAAATGACCCTGGAGCCACATTAGTAAGAAAGAGATCAACAAAAGCGGTCCGGATCAACAATTACGATCGGATCAACAAATTCATCATCATATCAGCCACAGGACGTCCACTGCTGAACAAAGGCCTCCCCCTTAGATTTCCACAACGAGCGGTTACATGCCGCCCTCATCCAACGACTCCCAGCGACCTTCACCAGGTCGTCTGTCCACCTCGTTGGAGGTCGTCCCACGCTGCGTTTTCAGGTACGCGGTCTCCATTCTAGAACCTTTGTGCCCCAGCGGCCATCAGTTCTACGAGCAATGTCCCTGCCCATTGCCACTTCAGTTTACTAATCCTTTCAGCTATGTCGACAACTTTAGTTCTTCTACGGATCATTTCTGATTCGATCTCGTAGAGAAATACCAAGCATAGCTCTCTCCATAGCTCGCTGAGTGACCTTGAGCTTTCTTATGAGGCCTATTGTGAGTGACCACGTCTCTGTTCCATATGTCAACAAATTACGGGAAGATATATATAGAGATCGGGAAGATATATATAGATTGTCCGTGTGGTGTCCGGATTAAGAATATAGCACCACTCCATCTCCTCCCGTGGAGGACGTAAAAGTCGACTAAGGGACTCTTAACCAGAGGGATGGGCAGCAGCGTCCCTTTTGCTGAGCAGCAGCAACTCTGCGCTCACCAACCCGCTTGCCAAGCGGCAAATTCCCCCCAAAATGACAACACAACATAAGCACCGGCCCCCAGTTCCCGGCAGCCCCGCCATTCCTGGTCATGGTAGCAGCTACGGAAACGGCGGGGCAGGGGGTGCTAAGAATCTCCGGATGGGATCCGGCTACCACCCAAAACGAAAACTGGCCCTGGTGACATATAACACACGCACACTGAGGGCAGACGAAAAGATTGTTGAGCTGGAAGAAGAAATAGATAAGTTGCACTGGGATGTCATGGGTCTATCAGAAGTCCGAAGAGAGGGGGAGGACACGATAATCCTGAAATCCGGCAACTTATTCTACTACCGGGAAGGCGAACATCTGTCTCAAGGTGGTGTCGGGTTTCTCGTCCGCAGGTCCCTCATTAACAGTATAGTGGCCATCGAAAGTGTGTCGAGCAGGGTAGCGTACCTTATACTCAGAATATCCAAGAGGTATTCGTTGAAGGTCATACAGGTCTACGCACCGACCTCGACACACCCAGATGATGAAGTAGAGAGTATGTATGAGGACGTAAGTAGGGCCATACATACCTCGAAGACACATTTCACTGTTGTGATGGGGGACTTCAACGCAAAACTGGGCACTCGATGCGTTGGTGAGTTGAGAGTGGGGCAATTTGGATATGGGCAACGGAACCCCAGGGGACAGAGGCTGGCCGACTTTTTGGAAAAGGAGGGACTCTTTATGATGAACTCCTTTTTCCAAAAGCCGCTTCACAGGAAGTGGACCTGGATGAGTCCCGATGGTTCCACGAGGAATGAGATTGACTTCATCATGACCAATAAAAGACAAATATTCAATGATGTCTCTGTGATCCACAGGGTGAAAACCGGTAGTGATCACCGAATGGTAAGAGGCACATTGAATATTAATCTCAAAGTTGAGAGGTCTCGTCTGATGAGGTCTACGCTCCGGCCCTCTAGTGCTAGCTTTCAACTCGAACTCCAAAACCGCTTCGAGTGCCTGGAACATTGCGTATCTGTGGACGATTTAAATGGTAGGTTTGTAGAAACTGTCCAAACGGTTGGGTCTAAGTTCTTTAAAGCCCACCGTAAAGGTAGACCAAAAAAGTTCTCCGATCACACTCTCGACCTCATGGCAGAAAGACGCGCCATGACGCTGCAGTCTTCCGGTGATGCTGAAGCATACCGACTGCTCAATAGACGGATATGGAAGTCCTTGCGTCACGATATCTGCACCTTTAACACTAACGGTGTTAAAGAGGCGATTGAGCGGAATCAAGGCTCCAAAGTGTTCGCAAGAGACAAGTCTATTGGGCAAAGTCGTATTATGAAGCTGAAGACCGAGGACGGCAGTGTGCGTCGACTAAGCCAGAGGTTTTGAGAGAGATTGAGAATTTCTACCGGCAGTTATACACCTCGGTTACTATACCTACCATTGGCTCTGACAAAGACCCGCGAGCCAAACTAACCCGACACTATACCGAGGATATCCCGGACATCAGCCTGTACGAGATTAGGATGGCCCTGAAACAGCTTAAAAATAACAAGGCGCCGGGTGGAGACGGAATTACGACAGAGCTTCTGAAAGCGGGTGGCACACCGGTACTTAAAGTCCTTCAGAAGCTATTCAATTCCGTCTTACTCGAGGGCACGACGCCGGAAGCGTGGAACAGAGGTGAGGTGGTGCTCTTCTTCAAAAAGGGTGATAATACCCTATTGAAGAATTATAGACCCATCTCACTTCTGAGCCATGTTTATAAGCTGTTTTCAAGGGTCATCACGAATCGTCTCGAGCGCAGGTTTGATGACTTCCAGCCTCCCGAACAAGCCGGTTTCCGAAAAGGTTTCAGTACCATAGACCACATCCATACGCTGCGGCAGGTTATACAGAAGACCGAGGAGTATAATCTGCCACTATGCTTGGCGTTTGTGGACTATGAGAAAGCCTTCGATTCGATCGAAACCTGGGCAGTGCTGCAATCTCTGCAGCGGTGCCAGATTGACCATCGGTACATTGAAGTGTTGAAGTGCTTATACAGAAACGCCACCATGTCGGTCCAAGTACATGAACAGAGCACGGGGGCAATTCCATTGCAGAGAGGTGTGAGACAGGGGGACGTCATTTCCCCGAAACTGTTCACCGCTGCAATGGAGGATGCCTTCAAGCTCTGGAGTGGAAAGGATTCGGCATTAACATCAATGGCGAGTATATCACTCACCTTCGATTTGCCGATGACATCGTAGTCATGGCAGAATCGCTGCAAGAGCTCAGCACAATGCTCGATGATCTCAACAGAGTTTCCCAACAGGTGGGCCTTAAAATGAACATGGGCAAGACAAAAGTCATGTCTAATGTCCATGTCGTGCCCATCCCAATATCCGTTGGGAGCTCTGTTCTCGAAGTTGTTGACGAGTATGTCTACCTAGGACAAACTGTCCAGTTAGGTAGGTCCAACTTCGAGAAAGAGGTCAATCGTCGAATCCGACTCGGCTGGGCAGCGTTCGGGAAACTTCGCAACGTCTTTTCGTCAACAATACCGCAATGCCTCAAGACGCAAGTCTTTAACCAGTGTGTGTTACCAGTGATGACATATGGAACAGAGACGTGGTCACTCACAATGGGCCTCATAAGAAAGCTCAAGGTCACTCAGCGAGCTATGGAGAGAGCCATGCTTGGTATTTCTCTACGAGATCGAATCAGAAATGAGGAGATCCGTAGAAGAACTAAAGTTGTCGACATACCTGAAAGGATTAGTAAACTGAAGTGGCAATGGGCAGGGCACATTGCTCGTAGAACTGATGGCCGTTGGGGCACAAATTTTCTCGAATGGAGACCGCGCACCGGAAAACCCAGCGTGGGACGACCTCCAACGAGGTGGACAGACGATCTGGTGAAGGTCGCTGGGAGTCGTTGGATGAGAGCGGCATGTGACCGCTCGTTGTGGAAATCTAAGGGGGAGGCCTTTGTTTAGCAGTGGACGTCCTGTGGCTGATATGATGATATATAGAGATCTATATATATATATATATATATACAGAGTTTTCTGGATATCAATATTAATTGAATTGTATAATAACTTTTACAAGAATCCATTATTCATATTGTTTGATATGCGCACACATCTAACAAGCACCCAGGCTCGGACCTCTCGGAAATGAAAGCCTAGAAGAAAGCTCTTAGGATGAGATTCAGGAACGAGTCTACGCTTCCATCTGTCAAAATTAGGGGCGTAAGGATGAGATTCAGAAACGAGTCTAAGCGTGAACTTACGCTTCCACATGTCAAAATGCACTACTTACGTCCCTAGTTTTGACAGATGGAAGCGTGAACTTAGCTTAGACTCGTTTCTGAATCTCACCCTAAGCAGTGCAATTTGACAGATGGAAGCGTAAGTTCACGCTTAAACTCGTTTCTGAATCTCACCCTTAGAAAGCCATACGCCACTGCGCCAATCAGTGCATCCGGGTTATCGCCCTTGGGAAATAATCATCTTTTATGACACCCGTGGCGAGAAGTGGGAGAGATATCCCTTGTAGGGATTGCATACATACACACGATAAGATTAAAATTGTACTAAAGAAATGGCGAGAAGGTTGCAACTTTAACTTTTGTTTAAGCGGTTAGCTAAATATTGAAGTTTTATGTCGGCAAATATATTAAGTTGAGATGCTGCTAAGAACACTGTAGTAAAAAAAAAAGTAGGTTCTCGAATAGCAACGAATCGAATAACCTGGTGATTGTCCCCTTGAAATGAAGTTCACTATATTTGTAGGACCCTAATGTATAGAGGTTGTAACAGAAAGGGTATATACGTTTGAGAAGGGGTCATTGTACACACAGCTACACATCAAGCTATATTTCACTAGATTCAGCTGATCTCTCATCGTAACAAAAGCCTACAATGCGTGATCAGCTTATACTGGAATTGTATAGATTGATATGTAGCCGTACTACTCATTGTAAACAAATTTTATTTCTTTCTTTCTCTATTCTTTCTATGGGAGCAACCCAGACCAACCCTGAAATTACGAAAGAAAATAGCTGATCCATAGAAGATAATCAATGTTGCTTGACAAAATGAAATAAATAATATATATATGATATATAATAAATCAGCTGGTACTATTTTATCGATTTCAGGTTGGGTCCCATGGTAAAAGTTGCTCACAATTATGAGAACGATGTGCCGCTTTCGGATGTATACACCATTTCTGTGACACTCTGTATACTAAAATCAATGTTGTATACCGGACCCCCACATACTTCGCCAATGGCAGTAATAGGATCTATAATGTTGAAAAGGAGCGGGTCGATCGTTATTTGTCAGGCACAATTCCAGGCCACATCTTAACCTTAATTAGGTACTTTACCTAAGGATCGAACCTGAGAGGACGGAGGGCCGGGTTCGGGGCGTCCGGAGAAACCATTAAAGCTTACGTAATCGTCTATGGGTTTATCGTGGACCCCATCGTGAGATGGATCGCCGGTAATTTTATAGTCTAATGGCTAATGTTAATAGCCAAGCCCTAACAATCTTCTTTTTTGCCAGATTGATTGTATTCCCTACTTACTGCAGACATGCACTGCATTAGGTAACATACTTTCCAAGAATTAAATTGTTATTTTATATAGTTATTAGTGATTCAATATACTTCAGTTCGGTTGGTGCAGTGGCTGATACAGTCGGCTGCTGCGCTGTGAGTCGTGGGTTTGATTCCCGAATGGAACAAATTTTAGTATGATCTGCAGGCATTGATATTTATATTACTTTCGTCTGCAGGTAGTTGTTCCGGATCTGGGTGTATTGTATGTGGAATTCATGTCTGTAAACGCACCCACGACACAGGAGAAATCCTAGTGTAGGGCAATGATTTAAAAAAAGAATTCTGGGGTGGACCAAAAGGATTCCGATCCCTTCTCCCCTTTTGTTACGCCTGCCTATGTTAGTAGCAGACAACTGAGAATCGTTGCAGAATGCCTGAGGCCACGATTTAAGTATTGTATATGATAAATGTATCCGTATCTTTCTTTGTTTATTTCGTATGCATTTCTGGACTACAATATTCATCATTAGAGAATACCTACATAAGCAAGCTAACTCTATGCATTCATCTGAACGAGTTCTAACTTTGTATAGTTATTGTTGGCATTACGTGAACATTTCTGACATACAAAATTGAATAGTGAATATGAAAGAGGCTTAGCTATCCTCCAGACAATGAACGATCACATGACCACAACTATCTATAGGATACATACAAATAAATAAAATTGAAGTGTCTGTTTGTAATGTCAAAATAACAACTTTTTACAAAATGCATATGAAAGTATATACGGAACATATAACAAAAGATGCATTTTAAACATTTTTGTCTGTCCGTCTGTCTGTCTGTCTGTTTGTTCCGGGTAATCTCTGAAACGGCTGGACCGATTTTGACGGGACTTTCACTGTCAGATAGCTGATGTTATACGGAATAACTTAGGCTACTTTTATTTTAGAAAAATAATTAGGGTTACCCGCAAAAAAACCTTGTAATATATAACCTTGTAAATATATATATTCTATGTCAAGTGTCTATGTCGAAGTACTCTAAATTTCTTTTAAATTAAACGCGGGTGAAACCGCGTGTTCCAGCTAGTATTTAATAATATTTTGCCAAGCTGTGTACATGTTCGCGGTATTGGGCGCTGCTGTAACAGTTGTAGCTATAGCCTATGAATATTATTTTCGTGCAAACCAATGTTTTAGTTAATGTTTTAGTAATATTGCTGACAAAGTTATAATTTACTGTATTTTGCAAACACATAAAACCAATGTTTTAGTAATATTGCTGACAAAGTTATAATTTACTATATTTTGCAAACACATAAAATGAAGGTGACTAAAGATGTCTGTAGATAATAATTAGTTTGTTTGATAACGAATTATTGCACTTGGTTTTTTACAAGCTTTTATTTAACTTGTTTGTATGGGTCAAATCTTGCAACTGAATTTTAAACAGCTAACCCCAACCGTTTAAGCTGAAAATTTGCATACAAGTTTTTCATTGAATGACAACACATAGTTAGGTAAGTGACGTCATTGTAAATTCAATATGGCGGAGAGATCGCAATATACTTTGATACCCATAATCAAATGAAATGGTTTGCTGAGAAAAGTAAGAAAATAATCAATAAAAGCTTGTTTTTAAAAATCTTTCAAATTAATAATTTTATTTTCTGTCTGCAAAACTATACGCACTATGCGATACTCTGATGTCCAAATATTTTATAGCTAGATTTTTCTTGCTTACCTAATATTTATAATAGCTAATCATTTAACTGCGGCTGATTGTTTCATCATGATATGAAAATAACTTTAGTACCCAGAAACTCAAAGAACGCTGGCAGTAGGCTTGTCGCTTGACTAGCCTACTGGCAGCGTACTATGGTTTTAGTGCGCGGTATTTCGCATTTGCAATCAAAATGCGGGACGTAGGTAAATAAACGGGACCCAACTTTATATGACTGTATAGGATAAATACATTTCGTTTTAACGTCACGGTGACGGTGATAAATATGTTTTATTCTAGCATACAACATACTTAGTTGAGACAAAGTTCGGACAATTGAGACAAACAACAAAGAAAAGAAATAGTTACAATTATGGAGTCTTCATAGTTATTTATTTTTAAAATAACACTATTCTTGTGATTAGCCTTTCCATAAAACGGCACCATGGGCACCGCAGACATCTTTCGCGTGAGGCCTCACGCCTCCTCTAAGGTTCTAAAACGGGACATCCCAGCTCTCGCGTGACAGCTGGCAAGCCTAGCTGTCAGTCAAACGACTTCCATTAACATGAACAAAACACATAAAATCACAAATAATGTCAATTCAACCCGTTACCTATATAGGTAACGGGTTGAATTGACATTATTTGTGTTAATAGAGTTAATATTAACTCGGTATAAAAATAAGTATTGCCATACATTTGCTTTAGTTAAGTTCTCTATCCACTCGAAATGTTTTGTGGATACATGACACTTAAAATGAATGAACATTTGATATATTTGGCTTAAACTCTAGTGAATCATTACTATTTATGCTCACAACAGGGGCATTTCGACGTTTCTGTATATTCCGCACCGCATTTATCACTTCGAACTGAAAGTCCACTATTTCGTCATCAGTAAACTTATCAACAATTGGAGCTATTCCTCTGAAAAACGCCATGGCACGGCTCTCTTCTTGATTTTCAAAAAGTTGAAACTGCAGCATTCTCGGGTCTACTGTGGAAGTACTAGCTGCAATAGTTTGTTTCGCTACAATAGTTGGTTCCGATGCTCTGATTACATCCATTTCTTCGGGTCCTTCGGTTTCTTCAACTACAATGGCTTCTTCAACTACCCTGGCTTCTTTCATAGCTCTGATTTCTTTCGTTCTTAGTTCCCTCGCTGCTTCTTTTCGTTTTCTTGCTATTAACAGACGGTTTTCTGATACTTCATCTTCGTTTGCAGTCGAGTTGTCGTTTGAATGTGAGTTCCAACGAGTAGCAACTTTGCTTAAAAAGTACATTTCATCATAGTAAATATATTTTCTACTTGGCTTTGCCCCTGATTTTGGATTCCATGTTTTTAATCTTCTGTGGCATTTCATCCAGCAGTCGCGTAATGCGGTCCACTTTTTCATTACCAGGTGACCTGAAAACACACACATTATGATTCACTTTCCACAACAAGGGCACACTTTACAGGCGCGTACTAATAAAACACACACATCTAAAGGCAGACGTTTCCAGTATGTACTTATTAAAGGAGCCTGAGACTTTAGTCAGTATATATAACCGTGTGAACAGCCAATTACGTTTCCAGCATGTACTTATTAAAGGAGCCTGAGACTAGTCAGTATGTATTAACTGACCTGAACCGTGTGAACAAGTAATTATAAAAAAATGCCTGTTTATTGAGGTCGATTCGGTCGAGTATGTATCTAAACAGGTAAAATATTATATAATTGTAGACAGAATCGTCATCATTACGGAACGTGCCCGCGCGATCATTTTGCTAAACTTGTTTGTAATTATTATTATTGCAATACGCGAACACATGATGACTGTCTCTCTGTCTAAATTCAAAGGTCTGCGATACCATTATGGTTCATGAGATTCACGCGTTCCTGCTAGACAAGCTTGACGTGATGAACGACCTGCCTCGAGCAAATCTGCATGTCTAGCTACAAGGAGTCGGACATAATGGACGCTAAGAAGTTTCTCAGTGAGATTGCCAAGACCAACATCTACCTTGGCACAATAACGAGAGACGGACGTGGCAAAAGGTTTGCAAGCTGCCGACGGTGATGTATGGCCTTGTAGACGACACAGGGCTATTAAAAAACATTTCATAGTTGTAGACTGACGTTGCGCTTATGCACAGGAAGCTCGAGGCTTCAGAACGAACCAAATAAGGCAAGAAGTTTTATCATCTCGCATGACATTGCTGCGTCAGCAAATCCGCCGCCGCATCGCGTAATGTAAATACGCGACGAGGTGGTACAGTTTTCACACGATAATGAGCCGCGTTCTCAATCATCAGAGGGTGACCGCTTTTCATTCACCCTCTCAGAGATGTGCCTATAGGCGTGACACCAGTGGGTGGCTCTAGTGTGATCATACGAGGACCTGGAGTTTCCCTTAGGTGCCGAAGATGACCGCTCCAGTGGTTTTAGCTGGTGGGAGTCCGGCACACTCATTCGTCCTTCCCCAGGGCGAAGGAAGTTCATGATGAATTTCCACTGGGCACCAATAAAAAAGGACTACAAATTGTAAGTCCTACACCCTCGAAATTTCCGCGACGCACGCACGGTTACATATCAGGCTATACTGTTCTAGTATTAGCTGATTTCGCATTGGCTTTCCGTACGATGAGAGACAGCGTAAACTGGATGTGAATAGCTGGATATGTAACCGTGTGACAAGTCTACCATTTTTCAGCGTCGACTTTTGGTCAACAGGAGACTTTTTTATATAACTGGGTAGCGAGACCAACGAGTCATTCGCCTGATGGTAAGCGACATGGCTGCCCATAACTATTGTAATGCTACCCAGGACTAGTTCTGCGAGGCATCACACTGCGCTCGTCACCTCGAGTAGTGTTCAGATTGTACAGGTAAGCAACTAAGCACTAGCAAAATCGACAAGCACGACAGAAGGTTTGGTTGTTTGAGTTCGGTTGGTGCAGTGGCTGATACAGTCGGCTGCTGCGCACCGGGTCGTGGGTTCGATTCCCGCACGGAACAAATATTTGTATGATCTGCAGATAGTTGTTCCGGGTCTGGGTATATTGCATGTTGAATTCATGTCTGTAAACGCACCCACGAACAGGAGAAATCCTAGTGTGGAGCAAAGTTTTACTTTGAACAAAAAATGTAATTATTTTGTATAATTAATAGATTATCACACACACACACACATTTACACCGTGTGGTGCCGGCTAAGAATATCACCACCCAATCTCAACCTGCGGCTGTCGTATAAGCAGACTATGGAATTTCCCTTCGAGTACATTTATAACCTAACTGCAATCGCCAACCAGTCTGCCAATCGATTGTGGCAAAACCCCCCAATGAGAAATTCATACCGGTCGTTGACCGTTGAACCTTTGGGGGAGGCTTCTGTCCAGCAGTGGACCTTTTTCGGCTGAAATGATGAATAAATAAAGTTGCTATTATAAGCACGAAAATAACCTACACATCTGTTTTATGATCGCGGACACAGATAAAGAACACGCGTCGCAGTAATAGATCTGAGTTTTTTGTGCTCGTATAGCAAATTTACTCAATTATTATTGCAAAAATAATATGTAAGTTACAATAACTTGTTATTTTTTTAATAAATACTGTCTCTATAACCTACTGATTGTCTCCTTAAAGTAAAGTTTTTTGTATATATTTATTTTATTTATATTATTTTGTTTTTTTGTCTAGAAAGTAAAATAAAATAATCGGTGACGTACGCTTGTTTATCCCGATAAGTTATATTTTAGTAACAAATATATTCGCTGATAGTAAGGTATTTTTGTTATTAAAGTCCGTGGTAGAACGCAAGCCTACACACTTATTAAGAATTTGTATATACACAATACACAACAACCCCATTTCCCCGACCCTCGCACCGAGACTCGGTAGTAGTAAAAGGTCCCCTTTAAACCCCAAACAATATCGATCCAGCAGTCCCTTTGTGTTTGTTGTTATCCCAGAAACGCCCTAAGCCGAGGTCCATGTCCCGCAGGGGTTGCCCTTGGTCGCAGTTACTTAATATTTAGTTTTTAAGCCTGGATGGAGGCTATTCAGCTTCGCCAATTGTCAATTGTGGAAGCAATCATATCTCCCTTGAGATGTATAAGAAACCCGACCTATTAAAAAAAAACAACCTCATTTACTACACTTACGGCCGAATACTGAAACGCCGCTTAATATTAAGTCCCGTTAACTATTCTAGAAACCCAATTTCGGTAGAAAACCGGGCGGCGCAAATAGTTTAAGCGGGACTTTTTGTTTTTAAATAAAAAAACGTTGCCTCACACTAGAAATTCTTCTGTGTCGTGGGTGCGTTTTACTGACATGAATTCCACATACAATACACCCAGACCCGGAAAAGCTACCTGCAGATCATACAAATATTTGTTCCGTGTGGGAATCGAACCCATGACCAGTCGAATGTATCAGCCACTGCACCAACCGTGCCGTCGAAGCGGCGTTTCCGTATTTGGCATTCAGTATCCTGGTGGTTACGGAAACAAACTTACGATATTTATATTCCGATGATGTTTCGACACCAGAACGGTGTAGTAGGTAGGTAATAGGAATATAAACTAGCAATGCATTGTAAACTGTAAACCAAAAAAACAGAATGGGCCGTCTGGCCGGCCGCGGCGCCCTTTTGTGCGGTCTGCACCCGACACGACGCGCAGCATCTCGGCCTGACTGTGTAGTACTTTTAGTACTTATGTAGTCTGTACAAAGACTTATTCGGATATTGAACGGAGCGCTCCTTACAGTAATTCAAATGTACTAATTCGATCTTCTAGTACTATTAGTATATTAGTATTTATCGGTAATATTTATTCATCATCATCATATCGGCCATTTATACGTCCACTGCTGAACAAAGGCCTCCCACATAGACAATAGATTCAACAATTGTGTCATCATTTTGGGGGGTATCTGCCATTACTCACCACGCTTGACAGGCGCGTTGGTGAGCGGCAGTATCGCCACCGCTTCACAGAAGGGACGCTGCTACCGATCCCTCTGGTTAGATTCCCTTAGTCGTCTTTTACGACATCCACGGGAGGAGATGGAGTGGTGCTATATTCTTATTCCGGACACCGCACGGAACGTGATAATATTTATTACATAAAGTGAAATTATCCGACTCGAAATATATTAATAATTAAAGCAATAAATATAAATAAATTAAGAAGTGAATATATTACATTTTATTGAATGCTTACATGACGTCACTAAGTATTACTACCATTTATTTTGAGCAAACCACAAAACAAAACAATATTGGAAGATTTAGAACCTAAAACCGCCATATTACTATTGCTAGGATTAAGATTTAGATTGTTTCTACAGATCGAAGCAATCATACGGATAGGTTATTAACACACACTACTACACTAGGGATGGTAATCGATGTCAAAGTAATTGATTATTTCAATTATGTTGATATCAATGAATCGATTAATGGCAGTCATGGTATTGATTAATCAAATAAGAAACAGTCTCTACTTAATTTCCTTTTTATAATACATATATTTATTAACACTTCCACTGGGCTTTATCGCTGGCTAACAAAAAAATTGCACGAAAAGATGAGAAACAGTCACCTGTTTCTCACATCGGTAGCAAAATTGCTACAGCTATCAGATGAAGGTCAAATGACCTGCATCTGCTTAGTTAGTCTGAAAATAACCGTCCTTTACTAGGTCATCTCCTGTGTCGTGGGTGCAGTTTATAGACATAAATGTAACTTACAAACACAAACACCCAGACCCGAAACTACTATGTGTAGTTCATACAAACATTTATACCGCGCGGGCATCGGACCCGCGAGCCACTACCCCAACCGTGCCTTCAAATGAAATGAATACAGATGTCTTTTCGCTAGCTACAGCTATTGCTATTGGAATTTTATAGCGACAACTCGACTCGATACCTGATTTTCTACTGCTTATTTAGAATTTCATCTGGCATCACTGATCTCAGACTGCAATAGTTTCGGAACGTGCCCTAATAACGTTATGGTTCATTTGGGTATCATAGCATAAATCACTACTTTTGAAATCGATTAATCGGCGTCTAATAATCAATACTATCAATTATTTAACTTTTTGATTAGTCGATTGGTAACAAAAATTTCACAAATAGATGGTCAATTAATCGGATCCATATCAAGCATCCCTAACACGTATCTGTAATTTTCTTTACATACATAGCAGACATAGGACTGTCATACTAAATCGACTTTTGTTTATAACTTACATTGACAAAAATTCTCAGTAAATATAAATAACAGCAACCACGCTATGAATGATTATAAAATAATAATGCAAAAGAGTCCATATATATCTATATTCATAAAGAAAACCTATACCTACTCCCGTGCATCTCATCTGTACCCCTAGTACGAGTTTCGATAGTTTTCGGAAACGCAATACTTCCAGTTTTCTTTCCATACATTTACTAGTAGCGCCCCCAGCGAAAACTTAGATGAACTAAAATCGGTAGTCCGAGTCTTTTCGAACCATAGTAAACGAAAACTATTGAAGTTTTCGAGTCATTCTCTGCATTTTGGTAGTCTGAGTTACAAGTTTGACAACTTATCGGTAGAAAACTTTCACGTATTCGAAAACTTTAATAGTATTGGTACTCGATCAATAAATTCCAGTGAGAACATAATAGTTTTCGAGTTATTATCCTATAAATATGTGTTCGAGACAGTATATTGCGTGGAATTTAACCGTGGAGGCCGTTGAAGTTGACCGTCGCAATTACCGTTATAAATATATATACTTACGTTTAAATGATATATCTATGCACCGTAGGGTGCGGGCGACTATAGGATTAGCCGGAGGATGAGCAGCGGCGTCCTTAGAGTACTTACTTTAACAACTCAACTGCTATCGCCAACCCAGGTGGTAATCATGGCACAGTATCTTGCTATGTGATGCAGTTTAATTGTATTATAGTCTTCCTGCACTAGCTGCTAGCAGTGCAGCTTGGGAAATGTAGTTTCATAGTTAGGACAAGAATATAATATTTTTAATCTAACGGCCGAATGAAGTCCACTGCTGGACACAGGCCTCCCCAAAGATCACCACTACGACCGATATGGATGTGATGTAGGCTCATTGGGGGGTTTTGCCATAATCACCACGCTTGGCAGGCGGGTTGGCGATCGCAGTTGAGTTGTTAATGTACTCGAAGGACAGTCCCTTAGTCGACTTTTACGACACCCACGGGAGGAGATGGGGTGGTGGCATTCTGAGCCGGCACCACACGGCCAAGCCGGCAGCACACGGCCATAATATGGATTGTAACTCATCAGATCAGCTAAAGGATGTCCACTGCTGAACAAAGGCCTCTCCCATGGACTTCCACAACCGTGTCATAATTTGGGGGTGAATTTTCGAGTACTCACTGCGCTTGGCAGATGGGTTGGAGAGTGCAGAGTGACTGCTGTTCCACAGGAGGGTCGCTGCTGCCCAGCCCTCTGTATTAGTCCCGTAGTCGTCTTTTAGTCTAGTGGTGCTATATTTTTAATCCGGACATCACATGGATATCAGTTAAACACAGGTGTTAAACAATTATACTCATTTATTCATAAATATTTGCAGCGCTTCCAGGAATTTGGCAAACAGAGTTTGCCATTGATTCTGTTGCTGGAGTTCCATTTCTCGCAGTCTCAGGTGCTCAGTGGTAAAACGACTACCAAATTCCGCCAGCGCTCATCGCTAACAATGAATTGCTGCGAGGCAGCATCTACACGCGTCGGGCGAGCACGGGATCGTCGCGGCGTCGACCGGCGTCGGTGAATCACTCCATCACGCAGTCCCCACTTGCGCATTGTGCGGTGTGGGGGAAGCAGTAACAGCTTCCAATATTTCCGTGGGATATGGTGTAGACTGGCTGCTTCCACCAGGCTGCTTCCAATCTCCCACCGCTGAAAAAGAAAAACATTGTAGAAAACTCCATAATTTTAGCCAAATAAAACGTCTACTACTGGACACAGAACTCTCCCAAAAATCACCACAACTACAGGTTTTGGTTAGTGTTGTGTGCTTATCGGGCGGTTTTGCGATAATAGCTAGACATCAAGTGGGATGGCGATGGCAGTTAAATTAATAACTGTACTCGAATGGCACTACTGCCCATCGTTTGGCTAATCCTTTAGTCGTGTTTTAAGACTACAATATAAAATGGGTTGGTGCTATTGTTAGGCACACTGCACAAAATGGTAGAAAACTTACAAGTAACCAATAATATTATTATTACTAAGAAATTATAATTTTTAGGATACAATTTTAATGCATAATGAATAATACTCTGGATCACAGATTCATCCAATTCTGTGTTTTTATATTTAGAGTGAGATGTGCATCCCATTATCATCATATCAGCAGGAACATTTCTAATTCTGGGCAAAACCCATGTACCCCATGCTTCAACAATTTTAAAGAGTGAGATGTGCACCCCATTATCGTCATGTCAGCAGGAAGATTGCTAATTCTGGACAAAAGTCATGTACAAGTGGTAATTCAACAATTTTAAAAACAGTTCCATAGTATGCCAGCTGAGAGGTAGATAATGTATGATATATGTGTTTATTCTCCATTTATTATAACATTACACTAATAATAATCACCATGTGACCACATATCTTATAAATGATTGCTATAAAGGTTTATACATTTATACAGTAATGATTAGATCATGTAGATTTTTGATTTGATATACAGTGATTGATTGTAGGCAATGATTCAAAGTTTGAGATAATTCATAGTTACACGGGTCTTTATTGTCTAATGTACAAACAGAGCATAGATATTTTTATATGTTCCATCAATATTTAACTATTATGCATATGCATACATACTGCTTCTTCATATTTTAATATACATTATATTAAGCTATAAACCATCCCAGATTTAACATATTTCACATGAAATAAAAAATGGTAACATACACACACAAAACCATAATTATGTTAAGCGCATATAATAATTACCTCCAAACCAAATTCCTGAACATTGACCAGACCTGTGGCAGCCTGACATCCAATTATGCTTAGGACCTGCTCCTCCAGGTCTGTTAGCCTGTTAACCTGCAGCTCGGTGGATCTTGGATGCTTTTCGCTTTGTTTTATTTTTGATGTCACTCCACACCTTTAAATACAAAGCAATTAACAGACTTAATTATTTATGTCTACTAATAAACAATCAATCATATTGTAAACATTGGGTGCAGTTCAATTGGTAGTTTTACATGGCAATATAGGTGAGATAATCTTCACTGTATCTTTAAGAAGACAAATTAACAGAGTTGTTGTAGTTAATAATGTCATACAAAAGGGATGAATGAAGATATGTATTTATGTAGGTAGCTATTTTATATTATATTACTATATAGGAAAAGATGAGTTATTATAAAACAGTAGCAAGCATTGCGTGACAGGTCGTACCTTTTTCCATTTATCGACTGGTTTTGATGTAACTGTCTTGTCCAAATTTAAAATATTGGCGACCTCCTGCCATCTGTTAATGGCAAAAATCCTGTCGTTAGGGCCATCGGCAAACTTATATAAGCCACCATTTCTAAAAAATACATATTGTACATTAGATATGTGAAATATTTAAACTTGTACTAAACATACCGTTTTTCTATGTTTAATGTGACTAACCTCTCCATGAAGTCTATCATCACTTCAATTTGTAATGAGCTTGTTCTACTCATGTTCACTGAAGAATTATTTCATTTATCATTAATTTTCAAAGTTCACTGTTAAAAGTAGCGGTGTGAGTTGCAAACCGTAAACAGTTATTGAAACTATGTATCGCGTCCAATACCTAAAACTATGTATTGGTCTCTTCAGAAACTATTTATCAGGCGAAACACTTTATTCACACAGCATTGGATCGTCGATAAACAGTTACCGAAACTAGCCGAATGACTCCGACCGAGTTATTCCGAAGTAAACCCGACCGATACCGACGATCGCACGAACAAGAAGCGAGATCGCGCATTTATGAATTTTAGTCATTCTAAATAATAATAATAAAAATTACATTTTATTCTACTTTATTAGGAATGAGACACGTTATTTAGGTATATCCATCCTATATTGGCACGAGTATAAATTACATATTACAGCTTTGCATAAGACTAGAATTTATTGTGTCAAATTATTGTATTTTACCAGTCATAATAATCATTTACCACAGACAAAGAACAAAAAACCAAAGTATAAAATTTTCAGTTGATATCGAACTTGAATTTGTTTACTATTGATTTCAAGTTTCGAAGCAAATACCTAAACCGACACGAAAACGTTTATCATTTCATAAACACTTTATACGCATCTCATCCAATAAATAGTTACCGTAAATACATAGTTTTGTGTTGATACCATGTTTCGAAGCAAATACATGAACCGACACGAAAACGTTTATCATTTCATAAACACTTTATACGCATATCGTCCAATAAATAGTTTTTGAAAATACATAGTTTTGAAACACTTTATCGGATACCAATACATAGTTTCGGTTCGGTTCACGCAAAAAGCTTTATTACCCACTTCTAGTTAAAAGCGCGATATATTTATTGATAAACAACAACACGAACTTCAAAACGTCAAACAGGGTTTAAATGTTGGAATATATTTGTCTCTTTTTTTATCCGGTGTTAAAGAGAGAAGAAGTATATAGTGTGAAGTTCGTTCATTCGAGCTAGACGATGGTCAATATCGTGTATACGTCGGTCGAAAAATTGAACTCGGACTATCGATTACAACCAAAACTATTAGTATTGCGTGCTCACGAAAACTATCACTGTTTCCGTAATGTGCAAACTCGTACTAGGGGTACTGATCATACAATGCATCTCGTTCGTTCGTTTCGTTGGTCCTCGCTATGTGTAATCTGTGGTCCAATGGTGGTGCGTGCCGGGCCACCGACAAACACTAATTTCTCCTACTAAATATTGTCTCTACAGATGTCATAGAAAATTATATACTGAATAGTATTTTTGCTAATGAAAGGAGTAAACACTCACCAAATTCGTTTTTATCCGTATTGCTTATCTTCTCGAAATCATCATTCAGAATAGAAAATATTTCTCTCCATGCTTCAAAAGTACGTCGTTTATCTTTATACATCTCAATAGTTTTGTCCCACAACACAGGTCTTTCTTCCACTAAACTTATAAGTAATTCGGTATTCACTTCAGCCATTTTATTTTGTACCGCAATAAGGTCACTGTCGTTACGGTCGGCCATGCGTCCGGCTTCGCGCACTCCCCGCGCGTCTCTGCGTCGCGTCTGACGCAGACAAGAACGACATTACCGGCAATACGGCGTTATCGTGCAAAAATCGTCAGCGTCTTATCGACTGGGGATGCAGATGTGTTGATACAGAACCCGGTTCAAAGCCGTCAGATTTCTTATCGAGTCTGCACGCGGAGTAAACTGGACGCTTTGATAATGGCTGTAATTAATAAAAGTAGTGAAGGCTTTTGCTTACAAAATTGTTAGATTTTACACACTGTAATTTCAGCTAATGCGCTTGTGCGCTGTTAACTGAATTATCCGTAATCCGTATCGAGATAAAATAATAACTAAATAGTAGTACCTAGGTACCTGTATAGAGACCCGTTATCAGCAACATGCAGCACCTATTAGATTAATACATTTTACCACTTTACTCACCGTGTGATGCCGGCTAATAATTACACCCATCTTCATGGGATTAGTCGGAGGATAGGCAGCAGCGTCCTTCGAGTATATATTATACAACTCAACTGCGATCGCCAACCCTCCTGCCAAGCGTGGCGATTATGGTAAAACTCCCCGATGAGCACAAAACACACCCAGACCGGTCATCGTGTGGAATCTTTGGTGGAGGCCCGTGTCCAGCAGTGGACTTATTTCGACCGAAATGATGAATAGGTTTTATATCAGATGTTTTTTTTTATCTGCGTTACTTTCAATATTACACCTAGCCAAACCAACCAACATTTATAAAATTTGTCTATAATAATTAAGCTCTTATAGCTAAAGTATATTATCGCTTTAGCAAATTTGAGAATAGTTACTGTCTTTTAAAATGATTTTTATAGGTAATAGTTATCTTATAGAGAGCCCCGTTAGTTAGCATTGGCACAGATATTATAATACACGCATTGGTATACAAAAAAGGTAGGTATAGCAATGCCCGTTAGTTGTATTCTTTTATGTTTTTGTCTCTATCGTTCACTTAAAAACTAATTATTAGAACCTTTTAAATTACCCCGTCAAAAGCAAAGCCGTCCTATTTTGCAAATTAGGCGACGACCACCCACGCTTTAGGGAGATCTCGATGCTGGGCCAATCGGATCCTTGAGAATCGCACACCAAGTATCTTGGAGTCACCCTAGACAAAAACTGTCCTTTATTCCCCACACAAAGACTGTGCGTGCCCGCGCCGCCTTTGTGGTCGGTCGCCTCCATTATATCCTGAACGCTCGTAGTAAATTACCTATCCCTTAGAAATAAGGTGAGAATTTACACCACATGCATTCGACCCATCATGACCTATGCCAGCCCAGCGTTCGCACAGCTGAATCCGCCCCACTCCCTATATTCCGAACCATCCAAAACCGTTTCATGTGCAAGGCCACCAGAGCGCCTTGGTACATGCGAAATGATCACGAGAGAGAGAGAGGGGGGGGGGGGGTGGTCCTTCTGGTTTAAGACATTTATTTCTCATAAGAATATAACATTCATTT
Source organism: Diloba caeruleocephala (assembly GCA_947459985.1). Classification (NCBI taxonomy): domain Eukaryota; kingdom Metazoa; phylum Arthropoda; class Insecta; order Lepidoptera; family Noctuidae; genus Diloba; species Diloba caeruleocephala. The sequence continues at coordinate 10,835,199 of OX381627.1, read as the reverse complement.
GTCTGAGAAACACAAGATTGAACTTAAAAAATTACATGAGTACAAGTGTCGGAGCGACAGTATTGAATTACAAGTAAACTTAATTAATTATTGTAAGTAGGTAAATTTTAAATTACATTAAATGGAGAGTTAAGTTATGTGGGTAAGTTTAAAATAATTACATTAGAACATACAAAACATTGCACACTAAACTAAAGTAATAAGCAGCGCTAATGCAATGGTCTTATTACGTGTTGAAAATCGAAAAACATCAATTGCCATCTCGACATACTATCGTCCATAAGTATAATATAGTTACGGAGTTATAGAATGTGTGATGATAAGTATTAATATGTTGCGCATGTGGTAATAGATAATATTGTATTTAAGATTCTTAATTTATTAGGTACATAGGAATATAAATTATTATGTAATATCACTAATTGATCAGAAAGAGATAAACTTCATTTATATTTATATAACATTTTAAATAGGTATAATTCAATATATACATATATATATATATATAATAAATAGCCTTTAGTACGAGTAGGTATATCTACATTATAATTACTATGGTTTTATTTTGTGTTTAATTATACTGTTTAAGTAAGGTTTATTTTGTTGTACTTGGTTATAATGTATTAATTTTGAGTTATTATTTATTGTTCTTTCAAATCTTTAAAAAATCTATGCTGCTGGCCATTATGTTGGATATAGGGTATGTTTTATCTTCTATAATATATTTATGTAGTTGGTTTTAAGATATGATTCTTTGGACAATTTTCGGAACGCCTCGAGTATATTTAATAGTAAGACCTTGTTCACCTGCCTCTATGCGCTGCTTCAACTCAGCTCGCATTTCGTCCATAAGCTTTTTCTGTAGTGGTGTCTGATCAGAATAGCATTTTATATTGGTTTCCACACTGGATATATTGAATTTGTTACGTAATATTAATTTGGCTGTATCCGCTGAGGCAAAACAAGCTTTTATCGGTCGAGATTTCTCATAGCTGTATTTTCCTAATCTCATAACTTTTATAGGCTCAGTACAGTCAGGATAGGCGAGTTTTATTAATCTTTGTACTTCCTGTTTATCATGGTCTAGTCTCACCCCAGCATCTTTGGAATTAATTTCTACTATCCCACTTATAACTACATTTCTGTCTCTCCGAGAACGTTCTTGGATTTCTGTGATCATATTTTCGTATGACGTAAAGGTTTTTGATGGCTGAGTATATGTCAAAATAGGATCCTCAACATTTGGTTTTTCGATGGCTGCTTTGAGGTTACCAAGGTCACTTGCAATGCTTTCAATCTTCTGCTCTACGGTGGTTTTAAATTCTTCTATTTTTACAAGTTCTTGGTTAAGTCTATTCTGTTCCGTAACCAGTCGAGTAGTAGTAAGTCTAAGTTGGGTGATCTGATCTGTTACCAGCGATACTTCCTGGGAAATTTTATCTAGTTTATCGGATTGAGTTTGGAACATTGTTGACAGCATCAAAATTATTTTATTTTCAAGCCTGTCAAATTTTTCGGACAAATCATCGTCAGGCTGTTTTCTCTTTCGATAGGTAATCTGTCTAGTTTCTGTGTCCGATAGTGTAAACTGCCGCAGATCTGGCTGGGATTCACTGCGTGAAGTGTTCGCCTCATTGCTATTGCTATCCGCACACTTAATAGGTCGCTCCATTGTCGGTGACCGCCGTGCCAATGCATATGACATGTCGGTAGGGTATGTTAGATGTATGCGTACCTGAGCAAACGGTGACAGTGTAGCTAGGCAACGTGGATAAAGTGAGACGAATTATTTATGGCTCGCAGTCCGTCTCTTTTACTCCAGGGGGTGAAGAGGACACTCAATCACGCTTGAATTTCTTCTCAAAAACGATTATGCCGTTTGACGCACTTGCTAATGCATTTAAAAGTATGAAATAGTGCACTGTAAATTGGGTGTAGTTTCCTCTGACTAATAAATAACAAATTCAATAATTTTAGTAACGAAATTAAGGACACGTCCGCTCCGAGTGCTTGCTTATAATAGATAGATAGTCCTTCTAGTAAGAATCCATTTGATGTAGGTATTCTTCAATTGTCATAATGGGCTCTTACATGTATTTATATTAAAGTCATACTACAAATGTACTTTGATCAAAGAAATTTGATGATTTCACAAAATAATGTTTCATTTTATTTCAGCAAAGTTTTTGATATCAATTTTTTTTCAATCATAAACAACTAAATGTATGGAAATGGGTGAGAAGGTAATATTTAATTATTAAGAAAGCTACCAATGTTTTCCAAATATTCACAATTAAATTCAATCATTTATTCAGCAAATAGGTTCCTAAAAGATACTGATACACGTCATATTAAAACAACGGAGGGCAATTTCACTACATGACAACCTCTGACAAGAAATGCCAAAAGAAACTCAGGGCTAGTTCATTTCTGCTAAATTTTCTTTTTTTATACCTTGTCGTATCGTTGCATGCATTGAAAAACATTTGCAGCTGTACAATACAAACAAGGCAGATAATACAAACAACGCAGATACAATTTGTTTCCAGGGAAGCCGCAAGCATGTTCAGTAAAAAATGTATAAAAAAATATAAAATCCTATAAAAATTAACGCCACACGTCTCTATCGGCAACATAGTCTTTGATTTTATAATACGTTTTTAATTAGAATTGCTTTAATTTGCGTTTTCAACTTCCGATCAGGAATTATTTATAAAACCACCGAGAATATTAAAATTATATCTATAATGCATTTAGAATTAAATAAATACACTTGACAAGTCTTTAATAAAGCACTTGTTAAAAATCAAGATTTTGGACAAATAATGGGCTTGAGCATCCGCCAAATGCGCAAAGTAGCATGACGCAGACGTTAAAAAAATTGAACAAGGAAATTTGGTGATGGCATACCAACCACCCTTAACCAAGTTCATTGGATGTAGGTAATTCAATTAGACGTTCGTCAAAACAAATTTTCCCGTCTTTTATAAGCTGTCTTAACTTTTCGTATGATTTAAATGCCCGTGGAACAACACTCTTTCTTTATACTATACTATAAGACTAGTAGTGGCCTGTCCCTATGTCGTATGTGCACGAATACATCTTACAAAATGTTAATAAAATGTTTTTAATATCTTTTAAACTACAAAGGACTGAATGTAAGTTTAGTTTCGTTAACGCTGGTACTGCGTTTGTGTTCTTTATTCATAATCTATGAACATACTGAAGAAGTAGCATTATAAATCGCCAACTGACACCAAAGTCCATGGATTAATGATAACCACAAATTCGGCTGATATGATGATGATGATTAATTTTTGGGTTAACGTAGAGTTGGAATAGAGAAAACGAAATAATAATGCTGATGTAGCTTTAATCACACTTAACATTGTCAGGCAGACATTTAATTCATTACATATGTATACCTCTTTATTGTATACCACATAATACATAAAGGACAAACATTAATAATGATAAGTGTTCACAATGGGCCGTCTTATCGCACAGGGCAATTCAAAAATTTTAATCGTTAGATAGGCCCTTACCATACATTGCATAGGTCATCACTCGAATGAGTACACGAGTGCATTAGACTTCAGACGCGATCGAGTACCCGTCTGAGAACGTTATAAGAACATGATAAAGTACGACGTCATGCGCCATTCGCATTCAAGAAATGTAAATATGTGTACTTACATCACTAGAAATTCGTGCGAGGATAAAGGCATTACATTTCACTTGTAATTTCATTAATACAGGTAATGTTTTCAATATTTAGATATATAGGTATCACAATCTGTCACAACTCACAACTCCATTTTTGTTTATTGTAATTACGAACGCTGACAATAGCGGTAGAGAACGCACTATTCACTAAATACTTACGAGAAAGACAGTGACCAAGACAGCTTCGTACTTCGTCAAGAATACAACGATAATCCATTGTCCGAACTACATGTTTTCCGGACTTTAACTGCTTCAATGAAGTCCAACCTAGTATGGACTAGTCAAAGCCCGAAGCATATTTTTTAGTTTCGATTCTTGAAAATAGATCGAATGGCCCCATAACCCAGTCATTCCGCGAGGAGACGACACATCGTCCTTTCAATCTAACATCTATACAGGATGGAGGTATAACTCCCCCCCCCTTATTGCCCGTTGCCGTCCACGATTTAATGTACCTACCAACTGCATTTCTACTGAACACTGCACTCGCTGGGCCAACTACGGCGCGGTATAGTGTGCGGTTGCCGTTAATGGATATGGTATGGTCACATCATTACAATGCAATGCAGTTACGTAGAGTTCTATTATATGCGCGAGTTCTATTAGAGATTTTTTATCGTGGTGAATTCCTCATGGTCTTCCTCCGCCTTGGGAACGGCGAGGCGACTCTTACCAGCTAAAACCCCACGGTGTCCTGGCACTTACCTCTGGCTGGGAGTGGAGGTGTTTGCCTTTCAGCATTAGACCGCATCTCCAGCAGGTGAGCCCCGTTTCTGTACAATCTGTACGGCTGCACATACCTTCAGAGAGGCGCGCGCAGAACACCTGCACCACCAACACGGGCCTGTTTCAGTTCGGGCTCAGGCCGCTACTCGTGGCATGGAGGCTGGAGATCGCCCGCGCCCGCTGAGCAAGCTTGATGATCAAAGCTTGTTCCTTCTCTGTATGAAATGCAGATTTTTACTATGCTTCCAAAGTCAAAGTCAAAGTCAAAATTTTTATTTCAAATAAACCAAATATTGGCACTTATGAAACGTCAGAATCTAAGTTGCACGGTTCCAAATAGTTGATCTCATGGAGAAGAGCCGGCAAGAAACTCCATGGATACTCTTTTAAAATAATTGAGATTACAATGTTGATTGATATACCTTATTGTAATATATATACCGAGAAAAATGTAGGACAATGTGTAAAGATGGAACATACCACAATGAAATTATAATAATAAATTATTTGCCGTGGCAGTTAACGGTTGACCAGTCCCAACAAACGGCACTCGTTCACGAGCATGACGCATGCATCAGCATCGCTTAGCTCAAGCATATTGTAGGGAACCGAACGACCCGATACACAACACCACCGCCAGCAAGACATTTTAGTGAGTATGACAGACCAATACAGCCAGGCAAAAGACAATCAATATAAGTACTAAAAATAACATCAATGGCTACATGATTCTCACACATTTACAGTTTCGTATGAATATTATAATATAATGTTACAAGAACAATATTAACAATAACTAATAGTCAATGTCATAATATTAAATATAAGAAACTAACATTAATAGAAATGAAATTTTAAATGAATTTGTTCAAGATAATGTCAAGTTATTGAATATAAGTAAATAACATAAAAAATTATGTAATTTCAACTGAGTCAAGTCAAATGTCAAGGTATATAATGTCAAGGTGTAAATATTTAAGTAAATAACTTAAAAATACAATTTTAAATGGGTCATGTCAATTTATTTTACATTAATAATATAATCAATTCCAATGTTTAAATATTAAACCCTTGATTGCAAGTTAAAACACTTGCAATCATATCCAATATAAGATATGTTAAAATAAATTATACAGCGCCAGAGGGTCGCAGTGTGCAGAAGGGAATCGTATGCCAGACATCTTTATCATTGATGTAATTTTTTTTTTTTTTTTTTTTTTTGGAGCTCAACTCAATTACTACCGCGCAGGATAACCGATTTGCGAGGTCAAGCTGCACCAACTGAAGCCTGCCGTGGACCGGTGACTATTCGGTCCAGTTCCAGTTACGTATACGAATAGGTGTAACGTGTAAAAATCAATGTGACATCAAAACCCCAAAAAATCTGACATCTGGTCTAACCCAAGAATGATGGTGGAAAGAAGATATTAAACCTGATACTGAGCGGCATCTAGTTAAACTGGCAGCTCAGACCAATACAGTTGGGAAGAGGACAGCTGATGATCAGTGATGAGTGATTAGTTCTAGAACAAACGGCATGCAAGCCATTATTGTTTTACTCTACCAAGATATGTAATCTAATAATGAATACATGAATCGTCTAAAAACGCCGAAAGCACCAGGACGCTCCTTATATATCTCCACCCTAGCAACAGTTGCCAGGGCTCTAGACGTCAACGTCAATTTATTTATATTGATATTTTTGTGATATTCTGTGATATTTTTTGTTATTCGAGTTGTATATTTTGTTAATAGTGTAAATATTTCCCAAATGACCAATGATGATGGTTGCAACGATGTCGAAAAAAGTGCCAGTCAAGCTTCGCTGGATAACTTGGTAAGATGTCCCCATTGTTCCCAGGCACGTTTTTTTAAAGGTACGCGGGGTTTGAATGTACATTTTGGTAAGGTTCATAAACCCCAAAATGTGCCATCATGCTCCGCAACCACACCTACACCTACATACGACCAAATTCCCATTTGGCAAACACTATCTAAGTTAAAAAATTCGATACCAGTTCTAAAGAGGGTTCCCCGTGCCGCAAGGCCTTTAGTTGCCCAATACCTAGCTAAAGCGGTCCGTCTGGTTACCCGGGAGAACTCAGAAAACGCCTGGGAACAATTACTCACCTTCCCTTATCGAATTCTACATGTGCAAAAAACTTTGGCTATTAAAAAAACTTTAACTGCTCAAATTAAAGATAATTGTAATGTTTCGACCACAACTTTCGATTCAAAATTTACGACACAAAATCATGTATCACCTAAAGGTTTATTTCACCATGTAGAATCGAAATTAAGCGATGGTGATATTAGGGGAGCGGCCAGGTTACTTTTCAGTAGTGATGTGATTGCGCCTTACTCTTCAGACACAGTTACAGCTCTGAAAAGTAAACACCCGGCCCCAGCGGATGTCCTCTCCTTCCCTGACCCTCCAGATCCTAATTTAAATACACTTACAATTTCAGCCCGCCAATTGGTCGCCGCTATAAGCTCCTTTAAGAGCGGATCGGCTGGCGGCCTCGACGGCTTGACGCCACAGCATTTAAAAGATTTGACGTGTTCAAGCGCCGGGGAAGCTGGTGAGTCGCTTTTGAAGGAGCTTACTGCTCTGACCAATTTGATGCTCTCCGGCAATGTGCACGAAGCCGTTATTGATATCTTGTACGGGGCCAATTTATGTGCCCTGCGCAAGAAGGATGGCGGCATTCGTCCCATTGCCGTAGGTTGTACTTACCGCCGTATGGCAGCCAAAATTTGCTGCAAAGTTTACAGTGAAACGCTTTGCAGCAAATTTCAGCCTCACCAACTTGGTTTTGGTTCAAAAGGAGGCTGTGAGGCTGCCGTGCACGCCCTATCCACATTTTTAAATCATAATGAAGGGGAGGTCATCGTTAAGGTTGACATTAAAAACGCCTTCAATTCCGTTAACAGGGATACCTTTTTGATGGAAGTAAAAAAAGAATTACCCGAAATTTATAGTTTTATTTGGCAATGTTACAGATATCCCTCTAAATTACTTTATAAGGACACACTTTTGGAATCTGCAGTTGGATGTCAACAAGGTGACCCTCTCGGGCCAGTCATTTTTAGTCTTGCAATTCACCCCATTATCCGCCAACTAAATTCAAAATTTAACATGTGGTATTTGGATGATGGGACGCTAGGAGGTGACGTAGATACTGTTCTCAATGATCTTATATTCCTGAAAGAGAAATTCCACTCAATCGGCCTGGACCTTAATCTCTCCAAATGTGAAATTTATTTACCTGACTACACCGACAGACAATCGACTTTATCAAAATTTTATGAAGTAGCCCCAAATATCAAAATTATCGAAAAAAATACTCTGCACCTCCTAGGGTCCCCAATTCTAGAAGAATCATTTCCATGTTACATAGACAAAAAAATACAACATTTCAATGACATATCCGAAAGACTATTCAAAATTAATTTACATTCGGCTTATACTTTAATTAGGTACTGTTGTTTTGGCCCAAAATTTATGTATAACCTTCGCTCCTCCCATTTATGGAAGCAGCCACAACTTTTGGAGAAATTAGACATCATTATAAAGAATACATTAACTTCCGTTTTAAATGTGGCTCTGGACGACCGAGCTTGGATACAAGCCTCACTACCCATACGCATGGGTGGCCTTGGCGTCCGTAAAATTTCTAGTGTAAGTTTACCGGCATTTCTGTCCTCGGTCCACAGTACTGATAAATTAACCAGGAAAATTTTAGCGTCCACACTGGTTGATTTTGAAGTACCGTGCATGACTGATGCTGTAAATGCATGGAAAATGGCTTGCCCGAATACGGTTTTGCCCCTGAATCCTTGTATCCAGAGACAGTGGGACGAGCCGCTCTGTACTTTGGTACGAAAGAATTTAATGAAAACGTCCACCAATGCTGTTGAGCGTGCTCGCCTACTTGCTGTGGGTGAATGGGAGTCAGGGTTATGGCTTCAGGCGCTCCCGTCATCCAACATAGGCACTATGTTGGATGACACTACTTTTCGGCTCGCTGCATGCCTTCGTTTAGGTGCTCCTTGTGGTGCTCCTCATCGGTGTCACTGCGGTGAAGCTGTCGACCCTCTCGGAATCCATGGCCTATCTTGCAGTAGAAGTGCAGGTCGTATATCGCGCCATGCCAACATTAACGACATTATTCGTCGTGCTCTTGCCACCGCCGGCGTGCCAGCTGTGTTAGAACCCAATGGCTTGGCACGCGACGATGGCAAAAGACCGGACGGTATGTCGTTACTGCCTTGGAAAATGGGTAGGCCTCTGGTGTGGGACGCAACTTGTGTCGACACCCTTGCTCCTTCCCATCTTCCAAGCACGGCTGGCTGTGCTGGTGCTGCCGCTTCTGCAGCGGAAAACCTCAAACGGCGCAAATATAATAATCTCATCGGAAATTATTGTTTTGAGCCGTTTGGGGTCGAAACGCTTGGGTCATGGGGTCCGAGTGCACGTCTACTTTTCAAAGACATAGCTAGACGGTTGGTCGACACTTTACGTGATCAGAGGGCTAGCCTTTTCTTTGGCCAAAGAATAAGCATTGCCATTCAACGTGGCAATGCTGCCAGTCTTCTGGGAACATTACCGGCTGACAGCGATGGGGAGGAGTACTTTGACGCCTAAATGTCTCCTTTTTTTAGGGTTTTTATTTATTGTTAGTTATTTAAGGCATACATATTGTGTATATTTTTTATTTATATGTATATATAAGTTTTATCTTTAGTTATATTGTATATATATATATATATTTGTTTGTTGATTTAGTTGTCGTTTTTTAAGAGTTATTTTAATTGTAGTTCATCGTAACACTAACTAAAATTATAAGATTTGAACTGTAGTTCTGCATATCGGTAATCCTAGAAGGAATTTTGTTGAAGAACCTAACACTGTTTCCGATAAACGACTTGCTGGTTTTACTAAGTCTAAAGCCAGGCAAGACAAACTTAATTACAGTTATTATGATTTTAAGATAGTATCGAGTCTATTCGCGCCACATCATTTTTGTTGTGTGATTCGCGCACAGATTAATATTAAAATACATTTTGACCATAGAAAATAAAACCACTCGAGAGCCGATGAACTGATTTCTTCTAGGCGACACGGCTCACTACAGCGGGCCGGGGGGACCATAGATGATAGTGATACATATATATAACTGAGACTAAGAAAAACTCGGCGACAGTAATTGGCTTGCAATAATGTCACCGAAAATGCACCGCTCAATGGCGCCCTTAGTGCTGTACCTCTCAATATCGATAAAGTCGACTTTATACTATGAATATTATTAATTTATACCATAATAAATTATACCTTCATAGAATACAGTCGATGAAATAAATATGAATCAATATACAGGTATGTAAAATGTAGATATGTATACATTATTGGATATTATTATTAGACACTATAACGAATTGCATAGAAAAAGATTAGTATTTTTATATAGCTGAGCTCCCTCAAACTATGTTTCTCTTTCCGTACAAGGTTCTGATCATAGGTAGTTATGTTATCTCTGTTCCTGGTGTAATGATGTGATTTATGTTTAAATGTGATGTTCTAGTGAATGTTATTCGTAAGTATTTTCTTAATTAATATGCATGTGTGGTAAATATAAAGTTTATTTAAGTTTAGTAGTTTAGTTTTGCAATAAATGTCTTTGGTGGGTGTTAAATATTTGTAGTTAAATAATACTTTGATCAATTTATTTTGTGTGACTTGTATGTCATTTAGGTTGCTATATGCTAATGTTCTTGGGAAGATCTATGAGCCGGCTCATTTTAAAACGATTAAGAGGGTTTACGCGTTTCGTGCGCTATTTGGGTGAAAAATAGTACTTTTCGAATCTCTTAATATCCATCAACCTCTTATCTTACAAACATATTATTTACTAATGTTTTTAGGAAATATAAGTTTTTAAACTGACATGGTCACTGACACTATTATTGGAACTGAAAACGGGATATTTACCATGTTTATAGGAAATGTTATTACCTAAATAGTTACTTCGGAAAACGTTTGGATTTACACAGTATTTGTGAGGTCTTTAAAGATAACTGAACAGATGTTATCTTAATTTCTCGTCTGGCGTCATTTCTGAAGCTAAAAATTTCTGTAATCAATCACTGATAAACCTAGGAAACATTTATAGTTATAGTTAGAAATATTTTTTGTTTTTATGTTACTTAAGTACAAAATTAAAACCCGGACATTGTGAAATTATTAAGATATTACAGCTCATAAAATGATTATTTTAACCAATATATCTGGCTTAATTTCATATTTTAAAGGCCTACTGTGGTAGAAGAACATCTCCTTAATAAATTACACTTAATATTCTGTATTAAATTAGCTCTATTATTTTTGTATAATTATTTTAAAACTACTATAAATCGCTGCGTGCGAAATAATTCAAATCGCCCCCGGCTCTGGCGGTATCACCAACAAGGTGATTAAACTCTTCCCCGACCGTCTTATCACCTTAATGACCGTCATCTTCAATGCGGCTGTAGAAAGTTCTAAGTTGGATTTTAAATGATAAAATGCTTGTTTTCTGCTAAAACCGTATATTGACAGTATATATACAGAATGTTAGATAAAGGAGCGAGGGAGCACGCGCGACGACGCTTGATGCGGTCTAATGACGTACTGACTTAATACTAAGATAGATTTGTGTAAACTGTGTATAATGATGATAAAGCTAAAACATAATGTATGGTTCGCCGTACAGCGGCATTAAACAAAAACCTCTGTCCACATATGTGGAAACAGGCCACAGTTATCGGTATCCATAAACCCGGGAAGCCTCTAGCTATCGCCCCATAAGCCTTCTCAATTCTCTTGCGAAGATTTATGAGCGGATTATTTATTTATTTACTATGGAAGACTTACAGCTGATCAATCAATATAATTACAGTTAAGAAAATAGATAGCCAATTACAAGTCTTCACGTCTAAGTAATCTACTAAGGCATACATGTGAACACACTTACAGAATACTAATACAAACACTCTCAAGATATCTAATTACTTATTTACCTAAAAAAACTTAAGCTTAGACACCTTCTTGCCTGTGACACACTTGTCGTAAAGGGATCCAGATCATGTTGTTTACACAGTTTATTACAATTCCTGCTTGCTCGTACTATGTAACTATTTTGCCTATAGTTAGTAGAACTAAACAGTATACATATTGGCGGATTAAACCGAGTTGATTTATATGGGACATTGAAGGAAAACTTAGCTAAGAGGTCCGAACAATCGATGTCATTATTTAAAATTCTTAATAAGAAAATAAAGTCTGCTATCTCCCGGCGATTTTGAAGTGGATTTCCGACTTAAGGATTTTTCCGAATCCTATAAACTCATTCCCGACGAACAGTTTGGTTTTAGAATCAAACACTCGTGTGTACAATAAGTCCACTGACTAGTTGGACACATCACGAAAAAAAAGGGCGGGAACTGCGAATACGACAAGGCGCGCTTTTTACATCTAACAAAAACTTTTCATTTAAACATTGTATAATAACTTGTAAATAATTCTAATAATAGTAATTTATACATAGCTTAGTGAATATTTATGTAAATAATAAGCATGGCAAAAAAAAGACGGCGAAAAGAGGAACCTCCGCCCTCTCCGGATCCGCAGCATACCTCGAACATTGAGTCGTCAGACTCTGAATCTGCGGAGTCAGATGTAGTACCCTCAACAGCAGCTAAGTATGGAATCTACAAGGTTTCGGGGTACTGTCGTAAATACCCTGAGGACTCGAAAAAAAATGAGTACATCGTTTTCCTTACTCATTCTTTAGACAATTATGTGTTTAGTGATAGGGATCGTATGGCGCTATCTAAAGGGCTGCGTGAACATGGGGTCTCAGGTGTCATGCACCTGAAAACTATCAACAAATATAAGGTTTGTATTACTTTTGATTTACCAAATAATGCCAACGTGTTTTTAAAAAATAAATATCTGCTTGACCAATTATCATTAAAGGCGACAATTCCGGCTGGTGACACTGAGGTTACTGGGGTACTCACCTCAGTTCCAATAGAGATGAGTAATAAGAAGAGCTTTTCATTGATTGGTAGCTCTAAAAATGTAATACAGGCTAGGCGCTTTATGAGAAAAGTTAGAGGAGAGGATGGCGCTATCTTTGTGCCCACACAGGCAGTTGCTGTGACGTTTGCATCACCAAACTTGCCTGATTATGTCTCTTTGGACTCATGGCGACATGAGGTAAAACCATATATTCCACCGGTGAAGCAATGCTTAAAGTGTTTGCGATATGGACATATTGCCAAGTTTTGTAGCAGTGCAGAAGTTTGCTCAATTTGCACACTTAATCATAATTTTAGACATTGTACAATAGACCCAAAACAAGCTAAATGTGCAAATTGTAATGGAAATCATATAGCCATTGCTTCAGCTTGCCCAATGAAAAAACAAAAAATTGAAGAAAATAAGATTAAATCCCGAAATGTTTCTTATTCAAATTTATTTGATGAAAAATCTTTTCCAGCACTTGCAAGTCTTATTGTTGAATCGATTACAAAAATTATTAGTAATAAGGATGTTCCTGTTAATTCAGCATCCATTCGAGAGGTATTTAAAAAGACTGTCAGTAACAAATTCCATTCACCTTCTTATTGAATACCATAAACATTATTCAGTGGAATGCACAAAGTCTTAACAGTAACAAAAACAGTTTTATACATTATCTCTATACACACAATATCCATATAGCAATAATATCTGAAACTTGGTTTAAATCACTTCAACATTTTAAAATAAGAAGTTATAATATAGAGCGAAATGATTGTGGCAACAATCACAATGGAGTAGCTATTATAATTCATAAAAGTATTACATACACTAAAATCAACACATATTTTGATAATTCTTTACAAAACATTTGCATCAGAGCTACAATTAATAATAAAGATTTAAGTATTGTCAGTTTATATAGTCCTTTAAATTGCAATCCATCTTTCAATAAAGGCAAATTTGATGCATTAGTGAAGTCTATTCCTGGGCCCTTAATACTAGCAGGGGATTTTAATGCTCTTCACACCTCCTGGGGTTGTAGTTCAGACTCTCCTCGGGGCAGGAAGGTTTTGGAAGTTATTGATGACAACAATTTGATTTTACTCAATAATGGTCAAGCAACAACTGTTGGCTCCTTAACATGGCGTCCAAATGCGCTAGATTTGACCGTGGTTTCACCCTCTTTAGCACTGCAGTGTGAATGGTCAATTAATGATAGTCCACTTGGTACTAGTTATCACCTTCCTGTAATGATTAAGGTTTCGTTTAGCAATAACATTGGTTCAAACATAAATTGTGATAACAATAAGCATATGCCAATCTATCCAAACTACAAACTGGTGGATTGGTATATGTTTAGCAATCATGTTGACGTATTGCTGGATAATTTTAAAATAGATGTCACAAAACCAGTAGATACATATTTGATTTTCTGTAAAATGTTACGCACAGCAGCCGAAAATTCTATCCCTCGTCCTAAAAGCTTAGTTTGTTCTGCAAGTACTAGTCGCTTGTGTCATGAAAGTCGTTTCCAAAAACCTAGCCTACCGTGGTGGAACCTTAACTGTTCAGAGGCTGTTCTGAAGTTTAAAGAAGCATATCTACATTTTAAGCACAACCCAACAGAAGAGGCTTATTTGAATTTTAAAAGACTCAGAGCAGTTAAAAAACTTACACTTAAAATTGAAAGGCAGAAAAGCTGGATGTCTCTTTGTGAAAATTTTAATAGATGTACACCACTATCAATTATATGGTAATTTATGAGGAAGTTCAACAAAACATATACTTTCAATTGTCCGTGTGGTGTCCGGATTAAGAATATAGCACCACTCCATCTCCTCCCGTGGATGTCGTAAAAGGCGACTAAGGGATTCTAAACCAGAAGGATGGGCAGCAGCGTCCCTTCTGTGATTTATTTTTATAAAACGTTGCCCCACTCTAGGATTTCTCCTGTGTCGTGGTTGCGTTTACAGACACAAATTCCACACACAATACACCCAGACCCGGAACAACTACCTGCAGATCATGCAAATATTTGATCGGTGCGGGAATCAAACCCACGACCCGGTGCGCAGCAGCCGATTGTATCAGCCACTGCACCAACCGTGCCGTCAATATATATATGTAGGTTTTTGTTTAGGTTTTATCGCGGGACCTTAATTATTTTTTTTCTTAAATAAAAGTACCTAGCATAAGTTAATCCTTATAACATCAGCTATCTGCCAGTGAAATTCCCGTCAAAATCAGTCCAGCCGTTTCGGAGATTAGCCAGAACAAACAGACAGACAGATGGACAGACAAAACATGTACCATTTTAAAAGAGTGTCTATGGAGTTTATTGCCGGTTCTTCTCCATAGAACCAACTTCTTGGAACCGCGCAACTAAAAAATCTTCTAATTAATTATATAATAATTGCAGTTGAGTTGTTAATGTACTGCCTTGTGGTCCTTGAGTGGAGACCACGTGTGGGCAAATGTAGTGTGAGTCGCCCACCAGCTGATAGACTGAAGACCTGAAGAAGGCTGCTGGGACAGATTGGATGCCGGTCGAAGGAACGGGTGTTGTGTCGCAGCTTGGTGGAGGCATATGTCCAGTAGTGGACGACAATAGGCTGACTGCCTTATTCTAAGATCTTTCTTGTTTCGTCGATACAGTTTACAGACATATTTCTCACCATAAATCTCTCATGCATATCTGTAGGCCATACAAATACATGTTCCGAGTGGGTCTCGAACCCGCGGCGCGTACCACGGAAAGCCAAATACTGCGCCAACTGTACCAAGTACTGGGGCGACCTGGGCTGTTGCCTGGGGCCCAAGAACAACTACGGCGGCGGGCGCAAGTGCCACAGAAAATAATGCTAGCTAATAATAAGAAATGAAGGGCGCTGAAAATTGTATAGCCCGGGGTGCGCGGGTGTCCAAGAGGGCTGACTGTAACGAAGAATATGTTTTACTTGAACAACAATTTAGTTAACAGATAATTTGTAAAAAAAATATAGAGTAATAGAAATATAATGCAATAGAGCTTGGCTTACCATAGATTACGTTATAACATGCGTTCATAAGTAGGCACGAAGATCATTAAGTGTGACCACAGAAATAGGAAATAAGAATTGGTACGGGGGCGTAACCGCGCCACCGCGGCATGCACAACCCGGGCCGTTCGGAAAAAAATGGCCGATTTATAACATCAGTTGAGATTCGATTGCGTGGAAGGAAGGAACCATATGCAATGAAATATAAAATTTTGTTGTATTTGTTTATAAAAATGATAAATAAAAAAATATTGTTTTCTTTATTATGTTACATTTGGATTGATGGAGCAGAACGACATTATTATTTTTGTACAAAACACAATGCTTCTTATCTACCACTCTTAACTATCAATCGGTGAATAACAAACGCAGTGAATAGAACAGCGAATGGTACTCCCAATAAGCTTCCGCGTTAGTATGAGTAGCCAATTATAATGTTGTGTTTATTCAGTTCATTGGATGAGAACTGATTACTGATTAGTGTGTTTTTATGAAGAATGGTAGGGGAAAACTGGATTTCTAGGCTCGCATACATTTTGGACTACATGGCATGTCTCCTTTGTTCCAATATCTTTGAGTGTGACCCGCGCAATGCTCAGGGAAACCTGTTTCGCAATAAACCTACGTGTGTATAAGGAAGAGCGACTCTGTGCTTCAAATAGCCAGTTAGGCTAAGCCCCTGGGGATGCCAGCCACGCACCGGTCACGACTGCCTTAAGTATATTATTATTTTAATTATGAATACGCATTTAGCTTAGAATAGTCTTCCTTCTGCGGAACAGTACTCATACTGCGCTCACCAACCCGCCTGCCCAGCGTAGTGAGTACTGGCAAATCCCCCCCGAAATGACGATACAATTGTGGAAATCTATGGGGGAGGCCTTAGTTCAACTGTAGACGTTTTTTGGTTAATATGATGATTGAAATATATAGTGCCCAGTCGAGAGCTGTTCAAGCAACGTTGTAAACTTTTTAGAGATTTGGCAGACGCTTCAGATGATACTCTTGCCGGTTGTGTATTCTACTAATGTACAACGAGTACGTCTTTAAATAACGTGGGGATGAGCGATTGAGAGAGGCTCTGTCAGCGGCATGACTCTATCTGCGGTCTAGCACAAAAATATCTATAATATTTTGTAGGCTACATTTATATCCAAGAATCTAATAGTGCTCGTCACCGCTCATTCTTCGGCTTCTTAGCGTGAGTAACTTCGTATTTTCGCTCAGACACACACACACACACACACACACACATCAGCTGTAAACGTTCACTACTGAACATTTATATGCATAGTGCTAGTCGCCTCTCATTATTCGGCTTCTTAGCTGGGGTAACTATAATCGGCATTCCTCGTATTTTCACTCAAAGACACATCAGCCATAAACGTTTACTACTGAACATGTATATGCAGGAGTCTTATAGTGCTAGTCACCGCTCATTCTTCGGCTTCTTAGCGTGGGTAACTAACTATAATCAGCATTCCTCGTATTTCCAGCGTATATACGTCTATATGGAACATGGACCTCCCAATTATCATTATGGCAGGCGAATTGGTGATCGCAGTATGTTGTTATTAGCACACGGAAGGATTCTGCTACCCACCCTCGTGATATCAACCCTTAGTAGCCTTTTACGACATCCGTGGGTGGAAAGTGTGGTGCTATTCTTCGCCGGGAACCACATGGAATTCATCCGATTCAGAAAAATTACCACGTTGTGGTTGTCGGAAATAACACAACTGTACGATGTAATCGTTAGCGTCTCGACACGAAGATCGCATAGTTGGCAAATCGAAAAATCAATAACGTGTTGCAGTCGGATTTATCGGTAAATAACCGTCTGAGACTATGTTAAGTAACAAATAACATGTACGACACGTACAGGAAGGAATATGAAAGCCCATTCGTATCGGAATAAGCCGTTGTTACGGCAAGACATTTACTGCGAAGCAGGGGGAGTCGAGGGACTTCCTTGATTAATTTTGCTCTGGATCCGAGACATCCTACTAATCCCCAACGGGATTACTCGGCGATGCGTGTGGCGACGGCAGTATTGAAACCTGTTGTGAATTATGGATTCGCAAGTGTTGGTCACAATTATTAATTAATAATTAATTACCGGCACAGATGTTGAGACCTTCATTCACCTACGCAGAAGTAAACTTTTTGGCTGATTCTGATCGTCGGCGGCGAAGGCGGTAAAACGGTCGGGTGTTAAGTGAATGAGACAACGCGAGTCTCTTAAGTGATTTTATCGTCTGGGTCGACCAGAACGTGCCTCGGACAGCTTACTCAACTAACACGGGAGGGTTGGGGGTCTTACTCCCGACAGCTTCGAGTTCTGAATCAATCGAATTTGATTCGATTTAGTCCCGTTTCCTACTCTTGAATTCGACACTAGCGCACAATCGTGCGGTGGCTCAAATAGAAACTAATGTCTATCGAAACATTCGTTAGGATTGAAAAATTCGTACTCCTGACTCTATCTGGCAGCTTTGAATCGAGTTTTAGCATGCAATGCATGCAACTAAACGTGAAAATCTACGATAACAAGAAAGCTACTTCATTGGGATCGAGTAAGATTGTTACGCGCGATTTAGTGCGATATTCCTTAAAATTTCTCGTTATTTTAATGATCTTGAGGAAGCAACCCGTGTAGACATACGAGACATGCGAGAAGAAATATGCAAAGGGTGAGTCGCTATAGCACTCTGGCTATGGCAATGGATTCTGAAGAATTTCGCAGAAATTATCAATTGTCGAAAGAATTAAATGCTGTTCTGATAGAAGACTTAATTCCACACATGTAGAAACAACCTAGACGAAGAGATATTTCCATTAAATCCAAGGTGAGCTTCCATATCTACGTTTTCAAATCAATTGCTTTGACATTTGTAGATTTTTTCCTATCTACCTACGTTCCTAAACACCACAACAAAATAAGCCAAGATACTATCGCAAACCCGAAGACCTAGTAGGTAAGTATGACTGTGATTTATATATAAAAGAGAAAAAAAAAGAATTACAACATAAAGCCCATTTCTGCTTTTCAATTATTACGTTAAGTAATTTTGTATCTGTTGGATAAATACTAGTACAATAAAATCTGAAGTTCGCCTGGCTTCAATTTTGTTGTTATTTTTACACTTTGTTATGATTATGTGGTGGTGCCGGCTTAGAATACCACCACCCCATCTCAACCCGTGGATTTCGTAAAAGGCGACTATGGGATTAGCCGGAGGATGGGCAGCAATATCCTTCGAGTACATTTGTAACTCAACTGCGATCACCAACCCGTCTGCCAAGCGTGGCGTCATAATCGCCACGCTTGGCAGACGGGTTGGTGGCACATAACACAAACCCATACCGGTCGTTGTGGCAATCTTTGGCGGAGGCTTCTGTCCAACAATGGATGTTTTTAGGCTGAAATTATGTAAAAGCCTCATGCGATTTAATTTAACCGAATGATAAAATAACAATGTCACGTACAATGATAATTAACATAGTTGACATTTATCAAACCAGTATTCAATGAAATGTTGTACATTCACATGACAATATTATTATCACCAGTTTAAAACGGTACCTACTACGTTTATCATGCGTTTATCAAAAAATGTTTTGATGACGACGCAACAATATCACTTTTAAGATAACACAAATATAGGCCGGTTAGAAACGGTTAACAAATTATCAATATGCGCCACTTTTATACGGTAATCATGTTGGTACAATATAACATTCATCTAGTTTTCGACTAGCAGAAAAAAGATCCGATATTGACCATTAATTTGTTCACCGTTTATAACCGGTATTTATAACGAGACTGACATCATGTTCACCGTTTGAAACTGGTTACATAAACGTTATTGTTATTGTGTACGGTCATACGTTTTGAACCGGTTTCAAAATAAATGTTTTTTTGTGCAACTATACTGTTAGTACGTCTCTATTGCAAGAGTCCGGCTAGGAAGGATAAGTAGATAAGTATGGCCGCATTGCCAGATATGCGCCACGAAGCAGTAGTGTTTATTAAACTTTAAACATCGCCATGGTCCGGTTACAATGGCCCTGAAGCTAGTGAAATTACTGGGCGTAAATTTATTGATCCAAGGGTCTAGTCTAGAGACTAAATAACGAATGTCTTGAGGGGACGAGCGAAATGTGGTGCCACTCGGGACTAGTCTTGGGTAGCATTGCCTACAATTTTTATGGGGAGGCATGACGCTTACCACCATTCAAATCACATGTCCATCTCGTCATCAAATTTAATTTAAAATAAATAGCTTAAGGTTAATAAAGCTAATTACCTACACTTTTTCTATTAATAGGTTTAGTCAAACATGGTAAATTTTATTTTATAATACTGGGATCATATGTTTTTTATTTTCTATTATTACTATATTTTCTTGCAGTAACTAATGACAAAATAAGCGCAACTCTAGGTACTCAAAAATTATTTTTTTACAATTGCGCGTGTTCTTAATCCATAAGCGAATTCGTAATAAAACGGTGATGGAAGAATTAGTGCTCAAGTAGCATCTTTATTCATTCAAACAAATGCAAGAAAATAAAATGTGCGGTCGGGGGACCCCGTCATGAACGAAGTTCCTTACTTGCAATAATGACAATACAAAACCAGTGTGAATTAAAACAATAACAATGACAAGTTTAAATAATATTTAGGTAAACGTTTTTATAATTGAGGTTATACAGCTGACCGCGCACAATGCTTGCTGCCCGAATCTCACACACACACACAAATAATAGAAAGAGACAGAGAGGGAAAGGTCGCCTGGAGGGGGCATAACGCTTTTTCCTTACGTGACGATTTTTGGCAGTTAACCAGTTCATTCTACTGTAAGCTGCGTAAAAAAACATCGGGCCAAAACTTCGTCCAAAAATAGAAAATTACAAAAACAAATTCAAATAAACGATTGGCCCCTTAAAATAAACGTTTAATTTTTGTAGGACCCAATAGGTATATTGATACTTATCTAAATTTAAACCCATTTCCGAAGTCTTGGCATTCGTTGAGTAGCTGGCTGGTCGACCAGAATTTATACCATCGGGGGATATCGTTATATTTGTTATCAACGAGCCTAGGGAGGCGCACGGCGCGGCGGGAGGCCAGCCACCCTTGAGTGACTCCCTCTCTGAGTCCACCCTCGGCTGTTGTATAACAGAGGTACACGCTGCCTGTCCCTTATATTGCCGATTAAATCATCTGTAATCTTTTAGGGTGTGAATCAGTCCACGATTCTCTACCCGAACTAGTAGAAAATAGTATCTTGATTTTTCACAAAAACATTCATTCACTTTGTAACAAGAGTCAATCCCAAACAGCTGGCGGTCAATAGTACTAAACATCTCCGAAGTGCCCGACTCGCGCTCGTCCATTATACCTACGAGACGAGGTGCATTTCTATAAGTTGTTTTGATTGGATATTAAATTGTTTTTTGTTGGTAAAGGCTTTTTAATATTATTAATGGGATCAGCAGTCAGTCAGCACGCAGCAATGATATTATATATTAAAAGAAGTAGATATGTTACATACGCGCCAAAAATAAGAACCAAAACTCCCCCAATTGTAGAACCTAGCAATCAGTTCGCTCAAAACAGGACAACGAGCACACACTGTCACAATCTGTATTGTTCTATTAATTTAGTTTAACAATGCCATCGTGCGTATAGAAAATGCACAAACTATTAAACAAAAATAAATAAAGAACAAGGGATCTCATACCACACGTGAGTAATAAACTATACAAAATATTTGAATAAAAATACTATTCAAATTATATTAAAGAATAATATTCTCGAAGAAAACACAGGCCAGGCAAAGAAAAGAGACAACACATCTATTTTATTACAGGTGCGACAAAGACATCGAGTACACGTGTTGTCATTTTAGATAGCTATCTCTTTTACCCTCGTAGTATTTGAATCTTCCTTCCAGGATAGATGTGCAGTTTTATGGGTTTACACCTACATACAGCAAGACTGCATTTTGCGCGCCATTTAAGTATGGATGTAACATATCTATGGTATAATATCATTGGCAAACAGTATATCCTTCATTAAGGCGCATATTACACTATGATGTTATATATGATCCGAGATCTATTACTCATAGAAATATGACAGCGTAATGGCAACAAAGGGTTGTCATATGGCACTGATCATAATATAATTTACATATACATAATAGTGTAATATGTGGTTTTAGTCGTCGCTCTTCGTAGATATGCATTAGTTTTTAAACTAGGGTCATCTTAGGATAATTTCTACTCCAATGCTTTATTTCAATGTATACTTTTAATGGTTGATCGATCAAAGTCGTAATGATGTCAATTGTTGTAAACATTTTTGTGAATATAAATATATTATATAATTATTATATTTAATAAATTATCGCTGTGTGTACATAAATTATAAATAAATAAATAAAATAAAAGTAGCGTCATCATGAAAATATCTGATAAAGCACCCCACGCTTTTTCCCAATTTTTTTTTGTTAATCTGTCTATTGTTGTTTTAAACTTATTGAAAATTATTTTCTTCTTTTTAGTTCGGTTATCTACAAAAGCGTGTATTTTAAACTATTATTTATTTTCTATTTACTAGCGCGATTAACTACAAAAACTTGTTTTTGTTTTGTTTTGCGCATGGCTGAATGTCCATGTTGCCTGTCCATAGTCTCAATAACTTCGGGTGGTAATTATTTACCCAAGCATCTTCCTTTCGACGATTAAGGGCCGTAAGATCAATAGCAATTTAAACTATGGGAGAGAGTTTAATCTCCTGTCATCGATTATTTCGTAAAATCAATGGTAGTTGATCGACGATGGGCAGTTTAATCTATCGATTAGTTTAAACTAGCCCAGGGGGGCGTTTAAACTCCTTCTTCTGTCTTATTAATAAACGTGGACTAAATCAAGATTAACTTTACTCCAAGTATTAAGTCGGTACTAACAAATTTCGGTATTAATAAACATAGAGTAAGAAGGGAGTAGACTATTCCGACTCTACTCTCGGAATAAAAGTTAATCCTTGGCACTACATAGTTTAACGACTGATTATGTGTAGACTAGCTGTGTTACTGTGTACATATTTTAGCATTTTGTAATGTATGCCAACTATCCTAATTTACGCACGTTTGTTTCATTAATTCATATGTCTTCCAAGATGGATAGAGATTATTATATTGACGATTTGAGGGTGTTAGATGAAAATAATGAGGTTAGAATAAAAATTGTTAGAATACAAATGAAATTTTATAAAATTCGTAAGAATCCATTGAAGGAACTTCCAGAAGCTGAATATATATCTGAGTGCAGATTTTCTCGGTCTACTGTTTTTGTTTTCGTTATTGACACGGTGAAAAATTATTAAACTGGTGATGTAACAGGTGGCGTTATTCCTCCCCATCTGAAAGTTTTGACTGCAATAAGAACACGAGCCCGTAGAGAGGTAAAATTTACAACAATAATTTCGTAGGCCAAAATCTTCTACTATCTCAGTTTTACCATTCTTATGTTCTTTTTATTTCTAATACAAGAATGTATGACTCAATTAAAGAGATTCAAGACGATGCAGGTCTAAGTGGAGTGAGTCAGTCAACAATATCTCTTATATGCAAACTTTCAATAACGTGCACGTAATCACTGAGAGAAATAATTGCTGTGACAGTAAAAATAAATATCAAAAACAACCACGATACAAATCAAAAATACAATATCTATCGACATGCTTTACCATTTCTTCTTCATCCCAATTAACGAAACGACTGCGTTTGACTCATATTCTAGGTAGGAATTTCTCCGAAAAGGCAATAACCGTATAATTATCCACACGTTTAACAAACAGCGATTAATCAAACTCAAAATTAAAAGGTACTCTGTGCTCAAAATATTGACAGAATGCCGGCGTTGTCAATAAGTATTCAGTTCAATATGTTCATTCAATTCATTCACTTTTTACTTTAATACTGAGAGGGTTGCCATTGCGCACGTGTTAAACCCGTAAGGAATGGCAACCGTCCGGCGTAGTCCGAAGTTACTCCATGTTTAATAATAGCATTGTAAAAATGAAGTTAATACTTGGTTACTCCGGAATCAATTAGTCCAAGTGTAGCATCGGAGTAAGTTAAGAATACGCCATTTTTATTAATAAGACAGCTTGTGTATGGATTAAACTGTCTTGATGACATACGACTTACCACTTGCGACTGACATTCCTTCGTTTTTCTATGGTTTGCTGTCATTGTATTTATTCGTTGAGGTTTTGTTTTGTGGTTAGGAACTATTAAAATGGGTATACATAATTAAAATATATTCTGATAGTAATATTACCTCGGCCATCACTTGTGATGGTGAACAATAATATATTCTACATTTACGTATCTGCAAAACATTCTGTGATTTAAACATCTGTTATGAAAAGTGTTTCTGTGGTTCTGTTTTCCAAAATATTAGGATCTTTTTAAAAACTAAAGTGGTTCCGTCTCGGTAGACGAAAAGTTCAGCATCCTTTTTTGAGCTATTTCAGTCATTTTGATATTTCTAATGTTTAATAAACCAGAAGTAATATAAAAAACTCTCTTTAACGTAATGAACAATATTAACACGATTTATTCTTTCAACAACACGTAATAAATACGGCGGCGAAGTGAAGACTCGTCTTCCTAACATTTTGGAAGACCTTTTAGTTAATAGTTTATTGCAGCGAGCGTGAGAACCTAAACTCGCTTAACAATAGCATTTTGTCTAATTTCTACAGTAATTCATGGCTATTGTTATCTTTACATATTATTTGCTTTGTCCATTAGTTACTACAATTAGTTATATAATTTTACACTAAGATGGTACACAGATGTTACGTTTTTACTATTTCCAGAATTTATACTCTATTGCTACTTTTGCTGTGCTTCCAATATTATTATACGCTTTGCGTACTTCTCAACAAATTCATTTTATTCTTCTTCTCTTAGATTATGGCTTCTGTGGAGTATCTTCCACAATTTCGTCAATGTCAAGTATAAGGCAACGCTATATGGTGTTTAGATTAATTCATCTTTACATAACCATAATATATTTCATAAAAAAGAAAAAAATCTAAAATATAATTTTAATAAATGTCAACTAATGGTTTAGTCGGAGGATGGGCAGCAGCGTCCTTCGAGTACATTAACAACTCAACTGCGATCGCCAACCCGTCTGCCAAGCGTGGCGATTATGGCAATACCCCCCAATGAGCCCACAACACACCCATATCTGTCGTTGTGGTGATCTTTGTGGGAGGCCTGTGTCCAGCAGTGGACTTCATTCGGCCGAAATGATGATGATGATGAAATGCCGAACTCAAAACTTCCAAACTCGTCAATTTCGATTTATGTTAATGTCAAACCAGTCGAAATAACTTAATTGTTGCCATTATTTTCATGTATAAATGAACGAACTTTGAATCATCTGCATAATGTTACCATGTGTAAAAGGATGATCGAAGTTTAACTGTTCACATTTTTGATCTGATCTTACGACAGAAGATTAACCCATCGATTATATTTCATCGTAGATTACGAAATCCATAGTTTAAACTGCTTTTGATCTTACGGCCCTAAGTAAACAAATTCTCCCTCATAATAAAACACTTTTAAACGGATTCTATCGCGTATATTTTAGATTTTTGATTTTCCCGACGTTTCGAATACTTTGCAGCATTCGTGGTCGCAGGATGACTAAGGTGACAGGCGTCGTTACAGATTTTAAAAAGTTATTTTATTTTATCTACCGTACAATTTTAATCAAAAAATTGATTCACGCAGTAATCACTCACAGTGTCTTGATGTTTCTTAGTGCGGTATCTTGTTTGGGAATTTATTATTTTAATAACTGGATTCCAAACAGGTGGTACCTTCCAACCATCTTCTCTATTAAAATTAGGATGTTTTTTAATTTCAATAGCCTCACGAAACATTCTAGGTACATATCGGTTCTCTTTCGCGAGTACTTGAGGTTGATCAAAACGAAGATAATGGTTAGGTTTGCCTAAGGCATGTTCACACACTGCAGACTTTGTGGAGCGTCTATGCTTGACGTCAGCTATATGTTCTTTTATTCGGGTGGCTAAGCTACGCTTTGTTTGCCCTATGTATGATAAACCACAATCACAGTCAATCTTGTAGACCCCTGCATCTTGCAAAGGTATGTGACATTTCACCGGTTTGAGAAGTTGGCTGATCTTCTTATGCGGCTTGAAATAGGTTTTAATAGAAGCACGCTTTAAGATATGACCAATTCTGTCCGTGACTCCCTTAATAAATGGTAAAACAGCGGGCCGTCGATCAACCGTGGTGGGTTTCGGGCGGCTTCTGCGACGGGGATGTGGCGCTTTCAAATTGTTATTTTGAAGAACTTGCTTCACATGGTTAAGCTCCCCTGCCAGGTGGTCGGCGTCGCAGATGCCGTGTGCTCTCTGTAACAAAGATTTGGCCACAGTAGCTAACTGACAAGGATGGTGGTGAGATTCACCGTTAAGGTACCTGTCTGTATGGATAGGCTTTCTATACACAGTGTGGCTAACAGAATGATCAGCATTATGGATGAGAAGTATGTCGAGAAAGGCCAAGCAATTGTTATCCTCCAATTCCATAGTAAATTGAATTTTACTATGTATTGAATTTAGGTGTTTTAGGAATGCAGAGACCCTATTGTGAGGCAAGATGGTAAATGTGTCATCTACGTACCGTTTGAACATCTTCGGTTTAGCCGGGGCTGTCATCAGTGCTCTCTCCTCAAAGTCCTCCATGAAACCACACCATTACGGATAACATCATCTGAAGAATGCGACGCTATTCGAGTCTCATCTCACTCTTGCCGCGGAAAATTGAATCGACATCATCATGTATTATTTTTTGTGCAAGTTTGTGTATGTTGATGAATTTGTAATTTTTTCCGGGTATCAGAGATGATGAGATCCTTGCCAGGATCCTCAGGATTAGCAAATTTTGAGGATCCTGGCAAGGATAATGGGCCAAACTATTTAAATTATTGCATTGTCAGCAGTCCTTGATAAGTGTGCGAAGTTACAAATCAATGCGAAGTTTTGAAGGGGATGAAATTCGAGTTCAAATATTCAGTTTCATACTCGTAGATATATACCAAGCTTATAAAAGCTCATAACCGTAGTGTGGGCAAAAAGATAATCTAATTCGTATACACAACACTATTAACTTAATTTATTTTATTTTTCATTTTTTCTTCCATTACTAAGTACATAATCTTTATCTTTTTACGGTTCCGAACGTCATAAAGAATGACTCGTGTGTCTGTCCGTCTGTCTGCCACAGCTTTTGCTCCGAATCTACTGGACCGATAAAGTTGAAATTTGGTACCTACACATATGGACTTCTGCGACCCCAACACCGTACCGCACACATTTACCTATAGATTACAGGACAACCTATAAGAAGTCTATGGTCTTAAAATAACATGGTAAATATTTCAATATTGTGCCTACAAACTTACGTTTGCAGTTGGAGTATAGGGGAGAACATGTTTTTCAACTACGATGTCAAGTTTGTTCTTGGGATAAGTTATTGGTACAAGACCAATCAAAACTAGACAATATATTTTAGTTACTACAAACAAATAAAAAGAACACGGTGGATAACATATTCATCGTACGGAACCCTCTCCACGCGAGTTCAACTCGCACTTGTCCGGTTTTTTATCTACTAAATACCTAAGTATATGCGTATTCTACATTATCTTACTGGTGATAAAAGGGAAGCATGAAACTCCTTTTAAAACTGGGCGAGTTGATGATGACTCTTAAATGTATAGATATGGGATTCATACAAAATGGTATTAGCGTCTTATGAGTTTTTCACTCATAAAATAGAGCTACAGATTTTACAGCTAGGTATGAGTGGTTAAGTTTACGCCTTGCGTTAAGATCTGCATATAGAATCCACAATGACTATGAAGGGCAGTGATAAAGGCGAAGCATAATAATAGCTTTTGAAACTGCCGAGCTTCCTATATAAAGTAATTTATGTCTTTTGGGTTCGCACCAGGCGCTGCGCAGACGGGGAGGAGGAGGTGGGAGATGGGAGAACGAGGTGGGAAATAGGAGGGTCGCCCCATCTGGGTCTTTTCGTTAGGTTTTGCCTCACAACCGCTATCACCCCCCAGAGATTATAGAGTAAGCTTGCCATGGAAAATTCTACCCTGTAGACCTTTTTCCGTGGAAAATGTCTGGATGCAATTTTTTATACAGTCACATACAGTTTGTTTTAACTACTACTTTACTAGCTAATTTGATACGGACTTTGCCCGCAGCTTCTGCAGCACTTGTTTGGACAGCTTATGTTTCCTGGGGATGAAAAGTGCCCTAAGCATATTCTTTTCCAAGCTTCAAGTTGCCTGACTATAAAATCGGTTTCAGTCAGAAAGACAGATTAGTGGTACTCTCCATCGTATTTATTTTAAGACTAGCTGGGACCCGCGGTTTAATCCGCCATTTAATTTAAAAGAAATTGGACAACCAAATTATTACAGATCCCAGTAAGATTTCAAATTCATTTAATAATTACTTTATCGACAAAATACAACCAAAACTTGATAAACCAACAACGCTTAATACTATAAATAGAAACAGTAAATCAATGTTCATGGCACCCTGTGTACCTTATGACATATATAAAATTATAATGTCACTTAAGAATACGTGTAGTGCAGGGTACGATGGTATTTCCACGAAGACATTAAAATATGTTGCTAGTGAGATATGTGGTCACCTTAGTCACTTAATTAACCTTAGCATCTTGGCGGGTGTATATCCACACGCCCTAAAAAAATCTATTATAAAGCCTTTATTTAAAAAGGATAGTAGAGAACTAATGGAGTGCTACAGGCCTATTTCTCTTATTCCTATAATTTCAAAAATATATGAAAAGTACATATGTATACAAATAAATAAATACATTGAAAAAAAAAAAATTATGTAAGGAACAAAAAGGATTTAGACAGGGTAGAACGATCAGTATGGCAATATATGACTTTTTGTATAATATTATCAACAATATAGATAAACGAACACCAGTTTGCGCCATTTTTTGCGATATGACGCAGGCGTTCGATCATGTCCACTACGGTACTCTCTTAAGTAAGCTTGAAACCTATGGTATTAGGGGCAATGTCCTTGGGCTTATTGAATCTTATTTGCAGAACAGGATACAAGTTACAGAAATTAGTAGAATAAACATAAGAAATAAATGTGAAGAAGTATACAGATCAACTGAACGTAAAGTAACCTATGGTGTCCCACAAGGGAGCGTGTTAGGTCCTCTGTTGTTTATACTATATATAAACGACTTACCAAAATGTATAAATAAAGCTTTAACATTATATGCTGATGATAGCACAATGACAATACCATGTAATAATGTAAATAATTATAAAGACGATATAAATCAATCCTTAAAAGCAGTAATAAATTGGCTAGAAAACAATAATTTGATTATTAACTTAAGAAAAACTAAAATTATACACTTCAGTCAACGTAAGCCCGGATTAAATAACATGAATGTACAGTACAACAATAACACCATTGACGACGTAGAATGCACAACATTTTTAGGACTGGAAATAGATAAAAAGCTAACATGGAAACCACACATAGAAGTACTATTTAAGAAACTAAGCAAATCTGCATATGCTCTTCATACATTGGCACCAGTAGTAAATACAGAGGCTCTACTCACTGCTTATTACGGTATAGTAGAGTCTCACTTACGATATGGGGTGATTTTTTGGGGCAACTCGACTGACAAACAAACAGCATTCAAAGCACAAAAAAGGTGCATTCGATCTTATGTTTCAGCTAAAAAGTACTGAGAGTTGCAAGCCTTATTTAAAAAAATATAAAGTATTAACTCTTCCTTGCATATATATATTAGAAATGGCTGTATTTGTAAAAATGAACCAGGGTCGCTTTGAACAGCTAAGTGATGTAGTACCTCGAAATAGACGTGATAATAATAAAGTGTGCCTTCACACGGCAAGAACTACACTAAAGCGCAAAAGTGTCTGCTGCATGGCACCAATTATTTTTAATAAATTACCCAAAAGTTGGAGAATTCTCGATGGAACATCATTTAAAAATAAGCTACGAAACTTTCTAGCAGACAAAGTCTATTATGATGTCAGCGAGTTTTTAACGGAAACAAACATCTGTTAACCTTATTATGTAGACAACTATTATTATGGTACTTTTATGTAATTTGAATGTAATTGAATGTTAAATAGTTTGCATAGTTATAAGTTTTACTAGTTGTAATTTTGTTGTAGAGATTTTTATGTTTTAGTAAGTAAGCACTTTTGCATGCCAAATGGTGAAATATGGATGTGCTTAATTATCATTTATGTCATCTTATTGTACCCATATTTGCGAAATAAATATCTTATCTTATCTTATCTTATCTTGGATTGCAAAAAATACTAAAACCCATGAAATCCAATATATACACTCTATGTCAATTGTCTGTGCCGAAGTACTCTAAATTATTTATAAACTAGCTGGAACCCGCGGTTTCACCCGCCTTTTAAATTAAAAGAAATTGGATTATGCATCAATTTAGAGTACTTCAGTATAGACTCTTGACATAGAGTATGTATATATTGGATCTTAGTATATTTGCGCGTTTTTTTATCAGCTATCTGCCAGTGAAAGTCCCGTAGAAATAAGTCCAGCCATTTTGGAGATTAGTGGGAACAAACAGACAGACAGACCGACAGAAAAATAAAAAGTCGTTTTTTTGCTACTACAATATAAACTTTCATATGCATTTAGTAAAGAGCTGTTATTTTGTCATTATAAACTGACACTTATTTATTTTATACTTATTTTATTTATTTGTATAGTTATAATAAGAATTGTGGGAATAAAGTAGACAGTTATTTGAATACTGTAACTTATTTTAAAGGGATTTTGTATCCGTCGACTGGCAGAGCAGTGGGTATTGTATGTCATTGTAATATTCATTTTAATTTTATTTTATTCAAGCATAATTTTTATGAAAATACCAATATAGGACTTACAACTAACATAAAAATACGTATTGATTACATAATATATTTTCATCATCATCATCATTTCGGCCGAATGAAGTCCACTGCTGGACACAGGCCTCCCCCAAAGATCACCACAACCACCGATATGGATGTGTTGTGAGCACATTGGGGGGTTTTGCCATAATCGCCACGCTTGGCAGGCGGGTTGGCGATCGCAGTTGAGTTGTTAATGTACTCGAAGGACGCTGCTGCCCATCCTCCAGTTAATCCCTTAGTCGACTTTTACGACACCCATGGGACGAAATGGGGTGGTGGCATTCTGAGCCGGCACCACACAGCAGTATCCAGATTCTATTGTTAATTCAATGCAGTTTATTTCAAACCGGATACAAGTGACCTTTTATATCAAATAATGCATCAAGCGAACAAACACACACATCCTATGCTTACGAACACCACTCCATTGCTAATAATAATAAACGCACATTCATAACAAGGATGGACCCCCCTTGTCGTGGTCTCGTGCCTCGTGGGCGTCATTACAAAACAACCAGCCAAACCAAAGAACAGAAAACTAAGCGAGAGTAGGAACACATATGTAACCCATCCATTTCTCCTGATACATGTTGTGAACGGTCGCCCTATGAGTAAAATATGGACTCTATCTACTTCTACCATAAATGTCTCTTGGTATTAGGTACATCAATTACGTCTGATTTTACCACCAAATAAATAGTCGCAGGTTCTACCGTAGGCATCATCGTCATCATCATCATCAAGTCCACTGCTGGACACAAGCCTCCCCCAAAGATCGCCATAACGACCGCGCTGGATGTGTTGTGTGCTCATTGGGGGGTTTTGCCATAATCGCCACGCTTGGCAGGCGGGTTGGCGGTCGCAGTTCATTTTATTGACACAGTAAACAACGTTCGTTAAATACGCTAAGCACAAACACCAAAGAATACCAAAAAATCTTATTCTATGTTACACGTGATAGAAGTTGTACAGGCTGGCGTAAAATAAAACTCTCGACAACACTTTACGACTGTATTATTCTCTTCAATACTTGCAGAATAACTAACTTAAAACTAATTTGTAAAACATTTTTTTTAAATCCCCACTACCCACTCTGATACGATTAACTGCAACATCCCAGTTTACAATATCAATACTTATAATCTAAATAACCAAAACAAGCATTATAGTTTGGTTTAATAAAGATATTAAAATACAGATAAATATAATAATCACTACAAACATTACAATATTAGATCAATGAACAAATAAGTCTGTTAACCGATTTAATCAATTGAGAACCTCATAATATCAAAGATGAATAAATACCCAAATCACAAACGTATATTATATTCTTATTTTAAAAACAACCATTTATTTATATTTTATTAAATTAAAGCTTACATTCGCCCATCCTGACAATACTGTTGCGTCCTCGCGACTGTATAATAATGTTCCACAACTCCTTAAACATTTTCCTTTTTACTGAAAATCTCTTATAATCATATTATCCAATATCAGTACAATACATTTCACGGTGTGTAATCTATTTTTATTATTTACTTTGCCACTAATACACATTCAAACAAACCATACTACCTCACTACAATAACGTTTTATAATCCTGTAAACATTTTCCTTTTTACTGAAAATCCATCTTATTATATCATTCAATATCAATACAATACATTTGTGTAAATCCATTATTTACTTTGTCACAGATACATTCAATCAAGCAATACTCCTTACTATCCTTACTATCCTTACTATCCTTACTGTCCTTACTATCCTTACTATCCTTACTATCCTTACTATCCTTACTATCCTTACTATCCTTACTATGCACTATAACTAGATCATTTGCAACTTTACTATCACTATTATTACGCCGAATAAATGATACATGAACTGAATCGTCGCTAAGACAAATATTTCGGGATGTAGTTGCCAGTACACGATCAATTATCCTCACTCTCGACTGATGAAGATTCAGAATCAAGAGTTTGATATGCAAGCCAAGGATGTATCTTGTCTACTGGATACACTCCTTTATAGCATATTTTACCTTTCTTTCGAGTAATTTGCGTATCTTCTATTTCATATCTGTCTTTTGGCAATATTTTACAGATTCTATAAGGGCCAAAACATTTCGGCACTAACTTCTTACTGCCTTTTTGCGCGACATCCCTTTCTACTCTAACTAACTGCCCTAAGTCAAATCGCCGTGGTGAACAACGCTTACTATCGAACCGCTCTTTTTGAGCTTGCTGATATTTATCTATCTTCTCAGAGACTTCAAACCTTACTTGTTCTAATTCTGTGGGTGTACCGTTCGACATTTTGTCCAGATTATTTTGAGAAACGCTTTCATCTATACTGATGGTCTGATCCGAACCAACTTGCGAAGTAAAGTCATTAACATAGTCAATTCCTGTCGAACTTATTACAGGAACATCATCACCTTCCAGACTCGTCGATAATTTAAGACGACTTTCAGCTACGCCAGTAAGTCTTATACCGAATAATAGCTCGGCAGGAGTTTTGCCAGTAGCTTTATTTATCGTGTTATTGAGTCCCCACTGCACATTCATAAGTGCCTCATCCCATATTTTTTCGTCTTTTCCATGTATTGTCGTCGTTAATGCGTCAAGTATGGTGCGATTATATCGCTCGACTTGCCCGTTGGCTCTCGGTGTAGCTACTGAATTCAATATATGTTTAACGCCCCTCTTTACTATAAACTCTTTAAATTTTGAACTAGTAAACGTACTTCCTCTATCCGAGATCAATCTATCCGGAACACCGAATAAGGCAAAATAATCTGTAAATACTCTAATCGTAGTGCTACTTTTTGTATTTTTGACAGGTTTTAGTACGATGAATTTAGTAAAGGCATCGATTATTACTAGAACATATTTGTTTTTCTTTTTACTTTCATTAAAGGGGCCAAGGTGGTCGGCATGCAGGGTGTGAAACGGCTTTGGTATCTTCTCTATAGGGTGTAAGAATCCTGATCGTTTTCCACTAGGAACTTTTCCATGTGCGCATTGTATACAAGATTGACAATATTTTTTTACAAATTTATTTATTTTTGGAAACCAATAGTCTGCTTTAACTTTGTCAAGTGTTTTTTTCATAAGAAAAATGACCTATTTGGTCATGACACGCTTGTAGAATTTGCCACCTCATACCCCGCGGTACCAACCATTTGTGTCCGTCATTAGTTTTTTTGTAAACTAGTCCAAGTTTTAAGCAATAGTTTTCTTTAATGTGTGCAACTACATCAGACTCCTTATCCTCCAAAACTCTTTTAATTCGTTGAGCTTCATCATCACTCATTTGAACAGTCATGAGCCAGTCGGTAGTGATATGCATTACTGAAGCAACGCCAAGTTCTTCTGAACAGAGTCTCTTGTCGTCGATCGGATTTCGACTAAGTGCATCGACGTGGCTCATAGCAGTTCCCGGTTTATATTTCATTTCGAAGTCAAATTCCTGAATAAAGCTCCACCACCGAGCAACACGAGGTATCATATCTCTTTTTGTTAAAGTTGCCCGTAATGAATTACAATCCGTGATAATCGTGAACTTTATACCAATTAAATATGGTCTAAATTTTACTAAGGAACTAACTACTGCCGACGTTTCTAATTCATACGACGAAAAGTATTGCTCGTCTGGCGAAGTCTGTTTACTATAATAAGCCACAGGTTTCATACTGCTATGATTTGGCTATTACATGTCCTTCTTCTTTGCAGTTGAAACACCTAACAGGACCTCTGTAGCTATTAGTACCAGTTGCCTGAACTCTTTCCCCAACTGGTGCAAATTTTTTGACTATTCCGGGTTTCATCGACTCGGGTTTCCTATTTCTAACGTTTCGCAAATACGCAAGCAATTTATCAGGATGTTTAAATTGAGCAGCTTCAGCTCCAAGCCTAACAGACCTATCTTCTATTCCAAAGATTAAACACTCTACTGCCCTCTTGCCCTTTATGTCGCACCTATTAAGTAAGGCTGTTTTCTCGTAAAAATAGTCTTCTAGGGATTCCCCGAACCTTGCTCTTTTTTCTAACATATCTGTCAACATTTGTCCGTAATTCTCTTCAGCCGGAAACGCAGACTGCAGCTTATCCTGCCACTCAGCCCACGTAAAGTTGACTGTAGTTAACCCTTCATACCAACGCTTGGCATTACCAACCAACTTGGGGATTGCATAATGTACAGTTTGTTTGTCTACCCAATTATAGATGCTAGCAATTTCATTAACCTTCGAGACCCACGTATTTATGTTCTGATTCCTTGAGGATGGATCGAATTCTGGCACTAGATTTATATTACTATACCGCTCTCTACTTCCATGACAAATTTTTTTCTACGAATCTCAGTAAGTTTTACTTGAAATATCTCCCTTATCTCTATAACTACCATCACTACTTTCCTTGCTATAACTTGGCCTAGTCTTTCGCCTCTTTATACTGCGGTTACGTGACTTTCTACGGCTTTCCCGTGGTACTTTTGTTGGACTACTCTTCGACTGTTGATGCCGATAGAAATGACGATGCGACTTACTTCTACTTCTGTCAGCTGACGACTGGCCACCCGAACTGGATGACGAAGCTCTAAACCGCTTATGCAGTTTCTTACGCCTGTCGACACTGCTTAGACGTTCCCGTTGCCAGCGTAGAGGCTGTTGTCCATCTTCCATACGGCACACAGAAGGCGTGTGGTAGTTTTGACGACGACTATCCCTTGTTCGTTCCGGGGGCGTTGTCAAGCGTCGCCAACTGGACAAATTATGTCCAGCACCATCCGGCATGGGAGGAGTTTGGGATCCCACTTCTGACATGATAGAAGTTGTACAGGCTGGCGTAAAATAAAACTCTCGACGACACTTTACGACTGTATTATTCTCTTCAATACTTGCAGAATAACTAACTTAAAACTAATTTGTAAAACAGTTTTATTAAATCCCCACTACCCACTCTGATACGATTAACTGCAACATCCCAGTTTACAATATCAATACTTATAATCTAAATAACCAAAACAAGCATTATAGTTTGGTTTAATAAAGATATTAAAATACAGATAAATATAATAATCACTACAAACATTACAATATTAGATCAATGAACAAATAAGTCTGTTAACCGATTTAATCAATTGAGAACCTCATAATATCAAAGATGAATAAATACCCAAATCACAAACGTATATTATATTCTTATTTTAAAAACAACCATTTATTTATATTTTATTAAATTAAAGCTTACACACGATAATATCCTTCTAAACAAATTAAACAAACAGTGCACGCCGCGCCGTAGCTGTGGCTAGGAGGTTCCCACTCAGCACGATGCTATGTTGCAACTTGAGCTACAAGTCAATCAAACTGTAATGTAATTCATGAGATAGTTTGTTTTTTACTGTTTGAAACATGTCTTAGAATAATAACATCTAGAAGGATAGTCTTTTGCGAGTGGCTGTCGCAAACACGTAACCTAAACACCATCCATCCGTGGGTTAGCAGCGTATTGCTTACTTTCGAGGTGACACATAGTTCAGAAGCGCATAGATAATGTTGTTATTGTGAGCTACTTACGTCACATCACAAATCGTAATTAAAATTCGCGAACAGCTACAGAATAGAAGAATATATGAAGATAGAACGGAAAAGTGGGCGGGACACGCGTGCCAACACTAGGGAATATAGTACTTACTACTTAAAACACTTTATTCTGTAGGTATGCGCTGAGACTAGCTGTCAGAACCATCAAGTATAAAAACTATTACATATTTAAAATTTAAAACTTCAACTATGAACTATTAGTTTTAGTGCTAGTTCATAAGTTTTAATTTGAATAATAGTTGATATTTAATAAACAGATTTTATTTATTCATTTGCTAGCGAAGCAAATTCCTTAGTGATGTTAAGCCAATTCAAGGCTGAGTTGAATTATAAAGATTTTGACGACAGGAAATGAATTCGGACCATCGCAAAATCATAAGTTTGTCATGAAAAGTTATGTTATGTTATTTCCCTAAATTTTTTATTTTAAAAAGCATTGTGTCACTCTGCGATTTTTCCTGTTTAGTGGGTACAGTTTACAGATGTAAATGTCACATGCACAAACGAATAATAGATTTTATTTATTTAATTGCTATCGAATCAAATTCTTTGGTGATGTTGAGCCAAATAGTTGAGTTGAATGATAATGATGATTTTGACGACACAAAACAAATTTGCATCATCCCTAAATCAAATTTTTGACATGAAAAGTTATGTTAGGTTATTTACATATTTTTTTTATGTAGGTACTTCCATACTCGCATTTCTTCTGAGTCGTGGGTACGCTTTACAGACATAAATCTCACACGCATAATCACCCAGACCCGAACCAACTATCTGCAGATCATACAAATATTTATTTCGTGCGGGGATCAAACCCGCGACACGTAGCGCAGGAAGCTAATCGCACCAATCGTATCGTCAAATAAATAATAATTATGTCTTAGATTATAATTAACCATCCGCTCACATTATTTTTATTTTCATCATGGCGAATAATTCCCTTGACGTGCTAGCTATCGATAACTCTGACAAACTTAGATGTCACCTCACTTACGGGCAAAATTTAATAATCAATCTAATCCAAAATCTTTAGATTTAAGATTTTGAAATCCATCCGTTGTTGTGTTACGGTCACATTTAACACAAAAAACAGACATATCCGTAATACGAAATCCAAAGATTTTGGATTAGATTGACTATTAATTTCGACCATTAATGACGTCAGCGTGAGTGCGTGGTTTGACAGAAAGTCGGCACACGCAAAATGTATTTACATTTTGCGTGTGCCTATGAAGCGGTGATTACAACATTTATTCTATCCTGATATAATCCGGACGAATTTCTGTGGCTGCTGCCACTTACAAGGAAATTACGGAGAACTAACGGGCCGCCCAGCAAATGGTGTCATATCCGCCACCATTCAAATGTTTAGATGCGCAATACGTGTGCCGACTATCCTTCTTGGTGTATTTCTGAGGTTTCAGGCAAGAAGGGGACGAGTCAATAATAATATAATTGACAGTAATAATGATAAAATAGACGTTAATGATAATAATATAATTGACTTTAATTATATTCGATGTGTCATAATTTTATTATTATTAATGTCAATTATAATTCTTATTATTGACGTCAATTATATAGAAAGAATAATTTTTATTTTAGGAACACAACACATATTCTTATATTAGGTAACAAAAACGTAAGGTTTGAAGTATGGTTGCTTTGTTAATGCATAGATGCCTAGAAAAATAACGCTGCAAAATCGATTGAAAAATTATCGTGAATTATATTATTATTGACTCATACCCTTTTCCCTTGACATACAGAATAATTATAATACGATTAA
Organism: Diloba caeruleocephala; assembly: GCA_947459985.1. Taxonomy (NCBI): domain Eukaryota; kingdom Metazoa; phylum Arthropoda; class Insecta; order Lepidoptera; family Noctuidae; genus Diloba; species Diloba caeruleocephala. Next base: position 10,797,124 of record OX381627.1, on the reverse strand, counting down.
GCACCTAATTACGCAGGTAATGCAACGAGTGGCGAACTATACACGAATAAACATATTCGTATGGTCTTTACGTTCAAAACAAATTTAACTGTGTTGTGACGCCTATAGGTATAATATAATGTTGTGCATTATGTTCGGTTCTCCCACCGGAAAGGGGTGATAAGGGTACACTCTGTAATATAGTGGTTTCAAAGAGCTCCCAGTAAAGCCCACCCTTTGGCACTTTCTCGCTCGTGTTGCTATCACGTAATATTACTACCAATAGAATATTGTAGGCATACCTATTATGATAAGTTGATTATATAGGCAAGTATATTGACCATTGATGGAAGTTATAGTTATTTTTATTCTTATTCTAAAATTTGTGTCATCTTCTATTCTCAAAAACTTCGGTGATGAATCAAAGCGATTTTAATCTTCGACATCAACTACGAACCGGGACCAGCAGACTAAATGCGTTACACACAAACGAAAGAAACTTTTCCTTTGAATTATGTCACTTCAGAATTCATTCCCTGGACGAATGGACGTGACAAAGAACATCGAACTGTCAAAACGTTAGCGATTATGAGCCCACGTATAGCTCGCGTTAGACTGTGCTTTTTTTTACCATTGTCGCACGTTTTTTGGCTATGCTCTAGTTCTTCCCACACTCGTTTTAAAAACGGCAATTTAGCAGGTAAGAATCTAGTACGCCCCTCCGCCTTCCCCAAGGTGGAGGAAGAACATGAGAAGCCATTTCAAAAAAGGCTTCTTCTTCTACAAAAAAGGATATCATGCTATATATTTTCTAAATTAGGAATTCAACCCGTGTACAAATGTCCCTGTTCTGCTTTGATCCAGAAAAGGACAGTCGCATACCTAAGTAGCAGACATATAGGTGTTTCTTTAAATAAGAATTTTCTTAAAAGCTAGAGTTTGTCTATGAACTAGTACTACAACAAACAATATCTATACAAATAAATAAAATTGAAGTGTCTGTTTGTAATGTCAAAATAACAGCTTTTTACTTAATGCATATGAAAGTATATACGGGACATATAACAAAAAAACAATTTTTAAATTTTTTGTCTGTCTGTCTGTCTGTCTGTCTGTTTGTTCCGGGTAATCTCCGAAACGGCTGGACCGATTTTGACGGGACTTTCACTGGCAGATAGCTGGTGTTCTAAGGAATAACTTAGGCTACTTTAATTTTAGAAAAATAATTAGGGTTCCGCGCAAAAAAAGGAAATTTTCAAAAATTTCAAGGAAACCCTTGAAATCCAATATATATATTCTATGTCAAGTGTCTATGTCGAAGTACTCTAAATTCCTTTTAAATTAAACGCGGGTGAAACCGCGGGTCCCAGCTAGTCGAAAATAGAAAGGGTACAGAATGGTCTTGGTGATATTATTGGTCTTATGGAGACGACCGCTTATTAAGATCAAGTACGCAGAAGAAATGCATGGTCAGTATCCTGAATTCCAGAAGCCACCAAAATATCGATGATTACTTGCTCAGCTTTCGAAACTGAGAAAAAGCCAAGAAGGTGGCATCTGAGATCAATCAATCAATCATACACAAGCTGCCTTTGAATTGAGGACAGGCATCAAGAATAAAGAGAAAACTCTTAGCTTGACGTAGTCGACTATCGAAAACGCATTAAAGTTCAGCACAAACTCAAAGAACACCCCCGAGTCAATGAGTTTAATTGCTCCTGTGTAATGATACATGGTAGAAAGCTGCACAAATTAAGAAACCTGGAGAAGATAGCTGACTCCATTGAATATTCTACAAGATATTCTAATCCCAAGATGTATACCTAGCCGCATAAAATAAAAGCAAGTGGACCTTCATACGTTTTGCGATGATAGTGAATCCGCATAGTCAGCTGCAGGACATAGGATGACGACAAACGCGACTATACTACATCTTTGATGGGGACCTCAAAATTTAGTCACCGAAAAGCTAGAGTCACACTACTAATAGCATATTAGTTCTTCCACAGGAAAAGCAAGCTTCGCTGTAAAGTACAGAGCGCTCGCCATCAGGAATAGAGTTGAAAATGACTAAAAGGATCTATTAGATAGACTATACCACTGTCCTCTCGTAGATTCAAACAGATCCAAGACAATCAAAGCCGTTGTGGCGCACAGGCTCAAAAAATGGAGACTACCAAACCTTAATTACGTCGTTGGATTCCATCACCACGAACGCAGCGGATAACTTGACTTCGACACATCACGTTACGGTTCACTGGTCTATCATTTCTGAACCTGGACCACAATGGCTCAAATTGAAGATTTTGAAAGTAGAAACCATGGGAGAAGAAAAGGAGTCAACATTGCAACACAATTATGGTAGGCAGCACCGGCAACGTAACTATATCCGTTATGATTTCCAGATAGCTTCGACTATTCAGAGCTACGGCGAGAGTATTGCAACTGTGTGTTGCATTAGTACTGTGCAACTCTCTCTCTCTCTAACAGAAGAAGTAAGTACCGCGAGAATAAGAAAAAACGTAAAGACCATTTTTTTATTATTGGTGTCCAGTGAAAATTCTACATGGAACTTCCTTCAACCCGTGGAAGTGCGAAGGGGTATGCCAGACTCCCACCGGCTAAAACCCCTGAAACGGTCCTCTTCGACACCGAAGGGGAGCTCCAGGTCCTTGTAAGACCACACTAGAGCCGACCATTGGTGCCACGCCTTTAAGCACATCACGGAGGGGATGATTGTAAAGCGGTTACCCCCTTTAGCAGAGAGAAGGCGACTGTAAAAAGGTCGCCCCCCCCGAGGCATTTCTCGTGGAGGATTGTAAAGGATCCTCCCAAGCCACGCTTAGCGCTGTGCCGCGCACACGGCGGCACGTGGCCACGTGCGTACCGCCGTATTCCCGGAGGTCACTCGGTGTGAGCTCGCAAACTCCCCAAGCTGCGCACCCGCAACCCCCGAGGCCCCCACCATGTATTGACAGCAGGGGGCTCAGGCGTGTTGGACTTGGGAGCCGGGACGGTTGTTGCCCCGGCGCCATCTCGTCCTTCTCCGTGCGGGATCGGCCCTCTCCCGATCCCGCTCTACAGTCTCCTTCTGGAGCACGAGGCTCTCACAGAAGGAGACCATTGCATTCCAATTTTCATGGTCTGCCTAAATACACACACTTACGACACTACTGCCGGCAGAGAGAGATCTTGCCCGATCCGATCGACCAGGATCCGCCGCTCGGCCGCCCACGCAGAGCACTCCTCGAGCGTGTGCTGTGCGGTATCCTGGTCGCTTCCACAATGTTGGCACTGTGCCGTAACCTCGCGTCCTGTTCTGTGCAGGTACGCACCGAAACAACCGTGACCAGTGAATACCTGCGTCAGACGGTAGGTGACGCGCTTGCTCCTTCTGAGTCAAGCTCCGAAGAGCGGCAGGATGGCCTCGACGGCGCTTGGTCGCGAACTTCAGGTGTAGGCGATGTCCCGTGCGATCCGTATAGCCACTCTGCGCTGCAGACTGTGAAGTTTGTTTCTGCAGCGCTGGACGCCTGACAGCCGGGATGACTATACAGGCGCCCCGTAGAGGGCCACGGACCGCACGACTCCCCCGTAAAGACGGCGAACTTCCTCGCTCGGCCCCCCGAAAAAGGTGAAGACCTAGACTGTAAGAGAACTTTATTTTAAGACAATATCGGGTCTATTCGCGTACAGAATAGTATCTAAATAACATTTTAACAAACCTTGACGGTCCGGTATTATCTTAAAATAATGTATTCAATTCGCGAAAGTGTAGGAAGTATTACTCCATTAAACTATCAAAAATAAATCTCAGTAAAATAACCGAACACGGCATAGAAATAGACTTCAGCTGCCAACAATAAATCAAAAGATATTTAAGAAAAATGTACACTGCATATCCATTATTATTTACAATCATTTACCAAACAGTTTTCAAGACTTACCACTGACAATGTTTAAAAAAAATACTGTTCAAACTATTACTATTTAAAAGATATTATACCATTAAGGACTATTTAGAAGATAAGTCAATAGAATTTGTAAGTTGGACTAATTAACATTCGCTAATTGTTAATACATTTGCATGTCATGTTATGACAGGATATGCTGAAACAAATTTACTGTAACACCTTATAAACCATATTCTAGCAAATCAATATTTTGATTGATTGATTGATTGATAAGTGTAAAACCAGGACATAAGCTACATCCCCATTGAAGCGCATCTTAAAGAACAAGTAGGTTTTTTTTAACAAAATCAACGTGAAAGTTCCTCAGAAGGCTAAACAAGAAAAATATAAAATAACCACTTCTGAAAAATAGAATGCTAAGCAACTTGGCCATAATCACGAAAAACTAGTTACCATGGCAATTTAAATGCAAGAGACAGCGTACTGACAGGCTCCTGATAGCGGATTACCACCATCTCTTCCACAACGAATAGAACCGTCGGTAAATGAAATAAGACAGAAGTATTACATCGTAGGTCTTCGCACTGTCTTTCACTCCATCGCAAGTAACTCTCAATAGCGTTAAGGCTGCCAACCAACGCCAAAAGATAGTCCTCTATGGAATATGCAAATAGAAAGGCTGATACATTGAGCACCTCCATTCCAAAGCATGACAGTAGATTATTTTGGCCTAATATCGGACCTACACTACACGATAGCGATCTGTCGATGTCTTTATGCTTGTCCGACAGACAGATGCCATACGTGCTACTCTCAATACAAACACCATGATGAAGCAAATATGAAAAAGAAGCCTAAAGCATTTTGGCGCTTCATCAAAGAGAAAAGAAACTCTATCTCGATAACCTTAATTCGTTATTGACCCTTTTGAAAAGTAAGGTGCTGAAATTACTTGCACGATATATACAGGGTGTTTGGTGCATCGTGTGCCAAACTGAAATGGTCAACTGGGGGGGTCATCTGCTATCCTTTAGACCCCTAAACATTTCTCATGCCCTGAGGATTTCGACTTTTTATTGTTTTATTAAAAAAATACCCAAATTTTACATTCAAATACAAATTTAAAAAAAGTATAAGTCGTAGACTCTGAATTTTAATCTTATACAAATTATTGTAATATGTATACCGAGAAAAATGTAGGACAATGTGTAAAGATGGAACATACCACAATAATATTGTAATAATAAATTATTTGCCGTGGCACTTAACGGCTGACCAGTCCCAACAGACGGCACCCGTTCACGAGCATGACGCATGCATCAGCATTGTTTAGCTCAACCATATTGTAGGAAACCGAACGACCCGATACACAACGCCACCGCCAGCAAGACATTTTAGTAAATATGACAGACCAATACAGCCAGGCAAAAGACAATCAATATTAGTACTAAAAATAACATCAATGGCTACATGATTCTCACACATTTACAGTTTCGTATGAATATTATAATATAATGTTACAAGAACACTATTAACAATAACTAATAGTCAATGTCATAATATTAAATATAAGAAACTAACATTAATAGAAATGAAATTTTAAATGAATTTGTTCAAGATTATGTCAAGTTATTGAATATAAGTAAATAACATAAAAAAATGTATGTAATTTCATGAGGGAGAGTCAAGTCAAATGTCAAGGTATATAATGTCAAGGTGTAAATATTTAAGTAAATAACATAAAAAATACAATTTTAAATGAGTCATGTCAACTTATTTTACATTAATAATATAATCAATTCCAATGTTTAAATATTAAACCCTTGATTGCAAGTTAAAACACTTGCAATCATATAAAATATAAGATGTATTAAAATAAATTATACAGCGCCAGAAAGAGGGTCGCAGTGTGCAGAAGGGAATCGTATGCCAGACATCTTTATCATCGATATAATGATTTATGCTATAGTAGGCCTTCGACATTAAAACACGTTTAATCAATGATTTGAACTGTAGTTCTGGCAAATCGGTAATACTAGAAGGAATTTTGTTGAAGAACCTAACATGTTTCCGATAAACGACTTGCTGGTTTTACTAAGTCTAAAGCCAGGCAAGACAAGCTTGTTCTTATTGCGAGTATTTAATTTGTCCACGTCACTTTTTTTATTGAAACTAATAATGTTCTTGCGTATATACATGATATTTTGGTATATATATAAGGATGGTAAAGTAAGTATGTTTATCTCCTTAAATAGATCCCGAAGTGAGTCACGAGAACCCAGATTATAAATAGATCGGACTGCTCTTTTCTGTAACATAAAAATTGATTCAACATCAGCAGCCGATCCCCACAATAAAATACCGTAGGACATAATACTGTGGAAGTAAGCAAAATATACCATTCTAGCTGTAGCCACATCTGTCACCTGTCTAATTTTCCTAACAGCATATGCAGCAGAGCTAAGTTTCCAGACAGTGCTTTTATATGGGGCCCCCATTGCAATTTGGAGTCTACTGTAACGCCCAAAAATACAGTCGATGGGACCAGATCTAATGCTCTACCGTCAAGTTTTACTTGTGTTCTTATATAGGCCACATTTGTCGTTGAAAACTTTATACATTTGGTTTCTTCTGCGTTTAGGAGAAGATTATTGGCCGAAAACCAATCAGATACCTTATGAAGTATATCATTGGGTTCTATAATATACCTATCATTCCTATTTACTTTAAATATAAGTGACGTGTCATCAGCAAACAAGACTATGTTTGACATTGTATCGTTTATCATAGGCAGGTCATTAATATAGACCTGAAACAGGAATGGCCCCAAAATTGATCCTTGAGGTACTCTCATTTTAACTAGTGAGCCCAGGATATTTATATAGGACAAGTGGTCACGTCATAACATTCCATGTAGGCATCACTATCTGAAAAAAGTTTATCCTTTATTTTACTCATTTTATTTATGTGATGGTTCCCTTTTTTATTTCAACATAACATTGCCAATACGGCCTAGCTCTTTTCTAAATCCTTCCAATTTGTTTTTCAATCTAGCTTTCCATGGTGGGTCTTGTTTCGGTTTTCGTGTTTGTTGAGAATGTGGAAGGTTTTTGATTATTTGCTACTACCAAAGTTCTAGCACATGCATAAATGATGTCATTAATATCACGGAGTGATATATTAGTCGTAAGTAGATTAGGTAAGAAATCGTTGATTGTTTTTGTTCGGCCGAATGAAGTCTATTCATCATCATCATCATTTCGGCCGAATGAAGTCCACTGCTGGACACAGGCCTCCCCCAAAGATCACCACAACCACCGATAAGGATGTGTTGTGGGCTCATTGGGGGGTTTTGCCATAATCGCCACGCTTGGCGGGCGGGTTGGCGATCGCAGTTGAGTTGTTAATGTACTCGAAGGACGCTGCTGCCCATCCTCCGGCCAAACCCTTAGTCGACTTTTACGACACCCATGGGAGGAGATGGGGTGGTGGCATTCTGAGCCGGCACCACACGGCAAGTCTATTGCTGGACAAAGATCACCACAGTGACCGTTTTGCCATAATCGCCACGCTTGGCAGATGGGTTGGCGATCGCAGTTGGGTTGTCAATGTACGCTAAAGGATGCTGCTGCCCATATTTCGGCTAATCCCTTAGTCGACTTTTACGACACCCACGGGAGGAGATGAGGTGGTGGTATTCTGAACCGGCACCACACGGCAAACTATGTATTGCAATTAATTATTGGCAAAGTTTCTCTTTTCTCTATTGCTATTTCTTAGGTTTCCGCGAGAGTTAGTAGAAACTGTAGAATAAATGGGTCTTGGTTCTCATCTACTTGAATATCAACATTATCACCATCGATTATTTGGTCTTAAAGATTCTCTGGGATTGTGTGTAGCTCTGAGGGCGTATGTACTTCTTGAGGGAGTGTCAGTATGACTGGCGTGCGTGGAATAGAGTGCTGTGTCGAGATCTCGAGAACCAGCGTGTGAGAATCTTGAAAACTGGATACGTCAGAAATCTGTGTTTCATATGTATGTTTGGTGTTTATGACTCTAGGTGACGTATGGCTGATTTGTGTACCTTGAGTTATTGTGGACTGCTCAGCTTTAGATTTGATCTCATCTCATAACTCAGATGACAAGTGTTTACGTGATTTTATGGTTAGTGCTTGATTAGACTGTTTCCGTAAAATTTTCTTATTTTAGGGTTATCGGGATTTCTATTCTTGAAAATTCATGCGAACCGTTTGATGAAGCCCGGTTTGTCAGGTTTTGCTTTGTAGTAGCAGAACATAAGTTCTGCTAAAGTAAAGTTGTGCTTGTGGCCACCTTCTTCTAGCATCGCCTATATCTGGGCTACCTGTGGCCACTTCTGGTGTACCGGCAGAGCTCATGGGAGACAAGTCCCCACCCCGCAAAGTATCACCTGAATGGTTGGACTCGCATTGTTCGGGATTCCCGGCTAAGAGCCGCCCATTACATTTGCCACCGATGGTTCGAATACTGAGACGCCCAGCATCGGCACCCGACGTGCCCCGGCGATCACCCCCGGGCAGCGACATACGGGAATTTCGTTTACTCATTTCTCCATTTCTTCCTTTGCCATTTCCTTATTAGCTTGTAGGTTTTATTTTATACAAGTGACAAGTGAATATATGTAATTATTAATTCCTTTATTTTAAATTTGTACAGACAAATTACATTTTTAAATACATATAAAAAACCATATATATTAAAAAAATATAAAAAATACTAGTCCACCGGCATCGGGAACAAGGTCCAAGCTTCCGGTGGTTAGGGCTCCAGCGAGAGGAACCTCCTAACAATACGAGCCGTGTCCAGGAGTACCGCTATCTGTATCAAGCCCTTGACCCAGTTGCCTAACGAGAGCCTCTTAAGGTGTTGGTCGAGGCTCTTGGCCATAAGGCCATTGGCCGTGACAACTATCGGCACAATGATTGCAGAGTCTACCTTCCACATATCGACAACCTCGTGCGCTAAGTCAAGATACTTAATTTGCTTATCTTTCTCGGCCTTTACGAGATTCTCGTCATGCGGGATAGTTATATCAACAATCATTGTCCGGCGCTCTACTCGATCTGTCACCACTATATCAGGCTTGTTGGCTACAATAGTCCTGTCAGTAATGATAGATCGATCCCAGTACAATGTGACATGGTCATTCTTGAGAACTGGGTCGGGCACATACCTGTAGTATGGCACTTCTGAACTCACAAGGTTGTATTGCAGTGCAAGTTGCTGGTGGATAATCCTGGCCAGTTGGTTATGCCTGTGCAAGTACTCGCCGTTAGCAAGACGAGAACAACCAGAAATAATATGTCTTAGGGATTAACCCGTACGAATAATGTGACGGATAGACGGTGGCATGCCCGACAGATGTCAAGCGTGCCCTCCTTCACAATATATTTTCGGTAATTATTCGTCACGATAACTTCATCCATAATTGCACAGGTAAAACCTTCGGTTTCCTCAAACAGGTCACCGAAGCGTAACCAAGACACGGACGCTACAAAGTTTACATCAGGCCCATGAAGGGCCTGGTAGAAACGTCCGTGAAGCACCATGTTCCGCCATACCTCCATATGGTCATTAGTGTCAAGCACTACAGGTTTATGCCAGTTCTCTTTAGCCAAGGAGAGCGGGGTGAGTCCCTTGTCCATCGCAACCACATCTCGGCGCATCCCCACTTCGGCATGGAGAAAGTACTCCCTGAAGCTGCACACCTCACGATTGTGGAGGGTCTTAGCATTTAAAAAGCCTCGACCCCCACATTTTAGTGGGATGTATAGCCTCATTACCGACGATCGTGGGTCTATCCAGAGCGTCCACTTAAGTATGCCGAAAGAATAGATTAAGACTGGCATGACCCAACCGTTAAAGGCGCGCACCTTTTTACCGCCTGACAAAAGACTTTTCAGTACTTTTTTTCAGGCGGCCAAAGAAGCGCCCCTGTAACGATTGTTTCATGTCAGCTGCGTTGATACCTAACGCCTCCGACATACCCAAGTACTTGTAGGTTTCAGGTGAGGAAAGGGATCTGATTTGTATGAAATTCGAAAGTTGTAATCCCTCGGATTTCATAATCTACCCTCGTTTTACATGCATGACTGCACATTTTTCCACACCAAATTCCATCCTAATAGAGTTACTAAAAGTTTCAGTTACCTTTAGTAGTCTATTAGTCGTAAATTGTTAGGGGCAAAGAGTTTCAAATCATCCATATATAAGAGGTGAGATATTACCTGACCACCTCTTCTCATCTGGTAGCCTAGCCCCGAACTCTCCAGCAGTGTGCTCAGAGGGTTCAAGGCTAAACAGAACCACAGCGGTCTCAGGCTATCGCCCTGAAATATTCCACGCCCGATCCTGATCGGTTCAATGTTTCCTTGAATCTGTGTACATCCCGGATAGTGAAGTACCGTCCTCCATTGCCCCATACATGCGAATAGGAAGGTGGGTAGGGTTGCATTTATTTTATGATTTGATTTGATTTTTGATTTGATTTTTATAAAAACGTTGCCCCACACTAGGATTTCTCCTGTGTCGTGGGTGCGTTTACAGACATGAATTCCACACACAATACACCCAGACCCGGAACAACTACCTGCAGATCGTACAAATATTTGTTCCGTGCGGGAATCGAACCCACGACCCCGAGCGCAGCAGTCCACTGTATCAACCACTGCACCAACCGTGCCGTACATATACAACTCTAGCACCCTCATGAGCCATGTATAATCTATCCAGCATGTCGACAGATCCTTGCGGTTACGTTTAACCTTTTGGCTAATGGCCACGTCAATAAGGAGCAGCTCCTTAGTACCACGGGACCGATTCCTACGTCCATTCTGAGAAGCAGACATGATGTAATTGTTATCAATAGGTGTGTTAATTTTGACTCTCAGGATGGATATAAGAAGTTTATAGACCGTTGGTAAACAAGTGATCGGTCTATAATTTTTGGGTTCCGTAGTAATACCTGATTTATGGAGCAGGTGGGTAATTCCTATTGTAAATAACTGTGGTAGTGCGCGCGACTCTAAGCGTGACTGGAACTGAGAGGCCAAGCGAGCATGTGAACTACATATCCATTTGAGCCAAAAATTGTGCAGCCCGTCCGGTCCCGGAGATTGCCAGTTAGGCAACGGACGGGCTGCACTAGCTACGTCTTGGGGGCTAATCACTATTGCCCCCGTTTCTGGTATTGGTTCACAAGCTCGTTCATCCTCCCGTATCCAATTGCCTTCGGTATGGCTGACGGGCACCGACCATATGCTGCGCCAGAATGCATTCATTATCATCTGGTCGGTGGGCTTCATCCACACCTTGGTCAGGTTGCTCCCAAGTTTTATATACCCACCTTTGGTCACTCTGGAATATGCGATTCAGGGTATACCGCTCCATTCGCCGTCTGTATCTACGAATACGGTTCGCCCATGCATAAACTTTCTGCTTGAGGTAGTCTATGCGCTCTGTGACAGGAGACATATATTCTAGAGAGCTGATAACAGTCCCCGAGAATGCTCGCCTCACAAAGCGCATCACTCTAGGGCAGGTATTACCCTCCCCGAAGCAGATTAGCTTGCCAATAAGTGCCCTAGCCTCATTAATACAATGTTCAATCCTGTACTGCCAAGCTGGCACGGCAGATTTTGGTCGAGTGGCTCTATCAATATTTGGAAATTTGACATGGGCCACACGACATGATGCAACGACCGAACAGTACAGAATCGAGTGCGTATCGCCGAGGTCTTCGCTGCTGCTATAAAATATATATGCTATAAAATGACAATTCGTCGCTATATTAATAATTGTCAAAATCCAGGAGAAAAAAATAACAATTTTAATCGTTTGTGATTACAATTGCGGAAATACTTTAAGACTTTCAATAGATGGTGTGGTCTTTTTCTTATTTAACCCGCTGGAAATATATCATGTGCTAGTGCTCCGCCCGAGGATGGCCAGAGTGGAAGCGGATACCGGATAAAACCACTGGAGCGGTCATCTTCGGCACTGAAGGGCTCCTGCTCCTCGTTATGATTTAGGCTCGTTTGAGCTAGTCTCTGAAGAGAAGCAGGACGGCCTCAACGACGCGCTTGGTCTAAAGCAATCTCGCCTTTTCTTGAATACGAGCCACCGAGGACCGCCACCTCAGCTTATGGAAAGCCCCTGGGGCCCGACTTCGCCGCCCTGGCGGAGGGGCCATGTGTCCAAAGGCGGAAAGCGCACCAAGACAGTGACCGCCTCGTAGGATAGGGTCTGTACCCTCATGCGATCCGTATAGCCGCTTTGCGCTGCAGACCGTGAAGTTTGGAGAGCTAGAAGATGGTCTTATCATAGGAGAAGAGGCATAATATGACTTACTTGGTCGAGTGTTGTGACGAAGAACTTATAGCATAGTCGAATGAATACGACTGTGACTTGTTATTCCTGATAGAGTGCAGTTAATTAAAAGTAGGTTTATGAAAAGCAGTCTCCAAGTTAGAATGAGACCAACGCTAGGAGTTATTTTCTGTACGGTGTACGGATTAAGAATATGGCATCACTCCATCTCCTGTGTATGTCGTGAAAGGCGACTCTAAGCCAGGGGAATAGGCAGCAGCGACCCTTCTGTGGAACTTTAGTCATACTGCGCTCACCAACTCGCCTACTAAACGTGGTGAGTAACTACTGGCAAATTCCTTCCGAAGACGACACGGTTGTGGATGGGGAGGCCTTTACTCAACAGTGGACGTTCTTTGACTGATATGATGATGGCCAGGAAGACGATGGCGATTTAGTTATAAAGTGAAACAACAACAAGCCATTGTAATAGATAACAGAGCAATAGATTCTATTATATTCTAATTACACGATGGATATTAAAAAGAGTTATTATATAGGTACATATATAGGTACGTATATAGGTATTATATAGGTACCTGGATAGGTATAAAATATACACATATATACATAAGTTATTACTTATTAGATATACTTAGGAAAACTTTCTTACATAGGTAGGTAGGTAATCACGAAGTTACCTAATAAATAAAATGTAGGTGGCGTAAGAAAGTAGCTACCAACTTACTTATCACTATCATAAAAAATGAAAAGCCAGATATCTAGAAGGCACCTAAAACGAGCGGAAGAAACAGGAAACGTGATAAAGCATTATTTGCCCTACTTTCCAGTCAAGTCAACGCAACTAGCTTATTACGAAATCTAGAAATTCGAACAAAGGCAGAAAAATGCTAACTCTTAAATCGTATCGAGATAAGAAAAAATATACAATACAGTATAAATAATACATTCCATTTTACTCAGTCCATAAGGCATGAAACCCGACATTATCGTTATATACATCTCAGCAATAATACTAAAATCGTTAAATACAATGCCTGCTAGCTAGAGAGAGACAGGATGCCCGTGTGTATCGTGCCTAACTGCTCACGAAGTCACGAACCGGTTAGAACCAGAATAACGCAGATCACGGTACACGAACACGGGCTAGGAATCGGCGATCTATTTTTTCTTTTCTCGCATTCTTCGAGGTTCAAGGCTATCAATTGTCCTAGCAACGTTTCAAAACTTGCCTTTGTTTTTTAGTATTTTTGTAATTTGTAATGCAAGTTATCTCATTAACAGTTACCATGTTTAGAACCCATGTAATACCTACTTAGTACCTATATCATTATTTAATTTCATCGTGGGTGGACTAACCTGCCTATATACCTATGAAGTAGGTATTGCATACGTACGTATATACTTACACATATAAATAAACCTCTACCAGTATTTATCTAATATGCATCTGTACGTAGATTTGTTTTCAATTAGATACCATGGTACTTACCATTAGAAAATACGCAGTTACCTACTTTAACAAATAAAGTATCTACCGAGTACCTATCCACATTATAGAACAATTAATTGATTGATACAATATATAATCAAAAATATCTTATCTTATAATGTTCGTATCAATCACGCTATCTCGGAGCGGATCAAAACACAATACACATTACGCTTACGCTTAGCCCACTTCGCTCAATTAAATTATACAGTCCGTGACTCAACGTTTCGGCTCAATCCAAATCCAGTATTATTATTACTTTTAACGATAGCCGCGTTGTTTGCAACTCGAGCCATGAGCCGAGCGAGCGAGGTCATTACGGACAAAATGGGGGCGAACCATTCCGATAATAATATACCACTATGTTAGCCCGATAGTTATGCTTATGTCGAAATGGCGCCGCTTACGAACCGTGCGACTGAGACAGATAAATCGACTGTGGCCCCTGTCTGCTTAAATAGACAGAGATAGGGCATACTGCTGCCGACAACCGCTAGGAATTTGCCAACCGACCAATACTGGCAGTCCGCCATACTGGCATTGGCAACCGCGTCTGTCTGCGTCTGCCTGTGAGTGAAAGGAACAGAGTTTCGGTCTAAGTCGGCGTCGGTAAAGTGACTAGTGAGTGTGCCGGTGCATTTCGATCGAAAGACGTAGGTCACTGTGCTCGTCTAATTTTACTTGACCATTATTACAATAATTGTAATTTACATAATTAGATTACAGTTGTAATACTTATCCTGCTTGACAGCAAGACGCCAGAGACAAACGCTGACGCCGAATGCGTTCAATGACGACGACTATCGATAACATAGTTGACTTTTTTGACAGCGTACGTTTATTTGGCCGGCCATTTTGTATTTTTCTTGCAGAAGCGAAGTGACAGAAGTTCGCGGAAAATAAGTTATTTGCATTTTCCTAGTGTATGTGATTGTTATCTCAAGGTTATCATATAACACGGTGAAAGCCGGAAAAGTGGTCGAATGTGTTGTTGTTTTTGTTTCGGGTTTGAAGAAGAAACAGTGATATAATTTGATTGTAAACTAACGTTAAGGATTGATTGTGCCGGGTTTAGTATTTAGTGATTATGAACCAAAACACAGCGAGACTCTTCTAAGAACTAAGACTCGGAATCAGTTCCATAATTATCGGGATAATGAATGTGAGTATAACTTGATTTATTTTAATTGTTTGGCGGCATGGTATTTTTTATAGTAGAATTAGCATAATATTTTATGTTATGATTTTACTAATCTTATGTTGGATTGATCAAATGAATTGAAATTAAAGGTAGAAATTGTATGAAGTTCTCATACAGATTTTTCATAAATGACATGAGTTGCTGAATCAAACATAAGTATCGCATAGTAATGTATAATAAAATTGAAATACTCTCGGTACTTAAATTTTATTTAAGAATTCAATTTTTTTTAGAATATAATGTAAGTAGGTACTTAGAGTATTGTCATTATTTTAAATCCAGTTAATTAGGTTATGATATAGTTTAATTTGTAGGTACTAAGACAAATTCAGCTACTATCACATTGGCATTATAGTTTATTTATTATTTTGGCTGTTTGTTATGAAACTTTATTTGTTAAGTCGATGTTTTATGAATGTGAAATCTGTTGTTATATATTACTATTAAATTATCTGTGAATGAGTTTATAACATTGCCTATGTAATGATTCTATTAAACATTATGAAGTAACTATGCATAAATAAGAAATAAATCAATCCTATATAAACTACATGGGTAACCTAAGAGGATTATTGCTCAGGCTCACCACACCTTGTGAGAATCAAGAATCAAACAAGTGACAATATTTCTAATAATAATTGAACAATTTACAAGTCAGAATGATGAGGATAACTTAAATGGATGCTTATACCTTGTTCACAGGTATGGTAGATGATGGCCACTAAGCATGTGCCTGTATTACCTTCATCGCCTACAAGCAATGAATCAGGTTAGTTTTTAAGTTGATGTTTATTTTTGTTTATGTTTATTTTTATCTATTTTATTAATGCTATGTTTTCCACACTGTTTTGCCTAACACAGTTATAGGAAAATCGAAGTTTGAAGAAGAAGGTGGACTCTTTGATACATATAACATAATAGTTTAGTAAATATAATAATTTATAAATAACTCATCTGTACAACTAATGCTAGCTGCCTTTCTCTAAACAATTTTTTTTCCTATTACTGTTTTATGTGGAACATTGTAGTTTTATACTCTAATATTAGAAAATTAGCTCAAAAAATTAAGTTTGCTTTACAATGTTTAGTTGAATTATATTATTTTACAATAGTTTATATTAGCTTTTTATTCAATTGCATCTTGGTTCTGAGGTTTTTCTGCTGTATTTCAAGTGTCTCCTTTCTTAGAAAAAGTTATTGGGAATTGTATTCATCCTGGCATATACTTTTAATTCGAGATAATTGCAGTTTCTACAACAGAAGCTTTGTTTGGTTTAGATGTAGTACTAAAATAAAGATAGTTCCTTATCTTTATTTTGAATTTTTAAATTATTTATTTTAAGAAAAAATTGCTCCGCACTAGGATTTCTCCTGTTGTGGGTGCGCGCTTACAGACATAAATTTCACTCACAATACACTCAGACCCGGAACAACTACCTGCAGATCATACAAATATTTGTTCAATGTGGAAAGCAAACCCAGCGCAGCAGCCAACCATATCAGCAACTGCACCAACCATGCCGACTAAATCTAAATCATAACATATTTTAAACTTCAAACTGTTTTATTGTGGATCATAGGGTACAAGGGATGTTTACATTATAATATGATCAGCTATGTCCCGCCATTGGGCATACAATATTTTAAAACAATAAATTAAATCATAACTAAAAGCGTACAATGTTATACCACAAATATAACAAATTATACCATAATTAAATCGAAAATTATCATTAATAGTTTAATGGCAAAAAAATAGAAAACACATTATACCATAATTAAATTGGAAATTATTATTAAAAGCATATAATGTCAAAAAAATTCACATAATATCAGGGTCCCCCAAGTTTAAGCTTTTAAGTGACAAGCATTTATTTTGCAGGCACTCGCACTGCATTAAGTTAACTGTAAATATAAGTTTATCTAGTAATTATTCTGTTTTTATGTAAGTCATTATATTCTTATTATCGATCTGGCCTGTATGGTGCGTGCTAAGAATACCACCACCCCAGGGATGAACCCTTGAGTGTTATAAAAAGTGACTATGGGAATAGCCGGAGGATGTCCCCCAAGTTTAAGCTTTTAAGTGACAAGCATTTATTTTGCAGGCACTCGCACTGCATTAAGTTAACTGTAAATATAAGTTTATCTAGTAATTATTCTGTTTTTATGTAAGTCATTATATTCTTATTATCGATCTGGCCTGTATGGTGCGTGCTAAGAATACCACCACCCCAGGGATGAACCCTTGAGTGTTATAAAAAGTGACTATGGGAATAGCCGGAGGATGTGTAGCAGCGTTCTTTGAGTACATTTACAACCCAATTGTGATCGCCAACCCGCATGCATATCGAGGCGATTATGGCAAAACTCCCCAAATTAATACACACATTCAGACCCTTAGTCCCCAGCAGCCTTTTTTTTTTCCAGATTACGGTAACATGGTAACAGTGGGGCAGGGAGTGCTCGGTCATTGTGACAATCTTTGGGGGAGGCCTATGTTCAGCAGTGGACTTCTTTTGGCTGAAATGATAATGGTGATGAATCAGATTTGAAATGAATTATTTTCGGATTTAGTTCTTCACTTGTACCAGAAAGTGTTCTTTGGAACTGAAGTGGGAAGTGGGTTTCCACGGAGTGGAAATTTGAATTTTTGCTAAATTTTAAGATTGTCGGTCAGATTATCAGTCAGCGAGTAAGAATTTCAGTATGAATACACACTTTAAAACAGGCATGGGCAACAATCCGGCCCGCTGTAACATATGATCCGGGACGCGAGACATTATAAACCCAAATAAAAAAATATTACATTAGGTACTTATACTCACTGGAGTGACAGGCGGCAAACATCAAAGGAGGTTTGCCGCCTCATGGGCTCAAATCATAAGATTTATTGCTTCTCAATTATTCTAAATTAGTTTATTCCAGATTATTCCTTCATTTTGCCTATATAAGCGGGTGGATCGCCCGAACGAATCGCTCTTGGGATGAGAGCAAGAAACCAATAAAAAAAAAAAAAAGAAACCGAACGTTAGTTCCGTTCTATTTGAGCTACCGAGGTGATAACTTGGACAAGCGATATCCTAGCGAACTGCTCGAGCCCTCAACTGTCTTTGTGACTTTGTGTGCATCTTGAGTGGCTACTAACTATAGTTTGATATTCAGTTTATTGAACGAAAAGTAAACAAAAATGATGTCTGGTGGAAAGAAACGAAAAGTAGATACAG
Source organism: Diloba caeruleocephala (assembly GCA_947459985.1). NCBI lineage: Eukaryota > Metazoa > Arthropoda > Insecta > Lepidoptera > Noctuidae > Diloba > Diloba caeruleocephala. Next base: position 10,778,944 of record OX381627.1, on the reverse strand, counting down.
AGGGTTTCAAGAAAAATGGACTGAAGAATTATTTTTTATCTTGCACAATGGTAAACCTATTGGTTTGCTATGTAATGAATCCATTTCCGTAATGAAAGAATTCAATATAAAGAGGCATTACTCAACTAAGCAAGCTACGCTGCACTCACTGACAGGACAATTAAGAACTGACAAAATCCAGAAGCTTACCGCAAATTTGGAAAAACAGCAACAAATGTTTCATAAACAAAGAACACAACTTGATAATGTTGTGAAAGCTAGTTAGCTCAAAATTGGCATAGGCATTAAAACCATTTGCCGAAGGAGAAATGATCAAGGAGTGTATGTTAGAAGTTTGCGGTATTTTGTGTCCTACACAAATTTGTGTGTTACACTTCTGGTAGTAAAGTAATTATTCTTATATTTTCGGGAACTTGAGGTTACAATATTATACAGACCGCGGTCGCTTAGCTTCTACAGATCTTTACCTGCACGAGGGCCATCAGTTTTTTTACATAATTTTTATGTAATTTTTCTTATCAGCATCACACTTTTTACGAGTTTACGTAATTATTTACTAAGTGATGTTTGCAAGGTACGCAGGATGACTTGTTTTACTTATTTATACAGAATTATTCAATAAAACTTAAGAGTAATTGCAGTTGAGATTGATTATATGACCAAACTTAAGGTTTCAGGTCGAGCTTAGTATACGAGGTCGAGGTTAGAACTACATATTTTTTAGTGGTTTTGGTAGAGATACATTTATCCGTGTGGTGTCCGGATTAAGAATATAGCACCACTCCATCTCCTCCCGTGGAGGTCGTAAAAGTCGACTAAGGGACTCTTAACCAGAGGGATGGGCAGCAGCGTCCCTTTTGCTAAGCAGTACCAATTCTGCGCTCACCAACCCGCTTGCCAAGCGTGGTGAGTATCGGCAAATTCCCCCCAAAATGACAACACAACATAAGCACCGGCCCCCAGTTCCCGGCAGCCCCGCCATTCCTGGCCATGGTGGCGGCCACGGAAACGGCGGGGCAGGGGGTGCTAAGAATCTCCGGATGGGATCCGGCTACCACCCTAAACGAAAACTGGCCCTGGTGACATATAACACACGCACACTGAGGGCAGACGAAAAGATTGTCGAGCTTGAAGAAGAAATAGATAAGTTGCACTGGAATATCATGGGTCTATTAGAAGTCCGAAGAGAGGGGGAGGACACAATAACCCTGAAATCCGGCAACTTATTCTACTACCGGGAAGGCGAACATCTGTCTCAAGGTGGTGTGGGGTTTCTCGTCCGCAAGTCCCTCATTAACAGTATAGTGGCCATCGAAAGTGTGTCGAGCAGGGTAGCGTACCTGATACTCAGAATATCCAAGAGGTATTCGTTGAAGGTCATACAGGTCTACGCACCGACCTCGACACACCCAGATGATGAAGTAGAGAGTATGTATGAGGACGTAAGTAGGGCCATACATACCTCGAAGACACATTTCACTGTTGTGATGGGGGGACTTCTACGCAAAGCTGTGCACTCGATGTGATGGTGATTTGAGAGTGGGGCAATTTGGATATGGGCAACGGAACCCCAGGGGACAGAGGCTGGCTGACTTTTTGGAAAAGGAGGGACTCTTTGTGATGAACTCCTTTTTCCAAAAGCCGCCTCACAGGAAGTGGACCTGGATGAGTCCCGATGGTTCCACGAGGAATGAGATTGACTTCATCATGACCAATAAAAGACAAATATTCAATGATGTCTCTGTGATCCACAGGGTGAAAACCGGTAGTGAACACCGAATGGTAAGAGGCACATTGAATATTAATCTCAAAGTTGAGAGGTCTCGTCTGATGAGGTCTACGCTCCGGCCCTCTAGTGCTCATGTCCAAAACCCCGAGAGCTTTCAACTCGAACTCCAAAAACGCTTCGAGTGCCTGGAACATTGCGTATCTGTGGACGATTTAAATGGTAGGTTTGTAGAAACTGTCCAAACGGTTGGGTCTAAGTTCTTTAAACCCACCGTAAAGGTAGACCAAAAAAGTTCTCCGATCACACTCTAGACCTCATGGCAGAAAGACGCGCCATGACGCTGCAGTCCTCCGGTGATGCTGAAGCATACCGACTGCTCAATAGACGGATATGGAAGTCCTTGCGTCACGATATCCGCACCTTTAACACTTATGGTGAAGTCTATTGGGCAAAGTCGTATTATGAAGCTGAAGACCGAGGACGGCAGTGTAGCGTCGACTAAGCCAGAGGTTTTGAGAGAGATTGAGAACTTCTACCGGCAGTTATACACCTCGGTTACTATACCTACCATTGGCTCTGACAAAGACCCGCGAGCCTAACTAACCCGACACTATACCGAGGATATCCCGGACCTCAGCCTGTACGAGATTAGGATGGCCTTGAAACAGCTTAAAAATAACAAGGCGCCGCCGGGTTGAGACGGAATTACGACAGAGCTTCTGAAAGCGGGTGGCACACCGGTACTTAAAGTCCTTCAGAAGCTATTCAATTCCGTCTTACTCAAGGGCACTACGCCGGAAGCGTGGAACAGAGGTGAGGTGGTGCTCTTCTTCAAAAAGGGTGATAACACCCTATTGAAGAATTATAGACCCATCTCACTTCTGAGCCATGATTATAAGCTGTTTTCAAGAGTCATCACGAATCGTCTCGAGCGCAGGTTTGATGACTTCCAGCCTCCCGAACAAGCCGGTTTCCGAAAAGGTTTCAGTACCATAGACCACATCCATACGCTGCGGCAGGTTATACAGAAGACCGAGGAGTATAATCTGCCACTATGCTTGGCGTTTGTGGACTATGAGAAAGCCTTCGATTCGATCGAAACCTGGGCAGTGCTGCAATCTCTGCAGCGGTGCCAGATTGACCATCGGTACATTGAAGTGTTGAAGTGCTTATACAGAAACGCCACCATGTCGGTCCAAGTACATGAACAGAGCACGGGGGCAATTCCATTGCAGAGAGGTGTGAGACAGGGGGACGTCATTTCCCCGAAACTGTTCACCGCTGCAATGGAGGATGCCTTCAAGCTACTGGAGTGGAAAGGATTCGGCATTAACATCAATGGCGAGTATATCACTCACCTTCGATTTGCCGATGACATCGTAGTCGTCGTGCCCATCCCAATATCCGTTGGGAGCTCTGTTCTCGAAGTTGTTGACGAGTAGGTAGACATACTCGTCAACAACTTCGAGAACAGAGCCCAACCCACATGGGCATTAGACATGACTTTTGTCTTGCCCATGTTCATCTTAAGGCCCACCTGTTGGGAAAGTCTGTTGAGATCATCGAGCATTGTGCTGAGCTCTTGCAGCGATTCTGCCATGACTACGATGTCATCGGCAAATCGAAGGTGAGTGATATACTCGCCATTGATGTTAATGCCGAATCCACTTTTTTTTCCACTCCAGTAGTTTGAAGGCATCCTCCATTGCAGCGGTGAACAGTTTCGGGGAAATGACGTCCCCCTGTCTCACACCTCTCTGCAATGGAATTGCCCCCGTGCTCTGTTCATGTACTCGGACCGACATGGTGGCGTTTCTGTATAAGCACTTCAACACTTCAATGTACTGATAGTCAATCTGCAGAGATTGCAGCACTGCCCAGGATTCGATCGAATCGAAGGCTTTCTCATAGTCCACAAACGCCAAGCATAGTGGCAGATTATACTCCTCGGTCTTCTGTATAACCTGCCGCAGCGTGTGGATGTGGTCTATGGTACTGAAACCTTTTCGGAAACTGGCTTGTTCGGGAGGCTGGAAGTCATCAAACCTGCGCTCGAGACGATTCGTGATGACTCTTGAAAACAGCTTATAATCATGGCTCAGAAGTGAGATGGGTCTATAATTCTTCAATAGGGTGTTATCACCCTTTTTGAAGAAGAGCACCACCTCACCTCTGTTCCACGCTTCCGGCGTTGTGCCCTCGAGTAAGACGGAATTGAATAGCTTCTGAAGGACTTTAAGTACCGGTGTGCCACCCGCTTTCAGAAGCTCTGTCGTAATTCCGTCTCAACCCGGCGGCGCCTTGTTATTTTTAAGCTGTTTCAAGGCCATCCTAATCTCGTACAGGCTGAGGTCCGGGATATCCTCGGTATAGTGTCGGGTTAGTTAGGCTCGCGGGTCTTTGTCAGAGCCAATGGTAGGTATAGTAACCGAGGTGTATAACTGCCGGTAGAAGTTCTCAATCTCTCTCAAAACCTCTGGCTTAGTCGACGCTACACTGCCGTCCTCGGTCTTCAGCTTCATAATACGACTTTGCCCAATAGACTTCACCATAAGTGTTAAAGGTGCGGATATCGTGACGCAAGGACTTCCATATCCGTCTATTGAGCAGTCGGTATGCTTCAGCATCACCGGAGGACTGCAGCGTCATGGCGCGTCTTACTGCCATGAGGTCTAGAGTGTGATCGGAGAACTTTTTTGGTCTACCTTTACGGTGGGTTTAAAGAACTTAGACCCAACCGTTTGGACAGTTTCTACAAACCTACCATTTAAATCGTCCACAGATACGCAATGTTCCAGGCACTCGAAGCGTTTTTGGAGTTCGAGTTGAAAGCTCTCGGGGTTTTGGACATGAGCACTAGAGGGCCGGAGCGTAGACCTCATCAGACGAGACCTCTCAACTTTGAGATTAATATTCAATGTGCCTCTTACCATTCGGTGTTCACTACCGGTTTTCACCCTGTGGATCACAGAGACATCATTGAATATTTGTCTTTTATTGGTCATGATGAAGTCAATCTCATTCCTCGTGGAACCATCGGGACTCATCCAGGTCCACTTCCTGTGAGGCGGCTTTTGGAAAAAGGAGTTCATCACAAAGAGTCCCTCCTTTTCTAAAAAGTCAGCCAGACTCTGTCCCCTGGGGTTCCGTTGCCCATATCCAAATTGCCCCACTCTCAAATCACCATCACATCGAGTGCACAGCTTTGCGTAGAAGTCCCCCCATCACAACAGTGAAATGTGTCTTCGAGGTATGTATGGCCCTACTTACGTCCTCATACATACTCTCTACTTCATCATCTGGGTGTGTCGAGGTCGGTGCGTAGACCTGTATGACCTTCAACGAATACCTCTTGGATATTCTGAGTATCAGGTACGCTACCCTGCTCGACACACTTTCGATGGCCACTATACTGTTAATGAGGGACTTGCGTACGAGAAACCCCACACCACCTTGAGACAGATGTTCGCCTTCCCGGTAGTAGAATAAGTTGCCGGATTTCAGGGTTATCGTGTCCTCCCCCTCTCTTCGGACTTCTAATAGACCCATGATATCCCAGTGCAACTTATCTATTTCTTCTTCAAGCTCAACAATCTTTTAGTCTGCCCTCAGTGTGCGTGTGTTATATGTCACCAGGGCCAGTTTTCGTTTAGGGTGGTAGCCGGATCCCATCCGGAGATTCTTAGCACCCCCTGCCCCGCCGTTTCCGTGGCCGCTACCATGGCCAGGAATGGCGGGGCTGCCGGGAACTGGGGGCCGGTGCTTATGTTGTGTTGTCATTTTGGGGGGAATTTGCCGATACTCACCACGCTTGGCAAGCGGGTTGGTGAGCGCAGAATTGGTACTGCTTAGCAAAAGGGACGCTGCTGCCCATCCCTCTGGTTAAGAGTCCCTTAGTCGACTTTTACGACCTCCACGGGAGGAGATGGAGTGGTGCTATATTCTTAATCCGGACACCACACGGATAAATGTATCTCTACCAAAACCACTAAAAAATATGTAGTTCTAACCTCGACCTCGTATACTAAGCTCGACCTGAAACCTTAAGTATGGTCATATAATCAATCTCAACTGCAATTACTCTTAAGTTTTATTGAATAATTCTGTATAAATAAGTAAAACAAGTCATCCTGCGTACCTTGCAAACATCACTTAGTAAATAATTACGTAAACTCGTAAAAAGTGTGATGCTGATAAGAAAAATTACATAAAAATTATGTAAAAAAACTGATGGCCCTCGTGCAGGTAAAGATCTGTAGAAGCTAAGCGACCGCGGTCTGTATAATATTGTAACCTCAAGTTCCCGAAAATATAAGAATAATTAATTTACAACCAGAAGTGTCTTTTGAAGATCCCTACAGTAGTTCTGGTAAATCGGTAATACTAAAAGGAATTTTGTTGAACTAGATTCTTAACTGTTTCCGATAAACGACTTGCTGGTTCTACTAAGTTTAAAGCCACGCAAGACAACCTTGTTCTTAGTGCGAGTATTTAAATTGTGCACGTCACCTTTTTTTATTCCGGGAGATCTCAATGCCAAACATGAGTCTTGGAACTGTCTCACCCACAACCACAGAGGAAGTAAATTATACTCTCTCAGTAACCTCCTCAATTTTGACATCATCGCCCCGATGTATCCCACTCACTACCCCAGCAATGTTAATCATCGCCCGGATATACTCGACATAGCACTTCTAATGAATGTCAACCTCAAGTTGCATTCCATTGAAGTACTACAAGAGCTAGACTCCGATCACCGTCCTGTGATCCTTCACCTCACCTCCCGCTTTGGCCCCACGGACACAGGGCTACCCCCTCAGACCATTATGACGACGGACTGGAGGAAAGTTAGGCAACGCCTCAACGACCCCTCGTCCGCTCAGTTAGATAGAATTCCCGAATGCATAACGTCAGTCGCAGACACGCTAGGCGCGATCGACTCCCTCACCGGGCATGTACAGTCCGTCGTGGACGAGTGTTCACGGCGAGTTCCTGCGATGGAAGACCATCGCATGAAACTCCCTGACGATGTACGTGCACTGATGACGGAGAAGAACGCAGCCCTTAGAGCGTACTCATCTTTTCCCAGCGAACCCAATCGCCTCTTTATGCGCCACCTGCAGCGTGCTGTCAAGGAACGTATTAAGGAGTGCCGAGAGGCTAACTGGGATAAGATGTTGGGCGACTTAGAGCCAACCCACCTTGCGGCCATGACAGATGCCAGACATCTGCAACGGAAACTCAAATCCGAAACATCCAATGCTGTCCCCCCCCTCAACCGTCCCAACCAAAGGCCGGCCTTTGATGACGACGAAAAATCCGAATGCCTAGCTGACAGTCTAGAAGCGCAATGTTCCCCAAGCACTCTACCTGTAGACCAAGCTCACCTCAAAAAGGTTGACGCTGAAATCGAACGTAGAGCAGCTATACCGCCTGCCGAGGACCCTGACGACCCCCTCCCTCCGGTCACGGCAGACGAGGTCAGAAATCTCGTGAAAAAGATTCACCCTCGCAAAGCCCCCGGCTCTGTCGGTATCACCAACAAGGTGATTAAACTCTTCCCCGAACGTCTTATCGCCTTAATGACCGTCATCTTCAATGCGGCATTAAACAATAACCTCTTTCCGCATACGTGGAAACAGGCCACCGTTATCGGTATTCCCAAACCCGGTAAGCCCAAGTGCGAGCCTTCCAGCTATCGCCCCATAAGCCTTCTCAATTCTCTTGCGAAGATTTATGAGCGGATTATCTATTCCCGATTAAAGGATTTTGCCGATTCCAAGAAACTCATTCCCGACGAACAGTTTGGTTTTAGAACCAAACACTCGTGTGTACAACAAGTCCACCGACTAGTTGAACACATCACGTTCGGATTCTCACGCGGCATGATGACGGGAGTCCTCTTTTTCGATGTTGCGAAAGCATTTGACAAAGTCTGGCACAATGGCTTATTATATAAGTTGTATCAACTCGGAGTGCCTGACCGTCTCGTTCTCATCATACGAGACTTCTTGTCAAATCGCAGTTTCCGATATCGAATCACGGGCGCTCTCTCTTCCCCCCACCCCATTAGAGCCGGAGTCCCACAAGGATACGTGCTAGCCCCACTATTGTTCACACTGTACACCAGTGACCTCCCCAAAAGACCTGCTAATACGACCCAATTAGCACTCTTCGCCGATGACACGGCCATTTTCTACTCTGGTCGCAGTCCCGATAATATAACTAAGATCCTCCAAGCCACAGCCAACGCCTACGGGAAATGGTTTAGGAAATGGCGGATCGAAGTTAACCCTATCAAAAGTAAAGCCGTCCTATTTTGCAAATTAGGCGACGACCACCCACGCTTCAGGGAGATCTCGATGCTGGGCCAATCGGTTCCTTGGGAACCGCACGCCAAGTATCTTGGAGTCACCCTAGACAAAAAACTGACCTTCATTCCCCACACAAAGATGGTGCGTGCCCGCGCTGCCTTTGTGCTTGGTCGCCTTCACTATATTCTGAACGCTCGTAGTAATAAGTTATCCCTTAGAAATAAGGTGAGAATTTACACCACATGCATTCGACCCATCATGACCTATGCCAGCCCAGTATTCGCACACGCCGAATCATACCCACTCCGTAGATTCGAAACCCTCCAAACCCGGTTCGTGCGCAAGGCCACCGGAGCGCCTCTGTACATGCGAAACGACCAACTCCATTTCGACCTTAACTTGCCGACCATCAGGCAATTTATGAAACAAGCGTCTAAACGCTATCTCGATTCTGCCCTGTCCCACCCAAATCCCCTTGTAGTATCAGCCGCCGACTACGAACCCTCCCGTATCAGTAGAGTACGCCGCCCGAGGCACGTTCTGGTCGATCCAGACGATGAAATCACGTTAGATCACATGAAGAGACTCGCGTTGTCTCGTTCACTAAACACCCGACCGTTGTACCGCCCTCGCCGCCGAGGATGCCCGCCTCACCGACGTCGCGGAGGCCTATCGCCGCGTCACCTTCCCGTTCAAGTTAGCACTTCTCCCTCCCGTCTCTTGCTCGCGCCGGCCCGTGCCGAGCCTGTAGCTTTAAATGTCCCTTAAAACAACTTAAATAATACCGATCCAGCTTTCCCCAAAACAATAGCTTGTTGTCCCCAGCAACGCCCTAAGCCGAGGTCCGTGTCCCGCAGGGGGCGCCCTTAGCGAAAGTTGCTTAGTTTTTAATATTTAATTTAAGCCTGGCTGGAGGCCTCTTTTGGCTTCGCCAGCAAATGACCGGTTAAGCAACCACATTTCCCAGAAATGTATGCGAGAAGCCCAACAAAAAAAAAAAAAAAACGCCCAACGCTCGCCGCACACGGTCGTGTTGTACTCGCGCTTCCCGATCAGTGTGCCGTTTAGTGTTTTTCTGCAATCTGTCCCGTCGGAATGCAATCGATTCATACTCGTATAAATAACGCGTTGCCTTTTTCAATGCGACTATTGATTTTTATTTCTTTGATAGATTAAATTCATCGCGTATTGTGCCCCTTCAGGGAAAACCCACTGTTTGGTGGTCCTCGGCGGATATCGTACGGTGCCAACGAAGCCTAGTGGCGTGTTGACCCGCCACACCCGCCAAGCCCCATCAGGTCAAAGCAGTAAGTCGGCAGCGGACTAGGACCACCGGCCTTGGGGGCTAACCTAGTCGACCCTAGTTCGGATTCGCATTTCAGATTATACAGTCTCTTGCGAAAATGGCCGACGACGCGTCCCTTCTAAAAATCATAAGAGAGGTCCTGTTACAGGACCCCTACTTCGTCGCCAACTATGGAAACCTTCTTTCCCCCTCACTAGGGCCAGCACCTAGGGGTGCTAGGTCAGGAAACCTCCACGTGCGCTCGGTGGCTGCTGGTCCCTCTTGATACGTCCGGGGGGAAGAGCAGTTGTCGGGCCGGTGCACCCTGGGCACCGGGCAATAACTTCTCCACTTTTTGGAGGATCTTGTTGCCCGGTGGCTAATATTCTGACAGGGACGGGCCCAGTTTTTGGGCTGTAGGCCGTAGGGTGTTCCTCCATTTTTGGAGGAGCATGGGCGGGCTAGCGGCGGGCTCGGTGTGCACTTACCCTGCCCCGAGCAGGTAGTGGGAGGACTCCCCTTCCCTGCCACCGTCGATATCGTAACCTCGGTTGGAGTGTCGTGGTCACGTCTCGCGGCTTCGACCGGGACCGAGGATCTTGGCTTAACCGTCCGGATCGCGAGGAAGAAGGCCTCTATAAAAATTCCCCGAACCCAAGCTTTGCGTGCGGCGAGGGGTGCATGGCTGATGGGAAGTTCAGTCGCGAGCACGCCAACCCCAGGACCGGCGGAACCTGAACATGGGATACGCTTGCCCGGGTACAGGGGGCACTGCCCGGGTCGACCGTTTATTTCTCCCTTAATCGTGGGATCAATTATGGTTAAAAATACAAAACATAAAACTGACGCTGTGAAGGAGGCCGTGAAGGAGGTTACGAAGGAGATCGTAACGGAGGTGAAGAAGATGCATACGCTGTCAGAGTCTGACAGCGTCCAGATGGACACGGGGTCGGATGTCGGCCCCGTGTCTGGTTCGGGTGTCAGGACGCGTAGTGCGCGGAACTTACGCGCCAACGCACGTGCGCAGCGTACAAACGCACCGCTGTCGCGTCCAGGCACGCCGTTGCCATCGGGTGGGGTAAGCGATTCCGAGGAATCATTGGACCCTCGGGGCTCGTACGCCTCATTAGTGATGGCTGGTGAGGGTCGCAAGCGGGCCCTCCCTAAGGTGTCAAAGGGGTCATCCCCCGATGCCAAACGGTCGGTCCGTAAGGATGGAAATGTCGAGAGGCTAGAGAGGGAGAACGCGGAATTGCGCTTCCAGATAGCCAGCCTCTCGGCGCAGATAGAGAAGTTAACGACGGAGGTGGGGCTACTCCGCCGTCAGAGGGACGCACCGGCGAACCCTAGTCATGGCGATGCTCCGGCGCTCATGCCAGCAGACGCGGTGGCCGAACTTCGGCGTTCAATCGCCCTCGAAGTCGGGGGCATAGTGAGCGCCAGGTTTGCCGCCTTGGAGGGGCGGCTCCTGCCGGAGCAGCGTCTACGCCCGCCATTGGCAGCTGATTTACGGCGGTGGCAGTCAGAGACTGCCACAAGGCAGCTACGTATGCCGCCGCCGCTAAAGCGCCGTCCGGCACGACGACGGGTACGACTGCACCCAAGGCACCGTCTGGTGCATCGACAAAAGCGCCGGGTTCTTCCCCTGCGGCTCTAACGCAGAAAAAGAAAGGCCGTAATGCGGTGAATGTAGCCGGAGTGGCCGACCTGCCGGCGGTGCCTGCTGCAAATGTGGCGACCACTGCGCCTGCGATAATCGCATCTGCTGAGCCACAGGCCACAGTGGAGACTGATTGGACACTGGTCCACTGTGGCCGCAAGGAGGGGGAAAAAGTCCCAATCCCCTCAAGCCCAAGCAGCTTCTGCTACGCAGGCTGCACAATCTTCCACCACCCAGGGAGGGGTAGGAAGAAAGGGGAAGAAGAGAAATAAAAGGAGGAAGGTCAACCTCCCCAGGGTTCCCGCAACGGCCGCCATAACGGTCACCGTGCCGGAGGGCTCACCCGACAGTCGGTTGGGTAAGGTTATGGCCGAGGCCAGGAAGAGCATCAAGCTCGCTGACCTCGGCATCGGTCCCGACACGGTGACCATGAAGAGGGCAGCCAGCGGCGGAATGGTGCTGTCCGTCGCTGGTGAGGACTGTAGTGCCAAGGCTGACAGCCTGGCGCGCCGTATGCGGGAGGTGCTCTCCCCCGTCTTTGCCGTGCGGATCGCACAGCCAATTAAGACGGCGGAAATGAGGGTACGCGACCTGGACGACGCCGTCACGCCTAAAGAGGTGGCTGATGCCATCGCGGCGGCGGGCGGCTGTTTGCCCGAGGAAGTAAGGGTGGGCGACATTCGCCGCTCATCCGTGTCCTTGGGCACCGTCTGGGTGCGCTGCCCGCTGGAGGCAGCAAGAAAGGTGGCGTCCACCTCGCGTGTTTGTGTGGGGTGGGCTTCGGCCAGGGTCGAGGCATTGGCGGCACGGCCTTTGCAGTGCTACCGATGTCTTGAACTCGGGCACGTGCGCCTTCGTTGCGCCATCCATGGGGGGGCTGACCGGAGCGACCTCTGCTTCGCTTGTGGCAGCCAGGGCCACAAAGCGAGACAATGCACGGCACGGTCACAGAATTTCCCGCTGTGTGCGGACTACGGACTGCCGTCAGGGCATAGGCTGGGCAGCAAGTCATGCGCTGCCCAGAAAGGTAAGAGGGGGAAGCGAGCCTCTTCTGCCACTGCCAAATGGTTTTTTCAAAGTTCATAGTACTAAACTAATCATTCTAAAATGTTAGCAGGGGTCGCCCTGCTAGGATTTTAGAATGATTAAATCAGTTTTTTTTGCTTTGTCAATTTATGGAATGTTAATTTGTATAGAATGTCTATGACAAATGACGATGGCCTTCCAATCTTAATTTTATAATATAATATTATGTTAATAGAAAATTGTGAGTTATAATGTATTCAAAGATACACTGCGTTTTATTGTATATTTTTCAATATAACATTTTTGATAATTTAAATTTATTGTCATGTCCTTTATCAAAGACGTAAATTTTTGACTTTTTCATATAATGCCAAATGTCCGCAGTTGAACATAATGCAAACTTTCCTTTTCTCAAATGATACGAGACATGTTGGTAAGCAATGCAGGACTTATTTATTTATTTATGCTTAATGTACAAGTGTACAAAGGCGGTCTTAATGCCCTAGGCATTTTCTACCAGACAACCTTTAGGTGATACAGAGAACAACAAGGTAGATGCACCAATAAAATATGACAGGTAAGATGTGAAGACATGAAAACAAAAGTGTAATAATAATATATAAACTTACATAACCATTACATTACATATATTATACATAAATATACGAGTATATATATATATATATATATATATATATATATATATCTAATATATAAAATTCTCGTGTCACGGGGTTCGAACTTGAACTCCTCCGAAACGGCTCGACCGATTTTTGTGATCCTTAGCGTGATTGTCGGCCAGGGTGGAGAATCGGCCAACATCTATTTTTCATCCCCCTAAATGTTAAGGGTAGTCCACCCCTAATTTTTAGTCAAAAATTTTTGTTTTTATTTTTTTATGACAGCATACAAAAATACATACAATCCTAAATTTTCACCCCTCTACGATCAACTCCTATTTTTTATTTGTTAATTACAAACTTTAATTTTTTGGCAAAATATATAAAATTCTCGTGTCACAGTGTTAGTTACCATACTCCTCCGAAACGGCTTGACCGATTTTTATGAAATTTTATATGCATATTCAGTAGGTCTGAGAATCGGCTACTATCTATTTTTCATACCCCTATGTGATAAGGGTTGTCCACCCCTTAAGATTTTTTTAATTTTTTGGACACCATTTTTTATTTTCATATTTTTATAATGTGGCATTAAAAATACATACAACCCTAAATTTTCACCCTTCTATCACCAACCCCTATTTTTTAATAGTTGTTTTAGTAATTTTTCATCCCGCTCGATAACTGATCAATTATTATCACTTGGTAAGTTATCCGCCCCGGTGTCACTTCTCGCCCAGTAAACAGCACGGAGTAGGGATGAGGCCGAAGCCGGTCTCCTGGTTCTCTCACACAATAAGCCGTCTCTCACACCCTCCACAGTTTTCGGCCATTATATTATTATTTATGCATCAAGCGTAATAGTAACGTTTACAATTATCATTTTACTATACTGAATGTTATCTCGAATAGGCGCCGAAACGGCTCAACGGTTCTCAATGAAAATTTTCGGGATCAATACATGAATTATAACTTAAATTTTCATGTGTGTTCCAATTTTATATCTTGCAGCAGGGTCCAGAATACATGAATAGGTGTAAATATAATTTGCGCCTAGCGTAGCGGGCGGGTACGGCTAGTATATATATATAAACAAAATAAACCCGTACATACATATATATAATAAATATATACCAATGAGATGAGAAAAATATGTATATATACGAGAATCAGAGCCGAGCTAAATCTGCCGAAGTCTTGTCAAGAAGTAATTTCCGCACTTTTATTTTAAAGCAAAGCCGATTTTCACAGGGTGGTCAGTGCCCTCATGTTTCTGCGCTGGCGAATGGGCAACCAATTTAAAAGGGATCGATACGCAGAAACATGATCATATTTTCGGAGATTAAAAACGAATCCAATGCAATTATTGAGAAGACGGTCAAGTTTGTCGAGTAGATCTGCATTCAGGTCAAAGTATCACCATAGTCGATTATGGGTAAAATTAAGGCCTGCACAAGCATTTTCTTCGTACGAGACGGGAGAAAGTTTTTGAGGCGATAGAGAGACCGCAGGATTCCCGTCACTTTTTGGCTCACATTTGAAACCTGGGACCGCCAATTGAGATTAGGATCAAGATTTAGCCCAAGATTTTTAACGCTAGAGCTGAAAGGAATGACTGTGCCTTTGTACGTAAGAGGTGGGACAGTAGCACTGCCCACTCTGCAGATGTTTCTATGGCTTCCTAAAATAATGGCTTGGCACTTAGTGGGGTTTACTGCCCACCAAACATCTCAGCCCAGTTCTTTATAGCTTCCAGATCTTGGTTAACGACTTTGACTGCATCGGTTAAATCTTCCACTCTAGCTTGAGAGTACAGCTGTAGATCATCGGCATAACGATGATACGAACACTGAATATATGATACTTTGATCTTTGGTTACACGATCTAGTGAGGAAGAAGTGGAGAAGTGGTTGTTGAGGTCGTCTAAGCCAATGGAATTCGGTAGGTCTAAGTATCGCGATTTACCAATACCTAGAGTTCTAAGGAACTTACAAATATCGGCAGAAGAAGTAGAGACATTATCCAGAATGTGGCGGCGTTTGGCATTGCGTATCATCTGATTACACCGATTCCTAGCAGCCTTGAAGAGCTTCCAGTTATCCTCAACACGGTCTCTCTTATATTTATGGTAAGCGCGGTACCTCCGCCTCATCGCCATTAAAATTCCCCTCGTCAACCATGGCGCTGGAGGTCTTTTTAATTTTATCTTTCTGACCGGAGCATGGGTGTAATAAAGGGCGATCACCACCCGATAAAAAATGCGCACTTTGTCATCCACCGTAGTGGCCTCCATCAATGGTTTCCAATCGATATTATTAGCATCGCTGTTTAGCTTATCAACGTCCAAACGCGCAAAACAACGCCTGTACAGAACCTTGGGCTTGGGCTTGGGAGGTTTTAGGACATATGAGAGGAAAATAAGGTCATGGTGAGAAAAACCGGGAGCAGCAAGCTGTCCGTGAGCGGAAACGAGGGAAGGATTGGATGTGAGGATTAAACCGAGTCAGGTATCTTCGCCCATGACGTTGAATTATAGAATTCCGAGTGCACAACACCGCGATAGTCAAAAAAAACAGTCAACATGACTGACTTTTGATCGACTTTGGCGTGGCTTTTTCGGTTTCGGTTCAGTTGGAAGGCGCCACTCCGAAGCTTGTTGACTAGTTTGCATGTCAAACTCGTAAACCCACGTCTCGTCACCAGTAACAATGCGTTTCATGAATATTGGGTCGGAATTGACTCGTTCTAGCATGTCCTCAGCGACTCTCATGCGATTGAGTTTTTGAAGAAAATTCAGGTTTTTTGAGACTAGCCGAGCGGTAACATGTTTCATACCCAAATGATTAGTTAAAATGGTACGGATCGACTCGTAAGATACAGAAAGTTCGGCGGCTATCTCTCTCAAAGTTGAATGAGGATTTTCAGTCACAATTTTCTTCACTTTTGCGATGTTAACTTGAGTTGCAGACGTTGATGGCCTACCAGAGCGAGGCAAATCTTCCATCACATCTCGACCGCTTTTGAACGCTTTGTACCACTCATAAGCACGTGTTTTTGATAAAGTCGATTCACCGTAAGCCTTCTGTAACATTTTCAGTGACTCCGAACACGAAATTCCATTGGCGATGCAAAATTTAAGCCAATCTCTTTGTTCGGTGTTTTTGTCCATAGTGAAATTCGCTATACACACTAGATATGATTATTACTAAAAACAGCACAGTATTTTATTTAATTAACAGATGCAACTCAAACTCCGCGCCAAAATGGAAAACAGTTGTGCCAATCTAAAAACAAAAATTAGAATTTGGAACCATAAACAAATCATCCATTCCCGATACTTTTTTGACTGAGTGTATGCTTAGTAATGTCTTAGGTTTTCGCGATTATTACACATTATAATAAAACAATTTTAAACGGATTAAATCGCGTGTATTATTGATTTTTGTTTTTCCTGGCGTTTCGAACACTTTGCAGGGTTCGTGGTCGCAGTATGACTAAGGTGACAAGCGTCGTTACAGATTTAAAAAGTTATTCAGTTTTTCAGTTAATCACTCACAGTGTCTTGATGTTTTTTAGTGTGGTGTGTTGTTTGGGATTTTATTAATTTAATAACCGGATTCCAAACAGGCGGTACCTGCCAACCATCTTCTCTATTAAAATTAGGATGTTTCTTAATTTCAATAGCCTCACGAAACATTCTTGGTACATAACGGTTCTCTTCCGAGCGAGGACTTGAGGATGATCAAATCGAAGAAAATGGTTGGGTTTTCCTAAGGCAACATGCCTTACACACTAATATGCTTGTTTGCATAGAGTACTTTTTACAAATATTTTAAATAAATTTTGCGGTAATTGCAGCACGGTCTCCGGTATTTTATTATAAAATTTTAAACTATATCCCATAAAAGTAGTATGGACTTTAGCTAAGCGAAATTTTGGCTGTATTAGTTTAGATTAATATCTTGTATTATAGTTATGCTGATCACATTTTTTTGTTAAACGATGTATGGTTTTCCTAACATACATTATATTTTCATAAACACAAGGCACTGTCATTATGTTAATGTTTTTAAACAGTTCTCTCAACGAATCACGACTACCAAGGTACAATAAAAACAAAAAATTGAATTTGGAACCATAAACAAATCATCCATTCCCGATACTTTTTTGACTGAATGTATATATGTAAATCTTCTTTTCCAGAGCCTGTGAAACATCTTCACACCCTAACGGAACCACCCCCGAGCTTAACTGAAGGAGCCGCGCAGTCTGGTAATTTTTTTTTGTTGCTAGTCGTCTTGTTGAGCCAAACAATAAACATTTCGGTTTACCATCAGTTCAAAAGATACTTAAAATCTCTATGCTTTAAAGCCCTGAGCGTTTTTGTTTTATTTTGTGGTCGTAGCAGTGCTTTCTAACAGCAACACTTCCAAGGAATTTTGCGTCTCTCAAGCGTCGTTTTACTGTAGTCACTGAGACAGGTTTATTGCGGTTTTACATAAATTCGGAGCGGATTTCTGTAACTGCAAGACGTCCATTTCGCTTGTTAGTAATCACAATGAGTGAATCTAAAGCCTCAGACGTCATTTGGTCTGTATGAGCGCGGCAGGTCCTAGAAAGTGCCGGTTTAAATATAGCGCTGTATAGCGTTATGAATACAACTCTTTGATAACCTCACTCAAGAAGCAATCTCACTTAGTTACAGGAGTTATGGGGGAAAAAGGGATAACATTCTAATCGCATTTGGAAGAACCAAAATAACATATCATATCACATATACAATATATTACATTCGGTTCTTTACGAATTCAATTTGAGTTTAATCCCATTTTCGGTGCCTAGTTCCCTTAAAATAACAAAAACAAACATTAGTATCGGCGAGTCTCTTCGAAAATTGAGGCAGCTACTCATATTATAGGATTATCTTGAAACTGACAATAAATATTAATTTAAAACCTGACTACAGTGCCGGTCAAAATGTTTGAGACCACTAGTTAATTATAGTGATTCATGTAAAACAGCACATTGGCACATTGCTCATAGAACTGATGGCTGTTGGGGCAAAAAGGTTCTCGAGCGGAGACCGCGCACCGGAAAACGGAGCGTAGGACGACCTCCAACGAGATGGACGGATGACCTGGTGAAGGTCGCCGGGAGTCGTTGGATGCGTGTGGCATGTGACCGGACTTTGTGGAAATCTATAGAGGAGGCCTTTGTTCAGAAGTGGACGTGCTTTGACTGATATGATGATGTCATCATTTCGGCCGAATAAAGTCCACTGCTGGACACAGGCCTCCCTCAATCACCACAACGACCGATATCGGTCTGTTGTGTGCTCATTGAAGGGTTTTGTCATAATCGCCACGCTTGGCGGGCGGGTTGGCGATCGTAGTTGAGTTGTTAATGTATTCGAAGAGCGCTGCTGCCCATCCTCCGGCTAATCCTTTTGCCATGACATCATGCCATTTATATGATGATGTAAAACAGCCAAAAAATAAATCTGTACAGGTGTACGGCTCTAGAAGTATTAGTCTTATTACAAAAAACATCTTTAGTACAGGTTTAAACCAGAACTAAAAGGTCTAGGTTTGTTACAGTATTAAGGTTAGTCCAGGTATTAAAACGTGTGCTTATTACAAAACCAAGACTATCAGAGGATCAGATAGTACCAACGTTAGTACTGGTTTAAATAATATCCACAGATAACAAGCAAAAAATTGCATTCTTTAATTCGTTCATACAGGCCTTATTCGAAACAACGTACGGTTTCTCTAAATGTTAATGTTATCTTTACACTTAAAATGCTTAAATAATTATTTATCAGTACAATAATGTATCATAAGTACTTCTTTGTTTAGGTTAGAATATAGAGAACACACACAACTTATACTTTCTCGCGCTTTTTTATAATAAAGTTGCTATATTTCTTAACAACTCTATCGTGAAATGGAATAAAGTAATATAATAAAAAGTAATAATAATTTTATTTCCAATAAGTAGGTACAACCTTAGC
Organism: Diloba caeruleocephala; assembly: GCA_947459985.1. Classification (NCBI taxonomy): domain Eukaryota; kingdom Metazoa; phylum Arthropoda; class Insecta; order Lepidoptera; family Noctuidae; genus Diloba; species Diloba caeruleocephala. The sequence continues at coordinate 10,760,296 of OX381627.1, read as the reverse complement.
TAAAAACTAGACAAAATCAACCTAATTAGTATTCTGTTACTATTTAACAAGTATTTAAGTGACTACTTACAGTATTATATGTCAATAGGTTGTTTGTGGTTGGATCGCACTGTCCTCCGTACTAGTAATCACTGTATCACAGTAGAACAGTCCTCCTCATCCTTAATAACCGATATTATTTACACTCAATAGCTATAATTTTATAATATAATTTGTACATTAAAAATTGTTCGATGAAACTTATTGATAGTTAACAATGACAGTTGCAGTGTGACGGTACTCAATTAATATAGTGTACGTACGTATTCAAAATAATTCTTAAGTAACATGTAGGTAGGACAAAAAGAATGGTGTAGTATATGTAAGATTGATAGATAACAGATATGGAAAATAGTTGCTACCATTCATTGGCATTATGTCTATGTTATTAACAAAATAACTATAGTATCTACCTAGCCGTAATTCTTTCTAAAATCAAATAAATTGAAATAAAGTAAAATAAAATAAAGCCACACAATACATAAAAATATGTTAAAGCATTCCTTGAAATGCCTGTTAATAATGTGTACTGGCCGATTTTATTATAATTTTGCCTTGTGTATGTATCGTGAAGTCAGTGATATGTACGTATGTGTGTGCATGTTATGTATATAAAGGTGGACTCAGAATTTATACTGAATATGTATTTATGTTTTAGTACGTGTATGTGTTTATTTCGGGATTATTATCATTTTTTCGGTTTCTACGTAATTTAATTGCTTGAGTTACGTAGTTGCACATGTTTAGATATGCTATTATATAGAAAAGGCCCAAGAAATTTTACGAATTTATTAGAAAATGACGTCTTGCAGTGAGGTATTGAGTAAACAATATCTATTCTGCGTCTAGTGTTAAAGTCAGGGAGGTTTTTATGTTGAGCTAATATAACATTTTTGATAAATAACTGTCTTACAGTTAGAACGGACAGTTCAGAGTATAGGACGTGAGTAGGGTATCTATAACTCTTGAAACTCATAACTTTGAGGACAGCGCGCTGCGCTCGTTCAATACTAACCAGAGTCGTTTTAGATGTGCCTCCCCATGCGGTTATAGCGTATATTACAATAGACTGGCATAAGGCCAAATAAACCGATAATATTAACTTAGGTGGACAAAAGTGTCGTATGTTTTTGAAAATGTATATTAATTTTCTGAGTCTGGAGGTCAGATGTAAAGCATGTTCCTTCCAGTTTAAGTGTTGGTCAATAGTTAAGCCCAGGTATTTAATGGATGTAGCTTTGATGAGCGCGAGACAAGAACAGTTACTGGAGGTAGAGCATGTGTGTGCCTTTATATCAATTGCATTACAGGGGGGTTGAGTGTTTTGTTTAATACTAAACGCAATATATTTTGATTTATGTATGTTCAGTGTCAAGAGATTAGAGTTCAGCCAGTCAGAGACTTGTGTAAAACCTTCATTAGCAAGTACGTTAACTTCTCTCCACGTCCGACCACTAAACAACAATACTGTGTCATCAGCATATGTAATAATTTGACCCTGCTTTAGATGTAAACTACACAACTCATTTATATAAACGAGGAATAGCGTGGGTCCCAAAATACTCCCTTGTGGCACACCAAAACTGACATTTTCCTCCTCACTCAAGTAGTCATTTATTCTAACACGCTGGGTTCTATTTGACATGTAATCTGTGAAAAGTTGTAAAGTTAAGCCCCGAATTCCAACATTTTCCAGTTTTGCAAGAAGTAACGGAACAGACACAGTGTCGAAGGCTTTTGCTAGGTGTAAAAATATTCCTAAAGATTCACAGTAGTATTCTCCCTCTTTTAAAACATTGATTATGTCTTCAATATGAGGAAGATGAAAATGATCAAAAATTAAACAAGGGTTAATGATTAATTTGTAGTCACCACAAAGTCTTACTGAGCCATCTGATTTTAAAATTGGCACAACTGGTGTACCCCATTCATTCTGTTCTACAGCAGTAATTCTGCCATTCTCTAATAATCTAATAATTTCATTGTTTACCTTGTCTCTAAGAGCAAACGGTACTCGTCGAACTGGTAGACACTTTGGTTTGAAATTAGGTTTTAACTTTAAGGATATCACATCTCCTTTAAAATTTCCCCAGCCAGGGCTGAATACTTCTGCAAACTGGGTTTTCACATGTTGCTGTGCATCTGAAATAGTTTGTACAACATTTATACCAATATTTAGACGCTTTTGAATGTTTGGAGGCCATAAATCAAACTCATACAACCAATCTCGTCCTATGACTCTAGGAGAATCATTGGATACTATGAAAATACTTAAACTTTTAGTAGTTTGATTTAATTTTACTGGCACTTTAGTTAAAATACCCAATGGGCGAGTAATACTTTGATCAAAATTCTTAAAAAGTATGTTACAATTTTTTAACTGAAAGCCATTTAAGAAAGTTAATTTATCTTTTATAGGCATCACTGTTACATCTGATCCTGTATCTAGTTGGAAAGAAATGTTTTGACCATTGATATTTACCTGTACATAGTGTGGAGGTATTCTACTTACACTGTTTACATCATAAGTCTTATACTCTTTATCTAGGTCTTCTATGGAAGATTCCACATGATTTTCAGTATCTTTTGAGATGGCCGTGTCTATCTCTAATACATTGGCTCGTCGTAGCTTCCTCTGACACATCCTAAAGATATGACCTTGTTGACCACATTCAAAGCAGTACTTTAACTTCAATGTACATTCTGTTTTGATATGGTTCCTCTTACCGCAGCAAAAACACAGGTTATCAATGTTACTTTGTTTGTTATTATTCCTGAACTTGAAGTCTTGTTTTGGTTTTCCTTTGTTTGTGTAATAAACATCTGTCACTTCATTGCTATTATTGGTCTGCAATAAAGCTGCTTCTACTGTGCGTGCCAGAGAAATACATTTTTCTAAAGTTAAGTCTGTCTCACTTTTCATTAATTCGAATTTTATTATTTTAGATGACACCTTCGACAAACTTTTCCTTGATTTGATCTTCCACATTCGAAGCCCCAACGACTGTCTCCCCTCCCCGCTGGCCAACACAAGAGTGTCATCAGCGTAACAGACTAAGCTGACGCCAGTGGGGAGAACGACACGCAGGACCATACGATCGAGACCTGGGCTGTGCTGAAAGTCCATTACCAGTACATCGAAGTGGTGAAGTATTTGTACGAAATAGGCACTATCAGTCCGACTTAGGACTAAGCCGCGAAACCTATTCTGCTGCGGCTGGAATTTGACATGGAGACGTTATCTCTCCAAAACTTTCACATACTGAAAAACGTTTTAAAGTTTCTAGACTGAAAAGGGCTAGGCTCCACGGGGAGTACATCATTCACCTGCGATTTGCCGACCACATAGTGAGGCCATGGAGGACCTCAGTGTAATGCCCGATGACCTTAGCAGAGCCTCCGAACGTGTTGGTCTTAAAATGATCATGGATAAGATTAAGATCACGTAGAATGCCTACATACTATCTACTTCCGGAAACTTCGAGACAAAGGTCAACCGTCTATATTGTACCTTGATATATTAGTACTAGTGGTCGCCCAAAGGTCGAAATTCGACCGAAATTCTATTCCTTTTGCACTCCTCCTCCCTATGAACTTTAACTATACCAAATCTCACACTCCTCCGTGCACGCAACATGCTTAAAAAGGGGTACAAAGTTTTTTTCTTTACGTATTAATATATAGCTTATTGTTCTAGCCTGGAATCACCCATTGCTGGGTATAGGCCTCCTTTCTTGTTTACCAGCCTCATTCGTCCTGTGCTGTGCCCCCCCATCCGGGTCATTTCAGTGAGTTTGACGATGTCGTCAACCCAACGCTCTTTCGGACGTCCCGTATTTCTTTATGAGACAAATAAATTACTTAATATTATTACTACTATATGTTAGGTTTTTTTATTGGCTCACTTAACTACACACACCGGCACCGACACTTGGCCTTTTGTGAATTTGCCGCTAATTTACATTTTAATATATTGTTTACAATAAATTAAGGGTAAATGGATTTAATATAAGTGTATCTTATGATTTAAAAACCTAGATATTGATACAATACTACAGCAACAATTATATCAGTTACTTTGAACTTACTGAGGCTCAACTGAATAAACTAGAGTGACTTCAATTTCTGCATAAGGTCATATTTGGCTTGCTTAAATATGACCATGTATCAGAATTTCGCATAAAGCTCAAGTACCCTTTCAATTTAAAAACACTACAAAAAGATAAATAAAGGGATGTTTCTCTATTGTCTACACGTTTTAGTATCGAGTGTTTCTTCCTCTAGCCCCGATAACCTGCATTCGATCTGGCATGCTTTGGATGATGTTTCCGTCATCAACTTGCGGTGGTATGCTGTCCCAAGCGGCCAGTGCTGTATTTCGGAGCTGGTTTAGAGTTTGAGATGGTTAGAGGTGAACTTTATCTTTCTTTTGAGCATATCCCAGATATGCTCCATTGGATTTAAGTCCAGCCTACGAGCTGGCCACTGTAATTTATGCATACCGACCTCTTGCAGATATTCTTCTACGCAATGTGTGACGTGTGGGCGTGCGTTATCGTGCATTAAGAGGCATTGGTCACGTCCAATTAACCCCAAATAAGGCATTACGTGTTCCTGGAGGCCTCCTCGATGTATCGAATTTGCTGTTTAAACGAGTATCAATGATAACCAACTCCGTGCGTGCGTCGGAACTTATTCCTCCCCATACCATTATTGAGCCTCTATGAAAACTTACAGTTTGCGTGGTGGTCATGGGAAGAAATGGCTCTCCTCTTCTTCTCCACACTCGTTTTCGACCGTCTGGACCACGTAAAGCTCTACACTCATCTGTGAACAGCACTCTAACCCATTACTCATGGGTCCAGTTAATGTGTTCTAGTGCGAATTGAAGTCGAGTAGCTGTGCGACTTGAAGGCGAGCTAGCTACTCGACTTCCATTCTCCCTGTAGTTATAGTTTGAAGGTTCTGGACTTCGTGCTGGTCTACGAGCTTTTAAATTGACTTTCCTCCATTCGTCTTCTTACCGTACGTTCACTAACAATTACACCTCTCACGATTCGCTAGCGTATCTAAACAGCGATCAGGTAGCGGTTTCTCAAAATTTTCCAGGACAATAAAGCATGCGATCGTCCCGGGCCGAGGTGCATCTTACGCCTCCACTGCTTGGACGCGGTACCTACGTTAAGTGCAATAGCAACTTCACGCTGTGTCAGTCCTTGGTCGATTAATGCTACGGCTTGTGCAACCTGTGCTTGGTGTTAAAGGCATTTATTATTGATTTTAAGCTTTAAAATCTTAAGTTATTATTGAGTTAAACACAAGAAATCATAATAGTTGAATAACCCAACAGTAATTTTTTTACAACACAAATTTTAAACGCTTTATTTATCGCTAACCGATTCAGCTAAAACTTAAAAGTATCACCATGGTGCACTTAAAGATAATGAATTACCTCCCTCTTGCACTAGGGGTAAACATGTTTGACATACCTGCATACGAAATAATCGTCAGAACACGTACAGCTTTTTCTATCACGAGATAAGCGCTTGGCCAAGATTCCGTGCCAGTGAGTTTAACCAATCTATCGGCATTGGTTTTTGTATTTTTGTGTATCGATTCCCGAAGTAATAGTGCAGTAATCGCTACAATGTTGCTAATTTATCGCTATGACAAAATAATGTGATACGCAAGCCGAATGCAGTGTAGCGTACGATGCATCGCACAAGCTGTGCAACTCAGCGTATCCGAACAGAAATGAATGCGTCATGTTTCAAATACGCTATAAGTCACACGTCAACTTTGTCATTGCGCAAAACCGACGCAACTCGTGTGAAATTCGTGTTCACGTGGATAAAACAACGTGCGGCATCTAGGCACGTCCGCTGATGACGCACCCTTAAAAGAGTAGCAATTTTTATTCTCATATTTATTAATTAAAATTAGGCATCGAGTCGGCCCAAATGCGAGACCAAGACGAGAATTACCCAGTCTTGATCTTTGTCCCGCATTAGTATACTGCTCTTGGTCTTGGCATTGTACACACACTCCGGGTTTTGGTCTCAGTCTTGCAACGACCTATTGCTACTTATCAAACTATCTGTTCTTACAAAAAAAGACATTGAGGGTTGCTTCAGATTTTAGAACAACGCAACAGTGCATTTTTAGTACATAAATCATTTATTAGCGTGAGCAAGGTCCAGAAAGTTCTTAAAAAAGTAAATATTTCGCTTATTCTGCCTTTAATCCCGGCGTGCAAATTTTACATGATTATGCCTATTTAAAAAAAAAAAAAGTAAGAACCAACACTCCCCCAATTGTAGCACCTCGCAATCGGTTCGCCTAGATAGAGAAGATCTCTTTTACTCTTGTTGTTTTTGTATCTTCTTTCTCACGACATGGTTGTGCAGCTATGTTGCTATGTTGTGCTGTATATTGTGCGCCATTTAATATGGACGTATCATATCTATGGTATAATATCATTGCATACACCCTAGAAAGACCACTTATGATTTAGTTTTTTTTAAACACAATAACAAATATAGCTTAAAATTACATTATAATTTACAGAACCTATAGTTAATAATCTAGGAACTCGAGTAAACTGTAAAAGCATTTATCAATTAGTAACGTCGTTAAATTACCGTGCGAAGCCGGGCCAGGCCGCTAGTGACTAAATAAATACTGATACATCAATATACCGTGCGTGGTCTTAAAAAATAACTTTCTGTTATTATTTTGTTGTAATTAGTCTCAGCATTGTCATTGTATAACTAACGGAAGATGTACTGGCGAATTCCCCCCAATATGATGATTGATTACACAGTTGTGGAAATCTATGGGGAGGCCTTTGTTCAGTAATTGACGTTGTATGGCCGATATGATGATGATATAAAACTTAAACTAGCGTGAAAAGTACTACGCATATTAACATAAATTCACTTTAAGAGTCGGCATCGTATATCGCACGGTGTCCGGTAGCCGACCTCTGAACTGAATCGCCGGAACACTACACCTCTCGGCTAAAATTCTTCCTTCATTAGGTTCGATAGATGTTTAAAGTCGGCACTCTCACCACAAAGGAATTGAATTTCGCGTTGTGGGGAGACTCCAAGCGCTTATAATTCGGATGTACTCTACAATCTTCTGGACCTTTGTAGAGTAATGCAGCCGTTACTCGGATAGCAGCCTAGTTGGTACAACAGGGCGAAACAGGTGCTTCGGACTCCGATCGGTGCGGTACCGCACTGGTTCCGACAAGTAATCTATATTCTCAACCTTGATACGGGGGGTTCTTTTGCGCACTGGTCCGAACATCATCACACAACAGTCAGCTGCTAATGCGACAGAGCATTCTAAATTGACCATTGAGGGCGATCCAACCCCGTTAGTCGTGAAGTCTTTTCCCTTGCCTTAATTTATTTACTATTATTATACATTGAATCCACTTAGTAGGTCAATCAATTTTGTCTTTTCTTGGTACACACGGCTACACATCAAGCTATACTAAACCAGTATAAGCTGATCTCGCATTGTATACGCTTTCCGTATGATGAGAGATCAGCGTAAACTGGTGTTTATAGCTTGTTGTGTAGCCGTGTGTACAATCCGTATAATATGGATTTATGAATGTACATAATTATAATAAAACTTTAAACGTATGCTTGTCTGAGCATGCATCGCATGGATGCATGCATGCCCACACTAGGATTACTCCTGTGTCGTGGATGCGTTTACAGAAATGAATTTCACATACAATACACCCATACCCCTGCAGATCATACAAATATTTGTTCTGTGCGGGAATCGAACCCACGATCAGGAGCGCAACAGCCGACTGTATCAGCCACTGCACCAGTGCCGTTAAATTGGATTATCAATCAAGAGATCGTCCGCAAATTAGCAGTCTGCAACGCGGCAACATATGTAAGAGGACCACGCACAACCTGTGCGTTACCCCAAGACCACCATCTTTATATTTACATTTATATGATCGTTGGTGCTGTTAGTGATCATGTAACTTGAACGACTTGACTGATTGCGGTCATATTCACACTTTTATTTGTCGAGATTATTGTTCGTATTTCAATTCATTTCTTTGTTTTTTTTTTTGTTTTTCAATTTATTTATTTATTTGCTGATCACATGTTATACATTTGATTACAATTATGGATGTCATGCCCCTCCGCCCTTCCCAAGGCGGAGGAAGTCCAACAGGAGTTCCCCACGTTAAAAAAAAGGTGTATAGTAGTCCTCTATGATCTACCCTGTGGGCATGCAAATCTGAAGAGAGTTTAAAAAAAATGAATTTAAATACATTCCATGCAAATTATATTAATACATAATTATTAAACTTAAATTAAAATGTCAGCTACACGTCATCACATGTCATAATTACAAACAGTTATACTATTCATAAAGATGTCAAAAAATTAAAAATATAATGCAGAAAAAAATAAAATATAAAAATACATTGCAAAGGTTAAATACTGATCGTTTTATATTACATTATATTACAATTACAATAAATTCAAAAGTTAAAAAAATCGGACATAGAAAGCGGTCACCATAATATGTGATTACCGTTACCTGCTTACATGCATGCATCTGTTAAGTATTCTCTGACTGAATAATATGCTTTCCCGACCAAAAAATCATTCAACACTCTCTTAAAAGCTAGTGTCATTTATTTCAATGATGATTTTTGGTAGGTTATTATAAATCTTTGGTGCCATACCTTTTTTTTAATTTTTTTATTGGTGCCCAGTGGAAATTCTTCATGAACTTCCTTCGCCCCGGGGAAGGGCGAAGGGGTGTGCCGGACTCCTACCGGCTAAAACCACTGGGGCGGTCATCTTCGGCACGTAAGGGAGGCTCCAGGTCCTCGTATGATCACACTGGAGCTGGTGCCATACCTAGAAGATTATTTACTATAGATGGTCTTTTTGTGGGGCCTATGACTTATTTTATGTATGTGGCGTGCACTTGTTAGTGAGTTAAATAAGTGAGGATTATTTTTGACGAACATTGCAACTTCTAAAATATATAAGGAGGCGAGTGTTTTAAGTTGAAGGTTTTGGAAAAATGATTTACAACTATCAGTACTTTGTATACCACACACTGCTCTTATGCATTTCTTTTGGGCTTTGAAAGCCGCTTCCTTATTTGTGGAGTTTTCCCCAAAAATAACTCCGTACTGCAGCGTCGAAGCTGTTAGGATTCGTACAGGTGGCGCTGCAGTGAAGTTATTAATAAATTCTATATTTGCGGATAAAATGACTTCATTATAACTCATATTCACAACATATGTTGGATTAGTGCCAAAAATTTAAATCACAAAAAGTGCTCCCAGGTGGTCGAGTTCTTAATAAATTCTAACATGGCAGAAAAACGTCTCCCAGGCCAGCTAATAAGTTATTTTACAAATGTAGTGTAATAGTATTCATTGTTCAAATTGTGCACTGGTGTCGAAAATATCTGATCGGATAGTATCTGAGATTAATCGATTGCAAGAGGGTTCTGCTAAGGTAGCGTCGCTTCGAGATCACTGCGTTGCCCCGACCCTCGCTCGCGCCGGCCGTGCCGAGTACCTAGTTAGTAGCAAAAATCCCGAATAATATCGATCCAGCAGTCCCTTGTGTTTTGTTGATATCCCAGCAACGCCCTAAGCCGAGGTCCGCGTCCCGCAGGTGACGCCCTAAGCCGCAGTTACATAGTGTGTGGTATAATATATTTCAGCTTCACCAATGATCCGCATTCCCCTTGAAATGTCTGCGAGAAGCCCATTATAAAAGAAAACACTGCGTTGAGCGGGAATGGAGCACGCGACAATCGTCTTATTTATCTCTTATATTTTGTGAGTTTGCTGTCCAAAAACTTAACTTGTGTCGCGTAGAAGTAATGGCGGCTTTATCATAAGCATTTCTAAGATGAAGGCAACAAACAGCCCAATATAGGCTTTATTTTCAAGGCTCGAATCACCTAAAGCAGGGGTTCCCAACCTTTTTTTTGGCCTACTCCCCACTTTAAGAATAAATTATTTTTTAACGCCCCCCTTTTTAAACATATTTAAAAACCGCTAAGTACTTATAACTGATTATTGAAACGCAAATTTATAGTATTCGGACAGAGTATATTTTATTGAAAATAAAACAAACATAATCAATTCTTATATAAAAACTAATGTGAAGGTTGAATCTGATGCTGTTCAATAAGTTTGTTGATATCAGGTTCCAATTTACTCAAAAACAGCCGCAAGTCGCCACGTTCGGTAACACGCAAACGATTTCTCTTTTTAGTAAGCAGCGTTGCCACAGCACTAAATCCACGTTCACACAAATATGACGATGGGAATGCTATCAAAAATCGTTGAACAATTGACCACAATCCAGGGTACAATTGCGGGATCGGTTTTTGTAGCCAAAATTCTTGATATCCATTTTTGAACTTGATTTTTATTTCTTCGTTTGTTGTCAATTCTATAAGTTCTTCTTCCAGCTGAGGTGACATTGCTGTGTTGACATTTGAAAACGGATCCAACACCCAGTCTGGTATTTCCAAGTTTAAAATGTCCTGGTATCGTTCGGTGAAGTCAATGTGGAGGTTTTCCAAATGTTGGCAGTAGGCAAACAAGTCGTCGTTACTGCAGTATACTGATAAATTCGGAAAATTGTGAAACTCACGTCTGCCCATATTCTTTTTGTGCAGAAGCAGTTTGGCTGCGAAAGCAGCAACGACATTTTTTGTTTTTCATTAAATTTAGTTCATCGCCTTGCAGTTGGAGGTTCATGTCGTTGAACATTTTATACAGGTCTGTCATGTAAGCTATATCATTCTTTGATGTTATGAGCTTGTTGCGCAGTTCTGTATCTTTAGTTTCCAAGAACTCTATCATAGAGTCAAACAGGTTGTAAAATCGAATCAGACAATTGCCTCTTGACAGCCAACGAACTTCAGTATGAAGCAACAAATGGTTGAAATCTTCGTCATTAGTAACACAAAGCTGATGAAATAATCTATCATTCAAAGAGCTGCTACGGATTTTATTGACTGATTTGATGACATATTGCAGTGATTGAAATAGTCGTTCACTTAAGTTTCTAGCAACCAAATGTTGTCTATGAATAACGCAATGTATAGCAAGGACATCTGGAATTTTATTCTTTAAGTATGCTATGAAGCCTTTATGGCGCCCTGTCATAGCCGGAGCGCCATCCGTAGCAACTGATATAATATTTTTCAAAGGAATCTCTTTCTCTTCACAAAACTTTTCCAATGTATTGAATATGGTTTCGCCTTTTGTATCTGTCTCCAAATTTCTGGCAAACAATAGTTCTTCACGTATTTTCTCATCTTTAATAAACCTCACGTAAGATAGCAACAACGCTTCATTAGTTGGTAAAGTGGACTCATCGAGCTGAATTGAGAATTAACTAGTCCTCAGATGATTGCACAATGATTCTTCAATGTTTTCAGCCATTTCATCAATTCGTCTTTGCACAGAATTATTACTCAAAGTAATTTTTCGGATAATATCTGCGGCCGGTTTATGAAGCACAGTAGTTATTACTGCCTTTATTGCTGGCAAAATTAACTCTTCTCCGATGTTGTGTGGTTTGCCTTTTTGAGCAATTAACAAAGAGATATTGTACGAAGCTCGAAGTCCGTCGTCATCTTGCTTAGCAGCCGGCGAAAATAGTTTTGATACACTTGGCTGAGTATTATGCTTCTTCTCTAGGTCTTGAAAATATGCTACATTCTTTTCTGTCTTATCTGGATGCATTTTATTCAAATGATCTTGCAGTCTTGAAGGCTTCATTGCTTCGTTCGAAAATGTTTTTAGACATAGAAGACACAAAGGCGACGACGGGTTTGTGGGATTTTCAATAAATCCGAATTTGATATATTCCGCAGAGTATTGCCGTCTCTTCCTTTTTACTTCCGACATTGTTTTGTTTTGAGAAATACGTAAGTGTTGAAATCAAGTACTGCTTATCTATTATGCGCGAAACCGCAAATGAAAATAAAATAAATTTACGTCGTTTATATAGGATTGCATAAGCAGCACGCACCAACAGGAATAAGACAAACGTGCATAAACTCGTTTATCTCATTCGACGCCCAATCGTACTCGACAAGCAAGAACAAGTATTATAGAACCAGCCGATTGGTATAGGAATGTACAATTCGGATTATTTAACAAAAACTTGTTAAAACATGATTGCCCGCGGTCTTTTATATTGAACCGAGTTTGAGCTATATCTTCATTAATATTAGTTGATGTTCACAAGATGTAGTCGAGAGTCGAGAGCTCAGTCGGTGTCTAAGAGTCTTCCTAGCTAGGTAGATGAAATTATAAATCGACCCCAAAGCCCTACACAATGCCCCCTTTTTTTTCTGGGTCTCTTACCGCCCCCCTTTGGGCCTGCAGCGCCCACAAGGGGGCGTTATCGCCCACGTTGGGAAAGACTGACCTAAAGTAAGGTGTATTTTTTACTAGTAACCTTTTATTCATAGCTTGTCGCCATTAAACAGCACCAACGGAGGAAGGGCCGCGGAGTCTGCCTCTGCATACTGTTTCATTTGCTTGCTTGACACGAGCCCTCAAAGCCATTCGTTAGAATGAATCATTCAGACAACCATAAACTGCCGCTGAGCAGGGAGCTACCCAGTTCGTGGAGGAGGGGTAGCCGCTGTATAGTTACTCCCTCTGAGATGTGCCTAAAGGCTTGGTACTATTGAGTGGCTTCGGTGCGGTTCTGAAGACCGACCACGTGGTTTTAGCCGGTAAGAGTCTGGCATACCCTTCCGCCCTTCCCCGGGGCGGAGTAAATCTTATAATGATTCCCAGCGTGGTAAATAAATCTCGCAGTCCTTAGAAGGCGCAGTGATTAATCTATCTTATCTAATCTTATCGGTATCCGATTAATGTACTTTTGATACCAATTTATTAATCAGTGTTAAATAGATCTGCATTAATATATCGATGGCGGGCAGAGGCCACTAGTGCACAGACGCTTAGAGTATGGAGTGGTGGAGGCATATAGGGGTAATAGAAAAACTGTTAGTATATAGGTATCGAATTCGCGTTTGTCTTTTTGATTTTGGTTTTTATAATCTTCCTTTTTTCTACTGGAAACTCCTAGTAGTAGTTACTAATTGACGACAGCTTGAAAATGTGCTGGCTCTAACAAATGTACTATGTTTTTACTAAATACCGGCCTGTAGTAGCAACATTGTTTCTGTGTTTCGCGTAGTCACACGATTACCGGAAGCTCCCTTTCCCTCTATACCCACTCTCTCCCCTCCCTGTAAAAGGTGGTCAACACGGTGCCTCCTCTTGTGTTACGGCGAAGATAAGTAGCTTCCCATTAGGTGGCTTGATCTTTTGCCCCTCTAATATAAAACAATCTGTTAATATACAAGTAATGTAACTAACATAGAACTAGCTGTACACTTTTTTAAGTGTTGGCACGGCAAATAAGGTCCATCCTCCCTGATGTTAAGACGCAACCGCTCCCATGAACATCAGCAGCCTAGTAATTATTGAAACGTTGCCGATAGTATTGCCTTAAATAAAAAAGCGGGTTTGGGAATAAAATATCGGGACGTCGAACGAATACATCACAAAACTACTCTCTACTACTACTCTTGCTACAAGATTAACAATTACTACCTTATATTAGCTACTTATGCTTTCGTAAATATACTTGATGAAACAGCGGGATAGCGGCGTCGCGCTCAAGGCGGAACGCATCCTTAGAGGGCTGAAAACACTAGATGCCGACCCAAGGCTTAAGTTGGAATGCTTTTTGCTGCCGTAATTTCACTGGCTGCGTCTACCCTCTACCCGAAACGCAACTACGCTCACACAGTTGTTATGGGGGGTGAAAGTGAAATAGGTAGATAATGTAGTTCCGCCCCAGTCGAGTCCTTTACATAGAACTCCACTACACATGAAATGGAATAAATGTACAGTGTGTAGGTAACAGCGTACAGAAAACTTTGGGAAGCGGTAACACTTGGCCTATAATAAAGATAGAAATAATAGGTTACAGCTTTGTCATTATCATTAGTGAGCACGCAATGTATCGTAAACAACGCGATCAAAACGCTACGTAGTATTGTACTATGGTATGATATTATTATGCTATTGCGAGCGATGACCTCATCCGTGAACTATAGCCAAACAACAGCCGTTTAGTTTTTATTATATAGCAGTTTTATGCGCAAAATAATATTTTATTTAAAATAGCGTTAGTATAGACAAAAACAATAATTTTATACTAAAATTTGAAGTAATGTTTTAGTGAATTCATGAAAGGACCGACGTAAAATTCTAACGGTGAGGGTTCCCGAATCATGTACTGAATCCATGGTAACCAGTTTTAGTTACGATGTCACTTACACCCGTTATTAAGTGTATCGGAGATGTTTTATAACTATGTCACTTGACTATATTTCTTTTAGAATAAAGATTAATGTGTAAGGAAAGGAACAAAAACATATTACAGTCAAACATGTGGCGTCTGCTCTGCACCTGTGGCGAAATTATATAAACATGCACCAGGCTATAATTTAGAGTAGTCCCTCGAAAATGCTACACTCCTTATTTGAAGTCGATTGTACGTTGCTTACATTTTTTTTTAAACTTCTGTCTTTCTATGCTTTGAATATAAGTAGTACAAAAAAATAAAAATACGATTGTGCTTCAAATTCTAAGAAAGCATTGTTTCCCTGATAATTAGAGAATTTCATGTACGAAAATATAGCAGTCATAGCCTAGTGGTTGAACGCTTGCCGTCCATACAGTTTGAGCCTGAGTTCGATCCCGGCCAGCATCTCCGACATTTCGGATTCATCTGCTGATCAGAATTTGGTTATCACTTGCATTAACGGTGAAGGAAAAATTTCGTGAGGAATCTTGCACAGAGGGCTCCAAAATGTACTTAATGGTGTGAGTAGTCCGCCAACCCGCGATAGACCAGTGGACGCGGTGGTCTAAGGCTTAGGCCTTCTCATCGTAAGAGAAGGCCTAAGCCCGTGCCCAGCACTAGGACAGTATTGGGCTGAATATGTAAGTACGAAAATATTCGTACGTCTTATATTTTCCTCAACTACGAACTTGCGAGGTTCGGATACACGACGTTGGTCCCCAAGGCCGCCGCCCGCAGGCCACAACTCACAGAGGCCGGAGATCGTTAAGCGATCCGCCTTATGCCTGGCCATAATGGTCCATTGTCATTAATTAGGTGGTTCTGTTCTACACTAAACGAGTAATAAGACGATCAGCGAGGAATACAATAACCAAGGTTTCGATTACTAAATGTCTGTGTATTACAAGTTTGTTTAGACATCGACTCGAGAGTAAAACTTTGTCATAGAAACTACGGTTAGCAATAACCCGCCCCTGTCATTTGTTAACTCACTAGATTACTGACCGATCTATATTCTACTCAAAACGATGGACCGCTCGATTGGAGCAGAGTCTAGAGGCTCGCTGCGCTACGGGTCGCGGGTTCTGTGCCCGTAGGCCACAAATATATACTAGCTGTCGCCCGCGACTTCACCCACGTTATTAAAATACGGAAACATGTATTTCTTTATTTTCAACCAAAAAGCCAATTAACAATTTTCATAGATCTAACTCTGGGATTCCCAAAGTGGTCGATATCGGTTTCCCATGGGTCGACATAAACGAAAACTGGGGGGTCGACGAGGTTTAAAAAACCCCTATTAATTAACACAAGTTCTTATTGTAAACTTTCAAGATACTGTATAATTTGTGGTACGTGTACCAACTTGTTATAAGAATGACTAATATTTTAGTGGGAAGTATCATTGTTGTTCTTTTAGTCGAAAAAGGCTTCAGCGTGGTTACAAACATTTCGACAAAACAAAGAAACCGTTTGAAAATTAACGAACGCGGAGATTTAAGGCTGCATCTCAGCAATATTGAACCGGCGGGCTGATTAGCTAAAAACAGCAACAGCAGACGCGATAGCAGCTATCACGCAGCCAAGGATCCAAAGCAAGCGTCAAAAAAAATGGTATTACGGAAGGCATGTGGTGCCGGCTCAGAATGCCACCACCCCATCTCCTCCCATGGGTGTCGTAAAAGTCGACTAAGGGATTAGCCGGAGGATGGGCAGCAGCGTCCTTCGAGTACATTAACAACTCAACTGCGATCGCCAACCCGTCTGCCAAGCGTGGCGATTATGGAAAAACCCCCCAATGAGCCCACAACACATCCATATCGGTCGTTGTGGATCTTTGGGGGAGGCCTGTGTCCAGCAGTGGACTTCATTCGGCCGAAATGATGAAGGCATCGCCCGCCTGTCGCTATTGTGGAAGATGCATAGTTACTAGCGCCAGTTGCCATCAGTGGAACTAAAAAGAATGAACGTTTTAAATTCATTGATTGTCCGACAGAGGCGCGTCAGAGATCTTCGCCTGTTTAGTTGCTATCGGCGGTAATACCAAATTGACGTTTGACAGTGGCGTTGCAGCAATTTACGACTGTTGCAAAGCGTCTGCGACTTAGGTAATCAGCCCGCGGATTTAGCTAGATTGGTCAGCAGGCTCATCCATCACACTGAATTTCTTATTTGTTTATCTTTGCTTTGCGATGTTAATGTTTTTTTTTCTAAAAATTATTACCTACTTAGGGATTTTTACGGGATTTGTATTAATTATTACTGAATTTTATGTCTATTTATTTTTGTTGAGTTTTGATGACGAAATTTTACCCCCTTCATCATCATTTCAGCCAAAGGACATCTGCTACTGAACAAAAGCCTCCCCCATTGATTAACACAATTGTGTCATCATTTTGGGGGGGATGTGCCAATACCACGCTTGGCAAAGAGAAGCTGCTGCCCATCTCTCTGGTTTAGTCGCCTTTCCTTTTTTTTTTGCCTTTCCGAATCCGGACACCACACGGTCATTTTACCCCCTTAAGGACTCATTTTACAAAAATACTGAAACGCGTATTTCTTTATTTTCAACCAAAAAGCAAAATACCTTTGTCTATACAAACTTTCACCGCTTGTTTTTTGGGGTAAAATATTTCATTTTGTGCTGCCTCAAGGAGTCTGCTCTCTGAATCTAGCTTTTGACGCAAACGCCTAACGAGAGCCTCTTGAAGTTTTTATTAAGGTTTTTAGCGATAAGGTCATTAGCCGTCACGAATATTTTATCTTCATTGTGCCTGCCAGTGACACATCGTAAACCTCTTTTGCAATGATTGCCTTCTTTTACACAGATTTCTCTACTTTATCTTTGCTCGAAACCACATGTGATACTAACACTGATATTTGCTGTCTAGTCTGTAGCTGTCTTATTAATAAACGTGGACTAAATCAAGATTATGTTCCCCGCCCAATTAACATTCCTTTCCTATTAACTTTAGCCCATACCCCTGCAGTTAAAATCCTTTATAAATTCATTAGCATTAATAAAATCCAGTTATAAGTTGATATTTCTTTTTACCTATTATATACATACTGAATGTTCTAACATTTATTTTGTGACGTCTTACATCTACTATCCAAAAATGTTTTGTCCTTTTTTAGCATGGGGATCCATGGATGCCATCGCTACAAACACTGATCAATAGTTGTGTAACAATTAATTTCACAGTTTACGATAATTACTGCTTCATACCTTGACATTGGCAAAATCATCGAAAGTTACCGATGGAGCCAGAATCTTAAAAAAAAAAAAAAAAAACTTTACTCCAAGTATTAAGTCGGTACTAACAAATTTCGGTATTAATAAACATAGAGTAAGAAGGGAGTAGACTATTCCTACTCTACTCTCGGAATAAAAGTTAATCCTTGGCGCTACATAGTTTAACGACTGATTATGTGTAGACTAGCTGTGTTACTGTGTACATATTTTAGCATTTTGTAATGTATGCCAACTATCCTAATTTACGCACGTTTGTTTCATTAATTCATATGTCTTCCAAGATGGATAGAGATTATTGTATTGACAATTTGAGGGTGTTAGACGAAAATAATGAGGTTAGAATACAAATGAAATTTTATAAAATTCGTAAGAATCCATTGAAGGAACTTCCAGAAGCTGAATATATATCTAAGTGCAGATTTTCTCGGTCTACTGTTTTCGTTTCCGGTATTGACACAGTGAAAAATTATTAAACTGGTGATGCCACAGGTGGCTTTATCTGGTGATGCAAGAGGTGGCTTTATTCCTCCCCATCTGAAAGTTTTGACTGCAATAAGAACACGAGCCCGTGGAGAGGTAAAATTTACAACAATAATTTAGTAGGCCAAAAATCTTCTACTATCTCAGTTTTACCATTTTATGTTTTTTTATTTCTAATATAAGAATGTATGACTCAATTAAAGAGATTCAAGACGATGCAGGTCTAAGTGGAGTGAGTCAGTCAACAATATCTCTTATATGCAAACTTTCAATAACGTGCGCGTAATAGCTGATCGAAATAATTGCTGTAACAGTAAAAATAAATATCAAAAACAACCACGATACAAATCAAAAACACAATATCTATCGACATGCTTTACCATTTCTTCTTCATCCCAATTAACGAAACGACTGCGTTTTTGACTCATATTCTAGGTAGGATTTTTTCCGAAAAGGCAATAACCGTATAATTATTATCCACACGTTTAAAAAACAGCGAGTAGTCAAACTCAAAATATTGACCGAATGCCGTTGTTAATTAGCATTCAGTTCAATATGTTCATTCAATTCATTCACTTTTTACTTTAAAACTGAGAGGGTTGCCATTGCGCACGTGTTAAACCCGGCGTAAGGAATGTATTGTTAGTCCGAAGATACTCCATGTTTATTAATAGCATTGTAAAAATGAAGTTAATACTTGGTTACTCCGGAATTAACTAGTCCAAGTGTAACATCGGAGTAAGTTAAGAATACGCCATTTTTATTAAAAAGACAGTAGTAGTCTGTCTAGGCTGTCTAGTGTTGAGTTATTCACACAATAGACAGTAGCAACAAAGACTACGATAGACCTGCGAGAGATGATATCGAGCCCAGTGTGGGCGCGGCATGACCATTTACGACATTTGCTTCGGATGCTTAACTATAGTACCGTTAGTATATACGATGGGTCGAGCTGAAGTGTACACTGTGTATTATATGCCCTACAAAAATACTCAACTTTATTTCAAGAGGGATCGCGTTTATTACTTGTAATTTCTATTTTTTATGCAACATCTAATAAAGTTGCTATGCAAGCACCATACCTTTTTAACATTATAAACAGCGGTGCGTGTTCTTTATTTATTAGGGTTTTAGTAAGAAAATTAATGAACTATTAGTAAACTAAAGTGACAATGGGCGGGGCACATTGCTCGTAGAACGGATGGCCGTTGGAGCAAAAAGATTCTCGAATGGAGACCGTGCACCGGAAAATGCAACGTGGGACGACCTCCAACGAGGTGGACAGACAACCTGGTGAAGCTCGCTGGGAGTCGTTGGATGAAAGCGGCATGTGACCTTTGTTCAGCAGTGGATATCCTGTGGCTGATATGATGATGAAGAAAATAAAATAAAAAATAAAATTTTCACTATTGTGCTCGAATATATCTACTTTATTTAATGACTATCTGGGACCCGCGGATTCACCCGCCGTTTTTATAAATAATTTAGAGTACTTCGGCATAGACAATTGACATAGAGTATGTATTTATAATGGATTTCATGGGTTTTAATTTTTTGCTTGGAAATCTAATTATTTTTCTAAAATAAAAATAGCCTAAGTTATTCCTTGTAACATCAGCTATCTGCCAGTGAAAGTCCCGTAGAAATCGGTCCAGCCGTTTCGGAGATTAGCGGGAATAAACAGACAGACAGACAAAATAAATTGTATTTTTTTTGTAGGTACCGTATTTACTTTCATATACATTTAATAAAAAGCTGTTATTTTGAGATTACAAACAGGCACTTCAATTTTATTTATTTGTAATAGATTATTGTAAAAATAGAGTTTACAACTAGATTTTCTAAATAACCTACTAATCAGTCGGCAAAAAAATTTTTTACTATTTTAATAGGATCCTTTATAGCAAAATTTTAATGGTATGGTTTATACACTTTGTAATTATACATTAGTACTTATGAATTTTACTCATAGTCGCTGTAGTACCATCGCTCAAATACGAAATACACTTACTTTATTTTACTGTTTTTGTCAAATAAGCGTTATGACCATTTGCTTAAAAATTGAGTCATCTGCCCGTATAGGTAGACTTACCAAAACAATTAACTCGGGTCAAAGTCAAAAACCTTGATCAACTCGTAAGGATGAATATAGCAGTGAGCCAGTGACCTTGTTAGTTTTTGAGGTAAACCGTGAATACTAACTCTTCTGGGGGATCTATAGGGGTCAATTTAAACACTCGTTTCGTTGACAGGAACATGGGATGAAGTCACGATACATGAAACCCGAATAACTGCATTTCAAAAGCACGCTACCATGACCATAGATCACACGAATTAACCTTTCCCAAATCGCTACACGTGGCACGTTGTCAAGCGCGCCACCGTCTTGCCGAGGGTCGCTCGGTATGAACACGCGGACTTCCTAAAGTGCGCGTCCGCGACCCTCGAGGCCCCACGCTGTATAACGACGGCAGGGGCTCCGGCATGCTCCACCTGGACGCCGCCGGGGCGGTTGTTACCCCGGCGCCATCTCGTCCTCCGTGCAGGATCGACCCTCTTCCGATCTCGCTCTTCGGTCTCCTGGAGGATAATGCTCTCACAGCATTCCAATGTTTACGCTCTTCCAGCATAGTCGCTTCTGCAGTGGTGGCACTGTGCCGTGACCTCGCGTTCTGTCCTGTGTAGGTACTCATAGGCGTGTTTCGGTGCATAGACCGAAATATAATCCATATAACGAACGTACACCGCTCGGCTTGCAATCCCATAAGACCGCTAGCGCCGCTATATCTACATAGTGTTAAATGATGAAAGCCAATGGACGGTGAGTCTATGCTGTGGGGTCGGGCAGTAACAACCACCCGTGTAATAAAGGTACCTTACTGCCGTTACCGAACCCTCTACCTTAGTTATTATAGTGTATTTCTCCAGGGTCGAAGGTTTATGGAATGTAAGGGTGGTAGTTTACCCGGCCGCTTCGGGTAAACTAGTAATAATTGTTTTCTTTTTTAAATAATAAAATATTCTATTTTGCGACATAACCTACCTCTGTGGAAAATTTCTTCAGAATCTGTGCAGACGTCATCACGGACGTTTGAAACTCCACCACGTTCACGCCACATTCGAACATTTTACACTTTTACATTTATAATATTCTATTTTGCTATATCTGTATGTGCAGCGAACCATTTTATGTTTAGTTTTTCGTTCACAAATCACTTACATGGTCGTGGTGAACAATTATCTGGTTATATACTCCCAGGTGAGGTTAGATACTCCACATAATTATGTCCATTTTTGAAACCTCTCTTTGTATTTGAGTTCGACCAGTCTGTTATAAGATCTATTCCCTGAAGATACGTTACAAAATCGCCGTGTTAAGTGCTCTCTACTAAAAGGGTCTTAGCGGAATCCTTTAGTCCCGGGCGGGCGGTCCGTCCCACCTCTCTGTCAGTAGCTTAAAACCAATACATGTACTGTAATGCGACAACTGAACAGGTACCTGCTAAAGGTCTGAAACCTGTAACCAAATAATTCAATTTATAAGACTAGAACTATACGATCAATATTCGCTCGAACAACACTGAGTGTTGGTTAAAAAGCCGCAACATGGAATTTAATAAATTGTATAAACCACAAATGATGACAATATATATGATATATTTTAGGGTTACGCACGTCCGAATGAAAAAACGGCGGTACCCTTACGGGATCACTCGTGTGTCTGTCTGTCTGTCCGTCTGTCACAGCCAATTTGCTCCGAATCTACTGGACCAAGTTGAAATTTTGTACACATATGAATTTCTGAGACCCAAACACGGAAGTGCAACGTAAATAAATAAATGAATTTTGAATATGGAGTAACTTCTGGGTGCAAATAACAAAATTTTGCAATAATATTGCCTTAACCTTGCCGATTGTTTACCGATCAGAGAATGAAATGGTATATGCCAATACCACTATGCGGTCACCCATCCGTAGACTGACCGCGCTAAACGTTGTTTAACCTTGCCGATCGTATCTCAGTTCTTAGATTTTTTTTTAAACAAAAGACGTTGCCCCGCACTAGGATTTCTCCTGTGTCGTGGATGCGTTTACAGACATACATTTCACACACAATACACCCAGACCCGGAACAACTACCTTTTTTTTTTTTTTTATTGTTGCCCAGTGGAAATTCATCATGAACTTCCTTCGCCCCGGGGAAGGACGAAGGGGTATGCCGGACTCCTACCGGCTAAAACCACTGGAGCGGTCATCTTCGGCACCTAAGGGAGGCTCCAGGTCCTCGTATGATCACACTAGAGCCACCCACTGGTGCTACGCCTATTGGCACATCTCGGAGAGGGTGACTGTAAAGCGGTCACCCCCCCAGGGGGATTGTAAAGGATCCCCCAAAGCGTCCCACGGCAGCGCGTGACCACATGCGTGCTACCGTCTTCTCTTGGGTCGCTTGGTGTGGGCACGCAGATTCCCCAATCTACGCACCCGCGAACCCAGAGGTCCCCCACCTTATAGCAACGGCAGGGGTTTTCAGGCGTATCGGAATTAGGCGCCAGGGCGGTTGTTACCCCGGCGCCGTCTCCTTCTTCTTCGAGCGGGATCGGCCCTCTCCCGATCCCGCTCTGCGGTCTCATGACGCTCTCACAGAAGGAGACCACTGCATTCCAGTTTTCGTGCTCTGCCAACATAGCCGACACTACTGCTGGCAGAGAGAGATCTTGGCCGATCCGATCGACCAGGATCCGCCGCTCGGCGGCCCACGCAGGGCACGCCTCGAGCGTGTGCTGTGCGGTGTCCTGGTCGCTATCACAATGGTGGCATTGTGCCGTGGCCTCGCGTCCTATCCTGTGCAGGTACGCGCCGAAACAACCGTGCCCGGTGAGCACCTGCGTCAGGCGGTAGGTGACGCGCTCGCTCCTTCTGAGCCAGGCTCCAAAGAGTGGCAGGACGGCCTCGACGACGCGCTTGGTTGCAAACTGCATCCGCAGGCGATGACGCCACTTTACAAGTGCGCGCCGCCGAGCTAGCCGCCGCAGCTTGTCCAGCGCCCCTGGAGGCGCGCCTTCGCCGCTCTGGCGGAGGGAGCGTGTCTGATCGTAGACCCACGCATCCATCTCCGCCAGGATGTCAAAAGGCGGAAAACGCGCCAGGAGAGTTGCCGCCTCGTAGGACACCGTTCGGTATCCTCGTGCGATCCGGATAGCCACTCTGCGCTGCAGACCGTGAATTTTGGTTCTGCAGCACTGGGCGCCTGATAGTCGAGCTGACCATACAGGCGCCCCGTATAGAACCACGGACCGCACGACTCCTCCGTAGAGACGGCGAACTTCCTCACATGGTCCCCCGAGATTGGGCAGCAGCCGGTGTAGAGCACCCACTACCCTCTCGACTCGGGGGACGAGGCGCTGGAAGTGCTCTTCGAAGCCCCAACGACTATCCAGGGTGAGCCCCAGGTATTTCATGTACCGGCCCACCCCGATTTGCGCGTCACCAACGCGTATCCACGAACTGGGTGGTTCTCTGCTTCTCGGCAGTTTGTGGAACCATAGCGCCTCGGTTTTCTGAGGCGCTATCCGCAGACCCAGGGCGTGGATTTTGGCCACGACAATTGCCACCGCTTGCTCCGCAAGCCGGATGGTTCCCTCGAAGGACTCCCCGCTGGCCAACACCAGAGTGTCATCAGCGTAACAGACTAAGCTGACGCCAGCAGGGAGAACGACACGCAGGACCGCATCGTAGGCGAGGTTCCATAAGAGAGGGCCGAGAACTGACCCCTGCGGAACCCCGCACGTAATCTCCCTCCGCTTTACGCTACCGTCCCTGCCCACGTAGCGAATGTGCCTATCGCGCAGATAGGCCCCAATGATGCCCTGCAGGTAGGGCGGACACCGATGATAGACTAGTGCCGCCCTAATAGCGCCCCACGGGATGGAGTTGAAGGCGTTGACGATGTCTAGACTGACCGCCAACGCCACCCCACCCCTCCGGGACACTGCCTGTTCCGACAGCGAGCGGACGCGAAGAATCGCGTCGATGGTGGACCGCCGCTGCCGGAAGCCATACTGACTTTCGGCCAGGTCGGGGCCAACTCGCGACAGGTGCTCAACGAGTCTTCGGGTAATTATTCTTTCGAATAGCTTCGAAGCCTCGTCGAGCAGGCAAATGGGACGGTATGCAGAGGGAGACTCTGCAGCCCTTCCTTCCTTCTTCAAGAGAACCAATCCGGCTTCCTTCCAGCCGGACGGGAACACGCCACTACGGAGGCAACTGGTGAACAGCCGCCTCAAGCGGTCCCCAAGAGACTGTAGCGCATACACCCACGCACGGCCCGGAATGCCGTCCGGACCCGGTGCGGTGTTGCGACTCTTCAGGCGGCCAATGGCTCGGCCCAGCTCCCCATCCGAAACCCCCAAATCCTCGGCCCAGTCCGAGGCATTTAGGGGTGGAGAGGGACCAGTATGGTCCCGAACCGCCGGAAAGAACGTTGAAAGTACTCTCTCCAGCAAATCCGGGGCCATGGTTTCGGTCACCGGGGGGACATACGGGCGCAACTTGCCTACTACCATACGGTAGGGTCTCCCCCACGGATCCCTGTCTAGTCCCTCTAGGAGCTCGCTCCAGGACCGAGCCTTCGCCTCACTGATGGCAGTCTGAAACGCCAGTGTGGCCGCCCGGTAGGCCCTATAGGCCTCGTCAGTCTATCCGGCTGTAGCGCTGTGCCGGCGTCGGATTCGTTGGTACTGGCGGCGGGATGCCAGGCAGACCGCGCGCAACTGCGCGATCTCATCCGACCACCAGTACACTGCCGTACGCCGGGAGCGCCTGGCCCGGGGCATGGATGCGTCGCATATTGACGTCATCGTCCTCCGGAACCACGACGCTTCCTCCTCCGGATCGGGCAAGATCCCTTGATCGACCTCTGGCCAGGCCGCGACGTTGGCAGCTGCGACGAGCAACTCTCGATCCAGCTGTGTGAGGGCCCAACGCCGCGACCGCGGGCTGGGACTAGAACGGCTCGGGCAAGGCGTGCGGAGGGCCACGTCGAACATTATGTGGCGGTGGTCCGAAAGTGTGACCACCTCCTCCGCTACTCGCCAACCCGACACCATGCGGGCCCGGAACAACTACCTGCAGATCATACAAATATTTGTTCCGTGCGGGAATCGAACCTGCGACCCGGAGCGCAGCAGTCGACTGTATCAACCACTGCACCAACCGTGTCGTCAAAGATAAATAAGCTGTTTAATGTATTCCATCTCATTCTTTTGCACGTTCAATACTACAGATATATATATGTTTGTCTCTTTCTATCTAACCCCTCAACTTTCCGAGTGTTACACTTGATTTTACTCCTCATAAAATTGCCGTGTGGTGCCGGCTCAGAATGCCACCACCCCATCTCCTCCCGTGGGTGTCGTAAAAGTCGACTAAGGGATTAGCCGGAGGATGGGCAGCAGCGTCCTTCGAGTACATTAACAACTCAACTGCGATCGCCAACCCGTCTGCCAAGCGTGGCGATTATGGCAAAACCCCCCAATGAGCCCACAACACATCCATATCAGTCGTTGTGGACATCTTTGGGGGAGGCCTGTGTCCAGCAGTGGACTTCATTCGGCCGAAATGATGATGATGATAAAATTGCCGTACCGGGCCTTATTACTCAAATCGTTTCTTAAGGAGTAAACTTCAAAAATATAGTCTTTTTTGTAATAAAACACTTTGCAACGGATTACATCGCGTATATTATAGATTTTTGTTTTTCTGATGATTTGAACACTGAAGAAAACTTAAAAATATTGGCATATAAACTTACATTTGCAGTTGGAATGCATGGGAGAACATGTTTTTCAACTACAAAGCTAAGTTAGTTCTTGGGACAAATTATTGGTACAAGACAGAATTCAACAATAGACAATATATTCAGCAAATTCCTTCTACAATCCGGTACCACAAATACTTTTTTTTAGTTAGCAATAACAGATTAAAAAAAATACATGATAGAAAGAACATTCATCGTACAGAACTCTCTCCACCCGAGTTCAACTCGCACTTGTCCTGTCTTTTTTTATTGTTTAGTTGTTACTAATGAACAGTTTCGTGAAACAATAGTTATCGCTGTTTCTTTGGTCAAACTTAGACATGAGAGTCTAATTAGAGCTATGCTCGGATTAAAATCCAATAAATGTATAAAGTGACGCCAAAAGTTATCATACACGGTGTATGTAAGTGACAACGTACCAAGAACTTTCGGAAGAGGTTATACTTAGGCCTATAAATAAAAATAGAAAAACCATGTATCTCGGAAATAATAGGTTATAGTTTTTCGTCATTTTTAGCACGCAATGTATTGTAAACAACTCGATCAAAACTATATGTGATTCTGCTATGATATGATGTCATTATGTTACTGCGAGCGATGACCTCATCCGTGAACTGTAGCGAAACAACAGGCGTTTAGTTTGTATTTACATTGCTGTTTTATGTAAAAATTAATATTGAGTTTTTATTCAAAATAGCGTTAGGTTTCGATATCCGTGGTTAGGATAGTTTTTTTTTTTTGTGTAGGGTTAAGGATGTAGTTGCTTTAACGGACAAATTGGCGAAGCATGAATAGCCTGGCTTAATTATATATTTAAGTAACCGTGTATTTAAGTATATTTAAGGTCCGCGTCCCGCAGGGGACGCCCCTAGACCTCGGCTCAGAGAGTAGCTGTGATAGTAATATTTGCAAGGGACTGCTGGATCAATGTTAATTGGGATTTAAAGGGATCTTTTGTTACTACTCGTATTTCTTGGCACGGGCCGGCGCGAGCAAGGATCAGGGGGCGGGGGGATTAAAACAACAATTTCAAATAGTTTATATTTTCATGAAAAGACCAACCCAAAATTCTAACTCAAGGGTTCCAGATTCATGTACTGAATCCATGATATCAGTTTTCGTTACGACGTCACTTACACCCATTATGGGCATGCCATAATAATAATCCATTCATCTTTTTTTACAGATGAAGAAGCCCCGGACTCAGTAGACTCCAATCAAGACCAAGAGGAAGAAAAGAAACAGCCAGAAGTCAGTAATGTTGCGAATATATTGAAGAGGCTACAGTCTTCTGGTGCGCTTATCAAGAAGCCTAAACAAGAGTACCATTGCTTTACTTGCGACGAGGATTTCCGTGATTGGGAGGAGCTAGAAAACCATTTAATCCAACACGTGTCGCTGCCCTCCGTGGTGCTCCACAAGCTGCCTTCCGACGACGAAGATGTATCTCTCTCCGGAGATGAGAACTGGACAGACGAGGAAGAAGAGGCATCCCCGCCTCAGGCCCCGCAGAAAGTGACTCCAACAAAAATCGACATATCCCAATTACTGAAGAAGACTGGCATCTCTCTCAAAAAGCCCACTGAGACCGGAAATCAGGACTCAGACTCAGCTCTGAACAAGCTTAGCGGATTAGGATTCACCATAAAGAAGAGCAATACTCCAATAAAGAAAGAATCGGAATCAGATCAAAACACTAATGATGTAATGCAAAAACTTGGCAAACTCGGTGGTATCAAACTCAAACTAAAATCGGACGGTAATAACACTAACTCGTTTAAGGTAATCAATGGGCTAAAAGATTTCAACGCTTCCGAAGATGAAGACGAGGGCAGCGGGAACGATGAAACCAGAGAAGACCCGGATGGAGACTTTGATGAAGATCGAGATAAGTCTGGTGAACACGAAGGATCGGGGGAAAATGACTCCGAGGGGGATAGAACTCCATCGAATAATCGTAAAACATCGGAGAGTGATGACTCGGAAAGATCTGCTAAAACAAAACCAAGTCCATTGAAAAATTTGCAAGGGATGTCAGTAGTTCAAAAAAAGGAACCTTTTAATCAGCCTTCCCCAGCTATCACCAGTTCCTTAAAAGAAACGCAGCAACCTAAACCGCCTGGAAGGCCGGTTATTAAACAAACACCAAAAAGGGGAGCAAATCTCCCTATCCCTCCCAAAGAAACTTCGCAAGTTATTCCACTGGGAAGAGAAACTCCGAATAAGGCATCTACCCCAGCTAAATCTATTACTCCAGAAAGGCGGGAATCATGCTCCAGCTTGGAAAATATTGTAGTTAAACAGGAGGTAGAGAGTGTCGAAACACAGTCATCCAACGTGCCTATATTCTCCTCTCAGGTCAAATCTGAAAGGGTCTCTCCGCCACCTGCCGATGCGTCCTCCACTCCAATACTGGGTAGGATCAAAAGTGAACCAGGTATGCTAGCGTCACACCAGACTTCTGCGGCGCCGCCTATTAATCTTCCTTCACAGCCAACGTACTCTGTGGCGAGCAACGCACCCCCTTCACTCCTCCCGGTCACCAAAAAAGAAGACGAAGGTGTGACTGTTATAGAAATAAATGGAGACTCAAACGACGAAGATGACGACTGTTGCGTAGTATCCGCCACACCCGCACCGGACGTCAAGCCCGTCATAATTCCTAAACCTGAAAAACCTATAACATACCCTTCCTCTGCGTACCCAACTTCGCAGCCAAGTTTTAGTTCCCCGAGTATGTTGACTACTCGCCTGACCGCGCCTTCTACTGAGAAACAACATAACTTTAATTGGAATGCACCAGATACTAAACCACCATTGGATATGCTAGAGAAAAGCGCTGATGACATATTTGAAAGCCTACTTTCGACTGCCACAAAGAAAGAAAACCTTTCTTTGTCAGATGCAAGTGAATACATATCCTTAGATACTTTAGGCCCTCAACATTCATGTGATATCTGTAATACTAGATTTACTGACATATCATTGCTTGACGAGCATATAAGAATGACAGGACATACAAAAGCTCTGGTTCTTCCAGCATCATCATCAACACTTATGCCATACAATCCAACTTCAAATATCCTCTCGTCCATATTGCCAGTAAAACATCTCGCTGACCAAGTTGGAAAGCTATCTACTATCGGTGGCAGTGGCCCAGGATTCACTCATCAGCAAAACGTCATGATCAATATCCAAGCTTACCCTGGAGCTGGTGGTATGATGATGCCTCCACAGCAGTATAATTCTTATCCACCTGGACAGAATATGCAACCTGATTATGCAAATAATATGAATAATTTAAATAATATGTACGGTGGTCAAGGGCAAGCAATGCCAGGTCAATATGCAGGACAGAACTACATGGGTCAGCATAGTTATGGGCAGTTTCAACCGCCTATGTCTAAACCTGGATATCCAGGATCAATGCAGCAAGGTCAGTACCCACCATCTTCGTCTCCGTACTCTGTGGCTTCTCCACTTCAAGGAATGCAACAGGCTGTCTATGGACAAGCGCCTACCGGCGGAATAAATACACAACTGGGACAAGCTTTGGGTCAAATGGGTCCACCAGGTGGGCCCTACGTCCCTTCATCAAATTCGAGCGGATCTATGAAACCACCTTCGACCGGCGTTAAGATTCAGAACGTACAAACCTTTCCTGCTAACCAGGCAATTGGGATGCAAGGACCTGACCAGATCGTCGGACAATCGGCGGCTCCCGGCCAAATGGTAGGAGGTCAAATGCCTTCACCGAACCAAATCAGGATGGCTCCGGGAGCGAATATAACGGGTACCAGGCCACGTATGGCCAATCCTAGAGGACCGCGACCCGCTATAAGGCCAGGTATTCAAGTTCACGGCCAGGTTCGAGCGCAGAAACCAGGTGTGCGTATGCCTATGAAGAGACCGGCGGTAATGCCCGGTGGCCCAGGCCAGAAACGCAGAACAGACATGTTGTTACCAGGCAAACATGACAACGAAGACTGTCAAGTCATGGCGATGCAGAAGCAGAGGGAAGGCTTGCCTATGATTCAGAGCGTGCAAGGCGCAAAAGATAAACTGAATCTCGGCAGTCAAATCTCTATTACAAAGAAAACGGTCAACAAAGAAGCTAACGCGATGGCCAACGTGTTGGCTTCGCGAGGTATTAGCGTTAAACAGAAACAAAAGAGTCGATCTCCAACGCCAGAGAGACCTATCCCTCACATCCCAAACCTCGGCGCTGGCATGAGCATCAAACACACATCTAAATCAAGCAATTTTTCCATCCCAGAAGCCAAAGTCGGCGCTGGCATGTTGGCCTGCAAGATATGCAAGAAAATGTTCATGAACCACAACTCGTTGACAGTACACATGTCCAACGCTCATCCTCAGAGCAAAGTGCCTGTCTTCAAATGCGACGAATGCCCAGCTTCGTATCCCAAGTCGTTACAACTGCAGCATCATAAGAGGGTGTTCCACAATGTCACAGGTCCTAACAGAGAGTTGGGGTTGCCAGTTGTGGACTTGTCACAAGAAGATAACTTGAAACGGTTAAGTAGTTTAGGCATATATAGTTTTATACCGCTAGCTAATAGAGAACAAGCTGGCGGATGCTTCGGTATTCCAGTAATATCTGTACACAACGCACAGAATGGCATGACAAACAGTTTGCAAGCTTTAGGAGCAGATGGATTATTAAGTTTAGGACCCCTAAAACCTTTACCAAACTCATAGACTGTGAAATATATAGACATATACTTGTTTTGTGAATTGAGTCCGCGGATAATGGATAACTGTGATTTGATACATTTTCTGTAGACAATTGAATTTCGAATTTCGGTCACAAACACACATTTATATAAGACATAATGTTTTGTGCAACTAGTATTAGTTTAACTCTTTATTCAAACAAAATTTGTTTTGTCCTTATCTTTCAAATCCAAGCGTCGCAATTTAAGATATGGAGACCACATGTTTTAACTAAAATAGGATTAAATAAATTAAGAGGATAAACGTTTTTATATTGAATGAAATGTGTATTATCTACATAGCACGAATATTTACGTATATTCAGTTAAAGTACATATTTAATTTCAGAGTTGATTCATTAGATCGGAGCATGTTTTCTATTAATAGAAATTACTTGATTGTTGGATAAACAATATAACATACAATGTATCTATAAAGAGCGGCTGTCAAAAGCCAGACTCGTGGGATATACACATGAGCCTGTAACCATCCACTGCTGAACATAGGCCTCACTTGAAGCCTACAATGTGCGGTCATTGGAGATATGGGTATGATCACCATGCTTGGCAAGTGGTTTGGTCATTGCAGTATGTTGCTATTAGCACACAGGAGGGTGTTGCTGCCAGGGGTGGATCCAGGATTTTAATCTGGGGCTTCGAGTCTCCTGTCTAGATATTCAGAGATCATTGTTGCTACTACTTCTAAGGTCAACTGCATCCCACAATTTCAGGGAGGCATGACCCCCTGAGCCCCCCTGGACCCTTGGCTGCTGCCCGTCTCCTTGCAATCAACCCTTACTCCCCCTTTTACTAAACCTATGGATCCCCATCCATCCATCCACAGGACAGAACTAGCTCTGATCGAATGTAAAATATTTAAGTTATGTAAGCAGCTGTTTATTTTGTCAGACTCACTTTAGTTCCTCTCGATGTTGCCAGTATGACTGCTAACATTTAATTATAGTATTAAATTTAGCATAAGCTGAACTCTATAGTAAAACATTTCATCAACATATTATGTAATTTTGCAATAATGTATTGTGTAAGTGAGCAGCATGTATTTTCACATGGCGTATTGAATTTTATTTTGACTGGGGGTGTCTTTACCTATATGGAAGCCCACTGCTGGACACACTAAATGGGGAGTAACGTGTAGTTCATCGATAATCTTAGGGCTCTTTAAAATTCAAAAATAATGAACTTTATTTCAAGGGGACTATCAGTAGCTATATAATTATTATATTATATGATTATTATCTTAAATGAAATCAAGCGGATCGTTAGCCTTAACCCGACATTAACGACGCGAATGTTTAAACCATGAAATGCTTTTAGAAAACCCAAATGATGGTGTTGTCATAAAGCAATGACACGAATATAGCGGCCGGCCGGATCTTGATTTTCAGTGAAAGAGTGGGGATCAGTTTGCACAGTTGTATACCGCCAAACAGACTCAAAACCAAAAAATCACTTCTGTGCAAGTCAAGGGGTCAAGGTCAGCGCTCAAGATCGGTGCCGGTTGTTATAATAATATAGCAACAGCAAGACAAAAAAAATTTTTGATCTCTATCTATAGAATTGGCCAGGTATGTTCCAGAGAAAACACATTATGTACTTTAGTTTGAATTATGAAGTGTTGTCTACATTTTCATGTTTTTAACAGTGGTGACAATCAAAGGCTGGTACATGTTGTGTACGTATTGATATAGTTGGTAAACACTTGTTCATTTGTTTTATCTAACTTTCATTTTGTGTAACAAGACCACAGTCATCATATTTGGAATAAAGTTTGATTGATTTGAAGAGTTTAATAAAAAAAATGACTGGTAATCATTGATATCTATGTAGTTGAATATCCATGTATTATGGAAACTTATGCGATTGACTGTAAATTAAAAAAAAATTATTTGCCCATCAAAATCATGTATCAAAAGGCGTGTGGTTGTTGGTGTAAAGAGGCACGAAGTTCTGTAGATAATATAAGCCACGTGTGTTGAAGGGGGAAGCCTATTTTTTATAAGCACGCGGCCCGCCCTTGTTAGTAAACTCACGAAATATTGTAATCAGGGAAAATTATTTTGCATGAAATTCCAGTTTTGGCAGCCTACTGATTCACACAGATGGCGCCTTGTTAAAATTTACTTCAATACCTATGAATAATTCTAAAGACGATTGCTGACGTAAGAACAGTAACTATTTACACATTTTTATTTTTATACATGTAATACCTAATGTGTAGTTTTATACTGATCACTTCACAGTAGAATAATGTGTTTAACTTGATATCGTGTTATTCAACAGTGTCGCATACAATTGTGAAATCTCAAATTGTTTCCACTAATTCAGTCAACATGTTTAGAATAAGTTATAAGAATTGACTTCGGTTTATATAGACATTGATACTGAACTTGTATCGGTTTTTATTTTATTATTTTTGTAACATTAGAAAACTAATCCATCCTTAAATTTGTTAGGAATTTACTTACAAATTTATGGTTAATTGGCAGTTTATTAAAGATTTTATCATTTGTAAAAACGTTTAATAAATTGTGAAAATACCAGTTTACTTTGAATGCCTGACATATTCATATGCATAATTATTATGAATGCTTATTGGAAGCACAAATATATAATCAACTGATATTTTATTTGACGAAACTATAAAGTGATAACTGGTTTATAAATTAACGTTTTTACTTTTTTAGGTTTTGTTTTATAGCATATACTAAAATGTAAACCTATGGATCTGATGTTTCGGGATTGACCGTTGCTTTATCTATCTACCTTGAACTGGCTGAGATTTTGGATCGTTCTAGAATAAAGTTGATGTTCGAAGTTCAGGTAAGAGTGCTATGTTGTCGTACGGTCGAATATTGAAACACTAATTAAGTCCCGCTTAAACTATTTGAGCCGCCCGGCCCGAAAACGGGTTTCTCGAATAATTAAAGCGAGACTTAATATTAAGTAGCGTTTCAGTATTCGGCCGTTAGCTTCAGTTTAGTTGTAGTTGTAGACTGAAATCAGGTGGCCCATCCTAAATCCCCTGAATTTGGATTTGACTATTAAAGGACATTTTAGGCTGATGTCGTAGTGGCCCGGCGGTTTACGGACTCGCTTCTTAAGCACTTGGTTCCAGGGTTAAAACCTAGCATGTACCAATGTGGCTTTTTCGTAGTCATATGTGCTTTATTAGTTAATCCCAGACGCCACTGACTTGGACGGTCATGGAAAAAATCATGAGGAAACCTGGATCTTTTAATCTGAAATCGCTAATACGTAGTGAGCAAGTTTAGTGATCAATGCTGGTTCCTTCTCTTTATGAGATGGGATCTTTGCCCTTGAGGGAGAGTTATTTGAGAGTTACATGCTGATATTATTATATTATATAATGCTGCTGACTTTCCACGATAATAATGTTTGAAATTTAACTCCGAAGCTACGTTTGATCCTATAACAGAAAATTCATAGATCTAGAGTTAGGTCTAATATATTGTGGTCTTATGATTTTGGAATTCGGAAATCGTGCAATCAACGGATTATCTGGTCTGATATCTCTAGTAGTAAGCATACTGTGTACTGTCCACACAAATATTAATATCAAATTTTTGCTTTGTATTAAATGCGCGTTCTTGGTGCATATTAAAACTATTAAAATGTGAGCTCGCACATGTGCAACCTGCAATGTAACCTGTGGCATGCATGCAATGATATGGATATGGGCTATTTTGTACCGGGAACGACAATCAGGTTTTACTAAGCCATCCGAATTACTGAGTGTAGTTGCATAT
This sequence comes from Diloba caeruleocephala, assembly GCA_947459985.1. Lineage (NCBI taxonomy): Eukaryota > Metazoa > Arthropoda > Insecta > Lepidoptera > Noctuidae > Diloba > Diloba caeruleocephala. Next base: position 10,725,749 of record OX381627.1, on the reverse strand, counting down.
TACACCATCAGTTACGTTGCATGCTGCGCATGAACGAAGTCATTATTCGGTTAAGAAGAGATTATTTTAAGTTGACTTTAAGATGACATTGTAAGTTTTCTTTTTGTATTTGAGTTATATTTAAAGTATGTATCTATTCTAAGAAACCTTTAGATACTAGCAGAAATAATTAAATTTATTAATAATAATTTACTGTATTTTATTAAACATTAAGCTAACTTATTTCATCATTGCAGCCAAATAAATCACCGCTGGACAAAGCCTCCCCCAAAGACCGCCACAACGACTGATCTGAGTTTGTGCTGATTGGCGAGTTTTTGCAATAATCGTCACGCACGTCAGGAGGGTTGGCGATCGCAGTTGTATTGTTGTTAATGTACTCGAAGGACAGTGCTGCCTATCCTCAGACTAATTTTATTTTTTTACAAATAATTAAAATATTTATTCCGAGTTACTGCACTCATAATCACATACAAGAAATACAGTATTATTACATACAACTAACGCTAGTACTAGTAGGCGCTGCTACCACCAGGAAGACGGCGGTGTGCACGTGGTCACGTGCCGTCGTATGTACAGCACGGCACACAGCTAGACTTAGGGGGAATCCTTTACAATCCACCCGAGATATGCCTAGGGGTGGCCTGGCCGGTATCTAGAGGGGGTGACCGCTTTACAGTCATTCCTATCATCCTAAAGGCGTAGTACCAATGGGTGGCTCTAGATGGAGATTATTCGAAATCCTGGAGCCTCCCGTCGGTGCCGAAGATGACCACTCCGGTGGTTTTAGCCGGTAGAAGTCGGCATCCTCCTCCGCCCTTCCCCGAGGCGGAGGAAGTGCAAGATGTATTTCTACGGGATCAATAAGAAAGGAGGCGCTATGTCTGCCATTGTCCATAGCTTTGACGGTTTCTGCATTATCATATCAGCCAAAGGCCGTCCACTGATGAACAAAGGTCTTCGCCATAGATTTCCACAATTGTGTCGACATTTTGCGGGGAATTTTCCAGTACTCACCACGCTTTGCCGGCAGGCGGGTCGGTGAGCGCAGAATGGCTGCTGTTCCACAAAAGACGCTGCTGCCCATTCCTTTGGTTTAGTCTCTTAATCACCTTTTACGATATCCATGGGAGGATATGACTTGGTTGCGGATAAAACATGGAGTGGTGACCGGAATACGTTGTTAGTAGTGCGTAGAATGACGCTGCAAATTATGTATGATAAGATAATAATGAAATAAGAAACTGATATAACCAGTTTTTTTTACCATCAGGGGTCGCTAGAAACCCTTATGGTTATTTGAATTAACCTAAGTTTTCTCAGTACCTCAGTAAAATGCAAATCATTTTCAATTATAGCAATGCTGACCTTTGATCATCATTATCGGCTTCACTTGTATTTTCTTCAGCCAACGCTTGACATGGCGGCGATTGTCTCCTAGCCGACAACGTTGTCTCTGTTGTGTAAATTCAAGTATTAAATCATTTATTTAAATCTATCCTAACTCCATGACCATCTTTAACACTGACAATGAAGAGATCGAACTTATCATCCTTGGCCTCAGACTGAATAGTGCCGTGGGTCGGGATGGAATTTCTACTATTCTGATTAAGGCTGCTAGACATATTCTTATCCCGATTATTTGCCATGTCTTTAATCTCGTACTGGTGACTGGGGTCTTTCCTGCAGTCTTCAAAAAGGCTCTTGTACACCCAATATACAAGAATGGTGACAAAGGCAATGTCAATAACTACAGACCCATTTCTGTCCTAACAATCTTGTCCAAAATCCTTGAAAAACTTTTAAGTAAACGACTTTTAAATTATTTGGGCACACAAAATAGCATTGCTGAGCTACCTTTTTAGGAGCTACCTAAGTGATCGTTCCCAGACCTTCAGAGTTTGTGATTACAAAAGTAAAGACGAATTTCTTATTTACGGAGTCCCACAGGGTTAGTGTCCTTGGCCCTACCCTATTTTGTATATACATAAATGACCTCTGTAAGCTGTCCACAACGAACTCTAAAATTACTCGTATAACGTATGCAGATGATACGGCCAAGTATCCATGATAATGATTGGTGTGAAACCCGCTCACATGCTGAATCTGCTTTGCAAGCTACAATGGACTGGCTGACTAAAAACCTACTTACCTTCAATTTGGTTAAAACCAAGTTCATCACGTTTGCACTAAAGGCAACATCACAACCAGCTTCTCCCTACACCTTAACTGCGTTCAAATGTTGTCTAACACCAGCTATTGACTGCAGTTGTCCAAAAATTATGCGAACACATTGTATCAAATATCTTGGTGTTCTGATTGACAGTACGATCACATGGAAAGAGCAAATCGAGTCACTGGTCTCCAGGGTCCGAAAACTTATTTTTGTTCTTAAAAACCTGAGAACATCTGCTGATTTTTCCACACTTAGAACAGTATACTTTGCGCTGGCGCACTCCATCCTAACCTACTGTATAACGGCTTGGGGTAATTCTGGGAAGTGCTTAATGCTCCGTCTAGCTCTAGAGAGAGCACAGAAAGCTGTATTGAAGGTTATGGCACATAAGCCCATTAGTTTTCCTACAATCGAACTGTATTCACTATGTAAAGTGCCCACGGTCAGGCATTCATTTCTCCTGTATACAATATTACGCAAACGTACTAAAATTTTGTTTCGCTCTGACTTTAGTAAACGTAAACGCAGGTCTGACAGAAATTGTCAGATTGAGTCGGCCAAGACTGAAGTAGTAAGACGACAGTATCACTTTCTGAGCTCCATTCTATATAACAGAGTTAATAAGGAACTTTATATAACCCTGTACGTTAAGGGAATGTAAAACACTCTTGAACCAATGGCTTCACACCCTCTCTTACGAAGAGTTAGAATAATTTATTTAAAACTTAAATTTCCCAGCACCATTTATTTCTACCATCCATACACACACATAAGACATAAATGTCCAAATGTTGATGTACACACACACACAAAAACACATTCACTACACATAATCTACACATCCACACAAACATTCGGAAGCCACACAACACACACCTTCCACACATTTCAAATATACATTTAGTAAAATAGTAATATTGTTTGTTCCTAACCCTAACTTAAGTAATATTACTAGTTCTTATATTCTTATCTTTTAATTTCATTGTCTGATGGAACGCAGAAGCCTCTGACCTATTGGAGGCAACTAATGTAGTCATTACCGTACACAGTTTTTAGTTTTAATAAATGATTATTAAAACTAAAAACTGTGTACGGTAATGATTACATTATTATCTATATGTCTCTCTTTTCACGGGTTTATATCCCCTGTAAGGAGGAACCCGGTCTTTTGATAGGCTTACGCGGAGACATGGGTCCAACACGCTGAGGCCCTTTAGAGAATTTTAATCTAAAATGTAATGGGATACCAACCGGGGACTCTCCATAGCTGCACCATAAAATGAAGTCATGGATTGACCCCGGTGGTGTAAGGCTATTGTATGAGATGGAAACTATAACTATAAGGTCTATTGCAATGGGTGATACATGGAATTAAAAGACTAATAAATACGGGAACAACAGCGTCTGCCTTTCAACCTTGAACGTGAAATTCTGTGGCAGAAGGTGACTCGCCACTCACAAGATGGGCCCCCTAAATGGCCACCACTACAGGCGACAAGGAGCAACACCGGTGTGAGCGGCTAGGGGAGTCGAGAGGTGCGGCACCGGTTTCACCATCGCGCGTCTCGAAGACTCGGAGCGGGTTTCCGCGTTATTACGCCATTAGACACTTCCACCCACGAGCATATAACTCTGGCGGCCCCACGCTGATCGGCCAACCAAGGCAAGCCAGAGTTGAAAATCCTGCGGGCACTCATGGGGTTCCACTCCAACCGACCAATAAAAGTAAGACGGAGACGAGACCCTGACCGACTCTTTGGAGCATTCGGGTACGCAGTGTCGCCACTGACATTCAGCTCTTTACTGTGAGACGAGACATAATAACTCACCGCACATGGTGAGGTAGATTATCAAATATCAACTTTATACTAGTAATATTTTTAATTATCAAGAGGTTTTTTTTGAAAAGTGCTTTATATGATTTAAAGGACACCTAATTAGTATAAAAATATAGGTTTTATCAAAACTATAAAAAATGTGCCTATTTTTACAAATAAAAATCTTCATAACTTTCACCTTAACATTTGGCATTCTTTAAAATATATTTTATTAAACAAAGCATAAATTCGAATGTATCATTGTTCCATGAAATCTTGATGTGCCTCTCATAACATGTGTGACATATGAATGTCAGGTGTTCCGTGCGGAGTAATTGTGACATGTAGTAGGTACACGATTTTTTAGAGCTTCTATTCACGGATACGCATGGATGACCTCCAACGAGGTGGACAGATGAAAGTCGTCAATGGATGCGGGCGGCATGTAACCGGTCGTTATAAAAATCTATGGGGGAGGCCTTTGTTCAGCAGTGGACGTCCTTTGGCTGATATGATACTGATGAGTCACCGTCCCGGCTAATAATGACTCTAACAGTTTCACCGCTAATAATATTCGCTTCTAAGTCATTTAAATTATGTTATAACTATTGCACACTAGCGATGGGTGATTGATCGACCGTCCATGGTATCGAAATATTAACAGACTGACATGTTATTTTTTGTGTGACCTTTTCTATCCCGCGTCAGCTCTATCAATACTTTTATTCGTAGCGACGAGAAGTAACAGTAGCATGGATTCAAGAACTGTGTTCCACTTTCTATGCCAACCTTCAATATTGTTGAGAGTACTCCGCAACCCACTGCTCCTCGAAAAATAACACACACATCATCTCCCACAGGGAAGGTTGACACAGGAGATGAGCGTGCTATAAGTACGAAGCACTTTGGTTTTTCTTGTCTGAGAATGAATGTTACCCCATAGGAGGACGTAATTTTTATGTGATTAACGTCCGTCCGATTTATCTAATATCTATCTATCTATTTAACAAAATAATTAGTCAATATGTTAATATTTTGATTCATCGAATATCACGGACGATGACATTTTGAATACTCGATGTTTTAAGTGTTTCTATTTGTATATTCGATTAATCGTTGTCAATCAATAGACAAATCAGGATAAATCTATGAGCTTGTTTTTATAGCGCGTTGGATGCCCCATGAACCAAGCTAACTAACAAAGTAACTAAGCTTACAACAGAATTAGACAGGGAAGAAAAAGCAATGTTTAAAATAGTTATTATGCCTTTTTTTTGTGTAAAAATTTCCTGGAAATATGGCTGCTCAACCGGACATTTCTGGCGAAGCCAAAAGAGGCCTCCAACATGCTCAGCATTTATATTCAATTGATACAATCTTGACTCAAGTTCTACTTCGAGTTTGGATTCTTGATCTCTAATACGAGTATATACTTAATATAATCTGCCATTTCAGTATTCGGCCGTAAGGATACTGAAATGGCAGTTTATATTGTAATATTAAGTCGTTTTCGGAAGGAAACCGGGCGCCTCAAATAGTTTAAAGCGGGACTTAATTTTAACTCACGTTTCAGTTTTCGGCCGTTAGTGTAGCACTTAGAATAATAACGCAAAGATGTAGGTAGCAATTATAACACTGCTAGTTGATCTCAATCAGTGCAATTACTACGAGTGTAATTAACTTTTCGTTTCTAGATTTGATTTTATAGTTAATAACTAACTAACATAATATTTTGACAATAAATTATTAAACTGATTTTTATTAAAATATTATAAAGGATTGAACTTTGTTTTGTAACTACTGACAGACCTCTCCCCTACATGTGTTACTTTATGATGCAACAGGCAAAACACAAGCCAGTTGATTTATATAACATACCTACCTAAGTACAAAATTTTAAGTTCCCAGTTCACATTTTCGTTTTTAAGTTCGGTGTTCCGTAGTGAAAATACTCAAGAGAATAGATTTTTTACTGATATATACCACTTCACTTCTAATGTAGGCGAAGGGGTCCCACGCACTGTCATTCGCGCTGGACCATGACAGAACGGCTGGAAGTGAAAGTTCATCAACTAGCTATTTTGACCGCGCCGTGACGACGAGGTCACGGGTGCGGCGCTTCGTTGCTCAAACTCCTCCAGCGTTTGAAATGAATGGTTGATCATCTATTCAAATAAGACGAGAACATCAACACAAGACAGCACTCCATAAGCCCCCTCTTCACCTCTTCCTAGTGTTTAAGCTGAGGAGAAGAAACCGCGCAACAAACTCCCCAGCAACACGTTGGTCTGTCATATACAATATTTTTGTTAAACATGTGCTTCATATACGTTACTAATTACAAAGAGCATGGTTACTTTTAGTAACTTTGTCATAGCTACATGTCCGCAAGCACACAATTACGGAATATAACCAAGATAATAAACAGTTCATAGTTACCTTCTCTACCTACAAATATTGATATAAAATATAATGTATTGCAAACTCCAATCCAGAGAAAGTCGTTCGTGGTCCTTCGGGCAGTCTCTGCAGTGATGATAACGGGGCGTTTGCTCTCGGCCTATGCGACACGGATACTTCTCGAAACACGCGCGTATCTACGTCAGCTGGAAGGTGAGGGCGCCATGCTGCCTCTCCAGCCACTTCTCCATGCTGGCCTTACCGCCGCCATCGCGGCGTTCCCTGTACTTATGCAACCTAAACAATACGAAAGATAAACCGAGAAACATTAAGTATTACCTTATTTATATGTACGTATAGCATCTGAAACCAGAATACCTACTCATGTATTAGTAATTGAGAATTTAGTAGAGTATGTATGAGTCTCTCTTACTTGACAGAGGCGGCTCCAGGATTTTATTCTGAGGGGACGGCTCGGGTCCCATCTCAACATTTTCAGAGGAGTATAACACCTAGAGATAGGTAGTGGCATAGGCAATAAACAACCCGAACATCAACCACAAAAAATGAAATGTCTAATTTTCTTTTACCCTAAAAATTTTCTTTCCTTACGGTGGAAATACATAATGTACTTCGTCCACCCCGGGGAATACTTAACTCCTACCGGGTAATATCATCAGAGCGGACATCTTTGGCACTGATTAGCTCCAGGCACTCGCAAACAATCAACTCGAGCCACTCATAGGTGACACGGCTAGCCCAAAGGGAGAGACTAGACTAAGAGGGATCAGCGGTGGAGTCCAGTGTGGACTGCCGTGTGGACGGGCCGCCCGATTTTTCGGATGGTGCCCGAACTTCGCTCCTCGTATTACTCTGCTTAGCAGAGGATAGTGAGGATGCGAAACCGAGACGGGTTTCGTCAGTCGTGGACACGATTGACGGACTGGCAGCAACGCCAACGTCTCCACATCGTAATCCTGAGGTATGCCGAGTGTCGTGGCCATGTCTCGCGGCTCAGCATAAGGACCGAGGGTCTTGGCTTAATCGCCCGGACTGCGAGGAAGAAAACCTCTATAAAATAATTACCCCGAATCCCAAGTTTGCGTGCGGCGAGGGGATGCATGGCTGATGGGTAGTTCAGTCACTAGCACGCAACTCCAGGGCACCGGCGGAAACCCTGGTAGTAAATACGCTTACCCGGGTACAGGGGGCACTGCCCGGGTGGACTGTTTATTTCCCCCATACTCGTGGGATTAATATGGAAAAATCTAAACTAAACCAAAATGACGATGTTGGTATAGAGTCGGGAACCGACTCTATATCGGAGAATAGGGCGGAGGCGCAGAGCGCCCCAACTGAAGATGCATTTCCGGTGCCTATCTATCCGGCTGCGGCTTCGACAAAGCCGCTTGGGAAGCTGGTACTCCAGCGCCCGGCTGCACCGGTTAGTAGCGGGATGGTGAGCGATGGCGGTGAGTCTGACTGCTCCCAAATATCGCTCACGTCCCAGACGTCGACGGCGTCGGTGGCGATCCGCGCGCGTAAGCGGACCCGGCCGACTAAGACTGGAGAGCTGCCAGGGCCGAAAAGAATGACGGTCCAGAGCAGACCTTCTGACATCGCTGTGGAGGAAGCAGACCCGGAGCTGCCGGGACTTCCACCCAGCGCTCGGGCTGGCCAGGAGTTGCCCCAGTCGGAGGACCTCGCGAAGGAGATGCAGGCACGGCCAACGGCCGATCTTGGTGCCTGCATCAAAGAACAGCTAGAGGCAGTGGAAAACGTTGCGGATAAGTCCCGCAACCTCAAAGGGGCATTTGCCCGCAGCCTCCGAATGGCCGCGCGGACGGTGCAGGCTGCAGTAAACGAAGTGGCCCAGCGCACCGCTACTGGGGCAAATATTGAGAGGCTGGAGAGGGAGAACGCAGATCTGCGCTCCAAACTCTTAAGCCTCTCATCCCAGGTAGGAAAACTGACGGAAGAGATCAGTCTTCTCCGCCGGCATAATGATCTTGGGCCGGGGCCTACTAGAACCGTCACACCTATCGCTCCAGCATTCTTGCCACCAGATGCGGAGGCCAATTTTAGGCGGTCCGTTGTCCTTGAGGTCGGTAGCATGCTGGATGCTAAGTTGGCTGCCTTTGAGGGGCGGCTTCTGCCGGAGCAACGCATCCGCCCACCACTTGCGGCGGATGGGCGACGGCAGCGGTCGGTGACAGCCGCTCAGCCAGATACTTATGCGGCTGCTGCTACGCAGCGATCTTCCCCTGCGAACCAGACGCAGGGTAAAAAGAGGGGAGGTCGCAGCGCGGCGAAGGCGCCGGCTAGTCAGCCGGCGACATATCCACCGGCCACCAAGGATACACCGTCCACCAAGGATACACCGTCCACTGAAACTCCGCCAACAGCCACTGCACCCGAGGGTTCTCAGGCCACAGCGGAGACCATTGAGGGGTGGTCCACTGTGGGAGGGAAGAAGAAGCGGCAGCCTAAGCCTCCTAAGGCACATAGTGACGCAGCTGCTGCGCAGAACATGCAGTCTTCCCCGCAGACGAAGAGGAGAGGAGGAAGAGGAAAGAGAGGTAGGGGAAAAGGGAAGGTCAACCTCCCCAAGGTTCCCGCATCGGCAGCCATTACGGTCTCGGTGCCCGAGGGCTCACCCGACGGTCGCTTGAGTGAGGTCATGGCTGAAGCAAGGCGGAGCATCAAGCTCGCTGACTACGGTATCGGGCCAGACACCGTGACCATGAAGAGGGCAGCCAGCGGCGGAATGGTACTTTCCGTCGCTGGTGACGACTACGGTGCCAAGGCCGATAGCCTGGCGAGCCGTATGCGGGAGGTGCTACTCCCCATCTTCGACGTGCATATTGCACGTCCGATGAAGATGGTGGAGTTGAGAATCAAGGACCTAGACGACGCCGTCACAAAGGCGGAGGTGGCGGATGCCATCGTGGCGGCTACAGGATGTTCATGTGAGGAGGTTAGGGTGGGCGAAATTCGTCGCTCACCGGTATCTTTAGGCACGGTCTGGGTCCGTTGTTCACTGGGGGTGGCCAAGAAGTTGGCGTCCACTGGTCGCGTCTGTGTGGGTTGGACGTCGGCCAGGGTCGAGGTGTTGGCGGCACGGCCACTGCAGTGCTACCGATGCCTCGAGCTCGGGCATGTGCGCCTCCGGTGCACCATACATGGGGGTGTTGACCGAAGCGACCGATGCTTTGCCTGTGGTGGCCAGGGCCACAAGGCGAGAGAGTGCTCGGCGCAGTCACCGAATTGTCCACTGTGCGCGGACTTCGGTCTTCCAGCCGAACATAGGCTGGGCAGTAAACCATGTACTGCCCAGAAAGGCAAGAGGGGGAAGCGAGCCCCCCCTGCCTCTGCCAATAGGCATGAGAAGACTGCGCCGGCGGCATCGGTCGCAGGCCCTACGGAGGACATGGAGACGTCCTCTTCCCAGCCTTAAGGATCCTCCAGGGTAACCTGAACCACTGCCGCGCGCGTAGGCGCTATGGTTCCACAAACTGCCGCGGAGCAGGGAACCTCCCAGTTCGTGGATACGCGTTGGTGACGCGCAAATCAGGGTGGGCCGGTACATGAAGTACCTGGGGCTCACCCTGGACAATCGTTGGGGCTTCGAGGAGCACTTCGAGCGTCTTGTCCCCCGGGTCGAAAGGATAGTGGGTGCTTTGCACCGGCTGCTACCCAATCTCGGGGGACCGGGGGAAGAAGTTCGCCGCCTCTACGGGGGAGTCGTGCGGTCCGTGGCCCTCTACGGGGCGCCTGTTTGGTCATCTCGACTTTCGGGCGTCCAGCGCTGCAGAACCAAGATCCACGGTCTGCAGCGTAGAGCGGCTATACGGATCGCACGAGGATATCGAACGGTGTCCTTTGAGGCGGCAACTCTGTTGGCGCGCTTTCCGCCTTTTGATATCTTGGCGGAGATGGATGCGTGGGTGTATCACCAAACACGCTCCCTCCGCCAGAGTGGCGAAGGCGTGCCTTCAGGGGCGCTCGAAATATTGAGGCGGCAGGCTCGGCGGCGTGCCCTCGAGTTATGGCGCGAGCGGCTTATGCTGCCATAGTACGCGCAAAAGCGCGTCGTCGAGGCTGTCTTGCCGCTCTTCGGAGCCTGGCTCCAAAGGAGCGAGCGCGTCACATTCCGCCTGACGCAGGTATTCACCGGACACGGTTGTTTCGGTGCGTACTTGCACAGGATAGGACGCGAGGTCACGGCACAGTGCCACCACTGTGGAGACGATCAGGATACCGCACAGCACACGCTCGGAGAGTGCCCTGCGTGGACTGCCGAGCGGCGGATCCTGGTCGATCGGATCGGGCAAGATCTCTCTTTGCCAGCAGTAGTATCGGCTATGCTGGCAGAGCATGAAAATTGGAGTGCTGTGGTCTCCTTCTGTGAGAACGTAATGCTCCAGAAGGAGGTCGCAGAGCGGGATCGGGAGAGGGCCGATCCCGCTCGGAGGAGGAGGACACGGGGCCGGGGTAACAACCGCCGCGGTGCCCGTGTCCAACACGCCTGAGCCCCCTGTCGTCTATATATGGCGGGAGGGCCTTGGGGGTCGCGAGCGCGCTTATTGGGAAATCTGCGTGCTCATACCGAGCGACCCCCGGGAAGACAGCGGTGCGCATGTGGTCACGTACCACTGTGTGCGCAGCACAGCGCATAGTGAGGCCTCGGGGGAATCTTTTACAATCCCCTCGAGAGATGCCTGGGGGGTGGCCTCTTTACAGTCGCCTTCCCTCCACTAGAGGGGATGACCACTTTACAGTCATCCCCTCCGAGATGTGCCTAAAGGCGTGGCACCAATGGGTGGCTCTAGATGGAGATCTTTCGAGTTCCTGGAGCCTCCCTTCGGTGCCGACGATGATCACTCCGGTGGTTTTAGCCGGTAGGAGTCCGGCATGCCCCTTCGCCCTTTCCCGGGGTGAAGGAAGTACATGAGGTATTTCCACCGGATCAATAAAAAAAACAAAAAAAAAAAAAAAAAAAAAAAAAGGTGCCACGGCTAGGCACATCTAGGAAGGAATTACTGTAAAGCGGTCACCTCGTCTACCGGAGGGGAGGCGACTGTAAAAAGGCCACCAGGCTCATCGCGTAGGTGATTGTGCTGCACACACGGCGGCACGTGACTATGGGGGGCGGGGGATTCTCACACGCTTCGAGATATCTCTATTTCATTTTGAGATAGTCTCTAACCTGCTAAATCAAAGGAAAAGTCACGAAAATGACGATAATTTATAAAATTCGTGTACTCTCGCAAATAATAGAGATAAAATGTCAACTGTGGAATCTCTCTAACATCTCTATCCTTCAATATACTCATTCAGTAATATGATGCATGAAGCAAATACAAATTTGCTCCACGAATATTGAAGATTTGGTCGAGACCGAATGATCTTCGTAAAGGAGAATGGCGAAATTGGACCCATTAATGAAGCTATGTTGCAGTATGAATTTACGTTCATTATAAGTACATATGTATATTAAAAAACATTGGGTTTTTAGAAGCCCGTGTTCAGATGTTGAAATGTTATAAAATAATATTTATATTAAAATTAATAAAAAATAACTCTTAGCGCCGTTTACCCCTACGTCGTCTCGACACGCATAGGTATTATTAAGCTGTATTAACGGGACAGCAGTGCAAACCCCAATCTATACAAAAGCCACGCTGCCTGACCAGTAAAGTCATTCTTACATCGTTGTGCAGGATTATCAGTCTAGAGAGATAGATGTAGTGTATGTACAGATTAAATCTAATCAAAATCATTATTATCAATAACTAATCAATAACTTTTTTCTCACAGGTCTTTTAAATCACTATCAATTAGCTTTTTGCTTAGTTTTATATAGTTCTACAAGTATTAATAAGTTTCCTTAGTCCACGCTATCCTTACGGCTGGGTCCCATATTACATGCAATCTCGCCATTCTTCTTTGTATCATGAAACGAAACATTCTATCAATTCGGTGGGAACAAACAATACTTTGTAACATTTTCGCGATTTGATTTTTATACAAATACAAATATTTTTATGAAAATTCCGCAGGCATAATTTATGTACTTTAAATTATTTTTATAAAAAAGCCCTGAGTAATATTGTAAAATTTGGCACTGACAGTCGTTTCCGTGAGCACAGAATGGCTGCTGTTTAACAGAAGGGACATGCTGCTCATCCCACTGGTTTAGACTCCCTTAGTCGCCTTTTACGACATCCACGCGGAATCAAAGTAGGTTAAGTAATTTCCTACTAGTGTCGACATCCATATAGGTAAAGAAAACTCCATTCATCATTTGAGCCGAATAAAATCCACGGCTGGACTTAGGCCTCCCCCCCAAGAACCCCACAACAACCGGTCTGGGTGAGTTGTGTGCTCATTGGGTTTTGACATAATGACAACGCTTGGCATTCGGCGATCGCAGTGGAGTTGTTAAAGTACTCGGAGGACGGGCAGCTGCGCATAGTCATCTTTTACTACACCCGAGGGATGAGAATGGTTCAACTACTTTCAGTGCTGTCAAATCAAACACTGCTGTACTGTAGAACGGTATCGGGGTCGTTGAACGGCTGAATTTAAATTATTTAAATGGAAAAATGTTAAATGCCCATGTCGTGCCCATCCCAATATCCGTTGGGAGCTCTGTTCTCGAAGTTGTTGACGAGTATGTCTACCTGGGATTAACTGTCCAGTTAGGTAGGTCGAACTTCTAGAAAAAGGTCAATCGTCGAATCCGACTCGGCTGGGCAGCGTTTGGAAAACTTCGCAACGTCTTGTCGTCAACAATACCGCATTGCCTCAAGACGAAAGCCTTTAACCAGTGTGTGTTACTAGTGATGACATATGGAACAGAGACGTAGTCACTCACAATGGGCCTCATTAGAAAGCTCAAGGTCACTCAGCGAGCTATGGAGAGAGCTATGCTTGGTATTTCTCTACGAGATCGAATCAGAAATAAGGAAGTAGAAAAACTAAAGTCGTCGACATAGCTGAAAGGATTAGTAAACTGAAGTGGCAATGGGCGGGGCACATTGCTCATGGAACTGATGGCCGTTGGGGCAAAAAGGTTCTCGAAATAGAGACCGCGCACCGGAAAACGCAGCATGGGACGACCTCCAACGAGGTGGACAGACGACCTGGTGAGGGTCGCTGGGAGTCGTTGGATGAGAGCGGCATGTGATACTCTCGTTGTGGACATCTAAGGGGAGGCCTTTGTTCAGAGCAGTGGACGTCCTATGGCTGATATGATGATGATGAAATGGACTTCGGCGTTTAGTAACGTATCAATAACATTCATGATTCAAGAGTTTCACACGATCAATAATAACTTATTTGCGATATTGTAGTGGACAAAGATTTTAATCTTTGGTAGCTAATCTCTTAATTGACAGACGAACTATATTGAAATATTTAGTTTTTCAAATCAGTCTCTCTGCCTGCTCGTTAGTTATATAAACATACCATCCCACTACTGTACCACTGCTCGGCACGGGCCTTTTCTCACGATGAGAACAGTTAGGGTGAGATTCAGAAACGAGTCTAAGCGTGAACTTACGCTTCCATCTGTCAAAGTAAGGTGCATAAGTAGTGCATTTTTACAGATGGAAGCGTTAGTTCAGGCTTAGACTAATTTCTGAATCTCACCCTTTGGCCTCAGTCCACCAAGCTGACCTAGTGCGGACTGGCGGACTACACACACCATGGAGAAAATTTGGGAGACCTCTCAGCCGTGCAGGTTTCCTCAGCATGTTTTCCTTCACCGTTAACGCAAGTGATAATCAAATTCTGATCCGTACATGAATGCGAAAAGTCAGAGGTGTGGGCCGAGATCGAACTCAGACTCTCCTTAGTATATTGAAGGCAAGCGTTCAACCACTAAGCTATCACTGGAGCTCATATATACGTATAAACAGATTACGTGAAAATAGGGTACAGTACTCTACGTCCACAATTTACGTAGATATCTAATTGATAGTGGGTATTTGGGAAAGAAGAAATCGAAGTTAATAATCCAAATATTTTAATCTCAGGTTATGATTATGAAAATCAGACCTAAATTAGCCGTGTGGTGCCCGCTAAGAATATCACCAACCCATCTCATCCCGTGGGTGTCATAAAAGGCGACTATGGGATTAGCTGGAGGATGGGCAGCAGCGTCCTTTGAGTATATTGACAACTCAACTGCGATCGCCAACCCGCCTGCCAAGCGTGGTGATTACGTTAAAATCCCCCAAACGAGCACACAACACAAACCCAGATCGGCGTTGTTCGTTCTTTGGGGAGAGGCTTATGCCTAGCAGTTCACATCTTTCGGCTGAAATGGTGATGATGACGATGAACCTAAATTACAAACATGAAATGATGAGATGTTTAGAAAGTTAGAATAAAAACCATTGGGATACCTCAGTGATTTTAAATTGGCGCTGAGGAAATAGATTTATCATATGGCTTTCCAAAGTCCACCAAGAATCTGTGTTTTGCATGTATATTCGAACAAATCGTGGGATGGGATGTGAAGATTTCATCATATCATATCATCATATCGGCCATTTATACGTCCACTGCTGAACAAAGGCTTCCCCCATAGATTTTCACAACTGTGTCATCATTTTGGGGGGTATTTGCCAATACTCATCACACTTGACAGGCGGGTTGGTGAGCGCAGAATGGCTACCGTTTCACAGAAGGGACGCTGCTGCCCATCCCTCTGGTTTAGATTCCCTTAGCATCCCTTCTGTGGCACAGCAGCACTTCTGCGCTTACCACCCCGCCTGCCAAGCGTTGTGAGTACCGGCAAATTCCCCCCAATATGATGACACAATTGTGGAAATTTATGGGGAAGGTCTTTGTTCAGCAGTAGACGTTGTATGGCCGATATGGTTGATTATATATCAATGTATGGAAATAGTAGCCATCTAAAGCATCTATTATTTTGTAAGTATGAAATGAAGGATAAGACTGTTTTTACTTTTAACACACTAAGAATATATAAACCAATCCCTTATTTATAAAGACAAAATATTATTGCCCTTATCTCTCAAAACCAAATGTTGCGATGGAAAATAAGGAAAAACACGTTTCAACTAAAATAAGTTTGAGCAAAGCTTTATCTTTTTTCATTTTATAACTGTTAAACGTTAACTTGCTTGTGACTAACTTGTTACAGAACATAAAAAATGTTTCTACGCAGGTGAACGAAAAATCAAACTGCGCTTCCATTTTGCATAATATCACGAGATGCGTCACCCATCCCTCTCGTTCCATCAAGTCTACACACAAAGTTGCATAGTATTGATAAATTGCTTCCCCCTTTTCCCAGGACCTAGAGCTAGACCTATAAATAGAATCTGGGGGTGGTAGAGGTACTGCGCATAACAGCAATTGGTCATACACCTATCGATCCAAATAAGCGCATGCGATATTTAGTTGGCCCTGTATTCCATCGAAGTGCATAGTTCCGGCACGGGTAATTCAAAAATGCCTGTTTGTGCCATATTAACTTGCAATGCAAGCACTGAGGGGCCAGACGGACCCCCCAAAGGACTAGCATTTCACCCGTAAGTAGACAACCATGTTTAATTGTAAAATTTTGATCCTGAAAACTGCAATTCACCTGTTACAGTGACTATAAATATATTGCATTGCGAATGAAATACATTGCTGTTGATGTTTGCTCTTAATATTGGCTGCGCTATCATAAAGAGCAATGTATCGCGCGGCGACCGATAGCGTCGAGATTTCGCTTTTCACGCTTTTCGTGGTCGAGAAATGAACCTCGTTAGAGTAGCTCTTATTACGTATTTATGACAAAGTATCGATAAATGAGAGGTCATTATTAATATGTGTCGATATAATGTAACATTTAAGCTAAATTGCGATGTTTTATCTTGAACGTAGTGCAAATTTCGGGAATAATAGAGCACCATTGCTTATGTTACTGACTTCGATATGTGTAGGTAATATAGGTATAGAATAATGGTTATTATCTTCCATTGGCTAAGTAAAGTGGATATTAGCGATTAAACTACGGTCGAATTTAATAACCCATCTAATCCGAACTCATAACTTTTTGTGTTAAATGTGATCTCAACACAAAAACAGATCAAGTTCAACATCTTGAATCTAAAAAAAGAGTTTTGATTAGATCGATTATTAATTTCGGCCGTGGCCGTATAAGTATGTAGGTGCAGCCTGGCCAAACTTCGCGTACCTATTCAAAGAGGTGAAGCGTTGCGCCTTCACAGTTTCTTGTTTGGAGCTATATTGACCCAGTGGTCCAGTTTCCAGTGACCAAGCCAGACCAAAACTACATATGTGCTTACAGACATAACGCAGAATTCAGAACGCGGCACGCCTTAAGTCTCAGTGGCCAGGCTTAAATTGAAACCACAATTTTTATCATCATCATCATTTTCAAAGATCACTCAGGGTGTGTTGTGTGCTCATAGAAGAAGGGTTTTGCCATAATCACTATCCTTCGCCAGCGGGATGGCGATCGCAGTTGAGTTGTTAAATGACGTTACTGCCCATCCTCCAGCTAGTACCATAGTCGCCTTATACGACACCCACTGGATGAGAGTGGTTGGTGCTATTCTCAGCCGGCACCATACTGAGAATTTATATAAATGGTTTAAATAAAATATAAAAAATAGGCAATATACTGAGGGATTCTTCATAAGATCATCCACTGAACAAATACATAAACGGGTGCGTCTCGTAACATATACCTTAAATATTTGATATAATTGAAGTGAAACTTCTTTTGGGCCGGTGTGAATTGGATTTTATGAAACGAAAATGTGTAACGAAAGAGAGACTACTGTAAATGTATTTATAGGGTTTAGGCTGTGAGAGAAAGAGATAAAACACGTTTCTATATAGTTTCCCTATTCCCTATTGTCGATCAATCGCTCTCTCTCTCTCTCTGTTTACCATCTCCTTGGTGTTTTCATCTCATTCTCTTACAAATTAACCAAAATACAAAGTTTCACATCTATAATAAAACACTTTTAAACGGATTCTATCGCGTATATTTTAGGTTTTTTGTTTTTCCTGACGTTTCGAACACTTTGCAGGGTTCGTGGTCGCAGGATGACTGATGATGATTTCACATCTACTTCTTTTTTCATTTGAATAACTTTCATAAGATATAATAAACGTAACATATACCAAAGTTATTTCCTTAACGTGGCTAAATAATGTAACTGTAGGTTAAGGTCGACAAGGGCGTGTGCACAGCACAGCGTACACAGCGGATGCTTCGGGGGATCCTTTACAATCCCCCCAAGGGTTATTATAGTCACTCTCTCCGAGATGCGTCTGTAGGCGGGGAACCAGTGGACGGCTCTATTAGAAAAAAAGTTGTTTTACTGTAGGTACCGTCAAATGAAAGTTTAATTAAAGCTTGTTGTGAGGATCTCAATTTTTAATTGTTACAAGATGTATTCTAACTTCTATCGACAATAAATCAAGTATTCGATTGTTGATTTATTCTTCGACAACGAATTACAATCGAATGAAACTGAATAATCGAATATAATTGTCTTCAACATGACATTTAAGAAGAAAGCATGTCCGTCAAAATAGTTTCTACAAAGATATAGTATTACCTACGTACATAGATAGAGCCTATTAAGTTGAACAAATTTCCAGTTATAAAGACCTGTCATCCTAATGCAAGCACTTCGTGTGATAAAAATAGAAAGCACTAACCGTTCGCGCACATCTTGAAGCGTTGCGCACCTTACAGCTACCTGAAACCATCTGGTTAACACACGACGCTAACAGTTTTAACAGGAAGTGGATGGTTACTTTAGTACGAAACGGTGCCATTCGATTATTTTGCTGTACTGATATAGATTTTTTGTTTATGCTTAATACTATCCGTCTACAGATACTTGGTCTTGGTCAGGGTTTCTAAAGAAAGGTCGTCATAGCGACGAATAACAA
Source organism: Diloba caeruleocephala (assembly GCA_947459985.1). NCBI lineage: Eukaryota > Metazoa > Arthropoda > Insecta > Lepidoptera > Noctuidae > Diloba > Diloba caeruleocephala. Next base: position 10,707,395 of record OX381627.1, on the reverse strand, counting down.
TCGGTCAACGATCGAATAACGCAGATTCTTATTTAATTGTGATTTATTAAACGGAATAGTCGGATAATTCGATTGTTTTAGTAAGCATCGCCCATTATGTGGGCGTATAAGTCAGACAAAGACTTAGGCCCATATTATAGAACGAGAATGTAAATTTAAGTAGATCTCAAGCTTCGGTTGCGTTCATCAAATATGAACCTTACGTAATAGGTCTAGCATTTATATTTAATTGTAACAATATCAAGTTCTGCTTAAGTTTTGATTCTTGTCCTTTAATAAGAGCTTAACTTTATTATAGGAATTCTCCTGTGTCGTGGGTATAGTTGTCAGACATAAATCCCACATGCACAAACACCTAAGACCTGAAACAACTATCTTTATTTTTTCTTTTTTTAAAAACGTTTCCCCATACTAGGATTTCTCCTGTGTCGTGGGTGCGTTTACAGACATACATTTCACACACAATACACCAAGACCCAGAACAACTACCTGCAGATCATACAAATATTTGTTCCGTGTGGGGATCGAACCCGCGACACGTAGCGCAGAAAGCTGATTGCTTAGCCACTGCGCCAACCGTGCCGTCGAAATTAGACTAAGTAGTGGTAGCTTATTATTTCATAGATATATATATTGGATTTCATGGGTTTTAATATTTTTGCGCGGAACCCTGATTATATTTCTAAAATAAAAGTTAGGCTACTTTGTTGGTTATTCCATAAACTTTGTTGGTCCAGTCGTTCCGGAGATTAGTGGGAACAAAAAGACAGACAGACCGATAGACAGATACACCGACAGACCAACTGACAGACAGATAAAAAAAATTGAAATAGTTTTTTTTTGTTGTAGTTACCGTATATACTTTCATATGCATTTAGTAAAAACATGTTATTATGATACTACAAACAGACACTTCAATTTTATTTATTTGTATAGATTTTCCATATATTTATTATATGTACGATGGATAGATATATTCATATGGCTTATTTATATTGTATTGTATAAAGTATAGTATATGATTGTATATATGTGCATATTATTTAAGTAATTTATGAAATTCGTATTATATTTAATTGTCTAGATACGATATTTGATTATATTAATATTATAAGTACACCACGGACTACCTTTGTCTTTTTCCATATTTTTCTTGTCCATCAAAAGGTTGTCTGGAAGAAATCGCTAATAGCGATAAGACCGCCCATTGTATAATTGCTGTTTATAGAATCATTCCTAGTAGTTGTTTTTAAAACGGTGTACAATAAAGAATATTCTATTCTATTGTAGTCGTTATTAGGAGGCGCATATTCAGCGCTAGACGTATTCGGGCTGATATGAGTGGCCGTGGTCACGAGCTGACTGATCGATATTAATCTTTGCGCGAATGGACCCGATATAGCCTTAAAATAATTACTATGTAGTGCCGGCTAAGAATACCACCACCCCATCTCATCCCATGGGTGTAGTAAAAGGTGACTATGGGATTAATTGAATTGGAGGATGGGCAGCAGCGTCCTTCTAGTACATTTATAATTCAACTGCGATCGCCAACCGTCTCCCAAGCATGGCGATATGGGAGCCAGCCCCCCCGGCCAATGAGCATATAACATAAACCCATACCTGTCGATGTGGAAATATTTGAGGGAGGCTTTCGTCTAGGGGTGGACCTTTTTCGGCTGAAATGGTATGCATTACTATGTATCTTAAAAATCTGAACTCAAGAGCTATTTACTGTAAACTACTGTTGTTTCAGATTTCCCAAAGAATGTGTTAATAAGCTGAAATGGATCGAAATGACCGGCCGGAATGACTGGCAGCCTAATGAGAGCGACGCTATATGTGGTAAACATTTTAGAGAGAGCGATTTCTGTAGAAAGAGATCTGGCTTAAAGTATCTGAAATCAACCGCTATCCCCTGCGAATACGTGGTTTATCGCGGAATAGTAGTAAGTAGTTATTACTTTAATATAACACAGGGTTTATTTATATATATTTTTTTTAAAACGTTGCCCCACACTAGGATTTCTCCTGTGGCGTGGGTGCGTTTACAGTCATGAATATTCCACATACAATACACCCAGACCCGGAACAACTACCTCTTTTTTTTTTATTCATGTCCAGTGGTAATTCTACATGGAACTTCCTTCACCCCGGGGAAGGGTGAAGGGGTATGCCGGACTCCTACCGGCTAAAACCACTGGAGCGGTCATCTTCGGCACCGAAGGGAGGCTCCAGGTCCTCGTAAGATCACACTAGAGCCGCCCATTGGTGCCACGCCTTTAGGCACATCACGGAAGGGATGACTGTAAAGCGGTCACCCCCTCTGGAACAACTACCTGCAGATCAGACAAATATTTATCGCGCTTTAGTGTAACAATATTTCAATAAGTTTAAAATAAGAATAGAGTGATTAACAAAACCGGACGGTTCAGCCGGAACCGTGTGGTGCCGGCCACGAATAGCACCAACCCATCTCATCCCTTGGGTGTCGTAAAAGGCAACCATGGGATTAACCGGAGGAAGGGCAGCAGCATCCTTCGAGTACAGTACCATTTCAACTGCGATCGCCAACCCGCCTGCCAAGTGTGGGGATTATGGCAAAACACCCAATGAGCATAGAACACTGACCGGCTGAAATGATGATGAATAAAACAAATATATAAAATAAAGAGTGGGGTGCTATATCAGATATTTTCATGATGATACTTTTACAAATATTCACAAAAATATTTACAACAATTAATATCAAACACGCTTTAAATATTTTTTTTGTTAGGCACTCTATTCTTAATTTAAACTCATTGACAGTTATTTTCTGCTTTTTAGTTCGGTTATCTACAAAAGCGTGTTTTTTTAAACAATTATTTATTTTCTATTTTTGTAGTGCTAATAACTACTCACTTTTTTTAGACGACGTTCTGAAGGGGTTGAACATCGAGTTAAAAAATTCCGTGACATAGATACATAGATAAAGCGTGTTAATAATATACCTTCTTATTCATAAATAGACAAAACGTTTAATACCAAACTTCAGAATGAAAGACAACGACACAACACATAAAACAATGTGTGTTAACTTTTTATTTAATTTTAAGTAATAATTTTAGGAATTCTTTTTCAAACGCTGAAAAAGAGGCATTTCGAGTAGACATTTTCACTCTTAAATTTTCATATATTCCTGCAGTTTAGAAAGACGTTACAACATAATTATATATGTTTTTGTGTCAGATATTTTGTTTCGCCCACTCCAATGGCATTTTGTATATATTGCTATCGTTTTTTATTTTTATTTATGCCTGACTACACAGTTTTGTAAACCCCGTATCTCACCGATATACATTCTAGTATTAAAAATAGCCATAGAGAATAGAGTTCAAACTTAGCCAAGACCGACGTAAGTTTGAGAGGGACTGTGCCCCTGAATACGAACTTTGAAGATCCGCTTAGCCACTACTTGGATTCGAGCGTTCTTCGCCCGTCTTACGTTCATGTCTCTGAATCTCACTCTAAGGGACTTTAAACCAAATGGCGCTTTTTCCCGTAAGAAACAACTCTACACATGGTTGACCACTAACCACACAAAAAAGAAAATAAGTTTTGATTAGATTATCGTATCCCCATTAATTACGTGCAGAAGTCAGATCAATCGGTAATAATAATATAAGTTTGTGAAATTATGGATGAAGTAATCATGACGAACAACTACCGGAAATAAATACTAATATGTATAGGCGTCCGTGCCTATAAATATTAGTATATATGTCCGGTAGTATCACCATCACGCGTCTCGAAGACTCGGAGGGGGGTTTCCCCCTTAATACGCCATTAGACACGTCCAACCCCGAGTATATAGCTCAGATGTCTTTTGGCTGATAATGATGCAGGTAATTTAATGCGAGGGTATTGTTTTATCAGGAGGACGAATTTGTTCACTGGGCAACACCACCTCCGAAAGACCCGCCACCTCCACCAGCTCCACCAGCCCCGCCAGCCACACCATTAGCTGACCTCGCTGCCTCAATTATAGTCGGAGACACACAATCTGATGATGATAATGATATGAATGATAACAGCATAGGCTGGGACCAGTTTCAGGTATTAAAAAAAAACATTAGTTATGGTTGTTCTAGCTGTTATTTGGTTTGGCTATACACAACAGTTACGTAACGCTCACAATCACGGATGTTAGTGGAATTGTCGGGAGGCGACGCCGACGCGATGTCAATAGAACATACACTGACCTGATTGGCGATTTCGCAATCAGCGGCCATATAGGTAGGTACGAAAAGGTGCATTCTCGCATCCCATTGGCCATCGAACCTGATGTACGGAATCGCAGTGTGGCGAACGACACCATGTGTAAGGTGACTTATTTCCTAGTTCTTTTCTGGACGCCATTTTTTATAATTTGTTATTTATGGATTGGAATAAAATATAATGTTATTTATTGTACACCATTCGAATAACAACTTTGTGTCTCCTCTTCCACATCCTTCATAATCCAACAACTCCAGCCTTCCTGCGGGATTAAACCCAAACACCAAACTGACGCGCTCTCCGGGTCTCATCTTAGGACCATCCTCAAATTCCCATCGCATAAAACTGATTACTATTCCTACTCCTTTTCTGTACGGTGCGGTTAGCTTGATCTTACGGATTTACAGTTTAATTCACCACTGTAGGTTAAAGTGTGTTTTCTATATATTCATCATTTCGGCCGAATGAAGTCCACTGCTTGACACAGTCAGGCCTCACCCATAAATCGCCACAACGACCGGTCTGGGTATTTTGTGTCCCCATTGCAGGGTTTTGCCATAATCGCCACTCTTGGCAGGCGGGTTGGCGATCGCAGTTGAGTTGTAAATGTAATCGAAGAACGCTGCTGCCCATCCTCCGGCTAATTCCATAGTTCCTTCTACGACACCTACGGTATGAAATGGGTTGGTGCTATTCTTAGCTGGCACCACACGACATTACATTAATATTATATATATTTAATCCTTTACACACTATGTCTACATTTCTTCTTATTCAAACTCTCTTCTCGCAGGTTAGCTGGAAGAGATTTCTTATGAAATAAGCAGTACCTTTGTACCTTTTACTCCCATTTCATCTTTCTTTCTGTTTTTGTTTCTGTTTGTGCACAAATTGTGGAGCAAAAATGTAAACCGATAGGAAAATAAATAATTATAAAAGTAATTGTACAATGGGCGGACTTATTGCTATTAGATAATTCTTACTAAAAAGTTCGTATAGCAAACACTAATCAATAGAAACTTAAACATACGGAATATTAACCGAATTCCCATTTATCAGTGTAATTTTATATATATTATAATTTATACTTTAAAAAAAAAAAAACTTAAAAGGTACCTTTATTTTGGTATTAATTATGATAGGAGGGGAATAAAACTTGTATGGTTTGAAAGGTACTGTGCCATAGACGTGGACAAAATAAAAATCGTGTGTGTATGTTGCCGTTAAGGCAGGTAAAATAAAGTTAGATTTTCCATAGAGGTTTAACTTATTAATTGAAAGCAACAGAAGCGAAGACTCTTACGCATTGTAAGTATGTAAAAAGGAATTTATCCAAAGCTAAAATATAAGTTATTGAATTTTAATAGCTATGTATTTCTTTTATTAATATTTATTACTCTTAATTGATTGCCGAATTAGTAAGAAAATATTTATAGACATAAAAAGAACTCTAATTTTATAATAATTAAAAGAAAAGAAAGGGAAATAAATGTAAGGAAAGGAAAATATAGGAAAGAATGCAAAGGTAAAGAAAGGAAAATAAAGGAAGGAATAACGAAAAGAACGAAAAGGAAAGAAAGTGAAAGGCGAGGAAATTAAAAGAAAGGAATGACAGGAAAGAATATAAAAGGACAGGAATGGAAAGAAAAGGCGAGGAAAACAGAGGGGAGTATAAGAGATGAGAAGAGAGGGGAAGAAAGGAGAAGAAAGGAAAGGAGAAGAAAGGAAAGGAGAAGAATGGAAATGAAAGGAGAAGAATAGAAGGTAAGGGAAGGGAAGCGAAGGCAAGGGGAGTGAAGGGAAGGAATGGAAAAGGAAGGGAAGGGAAGGAAACGAAATGAAAGGAAAACAGCGGAAATGAAAGGTAAGAAAGGAAAAGTGGAGGAGAGGATAGGAAAGGTGTGGAAAGGAAAGGAGAGGAAAGGAAAGGGAAGGAGAGGCAAGGACGGTAGAGGAAAGGCAACAATGGAAAGGAGAGGAAAGAAAAGGATAATAAAAGAAAGGAGAGGACAAATGAAAAGGAAAGGATAAGAAAAGGAAATAGAAAATATAGAAACGATAGTAAATATATAATATTCTGTCTCGCTCACTCGCATGGGTAACATATGCGCTCCCCAGCCAAAAAAACGCCAGGTGCGTTATTTCCATTACTTTCAAATTGAATCAAGTATTTTTTTATCTAGCCCGTTGGAAATATATTATACACTTATTTATACCTTTACCTTTATTTAGTCGATATATTATTCTACCGTTTAATACATATGTAGTGTAGCGTATGAATTACGTTTGAAATTCGAAGGCATTTCATATTATGTTAAATAAATATTTGTCATTAACTCCCATAAGCTTCCTCTATCTCACTCTTTTCTTCATAGCGTCAAAGAAAGAATGAAGAGTATGCACATAAATAAAGTGCGATTTATTTTAATTAGTCGAAATTAGAACAAATTTTCATAAATTATGTCTGCTATTGCCTGTAACCGCTTAATATGCAACAGCGATTAATTTATAAAGATTGCTCTTTTACGGCATTTACGTTAAAAAAATACCTATTTACTAATAAACATTTTTATTTATCCTTATCTGTTTATGAAATCAATCAAAGATACCACTATATATAACTGATATTTCAGTAATCCAAAATACGTAAATCAATTAGGGTCAATACAGCGCCCTAGGACTTTTGAAATCATTTAGTCTTTTTATGTATTCATTAGAAGCTGCAGCTCATAGATAAAGGCCTCCCGGTAGATAACTCGGTACAGTGAAAGCCCTGTGACAAAACCGTTAGCCTTGGACCACGGTTATAGAGTTTAGTTCGGTCTGTTATCCACAAAATCAAAGTATTGAAAGAAAAGATTATTATGTTCTCTCTCTTCACGGGATTATACTCGGAACAAGGAATTTGGATAGGCTTACGCGGGGACATGAGTCTAATATGCAGAGGCCGTTCAAAGAGTTGTAATCTAAAATGTAATGGGACACTAATCTGGGACTCTTTTGGCTGCACTATGGAAATACAGTAATGATTATTATCCTCGGTGGTGTAGGACTATTTTATGAGATTGAATGACCCACCTTTGATATTATTATTATTAAGAGCCTGAGGTATCCCACTGCATGGCAAAGACCCCCTAGCCTCCCTCCACTTCTCCCTGTTTATTGCTGCGAAAGACTCTTTGCGAGGAGTCCAGCTTATAGCGCCATCTCCGGCCTGGTCAGCCGCGTTGGTCTTTGCCATTTAGTGGGACGCATTAGGGTCATAAGTTTGGCCTATTGGCTGTCTGACATCTAACCCAGTTCCACTTAAGCGTGGTTGCCGTCCGCATGACGTCAGATAGTTTTGTTCTGGAACGGGTTCTGGTGCTTTCCCGTTTGGCGAGTCCCTGCTGCCCTTCACTACCGCGTTCTTCATCACCTCAGGGGCTGAGCCAGCAGAGTACCTGCGTCTACCTTAGAAAGTGAAAGATAAAATTAGTGACGGGCATACGCCCACGCCCTTGTTGTTTTTTTTTCGATGAATTAATTAATTATAGTAATGTCTTAGATTTTCGCGATTATTACACATTATAATAAAACACTTTTAAACGGATTCTATCGCGTATATTTTGATTTTTTAACTTAACTTTTTAACTTTTTAAAATCTGTAACGACGCCTGTCACCTTAGTCATCCTGCGACCACGAATGCTGCAAAGTATTCGAAACGTCAGAAAAATCAAAAAATCAAAATATACGCGATAGAATCCGTTTAAAAGTGTTTTATTTTAATTAATTATGTTTATCTTGGGTAGTTGAGTTCTATTATTTGAACACACAACTTCAACGTAATACGGTCTACAAGTTTTATACCCACTTCTAGTCGTGTGGGCCATTTAACCCTATATATATATATATTCTATTTAACCCGCTTACGGTATGAATTTTCAAAAAATATTTCTTTACTCTCACCTACCTTAATGAGGCAGTGCGATTTCTGTCAGTCAGTCTCAGAGTTTTATTAAGTAGAATACTCCGTTCCATTACTCCCTGGCAGACCTGGAGCGTGCATCTCTGCTGATTATAGATATTAATGAATAAAGCTTAATCATTTTCATTTTAGGCAACTTTTGACCCCGACCCCGAGAATGGGCTAGTTCACTTAAGTACACCGCTTCAACAGATAAAAAGAATTGTTTCGAAGCGTAATGAAGTCTGCCGAAAGGTAAATATTTTCCATTAATGTGTGTTGCATGCTTATTTTTTTAATGTAATTTTCTTATTGTTAGACAAAGAGACACAATTCGAGGGCAATCTAGTGTTTTTTAACAGTATTTCAGTTAGAAGTGCCTCTAAATATAATTTACAGCATAAAATGTTAGTCCGACATATTTGCAATCATGTCAATAACATTTCGTCCAATTTAATCTTTTTTAACGACTCCTAAAAAGAAGGAGGTTCTCTGTTTTCCTCGTGTGTTGCTCAGCATGCCAACCACCAACCAACCAGGGCTGTTACTGATGTACATTTTTTAAACATCAGCTAACGCTGATGTTGATATTTGATGTACATATCATCATTTCGGCCGAATGAAGTCCACTGCTGGACACAGGCCTCCCCCAAAGGTCACCACAACCACCGATATGGATATGTTGTGGACTCATTGGGGGGTTTTGCCATAATCGCCACGCTTGGCAGGCGGGTTGGCGATCGCAGTTGAGTTGTTAATGTATTCGAAGGACGCTGCTGCCCACCCTCCGTCTAATCCCTTAGTCGACTTTTACGACACCCATGGGAGGAGATGGGGTGGTGGCATTTTGAGCCGGCACACTTATATAAAATCTATAAATGATGAGGCAAAAGAAGCTCTAGAATCGAAGCACGTTGTTCTGTAGTTCCTGTTTACCCCATGGCGAATAAGACTCGATGTTGGCAATTTATATCGCAGAGCTATATTGTCACGATAGTGTCATTACAAATAGCACCCCATTCGCTGTACTTACTTTTGACATGGGCCCATTCCTATTGTTGTTTGTGCATGTGACATTTATATCTGTAAACTGTACCTACGATACAAATTAAACATTTGGCCCCATCGTTAAAAAAAATAGTTACTTAGAGGGGCAACAATAAATACTAGTGATGTGTGACATACATTACTAATAAATAACTATCCAATAAGCTTTACTTTAAGAAAACGAGAGATACCTGTTTTAAAAGTTCAATTTTTTTTTTTTTTTTTTTTAAAACGTTGCCCCACACTAGGATTTCTCCTGTGTCGTGGGTGCGTTTACAGACATGAATTCCACATACAATACACCCAGACCCGGAACAACTATCTGCAGATCATACAAATATTTGTTCCGTGCGGGAATCGAACCCACGACCCGGTGCGCAGCAGCCGACTGTATCGGCCACTGCACCAACCGTGCCGTCAATTTATTGTCATTGAATTTTCTTATAAATAGTGAGAAATTTTCAGTCATTACAATTTAGCTAGACGATTTTGGAGAACAGAAGGGTCATGTTTTTTGACTGTACTGCTTAATCGGAAATATTGTAGCGTTAACATTTTTAGCTTACAAAGTAAATATAGTTTTCTTAGCAACGCAGCTTGCCTGTCGCCCATTCTAACCAAACCGAACCACTAGAAACGCTTTATGCGGAAGCTCGGCCTCAGTAGGGAGAGACCCTTACTTATTTATTATTAGGCTGAGAATTTATCGGCTATATTTATCGGCTCTGCAAGCATTCACACTATACAATCCGGCAGAGATACTGCATGTAGGGCCCTGCAGGCAGATCTTTGAGTAGGCGAGTTATCCATTGCCAGATTAATGACACAATTAATAATCCTGTTGTGTGATACTATAATATTCTCTGCTGTTGTATGGTATTTCTTTAAGTTTTGCATGCTGTCATGCCATATGGCATAATATGTATATGCTTCATTATTGCACCCATATATGCCCAATAAATGCTTGCTTGTTTGATTGGTTTATATATAGAGCCGGATTTAGACGTAGGGAGATCCGTGGGAAGAAAGTAGTGCCTCTAATTATTTTTAAATTTGGTTACACAATTTTTGTCTTTCAAGTGTTTCGATAATTTATTGCGAGACAATTGCACTTTTTTCATTGAATATATTAGTAGTACTATTAACCAATAATTCTAAGAAGAACACGAAATGTGCTTTGGGGTGTTTAAAACGAAAAGTGACGTGATGAAGTTGTGAAAACTGCTCTTTCGTTATCATGATTTTTTAAATATTTTTATTTATAAACATATCTTTTGCATATTATTTGGTTTTTGGAATAAAAAAATACCTAGAAATTACTATTGTGGAGGCCCTCCCTCGTGGAGGTCCCACTGCTATAGCCCCGGTTGTGCTCCCCTAAATCCAGCTCTATTTATATGATCTTCAATTTATTTTACGATATGAAAGCAATTGTAAGTTTTACAATTGTTTTCGTGGTCTGTGTACTATTCATATGGCCGCGACCATTGAGTAGAAAGAATTGTAGTGCTCATGAATACGGTATGAGTTATTTCAACAACATATACCACTCATCGCATTTGTGAGATGTGCGGGAAAAACCCGTCTTTCATAGGACGATTCCCGGCGTTGCATCATACGGCGTACATGATACATCCAGTTAAACTCTCGTAGCAATGGTAAAGGTAGTGTTTTAGATGCCTTTTGCACTATAGAATGGTTCTAATATTCTATTTCACATCTATCTTATTATAAGGAAAATAAATTATGATTATACAATTATGTATATATGTGTATTCATTTCACACATGGCCCACATTATCCTCCTCCTCCTTAACTCTTTTCACAATGATGTTGTAATAATAAAATAATTGTTTACGTACTTTAAAAAAAGGCACCCATCGAGTTTCTTGCCGGCTCTTCTCCAAAAGTCCGACTACTTGAAATCGTACAATTTAAATTCTGACTATTCATTCACAAGTTCCCGCAAATGGTTTATACACCAATCCAAATCTTCTATTAACTTTGAAGTTATCGCTACATCTTACTCTAAGGCCGCAACTGTTGTCAAACGCAACCCGCCGATGCCATGACGCAACGCCAGCGATCGTCATTGACAAATTGTTTCTCCCCCACGCCCCACAAATTCAGTGAGTTTGATTCTATTCGGAAATACGTGTGCAGCACCGCTTCTCTAGTTAAACCGTGATTTTCCGGTTCATCATTATCATGATTGTGCATAAATATTTGTTATATTGTTGTAGGCCATGTTGGCTACTATGGATGAGGTTAATGAGGCAAAAAAGATTCAGTTTCTACTTAAAGGTGGATTACTCGATAACTTAGAAAAGGCCAATGGAATTATTGAGCTTCAGAGTAAAAAAATTGTAACTTTGAATATTAAAAATAAAAGGCTGAACAAGATTTTGAAACAAGTGGCAGACGTTTTGGCTGGTGTAGAGCTGGATGTATTATTGGATGTATATCATAAAACACACGATGATCATATGCAAATTGAGGTTTAGTAATATTTACTGATAACGCACAACGGCAGCCAATCCACGGAGAAGTAAAATAATGAGATTATAATTTTCACATACCTATTTCTCACTAGAATCAAATTCACAATTTTTTTAAGACAGACTTCCCCTCTGAGTGGCTTGTAACTTAAGGCCTGCATTACACATTGATTGGGTTTCTTGATACTTGGCACCGTGGAAGTCATTGAAACTCTTTTAGAGTAATGCTTCATCGCCGCTAGCAGCGGTGCGCGGATTGATTTCCGAAACAATAGCGGTAAAGACTGTAAGAGAAGTAATTAAAACGTGAGAGAAACCGCAACAGCTAATTCTTGGAACGATCAGGCATGAGACAATCGCGGCGAGTCAGATGGCATAGTCTGACTGGCATCGTTCTCTTATTAGTTATTACGCAGTATATATTTGAGTACCTACACGCCAGTTCGCACCTTCAACCGCATATGCTTAACGGCTCTGTACACATTGCTGGCTTAGTAACTAATCTAATTAAGGCTTGTTTATGAAAGGAGTAATGGAAATGAGAGTGGCTTTTGTGGCCATTTAGTACAGTCCTTCAAATTGGATTGGCTAAAGTCAGTTGCGATAGTCTAAGGCTTATTATCAACGCATTGTTTCCCAACCAGAAGATGGGGAATTTACGGTTTTGAGGGTTCGCAAAATCAAATTTGCCGTGTCCTGTTTTACACCGGTACAGGCGCACTACGACTTCTTTTTCCGTTCATCTCTATCAGCCAGCCATTATCCCACACTTTACTTCTTCCTTAGTCCTAATATTTTTCTCACAATCCATCGATATTTTCTTTAGTGGAACAGTCCTATAGCACGAAAGACCGTTGCTTTCTTTTTTTTTGTAATAACCATGTATTCAAACGCATGGTATAGAATAATCAATTATTACATCGATAGTAAGCCCTCCCATTGATTGCTGGCCAAGCAATTAATAGCGAATTTTGCACTGAATATGTTTTTTGTTTGTTATAAAATATGAATTGTTTCTTCTAAATCTCCTATTTTTAAACTATGTGTAAATTCCTTATTCTCTTGCAGTTCAGCACTATTTTTCTGTCCAATTTTAAATCCCGAGTTAGGTTCACAAGCAACTATTGAAAACGTATAAACAAAATGGTTGGGAAACAATCTCGTAACGTTAGAAAAAAACTTATATAATTATAATTCCCTTTACACTTCCAACTGTTCTGTCTAATGAGTACCGGGAATTGTTCAATAAACGAGTCATAATCCAGTCGACTAAATATTTTTTGTATGTACTTTCCAATATGGTCTTTAGCTCCTGCAGCAAACTTTGTTTATTAAGTCCATGGAATGTGGGCGTCTTCTGAGTGGTGGTGATACTTCAACTTCCAAGAACAAAGATGTCACAGACATTACTCTCTCAATGTTTTTACTCCTATTATTTTATAGTGGAGAAATCCACTTGAACTTCTTTCGCCTTGGGAAGGGTGGAGGTGCATTTCTTGGAGGACTTCGTGAGGACTTTCACCGGCTAAAACCCCACGGTGTCCTTTTTCTTACCTCTAGTCGGGGGTGAGGTGTACGCTTTGTCTGCATTAGACCGGGCCCCCCGAAACTTATTAAGTACTACCCCTACGCGTTTAACATTTAAAACGCAACCAAAATTATTTAGGTATGGTCCGCGGACATACGGCGACCTACTAGTCCATTATAATAACGCACTCAGGGTGTTGCTGGGGTTGCCATGGAGGTGCAGTGAATCAGGGATGTTTGCGGAGGCACATATTGATGAGTTCGCTGCCATTATGATGGCTCCCTGATGGCTCGTGTCCGTGGCAGCACTAACACAGTGTGTTGGCAGATCGATGGGAGTCCCCGATGTTGCGGGAATGGATGCAGCGCCATCTACTGTGTATATGTGATATAATAAATAATTTATTTATTAATGCATAATTATTATTAAAACTCAAAACACAAATATTTATATTTTGCATGGGCTCATTACTCCCGATACTTATTTGACAGGATGTATAAACTTATTTTAGTTTCAATAAGTGTACGTTTGTCCTTTTAGATGTAAATAATTCTTCATTCTCTTAGGTCCGTATATACAGATCGAGCATCAAAACTCAAGTAGAATTTCAGTCGAGATTCCATCAATTGAATATAAACGCTGGATCTATTACAGAGGGTTTATATTTGTTAAAACAATCTGGACTCGAATTTTACTTAAGTTGTCGTTCTGTAATACGTTCCTTATTGTTCAGTGTTTAGTCCAGAATGGAAAAATTTAAAAATTTCCCTGCAACCGACTGTTTACTGACGTCTGTGCGCTAGCTGTACTGTAAGGTCATATTGTTAATTTTCGACTACAAACTGGAATCATGTAATTAACTTCTAATTGACCATGTCTCTTTGTTTTAGGAGTAAACGACGGAAAATAAGCTGAAGGAATTTCTCTAGGTTTAAGTTTCCGATATTCTCACTTCTCCGCTAACACTATACTATTGACTTGCTCATTTGTTGGTGTATAATGTTGTATTAATGTTCCTTGTGGTCTAACCATAGGTTAGATTACCCTATTACTATAAATGGCTTATATATAAGAATATGTAGATGTTGTGAAGTATTGTCGCCCTAAAATGTCATTCCATAAGCAATTTGCAGGGCTCAGTGGATATTTTCGGAGATGGATCTGTGGATATTAATGCCTGTGTTAAAAGATTCTATTACGTGTTAACGGAGAACCGGGCTTTTCGAAAATTTGTTCTAATACTGAAATATTTTTTTAATCACTGAATAGTACAAAGTATACTATAGATCATAGATGAGATTCAGTAAAACGGCATTTAGTTTATAAAATGATGTGGGATATTATTACATTACTCGGATATGCAGGGATGTACCTAAGATTTTATTATTATTAAAACTGAGCCTAAGCACCGATAGCCCTAAGAAAGCTATGGATTTAATCTACCTACAGTAGAATATTTGTTAAGCTGTTATAAGTAGGATTAATATGATATATTCATGGCCTATGTCTTGCTGAAGAAGTGACGACAGAGCATGGGTCAAATACTAGTAATTTCAATTCATCGTGGTGGAAATCTTAGAAGAAATCAATTCAATGACGAAACCGGGAGGGCCGGTAGCACGGACTGTCGTGCACCAGCTAGATACCATCGAGCTAACGAACTTACCATCGAAGATGCAGCTTAAGAAGTGCAAAGACATAGCCATGTTTAACCAGTACATGTTTACTGTAGTGAAATAAGTGTGCTTTTGGTGTTACGGTGTTTTGGTGTTACCTACGATAGTTTTAAGAATAATGACTCCGGCAACAAGCAAAAGAAAGCAAATTCAGAATATGAAATTGATGTTTTAAGAGATAAGTATTGGAGCAATACGAGATAAATTATTCTACCGAAATAAGCCAACATCAGAACAATAATTGGAAGTCATCAACATTTTACTTGTGGAGTTGGGGACCGAGTTGGAGAATGGAGTGGCAAACCATCATTCGATTTATAGATGTCTGTCCAACGGCTGAGATACACACAGAGGAAATAATCGCGATAACTTACAGAGGAAAAAATAGAATTTTACAAATATACGGCATATGAAACCCGCATACGAGTTCGACAAACATCATCCAGGTATTAATTCTCATAATATTAGAAAAAATTACCATAGAACGGTGCCCTCTCTATTTCGTCATGAACTTAACAACCAGTTTTATTAGGTATCGGTACCTCATTATTGACAACCGGTGCCCTTAAAGCATCACTTTGTTGTCCGTCTGTCTTTCTGTCCTTGTGTCAAGGCCTTTATTCTGAGGTATCTAGTCACAATTAATATCAGAGACTGCGGTCTATAGCCGTAAATTAAAGTTTATAGTTGAATCCAATCAAAACCTTCGGCCTTTCGAAGAATATTTTCAATCTAAAATTACTGACTCATCAACAAAAGATAGAAGGTACTTCCCTGACCTACAATCTTGAAAATAAATAGTCTTTTGACACTAGTGTATGGAATTATTACGAGACAAACTGTTAATTATCATTTCAGCCGAAAAACGTCCACAGCTGAACTTAAGCCTCCCCCAAAGATGGCCACAACGACCGGTATCGGTTTGTGTTGTGTGCTCATTGGGGGCTTTTGCCATAATCGCCACGTTTGGCAGATGGCTTGGCGATAGCAGTTGAGCTAGGAATGTACTCGAAGGAGGCAGCTGCTGATCCTCCGACTAATCTCATAGTCGTCTTATACGACACTCACCGGATTAGATGACCCCATCTGTGGTATTCTTAGCCGACACCGCCACACAACAAGCTTTTATTTACAGTAAATTTCATACAGTGTACTAAGCGAGCGCTCGTAAAATAGTTTGCTACTCAAACACATGCACTTATTATTACTGAACTTTTTCAGGGGCGAGTCATTCATTTTATTAGATTATTTAGTTTATTGCAAAAAGAAATATATATCAAATGTTATTTGCAGGTATAATATACTATTTTTTTCTTGGCAAGAACGCAATGACTGTACGAGAAAATTTTAAGATTACAGAAAGTGTCTCTGGATACAAGAGGTCAGAAATATATACATCATACATACGAGTACATCAGAAAGCTTTAACAGGGTTGAAATGGAATGTTTCAAGTTTTGCCAAATAACTACGTTTTTAATGTGTTTTATCGACCTAATAATTGTAGTTGAATAAGTATTATCTTTAATCAAGATCTCTAAATGTTCAAATATATTATTGGTGTAATAAAAATTATAAAAATACCGTTTTATTTTCATTATGTTCCGGCTATCATAGACATAACAATAGTTGATAAGGTTTTTTTAAACGTTGCCCTACACTTTGATTTCTTCTGTGTCGTTTACAGACATAAATTCCACACACAATACACCCAGACCCGGAACAACTACCTGCAGATCATACAAATATTTGTTCCGTGCGGGAATCGAACCCGTGACCCGGAGCCCGGCAGCCGACTGCGTCAGCCACTGCACCAACCGTGCCGTCAAAAAAGTGTCTACTCTTATATATTTAATTTTCTTATTTATAAATATCGTTAACAGTACCTATACATTATGTCGGACAGAATAGAGACATTCAATTTAGTAATAATATATACATTACACTGATATATCGTGCCTTAATAGTAAGCCAGTGATTAATATTTATAATTCATTAACATCCGGTTTCTGAAAAGCGGGTCAAGTCAATTAGCTGACATACTGTCACAGTTGCCGGCATGTGTGGCATGTTCATAGCCTGTCACAATCCGCTGTTTTTGGATACGCCAATTACCAAATTTGCTAATTGACAGTTAACGCGTGAGATTTATTTTTGTTCTGCAATGTGTCTTTTGTTTTTGTATAGCGCATATCGTTCTCTATTTCTTTTGACAGTGAACTTGTATTGTAAATTAGTAATGCCTTTTTTTGCCAAGTTAGGTTGTCAAACGACAGGCAACGTAGTTGTTTAAAAGCGGAAAACTGTCTGCGTAGAAATACGAAATCTGTTTCTTGACAACAGCTTTTTGTTTTTCTTTGCCGTAAATAAAATTATATTCATTAAACAAACCCCGTCGTTGAAGGTCTATCGTAGTGCGTGTAATAATTGGCAAATGTGTGGTGTCTCTTTCGCGAAAGCCACTAATATTAGAGAAAATGGATGGAGATAGTGGAAAAGTGAGTACTACTAAGCAATTCAAATAATAGCTTTCTCCATCAAGAAACTACTTTGAGTTAATATATAAACTTTGTTTATTTTAAAACATTTATGCTGGTAGATACCAGTAAGATTACTAACGTACTTTATAATAGTTATTGCGCTTAGTTTTCTCCGTCACCAATTAACTCCTGATCGTGTTCAAAGCAATAAATAAATAAAATAGTAATAATAATTTTGGTAAGCGCTTCATCATCATCATTACTTCAGCCGAAAAACGCCCACTGCTGGACAGAAGCCTCCCCCAAAGATTGCCACAACGACCGGTATGGCTTTGTTATGTGGGCCCATTGGGGCGTTTTGTCATAATTGCCACGCTTGGCAGACGTGTTGGCGATCGCTGTTGAGTTATAAATGTACTCTAAGGACGCTGCTGCCCATCCTCCGGCTATACCTTTTACTACACCCACAAGATGAGATGGGGTGGTGGTATTCATAGCCGGCACCACACAGAAATGTAATAATAATAATGTAATCGGTCAATATTCCAATTTTAATTAAATGGCTCCATCGGTCAGTATTCACCAATTATAAAATAAGCTCGTTGACAATCTGTTGAGAGGCGCAAAAGCTTTCCAGACAACAGCCGGAAACCCAAAATTGCTCTGACAGGGGGTTAATTGGCGATTTGCCACATTGTTAACAAAATGTCACATTTTTGTGTTTCAGAAACCCCAAACACGTTTATTATTAGGTTAAGTTTTCGAGATCAACATGTCTCGTAATTTTCGTTTCAGAAACCGGTTGCACCACCATGTCAACGACCTCTAGCAAAATATTTCTTAATATGGCTTTAACTATGTTATCATTTGTTATAGATTTTAAATCCATAATTATAAATGCTTGGCAAGCAAATTGGTGGTCGTAGTATTTTGTTCGAATTACACAGAACGACACGAATATGTTGAGCACTCGATTAGTCCGAGATTAGATTATTCCGTGTGGTGTCCGGATTAAGGATTCCGTATGGTGTCCGGATTAAGAATATAGCACCACTCCACCTCCTCCCGTGGATGTCGTAAAAGGCGACTAAGGAACTTAAAACCAGAGGGATGGGCAGCAGCGTCAACTGTGAAATAGCAGCCATACTGCGCTCACCACCCGCCTGCCAAGTGTGGTGAGTATTGGTAAATTCCCCCCAAAATGACACTATTGTGTAAATCTATGGGGGAGGCCTTTGTTCAGCAGTGGACGTCTATAGGCCGATATGATGATGATGATGACAGTCTTACCTACCTACCATATTAGCTACGTGTAAGCATTGTTGTTCCAGGTGAAGGGTAGGACCAAAGATTTAACTGGGTACTAGCCAGCGAAATTAACGGAACACAAGGTATTGTTCATGGTCGGCGCGCTGAGAGGAGAGTTCAGGTACTGGGGAAAGAATATTATACTCCGTGGATTTGATAATCAGGACTTTTATTATTTTTCCTCCTACCCTCCTGTATGGGAAGCAAGCGTTCAACCAATAGGCTATCACTGCTTAGACCTCTCTTAAACAGTCGCAATTGCTCGTAGTACTAGTGAACACGTTGACTAGTTCTGATGGTGGTTTAGTGAATCCGGTCACTTTTTACGTTTTGGTACGGCTCCAGGGCTGCTAGTCTGGTATAGGTGACTAGGGCCTAGACCCTGACGTCCCCGGGAAGACGGTGGCGCGCAGGTGGTCACGTGCCGCCGTGTGCGCAGCACAGCGCAAAGCGAGGCTTGGGGGGATCCTTTACAATCCTCCCCGAGAAGTGCCTGGGGGGGCGACTTTTTTACAGTTGCCTTCCCTCCGCTAGAGGGGGTGACCGCTTTACAGTCATCCCTTCCGAGATGTGCCTAAAGGCGTGGCACCAATGGGCGGCTCTAGTGTGATCTTACGAGGACCTCCAGTGGTTTTAGCCGGTAGGAGTCCGGGATACCCCTTCGCTCTTCTCCGGGGAGAAGTTCCATGTAGAATTTCCACTGGACACCAATAAAAAAAGAATAAAAAAAGATAGTAAGTGACGTGCCAGCTGTGGTAAGATCTCCACAAATATTTGGAAAAAGGAGCGTTGACAGCTGCATATGTGTCTCCAATTTTGTTTTCTTTCAAAAGATAATAATTTTATTCCTGAAAATCTATTAGTTTCTACATTTTACTGATCAGTGTGCATTTTAATTCAGTATATATTATTTGAAATTTTCTTACACTGAAAGCAGTCGCGTACATAACAGATTTTGAATATAATTTTCGCAAGTATTGAAGAACATAGAAAATTCCTTTAGTGCGTCTATAAATTTTAACGCTGTCAGATAATATTTGTGCGGGTTTCCCGCGACGAGACAGGAACCTTTTCAAAGCCAGTTAATTTGCCTCAGTACTAAGGCTTGTAACTAACTCCTTACGCCACACTCCAGCCTGTAACTTTCAGATTGCTTGTCAGCCTAACATAGTTGACCTGGTTGTTGTACCAATACTCAAAAACGGATATAATTTGACTGGGTATTTTAGTGGCCTTCAGTTTATCCCATAGTATATTATAGGACACCATATCAAACGCCTTTGATAAGTCCAAAAAAACAAGCGTAGACGTTGGAAGTAGCGTTCGTCTGTCTGTGTGGTACCGGACGGTGCTTAATGGCAAGAATAGCACTCAGTGGATAGGCCAGCCGGAATCCGAACTGAGCATCATGCAGTTTCATATGACAGTTTAATTGTTCACTAAGCAACCCGTCCAGTATCTTTGCGACCGTCGTTTTGCCAATATGGGCCTGTTGTTCTTTTTATTAGCAATATCACCAGTCTCAAGTTCTTGATAATTGAAACAACAACCGTCTTCATTAGGTTGTGTGTGAGATAACCGTGACTCACACACAGTGAGAACAAAAAAAGAAGCCCAGGATCCTCGGCAAGTGAACACCTGCGTGTTGCAAGTGTTAAATGCTTAAAAAGTCGTGTCCAGGAGACTTCAATATAATACAGTACAGATACTCTTTATTGTACAGTAAGCGTTTAAAAGTGCAGTAGCACGCTAAGGTTTGTATTGCTGTGAATACACGGTACAGTCCGGGAGTCTCAACACAGTACGCACACCAAAGAGTTCGCACATTGTCACACTCAATAGTGTTCTGTGGTCACACTGTCAGACACGTCACACGCATTATACGCATGTTCATGGCCGGTTTATACGTTTGCTAAAATTGCCAGTAAATTAATATGTGCCGATAGCGGTAAGCGTCCAGCGTTGAATTTGTATTTGTATTTTAAAACAAACGTTGCGGCGCACTAGGATTTCTCCTGTGTCGTGGGTGCGTTTACAGACACAGATTTTATTTATTTATTTAATGTTGAAAGACCAACAACATTTAACAATTACAATAGTTATTTTACACTAGTTACATTCAGCCAATAACAGGTCTTCACGTGTAGTAATTGGTTACAATAAAGTGAGTGGATACAAAAGTAGAGACATTAAATATGATAATAAGCATCACAGAGCTAAAAACTTGAAAAGAACTCTAGACTAAGTGCCCGTCTCGCCGATTGCAGACTTGTTTCAAATATATCAAAATTGAAATGCAAGCATTTTTTGTTTATGGTATTGCTCGCTCGCCACAGGAACGCATTTTGCCGGTAGTTATAGGATACTACGGGCAAGTGTATGGGCGTATAATATCTTGAGCTCTTTGTGGGCACAACAAAGGCAATTTTTGAAAGAAGAACAGGACAGTCAACAGATCCCGATATGATATTCAACATGAATGTGACATCCGCTACTTCTCGCCGTATAGTCAGATTTCACACACAATACACCCAGACCCGGAACAACTACCTGCAGATCATACAAAAGTTACAGTATTATTCAAATTTACTGTGGGAGACTGGTGCCTAAACTAGGCTGAAGCCTGTATCTCAGGTCACCAGGCCTTCCACCCCAGAAGTCCAATTTTGCTCTTTCATGAACTGTACCAAACGAATTTTTTCCATTTGCTTGTACTTCGTGTATCTGATTCCATCAAGTCGTTTCCTCTTGTTAAAGTTCTGCTGAATACTCTCCAATAGGTTGATATAACTTGATCAGGCCCCGATACTGTTGATTTTGTCCTTTATAATCCAGTTATCATCTTGCATCCAAAGATTTAAATCTCTTTGCTTGCATCCCATGAATGCGCATTTTCGCTGCAGTCACCATCTTGATAACAATAAACTCGTTGTTCTAATAATTTTATTACATTATGTACACAAGGTACGTATGCGTGTGTGTATTTATGTACATTATGGCTTTGATATTTTACTCAATCATTTAATAAATTATTTAAAAAAATTCACAGCTTGTTTTACTTGACATTTATAAAATAAACTAGCTGGGACCCGCGGTTTCACCCGCGTTTAATTTAAAAGGAATTTAGAGTACTTCAATATAGACACTTGACATAGAAAATATATATTGGATTTCAAGGGCTTTTATTTTTTTGCGCGGAACCCTAATTATTTTTCTTAAATTAAAGTAGCCTAAGTTATTCCTTATAACATCAGCTATCTGCCAGTGAAAGTCCCGTCAAAATCGGTCCCGCCGTTTCGGAGATTACCCGGAACAAACAGACAGACAGACAGATAAAAAAATTAAAAATGGTTTTTATGTTATGTGTCCCGTATATACTTCCATATGCATTTAGTAAAAAGCTGTTATTTTGACATTACAAACAGACACTTCAATTTTATTTATTTGTATAGATATGCATAGCATATATTAATTGATTGAAATTATGAACTCCAATCAGTTGCAGACAATAGTGTATGTTTGGGTTTCTATAGTATTATTTTATTTATTTCATTATTGATCACAAAATATAGAAACTAGTTGATAAAAGAAGGTCGTAAGTCAAACCAAAGCGTCAATTTATTGCGTTGTGAGATTGTTACTGGACTTATGAACGCGACCGTACACCAGAAATAACAAAAATATCATCTATTTAGAAAAAGACATGTACAAAGGGAGGTCTTATCGCACGCGGCGATTTCTGCCAGACAACCCTGGTTATAAAGAACATGTCCCTGTGGAAATACATCATGTATTTCCTTCGCCTTGAGAAAGGAGCGAGTCCCTATCCCTCTAGCGGAAAGGAGGCTACTGTAGAGAGGCACCCCAGGCACATTTGCATCTCGGGGAAATTGTTAAGGATCCCCCGAAGCCTCGCTATGCGCTGTGCTGCGCATATGACCAGGTACGCACCGTCGTCTTTTCAGGGGTTACTGTGTGAGCACGCCGATTCCAGAAACTACATGTTCGCCACCCCGGAGTCCTCTCGCCATACAAACGACGACGTGGCTCACGCGTTTGAGATGCGCGCCGGGGTAATAATTGTCCGTGTCCTCCTCCGGGCGAGATCGGCCCTCTCACGATCCCGCTCTGCGGTCTCCTTTTAGAGAATGAGTACTCACTCACCGGAGACCGCAGCATGGTGTCCACTAAGCTGGCAAAGATCTTGCCCGATCTGATCGACCAGGATCCGCCGCTCGGCAACCCACGTGGGCTCGAGTGTGTTCTGTGGTATCTTGGTCGCTTCTACCACTGTGCTGGGACCTAGCGTCCTATCCTGGTCCGTACCGAAACAACAATATCCGGTGAATACCTGCGCCAGGGAAATTGAGACGCGTCGAAAAAAAAGCTTGGCCTAGGGTGAGAGATGACTAAAGTCAGAGAAAAATAAAACATCATTAAGTTCATCACAAGTATCCACATTAAGTTTATTCATCTTAGTGTTATGATAAAGCTATCATGAAAATCACCTTTACCTACCACACATCCAGAAATGAGTACACTCAAGTTTGTTACAACTTGTGCAATTATATACAGTTTTGGGCTACAGCTTTGTAAGAATATCTAAACGCACATCTCATATTTTCGCCTTATTCTATCCGGCATAATTTTGATTAAAAATGACAAGTTCTAAGTGTGGCTAATAACAATATTGCACGATTCTACTAATCCAAATGCATAAGGAATGTCGTCTGAGCTTAGGGTTGCCGACTGACCTACAATATAATTAAGTGTACATAATGAATACCTAGTCAATCTTCGTCATTATCTAATCAAGAAGACGGATAAATATTTTTAACCACCCTCGACTGTGTAATGAAATATAAAAGTATAATAATCAGAGATGAATTGACGTTTTGTTTTAGAGTTTATGCATAGTATTGCAACTGTCGGATGTTTCTTGTTTCATTACTTACATAAAACATCAATCACATATTTTTACAAGTAATTTTGCAGGATAATTTTACATCACAAAAAGTGACAATCATTCCTACATTGGATACAGCTTACACCAATTCATTGTTAAAAAAGCAAATTTACAATTATTACTCTTGGCAGTTTCAGTGTGGTTCTTACGCTAGATATTTTCTGGCATGCATATTTAAGTATCATTATTATGTTAAAAGATGTTGCAAGTTAAATAGATAATGTCTAAATTAAAAGTAGGTGGCTGTATAAGGTCTTATTCGAGGCGAAGGAGTTCCACATCAAATATAAGGGTGGAGTTGGGAGGGATGACCCCAGGGTGGCCTTGCTGGCCATAAGCGAAGTCAGGGGTGCAGGTCAGCTTGGCGCGTTCGCCTACTGACATCTGTAATGATAATAAAATATAAATTGTATTATGATGGATATTTATGATATTCTCGTAAATTTACACTATGACTGAAAGTTGACCAAACTGAGATTAAATTGTGAATTGATAAAATATAGATGATTTTGCTACTCTTAAAGTCCAGTTCGGTTTCAGTTTGTTTTTGATCTAGTCTCATTTCAATCTTAGTTTTGACATTTATTTTTATATTAGTGGTTGCCCAGATCTCGAATTTCTACCGTAATTAATAATTTTCATAAATTAGATTTAAAGTATTTGTTTTTGTAACTCATACATAAGTTTTAACTTTCTGTGCTCCTCCATATGAACTTTGACTATGTCAAATCTCACACTCATCTGTTCGCAATGTGCTTCAAAAGAGGTACAAAGATTTTTCTTCTCATATTAATATATAGATAAGTACATGGACATTATGGATGAGCATGAACATTGTTGTGGTGCCAATCAAGTTGCGATCTATTTTCAATCTCATCACAATATACGTTCACATTTGACATTGTTTGATGGTTTAGGAGGATATCATTTGTGATGACATTGAAACTAGATTGGAACTATATAATGAACATTTGTTACCACGAAAATTGGCACTCTGATTTCACAGAGAAGTGATAAATTTGACATCTGTAATAAAATATTATATTATGTTTTACATTTGGGAAGGCTATTTGAAACCCCTCTATAATTGCTAATGTAGCCTAGCAGTTGCATGGTTAAGATTTAAATCCTGAACATGCATAGTCTTACTGCTAGTAATCTTCTGCATTATAAAAATAAGATTTATATTTTTAGTTTACCAGTCTTGCACACATTACATACATTTTATTCAAATGTATGTAAATTTACTATTTTTCTCTTTAGTAATCTTAAGATTTATTGAGAAAATCAGATAATTTCAAGAAAACATTGTTTTTGACATTATTAGTAACAGATTATTTTTTTACAATAATTAAGATTTTTACTCAGGAATACCTAAAAGTTTTTTATATATTTGATGAAAATTTACCATTCTCATGCTTATATCTAAATGTATGGAGTCAACAATTTTGAAATAAAAGAATACAAATATAGTTCTTTACTTGTAGATAACAGGAAAACTTATAAGAGGACTATGGTCTTCAAATAACATGGTAAATCTTTCTATATTGAGCAAACAAACTTATATTTGCAGTTGGAATGTATGGGGCAACATGTTTTTCAACTCCAATGTCAAACTTAACATTCTTGGGATATATTATTAAGTATTGGTACAAGACAGAATGCAACAATAGACAATATATTGAGCAATTTCCCCATATAATTTGGTACTATAATACTTTTATTGTTACCATGAAATAAATGGGTTAGATTTTTTAAAACATGGCAGATAGCATAATCATCTTACGGAACCCTCTCCATGCAAATTCAAATCGTACTTGTCTGGTATTTTAAAAGTCAACTAGATTATTGCAACTGGCAACAGGCAATAACATTCACACCTACCTGCATCATTATAATAGCAATATTGCCTAGTCAACCATAACAAACAGCACATGAAGAAGGTATAGATTAATTTAGTACAGCTAACCGGGATGGTTTCTCTACTTACTATGTCAAGGTTAAGCAGTACACCTCTGCCTATATAACATTGCATACACCAATCCCAGTATAGTAATAATGGCCATACATTATAATATTACAATATAATGGAAACCCATCTATACCCATGATCACCAATATACTTTTAAGGGACATATGTCTAGCTGCTAAACTCTAGCAGATAACTAAATAGATTGTTGATAATAATTATAACTTTTTTGTTACCTTAGCTACACCCTCATCCCAGCCTTTGATGACCTCTCCCTTGCCAATCCTGAACTTGAAAGGCTTGCCACGGTCACGGGAAGAGTCAAATTTTTTGCCATTGGTCAAAGTGCCTGTGTAGTGCACCACAACTGTCTGCCCTGACTTAGGGTAGGTGGATTCTGTGAAAATATGTTAAGAAACTTTAGCATACTGAAATTTAAACTCAATGACTTTTTAGCAATATTTTATAACATGTGAACATCTCCATTAAAAACAAAACTTACTTGAAGCAATATGAAATTATCTAGACAAGGAGGATAACCTACAGGATACTCCTCTGGTCCTACCATTGTTTTTTTTGGTCTGAGGCAAAATATGCATCAAAGTGGCCTTATAACAATTTGAAATTCTTGTGTTAACCAGTCTAACAATCATATAATACAGTATAAATTTTACTGGGAGACAAGTTACCTACTGTGTGTTTATTTTATGTTATCTGTTTCAAACAACCTGCTTATCATTGTACTTGATAAGACTATTAAAAGGAAATTTTATGTGGTACTATGACTGGTTGGTACTGCGCCTGTGTAATTTGCAAAATGACGATCACTAAGCTTTAAACGTTACTGCACGTGGCTCAAACCATTCCGAGAGAAGATACAGGCAAGAACCAGGCCCAAAAAGGCATTTCAAACGAGCGGTAATGAAAAAGTATTCATGCGAAATGAATGCGTATAAGTAGTAACTAATAATATAGGCAAAATACTAATGTAAGATATCGAAAACAGTTTAGTCATTGCTAGTGCAAATTATTTGTCGATCAAAATGACACTTGCGAGGCGTCATAGCGGTGACCGTACTAAGAAATATGAAAGAATAGTTTATTCATACTATAATCAAGCGAGGGCTTTTCTAAGTTATAACAAATTATATTTTAATGAGACGAACATGAAGGAATAGCGACCTAATTCGCGTAAATAACTAGGTATTTCGAAAAAAAAAATAACCACCTCATGACAGAAATTCAGATTAATTAATATTTATTCTAGTATAAACATACCGTCTCCGGGCGAAATAGTTTCAACGTTAACTCCCATGGTGTTTTTATTAATTTATATACAAGATTTGTAAATCCAAACCCACGCGTCGCGGCCTTGCAATAAGCCGATTTTATCTATTTTAATGATGGCGGACGAGCAGTGTTGCCAGATTTAAATTGATTGAAAATTTGAAATAGGTTGCTATGTATCACCATACATTGTTTATGGTTAATGGTAGACATACATTGTTTATGGTTCATAACTGACAGTTGGTATTGGTTGCTAGGCAACAAATTATTAGAATTGCAAACCGTACGACGTAGCCCTCATATTTTATGGATTTTTTTCATTTTTGAGAAATATTTTATGAATATTTAAAGATTCATTATCCTAAACACCGTACGAGGTTGCCTTATACTCGACATTGGCGAAATTGTAGAAGATACAGAAGCCATAATCTAAGAGAAGAAGAAGAAGAACAAATTATTATTAAAAATGACTGTGTCATGGGTGTATCCAACAATTCTGGAGCTCTCTTGTGTTTTCATTTTGGAAACTACTTGTCTCATTTTTTATTTTCTTCGTTACGGGCTTCAAATGTGCTGCTAATGCAATCCCATCCGTTCAATCAAGATCCGTTAGAAGTATTTGGAGATATTGTCAAGGGTCTTAGTTATAGCCCTAGGGATATCCCTAGCCGGAGATTTGCCTACGTGAAGAGAAGTCCGACAAGGATTACTGTCGCTCGGGGTGTGTTTTTCGATGAGAACTTACCAAATCAGTTAAAATAGACTGTTAAATTTGGAGTCTCAAACAAGGAAATGCAGGCAGTAGATGTATCTGAAGGTGTTGAAGTACCTGTTACGGTACCAGGGACTTCTAGGGTGGCTGAAGCTGTAGAAGTTCCAAGCTAGAGTACTGTGGAAGTACTAGGGACTGGGTCTACTGCACCCGAAAATATTACAAGTGAAGATGATGAACAATTTCATGATTCCTCTAAAAGTCATGAACTAGACGAACCTGATTTCGATTTTGAAGATCCTCACACTGAAAGCAATGTAAGTGTTGAGAGAGAAGCTGAAGCAACAACAGCACAGATGAACAGGGGCATCGATATCCTCTCAGAACTAGGGTTCCGAAGAAATTTGAAGATTTTGAATATAATTTTCTGACTTCCAATGATCCTATTCTAGTAAGAGAAAATCCCTGTTTATAGAATCAAGGGAATATGACAGTTACATTAACATCAAGCTTATACCATAGATCTACACATAAGAAGGTACAATACAAAATATACATCATTCTTCCCTCCTTATGTCTCATATGTAATCTTGAAGATGAGCCGGTGAATGCCGGTTCCTTGTCCATGTACTCATGCTAGCACCTGATGCTTTAGTTCGTGATAGAGCATCAGCCACAATTTTTTCTTTACCGCTCCGATATTTAACATCGAACGTATAGTTAGCAAGTTCCATACGCCATCTTTGTATTTTTCATTCTTGATCTTGCTAGCGTGTCCTTTCATGTCCTGTCTGCACCAATTAAAGGCCACAGATTTTTGATCAGTTATCAGATAGAATTGCTGCCCAAGTAAGAAGTGTCTCCATTTCTTGAGGCATTCGATTATAGCACATGCTTCTTTCTGAATAGACGGGTATTTTCGTTCACTTTCATTCAGCGTTCGTGAGAAAAGTATAGTGTGTTCAGATGCATCTGTTTCGACAGTGAATGGTTCCTTAGGGTCGATTGTAGAAAGCGATGCTTTCGATATGATTTGTCTGATGTTCTGAAATGCCGCTATCTGTTTATCCTTTAATGGGTAAACTTCCACATCAATAAGTGGTCGTAGTTTACTTGAATAATTAGGTACCCATTTTGAATAATGTGAGAAAAGACCAATAGTACGTCGGAGTGAAGCTGAATCTTGGGGCACAGGCATTTCTAGTAGTGGTGCTATACGGCTTTTATCTGGTTTAACTACGCCATCATGAATGTTATACCCTAGTATGTTTAGGTCTGTTACAGAAAATTCACTTTTGTTTTTGTTCATGGTAAGATTATATTTTTCAGCTACCTCCATGAATTTACCCAGCTTCTGGTCATGATCCTCCTGATCTAATCCACACACTGTAATATCATCTAAATATGAGTACACTCCATCAAGGTTTGACTCTCGCAGGATCGAATCAATTGTTCTTTGAAAACAAGCTACCCCATTTGTAACTCTATAAGGGATACGATAAAACTGGTACAAGTTTCCTGCTGCCTCGAATGCTGTCATTGGTTTATTCATTGGGATTATCGGTATTTGATGATAAGCTGATTTTAAATCAATTTTGCTAAATATTTTGAACTTTGATACCTTCGAAATCAACTCTTCTATGTTTGATAGATGATAGGCGTATAGGTAAATAAATTTATTGGCAGTTTGGAAATAGTCAATGCACATGTGCTTCTTGTGGTACGCACCCGACGTGATAAGTACCTGAACACGCCATGGAGAAATACTTTCTTCTATAATTCCATTTGACAATAATGTCTTTATTTCAGATTCAATGAATGCCTCTTCATCTGGTGTGTGTCTGCGAGACTTGATTGCAATAGGTCTGCCATCAGCTGTTAAGTTTTTCAATAAATTGACTGGTTGACTTGACCTAATACATACAGGCTGAGTTTGCGGTTGAGATCCTCCGAATTCTACTGTCATCTCAGAATGCTGTTCTAGAACGTCGTGATCCAAGATGACTTGTGTACATAAATCTTTCATTACTCGCAATGGAATATCAGTTATACCTACTATGGTCGTTTATTCTCACAGTTGCTTAACAGACTTCTCTTATCTGTCTTTTTAAAGCCGATGACGCCACGGGGACATCTTGATATCACGGTTTCGTTTGTAAATCGTACTGTTGAATTAATTCTTTCTTGATGAAGCTAGCAGTACTTCCAGTATCTATCAGATCTTTTGCTGGCACTCCATTCACATAGATAAGTATAGTACACTTCTGGAGGCCAGTTGACGCCAATTTAATGCACGATGCTATATCATTTTCTTTTTGTGTCGTGGTATATGATAATGTATTACTAGGCTGACCTTTACAGACTTTTGCAAAATGTCCACTTTTGCCGCATTTGAGGCATGTTACATTGGCAGCTGGACAATAACAAAAAGCAGTCATTCTGGATACGGGTTCATTCATATCGGCCATTTATACGTCCACTACTGAACAAGGCCTCCCCATAGATTTTCATCGTTTAAATACCCCCCATTTGCCAATACTCACCACGCTTGGCAGGTGGGTTGGTGAGCGCAGTAGCCATACTGTTTCACAGAAGGGACGCTGCTGCCTATCCCTCTGGCTTAGATTCCCTTAGTCGCCTTTTACGACGTCCACGGGAGGACATGGAGTGATGCTATATTCTTAATCCGGATACCACACCGATAATCCGGACACCACACAGATACGGATACGCGTTTGCGTTTCGGTTAAAATGGCTTGCAGCAGCAAAAGGCGTCTCTGATGATGGTAATGTGTAGTCTGCTGTCTGTATTTTTGCTGATTCTAAAGCTCTCGCTTGGTTGCATGCTTCTTCTAGGCTCAATGTCTTATTTTTCAAGCAGCCTTTATCGTATATCTGGAGATGTTATGCCGGAAATGAATGCATCTCTGATGAATTCCTTTTCATTCTCAGCTGCCTTGATGTCCTTAAATTTGGAGTCCTTGCTCAGTAGACGTAAAGCTTGGATATACAGGTCAATGGTTTCGCTTTGTTGTTGTTTCCTTGTTGACAATTTATACCTGGTGAATATTTCGCTCTTCGACTTTACAAAAAATGACTCTAATGTTTCTATAGCATCTGTGTATCTTTCACAGTGTTCTATGTATTTAAAAGTGACTGGTGATATAAAGTTTACTAACAGTTGTAATTTCGACCCATCTGAAAGCTTTTTATCGCTCGGTCCGAGAACATTTTCAAAGGTCTTCTTCCAATGTCGCCACTGCGATGAAAGTTCTTGTTGCTGTCCCGATGTCGGATCGCCACCAAACCGCTCTGGTCGGAGATACTTTTTCATCTTGTTTTTGTACAATTTGATTAGTTTACATGTGAAATAAATTGTAGTAAGCGGAAATCCCTGTTTGTAGAATCAAGGGTTTATTGCACATGACAGTTATATTAATATCAAGCTTATACCATAGATCTACACACAAGAAGGTACAATACAAAATATACATCACCTATCTCAGTACAAGACGCAATGGAGCGTGGAGATAAAAGTTTTGGTATGAAGCGATGAAACACGAGTATGATTCGCTCATAGAGAATAGAACCTGGGAGTTAGTTAATAGATTATTATTAGATAAAATAATATAATTAGATAAAAGAGGAGCTAATGTGATTAAAAACAAATGGGTTTTAAGTAAAAAATTGGCGCTGGTGGTAATGTGTAGCGTTACAAAGCGCGACTTGTGGCAAAAGGCTATTCCCAGAAGTAGGGGGAAGATTATTCTGAAACTTTTGCACCAGTCGTAAAATTATCTTCAATCCGATTATTGGTAGGCTTATCGACAGAAATTGGGTTGGAGATGCATCACATTGATGTCACTACAGCATTCCTTAATGGTGACCCTGAAGAAGACCTATATATGGAACAGCCAGAGGCCTTCATTAAAAAAGTAAACCAAGGGAATCTATATTTCGCTTCTCAATCTAAACACATGGGTCACCATGTATAGCGTGTGGCTATGCATAAATCACAGTAGGCAACCCAGCTGGTTCGACAGCTGGCCGCCAGGGCGCGCGGAGGCCCAAACTTCATAGTCTGCAGCGCAGAGTGGCTATACGGATCGCACGGGGATACAGGACAGTGTCCTACGAGGCGGCAACTCTCCTGGCACGCTTTCCGCCTTTCGACATCCAGGCGGAGATGGATGCGTGGGTCTATGACCGGACACGTTCCCTCCGCCAAAGTGGGGAAAGCGTGCCATCAGGGGCGTTTGACAGAATGAGGCGGCTGGCTAGACGGCGCGCACTCGAGATATGGCGACAACGCCTACGGTTGCAGTTCGCAACCAAGCGCGTCGTCGAGGCCATCCTGCCACTCTTCGGAGCCTGGCTCAGAAGGAGCGAGCGCGTCACCTACCGTCTGACGCAGGTATTCACCGGTCACGGTTGTTTCGGTGCGTACCTGCACAGAATAGGACGCGAGGTTACGGCACAGTGCCACCATTGTGGAAGCGACCAGGATACCGCACAGCACACGCTCGAGGAGTGCCCTGCGTTTGCGGCCGAGCGGCGGATCCTGGTCGATCGGATCGGGCAAGATCTCTCTCTGCCGGCAGTAGTGTCGGCTATGTTGGCAGAGCATGAAAATTGGAGTGCAGTGGTCTCCTTCTGCGAGAGCGTCATGCTCCAGAAGGAGACTGCAGAGCGGGATCGGGAGAGGGCTGATCCCGCACGGAGAAGGACTAGACGGCGCCGGGGCAACAACCGTCCCGGCTCCCAAGTCCAACACGCCTGAGCCCCCTGCCGTCACTTCATGGTGGGGGGCCTCGGGGGTCGCGGGCGCGCAGATTGGGGAATCTACGTGCTCACACCGATCGACCCCCGGGAAGACGGTGGCGCGCACGTGGTCACGTGCCGCCGTGTGCGCAGCACAGCGCAAAGCGAGTCTTGGGGGGATCCTTTACAATCCTCCCCGAGAAGTGCCTGGGGGGGCGACCTTTTTACAGTCGCCTTCCCTCCGCTAGAGGGGGTGACCGCTTTACAGTCATCCCTTCCGAGATGTGCCTAAAGGCGTGGCACCAATGGGCGGCTCTAGTGTGATCTTACGAGGACCTGGAGCCCCCCTTCGGTGCCGAAGATGACCGCTCCAGTGGTTTTAGCCGGTAGGAGTCCGGCATACCCCTTCGCCCTTCCCCGGGGTGAAGGAAGTTCCATGTAGAATTTCCACTGGACATCAATAATAAAAAAAAAAAGGGCGCGCGGAGGCGCCAGTTGAGTGAGCGACCGCGGTACGCGTGCCATGTTTTCCCGCGTAAGCGCCGCTAAAATATCGCGAGAACCTTGTCTATCTTGATGTGATTGTGTTATTGTGCCGTGTTAACAATAAAATAACATCAATTGGACTGTATCGCTCATTTAACTCACCCCCAGTGGCCCTACACAGTGCTACAAGTGGCTGCCCAACGTGTGTAGTTATGTGCCTACAGAAAAAAGTAAGTCGTAGGTATAAAAAAATAACTATTGGGGGCTAAATCGAACATTGTTATTGTGTTTCTTTGGTAAACTACATAGAAAATTGGTAGTGTGTGTGACTACTGTGGTTCATTATGCCGAGAACACGTGCTATGTCAGAGTCGGAGAACAATGGCGCCGGTGCCGCCATGAGTATCACGATGTCGCAGGATACTCTGACTAGCCTACTAACGTCGATTCAGCAAACGCAGAATGAATTCTGCCAACAGTTGCTACGTGAAGTACGATCGTCAACGCCGCAGAATGCGTCCGAGGTCCCGATGTCGGGCTTCGCTTATGGAGCGAATGGAAACTTCGCGAAATGCACGGCGCGTTATGGCGGAAGACCGGACGAGTCGCTAGAGAACTTTATAGATGCTATAACTACCTACAAGGAATGCGTCAACGTTTCCGATGACAATGCTCTCCGAGGTTTCTCTATGTTACTGATTGGTCCTGCCGCAGTGTGGTGGCAGGGAGTCAAACGGTCAACAAGTTCATGGTCGGAAGCCCTAACCCGGTTTAAAAGTGCCTTTGGTGAACATGACCCTCCCTACCGTATATATAAAAAAATGTTTACGTTAAGTCAGGATGACGAACACACAGATCTGTTTATCGCTAAGGTGCGAGCGTTATTGGCAAAAATACCTAAAGACGACTTGTCAGAAAAAGTGCAGTTAGACATGGCGTTCGGACTGTTAAGTCCTCGTATAAGGAAACGCTTAAATAGGGAAAGCGTCAATAGTTTTGATGAGCTAATACAAAAGTGCCGTACTATAGAAGACTCCTTGAAAGAAGCAGCCGTTAAAAAAAAACCTAGAACATCTCTGGCTAAGCCACAGGCTCATACGGCTACGCGTGCTGCCTCGTCGTCTTCGCCGCAACCGTCAACGCCGCGGGAAATACCTACGGATAGCGCAAGCGCCCCCGAGAGCACAGCGACTCCCGCCGTCACAAAAGTGAAAAAGTTGTTTTGTGTTTACTGTAGGCGATACGGTCACGTAAAAGACGTGTGTGAGAAGCTAAAGCTTAATAATAGTGATAGTAGTAATGAATTGAAATATAAAAGCGAAATTAAGTGTTACGGTTGTGGTGCCGCGAACGTAATTAAATCGAAATGTAAGAACTGTAATTCAAGTCAACAATCGTTTTATTCCTTGAACAACTCGACGCCGTACGATGAGGTGCAAGTCGGTATGTCTACCGACAGTTGCGGTGAAGCGGTCACGTCGCCCATCATCCCCGATGCGCAGCCGGCGTTCTCGCGTAGTCCGGCCGGTTCGCACGTCGATTCCGTCGTTGCCGCGCGGACGTCATTCAACCCGTCGATGCGAGCGTCGGTACAAGGTAACCCTACGCGCGCCGTGGGTGGTTCAAATAATTGTTTTGATTATGTAAATAGCAAAAATGATTGTAACTCCGTTATATATGCATCTAGTTTTAATGATTGTGGTTATAATTACAATAGTTGTGACTATGTTAATCTATCTTTTTGTCGCCCTGTGTTAAGTATAAGTATACTGGGAAATTGTGGCACTGCGCTCGTGGATTCAGCAGCTAAAAGCTGTATCGCCGGTCACACGCTTTACGCTCTCCTACTAAGCTTAGGACACCCATTAGTGCCGTCAACGCAGATTGTTAGGTTGGCGGACGGTGTTAGTAGGGAGATGAATGTACTTACCACAGAGGTAAAGGTGACACTTCAACATAAAACTAAAAGCGTGAAATTCATGATATTGCCTGACGCCAGTTGTAATGAAAGCTTGTTAGGTATAGATTTTCTTACCATATTTAATCTTGTATTTAATTTTGGTGATAGCAGTTGGCACTTTGCTGAAAATATAAAGCAAAAGTTCGTGATGCAGTTTGAAAAAGTGTCACAGGTACCTTCGTGTGCCGCTATTGAGGTACTTCGGGACGATGAGGCGACTTCGCTTAATGATCAACAGCGTGAGGTTCTTGCCCAACTCCTTGTAGAATATCAGGACATCTTTGAGCCAGGGGGAGACGCGACTCCTTTCGCTGAGCACATCATTGACACCGGTGATCATCTGCCTATTGCTGTCCCGCCTTATCGGTTAACGCCAGCTAAAAAGGAGGTGATGCGGGAAGAGCTCGAGAAGATGTTAGCTGACG
Organism: Diloba caeruleocephala; assembly: GCA_947459985.1. Lineage (NCBI taxonomy): Eukaryota > Metazoa > Arthropoda > Insecta > Lepidoptera > Noctuidae > Diloba > Diloba caeruleocephala. Next base: position 10,672,087 of record OX381627.1, on the reverse strand, counting down.
ACATAGTGGAAGAATGTGAGTCCGCATGGGGATCCCCGGCCCTTCTTGTTCCGAAGGCGAATGGTAAGGTACGTTTTTGCGTAGACTATAGAAAGCTCAATGCGGTAACAAAGACCGATGTCTATCCGATGCCATTGATAGACGAGCTTGTTCAGTCAACGAAGAAGAATTGTTATATGAGCACAATTGATATGCGCAGTGGTTTTTGGCAGGCTGGCGTACGCGAACAGGACAGAGACAAAACAGCGTTTCTGACACCGTTCGGTTCCTTTCGCTTTAAGCGGATGCCATTCGGATTGAAGAACGCGCCGTCAACGTTCCAGCGTCTTATAGATAGACTTCGTACGGGCTCTTCGCTTAAGGACGTGACCCTGCTAGCATATCAAGACGATTTGTTGCTGATGTCTGAAGGTAGCTTTGCGAAGCATATTTCAGATCTGCGCACTGTTTTTGAAAGGTTACGCCTGTTCAAGCTTCGTGCTAACAGAGAAAAGTGTGTCTTTGCACGAGATAAGGTCAAGTACCTTGGTCATGTTATTACACAAGATGGGGTATCGCCTGATGATGACAAGGTCTGTGCAGTATTAAACATGAAGGCACCTACATCTTTACGTCATCTCAAAACCTTTCTCCAAACGTGCTCATGGTTTAGGAAGTTCATTCCAAATTTTTCCGCTGTAGCCGAGCCATTAACACGCTTGTTAAAAAAGAATCAGCCATGGTCTTGGGGTACAGATCAGGGTCATGCATTTCAAGAGTTGAAAACGCGTCTCTCGTCGGCACCGATTCTCATCCAAGCGGATTATAACAAGCCATTTGTGTTAAGGACGGATGCTAGCAATTATGCCATTGGTGCTGTATTGTTACAGGGCGAGGGCAAAGAAGAACGCCCGATAGAATACGCTAGTCGTCTGCTCATTCCAGCTGAGAGGAACTACAGCACTACAGAGCGTGAGGCTCTGGCTGTTGTATGGGCGGTCGAACGTTTCAGGGGCTACATCGAAGGTCACGAGGTTATAATAGGTAGTGATCATCAGCCGTTAAAGTGGCTCCTTACTTTAAAATCGCCTTCAGGAAGGCTCGTTCGATGGGCTCTTAAGTTACAAGGCTTTAACATCCAGTTCCAGTATACACCTGGAAAAGCCAACGTCATTGCAGATACGCTTAGCCGTCCAACCTGTACAGAAGACAATAAGGATGAGTGTGGAGTTTGCTCTGTTATCGTAGACTTACCTGCTAGGAGCCCCTCCGATCTCAGGCGCGCACAACTCGATGACCTGGAACTAAAGAAAATTATCAACGATCTTGAGGATACATCAGATTCCGAATCTATAGGAATTAAGCGTTGGTCGGAAAGAGGTTATTTTATACAGCTAGGCGTCTTGTATAGGTATAATCCCGATGTAGACAGTGAAGAGCCGCAGCTGGTGGTTCCAGTTTCTCTACGTTCTGAAATTTTAAAGGAATGTCATGACTCCGATATAGCCGGTCATCACGGAGTCGATAGAACGTACAATAGAGTTGCTCAAAGTTTTTATTTCCCAGGTATGCGAAGAGCCATAGCAGATTACGTCAAGACTTGCGAAACCTGTCAACGCTATAAACCTTCAAACACCAAGGCTTCAGGTCTCTTACAGACTCCGGTTCTTAACCAAAGAGGTGAAGTGTTGGCCATAGATTTGTTCGGTCCGCTTCCGACAGGAGATAACGGTGAAAGATGGATATTACTGGTAGAAGATACCGCGACTCGTTGGACTGAGCTTTACGCCTTGAAGGAGGCTACAGCAGAGGCATGCGCTCGTACAATGATTGAAGAATACTTTCTCCGATACGGACTTCCTCGACGCGTCGTGTCAGACAATGGTGTTCAATTCGTTTCCGCTGTTATGCAGCAGTGCATGTATGTTTTAGGCATAAGTCAAGAGTTATTACCCTTGTACCATCCCTCAGCAAACCCAGCTGAACGAAAAAATAGAGATTTAAAGTTTCAGTTGTCACGTTTAGTTGAAGCAAACCATTCATCATGGCCGCAGCACCTTCCTGCAATAAGATTCGCCATGAACTCAGCTGTTTGCCAAACTACAGGTGCGTCTCCAGCATACCTTATGTTTGCCAGGGAACTTCGTTCGCCGCTTGACGCGAAACTTGACATTAGGTCGATTCTCAACAAGGATAATTTCGTTCCTCAAATCACACCCTATTTGGAAAAATTCGTTAAATCTTTCATTGATGTAAGGGAAAGAGTGGAGGCACAACAAGATCGACGCAAGGAATGCGCTGATAAATCCAAAAGGCCTGCTGAAGTCTTTGAGGTTGGAGACCAGGTGCTTTTGAAATCACATGTCCTTAGCAACGCAGCAAAGAACATTTCTGCAAAGTTTGTGCCAAAACGGGACGGTCCTTATGTTATTGCTAAAAGGGCTAGTCCTACAGCTTATTTTATTGCCAACTTAGATACACCCGAGGAGATTTTGGGAAAATTTCATGTATCAGAGCTTACACGTTTCCAAAACCGGGGTCAATCGCCTCCTCGTCCTGTAGTTCCAAAACGTCAGAGAGGACGTCCTCGTAAACATGTTTGTCCTGTATGTTAGTTTTATTGTGCGAGTTCATGAACGAGGACGTTTTCACGAACTCGAGGGGGAGTGTATAGCGTGTGGCTATGCATAAATCACAGTAGGCAACCCAGCTGGTTCGACAGCTGGCCGCCAGGGCGCGCGGAGGCGCCAGTCGAGTGAGCGACCGCGGTACGCGTGCCATGTTTTCCCGCGTAAGCGCCGCTAAAATATCGCGAGAACCTTGTCTATCTTGATGTGATTGTGTTATTGTGCCGTGTTAACAATAAAATAACATCAATTGGACTGTGTCGCTCATTTAACTCACCCCCAGTGGCCCTACACAGTGCTACACATGTGTTTAGATTGAGAAGGGTCAGATCCACCTGAATCAGAGTAATTTCGTGAAAAAAAGTATACGAAAATATGGGATGGAGGAATGCAAGCCAGTAGCCACTCTCATGGAGCCTATTCGAAGACTGGAAAAGGGAGAGAAAACTGAAGATATGAGTTACCAAGAGATAATTCGGTCACTTATGTATCTGTCTTGTTGTACTCGACCAGATCTAGCTTTCGCGGTGAGTTATTTGAGCCAGTTTAACACCTGCTGGAATTCAACTCACATGGCTGCGCTCAAACGAGAACTTAGGTACTTAAGAGTTACAGTGAACTAGTTAACAAGAAGACGGATAACCCTTTGGTGGTTTTTGCTGATGCAGATTGGGGCAGTAACGCGGATGGGCATTCGTTTACCGGATATATGCCAGTTTTTGCTCCTACTGCAATTTCTTGACAAACGCGCAAACAGCGATGCGTAGCACTTATTTATTTATTTATTATACTCTTTACTGTACACCATTAAAGGTAATATAACAGTAGTGCTTATAAGTACATTTTAGAGTACAATGGGCGGCTTTATCGTGCTCAGCGATTTCTTCCAGGCAACCTTAGGATGGAGAAATACTTAACTGGATAATATATGCGGCAGTTGATGGTGCACACAGATACATAATGAAATAACTAAATTACGTATACTATACTAAATATATAAATAATGGAAGATTATACACAATATAGATATATAAACATTTATATATACACATATACAAATACTCTTTAATTAATTCAACAAAATGTCGAAAAGCGGTTACTTCAGATGTAATACTTAGTAAATTCTAAGCAAAAATAATTACAGTGACAAGTAATGTTCCCTCACTAGTCTTTTGAATACCGATATTGACTGAGCTCGTCTTTATAAAACTGGTAATGTATTCCACAAACGAGCGGCCTGAACCGTAAAGGAGTTATCAATAAATTTTGTGGAATGCATTGGCATTTTAAGTTTTAGGTCTTCTAATGATCTTAGAAATCTTGTATGAGTGTCACCAATGAACCCGAAGCGTTTTTAAGGTAACAGGGGGTTGGAAGGAATGAATAATACATTGTAAAGTAACGAAAGAATATGAGTATTCCGACGAAGGCGAATTGGTAACCACTTGAGCTTAGTGCGGAATTCTGAGATATGATCATATTTTCTTCAACCAAATATAAATCGTATACAAACATTTTGAAGTCGCTCAAGTCTTTCAAGTTGTTCCTCTGTAAGGTCAAGATAGCTGGCATCGGCATAATCAAGGATAGGAAGGAGAAGAAATTGTGCAAGCGCAATTTTAGTGGTAGTAGGAAGAAAGTTGCGTAATCTTCTCAAGCTGCTTGCTAAAGCAAATATCTTACGACTTACTTCTTGTAGATGAGCAGTCCAGGATAAATTCCTATCAATGACCAACCCCAAGTTCCTAACTTTATCGCTAAAAGGAACTGAAGTGCCGTCAAATGAAACCTGAGGAAGTGTGGTCCAGTTTATTCTAGATATCATCCTGGAACTGCCCATAACAATGATCTGTGTCTTCATAAGATTAACCTTTAGTCCATATCTGTTACTCCAGTCACATATTCGGGCTAGATCTATTAATTGTGGCAACAGCGTCTGATAGATTTCCAAGAGAAGCTTGATAATAAATCTGAAGATCATCTGCATAAAGGTGATAGGAAGAAAGTAATTGATATGAGATAGAATTTATGAAAATTGTGAACATTAGAGGAGATAAAACGCCGCCCTGTGGTACGCCGACAGTGATATTCGACCATGAAGACGAGATATCTTTAATACAAATACGTTGTCGACGACCAGACAGGTAACTACGAAACCAGTCAATTGCTGGTGGAGATATGTTGAGAGAGCATAGTATGCCAACTAAAATATCAAAATCAACAGTATTTATTTTATTTTATTTTATTTATGTTTTCAAGCAACGAAGGCCCATATAATAAATTAAGCAAATATGATAAAATCTTATAAAACTATACTAATACAGCGTCACTATTACACACTTATTGGTGGCATCATGTCTCTCTGCGTATTGCAGTATCGTGTATCCATCCGCGGAAACGTCCGCGTACGGGTCCTTTGGCCAAGATTTTTCTTTTGTGAAGGTCTCCAGATGTTGCGCTTGTATACATCATCATTGAATCAACAGTGATGTGATCCGTAGAATAATGACATACGTTTTAATGTCTCTTTCAATTATTTAATATTTTTCCAACTCATAAACTATCACGTAATTTACAACAACAACTGCACGAAGTTTCAGACACTGTGAAAAATCCGGGAAATTCTCCAAACAATCCGTAGGTATGTATACATTAATTATCACAACATGTTTACCAGATACATCGATTTTTATAGCACACAATCGTGGATTGTCACACTGTATAACCGAAACAGACGAGAAATAACTCTTTCTCCATAGCACGGGGACGCCACCCCCGCGTACGGTCTCCCACGCAGCATTCCCTCAGCGGTATTCACTGCAGATGTTCCTGTACACTCAAAGTCTTGGGAGATACCAGAAATGTTAAGTCATGCGGTCATCGAACAGTCTCTTGAAGCGCTATTACATCAGACGTATTGCATAAATGTCTGATGTTATCGATAGAACGTTTCACATTTTTGCAATTAAAACTGGTTATAGTGCATAAATCGAGCTTTTTAATCATTAAGCTTGATTGTGTTATCAGTATCAGAGCTCACTCTGTCAATGCCGTAGTCTAAGCCATGTTTAAAGGGCAGTAGTTTGTTCAGATCTCGAGCGACAAACATCGGTATTATTTCAGGGTCCGTAGATTTAAAAAGGCAAATAACATCCTCGACATTTCAAATAGACTTACAATTAAAGCTAATGATTTTCATTAAACGCTTGTATTCCATTTTGGTTAGTAGATGAGTTTACTTTTAGATTTTCAGTAGTTCTATTCCTAAAATGAATAAACTTCCTGAAACTTATACCTTCAGGCCATAGGCTATCATCCATGAATACAGGCAACTTATGTCTCGGAACAAAAACTTTATATGCATTGTATTTTTTGTTTCATTGTATTAAAAGCATTGCTAAAATCTAGCAATGCTAAGACAGTTAGGTTACCGATTTCCATGCCTGATCTGATATCTTCCGTAATATTGACCAGGGCTGTAGTAGTACTGTGTCCAGTACGAAAACCAGATTGGAAGGGACTAAGTAAATTATTCTTGGAGAGGAAATTGCTAAGTTGATTGTAGATAAGACGTTCGAGTACTTTAGAGAAGAAAGGTAAAATGGATATAGGACGATATTCAGAAAATAATGTCGGATTTGGTTTTTTGGGCAAGGGGATGATATGGGCTTCTTTCCATTCGCATGGAAAAATACCACTGGATATTGATTGATTGAATGATTAAGGATGTGTGAAATGACGGGAAGGATAACGTCTATAATAGGGAGGATCATTTTTCGGCTGATACAGTCACTTCCAACTGCGTTGGAAGTAATTGATAAAATGCTCTTTTTAACATCACCCTCAGAAATTTAACTGAAGACAAATTGGGAATAGCTGGGAGTCGGGAGAGATGAAATATCATTTAATGTGTTTGATTTTGTTGTCAAATCAAAGTTAGACGAGGCGGTAAAATGAAGATTAAGTAAATCAATGTCAATATTTTTAAGGGTTGTTTCGTACACACTTAGTACAGCTGAAGCTGAATACATCGCTATTTGCGAAGCAGAAGAGGTAGTTTTAGTACAAGGATTACATCAGGAATTAACTGGTTGTAGTTATACTATTAATATCAGAGTCTAAGTAAATTAGTATATACGCATTTGGCAGGAGGTCTAAACATATTAACATAAAATACCATTATGTTAGAGAATTAGGAGAGGCACGGCAAATGGCCTTAAAATATTGTGAAACTAAATCCATGCCGGTCGATTCTCTGACAAAAAGTTTAAGTAGACCTAAGTTTGAATTTTGTATTCAATGTATGGGGATTCAGTGGGGTGTTGAAATAGGTTGTTATGTATTACCATACATTGTTTATGGTTAATGGTAGACATACATTGTTTATGGTTTATAACTGACAGTTGGTATTGGTTGCTAGGCAACAAATTATTATTAAAAATGACTGTGTCAAGGGTGTATAATGAAAATACAAATTTTCCGATAAAAAATTGAAAACCGTACGACGTTGCCCACATATTTTATAGATTTTTTATCATCATTAGACCAGAAATTATTTGTCCAAGAGATTTATTGAAGGCGTCGCAAAAGTAGTCTCGCGTAGATGTCGTTGATGATGATGATGTTGATGTTGCATAAAAACTCTATGCGACCTTAAACGTCATGGGCCATGCAGTGACAGAGCCCATTAAAGTAGAGTGAATTGACCCGTTATAAATGTAGATTTTGCCTGTATATTGCTTTATTAATACAGAAATAGAACAAAATATTCGGAAATCTGTTCATTTCAATAATAATGATTTCTATAAAACTTTAATCGATTATAGAAAAGAAGTGTAACTCAATGGTGTTAGGTACTTGAATTGTATAGGTATGATAATGATAAATATTTCAAATACGCCGTGTGGTGCCGGCTACGAATAGCACCAACCCATATCGTCCCGTGGGTGACAAAATTACGTCTCATAGATTCCACTGTTGCGTAAGTATATATTAAACCGAAAAATACACAATATGTTTTCCTATTTCAACTTCAAAGTCTTGGTGGTGGTTTTTACATATTTTGGGTCAGTAGGTCCACCCGAGCTCAACTAGCGAACCTTGTATGTGCTTGAGAGCATTGTTTACAGAGGATACAAATAATTTAATTTTTTTTAAATGTCGTTCTCAGAAGAACTATTACTGAAATATTATAACTTAAATTAAACTAATGAATGAAACGATGCGTTTTGGAATATCGAATGACTTCAAATAGTCATTTTCGTCAAAAAACGGGTGACATCACAGCCCTGCCGGTTAAGAGGTTTGCTAGATTAGCAGATGATATACAAAAACCACGAACAAAAACATGTCTGTTACTATATTTTATACTGAAACTACTATCTTTTATGGTGCTATGTTGGTCTTATGACGAAACGTAGGTATACCTCTGAATAATGTCAGGTGCGTTCAAAAACAATAAAAATATATAGAAAATAATATATATTTTACTATATTTCTGGCTTTAATAAAATAGGTGGATTCTATTAATATAATACTTGTGTGCACGTGTGGTGCCGGCTTAGAATGCCACCACCCCATTTCATCCCGTGGGTGTCGTAAAAGTCGACTAAGGGATTAACCGGAGGATGGGCAGCAGCGTCCTTCGAGTATATTAACAACTCAACTGCGATCGCCAACCCGTCTGCCAAGCGTGGCGATTATGGCAAGACCCCCCAATGAGCACACAACACATCGATGTGGTGATCTATGGGGGAGGCCTGTGTCCAGCAGTGGAGTTCATTCGGCCGAAATGATGAATACTCATATATGTATTTGATTATTTTAGGACATATCAATCATCAAAAGTCATTTCAGATTTTGGTTAGGTCATGTTCGGCGATTGTTCTTTGGCAAAAAAGTCCTTTACATTTAGTTCAGGCTTGGTCAAGCTATAGACTACACATTAACAGACAATAAATCACGACACCACGGGTTCAAGGCAATTATAATAATAACAAGCAGCAGTAGATGTCGCTGGCAGTTCTTTCCTTTGGACTAAGTCATACGTTTTCGTTTGTATTTCGCATAAATTGTCACCATAAAACAGACGTAGTTTAGTAAAGTATTTGTTTGTGTGGAGGAGTGTTTTATCTATTTATTAGTGAATAACTATTGACTTCGGTTCCAAAAGTTCTTTTGAACGACTCATTGTCATTTTCGTAACTGTTGTGTCCCAAACATTGTGATAATAATATCGTAGAGAGACGAAATTGGACACCGATAATTTTATGTAAAAAAAAAACCCTGATGCGTGCTACTGGAATGAGACTTATGCTGCAACTGCAATTGTTAGAATTTCTGTCTGTCTGTCTGTTTCTATGTTTTATGAGAATGCTAAAACTGCAGTATAAAATTAGTTGAAATTTGGAAAGAATGTCCGTTACATATGGTCAAGATATAGAGTACAAATCATCATGCTTTTGTGCATGGAAGGTGAGTAGTATAATAGTATGTCTACAAAGTTTTGGTTCACAGCGATTATTATGAAAAATTAACACATTCGTTATCAGTAGGTACGTGATAATAATTATTTAAAAAATACCATCACGCAATAAGGGAGCTAAACAATAGATTTTAAGAATAAGTACGCTTATTTCATAGCCTTTCGCAATAGGTTACGTAGCGTGCTAAACCGAAACGTGGGTTGTGATTGTTTTGTTGTGCGTGGTGCAGATGGACACGGTGATGGTGACTCGAGGTGGTGAAGGGCCACTGGGACTCGCCAAACCAGAATGCACCGGCCGGTACTCGATGGGCTGTACTAGTCGTGAGGTTGATGGTGCACCCGGTACGTCGCACCCTCTAAATTATGTCCAGCGTGTCAAAGTCAAAGTCAAAAGTTTTTTTATTCATGTAAACCATTTGCTGGCACTTACGAAGAGTCAGAATTTAAATAGTTGCACGGTTCCAAGTCGTTGGTCCTATGGAGAAGAACCGGCAAGAAACTCCATGGATATACTCTTATAAAAGATAGATAGATATCAAAAATGATGAAAGATTTACGTTACTGAGTGCAAATACCGACGGAGTATAATAATATAACTAGTAATATTACAAAACTGGTACATTTTATCACACAGGATGAGGGGTATTAAATCCCGAATGTGTGTTTAAAAAGTCGGGCCATAGGCGAGATTTTTAATAGTATCACATGAATGTTTTAATACCAAGTTATATGCAGTTTCATACACTAATTTATTTACTCTCATACAGTTGGATCAAAGAATTTTCTTATTTTTAATGGTTATTGTGATAACATAATGATAATATTTTGCCAGTGTCAAGTAAAGAAGATCAAAGTTAAGAGTAAGAAATAGTTTATGCGGACGCTGCCACAGATAAGTAATAATTGTTTTTTTTTTAATGCTATAGAAATGGCGCGACCCGCGTATGTGTTCCACTAGAAAAATTTAATTGATGGAATCTCCTTGGTGATATTAACTTCTTTGATTTGCCCTGTATCGTAATGGAAAAAAGAATTCGAGTGTGAATTCACACGCTGTAGAGGTGAAACTTTGCATTTTGGGTAATTTGTAAGAGAATGAGATGAATGCACTATGGAGGTGGTAAATAGAAACAGAGAGAGAGTGATTGATCGACAACAGGAAATAGGGAAACTATATAGAAACGTGTTTTATCTCATTCTCTCACAGCTTAATCCCTATATTGGTGACATTTACGATAGGAATACTTTTCGCAAGTTGTTCCTGCTTGGGCTACTGAGCACCTGCAACACATCTCCGGGACGGTTCGTCCCTTAATTTCAACGTTGCAGTTTCCAGGAAACTAATAGTTTTCAACAAAGTCAGTTTGTATTAATCATAATGATAAGGTATATTAAAATATTCCTATTTAATTCATAATATGTTATAATAACAATTTAAGCCCAGCTTAAACTCAACGATTTAAAGCTTTAAGTAAAATAAATCGATATGTATCGAGAATTAGTTTTTGTGGCAACTGATTTTTTGGTTCCCATCCCTACACAAATTATCTCGACAACTATCTAATCCGACCTATTATATTGTCGGTATAATAGCATAATTATATTAATACCTACCAAATACCAGTTTAAATAGTAAGCAAGCATTCATTTTACGTTTAACGTTTCATTCGCCAGTACATCTTTTCTCGAAGCAGTCATGAAGTTGTACTTAATGTGTATTTTATTGATTACTATGATAATAGTTGTCACGACAGCGTCGGTTAACTCATCTCCAGAACACAAAGAATACATTAATACAACGCCAAAAAAGCTTAAGGAAAAAAATGAATTCCAACTAAAGGTGCCAAAAGACAACGTTTACGAGAACGCTGGTGGGCCAGTCATAGATGGCGATGCATGTGTGCCCCCAAAAATCAGACAAGGTGACTTATGTGTAGAGACAGATGAAAAAAAGGTGATAAAAGATGAGGTGACTGTTTCTAGTGCTGGTGGCACTGAAACAAGGAAAGAACCTGGTGATGACACAAGTGGCGAAGCATATGTGTCCCTAAAATTAAGATAAGGTGACTTATGTCATATGTGTAGATGAAGATAAAATAAAAATGTTTGGCAGATATAGCGTGTTTTATTTTCTTCCGATGAATTTTACAGGATTAATCGTTATTTTTCATCCTATGGTGCAGTAAGTATGCCGTCGTGGCGCGGTAGGTAAAACCTTCCATAGAAATAAAACAAATACTGTCCAGCGGGATCAGGACTCGTGCGCTGAAAAGGTTCTGTAGATACGTACATGTTTTACATATTGTGTGTGTATTCATAACAATTTATAAAAACGTGTAACAAAGTTGAATTTTGCGGGCACTGGCGTAGAAAATTGAATGAAATTAACCTATTTTTGTCTTGTATTTATTCAACATTTTCGGATTTATTCCTTCACTTATGCCTAAAGACCTCCATTAGTGCCAAATTTTAAGATGTGTAGGTCACCGGGAAGTATCTCTCTCTCTCTCTCATCTCATCAGCCATACATCGTCCACTGCTGAACACAGGCCTCCCCCATAGATTTCCACAACTGTGTCATCATATTGGGGGGAAATTGCCAGTACTCACCACGCTTGGCAGGCGGGTTGGCGAGCGCAGAAAATCTACTGTTCTTCAGAAGGGACGCTGCTGCCCATCCCTCTGGTTTAGAGTCTCTTAGTCGCCTTATACGACATCCACGGGAGGAAATGGAGTGGTGCTATATTCTTAATCCGGACACCACACGGACAGTATACCGACAGTATACATATATATATATGGGTTTGATAATAAGTCAGTGAGTGGGACTTTTGATATGAAAAGCCGTAGGTACCTTTTAGTTCAATTTCTGTTCTTTGTGTACCTGCGAGTCCACACAGATAGGAAGCTCCAGGCCCTCCTGCAGTACTATTCCCTAAATTCAAACATCCATACATCCTTTAATGCAGAATTAAAATAACGGTGACAACCCAACTTGGTATTCGCTAAGACTCGTCCTCATGGCTCACCGTCTTCAACGTGTCCTCGAATAGCTTCAATCATGTCTTAGCGAATACCAACTTAAGAACTGTTGACTCATGTCGAGATTTCCCGACACCCATCGATCTAAGAAATTTCCAGACTTTAGCTGGTTCTGCGTTTTGAACAGAATTGTGGACATGTTGGCGTTGAGCGTTCCTACATTCCTTATTGCAGTGATTTCGATAAATTTATTTTATTAATTATTGGATAAATAATATGTTATAATTTCTTTTTAGTTTGAAAAAAACGTTGTCCCACCCTAGGATTTCTCCTGTGTCGTGTGTGGGTGCGCTTACAGACACAAATTCCACACACAATACACCCAGACCACTACCTGCAGAGCGTACAAATATTTGCTCCGTGCGGGAATCGAACCCACAACCCGTGCGCAGCAGCCGACTGTATCAGCCACTGCACCAACCGTGCCGTCATAAATATACAAAAATAATTTATTTATTAATATTGTCTCAACAAGACTGATAGACGTGTAAGATAACCTTTATAATATCAAGTGGATGCCGAAGATTTAGCTGAACGTGATTTCGTCTGTTTATTAATATCCCGTTACCGGAATATTCCTCATTTGTGGGAGGATTCAAATGCCCATTACTTTGATAAACATATTCTAAGTTAAAAGGATATGCGATGTTCTAAAAATTTATAAGCCAGATTATATGCTAGAACAGTAGAAAAAGATCCATATTTTGTGAACTAACTTTAATAAGGAAAGGAACAAGATTGATGCTAGAAGATATTCTAATTCAACTGACCTCGGAGGACCCAGAGTTATTATTTTTGGCCAAGCAGGGAAAAGTGTTCGCATTAAAGACTATTTCGGTACATTCGGGGACAAAACTTGCTTAGTTATTAAAATACTGCTGACAATTCAATTTCATATTTAATCGGTTGATTCAATTTTTTGAACTCGATATTGTCCGTACTCTTTTCATGTCTGAACCAAACCAAGCTCACAATTTAATTTCGACAACGTTAGCACTTTATGAAAGCACGCGTCAAGAGCACCAAGATTCTTTCAAAATACCTAAAAGCTAGAGTCGCCTTATAAAGTGCATAAATTACATACAAAAAAAAAAACGATGCAATAGTATAATATTGTATCAAAAATGGCTTTAGTTAGGGAAAAATAATCCCATATGATGTTTAAACTTTTTAGAAGGTTTAACGACGACGACGTGACGTAGCTTAGTCCCCCTACAAACATACGACCAGCAACTACTTTAGTATTTATTCTTGTCTATGAAGCAACGCGTCCCGAGCGCAACTAACGGCAAATTGAATTAATCGCTCTATTCATCATCCAACATGAATTCAACTTGTCGATTGCTATAATTATAGGACATCAACACTAGTGTTGAGTAGAACATACAAGAGGCGGTACATTTGTCCCGTACATGACACAATATTGTAAGAGCGGCTCAACATTATAACATGTACCACTTCAAATTTTATGTCGCGTTACTTTACTCTTCGCATGTGAACTGTGGAGTGAGAGAGAGAGAGAACGAGGCACATGCTTCAAAAGCACGTCTTTTTATTCTACGGACATTATCGTGACTGCAAGAGACAACATGATGTTTTTATTCGCTCTATTACAAATGTACTAGTACCTACAAAGTACGAGATGCGACAGTTTTAGAAAAATATGATTTCATGCATGTCTGTTAAATACCTTTTTGTTTTATTGTTTATGTCTGTGTATTAGGTATATGTATTTTAAATCAAAATCATATTTTACAAATAAGTCGCCTGCACAATAATGCTAAAGTGGTTATTAAGTAAAAACGTCGATACAATCGTCATTCGTCTATAATCAATCGCTTCTTATTACTTTGCTTTATATATTCACTCATCATTCAACCTCAATCACACTTTGTAAGACAGGGCAGTATAAATACAGCAACAGTACATGAAATACTCGATCTTCAAATGTCATGTCAATGCCAAGCTTCATGACGCCTCGCCTCATTTCAATTCAATACCTCAATCACACTTTGTAAGACAGGGCAGTACAAATACACCAACAGTACATGAAATACTCGTTCTTCAAATGTCATGTCAATGCCAAGCTTCATGACGCCTCGCCTCATTTGAAGTGGGACATTGTACTGGCTCGGTACAGAAAAGAGGCTACTCTTACAAACTCATTTTCAAATCGTGTCCTACTCAACACTAATCAACACATTGAAAGGTAGCTCTTCACCGCGCGATTTGTTGACTCTCAACAAATTGAATATGAAATTGAATGATCAGTAAATATTATAGCACATAATATTTGTTGGAATTTAAAAAATAAATGCTTAACATAGTCTATGATAAAAAAAAATAGGCAATAGTGTAAACAACAATGACATGAAAGAATTAATAATCCAAGACAAAATAATTAAGGATCCTCATGACATCTGTAACCAATTTAATGATTATTTTATTGAGCTGACATATAAAAAAATACGGGTTGTACTCGAGAGTGCCGACAGAAGTGAAATCTTTTATTTTATCTAGACGCGTACGTGGTCTGCTATATGTACATGCATATATGCACACACTATAGCTGCGTTTTGTAACGGTGTCGCGAGTCCAGAGATTTTATCTCATCTAAAAATATGCGTACCGCGCTAAAAGAAGTTTTCACTTCAATAATGATGACGTGATGTGACGACGAATTTCTCCTGTGTCGTGAGTGCGTTTACAGACATGAATTCCACATACAATACACGCAGACCCGTAACAACTACCTGCAGATCATGCAAATATTTGCTCCGTGCGGGAATCGAACCCACGACCCCCGGCGCAGCAGTCGACTGTATCAGCCACTGCACCAAGTACCAACCGTGAATAAATACAATTTGCTGACAATACTATAAAATGTTTAAATAAAACCGACATAGAAACCGACACTAACAGTGAGTTAATAAATGCTATGAAATGCTTAGTAGATAATAATCTTCACATCAAAATTGATTAAACAATATCAGTTCAATTCCAGACATGTAACTCGATAGAGGTCTTTTTTTCGACTATTGAATCATTTTATTGTATTCTTCTCGGTGAAGAATACAACAAAATGATTCAATTTTACATTCTGCACAAACAGCTCTATTTTTAGCTACATTTATTGACAACAAACTAAACTGGAAATAAACATGTAGATAGGTAACCGTGCACCAAGCTTGATAAGTTTGTGTTTGCCGTTCGAAACCTAAGACTAGTATCCAGCAAACAAACAAACATAAGTGCTTATCATGGGTATGTTTCACCAGTATTGCTTTACGGCCTGGTGATATGGCGTAAGAACGTTGAAAGGACGTGGCAAGAGCATTTACTGTGCAAAAAAATTGCATATGACTCATGAGTGTAGCAGTATATGGAGACGAACGCACGCCATTATTTAAAGAATTAAAAATTGTTCAAGTTCCGTGCCTGTACATTTATGAAATTGTTCTGTTAGTAAAAAAAAATACCCGGATTTGTTTCTATTGTATGAACAAATTTCCGCAAGACTCAATAACAAAACTTATTTGCTTGTGCTTAGCCAAAGATTACATTTATTTAGTAGAAATGTCTATTGTATGGACTTTAAAATTTATAATACATTACTCCCTGACCTGAGAATGTTACCGATTAATAAATTCAAACGTAAAATGTTTTCGTGGCTTTTAGACACGCGTAATGAATTTTTTGATTATACATACGATTTATAATATAAGACATTATAAATCGTATGTTTTTATTACATTGAAATGGCATTATATTTTATTGACGTTGCCATATATTACTATCATAATACATTAAATTTAATGTTTGTAATCAACAACAACCAAGATATATTAAATTACAATAATAAGTATCATTTGAAAATTATTTTGATAATAAAATAACTTGCATGTATTAATTTGATATTTCTACATCGGCAATGGTTAGCATATGTAAATAAATCAATGTTAACATTTTAGATGTAATTTTTTTTCTCAGTATATATTATGAGAAATAAATAAAGATTTATTATCTCTCTCTATTCACAGGTTTATATCCCACGTAAGAGGGAACCCTATTTTAAGGGCTGGATATACGCCGTTGACCTTGCTCGATCGGGCGTTAGCGATGAAAATGCCCCGCGCAGGCCCCGCACCCCCTGACAATATTTACGCACTGCGCGTAGAAATAATAGTGTATAGATAGGTGTATGTTTATACTCCCATAGAATAGATATATATACTAGTAGCCATACATTCGCCTTGGCATGCTAAGAAGGAGGCGTATATCCTTTCTTTTAAAAGTATTATTAAAATATTTTATTTACGTAATTTAGGGTTTCGTAGTATTTTTATTTTACGATTTTCTACTATCTCGATTTACTCGATAAGTTTTCTAGTATTCCAAGGGCGTACAGACTTGGAAGGACAGATTCAGATGGACAGACATGGACGGGCGGACGGATAGATAGAGGGACAAATGGGCGATACATATTACACCTAATATCGCCCATTTGTTCCATTGGTAGTGATTCTGTTGTGCCTACCTACCTACCAACTAAATTAATTTGATATCGCTGTTTGTCTACTATGTTAATAAGCGTAATTCTTGTCAAATTAGATTAGTCTAGTTGAGACAAAAGAATTGTTACCTACCATTGTCAGACTACGGAACCCTAAAACCAGTTATTGAAATAATAATTTCGATAATAGATTTTAATTAATTTATTTAAAATAGCTAAGCCAACAGTACATACATTCAAAAGTAAAAAAAAGTAGGTTAAGGTTTTTATGTAGGCGAGGTTTTATGATTGTATTGCAAAAAAATTAAAAGGAAATCTGAAATGACATAAAAAAACAAAAAATAATAATACGAAAAACCATTTATTATTATCAAAATTCATCAAAATTTAACTCTCTCAAACATACGCGCTTTGGTTCTGGTTCAGCATATTGCTCAATAGCGTCTTCATTTGTTCCTTCATCACTAAGCGGAATGGTAATTGGTGGCTGATTGGTTGTTGGTGAAGACACAATATCTTCACCAATTGCCATAACATCTTTTTGCAAGTCTATGTTTTCGCTTATTTCTTTATCATCTTCTTTACGTGTATTTTCTTTACCTTCACTTTTATTTCTTTTTAGGTTTATAGCCCGGGTTATGTATTCTGGATCTCTGATCTTCAATTTCCTTGGGAGTCGTGGATCAACTAATTCCGGCAATACACACTCTGTATAAAATCGTACTAGTTTGGGTTCCATCTTCGTTTCCCAAAACTTGTCGTCTTTATAAATTATTTCCGTTTTTATTGGTATATCTTCACCAGACCATAAGCCAAATAAGCATTTCTGTTTTTTTGTAATATGCAGTTGGCCTTGGATTTGGTAAAACCAATTGTGTTCTTTATTTATTACGTAGCTGTGGTTTTTTATATTTTTATAAAATGTTGATTTTTTATCTATTATGGCTTTCTCTAATCCTGATTTGTAGGCACTAATGGGGCATTTAATTTCACAAATTGTTTCATTATCTATTATGCCATCCGGTGAAGCACCCAGAAATGGGATTTTTTCGTCCAAGAATAAACCACAGGTAAATACACAATACAATATCCAGGTATTAATATTTTTTTCTTTTTCCAATTGTTGTTTAGCAATTGCTTCTTTTTCACGTCCATGTTTTATTGATTTGACGTGGTCAACAGGTTTTTTGTAAATCAAATCTTTTACTAAGTTGCTACAACTAAGGTCATAGCGTCTTTTAATAATTTTTCCGAAATTGGAGGCTGTTAATAAGTTTCGCCTCAGTTCAAGCCATTCACTAGAGTCACTTTGAAGAATTGTGTCTTTTTCGATTTTGTTTCTTTGAACTTCATTTTTCTCCAAGTTTTTTATAAATAATCTTTTTGCTTCTTCCATCATTTCATTCGATATATCCGGCTTCGTGCAATCCTTTCCGTAACTGGTAGAAGAGACATTTTTATTTTCAAATAGCCTTTTCTTAGTCTTTTTATATTTTTTATTTTTCTCCAATCGCTGTATTCTTCTTTTTTCTAATTGGTTTAATTTGCCTCTTGGACTCCTACCTACAATGGATTTGTGTAAGCGGCTCAGGGGTTTTTTCGTATTAAACGAGAGAGCTGCAGCGTTGCATCTCATTTGGTATTGATACTTTTGGACAAAGTTGATTCTTTTGCCACCTACAAATTTTGCAACAATGCTATGATATCTCTCTACAGAGTTGCTATCAACATCGTGTAATAAGCTGCGTGAGTGCGCCGCTAGCTGTGACAATATTAATTTTATTTTTTGCCACAGAGTGTTTGTATAGAGGTCTTTGTCTGTATCTTCTGCTGCGCCAAGTTTGCCACAAAAATATTCTTTACACATGGTGTGGTGTTCAAAAGCATGATCGGCCGCAAGCATTATATCATTGTGGAGTTGCATCGGATTATTTGTATTCTTGTATTTGGCTATTGCTGCTACTACAACTTTTCTCATAGACAAGATCCTTTTTTTTGTTATAAGCTTCCTGAATCTGATAAGAAATTTTGTGTCAGTTTTAAGACTTTGAAGCTTGTTGCAAAAATTTCTGAGCAAGTGGTTTCGGCATTCTATCTTTTCTACAGTTAAATTCTCATAGGGCCTCTCTTGTAGAAGTTTTGAATAGGTGTTAGCATCACCATCCGAAATTATTCTGCCATAGATCAAATTTTGCATTTCTATGCTTTTTTTGAATCCTTCGACAATAATCATTGACTCCATCCCGCTTGATGGACCTGTAAATGTAAACTC
This sequence comes from Diloba caeruleocephala, assembly GCA_947459985.1. Taxonomy (NCBI): domain Eukaryota; kingdom Metazoa; phylum Arthropoda; class Insecta; order Lepidoptera; family Noctuidae; genus Diloba; species Diloba caeruleocephala. The sequence goes on along the minus strand of OX381627.1, from coordinate 10,653,167 downwards.
TTTTTAGCTTTTAATTTGATGAAAAGTATGATAATGTAATAGCATGTATTTAAATTATGTAAAGTCCCTTGTTCCCTAACGCCATATTTTTTTACTCAGACGTAATATTACAACTTTTACAAAATAATATTTACCTGTATAGTTTTTATAACAAATGTGATCCTTGGCCGGGACTTCTTTATTTTCTGCTTGGGCACAAATGCAGCAAAATTTGTTTTTGACAGCCATATACAATATTTGATTGGTACGTTTGCCAAGTATGGCTGCCGCGCCAGAGAGTGAAGAGTAGTTTTTCTGGTATGACCTTTTTGACCAGCATCCATCAGCTATCACGTCTATAATTGGTATTCCTGCTGCATTTACTCTACCTTCATCGATTGCTGCACGTCTTTCCTCTTGAGCAGCCTCATTCATAGATTTTAATAATTCGGATTCCCATTTTTTATTTACAATATTCATATGAAAATTATATAATTTTGGCCAAAGTTCAGGAAGTCCTAAAGTGGACGTAATTTCTCGAAGTTGATTGTGTCCACACCCAGCAGCTATTGCACCAGCCACTGCACATGTATTTAGGTTCATTTCCTCTGGGCTATTGTCCCCGTCTATTACAAAAATCATGTTGCATAAACGACATTTCAGAGTCAATTTAGTCATTAGACCTGTAAGTCGTTCAGATATGATTTCAATAGACTGTAAACCGCAATTCAAAGGCCCATGGCTTGATATATTTTGAAGTTCTTTAAAAAAATGACTTGCATTTACTATACGCCTACCAATACAAATTGTTTTGCTGTCACTAAAACAAAATTAAATTAAATTAATGCCAGAGAACATAATTTAAAAATGTTGTTGTTCTAACAACAACTGCACGGAAATGATAAGTAAAACTGTTATTACCTGTGTTCTGTTTCTTCACAATTAGCCATTTGGTTTAGTTCTTGCTGTAAGCTATGTTCATCGGGGGGGGACGGATTATTCTTAGTAGAACTGAAAAAATACAGCAATTACTGTATGATCATAAATGACTATAAATTATTAAATAATTTCAATAATTGTGTCAAAGCTTAAAAATTTAGAAAGTTTATAAAAACAAAGTAGGTGAAGTCTCAATTTATTATAAATAAATTCGGATTATTTTACGTCTCCGTGATAAAACTTTCTCGAGCTAAGAAGCAAAAACTGTAACCCACGACGGAACCCTAGACGTATAGTTATGAGCGCGCGACACAGCATGCATATCCCGCGTGACGGTAGATAGATAGGTAAGTATAGCCCTAGGTAGGTAGATACGGGCAGCGCACGGCACTGCCGCCGCCGCCGCTGCGCCGACGTTGGTGACACGTACTATACTATAGAATCATATAATATCTTCTTTAGTAATGCTTAAATACTAATAATATATTAGGTAGTACTTACCATTTTATTCTTTGTAATCTCCTCTTGTATTTTATTTTTAAATTACGTTTTGTACAATTTTTTTTGTTACCCATTTTGATTTGATATGCACAGAATTAATTATAATACTGACTTTAATATAATGTTCAACCCCTAATACTACACACTAAAAAAATTATCTTATATTTACACACACTAATAAACACGACTACTACTAGCAACCAACAAAATATACAATTTCCAAATTGATGATCACTATCCACAGATAAATAGTGCAGTTTCCGCCGTTTACGGAAAAAAGTGACACAGGTCCAATCAGCGCAACGTCTCGTCCCGCACTGATTTACTTGCCCATTGCCCACGCACGCGATTTGCGAGTATCGATCACGTAAAAAATCGTTTATAAATAATTAGTAAAGTTATTTGCAAAAATATGCTAAAGGTTCCCTCGGTGTTCTATTATATAATAGGCTGATGAAAGAAAAAAAATCTTATGATTGACAGATTAGAAGAAAAAAGGTAATTACTACGAAAACAGAGGTTACTTTGCATATTTTTTTCAGATATTTAAAAACATTTTTTCTGTATTTTGTACCGAAGAGAAAATGCTTTATATGATGTAGCTTAAGATACATTTTTTGGATTTTTTTTTCTATAAAGATAACGGAGAAAAAAGGTTTTAATGAAACCCCAATGAAGCCCAATTCACATATATCCTCGCCTTAATAGGCTAACGCGAGGACATGGGTTCAACACGCAGGGCCCTTTCGAGAATTTTAATCTATACAAATAAATAAAATTGAAGTGTCTGTTTGTAATGTCAAAATAACAGCTTTTTACTAAATGCATATGAAAGTATATACGATACCTACAACAAAAAAACAATTTTTAAATTTTTTGTCTGTCTGTCTGTCTGTTTGTTCCGGTTAATCTCCGAAACGGCTGGACCGATTTTGACGGGACTTTCACTGGCAGATAGCTGATGTTATAAGGTATAACTTAGGCTACTTTTATTTTAGAAATATAATTAGGGTTCCGCGCAAAAAAATAAAACCCTTGAAATCCAACATATATATTCTATGTCAAGTATATATGTCGAAGTACTCTAAATTTCTTTTCAATTCAACGCGGGTGAAACCGCGGGTCCCAGCTAGTCTAAAATATAATGGGTCACTAACCGGGGCCTCTCCATGGCTGCACTATAAAAATGCAGTCTCTGATTATCCCCGGACGGGTAAAACGATTGTATGAGATGGAAAACACAATTATAAGGTCTATTGCAATGGGTGCTAATTGGATTAAATACTTCGGAAAACCGAATAAACGGCTTCTGCCATTTCCACCTTTAAACAAAATTCTATGGCAGACGGTGACTTGCCAGTCGCAACAAGGGCCCCCGAAATAGCCACCACTACAGGGGACAGGAAGCAACACCGATATGAGCGGCTCGGGGTATCGAGAGGTACGGCGACGGTTTCACCTTCGCGCGTCTTGAAGACTCGGAGCGGGTTTCCCCGTTATTACGCCATTAGACACTAGATCATATAGCTTTGGCGGCCCCCCCTCTGATCGACCAACCAAGGCAAGCCAGAGTTGAAAGTCCTGCGGGCATTTACGGGGTTCCACTCCAGCCGACCAATAAAACTAGACCGGAGACGAAGCCCTGATCGATTCTCAGGAGCATTCAGGTACGCAGTATCGTCACTCACATTCAGCTCGCCGCAATCTGCACGGATTGTCCCAGGAGGTGTAAAACTATTATATATGATGGAAACTACAATTGTAAGTAATGGGTGCTAAATGGATTATATACTTCTAAAAACGGAAACAACGGCGTCTGCTTTTCAACCTTTGAAGTGAAATTCTGTGGCAAACGGTGACTTGCCACTCACAAGATGGGGCCCCTAAACGGCCACCACTACAGGCGACAAGGAGCAACACCGGTGTGAGCGGCTAGGGGTGTAGAGAGGTGCGGCACCGGTTTCACCATCGCGCGTCTCGAAGACTCGGTGCGGGTTTCCCCGTTATTACGCCATTAGACACTTCCACCCCCGAGCAAGCCAGAGTTGAAAATCTTACTGGAATTCATGGGGTACCACTCCAACCAACCAATAAAGGCAGGCCGGAGACTACGTGCTGACCGACTCTCTGGAGCATTCGGGTACGCAGTGCAGCTGCTTTCATCTGCCCTCCAGGATTACCTTATCCCATGGTGAGATAACGACTGCCAAAGAGGGGTTTATTATTATTTTTATTATTAATTTAATATTTGATTTTATAATAATGAATATGAATATTTCGCAATATATGGGATTATAAGAACTAATATATTAATACTAGCTGCCCGCCCCAGTTTCGCACAGGCGCCACCTAGCGGGTCCAATTGTGAATCTAAACCATTCAGACACTCACTCAAACATACACACAACATTTCATCAAAATCGGTCCAGCCGTTTAGGAGGAGTTCAGTGACATAGACACGTACAGAAGAATTATATATATAAAAGATAAATAAATAGATACCTACCAACATATGCGCGTCAAATATAAACAAATTAAAGTAAGTAATAGTAAAATCATCGCTGAGGTGATTCTGCACATAATACATTTATTTATTTAGTAACAACAGCTCACTGTACCTACTTACAGTTGCCCAACGCATTCAATAAGCCAAGTAATAATGCTACTCAATCACAATAAATATTTATTCATTTAGCAATTTAAGACAGTAACTAACAAATTGGTTAATGTTGTAATGGTGATTATAAGGATTTCATTACTGTAGGAAAGTCAGACTTGAATGAAGCGTTCACGAGTTCACGACTAATACATAAATATAGAGTACTACACAAACGATTTGAATATTGAATGGCAACTTAAACTATTTCATAAATGGTACAGTCCACAAGCCCAAGAAATTAGACGTTAACCAAGTACATATTGATCAAAACATTCATTTTACTGTGATAGCGTGTGACATAAAATGCTTTATTAGTAAATACATCAAAACCATTACAATTGCACACAAAAATAAATCATAAATCTACCATATAAAAATATCTGAACGCTCAGTTTAAGAAGCGCATTGCTTCTTAAACTGAGCGTTCAGATATTTTATAACAGACTTAAGAAAAACACTACACACACATACGTTTCTTGTTACAATAACTTACGAAAACAAAAGTGGATGTTTGTCAGGTAATATCTGTTTTGTTTACATACTAAAGTGAGACAGTTCGTGCCTTGAGCATTGTTTTCAATAATATTATAAGTAAAAAGACACCTTTCTTTTTGTAATATCACTGTTGCCCGCGGTTTTACCCGCGCGTTTATTTTTATCAATACAAATATAGCCTATATTACTCGGGGATGGGAAGAAAGAAAGAAATAAGTAAAATCACTTTTTGAATTATTTCAGCAGTACAGGAGATTTCTCCATATATATAAACAAAACTACTTTATAATTATAGAATAGATGAAAAAATCCAATGATACAGCACAACTAATCAACGTAAGATCCAGGGTTCAATTCACTGGTCGGTCAGCCATAAGACGGTTTTCTGTAAGAAAAGTATCAGTAACAACCCGGAATTTGGAAGTGCCCATTAGATTAGTATGCTTCCTGATATGAGACGGAATACGGCATCAGCGAAAAACATGTGGGGTTCCCAATACTAAGATAGTTCAATGGGACTCGACGCACATAAGTATTACCAAATTGTGAAGTTGTAAAAGTACCACATTTTTTAGGTGGCACCTGAATAACCAGAAGGCCAATTCTCGTAATTTTAAAATGTTCAAAATATAGTTCCGCTCTAGTCTCAGTGTCAAAAATGTCATATATGATATTCTCCTAAACTAACAAACAACGTCAAACGTGAACTTACACTGTGATGAGATCGAAAATGGATCAAAAGTTGATCGAACCCAAAACGGTATTCTGCTAACATTTCGAACTGTTACATGTACAACATTTTCATCAAATAAACGTCAAAATTTAGATCCAAATGAGACTAGATCGAGATAATACTAAAATCCGACTGAACTTTAAGAGTAGGAGAATACCATTTTTTCGGTCAATTCATAATTTAATCTCAGTTCGGTCAAGTTTCAGTCATAGTGTCAATTAATTACGAGAATTGGCCCTCAGATGACAGAGTGAGCTGACACGTGAACACGCCACATGAAATTGACCATGGGAGATACTCCGATATCTATAGGAGAAACGGTCATATTTCACGTCAACTCCTGCGAGCTTTAAAGTTTGGCCTTGTAGCTTATTAAATAGTCATCGCAAAACTGACTTTCGTTTCGATCCCGATTTTTTTATTGGTGCCCAGGGGAAATTCTTCATGAACTTCCTTTGTTCCGGGGAATGGGAAGGGGTATGCCGGACTCCTACCGGCTAAAACTACTGGGGCGGTCATCTTCGTCACCTAAGGGAGGCTCCAGGTCCTCGTATGATCACACTAGAGCCACCCACTGGTGCCACGCCTATAGGCACATCTCAGAGAGGGTGACTGTAAAGCGTTTACCCCCCCGGGGGGATTGTAAAAGATCCCCCAAAGCATCCCACGGCAGCGCGTGACCACATGCGTGCTACCGTCTTCTCTTGGGTCGCTTGGTGTGAGCACGCAGATTCCCCAATCTACGCACCCGCGAACACAGAGGTCCCCCACCTTATAGCTACGGCAGGGGGTTTCAGGCGTATGGGAATTAGGCACCAGGGTGGTTGTTACCCCGCCGTCATCTCGCCAGCTGTTTTGGGCCATCGCAGGGAGAACGACACGCAGGACCGCGTCAGCTCACTCCGTCATCTGAATGCCATTTCTCGTAATTAATTAACACTATGACTGAAACTTGACCGAACTGAGATTAAATTATGAATTGACCGAAAAAATGGTATTCTGCTACTCTTAAAGTTCAGTCGGATTTCAGTATAATCTCGATCTAGTCTCATTTGGATCTAAATTTTGACGTTTATTTAATGAAAATGTTGTACATGTAACAGTTCCCCCCATCTCCTCCCGTAGATGTCGTAAAAGTCTACTAAGGGATTGGCCGGAGGATGGGCAGCAGCATCCTTTGAGTACATTAACAACTCAAATGCGATTGCCAACCCGTCTGCTAAGCGTGGTGATTTTGGCAAAACCCCCCAATGAGCACACAACACACCTATATCGGTCGTTGTGGTGATCTTTGGGGGAGGCCTGTGTCCAGCAGTGGACTTAATAAACTGAAATAAAATATATTTGAGACCCTCAGAACAAGCCTTTTCAGTTGTTATGTAAAACGGTACAGATTGCAAAACATAAAAAAAAACTAATATGCTACAAGGGTTCCGCTGTTTTTTCATTCGGACGTTGGGACTCCTAAAAATAGTGTTTTTTGTAGATAGCATAATACACTGCCTATCCTTGCAGGTTAACAGGTGTGATATCAATTCCAAGAGTGGAAGCAACACAACTTTCATACAATTATTATTTACGTAAACAACTTAGTCACGTTCTTTAATAGAAACCGATAATAGAGTTTAACGTGCTGGCCTCTTAATCGCCTTCAATTAAGGAATAATAAATCATTTGAAGTACCAGACAGTCCCATTTAGAGTTCAAATCGACCACAATATACCTAATTGTTAATCGAATTTAGCTTGGGATTTGGGATGGTAAGTGATATTATCAATGCACAACATATGTAGGTATAGATACAAGACTTCTATCGTGGGAAACATCACGGAGACACTCAGCCCTGGAGAACAAGGAGTGGGTGATGAACTCCCACAGGCCACCATGGTGTATCTTCGAGCCACCTTACGCCGGGAGTGAGAACACGGCGCGTCTCTCGGTCATGAAGGTATTATAACGGATAGCGAACTAGATGGAGGCTTATGGCACGCAGGTTCGTACATCAGTGTCGGCTATGTTGAGACGGCGCCAGGGTAACAACCACCCTGGCACCTAATTCCTATACGCCTAACCTATGGGATTGGGGAATCTGTGGGCCCACACTGAGCGACCCACGAGAAGACGGGGGCGCGCATGTGGTCACGCGCCTTTGTGTGTGCAGCAGAACACAGTACACAGAGACGCTTCGGGGGATCCTTTAATCCTTTACAATGCCCCCTCCCCCCCGGGGACCGACCGCCTTACAGTTACCCTCTCCGAGATGTGCCAATAGGCGTGGTACCAGTGGGCGGCTAAAGTGTGATCATACGAGGACCTGGAGCCCCTTAGGTGCCAAAGATGACTACCCCAGTGCTTTTAGCCAGTATGGCATGCCATGCCCCTTCGTCCTTCCCCAGACCAGAGGAAAGTTGATGAAGAATTTCTACTGGGCCTAAAAAAAAGTATCGTACATCAATCTTCCAGGATCATTGAATCTAATAATCCACGATCCGACAAGCCTGCTGCGAACAGTCGAATCCTATTATTTGTGTCAATGTCATTCTCACATTAAGCATTCTAATTAAAGTATATATTTTTACTAAATAGCTAGGATTCACACCAAAGAGTTTCATACTTATTACATCAACTACGCCTCTGAATGGATGAATTGGATAGAATAAGATTGAGAAGAATACATTCCGGACGCCTCTCGAGGATTGGAGTTCTCTGTTGAAATAGTTAGATTTATCTCCTTCGCCCGCTGCTCCGTAATATAAGAGGAAGTGGAACCAGTGTCTAGAAAAGAAATACACTTCTGGTTATATATAAATAAATGGACAGAACCGACCAGATTGGGAGTCCGTTTGTGGTTCTTCTAGTTTGTTGAAGGCTGCAACCATCTTTGGCCGCTCTGCCGTTGCACTGCGCTGTCTCCAATTTTCATCATTTATTTAGTAGGCGGATTTCGACAAAAAATTTTTTTTTTGTGTAAAAAAGTTCTCTGCAGCAGAGTCTGTACGAAAACTCACAACGGATTAATTCACAAATGCTTTTAAAGTCGGTATTCTCGTTATTCACTGATTTATAAAATATTAAGGCTGGCCCTTTTAAATATGCCACCAATGGGTGGCTCTAGGTGGATATTATTCGAGTTCCTGGAGCCTCCCTTCGGTGCCGAAGATGATCACTCCGGTGGTACTAGCCGGTAGGAGTCCGGCATACCCCCCGCCCTTCCCTGGGGCTGAGGAAGTACATGATGAATTTCCTCTGGGAGACCAATAAAAAAACTGGATACTGGATGAAATCTGTAAGTCGTCAGTACGACATCCAGATGAAAATGAGAGTCATTTTTCAGACACGGTTTTCCTACGACTTTCATTAGCAATATTATTACGATACGAACGTATAAGTTTGCGTCCTGTTGATGTCGAACAGTGGATTTTTATGGGCTGATATGTTGATGAAACAGATAATGGGTATCTGGAAAATTAATAGAATTTCTCAAAGCCGGCTGGCTAATACCGTAAAACAGTCGAAATCGTTATCTCAACTGTTAGCTTGCATTAGCAACAACATTCGTGAAATGTTCTAAAACTCTAATTCTACTTCTGTATGTAACATTGTTGAATTGTGATCACAGTCAAGGTCATCGATATGGATAGGTTTCCCAATCAATGTTTTACTAAAACTTGGTTGTTTTGATTTTGATTGATTGGTAAAATATACCATCGGCATGTGCCCGTGGCTGAAGTTAACAAATATTTCACGAGCCCAGCTATCTGATATCTGTCCCACGTGCCTGGCGAACGATATTTTCCACCTATTTTCCTTATGCAGTTCCCTTTAATTAACAAAGCAATTTATATAATCATAGAGAGATGCAAAACAATATGTTTTCTATGAAACGGTTTACAAGTACCATCACGCTTGTATTCAATGAGTCACTGATAACATTATCTTATCATGTATCTGTTCAGTATAAATATTGTCTTCTTCAGAAGGCGTTTGAGTGTTATACTGTAGTCAAAGAAGTTACTGTGATTTCTTTGTGGAAAATAGTAAAACGAAAATGTAAGTATGAGCTTTAATGATTGTACATATACATCCTATTCGTATCAACCAATAAAATAAATATCCTGTAGGTTTTTTCAAAAATATTCCTTGTTCTAGGTTCTATAAAAAAATATTGTACAAATAAAAAACAAGTACATCGTTGTATTCATTCAATCTTTTTCTTTTTACGGAATCAACTAGTTACTTTGTTTTTTCAGTTCAAGTTTGATTTTAGGATGTAGATATGAATTAAGTACTCGGATTTGGTTACTGTTACTGTAACTGTCAGCCCATATCAACCCACGGTTGGGCAAATGCCTCGCCCTATGATTTCCACACCATTCGGGCTAGAGCCAGTCTCACGACCTTATTTCGTTCGTTTAAGAAAGAAATGTATTTTAGAAATAAGATATCAAAGATTTGATAAGCGAATGCTTGGAACTATGGCTCTCATTATGATTAAATATTTTGCCAAAACAAAGTATCAGTCTCCATTTTTTATATTTCATTTCATTTCAGATGAAGAGCCTAATTATCCTCGTGGTGTTAGCAGCATTGTCAGTCAGCAACGAAGCGGCTGTGATCCAGGGTGCTGCCGTTAGTAGATCCAACCTAAACGCGGGATACATTAGCTCAGGAGATAGACTATTGTACAGGTATGGAAGCTGGTACCGTTCAGATTTATCTAGATATTGTTCTACGACCCGTTATCTTTAAGCAAGTGCACTATTTCTAGGTTTAATTACATAGTTGCCGTCGTGGTTGGCCATTGTGAGCGTTTTTGCATATCAGTCGTGTGGGTGTTGTGATAGTAATCGGCCGGGCTTAGCGCCCTGTATTAAGAGATCTTGGGACATAACTGCTGTCGGTTTGCAATACGTTACGTTACGTTACCATTGCAATTACTGCGTTTTGCCATACGATGAACGGTGGTAATACAAAGCATTGCAGTTACCGACGTTATCCGGCGACAGATTATCGCCAGCCCAGTGGCTGGTGTATTTGTATGCCGCCGTTATATTTAGTATCTATTTTACTTACTACTAGCTACCGGCGCGCTGATTATGTAAGTCGCAGACGTTTTGCAACAGGCGTAAATTGCTCCAACGCCGTTGTCAAACGTCAATTTGGTATTACCTATTTTCAGATAGCGACTAAACAGGCGAAGATCTCTGACACGCCTCTGTCGGACAATCAATGAACTAAAAACGTTCATTCTTTTTAGTTCCATTGGTGGCTATTGGCGCTAGTTACTATGCATCTAATACCAATTTTTTGACGCTTTGCCACCGGTGGATCCTTGGCTGCGCGATAGCTGCTATCGCGTCTGCTGTTGCTGTTTTTAGCTAATCAGCCTACCGGTAGTACCCGTGACGTCATCTGCGAGGTAACTAATTTAAATCCTTCAGGGAACTTGATAACACAAGAAAACGTATCCTTTGTACTATTTTACAATATAATCTAGTCTCTGCCTAATTTCACTCGAATCCGTCGCAGAATTTGATCCAAACCGTTCTAGCGTGATTGAGAGAAAAACATCAAAACATACTAACTTTAATAATTATAAGGATTTTGAAACGACCCCAGGGTTAACGTCACATGACAAAGTCGAAGGCACCACCGCTTTGTGCGGTTGGTAGTTAGATATAATGTGCAAATTGCTACTGTAAAATATTCTTGTATATTAAACTTTAAACAGTATAAACGGCACTTGTGTGTACGTTAACGTAACGTAACGTTCTACGTAGACGTTTTTCGTAAAATTTGCTGTCGTGAACTTGATGTTGTGATCTTACAGTAAACAACACATAGGGAATCGCTGTTTGTTAGGCTAAAAGGGGACAGAGACTATTATAATAAATGCTTTGAATTGTTATTTTTTTTCATACCTAAGAGAAACAAAGTACCTATATTATAATAAGGTTGCAAGAAAATAAATGTGCCATATCCAGCATGTATAAATTTTTACAATTTACCTAGAGATTATTCTGGTCATAAAAAAGTAAGATTAGTACTTTTTTCAAAAACAAATTCTTTGCCTTTACTGTAATGATATTACCTCATTTATTACTGTAATAGTTACACATTATGTTAGTGGATCTGAATAAAGTAAAAATAACCTGCAAAAAATGGCGCTGCCTTGTAGGCGCAATCGGTTCAAAACTTATTAATAATTATACTTTCTTAAACGAGGTTATATATATAGGAATATCCGTTGGGAGCTCTGTTCTCGAAGTTGTTGACGAGTATGTCTACCTAGGACAAACTGTCCAGTTAGGTAGGTCCAACTTCGAGAAAGAGGTCAATCGTCGAATCCGACTCGGCTGGGCAGCGTTCGGGAAACTTCGCAACGTCTTTTCGTCAACAATACCGCAATGCCTCAAGACGCAAGTCTTTAACCAGTGTGTGTTACCAGTGATGACATATGGAACAGAGACGTGGTCACTCACAATGGGCCTCAAAAGAAAGCTCAAGGTCACTCAGCGAGCTATGGAGAGAGCTATGCTTGGTATTTCTCTACGAGATCGAATCAGAAATGAGGAGATCCGTAGAAGAACTAAAGTTGTCGACATAGCTGAAAGGATTAGTAAACTGAAGTGGCAATGGGCAGGGCACATTGCTCGTAGAACTGATGGCCGTTGGGGCACAAAGGTTCTCGAATGGAGACCGCGCACCGGAAAACGCAGCGTGGGACGACCTCCAACGAGGTGGACAGACGATCTGGTGAAGGTCGCTGGGAGTCGTTGGATGAGAGCGGCATGTGACCGCTCGTTGTGGAAATCTAAGGGGGAGGCCTTTGTTCAGCAGTGGACGTCCTGTGGCTGATATGATGATGATATGATGAAACGAGGTTTCCAAAAGTATTTATTTTAGAATTCACTAAGTTCTTTGGCGAAAATACTTTTTACTGAGTGACTTGTCCGCTTAGTTAGCTATGTTAGCAGATTAGGCATTGCCTTTGCGCATGCGCCAAACTACCAAGGTTGGCAAATCTCGCAAAGCCCAGTCTATAGCAGTCTTTATTTGTGGCCAGTACTGACGTGCTCTTCGAATACTTTGGACGCACGTCTATTTGTCACACGTCGAATGTTCGACCATCAAGACCACGCCGTGATAAATCAATAGCTAATTAACGATTCTTCTTTCAGAAACTACTTCTATAAAGCTGCTTTCCCGAACACAGTGCAGTACCAAGATATTACCTACCGCGGAAATTATTCCACTCGAATAACCGCGGTCCAGGTCACTGAGGTGGGCTACACACAGTACGGGAACGCATACATCATAGCAGGAGGCCTTGGCAGGAATAATGTCACAGTCAGGTTGTCATCGGCGAGAGGCTACGGGTACTACTATCTGGTGGATATTTGGGGACGTTAAACAAGAATGATCTTATAAGTAGAGGTTAATTTAGAAAAAAATATGTCCCTAACGTTTGGGGGTTGAAATTTTTGAGAGTGGTGATGCTTCAGCGTAGGAACGCAAGTTATAATTAGGTTACTATGGGGCCATTTTACGCATTACACCAAAAATGTGCAAATTATGGTTTTAATAAAATATTTGGCATACAATTCCGTTTTCTTTTAATTTTAATCAGCTAAGATAATCTAGGTAGCAGTGATTACCCCTGCCATCGATATAAGTCGGGGGACCTCAGGGTTCACGGGTGCGCAGATTGGGGAATCTGCGTGCCCTCACTTAGAGACCTCTTCTTTTTTATTTTATTGACCGGTCGAAATATTTCATGTACTTCCTTCACCCCGGGAAAGGGCGAAGGGGCATGCCGGACTCCTACCGGCTAAAACTACCGGAGTGATCATCGTCGGCACCGAAGGGAGGCTCCAGGAACTCAAAAGATCTCCATCTAGAGCCACCCATTGGTGCCACGCCTTTAGGCACATCTCGGAGGGAATGACTGTAAGGCAGTCATCCCCTCTAGCGGAAGGAAGGCGACTGTAAAGAGGCCACCCCCCAGGCATCTCTCGAGGGAATTGTAAAGGATTTCCCCGTAGCCTCACTATGCGCTGTGCTGCGCACACAGCGGTACGTGAATACATGCACACCGCTGTCTTCCCGGGGGTCGCTCGGTATGAGCACGCAGATTTCCCAATAAGCGTGCTCGCGACTCCCAAGGCCCCCCTGCCATATTAAGACGACAGGGGGCTCAGGCGTGTTGGACACGGGCACCCCGGCCCCGTGTCCTCCTCCTCCGAGCGAGATCAGCCCTCTCCCGATTCCGCTCTGCGATCTCCTTCTGGAGCATTACGCTCTCACAGAAAGAAACCACAGCACTACAATTTTCATGCTCTGCCAGCATAGCCACACTACTGCTGGCAAAGAGAGATCTTGCCCGATCCGATCGATCAGGATCCGCCGCTCAGCAGTCCACGCAGGGCACTCTCCGAGCGTGTGCTGTGCGGTATCCTGATCGTCTACACAGTGGTGGCACTGTGCCGTGACCTCGCGTCCTATCCTGTGCAAGTACGCACCGAAACAACTGTGTCCGGTGAATACCTGCGTCAGGCGGAATGTAACGCGCTCGCTCCTTTGGAGCCAGGCTCCGAAGAGCGGCAAGACAGCCTCGATGAAGCGCTTTTGCGCGTTCTGTGGCAGCATGAGCCGGTTGCGCCAAAGCTCGAGTGCATGCCGCCGAGCCTGCCGCCTCAATCTTTCGAGCGCCCCTGAAGGCGACACGCCTTCGTCGCTCTGGCAGAGGGAGCGTGTTTGGTCATACACCCACGCATCCATCTTCGCCAAGATATCAAAAGGCGGAAAGGACGCCAACAGAGTTGCCGCCTCAAAGAACACCATTCGGTATCCTCATGCAATCCGTATAGCCGCTCTACGCTGCAGACCGTGGATCTTGGTTCTGCAGCGCTCACTTAGTGACCTACGAGAAGACGCTGGCACGCATGTGGTCACGCGCGGCCGTTTATGCAGCATAGCATAGCGCACAGGGGGGCTTTGGGAGATCCTTTACAATTTCCCCAGGGACAGTGACCGGTTTACAGTCACCCACTCCGAGATGTGCCTATAGGGGTGGTACCATTCGGTGGCTCTGGTGTGATCACACGAGGACCTGGAGCCCCCTTTACGTGCTGAAGATGACTGCCCTAGTGGTTTTAGCCGGTTCACCATCACCATCGTCTTGTAACTATCACTGCTACCTTTTTACTATTTCATTATTTTATATATCCCAGTGTATATTCATCATGAACTACCACTAAGTTGAAATAGCAGTTATAGCCTAGTGGCTGAAAGTTTGCTTTCCAAACATGAGGGTTTAACTTCGATCCTGTCCCGCACCTCAGACTTTTCGGATTCATGTGTGAATCAGAATTTGATTATCACTCGCATCAAGGGAAACATCGTGAGGAAGCCAGTACAACTGAAAGGGCTCTAAATTGTACCCTGTGGTGTGTGTAGTCCGCCAACCCGCACTAGGCTAGCGTGGTCGACCAAGAAGACCTTACCGTTCCATCGTAACAAAAGTCCCGTGCCTGACAGTAATAGGCAGATTCTGATTATGAAGGTAATCATGCTTCGCCGAAAACCTTGTGTCAGTGTAAAACATGTAGTTTAGTTTACTTTATTTATTGATAATTTATATAATTATAAGTCATTAATACTAATTCCAAAGTGAACATTACATAAAGGCATAGTAATATATTAACCGTGTGGTGCCGGCTACGAATAGCACCAACCCATCTGATCCCTTGGGTGTCGTAAAAGGCGACTATGGGATTAACCAGAGGATGGGCAGCAGCATCGTTTGAGTACAGTAACAACTCAACTGCGATCGCCAGCCCGCTTGTCAAGCGTGGCGAATACGGCAAAACCCCCCAATGATGACACAACATACCCAGACCGGTCGTTGTGGCGATCTTTGGGGGAGGATTGTGTCCAGCAGTGGTCTTTATTCGCCTGAAATTATGAATACATAACAATATTCTATTTAGGGTATGATGTCCTTTCCTTAAAGTCATAAAAAGCCTGCTCGATGAGCCAACATTTAAGTTTGGTTTTAAAAGCATTGTCACGGCGACAATGTGTCTCTGGCACCGATTATATACTACCGGACCGAAGTAAACGAAGTTTTACGAAGTAAATTTCCTGATTTAGTTAGGGTGTGTGAGATACTACCACCTTGTTACTACCGCGAGGGAAGTAATTGTGAATATCCCCTCGTCTTCTGTAGTCCATTTGGTTTGGTTTACCTACTGCATTACTACTCCGAGACAGTTGGATCATACTAAGAAAGTAGTTAAAATAAAAACGTACTAAAATCGAAGCATGCTGTAGGTTTATAGATAATTATGCCTATCAATTCAAAACTGACACCTCGATATGGATAATTAGCTGGCACCCACTTCAGAAAACTACCCCAAGTGGTCGACACCTCCATTTGATCACTAACACAGTACATTCACCTACACATATTTTGCAAGATGAGGGAGAATATTACGTACTCAACGTTTCAAGGATTGAGACCTCATTTCGACGCCTTAGCCAGGGTCGGCTATTTCAAAATTGTTTTAAAACCCTTGTCTTCTACGAAACGAGTTTTACACGACCTATATCGATTTACTGTATGTGTTTTTATACTAACATACAATATGCAACACGTCATACGGGTTGTTCAGGTGAGTAATTCAAAAAGAAAAGAAAGAAGCAGATATTTAGATATTATATTAATCCAGAACCTCCACGGTCAGATACCTTGATGCTTGTTGAACCAGATTCAGGTCCAGGTCCAATCGATCGAAATATGTCTATACGAACTCTATACAAAACTCTGTGGTGTCAGGATTAAGAACTCCGTCTCTTCCCGTGGATGTCGTAAAAGGCGACTAAGGGACTTTAAACTAGAGGAATGGGCAGCAGCGTCCATTTTGTGGAACAAAAACCATACTGCGCTCACCAACTCGTTTGCCTAGCGTGGTGAGTATTGGCTAATTCCCCCAAAATGACGACACAATTGTGAAAGTCTATGGTCCCAGGTCGTTTTTCAGTACGACGTCTCGTAGACGTCCTTTGGCTGATATAATGATAATGATGAACCCCAGTATCAGTAGAGTGACATGAAATTATCACGAACCCGGGCATTTTAAGGGAGACTTGGGCGGTGTTGGTGCAGTTGTGATACGAACTGCTGATAATTTTGTCAAATATGGTGGAAATGTAACTTCATTTGAAGATTTTTCAGATTTGGTTACCGTAAATATACAGAACTTAACATTTCCATCTAATATTCCAGGATTTAAAGCAACAATGCTAGTTCATCAAGTGATTTGGACTGCTGATAATAATAAATCTTATAACTTTGCGAAATCTTCGTCTTTAGAGTGTCAAGATTGTAGCATTTCTTGTATACATAATAACATTTAGGCATTATTCATTTTGATAACTACGGCGAAGAGGAGAGAGACCAATCTGGTCTTTAATAGGACCAGAATGACGAAGATTTATGGCAATGATGATCAGTCCATATTAAGCATAGATACGTCCGCAATTGATAATAACCTGATATACTTAGATGATTTCAAAAACTTACAACCTCTAGACCCAATCCGTCTTATTACAAAACATGGTTTATCGATAGTCTCGGACTAAAAGTGTGGTTTAATAAAATTTCTTATTACAAAAAGTGGTTTAACTCTTAGTCTTGGACTATCTATGGTACTAAAGATAAACCTGATAGGGACCTAGTTTAACTCTATAAACCTTTGGTCTAAGTCACAAATATACGTCATATTCATTGTTTTGAGGTTAGATTTGGTTTATTTTTGTGTGTTATATTGTACTATTTCCTGAAATAGTTTAATTTTGTGTTGTCCTAAAGATAGTAATGTGCCGTAATTACAATAATTGTAGGCAAGTACTAACTTTTTCTTCAGAATTCCAGTTTTCACTTCTTCGTTTTTCCTGTTGTTCTATTTTATTAATATTATTCCCTAACTTCTTATCAATAGTCAGTACGAAGAAACGTCCAAATCTCAGAATAGTTGTACCTATGTTTAAATATTTCCGCGCGATATAGACATTCCGTTACGCATTAGTGTTGTTTGAAAGTACATATTTCGGACATGAAATAAATGTCATAGAAGTATTCCTCAGAAAGAAAATAAATGGCATTTATTGAAACAAGAACAACCATTCGTTTCTAACAGTTATCGTCATTAAATACCCTATCATATATGTTAAAATATCAATACCATTAATATAAAAAATTTACAGAAATGTTCAGCATTTGGGTAAATGGAACGATGTAACCGAATGCTGATTGAATGAATGTTTCCAAGGAATTCCGTGTATAATCTGTGGAAATAATTTAAGCCAGAACTAAAGTCAGGTACTATCTAGTCCTGACTTATTTTGTTATTTGTAATACGGACGGGTTTAAACCACGGTACTAACGTTAGTTCCGTACTAAGTCCAGACTTCATAGTTCTGGTTTAAACCTGAGTCTAACAAGATTTTTGTAATAAGACTGAATAGGTTTACAGCTCTCGCCGTTGGAAAATATAACTACATCTTCGACAGCGTTAAGATCTCCTAAAGTCAAAATATTGTCTGGCGTACGTTGGGAAAACCGTAAATTTTATGGAATACCAAATGAAAAACGAATCCCAAAAAACGAGAAGCATCATTTAAATTTGATCACCAATGGCAGTTTAAGACTTTCATTCAATCAAATACATTAGGAAAACAATACAGCTTTAAGAAGTATGATTCAGATAACAGTGACGAATTAAATATTTTAAAAGTTTTATGATGTTTGTGAATGTGATTTCACTAAAAAGTCTTGTTTTTACTTTCAAAATTAAGGAGATTACTTATTATTGACTGTCGTAGACTAGTCAGTGCTTTTTAAGTTGAATTTTGAATATTTTTTAGAAATTATAATTGTTTCTTTGGTTGTATACGGTGATTTTGCACTCATTGTCATTTTGCATATTGTAATGACTATCTATTGTCCAGTTAGTTATTTTATTTGATTGTTTTGTTAATTTGTAGGAGTGTTTAGATTTATTTTGTAATCTAGAAACTGTTAATTTGGTCCAATACCAAGGAAAGTACCGGTAGGTAGTAATAGCAGGTAATACTAATTATAGTAACTAGGTATAGTTACTATAATTAGTATTGTACTGATCGTTGATAGTTGGCAAGTCACTTACATAATGTTATAATTGACGTTTAATTATTTAATTAATAGAAAACTGAAATTTTGCTTCCAAATTTAAATTTACTTCTTTTAAAAAAATCTACTAAGATTATCTAGTTATTATCAGTTATCGACTTTCGTTACCTCATAATGTTTGTTTCTGTTTTAGTTGATTATCATATTTATTTGATACAGCGTGAATAATTATAGTTTCCGGCAGATTGTTAAGGTTCATATAGTTAGTGCTATATCTTATTAAATATAACAGTATCATGTGATAGAAATAGTACTACCTAGCTGATTCTTTGAATCTTATTTGAACTTTATGTCTTAACAGTAATTAATAAAGACGTTGAATATTTATTTTGCATTTTGCACTTACCGTCCTTTATATTTCATTAGCCAGGGTGGCTTAATGAGAATCATTTTGCCGTATTTCATTACTATCCCGACTTATATCTTTACCATCCCCCACTTAATCATTTCAATCCTTTCACTTTTCATCACCATCGACTGGTTAAATTTCAAGTATCATTTTCTCAGGAACTGAATAAGAAATAAGTGCCTCCTACTATTTATGGATCTGGCAACAGTCTTTACTCGATTATTGGCAAAGAAAACCATTAAAATGTTTTTTTATTTTATTCCGCGGAACATTGAAATTTGCACGAAACGGCGGAATGAACCGGATATAAACCCGTGAAAAGTGTGACATAATAATAATTTATTGCCCAAAAAATATTTTACAATGTGTAGATTACACAATATTACCCAAAACTAAGTCTCAAGCAGTAGTACAGTAAGCCCCAAACTAGACTGTTAATCTGTATCTTGGGGCACCAGATTTATAAATAACATACATACAATTTAATAAACTTAAATTAAAACAGGTAACAAGAATAAATGAAAGAGTGTTAAAGGTAAGACCTTTAGGTACACACACACAGCTACACATTCAGCTACATAAAACCACTTTACCCTGATCTCTCATCATACCGAAAGCCTATACAATGCGAGATCAGCTTATTGACGGCACGGTTGATGCAGTGGCTGATACAGTCGGCTGCTGCGCTCCGGGTCGTGGGTTCGATTCCCGCACGGAACAAATATTTGTATGATCTGCAGGTAGTTGTTCCGGGTCTGGGTATATCGTATGTGGAATTCATGTCTGTAAACGCACCCACGACACGGGATCATACTAGTGTGGGGCAACGTTTAAAAAAAAAACTGTTTGTGTATAGCAGGGGTTCCCAACCTTTTTTTGTCTACTGCCCACTTTAAGAAGAATAAATTATTTTTTAACACCCCCCTTTTTAAACATACTTAAAAACCGCTAAGTACTTATAACTGATTATTGAAACGCAAATTGATAGTATTCGGACAGAGTATCTTTTATTGAAAATAAAACAAACATAATCAATTCTTATATAAAAACTAATGTGAAGGTTGAATCTGATGCTGTTCGTTCTGTGATATCAGGTTCCAATTTACTCAAAAACAGCCGCAAGTCGCCACGTTCGGTAACACGCAAACGATTTCTCTTTTTAGTAAGCAGCGTTGCCACAGCACTAAATCCACGTTCACACAAATATGACGATGGGAATGCTATCAAAAATCGTTGAACAATTGACCACAATCCAGGGTACAATTGCGGGATCGGTTTTTGTAGCCAAAATTCTTGATATCCATTTTTGAACTTGATTTTTATTTCTTCGTTTGTTGTCAATTCTATAAGTTCTTCTTCCAGCTGAGGTGACATTGCTGTGTTGACATTTGAAAACGGATCCAGTCTGGTATTTCCAAGTTTAAAATGTCCTGGTATCGTTCGGTGAAGTCAATGTGGAGGTTTTCCAAATGTTGGCAGTAGGCAAACAAGTCGTCGTTACTGCAGTATACTGATAAATTCGGAAAATTGTGAAACTCACGTCTGCCCATATTCTTTTTGTGCAGAAGCAGTTTGGCTGCGAAAGCAGCAACGACATTTTTTGTTTTAATTAAATTTAGTTTATCGCCTTGCAGTTGGAGGTTCATGTCGTTGAACATTTTATACAGGTCTGTCATGTAAGCTATATCATTCTTTGATGTTATGAGCTTGTTGCGCAGTTCTGTATCTTTAGTTTCCAAGAACTCTATCATAGAGTCAAACAGGTTGTAAAATCGAATCAGACAATTGCCTCTTGACAGCCAACGAACTTCAGTATGAAGCAACAAACGGTTGAAATCTTCGTCATTAGTAAAACAAAGCTGATGAAATAATCTATCATTCAAAGAGCTGCTACGGATTTTATTGACTGCTTTGATGACATATTGCAGTGATTGAAATAGTCGTTCACTTAAGTTTCTAGCAACCAAATGTTGTCTATGAATAACGCAATGTATAGCAAGGACATCTGGAATTTTATTCTTTAAGTATGCTATGAAGCCTTTATGGCGCCCTGTCATAGCCGGAGCGCCATCCGTAGCAACTGATATAATATTTTTCAAAGGAATCTCTTTCTCTTCACAAAACTTTTCCAATGTATTGAATATGGTTTCGCCTTTTGTATCTGTCTCCAAATTTCTGGCAAACAATAGTTCTTCACGTATTTTCTCATCTTTAATAAACCTCACGTAAGGTAGCAACAACGCTTCATTAGTTGGTAAAGTGGACTCATCGAGCTGAATTGAGAATTGACTAGTCCTCAGATGATTGCACAATGATTCTTCAATGTTTTCAGCCATTTCATCAATTCGTCTTTGCACAGAATTATTACTCAAAGGCATTTTTCGGATAATATCTGCGGCCGGTTTATGAAGCACAGTAGTTATTACTTCCTTTATTGCTGGCAAAATTAACTCTTCTCCGATGTTGTGTGGTTTGCCTTTTTGAGCAATTAACAAAGAGATATTGTACGAAGCTCGAAGTCCGTCGTCATCTTGCTTAGCAGCCGCCGAAAATAGTTTTGATACACTTGGCTGAGTATTATGCTTCTTCTCTAGCATTTTATTCAAATGATCTTGCAGTCTTGAAGGCTTCATTGCTTCGTTCGAAAATGTTTTTAGACATAGAAGACACAAAGGCGACGACGGGTTTGTGGGATTTTCAATAAATCCGAATTTAATATATTCCGCAGAGTATTGCCGTCTCTTCTTTTTTACTTCCGACCTTGTTTTGTTTTAAGAAATACGTAAGTATCGAAATCAAGTACTGCTTATCTATTATGCACGAAACCGCAAATGAAAATAAAATAAATTTACGTCGTTTATATAGGATTGCATAAGCAGCACGCACCAACAGGAATAAGACAAACGTGCATAAACTTGTTTATCTCATTCGACGCCCAATCGTACTCGACAAGCAAGAACAAGTATTATAGAACCAGCCGATTGGTATAGGAATGTACAATTCGGATCATTTAACAAAAACTTGTTAAAACATGATTGCCCGCGGTCTTTTATTTCGAACCGAGTTTGAGCTATATCTTAATTAATATTAGTTGATGTTCACAAGATGTAGTCGAGAGTCGAGAGCTCAGTCGGTGTCTAAGAGTCTTCCTAGCTAGGTAGATGAAATTATAAATCGACCCCAAAGCCCTACACAATGCCCCCTTTTTTTTCTGGGTCTCTTACCGCCCTCCTTTAGGCCTGCAGCGCCCACAAGGGGGCGTTATCGCCCACGTTGGGAAAGACTGGTGTATAGTTTGATGTGTAGCTGTGTGTACTTAAGTAAATGTGTTATGTGTGTAATGTGAGGGTGTGTGGAGTATATATATGTGTGGTTTTGTCAGGAAATTGTAAATTAAATTAGTTGTTCTGATTCATCATATCCTAATTGTAGCAACGATTTATTAACTTTGACTTTACAAATAAAAATTGAACAGTCTTTTACATCGCAGATATTGCAGACTTTATTGTAGGTGTTAATGAGTGAGTAGGCCGGTGAGCGTCTCGCTAACATAGATTTCTGATTCAAATTCTGGCATCAAATTCTGATTTAAATTCTGGCGTCGGGATTCTATAAGTTTTTTGTTAGATATTGTGGTGTAGTCAGGTCTAGTCTCTACAGTTTTGGTAGACGCAGATAGAATGAAGAGTTGTCGAACTCTAAGTACTGGAAATTCACGATAGAGCAGGTTGGTAGGAAATCTAAAATGTTTCCTCTGTATTACCTTTATAAGAACTCTTTGTGGTCTTTCAGCTTCCAAAAGAACGATTTTACCTGCACCCACACGCTAATGCAGTATTGAAATATAGACTGGCAATGTGCTTGTTGTAATATATCTGC
Source organism: Diloba caeruleocephala (assembly GCA_947459985.1). Classification (NCBI taxonomy): domain Eukaryota; kingdom Metazoa; phylum Arthropoda; class Insecta; order Lepidoptera; family Noctuidae; genus Diloba; species Diloba caeruleocephala. The sequence continues at coordinate 10,630,399 of OX381627.1, read as the reverse complement.
AGGTAAATTGTCTCGTTTCATTTAGTTTGAGTTTAAGAGATGTCGGAGGACTTGATGTAACGTTTTTGTGAAAGTAATACATGAATCTAATCTAACGGCCGAATGAAGTCCACTGCTAGACACAGGCCTCCCCAAAGATCACCACAACGACCGATATGGATGTGATGTGGGCTCATTGCGGGGTTTTGCCATAATCGCCACGCTTGGCAGGCGGGTTGGCGATCGCAGTTGAGTTGTTAATGTACTCGAAGGACGCTGCTGCCCATCCTCCGGCCAATCCCTTAGTCGACTTTTACGACACCCATGGGAGGAGATGGAGTGGTGGCATTCTGAGCCAGCATGAATACACAGAAAAAAAAAATTTAAAGTAAGTAAATAATTAATTTAAGTAATTTTGAGAAATCATCAATAATGGGTGTATCAAAGCCATAATATATACATTTTATTAAAACAAAGATGTTGTCTGCAGTGAAAGTGCGCATTCATGGGGTGCAAGATGATAACTTGCTATAAAGGACAAAATCAACCAGTAGCGGTGTATGATAAAATTATAGCAACGTATTGGAGAGTATTCATCAAGAGAAACCTAACAAGAGAAAACAACTTTATAGAATCAGATACACGAAGAACAAGAAAATGGAAAATTTTCGCTTGGCACTTGGCTTGGGGTGGAAGGCCTGGTGACCTGAAATACAGGCTTGAACCTAGTTTAGGCACCAGTCTCCCACAATAAATTTGTACAATAACAATATACCAATATTAATATGATAAATAAATAAATATGATAAATAAATTTAGTTTTACTGGCATTTAAAGTTAGGAGATTTTTGTCCAAGCTGTTTGCTATTAGCCACATGTCTTCTTCTGCTAAGCAGTGTACTTGTTCCCATGTTTTTCCCCTAAATATTACAGCTGTGTCATCAGCATAGGTTATTATGGCCGCGTCTTTGACTGAGAGGTTTAAAACATAATTTATATAGTTGATAAAAATAAACAAATGCTACCTCGTAAGAGATCGTGCGGAGCTCGGTCATCCTGAGTATGAATAACAACAAGAATGACAATTACGAATATTAACTATGTTAGACCAGTTTTTGATAAAATTATCATTCATAGATGCAATCTTGATTGAAACAGACATGAAGATATATTTATGTCTTATTTACTTAATTTATTTAAAAATAGTTATATCGCTACCAACGGTTCTTGATCCAGACAATAAAGAAAAGAAATCCATATCTTACGACAGTCCTGAACATAAGGTTGTGGAAGCCGTTAGGGTAACAGTAACGGAAAGTGAAAGTGGTGATGATATAAAAGAAGTAACGAATGGTAAGCCTCGTGAAGTGTTTAAGCGTGCGCCTAACGATGTATTTAAGGGAGAATGTCCGCTAGATACACAAAGATTAGCAATGTTATGTGTACCTGTAGACTAATAAATGTTGAAAAAATATATAATGTGTGTCATTGTTATTTATTTATTTCTATATTTGTGTGTCTTTAACACAGAATGTGCATGACATGATCCCATGGTATCCTAATCTTATATAAAGACCACATCTATCTTATATAACGACTATTACAGTGTTTATAGCATGTATGCCCTTCCCAGATACTTAAATTAGTAAGATTCGTCAGATATGATAATGATTTATTTGCCTTAAGTGTTGTATAAAATGAAGGTCTAAAACTTATTAGTGTTTTAAACACCTACGGCCGAATACTGAAACGCCACTTAATATTAAGTCCTGCTTTAACTTCTTGATCCACCTGATTTCCTACCGAAAACTGCTTTCTCGAATAGGTACAGCGGGCCTTAATATTAAGTGGTGTTTCAGTATTCGGCCGCTAGTGAATAAATCAGACATGCATTTTTTTACATCTATGAAATTAAGTATTTGTTCCATGCTTTAAGTTGAATAAATGTCAACTAAATAGGGAATAATAACACGATTTAATTATAAATTATGTCTAGTAAAATTAGGTTTAAAGAAGAATTTTATTTCTCACACGAACTTACAAAACAGTTCGTTAATACGAGTAATAAGATACAAAAGTGCGTACAACTAAATTAAACAATAATTGCCTCTCGGGCATTGGAAACATTATAGTGTGCACACATCATTCTTTAGCTTACTTTTAAACACATTCATTCATTGATTTATCACAAGTTATTTGAACTTCTGGTAATCTATTGAACAGCTGTGCTCCTTCAAACGTTTTAGTTTTTTTCTGTAATTAGTCCGCGGCTTAATTAGTTGGAGTTTATTTTACTTCCTCGAGTTTTGTGTTGTGGTTTTTTTATGTAACTGTATGTTCGACTGGGTGCAATTAGTGCAGATATTTTTTATAAAAATGCAAGTGTAATGTATGCATAAAGTTGTGTGAGAATCAACGTTTTAGTTTTTTCATATAGTGTTTAGAACAGAAAAAGAAAACACGAGAATAACATAAATCCCATTTAATAGTCGAGACCAACATACATTCCGTTGAAATTAGTCAAGCTAGAAGGAAATTCGGAGCCCTCGAATGCAGAATACTGGATATATAACGGTCGGGGTGATGTTGTTCTAACGTGTGTTGTGTGAGGTTCTGATATCAATCCTGAACAATCCGGCGATACCGATGCCCCACTAGGGTAGGAATGCACTTGATACAGAACCGAAACACAAAGTAATAATACAACGAAATAATTCATTTTGCTCGCTACCGCACGCGCTGGTTAATTATAAAACGAATACGAAGATGAAAGTGATTGTATCAGAGTTTTGTGGCTACTTAATTGTTTTGTTCATTATTGGATAACTGGTCCTTAGGTGCAGAAAGCAACTGACTGAGACCACATTTGTTAATTTTTGGAAAAAATTACGTCGGTGATGCTATAGTTAATAATAATTATCCCAATACACACAGGACATATTTATACATAGTCTCACCCGACTTGAGGTACAACATCAATTTTTCAGCATCCGGACAAACAGACTACTCAACCTGCCCTTTTAGGTCGTCGGTCCATCCGGCTGTGGCGCCATGATACGTTTTTATATTTGTGACTAGCTGAGTCGCCCGGCCTCCCATGGGTACATCCATATATAATTGTTATTTATATGTCCTGAATTGCCGAGCCTGTAGCCTTAAATGTACACAATTTAAATAATACCGATCCAGCTGTCCCCAAAACTAATGCTTGTTTTCCCCAGCAACGCCCTAAGCCGAGGTCTGTGTCCCGCAGGGGGCGCCCTTAGCGAAAGTTGCTTAGTTTTTAATATTAAACTTAGGCCTGGCTGGAGGCCTCTTTTGGCTTCGCCAGAAATGACCGGTTAAGCAACCACAGTGAAATGTATGCGAGAAGCCCAAAAAAGAAAGTCCTGAATTAAATATACTTAATATAATAAAAATATTATTTAGATATATAGGGTCCTGCTCTAATAATGGAAAATATTTTAAGGCTCTATAAATGTTATAGAATTCATTTCAAGTATCAACAGACACTGGTGGGCTACTAAACAACCACATTGTTGTTCGACCGGACCATTTTCAAACACGTTTAAGTGTTATTATGTGTGCGTGTTCTGTGACAGTACCACAGTATTTTCAAAAAAACGTAATCGTGATAGTACTATAGATTTTAGGTGATGATTTGCGCTTTTTATGCAAACGGAAACATTATTTAATTTTATTTTGAATACGTGTAAAGTAAAGGTTGATGTTATGTAGAATCATTTAATTAACTTAGATGTTTGTAATTTTATATATATTATGTGTGTCCTTGTATACTTGTAAGTATATAAGATGATAAATGATATCATAGTAGACCAATGTGAACTACTCAAATTATTCACAAATGGTAAGTGACAGAGTGAACAATAAACAGGAATTGTTGACTAGAAAATTGAATAACAGTCTATAAAGAATATAAATATTGTAAAACACAACAGTATAACAGTGTAAAAATCAAAATGTAAACTATATGAAAGTTACCCCACATACTTTTGAAGAGGAAAAAATGATACTGTAAAACCCAAAGGTGTTCGAAATCTTGCAGCGGGCAGGCTTTGTGCTCTCATTGAGGTGTGCCTTAGAGAGAACAGTGTTGAGAGTCTTGGTATAATTTACATTCCTTTGCTTTTACAGCGCTTAGGGTTCCCGACAAGGATGGACCGCATCACTCCTTGACCACTAAGGTCAAGGAAAATATTATATCAGATAACCGGTACATTCCTGAGCATAACGCCAAACAAAAAGCACCCTGAATTTACCGATCCACGATGACGATCTTCGGGGAGTGATATTAGATTAGATTATTAGATCTTGATCCGCACATGCATAGCGAATCCGAAAAGTCAGAGGCCAGGATCTAACGTATATTTTTTACAAAATCAATCTATGCTTTACTCCTATACGTTAAAGTTGGCATGTATATTGCATGTATTTTTATTTGTATTAAGTATCTACCGACTCGATCTGAGTCGTGGCTAGATCACGAAAAGAAAAGCCGAAGCCTTTGTTATGTCAGGCAACTATGTAACTGATACAATTGTTGCTGTGTTGTTGTGATTGATATTTTTATTAGGTTGGTTTTATTTTAACTGAAATAGAATAAGTGCACCATAGAGTAATAAAGTCAACAATTCACCTGTAGAAAGTCATTATCATCATCATTTCGACCGAATAAAGTCCACTGCTGGACACAGGCCTCCCTCAAAGATCACCACAACAACCGATATGGGTGAGTTGTGTGCTCATTGGCGGGTTTTGCCATACTCGCCACGCTTGGCGGGCGGGTTGGCGATCGCAGTTGAGTAGTTAATGTATTCGAAGGACGCTGCTGCCCATCCTCCTTCTAATCCCTTAGTCGGCTTTTACGACACCCATGGGATGAGATGGGTTGGTGCTATCGTAGCCAGCACCACACGGTGTAGAAAGTGTCTTGGAGAAATAAAACACGCTATACGTTCAAAACACCTATTTATCTTCCGCTGTACATTTGCCACCTTGTTTTACTTTTCCCTTCGGACATTCACTACCACTCAAGGTAGCACCAGGTTCCAACGCATTATTGTCACCGGCACTAGAAACAGGAACTTTCTCAGTCGGCACCTTGACTTGCATATCATTTTTTTTATCTAAATCTTTCGGCTCTTTGTCTTGAACATTATTTTTTTCATCTAAATCCTTCGGCGCTTTGTCTTCAATTTTATCATTTCCTTCAACACTGTCAATGTATTCACATAACCACTCGTCGTATTCTGGATAATAGTTAGTCGGCGTTGTTGAGATAACTGTCGTTAAAGTAATAAACGAAACACACAATACATACAACTTCATGACTGTTTCGAAAAAAGACGTCTTGGCGAATGAAACCTTAAACGTAAAAAGCCCTGTCCTATTTACGTAGGCTTGATATTTTAAATATGCTAATGTGAATATTCTGGTTTGTCAAGTGATATTTCAAACAATACCTACACAATATCACCACAGTGTAATTATTCTATACAGTGACTCGTCGCCTTTAACGTTTACGGAACTTTAACTCATTCTTATGGTTGTTAGACTTTAATCTGCATATCTTTGTTATTAAATAATATAAAAAACTTTTAGTTAGCTTTAAAAGTTATACATAGTCATCAGGTCGGTTTGCCATTCCATGGAGAAGAACCAAAGAAAGAAAGATACTCCACAGTTAATCTTTTAAATATAATTTTGTGATTAATCTCATAATCCTGGTTACCTATGTATGAACCACATGTTCCAAGAGACAGCATCTATGTGTCAGTCTTTGTAAATCGCAACCTAAGACCGACGAGAATCAAAACTCAATTAGAACATGAGTCGAGATTGCGTTAATCAAATATAAACCCAGCATAATAGGTCTAGCATTTATATTCAATTGATGCAATCTCAATCTGTAATACGGGCTATTAATCAGCAGGATATTTAAGAGGGCTGTATAAAGGACTTCTACCGCCAGACAGTTAATATCTATTATAAAATATTTTGAGATATGTATACTGATACCTGTTTAGTAGCCGTTATTAGGCTGTATGGGTTCAAACATAAGGGTAGCTCAACCGCAGCAATCTCATCATTCATTATAATTTTTTACCCCTTATTATAGAGTTTCTGTTTTAAGTATGCATAATTCATTCAATAAGTTTATTTGTATTTCCAGTAGTAATGTTATGAATGTTACTGTTTTTAGAAATGATTAATACTAAATTAAAATTCATAAATTTGTTATGGACACAATAAGATGCAACAACGGTCATTATATTCGTTTATTTTATAGTAAACTAGTGAATAACTGTTTTTTTTATTGGTCTCCAGTAGAAATTCTACATGAACTTCCTCTGCCCCAGGGAAGGGTTGCAAGACCCCTACCGGCTAAAACCACTGGAGCGGTCATAAACTAGTGAATCCCATTAATATTATAAATGCGAAACTTTGTATGGATGTACGTGTGGATGTTTGTTACTCTTTCACTATCAAACGTCTGGACCGATTTGGATGAAATTCGGTATGTAAATGGTTTATACCCGGATACTTTTTATCCGGATTTACGCGGGTGAAACCACGCGGCGCAGCTAGTACCTAATACTTAAATTATTAATTTCTGGCAACGGGTTTACTTTATTCCGTATGGTGTCCGGATTAGAAATGTAGCACCACTCCATCTCCTCAGAGATGTCGTAAAATACAACTAAGGGACTATACTAGAGGGATGGGAAGTAGCAACTCTTTAGCGGAGCAGTGTCCATACTGCGCTCACCAACCCGCCTGCCAAGCGTGGTGAGTATCGGCAAATTCCCTACAAAATGACGACACAATTGAGGAAATCTAAGGGAGGCCTTTGTTTGGCAGTGGCCGTATAAATGGCTGATATGATGATGATGATGAGTTATTTAATATTTGTATTATGTGACATTCTTTGTTACCCCACACATAAATTAAATATCTAAACTTGTTTCAAAGGTCATCAGACCACACATTTAAAATCAGAACGCGTGATTCTTAATTTCATGCCTCAACCATTTTCCCCGCGAACCATGATTGCGAAAAAACTCACGTTGACTAACTGGATATGGTTAAATGTAGATAGTCTGTGGCATCGACAGGCAGGTATAATAAATATGTAACTACGTAAGAAATAGCACTGTCTATTTTTCCGTAATATGGTGTTTCGTAAATTGGTTGGTTGGTTGGTATATGCGTTTAATCAGAACTAATAAATAGTGAAATATCTGAAAATAGTGAGATTTTGTTAGCATTAGTGTGACGGTACATAAAATTTTCCTACACACGCACAGCCCGTAAATGTTCACTGCGGAACATGGACCTCCCAAATGGTCATAGACATTGATATAATCACCACGCTTGGCAGGCGGATTGGTGATCGCAGAATGTTGTTATTAGCACACAGGTGGATGTTACTGCCGAGGAGCAGGGAGCCTCCCAGTTCGTAAATATTTGTTGGTGTCGTGCAAATTAGGGTGGGCTGGTACATGAAGTACTGGCTCACCCTGGACAGTCGAAGGGGCTTTGAAGAGCACTTCGAGCGTCTTGTCCTCCGGGTTCAAAGGATAGTGGGTGCCTTGTACCGGCTGCTACCGAATATGGGAAGACCGAGGGAAGAAGTTCGCCGCCTCTACGGGAAGTCGTGCGGTCCGTGGCTCACTACGGGGCGCCTGTTTGGTCATCTCGACTCTCGGACATCCAGCGCTGCCGAACAAAGATTCACGGTCTGCAGCGTAGACTGGCTATACAGATTTGCATGTCTTGCACCACAAATGGTACATACAGCACCTGATGCAGCTTCTGATAAATATACTTACAGTCTGACAGAATACACTTTAATGCATTATAAATCATGTCCCTCTCTTGTACTTCTCCTAAGTCGTAGATGCGTTTACAGACACGAATTTCACACACTACACCCAGACCCGGAACAACTACCTGCAGATCATACAAATATTTGTTCCGTGCGGGAACCGAACCCGCGACCCATCGCAGCAGCCGACTGTATCAACCACTGCACCAACTGTGCCGTCTAATGTCCGTTTATGTCTATAATGTACCTTTGATTTCAAAACATTTACCAATTTCGAGATTTTAAAGGTTACGGTAACTTACGGTCCAACTTACGGTATTTTGTTTGAGAATGTATTCTGTCTTTTTATCCAGTTTTTGACTAGCTTAAAACTTAAAATATGTTTCGTACTTAATTTCTGTGTGTGTTATAAATGTTTATATATAACGCACGCGCAAAATATTATTAGATTTCCTAGGAAATAACACACAAACACAGAACAAAATATATATAAATAAATAAATATATTTTGGCTACTGTCACTACTATCACTTCAGCCAAATTAAGTCCACTACTGGACACAAGCCTCTCTCAAAGATAGCCACAACGACCGGTCAAAGTGCGTTGTGTGGTCATAGGGAGGTTTTGCCATAATCGCCACGCTTGGCAAGCGAGTTGGCGATCGCAGTTGAGTTATTAATGTACTCGAAGGAAACTGCTGCCCATCCTCCGGCTCCGGTGCTATTCGTAACCGGCACCACACGGCAAGCTACTGTCATAATCTTAAGTGGATTCAAGTATATATATAAAATAAAGTGTATACTTGTGTACTCCATAAGAACGTTCTTGTGGACTGTACTTCATATTAAACAAATGTTAAGCTGATTTGTTTTTTCATAATACCGTTGTATTCGCATTGCTTTACAAAGTAGTGGAATGATGCGGCGGCCCGACGGGGATCACTGGGGATGTATTTTATCGTCGATTTTTATTTTTACGCGTGTAGTTTGTGTACAACAAGGGAACCAATTCACGAGCATGGATAGAGCATAATATGGAGCCGTATCCAGACATATTCTTAAATGCATCCGAATAGAAAATTATAAATTGGTGATAAGTATTTTCAAACCAAAAATTACATATTATTTTGTATGTAAGCAATTGATATGGTTTCAAGTTAGACGAATTTCATCCTTTATACCAATATTATAAAAAGTATCCGAAAGACATTAACTTTTCTTTTAAACGTTGCCTCACACTAGGGTTTCTCCTGTGTCGTGGGTGCGTTTACAAACACATATTCCACACACAATACACCCAGACCCGGAACAACTACCTGCAGAACGTACAAGATCAAGTTTCGGCGTTTGACCTTATCTCATGAACTTGAAACTTAATGTCAAACAAAGGTTACAGATTGGAACCAGGAACCAATTTGACATTTTCAATGTCATAAGCAAATTCTTAGTTAATCATGACACCACTGACTTTAACGGTGAAGGGAAACAACGTGAGGAAACTTATCTCGTCTGAAATCGCCAAAACGTAGTGAGCAAGCGTCACCACGCCATGGAATGAGCATCAATCATCAGTAATGCTCATTCCTTCTCTGAATGAGAAGAGGCTTTTGCTTTTCAGTAGGACAGTAAAAGGCTGATATTACTTTATAATATGCATAAAACGTATATCTTACTAGCTAAAGAAGAATATTATTGTTCTTACATCAATACAGATTCTATACATGTTTATTAAAGAGATAAACATCAATTTTTAACATACGATTTGCTCTCGTATTTTTGAACTGAAACTTCTTTTGAATTTATGAAACGAAAATGTGTAACGAAAGAGAGACAACTTTAAATGTATTTATAGGGTTTAGGTTGGGAGAGAATGAGATAAAACACGTTTCTATATAGTATATTTCCCTATTCGCTATTGTCGATCAATCGCTCTCTCTCTGTTTACCACTTCCATAGTGCATTCATCTCATTCTCTTACAAAATATCCAAAATACAAAGTTTCACTTCTACCGCGTGTGAACTGACAGTCGACAATTATTTTTTATTGCTTATGCCTACGACATTGCTAAATCATTACATATATAATTTACTAACGGCTATACGTTGACACTGGCAATGGTATACTTTTCATTTCATTTTCTGTTTGTATGATACATCCACCGACTGTCTCTGCGGCGTGCCATCACGCAGAGAAAGTGTTCTTTTTTAATAGGTTTGTGACCACGATCACTCTTGAGGTGAAGACGCGATGCGGTCGACGATGGCGGACGTTTGCCTAGAAGAAACCTGTGCACTCGTGACTTGAAAGGTTATAACGGTCGGGAAAAAGTCTCTGGAAAAGTGGAAGCAAAACGCTTCATGCATACGGGTGAAACGTGGTATGTCGCCTGGCTACAAACTAAAAAGAAGCTATAAATATAGAGTGGCTATAACGGCGACGCAATGCCGTTCGTCTGGTCGTCCGATGGAAAGGGCTTGGGGGAATTAAATCGAATTTATAGCTTCTTTTTAGTTTGTAGCCAGGCGACATACCTTGCCCATAGATACAATTGTTGTTGTTGTTATGAATATTTTAATTTGATAGTGAAAACTAAACTACCAAGCATTGATAGCAACTAAAACAGAATTAGTGCGCATCCTGCAATTATTTGCTCTATCGGTATTAGCAGGGGACAAATAAAACACGCTATATCATCTAAAAAATTATTTATCTTCTGCTACACATGAGCTACCTTGTTTTACTTTTCCATCTTGACATCCATCACCAGACAAGGCAGCACCAGGTGGCGGCCCATCATCATCACCACCACTAGAATTAATCACTTTGTCTTCTGGCACCTTTACTTGAAAATCATTTTCTTCACCTGAATACTTCGGCGGTTTGGCTTCAATATCATTTCCTTCAACACTGTCAATATATTCACACACCCATTCATCGTATTCTGGATAATAGTTAATCGAAGTTGTCGAGACAACTGCCGTTAAAGTAATAAACAAAACACACAACAAATACAACTTCATGATTGTTTCGACAGAAGATGGCGAATGAAACATTAAACGCAAATGTCTAAGCTCGTTTATTATTTTTATAGATTTGATATTTGAAATATGCTAATGTGAATCTTCTAGTTTGTTATGTCATATTTCAGATAATACCTACACAATATCACCACAGTGTAGCCATGCTTTACAGTTGATCTTCGCCTTTAATGTTTACAGTCCTTTAACTCTTTCAATAATGATGCCAAACTTTAATCTTCAAATCTTAATTTACTTTAAAAAGAAGTTATGCATATACATTTTACATCATCATCATCATTTAGGCCGAATGAAGTCCACTGCTGGACACAGGCCTCCGCCAAAGGATATAACAACGATCGATATGGATGTGTTGTGGGCTCATTGGGGGGTTTTGCCATAATCGCCACGCTTGGCAGACGGGTTGGCGATCGCAGTTGAGTTGTTAATATACTCGAAGGATGCTGCTGCCCATCCCTCGGCTAATCCCTTAGTCGACTTTTACGACACCCACGGGAGGAAATGGGGTGGTGGTATTCTGAACCGGCACCACATGGCACTTATAAATAGGCGTCGGACTGGTTCGGCTTTCCGTTCCGTGGAGAAGAACCAGCAGGAGTGGAGTTTCCTGCTGGTACTTCTTCCCCTATCCCAATCCCTTTCCCTGGTTACCTATTCTTTATTACATAGTTTTGTAATACGTTGTTCTTGTAGTCCTGGTTACCTATGTGTGAACTACGTAGGGCAATGTATAGCTTAAAATAAGCCCATTTAAAGACAATTCCACCATCATAGCAGTTTTGAGTTAAGAATACATACACATACGTGCTATACGTATGTGTCAGTCTTTGTAAAGCGTAAACATATTTTAGGAGTTCAACGACGCGCCAGTATAGCTCTAACTGGGATATTTAAGTATTTAAAAGGGCCGAATAAATACTGTAACCACCAGACACTTATATTATTATCAATGTTATATTACGTCCTACATTGTCCTTATACACTTTAAAACATAATCCGTCTTATTACAAAACATGGTTTATCGATAGTCTCGGACTAAATGTGTGGTTTAATCAAATTTCTTATTACAAAAAGTGGTTTAACTCTTAGTCTTGGACTATCTATGGTACTAAAGATAAACCTGATGGGGACCTAGTTTAACTCTAAAACCTTTGGTCTAAGTCACAAATATACGTCAAATTCATTGTTTTGAGGTTAGATTTGGTTTATTTTTGTGTGTTGTATTGTAATATTTCCTGAAATAGTTTAAATTTGCGTCGTCCTAAAGATAGTAATGTGCCGTAATTACAATAATTGTAGGCAAGTACTAACTTTTTCTTCAGAATTCCAGTTTTCACTTCTTCGTTTTTCCTGTTGTTCTATTTTATTAATATTATTCCCTAACTTCTTATCAATAATAAGTACGAAGAAACGTCCAAATTTAAGAATAGTTGTTAGGTACAAAAGGTGTCTAAAGATTTTCGCGCGATATAGACATTCCGTTACGCATTAGTGTTGTTTGAAAGTACATATTTCGGACATGAAATAAATGTCATAAAAGTATTCCTTAGAAAGAAAATAAAAGGCATTTATTGAAACAAGAACAACCATTCGTTTCTAATAGTTATCGTCATTAAATACCCTATTATATATGTTAAAATATCAATACCATTAATATAAAAAAAATACAGAAATATTCAGCAATTGGGTAAACGGAACGATGTAACCGAATGCTATCTGATTGAATGAATGTTTCCAAGGAATTCCGTGTATAATCTGTGGAAATAATTTAAGCCAGAACTAAAGTCAGGTACTATCTAGTCCTGACTTATTTTGATATTTGTAATACGGACGGGTTTAAATCACGGTACTAACGTTAGTTCCGTACTAAGTCCAGACTTCATAGTTCTGGTTTAAACCTGAGTCTAACAAGATTTGTGTAATAAGACTGAATATGTTTAATAGTGACATAATATAATATGTTTTTTATAAAATAACACAATATTAATAAATGGGTAATGATCAAGTACAATCTTTCTTTTACTTTTAGTATGTAACGCTCTTTACAATGTTTCCGTGGTTGGTATTCATTCATTCTATTAGTTTTTATTTTCAGTATTATAGCTATGGATATTACTGTTGTTGGAAATGAGAAACATTATTGTTAACTTATATACAATTTTCATAGAGATAGTGAGATTTTATTAAATTATTTTATTGCAAACTTGTGAATACCTAATACATTATGAATTGCTCGAATGTCTCCCTCCACACTCTTTGTCACTTTATACAAATAGTAGGAACGCGTCATTCGGAATTTCCCGCGGTGTATTACGGGTACGGCACTGGGGCTTGTTCTCCCTGTAAACCTTGACTATTACGCGATACTTTTACTCGACTAATTACCCTGCGAAAATGTTCGCATTGACCAACTGGATGTGTTTAGGTGTAGACTGTGGCTTCGACAGACAAACATTTTGTTAATAATAAATACCAAAGAAATATCACTATCAAGATTTCCGTAATATGGTATTTCCTTTGTAGGTTGGTTATTATATGAGTTTAATCAGAAATTCTAATAAATAATAAAATATCTAAAAATATTGAGTTTGGTTTGCATTAGGGTGATGAAAAAACAACAGGGTCCTATTAAATAGGGAACTTTATTTATTTAAAGAGGATAATCAGTGGATTATACGGATCGCATTTATTTAAAAAGATTGTAACTTCTTTTTTAACAACTGCTTCTTAAAGTTGCTATTCGAGTACTTAAAAATAAACATTTGTCAATATTTTATTACAGCGGCACGTGTTCTTAAATAATTATAAAAATGTGTAACACAAATGAATTGTTGTAGTGCTCAAATAGCAAATTTATTTGTTAATTATTAAAAATAATTGCCAAAACACATGGCTCACCGATCCGCTTGCCAAGTGTAATGGTGCGTAGGTACTGAAAAATGCCCCCTAAAATGACTTGACTTGACTTCCGCGGCAAAGACGTCAAGCCTTTTGGCTGATATGATGATGGCTTGATAATCATCCAAAGGTTGGGATCAGAAATTGGTATTAAACGATTCTTCTCACATGTGCAGTAACTGTGGATATTAAGTTCTTCATTAAAATTTTATAATGGAGCATAAATTACAAAAATATTCAGAAGATCTTATGCAGAACCAACATTATACATATAGCTTGAAAGTTGTCAACCTTGAAAATGGCTCTTCAACGAAATCAGAAGTAAATGTTACCACGTTTATATCGTGATCTCTTCATGTCTTACAATTAAATTGAACCTCAACCTACTTGACAAGACGACGGCAGATTCATCTCGGCCTTGATATTTCTTTTTCCTAGTTGTTTTTATTATATTTGCATGTACATTCGTGTATTTAGGATATTTATATATGTAATGTTTATGTAAGTTTATACATATATTTGTAATTTTAATGATTGTCATTGCATCTATACCTCTCACTCTTATTTTGTTCGTGCATCTACCTTGTCGCTCTCTGCATCACCCAAAGGTCGTCTGGCGGAAAATGCCTATGGCATTAAGACCGCCTTTGTACACTATTTGTTTGTACATTAAGAATAAATAAATTGACAATAATAAAAACTTTTTAACAAAAAGAACCGACTTCTAAAATTCTATACGATATTAAAACCACTAAAATGAAAAAAAAAACTTTATTTATGAAGTCTGGTGGGGCCAGGTATAAAATATAACTCGTTGGCCGCCATGAACAATGGTTGGGGCATACCTGGCCAAAAAAATAAGTCTAAGAATCGAAACTATTAAGACATCATCTAGATAAGCGCAGTCAATTAAACCTGTTTATTGAAGCTGGTTAAAAATCTACTCAATGAAATGAAATTTTATTTATGTGGAACCAATTCGAAAGCATTCTACACCTATTAAAAAAAGAATCGCTCAAATCGGTCCACAAATATCGGAGTAATCGGTGTACATACATGAAAAGAAATATACGCATCGAATTAAGAACTTCCTCCTTTTTGAAAACGGTTAAAAACTAAAGTAAATGAGGTAGAATCCTCAAAACTTATGAACATACTTAGTTTGTTTTGAATTCGAGCGACCAAGAACATCTGAGATTCAAGGACAATGCCCCTCTGTCGATGGAACTCCATCCTTCTGCAGGTTATGTATGACAGGTGGAATGACGGCACGGTAAGTGCAGTGGCTGATACAGTAGGCTGCTGCGCTCCGGGTCGTGGGTTCGATTCCCGCACGGAACAAATATTTGTATGATCTGCAGGTAGTTGTTCCGGGTCTGGGTGTATTGTATGTGAAATTCATGTCTGTAAACGCACCCACGACACAGGAGAAATCCTAGTGTGGGGCATTAAAAATAAAAATAAATAAAAAATTGGACTGAAAGGAAGAGTGATACCATACTTTCAACGGGCATACAAATCATCAAAATTATCCATTTGTTGTGAAGGGTTTCCTCTACTACCTCCAAACTATAATAAGTAATATCTTTGTGCTGAAAATACACGAGTAGGCAGTTAACCGGTGGCCCAGTAAGTGAAAGGGCTTTTATGGTATTTTAAAATTCCTATGGTAGCAGGTTTCTCATGCTCCTTTAGATGTCACTGCTTGCGGTGGCGTCATGGGTCGCGTAACCCCTTCCCTCTAACATGGCGAGGGGGTGATTGCTGATATTTTCCATCATACTCGAGAACGGGTGCTGGCCAGGCTGCTGACAGGACGTCCTGCTGACTGTGTATTGCACATAATTTACTTTTATAATCATGTTTCCTCGGGTTCTGGTTAAACTGGTTCCAGGTTCCAAAAACATGATAATAGTATGTTATTTCACATGTAAGCGGGCATCTAATGTTTTTCTCTAGATTGGAGATTGGAGATTCAATGCAATTGAATTCAAAATGTTGAATATATATTATATTTTACATCAATGCTTGTAAGTATAGTTAATTCATCATTTCAGCCGGAAAACATCCACCGCTGAACACAGGCCTCTCCCAAAGATCGCCACAACTATCGGTTTGGGTTTGTGTTGTGTGGTCATTCGGCAGTTTTGCCTTAATCACCACGCTTGGCAGGTGAGTTGGCGATCGCAGTTAATTTGTAAATGTTAAGTACTTTACTTAAAATGTCTTGGCTCTTGGCGCTGCGGACTGACGTTGACGCTGGGCAGCGTTCGGGAAACTCCGCAACGTCTTTTCGTCAACAATACCGCAAAACTTCAAGACGAAAACACAAACAAGACAAATTGTTGGGCTTCTCGCTTACACTTCTGGGAAGTTGCTACTCAATCACCATGAAATAGCTGAACTGATTTAGATAAAATTTGGCACACAGATGGAGTATAACCCGCATTAAAATATATATATAACATAGGTGAAGAACTGAACAAATAAAACTTTTGTTGAAATTACCTTTTTGCTTTTACTTGTAGTCCAAAAAATCCCGCACATTTTAGCCTTATACACGTTTAAATATCTTAAGTCACTAAAACAATATCTTAATTTAATTAACCCAGATGAAAAAATGTATATAGTTACATTCACTTTAAAAAGAAGCAAAAATAAATAACTCGAAAAATATACAAATAACTTTTATTTGTCTTTACTTGAGCAACGAAACAATTGAAGAAGGTATCTTATTCAGTTTTGCCACTACAACATAATATTTGGCCATGTCCATAAAGTTTATGCAGAACTAATAAAGGTTTTAAAAGAGTTGAAATTTATTTCATACGTGGGTGAATTGAACAACTGACAGGAAAGAATAACTTTGGATAAATTGTTTTTTATATTTTTTGTAAGAGACGGTAACAGTTAGCCATCGAAAAATTATCTCAAAGAATGAAATAAAAAAAGTAAAGTTATAAAAATTTATGTAAAAAACAGTAAAACGCGATTTTCTCAGAACTTTATATTTGTAAGTTATTTAGTTAACCAGGGAACTCTAGGGAAAATAAACAGTTCCCGAAGGATACGCGAAAATCTTTCTGAAATAAGCCGAATTATACGCTAGGCGTAGCCACGGGCTAATAGAATAATTTATGTTAAAATAATTGTATATATAGTTCAATAGCTGCTGTGTATGTTTTATATAAAGAAAATAACAAACGATAATGAATAATAAAAGAACCAAACTACTGCTGTTGCCGGTAGAAGCATTGTTTGACATTGACACTGACATTTGAGGGCATAGTGTCGTCATAAGTCATAACGCTAATATAAATTCAAAGTCATTTTCTTATCCGTATTTTTGTCTTTTAAGTGACGTTTGCTAATTCATTTATTCAAGATTTATATTATGTACATAGTATATGATTAGGACTAAAATATACAATAACTAACTTATTATATAATCAATTGAATATGATGCTTGTATTTTTAGAGTGATTGACTTGGGTACACTAGTGGTGGTGAATGGGGTGTTTAAAGGCACACTAGCACAAGACGGTGTGAAATTTAAAGAACCATTCCTTTTTATATATTTATTTATATATAAATATAAATTTGTTTAAAGAATTATCGGTTAACTCTGCTCGGCTTATCGTATTGAAAAGTATATATAGTATTTCGTAAATGTATTTCTAAACAGCCATTTTTTTAATCCAAAAGACACATAATATATTATGTCCGTTCGTCTTCGTTTCAGCCGAATAAAGTCCATTGCTGAACACAAGCCTCCCCTAAAGATCGCCACAACGACCGGTCTGGGTGTGTTGGGAGCTCATTGGGGGGTTTTGCTATAATCGCCACGCTTGGCAGACGGGTTGGCGATCGCAGTTGAGTTGTTAATGTACTCGAAGGACGCTGCTGCCCATCCTCCGATTAATCCCATAGTCGCCTTTAAACACCCATGGGATGAGATGGGTTAGTAACATTCGAAAAAAAAAATTGTATTTCTTGGAAACGTTTTAGTTTTTAACATAATAAAGACTTATCAATGAGTAACGTAACTATTTACAAATAATTTGAGGTAAAAGAGAACTAGAAAAGGAATTTTTCATTACGAGATGCTTAAAAATCTGTGTCAAAGTAGAGATTATTCGATATTTCGGAAAATTTTGTACTACTGTAAATCCGTAAGATTTTGCTGAACATAAATTGTGTTTTTTTGGTAGGTATTGACCCAAGCTCTCACCCTTTGCAGTGTGTCGTGCTATTTACTGGACAACCTGTATATGTATGTATATTCAATAACAAATCCCACAAGTAGTCATGGGATACTCATACCCAACTTAACTGACCGGTAGTTGTGGTATAGTATACGGGTATGCGACCCCGGCTTCCCTAGCTATTACTGTCCTATCCCTTATCCTCCTGGGCGGTAATATCCTACATTTCCTATTTCCCACTCTAACTTACCGATCTTCCTTTTCACACCACCTATCCTTCCCTTTCCCTATTCCTACCCTCTCCGCCAATCCAACGTCTGCCGCGCGGATGGATGCATGGCTAGGGGCAAGCCTAGTCGTTAGCGTGCCACACTGCCCTGGGACCGGGCGACCCAGAATCAGGCTAGCCTTACCCTGGCATGCGGGGCTCTGCTGGGGTGGACAAACCTTTCCCTTGCTATTCGTGGGAACGCAATGGATAATAATAATAATTTAATTAACCAAAATGGCGGCGATGTGGTTCGCCACCCATCACGTCTCGTCTCTCGCGGGGGCGAAAAGCGGCCCATGGAGAGCCGCTTGGCTACGTTGAATGTAAGAGGAGGAATGGATGGT
The DNA here is from genome assembly GCA_947459985.1 of Diloba caeruleocephala. Lineage (NCBI taxonomy): Eukaryota > Metazoa > Arthropoda > Insecta > Lepidoptera > Noctuidae > Diloba > Diloba caeruleocephala. The sequence continues at coordinate 10,611,815 of OX381627.1, read as the reverse complement.
AAGGTAGATGAAGTATGTCAGATGATGGATGAACGATGCATAGATATTCTGTGCGTGAACGAAACCAAGAGGAAAGGATGTGACACCACGGTTCATGGTCCCTACACGGCATACTGGTCGGGAGTCCCCCAAACCAGCCGAGGCTGTCAGGGAGTTGGTGTAATTCTTTCCTCTCGAATAGCTGAATGCGTGAAGGAGCATGAATGTGTAAGCCCAAGACTCCTCTGGATTAGGTTAAAAGTCGGACTCACTCGCTTGTTTATCCTTGGGGTCTATGCACCGACGGATCAGCGCGGAGGTGGGTCAATAAAAGCCCAACAAGAGAGAGAGGAATTTTGGGATAGCATGAGAGAGGTCTTGAATAAATGCGGAGAAAATGAACGGATCGTGATGTTAGGAGACTTTAATGGGTGGGTTGGAGTAAAGCGTGATGGGTATGAAGGAGTTCTAGGTACGTTTGGAGACGAGAGAGTGAATGACAATGGGAGAAGCCTGCTTGAAGTATGCTTGGAATGGAATCTTTGCGTGGCCAACACATTGTTTGACCACAAAAAGATCCATTTGTATACAAGAGATCAGGGTGAGTCTAGAAGTATGATTGATTTTGTAATTGTGGATGAAAGACTGAGGAAGAAAGTGCTAGACACTCGGGCATACCGCGGTGTAGGCCTCGACACAGACCACTTCCTGGTCATAGCCCGAATGCGTGGCCTCTTTAAACGGTGGCGACACCGAGGGGCCGAGCCTACGAGTGTTTTAGACAGAGTAAAAGTGGAAAATCTACAAGAAAAAGAAAAGAAAGATGAGTATGTAGAGAAACTGAAAGAAAGTTTTAAAGGCATGGAAGAGTTAGGTGTGATTGAGGATTTGTGGGAGACATTTAAGAAAGGGGTCGTGAATGTTGCTATTGAGGTATGCGGGGTAGCTAAAAGAAGGAAAGGAAGAAAGAACTATAATGTGTGGATGGATAAAGATGTACAAAGGGCTGTGCAAGAAAAGAAGAAAGCGTGGTTGGATTGGTTAGCAACAAAAGCTAACCAAAAAGTTTGGAAGGCAACGGATAACGAGATAAAGGAAGCAAGAACGAAGTATAAAAGATTGAAATCAGCAGCGAAAGAAGTTGTGTCTAGAAAGAAAGAAGAACGAAAGGATGATTTTGATAGGAGGCTCACTGAAGATTTCCAGTCAAACATCAAGTTTTTCTGGAAATCGATCAAAACAGCCAGAGGAAAAACTTCTACCTCGGAGCTGAGTACAATCAGGAGTCAAGATGGGAGCATTATAAAAGGAGAAGAATGTGTGTTAAAGAGATGGAAAGAGTATTTTGAAAGTTTGTTTGAAAGAGAGGAAGAGCAGGTACAACGTCCGACATCTTCCATGGAAACTGATATAAATGATGATGAAAGTGAGATAAGCATGGATGAAATAGTGAAAGCGTTGGAAAGAATGAGATTAGGTAAGGCTGCAGGGTATGACAGGATTACCGTCGAGATGTTGAGGGCTGGACAGGGCATAGTGGCTAGCCAGCTGTACCACCTTTTCAATTTATGCTGGCGAAATGGGCAAGTACCGGAAGACTGGTGCAAAGCCGTAATCGTGCCATTGTATAAGGGAAAAGGGTCACGGCAGGACTGCTTAAATTACCGCGGTATAAGCCTTCTCAGCGTCGTCGGTAAATTGTATGCGAAAGTGTTGATTGAAAGGGTTGTGAATGAAACAGACGAAAAAGTATGGGATGCACAAGCGGGATTTAGAAAGGGAATGGGATGTACGGATCAGGTGTTTTCCCTGCGGTGTATAGCCGAAAAGTGTTTGACTAAAAACAAGAAAAGCTATTGCGCCTTGGTTGATCTAGAAAAGGCCTATGATAGAGTGGTGAGGAATGAATTGTGGTCAGCATTGTCCGTGAACGGTGTGAGCAGTATCCTAATACGAGCACTGCAATCTCTTTATAGGGATTCTAGTGCTTGTGTAAGGATAAACGGGGCGTATACTGAATGGTTTAGTATCGAAAAAGGTGTTAGACAGGGATGTGTAGCGTCACCGTGGCTGTTTAATCTGTTCATGAACAATTGCTTGACAGATTTAAAAGAGAATGAAAGTGGGTTGAGAATGAATGAGTTACTCGTCAAATGTTTTCTCTATGCTGATGACCAAGTATTACTTGCGTCCTCGGCAGAGGAGTTGCAGGAGATGGTAACTGCTATGAGTGGAGCTCTTGTTAGAAAGGGAATGAAGATAAATGTAAAGAAGACGAAAGTGATGGTGTTTGAAAGAGATGAGGCAGTGACAGACTGCAATATCGTGATTGGAGATGAACAAATTGAACAGGTGAATGAGTTTGTGTATCTGGGTTCAAAGTTTACAAGAGATGGAAAGTGTGAGAGTGATATTGAAAGAAGAGTGAATGCAGGAAACATGGTGAATGGAGCTTTGCACTCCTTTATGAACAGTCGGAAGGTGTCTAACAAGGCTCGTTTGGCTGTGCATGAGGGGGTGTTGGTTCCGACACTCATGTACGGAAGTGAAAGTTGGGTATGGCAGAAGAAACATGAAAGCAGAATAAATGCAGTTGAGATGAGAGCGTTAAGAAGTATGATAGGAGTTAAACTGAGTGACAGGATAAGAAATAGTGAGATAAGAAAACGTTGTGGTCTGAAAGAAGATGTAGTGACAAAAATTGAGAAAGGTATGCTGAGATGGTTTGGCCATGTTGAGAGAATGAATGAAGAACGATTGACGAAAAAAGTGTATAAGGCGAGTGTGAATGAAAGTGCTGGAAGGGGTAGACCTAGGCGGACGTTTCAAAACCAAATCAGGGACGTCTTGGAAAAAGGCCAGGTCAAGAGTACCCTAAACCGAAGAGCATGTATGAAGGGAATAATGAAAGTGGACGAAGCGAAACAAGTATGTAAGGATCGTAGCAAGTGGAAAGAAGTGGTCTCTGCCTACCCCTACGGGAGAGAGGCGTGATTATATGTATGTATGTAAATCCCACAAATTTTTTCGACCAACGTGCGTAGATGAATTTAAAAAATATGTTATGAATGTTATGATTTATGAATATTCTTGCATGTCCGTAATAGTTATTTAGTGGAGAAACGGACATGAGCGTACTACTATACAGATATTCGTGCTATAATTACCTATATTCACGGAGGTACTTTAAAGTCTTTAACATTATCTATTCTAATACCATCGTCAGCACAAGGGTTCGGAGAAACTGCAGCACACGCTGCTGTACAGGCTTATTTCTTTGTGGTCCACCTTTCATTTCCTATACTTTATTTTTGCTAGCGTCACTTCAAAACCCATAGGCTAGCACTTTGTTATCTATCTATATACTATAATAAAATCGTAGAGTGACAAAAACTGTATGCAGATTTTTTTTTTAAAAATCACTGCCCCGTTTTCCACGAACGAGACTGATGGCAAAACTGCAATTTTTTGAATTTCTATCCGTTTATCTGTTTGTCGGTTTCTATGTTGGATGTTACCGCAAAAACTACAGTATCGAATTCATTGAAATTTGTCAAAAATGTCCGTTACTGTCCAAGAATGGATCTAGAATACAAATTATCACGCTTTTGTACATGGGAGGTGAGTAGTATAACAATATGTCTACAAAGTTTTGTTTTACAGCGAATATTATGAAACAGTCACACAAGTGAACACATGCCATATCAGTACGTAATAAGAATTATTAAAATAAAAACATTACCATCACGCTATATCTAAAGGGAGATAAGCGACAGATTTTAAAAAAGAGAAAGCTTATTTCGTATCCTTTCCTAACTGGTTGCGTAGCCTGCTAAACTAACACGCGGGTTGTCATTGCTTTGTTCACGGGATCAAACCTACTTCTAAAATCGCACATTTTGGATTTTGTTTTGCATTAATTTTATTCTCTTGAAAAGCAATTTCTATATTGAATATTCTAGATGTCACTAGGAGTTCTTTCCTTTGGACTAAGTCATAAGTTTTCGTTTGTATTTCGCGTAATTTGTCATCAAGAAATGGACTTAGTTTAATAAAGTATTTGTTTGTCTATTTATTAGTGAAAAACTTCGGTGCCAAAAGTGCATTTTCGTAACTGGTGTGTCACCTAAGCCAAAAAGCGTGATTAAATATTTGTGTCATCTTTAAATGAAAGATAACATATTCTGTTTATTACCGACGTCAAAAAGGAGGAGGAAAAAAAAACGCGTTGAATTGAGAAATTGGTTTTTTTTTTCTGTATGTACATCGATTACTCCGACATTTGTAGACCGATTTGAGCAATTCTTTTTAACTGGTGTAGAATGCTTTCGAGTTGGTCCCATACAAATTTCATTACATTTGATTGAGTAGTTTTTTAACCAGCTTCAAAAACAGGTTAATTTGACTGCACACTTATCTAGATGATGTCTTAATAGTTTCGACTCCTCTCAGATCAGAGAACCGATTTGAGTCATTCCTATTTTTAGTGTTAAATACTGATACCAAATTAGAAAAAGTTCTTACATTTATTTACACTAAAAAGAAACAAATAAACGTGTTTAACAAAAAAATATACCGACTTCAAAAACCTTACATAAAATTATTAAACCACTGAAAAGGAAAAAAAACCTTTATTTATGACTAGCTGGGACCCGCCGTTTAATTTAAAAGAAAGTGGATTATTTATATATAATTTATAGTACTTCGGCATAGACACTTGACATAGAGTATGTACATATATATATTGGATTTCATGGGGTTTTTTTTGCACGGAGCCCCAATTATTTTTCTAAATTAAAAGTAGCCTGAGTTACTCCTTATAACATCAGCTGTCTTCCAGTGTATAGTAAAAGCCAAAAAAATTACAAATAGCTTTTTTGTCGTAGGTACCGTATATACTTTCATATGCATTTAGTAAAAAGCTGTTATTTTGACATTACAAACAGACACTTCAATTTAATTTATTTGTATGGATGTATAGATGTTTCTGGGTTACATAGTTTTATAATTATTACATTTACAAAGTTTAAATACTTATTTCTTTCTTCCAACTAGATGGCGTTACTGTCGAATTACATCACGGTATAGCTGCGTTAGCAAAACTTAAACGTAGTATTTTTCTTCTGCACCAAAGGTTACCGCTACCGATGTCGATTGGCGCGAACTCCACGCAAAGCCGTTACCTACATATGTTGACTTACATATTCTTCTATTCTTTTTAAAAACGATGCCCCGCAGTAGGATTTCTACCGTGTCCTGGGTGCATTTACACACACGGTGCTTTTGATGCCGTTAAGTTCCCAAATATCACCCAGATTACGGAGCGCTCCATCTACTTGACGGTTATAAACACTGGGACGATACTCTCGAGGAGGCCAGCGACAGTCCCAGTCGTCTGCGACATTTATTCGCCATCATGTTGGTCTTCCAAGCGCCGACAGTCAGGGTTCGACTTATTGCTGTTCACTCAGCGCACATTATAGTGCGTGATCTCAAACGCCTGCAGGCATTATAGTGTGTCTGTATAATGGGCGGCAGTGATGGCATCGGCAAGCAGATCGCTCGCAATCGGCACGCTGTATGCTCGCTTGAAGCGCGCGATCTGCTCACTCGGTCTATACGCTGTATGTGGGATGGGAGCATGGCAGTTGCGAGCGCACTCGCGAAATGTATCTTGATATTATAAAAGTATTGTACAACACTCGGCTTAAAGCCCTAATTTTTATGACAAAAGTTTGTGTATGTTTGAGCAGCGGGCTCATAACCTAAGTCGCAGACGCTTTGCAACAGGCGTAAATTGCTCCAACGCCGCTGTGAAACGTCAATTTGATATTACCTATTTCCCGATACCGACTAAACAGGCGAAGTTCTGACTGGCGCTAGTAACTATGCATCCTCCACAAGTAGCGACAAGCGGGCGATTGCTTTACGTAATAAGACATAATCTATCTATGCAACATTTCATTATAATCTGCTCGGCCGTTTGATCGAGTTTAAGCCTCAATCATAAAAATTTCATATTGAAAGATTATATATAACCAAAACCAACTATTTCTGTCTTTGACCAGAATTGAGTTCTGAATAATTACATTCTGTGTGTATAGACCTTCTTTCTCTCCTCCGTGATGTTTATAGTTTTAACAGGGGTTCAAAAATCAAACAACAGATTTGCAAATATAAACATTTTATAACAAACATCGTATTCCAACCTTACATTTAACACTTAGTGCCAGGCGAAGAAATCATTGATGATAAATAGCTTATATTATAGCAGATGACTGCATACGTCCATTTCTCATTTTGAAGAAGTGAATTTATAGAAAAGGATCACGGCCACAGACAACAAAAGCAGTCTCCGTTAGTTTATACGGTAGTATGACGATAACGGGACTCTCTAAACATGGTTCATGTATACCTTATACTTTACCAATCGTCACACCGTTCGTTTATACAAGGTAAGCCGTAAAGGTGTTAAAGTACCGATAATAATGATTCCTTTTAAGCTACAGAGAAACAGTCGTGCAAAAATGATATAAACTGAGACACACCGACATACCGCAATACTGCCCTAGTACGTCTATACCCCGTCAATTTATTTATTTACTATTTGATATTTAGACTAGTTCCGTATTGTATGACAATAGAGTACTAAGTATTTAGTAAGGAAGCAGTACTTCCATAGTAAGAAAGCTGTTACAAAGTTGCACTCAAAGACCAAAAAATATTGAATTGAATATGAATAAAACAAACAGCAACAAGATTACAGTAAAATCACAATAAACTATAATCGAATCGATAATACATTTTGGCATTACAAATGTATTCTATAAATCAGTAGCAGAAAGTGTGGGGACCATTTATAAATTTGGCTTTGAAACATTCATTTGTGACATTTCAATGTCTTTGAGTGCAATGTTTAATGTGTAACGTTGTGTGTGGATGAATGCGCGGGCATAAAAGGTAAATTATACAACATATTGTTACGCCATCCAGTAAATAATAATGAAACGTGGCGTCATCTGGTGCTTGTAGCCGTTCTACAGCGTGTGAAAATGTATAGTGTTCTGGACAATGATATTTTACAAATATATATTGCGCCATACACGGACATTATGACACTACAGCACGGCGTAAATTTTACTATACCTACTACCAGTGCAGCTCTCAAATATGCGCGAAGGAACGGAGAGAAAATGAACGCCAGCATGCGGTATACCGGTTGTTAGAAAGAGAACAATATACACCTTTAGTTATGTCAGGTAGCAGCTATGCGCATGCTCGTTCGATATCATCCTGGCGCTGGCCGCGATTAGACCGCGTAATAAAACAAAATACTGTAATTTTACTAACAGTATAGATTCTACGCGTGGAATGACGTTTTTTTCTCACAGTTGTACTATAATTCGTGCATAAACCTTATATAAACACAGGAATGCATTTTTTCCGCAATATGCTGCAAGAATTACGTATATACGTACGTATATAATGACGTCTAGTTGGTCGGTGAGCGACTAAGTGAACTCCGGGCCATTACCTTGCTTTCATGTGACCATCATAGAGCGCGGGCAATGCATCTACGCTTATAAAAACATCTTAGGTTCTGGATAGTTCTGCGTAACTAAGGCACGTGGCGCCCTTTGTTGTCTAGTAGCTGTACTATGGTGTATGGTAACTTACAGAATGTTCGGTATTGTTTCTTGTGGCACCATCTGATGTCGAGTAGTGATACCACATTTTCTAGAAACTCCTAGAAAGCGAACATTCCGGGAAATTCTACTCAGTTATGGTCAACTCCAAATATAGCGGCCGCGAAGGAAGGAGGGACAGTCTGGCTGGAGGCTTTTTTTGGCTTCACCAGAAATAACCGGTTGAGCAGAAACATTTCCCAGAAACGTCTGCGAGTAGCCCAATACAAAACAGTGACGAACAAGTGAAATACCGAGCGAATATCCTGCAAGTCTATAGTGATTATAAGCGATATTAATAGTGAAAAGGATTAAATGGTGTGTAACGTGAATATTGGAAAATTTAATTTATCCACAAACCCGGTTCGGTACAATATTATATCTATCACCTATGATAGTATATATTAAAAGAAGTAGATATGTTACATGCGCGCCAAAAGTAAGAACCAAAACTCCCCCAATTGTAGCACATCGCAATCAGTTCGCCCAAGACAGGACAACAAGCACACACTCACAGTCACAATCTGTATTGTTTTATTACAATGCCGTCATGCGTATTGAAAATGCACAAACTATCAAGCAAAAATAAATAAAGAACTTACAGATCTCAGACCACACGTGAGTAACAAACTATATAAAATATTTTAATATAAATACTATTCAAATTATCTATAGAATATTATTCTCGAACAAAACACAGGCCAAGCAAGGAAAAGAAACAACATATATGCGACACATATAATGCGATACATATATCACAGGTGCGACAAAGACATCAAGTACACTTGTTGTCACTTTAGATAGATCTCTTTTACTCTCGTAGTTTTTATATCTTCTTTCTTACAGCATAGTGTGTAGTTTTATATCTTTATACCTACATACAGCGAGACTGAGTTTTGCCCCAGGCAAGTTCAGTGAAATATCAATTTTAGAACACTTCAATGGCTGAATTAATCTATGTATACTGGCCATTTGCATGAATGAAAATGTGCAGGTTCTTTTGCTGTAAAAGATATTTCATGACAAAATTAGGTATTTGATTTGAGCTACGTCCTATTGTGCATGATAGTTAAATGTTAAACTCATTGGTAGATATTTAAAGCTAGACGTTATACTATCACAACACAGATATAAGTTTTGTTAATAATATATAAAACACAAAAATAAGTTTGTCCATTAATTGTCTCAACATGGCCGATATTTCAATTTATAACTTTAGCTTTCACATCATATGCAAACAATGAATCATAACATGTCAAATTGTTTGCAATTAAGCCAAACAACACAAAACTATCTGCAAATCCCTAATAAAAACTGGGATAAATATGTATGACATGTAAAACAATCAATCGACAAACTAACACGATCATTTATAGAATGGGATTATAAATGGCAGCTCTACTATTCACCTTTTGCTCAGGAGCATGGACGCCAGCGAGAAGCAAATAACAATAACAAAGAAGATCCGCCATTCATAATCCTGCCCTTTAGTTTTCGACTGCTCGAACGTATTTTATAATGCTACACACAGTGGCTATTTTAACAATACCTACATTATACTCATAATAAGTGACATCAATATAATATGGTCAGACTAGAAAAACAAATTATACATAATTTATACACACATTTACAATTTCCTTCCATTTCTATTTTTGCGTTCATTTTTTTTTTCTAGTCATCTAGACCTTTTTATACAAACTAGTTTACATCACATTATCTTATTTATTACAACACAATACACATAGGTGAAACATATTACAATTTCTATTACATATATATTTATCATACTAAACACATATAAACTATTTAACTTAATATGTGACCTTTTTTGTCACAGACACACACTTAAATAAAGTTAGTAATACGCATGCTGTAACTAAAAAGAAATGGGTGAATATACGTTATTTGATTTCCAATGGGCCGTTGACAAATATTATATAAAACGAATTCTACTGTTGTTACTTTACGCTTAGTTATTATAGAATACTGTCTTTTACTTAGTCCACATAGTTAATTCACAATTTAACTGTTTCATTCTATTTAACACGTTAAAAATGAGTAAAAGTATACTGCCCTGGCTTACCCCATTACTAGTTTATACTATAATTTTCTATATACTTCTCGTTATATAACTGGTATAATGTATTTCCAAATGCAATCATATAATTTAATAAACATCTAAACATATTTTATTAAAATACATTGTAAAGACAAAACAAAAAACCCAAAATATTTACCCGTCACCCTATAATAGTGTCACCCTCACCTGGCGAAATTGAAATTACTAAAATTGGAATTAAAATTTAAAACGTGTATCTTTAACCTTAAGCAACGTGCATTGAACAGAATGAAATTAGCAACGAACTAACAGCGTTGAGCATAATTCAAACAATACCACGTTGGTGATCGGTGAGCTGTCAGAGCACGTGTTTGTGCTAGTAGTCGCAGTATTTCCCCTGGTAAGTATAAGTTTTTGTATTTTGTCATTATAGAATTGTACATTTGTACAATGCAATTTTTGTTGTGTGTAGACGACATGTATTCCGTTTTATTTTGGTAAGAAGAACGCGTGATGTTGTTTTTGTAGGTAATGTGTAATTTTGTCAGTTTTCTGGCAGTTTTTATGACAAAGAAAATACAAACGACCCAGAGGAGTTACGCCGGGTGTTTGTTTCGTTAATATTTACTATTATAATGCTTCAATTTTCTTTGTTCTAGTTACTCGTTTCTCTAAAATATACTGATAGATATATAGATATCACGGTGAATGGAAAACAACTTAAAAGCACTGGAAAAGAGTCTGAAAAAAAAGTGTCAAGCTGAAAAATGGACTTCTCCAAAAATTACAACACAAGATTTTCTAAAGAAGTCCAATAATTCCACTTTGTTGGATCACGTACCCCAATAAGCTTGCACACTGTGGTCTTATATACGAAAGAGGTGACAAAATGTTCGCTGGCATGTCAGAAAACCTAAGTCATAACGTACCTGTAATCATCTAAAACCTGTCAATGAACTTTAAGTAGAAAACGTAATGTTTTTAAGTGATGGTCTCGTAACACAGTACTATTACCACTATTTTACCTACATAGCTCGTAAATTTACAAACGCTCGTAAATTCTTAATCCGGACACCACACGGCTTATACAAGTAAATTTGTTTCATCATCATCATCATAACTATACCTACATCGAAGTGTTAAAGGTGCTTATACAAAGAGTCATCATGACGGTCCGTGTAAATGAATAGACAATAATATACGTACACGGGAACAATTCCATTGCAGAGTGGTGTGAAGGGGCATCTTACGTCCCTGAAATTGTTCACCACTGCAATGGAGGATGTGTTCAAGCTACCGGAGTGTAAAGGATTCAGCACTAACATCAATGGCGCCTATAACACCTTTAATTTGCCGAGGACATTGTAGTTATGGCAGATTCGCTGCACGAGCTCAGCAAAATTCTCGATGATCTCAACGGACTTAAATGAACATGAGCAAGACGAAAGTCTTATCAAATGACCGTATCTTTCCCATCCTAATATCCATTGAGAATTCTGTTCTCTTTCTGATCAGTACGCCTATCTGGGACAAAGCGTCCAGTTAGGTAGGTCCAACTTGGAGAAAGAGGTCAATCTTTGAGTATTATAAATTGTGTATGTTTGAGTGGGATAGGTGGCGCTGTTATCGGGTTTGCACCTGACCTGCCTATGCAAAGCTGGGGCGGGCAGGTAGTTATATTATATAAACAGTTGAGAAGATTTTTTTTAGAGCTAAGATGAATCTTCTGACGTCTTGTCTAAAGGGTATATTCGTGATGTTCGGTGCTTTCAGGAAACTTTGAATGTTTTGTCGTGAACATGGTATGTGTGTCATGTATGATACCAATAGAAAGCTCAAGGCCACACGAGTAATGGGGCGTGCTTGGTATTTGCCTAAGAGACTGAATCAGAAATAAGAAGATCCTTAGAAGAAATAAAGTTGCCGATGTAGCTGAAAGAATGGCAATGTAATGGTGTGAAGGCAATGGCCGCACATTCTTTTTATTTATTTCAATTATTCATCTTAGAACTGATGGCCACTGGGGTAGCAATATTCTGAAGTGTAGACCGTACACCGGTTTTTTTAAGCTGGTGTAATTACTTCCCAGATAAATAATTTAAGATTGCTTTAACTCAAATTGTGTGGAATTTTTTGATGAAATTATAACAAAATTATTGATTAAATGCTAATATTGCTGGAAAATCGTTATAACTTCTGATTAAATAACTGGACCAAAGCTGGTTGGACTTGACGAATCAAATGACGCAAATCAAAGGGCGCTTCCCAAGCTCTGGTCGTAGCATACAAATGCTGCAACATTAGATGGAGGTCCAAAATTATGGCGAATCTTGAGAAAAGCCGTACATATTACTAGATAGAGAATGATTTGGTATGATATGTACTTATCAGAATCTACGTAAATATAGTAATGTTACACTACGTAGCCACATTAAAAATAGTATGTGAAAATAGTTTTGAACGTTTTCTTGGTAAACGAAAAAGACATTTTTTTTTTAAATATTGGGTTTTCACATAGTTACTAGGCGATGACATGAAAAGAGGGTTTAAAACGACTTTAATTTTGGTGATGCTAGGACTGTAATTAGTAATATCTGTTCTTAATTCTCTAACCTAGAAGGAGCCAAAATGTTATGATGACATCCTTTGTGAAATGGTTAAAGCTTGAAGCCGAATCGACTAGAGTTATAAAATGATAAAATTATTTCAACACTCAAGTACACATCTAAAATCACCTCTATATTCCAAATTTAAATTTAAGTGTAAATGTCTACCTTAATAACCCTATACAGGACGGGGTAAGATTTAGTGCTAGTGTCTAATTCTCATTTAAACCAACGGTAGTAAGGTTTAAAATATTTGGCATATGTTTTGGCTTTGTAGATGATATTTTCTTATTATATTATTTGCACTATTTTATACTTTTCAACGTTACATACAGTTAAATAATTGATAACTAATAATTCAGAGGCATGATAAATAGTCAAGCTGTATGACGTAGTCGAGATTCAAGAAAGATAACTAGTTAATAAATAATTAGGTAATAAAAATGATAAACAGTGTTCAATTTGCGGATCTATGTGTTAAAATTTAAGTGAACAACAACAATAGTGTTTTATAATTTATAAATATTGTGGTTTTTAATATATTTAGTGCCCTCTTACGGTAAATAAATAATTTACTTAGGCAAGATCCTAAGTCAATAAACATGAAGTATAATGGTAACGAATAAATCTCAGAAAAATATAACATATGATAGTGACTGTGTGTTCTATAGATTATATATTTTACCATTAACTTGGGTTACATTTTTATCTTAATTAGTACATGATGAATTATTTAATGATATTTACTACTTTTTAAAACAAAGCTTATCTGTTGCCACAATCTCAAACCATGGGATCATCGTTTCTTAGTCAAAACTGGGAACATAACGTAATTAAGGGTCTAATACATTATATTTTACAACTATACCAGCCCTATAAATTGATTTGACACATTCAATGCCAAAAATCGTTCTATAAAATAACCACAATAATATCTACGTATACATAAATAATAGATGGTTATGAAGTATTTTTGTGCGTATTTATTGACATATAAAAATATATAATTTATTAGTATAAAAATATCTGCTTTAATTTCCCGATCTTGTAGCACTTGAAAAACTTGATGTTACCAATTTGAGATGAGCATATTACAGCTCTTCCAGATGGAAAAGAAAGAAGAATGAAAGAAAAATATTAAATTTTTATATAAACAAGGGCGCACACAATATAAAATTATAAAAAAGGTAAATACCTTACCAATATATATAATACCTATTAAAAAACTAAACAACAAAACACATTGGGCGTAAAGATTTAACCGAGCTTGACATCAAAGCATGGCGTGGCGCATGGTAGAACACAAATAATTTCTGCATGACCTCGCACATTGCCCAGCTAGGGCGAATAAAAAATAAAAACTAGGAATTAATTTAAAAAACCAAATACAAAAACCATTAATTAAACAAGGGAGTATGTATGTCTTGTTCGTGCAAAACAGAATTGTAGAACAGCATGAAGCTGCAATACTGCAACCGGGCAACACCGGCAGCGCAGGTTTTTAGTTTTAGGACAGTTACATCAAAAAACTATTATACATACATACAGACATATATGAATATGGCTAGATATTCATATATGTCTTCTTCTCTTAGATTATGGCTTCTGTAGAGTATCTTCTATATCTCTATCTGTAGTTGAACGGTGTTTAGATTAATTAATCTTTACATATACAATAAAATATTTCACAAAAAGTTAAAAATTCTAAAAAACATGTATGCAACGTCGTTCGGTTCAATTGTTTCAGAAAAAAAAAACATGTCTATAATTTAGACCGCCGCAAATAACCGATAACGATCTATTCATCTGTGTCTAATAGGCTAGAATTGAATTTCCAGACTTGTCATCAGTGACAGATATGAGCTCACCCCTCTGATTAAATTTCGAATTTGATTTGCGGAGATACTCTGCCACATATTAAGGCCGATACATATGATGAGGCGATAAAATAATGTTGATAATTGTTCAGTAATTGAAATATTAAATAATAATCAACTATTATCATACATAATTTCAAAATTAGAAAACATAAACGACTACATTATCTATACATATTTTTCAAATTAGAACAAGCTTGAAATGTATCCTAGGTGGCGCTGAATGTGTCAAACTTCATGACGCTAGAAATTCGTTCGGATATTGGGACGGAGTGGCGATTGCCTTTGGATACACTTATGGAGTAGCCGGTTCCTCTTCCTGATGGTGCTTGGCGAGTGCTAAGAGTATCATAGTCAGTTGTTTTCTGCTTATTTTACCTTCACTGCTGTATTCCACACCTTGCAGAATCGTTTCTTCAAATTCTAGTAGGTCTTGAGCATCGTAATCCTGGAGGAAAATTGGTAGTAGGTTATTTGGGAAAATATAAAACGTAATACTATTTTGTTCATTCATCATTGTTAATTGTGCAGATGGCCTAGGGCCAATTCACGTAATTAATTTACACTATGACTGAAAACTGACTGAACTCAGATTAAATAGTGAAATTGACAAAAAAAAAAATGATTCTGCTACTCTTAAAGTTCAGACAGATTTCAGTGTAATCTCGAACGATCTACGTCGACTCGACTCTCGAAGAATCTAGTTTAATTTCAGTCGCAATTTTAATGTTTATTTAACGGCAGTTTTAGTACTTGTGACAGTTCGAAATTTTAGCAGAACACCGTTTTGACTTCAGTCATCTTTCGATCCATCTTTAATTTCATCACAGTGTAAGTTCGCATTTGACGTTGTTTGTTAGTTTAGGAGAATACCAGTTCTGATATTTAGGACATTGAGACTAGATTGGAACTATATTTTGAACTTTTTTAAATTACGAGTAGGGAGCTGACAGTAGTTAGGTGTGGGCGACATGTACGAGGGTCAGCCACACTGAATGTTGTTGGAATTGGCCGCTATAAATTGATTTGACACATTCAATGCCAAAAATCGGAAAGGAAAGGTGCCGAAGAAAAAAGGAATTAAATTTCTGGCCACGGGCCTTTTATTCCGATGGAAAAGGTTAGGCCTGAGACCACCACGCTTAGCCGAGTGTGTAGTTGGCGGACTACACACACCATTCAGAACATTTTGGAGCCCTCTCAGGTGTACAAGTTTCCTCACGATGTTTTCGTTCACCGTTAACGCAAGTGATAATCAAATTCTAATCCACACATGAAACCGAAATGTCAGAAGTGCGGGCCGGGACCGAAATTAGACTATCCTGTGTATGGAAGACTAGCGTTCAACTATTAGACCAGGGGTCTCCAAACTAATAAGCCAATTCCGGCCCGCCAGTGCCATCAATCCGGCCCGTGATAGCTTAAGACTAGTGTCATCAATCTGGCCCGCGACAGCCAATGTCTTACTGTTGTTACTATTGCTGTGATAAGTTGAAAAAGAAAACACAGAATGATAATTACTCGGTTTTATTTACTTGCTAAGTAAAACTTAATGACAGAAATGATGACGCAGAAAAGTTTACTTAAGTATCTAAGCTTAAGCATATTAATAACTAACAAATAATTTAAATGAATCCCATGAATCACAGCAAAACAAAAAACATTAATGAGATTTATGTAATTGTGATTTTCCACCGACAATAGTTTGTAGTTGTGGATCAACTTTACTTTTACCAATTATTAAAAGAGATTTAAGATGCTCATCGGTTAATTTAGATCTGTAAACATTCTGTGTGTACTTCATCTTGCAAAACGTTTGCTCACACAAGTAAGTAGTACCAAAAACAGAAAACAACCCACAAGCAAATTTATGCAAATTATGAAATTGTAGGAATGCTCTTATAAAATTCCAACAAAGATGAATTTTGATATTTGTTCTTAATCATGTCATTGTACTGTAAATCAATAATTTCCATTCGGACTTCCGGAGCCAGGGTTTCAATGTCAGAATCAAAAGGATTTTGAAAAAGCTTAATTTCATTTGCAGCAAAGCCTGGAAAACGAGTATCAAAATTTATCTTTAAAGCACTCAAAGTTTCGATTGCAAAATCGACGGGAAATTCAGTCTCTATAGAGTGGCTGAATATTGCACATGTTTTAAACTGTGTGAAACATTTTTTACGTAATTGTGATTGAAATAGTATTATTTTCTGCCTGAATTGATATTGATGTTATAAATCACGGAGAAGCTGATTTTGTCGTTGCAATCTCAAATTCAGTTCGTTCATATGATTTGTCAAATCGACATACAATGCTAATTTCCACAGCCATTCAATATTTTCTAAATCACAAATGAGCGATGCTTCTCATTAAAAAAAATCTATCTCTGCTCGAAGTTCAAAAAAGTGCTTAAGGACTTTTCCGCAACTAAGCCAGCGTACGACAGTATGATATGGTCAGTCATTTTCTTCAATCTCTTCAATAAACTCGTGGAATTGTCGGTGATTCAGCCCAGTGTATCCGATGAAGTTAATGACTGGTTTTAGAACTTCAAACATATCTAAACATTTTCCGCACAAGGACTGTTGGTGAATGATACAATGTAAGACTAAACCACCATCATTTTCTACAGCCTTTGACACAAGTTCAACCACTCCTTTATTTTTACCACACATATTTTTGCGTCCATCAGTTGTGATAGATTTCAAGTTTTTCCATCGAAGGTTCTTTTTATTAATGGCATTTTCAACTCCCTTAAAAATATCTGCCCCAGTTGTCCTGCCGTGAATACTATCAATATCAAGAAGTTCTTCATACACTTCATAGATTTTATCTACTCCGCGAATAAAAATCAACACCTGAGCAGTATCTGACACACCCAAGCCTAGAGAAAACCACTCAATATGTTCATTTTTGTCAGACTGTTGAGATGATATTTTTTCTGCGATGTCTTCCACCCTCCAAGCCACTGTGTGTGCTGGCAAAGTGACACTTTTAAATAAATTTACCTTTTAGGGGAATGTTTCTTCGGCTACTGCAATCAAGCATTCTTTTATCATTTCTCCATCGGTGAATGGTTTTCCACGTTCTCCGAGTTTTAGAGTCACACAAAAACAAAGTAAATGGTAACAAACAGTAAATGGATATCTCATAATTTGACAGACGATAAAAACGCCAGCCCGAATCCAAAAGACAATGCGCAATGGATGTTCCGGCTCAGAATGCCACCACCCCATCTCCTCCCATGGGTGTCGTAAAAGTCGACTAAGGGATTAGCCGGAGGATGGGCAGCGGCGTCCTTCGAGTACATTAACAACTCAACTGCGATCGCCAACCCGTCTGCCAAGCGTGGCGATTATGGCAAAACCCCCCAATGAGCCCGCAACACATCCATATCGGTGGCTGTGGTGATCGTTGGGGGAGGCCTGTGTCCAGCAGTGGACTTCATTCGGCCGAAATGATGAATGGATGTTTCCATTCCAAGATTTACCAACAAAAATAAAGATGGGCAGAAGTCAAGGGAAAAGGATGATTGCCTCGTTCTTTGGACGGACGGGTAATTTTACAACAATTGCGCTAAACCATAAAAGGACCCTTACTGTTACCAGTTGTCTTGGAAAATGTTCGACAGCAGCGCCTAAGCAGGCTCCTCCTACACCACGACAACGCTGGAGCTCACTCCGCCAGACGGACAATCAATATACTTCGAAAATCAATAAAAATATTAACCGGTGCCTATTTAATTCCGTTTTTTATTTTCTAAAAACTTTTAGTGTGACCCCATAGTCGATCGTTGTGGACAGGTAGGCTAGGCTTTTCTTTAGCAGTGGACGTCCTTCAGCTGATATGATAGGGCGCATGGCATCGGGCCCGAGTCCTAAGAGACGGTAGCCTACGAAGAATTAAATATAGACCACATCATTTGCATCCCGGGACTGGAGAAAAAAGCTTATAAAAAAATTAGATATTCAAAATTAGATACATAAGAAATTATCTTTTAAATTTAGAACATGTGCGACAGCCTATCATCTATAACCAAAGTCGGCAAATAGTAGTAAACCAATAAGAAAACAGTGTTATTAAACTAGGTATTGCGTATCAGTACTGCAACGAGAGCTGTCCTTTGATGTGATTTATTTTTGTTGTAACTTACGGTGATTTCTCGAAACTACATATACTATATATATATATGAACAGTCTTATATATGAACAGTCTTATATAAGAAAACCTAAGACTAAGTGATTTACTTACTGTGTATATAAGATAGGATAACGTTAGATAGTGTAAGATCTGATACTGAGATTCGTACAGTTTAAGATCTTATCTTTTTTGTATTGTGTATGTCTTTAAGTTCAGAACTTGTCTACCATTGTGGTGTTAATAATAAACATTACTATATAGATAAAATATTAGAGAAAAATGTGTATATTGTGTTGTGTTTCAATACATCTCTCTGCGATTGCTACAGCATTTATTAGTCAACGCGCAGCAGTAAGTTGCTTGGTAATGCGGCGGCCGAAGTCCGTATAAATATGGTGCAAAGTATATCCTTACGCCACTACTAAATGTGGTATCGCAGGGAGTGGTAACATATGTCATCATTTCGGCCGAATAAAGTCCACTGCTGGACAGGCCTCCCCTAAAGATCACCACAACAACCGATATGGGTGTGTAGTGTGCTCAGTGGAGGGTTTTGCCATAATCGCCATGCTTGGCAGGCGGGTTGGCGATCGCAGTTGAGTTGTTGTGTGCTCGAAGGACGCTGCTGCCCATCCTCCGGTTTATCCCTTAGTCGACTTTTACGACACCCACGGGATGAAATGGGGTGTAGCGTATTTCTAGTTTATAGTTTAAATGTAAGTATAACCTACTTGTATAAACTATAAAGAGATATTAATAAAATATGGTATCGAATACGACACGGTTGGTGCAGTGGCTGATACAGTCGGCTGCTGGGCTGTGTCGTGGGTTCGATTCCCGCACGGAACAAATATTTGTATGATCTGCAGGTAGTTGTTTCGGGTCTGTGTGTATTGTGTGTGAAATTCATGTCTGTAAACGTACCCACGACACAGGAGAAAAGCTAGGGTGGGGCAACGTTTAAAAAAAATTGATGAGGAAAAGATGAATTGCATAGGTATTTAAAATATTGTATAAAAGAAGCAATGTGATTCGGTAGCTTCAGTTAACCAGACAGAAATAAATCCGAATAGGTCAACGCCGTATGCCTCCAGAAAAAAAAAGACTGCGATATTTTAATTTCCCAACGTTCAGGCGATCTAAAACAAATAGAGTCAGTAAATTTTACTTTTAATTTTACATTGTAGACGCCATTATTTCAAACGGGATTAGTAAACTTCTGGTATAGGCACTATAATTATACCCAAAGGTCGCTGATGCCTCATCTGTCTATGCGTTCATTTAATGGACGAACAGAAAAAATAAACTACGTATTTTTTGATAAAAACATCGTACGTAGTCTTAATTTTTAATTGGTAACATAATCTATAAAAATACTGACCTTTTTAACTAATTCTAATAAATCTTTGAGAAATCCTCGGAGTTCCTCGTTCTCGATTGAGCCATTGTTATCCTGAAACCGATCGTCAAGATGAATAGCTTCGTTAGATAACTAAAAATTGAGTTACACTAAGTAACTTCTTTCGAGACTTGTGTGAAGTGTGTGTTCTTTCTGTAGCGCACTCTGAGTGAAATACGACTTGTCTTGCGTAAAACACTGATAAATATAAAATGTTAAGTAGGTACCTAAATTGTAACTTCATCATCACCATATCAGCCAAAGAACGTCAATTACTGAAAAAGGCCTCCCCCATAAAAGACCGGTTATATACCGTGTCGTAATTTTGGGGGGATTTTCCAGTACTCACCACGCTTAGCAGGTGGGTTGGTGATCGCAAAATGGCTGTTGTTCCTCAGAAGGGACGCTGCTGGCCAACCCTCTGGTTTAGGATCCGAAAGTCGCCTTTTAGAACATCCACGGGAGGAGATGGGGTGGCGCTAAATTCTTAATCCGGACACCACACGGATTGCAAATTACTTCCTGAACAAAAATCGATTAACATTTTATCATTTAAGTATGCAGCTATATTAATTTCAATATAAACCTTATGTTCTGTAAAACAAGCCACAGCTATAACTGTTGAAGTATTTGTGGTGTGCATTATAGGTATTAGTATATTCACATCGATAATCGTTGTATATATCCATGTGAATATAATACACAATACAAAATACAGTCAAACTATAGCGATAGGCAAATTACACCACATGACATGACAAATCCCTTATATACACAACTTAAAAGAGAAGTTGCATGTCATTATGTTGTGTACGACCTTTCTTTACATAAATAATATTATTTAGTTATAAATATAGAATATTCAGAAATGCCATAAATACATTCCAGCGACTCAATTTTCTGTTAATAGGTTTGTAATCTTAATATAATAATAATGAATTGTCTTACCCTATCGTATAAAGAGAAGACCCTCTCAATATCGTCTTTCGTTAGTTTTGTTGCGCCCTGTAACATAAAAAGTACATGCCTTACTATCAAAACAAACCTACATGTACGAGTATACCGACCAACCCGTGTTGGGCGCCAAACGTTTTTCATTGAAACTATTTGATGTCATTTACTTAATAGAAATAGTACAGTAGAAGCGGATTTTATCTTACTTTAAAGTCTAATTAAGTAAAGCTGTATTCTAAATCTAGGACGTTTTACTAGTGCAAACTAAATAAATAGGTATTATACAATATGTACCTTAAAGCCTAGCCGACCCGAAAGGAGCGTGTATATATTTCGAGTATGATACTATATAAACTTACAATAATAGCGAAATGTTAATATGACTAAAGTTTTACATTTTTCTTCTTTTGTGGCAATTGTAGCCAAAGCCATTTTGCCAAGGACAAGTTTATACAATGTAAAAAAAGTTAGGGAATCAACTAGGATTGTAAATGGATTGAATTTTTGTAATCAGTAAACCATTTTTAAGTAATGTATATACATACTTGGTAATGTTAATATTTTTAATCAACACTAAGTTATAAAAAACAAACAAATTACTTACATTATAATAAATAGAGATACACTTTTATATACCAAAAGATTTTTACTTAATAAGTTATACTATTTACAACAATTAGCGAAGCGAAAATGTACTTATTCCGTACAAAATGGCCTAAATTAAATCAGCTTGTTTGAAAACGTTTGCGCAGGCGCAGAAAACGACGGTCACGTGACGCAATCGCCGAATCCGTGTTACAAATTTAAGCTCGTTTTTCAGAAATTCTATATTTTTGTATTCTTAATTTCAGAAAAGGGTTAGAGACATAAATATTATCACATTACGATACTGAATATTACCTTCAGGGATCGGACTGGGTTTTTGGTACATATTTTTATATACCTACAATTTATTTATTGTAAATATAGTAGATATACATTAATTTTAAGTAAACAGATTTTGTGATGTTGCATTTAAACGCTGGTCAAACAACGCAAACTATGTATGTTACTTATGCAAGAGTAAGCCGAAGCAATCAAGCGGTAGAATAATATACCTACATGCAACGTTGGCCAGCGTGTAAACGCACCATGAGGACTCACCTCTATGCCCTCCTAGGAGTGCGGAGTGCAGACATAAGCGTTAGTGTTAGATAGACAGACAGACAGACAGGCAAACAAACCATAGGAACGTGCTGATATTTTGCTTGCATTATTTATTTATTTTATTTACTTGATTAAAATCCTACCAATTTTCTGTGAAATTGGATAAATTTGATTTCCACTGTTTAAGAAGTATGGGCAAATTGATATAATAGGTACAACAGATTACTTCAAAAACTGCCTAATAAGAAAAAAAAGGTTGTGAAACCAAATGTCTTTAATATAAGATTCGTAATGTTGTATAATTTAGTATAACAAATAATTTCCAATTTCCTGCATGGAACTAATACATAGCAACGTGTGTGATAGTTCTTCGCATGTCATAATGTAAATTATTATGTACATTATACAGGATGTTTGGTGCATCGTGCGCCAAACCGAAATGGTCGACTGGGGGGGTCATCTGCTATCCTTTCAGACCCCTAAACATGTCTCATGCCCTGTGGATTTTTTTTCATCGACGTTTTATTGTTTTATTAAACAATACCCAAATTTTACATTCAAATACAAATTTTTCAAAAAGTACAAGTCGTAAACTCTGTATTTTAATCTTATTTAGATGTGTATTGTATTACAGTACTTTTAAATTCAAAATTAGTGACATTGGACATCTAGTTTTTTTTTTCGAATGATATCGATATGTTTCGAAGCTGGTACGCTACGTCAGCCCTTTAATTAATAACACGTTAAGTATGTTTTTTTATGATAAGTATAATTATATACATTTGATGAGTTACAGTTTGCGTCATGAATTTAATGTACCATGTCTGATTAAAATTAAGATAAACTGCATTTCATTCGGGACGGTTTATGATATATTTTTATAGAAGCAAAAGAAAAAAGAAAGAGGCCGTGCTTAAAACCATAGAGATGTGAATATGCAATCCACTAATTGAATGTAATGAAATATATATAATGCTTGAAAACAAATGTATGATTAAAATGCAGGCATGTAAAGCTAATCATAAAATTGAACACTTTTACTTTGTAGAAAATGAAAATCTGCATATTTATTTAATTTTTATAATATAAGTTAGAATTATGAAACAAAAAATATTACCATTCCCGTTTCGCTGTTAGGCAAAATATGTAGATTTTGAATTAAATAAACTAAAACTGTTGGTATGATGAAAAAGTGAATTTGTGCGGCACTAACACGAATCTTAAGTTCGAATCGTGAAAACGATTTATATTTTGATGCATAGATATCGTCTGATTATCCTTTAAAATACGATAGAAAACTTTAATTAAAGCAAAACGTACGGATGCAAAAAGTTTCGATAAGTTTATTGAACTTTAATTACTCTATGTTTTATATAGAGATGTGTATCCGCAATTTTAGCGTCTGGTTCAACAATTGCGGGAAATGTGTCACTCACCTTGAATACTTGTCTACAGAGGAAGTTCTCTTTGACGGGCAGCAGTCTGCAAACACGCGATCGTAATATTAACAATTAATGTGATAACTATTGCTATATTTTATAAGAAATAAAACGATGCAGCTACAGTTGTATTATTGTACCTAGTACATCTAACATACAGGACACTGGTTTTATAATGCATTTTCACCAGTACATTTTTTTTATTTTAAAACATTGCCCCACACTAGGATTTCTCCTGTGTCGTGGGTGCGTTTACAAACACAAATTCCACACACAATACACCCAGACCCGGAACAACTACCTGCAGATCGTACAAATATTTGTTCCGTGCGGGAATCGAACCCACGACGCGGTGCGCAGCAGTTGACTGTATCAGCCACTACACCAACCGTGCCGTCAATTATTCATTATATCAGCCAAAGGACATCCACTGCTGAACAAAGACCTCCCCCATAGATTTCTACAACGAGCGGTTACATGCCGCCCGCATTCAACAACTCCCAGCGACATTCACCAAGTCGTCTGTCCACTTTGTTGGAGATCGTCCCACGCTGCGTTTTTTGTTGGGTTTTTATTTGGTTATTGCTTATACTTATTTTATCGATATACCAAAATATATTAAAAAGCCGTTGCTGGATGTATTAGAATGGTTAACATTTGAGCGACTTTTGTTTCCTATTTCTGATTTATACCGAGGCGATCATATTAATACTAGAATTTATACTATTAAATAATAGTACCTACCTACATTACTGTTCAGGTCCAAAGCAATTAGTAGGATAATTGTTAAGTACATTGGAAATTTATAAATGAATAAAAATTGACAGTCGAGTAATATTATAAGAACTACGCGGGATTGCTGTACTGCTAAATTATGATTTTTTTTTCCTAATAAGTAGCAGTTATTGGGTGGGATAAACGGTTTAGTTCTCACAGTTGTCAGTTTACGGGTGAAATATTACTTTTAATACAAAAATAAGTTTTTGTTTTCCCACATTAATTACTTAAATCTATACAAATAAATAAAATTGAAGTGTCTGTTTGTAATGTCAAAATAACAGGTTTTTAGTAAATGCATATGAAAGTATACACGGTACCTATAACAAAAACACAATTTTTTAATTTTTTGTCTGTCTGTCTGTTTGTTCCGGGTAAGCTCCGAAACGGCTGGACCGATTTTGACAGGACTTTCACTGGCAGATAGCTGATGTTATAAGGAATAGATTAGGCTACTTTTATTTTAGAAAAATGATTAGGGTTCCGCGCAAAAAAATAACCCTTGAAATCCAATATATATATATATTCTATGTCAAGTGTCTATGTGGAAGTACTCTAAATTTCCTCTAACACTCCTTTTCTCCATGAGATCAACTATTTGGGACCGTGCAACTTAAGTTCTGACGTTTCATGAGTGCCAATATTTGGTTTAGTTGAAATAAAAGACTTTGACTTTGATTTCTTTTAAACTAAACGCGGGTGAAACCGCGGGTCCCAGCTAGTTATAAATAAAGGTCACGTCTAAGAAATAATATAACAAATAAAAACAGTATAGTTAAATTTATTTCACACAAATAAAATAAGAGTTTTGATTTTACTATGGCAACACTGACATATCATGGCGTCTTCGTGTGCCGCGAAAATATTATTAATGTGAACAATATTTTAAGTGTTATAAAGATAAGAAATCACAGTAAAGTGAATGTAATCGCCTTAGCTTTTCCTCCTTGTTATAGTTTTTTAAGTGTTGCGTGCAAAAATCGGCTTTTTTAAAACTTCGGGAGCACAAATATATCATTACGACTGCGTGAGTAAGTAAAACGTACTTTCAGCGGTTCGCAGCGAGTGCACTATATTACAGTGCGGTATTTTTTGGCAGTTTTGGCGTACTGGACTAGAATTCTGGATATATATTATCCTCTTCCCTGACGTGACCACCTTGCGCCATTACGCTACTTTGGCGGTGACCTTCCTAGGTGGTCCTGCGATAACAGCACGTGCTTATTGAAATGACATAAAACCACAATTCAGTATCTAATTTTCATTCGTGCCAGTTACTGAGCAAGTGGGAGAAAATATATGTATGTGCCCAGCTTCACACGGCTGATACATGCATTGCTCTTGTCATTTGTCACGATATTTTCCTGGAGTAAAACATCTAAAGCCTAAAATCTTGCAGTAGATACGACTATCCGACAATGAAAACCGCATTAGAATCCATTCAGTGGTTTTGAATAAACTGTAGTGATGGTGATGATGTAATCTGTTTTATACTTTGTTATTTACTAAAACTACGGCATGTGACTAGGAGGCTTTAACAATTATCTAACTTTGCACATAGCCACCGCAGTTTTGTGTTTTTTCTATGTAGTTCTTGAATGCAGCGTGGAGGTTTGACCGAAAAATATGGCGAAGCATTATTAGCAAGGAACTAAGCGATATTACTACTAAGGGTGCTCCCTGGAGGGACTCAGGCCTCTGCTTAGGAATTCGGTGAGGGGACAAGCTAGGGAGCTGGATTAAGAACAATTTTTTAGAGACATATTCAAACCTACTGGTTCAGCGCGGGCTGGCTCGGTCACAGACAAATTTATTATTTAGCAAACTTGGTAGGATTAATAGAAGTACTAGTGTGTGCAAACCACATTGCAAATGATTACTATAATATAGTATGTATATACTCACTTTGCCATTTCTGAAAGTTGTAATCTCCCGTCCTTGTTAGAATCGAAAACTTGGAGCTGCGGATCAGATATTAAGATCAATATCAACAACAAAAAAGTTTACTGAAATAAAAGTATAAAACAAAAACAAAGTAACAGCAAATCGTAAATGTAAAAAGCGAGAAAAAGTCTTACAGTCATAAACCTATTCAATTTGTAAGTCGTATTCAATCAATTTGTATCGCAAATAAACGTATTATTTCGTACTTTTCAAATAGTAAAATTGACCAACTTGAAGAGAACAATCACGAAATCCAGTGCCGTCTCTGTAAATAAGGGCGTGATCCAAGGTTCAGTGCTAGGGCCAACATTTTTCGCAATTTACACATCTGATGTCACAAACGTACTTCAGCACTCGCTTTGCGGACGACATATAGCGATAACCGCCCGGGACGATGAAGTGGCTGTATCCAAAACTAATAAAGATTGAAATGCCTTGTCCGAGTGGTCTGGTAGAAATGGGCTGATTCTCACCCCTTTCAATGGCCAATACATCGTTTGTGGTACGGTCCATTAAATGTGGGGCAATGTTTTCATAAAAACAAATCCCCCAATGTCCCTGTGTAATTGTGTGCGAAATTTTGGGCTACTAAAAGGTAAAACAATATTAAGTATACAAACGCCGACAGTGTCTGAGCGCTGTGTGACAGCAGTTCTGCAACAGCTTAGTGTTGTCGCATCTTTAGTATATAGTGACGTTGTGAACGGACTCTCATCATCATCATATCAGCCAAAGGTCGTCCACTGCTGAACAAAGGCCTCCCCCATAGATTTTCACAAAGTCCGGTCACATGCTACACGTATCTAATGGCTCCCAGCGACCTTCACCAGGTCATCGTCTATCTCGTTGGAGGTCGTCCTATGCTGCGTTTTCCGGTGCGCGGTCTCCACTTGAGAACCTTTTTGCCCCAATGGCCATCAGTTCTACGTGCAATGTGCTCCGCCCACTGCCACTTCGGCTTGCTTATACTTTCAGTTATGTTGGCAACTTTAGTTCTTCTACGGAACTCCTCATTCCTGATTCAATATCGTATAGAAAAACCAAGCATAGCTCTCTCCATAGCTCACTGAGTGACCTAGAGCTTTCTTACGAGGCCCATTGTGAGTGACCACGTCTCCGTGCCATATATCATCGCTGGTAACACACACTAGTTAAAGACTTTCTACGGATCGTGCTTGTTTAAAAAAACCGCAAATGCGATTCAAAGGGTTCAGAATGCGTGCATGCGTTATATATATGAAATCCCAAAAAGTATTTATGGAAAAACAAAAACTCATCATATCTTTACGAGAAACTTATATGTTCATCTGACGTACACCCGTTTAAAGCGAGATCTCGCAAGCATCGACCAGTACCAAAGAACTCCTCAGTCAAAACTAAGGGGCGCTTCAAAATAGCTGCTTCCAAATGCTCGAACGACCATTTTGTCTTTTATATATAATACCTAATCTATTATTTACAAATATCACTGTACTTGTCTGTAAGACAAATAAATCACTTCTGATTCTTATTATGGACATGGATCTTTCGTAATCTCAGAGCGGAGTTGTGTATTGTCTTCTTGATTTTTCTTTGTGTTGTAGCCTTTCCTTAGTCCAGGTTTCGGGGTCGGCTTCTAGTCTAACAAGACCTACGGGCTGATTACGTGTCTCTGACGGTTTGTGACAAGCGTAGATCGCGCAGACGCCACTTTCAAATGTCATTTAGGTATTACGTATTGGCAGATAGCGATTAAACAGGCGGATCTCTGACGCACACTCTGTCGGACGCTCAATGAACTAATGCATACTCCCCTTTAAATTACAGGCGATTTGGCACCGGTGATCCTTGGCTGCGCGATAGCTGCAGTCGCGTCTGCCGTCACTGTTTTTAGGTAATACGGGTGCGGGTCATCACCAGAGTCTGAGCTAGGGTAGCCCCCTCATTCAAGTCTCCAGAAAGAGGGGCGCGCAGTTGTCAAGATAGATTATTATTCTTCTGCGGATAGCTGTACTCTGCTGTGCAGTCCCTAGGTGAGCTAAGCGTATCGATTATAGCAATATCCCCGATGACGGCTCATTGTAGTGATCATTGGGAGGTCCATGTTCAATAGTGGACGTTTACGGGCTTTTGTGTCTCTTAGAACTGCGTACATTTAATAAATAACCGGACTAAACAAGTGCAGGTATGAGTTGTTAGATTTTTTTGGTATGTATGAATTTCGGGCTTCATTTACTTATTATATGTTACTCACCAAAGACAAGATACAATCCAATCCAATCAAGTGTCTATATATCGTGAGATTTGCATCTATTAAGTTTGGCTAAGTATTAAAACATTTAAATACTGTTTGAAATACCTTAAATTAAAGTATATAATTTTCCAAAATGTTTACCTTCATAGATTTTATATGCAATAATGCATTTCATTTAGGACTATTACGTGGGTACTTTATGGATGGGGGGTGATCGCTTTACAGTCACCCTCTCAGAGATGTGCCTATAGGCGTGGCACCAGTGGGCGGCTCTAGTGCGATCATACGAGGACCTGGAGCCTCCCTTAGGTGCCGAAGATGACCGCTCCAGTGGTTATAGCCGGTAAGAGTCCGGCATACCCCTTCGCCCTTCCCCGGGGCAAAGGAAGTTCATGAAGAATTTCCACTCGGCAACAATAAAAAAGCAGGTACTTTATGAATGTCGACTGTACTCCTTACGACCATTACCTACGTTAGCACTTCAAGTTCAAAGCCCTTACAAGCTATGCCTTGTAAAATAATTTCACACACGGAACGTATGTATGTATACAGGGGTTACTGGGACCATGACCAGTGGCCCTGGATAAATAAATATGGATATATCGGGTCCTGTGCAGTGCATATTTTTCATATAGCGTAGCGAATAAGGGTCCAGGTATTGATACTCTTGTATACACTTTAGGTGTAATGATATGTTTTATCTGTTTATGTTAACGACCTCCCTAAGATAAGTAAGATCCATGATAAACTAGATACCATTGTGTCCGTATATTCGATGAGTTTGTCTTCTGAAACGTCGTTGATTTTCTTGGCTTCCTTTAAAAGATCTCGTAGGAAATTCTGAAAAACAACAAAGTTAATAATTTACAACCTTGTTTGTATGTAATGAGACGTCTGCCAATCTCATGTCTATACTACTTAAGTCTACCCTTTTAGTTGTGTTTCTAGTCGTTAAATACATGAAAACCAGAAAAAACCTCAAATTGATAATAACTCCTCGAGCGCAGGGCAATGTACCATACGCAAACGATAAGATTAATATAGTTATATAGTAGGTGTTGATATTGCTTAAGTTATACAACATGTGTATTTGTTTACATAGTGATACATGATTACACGTGAAACTAATATAAAAGACGTATTAAAAACAAAAATCGTGGCTATTACATAACTCTTTCTATTCTGTTTTGCTGGCATAATAACATTGCTAAGAGCATTATATAACCTACCAATTAAAATAAAATGTTTATGTAAAAAAAAACAAATTATGGGTGGTAAAACTCTAATCTGCTGCTGACTTATTAGGACAAAAATAATTTTATTATACCTAATCATCATTTCGGCCGAATGAAATCCACTGCTGGACACAGGCCTCCCCCAAAGTACACCACAACGACCGATATGGGTGTGTTGGGGCTCGTTGGGGGGTTTTGCCATAATCGCCACGCTTGGCAGACGGGTTGGCGATCGCAGTTGTGTTGTTAATTTACTCGAAGGACGCTGCTGCCCATCCTCTGATTAATCCCTTAGTCGACTTTTACGACACCCACAGGAGGAGATGGGGTGGTGGTATTCTGAGCCGGCACCACACGGCAAACCTAATATTATCTTGATATTGATTTTTAAAATTTACAGCTTTATTTTTTATTTACTCTTCTCTTTATTGTACACCAAAACATATCATAAACAAAAGTTTAATTTAAAAAAAACAGTACATTAGGCGGCCTATCGCTATCCGCGATCTCTTCCAGGCAACCTTTGGATGGAAAAGATATCAGGCAGTCTGAGGTGTAACTAATTATATAAATATAAATTAATTTAATAAAAAGTAAAAATATGTATTGATAAACAAAAAAACGATTGTTTATTATTATTCAATGTAGAAACAACTTATCGTAATTATAATATACTGTTCATGTTAGCAGGTTATATTGCGGTTTTAGCAAAAATAAATTAAGTAAACTACCCTCACGCAGAGCATCGTATTTTAATAAGATCTATTATTGTACCGTGTTATAAGAAAATACTTACATAATATATTGAATTGAGTTAACGTAGCACTATAAATAGAACAGTAAGAATAGAATAGAATCATTTGTTCAGTAATTAGGTACTAGCAGACACCTACGTACATGTCATATTGAAATGACGGAGTAAATTTCGCGGACGGAGTAAAAATGCGGAAAGAAACTCAGGGTTAGGTGGGCGTTCCATCTATATTGGTTTATTCATTATATCAGCTATTTATACGTCCACTGCTGAACAAAGGTCCGCCATAGATTTACACAATTCTGTGATCATTTTGGGGAGTATTTGCCAATACTCACCACGCTTGGCAGGCGGATTGGTGAGCGCAGCATGGCAACTGTCCACAAAAGAGACATTGCTGCCCATCCCTTTGGTTTAGAGTCTTGATAATGTTGGGGTTGCCCGTATGTTTGCGGATTGTGCAGGCGCCTAGCTTAGGCCCAGTACACATGGCTACAGATTAAGCTAAACAATCCAGTTAACGCTGATCTCTCGTCGTACGGAAAGCCTATACAATGCGAGTTCAGCTTATACTGGAATATAGCTTGATATTCCTTGCTATTCCTATATCCTTCCTTGATATTCCTAGTCTTACGTACTAGGGCCATTACAAACGCAAAGTTAGAGTCATAAATCATTCATCATCATCATCATCATATCAGCCACAGGACTTCCACTGACGAACAAAGGCCTCCCCCTTAGATTTCCACAACGAGCGGTTACATGCCGCCCTCATCCAACGACTCCCAGCGACCTTCACCAGGTCGTCTGTCCACCTCGTTGAGGTCGTCCCACGCTGCATTTTCCGGTGCGCGGTCTCCATTCTAGAACCTTTGTGCCCCAGCGGCCATCAGTTCTACGAGCAATGTGCCCTGCCCATTGCCACTTCAGTTTACTAATCCTTTCAGCTATGTCGACAACTTTAGTTCTTCTACGGATCTCCTCATTTCTGATTCGATCTCGTAGAGAAATACCAAGTATAGCTCTCTCCATAGCTCGCTGAGTGACCTTGAGCTTTCTTATGAGGCCTATTGTGAGTGACCACGTCTCTGTTCCATATGTCATCACTGGTAACACACACCGGTTAAAGATGTCATCACTGGTAACACACACTGGTTGGTATTATCAGCCGAAATTAATAATCAATCTACGACGGATTTCTGCGACCCAAACACGGATGTGTAACGTAAATAAATGAATTTTGAATATGACGTGGGTACATTTTGGGATTAAATTAGAAAATAATATGCAAACTGTACCGTGTGACATATCACATGGAAAAGCCTGTTGTGAGGGTCTCAAACATTTATTTTTATAATTTTAATATAAATAGTTTTAAAGTTATTTAAGATAACAAATGAAAATTTACCCTTATCCCCGAAATTAACGAGCCAAAATGTTTCAATACAGAATGTAGTTCTTTACTAATATATAGATTACAGGAAAACCTATAAGAAGTCTGTGGTTTTTTAAAAACATGGTAAACTACATAACTGTAAGTATAGTCTTATATATTACACTTAAAAACATATTTTCTATCCCTGCGATATCGATTATTATTCGATTTAGATTTTCAGACTAGTTTTCTGAAATATGGCATCACTAATGACATCTGTCACCTGTCATCATATCAGCCACAGGATGTCCACTGCTGAACAAAGGCCTCCCCCTTAGATTTCCACAACGAGCGGTCACATGCTGCTCTCGTCCAACGACTCCCAGCGACCTTCACCAGGTCGTCTGTCCACCTCGTTGGAGGTCGTCCCACGCTGCGTTTTCCGGTGCGCGGTCTCCATTCAAGAACCTTTGTGCCCCAACGGCCATCAGTTCTACGAGCAATGTGTCTCACCCATTGCCATTTCAGTTTACTAATCCTTTCAGCTATGTCGACAACCTGTCACTCAAAGTCAATTATTATTTATTTCCTTAGTTGTTTGAGCGTACCGTGAATGTGATTTCTGTGAGTGTTATATTTCCTTGACGATATTGAAGTCCAGTTTAAATAAAAATAATATAAAACAACAGGAGTAGTTAACCACAGACACAAATCAATGCACATCTTACAACTATTTTTCTTTACTAACAATTGCTAGATATGTCACTATTTCCGAACCGTGTCGCGGTGGGTCATCAGAGGCTGGTTAGACATTTTTAAGGAAACTTGTGACAGAATAAATGATAGATGTGTTGTGATAACCGGATTCGCTTGTAATAATGTTTACCTTCAGTTCGTCAGCCTCTATGTATCCGCTGCCATCAGTGTCGTATTCTCGCCATATCTAAAAAATAAACAAGAGGTATCTTGTATAAACGCCATAACTATATGTATAGACTATACACGTCTTAGACTATATACACGTATTATTTAAATATATGGACTTAAATATCCGATATCTTTGGACAAATATATTGCATGTGTGACTATCACAATAACACAACGCAGTCGTCAAAGAACTTTGATCAAATCTTGGACAAAACAATTGGATGTGTGGCATGGCGCGCTTAGTCTATAATAACTACCTTTACCTTGAAGTATCGTAAAGAAACTACCGTAGATAGAGGAAAATCCCTTCAAAACCGATTTGGCAGACAGCGGTAAACAAGATTTAGTATCGAGTCCTGGATATTCGCATAAAAGAAAGGCAGTAGGTACTGTAAAAACATATAGAGCCCTAAATAGTAGCTAAAAATGCTTTGGGATATGGGATTTAAAATCATCCCTGTTAGGGATGTATTTATATTCACTAGGCGGCGTTCCTGAAACGGTGGCGCGCGCAACGTCGCCTTGGAAAAAACGAGGTGAACACAATAGGAGGATACTCTCAAATTATTTTAATTTCACAGTTCAGCATCAGTTTGTTTTAGTTTAACGTTCATTGCGTTGAATTAGTCTAAGACATGGCTGATTTCTAGTCAGATACGGTTCAATTAACATTGTTGAAATGTCAAAATGAACTTAATTAATGATTAGGTAATTTAGGGGGCTACTCATTTTCATTTCATATTCGTCATCTCCTACACGAAACCCTTGCAAAGCGGAGGTAAATATCCATAATAGCTTCTTGTGAATAATAATGATGTGTTACCTTCATAAATTCCACGCTGGATTCCAAGGGGTTGTCGAACCTGAAGAGTAGGAGGAAGTTCTCTTCCATGGGGAGTAGTTGTGCTAACTGTAAAAACGATACAAATGTTGTCATTCAATTTTAGAGTAAGATGTAAATCACATAATATTCTGCAAATGTCGTGATGCCCCTGTACGGACTCTTTTCTTAACACGCTAAGTTGCGGGTTATAGTGCAGCTATGGTGGCACAATATGAAAATTGGAGTGCAGTGGTCTCCTTCTGCTAGAGCATCATGCTCCAGAAGGAGACCTCAGACCACAGAGTGGGATCGGGAGAGGGCCGATCTCACTTGGAGAAGGAGAACACGGTGCCAGGGTAACAATCATACCAGTGCCCAGGACCAACACGCCTGAGCCCTCGTAACGTGAGCGCGCAAATCGGGGAATTTGCGTGCACGTACCGGGACCCTGCGACGCGCATGTGGCCTCGTGCCACCGTGGGCGCAAGACAGCGTTGCTGAGCACTACCGGGGGATCCTTTACATTACCTCCCGAGATGTGATTGGAGGGCGGCATTTTTACAGTCGCTTTTCCTCCACATGACCGTTTTACAGTCATCCTCTCCAAGATGTGCCTAAGGCAAAGCACCAATAGGCGGCTCTAGTGTGATTGTAGGAAATTTCCTGGAGGTCCTTTTCAGTGCCAAAGACGACCGCTCCGTGGTAT
Organism: Diloba caeruleocephala; assembly: GCA_947459985.1. Lineage (NCBI taxonomy): Eukaryota > Metazoa > Arthropoda > Insecta > Lepidoptera > Noctuidae > Diloba > Diloba caeruleocephala. The sequence goes on along the minus strand of OX381627.1, from coordinate 10,577,753 downwards.
TAGCCGGAAGGGGTCCAGAATACCCCTCCGCCCTCCTCCGGGCGGAGGAAATATATCATGTATTTCCACCGGGACAAAAAGGTTTCGGGTTTTATACCTGGCATGTACCGGTATGACTTTTTATGTACAATGGACTTTTTTAGTCAATTTAGGGACTCGTTATTTTAGATTAAAGAAAAGAAAACATAATGATTTGAAATCGCCAATTCACAATGATCAAGTATTGGTGATGAATGCTTATTTTTCTTTGTATAAAAATATGGCTTTGCCCTGCACTGCAGTGGGACAGACATTATTATTAGGTCCTTACATATTATGAAATTGGCCATTTGTTGAACTGGCCATTTGGTCTCAAATATCTGGGGTTTGGTTAGGAAATTTATTTCAACTCGTATGCTCGTGTATGTGTGTTTTGAATTTAGTTATTCATTTGTTTTCGCGTCATTTGATTGTTCTTTGACATCGCTCTGTTCACCAGAAAACTTAAAACATCGCATTATTTACGAATACGAGTTCCACCGTGATACCCGCGTTGCAGAAACAGCTTGAAGGATGAATTATACGTATGGGGCAGCTACTGCAAAAGAAAACACGGTACGATTTTGGTTCCAACATCCTACAGAACAAGCCCCGTGGATGGCCTAAGGCCCAAGTTAATAATGAAGAATTAAAAGTGACCGTAGAACCGGATCCATCGTAAACCATGCCGGAGTTAGCGTCAGGCTTCGGTGTGAGTGATAGAACAGTTTTAATTGACTTAAAACGCTTAAGCTCGAAAAACCAGTACCTCGTAAATTGAGTGAAGCACATCAACAAATACGCGTCAAGTGCTGCCTTACATTACTCAACCGGCACAATAATATACTTGTGAATGGATTCTGTACGATAATCGGAAACGCTCATCACAATGATTGACCCCAGAAGAACCGGCCAAATCCTGCTCCAAGCAAAAGTTGACTCTGAAAAAGGTACTGGTGAGTTTGGTGGACAGCTTTCTAAGATCTGGCCAGACAGTTACGGCAGATGTGTATTGTCAATAATTGCAAACCAAGATGGAAAAGTTAGCCGTTAAAAACCGAGGCTGTCAATTGCTCTAGCCCACTGCTGCTAAGGACAACGCTAGACCACACACTGCATGACAGACGGTCGCTTAATTAGAGGCGTTGCAATTAGAATGTCTCCTACACCCACCATACTCCCCGGACCTTGCACCAACAGATTACCACTTTTTCCGGAATTTGGACAAGTTTCTCCAAGGAATAAAGTTCAATTCCGATGAGGCAGTACAAACCGCCTTCAAAGATTTTATTGATTCTCGCTTCCAGACGTTCTTCAGAAAATGAATAAATAAATTACATATGAAATGGCAAGTGCCTAGATAGCAATGGTACATACTTTGATTAATTAAATATATAATTTCATAGTTTCTTTTCCGTTTGGTTTTTTCTATATATAATGCCAATTTCATTTGTAAGGACCAGGAATATGTCGAATATAACGTTTGAAAAGTAACTAACGCTTAAGGCACAACAACTAATTCTATCAATTTCCTCTATGGTCCATGTTATTAAATCTTCAACCAGTCTATCATCGCTGTTTCTGTTTACGAAGTTCAGTGCGTTGTAGGCGTGGCGTCAGCTAGTCTTTCTTAGGCAGACCCGAATTTTCACAAAGCCCCAAACTATCGATTATTAAGAAAGTTACGAGTGTGAGCAGTTGATATTTGCAAGTGCTGTCACATCTTACGGACTTTGAACATAGCTCAAGCGCAACGTAGTACTAGCCCTGGGTGGCATTACAATTGTTATGGATGCCTAAACATGACGCTTCCCACCAGGTGAATGACTTGTACGTCTTGTTAACAAGGTATTTTTATATAACTATTTGACGATAGGTACTTTGTATGGAGGCGTGACAGGGATTATGAGTCTACAGATCAGACACGTGGAGGTGGCGTTCTATTGGCTGTCAATAATAAGTTTCCAGTTTCTGTTCGACCAGAATGGAACTCATCAGCAGAAGATTTGGATTACTATCACAATTAAAAATAATAGACCACGCAACGTATACAAAATGCATATTTGCATTTTATATTTAATTTCACAAAATCAAGGCAATGCTTTCTCATACAACAGCTTATAAATTTCTCAAACAAATTAAATTATGTGTTTATGAACAACCCAAATGACAAATTCTTTATTGCGGGTGATTTTAATCTTAGTAACGTGGTCTGGACTAAACGCAATGATTCTTCTTCTACAAATTTAGTGCCTTCATTTATACAAGGTGAAGGGCAATAATTATTTATTGATATTATTACACAGTGCAATTTACAGCAATATAACCACGTCCTTAACGTAAATGACAGACACCTGGACCTTATTTTTTCTACTGAGAGTGTAGAAGTCCTACACAGTAATGACCCATTGGTCCCAGAGGATGCTCATCACAAAGCCTTGCTTATAAATATTTGACGAAAATACTGTTTTGCACGCGGAAATTACCGTGTGACATATGAGGCCCTCGATAGTATTTCATGGTCGGAGAAACTTCATAATTGTCCGCTACAGTCTGCCGATATGTATTATATAACTTTGTTTGAATTAAGGGACAAGTATATACCTTCTAGAATAGTCTCGGAAAAAAAATACCCTCCATGGTAAGGCCCATCACTTAAAACGTTTTAAATGAAAAACGAAAGATTTTTGATAAGTATAAAGTATATGGTAACCTTGAAGATTATCGAACTTGCTCTTTGCTTAGATCCAGGGCCAAAGTTTTAGAAAAAGAATGTTATCTCGCGTATAGAAACAAAATTGAAACCAGAGGTGGGGATAACAAACTACCGTCGATTATGCATTATGATAGTTCTACCGCAGATAGTGGGCAAGCAGTCTGTAACTTTTTCATGACATACTTCCAGTCCACATATTTACCCTCGGACCTGTGGTCAATAACATGGATTTGTCTCACTTATACAATTCAAATAATACCATCTCAAGTATTGATATAAACATCGAAGAGTTGTTTAAGTTACTTAAGTCACTGGATCTTAGCAAAGGAGCTGGACCCGACGGACTTCTGCCAATGCTCATCGTCAAATGTTCTCATAGTCTTGTTACTCCTCTCACCATCCTATATAAGCGCTCTATTGCTGAAGGTACAGTTCCGAATGTTTGGAAGTCAGCCTTTGTAACCGAAATGATGTCTCAAATTACAGACCTATCTCTAAGTTGTGTATTTTGTAAAGTTATTTGAAAAAAAATCCACAGGCAAGTTTTTGCAGCCCTTTCACATTAATGTTAACTGTTCGCCAACTCTTCGTTCAAAATATTATTCTGCGCAAACAGATCCTTGATTATAATCCTGTCCTGTTTGAAGGTAAGCGACGTAAACATGCAGATTGTCCATCAGTACGGTTCAAAACAGCTTTCTCTCATAGACACTTTGCTTTCCTTGGCAATCATTTGTATAACAAACTTAATGAAATATTGTCAATATACGCCCTATCCAAACAACTTTGTAAAAAAAAACTATCAGCATGGCTACAGAAGTTGGACTATGGAGCCACGGAGCAATTGCTTATTGTTCCTTCTTAGTAAATACGAAACTACACAAAAGTAAGAATATCGATAATTACACCCCACACAGACACACCTTCCACGCGTACGCGTACGCGTACGCGCACCACACAGACACACACAGCACACAATCATCCCCTTACACACCAACACTTTCAACATGGCCCACCTCACACGCACAGAAACGCACTTCCACACCTGCATACACAAACGCGCTTTACTAACACCATGCCATGTTTGTTTGTTTGTTTATTTTTTTTTAATATTTTTTTCTTCTTTTCCATATCAATACCTCATGCATATGATGAGTGAACACGGCATATTTAATAACTATAAATTCGGGGTGAGGGCCTGGTGATCCGTCACACAGGGTATCCTAGTATGGACTCCAGTCTCTCACAAAGGATTGTAATCTAATATTTTTAGACTAATGTAACAATTATAAACCTTTGTGAAGAGAGAATGAACAAATATATTATTATATATCTCTCTTTTCACGGGTTTATATCCCCTGTAAGGGGGAACCCGGTCTTTTGACAGGCTTACGCGGGGACATAGGTTATTACGCCATTAGACACTTCCACCCCCGAGCATATAGCTCTGGCGGCCCCCCTCTGATCGGCCAACTAAGGCAAGCCAGAGTTGAAAATCCTGCGGGCACTCATGGGGTTCCACTCCAACCAACCAATAAAAGCAAGCGGAGACGAGGCCCTGACCGACTCTCTGGAGCATTCGGGTACGCAGTGTCGCCACTCACATTCAGCTCGCCACAAACTGCCCTGCGTTCTGTAAGCTACTTAATATACTTTTTTTTTTGTTTTTTTTATGATATACTTTTTTTTATCATAAGGTATGAAGAAATCAAGCAGCTAATTTAATCTGCCCTCCAGGATTACCTTATCCCATGGTGAGATAACGTTTGCCCAGAGGGGTTATTTATTATATATTATTATTATTATTTTTAAGTGAACAGCTTGGATTTCTTAAGAAACGCTCCACAGTTACCAATCTTATTTGATGTAATATTTACTGATTACAGCAAGGCTTTCGATCGTATACATCATATAATCGTTTTTTCCAAATTGCAACTAGCAGGAGTATATGGAAACCTTCTTAAATGGTTTGAGTCATACCTACACAATCGCACACAGGCTGTTGGTGTTAATGGATTTCAATCTGATTGGGTTCGCATCCCATCAGGGGTGCCTCAAGGTTCTCTAACTGGACCCGTTTTATTCACAATTTTTATAAATGATATTAGTATGAAGTGCTTTCTACATTCTAAATTTCTTTTATATGCCGATGACATGAAAGGATTAAAACAAATAAATAATCTTAGTGACTGCCTATTATTACAAGAGGACCTCTCTCGACTAGAACAATATTGTGCCGCCAATAACCTGGAACTAAATGTTTCGAAGTGTTACTTGATCACTTTTACCAGAAAACGTAATCCAATTATTTTTAATTACATGCTTAAACGGTATCTGTTTGTTTTCCTTGAGCGGCTCAAAAGGCTGGGCCACATGAAGCACCTACGGCACCAAGCTGTTACGCGGTGCTGCCTGCACTACGCTACCGCTGTGTATCGAGAGATGCATATCTTCGTGGACGCGAGCGAGTACGCTTGCGTCGCCCCCATTTATAAGTGCGCGGTCACCGCGCGCGCCGCATTTCACCTGTCTCTGGCCATGGCCAAGGGAACCTTGGCCCTGCTGAACACCGCTTCGATAGTGCGCCTGGATCTGCAGGCGGCTGTGCTAGGCTGTTACTTAGCCCACATGATCAAGACCTGCAGCCGGAGTGCCGCCTCCGCCGGCCAGAATAGCGCAGTATTGTGGCTGGCTCAGAGAAAACCACCATACTTGCTCAACATCAGCGGCCGTTTACGTATGTTGGGCAACTGAAACACGCCGTCAAGAAGATCTTTGTGCTTACGAGATTAGGGTGCACCAAGTGCACCGGTGAGAGAATGTGCAGGACTGCCTGTTAGTTTTATTTTATTTTGAAATCGACTATTGTAATTAGCAGCGTGATAAGGAATAAATGCGTGGAACGAGTAATGGCGAGGCGGGCGTTGCATCACTTATATTTTTTTCCTAATGGGCTTCTCGCATCATCTTATATATAGGCGACGCAATGGCCGTGGCCACGCCTACGGCCAAGCTACCGAGAGCCACGTACGCGCCGCCATTGCTCACGCCCTCGTTGTAAATACAAATGTGTATTTTAATCGAAGACCATGAAATGTTGAGAAAAATTATCTTATTAAGGATCGACTACAAATTTCTTAAATTTGAGTACAACATTACCTCTCGTATGTCAATCTTTCCGTCTTGATTATCGTCATAAGCCTCCATGAAGCAGGCCTTCAGCTCCACTAGCATTTCATCTGACACCGCCTGCGAAAGAACATAAGAAAAAACAATAATGCGCATGCTTTAACATGTATAACTTGGGAGGCAAGTATCGTTGTTTAGTGTACTAAACTCTACAGAATTTTGCCTATCCTTAGGCAAAAAAGCAAAACAGGAAAACACAACAGGTCTTTGAAAAGCTTCGAAAAAGAACAACATTTAGTCTTTGATAATAAATATTTTTAGCTTTCCGAATGCTAAATCGATTTTATTATTCAAGGGATTTCCCTTAATTTAAGATTTCCCTGCGATTATGATGCAGTACTTCAGTATCGGAGCCGTGTGGTGTCCGGGCAAATAATATGGCTTCACTCCATTTTCTCATAAGGATATCGTAAAACGCGACCAAGGGACTCTTAACCAGAGCGATGGGCAGCAACGCCCCTTTTGTGGAACAGCAGACATTATGCGCTCACCAAACCGCCTGCCAAGTGTGATGAGGTACTGGAAAAGTCATCCCAAAATGATGACACACGACACGTAACCGATCGTTGTGGAATTTTATGGGGGAAGCCTGTGTTTACCAGTGGACGTCCTTTGGCTGATCTGATATTTCAATATCAATTATAAAGTTATGCTTGGTAATGATCGATGATTATAATATCGCCTAGAGACTTTTTCAGTATAATTGTGTGATCAGTTAGGATTACAGGGTATAGACCTTTGTTAACTAGCCATAACACAAATCGATTCCGAACGTCCGAAGGAAAAAACGGCGGAGCCCTTATAGGATCACTCGTGTGTCTATCCGTCTGTCACAGCCTATTTTCTCCGAATCTACTTTACAGATTAAGTTGGAGTTGGTACACATATGGATTTCTGTGACCTAAACACGGACGTGTAACGTAAATATACAAATTTTGAATATGTAAAACTTGTAAATATACTACACTTTTGGGGGGTAATAAGGAAAATTTTAGAATAAAGTTTTGCAAACTGCCGTGTGGTGCCGGCTCAGAATACCACCACCCCATCTCCTCCCTTGGGTGTCGTAAAAGTCGACTAAGGGATTAGCCGGAGGATGGGCAGCAGCGTCCTTTGATTACATTAATAACTCAACTGCGATCGCCAATCCGTATGCCAAGCGTGGCGATTATAGCAAAACCCCCCAATGAGCCCACAACACAGCCATATCGGTCGTTGTGGTGATCTTTGGGGGAGGCCTGTGTCCAGCAGTGGACTTCATCGGCCGAAATGATTGATTGATTGATTTGCAAACTGTACCGTGTAACATATTAAATGAAAGGGCTTATTGTGAATGTTTTAAACAGTTTTAAAGTTATTTATGAAAATGGCGAAAATTTATCATTCCAGATAAGAGGGGCGCTCTAATCTCCGAAACTACTGAGCCTAAAATTATGAAAAACATGGAAAATGGCTCTTTGCTTATAGATTTCAGGAAAACCTATAAGATGTATATAGTCTTAAAATAACATGGTAAATCTTTCAATATTGTGCGTACAAACATACATTTTTTGTTGGAATGTATCGGAGAACATGTTTTTCAACAACATGTTAAGTTTGTTCTTGGGATAAATTATTAGTATAAGACAGAATTCAACAATGGACATTATATTCAGCAATTTCGGAACCCTCCACGCGAGTTCAACTCGCACTTGACCGGTGTTTTTCTTATTTTGGTTACCCGCTAATAATTTCTTTTTTTGTTATACCCTAACCCCAATCTAGTATTAGTTATTATATTTATTTATTTTTATTGAATTGAAATAGTCTCTGAACATAGTATACTAACATGATGATGAACAATGATTTTACAATAGGGCCTTAATCTAAAGAGGTACATAAAAATAGAATCCAACCTGAACTAGAGTAAACCTGTAGGTATGTCAGGTATCATAAGTACTTCTTAGTTTATTATAAATATATATTTTCTAAGACTCCTTCAATTCAATTCAATTTTTCAATATGGCAACAGTGCCGGTGTCGACAATTCTGCCAATGTCAGTAGTGTCATGGAAGAACGTGTGTAGTAATCATTTTTTAAATAAAACTAATTGATTAAAATCTAAGACTCCTTATTAAGTGAATAAAATAATAGGCTTTGACACTGACATTAATCATACAACTACAACATAAAAAAGGTTAATTTTACTTAAATAAATAAAATAAAAACTTATCAGAATGTCATGTGGTGAAACCTGCATGCCGAAGAGGGCTCCAAAATGTTCTCAACGGTGCGTCCAATCCACCAACACGAACTAGGCCAGCGTGGTTGACTAAGGCCTAGCCTTTCTCATCGTGAGAAAAGGCCCAGGCCCAGCAGTGGGACAGGAAGGGGCTGATTATTAGCATTATATAATTAACAACTTTTCTGTATTAGCGTACGACAAATTTTTATACCCTGTTCTAATACCTAATATAATTGCAATATTTTTATGTATAAACAAAATGCGTTTAGTTGATTATACAAAAAAACTCTATACCTTATAGAATGCCTTAATATATATTTAGCTACACAGATGTCACACAGAAGTCCACTGATGGACACAGGTATCTCCGAAAGATCACGACAACGACCGGGTGTTGTGTGCTCATTGGGGGGGTTTTGCCATAATTACCACGCTTGGCAGGCGGGATGGCGATCACAGTTGAGTTGTTAATGTACTCGAAGGACGCTGCTGCCCATCCTCTGGCTAATCCCATAGTCGCCTTTTACGATACCCATTTAATCAAATGGATTGGTGGTATTCGTAGCCGGCACCACTCGGCGTATGGATACTTTCAACAAAATAGTTTCTGTGTTTCCACCCCATCAGGTAATACAATAGGTAACTCATTAATACACACAACAAAGCATATACCTCTTTTATCAATTCACCTCATAGTTTGCAAATGTACCTAAGGATTTTTTGTTTAAATAAATTCCAATCTGTACTAAATAAAAGCTCAATTGGATTTTTAAAAGTAAGAGTATCTATTGTTTATTATTTCGTATTCAAAACGTTATAGGTAAGTCATATTAATCCGTGCGGTGTCCGGATTAAGAATATAGCACCACTCCATCTCCTCCCGTGGAAATCGTAAAAGGCGACAAAGGGACTAAACCAGATGGATGGGCAGCAGCGTCCATTCTGTGGAACAATAGCCATTCTGCGCTCACCAACCCGCCTGCCAAGCGTGGTGAGTACTGACAAATTCCCCGCAATATGATGACACAGTTGTGGAAATCTATGGGGGAGGCCTTTGTTCAGCAGTAGACCTCCTACAGCGGCTTTGATGTTGGTTTGATGTAAAACCACTGGAGCGGTCATCTTCGGCACCGAAGGGGGGCTCCAGGTCCTCGTAAAGTCACACCAGAGCCACCCATTGGTGCCACGCCTTAGGCACATGACGGCAGGGATGACGGTAGGAGTCCCCCTAGTCAGGATCCCCTCCGCCCTTTCCTAAATAAAAAAAAAAAAAAAAGGTTTGAATTGCGTACAGAAAAACGTATATACATATTTAGTTTTGCTTCGCATTTAATGTTAGCAGGTTATGCTGTAGCCTAGTTTAGTGTTTGTGTTTAGTTTAGTGTAGTGTAGACTAGTTTTTATCCCGGCAACGTCTTGTCCTCCTCTTCCTCCGTGTGGGATCAGCCCTCTCCCGTTCCGGCTGTACGGTCTTCATCTGGAGCATGATGCTCTCACAAACGTAAACATCAGTACAATTTTCATGCTCTGCCAGCATAGACGACACAACTGCTGGCAGAGAGATATTTTGTCCGATCCGATTGACCAGGATTGGCCACTCGCAGCCCACGCAGGGACTCTTTGAGCATGTGCTGTGCGGTATCCTGGTCACTATCTCTGTGGTGGCACTGGGCTATGAGGGCTCCTATCAGCTAAAACCACAGATACGGGTGTACCCCCGGTGTCACCGAGCGGCAGGGCGAGCATTTACAGCGAATGCTACGTGTCACTTTATCCAAGTATCCTTCGAAGTCAGCAAAAGACACATTGGGGAGACGTAGCAGCCTACTACTGCCAGATGTATTTTACAACAATAAAGCCCTTTATTAAAGTCCAACAGAAGGCAGGCCGACCTTCTATCCTAGCTCAATACATAGCGATGGAGTCCCCGGCGCCCTCAATCCAGCAACGATGGTCCTAGACGCTGTAGGGCTCAGCCACAACCAACAAGGCAATCAGTTGACAATAGTTGCGGTAGTGGATCTGTTTGCCCTGAAGGCCTCTTAAAGCTAGGATTTGTTTTTTGCCGAAGTTTGAAATGAGCGGAATCTTCAGTGACTACCGTGCACTCTTTCGGTATTCAGGTATCGGAAGCACTGTAATGACCATGTCGCCAACACTTCGACCCTGACCGACGTCCAACCCACACAAACACGGAAGGTGAACACCAGCCTCTTGGCCGCCTCCAGTAGAATCCGGAACCAGACTGTGCCCAATGATACTTGTGAGCGGTGAATTATACCCACCTTAACATGATCGGGCGAACAGCCGGTCACCACCACGATGGCATCTGCTTCCACACTGTTATGACGGCGTCGTTTAGGTGCTTTATTCCTTATTATTATTTATAATCTTCATGAGACGTGCAATATGTACGTTGAAGACGGGGGTCAACACCTCCCACTTGCAGCTCCCAAGAGTATCCACTTTGGCGCGGCAGTCTTCACCAGCGATGGAAAGCACCATTCCGCCGCCGCCTAAAACACAACCTAATCAAACCCCAATACAATGAAGAACAAAACACATTATGAGATTCGTTTTTGAGATTAAATCTATGATAATTTATAAATATAGGTTTCATTTCCGAACAATGTCCGTTTATTTATACTGAGTCCGCCATTGTTCAACTGTGGGTAGCGTTTCAATGGGAAGCAATTTCGAACTTAGAACGCTCATCGCCCTGTTTTGAGTGGATTTAGCATTTTATTCATGATTTTGTTGTAATATGAATTTTGCCCTTTGTTGAATCGAAATCTGGCTGAATAAGTTTTGTGCTTTGGGCTAGAATTTATACAATGAAATGAAAAAATGAAAAATATACTTAATTATGTTTTTCCAGTGATGCCAATTTGGGGGTTTTCCCCCTAAATTTAGGGGCAATAAGTATTGAAAGGGGCTTTTTTAGGGGCAGGATTTCTTTGGGTGTTTTTTTAGCGGGGAAGGATTAATAATAATATAAACTAAAAGTTCTTATATTTCTGAACGCTACCAATTTGCACTTGTTTATATTTGTTTTAACGCAGCCTAGAACGAACGGTACGCCTGTCGAGTTCATTCCGCGCCGCTCATTCCAAAGAGAATACAAACTCTATGATGCTCATTCATTCATTATTTATTTGTTGTTTCACTTTTATCGTTCGCTTGAATTCAATTCAATCGTCTCAGTTTTTTGTTTAGGTTCCTTCTATCCTTTTGTTAATAAAAATAAATATGTTGGGTGTTATTTAATTTGTTAGTCTCAAGAGTTTATGAGTTAAGAATTAAGGTTGTTCTTTCGGTTTTGGTTCTTGCATAAACTTCAAATATTCAGAATACATGTGAAAAGAAATCAGACAATTCAGAATACATGTGAAAAGAAATCAGACACAGGTTAAATAATTTAAAAAAATATGCACCCCGCACTAGCACCTCTGAGGTCACTGCCGACGACGATGACGATGCCGTTTTAGATATATTAATAATTAGATTTAGAAAAAATTGACTCAAATTTGGATTTAAATATTTTACTCTGAATTTTGTTCCGTTGACCTGACATTTAGTACTTCCAATCAAAGTTTTTAATATTGTATTCTAAAGCTTGCCCTAGATTATATTTTATAAACAAATATTTGTACGCCGGAAACGGCAGAATATTATGGACATTTTATACCTGTAACAACATTGTAACAATATTCTCACAAATAAACTTATTACTATTACTTACTTACTATTACTTACTTACTATTACTTACTATTACTATTACTATTACTTCATAATCTCGTCACGATGATCACGGCGCATGAACTTCACTATCAGCGGCCGCGGCCTGCTGCCTCTGGCACCAGGCGAATCGCCGCTCGGAGAGGATCGCGACGACCCCACATGCTCAGCACAGACGATATCGCGCGCTTCGATGACCACGCCCAACTTTGTTCCCACCAAAGTAACAAGTTGAGTGAACGGGTTTTCTACCTTCGACTCGGGTATGTTTGTTATTTCGAGGTCATTAACGAGCACCTCTTGGTTCCTATCATTTAGGTCGGTTTTTAGCTTAGAAATGATTCCCTCAAAATGTCAGCTGATTCCTTTTTTGTGGCCATAATTATTCTGTTCTAATATTTCGACTTGATTTTCTAACGTATCGATACGCGAGTAGTTAGACGCTATATCGTTACGCAGCTCCTGAATCCCATGGTGCATAACCACCATTTCCTCCTGTAGGGTACCCATTGGCTCTCGAAACAACCGTATTTCCGTTGCCAAATCAACCTTAAAGTCTTCCGTGATATTTGGGAAATTATGTTACAAACGTCCGACAGCACAGATGAGTCATACCTAGAAATAACCCGCGTTTGTGGGCTGCAAGGTTTTATTTCCGGTACAGATACCTGCTCATCCTCTCACTTTTTACTGGAGTGTTAGCCCTGTTATCGCGGAGATAATTTTTTACGTATTCTGGGCAGGTCTAAAACTTAAGGAAAATTTAAGTAGAGCAAATATGAGAATATTGTTATAAAAACAGATCATTCAGACGATTCGTAATCAGAACCATGAGAAACACGTGACTTAAAGCTGGCAACCTTGAAAATGACTACAATACTTACAAGTAACATTCATTAAAATACCCAACTAAAGTAGACACTGTGAAAAAGGTTTATATAAAGTTAAAACTAGTCTATAGGTAGGTACTAAAAAAACACTTGGAATTGAGATGCTCTTATGCGAATAATCTTAAACTACTGTTTTCGTTACATTTACAATCAATAGCTGTTCATCATCATGTCAGCCATTTATACGTCCACTGCTAAACAAAGGCCTCCCCCAAAGATTTCCACAATTGTGTCGTCGTTTTGGGGGGTATTTGCCAATACTCACCACGCTTGGCAGGCGGGTTCGTAAGCGAAGTATGGGTACTGTTCCACAGAAAGGACGCTGCTGCCCATCCCTCCGGTTTAGAGAACATGGTCGCCTTTTACGACAACCAACGGGAGAAGATGGACAAACATAATCCGGTGAGTCTATTTGGAATATTTCCGTTACGGAGAAGATTGTGCTGGAGTGATACGTGTTCGCATCAGTTGATTCTGCAATGTCATCAAGTAATTAGACATGACATACATCACGGGAATCTCAGGCAAGCCTTAGGGATTGATTGGTGCTGCTAACGTAACTTAGCAGTCTTTTCGTAGTCTGCTCTGAGCACATAGTGGTCAGGGATGCCAGGGAAACTTTAGATGTAACGATTGAGCTACCTGTTTAATTCACCCAAATAGCGGTAACTTTCACTCCGAACTACACTTTATATCCCTCCTAATAGAAATTATTTTATTAAAACTGTAAATGTTGGTTTACATATGATATCATGTTGATATTGCAATAAGGACGAAACTCTTTGGTGTAAATCCTAGCTAATTAGAATAAAACTGTATTTATTTGAATTATTATTTATTATATAAGTGTGGATGACATTTACGTATATAATAAGATTCGGCGGGAGACGGCAAGCTTGTCCGTCGTGTTTTGATGTATTAGATTGCGAGAAGTGAAGAGTAAAAGTATGATAAAAAGTTATCTTGAAAATATATACCTGAGAGCCTTGTGTGATCCCACCACACCCCGCTAACCATCATCGAGCACGCTCACCCTCACAATATCCAATTTTATTTATACATACATTTCTGAAAGATAGTATAACCGCTAGCTTTCAATGTGTGACATGTATTTTTTTTATTTCCGTTGTAGGTGGATGTTTCTAGTAATATCAGGCAAGCTAGAGTTGAGTCTCTGGCCGCCTCTCTTGGACATCCCATCCGCATCTGCAGTCATATGATATTAGCACACTGTGGTCGTGTGCGTTTGCAAACTTGTGGGTGCACAATGCAGTAGAAATCCAAATGTGTGGCAACGTTTTTAGGGTTCTGAACGTCCGGAGGAAAAAACGGCGGTACCCTTATAGGATCTGATCGGCCAACTAAGTTGAAAGTCCTGCGGGCACTCATGGGGTCCACTCCACATAATTATTATTATTATAGCTGAGACACTGTTTCTACCAGCTCTACTATGGATAGGTTAAATGCACTCACATCCAAGTTGTACGTTCTGTAGAATAACAACGAACTTTATTTTTAACTTTATTTATTTAAATAATAACTACGAGTATATGGGCCCGAAACTGTCATTATCATTTTTATTCTATTTTGACCATTTCCGAAATACGATAGATTTCTGTTACGTCGAGAAATAACAAAGTTAGAGCCGTTAAATTTGAGATGTGTAAGTTTTGTATTTTTGAAAATATGCGTCAAAATACAACTTAATATTATTACACGTATTTCCAATAAATCAAGAATATACAATAAGTAAATACATGAAGATAAGCCTTCGGGCAGCGGTTGGGGTTTGAACATGAAACCACATAATCACAGGCCTATTGTTAGGCTAGATTACGTTAACAGATGCTAAAATGTTTCTAATATTATTATTCTTTTACCGAGGTAATATACAGCGTGATAATTTTTACTACGGATGTTGATTTTGTTGCTATACTTTAACATCTCAGATGATTTTACACTAAAATAAAGGCTTACTTCTCAGCTTCTAAAGAGACGTAACACTAAAGTGAAAGTCTTATCTAAATCTAAACAGATAAAAAGACAAACAGAGAATATTTCCATTAATGAAAAGTAAATAAAAAATGCACTTTAAAGTAAGAAAAAGGTATAGTACTGCCAATTAAAATTTTAGAAAAATACTTAGTGTCCGTGTGGTTTCCGGAAAAGACCACTCTTCTCCACCCATGGGTGTCGCAAAAGGCGCTGAGGGTTGATATCAAGAGGATGGGCAGCAGCATCCTCCCATGTGCTAATAATAACACACTGCGATCACCAATCCGCCTGCCAAGCGTGGTGATTATACCAATATCTAGGACCTCATATCAGCGACCATTTTAAAAAGCTAAAATAAATATTAATCATTGGGAGGCCCATGCTCCGTAGTGAACGTTTACGGGTTGTGTGATTACAGTAATACTTAATGTACTATGTATGACTGTAATGCTAAAAAAAGTCTCACTATTTTTATATATTTTATCGTTTATTACTTCTCATTAAACTTGTGTATCAACCAACCTAAACGAAATACCATATTACCTTCGCATATTACGGAAAGATTGAGAGTGCTATTTCTTACATATCTATTGTACTGCATACCTGCCTGTCGATGCCACAGAGTATCTACATGTAACCACATCCAGTTAGTCAACGCGAGCTTTTTCGGAGACAATGTTAGAGGGGAAAATGGATGGAGCAATGAAATTAAGAATCACGCGTTCTGATTTCAAATGTGTGGTCTGCTGTTAACCTTCGAAACAGGTTTAGTTCTTTACTTTTGGTCTGGCGTGACAAAGAATGTCACATAATGTAAATATTAAATAACTCGGCATCATCATCATCATATCAGCCAAAGGATGTCCACTGCTAAACAAAGGCCTGCCCTAGATTTCCTCGATTGTGTCGTCATTTTGCGGGAATTTGCCAGTACTCACCACGCCTGGTAGGCGGATTGGTGAGCGCAGTATGAACACTGTTCTACTAAAGGGACGCTGTTGCCCATCCCTTTGACCTAGTCCCCTATTCGCCCTTTACAACTTCCACAGAGAAGATGGAGTATGCTATATTCTATATCCGGACACGACACGAAAATAAAGTAAAAGGAGTAAATAACGAGGTAAACTCGTAGCGAGCAATAGATAATTTAAGTATTGTAACGTGGTTTACAAGTTTGCTGAAGCAAACTCTTTAGTACTCGACGCTACTAGCGCTCCGTTGGAGATGATCGGTTGTAACGGAAAGGGCTTATATATCTGAAAGTATTGTATGACGAATGAACATTGTGAACAACTTTCACCCATATCGGCCGTTTTGGCGATCTTTGGGGAGGCCCGTGTTCAGCAGTGGACTTAATTCGGCCGAAATGATGAAAAAAAGGTGATGAATGTCTTAAAACTAAACTACGATATTTCACGATTATTTTAAGCGAAATCAGGCCGATGTATACCTACCTCCTTAGGTAACTAAAAAGAAATAAAAAAGATTGAGAATAACTGCTTTATTTGTTTATGTTTTGTCTCAAGCCTAGTTCAATAGGAGCAACATAAGAACATAAAAAGTAACCACTAGAAAAACATAAAACACATTTATTCGTCGACAACAACACATGTTCCGTTAAATTTAGTGCGGCCAGTAGGACATTCGGAGCCCCCTATTACATACAGCTGTAGAGATCGGGGTGATGTTGTTCCAAATCTTTCTGGAGATTCTGCTATCCATCCTGATTTATACAGCAATACCCGTGCATCACTAGGGTAGCAATGCACTTGATGCAGAACCAAAACACAAAGTAATAGTACACCGAAATAATTCATATTGACTACCGCACGCTCTGGTTAATTATAAAATGAGTATGAAGAGAAAATGATTATATCAGAGTTTTGTAGCTACTTAATTGTTTTATTCATTATTGAATAACTGGAGGCTTACCAAGAACTCTTAATACGTGTCAATTAAAGACGTCTACTGATTTGTTTTGATTATTCGTACTCTGACAATAGCTAATGCGATACTGTTGACGTTGCCGTCTAATTATGTATACAAAACGATATCTTAATAGCACTCCCTTGTTTTCGTTCATTCAATTCATATGTGATGCCGTACCATGATCTCATTTAAGCGAACCAATTTACGAGCTTAACTGTCTTTAGGCAAATATTAAAAATTACTATTTTACTAGCATAAACTAAATCGTTGTAAATACTATTGATTTAATATCTCATTTCAGTGAAATTAAAGTGTGCTTAATGCTAATAATTTAATTGTCAAATATTGTGATATTTTTTAATGTTTGATACAAAGACTTGTTCTTAGATGTCGGACGTTTTAATTTTATTTGAATTTTTCGAGTGCGATAATGATGAGAATATTGTACGTCAAAAACGAAGGCAAGTAACAGGGAAACAGTTGGATCCTTTTATTGAATTGGAAGAAATTGAATTCATTAAAAGACATCGGCTGTCTAAACTATTAGTTTTAGATTTGTGCGAAGAGAACACCGCTGTTTAGGTAGCCTGTAAAAATTACCGATTTACCCATTCAAAAAAAGGTAAGAAAATCCTTACTAAACACCCTCTTAATTCACTTATTGTACAATAATTTTATATTGGTCGAAGGTTGCATACATTAAACGGCCTAAAATATGCAAGTAACCAAAATTACCAAAGGATGAATAGATAAATATGCCAAATCGAAATGACATGTTTATGTTTCACGTGCGTTCCAAACTTCGATACTGATGTTAATTTTAAGTCTATGTTTCAATATGTAAGCATATTCATTTAAAAGTACTACTATAGAAAATAGACCTATTTTCAGTCAATATTTATGTTATAATATCTATAGTTATAATCATACTTGTTATCACTTTAAAATAGAATAATATCTTACATATTTACCAAGATAAAAACCGTAACATTCGTTAAAGTTTGTAAAGGTAAGTTTATGAACGCAAACTCACCGTGATGAGTGAAAAAGACGCAATATACGACGTTTGAATACCGCGATTTCTTTCCTACATTATGATTTAAAATCCGACTAGAGACAGAATTCGTTTATTTACAAGAGGTCAGGGTAGGAAAAAAAAGATTCACTTTAGGGATCTAAACTGATTAGCGTCGGTATGGGTTCGCTAGCAGAAAAGGTCATGGTAGGCCTCCAGGTCCTTAGGTACAGAAAGCAACTGACTGAAACCTCATTTGTGAATTCTCGGAACAAATTGAGTCGGTGATGCTTTAGATAATAATATTTGTCCCAGTCCACTACTAAAGGACTTTGTTAAAAACGGCCTTTATATCAACACGTGTGTGACCTACACCATAATTTCTAGTTTTTTAAATACCTTAAATTACAATCTAATGGACACTGCACAGCCTCGTGAAGATTTTAAAAAGTGGTATCACGACTTCATTTGCCATCGTATCCCCAGCGCCATATTTGGACGAGTACAATAGTTAGCACTGACAACAAAACTTATACTTTATTAATCGTCACACCATTCGTTTATACAAGGTAAGCCGAAAAGGTATTAAAGTCCGATAATAATGATTCCTTTTAAGCTATAGAGAAACAGTCGTGCAAAAATGACAAACTGAGACACACACCTGTTACACGTCATCGCGACATCCACGATAATAATATGTCATATTATTTTAAATTCTGATTTATAATATTTTATGTAAAAGATATTTAGTTATGATTAATTGGTATTACTGTTTTAGTCATATTTAATTATGGTGGCAACTCTGGATTGGATTGTTAAGGATGATATAAAATCAAACCCAAACAGGGGTGGACACACTAATACCGATCCAGCTGTCCCCAAAACAATAGCTTGTTATCCCCAGCAACCCCCTAAGCCGAGGTCCGTGTCCCGCAGAGGGCGCCATTAGCGGAAGTTGCTTAGTTTTTAATATTAAATTTAAGCCTGGCTGGAGGCCTCTTTTGGCTTCGCCAGCAAATGACCGGTTAAGCAACCACATTTCCCAGAAATGAATACGAGAAGCCCAACAAAAAAAAGGGTGGACACACATTCTGTTCTCGGTAAAGCTACAATAAACATTGTTACTGTATCGGCCCGTATCGTCAAGGACTCGGGAAGAGAAGGATAAACAATAGTGCCGAAGATGAATTTTTTTTTCAAGAACACCTACCCTCTTTGACTTCAAGCAAAAGGCGACGAGTCAATCACCTGGATGCAGAAGTTATTCCCAAATTTGATCCTGGAAAAGGCACAACCAACGTCAAAGGCTGGTTACATAAAATAGACCAGTTGGGAGATATCTATGACTGGGATGACAGGGATCGAATATTCGTCTTGCAAGTGAGGCTACGCGGCGCTGCAAGAGAGTGGTACGACGATCTTGATGACTACAGTGCCTCATGGACTCTGTGGAAGGTCAGACTCGCTAAAGCTTTCCCTCGATCTACCGATTTCGTTGATCGCCTAGAAGAGTTGCTCGCACGCAAAAGGGGCAACGGCGAAACTATGACCAAATATTATCATGATAAAATGTCATTATTGAAGAAGTGTGACTTGGACGGTGAACGCGCAACCTCTTGTCTTATCCGTGGCTTGCCCGTCGAACTTAGAGCCAATGCCAAGGCTTATTTGTGTGAAATCCGGACGAGTTGTACTACGGATACTTATCGTCATTAGAAAATTATAAGAAGGTAGAAACCCGAAGTTTGGAGGACAAATCCTACTGGCAACGCGGTGGGAGTACAGGAGCAATGCCGAAGATCTGCTTCAACTGCCGAAAGACTGGACACGAAGCACGGGGGTGCCGAGTTGGGATACGCTGTCAAATATGCCATCGTGTGGGTCATGGTTCGACATCATGTTGGTACTCCGGTGCTGGACGTGCGGCCGGCGTCGTAAGCACGGAACGTCCACCCGCGTTGCAGTGGAACACTGCTGCATCAAAACCACAACAGGTTCGTAATGTTTATTTTACTACGCATGAGGTTATTACAGACTTGTACAAGAAAATGGTCACTATTGATCATCTAACTGTTTGTGCGTACATTGCTACCGGTAGTAAGCTTAACATATTAACGTTAAAAACCCCTAAAGCATTATCCCTAGATATCCTACCTTCATATGTAAACATGAGAGGTTTTGGTGGAATGTATACCTCGCCGCTGGGAAAAGTTGAGTTTCGACTACGAATAGATGATATGAATATTTTCTGTGCCGCTGAGATTACCGATTTTTATATGAATGACTTACTAACTAAGTCTACTAACTACATACAATAGCGTCACATTAGTTAGAAATTATAATGAAACTACGGGGGTAGTTTCATTATAATATTTACAGATATGAGTTTTTCGAATGATGAATTCATTAGCAAGGTAAATGTTTACCTATGCAATGATGTTGAGTTACAACCAGGAACTACCTGTGATGTTAATGTATATATACGAGATAGCCTACAGTCTATTAGTTATGTTTTAGTTACAAGACCTGTATTAATTTCGGTCGGAAAGTATTGCGTGTTTATACCACAAGCCATATTTGAACATGGGAAGCCATTCTTTTTGAGAATTTAGGTCACACAATTGCATACTGGAGGTCAGAAATTCTTATTGCGCGCGCAGTCGCATATGTGTGATGACGTGTACACAATTGACAACTATACGGCATATTTAAATAACTGTGAAACAACAAAAGAAAGTGGACATGTCTGATCTTAATATAGGAGATATCGACACCCGTAATGCAAAGCGATTAATACATTTATTAAATTACTATATCGATTCTTTCGCGGATAGTAAGGAACTTAGCTGTACGGATCTCACCGAGATGGAAATCAAAACCACTACGGATAGGCCTATCTATTGTAAACCTTATCGTTTGTCGTACAAAGAAAATGAAATTGTGCAACAAAAGGTTCGTGAGCTTTCTGACGTAGGCATTGTTAGGGAGTCCAGCTCTGATTACGCAAGCCCAGTGATACTGGTAAAAAAGAAAGGAGGTGACTACCGTCTATGTATCGACTATCGAGCACTTAACGCACAAACTATTAAAGATGGCACTTTAAAGCCATGTACTGAAGGTGCAGCAACCACGGAAGTTACAATTCTGTCTCCAGTCTTAAGGTCACTCAAAGTCTTCCTCACATCCGCAATTTGGACTTCGGCTTCGGAGATACGGTTTTCGCGCTGATGAACCTGCTCCTTCATTGTATTGAGCTCTTTACCGAATGTCGCGTGAAGATCCTTTATGAGAACCATCTGCTCTTCTTGGCGGCGGGCCTGCTCCTCTTTATCCCGAAACAACTGATCTTCCAGCCGTCGTGATTGCTCCTCCTGGCGGCGAGGCTGCTCCTTAGCATCGCCATTAGAGTCGAAAAGTCTGGAGTCCCTGGCGCTGGAGAAGCTTCGGATGGACCAGCGGCTGGCACTGACGTCGGTGGGTGTCTACCCGGTGTCGGCGACGGTGATCTTCCAAACCGGCGCTGATCCATTTCCTGCTGCCGTTGACTCCTAGTTCGAATACCATCCGTGTCTTCCTTTGGCAAAACCGGCATAGTTTATCCCACTTCTGACACCAAATGTTACGAGCCTGGGGTTCGGGATAAATTAAATTCACCAATATACACGGTATTACAATCACAATTTAATCTTGATTACAAATAATGTTGCTTATAAAAACTTACAAGATAATTGTCTGGTATTCCACTTGTTCTTCACTGTATCGCAGAGTAAACTGAACTGCCTGTCGTTCCATCACGGCCACTATATATATGGGCCGACCGATACTTTGTAGAAAGTTCCAGAATGTTCGCTTTCCAGAACCTTCCAGACTATGTGGTTCCGCTACTAGACACCAGATGGCGCCACATAGAATAATCCCGAACATTCTGGAAGTTACTACAAACCGTAGTACAGCTACTAGATAACAGATGGCGCTATGTGTCTTGTTTACGAAGAACTATCCAGAACACTCCATAAGTCTCTACACGCCTTAGTATCGCTACTAAATACCAGACGGCGCCCCGCTCCGCCATTATTCATCGAATGGCGTTATAATATCTATTGTACTGCATACCTGCCTATCGATGCCACAGACTATCTACTCGTACATGTAACCACATCCAGTTAGTCAACGCGAGCTTTTTCGGAGACAATGTTAGTGGGGAAAATGGATGGAGCAATGAAATTAAGAATCACGCGTTCTGATTTCAAATGTGTGGTCTGCTGTTAACCTTTGAAACAGGTTTAGTTATTTACTTTCGGTCTGGCGTGACAAAGAATGTCACATAATGTAAATATTAAAGCATCATCATCATCATATCAGCCAAAGGATGTCCACTGCTAAACAAAGGCCTGCCCTAGAGTTCCTCGATTGTGTTGTCATTTTGCGGGAATTGTTGGGTTGGTGAGCGCAGTATGAACACTGTTCTACTAAAGGGACGCTGTTGCCCATCCCTTTGACCTAGTCCCTTATTCGCCTTTTACAACTTTCACAGAGGAGATGGAGTATGCTATATTCTATATCCGGACACGACACGGAAATAAAGTATAAGGATTACTCCTTATACTTTATTTCCGTGTCGTGTATGTAACGAGGTAAACTCGTAGCGAGCAATAGATAATTTAAATATTGTAAAGTGGTTTACAAGTTTGCTGAAGCAAACTCTTTAGTACTCGACGCTACTAGCGCTCCGTTGGAGATGATCGGTTGATTCGGAAACACAGGCGCGCTGGAGCTCCGTCCGCGTAACGTTTTGCATAAAATATTTGAATTCGAGTGTGTTCTGTAATTGTGACTGATGCTGGTGTCAAACTATAAAACTAAAAACTAACAATACAACATTGTAGAAAGCCTCAAGTTTTCGTTTTCATACGAATTCATACGAACAATTTTCGTTCAAAATTTCGAACAATTCATACGAATTAAAAGAAGAAAGTTGTTAGTTTTACCCGCTATAGAATTAGGTATTCACTAACATTTGCAATAAAATAAACGAATATAATGAGAGTTGAATCAGTGTCCATAAAAAAAGCGTATCAAAATATTATTGCTCATTTATAAAAACAGTAACATTCATAGAGTTAATACTGAAAATACAAACAAACTAATTGAATGAATGCATACTAAAAACGAGCAACTGTAATAAGGGTTGCTTACTATAAAATCAAAAAATATAATGAATGATGAATTTGCTGGGGTCCAGCTACTCTTATATTTAAACTCATACAATGATAACTCTACTAATTGGGTATCGGCAGGTATACATAATATTTAAAAAAATGACAAAAAATTTACTTTGTTATAATTAAATTCAAATTTGATCATCACCCCTTTAATAATAATTTTCTTTTGATAGCTAAGCACTATTAAAATTTGTTCATTATGTTAAGTGTGAATGTAGGGTAATAATAACATTGATATTAATATCTATCTTGATATTAACTGTCTGGCGGCTAGAATCCTTCATACAGCCAACTCAAATATCCTGCTGATTAGTGGCGTAGAGTCATTGAACTCCTAAACTAAGGCCCTAATTACAAGATCGAGAATCAAAACTCAAGTAGAACTTGAATCGAGATTGCATCAATTGAATATAAATGCTGGACCTATTATATTGGGTTCATATTTGATTAACGCAATCTCGACTCAAGTTCTAATTGATGTTAATTCTTGATTTGTAATTCGGGCCTTGCCTTGCGTTTTACAAATACTGACATATACGTGCTATCTTTTGGGATAGACTCAAAACATCTATGGCGGTGATATTTTCTTTAAATGGCTAGTCAAGACGTCGCCCTATGCAGTTCACATATACCTATGTGTAATACTTAAATCTAATAGTCTGGTTGCCTAACCAAGACTATGAGATTAATGTATCACAAAACTATATTTTAAAAGATTAACCGTGGAGTTTCTTTCTTTATTTGGTTCTTCTCTACGGAATGGCAAACCTACCCGATGAGTATAACGTTTAAAGCTCATGAAATCTTTTTTATAGTTTTACTTAAATAACAAAGATATGAAGGTTGACATCCTTATGAATTGGTTGAAGTTCCGTAAACATTAAAGGCGATAAGTCACTGTACAAAATAATTACACTGCGGTGACATTGTGTAGGTATTATCTGAAATATCACTTAACAAACCAGAATATTCACATTTCCATATTTAAAATATCAAGCCTACATAAATAGGATAGGGCTTTTACGTTTAAGGTTTCATTTGCCAAGACGTCTTTTGTCGAAACAGTCATGAAGTTGTATTTTCTGTGTGTTATGTTTATTACTTTAACGGCAGTAATCTCGACAACGCCGATTAACTATTATCCAGAATATGATGAGTGGGTATGTGAATACATTGACAGTGTTGAAGGAAATGATAAAATTGAAGACAAAGCGCCGAAGGATCTAGACGAAAAAAATAAAGCGCCGCAAGATTTAGATAAAAAAAATTATAATCAAGACAAAGAGCCGAAAGATTTAGATAAAGAAAATGATATGCAAGTCGAATCACCGAAAGATTTAGATGATAAAAGTGATATTCAAGTCAAAGAGCCGAAAGATTTAAATAAAAAAAGTGATATGCAAGTCATGGTGCCTACAGACAAAGCGCCTGTTTCTAGTGATGGTGCCGATACTGCGTCGGAACCTGGTGCTATCTTGAGTGGTAGTGAATGTCCGAAGGGAAAAGTAAAACAAGGTGGCACATGTACAGCGGAAGATAAATAACTGTTTTAAACAGTAGTGTGTTTTATTTCTCCAAGTTACTTTCTACAGGTGATTTGTTGATTTTATTACTCTATGATGAACTTATTCTATTCATTTAAATAAAACCAACCCAATAAAAATATCAATAACAACAACACAGCAACAATTGTATCTGCGGACATTAGTTGCCTGACAACAAAAAGTAATCGTCTTTTCTCTTCGTGATGGGAGCCACGACTCGGATCCAATAGGTGGATACTTAATCCAAATAAAAAACCATGCAACATACATTGCCAACGTTAACGTATATCAGTCAAGCATAGAATTATTTATTAAAAATATTTCAATTGTTCGATCCCGGTCATCACCCCTGACTTTACGGATCCACTATGCCTATCCGCATGAACGGATCAGTATTTGGTTATCACTGGCGTTAACGATAAAGATAAAACATCGTGAGGAAACCTGCACACATGAGGGTCTCCAAAAATATTTTAAATGGTATGTATACTCCGCCAGCCAGCGTGGTGGACAAAGGCCTAACCTTTTTCGTCGTGAGAAAAGGCCCATGCGCAATATTGAGACAGTAATGGGCTGATTATGTATTTTTTTATTTTATAGGTGAAACGTGAAACATTTTATTTCATCGGTAGGTCTAATAAGAAACTTTTTTTGAATTTTAAGATTCTCTACATAAAGAACTTAAAACAGAAAAAAAGAATTACATAAATATATTTTTAGCTAACAAGATTGACGATTTATAACGATAATACATATAACATTCACCTGTAACCGTCCCACTGCTGGGTAAAGGCCTCTTCTCATACAGTGAAGGAAGATGGAGCATTGATCACAACGTTTGCTCAATGTCTGTTGGCGATTTACAACTTTCAAATCCAGTTTTCTTCACAATGGTTTCCTTCAACGTTAAAGTCATTGGATTAAATAAGAAATTACATTGAAAAAGTCTAACTGGTACATACTAGGTTTTGAACTCGCATCCTTTACTTATTCATTAGCTGTGTACCGCGGTTTCACCCAATTTAGAGTTGAGGCATAAACAATATTTTTGTTACATTTTCGTCTGGTATTCTAGTATACAAATTCCGTAAAGGGCACGACTGATGCGAAGGGAGCCACGTGGGATGGTATCTCGTAGGCATGCACAGTTTGGCTCTTCTCGGTAATGCCCGGATCTCGTCGAGCGGCCGCGCTATTACGTTTTCACTTAGACTATTTTTCTTTTTGCTCGGCTCCTAAGGTTCGTAGAGTGATGTAATATAACCTTTCTTAGGAATTGGGCTAACAAAAATGCAAAATGGAATTTTCAAATCCATGGGGTAGTACCAGCGATTAGCGCATCCCAACGAAAAACAAACAACCTCAGCTATATTATGTTAGTATGGATATAGAAAAAAGAACTTCATGTAATACCACAATACTGTGCATGTTTCCAGTGCCAGCTTTTTATTTTCTACAAAATTTGTTGCTTTATAAGCTTACGAGTTAATAATCCGCATCTTCCTGGAGGTAACGATTTTATGAGATAGTGGCTGATTTCAAAAGGCATGATTTTACTGCTAAACGCGGGAACTTGACCCTCTAGCAACAATTTGAAATACCTATTAATAAATCAATAAATAATAAAATCCTTTTTTTTATTTTTTATTTTTATTTTTATTGGTAGTGGAAATTCTTCATGAACTTCCTTCGCCCCGGGGAAGGACGAAGGGGTGTGCCGGACTCCTACCGGCTAAAACCACTGGAGCGGTCATCTTCGGCACCTAAGGGAGGCTCCAGGTCATGATCACACTAGAGCCGCCCACTGGTGCCACGCCTATTGGCACATCTCGGAGAGGGTGACTGTAAAACGGTCACCCCCCCAGGGGGATTGTAAAGGATCCCCCAAAGCGTCCCACGGCAGCGCGTGACCACATGCGTGCTACCGTCTTCTCTTGGGTCGCTTGGTGTGGGCACGCAGATTCCCCAATCTACGCACCCGCGAACCCAGAGGTCCCCCACCTTATAGCAACGGCAGGGGTTTTCAGGCGTATCGGAATTAGGTGCCAGGGCGGTTGTTACCCCGGCGCCGTCACCTTCTTCTTCGAGCGGGATCGGCCCTCTCCCGATCCCGCTCTGCGGTCTCCTTCTGGAGCATGACGCTCTCACAGAAGGAGACCACTGCATTCCAGTTTTCGTGCTCTGCCAACAAAGCCGACACTACTGCTGGCAGAGAGAGATCTTGCCCGATCCGATCGTGTGCTGTGCGGTATCCTGGTCGCTATCACAATGGTGGCATTGTGCCGAGGCCTCACGTCCTATCCTGTGCAGGTACGCACCGAAACAACCGTGCCCGGTGACCACCTGCGTCAGGCGGTAGGTAACGCGCTCGCTCCTTTTGAGCCAGGCTCCAAAGAGCGGCAGGACGGCCTCGACGACGCGCTTGGTCGCAAATTGCATCCGCAGGCGGTGACGCCACTTTACAAGTGCGCGTCGCCGAGCCAGCCGCCTCAGCCTGTCCAACGCCCCTGGAGGCGCGTTTTCGCCGCACTGGCGGAGGGAGCGTGTCTGATCGTAGACCCACGCATCCATCTCCGCCAGGATGTCAAAAGGCGGAAAACGCGCCAGGAGGGTGGCCGCCTCGTAGGAGACTGTTCGGTAACCTCGTGCGATCCGAATAGCCACTCTGCGCTGCAGACCGTGAATTTTGGTTCTGCAGCGCTGGGCGCCTGATAGTCGAGCTGATCATACAGGCGCCCCACAGGAGAAATCCTAGAATGGGGCAATGTTTAAAAAAAAAAAAAGTACTTACCTGTGAGGAAACGGAATTTCTACTTTATATTCCACGGTACTTAGGACACCTGCACTTAATCAACCTGATATTTCCATTCTTACAAATCTAGTGCGGACACACACACCCACATACATAATATACATACACCTACAAATCATCATCATCATATCAGCCAAAAGACGTCTACTGCTAAACAAAAGCTATCACCATAGATTTTCACAATTGTGACGTCATTTTGGGTGGAATTTCCCAGTGCTCACCATGCTTGGCAGGCGGCTTGGTGAGCACAGTGTGGCTACTGTTCCGCAGAAAGAACACTGCTACCCATGCCTCTTGTCTAGAGTCCCATAATCGCTTTTTACGACGTCCACGGGAGGAGATAAAGTGAACACACGGAAAAACTCGAACAAGTATGTTTACCCAAATCATATACATTGGAACAATGGGAGGAATTAAGTAGGTAGTAGGTCTCCTTTCACACACAAGCAGGCAAGGATTCCAGCAACTGTGCGACCTCGACGGCCCACGACTTTGCGAGAGATTATTCGCTGAGGTTTAGGTAACAATCACCAATACAAGGAACCGGTTATCATCGCAACACCTGTAATGTTTATTTATTTTCAATCCCACAAGTCTAAATTCTTTTTAGCAGTATTATGGACCATAATAAAAAAACGTGTTTCTCAGTTAAAGCCAAAATTAGATACCGTATTTTAATTTGGTTCTAAACCAAACCTTCCAATAAAAACTACACCGATACAAGTAGGTATCGATACTTTTTGACGAGTACTATCTTTTGATATAAGTAATGAGTAAAAGTATCGATACCTTGATGGTATCGTTTCTTCCCTAGACGGAACCACATCCTTTTTTTTAGGTTGTCAGAACCGTTTTCAGTTTAG
Organism: Diloba caeruleocephala; assembly: GCA_947459985.1. Lineage (NCBI taxonomy): Eukaryota > Metazoa > Arthropoda > Insecta > Lepidoptera > Noctuidae > Diloba > Diloba caeruleocephala. The sequence continues at coordinate 10,549,596 of OX381627.1, read as the reverse complement.
AAACTAGGTAGATAATGTTATATTTATTTATAATATTTAACTATTTTGTTTTAAAACGTGTGATAATGATATAAGAGAATATATTTCATTTTATTTTTATTATTCCTTTTTAGCTAGCGAACCAATTCCGACGCTAATCAGTTTAGATTCCTAAAGTGAATCGGTTTTTTCCTACACTGACCTCGTGTAAACTGAATCTCATTTGGTTCGTAATGAATGTACGAATTCTGTCTCTAGTCGGATTTTGAATCGTAATGTGGGAAAGAGATCGCGCTATTCAAACGTTGTATATTGTAACTTTTTCACTCAACACGGTGAGTTTGCGTTCTTAAACTTACCTTTGCAAACTTTAACGAATGTTACGGTTTTTATCTTGGTAAATATGTAAGACATTATTCTATTTTAAAGTGTTATAACAAAATGACTCTTAGACTGTCTTATTTATAGTTTTTATGCCCTTTTAAACCTAATAGGTATATGCCAATTATTATGAACAACGAAGGTCTACTTGGAGAGGATAAATAACACTATTGGACTACTGTACTATAACCGTATATTAATCGTACCAGATAATTACAATAGGTTTGCTACTCAACTTAAACAAAAAAAATAAGTTTGTTAGGGTTAACTCCGGTAACGAAACCATAGCGCGATCTAATTCGATTCCAACGCCATCTAGGGAAGCAAAAGTAAACTATCTAAAACTATTAAATTCGTGTGCTCGCGCCATGGTTTCGGTTCCCACTCAGACATGCCGCCCACCAAGGACATACTGCCCGATGTCCTTCAATACCGCCCACCGTGCCAAAATAATATGTATTGCTTGGATATAGGTTGTCCATATATCGTTGGTGAGAGGTTATACAAATCTAAATTCAATTGGTTACAGGTAGCACACATAATTTAGACGTCGGTCTTTTTATAGTCGAGGATTGTGTTCGTAATGTTACGACCCGTGTAATCCCGTCAGATCCAGGATGTTTCCGTTCTATCCTACCTAGTAACCATTTGCCAGGGGGCAAATCATCCTCTTTTACTAATACTACCTCACCAATAGATGGTTCCGGATTTTTGTAGGCCCATTTATGCCGTTGTAAAAATTGGTGAAGGTAGTCGTGTGACCAACGACGCCAGAAATCCTGCATCATTCTCTGGTGGAGTTGCCATCGTTGTAAATTATGTACGTTTGTCTTCTCGTAATTAAAATCTGGCGGTACAACTAGTGGCTCCCCCACCAGAAAATGCCCTGGAGTCAAAATCGTGAATTTATCCTGATCCTCAATATAAGATAACGGCCTTGAATTGAGGCACGCCTCAATTTGAGCCAGAACCGTCGTAATCTCTTCAAATGTTAACGTAGTGTCTCCTATCACCCTCTTGAGGTGATACTTAGTGGACTTTATCCCGGCCTCCCAAAGGCCACCAAAGTTTGGTGAGTGTGGGGGAATAAAGTGCCACTCGGTACCATTATTTGCAAGTTCCTCTGCTAATTCTGAATTACAAGCTGACCTTTCCTCGTTGAATAAGAGAACCAACTCTCGCGCCGCGCCTACAAAATTGGTGCCGTTGTCACTGTGCACTTCCACACACCGACCACGCCTGGCAACAAATCTTCTAAAGGCTGTCAGAAAGCCTTTGGAGGTCAAATCACTAACCGCTTCTAGATGCACGGCCCTGGTAGCCATACATATAAACAAAGCGATGTAGCCCTTATACGCTTTGTTACCTCGACCTTTTGACACTCTTATGCTTATAGGGCCAGCGTAATCTACACCACTACTTAAAAAGGGTTTGTTCGGCGTCACTCGAGCTGACGGTAATTGCCCCATAAGTTGTGGCCTTACTTTAGCTGTGTATCGAATGCACCTCACGCAGCTTCTAACATATTTTTTAGCCAGTAATTTAACTCCTATGATCCAATACTTGAACCGTAAGTAAGTGACCATCAATTGCGGACCACCGTGCATGGTTTTGACATGAGCGTCAGCTATTAACAAATCGGTCAAAAAAGATTCCTTCGGGATCAAAATAGGATGTACTCTATGGTAACTTAACTGCGACATTTCAAGTCTCCCTCCAACTCTAACAATTCCTTTAGAATCCAGAAATATGTTTAATGATTTTAAACTTCCATTTTTATAATCTGTCCTATTGTTTTTAACTTCTTCCAATTCATTGGCGAATGCTTCTTCTTGACCTTTCTTTATACATAGCTCTAATATCTCCTCCAGTTCTTGTTGAGACAAATGTTTCGACACAATGCTCTGCTTTTGTAAACGTAAGAACCTCCTACAATAAGCTAAAACTCTGATCAGTTTCGACAAGGACGAAAATCTGTTCCAAAAGGTCAGGTCAAACGTAGACGTATGTACCTTGACTTCTTCTAAACGTGTAACAAGATGTTTTGGCCTTTTATACTCAACAACCTGGTCCTTTAAGAAACTCGGGCCATCCCACCATAACGAAGTACTTAGAAGTTCTGAAGGAGAAATACCACGCGAAGCACAATCCGCTGGATTTTGCTTCGACAGTACATGTGACCAATGATGCGTATCTAATGTGGTCAGAATATCTGAAACCCGGTTGGCCACAAAAGTTTTCCAGCGGCATGGATGACAATTTAACCAAGCCAATACTACCTCGCTGTCGGTCCATGCATGCCAATCTCTCTTTGGTATATTCATAACCTCACCCACTTCCGCTATCAACTTAGTTACGAGAACTGCTCCACAGAGTTCCAGTCTTGGGATGGACACTTGTTTAATAGGCGCCACCTTTGTTTTTGATGATATTAAAGAAATATGAATGTTTCCTAAATGATCCACCACTCTAAGGTAAACAACCGCGGCATAAGCCATCTTCGATGCGTCTGAAAATCCGTGTAATTCTGACTTAGAGTTATTAGAACTAGTGTGTAACCATCGAGGGATTTTAATTCGAACCAAGGAAGCCAAGCTGTGATGGTAAGTATTCCATTCTTGTAACAAATTGCTGGGAATTGTTTGATCCCATTCCAACCCTGCTAACCACAGCTTCTGGATATATATTTTAGCTACAACTATGCTCGGCGCCAACCATCCCAGTGGGTCAAACAAACGCGCTATGTCGGAAATAATTTTTCTTTTTGTTACAGGTCCAGTTATCGGCGGGAGTTCCAGAGAGTATTGGAAGAAGTCTTCGCTTGAATTCCAGGTAAGGCCCAATATCTTTGTTATGTTGTCCAATTTTATCCTTAATTCTTCATCTGTAGTTCCTTTATGATCCCTTATTTTATTTAATAATTCCTTACTATTACTCATCCACTTTTGCAACTTAAATCCGCCTTTATCTAAAGTTTTATTCATTTCCGTGAATATTTTAATGCCTTTTTCTATATTTTCAGCCCCTGTCATCAAATCATCTATGTAAAAGTCATTTAGAATGATTTTCTTTATATCAGAATTGTCTTGGCACTCATCGTAAGCCACTTGGTGTAGAGCGCGAACCGCCAAGTATGGTGCTGATGCAGTACCAAATGTCACCGTGATCAATTCATATTCTTCTACTTTCTTTTCAGGACAATCCCTCCAAAGTGTGCGCTGAAATATAGTATCTTTCCTGTTAACTAGCACTTGCCTATACATCTTTATAATATCGGCAACAAGACATATTTGAAACGATCTCCAACGCATAATAATATGACGAAGATCTGCCTGCAATGTTGGGCCAATCAATAAATTATCATTAAGCGACATCCCATTCGAGCCCTTGCAGGAAGCATCAAATACGACACGCACTTTGGTCGTATCTTTATCGTCTCGGACGACAGCGTGGTGAGGTAAGTATATTGCTTCTTTATTTTGTCTTTTTTCTTCTGTTACTTTTTCCATATGCTTTAAATCAGAATATTCTTGTATAACCTTCTCGTACTCTTCTTTTAATTTATTGTTCCTAATTTTAATTCTAAACCTTTCAGTCTTTTTTCAGCTATAGCTTTGGACTCACCATACTTGCCGATCAGATTAGCATCCCGTAGTGGTAATCTTACGATATACCTGCCATCTTTGTTTCGCGTTGTGGAAGTTGTAAACAATTGTTCACATTTAACTTCTTCCTCCGTGAGCATCTTCTTTATTCCAGATGGTTCAGCCTCTAGTTCCCAAAATTTTCTCAGCATTTCATCATCTTGAACACTGGAGTGCATCACGGTAATATGTGAGTGGATGTTAAAACGATTGTCAATTTCGACGGCACCCGACAATATCCAGCCTAAAGCGGTGTCTTGCGCTAAGAGCGTTCCACTTGAGTTCTTCTTAACTCCGTCCCGAATAACTTGACTGTATACTTCAGCACCTAATAAAATGTCAATTTTATTAGGCCTGTAATATTCCGGATCAGCCAAATCGTTATCACTTAAGTCTACCCATTCTACCCTGGTTATCTTTGTAGCTGGGAGAAGGGCTGTGACTGATTTTAGAACGTAGGCGTTTATCTGTAGTTTGAAAGTTGGATCGACTCTGGATCCAATCGTTACAATTACCGTGGACGTCGAAGTAGTGCTCTTATCACCACCCACACCTAACACCGTATTCTTCGAAGGTATTTTCTTCAAACCCAAATACTGGACCATGGATTCTGTTACAAAAGACCCTTGGGACCCCTGATCTAGTAACGCCCTAACCACACGATAAGTCCCATGTTTCAACTCAGCCTTTAATAAGGCTGTGGTTAATAATACCGCCTTCCTATTGTTTCCTGTTGAAAGACATGAGACTAGTGGGTTTTCCTCCGCTTGCGCGGTGACATCTTTTTTCTCTTTAGAAGTCAATGAGATTCCTTCATGAGCAGCAGTACTACCCTCACCAACAACCGACCCTGAAACACCCGTGGGGTGTAGCAAAGAATGGTGGCGGCGTTTACACACCTGGCACCTGAGAGTGTTTTTGCAGAATCTAGCAGTGTGGTTACTATTTAGGCAAATAAAACATAAGTTCTTTTCTTGTACAATATTTCGACGGCTGTCGTTTGACTCTTTGCAAAATTTAGGACAAGATGTAATTCTATGATCAGCTGTACAGTATGCGCAAGAGACATTCTTTTTATCTTTTATTACATGAAATGACTGCGTACCTTTAGGGATCTTATCTACTTTGCTTTCCAGATTTTCCAATCCTCTGAAGCGACATATTAAAAAATCACTAAATTGCTTAAAAGTGGGTAGTTCATCTGTGGGATCTGATGCTACCTTCAACTCCCAGGCTTTTCTTGTTTCCTTATCTAATTTTGTACCAACTATATAAATTATCAAGATATCCCAGGATGTAACATCTATACCCAAATTTTTTATTGATCCCAAACAGTCAGAGGTTGTATTTACCAATCCTTTAATTTCCGTAGCTGATTCTACTATTAAAGCCCTTTGATTAAATAAACGTTTTAAAATGCCAGTCGCCAAAAATCTTTTATTATTGTACATAGACTCTAATTTTTCCCAACTTGCCTTGTAATTGTCCGATGTTACATTTACATTTCTCAATAAGTGCTCTGCATCTCCGGTTAAATATCCTTTGAGATAATACATTTTTTGTGCATCATCCAGCCTTTTATTGTTGTGTATTAACCCGACAAATAAATCACGAAAAGTCTGCCATTCAAGATATTTACCGGAGAATACAGGAATTTTAACCTCTGGTAATTTAAAATTAGAATTTTCTTTACTAGTTCCTGGACTACTATGTGTATCACCAGATGGTTTACCCTTACGTAAAAGTTCCTTAAGGTCACTTTTAAATTGTATATAAATGTCTTCTACCTCATCATATAAACAATCTTTGTGGTAGTTGGAACTATGCAATTCTGCCTTTTTAATTTCACTAATTATCTTTAAATGAGTGTTATTGAACAACTGCCATTGTTGTTCCAAATTCTCTAAACGCGCTTCAATGTAGGAAACTGTAAGACGTTCTTTAGGACATTTTTTAAAGTTTGACTTAGCTTTTATTACTTTAGCCCTAATGTCATCCTGGATATCATTAAGTGAATCCATTTTGATAAACAATAACACACAAATTAAATACAAAACAGCAACACTTGCAATTTATAATATCAAACTTAATAGATAATTATTATGTCTATTTTTTTTTTTTTTTTTTTTTAACTTAATGTCTATTTAACACTTCAAATATCTTCAAAATACTTCCACCAGCACAAATTAAGTTTTCAAAATTTTACAAGTGTTTTACGTTGAATATTTTACAAAATTTGAACATAGGTTCCCCGTTCCAACCACTTTTTATGAAAACTTTTACAAGTCCGAACTAAATCCAATTATGGCACTTTATTAAATTGATAGAATTTGTAAATGTACTCACGGTTTAACTTCACAATTATTCACTCACTGACACTGATGATAGTTTGTCCTTGCACCACACCAAATCCTTAGCCGCGTACTTGAAGATCTGCTCTTCACCTCCCTTGCGCCGTTCCTCCGGATGTCACGACCAGCCCTGGTTGCCCTTGCACCAACAGTCTGCTCCAGCTCCCGGCACCTCCTCCAACTCCTGGGCACCTCACTTGGTACCCGCTGAAAGGGTTGATCTGGACAGCGATCCACTGCCCAGTAATGACGCGAAGGGTGGTAATCACTACCACCACCGGTGACCACCAAAACACTCGCGACCGTATCCGGCTCGAAGGACCATGAACAACGAAGGTCTACTTGGAGAGGATAAATAACACTATTGGACTACTGTACTATAACCGTATATTAATCGTACCAGATAATTACAATAGGTTTGCTACTCAACTTAAACAAAAAAAATAAGTTTGTTAGGGTTAACTCCGGTAACGAAACCATAGCGCGATCTAATTCGATTCCAACGCCATCTAGGGAAGCAAAAGTAAACTATCTAAAACTATTAAATTCGTGTGCTCGCGCCATGGTTTCGGTTCCCACTCAGACAATTATGTGATACATAATTAAGGAAAATAAGATTTAAAGAAATACTAAAGATTAATTATGTGCCGTGTGGTGCCGGTTACGAATAGCACCAACACATCTCATCCCGTGGGTGTCGTAAAAGGCGATGAGCAGCAGCGTCCTTCGAGTACATTAACAACTCTACTGCGATCGCCAACCCGCTTGCCAAGCGTTGCGATTATGGCAAAAACCCTCCTACGAGCACACAACACCGTGACCGGTCGTGGAGGCGATCTTTGGGTGAGGCCTATGTCCAATCGTGTCGTCAATTATAACATGTTATAATTGACGACACGATTGGCATGGATTTACCTATATTTCTTTCATAACTTCATCATTTCAGCCGAATTAAGTCCACTGTTGTAACATGTTATAATTGACGACACGATTGGCGTAGTAGCTAAGCCGCCTTCTTTGCGTAATATTACAGGTTCGATCCATGCATGGGACAAATGTGTGGATGGAATGGAATCTGCATATATGGGTTTTGGCCTGAGTGGTTCTGTAACTGCACGCACAATACAGGAGAAAATCTCGGTGTAACTTTAAACAAACTTTTCATCACCTACTTAGTGAAGAAAGGGGGGGCAGGCTTGCAAAAATAGTGCTCACCTCTGAGATAACTCAGTAAGAAATCATATACAAAAAATAACGAATCATGCACAATGGCCTTGTTTAACCTTGAACATCTGTGCCATGGCACAAATAAACAACCACGACCCAAAATCACAATTACAACTAACCTACTAGAGTACTTGCTGCAACGGCATATAATATATTTATAAAATATTTGGTTTTCCACGATTCTGCGTCAGCATACAAAGTCTGATTATGAAAGGCCGCTGCGTCGGCACAATACATGGACGGCACACTAGTAAATAAGCGTAGATGTGTACATAGTTTAAGATTAATATATAAGATGTTAACAATGTAAAATAAATCAGTCATTACGTTGAATCCGACTTTGACTCATTACCCGTCCAACCACCTCTCACTGCGGCCAAGACACCTTTAGCCGTCAGTACGATCGGTCTTGTGAGCCTGCTTGACCGGCAGTGAGAAAACCATTTCCACACACCCAGATCCCGCCCACCTTCCGCCTGTTACCTTAGGTCTCCTGGTAACAGGTTTCCCTGCCTTCGAACTACAAGATAGTAGGGCTAGGGACTTAGGGACTGTAGGGTAAAACTAGGGTCTAGTGTGATCTTACGAGGACCTGGAGCCCCCCCTTCGGTGCCGAAGATGACCGCTCCAGTGGTTTTAGCCGGTAGGAGTCCGGCATACCCCTTCGCCCTTCCCCGGGGTGAAGGAAGTTCCATGTAGAATTTCCACTGGACATCAATAAAAAAAAAAAAAAAAAAGTGTAAAACTAGGGACTTAGGGTGTGGTAGCAAGTCAGATAGGGAGTATGAGGTTTAATTACGTACGGGACGTTGGTTAATATACGTAGGCCCTCGCCCGTACAGGCCTTAAGAAACTAGATTCACCCTAATCAAGAAACATGGCCCTATAAATTGAGTATACAAGCATTTATGCAAAGTCAAATCAATGCTATGAGATACTATTTCAACCCTTGGAAAGATGATTTTCAACAACATGATGGTACACAGGGAGATAAAAACCACATTGAGCAATCAGTGAGTCAACTGGATTGCTATGCAATTTATTGTATGAAGTTATAACCTGTACGTCATTGATAAATTGATATTGGAGAAGCCTCCAATCTCATAATGCCTGTTTGGGGACCAACTATAGGATAAAGTAAATGCCATTAAAGCTGTTCAAAATCTGGGTGAGAATGAAAGAATACTCCCAGCCAAAGTAAAATACCTATCAAAATCCCCTAAAACTTAAAACTAACAGGGGGCAGCACAACAGCTATAAATGTCTTTCCAAGCGGGCAGAAGCCATGTTGAGTCCAACAATATACTTTGTAAATAAATTGTTGGTGTTTTCGTGACATTCTGGCGGAGACACCACTGTCCCTGTTGCTGAGACCCTGGCCTGGATCCTGACCATTGATGAATAAGGTACATACCGGTCGACTGAAATACTTATCCTACTACTGCGATACTAGGCATCACTAAAAGTCCTGCCAGACACAAATGGTTTAAAGGTTATTCTATACCTTTCAATAATGTTCCTGTAAAAACTACTGCTCCATTAAATAACCAGGAATAAAATAGAATAAATAAATTAAATAAACAATCAGAAACTAAGTAAATTGTTATCAAAATGAGAAAATTATTGTGCCATCGAGATGTCTTCCCTTATAATATAAGGCCAGTTGATGTATTTTTACAGCTTAAGTCGGAAAGTTCACATTGAATCTGAAAAACACTTTAAAAGGTTGTTGCAACAAATTGCAAGTAAGATTTAAAAAATGCATATTGTACTGTTAATAAGGGAATCTGATAGGAAACACTCACGTTCCCTGTTTCCAGAATATTTGTATGAATTTACATGCCATCCCTTCAGGCTTAGTACAGCACCATATGATTTTACCTAGATCATGAAACCAGTAATTTTTACCCGAGATCATTGCGTCTGTTACCTGTTACATATCAATAATAATTCTTGTATTGCTGACTCCTATGAAAAGTGTAAACTAAATGTGTCCACTACCCAAAATTTCTTAGAAAATCTTTTTTTTTTCATAACAAAGAAAATATGCCAGTATCAGAATTTGATATCCATATTAGATTCCATGCAATTTTTTCTATCTTGCTCTCCCAGAAGAAGATAATATTTTATTTCTAAATTCTAGAGACACCATAAACAGGGGTGCAAAATAATAATTACCAAATTACCAAACCATAAGGTGTCCTTGTCTCAACATAGCTTAACATTGTGCATGGCCCGGCTATAGCATACATTTGACTTTATACCTACAAAAGTCATGGAAAAATCATACAACTATAGGCCTGTAATAGTGCAATCTTATGTATATAGGATACATTTGCACACACTTAAAACACACACACACGCTTCTCGCATACACTTCTGGGAAATGTGGTTGCTTAACCGGTCATTTCGGGCGAAGCCAAAAGAGGCCTCCAGCCAGGCTTAAAATTTATATTAAAAAAGCAACTAAGCAACTTTCGCTAAGGGCGCCCCATGCGGGACACGGACCTCGGCTTAGGGCGATGCTGGGGATATCAAGCTATTATTTTGGGGACAGCTGGATCGGTATTATTTATAATGTAAGAAAGAAGAAGAAAAAAAAGAAAGAAAATTTATTTATACACAAACAAGGACGCACGTAATATAGATACAATGTATAAAATGTAAAAGTAAAAATTACACAATCAAATTAACAATAAAAAAATACAAGACTGGCAGAGCGAAGAGCGCGGCGGTAGAACGCAAAACATGCAAGCATGCGAGTGTACCGTGCAAATTGCACTACCCAGCTAGGACAAAAAGAAAAAAGAAAAATTACAAGTTATTAAAAATAAAAAGCATTATGTAATATGTTCACTGGTGTTTATCTATGTAACGGGAGCATGTGCGCCACGTCTGTGCAAAAAAGGGTTGTAGCTCAGCATGAAGCTGCGATTTTGCGACAAGGCAACACCGACAGCGCTGGTTTTCAGTTACACCCATTGGTGACATGGTGGCGTATTTCGGTACTGGCAGTGACGTACCTATAATATCGTATTACAGTTTGCTAGTTCATAGTTAGCTATGGTGAATTAAACTATAAATAAACAATATCGATGGACAGGAAACAAGAACCAGAGTTTAAATACACAAGTTGTGACCCGTTACTTATTACATATGAGTTCAGTGACATTTTAACTAATTATGCTGGCTGACGAGAATCAGATAAACTCACATTATTTTTATAGCCATATCACCTAGAGATACGGGAATTAAATGGGGAATCTAAGGAATATGGAACGTGTAACGATAACCTACAGTGCAAGAGTATTAAGGTAAATGCTAAATGTTATTAGTGTCCGTATAATACATGGTTTTGAAAACAATGCAATTAGTTGAAAATAAATAATATTATCTATGGTGGTCCTGTCTTGGCGAACTGATTGCGAGGTGCTACAATTGGGGGAGTTTTGGTTCTTACTTTTGTAACAAATCTGCTTCTTTTAATATATAATATATTTGGTGCTTGCCTTAACCATAAATTATTTCAGTAAGTTACCAATATCTTGCCATGATCAGTATCCAAAACCGGTAAAAATCGTCGAGACCCGACTCCCGGGATGAATGAACTATCTACATACAAAGTTAACTACGGAACCCTCAGTGCGCGTGTTCTACTTCGCTTGTGCGGTTTATTGATGATAGATCTCTTCTTTAACACAGTGTTACCATTTTCAGTTATTCGAATTATATATAGTTCCTTAATCGATTAGTGAAGACTGCATCAATGTACGATATATAGTATTAGGTCGAATTGAGTAACTACTTTTTGTGAAATTGGCACATACATATTTTTCCCCACTTAGAATTGAATTAAATACGTGATTGTTCTCTTGTTTTATAATTTAGTGTGGATTAGAAGTAATAAAAAAATCGTAATACTTACTCCGGTAAAAACATAATGTTTAAAAAAAATCAACACTCACACTTGCGTCATTAATATTTTTTACTAAATAATAAACATACCAGAACAGGTAGAAAGAGTGTGGCTGAAATATAAAACGGCGTCGGTTTTTAAAATATTCTAAGCAATCAGCTGTGAAATATCAGCAAAAAAACAACGCTGTATGTTGTAGAAAACCAATTTTCCTGTAAACCGTAAAAGTCTACTTTTCTCTTAGTTCTGGGATCTATGAAAATCTTAAATTAGAATTATATTCTCTATTTATAAAACATTACTAGAATTATTATCGATAAATATGTCGATATCAAATTTAGCTTATAAGTGCACCACACTCTTTAACAGAAAGAGACAGAAGTATTGACGGTTATCTAATGAGAGAAAGGGACATACATCAGATGGCGGGCTAAAATGGCGGTATGTTTGCATTGCCCATCAGTTTTACTTAAGCCCTGCAATCTCGTATTATTTTTCATATAATATGTATTTTTATAGTAATTGTTTTCACGGTACCCACGGGTTGCTTTATCTTTGCCGACAAGCCCATGGCAAATGAACAAAAATGAATGTTTACGGCGATTAGTAGCAAAATGGTTTAAAAGGGAAGTGTACTTACATCAGGACTAATGTCGGTGAAGTTAGCGCTGGAGACGAACTCCTTCAGGAAGCCATCCAGCTCCGTTCCCTCGATGTACCCGTTCCCTAAAACAAATAATATAATTTTTATCTGACTTTAATAGCAATAAAGTGATGCACTCAAGCTTCGAGAAAGTGGCCAATCGTTGAATCTGACTCGGCTGGACAGCGTTCGGGAAACTTCGCAACGTCTTTACGTCAACAATATCGCAATGCCTCAAGACGATAAACGACAATTATATGTACTTGCTTTATGGCAGATGGCGCTGCTATGAAGTAAACTTTAGCTCCGTGTTTCAATATTAGCTGATAATTATAAAACGTGTTATTTTCGCCTTGCTTTTAGTAAAAAACTAAAATATAGTTCATATTTGTGAGTGTTAAGTGATGTGTTACACGGACAAATGACAAGAAGAACACATAGTATCTGCAACTGTTATGTATAATGCCAAAAGCTACAAAAGTTGATCTAAAACTATTTCACAGTTCTCTAAGGTCAAATTACACGCTAAGTAGTATTTATTTGTGAAGTGAAGTGGAATTGTTTTTAAAATCCAAAAGAGTGGCTATTATAATTCCGTTTTTTATTCAAATTTCTAAAAAAATAAATGTAAATAGTGACAGCTAGTTTTACCGATGAGAATATCTTAGAGTCGATAAAACCGTTGCTTCTGATATACATTAATATGGTGCCATTTTTCGCTTGTTAATAATCAGTTAGCCAAATAGCGTTAGTAACAGGGATGAAATAACGGCAATCAAAGAAATAGTTCTGAAATAGTACTGAGATAGAAAACCTAAATCTTGCGAATGTCGCTTTAAAAAAAGAATTTTCGTTGTATATACAAGCATAAAATTGACGACACGGTTGGTTGATACAGTCGACTGCTGCGCTCCGGGTCGTGGGTTCGATTCCCGCACGGAACAAATATTTATACGATCTGCAGGTAGTTGTTCCAGGTCTGGGTGTAATGTGTGTGGAATTCATGTCTGTAAACGCATCCACGACACAGGAGAAATCCTAGTGTGGGGCAAAGTTTAAAAAAAAAAAAAGTCTGTTGAAATCAGTGGGAGTTGGCGAAGTAAATAAGTATTCGACTGCTACAACACCGCTTAAATTCTATTCACCACAATATCAAAGACGACATAGGTCCAGTATTACGAAATTGGCCTGTCAAGAACATCTTCTACAGAATTAACAATAAACGCAGGCAGAAATAGCCCAATGTATGACAAAAGCAACAATCTAAGTGACTTCTTCGAGCAGTCTTTTTCAGTAGATTGTAATTTACGGAACACAGTATTAGGTCACCAACCTTGTTATCGTCGTGCCGTAGACAGAAATAATACTGATATGGGTACAATAGTTGAAAACAATGCTGCAACAAAGGAAACTGTTACTATTATTATGTCATTGGGTGATCATATCAATAAACAATTGAGTGTAAATAATAATGGTATTGTATCATCGGACGTAAAAACTCCGGAAACTCCGTCAAAGCGACATCTCCGTAATAGCAATTACAAAAAACTTTGGTTTGGTAGTCCGACTGATATCTTGGAAACTACTGAAGTTTTTTTTAGAACCTAAATTATTTAATAGCTCTCATATTATACCAAAAACGTATAGCTCCCTTAATATTTATCTTCAGAATCTATGTGGGGTAAATAACAAAAAAGATGAAGTAGAGGTATACTTACAAGAAACTAATGTAAAGAATTGATATATGTGTATCACGGAACATTTCTTGACCATGGAGTCAGCTTCTCTATTTAATATGAACAATTATAAAATAAAGTCGTTTAATGCCCGGCAAAATAAAAAAAGGGGAGGTAGCCTCATAATGACAAGTAATGGTATTGTATGCGAGGAAGTGAATTTCTGTAAAAAGCTATACAAAGTTGAAAGCTTTGAGATATGTGGTGTTAGAGATGCCAAAACCAATATTTATATCTTCTGCTGATGAATAAATACTGTCGATCAGAATTATGAAACCTTTCTATCTAAGTTGGAACAATTGCTGGAACAATTTTTCAGCAAAAAATGTATTATCTGTGGAGATTTTAACATCAATATACTTAGAAATGACAAAAAAGCCATTACTTCTTTATCCCTACTGAACATTTTAGACCAATAATTAATGAATTTACGTACAGACGCAATAACTCAGAATTTTTGTTTGGATATCTTTTTGACGAACTTACATGATAATTATTTTAGTGAAAAATTTGTTGACCGTAATTATTTAGCTGACTGACACGCAGGCTTGTTTTCTACAATAAAATCAGAAAAAATAACGTCTAAATATAGCCAAGGCTGTTTAAAAATCAAGTTTAGTGACAAAAATTCAAACAAGGTATATTGAATAGTAGCTGGATGGAAGAAGGTATAAATGGGTTTTTAACGAAATTAGGCAGTAGCATTTCGAAGTAGCTTCAAAAAAAAGAAAAACATGTGAAGCTAAGAAAATGTAATAAAATACCATGGATAACAAAAGGAATAAAAATATCTAGTAAAATTAAACGATTTTTACTTCAAAACCTAACTAAGATTACTTACACAGAAGGCATTAGGACATATATCAAAACATACATTAGAATATATAGACAAGTTCCAATACAAAATCCAGGCACATTGCGGTCAGAAGAGAACTGAAAAAGGCAAATGAATCTTCAAAAGCTATATGGCGAGTTATAAATAGGCATACATATACATACATATAATCACGCCTCTCTCCCGTAGGGGTAGGCAGAGACCACTTCTTTCCACTTGCTACGATCCTTACATACTTGTTTCGCTTCGTCCACTTTCATAATTCCCTTCATACATGCTCTTCGGTTTAGGGTACTCTTGACCTGGCCTTTTTCCAAGACGTCCCTGATTTGGTCTTGAAACGTCCGCCTAGGTCTACCCCTTCCAGCACTTTCATTCACACTCGCCTTATACACTTTTTTCGTCAATCGTTCTTCATTCATTCTCTCAACATGGCCAAACCATCTCAGCATACCTTTCTCAATTTTTGTCACTACATCTTCTTTCAGACCACAACGTTTTCTTATCTCACTATTCCTTATCCTGTCACTCAGTTTAACTCCTATCATACTTCTTAACGCTCTCATCTCAACTGCATTTATTCTGCTTTCATGTTTCTTCTGCCATACCCAACTTTCACTTCCGTACATGAGTGTCGGAACCAACACCCCCTCATGCACAGCCAAACGAGCCTTGTAAGACACCTTCCGACTGTTCATAAAGGAGTGCAAAGCTCCATTCACCATGTTTCCTGCATTCACTCTTCTTTCAATATCACTCTCACACTTTCCATCTCTTGTAAACTTTGAACCCAGATACACAAACTCATTCACCTGTTCAATTTGTTCATCTCCAATCACGATATTGCAGTCTGTCACTGCCTCATCTCTTTCAAACACCATCACTTTCGTCTTCTTTACATTTATCTTCATTCCCTTTCTAACAAGAGCTCCACTCATAGCAGTTACCATCTCCTGCAACTCCTCTGCCGAGGACGCAAGTAATACTTGGTCATCAGCATAGAGAAAACATTTGACGAGTAACTCATTCATTCTCAACCCACTTTCATTCTCTTTTAAATCTGTCAAGCAATTGTTCATGAACAGATTAAACAGCCACGGTGACGCTACACATCCCTGTCTAACACCTTTTTCGATACTAAACCATTCAGTGTACGCCCCGTTTATCCTTACACAAGCACTAGAATCCCTATAAAGAGATTGCAGTGCTCGTATGAGGATACTGCTCACACCGTTCACGGACAATGCTGACCACAATTCATTTCTCACCACTCTATCATAGGCCTTTTCTAGATCAACGAAGGTGCAATAGCTTTTCTTGTTTTTAGCCAAACACTTTTCAGCTATACACCGCAGGGAAAAGACCTGATCCGTACATCCCATTCCCTTTCTAAATCCCGCTTGTGCATCCCATACTTTTTCGTCTGTTTCATTCACAACCCTTTCAATCAACACTTTCGCATACAATTTACCGACGACGCTGAGAAGGCTTATACCGCGGTAATTTATGCAGTCCTGCCGTGACCCTTTTCCCTTATACAATGGCACGATTACGGCTTTGCACCAGTCTCCCGGTACTTGCCCATTTCGCCAGCATAAATTGAAAAGGTGGTACAGCTGGCTAGCCACTATGCCCTGTCCAGCCCTCAGCATCTCGACGGTAATCCTGTCATACCCTGCAGCCTTACCTAATCTCATTCTTTCCAACGCTTTCACTATTTCATCCATGCTTATCTCACTTTCATCATCATTTATATCAGTTTCCATGGAAGGTGTCGGATATAAATAGGCATAGGAACACAAAATCCAAGAATGACCGAAAAGACATACGACTTAAAATTAATAATAAGTTTATATCACATCTGCAGGAGATAGTTGATATTTTCTCGGAAAGTTTTGACAAAGCCGACACTCCTTGCGAATTTGATTCTTTTGAATTAGCCATTAAAACCACGCAAGACAGTGTCAAGAGAGTTAACGTAGAAATGACCTGCGAACGAGTTAGAGCATATGAAATTAGAAAAATTGTTAATGCCATCCAACAAGAAATCTTTCGGCCACGATGAAATACCATTGAAAGTAATAAAAGATAATATCGACTCATTTGCAGAACCTCTGACACACTTTTACAACATGTGCATAGATTTGAGTATAGTCCCAGAGCAACTCAAAATAGCCAGAGTCTTACCAATCCATAAAAATGGTTGCAAATTAGATCACAAAAATTACAGACCGATTTCTTTATATATTTTATCTATACTCTCCAACGTTTTAGTGAAAATACTCAAAGTTAGGTTACTAAGAATCTAAATCGTAATGACATAATTAATCACAGGTAATTCGGTTACCAAAATTGTGTAGGGAAAAATGATGCAATTAATACTTTAATGGGGGAAGTAGTAAATAAAATTAATGACAAACAAAAAGTTGTAGGGTTGTTCCTCGATCTAAGTTCTCCTTTCGACACAGTAAATCATAAATTACTATTGGTCAAAACGGAACATCATGGAGTACGAGGACCGGTTCTAAAACTATTCGAATCCTACTTACAAAATCGGAAGCAATATATTGAAATTAAAGCGGTTGAAGAAAAATGTGAAAAAGTCTACAAGCCAGGACTTAAATTAATGAGAAAAGGAGTACCGCAAGGCTCAGTATGAGGGCCAATTTTCTTCATCGTGTTCATAAACGATTTACTTAATTATATGCAAAAGAAAATTGATGCTGAACGTGTTCTCTTTGCTGATGATACTAATGCAACCATAGCTGCTGATGATTTAGAAACTCTTGATAGTAAAGTAAATACGGCTTTGTCTCTCTTTCACTCGTGGTTTACCGTGAATAATCTCATCTTAAACACTAGTAAAACGAATGTTAGTTTATTCAGAACAACGTCAAGAAATAAGGATACAATAGATATGAATTTGAACGGTAATAAAATAGTCTTAGTGAACAAAGTAATATTTTTAGGTATACACATTGACGAAAGTTTAAATTGGAAAATTAAGTAGTAGCCATAGAATATTCAATCAGTTCAGCCTGTTGTGCCCTTAGAAGCCTTAGAGATCAAATCAATGTCGATCAACTAAAAGTAGTATATTATTCGCTTATTGAGTCCAAGCTTAGGTATAGTATAGCTTTATGGGGAGGTAGTTATGCGTACAACCTAAATACTGCTTTTATCGTACAAAAGAGAGCAATAAGAACCATAGTGAGAATTCCGCAGTGGGTATCGGTTAAGAAGCATTTTAAAGAACTAGAAATATTAACTGTGCCTAGCCTATATATTCTGGTACTACCTCTTGAGGAAACCCTTGAGGAAAGAAATAAGCGAGAAATTTCAAGACGTAAGGACTTGCAATATAGGATAAAACCACATCTGGATATAGTAAAACATTCTGCAGTGTTTCAGTCTATAAAACTATTTAATAAATTACCTATAGAATTAAAGTCCGTATAGAATGTGAATCACTCTAAGCACAAGTTAAAATCGTTTATGATAGATAAATGTTATTACACTATTGACGAGTTTCTTTGTGATGACGTGTATAACTAGAATAATTAATTATCTGGCATTATACTTTTAAATTCTGAAATTATTCAACTGACCCACGTGCGACTGCCATATCAGAATAATTAATTATAATAACAAAAATTGTTTGACATTATTTCTACTGACATTACTTATTTTATTTTCAGTATGTACTGGTATTACTTTGATTATTTCATTTGTGACATGTAGATTAGGATCGGTATATATGGAATAGAAGAATGATGAATAATTTTAAATATGTAAAATTTTCCGAAATATGCTATATAATGCAATTGGTATTTTAAGTGAGATATGCTGTGTGGTGCCGGCTCAGAATACCACCACCCCATCTCCTCCCATGGGTGTCGTAAAAGTCGACTAAGGGATTGACCAGAGGATGGGCAGCAGGGTCATTCGAGTACATTAACAACTCAACTGCGATCGCCTACCCTAACTACCTACTAAATGTCTGCGAAGCGTGGCGATTATGGCAAAACCCCCAATGAGCCCACAAGACACCCAAATCGGTTGTTGTGGTGATCTTTGGGGGAGGCCTGTTTCCAACAGTGGACGTCATTCGGCCGAAATGATGATGATATGTGAATTGATTGATATGTAAATTATTATTTTATTTAATATTAAGTTCTAAGTGTAAATTTCGACAGAATGTAAAAATTCTTTATGAAATAATAAATAAATAAATAGTCTTTATCCAGTGTGTGTTACCTGTGATGAGACGTAGTCACTCACTCTGGGCCCCATAAGAAAGCTCGAGGTCACTCAGTGAGCTATGGAGAGAGCTATGCTTGGTATTTCTCTACGAGATCGAATGAGGAAATCCGTAGAAAAACTAAAGTTGCCGATGTAGCTGACAGGATTAGTAAAATGAAGTGGCAATGGGTGGGGCACATAGCTCGTCGAACCGATGGTCGTAGGGGCAAAAAGGTTCTCGAGTTGAGACCGTGCACCGGAAAACGTAGCGTGGGATGTTCTCCAACAAGGTAGACAGACGACCTGGTGAAGGTGGCTGGGAGTCGTTGGATGAGGGCGGCATGTAACCGCTCGTTGTGGAAATCTAACGGGGAGGCCTTTGTTCAGCAGTGGACGTCCTGTAGCTGATATGATGATGCGCTTAACATCCTATCTTTTTTATGTGGCTGGGAAACGAGCTTCGGCTTAGGGCGTTCAAGCTGGGGAGCTAGATCAGAATGATTATTTTGATTTAGGGTATTTAAAGCTACTGGCTCGGCACGGGCCGGCTGACCGGCTCCGGCAAGGGTTGGGGGCCAACATCCCTTTTCAACATCTCCCATATACAGGTTGTAACGGAAAGGGTTTATACATCTGAAAGGGGGTCATTGTACACTGTGAACAACTTTCACTATGGAACCAAACCTTAAATTGTGAAAACAAACTGTTCACACCCATATCGGCCGTTTTGGCAATCTTTGGGGAAGGCCCGTGTTCAGCAGTGGACTTAATTCGGCCGAATTGATACAAAAATGTGATGATTTTTAAAAATAAAAACTACAATATTTAACGATTATTTTAGGTGAAATAAGGCCAATAATAACTAAAAAGAAATAAAAAACGATTGAGAACAACTGCTTTATTTGTATGTGTTTTGTCTCAAGTCTAGTTCAATAGGATCAACAAAAGAACACAGAAGAACAGAAAAAGAAAACACTAGAAAAACATAATACACATTTAATAGTCGATAGGAACACACATTCTGTTGAGTTTAGTCCAGCCACGAGGACATTCGGAGCCCACCATTATAGCAGTATGTGTAAACAAAGGTCGGGGTGATGTTATTCCAGCCCTTCCTGGAGATTCTGTTATCCATCCTGAACGATCCAGTGATACCCATGCACCACTAGGGCTGCAATGCACTTGATGCAGAACCAAAACACAAAGTAATAATTCAACGAAATAATTCATATTGACAACGCACGCTCTGGTTAACTATAAAATGAATATGAAGAGAAAGTGATTGTATCAGAGTTTTATAGCTGCATAATTGTTTTATTCATTATTGAATAAATGGAGGCTTATCAAGAACTCTTATAACGAGTCAATTGACGACATCTACTGATTTGTTTTGATTATTCGTACTCTGACAATAGCTAATGCGATGCTGTTGACGTTGCCGTCTAATTATGTAAACAAACCGGTATCTTAATCGCAGTCTCTTGTTTTCGTTCATTCAGTTCATATGATGATGCGTACCATGGCCTCATTTAAGCGAACCAATTTACAAGCTTAACTGTCAAATTTAGCCAAATATAAAAAGCTAGCATAAACTGAATCGTTTTAAATATCCCACGGCAGCGCGTGACCACATGCGTGCTACCGTCTTCTGTTGGGCCGCTCGGTGTGGGCACGCAGATTCCCCAATCTACGCACCCGCGAACCCAAAGGTGGGGACCTTAAAGCAACGGCAGGGGGTTTCAGGCGTACAGGAATTAGGCGCCAGGGCGGTTGTTACCCCGGCGCCGTCTCCTCCTTCTTCGAGCGGGATCGCGCCAACATAGCCGACACTACTGCTGGCAGGGAGAGATCTTGCCCGATCCGATCGACCAGGATCCGCCGGTCAAGCGCACGCCTCAAGCATGTGCTGTGCGGTATCCCGGTCGCTTTCACAATGGTGGCATTGTGCCGAGGCCTCGCGTCCTATCCTGTGCAGGTACGCACCGAAACAACCGTGCATACCTGCGTCAGGCGGTAAGTGACGCGCTCGCTTCTTCTGAGCCAGGCTCCGAAGAGTGGCAGGATAGCCTCAACGACGCGCTTGGTGCGACCAAACTGCATTCGCAGGCGGTGACGCCACTTCCCAAGTGCGCGCCGCCGAGCTAGCCGCCGCAACCTGTCTAATTCGCAGTATGTCGAAAGGCGGAAAATGCGCCAGGAGAGTTGCCGCCTCATAGGTTACTGTTCGGTATCCTCGTGCGATCCCTATAGCGACTCTGCGCTGCAGACTGTGTAGTTTGCTTCTGCAGCGCTGGGCACCTGACAGTCGGGCTGACCATACAGGCGCCCCGTAGAGGGCCAAGCACCGCACGACCCCTCCGTAGAAACGGCGAACTTCCTCACATGGTCACCCGAGATTGGGGGGCGAGTTCAAGAGCACCTACCCGTCATTTGGCCGATATATTGATGTGAGTCTGCTTGTGACCACGATCGGTGGTATCCGGTCGAAACGTCAAGCTATTCATCATCATCATTTCGGCCAAATGAAGTCCACTGCTGGACACAGGCCTCCCCCAAAGATCACCACAACCACCGATATGGATGTGTTGTGGGCTCATTGGGGGGTTTTGCCATAATCGCCACGCTTGGCAGGCGGGTTGGCGATCGCAGTTGAGTTGTTAATGTACTCGAAGGACGCTGCTGCCCATCCTCCGGCTAATCCCTTAGTCGACTTTTACGACACCCATGGGAGGAGATGGGGTGGTGGCATTCTGAGCCGGCACCACACGGCACAACGGCAAGCTATTCAAAGGTACCTAATTTCGCATTAATTCCCGTTTCTTAATATAATACTCCCCCCACCCCCCAAACTCTAGTATGCAGTTGACTTTAGACCTAGTAGCAACAATGATATCTGAAAATTTTAAAATGAGACTCGTGTGCCCCCCGCCGTATTAAAATCCTGGATCCGCCCTTAGCGAGAACTATGTGCCATGATGCCACGGATGTCCCATTGTGATGTCAAGTTGTCAACGTCCCCCGCGTCGCTCGCTACCAAGGGTTGACGCATAAATCCTACTATAAAAATAAAGATTTACGTTTGAATGATTTTGAGGCTTCATCACACCAAATGGCTGAACGGATTTTATTGAGATTTGGCTTACAGGTACATTATTTCGAGGAATAATATTAAGGAAACAATTATCTCTTAATAATTTACGCCCAGCGAGAAGGGCGGGTGACAGCTAGTACCTATTAGATAATATGTATATAAAGATGATAAAATGTTTGGTAATTTTTGCATTATTACAAGCACGTATCAACTACACATAAGCTGGGAGACGACTGTCTATGCGTAAAAGATCGCCCGTGACCTGCTACTTCGGTGAAATGTAATAGTCACCCCTTCAGCCAAATAATTCCAGTGCTGGTTTTAGCCTCCCTCGAAGATCGCAACAACAACCAATCTGGGTTTGTGTTGTGTGCTCATTAGGGGTTTTGCCATAGCCGGCACGCTTGGCAGGCGCGGGTTGGCGATCGCAGTTGAGTAGTACTTAGTGATGCAACCGAAGTGTCCCGAAGTGTCTAATCGGAAGCAGAAACGGAAGTGTAAATACTATAAAATTATACTTATACAATTTTTACAAATATATTTATATTAAATTAATATTCATAATTAAGTACCGGTAAGTTATATTTTATGAAAAGCAGTTGGCCGCTTTTATACCTTAAAATCTGTTCCAGTGTTATATAAGACCTACGTACGCGCCTCATCCGCCGCCAAAAGACCAAAACTTCTGATCAAATATCCGTTATAAAACAAAAGCAGAAACGGATGTGAAAAAGCGCGCGGTGCTTCCGCAGTTGCCAGTTGCAGTTCCGGATAATTCTATAGTCATCTTTTACAACACCCACAGGATAATATGGGGTATAATATTGGCAATGCAATATTGTGCCACTACAAATTAATTATATTATTAATTATGCAACTGTTTTCTTATATATGTGTAATGTGTATGTGTAGAAGTTAATTGAGTACGAGTAATGTAGTAATTACACCCCATTTCCTCCCATGGGTGTCGTAAAAGTCGACTAAGGGATTAGCTGGAGGATGGGCAGCAGCGTCCTTCGAGTACATTAACAACTCAACTGCGATCGCCAACCCGCCTGCCAAGCGTGGCGATTATGGCAAAACCCCCCAATGTGCTCACAACACATCCATATCGGTAGTTGTGGTGATCTTTGGGGGAGGCCTGTGTCCAGCAGTGGAATTCATTCGGCCGAAATGATGAATGTAGTAATGTTTTGTGTTGTCGAAGTTATACAGAGCGGTAATAAAACATCGTGATTGGTTTTCATAATCATTTGTGTTAAATCTGATATACGAGAGATTTTATTTAACCACCAAAAAAGGTAAAAAAAGAATAGTAAATAACTGTGTAGTGTCATCTAAATGCATGGATTGCCGGAGAGCGCATAACGATCTCTGGCCTACCAGATTTTTACTAGCAGATATACAAAATAATGTCTAATGTCCTTTATACGCACACATACCCGCAGATAAGCCCGTAAACATCCACTGCTGAGCATGGGCCTCTCAATGATCACTATAATGCGCGGTCATCGGGGATACTGCCATAATCACTACGCTCTGCAGGCGGATTGGTGATAGCAGTATGTTATTAGCACACGGAGGATTCTCTTGATATCAACCGTTAGTCGCCTTTAAAGATATCCATGGGTGGAGAAGATTATACTACTATTCACAGGAGGGAACTACACAGAACATCTTATTCGCAAATAGAATGCTGAATGTGGTGGTTCATAGTCATGGTGTCTCGTTTTGGACAAATATAAGTTTTAATATAACGAAACCTCAACTTTCCTTATATTTTATTTAGTTTGCACATTATTATATGAAACTTTTCGCGGGCGTACATTTGAAAGTAAACTGATCAAATATAAACTAAACCAGTCCACTCCTGATCAAAACGTCGAGGTTAGTCAAAATATTATTTTGATATTACTATGTGCGCGAATAGACCCGGTGCTGTCTTAAAATCATGTATTCAATTCGCGAAAGCTTAATAATTACGAATACAACCTGACAATTGGGTCGCACTATAAAAATACTGTACCTATATTCATACCATAGAAAATAATTAAGTTGTTTAGCTACCTAACACACTGAGCATCGATGCTGCTATGACAATGGTGGCAGGCACGTTTACTGGTATTTAAGCACTGTAATTAGAAGCCCAGCCCTTTTAGTCATTTTCCAAGAATGTTGGGTTCAGTATTCAGTGTTTATATTAACAGCTTTAATATTATGTTCGAGTGTCGATTTGTGCTAGATTTTTGTGCGTGGAGAAATCCTCGTGGACTTCCTTCGCCCTGGAGAAGGCCAGAGGGGCGTGCCAGAGTCTTACCAGCTAAAACCTCACGGAGTTCCTGCTTCTGCCTACCATTCGGGGTACGAAACTCGTTCGTGCATTGGATCACAACCTAAGTTTGTGCCAGCCCTACGTTATAGGAATTCCAACAATAGCTTCCCGAATGTGGAACTAACAAGACGTTACTGCATACTACTACATGTCTACATGTTACGAGCAATAGCCTGTCAATTAGCACAATTGAGTAGCACAGAACATAACATTTTTTTTATTTAAAGCAACTGAACCACGTTGTGTATTAATCTATGATTTAAGGACCTTCTAAAGAATTTGGTACGCAGTTACATCTCACTTCGTTTATTAGCTAAACCATTATCCCATTATATCTCACTGCACATGAATGCATATCTAAGTTATAAAACTGAGCGCTCAAAGACGTCACTTTGCGGCAAGCCGACACAGACATGACATAGACTGAGTGAGAGTGTATGCGCTCTAACCCTCGTGACAAAGGATATATTTATT
Source organism: Diloba caeruleocephala (assembly GCA_947459985.1). Taxonomy (NCBI): domain Eukaryota; kingdom Metazoa; phylum Arthropoda; class Insecta; order Lepidoptera; family Noctuidae; genus Diloba; species Diloba caeruleocephala. The sequence goes on along the minus strand of OX381627.1, from coordinate 10,524,745 downwards.
TATTTATTTATATACTCTTTATTGTACACCACATAATACATACATAGAGAAAAATATTTAAAAAGATACATGTACAATGGGCGGTCTTATCGCACAGGGCGATCTCTTCCAGACAACCTTTGGATGGACAGGAAGAAAGGATGAAATAGATAAATGAGGAAAGATATAGTTGAGATGTCTTCTCTAGTACGTAGTACATACATTATACCTCAATGTTAGTTCCAGATTTATTCTCCTTGAGAAGACTACTTGCATTTCGATGACTATAAAGAAATAATTAGGTATCTAATTTCGACTATTCACATTCTCTCTATAATTCTTTTTTCGAATACACTAAAAAGATTATTAAGTCATTTACTTTTTATTAATGTAAAAACATTTACAGGCCCTTATGAATAGTCAGAATAGTTGCCGTTACTAACATACATTCATTTATTTATGATATCTTACGCCTCACTCAGAATTCCCCCGTATCATAGGGAATTGCGCTCTTAAATGCCCAGGGGTCGTACTATGAACTTTTAAAAAACCATGCACGTTCCAGGCAGTTCAGTTTACGGGCTCAAACTGACAGCTTCTATTTCGTACTATGACATGCGTCGTGCTGACTGACTTCACGCTGGATAATTTGTCTATGGCCGACTTGTAATTTTATTTTGTACCGTTCAGTAATATGACTAAATACTTATCGATCAGTTACGGTTTTATTTCTATAACATAGATTATGCGAAAAATAATATATAGTTATTTATCACGTACAAGTAACGAGAAAATATTAAGACAATGTATTTTGCTACGTAATTAATTCACATTTAATTTTCTGCATCACAAATGATGGTTACACGAGATAAAGTTTCCGAACGAAAGCAATCCTTATGATTAGTGGGGAATACATCCACTTGAGTATATATGTACGTACCGTAGATGGAGTATTGTATAGATGACACATAAAATCCAGAAATCATAAGGAAAAGAGATGCTTCTATACAAATAGATGCAGGAGTAAAGGGGACAACATCATGATGTTTTATCTCTTTCGGCGTATACCTTGGGGATGGGTAGGGGATGTCTAGGTCCAGCAAACTGGTGCGAAACAATTTTGTGAAATATCTTGGTGAATTGTTTTTCAGCCTAATAAGTGATATTTTTTGGGAACTGCGTATTTGTGAACGATGTGAATATTATTGAACCCTTAAAGCATGGTGCACTGCATTTTAGGCTGTAAAAGTGACAGGGGGCGAAAAGAAGAAAGTATAACCTTTCAATGGTAAGTTGCATATTTTGTCGGTTAAATGGACCAACTACAGTGTGCTATGTTGTTTTTTACAAATGTGTTGTAATATTCTATGCTAAAACTGACATTTTAGAGTCTATTTCCTCATGATTTTAATTTTTTAGGAATATTGGTTTATCACTATAACCCCTTTAAATTTAGGAGGTCACACGAATGTTTTCAGACAAACTGTAATAACGTACATTTAATTTGTCCGAGTTATAGGAATACCAACGTAGGAAAAATATTTTTCCCTAATTCATTGGTAATTTACTTTTAGTCTGGAATCGAGTATACTATTAGTAACTATTAAAATATAATGATGTAGTTTGTGAAAATGTATGAATGTGTATCTCAATTTCGTGTACTTATAATTGATAAAAATTTTAATACATTTGGGCACGCTGCTGTACTGACAAATTACGACGAACGTTTGAATATTTATGGTATTTATACGTTACCCTACACTAGGATTTCTCCTGTGTCGTGAGTGCATTTACAAACACAAATTCCGCACACAATACACCCAGACCCAGAACAACTCCTTGCCTATCATACAAATATTTTTTCCGTACGGGAATCAAACCCGCAACTCGCAGCGTAGCAGCCGACTGAATCAGCCACTGTACCAACCATGCCGTCAATATTGTAAAAACTTTCAAACGTCTTTCTAGCAAATTAATTTTTAATACATGACAATTAATTTGTTTTTTAGTAATAGAAGGTCTAGCCGAAGCTGAAGTCGATCGGTTATAGGGTCATTCGGTCACCACAAGCCGAAGGTTTAATAATCCTAAGAAATTCACTTCCAGATTGGCTAAAAGTGATTAAAATAATGATTTTAAAATGTTTATGGTGATTGTATAAGCAACTTAACGAGATGATTAAAATTACCTTGCAACTTGTCAAAAATAGTAACGCTTCGAAATAATGCCAATTATTATATTTAATTTAGAATTTTATGTGACTGTTTACCCACATTATAATAGCCAAAGGAGTCTTGAATTCTTATTAGGATTTTGATATTTGTCAATTCCATTAAAAATAATTAGTAAACAACGCTAAACAGTCTTAAGATAGAAATTAAAAATAATAATTTATCAGCTTTTCCACCAATCAAGTTAGAACTCCTGTTGCATATATTTACCCCGCAGCGTTGAATAATTTTTCACTAGGAATACTAGCGGGAGGAGCAGATAAATATTGTCGTAGATAAATATATGGACTAGAAGCTTAGTTACTTAAGTTTCGGCGCTAGCTAGGAACATTCAGCTTCGGCCAAAACATTGGCCCAGTTTGGCCGAAGGGTGCTTTTATGGCTGAAAGTGGCCGAAGTTGAAGGTTCGGTTGGACTCTAGAAATCTTAAGGATTTTCCAAGGAATTGACTGTCCGAAGTTTTTGGATCAAGGCTACGGGTCAAACTAATTGGAACGTTACTATTGCATCCTAGTCAAAATATCGGTAATCAGAAATAAATGGTTTGAATGTACATAATTATTTTATTTACTGTTTTTGGAAATGTATGTAAAGAATCCATAATATTAAGAACACTTAATTAAACATTAGGGAAATGGGTTGATAGGTTGGTAACCCTGGCAAACTATCTCTATCTCATTAGGTATACGCTAAGGCTCCGTCTAGTTAATACTCATTTAATTTTTAAACTATATATTGGTTAGAACTATTTATTAACCTTGTTATGTTTTCGTTTTAAGTCGTAAGTTTATACATAAATAGGTTTTTGTTACCTAGTTTATTTATTTATTTTATTTCAGCGTTGCAACACTTTGTGTTGTAGCATATGCTGAGATAGGGTCCAATTTTGGTTTCGGAAAGCAATGTTTACCTTGTACAACTGTTTTCTGATTTACTTATTTAATTGATACTTCTTTTTGTTTTGCGATACCGAAATAAACATATTTTATTCTTCTTTCTTCTTCTTCTTTAAAATAAATATTATTATCTGTAAGCGATACAAATATTTGTTCTGTTCGGAGATCGAACCCATGTCACGTAGCCTAGAAGCCAAGGGACTATAATCATTGCGTACGGATATCTATGCCACTGCGTCAAACAAGTCATCCCTTACGCAGTTGAACAGAATACCAAAACATATTGTTCCACCTCAACAATGCCCTTCTATCAAATATCTGCACACTTTCTCACTAAACAATGTCTTAATTCAGTTATTAGTCGACTAACACAATTACGACAACACAGGATGGTTGGGAGCCTCCGTGTCTAACGGAAAATTTAATTGTCCCTACTCAATTCAAAAAAGTTATAACTAAGGGGTGACTCACAAGCGCTGCCAGAAGATTTGTGTCAAGAAAGTAATTTTCGTTATTTTGATGAACATCTGTGTGCGACCCGATAGTATCTTAAAAATAAAGTAATCTTTAATCAAATAACGCGCAGACTCTCTGAGTAATCATAGCGTTTCTAGGACAAGGCAAAGTCCAGTATCCACACTAAACTTACACAATAAGATAAATTAGTAAGTCCCACACTAGGACAAACGTTGCTTGTGTCAAACAGACCAAGCGTAATACTTGTGTCGGGTGGCCATGTAAACTTTTTTATATGCACGAACAAATATTAATAATCTATACAAATAAATAAAATTGAAGTGTCTGTTTGTAATCTCAAAATAACAGCTTTTTACTAAATGCATATGAAAGTATGTACGTTACATATAACAAAAACACTATTTTTAAATTTTTTGTCTGTCTGTCTGTTTGTTCCGGATAATCTCCGAAACGGCTGGACCGATTTTGACGGGACCTTCACTGGCAGATAGCTGATGTTATAAGGAGTAACGTAGGCTACTTTTATTTTAGAAAAATAATGAGGGTTCCGCGTAAAAAATGAACCCTTGAAATCCAATATATATATTCTATGTCAAGTGTCTATGTCGAAGTACTCTAAATTTCTTTTAAATTAAACGCGGGTGAAACCGCGGGTCCCAGCTAGTTAAATAATAAAATAGTATCTCGGTTTCCAGGTCAATTGTGTGACTCAGCTTTATTTATACGTTCATTGCTAAGTCCCAAAATGGTTCATTGTTCTTGAAGTTGCAAGAAGTATTTAATAATGATAATGACGTCACGCCGATATTTCCCGAAGATGGGCAGAGGTCATACTATCGTAGACATTCAAGCTGTGCGACTGTGGACTGCATTAGTGTTTCCAGCATGAAGAGCCCAATCGTTTAAAAAAGCTAAATAGTGCATTATCACATTACTTTAATACTCCTTACTCATTTCTCTTCAGTATTCTTATTTACATTTTTATATACAAATACGATATTTATTAGTGTATATACCTTTAGCATTTATTTATTTTATTATACTGTGACGAGACCACGCGTCCTGGGGTGCAATTTCTTAGTCTCAAACATCCATACACCCTTGAATACAGAATTGAAATAACGGTGACAACCCAATTTGGTATTTCCTAAGCCTCGTCCCCATGGCTCGCCGTCTGCAACGTGTCCTTGAATAGCTTCAATCATGTCTTAGCGTATACCAAGTTGGTTTTTCACCATCATTTTAATTCTGTATTGAAGAATGTATGGATGTTTCACCTTAAGGAATTGTACCCCTGTTCTGTGCACGTACGCACCGCTCGACGACGCTCTTGGTTATGAACTGTAACCTTATCATGCCGGGTCCTGCAGGAGTGCATGCAAATTGCGCCAGTCAGTGGATTTTGGCTACGACAATTGCCATCGCTTGCTCGGCAAGCGGGATGGTTCCCTCGAAGGACTTTCCAGTGGCCAACATATGAGTGTCACCAGCATAACGCAATCGCGCTCCATGGGATACAGTAAAAGGCGCTGAATATATCAAGACTCAGAGCTAACGCCACCCCACCCCGCCGAGACACTGTCTGTTCTGACCGGATGCGAAGAATTGCGTCGATAGTGGACCGCTGCTGCCGGAAGCTATACTGGCTGCCAGCCAGGTCGGGACCAACTCGCGACAAGTGCTCAACGAGTCTTCTGGTAATTATTCTCCCGAATAGCTCTGAAGCCTTGTCAAGCAGGCAAATGGGACGCAGACACTCCGCGGCCGTTCTTCAAGAGAACCAATCACATGCTGCGATGGAGACAGCTGGTGAACAGCCGTCTCAGAATAATATCACCCAGAAGGATAATCGGCAAACGTATTTTTTAAACGTTGCCCCACCCTTACTTTTGACGGATATGACACTATTTGCTAGGCGACCCGTTAGTGCTCTGCAATTTCCTAGTGAACGCTGCTCCCGAAATATAAATTACCGTCACGATTTGAATGTGGCTAAAATGGCTAGCTATAACAACAATACCTATGCACTCGTGAGTGTGACGATAAAAGTAGGTAAGTATACGTTGCTTACGCGCACATGAATAAAGTTTAGGTTACGCTTTACGCATTTGCGACAGAGCTCAGCACCCGCAACAGACTATCTTTCTAGATGTTCTAATTTGAAGGTAATTTCCTAACACCTGATCAATATTCTTCCAAATGTCGTAAAATAGGCCGTTTCTCATGTCAATATAGGAGATACTTTATGATTAATCATTTTTTTTACCTGTCATTGTGAGTGATGAGCCCCGCACGAGAATCCCTCCGTCACCATAGAATTTTAATTTGCGAATATGTTATTGATCGTGACTATCACATTTTGACAGCATGATACCGTGACTATATTGAGTATCGGCCTTCCCCGTACACTGTCATAATGTTATGTTTTTATTTATTTTTGCTTTCAGAAGGTATTAGCGATTTAGAGTCAATCGAGAGGACGGATAGCAGCATGCTAAATAACGCAGTTTTTGCTATTTTAAACGGTGCCCCTCAGTATGTGCCAGTCCCCGAACATCTCTAACAACTATCTGTAGACCATACAAATATTTGTTCCGTGTGGGTATTGAACAGGGTGTTCAAATCCCACACAGAACAAATATTGAGACTCAGACTCGTAGTATAGAAATCTCATCGTATAGTCACTTTTACCAAGGATAACGACGATATACCTACCACTTCTAATTGCATGTATACTGCCACAATATACAATGTTCACAATATTGCAGTCGTTTACATTATTATTATTAATAGTCTTAATGCACACTGTGTGTAATATTTATTACCACTTAGCCACTACACCAACTGCCGTATAACAATAGATTATTATGATACGACCCTAATACCTACACCACCTCTAGTTACATCTACATATGCTATGAATATCGAAGTCCATTATAATATAAATGATTAGTCATAAGCACGGCACTAACTACTAAACACTTATACACTTATACTAATCTGCTATTTATCTATATCGGTAGCTGTCTTGTTCATTCGACGATTTTTTCTTACTACGACGATTATTCCGTAAAGCTAAATCACCTTAACAGTTTTATTCCAATAAGCATCTTTTCAATCATTTGAATATTCTATTATTTCATCTTAAAGGCCTACACTTAAAGCAACATGAAAGTTCTAAAGCCCCAACTTGAAAGTTTTGTATCTAAAAGCTTTTATTATTCCGTCTAAATTGGAACAATTATGTTCGGTTACGGACTTGTTTGTCAGTCCATTATTAACTTCGAAACAAGCATTTATCGATTATCTGTGTACACTGTTATAGACGATTACCCAATCCACATACTGTGTAACAGCTAATGATTTATTTATATTCGATTATATGATAACAACCCTCAGGAAGCCGTGTGGTGCTGGTTAAGAATAGCACCGCCGTATCTCATCCCGTGAGTATCGTTAAAGTAACTATGGGATTAGCCGGGGGATGGGCAGCAGCGCCCTTTGAGCACATTTGCAACGCAACTGTGATCGCCAACTCGCCTGCCAAGCATAGCGATTATGGCAAAATCAAGTGGTCGTTGTGACGATTTTTGGGGGAGGCCTATGTCTAGCAGTGGACGCCTCTCGGCTGAAATAATGATGATGAACCCTCAAAAGTTGCTAAACATAGCCCTTCTCGCTGAATACTACAATGGAAGTCGCCATAATCACCATGGTCGGCAAACGGGTTGGTGATAGCTGATGTTGATGCTACTTCCTTCCCTTGATTCCCATTTTCAGCTCCTACGGTAGAAAAGTGTAGGCGTCTCCTTCTACGGAAATGACGCCACAGTTCGCGCAGTGGCTAAGCAATAAGCTTTCTGCGCTACAGGTTGCGGGTTTGATTTCCGCCCAGAACAAATATCTTAATATCCTACAGAGTACAGATAGTTGTTCCAGATCTGAGTATTTGTGCATTTGAGATTTTATGTGTGTAAACTGTACCCACTATACATTAGATATCCTAGAGACTAGTGTAGGGTTTTGAAGTAGGGCAGGGGTAGGTTCTTGAAAAACCATACCAACCTTTATTTCTTCTTATTTTCTCTAACTCACAGAATCACATAAACATGAAAGAAGTTTCTAGCAAAGTTTGGAACGAATATCAGTATTATTTTAACTATATTCGTATAACTACCAATGTAAATGATTTAACAATTTCGGAATTTCTTTCCCTGCAACATATGTTACGCTTGGGATTACCCCATAAAAGGTTTCGGAATTAAAATAAACACTTTTTGGCATACTCGATGATGTTTTTTCTGAATTTAGAATGTGGAGTAAAGCTGTTCATTCATTTGACGTCATTGGCGTCTGGTTATTCGTTGTTTTGATTCGCTGTCACCGTTTTTTAATTCTACCGTATTTACGAGTATAGGGCAAATAAACTCGGAACGAAGGGGCGAAATTAAAAATGTTCCGTTTTGATGTTTTCTCTATTAGCTCTAATAAATGTATCAGACATTTCAAATATCTTAATTATGCAGTAGAAGAAAAGAAATGTCAATTCCCTCAATATAGGCAGTCAACTTCACTTATTTTTCATGTGTAAATTTTCTTTCCCTGAAGTCTTTCCTCCATGTTTGAGAACAAATAACAATCGGAAGGGGCCAACTCTGGACTATAAGGAAGCCTAGTTTAAAGTTTCGAGGCCACACATGTATAAGGCTGCCATCGCAACATGACTCCTGTGTACGGGCGCACTGTCGTGCAAAAGGAGACACACCTCGAGACCACTATCTCATTCTTATTATTTAATCGGATCTTTTAATTTATCTAGTAGCGTAGCATAGCAATGTCTCGTTATATTGACACCTACATCTTTAAATACGACCAATAAAATGCCCTCTGAATCCCAAAAACAGTAATACATTCCTTCCTTATACCGGTATAATCCTTCCAGCCGATTGTGACACCTTGAACATCTGTATGGGGATGGATGCGTGGTTCTATGATCAGAAATGCTCCCTCCGCCAAAGCGGCGAAAGCGTGCCTTCAGGGGCGTTCGACAGACTAAGGCGGCTGACTCAAAAGGAGCAACCGCGTCACCTACCGTCTGAAACAGGTATTCACCGGTCACGGTTGTTTCGGTGCGTACCTGCGTTGGACGTGAGGTTACGGCGCAGTACCACCATTGTGAAAGCGACCAGGATACCACACAGCACACGCTCGGGGACTGCCCTGCGTGACCTGCCAAGCGGCGGATCGGGCAAGATCTGTCTCTGCCGGCAGTAGTATTGGCTATGTTGGCAGAACATAAAAATTGGAATTCAGTGGTCTCCTTCTGCGAGACCGTCATGCTCCAGAAAGAGATTGCAGAGCAGGGTCGGGAGAGGGTTGATCCTTCATGGAGAAGGATGAGAAGGCGCCGGGGTAACAACCGTCCCGGCACCCAGGTCCAACACGCCTGAGCCCCCTGCCTTCGGTACATGGTTGGGGGCCTCGGAAATCACGGGCGCGCAGATTGGGGAGACTGCGTGCTCACACGGAGCGAGCCCTGGGAAAACGGTGGTGCGCACGTGGTCACGTGTCGCCGTGTGCGCAGCACAGCGCACAGCGAGGCTTGGCGGGATCTTTTACAGTCCTCCCCGAGAAGTGCCTTGGGCCCCCCCTTTTTACAGTGGACCTTTTTACAGTCACCTACCCTCCGCTAGAGGGGACAGTCATCCCCTCCGTGATGTGCGTAAAGGCGTGGCACCAATGGGCGGCTTTAGAGTGATCTTACGAGGACCTAGAGCCCCCCTTCGGTGCTGAAAATGACAGCTCCAATGCTTTTAGGTGGTAGGAGCCCACCATACCCCTTCGCCCTTCCCCGGGGCAAAGGAAGTTCATGTAGAATTTCCACTGGACACCAATAAAAAAGGCGGGTTGGTGAGTGCAGTCTGGCTACTTTGCCACACAAAGGTACCCTGCTGCTCATCCCTCTAGTTTAGAGTCCCTTACTAAGTCGACTTTTACGACATTCAAGAGAGGAGGAGGATAGAGTGGTGCTAAGTTCTTAATTCGGATACTACACGGATTTTAATATTGAATACCTTTAATATAAATTAAGCGGGTTAAAAAACTGATCCGACACGATCTTCGCTGCTCAATACCCATGCTGTTTTATCAGCTATAGAGCAGAACCGGGGATCGAAGGTGTTCAGGCAGGCACTACGGAGAAGCCACCTGACAAGGTCGAGGAATGCGAATGGCAGGATAGTCGCCTCTAATACTGAGCTACCTGCGGAAGTTGAACGCTATTATGGAGAGCTGTACTCGCCACATACGGTGGTACCCGTGGCTCAGAGCACCAAAGACCCTAGGGCTCCATTAGTTCACCGTTACACCGAGGACATCCCGGACGTCATCATAAGTGAGATTAGGGCGGCTCAGAAACAGCTCAGAACTGGAAAAGCTCCGGGAGTTATTGGAATTACTACCGAATTATTAAGTGCTGCGAGAAATCCCGTGCTGAGCGAATTGGTGCACTTGTTTAATTCCGTCAGCCAACAAGGTACACCACCGGAGGCGTAGAGTGGGAGTATGGTGGTGCTGTTCTTCAAGAAAGGAGATAAAACTCTGCTTAAGAATTACAGACCCACTTCACTCCGGGGCACGTGTACAAGCTATTTTCAAGAGTCGTCACTAACCGTCTTGCCGGAAGATTTGACGAAGCCCAATCAGCGGAGCAGGCCGGATTTCGAAAAGGCTACAGCACCGTCGACCCCATCCATACTGTTCGGCACATTGTAGAAAAGTCCAAAGAATACAATCAGCCGCTGTGTATGGCTTTTGTGGACTACGAGAAAGCCTTCGACTCCGTCGAAATATGGTCTGTTTTGGATTCTCTGCAGAAGTGTGGTATCGATTGGCGTTATGTTGAAGTGTTGAGATGCCTGTATCACGCTGCCACTATGACCGTCCATATCCAAAACCACAAGACGAAGCCTATCCAACTGCGTCGGGGAGTGAGACAAGGGGATGTAATATCCCCGAAACTGTTCACAAACGCGTTGGAAGATGTCTTCAAAACTCAACTGGCTCACTTGTGCCAAGGCCGATTAACATCGAAGGTACGGTGCTCGAAGTTGTGGACGAGTACGTCTACCGCGGACATACACAACACAACTTTGACAGAGAAGCCGACTGAAGGATACGTTTAGGCTGGGCAGCATTCTGCCGAATGCCGAAAAGCTTCGTCAGATCTTCTCGTCGCCTTGTATCCCGCAATGTCTGAAAACGAAAGTTTTCAACCAGTGCGTCAGACCGGTTATGACCTACGGAGCCGAAACGTGGACACTAACAGCCGGACTAGTCCACAAGTTCAAAGTCACTCAGCGGGCTATGGAACGTGCTATGCTCGAAGTCTCTCTAAAGGATAGAATCCGAAACGAGGATATCCAGAAGAGAACCAAAGTGATCGACATAGCACACCGAATCAGCAAGCTGAAGTGGCAGTGGGCTGGTCACGTTTGTCGAAGGACTGATGGCCGATCGAGCAGACAAGTCCTAGAGGGGAGACCGCGTATGGGCAGACGTAGTGTGGGACGCCCACCAGCTCGATGGACGGATGACCTGAAAAAGGTTGCTGGGTTCGGCTAGATGCGGAAAGCTAACGACCGGGTGTTGTGGCGCACGCTGGCCTACGTCCAGCAGTGGACCGGTATAGGCTGATGATGAATATAAATTAATTAACGTTACATTTAAAAGTAAAACTTTCAATAACAATAATGAAATAATTCGTTTTGGTGACACTTGAATTCGTTCCCAAAATTACCACTTACCGTATAGTGACACGTAAATGGTAATGGTTCAAACTAAAGCTGTATAACTGGGCAGACCTGAAGCGATTAAAACAGTAATTTCACATCTAATGTAGACTTGTATAATTGAAACATTCGAAATAGAATAATATCTATATGGAATCTGGATGGTCCGGTATCTAAATTATATAGCTTTTAATATTATAGTGGTGTGGCATTCTCCCATTGGCCATCAATAGAATATGTCTTGACTTGTCAACTTGCCAGAATCACCAAGCTTAGTACGTTATTACTATCTATTATCATTGAATATTTCATTATTTCTATGAGTAAGTGCACATATACTGCAGGTCATCTGGGTTGTATAAATTATTCCATAACTGCGTTAAAACACCATCGCAGAAAGCCATTACTTAGACACTGCGCCAACTGTACCGACTGTACTTACCTTTATTTTTGCCTAAGGACACATTCTAGGATCACTCGCCGAACAGGCAACTTATGCGTGCCTTTTTTTGGAAATTACACCGTGCGCTCTGTTTGTCTTATCCGCAGACCGATGTGTACACCTAAGCTAGGATAGGTACCTATTCAAATATATATTTAGAATTTCAATATAAACTTACCATCTCTATCATAGTGGCTCCAAACTTCCATGAACTGGTTCGCCGATAGTTTTTTCAGTTCCCTAGAATCAGGATCGCGGAACTGTCTCATAAAATTTGTGGCCCTTTCTAAGTTTAGCCGCTTGGCAGATGAATTTGAATCGATACTCATTTTAGAAAAATAATCGCTTAAAATATCGACTTAAAACCTGGTATTGGGTTTATCGATGAGTAAATAAATTGATATCAATCACTATTTCGAGTTTTAAATATTAAAAACGTTTAAAAGTAAATAGTTGTCTTTATTTCTTCTAATAGATTCTACTTTATACTTATTTGGCCTTTTTATTGTCAATGTATTTATTTAAGATATCTACATATATAGGTATTTAAATTTACGTATATGTGTTATATTTTTAATATAATTTGTTCGGGGTTTTCATCTCATCTGGAACAAAAAGAAAGTGTTAATATACGTTAAAGTACAATTATTGGGTAAATTGGGTATTCATAAAACTTGATACATATAAGTATACATTCAGTCGAAAAAGTATCCGGAATGGATGATTTGTTTATGGTTCCAAATTCAAGTTTTTGTTTTTATTGTTGTTGTTAGATTGGCACAACTGTTTTCCATTTTGGCGCGGAGTTACAGTTGCATCTGTTATGTATATTAAATACAGTGCTGTTTTAGTTACATCATATCTAGTTTGTATAGTGAATTTCACTATGGACAAAAACACCGAACAAAGAGTTTGTCTTAAATTTTGCATCGCCAATGGAATTTCGTGTTCGGAGTCACTGAAAATGTAACAGAAAGCTTACGGTGAATCGACTTTAAACACACAAACACGTGCTTATACTCATAACAACAAATCAACGTACAAAGCGTTCAGAAGCGGTCGAAATGTGATGCAAGATTTGCCTCGCTCTGGTAGGCCGTCAACGTCTGCAACTGAAGTTAACATCGCAAAAGTGAAGGAAATAGTGCCTGAAAATCCTCATTCAACTTTGAAAGAGACAGCCGCCGAACTTTCTGCATCTCACGAGTCAATCCGTATCATTTTAACTAATCATTTGAGTATGAAACATGTTACCGCTCGGCTAGTCCCAAAAGACCTGAATTTTCTTCGAAAACTCAATCGCATGAGAGTCGCTGAGGACACGCTAGAACGAGTCAATTCCGACCCAATATTCATGAAACGCATTGTTACTGGTGACGAGACGTGAGTTTACGAGTTTGATATGCAAACTAGTAAACAAGCTTCGGAGTGCAACCACGCCAAAGTCGATCAAAAGTCAAAGTCATGCTGACTGTTTTCTTCGACTATCGCGGTGTTGTGCACTCGGAATTCTTGCCGGAAGGTTTGAAATAAAGAATATTATTTGAGCGTTATGCGGCATTTAAGAGAGCAAATTCGAAGAAAAAGGCAAGCTTTGAGGAAAGAAAATTCTTGGATTTTGCACCACGATAATGCGCCATCACACACGGCCATCATTGTGAACGAATTTTTGACCAAACACTCAACAAATACCATCGAGCAACCACCATATTCACCAGATATGGCTCCAGCCGACTTCTTTCTTCTTCCTAAACTCAAACTACCACTTCGTGGCACCCGTTTTCAATCGGTAGAAGAAATAAAGGAGAATTCGTGGCGAGAACTGAACTCAATTCCGGAAACAGCGTTTAAAAAATGTTTTGATGATTGGATTATTCGTTGGCGTAAGTGCATCGTTTCTGAAGGAGCATACTTTGAAGGTGATAAAATAAATTTGGATGAATAACAAACATTTTGTGTATAATTGATCTTTTCCCGTTACTTTCTTGACAGAGTAGTTTTCTTCTCCTGCAACAATATGGACAGATGACCCTGTTGGAGGTCGCTTGTGAATCATTAGATGCGAGCTGCATGTGACCGCTCGTTCTGGAAATCTATGGGGTGGCCTTGTGCAGCAGTGGACATCCTTCGGCTGATATGATTATGATACGTAAAAGCAAATTCGACGTTCACCAGGTCGCCTGTCTACCTCGTTGAAGGTCGTCCCACCCCGTCTCCACTCGAGAACCTTTTTACCCCGAGATCGAATTGAAGTATATTTTGGGTATGAAAATGTCAACTCGTATCGTATTTTATTATGTATTTTCATCTACAAAAAATATAACTATGTACTAATTAGTCACAATAATGTAGGTATACCAAAATTTCGCAAAATGAATTGCGTTTAAAGACTGAAACGTTTGATTTCTTAACGGAAAATAGCCTCGAGAAATTCTGGTCTTCTAATGTTTTAATTATAAGTATCATTTCCAGTTGTATATGTTTTCCGTTCCGCAATGAAAACAGGAAAATGACTAATGAAGACGGGCGGGGGTTGACATAGTACTTTCGGTCGATACTTACCTACCTGCGACGATAGCAGTAAAACAGAAAAATAAGCTGAAATTGGACTGTCAATAGCAGTATTTTCTCTACGCTGCAGTCTTAGTAAACAAGGTTTTTTTGCAGGATACTGACTAGACGCAATCAGAGCGGATTGCGTCACTCCTTCAAATATGAAAATAGGCATAGGTCAATGATATTATATGAAGTAGATATGTTACATGCGCGCCAAAAGTTAGAACCAAACCTCCCCCAATTGTAGCACCTCGCAGTCTCGCATCAGTCCGCCCAAAACAGGACAACTAGCACACACTGTCAAAATCTGTATTGTTTTATTAATTAAGTAATAACAATTTCGTTGTGCGTATATAGAATCTGCACAAACAAGCAAAAATAAATAAAGAAGAGGGCATCTCATACCACACCTAAGTAGTAAACTATATAAAATATTTGAATGAAAATACTAGTTAAATTATTTAAAGAATAATATTCTCGAAGAAAACAAAAGCCAAGCAAAGAAAGAGACAACACATGTATTCTATCACAGGTGTGACAAAGACATCGAGTACACGTAATGTCATTATTTTAGATAGCTATCTCTTTTACTCTCGTAGTTTTTGTATCTTCTTTCTTGCAGCATTGTGTGCAGTTTTATACATACAGCGAGACTATTTTGTGCGCCATTTAATATGGACGTAACATCTATGGTATATTATATAGAAGCGTAGACAGACTAAACAAGGAACTACATATAACCGATGTTTTCTTTAAAGAATGTCTTAAAGTCATATATTGTCAATGGTTACGGTAAAAAAGGAGACGTCGCGGTGCCGTGGCGTAAAGAGCCGATGAGTTACGAAGCTGACCGAATGGCACGAGCAACGTGCAATAGGAGCCGTTATTACTATAGGCGTAGGCACGCAATTATATGTTTCACGACAAAATACTCGCAATAGTTCAGAGGTCTTTGTAGTTTAACTATCTATTCTATTCATTTCAAAACAGATATGTATGTAGAGGGCCTAACACGAATATTTTTACGTATAGTAACAATACAATACAATACTTTATTAATAACTCCATAGCTACACGTCATACAGTATTCTGTCAAAATGTCATTCATAGATTAATTAATAATTCACATAAATATATATTTTGCAAGTATAAAATCCACAACTATAATGTTATATATGGCATTGGCAACGAACACACTACAGCATAGGTAATTTATAAAACTCATCTAAACTATAGAATAGTTTCTCCAGCAGCCACTTTTTTAGTTTGGTTTTGAAGATCTGGACAGATGATGCATCTCTAATCCCCTCTGGCAATCTATTGTAAACTGACGGACCCATGATATAGACAGACCTTTCCGGTTTGCTCAATTTGTGCGGTGGTGTGACAAGGCGATGATGGTACCTGTCGCTACGGAGGGCGCGGGTGGCATTTACACCTTTACGCTGAAAGACATCACTATTCGCGAATGTGAACACGGCTACCTGGTAAATGAGCTCACATGGAAGCGGTAGAATACCTAGATCCCTAAAGTGATTTCGGCAAGAGACGTCATCTGGTACACCCACAATAGCGCGTACCGCTCGCTTCTGCATAACAAACGCCCGTTGGGTGTCGGCTGCGCGCGCCCATAGCTCCGCACCGTATGTGAGGGTACTGTGGACGGTTGCAAAGTAACATGAGCGTACTACCCTGCGTGACGCGGTGCTCGCCAATCTGCGCAGAGCAAAGCACGCTCGTCCAAGCCTTACGCATAACTCCTCTATATGTACGTCCCACACCAGAGAGCTATCTACGTGAAAACCGAGTAATTTTGTCACTTGTTCTTGCCTCAGTGTTGTGTCCGCGGTGGTGACTTTGTAAGGATATTGAGTTTTACCGTTTAGATTAAAAGATAGGTAACATGTTTTGTCACAGTTAAGCACTAGGCCGTTCGTTCGAAACCACCACTCAAGTCGCTGAACTACTTTATTTAAGTTTATTTCGAGTTGGTGATCTGTGGGTGCCGTGATTACGGCAGCTACGTCGTCCGCATACATATATATTTCGGCATTTTCAACGGCACTGGGCAGATCGTTCAACAACAAGCTAAAGAGAGTATTCGAGAGACATGACCCTTGTGGTACTCCCATCATGCTTTCCCTCTGAGATGACGTCACACGACCCCCCTCACCTACCACCACTTGTGTCCGTTTGGACATGAAGGATGTGAGGAGCTTTAGCCCCGGGCCACGAATTCCATAGAACTGGAGTTTCTGGGCAATGAGGGAAATATCAGTGGTGTCAAACGCGCGCGAGAGATCGCAGCACAATAACGCAACGCGCTGTCCAGCCTCGCGCGCGCTTAGCGTAAACGTATCGCTAATGCGAGTGAACTTTGAATTGAAAATACTTGATGCGCACATATTTTTTATTTAAAGTGAAGACTTTATTACCTACATATATATATATATATATATATGATACGAATTGTGTTTGTCGTATAAATTTAAACGAAAATGCTATAGGATAGTTATATTTTCGATTCCAAATTGACTCACATTAGCGATACGTTACGATACGAATACTTTTTCGCAAGTTGTTTGTGCTTGGGCTACAGTAACCGAGTACCGCGTTAATACAATTGGTTTTGGGAGAAACAAAAAATCACCGCGCTTAACAAACAGTTTTCACTAACCACGGGAAGAGACAAGGGGGTTTATTTGTTATGGTGTGCGTTGCGCTCTTTTTCTCATTAATAATGGGCTTATACTTTTATAGATGCCTAGTGCCTTGACGTTATAAAATGAAAAAAACCTCTGGAGCGTTTGTCTAATTTCAACAAACGATAATTCTTTTTTCTTTCTTTAATTTGGCAGGACTCACACGGTGAATATTTTGTAACGTGTATTCTTAGATAATTTAACCTAGGTTAAGTGCTCTAAGCAAAGATATTGGAAGAAAGGAGATATGCCATGTAGATCAAAATGTATGCGAACCTAGAAATCCATTTTCCCACTACCATTCTTCATAAAAACACACTAATGCACACAGTTACAAGGTCTCATCCACTGAACTGAATAAACACAACATTACAATTGGCTTCTCTTACAAAACACACCCACGACTTTGTAGGTAGCCAATCATACAGACCGCAAACGACAGCCGTACCACGCAACGCGTAAGTTTATTGGGAGTACCATTCGCTGTTCTATTCACTGCGTTTGTTATTCACCGATTACTAGTTAAAAGTGGTAGATACCTAAGAAGCATTGTATTTTGTACAAAAATAATAATTTTGTGTTGCTCCATTAATCCAAATGTAACATAATAAAGAAAACCATACATTTTAATTTATTATTTTTATAGACAAATACAAGAAAATTCCTTGACTTGCATATTGTATATGATTCCTTCCTTGATAAAGTTATTTTCACTTCGGTTTTTGCATGTTATTCCCGAACAACACGACAATTTAACAAAGTTTCACTTACGCGATCGAATCTCAACTGATGTTATAAAACAGCCATTTTTACCGGATGGCCCAAATTGATCCAGTCGCGGTGGCGCGGTTACGCCCCCGTACCACTTCTCCTTATTTCCTATTTCTGTGGCTCTAAGCGTGTATTACTTCTTGTTATTAGATTATTTATATTTAAATACTCTTTATAGTACCTACACCAAGAAAAATATTCATCCTTCTAAGTAAAATTCGATTACTTACACTAAAACGTATATAAACTTTTTAAGTGTGAATACTAACTTACTTAACTATCCACAACTTTATATACGAATAAACTAGTATAGGGGTATAACTAGTTTGGTGTATTGGTTGTCATACCTAAGCAACAGAAATCCTGTTACAGACGCCGGGGAAAAAAAGTACAGCAATCATAAAACGAAAACGTATATTTGGCATACTTTTTGCTAACTGGCATCGTTTGCAGCAGGTGCCGCAGTCGTTATGGCAACTTGCGGATTTTGCCAATAACATTTTATGAGATTCGGTCTTTGTGCTCAATAAATGTTTCCTCTTGTTACTTTCATAGAATTATATGATCTTTCGTTACATATGTACAGAAAATAATTTATTAATAACAGATAAAATATTAATGAATGACACAATGAGAACTTGAATAATGAATAACATTATTCAAGTTCTCATTTTGTCATTCATTAATATGTCCTGACCAAAGATTTTAATCGTAAGACAGGCCCTTACCATACATTGTTACACTCCACTTACAGTGGGTTTCTTACTTTAAACAATATTGTGTTCTTGTTCGAAGGGCACTGTATGATGTCTAAAGGTGACGAGCGCGGTGTGGTGCTATGCAGGACTAGTCCTGCATGACATGACAATTGTTACGGGCAGGCGTGACGCTTACCAGCAGTCAAATTATCATATCAGCCATAAGACGCGCACAGTTGAACAAAGGCCTCCCCCCATAGATTTCCACATTTGTATCGATATGTTGGGGTGAATTTGTCAGTACTCACCACGGTTGGCAGGCGGGTCGGTGAGCGCAATATGGCTGCTGTTCCAAAGAAAGGGCGCTGCTGCCCATCCGTCTGGTTTAGAATTCCTTATTCACCTTTTACGACACCCACGGAAGGAGATCGAGTGATGCTGTATTCTTAATCTGGACACCATGCGAAATAGAAATCAAATGACTTGATAGTTTCGTCACTACCGAGTATAAAAAAATAGTACCCGAAATCTCACGCACGCATTGACATACAAATAAATCCACACTGAAGTCTACGCGAACTGTCAAGTGTGATGGAACTAAAGTGATACGGGTAGATACTGTCGTACGCTCCTAATACAGCCCGTAGTTCTTTGGAGTGTTTCGTACCTTTGAAAATGGAACATTTAGATATTATCTGTTTGCAAAGGAATGTTTCCAGACAGTTTGACAGTAAAAGTCGAGATAAGCTTCGTTGAAGATATTGCTTGAATTATTACTGTTTTTACAATACGTCCGGTACGGTATACGTACGGTATTGAAAAGTTTAAAGTCTCGGTGGTCTTGGCCTTGGGTCTAAAAAAAGGGATAACGGTACAGCTGAAGAGTTGAATAACTCATCTGAGTTCATAAACAGAACAGCTATCTATAGTCTGCAGCTGATCTCAGGCCGTTCTAAAAACCCGCTGAAATTGATTGTGCTACACGCTCTAACCGACCTTGATCACTATAAGCGTCGCAAATAAAAGTCGAAATTATCATCACTATTATTTTAGCCGATAAAACGTCCCCTGCTGGGCATAAGCCTCCCCCAAATATCACCACAACCTGGCTTGGCCTATGATGTATAGGTGAGTGTGTAGGTACTGTAGTATCTACTTATGAAGGATAATGAGTATTATCTTCATATAAAAGCGATCGTAATCGGTAATACCCTCTCGCGTTCGGGTTACCCCTTTTTTATTTTTTTATTGGTACCCAGTGGAAATTCTTCATGAACTTCCTTCGCCCCGGGGAAGGACGAAGGGGTATGCCGGACTCCTACCGGCTAAAACCACTGGAGCGGTCATCTTCGGCACCTAAGGGAGGCTCCAGGTCGTTGTATGATCACACTAGAGTCGGGTTACCCCTACCGTATTATTTCTCCCAAATCGCTCGTTATAGCGTTCAGAATTGACGAATTCATCGTGTGTGTGTGTGTGTTGGGATTCGCAGGCAGACCGCTAAGGAGCTTTTTAACATTTCATTTTTTTATTTTATTGAATGTATATAAATGGATATCTGTTTCAGAATAATAACTTTGACACATTTTGACCGATCACCATGAAAAATAGCACATATATGATGTATTTTTTTCATGAAGAAGCTTTTTAAATCCAATTTGTTGTAACTCACCACTAGATGGCACTGCAGCACACTAACTTCTATACTGAAGTTAGTGATGTTCCTCCGCCCCGGGGAAGGACGAAGGGGCATGCCGGTCAATACCACTGGGGTGGTCATCCTCAACCTCGTCACCAAGGCAATGTAATCCAACATTGGGTAAAAAATTGTTCGATTTTTATGTCGGGCAGTGTTGTTGGGGTTTTCTGTGAATTACTGGCCAGTACATATGAGTTGCCTTCCTCCCCTATATTGGAAGTAAGGATTTTACTTCTCCCTATTGGAAGTAAGGATTCATGTCCGCCATTAGCAAAGAGTGATATAGAACCATAGACCTCTTCGGAACCTTACCGGCGTGATGATATGATGGTAACCAATACCAGTTTCTTTTTACTCCTATAATGTGGGTACAGTTTACCGACATATCTTACATGATATAAGTTTTTAAACTGACATGGTCACTAACACTATTATTGGAACTAAAAACGGGATATTTATCTTACATGCTCTAACACCCAGACCCGGGACACTTATCTATAGAACATACAACTAATTGAACTGAGCGGGAATTGAACCCGTGGCAAGTAATGCAGAAAACGAATCGCTTAGCCACTGCGCCAACCGTGGCGACTATGTATATCTTTGACGGCACGGTTGGTGCAGTAGCTGATACAGTCGGCTGCTGCGCTCCGGGTCGTGGGCTCGATTCCCGCACGGAACAAATATTTGTATGATATGCAGGTAGTTGTTCCGGGTCTGGGTGTATTGTATGTGGAATTTTTGTCTGTAAATGCACCCACGACACAGGAGAAATAATAATGCGGGGCAACGTTGTTAAAAAATAATCTTTTTACAAGCTACATCACAATCAGAGGCAATCAGTAGAAAATGCCGGCTTCATAAAATCTGATAAGAGGAGTGAGTCGAAGATGGTTTAATTAATATCATATGATGTCCATGTTATACCTTATTATGTCCATGTCTCTCTCAATGAGCACAGAACACACCCAGACAGGTCGATGTGGCGATTTTTGGGGGAGGCTTGTGTCCATCAGTGGACTTTATGTGGCTGAAACAAGACTACAACAATTATTTTATACTGAAGTTAGTTAATTAAATTGGAAATAAATACGGAAAATTCATGAAAAGTCCAAAGCGAAATTCTAACGCTGAGGGTTCCAGAAACTTGTACTGAATCAATGTTGTACGAGTATCAGTTTTCGTTACGATGGCACTTACACCCTTTGTATAATTAAATACCTTTTTTTTATTGGTGTCCAGTGGAAATTCTACATGAACTTCTTTCGCCCCCAAGGTAGGGTAGGGGTATGCCGGACTCCTACCGGCTAAAACCACTGGAGCGGTCATCTTCGGCACCGAAGGGGGACTCCAAGTCCTCGTAAGATCAGACTAGAGCCGCCCATGATGCCACGCCTTAAGGCACACCTCGGAGGGGTAAAACGGTCTCCCCTCTAGGAAGGGGAGGTGACTGTA
Organism: Diloba caeruleocephala; assembly: GCA_947459985.1. Taxonomy (NCBI): domain Eukaryota; kingdom Metazoa; phylum Arthropoda; class Insecta; order Lepidoptera; family Noctuidae; genus Diloba; species Diloba caeruleocephala. The sequence continues at coordinate 10,503,049 of OX381627.1, read as the reverse complement.
AAAAGGCCGTCCCCCAGGCACTTCTCTGGGAGAATTGTAAAGGATTCCTACGAAGCCTCACTGTGCGCTGTGCTACGCACACGGCGGCACGTGCCCACGCCACAAATTTCCCAGGGGTCACTTAGTAATAGCACGCAGACTCCCCAATCTACGCACTCACGACCCCCGAGGCCCCCTGCCATAAGGCGATGGCAGGGGGCTCAGGCGTGTTGGACGTGGGCACCGGGGCGGTTGTTAACCCGGTGCCGTCTCGTCCTTCTCCGGGCGGGCTCGGCCCTCTCCCGATCCCGCTCTACAGTCTCCTTCTGGAGCATGACGCTCTCACAGAAGAAGACCACTACATTCCAGTTTTCGTGCTCTGCCAACATAGCCGAAACTACTGCTGGCAGAGAGAGATCTTGCCCGATTCGATCAACCAGGGTCCGCCGCTCGGCGGCCCACGCAGGGCACACCTCGTGTATTTATTACAGCACTGCTCGTATCCCTAAGGACTCGTACGTAAATAAAGCTAAAATATCCGATGCAAAGAAAAAGGACATGAAAATAGGCGATTTTGCTTGCACATAAATCTTCTTAAATAGTCCCATAATATTTAGTTGAGCTTTAATCACGGTTCCCCAAAAAGGTAGGATTTACGAATCTTTGCATAAGAAAAACTTTTATGTCCCCATTCGCTGAAGTGGGCAATAAATTGTAATTTATAAGTATTTAGTTTCAGCCCCAAAATGCCTTTGAAGACGCGAAAACATTCAAGTCACGAAGTACTTATTTGTGTACATGTTATGTATAATTTTACTAGCGTGGGTTTACATTGTATTTATTTATATTTAGATTAAAGTATATTATTATTGTTAAATACATTTTTTATTTGTATAACTTATTATTTGTATCGTAATCTATTGTTTTTATTATTAAACTATGTACAAAATATCTACAAATATACTAAGTAAAAAATATGAACATAAAATTCTATAAAAGACACCTAGGCGTAAAATTACTCCACCGCATCGCTTGTCATCTGCTGACGTATCCAGGAGACTAGGCCAGCCCTCTGGTGTCGTGAAGAGGTGATCAAGTGTCTAGCAATATCTTTAAAGAGGAGACGTCGACTCGGACCCCATGGCCGAGCGTTTCGAATCCAAACAGCTGAAAAACATGGCTTCCGACGAGGTTATATATGTTGCATCCCCCGTGAACCAGAGGCCTTCCCAACTTCCATTGCAGTAGCGACGTACCATCTGGTCTGTTCACATAATTATACAATCACAGCTGGCACGCTGGAGGTGACAAAAGCACGACGAATAATCGATAATACTGGCGTGTCAGAGCGTCAGTGCCGTGTGGTGCCGGCTCAGAATACCACCACCCCATCTCCTCCCATAGGTGTCGTAAAAATCGACTAAGGGATTAGCCGAAGGATGGACAGCAGCGTCCTTCGAGTACATTAACAACTCAACTGCGATCGCCAACCCGTCTGCTAAGCGTGGCAATTATGGCAAGACCCCCCAATGAGCGCACAGGGCACCCATATCGGTCGTTGTGGTGATTTTTGGGGGAGGCCTATGCCCAGCATTGGACTTCATTCGCCCAAAAGGATGCCTGGCGTGTCGTGTTGTACGACCCGCGCTTTAGCTACAAAACATGCCATGATGACCAAGCCCATCGATAGCTTCACCGCAAAAAGAAAACAGTTTTCCCGATAAGCCAGCAACTTTCTTAATGATTGTGGTAAAAATCGGCCGTTTCCAAGCTGCGTGACAGAAGAATTCCTGCTGTCCTAAAATGGGGGTATGGAAGAAAGCAATATTTATCAGCAAAGTGGTGGCAATGAGGACCAACAATAATTAAGCGTATCACGTATTTGGCTATAGGTATGTTCTTATTACTATGAAAAAACTTATAAATTTAGAAATTTCTTTTTCACTTTTATTTTCCATCAGATGTCCACTGCTGAAGCCAACGGCCCCTTAGATTTCTACAACGAGCGATTAAAGGCCGCTCTCATCCAACGACTCCCAGCGATTTTCAACGGGTCGTCTGTCCACCTCGTTTGAGGGGAATCCGACGCTGCGTCTTCCGGTGCGCGGTCTCCATTCGAGAACTTTTTTGCCCCAACGGCCATCAGTTCTACGAGCAATGTGCCCCGCCCATTACCACTTCAGTTTACTTATCCTTTCAGCTAAGTCAACTTTAGTTCTACTACGAATCTCCTTGTTTCTGATTCGATCTAGTAGAGAAATACCAAGCATAGCTCTCTCCATAGCTCGCTGAGTGACCTTGAGCTTTCTTATGAGGCCCATTGTGAGTTACCACGTCTCTGTTCCATATGTTCGAAAGCAGAGTGTATAATTATGTTTGTTATTTGTCATTCTTTGAATTTAGATTTGTCTTATGACTAGTCGGTTTGTGCTTATATGTTTTGAGTCTCTTAAGTTGAGTTGAGTGTGCTGGGGCGCGTCCTCCGCGTTGTCACTGATACCAATCGGACTTCTGCTCTCGGCCTATGCGTCACAGGTATGCCCCGTAATAACCATTTACCGAGAGTATAAGTGTCAACGCAACGTAGAAGTCTGAGGGGCCGCCTTTCTAGGCTCTCTACCATGATGCATCGCGTCGTTACTTATTTGCCAACCCTGGCTTCCAGCCTGATTAATAAGAGATGTTAGATTTAAATAGCTGTTAAAGTCTGACTGTAAAAAAGTTAAGCTCGTGTTGGAGATAAATAAACAGCCCCAGCGCAGCTTTGCCAAACGCGTACAAATTTGGTTTTTGCTGTTGTTTCGAGTTGAGCACGGTTTAGGACTTTAGGTTGTTAAACTTGTGTCTTAATTTTTTAATACACCGTAAACAAGCCTTTTGTCTGTATTCATTTGTCTTCTGTGGTAATAAAGTATGCCTCGTTTGTCCGGATAATTAGATGACAGTAGCAGTGGCCACACATTTAGGTAAAAAAAAATCATATTTATACGAATGTTTTACCGAAATGCGTGGCCTAAATCCGCAGCTTCTTTTTTTCTTTACAAAATGAACGTGTCGAGGAGAACATAGTTATAATTTGTGCTAGCGTTGTCTTATACCCTATTTTATGATATATTAGGTGGAAAACAAACGACCATAATATATGGGAATGTAGTTTGAAGGTGGATATAAAGAACGCATATATGAAGGTAAGTTACAAAGTACTAAGATTCTAAAATCAATATTTTACCTGCAATTTGCAAATTGAAAATAACAAACGGGTGATATTCAAAATAATGTATAATATTGTAGTCTAATGCTACGCGTTTTAAGTCCTTTTCTAAATTTTGCAACGTCGTTGGGGAGTAGGAATTTGAGTCTCCGATAGCAATAATATATAGCTTCTCAACATTTAAATAATCTAAAGAATAAAGATGACGGCTCAGTCGGTGCAGTGGCTGATACAGTCGGCTGCTGCGCTCCGGGTCGTGGTTTCGATTCCCGCACGGAACAAATATTTGTATGATCTGCAAGTAGTTGTTCCGAGTCTGGGTGTATTGTTTGTTTGTTGTGGAATTGGAGAGAGTCGGTCAGGGCCTCGTCTCCGGCTTGCCTTTATTGTACGGTTGGAGTGGAACCCTACTAGTGCCCGCAGAATTTTCAACTCTGGCTTGGCTTAGTTGGCCGATCAGAGAGGGGCCGCCAGAGCTATATTGCTCAGGAGTGGAAGTGTCAAATGGCGTAATAACGGGGAAACCCGCTCCGAGTCTTCGAGACGCGCGATGGTGAAACCGGTGCCGCACCTCTCAACACCCCGAGCCGCTTGCACCGGTGCTGCTCCCTGTCGCCTGTTGTGGTGGTCATTTAGGGGGCCCATCTTGTGAGTGGCGAGTCACCGTCTGCCACAGAATTTCACAATAAATGTTGAAAGGCAGACGCCGTTTTCACCGTTTTTAGAAGTATTTAATCCATTTAGCACGCATTGCAATAGACTTTTTCACTGTAGTTTCAATCTCGTACAATAGTTTTACACCTCCGGGGACAGTCCGAGACTGCATTTTATAGTGAAGCCATGGAGAGTCCCCGGTTAGTGTCCCATTACATTTTAGATTAAAATTCTCGAAAGGGCCTCTGCATGTTGGACCCATTTCCCCGCGTAAGCCTATCAAAAGACCGGACTCCCTCTTACAGGGGATATAAGCCCGTGAATAGAGAAAAATGTGTAAACATTAAACCTTTGATTGCAAGTAACAATATTTCAATAATGTCAAGATTTATAAAATTTAGGACGTGCAGAAGTGGATCCTGTGGAAGACATATTTATCATCGATGTAAAGCTGTTTATTTATGTTATAGTAGGCTTTCAATATTAAAACGCGCTTGGTCATAGATTTTAACTTTAGTTCTGGTTAACAATACGTAATACAAATTATAAACAATAATACAATCGGTATTTAATTCAAAGTAAATCGGACATAGGATATCAATTTTCAAAGAAAGACCCAAACGAAGTCAATATAAACAGCTAGTATATCATAAATCAAACTTAGTGCTAACGGGCCTAATTCGATTGGATTGGAACCTCAAACAAAAATAAGACAGAACTTCGCCGCCTCGCCCAATTATTCACGGTATTTCAAGCTTGATATAATTATATCCAAGGTTATTTAATTATCATCCAGTTTCAGAAAATCGATAGAGAACTCTCGGTGTAGCTGTTACGTAGAATTCTCTTATATCGATAGGATTTATTACTTATTCTTTTAGAGCATGATATAAGTAAGACATGTCAGCCCATTGTCGTATTATATCCTAATAACATTGTCAATACCGTATAATATCGCCATATTTTGGTCTTTCAGTGGTTATTGTTAGGTAGGTATCACGTTTTGGGGGGGGACCGCTTTACAGTCAACCTCTACGAGATGTGCCTATAGGCGTGGCACCAGTGGGCGGCTCTAGTGTGATCATACGAGGACCTGGAGCCTCCCATAGGTGCCGAAGATGATCGCTACAGTGGTTTTAGCCGGTAGGAGTCCAGCATACCCCTTCGCCCTTTCCCGGGGCGAAGGAAGTTCATGAAGGGTTTCCACTGGGGCACCAATAAAAAAAAGGTTTTTGTTTTACGGGGGTCGCGGGTGCGCAGATTGGGGAGTCTGCGTGCTCACACCGAGCGTCCCCCGGGAAGACGGTGGTGCGCACGTGGTCACGTGTCACCGTGTGCGCAGCACAGCGCAAAGCGAGGCTTGGGGGGATCCTTTACAATCATCCCCGAGAAGTGCCTGGGGGGGCGACCTTTTTACAGTCGCCTGCCCTCCGCTGGAGCGGGTGACCGCTTTACAGTCATCCACTCCGTGATGTGCCTGAAGGCGTGGCACTAATGGGCGGCTCTAGTGTGATCTTACGAGGACCCTTCGGTGCCGAAAATGACCACTCCGGTAGTTTTAGTTCTAGAAGCCCGGCATAGCCTCCGCCTTTTCCCAGGGGAAAAGTATATATATATGATGTACTTCCACCGGATCAATAAAACAACTATTAACAAACAGACCTATTGTGACACTAATGATTTTCTTTTTTCATCCCGGCGATTATCTGCCCTAATACCCACGTTCGCTTTGTGTGCAGACACTGTGTAAATACTGTACACTGGTCACTGTTTGTTAAAACTGAAGTTACACTTTGTTTTTACAAGTTATTGCTAATCCCATTATATTATAGTGTCACCTACATATATGTATAAAATTAAAATACATGTGATTATGGTATATCAATAAAAAAACCGGTCAAGTGCGAATTGAACTCGCGTGGAGAGGGTTCCGAAATTGCTGAATATATTGTCTATTGTGGGATTCGGTCTTGTACCAATAACTTACGCCAAGAACAAACTTAACATCGTAGTTGAAAAACATGTTCTCCCATACATTCCAACCGCAAACGTAAGTTTGTACGCACGACATTAAAAGATTTACCATGTCATTTTAAAACCATAGACTTCCCTGTAATCTATAGGTAAAGAGCTACTACCTTTTTTTTCAAAATTTTAGGCTCCGTAGTTTCGGATATAAGGGACTAGTCGATATTCGTCAATTTTCATAAATAACATTGAATCTATATCTTTTAAAATTATAAAATAAATACATTTGAAACCCTCACAATAAGCCCTTCCGTTTCATACACGGTACAGTTTGCAAAACTTTATTCTTTAATTTTCTATATTGCCCCCAAAAAGGATCCCATATTCAAAATTCATTTATTTAGGTTACACCTACATGTTTCTGGTCACAGAAATCCATATCCGTACCAAACTTCAACTTAATCGGTTCAGTAGATTCAGCGCAAAGTGGCTGTAACAGACGGACAGAGACAGACACACGAGTGAAAAAAGGCGGAACCCTTATAGGATGCCGCCGTTTTTTCCTTCGGACGTTTGGAACCCTAAAAACAACACACATAACACTAGTTCTACCAATTGCTCATGTATCTGGCCAGCTCGACATGTCACTGCAAGGGTCCAGCATAATACCAGCGTCAGCTATTTGGTGCAATCCTGAGATCCGATTGCACGCTTAACGTTGGAAAACTTATTGTTTCAGTCTGTGTTTTTTTATGTTTTTATTTTAGCTTTAGCTTACATGTTTTGTGTCTTTTGTTGCACCGAATAAACTTTTCATCTGTCTGTCTAACTGCTAACAATCTAACCCGGGCGAACAAAGTTGGAACAAACATTGCCAAGGACAAAAATCTTATTAAAATTACACTTTACTACAGCCGTGTGGTGCCGGTTAGCCGTGTGGTGCCGGTTCAGAATACCACCACCCCATTTCCTCCCATGGGTGTCGTAAAAGTCGACTATGGGATTAGCCGGAGGATGGGCAGCAGCTTCCTTCGATTACATTAACAAATCAACTGCGATCGCCAACCCGTCTGCCAAGCGTGGCGATTATGGCAAAACCCCCCAATGAGCCCACAGCACACCCATATCGGTTGTTGTGGTGATCTTTGGGGGAGGCCTGTGTCCAGCAGTGGACTTCATTCGGCCGAAATGATGATGACAGATATGATAGTAAGAGCATTATTATCGCAGTCACGCGCCGGGTCAGACAAGTTGGAATCTCAGCTGGACTACAATTGTTATTTTTAAGATATTACTTACTAGACTAAGGGAAGAGAGCTAGTCACCTGCCCCTCCCAGTTTGCCACCTTCTTTGCTTACATCACCTCATCACAAAGGAGGCGACAGCTTCCTATGCGATCTCGCTTCGAATCATGAACAGAACCACGGTCCAAAGACACGATCTTCGACGACCTGAAAAGTTCACGGCGTGGCGTTGAAAGCTAGGCATTATTTTTGTGTGTGAAGAGCAGCGTTCTCCGAGCAATCGCAGATGCCAACCGGGACTCTGCTTCCGGTTTGTGCGACACAGAATCTGTGTGTGTTCCCAAAACAACCATGTACCGAGAGTGCATGCATCAGCCAGAAGTTTGTGGGTCCCAGCCGTCTCTCCAGCCTCTCCACAATGGCGCGTCGCAGCGTGCCTAATTCAAATTAACATTGATACGTTGTCTACAACAAGCTATCTAGCACGATTAACTCATTAACTGACGCAAAACGAGACACAGTTAAAAATCTATTGTGTCTACACGGCTGCCGGCAATTGACATGCAAGAGGAGAGAAGTTGGCTTTAGTCATTGTTAAATCCTAAGTGTCACCATAAAAGTTAAGCTCGTGTTGGAGATAAATAGTGCTTTTGCACCTGTGCCTGGTGCCTGTGATACAATGTTCTTCATTAATACAGGTACCAACGTTACCCCTTTTCCTGTCGTGTTCTATTAATTTGTAAAATAAGCTTTTGTGAAAAATGTAACATAATTTTTCTGAAATAAACAATTATTGTTTATTAAAAATAAACAGTCCCAGTGTGACTTTGCTAAACGCGTACAAATTCGGTATTAGCTGTTGTTTCGAGTCAACGGTTTAGGTTGTTAAACGGTTTCTTAATTTTTAAACACACGTTAAAGAATGGTAGGTGGCCCTTCGGTGCCGAAGATGACCGCTCCATTGGTTTTAGCCGGTAGGAGCCGGCATACCCCTTCGCCCTTCCCCGGGGCGAAGGAAGTTCATGTAGAATTTCCAATGGACAACAATAAAAAAAAAGTTGTATATTTATTTATTTATTTTCAGTGGTAAGAAATTATGTCTCGTTTGGCTGGATAATCCGACATTTACCTTTTACTACACCCACGGGATAAAATGGGGTGGTGGTATTCTTAGCCGGTACCACACCGACCGAAATACTTGGCCTGAATCCTTAACTGCTTTTTTCGTTACGAAATTAATGTGTCGTGGAGAACATCAGTTCTTATTTGTGCTACCGTTGTCTTTTACCCTATTGTATGATATATTAGGCGGAAAACAAGCAAACATAATATATAGGTATGTAGTTTGAAGTTGGATATAAACAAAGCAATATATCAAGAGAAGTTAGTACTAAGACTCTAATCTTAATATTTTACCTGCAGTTCGTAGAAATCGTTAGAAATAGTATAGGCATTGTCTATTTATATATATACAGCTTTCAAATGATACGTATAAATGTTAAGCGCTATTATCCAAATAGCACTTAACATTTAAGCTCATTAAAATATCCTTACTAAGCAAGAATGAAAGTAAACATTTTTATTTACGACTCACACAGGATTATACACAATGTAAAGAAAAAAAAGAAAACAAGTTGAAACAACCTGCGCGAGGCCAAAAAACCTAAAAAATGCCGTTGCGCTATTCTTCAAATAGGACCGAATACCACTGCTACACACAAGCTTCACAAAGCTGATTCAAAGTAAAGTTTTTAAAAAAAAAACATGCTTAAAATATCAACCTTGAGAGCTATTAAATCAATTCACCATAAACAAATTGTGCTACTTTTTCTCTGGAATATTTACTTGCCTGGCTTACTCTCCTATAGTATTAACTAAGGTGGCCAACAAGCGTACGTCCGTATGATGGTGAGCGGATACTGTAAAAACGGATACTCCATACAAACTTTCACCCCCTTTTTACCCCCTTAATGGTTATAATTTATAAATACTTAATATATTTATTTTGAACCTAAAAGCCATATACAAATTTTACTAACTTGTAAAATGACGGAGATTCAACCCCTATTTTACCACCTTAGGGATGGAATTTCTAAAATTCAACTGGCAAAATTTCAAATCTGTATCCGAGTGGTTTAGGCTCTGCTTTGATAAATCAGACAGCCAAGACAAGTCATTATATATGTATAGATAGTGTAGATGTGTTGGTGATTGTTTTGTACTTAACCATACTGGAACAGTGGATCCAAATTAAAAGCTAAAGAAATAACGGGCGTAAAAAAATCCACGGGCTGCGAGCCTAGCTGCGGTACAGCTAGTTAACTAATAAATAGAAACTATAAGCTTCGCGTGTTTATTTTATACAACCCTCATTTAGTGTCGGTTAGCCACACAGTGAAAATTGCTACTTACTCTAGCTAGAGTCCAGTACTTCACAGTTTGAAGCAACTTTTTGGGGTGGGTAATTTGAGCTGCTCTCAATTAAGTTTTACTGAAATTAACTTAATTTAATACACAAGAGTTTTGTGAAGAATTCACAACGAAGGAAGGAAAGGTTTAACTTTAATGTATTCCTTTATTCTTCACACAAACAAGAAAATATCTGCCGTCTGCGTGTCGGACGCACCCCACTACCCACGCACAGGGAAGGGTTCTGCGGTGAGAAAAACATTCAATGACAGAAGTTAATAATATATGTAGTTTGCAGCGAGCTGAATGTGAGTGGCGACACTGCGTACCCGAATGCTCCAGAGAGTCGGTCATGGCCTCGTCTCCGGCTTGCCTTTATTGGTTGGTTGGAGTGGTACCCCATGAGTGCCCGTAGGATTTTCAACTCTGGCTTAGCTTGCCTTAGTTGGGCGATCAGAGGGGGGCCGACAGAGCTATAAGCTCGGGGGTGTAAGTGTCTAATGGCGTAATAACGGGGAAACCCGCTCAGAGTCTTCGAGACGCGCTATGGTGAAACCGGTACCACACCTCTGTACACCCCTAGCCGCTCACAACGGTGTTCCTCCTTGTCGCCTGTAGTGGTGGCCATGTAGGGCACCCATCTTGTGAGTGGCAAGTCACCGTCTGCCACAGAATTTCACTTTAAAGGTTGAAAGGCAGAAGCCGTTTTTCCGTTTTTCTTAGTATTAAATCCATTTAGCACCCATTGCAATAGACCTTATACTTGTAGTTTCCATTTCATACAATCATTTTATACCTCCAGGGACAATCCGAGACTGCATTTTATAGTGCAGCCATGGAGAGACCCCGGTTAGTGTCCCATTACATTTTAGATTAAAATTCCCTAAAGGGCCTCTGCGTGTTGGACCCATGTCCCGTAAGCCTATCAAAAGACCGGGTGACCATGCACAGGGGATATAAGCCCGTGAGTAGAGATACATGTAGAGAAATATAATACAAATTGGGTGTAACAGAAACTTACCATATCTCAAAATTTACACAACATATCATATTCAAATAATTTTAGTTGGAAATGATTTATAAAATTCTATAATCTTACATTTTCAACCCCTTTTTTTATTGACGTCCAGTGGAAATTCTACATGAAACTTCCTTCACCCCGGGGAAGGGCGAAGGGGTATGCTGGCCGGACTCCTACCGGCTAAAACCACTGGAGCGGTCATCTTCGGCACCTAAGGGGGGCTCCAGGTCCTCGTAAGAACACACTAGAGCCGCCCATTGGTGCCACGCCTTTAGGCACATCACGGAGGGGATGACTGTAAAGCGGAGCAGAGGGAAGGTGACTGTAAAAAGGTCGCCCCCCAGACACTTCTCGGGGAGGATTGTAAAGGATCCCCCCAAGCCTCGCTTTGCGCACACGGCGGCACGTGACCACGTGGGCGCCACCGTTTTCCCGGGGGTGCATTTTCAACCCCTGGTTAATAAAAAATAAACAAACAGAGGGAGCATACTTTTAAGATTCTTTAGAAGTTGCTCCCTCATTTTATTTAAGATTGTGAATCATCACAATCTTAATTTTTTTTTTTAAATCATATCAAACGGTCATCGAACATCTATATCATTTTTCAAGAGTTATCTAACTAAACCCCACACACTTATGGGCATTGTTATTTATATGCCTCAGTTACATGTAAGGAGTAGCATCCCTCATTTTATTTTTTGTCATATCACTACGCCATTGTATATACAATAACATATATATACATTATATAACTGATATTGGTTCGAAGAAAACACCTACCCCCCAAATCCAATGTTATCTGTATAGTGCCTATAGTCTCCGAGAGGCTGTGACATACGAACGGACGAACAAACGGAGAGGAGGAAATTGTAAGGGTTCTGTTTTTGTCTTTTGGCTACAGAACCCTAAAAAGATGAAATAGAAGTAAAATGTACAAAGGTCTCCACTGCTTATTTCTTAAGAAATCTGTTCCAGCAGACTTTCGATAGGACAGTTTGAACAAGAAGAAAATTAGACACAGTGCGTAAAGGAGTAATGTATATAAATATAAGTATACAATAACAATATAAGAACATCTATAATATGTACTTTGTGAATATGTAAAGTTATATTTACACTGTAGTAAAAGTCCCGCCCAAATGGTAAATTAAAGCTGTTACGTATTAATAGATGTAAGTCACTATACGAGTCACACGGAATGTTTTTAGAATTGGCCAGTAAGATAAGTTGCAGTAGAAAAAAATATTTAAATTTCGAATTAAGCTCTTTTCGAATTATTTGAACAATTTATATGTCATATGTTGTAACCTTAGGTTTTGGAAACCATTTGTACTGAGAAAAAAAAAACTTCGGTTGTAACAAATTGGCGGCAATTTAAGAAGTGCGGGTCAGGCGTCCAAACTCGTTTGACTAGAAATAATTTTCACTCCATGATTTATTACAAGTTCTTTGCGGTCTTAATCAACAACTATGTTAATTATGACAGACTTCGATTGGTATTTTATAATGAAGCCCTATCTCCAGCCACTTTTTATAACTGGTTTAATGAGTTTAAAACGTAACCGAAGCAATCTCACTGATGATTTGCGCGGTCCTTCTACGACGACCACTGAAGATAACGTGAGTGCTATGCAGCTAATGATAGAAGCTGATAAGAGTGGCATATCAACAGACCCGGGCAAGTATAGGCACTGGTATGAGTCAAGTGCAAAAAGCTTTACACGAACATTTTGGCGTCAGGAAGCTTTGCTTTCATTCAGGATACCTGATCATTTGACGGAAGATCAAAAACGCCGTCGGTTGGATTGGTGCTGCCGAATGCTCGAAAAGTTTATTAGACATGATTCGAATGCTGTGTTTGACATCGCCATAGCCCCCTGTCATCGTTACATGGCGGGGGGCCACGGGAGTCGCGAGCGCGCAGATTGGGGAATCTGCGTGCTCATACCGAACGACCTCCGTGAAGATGGCAACACGCACGTGGTCATGTACTGCCGTATGCGCAGCACTGCGTACAGTGAGGTTTTGAGGGATCCTTTACAATCCTCCCGAGAAGTGCCTCAGCTAGAGGGGGTGACCGCCTTTCAGTTATCCTCTCCGATATGTACCTATAGGCGTGGCACCAATGGGTGGCCCTAGTGTGATCGTACGAGGACCTGGAGCTCCCCTTCGGTGCGGAAGATGATCGCTCCGGTAGTCTTAGCCGACAAGAGTCCAGCGTGCCCCGTCCGCACTTCCCCGGGACGAATGAAGCACATGACGTATTTCCACAGGGATGATAGATGAACAAAAAAAATAGGCGTGACGCTTACCACCCGGTATATCTCTTACTCGCCTCGTACCAGATAGTTTAAAAATAAAGTATAAAAAAGATAATCAGCCCTATTTCGCAGCTTTAGGAAAGAATTTGACAGTAGTCTACGAACACATTATATTTGAAAAATAAATGCAAGCCCTTGAATTAATCCCAGAAAACGTAGCACAAATAGAAAAAGAAAAAGACTCGTCTAAGTCAATCTTGACCCATAAAAGATCCCCAATATCTCAAATAAATAGTCATCCAATGTCTCAAATAAATAGTCATTACGCCAAATTCGATCACAATATCTTCGAAATAGCGGAGCTTGCCTCTTTTATCAATGTTTATTGAGATAGGAATACATTTGTTGTAGTATAGCCGATATTGCTAGACGAAACAAACTGATTCTGTTAGTTCTAGCGGGTTAGATAGAAATATTTTATGTCTTAGTCTTAGAGGAGCAACCGTGTTGTGTATTTAAAGCAGTGAGAGCTTGTGCTCCCATAATAGAAAAAGAAGATGTTCCAGTCAGACAGATGACATATAGCCCGTGTGGTGCCAGCTAAGAATACCACCAACACCATCTCATCCCGCAGGTGTCGTAAAAGGCGACTATGGGATTAGCCAGAGGATGGGCAGCAGCGTCTTTCGAGTAGATTTATAAGTCAACTGCGATCGCCAACCCGTTTGCCAAGCGGGCTTCTGTCCAGCAGTGGAAGTTTCTCGGCAAAATAGTTCAGTTAGTCTGTAATAATTCAGTGTGTCTGATGTCTTTACAATGAACGGTTTTAGGGGGTATTCGCCGCAATCACCACGATTGGCTTGCTTAGATTATAATATTAATTTTAAGCTTGGCTGGAGGGAGGCCTCTTTTGGCTTCGCCAGAAATATCCGGTTGAGCAGCCACATTTCCAAGAAATGTTTGTTAGCAGGCGTACAAAAAACATTACGAAATACATTCTCTCTCCACATTATGCGACGATGTCCTGCGACAGGTGCTCCACGTCTTCAGGCAACTATTGTCTCGAACAGATTTGAAGCCTCGTCGAGTAGGAAAATGGAACGGTACGCAAATGGAGACACTATGGCCCTTCCTCGGAAGAATTACTCCAAACGATGTGATAGACGCACCAGGTAAACGGCCTTCTCGAGGTGTCCGCTAAAGAGGCCAGTGAATAAGCTTACACGGGGCCACCCCAGCCTTGGTCCACGAGTATGTTTGTAGTGCGTACAAATTAACCAAGCCAAGGCCAAGTAGGCCAAGAAGTTAGGGGAGGACTATGCTACAAAAATCATTAAGTTGAACTTTGGTAAGCTATGATGCGCAAAAATAGCAAAATATATTTTACAAAATGTAGGTCTAATCGGCTCAAGTGTGATCAGATCATACGGGGACCTGGAGCCCGCCTTAGGTGCAGAAGATGACCGCCCCAGTGGTTTTAGCCGATAAGAGGCTACCCCTTCGTCCTTCCCCGGGGCGGAGGAAGTTCACGAAGAAATTTTTGTCAAGTAGGTAAGTCTGAATACACAACCGCATCTTCGCGTGCGACGTCTAAACCATGAAAGTACTTAATAGGTACATACTTAACGCATCCTATAATAGTTTACCTGTTCCAAGCCAGGTTAGCTAGTAAGCTCTAGTGTGATCTTACGAGGACCTGGAGCCCCCTTTCGGTGCCAAACCTGACCGCTCCAGTGGTTCTAGCCGGTAGGAGTCCACCTCTCCCATACCCCTCCACCCTACCCCGGGGCGAAGGAAGTTCATGCAGAATTTCCACTGGAGATATTAAAAAAAAGGTTCGCTAGTAAATAGTAAAAAGAAGAATCTTGTAAAATCAAAACAGGAGATCAAATCGCCAGTCTAGACCTAAGATTTAGTATATTGTTTACGTCCAATAAATTTAATGAAATAGAATTTCCACTGGGCCCAATAAAAAAAGGGTCTAAAGCTCTCAGCTTTTCGCAGATCAAGGGCTTCGGTTAAGTTATCCCGCAATAGATTTTCAGACTTCCATCAGGGCATCGGTCTATTAAGCTGATGCTGAGCAATACATGATTAACCTTTTAGAGATCTCATTGTTATCGTCAACCTCAATGTTAGCTATGTTGTCTAAAAGCAGCACCATTATTTAAATTCCATCTCTTTTGGAGAAAAATATTCATTCCCACATAACATGTTCGTCATATAAACATCTTATTTTGCAAACAAACAATAACAACCTTTATTGTCTAACAAAACTGTCGTTGTTATTTACATTTTGCCTTGGTGCCTATTTTGGACCGGGAACGAAAACAAATAGATCTCTCAGGCATTGTAATTTGAACTTTGTGGATTTGTAATAGGACTTATTTTGAGGGTTTATGTTTGACGTGTTTGATGAAATTCTGTGAAGAGATATCATTTTGCAGTGAAGTGTCTATTTTGTTGCGTGTTTAGAATATTACACAGAGTAATTTGTTTGGAAATTATTATTAACGCTACATGAGCACCTCATGTACTATGTTATACTTACAAATGGAAGAAAAACAATGTGTATAGTTTTCAAGCGTCACTTAGGTACTTATACAAACCCAAGAGGAGACGGTGGCGCGCGACCATGTTCGAACAACAATGTGGTTGTTTAGTGGCCCACCAGTGTGTGTTGATACTTGAAATGAATTCTATACCCATTCACAGAGCTTGGCCTTAAAATATTTTCCATTATTAAAATAACATGGTAAATCTTTCAATATTGTGCGTACAAACTTACGTTTGCAGTTGGTATGTGTTTGGGAGCACATGTTTTTAAACTACGATGTTAAGTTTGTTCTTGGGATAAGTTATTGATACAAGACCGAATTCAACTATAGACAATATATTCAACAATTTCGGAACCCTCTCCACGCGAGTTGAACTCTGTTCAACTTGTCCGGTTTTATTAACTTTGTCCCACACTAGGATTTCTCCTGTGTCATGAGTTCGTTTACAGACACACCTTCGACAGACAATACACCCAGACCTGGAACAACTGCCTGCAGATCGTACAAATATTTGTTCCATGCGGGAATCGAACCCGCGACCCGGAGCTCAGCAGCCGACTGTATTAGCCACTGCACCAAACGTGCCGTCAAAGTAAGATTAATTTGATAAAACTATATATTATTCTGGAACATCCATTTCAACTCTTAGATTAATATGGCTTCTATAGAGTAATTTCGCCAATGTCATGTATAAGGGCAACCGTGTTCGGTGTTCCATTAGTCATATAATGTTCCTTAAAAACGAAAAAAAAATCTACAAAAAAGTCGATGGCAGAAAAAACGCAAATATCTCATTATTTTTTAGAGCAGTGGCTGATACAATCGGCTGCTGCGCTCCGGGTCGTGGGTTCGATTCCCGCACGGAACAAATATTTGTATGATCTGCAGGTCAACTACCTGCCTTCCGGGTCTGGGTGTATTGTATGTGGAATTCTTGTCAGTAAACGCCCCCACGACACAGGAGAAATCCTAGTGTGGGGCAACGTTTCTTTTTTAAGAATAAAAAAAGAAAAGTTTTATTGTGGATAACTATAAAAATATCCTGTATACAAATCATCAAATGTCAAAATAGCTTTTTGTGATTTTCCGGTGTCTAATACAACTAGCCGAATTAACATTTTTCTGTTTACTCTTCGTTTATAGCCCCAATGAAGGAGTGGTATTTACAAAGCCGAGACCACTTCATTCAACATTTTCTAATCTAGCCTATATAACAATCTGACCTATTTACAGTAAATACATAACGAATAGTATAACAGATGAGACTATCTAGATCCGTGCAATGGATACTGATATCCGGGCGGATAATCTAGCGTGTGGACCACTATTGTATGTCCACTAGTGACGGGGGGTTTTAACCAAAAACAGTCGAATTGTTCGATTTTCCTAATTATTCTATTACTATCTGTGTCATTAGATTGTAATTTATCGCGTGAGGCGACGAGGCCCACAGCGCGATTCACGAGCTTTTTTAGGCTTCATGTTGTAGACTTGCGTGCAGTTGTATTCGATTCTTCATTTCCATGCAATTGTTATTCGACGACGACAAATAACGGCCGAAATTAATAATCAATCTAATCCAAAATACACATCAGCTACTTCACTGATGCTGCGCATGTTTATGCGCGGCGGTGATCGCTTAGGCGACCCGCAGGCTCGTTTTCCCTCCAATGTCACCAAAAATGTGTACAAGAATCTTTTACCTAACAGGTACAGGGTAAACTAGTCAGGGCGCATGTTTTAAATACACACAATTTAAAATGAGGCGAATACTTTTCAAGGCTGTATTTATTGTAAGGTAAGTGAAATGTCCAAAAAGTTCACATTTGATCTTGATATTCTCTTCATGACGTAGCAAGTTCTTGGATTCGCTTAAAGAACTGATGGCCAACACTCATTAGGTAACTCCTGTATAGATTGAGTTTTTGAATATGTTCGTAATTGAATTGTTCGTAATTATGATTGTTATTGATTCAGAGTTTTCAAGGTATTTAGTGTATAGTCTGATGCTGATGTAACTCTATATTATTAGAGGTTCCCTCTATCGGCTATATTAGCACGGGTAATTTCGGTCATAGCATTATCTAATATTCTAGATTTTATTGTAATCCAATATTTATTTCACGAGTAGGTATTTATCGGCTCTGCAAAGACAGTTTTATTGTAGAACTTTACAATCCGGCAGAGATACTCCATGTAAGTCCCTGCAAGCTGGGCTTTGAGTAGGCTCCTTTAAGGCCGCAACGAAAGTCTAAAACGGCCTACTCTAAGCACTGTTTGCAGGGCCCTGCATGCAGTATCTCTGCCGGATCGTATAGTGTGAATGTATGCAGAGTCGATATTTATCGGTTTTTATCGCCTATGCAAACATTCACATTATATATGCCATACGGCAGAGATACTGCATGTAGGGCCCTGCAAACAGTGCTTTGAGTAGGCCCCTTTAATAAATCAAAGATCGAAGATCTCTAGTCAAATTAATTTCACCGCACGAAACGCACATTTTAAATTGCCCCCAATTTGTAAAAACAAATGACATATGAATTCAATGTGGCAGCTTCTCAAAGAGTTACTACTTTGTTCGAAATTTAAATAGATGTTTTATTGGTAAATTTTCTTACTGGCCAATTCTAAAAACTTTCAGTCTTTGTTTTGACAAAATAAATGATGATGGATTTGCGTAATAAAGACAGTGAAATTCTATCATATTTAGAATCGAATATAATCGCCGCAAATTAATACATCGAAAGTAATCGTTTATAATACAGGTAAATCAGTTTTAAAATGCATTATATATAGTTGTCAATAGTTTTATTTGTTACTATCAACATTAAAATGTTAAGTTTACATTCAAACCAAAGTTTAGAACATTTATTGCATACTGATTTCCTATTCATAATACTTTAGAGATTCAATAAGTTGATATGCAAATAAAACAACCAAATTGTTCAATATTATTTTAAGTTGAATTGATTAGAATGGAACTTTACCTCTAAGTGGACAATAAATTAGACCCGGTATTGATATGGGACGGTATAAACTGGTTTTGTAGACCAAATATGTCTGCCTACTTAGATGATGAAACATTTATTTATTTTTGCCGTGTGAAACAATATAGCTTTTATTATAGGTGTTAAGCATGTCTGCGGTGATATTTTTAATCTATGTGCGTTCAGGGTCATTGGCGCTGAATATTTCGATTCACTTGTTTTATTGGTTCAATCCCGATTTACTAAATGTATAACTTTAACCGATTATATTGACCGCTTTTCAAAGCGTGAGTGAAACGAAATGTCCAAAAGTTTCACAACTTGATTTTTTCTTTATGAAGTAGCAAGTGCTTGGATTTGCTTGAAGAACTGATGTCTGACACTCATGATGTAATTTTTGTATAAATTGAGTTTATGAATTGTGTTCGTAACTGAGTTCGTAGTTTTGAAGCAGTTGAGTGTAGTCTGATGCTGAAATAACTCTATATTATTAGAGGTAACCTCAATAACCTATATTAGCACGGGTAAATTCGATCATGACAATAACTGATATTCTAGATTTTATTGTAATCCAATATTTAATTCACGAGTAGTTACATGACAATACCTAGCCTTTATTAATTTTGAGCCCTATTCCTCTCATGTAACATAATCGGAGCAACCGTACCTACTAATCCGCAATAAATTAAGGATTAGACCATTAAAGCCTATATAGACAAGCCGGGTAGTCCGGATAGTCGCTAGACCCGAGTATAACCGGATAATTACACTCGGTATAACATGTGAAATACGACTCTTCTATGTACTTAAGATAACGGATATAACGGCTGGAATCTGTGGCAGCCTAGGGAATTCATCGTCCTTGATTTTAATGATCTAATTGAATGAATCCTGTATGTTATCTTCGTATAAAAATTATTAAACGTACGTAGATTTCTAATAAAATCATCAACATAATATTGATTGAAAGTTTAAGACCTGAGATATAGATCCTTAAATCGTTGAAAAATTCAAAGTTATCGATATCATATGACAGTGATGTTAAACCAAAGAGATATGTACCTATGTTATCCAATTTTATTTAATCCTTTAGGTACGTGTTGTCTATATGTTCAATGTTTTAAAAAAAGCCATGATATCTGACAGTTTCAATATGATGGTTGTTTTTCATTAAAAAAGGGTCTGTTTTAGTTGCTATAAATGCTCATTGGGGGGTTTTGCCATAATCGCCACGCTTGGCAAACGGGCTGGCGATCACAGTTAGGCTACAAATGTACTCAAACGACGCTGCTGCCCATCTTCCGGCTAATCCCAAAGTCACCTTTTACGACCCCACGGGATGAAATGAGGTGGTACGATGCATCATATCGGCCATTTATACGTCCACTGCTGAACAAAGGCCTCTCCCATAGATTTTCACAACTGTGTCATCATTCTGGGGGGTATTTGCCAATACTCACCACGCTTGGCAGGCGGGTTGGTGAGCGCAGTATGGCTACAGTTTAACAGAAGGGACGCTGCTGCCCATCCCTCTGGTTTAGTTTCCCTTAGTCGCCTTTTACGACATCCACGGGAGGAGATGGAGTGGTGCTATATTCTTAATCCGGACACCACACGCAATATCCGGACACCACACGGAATATACGATGCATACTGAAAACAAACTTTTTGTATTTAAGAATAAAAAAAGTATAAATAAGAAGTAGGTACATTTTTGAATTTATCCACGATCTCCGAATTAGTAAAAGATACTTTTTGAAGTGGGCGAAAGACCCGGATAAACGGGATTACACTCGCCACTGGATTTTCCCCAATCGGGTACTGAGATCTGGACAGTTATACAATTGAATTTTATGAGATTTGAGGTACCTATAATCTGAGCTGATCCCTCGGGGTATTAGTTTTATATTTCACTTTGAACATTTTCGAATGATGTCTCGAAAGGCTTTAGATTTAGGCGTCAAACTATTTTTCTTTAATATAAAGATCGATTTTTAAATTGTGTGCCGCAATGTCACTACTTTTGCTTGTTTAGAGCCAAATATGAAATGTCAATCATAGCAGTACGCGTTTTAAAAATATTTATTACTGGCTTTTACCCGCGGCTTCACTCGCATTGAAGACATTATTTAAGTATCAGAGATCATTACAATAGCAACAATTTTTTTACCTTTCGTAAAAAAAAAATATTTTAGAATAACTATCCTATGTCTCTTATCTAATACCTCCAAGAATATGTGTACAAAGTTTCATGATGATCGGTTAAGTAGTTTTCGCGTGAAAGCGTAACAAACAAACTTACATTCACATTTATAATCTAGCGGACACGTTTACGCCTTTACGACGTTCGATGTGTAATGAATTGCAGGGTCATGTGGAGCAAAAACACCCTGTGGCAGGAGCTACGTGCAGGGCCCTACAGGCAGGGCTTTGAATAGGCCCCTCAAGCCGACGATATAATAGAAACAGACGGAGGGAAAGAGAAAGAGAGGGATAGGTCGCCTACCGTTTATAATAGAAACAGTTAGAGAGAAAAGAAAGAGAGGGAAAGGTCACCTGGAGCCTGGATTTCTGCCAGTTCTCTCTATTGTATGCCGCGTATAAGAACTTCGTTCCAAAAATCATAATCTTAATGCGTTTAAGTGCCATATTTAATACCAAGGTAAACATCGCATCATGGACAAAGATATTGGACGAGTGGCATGACGTAGTCGTCAAAGAAATTTGATCAAATCTTGGTCAAAAAATTGGAAGAGCGGCATGCTACCCTAATAAAATACACATCACATAGCTTTGGGGCCTTTGGTCTCCTTCTGTGAGAGCGTCATGCTCCAGAAGGAGACCGCAGAACAGGATCGGGAGAGGGCCGATCCTGCTCGAAGAAGGAGGAGACGACAACGAGGTAACAACCGCCCTGGCACCTAATTCCTATACGCCTTAAACCCCCTGCCATCGCTATAAGGCGGGGGGTCTCTGGGTTCGCGGGTGCGTAGATTGGGGAATCTGCGTGCCCACACCGAGCGACCCACGAGAAGCCGGTGGCGCGCATGTGGTCACGCGCTGCCATGTGCGCATAGCACAGCGCACAGGGACGCTTCGAGGGATCCTTTTCAATCCCCACGAGGGGGTGACCGCTTTACAGTCATCCTCTCCGAGATGTGCCTATAGGCGTGGCACTAGTGTGATCATACGAGGACCTGGAGCCCCCCTTAGGTGCCGAAGGTAACCGCCCTAGTGGTTTTAGCCGGTAGAAGACCAGCATGCCTCTTCGTCCTTCACCGGGCGAAGGAAGTTCATGTAGAATTTCTACTGGGCCCAATAAAATAAAGGTATTCTGGGGTCCATAAAAATATGAATAATTTAAATATGGAATACATTTGTCGCAGCATGTTCGAATTTCAAGTGACTTGTTTCTAGTTTTGCATTCGGTTATCACCGTGCCAAGTACTAGTATGTCGGGGATTTTTACCGCATTCGGTTTAACTGTATGGACAGAACGCACGCTATAATAAGTTTGCATACGTTTGAAGGCGTAGAAACTTTATCAGTGTGTACAGACTGTTAAGTTCTTGGGTATACTAACAGTGGACCGTCCGCCCTTAAACCTGCAAAGTAATTACTTACGTCTATTTTCCAATAAGTATGTATTTTACTACAATCCTTACTACACTATTTATTGAACACAGCTCTGCATAGCCCGTACCAAGAGCACAGTGAACATAAATTATATGGCAAAATATTCAGAATCGTTTTGACGACACGTTTAGCGCAGTGTCTAAGCGCTTGGCTTTCTGCGCTCCATATCGCGGGTTCGATCCCCGCTCGGAACAAATATTATGGCTTAAAGTTGTTAATGACGTCTATATACGTAAACTATACCCCTAGTACAGGAGAAATCCTAGTGTAACGCATCGTTTTCTTAAAACAACAAACATCACTTTTCTCACCTGTGTAGATGTACCTGTACGTATCCGTAGCCTGAAAGTAATTTTTTTTTTGTATTTTTGTTTTTAAAAAACGTTGCCCCACACTAGGATCTCCCGTATCGTGGGTGCGTTTACATACATAAATTCCACACACAATACACCCAGACCCGGAACAACTACCTGCAGATCATACAAATATTTGTTTCGTGCGGGAATCGAACCCACGACCCGGAGCGCAGCAGCCGACTGTATCAGCCACTGTACCAACCGTGCCGTCAAAATTGATTCTCGCAATAGAAAAAGCCACCGGCTCTCTAACCGTGAGTCTTCTAATGCGACTAAGAGATATCCATAATGGCATTCTCATGTGTACTTATAACATCATATTGCATATTTCCTTTCAAAAAATTTTTTGTAGTGTCCTAGACAGGGGGGACGCCATTATTAATGTATCGACTTTGAAGCGCAGTATGCACACTTCTACAAGTATGTACACGTCCATAGTCTAACAAGTAGTGTTTGGCCCCATATTATAGAAGACGAGGCCATCACTAATTACCGTACTGCAATACCCGAGCATAGAAGTTTTCCAACAGAAAAACGTAACTATCGCCCAGCTAAGGCACTCACGGTCAGAAATTACGCTAGGTCACAAGTGCGATTAACAAATATAATATGAATATAGAAAGACATGCGTAAATTGAATAAAAAACCTCTGCCGAGCCAAATATTCGAGCATTAACAAAACGTGCCGTCCCTGCGAATACTGAGTTTCCCAGGATTACTTATCAAAGCTCGGTGATCTTGCCGAATTGTCTTAAATTGCACGACTTAATTAAATGGAAATTACTGTTCCTTTGGAATTGCGAACGGTATTATATAAGTTTACCTTAGCAGGATTTTAAGATAAGATAGTAAACAGATTTCTACATTGTAGCGTTTTCCAGATCGATTAAATAAGACTTTATTTTGGCGCGGCATCTTACTTGATCAGATGAAGCTTAAATCATCATCTTATCAGCCAAGAGACCGGTTATATGCCATGTCTATGCATTTGCCAGTACTTACCAAGCTTGGCTGCTGCCCATCCCTCTGACTTAGAGACGCCTTTTACAGAATTGACGAGAGGAGATAGATTCGAGCTACATTTTTCTGCCGGATACCACATATATCTGGCCTAAATATGAACACACATAATGATCAACAATAGTCATTTTATCAAAAATGATCTTAAGTCATTCGCCTGGTGGTAAGCGTCATGCCTGCCATAGCAATTGTAATGCTACCACACTACGCAGTATTTATGCTGGACACAATGCTCTTCTAGTTCGACGTTATTGCATCGTACATCAATGCAATACTTAAGTATTTCAATTGTTACAATCCTTAACACCCACCTCCACAAGCGAGTGATTCGAGTAGTCAATAGTCTCGCTAGTGCCACTGAATTCAATACTCCCCATACAAGTTAATCTCCACTCGACGATATCGACGCTCCGATAATTCTGAGGAATTATTCGACTGTGAATAACTCCCTTATAGACTCTTATCTTTAATAGGAATTTCAGCCAGGATTTTTCGAGCGAGTAAGCTTTGCCGTGTGGTGCCGGCTCAGAATGCCACCACCCCTTCTCCTCCCATGGGTGTCGTAAAAGTCGACTAAGGGATTAGCCGGAGGATGGGCAGCAGCGTCCTTCGAGTACATTAACAACTCAACTGCGATCGCCAACCCGCCTGCCAAGCGTGGCGATTATGGCAAAACCCCCCAATGAGCGAGAACAAATCCATATCGGTGGTTGTGGTGATCTTTGGGGGAGGCCTGTGTCCAGCAGTGGACTTCACTCGGCCGAAATGATGAAAATGATGAAGCTTGTCTTTATGAATTGTACTGGATTTATATCCACGCGTCGATGGAGTGTCACTCAGAAAACTAGCGCTATATTTTGAGGCGCTATGGTTTCATACACTGCCGCGTAGCAGAGAACCACCCAGTTCGTGTATAAGCGTTGGTGATACGCAAATCAGGGTGACCGGCCCACCTTGATTTGCGCATCACCATTGCTTATACACATGAAATATCTGGGGCTCACCTTGGACAGTCGTTAGGGTTTCGAAGAGCATTTCTAGCGCCTCGTCCCCCATATCGAGACGGAAGTGCGTGCCTTAAACCAGCTGCTGCCCAATCTCCCGAGATCGAGAGAAGAAGTTCGCCGCCTCTACGGGCAAGTCGTGCGATCTGTGGCCCTCTACGAGGCGCCTGTATGTTCACCTAGACTGTCAGGCGTTCGGCGCTGCAACGCCAAACTATATAGTCTACAGCGTAGAGTGGCTTTACGGATCGCACGAGGGTACCGAATGGTATCGTATGAGATGGCAACACTCCTCGTGCACTTTCCGCCTTTGGACATCCTGGCGGAGGCGGATGCATGGGTCTACAATCAGACACGCTCCCTCCTACAGACTGGTGAGAGCGCGCCTCCAGGGGCGTTCGATAGGCTGAAACGGCCAGCGGCGCGCACTCGACAAGTGGCGAGAGCGCCTTATGTTGCAGTTCGCAACCAAGCGCGTCATCGAAGCCGTCCTGCCGCTCTTCGGGGCCGGGCTCAAAAGAAGCGAGCGCGTCACCTACCGTCTGACGCAGGTATTCACCGGTCACGGTTGTTTCGGTGCGTACCTGCACAGGATAGGACGTGAGGTTACGGCACAGTGCCACTACTGTAAAAGCGACCAGGATACCGCACAGCACACGCTCGAGGAGTGCCCTGCGTGGGCTGCCAAGCGGATCCTGGTTAGTCGGGCTTGCCCTATCAAAAAAAAAACTATTGGGGAGTCTGCCTGCTTATACCGAGTGACCTCCGGGAAGACGGCGGTGCGCCCGTGGTCATGTGCCACCGTGTGCACAGAACAGCGCACAGTGAAGCTCTGGGGGATTCTTTACAATCCCCCGAGAAGTCCCTGGAGGCAGCCTTTTTACAGTCGCTCCTCTCTGCTCGAGGAGGTGACCGCCTTACAGTCATCCTCTCCGAGATGTGCCTGAAGGCGTGGCTCCAATGGGCGGCTCTAGTGTGATCTTGCGAGGATCTGGTGACTCCCTTCGGTGCCGAAGATGACCGCTAGGAGTCCGGCATGCCACTCCGCCCTTCCCCGGGAAGGAGGAAGTACATGATGTATTTCCACAGGGATAATTAAAAAAGGACCAAAGACTGAAACCTGTCAAGTAGAAACATCTACCACAACGCATTGTGATTGATTCTGAGAGAACACTGGTGCTATATTCTTAATCCAGACACCACATAAAATCCTAGTTCTCTTATGTTGTAGGAAATTTATTATAGAAACTAAATACGCGAAAGGTTCCCTTTTTCTAAAGCTGAAGAATTACTTTACGTTGTACCAGATAACCATGCATCGACCGGTCGCTCCTCGCGCCCACGGCTCACCAGGGGGGGGAATCTTAGTTCAGACGCTAAATTGCAAAGAAGGTTACGCCATCCCCCAGCGTTGGATTCATATTTTTATGACATTGTCGATAAAACAGGCGCATATTGTCTTATTTTACACACTAGATGCCACTAGGAGAAAGCTAGTATTTTTGACGTTACATTTCATGCATAGCAGAAATTTGTTTTCACTAATATTTTAATTCTTCAAGTTATTTCTGAGTTTGAATCGTCATATTTTCATACCATTCTGTTTAATTGTTAATAATTTTTCTAATATTTCATTTTTCTACGTATATGCTTGATTTAATTTTGCAATATTGAATGTATACAGGACAGAGTACATATAAAGATTGACGAATGGAACGTAGCCTTCTTGTTTATTACCACAGAGTACAACTATTGCGGTTATCTATATAAATAAATAAAATTGAAGTGTCTGTTTGTAATGTCAAAATAACAGCTTTTTACTAAATGCATATGAAAGTATATACGGTACCTACAACAAAACCACTATTTTTAAATTTTTTGTCTGTCTGTCTGTCCGTCTGTCTGTCTGTCTGTCTGTCTGTTTGTTCCGGGTAATCTCCTAAACGTCTGGACCGATTTTGACGGGACCTTCACTGGCAGATAGCTGATGTTATAAGGAATAACTTAGGCTACTTTTATTTTAGAAAAATAATTAGGGTTCCGCGTAAAAAAATAAAACCCTTGAAATCCAATATATATAACGTCTTATTTTAATAATCCACGATATTTTGCATGGCACCGTAGTAAATGCTAATGATGATGTTCCTACCACACAAAATTAATTTGACGGTGAAAAATTTGTTTATTTATTTTGTGCGGCGCCTACTTTCGCCTGTTTCGTTTGACGTTGCCGACTATCTAAATAGGTCGGCAGGCCGCGACCACCATTTTCTTACTAGATGCAAGTGGATATTATTATAACTTACTAGAAGAACCAGTAAGTAATGAAATGAGTGATTTATAAAAAATGCTGACAAAAATACAACGGATTTATTTTTCAGTGATACCTACATTATCGTCAGCATTCACATAGGCTGCATGCAAAATATCGTGGACTATTAAAATAAGACCTTGTATATTCTATGTCAAGTGTCTATGTCGAAGTACTCTAAATTTCTTTTAAATTAAAGGCGGGTGAAACCGCGGGTCCCAGCTAGTTTCAACTAATTGTGTAAATTAATTTCGATTCGCGCATTTCCGAGTTCTTGTAGAGATTTAGTTGCTAAATTTTCATTTCCCCATCTTGTTATTATTCATTGTTAATTTAAGTATTGTTGAGTGTTCTGTTATGAGTGACCATTTTCGATGGGGATGACAAGACAAAGTAAGCTGCACAATTTTATTTTAAGAAAAATTGTAAACACAATAAATAATTATTAATGACAGCAATTTTGTTTATAATAGTGTTCCCTTGTCATAATTTGGTTGGTTTGATTCCACTTTCTGATTCTGTTAGTATTTTCCTATCATTGCTTTTATTCGTGTATATTGTATATATTATATTGAATGTGTTGTCTTACGTTTATTCATTAGTACAATAAAAGTATATACCAACCTACATTCATATATAAAGATTAGTTAGAGCCGCCAATGATAGATGGTGGCTTTGCTACAGGGACAACATTTTCACTCGAGAGGGCTCTCTTTTCTTATAAATAGTTATTATACTCTTTGCGGCTCACTGAGACGCGCCGCGAGTTTCACAACGGTGTAGTTTAAATATGCTCGCACGTGATTGGTCGGTTTACTTTTTCACGTACTCATTGGCGACACTTTGCGTGACCCAAATTTGTAAATATATTAAATGAAATTATAGAATAAATCCAGTAAAAATCCTAATCGTCTTTTAATATTTACCTTACCTAGTAAAACTTATTACTATGTAAGCAAACTCATAGCTGCTAAAAAAGAATTATTTTTTTATCTGCCTTAACACACAAAGTTCATTATTTTTGTTTCGTTACATTTAATTGTTTTCAATTACCCTTTTTTAGTTAAAATCATACTGGAAAAGCGATTAAAATTATGTGAAACTTTGATAGGTCGTTAAACGTGTATGCATGATCGCTCTTTTTGATCAAAGCTTTTATTTTCTACTAGCAGCTGAAAGTATACCCGTTACCCAATAGTTCGTTTTTTGAGCTCCTTCTCGCATAGATCTCGAAAGAGATGTGTAGTGGTGTGTACTCAACCGGACAATTGGCGAAGCTAAATAGCCTCCATCCTGGGATAAAAATAATCGATTCGTTCGTTAGTTTGATGTACATTATGTAGCTAATGTATTTTAATGATTTTTCTTGCGGACGAAAAGACCAAGCCACCACTCTTACAGCGTATCGCGTAGTCTATAGTTATTTACATAATTATGGAGAGTATTGAGACACGAGGAGAAGTTTGGCAGTAGGTATCAATGTATGTATCAATTACTTTTTATAATTATTGATATAAGCCAATACCCTGCCTCATTATTGGAAAATGGTTGCAAGCGTAAGCGTAAGCGTAAGGTTTGATTTTCAGGTCAGGCACAAAACAGGGTTTTAGGGTAAGCTTTTTAACCAAGGATAGCAACTGTCACTGCTGTTCTTTTTTGACAAGATGATTTATTTCTATGCCTAGCGATAATGTATGTGTCTACTCAAAATAAACTTTGTACCGCAACAACACATACAATATTTATACTGACATGTGGGAATTGGATTCAAACGTCATGAATCGTTAATGGAGCCGCGACCTAATCACATGCATAAGTTATTATTTCGGTGGTAATCAAAATTGGGTTCATGTGATGTAACGCATTTATGTTAATAATAACTAGAGACAAAGACCAAACATGAGTTTAGGATAGTGAGTGACCATCAATAGAAGGACTAATTTTGTTTTAATAAAGACTACTTTTGTTTTAAAAACTATACTCATAACATCTTTTTCTACTTCGTCTGTTAACCCATAAACATAACAAATTAATAAACGGACCTTTTTCCCAACCATATTGGGCTCAGTATCCAGTCTAACCCGATGTGGCTAAACATCTGCACTCTGGAGCCTATTAAGGGGGTTGTATTGCATATCATCAAAAGGTTCATAGTTCGTCCACACAGCTGCTAACACTGGTGTATTATAAAAAAAAATTTAAAGCGCTTGGTCTGACATCTGATAACTAACGAAGACAATGAATTCGAAAAACCGTACGACGTTGCCGACATATTTATATATATATTTTTTCATTTTTGAGAAATCTTTTATGAATATGTCAAGATTGATTAAATCTGAATACCGTACAACGTTTCCTTATACTTGGCATTGACGAAATTGTGGAAGATACTCTACAGAAGCCATAATCTAAGATAAGAAGAAGACAATTAATTCGGTCAGGACCATGCTGAATGCAGCTTGTAATAACGTGTCAATATGGTGTCCTTTTAACTTAAGCCAGTAATCAATATTACTGGCTTAAGGTTTTTTGCATTGCATTCTAGTTTTCGTGCTCTGCCAACATAGACACTACTGCTGGCAGAGAGAGATCTTGCCCGATCCGATCGACTAGGATCCGCCGCTCGGCGGCCCATGCAGGGCACGCCTCGAGCGTGTGCTGTGCGGTATCCTGGGGGCCTAAAAAGGCCGCTTTAGGTGAATCATAATATGAATTGCATTAGAAATCACAAAATGGTCACGTTAATAGTCAGTTATGATTAAGTGACCATTTTGTGGTTTCTAATGTGAATCGTATTGAGATCATTATTATGCCTTATAAATAAAACCTAATACGGTCTTTTTAGGCCTTCTGGACCATTTGGTGATATTTAATGGGATTCATATTATGATTCTGCTAAAGCGGCCTTTTTAGGCCCCCTGGTCGCTATCACAATGAGGGTAACATACCTATATTATTTTATTCGTTTTTATGCTCTTTTCCTTCGTATGTGGTTCCCAGCAAAGACAGCCACTATGACCTTCAACTAAAGACATGAATTGTAAGACGAACAGAGTTATACGTTGTTACGCACAGAACTTGAAGGAATTTTATACTACGTGAAGTACTTATGATATAAAATTCTAGTTGCCTTATAGATTTTTAAGGCAGCAAAAGCCACGCTCTGTCGCTCTTGTACAGGCGCGCAGAGTGTTAAGGTTAGGCCTTAGTCCACCACGCTGGCCTTAGTGCAGTGGACCATTTGAAGCCCTTTCGGGTGTACAGGTTTCCTCACGATGTTTTCATTCACCGATAACGCAAGTGATAATCAAATTCTGAGCCTCACATGAATCCGAAAAGACAGAGTTGCGGGCCGAGCTGATACTCAGACCCTCCTGTATAGAAGGCAAGCGTGCCACCACTAGGCTATCAGTGCTATAATATATTAATAATGATCACTAAACTACGAAAATGTTGCTTAACATCACACATTGAGCGATCTGAGCAGTAAACATAGCTCCAAACCCCTCAAGAAGTGAGCTACCGTGACTATGCTTATTCCCGACTGTTGTATAAAATTCCGAGCTCACAAGTACCCACTGGATTCTAAGTGGCTTCTCTCGCACAAAAGTTTCGCCAGTCACTATTATGTAGCGATTCTCGGCCAAGATTAAGACACGCGACAGCTCTGGAATGTGAGGTATAGATACGGAATGTACCTATATTGGAATTAAATAATATTACACTGTGAACAACAAGCCGGATCATGCCAAGCGTGGTGATTATGCCAATATGACCACCCGCTGTAATGATGGTTGGGAGGCCCATGTCCAGCAGTGGGCTTCTACGGGTTATGTGTATGTGTATGTGTGAGTCAGTAAGCTCAAGTAAAACTTTTGGTTGAATAATCGTTGTTGAAGCATGAATGGAGATGGATATAACGATAGATAGTAGTTATACATCATATCAGCCGAAGGACGTCCACAATTGTGTCATAATTTTGAGGGGAATTTGTACTCACCATGCCTGGCAGGCGGGTTAAATAAGTGTGGTACCTAATACTAAGATAGTGAAATAGGACTGTACTAACATATACATAATTCTTACCAAATTGTGAAGTTATGATGATGTTTGTATTTCTTTGTATAAGAACCACGTGTTTTACCAGTATTAGGTGGGTCCAAAATAATTTGATGACGGAGTGTGCTAACTCGTGACCACGCCACATAAAACTGACCTAAGCAGAAATCTTGTCTCAAGTCAACTTCCGCGAACTAAAAAATTGATCTTGCAACTTATTTATCATCATCAGCGAAAGAACGTCCACTGCTAAACAAAAGCTTCCCCCATAGATTGCCCCAATTCTGTCATAATTTTGAGGGGAATTTGTACTGGCAATTACGGACTCACCACGCCTAGGAGGCGGGTTGATCACGGGGATACAGGACAGTGTCCTACGAGGCGGCAACTCTCCTGGCACGCTTTCCGCCGTTCGACATCCAGGCGGAGACGGATGCGTGGGTCTACGACCAGACGCGCTCTCTCCGCCAAAGTGGGGAAGGCGTGCCTTCAGGGGCGTTCGACAGACTGAGGCGGCTGGCTCGACGGCGCACACTCGAGATGTGGCGACATCGCCTTCGGTCGCAGTTCGCGACCAAGCGCGTCGTCGAGGCCATCCTGCCGCTCTTCGGAGCCTGGCTCAGAAGGAGCGAGCGCGTCACCTACCGTCTGACGCAGGTACTCACCGGTCACGGTTGTTTCGGTGCATACCTGCACAGAATAGGACGCGAGGTTACGGCACAGTGCCACCATTGTGGAAGCGACCAGGATACCGCACAGCACACGCTCGAGGAGTGCCCTGCGTGGGCGGCCGAGCGGCGGATCCTGGTCGATCAGATCGGGCAAGATCTCTCTCTGCCGGCAGTAGTGTCGGCTATGTTGGCAGAGCACGAAAATTGGAGTGCAGTGGTCTCCTTCTGCGAGAGCGTCATGCTGCAGAAGGAGACTGCAGAGCGGGATCGGGAGAGGGCCGATCCCGCACGGAGAAGGACGAGACGGCGCCGGGGCAACAACCGTCCCGGCTCCCAAGTCCAACACGCCTGAGCCCCCTGCCGTCACTTCATGGTGGGGGGCCTCGGGGGTCGCGGGTGCGCAGATTGGGGAGTCTGCGTGCTCACACCGAGCGACCCCCGGGAAGACGGTGGCGCGCACGTGGTCACGTGCCGCCGTGTGCGCAATATAGCGCAAAGCGAGGCTTGGGGGGATCCTTTACAATCCTCCCCAAGAAGTGCCTGGGGGGGGCGACCTTTTTACAGTCGCCTTCCGATGTGCCTAAAGGCGTGGCACCAATGGGCGGCTCTAGTGTGATCTTACGAGGACCTGGAGCCCCCCTTCGGTGCCGAAGATGACCGCTCCAGTGGTTTTCGCCGGTAGGAGTCCGGCATACCCCTTCACCCTTCCCCGGGGTGAAGGAAGTTCCATGTAGAATTTCCACTGGACATCAATAAAAAAAAAAAAAAAAATGGAGGCGGGTTGATAAGTACAGAATGGCTGCTTTTCCACAGAAGATACCCTTATGCCCATCTCTCTGGTTTAGATTCCCTGCCTTTTACGACATCCACGGGATGAGATGGAGTGGCGCTATAATCTTAATCCGGACACAACACGGAAAATAGGATAGTTAAATACACGGAAGGATAGTTATTGCAAGTAACGATTTAGTCGTTTTTTTTTACTAGCGAAGCGGGAGGTAAGGGACCCTCCCGCTTCGCTAAGGGTAAATTATATTTATATATATCTTCAGAACCCAAGATATCGATATGTTCCATCAAATGTCTTGACATTAAATAACTTGTTATTTTTATGTTAATGATTTAAATAATTGTTAATTTAAATTTTTTAGCTTTAAATCTTTGATGTCGAGTTACATTTCAATCATATCAAAAATTAATCAAATAAATTAGACTGTACCAAGGGGTCGCAGTGTCCAGGAGGGAATCGTGAGCCAGATATCTCTATCCTCAATGTAATGCTTGCTATGGGCTTTCGACATTCAAATGCGTTTAATCAATTATTTGAATATTACTCCTGGTAAGTCAGTAAAGCACGAAGATATTGCAAGAATGGAGATATGCCATGTAGTTCAAAATGTATGCGAGCCTAGAAATCCAGTTTTGCCCTACCATCCTTCATAAAAACACACTTAACGCACACAGTTACAAATTCTCATCCAATGAACTGAAAAAACACAATATTATAATTGGCTTCTCACACTAAAATACACCCACGACTTTGTAGGTAGCCGAATCATACCGAGCGTATGACAGCACACAGCAGCCATACCACGCACCGCGTAATTTTATTGGGAGTACGAATTGCTGTTCTATTCACTGCGTTTGTTATTCACGGATTACTGGTTAAAAGTAGTAGATAAGAAGCATAGTATTTTGTACAAAAATAATAATGTCGTTCTGCTCTATCAATCCAAATGTAACATAACAAAGAAAACAATACTGTTTTATTCACTATTTTTATAGACAAATACAAGAAAATTCTTTCACTTGCATACAATATGCATTTGATTCCTTCATTGATAAAGTTAGTATTTTCGCTTCGGTTCTTGCATGTTATCCCCGAACAACACGACACTTTAACAAAGTTTCACTTACGCGATCGAATCTCAACTGATGTTATAAATCGGCCATTTTTTCCGAATGGCCCGGATTGTGCATGTCACGGTGGCGTGGTTACGCCCCCGTACCACTTCTTCTTATTTCCTATTTCAGTGGTAAAGCCTAGTAAAGGTTTTCTTTGAAGAAGCAAACTCTGGACTTATTATCAACTTACTGGTTTTACTAAGTGTTAAGCCAGGTAAAACCAGCTTGTTCTAGTTGCGAGTACTTATTAAAGATGAGCACGTCACTTTTCTTATTAAAATTTACAATATTTTTACAAATGCACATACTAATTTGAAATATATACAAGGATGGAGAGACTCGCGAGAGCCCGGATTACAAATAGCTCGACATTAGATAGTATGGATAAAAGTCGCTCAGCGAGCAATGGAGAGGGCTATGCTCGGACTATCTCTGAAGGATAAAATCTGAAATGAAGTGATCCGACAGAGAACCAAAGTTATCGACATAGCTCATAGGATTAGTAAGCTGAAGTGGCAGTGGGCTGGCCATATTATTCGTAGAACCGACAACCGTTGGGGAAAACGTGTTCTTGAGTGGAAACCGCGTCTTGGTAAATGTATGTAGTGTGGGACGCCCCGAAGCTCGGTGGAGTGATGACCTGCGCAAGGTGGCTGGCAGTAGCTGGATGAGAGTAGCCGAGGATCGCGATCAGTGGCATGCACTTGAAGAGGGCTATGTCCAGCAGTGAACTGCGATAGGCTGATGATGAGACAGTATGGTTAACGGACTTCAGATTATTGAACATAGACCATGTTAAAAAAAGTGAAAACACCCTCATAGTATGGAAAAAACCAAACGCTTCCGACTACAATTGTATTATTGGTACTTGAGTAAAAGTAGTAATAGCTTATGTACGCATTGTGATCACAACCATATGAAATCTGTTCGCAGGTTTGCCAGTCTTAAAATGACAAAAAAATAAGCACATAAAGTTTGAGGTAGAAAACATACTAATAAATTGCCTATTTCTCTTTGTAGTACTTGACGTAGGCACCTAGTATTGCAACACTTCTAAATTTATTCGACGTAAACAATATACTAAATCTTAGGTCTAGACTGGCGATTTGATCTCCTGTTTTGATTTTACAAGATTCTTCTTTTTACAATTTACTAGCTAACTTTTTTTTTATTACCTCCAGTGGAAATTCTGCATGAACTTCCTTCGCCCCGGGGTAGGGTGGTGGGGTATGGGGGGGAATTCCTACCGGCTAGAACCACTGGAGTGGTTTGTTTTTTTACGCCGAAAAATACAACATCGTGTGCAGTAGGTACCTGCTACAAATAACTATTTACCATTTAACATAAACAGCAGGTGTATTTATAGTACTAGTAATTTATTAAAACATGCTCAGTGTATTTTAGACTACCTAAAATAGGGTTCCGAGTCAGTGCAGCCATACACATACACAATATAAACTGGTCTACACAGTCAATGCATATTTGTGCACACATAAAAACACACACACACCCTAATGCACGTGAGTCCGTAACCGTCATCTGCTGAACATGGGACTCCCGATGATCACTACAATAAGCGTGGTTATTATGGCAATATCCTCTATGACCAGATATTGCCATAATAACCACGCTTGGCAGGCAGATTGGAGGATGCTGCCGCCTATCCTTATGATACCAACTCTTATTAGCCTTTTATTATACCCATGGGTGGTCTATTCTATGCCGGGAATCACACGGAACAATGTTATTTGTGCAGTCGTAAATAAACAATTTGTACGGAGCCAACTGACTGTTATGTGATAATTTACTAACGTATTATAAGTACTACAGGTCTCAAATGAGTTGACTGTCGCAGTAATTTGAATCAAAACAAGTTTGCTATGACTATCTTGGTATATGCACTACACCCACCCCATCGTCGGTTCATCGGTAACATACTGCATCCATGGTCATGGCGTTCGTCAGCCCGTCATCCCGTCCACCAAGTGGCGTCCTTTGGAGAAACCATGGTGGAATAAAGACGAATACGTGGTGAGCAAGGCAACGGCGAGAACAAGACCTATCAGGATTACAAATACGCTGACAGGCTCAACGGTGACACTAGAAGTGTGTTCAGAGGAGACTATATACGAGATCATGATGAGGTATCTACCGCACAACAGTCATCTGTGGTCCTACACCTGGCGATACCTCGGCAACACTCTGTGTCTCGAAAAGACGCTGGCAGAGAACGGTACCCTGATGAATGAGACAGATTCGGTAATGTGGCGCTCGCTTAGAACATGCATATACCGGCCATCCTTTCTACTACAACGATGACTTGACTGAAGATCCTCCAAAAGACGACTTCATCTGCCAGCAGGCGTCATGTTTAGGGAAAATATCAGAAAAATGCTCCAAGCCTTAATTTACTCTTCAGGTGTACGATTTTTAAAATGGTCAACAAAATTATTGTTTGTATGTAACTTTTATTTTTATAAATAAATAGTAGTTATTATAGCATTATTTTCAGATATTCCAAAAATACGCTTAAAACGAATAGGTAGGCGTGCAGTGTGGTGCCCGCTAAGAATAACAACCCATCTCATCCCGTGGGTGTCGTAAAAGGCGACGGTGGAACTAACCGAAGGATGGGGAGTAGCGTCCTTCGAGTACATTAACTACAACTCAGCTACGATCCCCAACCCGCCCAAACGTGGCGATAATGACAAAACCCCCCAATGATCACACAACATAAACCTACACTGGTCGTTGTGACGATATTTGGAGGTGGCCCGTGTCCAGCAGCGGTCGTTTTTCAACTGAAATGATGATGATGATTACGCTTGGAAAGATATACAGCGTATGCATATTTGTGACACGGACATGGCAAAAGTATATACCTTCTAAAGGTTTTATTTTGATACTCTTAAAAAGAAAGGTTTCAAAATCATCTATTAATGCATTTTGGGCCAAAAAGTACCCTTTTCTCTCCCAGCTGTCGTATAAAATTACAAAGGGAAGGTCCCTTTGTACGTGACATGAGTATACCTATCAGTTGAATGGGCCCTCTATGCCACTTCGATTTAAAAGATGACCACAAATCCATCTGTCAAACGTGGTGAGAGTTCTTTCCTCCAAGATCGGTCATTTTGTAGCTGACTTTTGAGCCCTTATTCGGTAAAAGACAAGGACAGTCTCTTTTGTAAACAAAGTACTAACAATAAAGTATGTCTAAAGACTAAACGGAAAAGTTTTATCCTTGAAATGTTACATAAAAATCCGGTTGAAGTGTAACATGATAAAGTTTCAGGATTAAGGGCCCATTGTTACTATGATCGAAGAAGTTTTAAGTGTCTCTTTAACGAAATAGTTACTCTGGTCCTTGGAGGCAATGGGCTGGTAGTGAGTAAAGTCGCTATGTAGAAATTTAATGGACTAGAGAAAGGCTTTTTTATTTGTGATAAATGGTAACAAAAACCAATCCAAGTTTCAACCAGGGCAACATTGCCTCGTGTATCGATCGCTTTCCATTTACTGTCGTGAGCTCCTCATTATAATAAGTGTCCTCAACGAAATAGTTTCCCTGGTCTTTGGTGGCAATGGGCTAGCAGTGAGTAAATTCGTTAAGTAGAAAATGTAATTAACTAGAGAAAGGCTTGATTTGTAATAGATGGTAACAAATCCAATCCAAGTCTCAATCGGGACAACGTTGGCTCGTGTATCAATCGCTTTCTATTTCACTGTCGCGAGCTCCTCATTACAGATGTAATCTCCTCAACGAAATAGTTACTTCGGTCCCCAGAGGCAATGGGCTGGCAGTGAGTGAAGTCGACATGTAGAAAATGTAATTAACTAGAGAAAGGCTTAATTTGTAATAAGTGGTCACAAATCTAAATCTCAACCGGGGCAATGTTGCCTCGTGTATCGATCGCTTTCCATTTTATTGTTGCGAGCTCCTCATTACATTAATAGTCCAGCTTGGAATTGAGATTGCATTCATAGCAAAATAAGTAGTTTTATTTCTTGTTTATTTACATTACTTCAACATACAGTACTTCTTCAAAAACGGTAACTGAGACGCCATCACACTGGCGTGTAACAGCAGCATTGTTTTTTTTATACAACTTTGTGAGAGTCAAGACGAGTTAGTCATTCGCCTGGTGGTAAGCGACATGCGTTCCCATAACAACTAGAATACTACCTAGGACCAGTCCAGCGAAGCGTCATACTGCGCTCGTCATATATAGTAAAGTTATTTAGTCTCTTATGCCCAGTAATTTCACTAGCTACCGTGCCCTTCTCACCGGAGCACAGTAATGTCTAAAGTTTAAACACTACTGCTTAACGGCGAATATCTGGCACTGGGTTGGTACTGTTGCTACCTAACTAGCCGGCCTCTTGCATTATGAGACCTGCCACCATTATACCAGTTCTGCTGCGTTTCGTACGGTGAGTGACGAATACCAGAAGCCCAACCTTCAATAATATGGCAGACATATACACAGAAAAGTGTCTGTGTCTAAAGACGGCACGGTTGGTGCAGTGGTTGATACAGTCGGCTGCTGCGCTCCAGGTCGTGGGTTCGATTCCCGCACGGAACAAGTATTTGTATGATCTGCAGGTAGTTGTTCCGGGTCTGGGTGTTGTATGTGGAATTCATGTCTGTAAACACACCCACGACACAGGAGAAATCCTAATATGGGGCAAAGTTTAAAAAAAAAACTGCCTTAAGGTCGGCAATACATCAGTGACTCCTCCGGTGTCGCAGATGTTTATGGGTGCGGGTGATCGCAGTACGTTTGCCCTCCAATAACATAAAATAGTAATTTATTCGTAGATTATCATTTTACGCCTACCCACATACTTACCTATCATTTAAAGTACCAGCTATTTCCTTATCATTGACTACAAATCATGAATAAAAATGAAAGCTTTATCAATTTACTCAAAAACTACATAAATAAAAACTATTACGAAAGGTGAAAACACATGTTACGCGCCACGTCAATAAACATTATTGACGAAATAATTGACATACATTGATAGCTTTTGTTATTCGAGCTTCCTACATTTAGTAGAGTAGCTTTGGTATTTATAGACCCAATGTATGATATATTGAGACGACTTACAAAAACAAATGTATTTATAAGGTCGTCCTACAATAAAAATGGTCGTTCTCATTAGTCATTATACGCCTTTGTAGTAAGGACAGTACAAAAAGAAAGCTAAACAATATCTTGAAGTTAGCGTCATGATTTTTAAACGAATGGGCCGGTATACCCTTATAGGCATTAACTGCTAAGAAGGTAAGTAAATAATCCTCAATGGAACTTTTAGCAGCACGTCAAAGTTTCCATACTTTAAAAGTTTCAATGAAAATTCGCCTATAAATCACTTTTCTGGGGGTGCCTGCTTAGGGAGTTTTGATTTATGTTAAGATTTATTTCTTACAAGTAATTTATATTTAGTATTTTACCTTACGTTTTGTTGTAGAACAATCTGGGACCTAATATGAGCTCTAATTGTGAGGCAGTTTAAGTCGGTAAGTTGTCATTATGTATGCATGTTACCAGATAACTTAATTCAGCTGTCTGAGAATTTTGTAGCGCATATAATTCTTAAATCCTATAATCATTATATTAATGATATCTTGCAACTCTTTCGCTACCTTCACAGCTAGTGAGCCGCTTTCAAGTGTCATCTCTATGCAGATGATCAAGTTATGCTGACTCCATCAGCGAAAAAGTTGCAAGATATCATAAATATAATGAATAAAATATTTAAGAATTATAAGTGCGACATTCCCAGACAGCTTGAATTAAGGTAGCTGGTAATAGAAAGCCCTCCGTGTGGTTTACCTGTGAAACATATTACGAATACATCGACTGCTAACCTTCTTTTCTTATAAGTCAGTTATAAAGAAAGAATAAGAATCATTTATTACATAGACTAAAAACATTACTATATGAACGTCAGCAATAAGACAGCACCAAATTTAATATAAATAAATTTAAAGTGTTGGCTGTAGATGAGACGGCGCGGCGCAACCAACTCCCCAGCAACACGTCTGTCTGTCATAATAGATACTAACTTCAAACTAAATACAAAGGTTAAATTATTTAGCAGACTCCAGTCTAAAGAAACTCGGTCATAAAGGGCATGCCTACTTACATTTGTATTAAATTATTATCATACCCTTGGCAGACAGATGTCATGCAAATGTTAATAGGACCTAGGGAAACTGGTTAAATAGAAAGAAAAAATAGTATGTAGCGCGGCAATCAGGATGTCACATGTGTGAATGCAGATAGCACCTAGCACCTAGTAGATGCAGTGACAGCAGCTATTACTCCATCACGTAGTCAAGGAGCGACAAGAGGCAAACGTCAACAATATCTTATTAAATGACGCAAGCCCGCTTGTCGATACTTGTGGCTAGATGCATAGTTGGCGCCTACGGCAATAATTTAGCAACAGGTGGAACTAAAAGAAATAAACGTTTTGCATTTATATAAGGTCTGTGGTGATTGTTCGGTTTCAAGTGTCAACTGTGCCTGGACTGTAAGGCTCTTAAATTATAATGTATATATAATTATATTTTTAATCTACAACATGATTTATGTTACTTATTATAATGTAACACAGATCAAAGTATTTCAATGCTGTGATAGATCAAGCATGTCAAGGCCTGACCAGGCTTGCGTCATCGAAGTGGTGAGACAGCGCGTAGAGTCATAAACCATGTTGGCCATGATGCAGCTACGGCGATAACGGACCTCCACAGCTTCCTGCGCACATACCTACAAGCAGAAGCATCACGTCTGCAGGCGGAAGGGTTGGGCGAACAGCGAGTCTCATTTACATATCTTTTAAAATTATTTTTAGATAAATAAAACATATTTTAGTTGTATTTTTCTGTTGATGACTTCATACTCTGCAAGAGAAAGCCGTTCCTTCCACCAGCTTACGTGGGGACATGGGTACAACACGTAAAGCCATTATTATAAGCCATATCCATGGTAACACTATAGAAATAAAGTCCCGAATTGTCGATAGTGTAGGTTATTGCATCAGATGGAAGCTACAATGATTGATATTGCAATGAGCGTGATATGGACTGAAAACTATGGAAATGGAAACAACCACGACTACCTTTCCACCTTTGTATGAAAATTTATGGGAGAATGTGACTCACCATCCACAAGACGGGACCCCTAAATGGCACTATAGGTGACAGGGAACAACACCCGCGTGAATATATCGCGGTGTCGAGAGGTGCGGCCCCGGTTTCATCATCGCGCTTCTCGAAGACTCGGAGCGGGTTTTCCCATTATTACGCTATTAGACACTTCCATGTCAGCTTAGTAATCTTTTTAGCTATGTCACCAAGTTTAGTTCTTATATGGATCACCTCATCTGTGATTCGATTGTGTAGGAAATACAAAGCATAGCTCTCTTCATTGCTCGCTGAGGTACCTTGAGCTGTCTTATGCGGCACATTAATAGTGACCACATCTCTGTGTCATATGTCATCACTGATGAAATTGACTATGCCATTACAGTATTACAATATATGATATTTGTGAAAATATTTTGCACAAATTTAATTTTCACAACATGGCATCCTTGCAAATTGGACAAAATCTTATTAACTTAACCTTTGATCTTTAAAAGACGACGTACGACGAACAGTATGACGCAAAGATCAGCCTTCACCCCACTCGCCATGTTCTAACAGGGAGCGAGGTGATCCATGACGCCACAGCAATAGGTAGCAAGTGTGGATTCAGACTTAGATATTGATATATATGTATGTGTGTATGCCGCATGTAATTTTCTTTTATTCAGAAACTGTTGGCATTATCAATAAATTGGCATTATCATATTAAAACAGATTAAAATATAACAACCGCACATGCTCTACATTCTGACACACCCTCTCACATTCACACATGCACACGTCGAGTACACTCAAAGAGAGGACAGACAACACACCTACTACGTATTCTATTTTCTACATAATTATTAAAAACAAAAACATTTTATTTTTCTCCACTAATGAATTTTAGTACATCTAATTTTCTCGAGATTAATATATACATAATCTTCCTTTTATATTTGTAACTCAGGGGGTATGGCGTTGAGGGCTGAAATACAGGTTTTACCTAGTTCGGCCTCAAATGCTAACACTTTTGTGTACATTTACTTTAAGTTAAGCATTATATTTGTAACCAAATGTACTAAGTATTTGAAAATAAACATTATTATTATTATAATACTATTTAAATGCATGTGACCTCCTCACTGCTGGTTACTTTTACGGGAAGTAAGCGTAAGTTATGGTTTGTTACTTGAAGTTTCCTATTCCTTGTAAGTGATTGCCATAGTTTATAAATATCCATGCCTCGGTTACGCCATTATTTCCAATATGAGCGAAAATAGAAGTTATTTTGAAAGTATCTCTGCTCCGGGGCGCGAAGTAGTGATGTGATATTATTTATTTACTGCAAATATCGATTGACCGACAACGTGGCCAGCTCCCCTTCTTTCTCAAGTATAAACGGTCGCACTTGAACGAGTTTGTTTATTTATGAGTGTTTACGCCCTTTTTTTGGAAAGGAAGTAAGTATTGGCCTGGTGATATGATGGAAATTCTTTGCTTTCAAGACCTCAAGTTTAATATTTGATGAGGGCAATAGAGCGATAAATATGCCGTACTTTTTTTGTTTTACTACAATGGTAGACACTTTGTTTTTTCCTGTATCGTGGGTACAGCTTACAGACGTAAATCTACATGCACAAACACCCAGACTCGAAACAATGATGTGTAGATCATACACATATTCGTTCCGTGCGGGGATCGAACCGGTGACACGTAACGTAAAGCTAATCGCTTAACGACTGCGCCAATCTTGCCATCTTAGTAACAGCCCGGGCCAAAAATTTATATTTTCCTCTTCCACATACGAAAATTACACTACCATGATGTGTCATTAAAATCTGATGCAAAATAGCAGTTTGGTATTAGAAACCTCTTCCACTGGAAGTTGCAGCGAGAGGTCGTGTCAGCACCATGTTTTTCAGTAAAAAACAACGATATTTTCAACTCAATATCCATAACAGTAGTGGATAATATAAATAGCTACTATATAAGGTCTTACTTTATTAATAGAAAATAT
Source organism: Diloba caeruleocephala (assembly GCA_947459985.1). Lineage (NCBI taxonomy): Eukaryota > Metazoa > Arthropoda > Insecta > Lepidoptera > Noctuidae > Diloba > Diloba caeruleocephala. Next base: position 10,460,630 of record OX381627.1, on the reverse strand, counting down.
TTTAGGAGGTAAATCTATACGACGCAATGATGCGTTTTATAAAAAAAAACATAACATCAACCTTTATTTCTACGCATATTCACAATTAATTTAAATAATTCATGTTTCCGTTTGTATAAAAATCGCAATTCAGGACGTAAAAACTGTAGGTAACTATCACTATTATGTCTTTCTAAAAATACTGTGGTGTCACCGAATACGCACACACAATATCACTAAAACGTGTTTTAAAACAGTCCGGTCGAACAACAATGTGGTTGTTTAGTGGCCCACCAGTGTGTGTTGATACTTGAAATGAATTATTTACCATTCATAGAGCCTAGCCTTAAAATATTTTCCATTATTAAAGTAAGACGCTATAGTGATAAAACAATATCTATGAACAAGACATTCTTCGTGTTTTAGTCAAAAAATACTTACAACCAAACAAAAGTAAAAGTTATAAAAATAAATTGAAATCTTTTTTAACCAAAAAGAAACTTAGTTCAAAAACCTACACGATGTAAAAATATTAAAACCGCTAGAAAGAAATCGAATGCCGAGAATCGGTACTGTTTTACTTTGTGCATCGTGGTTGGGCCTTTGACTATGAGAAGTCATGTTTTATATTTTAACCGAATTTAAAAAGGAGGTGGTTCTCATTTCTACGCGTATTTTTTTACTTGTTTTATAGGAACATAAGCTAAGACATGGCTAATAATTTATTTATGGGAAGCTGGCGCTTAAACTAAGTTGAAGCTGTATTTTTGGACGCCAAGTCCTAGGTTCCACCTCCACCTCTTCTCTTAAGTATGACAATTTCTGTAATGCAAATAATATCGCATCATCAGCATGGAGTGAACATGCGTGGATTCCGACATAGCATATAAACCACTTTTCCTGTGGTGTCGTTAAAAGTGACTTAGGAAATGAGATATCATGAAGGATGGGCAGAATCATCCTCCTCTGTTCTCATAAAAAGGGTTGTAACTGAAAACCAGCGCTGTCATTGTTGCCTTGTCGCAAAACCGCAGCTTCATGCTGAGTTACATCCTTTTTTGAGACGCACGTACTCCCTTTTTAGTCATGTGTCTTTTTTGTCCATATTTATGTAAATTATTATTAATGTATATTGTATTTATAGTGTGGCTACCTGTTTGTGTAAAAATTGTTTTGTTTCTTTCTTTCTATTAAATATACTTACTGCGATCACCAATTAAGCCAACCGTGGTGTCTCATCATTTCGGCCGAATAAAGTCCACTGCTGGACGCAGGCCTCCCCCAAAGATCACCACAACAACCGATATCGGTGTGTTGTGTGCTCATTGGGGGGTTTTGCCATAATCGCCACGCTTGGCAGGCGGGTTGGCGATCGCAGTTGAGTTGTTAATGTATTCGAAGGACGCTGCTGCCCATCCTCCGGCCAATCCCTTAGTCGACTTTTACGATACCCGCGGGAGGAGATGGGGTGGTGGCATTCTGAGCCGGCACCACACGGCAACCGTGGTGTCTATGGCAGTGTGATCCAGCAAAAGTGAGCTAAGCAGAAGACGTGGGCTGTTAATTGCAGGCGCGTCAATCTCGCGCATAAAAAATATACTACCACCAAATATATAATACCACAATGTCAATGCTACTGTGTACTTGTACTCAAAAATTCAAAGCATTTCTGTCGCTGATACAATAAGCTTGGAACAAGACAGCTCACCATTTAAAATTGTGTCCCTTATCTGTAGATTGCGGAGTAGCACCAACACCGTTCGGACAATGAACACCAGCAAGACAGACTGCTCAACTGATAGACTATTTTTATCCCGGTGGAAATCATCATGTACTTCCTTCATCCAGGGGCTGCGTAACGAACTCCTTTTTTTATTGGTCCCAATGGAAGTTCTTCATGAACTTCCTCCACCCCGGGGAAGGATACGAAGGGGCATGCCGGCTAAACCACTGGGGCGGTCGTCATCGCCACCTAAGAGAGCTCCAGGTCCTCGTATGATCACACTAGAGCCACTCATTGGTGCAACGCCGCATATTGGACTCTATATATCTACTCCGGCTATAACCTCTAGAGTGGTCATCCATATTCATATTCATTTATTTCGTAAAGCCAATTTACATGTCAATCACAATACATAATCAATTATGATAAATAATAATAGCGGTAATACATTCATGTCAATAAAGTCAATTATTCGGAAAATTTGTCAATATCAATCACAATACACAGTCATAAATAATAATACAAGTAATAAACTGTATATTTTATGTCAATTAAGTCAATTATTTAAAAATTCCTCGTAACTGTAAAATATTTTCTCGGTAAGTCAACGTCTCAGGCGATACTTGAAGCTAGACAAATTTGGAGCCCCTCACATCTTACCCCTCTATTACGAGTTTATTTCACAACTGATGCGCTACGATTTGCTCGCTCTAAACTGTTCAACTAATCGGAGTGCCGAACGCGATAATGACACAGTTTACTTTTTACGTTTCGATTGTGAAAATAAACTTGTACTAAGGGTTCTGCACATTCTTGTATGTGCAATAAGTCTATAGTAAGTTGAAATAAAAAGGATTAAAGGAAAATTAAGGATATATTACCACATGTCCCCCTTTGAATGTTATAAAAAGTGACAAGGGACTCTAAACCAGAGGGATGGACAGCAAAGTCCCTTCTGTGGAACACCAGCGGTTCTGCGCTCACCAACACACCTGCAAAGCGTAGTGAGTACTGTGGAAATTCATGGCACACCTTTGCTTGGTAGTGGATGTCCTTTAGCTGAAACGATGATGATGAGGATTTAATAATAAAAAAAACACAACCACTTTGTTTGGTTTCCAGTCTAAACAGATGCGACTGAACTTCAGTAGTAGGTGCTGCACTAAATATGCATGGAACGTATGCAAAAAACACATGTTATGCACATTGCGGCGCGCACACTAAACAAAAACTGCGGCATACATGATTAATCTTTAATGTACGTGGAATTCGAAATGAGCACGTTCGCCACGTGCGAGTATTAAAGTTCAGTCAGCTGTCTATTTGGATTTACGTCGTGTGTACTAGCTTTAAAGTGTTTTTTTAATACTGTCTAGTGGTGAGGACAAGTTATTAGCCTGGTAATAAGTTAGCGTCACGCTTGCCCATACAACAACAATAAGGTTCTGTTTTTCATTGGTCCGCCAGATTTGATCGCAATGGGGGCCTCTGGGTTCGCGGGTGCGTAGATGGGGGAATCTGCGTGCCCACACCGAGTGACTCAAGAGAAGACGGTAGCACGCATGTGGTCACGCGCTGCTGTGGGACGCTTTGGGTAATCCTTTAGAATCCCCCCGGGAGGGTGGCCGCTTTACAGTCACCCTTTCCGAGATGTGCCTATAGGCATGGCACCAGTGGACTAGAGCAGTGTGATCATACGAGGACCTGGAGCCTCCCTTAGGTGCCGAGGATGACCGCTCCAGTGGTTTTAGCCGGTAGGAGTCCGGCATACCCCTTCGCCCTTCCCCGGGGCGAAGGAAGTTCATGAAGAATTTCCACGGGGCACCAATAAAAAAATAATTACAAAAAGGTTTGATCGCAACATTCAGCATAGCTGACAGAGAATGAAAACTGGATTATCCAACTGCAGAAAAGTCTCCTTCTGTGAGGGCGTTATGCTCCAGACAGAGACCCCAGAGTAGGATCGGGAGAGGTTCGATTCCGCTCGGAAAAGGAGTAGGGTAAAAATTTACCCAGCACCCAATATCCAGTACACCAGAGCCCCTTCTGCTATTAATATATGGTGGGGGATCTCGGGGGTAGGGGGCGCGAAGATTGGGGATTCCTAGCGAGCGGCCCCCGGAAAAGACGGCGGCGCGCATAATGAGGTCGAGTCAAATAGTTGTACTTCTTCTTCAGCCCGAATACTGTCCTGCAGTTAAACTTCTACTTACGCCAAATGTCTGGTCGACCTCAAACTGGCTGTTTCTCATTTTGCAGCATCCCTACAGCTCTTTGCATTTCGTTAGCAGTCAAATGACGTGGCTTCATGATATACTTAATACTTAACAGAGTCTATAGCTATAGTATAAGTAGTCTAAAGATTATAAATAATCAAGAATGTACTTTGAATAGTTGATATTCTAACAAAGGTATGTCCTAGGCTTTTAATCATCGTATAGAGCAATCTCTTATACTGGCTCAGTATTACTTGTAATTGCTTTATACTCATGCTTCGCTGGCAACACTTTGTGTATCCATATTTAGTATAAACCGATCAGATCGAATTTGCAAGGTCCTTTTCGCAACCGACGAGGTAAATTCTTGTCATTAATTATGCACAGTTAATCAGATAACCAAGTTGTGTAACTACAAAACACAGACACGTTTGATGCAGTGGTTAATTGCTTGGCTTCTGCACTATGGGTCCCGGGTTCGATTCCCGCAAAACAAATATTTTTATGACCTGCAGATAGTCGTTCAAGGTCTTGGTTTTTGTGTATGTAAGATTTATGTCTGTAAACTGTATGTACCCACGATACTTGGGAAGTCATACTGTCACCCCACACTAGGATTATTTTAAAACTAAAACTCAAATCGTCATCACTATTATAATATTATCAACATTAGTTGAACCTGTGTCTCCATCTGTGTTAAAATTATTATTTCCGTGACCAAAAGTACTCTATATGCTTCTTCGGGTCATAATCGGTGCTTTTCTTAAGATGAGAAAGTTTTTAGGCCTTACTATACCACGCTTGCCTAGTGTGGGTTGGCGGACTACGCACTACGCTACTACGCTACGCTACGCACACCGTTGAGAACATTTTGGAGCCCTCAGTTGTGCAGGTTTCCTCACGATGTTTTCCTTCGTCGTTAACGCGAGTGATAATCAAATTCTGTACGCACATGAATCCGACAAGTCAGAGGTGCAAGCCGGGATCGAATTCAGACCCTCTTGTATGGAAGGCAAGCGTTCAATCACTGGGCTATCAACTTACTTATCACTATTTTATGAACATTGGTTATAAGCAGCAACTGACTTTCACATTCATAATATCTATAATATTACTAGTGGCGGCCCGAAGGTTTACGGGCTCGCTTCTTACCTGGCTGGTGTAATTGACTTGAATTTTTCAATGTCATATGATCTTTCTTACTTAATCTAAAACACCAGTGACTCTAATTGAAGGAAAAAATCGTGAGAAAACCTGGATCTATAAAAGTCTATAAATTGTGACGCAGTCAGTAAGCGTTGAGATCATTTTTTTTTCCTGAGAGGCTGATATTAAATTATTATAAGTAGGGATTAAACAGCATAACACATCTTAATTCTTCTTCTTTGGTGTGGTTAATGGCCAACCTTATGTCAGAGTTTTATCATCATCATCATCATATCAGCCAAAGGACGTCCACTGCTGAACAACGGCCTCCCCCTTAGGTTTCCACAAGGAGCGGTTACATGCCGCCCTCATCCAACGACTCCCAGCGACCTTCACCAAGTCGTATGTCCACCTCGTTAGAGATCGTCCCACACTGCGTTTTTCGGTGCGCGGTCTCCATTCGAGAACCTTTTTGCCCCAACGGGCAGGTGTGATGAGCCGCTCTGCATTTTGGTACGGAAGAAGTTAATTAATAAGTCCACCAATGCTGTTGACCGCGCTCGTATACTTGCTGTGGGTGAATGGGAGTCAGGGTTATGGCTTCAGGCGCTCCCGTCATCCAACATAGGCACTACATTGCCATTTGACGTGGCAATGCTGCCAGATTTTGGGATCATTACCGGCTGACAGCGATGGGGGGAGTATATTTGTTAAAATGTTATTTCTTATTTTATTATCCAAATTAATATTAATATCAACTTAAAGTAAATTATTACTTACATACTTTATGAGACTATTAATATTACTGAATTAATATTTTGACATCGATTTGTACCAAATATTTACATTACTACATGTCATGTATTCATACATTACATTCGATTCCACTGAGATTTATATCATTTTAGAGACAAAAAAATGAAATTTAACTTTGAATTCTGCATTAATGTTTTCATTTTACTTATAGATTTTGAATTGTTTCAGGAGTATGGACATAATTATGAAATTTCGGAAGAATACAGACTAATCCCGGCCGTCTGACAACCCTACTTAGCACCCAACTATCTCACCCGCCCGATATAGTCTCGCTAGTGCAAATTTTAAAAGTGTCAGGCTGGTTCGGGTTTTAGAGAGTGGCTGTTACTAGTGTGGTTAGCCTTTAATAGCGTTATCGTCGAACATTGTGTACAACAGTCCACAACGGTGTGTAGGTAAAGTTATGCATAAATAAATTATGAACTGCAAAGCCAAACTTCGTCGTTTTATATCGGCCATTTGTACTATACGTCCACTGCTGAACAAAGGCCTCCCCCATAGATTTTCACAACTGTGTCATCATTTTGGGGGGGTATTTGCCAATACTCACCGCGCTTGGCAGGCGGGTTGGTGAGCGCAGTATGGCTACCGTTTCACAGAAGGGACGCTGCTGCCCATCCCACTGGTTTAGATTCCCTTAGTCGCCTTTTACGACATCCACGGGAGGAGATGGAGAACTTCGTCGTAGTACTCCACAAATTAAAACTTTTTAATTTTATTTCAACGATTCCACGCTAATTTGCACTTAGTTTATTATAAGTAATAAGTTAACATTGTTGGAAGTGTGTGGAACTTTCTCTCTGACATCTCCATCTATTAACTTCACTACTTGGTGCATATTCTCAGCACCATTTCAGCCGAAAGAAGTGCACTGCTGAACCGAGGCCTCAGACTGTGCCCATAGATGGCGCCATTTTGGGGGGAATTTTCCAGTACTTACGGGTTGATGCGGTGAATGCTGCTATTCCACAGATGGGACTCTGCTGTCGATCCCTCTGGTTTTGATTCCTTAGTCGGCTTTTACGACATCCACTAGAGGAGTGCAGTGGTGCTGTATTCTCAATCCGGACACCACATAGATTTTAACATATTATACTATTATTTATCGAGTTCTTTTAAGACTATAAAGACAGGACGGACTACACACTTGAAAAGTTGCACGACTTTTTAATGCTTACAGCAACAAATGCTGCAGAGTTATTATAAGTAAGTTTGTTTAGTTTATACGAATGAACTTTGTTGAACATAAGTATACAGTTACAAATCATCACAGTTTTGTATACAACTGTTTATATATTATGTAATGGTCCGAGAAGAAGTTAATATGCGATTTGATCACTCATAAAGTAAAATGATTAATTTTCTTTCAATATGTTATAGGTACTTACAGTGAGATAAATACATATAGTAACTTTATGTCTTAAAAACAAGGTATGTAACATTGTCGGGAATGAGTCGTGAGAGTTATAAAAACCAATCTGTAGGGTGTCGTGTACCATAAATGAGTGTCGATGACTGTGATTCAATGGAACCTGAAAATAACTTGATATTTTTTAAGAAAATGTTATTAATGTCTTAAGGTGATTATTATACATGATAATAAAAACACTTTTAAACAGATTACATACTCACACATTGTTTTTTTCATTTGTGACGATGCCTGTCACCTTAATCATACTGCAAAGTGTTCGAAGCGTTAGGAAGCACAAAAATATATAATCATCATATCAGCCAAGGGACGTCCTCTGCTGAACAAAGGCCACGTCCTCTGCTGAACAAAGGCCAAGGCCTCCCCCATAGATTGCCACAATTGTGTCGTCATTTTGAGGGATGCTTGCCAGTACTCACCACGCTTGGTAGGCGTTAGAGTAAGTGTCCCTTAGTCGCCTATTACGACATTCACGGAAAGAGACGGAGTGGTGTATTCTTAATCCGGATATCACACGGTATAGTCCAAATGATAATAGGTCTTTACCTATGAAATTACCGTTCTGCAATACTGACCATTTTAAATGAAAATATTTTATGTTTGGCTATGAATTCTAATTTCAAATTTATTTTATTTTATTAACATGGTTTTCATTATTCAAAGTCAGTATTATGTGTCTTGATTAGTTTTATGTTATCATCACGTTTGAATCTTTTTCGTAATCATGGATACGTTGATGTATGAAATAATGATGAAATTCGAGTAATTATGGAATATGAGTACCGTCGTGGCTGCAACGCAGCACAAGCAACATGCAACTTTAACGACTTTTACGGAGCGAACACTACAAACGAACGCACAACCAGTTATTGGTCTGCCCCTTTCCGCTCTGGAAATTTCGATCTGTAAAGAGGAACCCCGTAGTCGTCCGAAAACTTTGGTCGACAATGATGAATTAAAGGCGATCGTGGAAACTGATGATACTCAATCTACGGCTGAATCAGCATCGGCTTTCGAAGTTAGCATCAAAACAATATTGGTCACGTCAAAGTAAAAAAGCTTTACAAACTTAACGATCCCACGAACTTAACGATCATCAGCGTGAACGTGCGCGTTGAAGCCTACCTTGCGCTTCCAAACAGGCACAGAAACGAAGGAATTTTGAACCGCATTGTTACCTGCAATGAAAAATGGATTCTGTTTGACAATCGCAAGCGCTCAGCAACTTGGTTATGAACCATGAACCAGGAGTTAAGCACCTATCAATACCCTAAACGAAATAAACCCCTAGAAAAGTGATGGTCACTGTTTGGTGGTCTAGTGCCTGTGTGATTCATCACAGCTTCTTACCAAACGGGATGAGCATTACTGCAAATGCTGTAAATAATTGAACACTATGATGGAAAAGCGTGCACATCTGTAACCGGCTTTGATCAATCGCTCGTCCTCACTGCTCCTGTACGACAACGCGCGACCCCATACTACACAACAGACGGTCTCCAAGCTACAAGAGCTGGGGCTTGAAGCTCTCCGTCATAGGCCGTACTCACCAGACTTTGTTCCTACAGACTTCTACTTTTTCCAGAATGTGGATAAATTTTTGGCGGAATAAAAAACAATATCCACTGCAGTACACAATGCCTTTGGAGAGCTAATCACCCCGCCCGGTTTCTTCAAGAAGGGCATTGATAAACTGCCACTGCGTTGGCAAAAATGCATCGATTTTATAGGTGATTACTTTGATTAAATAAAATAAAAAAGATAGAAAAAAGAAACTATACTTTATTTCATACACCACGGCAATTTCATAGGTAAAGACCAAATATTATAACTGAAATTTGCCTACTATAGAGACTACAGTCTCCAAGATTAATACAGAGACCAACTCAAACTCTCTATTTATAACATTTGTAGAGAGGTAATAATATAGAGGTAACTTGTAACATAATATAGCTTCACGCACAGTACCAGAATAAAAGCTTCCTATCGCCCTTAAACTTAGATTATCGCACAATAGTATTCATAAAACATAAATTAGATTTCCAGGAGGTCAAACGACATAATAAGTAAATATTTTAAGTGGTGACGGCCAAGGCTGGGAAAGACACGCACAGTTGACATGCAAACTTAGCATGCCTATGCCAAGTTAACCCTCATTGAGTGCTTACAAAGTTAAAGCCCTGGTGAGAACATCTTTGTATCACGCACGTTGATAGTTATTTTAGCAACTGAGCGCTTGGCTTTCTGCAGTATGGCTAACAAGATCCCGCACGCAACATATATTCAAAGAATTGCAGAAAGTATATAATTAAAACGCAACCACATAACACGGGAAAAGTAAGGTTAGCATGCCTCATCTGAGGGTTATCTTCGAAGGGAAGGCCCTTAGGTGTCGAAGATAACCCCCAGATAGTTTTTGGAAAAATCCAGCACACCGACTTTTTGTCCGACCCTATGCCCTTCCCGGGAGCGAAAAAGTCCATATGGATTTCTACCGCAGCAAAATGCATTGTAACATTAAAATAAACTGAATAGCATCGGATCTACTCTCTTTTTGAAAGAGGTTTATGTTTAGCTGTTGGCTGCCATTGATTTGATAAGGATCAAAGAAATAATATAGTTATTATTATAAACTACTAGCAAAACCCGGCAAACATTGTCCTGCCTTTTTCATGGGGATCGGTTAAGCGGTAAAGACTAAGACCAAGTATCTATAGACGGATAGTATTATGCATAAACAAAGAATCTGTTACCACCTCTTACGAGCACAATGACAACGTCATATGAAAGAAAGATATGTCTATACAGCATTAGTTACAGCAAAATAATCGAATGGCACCATTTCGTACTAAAAGTAACAATCCACTTTCTGTTAAAACTGTTAGAGTCGTGTGTTAACCAGATGGTTTCAGGTAAATATAGCTGTAGGCGCGCAACGCTTCAAGACGTGCGCAAACGGTTAGTGCTTTCTCTTTTTATCACACGTAATGCTCGCATTAGGATGTCAGGTCTTTATGACTGGAAATTTGTTAAACTTAATAGGCTCTATCCATGTACGTAGGTAATACTATATCTTTGGGTAAAGAAGTTGGTGTGCTGCAGCGCCATCTAGTGGCGAGCTACAAGAAAGTGGATAGCATGAAAACCTTCTCCATGAAGTAAAAAACTTGCATGAGCCAACGATCATGGTGATCAGTCCAACTGTGTTCAAGTCTATTAATCCTAAACAAATACCTATAGGTGTCCAACATCCATTTTTGTACATGTAGATTTTTTACTGCAACATTCCCAATAATATCATCAGCACAAAATAAAATCAAAAAGAGCCACAAGGGTTAAAGTCAAAGACAAAGTTTATTTTATTTTAAATAAATATTATATTAGCACTTATGAAACGTCAGAATCTAAGTTGCACGGTTCCAAGTAATTGATCCTGTGGAGAAGAGCCGGCAAGAAAATTCATGGACACTCTTTTAAAATAATTGAAATTACGATGTTGATTGATAAAAATGATGGTAAAACATATAACGAGAAGAATTTAGGTCAATGTGTATGTTCAACATACTACAATAGTATTATAATAATTTATTTGGCGTGGCCGTTAACGGCTGACCAGTGCCGACTACTACACCCGTTCACGAGCATGACGCATGCATCCGCATCGTTTAGCTTAGCCATATTGTAGGAAACCTAACGACCCGATATACAACGTCACCGCCAGCAAGACATTTTATTGAGCTTGACAAACCAATACTGCCCGGCAAAGACATTCACATCAATTACATATATAAATAATGGCAATACGATGCTCACATATTTACAGTTTTGTATGAATAATATAATTTTGTCACAAGAACAATATTAATAGTAAATCAATGTTAATGAACAACTAAATAACATAAAAATTATGCAATAAAAAGGTCAAGATGATGAGATGATGAAATAAGTCAAGTCAAATGCCAAGTTATTTTAATTAACTACAATTTGTAAACATTAAACCTTTGATTGCAAGTTGCAAACACTTCAATCATATCAATTGTCAGAAGTCATCAAATAAATTATACCTACAGCGCCAGAGGGTCGCAGTGTAGGTACTGGAAATCGTGTGCCAGATTTATGTATCATCCATGTAATGATTTATGATATAGTAAGTTTTCGACATTAAAACGCGATTAATCATGATTTGAACTTTAGTTTTGGTAAATCGGTAATACTAGAAGGAATTTTGTTATAGAACCTTCACTGGTACCGATAAACGACTTGCTTGTTCTGCTAAGTCTAAAGCCAGGCAATCTTTACTTATAGGGTTGAATATGCATAAAAATTTACGCTTGTAATAAATAGTAGGCCGTATCTTCTAAAACAATTTCGTATAAGTGTGTAGAGAATAACGCCCAGTCAACCGGCTGGCAACTGAAAAGCATCGCATTCACCTGAAATACGTGGGCCGTTCTTTTTTTTTATGTTGCCCCACACTTGGATTTCTCCTGTGTCGTGGGTGCGTTTACAGACACAAATTCCACACACAATACACCCAGACCCCGAACAACTACCTGCAGATCATACAAATATTTGTTCCGTGCGGAAAGCGGGAAACGGGAAGCGGGAATCGAACCCAGGACCCGGGATGTTGTCAGGCCACATGTCTGTGATATTCAGTGCTGGAAACATCCCACCAAAAACAATGTTAAGCCCTGACGTAACCTAGTATTTCCGGCGCTGCTGTTTCATCACCTTAATGCCTACATCGAACAATATCCTTTCAAATTGGACGGAGGTTAGACTATAGTAGGGTGACATAAAATACTGGTATTAAGATACATTTGTTTCGATATTATGTTCATCATATAAGCCATATGACTCCATAGAATTCCACAATTGTGTCTTCAATTTGAGAAGGGTGGGGGGGGGGGGATTTGCCTATACTCACCAAGCTTGACAGGCGGGTTATACAACATTCAGGGGAGGAAATGGAGTTCTTAATCCGGACACCACATGGACATATTATGTTACCTGTACAAATTTATGAAAGTAAGATAATAAAATAGATATTATTAAATTAATGTGATATATTATTATTAAATGATATGTGATACCTCTAGTGTAGCAAGCGTCCACAGGTTGTGGTAACCGCTTACAATTAGGCCTGTTTGCCACGTTAAAATTCAAAAGTCAAAAATTACTGTTTTGAATAAACTATATTTATTCGGTCCTAAGAATACACCTACACCCGTCTCCATAGGTGTGGTGAAAGGCGACTAAGGGTTGATATCAAAAAGATGGGCAGCAGCATCCCGTATGTTAATTCTGCAATTACCTATCCGCCTGCCAACCGACGTGGTTATGAAAATATTCCTGACGCGTGTGTGTGGGTGCGTGCGGGTGTGTGTTCGTGTGTTGTATGTGTATGTGTCTATTCGTTCAATAAACACGACCTTAATATACTTAAGAAACTTATAACGATGATTTCTAGGAGTAGACGTGCCGTCAGTGTGTCATAAGCATTGCGTAGAAAACAGACATCTTCAATGATATATTTTGTAAAGCTAGCGTCGCTTTGTGGGACAGCTCGGGAGCGGTACTATATCCGGCACAGGACTGCTATATAATAGCGGAGTGAATGATGCGGAAGTCTTTGTTGTGCGGAGAAATGAAGGAAATAAGAGAGATATGTTAAGGGTTGTGGAGGTCAAATGCTAACCGTTTTAAGTGACGTAATAGATGAAGAAACTGTTCTAGGATTTGCAAATGACCAGTTCTAGTAAGTGCAATGCCAAATCATTTCGGCCGCATGAAGTCCACTGCTGGACACAGGCCTCCCCCAGAGATCACCACAATGACCGATATCGGTGTGTTGTGGGCTCATTGGGGGGTTTTGCCATAATCGCCACGCTTGAAAGGTTAGGCCTTAGTCCACCACGCTGGCCTAGTGTGGGTTGGCGGACTACGCACACCATTGAGAACATTTTGGAGCCCTCTCAGGTATGCAGGTTTCCTCACGATGTTTTCCTTCACCGTTAAAGCAAGTGATAATTAAATTCTGATTCGCACATGAATCCTAAAACTCAGAGGTGCGGGCCGGGTTCGAACTCAGACCCTCCTGTATGGAAGGCATGCGTTCAACCACTAGGCTATTACTGCTATGCCAAATCGTGCACCAAAATTGTACTCACATAATAACAGAAATATTTTGATGATGATGATGATGAATGAATTACAGAAATATTTTGTCTTTAAAAGAGACCATGGCGGTGTAAGTACAGGATTTTCTACATCATATCAACTGAAAAATATCCACTGCTGAACAGAAGCCTCCACCAAAAGGTTTGTGTTGTGGGACCATTGAGGGGTTTCGCCATAATCACCACGCTTGGCAGACGGGCTGGCGATCGCAGTTAAGTTATAAATATACTCGAAGGATGCTGCTGCCCATCCTCTGGCTAATCCCATCGTTGCAAATTACAACACTCAGGGGATGAGATGGGGTCAAAGTCAAAGTCAAAGTCAAAATTTTTTATTTCAAATAAACCAAACATTGGCACTTATGAAACGTCAGAATCTAAGTTGCACGGTTCCAAATAGTTGATCTCATGGAGAAGAGCCGGCAAGAAACTCCATGGATACTCTTTTAAAATAATTGAGATTACAATGTTGATTGATACACATTATTGTAATATATATACCGAGAAAAATGTAGGACAATGTGTAAAGATGGAACATACCACAATGAAATTATAATAATAAATTATTTGCCGTGGCAGTTAACGGCTGACCAGTCCCAACAAACGGCACCCGTTCACGAGCATGACGCACGCATCAGCATCGCTTAGCTCAACCATATTGTAGGGAACCGAACGACCCGATACACAACACCACCGCCAGCAAGACATTTTAGTGAGTATGACAGACCAATACAGCCAGGCAAAAGACAATCAATATAAGTACTAAAAATAACATCAATGGCTACATGATTCTCACACATTTACAGTTTCGTATGAATATTATAATATAATGTTACAAGAAAAATATTAACAATAACTAATAGTCAATGTCATAATATTAAATATAAGAAACTAACATTAATAGAAATGAAATTTTAAATGAATTTGTTCAAGATAATGTCAAGTTATTGAATATAAGTAAATAACATAAAAAAATATGTAATTTCAACTGAGTCAAGTCAAATGTCAAGGTATATAATGTCAAGGTGTAAATATTTAAGTAAATAACTTAAAAAATACAATTTTAAATGGGTCATGTCAACTTATTTTACATTAATAATATAATCAATTCCAATGTTTAAATATTAAACCCTTGATTGCAAGTTAAAACACTTGCAATCATATCCAATATAAGATATGTTAAAATTAATTATACAGCGCCAGAGGGTCGCAGTGTGCAGAAGGGAATCGTATGCCAGACATCTTTATCATCGATGTAATGATTTATGGTATGGTTGGGTGGTGGTATTCTTAGCCGGCACCACACGGCGTTTGTACCGAAGAGGTCAATTTCAGTACGGCATTCTAGACAAACCTTAGAGGTTTGCAGGTCAATATAAGTCACAACAATTCAAAATGCTTCGACGATTTTCAAAAGGTTGCTATAAATGGTCATTGATAAAAAAAACTGCAGGAGCTTTACTTTAGGAGCGGTTTTGAGATCCTGATCTCAAATATTTTTATCGTTGACCGTTTCATAGAAATCACTAAAAACTGCGCACAAAATAAAAAACATTTGTTCGCATTTTCAAAGTTCCCCAAGGGCTTCGATCGTTCTTTTCAGTGATTAATTTATAATATTAAGTTAAGTTAAGTTGACTAGAGTCGAATAGCAAAAAAAAGCTTTGCTATTAAAGAAATAACTTGTAAAGCGCTGTCAACAACCTATTTACGAAACAACTATTGGTTTACTGAATAGGTCGGAAAAAACATCGAATAAAGAAGACCATGAGCTTTTCCTTGTGAGTAGACATTTTACCTGCTTTCATGCGACTTTCTATATAAAAAGAGAAACACTATATCTAAGATTATACTACCTCAAATCCACCGCTTCTGTCCCATTTAAATTGCAAAATAACAAGCTTCACGTATAAAGTATATCTAATCCATGTAATACAGCTAAAAGCCTTTCACATTTTGCTCATTTCTATAAAAGTGGTAAATAAACAGGATTCTTATTTGTTTCTCTTCATTCTCGGGATATTATGATAATAATGATGAAAATTTACGTCGCGAGCTAAAATAGTATTAGTAGCGATCTCTCTCAAAATCAAAATTAAAAATCAAAACCAAAAATCTTTATTTGTGAACATAGGTTACAGGTAAGTATAAAAATACGTTTTAGGAGCGGCTATATCCTACCATTGATGTGGTGTACAAATATAAAAAAATGTAATGTAGTCTTTATGACTGGAAATTAATGTTATGTAAGGAAATTACAATGAAATAATAACCATTTTATAAATTTCAATTGGAAATTGTATCAGTAAGATAATTTTCTACAGAATAGTAAGACTTCTCATTAGAAATAAAAGTAACCTTTTCTTAAACTAATCAATACCTTCTGTGTATCTAACATGTTTCGGTAATTTATTATAAATCTTTGGACACATTGCGAATACGCTTTTCTGAAACAAAGTGGTTTTCCCTGTTAATAACAATAGTTTGTCACATCTTCGTGCACTCGTTACTTGAGTAAATTTATATAAGTTGCGTTTAACAAACATGGTAGTTTCATATATATAGTATACATAAATGGCAATATCAAAAAATTTATACTTTTAAAATGAGGTTTGCATCTCTCCGTGCGGTCAATATAAATATACAAATTGCGCGAATGCACCGTTTTTGAGCCTTAAACACAATCTCCTTTCCATTACCCCAAAACATTATACCATATCTTAATGTTGAGGTATATTGTTCCAAAACGGAGTGGTTATGGTTACTTGCTCTGTGTAAAGTTCAACTATTTTAGTAGGCACAATTGTCAAAAGAGTGTTGCTTGATTGGATCATTTTACATTTAATTTAATTTGTTCCGATTATTAGATTTTTCTTGTTTTGCATAGGTATTGTTTATCAATCTAGTACCTGATCTAATTTTGGTTGAGAGAATCGTCATGATAAGGTTGCTAACTGAATTGACAGTACTATTTTATAATCTAGTATTTGTATTGCTTTTTTAATTGTGCTATTTTATAATCTAGTATTTGTATTGCTTTTTTATTTCTGCACTGGAGTCGCTCTTAGCGAGAATAAATGCTCTTATTTTGTTTCTCTCTTTCTTTTTAATGTTCAGTTCATTATTTCGTTACAAACCAAGCCGACTTCAAGACATCCGTTGGAAACATCTACCTCCGTTACGCTGCGACTCCGTTCCCACTAGGGCCTCGGGCAAACCTGTCTGTCTGAATACGAATAAACTTTGCACAAAAGAAGTCATTAGCTAAGCAAACTTGAGTTCGTGGGACCCCAGAGATGTAGCAGCAGTGAACAATACTTTATTTGTTACTTTTTTATGTTTTATCAGAGGATCGTCTTGGCTGTCACGTAGATAGAGAATGAAGACTTATGCAATAAGTGTAGGTAGGTATTAGATGTTTAGGGGATCCTTTACAATCGTCCCCCGAGAAGTGCCTGGGGGGGCGACCTTTTTACAGTCGCCTTCCCTCCGCTAGAGGGGGCGACCGCTTTACAGACATCCCCTCCGTGATGTGCCTAAAGGCGTGGCACCAATGGGCGGCTCTAGTGTGATCTTACGAGGACCTGGAGCCCCCCTTCGGTGCCGAAGACGACCGCTCCAGTGGTTTTAGCCGGTAGGAGACCGGCATTCCCCTTCAGCCTTCCCCGGGGTGAAGGAAGTTCCATGTAGAATTTCCACTAGACATCAATAAAAAAAAGGTATTAGATGTTTCCTTTACTTTCTAAACAATACTCAAGATTCTCTTGGATTTTAAGTTTCTGTTAATAAAGGCTCAACATGTCGCGTATAATTCATTAAAATATGAGGGGTCAATTGCGATTAACCGATTAGTGCCTTCAAAGTTAAATAGGGTCTAATAAGGTATAATCATTTTGATATAGAATATATAATCAACCCATTACTGTCGGACTGCTGGGCACAGGCCTTTTCCCACGATGAGAAGGGTTGGGCCTCAGTCCATTACGCAGCCCTAGTGTGGGTTGGCGGACTACACATACCATTGGGAAAATTTTGAAGCCCTCCCTGAAGTTTCCTCACGATGTTTTCCTTTACCGTTAATGCTGGTGATAATCAAATTCTCATCCGCACATGAATCTGAAAACCTCCGAGGTGCAGTCCTGCGTGAAAGCGTTCAACCATTAGGTAGCCTAGTCGGCTATCACTGCTCATTATTATAGGATAAGTAAGTGGCATTTCAGTACCCAGCGAACAGGTTGGCAGTTACGTGAGTTTGGGTAGGTAGCCACAGATTTCTTCCGTGGAAGGATGCCCATTTTTAAGGCATCACTGACGTGGATATATGTGTATACATGAATACAAACAGCATTTAATTTAACAGTAACGTTGTCAACTGATAACTTGCAACCTATCTCTAGATAGAGCAATTTTTATTGTACTTAAATTGTATAGTGTGTAATACTGTAACTCTGTGTAAAACTGTAACATTGTATTACTGCATTAACTGATATGGGTCATCAATGTAATATAATGTACTTATGTAAACTTCCAAAGATTCTACAACTACCTAAGACCTACCTAATGTTAGAGCAAGAAGAACATAAATTATTCACGTTGTAACTACGTCCTTCTGACAACGTTTCCTGAAGTGTGTAAGCCAAACCCCAACATGCTGAAACTCGTGACAAGATGTAGTTACACTTCACTTCGAATGGACCAATAAATAATGCTGTAAAATTTAAATCAAAGAAATTCAATAAACATCACTGTTATTGAACAATTCATATTAAATAAACCAGATGCACTGTTCCTTAAAAACTTCACAAAAAGTGTAGTCAATAGACATTTTTTTACTTAGTATTTTGAGCTTTATAGTAAGCGCAGCTTCAGATGTCATTGGTTGAATCCCAGATAAGGAAAAGTTTAGGAACTTATTTCGATTTCTCTCGACCTGTTAATAGCCCGAAGCTCTGATTATCCACGTGTCGCCATAAATGGCAGTAGGCTCACATCAAAATTACTCTATAGGTGCACGTATCGCTGACGCAAGTGTGATGCCTTCGATACCTTTATATAAGGTTTGAGCCAAGCTGGGATGGAAGGGGTAACCTAAAGAACCTAATAGAGAGGAAGAGGTTTTGCTTAGCAGTGGGAGAAATATTGTTAGTGCAAAATAATGGTGCAAAATATTGTCCTGAACTGGCTGTTAAGAACAAATACTATTGAACTATCAAAACGAATATGAACTAGTTGAGTATTGTTCTAAATTTAAACACAATTGCGTCAGCTTTCATCGTTATTTATTGGACAAACCCTTTTTTACGGATCTGCTTCAAACTATAATACACCTCTGCTGAGTCCTTCAGGGGTCATCTTGTCAGAAATGTTTATCGACCTTTATGTCAAGACTGATTGCGCTCGGCGACAGACGTCGACACGTTCTGTTTCTCATTAATCTTTAAGGGCAGCATGACAGACAGACGGTTTTCAACAGAAATAACAATTTATCTTTATTAGACTATTATGGGCCATTTAGAAACTCTATTTATGTAATGGGTCGTTATATTTTTGAGTAGGCGTAAGTAGTTTATAAGAATGTATGTTTTGTATTTTTATTAACGCAATAACAAAAATACTTTACTTTATTTTAAAAAAAAACAAAGGTGAAACCTGAAGCATATGTTTATTAAGTAAAAGGGACTCTAGTACTCTACTAAGCCAAAGAATCTATGCTTTTTTAATGTTATCACTATCATATCATACACGTCCCAAAAAATATATACTCGTGCAAATCTTGTTTGATTTGATTACGACTCTATTCATTATTTCAAGGGTAGCTATTTTATTATAATATTGCCATAATGCTGTCATGAAGTACTAACAACGTTTTCTTGTGCCACGTAAAAATATAAACAAAGATATATTATTGACTTACATAATATATTTATCTAATGTTTACCATATGAATCAGCACGGTCAAATATCATGTCCGTGCCAAACGAACTCGCATTTTTTTACAGTCAAATTAACTTGGAATATTTAAAAATAAATACAAAAGGCGCAGAAATGGCATCCAACCTGTTTTTCGAGACACGTTTGTGACAGTAAACTCACATTGTCATTGTTGTATTTTTTTTTCATGAAAACCTAACACTCTATATAAAGATCAAGCACCACTTACCTTCGATTGGGATGTATCTCTCGAAATGGCGATCAACAATTGTTTATATTTTCCACGTAAACTCGCGAAAACTTATCGTTACGGACACCCGACGCGAGCAAGCCTCGAATGAGGAATGAATGAATTCAGGGGTTGCGACGGTGGGCGGGGCAGCTGCTCTGGGCAACAGCACCCAGCCAAAATGGAAAGCAGCACCCTCCCTCAACGTCAATAAAAGAAACAGTCTTCTCAAAATCGCCAGGTTCGTGGAAAAGTCTGCGTGATTCTGCGAACAACCTGGCCGTTTTAGAAGTTATATACATTATTTAAATTTTCGCTTACAATGATGTGCCATTTAATTTGGAAGATTATTTATATTTATTGAGAGAGGTGTTTATTGAAACAATTCGCAGAATCATGTTGCCGTAGAAGTCGAAATGTCTCTCATATAACGTTGAGCGCATTCTTGTGGGTTGAGTGAGTTTATTAAAATGTAGATGTATTCTACACAATGTCGCGTGTAAGTGTTCTGGGTTCTGATTGTTAACGGGCTTGTGTTTTACTTTAAATTACTGGGTACTATAAAAAAAAGACATTCTATTCAGCTCTTTGTATTAACACAGTCTAAAGGTGT
The DNA here is from genome assembly GCA_947459985.1 of Diloba caeruleocephala. Classification (NCBI taxonomy): domain Eukaryota; kingdom Metazoa; phylum Arthropoda; class Insecta; order Lepidoptera; family Noctuidae; genus Diloba; species Diloba caeruleocephala. Next base: position 10,440,366 of record OX381627.1, on the reverse strand, counting down.
TGCATACAGTAGGTTTTAGTGATATCAAAGGCGAATACCTACATCTTCTTTTTAGCATGTTGAAAGCAGACGGAAAGGAAGAATACAAGAAAACCACCTGAAAATAACCTTAGTCCGAACGCTGTTCGCAGACTTGCAGATTGACCTTGCCCTGGTGGGAGATCTTCAGCCGGTGCCACAAATGAGCGCAATCGTGATTAATGTAATCTTTAGTGCAGAAGCGGGGTCCAACGACTCCCCCACAATCACACTGAGGTGCACTAGATCTCAAAGGGGATGACTGTAAAATGGTTACCCCCTCTAACGTAGGGAAGGCGACTGTAAAGACGCTGCCTCCGCAGGCACATCTCGGGCCCGATTCTAATTGATTGCTGCGCACATGGTAACACCTGACCCCGTGCGAGCCTCTGCCGCCTTCTCGGGGGTTGCAATCAGAGACATATCACCAGTAAAAACTATTTATGAAATTAGGTACGGTAGAATATCAGAGTTTTACTTGGAACGGCTCCATCTGACCTTTACAGGTCAATTACGGGGACCGATATCAAATATTAGATATGGCGTATAATAATTAAAGTTTTGCGGCCACGCTAAGACTGAATTCCCTAAAGGCTCACACAGACGGGCCTTTGATAAAGTGTGTTTGTAACCTTATATTTAGAAATATTCCGTCTGTTGACTTTCACTAATCAAAAAACCAACCAGATTTAAAGCCCCGTTTAGAGATAAACTCTAGTATCTAGTAAACTGCGATTCTTTAGTACATTCTCTTTTACTACCAAACTTTTTGTTTTAATGGTGCGTGTCACTTGGTTTTCGTAACGTTCAATACGTCCTCCACTTTACACTGCAGACATGATGAGGCTTTCAAAAACTATTGCAGCGATTCCTTAAATAAACCGGGCTCGTTTTCCCTGGATTTCCTCCGTCTAGAGGTGTCCGCGCATTAGATGACACCAATATATTCAGTAGACCGCACCGGGCCCTAGCTAGATAGAACGAGTGTAAAACATCTATTACCGCTCCTATATGGGGATATGAACAGCTTCGATGGCAAGTCACGACGTGCCAATAGCACAGATTACCGCTGTTTTCTCATTAGACAACCTCGTGACTCGTTGGATCTCAGCAAAGCACCTTCTGTGGAACAGTAGCCATAATGCGCTCACCAACTCGCCCGCCAAGCGTGGTGAGTACTCGCAATTCCAACCCCAATCACGGCACAAAAAAACGCCAAATAAAAAATTGTTTCATTGTCCCCGGTAGTGGTTTTCAGGTAGCCCAGAGGCAACCCCAGCCGCATCTTAACAAACTGTGATAGTAATAGCACAGTGCAGAAGAACTTACGGGAACGGTGAAGAATTTTTTGCTATATGCCCCGTTGACGGAACATGTGTACCGGGGAGGATACCACCTGAAAGACCACTACTGGAGGCCACACCAAAGCCACTCTCAAGTTGCACTAAACTAAACAATCCAGCTTCCGCAACTTTCCCACTAAATCTGAGATACAGCACCAGCTTAAAGTATCGTCGAACAAAAGTCAGGCAACTGAAACTACCGGCTATCAGCGCAATCTTCTATGGGTGCTTTCAGGGTTCATAAAATTCACAACCAACTATAAACACGCAGTAAACTTTTAACTTATTGCGGTCCTTAATCATTTATAGCACCCCCGTGTTGTAAATGTCTCGACAATTACTTTAAGTATCGCCCCTCCGCTCTTTAACGTGACGTAAGCCAATGCAGTGCAGCATTGCTTATATTTTCCTTTAATTATTATCTGTATAGCTATCTAGCGATTTATTCTTCCAACTGCAATGTATTGACCTTCTTTTTACACCTCTTTTGCCGGTCCTAAGCCCATCTCATCTGTTACTCAGCAGTATTTTTCACGTCGTCTATCCTTCAGTCCATCTTTTAGGATTCTTCCTGGCAATCTTATTTCCTAGTGATAACTTGCAATGTAATAAAGTTACCATCCTACTATTGACCGCACATATATTGACTTGACCCCAGTCATTCCCCTTCCTGTCTTCAATTTTGCTTTGTGATCTGTTTACCCACATCTTTGACTTTCGTGATGATTTACTTTAATTTATCCTGTATCGTGAGTATGTCTAAAGACGTTAATCTTACGTGCAGAGAAACCCGGCCCTACTATCTGTGGTCCAAACAAATAGTAGTTCCGTACTTCTTCCCTTCCGATTGGGCCGTTATGCTGAATAATATAAACAATTTTTTTATTTTATTTTTGTAATAAAGAATGTTACCCCACACTAGGATTTCTCCTGTGTCGTGGGTGCGTTTACAGACATGAATTCCACATACAATAAATCGGATATCTCACTGTCTTCCCTAGAGAGTGATTTTAAAAGATCCGAGGTGGGAACAAGGGGGTCTACCGAACGAAGACTCCACGGTACGAGGTGGAAGTCATCGATCTCAATTTTATTGTACCCTCCCTTACCTACCAGTGACCGTTGAGCACGTGAATGAACCTGTTACCCCAGATCTAAGATAGACTAAATTGATTGTATATACATCAAATTGACAATCTCTTTTTCTGAAGTCGTATAAAATTGGCCCTTAGGTACACACATTACCGATGTGATTGACTTGCTATAGCGCATTGCAGGGCTACGTGACAAGACAGACAAAGTAAACACGAGGCCTAACTCACGGTTTTATTGCCTCGTATATATTACGAGGAAGCCTGTGTGGGTGTACCAGATTATGTTTTGAATAGCCAAGTCAAAGTACAAATTTCTCGAAATATAGATTCACAAAATTTTACGATTTTGTTGGAAAATTGGTTAATTTGCTTGAGTTAATGAATACTTTAATACGGCAAATTACGAATTAATCAATATATGTATTGAGCACAATCATTCAGTTTAAATTGTATTTATTGTTAACTGTTTTTGACATAGTTATGAATATAGCAGCTTTATTTTTATCAACGTCTTATATAAATGCCCACGCTTAATACCGGCCTAGGGCCTTCTTATAGACCGCTTCCTATAGAAAGTACTCGTGAGGAAATATTTTCTTAATCAGCACCGTAGATTAGCAATTGCAATATATTTATTCGTGCACAAAAAATACAGCTGCTGATCGTGACATAATTCACGAGCAACTTTTACAGTGTCGCTCAGAGTCCCCTATTCACTGCCAAGAATCACAGCCCTACTGTATAATAAGTGAGTCGAAATGTTAGTTTAGCTCTCTTTAAAATAACCTTCGTCAGAAATATTTCAGTGGCATCAAAACCGAGACTATAATGCATATAATTATAGTATAGTCTCCCAAGCAATATAACAATAATTATTATCTTTCCTTAGTAGACTTATTCAATGTGTCTTAGGGTGAAATTATGGAATTATGTTTTGTGTGGTATCCGGCTCAAAAATATAACAGCACTCTTTTCCCGTGGATGCTGTAAAAAGCGTATAAAAGACTAAACCAGCCGGTGAGCAGCAGCATCCCTTCTATGGAACAGCAGATATTCTGCACTCATCAACCCGCCTGCCAAGCGTGGTGAGTACTGGCAAATTCCCCCAAAATGACATGATTGTAGTGTAAATTTTGTTCAGCAGTGATGTGCTTTGGCTGGTATGATGATGATGAATTCTAAGATTTTGCAAAACATGCGCTAGTAAGGCGAACAAAATGATTTTTTTCTTTAAAATATTGTTCTGGTATCCCCTGTGCGAGAGTAATTACACGCAGTTGTTGTTAAACTGACATCAAAAGACAGTTTCTTACAAGTCATGTTGAGCAAAATGACATTTAAATAAAATCGTAATCGATCGTACCCGCACTTCTAAGAATGCCTCTAAAATATTAATCCTTGAAATTGGAGCAAGTTGTTTGACCAAAATCGATCGTTCATTCCATGCTTTCCCTCTAAGTCCTTCTGATATAATATTTGGATATGATTTATAAATGGGTATGATACCAAATCGTCGAGTCATTTGATTAAATTGACGTATATATCAAATACTCATACTTTTGGCCAGTAAGTGAATTAGGGGCTATTTATAAGATGATTGAGTTTCTGTCTACTATAGTTTCATTTTGTTGTTTTTGTTTTGTGACAATGTCGTATGGTCGTGTGGTGCCGGCTAAGAATACCACCACCCCATCTGATCCCATGGGTGTCGTAAGAGTCGAGTATGGGATTAGCCGGAGGATGGGCAGCAGCGACCTTCGAGTATGTTTACAAATTAACTCCGATCGCCAACCTGCTTGGGCAGCATCGCCACCACTACAGGCGACGGGGAGCCGGTGTGAGCGACTCGGGGTGTCGAGAGGTGCGGCACCGGTTTCACCATCGCGCGTCTCGAAGACTCGTAAGGTAAGCCGGAGACGAAGCCCTGGCCGACTCTCTGGAGCTTTCGGGTACACAGTGTCGCCACTCACATTCAGCTACCCACAAGCTACCCTAAGGTTTTTTATATCAAAAGGGAGAAAGAGATCAAGCAGCTGCTTTAATCTGCCCTCCGGGATTACCTTATCCCATGGTGAAAAAAGGACTACCCAGAGGATATTTATTATTATTATTAAACGATTACCAGAAATATGCCTATTGAATTACAAAAAAACCAAATTCCTGCCAAAACGGATAAATGGTCTCTAAATTGTGTTGATAAAGTACTAATAATGACTATTTCATTTTTACACTATGCTATATAAATAATAGGCCACGGCTGATCCGATAATTTCAAACCAAGGATTCATGATTGCGGCATTGGGGTGACCCGAGGGCTACACTAGTCGCACCTTATCCTACTGTGACAAATATTTGGTCTAACTAAATTTGATGTCCGTGATTAGTCTGTGTGGTGTCTGGATTAAGAATATAGCACCACTCCATCTCCTCCCGTGGATGTCGTTAAAGGCGACTAAGGGAATCTAAACCAGAGGGATGGGCAGCAGCGTCCCTTCTGTGAAGCGGTAGCCATTCAAACCAGCCTGCCAAGCATGGTGAGTATTGGCAAATACCGCCCAAAATTAGGACACAGTTGTGGAATCTATGGGGGAGGCCTTTGTTCAGGAGTGGACGTATAAATGGGCGATATGATGACACGAAATTTGATGTGCGATCAGTATTTTTACCTAATTTGCGATGTGTATTTTAGTAAGGCAATATTAGGATAGCTCGTAGAACTGATGGCCGTCGGGGCAAAAAGGTTCTCGAATGGAGACCGCGCACCGGAAAATGCAGCGTGGAACGACCTCCAACGAGGTGGACTGATGACCTGGTGAAGATCGCTGGGAGTCATTGGAGGAGGGTGGCATCTAACCGCTCGTTATGGAAATCTAACGGGAAGGCTTTTGTTCAGCAGTGGACATCCTGTGGCTGATATGATGATATTGATGATGACCATGAAAGCAATATTTGATAAGCATGATTAGATCCATTTTGGGAAACGAAATGAATACTTGTCTAATACACCCAATTATTCCGATTAATACATTTATTCTGGGACTTAATGCGTTATGTTACAGGACCTTATTTTAGTACCAATTTAAACGATTTAGAGCATATTTAGTTTAGTTGGCACTTAGTATTATTGGTATTATTCTAGGGGCCTCTGGCTTCGCGGGTGCGCAGATTGGTGAATCTGCGTGCCCACACCGAGCAACCCACGGAGAAAGACAGTGGCGCGCATGTGGGTACGCGCCAGCGTGTGCGCAGCATAGCGAAGCATATAAAGTAAGCGATGTTCTACGTTTGAAAGTTTTTTATTATAGGTAACACAATTCTAAAACCAAAATAAAATATCTGTTACATAAGTACCTACCTGAATCCTAAAATGTTAAAAATATATTAATAAGTACAAGATATTGTAAGCTGTCCTTCAAGATGTTTTCTTTTAGCGACAGACATCAAAGGCAGTCCGATCAAAGAGCCGCTATTTATAGTAACGACATCTGTGTAATGTGTAACTTGTGTCAGATTGATTGTGTCGATCGCCAGCCCTACGTAATAGGTATAAAATAAAAATCTGCAAATACTACATAGTAACAGTAGCACATATATTTCTTCGTCATAAACTTCCTCCACCTCGGGGAAGGGTGAAGGGGCATATCGAACATACCGGCTACAAGCACTGGGGCGGTCATCTTTGGCACCAAAGGGGGGCTGCAGGTCCTCGTATGATCACACTAGAGCCGCCCATTGGTGCCACGTTTTTAGGCACATCCCGGACGGGATGACTGTAAAGCGGTCACCCCTTATAGCGGAGGGAAGGCAACTAACTATAAAGAGGCCACACCCCAGACACTTCTCGGGAAGGATTGTAAAGGATCCCCCCAAGCCTCGCTTTGCGCTATGCTGCGCACACGGTGACACATGGCCACGTGCGCACCGCCGTCTTCTCAGGGGTCGCTCGGTGTGAGCATACAGACTCCCCAATATGCGCGCTCGCGACCCCCGAGGCCCCCACCGTATAGTGACGCAAGTGTCTCAGGCATTTGGTTATTATTTCTCTTACCAGCGATGACATATGGCACAGACACGTGGTCAGTCACTATGGGCCTCATAAGAAAGTTCAAGGGCACTCAACGAGTTATGGAGAGAGTTATGGTGGATATTTCTCTACGGGATCGAATCCGAAATGAGGAGATCCGTAGAATAACTAAAGATTTCGACATAGCTGAAAGGATTAGTAAGTTGAAGTGACAATGGGCGGGGCACATTGCTCGTAGAACCGACCGTTTGGACAAAAAGATTCTCGAGTGACGACTGTGCACTGGAAAATGCTTGATTTAAATCAAATCAATTTAATTCCAGTGTGATCAAATTCCTGTGAAAATATTAGTGCTTCTATATTCAAAATCTGATGGCCTTAGTACTTTTTTATAAATAATATTTGTAACGTGCCACGCCGCTGTCCAATCAGATGTTGCTTCAAAACTCAATTTACCTCACATATTCCACAAAAATCTTCTAATGCTGAAAGATGACATTGTATTTGAATTTTTATTACATTGTATTTGAATTTTTATTACATTGTATTTTTATTTTTACATGTCATTAATTCATAATACAATCCACTTAAAGTAAACGAGTAACCACTTTTTTTTTTGAGAGAGGAACTCCTGATTTTAATCTCATTTGTAAAATCTGAGTTTCTGAAGATGCAATATATCACGAAAGGATTAGTGACAAAGATAATTCTTATTTTATGCGAAACCTGAAAATAGTTTGATCAGAATCAGTAATAGAATAATTTGCTGTTGTTTTTACACCATGTTTTATTTTCTCCTATAAATAAGTTATAAATGCTTCAAATTCCACACAAGTCAGCTGACCGCGCCGGCGAATTCGCATCTGTAGATTTTATGTTACGCCCTCTCCCCACTTCACCTCCCTATGCATCTGGTACAACGGGGTAACATAACAAACCTATTACTTAGTGAATTTTCATTTACAAGAATGTATAAATAAAACTACGCAACACCAAAAAATTACCGATATCCCGAGTGGTGTTTCATATTAGGTATAACTACTTAGTAAATAATAGAAAACAAATGTATATTTAGATATCACGTCCCAAAACATAAATGACGGAAATCTTACTTTGTTTACTTTCCATAACACTTGTTCGAGGGTAGTTATAAAATTATATCATTGATGTACAAAAGTCATCAAAACACTTGGATTACTCATAAATCTACAAAATGCCGCGTGTTTGTGTTAATTCTCCTAACTTATTTTGTTATGGTTGTGGTCAATTCGCTCCTAAAAGTGTTACCGGATTTCCATGAAAAAATTAAACGATACTGGATACGTATCACAAACTAGGAGGGATACTACTGTCTATAAGAGGAAAGCCAATCGTTCCAGATGTACGTTCAAGATGTTTTACAATGTAGAATAACTATTTATGTCACTACTTCATACAATTTAAAGCAATTTTAGCTTTCTTTCTAAGCTTTTTTTGTCATAAGTCGAATTTTGTTATTTTTAATGAGTAGGTAATGTGCGTCGATGTGTCGCATAAATAAATAGTTTCATTCTTTTCTTTCATTAATTTTAGTAAAATCAATAAATGCGTTTCACTACTAAACTTGACGTGATGTAACCGTGATGTATTTACTTGTATATTTCAAATAGTTTTAAGGTGGCGAATAATAATAAACCGTGTGGTGCCAGCTTAGAATACCACCACCCCATCTCCTCCCGTGGGTGTTGTAAAAGTCGACTAAGGGATTAGCCGGAGGATTGGCAGCAGCGTCCTTCGAGTACATTAACAACTCAACTGCGATCGCCAACCGGCGGGCTGATTAGCTAAAAACTGCAACAGCAGACGCGATAGCAGCTGTCGCGCAGACAAGGATCCACCTGTGGCAAAGCGTCAAAAAATGTGGTATTACGTAAGGCATCGCCCGCCAGTCGCTATTGTGGAAGATGCGTCGTTACTAGCGCCAGTAGCCAGTGGAACTAAACAGAATGAACGTTTCTAGTTTATTGATTGTCCGACAGAGGCACGTCAGAGATCTTCGCCTGTTTAGTCGCTATCGGCAAATAGGTAATATCGCCAAATAGATGTTTGACAGCGGCGTTAGAGCAATTTACGCCTGTTGCACAGTGTCTGCGACTTAGGTAATCAGCCCGCCGTTTGCAAACCCCCCATTGAGCCCACAACACAGCCATATCGGTCGTTGTGGTGATCTTTGGGGAGGCCTGTGTCCAGCAGTGGACTTCTTGGGCCGAAATGATGTGCGGTGTGCAATTGGTGACATTAGAATAATAGACGACTGAATAATGACGAACGAGCTTTTTTTAAACGCCATGTACTTGCGCGCAACTGTATTCGATTGTGGTTATTTTCATAAGATATTTAATCGGTGACAAAGATTAAATTGACAATCAAATCCGCGATTTCACAATGGTCGATTAATTCGACTGTGTTTTCAATAATAATTGCACTTCGATACTTGGTAGCTTAGTAGTACACTGTATACCTAAAGGATGCTTGCCTTAAAGCGCACTGGCTAGCCCAACCCCGATTTGTATTATGACGCTCATAGCCGGTTGCACTCATTGATCGGTAAGCGAAAGGTGAGGTTGAGTAACGCCTGGCGTGGTCAGTTTATAGATAAGCGACCGCATAGGTACAGAGCATCTCAAACAGACCATCTCCTTGCTTCGGGGGGCACGTAAAATCGTCGGTACCGCTTACTGGCCAACTTGTTGGTTGACCAGCACCCTGATTTGCTAAAAATAGCAGACATGACTAACGGTATCGCGCAGCCAAGCATCTTCCAGCAGCAAATCGCCGCGAAGCTGCAATTTTTAGTTCATTAATCCTCCGACAGAATGTGCATCAGAGATCTTTGCATGTTTAATCGCTATTAGCAAATACGTGATACCAAAATGACGTTAACCGTCGTTTGCGCGATTTGCGCCTGTCACAAACCGACTGCGACGCTACGTAATCAGGCCGCCGCGGACCGGTTATCCAAAACGGAAGCATCTGGGTGGCTGTGACATTACACAAGGTAGGACGCTAACCAAAGGCAAAAAAACTAACGTTAGACCTGCTATTTGTATTCATATAAAGAGAAAGAAGTAGGTACCTACTAAGAACGTGTAAGTCTTGAATGAAACATGTGTGGACAACAGCAATCGATTTGCCACGTTGATACGTGGAACACGTTTCTAAACATGTTACCAGCACGTATTCTTAACACGGCGCGCTTACCGAACTTATGCACGATTCGGAGACAAGCGTAAGTAATTTAACAAGCCTTTGGTGTTCCGTATAAAATACAATGTCATTTTACAAATAGACGCACCATACACGAACATTATTGCACTACACAACGGCGCGCTGGTCACCATTAGACCGCGTAATAAAAAATAAAACAAAATACATTTTTTTATTAACAATATCGATTTACGTTACGTGTTTATTTATTTAAGAAAAAAAAAGGTCTTTTTCCCTCACAGTTGTAGTATATTCATGCATCGTCTATAAACACAGGATGGCATATTTTTTCACAATATTTTGCTAAATTACGCTTATGATACACGTCGAGCCACGACACTGGTCAGTGCGCGACTAAGTGAACTCCAGGCAATTACCTTGCTAACATGTGACCATCGTAGAGCGCGGGCAACGCATCTACACTTATAAAAACATATTAGACTAAATATAGAACCTTTTAAAACACGCCATGTCCATTGTCGATCACAGTATTTATACAAGAATGAGTACCTGACGCGTACCTGAACTTAATCGTACTGGACTTTTATGCAAGAGTCCGTTTAGGTACTACTACCTACTACCTACTACCGTTGTGCCAAGCAATTGTGTTAAAACTTTATACATTTACTGTGTTCCGGTTTGATGGGCACGTAGCTAGTGAAATTACTGGGCATAACAGACTAATTCCTGTATTACAGATCGAGAATCAAAATTCAAGTAGAACATCGAGATTGCATTAATTGAATAGAGACGTAGGGTTCATATTTGATTAACGCAATCATCATCATCATATCAGCCAAAGGACTTCCACTGCTGAACAAAGGCCTCTCCGATAGATTTCCACAGCGAGCGATTATATGCCGCGTGCATCCAACGACTCCCAGCGACCTTCACTAGGCGTTTTCCGGTTTGCGGTATCCACTCGAGAACCTTTTTACCCTAACGGCCATCAGTTAGATAGTTGTATTCCTTTATTTAAAAAACACCGTATTCTGCCTCTACCTTGTATTTATATATATATGAAATATGTATATTTGTCTACAAACACCGAACACTTTTTGAAACAAATATTGTAAACACCAACAGAAATAGTAGGTTTCCTAATAAATTATACGTCCCTAATCAACGTACCACAATGTATAGTAGGAATTCATACTGTATGGCTATTCGAGTGTTTAATAAATTATCGAATTTTCTAAAAAGCCTTGATTTAAATTTGTTTAAGTGTAGATTATATAATATATTAGTAGACAAATGCTATTACACAACAAACGATTTCCTAAATGATAAAACTTTGTAAGTAATAAAAACGTAACTAAAATAGATTTTTCTGCGTGAGTAAATTGGCTTTAATAGAAATAAAAATAAATATTTGTACACCAGAAATGGTAGAATATAAGAGACCTAAATATATTTATAACACCAACTGGACTATATTTTGACAAATAAACTGATCTTTCTTTCTTTCTACAATCAATGTGCCCCGCCAATTTAACGAAATCTAGACACGATTTTTACTAAAGTTTTGATTCTTGTTCTATAAATATAAATAACGAATGTCTCGATGTAACTAGCGCAGTGTATTACCACGCAGGACTAAACCTGCGTAGCATTGCATTTGTTATGGGCTGACCTGACACTTACCGCCAGGTGAAAGAATTGCTGGTCTCGTTGCCAGGTTGCATAAAAAAATAAAACAGTATCGATGGTCTGTAGAAGACAATCGATACTGTTTTATTTTTATATATTTATATATTTCTGAGATATGGTGTACAAACATTGTAACATTTTGAACTGTAAGAAACCAGTGGGTCTTTAAATGTTGTGCGAAACAAGTATTCATTCATTCATTCATTCATTTCGGCCGAATGAAATCCACTGCTGGACACAGGCCTCCCCCAAAGATCACCACAACGATCGATATGGTGTGTTGTGTGCTCATTGGGGGGTCATGCCATAATCGCCACGCTTGGCAGACGGGTTGGCGATCGCAGTTGAGTTGTTAATGTACTCGAAGGACGCTGCTGCCCATCCTCCTGTTAATCCCTTAGTCGACTTTAACGGCACCCACGGGATGAAATGGGGTTGTGGCATTCTGAGCCGGCACCACACGGCAAACTGACTTAATTTGTATTTAATACAAATTGTGTTTGTCGCATAAATTTAAACAAAAATGCTATTGGATAGTTGTATTTTCGATACCAAATTCACTCACATTAGCGTTACGTTTACGACACTATATGTCAAAATATTTGTGCTAGACCCTTAGTTACTTTAATACCTCAACATAGCATAGCGCTCTCCTTTTGTTTGCCGTAGTTTAAAGCAAAAATGGAACCCTAGTAGTTTTGTCAAGTCTCTATATAACACTGTTCGTCTGGCGATTCGTCCGTAGGTATGTACAGTGAGTTCTCCCGCCCCACACTTTAACAATTCAATTGAATTCTTGAAATTCAATTTCAATAAAGATTGCTACCTTATACTTTATAACTTGTTATGAAGTACCTATTTAAATTAGGTTTGTTGTGAAGACAACTGTAGGAAATATAACATTCATACCACCCATGATTATACAATATATACACATCTTAAACCCAGTCCGACCCACAATGAGCGTGTGTATATTTCGTCCAGCAGACAAAAATAACGTACCTACTCTAAGACCTTACAAGTTTGCCCAGCCGGATATACTTTACAATTCTTGAAAATTAAAAATAATATTTGTTGTTGACTTTATTATTAAATCTCAGGTACAAATTTGAATATGTCTCTGGCAACACTCTGCCGTCGTTTAACTAGGAAGGCGGTAAGTCTCAGAAGGTCGATTTTGACATTATAATGCAAAGTGATATAATTTTAAATTCTCTGTCCTCCTATCTAAGAACCATCATTATATTAGTGATAGTTCCAGAGTTATATACACTATAAAAGCCGTTAAGACAAGGTTAACTACCTTTTAGTATAGTAATTAGAGCCAAAAACAAGCTAAAATCATCTGCTAAATAAATAAAAAACGACTTAATAATAATTCATACTAGATACTCAGCCGTAAGGGACTCTAAACCAGAGTCCCTTCTGTAGAACAGTAGCCCTAATGTTCACCAACCCGCCTGCCAAGCGTGGTAAGTACTGGCAAACTCCCCCGAGATTATGACACACGGCATGTAACCAGTCGTTTATTTGGTGTCTACCGTACAAATGTATTTTAGAAAGGCTGTCCTTCTGAATATATCCACCCTACGCCACTGATACGATCACATATCAATAGTCGATATTATATACTAAAGTTTCGGATTAAGGGGTTCAATAGTTATGTCAATACATACAATCTAGGTTAATTTCAGCCGAATAAAGTCCACTGTTGGACACCGGCCTCCCCAAAGATTGCTATCATGACCGGTCAGGGTGTGTTGTGTTGTACTTAATGGGGGGTTTTACCATAATCGCCATGATTGTCGTTAATGTACTCGAAGGACACAGCCGCCCATCCTCCGGCTAATCCCATATCCCGGCATATCCCCCCTTTTACGTCACTCATGGGATGAGATGGGTTGGTGCTATTCGTAGCCGGCACCATACGGCAAATCTACTGCGTACTGCTAAACCTGAAATGCGTGTTAGCGTGGAAGCCTTTTTTCAGCAGTATGCTATTAAAGGCTGTTTATAATAATGCTGATTTTAGATTACTTCGCAAGAAAATCAACTAGTAAAATAATACTTGAACACAAACATCTTTAATTACAAAGTAAACAATATTAAGTGACATTGGAAAACAAATTACTGATTATTGACTTTCGAGGTAACCCACTTCTGTCAGGGCTTTATGAAAATGTAAAGAACTCTCGTTTGTAAGCCTATATTTGTCACAGTTCAGACAATTTGTGCCTTATTTGTCACATCCAGGTCCCGAGTCCGGCTGAATAAATTGAGGGAATAGTGATGCCCCTCTTTTTTTTGCACCACGTACCTACTGACGTAAACCTACAGAAATTTTACTTCAGTAATACTAGCTATTACCTGCGAATATGTCCGCCAGGAAATTAATTTAAACCCTAAGGGAACTTAATAATACATTAAACTATCGGAAATCCAATGTCTATTTTTTATCTTTTTTTTTTACGTTGCGCCACACCAGGATTTCTCCTGTGTCGTGGGTGCGTTTACAGACATACATTTCACACAGAATACACCCAGACCCGGAACAACTACCTGCAGATCATACAAATATTTGATCCGTGCGGGAATCGAACCCGCGACCCGGAGCTCAGCAGTCGACTGTATCAACCACTGCACCAGCCGTGCAATCAAATCAAATTACAGAGAGATTTATAATGCCTTATACAAGGCACTATAAGTCCCTCTGCCAAATGCGTACAGCCGTGCTGCTATGATGAACTAGGAAACATAAAAATATTCACATTAATATTAGGTAGTAAGAACTGAAATGAAACCGTTTCCGTGTGGTGTCCAGCTTAAGAATATAGAACCACTCTATTTTCTCCCGTGTAAGTCGTCAAAAGCGACTAAGGGACTCTTAACCAGAAGGACGGGCAGCAGCATCCCTTCTGTGGAACAGTAGCCATACTGCGCTCACCATCCCGCCTGCCAAGCGGTGGTAAGTATTGGCAAATACCTCTCAAAATACGACACAATTGTGGAATCTATGGGGAGGCCTTTGTTCAGCAGTGGACGTATAAATGATATGATTATATGACGAAGAAGAAAGTAATATACTGGCACTAAAGCAGTCTGATACTTATTTTATACAACCTGGTTACGTGACGAGCAAGTTATTCGCCCGGTGGTAAGCGTCATGCCTGCCCATAGCAATTGTAATGCTATACAGGACAGTCCTGCGTAGCATAACACTGTGTTCGTTACCTCGAGACATCAGTTATTCGGTATATTGTGCCCAGTAATTTTACTAACTACAATGTCCTTCAAACCGGAACACAGGAATGGTTTAAAGTTTAAACAGTAGCAGCAGCTTAATTAGCAGTACGATGATGTCTACCTAACTGTACTCTTGCAATAGAACACCCTGGTGCCACGCCTATAGGCACGTCTCGGAAAGGGGGGGAATGTGAAGTGCTATGCGTACACGGTGGCGCGTGACCACATGCGTGCCACCGTCTTTTCATGTGTCGCTCGGTGTAGACACGCAGATTCTTATATCCACGGCGTGTATAGGAATTAAGCGCCAGGGTGGTTGCTACCCCGGTGCCGTCTCCTCCTTCTTCGCGCAGGATTGGCCCTCTCCCGATCCCGCTCTGTGGTCTCCTTCTGCAGTATGACGCTCTCACAGAAGGCGACCACGGCATTCCAGTTTTCGTGCTCTGGCAACAAGGCCAACACTGCAATAGGAGACCTACCACCTACCGAGTGTAGAGACCTATAGAGTGACTATGGAGTTTCTTGCCGGTTCTTCTCCATAGGACCAACTTCTTGGAACCGTGCAACTACATTCTGACTATTCATAAGCGCCCGTAAATGGTTTATATGAATAAAAATCTTTTGAATTTGAATTGAATTTGAATTTGAATTTGAATTTACCACCAGTTGGAAAGAGAAATCGATGCTTTATAATACTTTATATCGAACTTGAAACCTTGTTGCCACATCACTAGAAAGGACGATCTAAAAATTCGTCCCAATAATTTCTAGTCTAGCACACAGGAGGATAATAAAAGTGTTTACAGAAAAGAAGTAGTTTTATTGGCACAATTTATTATCACTACTAAACTATTGATTATTGGTCTACTCCTTATATTTAGGACTTGCCATTACCCGGCTGCTTCGCTGGGCGTAAAATTAATTATTCATATCTTCTGAACATCGTAAATTATCGAAATGGAAATAGCAACAACAAATTTTGCTATTTATTTTGAAATCACAATCATCATATCAGCCACAGGACGTCCACTGCTGAACAAAGGCCTCCCCCTTAGATTTCCACAACGAGCGGTCACATGCCGCTCTCATCCAACGACTCCCAGCGACCTTCACCAGATCGTCTGTCCACCTCGTTGGAGGTCGTCCCACGCTGCGTTTTCCGGTGCGCGGTCTCCATTCGAGAACCTTTGTGCCCCAACGGCCATCAGTTCTACGAGCAATGTGCCCTGCCCATTGCCACTTCAGTTTACTAATCCTTTCAGCTATGTCGACAACTTTAGTTCTTCTACGGATCTCCTCATTTCTGATTCGATCTCGTAGAGAAATACCAAGCATAGCTCTCTCCATAGCTCGCTGAGTGACCTTGAGCTTTCTTATGAGGCCCATTGTGAGTCACCACGTCTCTGTTCCATATGTCATCACTGGTAACACACACTGGTTAAAGACTTGCGTCTTGAGGCATTGCGGTATTGTTGACGAAAAGACGTTGAAGTTTCCCGAACGCTGCCCAGCCGAGTCGGATTCGACGATTGACCTCTTTCTCGAAGTTGGACCTACCTAACTGGACAGTTTGTCCTAGGTAGACATACTCGTCAACAACTTCGAGAACAGAGCTCCCAACGGATATTGGGGTGGGCACGACATGGACATTTGACATGACTTTTGTCTTGCCCATGTTCATTTTAAGGCCCACCTGTTGGGAAACTCTGTTGAGATCATCGAGCATTGTGCTGAGCTCTTGCAGCGATTCTGCCATGACTACGATGTCATCGGCAAATCGAAGGTGAGTGATATACTCGCCATTGATGTTAATGCCGAATCCTTTCCACTCCAGTAGCTTGAAGGCATCCTCCTTTGCAGCGGTGAACAGTTTCGGGGAAATGACGTCCCCCGTCTCACACCTCTCTGCAATGGAATTGCCCCCGTGCTCTGTTCATGTACTCGGACCGACATGGTGGCGTTTCTGTATAAGCACTTCAACACTTCAATGTACCGATAGTCAATCTGGCACCGCTGCAGAGATTGCAGCACTGCCCAGGTTTCGATCGAATCGAAGGCTTTCTCATAGTCCACAAACGCCAAGCATAGTGGCAGATTATACTCCTCGGTCTTCTGTATAACCTGCCGCAGCGTATGGATGTGGTCTATGGTACTGAAACCTTTTCGGAAACCGGCTTGTTCGGGAGGCTGGAAGTCATCAAACCTGCGCTCGAGACGATTCGTGATGACCCTTGAAAACAGCTTATAAACATGGCTCAGAAGTGAGATGGGTCTATAATTCTTCAATAGGGTGTTATCACCCTTTTTGAAGAAAAGCACCACCTCACCTCTGTTCCACGCTTCCGGCGTTGTGCCCTCGAGTAAGACGGAATTGAATAGCTTCTGAAGGACTTTAAGTACCGGTGTTCCACCCGCTTTCAGAAGCTCTGTCGTAATTCCGTCTCCACCCGGCGCCTTGTTATTTTTAAGCTGTTTCAAGGCCATCCTAATCTCGTACAGGCTGATGTCCGGGATATCCTCGGTATAGTGTCGGGTTAGTTTGGCTCGCGGGTCTTTGTCAGAGCCAATGGTAGGTATAGTAACCGAGGTGTATAACTGCCGGTAGAAGTTCTCAATCTCTCTCAAAACCTCTGGCTTAGTCGACGATACACTGCCGTCCTCGGTCTTCAGCTTCATAATACGACTTTGCCCAATAGACTTGTCTCTTGCGAACACTTTGGAGCCTTGATTCCGCTCAATCGCCTCTTTAACACCGTTAGTGTTAAAGGTGCGGATATCGTGCCGCAAGGACTTCCATATCCGTCTATTGAGCAGTCGGTATGCTTCAGCATCATCGGAAGACTGCAGCGTCATGGCGCGTCTTTCTGCCATAAGGTCGAGAGTGTGATCGGAGAACTTTTTTGGTCTACCTTTACGGTGGGCTTTAAAGAACTTAGACCCAACCGTTTGGACAGTTTCTACAAACCTACCATTTAAATCGTCCACAGATACGCAATGTTCCAGGCACTCGAAGCGGTTTTGGAGTTCGAGTTGAAAGCTCTCGGGGTTTTGGATATGAGCACTAGAGGGCCGGAGCGTAGACCTCATCAGACGAGACCTCTCAACTTTGAGATTAATATTCAATGTGCCTCTTACCATTCGGTGATTACTACCGGTTTTCACCCTGTGGATCACAGAGACATCATTGAATATTTGTCTTTTATTGGTCATGATGAAGTCAATCTCATTCCTCGTGGAACCATCGGGACTCATCCAGGTCCACTTCCTGTGAGGCGGCTTTTGGAAAAAGGAGTTCATCATAAAGAGTCCCTCCTTTTCCAAAAAGTCGGCCAGCCTCTGTCCCCTGGGGTTCCGTTGCCCATATCCAAATTGCCCCACTCTCAACTCACCATCGCATCGAGTGCCCAGTTTTGCGTTGAAGTCCCCCATCACAACAGTGAAATGTGTCTTCGAGGTATGTATGGCCCTACTTACGTCCTCATACATACTCTCTACTTCATCATCTGGGTGTGTCGAGGTCGGTGCGTAGACCTGTATGACCTTCAACGAATATCTCTTGGATATTCTGAGTATAAGGTACGCTACCCTGCTCGACACACTTTCGATGGCCACTATACTGTTAATGAGGGACCTGCGGACGAGAAACCCGACACCACCTTGAGACAGATGTTCGCCTTCCCGGTAGTAGAATAAGTTGCCGGATTTCAGGGTTATCGTGTCCTCCCCCTCTCTTCGGACTTCTGATAGACCCATGATATCCCAGTGCAACTTATCTATTTCTTCTTCCAGCTCAACAATCTTTTCGTCTGCCCTCAGTGTGCGTGTGTTATATGTCACCAGGGCCAGTTTTCGGTTTGGGTGGTAGCCGGATCCCATCCGGAGATTCCTAGCACCCCCTGCCCCGCCGTTTCCGTGGCCGCTACCATGACCAGGAATGGCGGGGCTGCCGGGAACTGGGGGCCGGTGCTTATGTTGTGTTGTCATTTTGGGGGGAATTTGCCGATACTCACCACGCTTGGCAAGCGGGTTGGTGAGCGCAGAGTTGCTACTGCTCAGCAAAAGGGACGCTGCTGCCCATCCCTCTGGTTAAGAGTCCCTTAGTCGACTTTTACGACCTCCACGGGAGGAGATGGAGTGGTGCTATATTCTTAATCCGGACACCACACGGAAACAAAACAGACACTTTAATGTTATTGTATCGGTATGGATGGAATGGCTATTGTGGCCGGAAATGTTGGATTAAATTATCTATAAAGGCTTTTAGCTACTTTTGATCCTATTTTAGTTAGACGCGTCACGTTTATAGTCTTTGAGATAAACAGATGTATCATCCGGCGGCGTCTTGGGGGCTGGGGCAGTCCGTCACCCTATCAGAGACAGGCCCGTTTATATACGTATCGTGGACATGTATCGTGTGTATAGTTTAAAGACATACATTTCCCATGCACAAACACTCACACTCGTAACAACTATCTGTAAATCATACAAATATTCGTTCCGTGCGGCGATTGAACCCACGACTCGTAGCGCAGAAACCCAACCACATAGCCACTGCGCCAACCGTGTTGACTATTAAGTTAAACCGATGCGTATTCGTGTGCGATTAAGTTATTATTATTCCTCTAGTGTAATATTATGGGGACCTAGACCCCGTTTCGGTGTCGAAGATGACTGTTCCAGTGGTTTTAGCCGGTAAGAGTTCGGCATACCCCTTCGCCCTTCCCCGGGGCGAAGGAAGTTCATGAAGAATTTCCACTGGGCACCAATAAAAATAAGGTTGCAAGTTATCAGTTGACAACATTACTGTTAAATTAAATGCTGAAGGACGCCGCTGCCCATCCTCCGGCTAATCCCTTAGTCGACTTTTACGACACCCATGGGAGGAGATGGGGTGGTGGCATTCTGAGCCGGCACCCCACGGCACACTTATCTCGTTCCTAATATCTCAGGACTCCCAGGGGTCTTGCTGCTCGCATGTTGATCGTACAATAGACAATACTGTCCAAGTAGTTACTTGATAGCTACTATTCTACTATTCTGCTCTGAAATCTCCCAGGACAAGACATTTCCTTTTGACGTAACAAAAAATGAGCACGCGATCCGAAGCAGGTGTAAATTACCTCATTTTGATACTCTTACCTACTTTTTGTGACGTTCAACATCTTTTGTCCTAGATTATTTTAAACTAATTGTATGGATTTAACCTTGGGTTTCACTTTCACACTATTAATGGCAGAACCATATGAACAATGAAACCATTGATGCTGCGCCGGCGCCATCGTTCGACTGTAATTAATCCGCGTTATCTACGTTAAAGAATGAAAGGTTAGCGTTCATAGGTTACGGTAACCTCTTACCATCAGGCGGGCGGTATGTATGGTTTCCAACTAAGTGGTATAAAAATAAACTTAACTTATTTCAGCGTTGCATTATATCCCAATCTATCTATATATGTATATCTATCTATCTATAGTTTTATTATATACTATAATAAAATCGTAGAGAAACAAAACTAAACATTGATTTATTTATTTTTAAATCACTGCCGCGTGCTCTAGTTTGGAGACAGATGCCAAAACTTCATTTTTTTTTATTTCTGTCTGTTTGTATGTTTGACGAGAACGCTAAAACTACAGCATAGAATTAGTTGAAATTTGGCAAAAATGTCTGTTGCTATCCAAGGAAGGATCTAAAAATCATAACCCTTTTGTACATGCGAGGTGAGTAGTATAACATTTGTAAAAAGGTTTGTTTTATAGCGAATATTATGAAAAATTCACACATGTAATCACATTCGTTATATCATACGTAATAAGAATTATCTAAAAAATAACATCACGCTATATCTAAAGGGAGCTAAATGACAGATTTTAAGAATATGAACGTTTATTTCGTAGTCTTTCGCAATTGGTTACGTAGCCTGATAAACCGACACGCGGGTTGTGGTTGTTTTGTTTTCGGGATCGAATCCACCCTATATCTGATTTTTTGATTATGTATACATGCATGTATAAAATATATATGCATACATAATCTCTCTTACATTCATAATTAAATATTCTGTCTGGTCTGTAGTTGATATTTTATTCATTATTTAATATGTTATTGTGTATTAAGACGGGTGGGGACAATAAGTCACAGCGTCACACATGTTCACGGCAATCATAAAAATAACAATCAGCAGCAGATGGCGCTAGCAGTTCTTTTCTTTGGACTAAGTTTAATCATAAGTTTTTCATTTGTACTTATTTCACATCAACTGTTATCATGAAACAGACGTAGTTTAATAAAGTGTTTGTTTGTTGAGATCTATTTATTAGTGAAAAACTACTGACTTCGGTGCCTAAAGATCTTTTGAATTCTCTAAGCCTAAAAGCCTGATAAAATATTTGTGTTGTTATCCTTAAATAAAGGATAATATATTCTATTCAGTACGACGTTTCTGGGTTACTCTTACTTAGCTTTTAATTATTAAATTCATAAAATATAAATACTTATTTCTTTCTTCCTAACTAATGGCGTTATTGACAAATTAGATCCCGCTATGGTTTCTTTGCCAATAAGTGACGTTAAGGGTCAGCTCAGATTAGGCGTAGTATTTTTCCCATTTACTTTGCGGACGAGAACATGTTGGAGAACGCGTGAGTAGTTCTCCGCCTAATCTGCGCCAAAGGTACCGTTATCGATGTGGATTGTCGCGGTCTCGACGCAAAGCCGTTACCTTTGTTGTCTTTGTGTTTGTACTTTGCTTAGAGTTCTTTGATTATCTTTAACTTATATAAACAACTTACTCACCTAATCTACGGTATTTTATTTATACCTGAATTATCTGCCCAATTGGCGATTCTTACGGACCTGTGTAGATTTCTTTGATTTGGTCAGTTAGCTGCTAAACGTAAGTGCCACGCACAGACTTTAACTGCAGAAAGCAGCACGCAGCACCAGTCGGTTAGGTGCCGAATGAGTTGTCACTGCTGCCTGGACATGAAGCGATCAGTAGCACCGTGCTGTATAACGCGCCTCAGAGACTTACATCCAGGCAAACCGTAATGAATTAGGACGCCCATTTAAGAATAACTAGCGAATATATATTTAGCCTGAAAATCCGTATTATTTTAACTGTGCGAAGAGGATCTGTTCGCCAAATCACGGATGAATGGCGAGATGTCGTACGCTATCTGTGGGATGGGAGGATGGCAGTTGCGAGCGCACTCTGAAATTGATCCTGATATTATAAAAGTATTTTACAACACACGAATTAAATCCCTAATTTAAATGACAACATGAGCGGTGTGGTTATAGTGAGTGATTGGACTGTTAATACTGGGCGGAAAAGGGCAAGTTACATTTTATGAAAGTTATTGATGACGACACCCATTGCTATGCGGGAAGCGTTTCCAAACAAAAGACAATAGCGCACGGACTGGCACTCGGCTGGCAAGGCTGGATGCAATATGCAGCAGGCTTATGGATCATGTCATTTGGAGATATATCATGATACCTCTACACGTGCCTAAAAAAGCACAGTTCATTATTGCATGTTTTCAATAACATGATGTAGATTTTCAAATTCCACGCGTGCGAAGCCGCGGGCATATGCTAGTTGTAAATAAGTCAATGAGTAAAATAAAACAATGTTAATAACTAATTATAAATTAACATTAAGAATGATTTATTAATTATAAATTAACATTATATTTCCTACACTGCAAAACGAAAAGAGTTATTTCAGCACATGGTACAACGAAGTTACAGCGCAGATTTTTTGAGAGATCCATAAAAGGAGTCCCGGACGTTATGGTAGCTTTGATACCTGGAAACATCTGACATTAACTGAAAATATGCAGTGCATAAGTCTATTATGTTATGACACAAATATTCTGTAGATTTGTATGTATATGTTAGGGCGGAGGGTATGCCACTCATTCAATATCTTCGCCTAATGTACATTTGATCAAATAAATTGGCTTATTATGAATGAAATATTTAGATTTCTCGATATTTTCACTCTATAAATATAAACGGATATGAAAGCAATATTTAATGAGTATGAAGCAACCAATTTCTCTCTCTTTTCTTCTTCTCTTTGTATTATAAATACAAAGCACCGAAATTATAAAAATAAAATAATGCGTTTAGAATAATTGAATATGGTGCTTGTTAAACATGACATATTCGACAACGATAATGGTAGAGTGGCATGACGCAATCGTCAAATTTGATAAAATCGCGAACAAAAAAATTTGTTACCACCAGACCAAGTCATGTAGCGAAGAACTTATACAGTCTTACAAGCTGATAGGTAAGAGAAGATTATGGTAGTCTCTTACTATAGCCCAATACTTGTAACGTTCAATAGGAGGTCCCGTTCGGCACAAAATATTACATTTAGCATGTAAGTTTTCATTTCGGAAATCAAAACATCCTAAGTCCTCTTTGCGAAGCGATCTATAATCAAATCTCAAATGTAAACTACTAGTCACGAGCAAAGTTTCTACATTTGAAAACACACACAACGCTGCCAAAGGGAAATAAACAAGAGTAAATCGTGTAAACATCGATTAAAGCGTGGCGGTTGCATGCATCGATTTGTTTAAATCGATTATATTTAGATTATACTACTCATACGACCGTCTGGCCGTTAATATTAGGAAACGACTTGTTTTGGAAACAAGAAATGGAATTAAAGCTATTTGAGAGTGATACGATAAGTATAACGTACTCGCCGTCTCATGATTCCAAGGTTTTAAGTAGGGGTCAAGCTTTAAACCAAACCCGTGGGATTTCTCCTTTTTCAATACTCACGACACGGGATAGGAGTCGTTTTCTTTTCGAATAATGCAAGTTAGATCGACACACGGAAGCAAGAATATTATATTCACAGATACAAGAAATCTAACTTTGATATAGGCGTAGTATTTAGGAGTAGGCCGTTCTTTCTGTGATCTATGACCAATAGAACTTATTTTATGAAGAAAATTATTTCATGGTTACTCAAAGTTACTTGCTAGTGGCTAAACACATGATTTGTAATTATTTATATACACTTTTATAAGTATGTACAATTGAATAAATATTCTATTAGAGTACATTATTATTGATTTTTATATTATTTATTTTCAACTAATTATAATTTATCAAAACCATGTATTGTAAGTAGACTATATATGTATAACATTTACCCTAATAATTGCACTGCAGGTTATCGTGCACATTCCATATTCCTTCGAACCCCCATTTACTCTCTAAAGTAATGTAGTGACTTTATGTTATTCTTGTGAGCCAGCATAATTATTTATAATCTAATCACGTCACTGAACTCATATTTTATAAGTTGCGGTGTCACAGCTTCGTGTATTTAAACTTTTTTTTTTTTGTTTTCTGTCCATCGAACTAGTATAATTCACCATAGCTAACTACGAAATAGCAAACTATACACGATATACGTCACTGCCAGTACCGAAAATCGTAATACGAAAATGTGTCACTGAGGGTTGTAACTGAAAACCAGCGCTGTCGGTGGGGCCTGTCGCAAAGTCGCGGCTTTATGCTGAGCTACAACCCTTTTTTGCACAGACGTGACGAACATATACAGATAAACACCAGTAAACTTAATGGTTTTTATTTTTGTTTGTTAGTTATTTATTTTTGTCCTAGCTGGGTGCTATGTGCATGGTACACTCGTATTGCGTTCTACCGTCACGCTGCGCTTACATATATAGCTGGGACAAACCTTTATGACCAATTTGTCCTTTTAATTATTTTTTAATGATGTTAAAGTTATGTAGTTTTTACTTTTTTATATAATATTGTTTCTATGTTTTGTGCGTCTTTGTTTGTGTAAAAATAATTTTTCTTTCTTTCTTTTCTTTCTTCAGTCCAAAAAATTGCTTCTAACAATACAACTCTTCAAAAATCTCATTTTTACATTTACTTAGTAGTAGACGTGTACGTTGATTCTATTTTATTGATATTCGACATAATCATGTTGTTAATTTGTGTGACTTGTTGTTAGATAGATACTTGTTATAGACACAGTCTATACATCTATACTAATAAAATTGAAGTGTCTGCTTGTAATGTCAAAATAACAGCTTTTTACTAAATGCATATTAGAACATATACGGTAGGTACCTACAGCAAAATAGCTATTTTTAATTTGTCTGTCGGTCTGTCTGTTTGTTCCCGCTAATCTCAGAAACGGCTGGACCGATTTCTACAGGAATTTCACTGGAGGATAGCTGATGTTATAAGGAATAACTTAGGCTACTTTTATTTAAGAAAAATAATTAGGGTTCCGTGCAAAAAAATAAAACCCACGAAATCCAATATATATATATATACTCTTTGTCAAGTGTCAATGCCGAGGTACTCTAAATTATATATAAATAATCCACTTTCTTTTAAATTATACGGCGGCTGAAACCGCGGGTCCCAGCTAGTTCCAAATATGATTCTACTTTAAACTATTAAAGTTATCTCTGATGCCATGTGCAAACTTGCAGAACTGAACAATATGTTTTGTTTTATCCTTAAATGAGGCACTGTTATTGTCATCGAAATTGCACTTATCTTTTGAAAGTTGAATGTTGTTGGGATATTGTTTCTGGCTTTGATTTTAGCTCAGATAGTACTTATTTATAAACGGTTTTAACATACAGCATTTGGTATTTTGTTGTATTCAATTTAATTTATTGAGCACAGGCGAGATAATAATGTCACTAGCAGGTTTGTTTCCAGTATCACTCATATGCACAACTAGCAGAAATTAAAAAGAAATGAGGATTATTTATTAATACGTATTATATAATTAGTATATACATTGGATATCATGGGGTTTAATTTTTATTCGCGAAATACTGGGCCTTTTTTCTAAATTAAAATTTTTCCTCCTTATAACATATCTATCTGGCAGTGAACGGCCCGTCAAAATCGGTCCAGCCGTTTCGGAAATTATCAGGAACAAACAGACAGAAAGACAGGCAGACAGGCAATTTTTTTTTTTTGTTTCAGGTACTGTTTAAAATTTTATATGCATTGAGTAAAAAGCTATTATTTTGACATTACAAACAGCCACTTCAATTTTATTTATTTGTACAGATTATATTATAACTTGTTTAATAGTGTAGATTGATCAACATAGTCAAAAGCTTTAGAAATATCCATAAATATCGCTATAACTGTACTTTTATCCATATATACAAGGTCTTAATTTAATAGACGATATTTTGCATGGCGCTATAGTGAACGATGAAGATAATGTAGGTATAAAAAAAAAATAACTTTGCTGTTTTAAAAATTATTTTATTAAATCATTTATTTCATTACTTCCTAGTTCTCTTAGTTGAGATAATATTCACATGCGTCTAGTAAGACAGTGGCGGACGGGGCTGGTTGACTAATATAGATAGTCTGTAACGTTAAACAAAACAGACGGCGCACGGTAGCGACATCACACAAAAGAAAGAAATGGATTTTTACCGTGAGTTTTTTTTGTGTTCGGTACATCATCTTAAGCATTTACTGAGGCACCATGCAAAATATCGTGGATTATTAAAATAAGACCTTATATATAATAATCTATAATATATTACTAGAGATTAAAATTTTATAAAAGTTAAAATGAATTACTAGAGATTTATAATACTAATTTCTTATAATTAACAAAGAAATAACATTGACTAAAATTTAGGCTGCGCGTGATAGACGCTATACATTATCAGCTAGACTTTTCCATAAAAAATGTGCATTTGTTCGTACATACTGCACACATTACAAGAAAAACTAAACACTTATAAGACGGCACGGTTGGTGCAGTGGCTGATACAGTCGGCTGCTGCGCTCCGGGTCGTGGGTTCGATTCCCACACGGAACAAATATTTGTATGACCTGCAGGTAGTTGTTCAGGGTCTGGGTATATTGTGTCTATAAACGCACCCACGACACAGGAGAAATCCTAATTTATTTATTTATTTATTTGTATTCAACTACTCACTGCACTTACAGTATTCCCAACGCGTGCAGCGAGCCAACACTTCTAAATAATATAAGATAATTATAATAACTTGATTATAATGCACAGTAAAAATGTGTACAAATATTTAAAAAGGGTCCATATTTGTCAAAAAATATGTCAGTGTCCGGATATTGAGCTATAAGGGCATTAAGTAGTGCTACTACCCGACTTGTAGGGGCGAACTGTGCAGTACGCGTGCGTACTGGAGGTACCGCCAGTAAGCGGCGCGAGCGTAGCCTTGTGTACTGATCTGGTACCGATAAGGAACAGCGCGACAGAGCGGTTGGGTTGTCGATTTTACTATTTAGCAGTTGGTAATAGTGCATCATCAAAGCACATTTACGTCGTAGCTCAAGGGTGTTGATACCTACCATACCTGTTACAAACAAAGACGGATACAAATAAGGGTAGTAGCCGTAGAGTTTTTTATATAAAAAACGTGCGAATTTTCGCTGAACACGCTCCAACATTATACTATACTTAGCCTCGTGCGGATCCCAGACTATAGAGTTATATTCAAGGATGCTGCGAACAAAAG
Source organism: Diloba caeruleocephala (assembly GCA_947459985.1). NCBI lineage: Eukaryota > Metazoa > Arthropoda > Insecta > Lepidoptera > Noctuidae > Diloba > Diloba caeruleocephala. The sequence goes on along the minus strand of OX381627.1, from coordinate 10,413,194 downwards.
AGAAGTATAACATAATGACAGCGCTCCTATCCTGAAATCGAGCAGATTGTCTCATAATAAAGCCGAGTGACTTATAAGCTCGCCTGCAGGTGGTAGAAATGTGTATGTTAAAGGTGAGACCGGCATCAAGATCCAAACCCAAGTCTCGTATCTGTTCAACACGCTCAAGAGGCTGACCCGAAAGTTTATAAATGTACGCATGAGGTGAGCGAGAGCGAGTAAAAGTAATTGTTTTGCATTTTGATGCATTAAACTCTAAGTAGTTGCGCGCACCCCATGCAACAATACTGTCAATATCGCTCTGGAGTGCTTCACAGTCTTGAACACATCCGATACCCAAGAATAATTTCAAATCGTCTGCAAACATGAGGCACCTTGCCGTTCTTACGACGGTTGGCAAGTCGTTTATCATTATTAGGAATTGCGTCGGACCCAAAATACTACCCTGACTGACGCCAGAGCGGGTCTCGTATATTTCGGATCGATATTTGGATAATTGGACATATTGGTAACGATTGGCAAAATAGCTAGCAAAAAAATTTTGTAATTTAGGTGTGAATCCTATGGAAGCAAACTTCTGTAACAGTACGCCGTTATGAACGCGGTCAAAAGCTTTTTTAAAATCAAAATATGCTGCGTCAACTTGGCCACCACAATCCATCTCAGTAACTGTGTGGTCGACAAAATTAACGAGATTGGTAGTAGTCGACTTACCGGCTCTAAACCCATGTTGGCACTCGCTCAATTGTGATTTGATTTGCCTAGTAATATGACGGTTCAGAATAGATTCAAATATCTTGCCAAACGCTGAAAGCACGGCAATAGGCCTGAAGTTCACAATTTCAGATCTGGAGCCATCCTTAGGAATAGGTATAACTCGTGAGATTTTCCATAACGCTGGATAGGAGGAGGTTTTTAGAGCTAAATTAAGAATATGCAATAGAGGTTCTTCAAATACTGCAATACAATCTTTTATAATGTAAGCTGGTATGCCATCAGGCCCAATCGACGATTGAGCTTTAAGGCGCTTAACAGCAAATAAAATGTCAGACGAACTAATATAGTCAATTGCAACTCGAGATGAGCATAAATGACCATTTGATATTTGATTCGCTGACAGAGTGGGCTGATCTGACAAAAACACTGAGTTAAAATAGTGAGCAAAAGCATTTGCAGCATCCAATCCTGACACAATGTCACCATTATACACGAATTCAGAACACGCCGTGATATAATGATAATGTGGATATAGATAGATAATATAATGTGGGGCAACGTTTTTTATAAAAAACAAAAAACAAACAAAACCAAAATGTCAGGACATAACTGCAAAAGTATAACATGTATAATAATCAAAAAATACATTCAAAACCTAAATATTAGTTACTTGCGACTATTCAGTGGAGCCATTATTAATAGTTTTAGCTTCCATCAACTTTATTAAAACTTATTCCTCTTGGTAGATTTGGTGAGGTATTGGTATATTATATTAATATACAGTGGATTTGCCATGTCCTCCTACTTTCTTTCTACCGAATCGAATAAAAAAGAAACCATTGAAATGTTATATGATATAACTTAAGAAATGATAACATTAATCAATGATTATTATTGATTACACTAAGCAAAACAAGGGCATTTAGTTAGGAGGGAAAAAACCGGTAAATAATTAATATTGATTAATAAGCAAAACAAGGGCACTTGGTAAAGAGGGAAAAACAGGTGGTGTGCTTGTTGACGAACGCACTCGAAGCCCCGTAACCGTTGACAAGATAAAATAATCAGCAAACATAGCACTGTTACTCACAGAAGATCAAACTCTAAGATGATGGCTGATAGAGATGTATGGAAGAATACATAAAAATGATCTCAAGTAAACGGAGATAAGGGTTGGAAGATAATGATATTTATGATACCCAAAGGACAAGCCCACAGTAATGCTGCTATGAAGGCGCGCCAATAAGTCTCGTAAAATTTAATATCGACTATAGCCATAAACATCAACAAAACTTGAACAAAGTTGCTGGTGGAACGATATAAAGAGGGAGTTGCTAGCTGACATAATCGGCGGCCAACTGTCTGACCTGCAAAATCGTCTGATTCCGTGATCTCTGTAATAGATTATATTTAAATTATGCGAGCTAACTCAAATAACCCTCATAAAGCGAATACCCGAAGACACGTAGGTAAAGCCAGACAGATAAACAAACCTCGTGACCTTGGCCTTCGTTTGGTTATACACAGTGAGTCAGAGCAATATCACCGTAACGCTTCTGGGTCCGCACACTTTATTACTCCCGTAACATGTTTATTGCGTGCTGACGTCAGTTAGGGTTCAAGCTTATTGGGAGGAATATATATACCTACCTTGTATAAGTATATCTACGTTATTCCCACATCACATTGGTCCAGGCCCTAGTTGCTATGCTACTGTGTTTGAGATTTTTCATGTATTATGGATAGATGAAACGCAAATGTTACTAAGTAGCTTAAATTGCCGATACTACTTACACTAAGACCTCTGACCGCCGAAGACGTGACTGTTGTGCTTGTAGTTTTGGGGACGATATCCGAAACAATCAAAACTAATAAATTTAAAAAATATCGTTGTACAAAAATCGTTATCTATATCAATCAATTCGCCCTTCGAACATTCACTACAGGACATAGCACATAATTCTAGGAAATCGCAAATATGCGGGACTTCTAGATTATAAATATTTTACTAAAATTGAATAAAACAAATATACAACCCAGAAATATGTAATATATGACCCGGATCACGATTTAGACTATAGTCGCATGAGAATCGGCGCCTGATGTGGGACTCAAAAGTATAAATAGAAGGCCATACAGCTATTGTAGCTCTAGATTGTTAAAATGAAATATATCTAATGTTATTGTCGTATATTACCGACGTTGCTGTTAAGTGAAAACAACGCCACATCTTTAAAATACGTATTTAGATAGACAAATAAGTAAACCTTTGAACGGAAACCCTGTGAAAGCAATAAATAAGACGGCGGGAACAGTCTGAAATAATGGAGGGACCGATGTTGGTCCTCGTTTCAGGCTGCGGAACAAAGGACGGTTCTACAGACCATTAAAATTTATGGGCCATCCGATAACAAGAGAAATGTTTTTTTTGTAATTGTTATCTAATCAGTAGACTGGGCGATTGATTATGGAGCGGATACGAAATTTAAAAAAAATGTTTGATTAAAATGTGAAACTTATATTCCGTAGCTCGCACTTTATATCTACGGTCACGCCTGCTAGATTGCCAAAAAGTACTTAGGTATTCTTGTAGGTCTGTGACCAAATCTGTGACTATATTTTCTGTACCTACAGTTTGGTAATTACAGTGCATACAGAGTTCCATTTCATTAAAGTTGTTTTTATTTTAGATGATATACCCTATTTTTGCACGTTTGATAAAGGTAAAATTGGGAGCTGCGTGCGCATACCACCACGAAAATCTGACAGTATGAAGTTTGATACATGGATGTATTGAGTAAATTGGGTGCTGCGCGCGCAAACCGTCACGAAAATCCGATCCGGAATTCGAAGGTGGCTGGCACATATAATTAAAAGTAGATTTATTTATTTTACTGACAAATCATTGATTTTAAATACATTTGACTCATTTAAAATTGATAATTTTAAACTGTATAAAAATATTATGTTCTTTATTAAACCTTTCTTAAATTTGTATTCTCATCTGAATTAGCAGCGTGCAGCACCGACTGCCAAGATTTCGGTGATTCGTGGGACTATGACGTGCACAGCAAAGCTCAACCTGACTGGCTGGGCAGCAGTCAGCACTGTAATGCTCAGACTGATATGCACACTATAGGAGAAACGAATTTGAAAATACCGATGGGCCCTTGACAGCCTTTATTATTTGTCGTAGTGAAACCCTCATGGTCTTCCTCCTACTCTCTCTCTCTCTTACCAGCTAAAACCCCACCGTGTTCCTTCTACTAACCTATACCATGGGTGCGGCTTTGCGGGAACCCTTGAGAGCCCTGAAATACGCTCAATGGGCTTAAAATGAGCTTTAATATCCAATTTTCACTGAATAATAACTACCAAGGAGTACTTTCTACTATTTCGTAGCTTTAAAAAAATCTCCTTGCTCAAACTGTCTATCATTTGTTATCAAATTGACGTTTCGTTTTTGACAAGTATCTACCATATGATTTTGAAACATATTTTACAAATAATTTTGTACTTTGAATACTTTGTGATAACAGCTTAAATTATACTGAAACCTCTTTAAAATCTATATTGTTTTTAGGCAATAGAGACTAATTCATACCTCTTATTAGTGCTGTTATAATTTGGGGTAACTGGATTTACCCAGAAACGATCAAATATAAATTATTTTTCAATGCTGACAGTGAACAGATTGAGATATGAGCTAGAAGATGTTCGCTGTCTAAAATAACTAGTAAAGACTGGAGGAATCTCGGAAAGTCTCTTATTCGTGCCACTGTAGAAAGCTCCAGAATTGTAGCAATAACCAGCAACGTTCTGCTGAGAAAAGAGCAACGTTCAGGCAAATCCTTGACACTAATATCTACCAAATCTCCGTGAGCCAAGTCTTGACAAAACAAGTGCAGTGTGTTTTTCACAGAAAATTAAAATTGCCGCTGAATATACTAAAGGTCATCAACATTTGTGAAAACGGACAAGTGTTTGGTAATGATGAACGTACTGAGGTCTATGTTTGGGGTCTGCAGCAGTTCTGCTGAGAAGGGAGAAGTCCATGACACTGTGAGGAGAGTGTTTGGCAACGATATGGTGATGAAAGACAATACTGATAGATATAACCAGTTAGATTTTTTATACATTTAATGTCATAGTTAGAAGCTTTGTCTTTATGGCTTCATTTCAGCCGAATAACGTCCACTGCTGGACACAGGCCTCCCTCAAAGACCACCACAACGACCGATATCGGTGTGTTGTGTGCTCATTGGGGGGTTTTGCCATAATCGCCACGCTTGGCAGACGGGTTGGCGATCGCAGTTGAGTTGTTAATGTATTCCAAGGACGCTGCTGCCTATCCTACGTCTAATCCCTTAGTCGCCTTTTACGACACCCACGGGATGAGATGGGTTGGTGCTATTCGTAGCCGGCACCACACTGCAATGGCTATTATGGCAACGGCAGTTTATGGCTTGCTGGATTGATAATACTTTCCAAAGAGGCCTTGTAATTTTGAGGCTTGTAACTAAAGCGTCTTGTGGTACCGAGGAGCACACAGCCCAAACCCAGACCGGTTGTTTTTCGTTATTTAGGGGAGGCTTATGCCCAGCAGTGGAGGTCTATCGGCTGAAATGATGAACTAAAACGCATTCAAATTCACTGGCAAGCAAAATCCGGCTTCATTCTCCATAACATTATGTTGAGTTTCGACCGCTGTGGACTCGCAGTATAATCAGCTGCTGATCGGTTGCATGCTCTTGCCGTGTGTCGTCTTTGTGGAGGGAATTTTCCAGTACTTACCACGCTTGGTTGGCAGGTTTGTTAGCGCAGAATAGCTACTGTTCCACAGAAGGGACGCTGCGCTGCTGCCTCTGGTTTAGAGTCCCTAAGTCGACTTTTACGACATCCACGGGAGGAAATAGGATCGTGCTATATTCTTATGCTTCCTGTTACCACACCCTCGAAGTTAAACATGGCAAAAGTAAGCAGTGTTAATGCCTATACTATGTTCAACATGGACTACTTTATGAATCGCTATAATGACCGAGAAGAATTATCGCAACAATCACCATGCTTGACAGACGAACTGGTGATCGCAGCAAGTCGTTATTTATTTTGACGTATCGGCGGTCGCAAAGACTTAAGCTTGGAATGGAAGCGAAATAAATGTATCTTTTATTTTTAATAGCAAAATTACATAGCCTTAGTAACTACTAAGTTTCACACGGCATAATATAATTATATCTAATCAAAACGTACGGCAATGCATAACTCGCGCCATCTGTCATTCAATACTAACTGCTTGTTGTAGTCAACTACGTCGTAGCATATCAGCCCGTAATCCACCATCCAGCGTAACCATAGGCCTTCTAGAACGCTACGATAATTTATTTATTTATTCAGAAAACCAACAGCGATACAATAATGTGTACAAAAGTCTTATATAACTGCTAAGTATGGCCAATTATAATCTATAAAAAATAAAATTCCCGTAAGCACCACACTTGGCAGATGATTGGTGATGGTGGTGATTGCGGTATGATGTTTTTAGCACATAGGCGTCCACTGCGGCGTGTCATCTAGATAGATTCTTTACGTCACCCGCGGATGCAAGAAACGCACAACTGCGTAGAAACACCATAATATAGAAATAATTATTACCGATGTGTTACTAAAAGAAACATCAACATACTGCAATCACCAATCCACCTGCCAAGCGTGATGATTATTATCGTCAGTAACCGCAACCGCGCCCTCCCGTGTGATAATAACAACATACTGACGTGATCACCAGTACGTCTGCCAAGTGTGGTGATTATAGCAATAACCCCTATAGTCGGTCATTGAAGTAATCATTGGGAGGTCCATGTTCAGCAGTAGTCTTTTAAGGGCTCATGTGTATGATGAGACAAAGAATACAAAAATACTTTTTCAGAAGGAGTAAATACTTGACACACATAAAAGAGAACCTACCGAAAATGTTGGATGCCAAAGTCTTGAGCCACAAGTCTAAGTCCAGTAAGAAACACCCTCCTCCTATCTTTGAAGTAAGGATTCTGATATTTTTCTACCTACAGCAGTTATAGCATAGCTTCGCTAAATGGTATATAGAGACCCTAAAGTAGTAAATAACGTAATAAAAATAAAATAAATGAATAATAAAACCTCTCTGGGCAGTCGTTATCTCACCATGGGATAAGGTAATCCTGGAGGGCAGATCAAAGTAGCTGCTTGATTTCTTCCTACCTTATGATTAAAAAAAAGTATATCATAAGAAGAAAAAAAGGATATTAAGCAGCTTACCGAACGCAGGGCAGTTTGTGGCGAGCTGAATGTGAGTGGTGACACTGTTTACCCGAATGCTCCAGAGAGTTGGTCAGGGCCTTGTCTCCGGCTTGCCTTTATTGGTTGGTTGGAGTGGTACCCCGTGAGTGCCCGTAGGATTTTCAACTCTGGCTTGCCTTAGTTGGCCGATCAGAGGGGGGCCGCTAGAGCTATATGCTCGAGGGTGGAAGTGTCTAATGGCGTAATAACGGGGAAACCCGCTCCGAGTCTTCGAGACGCGCGATGGTGAAACCGGTGCCCCGCACCTCTCTACACCCCTAACCGCTCATTGCTCCTTGTCGCCTGTAGTGGTGGCCATTTAGGGGGCCCATCTTGTGAGTGGGAAGTCGCCGTCTGCCAGAGAATTTCACTTTAAAGGTTGAAAGGCAGAAGCCGTTTTTTTTCGTTTTTCTCAGTATTAAATCCATTTAGCACCCATTGCAATAGACCTTATACTTGTAGTTTCCATTTGATACAATAGTTTTACTCTTCCGGGGACGATCCGAGACTGCATTTTATAGTGCAGCCATGGAGAGCCCCGGTTAGTGTCCCATTACATTTTAGATTCAAATTCTCGAAAGGGCCTCTGCGTGTTGGACCCATGTCCCCGCGTAAGCCTATCAAAACACCGGGTTCCCTCTAACAGGGGATATAAGCCCGTGAATAGAGAAACATATAGAAATAATAATAATAATCGGTATTTCACCAAATATGACAATTTACAATTCCTGATTACAGTACCTCTGAGTATAATTTTGAAAGTTAACTAACAAAAGATTAGAATAACTATAAAATAAAAAACAAAATGATCACTTACGAGCGTTAAAAGTTGTATCAAGTCAGATATGCTCTATCCTCCGTACTAGTTAAAACTGAAGTAATATATCTTGAACATTTAGTAAACTGAATAGGTAACAGAAAATATCAATTGAAGTCTAGCATATACAAGTACTTAACATTCAGGGTACCCGTAAAAGTGCACATAAATATGTCGTTCTTTAAATGAGTATTCCTTATTTTTTTACGGTGGTGTGGTGTGCTCATGCATTGTCCTACGCCCCTGGGGAGAGGGGCAAAAGGTCTCTTACCGGCTAAAAACACCTGTGCTCGAGAATCTCGAGAACGACTGCTCCAGAGGAAGGGGTAACTGTAAAGAGCCTTCCCAGCCAAATCTCGGGCGGATTATGGGGTCGCCTCGAAGCCTAGCTGTGCACTATGCTGTGGAAACGTGAGCACATGCATGAGTTTGTCCCTAGATAATTCTGAAGCACAGCTCACAGTGAGGTACAGTCACCTTCCCTTCGCTAGACGGGGTGACCCCTTTACAGTCATCCCCTCCGTGCCTAAAGGCGTGACACCAATGGGCGGTTCTAGTGTGATCTTACGAGGACATGGAGCCCCCCTTCGGTGCTGAAGATGAGCGCTCCAGTTGTTTTGGCCAGTAGGAGTCCGGCATACCCATTCCACTGTAGCCCACTACCGAGTGACCTCAGTAAACGCTCAGCGTTCGTGTGATCCAGACAATTTTTAGTCGTGGCGGCGGCGATATACGATATTGATACAAAGTTTGAAGAAGTTTGACTTATGACTGACTTGGTCCTTCCAAATGAAGTTAAGCAAAGAAAATGGGTACTGAGAGTTTTCCACTCTGTATAAAACCTTAGTTTACCTATTCTATTCTGGTATAAGGATTGAGAAAATAACTATGTTTCTCGTTTATCCTGAACTTCGGTGATTCACTTCGTTGCACGACAGTATCACGCATGCTCTAATCACCGCTGCAAAACAAACTGGTTTGAGCTTGCTCACGACGCCCCGCTCGACGCAAACAAGCCTGCTGTTCCCGGCGCGCCGCTCCACGCATGGACTCTGGAACTCAAGACACTTGCATACTTATCCATGTGATTGACGCTACCGCCGCACGCCCCACCCCGCTGAACGCTCGACTTGAGCGTGCAATCAATCCGTACACTTATATTTACAAAATAATTACCTACCTATTGTGATTCCTGGCGCAAACTTTACTTAAATAGCTGTTGTAATTTCAGACGACAGAAACAACTGATGACAGACCAGGCCGAATTGGACCAAAAATTGTAGTATTCGACGCATCGACGGGTTAGTTTACAAACACACAGTATTCATCGTTTAATAGAACTTTAAAACACCGTCCGTCCGTTAATGCCTATTACAACAGCATCCACTGTAAACCGTTGATTAGAACGGTCCCTGTATAAATTGTCTTAATAAGAACTGCATCTGGCCTAGCAGCTGGGTAATTACATTTTAATGTTTAGCGGTTAGCGGACTCAATATCTTTGCTAATAGTATTAAGTGTTTGCTTAAAGGCAAACTCGAAAACATCTGGACCAGTTCTGAAAGTTATGTCACAGTGAGGAAGCTATGTTCCAGATAGATATAAGACCATGTTTCACCTCAGCAATGTATGGGTGGATTGCTAGTTAGTCATATGGACGCTGTTGTCTTACTAAAACTAGAAGATGACTTAATCGCAGCCAGGGAAATCACTAATACAATGAACTTAATTCTAGAAATGGGTTGATTTTACTTTTTCATTTCAATCTTTTAACTTCGTGAGCATGTACCAGTGGCGAAGTATATATTTTAAAACCGGATTTCCATCGGCTTCCCTTAAGGAACTGGTTAAATTTAGATTAACGACATTATATGCTTTTAAGCGGGCACTAAGTTATCTTCCTTTGGATTAATAAAACCTCATCAATTTGTGTAGCAACATAAGCTGAGAGATCCCGGCTTATCTGCCGACACTAAAATGTATCAAACTAACTCCGTACTACGCACCACACATGTCACTTTCATTTACATTATTACGTGTCGCTTTTGCCCTCGCAAAATGTTTCCACCAACAAGCCCATATCTACCGAATTCCGACAGAGGTAGGGAAATCGAAGCGTACTAGTGCAAGCGAGAAACAATTATCCCATTATTTAATTGGTCGCGTCAGTTAAATAGATCTTGAACACTCGGCGGAGTGCTCGATTTATTCTCTCATACATGCTCGTAAGTTGGCGGAATAAGGACTAAATTCCCTTAACTTTTTTAATAATCAGGAGGGATTCTAATCATTTTTGTTTTGTTCAGAGAAGTTAGATTTTCGTGATGGCACCGTGTTCCTGCGTGTTTGAGTGTAATTTGTTTTGATTAGAGAATTGTGTAAATTAGTGTAATTCGTTACTTATCTGTTTTACTATTGTTTTAAATGGTCTGTGAACGATTGATGAGTTTTGAATTGAATTTGGTTCGATAAAGATATGATGGCATTCATTCAAATTGTAAATTATTTGACCGATAATTTATTATTCTCCGAAACATATTAGCGATTCAGCTTTTTGAAACGGCTTCGCGCTTGCAAATATCCACCCTTTGCCGCTCGTGTGTACAGCGCTAATCACACACAAAAGTATTTTAAATATTTGACGACACGGTTGGTGCAGTGGCTGATACAGTCGACTGCTGCGCTCCGGGTCGCGGGTTCGATTCCCGCACGGAACAAATATTTGTGTGATCTGCAGGTGCAGTTGTTCCGGGTCCAGGAGAAATCCTAGAGTGGGGCAATGTTTAAAAAAAAATTGCTTATTTTCTTTTCTTTTTGATTTGGTTAGTGGCCAACTTTTTGCCAGAGTTGGTCAAGCCGCCAAAAAGCTTGCAACTCGGCTTAACAAATGCTGCCTAATGATAACAAACGGGACCGATGATTTTACGTGCCCTGCCGGAGACGCTCAGTTGAAATACCACTATGCAGTCACCTATCTATAAACTGAGTGGTGCTTAACCTCACCCTATGTTGACCAATCAGTGCAGTGTTAGCGCAGTGGCTAGGCGACTGGCTTTCTGCGCTTCATGTCGCGGGTTCGATCCCTGCACGGTACAAATATTTGTATGATCAACAGATAGTTGTTTTAGGTCTGGGTGTTTGTGTGTGGGAGATATATGTCTGTAAACTGTACCACGATGCAGGACAAATATTATTGTGAGGCATCGTTTATATAATAAACTAGCTGAGACGCGCGGTTTCACTCGCCGTTTAATTTAAAAGAAATTGGATTATTATAAATAATTTAGAGTAAATACTTCGGCATAGACATTTGACATAGAGTATATATTTTGGATTTCTTGGGTTATAATTATTTTGCGCGGAAACCTAATTTTTCTAAAATAAAAGTCTGCGTGTGAAAGTCCGGTAGAAATCGGTCCAGCCGTTTCGGAGATTAGCGGGAACAAACAGACAGACAGAGAGACAGACCGACAGACAGACAGAGAAAAAAATAAAATAGTATTTTGGATGTGGGTACCGTACTGTTACTATTACTATACTTACGTATACTTTCATATACATTTAGTAAAAATCTGTTATTTTGACATTATAAACAGACACTTCAATTTTATTTATTTGTATAGATTTGTATATATAATACTATAGGCTTATTAGGTAAGAACTGTAGAAGTGCCAAAAGAAAATAGAAATAAAGTATTATGCTCATTTCATTTGGCACCTCCAGGCACTGGTCGCCTAGTTTTGGTGGGTGACGAGAGAGTGAGTGTCCAGGGTCTCTCTAGCTTCGCGACCATCAGAGCTACGGCGTGCGTGTACGGAGGCAAGTGGATGTATGAGGTGCAGCTCGGAACTAAGGGGATTATGCAGGTAAGCCCGAATTAGTTTTGTGGAGTTGGCAGGTTGTAGTTATATATTCTATGTACGTACTACGGCTCTAGTAAGTACCGCAAGTACTTTGGTCGAAACTTCTTTTCAATAAATTGCAATAATACAAAATTTGATAATGATGATCATCATTTCAGGCCAAAAATGTCCACTGTTGTACAAAAGCCTCCCCCAAAGATTGTTACAACGCCCAGTATGGGTTTGTGTTGTGGACTCAATGGGGGTTTTATGCTATAATCGCCACGATTGGCAGACGTGTTAGCGATTGCATTATAGTTCGCATTGAGTTATAAATGTACTCGAAGGATACTGCTGCCTATCCTTCGTATAATCCCGTAGTCACCCTTTACGACACCCATGGGATGAGATGGGTGGTAGTATTCTTAGCCCACACCATAAGTTACTTTTTAATTTGATATGTATGTATGATGATAATGTTAACATTGTCATTTTTATTGGCTACTTTTCTTTCATGACTTATTGTATTTGTATGCTGCTAATTTTTCTTTGCCGTGAGGTGCCGGCTAAGAATACCACCAAAAGGTGTCGTAAAAGGCGACTATGGGATTAGCCGAAGGAAGGGCAGCAGCGTCCTTCGAGTACAAATAATACAACTGCGATCGCCAACCTGTCAGCCAAGCGTGGCGATTATGACAAAACCCCCTAATAAGCACACAGCACAAAGTTATATCGGTCGTTGTCGCAATCTTTGGGGGAGGCTTCTGTCCAGCAGTGGACGTTTATTTGGCTGAAATGGTGATGATGAATTTTTCTTTTAATGTTTTATCTTATTTCGCATGCCATTTAAAGGCTAAATAGGCTTAGAAAAATTTGTTAGTTTTTTTTTAAAAACGGTGTCACCCTACTCTACGATGTCTCCTGTGTTATTCCACACACAATACACCCAGACCCGGAAAAACTACCTGCAGATCATACAAATATTTGTTCCGTGCGGGAATCGGACCCGCGACCCAGAGCACAGCAAACTATATCAGCCACTGCACCAAGCATGCCGCCAACAATTTATATTAGAACTTCATATTAAATCGCGTAGAAGCATCTACAGAAATGAATTTGACAATTGAAGTGTTACTAAACGAAAACGTCAAGCTATCCAAAGGTAATTTCGCGTTAATTCCCGTTTCTTAATATAGTAATTAATTGTTACTATCCAAGACCAACCCATCTCATACAGTGGGTGTCGTAAAAGTCGACTAAGGGATTAGACGGAGGATGGGCAGCAGCGTCCTTCGAATACATTAACAACTGAACTGCGATCGCCAACCCGCGTGCCAAGCGTGGTGATTATGGCAAAACCCCCCAATGACCACACAACACACCGATATCGGTCAATGTGGTGATCTTTGAGGGACGCCTAAAATCTCACTATTTCTGTGTGGTACCGGCTTAAGAATAAGTATAGCACTACTCCATCTTTTCCCGTGAATGTCATAAAAGGCGACCAAGGGCCTCTTAACTAAAGAGATGAGCAGCAGCTTCCCCTCTGTGAAAAAGGAGCACCTCTACGCTCACCAACCTGCCTACCAGGTGTGGTGAGTACTAGCAAACTCTCACCAAAATGACACACGGCATACATCCGGTCGTTCATGGGGGAGGCCTTTATTTAGCAGTAGATGGATCTTATGGCTGGTGATCCCAGAAAAAGCAACTACCAAATTGCGTTCCGTTTTACGCAATTCGGGATTTAATATAGAAAATAAGTTTCGGCCAAAGTCACCCCGCGAACCAAAGTAACCCCAATCAACCACGTACCGGGACAATTCGTCTTAAGAAAGGGTAAGAAGCATTACAAGGTCCCATCGACAAAGTTTACTGAGATTCAAGAAAATACAAACAAAACGGTTGACACGGTCGATTGGTTTTGTGCGTGTCACGGGTTCGATCCTACACGAAACAAATATTTGTAAGTCGTTCCGGGTCTGTGTTTGTGCGTGTGAGATTTATGTCTGTAAACTGTACGAACAACACAGGAGAAATTTTAGAGCAAGACATCGTTTACACAAAAATTCACAATAAATAAATCCTCCAGGTCGGGTGGTGCACAGCATCGTGCGTCTTCTCCATGGATACAGGAGTGGGTGACACTGCCCACTCCTACGCTTATGATGGCGGGAGGGTTAGAAAGTGGAACGTGGCCACCTCACCATACGGCGAGGCCTGGCTGCCGGGTGACGTCATCGGATCCTGTATCGATCTGGACAAAGGAACTTTAGAGTTTTTCAGGTAAGTTAAATTTTGATAGTTCAAAGTCATTTATTACATTGAAGTAAAGTCGTTTCTACCTGGTTTAATATGCAGGGAATACGTCTAGATATATGCAACATAAACCTTGAATCTTTGATTCAATAAATCAAATAAAAATCAAGGTACCTTATAACCTTATGATTAAATTCAAGCCTGCCCTGCCAAGTACGTTTTAAGGCTCGGTCAAACGGAGCGCGTTGTCGACCTCTTTCGTGCCGTATATATATAAATTACAACAGAAATTAGTCGTGCCCAAATCATGTCCTGGAGTGGATTGAACATGGAAAGGGTCCTTTTCTTATAGGAACTATTTTCAGAAAACATGTTAGCAGAACATGTTAGAAGAATCTAGTTCCGCTAGTTTATAATTATGCACCTTTCTGTTCATGTTTGTGCTTCACAATTCATCGGTTCTTTCGGTCAAGATCAAAAACAAAAATCAGATTCAATTGATTATAGACAATATAGATTATAGACACGCACTGAAAAATTCACATTATTCATTGCAACAGCATAGTAAGAGATGACAATATGGCGCCTATACATTCACTGGCACACGCATTCGTGTACCCGGTATAAAACTTTGCATTAGGTCGGGTCGGTTCGGTTCGAGAGGAGCCGGTTCGGTCTAAAATTCGTTCCGTCCATTCGTCCGAACATATGGACCTGTCGAACCTGTTTCAGTTGCTATCTCGGATTGGGCCGATATCATTCCAGCATAGGACATAGTCAGACCTGGAACAATTCTGATCCCGAACTATTACTCATCTCTAACAGAAATACACAAGCCGCGATGCGGTCGCGCCGACACGACGCGCTCCCTATTTGACAGAATCTTTAATGACAAATAACAGAAATATAAAGGAAGACTGCCGGTTCTATAACCATCAAACATATTCCGGGTGATTTCAGTATTAACTGTTCAGTTAATGTTAGGCTAAATCAATCAGGAAATTTTGTCTTCACTCCACATTCACCATACAATCTCGAATATGGAAATTGGTTCATGCTATTTTTATTAGCTCCAATACAAGGGCATGAACGAATTATAAATAATATTATGGATATTGAAATATGTACGTTTCAATGTCGGAAAATGTCAAGGTGCCAGGCTGTATTCGAAATATGTTCGGTATAACGGTATCGTATTAATATTGTCAATTTAGAAACAGATTGCGCAAATCGATCATCCTGTGAGGTTTAGCAGCCTTGTCGCATACAAACTTGGATGGGCATACACTGTTTGTACACAAGAAAGATAGACTTCTCGACCCTTAGAAAGCACGTTAAACCGTAGGTCCCAGCTGTATCAGGGGGTCCTTTACAATCCCCCTGAGAAGTGTCTGGGGGTTGTCTTCTTTACAGTTGCCTCCCCTTCGCTAGAGAGAGTGACCACTTTACAGTCAGCCCTTCTGAAAAGTGCCTAAAGCGTGGCTCCAATGGGTGGCTCTAGATTGAGATTATTCGTGTTCCTGGAGCCTCCCTTCGGTGCCGAAGATGACCACCCCGGTGGTTTTAGCAGTAGGAGTACGGCATCACATCCACCTTTCCCCGGGGCGAAGGAAGTACATGACGTTTACCCATCGGATCAATAAAAAATTGTCCTAACTATCATGCCAATAATAAAAAAAAATGTTTTATAACTTAAAATATAAATTAAATAAAACTCTCATTCTGTGGTGTCCGGATTAAGGATACACACTACTGTATCGGGAGATAGAGCAGTGCGTATCCCATGGATGTCATAAAAGGTGACTAACGAACTTTAAACCAGAGGGAAGGGAACCAGTGACCCGTTTTGTGGAACAGCTGCCATGTGTGACGAGTACTGGCAAATTGGAAATGGAATGGTCGTTGTGGAAATCTATGGTTGAGGTTTTTGTTCAGCAGCACCTTTCTGCCGATATAACGATGCTGATAATCCCACTTGCTGCGGTAAGTTGGTAGGTTTTAGTGGAACTACTTCCATTTGACCTCCTCGTTCCACCACTGTAATATCTGCTTTTCAAATCTTCCTCATATAATTCTTTAGTTTCCTAACAACACATAGTAAGATACGGGACGGCGTATTCATAGTCAAAAACAACAAAGTATGACCGTTAGAACAACATATTTTTTACACTGGTCCTAAAACATCGAGCACATCATAGATGTTGTGAAGGTGAACATGTAATTGCATGTTCATCGTCACCATCATATCAGCCAAAAGACGTCCACTGTGCAACCAAGGCCTCCCCATACATTTTCACAATTGTGTATGTAAGATTTATGTCTGTAAACTGTATCCACGACACAGGAAAACAAAGTGTGGGGCAACATTGTTTTTAGAAGAAAAACAAAACAAAATTGTGTCGTCCTTTTGGGGGAAATTTGTGGCAATCGTGGTGAATACTGGCAGTATTCACCACGATTGCCAGGCTGGTTGGTGAAAGCAGTATGTCTACAGTTCCACAAAAGGTACGCTGCCGCCCATCCCTTCTGTCTTGTCACTTAGTCGATTTGACGAAATCCACGGGAGGAAGTGGATTGATGATATGTCCTTAATTTCCACATACCACACGGAGTCCCATGTTACAATATGCTAATGACGACGTATAACGATCAGTAATCCAATGCAAAGGATCGTGATTGTCTCGGGAAACTGACACCGGTCCCTTAGTACCTACTAAAGGGTAAAATAATTTTAAAGATAAAAATATTTTTATTCATGTAAAATCATTTATAGGCACTTATGAATAGTCAAGACTTTAGTTGCCTCGTTCCAAGGTGTAGATTTCCTATGGCGAGGAACGGGCAAGAAACTCCATGGTTGCTCTTTTTAAATCATATTGGTACAATGTTCTCGAAATGATGGTAATGTGAGGACAATGCAAGAGAAAAGAGTCTAAACTTCTTAAAAATTCTACACTAAACAAGTTTCATTTTAATATTTACCAGAATTTCTGATTCAATTGTCATGACAGCATTAAGATGACCAATCCCAACAGACGGCACTCGTTCACGAGCATGACGCATGCATCAGCGTCGTCAGCTCAACCATATTGTAGGGAAACTTAGGTCCATCTGTATAGTAGTGATTTTTGATGGGCTACATCACATCAGCCTGTAAATCTCGACTGCTGAACCCATGTTCAACGTCATGGGCCTCTGACTACGACGAATGGTCATAGGAAATATTGTCATAATCATCACACTTGGTATTGGATTGATGATCACAGTATGTTGTTATTAGTACACGGGAGCATTATGCTACCCATTGTTTTGATATAAACTATCGCGTTTTACGACACCCAGGAGTGAAGATAGGTGGTCTATTCGTTGCCGGGATCCACACGAAACGGGCTCATATGTGGACATGTCATTATATACACTCAAAGCTTTATGTTATCACCAGGAACGGCATATCAATGGGCATGACATTCGACAAGGTGGCACATGGCTCTGGTCTTGCGTACTTCCCAGCGGTGTCGCTAGCAATGCAAGAACACCTGTACGCTAACTTCGGGCATGTGCCGTTCGTGTGAGTAATAGTTTGAAATATTTGTAAAGTACTTTTCAACAAGCCCTTATTATATCACAGAAGTAATTAAATTGGGCCATAATAAGAACATAACCTTGTCTTGATGAGCTAAACGAAGCAGTGACAAAGCATGCACCATTTGTGCCTTCGTGAGTCCAATTCTAGAATCGGGTTGATAATACGTATTTTCCAAGTACAAAATACTCGTCTATGTAATGAGTAAGATGCGATTGCTATCACTGCTTTGACCACAGCTCTGAACTGGTATTTTTCATCAGGATAAAAGTATTCCATAAAATAAATTGGGGCCCTAGGATTATCCCAGCGAAACTCCTAAAATTTATCAAGTTTTTTTTATTTTTTCACGTGGAGCGATGATTATACAACATTTTTCTTAGTGTATATGAAACCTAAAACTGGCCGTGTGGTGCCGGTAAGAATACCACCACTCCATCTCATCCCGTGGGTGTCGTAAAAGGCGACTATGGGATTATCTGGAGGATGGGCAGCAGCGTCCTTCGAGTACATTTATAACACAACTGCGATCACCAACTAGTCTGCCAAGCGTGGCGATTATGGCGAAACCCCCCAATGAGCACACAACACAAACCTATGGGTTCCATACCCAACAGTGTGAGGGAAGGCTTCTGCCTAGCAGTGGACGTTTTTCGGCTGTAATGATATACGTATCCTGAAAATAGTATGTTCAGATACAGTAATAGAATCAATTGCAATTGTTTTTAAACTATGTTTTATTTAGTCCCAAAATTAGTTTAAAAAAAACATTTTTGAAACTTTCTAAACAGAATTCAGCTGCCCGTACTAGCGACATCGCATCCTCACTCACTCGCCTCACGCTCCTTTCCTACATACATCAGCATCAGTGCAGCATGATTATGCGCAGATACCCGTTATCTGCAACATAACACGCCTATAAGTTTATGAGATTTCATTATATTATTTTTTTGTTTTATTTTTGACAAAATACAAATCTTTTAGCGTTGTAATCCTAAATACCAACAATAATGTTGTGTAAGTATTTAAAAACATAGCTCTTCTTTAGCTCACAAGAAAACATACAACGTCTACTACTGAACAAAGGTCTCCCCCATAGATTTCTACAATTGTCTCGTCACATTAGAGGGGATTTGCCAGTACTCACCACGCTTGTCAGGAGGTTTTTTTTTTTTAAACGCCCCACACTAGGATTTCTCCTGTGTCGTGGGTGCGTTTACAAACACAAAATCCACACACAATACACCCAGACCCGGAACAACTACCTGCAGATCGTACAAAAATTTGTTCCGTGCGGGAATCGAACCCACGACCCGGTGTGCAGCAGCCGACTGTATCAGCCACTGCACCAACCGTGCCGTCGAATTAGTGAGTTGGGTTAGTGCGCGCAGAATGGCTACTGTTCCACAGAAGGGACGCTGCTGCCCATCCCTCTGGTTTAGAGCCCCTTAATCGCCTTTTAACGTATCCACGGGAGGAGATGGAGTGGTGCTATATTCTTAATCCTTATTAAAGTTTAATTATCACCACAGTTTCCCAGTGGACGGATTCGCACCACTGCAAGCTGCCCCTCAACGCGAGTGTACACGCGCGGCGTTGCTGTTCAAATCTTTAGAGGCACTGCTGGATGAACTAGCTAGACCATCTGATATGAAGCCTTCACTTACTGCTAAGAGTAGCAAGGTACTTTTACCATGAATAAAATCTCGACAGCTGCAATATGTTGTCAATTAATAATCAATAATCCTAATATCGGCCGGACTCAAAACTGGTAGTAGAAGCAAACACAGTTACATCTTCTTCGTTTGGTTCGTCGTCAACCTTGTGTCGGTTTACTGGGGGTAGGTCCCTTATTGCTGTGGTCGGTGGCTACGAAACGCTACAACGCTAACAACTGCTACGCGCCACTTACATCACGCCTACGTGCAAAACGGCTACGATTGCTACACGCTACCGGCAACATGCTTGTTCTAGCGAAGCAGCTACACCTCGGTAACTTATTTCACCGTAGGTAAGTAAATTTATTATTTTGAGAAACTTACCATTATGAACAAATTACAAAGCACTCCGCCAAAGGAAATCCGACATGCGGCATCCAGCCCCGACATTTCAGCAACCACCCCAGGCATAAAATTCACAAACATTACTACCCGTGCTAAAAGATCTCTCAATGACTCAACTTCCACTGAGCTACAATTATTCAAGGAAGAAATCAAAGAGCTATTTTCAACATGGAAGAAGGAACCAGGCCAGATACTTCGTTAAATTATTTCTGATGTGGCTGATGTAAAGTTGTAAAATGAAAAAAAAACATAACTGCTACTTAGAGTTGGTAAAAAGCATCTATCTTGACGGCACGGTTGGTGCAGTGGCTGATACAGTCGGCTGCTGCGCACCGGGTCGTGGGTTCGATTCCCGCACGGAACAAATATTTGTACGATCTGCAAGTAGTTGTTCCGGGTCTGGGTGTATTGTGTGTGGGATTTATGTCTGTAAACATAGGAGAAATCCTAGTGTGGGGCAAAGTTTAAAAAAAAAAAAAAAAAAGGTCTTGCTTACAAATGCAAATACGAGGAAATAAAGTCCAGTGTTGTAGGTTTTAGTAGGGAACGCACAAGCTTACTTCATCATGTTAATGTCCTAGAGAGCAAAATACATGACATGGAAACTAGCTCCCGTAGCTTAACTATATAAACTAGAAACCTACCACCACCAGAGATTCAAGAAGGAGGTCGCTTGGAGAAGGAGGAGCCGGGGTAACAACCGCGGCGCCCGTGTCAATCACGCCTGAGCCGCCTGTAATCTTTATACGGGGGCCTTGGGGGCCGCTTCTTATTGGGGAATCTGCGTGCTCATACTGTGTGACCCCCCGGAAGAAGATGGCGATATGAATGTGGTCACGTTCCGCCGTGTGCGCAGCATAACGCATAGCGAGGCTTCGGGGGAATAATTTACAATCCCTGCGAGAGGAGCCTGTGGGAGTGGCTTCCTTATAGTCGCCTTCCCTTGATAAAGGGGGTAACCGCTTTACAGTAGTCCACTCCTTACTTTGACATATGCCTAAAGGTGTACCAATGCTTGGCTCTAGATGGAGATTATGCGAGTTCCTGGAGACTCCATTCGGTGCCGAAGATTGCACATACCGAGCAACCACTGGGAAGACGGTGGCCCACACGTAGTCATGTGACGTAGTGTGTATGCAGCATAGCGCATAGCAAGGCTTGGGAGGATCCATTATAATCCTCCCCGAGAAGTGCCTGAGGGGCTGCCTTTATAGTCGCTTTGAACTCATCCTCATCACTCATCACTCTTCGAGATGTGCCTAAAGGCATGGCACTAATCGGTGGCTTTACGTGATCTTACGAGGACCTGGAGCCCCCTTTGGTGCCAAAGATGACTATTTCAGTGGTTTGAGCCAACGACACGACGCCGACGAGTCCTACGTCATTACAATTATTTAATATTTCTTTTTTTATGTTTTTTTATATTTCCGCTACTGCACGAAAAAGTATTAATATTTGTATTTTTTCTGTGTGGAAACTACTAAAATTTTCTATTCCATTTATCTACTATCTTTCAATAATAGTGTCTTTTCGGTACACTGACCGGTATGTGTTTAGTCCACTTTAAATGAAAAATAAAATGAACTTTTTAAAAGTAAATACGGGCTTCAAAACTCCTACATGTAATAAATAGGTACAGTGGACTCAAAAAACGTCACTGCTTTTTACTGCCGCTGCAAGTCGGTGCCATTCTGGTGCAATAACCACGCTTGGCAGGCGAATAGATAATCACAATAGTTGTTGATTTTAGCACACAAAAGAACACCGCTACTGACTCTCTGATAGACTTTCATATATATCCATAAAAAAAGATTAAGAAAAAAGCTTGCGATCAACAATTTGCGTGCCAAGCGTGGTGATTATGGTAATATCCCCATATGACCACGCATCGTAGGTAGGGAGGCCTATGTTCTGCAATGGATGTGTACGGGCTGAAGTTTGTATGTATGCGTGAGATAGAGAGAGGCAGAGAAATGAGAGGGCTTTACTTTAGGTTTACTTATTGCCATCGACTATGCAGCATAAAACAGCCAATATTAAACAAAATAATTTCAACAGGCAAAGTCAGAGACATCGAAAACTGCTGAAGAGGAGGTGGCATTACGGATACACAGTTCAGGATCTGTGTACAGTCCACGGGCGTCCCCACATGCTATTGTCGATGCACAGAACACTGAGATCAAGAAAATGTCCAGAAAGGTTATTGTTGAAACTAAATCTCCTTCAGTAAATTTCATTACATGAGTCATGGGATCATGTCTCCTTCGTTAACACGGACACGTCAACCTGTAAACGTCGACTGCTAAACACGGGGCTCCCCCAGTTACCAATACAATGAGCTGTCATATGGAATATTGCCATCATCACCACGCTCGGACTAGGGATGGGTGATTTCAGTATGTTGTTATTAGCACACGAGAGGATGCTATTGCACTTCTTCTTGATATCTACTCATCGTTTTTCACGACAGCCATGGATGAAGAGGGTGTTCCGTGCTTTGTCGCGAATTGATTTAAGAAAATCAAGACAGAAATTTGCACTTTTTTTATCTTTGTCCCTCATTAGCATTGATAGCACACGCAATACACCTAGATCCGGAACAACTATTCCGTGAGGGAATCGAACCCGCGACCCAGAGTGCAACAGCCGACTATATCAGTCACTGCACCAACCGTGCCGTAAAATTAATGATCTATTGTTAATATAATAATAATAATGACAAAGGCAGACGCCGTTGTTCGCGTATTTATTAAACTTTTCATTCCATGTAACACGTATTGTAAAAGGTCTATTACAATACGTGTTACATGGAATGAAAAGTTAGTTAGTCCCATCGTTATAGTTTCCATCTCATACAATAGCCTTACCCCACCGGGGACAATCCGTAAGTTAATTTTATAGTGCAGTAAAGGAGTCTCCGGCTAATGTCCCATTACATTTTAGATTAAAATTCTCTTAAGGGCCTCTGCGTGTTGGACCCATGTCCCCGCATAAGCCTATGAAAAGACCGGGTTTCCCCTGTAATACAAACCCGTGAAGAGACATGTAGATAATGATAATATTTATTTATTATTATATTTATATCTCATATGTTTTAGATTACCAGCTTACTGTTAACAACTCCAAAGACTTGACATGGTTCAAGACCCAGAATTTCTGCTGCCGTAGGCGTAAATGCCGGTTTAATATCAGGAAACATAACGTCAATCGATGTAAAAATGAATATATCACCTTGTTTGCAGGCCTTCCTAATGTCCTTATCACGGCTGGTGGTGGTGGAACTAGGAGGTGTTCTCCGCCTCTCGTATGTAGTTGTGGCAGAACTCCTACCTCGACTTCGAGGACTCATCGGCTTGAGGACCAGGAGTTTCCATACCGACTTATACGCTACCGACTTCTACATGAAGTCCAAGGATGAGAATTTTGTTAGTGGTTCTTTATTAGTCACGTTTCCGCGTGGTGTCCAGATTAAGAATATCACCTCCCTATCTCCTCCCGTGGATATCTTAAAAGGTGACTAAGATACTCTAAACTATTTTGGAATGGGTAACAGTAGCCATTCTGAGCTCACCGACCCGCCTGCCAAGCGTGAGTACTGGCACATTCCCCCTAAACTAAAATAACGACACAATTGTGGAAATCTATGGAGGAGGCCTTTGGTCAGCTGTGGACGTCCTTTACCTGATATGATGATGATGATGGTTAGACACGTTGTGTTATCGTGAAGTTGTAAGTACCTCTACTTTGTTTGGTAACGGATATTCATTATGCAAGCGTTCGTACACACGGCTACATATCAAGCTATAAATTTTCAGGATAAGCTGATCTCGTGTTGTATAGACTATCCGTGCGATGAGAGGTATGTGTATACTGGGGATTTTTAGTTTGATATGGTATTTTTATACCACTAAGGTGGCCACCAAGCATGCGGCCCACCTGATGGTAAGCGGTTACCGAAACCTATGAACGCTTGCAACACCAGAGGTATCACTCGCGCGTTGCCGACCCTGTAAAAATGTATATATAATATAGCCGTGTGTACCTATTATTATTGCGTCATTCCAAAATATATATATTATTTTTATTTAAAAAAAAAACGTTGCCCCGCCCTAGGATTTCTCCTGTGTCGTGGGTGCGTTTACAAACACAAATTCCACACACAATACACCCAGACCCGGAAAAACTTCCTACAGATCGTACAAATATTTGTTCCGTATGGGAATCGAACCCACTGCCCGGTGCGCAGCAGCCGACTGTATCAGCCACTGCACCAACCGTGCCGTCAAATCATATTCTAGCGTTCCTTCGCATCATTATCTCTATCTTGTTCTATTTTAAGGAATACAAATAATGTGATGTAATGATACTTAATAAAAATTGTCAAAATGTTTTCTTAAAATACTGTCCTCTCACTGTCACTCATAGGATGGACACATTATAAAAAGAGAAAGACGGCTCCGCAGTTCGCTATTTCACTTGGTCCGCATTTTGTTTTACCGTGCATTATCCATACATCTAACCATCTTGAGTTATCTAATACTAGCTGGGGCCCGCGGTTTCACCCGCCGTTTAATTTTAAGGCAATCCAATTATTTATATATGATTTAGGTACTCTAAATAAGGCATAGATAATATTTTTGTCATATTTTCGTGTGGTTTTAATACACTTACGTATAGGACACGACTCTTGCGAAGGGAGCCGACCTCGAGTTTGAGCCACGTGGAATGATACCTAGTTGACATAGGCATGTACAGTTCGGCTCATTTCGGTAATGCTCGGTTCACATCGGGCGGCTGCCCTCGGTCCCCGACCCGCCGCATCGCATCGTCCGCACGCACTATTACATCGTTTTCACTTAGCGTTCTTTCAGACATTTTTTCTTTTTTGCAAGGTTCCTATGGGTCATTGCGTGATGATGATTAAATAGCCTTAAACTTTCCTCAATTGGGCTATAAAATGCAAAAAGATTTTTTAAACCTTTTGGTAGTTCCAGACGTTAGCACGTTCAAACAAAAAAACAAACAAACTCTTCAGCAGTCCGTCAAAAACGTCAAGTGTCAAAGACTCAAAGTAAAACAAAGATATGAAAAAATGAAAATAAATTTTGATACATCGTCAATATTGGGTGTATCAAAGCCATAATATACACATTTTATTACAACAGTGAGTTTATTGTTATATCAAGATGTTGTCTGAAGTGAGAGGGCCTGATAAAGTTATATCAACATACTGGAGAGTATTCATCAAGAGAATTTTAACAAGGGGAAACAACTTGATACAATCAGATACCTACAGGAAGAACAAGAAGATGGAAATTTTTTGACTTCCGGGGTGGAAGGCTAGGTGACCTGAGATACAGGCTTCAGCCTAGTTCAGGCACCAGTCTCCCACAGTAAATTTGTATGGTACTATAGAGTTTTCATTACTGTGGAGAGAAAAAAAAAGCTTCAGTATATTAGTAATTATTAAAAAATAGCGCGGGAGACAGCTTTAGTCATTGGTTGCCTAATCTACTAACTAGCTCGTAAATGGGCTGTCTCGACCGGGTTGTACCACTCCGTCATAGAATAGTGGCGTGAAGTAACAATGTTGCTACCGTACGGTGAGTGACGAATACCGGAAGCCCAACCTCAAAAAATATGGCCTACATATGACATGTGTGTTGCAGCTACGAATAGCACAATCTATCTCTTCCTACGGGTGTCGTAAAACGTAACTATGGGATTAGTCGGAGGATGGGCAGCAGCATCCTTCGAGTACTTTGACAACTTAACTGCGATTGCCAACCCGCCTGCCAAGCGTAGTGATTATGGCAAATCTCCCCAATGAGTACACAATACCTATATCGGTCGTTGTATGATCTTTGGGGGTGGCCTGTGTACAGCAGTGGACAACATGGGAATCTTCACTGAAAAATGTCTACCCTAAAGATCTTGCTGGCAATCGTCGTGATATCGAACTTTCGAAATCGTTAGGGCTTAGTTCAGGACTGTATGGAGGATGGTCAAGAATTTCAACTTTTTCCAGCTTCAAATACTCAATCGTTTGACGAGCACTGTGTGAGCTTGCGTTGTCGTGGTGCAGGATGATGCGTCGCTTTGAGTTAGATTTTCGAAGCTCGGCGATGACTTGTGGTAAACAAACTGTGGTATACCACTCTGTGTTAACCGTTCTACGATCTTCAAGTGCAATAGTCGCAACATGGCCGATTTTTCCAACGATCGTGGCCACCATCTTCTTTGAAGTGCTTCGAGAACGAACAACTGCAGTCGGCTTTGGCTCGTCTTGAAAGACCCAGATTGTACATTGTTGTTTAGAATCAGGATCGTAGGCATAGATCCAAGATTCGTCACCACTGATGATGTCGTAGACGTGATTTGACTCTCCTCGGTTGAACCTTTGCAGAGTTTTCTTACACCATCTGACGCAGGCCGCCTTGTGATCGTCGGAAAGCAGATGCGGTATCCAACGGCAAACTAGCTTTCTCACACCAAGCGCTTCATGCAAGATCTTCTGAATGGTTGTCCCTGAGATGCCTAATAGAGCCTCTATCTCTCGATACGTCACATGACGATCTTCGAGAATTAGTTGTCTCACAGCAATGATGTTATCTTCAGTGAAGGCGGATTTTGGGCGTCCTTCGCGAGATTTATCACTAACACTAGCATATCCACGCTGGAATTCTAAATACCAGCGTTCGACAGTCCGCAGATATGGGGCTTCATCACTGAACACAGATGTTAGCTCTTCAAAACACTGAAGCCGTGTCAGGCCTCTTATAAAGTTGTAGAAAATTATTGCACGAACATTTTCCTTAGAAAGATTCATTTTCGTACGTAACCTGACAGATTCCAGTCGACGCTGTGACTAAACAATAGCATTAATCCCAATGATATTGTATATTAAAAGAGGTAGATATGTTACGTACGCGCTTAAAGTAAGAACCAAAACTCCCCCAATTGTAGCACTTTGCAATCAGTTCGCCCAAAACAAATCAATGAGCACACGCTGTCATAATCTCTATTTTTTATTAATTATGTGATAACAATGCCATCGTGCGTATATAGAGAATGCAAAAACTATCAAGCAAACATGAATAAAGAACTTGGGATCTCATACCAGACGTGAGTAATGAATAAAATAAATATTTTTAAACTTTTCAAATTACGTATAGAATAATATTCTCGAAAAAAACCCAGGTCAAACAAAGAAAAGAGACAACACATATATTCTATGACAGGTGCGACAAAGACATCGAGTACACGTGTTGTCATTATAGATAGCTATCTCTTTTACTCTCGCATACTGTAAGAAAGAAGATACAAAAACTAGATGGTAGATGTGCAGTTTTGTAGGTTTAAACAAACAGCGAGACTGGGTTTTGTGCGCCATTCAATATGGACGTAACATATCTATGGTATAATATCATTGATTAATCCTAATACTTTCTACTGTTTTGAGATTCAAAATTTAAACACATTCGAATATAGAACAGTTTCAAATTCAAAATAGCAGGGAAATATGGAAACGAAACGAAACTTAAAAGGCATGCCTAGCAACTTATAAGAATTACGGAGTTTAATACGACCTTTCAACCCCTATTTTACCATCATAGGGGTAGAATTTGTAAAATTCCTTCCTTAGTGGTGCCTGCGTTATTAATGGCATCAACTGCTAAAATTTCAAGTCTGGCCCTGAGGCTAAGGCTCTGCGTTGATGAATCAGGCAGTCAGGACGAGTAATTATATATGTATTAATAACAGTTTATTTGCAGTTTATTTCTTACTTTTATTTACTAGACATCAAGTCATTCAGTCATTTAAATTACTAATTATTGAGAGGCCAACAGCAGACGTACACGATTTAATTGAAACAGAATAATGAAACACAAAAATATTTGTCATATAAATTTTTGTCCGTGGGTGTGGGTGCTGATAGTTTGCATTTTTTATGAAAAGCAAAACGAATAAAACCCTATAAACTGAATTTTAAAGTAGGTTTACCTTGTTTAATCCGCTTTAAATATTGCAAACGCTTTCAAATCTGACCCGCTGTGCCCTTTCAGTCTCGCTGACCTTAGGGCTCGAGTTTAAATTGTTTTAAGATTTTGAACCAACTTTTAGAGCAAGCTGAACTTGACTATTAAATTAAGCGATTTGTTTTTAAATTACAAGTTTCTAGTCTATATTGTTTGAATAATGTTTTTACTACGTTGTAACCGTTCAATGGAGTTTATACAATGCGTATTTATGTATGTAGCTGTTACATGTATCATTATCATTTCGGCCGAATGAAGTCCACTGCTGGACACAGGCCTCCCCCAAAGATCACCACAACGACCGATATAGGTGTGCCGTGGGCTCATTGGGGGGTTTTGCTATAATCGCCACGCTTGGCAGACGGGTTGGCGATCGCAGTTGAGTTGTTATTTTACTCGAAGGACGCTGCTGCCCATTCTTTAGCTAATCCCATGGTTGCCTTTTAAGACGCCCACGGGATGAAATGGGTTGGTGCTGTTTTTAGCAAGCACCATAAGGCAAATGTGTATACCCCTGAAAATCCAATACAAAACTTGACTATTTTGAGATCGTGCTTACTACCGACGCAACCGGCGCAGTTGCTGAGCCTTTGACTTTCTGTGCTATGGATTACGAGTACGATCACGTAAAAAGGAAAATGTTTGTTTGAGGTACATATAATATGTTCCGGCTAGATGTTTGGCTCCGGAACATTCGTTTTGGAAATCCCTTCGGCGCTGAAGATGACTTCCCAGGAGATTTTAGCCGGTATGAGTCTGGTATACTCTTGGCCTCTCTTCCCAGGGTATTATAGTCTCTCTTCCCAGGGGTGGCGGACGAGCCATAAGCAACGCGGACAAAAACAAACTGGTCCGTGGATGTTAGATTTGTTTCTGTATACGCACTAACAATGTAAGAGAAATCCATCCACGAGAGATAGTTTTATTAAAAGAAACAAACACCTATACCTCCACCTAACTTATCTTCTCAAAGAATACCCATTGTCTTTAGGCGGGTCTCGCAGCCAAGCTCCTTTCACAACCTCAACCTCGTCTATGTACTATGCTCGACCTGCTTTGGACCTTTCTAGATGAATCCGCGTTATGTGATGTCCTGGAACACTGTGTTGTCAGAGAATGTCTGCTCTTCGACTTGGTATCTCAGGTATTTACTTTAAAATGTACTTTAGTATATGGTTGTATATATGTATATATGGATTATTTATAATGTATTGTATAAAGTACTATATATTGTTGTATATGTGTGCATAATTTATAGAATAAATACCTATTTGTATTATATTTAATAGATTCACTATTTGATTATATTAATATAATAAGTACACCTCGGAATACCCCTTTGTCTTTGTCCATCTTTTTCTTATCCATCCAAAGGTTGTCTGTAAGAAATCGCTAATAGCGATAAGACCGCCCATTGTACAATTACTGTTCATTAAATGATTCCTAGTAGTTGTTTTTAAAATGGTGTACATCATTTCGGCCGAATGAAGTCCACTGCTGGACACAGGCCTCCCCAAAGATCACCACAACGACCGATATGGATGTGTTGTGGGCTCATTGGGGGGTTCTGCCATAATCGCAACGCTTCGCAAACGGGTTGGCGATCGCAGTTGAGTTTTTATTGTACTCGAAGGACGCTGCTGCCCATCCTCCGGCTAATCCCTTAGTCGACTTTTACGACACCCACGGGAGGAGATGGGGTGGTGGTATTCTAAGCCAGCACCACACGGCATCAGTGGTTTATAAATTAAATTAAATATAGTGGAAAATGACAATGAATTAAAATTATGCAGTTCCAATTTAAACACAAAACGTCGGGGATAGTACAATACCGTGTAACTAGAATTAGTATTTCTTTTTAAACTTTATCCATACTAGGATCTCTCATGTGTCGTGGTTACAGTCACAAATTCCACACACAATACACCCAGACCCGGAAGAAATACCTGCAGACCGCGTAAATAATGAAAGTAGCCAAATTGAGATTGACCGCCAATGCACTTTACAACGCTGAAATAAGCAGTATTTTCTGCCTTCAGTTTTTTTGTTTTACCAATGCTACTTACGCACTATTGAACTATCCCCGATGAAAAGGTGATACTTAATGTGCCTGTGCCTTACGATCAAAAAGGATTTACCTATGGTTTAGCAAGAGAATATTAAGGTTTACATTTATTTTTAATGCATCTGATATGATCCAGGACATGCACTTCAACTTGCAAATGGAAGGCGTATTCGTGATATGTGGATTGATGCAGCATCAAGAAACAAGGCACCACCTCGTAAAATATGTGTTCTTCAATAAAATTACGTAAGAGCTGTGTTTGAGTTATGTGTATGAAGTAGTGCTGCGTGATTCCTGGCAAAGAACAGACCATCCCTCTCTACCCATGAACATCGTACGTAGAAGATGACTAAGGGTTAATATCAAGAGGGGGCAGCGGTCTTCTCCCGTTTGCTAATAACAACAAGGCAAGTGGTGGACCGTGTGGTGCCGAATACGAATAGCACCAACGCATCTCATCCTTTGGGTGTCGTAAAAGGCGACTATGGTTTAACCGGAGGATGGGCAGCAGAGTCCTTCGAGTACATTAACAACTCAACTCAACTGCAATTGCCATCTGTTAAGCGTGGCAATTATGGCAATACCCCCCAATGAGCACACAACACAGACGGGTAGTTGTGGCGATCTTTGGGGAGGCTTGTATCTAGCAGTGGACTTTGTTCGGCTGAAACGATGACGATGAAGCGGCGGGCAGATTACGTATGCCGCAGACGGTTTGCGATAGGCGTAAATCACGCAGACGCCTGTCAAACGTAATTTTGGTACTACGTATTTGCCGATAGCGATAAACAGGCGAAGGTCTCTGACGCACCCTCTGTCGGAGGATCAATGCACTAAAAATTGTATCCTCGCCTTTCATTTGCAGGCGATTTGCCACCTGTAACTTGTGGATAGCTTGCCTTCGCGATAGCTGCTGTCGCTGTTTTTACCTAATCAGTGTGCGGGTTGGTGATCGCTGTACGACAGCTCATTGTAGTGTTAAAATGTTGAACAGTGGACATTTACGTGTGGATGTGTGTGTATTATGAAGTAGCTTAACATGATCTTAGTCAAGTTTTCCACCATATGAATATTTATTCCTACAATTCTTTCAATATTCCTTAAAAAAAACACGTCCTCTGCAGGACATACCTCCCTCAAAGATCGCCACAACGAGGTTTGTATTGTGTGCTTATTGGTTCTTCCATAATCACCACACATGGCAGGAGGGTAGGTGATCGCAGTTGGGTGGTTAATGTACTCGAAGGACGCTGCTGTCCATCCTTCGGCTAATCCCATACTCGCCTTTTACGAAACTCACGGAATGAAATAGGGTGATGATATTCTTAGCCGGCACCACACGATAAAGTTATGCTAGGATTCATTCCACGAGATCCGTAGCATAGGAACCAATCGCTTAACTACTACATTAATCAGAGTCTTTGTTTCATTTAGCTAGTTTGACAGTTCATGACATAGTAAAAACTAGTTACCCATCCGGCTTCCCAGGTTTAATATATGCATAAAGTTCACTTTGTCACAATATTTTCCCAACGTAAATTATAACCGAATTCCTTGCCAAAAAACTATGCGATCTAATAGTGTAACTCTAGCTCCTCCCTTGGATGTCGTAAAAGACGACAAAGTGACTCTAAACCAGAGGGATGGGCAGCAGCGTACCTTCCGGGAAACAGTAACTATGCTGTGCTCACCGACCCGCCTGCCAAGCGTGTTGAATACTGGCATAATAACGAGACAGTTGTGGAAATGTGTTGGGGTGGCCTTTGTGTGGATGTCCTTTGGTTGACATAATGATGATCTAACAGCGATAAACCCATTCGAAGCTATTCAGTAGTTTTGGAGGAGAGGACTAACAACGCGAATAGCTTTTTTCATTCAAGTGGTAACATATTAACTATTCTCAGGTTCGATAATTTCTTGAACGTGAAGTGTCCCGATGACAATGTTCTCCGCACAGTCATTCGGAAGCCATGGTGGCAGAGACCTACCGCCGTTCAAGGAGAAACTGATCCTAGGATAGCAGGTAATAACGCTCTTGCAATCCAATATTATCACTGCACTGTTTAGTCATATTAATGTTTTGTCGACGATATCCGTTACTGTACTGCAATGAACCTCGATCATTCAAAGAGAGAGAACCATGGAGTTTCTTGCCCGTTCTTCTCCATAGGAAATCTACATCTTGGAACGTGGCAACTAACGTCTTGACTATTCATAAGTGCTAATAATGGTTTAAATGAATAAAATCTTTATATCTTATCAAAAAATAGTCCATAATTGTGCTGCCACGCTTCATCTTAATATCACTTCCAGTGCTGGTACATTGCTATGCCGTAGCGACATTGTCGACCAGCATGCGCTCATCGTTTCACGAATTTTAGAGGTTTCCCCTGTTCTAGCCATTATTTTTAGTGTACCTTTAAGGCCTCAAATTAAATATTAAGTCACATAAAAGTTATCGGCCTTCAACAGCCTGTGTAATGAAAATTACACCTAGGAGCTATAACAACACGTAGTCGCCATGACGATGGCGGGATATTAGTTGTGTGGAATCTTCTCAAGAGAGAGCCTACTATTTGTATTATCATGGATAAATATAATTATTACAGTTATCCAAATAAGCGTATTATCTGTTTGGTGTCCGGATTAAGAACATAGCACTACCCCATCTCCTCCCGTGCATGAGCAGTAGGGTCCTTTCTGTAGAACAGTATGCCATACTGCAGTCTCCAGCCCGCTTGCCAAGCGTACTGGCATATTCCCCCCGAAATGACGACACATTTGTGAAATCTAAGGGGGAAATCTTTGTTCAGTAGGAGACATCTTTTGGCTGATATGATGATGAAATCAGCATATACATAGGTTGCTTCATGAATAAAAAACATTTCTCCAAGTTGACATAATTGGAGAAACAGCCTGGTTAATGCAAATATTATTTATTCATAGAAATGGCAGAGAAGGGTACAATTAAGCACTCACCGTTTGCACCAACTGGGACAGGTATAATTGTATTGCATACAGGTTAATTATTTAGCGATGGTACTTTAGAAGTGTGGAATGATAGAGTGAGAAAACGGCTTATGACTGTTATGTGTTAAAAGAAGAGAAATCATCACGCGTCCGCCTGACTGAATCACAGACTTTGTATTCATACAGACGCTCGTATAAACCCATAGATACCGAGAAGGTACCATATTATATAAAACCAGCTTTTGCCTGCGGCTTCGCACGCGTGGAATTTGGAAATCTACATCATGTTGTTGAAAACATGCAATAATGACCTGCGTTTTTATTAGGAACGTGTAATAGGTGTAAAGGGATCATGCTATATCTCCGAATGACACGACCCATAGGGCAGTCCTATGGGTCGTGCTTATTGCATCCAGCCCAGCCAGCCGAGTGCCAGACCGCGCGCTATTGTCTTTTGTTTGGAAACGATTCCCGCATGGCATTGGTTGACATCAATACCTTCATAAAATTTAGTTTGCCCTTTCCTGCCCAGTATTTACAGTCCAATCACTAACTATAACCACACCGCTCATTTTCCATTTAAATTAGGGCTTTAAGTCGTGTGTTGTACAATACTTTTATAATATCAACCCACAGTCCGCGTGCTTCAAGCGAGCATACAGCATGCTGATTGCGATTGATCTGCTTGCCGACACGGCCAGTACGATTATACAGATACGCATTCGAGATCACTCACTATAACGTGCGCTGACTGAACAGCAATAAGTCGAACCCTAGCTGTAAGCGCGTAGAAGACCAACAGGACGGCTGTTATCACGAACGCAAACGATGACGATCCCCTCGCTGTTTGCAGTCAAAGGCGCAAGAAATAGTACTAACATTGTTTGGATGCACTGTGTAAACCCTACTCAATGCGGCATTTTTCATAACTCCCGAGAAACAACATACCAAACACAGCTCTTTGCTTCTCGTACGTAAAGTATGATGGCATCTCGCCATTCGCTAGCGATTTGGGGAACAGATCCTCTTCGCACAGTATAACGATAACGAATGTGTTTACTAGTGTCAACTTTTCATAATATTCGCTGTAAAACAAATCTTTGTAGACATACTGTTATACTACCCACCTCCCATGTACAAAATCTTGATATTTCGTATTCTAGATCCTGACCTAGACTGTAACGGTCATTTTTGCCTAATTTCAACTGATTCTATACTGTAGTTTAAGCGTTCTCATCGAACATAGAAATAGACAAACAGACAGAAATTAAAAAAATAGTTACTGAACACGTGGTAATTATTTTTTTCAAAAAATATTCAATGTACTATTTTTGTCTCTCTACAATTTTATTAGATAAATGTTATAGACTCTATAGATAACTTTATTTTCTTTGGTTACTCAATACTGTTTCTGCTGTATCGTGGGTAGTTCACAGACATCAGTCATCAATATCACATGCACAACCATCCAGTTCTATATAACTATTTGCAAACCATACAAATATTTGGTCTATGCGGAAATCGAACTAGCCCAGAAACCCAATCGCTTAGCCACTGTGCCATCTATACCGTCAAAAATATAGCGTTGCTTATAATTTGTTATAAAAAATATACTGAATTATACATACATTTGCTTTATACCTTTTGCATTAGATGACAGATCTGATTTGCTAACGATAAGAGCAATATGTAGCATGTTTGTAGATAATGAGTCATGAGCATATTCA
The DNA here is from genome assembly GCA_947459985.1 of Diloba caeruleocephala. Lineage (NCBI taxonomy): Eukaryota > Metazoa > Arthropoda > Insecta > Lepidoptera > Noctuidae > Diloba > Diloba caeruleocephala. Next base: position 10,378,793 of record OX381627.1, on the reverse strand, counting down.
GAATCAGAATCAGCAATATCAATCGTCGAATCTGACTCGGCTGGGTAGCGCTTGGAAAAATTCGCAACGTATTTTCGCGAACAATACCGCAATACCTCAAGACGAAATTCTTTAACCAGTGGGTGTCACCAGCTACGACATTATGGCCCAGAGACGTGGTCACTCACAATGGATCTCATGAGAAAGTTCAAGGAGGCTCACTGAGCTATGGAGAAACCTATGCTTCGTATTTATCTACGAGATCGAATCAGAAATGAGGAGATCCGTAGAAGAACAAAAATTTCCGAAACAACTTATTTTTTCATTTATTTAAAACTTTGCCACGCTCTAGGATTTCTCCTGTGTCGTGGGTGCGTTTACTTGTAAGAAGCATAAATACCACTACACATAATACACCCAGACCCGGAACAACTACCTGCAGATCATTCAAATATTTGTTCCGTGCGGAAATCGAACCCACGAACCGGGGCGCAGCAGCCAACTGTATCAGCCACTGCACCAATCGTGCCGTTTACTAAGACTGAATTGAAAGGATTAGTAAGCTAAAGTGGCAATGGGCGGGGCACATCGCTCGTAGACTTGATGGCTGTTGGGGCAGAAGGTTTGTTGAGGGGAGATCCCACATCTGAAAACGCAACTTGGGTAGTCCTCCAACGAGATGAACAGTGAAGGTCGCTGGGTGTCTTTAAATGCGGGCGGCATGTAAGCAGACGTTGTGTAAATCTATGAAAGAGGCCTTAGTTCAGCAGCGGATATCCTTCGGCTTCATCATGATCATCATGATGTATCGATATCTACTGTTTAAACGATCGTAAATTCTGGACCACATTACATACGATAGTAAAAAGTAACTACACTACGTCCTTCACTTCGTGCAGGTACTGTCTTTTAGCGCGGCAGATTTGTAAATGGAAGATATTCAATAAATAAATAAATATTTTCAGATAAAATGTCAAAACTGATACGGAATGCTCAAGATGACACGACTTTAGAAGCTCAGTACAGGGAGGACTGTAATAAGATAACAAAAGCAATAGCACCCTTAGAACAAATACAGGTGAGGGTGAGGTGAGGTTACTTAATTTGTAGATATTTTTCTTCCTGTATGGTACAGCAAACGAGAAATAGTCTAGCGTTGGTTACTAGCACCTGCAATAAACATCAGCAACCAAGGGATTATTGATATGTTCCTGCGATGCCTTGTAGTTCCGGAAAATTCAGTTGGCTGTTCAAATATGCTTACATGTAGTTGTCTTGGCGGGTGAAATAACTAAGACTAGTACAGCTCCAGTCGAGTGCAAATTCATTATACTAACAGCCTAAAGGAGTCCACTGCTAAATAAAGGCCTCCTCATAGATTTTCACAACAATTATCTCCATAATTCATATCATAAATCATATTGAAGTGTTTGCCAGTAATCAACACGTTAGGCAGGTGGGTTGGTGAGTGCAGAAAGGCTGCTATTCGACAGAAGGTACGCTGCTGCCCATCCCTCTAGTTAATTGCTTTTTTCGACATCCACGGTAAGAGTTAGAGTGGTGCTATGTTCTTAAACCGGCCACCACACGGACACACCTTCATATTGAACACTACAAAAAGTGGGCGAATTATAGGTAATGGAACTGAAATCAATACATAAAAACTGGATCGATATAATTAGTTAATAAGTACACTTAGTAACCCCGGGGAGGGTGGCCGCTTTACAGTCATCCTCTCCGAGATGTGCCTATAAGCGTTGCACCAGTCGGTGGCTCTAATGCAGTCTTTCCCAACGTGGGCGATAACGCCCCCTTGTGGGCGCTGCAGGCCTAAAGGGGGGCGGTAAGAGACCCAGAAAAAAAAGGGGGCATTGTGTAGGGCTTTGGGGTCGATTTATAATTTCATCTACCTAGCTAGGAAGACTCTTAGACACCGACTGAGCTCTCGACTCTCGACTACATCTTGTGAACATCAACTAATATTAATTAAGATATAGCTCAAACTCGGTTCGATACAAAAGACCGCGGGCAATCATGTTTTAACAAGTTTTTGTTAAATAATCCGAATTGTACATTCCTATACCAATCGGCTGGTTCTATAATACTTGTTCTTGCTTGTCGAGTACGATTGGGCGTCGAATGAGAGAAACGAGTTTATGCACGTTTGTCTTATTCCTGTCGGTGCGTGCTGCTTATGCAATCCTATATAAACGACGTAAATTTATTTTATTTTCATTTGCGGTTTCGCGCATAATAGATAAGCAGTACTTGATTTCAACACTTACGTATTTCTTAAAACAAAACAATGTCAGAAGTAAAAAAGAAGAGACGGCAATACTCTGCGGAATATATTAAATTCGGATTTATTGAAAATCCCACAAACCCGTCGTCGCCTTTGTGTCTTCTATGTCTAAAAACATTTTCGAACGAAGCAATGAAGCCTTCAAGACTGCAAGATCATTTGAATAAAAATGCATCCAGATAAGACAGAAAAGAATGTAGCATATTTTCAAGACCTAGAGAAGAAGCATAATACTCAGCCAAGTGTATCAAAACTATTTTCGGCGGCTGCTAAGCAAGATGACGACGGACTTCGAGCTTCGTACAATATCTCTTTGTTAATTGCTCAAAAAGGCAAACCACACAACATCGGAGAAGAGTTAATTTTGCCAGCAATAAAGGAAGTAATAACTACTGTGCTTCATAAACCGGCCGCAGATATTATCCGAAAAATTCCTTTGAGTAATAATTCTGTGCAAAGACGAATTGATGAAATGGCTGAAAACATTGAAGAATCATTGTGCAATCATCTGAGGACTAGTCAATTCTCAATTCAGCTCGATGAGTCCACTTTACCAACTAATGAAGCGTTGTTGCTATCTTACGTGAGGTTTATTAAAGATGAGAAAATACATGAAGAACTATTGTTTGCCAGAAATTTGGAGACAGATACAAAAGGCGAAACCATATTCAATACATTGGAAAAGTTTTGTGAAGAGAAAGAGATTCCTTTGAAAAATATTATATCGGTTGCTACGGATGGCGCTCCGGCTATGACAGGGCGCCATAAAGGCTTCATAGCATACTTAAAGAATAAAATTCCAGATGTCCTTGCTATACATTGCGTTATTCATAGACAACATTTGGTTGCTAGAAACTTAAGTGAACGACTATTTCAATCACTGCAATATGTCATCAAAGCAGTCAATAAAATCCGTAGCAGCTCTTTGAATGATAGATTATTTCATCAGCTTTGTGTTACTAATGACGAAGATTTCAACCGATTGTTGCTTCATACTGAAGTTCGTTGGCTGTCAAGAGGCAATTGTCTGATTCGATTTTACAACCTGTTTAACTCTATGATAGAGTTCTTGGAAACTAAAGATACAGAACTGCGCAACAAGCTCATAACATCAAAGAATGATATAGCTTACATGACAGACCTGTATAAAATGTTCAACGACATGAACCTCCAACTGCAAGGCGATGAACTAAATTTAATTAAAACAAAAAATGTCGTTGCTGCTTTCGCAGCCAAACTGCTTCTGCACAAAAAGAATATGGGCAGACGTGAGTTTCACAATTTTCCGAATTTATCAGTATACTGCAGTAACGACGACTTGTTTGCCTACTTCCAACATTTGGAAAACCTCCACATTGACTTCACCGAACGTTACCAGGACATTTTAAACTTGGAAATACCAGACTGGGTGTTGGATCCGTTTTCAAATGTCAACACAGCAATGTCACCTCAGCTGGAAGAAGAACTTATAGAATTGACAACAAACGAAGAAATAAAAATCAAGTTCAAAAATGGATATCAAGAATTTTGGCTACAAAAACCGATCCCGCAATTGTACCCTGGATTGTGGTCAATTGTTCAACGATTTTTGATAGCATTCCCATCGTCATATTTGTGTGAACGTGGATTTAGTGCTGTGGCAACGCTGCTTACTAAAAAGAGAAATCGTTTGCGTGTTACCGAACGTGGCGACTTGCGGCTGTTTTTGAGTAAATTGGAACCTGATATCAACAAACTTATTGAACAGCATCAGATTCAACCTTCACATGAGTTTTTATATAAGAATTGATTATGTTTGTTTTATTTTCAATAAAAGATACTCTGTCCGAATACTATCAATTTGCGTTTCAATAATCAGTTATAAGTATTTAGCGGTTTTTAAGTATGTTTAAAAAGGGGGGCGTTAAACAATAATTTATTCTTAAAGTGGGCAGTAGACAAAAAAAGGTTGGGAACCCTTGCTCTAATGTGATCATACGGGGACCTTGAGCCGGGTTAGGTGCCGAAGATGACCGCCCCAGTGGTTTTAGCCGGTAGAAGTCCGGTATGCCCCAAAGTTCATGAAGAATTTCCACGGGGATATTTAAAATAAAATAAAAAAGAATTTATTTATTTTCTGCTTAGTTGCAAATGTTCCTGCAAATCATACATCAATTTTTGCGTATTCTCGATCAGTTTGGCTTACAAAAGCTGTTCGCACTGACTTTAGAGAATCGAGATCTATCTAGATACTAAGCAGCTAAGCCATCCGAACGAGACTTGAACGTTGGAATGGTGTGAGTAGACACCGAATATAGTAGAGAAGCCCGATGCTGTGCAGTCGGCTTATCTTTTTGCTAGAAATTCTGTATAGACTTATTGAAACAGCGCATGCTGAGGTATACTCAAACAAATGTAAAGCCCTGCATGCATCATTGTAATATTTTTATTACTGTCCTTAGCTTAGTGCTTTTAGCCCAGTTTACACAACTCCAATCATTAGTAGAGTGCAGTAAAGTGTGCAAAAATTATGTAATGACGAAATATGTTTAAGATGAGTTAACCTTTAATTAAAACTAATTTTGTCTTGATAAACCTAAATATCTTAACTACAGATTGACGAATACAGGAAACTAAGCCATGTTTGTCAATAAAAAGATTTTAGCTGCCAATTTGAACCTGTGTCGTGCCGGCTACGAATAGCACCAAGCCACCTTATCCCTTGGGTGTCGTAAAAGGCGACCATGGTATTAGCCGGAGGATGGGCAGCAGCATCCTTCGAGTACATAGAGAACTCAACTGCGATCGGCAACCCGCCTGCCAAGCGTGGCGATTATGGCCTACATTCCATATAAGTACAAATAAAGAACGAGCCAATAATATAAGTAAAGCTAACAGACTTGGAACAGGTCCAAATCTTGAGTTAAATAGAGTCCTAAACTTTGAACTGTCCATTATATTATCAATGATAAATCATCTTTAGAACTGGTTAAATATTATCGAGTATCTCTTGAAGTACAACGCGGACTTAATTAAATACGAATAATAACTTTATTGTTAATACATTCCTTGAGTATTAACCTGTTTCAAAGACCATCGTCATATCTAGCGGCGCCAAAATCCACGTTTCCCCGGGCTTACGTTTTTTCGGTTATCCAATAAGTACAAAAGAGACAAGTATATTGACTTTGATTGTTTAGAACTACTTCTATATCGATATGACGATGGTCTTACTATTAGTACTCCTTAAATCGGTAGTTTGTAACGAACAGTGGTAAGATCGTTTACGGTTGATGAATTTGCTTGTAAGAAGCATAAAGCCTTGAAGTACAAGCAGCAAATTGTGCATAACTGCCTTACAGTAGACTTGTTAAGAAAACTAGCTTCTTGTGCTCCACAGCAGCGTTTTCTTAAAGTCAAACTGCAAAATCGAACCGGTCAGTCAGGGTATCGTAAAAGGTGACTTAAGTAAAGATATTGGAGAGCAGCCTTCTTTGTCGTTGGGAAACCCTCATATGCTTCCTCCACCTTGGAAGAGGCGGAAAGGCATGCCGGACCCTTACCAGCTAAACTGCGGCGTCCTTCCACTTATCTATGGTTAGGAGTGAGGTGTTCACCTTGTCAGCATTAGACTGCACCTCTGGTTCCGGTCTTTCCGGTTCTGTTCGGGATCGGGCCCGTCCCTTGGTCTGACAGGCCCCGTCTCAATGCATAGAGGCGCGCGCAGAACACAAAGCGCCGCCACCTTGGGCCCGTTTCTGTGGGGCAGTGTGTCTGCCCCTAGTTTGTGCGCTGGTATATATCAATATATTATTTGAAGACAATATAAGGTATGTTCGTGCACAGATAAATAAGCAAAATAACATTTTAACTAACATCGACGATTTGATGAAAAGACTGTGTTGAATTGACTGTGGTCACGAGCAGAGAGGCAATTCCCTAAGTTCACACATCAATACATCCTCGAATACAGCTTTGAAATAACGTTGAAACACCAATTTGGTATTCGCCAAGACATGATTGAAGCCATTTAAGGACACGTTGCAGGTGATATGCCATGGGGACGAGTCTTAGCGAATACTAAATTGAGTTCTCACAGTTATTTCAATACTGTTTTCAAGTATGTATGGCTGTTTGAGCTTAGAGAATTGCTTCCCTGCTCGTGTCTTGAGAGTGGACTCTATGCGCTTATTCCGATTGACCCCGGGAAAATGGCGACACGCATGTGGGTGAGACACCTGCTCAAGAAAGACGCGCAGAACACGATGCTTCACCATCACTGGTCCGCCTCTGATCGGGCGACGCATTACCCATATCCGCCGCCCGCAACCCGCAACTTATGGGGACATGCTGCTCCACCAGCTATATGTACCGGATAACACATGGCACATGGCATAGGCCACTGGTGGACCAGGATTCTAACCTTAATTACTCAAAAATAAAAAATTCTTTAGCAACTACTCATCTGATTAGCCTTTCCCAACTACTTTAGGCGTCCAATCTAACCGGTTACGACTGAATATCTGTATTTTTCACCGAGCAACTTCCATTTGTTGTCCGGATAAAGAATATAGCACGACTCCATCACCTCCCATGGATGTAATTAAAGATGACTAAGAGACTCTAAACCAGAGGGATGGGCAGCAGCATCCCTTCTATGCAACAGCAGCATTTCTGCGTTCACCAACCCGCCAAGCGTGGACCCACCACTGGCAAATTCCCTCCAAAATGATGACAATAGCATGTAACCAGACGTTTATGGGGGAAGCCTTTGTTCAGCAGACAGCGTTTAGCTAATATGATGATGACGATTCTTTTCATTTTGGAAAAAATTCACGCCGTAAACCAACGCACAACCTTATTTAAATTCGGAAAGAAAATTGAAACTTGTAAATTGAATGTAAAAGACATATAATTGAACCAGCTGTACTAATACGATTGTACAGAGCGCAGTCTTTGCTTCCTTCTGTAAAGTTACTCTTCTGCTTCTTCTTTGTTTTCGTGGGGTTAGTAGCCAACCTTGTGCGAGAGTTGTTCAAGTTGCCCAGCGGCCTCCTCCGACTCTACCGTCTAATGACAACTCCCGAGCCCGACGATTTTACGAGTACGTGCCCTCCGAAGCACGGAGACGCTCAGTTCAAATGCCACTACGCAGCCATTCATTTTTATAATGACCGCGCTGAGCGTTGCTTAACCTCGCCGATCATTTATATAATGACCACGCCGAGCGTTGCTGAACCTCGCCGATCATTTACCGATCAGTTAGTGCAACTGGCTATCAGCGAGTTGACAAGCCCTTCCATATCCATTATATATATATATTCCATACAAAAAGGGTCATAATAGTCAATGCACGATGGGCGGTCTTATCGCATACAGCAATCTTTTCCAGACAACTTTGGGATCGATTTACGAAATAGGAAATGGATAAGTAACGGGCAGTCTAGGTGTACGTGTAGAATGTCGTACATATTTTATCTCTTATTTTTTCTTACGTGGGGAAATTCTGATAGACTTCCTCCGCCTCGGAAAAGGCGAAGAGGCTTGCCAGTCTCTTACCAGCTAAATCCTCACGGTACCCGTCTTCACCACATATGGAAGAACACCGAGTAGAACGCACTAGTGCCAGTACAGTTACAGCCTAGTCCAGTTGTAAGTGAAAACATGTCAAAACGATGACCCCGAGAAAGACCGAAAGTGTAAAGTTCATGGCTCAATACCTGGGTCACGGATTAATGTTTGTAAATTTTGGCAACATTCCCATTGAGGCTGCGACAGTTATGTAAAATAAGTAGCAATTGCACTGATAATTTCCTTGGCTTCGAAATGGACTGTTTCTTGAGGCAATGGCGATGCCGACGGTGTTATGTCAACATTTTTGTGTTAATGCAATTGAAATGTGGATTCAGTGGGATGATTTCAAGTTATTGACATTCAGTATCAATCTTTGTTCTCAGGTTTGTTCAAGTTCTAAGTTGGTGGATGGCCGTAAATCTTCTTATGTTTCCTCTAAAAAAGGACTTGGTAGAGTCAAAAGTAAAAGTAAATTATGTTCCCCGCGAATGACGAATAATGACCAAATAGTTTAAAATTAATGTTTTCGTTAAAGTCGCTTTGTTTTAAAACCTTTTTGTATGCATACATCAGAATTAAATCAATCAATATGATACTATGTGAAAAGATTGTACGGGTGTCAGCTATCATCATCGTCATATCAGACAAAGGAGGTCCATTGCTGAACAAAGACCTCCCCCCACAGATTTCCTCAAAGTACGGTAACATGCCACATGCATCCAACGGCTCCCAGAGACCTTCACTAGATCATCCGTCCATCTCGTTGGAGGTCGTCCTATGCTGCGGTTTCCGGTGCGCGGTCTACATTCGAGAACCGTTTTGCCCCAACGGCCATCAGTTCTACGAGCAATGTGCCCTGCCCATTACCACTTCAGCTTACTTATCTTTTCAGCAATGTCGGCAACTTTAGTTCTTCTACGGATCTCCTCATTCCTGATTCGATCTCGTAGAGAAATATCAAGCATAGCTCTCTCCATAGCTCGCTGGAGAAAAACCTTGAGCATTCTTACGAGGCCCATTGTGAGTAACCACATCTCCGTGCCATATATCATAGCTGGTAACACACACCGGTTAAAGATTTTTGTCTCTTGAGCCATTGCAGTATTGTTGAGGAAAAGACGTTGCGTAGTTTCCCGAACACCGCTCAGCCGAGTCGGATTCGCGATTGACCTCTTTCTCGAAATTGGACCTACCTAACTGGACAATTTAAATTTGTGTACACTAGCCATATATTATTTCTCAACGGTATTATTTTGTCGGTATGCTACATTACCAAAATTTGTGATTGAAACATCATTTAGAAGGCAATGTTCCGCGCTAATGACGAAAAATAGCTGTATACCCACTGATCACTATACTGTGCGAAAAATACGCACGGCTCAACTATTTTTTACTTAGTTAAAATCACATTAATAGTTTTGGTTTTGGCATCGGACTGTTCTTTTTTTTCTCTTTTGGCCTTATTCCATTGAGCCTAGGCCCAATACGATTCTACCAATGTCAACGTCGTAAGCGCACGCAAGAGGTTGTTCATTATTAAGTTTTAATGTAAACAGTAATTACTCTTATTATAAAGTTGTGTAGTTCTGATTTTGAATAGGTATGTTGTGGAAGTCAGTAGACTATGTTTCAGCAACAAAAAATTCAAGCATAATGGAGTTAGACATTAACACGCTTCGATAAAAAAGTCTAGCTATGGTGACTAACCGTAGCTCTTAAATCTATTTGAAACCAAATAGATTGTATAATTATACAATCAAATAGACTTGATCGACACATTGTCTGTGTTTTGTCCGGATTACGAATAGCACCAATCCATCTCCTCCCGTGGATCTCGTAAAAAGAGACTAAGAGCCTCTTAACCGGAGGGATGGACAGCAGCGTTCCTTCTGTGGAACTGTATCCATACTGCGCTCATCGACGCACCTGCCAAGTGTGATAAGTACTGGCCAATTCCCCCCAAAACAACGACACTCGGCATGTATCCCGTCGATGATGATATGATGATGATGGTGATTATGAAATTTCAATTTCATTTTCCCGACCTCACCGTATTTGCAGGTCACTATTTCGAAGACAAAACATATTCTACAAAATAGGATTACCAAATAATCGAAACTGTGTACAAAATTTAAGTGGCTATACGAAACGATTGTTCTCATTTTAAAATAATACGCACATAATATGTATTATAGAATAAGAACAATAGTTACGTCAATCGAGAGTACACAACCGATGTATGTGAGTGGTTTGCATTCTTACCACGCTCCATACGGCATAGGCATACAAAGACGTAAACTAAAGGTTATCTCAACAGCTTGAGTTCCTTCTACTGCTGCTCGACAACACAGATGGTACTAACATGGTTCCTTCCACACGAAAGATATTCCTGGAGAAGTTCCGACGCTACATCATGGACAACTGCATACTTGACATGGTAATTATATCACTTATATAGAGCTATGAAATCAAATAAAAGTGGCGGGTTATGTTTTGCACGCATATTCGAGCATTATTATTAATTTAAAACTGCCCTCGCTCTTTGTCTTGAAGAACACCTTAGAGGTAATTGATTGTGAAGGATAAATTACAAGGAAGGATAAGAAACAATCATTTATTTACCAACAGCAAGAGATACATCACACTTATATTTAAAAAGTATTATTTAGTGTAGTACCAAAATGCCAAAAAAAATGTTTGTGCCTCGCGATTGTGCTGAAAAGGGTCTAGTTCAGCGTGTGCTAAACAAGCCTGATGCTAGTTCTCAACTGGACACTAAATCATGCATGTGTAGAGTGGTGCCCTATTAAGGCGTTTGTAATCATACCCTTTTTAATTTGACTAGTTTATTTTTACAAGCTTTTTATTTAAATTGACTTGTAAGTATGGGTCAAATCTTGCAACTGAATTTGAAAATGGTTATCCCTGACCCAACCACCAATTTAGCTGAAATTTTGTATATGTGATTAGTTTGGATGACAATACATGCTTAGCTAAGTAACGCCATTCCAGATCCAATATGGTGGACTCCAAAAGATGATGGACCAGTTATTTTTATGCACCCCCATGATATGGGTATCAAATGAAAGGGTTTGCTTAGAATAGTACGAAAGTAATAAATAAAAGATCGTTCTTTAAAAGTTATTTTTGAATTATTAGTTTTATTTAGTTTATGACATTTGGGTTTTGACTCTTTAATGCACGTAGTAGGGTTATGGACATGTAAATAATTGTCGAGTATCGAAACCAGGATCGCAATAAGCGCAGCTTATGCTTATAGTCCTTCTGAGGGGCAGTCAATAAGGAGCCCCTTAGAGCATATTTATCTAATGTTCACTAATGCCATGTTCATTTTGGATCATGAATTTGAAAGTGACATGTAGACTTGGAATTAGAATACGAATAACGCGATAAAAAAGTGTCAGGAGGCCATATTTCAGAGGCTGTTCAATATATCTCGCAACTCTCCAGCCATCTCATGGTGCTGCCACTCCAGGCTCCTCACCGCTGTACTGAGGTTATGGAACGAAAACCCTATTGGGACACCGTAAGTAAAATTATATAGCAAACATTCTAAGATTGATTTTATGAGTGTAATACTACACTCTATTTTTAGTAATATAAATTGAGCTGCTTATTTTCACTAAGTAAAACAACACCCATACAATGATAACTTCATCTTTTATCCTTGCCTCTCGCAAATATATTAGTAGTTAGTTTTGGCTGAATGTTGGTGTATATTACCAATACAGACTGCCATTTGGCCTACGTACCTTTCTACGGAAACGCAGTTCGTAGGCACGTAACCTCGAATGATTTCATGCAATGTGCACTGCATCGATTCGCGGGAATACCTTCACCGATATTTTAAAGGTGGACCAGCTGTGAAAAATGTTCCCAGATTTGGACCACTTATAAAAACTGTCACACATATTCTCGTGAGAGCCGAGGCCGTGGCCATCTAGAATGTACTAATGACATTAGTCTGAGAACACATTTGTAATTTAACCTTCACGACCCAATGGCCTGTCTCGTTGAAGGTCCACTTGTGAACCTTTTTTCCTTAACGGCCATCAGTTCTTAAGAGCAATGTCACATTGTCTATTGCCACTTCAGCTTACTTAATCCATTCAGATATGTAGGCAACTTAAGTTACTCTACGGTTTTTTTTATATTTGATCCGTTAGCATATCTAAGGAGCTACGCTTGATATTTGGATGAGCTATGCATGTTTGGAGAGTCATAGCTTGCTGAGTGAAGATGAAGGTCGCTGGAAGTAGTAAGGAGTGGTATGTATGCATGTAATGGGGGAGGCCTTTGTTCAGCAGTGGCCGTAATTCGGCTGCTATGATGATGACACAGGGCAATCGCTCTGCTGTTTTGCAGGATTACAATGCTAGAGGCCCACAGCCTCAAAAGCTGCTGCGGGATCGGATTGCCTGTTGCATAAAATTCTAATTGTTGGTAGTTGTTGATAGTGTTCAACATCACATCGTGAAACTGTAACCGACACTTCCTAATTTTAGCAACTCGACTCCTCACATACCAGCTAAAACGTTCATCGACGGCGAACTTGACTTCTACAACGTTGACCGTCTCGGCGGAGTCCTTCCTTTTCTAGTCAGGACCTTAAGGTAAAGTTGACTTTATAAGAATTGTAATAACGTTTAAATTTGTATATTAAAGCAAGTAAGCATATCGCAGTTCAAATTTGAAAGAAGACCTGTACAATAAAATGTAAAGTCAGAGAATCAGATAATGAAAGCTCATAGCGGGTTAATAAAGCGATGTGAATCGGGGCTTATGCACGATTGTGATTGCGATGTGAACTTGTGAAGTGATGTGAACACATAATAAACGCATTCCACTCTCTATGAAGTTCACCTACATGTTGGATTTTAATTTGGTCCATAGTCATTCCATTGGGTAAGCGGTTTGGGGATCACATAACCAGTCCTTTATTTTTGTTACTGTGCCCAAAAATACCTAAGATTATTTTATTATTCAACATTGTTAGAATCGAAATAACCTATTTTTTATGTTAATGCTCTTTATACTTTGTGACTAACTTTTAGTTCCCTCTGAAATTGCTTCGTCGCAATAACAAAAAAACAGACGTTTAGGACAACGTGAAGAGCGGGAGCGATGCTTTTGTGCAGAATTCAGCAACTTTAGAGGGAATTCGAATATTGACGCAAGATATATATTGTTACATCGAACGTAAACTGTTAACAGACAAGACTTGATCAGCGTGTTGGGAGAAGACAATCCGTTCATACAAAGTTTCGAGCCAAATTACAATCGGGCTGGAGGTATTGACACAGGTACTTTCCATACAACCGTTACATATATGCGCGAGTACACCCCAATCTACTCTTGAATACTTACTTGTACTCAGTGAAATACTCATTGAGTTTCTGCACCTTGGGCAGAGCAGAGAGGCATGTCGGACTCTTACCAGCTAAAACGCTCTTGCTTTCTTCCGCGACCCAGGCAGTGTTGGTCCACCTGAGCAGTCCTCGTATCGAAACACAATCTTGCTACCACCTCGGCCACATTTGGAGACAGAGCGACGGACTTCTTCAAATCCATTGCTCACGGGCCATGATTACGGGGGCCTGAACCGAATGCTGTCGCCCATCGTCGATAGGGAAACTATATAGAAACGTGTTTTATCTCATTCTCTCTCTCTCTCTCTGTTTACCACGTCCATAGTGTATTCATCTCATTCTCTTACAAATTAGCCAAAATTTCACTTCTGTCGCGTGTGAACTAAACACCGTGTTTTTTTTAAGGTCGACTGGTAGAAAATGCCTAATGGCATTAAGTCCGCCTCTGTACAAAATTTGTGCATAAAGTATTAAATAAATAAAACTAAACACCATGTTTTTTTAATGGTTTTCATTTAAACAGGCGATAATAACATTGCTTGATCAGAATACTTTTGGAACTTGCCAGGAGTAAGTGACATGGCAGCCGGTTCCCCTGGACTAGCGACCCTGCCGCAGGTTATATCCTCTATGGCCAGGTTCATGCACCCGCCTATGCCACCCATGCCTAACAGGTAATCTAGTTTAAAGTTAAAACCTAATGAAATAAGAACTTAAAGTTCCAGTTATTCGGCCTTCGGCGTCTTCCCATTCTACAAGCTCGTAGGTTAGACCGAACTTGGTGGAATCGCATATTGTAAGATTCATAGATGAAATAGCAGTCTTGTGGATCCGGTGTAGCTTACACTTGTTTTATTGTGGATTATTTTTATTATTTCTAGAACTTATATTTCAGAATGAAAGTGGGTTGAGAATGAATGAGTTACTCGTCAAATGTTTTCTCTATGCTGATGACCAAGTATTACTTGCGTCCTCGGCAGAGGAGTTGCAGGAGATGGTAACTGCTATGAGTGGAGCTCTTGTTAGAAAGGGAATGAAGATAAATGTAAAGATGACGAAACTGATGGTGTTTGAAAGAGATGAGGCAGTGACAGACTGCAATATCGTGATTGGAGATGAACAAATTGAACAGGTGAATGAGTTTGTGTATCTGGGTTCAAAGTTTACAAGAGATGGAAAGTGTGAGAGTGATATTGAAAGAAGAGTGAATGCAGGAAACATGGTGAATGGAGCTTTGCACTCCTTTATGAACAGTCGGAAGGTGTCTAAAAAGGCTCGTTTGGCTGTGCATGAGGGGGTGTTGGTTCCGACACTCATGTACGGAAGTGAAAGTTGGGTATGGCAGAAGAAACATGAAAGCAGAATAAATGCAGTTGAGATGAGAGCGTTAAGAAGTATGATAGGAGTTAAACTGAGTGACAGGATAAGAAATAGTGAGATAAGAAAACGTTGTGGTCTGAAAGAAGAAAGAAGATGTAGTGACAAAAATTGAGAAAGGTATGCTGAAATGGTTTGGCCATGTTGAGAGAATGAATGAAGAACGATTGACGAAAAAAGTGTATAAGGCGAGTGTGAATGAAAGTGCTGGAAGGGGTAGACCTAGGCGGACGTTTCAAGACCAAATCAGGGACGTCTTGGAAAAGGCCAGGTCAAGAGTACCCTAAACCGAAGAGCATGTATGAAGGGAATAATGAAAGTGGACGAAGCGAAACAAGTATGTAAGGATCGTAGCAAGTGGAAAGAAGTGGTCTCTGCCTACCCCTACGGGAAAGAGGCGTGATTATATGTATGTATGTATGTATATTTCAACGTCATAATCGATAAAGTATTACAATTATTTCTACTCAAACTTAATTGTCTCTCAATTATCGATTCGCTTATAATGACTTATGTATGGCTGTTTACAAGTTTCAAGTTAATTTCAAGTCAGGTAGTCAGTCATCTGCTAGATGCGTTCTATTCAAACTGGAGTCATAAATATTGCGCTCAAGACTTTATTCTCTACTACGTAATGTATACGATGTAGCAACAGCTACGCAAACGTAGCACATGGCGTAACCCTATAATCAACTAGATTGCTTACGATACTAAACAAACATTTTTTATTAAAGTTTTCAGTCATCATATCGGCCATTTATACGTCCACTGCTGAACAAAAGCCTCCCCCATAGATGTTCACAACTGTGTCATCATTTTGGGGGGTATTTGCCAATATGCACCACTCTTGGCAGGCGGGTTGGTGAGCGCAGTATGGATACCGTCTCACAGAAGGGATGCTGCTGCCCATCCCTCTAGTTTAGATTCCTTGAGTCACCTTCTCCGACATCCACGGGAGGAGACGGAGTGGTGCTATATTCTTAATCCGGACACCACACGAAACGGAAGTTTTCAGTATTCATACCTAATTTAACTTTCTGGTATAATACCAGTATTACCATCTTCTAACAGTATTGCCATAAATATCACTGCTAGTTTAGGATGTATGGGCAATAGTTTTGTGAAAGGTAGGTAAAGTAAGATTCGAACCAATTTAACAGCGATCCGTGTATTCAAAGTCAAAGTCAAAGTTTTTTATTCCAAATATTGGCACTTATGAAACGTCAGAATCTAAGTTGCACGGTTCCAAATAGTTGATCTCGTGGAGAAGAGCCGGCAAGAAACTCCATGGATACTCTTTTAAAATAATTGAGATTACAATGTTGATTGATACAAATTATTGTAATATATATACCGAGAAAAATGTAGGACATTGTGTAAAGATGGAACATACCACAATAATATTATAATAATAAATTATTTGCCGTGGCAGTTAACGGCTATTCAAACAATAGCAATGTGACTTTTTAAAAGCACTGTTGATGTCTGTATTAAGGTCAGTAATGCATCCTCGTTCATCCAAAACATATTAATTTTATTCATCAAATTTTGTCTTAACTGAGGACCACTTAATATTTTCGTGTGGTTTTATTACATTTCTGGCTTCTTCTAATACAATACAGGAGCACAGGAGAAACGGCATTGACCCTAAAAGGCGCAAGGTCCATGATGCCGGGGGCGGGGTCTATCGACATCAGATCTGCGTACCTAAGGCTCCTAGACGGACTGCTCGCGTTGTACCATGGAGCTGCTATCAAACACGCTGAAAAGGTAGGATGTGAGCGATTAATTCTTATAACTAACTAATCGTGATAACAAAAGAATCGTTACTAGTTATTTAAGACGTATGGTTGACTACAAGCTCGCGTACCCAAGGCTTGTGGATGAGTGAATAGCATTGGTCAATGGAGCTTATTTTAAATAAACAAGTTCGGAGGAAAGGTTCATCATTGTTTTCTTTTTCATCATTTCGGTCGAGTAAAGTCCACTGCTGGACACAGGCCTCCCCCAAAGATCACGACATCCACATCCATGAGATCCGACAACGACCGATTTGGGTATGTTGTGTGCTCATTGGGGGGTTTTGCCATAATCGCCACGCTTTGCTGCCCGTCCTCCGGCTAATCCCATAGTCGCCTTTTACGACACCCACGGGATGAGATGGGTTGGTGCTATTCGTAGCCGGCACCACACAGCTATCGTAGCCGGTACCACACAATTATAAAGTCGGATAAACCGAAATTGTATATTTTTATTGATGTCTTGTTTAAAACTAAACACAAGTCCCATACTTTGCGGTTTTAGCTTTATTATATACAAGGTCATATTATAATAATCCACAATATTGTGCATGGCGCCTTGGCAAATGCTAAAGACGATGAATTTACCAAAACAACTTGATCTGATGGTATAAATCCGTATTTTTTTTCGTTTGAGCGACGCCGGCGCCTGTTTTGTTTGACGTTGCCATCTACCCAAATCGGTTAGCCGGTCGCGTCAGCCATTATCTTACTAGATGCATGTGTATTTTATTACATCGAAGAGAACCAGTAAATAATGAAATGCTGGAATTATTAAAAAAGTTAATTTATTTGTGATACCTATATTATCTTCAGCATTCACTAAAGCGCCATGCAAAATATCGTAGGTTATAAAAGTGTGAAAAACGTAAAAGTCATACTAGTTGTATTCAAACAATAAAGGCTCATTATTTTTGATGACTAATTGTTACGTTACATGTCACCGACTAAATATACATACTATTTGTTTATTTGTATGTTAATAAATTATTAATTAATTAAATAATTTCGATGTTTCATATCTGCCAGGCGTCCCACGATGCTCACTTTTTTATTTTCAGCAATTGGTCCTTTTTTCCTTCTTCAAAAGAAGGAGTGAAATTGTGTGAATTGTTTTTATTTCATTTCCTCGTCTTTGAACTAATTGAAACAAGTTTTGAGGTGGCGTACAATCTAATTCACAAAAGTTTTTCTTTTCGACATTATTATCCACTTAGCTGTGTGAGCTGAGGGACAATCAGCTGGACATGGCCGACTGTCTCCACGACATAGAACATCGGATATACACCGTCACCACTGAGTTGCAAGGCGGAGAAGGTTGGTAATAAAATGTTGTCTGATTATTGAAATCGACTGGTAACAGATCAAGAAGGCATATTATATCAATAAGATAAGAAACAGCATCTTGCCATTTGCTAATAACGACATAATGCGATTACTTATCAGTGTTTCAATCATCATCATATCAACCACAGGACGTCCACTGCTGAACAAAGGCCTGCCCTTAGATTTCCACAACGAGCGGTTACATGCCGCCCTCATCCAACGACTCCCAACGACCTTCACCAAGTCCTTTATCCACCCCGTTTGAGGTCATCCCACGCTGCTTTTTCCGGTGCATGATCTCCACTCGAGAACCTTTTTCGAGCTATGTGCCCTGCCCATTGCCACTTAGTTTGCTAATCCATTCGGCTATGTCGGCAACTTTAGTTCGTTCGGATCTCCGCATTTCCGATCTCGTAGAGAAATACCAAGCATAGCTCTCTCCATAGCTCGCTGAGTGACCTTGAGCTTTCTTATGAGGCCCACAGTGAGTGACCACGTCTCTGTTTCATATATCATCACTGGTAACACACACTTTCAAGCGAGACACTAAATAGCAGGATCACTATTAAGTAATTGTCCTGGAATCCCATGTTCAGCAATAGATGATTAAGGTTAATATCTGTAGGTAAGAAGCATAAGGGTCCAGGTGACATTATTTCGAATAGCTTTTATTGTAATCTTGGTATGGTATTTTTTGCAGCGTCAAATTTTAAACTTTATTTTTATTTTTATTGTTGTCCAGTGGAAATTCTACATGGAACTTCCTTCGCCCCGGGGAAGGGCGAAGGGGCATGCCGATCTCCTACCGGCTAAAACCACTGGAGCGGTCATCTTCGGGACCGAAGGGGGGCTCCAGGTCCTCGTAAGATCACACTGGAGCCAAATTTTAAACCTACCTGACTTATTAAAGATGAAAGATATGTAACAGATCGATTTTAAGTAATCGTTTTAAATTTAACCGTGGAATATTAGAATATTATTCGAATAATACCATACCACACCAACATAGAATCATTATTTTTAACGGACAACCTTTTATATAACGACAATTTAGTTTCCTGAAACATACATCCTTTGACATAAAATTATAAACTATTTAAAATTTGTTCTAGACGCCTGACCTATTTGAAGGATATTTAACTCATAATGCTATGTGCCTTATAGAGATCCTTGTAGGACGTATGCAAAGAACAGGGTGCCCTACGCCTAGGATTATTTACTTATTTTATTCCTTAAAATAACTGTTTTTTGAAATATGATACTTAGACCCCTATTTGACTAGGTACGGACGACGGACGCTCTGAGCAAGAGAAGTTAAAAAAGGAACTTATGGTGAAAATGTTAAAAGAATTGGAGAGGTCAAAAAATGTGTATGAGGTTAGCCCTATACCATATACCATTTACCTTAGGACCTTAATACCGTTCAGTTTCCAAAAAGTGTATGTGTTTCCCAGATAAAACCACTCCATCCCACTTTTGCTTGTCGTACAAGGTGACGTCCTATAATTAAGATACTCCTAACATCTACTAAGCGTGATGACGAGGAACATATTTCCTCATGATAGTGAGGCTACACTATTAAAGAGTCTATCTTCAGAATTGACCGACAAGGCATGAGAAGATCCAAATTTGCTCAGAAATCACAACTATAGTGCTATGCATTAATACTGGCTATCATCACCATCATATCAGCCATAGAACTTCCACTAAACAAAGGCCTCTCCTATAGATTCCCACAATCGTGTCGTTATTTTACGGGGAAATTGCCAGTACTCACTGTAGCAGGTGAGCTGGTGAACGCAGTTTGATTCCTGTTTGCTGCGCATCCCTCTGGTTTGAGTCCCTTAGTCACCTTTTATGACATCCACGAGATGCGAGTGTTGCTATACTCTGAATCCGAACACCACACAGATACGGGCTAGACAAAACAAAAAAATATAATAGTGGCTACATTATATTGTCCAGGAAAAACTCGAAGCAGGCGCATTACAAATGGCGTGGGTGATAGGTGCTATCTGGACAAAGCAGAGACAGTCAGAACTAGCCAAACATTTTTCAGGCACACTACACTCTCTCAGACTGTCTTCAGATCCGGAATATGCGACTCATGTCCAGGTATATTTAAGTTCAAAATAACATTTGCCATTTCACGAATGTAACATCTGTTAATTGACACCAAAGTAAATAGGTGTACTTAAGAGGTAAAAATATCCATCCCACTTTTTCTATAGGCGAAGTAACAGACGACTAAAGGACGTTTTTAAGGTGGGTAAACATTTTTTTTCTGTTTTCAATCAGAGTTATTTCTTTCTTTTTTTATTAAAAAAAGAACGTTGCCTCACACTGGAATTTCTCCTGTATCGTGGGTGCGCTTACAGACACAAATTCCACACACAAGACACCCAGACCCGAAACAACTACCTGCAGATCATACAAATATTTGTTCCGTGCGGGAATCGAACCCGCGACCCGGTGCGCAGCAGCCGACTGTATCAGCCACTGCACCAACCGTGCTGTCAGTTACGGAGGCCGTTAGCTTGATATGCGAAATTTTACATATCATGGATTTGATAAGGGCAAGCTAAAACATTTACAACTCAACTGCGATCGCCATTCAACCTGCCAAGCGTAACGATTGACAAAACCCCCAAGTAACCGGTCTATGTGGTAATCTTTGGAGGATGCCTGTGTCCAGCAGTGAACATTTAACGGCTGAAAATATGATGATGAAGCTATGAATACTTGTAGTATGGATGAATAGGTAACTGCAGAGCCATGAGCATGAAAACTCAGTGGTGTGACTGAATCGATTAACTTTGATAAATAAAAGAATACTCTTTAACCTGGCAAAAGATAAAATATTTTCTATTTTACTTTGATTACCACAACTACGGTATGTAATTGAAGATGTTGTATACATTATGTTTAGCGTTTGCAGGCAGCAAGTAAGGAGATTCTCCCTGGCAAGAGCTCGATACTGGGCGGCACTAGTTACGCCTCTCTACAGTTGGAGTACACTTCTAGTTCAGATCAAAGGTCTATTGTTCTTTCTTCTTTATCATGAGATCATTTTGGTCTTGTCTTAGATTTACTCCTTTTTTGGTTCTTTACATAACTTTCTTTTCATTGGTTTTGATATTTTAATTTTTCATAGTCAAGCAAGTAATTTTGCATTTCCTTTTGTTCTCTATGACTAACAAATTTTTCGTATTACTATAGCCCGCAGAGTCCTACTTCAAGGGCGACAACCCCTCGCATAGGATCGAATTCACAAATAGGCACGTCGAATCGTAAGTTTGCTATATATTTTTATTAATATCTCATCGTCATTATCACCATAATCATCAGCCTAAGGACAACACAAATTTGCATATCGTATCGTCATTTTGGTGCAAATTTGTCAGTACTCACCACGCTCGGCAGACGAGTTGGTGAGCGTAGTATGACTACTGTTCCACATAAGGAACGCAGCATCCGTCTAGTTCAGAGTCACTTAGTCGCCTTTTAAGAAATCCACAGGAGACTGAAGTGGGGTTGATATTCTTAATCCGGGCACCAACGGTATTTAATATCTATTTTGGTTCAACACGCTAACAAACAATTAACAGCCCGTAAAGATTTTCTCAATCCTCTCGACTTATATAAGCCTTTTGAATAATATGCCATCTCATCCCGAGCTAATAAGACAAGTCGGGATGAAGACGAAGATGACTAAGGGAGATTATAACATCAATGTAGCAAGACATGTGTGTGGAATTTGTGTTTGTAAACGCGCCCACGACACAGGAGAAATCCTAGTTGGGGCAACGTTTTATTTTCTAAAAAAAATAAAAAAACGCATAATCTCCTTAGGCGGAATATAATGCAGTGACTTTATTAGTAATTGAAAGCACAACAGCGTGTATTCTTAGGCTCTTTTTTCAGAGCGATCAAAATCTTATCTGGTTTTTCGCTAAACAAATTCGTTTAACTAGTAGCAGATGACAATAGTCTCACACCTTTTTGTATTGGACTTTATATCGTTGGTAGCGGACTGTGGGTGTACAACAGAATACCTCTATCTCACTCTTAATTACTGATCTTGGGCTCAGAATCGAGTGGTCAAGATTACGCAGCGTCTCTATTCGCGTTTGTACCGGAATACCACGTAGATGCCATGCTGGAACTGTGCAATACATTGCGGCTCTACATGCATCCAACGATACCCGTACAGCAGATACCAGGTAACATTGTGAAATATTGACAGTTTATAACTGGCACAAAAATGTTTTCACTTAAATTGAATACTTAATATTTTGGTCCTTTGAGACGTGCTGAACCAACTCACCCTACTATGCATTTTTTTGTAAATAAAAATAACACAAAATAATATTTCTTTATAATGAACACAAACACGTAAAAAATATTTTATGCGTGAGATACCTCTGGTGTTGCAAACGTTCATAGTACGGTAACCGCTTACCACCAGGCGGTTTGTACGCTCGTTAGCCACCTTAATAGTATTAATAAAACCTGTATCAATATTGTGATAAAAATAATTAAAGTTATTATTTTCTCCGTCGTTGTTAGAATGGGAAGAACTCGTAGTGTCGTGTGCGGCGTTCCTCTGCGCGGAGTTTGCTGACCAGCGAATAGTATTAGCCAGCACTCGAGAGTCTCTGGTCCAGACCTTGGCTTCGTTTGCCACGCAGCCAACTACTATGCGGGCTATCGAGAGAGTACCAATAAAGCAGTGAGTATTCTATTCAACATCTCGCAGGATATTACGGTCGATATTATACAATAATAAAGCCATAGCTCAAATATTCACTGTCGCACGGATGCACAGTGTGAAAAAAACCTCAAATCGGTCCTCATTTTTTCTTTAATAGATACTATAAACTATTTCAAATGCATGAGTAAAATGTTAGATATACAAAAAGAAAAAAAAACAGATTAATGTCAATTTTAAGTTTTACTTTGAACATATTTAAGTACTCACCATCATCACATCAGCCAATGGATGTCGACTATTGCATAAAGTCCTCCACAATAGATTTCCATTTTTCCACATATTTGTGTCATCATTCTGGGGGGAATTTACCAATGCTCACCACGAGTAGCAGTCGGATTAGAGACCACAGAATATCTGCTGTTTCATAGAAGGGACGCTGGTTCCCCTTCACTCTGGTTTAGATTCTTTAATTACTAACTTAAAATACCTACTTCACTCTGGTTTAGATTCTTTAATTACTAACTTAAAATACCTACTTCAATATTTTTTTAAGATCACGTATTTTTGCTATTGCTTTCATCTAACGGCATATTTTAAACATTATTCTATTAGATACAATTTGTATATCTAATTGGAAGAAGGATAATTTGAATTATTATAATTTATGTTTTTATTTTATGAATCCCTGTTCCCGTCATATTTGTATATTTATTCTGAGGCTTAGCATATTCTAATAAACTATTATCATCATCATTTCAGCCGAAACACTTCCATTGCTGAACACAGACCTCCCTTAAATAACGAACAACGACCGATCTGGGTTTGTGTTGTGTGCTCATTGGGGGGTTTTGCCATAGCTGCCACGTTTGGCAGGCAGGTTGGCGATTGCAGCTGTGTTGTAAATATACTCGAAGGACGCAGCTGCCCATCCTCCAGCTACTTCCATAGTCGCCTTTAACCCACCGCCTCGCCACGCTACGCCTCGGGGATCGTGACAGCGCATATTGGTGAACTTGCGTGCTCATCATATTGCATTTGGTTCAGGAGACATAGATTATGTCCATAAATCTCCTTTGCCCTTACAACAACATACTGGACCAGTCCGTTCGACAAGTATCGTGACTGCGATATTGGCCGCTTGACTGATGGACATAGGTAGTCACTATGTGGTATACAAGAGATCGACAGAAACCTCGAGGCACCAGCCTGTTGATTAGACTAGATTGTTAAGGCATGTCGGCTGGAAATGGATAAGACTATGCAATAGGACTGAAAAAAGAGGTGTGAAATAGAAGAGGCCTATAACTATAGACCATAAGCCAGCACTGGGTGGGTATAGACCGATTAGTCAGATAGAGGGCCTAAAGATAGTTGATCCATTTGATAGGAGAAATACTAGTAGAGGCAACTTTAAAAAAACTTGTAGCTGAGACTATTCTATATTGTATATTACATTTCTTTTGTTGCAGACAGATGTGTATGGTGGAGGAGTTGGTGCGGCCGTATCAGAACCGTGCGTGGGCGCAGTCCAACTGGGTGCTGGTAAGATTCTGGCACGGCTCGGGGTTTGGCTTCCGGCATAGACAGTGGCCGCATCTAGCTGCGAAGTAAGACATATTCCAGAAAATATCTCTGCATAGTGTACAAGATCCCTCGTCGCGTCAATCTGTACCGGTTGGTCTCGTAAACTGCTGCTTACATTTTGTTTCAGTGTTCAACAGTAGATTGACTGATTCTCGAAAAAGGTGTTGGTAAATAATATATAAATGTGTTGTATGAATGACGTGGCCCGGAGATTAATGGACTCGCTTCTTAGCATCAAGTTGCGAGTTCAAACCCTGGCATGTACCAATGTGACTTTTCAATTTCATATGCATTTTCTAATCAATCTAAAGACACCAGCGTGAGCCTCAACACAGCGCTGGTTTTCAGTGTGAACCCCTATCAACTTGCGGATATGAAACCAGTACACTGTGTACCTACCTAGAAACAGTTTCTCTCGTAAGGACAAAAACGCTTCCTACCTAAAGCTCTCGCATCAAGCTTCACTCTGCTGAATGGCGACGAACGGACAAGTTGAAACCAGTGGTGTCTTAGTCAATACTTTAGGTAAAGGAAAACATCTGGAAGAATCCTGGATCTAATGGTCTGAACGTTAACACGCAGAAAGCAAGCGCGGTGATCAATCTTTCTCTGTATAGGAAGTATTTGCCCAGCAGGGACTGTTACAGGCTTATATTATAATCTCATGTATATAATTCTTGTGTATTATAATCTCGTATATATAATTCTTCTGTATCTCATGTATATAGTTCTTCTGTCTGTGTTGATTAATTTTCTTTTTTAAACTTTGTTTTACAAATGTGTATATACATTATTTAGGACAGCTACTATACATTGAAAATATTTTGCAGCTAGTATAGAACACAAACAATGCAGATAAAATTTGTTTCAAGGATTTCCCACCAGGACACCCGCTTCCACTCTCATCCATATTGCATCACCATATTTTTACATAAAGTCAGCATTTGAACAATATCTACCTATAATTGATGAGCAATCTTTCGGGAATAAAACCTCTCCATCATCCAGATTTATCGGCGTAATATCCAAATGGAAACTATTTCACTGTGCGCCATGGCACATATACGTTTCAGAAATGTAAATTCAAACTATAAATACCGTTCCGTGTGAGTCTAAAATGTTTTCATAAGTGTAGATGCGTTGCCCGCACTCTGTGATATTCACATGAAAGCAAGGTAATTTTCCGGAGTTCGCTAAGTCACGCACCAACCAGGGTCGTGGCTAAACATATTTCTTATGCGGGATCAGCTTCCGGTCAATTCGATGTCAAAATGTTTAAAGTTTACCCCGTAAATGTGGCGCTTTCGCCATCCCTTTAAAATGTATTAGCGTGACGAGAATACTTTGTGAAGATATTATATGCAATGTTTGGTACACTAGCTTGTATTCTTGCTTCTCTTATCGGGCACGAACTAGAACAGAATTTAAATGAGACCATGATTAATAAAGAATAAAAAAGCACATAAAAACATTGAACATGTACTCCAGTGAGTAGCTCAGTTTCTAATCTTTCTCGGTGTTTGCGTTCAATAATGGAACGTGCAGACACGTACTACCGCGTAAAAGCTTCCCTTTTTCATACTATGTTTTCTGTTGAAGTCTTAATATATACTCAATTATAATAAAACACTTTTAAACGGATTCTATCGCGTATATTTTAGATTTTTGTTTTTCCTGAAGTTTCGAATGCTTTGCAGCATTCGTGGTCGCAGGATCAGCATCGCTGTCATCCTATATACTCAATTATTATAGTCTTTTTACTTTGTTCAAACTTAAAAAAATTATCGCAGCTTTAGACTTCTGTTTAAACATACATTATACTCAACCTTCTGTTCAACTTGCCAAACGTCGGTGTCAGACCACTAAATAAATTAGATGGCCGACATAGACAGTGACTTGTATCATCACGCAGGTACGGCGATAGGGAGCCGACAGTCAACAACCTCGGTGCCAAAGTCGACGCAGGACTCATGAGCCAGTGTTTTGGTAAAAAAAAGTTTACTGTACCTATCTATTATACCGAAGGCGAAAATAATAGATTTGACACTATTGTTTATGGTTTGAGTCGTATGGTACTATGCTTCTAGTTTTTCTTGTTTGTTAGTAGACTTGGCGATTCACTGACAGCAGGGTACTATTACATACTATACTATAGGCATGATTTCGTCAAGAAGGGTACTGGATAAGTAGTCTATATAGCCGTGTGGTCCCTGGCAAAGAATAGACCACCTATGGCTGTCGTATAAGGTGACTTAGGGTTGATATCAAGAGGATCTGTAGCAGCAACCTCTCATGTGCAATAACAACATACTGCGATCAATAATCCGCCTGCCAAGCGGTTATGGAAAGAAGAACATTGGAAGTGGGCCTCCCAATGATCACCACGATGAGCAGCAAAGAACGTTTACGGGCAAATATGTGTGTGTAATACGCGGGCTTATCAATCGTAAAGGACTTGGTTTTTGAGAGCAGTATTTTTTTAACCCTACCTGTACGCTAACTTGCGGTAGAAGACTTATCACTAATCACTCACAAATTACCTTGACCAGACGCGTCACGGATTTTGTTGAGAGTTAACATATAAATATTATTGAGACGGCACGGTTGGCGGATTAGCTAAGGGATTGAATTTATGCACTACGTGTCGCGGGTTCGATCCCCGCACGGAACAAATATTTGTATGCTCTACAGATAGTTTTTTCGAGTCTGGGTGTTTATGTCTGTGAACTGTACCGACGACACAGGAGAAATGCCAGAGTGGAGCAACGTTATTCTTTAAAAATAATTGTCTAATGTGCTTCGAAGAACGCTATATGACAGTTAGGTTCCGAAGAGCAAATATTAAGCTGCCACATGCAATTTTGTTGAGTCCCACTCGAATTATGTCTTAAGATGTGCCAGACCTGCAACACTGAAAAATATGACAAAGGAATGATGATGATAACTAACCCTCGATCGCCTGCCTTTGCCCAGGATATCTCAGAAAAGTTGCTCACAAAATTTAATACCACATAGGTCCATGCCCGTCGGAGGTCATCCAGAGTCGTATAAAGGAATACCTAGCAAACCATCCGACCGCTGCAGCCGCTTTCCTGAACTCCTTGCTCAGCCAGCTCAACTGGGCGTTTTCCGAATTCATCACCATGATGCAGGAGGTAATCTAATTTAAATAGTCTTTGTCATTTTCCGGCACATGTATGTTAAGATATTGCGCACACAATAACAACGAGAGTAGGTGTTCGGATTAAGAATGTACCACCACTCCATCTCCTCTCGTGGATGTCGTAAAAGGTAATGGAGGGACTATAAACCAGAGGGATGGGGAGCAGCGTCCCTTCTGTAGAACAGCGGCCATTCTGCGCTCACTAACCCTGCTGAGCGTGGTGAATACCGAATTCAAAGGTTTTACAGTCGGCCGTCTGCCTGACACCAACCCAGAAGCTAGCATACCCTCCTTGGGTATGCTAGTTTTGATGATTAACCGCCCCCTGCGGGTAACCCAAAGTGCTTAATGGTACGCACTGGGTTCCAAACTTCCTTAGTCACCTTGTAGGACTCCCATGGCATGAGATGAGCCTAATAGGTAATAAACCGTGATCCGGAGTTATACGATAATAGTATAAGAATAATGTATAAAGGGTTTACAAAAATAGTGAACTTTATTGAAAGAGTACAGAAGGTTATAAAGATCGCGTTTATTTAATTGTAGTAGTTAGTAATTCATTTTTTTTTTGCCCCACACTAGAATCCTATACACTGAAGAGACTCTCTCTAGACGGATAGGCTGCTGCGTTCCTTCTGTAGAACAGTATACTATAATACGCACTCTTTAATAAAACGTTGTCTCTTTAATAAAAATGTTGTCCCACACGAGTATTTCTTCTGTGTCGTGGGTGCGTTTACAAACACAAATTCAACACACAATACACCCAGACCCGGAACAACTACCTGCAGATCGTACAAATATTTGTTCCGTGTGGGAATCGAACCCACGACCCGGTGCGCAGCAGGCGACTGTATCAGCCACTGCACCAACCGTGCCGTCAATTTTTTGCAATAATTGATAAGTAAAGTTGCTATTCGCGATTTTAAAACAAATATTAACTTTAGTACAATAATGTTTTTTGTTATTATGTTTTGGATTTCAAGTCCTTTGATCATTAATACACAT
Source organism: Diloba caeruleocephala (assembly GCA_947459985.1). Taxonomy (NCBI): domain Eukaryota; kingdom Metazoa; phylum Arthropoda; class Insecta; order Lepidoptera; family Noctuidae; genus Diloba; species Diloba caeruleocephala. Next base: position 10,350,598 of record OX381627.1, on the reverse strand, counting down.
AACATTTCAAACTTTTTTCATAAACTTGATCCCTATAATATAATAAAATAAAGTTTAAGTATAAACGGTGAAGGAAACCGTCGCGAGAAAACGTGGATCTAATAATGTGAAATCGCCATCATGCAGTGAGCAAGCTTGGTTCCTTCTCTGCCTCTTCTCATTGAATAGGTATTTGCCCTGTAGTGGGACAATTACAGGCTGATATTATTATTATAAGAATATTAATAATGAACCAAGTTTCCACCACCCAGATGGACCGAGTGAACGTGGACTCTCATTTAGAATCGCGTCAGATCAAATTGTGTGCGACATGCTTCGACCTCTACCATGGCCTGGCTAGAGCATTGGAGATGACACTACATCTCGCACCCATGCTCCTCACCAAACCAGAGGCCTGTGACAACCAAAATGAACTGCTTTTAGGTAGAACTTGTCAGGTAAGATGTTTGTTTTGCTTCGTCTGTCTTCGCTAGAGCGACAGACTTCCTAAGCCTCGGGAGAGCCGGAGGGGCAAGCCAAACTTTTACCAGTAAATGTTTGGCATGTCTGTCATTTAAATTTAATTGTTTCTTTACATTGTAACATAATAAAATTATTAAGACATTCCATTCACAAGGTTACTTAATTTATTACTGCAATAGTTAGATGTTAGATTATTTTTTGAATACCTAATACCTTTTTTTTTTTTTTTTATTGGTGCCCAGTGGAAATTCATCATGAACTTCCTTCGCCCCGGGGAAGGACAAAGGGGTATGCCGGACTCCTACCGGCTAAAACCACTGGGGCGGTCATCTTCGGCACCTAAGGGAGGCTCCAGGTCCTCGTATGATCACACTAGAGCCACCCACTGGTGCCACGCCTATCGGCACATCTCGGAGAGGGTGACTGTAAAGCGGTCACCCCCCCAGGGGGATTGTAAAGGATCCCCCAAAGCGTCCCACGGCAGCGCGTGACCACATGCGTGCTACCGTCTTCTCTTGGGTCGCTTGGTGTGGGCACGCAGATTCCCCAATCTACGCACCCGCGAACCCGAATTCCTAATACCTATGTCTACTTAATTTAATATTGTAACCTAATTTAATATTATCCGTGTGGTGTCCGGATTAAGAATATAGCACCACTCTATCGCCTCACATGGATGTCGTAAAAGGCGACTAAGGAACTCTAAACCAGAGGGATGGGTTGCAGCGTCCCTTTTGCTGAACTGTAGAACAGTAGCCATACTGCGCTCACCAACCCGCCTGCCTAGCGTGGTAAGTAGGTACTGGTAAATTCCCCCGAAATGACAGCACAATCATGGAAATCTATGGAGGAGGCATTTGTTTAGCAGTGGACGTCCTTGGACGATGATGAATTAAATATTGTTTAATCTTTTTACTGTCTCATATTTAGTGAATGTTGGTTAGCCCGTAATTGGCTAGTGTATAAGACTGAGGCTATTATAGTTCGAACTACGTATTCTACTGTATACAAATCTGTGGGTAAACCTTATTAAAAAAACGTTAATAATTTCCATGCTTTCTGCACCCAACAGACAAAAAAACGATTAATACTGTAAGTGGTATTCATATAATGGACGTTAAATTATGCTTTCTAGATCCTTATGGCAGTGGTTTCTCGAGTGTGTATCCGGGGAGGCGGTGGGGCCAGCTTCGCTCGTCTAGTGGCGCGAGGATTGCCCGACACGGACCGCGTACACTACTACGTGGCACTGGCACCAGTGGCTGGATGCTTGATCAGAATGTTACAACCCAAACTGCCTCCGGAGGTTAATATAATGTTGTTGACATACAACCTCAAAATGGTAGTTTCCGATGAAAGCAGCTAAGTAGGTTGGCAAGCGATGATGATGCCCCTCAGTTGATTTTAGCCGGTAAAAATCCAGCACACCCATACGCCCTTTTCCAGGGCATAGGAAGACCAAGAGGATATCCACAGCGGAGAAAAAGAAAAGACTGGCAAGTGACGTGTGCTCTTACGTCGATTATGTCACGTCACAGGCCATAAACGATTATTCGGTTTGGTATATTTGTGAAACATCTAAGCCTAACTTGACTGCACATTATTAGCGAAGTAGCTTTGGTTTGGTAGTGCTTTTGGTTTGGTCACATGTCGCAGGTTCGATCCCCACGCGGACTGTAAAGGAAAGTGAGATTAATGTCTGTAAACTATACTAATGACACAAAACTTGGAAGACAACTTATGGGCATTTTTAGTACCTATTTTCGCTGGTATTTCATTATGATAATCCCGCCATACTGAAAAGTTTCTACGCAGTGGTATCCTCATGAGCCCTACGTAAAGAGTTAATAATTAAGGATTCATGATTTTCAATCACGGTAGATACCATAAAAAGTTGAAAGCATGTTTCTACGATATTATTACAATATATCAGGAGTTATTGTTTTGTATAGACAAGAATAACTTTTCAGTTAAGTTTATACCTTTGTATGCATTGAGAGAGAAAACAGGCAGAAAGGTTCTGTAGTGGTGACCACGCACTGGAACACAGCGTGGGACAGCCTCGAACGAGTTGGACAGACGACCTGATGAAGATAGTTGGGAATCTTCCGATGCTGGCGGTATGCAACCAGTCGTTGTGAAAATGTATTGGGAAGGCCTATGTCCAGCAGTAGACCTACTTTGTCACTTATTGAAAACCAGTGCCGCAAGACCGCCTTGCTGTTTTTTAGCATAGCTGAATGAGGGACCTTTGTTGGTACAGTAACAATAATATTTTGTTATCTCACCATGGGATAAGGTAATCCTGGAGGGCAGATTAAAGTAGCTGCTTGATTTCTTCCTACCTTCTGATATAAAAAAAAAAGTATATCATTAGAAAAAAAAAGTATATTAAGTAGCTTACAGAACGCAGGGCAGTATGTGGCGAGCTGAATGTGAGTGGCGACACTGCGTACCCGAATGCTCCAGAAAGTCGGTCAGGGCCTCGTCTCCGGCTTACCTTTATTGGTTGGCTGGAGTGGTACCCCATGAGTGCCCGTAGGATTTTCAACTCTGGCTTGCCTTAGTTGGCCGATCAGAGGGGGGCCGCCAGAGCTATATGCTCGGGGGTGGAAGTGTCTAATGGCGTAATAACGGGGAAACCCGCTCCGAGTCTTCGAGACGCGCGATGGTGAAACCGGTGCCGCACCTCTCTACACCCCTAGCCGCTCACACCGGTGTTGCTCCTTGTCGCCTGTAGTGATGGCCATTTAGGGGGCCCATCTTGTGAGTGGCGAGTCACCGTCTGCCACAGAATTTCACGATCAAAGTTGAAAGGCAGACGCCGTTGTTCCCGTATTTATTAGTCTTGAAAAGACTAGAACGACTAGAAAGACTTGGGACAATCCATGACTTCATTTTATAGTGCAGCCATGGAGAGTCCCCGGTTAGTGTCCCATTACATTTTAGATTAAAATTCTCTAAAGGGCCTCTGCGTGTTGGACCTATGTCCCCGCGTAAGCCTGTCAAAAGACCGGGTTCCCCCTTACAGGGGGTATAAACCCGTGAAAAGAGAGATATTTTGTAACCAATGTAGGTAGGTAGGGCGTATTTTTTTAAATTTTGTGACTTTATATGTAATAAGTATAGTTAAATAAACAAATATGTATTGTTGTTTGCTGTCGAATAAAAAAAAAAAATTCTTTCTTTCTTCTTCGGCCAATACGATGATGAAAACTTAAAAATTCAAAAAGACTCAATCATGAAGAAGATTTTAACCTGATCGCACAATTATAAAAACGATGTCAGAAGATGCGCTGAGAAAATGTATACTACGCTCTCATTCAGTAACACAACTGTTCGAAAACCGTTTGAACAAACTATTTTTAAAGTCCTAGTTATTCTTTAGTAGCTGCGCTATAGTTCCTTACTTCTGCAGCTACCTAATCGCGTAAACAATTTTTTTATTGAAGTTGTTTTTATTCCAAGTTAACGATATTAAAATTTTACATAAAAGGGCCTCAAGTTGGGGATGGATTTCTAATTTAATTATGTTTTCTGTTCCAGCATCTAGACCGAGTGACCAAAGCGCTGGTGACAGAGCCTTTATTCAGAATGGATGGACTTGACCTTATGCTAGGAAAGGCGCATGAAAAATCACACTTTTCATTTTATAAATGTTCGTTACCCGATAACCATGTTCTTTATCCTAGCGTTCCATTCATTAGGGTCTGTTTTGTTGAACAGGTTGTGGCCTGGTTAAGCACTACGCATGATTTATTTAAGTATAATAGTGTACCTACAACGTCATTTCCGACATGATTATTTTATGGTTAATTTTACTTGACTTATTTCATGATTTACGCGAAGCAAATTTAATGGAAGTTGTCGATCTTTGCTCAGCGGATCATACTAAATGTCATACAGCATTATGAATATACTTATATGAATAACGTGTCTAATAAAATACTGTTTATTTTAGACCCAGATGATGTAACAATGGATGAGTTGAAAGCTCTAGAAATAGTGGCGGATCGGCTGCGAGTAGCACGGGATACTTACGTCAAGTCGAAGTCCCCGGGCTCCAGTGGGGCGCAGTCCGACTTATTATGCACCATCTGCTACGCGAGGCCTGCCGATACTGCCTTTGTGCCTTGTGGACATCATTCATGCAGGTTTAAGGAAAAATTATTTGTTTAGGTTATTGAATCTAAGAGCTGCACATTACTTCTGTAGCCACATTGCTCTCAACCAGGTGCGGGCTACCATAGGGCACTCCGGAATGGCGATGGTAAGACCCATCAAGGAGGACTCGAGAGGCGACATGAGACCCGTAACTTCCAGCTGACACAGATACCCGCAAGAAATGGGTGTTTCGGGAAATATCTGTGTTGCATAGGCCGGGAAGAGACGCGCAGTTGCCATCACTGCGGAGGCTGCCGACAGAAAATGCACTGGGCGTCAGAGGCCGCTGACCGATCCCCGGCCTCCATGAGTTGCGGCCTCACGAACTTGGGGCAATCAATCGCCCGACCAGAAACAGGCTCGACACGGCAGCGCACTGTTTTCTGCACGCACCTCTACAAAGGAATGAGCGGCTGGCCAAATCACAAAGAAACGGGGCCAGTTAGACCAAATCTCGGGCCAATACCTGCCGGGGGTTCAGCCCAGTGCCTAGTGGACTCCGCACCCCCAGATATAGGAAAGTAGAAGGAATACTGTGGGGTTTTAGCCGATAAGAGTCCCGCGCGCCCTTGCTCAGGGTGGAGGAAGTCCACGACGATACTCCGCGACAAACAAAGGTATGGGGAGCCCTCTTGCTTCTCGTGAATGTAAAAAAATCACCTAAAGAAATATATAAAATAAATGTAAGAGTATATGTGGATGTTATTGATAACATTAGACACTGCTATAGTGCAGATGTTATGTAGTATGTATGTTCACGCATGTAATTAGCTCTAAAGTTGTATGTTTGATTGACTTTGGCACACGACAACGCCATCGTGTGTCGGCGGCGCGGTGTTATGTGCCATAATCAGTGAGGTTTCACACAGTAATGCTTCATTCCGATATTACCAAAAACTTTAATTGACATTTATTTCTTCCAGGGCTTGTATAATGCAGCACCTTTTGAACAGCAAGCAATGCTTCTTTTGCAAGGCAGATATCGACTCTGTACGTGAAATAGAACCTGCTAATAACTGACGCCATATTATTAAGTCATCATTAGAAATGGAAATAATAGCCATCCTACATTGTTTTTATAAAATAAAGTATGGAGATCATTTCTTGTATGTATTCATGATAACATTTCAGAATATTTTTTAATAAATTATGTTTAATTTAATACTAGAAGTGTTTAATTAAATTTAATCAAGAACCACACATTGGCTTCTCTAAAGTTGTAGCTTCTTAAAATAGATGTTGCTTCCAAGCAACGTATTTTTACCGACTTCAAAAAGGAGGAGGTGGTCAATTCGACACGTATTTTTTTTACCCCGATTACTCCGAAATTTGTAGACCGATTTGAACAATTATTTTCTTAACTGGTGCAAAATGCTTTCGACTTGGTCCCATATAAATTTCATTACATTTGATTGAGTACGTTTTTTAACCAGCTTCAATAAGCAGGTTAATTTGACTGCGCTTATCGAGATGATGTCTTAATAGTTTCGATTCCTCTCAGATCAGAGAACCGATTTGAGTAATTCTTATTTTTAGTGTTAAATCATCATCATCATCATATCAGCCACAAGACGTCCACTGCTGAACAAAGGCCTCCCCCTTAGATTTCCACAACGAGCGGTTACATGCCGCCCTCATCCAACGACTCCCAGCGACCTTCACCAGGTCGTCTGTCCACCTCGTTGGAGGTCATCCCACGCTACGTTTTCCGGTGCGCGGTCTCCATTCTAGAACCTTTGTGCCCAACGGCCATCAGTTCTACGAGCAATGTTGTTAAATACTGATACCAAATTGGAAAAAGTTCCTACATTTATTTACACTAAAAAGAAGCAATTAAAACTTTTTAACAATTTAAATACCGACTTCAAAAACCCTACACGATATAAAAATATTAACACCACTGAAAAGGAAACCCTTACCTAAGAGCGACTACCGACACCCACCGAAGGAGATGGAGTGGTGCTATAATCTTAATCCAAATACCACAAAAGAAACCACATAACAATTTGTACAGTTAACATTACCCGTATTATCAAGCTCATTAATTATAGTAAAGTTAGTAATATTGAATTTTTACATAAGAGTACAAACGGTACATTCTATATGACCCCATTAGGTTATGTATTTGCCATAATCACCACGCTTGGCAGGCGCATTGGCGATCGCAGTATATTATTATATATTGTTATTAGCACACGGGAGGTTGCTACTGCCCATCCTTTTGATTGCATTGATATGCCCTCTTAGTTGCCTTTTACGACACTAATGGGTGGAGAGGGGTGGTCTGGTCTTTGCCGGGAACCACGTGGAATACTACTACGACTAAGTTCTTAGTAGGTTTCTTCTGGACTCTTTCTGGACATAGGTGTCCCCCAAAGACAACAACCGTCAATAACAACCACAGCAACCGTTTTGGATTTGCGTTGTGTGCTCCTTGGGTTGTTTTGCCATAATGCCACGCTTGGCTGGCGGATTGGCGCTCGCAGTTGAGTTGTAAATGTACTTGGAGGACGCTGCTGTCCATCCTCCGGCTAATCCTATGGTCGACTTTTACAACACCCTCTGAAAGAGATAAGGGGGTGATATTCTCAGCACCACACGGTAATTTTACTAACTGAATAAATGAAAATCATATAAGTTTCAACAATTTATTAAGTACACAAGTTGTCCTAATGGTTTTGGTCAGGGTCCCTTGTTGAGTCCTTGCGGGGTGTACGCGTAGTACGCGACGGGACACTCGCACGTGCCACGCGGGCCCGGGTAGCCGCGGGGTCCTATCGTACCTGAGTCGTGAATAAATATAATTATTTTAACACTGGAAGAGTTCTATTAATAAGTTAGCTAGAATCTAAGAACACAGAGTAAAGGTATTGTAAAATGCGAAGCGTATCTATACAAATAATAGCTGCCCGCCCCAGCTTCGCACAGACAGATACATGCAAACTCGATAGCAGCGCCACCTACCGGGTCCAATTGTGAATCTATACCAACTATTAACAATCTAACCCACAAAAAATATACAAACGTCAGTCGTCCAGCCGTTTAAGAGGACTCTAATGACACACGCGTAAAGAAGAATTATTACCTGTGATTTCAATATCTTACAGGGTTCAGAAGATATGAATATAAATATTTTTCGGGCAGGAAGCGGGTAGATAACGGATGGTTAATTATATTTGATTAAAATATCTGTCATTCCCTAAAGACTCAGATCAGACCTCAATCTCGAACTTCGCATTAGTCCAAAAACTCCACAACATTGTTAAGAAAACAACTTATAGTATTTGGTTAGAAAAGAAAAGAAAACTGCTGAACTGTTCCTATATAATCCTTATGAATAAAGTCAATGGATAGGAATTATAAGTAACTAGCTGTTTCCGCGGTTTTACCCGTTGTCTAATTTTAAAGAAATCGGATATTTGATTATTTAAGCATATAGGTAGGTATATTGGATTTCATTCTTTTTATTTTTCTAATATAAAAGTAGCCTAAGTTATTCCTTATAACATCAGCTATCTGCCAGTGAAAGGCCCGTCAAAATAGGTCCAGCCGTTTCGGAGATTACCCGGAACAAACAGACAGACCGACAAAAAACATGTTCTTTTTGTTATATGTACCGTATATACTTTAATATGTATTTAGTAAAAAGCTGTTTGACATTACAAACAGACACATAATTTTTATTTATTTGTATAGATAAATGCTATGGAGATTACGCTTCATCAGTAACACACGCAAATAGTTTGTACAACACTCACAAACACTGTATCATGACTATTATGTACCGCAAAATGAGGCTATTTAGGAACCACGGGGCTAATTAAGTAAGCAATAGATATATACTATTAATTTAATTATATTATTAGCAGGTTAGTTAATATGATTAAAATTGGACACTGATTTTAAGTATAGCTTCAAAAATGTACAAAAAAAACAGAAATTGGTTTTGGTGCCAATTAGCCCTGTGGTTTCCGAATACCATCACCACCATACCATTTTACATATCAAGACGACAGGGGGCTCAGGCGTGTTGGACATGGGCACCACGGCGGTTGTTACCCCGGTTCCGTGTCCTCCTCCTCCGAGCGGGATCGGCCCTCTCCCGATCCCGCTCTGCGACCTCCTTCTGAAGCATTACGCTGTCACAGAAGGAGACCACAGCACTCCGATTTTCATGCTCTGCCAGCATATCCGACACTGCTGCTGGCAAAGAGAGATCTTGCCCGATCCTATCGACCAGGATCCGACCAGGACTGAAAACCTAGCTGGACTCTTGCATTAAGAGTTATTGGTGGTAGGCACACCCAATACACCGAGATGTACCTAAAGGCATGGCACCGATGGGCGGATCTAGTGTGATGGTATCGAGGACTTTGACGCCCCCTTCGGTGCCGAAAATGATCGCTACAGTGGTTGTAGCCGGTAGGAGACCGTCAGACCCCTCCTTCCTTCCGCGAGGCAGAAGAAGTATATAGTATGACGTACTTCCACTGGGTTAGTAAAAAAATAAAATAAAATCTTCCCCCAATAACTTGTATTGCAATTTTTTAGCAATAGCGGTCGGTCGGGTACGGAAGCTCTGAAAAAGAGAAATGTTGGATTCATATCTCACCTTCTCGTCCAGGATCTCCTCTATCCCCTGTTCTACCTGGATAGCCAGGTGGGCCTATGGGACCTGTGAATCATAAATATATAAGGATTATATTGACATAATACCGTAGGATTACAATCGATTTTATTCCATGTTTACAAAATCTTGTTATGCTACATGTTTTAAGTATCATAACTTTCAGGTATTTCTACTTTAGATTTTTTTTTTATTGGACCATGTGGAAATTCTTCCTGAATTTCCTCCACACCAGGGAAGGACGAAGGGGCTTCCCAGGGCGGAAATTTTTAATAATACATATGTGGTACGGCTGCATGTCATAATTTCGGCCGAATAACTGCCAAAATCGCTGCGCTTGGCAGGCGGGTAGGCGATCGCAGTTGAGTTGTAAATGTACTCAATGACCGCTGCTGCCCATCCTTTGGTTTACACTATAGCCTTATACGACACCCACGGATTGGTGCTATTCTTAATCGGCTTCACACGGTCATGCATAATTCATCAAGTACCAGGATAACCTGGATGGACAGCAGCGTGCCACAAGTAATTTACAACCCGCCAGCCAAGCGTGGCGATTATGACAAAACCGAATGAGCACTCAACATAAACCCAGACTACTCGTTGTGTCGACCTTTGTGGGAGACTTATGTCCAGCAGTGTACGTTTTTCGGCTGAAACGATTATGCGTAAAAGTAATAATTAATAATAGTTTAGTTGCAAAATGTGGACTTTTGAAGTAAAAGTGCACTCAACAAAATCTAGCAACATGCTGGTACACACAACTATCGAATGAAGTTCGTCTGGCTAGGTTACTGAAGAACCTGTATTTAGAACAAACAGACTGGCCCCTTGTTGAGTATATTGGGTACATGTCATTTAGACCTTGGGAATTAGTATAATAAATAGTGAAAAAATGTGTATGTGTATGCTAGCCAAGTCATCATTATCATAATTTCAGGCGAAAGCGCGTCCGCTGCTGGACTCGCCTCCCCCAAAGATCGCCACAACGACCGGTCTGGGTGTGTTGTGTGCTCATTGGGGGGTTATGCCATAATCCACCACGCTTGGCAGGCGGGTTGGTGATCGCAGTTGAGATGTTAATGTACTCGAAGGACGCTGCTGCCTATCCTCCGCCTCAACCCATAGTCACCTTTTACTATACCCACGGGATGAGATGGGTTGGTGCTATTCGTATAACCGGTACCTCACGGCACATTACGCTAAATATTAAGATAACTTGCGAACGGGCTATTGCGGTAGGCGGGATATTTACCAAAGGCCCTAAACATTAGGGACCGCTCTGTATCACAATACCCTATGAACAACTATGATAATGACTATGCCCAGTGCTGGACATAATTGTTTTCTAAAATGAGCCAATATTGACAAGTACTACACCTGTTTGTGACTACAAGTCCTTCTGCCGCACTGATCACGCTAAAAGACTATACCTGACGTTCCCCTGGGTCCTTCAGGTCCTTGCACACCTACACCTTCTGGCCCTCTATCCCCCTTTTCTCCCTTCTCTCCAGCAACACCAGGTCCACCGGGCTTGCCTGGCTCTCCTGTCTCGCCAGGATACCCTCGCAGACCGGGCTCCCCGGAGTCCCCTTGTATTCCTGAAAATAAAGAATGAATATATTTTACTGTTAATGTCGAAAGCTTGCGTAAACATGAGCAAGGAATTGAATCCACCAATTCATAGAATACAAAGTCGGGCCTTAGCGGACATTTTTTTTTTACACTTTGTTTTCGAGAGGACTGAGTCATTCGCCTGGTAGTATAGTAAGCGATATGCCTATATCGCTTACAGGCGCCCATGAAAATTAATTAGAATGCTACCCAGGACTAGTCTTGCGAGGCATCACCCTGCGCTCGTCATCTCGAGACGTAGAGTTATTTAGTCTCTTATGCCCAGTAATTTCACCAGCTGCAGCGCCCTTCTAACCGGAGCACAGTAATGTCTAAAGTTTAAACACTACTGCTTAGCGGCGAATATCTGGCACTGGGGTGGTACCTACCTAGGCCGGCTAGGTAGGTACTATAAGAGCTATAAGAGACCTACCACCTATAAATAATATAGTATGCCCCTAATAACCGATGTATGTAGAGGCCTGTAATTAGTTTCAAATATCGTTTGTAGTGCTGGAGTATTTGTTTTATTATTAATTTACTAATTAAATAACTATCAGTTATCTTGATCTGACTGAGGCACAACTAGATAAGCCCGAGTGACTTCAAAACTTTTGTATCAGATTCGTATTTGGTTTGCGCAAATATGATCATGTCTCAGAGTTTCGCAATAAGCTCAAGTAGCTTCCAATAAGACTTCGCCGGAATACTCATGTTCAATTATAGCTTTACAGCATTTTATTGAATCCTACAACACCCCCTTATCTTAAAGAACGGTTTAAGTTCCTTCATGACACACACATGAAATACTTAAGATCATCGGAGAACTTGAGACTTCAGATGCCATGGATTCCACCAAATGTTTCGATAAATCTTTTACTTTTATATCAACATACTGTAATCACCACTGGTTATTACGGCGATGGTCTCTCTCTTTTTTTTATTTTAATGTTGTATATCGAATGTATTATATGTGTTTAATTTAAGCGAATAATTTAAAATCTAATTATTATATAATGTCCTACAGTTATTAAGTTAAAACTGAGTTTTAAGTTCAGATTTGTATGTTAGTCCATGACGGAACATGTAGATCTCACCTATTTACTTGTTACCTGTTATGTTGCCATGTTTCTAACAAGTAAATATTATTCTATTCTACTCTACAAACGCATATAGTAGCGGGTCATTAAAGGAAGCTCCAATTAAACAGTAGACCTTTAGGCCCTGATACAATTATGGTAAGATGATATAATCATGTAGACCTTCAATCAGTCGTCTCCCGCTCTTACCCGGCTGTCCAGGAGGGCCTGGTCGTCCTGGATGTCCTCGTTTGCCAACTGTGGTCTGGGTTGGTATTATAAGATTTGAAGTCAGTTCTCTCAGCCGTTCTGTAGGTGCAAAATATAAATAACGTGGTGATGTTGTTCGTGATTATATTTAGATTAAGAATATTCTGATTAATTATATACGTAAATATACAGACCTTTGATCAGATCTTCGCATATGTTCCTTATTTCAGCTTCAGAGACTGAAGGTGTCTGCAAAAAGAATACGGTACAAAACGGGTTACGGGTTATGTTGGAATTCACACAACTCCAGAAACTGTTCGACGTACTGGCACACAACAAATATTGGTACCTACTATCATACTCACGAGTACTGGCTGCGGAATTTTCTAACTTCTAGTTTGAATTTTTTATTTAAAATGATTTAGTAGTATGCGAGATACGTTGAAAGAAAATATTTATAGAATAGAATATTCTTTATTGTACACCATTTTAAAAACAACTACTAGGAATAATTTAATGAATAGTAATTGTACAATGGGCGGTCTTATCGCTATTAGCGATTTCTTACAGACAACCTTTGGATGGATAAGAAAAAGATGGACAAAGACAAAGGGGTATTCCGAGGTGTACTTATTATATTAATATAGTCAAATAGTGAATCTATTAAATATAATATAAATAGGTATTTATTTCATAAATTACTTAAATAATATGCACACATATACAACAATATATAATACTTTATACAATACATTATAAATAATCCATATATACAACCATATACTATACTTTATCCAATACAATATAAATAATCCATAATTATATTTCGGATTATCACACAGGTGCAGTAAATAAAAAAACTAGATGCTAAAAAAAATATCTACTACAACACTCACCTAATATATTACCGAGTAAATAATGAAAAGAGCGTACTTTTCTAATTAGAGCAACTTAATAATAACTCAATATATTTTTGGGGCAACTTAACGGATATGAAGTCGTATTAAAATCTCAAAAGAGCTGCCCCAGATCTATGTTTAAATTGAAAATGACAGATAGCTGTAAACCGTACTTCATACAAAGCTATAAACTGTCACGTACGCTGTACGCTATAAGATATTGACATTACCATCCCTCTACATTTTAGAAATTGCATCCTTTGTCAAATTTAACTCAAATTTATTTCCGCGCATAGCAGAAAAAATCCCCGAAACATACGCGATAACAGTAAACTCTGTCTACACAGGTCTAGGACTGTACTCATGCGCAAGTGTTTTCTGCATGGCTCCAATAATTTACAATAAGTTACCAAAAAGATGGCAGGAACTTAGTAATGAAGTATTTAAGCATCATCATATCGGCCATTTATACGCCAACTGCTGAACAAAGGCCTCCCCCATAGATTTCCACAACTGTATTATCATTTTGGGGGGAATTTGCTAATACTCACCACGCTTGGCAGGTGGGTTGGTGAGCGCAGTATGGCTACCGTTTCACAGAAGGGACGCTGCTGCCCATCCCTCTGGTTTAGATTCCCGTAGTCGCCTTTTACGACATCCACGGAATGAGATGGAGTGGTGCTATATTCTTAATCCGGACACTACACGGATCTAATCCGGACACCACACGGATCTAATCCGGACACCACACGGATATAAAGTAATAATAGGAGCATAAAGTAACATTATTTTAACAGAAAAAGCCTAGAATAGTGTAGCTGACTTTCTAATACAATCATTAATTTGACATATTTCATCATTTCGGCCGAATGCAGTCCACTGCTGGACACAGGCCTCCCTCTGAGATCACCATAACGACCGATATGGGTGTATTGTGGGCTCATTGGGGGGGTTTGCCATAATCGCCACGCTTGGCAGACGGGTTGGCGATCGCAGTTGAGTTGTTAATGTGCTCGAAGGACGCTGCTGGCCATCCTCCGGCTAATCCCTTAGTCGACTCTTACGACACCCACGGGAGGACATGGGGTGGTGGTATTCTGAGCCGGCACCACACGGCATATTTATTTTCTGTTTTATTTTATTATGAAATTTTAGACATTATTTTTATCTTTATATTGTTTGACATTCTATTCGGACATTTTGATATTGTTTAGTAATAAAATTTTACAGATAGTTTCTTAAATTATATTGGAATTGGAAAGATTATATTTCATATTATTAAGTATAATTTTTTATATTGTTTGTATTGATAATAATGATAAAACAATCCATAAATATAGGTAATTAAATAATCTTCCCGCCATGGCACGTGGTAAACATGTTAGAATCGATTTTTACTTTTTTGTTATCTTGCATGCACATGACTTTAATGTATGTACACACATGTTTGAGCACATAAATTTGTTCTATTCTATTCAATATTTAAAACTATGATTATAAGAAAATATCTAGACGTCTTGATGATAAAAAATTATCGTCAGATCAATAATACGGTCATTAAAAATTCACAGCTATGGAATAACGTAAAGTAATCAATACTGTTATGGTGTTTACCTCTACAGCAATGCTGTGTGGTGCCGGTATCCCTGGTGGTCCTCGAGATCCAGGGGCACCGGGAGCTCCATCCAGACCGTCCTTACCCGGGAACCCTGGAAGACCATGTTCACCTTTCTAGAAATTAAACAAAAAAAGATGTAAATGGTGAATGTCCAATAGCTAACAGGGTGCTGAGTCGTACAGTAAAATGCTGCAACAAGATAATTAAGTAAACATTGAATTATTGAAAACAATTGAATAATGACGAGAAGATATCAGAAAATATGTTCATTATGGAAATACATTAGCATCACAGCTGCTCTTAAAAGGCTTGCCCTAGTTAATTTATAAAAAGACTTAATAGAATCACCGTTCAAACTGCAAAATGAAAATGAAATGAAATGAAAATGATGAAGAAAGGTTAAGTAGTCAAAAGTTGTTTCAAGTAACGCGAGACTCACAAAACTTATTTTTTTCCTTAAGAAGACAAGAATAGTGCACGGCTTTTATACTGTAATTGTATGAAGCTATGTTGATCAAACAATCAGTTTTATTGAACCCACGCCTTTAGGCACATCGCGGAGGGGATAGCGGTCACCCGTTCTAGCGGAGTTAACAGTATAAAGGCTGCCGCCCTATGCCCACCTCGGGGGGATTGTAAAATATACCCCCAGAGCCTCGCTGTGCGCTATACTGCGCACGTAACACGTTCGTCCAACAAGAACGTCCGTCGGGAACGCAACAATTTAATACCTTGCTACTTTTTAACACGCTTTTATTAGCTTGGTATGAATTTATGTAACAGAATTTTTGAACTCGATTTTCAACCCCTTCAAAACGTCGGATTGTAATTCTGTACCAAGCCCCAGATATACCGAAGTGTATACATAATCTATGCGGAATCGCAGTAGCAGTACCATGAAATATGCTAAAACATCTGTTCCTTCATCTATGAGAATAAAATATTACCTGCCCACTCGTTCCTGGCGGTCCTGGTGGTCCCGGTGGTCCTGGCACAGAGATCTGTGGCCCAGCAGCAGCTGAAGACCCTGGAAATCCGGGAGGACCCGGTGGACCCGGCTGCCCTTCTAGACCCTGGGAATAATGATAGTCATTGCAACAGTATACTGGAGCCAGTACAATACGATAGCGCTGTTTGTTCATATTCTAGATTTTCATAAAAATATTGCCATATATTTGAACTTACTGCGTCTCTTCTATACCGAATACTGCATACCATTTCAACTATAATAATGTATTTGGAAATATATGAACAACAACAAATTCATTCTTCATCATCATCATCATCCTATCAGCTTCCATCGCTGAACAAAGGTCTCCCCTGTAAACGCAATCGAATCGCAGAAACGTACTTTCATCTTTTAAAACAATTGTCGTGATTGAAAATCGTAAAACCTTCGTATTAAGCCTTCAAGTTCAAGGGCACCGTTGAGTAGAAACTTTTCAGCACAGGTACCAGAATATATCTAAGTAACATCATTAAACAGTCACAAAAGATTCTTGACTATTAATATAAATAAATAATACCTGTGGTCCTTCCGACCCCCTTTCTCCCGATTGTCCTGGTAGTCCCGGTGGGCCCCTCGCGCCGGATAAGCCTGGCACACCTATGGGGCCCTGTGGCCCTGGTTGGCCCTAAAAACAAATAATGATAGTATGATGTTTCTTACTGCTTACTGCGTCAGGGATTTCATAATTTCTCAGCAATTATAAAACAATTGGAGCTGATATTTCTGTGTTTCATTTATAATGGATTTGACCTCATTTTTGTAATTACTTTACATGATTGGTTAACTTTTGCAGCAGAGGAAAAATCATTTACCCTAGCACCATCATGTCCTGGCAGTCCTTGTGGCCCTACGTCACCGTCTCTGCCCGCACGCCCTGGGGCGCCTTTCTCACCTTTTGCACCTTAACATACAAATTATCCATTAAAATTGGGCAACGAGAGTTAAACAATGCATTTACAATATATTTGACGGCACGGTTGGTGCAGTGGCTGATACAGTCGGCTGCTGCGCTCTGGGTCGTGGGTTCGATTCCCGCACGGAACAAATATTTGTATGATCTGCAGGTAGTTGTTCCGGGTCTGGGTATATTGTATGTGGAATTCATGTCTGTAAACGCACCCACGACACAGGAGAAATCCTAGTGTGGGGCAAAGTTTAAAAAAATAATTGGTTATGCTATTTATATTACTTACGTAAGTATACCTAGAAAAGTCACAACAAACCGTGTATGAGCGATGCGTTGACAGTAGTAGACGGACCTGGGGGTCCAGGATAGCCGCGCTCACCACGGGGACCCAAAGGCCCCGGAGGTCCAGGCAAACCCTGACAATTTAAGTTTTTTAAGAATTTGATATTGCAAGAGTTTTAAGCCAGAATCGATATTATGCCAAACATAATACCAAGCAATGACTTTTATGTAAGTGTAGATTAGTTGCGCAAAGGTAGGTATCCCAAAAAAGGGTGGTGTAGGTAATAATTATTTGTAAAAATAAATCAGATTATAAACTAGTTTAATCGGTTCTACTCTCGATTCTGAACAAACCAGGTTTCAGGTTTTGGGTTATTTCAATTACACGTTGTATAACTCTTAGTAATCCAAAGTCGGCCGCACTGTTGTATGCCAGGGAGAATACTACCACTATTGTGTTCTAGGCACTAAGAAAATGTGCATACAGATTGCTGCATTTAAACTAACACATGATTTGCAATTAGCCAAAATGCAGTCTATCTCTACACAATTGCTTCCATTTAGAGCAGACATAGTCTTCCTCGTACTTTTTAACTTACATCTTTGCCATCAAAACCTGGGACTCCTGCAAGACCGACCAACCCTGGTTCGCCTGAAAACAAAACGGCGGGGCGTTTGATAAAACGAATAAAGTTGTTACTCAAGAAAAGAAAGAGCCTATAAAACGTAATAAATTTTGAAAAGTCAAATGGCTGCGGAGCGTCCTCCTTTATTACTTATACAACAATGACACTTAAAGTTTCGTTTCTGTTCCGTGTGGTTGTCGACAAAGGATAGACCAATCTTCTCTCCACCCATGGGTGTCGTAAAAGGTGACTAAGGGTTGATATCAAGAGAATGGGCAGCATGCTCCCGTGTGCTAATAACAATATACTACGATGACCGATCCACCTTTTTTTATTGGTCTCCAGTGAAATTTTACATGAACTTCCTCCGCCTCCTACCGCCAACAACCACTGGAGCGATCATCTTCGACTACAAAGGGGGGCTCCAGGTACTCGTAAGATCAGACTAGAGCCCACCATTGATGTGCCTTTAGGCACATCTCGGAGGGGATGTCTGCAAAGCGCGGTCACGCCCTCTAGCAGAGGGAAGGCCGCCCCCAGGCACTTCTCGTGGAGGATGGTAAAGGATCCGAGAGGCCTTTGCTCAGCTGTGGAGGTTTACGGGCTGATGGGACAATCAAAAGCAAAACCATATACTAGTATTCGGAAATACAAATAGAGATAACGCTATATGACTATTACCCCGTAAAATTAGCCACACGGCACATTGTCAGGCGTCCGCCTGTTATAATTGGCGCAGCCTTCGGCTTGATTGGCGCAGTGGCTTAGCAATTAGGCTTGTGCTCTAAGTCATGGATTCGAGTCCCACAAGGAACAAATATTTGTATAGCCTACAGATAGTTATTCCTGGGCGTATGTGCATATGAGATTTATGTGAGTACATTGTTACTACAAATACTCACGATACAGGAGAAATAGGGGCTTCAGAAAAAACGCTATTTTACCTAACTTAAAAATGTATACATTTTACCTTTTTCTCCCCTGTCCCCCTTTTCTCCTTTTAGACCACGACGCCCTGGTTCTCCAGGAGGTCCAACATAACCAGGACCAGATGCCTTTAAACATAAATTACACTCATTGGATTATAAGAAAACACAAAATAAACAAATATAAAAACAAAAAAAAAGGAATTGTAATCCGTAAAATAAAGATACTTATTGTCTCGGCCCAATCCAAAAGGCATTGATAACATTACATGGTGCGATAAATAATTAAAGAATTCCATGATAAAAAAAAAAAAAAACAATTTAGTATTTTAGTATACAAAAAATCTGATACCATCCTCAATGTAGTAGATAAGATCTTTTTTTACTAAAAGAGGAGTTTATCAATATAATATATGTGGAGATCGAATCAGAAATGAGGAGATCCGTTGAACAGCTAAAGATGCCAACATAGTTGAAAGGATTAGTATATATTTAGTAATCTGAAGTGACAATGAGTGCAGCACATAGCTCGTAGAACTTACAGGCGTACGGGCAGAAAGATTCTCGACTAGAGACCACTCACTCGAAAATACAACGTGGGATGGCATACAACGAGGTGGACAGACGATCTGGGAAGATGGCTGGGAGTCGTTGGATGCGGGCGGCATATAACCGGTTGTTTTGGAAGTCCATGGAGAAGGCCTTTGTTTAGCAGTAGACGTCGTTCAGGTGATGTAATTATGATGATGATGTCTCGATTTGGGTTTATGAGGTTAGACTGTTAATAACTATATTATATAAAAATTATCACTTACATTGACGATAGCTGCCGGCAGCCCCGGATCGCCCCTGTCGCCTTTCGGGCCAGGGAGACCTACTGCCCCTATAATACCCATATCACCCTTAGTACCACGTACCCCCTATAGAAACAAAAGATTATGACAATGTTTTACTCTAGATTAAAAATGTCTGTATTATGTTGGATAATACAGTTGAAATGCCTGCCTGTGATTTAAAAATAAATGCCAAATTTGAAAAGTGCTATTTATACGATGCCTAATAATAAATGATCGTTTTTTTTTTTGTCTATCTGTCTGCCTGTCTCAAACTTTGTCTCGAATAGCATCCGAAACGGCTCCACGGATTTAAATGAACAGTATATGGGATAAAACAGAATTTTTCAAATTTTCCATTTCGATATCATACAGGGTTCAAAAGATATTAATATAATTTAACAGCTAGCGAAGCGGGCGGGTAGCGGCTAGTCGGTAATAAATGAAAGCCCTGTCTACAGCGTTGATTTGGTTGGTTGCCCGCAAATTGTGTAAGCAGATGAAACAGTAAATCCACAGGGTAATAAAATCATAATTTAAAAAAATTGGCGAGTGTGAGTGTTCTTTATGCACAGGGGCAAAAAGTAAAATTTAGACATTGTAATTGAGCTATTATGTAAGTAAGCTCAATGTTTGTAAATAACGTTTTAAATGATTTAAGAATCATTGTTGAGATAAACCGTTGTAATCAATACTATTTCTTATAATGATTGTGATATTGACGCGGGAACCTACTTTGAAAGACGCGAAAGAAAAATGGCCGCCATGAATATGATCACAAAGGATCAAACACGATTAATTACACTCAGTTTGATTTATTTCCCTTTATGAGGTTACAGTAATATAAAAACATAAAACCTACTCGGGATTCACTGTATAAAAGAAATATTTTTTACATTCTTTGGATATTTTTTACACTCTCATTTCAATGTATGTACATACATACAATGATATTTTACAAAATCTTAGCATACTCTGAACACAAATGTTGCCAAGTGGCAAATATGAGCATAATATAATAAAATATGATATTACAAGTACATTATAAATCGCACAATACTTATTTTCCCCATTGTTAGTTAAAAATATAATTGCCCATATACACATTGATCAGTGCGAAACTCCTCATTTAGAAACGTGCAAGCTTACTACTGCCCGTATTATACTACTAAAGACATATAAACATTCATACATGGAACAGGTCACACATTACGTTTAAAGCGTAACGAAAATGTCTCCTTTCCGCACCAACAGAAGTTTAAAAAGGGTAATAATGTCTTAGGTTTTCGCGAGTATTACACATATTGTATTGGTTCGTGGATGTCATCCTGCGACCACGAACCCTGCGAAGTGTTCGAAACGTCAGGAAAAACAAAAATATACGCGATAGTATCCGTTTTAAAGTGTTTTAAAAGGGTCCCAAATCTTAGTATTTTTACCAAACTTCAAAACGAAATAGAATACTTTATATACTAATAATAGTACTTATGATAAATTAATTTAGTTTTTAATTTTTCACCTACTTATTTTTAATTATTATTAAGATAGATTCGACTTTTGAGTCAGCAGGCCCAATAGTATTTTACCAATATTGTTATAACTTCTTTAAACGTTTTCATAAGATTTAAAATTATCACAATAACTTAAAATCTTATGAAAACTTAACTTGTACGACACAAGTAAAAAGATAGTCGATCAGTAAAAATTGGTCGTAGTATTATCTTGGGGGCAGGGAAATCGTTATCTAGATGTCTCTTACCGGAATACCAGTTAATCCTCTTGATCCCTGATCCCCTTTAGGGCCTGCAGGTCCTACAGGGCCCTGAAATTATCAATAATTGTTTGTAGTTGCACCTTTTTTTACTATAGTTTTGTTTGTGACAGTTGCTGTGTGTTCTGAAATCGCGCCAATATAAAAGTTGATAGTTGAAGTTTTGGCCTAAAAGGTGCAGTTTCAATGTGAATTCGTCAACAGCCGGTTATGTAATGGCCACTGGTGACTCATTACGCTGTGTGACTAATACAGCCTTCCTTTGCTCGAAGTTATAAAGTCTTCTGCCTAGAAAGAAGCAGCCAGGGATTTCCATTGATAGAATATTATTTATTTTGTTTTTTTTTTTACAAAAAAACGTTGCCCCACACTAGGATGGGTGCATTTACATACACAAATTTCACACACAATACACCCAGACCCGGAACAACTACCTGCAGATCATACAAATATTTGTTCCGTGCGGGAATCGAACCCACGACCCGGAGCGCAGCAGCCGACTATATCAGCCACTGGACCAACCGTGCCGTCAATATTATTTGTCCATCAGGAGCAGATACTTACTGGTGGACATGTTTTATTGCAGACGGGAGACTCCAATGGATCATCAATCAAAGAGGGGTCCACCTCAAACTGAAAACAAAATGTACATAATTAATATTAATTTTCCTGGTGAGATCAGCTTCATTTATACGCTGCTCGAGCTACCAAGCAAAATTACATTTCTTTGTGGTTGTATTTTAGAAGAGTGGCTGTTCAGGGGGGCAATTCCTTAAGCTCAAACATTCATAGATCCTTAAATACAGAATCGAAATAACGGTGTAAAACTAATTTCGGTATTCGCTAAGACATGATTGAAGCTATTCAAGGACACGTTGCAGAAGGTAAGCCACGAGCACCAGTCTTAGCGAATACCAAATCGGGTTATCATTATTATTTCAATTCTGTATTCTAGGATGTAAGAATGTTTGAACTTAGAGAATTGCACCCCTGTTCTCATAGATACCCTTCGTGCACGGAAAAGCACAGTATGTGGTTGGTCCATGTGGTGTCTACATTTAGAATATTGCTATATTCACCATTTCATCTCATCCCATTGATGTCGTAAAAGGTGACTAAGGGACTCTAAACCGGAGGGATGTGCAGTAGCGTCCCTTATGAGGGACAATAGCCATTCTGCGCTCACCAACGCGCCTGCCAAGAGTGGTGAGTACTGACAAATTCCCCCCAAAATTATGACACCATTTTGAAAAATTATGAGGCAGGCCTTTGTCCAGCAGTAGACGTCTTTTAGCTGGAGTTATCATAGAGCGGAGTGCCGTTGCGACAGCGTTACTGTACTTTACACACGATGCTGCCGCGACAAAACGCGTTGGCCGTGTACCATATGGTCAGGTGATTTTCATTCAAAATATTATTCCACAAATCTACCTTGACGCCTATCGTCGCGGCGTGCGCAACCTTATGCCGAAGTTATTAGTAGACAGAATATATATATTTATTCATATCAACCAGAAGACATCCACAGCTGAACAAAGGCCACCCCCATAAACGACCTTGTGTCGTCATTTGGGAGGGAATTTGCCATACCTACTCACCACGCTTAGCAGGCGGGTTGGTGAGCGCAGAGGTGTTGCTGTTTCACAGAAGGAACGCTGCTGCCCCTCTGGTTTATAGCCTCTAAGTCGCCTTTTACTACCTCCACGAGAGGAGATTGAATGGTGCTATATTCTTAATCCGGACACCACACGGACTACGGATATATTTATTATATACTCTATATTAAACTATATGTTTTTATTTTTTATACGTAAACTTTGGGACAGGAAATCGGTATGGTAACCAGATAAAAGAATAGATCACCACTCCATCTCTTCCCGTGGATGTCGTAAAAGGCGACTAAGGGACTCTAAGCCGAAGCATGGGCAGCAGCGTCCTTTTGTGGAACAGCAGCCATTCTGCGCTCACCAACCCGCTTCTGCCAAACGTGGTGAGCCTGTCAAATTTCCCCAAACTAAGAACACAATTATGGAATCTATTGGAGAAACCTTCGTTCAGCAGTGGACATCCTTTGGCTGATATGATGATAAATAAAAATAAATAATTAATTAAAATCGACTTACCGATGGTGGCTCAGTAGTAGTAGCTATCAGACGTTGTGGTTCCTTAAAATGGTAAAAAAGATCAGATAAGACAACGTCAAAAAAAGCTAAGTACACCATCTTCATATATAAGGTCCTACCAAAATCATGAACTTTATTTATAGGTGACAGTCAGTTGGTTAAAGGGATTTATTAAAATTAAATATTGTAATCGTAACATTTAAATCGTTAAATAGTTATTAAAAGTAATCCACAAGATGTTTTTTCCAATTTTTATTGCAATAATTTATAAGAAAATTTTAAATTTGACTATATAAAAACCGGGCAAGTGCAAGTTGAACTCGCGTGGAGAGAGGTAATATATTGTCTGTTGTTGATTTCTGGTTTGTACCAATAATTTATCCTAAGAACAAACTTAACATTGTAGTTGAAAAACATATTCTCCCATACATTCCAACTAGAATTGTAAGTTTGTACGCACAATTTGGAAAGATTTACCATGTTATTTTAAGACCATAGACTTCTTAAAACTTATTTTTTTAATTTTCTAACTGGCCCCTTAGAAGTGACCCCTATATTCAAAATTCATTTATTAACGTTACACGTCCGTGTTTGGATTGCAAAAATGTATAAGGTTCCAAATCTCAACTTAATTGGTTCAGAAGATTCAGAGCAAATTAGCTGTGACAGACGGACAGACAGACAGACACACGAGTATCCTATAAGGGTTCCGTCGTTTTTCATTCAGACGTTTGGAACCCTAAAAAAGTATTTTATTATTACAGCGACGCGTGTTCTTTAACGGTTTATGCTTGCGTAATTAAATGGTTAAAATTATTTATTTTGTGCTCAATTAACAATTTTATTTATTAATTATTCTACCTTATTCCTAATAAATAATAGTTTAAAAAACTAAAAAAACAGCTTTTGTACATAACCGATCTAAAAAGTAGAAAATAATTTTCAATTATTTTAAAATACCAATAGAGTGATTAACAATAAATATATTTTATTGTAAAAAAGCATTGCTTGATGTCAATTATTGTAAACATTTTTGTGAATATTCGTTAAAGACGCTACTTTATCATGAAAATATCTGATAAAGCAACCCACGCTTTTTTTATATATATTTTTTTAACTTTTTGTTTGTTATTGTTATTTTAAACTTATTGAAAATTATTTTCTACTTTTTAGTTAGTTTAATTATCTACAAAAGCGTGTTTTTTAGTAGTTTTCTTAAACTATTATCTATTATCGATTTTTGTGTGCGGCTTACTGTTCTTTTTTTGTTTTGCGCATAGCTGAATGTCCATGTTGCCTGTCCAGTCTCAATAACTCCGGGTGGTAATTATTTAGCCAAGCATCTTCCTTTCGACGTTTTAGTAAACATATTATCGCTCCATTATGGATTTAATCATCTATTCGAGTCTCATCGCACTCTTGCCGCAGAAAATTTAATCGACATCTTATTACTTTCGGTGCAAGTATGTCGATGAATTTATCATTTTTTCCGGGTATCAGAGATAAAAAAAGCGCTGATCCTGAGGATCCTGGCAAGGATAATGGGACAAACTATTATTATAAGTTATTGCATTATCATCAGTCCTTCATAAGTGTGCGAAGTTTCAAATCAATCCGACATTTTTAAGGGGATGAAAATCGAGTTCAAAAATTCTGTTACATAGATACATGCCAAGCTAATAAAAGCGTGTTAAAAAATATTGGAAATAGTCAACTGGAAAAAATAAACAAAAGAAATAAGATAAGAAAAACATGAAATTTTAAACGTTATCACTATAACCTACTGATACTCCCCTTAAAATTAAGTTCACTATTTATGTAGAACCTTGAACTGGAATTCCAATTATATTAGTAAAATAAATTGACTTAGCTTTCACTTACAATTTCTTCACAGCTATCCCTAGACAGGTTGTAGCGCTCGCAACTCAAAGACAGCCATTGAAGATCTATCTAAAAATAAATTAATCGTACTTTAGTTGTTCGATTGAAACACATCTTCAACGTGTCTACTGCAGGAATATTCGGCAATATACGGCATACCCCTTTGCCCTTCCCCGGGGCAAAGGAAATTCATGTGGAATTTCCACTGGACATCAATAAAAAAAGAGCCTTTTAGAGGTGAAAAAAAAATTATAGTCAAAGAAAAAACTTAAATATACTAACTAGCTTTATTTGAAGTATAATTCGATATTTAAGTTTAGAAGACAACACGTTTTGCGCAGTTGCTAAGCGATTGGCTTGCTGCACTACGTGTACGATCCCCGCACGGAACAAATATATGTATGATCTACAGATAGTTGCTTTAAATTCTAATATTCTATTTTGACTTGCTTTAGATCTGTGCATTAAACATATTTTATTTTTACTATTTACTATATTCATATAGTTTAATTAGTTATTATTTATTTAGTTTTCATGTATTTAGTATAGTATATATTTATTTATATTTAGTATGTATAGTTCACACCTCAGACTGCCTCATAATTACTTCGATCTACCATTTCCATCCTAAGATTGCCTGGAAGAGATAGTACTTTTACTTAAATTTAAAACATCTGTGACTATTTATTTGTGTACAAAAACAGTATATAAATAAATTGTTGTTTCTGGTCTGTATGTTTGAGCATATGAGATATATGTCTGTAAACTGGTGGGTATTGGCAAATCCCCTCCATATGTTGACAATTGTGGAATTCTATGGGGGGCCCTTTGTTCAGCAGTGGACGTCTATTGGCTGATATGATTATATGGATATGAAATAGACAAGCGGTGTAAACTTACTGGTGCGGGTGTACCATCATCATTTGAAACGATGGACACAGAAGTGGCGTTGGTAAAGTCACGGGTATTGATCCTCTCTGGCGTTAACTGAAATATAGAAGTTAGATCAAAATATATTCTATTTATCACTAAAATGGCGTATACCGTAACGTAAGCAGTACGAAATACAGGAGTGGATTTAAATGGTGCTTTAGACTTGATCTGATACCCCGCCGACTTCTTAGAGGCTTTATAATTATGGGTAGTAAAATAAAGGTTAAATGTATTGACCTTTATTTGAAGCGAAGCATCTTAACGCACGGTAATGCACAAAATGTGAAACGAGTGAACGCGGCGACGCATCGAACATCATATAAAAAAAAAACATCGAATTTATTATTTCTTTCTAAATCGATATTAAATTAGACTATTTAAAATAAAGTTCATTCCTATGACAATATTTTCTTTTCAATTATTTATAATTAAGCGACGAAAAAAGTCCTTACAGTGTGTAAGAAGCTTTGCTCAGGTTACCTCATTTTTTTCGTTGTCAACCTATCACTATATTTATGTGTCACTATGTCACTGTTTTGTATGCCTCTAACACTTTGCCACTTTTCAAATTGTGCTTCCCTAGGCCCGATCTACACGGATCTAACCCTATATCCACAACTAAAAAAAATACCAGTTACCCTGCAGATATTTTCTAAAATTATGTATGAATTTCTAAAAGTAAATAATCGAATTTTCACAACAAAAGCTTTATGTTATAAGACAGTTTTAGATACAAAAGGACTATTTACAATAATTCAGTATTGGGACAACTAGTTAACAATGAGTATTCACTTTTGTAAAAAAGGGAATTTATTATAAAAAGCGTCTTCCCATAGGCATACCAAGTTTTTGGTCTAGCGGGGACAAATATTTAGGGACCGTTTAGACGAGCTTGCCTTTTGTAGGGAAATAATTAAACATAAGTAGAAATGTGCATGTATTAAGTGTTAAGGTGTCCTGCCCCTCCTTGGTACTCCCATATTTTTAACTCGCATCATCTTACCTCAACACAGTCGACAGCTACATGAATTGTATCGTTTGTAATCGCTGCATGTATCTTGTGCCATCCAGGAGTGAAAATCTGGAAATTTTACTCAACATCAGCTAACTTAATTTTATAAATATAATGAGAGGGAGAGAGTGGCAGAAAAGGTCTAAGGCAAATAAAGTGGACAGGGTCCTCTTCCTTTACCCTGGTAGAAAACAGGAAAAATCAATTGCGTCGCAACCGGAACAAATTCGTACCGCTCCAGAAAGTGAACACATTCGAGCTGCAGCATCCACGATGTTTCTGTACCTGTCCCGGTTGAACTTACAAACGTCGGGAAGAAGCTCCTTCGGTAAATCATCAGGTGGAAGTTGGGAACAGTGATTTTGAAACTGTCGCGGAGTGAATACCCTCCTTTAAAGATGGCAGTCTTTTTAGTGACGGACAGTATGGGTGAGAACCGCGTACACTTACTCAAAGAGAAATTATTTTAAGCTACCTCCCAACTGTTGAACATGACTCTAGTTCCTCCAACGAAGACAGCGATCATCTTAGTGATTGGCAGCATGGTGAGTGAGAACTGGAGAGTGTTGGAGCGGGCACGGACCAGACTCCATGGTCTTCGCTGACCACGTGCGTTGAATGTGCCAACAACACTGAAGTAAGGCGGCAATCCGTTCGGGAACACCTCACTGAAAAAAAGCAGATAAAAAAACCGAGTATGTAATAAAACTTATAAATAAAAAATTATAGAAGCCCTCAATATAATAAACAATATGCAGTAGGTACATTATTAGATATGACCCAAGCCAAAGTGCAATTTAGCATATTACTTAATAAATTATATGGAATAGGTGTACGCGTAAAACCTCTATGTTTTAGAAATATGTAAATTTGTCCGTAAATACCCTGAATTCTATAATAAACGCCAAAACATACAAGCCAAAATTATACTTCGACACAAAAATAGATTAAATCTACCAACACCTCGACTAGCTATGCACTCCTCGGGTCCCTTGGTGATGTGTATAAAAATATATAACAAGCTACCAAATGTCATAAAAACTGAAAACAAGTTTAATATTTTTGTATTGAAATTAAAAAAATATTTGCTATGCAAAAGCTATTATAGCATAAAATAATTCATCGACGATACATTTTAATTAAAATTTATTATTAATACTCTTCCTCTCTCCTAATTAACTATGCTGTGCCCAACAGGGTCCATAATTGGTCTATAGATATAAACCTACCATCTGTTTTTTTTTAATAATTTACTTATGGAATGCAATAAAGAATTGAATAAAATTATACGAAATACCGATATACGAAATATATTTAAGAACATGTCATAAAAAGACAATATCTGTGAAAACTCTGATATTCACCTTTCCTATTTCGCAAACCCATCCAAAGGTTTTCTGGAAGTGATCGCTGTGTGCGATAAGTCTGCCCATTGTGCATTTACAATTGTGAAATAAATGTATGTATATATATAAAGGTGAAAGCGTCTTTTAAATCCATGTTCTAACATAAACTTCAACACGCTTAGCAACATCAGTTAAATGAATGATGAATTGTATTTATTATCAACTGTGTAAGTTCATTAATGTGATAGACAAAGATTTAGTGATAGATAACTTGATAAAACGAATTATGTCCTATTCCATAATATGATGTACTTCTCTGCCAAATTTCAGACGAATATCAGAACTAAAAATAATTATTTTTAATTTGTTCAATATTTGGTAGTTGAAAAGGTACAAAACATTTTGTTTTATTGCTGTACTTGAGAAGAAAACTGTACATTACTACTTTTGTGCTCAGAATCATCTCCTTCATAGAGTGAAATAATGTGATATGTCCTTTAAGTTACTGATTCTTAAATTGAAAAGTGTATCGTATTAAGTGCTTGCAAAACCCGAGCCATATCCAATCAAGTCCTCTAACAATGCCTTTAGCAAATGAAGATCTCCTACATACATTTAATTTATTTTCTAGACCCAGTGGATCGGTATGATAGATGGATAGTGCACTCCCCCGGGGGGATTGTAAAGGATCCCCCGAAGCGTCCCTGTGCGCTGTGCTGTGCTGCGCACAAGGAGTAATGATAAGTAATATAATATACTTTACCTTTGAAGTACAGATTTATATGATTTGTCCAGCTGAATTTAATATTCTTTTGGTTTGTTCCCTTACATATATGAGTACCTACTGTAGATCTAAGAACCACTTACTGCAACGGCTTTGTCAAATTTGCATCGACCCCAATCCTGTAGGCCCTCTGCAGGTGTTGGGAGCCTTGCACCATAGTGACGCCCTTAGTAGCAGGCTGGTCAAGATGGTACACGGCTATCAGATCCACCGTCTGAAATTCCACGTCTCCTGGCAATAGCGGTGAACAGGGTCCTGCCATGTCCGCCAAAGGCAGTTCTGTTGTTGCGTTTTCTAGTAAAATAACGAGTACTTTCTTATTAAATGACCTCGATATATTGGGCATCAATAACGCGAATTGAAAAGCAATTTGTTTGACAGAATTGGTTCGAACTAATTCTCTCAATATAAATGTGTATTTTAGTTCTCACTTTGTGTATCTAAGCTACCGATGGATACTTTACCAATATAACCTACATATTACCAGTTGAGATGCTATAATGAGGACACATTAATAAACTTCCAAATTCATTTAGATTTTATTAAAGCTTCTTCTTCACACAGTTAAAAAAACAATTTTCTCACTTGTATATTTCACAAACATACAGAACTACTAAACTGTCTGAAGGACATACCAATGTGAAATAGTGAAACAATTTAAAACGGGTTACATCGCGTATATTATAGATTTTTGTTTTACGTATGCCGTTTAAAATTGTTTTATTATAATGTGTAATAATCGCGTAAACCTAAGACATTACTATACCAATATGTGTTTCGAAAGAGTGTCGAACCCGTGACTCGCACCTATCTGGCGTAGCATTAGCAAGACAATCTGTTAACATAGGATTTTTTTCTTTAAAAAAACTGTTTAGCTTGATAAACGCATCGCATGCCGTTCGGTTAGTAATACATTAAAAAAAATTGTCATCAAGAAGTATAATAAGGCATGTCTCACCTATTTGGCCATGGCTCGTTGGGTACGATGATATCACAATTATGAAAATAGTGAACCTGAAATAAATTATGGTAAAGTTTTAAACATTTATAATAAACTACATAAACACACATAAACAAACATACATAAATTAAACGATAAAAAGGCATAATTCCCATGCCTCTCGGGAACAGTAGTAAATGACAGAACCCAAGCTGGGCAAGCGGATTGATGTTATAATAGAGTAAAAGGAACTAAAAAATACACGCTTTTGTAGATAACCGAACTAAAAAGAAGAAAATATTTTTTAATAAGTTGAAAATAATAATTGAGTGATTAACATAAAAAAGTGTGAGTGCTTGATGTCAATTGTTGTAAAAAAAATTGTGAATATTTGTAAAAATAGCGTCATCATGAAAATATCTGATAAAGCACCCCACGCTTTTTTACAATATAAAAAATATTTTTGTTAATCACTCTATTCCTATTTTAAACTTATTGAGTATTATTTTCTACTTTATAGTTCGGTTATCTACAAAAGCGTGTTTTTTAGTTTTTTAAACATTTTTTTTTTCTAATTTTTAGTGCGGATAACTACAAAAACGTGTACTTTTTTTTGTTTGGCATGATGAATGTGTCCGTAGTCTCCGGGTGGTAATTATTTACCCAAGCATCTTCCTTTCCATGTTTAAGTAAACAAATTCTCCCTCCATTACGGATAAAATCATCTGAAGAATGACACTATTCGAATCTCATCGCACTCTTGCCGCGGAAAATTGAATCGACATCTTATGGAGGTATATTTTTTGTGCAACTTTGTGTATATCGATAAATATATAATTTTTTCCAGGTACCAGAGATGAAAAAATCGCTAATCCTGATCCTGGCAAGGATAATGGGACAAACTATTTAATTTTAATTATTGCATTGTTATTAGTCCTTGATAAGTGTGCGAAGCTTCAAACCAATCCGACGTTTTGAAGGAGATGAAAATCGAGTTCAAAAATTCTGTTACATAGATACATACCAAGCTAATAAAAGCGTGTTAAAAAGACCTAAATTTCTGCATAACGTTTCCAGGACCTAAAATATTCTCATGGGTTTGTTTTTATTTTGATACTTTAGCGCATGACATATTTCGTATGGGGACCTGATTCCTGATATCGTTACACATAATATTTATGTTTTTATTTATTATAATATCCGATAGGTCAGTAATAGGCGTATTTACATTTTTGCGATCTGGCATTGACATGCCCCCACTGTGCTAAACATCAAATAAATTGAAACATCAGCTGCGTTCCACTTTGGGACATCGAATCCCGATACAGCTCAGGTCAACAAATAATTGATCCTACGACTGCGGCCCATTTGGAATGACCTTCAACAATCATAGCGAGCCAATTTGATGGGTTCTTTAAAGACAAATTGTGACGTCAAGAGACTTGACTTGGTCATTGAAACAGTAATATTATAATAAGTCATGTACGACGAAATTACGCAACTGGCATATTTTTTTACTTCAAGAAGACAAATTATTCTAGCCCAAAACTATAGTTATAACTAACTATAGCCGAAAGGATTCGTAAGCTGAGGTTGCAATGGGCGGGGCACATAGCTCGTAGAACTGATGGCCGTTGGGGCCGGTAGGGTTCTAGAGTGGAACCGCTCGTAGCGAGCTGTACTGGAGCGGTGGTCGGCCTTCAACGAGATGTGGACGTCTTGCGGCTGATATACGATGAATGTAATAAAGATTTGCAGTAGCTTAACTCGATGCTAATTATAAGCTGGTAATGTATGCTTCGTTAAAAAGGATTCTTTTGTTTTATAACGAGAACATAACATTATTTAAAATGATGGCCAGATGCAAATGCAGTCAATGAAATACTAAAATAATGAATTGCAGCCGTGTGATTAACGGCAAAGAAAAGACACACGTATTCTTTGCTAGCACTCACACGGCTTTAGTTTCATAATATAAAGTTCTCATAATATAAATCTCTAACACTACGGCTACCCGTTATAAAAATATTAGTGATAATAAATATATCGCTAAACTGGACGGTTCAAATCTGTTGCAGAAATATGGTGAATGTAATAAAAACCTGCCACCCCAAACGATTTAAAACTGCAGTCAAAAGCATGCAAAGTAACAGTTTGAAAAATATAAATGGCTCCCTTATAATTTTAGCATCACGGTGTGGTACATATGTAGTTTTACTGTACGGAGAAAGTCAAACGCTTAGCCACTGCAACTATATTATTTATTTATTTATATACTAATAAAGGAGAGATATATTGTCAAGTGTACAAAATATTATACATAATATTACATAAACATAATAATATTAAAAGCATAGCAATTCATACAATAAACATTATATATGTAAAACGACAGGTAAAATATACTAATTAATATCAAATATAAATGGGAAAGAAGAAAAATGAGAGAGAACGGTAATACCGGTACTTTTTAAGAAAATAGTGTACTTCACCATTTTCTTAAAAAATTGGTAATTTTTTAGGCACGTCTTCAATAGGTAATGCGTCCTTACGTGTATTAATTTCGCTTGTGGTCATAAAGTGTTTCTGCTGTCTCATCTAATCAAATCAAAAGTTCGTTGATGAGTAAGCCTCGCCACCAAAAAATATATATGCAAGTATTTAATTACAGAACATTTAAAGTCTACTAACGATGACTATTATCGATATATTTAGTGATCAATCTCACTAAATATATCGATAATCTTCATCGTTAATAGACTTTAAATGGAGTTACATAGATATCGACCTGAAGAAGGAAACTATGGTAAATTAGAAGCAAAGCGCTGGGCACCTTATTTATGAAGCTGTTGGGAGGACCCTTCATATTTTCAACTGGGACCTGCTGAGTTGATGTGATAAAGGGAACATGAAAATCCCAACATATTCGCCAAAAGATGACCACTGCAGAACAAAGGTCTCCCGAATTAACGACCGATTACATGTCCTGTGTCGTCATTTTGGGCGGAATTTGCCAGTACTAACCTCGCTTGGCAGGCGGGTTGGTGAGCTCAGTACTCATAGGCTCATACTATTTAAGGCGGATACCTGACTCTGAGATACCCCGCCTCACTCACGTCGCGGAGGCCTATCGCCGCGACACCTTCCCGTTCAAGTTAGCACTTCTCCCTCCCGTCTCTTGCTCGCGCACGCCCGTGCCGAGCCTGTAGCTCTAAATGTCCCTTAATACATTTTAAATAATACCGATCCAGCTGTCCCGAAAACAATAGCTTGTTATCCCCAGTAACGTCCTAAGCCGAGGTCCATGTCCCGCAGGGGGCGCCCTTCGCGAAAGTTGCTTAGTTTTTAATATTAAATTTAAGCCTGGCTGGAGGCCTCTTTTGGCTTCCCCAGAAATAACCGGTTAAGCAACCACATTTCCCTGAAATGTATGCGAGAAGACCAACAAAAAATAAAACTGAGATACCCTAAGTCCACTCGTCTGCATGGTTGGATAGTTGTTGCAAAATAAATCTTTCCAAAGATTAAATATTTTCTTGTTTATAAATAATCATAAAAAATATATATCATCCATTTAAACACATGGAACGCATGGAAAATATTGAATATCACATTGCTTTATATTCACCAGTAACTACGCTACTACTGAGGACGAATGACTATATTTTCCATCAGTCAGCATTGGAGGGAACAGGAACAAAAAGGGTGGTGGTTCCCAACTGTCACTTCTGGTGACACTACCACTGGTGACAAATAGGATATTAAAAAGAACAAAAAAAACATGATTCTGTTCCCTGCTGAGAATGCTGTTCAGTATATGTCAAAGTGTCAACTATCCTGCAAGAGAATATGGACGTGAACATTAACGGAACTTTAATGACCCATGTTTATACTTTTACTATAACGATGGTAATAAATCTTTAAACAAGCTTCAGCAACTCCACACTGTCATTAATTCATTTATTTTAGTATTTCTTTGACTACAATGTTGGATGCATCTGGCCATAATATTATTTAATGTCATGTTCTCGTTACAGAACAAAATCAAACCACGTTTTCTTTCAATTAATGGTATCAAGAATAATGAAAATGAAAATTAGATAAACAAATTAAAAGTAGATACTAATAATTTTCATTTCATGCGAAATCCAGATTAAGAATATAGCACCCCTCCATCTTCTGCCGTGCAGGATGTCGTAAAAGGTGACTAAGGGGCTCTAAACCAGAGGGATGGGCAGCAGCGTCCTTTCTATGGAGCAGTAGTACTGATACTGCCCTCACCAACCCGCCTGCCAAACGAGGTGAGTACCTACTGGCAAATTCGCCCCAAAATGATGACACAATTATTGAAATCTATGGGGGAGGTCTTTGTTCAGCAGTGGATATCTTATGGCTGATATGAAGATGATGATGAACTGGAGGCAACTGGGAACAAACCGGGTGGCCGTTCCCAATTATCACACCTGGTGACACCACCACAGGTGACAAAGACATATTCTGAAAAAATATCGCATTTGTGACGAGTAGTGACGTTGATCGCGGAGAACTGAGAATAACCTCAGTGGACTGCGATGCTGAATTGGTTGATTGACTGACTGGATCTACAGTCACCACGCGCTTGCTCAGTATTGTACTCCAGGTAGAAAGAACTTTCTGGAACCACGGTATTCTGATTTAGCAGTGATATCTACAATCTCTAAAACGGACGTCTATACACCTTAAAGTTACATTTTGCATACCACGATGCATTTAGGAAACCCCGTTACCATACTCCTTTGTTTTCATCCACCAATAAAATTACTTAAAGACCAAACCCATGAAAGTCTCATAAAGTAATAAAAGCTAATGGCTTTTACAAACAATGTGCCGTTTTAAAGACCCTAATTTTTGGACGAAATAAAGAGCGGGCCATTTTACGATCGTTGATGCAAGCGAAATAGATTTGAAATTAGTAAGGTTTAGCCTTTGCCTATTGTACCTACCATACTACTTAAGAAGCTCTACAGACCCGTAAACAAAGAATCATGATGACACAGATCTAATGCTATATTGACCTACATGGCTGTCAGGAAGATGAATTACTCATGAAACAGCGCAAATGATGAAATTCAAACTCATAGCATCTATTCTTACGACCGCACGATTCGGAGATGTGATACGATCATTCAATTAATTTGTATCGTTTAATGTGCTGTATGTCACTAACGACATCCATCATTGTATTATGTTCTTTGCTCAACTGTGGCGGAGGATATGGGCAATGTTTGTAGGTATGCTATTAAATGAATAATAATATGGTGTGGTGCCGGCTAAGAATACCACCACCCCATCTCATCCCGTGGGTGTTGTAAAAGGCGACTATGGGATTATCCGGAGATTATGGGCAGTAGTATCCTTCGAGTACATTTATAACTCGACTGTAATTGCCAAACCGTCCAAGCGTGGCCATTATGGCAAGTAACCCCCAATTAGCACACAACACAAACCCGGTCGTTGTGGCAATCTTTGGAGGAGGCTTCTATCCAGCAGTGGACGTTTTTGCTGAAATGATGATGGTGTATTGTTTTTTGTATGGTGTCCGGATTAAGAATATAACACCACTCCATCTCCTCCCGTGGATGTCGTAATAGGCGACTAAGGCCACGACAGCCGAACGTGGTTAGTACTGGAAAATTCCACCCCAAAATAACGACACAATTGTGGAAATCCTTGGGAAATCTAATTGTGGAAGGCGTTTGTTCAGCAGTGGACATGCTTTGGCTGATATAGCTTTCCTCAATACTGGGGTTGCCCCTGTATTGTAGGTACAGTTTATAGACACGAATCTCACATGCACAAACACCCAGACTAGAAACAACTATCTATAGCCCTTGCAAATATTTGTTCCGTGCAGGAATCGAATCCGCGAGCTGTGCTGCAGGAAGCCAATCACTTATAGCCACTGCACCAACCGTGCCGTCACTGTGTAATCGAAGCAACTTGGCAAGTCAACATGGAAGCTCTAAGAATTCCTTATTACGGTTTTCGGAGGAGAACCAATCGCCAATAACTGCATGCAGTTTTCTTATTTAAACCTCTTCTTGTGCTGCTTCGTTCGTTATAAAACGACTCGACGCTATCAATTTAGCAATAATCATTCCGGCCGAATAAAGTCCACTGCTGGACGCAGGCCTCCCCCAAAGACAACGACCGAGTTGTTTTATGTTGTATGCTAATTTTAATTTCTATATTTTATTTTCTTACATGGGAATATATTTTGAAAACGTTTTGCTTTAATATCGTGTACCATGATTTACTGTTTAGTCCAGAAAACACGTTGCCCTACGCTAGGATTTATCTTGTATCGTGGGTCCGTTTACAGACACAAATTCCACACACTAAATAACATTATCGTAGGGATTGTTTCCACATAAAACTGAGTTTATTCGGCAAAAAAATCTTAGTTGAATCCATAGGCGTAGCAAGGAGGGAGGCGACCTTAGCCCGGCTTCCTGCCCAAAATCCTTCTGGCCCACTACAGAATTATAGATAATCAATTATTAAAAATATGACACAAGAATCACTTTTTCTAGGATAGTAGTTAACCTAATATCGGTCTGCAGCACTGGGCTTCGGCACTGGCATTCGATCTGGGCTCTCCCAGAAAACAAAACATAGCTACAACCTTGATGGAATGCCTTATTATAACTTAGAAGAAAAAACCCTAAAAACTTCAATCAGCCATGAAAACCTCGGAAAATATTTAAAAATTATATTGTGTGATCCACTCATCCAATTTATTTGAATAAAGATTTCAATTCAATAGATAGATTCAATAAATTACAACTATGAAAGCAATATTTAATGAGTATGTAAGCAACCAAAATATGGCACCGAGATTATAAAAATAAAATAAATTGTTAAGAATTAAAGATGGAACATGTTTGATACACGGATTCGGTTACTATAAGCAATAATAAATACAAAACAATTGATAACATAGATTTTTGCATCCACAAAACACAATCATCTACAAACAACACATAGTTTTACAAAAAAAAAAAATGTCGGAACTCACCTAAAAACCGCCATATTACTTAACATATTGAATTCGAACGCATTCCGAGAGCGCGCGCGCCGTTCCCGCGCGAAGCAGCCGCGTCGGCTAATCGAGCTCTTTCTGACTACTGAGATTTGTCAGCGCACGCTGATATATATCAATTAATTCGCTTCAAACAGCTGGGGTATCTCAATTGAAATTTAAACGCCAAACTTCTCGATCCTCAACCCTCAACGCCAAAAATTGGCACATCTTCGGCGTCAATCCATAAATCAATAACAGCCAATGCAAATACAAATAATTTATTCTCTTTGACAAGTTTTGTACTATATAGCACTAGCTTGAAGCTAGCGGGTCGCTAGTCTTTAATAAAAGTGAAAGACCGTCAAGTGCGAGTAGGAATCACGCCCTGAGAGTTTGGTAGGTATCATTATCGGAAAATCGGACATCATATCAGCCAATGATGTCCACTGCTGAACACAGGCCTCCACAATTGTGTCGTCATTTTGAGGGGAATTTGCCAGAACTCAACCCGCTTGGCAGGCGGGTTGTTGATCGCAGTATGGCTTACTGTTAAACATTGGGACGCTGCTGCCCATGGTGCCCAACCAGAGGACTGGTTTAGAGTCCCTGAGTCTTAGTCAACATCTACGTGAAGAAATGGAGTGGCGCTATATTCTTTATACGGACACCACAAAAAAAATCGGTTATTAACTTTTATTATGCGGGCGTTCGTGTAATAAGCTGTCTGAAATAAACCGCAAGTAAGTATAAGTTTGTCTCATAATAATAAGTAACACATTGTTTTTGAAACTAATTATTTTCGGATTTATTCCTTCAGTCTTGCCGGAAAACTCTCTTCGTGACAGATTTTAAAATTGGAGGTCTCCGGAACGTAACCTATAGGTTTCGATGATCTGTCAGTGATTGGGACATTTAGTATTTTAGCCCGTATCTTTGTATGCGTTAAACTAGAAACTTGATTTTGTCTACAGCAACATATAGGCATTAGTAATTAATATTAGTTTCAACTTGATACCTCGAGCCGTTTCTGAAAAAAGGGGCCTTGAGACAGGTACAGATAGAAAAACAGACGGATTACAAAGTTATCCCTTATTTCCGTCATTTATCATACACTTCAACTATTGAGGAGTTCCACTGTCTCCGAAATGCTTGAACTGATGGCAAAACCACAAGGAACCATGCCAAAATACTTCTATTTGGAAGGGCCAAATAAATAAAGATCGGTTTAGTAATGCAGGAGGTTCCGGTAAAGAACAGGGGCGTAAAAGACTAAGTGGTCATTTTTGGTCGTTATTATTATTTATTTAATTCAAGTAACAACGATATATATATTAGTCATTAAGATGTATATGTATGGGGCATATACATTCTAACGACTAACATACATATACAATTGTAAAAAAAACCTATTGTGCATTATACTTCTTCTTCGTCGTTACACTCTTGGCAGAATGGTCGTGGTCGTCAGATCAGGGGTGGTGGCACGCTTTACTATCCATCGCCATTCGTCTCGCAAGGCTGCCTGCTTGGTACATTCACGGAAGATACCTTTAAATGCAGATATTACTTGGTCGATCTAGCGCATTGGCGATCTGCACTTGTGGCTTTAACTTTTCCTGTACTATATATAAGGCGTATCTTCTATCGTGAAACGCGTCCACAGAAAGTGAGAATTCGGTCTTGCAGAATGGGAGAAAGGTGCTGTTTGACGCAGGGAATTTAACGAGATTTTTTTATATTATTGTGTATATTTATTTCACATGAAGTAGTCTACTTTGTTTTCACATAAGTGGGTACCTAACTCGTCAAAATGTAAGTAACAAATATGTCAAATCACCAATCAGGGTCCTACAAAACATAGGGGACAACTCGGGGTACGAGGGTCACACTGAATGTTTTTAGAATTGGCAAGTAAGAAAAGGTGGCGATCTTTTTTTTAAATTTAAATTTCGCCATAAATACTCTTTGGGAAGCTGTAGATGTACATACGTTGATTTCGTATGCCATCTGAACAGTCGGTCAGAGAGGACGACTCTCCCACTTCATTGGTCCGGAATTAAATCAAGACTTACTCATCTCCATGATATTCAATACTCTCTTTGTTGTCGCACGACTGTAAGTGCTCGTTACTTCATTAATAAAACTGTAGTTTGTAGGTATTTAAGTCCCCCAAGGAATCTGTACTTGGGTGCTTTTCAAAACAAACTTTTCAACACGCATTTTTTTTCGGTAACATTATCATAGCAAATACATTATGAACTTCCTCCGCTCCGGGGAAGGGCGAAGGGGCATGCCTAACTCCTACCGGCTAAAACCACTGGAGCGGTCAACTACGGCACCGAAATGGGGCTACAGGTCCTCGTTCTAGAGCCGCCCATTGGTGCCACCCTTTGAAGCACTTCATGGAGGAGATGACTGTAAAGCGGTCGCCCCCCAGGCACTTCTCGGGGAGCAATGCAAAGGATCCCCCAAGCCTTGCTGTACGCTGTGCCCTGCTATAAGCATAAAAGCTTTCGCGCCTGTTCGCCAGCTTCAATTACTTCGAAATAGGTTTACGAATATAGAGCTACCTACAATTGCTAATTTGTGCTTGACTAAAACAGGCTGATAAGAGTGTAAATGGAACGGCAAAGTAATCACCAAACATAATCTTTCACCATAGACCACCATAACGTAATCTATGTATGGCACTTGATATTGCCATACAAGGGCTGATGCCCATTTACACACATCAGCCCGTAAACGACCACTGCTGAAAATGGGCCTCCCGATGATCACTACAAGGTCAGATCGGTCAGATCATATTACCACGCTTGGCAGACACATTGGTGATCGCGCTATGTTAGCACACCAGACGGTGCTACGTCGACCTGATATCAACCGTTAGTAGCCTTCTACGACACCCATGGATGAGAGGCGTGGTCCATTCTATGCCGGGAACCACACGGACGTCAACCCACTTAGGAATGTTATTATTTTAAAAGGTCGAAGGGCAAAGGACGTACACTGCTGAGCAAAGGCCTCCCCCATAAATTTCTAGGACGAGCGGTTACATGTCGCCCGCATCCAACGACTCCCCACGACCTTCACCAGATCGTCTGTCTACTTCGTTGGAGGTCGTCTCACGGTGCGTTTTCCGGGGCGCGGTCTCCACTCGAGAACCTGTTTACCCCAACGCCCATCAGTCCTACAAGCACTAGTACTACCTACCTTATAGGTACGACTCTGAAAACAGTGATCGTTGTTGAATATCGCTCATGAATAAAAATCCATCCTAACTTATGAATGAACAAGACGTGGTAATGATAATAATAATGATTACAATAAAATGAAATCCGCCGCTATGGGACAAACGCAATCCTATACGGCAGATTAAACCAGCTCCCTCGCATTTTAATAAAACAGGAGTATATTTGAACGAAAACTATTATCTACTAAGAAGCTAACAAATCGCAGGGCAGCTAGTGGCGATCTGTAGGTATGTGAATGGCGACACGGCGTGCCCGAATGTCCCAGAGAATTTGTCAGGACCTCGTCTCCGTTACAACGGGGAAGTCGTCTCCGAGACGCGAGATAGTGAGACCAGTGCCACACCTCTCGACACACCGAGCTGCTCACGCTCGTGATGCTTGACGCCTGTAGTTGTGGCTT
This sequence comes from Diloba caeruleocephala, assembly GCA_947459985.1. Taxonomy (NCBI): domain Eukaryota; kingdom Metazoa; phylum Arthropoda; class Insecta; order Lepidoptera; family Noctuidae; genus Diloba; species Diloba caeruleocephala. The sequence continues at coordinate 10,309,838 of OX381627.1, read as the reverse complement.
TTTAGGGGCCCATCCTGTGATTGGAGAGGCCACCGTCTGCCACAAGGTTGAAAGGCAGATGCCGTTTTTTACCGTTTAGGACTTAGAAGTTTACATGCCATATAACAGCCATGCAATAAACATTATCGATAGTTTCCATCGCTTACAGTCTGCTTATGTCCCCCCTCCCGTGGATATCGTAAAGGTAACTAAGGGACTCTAACCAGAGGAAGCAGCGCCTCTTCTGAGGAACAGCAGCCATTCTGCGCTCACCAACCCGTCTGCCAAGCGTGGTGAGTATTGGCAAGTTCCCCCCAATATGATGACTCAGTTTGTGGAAGTTTATGGGGGAGGCCTTTGTTCAGCAGTGGATGTCCTGTGGCTGATATGATGATGAGGATGACACTCTTATACCTTCGGGGACAATCCGAGACTGCATTTATATAACATGCAGTTAATGTCCCATTCCATAATCGATTAAAATTCGCTAAAGGGCCTCTGCGTGTTCGACCCATGTCCCTGCGTAAACCTGTCAAAAGGCCGGGTTCCCCCTTACAGGGGATATAAAGCTATGATTCCGTGAAGAGAGACATTACAATAAAGTCAAGGATTTCGTGTGAATCTTTAAATGGGCCGGCTTCCTAGAACACTAATGCATGCCAAGAAGGAATGCGATAGATTTCATTCGTTAATAGGTTCTAATGAACGGAGAAGATAAACGTACTTACGCAACGCTCCCACTGTTTAATTAACGTAAATATTATACGAGATGGTTATAAATCATTCGAACTGCAGCAAAATAAACATACCTAACAGTTACCAGCTTGCACCACACGGGTGCCGGCTCAGAATGCCACCACCCCATCTCCTCCCATGGGTGTCGTAAAAGTCGACTAAGGGATTAGCCGTCCTTCGAGTACATTAACAACTCAACTGCGATCGCCAACCCACCTGCCAAGCGTGGCGATTATGGCAAAACCTCCCAATGAGCCCACAACACATCCATATCGGTGGTTGTGGTGATCTTTGGCGGAGGCCTGTGTCCAGCAGTGGACTTCATTCGGCCGAAATGACCAGCTGTTTATATTTTTATATTGTAGCTATCAGATTTGCCCAGGTATATTGGTGTTGTGGTTTATTACTTTGTTTTCTGTGTTACGTGTTTCAGGTCCGATTCCCGGATGAAATAAATATTTGGATGGCATGTGACATTTATGTCTGCAAGCTATAGACACTATAATCATCGTTACTTTAGGAAAAGAAACTTCTGTGTGGATAAACATGGGTCTCCTAAAAGACCACTACAATAAACGACCTTGAAAGAATATTGAATATTTCTAATATTTAAAGATACCTGACGAAGATATAAATTTAAATTAAGTCATCTATCAACCTATTTCCTAAACTATTTACAATTCATTTATTTATAATCTATAGTTGCTGTACATTACCTTTTTTCATGGAGAAATCCTCGTGGACTTACCCAGGGGAAGGGCGGGAGGTCGTGCCCGCACATACCCCACGGCGCTAAGACCCCACGGTGTTCCTTTTACCTCCTTCCTATCGCTGGGGCTGCAAAGTTTACTCGAGGTTTGGACCGCACCGGAATAGCCCGTCGTTTAGTCTGATGGACGTCTCTGTGCGACCTGGCAATTCCTCACAGAAAGGCGCTTGCAGAACACGACGTACCGCTGCGCTGCCTCGGCCTGCTTCTGGTAGGGAGACGGACTTTCCCAAGTTCGTTCGTACGCCCGGTACGTTTTTTGGTAAGAGAGGGAGACCTCTTCCCGCCTCTTGTGTGTATCACGTCCTCATAAAAGGAAGCGATGACAGACGGTCTCACTCGAACTCGACAGCGGATATAGCCTGAAACCTTTCATCATGGTGTTCTTTCAACCTACTTTTATTATTTACTAGGTACTCCCAATAAACATAAGCGTTGCGCGGTACGGCTGTCGTTTGCGGTCTGTTCGCTCGGTATGATTGGCTACCTACAAAGTCGTGGGTGTGAGATGAGTCGTGGAGTGTATGAGAAGCCAATTATAATGTTGTGTTAATTCGGTTCAGTGGATGGAAGTGAACTTGTAACTGTGTGCTTTTATGAAGAACGGCAGTGGGAAAATGGATTTCTAGGCTCGCATACATTTTAATCTACATGGCATATCTCCTTTCTTCTTTGTTGTTCTTATTGCGTGAATTTGGTTATGAACGTCACTTATTTTTATTGAAACTAACAATGTTTTTGCGGATAAATACAAGAATGGTAAAGTTAGTATGTTTTATCTCCTTAAATAGTTCCTGGAGTGCCTCGCGAGATCATCCGGAAAGAGAACGCATGAAATATCGTCGCCCCCTTTCACGAGGACGTGATGCACGCAAAGGAGGCAACAGAGCGGAGGCGGGAAGAGGTCCCCATCTCTTCCCCATTGCAATTTTGTTGCGGATATCGGAGGGCACTAACCGATCCTCCAGGGCCACCATGAGTTGCGGGCCTGCGGGCAACGAACTCCGGGAAGTGGGCCCATCAGACTAAATGACGGGCCGAAATCTGCCCGGTGTGCGTTCCAATGCTGGAGTAAACGCGATAGATAGGTAGAAGTAACACCGTGGGGTCTTAGCGGGTAAGAATACGGCTCGCGCTCCCGCTCTTCCCCAGGGTAAGTCCACGAGTATTTCCTCACGAAAAAGAAAAGGTTGGAACGTGTCTTACATCTAATTAAAATTATCTGTCTGATTTATGTCTTCGTCAGGAGGTACACATGGCTACACATCAAGCTATACAAAACCAGTTTACGCTGATGGCTTATCATACCGAAAGCCTATACAATGATCAATATTATACTTGATACATAATAACGATAAACCAAAAGGAATCTTGGTTTTTATTAGCTAAAAGAATAATACATGAACTTGAAACAAATGCTTTAGACTTTTGACATTGTCAGTAATAGCATAAATAAACATGAAGTAAAGAGGTCGTAATATAAAGATTATTATAGCCGCAGATACACATCATTCACCCCACCTTAATGATCTTCACCATCGAGGACGTAGTCTTTTAAGTAGTTAGGTCGTGTCCTTACCCGTGTGGACCTTCGAAGTGGCGGTGGAGCATTTGTAACTATTTCTTCCCTAATTTGATCAACTCTCTCTGGTGACTCTACTCGATGAGATTCAGATTGTTCTCTACTCTCGTCGGATGGATCCGTAGGGTCTGCGTGTTCAGACTGAGTGGGTTCAGCGCTTTCGTGAGTTGGGTACGGTGCCAACTGTCTGTTTGACACAGTTACTGTTTCTCCATTCCGTCTGACATAGGAGTAATATGGGTTGCTTTCCAGTAACTCTACTTCTTCGACAATTGGGTCCGTTTTCGAATGGCGGACGTTCTTTTTTAAGAGTACTGGTCCTGGTACCATCCAAGTAGGCAATGTTTCCCCGTTTGGAGATCTCCGAGGATAACTGAACAGACGTTCATGAGGAGTTGCGTTTGTAGAAGTGCATATAAGTGATCGAATTGAGTGCAAGGCAACTTTTATAGCTCGTTCCCAGTTTTCGATGCCAAGGTTCTTAGACCGAAGATTTAAGTGAATAGCACGCCACAGCGTACCGTTCAAGCGTTCCACTTGGCCATTACCTTCGGGATTGTATGGCGTGGTGCGAGAGGAAGCGATGCTGTTGTTTCTTAAAAATGACTTTAACTCCTCGGACATAAATGATGGTCCCCTATCGCTATGGATGTAGAGGGGTTGCCCGAATGTAAAAAATAAATCTTTAAGACACTCAATAACTGTAGCGCTCGTCATATCCCTGCATGCATAGGCGAATGGAAAGCGACTGTACTCGTCGATAATTGTAAGGATATATCTGTTTTGCGTATTTGATGGCAAGGGACCTTTAAAATCAATATTTAAGCGATCGAAAGGAGCTGTGGCCTTAATAAGCTGTCCTTTAGCTTTTAAGAAGCGCGGTTTTAACTCAGCACACACTCGACATGATGCTATCATTTCTCTGACTTCTGTTACCGAAAACGGTAAGTTCTTCATCCGTACCCAGTGGTACATTCTGGTAACGCCTGGGTGACATAGAGCTTCGTGTAATTCTTTCAGTTTGCTAGTATTCATAAAAGCACACACTCTAGATAAAGCATCAGCCGCAACATTTTGTGGACCGGGACGATAAATAATGTCGTATTTATAACAAGATAGTTCCAACCTCCAGCGTTGAATTTTTTCATTCTTTATTTTACTAGTATGTTGTTGATTGAACATATAAGCGACTGATTGTTGGTCAGTAATTAAAAGAAAATGCTTACCAATTAGGTAATGTCTCCATTTTTTTTAGGCTCTCAACAATGGCACAGGCTTCCTTCTCTATCGAAGGATGTTTACTTTCGGAGTTATTCAAGGTTCTAGAGAAAAATGCTACTGGGCGTCCGTTTTGTGACAACGTAGCCGCTATGGCGTATTCAGAGGCGTCTGTTTCCACCGTGAAAATCTCCTTCTCGTCGATTGCTAACAGGGTGGCCTTCTTGATGTCGTTTTTTAATTGTGTGAAGCTTTTCATTGCTTCTTCATCCAAAGGAAAGTCAGTAACGCGAATGAGTGGTCTAATCTTTTCTGAAAATTTATTAATCCACTTCGCATAGTGTGCGAACAGTCCTAAAATGCGCTTTAATTCAGCTGAGTTCGTCGGAGGCGGTAATGCAAGTAAAGGTTTGAGTCTTTCTGTATCTGGACTGATCGTATTATTTTCGATGTTATAGCCAAGGAGACATATAGACCTTTTTGAAAAAACGCTTTTCTGTTCGTTGATGGTCAGATTGTATTTCTTTGCAGCTGCCATGAACTTTGCGAGATTCATATCGTGTTCGTTTTGGTCTTTCCCACAGACGGTGACGTCATCTAAATATGAGAAAGTACCGTCTAGTTTCTCTTTTTCGATGAAATGTTCGAGAGTTCTCTGGAAAGCCGCTACACCATTAGTAACTCCGAATGGTATCCTAGTAAACTGATATAGCTTTCCGTTTGCTTCGAAGGCAGTGTACATCTTTTCCTTGCTTAGAATTCGTACTTGGTGATACGCACTTTTTAAGTCAATTTGACTGAATACTTTATATTTGGAAACTTTATCTACGATTGTTTGGACATGAGGTAGTGGATATGCGTCTAGGTATGTGAATTTATTAATTGTCTGCGAGTAGTCGATAACGAGACGTTTGCGATGTGAACCACCTCCTGCAACGAGAACTTGAGCCCGCCAAGGGGAGACACTAGGTTCGATGACACCATCTTTTATAAGTCTTGTAATTTCTTCTTTGATGAATTCGTTATCAACTTTACTGTAGTGTCTGGATTTTATTGCGATAGGTCTGATGTTTGGTGATAAATTTGTAAAAATTGAAGCAGGAGGCACTGAAGCCTGTATTACATTACAAATTTCCAAGGCTTTTCTAGGTCCACCAAATTTGAATTGTAAGCTTGAGTGATTTTGTAGTAGGTCATGACCTACGATGACGTCAGCGCACAGGTTGTTCACCACAAGTAAGGGCTGTTGCTTGTATATGTGCTCGTTTATCTTAATTGTGGCGAAACATACAGCATTGACAAAGGACACGTTGTTCATTGACGCTAAGGTGACAGTTTGCTGATGTGGTTTTTGTTCTAATTTCATTAGACTGGCAATGTTTTTGTTAATGAAGCTCACTGAGCTGCCGGTGTCAATCAGAGCATCTGCCCGAATATTGTTTATTGTTATTGGTATCGTGGCTTTATGTAAACCCGACGGCGATGCAGCAGAGAAAGTTGCGGTAGTCATTTCGTCGTGATGCATGGAATCGTGATTTTGTTCTACAGAGACAGCATTACTGTTAGTATTACTAGAGCGGCAGACATTCGCAAAATGCCCTTTTTTGCCACATAGCTGACACTGAGCTCTAAATGCTGGGCATTTTATTCTCTGGTGTACGTTATCACCGCAGAAAAAGCACCGTTTAGCTGGACGTGATCCTGGTGGAGTAGGTCGCTGCGTCGAAGCCACCGGCTGATTGTAATTGTTAATCTCTGTAGTAGGTTGTGGCGTAAAAGTCAAGCCATGGTTATTTCGATATGAAGGTTTCACCACTGCATTTAGATGAGAATCACCAGCGTTTTTGACTTTGCTCATCTCTTGTGAATCTTTCTCTGCAGTTTCGAGGGATAAAGCTTGATTGAGCGTCTCATCTAGAGTCAATGTCGTTTTCTCCAGAAGACGTTCTCTAATCTTCGACGAGCGGATGCCTGCTATGAAAGCACCTCGTATTGCTTGATCCTCGTGTTCTTTAGCAGAAACTGCTTGAAAAGTACAATCACGCGCTAGTAACATTAGTTCTCTGCCATAATCGGATATGCATTCTTCCGGCTTTTGTTTTCTGGCGGAAAGAATGTGACGTGCCAGAATTTCATTCTTAGGTATGATATATATTTTATTTAGGAGCTGTATGGCTTCGTCGTAAGTCTTACAATCCCGTACGTAAGAAAAAATCGACGCAGAGAGATGATTGATGACCAATTTCAGCTTTGTATCGTTTGGAACATCATCAGACAATTCTTCGGACAAGAAATTACTAAAAGTGTACCTCCAATGGATCCATTTTAAATCAGCACCAGGAGTACTAGGTTGCACATCGAATTTTTCAGGTCTTAGAAATCGCGTCATTGTAGTAGAATTTTTATTTTGCGGATTCATCTTATAACAGTCGAAATACTTCGTTGTCTGTTTTTTTTAGCTAATAAAATTGATACATAATAACGATAAACCAAAAGGAATCTTGGTTTTTATTAGCTAAAAGAATAATACATGAACTTGAAACAAATGCTTTAGACTTTTGACATTGTCAGTAATAGCATAAATAAACATGAAGTAAAGAGGTCGTAATATAAAGATTATTATAGCCGCAGATACACATCAATACTGATGATGACAAGATTAGCATATACCGGAATTGTATAGCTTGATGTGTAGCCGTGCGTATAATATATGTTTATTAAATATTTGAAATATTCTATATTCGTTTCAAGATCGTTAATTTAGCAGTCTTTTAGGATACCTATCTTTAGCCACATAGAATTATTTTCTCTTAAGGTAACATATGCCACCTTTGTATTTCTCCTTCGATTATCGTTGGTATTATTTGCAGACATAAATCTCACATGCCGTACAAATATTTGTTTCGTCTGGGGATCGAACCTGAAACACGTAGCATAGAAAGCAAAGAAATCAGCCACAACATCAAATATACCTTGAGGGGCAAATCTGATTAGAGTTTCTGCTCGAGAATTCTTAAGAAATATGTCTTCTGTCGAGACGGGAAAAGAAAACTCAATGCCTCGAGAACTCTAGAAATCAATTCCGTGCGATAGGTAACTTAAACAAAACATGCGTAAAACACGTGACGAGTCAAGTTTATTATGATTCGTTTAATCGAAAGAATGTGAGTTTAAAAACAAGTTTTTGTAGTTATCGAAATATGGTCTAGTAATTTTATTGATTTCATCATCATCATTTCGGCCGAATGAAGTCCACTGCTGGACAAAGGCCTCCCCCAAAGATCACCACAACATAACTAATATGGGTGTATTGAGGGCTCATTGGGGGGTTTTGCCATAATTTTGTACCCACCCAGGCCCGACCCACACCCAGACCCGAAATAACTATCTGCAGATTATACAAATATTTGTTCCGTGCTGGAATCGAACGCGCGACCCGGAGCGCAGCAGCCGACTACGTCAGCCACTGCTCCAAACGTGCCATCGTGTCGTCATATGGCATTAAACTTCAAACTAATAAACGGTAAAAAACTACGTCGGCCTTTCTACCTTGTAGCAGACGGTGAGTCGCTCCACTCACAAGATGCCTATAAACCCTATAAAGCCGACAGAGAGCAATCACCGATTTTACCATCTCGCGTCGCGGAGACTTCTATACGCTTATAAGCCAATAATTTGTACGAAACAAATTTTTTGTCTATGAGAATTATTGATGACAATATTTTAAGACAAGCAACATTATAGACATTCCAATACGCATAATGTAATTTATGAGACAATGTAAAGCTTCAGGTTTCTTTTTCATTATGAAAGCAAATCAAATTATCGGAATACTTATGTATACTAATATACATAAATCTTTAAGACATCGTTTTCTGAATAGTTAAATGATCAAAATTCTTATTTTCCGTTAGCATCACCAATCTATCAACTTTCAAAACGAAACGTAATAGTTGTCTTCAGTCGTCAACGTGAACAAGTGCTCTATTTCATCATTCTTTTAGTTATTTCCAATAATTATTAGAAAAGTAACAAATAAAACACAATCAAGGTAATAAAATAAGCTAACTTTGTCTTTTATCCCGTGAAAATCTATATACGTTGGAATATATAGGTTATGAATAAAAAAATCGTTTCAGATGCCTCTTTCGTGTCGATTTTACCAAGAAAAATATCCAGAAGTGGAAGATGTAGTTATGGTAAACGTGAGGTCCATCGCAGAGATGGGCGCGTACGTCCATCTGCTGGAATACAACAATATTGAAGGCATGATCTTGCTATCCGAGTTGTCCAGACGTCGTATTAGGTCCATCAACAAATTGATCAGAGTGGGCAAAACTGAGCCCGTCGTCGTCATCAGAGTAGACAAAGAGAAAGGTATGTTGGGTTACTACCTATTTTTATTCCGAATCTATAAACTCTTCCACATGAAGCGACACTGATAATTGAAAAAGTTTGTCTTATCTGTAAAACTTGTGTTGTTTCGACCGATAACTTAATTTTCGTGCAAATACACAAATAATAATGTAGTTATTTTGGTCACAGTCTCATCTTGATGAATAAAATCACTTGGCTGGTGTATGCCATATTATTGATGTATATAAATAATTGTAAAAACTTGTGATCTGTATTGCCTATAACTGTGGCACCTGATGACTTATATGTATTGTTTATTGAATTTGACAGCACAGTTGGTGCAGTGGCTGAAATAGTCGGCTGCTGCACATAAGGTTATGCACATATTTGTATGATTTGCAGGTAGTTGTTCTGAGTCTGGGTGTATTGTGTGTGGAATTTGTGTTTGTAAACCCACCCACGACACAGGAGAAAGCCTAGTGTAGGGCAACATTTAAAAAAAATTACCTGCCCATTTCACTTTTTTAAAATAAATCCTATCAGTTTTAAGTCCCAACAGGTGTAATAAAATAAGTATATGAAATAACTCCCTTTTACAAGCATTCAATCCAAATTTACAGGTTACATTGATTTGTCAAAACGTCGTGTATCAGCCGAGGATATAGATAAATGCACAGAGAGGTATGCTAAAGCAAAAGCAGTGAACTCAATCCTGCGTCATGTAGCCGAGCTCCTACACTATGAGAGTTCAGAACAGTTGGAGGAGCTTTACAAGAGGACTGCCTGGCTCTTTGAAGAGAAATACAAGAAGAAGGCTTCTGCTTATGACTTCTTCAAACAGGCTGCAGTGTAAGTTTTCAAAATTGTAGTTCTACCATCATTTTTTTTTGATAAAATATTTTCAATGGAGTGTGTAGCCCGTACTGGACCAGCATGGTGGTCTAAGGTCTAACCTTTCTCATTGTGAACAGGCCCCGTGCAGCAGTGGGACAGTAATGGGCTGATTATGTCATGTGTTATGATGTCATTTTGGGGAATTTGCCAGTATTCACCATGTTTGACTGACAGGATGGTGAGCATGGAATGGCTCCTCTTCTACAGAAGAGATGCTGCTACCTATCCCTCTGGCTTAAGAGTCCCTTAGTCGCCTTTTACTATATCTATGGGTGAAGATATTCTTCTAAGAACTCCCAGGACATCATACACAACATAATTAAAAATTGATTCCAAATTTTCCAGTGACCCCTCAGTATTAAATGAATGTGGCCTCGATGAGAATACCAAGGAGGTACTTCTAGCCAACATTAAGAGGAAACTGACATCACAAGCAGTGAAAATCCGCGCAGACATTGAGTGCGCATGCTATGGCTATGAGGGCATTGATGCTGTCCGTGCCGCATTAAAGGCTGGACTTGCTCTCTCAACTATTGATTTGCCAATCAAGATCAATCTTATTGCACCACCTTTATATGGTAAGTTATGTTCATCTGCCTATGTAAAACTATTATGTAGTATACTAGTATAGCTCCAGATATTGAGGTGTCTTCAGTTTGTTTGTTAGTTGTAGTAGAGTTCTATGTAGGGCTCAACTATGTTGGTACAACAAACCTGATGGGACGTTGAAAACATGCATTAAAACAATTCAAGACAATAAAATATTGGAATAAGAGATTATTTGAATTCCTGGAGCTTCTCTACAGTGCTGAAGATCCACACACTCCAGTGGTTTTAGCTGCAAAGAGTCCAGCATCGAGGTTTGGGGGTATCGTTTACAATCCTTCCCGAGGAAGTGCCTGGGGAGCGACCTTTTTACAGTTACCTGCCCTCCACTAGAGGGGTTGACCGCTTTACAGTCATCCCCTCCATTATGTACCTAAAGGCGTGGCACTAAAGGCCGACTCTAGTGTGATCTTACGAGGGCGTGGAGCCCCCCTTCGGTGCCGAAGATGACCGCTTCAGTGGTTTTAGCCAGTAGGACTCCGGCATACCCCGTCGCCCATCCCTGGGGCGAAGGAAGTTCATGTAGAATTTCCACTGGAGATCAATAAAATAAAAAGCCACCTCTGCTCTTTCCCGGGCCGGAGGAAGTACATGATGTATTTCCATCTGATCAATAACAATAAAATAAAAAAGGACCTAAATACTGAATATATGTTTGAATTGACACAAACCAACCTATTTCATCTGCCATAAAAACGATGTGTGAATGTAGTTCTCATCTGGGTGAAAAGTAGAAGCCAGTGTTTTCTTTTTCTACAAAAGGTGTTTCAACTTAATCTTGACGGCACGGTTGGTGCAGTGGCTGATACAGTCGGCTGCTGTGCTCCGGGTCGTGGGTTCGATTCCCGCACGGAACAAATATTTGTGTGATCTGCAGGTTATTCCGGGTCTGGGTGTATTGTATGTGTGTAAATTCATGTCTGTAAACGCACCCACGACACAGGAGAAATCCTAGTGGGGCAACGTTTTAACCACATCACGTCATTGTTAGAATGCCGTACCTATCGTGTAAAAAGTAATTAAATTATTTGAATTCTACTCTATTATTGCTGATTGTCTCCCTTCGAATTGACAGCATGGTTGGCGCAGTGGCTAAGCAATTGGCTTTTTGCGCGACGTGTCGGGGGTTCGTTCCCCGCACGGAACAAATACTTGTTTGATTTTCTGATTAAAGGTGCTGGGGTCAGGCTGGGTCAAAACTGCTATTTTTAACTTTATTTTGCTCTTTATTTCAGTTATGACTACATCAACTCCCGAAAAAACGGATGGTCTCAAAGCGCTACAAGATGCCATCGATAAAATCAAGGAGACCATAGACACTGCAGGAGGTGTGTTCAATGTGCAGATGGCGGTAAGTGGAACTTTAAATACTTTATTTGTTGCATTACTATTTTTGATATCTTTAATAGTTTTTTTTTTCACAGTTAACAATATTAAGATATATTATACACCCAGACACGAAACAACTACCTGCAGATCATTGATCTCTCGACTGTCGATACGTATTTATTTATAACTTAGTTGGCAAACGAACATGCAAGTCATTTATTGTATGTGGAATTCATGTATGTAAACGCACCCACGACACAGGAGAAATCCTAGTGTGGGGCAACGTTTTATAAAAAAATAAAAAATCTTTTTTTTTTTAAATAAGCAATCACCGACGCTCACGCACAAATGTAACAACAAAGTAGTCGCTGATATGTTGCCCACTATTCAGGGAGACATACACTCTTTTTTTTAAGGTGCCCATGTCGTATGTGTTCGGGAAAACCGCTGACAGAAGTTGTTTCCACATTTCCGTCGTACGAGGCAAAAAGTGACGAGTAAATCGTACAGCGCTAGACCACCAGCCACAGAAATATATCAAGATAGAACGGAAAAGAGGGTGGGGCACGCGTGCCATCAAATATAGGGCTTACTAATTATAACGCTTACTCAGTACGCGCTGAGGCTTGTTGCTAAAAATATCTAGTATAAACCGTGAAAATACCATTTTACAACTGAAGAATCAAAAGCTGTGAAGTTAATCTAAAAAATAAAACAATTTTAACAATGTATTGACCCATTTGAACCATTCAATTGTGTGTTCATCTCTGAAAAATGTTAGCTGTTTACATTCAAGTCGTGACACAAGTCTCCAAAAACTGTAAAATCCATGAAATTATATATTTCAGCTTTTAAATACCATCTTTCAACATGTAAATATCTTTATTAGTTTTTTACAGCTTTATACTTAAGCAGAAAAATGACGTTTTATAAAAGTTTTAATTCATGTAGGTGGGAACCAACACATTCGAAAATTAAATGATGGTTGATTTCTATGTTGGTTTGTTAAATTCTATAAAAAAGCTTATTTTGTCATCTTTCTAATCTTTTTAGGTCTCTTGCTATCTAGTGTTCTCCGGTCCTTTGTACCATACATTTTATTCTCCAATATTAATATTGTGTCCAACAGCCTAAAGTGGTGACAGCGACAGACGAAGCAGAGCTCGCGCGGCAAATGGAGCGCGCCGAGGCCGAGAACGCAGAGGTCGCCGGAGACTCCGCCGAAGAGGATGAGGACCAGGGTATGGAGTAAACATTATTTACAAACCTAGCCAAGTGGCTTTCGTGTCAAGTATTTAGGATCTAAACCATAATAACACATAAGTATGTCCTGCATACGACATCCATGTGGTGTCGGATCAAGAATATAGCACCACTCCCCCGTAACTCCTTTTTTATATTTATTGATCCAGGGGATATTCTTCATGAACTTCCTCCGACCCGGGGAAGGGCGAGGGGGCATGCCAGTCACCTACCGGCTAAAATCACGGGAGTGGTCATCTTCGGCACCGAAGTGGGGCACCAGGTCCTCATATAGTCACACAAGAGCCGCCCACTGGTGCCACGCCTATAGGCACATCTCGGAGAGGGAGGGGTTGAAAAGGATCCCCCCGAAGCCTCCTGAGCAAAGAAGTTGCCCAACTTTAACTGATCATCATCATCATATCGCCCAAAATACGTCAACTGCTAAACAATCGCCTTCCCGTAAGACAATCGGCTACATGCCGTGTGTCGTCATTTTGGAGGGATTTTCTTGTACTCACCACGCTTGGCGGGCGCGTTTGTGGGCGCCAAATGGCTGCTGATCCACAGAAGAGACGCTGCTGCCCATTCCATTAGTTTGGAGGCCCTTAGTCGCTTTTTACGACATCCACAGGGTGAGATGGAGTGGTGCTATATTCTTAACCTGGACACCAGACTGATTGATTGTATCGGATTTTATTGTTATTGATGCAATCTCACACAAATCGTGACTTAAGTCTTGGGCCATCTTGGAACAGACTAACGGCCGTATACTGAAACACCATTTAAAAGTCTCCGCTTAAACAATTTGAGGCGCCCGGTTTTGTACCAAAAACCGGTTTCTCGAATAGTTAAAGCGGGGACTTAACGTTAAATGGCGTTTGAGTATGCGGCCGTAGGCCGTTTTACAGATCGAAAATAAAAACTCAAGCAGAACTTGAGTCGAGATAGCATCAAATGAATATAAGTGACGTAAAGACCTATTACGTAGGGTTCATATTTGATTAACGCAATCTCGTATCAAATCCTACTTGAGTTTTCATTCTATCGATATGTAAATACGGGCCTTAAGTGTCGAGACATGATTACCTAATTATACTATAATTTACTTCAGGTATGGGCGATGTGCGTGTGGACGATGAACCACAACAGAACGGCGCATCAGACGAGGAGGACGACTAAATACTAGCGAAATATATTTGTAACATCTCTATATATAACGAATTCGATGGTAGTGCCACGTTACTATCTAATATACAAGTTTCATACATGAATTTGTTTTATTTTTATTATATACTAGCTGTGCCCCGCGGTTTCACCCGCCATTTAATTTAAAAGAAATCGGATTATTTCGGCATAGACAGTTTACATTTACAGTAAGTATGTATATTAGGGTGGGCCAAAAAAACTAAGAACACTAGAAGAAAACTAGAACCAGCGGTGGTGTTTCTGGACGCCGTAAGGCTCCGCCAAGACAACACAACACTGGACGCTGTAGGGCTCCACCACGACCGCTAAGGCAACCGACCACTCCGCAACAGTGCAGCAATAGATTTTGCGCGTTGCGGCAGTGGTTTAGGTTATCCTGAAGGACCTTCAAGTCTCCCAAGCGGGCGACCGCTGCCGTCGGCGCAGTCAACGTTGGTCCATCGGCCATAGGTAGCGGGGGCTAGCTTTCCTCTCGTGTTGTTTACATGTCAGCCAAGTTTACTCGCTAGTTGGTTTTTGTGATAAAAAAATGGTCCTTCTGATCATATTCATATTGTATGACTGTTTTGGTCCGTATCTTCTCCGATTCTGTTAGACTCACTACACCACTGGATCGTACACCACAACATAACACCAACCGAATAGGAGTGAGAACGACACGGCCATCGTCGTGTGACAAGAAAATTGATATGACATACAAGGGTAAAGTGGCAGTGGGTAACTTTCTATGCACTACATAGTGCATCATCATCATCATTTCGGCCGAATGAAGTCCTCTGCTGGACACAGGCCTCCCCCAAGATCACTACAACGACCGATATGGGTGTGTTGTGGGCTCATCGGGGGTTTTGCCATAATCGCCACGCTTGGCAGACGGGTTGGCGATCGCAGTTGAGTTGTTAATGTAATCGAAGGACGCTCCTCATCCTCCGGCTTATCCCTTAGTCGACTTTTACGACACCCATGGGAGGAGACGGGGTCGTGGTATTCTGAGCCGGCACCACACGTTTTACCACACATAGTGCATCTGTGATCACAATTCCATGGGGCAGTACAGATGAAAAAATCAAAATAACATTACTATAGAATTTTATTTACAAATAACAACAATTTTTATTGCATCCTAGTTAATACCTATACATCGCATTCTACAATCTTACTTCAATTCATTTATATATCTAGGATTTTATTTATAGAATTAAATTCTCTATTATTTTACACTTTCCTACCATTTATTCTGTTTAATTTACTTCTGTGTATCTTGTCGAAGAACAGGAGACCGGCTGCCCTTTCTACTGTTTCTGGTGGTACCTGTAACAATAGACAAAAATCAGTAGCGGCCTTAGCCACCCGGGCGCGCTGGCGAGATTCAGCGCCCGTTACTTCTTATGAGAATAGAATATAATAATTTATTCAGTAAACGTTTACACATTATATTGAGACAACGGGGGGCATTTCGTGTCATGACAATTTTTAAGAATAAATGACGAAAGAAACGCAGAATTAGGTCTTCTTTGAAAATTATAACTATTCATTTAATGATTAGCTAGCACTCTTCTCTTTGTTCTCGGGTGGTTGCCCGGGGCGCCAAACCCTAAAAAACTGCGTCACAGATAAAAATAATACCATAACATAACCAGCACGCCCAAAATATCCAAGGGATTAAATAATAAATTATTTTTATTTAGCTAGTGGGTTTCAAGAAACAGCGTTACGTTGGTGTGAACAGCGCCACTAAACGTAAGGCTTGCTCACAGTCAGCCGCTGAATGTCAACTAGCATTATGCATTTGCTGACTTTCAAATCTAGGTTTAAACTGGACACACAATACGCCTGAGCCCTCTTTTTTCATGAATTTTTCATCATGAACTTCCTCCGCCCCGGGGAAGTACGAAGGGGCATGCCGGGCTCCTAACGGCTAAAACCACTGGGCAGTCATCATCGGCGCCTAAGGGCTCCAGGTTCTCGTATAATCACACTAGAGCCGCCCACTGGTGACATGCCTATAGGCACATCTCGAAGAGGGTGACTGTAAAGCGGTCAGCCCTGCCGCGGGGATTGTAAAGGATCCCCCAGTGTGTCCCTGTGCGCAGTGCTATGCTGCGCACATGGTGACGCGTGACCACATGCGCGCCACCGTCTTCTCGTGGGTCGCTCAGTGTGGGCACGCAGATTCCCCAGTCTACGCACCCGCGAACCCAGAGGCTCTCCGCCTTATGGCCACAGCTGGGGGTTTCAGGTGTATAGGAATTAGGCGCCAGGGCGAGTGTTAGCCCGGCGCCGTCTTCTCCTTCTTCGGTCAGAAGCGGCTCTCTCCCGAGGCCGCTCTGCGGCCTCCTTCTGGAGCATGACGCTCCCACAGAAGGAGACCACTGCATTCCTGTTTTCGTGCTCTGTCAACATAGCCACCCCCTGCCACCTGTCTAACAGTGAGCAGGGCGGCTCACCTTAAAATTCAGACCAATAAATAGATGGGATCCCGCTACCACCCCAAACGAAAACTGGCCAAAATGGCGACCATGTAACCGGTCGTTTATGAGGGAGGCCTTTGTTCAGCAGTGGACTTCTTTTGGCTGATATGATGATGACGATGTTCAATCTTTTTCTTAATGCATATTAATATTATAAGTGTTTATTTTGTGTTATTATAAGTATACATATTTGAGGCTCCATCACACTCAGCGGCTGAACGGTTTCTTATGTAATTTGGCATAGAGGTGACACGTAATAGAGATATTATATTTATGATATAGGATTTATAGCCAATTTCAGTACCTTTGAGTCAAACATCTACTATTTACATTCTGCTATAACATTGTCCATTAAGCGGTCCCCGACTCCTCATACAAACAAAGGTCTATGTGGTATATCATTTATTATATGAGCATGTAGACGCCTACGTCCGAGTCGTTTTACTTTTTTATTTATCACTTCCTTAAAACTGCCATTAAAGGTTAGCACCCAATGCGATAATGCGGTCATATATAATATTATTTCTAAATATATGTAAACAGTAACTTTTTTACCTATTAGTATCATAATACACTAACTTAGCACCTTAATAAATAATATACCACATTAATATTCAGCAATACATACAAACCTAATCTACATTATAACACAAATCAAAAGAGTACCCTTTCGAATTCACACAACTGGCCTGTGAATACATCAGTTTTGATATGAACTTCGTTAATGATACAAATCTGGGCTGGAGCCCGCCTTAGGTGCCGAAGATGGGCCTATCTGCGCGATAGGCACATTCGCTACGTGGGCAGGGACGGTAGCTTGAAGCGGAGGGAGATTACGTGCGGGGTTCCGCAGGGGTCGGTTCTTGGCCCCCTCTTATGGAACCTCGCCTTCGACGCGGTCCTGCGTGTCGCTCTCCCCGCCGGCGTCAGCTTGGTTTGTTATGCTGACGACACTCTTGTGTTGGCCGGCAGGGAGACCTTCGAGGGAACCATCCGGCTTGCCGAACAAGCGGTGGCAATTGTCGTGGCCAAAATACACGCTCTGGGCCTGCAGATAGCGCCTCATAAAACCGAGGCGCTATGGACATCAATAAAAAAAGGTGCCGAAGATGACCGCCTCAGTGGTTTTAGCTGGTAGGAGTCCGGCATAGCCCTCCGTCCTTCCCCACGGCGGAGGAAGTTCAGGTAGAAAATCCACTGGGACCAATAAAAAAAAAGGTTGTTCTGTCTGTTGGCACGACCAGTAGTGGAGGACGCCGCCTCATCATCACATAGTTATCCGGTATACACTTAAAACTTAAGTGCTGCAGCACTCCCGGGTTAAGCTCTTTACCACGGAGTAATTTGACTGAATACGCGACAAGTGTTATGTAACTCACCATAAACGAAGATATAGGTGTTTCATCGGGTATCTTCTGGTTGGGCATGACGTAGGCCTCCATGTCCAGCGAGCCATCCACTGCCTCGCCAACCACGACTTTGTAGAAGTGAGTTGGAACCGACACGGTATTGGCACCGATCACTTGGTAGCGGACGTATGATTTACCGTCCGATTCTCGCCTGAAACACGAATATGCCATATTTATACGGTTTTAAATCGAAGTATCAGGTGAGTTATAGGGGTATTGATACAAAATCTGTGGGGGTAGCCTATTGTTTCATCATTATCGCCATTTCAGCCGAATAAAGTCCACTGCTGGACACAGGCCTCCCCCAAAGATCGCCACAGCGTTCTTGCCATAATAGCCACGCTTGGCAGGCGGGTTGGCAACCGCAGTTGAGTTTTTTATGTACTCGAAGGACGCTGCTGTCCATCCTCTGGCTGGCTGATTAGCCAGAGGATGGACAGTGGTGTAAGGGCGCTGCTACCCGTTCCCTCTGGTTTAGAGTCCCATAGTCGCCTTTTATTAGATCCACGGCATGAGATGGGGTGGTGCTATTCTTAGCCGGCGCCACACGGCACGAACATAAAAGTAAAGCGCAATGGGCCTGGCCTTTTTTGCGAAAACTTCGCCTGGTACACCTTGCGCTTAGAACAAACGTTTTAACGTTTTTTTAACGTTACAGACATAAATCTCACATGCTCGAAACAACTATCTGCAAATCATACAAATATTAGTTCCGTGCGGGGATCGAACCTGCAACACGTAGCGCAGAAAGCTAATCGCTTAGCCACTGCGCCAACCGTGCCGTCAAACTAACATATAACACCATGCATCACAGTACACGTCATAAAAAATTATTGTCGACTAATAAAGGTGACGATAGTATTAGCCGGAGGATGGGCATGGAGATGGTCGTTGTGGCGACTTTTGGGGGAAGCCTGTATCCAGCACTGGACGTTTCACGGCTGAAATTATGAGGATTCGGGCCATTTCGGACCCCTTCAATCTGCGTGGCTATTTTAGTTAAACGGCTGAGTTTTCATAGGACTTCAGTTTGGATTAAAGATGTGAACATAACCATGATGTTGAAACCTTTGAAAACTTTCCAAGTCTGATCTGGGGGCCTAAAAGGCCGCTTTAGGTGAATCATAATATGAATTACATTAGAAATCACAAAATGGTCTCGTTAATAGTCAGTTATGATTAAGTGACCATTTAGTGATTTATAATGTGCATCGTATTGAGATCATTATTATGCCTTATAAATAAAACCTAATACGATCTTTTTAGGCCTTCTGGACCATTTGGTGATATTTAATCTGATTCATATTATGATTCTGCTAAAGCGGCCTTTTTAGACCCCTGGGCGTTTTTCTATTCCTACAAAGGGCAAGCAACTGACTTGGTATTGTTTCCATATTAACATAACACATGCCTACGGGAAGTAGGCCTGCTTTTATTACGTGGGTTTGGTTCGGATTAGGACTATCATCACATCAGCCTCAGCCCGTGCACTACTGAACAAAAGCATAGGGGCGAATATGCCAATGCTCACCACGCTTAGCAGGCGGGTTTGTGAGCGCAGTATGGTTTAGAGTCGCTGAGTCGCATTTTACGACATCCACGGGAGGAGATGGAGTGGTGCTATATTCTTAGACAGGACACCGCACGGAACGGATTAAGCTATATATACGCAATTATAGGCTTAATCACCTGGGCAGGTAGAGAGGTCCGGTGCAGCAGTAGACATTGTTATAAACTTTGGTAAGTTTTCGTACATGTTTCTCTAACGTATTCCACGCGTGTCTGTTAAAACCTTCGCCTACCTGCGAACAATGACAATATTTAAACATACCTACACTGAGACCGAGATACGGATCGAGAATCAAAACTCAAGTAGTACTGGAGTCGAGATTGCATCAATTGAATATAAAAACCTATTACGTAGGGTTCATATTTGACTAATGCAATCTAGACTCGTGTTCAACTTAAGTTTTGATTCTCGATCTGTAATATGGGCCATGGTCATACTCGAACGAGAATTTCGCAGGTTGTAGTGTAGTGGAATGTAAGAGCAATCTACATGGAAAAGGTAATTATTTAACAGATGATTCGAAAACCCAGCGGTGAGGCGGTCAGGCGCTAAGGCTCCTTATCTGTTTATAATAAAATTAATATTTAAATATTTACTGTCTATTTTATAATTACAATTATTTCTAATATCTACCTACATATAAATTATATTAATATAACTAAAGGTAAAACTTATATTTACATATAACTAAAAATATACACAATATTTATGCCTTAAATAACTAAAAACGAGGTATTTAGACGTCAAGGTACTCCTCCCCATCACTGTCAGCTGATAATGTTCCCAGAAGACTGGCAGCATTGCCACGTTGAATGGCAATGCTTATTCTTTGGCCAAAGAAAAGGCCAGCCCTTTGATCACTTAAAGTATCTACCACTTTGAGCTGCACTCTGACCCCATGACCCAAGCTTTTCGACACCAAACGGCTAAAAACAATAATTTCCGATGAGATTATTATATTCGCGCCGTTTGAGTTTTTCCGCTGCAGAAGCGGCAGCGCCAGTACAGGCAGCCGTGCTTGGACGATGGGAAGGAGCAAGGCCCATTTTCCAAGGCAGTAATGACATACCGTCCGGTCTTTTAACATCGTCTCGTGCCAAGCCGTTGGGTTCTAATACAGCTGGCACGCCGTCACGATGAATGATGTCGTTAATGTTGGCATGGCGTGATATACGACCTGCACTTCTGTTGCAAGATGGGCCATGGTGCCCGAGAGGGTCGACAGCTTCACCACAGTGACACCACAAGTGGTAAATATATGGTGGTTTAAATGGTGATGTTTATCCCGAACTAAGAATCGTAATATTAAGAGCAAATAGAGAATCTCAGAGTCACGAATTTTCGACCTCATGTAATTGTTTTAGAATACCCTTATTTTGGAGTGTAATATCCTTCCAGATTTTATATTTTAATGCTACAGTAAAATAGTGATATTCAACATCTGATTAGACTAGAGGCCAACCCAAGATTTTTGTGAAAAGCTAAATGAGTATGTCTATGTTGCTATAATACCTGAGGTGCCATATTTGTTAGAAAGAATGTCTGTTCAACATGTTTCTGAGCAAGACGATGGTTGCCGGCTGCAGCCATGTGACCACGGTCAAACCCTGAGCCTTTGTAATCACTATTCTGAGACCTGAAATTGATAAAAAGAAAACAATAATAATTATTATCTATAAAAGGGCTTGTGGGTAAATGGCTATCGAATAGGAATGATCTGAACGTCCTGGAGAAGAGCGATGAGGGCTCCTACCGGATAAAATTACCGGAGCGATCTTCTTCGGCACCGAAGAGAAGCTCCAGGTCCTCGTACGATCACACTAGAGCCGCTAATTGCCCACACGCCCATGGGCACGTCTCGGAGGGGACTGCTGTAAGGCGGTCACCCCCTCTAGCGAAGGTAAAAACGCCTCCCCCCAACACTTCTCGTGGGGATTGTAAAGGATCCCCGAAGCCTCGCTGTGCGCTGTGCTGCGCCGCGGCGGCACGTGTCCACCGCCGTCTTCCCAGGGGCTAAAAAGTGTTACCTAAAGTCTAAAAAGTGGAGAGATATGCCAAGCTCCTACTAAAACCCCTATTCTACTTACTTATTACTTATGGCTGGGGGTGCGGAGTTTGCCAGACATTGGACCGCAACCCAGTCATATGAATACCCAAGAGAGTCATTATTAAAACGCTTTTATTAGCTTCACTTGTAACTATGTAAACAATTTTGAAATTCGATTATATCTAATAATAGTCGTATCGATTTGAAAATTTGCTAGTAAGTGTGCTACGTCGCACACGACACACACCAATGTTACATGTACCGCAACATGCCTCTAACTATGCTAAAAACGGTGTACTCACACGCATTGCTCGAACATATAGTACCACCTTCTGTGATGTAGACTTTCCTGCCTGTCTAAAACATCGTTTAAGTCTCAACTTATAACAATTATAAAATATAAGCAACTCCACTTAACTTCACTCCATCAAAGTGCTTCATGTGTTTAATATTTGGTAACGTTTCTGGTTTCTATCACTCGATTACTGTCATAATATCCTTTTTTGCTTTGCCTTGCTTTGCAAAACCCCCCAATGAGCACATGTCGGTCGTTATGATGATCTTTGAGGGAGGCCTGTGTCCAGCAGTGGACTTTATTAGGCCAAAACGAAGCTTCTTTTATATTATTAAACATGTTTCGTCTGTTCTTTAGCCGAATAATAAAATCGAACAGTTACCTAGGGAAACCTATAATTGGCCATACTTAGCAGTTATATATAACTTTTGTGCACATTACTGCATCACTGTTGGTTTTCTGAATAAATAAATAAAGTATATGTAATCCAAATGACGGAACAAGTCAATGGCTACTAGTAAACCCCTCGAGTTTGGGCTCATTTGGTTTGTTTTAACGAGTCCCATGACGAGGGTCTGATGAAAGAGGCGGGTAGTGCATAGTGGAACAAAACGTATTTTCAGTTTTATAAACTACTGACTTTTATACTAATAAATTGTAGGTTACATAAAATGTTTGTACTTTTAACATAGCGCCATCTATTGGATACTTACTCAATCCAGCCAACTAATTACCTTATACCACCATATGTTAGAATCTTATCGAACTAACAGATAATTATCACTCTTTGTCAGATAATAAACAAATAATTCGCAATAAAATAATATTGCGATTATAAATTGAGATACAACTATCTATCTTTTAAATTGGATAAAACTGCACACAGTGTGCAAAATTTTATTAAATTCAATAGCGGACAAACAACGTGAAACGTAGTTTATATATATTAAGAATATAATACATTATTCATTTAAACCATTTACAGGTACTTAAGCTCCTAAGTCGAGATTTTATTTCAGTTTTAATTTAGTTTAGCAAAGTTCCAAGATATAGATTTCCTATGGAGAAGAATGAACATGAAACTTCATGGTCCCTCTTTTTAAATCTTAATATGTTACAATATGTATGAGTACATTGTTCTCAAAATGAAGGTAATGTGAAGACAATGTAGGAGAAAACAGTCAGAGAAGCAAGTCATTATAAGCCTCTGAACATAAAAGCAGCTCAATCCCAAGTATTTTTGTTGTTCATGTAAACTCAGTAACTTTATAGAAACCCTTTTCTACTGCTTTTAGCTTCTGACTAGACTAGACTGATAGACTTGATTTTATTAAGACTTAATTTTTTATGACTGGGAATTTTATTGATGATGGTGATTTGGTGATCTTCTGGAGTCGACGGCACGGTTGGTGCAGTGGCTGATACAGTCAGCTGCTGCTCTGTGGCGTGGGTTCGATTCCCGCAAGGAACAAATATTTGTATGATCTGCAGGGAGTCCCGGGTCTGGGTGTATTGTATGTGGAATTCATGTCTGTAAACGCACCCACGACACAGGTGAAATCCTAGTTTAGGGCAACGTTTTTTAAAGAAAGAAACATTAACAACTTTGCACTCTTCATGTTGAGCAGAGGCTTTGCGAGTCATAACATGATAAACAAATAGCAGGAAAGGTAAAATAAGAATTATAGAATTGTAACTGAGCTAATATTAAGAGCTATTACCATTTGGAGAGTAATGAAATATAAACTATATACGATTTTTTTATCACCAAAGTGGAATAGGTTATGTTTAGATTTTTCAAGAAGTTTACATTTTGCAAGGTATAAGAACTTGTCGCCAGATTTGCTTTTAATTTATTATTTAACTTAACTACAACAGCAATACGCTGATAATTAGAATATAATGATGTGTGCATGTTTCCAGATGACAACATTATATTTGGTAAACCTCATCAAGTCATATATTATATTTTCACTTAGGTCCAATTTCATCAAAGTAGAATAAAGGGCCGAATACTGAAACGCCATTCAACTCAGTCTGTCAGCCGAGTTCCCTTTAGTTTGGTACAGCCCCCAAATTAAAATGGAATTCTCAAACGCTACTCAAACGTTTTAAGACCATAATCAGCTCAGCGTCTCTTACATGTTTCTAATAGGGCAACATTATCTAGAAACAGTTTGTTCTCGATTACAATTTAATTACTTTTCAGTTTCACGCAGTGTTTACTTAAATAGTAACAATTTTAAATTACGCAAATGAATAGAAAAATTAGATAAATCAGTTAAGAATATATTTTGAGACTGAGCTTTACATTATTTTTAAGTTATAGCTGCAGCATTACCTGTTCTGTCTGTTTTACTAAAGAAATAAATTAAACTGGGATCGTCAGAAACTTTACGTATAATGTAACGATTTTGTAACAGCTGACAATAGTTTAGTACCTATCACCAGTTTTACAATTAAGCAAATATATTTTTCATAAACATACATACATGATTGTGTTGATGAAAATAACGCGATGCACTAATCAAAAGATGCCAAATTAAACGTGCGCTTTTAATTTAATTGAATCGTACGACGTTGCCGACATATTTTTAGATATGTTTTATTTTTGGGAAATATTTGATGAATATCTAAAGATTGATTCATCTGAGCACCGTACAACGTTGCCTTATACTTGCCATTGGCGAAATTGTGGAAGATACTCACAGAAGCCATGATCTAAGAGAAGAAGAAGAAGATTGTGTTGAATGAAAACTTGTGATAATCTTAACATTATCAAGCAAAATGCCTCTCAGGCCCTGTCTAATTACTTTTACAGTTCTTGACTTTAGTGAAGTGTTGTGTGTGTATACACTTTCAATCAATGGTTAATGTTAATAAATGTAATTATTAATTTAATCTAAATAAACCCTTTTCTTGTGACATTAAAGTACAATATTACACAGATATATACAGAACTGTAAATGTGTGAGCAGCATGTAGCCATTAATGTACATAAATTGCTCACTAAAATGTCTTACTGGTGGTGGCATTATGTCAGGTCATTGGATTCCCTACAATATGGTTGAGCTAAGCGATGCAGTTGTGTGAATAGGTATAATCTGTTGGGACTGGTCAGCTGTTAACTGCCATGGCAAATAAATTATAATAATATTATAGTATGTTCTACCTTTAATTCTTTACACATCAAATAATTTTTTCTCATTATGTATCCATCAACACTAATCTCAATTATTAGACATGAATTCGCTTTGTACTGACTCTTCTCCATAGGACTAACCAATTGGCATCATTCAACTTAAAGGTTTAATAATTACATGTCCTATTTGAAATAAAAACTGACTTGACTATGCATTACTAATTCTTATTTATTATTATTTGTATATTCAATAAAGACTGGTGATATTGTAAACATTACTGTGATTATTGCTATTTCTAGTTTATTCTTTTTTATATAAATCCTATATTGAATAGAAATTGTGATATTGATAACATTAGGTTGACTATTGTTAATTATTGTTAAACAATACTGAGATTTTAAACTTTTATATTAAAATAAAACAAGTGTTAATTAGAAAAATGTGTTTTAATTAATATTGTCCTCACAATAAAAAAACGAATTTCCTTGATGGGTCTGTTATTCAATAAGTTCCTCCTCAGCACTGTCTGAAGGAATGTTCAACCTCTAGAGATGTATCCTGATTAGAAAGTGCACCATAAGTTTATAAGCTTCTTCAGCAGGAGTCCTTGTATTTAATACTTTGGTGCTTTGGTACTTTGGTGTTACTAAATAGCAGCGGCATGGATAATCACAATCACCAAAAAGCATCATGTTTTCGAAGTCGCAGCACTCTAGTTGCGCACACAAAGGTGAATCATTAAAACTTGTACTGTCATGTACAGAGCCTGGCCATCTTGGAATCACATTTTTAATGCGCAGTTTTGCTTCACACACCATTTGGACATTCAAAGAAAAGTAACCCTTTGTTATGAAAGGTTTCAGCTTGAACTCCTGCAAACAATTTTTTGTTTCTATTAACACCTTTCAGTTTTTACTTACTTTCATTATAGAACAAGTAACTTGGTTATAAGATGGAACATACCTGGTGAATTTATTTTAATATGGGTACAGTCCACAGCACCCAATACTCTTGGAAATCCAGCTATTGTGTAAAATCATGTGCAACTTCTAAGCGTTTGCTAGGAGTTGGCATGTGAAGATGTTCACATTTTAATTCAGATATTTTAGCTGTTACTCTGTGCACAATTCGGTGAACAGTTGGTTGTTCCACACTAAATACATCTGGTATAAAAGTGTTATAAATGCCTGTAGCATAAAACCGCAGAATTATCAGAAGCTGATTGATCTATTGACTGTAAAGCTCGATTGCGCTTTGTCAGAGGCTTGATAGCATCACAGATTACTATATTAGTAGTAGATAGCATTGCCTATCACTGAATCCAAGTCCAACACAGTTTCCTTGGAGATTCGGAACCGCATTAGAAACGATATCGTTGTATTTTTCACAGGCGTTAAGCCTTTTCACGTTTCTACGACTTCTTCTGGTAGTTTCTTCATCAGAAAGTGATGATAAGGACATTTCAATTTCTATTTATAACTTTTTACTGTACTTAAAACTATTTAAGATAGCTCTCGACCACTCTTAAATTCGACAGGTACTCAAGTTATATAAGACCTCGATTTGACAGCTGTCACGGCTTAAGTAACATTTCAGTATACGAATTTTACATTGAGTGGCATTTTAAGCGCAAGTTTAATTGGATCCCAAATTTATTTAAATGATGCTCTTAATAGACGTTTGAGTATACGAAAAACTAAGATAACGGCGCGCCAAACAGTAGAGCAGTGCTTAACGAGTTGAATGTCGTTTGAGTATTCGGCCGAGAGTTATATGGGAGTAAATAGGCAGTTTAAACTTTTTTAACTTTTTCTTTAACCAACACTTAAACCAATAGTAAACTGCGAAAAAACTAATATCAAGCTTAAAATACTTAATTACTTCTAGTAATGGTAAATAAGAATTATGGAGTATTACCTAATTTAATAATTATTAATATAATTACGAAACAAGTTTTAGGGTTGCTACAGGAATAAAAACATGTATAATGTTAACAAATATGTTACATTGTTGTGAAAAGGCTTGGCAGTTGATGAATGATTATTCTTATAAAAAAAATTATACTCCTGGGTTATCCTAAATGTCTGCTTGATTTAAAGAAACCAGTTTCTAAGTTTATTACCCCTATATTAGCACTTGCCCGTACTTAAAACTAGATTCAAAAATTCCAATTTATATGTGTATGTAACACTGTACAACTAAATTGAAAAAGTACAACTAAATAGCTATGCATTAATATTAATACCTGTATATATTAGTGAAGTACATTATAGTTATGGGGACTTTCTCACCTAAAGAATGGATGTATACTTTCATCAGGTTTGAAGTCACATTTACTACGGTCCACTTGATCATTTTTAGCAATATGGTCTTTGGTTATATGCTCAAACACCCAGTGTGGCACTCTGTTGCGTCTGTCATAAGACAGTACAAAGTCATCATAGGAACGCACATTATCTAACCCAGGGAAGCCATACTTCATTATTTGTGACACCTGTAAAAATTACACACATAAATAAACAAATATTTTAGGGGCAAATGGAAGGGAATAGGATGTTAATGTTAAAAGTTTTTATTAACATTATACAATTTTGCAAACATTAGATACTTAACAATATGTTCAATTTTATACTGCCCAATAAGCTGAGACGATTCAAAAGATGAAGGGTGGTGTTAGAAGGAGCTTTACATACTAAACAGCTTTCCATGCTTTTAAACTTCATTTTAAACGTCATACAAAAAGTCACTCTTGAATTAGATAGTGTTAATACCACTGGAAGAATACTTAGTCTGCTCTCAATTCTCTGTGTATTGATATTGATACTGTGCATGAGAACAATAAGCATTCGCTCACTTTGCGTAATCGCACCTTAACAAATCTTACCCTGTCTTTACCACCGCTGGTTTCTGTGTAAGGACTAGCAGCTGATATAGTGCCGAAGACTGGCAGGCCAGGCTTGCTCTTAAGCTGTTTTCCGTCAACAACAATTGGGTCATCGCAAAGAAAATTCGAAAGGACTTCCTTGTTTTGTCCTGCATAAAATCCAGTTAGACCAATAGCACTTAACTGAGCCAAATGTAAGAGTTTACTGCGAAACATTGTATATTAAGAGTGACAATAGTCTTGTAGTGACATTCAAAGTAGATAGCATAAATATTTGTGTCAGTATTTTATAATAAAGCGTATCTATAGACTTACTGACTAGATTTAGTTAGGTTATGTAAATACTGGTGTAATAGGACAATGACATTGACACTTTGTTTGACAATGACAGTAGCATTAATTTTTATCGTTTTAATTTGGATTTGTCACTTCGCGCTTGCATTTTGAGAAGGATGTGGATGCTCCACTGTAGTTTTGTGCCGAGACCTCCATTTTTGTTATTCGAGTACATGGTACTCGTTTTATAAAGACTCGAGTCAGAACTCGAGTTACTGACTCAATTATACTATTCATGTACCAGATCCGGTTCTCGAGTACTTCAGATCCGGTATTCGAGTACTTCATTGAGTATCGAATATTTTAACATTCCTCATTTTCTCAATTCCAATAACACAAGCAACGATAAAATAATGAGACATAAAATACAAATCTGATTTTATTGATCAGTCAATGTCAAAATAAAACCATTAACGTCCTACTCATCATCCTAAAGTTAAACATTATAATTATTAGGGAAATTAATGTTTAACTTTAGGCAAAAAAAACCAGCAATGTTCATAATACCAACTATGATAAACCTTGCCGGATTTGCCTTTTACTCGTAAGTATACGATCTTTGCAATGTTCAAGAGTTTCTAAGTTATTGATGTTCTACTATTTGTAATCAAATAGCCGTAGTCATGTACTAACTAATTAGTTTTATGGGATAAATTTCTTAAATCATATTCTACAAGATTTTTTATTTTATGACCTCTAAAGTAACAGTTGGTACTTTTTTACGGGGAACTTACCATAGAAAATATGGGTAGACCTAAATAATTTACGCAGTTACTATAACTTGCTATATTTTGAAAATTAAAGCCTAATTGTAGAACCTTTCCCATCGTGAAAAAAGGCCCGTGGCCAGCAGTGGGACGGTAATGGGCTTATATGTTCATGTTTGTGTGCAGATTTCTGATAAAAATGAAAGATACTAAAAATTATTATTATACTTGCAGATTTCCAAATAAGCTCACAATATGAAAAATATTGGATTGGTCTAACTAGTAGGCCAATTAGGTCTCCAAAAATGAGTTCATTAATTTGCTGGTAACATTTGATAAAGCATAGTATTCCAAAAAATTGCAGGAAGCAAGACCGATGCAGTGCCAAATACGGTAATAAAAATGGCTTATATTATGTGAATCTGATTACTATTACATTTATTCCAATGGTTTTATCATTTTTACATATTAGCTTACAGTATAAGGAAATGCTATGATGATTAACTTGCGAAGCCGCATCCACTGAAATATTAGTGGGAAAATCCCAGAGGCTAACCAAAAAGGGGGGATCAAATAACTTGTTGGTGAAGAAGATTAAGAGCTATTATCATCTATTGATAATATTAAGTAGATGTACTGAAAAAAGATAAAAATTAGTTTACTAGTCGAAAACATTTTATATTCCACAAACGGTTTGCACAATGTTTACATTTCATAAGTTAGCGTTCATACAATTTCGTAAGAAATACAGTTTACTCTTGTCTGCTACATCTATCCACGTTACGTTCTTTTCTTGATATAAAATAGTCTATGGTACAGGTCGAGTACAACAAGACAGATACATAACCGACCCAGTTATCTCTTGGTAATTCATATCTTCAGTTTTCTCTCCCTTTTTGTCTTAGATTAGGCTCCATGGAAGTGGCTACTGGCTTGCATTCCTCCATGCCATATTTTCATAAAATTTTCTTTACCAAATTACTCTGATTCAGGTGATTCTGGCCTTTTTTCCGAGTCACATCTATTCCCAAACAATACCTGGCGTCACCTAAATCTTTGATTTTAAAAGCTGCTCCTATATGACTTTTGACTTCCTCTACATCCTTCAATGAACTCCCAAAAATGTAGAAGTCAATAGCATCAATTTTTTTATTTCGCTTCTCAATATAAACACATGGGTCATGTTTGAATCTCTTGAACCTTAATGAAGGCCTCTGGCTGTTCCATATATAGGTCTTCTTCAAGGTCATCATTTAGGAACGCTGTAATGACATCAATGTGATGCATCTCCAACCTAATTTCTGCCGATAAACCTATAATTAATGCTCATAGGAATATAATTTGCCATTTCTGTAAAAGGAAAGGCCATTAAAAATGGCAATGTAAACAATTTAAGGCCAAAGACTGCATGGTTGGTACAGTGGCTGATACAGTCAGCTGCTGCGCTACGGGTCGTGGGTTCGATTCCCGCACGGAACAAATATTTGTATGATCTGCAGGTAGTTGCTCCGGGTCTGGGTGTTATTGTAAGTGGAATTCATGTCTGTAAACGCACCCATGACACAGGAGAAATCCTAGAGTGGGGCAATGTATTAAAAAAAACACACACAAAGACAAAGCGAATCTGTTAGTTAGGATTAATGACTATCACTAGTAGCTAACAAAGTTACAAAATTTGGATAGTCAAGGATTTTACAAGGGTCGTTGCTCCACTATCAATCACCCAACTGTTACTATCACTATAACCAAGTAAGGTCAGTTCCCGTTTTGTTGTGGAGTATGTGTGGCCAATCTAATTACTCGTATGGCTCTTAGGCATTTGCTATGGGAATGCTTCTAGCGGATCTTGATTTATGGGATTACATTAGCAGCACATTTGAAGCCAGTAATGAAGAAAATAAAAATGGGACAAGAAGGCTCGTGCAAAAATTTGTCTTTTGAGTTCGGAACACATATTTCCGTTGGTTCAAAACACAACGACGGCTTGGAAAACATGGTCAGCTCTGAAAAAGGCATATGCTGACGTTTGACTGATGCGGTGACTCGGCTTATTACGCAAGTTATTTTCAATTTAATTGGTCAATTTCGAAAATATTGAAGGTTACGTATCCGAAGTGCAATCAACGCATAAAGCACTCCAGTCGATTCAAGCTGGATTAGACGATGAATTTGTCGGCATCATTATGTTAGCCGGTCTAACGGATTCCTTTAATCCATTAGTTATGGCCATGGAACATTCTGGAACCAATATCTCATCTGATTGCGGCTCTTTTGAGGGAAGGTCATCGACAAAAGGAAGTGATGTTAAAGACAATTCAGGTAAATTGAGCTAGTTAAAAGCAGTTATTCGCAGTGGAAACCCTTTTTTTTATAATGAACTCTGTGGCCTAGCACTAGCAACTAGAGATGTATAACTCAGGAGTCAGGAGTGATTTATAAAAAGATGTTCATCTTATAAAAAAGAGTGAACACATCAGTAAGTCATTCTTTTCCGAAATACATCTTTAAATCACTGACCATAAGGTTTGTTTTGTATCATTTGAATCAAGCATATATGTAGAGTGAGAGAACTATAGCTGGGTATTACGATAGAGAGGGATAGGTAAGTTCGCGCATGCGTACGTCGTCGGTCATTGTGGAATGCAAAGAAAACTATTCGTTCTCTACTCTCATAAATAAAGAGGATTGATGAAAATCGTTAAGTTGTTTGTTTACGTAGTTATTAAATATTTTCAAACGAAAAGCGATAGTTTGAGTTTATTTCGGATTTTATTGCTTTTGAAAACCGGTTGCAACTGGTCGGTGTGAAGAAATATTAGAATACCGCTTTTCCCCGGGGAAATCATAACTTTCAGGGATTAAAATTCATTTTGCGCATGTCTAATACCAACTGACAGTTATGAACCATAAACCATAAACAATGTATGGTGATACAATTTCAATTTCAACAACATCGACTTTCTCATATTATTCTCATATCATCGATGTATCGATGTTTTACTAAACTTAACATCGATGAATAATTGGTTATCAAACATCCCTAGCGGAAAAATAAATTCCAGTTTTCTTTCCCTTTATATAAAATTATTACATTTGTATATTTATCAACATCGAGCATTACTCATTACTTCAATAGTAATTTTAGTATCACCAAAGAATATTTACTACTTTCCTACAGAGAGTATTAAAATATTAATTAATGTAATTAATGAAATCGTGCACCCGGCACCGTGTTGTGTGTGTGTATAATTATTTCCTTGGCATCGATAATCATGACTAAATTATTTATCAAATCAAACCGAATTCTGTGCCCAGTTTTATCAAAATATAAATTTAGTACAGCCGTGAAATCCGTTGCTTCAGTGCAAGTAAAAGGCAAAGAATTCATATCAGATGAATATACAAACATTACGCCTAAGATTATATCTTATTTAGGTAGGAATCTACACTTGGTAAAAAATAACCCCCTATCTATCGTAAGGCAAAGAATTGTGAACTATTTTTACTCCTCTTTCACTCATAGTGGTAATCCTGCATTCAGTGTTTACGACAATTTATCTCCTGTAGTGACAGCAAAACAAAA
This sequence comes from Diloba caeruleocephala, assembly GCA_947459985.1. Classification (NCBI taxonomy): domain Eukaryota; kingdom Metazoa; phylum Arthropoda; class Insecta; order Lepidoptera; family Noctuidae; genus Diloba; species Diloba caeruleocephala. The sequence continues at coordinate 10,277,474 of OX381627.1, read as the reverse complement.
TTTCGATGATTTGCTGATTCCCTCTGATCATCCAAGTAGAGCGAAGTCTGACTGCTACTACATAAATAGAGGTACTCTCCTGAGAGCTCACATGACGGCACACCAGAGTGAATTGTTAAGATCAGGTCTAGATAATTTCCTGATGATTGGAGATGTTTATAGGAGGGATGAGATTGATTCTACACATTTTCCTGTATTTCACCAAGTAAGATATTACATTATTTACAAGTATAATTGAGCGTAGTTAAACAGAAAGCGACCATCGATGAAAAACGCGTTTTGAGATACAGCCGTTTTAAGGGTTTTACGCTGCTTTTTCTTATACGTTAATTTTTTTATTGAAAAGTCATATTTATGTGAAAGAATATAAAGATGGCTACAAAACAAGCTGTCTGAAACTACTAAAATATTATGTTTTTCTAAAGAATTATTGACTTAAAGTAGTAGTCGTTTTCTGCTTATTCAAACAATAAAACAAAAATATTTTTGCAGGACACGTCTATCAACATGGTCTTATTCATCTTTTTGAGGTACGGATGAAAAATAAAAAAAATGGAAAGCCAAACTAATGGTTTTATTCTGCAAATTTCTTAATAACAAAATAATATATTAATAATCTAATGTATTAGAGATCAAAATTCACTTATTCTTACCTACTTTGACTTCAAACCAAATTAAACAGTTACAAAAATATGTAATCCCAATCATAGTACTACATTGATACTTGTAATGAGATCTGTACTTAATTTAAAGATGCCGATTTAATGTAATTTTATAATCTTAATTTAATCTTCATGATCAAAATCTAATTCTTCGACATCATAGCCTTCAACATCATCATGAATAGCTGGTATAGATTGTAGACCTAGGTAGAATGGTTGACAATCGCTAGGTATTAACGGTAATAAAGTAAAAGTAAATGTTTACGTTTTCTTCCTTTTTTTGAACGTCCTTTCTGAGTTTTATCGATTTCATCTTCTTGTGTATCAATTCCAGTTGCCCCATCCACTGTTGGAATACAAAATATTCCAGTCATTTCATCGAGGTAGCCTGTTACTAAATCGTTATTAGATGTATTTATTTTGGGAGATTTAATTATGTCAGATTCATGGCCTTGTATGGTAGAATTAGGTTTGAATGGTATCAGATTTTCAACTTCTGACAAGTCTGAGCGGGTTTCTCCGTTATTACACCATTAGACACTTCCACCCCCGAGCATATAGCTCAGGCGGCCCCCCTCTGATCGGCCAACTAAGGCAAGCCAGAGTTGAAAATCCTACGGGCACTCATGGGATACCACTCCAACCAACCAATAAAGGCAAGCCGGAGACGTGGCCCTGACCGACTCTCTGGAGCATTCGGGTACGCAATGTCGCCACTCACATTCAGCTCGCCACAAACTGCCCTGCGTTCTGTAAGCTACTTAATAAACTTTTTTTTTCTTATGATATACTTTTTTTTATCATAAGATAGGAAGAAATTAAGCAGCTACTTTAATCTGCCCTCCAGGATTACCTTATCCCATGGTGAGATAACGACTGCCCAGAGGGGTCTATTAACATTATTATTATTATTTTCTTTACCTATAATCATATCAACTAAAAACCGACCACGTCTATCCATAGTAATTATAAATCCTAAAAAATAACTGTAAATGTTTGCACTGTTTACTTTATAAATCCGCAACAGTAACTAATACTTTTATAATGGGGTGGTCTCTTTCTGCAAATAAAAAATTATAGATGGATAAGTGTAATTTTATAAGACAAAAGCAGACCAATATGAGTGGCTTATAGTCTTATCGTGCAAAAATATCGTCAGTCACCAATTTTATTTTTCCAGAACTAGACCATCGAGGTGGTCGCCTTCTGCAAATAAAAATTCATACCATTTCTAAATAAAAGAAATTTGCAGAAGCCAGCCAACTTCGATGGTCGGATTCTGCTTTCCAGTAATGACACGTTTTAAGATATTTTGCAAGATCAAAGCCAAAATTGGTCGCTTTTGACACAAAAAGTGGGTGATAAAGGTACATGGTCTCATTTGACAATTTAATATCATGTATTCAGAGGTGGTTTGAAACAAACGTGTGTTTGGAATATGTGAAGCTTATCAAATCTTATGTCATGAGAATTATAACTCATTTTCGCAAAAAATGGGTTTGGTCGCTTTCTGCTTAAACTACGCTCAATTATTTTTCTGGTGATAGGTCTTTTAGTGTTAGAATCTTGTTAGGTAGGTTCCATCCCTGTGCATGTGTGAATATCTTTCACGAAGTTTTTATGCTTTAGATATTACTGTGTTCCAGTTTGAAGGGACCTGTAGCTAGTGAAATTACTGGGCATAAGAGACTAAATAGTGAATTTAAGTGACAAGCGCAGTGTGGTGACATGCTGAACTTGCTCTAGATAGCCTTCAAATCATAATGCACAGCTATGACATTTGCCACCAGGCAAATGACTTGCTGCTTGTATCATCACTGGGTAGTAAAAAATATATGTTTAAAGTAATCATATTTAATGTGCACAGAAATTATTATAGCAGTTATCCATTCTAGAAGTAATCAAATATAATGTGATCTATCATTAAAATAGAATCAATAAATAAAACTATTACCTTACAAAATATTAAAAAATACCTATACATTAGATCCCAAACAAATATATCAGTATCAGAGTACGGATCGCACGAGGATACTGTACGATATTCTAAGAGGCGGCAATTCACATACTTTCCGCCTTTTGATATCCTGGCGAAGATGGATACGTGGTGTACCATCAGATCAGATTGAGCAAGATCTCTCTTTGACAGCAGAACTGTCGACTATGCTGGCACAACATAAAAATTAAAGATCTGTGGTCCTCTTTTGTGAGAGCATCATCTAGGAAAAGACCCCAAAGCAAGATCGGAAGAGGGCCGATCCATTTCGGAGAAGGGGAGAACTCTAGAGGCAATCTTTTCACAACAACCTCCAGAGCGTTTGTTCTCGAGATACAGAGCCTTCGGTGCCGAAGAAGACTACCCAAGTGGTTTTCTCTCTACTGAGGAGGGTTGAAAAAGAACGTTGATTGTTTAAATCAGTTTCAAGAGGAAGGGCAGTCACATTTATGTGCCAGAAAGGGGGATCCCCAATCCACCTGTCTTGAGTGAAGATTAGTGAGGTCACCAATCACTTGGTGCTAATGAGGATTTTGTTCAGCAATGGGTGATAATGTGCTCACATCACAGTATTATGCATACTTGCTGCATAATACTGACAAACCGGCTGGGTATAGCTATATGGTTGATACATTATTAAAAAATATCCCTTTTACGATTTCAGGTAGATGCAGTAAGGTCGCAAAAGAAAGTTGATCTGTTCCAAGGAAATCCAGAGTTAGAAATTTTTGAGCCCACATATGATGCTAGCAATCCACATGGTTTCACCAACTCAATAGACGACCCTATGAAACAAAAGTGTCACACATTAGAAGCCACAAAATTAATGGAGGCACAGTTGAAAAATCATCTTATTGGACTAACTAGGGTGTTATTCGGAGATGACATTAAATACAGATGGGTCGAGGCTTACTTCCCATTCACTCATCCATCATGGGAACTAGAAATATATTATGAAAACAAATGGATGGAGGTACTAGGCTGCGGTATTGTGAGAAACGAAATTCTAGTCAATGCAGGACCCACTAATACAATAGCATATGCATTTGGTTTGGGCTTGGAGAGACTTGCTATGGCCCTGTACAAAATTCCAGATATTCGGCTTATGTGGAGCAAAGATTCAGGATTTTTGACACAATTTGAGAATGCTGATTTGAATGCAAGGTTTAGGTATAAGCCTGTGTCATCTTACCCTCAATGTACAAACGACATCTCGTTTTGGTTGCCTCCTAATCTGACCATAGAAACATTCATGAGCAATGACTTCTATGATCTAGTCAGAGACATTGGAGGAGACATTATTGAACAGGTCTGTAGTTATCAGTTTACTATCTTGACATACATAACAGGCTTCCACTTTAGCACTCAGACCAATAATTGGTCTGAGCTTTAGCATCAAAATTTACTACTTGGAATTAACATCCGATCCGATCCGAACAATCCGAAATCTTTGGATTTGGGATTAAGGCCTTATCAGTTTTTTGGATTAAGGATGATCAAGTTCAAATCTAAAGACTTAGAATTAGATTCTATTATTGGAACTAAAAACGGGATATTTACCATGTTTTTTATTACTTTTTAGTTCCCGATATTTCGGCGCTGTTGCAAGCGCCATGTTCACGGATAAATTCCGTAAATATCCCGTTTTTAGATCCAATAATAGTGTCAGTGACCATGTCAGTTTAAAAACTTAGAATTAGATTGCTTGTTATAGTCTAAGATCCGGCTGCAAAATCTCTACGTTCATCGCGTAGTTAATCAAACTCACATTTTTACATACATTTATGATTAGGAGAATATAAACTAAATTTAAATCCTCATGCACTTCCTACGCCCTGGAAAAGGGGAGGGGGCGGGCTTGCTGGACTCTTATCTAACCGGCTAATACCCCACGGGTGTTTTTTCTACTTACCTATCGCTGTGGGTACGGTGTTCGCCCACCAATGGACCACACTCTTGGCAGGTATCGGCCCATCACTTGGCCTGACGGGCCAATCCTCGTCATATCACGCCAGAAGACGTACGCTGCTGAACAATGGCCTCTTTATTCGTTAGCAATTTGCCAGTACTCAACACTCCTGGCGGGCAGGTTGGTGAACGCAGATTAGCACACAGATAAGAATATATCCATCAGCCTTCAGACCCTAACAATGTACCGGCTATGAAAAACATATGATAAATATTTTTTTAATGCCCTCCTTTTTCAGGTAATACTCAAGGACAAGTTCATTCATCCGAAATCCAAGAAGCACAGTTTGTGCTACAGTATAGTTTACCGTCACCTAGAGCGAACGCTCACGCAGACCGAGGTCAACCAAATTCACAGAGAGATTGAAAAGGCTGTAGTCGATACCTTCAGTGTAGCCATTAGATAAGAGATATTAGGGTAATAAAAAATATAGTATGTTGAATTTTATGGTGTGTTTTATTTAAGCTATTTACTTAAAATGTCCAGAACGTTCTAGAAACTTTTAAAGCGCGCAAGATGGATTGAAGCATTATGTCAAAAGGACGACCAGCATCCTCTTAAAATCCAATTGAAGAAAAATAAAAATACAGTAGGTATATTTTCATCTTTATTTATTATATATTATTATACCTAACACCTGTTTCTTTTATGCATTAAATATACTAGTGAAAATTGTAATGTGTATCAAAAGCACAGACCTGCCTATCCTAATTTAGCGATATTTAATCCTCTTACCCGATGACCTAACGAAGCGACAATGACTTCCAAATATCTGCCAGGGATAACATATATCTAGCCTTTATTTGACTTTGTTTATTCTGAGCATTTTGGTAACTTAGTTATACTTCTATGAATAAATAACTTCAGTTCTCAGTATTGAGATGCACATCAAAGCCACCCAGGCCGCATAGGTAAACAGGCGGGCGAAGATTGATAATCGCAGTTAGTTCTTTCTTACATCTAAGTCTGTGAATGGCGCAAAAATATAGATAATTATCACACAAAATAATGTTCTAACTTCAGGAAATTGGTTTAAAACCCCAGTGATGAGATCGCGGATGTTAGATCGCAGTTTTTACATGTGAAATAATGATATTCTACCGGGAGATTACACAGATTTAAGATCTATATTAAATAGACCATCAAAATAGGATATACCAGTGTAGGTACACGTTACTCCAGCAACATACACATTACACCAATATACCACATAATATTAGTATAGTCTAGGGTTTTAAAATACTTAATATATACTCGCTACCTAAAATAATATCACAGTTATCACATAGTGTATGGTATCAGATTGATAATTATGATAAAATGTCATTCAAATATGCCAATCTATTTTTAAATAACATACCTTATATCATTTTTACATTTATTAAACGTATAAAATCTAATAAAGAATTACATCCTCATTCTATATAATAAAAATACTTAAATTGTGTTTTACAACAAATTACAAACAATATTTAACTAACGTAATTTTAGTTCTCTAAAATTCTCTAAAACGAGTGTGTAAATAGACGATTAGCAGTACGTTAGTCTCACGCCGCCGTTTGTGTGCAAAGAGCGGGCTGATCCCTCGAGGCTGAAAATTATAGTAACTGGTGCCAATCTTGAGCGCCAACCGTAGCCCTCTTCATCTGCGCAACTGTTTTTTTTTGTCGGTATATGCTACTGCGCAAACCGATCCCCACACTCACTGGGCGCTGAAGATCCGTGTCGCGCACTGTAACTACAGCCTAACCAAACTTATAAAAAAAGTGCAGTTCAATATACTTTCACAGAAAATATACACAATTCCACTAAGAAAATTACGACTTATTGTTAATAAACATACCTTTAAATTAGATATTCAAACCAGACCATTTCCTTTCTTAAATGATATTAAAAATTTGTAAATCGTTCTTAAGTGAAGAGACAAAAATATGGTTCTGACCGTGTCATATACAGGTTGTCCAGTAAATAGCATACTGCAGGGGGTGAGAGCTTGGGTCAATACCTACCAAAAAAACACAATATTATGTTCAGCAAAATCTTACGGATTTACAGTAGTACCACTGTAGGTTAAAGTTAAGCGATAAGAAAATTGTACTGTGAAAATTTAAATAAAAATTGTATTTCTTGAAAACATTTTAGTTTTTAATAGAATAAAGACTTATCAATGAGTAAAGTAACTATTCACAAATAATTTGAGGTAAAAAAAAACTAGAAAAGGAATTTTTCATTACGAGATGCTTAGATATCTGTGTCAAGGTAGAGATTTCTCGATATTTCGGAAAATTTTGTACTACTGTAAATCCGTAAGATTTTGCTGAACATATACTGTTTTTTTTTGGTAGGTATTGACCCAAGCTCTCACCCCCTGCAGTATGTCGTGCTATTTACTGGACACCGTGTATATTTACAACAAGAAATTATTGCTTACCCTAACAACACATAAATTACGTTATAAAACACAAGTAGAAATAAGAACAACTCACTAGTACTCCTTGTAGTTCTAATAATCATATAGTAAAATTGCTGCGCCCTAACAGGGTTTCATATTGATACGCATCTAATTTTCTGTTAACTTATGAACATATGAATGCAATAAAGATTTGAGTTTGAGTTTAATCCTTTCGTTTCGTACTTAATAGATAGAAGGATATTTTAGATGTCATTACACCACCACCTTTAAACCCAAGCCATGCTTTTCTTTTACCTTTTCATTTCCTTAATAAAGCGATGCGGGACAAAAGGATTTCTACTATATCGTGGGTACAACACCACGGACAAATGCACAAACAGCCAAACCCGAAAGAACTATCTGTAGACCATACAAACACTCGGGCCATACGGGGATCGAACCCACGTAGAGCAGAAAGCCAAACGCTTAGCCACTGCACCAACCGTGCCGTCAATGTTCATCCGCTGTACCTTTACGCAAAATGAACCATACCAATGCAAGAAAAACTTCCTAGATTCATTAAAATAAAAGGCAAAATTGCTAGTGTTAGTAATTACTTGCAGATTGTTTCAGTTCCTTGCTTAAATGCCAAAACAGATTTTCTAACAATCATTTCGGCCGAATGAAGTCCACTGCTGGACACAGGCCTCCCCCAAAGATCACCACAACCACCGATATGGATGTGTTTTGGGCTCATTGGGGGGTTTTGCCATAATCGCCACGCTTGGCAGGCGGGTTGGCGATCGCAGTTGAGTTGTTAATGTACTCGAAGGGCGCTGCTGCCCATCCTCCGGCTAATCCCTTAGTCGACTTTTACGACACCCATGGGAGGAGATGGGGTGGTGGCATTCTGAGCCGGCACCACAACAATACGCTTAGCAAAATATGCATCACATTTTTCTGTCACCAAATAGAGTTTCCCGAGTGATTAGTGTTTCCCATCTTGTCTTTCGGTCAGGGTCGTAAAATCTAGGTTCGAAGCTGCTTAGCTCGCTATTATATAATTTACGTTTGAATTTCCCAGGCCATGCAGTCTCATGCACGCAGGTTATTCTCTTCCAGCATTCTCAGTAGCAGCCCGAAGATTTTATTTGTCAGTAAATAACAAAGGACGCTAAAAAATTTTAAATACAAAAAATCAAGAGTGAACTGTGGGATTACTTCAATAAATGTAATTTATTATGACGACTAAACACCTAATATGCAATTTCCTTCGTCTTCGTTTTCGCCCTCACTATTTAGATCAAGTTCGTAATACCTTTCCTGCTCCATCGACTCATTTTCACTTACGGACAAATTTGCTAATTCAGCCACTTCCAATGTTTCTTGCATGTGATTTCCTACGGTAGGCGGGACTTCATTTTCTCTTTTTCTTTTCGCTTTTTTAGCTAACGGCTCTTCGTCAGAAGAATCGTCAGACTCTAAATTAGCTGTTTCTTTTCCAGAAGGTGATGTTATAATGACACCTGGTTGTTCGTTACTTTTAGTCTTGTTGTTATCCGTGTTGTCCGAATCTGTTTTTTTACTTTCTATTCTAACGTATTGCTTTGGTTTCGTGTCCGTTGCGCTATTAAAATCTGTTTTCGGTCTAATTTTTTTAAGGACGGGTTGAAGGGACGGCCCTTTATTTGTTTCTACTACCCGGTCCAAATCTAGGTTAATTGAGAGGTGTCTAAACTTTTTCTTTGAAATGTTTTTTTCAGCCGTTACGCTACCAATATCTTTTCCATTGCCAAATTTGGTTTCCCTCAACAATTGCTTCCTCTTATGTTTGAGTCGTTTATCATTTGAACTGCTACTACTTACGTTTTGTTTTTCGTGGCTAAATGGCTTATCCAGGTGAATTCGACGTAATATACCACGGTTTGCAGATTTAAACAACTTAAGCGGCTTTACGTTGCTACTATGAGTATTGACTGGACTTGTACTAGCAGTTGCTTCATTATTAACAATTAAAAGTGATCTATTCTCTGGTGTGTTTGATGTGTTGATAGAATCGTCATCATCAGTTAAGTCGATAACTAATTTCGTTTCAATGGCTTTTGGTAGAATCGGTTTTGGATGTTGCTTCATGCAAACATTTATGGGTACAAGGTACCCCGTGTCAAAGTCTAGCTTGAAGAATATTCCATTATTTAAGCAGGCGTATTTCAGTTCGTACAATGAAGTGATAGGAGACAGCTCACCAATCGGCGAATTCACAACTGGTGGTATATTATTGACGGAAATAGTTGGCTGAGGCTCAGTAATTTGTGGTAGCAAAGGTTCCAGTGGTAAAAGCGGAGGTAGTTCAACGGAATCTTCGGACATTGCAGGCTCTCTCTGAACTGATTCCGGAGGTAATGTCTCTCGTGGAGTTGGTGTAATATCCTCATCAAATATACCAGACATTTCCATTAAATCTGATAATATATTTTTACCTTTATGCCCGCTACTTGGCTCACTCGTACTATTTTCATTTACGTTGACAATTGTGTTTGTATTTGATTTTTGAGAAAGATCTTGTCCTGCTGACGTTGAAATAATTTCTTTATTACTTGATTCTAGGTAAATTTCTTGATTGCCGTTTGAAGTATTTAGATCGAGACTGATATTCTGATTAACCTCTATTTGGCTATCAGCAAAATTGTTTTTGACAGATTCATTATCTGGTTCAGTGAGATTTTCCTTTGTTTCTGTATGAGTACTATCATTAAGCGTATTATCACTACGTTCAGTTTGATCTACATCTATAGATTGAACTTCCGCTACGGGAGGAATTTCACTATTTATTGTTTCGACTACCATAGGAATATCATCATCATCATCAGTTAAATTAACAACTTCATTTTCGACGACACTAACCTTAGGTACATCTTGAGGCACATTACTTTTCGAGTTTACCTTTTTCTGTACTGATGCAATGATTTCTGGTAGCAACGCAAGATCTGATGCATTTATCTCAATATTTGGGTCTACAGTATATGTAACTGTCCCATTAGGTAAGCATATTATTTGCACACCATCGGGCAAATTAAGAGTCGACGCTAAGCTTTTTTTAGCCGCTTCAAACATTTTCAAATTGGGCGGAAATTTTACAGTGGTCAACAATATTTTATTTTTCCCCAAAAATATTGGATTGTCGGAAGGCCTCTCCGCAATTTGTTTGCTATTTAAAAATATCATCTTCTCTTTAAAATTTTTGGCTGGTGTAGGTGGCTTAACCTTAGGCAGCATCTTTGTTTTTAAATTCGGCGTTTGTGTTTTTTTAGATGCCAATACTTCTGTTAAACTAGGCGGCGTAAATAGATTAAGCCCCGTTGGACTAATGGTTTTAGCATTAATAGCTTCAGTAAGAACTGTATTCTGACGTACCCTCAATGTCAATTCACGTGGTTTAGAATTAACTTTACCGTATTTTTTTATAAATGGGTCAGTATTTGTACTAACAGTGCCATTTCCAGCACTCACATTTACCGTTGCATCTTCACTTACTACAGCATAAGTAGATATTGTAGAAGTCGAAACAGATACTTCACCACCCAATGCAGGGGTATCTTCAACATTTATAGGCAAAACATCAGTATTGATAGGCTCATTCTCATTAGTTGGTTCATCATTAGAAGCTTCAACATCTACCACAGGGATTTCAACAGGTTTTCCGACAGAAATTTCTACTGGTATTTCAACGGGAGTTTCAAAATGTGTTTCAACAGGAGCTTCAACATCTGCTGTAATAGAGGTTTCTGCTAGACCTTCAACAGGATCATCGAATGTTGCTTCAATAGGTGTTTCAGCAAGACCTTCAACAGGTATTTTTACAGCTTCTTTAATAGGTGTTTCAATAAGAGTTTCAACAGGAGCTTTTACAGGTTCTTTAGTAGATGTTTCAACAAGAGCATCATCAGGAACTTGAATAGATTTTTCAACAAGAACTTCGATGGGAGCTTTTACATGTGATTCATCAGATGTTTCATCAGGCATAATAATATTTTCAGAAATATCAACCTCTACATTTTGGGACTCTATACCGTTTACATCTGGATTTATAGAATTACCTTTGATTTCTGCATTTATCAATTTGCGTTCATTGACAGTATACTGCTGTAATAAGATTCGACAACAACATGTACATAGCGGAAACGGACAATCATGTACAGGTATACGCTTCCTAGAAAAAAGCAACTGTAACATCCTTTGTCGAGCCCAACAACAGTAATGAATTTCTTTCCCTTTTTTCTCTTTGTTGTTAATGCTTTGCTGGGGAGGACTGGGTAGGGCAGACAAAACGGGAGTCGTGGTGCAACTTTGGAGAGACGTGTCTTCAACGATAGGCTGTAGTAGGTTCAGCTGATTTTGGTTACTGTTACTAGCTTTTGAGTTTCCGTGCTCAATTACAGTTTTAGACAGTTTTTTTCTGGGGTAATTGGTTGCGGCTTTAATATTAATTCTAGGCTTACACGACTTATTATTTATTGGTTTTGGAATCACGTCAGCTTCATTTATAATTTGTACTTCACTAGAAGCGTGTGCCTTTAGTTGAGGGCTTTGGTCTGGCGTCAGCTGCCGAATGTTCTTTTTCTTCTTTTTAGGCTTTGTCTTCATTTCAAGTTGTGCCATCGATTCTTTGCCAAAAGCTAATAGATACAACATTTTATTGAGGGTATCTAAAGTTAAAAGTGTCTCGTCTACCTGTCTAGTGACAGTGGAGGTTTCCTGATTTTTAGAAAGCCAAGGTATTTCAGGCCTAATTTGCCTTGGAGTCCAAACTACCGTTGACGGCTTTTGCGGCCACCTTCTTAAAGTTGTTGAATTCACGAGTTTTGGCAAGCGGCCGACTCTGTTATACGTTTGGTTTGAACTGACTATAAAATGCTTACTTGCTGATGAATTACCATATACAGGTACGGCGCTAAAGCTGTTTTGTTGACTTGACAAAGTATTATCAATATTATTTTTGCCAGGCAAGTCTTCAGTTATATCAACAATATTAGGTGGACATTTACTGAAAGAAGCAGGTTGTGCATAGTCAGTTTCTGTAATTTGCATAGTTTTTTGTACAGGGATTGTTATATTTGATGATGCAACAATAGATACTGGAACTTGCGGCGTGTTATTATGCACTTGAATAGGCGTCACCTCCGCAGTAAGAAGTCTTTGGTTGATACGACGTATCTCCGATATATCTGGCAGATTTATGACTTTGTTTCTTTCACACGTTGAACCAAGTTCGTCAGGTGGTTTTGGAGATACCAAATGACTGCGAAATAGTGGCAAAATATCACCTATTTTTGAATTATCTATAAGACTTTGGACAGGCATAGCTGAGGGTACTACTGAAACATTTTGACGACTTTCTGAATAGTTAACAATTTCCGGTTGGACGTTATGATCGCTGGCTTTAAGATAAAGGGTGCCAGCAATAAGTTTTGATTCGAAAGCTTTGCTAAGATCTATAGTCAGTGGCTTGCAAGTTTTGAGCAGCCCGCGATTACGCGGTGAACTAAAGAATCCTACGGTTAACCTCTTTAATCTTGTATTAAAGTCCGGATTTTTGCACAATTGTATGGGATTGTACGTGCGGCTGCGTGGTTTTTGTAACATATAACTGGACACTTTTACTTTTGCGATGTCAGTAACTATATCTTCGTCACAATCATCATCTTCAGATGTACAATCTACAGGTACTTCCTTTTTTGGTTTGCTTCTAATACTGATGACGTCTAGTAACTGTTTATCGTCAACGTGATCAAAGGGCTGTGTATGAAATAGGCCCATGTCGTCTAATCTCGTGGTATATATAATGGGACACATCAGTAGCTTTGCGTCAATTATTGGCGTGCCTTCATTAAATTCTTCTATACCTTCATCTACTTCACTTTTCACGTTCATCTTCATATCATCTGTAACAACGTGAAATTATAATAAAATCTGATAAATTCATAACTGATTTATCGGTAACGTACTTCTCAAAGGCAGCCTGAGGTTGCGATGGCCAATGTACGGCAGTCGGCTCTTTTATTATAAGAACATAATATTGGTAGCTGTGCGTGTGCACTCACCTCACCTCACCTCAAGCTACTTTCGGGGATCACACATTGAACCGGCATCATCATGTATTTCAGTATTTTGCCAGTTATAGCTTAATATGTATGTTGGTGATTTTAATAGAATCCTTCTAAACCTAAAGTTATTTAGATTTTTTAAACATATATCATAAAAAAACTTACCACTTCGATTATTTTCATCAAGATACGCAATACCATCATCAACGAATTCGATACCATCGTCAACAAAATTTATATCATTGGATAGTTCCCCGAACGAAAATTTACCAACATCTGACTTAATATCCATTTTATTATCAATACATTCTTCCGAAATTATTGTATCTTCATGACCATTACTTACTTTATAGGGTTCAATAATCGTATGTTCTACAATATCCTGTTCACTATCTAGATCTATTGGTTCTTTTGGAGTATGTTCAGATACGCTAATATCCTTTTTTTCTAGTATGCAATCATCTTCAACTTGATTGCATTCAATAGAATCGGTATAAGTGGCTGGATTTGCACTAGGTTCGCTTGTTTCAACATCGTCCGCCATTTCGACTACATCGGTGATTGTAGTATTAATATCTAAAGCGCAAATCGTAGATAAGTTGTCATGACATTCATCAACGTTACTGCATATACCGGTATTATCAGTAATATTATCGAAGCCACAACTATCGTCGACGTTACCAACAACATTAGTAATTTGCGGTAATACTGGTTCTTGTTGAGCTTTGGTTGCTAGTGTATATTCTATTGCTTGTTTGATTTCATTCTCTTCGGTAGCCAGTTCATCTTCTGATAAAAGTATTTCTTCATCATCGATAGAATCAATTATTTCGTTTTCTATAACAGTTAATTCTAAAACTTCATCGTATATAGATTTCTTTTTAGGTGCTTCCAGATAATGCTCTTCAATGTCAATTTCCATGTCATACGGTTCTTGCTTTATCTTAACTTCAGTTGCAGGAAGTGTTTGTGTTTCTGAGGCATCATCATTATCAGAGTCTAATCTGAGATCTATTGTTTCTATGAGAGGTTCTATTACCACTAAATCCGGACCCTTATCTGAAAATATATAATACAAGTGTTTAATCAAGAAATGGCAGATTCTATTGAAGGCATGTACAGTTTATAAAATCTAATAGCAATTTAGGGCCTATATTATATAGTTTTAATTCTATAAAAAAAACGATCAACCAAGTTATTGTTCACTTACAATTGAAATCATCATCATCATCCTTATTATATTTGTAAATTTGTCAATTAAAAATTAATAAAAATTATTCTAAAAAAAGTATAGTTAATAAAAATAAACAAGAAAATAATATCAGCAGCAGCTAATTATTATATTGCTTACTACACTTCAATTATTGTAAAACAAAAACTACACAGCCGTTATAGTACTGTATCAACTTAATCGGCTACACTCACCTACACCTGCCTTGTTAACATGTCGACTATGCGCCACACTTTCTCTCATTTTCTTTTCCTGAAACATTTACAAACATTACACTAAATTTTAATGGCATGGCACGATCCCTTTTGTATCGAACCAGAGAACTTTGTTCTGAGAGCAAATACTCGCAATTAATTTTTTTCAAAATATAGTTCGATCTAGTCTTAGTGTCGTAAATAGCACATACTGCATAATTCTCCTAAACTAACAAATAACGTCAAACGTGAACTAATATTGTCTTGAGATCGAAAATGGATCGAAGTTGATCGAAGCCAAAACGGTATTCTGCTAACATTGTGATCCGACACGGATACTAAAACGTTCATGAAATAAACGTCAAAATTGACATTGAACTGAGACTGAATTGAGATCATCAGCCAGTAGTATAAGGCTGTTGCTGAAAATCAGCGCTGATGGCTCGTCGAGATGCCACAGTATTATGCTGAGCTTCAACTTATGTTTTGCGAAGATGCGACGCACAATTTCCTTAAGACCGTAACTTATGTAACCCTGCCCTGTACCCTGTATTGTAGGCATTGTTTTTTTTGTATTTGTTTCTTTCTTTTTCGACCACAGACAAAAATGTGTACTCTTTGGTAAAAAATATTGTTGTTATATTTTGACTGGATACCAAGTCTTTTGGCCATTTTTATTATAACGGTGTTGCCAGCGCGGATACGCGTTTGGTTTCATGAAGTGTTAGTTTTTAAGCGTATAATTATTGTAGTATGTAGTATCGATTTTAGCTATGTCGTTAGTAATGCCTTATGTAGAATGTTTACGTTTGAATCTGTACTTGTGCGTCGACGTACGCCGCAAAAATAAACTGTTTTTCTTTCTTTCTTCTTTCTAGTAAAAATGGTTTTCGAACAAGAAAACTATTATTACTTTTTTTAAACTAGGTACATATTATAAATTAATCTCAACACGACACGGTTCGCTCAGAGGGTAAGCGACTAGCTTTCTGCGCTACGGGTCGTGGGTTCGATTCCCGCACGGAACAAATATTTGTATGGCCTACAGACAGTTTTTTCGGGTCTAGGTGTTTGTGCATGTGAGATTATGTCTGTTAAACTGACCTTAGGACACAGGGGAAATCTTAGTGTCGGGCAATATTAACAAACTTAAGCCATAAGCAAAACAAAACAGAACCCGTTCACGAACATGATGTAAAGATAAGCCAATCATCACCTTATAGAAAATCGGTGGCCTGACCCGTACCACACAAACAGTCATCTAAGGGGACATCTTAAAATAATTAAAATAAAACCAAAAGTAAACAGTATTTAACCTAAAATAGAAAATATCATATTAATGTTAAAAAATCATGTAAGCAAGCGTTTACTTACAAATTCCTCAGGTAGTGCTATACGTTTCTTCACTATTAATTCTTCCCATTCCACAAACGGGCTCGTAACCAACGTTTTATATCTAAAACAAGGATTTCTAGTTACATAATTGGTAAATAGAACTTGCCGTATGGTGTTGGCTTAGAATACCACCAGCCCATCTCATCCCGTGTGTATCGTAATAGGCGACTGTGGGCTTATCCAGAAGATGGACAGCAGAGCCCTTCGAGCGCATTAATTACAACTCAATTGCGATCGCCAACCTGCCTGTCGTGGCGATTATGGCAAAACCTCCAATTAAAATAAAAACAAACCCAGACGGGTCGTTATGGCGATGTTTTTCGGCGGATATGATGATTATTAAATAGTACTAACTAATTTATGGTGGTCTCAGCTGCAAGTAGACAGAAAGAATGAAATGCACGAGTCAGGTACATCCGACACTGACAGATAAAAGCATGCTGTTTAGATCTTACCATCTGTTGAACGCTAGCCCGTCACCGTATTGGGGCACGCGGGCGCGCAGAATGGGCGTAATGCGTGCTCATGCGGTCACATGCCACCGTATGCGCAGCTCGGCGTGCAATGTGGTTTCAAGAGAAATCTTTACAATCCCCCCGAAACGAACTTCGGGGTGGTGTCACACTTACAGTGATCCTCCTTGGATAGAGGGAGTGGCCTGTTTATAGTCAACTGCGAAACGTGGCTATAGCAGTGGCACCAATGGGTGAATCTGAAGAATTCGTTTTCGAGATCTCCCTCATCAGGTACCGAAGATGGTGGTTGTTGTCTGTCAGAGTCCGAAGACCTTTCGCCCCTCTTCCCAAAGAGCGTTAGACAAAGCATGAAAATCCACCCCAGCGCGATAAAAAAACGTGCTTACTTTCTGGCGATATTAGCTTGTAGCGGTGAAGGCGTATGAGGTTCAGCTATCGTGAGCCTCTTGGCGGCACCGCGGTACGAGTACCAAAAAGTGTAGAACTGATTTCTGGTCGCCTCCTTCAGCTGATACCAGCGACGCTGCAGCAGCATCGGCGAGCACTGGTGACCTCTGTAAAATTCAACATCCGTAGTAGTTTCACGTACTTTGCAAACGCATCTTCCTTCTGGCCGTTCCCCAACCAACTATACTGAGGTCGGTCGAGGCACTCTCAGGGCCTCAATAAGTGCTTAATCATCATAGTATCAGCCAAAGGACGTCCACTGCTGAACAAAGGCTTCCCCCATAGCTTTCTACAACAATTATAGTCAGTTTGTGTAGCAGTACTTACCACGCTCTAAGCAGGCGGGTTGGTGAGAGCAGTATGGCTACTGTTGCACAAAAGGGATGCTGCTGCCTGTCCCTCGGGTTTAGATCATCATTTCAGCCGAAAATCATCCACTGCTGGATAGAGGCCTCTCTCAAAGATTACCACAACGATCGGTATAGGTTTGGGTTGTGTACTCATTTGAGAGTTTTGCCATAATCGCCACGCTTGGTAGATTGGTTGGCGATCGCAGCTAAGTTATAAATATACTCAAAGGTTGCTGTTGCCCATCCTCCGGCTAATCCCATTGTCGCCTTTTACGACACCCACGGGATGAGATGGGGTGGTGGTATTCTTAGCTGGCACCACACGGCATGGCTTAGTTCCTTAGTTGCATATGACAACATCCACGGCGAGAAGAGAAGATGAAGTGATGCTATATTCAGTCCAATCCAGAGACCTGCCAAGAGAATAAAATGTGGCTTCAAAAATAGAGATTTGAACGTGTCTATGAAACTTACTCATTATTATAACAGACAGTGGCCGTAGCCCAAGCGTCAGTGAGACGCTGACCCACCCGACCCTCGATGTTAAAAGTGTTTACTAGCTCGAATAGATCAGTCAACGGCTTAGGATCCTCTTTTAACTTGTTATCCTGAAAATAAGACACGTTATGTTAGTAAAAAAATTACAAACTATACTATACACACACACGCACACACACACATCAGACTATTAACGTTCACTGCTAAACATGGGCTTCCTAATGATCAACAAACGAGCGGCGGGATATTGCCATAATAAACACCATGCTTGACAGGCGGATGGTTCGCTGTATGTTGTTATGAGCACACGGAAGGATACTGCTGTCCATCCTCTTGATTTCAACCCTAAGTCACATTTCCGACACCCATGGTGGAAATACAAGCCGAGTCATCCGTGTGGTTGCCGGCAAGGAATAGATCACGCATCTCCAAAGTAATACTAGTCCAGAAAAAAAAACTGCTACATAATTTAAAGAAGAAAAAGATACAATAACACCGACTTCATTTAAACAGTATAATTGTATGAGTCTTACATAAGAATGGCACCGTATTATTTTATATACTAGAAACCTTCCCATAAGTATATAGATTACCCCTGTGAAAGAATCATAAAAAAGGTACTGTTGTTCCTGCAAAAATCGCGTAAATACAAACATCATCATCAATATTGCACATAATTACCATGGAAATAAGGTCAACTTCCTGGTGAACGAGCACCTGGTCTAAAAGCAGCCAGTCTGTGAGGGACATCCGAGCTGCTATGGGTATCTTCGAGATACAATCCTCCGCTGCCAAGAGACGGCTCAGCTTCTTCAACGTTACAGCACGCATGCGCGACCTGAGTAATATGTAACTTAACGATAAACTTATTTACTTTATAAGTCAACGCGAAATACTTCAAATAGCAACCCAACCACCACACCATGTAGAAAACGTATACTTCGTCGTCTATGTATATGGAGTCTTCAAAACAGAACCTACACAAATGACAATGCCCGATCGTGCCCCACCACACATTAATTTACTCGTACAAGAAACGTAAATTATTGAAAATAGTCGTATGAAATTACGACACTTTGTTAATAAACTGTGGTTTTGTAACACTTGTGGATAAGAAGTTATTAAAAAAAGGAATTTAATCAACCCTTGACCTATTTCCGGTCTTTCTCGCGACCATCTGCGTTAATTTGGGATTTTAATATCTATATATATATTTGTATTCAATACATTCAGTCGAATATTATTGTTATATGTTTAAATAATTCTTTCCCATTCGCACGTTTCATTACCGCGCTAATCGCTATGTCAGAATTACAATTCACATTGACAGTGCCCCATGGCCATTTACTCTCTCTGATACCTTTTTTTTTTTTATTGTTCCGGTGGAAATACCTCATGTACTTCCTTCGCCCCGGGAAAGGGCGAAGGGGCATGCCGGACTCCTACCGGCTAAAACCACCGAAGTGATCATCGTCGGCACCGAAGGGAGGCTCCAGGAACTCGAAAGATCTCCATCTAGAGCCACCCATTGGCGCCACGCCTTTAGGCACATCTCGGAGGGGATGACTGTAAAGTGGTCATCCCCTCTAGTGGAGGGAAGGCGACTGTAAAGAGGCCACCCCCCCAGGCATCTCTCGAGGGGATTGTAAAAGATTCCCCCGAGACCTCACTAAGCACACAGCGGTACGTGGCCACATGCGCACCGCTGTCTTCCCGGGGGTCGCTCGGTATGAGCACGCAGATTTCCCAATAAGCGCGCTCGCGACCCCCAAGGCCCCCTATAAAGACAACAGGGGGCTCAGGCGTGTTGGACACGGGCGCCGCGGCGGTTGTTACCCCAGCCCCGTGTCCTCCTCCTCCGAGCGGGATCGGCCCTCTCCCGATCCCGCTCTGCGACCTCCTTCTGGAGCATTACGCTCTCACAGAAGGAGACCACAGCACTCCAATTTTACTGCTTTGCCAGCATAGCCGATACTCTCTCTGATACCTACATTTGACATGCTTCTAAACCAACTAAACGAATATTTTTATGGCATAGGTACAGATAGTAGTAACGAGTATATCGGTATAGCTGTAGACTGTACCCACGGTTTAGAAGAATTTCTAGTGTGGCACATGGTTTGTTCAAAAGAAAGTAACGAATAAAATAAGTGGGAAATGGCCGAATACTCAAACGCTATTTAACGTTAAGTCCCCGCTTTAACTATTCGAGAAACCGGTTTTTGGTACAAAACCGGGCGGCTCAAATTGTTTAAGCGGGGACTTAACGTTAAATGGCGTTTGAGTATTCGGCCGTAAAACTAGTATAAACGTTACGTACACAAAGCTACACATCAAGCTCGACACCCTATATAACCATAACTATGCTATATGCAATGCAGAAAATTGTAAAGGGACTGCGTATCGTAGCATCGGCCAATCACAGCATTTGTTGCTTTGCGCTTACAAACAGAGACGCACTCTTTTTGAAGAAAAAAAATGCTCGGCATTCGTATCCCAACGTGAACGTTCGAATATGAACATTATTAGTATAAGAATAATGTTCATATTCATATAACCGCTTGCATTGCATAGCATAGCCTAGTCTAGCCCGAAGTCATAATCTTATTGATCTATCTATTTCGTCTCGTCGTTTCAGTCAAATAAAGTCCACTGCTGGAGTCAAGCCTCCCCCAAAGATCACCACAACGGCGTGTTGTGTGCTCATTGAGGGCTTTTGCCATAATCACCACGCTTGGCAGGCGGGTTGAAGGACGCTGCTGCCCATCCTCCGGTTAATCGATAGTTACCTTTTACGACAACCACGGGATGAGATGGGTTGCTGCTATTCGTAGCCGGCACCACACGGCGTATATGACATACTATTTTGTATGACACGAATCAAAATACGGAACTAAATTGTAAAACTGAAATCCCTTCTCTGCATTTTTTATTAAACGACTACCCGTTTTATCTAAAACTATACCTACCTAATATTATAAAACTTCGCAGTGAACGGTTAAGCCAGTGGGCGTGGAAGAAAAAATGGTATAACGTTTATCATTTGATTAATTAAGTATTTATTCAATAACTAGCGCTTTGTCCGCGACTTCGCTTAGAATTAAGAATCTCCCATACAAACTTCAACACCATTTAACCTCTTTAGGGGATGATTATTATGCCTATGTCCTTCTCCAGGGTTTTAGCTATCTCACACAAAATGTATCAAAATCGGTTCAGGGCTTTAGCCGTGACAACGTAACAAACAGACAGAAACACTTTCGCATTTATAATATTTAATATGTTTTGCAGTAGTAGCTAGCAGCTAGTAGTTGAACGCTTGCCTTCTACAGAGGAGAATTTGTGTTCGATCCCGGCCCGCATCTCTGACTTTTCGGATTCATGTGCGGATCGGAATTTGATTACCACGTTTGCGTTAACCGTGAAGGAAAACATCGTGAGGAAACCTGCACACCTATAAGTAAGTAATTTATTTTATTTTCTGACCACAATAATGAAAAGTTATAGTATTATTCAAATTTTGTGTGGGAGACCGGTGCCTAAACTAGTCTGAAGCCTGTATTTCAGGTCACCAGGCCTTCCACCCTAGAACGCTCTTTCATAAACTGTTCCAAGCGAATTTTTTCTTGTTCTTCGTGTATCTGATTCTATCAAGTTGTTTCCTCTTGTTAAAGTTCATACTCACATTCATACTACATTCAATACTCTCCAAAACGTTGATATATCTTTATCATGCCCCGATACTGGTTGATATTGTCCTTTATAACCCCAGTTATCATCTTGCATTCCATGAATGCGCACTTTCGCTGCGAACAACATCTTGATATAACAATAAACTCGCTGTTCTAATAAAATGTATATTGTTACGAACCGGGGTTCGGGATAAATTAAATTTATCCCGAATTATTATTAAATTGTATCCCTGATTACAATTAATATCGCTTATAAAACATACAGGATAATTGCCTAGTATTCCACTTGTTCTTCGCTGTGTCGCAGAGTAATCTGAACTCTGTCGTTCCTTCACGGCCACTATATATATGGGCCGATCGTAGTTCCAGAATGTTCGCTTTCTAGAATTTTCCAGACTACGTGGTACCGCTACTAGACACCAGATGGCGCCACATAGAACCATCCTGAACATTCTGAAAGTTACTACAAACCGTAGTACAGCTACTAGATAACAGATGGCGTTACGTGTCTTGTTACGAAGAACTATCCAGAACAATCCATGAGTTTCTACACACCTTATTATCACTACTAAACACCAGACAGCGCCACTTTCCGGTATTGTATATCCTATGACGTAACAATATTATGGCTTTGATACACATTGGCGATTTACCTAAATTTATTTCCCATTTTTCTTCTTCTTCTTCTTCTCTTAGATTATGGCTTCTGTTGAATATCTTCCACAATTTCGCCAATGTCAAATATAAGGCAACGTCGCATGGTGTTTAGATTAATAAATCGTTACATATTCATAAAATATTTCTCAAAAATTATGAAATTCTATAAAAAATATGTCGGCAACGTCGTACGGTTTTCAATTGTTCCGCTTAAATTTTTCATATCTTTGTTTTACTTTGGCACTTCACGTTGACAAGTAACGACGTCAAGTGTCAAAGTAAAAATTAAACCTGAGCGGGCTCCAATAATGTTCTCAATGGTGTGTGTAGTCTGCCAACATGCACTAGGCCAGTGTGCTGGACTAAGGCGTAACCTTTCTCATTTCATCCAACATTTATCCCGTGCCCAGCAGTGGGACAGCAATAGGCTGTTTTTTATTATTACATATTTACTCCTATATACTTTAGCGACATTTCCTTAGTAGTCATCGTTTTTGCTAATACGATAAATTCATAATAAATAATAATAGATAGGTGCTCAGGCGCAGCGCAAATCAAAAACAATGACGAGACCAAACGAGCTGAACTTGCTTACGAAATATATACGTATCTTTATGTATATTATCGATAGAGCACCGCATGGTGGTGTGTGTGCCGTACGCTCAAACTAAATTGGATTTGTATATTATAATAAAACACTTTTAAACGGATTCTATCGCGTATATTTTAGATTTTTGTTTTTCCTGACGTTTCGAATGCTTTGCAGCATTCGTGGTCGCAGGATGACTAAGGTGACAGGCGTCGTTACAGATTTGTATAACTTGAAGTGTAGCTGAGTAGTCGAGTGTGTACGAGAGTGGGACGGAACGACAAAAAGTACTACACCCTTTCGCACGATTCGCAGCATTCAACTTCTGATGGTTCAAAGTCAAAACAGTCTAGGTTGATGCGTAGCCGTGTGTACAACAAACTCTTATTCTACCTTGTACTAATTAGTACCTACAATTTTATGCGCATTAAGAACTCCTGGTAACAAGTGTGACAATTACACGGTATCCATTATAGCCATATCTTGCAGGACCAGATAACCCTACACGATATCGGATTATTGAACGTGTTAAGTTTCCATAACCAACCATAGCAATCTGCAGTCGCATCCGGTTTCCTTCTTTAAGCTTTCCCATACTTCTGCTTCAGGTTTTTTCTCCTGCACTAGCAGGCGGGCCACAGCCCGGATCAGACGTCTCTTGAATTTATCCAACTCCATACCGGGCTTGCTCGGCTTCTCTGTAAATAAAGATACTCATTGTTTATAAAAGATATATATCAGATCCTCTTATAATTATTATATATATTAAATAAACTTGATTTTTAATTATGTAAATCTGCTCCAAAATCTACCAAAGTTATGTGCGCACTTTCGGAGGGGAGAGTTAAGAGATATAATGAAAATCAGGAAGAGCCAAAAAACCTTAGTACGTTGCACCATAAATATTACTTGGGAGCCGTTGAGAACTATTCTTGAAGCTGTTGAAGAGTATGTCTACCTGGGACAAACCATACAGTTAGGTAGGTTCAACTTTGAGAAAGATGTCAATCGTCAAATCCACCTCGGCTGGGCAGCTTTCGGGAAACTTCGCACAGTCTAATCTTTAACCAGTGATAACATAGGGCACAGAGACGTGATCGCTCACTTGAAGCCTCCTCAAGGTTACTGAGCGAGCTATGTAGAGAGCTATGCATGGTATTTCTCTACGCGATCGAATCAGAAATGAGGAGATCCATAGAATAGCTAAAGTTGCCGACACAGCTGAAAGGATAAAGGAAGCAAAAGTAGGAATTAGCGGGGCACTTAGCGCGTTGGGGCAGAAAGGTTTTTGAATGGAGACCACGCACCAGAAGACGCAGTTGGGGTCATTGGATGCGGGCGGCATTTAAACGATCGTTAACCTTAGGCCTTTGTTACCCAGTAGACGTCCTTCGATATGATGATGATGCATTTGCGTTAAGGTTTTACAAACTTTTCTACTAAACAGTTACTTGCTTTGTGAAGTATGACTTGGCTCTAAAACAATTACCTAATCGTGTCCTTAACCAAATGTGACGAGAAAACTGACCCCCAATCCAAGATAACTCGTTTCGCACGACCAAATAGACAAATATCTCTCAACCAAAATCTCATTATTACGAAGTTTTGTGGTAATTGCAAGACATGGGAAATGTGGTGTCTAGCTAAATTGAACTAAAAACCTTGAGTAAATTTAAGGAAAATAGATGAGTTGTATGGCGTGTCTAGAGCTGTAGAAGGTGGATCATATCATAACTCAGTTAGGCTGCAACGTCCCGATGGACAATTTATGAGGAAGATAGCAATTGATATACTGGGTCCCTGCAGAAAGTCATTAAATAGTAATAGGTATAGGTATTATCGTTTGCGTAGATAGGGTGCCTCGAAATATGCAGTCTCCAGTAGTCTGCCGTGCCGAGGCTTACAGCTCAGTGTTAACCGCTATGGTACCACAACTAAATCCCGTGAACCTACTGTAACATTACAGGAATTATATTTTCTTAGTATCTGACCCAGAGATAGTTCAAGCGTCTACTATGATAACTATTCTGTCTCTAAAACAATCAACTTCTTATTTTAAGATTTCCAGATTTATCTACATCTTACATTAAAATTTATTTTAATCTGGAAATGGAATCTATTGTTTCAAACGTAATTTCGATAAAGACGGCCAGCAACGATGTTATTTAACCTCGCTATGCAATAATCTCTACAGTACTGTTCAACCTCGGCGCAGGCCACACAGAAGAACCGACAGACGAGGACGCGGCGCCTTATTTAATGTACATTTAACAAGGAGTATATTTAAACTCGCCACCTGCTCTAATATGCTAGTATAAATTGAATTATTCTACATCATTGTGACAAAATGTGGATTCCGTGTGGTGTCCGGATTAAGAATATAGCACCGCTCCGCCTCACGTTGATGTCGTAAAAGGCGACTAGGGGATTTTAACCAGGCATGGGCACCAGCGTCCCTTCTGTGCAACAGCAGCTATTTTTTGCTCACCAACCCGCCTGGTCCCCTATCCCCACTAAAATGACACAGTTGTGGAAATCTATTAGGGAGGTCTTCGTTCAACTGTGGACGACATTTTATGTTATGGTGTGACAAAAAGAATCGACAACCACAACATACCACCACTAAAGAAACATCACGACACTGTGAGTGATTACTGCGTGCATCGAAATTACTTTTCATTACAATTGTACGGAAGATGAAATAAAATAACTTTTAAAATCTATAACCACACTTGTCACCTTGGTCATCCTGTGACCACGAATGCTGCAAAGTATTCGAAACGTCAGGAAAAACAAAAGTCTATAATATACACGCGATGTAATCCGTTTTAAAACTGTTTTATTAAAAAGAATCGAAGAAATACCTGTCACAATTAGGTACTTCTCTATTAGAAATGGCTTTAATGGATTATTCTATCGATATAGAGACTAGATATAATTCATCCCAGCTGGTTTTAGGCGAAATATGAAAATGCTAATACTTAATACTTTAACTCTCTTTTACTGGTTTTTTATTATTTTTGTAATTGATATTACTGTTGTGCCTTCTCATCTATTCAAGCAGGGGTTCCATTTTCATGGTCACCCAAAAGAGGCGTTGCGATGATAAAGGTAGCGGTAGGCGGGCAGGAGGCTTCGTCTGTGGCCTATTCCAAATGTGTAGAAAACATTCGGGCGACAAGACGCGGTCGGGGCACGGACTCAACGGTGGTATGGACAGTGCGCGGGGTGCCCGCGTCTCGGTTGCTGCAGGCGCTCCAGCTATCTGTATCTGTGAGCACTGGCCAGTGACCCAGTGCAGCCAGTGCTGCCATTTCAGCGCTTTAGGGTCTAGATCTCGCGCAATTTTGGGGTCATCAACTCCCATTATTTTGTGTTGGTTCATAGTGGAAAATCTATAGAATATAGGCAGTTACTAGTATCATCTGTGGTCGAAATTCGACCAATTGTGTTTATAAGGTTACGAAATTCAACATGATTTAAAAATAAAATTAATTGGAATGTATTTGTAAGTATGCAAATTCTTAATTCTTACCCTGGCGCTATAGGAAGCTTATGGGAATTAATAACAAAAAAGAAAGAATTCAAATATGAAACGGTAGATTAAGTGGCACGGTCAGCGCAGTGGCTAAACAACTGGCTTCCTGCGCTACGTGTCGCGGGTTTTATTCCCTTACGTCACAAATGCATGTGTGTATGTATGATCTACAAGTAGTTGTTTCGGGTCCGGGTATTTATGCATGTAAAATGTATGTCTGTAAACTGTACCCTCGACACAGGAGAATTCTTAGTGTGGAGGCATCGTTTTAATTGATAAGAAAATAATAATAGAATTACGAATAAATAAAACGAATACGAATACTATGTAACGAAGAAACACGGACTAGAAATAAAAGATGGACTCCGTGTCACTCGTATCGAAAATGAAGCACCCTAAGTATGCCGATTCGCTTGTACATACGTGCCTTACGCACACACATGCATCATAGTATGCCGGTCGACCGCCATTACGCGGCACGACAGCGCCCGTGTAGTTACTATTTACGATAATTGAAACAAAAAACTAATATTGCCGTCGCAAAAAAAGTGTCAAGGAATAACTTATCACAGGTAAGACACTAATTTAAATATCATTTTTGATATTTTTGGAGATTTAAATTATCGGTACTATTCGGAACACAAAACCTCAACTACACGTGCCTGTGTTGTTAGAAAATAAATGGGTAATTTTCCCGAAAAATGGGTAACATGTTTTTTATTGTAGTGAAACTTCTTTAGCAACGTAACGTAACGAAGGTAAAACGAAAAAGTGACAAACATATTCATATATAGGATTCAGCCTGCGAGAGAATGAGATCGAATACAAGTATACAGTGTTATAATCATATAATGTTATAGTCCTATAATCTTCGTCTCCCATCTGAAGACTTGTATCAAATATGTTGCATTTGCGTGGTGGTCAGGAAGCTTATAAAATAATAAATTATAATATATAACGAAAGACAACATTCGTACATGTTAACCAAAATATTAGACAAATTTATTGCAAATGAAAATATTTTTTTAAATTTAGAAGTCGAACATCTCGTCGCCGGGTTAGAACACAAAATCAGTTTAATTAAATGTATAGCAGAAAAATATTTGACTATTAGATATTTACTGATCTTGCAATACCTTCTAATTTGGAGATATGGTGAAATCTAATAGTCAAATATTTTTCTGCTATAAAACTATTTACTGATCTTGCAATACCTATATAATACCCGGGTATATAAAAAAATAACTGAACTTAAAGGATATCTTCATACACTACTTATGTTAATAAGAAATAACGAAGAATATGATTAAATATTTCGAATAAATATTTGTGATTTTATCTTTATTTTAGTTGACAGCTATGTAATTCTTTTCCACACACCTTGATCCACGTCTCATTTCACAAGAAAAAATTAGTTACCAACTGTTGGATAACTTACTTACTTGCTATCTTATATTTGATGAAAGTATTACTACTATATGCAATATTACTATTATTATTAAAAAATGTGGGAAAATTTAATTCCAGCTGGTATCCCCAAAAATCACGAACCCATGTTCGATACCGTGCTTCACTTTCGATATCAGTGGCGCGGAGTCCATCTTTTTTTTCTAGTCCGTGCGAAGAAAATATATATTTTTTTCTATCTTTTCGATCTTTTCTTTGCTCTCCTCTTCTGACTTGCTTATTATAGTTTAGATAAATTCGACCTTTAATAAAAAAAGAAAGTACTTTTTGAATTATATAAGTTTCGTAAAAGGGTTCTTTTATAATTAATCCTAAAAAAGGTACCACAATTTTCGATACATGGATGTTATATATTTCAATTGTTATAAATAATATTAATAATATTAGCCGTGTAGCGCCGGCTACGAATTGCAGCAACCCATCTCATCCCATGGGTGTCGTAAAAGCCGACTAAGGGATAAGACGGAGGATGGGCAGCAGCGTCCTTCGAATACTCGAAGTGCGATCGCCAACCAGCCTGCCAAGCGTGGCGATTGTGGCAAAACCCCCCAATGAGCACACAACACACCGATATCGGTCGTTGTGGTGATCTTTGCCGAAATGATGAAATAATATCAGATATTATCTGTGGTTAGCCCGGCGCAATATAGTAGATACCTACCACAAATTGACAGAACCAAAGCCAGGGCCTTGCGGGTCTGGGACTCTTCGAAGTCCATCAACATTTGTAACCGATGATGACGATTTGTTATATGACCCTATGGTCCTTGACTGGTGTAGACCTTACTTTAGAATTACATTTCTAAGTATCCAATATCTGTTCTAACTTAGGTTTTCCTCTATTAAATACTTAATAAATACACATTTCTATAAGTACTTTATTTCATAACTGTATTCGGTACGCTAAATGCAAAAAGAAAAATACAATTGCAGAAACATAAAACAATCTAGGGTATTTTTTATCACACTCGTCTAGCGGAATCTAGCGCTTTTCTTGGACTGTGTTAGTGACCCACACCCGAACAGTTCTGGCAGCACTGCCGATTCACACACCGTCTCTGGTCACGCCCGCGCAGTGGTTGTCTCCATACCAGACGTTGGACATAGAATAGGTACAAAATACTCGTAAAAGTAGTATTTTCACAAAACGAAATACATCATCCAATCCTCTATCAAAAAGCAACAAATATGAATAGTACGTCTTTAACGGCCGAATACTCAAACGACATTCAACTCGTTAAGCACTGCTCTACTGTTTGGCGCGCCGTTATCTTAGTTTTTCGTATACTCAAAGGTCTATTAAGGCATCATTTAAATAAATTTGGGATCCAATTAAACTTGCGCTTAAAATGCCACTCAATGTAAAATTCGTATACTGAAACGTTACTTAAGCCGTGACAGCTGTCAAATCGAGGTCTTAAATAACTTGAGTACCTGTCGAATTTAAGAGTGGTCGAGAGCTATCTTAAATAGTTTTAAGTTCAGTAAAAAGTTATAAATAGAAATTGAAATGTCCTTATCATCACTTTCTGATGAAGAAACTACCAGAAGAAGTCGTAGAAACGTGAAAAGGCTTAACGCCTGTGAAAAATACAACGATATCGTTTCGAATGCGGTTCCGAATCTCCAAGGAAACTGTGTTGGACTTGGATTCAGTGATAGGCAATGCTATCTACTACTGATATAGTAATCTGTGATGCTATCAAGCCTCTGACTAAGCGCAATCGAGCTTGCATATATAATCGAGCAAAATGTGAACATCTTCACATGCCAACTCCTAGCGAACGCTTGGAAGTTGCACATGATTTTACACAATAGATGGATTTCCAAGAGTATTGGGTGCTGTGGACTGTACCCATATTAAAATAAATTCACCAGGTATGTTCCATCTTATAACCAAGTTACTTGTTCTATAATGAAAGTAAGTAAAAACTGAAAGGTCTTAATAGAAACAAAAAATTGTTTGCAGGAGGAGTTCAAGCTGAAACCTTTCATAACAAAGGGTTACTTTTCTTTGAATGTCCAAATGGTGTGTGAAGCAAGACTGCGCATTAAAAATGTGATTCCAAGATGGCCAGGCTCTGTACATGACAGTACAAGTTTTAATGATTCACCTTTGTGTGCACAACTAGAGTGCTGCGACTTCGAAAACATGATGCTTTTTGGTGATAGTGATTATCCATGCCACTGCTATTTAGTAACACCTTTATTAAATACAAGGACTCCTGCTGAAGAAGCTTATAAACTTATGGTGCACTTTCTAATCAGGATACATCTCTAGAGGTTGAACATTCCTTCAGACATTGCTGAGGAGGAACTTATTGAATAACAGACCCATCAAGGAAATTCGTTTTTTTATTGTGAGGACAATATTAATTAAAACACATTTTTCTAATTAACAATTGTTTTATTTGAATATAAAAGCTTAAAATGATAGCTAGCTTATATTGTTTAACAATAATTAACAATAGTCAACCTAATGTTATCAATATCACAATTTCTATTCAATATAGGATTTATATAAAAAAGAATAAACTAGAAATAGCAATAATCACAGTAATGTTTACAATACCACCAGTCTTTATTTAATATACAAATAATAATAAATAAGAATTAGTAATGCATAGTCAAGTCAGTTTTTATTTCAAATAGGACATGCAATTATTAAACCTTTAAGCTGAATGATGCCAATTGGTTAGTCCTATGGAGAAGAGTCAGTACAAAGCGAATTCATGTCTAATAATTGATATTAGTGTTGATGGATACAAATTATGTTAAAGTATATAATGAGAAAAAATTGTTTGATGTGTAAAGAATTAAAGGTAGAACATACTATTACATTATTATAATTTATTTGCCATGGCAGTTAACAGCTGACCAGTCCCAACAGATGATACCCATTCACACAACTGCATCGCTTAGCTCAACCATATTGTAGGGAATCCAATGACCTGACACAATGCCACCACCAGTAAGACATTTTAGTGAGCAATTTATGTACATTAATGGCTACATGCTGCTCACACATTTACAGTTCTGTATATATCTGTGTAATATTGTACTTTAATGTCACAAGAAATGATACATATCATATCATATCATTAAGTTATGTACTTATGTAAAGGTTTATTTAGATTAAATTAATAATTACATTTATTAACATTAACCATTGATTGAAAGTGTATACACACACAACACTTCACTAAAGTCAAGAACTGTAAAAGTAATTAGACAGGGCCTGAGAGGCATCTTGCTTGATAATGTTAAGATTATCACAAGTTTTCATTCAACACAATCTTCTTCTTTTCTTAGATCATGGCTTCTGTAAGTATCTTTCACAATTTCGCCAATGTCAAGTATAAGGCAACGTTGTACGGTGCTCAGATGAATCAATCTTTAAATATTCATATAATATTTCCCAAAAATGTAACATATCTAATAAATATGTCGGCAACGTCGTACGATTCCATTAAGTTAAAAGCGCACGGTTAATTTGGAATCTTTTGATTAGTTCATCGCGTTATTTTCATCAACACAATCATGTATGTATGTTTATAAAAAATATATTTGATAATTGTAAAACTGGTGATAGGTACATAACTACTGCCAGCTGTTACAAAATCGTTACATTATACGTAAAGTTTCTGACGATCCCAGTTTAATTTATTTCTTTAGTAAAACAGACAGAACAGCTAATGCTGCAGCTATAACTTAAAAAAAAATGTAAAGCGCAGTCTCAAAATATATTCTTAACTGATTTATCTAATTTTTCTATTCATTTGCGTAATTTAAAATTG
Source organism: Diloba caeruleocephala (assembly GCA_947459985.1). Classification (NCBI taxonomy): domain Eukaryota; kingdom Metazoa; phylum Arthropoda; class Insecta; order Lepidoptera; family Noctuidae; genus Diloba; species Diloba caeruleocephala. The sequence continues at coordinate 10,246,020 of OX381627.1, read as the reverse complement.
TTACTATTTACGTAAATACTGCGTGAAACTGAAAAGTAATTAAATTGTAATCGAGAACAAACTGTTTCTAGATAATGTTGCCCTATTAGAAACATGTAAGAGACGCTGAGCTGATTATGGTCTTAAAACGTTTGAGTAGCGTTTGAGAATTCCATTTTAATTTGGGGGCTGTACCAAACTAAAGGGAACTCGGCTGACAGACTGAGTTGAATGGCGTTTCAGTATTCGGCCCTATGACTGGGCTTATGACGACGTAGTTTAGGAGTAAATCGAGTAAACCTGTTTTATTTGTATGGGTAACAACTTATGCATATCTCGTGATTTTGGCCGATTCTCGTTCAGTAAATTGTATACCGGTATCTTAGCACTATATTTCGCATTATCTCCATAGACACACGGTGCGCCTTATGTGCAATTTATGAGATATGAAGAAAAATTAAAATGTATTTAAAATGCAAAGTTCTGCAACTGTATAATTTAAATGAACACAGTCAATCAATCAATGCACAAAACACAAGCTAAATAGGAAAAGTTATAAAACTCGTGTCGATTTACCAAATATCTACTTAGTTACCTATTTAATGATTACCGTGATGTAGTTTGTTTGTTTTTGCGAAATCTTTCAAATAATTATATCACCATTATAAAATAAAGTAGGTATTGTAGTATTTACCAACTAAAAGGAATAGTATATTACCTGCAAATCCTGGAATGTCAATGAGTGGTGATTAATGGTATCGAGCCAATAATATCAGGATGTATTTAAACAAGGGTATAAAGTGTTTACATATCATTTACAATTTTAGCACTGTCATTATGTCTTTCCAGGATTTTCTAACGAATATAGATCTCTATGTGGTTCTATAACAGCAGAGTGATTTTAAAGAATGTCTTCATTTATTCAGTGCTCTAAAGTCAAGTACTAGTGTTCAATTAAGTGAAATTTCTGAGGAAGATCTGAAAAACTGATGACCTCAGTTTTGTTACCGAATTCATACCAGGTGGATTCAGTCTGGTAGAAGTGCTGACAAATTCGTTAAAACAAATGTAGGATGGCTTGGGTATGACATATTTTGGCCAGGATATATGAAAGAAAACATAGGCCACACAGAAGTAACTCCGGAGGTCCAAGTAGAAGAAACTCTGGTCCATGCAGAAGAAACTTCGAAGGTCTTGGTAAACGACGTGTAAATCGTATCAATCAACATCTTCAACTGTAAAATGTCCACGAAAATTCTTTGAAGATTGATCAAATCGTCAGAAAAGAAGACGCACTGAGAAAATTCTTATTGGATGTGCTATTGTTTCCAACTGAATGTGCACTCAAGTCACCTTGTGGACAGAATGTGGCCAATATTATACAATATTTGCTTGAAAACTTCTAAAGAAACTCTCTAAAGTATTAAGCGTGATTGGTGGCCAAAGCACAACATCTCACGAAGTTTTTACACATAAAGAGCTTGCACTAAACATAACCATGCGTTTATATAAGTGGCTTTACATTCTTAAGTGACTTTAGTTTAAAAGAAGGTCTGACACAATACTCTATTTATCACATCTTGCTGAAACAGTAAAAAAAGTGTTATCCGCGAAAAGAAGATGTTACTGTGACTAACTCAGCAAATATCCGATAACAGTCACTCCTACATTTGACAGCGAACAGGCTTATCAAATCACTAGATTCTAGTTTAGATTCAAGTAGCCAACTTGTGTTACACAGCAAGTAGGATTTCGATGGAGTATCTGGTCAAAATGCTTATTATCAAAAGACCACGCATAGTGAATATTTGTCGACAGTATTTATGGCAAGCCTTGTACCTCTAAAACTGGCGGAAAAGGTATCTTTGAATACGTTGTGACAAAATGAATGACAAACCGACATTCATCAACCACGTACTGCCGTCCAATATCATTCAAATTCATGAAGAGACAGAAATGTTAAATCGGAGTTAGCAGCAGCCTTTGAGTCTGTAATTGCTGAACTAACTAACCGATTTCGGGAATAGCGTGGTCACACATAACCTGATGTGAACCATGATATATGAAAAATGTCATGAATAATCTGGAAAAAATAAGAGCTAAAGCAGTGGAAGAAGATTTATACAAATATGGATTGAGTTCGCTGCATGCTTGGATTCATTCCTTCGTTCGTGCTTATTGCACATTTCTAATCCACTTATCATCATTCACTCATTTCATAAAATCGACATAAAATCATGGCAGTCAAAAGGAGAGGAGATGCAAAAAAAGTTAATTAATAGAAAAAAGCTTACAGTACAGGAAGCTTCTCGCAGAGAAACTGGCTTACTGCTAGACATCGTTAAACAGGGCAGTGGCAACACTAATACTGGCGACGTTACGAGAAGATTTTTTGGGCAATGGGCGGAGCACATTGCTCAAGTGGGACCGCGCACCGAAAAAGTGATAAACGCAACAAAAACGCAGCGTAGCACGAAAAATGCACCTCCATCGAGGTGGATAGACGACTTGGTGAAGGCCGCTAGGAGCTATTGGATACGGGAGCGGTTACCGTAGTAATGAATGTAACTCGCGTGTCAATTGCCGGTACCCGTGGACACAATAGATTTTTAATTGTGTCTCGTTTTGCGGCACGCAATGAGATATATGAATGTTCTTTATTGTTCTGACGGAATTATAGTAGCCAACAAAAAAAAACTTCTGCGGTATCAAATCTCATTGAACAACACACTACAGTACAAAAATAATACAGGGTGGCCCGTAGCAAGTTTTTTTAATATCAAATCTAACATAGAATCGGGTGACATATTTCCTTATTTACATTTATCAAAAAATATACATTTAGTAATTCTATATTATATAGACACTATGTTGGATGACACTACTTTTCGAGTCGCTGCATGCCTTCGTTTAGGTGCTCCTCATCGGTGTCACTGTGGTGAAGCTGTCGACCCTCTCGGACTCCATGGCCTATCTTGCAGTAGAAGTGCAGGTCGTATATCGCGCCATGCCAACATTGACGACATTATTCGTCGTGCTCTTGGCGCCGCCGGCGTGCCAGCTGTATTAAAACCCAATGGCTTGGCACGCGACGATGGCAAAAGACCGGACGGTATGTCGTTACTGCCTTAGGAAAATGGGTAGGCCTCTGGTATGGGACCCAACTTGTGCCGCCACCCTTGCTGCTGCTCATCTTCCAAGCACGGCTGGCTGTGCTGGCGCTGCCGCTTCTGCAGCGGAAATCCTCAAACGGCGCAAATATAATAATCTCATCGGAAATTATTGTTTTGAGCCGTTTGGGGTCATGGGGTCCGAGTGCACTTCTACTTTTCAAAGACATAGCTAGACGGTTGGTCGACACTTTCCGTGATCAGAGGGCTGGCCTTTTCTTTGGCCAAAGAATAAGCATTGCTATTCAACGTGGCAATGCTGCTAGTCTTTTGGGAAAATTACCGGCTGACAGCGATGGGGAGGAGTACTTGACGCCTAAATGCTTCCTTTTTTAGGGTTTTCTTTTATTGTTAGTTATTTATGGCATAAAAGGGTAGAAACTATATTCGAGGCAGTCCCAGTACAGCTGACCGTTTTCGAGTTGACATGCAAGGATTGTCGCTCACCGAGCACCTTACTTCTTGTATGTGTTCGTCCGTACGAGAAGTTCGTTGGGCGTTCCTGCCATGTTTTTTGTTGCTGATCCAGCCTCTTCAAATAGCTTTATCCAAATTTTAATTAATTTCGTTAGGACAGTTTCTGTTCCAACGACATTCCATACGAAACAAACGGCGCACAGTCACGTAAGAACGGCAGCAGAGGGTAGGACTAAGATTTTATATCATTTAGATAAGGAACGAGCATAGAGATCGCCACGCTCACTGCCTGCTGCCTAATTCATATTATTCGATTTTCAAACCATTTTTTCTTACACCTAAATTCAGTGGTGTCTTAGATTACGAAAAATCTTAAAATATTGAAAGTCACGTTGGTGCATGCCAGGTATTAAATCCGTGACCTGGTGCTTATGAAGCTAGTCCGTTAATCTCCGACACACCACGACATGAGGATAACCACGTAAACCAACTAGTCTGAAGAGGGCAAGCCCATATTATATAATAATATAGTATTTAATTATGCATTATCTTATTATGTAGTAATATCGTAGTCGTGGGTAAGGCTTATAGCCTATATTATAGATAAAAAGGCTCTATACAATAGGTTAAGTTCTGCTGCATTTGCAGTCAGAAAAAACGTAACTGCGGCCACACTAGTCTACTTTGCGTATTTCTATAACATAATTTCATTAAATTATAGCATTCTGTTGTGGGGAGCGGTGGCTAATGTAAATTCAATATATACATTACAGAAGAGGGCCATCGAGGGTCCTTGCGAATCACTTAGATATATCTTTAAAAATATTAGTTTACTAACAATGCGTAGCCTTTACATTTTTGTAATTACTATGCCTGTCCGTAAAAACCTGCTAATGTTTAATGTAAAAAGCGAAATTAATTATATAAATACTAGAAGGAACCTGTTTTTTTTATTGGTGCCCTGTGGAAATTCTTCATGAACTTACTTCGGCTCTGGGATGGGCGAAGGGGTATGCCGGACTCCTACCGGCTAAAACCACTGGGGCGGTCATCTTCGGCACCGAAGGGAGGCTCGAGGTCCTCGTATGATCACACTAGCGCCGCCCACTGGTGCCACGCCTATAGGCACATCTCGGAGAGGGTGACTGTAAAGCGGTCACCCGCCCGGGGGGACTAAAGAATCCCCCGAAGCGCTCCCGTGCGCTGTGCTATGCACACACGGCATTGCGTGACCACATGCGTGCTACCGTCTTCTCTTGGGTGGTCGCTTGGTGTGAGCACGCAGATTCCCCAATCTACGCACCCGCGAACCCAGAGGTCCCCCGCCTTATAGCAACGGCAGGGGTCCTGCGGTCTCCTTCTGGAGCATGACGCTCTCACGGAAGGAGACCACTGCATTCCAGTTTTTGTGCTCTGCCAACATAGTGTCATACTGCTGGCAGAGAGAGATCTTGCCCGATCCGATCGACCAGGATCCGCCGCTCGGCGGCTCACGCAGGGCACGCCTCGAGCGTGTGCTGTGCGATGTCCTGGTCACTATCACAATGGTGGCATTGTGCCGTGGCCTCGCGTCCTATCCTGTGCAGGTACGCACCGAAACAACCGTGCCCGGTGAGCACCTGCGTCAGGCGGTAGGTGACGCGCTCGCTCCTTCTGAGCCAGGCTCCAAAGAGCGGCAGGACGGCCTCCACGACGCACTTGGTCGCAAACTACATCCGCAGGCGGTGACGCCAGTTGCCTAGTGCGGGCCGCCGAGCTAGCCGCCTCAGCCTGTCCAACGCACCTGGAGGCGCGCCTTCGCCGCTCGGGCGGAGGGAGCGTGTCTGATCGTAAACCCGCGACCCGGAGTGCAGCAGCCGACTGTATCAGCCACTGCGCCAACCATGCCTTTGATTTTTGTACATCGAAATTAATATGATATCAAAGAAATTGAAATATACATTTTCAAAATATTTGTTTTGCTTTAGGCCCCATAGTTGGTTTAATACGACTGAACAATATCACAGAAAAAATAGAACGATGTCACAAATGCCCAACTGATTTTGACAACCTAGAAAAATAGTACTTACCTAATATAAACAAACAGTTACGCGGTTAAGAAAATGAACCTTATGCATGCAAATGTACTAATTTTAAAGCTAGTGGTGCGGAACCCACGGCTTGAAAGCCTCAGCCGCAATTGACGGTTTTTTATTTTCTTTTACTAGACATTTGAGTTCTCAAATACAAAACATTAGTCGAATACTTTACTTTGTCGGCATAGTATGCGCAGTGACAACTGGCTTCCTGCGCTACGTGTTGCGGGTTTGATCCCCAAACGAAACATATATTTGTATGATCTACAAATAGTTGTTTCTTGTATGTCTGTAAATTGTACACATCATCATCACGGCCGAATGAAGTCCACTGCTGGACACAGGCCTCCCCCAAAGACAACCACAACGACCGATATGAGTGTGTTGTGGGCTCGTTGGGGGGTTTTGCCATAATCGCCACGCTTGGCAGACGGGTTGGCGATCGCAGTTGAGTTGTTAATGTACTCGAAGGACGCTGCTGCCCATCCTCCGGCCAATCCCTTAGTCGACTTTTACGACACCCACGGGAGGAGATGGGGTGGTGGCATTCTGAGCCGGCACATGACATAGGAGAAATCCTAGTGTGAGAAATGCTTTTATAAAAAAACCTTGTGCACTGCTCCAACTAAAATAAAACTAAACCAAATATACAGCTGCTAGGGTTGCAACTTCGAAATAAAACATTCTCGATCGGCAGACCGACACCTTCACCATTGTACACACGGCTACACATCAAGCTTACAAACCAGTTTACGTTGATCTCTTATCATAACGAAAGCAATACAATGCGAGATCAGCTTATACTGGTTTTTTATACCTTGATGTGTAGCGTGTGTACTATTGACGCTTCTGGTTCTGATCATTTACCTACCTTAATCAACTTTCGTTACATATTGGCAACTAGCTGGGACTGGGGTTTCACCCGCGTTTAATCTATACAAATAAATAAAATTGAAGTGTCTGTTTATAATGTCAAAATAACAGCTTTTTACTAAATGCATATGAAAGTATATATGGTACCTATAACAAAAACACAATTTTTTAATATTTTGTCTGTCTGTCTGTCTGTTTGTTCCGGGTTAATCTCCGAAACGGCTGGACCGATTTTGACGGGACTTTCACTGTCAGATAGCTGATGTTATAAGGAATAACTTAGGCTACTTTTATTTTAGAAAAATGATTAGGGTTCCGCGCAAAAACATAGAAACCTGAAATCCAATATATATATTCTATGTCAAGTGTCTATGTCGAAGTACTCTAAATTTCTTTTAAATTAAACGCGGGTTCAGAATACCACCACCCCATTTCCTCCCGTGGGTGTCGTAAAAGTCGACTATGGGATTAGCTGGAGGATGGGCAGCAGCGTCCTTCGAGTACATTAACAACTCAACTGCGATCGCCAACCCGTCTGCCAAGCGTGGCGATTATGGCAAACCCCCCAATGAGTCCACAACACTCCCATATCGATCGTTGTGGTGATCTTTGGGGGAGGCCTGTGTCCAGCAGTGGACTTCATTCGGCCGAAATGATGAATCCGCGGGTCCCAGCTAGTTTAAAATAAATTTAGAGTACTTCGACTTATACACTTGACATAGAATATATATATTGGATTTCAAGGGTTTTATTTGTTTTACGCGGAACCCTAATTATTTTTCTAAAATAAAAGTAGCCTAAGTTATTCCTTATAATATCAGCTATCTGCCAGTGAAAGTCCCGTCAAAATCGGTTCAGCCGTTTCGAAGATTACCCGGAACAAACAGACAGCCAGACAAAAATTGTTTTTTTGTTATAGGTACCGTATACACTTTCATATGCATTTAGTAAAAAGCTGTTATTTTTGAAAAGTTGACAAATACATTTTGTGGTGGTGATTCCGATTACAATTAAATGATAACCATTACATACATGTACACGGCTATACATCTAGCTATACATTAACTGTCTTATTAATAAAAATGGCGTATTCTTAACTTACTCCGATGTTACACTTGGACTAGTTAATTCCGGAGTAACCAAGTATTAACTTCATTTTTACAATGCTATTAATAAACATGGATTAACTTCGGACTAACAATACATTCCTTACACATGCGCAATGGCAACCCTCAGTTTTAAAGTAAAAAGTGAATTAATAGAATGAACATAATGGACTGAATGCTAATTGACAACTACGGCATTCGGTCAATATTTTGAGTTTGACTACTCGCTGTTTGTTAAACGTGTGGATAATTATACGGTTATTGCCTTTTCGGAGAAATTCCTACCTAGAATATGAGTCAAAAACGCAGTCGTTTCGTTAATTGGGATGAAGAAGAAATGGTAAAGCATGTCGATAGATATTGTGTTTTTGATTTGTATCGTGGTTGTTTTTGATATTTATTTTTACTGTCACAGCAATTATTTCGATCAGCTATTACGCGCACGTTATTGAAAGTTTGCATATAAGAGATATTGTTGACTGACTCACTCCACTTAGACCTGCATCGTCTTGAATCTCTTTAATTGAGTCATACATTCTTATATTAGGAATAAAAAAACATAAAATGATAAAACTGAGATAGTAGAAGATTTTTGGCCTACGAAATTATTGTTGTAAATTTTACCTCTCGACGGGCTCGTGTTCTTATTGCAGTCAAAACTTTCAGATGGGGAGGAATAAAGCCACCTCTTGCATCACCAGATAAAGCCACATGTTGCATCACCAGATAAAGCCACCTGTGGCATCACCAGTTTAATAATTTTTCACTGTGTCAATACCGGAAACGATAACAGTAGACCGAGAAAATCTGCACTTAGATATATATTCAGCTTCTGGAAGTTCCTTCAATGGATTCTTACAAATTTTATAAAATTTCATTTGTATTCTAACAACTTTTATTCTAACCTCATTATTTTCATCTAACACCCTCAAATCGTCAATATTATAATCTCTATCCATCTTGGAAGACATATCAATTAATGAAACAAACGTGCGTAAATTAGGATAGTTGGCATACATTACAAAATTCTAAAATATGTACACAGTAACACAGCTAGTCTACACATAATCAGTCGATAAACTATGTAGCGCCAAGGATTAACTTTTATTCCGAGAGTAGAGTCGGAATAGTCTACTTCCTTCTTACTCTATGTTTATTAATACCGAAATACCGACTTAATACTTGGAGTAAAGTTAATCTTGATTTAGTCCACGTTTATTAATAAGACAGTTCTAGTTTAAGCGATCTCTCATCGTATGGAAAGCCTATACAATGCGAGATCAGCTTATATTGGAAACTATCTGGGACCCGCGGTTTCACCCGCGTTTAATTTAAAAGAAATTTAGAGTACTTCGACATAGACACTTGACATAGAATAGGTATATATATTGGATTTCAAGGGTTTAATTTTTTTGCGGCGGAACCCTAATTATTTTTCTAAAATAAAAGTAGCCTAACGTATTCCTTATAATATCAGCTATCTGCCAGTGGAAGTCCCGTCAAAATCGGTCCAGCCGTTTCGGAGATTACCCGGAACAAACAGACAGACAGACAGACAAAAAAGATAAAAATTGATTTTTTGTTATAGGTATACACTTTCCTATATACTTTCATATGCATTTAGTAAAAAGCTGTTATTTTGACATTACAAACAGACACTTCAATTTTATTTATTTGTATAGATTTATACCTTGATATGTGGCCGTGCGTACACCATGTCTATCTGTGAACGCGTAAACTGGCCAAGCTATTTTTGTAAATCATTACAATAAGCTCTATCATATTTGTCGACGTAAAATCGTCCGTTGCGGTTGTTGTCATTAGACGGCAGTCGCTAAGCCAAGTCAGTTGCATTTGGGCGGCTTGAACAACTCTGGCACAAGTCATTAACTAAACTAAAAAATAATTAATCGTTTTCTTATATAAATATGATTAACTAGCAGCCTGTGCCGGGTTTTTTGGGATAAACGTAGATTAAATGTAAACATGGTCTGATTTTGGTCGGCATTTTTATCAACTTTTAAAATGTAAAAAAGAAGTTATAGTTCATCATCATTTCGGCCGAATGACCGTCCACTGCTGGACACAGGCCTCCCCCAAAGATCACCACAACAACCGATATGGGTGTGTTGTGTGCTCATTAGGGGGTTTTGCCGTAATCACCACCCTTGGCAGGCAGGTTGGCGATCGCAGTTGAGTTGTTAAAAGACGCTGCTGCCTATCATCCGGTTAATCCCATAGTCGCCTTTTACGACACCCACGGGAAGAGATGGGTTGGTGCTATTCGTAGCCGACACCGGCACCACTATTGTGGTTATAGTTACATAACTACAATAGTTGGACATATGGGATTGCGGAGTTTTTTGTAGATATTGATATGTTCTTTAATATTGTAGAACATTTTTTTTTGTTCTATCATGAATAATTACCGCAGCGCATGCAATGAAAGACATTTTATGGCAATTTTTTTGACACCTCGGGTTACATTATTGATGTTTTAGTAGGGATCCCTATTTTTTTCTAGTAATGAATATAGCATTCTAATGGTGAAAATATTTTTTAAATCAGACCAGTAGTTTTTGAGTTTATTCGTTACAAATATACAAATCTGTCCTCTTTATAATATTAAGTATACATAGAAGACACATTGATCTATACAAATAAATAAAATAGAAGTGTCTGTTTGTAATTTCAAAATAACAGCTTTTTACTAAATGCATATGAATGTATATACTTACGGGACCTATAACAAAAAAGCTATTTTTTTTTGTCTGTCTGTCTGTCCGTCTGTTTGTTCCGGGTAATCTCCGAAACGGCTGGACCGATTTTGACGGGACTTTCACTGGCAGATAGCTAATGTTATAAGGATTCACGCAAAAAAAATAAAACCCTTGAAATCCAATATATATATATATATGTATGTAAGTATATATGTCGAAGTACTCTAAATTTCTTTTAAATTAAATGCGGGTGAAACCGCGGGTCCCAGCTAGTCATAAATATAAATGTAAAAGCACAGGCACAAATTATTGATTTTGAATGTAACTTTTCTTACATCTTACTTCTGACTATTATTATAAATGCGAGTTTGGAATGTTTTTGAAGCTCCCATCACGACCAAATGTCTGAACGGATTTTAATGAAACTTGGTGTAGAGGTAGATTGTCGTGGGATCACAACAATTGAAGAAAAAACGCTCGGCAAAGCGGGCGGGTATCTATAGTATTAGTATTACAGTGCATGTACGTTATAGCCGACTTGACAATGCCCCAGTACAAACGGACAGATAACCGGCTAACTTATTAAAGCTAGGTGCAACAACCCGCCCCGAGTGCGTGTCCGACACGCTCTTGACCTTTCCAAAATGGTGTACATACTCTAATATCAACAACATCTTTTCATCATTATCCATCATCATAACATTTGTAGGTATATTGTGTAACATATTATCTCCTGCCTTTTTCTTTTCAACCCGGTAGAAATATTCATATGCTTCCTCCGTCCCTGGGAGGGGCACGTCGGACTCCAATCAGCTAAAAACACCGAAGTGGTCATCTTCAGGTCTCGATGCAATCGCACAACAAGTGGTTACCGCCTCTAGCGGTGGAGGCGACTGTAATTTACCAACAGCACATCTCTTGGGGGGAATTGTAATTGCTTTGGGGGCTACAAAGCCTAGCTGTGCGGTGTGCTGCGCAACGCAGTCTTCCCGGGGTTCACTCGGTATGAGCACGTAGATTCCCCAATCCGCTGGAGAGGTGCTAGATGACGACCCTATTGCTATTTACTAGGTATAAGTTGGTAACATCCCGGAAGCTAATGTGCCCCTAGTATTAGTAATTTGCTCGACTAGGGAATTAAACCCAAAACCAGACGCTGAAGATTCCTGTAACAGATCGGCCGTAGCGCACATCACCAAAAACTGACATTTTGACTGCCAGTTGTCTGTTTGCAAACTTTTTTTTGGTGGGTTTCTGTAAAGATCGCATGTGGCCATAAGGCATTGTAGATCTGTCGTGAACTCGTGGCACAATTTGTCTTTATTATTGCGTTACACATTTATGCTAGTGTTAAAGTAGGTAAATAAAACTGTCATAGATAATCACTACGTTTGGCAGGCGGATTTGTTATCGCCATTAACAATGTTATTAACAATGTTATTTTTAGCACACATAAAAGGATGCTGCAACCTGTCCCTTTTAAATTAATACCTTTGGTCGCTTTTTACGAGAGCCATGGATGCCCAAACCAATATATACATCATTAAAAATAAACATGAATGTATAAAATTTACACCTGCAATTTGTAGGTGGCAGATTATTACGGCATAGCAGCTCTTGAGGCAGGGATCTTATTATTTATACTAAATTTAGGACAGCGCGATCTAGTATGACTAAAGATAAAGCGCGTCAGACGAAGGAAATTTTGGTTAAAATTACCCGTCTTCACTGTTATGTACCTTATGTAGCGAGACTCTCCGTTTACAAAAATATCGTCAACAGCAACGTGCGTCTCTGTTCACAAAACAATTGTGTAGCTGATTTGCAAAACTGTTTTTACTTACAGAGAGAATACCGAATAATAGGCACCTACCTATTATGTTAACAGATCCACTATAAATTTAATTACAGGTTTTAAATAGGCATATTAAGGCGACGCTTTGAAATAGGTATATTATTGTCCAACAAATACCACGTGTTCGGTGTTGTAGGTTTGCCCATACTTATGTATAAGCATTAAAGTGAAATGGCCCCCGCTACGCAGTGTGCATGCGCGATATGGATAAAAATAAATATAATTCATTACTATACATACATAATTCATGGTGATACAGGTGGATTACATAATTTTTTACTAAGTAGGTATTACATCTTTGATTATATATTATATTGTATAGTAAAGTGAGCGTAATTCGTATTGTTTTGCGATAATCCACAAATTATAATGAAGTTAACCGTATAATTGAGGTAAGGAAGTTTTTAAGCTGTTTTTTTTTTCTATAAATACATTTTGGCTTAATTTTTTTATTCTTAATTTCAGATTTTATCTTTGATGTTGTTTTGGCTCAAGAAATAACTCACTATTAACTGACATATGTGTGGTTATTAAGCGTTGTAAATGTCGCATAAATATTTAGTTTCTTATTTAGTTAAGGTAAAGCAGTTTTTACCTAACTGTGGTAAACATTTTTTATAAAACATATCTCACTTCTCTGCTGCAAGTACCTAATTTTAGATTTATTTATACCATTTATTTTTTAATTTTCAAAAGTTAAAGATACAATCTATAATATTAGTTAATACATTTATAAGAACTTCTAAACATTTAGAAACGCATCTAAAATAGTTTTGAGTGTAACAGCCGTTCACACGTCTACACGATCTGACACATCGACGCAAATGAACATTCAGTATAAACTTAATATAAGAAAAAACAGGATTATAATTTACCCATTGTTGACTACAGGAAACTGCCAACACAAGGTTTAAATCACAGTCAAAACAATTTAACACGGACACTAAATCAATATCAAATTGAAATTCCCTTTCACAGTCCACATTTTCTCAGTACTTGCGAACACGTCAACGTTTCAAAACAAAATGGCGAAAACGCGTCGTTCAATGAGCACCGAAATCGACTTGGAAACGTGTTCCATGAGTGCGACAGAAAGACTATCTCACTGTCTCTGTCGCGCATGTTAGCGGGATTTCGTGACAAGGGCATTGCGCGAGGGAGACAAAAACATTTCAGATGTGGAATCCATTTTGTATGTAGACATCGAACGAGTTGGACGTGCAGTCACGGTGCTAAGCGACGGAGAAATGGTACATTGCGTATGGTGTTTATTTAAAACAAATAGAAACATTGCTTTTTATTTCTAACAAAAATGTCTGGAGTGGTACCGGTAACTCCACAAGTATAAAGGTATGAAGATTTTAATGTCTAAACCAGGTCACCATTATTATGAGATCAACAATGAAAATCAGGTCGGCGGGCATGGTTTGGTTGGTGATTCTAGTAACAGACAGTGTCTTCATTTTAACAAACTGAAAAGTTTTCTTATACGTATTTGATCTTCGGGAGAAATATCAGGCTTGATTTTTTCCTAGGTGTAGGTGAGGAAATAACATCCATTGTCAGAGTGTAATTTACTCACATAATGAGGTTGGAACTGAATGCCGAATGGAACTAGTACCTAATCGTAGGAGATAAGGAACCGTTACCCCTACTTCGGTTTATCGTGAGAACCGTTACTTAGTACTACGGACTAGATTTATGACTATGCGCATATCTAAAGCCGGCAAATGTTTTTTAAAATATTACACTAAATCTCATATACAAAACATAGTTTCGCTCAACATATTCGGTCTCTACACACGCAGTCACTGCTAAAATTTTTTCGAAACTTTACTGAAGCAAAATTACTTCGGAGGAGGAAGATGTGCTTTCAGATATATTGATTTTATAACGAGAAGAAAGCATAGACTTCAAGTAAGGCCCTATTTACAGTCTCGAAATTTTTACATATATCAAACATAAAAATTAGAAGATCGATTCGGTATGGGAACCTTCTTTCGTTGTACTAAAGCAGACATCAAAGAATTACTGTCAATGATAACACTGGATGTGAAAAGCACGGATGTGCGCACATACAACGCTAGCGAGAGTTGTCAATAAATTATTGTAGCGTATTGGGCAGGGGCCCGCGCGGGGCAATTAGTTTTGTGTATTGTGTAGATGTTTGCGCAGGGCTAGGAAAGCAAAAATATTGATTGATGTGAACAAAAATTTGTTAGATTCTATAGGTAGGTACCCCATGTTGGTAAAGTGGATTCAGATAACATCGTGTAACGAGAATTCATTTTGTTTGATCTCACTGAACTTCAGAACAAAACAAATTCAAAACCTATGATTACGGATTTATTTGCCGTTGCCATGTAATTTATCTTTTTCTATTGTTATTTTTATTTCATGTGGTACATACAATATCGAATTAGGTACAAACATTTTTATAAACAAATGATTAATTGCATTTTTACGACAAACAGATATGACGTCATTCGATCAGTAAATACTTTAACAGAAATTCGTTACATGGTAGGGGACTCGTTCGATAAAGCGCGAGTTTGTTTTCAGTGTCGTTACTGCTTGTCAGTGAATCAATTATAATAATTAATTCCTATAAATATTTAAAAGACGTTACAAAATACAATTATAATGCCTTCATGGGTTAATTTGGTGTATATTTTAATTACGGTACTTTATTTTCTTGATCACCTACTTGTAGATAGCTTATTTTATTAGGAGTAACTTTATCCCTTAGTGCTTAATGCAAGCGGGTCGATAATTTTTCGATTAAGTACATAATGTGCATCAGGCCCGATCACGGAAGAGGGGGGGGGGTAGAAGACACATGTGTGCAGTTGTATATGTTTTAGACCTTTAGAAATAAGTATGTTTATAAAGTATAGTAAATCAAATTCGCTCATACCAAAGCTTGCTTTTCACCAATTACTCTTAATTGTCAGCTGTAGACTGATTACTTACACTATAAAACAGTAAGTTCATACTTACGCTTAAAAATATCGTGTCGTGGTTTATCGTGGACACCGTGCACGGTACACTGCACAGCTGAAACAAGTTTATAGAGATAGGATATTTCTGTTCATACGATTATAATATTTCCTGCTTTGCAATAAAGTTGATTTTTATTTAGAATGATCAGTGATAATTTTGTAAGTCAAATAATACACAGTAGCCTTTGACCTTCGTCAAGTCTATTATACAACGGTGTTATGATGTGTCTTTATTCGTTTTCAGTATCTTCTAATACATTTTCACTGGTAGAGTGCTCCACTGCCAACTTTGGACTGGACTCTACATTAACGCATTCGGCCTGGATATTCGACAACCTCCTTTTTGATGTCGGTTAATAATACTAAAATAGCTCCTAACTTTTTCCCATTTCATTATTTATGCTTATTTTAATAATTATTTATTGAGATAAAGTAACTGATCACATATTGCGATAGCCCAGTTCCATACAGCAACAGGTCCAAAGACCAAGTCAGTGATTATTTTAGAGGAAACCAATGCAAATAAAACGTTCATATAGTACAGCTAAAATCAGTTTTAATGTTATCTAAGTCGCTCTATCCGATCATAATGATTTTGATTATTTTGTTATCTAATTGGGGCCATCAATCGAATACCCCTTGTTTTTTACATAAACAAGACGCTGTTAGTGACGTAAGTGTTATGTACAATACAGTCGGAGCTGACTGGGCTGTTCACATAGACTATCTGAAGCATGGTCGAAGCGGGTGCGTTCGGAGCCGGATGGCGTTGAGTCTATATACTCTCGGAGCCGGAGTCATTATTTCAGAGCTGGAGTCATACTCCCGGAGGCGGAGTCGTACAAATCGAGAACATACTCTCCGAAGCCAGCGCATGGCAAACTGGCAATACCTTCACAGCCATAAATGGCGTGTGGGAGGCGCGACGCACGAGTGATAGTGAGCACGTAAACTCGTCATCTTGACGTAAACGGAGCGGTCGGCTGTACTAGCGTGAACGGCTTCAGAAACGGGGGGAGGGGGGCCATGCCCATCAGCTACAACCAAGGCTATAACGCTTAATTGATTCACACAGTACTATGGTATGGCTTTTACATGAGGATATGTAAAAGCCATAAAAAGATGTTATCTGTTATTATCATGTTACTTAGATGACCCGCAATTTTAACCGATGTATATCTATTTGTATGGATAGTCTTTGAACCACCGTAAGATAGGCCCTTAAACCGTTTAGTTCAAGCTTACTCTATAGTGTGTTATGTTATATCTAATTGTATCGAACGCTTTAATACTACCAATACATGTTATCTTTTCGTCGTGGTTTTTTTTTTATTTCGTCTGTTAATCTCATTACAACATTTTGACAAGCGTTGGGAGATCATCATCTTTTCAACCGAATGAAGTAGACTGTTGAACACAGGCCTCCCCCAAAAATCGCCACGACAGGTCAGGGTTTGTTGTGTCTCATAGGGAGTATTGCTATAATCGCCACGCTTGGCAAGTGGGTTGGCGATCGCAGTAGAGTTGTTAATGTACTCGAAGGATGCTGCTGCCCATCCTCCGGCTAATCCCATAGTCGCCTTTTACGACACCCACGGGATGAGATGGGTTGGTGCTATTTGCAGCCGGCACCACACGGCAACTCGGCGACGACAACGGCTCCGCCCGACTTCATAAAGGCGTCATATAGTTTTTATTTCTTATTAGTGGTCTTAATATTCTTATATCGTGTAGAGGTTTTGAAGTCGGTATTTTTATTTTGTTAAAAAGTTTTACAACAACATACCGCACTAAAATACATCAAGACACTGTGAGTGATTACTGCGTGCATCGAAACAAATTTTTTGATTAAAATTGTACGGTAGGCCTGTCACCTTAGTCATCCTGCGACCACGAATGCTGCAAAGCATTCGAAACGTTAGGAAAAACAAAAATCTATAATATACGCGATATAATCCGTTTAAAAGTGTTTTATTTTAAAAGCTAAACAGATTTTTGTCATAATTTTTTTATTGTTGTACACACGGCTACACGTCAAGCTATACAATTCCAGTATAAGCAGATCTCGCATTGTATATGCTTTCGGTATGATAAGAGATCAGCGTACACTGGTTATGTACAGCTTGATGTGTAGCCGTGTGTACATACCTATTTATTTCGGTCCTGAAATACCTCTCAATTCTTTGGTCACAATACATAAAAGAATAGTTATAGGCTGATTCACGTCATCGTGGCGTCTACTTTTGTATATGGGTCTAGTAATTCCAATTTTAAAACGGTCTGTGCATATTTGTGTCGCTGTGTACCTATTGGTTAATAAGGTGAGTAACTACGGGTACAAATTTAGGCGGTATGTACTTATTATGACATACTCTTATACCATCTAGGCCAATGCTTTTAAATCCATTATAATAAATCTATGATACACGCGATGTAATCCGTTTAAAATTGTTTTATTATAATGTGTAATAAACGTAAAAACCTAAGACATTACTATGCTTTTTTGTAGTAATTTTTTTTTGATAATAGATTCCTTTATTTAAATTGTACATTTTTTCATTCTCATACAGTGATCATTACGTTCATTTAGTTTGTGATGCTTAGTGAGGGCACAGTGGAAATATCAGACATATTTCCACTGTGGCACAGATATTATAATACTCTAGTAACTGTGGTGAGGGTATCTTGCAATCAATACAGTTTTTTTAACATTATCTCTAAATCCTACGACAAAATTTGTTAGTACGTTCGTTTTTAATGTAAAAGCATTGCAATGGCCGCATCGATTGATTTGACAATTATTCTACATAATCTAATAGTAATAACGATCTGCCAGATAATCTCAAGTTTTAGAATGATTAGAAAAAAGAAAAAAAAAAAAACAAGTCCTTGTTTGTACTCTTGTCTCTCCTTTCACGGGCTTATATCCCCTGTAAGGGGGAACCCGGTCTTTTGACAGGCTTACGCGGGGACATAGGTCCAACACGCAGAGGCCCTTTAGAGAATTTTAATCTAAAATGTAATGGGACACCAACCTGGGACTCTCCATAGCTGCACTATAAAATGAAGTCATGGATTGTCCCCGGTGGCATTAAGGCTATTGTATGAGATGGAAACTATAACGATAAGGTCTATTGCAATGGGTGTTACATGGAATAAAAAGACTAATAAATACGGGAACAACGGCGTCTGCCTTTCAACTTTGATCGTGAAATTCTATGGCTGACGGTGACTCGCCACTCACAAGATGGGCCCCCTAAATGGCCACCACTACAGGCGACAAGGAGCAACACCGGTGTGAGCGGCTAGGGGTGTAGAGAGGTGCGGCACCGGTTTCACCATCGCGCGTCTCGAAGACTCGGAGCGGGTTTCCCCGTTATTACGCCATTAGACACTTCCACCCCCGAGCATATAGCTCTGGCGGCCCCTCTCTGATCGGCTAACTAAGGCAAGCCAGAGTTGAAAATCCTACGGGCACTCATGGGGTACCACTCCAACCAACCAATAAAGGCAAGCCGGAGACGAGGCCCTGACCGACTCTCTGGAGCATTCGGGTACGCAGTGTCGCCACTCACATTCAGCTCGCCACAAACTGCCCTGCGTTCTGTAGGCTACTTAATATACTGTTTTTTTTCTTCTTCTGATATACTTTTATTATTATTATTATAATTTGTACTCTTGTTATTATTATAATTTGTGTATTTGATCGTTTTATTCCTGTAAGTATTAATATAAATCTGTGTTGTGTACACACATCAAGCTATACAAAACCAGTTTACCCTGATCACTCATCATACCGAAAGGTTGTTTAGTAACATATATACACATCAATGACCGAAAGCCAAGCAATGCGTGTGATGTGTAGCCGTGTGTACACTACTTTGATCTTTTTTCAGTTGTACAGTTCGTCCCGTTTTTTACACATATTTATAAGATTTTTATTGCCCTTGCACATTGTTTTCGCTTACCAATTTTGTTTATTATAATGTTGTTTTTACTATCATTATAAGCGAGAGAACTTGTCTAAAATGAACTTGACAATGTCAATGGGACTGTCCATATTTAATGCGAATGCATTATCCCATTTAATATTATTCACTTCTTTTTGCAACTTTGTCCGGTCTAATGTTATGATTAATTTACTTGAGGTAGTATGTGAGCGCGGATCGACAGTATTGTGTTATCGCATAACCGGTTATGCAGTGGTTGGCCGCCGGCCGGTGCAATGTTACTACAGCTGTGTAACATTGTAACTACTACATTGCGAATAAATATATGATAAATGCATGATTTTGTTACCATACTGCCTTTTTTCTTAATTCTTAGAACATTGTGTGATTCCAGTCTATGCCGGTTTCGTTTATAATGAGTCAAAATAATAATGTATAGGTAGGTATATTATTGTTTAAATTTAAATTTAAAGAAAACTAGATGGCCAATGTCTCTAATTTTTTATTTAAAAATACTGTAATACAATACAATTCCGTGTGGTGTCCGGATTAAGAATATAGCACCACTCCATCTCCTCCCGTGGATGTCGTAAAAGGCGACTAAGGGAATCTAAACCAGAGGGATGGGCAGCAGCGTCTCTTCTGTGAAACGGTAGCCATACTGCGCTCACCAACCCGCCTGCCAAGCGTGGTGAGTATTGGCAAATACCCCCCAAAATGATGACACAGTTGTGAAAATATAAATGGCTGCTATGAATACACATCTAAATAAGATTAAAAATCAGAATCTACGACTTTAACTTTTTTTTTAATTTGTATTTGAATGTAAAATTTGGGTATTTTTTTAATAAAGCAATAAAAAGTATGTTTAGGGGTCTGAAAGGATAGCAGATGACCCCCCCAGTTGGCCATTTCAGTTTGGCACACGATGCACCAAACACCCTGTATATTCAAAATACAATTTTCTTTTGACCAGACAGCATTTTTTAAGCCCTTCGTTATCCATCGCGCAATGTTATTGGATTTAACTATTTTTACGTTCAGCTTTGGAAAACAAAGTTCGAAAAACAATGTCAATATTTCATGTAACACGCCGAAAGCTGCATCGGTATTGTTTTCCATAAAAATATCATAGAAAGACAAAGCATTTCTACATTCTATGTATTTTAAAATATTCGTTCTATTTATCTCCCTTTTTTCTTTAAACCAAATTTTATTATTTAGTTTTATTTTTAAAGGAAAGGCTGTGCCGTATCGTGGTCAGACAATGCTAAATGATGTATTTGTCCTTCAGCTTTGTAAATATTACTGGCAATTTGGTCTATACATGCTTTCTTTCTGAAACATTGTTGTTAGCTAATATTTCCTTCAGTATTTTTGTATATTTTGTGTCTTTAAGTATATCGATGTTCAAGTCACCTGCGATTATAATTATTTTCCTACTGTTTCCCATACTTAGTCTGTTTAATATTAAGTTTAATTTGTTGAACAATATGTCAGGTTTTGAATTTGGTGTTCTATAAATGCACAAAATTACTAGATTATTTCCTATTATTTGTATCCCACACATTGATGTATATATGTTACTATCGTAACCTCAATGATCTCACAACATTTAAAATGTTTTTATTCTGCATATTGTTCTATCATCGACAGTTTTGCACAATGAATATTTTGATCTACCATTACACATACGCCGCCCCTCCTTTTTTTTAGCTCTATTGAAGTATGCTACTAATCTGTATCCTCTCATACGTAAGTTTGTTTCTTCTCCCCTTTGTATAAAAGTTTCAGTGAAACACAGTATCTGTATATTTTTTACCTTGTCTCTAAAATATTGTAATACTAGTTCAATTGAATTTATTTTATTTAAAACTCTGGCTATATTCTGGTGTAGTATTACGAAGTTATTAACGAAATAACGTTTCAGTGTTGTGTGAGTATTCTTCACGGATTTTTATTAAAATAATAAGGAATTGTACCTTTTATATTTTATTAGACATTTCAATGTTATTGTTATTAAATTTTGTAGTTTGTACTGATTTATTCATTTTAAATTTATGATTCTTGAACATACGGCTCGGGCTCCATGTCAGATACTGTAACTTATAATCGTGACAGTCAATTTCAAAATTAATAAGGTCACAAATCTTTTGTTTGTACAGTCTTTTACTTCCATGATAATACTGATGTACTTCTAAAACGCTGCAATTTTTGAATTCTCGAGTAACTAATTTATTACTGTTGTTGAGTAGTGTTTCGTTTAAGAACATTGTGTTATCTACATTTTCGAGTACCTACCTCGTTATTGAGAACAATGTTGGGTCCTAGATTTTTACATTTGGCATTGTGAATTTAATACACTTAGTTTTTTTACCATTCAGTAGCAGGTTATTCGCCGTAAACCAGTGCGTAACTTGAGACAGAGCACTGTTAAAAAAATAGACATAATGCACGAACATTAAAGTTAGCAATTAATCTCAAACAAACGAAAACAGCAAGCAACAACAACGGTGGCTTAAGACCTATTGTCGTAGAAAGCAATTAATGTTGTATTTAAAAAAGCAAACAAGAATCCGTATAAAATATGTACATTTTCTATAACAACTAATAAAAAATATGACTATATTTAATTGAGTCAGTTTATCTTTTCAATGGGCCTCGCAAATGCACAAACGGTTTTAATATTAAAATAAAATATGTTTTAGTGCTTTTTAATTTACTTTTCGTTCATTGATCAAGTTGCATTTTCTCTCCGTCGCTACTATGTCTGTATACTGTACAGTTTTAACAAATACTCCTAGATGGCACTGTTTCAATTCATTAAATCATTTAACGAAATAAGGGTGAACGTGTTTAAGAATAAGTGATTAGTGTTAATTGCTAAATATATTAATTGTGCTTAGTTACTTATTTTGAAAAGTACTGTTGCGTTACATGGTTTACACAGCTTTACATTAAAATTGAAACGCTCATCTTTAATAGTAATAGTATCGATCTGTTAGTCTCCCATGTTCCCTAAAACGCCTGAACAGCCTAAAATCCCACTTGGTCATTAGACCACGTCCTAAACGTCATTTCCTAAAAGTCCTTCGTCAGCACTATTATCTAACTCACACGCCCGGCATTGACGCTCACCACTCACCAGTGACCCAGTGATGCCAACTTAGGGGAATTCCCCCTAAATTTAGGGGCAACAAGTATTGAAAGGGGCGGTTTTAGGGGCAGGATTTGTTTAGGGGTTTTTTAGGGGGCCAAGGATTAATAATTATATAAACTAAAATAGTTATTATATATCTGAACGCTGCCAATTTGCACATGTTGATATATTTTTGAACGCAGCCTAGAACGAACGAACGGTGCGGCTGACGGGTTCATTCCGCACCGCTCATTCCAAAGAGAATACAAACTCTACGGTACTCATTAATCATTATTTAATTGTTCGTTCGCTTGAATTCAGTTCATTCGCTTCATTTTTTGTTTTGTTTGGGTTCCTTCTATCCTTTAGTTAATAGAATTAAGTTAGGTGTAATTTAAGTTGTTAGTCTCAAGAGTTTATGAGTTAAGATCAATATTGTGTCTGTTCTTGCATAAACTTTAAATATTCAGAAAATATGTTAAAAGCATTCAGCTACAGAACACAAAATTACAAAAAAAAAACGCCTTGCACTAGCACCTATTTCTTTATTTTGTCGATGACAGTTCTAATTTGATAGTTGTAGTGTTGTGACCAAATAAGTTATGATATCGATCGCTTATATTTATAATATTTTGAACAAAGACAAATACAACAAAACCATTAAAATAAACATTAAAACCTGTTGTTATAATTATTTCGTTTCATTGTCGAGTACCTACCTATACCTACTTATTTTACAACAGCTTCGAAAATTTTAAAGAAGTTGGCATTATCAATCAAGAATTAATACGTGTAACATCTTGTAATGAAACAGATGTTTGACCTTTTTTTTTTTAATTGTGTTTTTTGGAAATTATATTCAAGTACGAATTACTAATAAAATAATGAAATATGAATAATATTTTTCGATCTTACCGATAGAATAATAAAAAATATGAACTGGTTATTTAAAGAAAAAAATCATGAGTGCAATAAGTTTAATCTTATATTAGAAACAAATACTTAATTTTTTACAGTTTATCAATCAATTACGTAAGTATATATATATAGTATTATTATTCGCCAATAGATGTCTGGCAGAGTCATATTTTTCAGTTGAGACTACTCAAATTTAAAGATATAAGATTAAGAAAACTTGAACTTCAATATTTTGAGTTTAGCGCCATCTATGCGGCAGTAGTGGTACCACTAAGCACTCCATTGTCTCAAAATTAGACTACATAGCTAACCTCATAAAATAGTTCTTAGAGTATGTAACAGATGCTACTTCTCCAAATTAATTTTTTTGGACAAAGTATTTAATATTGAATGTCAGTGGTACCTAAACAAAATTATAATACTTCCATTATAATTAACTTTTATACTATAATGTGAAATAATACTTGACATTATAGTATAAAATGAACATGGTGTTATGCTCGATTATTAACATACCTGGATGACCGAGCTTTGCTCGGTATTTTCGTGTTACTTAACAACGCCATCTGCTGTTGTGTCGTTAAAGCAATTAGTTGCTCACAAAAAATAGTATTATTATTCGCCAATAGATGTCAGGAAGAGTCATATTTTTCAGTTGAGACTACTCAAACGCCTATAAAATGACATTTTCTAAAAATGATTCCTAGCTAGATCGATTTATCGCCCCCGAAACCCCCTATATACTTAATTTTATGAAAATCGTTGGAGCCGATTCCGAGATTCTAATTACATACAAGAATTGCTCATTTAAAGAGATAAGATACTATAATGTGAAATAATACTTGACATTATAGTATAAAATGAACATGGTGTTATGCTCGATTATTAATATACCTGGATGACCGAGCTTAGCTCGGTATTTTCGTGTTACTTAACAACGCCATCTGCTGTTGTGTCGTTAAAGCAATTAGTTGCTCACAAAAAATAGTATTATTATTCGCCAATAGATGTCAGGAAGAGTCATATTTTTCAGTTGAGACTACTCAAACGCCTATAAAATGACATTTTCTAAAAATGATTCCTAGCTAGATCGATTTATCGCCCCCGAAACCCCCTATATACTAAATTTTATGAAAATCGTTGGAGCCGATTCCGAGATTCTAATTACATACAAGAATTGCTCATTTAAAGAGATAAGATAATATTAGTTAATAAATTTGTACAAATGTATCCGGCAGTAGTTTAGTTTCTTACATTAAAGAATCTATCCTAAATATAGGTACTAAAAAAAATACTTAGGGGATTTTAAAATGATCTTGGGGAAAAATTCTGTAGGGTTGGCAAACACTGGAGTGAACCAGTCTGAGGGTGAGATTCAGAAACGTGTTTAAGCTAAGTTCACGCTTCCATCTGTTAAAATTAGGGGTGTAAGTAGTGCATCTTGACATATGGAAGCGTAAGTTCACGCTTAGACTCGTTTCTGAATCTCACCCTGAGTCTCCTTCCATCATCCGTTGTGAGCACTCATTCTATTTCTCGTGTGTATCAGTTCCTTTCTATTTCATTGTTATTTTATATTTTTACTTCTTCTCTTAGATTATGGCTTCCGTAGAGTATCTTCCACAATTTCGCCAATATCAAGTACAAGGCAACCCCTGCTATAATGTACTCTGTGAAGGTAACGTCATATATTAAAAATCTTTACATATTCATATAATATTTCCAATTTTCCATAAACGAAAATATTTCTCAAAAATGAAAATATCTATATAATATATCGGCAACGTCGTACGGCTAATAAACCTGTGTAGTTTTAAAAAGTCTTTTAAAACTTCTCCCGCTCGTTCCCTACTAACAGATCGTTATGAAAAGGCACCATAGACTATACACTTATACTGGTAGTAGGCACTCTGTGAAGTGTGAACAGATCGATTAGAGATGCGCAAAGTATATCAGTGAAAAGAAAAGAGTGATATATATCTTTAGGATCTAAAGATATATATCACTCTTTTATATCTAGATCCCAACTCGCTCAGTGAATCAGAGCCGCTCAGACACTCTGTCACCTCGCGGAGAGCGAAGAGCGGGATACGAAGATATGATCTATTGAGTAAGATTCGAATCAATCGCTCTCTCGTTTAGACGCGAATTTTGCGACGTAATGAATTGAATACAAATTTTGTTTGTAGGCCACAGTATGCAGTATGCACAATTAATTCACGATGATTTTAACACGCGGCTAGATTACAGCGACAAATTTTATGTAGATAACTATAATCTTTCCACTCAGTCGCTCTTTCCAATAATTAGGCCAGACACAGATACAAAAGATTCAAAGATATAGTTGCAATGAAAGTGAGCGAGTCAGAGATTCGCTCTATGAGAGAGATATATATCTTCTATATATCTCTCTCGAGCTAGCGACTCAACTCTAAGATCGATAGAGATAGACTGTCAGTCTCGGTTTTTAATGTTTAGAGTATATTATTATTAAAGTGTTGTTGGTTTCGCAATTATCGGGATCCCTATTGTGATTGAAATTGAACCAGAAAACATAGGCACTGACTACAATGACCTTCAAAAAACTGAGCCCGTCATTTATACGAGTTCATGATAGTCACTCATTAACAAACAACAACTTATGTCCTCTATGTCCAACATATAATGGTAGGTAATAACAACGTTAAAACCAACGTTTCTATTATAAAAAACATGACATGTAAGTATTAAAATAAGCTTCAATACCGGCTGACTTAGGACACACTGTCGCTCATTCAGAGGATGGTCCGAGACTGCGGTGTGCCGTGTTCTGCAAAGGATTCTGTTGCTGGCCAGACCGTAATCTATGGTAATATCTAATAATCTATCACCGTGATAGTTTGCATCACCATATCAACCAAAGGACGGCCACTGCTGAACAAAGGTCTCCCCTTCGATTTCCACAATTGTGTCATAATTTTAGGGGAAATTTTCAAGTACTCACCGTGTTTGTGCTTGCAGGTAAGTGAGTGCAGAATGGCTGCTTTTCTATAGAAGGGATGCTGCTGCCCATCCTACTGGTTTAGAGTTCGTAACGGCTAAATACTGGCACGCCAGTTATTATTAGGTCCAGCATCAACTATTCCAGAAACCTGTTTTCGGTAGGGGACTGGGTAGTTCGAATGCTTAAAGCAGGGACTTAATGTTATCACAGTATTCATGGGAAATGGAGTGGTGCTTTATTCTTAATTCAGACACCACATGGATTATCATGGTTTTAGTTGGTAAGAATTACACACACAACACCTCTCTGCCTATCCCAGGGCACACATCCTCCTCCAGCGAGCAATCAAATATCCTGTCAACATTTACTATTATACATAAATAACATTGTCTGTGCATAGGAAAAGCAGGTTGAGTTTGGTAAAGTTTAGTGAATGTTACCTGTAGAACCCTAAGGAGAGTATGCTGCATTATTGGAACAGATATGAGAGTTGTGATTTTGATTATAAATAGTCACCAATATAAAAATATGCTATGTGCATGTATAGCTAGTTATTGTTATTTGTTTGTTGGATATGACCCCAGCACAATATGGAAGCTACTAATCAAGGAAATTCACAATGTCAACATGCATTTGTCATTCAATGAATAATTACAATACCTGCCTATGGAGATTCTTGACCTTTTCTGTTATTCTTTACTTTCTAGGCCCACCACACTTTGTGTCATTGGAATGGGAACAAGAGATGCAAAAGATACTATCTGCTTTTAACATTTCTATCATGTACAAAGCTTTGTGCAAATGTACTGCACCCGCAGCACAAGGTGATATTTTGTTGATTTTACTATCAATATTCACCGATCAATAATTGTAGTGGTAGGTATAGTAAGTTAACAGTGTCAGCATACAATATATGTTTATAATACAAGTATTCTTTGCTCAACATGGGTTGCTGGAAGCTGAATGTCAGGTCCTGGATATTAAAAGAGATGTCATAAATAATAGGTCATACACCTTATCTACTGTAACAATGAGTTGCCATCGATTGGAATCATAAATATTGCAACCATACTAGCAATGTTATTAGCAAGCAAGCAAAGATAACCCTGGTACTCTCATCAACATCATATCAGCCATACATCATATTGTTCACTGCTGACCAAAGGCCTCCCTAATAGATTTCCACAACTGTCATACATTTTGGGGGGAAATTGCCAGTGCTCACCAGGCAGGTGGATTGGGGAGCGCAACATGACTACTGTTCCACAGATGGGACACTGCTGCTCATCCTTCTGGTTTAGAATCTATTAGTCGCCCTTTAGGACATCCATGGGATGAAATGGAGTATTGCTATATTCTCAATCTGGACACCACACAGAATACCCATACTACCTAGTGTCTTGATATAATTCCTAGTGACCTTCTCTGAAACCCACAGGAAGATATCATCATCTTTTCGGCCGAATAAAAGTACATTGCTGAACACAAACCCCCCCCAATATCGCCACACCGAGCTGACTGTGTGTGTGTATTCATTGGGGAGTTTTGCCATAATCGCCACGCTTGGCAGGCGGGTTGGCGATCGCAGTTCAGTTGTTAATGCACTCAAAGGATGCTGCTGCCTATCCTCCGGATAATCCCATTGTTGCCTTTTACGACACCCACTCGATGAGATGGGTTGATGCTATTCGTAGCCGGCACCACAACGCTAAGGAAGATATAGGAAATTACAATATAAATAAGTTACATTAAACAACATAAAAATGTTGCAGATACAGAAAACCCACCAGAGCCTGTGTACCACCAGCACAAGTAGAGAGCTCAAACTTCGCTTGTGAGTTAGTCTCCGTCTATTGCATACTCATGTAGCAGTTGTTCTCTGTAAAATTTTAGTGGTAAATATTTTGTTTGATCATGATAAGGTTAGCCCCTATAATTTTGATCATAATGTACATACGCGAACTTGCCACCACAACTCGTGCTGACTTTTGTACATGGGTGAAAGACATGATTTTATCTATTGACACAATATACAATCATTATTAGATAATCCATTTATAATGTCATAGTATGCTTTTAACCATTTAACATTATGATTGCAGAACTGTAGACACAGCCATTACAACTGAGTAGATACCTAGGTAGTAACAGTGTTAATGCCTACCACTTGCAGCGGTCATGCCTGAAAGGAAGATGATTCTTTCCACATCAAACCCCTCTGCTTCAGTTAGCAGGTTCTGTCTCTATTGTCATATAAATACCAATGATAAATGAACAGGTCCCATCCACCTTGCTTAGCTTGAAGGTTTGATTACCGCATGATAGCAAGTAGGTACAACATTTGGCTGATATCTCGATATGTCATAAGTAAGTAGTCAGCGTTTTTCAACCTTCATAATGCAGACAGCCAAAGTGTGGAACTCCCTGCCAGCATCTGTGTTCCTTATTACCTATAACCTATTGACCTTTGAAGCAAGAGTGAATATAGAGCATCTTCTATGTGGGCTTCTTCCACTGCAGACCTCATAGATCGTTTTCCATCAGGCGAGATCGCGGTCAAGAACGGACAAATTAAGTAGGTAATAAAAATGAATATGTTTGTTTCGCCCGCAGTGTGGTCCTAAATTAATGTGTATATGTTATGTTGCATGTGCAGAATACTAGTCTGGACTCCGAGAGTATATATAGTACCTAACAATAATGTATTCAGAGTCTCTTTATCTCTTATACCAGTATAGCAATAGGTAGGTATATGTTTATATTTTTTTTATTGTTTCTAGTCTCAAAAACAAGCTTATATATAAAATATTAACTTCCGTGTGTAGATTTTGATCTGAATTTTTCTTCATAATAATATAATAAACTTGTGTCTGAAATTTGTTTCATTTTTTTTTTCAACCTTTTACCTAATAGACCTTATACCTTTTGATTAATAAAATACTGTACCTATATATAAATTCTATTACCTACTTACACATCAAATTATGATCATTTGTCAACTGTCATTGGTTGAATATCTATGGGCTTATCTTGACACTGGCAAAATGGAATACAATTGCCATGAAAAAAAAAAAAAAAAAAAACTGGGTTGAATGGTTGGATGCTAGTACTGGGCGTTTTGTTCAGAAACGCTTTAGGAAAACACTTTTTAGACGAAAAACGAACGGACGGTTTCTCGGCTAACTGACATTACGTTCCAAAACGAACGAGATTTCTAACCTGAATACTCACATACTGCAAACTTCGTTCTCTCAAAAATCGTTCCATTCGCCGTTTCTTCACAAACGTTCGGTTGGTACAACTACTTTGCACGTTTTTGGAACGAAGCATCTAATTAAATACCTTACGACGATTGTAATAAGAACTATTATCGTGTGAAGAACAACCAGTTGTTTTTAACCGCCAAGTAACTACTTTTAGTTACAACGCTAAAATGAATCTTATTTGCATTGATACTAACTACAAATTTGGTGGTAGAAAAACATGATGGAGAAAAACTGTTTCTTTTTGGCTCTCGTTTCAAGGACGGCTAGTCGGACGTTCGTTTTTGTTTGAAATTTGATTCTTGCATATATTGTATAGTGTTGGTTGACGTCATACGTGCATAGTTCCCGCGTTTTTATAAGTCTAGAAAAAGTGTGACAAATGGTTAATAAATTTATTATTTTCGTATTAATGAATGCAATTTGTATATTAAATTATATTAATTTATAATAAAATATACCGGTATCCATTACTTGATGAATTCATTTTTCAGTAGAACATTTTCGTAGTCTAATTACGCGAAAGCACGGAAGAATAATATAGGTATATTAATATTATAGATGGGGGGAATGGGAGGGGGAGACCTTTTTTCAGCAGTGGACGTACTGTGGCTGATATAATGATACATAGGTCATGGTCATGAAAAAACAGTTTCTTTAAAATCTGTTTTTGGAAACTCTTTTTTGAGAAAATAAAACTGTTTCGTTTCATTTTCCGAAAAATCTGAAACGACCCAGTACTATTGGATGCTTTGCTGCTCCATATAAAACTAGTGGGGACGAGTGGTTTCACCCGCGTTTAAATTAAAAGAAATTTAGAGGTAGTTCGACATGACACTTGACATAGAATATATAATTATATTGGATTTCAAGGGCTTTTTTTTGCGGAGAACCCTAATTATTTTAAGTACTAAAATAAAATTAGCGTAAGTTATTCCTTAAAAGTTATAACATCTGCCAGTGAAAGTTCCGTCAAAATCGGTCCAGCCGTTTTGGTGATTACACGGAACAAGCAGACAGACAAAAAAAATTAACAAGATTTTTTTTGTTACATGTACCGTAAGTATATACTTTCATATGCATTTAGTAAAAAGCTGTTATTTTGACATTACAAACAGACATTTAAATTTTAATTATTTGTATAGATAAATAAGTACCTATCTAATTAATAATCATTATCGTCTACATGAGATTCATTGATAAAACTATACAGTCAGCATCAAATTGATGTAAGCCACCAAGGTACCTAGTAAATTAGATCAGTTGGGTATCAATATAAATTCATTCAATACGTAGGTACGCAGGCAGAATACGGATACTGTAAGCTAGTGTTGCTTAAAAATCGATAGTGTCATATAACCCCAAATCACTCATACTATCGATTGCCCTATCGATAGTATCGATATTATCAATAGTATTGATTGGGAGCTTTGCAACAATACTACCGATAGTGCCGATACTATCGAACTGGATCGTAAATACTATCGCTAGTCAAAAATCATGTAATACTATCGATACTATTGTATAATTTCAATTATCGATAGTATTGTTTGATATGTAAAATAAAATCGATAGTATCGATACTATTGATAATATCGATAGGCCAATCGATAGTATGAACGTTTTAGGGTTAGTCCTATCGATAGATCGATAGTCGATTTTAAAGCAACACTACTGTAAGCATCTAAAGTGGTCGATTAATCTTAGCAACATTAATATGTTTTTATAAGTATATCATTGTAGCAACACAGCAATATTATGTAAGATGTCCAGATGTTAAATAATAATTATGGTTCGAATAAAACGTTCAGTATCTACGCAGCTGCAGTAACCAAAAGCATCCCTTAACCAATAAATAAAAAATAACCTTATTCTTTGTAATTACAGTATACTTCAGATAACATACGAGTACCTGTGGTGGTGGTGTGTTAGCTGGACTATTCTACGTAAATATTGTCTTTTTGATTTCATGCAAATAGTAATCTATAATGACATTTTACCAATAGACGCGCCATACTCGAACATTATTGCACTACATACAGAGGGCCTAAAAAGGCCGCTTTAAGTGAATCATAATATGATTCACAATAGAAATCACAAAGTGGTCACATTAAAGAGCGACCGCCGAGAAATGCTACACTGTCTGTCAATTGGACTGGTTTCTATTCATCATCATCATATCAGCTAAAGGACGTTCCCTGCTGAACAATGGTAGAGCATAGATTTCCACAACGAGCGGTAACAAGCCGCCCGCATCCAACGACACCCAGCGACCCTCACCAGGTCCTCTGTCCATCTCGTTCGTCTCGAGGTCGACCCGCGCTGCGTTTTCCGGTGCGCGGTCTCCACTTGAGAATCTTTTTGCCCCAACAGCCCTCAGTTCTACGAGAAATGTGCCTCGCCCATTGCCACTTCAGTTTACTAATCCTTTCAGCTATGTCAGCAACTTTAGTCGATCAGATCGGGCAAGATCTCTTTTCCAGCAGTAGTGTTGGCAGAGCATGAAAATTGGAGTGCAGTGGTCGCCTTCTGTATAGATAGCCGATCCCGCAAAAAGACCGACGAGACGGCATCGGGGTAACAACCACCTCGGAGCCCGGGTAACAACCACCCCGCCACCCGGGTAACAACCACCCCAGCGCCAAGATCCAACACACCTGCTGTCGGTATATGGTGCGGGTCACCTTCCCCTGCCTCGGGGGTCACGGGTGCGTAGCAATACGGAGGCTTCGAAGGAATACTTTACAAGACCAAAGACTTTTCCTCCAAGACGTGCAAAAAAATATGGTCCCCAACTGCTAAGTCCATTAGACGTACGTTTCTCAATATTATGCCTCATTTCAGCAATTGTTTGCTGCTGGTTTAAATTTTGTTGATAAAAAGGCTTAGATATTACTTACATATTTATTGATTAGCATTTGAACAATTGGTTGATTGAATTGATTTGACTTGAACAAATGAAACAGCCGAAGTTTACTTTCGGTAAACTCGTTGTAACTGTACAACTTCTACATGTAATATCGTCTGGAGCTTAAACATGGCTGGGAGCTGTAGTTGAATCCCTTTCGATATTGCAGTATTGTTGTGTGATGCGAGAGTTAATTTATAAATAATCAGGCACACTATGCTCTCTTTATATGAAGTATCGTATGAGGTTCAATAAAAAAAAAAAATTTTTTTTTTATCTAAGTCGTATTATTACTGAACGAAACAGGATTGCGCAATTTAACTAGTACATTTTACTTTTTATTCCGGAGCTTTTGTATGACGTAAGTCGTAACAGACGTTCATCAATGAATGCTTATGTATTAAGTTTACTTCAAGAAATTGTTCTTATTGCTGTAGTTACGTAGTATTATCATATTCATCTATGGTATTATCAACGGCCACAGAGCCACTGGGTTCGTTGGCTATTGTAAGTCTGAAATACCGGAGGAAACTGAACAAAAGTTGATGTCTGACATTGAATTCGACACACATGTATTTTTAAAATCAGGGATTATTTTTGTGTATGCCATAACAGATGGATTAAAACGTTTGTTTCTCAATTTCGAAATGCCTGATACATTTGAATAATTTGGATGAAATGTAGAAACTGTCGCTGTTTGTGACAAGGTTTCATTATTATCGACTATTTTTATAGCATTATTAGAACGGGCTTGATTACTTTTTACTGAAAAGCGTGCTTTTGCCACATGAAAAATTCGATCCAATACTTGTAATTCCGTTTTAGATAAAGTTTTTATATTTGCGTTAGTGAGTATTATTTTTCCAGAAGCCTTTTCTTCAATAATAAAATGAAATTTGCTGGTTAGGTTCAATATATTAATTAACTTTTGTGGATTTTTTAATATATCTTTTTCAGTTGAAAGATTCTTGTCGTGAATCGAGGCAATTTTTTCTGCTTGATAGATTGTATAATCTGGACGATTAAGTGATTTTTTTTCAATTAAATGTGCCATCTTATCGTTATCTTTAACTAAAGCATTGTATTGATTCATACTTTTTGTTCTTATTTTATTTATACCATTCCATAAGTGATCACTCAATAATTGACTGAACGGTATGATTTTGGCAGTATAATCGCATTGTTTTAAAGGTTCTTTAAAGATCTTTGGTAATCTAATATTGATTTTTACCTTTTCGCCTACCAAATCACGCGTATATCTTACATCTAAAGAATATAACAGGTTGATTTTTTTGTTACTTGTCGGTTTACAACAACAATTGCAGTGCGATATTGAACATTGGTGGGAATTTCTTATTAGGTTAACAGTATTTGATAGAGCACCAAGTTTTAACAAACCGTCAGCGAACCGTTCGCGTTTATACCAACAACAAATTTTTTCCTCGATTTTATTAGCTGTCCCCGGTATAAGATTTGATTCGGAACCTTTATTATTATTTCTGAAGAATAATTGAATCTGACCATTTGGTCCCAATTGATAACATTCGTCTTCAAACATATAATTTTTTGAATGTAAAATATCTACATTTTCGTGTATCCGATAATTATTTTCTGATGCTTCAGGAACGATAAAAGATTTGGGAATTAGACTAGAACTTGATATTTGTAAAACTGTTATTGATTTGTGTCTGTTAGTTATCGTTTTCAACAAAGTGCTAGGTGTTTTAAACGGCTTTTCAATACTTGTGTTCATAGACGTGGTTGTCGTCGTTGGTATGTTATGCGATACCGACTCATTTCTGCAGCAGCACCGGCAATCCTTTTTACATTTGTGCCTCTTTTTCATAAATTTACGTGTTTCTTTAGGATAAGATGTTAACGAATTTATAAATTCGATTCTTCTATGCCAGCAACAGCAGTACACTCTCAAGATATTTTTACTGTCTTCTAATGTATGAAAGATATCCACCTGATCACTGTATTTATCCGTCCGAAATGTTTCATAATCCTTAACGAATAATTTATTGTCAAAAACATACATGTCAGCTTCTTTACGCTGAATAATATATATAATCCTATATCTTAACTTACTAGATGAGTGAGGCTTATCTGAATCTTTTGGGCCTGTTTTACTGTCATTTCCAGTTTCCGATCTGATGTTTTTTTTAATTTGTGGGACACCCTTTGAACCTAATGATGTATGTTTTATATCTTCAAGCAACATTTCAACCGGTTTACATGTGGCTAACATACGACTCTTCTTATTTTCAGTTTCTCTTACTTTTTTATTGAATGTATTTATATGACGTGTTAAATCTTGAAATGAAATACGAGGGTCGTTTACTAAATACGTATTACTTCTGAGCTTGAAATTCATATTTGGCATACTCTCTTTGATTATGGATTCAACGATAACGTCTAAATTCATGTCAATTATGTTCGTCTTAAAAATATTCATTTCATCGTGTTTAGTCGTGTACACGACCGGTTTACATAGGTCGGCACGTACAGGCAGCGTTTCCACAAAAACGTTAACTTCTTCAGAAGATATATCAGTAGCCCCATCGCAATAGTCCATAGTCACCTGAAAGGAACAATAATAAATATACAGCAATAAACCTAGGGGATGTACAGCATGTAACACAAACCCTTTCTAATCCTTAATGGTATTATTTTGTATCGCATTGCATACACATATGCGTAACCATTTAATGGATATGTGATAAAATTTTTCGTTGAAAATGTGAACATTATTACACAAAAATAAGGGTAACACTGATCCACGACCTAAGCTATATCCACACTATGCCTTTTTTCGTTCATCAAGGGCATGCATTATAGCGTAGTCAACACCGTACGTGAGGCAGGCCCTTGAGGCATGCGTTATTTGAGTAAATCTACTAAAGGGGTTATAATCAATGTCGCACGATATTGCTTGTAAACGGAATAATATTTTTGCAGCCAATGACGTTGCTTCAAATTCATAAACGAATATACTAAAAGTTATGTAGCCCTCATTCGTGCAAATTTAGAAGACAAAAGATATATTACGCAATTACTCATAAAAACGTCATTGTTTGCAGTGTCGCAATTACGACTTATTAAATGGATCGTGAAAAAAATTGTACCCTGTATCAAATATTTTATCCTAGGTATTTATAAAATAATGTATCTTTTGTTTTATCGCCAAAACAAAGAACTTGTATCTTAACCTAGAGCTAATTATTATTCTTGTAAAAAGTGTAAAAAAATAACCGTCATTATTCGGATCAGTTTAAAATTTTATTTTTTATAATAACCGATTGCAAGCTCCTTGAAAGCAGTACGCCCCTCTGACGTCTCACCCCACTCCTCAGTAGGCCAAAGCACTTCCAAGAAAAGGCGTGTTGAGTCACGCACAGGTGAGTAGTTAAATATGATAGGTACTGCAAACTGTCATTCTAAACGTCATTAGCATATTTAATATTATATCAATTAAAAGTAAGTTCTAATGAAAACATTATTAACGATCTTGAATGAAAGTTTAGCAGTTATTATATCGTGTGGCTTGTTTTCCTCTACTTTAGTTTATCTTGTTTTGACAAGATTGTTTTAATTCGTCATTATTGGCTACATCATTGGCCGTAACACCAACGCCGTTTCGAACACCGTCGGCCTTGTTTGTTATTTTTAAGCTGTTTCAAGGCCATCATAATCTCGTACAGGCTGATATCCTGGGTATAGTGTCGGGTATATATTTCGCGGGTCTTTGCCATAGGTAATGTTACCGATGTGTATAGCTGTCGGTAGACGTTCTTAATTTTTCTCTAAACCTCTGGCTTAGTCGACGCTACACTGCCGTCCTCGGTCTTCAGCTTCATAATACGACTTTGCCCGTCTCTTACAGTATACGAAAGTATTTTTATTAATTCACTAGGCTTGCGTTTGGCCACTATCGCACCTGATGTTAAGCGCCGATGCGGTCGACGATGGAGCAAGCTTGCCTAAAAATAGCTTATGCGGGTAATTCCGTAGTTTGGTGCAAAAAGCATTTCCAGACTAATTTACTCATGAAAACCAAACTATATTTTAACAATTTTTGCATAATGGGTAATAACATAATTATACACTTTGAGCAGTTAGGCTTTTGAAAATTAAAATGAAACAACGTGTAAAATCATTCCGCTCTATTTCCAACTTCGGGCCTCTGCAGGTTCTTCAATGTTTATTTATCTTCATTTGAATAGATGACTTTTAATTAATACGTAATATTAATACCTTACTACGATTCAGGTCACAACGTGTTGCTACTGGTCAGTAGTGGTCAGTCAGCTGCGACAACAGAGTGAGGGAGAGGTACGTCTATCGCAGTCACAATTATTTACGATATTTTATATTGGTATTGTTGGTAGTGCTTCGTCCAAAAATCATATCATCACATTCTTTCGATTTTACAAGGTAATGTAGTAAGCAAACTAATATTATTATTTTAAATGTTCATCTTCTTAATTCATTTGACCCTATCATATTACCGAATTTCTAAAATATTCGATAACGAAGTTATCAAAATATATGTTTGATTATTTCATTAATTTCCACTTCATTACCATCCATTCCATCCAATGTTTTGCGGGAAGGTAATGAACTGTTTTGGAAGGAAATGAAAGATTTTTGTTGGATTAAAACTCGATTTCAATTTAGAATATAATATCTAACTAGCTGCCCGCTCCAGCTTCGCACAGGCGCCACTTAACGGGTCCAATTGTGAATCTAACCGTCCAGGGACCCACTCCAACATACACATCAAATTTCATCAAAATCGGTCCAGCCTTTTAGGAGGAGTTCAGTGACATACACACGTACAGAAGAATTATATACATAAAGATATGAGACGCATAATTTTCTACGTGGATTATTATTTTTCTGTAATAAAATGTGAAAACACGTAAAAAGTTAACAAGAAAAGAAAAATTGGTGAAGGATAGGCTACGTAAATGATTAAAATATGCGCAAACAAAACACGACCCTGAGTTGTATTCTCTTTAAAATGAAAAAAAGAAAGTAGCAGATATTTAGCGAGAAAAGAGACGAATAAGATTTGTAGCATTTAAGAAATAGGCTTCTAGGGCACAACAAGAACAAAATACGGCGTTGGCGTAAAAAATCACAGAACTACTTGAAAAGCATTGATATATAAGTATATTACTATCGAAAGGAAGAAAGAAGAAAAAACGTAGAGACATTATTAGTAGAATCAAATCGATCACAATATGTCTAAACGAAACCGTGTGGTGTCTAGGTTAAGAAATAGCACCACTCCGTCTCCTCCCGTGGATGTCGTTAGAGGCGACTGAGGGGCTTTAAACCAGAGGGATGGGCAGCAGCGTCCATTCTGTGAAACAATAGCCATACTGCGCTCGCCTGCCAAGCATGGTAAATTTCCCCCAATATGACGACACAATTGTGAAAATCTATGAGGGGAGGCCTTTCTTCAGCAGTGGACGTCCTTTGGCCGATATGATGCTGATGACGATGAATCCCAGTATAAGTAGAGTGACATGGAACTATCACTAACCTGGGCATTGTAAGGGAGCCCCGGACGGTGTTGGTGCAGTTGTGAAACGAACTGCTGGTAATTTTGTCAAATATAGTGGAGATGTAGGTTCATTTGAAGATTTTTGGGATGTAGTTACCAAAAATATACAGAATGAATGAATGTACACTTTGAGATAGTAACATAGAGGCGCGATATTGAAGAACACAATAACAAACATTTCCACCAAATATTCCAGGATTTAAAGGAACAATGCTAGTTTATCATGTGATTTTGACTACTAACAACAATAAATCTTACAAATTTGCATAGATTTCCAGTAAATCCATTTCGGCGGAAGCACTATAAAGCGACGGAACACCACGCCTTGAGGCCAAAAGTCTTCTTCCATAACGAAGGGCAGGTAACAATTCAGTACTCGCACCACGAACGCCCTAAAGTTGATGTTGCGGCGGGTCTTCAGCAATTTTACCCTCGGTGTTTACCTAGTCTTTTGTTTCACGTATTATACGATGTCCTCCGCCTTAAGGAATTTATATAATTTATAAAAAAAGACATAATTCCTCCTTAGCTACCTATCTTACCCAATCTTTTCCTCAGCGTCAACTCACCTCAAGGCACTAATTAAGAATTACAAGTTGAATTTCTTTATTTTACAAACACAATAGGTAAATTAGTGGAATTTCGATCACAGGCGATACTAGCAGTACGTAATAAATAAATATTATAATATTCTTAAATTGTTTGTTTTATTTTAGTATCTTATCTCTAACCCACACAATTATTATTTTGACTGGGCCCAGTGGAAACTCTACATTAACTTCCTCCGCCCCGGGGAAGGACGAAAGGGCATGCTGGGCTCCTACCGGCTAAAACCACTGGGGCGGTCAACTTCGGCACCTAAGGGGGGCTCTAGGTCCTCGTATGATCACACTAGAAAACCCCCGCAACCTAGACACATTAATATAGCAATTATCGATATTTTCGCATAAAGGTCTGTCGATGGCGTACGGAACATCACTATATTAGCGCTACACTTATAGACGAGTATCTATAAAACATTTGGTTACGACTTTATCACTTTACGAGCGCATAAATAGGTATAGGTATTCTAAGATTACACGCTGTGTAATATAGAGGTAACATGATTTAAAGGTTATTACCATAAATAATACCTTTATAATACTACACTTTACCGCTTAACCAGTGATTAATTATTAATATTACCCAATATTGCTAGATTTTTTAGAAACAGTTATATTATGATATTAGTATTATATACATTTTCGGTCATAACTATATATTATTATAATGTTTTGCACATATTTTTTGATAATCATTATACCTAACAAGGATAACAATAGTGTACGAACCGAGTCAATGTTGAATCTTTGTATCTTCATACACTTCTGCTTACAATAAGATAAGAAAATAATAACTGTTTGTAAAAAAAACTACGCATGACATCAGGTTCGGAAGATGAAAGCAAAAATGTTACGCATAAGTACACAACACATCCTTACAAGTCACCAGTTGCGGGGGGACTGGGTTGGAAGTGAGGGAGCTGGCATTGGTAGATTATTACCGATCCGTTTGCACCGACTAGGGCCAGCAGCGAGGGGGAGGAAAGGGGCAGGGGCGGTTATACTACACGTCAACGTGCCCCACTCCCCGACGTTATCGCGCGTGTATTTACTGTATTTAGTATGCACCACAGAGTACTTTATAAGTATGCACTATGGCACTATGCTGTCTCGTCGCCTGCTCAAAATAATACAATAAGTAGGTATAGCATATAGCTTGGCCCTCTGGGTGTTTTTGTGTTCGGAGGGTCTAAATAGGCCGCTTCAGGTGAATCATAATATTATCACAACACGATTCACATTAGAAATCACAAAATGTTTACTTGACCAATCATTATATGAATGGCTTACGATTCATGTTTAGAAATTCACCCGTTTGACAATTTTGCTTACAAAATATACATAGGTACCATATACATACGGATGTATATTGTATCCACAGAAAAGACCCAATCTACTACCTGATCCTGAAAAAAATTGATAGCCCTGACAGATTAATATGACTTTTTTCTTTGAGCACAATGCGAAGTGTTTGAACAAACAAAAATTGGTCATAACTTTTGAACCGAAAAAAATGCACCGACATTCTCAGGGTTAAAAAGTTTATAAATGACCTTGTCCATGACCCTATTTGATTTGATCCATACGTGCAGGGACATCCTGTATAAATAAGACACTTTATTATTGAACAACGTTAAATATATTATAATTATCTATATCAATAATTATCAAATGAATTTCGTTAACTATCGATTCAATACTCCGAGAAGAAAAATAACGCTAACTTTAAACATTTTTTTATTCCCTTTTGTTTAAACATTTTGATATTAATCTGCGCGCGAATAGACCCGATATTTTCTTAAAATAATGTGCTAAACTAAACGAGATTGAGATACACATTTACACATTTTCAGAAGTTACAACATTATATTTTAATTGTTACTAATAATATATTCAATTCCCGACTAATAATAAATTACCAGTGAATTAGGAAAAAATATTTTTCCTTCGCTGGTATTCTTTAATCGGCCAAATTAAATGCACGTCAGTTAAGTTTGTCTGCAGTCTAAAATATTAGTTTTAGCAAAGAATATTTAAAAAAATTCATAGCTCACTGTAGTTGGCCATTTAAACGAAAACATATGCAACATACCGATGAGAGGTTATGCTTTCCTCCTTTCATCCATTGGCGCTCTTACAGCCTAAAATAAGTCAAAGTTTTTTATTTCAAATTAAATCAAATATTGGCCCTTATGAAACGTCAGAATCTAAGTTGCACGGTTCCAAATAGTTGATCTCGTGGAGAAGAGCCGGCAAGAAACTCCATGCACTTTTAAAATAATTGAGATTACAATGTTGATTGATACAAATTATTGTAATATATATACCGAGAAAAATGTAGGACAATGTGTAAAGATGGAACATACCACAATAATATTATAATAATAAATTATTTGCCGTGGCAGTTAACGGCTGCCCAGTCCCAACAGACGGCACCCGTTCACGAGCTTGACGCATGCATCAGCATCGCTTAGCTCAACCATATTGTAGGAAACCGAACGACCCGATACACAACGCCACCACCAGCAAGACATTTTAGTGAGTATGACAGACCAATACAGCTAGGCAAAAGACAATCAATATTAGTACTAAAAATAATATCAATGGCTACATGATTCTCACACATTTACAGTTTCGTATGAATATTATAATATAATGTTACAAGAACAATAACTAATAGTCAATGTCATAATATTAAATATAAGAAACTAACATTAACAGAAATGAAATTTTAAATGAATTTGTTCAAGATAATGTCAAGGTGTAAATATTTAAGTAAATAACATAAAAAATACTATTTTAAATGAGTCATGTCAACTTATTTTACATTAATAATATAATCAATTCCAATGTTTAAATATTAAACCCTTGATTGCAAGTTAAAACACTTGCAATCATATCAAATATAAAAGATGTATTAAAATAAATACAACGCCAGAGGGTCGCAGTGTGCAGAAGGGAATCGTATGCCAGACATCTTTATCATCGATGTAATGATTTATGCTATAGTAGGCCTTCGACATTAAAACAAGTTTAATCAAAGATTTGAACTGTAGTTCTGGCAAATCGGTAATACTAGAAGGAATTTTGTTGAGGAACCTAACACTGTTTCCGATAAACGACTTGCTGGTTTTACTAAGTCTAAAGCCAGGCAAGATAAGCTTGTTCTTATTGCGAGTATTTAAATTGATTTTTTGAGCTTTTTTATTGAAACTAGTAATGTTCTTGCGTATATACATGATATTTTGGTATATATATAAGGATGGTAAAGTAAGTATGTTTATCTCCTTAAATAGATCCCGAAGTGACTCACGAGAACCCAGATTATAAATAGATCGGACTGCTCTTTTCTGTAATATAAAAATTGATTCAACATCAGCAGCCGATCCCCACAATAAAATACCGTAGGACATAATACTGTGGAAGTAAGCAAAACATACCTTTCTAGCTGTAGCCACATCTGCGCGATCAATAGCCCAACCATGCTTTAAGGGTTCAATAATATTCACAATGTGTACAATCACACAAGTTCTCAAAAATTATCACTTATTAGGCTGAATTACAGTTCACCAAGATATTTCACTAAATTGTCTAGCACCAGTTCGCTGGAGCTAAACAATCCCTACTAAAATAAAGATATACGCCGAAAGAGATAAAACACCATGATGTTATCCCCCTTACTCCTACATCTATTTGTATCGAAGCATCTCTTTTCATTGTAAATTTTAATAATATATTTGTGGGTTAGGCATTAAACATGTTCTTAATTCTGTTGCCACTCTAAGAGCTCACAGGCAAATTGAAATATATAATAGGTTAGCAGCACTTACTGCCGCTAATTTAGATAAACCTGAAAATCTTTGGGATATCCACAATTCAATGGGGTCTGAATAACAAAGGTAAAACACAAGCACAAGCATTATATTAAGTTAACGGGGGGTTATTATTTGTTAAATTCGGAAGTTATCTCTGACGAAGAGATAGACGTTAGAAATACGGAAAGTATGAAACAACAAATAACTGAGTACATAAACGGAAATCAAAAGAAACAAAGGGAAAGATACGACAAAAGCAAAAAAGTCACTAATTATAAACCAGGACATCTAGTAAGAATAGAAAGAGAGGTAGAGATGAGGTACTCCTATTTAATAACTATGTGATTTCGCTTTTTCGAATGCTCATTTGATTTTTGAAGCTAAGACAATGCAATGTGTCATACGTTTGCCTCACCTAGTACAGAGAGTCAAGAGATATTTAATATATAGGGCCACGGACTAGAAAAAATAGATGGTCTCCGCGCCACTGATATCGAAAGTGAAGCACGGTATCGAACAAATTTAATTCCATCTGGTATCCCCAAAAATCACGCAGATTTTTGGGGATACCAGATGGAATTAAATACTCCCACATTTTTTTAATAAAATAGTAATATTGCATATCGTAGTAATACTTTCATCAAAGATAAGATAGTAAGTAAATTGTCCAAAAGTTGGTAACTAGTTAAATTTATTGTGAAATGAGACGTGCGTATCAAGGTGTGTGGAAAAGAATTAGATAGCTGTCATCTAAAATAAAGATAAAAACACAAATATTTATTCGAAATATTTAATCATATTCTTCGTTATTTCTTATTAACATAAGTAGTGTATGTAGATATCCAGACGAATACTTCGAAAAATTATAGGCTAAAAAGAAGTGAAACTTTGCATTTTAGTTAATTTGTAAGAGAATGAGATGAATACATTATGGAGGTGGTAAACAGAGTTAGGAATGTGTAACTCAGGTCTGAGCCGGTTCAATTATTCAGATCACAGATACTTGAGCT
Source organism: Diloba caeruleocephala (assembly GCA_947459985.1). Classification (NCBI taxonomy): domain Eukaryota; kingdom Metazoa; phylum Arthropoda; class Insecta; order Lepidoptera; family Noctuidae; genus Diloba; species Diloba caeruleocephala. The sequence goes on along the minus strand of OX381627.1, from coordinate 10,202,660 downwards.
GCTGAGCTGCGGTTCAAATGCAACATAGACAGCTCACGGCTCATTGACAGCTCACGGGGTATAATGAAAGCTTTGCTGATAGTTTTTGAGTCTATATTCGCTCAAGTAGTCACTTTGAGCTGTTGATCTATGGTTTATCTGATTCGTTCTGTGAGCTGACGTATTAGTAACTGAATGATTAAAGGTGCATAAATAAAACGCGAAGCTTAACATATTTTTACTATATTTATTTTTTTAAATAAATAGTATACAAAGAAAAATCGCATATTATGTTTTAAATCTATATTATGGAAGAGATGAAAAGTGAAAAGTGGCGGTGTACGGGTTAGGTACATTGATTGCTAAATGATACGAGGAGGTTTTGGATACTGTTTATTACTATGTAATATCTAACAAAATGTAAAATTAAATGATGTGATTAATAATGCTAATTTTGATATAATAATTAAATGCTAGTGTTAGGTGAGTGCACCATACGCTTGCTGACGTTGAACTGGCCGTGACGCGTACAAAATGCTGCAATGTAGGTAAAACGCTGATCACGGCAAATGTACGGTCGTTGACTCGTACAGGCGGTTAACCAATAGAGTGCGCGCCGAGTCACAGTTCACAGTATAGCAATGTACCTACTTGAGCTGACCTGCGAGCCGGCTCGCAGCTCCGGTTCAAGTGCTTGAACCGTGATCTGACCTGCAGCTCATGCTGATTTGTTGAGTTACCCATGTCTAAACAGAGTAGTTCAGTCTAGTTCATTCAAATTTGTGGGGCGACTACGACACCCCGAACAAAGAGGAGACGATGATTATAGGATTATAACACTGTATATTTGTATTCGATCTCATTCTCTCGCAGGCTATATCCTATATATGAATATGTTTGTCACTTTTTCGTTCCACCTAATTTTCTAATCACAACGTTGCTAAAGAAGTTTCACTTCAATAAAAAACATATTACCCAGTTTTTCGGGAAAATTACCCATTTATTTTCTAACAACACAGGCACGTGTAGTTGAGGTTTTGTGTTCCGAATAGTAACGATAATTTAAATCTCCAAAAATGATATATAAATTAGTGTCTTACCTGTGATAAGTTATTCCTTGACACTTTTTTTGCGATGTAGAGTTATTTTTACACCATTTCACGACACAAGACGGCATTATTAGTTTTTTGTTTCAATGATCGTAAATAGTAACTACACTGGCGCTGTCGTGCCGCGTAATGGCGGTCGACCGGCATACTATGATGCATGTGTGTGCGTAAGGCACGTATGTACAAGCGAATCGGCATACTTATGGTGCTTCATTTTCGATATGAGTGGCGCGGAGTCCATCTTTTTTTTCTAGTCCGTGATATAGGGCATTATCAGATTTTTTGTAGTCGATAGGTATTCTATAGATTACCTAGCCATGTTGACGTTGCCATAGTAATGATGAACGCTACCACGGAAATACTACGCAGTGCACTTACTACATTGTTTTCGAGTTTAGTATAATATCTAAACGAATTTAGACATTAACGGAAATGGAAATCAGAGAAAATTATGTAAATATAAAACGCGTTCTAAACGAATCATAATTCAGTCGATGCCAGTGCTTTGGTTATGTTATTATTTTGAGAAAAGAGTTTTCCAATAACAACTAACTAAGAATGTGCTTTTTTAAACATTTTTAATATAATATCCTGCAATGTGTTTATTTCAGTTTAATTATGTAAATTTCTCGAATTTATCTAGAATAAAATTATCCCAGTGACAGTGTAATGTGAAACTATATTTTCTATGATCCAAATACTAACGCGGGGTCAAAAACTGTGGAGGGAAATTTGAAATTAGAATGTTTGTAATTTTTATCCAAGTCAATGATATCATTGATGATTGATCTAAGTAGTTGTAAGTTGTATTTTAAACGTAGGAACAGCCTATATCTCATACGTGAAAACCCACTATCGCATAATTATCTATGAGGCCTCGTATAACGTTCAATAATTGGGTATTTTACATTAATCTTACATACAAATAACGAAACGCTGCATGCAAAAAAATACTAAGACCCACAATATTACCGTGAAGTTCCTTGCTGTCACTGTTTTGTTCATAACCGCATGCAATGGCTCGTTTTACAAGAATTAGCTTTCCACTTTTACTTCAAGTTTCAACTGATAAGTGATACGAGTTCCTACTATACTCCAAAATAATATTGTTTACTAGCTGGGACCCGCGGTTTCACCCGCCGTTTAATTCAAAAGAAATTAGATTATCTATACATCTAAACAAATAAATAAAATTGAAGTGTCTGTTTGTACTGTCAAAATAACAGCTTTTTTCTAAATCACATGAAAGTATATACGGTCGGTACCTACAACAAAAAAACTATTTTAATTTTTTTTGTCTGTCTGTCGGTCTGTCTGTCTGTTTGTTTGTTTCCGATAATCTCCAAAACGGCTGGACCGATTTTTACAAGACTTTCACTGGCAGATAGCTGATGTTATAAGGAATAACTAAGACTTTTATTTCAAAAACATAATTAGGATTCCGCACAAAAATATTAAAACTTATAAAATCCAATATCCAGCCGTTTAGAGGGAACAAACAGACAGAAAAAAAAAGATTTTTTGTAGGTACCATATATACTTTCATATGCATTTAGTAAAAAGCTGTTATTTTGACATTACAAACTGACACTTCAACTTTATTTATTTGTATATATACTAACCATTTATTTTGTTATAGGTGTTGCTGGATGCACCCTGTCGCTGACCGTCGGATCTCTGACCAAGTGAGTGACGCCGTCGGTAACGACCAACGACGGCAAGGATAAGATATAGATACATATTAGAATAACAATCATCATCATCATCAATTCAGCCAAAAAAGTGGCCAAACAACTACCGCTTAGGGCTTATGTTGTGTGCTCATTTGGCGATTTTACCATAATCGCCACGCTTGGCAGGCGCTGCTGCCCATTCTCCGGCTAATCCCTTAGTCGCCTTCTACGACACCCACACGATGTAACGGGTTGGTGTTATTCTTAAACTGGCACCACCCGGCAAGAAATAACATAATAACAAATAAGCTTTGAAAAAAAATGATGATTAACGGTTAACGGTAATTAAAATATGGTGTTCTTCTTTGGTTTTTTGACAAGAAAGATATTCAGTTATTTACGACCACTAGAGTTTCTGTTGGTATTTATATACAGTGAGCTTACAAATACGACAGTAACACATAACATAATTGCTTCATTATCATCATCATCATATCGGCCAAAAAACGTCCACAGATGCTATCCACGATCCTGCATGGCATGGTGTGTCGTCAGTTAGAGGAGAATTTACACTCTATATCTAAGACGATTAGACGGCACGGTTGGTGCAGTGGCTGATACAGTCGGCTGCTGCGCTCCGGGTCGTGGGTTCGATTCCCACACGGAACAAATATTTGTATGACCTGCAGGTAGTTGTTTCGGGTCTGGGTGTATTATGTGGAATTCATGTCTGTAAACGCACCCACGACACAGGAGAAATCCTAGTGTGGGGCAACATAAAAAAAAAAACAAAAAATTAATAGAGCTTGTTGTGTGGATGTTTACAGGCTGTTGTGGTATGTGCTGCGAGTTATGGGTCAAGAAAAGAAAAATCGTGCAATCGGCTTTCTTGTTGCAGTCAGATGCAATAGAATGGTTACTAGAAGCGCCACTTTCTGTTTGCAGGCTAGGATGATTATTTATTTATTTTCAGTACTTTCTGACATTGCTGTAAAAACCTAAGCATTTACATAAAATGGGTGAAGCGTTAAGCAAGTTGATTTCGGCGGGCGGCGTGCAGGCCGGGGGTTCGGTGCTCGACCGAGTTATATCGCAGCCCAGTAGCGAAGATCATACGGTACTTTATAAACTTGCAGATTATAAAAAGGGTAAGTGATAAACAGTGATCGGAATTATGTGAGCTATTTTGTGTACTTTTGATACGCTATGCTATGATATTATACCATAGATATGTTACGTCCATATTAAATGGCGCCCATAATTCAGTCTCGCTATATGTAGTTATAAACTTATAAAAGTGCACACCTATGCTGTAAGAAAGAAGATACAAAAACTAAGAGAGTAAAAGAGATAGCTATCTAAAATATCAACACGTGTACTCGATGTCTCTGTCGCACCTGTGATAGAATATATGTGTCGTCTCTTTTCTTTGCTTGCCCTGTGTTTTCTTCGAGAACATTATTCTATAAATGATTTCAATAATATTTTTACTCAATATTTTATATAGTTTGTTACTGACGTGTGGTATGAGATCCCTAGTTCTTTATTTCTTTTTGCTTGATAGTTTGTGATTTTCTATATACGCACGACGGCGTAATTATATAAAACAATACAGATTGTGACAGTGTGTGCTCGTTGTCCTGTTTTGGACGACTGATTGCGAGGTGCTACAATTGGGGGAGTTTTGGTTCTTACTTTTGACGCGTATGTAACATATCTACTTTTTAAAATATATAATATCATTGACGCTTTGATAATAATTATGGATATGCCCTAGGTTCCCAGGATTTCCAGAATTGTAAACAAATGGATTAGTGTCTTAAATGTACTGTATGCTTAAATTTCAGATAAAATTAAATGCTTAGCTTTTGAATTAACACCATTATATAAGTATACCACGTGGAACAATGCTTTTTTTAAATTTTAAAACTCGATAATTTGGCGCCCTAAGTCGCAAAAAATCTTTACAAGGGACAAAATTTTCTAGAATACCAAAATACCTACGGACTATAATCAAATGTCGGTAAATGTGCTGCTCAGAGATATATAAAAAAGTAATAAGTAAGTATTTTGTCGCTTTTATCAATTAAGCTGAAATATAATGTATAAAATAGGCATTAAAAAATAATCAATGAAATCCCGGTAAAAAAAGTCTAAATTCCGGTATTTCCGGGGCATGTCCATATTTACGTCAACGTTGGGTTCATTAACCTTAAATAGATCAGATAATTCCGATAACTGGTGATACCTAAATAAATGGTATTATTGTTATTAATTATTGAAAATAAATAATAATAAATAAGATCAGAATTTATGTACTTAGCTAAACTATGTTCCGGTTTGAAGTGCACTGTCGTATTTACTGGGCATAGGCACTATTAGGCAATCTGTGGCTTATGAGAGTAAATAAGAATATATATCATCATCATATCAGCCAAAGGAGGTCCACTGCTGCACAAAGGCCTCCCCCATAGATTTCCACAACCAGCGGTCACATGCCACCCGCACCCAACGACTCCCAGCGACTTTCACCTGGTCGTCTGTCCACCTCGTTGGAGGTCGTTCTACGCTGCGTCTTCTGGTTCGCGGTCTTCACTCGAGAACCTTTTTTACCCAACGGCCATCAGTTCCACGAGCAATGTGCCCCGGCCATTGCATGTTGTCAACTTAAGTTCTTCTACGGATCTCCTCATTTCTAATTCGATCTGGTAGAGAAATACCAAGCATGGCTCTCTCCGTAGCTCGTTGAGTGACCTTGAGCTTTACAGTGCTCGGACTATATACACAAACACACCAGCCCGTTAACGTCCACTTACCGCTAACTTGGGGATTCCTATGATCACTACAATGAGCGGTCATATTCCCATAATCACCAGGCTTGGCAGGCGGATTGGTGATCGCAGTATGCTGTTATTAGCACATGAGAGGATGCTGCTGCCCATAATTTTGATATCAACCTTTAGTCACCTTTCACGCCACGCGTGGGTAGAGCGGGGTGGTCTGTTCTTTGATGGGAACTCAAACTACATTATTGCACAAAATTATAAGTAAAAAGAAATGTATCAGTGTAGGCCTTTGTGTCATAGCGTCAATCAGCCATTGCCTTATGTGTAAATAATTTAGAGTATTTCGGCATTGAAATTTGACATATAGTATATATCTGATTTTATGGGTATTTTTATGAGCGGAATCCTTTTCTTTTTCTATTTTATAAAATAAAAGTAACCGCTGTTACTCCTTATAAAATCAGCTATCTGATAGTGAAAGTCTCATCAAAATCGGTCCAGCCGTTTTGGATAGCCGGAAGCGGAACAAACATATAGACTGACAGACAGACGGAGAGACAAACATTTTTTACATTGTTTTTTTTTTGTTGTTAGTACCGTATATACTTTCATATGTATTGAGCAAAAAGATTATTTTTTATAAAGTTATTTTGACAATACAAACAGACACTTAAATTTTATTTAAATGTATAGGGTTGGTATGGTATATATAGGTATGTTCTGGAGCCGTCGTTTCGCCCTATGCGACGGGTGGACGTGGCGGACTAAGGCAACTTTTTTTATTACAGATGACAATTTTGTAGTTAGACATATAATAAGTATACTTTTTTTTTATTGATGTCCTGTGGAAATTCTACATGGAACTTCCTTCACCCCGGGGAAGGGCGAAGGGATATGCCGGACTCCTACCGGCTAAAACCACTGGAGTGGTCATCTTCGGCACCGAAGGGGGGCTCCAGGTCCTCGTAAGATCACACTAGAGCCGCCCATTGGTGCCACGCCTTTAGGCACATCTCGGAAGGGATGACTGTAAAGCGGTCACTCCCTCTAGCGGAGGGAAGGCGACTGTAAAAAGGTCACCCCCCCAGGCACCTCTCGGGGAGGATTGTAAAGGAGCCCCAAGCCTCGCTTTGCGCTGTGCTGCGAACACGGCGGCACGTGACCGCGTGCGCGCCACCGTCTTCCCGGGGGTCGCTCGGTGTGAGCACGCAGACTCCCCAATCTGCGCGCCCGCGACCCCCGAGGCCCCCCACCATGAAGTGACGGCAGGGGGCTCAAGCGTGTTGGACTTGGGAGCCGGGACGGTTGTTGCCCCGGCGCCGTCTCGTCCTTCTCCGTGCGGGATCAGCCCTCTCCCGATCCCGCTCTGCAGTCTCCTTCTGGAGCATGACACTCTCGCAGGAGGAGACATAATAAGTATACCTACGGTTATATTCACTATTTTTTTCGGAAATAGGTGGTAGCATTTAATTTATGACAATTATTGTAATAGGTACTTACAAGATGTTGATCTGTATCTGTCTTGTCGCTGACATGCAAAAACGTGATATGTGTTAATATAGATTATGACGTCCCTATTTTATTTCATAAATATTTCTTTCGAAGGAGGTCTCCTAATCGAGACGTATACTAAAGGTGGAATAATGGCAGCAGAGAAGTTAATAAGGGACGAGTTCGCTGCGTACATGTATGCGGGCGGCAGAGGCAGGGTTATCAACCGCGCAGAGTACCTGCGGTGGAAGTTCAGAGACCAAGAACAGGTAGGGTCATGTAAAGCGATATGAACGGTTGCACTGTGTATCCACTTTAAATATTGGTAACTGGAACAACATTTTTATTTACAGTTATTTTTACATTTGAAAATAAATATTATTTTGTAATTAAATACTTAAAAATAGATGAAACTTATATATACACGTAACTAAAAATATACGTCATTTGCGGCTTTTAGAAGTGAAACTTCTTTTGGAATGGTGTAAATTGGATTTTATGAAACGAAAACGTGTAACGAAAGAGATACTACTATAAATGTATTTATAGGGAGAGAATAAGATAAAACACGTTTCTATAGTTTCCCTATTCCCTATTGTCGATCAATCGCTTTCTCTCTCTCTGTTTACCACCTCCATAATGTATTCATCTCATTCTCTTACAAATTAACCAAAATACAAAGTTTGACTTCTACCGCGTGTGAACTCACACTTTTTTCCATCATTTTATTACAACGGCACCTGTTCTTTATTTGAGTGCGTTTTCGTGATAACAGCGTGAAAAAAGGTTTTTTTTCTGTTCGAATAGCAACTTTTCTAATCAACTGTTAAATATTTTTGCATTAATAATGTAACTTACACCTTGATTTGCCATAAAAGCGACCCTAAAACTTACTACTGTCTCCTTGAAATAAAGTTTACTACATTTAGGCAAGACATTGGACATTATCTCTTCCACACAAAAACTTTTTACACTGTTTCCAATGTGTGCAGCATTTATGTGGTTTGGTATTTCAGGAGTGACGGTTGAGTTACTCCATAATACTCACAAACTGCATATATCAGGTGGTGTTGCCAATAGAAGCGTCGCTGTCCCCTCATGACCCTCTTGCGAAATGGGAGGACCACACCGCGTGCTGGCAGATGTGTTACAGAGGCGCTCTCGGAGAGTCGCTTCTTCATGTTCTTATAATTTGTGACACCAAGGTATGACGCTTCATTAACTAAGAGCTTGTGGTTCGTTCGATCGTATACGCCTTGCTATATTACGAGATGTTTATATTAAACAAGCTGACTAAATAAGATAATTGATTTGACGGCACGATTGGTGCAGTGGCTGATACAGTCGGCTGCTGCGCACCGGGTCGCGGGTTCGATTCCCGCACGGAACAAATATTTGTATGATCTGCAGGTAGTTGTTCCGGGTCTGGGTGTATTGTGTGTCTGTAAACGCACCCACGACACAGGAGAAATCCTAGTACGGGGCAACGTTTCACAATTTTTAAAATATAAAAATAAATTCCAATTATATAAATAAAGTGCCGTGTGGTGCCGGCTTTTCCGTGTGGTGCCGACTCAGAATATCACCACCCCATCTCCTCCCATGGGTGTCGTAAAAGTTGACTAAGGGATTAGCCGAAGGATGGGCAGCAGCGTCCTTCGAATACATTAGCAACTCAACTGCGATCGCCAACCCGTCTGCCAAGCGTGGCGATTATGGCAAAATCTTGAGGCATCTTTGGGGGAGGCCTGTGTCCAGCAGTGGACTTCATTCGGCCGAAATGATGAAATAAATAAAAATTGCCACTTATTTACAGATTCACACGAGGTTAGCAAGAACGTTAGTAAAATGTTTTCCAAGACTGTCGTTGGATGTTGTAGAAGGTGAAGAATATTTAGGTAAGTTACACACGGCTACAAATCAAGCTATACATATCTAGCTTAAGCTGATCTCATCGTAAAAAGTATACAATACGAGATCATATTTATATTGGAAATTTGTAGCTTGATATGTAGCCGTCGTACATGATGAAAAGTAGTAAGTACCAGTAATGAATTTAGTTGCACAACCAAATACCGTATTTAATCCCTTATCCTCGCCTAATACCTTTTTAATATCCTCGCCTAATCTTATATCTTTAAATGAGCAATTCTTGTATATATATAATTGGAATCTCGGAATCGGCTCCAACGATTTTCATAAAATTTAGTATATAGGGGGTTTCGGGGGCGATAAATCGATCTAGCTAGGAATCATTTTTAGAAAATGTCATTTTATAGGCGTTTGAGTAGTCTCAACTGAAAAATATGACTCTTCCTGACATCTATTGGCGAATAATAATACTATTTTTTGTGAGCAACTAATTGCTTCAACGACACAACAGCAGATGGCGTTGTTAAGTAACACGAAAATACCGAGCAAAGCTCGGTCATCCAGGTACTACCTTTTTAAATATGAGACTATAAGTGTGCTCTCTACTTAAATTAGTAATGTCTTAGGACTTCGCGATTATTAGTCATTTAATAAAACACTTTTAAACGGATTACATCGCGTATCATGTCATCATCATCATCATATAATCCAAAAGACGTCCACTACAGAACAAAGGCCTTCGTGCATAGATTTTCACAATTGTGTCGTCATTTTAGAGGAAATTTGCCAGGACTCAACACCCTTGGCAGGCGAGTTGGTAAGCGCAGTTTGGCTAGTCTTCCACAGAAGGGGCGCCACTGCCCATCCCCGCATTTTACGAAATCCACGGTAGAAGATGGAGTGGTGATATATTCTAAATCCGGAAACCACGCTTATGTATATTATAGATTTTTGTTTTCCTAACATTTTGAACTTTGCAGCGTTCGTGGTCGCATAATGACTAAGGTGAAAGGCGTCGTTACAGATTTTATAAGTAATTTTATCTACCGTATAATTCAAATAAAAAATTGTTTCAATACACGCAGTAATCACTAACAGCGTCTTGATGTCTTTAGTGTGGTAAGTATGTTGTTTGGGACTATATTATTTTAATAACAGGATTCCAAAATTATGTAACGTCAGGAAAACAGGTGAATCTACTCGTATAATATAAACGCGATGTAATCCGTTTGAAAGTGTTTTATTATAATTTACTTATAGTCTCATAATTAGGTAATCTAACTTTTATATCAAGCACGCTTTTATTTTAAGATAAAAAAGTGCTTTCTAGCCATTGAGGTATAATGCAGTACATTATACCTTAATGTTTTTAGCATAATTATATTTCATTCAAAACGTGTTTTTATTCTTTTTATGTATAATTTTATTTATAAGATACCTAATAAATGGACAACACGGTTGCCTCTGTGGCTAAGCGCTTTAGCTTTTGCGCTTTGGGTCGGGTATCGACTATCGTGCGGGAATCGAACATTCCCGCACGATAGTTATTTCAAGTCTGTCTATGTGAGATTTATTATATTATAGATTTATGTTAGTACAGGAGAAATTAAGTGTCTTATGAAACCTCAGAATCTAAGTTGTACGGTTCCAAATCGTTGACCTCGCGGAGAAGAACCGCGAAGAAACTCCATGGATACTCTTTTAAAATGATTTTAAAACATACCGACAAAAATGTAGGTTAATGTGCAAAGATAGAACATACCACAATAATATATTATAATAATTTATTTGCTGTGGCAGTCAACGACGGACCAGTGCCAACAGACGGCACTCGTTCACGAGCATGATGCATGCATCAGCATCGCTTAGCTCAACCATACTGAAGGGACCGAACGACCCGATACACAACGCCACCGTTAGCAAGACATTTTAGTGAGCATGACAGACCAGTTATCATCAGAAACACACCAGTAACCACAGCAGAGATACTTCAAGCAACATTGTTTACATTTTTCTTTCTTTTGTTTTTGGTGACCGTTAGATATGTAGGCTTACACACAGAAATAGGAAATAAGAAGTGGTACGGGGGCGTAACCGCGCCACCGCGAGATGACCGATTTGGGCCATCCGGAAAAAATTGCCGTTTTATAACATCAGTTGAGATTGGATCGCGTAAGAAAAACTTTGTTAAATTGTCATGTTGTTCGGGGATAACGTGCAAAAACCGAAGCGAAAATAATAACTTTGTCAAGGAAGGAATCATTTACAATGTGCAGAATATGTGAATGAATTTTCTTGTATTTGTCTATAAAAAGAATAATGAAAACAATATTTTTTTATGTTGTGTTTATTCAGTTCATTGGACGAGAACTTGTAACTGTGTGCATTAGTGTGCTTTTATGAAGAATGGTAGTGGGAAAATGGATTTCTAGGCTCGCATACTTTTGATCTGCATGGCATATCTCCTTTCTTCCAATATCTTTGGGCTTACAGGACATGAGTTGCAATGGTCGAAATGTGTGCGAGTCACCTCAGTCGTATCGCAATGCACTGCTGGCGTAGGCCGTCCCTAGGTCTTATTTCACTGATACTATGAAAATGATAATTATGCAATAATATAATGTTGATGTTTCTACTGTATAGGAGCCAGTTCTCTTCACCTGGCAATAGCGTACAGCAACAACGAACTGGTTCAAGACTTAGTGGAAGCGGGCGCCGATGTCAGCCAGCGAGCTATCGGTAAGATTATTTTCTAAGGTGGGGTGCAATTCCTTAATCGCAAACCTCCATACATATTGAATACAGAATTTAAATAACGGTGACAACCCAATTTGGTATTCCCTAAGACTCGTCCCCATGTCTGACCGTCTACTACGCGTCCTTGAATAGCTTCATTCACGACTTAGCGTATACCGAATTGGTATTTCACCGTCATTTTAATTCTGTACTGAAGGATGTATGGATGTTTGACCTTAAGGAATTGCACCCCTGATGTTGCATAAGAGTCATGTTCGTAAGAACTCTACTAGACTTTTTTATAATTTGTTGTCAGCACGGGCTGCTGCACTGAACTGCTCTAGGGATGCAAGGATTTCAGTCCTTTAGCATCCTGACAAGTATCTCGTAGAAATTGTGTCACACGTGATCATGTTTAACGACTGCTCGATAGTACCGAGCTTAAGATTAAAAAAATTCGCATTGTAATATACAACATTATCTATACAAATAAATAAAATTGGAGTGTCTGTTTGTAATGTCAAAATAACAACTTTTTACTAAATGCATATGAAAGTATATACGGTACATATAACAGAAGAACATTTTTTATTGTCTGTCTGTTTGTTCCGGGTAATCTCCGAAACGGCTGGACTGAATTTGACGGGACTTTCACTGGCAGATAACTGATGTTATAAGGAATAACTTAGGCTACTTTTACTTTTAGAAAAATAATTAGTGTTCCGCTCCAAAAAAAAATCCCTTGAAACCCAATTCCCAATATATATTCTATGTCAAGTGTCTATGTCGAAGTACTCTAAATTTCTTTTAAATTAAACGCGGGTGAAACCGCTGGTCCCAGCTAGTATTAAATATTTACGAAGGCCGAAACACCCCAAAATTATGTTTCAGCAGAGCCATAAATCATGCTTTACACATATAATGAGATAAATGTAGGTTAATGTGTAAAGTACTTCATACTATAATAATATTATAATAATGGATGCCAGGGCAGTTAATGGTTGCACAGTCCCGACAGACGGCACCCGGTCCGTATATTATTGTTTTTCACTGTATTTACTCGTATATTTCCGGTGACTTGAGCAATGCGCTGCGAAATAGAAGCAGTGGAAGATACCTTATTTTTCCAGGTGGGAGGGGCGTCCTTGAGGATTTCCCCACAACAAAACAGTTTTTATCTCAAACATTTGGACGACGGAAGATATTTTTTCCGGAATAATTTGTAGATTCATTCTTTTAAAAGCTATCGTCTGAAAATGCAATATAAGTCGCTTTCTCGTCTGTCTGTTTTGTTTGTCTGATCAACACAAGGTTGTTTTTTTTAATATGCCACGGTTTCAAATCGGCCTAAAAAGTAAAAAAGAAAACACGTAGCTCTTAGATTTATAACCCCATTCACATTCCTGGCCCAATACAGATAGTGTGTTGGCGACGAATATAAGTGAATGTGTGATTAAAACATAAACAATGGACATTTAAGGGATTGTAAATAAAAAAACATTAACTATAGTAATTGTGAAAGTGCTTAAAACAACGAAAATCTAACTGTATTATCTAAATCGTATTTACGTTGATTTCTTGTGTCTTTTATCGCTAAAACTATTTGAATTATATAAACAATGATTAGGCCCATCGCAGAGAACAACTTTTAAAGCCATATCTTATATACATTGATAGCTATCGGCATGTTTGTAATATTATTTTACGAAACCTTATGTTTCGTGACAGTTTATCAACTAAAATCGTAGTTCAGATAAATATAATATTAATGTACTTAAATTGAACATAAAGCTTGTGTATTTATGCATATAATAAGTAACATTTTATGTTAATTGTTATATCTCTAACATAATATGTAATTAATTTAGATTAGACGGCACGGTTGGTGCAGTGGCTGTTACAGTCAGCTGCTGCGCTCCGGGTCGTGGGTTCGATTCCCGCACGGAACAAATATTTGTATGATCTACAGGTAGTTGTTCCGGGTCTGGGTGTATTATATGTGGAATTCATGTTTGTAAACACACCCACGACACAGGAGAAATCCTAGAGTGGGGCAACGTGTTTTTAAAGAAAAAAATTAATTATTGTTCATCATTTCGGCCGAATGAAGTCCACTGTTGGACACAGGCCTCCCGCAAAGATCACCACAACAACCGATATGGGTGTGTTGTGGGCTCGTTGGGTGTTTTGCCATAATCGCCACGCTTGGCAGACGGGTTGGCGATCGCAGTTTAGTTGTTAATGTACTCGAAGGACGCTGCTGCCCATCCTCCGGCTAATCCCTTAGTCAACTTTTACGACACCCAGGGGACTCTCCCGACTCCCCAGGAGAGGGAGAGGAGGAGGGGAGATGGGGTGGTGGTATTCTGAGCCGGCACCACAGGTACCATATATACATGTTCATATATCAACTACTGATAGATTGTCAGGAATAAAAAAGACGTGACTCTGTTGAACGAACTGGAATTAAATATGCTGGATGTTAGGTCTGGTTCAAGTTATTCTTGCAAGCCTTAAGTCAGATGCTGCTAAATAACAATGTTACTTGGTAACAATCGTTCAGCAGGGAGTTATACTTTTTAATTAGTACTTATTATTTATTGTAGACATTGTAATACGATCATGGAAGAATCCCAAAACATAAACAAAGAAAAAAAAAAAAAAGTTCATACAAAATAACTAAATGATCATACACTATATAAGATCTAAATCGACTATTCGCAGTCAAAGTAACTTTTCAAGATGTTTGCCGATATCTGTTTACAGTAGATAATCTGTGTCGTCAAAGAAAAAGGCAATAAGTCAATTAAATTGATAACCCTTTTTTTTAACTTTACCCCACACTAGGATCTCTCCTGTGTCGTGGCTGCGTTTACAGACATGAACTCCACACACAATACACCCAGACCCGGAACAACCACCTGCAGATAATAATTATTGTTATCATGATGAAAATCATCGAACGATTTGTAAAGTTTTTAATCAAAAATGAAGGCTGTCGCCACGGTAAAGATTGCGAGTAGCTAAGCGAACGTCAAACGTAGGACGATATTTGTTTTTACATAGTTACTTCTACATAGTTATTTCTCTGTTTACTAAGTTCCTCCCAATACTTCTATAGTGAAAAGTATAGTTTCATTTAAACTGATCCCCTACATAGTGTGTGATGTTTTTACTTCGTTTATAAATACGTTGTATACTAATTAGTTTATTCATTACATACATGTACAGTACATATACTTATTTTTTGTTAAGGAAGCTTCTTCCTACCCCGCGACCAGCAACGTGTGCCTCCAGCTAGGCAGACGAATTACGAGGGTCTAGCGTACTTAGGCGAGTACCCGCTGGCCTGGGCGGCGTGTTGTGCCAACGAGGCTGTGTACAACCTGCTGTGTGACTCCGGAGCAGACCCTGATGCGCAGGATTCCTTTGGGAACATGATCCTGCACATGGTGGTCGTCTGTGACAAGCTGGTTAGTTCATTCGACCTGATTCACCAATTAATAATAAACAGATTTAGCGTGTAGAATACAGGTGTAATGGAGAAGTCTGTTACTTTCCTTTTTACCCAGTACTCACAATATGTTTTGCCCTGTGTCACGACACCACCCACCCACGGGTACAGTTTACAGATATAAATCTCACATGCACAAACACCCAGACCCGAAACAACTATCTGTAGATCATATAAATATTTGACATGCGCGGTAATCGAACCCGTCTGGCGCAGAAAGCCAATCGTTTAACCCCTGCGCCAACCATGTCGTCACACACATAATTTCATAGATAATGGTGTTAAAGTTAACCGTATACATTACAACTTATTATTGACAGGAACAGCGTTCACAGGAAAATTACAGTGCTCTGACGGGCCGCCCAGCGAATGTTGTCATATCTGCCACCATTCAAATGGTTACGCATGGCGTGTACCAACTTTCCTTTCAGGTGTTTATATTCTAAGTTATAGGGTTAGTTTATGTAGCCCTAACAAACTAAATCTTCTTTTAGGACATGTTCGGTTACGCGCTCCGTCACCCTAAGGTTCCAGCCAGCAACGGCCGCATGAACCTGGAAGGGTTCACGCCGCTAACGTTGGCTTGTCAACTAGGCCGAGCATCAGTCTTCAGGGAGATGCTGGAGCTTTCCGCCAAGGAGTTCTGGCGGTACTCCAATATTACATGCTCAGCGTATCCACTGAATGCGTTGGATACATTGCTGCCCGATGGTAGGACCAGTAAGTTTGAATTTGAATTCATGGGCTGGGGGACAGTCGTTCGGGAGAGGGCCGATACCGCTCGGAAATGGACGATCTCCGGCCACCATGAGGAGTGACCTGCGGGAACAGAAACAGGCCCAAGAAGGCGGCGCGCGCCTCTCTGAAGGACAGGTGCGACCAACAAGGTCGCACAGAGAATGGGCCCGTCAGATATTGACGGGCCGATACCTGCTGGGGGCGCAGTCTAATGCAGACAAAGCGTACACCTCACCCCCGGCTAGAGGTAAAAAGAAGGACACTGTGGAAGTTTAGCCGGTTTGAGCCCGGCATGCCCCTTCGCCCTTCCCAAGGCGGAGGAAGTCCAAGAGGATTTCAAAAGAAACTTTTCTTTTTTGGAAAAAAAGGCGGCCGCCCTCGGCCCCCGACCCAACGTGTCTTATCGCCCGCCACGCTTCTACTTCATTATCACTTAGCGTTCTTTCAAACTTTTTCGATTTTTTTACAATTATCAGCCTATGACCTTATGCGCCTGTATCGCGATCGGGTGGTAAGTACAAAATATCACGGAAGGGCATTTCAGGGCCTAGAGCTCGGTCATTGTATGATACGGGTGCGTACGTAAGCTGAAAGTGTTTTGAATAGATACTAATTTCATAACTGGGTATTTGTTTAAGTTAAATCAGTTTTTATTCATAGTGGGATCTGTACCTAATTTACCGCATTGGAGTGTTGCACATGACTAATTCGGCTTCCTGTATAATTAGTAAAGAATATATTATGGCGTACCTAAACGAATTTGCCAACCCAACATTCCTTCTCATAATAATTTAACCTTGTACTTCCTTAACACAAGGCTATAACATGAGACTTGTTAAACGAGTGCCATATTGAAGGAGGGTATTCAGTACATGATTCTCGTTCCAAATATGTATAAAATATAATACCTTAATATTTTATCTATTTTTCCATATCTTTTTGCCATGAGAAGTAGGAATATAAAGTCAATTTATACTATTTTACCAACTTTTATTACAATTAGGTAATTATGTTTACGCAAAGGTCGCTCGCTAGTCAGGTGCACTCCACGTAAGGGTGGCCATGTTTTACTAACCTGTTTCCTACAGTTACATAAACTTTATTTACGATAGTGAATATTAGTAAAAAAAAAAAGCTCCTCAGATGTTGGTGGTTAATATAATGAATTATCATATGATGAATATGTCCCTCGTTTAAACAATCCTTCTGTATATCATACCAGATAATCGATGTCTGTGATTTGTGGTAGTCACCCCTCTTTCTGGGTGAACCTCCCGACGCTGCATAATACTTGCATAACAGCCGAGACTGGGTACACAGACAGTATCCATGCAAATTGCAAATAGATAAGTGGCTGACTAAAACTGAACACATATATATCGTTTTTAGATTGGAACTCAGCCTTGTTCATAATCCTGAACGGTACGAAACAAGAGCATCTCAATATGTTGGACGGTGGAATTATACAAAGGTTGCTGGAAGAGAAATGGAAGACATTTGCAAGAGTACGTATATTTCGGGTGATTTTTTGAAGTAACCGAGCTTTGGAAACAAAATAGGATTAAACAGTATGAGATTATACAGTATGATCTACTATTAATCAATCTCATACCTCTCTGCAACGCGTAGAGGACTAGAAAGAATTCCTAATTAGTATTTTAACATTCATCGCTACGCCTGGAGAAGTCCTAATATTTAGGGCCAATACCGCTCTAAGACTGGTGTCGACAAGACAGGGGTACTATACACCGGAACATCATCGCCTCGCAGTTCAGTGGCCTGGGCAAGGTATTATCTGCTTTACCGACATCGATAAGCCTGTGTTTCGTATTATAGAGTATTATAATATCTGTGGTTTGACGTTAATCGTCCGCCATCTATAGGTCGTCACAGCCTCGTCGTATAACGGAATGGCGTACTCCGAATTACGTTTCATGAGGTTGGGCGTTGTGCATAAATATGAATAAACCTTCTATTTCTCATCCGTCTTCCCATTACAGAACAAGTTCCTCAAACGCCTTCTAATCCTAATGTCGCACATCCTACTGCTCTCCTTCTCGGTGTACCTTAGACACAGCAGCGCCGAAGCAGACGCACACCCTAATTGGGATTTAGAGGTGACTGACGCGAGGAGTGGGATCAGATTAGCAAGTGAACTGGGGACTTTAGCCAGCACCCTGTGCTATATTATACTGCAGCAAGGAGATGAACTAAAGAATCAAGGCCTGGTGGCTTATTTCAAGCAATTGGTAAGTGAAATGACAAATAAGTCAGTTTATAGCACTTCAGTTCAGCTCTTCACTTTCTTTCTACGCGTTTATTTTATTATTTGTTAAAGATCCACGAGCCAGCCAAATTCATCTTTCTTACGTCAAACCTGCTCCTCCTGGCATGCATTCCAGCGCGTTTGATGCGGCAAACCATGCTGGAGGAGGCACTGCTGATCTTCCTCTTGCCGGGTTGCTGGTTCCTGCTCATGTTTTTCGCTGGGTAAGTTAAATGATGGAGATTTAAGCACAGCCAACAAACTACACATTTCCCAAATGTCATCATCATCATATCAGCCAAAGGACGTCCACTGCTGAACAAGGCCTCCCCCATAGATTTCCACAATTGTGTGGTAATTTGGGGGGTATTGGCCAGTACTCGGCACGCTTGGCAGGCGGGTTAGTAAGCGCAGAGTTGTTGAAAAAGGTTATTAGAACGAACTTTATTGTATGTGACTGTCTATATTTACCCTAATTTTAAGTTTATTTTTAATTCTTCAATTGATTGAGGACTCTCATGGCAGCAGAGAGTGGTTGTTAAAATAAATTTTGAATTGTCACTCTGTCTAATGTCTTGTATAATATATATGTCTACTACAAGAATGACTACTGATCCACATAAGGGACGCTGCTGTCCATCCCTCTGCTTCAGAGTCCCTTAGTCTTCTTTTATGACATCCACGGAAGGAGTGGAGTAGCTAGTAGTAGTAGAGTGGTTCTATAATCTGGATACCAACACGCATAAATATCAACGTTCCTCTAAATGTTACTGACTGACGAGGGTCTGATGTTGAAAATTAGTGGTGACGGGTATGGCCGGTGCGAGACGGCTTAGAACCGAACCCAGGGAGGGAATTCCTAAGCTCAATCCGATTGTCTAGGATACTTATTAATAACAAGAACTCCTTTTTAGGAGTGATCCAGTCCAGTGCCTTGTAGTGCCTTGACTACAATAATGTCTTAGATTTTCGCGATTATTACACATTATAATAAAACACTTTTAAACGGATTCTATCGCGTATATTTTGATTTTTGATTTTCCTGACGTTTCGAATACTTTGCAGCATTCGTGGTCGCGTGGTCCAAAATATACGCGATAGAATCCGTTTAAAAGTGTTTTATTATAATGTACAATAATGTGTTAAACATAACACAAAACTAGGGCCTGATTTACCATATTGACTAAATAAGATTCCCCCGAAATACTCACACAGAAAATACCGACGTGAAGTAGTTTAACATTGTGTGGCTGCGTTTCGTACGGTTACCCACGAATACTGGAAGCCCAACCCCAAGAATATGGCAGAAATACGATATGGGGGCCTCCAAGGAAAAGGTGTGTCTGCCCTAAACGGTCGGCAACGCGCCAACGGCTCCACTGGTGGTGCGGATGTTTATTAGCGGCTTGCTTGTTGACGCTCCAATGTAATAAAACACATAATCTCTGACTTATCATCTATTAAACATCGTCTCTCTATCTTCACAGTGCGGTGAAGCTGACTGGTCCGTTCGTGACTATGATCTACAGCATGATAACAGGCGACATGTTCACCTTCGGCATCATCTACTCCATTGTGCTATTCGGATTCTCACAGTCATTCTACTTTTTATACAAAGGTGAGATACCTCAAGCTCCATGCTCCACTCTACTGTAATAACTACTCCTGTTAAGCCACAGCTGTTTAGTTGAATTCCGAAGTCACTTACTCTTCACTTCTACTCTGGTCATGATATAAGCGCTAACGGCATCTCGCACTAATTTTGTTGATGCAGTAACGAAGGAAGGTTTATAAACCGAATCTATGGATGAATTTCGTTTGAGCATTCGCGGCTAAGTGGAACAAGAACAAGAAATAATAGGCCTATTATGTAGAGATAATTATGTACTGATTTCATCGATTTTAATTTATTATTGAAATCCTTGGATAATTTTTATACTGTGAGGTGGTTCCAGGTTTCCCGAATGTGCAATCTACATTGTTCTCGAGCTACCCCAGCACGTGGATGGCGCTGTTCCAAATCACTCTAGGTGATTACAGTGTAAGTTACGTATCAAATATGAAGGTCCTTAACATTTCGACGCTTCTCTTAGAGTATCGTTTATGTGCAGACTCGTAATTTGGGACCCTTGCTTGTCACCTATCAAATGAAAGAAGATCTAGTTGTTGGTACAATTTTAATGTGACCATTAAATAAATCAAGACTTATTGACTTAGTGGTCGTAACGGGGATGCCAAGCTTGTGCCTGTGTGGTCCATTCGACATAAAACTCGACCTTCAATTGTTTGTTGAACTGCCAACGCATATGACGGCCACAGGCACAAAAGGGACAGATCGTAAATCCAACTAACTTTATCAATCGATTCGTTTCAAATGGGTCTTTAGTATGATTCATTAAAAACTATCTGTAAAGGGATGTTAAGGGGATGTTTAGAGAAATTCTACTTATAAAAAAATCCATCACTAAAAGGAGCCCATTGTAGCTAAAATCGATATCTGAACAAGCGTCTCATTGTCTTAAATTCAAGAACGTGACCATTCCGCTTTCATTTTGATCTGTCATACTTTACATTAAATCTTAAATGTTTGATTAGCGATTATCTCCTGTTATTGATTTTGTTAATGAGCCGTTTCTTGTCCTGTACTTTTCATGTGTCTCACATGCACAATTCCTTCCAGTACACTGATCTAAGCTTGACAACCTACCCGAACCTGTCGAAGACGGTTTTCGCTGTGTTCATGGTATTCGTGCCAATTCTACTGCTCAACATGTTGATAGCAATGATGGGAAATACGTACGCACACGTCATCGAGCAGTCGGAGAAGGAGTGGGTGAAACAGGTAACAAGATGTCTTACATACAAGAGACTTAAAGCACACATGTTAGAAAATACCGCTAGGCCCTAGAAAGATCTTCGTGGACCTACCCTCATGCGGTGCGTGGATATTGTTTCAGTTTTGATCCTTCTATGATGATAAATTTCACTACCTCTAACTTACAATGAGCAGTTCTTTGCATAGCTGTAAGCGGCTCTTTTCTTGCTCATCGTGGTCCATGGGGAGTGCACGCTTGCAGTACATAGTAAGCTGAGTCACTATCTAGGACGATAGCAGAGTTTTCGCCACGTGCGAACATCGGTTTGGCAATGTGATCGACGAACTCATCCAGGCTTTCCTTCCTGAGATCCCGCTTGAACTTCGTGTTCCTCACGTATCGCGAGAAGCGAGGACACAAATGTCTTCAATGATGAGACTTAGTTTATCTTATAGTTCCCAGGCTTAATGCGTAGACACCTTGACGATGACATCGACATCATGTGCCCTCATAACAAGCCTTCTGTCGATAGTGGCTCGTAGGTACCAGTAATGTCGGTTGTCATCTAATGACAATTACTGTTAGCCTCCATCCTGAGGTCAGTCGGTTAGAGGAATAAATGAGTTTACCGCATTCTTGGATAACGAAAAACTCACAGCTTCGATAGCATAAGGGGCTATCTGGACGTGACCGACTATCGGAATGTTGCTATTGAATCGGGAGTAAAATGTCGAGGACAGGTGATAGCTGTATATAATTTAATGTATTTCGAGGGGCATGTCCATGTTGACATCAACGTTTGCGATTAGTTACTCCAAAAAGCTCACCTATCTAACTAATTCCGATCACTGATTATTATATGCCCGTTACACGCAAATGAGATCGGTGCCAGAGATTTTTTTTTACATTTCTTCTTTTTAGGATGCTCGAAATTTTCCTGCAAGTGTCAAGATTTTATTTCAAATAAAACATTCACTTGCAGTGGGCAAAGATTGTAGTATCTTTAGAACGATCGGTGGCCCAAGAGGATGCGCATAAGTACCTACAAGAATACTCGATAGGTCTGGGACCATCCGACGATCCCAGGTATGAAGTGAGAGCCGTAATGGTCATCAAGAGTAAGGCTAAGACTAGGGCCAAGCAGAGGAAGGGCGCACTGACGAATTGGAAGGTAAGTTGGAATAAGATAATTTTTAATAATTTACAACTTATTCATAAAAGTTTTGGTAACATCATCATTTCAGCCATTTATACATCCACTGCTGAACAAAGGCCTCCCCCATAGATGTCCACAATTGTTTCACCATTTTTATTTGCCGGTGAGCGCAGTATGGCTACTGTTCCACAAAAGAGACGCTGTGCCCATCCCTCTGGTTTATAGAGTCCCTTACAGTGGCGGACCCTGGATCCGCTACTGGTCCCTTAGCCCCTTTTACGACATCCAACGGGAGGAAATGGAGTGTTGCTATATACTTAATCTGGACTACTACTTAATTCACACGGAATGTCAAATCATTCAATCATTTTATTTGATTATCGTTAAGTTTTATTAACTGCAGCGCGTCGGCAAGGTGACGATAGCAGAACTGCGACGTCGCGGCATCAGTGGTGAAGAACTTCGTCGATTGATGTGGGGAAGGGTATCCATCTCTACGCCCACCAAGGCGCCACTAGCGTAAGTCACTTTTACGAGGCGGCGGCGTATATTAACACACGTATTGGACACTGCGTTATTAGACTATAACAAAATAAAAAGA
Source organism: Diloba caeruleocephala (assembly GCA_947459985.1). NCBI lineage: Eukaryota > Metazoa > Arthropoda > Insecta > Lepidoptera > Noctuidae > Diloba > Diloba caeruleocephala. The sequence goes on along the minus strand of OX381627.1, from coordinate 10,179,923 downwards.
CCAAATGCGAGTAGTTTTCTTGCCCTGTCAGGGTTACGTACTATTATCGAAAAAAACAGGATCCCTAAATGAATTTGTAGAAGTGACAAACTTTATTTTGCAGTTGCTCGCATAGCCATGCTGTGCCGTTTGTCGTGTGGTACCGTCTACGAGTAGCACCAACTAAGCTCATCCCATTCTTGTCGTAAAAGGCGACTATGGGATTAATCGGAGGATGGGCATTGAGTAATAGTAATAGTAATAGTAGTAATAGTAATTCTTATAGTAATAGTAATTCTTTATTGGCATAAAAATTGATTACAAAGTAGTGAGGCCCTGACTCCCGTGCTAGGTACAATAACTGTGTTACAGGAGTCAGTGTCATTTCCCAATAGTTGTGTGAGCAAATTATTATGCAATAAGTTTTTAATTAAATTAACAAAGCTTATCATGAAATATTGAAATATAATATAAAATATGAATATTGTGAAGAAAATATGTGTGATGATTTATGACTGTGGTTAAGTGTATATGAGGGTGTTTGTGCTTGTGTATGATGCTTGTGGTTTTTTGTAATATCTATATTAGTAAGTATTCGGTTTCATAGTAGTCCTGCGTCAGAAGCCATGATTTAACCTTAGTTTTTATTTCTTGGATTGAAAGAGGATTTATTTTAAGTGTTATGTTAATTTTATTATATAAATAGATGGACAAGTACTTGTGTTGCCTTCTAGCAGATGCAGTGTGACATTTAAAAAATGGGTAAACATTTCGTGTGGTTCGTTTACTTATTATATCTTTATTGTATGGTGAAATAAGGTGCTGCTTGGTGACAGTATGTAAAATGTATATCTGTCTTACTGTTAGTACTTTACACTCCTCGTATAATTTTTTGGTGGGGAATTTGAAAGGCCTGAAAGTCATTACTTTAAGGACAGATCTTTGAGCCCTTTCGAGGCGAATCATGAGAGTCTTACACGCACCGCCCCAGACCCTAATACAATATCCAAGTACCGATTGTGCAAGCGCGTAGTACACCGTGCGTAATATTTCAAAATCAGCAACATCTCTTAGTTTTTTAAATATCCAAATTAATTTTCTAATACGTGCGGTAGTGAGGTCTATGTGCTGGCGCCAGCTTAGTCTTTGATCTAGTACAACTCCTAAATATTTTACAGTTTCTGATTTATTAATAGCTAGACAGGAGCAAGTCGTATTTTTAGGTGGTAAATTACATACATGTAATTTAACGTCAATATTCACAGGTTTACGATAGGAGAAACTAAATTGAATGAGCGTCGATTTTGAAAAATTTAGGGTTAGCAGGTTAGCTCTCAGCCAGTGGCTAACCCTAACTAGTCCCAGCTCGGTATTTTGTTTAACTTCCTCCCAGGTCTCTCCATGAAATATAAGTGCGGTGTCATCAGCATATGTAAAAATTTTACAATTTTCAATCGTTTGTTGACACAGATCATTAATGTAAATCAGGAAGAGACTCGGGCCGAGTATACTGCCTTGTGGTACGCCATAAACAACCCGGGCATCTGAGCTAATATGTCCTCCAATTTTGACTCTCTGTGTCCGGTCATTGAGAAAGTCTTTAAAAATCTCTAAAGCTTTTCCCCGAATACCAATCCGTTCCAGTTTGTCTACAAGATAAGGAATCGAAACGGTGTCAAAAGCCTTGGCTAAGTCGAGAAAAATACCTACGCATGTTTGATTAGCATCCAAACAAGATGATACATGATCTACCAGCTGACCGACAGCATCGTCTGTGCTCTTTCTCGCTCTAAAGCCAAATTGAGAATCTGATAATATTTTATTGATCCATGAAGCTTATTAGCCTAGTATTCAGTACCTTTTCAAGTATTTTAGACATTGACGTGAGAACGGAGATAGGCCGATAATTCCCAAAATCGTCCTTCAGCCCACTCTTGTAGACAGGGCTTATTAGAGACTTTTTAAAAGCTCCTGGGAAAACACCTTGTGCAAAGCAGATTTCTATGAGTTTCGTTAGAGTGGGAACAATGATATGTCTAGCTGATTTAAGAAGCTTAGCAGGTATGGAGTCCCAACCAACAGCACAATCGTTGTTGAGGTTAAGAATCAGTGCTTCGATTTCCTGCTCATCTGGGGGAAGTAAGACAATTGAATTTAAATTAGTGGGTATGTCAAATTTATAGGATAATAAATCAGTAGGAGAAGATTTAGTTATGCTATCTGCTAGGTTTTTACCTATGTTTGAAAAGTAATTATTTATGTCCTCTATTCTATTAGAATTATTTGTATTTTTAATTAGATGATCTGCTGCTGTATTTTGTTTTTTTTGTTGTATTATAGTTTTAACCGCGTTCCATTTGTCTTTGTTATTTTTTGTGTTTTGCAAAAGAGATCTTTCGTAATTACATTTTAATTTTCTCAGCAATGCGTTACAAAAATTGCGATATCTTTTATACGAAATTTCAAGCACGTGGTTGTCTGGATTTAATGAAAACTTTTTATGAAGGTTGTCTCTATTGCGTATGCATCGTAGTAATCCTGGGGTCAACCAAGGCTTAAGTAACCTTTTACGACTAGGTCTCTGATATTTTGATGAATTGACATCTATAGCCGTGGCAATTTTTTCAATAAAAAGGGTGGCAGCGTCATTTGCTTCAGTTTTGCTGTTTATAAATGAGAAATCAACCGTCTCTAGATATTTAACGGCACCGTCAAAGTTTATCTTTGTCAAGTAGTCTCTATCACTTCGTTGACAAGATTGGCAAAGGTTTAATATAACGGAGGCATGGTCGGTTACTGAAGAATTACAAACAAATACTGTAGCTGGATTAGTCGTATTAAGCATCATGTGATCTAAGCAATTTTGCTTTCTTGTTGGATAAATGTGTCCTGGTAGAAGTCCCAATTCTGCAGTAATATTGAGATACGATTCAACTCTACAGTCAAAATTGTTTATCTTGATGTTGATGTCTCCAGTTAGCACAATATTTTTTGCTTTAATTGGACGTATTATTTTGTCTAATGAGTCCAGGAAATTATCAATACAATATAAAGATGGGGACCTATATACAGCTAAAATACAAGTGTCAGGATAAATATGTAATAACAAAAAGTTAGCGCCTACAGGTTCCGGTTCTTCCACTGAACATTTAACGTTTTTCTTGACATATATTACAATGCCGTCATTTTGGTTTAGCCAGAATTTTGAGGAATAGGTTAAATACCCGTCGATCATAGGAACAGGCTTATTTTCGCTTAGCCAGCATTCCGTAAGGATGATAATATCGAAATCAAACGAAAACCTTGCTAACTGTTCTTGAAAATTATCGATATTTTTTTGTATACTGCAAATATTTTGGGTTATAATTTTTAAAGACGCCGTTGAGTTTTTTATCTGTGTATTACAATACTCAGTATCACAACAATATGAACTAGCCACAGAAATGTTATCGACATCGGTTAAAATATTATTTTTCTTATTAGTGGCCATTTATATATATATGGAACTTTTTGTGTCACTAATAAAATGTTGGTAATGAATCAGCAGAACTGTACGAATAGGACATATGGTCAGATAGTATGCTTGTGAGTGTAACGTTTTAAACAGATAAATATATTTATACATTGGTGTGTGAAAAATGGTTGTATAATAAAGTGTGTAGTGTAATGTGTGATACTGATGTGTGATAACATTATTAATATTTATGAATTGGTATTGAATAACGGACAAAATTATAATAGAAAACAAAATTAAAATTATTTTAAATAAGCAATTAACACGATTGTTATCAACTAGTCATTTATCTTGGCGTAAGTTGTTGAGGTCCTCTTCGTGTTCGATTAATATTTGTTTTTCACCTTCAATCCTTCTTACAAAGACTTTTCCAAAAGACGTCCAACAAAATTTATAAGAATAATCCTTCGCAAAGTTCCTAGCGATATAGTATAAGCGCTGGGCTTTGAGAGTAAGGCACTCGGATAGGTAAATAGGCTTAGATGGGCCCTCTATCTTAATATGGGAAGAGTTTAACTTATTACCGCTGTTGTTCTTGTTAAATTTGCGGACATTTTGTATGATATTCTCTTTAGTTGTTGTGTTGACGAAGTCCACAATGATTGTTGACACACCATATTTTTTGTTGACGCGGAATATATCTTTAACGTCTTGCCGTTGTAGTGAGACATCTATAATAGAGGCCGTTTCTGTAACCAACTTGCATAAGTCTTCTTTAGTTTCGCCTTGCCTTTTTGGAATGTTTCGCATTTCCATTTTTGATAGGTTGAGCATCCTTTCCAAATTTTCCACTTTATACTCAAGTTGGTTTATGTAACTACGGTCGGATTTTCGCTCAGCTTCTAACTTATCAGTCCTTATAACCATATCGTCGTATTGTTTTGATATAAATTGGATGTTGTCTTTTATTTCGACATTCTGTGTGATAATTTCCGATATCGCTTTTTGCAGCGCCTCCAACTTCCTGTCTGTTTGAGCTGTATGCGACTTAATCAACTCACGAATCTCCTCCAAACTCTCATCATGCCGTTTACGCTTCCGAGTTGTAATGTTTTCATTATCAGATAAAGTCATTTTCGAGGTGGATCCAGCTTTTGGAATATTAAGCAAGCTTTGTCCGACTACGGACTCTGAAATAGATGTCTTTGATGGTGTGCGGTTTAGTGGCATACTCTTTATTAAGTATTTAATGTTATGGAAAAAAGCAGAGTAAGCCAGCTAAATGTTATATGTTAGAAAAAGCTTTAAATGAAAAAAATACTGTCAATGGAGTCAAAATTATGTTGCAATATTACAGCAAATGCTAAAATAATTAATTTAAGATCACAAAAAGCTATGCCCAGTCTCTGGATCGAACTCTCTATAATTTGTTTGTAAATCCTGTGGATATCTTTAGATATGTATTTTTGTCTGACTCACTGCAGATCGACGAAAGGTAGCAGTGCTGCGGCCTGTGACTCGCTTGCTGTTTACTCGTGTAATACTTTCTCGACGGTGTATTTTATTATAGCCGTACTTTTATCACTTAGTTCTTTTGATCGTATTATCAATTTACACTGAACTTCCACTTTGGTACTACTTTAAAATTAAAATATATGCAGAGCAAACGAAAAACGTTGCGTTGCCATGGAGACGGTTGACATATATCATGTTACATATTGAGGATATAGGATTATAGTAAAACCTCCTAATGAGCATACGACACATCCAGACCAGTCGTTGTGGCGATCTTTGGGGGCGGCTTGTTTCTAGCAGTGGACTTTCTGCTGAAAGGATGCTCGCATAGTATTATACTGTATGAAATTGACTGCAAATAAGTTTATCTTGGAATATTTCCACATGATTTGAAATGACCGATTTTTTTATTACTTCAATTTTGCCAAAAGACCTTCCTTCCTTTCACCTTGAAATAGGTAATTTAACTATAGTTTGTGATGATCAGCCATTGAGTGGGTGTTTTAGTATCAAAATACGCTTTGAGATCGGTGGAAAGTCCGGACACTACACGGTCTTTAACATCATGTTACAGTCCTTAGTATTCGATATTAATGTCAACTTGATACCTCTAGCCGTTTCTTATACATTACCAAAATTCACGTCCCTTCTCGTACTCCTGAACGAATGAATAAATGCAAGCTGGACCCGGCAACCTTCTTTGGGTCGTCCGTCCATCTGGTCGGTGGGCGCCCCACACTACGTTTACCCATACGCGGGTTCCACTCTATGACTCGAGTGCTCCATCGGCCATCGATCCTTCCATAGACGTGACCAGCCCACTGCCACTTCAGCTTGCTAATTTGGAGTGTGTCGACAATTTTGGTTCTCTTCTGGACATCCTCATTTCGGATTATATCCTTTAGAAGTTTAGAGAAAGTCCGAGCAAAGCACGTTCCATTTATTCATTTGGTCATAATAGACAAACACGTCATATTAAAACAGCCGAGGGCATTTCGCTACATGATATTGCCGAATTCGTGGGTTCATTTATAGTCACATCGTATTCGCCCCCTTGTGTAGTCGAGTTATTTGTGTATATTTGAGCAATAGTTCAGGGTAACCACATAGTGGGATGCGGTCTGACGCTGACAAGGCGAACACCTCACCCCAGTGGTATGTGGCAGGACACCGAAGGGTTTTAGCCGGTAAGAATCCGGCATGTCCCAAAGCGGAGGAAGTCCATGAGGATTTCCGCACAACAATGGGGAATAGTCTGATAGGACCTAATATTTCCACGTCAGGCGTCGCGGTGGCAACGCGGCTCCCCCTCCAGACTGCGTGGTGTCATCGAGCGGCGGGCTGGCGCCGCACGCGGGCCCCGAGGGCGGCGGCGTGGCCCCCGCGCTGTCTTCAGCGCTCAACGTCATGGCTTATACGCAAGAAATGGACCTAGGAACTACTGGAACCACCGGTATGATGCTAATAATTATGCACGTATACGAATTAAGCACGATAGCGTACTTCGGAGGCAGAACTCATCATATTACTTAAAGGACGTCCAAAGGCTCCCCCCATAGATTTCCACATTTATGCCGTTATTTTGGGGGGGAATTTGCCGGTACTCACCACGCTTGGCAGGCATCTCAGGTATAGAATCCCTTATTCGCATTTTATCCACGGGAGAAGATGCGACTGGTACCATATTCTTAATCTGGACACCACCGGAACTCATTTCTATAAAACGTCGGATCCCATGCTGTATATTCCATGAGGATTGGAAGTCCCAGGTATCTCCAGGATTTTTTAACAATGATTATTTTTAATCTATTTTATATATTATTATTATCTATGTTTATAAAATACGTTACCCTCAGCTAGCTTCCATACTCACTTAGCCAGTTATACTAAAATTATGTTTTTCAATTGAATATACCGGGTTAATCGGAATGGGTGTACTAAGCCATAAGGGTGTAATACTATGTGTACTATGGATGGTAATGAGCAACTTTTGTTCTACGACTTTTCCTAAAAAGTCCATAATTAATAACTGTTCAAGTTTTTCATGAAATGAAGGTAGAATTCTGGCAGTGCATGTAAGCTGACGTTTCGTGCAATTTTAAGTCAGAAAAATACAACAAGGCGCCATGTATGTCATTTGTATACTACGAAAAACTAATCTTATAACTTTTATCTACAATGAAGTCGCATTATCTGGCGATACATAAAAGTACTGCGAGGTTTCCTGACACTGCCCCAATGATCGTCCACATCTAAGAACAAAAATAAATTGTTCTATTCAACTAATAAGAATAGTGAGACCAACATTATATGCTTTATGCTCTTCACCAATGCGTCGAAACTTGGAGGACATCTTCAAGAACACACACAAGCAAATCAATCATGTCCGTTTTGCAGAAAAAGTCATAAAAGCAATTTGATGAGCGGCGCGCGGCATCGTGTCGGTCACAACAGAAACTTGGACGAAGCCAAGCTTATATTCTACTAGCTGTTGCTCGCAACAAACAATAAAAACGCAATAAAACGCATCCTACGTCCAACTCACCTGGCACGCTTTTCACCATTGTTATCCTGGCGAGGATAATTGCGAGGGTCTATGATCAGACACGCTCCCTCCACCAGAGCAGCGAAAGCGCGGCTCCAGGGGCATTCGACAGGCCAGACGTCGCCCGCTCGAGAAGTGGTGCAAGCGCTTGCACTTGCAGTACATGACGAAGCGCGACATCGACGCAGGTATTCACCGGACACGGTTGTTTCAGTGAGTACCTGCACAGGACAGGACGCGAAGTCACGGCAACATGCCACCACTGTGGAAGCGACCAGGATACAGCTCAGCAGATGCTCTAGGTGTGCCCTGCGTGGGCTGCCGAGCGTCGGATCCATGTCGATCGGATCTGACAAGATTTCTTTCGGCCAGCAGAAGTATCGGCTATGCTGGCAAAACATGAAAATTGGAGTGCAGTGGTCTCCTTCTGTGAGAACCACCCTAGGTGACCACCTTCTGCAGCATGACGCTGTATAGCGGGATCGGGAGAGGGCCGATCCGCAGGATCGATCACACGTAGGAGAATAAGATGGCGCCGGGGTGACAACCGCCCGGCGCCCAAGTTCAACCCGCCTAAGCCCTCGCCATCATTATACAGTGGGGTGCCTCGGGGGTCACAGGCGCGCAGTTTGGGGAGTTTGCGTGCTCATACCAAGCGACCCACGGGAAGAGAGTAGCGCACACGTGGTCACGTGCCACCGTGTGCGCAGCGCAGTGCACAGTGAGGCTTCGGGGGGATCTTTACCAATCCACCCGAGACGTGCCTGGGGGTGGTAACCTTTTTACATCCGCCTCCCCGCTAGACCGGATGACCGCTTTACAGTAATCCCCTCCGAGATGTGCCTAAAGGCGAGGCACCAATGGGCGGCTCTATTGTGGTCGTATCGAGCACCTGGAGCCTTCCTTCGGTGCCGAAGATCACCCCTTCGTTGGTTTTAGCTGGTACGAGTCCGGCATGCCCCTCCGCCCATCCCCCGGGCGGAGGATGTACATGGTGTATTTCACCGGGAGCAAAAAAAAGTTCTAAGTTCAACTGCATCTCACAGTTTTGGCGGGGGCCATGGCTCCCTGAGCATCTGGATCCGCCCTTGAACCGGATTACCGGAAATACATAAATATACTTAGCAACGCCAGGCAGAAGTAGACATAAAATATTCTGTGGTACGTAGTTTTCAAAAAGATCGAAGCTTAGATACCAGATGGATTAAGATGTCCCTCTCTGATTATGTTGCGTACGGGTATGCTACGCTCCCCGAACTCTTTTGCTTTCCATTGTTGGTTCCGTTGCTAAAAATGTATAGGTACCTGCGCCTCGTAAGATTTTCGGCCAACACTCAATTTAATCTGAACGATACACTAAACATTCTTATTCGGGCCTCACACTTTCAGTTAAAACTGTCTCATTTAACTGAGCAATCTTAACTTACGATAGATAAGATTATTTAGAAATCTACATAGTATCTGCATAGTTTGAACAAGTGCAATATTTTCAAGTGATCAATCTTTGTGAGGACGGATATAGATTACAGTTTGACATCTGTTCGAAAATTACAGTTCGCGCGTGTTAATAACCAATCCATATCTTTTGATGATTGCTCCGATCTGTATAAACAATCATAATCGTAATCCTAGCAATGTGTCGGATTTAGGTTTGAAATCTTCCAATTTAATTTGATTTTGTGAGAATTCGAGATTAACAGCTTGTTACATAATTTGTGCGATAATTTTCGTTTCAGAAACCGGCTGTAAGTATTCGATGAATGTAATATATCAACTTATGTGTACTTACTTATAATAAATTTATTTACATGATTTGTTTATATATTACATATATTAATTTAGTTATTTTTTATTTCTAGTTCATTTATTTAATTATATTTTTGATCATTTAATTAGTTATATTTATTTATTTATCTATAGGTTTATATTTATAAATACAAGTAAATAAGTGAATACGAATACATGAATTATTTATTTACTCATTTATATATACTTACATTTATTTAAATATATTTATATATACATAAATAAAAATATACTTACATATTTCTGTATATTAATGAATAATTAATTAAATAATAATAAATAAACTAGAAATAAACAATTAAATAATTACATAAGAAATTAAAATGACAGAAATTACAATAAACAGTGACATAAATATTAATAAATTTTCTAATATTATATAATAGTTTAACAATTTTTTTATCATGTCTTACAAGTTGTTATGTTTGTAATATCTAAAATGTATCATCTATTGTAAGAGGAATAGGATTAGTTGCCGATATTAGTTAGTCGGAATGCCGATTTTTGTTATTAGGACGTACATGTAGATCGAGATTATGACGAATCTGTCCAGTTAGGTAAGTCCAACTTCGAGAGATCAACCGTGGAATCCAACTCGGCTGGGCAGCGTTCGAAAAACTGCGCAATATATTCTCGTCCAAAATATACCGACATAGACCGAAGAATCACTAAACTTATGTGGCAGTGGGCGGGGCACATTGCTCGTAGAACGGATGGCTGATCGGGCCGGAAGGTTCTCGAGAGGCAACCACGTACGCAGACGCAGCGTGGGCAGTCCCCCCACGAGATGGACCGACGCCACCTAGTGAATGCTGCGGGAATTCGCTGAATGCGAGAAGCGCAGGACCAGTCGTTGTGGCGGTATTCGGGGAGGCATATGTCCAGCAGTGGACGCCTTTCGGCTGAAATGATGATGATAGTCAATTTCGGCCGTAAGTGAATATAATCGGTGATTATTTAATACCTACCCAACTAAAAGTGGATATCCTCCAGGCGAGGTTGTATTTAACATGTTTTTAATTTCTAGGCGTTGAACTGAAGCAGCCGACTCCAGATTTGCTGGTAAACGGAAAAACAGCACCAATACTACCAACTTCTGCGTCTCCAACCCAACCGCTTTTACCAACTTCAAACCAACTAAACGTGCCACCACTATTCCCTCCAACTAAGAACAGCTTGGAGTCCAAGATTGGCGCTACAATGCTACTTCCACAGAACGTTGGCCCCTCTAGTGTCCAAACGCCACTAGCGAATGTTCAGATGCCACCAGCTTTAATGCAAGCAGCTGTTGAGCAACCACCAATGTTGCAGCTGCAGGGACAAATATTAGCTCCAAGTTTTCAACAGGTCATTGAAATACAAATACAGAAGCCCGGTAAGTGTTTCATATGTAAATTATAATTATATAACGCTAATAGCAGGGGTAAATAGAAAATGTAGGTAAAAAAATCCGCTTAAAAGTTACAATTACAGTCCCCGACATGGGGCTTGGGGAGTCACTGGAAGAGTGGGAATCGGTTTGCGTAGTTCATCCCCCCAAAGAAATAAAAAATAAACACTTAACATCGGTGCCGGCGACTATGCGTTTGATTTAAGTATAGATACAGGGCAGGTAAGGTATAGGTCAGTATGCAATCCTGCCACATAACATGTTAAGCAATTAGCTTCACCCTTTATAATATTATCATGATACTGGGTTGAGCATTCTATCATCTGTCAGTTTCCGAGGAGGTGTTTCGTGACTATCTATACGAGCTGATCAAGATGGAGGAGGGCCCGACGGTCGACGTTTCACAACTCAAGACCCTCGCCGAGAAAGCAGCCAATATTGATGACGTGCCTGAGATTGATATAGTTGCTTCTGTAAGTACATTTGAAATTATATATGAAATAGTGGAGTAGAGTGTGGCCGCGAATTTTGGCATATATGATGCAGAAGTGACGCAAAAGTTTACGCAACGGTGACGTAAAAGTAACGTTATGATTTGCGCCACGGTGACTTTAAAGTTACGTAAAATAGTAGTGCAAAACGATAAAGGTTGGAGTGAACCGAGCTAAAAGGATACAAAAATAAATATGTATTGTCTTCATAAAAATGTTTTTAAATAGGTACTTTGAAGAATGTTTTAGCCATAGTTATTTCTCAGGATTATCTATATAATGTATTTTCTCTGTATCTTTTCGACTTTTCTACTGAAGTGAGAGCAATATGGCAATAAAAAAAATGTACTTGTAAAGAGTATAATACCAAGAAGAAATTAACTGTAACTAAAAGATTTTCTACCGACCTACACCAGAGATCTGGATCATCTAAACCTATGTTTTATGAAAGTGATTACAAAACTACAAGTACTAATAATCGCAACAAAGCAAAAATACAAAATGCATATAATGACTGCAATCCTTCCGAAACCGATGTACCACGACCTTGTTCTGGTAGCGCATAGTAGTGACGCCGTAATTTCGGAACTGGGCTCGCAATAGTGACGTAAAAGTAGCGCAAAAGTAAACAGTCATTACCCCACAATAATTCTATATTTTGTATCAAAATAAGTACTTTGTACTTAAAGACTTCACCCAAGTTCTCAAGAATTGAGCGCAGCAAACATCTTTGAAGATATCTCAAGCATACCTTTAAAATAGTCGAAAAAATAATCACAAAAACAGTGCCCACTTCACTTCACCAAAGTTTTGCATAATGTTGAAGTCTACTTAGAGATACTACGTATCGTAATCATCATTATCTCCTTCACTATGGCCAGTCCATCCGGGCCGGGCCGGCCCATGGCAAGTTTCAGGATGGCGCGAGATCCAGTTATGGCGCCTCCTTGTTTGCATTGCACGGAATTTGGAAGATCTCGAAACATCTTAAGTATTTGTCTAATTGGTAGATGTCTAAGCTGAAAACAGCTATGCTCGTTGGCACTACACTCCTCACAGTGCAGTTGTAGCAGGAGTTCATGTAGAATGTCAAACAATAAGGTACATTTATTTATCACAGAAATTACTTTTATACAGAGACCCAAGCATTTGTATCATTTTACTGACTAATAAAACATCAATATTCATTGATGAGATTAAAAAGCATATATTCGACTTTGGTAGGGGTACTTATTATGTTCACTAATTTAAATGTAACAATGCTTAAAAAAATCTAAACTATTTAGGCTACAGGAGTCTAATATATTATAATGAGTCCAAATAATTACAATAATAACCGCTTCTTACGCACTTTTGCATTAGCAATTTTTGTTATGATCTCGTCATACGACAATGTCTGAGCTATATATAGCGTTTTCAGTGGACAGCAATCTAGATCAGAATGCTCGTCTTCTGCAAGAGTCGTCCTAAGGTGATTTTTAATTACTTGCTAAAACTCCGTTCACTTTTAACCACCACCGTAACTGGAACAGCTACAAAAACCGGAGAGCGGTCCAAATATTAGGTCACTTTTCTTTCCAATTATTTAATACCTTGACCTACCTACTAAGACCTTGTGGACTGCTTACTGGTGATTTTTACCACAAACGAAAAAAAATCAAACACGCTGTTTCTCTTGAAAGCTCCGATCCCGAAATATCGCAATTATGATCATGTGTTCGCTTTTTATCCAACTTTAAGCATTTTAATCGGTCTTATTCATATATCATTGAGTAAAAGTCTCATTAATTGTAAAAATAAGTGTGAAGTTTCTTTTTAAAACGTCTCATTCTACGTTTTCTCCTGTGTGGCGGGTGCAGTTAACAGACATACATTTCACATGTACAAACACCCAGACCCGGTGTCTGACATAGGATAGGAGACATTTGTTCTGTCCAACATTTCTGAATCCGTTGGCGCGTCATCTTCATTTTCATATGAGAACGTTTTCTGCTTGTTCGTGCTCGTGTTGTGAAACACCGGGCTTATTTCAATTTCTTCAGATATATCTTTAGCTGCAATGAGAGCAATTATTAATCCTTGATCCTTATTATAATTAATTTTCGCATTAATTGGACTAAACCAAGAAAATTACCATGCTTTGGTGTATTTAATTTGTCACTACTGCCCCGAAAAGATACCTCGTGTTCCGCAAATAAAGTGTGATTGCTATTATTCTTTCCAGCACAGAAGACCATCTAGATTTATCATTCTTCAGTTGTATTTGAAGGCCTTTGTCAATTCCAAAACAACACCAAATTTTTTGAAGTTTCAATCCGCTTTGGTGAAGCTAACTAGTGGCGTCTGAATTTTCATGGGTTTTCAGTACTGGGGATACATAGGACCAATCGTTAAAGTCCGCGTTTCCAAGTTTGCAAGGTTTAGACCGGTTAAATATTTAGCAGCAAAAATAATCAATTTTCTGTGTCGAGTTATATATTTAACTAGCTGGGACCCGCGGTTTCACCCGCCGTTTAATTGAAAAGAAGTTGGATTATTTATAAATAATTTAGAGGACTTCGGCATAGACACTTGGCATAGACTATGTATATATATATATATTGATTGGGAATTCATATTTTTTTTCTAAAATAAAAGTAGCCTAAGTTATTTCTTATGACATCAGCTATCTGCCAGTGAAAGTCCCGTAGAAATCGGTCCAGCCGTTTCGGAGATTAGCGGGAACAAACAGACAGACAGACAGACCGACAGACAGACAAAAAAAAAAAAGTTTTTTTGTTGTAGGTACCGTATATACTTTCATATGCATTTAGTAAAAAGCTGTTATTTTCACATTACAAACAGACACTTCAATTTTATTTATTTGTATAGATTTCAACCATTTCCGATCATAAATTTCGTTGACATTCACATGACACATTGAAAGTGGTCATTCGAAAAATGGCGCTCTCTTTCATTAAGTGGGTAATCTTTATCAGCGAGTTTACCGTTGTGAGGGCCCTTTTTGTCATGGGGAATTCCTCATGGACTTCCTCAACCTTGGGAGGGGCGGAGGGGCATGCCTGATTCTTACCCACCTAAAACCCAACGGTGTTCGCCGTGTAGGCATTGGACCACACCGCTGGCAGGTATCGGCCCGTCACTTGGTCTGACGGGCTCCGTCTCTGTGTGAGCTAGCTGGCCGCACATTCCTTCAGAGGCTGTGTGGGCCCCGATAAGGTCTATTGTGTTGGACGGGAAGGACGATGACTCAGTGGCTGTGTGGGCCCCAAAAAGGTCTATTGTGTTGGACGGTAAGGACGATGACTCAGTAGCCATTTATGGCGCCTAAACTACCTATTTTTTAAATATTGTACCTATATGACAGGCTAACGTGTTGCTGGGGAGTTTGTTGCGCCGTTTCTTCTCCCCAGCTTAAACACTAAGAAGCGGTGAAGGGTGGGCTTATGGAGTGCTGTCTTTTATTGACGTTCAAAAAGAACTAATTTCTTAGTCTATTTTGAATAAACAAACATTTCATTTCATTTTATTCAATGATATTATATATTAAAAAGAAATAGATGTGTTACATGCGCGGCAAAAGTAAGCACCAAAACTCCTCCAATTGTAGCACCTTGCAATCCAACTGCCTAGATAGCTATCCCTTTTACTCTTGTAGTTTTTGTATCTTCTTTCTTACGACATAGGCGAGACTGTATTTTGCGCGCCCTTTAATATGGACGTAACATATCTATGGTATAATATCATCGATTTTATTACTATCTTAGACGGCGGCGAAGTCAGCGCGCCGCGTGGTTGCGGGCGCGGTGTCGGGACTGTTCGGGGTGGCCGCGGACACGCCCGCTACCGACACCGGCTGGAAACGCGAGCGGAACGAGAACAGCGACAGTGAACCAATATCAGGTACTCATTTAAATTCTTCCTACACAGCATATAGGCGAACTGATAATGACCGGTAAAGATGATACGCAATAGGTTGCCCTAGTGGTGATACTGTGATCGCAGGCCAGCATCTAGTGTATAACTTGAGCTAAAAGTTATTTACATTACTGACTATGTAACATTAAAAAAAACCGGAAAAATGTGAGTAGAACTCGCGTGGAGAGGGTTCCCTACGATGAAAAGTTATCCAACATCAAAAAAAAAATTAAATTTGTTCGTGGTTACTGGAAATAATATAATTGTACCGAATTATGGAGGAAAATTGGTGAATATATTGTCTATTGTTGAATACTGTCTTGTATCAACTATTTGTCCAAAGAACAAACTTAACATTTTACTTTGTAGTTGAAAAACATGTTCTCCTATACATTTCGACTGCAAATGTAAGTTGTAGTTGTTGTTGTGTAAATCTTTCAATATTGTGCATACACACAATATTTAAAGATTTACAATGTTATTTTATGACCATAGACTTCTTTACAAATTTGGACACTTGTTTAAAAATAAATTATTTATTGGTGTCGGAGATAAGGGTCCGGTATCCGGGTCCAGGTAAGGTTTGGTCAATTTACATCTATTTCCTAAATAACTTTAAAAATATTTATTTAATGATATATGAGTATATTTGAGAGCACAGAAATAGGAAATAAGGAGAAATGGTACGGGGGCATAACCGCGCAACCGCGACATGCCCAATTTGGGCCATCCGGAAAAAATGGCCGTTTTATAACTTCAGTTGAGATTCGATCGCGTAAGTGAAACTTTCTTAAATTGCCGTGTTGTTCGGGGATAACATGTGAAAACCGAAGCGAAAATATTGACTTTATCGAGGAAGGAATCATATACAATATGCAAGTGATGGAATTTTCTTGTGTTTGTCTATAAAAATTATTGTTTTCTTTATTATGTTACATTTGGATTGATGGAGCAGAACGACATTATTATTTTTGTACAAAATACAATGCTTTTTATCTACCCCCTTTAACTAGCAATCGGTAATTAACAAACACAGTGAACAGAACCCCGAATGGTACTCCCAATAAACTTACGCGTTGCGTGGTACTGCTGTCGTTTGCGTCTGTACGCTCGATATGATTGGCTACCTACACAGTCGTGGGTGTGTTTTAGTATGAGAATCCAATTATAAAGTTGTGTTTATTCAGTTCATTGGATGAGAACTTGTAACTATGTGCATTAGTGTGCTTTTATGAAGGATGGTAGTGGGAAAATGGATTTCTAGGCTCGCATACATTTTGATCTACATGGCATATCTCCTTTCTTCCAATATCTTTAGCTACATGGTACAGTTTGCAAAACTTTATTCCATTATATTCAAAATTTATTTTATTTACGTTACATGTTCGTGTTTAGGTCGCAGAAATTCATGTGTACCAAATTTTAACTTAATCGGTCCAGTAGATTATTTCGTGTGTGTTATCATTTTAACGGGCGCCTTTAATATTTAAAGGTTTAGTGTACAATGTTTACTCGTTTGACTATCGGTTTAACGAAGTGTTAAAGTGCTTATACAGAAACACCACTATTCCGGTCCGAGTACATCAACAGAGCACGGGGGAAACTCCATTTGCGGAGAGGTGAGACTGGGGGGCTTCATTTCCCCGGAACTGTTTACTGCTACAATGGACGATGCCTTCAAGCTACTAGACTGGAAACGATTTGGCATTAACATTAATGGCGAGTATGTATATCACTCACCTTCGATTTGCCGACGACATCGTAGTCACGGTAGAATCGCTTCAAGAGCTTAGCACAAGGCTTGATGATCTCAACAGAGTTTCCCTACAGGTGGTCCTTAAAATGAACATGGGCAAGAAGAAAGTCATGTCAAATGCCCATGTCGTGCCCATCCCGTATTTCCGGTGGGAGCTCTGTTCTCGAAGTTGTTGACGAGTATGTCTACCTGGGACAAACTGTCCAGTTAGGTTGGTCCAAGAAAGAGGTCAATCGTTGAATCTGACTCGGTTGGGCAGCGTTCGGAAAACTTCACAACGTCTTTTCGTCAATAATATCGCAATGCCTCAAGACGAAAGCGTTTAACTAGTGTGTGTTACCAGTGATGACATATGGAACATAGACGTGGTCACTCACAATGGGCGTCATAAGAAAGCCCAAGGCGAGCTATGGAGAGAGCTATGCTTGGTATTTCTATACGAGATCGAATCAGAAATGAGGAGATCCGTAGAAGAACTATAGTTGCCGACATAGCTGAAAGGATTAGTAAACTGAAGTAGCATTGGGCGGGGCACATTGCTCGTAGCACTGATAGCCGTTGGGGCAAAAAGTTTCTCGAATGGAGATCGCGTACCGGAAAACGCAGCGTTGGATAACCTCCAACGAGATGGACAGACGACCTGGTAAAGGTCACTGGGAGTCGTTGGATGAGCGCGGCATGTAACCGCTGGTTGTGGAAATCTGTGGGGGAGCAGTGGACGTCCTTTGGCTCATATGATGATGATATATGATTCCTTCCTATTCACCGCTAGATGGGAAATATAGAAGTGGGCGGAGCGTAACGTCCCCCTAGTCGCCCGTGAAATATCACGCATCGTATTATTCGAAAATTGATTTACAACATCTCTTTGTATTTGCTTCATGACTGAGACTATATTTTTTATTACTATGGCGTAAACAATACATTATCTTAATTTTTATAAATTTCTCTTGGGTCAAAAAAAATTTAACTTACTTCGTCTAAGACAAGTTTAGCTTAATATGTTTTAATTGGTCTAAGATATCATCCCTTCAGGCTTTGCATTCATCTCCCAAACATCCTGTATAATCGGCTGCACTGATCCACGGCACAGCGCGTGTTGGTTTGAATTTGAACTAACACGGCGAGGTCCGTTAACAGTTTTTCTGATTAAAATACGCGCTGTGGGCAGCCAGTATAACACTTGCGAGAATTTTATTAGTTTCTTAGTTAATTCTTGTTTTACACGGCTCGACCGCTTTCCCTGAAACAACCATAATCGTTAACTGTTTTAACAAAGTATGTCTGATTGTAACTTGCATTTTTTAGAGTCAGTGTTGCTAGGGCGTGCGTCACGAGCCCGCCGCGCTCGCACCGCATCGCGTCGCGCCGCTCCGCCGCCGCCACATCTATACGTACCCGCCAGGTATATCTGATAAAACACTCAACCATAGGCTCATAATGAGGGACAACCTGCTATTTCTCATCGGTAGAGACTGATTTATGTTGCCAACCAATATTATTCCTTTTATCACATTTTTTTGGAATGTAAACATTAATGTTAGGCATTAACCGCGCTAACATGATTAAAAACTATGCACGAGTCGTGGCTACTGGTGTTCAAAAACGCTATATGGCAGTAGCGCCCTACAGACTATTTGCTATACTAAAATAGCGAATGACGCGATAAAAGCGCGGTGAATATCTTGAATACGTTATAGTACCTATATTGGACACGTAAAATAATATCTGTCAAGTTGGAGCCGGCATAGCGTGCACTATACGTTGCGTGAATATAGCGCACTATTTAATCGCCCTAGACGCTATATTAACCACTACTAGTCGTGGCTCCGTAGTCGGTACCGAAACGCTCCACAAACCGCGCAGCCAGCGCACTCGTGCATCGTGCGTACGAGTTTATTTTTCAGTATCCTTCACCTTTTGATAGATATCACTTCAAAACTATTAAAAAGATTGGCACATTTAAATATAGCCACGATATCGCTATTACTCAGGGCCTCATTTGGCTTCGAGCCACCCCTAGGCTGTTATTAACAGAGTGCAATGAAACGCCTTTAGTATCATTATTGTTTTTTTTTTTAAACGTAAGTATTGGCTTCTTTATGTCAAAATACAACATAAAAAAATAACTAGGCGAACTTTTATTTAACGAATTCATGTACGCGTATGCGTATGCTGCCCCAACCGGATTGTTAGGTTCTCGACACATCTCTTCCGGGGTTCAATCAATAACTCACACCCTGGGCTCTGGCCTGCTTGGTAAATCAGGCTCTGATTATTGATACCAGGCGGCGTTACCACTGCTTTATTCCTCACTTTCAATCTATGGTCCTATCTGAAAATCAGCTTTGCAACACTTCGTGTTGTAGCATGTGCTGAGATAGGGTCAATTTTTGGATTCGTACAGCAATATTTGTTTATTATTTCTGTATGCCTGTTGCCTTTATTGTTACCATGTATAGTTGTGCGATACCAAAATATATTTTTTCTATCTTTCTTTCTAATTATTGTAATGTGTAAAGGTTGTATTTTGTAGATCTATGTATTTGGTGGCATCTGAGAGCAGTGCTGTGGAGAGTGATGTACCTTGGGAGGATCAGCCTAGTTCTGGAAATAACTCGTGAGTGTCAATACATTAAATATATTAAATACTTATAAGTAGGACGTAGAAAGAGTCAATGTTAATAAATATAGACTATTCCAGCTAGTTTAATGTATCCCATCTATTATACCTATATCTACGACTTTTTAAAATAAATGATACATCTAATATTAGGTATCTAGCCAATAACAAATAGGTACAATACTTAAATTATAAAGATAGGCACATAATTGTTTCAACAATATTAATAAATAGGTTAACTGTGTCCTATAATTCAAATTATGTTTTATAGACCTCAGTCAAGTCTGTTTCTTCAGTCAAATTGTTCTTCAAGCCAGTAATCAGTACTTTGTTTATCAGCAATTCAGCATGATATCTTTGCTCTGGGTTCATTCTCTTCAGTTTACATGTCACATTGGCTCCAATGGCTTCAAGCTCTCTATCAAGCATGTTATTATTTTCTGCATAATATTCATCTTCTATTTCCAGTTTCACACACTTGTTTTTGTGTTTGTTTATATATCTTTGTTTCAATGGTTCATTTTTAGTGAGTATAGCCAGGACATCACTGGCCTGAGATGGCTCATCATTTCCGGAAGATAATCCATTACTGACTTCATCCTGTAAAAATAATTAAAAAATGTTTTTGGGTCAGTTATTTTAGTAGATATCAAGAATAATAATGTAAATCATTAAAAAGTAAAAGTATATAGTACGTACCAAGTACATTTTCACCTTTATATTCTGTCAAAATTCTTAAACGTGTCAAATATGTTTGATACTTACTTCAAAATTATTATCATCCATGTTAATTTCAACTATATCATTATGGTCTCTTTTGTCTTTATCTAGAAATCTCAATGCTTGAAATTTCCAACTTCTGGGCTCATGTTCATAAACCTCTTCACCACTCTGCCCAATTCTTTTAGATGCTAAATATTTCCTCAAGTCTTTCCTATAACACGACCTCAATATATTTATTTTCTGTCGTACACTGAACCTTGTAGAGGCCGGATTCCACCTTTTCATTACTTTTAATAAGATGTCAAGTGCAGCATTTCGTTTGAGTTTATTGGTATAATCTTTGTGCTCCGTGTCCCAAAGTTCGGGTAAATTCTTATAAGTGTTTATAAAGTTCTCTTCTATAACTCGTGACTCACGGATCAGGGAAATTCCTGTCATTTTAGGGGATTCTTCTTCCTTCATTACGTTCGTCATTCAGTATTGGTAAATTATTTACTGAAGATAAAAACTGATGTGTCCGCTTGACGTAATCTTTGTTGCTTGTGGCTTGAAGAATTCAATCCACAGACTACATATTCACATAGATATTACAGGAGGAAACTGCAAACCACTTGTAGCACGTGACAGTATTTAGGGTTGCCGGTTGTAATATAACAGTTTAGTCGATTATAAGAACAAGTTTGGAAGAACCAGAGGGTCAAAAAAATGTTGTAATACAATAAAGAAGTCCAAATGCAGTTGTGTAGATTGTTAACACCATGCGTAATGCTTTATTTCCTTCATAATCTCAAGAAAACGCTCTAACGCTGTGTTTTTAACCATCAAATATCTATATTCGGACCTCAACAGCCAGGGTCAACAAAATTTCCAAAGATTCACGTAGTTAATGTATCTATATTTCCACCAGGGTATTAGGAGACGTCGCTCGGATTAGAGCTGCACGACCTCTATGCATTCTAACCGCTACTGGAACGCCTGGGCCTGGCCACGTGGAGCATTCTTTGTTTGTTGTTGGTATGTAATCAGTTAGGATACTATAACAATGTAATTTTCTAGCATACCAAATATATATAATGCTGTGTTCTTGATATTATTTAGCTTAAGGCAGGCTCTGTTATACCGTTAAAACTTGGTGTCGAAACAAAAATATATTAGTGTTTTATTATGACTAAGTAATCATTAGTACAGATTTGTATGACTCATAATTTACAAAACCGGAGTAAGGGTTTGTTTACTCTTGTCAAAATAGATTGACCACTCAGTTAAAAAGACACGAGTAAAATAAAAACTAGTAATAACCTAGGTAATAACTGCAGCATTTATATTCAATTGATGCAATCTTGACTGAAGTTCTACTTGAGTTTTTATTCTCGATCTGTAATATGGGCTTTAGTTGGGCTCATAGTAGTAACAAAAAAGATAAAAGAGTGACTAATGAGATAAGAGCAGACTTCTCACACCAATTTTGTTAAATGAATTAAAATTCGCAAAGTTACAGAGTGGCTAATGAGAGCCACAATCAGAAGGGAGCAGCTCTCATTAGCCACTCATGATATCATTATTTGTTTTCTTAGGGTGAGATTCAGAAACGAGTCTAAGCGTGAACTTACGCTTCCATCTGTCAAAACGCACTACTTACGCTCATAATTTCGACAGATGCAAGCGTAAGTATCGCTTAGACTCGTTTCTGGGGTGCAATTCCTTAAGCTCGAGCATCCATACATCTTTGTTTATAGAATCGAAATAACGGTATAAAACCGGTTTGGTATTGGCTAAGATATGATTGAAGCTATTCAAGGGCACGTTGCAGAAGGACAATCATGAGGATCATACTTAGCGATTACCAAATTGGGTTATCACTGTTATTTCAGTTCTGTATTCAAGGATGTATGGATGTTCGAGCTTCGAGAATTGCACCCCTGAATCTCACCCTTAGATGTTATTCTATATTCGTGGAAATATTTAGAGAAACGTAAAAAAGGCTTAATATTAATAACATTTAATATGTTCTCATTATGTAGGTACTGGCCATCTATCAGTTTTTTATTTCAGTAATGATTATTTTTTCGGCTATGTGTTAATTTAATTAATGCGCATCGTAAGTACGGAGATTATGACTGTTTTTGAAAAATCCCGGTTTTTTTCCGTCTGTTATTATTTGTTAAACAGCTCACATAAGACACTTAAAAAGTGCATCGATAGAGGAGTGAATCTCGTATTGAAGACTTAAAGAGTGGGCTCAGTTTCAGTCAATGGTTCCATCGCATGCGACGGTGCTTAGAAAGGAACGGAGACTACAAAATATTAGGCACAAATACAGGTTCCTAAAACATTAAGTTTTTGATTTTCTAAAAACTTTTAGTGTGACCCTTGTACTCACAAAAATCGATGACATCAATTATTTGAGGAATTCGAAGCAGTATTGACGTTAAAGAGAATGTAACTAATTTACTATATATATTTTTTATTTTTTTTAAACTTTGGCCCACACTAGGATTTCTCCTGTGTCGTGGGTGCGTTTACAGACATACATTTCACACACATTACACCCAGACCCGGAACAACTACCTGCAGATCATACAAATATTCGTTCCGTGCGGGAATCGAACCCTCGACCCGGAGCGCAGCAGTCGACTGTATCAGCCACTACACCAACCGTGTCGTCAAACTATAAAGGGTATTATTAAAACTAAAACTGTATTTAGGATAGTAGGAACCTACCTATGCCTCCGATGTACAGACATGATTTTAGTTAACATTTACAGCTTTAATTACGGGTACTATATTAGAAACTAGCTCAGGCGCTCAGAGCCAGTTGCACTTACTAATCGGTCAAGATCAGCAAGGTTATGGGTGACCACATAGTGGTACCTACCTATTTGAATTGACCGTCTCCTGCTTTGGGCGCGGCGGCTTGTACAACTCGGACACAAGACCACTAAATGAAAAAGAAGACCAGGGTAACGAATACGTGGCCTGCCAGCTAACGTTACTAACCGGTACATGTATATTTTGTTTTGTTTTATTTGCTGTCATGTGTGCGGCACGGTGATATATCACACGACATGACAGCAAATAAAACCGTGCCGCACACATATTAGAACGTCAATCTATTCCAGGATGAATAGTCTTACACTAAATTTGGTTTCTGGAATATGAAATCACGACTAAAACGGCTGTTCATATTCAAGTCAAGAACTGTGCAAATAGCTTGTTATAGTCGCCATGGATGGCTGAATACTTCATCATTATTATTTCCTTAGGAGCGGGCAGCGGAGTTGATGTGGATGATGCTGCGCCAGCGCCAACGGCGTCTCCGAACAAACGTGTAAAAATTAGAAGGCCGAAAACTGCACGCCTCAAACGAAATAGGTAGGTGGGCTTTCTTCAGTGCTAGGAAAGGGAAAAGATCCAGATGGTCTCTTATCAATTTGATGTATCTCTAAGGGGTTCGGAGATGGATACGTAATGGAAATCCTCAAATATTGAGAGTAGTCGAGGCCTAGCAGAGTTGAAACAAAGGTCTTTTCTCGGAACCTATGATTGTTAGAAAGCTGGCAAAGGTTTGCATTTATAGCTTTTTAGCGCGCCGTATGAGGCGGTGCGCGCCGGCAGCCTATGGGTAGCGGTAGTGCAACTACGACGTCTGTGGCGAAAAAATATTTTGTCTTATTACTGTTACCTAACTTCCCAGTAGTTGTCATTAGAAGGCAGTCGTTCAGCCTAGTCGGAGGCTTGAACAACTCTGACACAAGAATGTCCACTAACCCCACTAGAACACAAAAATTGGGAAATATGGCATTCGATGTTTACGTTCCCATAATTAAAATTAATTGATTGGCAGCAGGGCTCAATTTATTGTTTTCTGAAAAATCCTTTCCTAGTATTATGGCCGCAAAGATTAAATATTGCAGACTGCGAAAGTTTTTATTAATCGGATTTATGTTTTTGATAAGCATTTAATTACTTGGGTTACGGGAACGAATGAAGAAACTGTACCCCTTATAGGATCACTCGTGTGACTGCGTGTCGGTCCGTCTGTCAAAAACAACTCGGAAATTACTGGACCAAACAGTTGAAACACATATCCACATAATGTATATGACCCAACACGGACGTATAATGTAAATAAATAAACAGTTTCCTGGGGCATGGCCCTTTGGATCCACCCTTGGGTCTGTGAACCTAAAATATTACTTGCTGATACATGATAGGGTTGAATTAGCGTAGATATTTGTCACGAAAGTTTGCAGCACATCTACAGGTATCTCTATAACTATTGACTTTTTGGGGAAAGTTGTAGAACATAAGTTGCTCACCCATAGTATAATCACAGGTAATATTCTTATGGCTTATTACACCCATTCCGTATATTTTAAACGTTGCCCACATACTATGATTTCTCCCGTGTAGTGAGTGCGGTTACAGGCAAATTTCACACACAACACCTGAAACAATTACCTATGTACCTGCAGATCATACGCATATGGTCCGTGCGGGAATCGAACCCGCGACCTGGTGCGCAGCATCAGACCATCAGTCACTGCACCAACCGTGCCAGTCACTTCGTTCCTTGTACCTATAAATACTTTTGTCCAAATATCTCCTGTTACCCGATCATTTCCTACAATTTGTATACCTGTTATTATGACGCTTACCTACTTCATGTATATTATATCCCGTTTCAAGTTCTAATTCGTGTATATTGTTTTGAGCTGACTATTTGTGTATGTATTGCCTTCAGTATTTATTTAATGAAGAGATTCTATCATCATATCATCTAAAGAACGTCTACTGCTGAACTCCTCCATAGATTTCGGACGTTGTTCACCGGTAACATGCCGCCTGCATCCAACGACTCCAAGCGACCTTCACCAGGTCCTCCGTCCAGCTCGTTGGAGGTCGTACTGCTGCGTTCTCCGTTGCGCGGCCCCACCCTAGGACCTTTTTATTCAAGATTCTATGCATTGGTTTTTAATAAAAATGAATTCAGGATCGAGTGAAACGGTCTCATGTGAACGTGTCGATCGGTGACGGTATAGTAAAACTTTGCAAGTTATCTCATTACTTCGCCTAATTGAGCAAGTGAAGGTTTAGTGTATAAATAGGCGGAGGAACGGTGAACTTTTCATATACCTTCACCTATACGTATTCGTTTTAATCAATTTTTGTTACGGCTATGGTTTATGCAGAGTTGATGAGCCAGGGGCGGATCCAGCCTTCCAGTCAGGGAGGTTCACATAGTGAAAGTCCAGCTTAGAGGCTTTAATACTTAGGTACTAAGAAATATTATCACCGGCTGACTAGGCCCAGGGGGGGTCATGACCCCGCCCCCTGGATCCGCCTTTGAGTTGATCAATAAATGAGTGTACAACTCATACCTACGTATAAGCAGTTTACAGGTAAATGTTTTAGAGTCTGCAATCTTCTTCTCAGGGTATCTCCTTCGCCAGTCGTGGAGGCAGGGAGTCCACTGCAGCCCTGGGCGACAGCACCACTGTCCCGACTCTCGAAGCTTATAAGAACGTCGAGTGCATCGACAGCCTCGCTCAACTCCCACACGTCGGCTGATGAATCTGACACCTACCAGCAGCAAAGATACTAATACCTTTGCTGCTGGTAGGTGTCTTATGTAGAGCATTTAGTACACTGACAACGTCGAAGTATTTTTAATTTTTTATATAATATATATATGTTTATTCTCTTTTCGAATATTATTCGCGCCGCCGTCTTCGCTCGATATATCAGTATCAGACCTATGGTGTCACAATTTAACATGGCTTAATATAAAGCATGATTTTAGAACTCCAGCATTATTTCTAAAATAACATTACAAGTATCAATCGTCAAATTAAATATTGAAAGTTTAACGAACCGCGTGGTTCAAATTTGGGAAGCTTGTCTGACCTACGTATCTCAAACGACGAGCAACTACTTTTTGTTCAGTTACGTAAGAGAAGAAATAAATAATTTACCTATAGATGTCTTCATACAAGTAGGTATTATGCTTGATTATGTGTTTGATGTTATGATAGTTGCAACGTTAGGATTTTAGTCATTCCATATAGGTATATCGCATAAGTTGCAGGACGCTGACACTGCCTGAACAAAGCCTGCCCCACTAGCAATTCCAACAATGTATTAATTCATTAATTTATCAGTATTGTACAAACTTTAAATTATTGTAAAGCCGACGATATAGTTATGATGTTATAAGTGTAATATAGTGCTTAAGTTATTTTTCATGATGATAATCGAGAGAAGAGTTCCTACTGGAAAGGTTTATTATCATGGTCATATAAATGATATAGTCGGTAACTATCTAACTTCTTGTAATGTAAGACATGTCTTACAATAGTCAACTTCATCTATGTTTTCCTTTATCCTTGTTAAAATAAAACAAAACATAGTTTTCATATAATTTATTGTATTCGCCTAACTCGCCGCTGTGAAAACCAATAACGTAATAGAATTGAAAAAATATGATGTTACATTAGAAATAAAATAATTTTGATAAACTGTCGTTTCAATATAGATGGAACTAAAATGAAATTATCAAACACAAATAAAACGAAAATAAAATAATCATCGATTATGACTAGACATACTATTTTGTCCAAAACAAGGCGGTGAACGCACTACATCGTTTTCGACCACTAAACTACGTTAGAATTTATTCATCTATGAATTGATTAATTAAAATAGCAGCATGTAGTCGGCTATTTGAAGTGCGTTCATACGCTTCATTTCAATTAGGTACAGTCACACACAAAACGGCTTATACATGTAACAAAACTCGTGACTTGGAAAGAATCGATTCATCATCATCATATCGGCTATACAAAGTCCACTACTGAACTAAGGCCTCCGCCATAGATTTCCACGACTGACATAATATGGGGGGGGGAATGTGCCAGTACTCACCACGCTTGGCAGGCGGGTTGGTTGCGTTGGTGAGCGCAGAATGGCTACTGTTCCAATCCCTCTGGTTTAGGGTCCATTCTTAATCCGGACACCATATGGAATAAACAATCGATTGACATTATGAAATCTTCGCAAATCGAGCATTCATGTTTGCAAAATCAACGTTAACAATATTTCAATAAAAACTTTCATAATTCACTTTTGAATTTAGCTACGTGTACAGTTTTTTTGCATGTTACCAACCTTTAGCCAGCTAAGGTACGGTGTGCAACGAGTAAATTGATTAATAAATACATTTTGATATATAAATACGTATATATGTGCTTATAAAACGAACTTCATGAGCCCAATAGAATTTTTATAAGATAAGCCGAAAAGTGACCCTATGCCGATAGATATTTGTTTCCCTTCCTTTGTATTTGTTTTATGCTAACCAAACAGTAATTTCCTTTAAAGTAACCATAATACCATATTTTTGTTATATCACTAATATAAGAATTAGTAATGCAGTGTTTATCGTGAGGTTACCCTCAGAACGTATAAGCAAGAAGATGCACGACAATGTCAATAGTCCGCATGTATGTTATTTAAATAGGAAAAGATCTGTATACTTGATATTTGTGTCGATATTTTCGGCTACTCCAACAACTGACACCACGTTTGAGAGTAACCAGATAATTAATTATCAGAGTTCAATTTTCACTTCAAGTTTCAGATATAATAAAACTTACCAAGACAATCTCAGTAATACCACCTTTATCTCAGGATTCGTGCTCGTTCCGTCATTATCCAACATTAATCGTATCATTTTGTGTCTGTTTCAATGATATTAACGAGTGGCAGTACTTCTTCCACCTTTAACAGATCGACAACAATAAGGGTAGTGATACAATCACATGATGAGATGCAATAACGCATACACACAAGATAATATCAAAATAGCAAGTACACAATGATGTAAAAAATACAAGTACAAGATAAGGGCATATAGAGAAACATGGAATATGTTACAATATGTAACGCAAAACATTTGTGACATGTTTAAATATATAGCATATAATGTCAAGATTTTCCCGCCTTTGTGGTGAAGTATTGGTCGTCTGTATTTGTAAGAAATGCGACCTCATATCTCTGGATATGCGATTCTGTGAAAAGCACATTTAAAATATGCAAACATCATAAAACGAATAATGTTATAACAGTGAACCACGAGATCAGTATTTTCGAGATGTCAAGAATTACACCTAATAAAATAGGAAATCAATTACACCATCATAATGAAGAGAATTACGTCACGAAGTACGGTTTGACGTATTATTAAAATTAACAAGAGGCTATATTCAGAAAATTTATAAGTTGATGTGGAGTAATATTCAAATATTTCTTCTAGGTAAATTCGACAGAAACTGGCCCATTAAAATATCATACCATTTGCTTAAATATTTCAAAGCCAGGATCCTATTATAGCTTAACATCATTACGAAACAATACATCACAAATAACAAAATGTCTAAGTCACATATAAACCTCAAAAAAGTTACGAATAATAATATTAAAGGCACAACGATTTGTAAGTTAGGGTCACTTACCTCCAGGGACTGTGGACAGAAACCATGATTATAAATAAAATGAACACACAAGTAAATCAATATACACTTTATATGCTTAAAAATTAATACAAGTGTCGGGGCTCGCGCCCTCGGTGCCGTGTCGAGCGTCTTTACCGCGTCGAACCATAATTGATGTGTCGAAAGGAATGTAGATAGTATTACATTACCTTTATATTTTTAGTTTCTCATATAGACTAACACCTAATAAAACCGTGGCTAGATAATCATACATCACTGATATCAGCATTACAACCATAGAGCTGTCAAGAGAGATGTGGCGCCAAACGTTTAACCTAACTTAGGCTAACAGTTCATTGCGTGAATTGGAAGTTCTACTCAAATTATTGTGAAAATTAACTAACGTAGGATCTCCAAATTCACTTGAATATTACACATGTATTTATAAGACAGTATGCGTGTCAACTAGTCACTCAGCACAGTGCATTTACCTCGGCTCCTCGCGGCGTGAAGTCCGCTTTTCGTTCATTCTCTCTATAGCTCCGTGGTAGGTCGGATCATTCTGTTACATCTTTTAAGGCAGTGTGGCTTTCTAACTTATACCTGGACAGACTGGCATGTCAAATGATCAATATTGGCACAGAAACAATCATAACATTTAAGAGAACATGATATAACACAGTGAAAAGAATAAACCACACAGCCGTTCGTAGGTTATAAATTATAAGGCCCGTATACAATCACTGTTTTGTTTTGTTGCAATCACGACTCAAATTCTACTTAAGCTTTGATTGTCGTTCTTTAAGGCCCTTAGTATTTCTATTGTAAATTAATCATATATAATTTGTTGACAATATTCATGTGTTAGTTACCCACAAGAAATAAATAACTAACATGTAGTTATGTACTGTCTGTTCATGATTACGTGAATTTAGATATTGAGTAGATGTTGAAGCTGATTCTTAATGGTCTATTAACAATATGTTTGTATTTATTTACATTCATAAATATCAATTAAAACTGTTAAAATAATCAGATCACATTTTGTTTTAATACTGTCTGACTGAGGGCTGTGATATCTCAACAAGAGGTCGACTCAGATCTAAACCCACGTGTCAGACTGCAACTTATTTATTGTGGATTATCAGTTTGACGTAGTAGTAGTTTGATGCATTCGGTTTGTAGCCATAGCCTTAGCCTTTCGCTTTCAATATCTATTTGGTTAAAATCTACAACGGGAGTGTCAGGCGGTGGCAGCTCTCCTGGCCCTCCGTCGGCGCTCTGTAATCACACAAACAAACGAACATGGCAACACTTGCTACGAAATAGATAGTAGATTTTGCGCTCACGAGCAGGCAACCCCGGAACTGGCCTACATCTGCAACACTACACACACTAAATAGTTCGTGTTCAAACATCTCACAGGTAACTACTAGACATAATTATAGCATATTATAAGTTGACATTATAAGTTGTATGACATGCAAACTGAAAGAGAATATAATATCATAACGTATGACATGCATTTCATCGATATTATGTATGTGATATATAACAGAAAATTGCCTGTAAAATAAACATTAATTTGCATGGCAAAATTACAAACCCAATCACCCTTGATAAAATTACACAAAATATATAACATGCTGGATATAATGTAATTAATTACAATTTGAAGCAAGTCAAGTAAAATTATCAGTACATTTCTTGGTCCAATTAGTCCAATGGTAAACATCAACTGACGGCAAGCAGTAATAAGCTACATAAAATAAGTAAATAATAAATAAATGACGTACTAAAACAATGCATTTTCAGATATTATAAAAAATTAATGATTTTTTTTGTAATGTTCTCAAATTAGTGAAATAAAATCAAAAACATTTAAATCTACCTTTGATTTCATATTGGGCTGAACAGACTAACGAAAGTCGTTTAAATATAAAGATTTATTGTAAAACTTATTTACAATAAAAATAAGTAATTGACAAAAAGAAAATGTGAAGTCTTAAATGTCGAGTGGAGACCCTCTATATCAGTGTTCGTTACTTTTGACTGGCATTGCAAGCAATGTCGGGCGGCACCGCGGGCCGCATGATGATGTTAGTTGGTTACGCATTTAAATTTATAGGTATGTACTAATATGTAGCATGACAGTTGTATTGCGAACGGTATGTAAAAATGCAGATTTGGTCTTGAATTCGGATTTTTATTCAAATTTTATTAATAAATCTGACTCCTTGTCATGTTATAGCTAGCGATGCGACTCGAGTCCGATTTTGCTACTCGAGTCACTCGAGTGAGTTTCCTACATCAATCGACTTACTCGAGTGACTCGAGTTTTCGAGTCACTTTCACTCGATTTGCACTCCAGTCAACTCTGTTTACTATCAAACATTATTTTACTCAAATTTCTACGTCTTTCCTCTCGCTTTCCTGCAATCTGTGGGAGTGATTACGAAAGTGTGTAACAGGAAGCCAGGAAAGATATAAAAAGAATCAAATTATAACACTTTTTTCCAAAATAATATTATAATACATTTTTGTCTATTACGATACAGGGGGCAAATCCCAGTAGTCGTAGCATGAATACCGAAGATAACGGTTTTGTCGACGGAAGAGTAGACAAAATTGACATTTGGACATTTGACATTGCCACTCTACAGGCAATAATTCTACCATTCCGAGCATGGCAATCAACACGAAATAGTAAATACGCAATGCCAGTGTCATAAGTTTTTTTAATTTAGTAAGGATATGTTTTTCAAGTCTCAACTGCACTATGCCTTAGACCAATAGTGGAGGATCTTTTTTCTACTAAGATGAGATATTACGTAGTAAGTAATATGAGTTACTTTTTTAGTTGCCAGCTGCCAAGTGTATAACTTGCACTTCCACCACAAATAAAATTGACATGAAGCATTTCGTTTTTGTATTAACTTCTATTTAAAAAGTGTAGCAACCATTTTCCATCCTAAGGTTGCCTGGAAGAGATCGCGAAAAGCGATAGGTAATGCTGAGCTGTGATCATCAAAAATTATTTGAATTATTTACGAACGTTGAATAGTTAGTGCTGACGATCTGCAACTCCATTGCAAGTTGCCTCAATACCATATTCTTTCCACTCGAGTACGAGTTCCAAATTTTATTAGAGTCACTCGATTAAAAAACTACTCCGAGTCGCATCGCTTTATACTTTTTTGTATGGTTTCTTTTGCTTCCTTTTACATTTGTTACTCCTAGTAATACTCTAGCTGAACTGCTAGGTTGATCTTGTAAAATACGCCTGAGGGCCGCACCAATCTATGATTCGGACCGCATGCAGCCCTCAGGCTAGTCGCGGCAGACATGATATTTAAATCCCATTTTCTTCGTTGACAATGATGTTGTTCAGTTAGGTGAGCGATATCATAAATTTTATAATTCCAACATTTAAGATTTTTGAGATATTTAATGTGCAGAGTTTAAGGAATAACATAAGAATAATAATGTTATTTTTTATTATAATTATGACATAGTAGTAACATACGAATGAAACCGTTTTCCTAGAGTAGTAGATAGGTAATAAGATAATAACATTAATCATCTATGACCAACAAACAAAAAAGCAAGTATATCATAGTATCATACGAATTATCTACTTAGTAAACTAATAGTGTGGCATTCACAAGTAAGCACAGAAAATCTACATTTATTATCTATTGGGATCAAGGCGTGGAGTGACATGGCGACGTGTACTCACTTCCTATTGGTGGTGATCGGCGCCGGGGTTCTGCGGGTAGGGGTAGGGCTGGTAGGCGGGGTACACCTGCGGCGCGTACACACCGTACTGCGCGTACTGGCCGCCAGCACCCGCGCCCGCACCTGCCGCTGCGCCCGCTCCGCCGCTAGTCGACTGCTGCTGCTCGACACAACCAAGGATACAACTCTTAATTGACGCACTATTTTTCCTCATATAAGAATTTCTTTTGCACCGAGCGTAGCTCGTTACAGTCGTTACTACTTCGTTCGCGCAGACACGAAAAACATCCAATAAATGTAATCTACCGTATACAATGCACTTAACCTGTAAAAATCGATGGCCGTGCCTTTATCGATTTCACTAGCTCGTTTCTTTATACTACTTTACGTTTTAGAACTGTTGTCGCTCAATGGTTGGTTGATTGACCAATCTCCCGCGTATTTAAATTGTGTTAATGTGTGGGCAATACGTATTACTGTACTTTCTTCGATGATGCTCTTCAATAGACACTCGCAAAAAATACTATTAAGGTTTTAAGAAACGAGAGTTAATTTTACAGTGTGAATTGAATATCGTACCATTAATTGTTGTTATACAATGATGTAGTCATTTAAATAATATAGTAAATATACTCATTAGGTCGGGTAACCGTGTGGTGCCGGCTACGAATAGCACCAACCCATTTCGACTACGGGATTAGCCGGAGGATGGGCAGCAGCGTCCTTCGAGTACATTAACAACTCAACTGCGATCGCCAACCCAACCAACCAAGCGATATATCGCGCATGATGGCCAAGCGTGGCGATTATAGCAAAACCCCCCAATGAGCACACAACACACCCAGACCAGTTTGATGGCATGTTTTTGTGGAGATCTGTATGCAGAGTTTTACCAAACAAATTTTTACACATTGCTCTGATCTGATTGTGGTTTCTCGTTACCTATAGTGAGTTATATACCAAGCTTTAAATAGGCTGGGCCTCGAGGGGATGTTTTTTGAAAACATATCTGCTTGACCGCTGCATTGGAGACAAAATTAAAATGACATTGTTTCGCAGCCGGCAGGTACTATTGTGTGCAGATAATACGTCACGTACACAAAACATTGTTTCTCTCATTATGTTGATCTACACACGCAGTATATTGTTCAAATGGATGTTTTCGAAAACATTACACAAGAAGAATTGATTTCAGTTTTATTGGTTGTTAATTTGATTACAAGAAGAGAGCGTAGATTTAAATTGAGTCAGTTTCAGTACAGTATCGAAATTTTAACATTTAACAAGAATTAAAATTAGAAGATTGATTCGGTATAAGAATTTGTTTCGTTGTACTGCATCAGATTTCGATGAATTACTTTCAATGATAACACTGGATGTGAAAAGCGTTGATGTCGCGTATGCAACTCTAGCGAAAGTTGTCAATAAATTATTTTGCATAGGGGCACCTCTATCTGTGTGGGGGGATTTGTGTAGGTATTTTCCGCCGCGCATGGAAAGCAAAAACATTGTTGATGTGAAAAAAATGTGTATCGAAAGAATATTTAGTGTAGATGTTTTGGTGTAATGTTGTTTTGAGTATTGTGAGGGCAAAACATGCGCCAAATAGACGCGGATTTATGCATATTTAGGGAAAATGTATACAAACATTCCCCATGCATTATTTTTTCAAAACAAAACTTTGAAATGTACTATCCAGTTTTAGCGCGATAAAATGAAAGTAGAAGCAGTCACCTTAAGTTTGATCTGCGCCTCGATGGCCTCGGCCTCCTTGAGCTTGCCGATGCTGCGGTAGTACTCGGCCCACTGCGCGCTGTAGTCGGGCTGCGACGAGCCGCCGGGCGCGGCGGGCTGCGCGGGGGGCGCGGCCGGCGCCGGCGCGCCCGGCCCGCCGGGGGGCCCGCCCGCGCCGCCCGCCGCGCCCGGGCCCGCGGGGGGCGTGCCGCCGCCGCCGCCGCCGCCACCGCCCGCTGGTGGGACACAGGCATCTTTAATGCCACGCAATAACCCCAGTACAATAAGTGTCGACAATATTTAGGAAATAGGAATGTATCTGTAACATGTGTATACGAGCCGGTGTGCGCCGCGACTAGGGTTACCACCTGACAGGCATTTTTGAATTTCGCGGTATCACGCAAGCCCGCCAAACCCGGATGAAACAGACTAATATATAAAATAGCTCAATTCGTTTTACAATAGACAGGGCTTTTTCTGAAAATTCTGGCATTTTGTACATCCCAAACAGGCATCCTCCCTTACAACGATGGTAACCCTAGCCGCGACCGAGGCCTGTTAAATGCTCGTAGAATAACTAATCCTACAAATTTAAGAATGTTTAAGTTTAGCATAGGACACCTGTCCTTTTTGTAACATAACTTAACTCTCACACAGAAGCATGTGTTGATCTGTGCGTAGCATAAATTCAAAAAGCATAAAATCGATATAAGAACCAAGTGAGTGTATTTACAGTTTCGCAGCAGCAGCAAAACTGCTCCAGGGGTGAGATTCAGAAACGAGTCTAAGCGTGAACTTACGCTTCCATATGTCAAAATGCACTACTTACGCCCCTAATTTTGACAGATGGAAGCGTGAACTTAGCTTAGACTCGTTTCTGAATCTCACCCTAAGTGCATAGCAAATAACCTGCAAAGGACATTGTTCTGCGGCCATACATTGTTTGCCTAAGTCTGTGTTCTAAATGACGACTACATTCGACTAAAATTAAATTAAAATAACAGACACTTCTAAGAACTGGTAAGTATCCAAAAACCTTGAATTTTGAGGTTATAATATTAGGCATTTAAATATTCATCACACATACATTACAATAAAAAATATCTTTATTAAACGCTAAAACGTTAATTATGATTAGCTTTAACTTTTAAGTGCGTCATTTCCGGGACATCCAGTCAGACCCACTAAAAAATACAGAGTAGTCTCACAAATTAAAAATATTTATTTGTCGAACTAGTGTTTTCAACAATATTGTTTTTGTGTGACCTACAAACTAGTGTATGTATTTTACTACTTTACTACTATTACTATCGGGCATATCTGCATACCTGCATCTGCTTGATCAGGGGAGCCATGAACATTCTAGTATTTTGAGACAAAATTGGTAAGGCTCTGCAGATATAAAGGAAAACTTCAGATTTTTTTTATAGTACTAGATAACTTGTAATCTACACAATTGTAACAATAATTAAATTAATTATTTATTTGGGGAAATCCAAGTCGAAATACCTACTGACAATGTCACTCGTATACTTTCTCGCCAATTCAGCGAATCAGCGCTTTCTGCCGCTTTGGCGTTAATACATTACAAACATTGGAACAAGAAATATTATCCATTGATCAAGCGCTGCATTCGTCCAAATATGATCAAAAATAAAGTCGTGACAAAACTATTTAAAATCATTACGAGATTGTGAAGTGTCCGTTAGATTGTATTAGTGAATATTTAAAGTATTAAAACAACTAGAAATCATTGTATAGGTTGCATACGTCTTGATCCATAAGCCGTTTTTAACCATGTCCTTTGAACACGCCAAAGTCTAAACACAAATACAGTTGTTTATCATCATGATCATATCAGCCAGTCAATTATACTCTTTCTAAATCATTGTAGATTTCATTTTTTTGTACTACAAGACTACAAATTGAAAACTTAAAAATCTCAAAATCTACACAAAGTTCAAGTAAAAGTCTACACATAATTAGTGCTGATGAAATGATTAGTAAAATTAATTTCAGAATGTAATGCCAAATTGCAACCATTTGCCCAACTACTTTACAACATAAGAATGTTTTACAGATACTGTCTCCTTAACATTTCAAGAATTAATAAAATAAATATTTAACTAATAACAATCTGCACTTATGTATATACTGTGGGGTCCGTACTCCTGTACTTACTTCTTTGGGGAAACTGGACTGCCATTAACAAGGCTTTTATTATCACATTCCTAGAACCATGTGTACTAACACCAAAATGTATCACCTTGTGACCATGTTTAGTGACAAATCAATATTTCTTTCTGTAGTTTCATAACAATCAAAAGTATATTTTTTGTCTGTACCTTGCTGCTGCTTAGACTGCTGTTCGATGGCATCAGCTTCGCGCGTGAGTCCCAGCGAGCGGTAGTAGTCGATCCACTGCTGCGAGTAATCTGGCTGGCCGGTTGCAGGATTGATCTGCACCTGTTGCTATTGAACGGCCATATAAATAATACTTTAGTAAAGTTTTTTAGTAGTGTAGTAAGTGTATTTTGTAATTTACGAATTTAATGGTTAAATTATAATTATTATCAGAACCATAGTACTTTAATTTAGCGGTGTTAGTGAAATGAACTTAACCAATAGCTTTGGTAAATTACAAAGACTATAATCAGCAGTAGACTACGATAGTATGTAGACGATGATGTGGTACCTGCGGCGTTTGCTGTTGCGCCGGCTGGTGCCAGTGCGGGTTGTATCCCCAGGCGGGTGGGCCGGCCGCGCCTCCCCCGTAGTACTCGCCACCATTGCCACCGTTCCCGTTACCATTGCCATTTCCTCCATTTCCACCGTTCCCGCCTTCTTGGATGAAGTTCACTGGCTGCACGGGCAAAAGCTCATATTAAGAGATACTCAATTATGTACAAGTAATCACAAGGAAGTACAGCTGATACATATTGAAATTATTTATTCATTATATCCGGGTCTGAACAGAATGACAACACCATTCATCGCGCGTCTGATTGGTAAAGTCAGTCTTCGAACATTGAAGCAAAATATATGTAATGTTTTAGTCTAACCTGTTTTTGAATAGAGAATTTGTAGTAAGTATAACCTAAGCAACACTAGTAGAACTTTGGCCAATCTAGATCGCAATCTGTGATTAAAATTGCGGATCACGATCCTGATATTGTTTGAAGTGGATTGATAAAATAGATCACAAAATATCGTATTTTTCCAAAATTCTAGATTCTAGATAGTGCTTTTCATTTCGTGTAGTTATCACCTTCAGTAGTTGGTCCTATTTCTTTATAGATTAAAATGAATCATTTCGGCCGAATGAAGTCCACTGCTGGACACAGGCCTCCCCTAAAGATCACCACAATGACCGATATGGGTGTGTTGTGGGCTCATTGGGGGGTTTTGCCATAATCGCCACGCTTGGTAGACGGGTTGGCGATCGCAGTTGAGTTGTTCGTGTACTCGAAGGACGCTGCTGCCCACCCTTCGGCTAATCCCTTAGTCGACTTTTACAACACCCATGGGAGATGGGTGGGGTGGTGGCATTCTGAGCCGGCACCACACGGCATATAGTGAATATAGTGGAATAAAGAAGAGTGAGAGAAGGAAGCGTTGCGTTATATCGAACTCGTTCCTTCAAAGACAGACCAAAGCAATTACAAACTTTTATTTATTAGTTTTAAGATGCTACAGTTGCTGTGTACAGACCGACGGATATAATGGTTGATCGTATGATTTCGGGAGGCAGCCTGCCGATACATGTTCACGAACCTGGCTATACGCATTGCAATTTAGATGGACAGTGTACTGGGGCGCCTTGTGTTAGATAAATGACGCTTTTATCTATTCGTAAACCGACGGTAAGTCCTGCCGTGTAGTTCCCGCAAAGAATGAGCCATCACCGATAAGACGACTTAGGGAACATTTGAAGAGTTTTGAAAACAGTATCCTCCTTATTGATGAGGAGAGACAACAGGTCATATGTGGTTCAATTTCATACCATGCCGACTTTCTCCATAATAATCCGCTTGCAATGCTCGACGGCCTCGGGGTGCCCGCGGATATAGAAGGTACGGTTGTTGCGGTCGGAGCCCTGCGCGCGCCGGTCCAGCTCGCAGTGGGCGCCCGACGCGGCATTGATCTGCTTTATCACTTCACCACCTGCACAAAGTATATATTGTCATTTAACCGCGACTTGTAAGATTTCCAATACGGGTTGAGCGACAACAATAATTTCACGCTTATTGTCCCAAACGCAGAAAAGCGTATCGGAATTTCACGAACATTTTTCGCTGATTACTGAATCTGATCTCAAAATGCAGAAATTGAAAATGGTGATATACCAATATGGTGAACCCCGGTGAAATTAATCAAATGTAAATAAATCTAAAAAAAAATTGAATTTTGGTTCGCCATGCTGGTTTCGCCATTTTGAATGCAGATTCACAATCAGAGACCTCTAAAACTCACAGTAAAGTATTATTACTTTCGTGGTATTATAATAAATTATAAATCGAACGACTCAAAATTATTGAATTTTGTTTCGCCTTGCTGGTTTCGCCATTTTGAATGCAGATTCGTAATCCGAGACCTCGAAAACTCACAGTAAAGTATCATAATTTTCGTGGTTTTATGATAAATTATAAATCGAACGACTCAATCACGAAATAATCGATATGCGTCGTATGGCGTCAATGCTGCTTTGGCGCTTTTTTTGTGTTCTATGTTTAGCAGTTTGGACAGCGATAGCTTTATACAGTGCACGACCTACCTCTGCCGATGATGAGGCCGCACTTGACGTTGGATACAGTGAATGTGACGCGTATCTCCTGTGTGTCCTGCCACTGCGTGAAGTCTCCGCCGCCGCGGTCACCGTTGCGCTGCCCCGAACCGCCGCGACCACGTCCTGAACGAACTTCCTGCTCACGTCTCTGTATGAAAAAATATTACTTAACACTCAAACGGCCGAATACCGAAACGCCCGTTAATATTAAGTCCCCGCTTTAACTATTTGAGCCGCCCGGTTTCCTACCGAAAACAGGTTTCTCGAATAATTCAAGTGCGACTTAATAATAACTGTCGTTTCAGTATTCGGCCGTAAGCCACGCAACAGCTTACGGTTCATTATAGGCACCCTACTCCCTCCCTACACCCCGCGAATAGTATAAACATACTCGAGATCCCATATTCGTTGCTTCGCGTACGCGCACGGAACGGTTATTAACATGGTAAAAATTACAGTAAGGCGTTATCACAGACGCGATTTCAGAGCGTAGGCGAATTTGCACTGTTTAAACACAACTGAAGCCGTGACATCTCAACTATATACTTCCGATTTTACACATAACAAGCCGCCGTGATCCACTGCCGAGATCAGTGTCATATCATTAGGTATCTATCTACTTTATAAATATCTCGTGTCACGGTGTTTGTGGTCACACCCCTCTGAAACGGCTCGACCGATTTTAATGATTTTTTTTGTTTTATTTGGTAGGTATGGGAATAGGTCGTAAAGTATTTTTCACCCTCCTACCCCCACCCCACATTTGTTTATCGCGATTTTAGTATTATTGTATGAACAATACCATGATGTAGATTTCCAAATTCCAGTTGTGCGAAGCCGCAGGCAAAAGCTAGTACCAATATAATAAAATTGAAGTGTCTGTCGGTTATTTCAAAATAAATGCCAAAATTCAAATGAAATCTGCTATTTATATATACGACTAGCTGGGACCCGCGGTTTCACCCGCGTTTACTTTAAAAGAAATTTAGAGTACTTCGACTTATACATAGAATATATATATTGGATTTCAAGGGTTTTACTTTTTTTGCCCGGAACCCTAATTATTTTTCTAAAATAAAATTAGCCTAAGTTATTCCTTATAACATCAGCTATCTGCCAGTGAAAGTCCCGTCAAAATCGGTCCAGCCGTTTCGGAGATTACCCGGAACAAACAGACACTTTTGTTTTGTTGTAGGTATCGTATATACTTTCATATGCATTTAGTAAAAAGCTGTTATTTTGACATTACAAACAGACACTTAAATTTTATTTATTTGTATAGATAACATAAACGATGATTTTTAAATTTTTTGAAAATCTGTCGTCTGTCGTTCTTAAAAACTTTGAGAAAGACAGAAGACAGATTTTAACAAAAAGAATTGTGTATGACCTAATGGTCATACACAATTTTAATTTAATTTTATCTAAATAGATATCTTGCAGGGTTCAGAAGATATGCATATAAATAAAATCTGCTTCTATAAAAGTGGACGGGTAATTGCTAATATTAATATGTCTGCAATTTTGTATTTAAAAATACGTGTCGTGGGTGAATTTACAGACAAATTCCACATACAATAGACCCAGACCAGGAACAACTAACTACCTGCAGGTAATACAAATATTTTTTCCGTGCAGAAATCGAACCCACAACCCAGAGCACAACAACCGACTGTACCAGCCACTGCACCAACCGTGCCGTCAATTAAAAGCACTCATTCACTTTACAATAACTGTATGGCTGTGACTGCGTGTGTACGCGGTTAGTTTAACCTCAAGTATTTGCATAGTTTCTATAAACATGTCTTTTCAAATGGAATAATTCTGATCAAAGGCAGTATTGTTTCAGCATCAGCTTTGGGTAAAACGGAAAAAAGGAAATCATTGGTAGAACGAAATCATTACAATGAATGAAAGTAATTAAATTGAGCGTCTTCTCAGAGAGCAAAATGTGCAGCTATGACACTCTGGAAAGACGTTGGGCAAATCATCTAGGAATGGCTTATCCATCACCTGATGATTTTGCGCAGCTTCAGGCAGGTATGATTGCTAAGTACCTACAGGGGCTTCTTGATTTGCCAGTGGAGGAGTAGTGCAGGGCTTTGGGCAGCACAATGGACCCAAAATGGATGAAGTGCGTTCGGCTGATGCTGAGCCCATGAGAGCCACAATAGAATATAATAAAATTGATATTGCTTATGATTATTGCTAATACAAATTTCTGCCCACCTTACTGTTTTACTTTCGAGTAACAATAGGTAATTGAATGTATACTCACATTGACACTTGAGATGAGGTCCTCGATCATCTGCCTTGCTTGATCTACCTGATGTGGTTTGCCTTGCAGGTAGCATCTGTATGAAAGTCATATTATTATATATGGGCAGCTAAGTACAAATTTATAGACATCATTTTGCAGTAATAACAAGTGACTTACACCCGTATTGACAAACAATACTGAGGCCTCACAGTGCGCTCGAACGCACAGGGTACAGAAGCCTTGATCATAAACAACACTTGAGGGACGAACGACACAATGCGCTCATTATAATGAACGCACAGATAAAGTAGCTCAGTAGCTACTTTACGCTACGCATAGTGCGACAAATCAACACAAAACGTCAAACTAGTAACGGGTATTAGGTTGTTTGTTGATTTTTTTGGATTTTTTCTTTTCAATTTCGATGGAGTACAGTAGTGATAAGAATTTAGTAGTTATATCCATGAGAAAGTAAACCTACAAAGTACGAGCTACAATTAAACGTCTTTCCGAATTGACAATTTTTTTGAACTGAGAGATAACACCTCCTGTTATTATTGTCACAACTTAGCACGAAAAAACAGAAACATATAATTAAAAATTTCATCACAATGTTAGCCAATCACAGCGCCTCATTCAACACTATGCGTCTGCACAACATAAGACTCCTTATAAGTATTGTTTAAAAAAGGCTTGCCGTACCGAACGCACTTGAGAATCATCTTACTTAGCATAGCATTGCTCCTATACTTAGTGAAGTAATGTTTGTGAATACGGGTGAAAGTATTGAAGGAACTCTTCATTACCTCTTGTCTCCGGGTCCATCATCCCTCTCCTGATGGAACTGAACCCTGCAGCCAGTCTCCGCCTGGATCTTCTTGATCATGTCACCGCCACGGCCGATCACGATGCCCACAGCAATCTTCGGTACCAGTACCTGTTATAGTGTTCATTTTTATTGCATTGTTAATAAACACTACACTCTTTAGCACCACAATAGGATTATTTGTGCGTATAGGTACACATGGGCTACATATCAAGCTATATTTTTCCAATATAAGCTGATACCGCATTGTATAAGCTTTCCTTACGATGAGAGGTCAGCTTATATTGGAAACTTATAGCTTGATATGTAGCAGTATGTACGAAACCTGAAATTAAGTTTATTCAAAATCAAACCTTTCATGTACTTCCTTCCTCAGGGCGAAGGAAATACATGAAGTATATTGGATATACTTTAAACAAAAAAGGCATGTTACTATACTCATATTTTCTACTTACCGGGTCACCTGCTTGTCACATAGTCGCTTTGTACAAAACAATTTCATGTGGTCAGCATTCCCATACAATTTGCCACTACACATTTCACTAGCAAAACAAGCGTACCTCTATGCAGTGCACTCTACTCCTAGCGGAGGAGGAGAAACCAGACAGCAGCGTCTCTGGCATGTAACCCGGCTCTGTGCTCACCACCTTGCTTTTGGAAGAAGCCAGTATGCTTACCTCAGTGGAGTTGGTAGCGAGTCCGTTGCCCTGGTCATGTCCTTGGTATGCGTCGTCATACTGCGGCGGTCGCTGCCCACCGCCCTGTTGCATGTCCTTGTCTGCCAGCAGCTCATAAACCAGTTGCTTAGCGTGCTCCACCTTTGACGGGTCGCCTGATATGCGCAGAGGCTTTTCCTGAATATGAATGTTCATTTAATTTAAACTCTGGAAAAACTAGTTTTTATATCGTCATTGAAGGTATTAAGAAAGCCTCGTAATACTCGAGAAACTTTCCGATACAACGCGTGGTAGAAATTGCTGTTTTTATTGTTTTATTTTTATTGTGAGCATGAAGGGGCCTGTAACGACCGAGAGAGCGTCAAGGGAATCCTGCAGAATCTCGTAATATTTTTATACTTTTTGATATTTTCTCGGACTTCTTTTTTCATTTGGAATTTGCAATAGCGACTTCCGTTATTTGTTCATTGAAGCTATAAAGAATGCCTCGTAATACTAGAGAAACTTTCCGATACAACGCGTGGTAGAAATTGCTGTTTTATTGTTTTATTTTTATTGTGAGCATGACGGGGCCTGTAACGACCGAGAGAGCGTCAAGGGAATCCTGCAGAATCTCGTAATATTTTTATACTTTTTGATATTTTCTCGGACTTCTTTTTTCATTTGGAATTTGCAATAGCGACTTCCGTTATTTGTTCATTGAAGCTATAAAGAATGCCTCGTAATACTAGAGAAACTTTCCGATACAACGCGTGGTAGAAATTGCTGTTTTATTGTTTTATTTTTATTGTGAGCATGACGGGGCCTGTAACGACCGAGAGAGCGTCAAGGGAATCCTGCAGAATCTCGTAATATTTTTATACTTTTTGATATTTTCTCGGACTTCTTTTTTCATTTGGAATTTGCAATAGCGACTTCCGTTATTTGTTCATTGAAGCTATTAAGAATGCCTCGTAATACTCGAGAAACTTTCCGATACAACGCGTGGTAGAAATTGTTGTTTTAT
Source organism: Diloba caeruleocephala (assembly GCA_947459985.1). Taxonomy (NCBI): domain Eukaryota; kingdom Metazoa; phylum Arthropoda; class Insecta; order Lepidoptera; family Noctuidae; genus Diloba; species Diloba caeruleocephala. The sequence goes on along the minus strand of OX381627.1, from coordinate 10,136,204 downwards.
TGTTTTATTTTTATTGTGAGCTTGACGGGGCCTGTAACGACCGAGAGAGCGTCAAGGGAATCCTGCAGAATCTCGTAATATTTTTATACTTTTTGATATTTTTTCGGACTTCTTTTTTCATTTGGAATTTGCAATAGCGACTTCCAATATTTGTTATTTCTAAACTTGACTATGTTACCGAGGTATGCCCTGTATTACGTTTTCTGAATAAACGTGTACATATGACTAAAATTTGTTAAAAATTACTTGTTTCAGCGGTAAAATTATAGAAAACTTTTCTTTGTTATTTTTTTAAATATATATTTTAATATTAGTTAACGACGTCCTTTTGTCTTTCTTATCCGAATATACATTCAAAATTTATTTCAAATCTAACATGTAGTTTCGAAGTAAAATGGAGAGTTGTTAGTATGGAATTAGAGGTACATGGGGGAAACTTGAAGATCTCCACTACTGTAATTATTTTTTAATAGCACGTGTAGCAAACAGGCTCTATTACGAGAATTAGAAATTTTCAAGAATACTAATGCAATTGACGGACCATTTGACAGAGTATGTTTTTTTAAAGAATAAATTTGCTCTATTATTTCCGGTGATACTTACGTATTCTGTGTTAGGTCCATCCTGAATAACAACCATTTTAGCTCCAGATTGTTCTTGTAGCTGTTTGATGGTTTTGCCGTTTTTGCCGATTATCAGCCCCACTTTAGGACCCGGGAGCATGATTTCATCCTGTTTATAAAAGGTAAGAAATTAAAATTATTGTCAAAAATAATATTTGTGCCTAAATAGTACCTTATAAAAATTTATTATTGCAGAAAAAAAATACATTTTTTTTATATACACGAAGTTTATAACCTGATGATTGTGTCATTAAAACAAAGTTCACCTTTTTTAGGACCATATATCATTATAAAAACAGATATCTTAAGCAAGACAACTTTAGTTTTAAATAGTCAATAAAAAATAATGAATTCTTGCATAATGTTTATTGAATTTAAATTGTAAAATATGTATGAATGGAAATTTAATATGAATTTCTTAATAGCCACATACATTACAGGTTTACATCACAAAATACTAGCAAGTGATGTATAGTTGTATCATTGAACAAAGATTTGAAAGACTTTCGTGGCTTCTCTGATTTGGATATAAAATATAACATCTTATTAAAATAGTTACTCACGTCAAAGTTTTGCCCCCAATCTCCACGTCCGATCGGTAGGTTGCCCTGCACATTCAGAAAATTTAGAATAACTACTTTCTACTTTGAAAGCTTGCACCAGCGTTACTAGACTAGCCGCTATTGGTGGGACGCCCCGATTTTGAGGCTCATATTAAAAAGTGATGCGCGGTGCAGGTGGATATGGGTCCGCTTTTTGAGGATTATGCCACCGGGCGGCGCTTGGGAGACTTCTTTTTAAAAATAATTTAAACGTTTGTGCATATATTACAACACATAAATGCAATGAAAGATATATTATATATATATATATAAAAAGATGAAATAGGACTAAAAGGCATAAGTTCTGCTTGTTTAAGCAATCTCTTCCAGGAGACCTGCGAGAGGAGAGTTTGAACAAGTTTTAATCCAATGTTAAAAAAAAGAACTTATTATTTTGTATTTTTTATTATATTCTGCTTCCATCGAATGAGCCCCCCGCTTTTGTACTTAAATAGGCACAAAAGGGCGCTGTGTAGCACAAAAACCTGGCAACGCTGGCTTGCACCCTACATGTCGAGCACAGTATTCCTTACTCATCCGTACACGAGTTCATCGTCTTTGCTATTGACGCACTCTTAGATATACCGACTGTCCCTACGTAAAGTATTGAAACTGCGAATATGCATTTTCGTTTCTTATGAGAAGAGCATAAATCCTTGTTATAACGGCTGATTGGTTGTTCCAAATCGATATTATCCATTTCAACAAAACTTATCGATATTATACATTTTATAAAATTAATAAAGGATGTCGGTGTGGTGTCCGGATTAAGAATATAGCACCTCTCCATCTCCTCACGTGGATGTCGTAAAAGGCGATTAAGGGAATCTAAGCCAGAGGAATGGGTAGCAGCGTCCCTTTTGTGAACCGGTAGCCATACTGCGCCCCCACCAGCCCACCTGCCAAACGTGGTGAGTATTGGTAAATATCCCCCGAAATGATGACACAGCTGTGGAATCTATGGGGGAGGCCTATTTCAACAGTGGACGTATAAATGGCAGATATGATGATAAATGATGAATTTTTGGGCTTTTGATTACGCAATATAAAAATATACTTAACTAAGAAGCTTTTACAATATACAAACCAAATTAAGTGCCAATTTGTAGGTGCGATACTTTACGTAGATCAGTCGATACTCACAGTATGTCGTTATTCGTAATTTGTTGTCACCAGGGATTGATGATTTCGGTTGACACAGATTTTTTTTAAGAACGACGTTGCAGCCCATCCTATTGGGCAGCACTCGTTTCTTTCAGTAGTGTACTTGACGTGTGATCTTGGCTAAGAATAGCACTACCCTATCTCATCCCGTGGGTGTCGAAAAATGTATCTTTGTGATTAGCCGGAGGATGGATGTTAGTGTCCTTGGAGTACATTAATTACAACACGCCGACCCGCCTGCTAAGTGTAGCGATTAAGGCAAAACCCCCCCGTGAACACACTGAACAAACCCAAACCCAAACCGGTCGTTGTGGCCTCCCTCAAAGATCGCTTGTGTTAAGCAGTGTACGTTTTTCGGATACAATGATGATCACGATGAATAAGCTAAGTAGTATGTAAAAGTGTGAAACATACTGTAATAGATCCCCCTCCGCCTCTGGGCAAGGGTGGCATGCCACCACCGCCGCCACCGCCTCCACCGCCACCTCCCTGAATCTCTGTGTGCGGCGCGTTTTCACGTCCGCGATGGTTCACAATCTGGTTCACCAGTTCCCTAGAACAACATTAATACTTGATGTGTTTGTTTTAAGAAATGGACGACAACTGATAGTTTGAAGCAGTTTTATACCGTAGTTATAAGTTTAGATCCATTTTATTAATTGAATGGTTCTTTTTGTATTTATTTTGGTTGACATTTTTTATGGACATTAGTATATATTTCACCCTTTTTATTCTAATGCTTCATGGTATACCTATACAATATAGAATTAGGATCGCAAGGTTGCAAGTTAAAACTTGACATGTACGAATGCAGTGTTTTTTGAGCTTTTTGAATAAGAGAAGTAAAAACAAAACTGGCGCCACCCCATGACCGTAATAAAACTATGTCGATGCTTTGAAAACAAAATATTTATTTTTATTTCAGACTATAGTCCTACTCATCGAGAAATCAATTGCACTGTGTCACTTTTTACTTTTATCTACCTTGGAGGCCGCGATCCACAGGTTGGAAAACACTGTATTAATGTGACTTTCCAATATTTATTATGCTTTCTTAGTTAACACCTACCTAAGACAGCATGGCCTTTAATGGTGAAGGAAAACATCGTGAGGAAACCTGGATCTAATTATTTGAAATCGCCAACAGGCAGTGAATAAGGATGGTGATTAAGACTAAGAAAAGAGACGAGGGTTTTGCTGTGCAGTGGACAGTTACAGGCCAATATTATTTATTATTATGTGAACAAAAGCAAGTTTTGCCGTGTGGTGCGGGGCTACGAATACCATCTCATCCTGTGGGTGTCGTAAAGGCAACTAAGGGATTACTCGGAGGATGGGCAGCAGCGTCTATCGAGTACATTTATAACTCAACTGCGATCGCCAACCCGTCTTCCAAACGTGGTGATTATGTCAAAACCCCCAATGAGCACACAACAAAAACTTTAAGGGAGGCTGCTGTCCAGCAGTGGACTTTTTTGCTGAAATGATGATGGTGATGAACAAAAGCAACAAGTAAAGAAATATAATTTCTAACATACTTGGCCCTCTGTATCGCCTCCCGGGAGCCAGTGAGGGTGCACAGCCTGTCGGGCTGGCCACCAGAGTCCGGAGCCATTTGTATCTTGCACCCAGATTCTGCCTGCAAGCGAGTTATTTGCTCACCGCCGCGACCTATAACTGTGGACAAGGACCATATTATAGTGGGAGCTTACATAAGGTTAAGTAAAGTCAATATTGGCAATATGTAGAGAAAAGGTTTATACCGGGACATGGAGAATGTCAGCAGTCAATCGTTTTGCAATCCACTTAGCAATTTACTTGCGTAATTGAAAGCATCCCAAAAGAAAAAACATTTTATGTAAAAAATGTTGCCAAGTCTTACATTTCTTTATCTATAAAAAAATCCAAGACTGTGGGTGGAGCTAAGTCAAGAGCTCTCAGTAACTCTTACTTTTTAATTTGCAAATCATTTGGTTTCTTCATCGTGGTTAGTCTTGTGACCAAACCATTTATTTATTGTGTGGTGTCTGGATTGGGAATATAGGTAGCACCACTCCTATCTCCTCCCTTGGATGTTGTAAAAGGCGACTAAGGGACTATTTACGCAGCAGGGCAGCTGCGTCCCTTCTGTGAAACAGGGAACTGTCTGCGCTCACCAACCCGGCAGCGTGGTGAGTACTGGCAAATTTCCTCTAAAGTGACGACACAATCGTGCAAATATATAGGAGAGGCTTTGTTCAGCAGTGGACGTCGTTTGGTTGATATGATGACCGAACCATTTCGCAGCACAAGAAAGTTATTCCGTCATTACAAAGCATTATGCTATCAAACTTTACTGATGTGTATGATAAAACAAGTAACAGTAGTAATACATTTGTGCTACGTAACAAGTTCAGACAACCCATGGGCGTTGTGAAAGGAAAGGCGTCTAAGGGGTGATATCAGACAGCAGCATCCTGCCGTGTGCTAATAACAACATACTATCACCAATCCGTCTGTCAAGCGTAGTGATTGACGGCCGAAATTGATAATCGATCTAATCCAAAATCTTTGGATTTCCGATTACGGATATGTCTATTTTATGTGTTAAATGTGATCGTAACATAACGGATAAATTTTTAAATCTAAATTCTGAAGATTTTGGATTAGATTGATGATTAATTTCGGTCGTAAATTAAAACGCCTGCTCATTATAGCGGCTATTGGGAGGCCCATGTCCAGCAGTGGAAGCTTGGGGAGATGTAATAAATCTAATCTTTGTATAAACAAATCATCAATCATAATCAAATCTACACAAAGAATTACGAATAACAATACAGTTAACCTTTATTAACTTTTACTATTCTCAAATCGTTACTCACTGAGTCCAACCATCTTGTCGGGCACTCGGATGTACTCGTTGAGCGTCTGGTCGGGCATGAGGTTCACCGGGGCGCTAGGCGGCGGGGGCGGTGCCGCGCTGGCGACGGGCGCAGGGGCACGGCTCGCGGCCGGCACTGGTGTCGGAGCACTACTACGAACAAGAAGAATATAGTTAACAGTGTACTTGTAATGTTGCGGCACGTGGCTCAGGTCACATTTTAAGACTTTCAAAGATGACAACAATGGTTGTTACTAGGTCTAAGGTTTTGTTTGTTTGTTCCCACTTCCCGCCCAGATGCTCAGTATTCAAAGACCCCTGACAGTTTAATATTATTTTGCTAATTCTGTTAAGAAATAGGTTAATAATATTGGTACGTTTACTATTATTTTATTAGATATTACTTGATAAATTACAAAATTCATTCTTTCAAATATAAAATTATAATGGGTATGACAATAATACCTATAAATAATGGTTATAATAATTATAAGTCCGATTAAGTTTTATGTATGAAGGGAATAATGAAAGTGGACGAAGCGAAACAAGTATGTAAGGATCGTAGCAAGTGGAAAGAAGTGGTCTCTGCCTACCCCTACGGGAGAGAGGCGTGATTATATGTATGTATTTATGTATTAAGTTTTAATAAAATGTATTCATATATTTTAATTTACAAACAAGGACCTGGATAATAACTAATATTAAAACTTTTTTTTTTGTTTGAAGAAAAAATACTATTTTTGGCCAGAGTGAAACTTAACTAGTATAATAACTATGCTTACAACTTAATTTTCGAAGGGCTTTTCTCTGAATTGGCTAGCCAGTGCAGTTTATTATTTTTAAGGAGTACACTAAATTCTATAAGATATACTACAATACACCCAGTCTCATCCCGAAGTGAAGTTATCAAGTCATGCCCTCCCCTTGTGATATATATTTTTCAACCATCTTTCGAAAGGACTTAACATATTTTTACAAAAAGTATTGGATACACCAGACTTTAAATATTGTAACTATTTAATAAACATACCTATATAATTTATATAAATATTACATCAACACAGCTTCTTCATAATGCTTGCTTTACACTTTGTGCAAGGCGTTACTTAAACCCTATTTTTGTACAAAATCATAAACCAATTTATTTTCGAAGGCCTCTGTTACTTATTGATGATAATCATTATCTTAATAGCCCTTATTGAACCTTTTTATAACTGATAAAGATACAGTTTGAGCTGATGACGTGGATGCAGTTGCAGTAGCATGTGCCACTCATGTGTAGGATAATTGCCATACATAACTCTCGTTCCTATGAATTGTAATATTTCCTCAGGAAGATAATATGGATAGCATTACTTCTCAACTCTTAAGGCCAAACCAAATGTATGAAATCGAATTTATAGTTGTGGTGGCTAATCTGTTGCCGAGCTTCGTTTTTATTTTAACCACGCTCATTTGACTGAAACCGCGTTCGCCGTCAGCGTTAGAGGTTTAGACGAGAAAATATGCTGTTTTAAGCGATACATTTTAGCAATAATATTGCACTTACAATATTTACAACAAGCTTTAATTGAATTTCTTCAACTACTATTTGAATTACTTCAAAATCTTCTCCCATTCTATGCGATAATTTTGATTTAACTTAGGGGCCATTTTGTACCCACATTACAACAAGATTGCTTTCCAAACAAATTTAAGAAAATAAAATTTAAACAAGGGACGTCGAACTAGGTTTTCTGTTCCGGGGAGTTCCCTTCGTGGATAGACAAAGAATGTCGATAGCTAGTTAATTTCGTTAAAATTGAAAATAGTATGCGACAAGTGTTTTCAAAAGGCATAGGAATAAATACATTGTAGTTCCTACAGCCAAATATATTATCTCATCTAATATATAAAATTCTCGTGTCACAGTGTTAGTTACCATACTCCTCCGGAACGGCTTGACCGATTATTATGAAATTTTATATGCATATTCAGTAGGTCTGAGAATCGGCTACTATCTATTTTTCATACCCCTAAGTGATAAGGGTTGTCCACCCCTAAATTTTTTTTTTTTTTTTTGACAAATTTTTTTAATATGATTTTTATAATGTGGCATTAAAAATACATACTACCCTAAATTTTCACCCTTCTATCACCAACCCCTAATTTTTAATAGTTGTTTTAGTAATTTTGCATCCTGCTCGATAACTGATGATCAATTATCACTTGGTAAGTTATCCCCCCCAGGCGTCTACCGGTGTCACTTCTCGCCCAGTAAACAGCACGGAGTAGGGATGAGACCGCAGCCGGTCTCCTGTTTCTCTCACACAATAAGCCTTCTCTCACACCCTCCACAGTTTTCGGCCATTATATTATTATTTATGCATCAAGCGTAATAGTAACGTTTACAATTATCATTTTACTATACTGAATGTTATCTCGAATAGGCGCCGAAATGGCTCAACGGTTCTCAATGAACATTTTCGGGATCAATACATGAATTATAACTTAAATTTTCATGTGTGTTCAAATTTTATATCTTGCAGCAGGGTCCAGAATACGTGAATAGGTGTAAATATAATTTGCGCCTAGCGTAGCGGGCGGGTACGGCTAGTAAATATATATAAATATGCAAAAAATATGCTACATGCCAAATAGTAAAAAAAATGCTAAGTGTCATAGAAATGCCAAAATGGCAACACTATTCCCAACTCTGGCTAGCGAACGGGCAAGCGTTTTTTACACAGATGGCAGGTTTTATAACGCCATCTATGAGTTCGCTTAGGTACTAGGCGGCATCGGTACTATTAGATGGCGCTGTTTTACTATAATACACCCGCATATTAAATACCTATACTTTCAACTTTTAATCACATCGAGCAGTCGAGGACAAGACGTATAACAGTAGTTATTATCAATACTCGAGTTGGTGGAATAGTTACATTTGTGTGAGCTAGCAATTTCCGCGCTGTTACGAATCTCTTATATTATGTGATTTTTTTAAAAAAAATTCTTTACATCTAAGAACGGAGATATGATCGGCAAGGTTAAACAACGTTTAGCGCGGTCAGTCTATGGATGGGTGAACGCATAGTGGTATTGGCATATACCATTTCATTTGCTGATTGATAAACGATCAGCGAGGTTAAGCAACATTTAGCGCGGTCAGTATTTGATGGGTGACTGCAGTGATATTTGAACTGAGTGTAGTTGCATAATGATACATTCCAAATATCGTTTATTTAGCCTTGAACTTGAGCGCTTAATAGATATAATTTTAACTTTATTTTTTTAATCGGCTGGAATAATTATTAATTTCTTTACTTAATGTTTATTTTACAATTTACACTCATTATTCTTGTATTTTCAACAGAAAATATAAATTAAACTTTTTAGTTAAATTCGAACCCATTTCAATTATAGGTAGCCACTCATTTTTCATTATGCTTTAAGGTATTTGCAATAGATGGCGTTGTTGTAAGTATCCTCCTAGATTTGGGTCATATCGCTTTTTATGAGAATCGGTATCTAAATCAGATTTCCGAGATTCAGTTTCATGAGATTGGATACGATATTGTAAGTACTCGATGCGAATCGGAATTTTAGATCTGTATAATCCTTCCTGATATTTTATGTAGCATATGCAGGTACTGTAGAGTGCTCGTAGTTTTCTTTATTTTTATTCATCATTTCGGCCAAATTAAGTCCACTGCTGGACACAGGCCTCCCCCAAGATCACCACAACGACCGATATGGGTGTGTTGTGGGCTCATTGGGGGGTTTTGCCATAATCGCCACGCTTGGCAAACGGGTTGGCGATCGCAGTTGAGTTGCTCATGTAGTCGAAGGACGCTACTGCCCATCCACCGGCTAATCCCTTAGTCGACTTTTAGGACACCCACGGGAGGAGATGGGGTAGTGGTATTCTGAGCCGGCACCACACAGCATTTTTTTTATTCAATATAGCTCAATTTGCTGTAAGTAAATTTTAAAATAATATTTATTTTAATGTTTTATTAATTTATGATAAGTTTATAAATTTATTAGAAAGAAGGGTTATGTTTTATGTTAATTTACTTATGTTCAAGTTATATACCTAGTTTGAAACGATACGATGATGATGATCGATCTTATAATGCCTACATAAAGTTGAATACAATAAGATCAACTTACAATAACGCCATCGCAAATACCATATAGCATTATGAAAGCTGGGTGGCTACCTATCATTGAAATGGGTTCGAATTGAACTAAAAAGCTTTTTAATATTTTCTGTTGAAAATAGGTGAATAATGAGTGTAAATAGTAAAATATACATTAAATAAAGAAATTTGTATATTTACGAATCTTACTTCAGCTAATAACTGCTGTATAATCCTTTTAAGTGATTGATAATTTTATATTTGCCACCTGTGGTGCCATCTATGAATTTTTATAAAGACTGTTTATATTTTGTTCGATTTGAGACCCCATGACCGCACGAGCTTCATATTATATTGAACGAGTTGTAAGTCCAGGGACAATAAAGTGGCATTCGCTTTCCTTACTACTTCGTGATACCGCAATATACATGCTCTCTTTTATTGGTTCGCCGTTTAAGTGATAATAAGTGATATTACGACAGTTTTAATGTTATTTTTCTATAAGTATGTTTGGTTCATAAAAACATGAAATAAATGGTATAATATTGTTTAGGCTTTTTATTTAGCATTTTTCTAACACCTCGCGATTTTTAAGCATATTTTTGGGATTTTTTGAGATATATCTAGCATTAAACTTAGCAAGCGAGTTGGCAGCACTGGTTAGGAAAGTGACATTTCTTTGAATGGGATTGGGTATATGTACTAGTGTATTATAAGTATCTGTGGTGCGGTGAAGAAATATTATTTGTTGGTAAAGTAGCCGCACGTCGAGTCTCAGGGCAAGATTACACTTATCATAGTTCATACATAGTCCTACCTTTTGTATTGATGTCCAGTGGAAATGCCATGCCATATTTCTATGGTTAATCAACTATAACAGATCTCGGATCTTAGATAGATTATTGTGTAAAATGGGTATTACAGCTTGATTCCGATCAGCGCTTGATGCTACAAATAGACATAGTGTTTGTACAGATGTCCAGGTGGCGCATTGTCACTCCATTTGTTTACTAGTTTATGAAAAGCTGTCTTCTTATTAGGATTTCACGATTCTTACCTCATTTGTTGTTGTTGTTGTTGTTGTTGATATGGCACTTCAACTGAAGCTATCTTCTTTGCATTCGGTTCTGGACCCTCCTCCAAAGGCCTCTTGCTTCCACCACCTTCGAGCTTAGCAGCAACCTGTTGTATTATCAACATATGTAGGAGACCAATAAATGTAATCAATCACAGGATCAGCCTTTTTATTATTATTTTTTGATTATGGTTCTGTAATTTTCCGAATTTCAATGTATGCCATTTTAAAGTGGGCTAAGGGCACCTCAACTTTATTTATAGCAAAAAGCATGACCCTATTGAAGAATGAATTTAATTTAATTTAAAGGATGAAATAATCTAATGCAAAAAATTATAAACGCATAACAATATTAAAGCATAGTCGGCACAAAGATAGTACCTACGCCTGAATCTCCCTACGTGTACGTACGTATAACTCCTTACGTGTTAATACACTATTACCCATTGTTACATGTAGCTTTATCATTTGCGCTAGGTGAAATAACTTTCGTATGTAAAAAAAACATGTGCGCGGCTATGAGGGCCACCCCCGCCGCACCTCTACCTACCTGTAGTACCAGTTATATTGGATACTGCTGGATAAGCTGGGACCCGCGGTTTCACCCGCGTTTAATTTAAAAGAAATTTAGAGTACTTCGATATAGACACTTGACATAGAGTGTATATATTGGATTTCAAGGGTTTAATATTTGTGCGCGGAACCCTAATTATTTTTCTAAAATTAAAGTAGCCTAAGTTATTCCTTATAACAACAGCTATCTGCCAGGGAAAGTCCCGTCAAAATCGGTCCAGCCGTTTCGGAGATTACCCGGAACAAACAGACAGACAGACAAAAAATTTAAAAATTGTTTTTTTGTTATATGTACCGTATATACTTTCATATGCATTTAGTAAAAAACTGTTATTTTGACATTACAAACAGACACTTCCATTTTATTTATTTGTATAGATAATACCTATTTTTTCATCATTAGTAACATTCAACATAAAGTTTGTGACTACACCCAACTATGCCTTTTGTTATTTATATCTGATAACCATTAGAGAAATAAATAATATGACCTATAACTTTATGCGACTCAAAATTAGAGTGATAAAATACAGCGTAAATGTTAGCCATATCTATGTAAACAGTGTACCAATTTTTTTATGCTAAAGTATTATTATGCCATTAAAATTTAAGCCTAACTCATAATGCCAAAGTAGATTAGAAAAAAAAAGCGAAATAAAGGGATTTACAGTCACCCTCTCCGAGATGTACCAATGGGTGTTGCAACAATGAGTGGCTCTACTGGGGCTAATAAAAAAAAGAGTGCACCTCCATAAAAAAATCTCTTTGGTTTCTCTCTGAGTGAGAGACTCCTTTTTTTATTTTTAATGATAATTTCCATTGTCCTCCTTCCTCTATCCTTGTGGATTATTGTCACTGCTAAGTTTTAAATTCAAATTGAGTGTTTGCAGCTGCAATTGCATTGTATACATTATTACTACAAGCCTATATATAGGCTCTTGCTGCAGTGCACAAGCCTCTCTTCTCTCATTCCATTTTACCCAGTCTACACCTATGTATTTTTTAAATTATATTTTGATGAGTGATAAACTAGGTGGAATAAAAACATTTGTTTATGTATTCAAGATTAGGAGTATTTTGTATGGAAAGGCAACAAAATTCATCCAATTCAATTTTATCAATGCTGTAAAGCAATCTACAGCAGGATAACAAAACATTATGATAAACCCTTTGATTAGCTAAAACTGTTTCAGTAACTAAAGATTAGAAACGGCCAATATTAGCTATGGGACAATAGATAATACTGATATGCATATACAACATTATTTTTTGTATATACACAAGGCGAGACACCACTATATATACAAGAATTGCTCATTTAAAGATATAAGATTTATTTATCAACATAAAATCTGTTCCAGTGTTCAATGACAATAGGCGCCAACACCAATACACATTCCTTTTAGTTTTGAACTTCAACAACATTCATCTCGTTAAAGTATATAAAAATATTTTACGTAGGTAACTAGTATGTAAGATAACTCTTTTAAAATGAACCTTGTATGTAAAGAGGAACTACTTTGTGAGTATCTATCTATATTTCTTAATTAATAGGGTTATTGAGGTACATTTCATTACTTCATAATCTGCGCAGATCGGAACAAAGTTGGTAATGGAAATAAATCGTAATCGAAAACAGGCTGATGCATAGACAATGAGTAATGCTTGAGGCGTGATTTGAATCTCGTCTCAACTGAGTTTAGATTGATTACCGTTCTGGAATATGACCGATACTCAAGTACAGATTCTATACATAAACAGTGATCAGGTGATTAAAGATCAAACTGGATTTGAGGATCGTTCTGTAATACGGACCGTAGTCTGAAATAGCCTTTTTATGTTGTAGATATACAAATGCCAACAATATGTGTTACAGTTACTGTGCTAGTCTTGAATGGATGTGTGGAGTTGAAATAGTTGAACTATTTTTTAAGTTATAGCACCTAATCCTGTCTATTCTATCCTAATCGTTTTTACCTCTTGAAGGGTGGAGTTGTGCAGGTTGACACACTAAAGAGTTATTCTGCACAAGGACTAAGTGATCTGGCTTGCACAAAGAAGTTAAAAAAGTCACAGCTAATGAATGGCCTAGAAGTTTAGTGTTGCTTTAATAGTTGTAATCCTTTCCAGGTAGGTACAGCCATAACTTTAGTTTTTATAATTATTGGTGAATTCAAACCTATTAAGTGTTGTGATATTATTATATCCTAGGTGTCCATATAGTCACCACTTGAATGGCTCAGCTCAGCTTTTAATTGCTATAGCAATTTTATTGTAAGGCAACTAAATATTAATAAATGTCTCTGTATTTATACCACACATTGGTATGCATTATCCTTACATAGCTTTTTATGATTATATTGTATTAAGTAATAAGACTAATATTTTCATGTATTATTTTAAAAGAGAGTATCCATGGTCTCTTGTCAGTTCTTCTCCACAGGACCAACAACTTGGAGCCAACTATTAAAATTCTGAATATTCATGAGGGCCAGCAAATTGTAGCCATGAAATAAAAAAACATATTTTGACTTTGAATATAGCAGAGCATTGTTTGTATTATTAATAAAGCAATGGTTACAAACTCGTACCGATAGAAAACATATGATAAAGTAATTAAAAATGTACCAAACATGTGCAGCTTACATATGCTCATCTCCAAAAATGACCGAGCATGAGCCGGGCACTGTGGAGATATTTGGTTTTTACCTTTCCATCATACAGGCACATGATGTCATTGAACACCAGCTGTTTTGCACAGACTGAGTTATAAATTAAATAGATATTCTGGTGAAAAATTAATGTACTATACTTTTTAGTGATTTGGGTAAAGAACATTGGACTGATTCACTTCCTGATAAGTTACAGGTGATTAAATTAGCATCCAGTATATGTGTGTTAAGGAAAACATATGTACGGCTGAAATCATTTCAGATGATGATGAGATGAATTATGAAGAGATGGGTATGTGAAACAATAATCATGTTAAAATATAGATTTTATTGAATAAACACTTTGTATGTTACGTCAATGAAAAAAGTATATCCCATTATAGGAACTATACCATTGATATATGGGTGCAGAATGTGTTCTTACACAAAAATACGTCCAGAAGTTCAAAACTTTTCAGCTTTTATAGTTTGTTGCCTGATGCATAATTCGCGCCTAATGTCTCACAACGTAGTTATGCGACAGAATCACTACACATGTACCAGGCTGAAAATATGCTAGCAACAACGATGAAAACATCAACAGATCAAAGCAGCAATGCATTTTACTAGTAACAGCAAACACACCACGACGAATAATTACAATCAATAAGTAGGTTAGGTAAAAGCATCTTACCTATGATCCTTCAATAGAACATCAATAGTATGAACAAAAAAGGGCGGGTTGGAATAAAAATGAATTATATTTCTATGATGAAGGTATAATCATAAAATTGAACGGTAAATAACACGCAAGTGTCAATAGACGCAATTTTTGTAAAGAGAAGATGCGCTTACCAATCTAGCACGTTGTACAGCAGCCGCAAATCCCGCCGTTTGGCTATTGTTTTGAAGCGTAGCCATAGAAGAGTAATCACTCATATTTGAACCCAATTTCACATTCAACCGCGCAATACCGCAGCCATTAAAAAGGATCAAAATGACCCAAAAACTATATGAAAGGTTTCTCTCGCAACGCTAGTTCGTTGCGAGAAGCGAGAAAGACGCGGACCATAGACAAAATGAGAGATGTTTTAAATGTCGCTTACCATATAGTATTTCGTTTTGTATTTAGTATTTAACTACGAACTTGAATGATCGAATGAGTTTCCAAATATAATCAGCATGAGTTATAAACAACAGCGATTGTACTAATTTTCATTCTAAAAACATACAATTCAGTTTTTAGAAAAGTCAAAATTGTTGTCTTTGGTTGAACACGACAATACGTTTGGGTTTTACTACGTGTACCTATTTCTTTTCATAGTGTTCTCTAAGGTAAAGAGGATTTATGTAACTAAAAATGATTAAAAAATACTTTCAATCAGAATTACATTAATGTCATTATGTTATTAAAACTACCTACTTTAAACGTTCAATATTATGTACTTCTAAAAAAGATTTCTAGTATATTTTATCAAAAAAATATAATTATATATTGTCTTCACGAATTATTTAAATGCACAGTTAGAAATATTTTCTGTAAGTAACTTATGATTTTAGATGAATGTATAAAAGCAAGTATTGCGATAATTTAAAGTTAAAACTACCGCATTCGCTCGAGGTATAGAATTGAGCGGTTAAAAAGAAAAATATTTACATTTCTCTCTTAAATCTTTACCATAACATAGTAAGGAATAATGTAGTTCTTACAAAGGCTTTACAATCAATTTTTTTAGGTTTTTGGACGTACATCGAGGTCGATGCACCAAAAATAACAAAACGTTTTAACTTTTTTTTCTATGTTATGGGTGCGTGCATTTGTGTTGTCCGGTGTTTGAAGACGCTTGGAATTCGCTTTCAATTTCTTCGTAGGAAAAATGTCGGGTGATACCGATAAAGCGAAAATCAGTGACAATCAGGTATAGTTGTGAAATATATTTTTGTATTAATTTTCTTCGTAATAGTGCGCGTTTATTAAGCTGTATTTGAGTTGTGTAGTGGTGTTATTTCCGTGTTATATCACAAATGTTTGCCTGCGTCTCAACATGGCTGACAGAACGTTTGCTTCCCGCTAAAAGCGGGAACTACGCCACGGAGGGTTGTGATACGAGTTAATATTTTGCAATAAAAACTGTAAATGCCATCTTGATCAGTTATCGAAACTGATTCTAATGGGATATTTTTCAGGAATTCGCATATTTTGGCCACCCCCGCCCCTTTGCATTTCGTTGCAGGGCCTTTGTTAATGTGCACGATGTTATATGACATTGATATGAAATCCGCATGACCTTGATATTTGGTTTCTAGTGATTATTCAATTTTAGAGTTAGCGTGATATGTTGTTGTTCCACTGAACCGCGACATCGCTACTTATTACTTACGCTTGGAACTCTGCCGGCGATGTAAATAAAACATAGGATCCTTTCGGGGGCCTTTATTGCTGAACTCTTTAGTTTTTTTTTCCGGTATATTTTTTGTGTTAGTGTACGTTTATGGCGCCAATGTAAATAAATTAGCACGAAATATTATGAAACGTGAAGTACATTTGACTGATGAGATGTAGAATATTCCATAATCCTTTCAATGGTCGTACATACATAGATATCGTATGTACACAGCTGAATACGTCTTACTGTAGTGCTAGACGACTAGTATTGAAAATGGTGACTTGTTCCTATTTACATAAGGTTGATAATTGAGTGACGTCGCGCGGAAGTGACGCCGACTTCACCAATAGAATGGTGTTCGACATGCAGATTTGGCAATGCTATTTCTTTTTCTTTTTTTGGTACCTTAAGCCGATATTTGTTATTAAAATGCATGTTACAATTGTAATTGGCAAATCCAACTGACATTTAAATTTTTAACTAATTGTCTTGTAGTTTCACAGTATGTACATGTTTTTTATCTTGGAATTAATTAATGCGTTAATAACGCAGCCTTAATGGTCATGAATATATTTTAGTCATGATACATTACATTAATACAAACACGAAAATATTCACCAATGCCATACAGCCATATCATTGCTGTTTTTGCACTGCCAGTATCAACTTTGTCATATTGATTACTAGAAAACAAAATAAGCATTTTTATATAAATTTGTACTAAGTTAATGTTGCAAACTATTCATTTTAGCAGCACTATCATAAAACTGTATATAAAGCATTACTATAAAACATATTAACCTCTCCATAATTATTATTGGTTCGTTATCTAAATTACTGCACAGAATGTGAAACCTCATAATAGGTGTGAGAAAAAATAACATCATATGCTATATAGAAACAATGTGAGTCACAGAGAACCATGCATTCACTACATAAAAAAAAAAAAAACTGTAAACTTATTTCTAGAGAAATATACATTCATTGAATTTTGTGATTAGTATTTAATAAAATATTACTAAAATTGTGCTTCTATGAGTTTGTTTGAATGAATATCAAATGTTCTCATTATATCTTACCAGTAAAAATAATCACTCACCATCAATGTATTTGTGTCTAGGATGAAGACAAAAAGTCTGCAGCGGGTGACAGCCAATCAACAGAAGATGAGTCCTCCCAGGACTCAAAAGGTGAGTTGTGGGTGTCTGTAGAGCTGGCCCAAGTCCAAGGTAATACCAATGTAGATCAACCAGACAGCAGAGGAGGACAGATAACCTTATAACGAAGGTCAGGCTCTTGCACCAATCAGTTCAGTTCTCCAGTCTGGTTAATATGTTCACAAGTCAGTGTTCATGTACATCACAAATACTTTTGGCAGAATTTTTCTTGGCTTGTGTAAGTAGTAGAGTTATAGGATTGAAATAATACATTTTGAATATACATAAAAATGTAAGTAAGTAACACCAATTTTTTCCCCTGCTAGACTTCATCTGTGGTGATTGCAAAGGAAACAATCAAATTTCTCTTGCATTTCACATTTTAAAAATGTTCGAAATGCCCGATGCCGAGCCAGTGGAAGCACAGCTTCATGGAACTGCGTTCACTACGACACACGGGCGCGCCGGCATTTTTGCAAATCAAAACTCAAATCAAGCAAACCTGTAAGCTCCGATGCTGATCTAGTGGTCGCGCAGCTTTATAACGTCGGTACTATGGGCAGTACCGTGAAGTGAAAGTTAAAAATAAACACAAAAATAACGCTACAAATGTGATTAAGCTCATTTTGTGTATACCTATTACCTTTTATTTTTTCTATAAAACAAATCGTACCTACCTATTTATTAGAGTTGTAACGAATATTCGGCAGCTATTCGGTCACTTTTCCACTGCCGAAATACCGAATATTAGACCAATATTCGACAGAATTCTAAATTCTGAGTAGTAACAGGACATTTCAAGTCAAACAAAAATAAAGAAGCTAACGTATTGAGATCATATTTGGTACTCAACACGTTATAAATCCAACTGAAACTGCCACTGAAAGCAAATCAAACATATTTATTTAAACGATCTTAATACGATTTATGTAAATTAAACACAAAACATTAACAAACTAGAGAAAAAGATAGCAATTGAAATTTTCGTTAAACCGTTTTTATCTTCACTTCGAATATCAGCGTTTCGCATTTGATCATATCTCACCTGCTGATGTTAAACGATGACGCAGTTGACGATGGAGCACTTGTTTTAAAACTATAGTCAAAGTTAGAGGCAGATTGTTGCCATTAATAAATGGTGAAGTTAGCTTATGTGTGAAAAGTAAATTAAAATGAACCTGTCGTAACGTGCGCCAAACCACGGCAGCGCGGGTAAGATGACATAACGCAAAGTCAGTGAACCAATTTCATGTGAGTTAACAATTTAACTACACAAATAAACAACAGCAAACAATTTAAATAAGCTTTTAAAAATGTATTTTGTAGTCAAGGTCATTTCTCGCAAATTTATATATTTATGTATCACCCTGAATAAGAAAATACGAGATGATATTCTCAGTCAACTCAGGGAATTGAAATAACTTGAGTTTTCGATATAGGTATTTATATTACTATCTATTAAACGATGTCCCAAACGGATTTCTCCTGTGTCGCAAGTACAGTCACAGTACAAGACGTTAATCTAACATGCACAAACACCAAGACTTGAAAAAACTCATCAGTAGATCATACAAATATTTGTTCCGTGCGGAGATCGAACCCGCGACACATTGCGCAAAAAGCCAATTGCTTAGCCACTGCGCGTTTCTTGCCGTCATTCTAACTAGTACCTACTGTATAATAACTATTATTGTATATTTGTTTTGTGGATTTGGCGGTTTTAAGAAAAAAAAAGGCTGGCATTGATTTTACTAATGAATCGTCATAATATTCGGCCACAAATGGCAGCCTATTTTGAAAGGTGCATAAAGCTTTTGACGTTTTACTGCGCTTAATGTGCTGATATTTGCTTACATAAATATTCCGAACTAATTTCCTACTCGTACCGAGACATGTGTGAGACACAAGAAGAATTATAAATGAGACTATGAAAATAAAACCTCCCAATCGCGTCCAATCCGGCCGAATATCGGCTATCGAATATTCGACTATTCGGCCTCCGAATACACTATTCGTTCCAACACTACTGTTTATGTAAAAAAACCTTTAAATAAAATGGTTATTTCTTTATGATACGATTATGACACTATAACAGTACTGGAATGACTAATACGATGCTATAAGATAAGACTCGATGTCTAGATATTCTCATGACAGACTTGCCCTTTTGCTCTTCAATAATATTTGTATGTAGGCTGCAAAAAAAATATCGACATTTGAAAGGTTATTTATTAATAAAAAGTATGGTGCGTGGTGTGGGGGACACACCACTAAGTACAAGCATACCTTCCACTTGTAGATTTACTCACTATTAAGGTACCGACACACGTGCTCATTATTAGCACGAAAGCCAGCTGTTAGTGAGAATTTATTGCTACTTGGTAGCATTTGTATGAAAACATTGCTCGTAATTTAATTTTAACTAGCCGTTACCCGCCCGCTTCGCTAGGCGTAAATTATAATTATATTCATATCTTCTGAACCCTACAAGATATCGAAATGGAACATACACGAAAAATTTAGTTAAACTTCCTGTTTAAACCCCTAAAATTTTCATTGAAATCCGTTCAGCCATTTCGGAGCCAATTCTAGACACACTTTCAGGCAGACATACAGACAAAAATTCTAAATTCTCTCAAATTCTAATAACAGTTTTCTCAAAAATTTAGCATTTATTTAATCACAGAAACTTTCGTTTTATCGGTATAGATTACCATGCTTATTAGGAGTATGCTTAAAAATCTTGTGGTTTGATTTTCGAGAGTGCGCCTGAGGCGCGGTTGGAGGGTGTGCTTTAATCGCGTCTGAACACGTTAACTTATGAGCATCATAGTATTATAGATTCGATCTAAATCAGCTAAAGGTGTGCTTCCTACACAGAAAAAAAAAACGTAAATGGCGCGTTGGGGACAGGAAAAAACATTGCTTTTATTGAATCACTATCGGAGTCACAAAGGTCCTCTATAAAAATATGTGACCTTATATAGGAGTATGTTTAAAATCAGCATACTTAGTATGCTTAAGACTAGCATGCTCTTCAGTTGTACACACCTCTAAATAAGCGTGAGCAAAGCAAACAATTTGACACATGCTGTTCAACGCAGGATCTCGGCCAAAATGGAAGCGTTGCAAGAAAATACAAGTGGACAAATAAATTACAGTGGTTGCCTACAGTATTATTTCATGCTATGTTATTTTTCATCTGGTTGAAGGCGCTCCTGGGCAAGTTGCACTCCTCCTGATAAATGATTGGTGAGGTTAAGCAAAGCTCGGCGCATGTCAGTCTACGGATGGGCGACCACGTAGTGGTTTTTGAACGGAGCGATTCCGTGCTTCGGAGAGCACGTAAAGTGCTCGGTGCCGGTTGCTGTCTTTAGACGGCAGTCGTAAAGCTAGGGCGGAGGTCTTGGAGCGGCTTGAACATCTCTGACACAAACAAGGTTGGCTGACAAAAACCATACGAAAAGAATCTCGTTGAAAGTCGTCCGATGCTACGTTTTCCAGTGCGTGGTCTCTTTTCGAGAACCTTTCTGTCCCAACAACCATCATTTCTTCGAGCTGTGTGCCCCGCCCATTGTCACTTATGCTTACAAATCTTTTCATATATAATTTTAGTTTTTCTACGGATCTCCTCATTTATAATTCGATCTCGCAGAAAAATGCCAAGCATAGCTCTCTCCATAGCTCGCTGGGGTTAAGGTAAAGGTCGCAGGGATGCAGGCGGCATGAAGTAATCGGTCGTTGTCGAAATTTTTGGGGGACTCCTTTGTTCAGCAGTAGACATCCTCTTGGCTTATATCCTGATGATGATGTTATTTTTATAGAGAGGTAACCGTGTCTTCCAAAGACCCGACTCCTACAGTGAGTCACGAAAAGAATCAAGGTTATTTGTCTCCCCAACGTGCCATTAAAGTTTTTTTTTAGGAAGCGTATCTGTAGCTAACTGAGATCGAGTCGATAGTACACGCGGCTACACATCAAGCTATACATAACCAGTTTACACTGATCTCTTATCATACCGAAAGCCTATACAATGCGAGATCAGTTTATACTGGTTATGTATAGCTTGATATGTAGCCGTGTGTACTAGCGTGCTAATTAATAAGCACACCTGTTCACACGCGCTCAGAGCACACCCCCATCACACGCGCTCAGAGCACACTCCCATCACTCGCGCCTCAGGTAGCACGCTCTTAAAATCAAACAATATAGATTTTTGACTATGCTCAAAACGAGCATGCTTATTACTAGCATGCTACTAAGTGGCAAAAGTTCAATATTATTGAATTGCATGCTATCGTGCTAGTTGTTACTAGCACGATAGCATGCAATTCGCGCAGAAAAAACCCATGAAATCCAATATATATACTTTATGTCAAGTGTCTATGACGAGGAACTCTAAATTATTTGTAAATAATCTAATTTCTTTTAAATTAAACGGTAGGTAAAACCGCGGTTCCCAGCTAGTTTAGAATAAAACTTTTTAATAAAGAGAATACCGAATTCAAAAATCCTGCCCGATGTAGAAATATTAAAACCAGTGAAAAGAAAAAAAACACTTTATTTATGAAGTCGGGTGGGGCCAGGTATAAAATATAACTTCTCGTTGGTCTGCATGAACCATGGTTGGGGCATATCTGGTCCCGCCTGACTTCATAAATAAACTATTTTTTTCTTTTTAGTGGTATTAATATTTTTATATCGTGCAGGGTTTGTTTGTTTGCAAGTCAGTATTTGTTTTTGTTAAAAATATTTGTGTTTCTTTTTAGTGTAAATAAATGTAAGTACTTTTTGCAACTTGGTATCAATATTTAACACTAAAAATAATTTTTGACTCAAATCGTATCTCGCAGGAATAGAAATTATTAAGACATCATCTGGATAAGCGCTGTCAAATTAAACCTGTTTATTGAAGCTGGTTAGAAAACTACTAAATCAAACGTAATGAAATTGATATGGGACCAATTCGAAAGCATTCTGCACCTATTAAAAAAAGAAATGCTCACATCGGTCTACAAATCTCGGAGTAATCTGAGTACATAAAGAAACATTATAAAAAATGCGCTTCGAATTGAAAACCTCCTCCTTTTTTAAGTCGGTTAATAAATAATTTCATTCAAGTCTATAAATTGAAAAATATATTTGTATTTCCTGTCAGTGTCTATACGGGTTAGTTGTAGTAATTAGCTGATATATTTTGTAATTAGTGATTCAAGCTGGGTGGGTAAGTCTGAGTCACACTGAAAAACCAAATAATTATAAGTAGGTACTCCTCGACTGTTAAAATGTTTAAAAGTCAGAGCTCTTCCTATAATGGTTACTAGTATAATTATTTAGACATTTAAGACTAACGTATACCGGTTTATAGCTAAATAATGTAACTACGTTCCACGTTGCTAATTATTACTCTATGTTAATAACATCATTAGTGATTATTTTTGATAGCTGTGTATTTAACTTGCCTAAAACGACATACCAGAATACTTTTCACATTACTCACTATTTTATAAGGTAAATCAACATGCATAATATGTTCTACCGTATAGCGTACCGTGTATAGGTTCAACCGTATAGTGCCGGCTACGACTAGTACCAACCCATCTCATCCCTTGGGTCATGGATGTCGTAAAAGGCGACTATGGGTTTAACCGGAGGATGTCAGTGGACTTTACTCGGCTGAAATGATGAATATGTTGTAATTGTAATGTTTATTAGGCATGGAGTTTCTATTTTTCCGGATGATGTCAGGGCTTGTTTTAACGTGACTATCTAAAGGCCAATTCTCGCAATTAAAAATGTTCAAAATATATTTCCGATCTAGTCTCAATGACGGAAATGACACAAATTAATTCCTAAACTAACAAACCACGTCAAACGTGAACTTATATTGCGATGCGACCGAAAATGAATCAAAATGTATCGAAGCTAAAACTGTTCTGCTAACATTTCGAACTGACTGGGCTAGGTACTAAAATTGTCATTAAGTTAAAGTCAAAATTTACATTGAAATGAGAGACTAGATTGAGATCATACTGAAATCGGACTGAACTTTATTTGGAGCAGAATACAAATTTTTTGGCAATTATTAATTTAACCTCAGTTCGGTCAACTTTCAGTCATCGTTTACATTGATTACGAGAATTACCGTCGGTAAAGCCAAGCCTACAATTTTTCTTAATCCAAGATTTGATCTAACCTGTGCTTAGTTCAGGCACAGTGGAAATATGTATAACAGGGATTCGACTCCTTTGATGTTGGGCGAAACGCCGACGTCGGAATGGAACGTTAAGGGGTTGCTACTTACACAAAATAATTGAAACATATTTTAGGAGAAATAAAACGGTTTATTACAATAATATTGATCACAAAATGTGCAACTGAACAAATATTTGCAACATTTTTATTTACTTGATTTAAGCTTCCTATTATTAAATTTAGTAATATAATGAACCTTTATTCTTATAAACAATTTAAGTAAAAACTAAAGAGGAATCAATCACAAGGTTTGGAAAACTCTATGTGACAAGTCATGGTCATGGTCATATCAGCCACAGGACGTCCACTGCTGAACAAAGGCCTCCCCCTTAGATTTCCACAACGAGCGGTCACATGCCGCTCTCATCCAACGACTCCCAGCGACCTTCACCAGATCGTCTGTCCACCTCGTTGGAGGTCGTCCCACGCTGCGTTTTCCGGTGCGCGGTCTCCATTCGAGAACCTTTGTGCCCGAACGGCCATCAGACAAGTCGTTTAATCTCAATTTTATCACCAGTGAAAGAACTATAATATTGTTTTAAATTATGTTCTAATTTTTTTTTGCAACAACTAATGAAATTATCTGTAGGTAAAAACCATTTTTCAAGTCTCGCGTGAAATTACGATTATTGAGCGAAATATGAAAGCGATATTCCTGATTACTATTACCGGACTGCGCTATGGTCGTTCGGTAAGCGGCTGCGATGCATCCCACCCCGTGCCCCATCTTACGATAGGCCCTTTACGGCCGCCGGGCAGAATAACTGTTAGACATATTTCCACTGTGGTCCAGGACGACACGAATCGACAAGATATCTACATCGCTTTACATCAATAAAGAATAGTTTAAAAAACAAAAAACACGCTTTCGTAGATAACTGAACTTAAAGTAAAAAATAATTTTCAATTAATTTAAAATAAGAATAGTGATAAAAAAAAAGAAATATTTTGTTGTAAAAAAGCGTGGGGTGCGTTATTAGATTTCATGATGACGCTACTTTTACAAATATTCACAAAAATATTTACAACAATTGACGTCAAGCATCCTACGCTTTTTTAGGTAAAATATTTTTTTTTTAATCACTATTATTATCTATACAAATAAATAAAATTGAAGTGTCTGTTTGTAATGTCAAAATATCAGCTTTTTACTAAATGCATATGAAAGTATATACGGTACCTACAACAAAAAAGCTATGTTAATTTCTTTTTGTCCGTCTGTCTGTCTGTTTGTTCCCGCTAATCCTAAAAGGCTGGATCTATTTCTACGGGACTCACTGGCAGATAGCTGATATTATAAGGTATATTTTAGGCTACTTTTATTTTAGAAAAATAATTAGGGTGCCGCGCAAAATAATGAAAACCCATGAAATTCAATATATGTACTCATATGTCAATATGTCAAATGTCTATGTCCAAGTACTCAATTATTTATTATAATCCAATTTATTTTACGGCGGGTGAAATACATAGTTTGAAATAAGTTTCCATGATAATCCATGATTTGATTTAACTTGTCATAATAGTCCAGGACAACCAGGACTATGCACACGAATCGACAAAAACTTTACGTCGCTTTACACCGAAAATCATTCCGTTCTCTTGTAACTCACACATTATTTCGGTCTTATTAATGGTAAAAAGAAAATATAATTAGCTCAATACCATCAGTAATCTTTCGGTGTCCGTACAGGCGACATTTTTGCATTGAGGAGGTAGGTATACTTTACGATGGCTCTAGTGTGATCATACGACGACCTGGAGAGCCCCCGTAGGTGCTAAAGATAACCGCCCCAGTGGTTTTAACTGGTAGGAGTCCGGCATCGGGGTAATAACCGTCCTGGCGCCTGATTCCCATACGCCTGAAACCCCCTGCTGTTGCTATAAGGCGGGGGACCTCTGGGTTCGCGGGTGCGTAGATTGGGGGATATGCGTGCTCACCATGCGACCCAAGAGAAGACGGTAGCAAGCATGTGGTCACGCGCTGCCGTGGGACGCTTTGGGGGATCCTTTACAATCCCCGGGGGGGGGTGACCGCTTTACAGTCACCCTCTCCGAGATGTGCCTATAGGCGTCGCACCAGTGGGCGGCTCTAGTGTGATCATACGAGGACCTGGAGCCTCCCTTAGGTGCCGAAGATGACCGCCCCAGTGGTTTTAGCCGGTAGGAGTCCGGCATACCCCTTCGCTCTTCCCCGGGGCGAAGGAAGTTCATGAAGAATTTCCACTGGGCACCAATAAAAAAATAGATATATATATACTTTACCGAATTATACCTGTATTTTCCTTTGTGTGGTGTCCGACAAGAATATAGCACCACTCCCATCTCCTCCCGTGGATGTCGTAAAAGGCGACTTAGGGGCTCTAAACCAGAGGGATGGGCAGCAGCGTCCTTTCTGTGGAATAGTAGCCATTCTGCGCTCACCAACCCGCCTGCCAAGCGTGGTGAGTACTGGCAAATTCCCCCCAATATGATGACACAGTTGTGGAAATCTTTGTTCAGTAGTGGACGTTGTATGGTCGATATGATGAAGGTAGTGCACACTTTAGGATAAATTGGCGTAATTAGTTACCTTAGGCTATCGGTAGGTTTTAAGAGCCAGTCATACTGGCGACGCGATGAATACTTCTAGCGGGGTATTTAGGGCTTAAAATAAGTTCATAAACTGTAACATCCTATTATAAGTCCACAGCTTGACATATAAAAAGGCCGAAGTAGTGCTTCGATACTGAGTTCTTTGCCTTCCGCAACAAGATTAACGCGTAGTGTGATCACACGCTGCTGGTCCCATCGCGTTAGCGTGACCGATCCCTGATAATTCATGAGGAAATGGATTACTCATTAATAATTCAGTAACCGCAAAGATCACTTGGCACAATCAAATCGATTTATTGTAACTTATAAAACTAAGTTCATTGACACACTTGTTGACGTGACAGAGCTCTGGGATATGTCCAATAATGGAAATGAAAGACACGTAAACTGCATATAGGTCTATACTCTACACAAAGTGCCCAATCGTCAAAAGCTCTAGGCGCTTTTAATTTTATACCTTTGGAGAAATAGCCCGTAAACTCGGAAAGGATCTAGCTAGATTCTACAGGAAGTAATTAAGGAGTCCTAAATTATGTTATGATCTTTTATTAAATAGCGTAGATTTTCGATTCGATTAGGCGAAGTCAGTGAATTGGCACAGCGTCTACTTGATTTCTGAACTTTGTAATAAAAACCGTCTCATAAAAATATTTTTATTATTTAAATTTTATGTACTAATAGAAGGTACCTACTAACATTATAGGTTCCCCATAAGCATTAGTGCGGTCCATAATTATTTTTGTAACATAATGCATATTATACTGTAACTTTTGCGAATACACCCAAATTAATTCCATCGAAAATATCATCGGCAACTACATTGAATGTGTCGTGTCATCGGCGCTTTGCCGTGTAAGTTGTCCCAATACACGATACCGCTAAAGGTTCCTACTCAAAGCACTGCCTGCAGGGCCCCCCCTACATACTGTATCTGTGCCGGATTGTATAGTGTGAATGTTTGCAGAGCAGGTATAAATTGGCTCTGCGGTAGGCCTTTTTAGACTGATTGATAGATAACACACGGGGATGTGTATCGTGGCCTCGTTGGGCACCGTACCATTCGCCGCGGCGAATCGTGTAGGCGATGATCGCGCGGTGCCATGTGGCCATGCTGCTTAGTACCTCAGAGGCGGCGAGACGAGACCTTTTAGTTCCACAGTGGACGCAGCAGTGATATCATCGATAACCTTATTGTATTGGCATCATGTCAAGAAAATAAGAGAAGATTTGTGTTTATAGAATTAAGAAAATAACATCATTATTTTCTTAATTCTATAAACATTTATGTTGTACTCCAAAGTTTAAGAACAAATTTAAAAAAGAGAGAAGGGTCAAGTGAAGCTAACAACTAAACGCGTACGTCAATTTAATATTATATGTTTATGTGGTACAAACATTTTATCCGCTCAAGCGCCAGCCTCCGGCGTACGGCACACTGCTCCAGTGTTAATCGCTTAACATTTACGGTCAGTAGCTGCAGCTCCTAGTTGTCCGCACACAGACTCACCTCTTTCAAAACTTGGATCTGATATTTCACCCCGCAATCATTTAAAAATATGCTGCGAACATCACATCCCTTCTTGCTTCCAAATTGTTGTACCCAACAAGAGGATAGACATAGACCCTGCCAGTGTCATGTACAAAATTACAAATACCTGTTACATTTATTTTGTATGCACTCCAAACGTAACCTTATTTATTCTGATGCGGAACCCAGGTGATAAGCATTTCACTGACTTCTTATCAAATCATTGTATAAAGTTCAAATAGCTTAAAAGTTTATAAAACCATCAGCTTGTCAAAGTATAAACCAGAACTTCTACTACATTTTTCACATATATTGAAAGTTGATCGCCAAATGTCAGCTCGGCATTAAGGAGCACTCTTTTTTATCATGGGGAAATCTTCATGGACTTTCTCCGCCCCGGGAAAGGCAGAGGGGCATTCCGGCCTCTTACTGGCTGAAACCCCACGGTGTTCAAGTTATCTCTTTGGGGCGGAGGTCGCTAGGCATTGGGCCGCACCCCCAGCAGGTATCGGCTCGTCACTGGGTCTGGCAGGTACCGTCTAACGTCTTTGTGCGACCTGGACAGCCGCATATTCATTCTTAGAGACACGTGCAGAACACAGCGCGTGGCTGTCTCGGGCCCCTTATTCTGATCGAGCTGCGTACTGCCCCAAGTTCATCACCCGTATCCCATCCCACGCGCTCTTGCTCCAGACTATAGACTTAACCAGAGATGAGACCACGGCGTTGCGTCGCAACGTTTAATGCGCCGTGTCCTCCAGGCAGTCTCCGCAGTGATGACAAGCAGGCATCGGTTCCCGGTGACTATGCGACACAGATACTTTCCGAAGCACCCATGTCCGCAGTGTATCTGCGTCAGCCGAAGGCGAGGGGGGTGCCATTCCGCCTCTCCAGCCAATCCTTTATGACGAGTATTACAGACGTTATCGCGGCGTGCTCTATTAAGGCGCAATCACAGGTCTCGTATCGTTTGCCCTCGTTTCAGCGATGTGATGTTCAGCATGTAGTTGTAATGGGGTGGTGTTCCCATTCATTCATTCAGTATTTTCCATTCGGGTACTCTATCTACGTCTCTTTGAAAGCGATCAAAGTCACATTCATCTTCTAAAGCGAAGAGCAGCTTTAGATCATCCGAGAATAAGTGATATGTGACATCTCTGACTACATCAGGCAGGTCGTTTGTCATAATAATGAACTAAAGAGGTCCCAAATTTGTTCATTGACTAACCTCTGATCTTGTATAATAAGGTTCAGCATATTCCACATACTGTCACGGGTCCCGCATGTGATCTGCAAAAATATCCAAATGTCGCCAGCTAAAAAAATATCGTTAACTTATGCTTATGCTTTTTTGAATCTAAATAAGCCGCTTTGACTTTTATTTCTGCATTGACACGAGGTACAACGTACGTCATAAAATAATTAGGTAAATTTTTTATACCTCCGTTTGACCACGATCTCACCTTATGTTAATTGAGGCTTCGGTCGCCGATGGCGCGCATGATAGACTAGAAGAAATCTATTCACTTATGACTTGAAGATTCCCAGGTCCTTCCAGGCTAGTCGTGCTGCGAGCGGGTCGAACTCAATGTTGTGCATCTGACAGCAGTGATGACGATCGACTCAAATAACTAGGTATTGGTAGCGACAATAGTTTACAAAGTATTATGATTATGTCATTATGAGTCTAAGATTGTGTTTTAGTTCGGAACTTACTATCTCAACTATTATCATTTGCGTAAAATATAATGTTATATAAATTTATATTATTTTAAATCGATAGCGTTTATCGTTGGCTGTTTATCGCATTTGCAAATCAGTTGTCTTTAATTGAATTTGGGCTGTAAGATAGTTACGACAAAGTGCATAATATAAATTTGGAATATCAGATGTGTATCTACGACACTAACTGCTGCCAGCCGAATATTATAGTATTTTTATTGCAATTGTCATCTTGGGCTGTACCTACTCTTGAATGCAGCCTAACCTACCAGTATTATTTATTACTTAAGACGTCCATTTGGATGTGTGGAGTAAGAAAAAATGAATTAAATTTGTTAACGACTTACTATCAAGAATAATCATAAAGTACAAAATCTGTCATCAAGCACAATATTGTGTCATTGAACGATATCATCATGTTATCAACGATTGAAACTGTTTTGGGAAGCCAGCTAAACTTGTTATTTAATCTATTGACGCTTTACCCACTAGGAATATAAATTAGACATTTTACATTGATGGGAGCTTATGTCAAATTTCTTTCTCTAGCACAGAACGGCCGATTGATAGGTTTATTGCGTTTATTAGAGGTTAATAATGATAATGAAAGATGAGAAAAGAGAAGAATAAATGAGACTAACGATTAAATCAATCGTTAGTCTAACCGAAAGGATCTGATCAACATCAACACCTCATCATCATCAAATTAGTTAAAGAAAGTCCACGGAACGCTTGCTGAACAAAGGCCTCCGTCGTAGATTTCCACAATATCGTGTAGTCATTCTGGGGAAAATTTTCCAGTACTCACCAGACTTGGCAGACGTGGTGAGCGCAGTATGACTATAGTTCCACAGAAGGGACGCTGATGCCCATCTATCTGGAGTTAGAGACTCTTTAGTCGCCTTTTACGACGATCACGGGAGGCAATGGAGTGGTGCTATGTTCTTAATCCGGACACCACACTGACATCATCTACTTGCAATGTTTTTTCCAATTCGGTATTTTATTTACTTATTTTGTCAACCTAGGTTACCTTTTAATAACTGGTGTACATTGAGAGATAATGAATAAATAAACAGTCAGATTTTTTCTTACTAGTTGTTCTTCTAACATGTGCGTAGAATATTGTATTGAGCTTATGCATTCACAATTAGAAAATAACCATTAAGAACAAGAGTTTATAAAAACAGGGGTGGACCCGCACATAAATATATCAAGATATATTTATGTGGGTCGTACCTTAAATTATTCGAAAGGAGACCATGGTTCGTTTGCCTCAAAACTCGGAAACTCTGACACTATTTAAATTAAATAGTGTCTTTTTATGTATTGTCTGCGATAATGAGCTTGTTTTAAAGCAAGTTTGAATTTCTATAGCTTTTTTATTGGTTGCAAATATGTTAAAAGCCAAGCGTTCCGCATCACGTGATTTTAATTTATTAAATGAACGGGGTCGCCGTTGCACAATTGAATCGCTGCTTCCAACGCTCGATCTAGTCTAAAACGCCAGAACGGAGGAGCAACTATAGATTACGGAAATCGAATTGGTTTCAAAATCGGATTGGTGATCCTAGCGCTCAGGATCTGAGGCTTAATACGGTTGTACAGTAACAGTATCACGATCAATTGATGATTAACTATAGAGCTATCCATCGTAGTGCTTTTTAAGAAAGAATGACTTTATTACCCTGCTTTGAGTTTGGGAACTAATAAAAAGGTATTGGAAAACAATACCTATCCTATTTTATGCTACTAAGAGAGAGTACGCGAGTGTTTGGTTATAAACGTGGCAGGTATCAGGTAGTTTAAAAAAATATTAAAACTAAATAGTTTCGGCCTCTACAATTTTAGTATGTTATAGTATAGATGTTTAATATTATTTTTGTTCTAAACAGGAGATTCTAAATCGACTACTGCCAACGGCAAAGACGATGATGCTGGAGGGGATGATTCCAAAGATGACAGCACGAAAGGAGATAAGGCTGATGCAGATGATAAAAAGGTCAGTAAGGTTTTAATAAATCAATAAAAACGTAATTTCTACGTGTTACCAGGAATTAAGGTAAAAGATACTAAACATTCCTTCAGGTCCAAGGTTCTTACTAAAGGGTAGGGATATATATGTGTCGTTATCACAGCAATTAGCAGGCAGTGTTGGCTGTACTTTAGAAGTTCACACGCAGGTGGACGCCATTGCCTATAATTTTTATTAAATCCCTTAGGATCCCTACTAGTGTGCTGATATTAAAATAAGCACTTATGTTAATGTTGAGCTTGTGAAATAATAGCTACCGCACTCAACTATGGGTTTGCGGGGTTAAAGCTGTGTTTACTGCTCTTGCGATCCCTTCTTGCCCAGGAGAGCACTTTTAGTAAATCCAGCTTGTACTGTATAACAAGCGGGGTTTACTAAAAGACACTGGTCTATGGCAGTCGTCACAGGCAGACAGAAGTGCGAAAGTCTGATAACCGGTCTCATAAAAAGGACACCGTTGTGGAGGTCAGATGGCAGTCACTCAATGTAAAATACTAATTTAATTATTAGACCGGATGTTTAGACTGGTACAGAAACTTTATGAGCTACGCGGAAGTTTGGAAGGTGCACGCGAGTGGCTGCGCAGTACGCTTATATAGATGTTAAAGGGATTATTTCTTATGTAATGAACAAATCAACATAAAAATGTTTCACCTGATAGAATAACGATTGTGCACTCATACGATGCGCGGTACTCTGACCTACGTTCAGAGGGCCCATAAAGTTTTGCATGATCTAGCTGACACAAAGACCTGAAAAGGGTAGGCAAATATGAATGTCGAATTCGTATGTCGAGGCTTGCTAGTAACTGATGATTAGATACGAAAGAAAATATTGATTCGGTTGACAAAACGTTGTATTTGCAAAGCCGTTAGCATTACAATAACTTCGTTTAGCCATCCGATGAACGCTATATTTTTAAAGCCTTTAGCATTGCAGTCACAGCGTTTTGACATCTCACGGCCGATTTTTCTGATTAATTCGAAAACATCTCGCGTGCTGCTTACACAATTAGCGAAGAGAGCATGACGAACACGGATGTTACGATTCAATTATATAACATTCTGTTAATCTCGATAATCATATTGACCTAATAAATACGTCATAACCTTGAACAGTTAATAAAATATGAATAGTTTGTAAAATCGAACTGCTGACAATCTGTTGTCACCATAGGTGCATTTAGGGTTACCAACTTTTTTTAATGAAAATAAAGTATATTTGTTAATTGAAAGAGGAAAATAAAGTATTTATAAGAAAAAATAAATAAAAAAAGTATGTATTCATTTTATTTTTCATTATCTTCGAAAGACTGATTGTAAGTATTAAATTCTGAATCTAGCTTTAAACGCTCTGTTCCCATATTAATATAGAGATATTAATATTAATATAGAGTGAAAATTACTGATAATTGTACCGACCGTTTTGGGTGATGACTCCAAAGCAATTATCAGTCATTCTTCTAATACTGTTTTCATATTATTTTATCGTTCTCTCAAACATCGCAACTACGTAAATAATTACATAGAAAGGGAACCTATATGGTCTGATTGCCATTGACACATGATGTCGACGGTCCTAACATCTGTCATTTCGAACAATAACAAAAAATGTCTTTAAATCTATTGAAAACCGTACGACGTTGCCGACATATTTTTATAGATTGTATTCATTTTTAAGAAATATTTTATGAATATCTAAAAATTGATTAATCTGAATACGGTACAACGTTGCCTCATACTTGATTGGCGAAAATGTGGAAGATATTCTGCAGAAGCCATAATCAAAGAGAAGAAGAACCATTGTTAATAGTGTGGGCTCCGTTCTGTTTTATGTCGATAAATTAATTTGAAATTAGTATGAAAGTATTTCGTTTTGTGCAGACTCAAAATATAAAGTATAGTTGGCAACCCTAGGTGTATTGTATGTCTATAGACTTTTTGGCGGGAAGTCAAATAGGGCGGCAAATTTTATTTTGTGTTTAATTTAATTTTAATTTAAATAGCTTAAATCCTTGTTTTAGTGCATAGTATTACCTAATTGCACGAAAAAACGTCCAAGATGAGTCCTCACAGTGATGGTGAGGACACCGGAGATCCGAAAAAGAAACGAAAGTATAGTAAAATATCGCGGGAATCGGACAATAAAATAGACAACACACAAAAATACAAAGCATATATAAAACCTAACTACAAAAGATTATTTATTGAGAACGGAAGCAAAGAATTCATTGTTTATGTAGAATCTACGGAAAATGAAAAAGTTGGAAACAAGAACCCCATTACACTTACCAATCTTTTCTGTGACAATGTTAAAGGCATTCTTGGAGTACACAGACTCAATGCACACAAAATAGGCATCACTTTTAAAACTGCAGCAAATGCTAACAATTTTATTAAGATGGAAGACTTTTTACTTAACCATAAATTGAAAGCATTCATACCATCATATATAACCGAAAAAATCGGTGTTCTGAGATATGTTCCAAAAGAAATGAACAACGAAGAAATATATAAGAATATCAGTTGCGACGCTGAAGTCATTTCTGTAAAGAGAATGATGAAGAAAGTTGATGGTACACTAACACCTCTTAACACTGTAGTGGTAACATTTGCTACAACTTCTTTACCACAGCACGCATATATTAAACTATTCAGATACCAAGTCCATGTCTATATACCACCGCTACTGCAGTGTTTCAAATGTCTGAAATTTAATCACTCGGCTAAGGTATGCAGAGGAGTCCAGAGTTGTTCCTCATGTGCAGGACAACATTCTTACAAAGATTGCGACGTAGAAGAGATAGTCTGTATTAATTGTAGTGGGAATCACCTGGCGGTGTCGAGAGATTGCCCGATTAAGAAAAAGAAGATTGAAGAAAAGAAAAATAAATATAAGCAAAATTCGTATGCCACTGTGGTGAGTACACCCCCGACCTTTAATGAGACATCTTTTCCAGCGTTGCCTACAAAAGTAAATACAAATAATTCCAATGTTAAAGAGCTGAATGCTCAACAAATAGCAAATAATGAAATTATTCTTAACGCTATAGTAAAATCCCTTGTAGCTCTAGGTAATAACTCAGATAACACACCATTAACTACTAAGAAAATTAAAGAGATATTTTTGTCTAACCTATTTTAATGGAAAATTATTTACATATTTTACAGTATAATATACAAAGCTTACAGAGTAAAAAGGCCTTATTACAAAATTTATTACTTGAAAAATCAATTGATATTTGTTTACTTAATGAGACATGGATTAAATCTAACACTAGAATTCAAAATTTTCCATCCTATAACTTTATTTACAAAATATCTGAAAACCCTCACAATGGGGTAGGTATCCTAATAAGATATGGTTTACAATACAGTGTAATTGACACAATATATCATGAGTCCATTCAAAATATATGTATTTCATTAAAAACATGTACTGGTATTATATACATACTTTGTGTTTATTGTCCACCCAATAATAGATTATATAGCTTGAAACTAAAGAGGCTTGTTAATTCTATACCCAAACCATGTATAATTATGGGTGACTTCAATGCTCATCATATAGCTTTTGGATGTAATAATGATAACAATAGAGGTATTTATTTATACAATATTATAGATGACTGTGATTTGTGTATTCTAAATGATGGTTCTCCAACAACTGTTCCTTATCCTGGTAGACAGCCTGCTGCTTTAGATTTGGCTCTTGTTAGTTCTTCCATTGCTCATCTATGTAATTGGTCTGTTCATGATGATCCAATGGGTAGTTATCACCTTCCAACTTTTCTTGAAATAAATGTACAATCATCATCACACTGTGTCCTTCCTGAAAATGAAAAAAAGTACATTTATAGCAAAGCAAATTGGGATGGCTATCTCTCTTTAAGTGAAAATAGTTTTTCCCATTTGGATCTTATTAGTCTTAGTAGTAGACCTTTAACATTGTATAATGATTTTGTTCAAATATTAAATAATATAAGAGATAAAACGATACCTAAAGTAAAAAGGAAATTAAATGCTATCCTATCAAGGAAACCAGTACCATGGTGGAACCAAAAATGTACTGATGCTGTAAATAATTCAAAATGTGCACTAAAGGATTACTTTTCTCAGCCTACAATAGACAATTGGATCAAATATAAAAAGTTGGATGCTGCAAAGAAAATAATATTGAAGGAGGAGAAAACTGCTTCTTGGCAGAACTTATGTGGTAGTTTCAACAGATTAACACCAATTTCTCGAATATGGAATTACATTAAAAAATTCAAGAGAATTGGATATAGTAACGTAAACAAAAACTTTGATGATGACTGGATTCCTAATTTCTTAGATAATCTAGCAGACACAACAGAAATAAATCAGGATAGGATAGCTTATCTATTTGAAAATACAAATAAAAAGGATATTCACCTATTTCTCAATAAAAAATTTACCTTAGATGAATTGTTAATTTCTTTAAAAAATAGAAAAGATACTACACCTGGATTGGACGACATACCATACATGTTAATTAAAAAACTACATTTGAATGCACAAATCATATTGCTTAATATATATAATAGACTATGGGAGGAACTAGTAATACCAGAGTCCTGGAAAACTCAGTGTGTCATTCCTGTATTAAAACCTGACAAACCAATTAATAATGCATCTTCATATAGACCTATTTCACTATCTTCATGTCTGGGTAAGCTTTTCGAGAATATGTTAAAGTTAAGATTAGAATTTTTAACAGAGTCTACTAACATAATTCCTCCTATACAGTTTGGTTTTAGAAAAGGCAAGAGTTGCTCTGAAAGTTTTGTTTCATTAATATCCGATATAAAACAGGTTAAATTAAGTCATTCTAATATGATATGCGTATTTTTAGATGTGAAAGGTGCTTTTGATAATGTGAATATAGAAGAGCTCATCCAAGTGCTTTATGACATAGACATACCAGCCCATGTTTTAAAATGGCTTTACCATTTTATGAGTAATAGAACTCTATTTGTGAAGTACAATAATAAATTGTATGGGCCTAAGTCTGTAAATAAAGGAACAATGCAAGGAGCCACTTTATCTCCATTGCTATACAATTTATACACATCTCAAATATTAAAGTATGTGGATACATCCAATGTTAAAGTCCTACAATTTGCTGATGACTTGCTTTTGTATAGCATAAACCAAAATATAGATATTGCTCAAAATAATGTTGATACAGCATTGAAGCAGTTGTATAACTACTATCATAATAAGCTTAAGTTAGACATTAGCCCTGGAAAAAGTTCAGTATTAATTTTCAGTAAGCATTATAATGTAAAACCTAACATTAATATTGTTTATAATACAACTCAGATCCCAATAGTAAAACATCATAAATATTTAGGAGTAGTCATTGATGATAAGCTTAAATTTGATGAGCACATTAAGCACATAAGCAGAAATGCACTAAAGGGCATCAATTTACTACGACACTTGGCAGGATCTTTCTGGGGTTCTGACCCAAAAACAATGGCCATGCTATATAAAAGTATAGTTAGAAGTCATTTTGACTATAGTAGTTTAGCATATATGAATGCTAACAACACCCTTTTAAGAAAATTGGATGTAATTCAAAACATGGGATTGAGATTAATATGTGGGGCAATGCGATCCACACCTATTAATTCATTAGAGATAGAGACTTGCATACCCCCTCTGGCTTTACGCAGATTACAGTTAGCTCAAACATTTTATTTGAAAGTTTTGTCCTTAAATAATTGTATTCTCCATAGTAACCTTGAATTAAATCCTATAGTCTCTGAATCTATTCCATCCAATATTATCACAGGATCGTCTCTTGTTCATGGAACATTACCTGAAATTGTAACAATTTATAACTATGTTAAAACTAATTCTGAGAACATAAAAAAATATGATAATTGGCCATTGTATACATATTCTTTTAAAGCTCTTGTAGATTCCTCAATCATTATTTATGACAATGTTATCCACAATAAAACAGATTTTTTAGAATATAGTGACAGGAAAATTAATTATTACTTCATTTATTCAGATGGTTCTAAATCTAATGATAGTTGTACAGCAGCCTTTTATGACCCACAACAAAATTTCACTAAATGTATTAGGATAAATTCGAGTTGTAGCATATTTACAGCAGAATCTTATGCTGTATATTGTTCATTAATTCATGTAAATAGTACTGTAAATAGTGTAAATAATATTGTGATTATAACAGACGCAAAAAGTGTTCTGTGTGCATTAGCTAATGTAAACATAACCTATAAAACAAATTACTTAATTTATACAATTAGAAATATGTTATTACAATTAAAAGACGACAAACATATAAATGTAGAATTTTGGTGGGTGCCCTCACACTGTGGCATACATGGAAATGAAGTGGTAGATAAGGCAACCCGTTCAGCCCCTGATGAAGACCACTCGGAATCGTTGCAAGTTCCGTTCACTGACTTTTATTATAAATTCAAGTTAACTAATAGGCAGTTATGGAAGGAATACTGGGATGTAACTTTAGAAAAGAAGGGCAAGTGGTATAAACGGATACAAAAGGACTTGCCAACGAAACCTTGGTTCTGTAAATACAAGTACATAAATAGAAAATTCATAACAATAATATCACGCATGCGGTTGGGACACTGCTTAACTCCAGCTCACCTGAATAGGCTACATATTATCGCAGATAGCAGATGTTCTCATTGTAATCAAGGTGATGCCGATTTAAATCACATTGTGCTTCATTGTCCTGCATTCAAAATTGACCGTTTAATATTAGTAAGTGAATTGAGTGACATTTGTAACCAAAGTGCTACTAGTAATAGTAATAGTGTCGGAAGTGTACCCCGCCGCGTTGAAGATATACTAGCTAACCCAGAATATTTTAGGGCATTGTTTAGTTATATATGTAATACTATAAAGAAAATTTAAGTAGTATAAGTCAAGTATACCTACTGTGTTAGACGATTGACTAATTTTCATTTTATTATTTTAATGTTATGGTTTTTTTTATTTTTTTATTCTTCTCTATTGTTATTTGATTGTCATAATGTTTATTAGAATATGTTTTGTGTATCCTTAAGTCAATTTTAATTTTCTATGTATACGACTGAAGGACAATGTATCCATGGTCAAGAAATAAATAAAAAAAAAAAAAAAAATGTATGTCTATATTATTATACAGTAAGAAAGTTGTATACCTAGTACGAGTTTCCAATTCAAACTAGATTTTAATAATAAATCAGCAATTTTGTATTCATTAAAATACAAACATTAAAAATTAATTTTGTATGCTTATTTACCGTGTAAAATGTTAATTAGTCTATTACCGATGTAGTACCTATAACGGGAACGCCTTTATCATACTCAAAGTAATCGCGTGGATTGCTCGTGCGTCGTGTCTTTGTAAAATTTTAGTAAAAAATAAATATTGGGGATATTATTTTCTGTGCCGTTCTTTACCTTCATTACAATCAAGACATTTAACCATTTTAGACATCTTGTCTAAAACATTACCGGAATACTTAAAATTCGTATAGATATGGAGCTCCAGATCTGACCTCGTTAAGTTCGGCCACTGTAACAAGTTCTCGATGAACTGTGCTGTCCTTATTAAATTATTCTTCTTAAAGGGGCTGGTAACATTGTTTCACACATGTAATCTATCAATCCATACATCTTTAGTCACATATATGTCTGTAAATGGTTAGTTGAATTAGATAGACGAACCTGCCACAGCATGGATTCAAAGAACATTTTACCACAAAAAAAAGAACTTACAGCGCGTTTCTAAAAACTGGCACAAATAAAATGATAACCCGACTATGATTTTTTACAATCATATTAATAACCATTATAAACCAAATGCTTTATGAAACATGAAAACTAGTTTGCCTTGATGTATTCATTCATTCATTCGCGTTTGTAAGTTTGATACATTCAAATATTCATATCATTAAAAAATAATATGTGCGAATTTAATCCTTGTCAGGCAAATTTTTGTCCTTGTACTGTTAGCTGACGACAATAGCTACTTCACAAAATATTATCTGTTAGATTTAAACAGGGATTTAAAATATTTACGACCTTGGAAGTTGAGACTGTGTCGCTCTCGCAAATGGGTTATGTTCTTAACGGTACCTAACAGATATATATTATTATCGATTATCATTAGCGTTGACAGCCGATAGATTAAAAATTAGCAGAAAGAAAGAGCACTAGAAAAGTGAGGCTAACGTAACAAAAAAAATGTGACCCTTATCACTTGACTTCCATGTCCAAAACCATTTATAAAAAATAGAGGCTTTAGTATAATGCCCAAGCTTTGTTCAAATACAGTTGTCGTTAGCTTCATATGCAAACCTGCATACTTAAGCAATTGCTGACCGTACTACATATTATTATATATACTCTGTTCAAGAATTACAGACCCATTCTTAGCCACGTGTACAAACTATTTTCAATAGTAGTCACGAACCGTCGCTGGAAGATTTGACGTAACCCAACCACCCGAGCAGGCTGAATTTCGAAAAGTGTGAATAAGGGGGGTGGTCAACCAATTAAAAAGCTAGCTTGCTGAATGACAGCCATCGCAACTGCCGACTTGTGCGCGGGTACGTTGTCGTGATGAAACAGCACGCCCCTTCGAAGATTCCCTCTCCTTTTCTCTTTGATGGCATTCCTCAACTTGGGAATTAAAGCTGCATAATATTGGCCTGTAATAATGGTTCCACGCTCCAGGTAATCAACCAACAATATCCCTTCGGAGTCCAAAATATTGAGGCCATAACCTTTGCCAGCCGATGCCACGACACGAAACTTCTTCGGGGTCGGTGATGATGGCCGTTTCCATTGCGAAGATAGCTGTTTTGTCTCGGGATCAAAATGATGGACCCATGTTTCGTCCAGTGTTATGAAACGAGACAAAAAGTTTTCAGAAACTTCTTGAAACTTGTCCAACAATATCTTCGAAATGTCAAGTCGATTTTGTTTCTGACTGTCGGTTAACATTCTCGGCACCCATCTTGTCCATCCAGAGCTTTCTAATATTCAAATATTGTTTGAATATGGATTGAATACTTCCATATGAAATGCCCGTTTCTTGATTAATTCAAGATCGGTATCGGATGGTAACTCTTCGATCGCTCAATACAATTTTCTCGACTTTCGCAACATTTTCTTGGGTGATTGACGTCGATGGACGGCCGCAACGATGTTCGTCTTCCGTGCCCGTTCTCCCTACTCGAAATTGAGAAGCCCACCATGTGACAGTGGAATACGGCGGAGCCGACTCTCCTAATGTTGCCTCCAAATCGCAATTAATCTCTTGCGTCGTTTACTTTTTAAAGAGAGGTTTTTAATAACGGCTCGTACTTCGTTTTTCTCTATTTTCTATATTTTCTACATTCAGAAAAAAACAAAAGAGGACCGAAGATTTTTTTTTTTACTAATATTACAATATGTATCTGAGCTATGCCTGCCAGTATTTATTTTTTTTCTTACCAAGGAGTATGTTGTTCTCACTACTTTTTGATCTCTCCTAGTACTTTATTATTCCAATCCAAAATAGTTTCATTTTAATACTTTGCCTGATGTAGTAGATCTGAAGGAGATATTCATGTGAATCATATGTTTTCAGGAAGAGAATGGCGAAACTCACGATGAAGATGAAAAGGATAATGTAAAGGCAAAGGTTAACGACAAGGGACCCAAGAAGCCAGCGCCTAAAAAGAAACCCAAGAAAGAGGTAAGATAATTTATATACTAAAGTCAAACTTAAAGACTTTCAGCGAGAATTTATTTTGGAGAGGTTTCGAATTCTTTTATAGAGAGATAAGTCCCTTCGGAATTGATCTACCTACATTATCTATTCGTGACTTTAGATACGTAAATGGTGGAGCTGTAGAAGTTACCTGGAATTCGATCCAGCTACTGTCACACAGATTGTAGAGGATTCTGTGTTGTGGAGCAACTTGGGATAAAGCCTTTGTGGTTTGCAATAGGCTTTTAAAACTTTATATAAGTCCACCATCTTGTGGAAAAGGAAGGATAACATGGGGTGATTTACTCCGATCTGCTCCTTTCCTATAAATACAATTAGTTCAAGCAGTATTCTAAAAACCCAAATACTTTTATTTGAATTAGTCTCCATTTCAGATCCACCTCCTTAAAATCCTCCACTGCTAAACAGAAGCCTCCCCTAAAGCTTGCCACAATGACCAGTATGGTTTTGTGTCGTGTGCTTATTGGGGGTGTTTGCCATAATCGCCACGCTTGGCAGATGGGTTGGTGATCGCAGTTGAGTTATAAATGTACTCGAAGGATGCTGCTGCCCATCCTATGGGTAATCCCATAGTAGCCTTTAACGACACCCACGGGATGAGACGGGGTGGTGTCTACTAATTAGTCTACTAAAGTTCATTAAAACTTTAATCTTTACTGCCCGACGGCAAGTCTAAATTTTTTACTTACATTTATTTTGTAGGATACTGAAGAAGAAGACGAGGAGGACGAGGAGGATGAGGAGGAGGAAGATGAAGAAGGCGAGGAGGGCGAGGAGGAAGAAGTAAAGAAACCAGTAAAAGAAAAGTATGTCACCTTTTATAATAACTAAGGAAGATGACGGCTTGATTATTTCACTTTTGTATAACAGACACGCGAAAATAAACAAACTTGAGCTTAACTGGTTAACAGGCATACCTGATTAATTTCAATTGCCAAATTTTATTGTACATTGATTATTTACACCATCCTGTTCTTTGTAAATAAGTGTGAACAGGGTTATAGCAAAATAAAATTAGTGTTTTCTTTTAAAAATCATTTTAATATATGGAACTAGTTTAATAAATTCTAATAGCTTATACATACACTAGTCTGTAAATATCCACTGCTAAACATGATGGGGTTTAATTATTCTGTCTACACAGAGTAAAGAAGCCAGCAAAGAAAGCTAAAGAAGAGGATGAGGGTGATGACGAGGAGGGTGACGAAGAGGAGGACGAGGAGGAGGAAGAAGAGGAGGAGGAGGCACCCAAACCCAAGCCAAAAAAAGAGGTGCGTTCATGCTTAATTTACGGGCAGCAAAACAGTTAAGTATGACGACAACTGAGAACAACAAGACATATATTATGTCAGTAAACTAGTAAGACCACATATTCAGCACTGTCATCAATAGATGTTTAAATTTCATGAGATGCGCCGCACGGTCGCGAAAACCTTGTTGCTTTGATTTGAAAGTACGCTTTCGCGAGTTAACGCGAGGCGCTTCTCAGCTAGGACATGGCTTGGTCTGTGAAGCGTATCTTAAATGTGTATGTTATTTGTACAGCCCACGGAACCACCCGTGCCGCTGCCAGCTGGCAAGGGCATCCCACTTGGTCACATCAGCAACGTGGAGGTGTCGCTGTCACGGTTTAAGACTCAGGACCAAAAACTGCTCCATCAGTACTTGTATGGGGTGAGTTTGATCCTATTACAATCGATGTTAAAGTAACTCCAGTAATATTTTTATGATTTAAAACTATTGCCTGTTTTGTTTTATTTTTAAACAAGGCGATCCATTGTGTAATATCTGAAACCAGACGAAGACACATCACCCGTTTTAGGGTTAAGAAAAACTGCGACTGACTGAAATGGATACTAATTTAAAAAAAGCTTGTTTACGACTGGCATCCATAAACCTAGTCATATTCGTAAAAAAATTGCATGGTGTTTCATTGCGGTAATTGATAGTGAATGTTGTAAGAAATAAATCTCACTAAGGAAACCCATCTCAACAATTATAAGTTGTGTGCTAGATATAATTATTTCATTTATTTCTGTAAAAGTTTAAATTACTCACATTAAAAAAAAACACTCTTAGGTAATGATTTGAGTTTTGTATGACGATTTGTATTTTCAAGTTATGCATAAGTGTTAAAAAGGTTTCTACACTGCAGTTCTTCAATGGTGTTGTACCTAGTTATATTGTCATCTTTTTCGTAACCCCAAAAGACATTCTATTAGGGTGAGATCTGGCGACCTCGCCGTTTAATAGGGCCGTCGGTATCAATCGGCTTTTGTTGAAGGTTATCATTTTAAAAGTTTTACGGCTCGACCATTGTGTGGCTCTCCATCTTGTTGGAAATATAGACGTTTCTATGAATTCATCCGACGTATGACTTGCAAAACGTCAAATTTTTGACACTTAATATAAGTTGGTACCCATTACAAATTTGTGTTCCTTTTCCAATAATTAAAATGAGTAAGTGCAGTAGGTTTTAGATTTTAACTAGACTTAAATATATTTTTTATATGATAGTATGAACTGATAACATTAGTAACGCACTTGTATACAATAATGAAATGCAGTTTTTTCGTGAAGACACCAACGATATTACTACATAAAATTCGAAGATGTGAAGATGATTCGACGATGTGTTTTTTAGAAAAAAAAAAATCTTTACAAGTCTAAACTCAGATTTTTCCATAGTGACCTATCTGAGTGGATTGTCCTATTTCTATCACATGAATATTTTCTTTTACACTGTTATCACCGCGTCAATAATTTTATTTATTTGACAGCAACTATGTCTCGACCGTAACGTGAAGCGTAACGTAAAGAAGTTCAAGGGCTACGAGTGGGCCATCGGCTCATCAGATTACAAAGCCAAACTGGAGGAGACCACTAAGATGGAATCTAAGCAATTGCGTACTATGTGTGAGATGCTCGACCTTGAGAAGAAAGGTAAGTGTTGTTTTAACTCTTCATAAGTGGTACACGATTACAATGTTGGCAGCTTTTTTGAATATTACTACAAAGTACAGTGCTTTACTTGCCAATCATTGGCAAGTAGTTAGCACAACTAAGCAATGGAGGAATTCTTAAGCTTGTCATTTTAAAGTGTCTATCATTATCATTTCATTCATTGATCACTGAACAGAAAGATTTGTGTAATCATTGGTCGTATTTTGGTCAAGTTTTTGTTATATACAAACTGATTTCATTATATAAATTTTCATACGAGGGACGTCCACTGCCGAACAAAGATCCTTCACATTGATTTCCATAATGACCGGCCTGCGACTTGTGTCATCATAGGGGGAATTTTCCAGTACTCACCATGCTTGGCTACTGTTCCACAAAGGCTCACTGCTGCCCATTTCTTGAGTTTAGAATCGTTTAGTTGTATTTTACGACATCTACGGCAAGATTTAACACGGTGCTATATTCTAAAACCATATAAATGTGCCGTGTAATGCCGACTACGAATAGCAGCAACCCAGATGATCTCATGCCGTAGGTGTCGTAAAAGGCGACCATGGGATTAGCCGGAGGATGGGCAGCAGCATTATTCGAGTATGTTAATAAGTCAACTATAGCAAATAAACCTCAATAAGCACACAAATCCCAGACCGGTCGTTCTGGCGATCTTTGCAATGTTGAGCCGAAGGACGTCCACTGCTGAACGAAGGCCTCCCCATAGATTTTACAACG
The DNA here is from genome assembly GCA_947459985.1 of Diloba caeruleocephala. Taxonomy (NCBI): domain Eukaryota; kingdom Metazoa; phylum Arthropoda; class Insecta; order Lepidoptera; family Noctuidae; genus Diloba; species Diloba caeruleocephala. Next base: position 10,091,371 of record OX381627.1, on the reverse strand, counting down.
GACGGTTGCTGCGTTGTGTCATAATTTTTAGGCTACTGTTCCGTCTCTCGAGTTTGGAATCATTCAGTCGCCTTTTACGACGTCCTGGAGTAGGAGTGGTGCTATATACTGTTTTGTGGTGCAGGCTCCGCGTCGGAGCTGTCGGCGCGCCTGGTGGGCTTCCTGCAGCAGCCGACGCCCAACTCGCCGCATGCGCGGGGAGTAGCGCGCGCCCCGCCCGCCGCGCCGCCGTCCACACCCGGCGGCCGCCCACGCCGCTCCGCCGCCGTCAAGGTGCACAACAGAGGTATGCACTAGTGTTGACGCACAAAACCATTACACAATAAAAGACATCGGCCAAAATAGGCCCACCAGCGGACAAAAATGAAATGTAAATGAAAAAATTGCTTATATTTTTCTTTGTACTCTAACATTGCCCCACACTAGGATCGGTCCTGGGTCAGTCATTTTACAGACATAGATTTCACATGCACCAACACCCAGACCGGAAACAACTATCTGTGGATCATACAAATATTTGTTGCATGCGGGGATCGAACCTGCGACACGTTGCGAAGAAAGCGAATCGCTAAGCCACTGCGCCAACCGTGCCGTCTTTCGTCTTTATGTTTGTATATTTACCGTTACTTGTAAACAGCTCAAAACGGCGGCATAACGGAGATCACAAAAAAAATCGACGAAGGATTGATTAAAACTGTATTGTAATTTGTGTGAGTTGCCATATGCAAAATATTATTATATTTTTCTACTAATAAATAATTCGTGGCTTTAAATGAATCTATCTCGGGTTATAAAGCACAGTTTTGTTTTGTAAGAAGCTTTCGAGCAAGTATTTATTTATATATAATCTTTGGCTAAAAGACATAAATGCCAAATCAAATCAAACGTCACGTCATAATAGTTATTATAAACGTGAAGATTATTAAATATACCTTTTCAAACAGCAGTTTTAGTTCCAAAATACTCAGCTTTCACTAGGCATTATCATCTACCCTCGTTGTCCTGCAAAATATAGTACCATATAACCTCAAAATCCGGATCTTTACATTCAAATATCTTTGAATTCCTACAATCAGTTTTTATTTTAAAGTGCTTATAATTATATGCTTATTTTTTGCAGTTTTTGATTATGTTATCGCTTTTGTCCGTCGACATGTCGAATTAGGCCGGACTAACTATGGGCGATGGCCAGTGTCAGTATCCTTTATCGATAAAAATACTTGCATTCGAAAGATAAAATTAACAATATACTCGATTGGTATAACTATGTTGGTTCACTCAGCAAGAATTATCTTCTCAACATGTTAAAATCACAAAAATATCAAGAAAACACTCTGATGGTGATGGTGCATTTATGAAACTCCAACTTAATACCATACTTGAAAGCCGGATTAGTGACTGCGATATGAATATAAATTTTATTGATAGGAAAGGGCTTTGTTCCTAAAATATTCTCATAACTTTGTTTTAAAGGCTACTCTGACGAAGAATATGAGACGGATCCAGAACCAAAAGTAAAAGGACCCAAGCCACCCAAAGATGGATCAGAAGATTCAGATGTAAGTACATGTATTTATTAATATTTTACCCTAAAATAAGAAAAAAATTGGTTTAATACATGTGAACATTCTTCTAACTATCTAGTCAGCCCTCATCATCTTACTGCTAGTACTTCCCTATATGCTAACTTTACCAGCTGTGTAGAATCTCGGTCAACCGTTTTGTAATTGAAACTTTAACTACCATGATAATCAATGTGAAAATGCTTTAAATGAAATTGTGGTACCTCGTAAAATATATGTAATTGCCATTTTATATAGATTTTATCTATTTCTCACGACTCTGTCTGCAGGGAATAGACAATCTACTTCGATCTTTGTTTTGTTTAATGAACAAGGTCAAGTTATATCTCAGCTTCTACTCTACTGATCAATATGAATCATAACCTTACATTTTAAGTGAGACTGTTACCAATTTATCAGTGGAAGTTCCATTGAAATCGGACATTCGGACGTTATGTGTGACCATCAGAAATTGTACAATATGTTGCTTACGCTTATTTACGGCACTAGCTAACATCGGATCTTTTTTAGTTTGTTCTTTTTTTTTATCTGATACTTAAAGCGCAAGTGCCAGCAACAACTCTTATAAAGTTTCAACTCAATCGGATGAATGGTATAGGAATGCACACGGGAGAAACAAAGAATGAAACATTAATTTTATTATATATATATATATACGGTATAACTCCTAATATCTAGTATAAGATTGTGCATGTATATTGTGTAGGGTTCGTTCAACCCGAGTGGGTCGGAGGAGGCGGACAGTGACTTCGACCCGGAGGCGGGCGAGGGTGTGGCAGGAACAGCCCGCAAGCGCAAGTCTACCGGCCGCCGCCGCTCCGCCGGCAAGCCCGCCAAGCGTGGCCGCAAGCCTAAGGGCAAGAAGACACGGGTACGTGCTCCTACACATTCACACTATCCCTTATTAACCGCGCCGCTCCGCCGACAAGTCCGCCAATCGTGACCGCAAGCCTAAGGCTAAGAAGTGACGACTATGTGCACCTGCAGAATCAGTATACCTTATTGACCGACCGTTGCCGCTCTGCCGGCATGCACGCCGAGCGTCGCCGCAAGCCTAAGGGCAAGGGACACGGGTACGTGCTCCTGCGCATTCACACTATCCCTTATTAACCGGCCGCCAACCGCGCCGCTCCCCGACAAGGCTGCCAATCGTGACCGCAAGCCTAAGGGTAAGAAGTGACGAGTATGTGCACCTACAGATTGACTATACCTTATTGACCAACCGTTGCCGCTCTGCCAGCATGCCCGCCAAGCTTGGCCGCAAGAAGACACGGGTACGTGCTCCTATACATTCACACTATTCCCTATACCTTTGTTGACCGGCTGTTTCCGCTCAGCCAGCAACGGTAATTTGCATTTAAACATGCACTTTACTTTATTGATCGGCCGCCACCACTCCGCCGGCAAGATGTGTTGGGTAAGTACACCTCTATCTCTTACTACGCCTAGTATACCGGCTAACACCGCTCCGTCAGCAATCCTGCCAAGCGTGGCCGTCCGAGGGCAGGAATGGACAGACACTTACAGACAGACTACCTTATCAATCTGTTGCCAGCCAACCAGCAACTCAAATCAGTCAATGCTTGTACGCGTGTCCCTGGTGCTTTGAAGCACTCCATTCCGTCAGTCATTACTTGATCTTTGTTAATAGATAACCTACATATTGGTTCCGGAAATACTTTTTGACTAGCGATCCGGCCTCGCTTTGGTAATAAATATAACCTATGTCACTATTTTAGGAACCCAAATTGCTTTTAGTGCATCTCAAATAGTATATGCTCCTAAGGAAATTGTTTAGAATTAAGTCAGTAGTTACCGAGATCACTATGATACTTAATATAAACAACTTGACGGCACGGTTGGTGCAGTGGCTGATACAGTCGGCTGCTGCGCTCCGGGTCGTGGGTTTGATTCCCGCACTGAACAAATATTTGTATGATGGTAGTTGCAGGTAGTTGTTCCGGGTCTGGGTGTATTGTATTTGGAATACATGTCTGTAAACGCACCCACGACACAGGAGAAATCTTAGTGTGGGGGCAACGTTTTTAAAAAACAAAGGAAAAACAAACAAATTCGCGATCTCCCATTACAAAGGTTTAGGAGTAGTATGAAAATGGCCAATCTTTAGAAAAATATCTGGGTTTTATTCGTCCTGTCCGTGAGTGAGTCTGTTTCGCATAGTGGAGGCCGGCAGACTAACGACCGAAATTAATAATCGATCTAATCCAAAATCTTACGCGTAACTCAAGGCAATATTTCCAATATTCAGAAATGCTCTGTTCTGGGCTGATTATGATAATGATTTAGACTGATGATTAACATGTATTTCAATGTGTACAAATTTTCATTTTTGGTACTTTTTTGCAGCCTAGTAAACCAAGTCGCGGTCGTCGAGCAAAGTCTGAGAGTGAAGAAGAGAGTGAAAAGTCGGAGAGCGAGAGCGAGAATGAGTCCGGAAGTGAGGGGGAGGAGTCAGACGTAAGTTGTTTTTCGTGATTTTATATATTTCGCTTAATGTTTTTTTTTGATAGTTTTAATGTCATGTGTTACAGGAAAAATATTTAAGCAATGGTCTTTGTATTTACAAAAATGTTCTTGGGGTCTATAAACCACATTGCCATTATGCCTCGTACTGCGTGCAGTATGAGCACTGAAACAGAAGTGTTTTTATATATTTATTGTTGAGTATATATATAAAAATAATTACTTTTTTTATCACACAGATACTTGCCATTTTTGACACTTTTTGTAGGTGAACTCTGCATATATTCGAAACTTCATCTTTATTGTTTGTCTAATCGCACTGCCCTATGAGATGTCTGGTCCTATTTGACATATTTGATGGAATAGGCTGAGGTCGACCCCGGAACCTCTTCAGGTCTAGTTGGACCTGTATACTGCTACCACTAGGCTACCCCCACTTGGGCCTCTTGGCAGGAAGGCTACTTTTGTATAAGGTATCAGCCAATTCCAATATGACAACTGTATTTCCCGACTCTCCTAAAGCTGGCTGACCTGGCAACATGCTACTGTTGCCCTCCGGTTATACTGGAAGGGGCAGCCAAACTATAGGTTAATTTATCGTACGTCTAGTAGTCCCTTCTGATGTCTTCTTCATCTGTCTTCATTATTTTTATATATGAGGGTAAGGTCTAAAATATAATTGCTGTCCAAGACTTCAAGCAGAGAATACTCGTCCATGACATCAGATAGTATGTTCTCCACTTCATCTTCATCTTGAAGGTCTCTAATAACATCCTGATTATTTTAGTAATAATCAACCATGTCTGAACGATTTAGACCCTCTTCTGACTCAAAATGATTTTCTAAAACTTGGAAATCTCACTTTCCAATAAGCGCAGTATGCTGAAAACAAAACACAAATCTCTCTTCCCTGAACTAGTTTTTTTTTTTGGTAAATACTCAATGTTGTTTATAAACAACATACCGAATCCTGACCATATCAACATACTTACGTAATATTTCAAGTATACCATAACTGTTCCATCTAATTGAAGATATAAACAAGCAATCGTATTTTTTATATTTACTTGCTTTAGTCGTAGTCCAGACACCGTTTGTAAATTAGGTCGGCGTCAGTAACTCGCTACATTTGTTTCATTGTGTTACATTTGATTATCGGCTATGACAAATTATATAAATTTGTGATTATTGCCAGTATAATAAACCGCCTCTTGTAAGAAAAAATAACTAAGCTGCATTTTATACGTTTTTGTTATTAAGAAACCACGTCGCGTCAGGTTAATAATATTCATTAGTAGATTTTTAGCACAACATATCTTATTATAACACAAAAACGTAGGATAATTTCAGCTTGTAGCTGCTTCACTGTAGCGGTATTTACACGATACTGAGTTCGCTACTCATATGGTTTCAACACATAAAACATGCACATTTTTATTTGGATTAGATTAGAATCATTTATACAGTAATTAACGCGTCATATTGAAACTACTGAGGGCATTTAACTACTTTTTAATTCATTCATAACCTCTAAGAAGAAATGCCGAAAGAAACTTGGGGTTAGGTATTTTAAATATAAACCTCATTTAACGAAAGATAACTAATAAACTGATATCTTGATGCATCTCATAGTACTCATTATAAAGAGGTCGCTCATTTGAATCATGGCCATCGTGGTAATCAGGAAAATCATATTGTTTTGGGATAGTTAAAGTAGATCGAGTTGTTTTGCAGCATGAGCCCAAGTCAAAGCGTGGGCGGCCGGTTGCGGCGGCGCCCGTGGCCAAGGGCCGCAAGGGCGCCGTGGCCAAGAACGCCAACGCCAAGGCCACGCCTGTCAAGCGGAAAGCACCTACGCCACCCGGTATGTTGGGAAATGTCTATTACCTATATCTTACGCAATATGTCTTACGATCTTCTACACGTTTTCTCCTCACCAGCTCCATGCTAGTGATAGCATTTCTCAGTCCACTTTGGCTGAACATAATATTGTCCAAAAATGAAAAAGTGTCTAAACCCATAGCTTTTCCGCCAATATTTGCTTGTCGGAGCCTTGTTGATAAGCAATTGTAGGGCGTGCGCGAGGGTTAGTGTTGGCCTAAATATTTACTTGCCCTTTGCCCTACCTAGATCTGATGGTTTAAATAATGTTATGTTAATATGAACACTATATAGCCAAGAAAAAGGCTGCACCTGTGGGTAAAGCTGCGGGCCGACCAGCCAAGAAGGGGAAGAAGGCGTCATCAGACGAGGAATCTGGCGAGGGCAGCGAGGAGGAGGACGAGGAAGAGGCCAGCGAGGAGGATGAGGACAGCGGTGACGAGTCGGATACGCCCGCTGACAAGAAGGCCAAGCGGCCGCCCACTGTTAGTAATATATTATTTCTCTACGATATAAGGTATCACAGCGCATTGTAATACACAAAACTTGTTCCGATATTCGAATTACAATGAAAACCACCACCATGGCCGATTATAGGCGCATTTGTGTAAGGACTTGTCTTTATTGTAACACAATGAGTTGTGAGTCAATGTGTTTCGCTATCTGTGTAAAGCGTTGCCAATTCGTTCGTGAGTCTGGCCTACCGCTTTGTAATCACCACGCTGAAGAATTGAGAGTCCGTAATTTCGGTTAACTATAAACAATCTAACAATGTTGTTATGTTCAGGATGACGAGATCAAGAAGTACGTTAAACAGATCCTTGAGGGCGCGAACCTGGAGCAGATCACGATGAAGACAGTGTGCAAGCAGGTGTATAGCCACTACCCGGACTTCGACCTCGCGCACAAGAAGGACTTCATCAAGGCCACAGTCAAGTCGGTCAGTACCTCGTAGAAATATAGTATTCATTATCACTATTGTCAGGGGTGTCTGTCTTTGATATTTAGAAATATAGGAATACTTAGTATACGACCTGCTCCACTCGGGATCTGCAGCGTACAAGCGCGGGGAGCCATCAAGTTAATGAGATTTGAAGCAACATCTTGCATCTTTCGAATGCGAAAATGCTTCTTATTTTATAAGACTGATTTAAGAGTCACACGGATCATATGCGGTGATCGTCAGCATAGTGTCAGTCAGCGTTGATATTTTATCATTCCGTTTCAATGCTACGTTGATATCCACAAGTGCATGTAACACATCACATCATGCATGCGAAAGTTTTTTTTTATATATAGTTACAAAAAGATATCTGATTGCATTGCAGTTGGTCAGAGCAATTTTTTCAGATCTTTTCTAATATCGTGTGGTTAGTGGCCAACCTTGTGTCAGAGTTGTTCAAGCCGCCCAAAGGCACCTGACTTGGCTTAGCCGCTGCCGGCTAATGACAACAACCGGGACCGATTACTAAGCGCCAAGCGTTACTTAACCTCGCCGATCGTTTACTGATCAGTGAGTGCAACTGTTTATGAGCGCCTTTGTTTCAGATACAGTACTAAGTTTCTAATCTAGAACAAATTTTATAACCTGGTGTAATACCCAAAATGTAATGAATAAATAAATTAATTGATTCGGGTCTCGATGGGTTTTGACATGATGGTCGTGCTCGTTAACTACCTATGCAGACTTGTCATTGGCCCAGTTACTTCTGATTGGCGATGATCTAATAATAAAAACAGCCTTTGTAGTAATAATTTCACATACATATATTTGCAAATGGCGACATTACATTTTGGTTAAACATTAATCCATCTCAAAGAATGAAAAAGTGCGTCGCATTTGCACGAGAATAGAGAGTAGTGGCTAAGCATAATGCTGTGCCGGTGCTACATGCTTGACCAACAGCGCTGGTTTTCAGCGTCATTAGGATCGCTCAAGGAATATCTTTTCCAGTATTGCATTGCATGAGAAACAAATATGTATATTTTATTTATCAGTTAATTTGCACTAAAATGCTTGATATTGTTATTATTTCCTTTATTTTTCTTTGTTGCAGTGTATTTAAGATGATAAGAGTTAAGAGCGGAGTGTAGATGTCTACATAGTATACCTATAGATTGTAAAAGGACATAGCTATATATTATTACAATAATAATATATTATGAATAATAAAAAAAATATGAGATGAAGTGGAATGGATAAACACCCGCTTTACTTTACAAGGTAGATGTTTTGCTTATTTTGTTTTTGCATGCCCTGTATTTATGTTTTAGATCTTTTTGAATGGTTGTAGTTACAAGTCAAATTCATGTAAATTTCATCCAAAAAGCGACCTTTTGCAGTGAAAGGTAGAAACATGAGGAGAGTACAGCCTATTTCCATTTATCAGGTGAAATTCCAAATTTGGGATAAATATATTTATCTTATTTTACAATACATCTAGCTCCCATACGCCCATAGTCGCCATTCAATATCCTTGAAAATGCAATATATTATTTTGTCATTGTGTTCACATTTTTTTATAACCCACATAAATTGCTGATGATAACTTTATATTCTATATAATTATTTTTCTTTGTTGGTTCGAATATGACCTAGATAAAATGAACTATGTGGAAGGTATATTATATACGATAACCCGGTAAGTGACGAATAGAAAGTTTATAAGGATTAGTTTCGGAGGTTTCCATTTTACGCTGCGCGCGCATGTAAGCTATTTCTTTCCAGGGATAAAATATCGGTGGAACATACCATATCAGTTATTTCACAATCGCCTAGTCTTAATGTTTTGGGTTAATTCATAATCGTGTACAGTGGTCGCAACGAAACATTTGCTTTGCATCGAAAGCACATTTGATCAATTTTGTATGAAAGAAGCCAAATTGGGCCGACTTATTGCCGACTACACGCACAGGCATGTTTGCACAAAATATATTTTATCTTATTAAAATTAAATAAATATATCTATGAAAATTAATTAGGTAAAATGTTTCCTTTGTTTGGATTAACCAAGTACCGCTGCTTTTGCATTAATAAAGACTTCGTGATTTTTGCAAATCGTGAGAAATTTTATTTTATTAATGATGGTGACATTAAAAAGTGATAAACTGATAAAAAATAAAGGATATTATTGCATAAAATGAGCAATCAGTAATTTGTATTTCTACCGCTAATTCGTATCACACAATTACACCGATTCGGCATACTCAGTATGAGCTCAACCAAATCACTGCGATTGCCGCCTACGTCCGTTGTAACAAGTGAAAAAGATTTTCTGGTGTATGTATGAGCAGGCCACGGTAGGTCGTTGATGTTAGCTTAGGCGAGTGTGTTTAGAACGACTCTGGTGGTGTGTGGGACATGCATAAGCCGAAATGAAGTAATCAATTGGGTCAGCAAAGTAATGACAACATCCGACACAATCATTTCCACCTAAATCGCATATGCATTGAGATTGCCTATGATCCAAATCAGTTCAGTTCTTCCACCGATCTAAATACCCGCCATATCATATCTGTTCTACTACTATATGGATGAACTTCCTGGCCTAACCTTAAACGTTTATGACGATTTTTATGTTTAGGTCATCGATACCGCATAACATGATCAGCCTATTACTGTCTCACTACTTGGACACCAGATACGGATTGCCTTTTCTCACGATATGTATATGGTCTCATACCAAAGCGAAATTCATCAGAAAAGCACATATAACGCCACTCCTTTTCTGCCCAATTTCTGTGTTCACGAGCCCATTGTAAACGGGCATTACGATTTCCGGGCTCAATATGTGGTACTCTTAGTGGCCTTCGGGAATGGATAATGACATCGTGCAAACGATTTTATAGGAATATGACTTGAAAGATATTTTAAAATTTTAATCAAAATTCAAAATCTATTTCTTTTCTTAAACATGACATTTACTAAAAATAATAAATAGGAGTCCTAAAATCATTATAAGAACCTCACTTGCAGTATTCGCTAAAACGTGCTTGATCCCTCGATACTTTTAACGTATGTAATAGAATGAGAATTCAATGAATGGGGAATGATATTCAATAAAAGAAAGTGTTAACACATGGTATAGAAAAAATAGTGCTATCATCTTCCACCGAACCATCCAGATTATTTTTAAATAAACATAACATAGCATAAAATAATTAACCATAGCAACAATTAACAACAAAATAAATGCAAAATTAAGTAAAAAGCAACAACTTTGTAATCGATCCGATCGAATTGCCAAAGAATTTGCGGTTCTTTATTTTTGAGCTGATGTGACACAATCAATGCCTCTTTTCATCATGGGCAATTCCTCCTTTTTATCGTGGGGATTTCCCTTATCCTCGTGGTCTTCTTACGCCTTGGGAAAGGTGGAGAGGCATCCCGGGCTCTTACCGGCTAAAACCACGGTTTCCTTACACTGTTCGCTTGTCACCATTAGACCATACCCACGGCAGGTATCGTCTCGTCACTGTTTGAAGGGCCCCATCCCTGTTCGACCTGGCAGGGGCACCTATTTTCAGAGGCACGTGCAGAACACACCTATTTCTGTTCGGGCGACGGATTGCCCTTAGTTCGTCGCCCGCACACCGCCACTCATGGTGGCCGGAGATCGTTCAGCGCTCTCCTCTGGCGCCCTCCCGCGCCTCCCGCGGCGGGGATCATAGTTGGTCTCCCGCCGTCCCCGCTCTTCCGCCTCCTGCCTGCTTGCCACACGTCCTCGCAATCCCGCGCTCTCGCTCCGGACATGGACAGAACCATGGATAGGAGCGGACGGTCACCCTCTTCGACTACCACGACGAGATCACGGCGCTGCGTTGCTCAAGCTGGGCACTCGTCCATGTGCTGATCCGTGTCCTCCGGGCAGTCTCCGCAGTCATGACAACCGGGCGTCCCTTGGCCTATTCGATACAGGTTCTTACCGAAACAACCATGGTTCGAGAGCAGCTGCGTCATCCGGAGATGAGGGTGCCATGCCGCCTCTCTAGCCATCGCTCCATGACGGTTGGGCAAAGTATTTATTTTACTTTTGATATGAATTGAACAACAGAGAGATAACAGAGTCTGTGTGGTGCCGGCTACGAATAGCACCGGCCCATCTCATCTTGTAGGCAATCTAAAAAGCGACTATGGGATTAGCCGGAGGATGAGTAGCAGTGTCCTTCGAGTACATTAACAACTCAACTGCGATCGCCAACCCGCCTGCTAAGCATGGTGATTATGAAAAAACCCCCCTAATGAGCACACAACATACCCGGAATAGTAATTGTGGCGGTCTTTGGGGAGGCGTGAATCCAGCAGTGGACTTTTTTTGGCTGAAATGATGGTGACCAATAGAAGTTCGAATCTGTGAATAGCTAGTTTACGATACCGCCCAAGAATTTTTCGGTGCGTGGCCTCCGTTCAAGAACCTTTCTGCAGTTCCACGAGCGAAGTGCTCCACCCATTGCCACTTCAACTTACTAATTAGCTGTTGGCAACTTAAGTTCTCAACGGATCTCCTCATTTTCAACATAGCGTGGGACAGTTTCCAACAAAATATGCAGACGACCGGAAATCTATGGGGAAAACCTTTGTTCAGTAGTGAATGTCCTTCGGCTGATATGATATGGTGATGATAATGTTGAAAAATGTTCCTCTTGTGCCAATAAAAATCGAGAAGATCGCGCACGAATGCGCTTACCGTATCCCTGGCGTAATATGCACGGAGGAACACCTGGGGGTCTTAGTGGGTACACGCCGGCATGCCACTCTGCCCTCCCTAGGCTGGAAGAAGTCTGAGGATTTCCTCACATAAAGAAAGGCCATCAGGACCAATCAACTTGTCCATTACTCCTGTATTTCCGCTATTTGTTATTAATCATATTGTCTGAATCGCAAACGCCTATCGCAGTGCTGCTTATTTTATACAAGGGCTGGATAAATCTGTGTTGTGAAAACTACTGAATGTTACGTTACTACTCTATTACATTGTGATAGTAGGATGGGCTAAGGTTAAATCAATCGGTCGGAATGTTGCATAAAGTGGAAGCAGATTTACAACAAATGTCTTGTCTCGTTGCGAGGACTATACATTTTACATCTATCGTGTTTTTTATTACAATTTTCTAATATTTTATGTTTACACTTGGTTTATGTAAAATCTAATCATAACATGTATTATTTCCTTGCAGCTCATATCATCGTGAGCAGGTGACTATTCGGCCGCAAAAGCATACATAGTCGAGTAAGCACCACTAAAAATACTTAGACTAATGCCCCCGGCATCGCCCGGCCGTACACCGCACCGCGCAGATCAACACACCGTTTTATATAATTCAAGTAGATTTGACATTTTGTTTCGCCGGCGAAGCTGTGTGGGCCTATGTAATTTTATGTCGTAGGAATAATTCCCATTAGAGTAAGGATAACCCAAGTAAACAGCTCTAGGATTTGTAAGGTCGTTTTTATTTTAACTGTGCCTGTATTAGTAATTACGATCACGTTTGTTGATTATGTTATGAAGGATGCGGCTCGGTGTTAGCTGGTAACTGATATTTCCATTATTCTTTAGAATTACTCTATGTTATAAGTTATAGTTTGATAATCAAATGCATATTTTTTTTCATAATCAGTTACATAAGCGAATGAATATGTATAGAAACGTAAAGCTGCAGCACGACCGTTAGCGTTCAGATTAGTAATTTTATATTAAATAATGTTTTTCTTATCGTGGCTTATGTTATTATAAGTTTGATCCGAAACCGCTCGCAGTCGGACAACAGCTTTGAGTTTCGAATATACGAAAGGTGAGGTATATGAGCTCATGATTTTTTTAAAGTTTTAGTTTAGTAAAGTACATTTGTGTAGGTGTATTCCTAACGCCCGAGCCGTATTCATGTACGCTGAAAATACACGCTCATCACTTTTATATGCAAGTATATGTACAAAGTTCAGGAACATTGGCACGTTGATTTAGCAATTAACTAAACATCCAAAATTAATACACTATAGTGGTATCATGTAATAATCCGGATATTATATTAAGGATCTAAAATATTAATGTTGTAAATCCAAAATTATTTTTTTATTGGGATCGGGGTTAGACATTTGGCGTTTATTACCTTGAGTTTTTATAATGCATTGGTACACGTCGCAAATAAATAAGTTATTCAAAAATGGCAGGTGTGTATAATATGCATTTATATTATGTTTCCTAATTTTTTAAATCGTTAACTATTTGTTTTACCAAGGTGTTCCAATGAAGTAAGTTTATTTTTATAACGCGGATATAGTTGGTAGAAGTCAGGCAGTTTGCGCACTATAGCAAAATAAAACTATTCAATTTAGGGTCGGTTAAGTGTATTTTAAGAAGTGTAAATATTACACAAGACTTGCAATTTTTGGTGATGATGTGTGTAAACTATGTGAAATGTATGACATAATAGTAATACACTGAGTTATTGTAGTCACTTTGTTTCTATGATTCTCATATATTAATTAATGAAACAGATGTAACTAGAATAACTCTATGTAAATGCGTAGATCCACTAACGGCGTGTGTGTTAAATCAATATGACGTCCCGCGTTGTAATTTAGTTTGGTTCAATAAGTTAAGAGTAATGTTCAGTACATATGTGTTCATGTACGCGGCGAGGTGTAGTTCATTGGCAATATAATCACGATAACGCAACACTCCTTATCCGGTATGATCCCCTAGTGCAATAATATCTAAAGTGTGACAGCAATTTTAGTCATCATTGAGGTTCTGAAATCATATCAATGTTTTTGTGGTCAATCTGAGCTTAGCTTTCATAGACAGATAAATCTCTCGTTACATTGAAATAGTATATAAGTTATGTTTTTGTCGAAGGATCAACCGCTTCTAATTAATTTTAGGTGCTTTTATAGCATTTGATATTTGTTTTAATGTAATTTGTGGCCGATGTCGCTAAGTCTGTGGGTGAGCTAACGTAGGTGTGGGGTCGGGCGGGCGGCGACGCGGCGCAATGCGTTCACTAATAGAGGTGACCTGTTTTTTGTCTATATGCGATAATCTCTATACGTGATCCGCATTGGTGATTAACAACCCTATACTATAAACCCGCATTTTATCGCTTAGGGTTGTGGCGATGTCCTTTGTTCAGTTTCCTTCAGTTTACAGTCGTCTCACCGCGCGCTCGAGCCTTTTAGAATTAAGATAGTTTTAATCAACATTAAATGTGTATTTGTGAATTTTTAACCTTATTTCGGTTGATGTTTCTTTATAAATGTGTAAATGGCTGAGATCTGTAGCGAAGTAGTGACATGGAGATAGCGAATGACTGGTTCCCCTTTTACAATTGGATAATAGATAATAAAATAAAAGTTTGAAATGTATTTTTTATTTCCACCTTCACTTTCAGTCTATTAGTTTAATATACACTATTATACAAAAATACAAAGGTATGTTACATTTAAATTAAACTTAACATACATTGTTTACATTTAGATGAGAACTTTAATCCTAATGAACTAACATTCTCCAATAACGGACGAATTATTACAAAAGTTAGTATGTACAGTATTTGACTATTGTAATATACAAAATATTAATAAATTCATTAGTAAACTTTAGGTATGTAATGCTAAATTCCAAAAGGCGCATTGTCGTGGTTATTTGTCTTCAATTTCTACTACACAAAAGGAATGAATTAAAGTCAATATTTCATAATGCTTATTACATCCACTGTAAAAATAACACGGAACGATTCTTCAATGACTGCACTAGGACTAAGCCTCAAGTTGTAGAATTTAGTTGGTTACTGGTGGTTGGTACTCAGTCTCCCAATTTTGATGAACACTAGGATTATCCAGGACTATAGTTTTGTCTCTGGTTTGGAGGGTTGTTTGCGGAAGGCGTGCAGTCTCCGTGGGCGGCGGTCGGCGCAGGCATATACATCATCTCGCGGCACCATGTCAGGGTGCCGGTAATAGGATTCGTATGTAGGGCTCTGGAGTTGCGAGGCTGCTGAACAGTTAGACCGGTGGTCGCTGTCGTTGTCGTCACCGCTGTCTACGTCGCCTAAGGAAGAAGGATTAATTCAATTAAAGAGGAGCCCATGTCCCACCAAGCATACCACCTGGCGGAGGAATTCTTCGCCTACGGAGGGCCAACGCAACTCGGTTCTTAAATTCATAATTACGAGCGAGCGAACAATATTTTAACACGATTTTATTAGCTTGGTATGTATCTATGTAACGGAATTTTTGAGTGAGCGTCAGGATGACTGGACCAAGAGAGATTTTGAAAGTTTGAGCAATACCAAGTTTTTGTACCTATTTGGTACCAGAAATCAAATAATTTGTACCTCGCTAAAGAAGCGAAACTATTACCAGGAAAGTGGCCAGTCATTCTGACGTCAGAATGGCTGGACCACGTCGGTTCCACCTGGTTGTAGGCATTATAACCAGTTCATATTTTCGTTAAACTTTAGTACCTCATTGGTACCTCACCTACCTTTTTTTAGGCTTATCGAAAAAATCTAATAAAAACATGTTGGGGTACCAATGAGGTACTAAAGTTTAACGAAAATATGAACTGGTATTGCTCAAACTTTCAAAATCTCTCTTGGTCCAGTCATCCTGACGCTCACATTTTTGAACTCGATTTTCATCCCCTTAAAACGTCGGATTGATTTGAAACTTCGCACACGTATTAAGGATGGATGACAATGCAACTTCGTTCCAATAAAAATAAAAAATAGCTACAATATTTTACTGTACAAAAGCGTGAGGTGGGCTTGATGTCAATTGTTGTAAATATTTTTTAAAGTAGCGTCATCATGAAAATATCTTGTAAATTATTTTCTACTTTTTAGTTCGGTTATCTACAAAAGCGTGTGTTTTAAAACTATTATTTTAATTAGCATATTGCAATTTGATATATATGTGTTTGATAATGGCCCTTTTTGGTCAAACGACAATAATTTGTGCTAATATTTTAGCTTGCCTGAATGATGGTCCAGTTGGGATATCGCAGTACATAATACTGCAGTACACAGCAGAGCTTCAGTTCCTGTACATACTTTCATAGACCATACTTCAAAAGATCGAACAGTAGTGGTGTAAATCGTCTCTACCAGAGGGCCTTTGTTCCAAGGGAATTAATGTATCATGTTAGTGATACATTCAAGTGATTTTGATACTGATTTAGTGCTCTGTGTAACCAAACTGGCGCCCAACATTTCAACGCCAATCTTACTATAAAACAGTCTCATTAATTAAGCAGCCAAGATAAATTAAGACAACATTACAGTTTTCAGAAAACTCTTATAGAACTTATCAGCGTGATACAGCTGATGTCTTATAAAAGCTTGTTCTTACCAATTCTAATTACTATACCAAATATGAAGTAACTAATTTCTACTACTAATCATTTTTATGTGGCTGCTAGGGCCTTAGGTTGTATTATTCGATTCCACCTTAAATACAAGACTGTAATTACACTCAATTTAAAAATAACCTTCATTGTCTTAATTGCTTATCGACACGCCCAGGAGTAAAACCTCGTAAACCCAATTTTATTCACACGTAATTGGTACAAAAAGAAATCAATTTAGTTACTCCGTACGTAGCTACTTACGCTTTATATAACGTGCGATGAGAAATTTTTATATTTAAACATTTGTTTGGCCTTTTCTGTGCTATAAGTGTATATGTATATAATATATCTACCGCTAAGTACCGCTTATATGGTACGGTTATAACATATATAAAACCTCAAAATAAAAAGGCCTGAGCGACACCCATACTTTTTTTCGGAGAAGTTTTGTATAACATACAGATAGTTGTTCCGGATTTAGGGGTTTGGGCTACATTGCTGGTATCTTTATTCTTAACTATGCCTATTTCTGTGTACATACATACACAAACTAAATTAATAAAACAACATTTGTGGAAATCATAGTTAATGGTGATCCTGCTACATATGAATCCGAAATACTTAAAGATGAAATTTGTACCAAGATCGTGATAACGACCAAGGTTTGTATTACTAACCATCACTGCTGTTGTTACTGGGAACATGCGCATCCCGTAGCCGCGGCCTTCGTCGCCAGTACCGGAACTCACGTGGCAACGTGTACGATCGAGGCAGGGATATCTGAGCAACACGAACATAACACATTTTGTTTTAAAAATCACAGATTTCCGGCGTCTCGCCCGACTAGAGCCCGATTTGATCGAGCATTACACTGATATCGTCGGTATTTTACAAAGCAGAGCGAGTCTCGTGTAGCTATAGCCTAGAGTTTTATCGTCTCGCTTCTGAAGCCACTGGGTGTTAGGTTCAAAACTTATCATCTATAAATGTGACTATAAAAGTGATGTAGGTACTTTGTTCTGAAATCGTCCACAACTGTGTATTGTACGTTCTATAAGAATAGTGAACTTTATTTTAATGGGACAATCAAGGTGTAATTTCTATTTTATAACAGTGTCTTTATGTGTGCAAAATTTTCATAGTAAAATAGTGTAAATAAAACTTGTAATCGACAAACTTCACATAAATACAAATAAAAATGGAAATTATAACTAGATTTTTAATAAACGCGACCCCTCTAATCTACTGTATTGTCGCAGTAAAACACAGTTCACTATTTTTATAGGATTCTATAACTGTTGTAAGTAACACCGTAACGAAAAGTGTTACTATGGATTCAGTACATAATTCTGGAACCCTCAGCAATTAAATTTTGCGTTGGTCTTTCCATGAATTTTCTAGTTTATTTAACTGATTTCACTACATATATATTTATTTTACTATTGATTTTCACATAAAACTGCAATGTACATAAAAGCTGAACAGCTGTTGTTTCCCTACAGTTCACGGATGAGGTATTTGCTCGCAGTGGCATAATAATATATACTAGTGCAGTAATCATGTAACGTTTGAATCGCGTTGTTTACGATACAGTGCCTGCTCAATAATGTCAAAAACTGTAACTTATTCCCGAGAAAAATGGCTTTCCTATTTTTAATATACCTCTTCTTAAAGTTTTCGGTATGTTGTCACTTAAACCCTGTATGAGTATAGGCTTTGTTCAGCAGTGGACGTCCTTTGGCTGATATTATGTATATTGCAAAAAAAAGTTTTTCTATAAACCTGGCTATCAATGTCGCTGGGCGGTCTGGGCGTCTCCCGCGCAGGTCCATCGGGGCTGGACTCCTCGCCGCTGCTGCCTCCACCCTCCTCTTTCTTTCTGTTCCTGACAAAGGTGCTTTTATAATTCTAAATCCGTTGGTGTTTTGTTAGTAACATATATATATATATATATATTTGTTAGTAACATATATATATTATATATGTTACTAACAAATATATATATATATATATATTCATCACTGCTCATTTAACCATAACCATCCTGTCTTCGCAGATATGCTAATGATTACTTTGTGTGGTTTAATATTAACCACATATTTTGACGTGAATGTTTTGGTAGATTGGCAGTTTTCATAGGTTTACATATTTAAAAAATATACTTACGCGTAAGGGGCTCCCCAATGACAACAAACTTGTCGATTACACCCTTCTAGGTAATGCGGGGCTAGTAGTATCTCAGGTGTCCTGCACCTCTGCATTTTACGCATTTGCTCCATCTTCTTCCCCGCCAGGCCAGGGTACTGAAACCTCTCGCAATTCTGGTTATACCCGCAACCGACCTCGTTGTAGTTATTTCTAATATTGTCTATGCTTTGCACATTTAACGCACTGTGTATAGCTGACACATATTCATCTTTAGTTTCATACTTTGGGTACTGGTTACTTTCGCAGTAACCCGAGTACTCTGCTATTTGTCTGTGGTCTTCAGAGTATATAGAATTTTGAGCTATTCTTGGTTTATCTAGCGCAGCCGTTTCGTAATTATTACTAACGTCTGGAATGTAGTTTCTAGGACTATTACTCAGTACGTTTCTGGCACTACCACAGCCACTCGCATCGTAGTTTCTCGTTTCATTCAATGCTAAATAGTTCGGCGATCGTATCGGCGTTCGTGTAACATCGTTTCTTATGTTCGCTGGGTTTTCGTAAAATGTTCGAGTGTTGTCGTATCTGTTCGGTACCCTTCGCATTTTGAGTGGATCGTTTATATCTGAGGGGGGGTTTTCGTTGTTTGGGAAGTTGATGTTGAAGTCTGGTTTGATTTCCGTGTAGGTGGGGTATATGTTGCAGATGGGGTAGTTTTGATAGGAGTGTGTCATTTCGATGCTGGGCCATGCTGGTGGTTCTGCGTGGGTCTTGGCCCGGGGTATGGGCTGCCGTTGGAGGCTGCTGTATATTTCCTCTGCGGCGACGGGCGTAGTCTTGGCCAGCTTGCCCTGTTTGATCTCTTCTTCTATGACTCGTAGTTCGGCGAGTTGCTTTTGTTTCTTCTCTTGTAGTTTCTGTTGGATATTGACTCGGGAGCCGACGCTCGAACCCTCGTTTTCTGATGACCCGCCCTGGGAGTAAAATCGTGTCAATATAGAAATCATTTTGATGACTGAATCGAAATTAAAGTAAAAAATATTTTATTCCTTTAAACCATTTACAGGCATTTATGAATAGTCGACAGTTTAGCTGCCTGGAACGCGGCAGGTGCAGGGTAGCATGTTACAATATTTACGAGTTATTTGTTCTCGAACCTTTAGGATATGTGAAGATAATGTAGGAGTAAAGTAAGAGTCTAAACTTCTTACAAAGTAACACTAAATAAGCCAGATTGTAAACACTTAAAATTTATGATTAAATTGTCATGGCAGCATTATGCTGATTAGGCCCAACAGACGGCACTCGTTCACATGCATCAGCATTGCTTAGCTCAACCATATTACAGGCAAACTTATTATTTGCATAACATGTTGAAAGATAGTAAAGAGTACAAAGGATCAAAAAATATAGTATCGTTTTTCTATTAACACCTTAAGCAAAATTCAAATTGTACTTTCAAATATACTTTTCAGGAGTTTATTTTATTCAATTTTTAATCGCAAGTACCTATGCTGATGCCCTATGTTTACTAGATTTTTCCCGCGACGTTGTCCATGTGAGACAACTAACTAACTATTATGCACATCTTTGATTTGGTTACTATGATATTCTTAATTTTCGGAATGAGATGCGAGTGGTGCTATATTTTTAATCCGGACACCACACGGAATTAAAGAGGATGGGGACAATCCGAGTCTGTATTTTCAAAATGTGGCTGGAGAGGAGAGAATGCCTGGTAAGTGTCCCACTATATTTACAGCAAAATTCTCTAAAGGGCCTCTGCGTGTTGGCCGTAAGCCTTTAAAAAGACCGGGTTCCCTTTTACAGGAGATATAAACTCATGAATAGAGACATATTAACATTAATTAATTAAAATGTACAACAAATAACTCAAAGTAAACAAAGAGTAAGTATCACCACGAGCGCTTTCCGATGCCGAATGAACCACCAATTTATAAAATAGCCGTCCGGAAGCTGCCGAACTCGGCGGAGACTGACTTGTACTCGAACATTACTACTGTGAACACGGCATTATAGCAAATACAGGAGATCGAAAGAGATAGATAGATTGTCTGTTTAGGCGAATAACCTTTCATATCGCTTCTCTTGGGTATTACTTTATACCTGTCTTGTATTCTGTCTCACTCACTCACATGAACAACGATATGCGCTGCCCAGCCAATAAGACACCTTATTGGCTGGGCAGCATTGCATCATTTGCATTTGCTCGTTTCACATTTTGTGAGTTTTTTTTTTTTTTGGATTGGCTGAGCAGCATTGCATCATTTGCATTTGCTCGTTTCACATTTTGTGAGTTATTCCCCATTCCAAATGGTTCCACAACTTTGTCGTCATTTTGGGGAGAATTTGCGAGTACTCACTACCCTTGGCAGGTGGGTTGGTGAGCGCTGAATGGCTACTGTTCGACAGAAGGGATGCAGCTGCCCAACTCACCGGTTTAAAGTCCTTACTCGCTTTTTACGACATCCAGGAGATGGAGTGATGCTGTACTTGTAAATCAAGACACTACGTGGACAGACGGCTTTAAACCTGTGGAAAATGGGAAAAGTCGATCTCGTCATAATCGTAACAATCGCGGTACAGCTCCTGCTAACGAGTAGGTAGGAGCTGCAGTTCCCACCATGCTCCTGTACCTCCTCTCCCGGTTGACCCACAAACATCGACATAAGCTCCTTGGATATATCTTCAAGAAGAACCAAATTCAAGTCGTTGCCGAAAGAAAAGTGATATTGGAGCTCGTCATAATATTCGCGAAGTATAAGTTCATCTTCCTCAGCGCAAAATTTTGACAGGTAAGTTGAGAGGGAACCATGACCAATACAAAATGGTTTTCGCGAATTGAATACATTATTTAAAGATAATGATGACTACTCGTGACCACGACGGCACGGTTGGTGCAGTGGCTGATACAGTCGGCTGCTGCGCTCCGGGTCGTGGGTTCGATTCCCGCACGGAACATATATTTGTATGATCTGCAGGTAGTTGTTCCGAGTCAGGGTGTATTGTGTGTGGAATTCATGTCTGTAAACGCACCCACGACACAGGAGAAATCGCAGTAACAACGTTTAAAAAAAAACAACAAAACAACGGTCAATGGAACTTGATCGAAACGTCGAGGTTAGTCAAAATAGTATTTTGATATTAATTTGTGCACGAATAGACCCGATACTATCTTAAAATCAATACAAAATGCTTAAGTTTAGTTTTATAATTCTTGTGATTATCGTAGAAAAATTGTTTAAGCATGTCATGTGCAAGGCATGCTGCACGCTTCCTTAACTTAAAAAAAATGCAATGATTATTAATAATTAGATATAAACATGCCTTCATTGCTAATTTTATTATTATTTTGATTCTGCTAGTTTACATTTTTAGGATGTTGTGTTAGATGTTATATAGGATGTTTGGTGGCACTATAAACTACAATACAAATTACGATACATGCGGAATGGAATAATGTTTGTAGATATGTATGTTGAACCTTTGAAAATGTGTTCTTTATTTATTTGTAGGACTTTATCATCATTACCATAGCCCAACTTCACCCTCCTGGTTTTTTGCTCCTGCCAATCTCCACGCTCTCGTGCTAGTCTCATCCAGAATCTACCTATTGTACAACTTATTAAAATAAAATAATTAAACTTGTTTTTAAATATTAAACATACATGATGATTGTGCGCGGCCGGGAGTGGTCGCCTCCAGAAGGCAGCAACGGGTGCTGCTGGCGGCGGAACAAACGATGTTGGCTTCTTCTTCTTACGGCCATTCGCTGCGCTGTGAAGGGGCACAGAAATATCTAATGTTCATTCTTCTATAATAATAGATATCTCTGGAGACGCCGTTCTTAACGACCGTGAAACCATCTCGTGCTTAGTGACAGTACCACCGAGCTTAGAAGCTTCTAGTGTTCTAGATAGGTTTGTGAAATAAGGGCACGTGGAACCACCTGGAGCCTGTAACCGTACAACAGAGCCAAGAAAGAAGTCGTATAAAGTTTTTACTCTGGGATACGACAAAGTGAACAAGAAGCGAAATTCAGTGCGAAAATTGCGATCAGTAGAAGTGTAAAGAAAACTATCATACTAAGTGAGTATCGGTGTTTATTTTGTGTACATAAATAAAGCATGTGTAAAGAGCTATTTTGGTAAATTAAAATTTATCCCGAACCAAGGCTCGTTATAATATTAACATAGCATAAATAATAAATATATATTTACCTGTTACTAACTGGGTTCGAGAACCGACAGTTGAACACGCCCGGTATCGTTGGATTATCCACTTGATTAGACTGCTTTCCTGGAAAATAAGTTTACTCTTTAAACAAAAGAAACATTGTTTAAATATAAATGTTGGTCTAATATTCGCAAGTGCATCTGCCGAGCACGAGGTCTCGGGTTTCCCAAATCATTATTTAGGTCGCATATCATGTAGAACATAAGATAGCCATCCATCAATGGTAAGCGATTTTTGTTTTGTTTTTCGTTTTTTCTTTAACCTTTGCCCCGCACTTGGACTTCTCCCGTGTCGTGGGTGCGTTTACAGACACGCATTCCACACACAATACACCCAGACCCGGAACAACTACCTGCATTACTGCAGCCGACTATTTCAGCCACTGCACCAACCGTGCCGTCGAAATATAGAACACCTCTTTCCCTTTGCGGAGGAATAACCGCGAAATTCCAAGTAAAATAAAAGTGGCGCTACTATACCTATGATACATTAGAAATCCTGAAGGCTTCGTAGGTATTGTATAAATATTGGCTATGTTAGGTACAGTCAGCATTTCAGCCAAATAAATCCAATGCTGGACACAGCCTCCCCCAAAAATCGCCGTTGACGACCGATCCGGGCGCGTGTTGTGTGCTTGTTGGGGGGTTTGGCCATAATCACGCCGCTTGGCAGGCGGGTTTAAGTTGTAATTAATGTATTCGAACGCCGCTGCTGCCCATACTAATTCTAATCCTATATTCGCCTTTTACGACACCTACAGGATGAGACGAGGTGGTGCTATTTTGAGCCGGTATCACACGACACAAAAATTGGTTTCGTACGGGGATGGAACCAAAGAGGCACGGCGCATAAAGCCCAGCTATTAGCGACTACACCAAATATATTGCTACGCCATCCAGTAATTAATAGCAGTACGTGGCACCATTTGGTGCAAGGTTGAGGTACTATAGCGTGTAGGTATTCTGCGCAACTAGGGCACGTGGCGCCGTCTATTGTATGGTAGCTGTACTATGGCAACATCCAGAATATTCCTGATTGTTCTAACTAGGACACGCGGAGCTATCTAGTAGTGGGACCACATAGACTGGAAACTTCTAGATAGCGATCAATCTGGGTAGTTCTACAAAATATTGGTCGTTCCATATGTACAGCGGGCGCGAAGGAAGGAAGAACAATTTACTGTGCGATACGACACAGTGAAGAATAAGTGAAAACACTATGAGATAATTCTGAATATTAGTGATAATAATTGTTAACAAAATAAAGTGCGTGTAACGTGTAATTTTGGTAAATTTTATTTTATCATGAACCCCGGCTCGTTAAAGTATCGTAAAAATTATGTAAGTAAAGAAATATTATAGTGCACGCACCGTCTTTATTTTGTGATGACGTGTTGGTGCTATTTGTTCCTTGTTGATGTTCTCCTAGCATATAACCCAGTCTTCTTACATGAAAATATCTGAAATATAATAAATATACGTTAGTGGTTTCAATCAACTGATGAATGGCATAATTAGTAGGGTAAGTGCATGTTATAATATTCATGTGGAGGAACGAGCAGGAATTCCTTCATCGATAAGGGAATCACTTTAAGCTGGTTCTTCGTGGGCGGCGAAGTGGCACTTATGCAGTAACTTAGGAACCTCAGTTACATTCACCAGTAGAGATAATCTAAAACTTGCCGTGCCGAGAACGTGTCTACAGAAATCAGCATGATAATCTAACAATTACGATTGATGCATACGAAAATGTATTTTTTATAATCAGCGTGTAAAACTATTAATTTTTATCTATTAAAAATTTTCGATCCTTTTATTATTATTAGTAGGTTTTAATAGCATCATATCTCTATGCACGTTCTCGTCACGGAAAGTTTTTACACGTTACAGCTCCACAGGTCCTGCGTCGATCTCGTTGAAAGCCATCCTGCGCTGAGTTCTCCGGCTCTCCACTCGAGTACCTTTTTGCCCCAACGACCATCAGTTTAATAAGCTATGGGCCCTGTCCAATGCCGCTTCAGCTTTCGAATCTCCTCGTTTCCAATTGGATCATAGAGTAGTTCCAAGCACAGCTCCATAGCTCGCTGAGCGGCCTTAAGCGTACCTAAGAGGCCCATAGGCTGCCTATTGTACAAAGTAGATTCACGTATCATCGTTTTTTCTCAACAAATGGTGAAATGTTCGGGCGATTGACTAGAATAACTTTTTTTTGTTGATTTCCAGTGGAAATTCTACATGGAACTTCGCCCTTCGCCGGACTCCTACCGGCTAAAACCACTGGAGCGGTCATCTTTCGCACGAAAGGGGGGCTCCAGGTCCTCGTAAGATCACACTAGAGCCGCCCAATGGTGCCACGCAATTAGGCACACCACGGAGGGGATGATTTTAAAGCGGTCGCGCCCTCTAGCAGAGGGGAGGCGACTGTAAAAAGGTCGCCCCCCCAGGCACTTCTCGGAGGATTGTAAAGGATCCTCCCAAGCCTCGCTTTGCGCTGTGCTGCGCACACGGCGGCGCGACCACGTGCGACTAGAATACCTAGCGTACCTGTAGTATATGAGCATGAAGGCGACGCCTGCGCAGAAGGCGGCAGCGGCCGCGGCCGCCAGCGGCGCGGGGCGGGCCGCGCGGCCCGACCACCACCACGCCGTCACCAGCAGCCAGTTCTCCACGCACATCACGCAGTAGAACGTCACCTGCGCAACTACACTATTACCCAGTGTTGCCACCTCATAAAAATTAAAGTCACTAGATCAACACCCAAAAGTCACCAGACTGGGCTAAATTCGAAGCGAAAGTCACCAGAAATCCCAAAAAAGATATTTTAGTAAAAACATTATTGTAATGCCATCTCGAAGTATCGATACTTAGTACTGTACAGACTACTCAAGCGGCAGTACATGTTCAAATGGCTGTGTAGCTCCAGTCACGGTTAGGGCTACCCCATCTCATGCCGTGGGTGTCGTAGAAGGCGACTAAGGGAGTTTGGAACCCGGTGTGTACCATTATTATTGGGCACTTTGAGTTGCCCGCAGGTGACAGATATACAACCGACTACTACTACTGTTACGTAATAACAATAAATGCTGTGACTCAATCACTTTTTAATGTGTATTGAACTACGGTAACAAACATTAAAAAATGTCAAAAACCAGATTTTTTATTACATCAACAAATTATATAATATTAATTAATATAAATAGTAATTAATATTCTATAAAACTTTTTACAATACATGAAGATGACTCAATTATCGCTAGAAGTCGCTAAAAACAAAAAATCGCTAAACGACAGAAATAAGTCACCAAAATGGGTCAAAAGTCACCAGATCTAGTGATAAAATCGCTAAGGTGGTAACACTGCTATTACCCTGTGTTTTTTATATGATACTGGTACGCGATTTAACATTTAAAAGCGGGACGTGGCGCCAACTATTACCTAGTGGCAGTACTACGTAGTCTAGAAACTTCTAGTGTTTTAGGTAGGTTTTCGAAACTAGAGCAAGTGTGTGCCGTTTGGCTTCCTGAAAAAATAGACCACTCCTCTTTCCGCACTTAGGTTTCGTAAAAGACAACTAAAGATTGATTTGATATCAAGAGAATGGACATCAGCATGAGCTAAGAACAACATACTGCAATCACCAATCTGCCTGTCAAGCGGGTTGATTATGACAATGTGACCGCTGACTGTAGTGGTCATTGGGTGACCCATGTTCAGCAGTGGACGCTTCTGTTCCATTCTATTGTGGCTCTCACGGGCTCAGCATCAGCCGAACGCACTTCGACCCTATTGGATCCATTGTGCTGCCCAAAGCTCTGCACTACTCCTCCGCTGGCAAATCAAGAAGTCCCTGTAGGTACTTCGTAATCATACCTGCCCGGACCCGTGCAAAATCATCAGGCAAAGGATAAGCTATTCCTAGGTGTTTTGCCCTACGTCTTCCCAGAGCGTCACAGCTGCACAAAATGTGCTGCATTGACTCTTGATTGTCCATACAGAATCTGCATGTATCCGTTGTGCTAAGCTTCATCCTATGGAGGTGCTCTTTAGTGCCAAAGTGTCCTGTCATTGCGCCTATAGCCCAGTGGACGCTTACAGGCTGATGTGGGCATTGTATCTAGAGACATGAAAGTATTGAAAGAATCGCGAACAAGCCTTGGGCTTACGACTAACAATATAATATATTACCATCTTCTGACGATGGTTGAGCTCCTGCAGGTTGACGTACGCGAACACGTAGACGAAGGCAATGAGCGCGGACAGGTATGCCTTGCGCGGTCGGCTGATGCGCTCGCCATGGAACACGTTTTTAGGAGATATCAGCCACAGGAACATTGAGAGCCAGTGGAGACCTGAAGAGAGACTCGACAAGTTAGTTTCATGACGTGAGACATCTCATCTTATAGTAAAAACTGCTCGGGACTCTTCCATGCTTGTCACTTTAGCTATTTGATTGTATCAGCATAAGTTATGTACATGAGATAAATATGATGGCACGGTTGGTGCAGTGGCTGATAGAGTCGACTGCTGCGCTCCGGGTCGTGGGTTAGATTCCCGCACGGAACAAATATTTGTATGATCTGCAGGTAGTTGTTCCGGGTCTGGGTGTATTGTATGTGGAATTCATGTCTGTAAACGCACCCACGACACAGGAGAAATCATAGTGTGAGGCAAAGTAAAAAAAATAATTGCTAATAGATCTTTGAAATATATTTATATACTTTGTCCGTATTTTTCATCAAAATAATTATTTTATTAACAAAAATCTAAGTTTCGTTTGTTCACATCTGCCAGGAGGTAAGCGGGGTGCCACGGATCACTATTTTTTAAACACCATCCTTTAAAAAAATCTTGTCCACACGCTATTCTTTCTCTCTTTATTTTTCCTGTATCGTGGATATGTTGAGTGCATTTCATACCTATGCCAAACACCCAGACCTGTACCAACAACTTTATGGCCAAATAATTGTTACGTGCGGGGATTGAACCCCGACCAGCATCATTAAAAGCCAATCGCTTAGCGACTGCGCCAATCGTGCCATCAACATTTCATGTCTAAAGAGAGATAGAGAGAGTGAGATACTGCGCGTGTTGAATTTGATGCATTAACATGAAAAGACGACTAAAGGACTCTTAAACAGCGGGATGGGCAGCAGTTTCCCTTTTGTGGGACAGTAGCCATACTGCGCTCGCTAACCAGCCTACCCAGCGTAGTGAGTTCTAGCAAATTCCCCCCAAAATTACACAATTGTTAAAATCTTTCAGCAGGCCTTTGTTTAACAGTGGACGCCCTGTGGCTGATTAGATTGATTGTGATTGAAGCGTTGGGAGCTCATGTATGTGATGATAGTTTTATTAGGCATAGAGTATATATAGCAGGAAGCATGTTTTTTTTATTGGTTGTTTAGTCATTGTATGTGTTTGTGCTACCATCGACTAGATTTGAATAGACCTCTAGAACCAAATAAATAACGCGACCCATCTAGAGGTAAAAGGCTACCAGCAACGCAAAGAGTTCTGTCCCTCTCTATTATGTGGATACGTTGTCAATCTGTTTGCTTTATGTGGATTATCTCAAGCTAACTTTTGTCCTTTCTAATAAAACAAAAGCATGACTTACCTATAACTAAGAAGACCCAATACTCGTAGACTAGAGCGTACACAGTAAGTGCGCAGATCCGCGCAGATATCGTGCCCAGGCGCCACAGGAACTGACGACAAGCAAATGTTAATTCAATTAGGCGAATATGATAACCCACAGGTTTGCACGTTGCAATGCAGAGGTATAAGTGACTCAAGAGTATTTCGTACATCATTCTACATGTGTAGTCTGGAGTAAAAATATTCGCAGACATCATATGGAGCCCTTCCTGTCTAATCGTGTTCAGTAAAGTCATGGGGTTGCCCTGGCGTTGCAGTGCGTTAGTTAGGGACGTTTTCAGTGACGCGGGTAGACTACTTGTATACAACAATGCGCAAGCGCACCACAAAACTGGTGGGATGATTAGGGCCAGCTCCAACTAGGTCCTGAACATTGCAATAGCGGACAGAGTGGTTTGTCGACACACAAATGAATGCTGTAAGTTAGTGTCGTCATCATCATCATATCAGCCACAAGACGTCCACTGCTGAACAAAGGCTTCCCCCTTAGATTTCACAACGAGCGGTCACATGCCGCCCTCATCCAACGACTCCCAGCGACCTTCACCAGGTCGTCTGTCCACCTCGTTGGAGGTCGTCCCACGCTGGGTATACGGTGAGCAGTCTCCATTGGAGTTTTTTATATACTTGTTTACAAATTCCAAGATTCGTTCTACGATTGATTAAGTCTACTATTACATCCATTGGCATTAATTTTGCGAATACTCAGTGTGGTACCTAAGTGCACACGCACATGCATCTCCCAAGTTACATAACAACACCCAGGCCTCTACCTACGTCATCCAGTTTACCATAGCTGCCTTCTTCAGCTTCAGAATGTACCACACTAAGATTGTTGATTTTCTTCTTTTAGTATGGTTAGTCATCTTGTGTCAGAGTTTTCAAGCCGCCCAAAGGACTTGGCTTATCGACTGCCGTATAAAGACAACAACTGGAACCGACGATTTTACGTGCCCAAAGCACACAGACGCTCAGTTCAAGTACCACTATGCGGTACCCATCTATAAACTGACCGCGCCAAGTGTAGCTTAACCTGGCTGATAATTTATCGATCAGTGAGTGCAACTGTCTATGAGCCCCTCAACATTGCTGACGTCTACTTGTTGATCACATACCTGGAATATGACGCCCAGCCAGGTCAGCACGAGCCGGTGCACGTTCTGCAAACGTACATTCTTGCTGAAGCTCGCCAGTGCCCAGCACACGGAGAACAGCGATAAGGACGCCGATATCACGTTCAGTTCAGCAAACGCTTTGTTTTCTGAAAATATTAAATTTTTTATGTTTTTGTTATAATTTTACAGTATTGTGACAATCACAACTTTAATTTATTTTAATTTGGCTTTTATGAATATAGCGCAACTCTATCTCCTCCCGTGTATATCGTAAAAGGCGATTATGGGACTCTAAACCCGAGGGGTGGGCAGCAGCGTCCCTTCTGTAGAACAATAGCCGTACTGCGCTCACCAACCCACCTGCCAAACGTGGTGAGTATTGGCAAATTCCCCCAAAATAAAGACACAATTGTGAAAATCTATGGGGGAAGCCTTTGTTCAGTAATGGATGTCCTATGGCTGATATGATGATGATGAATTCAAAGTGGCACGGTTCCAAGTCGGTATAATAAAAGTGTGCCATGTGGTGCCGGCTACGATTAGCACCAACCCATCTTATTCCGATGTGTACATGTGTATATGTCCTTGTGTAACATAGTTGTTCAAGCCGCCCAAAGGCCTCCGATTCGTCTTAAAGACTGCTGTCTAATGACAACAACCAGGACAGAATAGTTTATGTGCCCTACGAAATACTAAGACGCTCAGTGCAGACCACTACGCAGTAAACCATCCATAGACGGACCGCGCCAAGCGTTGCTTAACCTTTACTGTCAGTAAGTGCAACTGGCCATGAGCGCCATGGACAGACTGATATGGCTTTCGATATTGAAGTTTTGCGACAGCGAGACGAAAACGCAATAGCTGGAAAACGTTTCATATTTATGGAAGTTCCGTAGCAGTCAAAAATGCGGTAAAAGAGCTCATGCTGCATTCTAGCCTCTGCGCAACCGTCGCAGTACGGTTCCTGGGGGTGTCGTAAAATGAAACTATGAAAGCGAATGCCGAGTTCGACTTCCAAGTCGCAAGTTGTATTATTGAACAAGATGTGTATCTTTAGCAGCAGTACCGTCTCTGATTGCACGCGACTGTGTAGCAGCACTAACTTGAACTTGTCTTGGACTTAATCACTCTGTTGGACTATCTCCAAATAGGAAGGCACGGGAGAGCCGAAGCTTTTTAATGGACGCCCCGCCATTTTCGTTGTTAGGATGACATCGAACTAGGCTGCAACGCCTACTAGGCGAGTAGCCTTTCAAGGGAGCTGTAATAATACAGTATGGTTATGAGGTACTCTACCAGACGGCTCATCGATGCTAGGTTCCGGAGTTACTCCAAGGTCGTTGCTGGGCTCCCTGCTTGTGTCCTTGAAGAGAATATGTAACTGCAGCAGCAGCATCGGCGCCGCCTCACAAAACGCATGCACTAACCGGAGCATGCCTGTCGAACAAGAAATATGTTCATGGTTGAGTAAAAGACATATTATTCGAGACGGTAGAATCGAACAAATTGTAATGAAAAGTTGCATACATTCTAGTCTTGGTCCCCGTTATTTATGGTATAGACTCCGAGATACACTGAGAGCAGGTTGAATGGTCGCTTCAAAGAGCCAAGTGTGAGTTTATTTTCGTAATGGTTTTCTTTTCGTTCAGTGCACCAATTGACTGAAGAGTTTCGAGGAGGCGAAAGGCAGCGCCGAAAGCTGAAAATACATCGCACGCGTTTACGTTTCGATTACGAAAAGAAACTCACACTCGGCCCTCAGTACGAACGCATAACACATATACCTTTTTTAATGTTTTTTTATTTCATCATCTCAGCCGAAAGACGTCCACTGCTGAACATAGGCCTCTTCCAAAGATCGCTACAAAGACCGTTCCTGCACTACTCGTTTCCAGCGGATTCCCACAACCTTCACCTGGTCGTCGGATCCATCTCGTGCGTCGTTACCCACACTGCGTCTTCCGATACTTGGTTGCCACTTGAGAACTTTTCGGCCCCATCAGCCATCCGTTCTACGAACCATGTGATCCGCCCACTGCCACTTAAGTTTAGCAATTCTTCTACGTTTTTTTATTTAACCCGGTGGAATACATCATGTACTTCCTCCGCCCCGGGGAAGGGCGGACGGGGATGCCGGATTCTTACTGGCTAAAGCTACCGGAGTGGTCATCTACGGTACCGAAGTAGGGCTCCGGGAAATCGATAAATTTCCATCTAGAGCCGTCCATATGCCCATACGCCTTTAGGCACTTTCCGGAGGGACATACACCTACCTAAAGGTTGCCTGGAAGAGATCGCGGATAGCGATAAATCCGCTTATTGTACTGTATATTTTATTAAAACTTCTGTTTATAATACGTTTTGGTGTAGAATGAAGAGTATCTAAATAAAATAAGGGACACTGCTGTTTAGATCTCAGGCTGCGGACGGCAATCGTACTGAGTAAAATACTAATATTAATCTACATCCGTTTCGACTGAAAACGCACAAGAACATGCTTCGGACAAGTTGTTCTATACTCACACAAGTCCCGCACTTGGTGCTTCACGCGTCGCAGCTCCACGGGCACAAGCAGCCGCGCGTACCGCCATAATACGCCGAGTTGGAGGCAGTGCAGTAAGATGGGTAGCCATGGCGGACGACCCTTACGACCCTCACCCGCCCACCATACGTGCAAATACCAGCGAAGGGATAGTACCTAATAAAAATTAAAGATTAAATAATTAAATCTTGTGGTAGATTTGCAAATGGGAAGCGCAATATCCAGTCGCCAACATTGCTGCTTACCGACGAAGCTCTGACGACATGCCTAAGGTCCTTTCAATTGCAAAACACAAAACGCAAAACATTACAGATTGTGAATAACTATGCTACGAATAGAACCAACCCACCTCATCCCGTGGGTGTCGTAAAAGCCGACTAAGGGATTAGACGGAGGATGGGCAGCAGCGTCCTTCGAATACATTAACAACTCAACTGCGATCGCCAACCCGCCTGCCAAGCGTGGCGATTATGGCAAAACCCCTCAATGTGCACACAATACACCGATATCGGTCGTTGTGGTGATCTTTGAAAGAGTCTATGTCCAGCAGCGGACTTTATTGGGCCGAAATGATGAAAAAAAGATGAATGTCAATTTTATACGAGGAATGAGCTGCAGCCGCTGGGCTGGTGTAAATTGAAAATAATGTCGGCTAAATTGAATGGATCCTCGTGACGGGATCATCTAAGGGTGGCAAGCCTTTTATGCAATTACTTCATAAAAAAATGTTTTTGGTAATACTTATTTGATCATAGATATTGACATTACAATATTTTCAATCAAACACAACTAAATAGAATATGAAAGCAACCAATGTCTTTATAATACAAGGCACTGCGATTATAAAAATGTGTTTAGAATTGAATATGGCACTTGATAAACATCATATCTTTGACTATATTAGACGAGTGACAGACACGACAGTCGTCCAAGAACTTTGAATCAAATCTTGAACAAAGAAATTGGATGAGTGAGAGGGCACCCCATCTCACCAGTCAAATCAAGTACAAATGACGCGCTACCTGTGCGAGAGCTGACTATGCTTTCACCAACCTGCTTCCGATATGTTCGCTTCAGGTAAATAAGTAGTTACCTGGGTTAGGCACCCGAGTTACGGCACCTACTTTTTGGGGCAGTCTTATGCTTAGACATTCCTACTGTTCCTTGTATTCCTATTGGCTGTTAGTTGATTGATGTTCGCAATTTGTGTGTTTGGAAGGCGGAGGATCAACCCAGTGGCGCAACTTAGGCAAGGTCTGTGTCCGGCGGAGGAATGCAATAGGCCGATTTGATTGGATAAAAGTGCATGTAATAATTAAATGGACCAACATTTTATGGCTTTAGACCTTTTAGTGCTGTTGTTTGGAAGAGATCGCTGTATGCGATAAGAACGCCCATTGTGCATTGACTATTATGACCCATTATTTATTCCTTGTTTTTGTAATGTGGTGTACAATAACGTGTATTATATCATCATCATATCGGCCATTTATACGTATTTATACGTTTGTGGCGATCTTTAGGGGAGGCTTGTGTTCAGCAGTGGACTTTATTTGGCTGAAACGAACTGACACTTTAAATTCCCTGCAGTTTCATCATATTGGCCATTTATACATCCGCTGAACAAAGGCCTCCCCCATAGATTTTCACAACTGTGTCATCATTTTGGGTAGTTGCTAATACTCACCACGCTTGGCAGGCGGGTTGGTGAGCGCAATATGGCTACCGTTTCACAGAAGGGACGCTGCTGCCCATCCCTCTGGTTTAGATTCCCTTAGTCGCCTTTTACGACATCCACGGGAGGAGATGGAGTGTATATAAATAAATAAATAGTGTTTTCATGATTAAGGAACATTAAGCAATCTGCGAAGTTGATAAAAAAAGTAAGATCAGAAATGCATTCAAATTATTATTATCCGTTCCCTTTGATGTCATCAGCTCATGAACTGCTGTTTGTTACAATGGCCGCTACAATGAAGTAGAATGAACTGTTCTAGGTAGCGTTGCCAAATGGTCATTTCACACACACATTTCATATGATGTCTCTCAACGCTAAGTTTTATACACAATTCAAATGTTTTCGTTTTTATTATTTTTTCTTAATATTCCTAAATGATCCAAACTTACATTAGATCCAAATTGGTAGACTCAGTGGAAACAGATGTAAAATACATAATTATGACAACGTGAAAACTAATTATATTGAGAGAATCCATTAAGTACGAGTTTAATTGATCTCCAAATTGGTAATTATTGATTAGTGTCTTTGATATAAACAAAAAACTAAATTTTTGGTCATAATATAGAACTATTATTTCCCCAAACAATAACGAAATTATCTTGTTGACCTGATTTTTTATTGTCAGTTTGCTGCAGCCATCCTTTTAATACCATTCCATAAATGCTTTATACGACACGCCTAGGTGGAGAATGGAGATGGAGAAGAGAAGGAGTGTTGTCTAAAAACAGACAGTATATCGATTGTATCGTAAACACCCATATGATGAATTTTAACGATAGGCAGATCGATAGTATCCATTGGATGCTGGAACAATACTATTGACAGTATCGATAATTTGATAAAATCGATAGTTCAATCGTATTGATAATATCAACAATTTAAATAGTATCGATAGTATCGTAATATCGGTACTAGCAATACTCATCAATGGTATGGTATGAAACCATCCAATCGATACTATTGATACTATTAATAATATCGATAGTATCAACAGGCCTATCGATAGGCCAATCAATAGTACGAGTGATTTAGGGGTAGTCCTATTGATTATTCCATCCATGCGATTCATCCATGCCATCCAGATTCCATGCGATCAACAACACTGGTTCTTTGCCGGTACGACACGTTCCATTCTACATCAAGTATATTCAGTAATATTTCAACATACCTGCGATATAAGTAGCGAGGTGATAACAATGGATATAGCGGCTGCAAATGTGCCCTTATAGCCTCGTTCGAGTAGCGCGTAACCCATCACGACGTCGAACACCACGTCGCAGAAGTACCCGGCGAGAGAGATCACGTTGAACAGCACGTCGCACAGCGGCAGGAATTCCGCCATTTCCACACATTTCTTTTAACTGCTTAGTTTTATTGAAATACTTTCTATGACTTGAAGATTCTTCATTTGCTGTATAAATAATTTAAATTATATTTTAAATGATTGTAATCGTAATTGTAGTATGAAAGGAACGTTAAAACGTTCGTTTGTATAATTATTATAATTTTTATATGAATACAAATGTGTTTTATACTGTAAAATACCTCTACTTATGACATAAACACTAGTTATTTTAAATAATAAATACTTGTATTATTTTCAACTTATTGAGCTTGTTATTAAATAAAATTATTCATAATCAAAATACTGTGTTATAATGTTATACGTAGTATCTCTAATTAGTCTGTGGTTATAATCTACGTCAACGCGAAACGGAACGACAATGTTTGTTGACGATGATGACGTTTGACGATTCTCGTCTAGAGTTTACGAAAACTATGGTTTGTGATTGATAGTAATTACTTATTTAGTCAGTGTACTCGTATTTTATTAGCATTTGTGTTTAAAGAAATGTCGAACTATAATGATTTAGTAAATAAATTCGGCAAGGAGACGTCTAGGGCTGCTTGTAAAAAATGTGGTTATGCTGGACACTTAACATTTCAATGTAGAAACTTTATCAAGGTAAGATTTCAGTTCATGATCGATACCAACTGAAGTGTATGGTCGATTGAAGTTTGTGTAAAAGAAAACATAATCATGCTTCCGTCGATAAAATTTACTTCAACCATATGAATTGGCATCTCAATAAAAAAAATGTGTCCGAATTCTGATAAATGATCCATAATTATAACGGAATTTATAAAAAACCTTGTAAATATCTGCCCGATTTAGCATTATAGGTGTGGATCAAATCAAGACCTTGTTGTTCACCTTTAGTTACAGTTACCAAGCTTTTGTACACAAAAATTCTTGATTTTATTCTATTAGGTGGACCCAAACAAAGAAATAGTACTAGATGTTAGCAGCACAAGCAGTGACAGTGAAGAAGAGTATGCCACTCCACTGCAGAGGCTAAGAGAAGCAGAGTTGAGGCAGAAGCTGCAGGAGAAACTCAAGAAGGAAAAGAAAAAGAGTAAAAAGAGAAAGAGATCCAGGTTTGTATGAGGTTTCATAATTATTCGTTTATCCAAGTTGGCTACAAAGTATTACTAGAAAAATACTACTTATTGGAACTCTGACCAGTTGTGACTGCATATGTATACATAGTCAAGAGACACGGGTATCAATATAGATATACCAGTCATTCAGAAACTTGGCTTTCTAAGCTACATGCAGTGGGTTTGATTCCTACATCAAAAGTATATTTGTAGGACAAGTAGATGTTCTGGGTTTGGTATTTGTACATGTGAGATTTATGACTGTAATTTTATCTATGATACAAACTTATGCTTAAGTGGGAATTTTTTTATCTATGATACAAACTTATGTTTATGTGGGACAAAGAAAAAACTTATAGAATGTAGTTATAGTTTGAAGAAAGAAGATACAGAATCATCTTCATAGTTTGAGTATCTTATTCTACTCATCTAAGTTGTGTGGTCACCACATACCTGTGATTATAGGAATCACCTTTTATAGAATCCAAGTGTAAGACTTTTTGTTGAAAAATGATATATTTTTTGTTAACAGATCATCAAGTACGTCAACAACCAGTAGTTCTTCATCATCATCAACATCATCCAGCAGTGACTCGGACAAGGATAGAAAAAAGAAATATAAAAGAAAGTCAAAAACATCAAAACCTACGAAATCTGTCAGTGAGAAGAAGAGTAGAAAATAGCATTAGTGGTTATTATTATTTTATATTTTGTGTGAGTTAACATGTTTACCCATGAGGTCCTATGGTATGTTGTGTGGATATGTCAGAAACTGATTAATTGCTAAGCTCTACACTTAAAACATGACATTAAGTCACAACAGCTGTATTAATCATTACTTCATCATACCAGCCAAAGAACATCCACGGCTGAACAAAGACCTCCCCGCATTGATTTTCACGACTGGTTTCATGCCTTGTGTCATCATTTCAGGGTGAATTTACTAGTGCTCACCACACTCAGCAGCACTCGGCATTCAGAATGACTGCTGTTCCATAGACAGTATACTGCTACCTATCCCTCTAATTTAGTCCCTTAGTCGCCTTTTACAACATCTACAGGAGATGGAGTAGTGCTATATTCTTAATCCATGCATTACTTAGTTTATCATTCTTCATAGTATTAATTATACAAGTGCAGTGCACTCTAGATAATGACAAGTTTGCCATAACCCAAAAAAAAACTGCTTCGAATTATAGTAAATATATTAGTAATTACCTAAAGAGGACCATAATAAATGTGCAAAATCAAGACCTAAATATGTGAATTAATCATTCTGAAATACAAGGATGAATCTGTCTTGTTATAAATGGGCCTCAAGAAATTATGAGTCTAATATGTTTTTAAGAAAAAAATATTTCAGCTTGTTGCCAAGATCCAGCTTCTGATTAAATCTTCTCCACCAATTAATTGAGATCTTGTTCATCTACAGCAGTCAGATTGTAAGATGTTATGGGCAGATTATTTATAATTAATGTTTGATGTGACATATTTTCATGGAAAACATGTTAACTGATCAGTGTTCTCATAATGTAGGTCTATTATGATGTTTTTAGCATCTCTGTAACCCATTTTGTAAGTTAATATCTGATATTGATTGTACTCCAATAGTAATATTGTTAATAATAAGTTGAGTTGAATAGTTACTTAAAATTAACTTAAGGCTGATTATTGTAATGTTTTTAAAAGTTACATATAAGTTTTATTTCAAATACATTTTAACAATTCTGTATATTTCAATAAACTTAAATCTATTAAAAATGTTTTTTTACAGTTGACTGTTTTTATTGTTGTATAATCTCTCCTGTTAGTTGAAACAAGGCTTCACTTGAAACTCCATTCCAATGACTGCTGGTTTCAAATTCCAAAAATTCTTATGGTGTACATCAGTCTATTATATCAGCCCAAACTATTCTTGCTTGGGTAACAGTTCCAATTTTTCTTTATCCATGAAACCTATGTTACCGCTACTATTCATTAGGTTAGCACAAGCCTTTTTACCTTATCATTGACGAGTCAATCGGTCATTCCCCTTGACTGATGTCGAAGGATTTTCATTATGATTATTGATTGATACTATGGTAATGAATAGTGACTTTGTGTGGAAAAGCCCTTTAAAATAAAACAATATCTGCATTGTAACTTGAGTGCTGTTTACTGTTTGGTTGTGGATTCCACCACCTCATTTATATTTAGATTATTTTATCACCTCATTTATATTTATTTTATTATTTATATTTCAGTAGCTTCTGTGATTAAAATTTTATAAACTACTTTTAATCTAACACATTTTGTAAACGTCTAGGAACCTTTTCTGGGTTAGAATACATTTACATATCGCAACAAAATTAACCAGAATGCTTGTAAATAACCAATTTCCCCAATCTGTACTATAATAAGACTTTGAACTGCAGTTCTCCTTTACTATAACTGTAGTAGTACCCTTAACATTTACAGTACCTATGATTATTATAACGGTGCCTCTCTGAAGCTGTCAGCTAATTAGTGACAGTTGCACATCTACTGACAAGACAAAGCAGGAGAATAAAAAATACTGAATAATTTTATTCATGATTAATGTACTAATTTACAAAGTGGTACTAGTTAGTGAAAGCAAGTGCTTTATTTTTAGGTGAGAGTATATTTGCCGTGTGGTGCCGGCTCAGAATACCACCACCTCATCTCCTCCCGTGGGTGTCGTAAAAGTCGACCAAAGGATTAGCCGGAGGATGGGCAGCAGTGTCCTTCCAGTACATTAACAACTCAACTGTGATCGCCAACCTGTCTGGCAAGCATGGCGATTATGGCAAAACCCCCCAATGAGCCCACAACACACCCATATTGGTTGTTGTGATGGTCTTTGGGGGAGGCCCGTATCCAGCAGTGGACTTCATTCGGCCGAAATGATGAGAGTATATTTTGTAGGGACATTACAATTAAATTACCTATTTATGTAAAATAATTCAAAGCATTGTAAAATAATTTCTTCACTTGGTGGCATAAACAGTTTTACATTTTGTCATAACAAACTTTCCCACTGCAAGGCATTAAACAATTAACATAAAATAAGAAAATGGGAGATTCAATCTATAAATTATCCAGAAATTGATACACACAGAAAAAATTACAATCAACTTGGCACCAACTTTACTTAGCTTAGACCAGAAGTTTTTAGCTTACAAACAAATAGGAAGATTTACTTTGTGTTTGTTTACATTTGACTTGGTATTACACCTTAGAAACTAAACATGGTTTGCAGTCAAAACTACTGTTCACAAATCATAAGTACTAATAAATGCAATAAATAATTGTAAAATTGTACCTAGTAAAAGTTAGTAAATAGTAGTAAAAGTTAGTATCTTTAGGAGTGCATATACAACTTGTACCAAGATTACATTTCTTTAGAAATTATATATTTATCTAATGAAAACTGATAAAATCAACGTGTAAATTTGTAAATTGTTTCAAAGTTGTTACGCGCGTGAAAGTGGGCTAACATGACTTTCGCTATTGATAATTGAAATTTTCACATCTTACAGATGTTTATTAGAGGTATTTGTAAAGGTTGCCTCAGTAAATTGAGTAAGAATGATTGATTTAATCAATAAACAACATAACATACCTTAATCCTAAAGATTTTCTGGATGTTCTAAAAGGAACCAGGTTTTGATATTATACGCTTTAAAAAACACATGTGCATTTCTCACGGTTTGTATTATAAATGTTGTGATTTAGAAAATATATTCCCACGGTTATCACTATTCACATCACATATAAAGCTTAGAATATTTTGGTTAAGATATTCTAAGTTTCAATCAAGTTCACGTCAAAAGTTCATTGATACTAGCGACATCTAGCGTATGGCATGCAGAGTACTACAAAGCTCGATCGATCCTAGTGGGTGCGTTCATTGGTGATGAATGCTAGGAATGCATCCAGTTTACCAGCACTGCATTCCTTTATCCCTACACGTACGTCTTGGTATCTTTTATAAGTTGCACGTAGTTCTTGCTTGTAAGGAAATGTCTTACGACTAGATCTTGATCTGTCAGATGCCGCAGTCTTGGACGGTGGTCGGTTACGGGCATTCTGAAAAATCATCGTGACTTTTAAATTATGTCTATTGAATGTATAATTAAGTGTGCGAATATATAGGTACATACTTCGAACAATGAGCGTAACATCCACCAAGTAGTCTTAGGAATGCGGGCAATGCAAAATCCAACATTGCTTCATCCATAGCTAGGACCTTAATTAATTGTATGGGGTCTGTTCTCATGGAGGTCATATTGCATATTTTATCCTGGAATGTAACGGAAAAATGTTCAAGGCATCTTATGAAAAAACTGATAGAATTTCGTAAAATAAAGTGTTTATTACATTTACAAAAAACGTGGTAGTTATAGGTATACCAAGAGTTATAAATAATTAATTACTTATAGTGCTTATTTAAGTCTTCTGACTTATTACGGGGGTTTATTCTGCATATACTTAGACAGTGGCAAAGCGTGGCCTAATCGATGCATAAGCAAATTGTATTTGCGAGGCACGTTCAGAATTTTAAAGCAGTAATACTTACAATACTTGTGAACACAGGTCGTGATGGTATGACAAAACTACGACATGCATGAAACTTAAGCGAGCGAACGAGAGAAAGCGATAGTGATATCGGGCGGTTGATACCTCTGGGGGACATCAATATCACACATCGATATCTTATGTTGGAGAATAAGCATGTGGACTGCCCAGTGCTAGCGGTCATTGCCGCCCATAACTATACGCAACATCAGAGCAGTCACTTATGTGTTGGCGACCTTCAGGTCTGACGTAGACTTTTTCCTTGAAGGGTCTTCTATGCCGTAAGTCTACCATATTTCTAGGTGAAATTCCCGCCGAAAAGTAATCCACCTTCTTGTTAAATTTCAACCATATTGCTATCGAAAATAATAGACTGCTAAGACCTAGTTTTGTGCACATCTAATGTTAGTCACACTAAATCTGTCGAGGGACCATTAGTTCAGCTGGATGGACATCCCCATATTACATACATGTGTAAAAGTTAGCATTATTACAAAACAAATGAAACCTAACACTAGGATTTCTCCTGTGTCGTGGGTGCGTTTACATATACAAATTCCACACACAATACAGCCAGACCCAGAACAACTACCTGCAGATCATACAAATATTTGCTCCGTACGGGAATCGAACCCGCGACCGGCGGCCTGATAACATAACTCGCAGACGCTTTGCGACAGGCGTAAATCGCGCAGACGCCGTTCTTAAACGTCATTTTGGTATTACGTATTTGCCGATAGTGATTAAGCAAGCGAAGATTTTTGACACTCAGTCTGTTGGATGATCAATGTACTAAAAATTGCATCCTCGGCTTTCAATTTCAGGCTCTTTTCCACTGGGAATCCTTAGATGCGCGATAGCTGCTGTCGCTGTTTTTAGCTAATACGGGTGCCGGAGTGTAGCAGCCAACTGTATCAGCCACTGCACCAACCGTGCAAAAATATGCCGCCCGCATCCAGCGACTCCCGCAACCTTTTTAAGGTCGTCCGCCCATCTCGTTGGAGGCTGTCCCGGTGCGTAATAGCCTAGTCAGAAGCATATTGGAGTACTGTTCCATAATTTAGTCAGCCTGTAACGGAGTACCTACACTCTGATAGGATTGAAATAAAATTGATTACCTACAGATGTGGCCTTCCCAGAACGCTTAAATCTCATAGTGAGCGTCTCATTTCATTCAAACTGATTCCTCTACATGTTTGCCGCAAACAAGATGTGAATGAACCTACATAAGGTCCAACATTCTTTTTTGGATTACTTCACTTAGCTTTCCCTCATTTAACTTTAACACTGGGCATAGTATCCGATCGCCGACAACTTTTGCACTTCAGGTATTCAAAAAC
This sequence comes from Diloba caeruleocephala, assembly GCA_947459985.1. Classification (NCBI taxonomy): domain Eukaryota; kingdom Metazoa; phylum Arthropoda; class Insecta; order Lepidoptera; family Noctuidae; genus Diloba; species Diloba caeruleocephala. The sequence goes on along the minus strand of OX381627.1, from coordinate 10,049,257 downwards.
TTCACCTAATATTGACACAACAATAACCCAGCCACTAGAATGAAAAGTGTTCGACTCCGTGTGGTGTCCGGACTAAGAATATAGCACCACTCTATCTTCTCCTGTGGATGTCGTAAAAGGAGACTAAGTGACTCTAAACCAGAGGTATGGCAGCAGCGTCCCTTCTGTATAACAGTAGCCATACTGCATATTACTCCAAAATGACGACACAATTGGGAAAATCTATCGGGGAGGTCTTTGTTCAGCAGTAGACGTTCTTTGGCTGACAATGATTAGAATGTGGCTTCTTTATAATTTACGACATTACTAGAGATTATTATCTTTGCTTCACTAGCCGCGGTCTATTAGATAAATTTTGTTGCCCTACCTTCGGAAGTACCTAGTTTCTTTTTCGCATGACTGATTGAATGTATCGCATGAGTAGTATTTATACAGCAGTCTTAGGTTTTCGAGATTATGACAGATTATAATAAAACACTTTTAAACGGATTCAACGACCTATATCCTATTCTATACGAATACTGTAAGTATTCGAAACGTCAGGAAAAACAAAAATCTAAAATATACGCGATAGAATCCGTTTAAAAGTGTTTTATTATAGTATTTATGTTTTAATTTTATTATAAATGGTCAACTAATTACGTAAGATTGTATAAATCGTGTTCTGCGATTACGCTAGGGAGAGGGCCGATCCCGCTCGGAGGAGGAGGACACGGGGCCGGGGTAACAACCGCCGCGGTGCCCGTGTCTAACACGCCTGAGCCCCCTGTCGTCTATATATGGCGGGAGGGCCTTGGGGGTCGCGAGCGCGCTTATTGGGAAATCTGCGTGCTCATACCGAGCGACCCCCGGGAAGACAGCGGTGCGCATGTGGTCACGTACCACTGTGTGCGCAGCACAGCGCATAGTGAGGCCTCGGGGGAATCTTTTACAATCCCCTCGAGAGATGCCTGGGGGGTGGCCTCTTTACAGTCGCCTTCCCTCCACTAGAGGGGATGACCACTTTACAGTCATCCCCTCCGAGATGTGCCTAAAGGCGTGGCACCAATGGGTGGCTCTAGATGGAGATCTTTCGAGTTCCTGGAGCCTCCCTTCGGTGCCGACGATGATCACTCCGGTGGTTTTAGCCGGTAGGAGTCCGGCATGCCCCTTCGCCCTTTCCCGGGGTGAAGGAAGTACATGAGGTATTTCCACCGGATCAATAAAAAAAAAAAAAAAAAAAAAAGGGTCTCACTTTGTACGAATCTCCTTGTATTATTATTTTTATGTCATGCCTTGATTGTTACCTGTTGTAATTGACTTATGAAATAAATAAATTAATTTGGCCAGTCCTCGTTTCGGGATGTCGCTGATGTAACAGCGTGAAAAAGAGTGGGACAAACGGATCTTCGAGGGACTCCGGCTCTAATAAGATAAGTAAAGCTGAGATTCGAAAAAAGAGACTCGAAGGATGCACGAGACGGTCAGGCACGCCGAGGTGATGCAGCTTATATAATAAGCCGTTGTGCCAGATCTTGCCGAAGGCCACATCGAATTATCAATGCATTCTCATTATCAGATTGCGCTCGAAACCAGCGCTATGTGTTCAAAGATACGTAAAAGTAGCGTACCTAGACGTGGGTGGTGCAGTGGGGGCCTCTATCCATTGCCTCGTACACAAGGGGGCCTCGCGCCAAGCCGAAGGCAATTGCCATAAATTACATTAAATTAATATTTTAGTTTTTCACTGATTCAATTTCATATAAATAGGGACAAAACTGGTAACACAATGATATTTTGTTTTTCCCTACGTAAAGTAGCGTGCATTTTTGTTTTCTTTATTGCAAAACCTTTCTTTTTAAGTACAATTTTTTATATTACCTACGGAATCCTAGCCAAAAAAAGTTAGCGTCTATAATTTTTATGAAACATAATATAAATTACAACAACTAATTCACGGTACAGTAAAAAAATTCTCGTAAAGAACCAAATATGCAATTTTTAACACGTTTCTATTAGCTTGGTATATATCTAAGTATCTATGTAACGGAATTTTTTAACTTGATTTTCATGCCCTGCAAAACGTCGGATTGATTTGAAACTTCGGACACTTATCAAGGACTGATGACAATGCAATAATTTAAACAATTGTCCCATTATCCTTGCCGGGATCTTCAGGGTTAGCGATTTTTACATGTCTGATAGCCGGAAAAATTACAAGTTCATCGACACACACAAAAAATAATACCTACGTAAGATGTCGATTCAATTTTCCGCGGCAAGAGTGCTATGAGACTCGAATATTGTCTCATTATTCAGATGATTTTATCCGTAATAGGGGGAGAATTTGTTTACTTAAACGTCGAACAGAAGATGCTTGGGTAAATAATTACCACCCGGAGTTATTGAGACTATGGACAGGCAACATTGGCATTCAGCCATGCGCAAAACAAAAAATAACACGGTTTTTGTAGTTGCCGCACTAAAAAATAGAAAATAAATAGTAGTTTAAAAAACCTAAAAAACACGATTTCGTAGATAACCAAACTAAAAAGTAGAAAATAATTTTCAATAAATTTAAAACAACAATAGATTATAGTAAAAAAGCGTGGGGTGCTCTATCACATATTTTCATGATGACGCTACTACGGAGTGGTCATCTTCTGCATGTAGGAAGGCCCCAGAAACTCGAATAATCTCCATCTAGCCACCCATGGGTGCTACGCCTTTAGGCACATGTCGGAGGGGATGACTTTAAAGCGGTCACCCCCTCAAGCGAAGGGAAGCCGACTGAATGGAGGCCACCTCCCCAGGCACCTCGCGGGACCTCTTCTGGGGAGAAGGTGAGGGACCTCGCACCCTACTCTGACCAAAACTATGCCTTGGTTGCTCATCGCTCTCCAGGTCTTCCAGTCCGGGGGGCCGGATGTGTCCACTGCAGTTCCCGGTGCTCCTTCACATATGCTGAAGATGGCCACTGTTGGGTTTTAGCCAGTAAGAGTTGGACATCCCCCTCCACCTTCCTCGACGTGGAGGATTTCCCCACGTAAGAAAACAAAAAAGTTCTTTTAGTCCTGTCAGTCGACTGGTAGCATAGACTAAGTGTAGTTCATACTAGACATAAAGTATTCAAGTACCTTAGACCCAAGTGTGACCAATAGTGCAGGGACTATTAGTGTGCCGAGAACCTTAAGGATGATTGTGAATTAAGGGATTTTGAAAACGTCTGTACCTCTGTCAAAGCGGCTACTTCCGCCTTTTGGCGTTCCAACGATGCTACTAAATCTTTGGTGATGGCGACACATTTCATACTGACTTGTTTGACACATTTTCTGTACGATACTTTGCCTCTTCCATGGCATTTCTTTTCTACGTCCACTGTAGCTCTAGTAGCCTACAAAAGTATACACATTTAAAATGCAGGTACATCATACCAGCCACAGGACGTCCACTGTTAAACAAAGGCCTCCCCCTTAGATTTCCACAACGAGCGGTTACATGCCGCCCTCATCCAACGACTCCCAGCGACCTTCACTAGATCGTCGGTCCACCTCGTTGGAGATCGTCCCACGCTACGTTTTCCGCGATCTCCACTTGAGAACCTTTTGCCCCAACGGCCATTAGTTCTATGAGCTATGTGGGGGGCCCATTGCCACTTCAGTTTACTCTACTAAACTAAACTAACTATGTCGGCAACTTTAGTTCTTCTACGGATCTCCTCATTTCCAATTCAGTCTCGTAGAGAAATACCAAGCCTAGCTCTCTTCATAGCTCGCTGAGTAACCTTGAACTTTCTTATGAGGCCCTAAGTGAGTGACCATGTCTCTGCTTCATAATTCCAAATGCAGGTACAACAATAGATTATCTGTTAACTTATGCAAATAGATCCAGTGGTAATTCTTATTCGAAAAAATGATACGCTTCACTAGGATGTCTCCTATATCCTGGGTACATAATATGTGCAAAAAGAAACAAATATCTATATGAGATATTATAAATTTAGTTCTTGAAAACGTTAACAATAAAGTACTATTCCTAATGTACAAATACAAGTTAAGAAAATGTACCTACGTATTATATTATGTATAGACATTAGTGTATTTTTTCAGTTAGATACAGAGAAATCAAGTCCTACTATGCGCGATTAGTAGATTTTAGGTAAAATATGCAATAATCTGAAAAAACAGCAACTGCATATGCAAGACAGCTGCATGTTTTCATATTTTTAGACAGTTGAAACATAGGATTCTTTTTACAAGAAAACGCTACTTCGGTCGCCTCGGCCTATCGATTTCCCTAGCCTAGCCTGTCCATTTCTCTTCCAAGATTCGCTACACTATGCCGCCACATTCCACATCGCAGCTACCATGTTCAGCGCATCGATCCATCTGAATTTGAAAGCCCCACATACCTCTTTAATATCTTTCAGGAAATACAGCGTCTTCTCATAATAACTATTGAATAGTTTGATCAAGATCCTCTTGGTGAAGAGCACCAGGTCTTTTTGGGTAGGTATCAGGTAGGTCCCAATGCTTATCGGGTGTTCTGTTTCAGGACAGCTCTTGTTGAACTGCTTGACTTTTATTTTTGGTTTTATTTGTTTTTGCTCTGGCGTGGCCTGGAAATATTTTTATTAGTTTGAAAGCAAATATCTGTAATTAAAATGTCTATCGTTGTTATGAATGGCATTGGCACGGAGTGTATCTTATATATCCAATTGTTTTTTTTTAACTATGTCTCCTGTGAATTTCTTCTTTGTCGTGGTTACAGTTTACAGACATACATCCCATGTACACACACTCATACCCGTAACAACTGTAGATCATCCAAATATTAATTCCGTGCCGGGATCGAACCGCGACACGTAGCGATGAAAGCCAGTTGTTTAGTCACTTCGTCTACCGGACCGTCATACCGTATTTCTCCGCCCGGGACGGAGGAGTCTACAACCACCACAATAATCCCTCGACCTATCTGGAGCCCAAGAACGCAGGATTCGGACGCATTACGGCAGAAAGTGTTCCTACTGACATTATTTTCTTTTAAAAGCAATAGCTTAGTGTTCGCATCCGGTGCCCGTTATTATAGTATGCCCTTCATAATTCCGTGTGGTGCCCGGATTAAGAATATAGTGCTACTCATCTCCTCCAGTGGATCCCAAAATGACGACACAATTGTGAAAATCTATGGCTATTATGATGATGATGAATCAACAAAGACGCTAATTACTAAAATAGAATATTCCTATCTTTCTTGATAATATTCAGCGAGCATAACGCTTCATAAAATGAATAGCAGTACATGAGAGCAAGAGCTCTGAGTATAGCAGCCTATTATCGTCCACTGTTGACCATGAGCCTCTTTTTAGACGGCTACGGTGAGCCATGGTGATGGAAAATTGGTATGATCATATTGCTTGTGAAATTGTTAAGTGATTACTGTATGTTCTTATTATTGCAATGGATGCTGCTCATCTCCTTACCACTCCCTTAGTTTACTCCCTTAGAACCTTCTTTTTCATTAACTAGTTGGTAATACATCAAGTTCTTCCTTCGCTCCGGGGAAGGGCGGAGGGGCATACCGGACATCTACCGTCGGATACAGGTCCTCGTACGACTACACTAGAGCTGAACATTGATGCCACGTCTTTAGGCACATCTCAGAAGGGAAGACTGTAAAGCATTGACCCTATCTAACGGTTATTACCCCTGCGCCGAGTCCCCCTTCTGCGAGCGGGATCGGCATTCTATTTTTCCGACTGTGCGTTCTCCTTCTCCCTTATGACTTACCGAAACTCGCGGCAAGGCGAGGCTGTTGTGTGATTTTTACCAGAAACTCTTAGCAATAAGGAATTTAAATAATTTTACCTCATTATTTATAGTAGTAGCATTCATGCTGTTAACTTTCATAGTGGTTGTCTCTTGCATCGTGTGAGTGGTGGCATTGAGAGTTCTCTGAGACCACACGTTATGAGTTGTAGACCGATCAAAACCGTGGAACAGGTCGTAGTTTACGTAGCAGAAACAGCCTACCAAGTTAAAGGAGAGTACAGTGAGATCTGTTGGTTAAATTGTAAAAAAAAAGTTAATATTAATCATCGTAAGAACCAAAATTAAATAACATGGATTTTGGACCCAAGTTTACAGTATTCTCGTGATGCATCTCCATCAGCATCATAGGAGCCGAAAGACTCCCTCTCCCTCATAGATTTCCATAGTAACGGGTTCCATGCCGCCCGCATCCAAAAGAATCTCAGCTACCTTAAACAGGTTGTCTGTCCATCTTGTTAGAGTCCCACACTACATTTTCGGCGCGTAATCTCCTTATTATACATAAACACCTATCATCCTTTTTAAAATAAATATATTGACTTACCATTATGCGGTCACCCATCCATAGACTTACCCCGCCGAACGTAGCTTAACCGGGTTATCATATAGCCAGTGCGATTGGCTATATGAAGCGCCAATGAAATGCCAGTAATATAATACTAGGTAAAGTAGATCCCTAAATGCATAGTCGTTGGAACATGGACTTGGAAATGAAAAATCATAAGGTTTTATTCCAATCCAAACTAAACTAGGATTTCTACACTTTTGCAGGTTGATAAAACAAAAGAAACATAGTGTATCTACACCCCAATGCCTTGTTGAATGTTAATGAAAAAGTAAAGAATATAATAATATATTACCTACATAAATATTTTTTCTCAAACATCGCAATTATTTGTAAACAATTGATGAAATCTTTATTTATATTTAATTTTAGCAAAAACACAGATTTCCAATACCCGTTGCTTGGGTGCAACACTTTTTCAACCGTACCTAATTTGATTGAGACTGGCCAGTTTTATATTATTTCAGTATTATGCAATGTTATGGATTTGAAGCCTTGAAAGCTTATCGTACCTGTTAGCCGATTACAAGTGGTTTCAAGTTTGATAATATCGCACTCGGCGTTGTATTGTACAACTCATTACTTGTATCATTCTTGAAGTTCTGCTGCGCCTAACAGCCGAAATTAATAATACAAAATTTTCGGATTTGTGATTTGTCTGTTTTTGTGTTTAGTGTGATCTTAAAACAAAAACATATCAAGTTCAAATCTTAAATCTAAAGATTTTGAATTAGATTGATTATTAATTTTAGCCGTAAAACTGCAACGTTGGCTGGTGAATGTCAAAGTATAACTTGACCACTCCTACTATGAGGTCTACAGATATAGGTGCAGGGGTTGCTTGTAGAGTGATGGACGTAATTGCGGCTATTCCAGTTTGATGGGCAAAAGTATTTTTTTTTAAGAAATTTGTAGTAGAAATATTAGACTATGATATCGGGACTCTTTGCGCACAGGCACTCGACGTTTCGGCCAAGTTGCATTGACTGTGATCACGAGAAGACTTCTAGAAATACTTATATACTTACTTACGATACTTTAAATAACTTATAGTAGTTGAAATATTCGAAGTTAAAAATAATAAATTGATAACTTACGTGTATACAGATCAGTTAAGATTGTGTTATTTTGTAGTATTAAGTAGCAGTCACTCGCTGAAAATCCGCACTTTGATTTCTTGGTCACGCTCACGATTGAGTTTGTAAGTTCGTTACATCAGTTTTAACGCTCAACCTTTCCTAGCATCTACTCCGGTAGGTATGTAGGTTTTTATATAAACCGCACTATTCTTTCTTAAGCTGCGATGTCACATGGAAAGAGATTTCAAACTTAATATCAGCACTAATTATTATTATATTGCTTCCCTGCAAAGATAAGGTATTCTAATTTTTTCTGTGTCTGTCGTAAAAGGGACAACAGCGAGTTTTTTTTTCTTTCTTTTTTTAAAAGCGTTGCCCCACACTATGTTTTCTCCTGTGTCGTGGGTCAAAGTTAGGTGGTCCAGATAGTTATATGGAGAAGATAGAGCAGCCGGATCCTTGGAGCTAATAAGAACATAAGTACAATTAGCATATCATCATAGACGTAGAGTATTTCGGATTTTATTGATATTTTGCCATAAAAGCTATTTGAAAATGTTCTTAATCAATCATTCATCAACTCAGCCTATCGTAGTTCACTACTGGACATAAGGCTCTATCAAGTTGCATCATTACACCCCATTTTCCTCAGTCATAAAAATATTTTTTTTATTATGAACAGTTTCGAACATTCGTCAGATTCTTTTCCACGCAGTCAATCAACTATGTACGTAGTTGCAATCACCAACACGTTTGCGAAGTACCTATTGTTAGTTTTGGCAATATTCCTCAAGACCATTAATTGTAGTATAATAGTATAATAATGCATTTCGTGTGGTGCCGGCTCAGAATGCCACCACCCCATCTCATCCCATGGGTGTCGTAAAAGTCGACTAAGGGATTAGCCGGAGGATGGGCAGCAGCGTCCTTCGAGTACATTAACAACTCAACTGCGATCGCCAACCCGCCTGCCAAGCGTGGCGATTATGGCAAAACCCCCCAATGAGCCCACAACACATCCATATCGGTGGTTGTGTTGATCTTTGGGGGAGGCCTGTGTCCAGCAGTGGACTCCATTCGGCCGAAATGATGAATGCGTTTGGGATGCTGTTCCTCCCATCGTTCTGCAGTGCGAACGCTGTGTTTATGGAGGTGTGTACAGATGGCCTTTCTGCAACAATGCGAAAGAAAGTCCTCTCAATATTAAACATGCTGTGTGGTCACTAGCACGACATCCTAAGTGCATTAGCTGACAAATATGATTGACCGATCTACAGACACTGGATCCGTGTGCAGTATAACTAAGTGCAGTTTTTTGGATTTCGCCTGTATTGGGTACAGTTTATAGACATAGAATGATCATTTGATCCTGCTATACTCGTATTATAATGGCATACAGTCAAATCAAATAAAACCTTTTTTTAACGACGCGCCGCACTAATACTTCTCATGTATCGTGAATACATAAATCTCACATGCACATATAATCAGACTTAGAACAACTATCTGCAGATCATACAAATGTTTGTTCCGTCCCGGGATCAAACTCGCGACACGCAGCGCAGAATGCTAATCGCTTAGCCATTGCACCAACCGTTTCGTCAAATTATTCTGTAATGTATTAGATTGTCTTACCGCCGCTGCCGCGGCGGTATCAGGGTCCTTAGCTTCGGCAGTGTAGGGGCTTATACTGACTATTAGATTACTTCAATAACACATACTTCGTTGATATGCTTAAAATCTTTTAAATATATATCGAGTTAAATTCACTCATTGGTCTTCAAATTAATTCCCACTTAATTGGAATTTTTATAAGACCTAATTTTTACAAGACTTTTCAAACTGTACTAATTGAGACATACTTTATAATTGCTACCATTTTTTCAATATACAGTTTTAGATACTTACGTCAATTTATAAGATTTATAACGTGGTGATCAAAGGCTTGTCATAGACATTCCTAACCTCTAAAGTGTTTTGATTTAGATAGTTTTTATTAATTTATCTCCTACAGAAACATGTTACGGTTAGTTCACATTTATGTAAGTCAATGTTAACACAGACGGGTGACGTAAATTGATGGATCGCGTTACATTGTATAACTATGTATGTTTGTATAACATCGTATTACAAACATTTGGCCCACACTTTATCAAGCCGTTGCATTTTGTTTGTTTTTGCACTTTCAACCAATACCTACTGTGTATGAAAGGTTCTTTTTTTCTTGATTGTGTAGTTTGTCCTAAATTCCACATTTAGGACAAATGTTAGAAGAAATTAGGCGAAGAAGATTGATACAAAAGAAATACCTGTAGTAGATTGACGGCACGGTAGGTGCAGTGGCTGATACAGTCGGCTGCTGCGCACCAATTCAATCCTTCTATGTAGTATCTATTTATTGGTGGGCATTTATGTCGTGTGTATTGTATATAATGGCATTTACTTATGTTCAACGACATCTTATTTTCTTTACACCATTATGTTAATCTATTAATGTCATCCTGTAATAACTGAGCGTCCGCGTTGCTATGAATAGCCTTTATAACTTTGAGATCATCAGCAAACAGATAGAAATATGAGTGTTTAAAACAATGTATAACGTCATTGATGAATACATTAAAGAGTATTGGACCCAGGTGTGATCCTTGTGGTATTCCGGAGGTAGCTATATAGTGTTCCGAAAATGGCCGTTAATGACCACTTTCGAAGATCTATGTTCCAAATAAGATTTAAACAGGTTAAGTAAGGTTGCATTTACACCCAATTGACTCAGTTTATTGATGAGAAGGTAGTGATCCACCTTATCGAACGCCTTGCTGAAGTCTGTGTAGATCGCGTCTACAGGGATGCGCATGTCAAGATACTTCGAAAGAGCAGCTGTAAAACATAACAGGTTAGTGTTTCTAGATTTTGATTTTACAAAGCCATGTTGATGTTCCGTAATGTGTTGCTTTAGATACCACATTAAATGATTGCTGATTAGTTTTTCAAATATTTTACCGAATGTAACCAATATTGAAATTGGTCTGTAATTAGACACCAGGTGTTTTTCTCCAGATTTCAATATAGGAACAACAAGAGCCTCTTTCCATTTGTTTGGAAAGGTACCCTCACATATAGATCGATTAAAGATTAAATGAAGGGGAGTAACTAGGGCCTTGGCACAGCGTTTAATAAAGATAGGAGGAATACCGTCACTACCTGCTCCCTTTGTTTCGTCTAAACCTTTTAACCTTCCATATATCTCATCACTGCTGAAAGCTAATGTGCATAGTGCTACTGAGGTGGTGATTAAATTTGTGGTCGTGTGAATCGAGTTCGTTGAAGGTATATTAAAAGCTTGTGCGAAGCTTGTACCAAACATGTTGCATATGTCTTCACCCTTTGTTACAATTTTGTTTTCAAAACACATTTGAGCTGGGTATGTGCTACAGGCTTTTTTTAATTTTTTATGAATGACCAAAATATTTTGGGGTTCTTGTTATGTTATACAATGTTCTTATTATGCCAATGGAGCGTTACATTTTGTCAGACTAAGCAAGTATGTAAAGACCAGGCAAAGGTATTTTTTGCGTGTTGCCATTATTCCTATGCAGAGTTAGCATGGCCAGACTACAGAAACTATTACAAAAAAATACTAAACTGTCTCTCTGCATTCTTCCTTGTAGATAATTAATAACCATTAACTATCTACAAGGAAGAAACCGTGGGCTGAATCCGTATGTCGCAGATGGTTTGCGACGTCAAACGTCATTTTGCTATTTAGTATTTGCCGATAGCAATATTAAACAAGTGAAGATCTCTGAGTTCTTTAACACATACTCTGTCGGACGATTTTGAACTAAAACTTCTATCCTTGCGATTTAGGGGATTTGCCACCAAGGGATCCTTGGCTGTGCGATAGCTGCTGTCGCGTCTGCTGTCCCTTTTTTTTAGCTAATCAGGGTGCCGGTCTATTAGTAGGCTTAACCAAGGACATGGGTCCAACACGCACAGGCTCATAGATAATGTAACAGGAAACTAACCGTGGATTCTCCGTAGCTGCACTGTAGAAATATAGTCACGGACTGGTGACGGTCACACGGTCCCGGGTGGTGTGCATACTTCTTAATAGATCTCTTTATCTGTTCTCAATCAGATGAATGGTATAGGAGCACATCCGGGACCAACAAAGAAACATACATTTTTATATTAAAAGATATGATGAGGAAGCTAGTCTATACTACCCTTCGGAATAGCTTTTGTCTCATGGTCAGATAACGTCTCTCTCTCTCTGCCTCTGTGACCAAAACTTAATACGGCTTCGACGAAACGCTGCAACTTAAGGTTTTTTTGTATACGGAATCATAAGGGAAGATGAAAAATGAGTAATGTAAATGTTGCTGCTTTACAATTTTCTGTCAGTAGCGCTCTCCACCTTACGCTCAATTTGGAACTGCGCTAGGTTCTGCTACCATTATACAAATGTACTCTACGATTCCTTTTTCAGTTTCCATGGCTTTGCCATTAAAGATTCTACAAACCTTTTTCAAAGTTTTTGTTTCCATGGCAACTATTTGTTACGCCAATTCTGCGACAGCCGAGCGATAGGAGGTAATCATCATACATAACACACTTTGCACTTATACTCTGACCATTTCACCCTTTCGGCTATTTCATCGTCATGCTATCATTCATTATCATTAATCAAATCATCCAACAATCTATCATACATCCATCGCAATGTAAACATGTCATAATTTCAAACTATACATTGAGTTTATATAAAAATATATTTTTATACGATCTTTCAAAGCAGTCCAGAACGTAATCTGAAACCTTCTCTTTTTTACGGACTATGGACAAGCCACTTAAAGAAGAGGATTTCACTGCTATAGAACATCAGCTGAGGGCATCAGTAGAGCAGGATAAGCAGTACTGGAGGGTAAATGACGTGAAATGTGACGCTATACACACCGCCAAAACATACGAAGAATTTGCGTAAGTACCTACAAAACAAACTACTAGAAAAATCTAAACTTGATTGCGTCATTGTTCTAATAGATCTAAGCTAGGTCCAATTCCTTGGTCAAGGCAATTTGGAATTTGTTGTTAAGTAATTTTTATAGCAGGTTATATTGTTGTCCGACAACATTTCCCCCTGTTGTTGTTCTTTTCCAAAGCTTTATACCCAGCAGTGGGTGCAGTGCTTTTTGTTAGGGGACTTCTATGTTATATGTGTTTTTATGTTGTATGCCCAGCATACTGGTTGGCACCTATTTTTAGAATTATCCTGATGTCGAACGACGACTACTAAAATCCGTTATGCAAAGCTAGCTAAACTGCGGGGAATTTGAAAGTGTCAGTTCGTTTCAGCAAAATAAAGTCCACTGGAAGTGACAAGTGGAAAGTGGACTTTATTATAAAGATATACATTATTATTATTATAAAGATCACACAACGACCGGTCTGGGTGTGTTGTTTTCATTGGGAGGTTTTGCCATAATCGCCACGCTTGGCAGGCGGGTTGGCGATCGCAGTTGAGTTGTTAATGCACTCGAAGGACGCTGCTTCCCATCCTCCGGTTAATCCCATAGTCACCTTTTACGACACCCACGGAATGAGATGGGTTAGTGCTATTCGTAGCCGGCACCACACGGCTCCACCAAGTGTCAGTTATGATTGTTAAATTCCAATTTAGATTCTAGTTAATTTCTATTTCCATACAACATGATTATTTTAATTTTATTCAATAATGCATAATCTTAACTGGTGTAGCATGGCATGGCCTCCAACGAGATGGATAGACGACCTGGTAAAGGTAGCTGGGAGTCGTTGGAAGCGGGCGGCATGTAACCGGTCGTTGTGGAAATCTATGGGGCAGGCTTTTGTTCCACAGTGGATGTCTTTTCTCTGATGTGGTGATGATGAATTGGTGGAAAGTAGATATGTACTGGGAAGAATATATGCAGCTGGTTGCCTCTCATTTCGGCATAGTACTCCCTTTTACACTTAACCAAACAGGCAGTGTATATTTCGTTCTTAGCCGATTCATAATGTTAACAATATTTTTATGATATGAAATAAACAGAAAGCTACTAAGCTTAGTAAATAGGCATTTTTATAGTTTTTTTTAATGATGACCACACACCTTTCTCCTGTGGCGTAGGTACAGTTTATAGACAAATCTAACATGCATAAACACTCAGAACCGAACCAACTATCTGTACATCATACAAATATTTGTTCTGTGCGGGATCGAACCAGCGACACGTAGCGCAGAAAGCCAAATTGCTTAGCCACTGCACCAACCGTACCGAAATTCATTATATGACAAATGACAGGTACACTAACCACCACATTAGTATGATATCACATCGACCATTTATACGTCAAATGCTGAACAAAGGCCTCCCCCATAGATTAACACAACTGTGTCATCATTTTGGGGGGTTTTTGCCAATACTCACCACGCTGGCAGGCGGGTTGGCGAGCGCAGTATGGCTACCTTTTCACAGAAGGGCGCTGCTGCCCATCCCTCTGGTTTAGATTCCCATAGTCGCCTTTTACGACATCCACGGAAGGAGATGGAGTGGTGCTATATTCTTAATTCGGACACCACACGGGAATTACATTAGTATATGTTGTTGTAACTCTGCGACTCTGACCTTACCTTTGAATGTATACAGGGATCGTGTGGCGGCCGCTCACTTGCGTCCGCTAGAGAAGAGTGACTACAAGAAGAAATCTACCCGCGGATGGAACCAATATGCGGCTGCCGAGAAGAATGAGGATAAATAAACATGTGTAGGCCTTAAACTGCATTTTTATTTCAGTAAGTCACGCCCAAACCAATCTTGAAAGGCTGAAGAGGGATGCGCCCAACATCCAGGCAATCTAATGACGATACAAGCTATTATCGTCTGGTGGTAAGTGTCATGGTTTATGCTATCAAGGACTAGTATTGCGTGGCACCACACTGCGCTTATCACTTTGAGGCATTCGTTATTCAGTCTCTTATGTCCAATAATTTCACTGGCTACTGTGCCCTTAAAACCAGAACGCACTATTGTTTAAACACGGTGCTTAGCGGCAGAATAGCCGGCATTGAGACCTACCTATAAATGTGTATTGTCTCTTATTACTCAGCACTTCTCTCAATACTGTTGATCGATCACACTCTGTATGTGACTCTGACGACAAGTAGTTGGCAACCCAGCCAATTTGCAAGCCTCAATGTTCCAGGCAAGTAGTTGGTAATGAGGTCACCAGCGGGAGAACTGACGCTACCTTGGCTTGGCCAGGTAACTTACCAGCGCACGGACACAGCCCTTTTTTATTGGTATCCAGTCGAAATTCTACATGAACTTCTTTCGCTCCGGGGAAGGGCGAAGGGGTATGCCGGACTCCTACCGGCTAAAACCACTAGAGCGGTCATCTTCGGCACCGAAGGGGGCTCCAGGTTCTTGTAAGATCACACTAGAGCCGCCCATTGGTGCCACGGCACATCACGGAGGGGATGTCTGTATAGCGGTCACCCCCTCTAATGGAAGGAAGCCGCCGTCTTCCCGGGGGTCACTCAGTATAAGCACACAGACTCCCCAATCTACGCGCCCGCGACCCCCTAGGCCCCCCACCATGAAGTGACGACAGGGGGCTCAGGCGTGTTGGACCTGGGTGTCGGGACGGTTGTTACCCCGGCGCCGTCTCATCCTTCTCTGTGCGGGATCGACCCTCCCGATACGCGCGTACACAGTGACTTCGACGGCTGGCGTATATCGAAAGGCAGTGATAATCCATTTATTAATTGCAGGTAGATCAGGTTTGTTGACTGTGTTCCTATAGCGTAGTACCATAGGTGTTGCCATAGGAATTATGATCCATTGTGGTGTGTGAGAACATTTCGAATGTTAATTTATGAATGAAACAAGTCTCCGCTATCCCATAATATCTACTGTACTATCTTAATGAGATACCGAGGTATGGATAAATATAATCAACCAAAGGACATCCACCGCTGGACAAAGGCCTCATAGATTTCCACAGCGAGCGGTCACATGCCGCCCGCATCCAACGACTCCCAGCGGCCTTCACCAGGTCGTCTGTCCACCTCGTTGGAGGTCGTCCCACGCTGCGTTTTCCGGTGCGAGGTCTCCACTCGAGAACCTTTTTACGCCAATGGCTATCAGTTCAACGAGCCCCATATGGCCCCACCCATTGCCACTTCAGTTTACTAATTCTTTCCGCTGTGTTAGCAACTTTAGTTCTACGGATCTCCTCATTTCTAATTCGATCTCGTAGATAAATATCAAGCAAATAAAAAAAAACGACCATAAAGCGCGTGCTCTTGACCCGACCCGAATGACCATATGTTAGGTGGGATTCAAAATAAATTTCCCATAAATCGAATATTTAATGTTTCGTCTCATTATCTGCCAAATGATGCGTTTTGTGGAGATCTGTGTGATTGTGAAATAACCTTTATATATAAATTCATGACATTAGTATTTATCATTTTTGATTCTTAGGATTAGACATGAGAATGATGATCTCGATCTTGGTATGCTGACTCTCTATGTTTGGATGGTAGAAGCGTTTGTCGCTGCGGTCCATCGGCACCAGAGGCTTGTCATACCACCCATAACTAAAAGTAATTGACCAATATTATAATAAAATTAATAACTCAAGCACACGCCATCTTCGCTGCGATCTAACTGCGTTCTCATAGATTTTAATTTACGAACTCAACGAGAATGCAATAGAACGGGCGCGGTGGCATTGCAAACTATAAAAATCAGTATATCGTGAGAGAAGAATCTTTTGAACCACGAAGCTGTGATGACCGACTGATGAATAGACGACTAGCCAACTTATCAGCAAAAATAATACAGGCATACATCATCAATCATACATACATCAAAGACTCAAAACATCATATCAGTCAAAGGACGTCGACTGCTGAACTAAGGCCTCCCTTATAGAATTCCAAAATAGTGTCGTCATTTTGGGGGAAATTTGCCAGAACTGAATACGCTGGGTTAGCGCAGTATGGTTACTGATCCACAAAAGGCGGGTTTACTGCTGATCTTTATGGTTTGGGGTCCCTTACGTTTACGACATCGACAGGAAGAGATAGAGTAGAGCTATATTATAAATCCATCAATCCATATCTAATTTTACTGTCGCTGTTTCATAGGTAATCTGGGACGGAATATATCAGCAGTGTCAGCGCACTAGCTCTGTATTAACCAACTTCCTTGCCGAGCGTTGTGTCAATTCGTTACAACTTTATTTAAGAAAAGCATATTATGTAATAATCTCCGATTACTACTTACAATGTGAATATTTAGGCCCTGATCACACTGTCATCTTGCGAGCTTGCCCGCCTCTCGAGCAATCAACACGTCGCGTAATTGCCTAACGCATTGTTTACACAAAACGATGATGAGGTTGACAAGTCATTCACCTGGTGGTAAGCGTCATGCTTGCCCATACTAATAATAATATAAAATTCACATAAAAATCACATTGCGTTCGTTACATTGTAATTTGGTCTCATAAGCTCACTAACTTCAATATCATGTACCCTTCTAACCGGAAAACAGACTTAATTAACTGCATGGCGGCGAATATCTAGGACTACGTTGGTATCTACTTAGCCGGATACGTGCAATACGAGACCTACCACCAGTAGTACATGTGTATGTGTTAATGCGACTGTTATAGGGTCATGAGTAATTTAGGTCTAAATCTAGATATTATCACCTCTTGTTTTTCTGTAGTAGCTACTATTTATAACACTGTACACAGTAGGTACTTACACTTGATTTTCGGTAGCGGGCGAGTCGTACTTACTGCGCGGACCTTTGGCTCTAGTTTGTGCGACGTTGTGATTATAATCGTTTACCTTCTGTGTCTGCTCTTTTGTTTCTGCCTTTAGCTGGTCGTGGGCAGCGTAAAACTTGCCGGTCACGGGGATGGCTGAAAGCGAAATAATTTGAGTAGAGAAGCTAACAAACCGAAATAGCGTAATGGACTACATATATCCGATTGCTCCATTAGCGCGATCGTAGCCGAAACGTAAAAAACAAACTTACTGGGTACATATAAAAGGCGGCCGTCTGTTTTTAATTCCAATTTTTGACATAGTAACCAGCGGCATGAGCAGTAAAACAGCAACAGGTGAAACAAAAAGGATGCACTTTCCGCCATCCCTGAGATATGTGATTAGGCGATTGTCTGGCTCGATAGTTTAATTCCAAGACTGTTTAGAAACTGATTCTCTTAACATAAATACTGATTTTACACTATCTCACCTGAAAACAAATTCAGGATTCGGACAAACTCGTTTGCCGCGCGACCAACAGATGGGGACGGCGATTTATTTTTTATCTTGACCTATTTATTTTATTCATATTTATGATATCCGATAGCGAATCTTTCTATTCTACCCCCCTCGTATTTAATGTTTGCCATATTAACGCTCAAAGTGTTCCCAGTCACTTCAGCGACTTGTATAAAGCCTTTAGTGAAACTAACGCTCATACCATTCTGATTTGTGAGACATGGCACAAACCTAATTTATTGTTTACCTCCTACTCTCTTCCTGGTTTTGTTCTTATCCGGAATGACCGGACTGGCAAGGGAGCGGGTGGTGTTTGTATATATCTCCGTAGCGAATTCCCTTACAAAATCTTAACCTCTTTATCTTCAAGTTATTCTACTTTGGCAGAGTTTCTTTTTCTAGAAGTTTGCATCAAAGGAGTTGAAACTATTCTGGGTGTTATTTATTGCTCACCTACTGTTGACTATTTCACTGAATTCGAGTCGGTACTTGAATCTTTGGGTTCTGAGTATGCACATCACATCATTATGGGCGATTTCAACACCAACCTCCTTCATCAAAAATGCCCTCGTTCCTATAAACGATTGCACTTGATTGAGTCAGCGAGTCTCCATGTCCTACCTCTCCAAGCCACTCACCTCAAAGTTATAGGCAAGGATACCTGGCTCAATTTAATCCTCACGTCCAACTCTTTCCTCGTTTCCTCTCATAACCTTATTTTTCTCTCATATATTCTAAAACCTCCCAAAGCCAAGCCTAAGGTTCTGTAGAGACGTTGCTTTGCACGTATGGATGTCGATCAGATACATAGAGTTGCGTCTGCTATCAGTTGGAAACCGTTGGTGGAAGCCAATGTGGTGAATCATAAAGTGCACATTTTTAACCAGGTGTTGATCGACCTATATGACACTAAATTTAAGAGACCACCTTCACCATGGATGACGATGGGAATTCTTATGGCGATGAGACGGAGGAACCGTGGCAAGCGTGGTTCTTCCATATCATCACCATAAGTATCAAAAAGATCGTGTCGAGGAAAACTGGCAACTCTTCAAGGCCGCTAGGAATCGGTGTAACCAGATAATACGCAATGCGCTAAACGCCGCCATATTCTAAATAATATATCTTTATCCTCTTCTCCCGATATTTGGAAGTTTCTTCGAACTGTAGGTATCAATAAATCGCAAAATTTAAACCTACCGAATTCCATTGTATTAGATGATCTCAACAATCATTTCTCTACCTTTTATCCATCAGATGGTCTAACCAAATGCCCAGCAATAAATTTCATAGATGGTTTAACGCGTCCCAACATAAATCCCTTTAATTTTTTCTCCAATTGATTCGGAAGAGGTTAAGAAGATCATCCCTGCGAAGAAATTAAAAGCTGCGGGCTGTGAAAACAACAGGTGCTATATGATCACAACAATATTAGACCATCTTCCTTTCCTATCTAAAGGGCTAGAGGCCTGTGTCCGCAAACAATTCTCCCGCTTCGTTTATCTCAATAATCTTTTAAATCCACTTCAGTCTAGGTTTAGACCAGGCCATAGCACTGTCTCTGCCCGCCTTAAAGGGATTGGCGATATTAAGTCTGGCATGGAGGACACTAAGGTTACTCTATTAATTTTGGTTGACTTCTCCAATGCTTTCAATGCTGTCAGTCACGACATTTTGTCCATCCCGTCCCATCTTATGGTCTCTCCCGAACCACTGGAATAATTTTCATCATATCTTATCTATAGCGTTAGCAATCAGTCCACGTTGAGGAGTCCTTCTCAATTTGATGCAACCTGGAAACTGGCGTTCCAAAGGCGGCGGCGTCCTCTTCTTTTTTCCGTTTTTATAAATCTAATAACCCAAAAGCTTCAGTGTGCGTATCATCTCTATGCCGATGACTTACAGTTATACTCTCAAGCTCGAGTGGAAGATTTAACTGATGCCGTCAATGCCATAAACCATGATCTTGAAACTATGAAGAACTGGGCTGAGAGGTTTGGTGTGGCTATAAACCCGACTAAGTCCATCATTTTAGGAAGCAATAGAAATAATTGTAAATTTGATAGTGCTACTGTTCCAGCTTGCATCTCGACTTTACTCTTAGTTGGCGGTCCCAAATTACAAGTGTAAGCCAAAAGGTTACGGGAATTTTGCGGCCTCTCTATTGCCTGAAATACTTTCTCCCGCCTCATACAAAAGCAATGCTTGTGCAGTCCTTAATTGTTCCCATAATCGACTATGGTGATATCTTCTCAACAAATTTGACCGTCTTCTCAATAATTGCATTCGATTCGTCTTCAATCACCGAAAATATGATCATGTCTCTGTGTAACCTTCCTTTTAAATTGGCTGCCCATTCGCCAGCGTAGAAACATGAGAGCACTCAACACCCTGTTCTCTATACTCTATTACTATACGCCCCCAATTTTCCTTCTTATTTATCTTCTCACTTCCAGTATCTTTGTTCCAACCACAACAAATGACTTTATTCTACTAATAATCGTCTTCTTCAATATTCCACTCATCACTCAGACATTATTCACTCTACCTTCTTTGTTTAATCTATTCTACTGTCGAATGCGCTCCCCTTTGAAATCAAAATGGCTAAAAGTAGACACTACTTTAAAATTGAAGTATGAAAATACCGATATTACAAGACGTTGGCAGATTCATCTCGGCTCTGATTTTGTTTCTATTTTTCCTAGTAACACATATTTATTATATATACGTGTAATGTTTATGTAAGTTTACATATTAGTATTGTGTAGGTACATTAATGCACGGTTGGTGCAGTGGCTGATACAGTCGGCTGCTGCGCTCCGGGTCGTGGGTTCGATTCCCGAACGGTACTAATATTTGTATGATCTGCAGGTAGTTGTTCCGGGTCTGGGTGTATTGTATGTGGAATTCATGTGAAAAATCCTAGTGTGGGGCAACGTTTATATAAAAAAAAAAAAATGTCATCGCACTATGTACACCTATTGCTCCTATATTTGTAAACCGATTTGAGCAATTATTTTTTTAACTGGTGCAGAATACTTTCAAGTTGGACCCATATAAATTCCATTACATTAAATCGAGTAGTTTTTTAACCAGCTTCAATAAACAGGTTAATTTGACTGCGCTTATCTGATGTCTTAATAGTTTCGATTCCTCTCAGATCACAAAACCGATTTGAGTTATTCTTATTTTTAGTGTTAAATACTGATACCAAATTGGAAAAAGCTCTGTTATATATTTACAGTAAAAAGAAACAAATAAAACTTTTTAACAAATGGGGGGGCCAGGTATGTGGCATACATGGTTATTATTATTTTATTATTAACCATGGTTCATGCAGACCAACGAGAAGTTATATTTTATACCTGGCCCCGCCCGACTTCATAAAGTTTTATTTTTCTTTTCAGTGGTTTTAATATTTTTATATCGTGTAGGGGTTTTGAAGTCGGTTTTATCTTAATCAGGTCATTTATAGTTTTAAATACTGATCATCATTTCGGCCGAATGAAGTCCACTGCTGGACACAGGCCTCCCCCAAAGTACACCACAACGACCGATATGGGTTTGCTGTGGACTCATTGGGGGGTATTGCCATAATCGCCACGCTTGGCAGACGGGTTGGCGATCGCAGTTGGGTTGTCAATGTACTCGAAGGACGCTGCTGCCCATCCTCCGGCTAATCCCTTAGTCGACTTTTACGACACCCACGGGAGGAGACGGGGTGGTGGTATTCTGAGCCGGCACCACACGGCAAGAAATACTGATCATCATTTCGGCCGAATGAAATCCACTGCTGGACACAGGCCTCCCCCAAAGTACACCACAACGACCGATATGGGCGTGTTGGGGCTCGTTGGGGGGTTTTGTCATAATCGCCACGCTTGGCAGACGGGTTGGCGATCGCAGTTGTGTTGTTAATGTACTCGAAGGACGCTGCTGCCCATCCTCTGATTAATCCCTTAGTCGACTTTTACGACACCCACAGGAGGAGATGGGGTGGTGGTATTCTGAGCCGGCACCACACCGCAATACTGATACTTGCTGCTAATAATGGTATGCAGCTTCGCCATGAGCGATTCAAGCGTAGCGTCCCGCCAACTCGTGGCGTGACTTCGTAAGCGTGCCAGTTACCACGGCCCGACGAACGCCACAGTCATAAGGAGCTTTATTATTAAACGGGTCCTTATACTAACATCCAAAGTTAGGCCTGTAAATCTTGTAGTTCCTGAAGTTTTTCACCTCGCGGTAGATGATCTCGTTCAGCATGTGGATGTCGATTGGCATCCTTGTGCCAAACGTGCACTTGCCTTCAACCATGCTGCCTGAAAAGGTAGTTGATGATACGCTATGTAACTCGTAAAGGGTGGGGCCCCGTAACACTGTACCCGCTCAAGTTTAGACATATTAACAAGCTGAAGCGTCGCTCCTCTATGTTTTATTGAAAAAAGGGTCAACGCTCAGTCGACAAAGAGCATATTAAACGTTAGAAAAAAGTGCAGTGAGCGTAATGGTATTGTGTACTTACACTTACTTGTGTATTTGTTTCTGTATAAAGCCAAGAAACGGACTGCAATATACTTAAGGCTGATAGCTTTTATTTAATCAATTTTTTACTACTTTGGGAAGAAACCAACTGCTCGGCACTATGGTGCCTGTAAATTCAATCTGAATTTGAATTTGAAAACGGGATAATCGTCCTCGATTATGGTGGTATTTATGCCACTCATCCAATATATTTGCCAATGTACATTTGATCGAAGAAAACAAATATTTATTTTTATTATTTGATCAAAGATTTAGAAATTTGGGGTATGAAAGAAATATTTCATGAACATGAAAACAACCAATGCTTCTTAAATACAGGACACCGAGATAACAAAAATGAAATAATTAATTTTAGAATTAAACTAGCTGCCCGCCCCAGCTTCGCACAGGCAGGTACATGTATACCCGATATCAGCACCACTGACCACCACACACTGACCGTAAAAAAGGGCAAAGGACAGGTTCGTCAAAGAAAGTTCATCTTTCAATTAATGAAATGTACGAATCTTCGGCGAAAATTTTCTTTGATGTAGCTAATCTTGCTTCAAGTTTTTCGGCACGCCCTCTCAGAGTGGCTTTTCTGGAAACCACGCGGAACACCTACTAATGTTTTAGCTTCCTAGTATTTATTCATTTTATTAATAGGAGTAATACCTGATTTATAGTAAACGCTAATAAAAAATAAAATAAACACCGGTTTTTAGACTTTCTAGTTTTGATTGACAGTGTCAATGCGAAATATGATGTCAATGTCGTCACTTTTTTAAATTGATTTAATTAAAATATTGACAAAAATAGTTTGTATTAGACATTATGCCCACCACAATGCTTAAACCAGTCTATATCGTTATAATTCAAATTCTATTCATATTGGATTTTTTTTAAAGACATTTAGTAGAAATTTTTCTAGAAGATTAAAACGTGTTTTGTTCTTATCTCAAAAACCCAATGTCGCTATTTGTTAGACCTTATTCTCGAAATAACTATTTAGATATATTTAATTACGAACAGTTGTTATTTTCAGTAACTCGTGTACCAATCGTTTGAAAGTGTAATAAATTCATACAAAAATCCCTGTGATATGAATTTTCTGCAAATAACGAAATCTAGGCTTGTACATGAACAAATTTCGTTAACAATTAAAAGTTTAGCTTAACTAATAAAAACATTTTAAAGTCCGGGGGCCAAACTTCGGCTTAGCAGCGCAAGCGCACGTCATCATTTCCATCATAATTTCGGTCGAATAAAGTCCACTGCTGGAGACAGGCCTCCCTCAAAGATCCCCATAACGACTGACATCGGTGTATTGTGTGCTCATTGGGAGGTCTTGCTTATAATCGCCACGCTTGGCAGGCGGGTTGGCAATCGCAGTTGAGTTGTTAATGTATTCGAAGAACGCTGCTGCCCATTCTCTGGATAATTCCTTAGTCGCCTTTTACGACACCTACGGGATGAGATGGGTTGGTGCTATTCGTAGCCGGCACCACACTACAACTATCTGTAGACAAATATTTGTTCAGTATGGCGATCAAATCAATCAATCGCTTAGCCACTGCGCCAACCTTGCCGTCAAAACGTCGTTTTTTGCTAGCAAGATTTTGGTCTAGCGACTGTAAAAAGGTCGCCCTCCAGGCACTTCTCGGGGAGGATTGTAAAGGATCTCCCCAAGCCTCGCCGTGCGCTGTACTGCGTACACGGCGGTACGTGACCACGTGCGCACCACCGTCTTCCCGGGGGTCGCTCGGTGTGAGCACGCAGACTCCCCAATCTGTGCGCCCGCAAACCCCGAGGCCCCTCATCATGTAAACTAAATCTTCTCTAGTGGTTGTAATCAACAAGTGGGGATGTTAATTTTAATGGGCGGTTAACTATGTTAGTCTCGGCTTCCCAGCTTAATCTTAGATAGTAGATAGATTGCTACCGGCGGCGGCACTCCGCAGCAATAATGTATTACACCTACATATATAGGGTCCTACATAAAGATTCAACTTTATTTCAAGGAGATAATAAGTAGCTTACGAGGGCGGCACTGAAAATTTCGGGAATCAAGGAAGTGACACAACATTACTATTTAAAAATGTATTTATTGCTTTTCGAAGTATTCTCCGCCAAATTTGACACATTTTTCCATACGATGGAACCAATCATTGAAGCAACCATTCCATTCGGAAGTTGGGGTCTCCAAAATGGCCGTTTTGTAGGCGTCCACAGCTTCTTTAAGTGATGAAAATCTCTGTCCACGCAATTTATTCTTTATTTTAGGGAAAGTATAGAAATCATTAGGGCTTAGGTCGGGGCTGTACGGCGGATGGTCTAATAATTCTATGTTTTCTTGCTCTAAAAACTCTTTTGTTCTGTGCGCGGTGTGAGAACTCGCATTGTCGTGATGGAGGATGATGCGGCGGTTGCAGTTCTCTCTACGGAGTTCAGAAACGACCTGTGGCAAACAAATGCTAGCATACCATTCTGCATTAACCGTTCTTTGTCCCTCAAGAGGAATAGTCGTAACATGGCCGGTTTTGGAGACAAATGTGGCCACCATTTTTTTTGCAACACTCCGTGAACGAACAGTTTTTGTTGGCTTTAACTAATTTTCGAACACCCAAACTCGTGACTGGTTTTTTGTTTCGGGTTCGTACGCATATATCCAGGATTCGTCACCTGATACGATGTTGTATACAGCATTTGAGGATCCTGTTGTAAAACCAAGGAGTTTTCAATTAAAAAGATTTTAATATGACAGGAACAGTGGAAATATTCCATTCCCGATACTTTTAGTGCAGCCTATGTATAGGGATCGTCTTTATTAAAAAGCATATTGTCGTTTGTGCATGCGAGATTTATGTCTGTAAAATGTAAACTGTACTCATGCTACAGGAGAAATACCACAAAACCACAAAGTATCGGACAAAGTTTAAAAAAATATCTAACGGAACACATTTTCTGTCAACAAAACAAAGTGAGCTATCGCGGGAGGCCTGGCAGATGTGATTGTACAGATTGTACAAATGATTGTGCATGAAAGGATAGTTTATGAAAAGTAATAAATATGGCATAATCATAAATAAAATATTCCGATTTTTTATAGAATTCTTTTTATTATTTATTTAGTAAACATTTATATTAACTTAATAAAAAATCAAAATTCAAAAATTGTGAGCAGAATGGGGAGATTATTGCGTTTACTTGCGACTTGCGCATGGCGACGCGTCACCAGATCGTATTAGATGTTTCACACTATCATATACAGTGGCGACGCGTAGCCATTCCAAGCAGCATTAGATGTTTTAAATCAAAATTGTAAAATATATTCAACTTTGATAACATTGGCTACAATATAATAACTTTATGATGAATTATGTTTTTCTATATTTCTAAATATAGAAAAACCATATAGGATAAAAAATGTAGGATTATGATATCGTATATAAATATAATAAATATATGGAAATTACACAAAAAAGAGAAAGTACTATATTGGTAAATACAACAAACAAATAAACAGATAAGTAATATTCTTTTACTAGTTTTTTAAAGTAATAAGTTTAATTTTCGGTTCAGTTGGAAGAACTCATCATTATTCTTCTATCATATTTTGACAGCGCGTTTGACGCAGTGACTAATCGCTTGGCTTTCTGCGCTGCGTATCGGTGGTTCGATATCGCATGGAACAAATATTTGTATGACCTACAGATGGTTGCTCCAGGTATGGGGGTTGTGCACGTGGAATTTGTGTCCGTATAATGTACGCACGATAAGGGAGAAATCCAAGAGTCTACTACTCCAACATTATGAAAAAGAAAACGCTCTTCGTCTACTACTTGACATTGGCCTTCTGACCTACTGCTAGTCAACAGTTATGAGCTAATATTACCTAATTATTATAACCATCTCTGTAGACAAACGGATTAGTGGTTCCTGTCAGTATTGAGCACACAAGAAGGATTCTTCTGCATATACTTTTGAAAGAATCTGCTACACCCACGCTGAAGGGAATGCCCTATTTTTGCCAAGAACCACACAGGCAAAAGCTCGAAACCCTCGATGCATCCGTTTCCATTTTAGCTAAGTTAAAAAATATGTCATTCTTACGGAATTAAACAGTTGATAGTCGTTAGAAAAAGCAAATGAAATCTTGCAATTACAAAATTCAAGTACCTACTAGAAGTGTGTGTGTGTGTGTGCGGTGTACAATATAATATTAAGATTGCAATCACTCAATTCTTTCTTTTATTGAACAACTCTCGGACGAGTCGAACAGGCTATCGGGTGTTAGGCGTCACGACTTTTTTTTGATCCGGGGAAAATACATCATGTACTTCCTCCGCCCCGGGAAAGGATGGAGGGGTATCCGCCGGACCCCTGCCGGCTAAAACCACCGGAGTGGTAATCTTCAGCAACGTAGGGAGGGCTCCAGGAACTCGAAAAATCTCCATCTAGAGTAGGCGTCACGCCTGCCCATAACAATAGTAATGCTACCCACACAGAAATGTATATTCTCTGATACCCAATAATTTCATTAGCTTACTGTGCTTACATTTCAAACCAGTGGGTCTAGCACGAATATTTTGACGTGTAATAACGTAAACGTAATGCTAATGTTGATTACAACATTAGCATTACGTTTACGTTATTACACGCTAATGAATTTCGAATTGAAAATACTTGTGCCACACATATTTTTTTTATTTAAAGTGATGACTTTATTCCCGTCTATACATGATACAAATTGGGTTTTCGCATACATTTCATCATATCGGCCATAGAACGTCCACTGCTGAACAAAGGCCTCCCCCACAGATTTCCACAATTGTGTCATGATTTTGGAGGGTATTTACCAATACTCACCACGCTTGGCGGGCGGGTTGATGAGCGCAGAATGACTACTGTTTCACAGAAGGGACGCTGCTGCCCATCCCTCTGGTTTAGAGTCCTTAGTCGGCTTTTACGACATCCACGGGATGGATGGAGTGGTGCTACATTCTTAATCCGGACACCACATTTAATTGAATCGATTCCAAATTCACGTTTACCTTAAATAAATTAATATCTGGCACCGTGGTGGTACCTACCTAGTAGGATTCTTGCAATAAGAGATCTACTACCACTGTACAGCATTACCAGTACTGGTGGTAGTCTTATCACAAATATTTAAGATACACGCGTATGTACCTACGCACATATGCGTATATTTTAAAGCTCACCTTGGTACTAATTTAGCAGACGTATTAACCAATTACTCGTAAATAAATCATACCCCTACAATCTGCATCTAATTGATACGATAGATAAAGATTTATCAAAAACATAATTAGTTCAACAAAAAACAAAACAAATAGGTGCATAAAATATTTATTTATTTTATAATTTAAGTACACACAGAGTGAATTGGTTAGGTTACAATATGTAATGACACTTGAGTACAAAGGGACTGCTTATTTCAAAAAGAAATTTCTGCCAGCAGACCTGCGACAGGAGACGAGAGTTTTAAAGCGTAGACAACAGCGTGCAAAGGTAGAAGAGGAGAAATAACATAATGTTTTGCATATATCTTAAATACATATAATACATAGTTAAACAACGATACGATAAATAATAATATTGTGTAGTAAAAGCAACGGACTCGGCAATGTTGGCAGTGTGCACCACCACCGTGTGCGCAACCACGCGCACCGCTGGTTTTCAGTCCGGCCCCCTAATTATAACCCATGTACAAGTATTGTACCTACTTATATTTACCGTTGCACCAAGCTAATTTAATATCTTATTATATTTAGTGACAATTTTTCACACAAAAACCATTTTACCCTCAAACTGCGTAGGCATCCAAGTAATTCCCAGTCAATAGATGTCATAATTTTCAAAAGAATACCAATAAGAAATGAAATATTCTAATAAATGAATTGTCCTTCTGCTAAGCATCCCTGGGCTGAATTTAAAACCCTCGATCGTTCCGCTATATCTCTCATTCTTCGCAGTGTCTGGCGCGTGAGGTGCCTTAGGTAGGTGATGAGCGAAGCGATATAGCGGTTAGCAAGAAAGATTTTTTGTGAATTACTATCAGCTTAGATAGCTTGTGAAAATGCTTCGTACTAGGCCTTCTCCTGTATCGTGGGTACAGTGTATAGACATAAATCTCACATTCACAAACATACTGACCCGCAACTACTATTAGGTATATTTTGTATTCTGCGTGCCCATACCGAGCGACCCACAAGAAGATGGTGCCGCCGTATGCGCAACATAGCACAGCGCACAGTGAGGCTTCGCGGGGATCCTTTATAATCTCCCCGGGGAGGGTGACTTTACAGTCATCCTCTCCGAAATGTGCCTATAGGCGTGGCACCAGTGGGTCGCTCTAGTGTGATCATACGAAGACCTGGAGCCCCCCGTAGGTGCCGAAGATGACCGATCCAGTGGTTTTAGCCGGTAGGAGTTCGGCATGGGTATGGGTATATAATCCTTCATGAACTTCCGCTGGGCACCAATAAAAACAAAAGGATAAATAAAAAGGTATATGTAGATCATACTAATATTTTTTCCGTGCCGGGATTAAACTCACGATTTGTAGCGTGGAAAGGTAATCGCTTGTTCACTGCGCAAACCGGGCCATATAATGTCTAAGCTCGTTTCTATCCAATCTGTTGCTAGGGTATCGCTAAATCCAAATTGATCACTTTCAAAACCGGTAGGATAGAAGGTACAGAGTTTTAGTGCTAACTAGGTTGCCACGGAAAACCGTCTCTAAAACTGATAATAAAATTCCGCCCCGCTCATAACACAGAAACATTCTAACAAAAATTCCAATCGCCTATCGCATCGGCGCGATATTGCTGGCACTGGCGAAAGCGACACCGTCTTCGCTATTTCATAAGACGTATAATTGAAATAGCCGCAAAATACCCGCGGCCGCACCCAACACGGATAAGGTTAGCAACTGATTGACGGTTTGAAAGCTGCGTTTAATTGAGCAAAATATCTTTGGGCGCGATGAGAGTAAAATTTCAAGGTCAAATTTGAGTGAAACGTTTCGTGTGTGCCCCACTGTCCCACTGCTGGGCATAGGCCTTTTCTCACGTTAACAAAGATCCATCAACCCGCACTAGGCTAAGCGTGCGTGCGTGCTAAGCTAAGCTAGCGAGGTAGTGGCGAAACCTTTGCAAATAGGTTGTACTGAGGCCTATAATAAAAATAGGAAAGCCATTTATCTTTGATATAATAGATTAAAATTTATGTCGTTTTTGTCCACGCAATGTATCGTAAACAACGCGATCAAAATGCTACGTGATTATTGTATTTTGATAAGATATTAATATGATACTGCAAGCGTAGACCTCATCGGTGAACTGATGCGAAACAACAGCCATTTAATTTTTATTTACATTGCAGTTTTATGTGATAATAAATAGTTCATTTTGTTTTTATTCAAAATAGCGTTAGGATAGTCGAAAAAACATATTTTATGCTGAAATCAGTTGACTATACCTACTGGAAAAAAATTGTACATTCATGAGAAGACCGACGCACAATTTTAACTCTGTGGGTTC
Organism: Diloba caeruleocephala; assembly: GCA_947459985.1. Taxonomy (NCBI): domain Eukaryota; kingdom Metazoa; phylum Arthropoda; class Insecta; order Lepidoptera; family Noctuidae; genus Diloba; species Diloba caeruleocephala. The sequence continues at coordinate 10,019,387 of OX381627.1, read as the reverse complement.
CAGAATCATGTACTGAATCCATGTTATCAGTTTTCGTTACGATGTCACTTACATCCGTTTTATTATTATAGGAGTATATATAGCTTAACATATATAAGAAAAATTAGTTGCATAATACAACCCATCAAACACAGATGTTTGACGATTTTGCAATTTTTGACTCTTTGAACTTACAGTCACTATGTTCTAATAATGCGATCAAAAACCGTTTTTATAACAGGCATGTTAATATATAATTGTAATATAAATAAATTGGAGTAGTATTACTACTGATTCTTGCTCGGGATAAAGCATAAGATTCGGCATTTAAAATATTTTTGGAACTCCGGAATAAAATATGTTATTTCTAAAAAAAGCATTGTACATTAAATTAAATTCTCAACGCGTCATATCTATCAACTATGAATGTTGTCGCGTTCAGAAATTAACCCAATGAAAAGACAGGAATCTTTATATTGACTAAATAATGATCAATCACAACGCCGTTCCAAAGTCTATATATTTTTTTTTTAGATGTCCATAAATTTTACTGCCTGTTTTATTTGAACCTTTTACTGTTTGAGTTGACTTTTTCATTCTAGATGTATCAGAGATAAAAAAAAATCTGGCCTTATTCCATTGAGTAGAGATAAAATATCAGTTGTGCGGAAGTTATCTTTATTAATGTCAACCAGGACTTGAAACGTTGGTTTCTAAATATCCTACAAAAAACGGAATTTTATCATTAAACAATGTTGCTAATCTAAAGTTTTTCTTACTTAATGAGCTACCATTATCAGTGCAATCAACGCCAAGATTGACAAACGATCGAAGTAAATAAAAATGGAAGCAAAATATTTGACCAAAATACGAGGAGGGATCAAAAAGTAGTGAGAATGAGATAGAATATAATGACTATTGATTACTTAATAATTTATTTTTCTACATAGTTTCCGAGTCTCTCTACACACCGAGTCTAGCGCTTTTCCAAGGCTTCAATCCCTTTCACAAAAAAGTTTTGTCTTGGTCCTGCAAAAAGCTCTCCACGGCATCCATCACCTCGTTATCGTCTTCGTACCTGTTTCCCCTTAAGTATTTTTTCAATTTGGGGAACAGATAAAATCGCTAGCCGCCAGATCTGGTGAATAAGGGGGGTGGTCAATCAATTCGAAGCCAGCTTACTGAATGGCAGCCATCGCAACTGCCGACCTGTGCGCGGATGCGTTGTCGTGATGATAGAGCACGCCCCTTCGAAGTTTCCCTCTCGTTTTCTCTTTGATGGCATTCCTCAACTTGGGAATTAAAGCTGAATAATATTGGCCTGTAATAGTGGTTCCACGCTCCAGATCATCAATATCCCTTCTGAGTCCCAAAATATTGAGGCCATAACCTTGCCAGCCGATGCCACGACATGAAACTTCTTCAGGTGAAACGAGACAAAAAGTTTTCAGAATCTTCTTGAAACTTGTCCAACAATATCTTCGAAATGTCAAGTCGATTTTGTTTCTGACTGTCTTAACATTCTCGGCACCCATCTTGCGGAGACTTTTCTTATATTCAAAGATTGTTTCAATATGGATTGAATACTTCCATATGCAGCCCGTTTCTTGAATTAAGTATCGGATGGTAACTCTTCGATCGCTCAATACAATTTTCTCGACTTTCGCAACATTTTCTTGGGTGACTGACGTCGATGGACGGCCGCAACGATGTTCGTCTTCCGTGCTCGCTCTCCCTACTCGAAATTGAGAACCCCACCTTGCGACAGTGGAATACGGCGGAGCAGACTCTCCTAATGTTGCCTCCCAATCGCAATGAATCTCTTGCCTCGTTAACTTTTTTAAACAGAGGTATTTAATAACGGCTCGCACTTCGTTTTTCTCCATTTTCGAGAACAAGTTTCGACACGAAGCAAACAAATTACTACATTCAGAAAAAAACAAAAGAGAATCGAAGATTTTTTCTTTATTAATATTACAAATATGTATCTGAGCTATGTGTTAGTTAGTGTAGACTTTTTAAGAAGTTTAGACTCTTTCTTCCTGCATTGCCCTCACATTACCATAATTTCGAGAACATTGTACCAATATGATTTAAAAAGAGTAACCATGGAGTTTCTTGCCCGTCCTTCTCCATAGGAAATCTACACCTTGGAACGAGGCAACTAAAGTCTTGACTATTCATAAGTGCCTATAAATGGTTTTACATGAATAAAAATATTTTTATCTTTTATCTTTATCTTTATGCCTGCCAGTATTTTTTTTCTTACCAAGGTCGTTCCCACTACATTTTTTATTGGTGCCCAGTGGAAATTATTCATGAACTTCCTTCGCCCCGGGGAAGGGCGAAGGGATATGCTGGACTCCTACCGGCTAAAACCACTGGAGCGGTCATCTTCGCCACCGAAGGCGGGCTGCAGGTCCTCGTAAGATCACACTAGAGCCGCCCATTGGAGCCACGCCTTTAGGCACATCTCGGAGAGGGTGACTGTAAAGCGGTCACCCCCCCGGGGGCCCAAGATAGTACCTATAGATTGCTAAAATGCAAATTAGTACCAAGGCAGCCTGTAAAGACGTCACCTGCTGTAGGCTTACTTTTCTCCTTTCGCGTGGTTAGTGGACAACCTTGTGTCAGAGTTGTTCAAGCCGCCCAAAGGCGTCCGACCTGGCTTAACGACTGCCGTCTAATGACAAAAACCGTGACCGACGATTTTACGTGTCCGCCGAAGCGGAGACGCACAGTTCAAATACCATTACGTGCTCACCAAGCCATGGACTGGCCGCACTAAACGTTACTTAACCTCACCGATCGTTTATGGATCAGTGAGTGCAACTGGCTATGAGCACTTGACTCTGTTAATAGTATCAAAGTGGTTAGAAAAGCTTCTTAAGAAATTCACTGTTTGGCTCAAATGTTTTATGATATAGAAAAGCAAACGGTCATGCGGTACGCCGATACGATCACCGCCACATCCGCAACACCAGAGGAGTCACTAATGTCTTGCTGACCTTTAAGGACCTACATATAAGGTCTTATTTTAATAATCCATGATATTTTGTATGGCGCCTTAGTAAAGGCTATAGATGAAGTACGTACGACAGAAAAAAGCATCTGTTTACTAGGTACATGCGGTTAATACAACTAAGAAAACCATATATGATAGTAATAAAATGATTGAATTGTTTGAAAAAATACAAGAAAAAGAGCTATCGTGGACTATTAAAATGAGACCATATATATACATTTTCCTTGAAGGCGCTAACGTTATCATTTCAGCTTAAAAACGTCCACGGCTGGGTAGAAGCCTCCCCCAAAGATTGCTGTGGTAACGACCGGTATGAGTTTGTGTTGTGTGCTCATTGGTGGGTTTTGCCATAATTGCCATGCTTGGCAGACGGGTTGGCGATCGTAGTTGAGTTATAAATGTACCCAAAGGATGCTGCTGCCCATCTTCCCGCTAATCCCATAGTCGCCTTTTACGGCATTCACGGGATGAGATGGGGTGGTGGTATTCTAAGCTGGCACCACACGGCTAATGTTATACGTCTGCCATATTTTTGGGGCTTCCGGTATTCGTCACTGACCAAACGAAACGCAACAACACCATTGTTATTACCAACAACCTCAATAGGCAAACCAGTTAACTCCTTCAAAAAGTATCACTACGTTTAAAGTGTCTCCTGAACATTTTACTCAAATGGAGTTACTCATTAAGTACCACAAAACGATACGCAATTAAAAATCTATTGTGTCTACACGCCTGCCGGCAATTGACACATCATATCAGGCATACAACGTCCACTGCTGAACAAAGGCCTCCCCCATAGATTTCCACAACTGTGTCATCATATTAGGGGGAATTTGCCAGTACTCACCACGCTTGGCAGGAGGGTTGGTGAGCGCAGAATGGCTACTGCTCGACAGAAAGGACGCTGCTGCCCATCCCTCTGGATTAGAGTCCCTTAGTCGCCTTTTACGACCTCCACGGGAGGAGATGGAGTGGTGCTACTCTTAATCCGGACACCACACGGATTGTCAATTGACACGCGAGAGGATAATTAACTGGTTTGCCATTTAAGGTATCGAAATGTACTTTTGCCTGCGAGAGCCTAGTAGTTAGAGAGTCTAGAGTTAATAAATAGGCTGGCTCGGTGGATTAACATTCTCATTGATCGTTGCCAGATTGCCGATATTTGACGTCGACGGAAGTATGTACCGTGGCTTTCTTATTAATAGCCTTTTAGTGGAGGGGATGGATTATTCTTTACCGTCATCTACACTATTGGTGTCCACAGTGTAGCGGTATTATTACTTTAAATGCTTTGTGTTATTTCATTTTTATTATTCATCTTGGTGACAAAACGAGCAAGTCATTGCCCTGGTGGTAAGCATCATGCCTGCCCATAACAATTGAATTGGTACCCAGGACAAGTCTTGCGTGGCATCACACTGCGCTCGTCACTTCGAGACGTGAAGTTAGTTAGCTAGTTAGCCAGTTGGTGCCCAGCAACTTCATTAGCTATAGTGCCCTTCTAACCGGAGCACAGTAATGTCTAAATTTTAAACAGTACTACTTAGCGGTAAATATCTTGCACCAGGGGGGTACCTACCTAGCTGGACTCTCGCAATAGGAGACTTTTTATTTTATTGATCCGGTGGCATTACATCATGTACTTCCTCCGCCCCAGGAAAAGGCGAAGGGGAATGCTGGTCTCCTACCGGCTAAAACCTCCGGAGTGGTCATCTTCGGCATCGTAGGGAGTCTCCAGGAACTCGAATAATCTCTATCTAGAGCCACCCATTGGTGTCACGCCTTTAGGCACATCTCGGAAGTCGACTGTAAAGAGATCACCCCAGGTGCTTCTCGGGGGGATTGTAAAGGGCTCCCCCGAAGCCTCGGTATGCGCTGTGCTGTGCACCTGCGTAACCACATGCAAACCGCTGTCTTCCCAAAGGTCATTCGGTATAAGCATGCAGATTCCCCAATAGTGCAATAGGAGACCTACTATCAGTAACTAGTACTAACAATAAGTTGTGTTTTATTTAAAGAAGAAAATTTCAAGATTGTTGATAACTATTCGATCTCATCTTCATCATGCATACATCAGCTATAAAACGCAGCGTTCAGACCGCTCATAGACAGTTCCTCTTCAAGCCCGTGGATGAATTCTCAGGATGTCGGCGGTGCGTGACTATAGTTCTCGTGTAATGACTACCAGTGATGGGTAGCTGCCGCAATCTGATAGATTATTTAGTTTTTATTCTTTAAATTCCATTCCTCTCCACCCGTTGGTGTCGTTGAAAACGACTTAGGGTTGAAATCCAGAGGATGGGCAGTAGTATCCTTTCGTAGCTAATAACAACATACAGCATAGTGCAGCGCTGGGTGTCACGGCTCATTTATTAAGATCCTTTACAAGTTACGTTAATGAACGCCAGTAGCACGTTGAGTATGCGGGTTATGAATCCACACCTTGTTATACGTTTTCGCGAGTAAGTAAGGGGAGTAATCTCAGGCCGCTAGAGTTTCTTTTAACGATTAACGATCTCCCAGAAGTCGTGAAGAAGACGAAGTGTTTGCTATTTGCAGATGACTTAAAAGTGTTTCTGTCGATATCAGACACTTCGGACTGTAAGAGATTTCAGCGGGTTATAGATAGGGTGCCGGCTCAGAATGCCACCACCCCATGTCCTCCCATGGGTGTCGTAAAAGTCGACTAAGGGATTAGCCGGAGGATGGGCAGCAGCGTCCTTCGAGTACATTACCAACTCAACTGCGATCGCCAACCCGTCTGCCAAGCGTGGCGATTATGGCAAAACCCCCCAATGAGCCCACAACACATCCATATCGGTCGTTGTGGACATCTTTGTGGGAGGCCTGTGTCCAGCAGTGGACTTCATTCGGCCGAAATGATGATAGATAGGGTAGTGGTGTGGATAAAAGGCAACTAGCTATATTTTAACGTTGATTACTGTTGTGTAATGAGCTACAGTCGCTCGCATGCCCGTTACGGCATGTGTATGTCGTGGACGCCGCGGTGATCCTGCGAGTAACGAGCGTTCGCGACCTGTGCTTGGAGATGATACCCGAGTTGACATTTCGTAAGCAAATTTTGACCTATGTGGTGGCGCTTTTAGAAATCTGGGATTTATTCTGAGACAGAGTTTTATATAATGCGCTCGTTCGGAGACAGTACATCAAATCCCCATGAGGCCAAATACAGTCTCAAGGTAGACAAATACTAAATAAATTTACGAGGTATTTATATTTGAAACAGTGTGGGGTTTATCCTTAATAATCGCTGACGTATCCAAGCTTGTTCGTCATAGATAGGCATGGTTGGGTACAGCAGGCTGGCTGTAAAGAGGGACTTAGCTCTCGTCAAGTACATGTTCAGGGTACTAAGAAGGCTGGTGCACCACCCCGAGGTGCTGGAGGAGCTGCAATTGCGCCGGCTAGGACTAACCTGCTCAGGTTTGTCCCCATGTCACGCGCCGTACGATTAATGAATAGCCTTTCAGGAGATGTTATTATAATTTTTCACACCCTGCCCTGCCTTCAATAACTTATATTGAATTTGACTACCATTTAAAAAAATATTAACTAAATCATTAGATTATTCACATCTTATAGCACCGTATTAGTAATTTAATTACATATAGTACTTATAGCAATATCCCCTATGACCGCTCATCGCAGTGGCCACTGGGAGGCTCGCTCTTCAGCAGTGCACGTTTACGGGCTGATGACTGTGCATTAAATATTACGCATAAATAAAATTGCTTTAAGTATCTTTATAAAAAAATGTTATGTAGTCTACACGTGCAAGCAGCAAAAAAAGAAAATAGAAATTGTTACTCGCTTCTTACATTAATGAGCATAGGCATATACCGTTATCATAAACTACGGCGTCATTGTACATGTTTTATTAATGTAAGCCGTTCCACAGCACGATCATTAGCCGAATATTAATTAATGCTTTTTTTTTCCAATTTAAAATATGCTTATTGCTGCACGGAAAAAATCCTAAACCCTCCGTACAGGCATGTACAACGTGTTATGTAATCAATGGAGTATAAATTTGCAGCAACAAAAAATAAAAATATATTTTTTACTACGTTTGAAAATCCTAAGTGTATTTTGTTAAAAAGTCATGAACATGTCATTTGATCGGGTTTTTCCTGAATCAATTGTTACATATTTCATCGTTACTGGCATCCAGATTGTAAATGACCTCACACAATGACGAGCAGGTGCTACCACCGCAATTTCCAGCGTTATTTACTTAACTACAATACAAATTGAAAATGTTTTCGATTGCGGGCAGAAATGGATTAATCTAGAATCCATTATCATCACTGTTGTGGTTTTATTTCAAATCCTACGCTGTTGTAATTTTCTATTCATCATATCAGCCAAAGGATGTCCACTGCTGAACAAAGGCCTCCCTCATAGATTTCCGCAACGACCGGTTACTTGCCGCCCGCATCCAACGACTCCCAGTGACCTTCACCAGGTGGTTTGTCCATCACATTTCTGATGGGCGGTCTCCACTCGAGAACTTTTTGCCCTAACGGCCATCAGTTCTACGAGCAAAGTGCCCCCCCCCCCCCCCAATTTTCAGTTCAATTTACTAATCCTTTCAGCTGTGTTGTTGTTCTATCTCGTAGAACCTAATACAGTAGAGAGTTATACCAAGCATAGCGCACTCCTAAGCCCGCTGAGTGACTTTGAGCTTTCTTACGAGGTCCATAGTGAATGATCACGTCTCTGTGCCATATTTCATCACTGGTAACATAGCGATTAAAGACTTTTGTGTGGAGGCACTGCGGTATTGTTGACGAAAAGACGAAATTTCCCGAACGGGCAGCCGAGTCGGATTCGATAATTAACCTCTTTCTTAAAGTTAGACCTACCTAACTGTACGGTTTGTTCCAGTTTGTTGTAATTTGCTATTGACACTGTTTAAATAATAAATGATCTCTGTTTAGAAAGTATGGTTCAAGCAACACTTTTACTCGTCAATGAATCTAGATTAATCTGGAATTTTCTACTGACTGCCCGTGAGAAGAATATTTCTGATGTATAAACGCAAATGTTTCTGATGAGAAGTTTAGAGATATTTTAGGGTTTAAAAATGTAGGGCAACGTCTCGAATTGGCCTTTTGAAGATAGTTACATAGCCGTTTTGAGTGGACCTACCACGACAGCAAGCATGAATCAGTCATTGTGAAAATGACTCGGTTTTCAGAAGCACAACGATTTCATAATTTTAGCCGAAAAATGGCCACTGCAGGACATAGGCCTTCCCCAAAGATCACCACAACGACCGAACTGGGTTAGTGTTGTGTCATGTATAAGCATTGAGGGTTTTGCCATAATCGCCACGCTAGGTAGGCGAGTTGCCGATAGGAACTGAGCTGTAATTGTACTTGCAGGACGCTGCTGCCCTCCGGTTAATCCCATAGTCACCTTTTATGACGCCCATTAGATGAGATGTGGTGGTGCTATTCTTAGCCGGCATCACACGGCACCACACATTGATGTGACGCACTACAATACCCTCAGCAGGATATTTGGCATATGGCATATTCTATACCACCAAACAGATCTACGTTTGTCTAAATGGCGTACATGCTACTCGCATTAACAATTTTAAATTAAAGTTGCATTAGAGTCATTAGAGACTGGAACTTGGAATAAGATTACTAAAATGCTACTGTTACTATTTTCATATAAGTGGCATTGTTTGTCCATTTTTTGCCCATAAATTCTCAATCCTAAAATAATAATCAATTATTAATAAAGGTCATAGTCAGGTTTTCATATAGTGTCTATATACAGAGATGCATCTCTCATTATTTATTTCTTTGAATTTATTCGCTATGCTATTGTTATGCTGGAATTTTCCGTCAATTAAGAAGCAGAGAATAAATCACCACATCTTGTCTGTTGGGTCATCATCATCAGCCTAAATCGGTCCACTGCTGGACATAGGCCTCTCCTAGCGTGCGCCGCAACACCCGGTCATCAGCATTCAGCATCCAGCTGGATTTAGAAATCTTCTTCAGATCATCCGTCTGATCGGTGGGCGCCCCACGCTACGTTTACCCATACGCGGGCTCCACTCTATGACTCGTGTGCTCCATCGGCCATCGATCCTTCAACAGACGTGACCAGCCCAATGCCACTTCAGCTCGCTCATTTCTGCTGTCTGGTGGGTACCGATCGCGATCGCCAGAGGTGACGTAAGGAGTTTATTAGGTGAGAACTTTTTTTTCTTTAAATTATTGGTGGCCTGTGAAAATTCTTGATGAACTTCCTTCGCCCCGGGGAAGGGCGAAGGGGTATACTGGACTCTTTTTTTAATTTTTTTATTGGTGTCCATGGGAAATTCTACATGGAACGTTCTTCGCCCTGGGGAAGGGCTAAAACCACTGGAGCGGTCATCTTCGGCACCTTTTTTTTTTATTTTTTTTTTATTGATGTCCAGTGGAAATTCTACATGGAACTTCCTTCACCCCGGGGAAGGGCGAAGGGGTATGCCGGACTCCTACCGGCTAAAACCACTGGAGCGGCCATCTTCGGCACCGAAGGGAGGCTCCAGGTCCTCGTAAGATCACACTAGAGCCGCCCATTGGTGCCACGCCTTTAGGCACATCACGGAGGGGATGACTGTAAAGCGGTCACCCCCTCTAGCGGAGAGAAGGCGACTGTAAAAAGGTCGCCCCCTCAGGCACTTCTCTGGGAGGATTGTAAAGGATCCCCCCAAGCCTCGCTTTGCGCTGTGCTGCGCACACGGCGGCACGTGACCACGTGCGCGCCACCGTCTTCCCGGGGGTCGCTCGGTGTGAGCACGCAGACTCCCCAATCTGCGCACCCGCGACCCCCGAGGCCCCCCACCAATTGACGGCAGGGGGCTCAGGCGTGTTGGACTTGGGAGCCGGGACGGTTGTTGCCCCGGCGCCGTCTCGTCCTTCTCCGTGCGGGATCAGCCCTCTCCCGATCCCGCTCTGCAGTCTCCTTCTGCAGCATGACGCTCTCGCAGAAGGAGACCACTGCACTCCAATTTTCACGCTCTGCCAACATAGCCGACACTACTGCCGGCAGAGAGAGATCTTGCCCGATCTGGTCGACCAGGATCCGCCGCTCGGCCGCCCACGCAGGGCACTCCTCGAGCGTGTGCTGTGCGGTATCCTGGTCGCTTCCACAATGGTGGCACTGTGCCGTAACCTCGCGTCCTATTCTGTCATCTTCGGCACCTAAGGGAGCCCCCTCCGTCCCTCCTCACTCCGTGTCTTTATTCGTGTCATATCAAACCAATCAACATATCAGACTTATTTTTAAAACGACGATGCTTTATACTCACATTTCGTGGGTACAGCTTACAGAACCACCGCATCAATCGTGCTGTCGTTCTGCGCAGAAGAAGTCGTGTAGAAATAGTTCTTGACAATTTATGGCGCAGTGACTAAGCGCTTTCTGCGCTACATGTTCCGGGTTTGATCCCCGCACGGAACAAATATTTTTATGATCTACAGATAGTTGTTAATGTACCTGCCTGTGCGAAACTGGGGCGGGCAGCTAGTAGAATATATATATTGGATTAATTAATAATCCTTTTTTTCTTTTTCTAAAATAAAAGTATTCTAAGTTACTCCTTGTAACATCAGGTATCTGCTGATGAAAGCCCCGTCAAAACGGTCCAGCCGTTTCGAAGATTAGCTGGAACAAACAGACAGACAGATACAGAGATAATTTTTTTTTAAATTATTACTGTGTATACTTTTATATGCAATTAGTAAAAAGCTGTTATTTTTGACATTACAAACAGACACTTCAATTTTATTTATTTGTATAGATAAGCTGTCATATCAGTGATAATTTCACAAAATGAACAAATCAGACCCCCCAAGAGCTGTATAATATAAGCAGGAATTATAAATGATGAACTCAAACATTCATTGTATGTTAGAAAAGGTTCAGTAATTGCAGTTTAAATCTTACACCTACTTCAAAATAACAAGAAAAGTATATTTTTACGTTTAAGAAAACTAAGCTATTATTCAAATATGGTGATTAGCAAGAACGGCGCTAGCTCTCAACGGACATTCATCTCAGCGATGCGCATAAATCGCGCGCAGCCCTATTGTCTCTGGTAATCGCCTGTCCGGGTAGAATCGTGGCGATTAATGACAATATCTGTTGAACGTTTTCACTGTCGTAATTCTTGTGTTTTATAAATAATGGTTTTTATTAAGAATATAAACGATGGTTTGGGAATTTTACTATATATATATATATATAATACGTACATATATGTTTAAGGTTTAATGGCGTTGCGACAACTTGTAATTTTATTAATTATTTTTGGAATTATTTATAAAAATTGCTATTGGGGACTACGACTTTTATTTTTTTACCCTTTTTATACAAAACCGCACACAAATAAAAAACACGTGGGTGCTGTAATAAAATTATGAAACAATAAACAAAAAATTGCTCGCATAGTAAGTTAGTTACTTATTAATAATAGTAATAAATCTTTAAATTTGGATATTACAACTTATTTTTTAATAATTACGATCCCTATTAACCTAATGATTGTTCCCTTGTAACAAAGTTCATACTTCTGTCACTGTTATACGAAAAATCAAATTTAGACTTGCCGAAAATGTCATAACTCAAAAATAAAGTTCTAAGCATGACATTCATAGAATGGAAACAATTTTACAGAAATACTGAATATCGCGTTTGTTTTATTTATTTTATGTAACCCAGCATCCATATGTGCCGTAAACTTACGAGTAGTACACACTTAGGTATACTTTAAGTTTGACTTAAGCTATGCTAAAGTTTAAACTAATTTGAAAGCTCTAAACAACTGAAACTATTTGGCTGAACCGTTTTTAATACGCTTTTATTAGCTTTACTTGTAACTATGTAAACAAATCTCGGAAGTCAAGTTTAACTTACTTCTAATTCTCGTATCGATTTGAAACTTTGAAAGTATATATATCCGATAAAAAATAAATGTAGTATCATCGAACTGATCTGATGATGGAGCCAGGAGGTGTATAGTGGAACTAGCAACGGCTACTAGTAAACCCCTCGAGTCTGGGCTCATTTGGTTTATTTTAACGAGTTTGAGTCCCATACGTTACACTTGGTGTCGAGGGACTGATGATGCAGCTAAGAGAAGATAGTGGCTCTCCTCTATCGCTACCAATAAGCCCTTCGAGACTGGGCTCATTTGATTTGTTTTGACGAGTCCCATACATTACAATTCACACGTTATATTACTTTGTGTATGTATCTATACAAATAAATAAAATTGAAGTGTCTGTTTGTAATGTCAAAATAACTGCTTTTTACTAAATGCATATGAAAGTATATACGTTACCTACAACAAACAAGCAATTTTTAATTTTTTTGTCTGTCTGTCTGTCTGTCTGTTTGTTCCGGGTAATCTCCGAAACGGCTGGACGGATTTTGACGGGACTTTCACTGGCAGATAGCTGATGTTATAAGGAATAACTTAGGCTACTTTTATTTTAGAAAAATAAAAGGGTTCCGCGCAAAAAAATTAAACCCTTGAAATCCAATATATATATTCCATGTCAAGTGTCTATGTCGAAATACTCTAAATTTCTTTTAAATTAAACGCGGGTGAAACCGCGGGACCCAGCTAGTGTAACTATATAACTACATTAGAATGTAATGGAAAGTAGCAATCAATTTCGACCCACTTCTAGATGTCCGATTGATCTAAAATTTTGCAGACGTATCAAGAATCGATGGCACTGACTACTTGTGACCAGGTGCTGTCACCTGGACTTCAGCTCATGACTTAAACAACCCTAATAGTAGGCTTAGATTAGACATGTGTAAATGATTAATTTTGAATCTATACCGAAGTAATCAATTTACATTGTGTTTAAATGTTTTCAGATTTAATTTTGCTTATAAAACAAAAAAGAAATAAAACGAAATTATAGTTTTAAAAACTAATGAAAACACGCTTTCAATAAAATATGAACCCAAAAGCACTTTTCACTAATTATATTTTCATAATTCATTTACCTTTGATATCGAGCACCCCACACTTATTTTAAATAAATAAAATATTTTGTGCCTTTAAGTTCATATTCCAATAAAAGTGTCTTTGTTAGTGTAAAAAAAATGTTGTTTATCTCACCCAGTGGACATTGGTGCCACGCCTTAAGGGACATCTCGGACGGATGACTAATAGAGGTCACCCCCTCTAGAGGAGGCGACTGCAAAAAGGTCGCCCTCCCACGCGCATCTCGGTGAGTATTGTAAAGGATCCCTCCGAAGCCTCGTGCATTGTTTGCGCACGCGGCGGCACCTGACCAAGTGCATAACGCCCACCGCCGCCGTAAAAATATTTTTTAATCCAATATACCAAAGGTGTGTACTTGAACTTTTATGCTACATATCTGAAGCAACTGCCTACTACTTGGGTACTGGAACGTTTGTCGTGTTTTCCTGTGCTAGATTTTTTTTTTAACTTTACCTTACACGATGTTTTCTCCAGTATCGTGGGTACCTACAGATTACGGACATAAATCTCATATGCACAAACACGCAGACCCGAAACAACTATCTGTAGATCAATACAATATTTATAATTATGTAATATAATATAGTATCTATTTATAACGTTCTCGAGTGGACACCGCGCACCGGAAAGCGCATCGTGGGACGACCTCCCACGAGGTGGACAGATGACCTGGTGAAGGTTGCTGGGAGTCGTTGGATGGGGGAGGCCTTTGTTCAGCAGTGGACGTCCTTTGGCTGATATGATAATGCTGATGATCTATTTTATACTAGTATATGTATTCGATAGCTTTGTTTTTGTACCTCTATCGAAAAGTCTGAATAAATACAAAAATTTGTTCCGTGCGGGGATCGAACCTGAAGAAACCGAACATGTAGCGCAGAAAGTCAATCGCTCACTGTGCCATCCGTGCAATGATTCAGCGATTCAGTGACATGGTGAGTAGGGTGCAAGTGGGAGTTGTAAATATTACCCCTCAGCTACACTATATGTAAATTCACACTGCCATCGCGTTTGCCCGTAGGTAGCCACACTACTCTACTCCCGCTACTCATTGCCATGCTCCGCATTGGCTTTCGCCTTTCCGCAATGGATGTCAACATTGTAGCACAGCAAATTACGTCATGTTATAAGATGAAACAATATTGTTATTTAACAGTGACCGTGTGGTGCCGGCTCAGAATACCACCACCCCATCTCCTCCCGTGGGTGTCGTAAAAGTCGACTAAGGGATTTGCCGGAGGATGGGCAGCCCCCTGTCGTTGCTATAAGACGGGGGACCTCTGGGTACGCGGGTGCGTAGATTGGGGAATCTGCATGCCCACATCGAGTGACCCAAGAGAAGACGGTAGCACGCCTGTTGTCACGCGCTGCCGTGGCACGCCTTGGGGGATCCTTTACAATCCCCCCCCGGGGTGACTGACCCTCTCCGAGATGTGCCTACAGGCGTGGCACCAGTGGGCGGCTCTAGTGTGATCATACGAGGACCTGAAGCCTCCCTTAGGTGCCGAAGATGACCGCTCCAGTGGTTTTAGCCGGTAGGAGTCTGGCATACACCTACGTATACCTAAGTTAATGAAAAATTTCCACAGGGCACCAATAAAAAAAAGGGTTTCGTATTGCAAAAGGCCGGCTAGGTAGGTACCAAAGCAGTGCCAGATATTCGCCGCTAAGCAGTGGTGTTTAAACTTTAGCCATTACTGTGCTCCAGTTAGAAGGGCACGGTAGATAGTGAAATTACCGGGAACAAGGGACTAAATTACTTTACGCCTCGAGGTGACGGGTGCAGTGTGATGTCTCGCAGGGTTAGTTCTGGGTAGCATCACAATTTTTATGGGCAGGCATGTCGCTAACCACCAGGCGAATGACTTGCTTGTCTCGTCATCAAGTTGTAGAAAAAGGTACCAACAGTCGTGATTATGGCAATATGACCGCTTATTGTAGTGGTCATTGAGAGGCCCCTGTTCATCATTGAACGTTTACGGACTAAAGTGTGTGTGTGTGTGTGTTTAGTAATCGAGTAGCGAGAATAGGAATTTATATTCGGTTTTATTTAAAAGTATTGTTGCTTATTCCCTATTATTAAAATGGCTTTCAGACTTAGGTACGGGTAAATCTACGATTACAGTAAAATATTTATAACTCAAAAAGCCTTTGCGGAAATTTTATTATTCCTTATGGAACACAGCAAAATCACTGACCCGTGAGAGGTTAAAACAGAATATTCTAAATTCACATGTCTTGGTCAGCTTTTGAAGTAAAATAATTGGTGAGATCGACCATTTTGTGATTAACAACATTTTGTTTCCTACCACGTAATTTTAGTAAGTATGAGTTATTTATAATTATGTTAGGAAAAGGGTATTCATTTCAGCCGATAAATGTCCACTGCTGGACAGAAGCCACCCTCAAAGAAAGCCACAACGACCGATATTGGTTTGTGTTGTGGGCGCTCTTTGGAGGGTTTCGCCATAATCGCCACGCTTGGCAGACGGGTTGGCGATCGCAGTTGTGTTATAATTATACTCGAAGGACGCTGCTGCCCATCCTCCGGCTAATCCCATAGTCGCCTTTTGCGACACCCATGGGAAGAGTTGGGGTGGTGGTATTCTTAGCCGGTACCACACGGTTAGCCGGAAGGAAAAGGTATATGGGGCAAACTATTAGCATTACGGGGCACATTTCCAAACCACGGGCTTTTACTGAGAATTTCGAGGTATAAAAACTAGAGATGCAACGAATAGTTGTTTGGCCATATACCGGATACCGGATGTTCGGCCTGACCACCAGCCGAATGTTCGGTATCCGGCCGCCGAATATTCGGCCGGCGGCATTTTGAGTTTCGTAGGTGCGTGTCGCGCACCGGCACGCCGCCCGCGCCGTGCAGGTTTTGACTTGTTTCTTGGTAGAGATACTTTTATCGTGTTAGTCAGCACGAAACAATTTCGTTTGTACGCTCGCGTATTTTTAGATAATAAAATAAGTTTGTGGTGTTATCGTGTGATACTTAGTGGTTTTGTATTAATTAACATTTACCTACTGTGTCATTAGTGTGTTTATAAAAAATGGCAACAAGAAGATCTCCGCTTTGGAATTATTTTGAGATAGACAAAGAAGAAGCTAAATACGCTATTTGTTTAATCTGCAAACTAAAAGTTTCACGTGGCGGAGAGGGAAAAAAAGCTGGAACCTCGTGCATGAAAAACCACTTGAAAGCCAAGCATCCTGATGAGTTTAGCGAAATTTATGGTGGTTCGTCCTCATGTGTTGTACCTGCTATTTCTACGAGCTCAACTGCAAGTACTTGTACCACGGCTTCTCAACCGTCCTTGCAAAAGCAATTGACTTTAGCTGAAACTGTTGAGCGAAAACAATATTGGGGGATAAATGATTCGAAATCACAGGAATTTCACTATTTGATTGGCGAAATGATCGCGTTGGATAACGAACCACTATCCATTGTTGACCGAGTTGGATTTAATAGGCTCATGCAAAAAGCGGTACCGAGGTACAAGTTGCCCAGTCGCACTTATATGACTGAAAAAATAATACCGGACATATACGATCGAATTACCAAGAAAATTATGGAAAAAAATTTAAACGCTGCAGCTGTTTCCATTACGTCAGATATATGGACTTGTGACCACAATAATGAAAGTTTTCTGAGCTTCACCGCCCATTGGATATCTCCAGATTTCAAACTGGAACATGGCGTTTTGGCAATGAAGCCCTTTTCAGGGTCTCACACCGGAGAGAACATAGCAAACGAGCTTAACATTATTGCTGCACGGTGGAATATTCCGTTCAATAAAATACATATTATTGTACACGATAGTGGGGCTAATATGGTAAAAGGAGTTCAAGTGGCTGAATACGATTCAGCTAGGTGTTTTATTCACTCTCTCCAGCGGGTCATTACTGAATCACTTAAAACTCAACCTGATTTAGTAGAGATGCTGAATGCCGCAAGACGCATCGTAACTCATTTTAATCATTCAGCATTAGCACAAGAGAAACTGAAGGCAATTCAAAAAGAGTTAAAGTTACCGGAACATCGGTTGGTACAAGATATCAGTACACGTTGGAACTCGACGTACTATTTACAAGAGCGGCTGCTAGAACAGAGACGAGCTGTTTCTCTGTATATAGCCGACCACAATAAACTCGGCAACTTGACTCCTCAGCAATGGAATTTAATGGAGCAATGCATCATTCTCCTCAAACCGTTCGAGGAAATAACGAAGATCACGAGCTCAGGTCTGTCGTGCATTTCAGAAGTTATACCACATGTAGCAGTTTTGATGAGGTACATTCAAAAGGAAGAAACTTCACGCAAAGTCCCTAACTTATTGCAATTTCTAACGTCCCTGAAAACTCAATTGCAACAACGCTTCGAACATCTTGATGAAAATTTAAAGTATTTCCTGGCTACGTCATTGGATCCCAGGTTCAAGACCAATTTTTTTGGGGTAATACAAGCAGAAAAGGCTCGCCAAAGCCTCTTATTGGAGGGTCTAAAACTGAGTTGCGATGAAGAGGATGCATCCAGCAGTGGAGGCGATTCACCTCCATTGAAGAAAAGAGCAGGCAGTTCCATGAGTGTTCATGATTCATTTTGGGACTGTTTTAATGAAGTTGCCAAAGATAACAATCGAACTGAAGACTCTGATAATACTGCTATAGCCAATGAGCTTGACTTTTACTTAAAATTGGTTCCTCTTGATCGAAAAAGTGACCCTTACGCATGGTGGGCAGCAAACGCCAAACAATTCCCGATTTTGGTTAAATTTGCCCAAATATATCTCTCTTCCCCATGTAGCAGTGTGTATAGCGAGAGACTGTTTTCAGAGGCTGGGCTTATATATGAAAACAAGAGGAATCGTTTGCTTCCTAAAAATGCTGAAAATCTTGTTTTTATACATCATAATTTACCTTTGGTGGATTTCCAATATTAAATTAATTAATATTACTTTACTATTACTTACTAGTTACAAATAAGTACATTTTTTAACTATCAGTATTATCACCAAGTTACTTTAAATAATTGGTTTATTATAAAAAGTTAAAGTTGTTTAAAATGATAAAAAGCTTCAATTACAACTGTGTCTTTATTTAGATTCTATTTATAAAATCTACCAAGTTTACTATCCGGTATCCGGCCTGATAGTACATTACCATCCGGTATCCGGCCGGATAGTAAAAAAGGGCCGGATAAGCCGGATACCGGATAGGAACCGAATATTCGGTGCATCTCTAATAAAAACCCAGTATGTGTGGCGCAGTGGCTAGTTGCTTCATTTTCTGTGCCATGTGTCGCGGTTTCGATCCTCACATGGAATAAATAATGTATGATCTACAGATTTGCTGGATCTGAGTGTTTGAAAACAGAAACCATTTGATTTTATATCGGAATCGAATTAACAACGTAACAGTCGACAGCCGCGCTTGCGAACGCTAGACTAATGAGATGGTCTAGTAGATTGATACAGTTGGCTTGGAAAGGCAGGTGCAAGAGACAGCAGTAAGCCCATGAAAAATTATGACTATGATTTTCCGGACTAAAGGTGCCAGTAACTCTGCCCCGGCCTTATTAAATTTCCGGCATGAGAACCAGCCTGTATACTTTTTAACGTTTACGATGGGCCTCCTAAGAAGGCTCAAGGTCACCCAAGGAATCAGTAACTGCGAGCCTTAATGTCTGTACACATAGCTCGTAGAACGGTTGACCGACGGAACCGAAATGTTCTCGGGTTCCGACTGTACCGGAAGACGCAGGTGGGCAGATCCCACAAGGTAAACCGATGACCAGGTGAAGGTTGCGGGAATGTGCTGGATGCGAAAAGCGCAGGACTAGGCGTTATAACGATCATTTGGGAGGCCTATGTCCAGCAGTGGAAGTCTTTTGGCTGAGATAATGATGATACTTATTTAAGCTTCAAGTAATCTCTTTGTAAAATTGCATCTGAATTGATTCAGCGGTGTAGGTAAAATAAACAGGCAGATAGATGGATGAGCAGAGCTGTAGGGATATTAGAGGGAGGTGAGAAAAACGTTACGACGGGTGAAATCCAATTTGCTGTCAAAATTTGGACCTCAAAATCTGCGAGCTAGTCAAATTACTTATATGATAAATACCGCGGGTAGCCTCATCTTTAGTGATAGTTGCGACGTTATCGTCGGCACCTCTCGAGAGACGTCGTGATTTATCGTGCTCCAGTCTTCACGTGGCCGTCGTGTTTTATTGAAATCATACGAGTATGTATCTCGATAGATTTACAGAAGAAAAATTTGACACAGTATGCGGTACCAGTGGTAGGTCTCTTATCGCAGTGCTGCCCAATCCCGGGGGACTGAGCGAGGAAGTTCAATATCTCTACGGGAGGTTCTTGCGGTCCATTTGGTCTTGGGGTCCGCAGCTCTCTACGGGGCGCCTCTATGGTCCCGGCTGTCAGGCGTCCAGCGCTGCCGAAACAAACTACATGATCTGCAGCGCAGAGTGGCTATACGGATCGAACGGGGATACAGGACAATGTTCTATGAGGCAGCAACTCTCCTGGCGCGCTTTCTGCCTGTCGTCATCCAGGCGAAGACGGAAGCGCTAGTCTATTATCAGGCGAAAGCGTGCCTTCGGGGGCGTTCGATAGACTATGCCTCGATGATGGCTCGATGACGTGCCCTCGAGATGTGTCGAGATCGCTTACGGTTGCAGTTCGCGAACCAAGCGCGTCGTCGAGGCCAGAGGCCTGTCGCTCTTTGGAGCCTGGCTGAAAAGGAGCAAGCGCCTTACCTACCGCCTGATGCAGGTATTCACCAGTCACGGTTGTTTCGGTTCGTACCTATACAGAATAGGACGCCAGGGATTCAGGTGAAGATGACCACTGCAGTGGTTTTAGCCAGTAGGATGCCCCTTCGCCTTTCCCCGGGGTGGAGGAAGTTCATGATGGATTTCTACTGGGGAAAAGGTCTCTTATTGCAAGAGCCCGGATAGGTAGGCACTACCGTAGTGCCAGATACTTTGCCAACAAGCCAAGTGTTTAAACTTTTATTGATTGTGTTTCGGTTTGAAAGACATTGCAGCTAGTGAAATTACTGGGCATAAGAGTCTAAATAACCAATGAACCAATTTCTCGGACTGACGAGCGTAGTATGGTGCCACGCAATGGACAGGAGTGACTCTTAACCACAAGTCAAATGACTTACTCGTCTCGTCACGAGTTTGCATTAAAAAGACAAGATGACTTCCACTGCTCAAAACTTATAGGCTTCTAAAATGCAAAGACTAGCTTGATTTATCTAACTGCTGATGATTGTGGGGGCTCAGTTAGCTACTAAACGTGAGAGCAACGCACAGACTAACAGACTAGTCTTCCCGAAATTCGGTACTCATCACACACCGCTCGAAACGCAGCGACAAAATGTTGCTACTTCACTGGTATTCCATGAGAGCTGCTGGGCTCTCACTTTGAAATCTGTTTCGAATTTAATGGAATTCAGCACAGACGTAACTTTGAACCTTGATAAGAACATAACAGTCTTGCATGCAGAAATAGCCACGGGCACAGGTACTTATTTTAATTTCTCATATTTTAACGTCTTTGATGCTGTGTGGTTCCAGACCAGCAAGCCCGCCCTCTCAAGCGTAAAGGTCGTAATGATATCACAAGGATCCGCAACGGCATCTTCCGATATGTCTTGTTTCTTTTCTCGTGGTTAGTGGCCAATATTGTGTTAGTTGTTCAAGCCACCCAAAGGCAACAACATGGCCTAATGACAACAAACGGGACCAACGTTTTAACGTGTCCTCAGAAGCACGGAGATGCTTAGTTCAAATACCACGGTCACCCATTCACAGATTGACCGCGCCAGGCATTCCTTAACCTCGCCGATCGTTTAGCGATCAGTGAGTGCAACTGGTTATGAGAGCCTCAATGTGTTATAACAATATACTGTAACATTTCATATGCCAATGGTGGTGATTATGGCAACATCAAGAGGATTCTATTTTCAGCCGTGAACGGTTTCATCATGCATATTGTCTGTTCTAAACAACTCAGCAGTCATTCAGGCACAGTTAATAAACATATTCTCTGCAGACAAGAAGCTAAATAAAAACCAGTTGAGGTGAGTAAACTTCTACGCGCCATTCATAACCACTCATTTGCAGTCGGACGCGGTAGATGATGCATCCTTAATTTGAACTTTGATGTAAGAACTATTGAGATGCCAAAACCATGCACTATAGTCAACTAATTCAGCTAACTAGTTCGATGAAGTGCTCTGAACTGGAAGCCACAGTGAAATTATTAACAGCGATCAAATTGGCGCGTATATTTCAAAATAATTATTGAGCTTGTGTTCCTGCTACACTTTATTCTCTTTGTGCTACACCGGTGTCAATCGGGCCTTAAGTTGTTTCATTATACAATAAACTGTGTCTGAATTCTGTTATTGTATTAATGTGTAGGAATTTATAAAGTGTGTAAAGTTCTTTTTCGTCTTCCGAACATGGGTAAAGTAATTACTTGCTAAGTCAGTTACTGCACACATGATTGCGCAAAAGTTGAGACACGTGCAGTTTATTTTCCAACCTGTCTGTCCAGCGCGGAGATCATCAATAAATAAGCTGTCTGGAAACAATTCTATATTTAACAATCGACATTTAGGGCTGATATATGTTAAGTCGTTTTCAATGGCACCTATCATGTTGTCTTGTTTTCGCCTAAGGTTGAGTTTCTCGAGCTAGCGAGCAATGGAGTGCAAGTGGGATATACATTTGTACGGAGCAGTTCTCGAAATTATTGGGACAGGGTCAACCTGGTCATCGGGACCGACGTTCCAATTTGCCACGTATAGAACCTTGCCGCAGTCCGTTCATGTGGCATGATAGGACCGTCTGAAGTTTCCTACAGAACAGAATTTATTTTACTACATTAATTGCACTTTAATCACTGAATTAAAATTTACTATGTGCCGATATCCTTGTCTCCTAAATTAATTGAACACTGAGGTTTTTCCTCCTTCTTTATTGAACAATGAAAAAACTTGGCTTTCCATTTCAACATTTAAATAAAAGTTGTGGAATATTAAAAGGAATAAAGATAGCTTGCCGGATAATAGTGGTGAGATTGGCTCCCGATACTGTCAGAGTTTGATTTAATAAAATACATTTTTGGACTTTTCCCTCAGCTAGAACTCGTCAAAGATGGCGCCCATAGCTAATTGCTCTCACTGATCAGTAAACGATAGGTGCGGTTAAGCAACACTTGGTGCGTTCAGTGTATGTTAGAGTGACCTCATAGTGGTGTTTGAGCAGAGAGTTTCCGAGCTTCATAGGGCACGTTCTTGGCATGAGACGGTAGTGTTTAAACAAGGTTGACCTATAATGTAAAGAGAAAGTAGGAAGAAGAACTTGTTAAACCTGATAGTAGAGTTGGGCAAAAATGTCGTTGGTGCAAAATAATTCTACTGACTAAAAGTATTTGCGCATATTCATTATGTGCTTATATGTATGATATAATTTTCACGTTTTTCTTTTTACATAGATTTAAAATAATTGGACAGTGATAAGCATTACATGCCGTGTGGTGCCGGCTCAGAATACCACCACCCCATCTCCTCCCGTGGGTGTCGTAAGCCGGAGGATGGGCAGCAGCGTCCTTCGAGTATATTAATGTACTCGAAGGAAGCTGCTGGGCATCCTCCGGCTAGTCCCATAATCGCCGTTTACGACACCCACGGGATGATATGCGTTGGTGCTATTCGTAGCCGGCACCACACAGCAAGGGCAAATCACTTGCGTTACGGTGAAGGAAACCACTGTAAGAAAACCTTCATACTAGAGGACTCTCCAAAATGCTCTCAATGATGTAACGAGTCCGCCAACCCACACTAGGCTGGCCTAGTGTGGGTTGGTGGTTGGTGGTGGTTGGTGGTGGACTAAAACCTACTCTTTCTCATCGTGAGAAAAGGCACAGGCCCAGCAGTGGGACAGTAATGTGCTGATTATTTTATATGTGTGATACTGTAGTGATTATTGAGAGGCCCGTTTCCAGCGGTGGATCTTTACTGGCTGATATGGTGAGGATATGTATGCTGCGTTTCTACCTATTTGTTATCAAAATAATAATTCTAAGTAAACAAGTGAAGGGTTACATTGTTCTTGGTAATTTTCCGATATGGTTGTTTTAACGTTAATTGGCTTATGGTTTTATTGGAAAACAATGATCATTGTCTGTTGCAGTACGCTTCGTTTCCCGTATTTGACATTACATCAAAACGATTTTCAACTCTATATCGATAATTTAAACATATAAATTCAATTGCTTTTGGAATCATAAACAGTTTATCGATGCGCAAGTGTGTCTTGAGCTGTTTAACGTATGCTTTATACTTGACTTACGTTTGCGGTGAGCAGAAAACGAGGTAACGATGCACGCGCTCTCTATTAGTGATTAGGGAGGCCATGTTTGCTGGAGGCACATTTCTTGGTACCGTAAATAAAGAAAGAACCTGTGTTTGTTTTGGTAACTCGGAAAGGGCTCTTAGGAAACTATACTAAATGCTATTCTCATCATGTTATCAAATTGATGGTGAGTCACCATAGCAGAGCTGGTGAACCTTTTATCGACCTACGTGCCTAAAATGTAAAAATAATATGTAAGGTAGACATGACTTGCGAAAGACTATCTAAGTATCTTAGTTGTTATAATAAAACACTTTTAAACGGATTCTATCGCGTATATTTTGATTTTTGATTTTCCTGACGTTTCGAATACTTTGCAGCATTCGTGGTCGCAGGATCAAGCCGCACAAGAAGATCAGCCAACTTCTCAAACCAGTGAAATGTCACATACCCTTACAAGATGCAGGGGTCTACAAGATTGACTGTGATTGTGGTTTATCATACATAGGGCAAACAAAGCGTAGCATAGCCACCCGAATAAAAGAACATATAGCTGATGTCAAGCATAGACGCTCCACAAAGTCTGCAGTGTGTGAACATGCCTTAGGCAAACCAAACCATTATCTTCGTTTTGATCAACCTCAAGTACTCGCGAAAGAGAACCGATATGTACCTAGAATGTTTCGTGAGGCTATTGAAATTAAAAAACATCCTAATTTTAATAGAGAAGATGGTTGGCAGGTACCACCTGTTTGGAATCCAGTCATTAAAATAATAAAATCCCAAACAAGATACCGCACTAAGAAACATCAAGACACTGTGAGTGATTACTGCGTGCATCGAAACTAATTTTTTGATTAAAATTGTACGGTAGATAAAATAAAATAACTTTTTAAAATCTGTAACGACGCCTGTCACCTTAGTCATCCTGCGACCAAAGACTACAATATTATACTGGAAATAGACAGGCAACTCTTTATTTATACGCTCACTAGACCAGCGCCATCTAGTAACCATATAGGAGAAACTTCTCTATGATATATATCTAAGCATATGTAGACATCTATAGAATGTTGTAGTAGCTATATATGTAGGTAGACATATAAAGAATGCTTTACGTAGCTATACGTAGCTACATCATGAAGCTTATTTATTGCTATATCGGTGCTAACACATGAGAATTTGTTACTTTCCGTAATAAATATGATGTAAACGAATGTTTCTCAAATTATAATAAAACAGTAAATTATACGTAACTAACAAATTCTCTGCCTTAGCTCAAGGTAAATTACACGGCATCGTAAATAATACAATTTTCTTTTCAATGGTATTTATTAAAATGTTGAAGTTCCACTAGTTTTTTTTTTTATTAGTTTTGCCTCTTTCTTTTCCTGCCTTTATTCTTGGAGTAGTGCCTATGAGCTTTTGCTTTCATTTCGTCAGTTGTATCCCATTGAGGTGATTTGCCAGTTAAAATTCTACCGATTTCTTTGCATCAGTTATTGATAAAGAATATAGTGCTTTTATTTATTAAACATTTTCCTATAGCGTCTTTGTGTTCATCACAAGATAAAAATAATAAATTTAAGTTAATCGATACAATTAGTTGAATGTAATTTGAGACATTTTGTTTATTTGAATATTGTTTTAATATTTCAATACATATATGTTCTACTTGGGCAAAGAAATCAAATAAGCCTCTAGTGGGATAGCACAACCACTTTTTACCATCATACTCTTTAGATTTTATATATTCATGAAAACTGAGCAGTTCTTCAGACTCTAAATCATTTTTAGATGCTACACAGCTTTTATAAATATTTTTCTTAGCTAAAAGTGCTATCCAAGCACTGCAATAACCTATTGCTGCGCTTTTTTCAATATCCATTGTAGTTTTGCTCTTTAACAAATTATTGGTATTTAAAATGTCCATATTTAAATGAGCACCGTCTATTTCATCTTGACATTCAGTAGGAGAGTTGGTTCCATGTTTCATTAAAAATATTTTAGGGATTGGAGACAAACACTGTCATCTTTTTCGTAATTTGATCCTACCGAATGTCCTTCCGAAGCCCCTTCAAAAGCACATGCTGTGGGCATCACGTTGCTACAGCCATGAGCTCGAATTGCCCCAAAGAAGTTTTTTAAAGGATCTTGATTGAAATTGCGCAACAATAGGGAATTAATGCCCTTAGAATGTAAATATTAGGCAATTCTTTTAAAATTCTCAATTGTCTTAATCCAACTTGACAAAGACGGTACTACTGCCAGACCATAGGCATTAGTAAATTTCATGGATTTTAAAATTGGAATGCTGTGGTTCCATAATTTGTGATTTGGTGATGTTGGCGCTTCTATAAACTTCCATTCTTTACTTCGCTGTAGCTACCATTCACGCTGTCAAACAAGTCATCGAAAAACATTAGCAGGTCTGCTGTCTCTGTACTATCTTTGTCAAGAGCCCCTAATCCTGTAAAGGAAAGAAATATATTTTTTATAAATGCTGTGTTTATTTTTCCTCACTAGTTTTGTTCTGGTAGTGGTAGAATTAGAATTAGAATAGAATAGTGTTAGAATTCAAATTTACACAATAAAAATAAAGAATTAGATATCAGAAAAAGTATTAGTATATTTCAGTATGTAAACATTTCAAGAAGTTAAAAGGTACTTTTTTAAAATACAAGTTAGTGCAGCCTTTCTTGTAGGCAGCACAGGCAGGATAATTTTATAGCTCTACAGCTTGCGACATGGAGCAATGTTAATTTAAAGTTTACTAAAAAGCCATACCTGCCATACATCCAAGGGCTACTCCAACAGATTTACTAAACACTTGAGTGCAGTGTTTTACCCTCATCTTCGGTATTAGTTCTGGAAACACATGATTTATACAAGAAAGTTACATACCCGATGGCTAAATTATTGATTTTAGAAGAAGGCTCTTCTTTGTCCATTTGGAATTTTGCAAATTTTGGCACTGAAACAGGTGCAGCTGCTGATTCATATATATCTAAAAATATAAAGTGACTTTTTTATTTACATTTTATAAACATAACATAATACAGGGACAGATAATACTCTAGGTATTTTCATCAGGTATTGATATAGACACAAAATATGGCAATAGACTAGAAATTTATAGCAGATTTATTCATTTGTGCCGAAAAATTGCCAATTTGATGATGGACTAGTACTACAAGCTACAGGCAACAGGGCAACAGAAAAACAAACATACATCAGTCACCACGCCGTTCTTCCCCATAGCATTACGCAGAGAGGGAAAGGAATGTATGACACCTGTATACATTGCTGTGCACCCGCATTTCGCCAGTGATGTTACTTTTATTGGTCTCATCATCCATGTAATAGGCCTATCATTGAGAATTTCACTAGAGAAAATCCCAATAACACACTTTACGGGATGATGATCTCGGGGATGGAACACAAAAAAATAAGGATATCAATGTTCTCACCATCTAGTAAACAGAATGTATAGTTTAATTTACAAGTCAGTGTTGAACTATTTTTTAAAGTTCAGATTCAAAATATATTAGTGGAATAGATAACACTTTTGGGACACCACAATGGACACGACAATGAGTGTTATGACACTGTTAAATTAATTACAAGAATCACCTACATGATACTAAAGAAAGGGTTAAAAGGCTAATTGATTTATACAAGCTATAAAATATTTTAAAAAACTGGCAGAGTAATCTTAAAAGGTAAGTTTTAGCAAAGCAATGTCAAAAAATCTATTAGCCTTTCACCCTTTCCTCTATAATATGCATTTTATCTATTAAACATTACATTTTACCTGGCATTATATGGAGTACAGGAATTGCTAATTTGCATAATCTATTATTTGGATATTTGTGGATCTCTTCAAAATGTCTACAGACTCGCCTGTTATGAAAGATGACTTCAGCCTCCAATTTTGTTATATCACCACCAATATTTGAAATCCAAGTTTTGAATTTCTCAGTACTTATTTTTGGATTTGGAAATCGGTGAAGTGTAATACCTGAGGACAAGATAATAATTATAATAGTTATATTATTTATGTACTTACAGTTCAGTCAGTACCTATTACACTATTGATTATGATCAATATGTACAAGTTATCAAGGAGATTGAATAATAATATTATTTATTCCTAAAGTTACAAAGACATATTTAAGGCTATAGTTACAATAAAGCAGCCAATGGGAACATTTTCATATAAAAACTTTGATTACTGAAGCTCGAGCTTCAGTAACAAATATCATCTTAGCACATGAATGCAGCATTGACAAGGAGAGGATTGTATATTAATATAATGTATGCCTAAAGTTACAAAATAATTGCAGCTAAAATTAATTTATTGTGAATTAAATATAATAACAGTTAGAGATAACAGAGAGAGAGAGATTATGTATGTTTTTAATTTATAAAATCTTGGTCGCACAAGCTAGTTTTCAATATTAGCCAGTCATCCCAGATGGTAGCAAGATTGACTCTGGTTTTGTAATGCGTGTATGGTAATGTAATACACTGATAAAAACAATTCGCATCTTGTAATCCGGATATTTGTCTGGCTCCTATAGTACAAGATATCTTAGTGAAAGTGGTAGTGTAACACAGATGTAATGACAGTTGAAAAAAAAAAGTAATATTATCTGTTTAATATAATAATATGGAAAAAATAAGTTGACTGACCGAACTAGATAGTGTCATGCTGGTGGAGAAGGTCAGTGAATAGTACTGAATTTAGATAAAACTAAAGGTAGATGAAAACAAAGTACATACCATCTTTCCTAGTCACTGGACATCCAGGTACACAGCAAGAGTTCTATGACATGACTATAGCTGAAGTTCACTTTTCACTATTAATAATTATGGGTCCAAGCTCTACTAAGAGAGTGCCTAACGTTCACAGTAACTTCACAAAGTTCTACAGTGACACGGAGGAGGAAGCCCAACTCGACGCGAATTTACGTAGTACAGAAGATTGTAACGCGGCACGGAAACACGGAGAAACTGATGGTCTGATGCTTAACTCAACGCGGAAACCAAAAGCACATGCGAAACAACCAAAACTTTATTGCAAAAGTAAACACGGCGGGAAAATATTCGGCGGGTACGACATTTGCAATTGAAGTGTTACCATAACCATAATATTAATGAAATCTCAATAAATATGCTGTAAAAACAAAATTCAATATGTTCTTCCTTGTTTTATTAAAAACATTTCATTGATATTGTTTCTGTTTTTAGAATAAAAAAATTAAACATAAATAAATGTACTTCGTGGGGAGAAATATTCCAGCATCGTTTTTAAATATTTCATCGTAGCAACACAGTGCTATTCGGTTTTCATATCTAGTCGTTAGATGGCGCTGTTTTAAAAATTTTACCCGTAATTTCGTATCCTTCCTAGTTGCCATAGCATGCCTGCGACCACGAATGCTGCAAAGTATTCGAAACGTCAGGAAAATCAAAAATCAAAATATACGCGATAGAATCCGTTTAAAAGTGTTTTATTATAATGTGTAATAATCGCGAAAATCTAAGACATTACTATCTTAGTTGTACTGTATAATAGAAATGTGTAATAACCTGCTCTATTAAAGACACGTATAAACGTAAACAGTTACATTTTACACTGCAGATTATAACAACTCGTAACTTTATTTTCGATAATTAAAGGTAAATTTTGTGGCCAGCGGCGAGCATTTACTTGATTTGATTTTTTAGGTATCTATGTATCGTGCGGTCAATTAATGCCATGCCCACATTTTTCTATCATGTGCCACCAATGGCACGCGTGCCATAGATTCGCCAAATTAATATATTAAGTTAGTAGCAGTTAGCTGAAAAGAAATTGAAAATTAAAAGTGACAGCAAGAAAGTCGTGCACTGCTGTGTGAGCTGCTACACGATGGCTCGGGATTTTAATCGCCCCATCAACCCCTTAAACTTAGCTTGATTTTTTGGCAAATTAAGTTTAAAATTTATCGAGTATGTGGCGTTAGCGTTTGATAGTAATCATTATATATTATTCTTTGATAATACCCATCATTCCGCTCATCCCGGGCGTGTCGTACAAGGCGACTATGGGATTAGCTGGAAGATGGGCAGTAGCGTCCTTTGAGTACATTAACAACTCTACTGCTATTGCTGACCCACTTGCCAAGCGTGGTGATTCAGGCAACACCTATAAGCACACAATACACCCTGACCCGTCGTGGTGGCGATCTTCGGGGAGGCCTATGTCCAATAGTGGATTTTATTTCGCCGAAGTTACGATTATCTCACCTGCCATAAACTACATTCAGCGGTCAAAGGGGATCCCATATGGGCTTCCATAATCACCACGCTTTGCAGGCCAATTGGTGATCGCAGTATGATCTTTTCAACACACACAATCCTGCTACTCATCCTCTTGATATCAACCCTTAATCATGTTCTGTGACACCCATGGGTGCAGAGCGGTGGTCAATTCTTTGCCAGAAACCACACGCAACTTGCTTTGCAGCAAATTTCAGCCTCATCAACTTGGTTTCGGATTGAAAGGAAGCTGTGCAGCTACCGTGCACGCCCTGTCCACATATTTAAATTATGGAGAAGGTGAAGTGATCCTTAAGATTGTCATTAATAACGCCTTCAGTTTCGTCAATAAGGACAACTTATGCAAAGAAGTCAGAAAAGAATTACCCGAAATTTATAGTTTTCTTCGGCAGTGTATGTGTATATGTGTGTGCAAATATCACTCTAAATTACTTTATAAGGACCACCTTTTAGAATCTGTAGTTGGGTGACCCTCTCGGGCCAGTCATTTTTAGTCTAGCTATTCACTCTTTTATTCGGCAGCTAAATTCAAAATTCAACGTGTGATATTTGGATAATGGGACACTAGGAGGTTACTACTAATAATTATCGGAATACTGTTAATTTCAAAGAAATGCTTCATCTAATTGCAGCCCATTGTCCTATTGCAAAGCAATACACGATCTAAAAATTTTATATGAATGTACACGTGGGAACGCATCGCAATTAGCATACTAAAAGCGACTGGAAAACCTTACATGAAATAAAATTGTAACCTGAAACTTGAGTGAAACCCACTGCCTCTCGATCATTCCGCAGTTATCGTTCCATATAACGACAAAGTCCGTAATATTATGTCATAGATGCCTTTACAATGTACTAACGGGTTATAGCATATAAAATATAATAAAATGCTGTACATTTCACATAAAATTTGATTATTAATCATTATATTACGAGTTTAATATGACACTTACTACGGGAGTGTGTAGATAACGTAATGGTATCGTAGCTGCGTAGAGATACTACGCCGTAGCAAACTCGAAAGATTTTGTTTATGGACTATTTTTGATTCAATTGGAAATCTTGTAGTGAGTGATAGTATTGAAGTTGCAATCCAATTAATGGATATTGTAGTATTGTCAAATAAAACAATACGTCCTTAAGTTATTGAGAATGGAATAGTTAATCAGCGTCTCAAAAACTGCTTGTAAAACAATGTGTGATTTTCACTAAACTTCAGAAAAGTCACGTTATTTTTTCGAATCTCTATTTGTTTTATGTACAATTATGAAAAACTTCTCCAAATACAACAATTTTATACTTTTTCATTCCTAACTATACCAATAAAGTAGGGGAAAGCAATGGCGCAATTAATATGTTTCAAAACCACTAATATCTCTGTTTAACACTAGTAATTACAATGAAACACCTGTTCTTGCCGGCCAGTACAGCGTATATACCAGCCAGGATTCAGTTACGTTTGAGCGGTCGTAGGCGGCGCACGTCTTGCGTCGCTCTCCTCAAAACTTTGTCGTAAGTTTATGCGTCAAGTGAATAAAGACTTTCCGAGTGTCCTTTAACTTCAGAAGCTAATAGATCGGAACTTATTACGATTTATGGCAGGTAAGTGGAGTTGTTTGGAGTACTTCGTACACTGGTGTATTACGATTTTTTGAACGATACAAACTTTATAAAGACATTAGCCATAATATTTGAAGAAGTAATTTAATATTTTATAATCGAAGCTATTCATTACCTATTATTTTGGACAGAACTGTCTATGAATAAAAACCTGTTATAGAAGCATCCAGTATGGATGCGTATTTGGAACAACCGTGGTGAAATCCAGGGTGGCATTTTCCTAGTGCTGGGTACAGTTTACAACATAAATCTCACATGCGCAAACGACTGGACCCGAAATAAGTATTTGTAGATCATACTTTTTTTTCCGTGCGGGATTGAACCCACGACACGGAGCACAGGAAGAAAATCGTTAAGCCACTGCGCCAACCATGGCGTCATCTGAAAATTCTGTATATATATTGTACGTAAAAGACCTTGAAATGGTTTTTCAACACAAGCAATACGGTAACATATATGATTAAGATAAGCGTTTTTCTATCTGTGTGGTGTCCGGATTAAGAATATAGTACCACTCCAACTCCTCCCGTGGATGTCGACGACTAAGGGTCTCTAAACCAGAGAGATGGGCAGCAGTGTGCCTTCTGTGGAACAGTAGCCATTCTGCGCTTATCAACCCGCCGCCGGCCAAGCGTGGTGCGTACTGGCAAATTCCTCTCTCTCCGTGTATTATCATACACGGCAAATAATCGGTCGTCTTATGAGCAAGAGTGCGATGAGACTCGAATAGTGTCTCATTCTTCAGATCATTTTATCCATAATGGAGGGCGAATTCGTTTACTTAAATGTCCACAGGAAAATGCTTGAGTAAATAATTACCACCCCGAGTTCTTGAGACTACACGGACAAGCAACATGGACATTCAGCCATGCGAAAAACAAAAACAAACACGTTTTTGTAGTTAGCCGCACTAAAAAATATAAAATAGTTAATAGTTTAAAAAAACACGCTTTCGTAGATCACCGAATTAAAAAGTAGAAAATAACTTTCAATAAGTTTAAAATACCAATAGAGTGATTAACAAAAAATATATTTTATTGTAAAAAAGCGTGGGGTGCTTTATCAGATATTTTCATGATGACGCTACTTTTACAAATATTTACAACAATAAATTGACATCGAGCACCCCACGCTTTTTACAATAAAATATATTTTTTGATAATTATTCATGTTACTGTTAAAAGTCGCACTTATTTTCTCGTATCAGAACCAACTATATTTCATGGAAATGGCTCATGACGCGGTGAAAAGATTAGCCAGTCTGCAATATTGGTAGCGAGGTAGTCAGCCAGGGTGCGTCGGACGTACTTACGTATACGTACGTACGGTATTATCATTCGTAGAGGCTCTTTTCAAGCACCTCTGATAGTATATACTACAATGACCGTCATATATTGCCACCAGGCTTGGCAGGCGAACTGGTGATTGCGGTTGTATGTTGTTTTAAGCACGCTGCAGGATCCTCCTTTCGACACCAACCCTCAGTTGCCTTTTACGACACCCATGGATGGAGAGCAGTATGCCGAGCCGTATGGAGAGTCGATGATATGCCGTGTGGTACCAGCTACGAATACCAGTAACCCATCTCATCCCGTAGGTGTTGTAAAGGCGACTATGGAATTAGCTGGAGGATGGGCAGCAGCGTCCTTCGAGTACATTCAAAACTCACCTGCAATCGCCAACCCACCTGCCAATCGTGACGATTATGGCCAAACCCCCCATTGCGCACATAACACACTCAGACTGGTCGTTGTCGGATATCTATGGGTCGTTGTGGTTTGGGAGAGCCTTGTATCTTGCAGTGGACTTTATTCGGTTGAAATGCTGATGATGGAGAGGGCTGGTCTATTCTTTGCCGAGGCCACATGATGGTGTTCACATATTATGACCTGTTCCAATTTTTTTATATCATCTATTGCAGCTTTCCTATAGTTTTAAAGAACCAGTTAGAACATAATTAGTTAAAATACTGCTCATGTAGAGGGCGTGGTGATTATACCAATTATCACTTCATAATTATAATTTGTGTCGAGGGACCCTTAATCTGTCCCCAAACTATCATTTTGCTTTTATAATAATTATAATCATAATAAGTTGGTTATGGGTGAGAATCATTTGACAATATACATTTTTTTTTACCTTGTGCAAACACAATGTTTGTTTGTTCTAATTTCATAGTGGGTAAAATTTTAACATTAGATTAGATTAGAATATCTGAAGGTTCTACGAAGAACTCCGTTTATTCTAGTTTCATTAATATTTCTCTTTTCACGGATCACTCCTTTGCTAGGAGGAACCTGATCTTTTGATAAGCTTACGCGGGGTAATGGGTCCAACACGCAGAGACCCTTTACAGAATATTCATCTAAAATATAAAGGGACACGAAGCGGGGTTTCTCGATGGCTGTACTATAAAATGAAGTCACGGATTATCCTGGCCACCTTGACTTGCAATGAGTACCACTACGGGCGACAAGAAACAACACTAGCGTGAGCGCTCGGGAGTTGAGAGAGGCGGCACCGGTTTCACCATCGCGCGTCTAGAATATTTGGAGTGAGCTTCCCCGTTATTACATCCCGAGCGTATAGCTATGGTGGCCCCCTCTGATCGGCTAACTAAGACAAGCCAGAGTAGAGACTCCTGCGGGTATTCATGAGGTCCACTCCAGCCAGCCAATATAGACAAGCTGGACACGAGGCCCTGACCGCCTCTCTGGGGCATTCGGGTACGCTCACTCACGCCTCGCCGCAAGCTGCCCTGCGGTTTGTGTGCTTCATGGATCTCCTTATGATATACTGTTTTGTTTCAAAAGGGCGATGAAGCTGGTCTTATTCTGGCCCTCCGAGATTGCGTTTGTCCCACGATGAGACAACGACTGCGCCAGAGTGGTTTTTTATATTATACTTAGCTGGCCATTTCTCTATCAGTGAGTCAGTTAAAGCGTCAGTGAGTCAGTGATGATCATAAATATATATCTTATTTTAACAGGTAGGCAGTACTATATAATTTCTACTGCTTAACTAAGTAACCAGGGAAATATAATTAATAATATAATACTCGTAATTAATTTAGTAGGTACCCATTTATTACCTTTAATTTGCCGCTTGCACCGTCAGGGTGTAGTGATGGCAATATCCATTCTTCGTTGTTTATTGTTTCAACTCAAGGCGGTCATACTGTGTCAATTTTAAATCCATATTTATGCTGATATTAAAGTATGAAATTAATCGGCTACGGTAAAATTTTGATAGGATTTTTTATGTACCGAATTGATTGGTTATACAGGTTGTAAAAAAGATACGTTTGAGACTTTGGTGACCTATTTAATGTCGAGTGTAGTAATATAGAACCACCAGCAAGCCATATCAAAAATAAAAAAAATGCTTACAAGGAACATACTATTAAAAAATGCTCTATATATAGTTATTTAAATTAATATTAATTTGTAAAAAATACATTAGTGACGTTTTTAGGGTTCCGAACATCCGAAGGAAAACACAGCAGAACCATTATAGGATCACTCGTGTGTCTGTCTATCCGTCTGTCACAGCCAATTTGCTCAGAATCTACAGGACCGATTAGGTTGAAATTTGGTACACATATGAAGTTATGTAACCTAAACATGGACGTGTAACGTAAATAAATGAATTTTGAATATGGGGGACTTTTTTGGGGGCAATATAGAAAATTAAAGAATAAAGGTTTTCAAACTGTACCGTGTAACATATGAAATGGAAAGGCTTACTGTGAGGGTCTCAAATATATTTATTTCATAATTTTAAAATAATTATAGTTTTAAAGTTATTTAGGAAAATAGACACAAATTGAGCATTGAAACTACTGAGCCTAAAATTTTGAAATAATCTAGATAATAGCTCTTTACCTATAGATTACAGGAAAACCTATAAGAAGTCTATGGACCTGTAACGACGCCTGTCACCGTCTATCTATAATGTAGGCGATGTAATCCGTTTAAAAGTGTTTTATTATAACAAGTAATAATCGCGAAAACCTAAGACATTACTATACGATCTTTAGTTTGTTTTTTGGACAAATTATTTGTACCACTTGTTGGCCTTAACTAGGCCAGGTAACCGTCACACCTCGTACCTAAAGATAACATATTCGTCGTACGGAACCCTCTCCACGCGAGCTTAACTCGCATGTCCGGTTTTTTTTAATGCAAGTTGGTGACGAAACTATCAAGTCATTCTTTACAATGCAAAACTATTCCTGCGTGGCGTCACTCTGCGAATTGTTGGACGAGGACGGCATATGACCGCTCGTTGCGGAAACATATGGGGGTGGCCTTTGTTCAGCAGTGGGTTCCTTTGGCTGATATGATGATGATGATGATCAAACTGTGCGCGTCACCTAGAGACAGTTATTTAGTCTCTTATGCGTTATAGTAATTTCACTAGCTACAGTGCCCTTCTATCCGGAACACAGTAATGACTAATTTAAATACTACTGCTTTGCGGTGAATATCTGGCACAGGGGCGGTACCTACCACCAATGAAAAGAAGAATACATTAAGAATCTTGATTTATCACATCGTTGATCCATTCTGAACTGTTCGGGCCGTTTTTAGTAGTTGTGTAGTATAGTACTCTTTCGTACAATGAAGATATGAGTTTTAGACTTATACTACGGTGGTAGTTGCTGCGTTAGATGCTGTTAGATTTTATAGTGCTCACGAGTAGTACATATTCCTGCAAATTAACGATGGTGTCTGCATTGTTGGGTGAACCGACGCGCTTTGATATTTTGTTTTTAAAATACACTTCTTGCCAAATAAATGACTATAGTTAAGTGTGAAAATCCAGTAAATTCCAGTATTATCACCGGCTGTTTGACACAAAGTGTAAACAGCACTCGAATTATATGGTTTCCTGAAATAAATGGATTTGGCCAGTAAGTATTTATATGTACTGAATTATACATGTGTTTTTAGATACGACGTTGTGACAAATGATTGTGGCATGAAATTCACTGCCTTCCGTCTAAAACTAGGCATGGTTCTTAAGATAAATACTTACCGAAGTATAGTAAGAATCCTATATACCTTCAGAACATAATTTTGTAGTGGCAATCTATAATCTAGGTACATATAAAATATGGAATATAAATGCTATATATTTATTTTTATTGGTTATTTTTAGATTTAATTTTGTTAATTGTATTTTAGTAGGTGGTGGTTACGTATGGTTATAATATTGTACTGTCATCAAAAAGTCCTGCGTGGCATCACACTGCGCTCGTCACCTCAAGATATTAGTTTCTTATAGTAATTTCACAAGTGAAACTACCCTTCAAACCAGAACACTGTAATGGCTAAAGTTTAAATGCTACTGTATGAGTATAGCAGCGGGATTGCAGCGCTGACAGTGCGGTGGTACCTACCTAGCCGGATTCCAGCAATAAGATACCATTTTGTTATTTTTTATTATTGTCTAAGTGGAATTTCTTCATGAACTTCCTCCGCCCCGGGGAAGGACGAAAGAGCATGCCGGATTCCTACCGGCTAAAACCACTGGGGCGGTCATCTTCGGCACCTAAGGGGGGCTCCAGGTCCTCGTATGATCACACTAGAGAGCAATAAGATACCTACCAGCCGTATCAGTGCGCATCAACTCAGATTGACAGCAATGAGTTTGAAAGAGGCTTAAAAGTTCGGATTGTTGTTATTCACTCCGAGCAGTTACAATATACTCGAGATACTACTAGAATATAAGCAATCACTTGACTCGACTCACTTGTTGCGTTAATCGGTAAACCGATGAAAGCTAACCGTAGCTAACCGAAATGGTCATTACAGATACAATACCATACAAGTTCTCTAATTTATTTATATGATCCCTAACATATCGGTCTGACAGCAATCTGCAGGACCGATCTGTTACATAATTGGATCGTCTGTGGGATCCTTGATTTAGTCAAAGCCTAATCTTTGACGAGTCTGGCGATACGAGCCAGTCTGCCAGCGTACTCCGAAACTTTAATATGCTATTTCGCAAGGAATTTCTCTAGCAGCTTGATTGATGCGCATTTATTAATCTTAAAATTATTACACGGCACTTACTGAGATATCTTCATTCCCTTGTTACTTTTGTAAGTATGATCCGTCATGATCTGGTAACATATTGCCTTCAATTCATCACGTTTATATTTCTTGCTAAGTGCAGTATTTAATCGACATTCAGTCTTGGCTAATGGCAATCAGATACTACGTTTGTATGAAAAATATATCCATTTTGACTTTCTGCACTCCACCTTCTGACTCACTCCATATGAACTTCAACAATGCAAAATCTCACACTCCTCCGTGTGCGCAATATACTTAAAAAGGTGTACAATTTTTTTCCTTCAGGTATTAGTATTTACATTTAGAAAGCAATCATCACAACATTTCGTTTTTGGAGTTTACTCCTTAAGAATCAATTTATATACAAGGCCAAGGCCGGTATGAAAAATTTATGAGGAGTGAAATTTTGACGAGCGTTAACTAAAATGCGTTACGTTTTTCTGCGTACCTACCTTGAGCACCTTCTGCGTTCAAGTCATGTATGTGTCAAATGTCGTTTCATTTCAAAGTTTTATATTATTTCATTTAATATATGTAAATATTCATCATCTCGGCCATTTATACGTCCACTGCTGAATGAAGACCTCCCCCTTAGATTCCACAACTGTGTCATCGTTTTGGGGGGTATTTGCCAATACTCACCACGCTTCGCAGGCGGGCTGGCACAGTATGGCTACCGCTTCACAGAAAAGACCCTGCTGCCCATACCTCTGGTTTAGATTCCCATAGTCGTGTTTTACGACATTCACGGGCGGAGATGGAGTGGTGCTATATTCTTAATCCGGACACCACACGGACTAAATATTTAAGTATTGATGCAATTACTAGGTAGGTTATAATTCATTTTTATATATAATATATATCGTACATATAAACATCCGTGCTTTTAACTTTTTAACCCTCACTGCCTATTAATTACTGAGACAATTGTACTTACGGAGTAAACTCCACTCGTGCGTGAGAGCCGACACACACAATTTTTTTATGAGTTTCAAAGTGTGTATGGTAAATACATGGTACAATTCATTTTAAATCACAGTTTAATACATATTTATTACTCATAGAAAATATTAAACAAAAAGTGTAGCGATTCAAAACTCAAAGCTGCAAAATGGATTTCAATGTATAAAGAGTAGTTTTAAATAATGTTTAAACTTAGATATGAAAATAATGTATAAAAAAGAAAATTTTCAATCTAGTCAGAGGTTGTCAAGTCAAATACCCTTCTTTGTTAAAATATGACGTGACATTCAGCTGCATTGCAGCTGTGCAGCGTCTACGAGAGTGAGCAGGGAAGTGGGCAGAGGCAGTGGGCAGAGGCAGTGGGCAGAGGCAGTGGGCAGAGGCAGTGGGCAGAGGCAGTGGGCAGATACAGTGTGTAAATAAGTCGCTTCCTATGTCCCTGCCACCGGCTCTAGCCCTTCCCTGCTCACTGCCGCGAATGCGTGCTGAGTGTAAACGAGATGGCAACGTATCTGTTCACTGAGTAGTACCTAATTACTGAATAAATACATGATTGATTGATGAATATACCAGATTTTTTAAACTAAGCTGACCATGATAGTCCACTTTATCAATTTAAGTAATTAAATCTGAATTCGGTATTCAAGTGGTGATAAATTAGAGCTTAATTCCCCTTGACATTCACTATTCCTATAATAGTGAGTATTCCCTCGTTCTACAAACATAACACATCAATAAGTAATCATATGATGCGGACAAGTAATTTAGTACGAATATTCTTTCTATAAGGTATCCTGGAAATCGGAATCGTCGATCCATCTTTATGTAGATATTGTTTTTACACAATTTATGGGTATTAGCTTGCCCTGTATGTATATCTGTGTCTATATAATTATCTAACTATTGTAAATGTAATGGAATCTTGCTATACAATTTTCACTCACTTCTAGATGTCCGATTGTTTGAAATTTAGCTGACGTATCAAGAATCGATGACACTACAATAATTTGGCATGACTATGACCTGGTGGTGTCATCAGGATAATAAAAACTTAATGACAGGTTAGTAGTATACTAGACATGTGCAAATAATGAATTCAATATTCAATTTTAGTTTTTTTTTTTTATGTATGTCCACCGATTACTCTGAGATTTGTGAACTGGTTTGATCAATTCTTTTTTAATTAGTGCAAAAGGCTTTCGAGTCAGTCCCGTATAAATTTCATTACATTTGATTGAGTAGTTTTGTAACCAGCTTCAATAAATAGGTTAATTTGACTGCGCTTAGCTAGATGATGTCTTAATAGTTTCGATTTATATACTTAATGGAACCGATTTGAGTCATTCTTATTTTTAGAGTTAAATACTGATACCAAACTGGAAAAAGTTCTTATTTACTCTAAAAAGAAACAAATATAAATACCGACTTCAAAAACCCTACACGATATAAAAATATTAAAACCACTGAATAGGAAAAATAACTTTATTTATGAAGTCGGTCGGGGCCAGATATGACCATGGTTCATGCAGACCAACGAGAAGTAAGATTTTTTAAAATACCCTTCGAATTGAGAACCTCCTCCTTTTTGAAGTCGGTTAATTATGAATTAAATATTAAATTTTACGTAAAACCTTTAAAAAAGTTACTGTTTAGTTTTCTGGGTATCAAAGGTAAACTTTTGAAACTATAAGTAGTGACCACCCTAAATTTTTATTTTACATTAATGAATTATTTTGTGCTTTTGTACATATTTTATTATTTTAAAAGCGTGTTTTTATTAATTGTACAGTTCTTTTTTATACTTTTACTCTGTTTTGTTTTAAGTTTACTGATTGTTCTTTTATACGTGATCCACATTATCTAGATCATACTAGAATTAATCTTCACACCCTTACCAGAACACTTTGTGTATGTCATGAGTAATATTAGTGTCTGAATAATTTCTGAAAACGGGACAAATAAATACACAAAAACTAATTTATGCTTGAAACCGTTAAACTAACAGTCGCATCGCTTGAACGGTAGAAGGGTAAATAAATAAAACAGGTGCACTCAGCCGCATTATGGCGAGCAAATCTAATACTAGACCAGCCATGTTTTTATTAAATGTTTCATTATATCATGTTTAGCGAGCAAGTTTGCTGTCCTTGCTTTTGAAATATGGAAGTTGTATTAAATCAAGTTCTACTTCGATGTCTTCTGGTTTTTTAGACTAATCTGTGACGAGGTGAGCAAGTCATTCACTTGGTGGTAAGCGTCATGCTTGTCCATAAGAATTGTGCTTAATGGTAGTAAAGTGGCACCACATTGAGCTGGTCTACTCGAGGTATTAGTTATTTAGTCTCTTATGCCCAGTTACATTAGTAGCTACACTGCCCTTCAAAACGGAACACCTTAACTTCTAAGCAAGGCTGCCCAAACCCAGGCACGCGAGCCAATAAGTGGCCCGCCAAGGCATTTGTATTTTCCCGCCAACAGCGGTCAGCTGGCGATATCACAAGCCGCTACGCGATCTGCACTCCCTTGAAATAGATATTAACTGCAATAGATTCATCACACGGTCTTCAGTAAATTTCATAACATTTTGGAAATTGTTACCAGACGAAGCCTTGCTCGCAATATGTGATCTTAATGGTTTCAGCAGATTTGGTTTAACTCTGAAAAGGTGTTGTTCTACTCGCATGTTTGTGAAAAACTCACTATGCAAAACATGTTTCAGACTTAATTTTACTAAGCCCAGAGTTTTCGCCAGATATTGATAAATTGTTAACACAGAAACCTTTTCATAGGTTTTATTAATTTTTATTATTAGATTATTGTTAAACTTAAATAGCCATCATCATTTTGATTAATTTAAATAGCCATCTACTGCTCTAGGCAAGTTTAATTTACTGGATGGCCCGCCAGCCAGGCCCCTCTTTTCCATTGGTCACTCTGGTCAAATGCCCAGGGCCCCGCGATCCAATCCTCGTTATTCTAAGGTGCACAGGGCCTCCAATAGGTTAAAGACGGCCCTGCTGCCAACTGACACGGAGTCGAAATTATGGCCTACCTTCAACATTGGTTAGGCAGCCTTGGTCTGAAGTTTAAACACTACTGCTTGGCACTAATATAGCCTCAGAACAACATCATCGTCATCACATCAGCAAAGGACGTCCACCGCTGAACAAAGGCTGATTTCCACATTTGTGTCATCATTTTGGAGGGAATCCGTCAGTACCCATCACGCTTGACAGACTGGTTGATTGGCGCAGAGTGGCTGTTGTTCCACACAACGGACGCTGCCGCCTATCCCTCTAGTTTAGAGCCTCTTGGTCTCCTTGTACGACATCCACGGGAGCAGATGACGCGTGATATATTTTTAATCCAAACACCATACGGATTCAGACTCAGAACATTATTTTTCTGAATCAGAATCTCGTCGAATCTCTCTGAAATCTGACTTCAAAATGTCAGTTTTCTAATGAGATAACAATGATAACAGCAATGGTAGCGCTACCAGCACGTGGCTCTGTAACAACCTGTAATGACTATCAGATGATATCCCTGAAATCAAAGATTCAAATCTTTGCCTGGAATATGTTTGCATGACAGCCGGGGCCGCTGGTCTAACCAAGGACTCATTGATGCAACAGTGCGCGTTCGGTTTTAATGTGCTCTCCGAGACACGAGGAGCTCTTAGTTTGTGAGGTTGAGCTGATCATTAATTCATAATCTCGTCTCCGCTAGGCGAAGATTTTTTTGGGCAACATTATTTAATAATACTTTGGCCAAAGCCGTTCGTCGTTGCAGAAGACTAGTTCCACTTCCTTTTTGTCCGTATTTGCTACAGTTTGCTTACTTTACTTGTCTTCGATGTTGCGTAAACGTACAAATTGACGCTAATACAAGATACCATCATTCGA
The DNA here is from genome assembly GCA_947459985.1 of Diloba caeruleocephala. NCBI lineage: Eukaryota > Metazoa > Arthropoda > Insecta > Lepidoptera > Noctuidae > Diloba > Diloba caeruleocephala. The sequence continues at coordinate 9,977,020 of OX381627.1, read as the reverse complement.
TTAACTAGAAAATGGCTGTGTAAACTCAATCTACCATAGAACAAAATAGATATGGCGTGGATTTGTTTAATATTCTAAAGTGCACTATAAAGATTTGTTCAACACATTAATTGAGTCATTCAACAAATGTATTTAGCGTATCTGCTCACTTAGAAAAGTAACAACAATAACAACAGACGTTCCGCAGTGTGAGCAGAGAAAAGTGCACTTCAATCGGGGCTACGAAGAGAGTTTTAGCTTACATATAATAAAAATGAACGAGACACAAGTCTTCGTTTGGGGTGCACTGTAGTCGGGTTCGTGTGGTCTCCGGAGTTTTGCGTATTTTAACCCTTTCCCCATACTACTATTTTTACTGTGTCGTGGGTACAGTTTACAGACATCACCCAGATCCAAAACAACAATTTGTAGATCATACAAATATTTGGTGCGGGGATTGAACCCGTGACCCGTTGTACAGAAAGCCAGTCGTTTAGCCACTGTGCCAACCATGGCATCAACAATAGCACCGCTCCAGCTCCTCCCGTAGATGACGTAAAAGCGACTAAAGGACTCTCACAATGAGAGGGATGGGCAGCAGCGTTTCGTCTTTTCTTTTCTTTCTTTCTTTTTTTAAAAAACGTTGCTCCACACTAGGATTTCTCCTGTGTCGTGGGTGCGTTTTACAGACATAAATTACAACAACTACCTGCAGATCATACAAATATTTGTTCCGTGTGGGAATCGACAGTCAGCAGCTATTTTGCACTCACCAACCCGCCTGCTAAGCATGGTGAATAATGGCAAATTCCCTCCATAATGCATACACACGGCATATAACTGTCGTTGTGTAAATCTATGGGGGAGGCTTTTGTTCACTTTCTTTTTTGACTTTCTTTGGCTGATATGATGATGTAATCGGGTTAACACAAGATACACTATCGTTTGCTCTGAGATCTAAACGCAGGGCTCATAATATGGACTTGAACTAAGAATCGTGCAACACCATCGGCTGTCACGCTTGTGATAACGAAATAGGAGCAAGAGACTATTTTAGTTATTAAAATGTGCACTAAACGAGTATTTAATTTTTAAGTATATATTATATATATATTCTCATATCTAACAATCTTGAAATCTGCGCAGCCACTCAACGAACGCTATTAATTTCCGTTCAACATTTTATTTCTTAAAAATATCGAAAAAGATACTTTTGATTAGCTAATCTCTCTGTCGATAGAATGTCGATATTCTGTTAATGTTTTTGACGTAAACGTGCAATCTTTGGAAAGTAATTACAAGTTTAGGTACGAAAAGATGTAAAAAGATAAAAAGCTACTGGCCTTTAGTAATTTGATTGAATTTGGGCACGCAACTTTGATAAAAGTGTATGTTACAATAATAATGAAATCGTAAGGGAGGGGATCGCTATCGATTTACTCTAATTAATTCAGCTGGTTCTTCACAAGCCTTTTCTAAATTATCTTATGGGACCCTGTTGAAGCCTACCAAATTCGCTAGATTCTCTACATTCTTCAACTACTTTAAACAGATTGTCAGTTTATCTGGATTTGGACATTCACACTTTCCGATGGCTGATTTACGGAATCTCGGATCGATCTCTGAATCCAATTAGGAATGATTTGCTGCTTCAGATGACAGTCCTGCTGTCGTGGCATGTGGCATACTAAAGTTTATGTTACATAAAATGAAGCTTTAAAATAACAACACATATATATATAATGCACGAATGAGTGAGTTAAGATCCAATCTCTCATGGAGGCCATGGTTGAGCGCTTGAACTTGTCCTCGACGATAGTCTCTGGTTAGGGTAATGCCAACTTGATCAAAGTCTATTTAAAAAGACCCGGGCTAGTCTTTTCTTTTCTAAGCGTATTCAATTTCTACTGATTCCTAATTTGCCTGATTACAGATACTGACTGATTGATACCGATAGTACAATAATTTAACATCTTGAGCTCCTGGGTGTATTTTGGCATCGGTTCGCAATTTAGAGTCTAAAGCCCAGTGACTGCCTAAACTTTCTTTCACTGGCAGATGGTGATGTTATACGGAATAACTTAGGCTACTTTTATTTTAGAAAAAGAATAAGGATTCCGCGCACAAAAATTAAATCCATGATATCTAATATACTCTATGTCAACTGTCTATGCCGCCGAAGTACTGATAAAATGATTTATGAATAATCCCATTTCTTTTAAATTAGACAGTGGGTGAAACCTTGTGGCCCAGCTAGTATACAAATAAATTGAATGTGACTCTAGTTGAAGGTAGGCTTCAGAGCCTTTAGCATAGACGAAGAGTTGCTAGTATAACAGTGTTTTTCAGCTACTCTTCATAAAGTGCCTGATAGCGTACCATCAACATCCATACCATAATTATATATGATATCATCCAATAACGAGATGTAGCTCTGCATCACAGTGTTATAGTAGATACCAGTACCCACGAAGCGTTAAGCTTGCACCTTTTATTCATACTACCAAGGAGTGGAACTCCTCAGAGTCTGTTTCTTATCGATCTCCAATCTTGAACTTACGATGAACAGTATCTTCTAGGCAAGCGTGCTTTATCGTAGACCTATATTCTCATAGTATCAGTAACGTTTGCAGGTTTCTAAGCACCCATGGATTATGTAACTATTTAATTATATTATAACTTATATTAGTTTGAAGTCTACAGTAAAGTTACGCAGATAGAATCTGGTGACTTTTGATCACTATGTGATTGATGGTTATATATGTTATAAATTTAACGTTAGTTTAACCAATCCTTATTTATGTGCTCTAAAACGTAACACGAATAAAATACAAAAAAAATATTTCGTTGTATGAACGACTCTAAGCTATTAAGTGTTATTTTAACGTATAAGCATAATAACAATAATAAATAACACACCTTGAATATCTCTGTCTCTGGTCATACGTAAGGTGAAATGAAGGAAAATACCACGGATTTGTAAACATTTATGTAATATACCGTAAAGTATGAGATCATTACGGTGGGGCTTATCTCTCGTGGCGACCGCTCAGCTTGTATGAGGTTCGATTCACGCTGAAAGCTTACGAGATAAGGTCTTATTCTTACGCTAATGTCAGAGCTAAACGCCTTCGATATTAAAAAGGTTATAGGCTGTATACAATACGTCTAATTAAAAGTTTGAATAATGGTTGGGAAGGCAGTCACTCCTCTTATAATATAAATATTACCATATTCTGGGAATTAGGGAACCGCAGGTGTTCTTAGAATTTGTTATTTGGGCTCGAACGAATTTTATTGGAAGATTTAGTATTGGACCAATTATCGACTAAAGTGACTACAACTTCGAAATCCAAAACCACAGAAAATGCACGAATGCACACTTAAGTGCCTTTATCATTGAATCATCGTCCTACCAGCCAAAGGACGTCCACCGCTGAACAAACACCTCCCCCATAGATTTCCACAATGACCGGTGACTTGCCGCCCGCATCCAACGATTCCCAGATACCTTTATCAGGTTGTATGTCCATCTCGTTGGAAAAACCCACTCGAGAACCTTTTTGCCCCAACGGTCATCAGTTCTACGATTTATGTGCCCCACCCATTGCCACTTTAGCTTACAATCAATGGTCTACTGGAACAAATTAGAGCAGAACGAGAAGCCTCGTAATAGGACCAAACAAGGTTATGGTGTTTTGCTGACACACGAATTAACACGTGGATGCTTATTACAATCAGACAAACCACCCGAGAGCCAGTCAATCATTCCGCTATATAAAATGAATCTAAAATAAATAGTTTAAGTTGCAGATACTGCACGGTTCAGGGACCACTTAAAAGTTTATAAAACTGAAGCGAAACTATAGAATCTGTAATTGTACAAAGAGAATAAAATGAACGAATGTGTATATTTTGCATTATTCACAGATGTGTTGCTTCACTAACTCAAAGGGCGTCTCTTGGGGACAATACAAGACACTCAGATAATGTCATACTTTTGAGCTCTGATATCACTCATATTAATGCAGTGAGTAGGATTAGGATAGGTATTGATGTTGCCGATTTTAGTTGTAAGAAAAATTAGAGAAAGGAAATAAAAAGAAAGTTCTTGTAACCGAAAACGTTAAAAAGTTCATGACCGCCACATTTTTCGTGTGTAAATCGGTCTTTGAAGTAAAACTTCCTTAGGTGCGATCAAGGGTCCCCGGAGGGTTGACCGCTTTACAGTCGCCCTCTCCGAGATGTGCCTATAGGCGTGGCACCAGTGGGCGGCTCAATTGTAATCATGTGAGGACCTGGAGCCTACCTTAGGTGCCGAAGATGACCGCTCCAGTGGTTTTAGCCAATACGAGTCCGGCATACCCCTTCGCCCTTCCCCGAGGCGAAGGAAGTTCATGAAGAATTTCCACTTGGCACCAATAATAAAGTTGCGACTAAGGGGTAACTGAATGCTTTAGATGACGTACATAAGAGTGACGAAAGCGTAACGGAGTCATGTTTATGTCCGTTTATGTTTTGTGTTATTTATTTCTAATCTATTTTTATAAATTCAATACTATGTAATAATAATTATCTTATTAATATTTTATAGTAATAAATAAAAACAATATTAATACGTAAATCAAACATAACTTCATAAAAGTAAACCTTTGTAGGGAACTCAAGAGTAAATACGTAGAATATGCAAAAGAAACGTTTAGTCACTGTTAATTTTCATAATGGATAGCTTTCGTCAATAACTGTTAAGCTTAACTTTTAGTTATTATAAAACAAAATATCTGTTTTGAACGCAACACGTCCTGTTCTATAATGAAAAATGGTAAAATCAAAGATACAGAATTACCTCATCATATCATCATATCGGCCATTTATACGTCCACTGCTGAACAAAGGCCTCTCCCATATAACTTCCACAACTGTATCATCATGGGGAATTTGCCAATACTCACCACGATTGGCAGGCGGGTTGGTGAGCGCAGTATGGCTACCGTTTCACAGAAGGGACGCTGCTGCCCATCCCTCTGATTTAGATTCCCTTTGTCGCCTTTTACGACATCCACGGGATGAGATGGAGTGGTGCCATATTCTTAATCCGGACACCACACGGACACGGATGGACATAATTACCTACCTAGGTAAAATTTCAATATAGATAGCATTGACTGTGATATACTACAATAAATTTATGATCGTTCGTATATGATTAATGTATATAGGTACATATCGACAAAAAAGTGTCAAAGGCGCAAATGTGCGTCTTGCGTGTAAGTCTTGACTCTTCATACGTGCCTGTAAATGGTTTGACGTGATTTTTTTTATGTTTATCTTTATTTATGTATATAAGTCATACTTCAACCGCGACTAAACATTTCAAGCTTTCAAATATTTTCTGTCACAAAAGTTTGTTGTTTGAATTTCCGTGTAGTGTCCGGCTTAACAATATAACACCACTCCACCTCCTTCCGTGGATGTCGTCAACGGTTACTAAGGGACTTTAAAGCAGAAGGTCATGCATCAGCATCCCTTCTATGGAACAGCAGCATTCTACGCTCACCAACCCGCCTGCCAAGCGTGGTAAATATTGGCAAAGTCCCCCTTAAATAAGGACACACGGCAGGTAGCCAGTTGTCTACGGGGTGGCCTTTGTTCAGCAGTGGACGTCTTTTTGCTGATATGATGATGATGAGGAAAAAATTTGTTGATGCTCCCCAGGATATGTAGTTATCTCTGCTAGTCCTTTTTGTTTTTTTAAATTTATCCGGTGGAAATACCTCATGTACTTCCTTCACCCCGGGAAAGGGCAACGGGGCATGCCGGTCTCCTACAGGCTAAAACCACCGGAGTGATCATCGTCGGCACCGAAAGGAAGCTCCAGGAACTTGAAAGATCTCCATCTAGAGCCATCCATTGGTGCCACGCCTTTAGGCACATCTCGGAGGGGATGACTGTAAGGCGTTCATCCTCTCTAGCGGAGGGAAGGCGACTGTAAAGAGGCCACCCCCCAGGCATCTCTCGAGGGGATTGTAAAGGATTCCCCCGAGGCCTCACACATGACCACATATGCACCGGGGGTCGCTCGATATGAGCACGCAGATTTCCCAATAAGCGTGCTCGCGACCCCCAAGGCCACTTGCCATATTAAGACGACAGGGGGCTCAGGCCTGTTGGACACGGGCACCGCGGCGGTTGTTACCCCGGCCCCGTGTCCTCCTCCTCCGATGCGACCTCCTTCTGGAGTATTACGCTCTCACAGAAGGAGACCATAGCACTCCAATTTTCATGCTCTGCCACCATAGTCGACATTACTGCTGGCAAAGAGAGATCTTGCCCGATCCGACTGACCAGGATCCGCCGCTCGGCAGTCCACGCAGGGCAGTCTCCGAGCGTGTGCTGTGCGGTATCCTGATCGTCTCCACAGTGGTGGCACTGTGCCGTGACCTCGCGTCCTATCCTGTGCAAGTATGCACCGAAACAACCGTGTCCGGTGAATACCTGCGTCAGGCGGAATGTGATGCGCTCGCTCCTTTGGAGCCAGGCTCCGAAGAGCGGCAAGACAGCCTCGACGACGCGCTTTTGCGCGTACTGTGGCAGCATGAGCTGGTCGCACCATAGCACGCATCCATCTCCGCCAAGATATCAAAAGGCGGAAAGCGCGCCAACAGAGTTGCCGTCTCAAAGGACACCGTTCGGTATCCTCGTGCGATCCGTATAGCCGCTCTACGCTGCAGACCGTGGATCTTGGTTCTGCAGCGCTGGACGCCCGAAAGTCGAGATGACCAAACTGGCGCCCCGTAGAGGGCCACGGACCGCACGACTCCCCCGTAGAGGCGGCGAACTTCTTCCCTCGGTCCCCCGAGATTGGGTAGCAGCATGTACAAGGCACCTACTATCCTTTCGACCCGGGAGACAAGACGCTCGAAGTACTCCTCGAAGCCCCAACGACTGTCCAGGGTGAGCCCAAGGTACACCATGTACCGGCTCACCCTAATTTGCGCGTCTCCAACGCGTATCCACGAACTGGGGGGCTCTCTGCTACGCGGCAGTTTGTGGAACCATAGCACCTCGGTTTTGTGAGGCGCTATCCGCAAACCTAGAGCGTGGATTTTGGCCACGACAATTGCCACCGCTTGCTCGGCAAGCCGGATGGTTTCCTCGAAGGATTATCTCTGCTTGTCCTACATTGAACTTAACACGGTAACGAGTGAAATATGGGTGAATAGCAGCACACCTCCTTTCACTTCCACCTTTGAAGAATACAGGATATTCCGCAATGAAGGTCACGTCTAAAAACCGTTTTATTTAACTCCCGGATTAGCGCGGAAGGATCCTACACAACGTAGCTCTGGCAGCAGTGGTTTTGTCATATATCACGCACGAGTGACACTCATCGTCACCCGACATAAAGAGGTCCTTGTCACTCCGCGCGGGGAGGCAAATACGTTAAGTTGGTCATTGAAAACGGTACTGTATACTTCCATTGAAGCTTCGATACAAGATCTGTATGTAGGTTGTTACGTCTTAGGATCATACTAATATTAAAAAGCAAAAATGTTTGTCTGTTCGGAAAATGTTACATGCGATTGGAGATGACACCTTCACGTTTGTGCATGCGGAATTTATGTACTTTCTGTACTCACAATCATTATCATGATAACAGCCACAGAACGTGCATTTCTGAAAATGGCCTCTCTTATAGTTGTTTATGATCGCAGTATGGCTAGTATTCCACAAAAGGGACGCTGCTGCCCATCCCTCCTATTTAGTCTCGTAGTCGCCTTTTACTCGTACAATATCCATGGGAGGAGATGGAGTGGCGCTATATTCTTAATTGGAACACCACATGGAATATCAAGTAATTATTTATTTATTTGTACTTACTTAATAGGGGTCGTAGTTGGTAGAGTAGAAATAATAATCTTTTAGAATTATAGGTCCGTTTATTTTCTTGTATCACAATGAGAGAGATGACATACCCGCACAGTTCAATTGATTCTATAATATAATACTCTGCGCAACATTCGTTCGTATGACAAGTTAACAATCATTACATTTTCAAATATTGTTCATAATTTTTTCTTTTCTTAATGGCCACAGATACTCTATAGTTCACAAGGCGGACGGATGGTAATGCCGTAATGATTTTGCAGACAACTTTTGGTTTGAAAAAGAAATGCATCGAAGCGGCACAAAAATTCAATAACAAGATATAGGTACATGTACACGGTCAAAAGATACGGTTTAAATATACTTCATTCAATACGTACTATTTATCATTATAACCATGCCCGTAATTGTTGATTTGGATTGCAACGAGTTGAAATAGTTTTCCAGAAGTTTGCATTTAAAAGAAGATTTACTTGGAACTTTTTTATATAAAGTACATATTGCCTTTTTTATATAAAGTACATATGCCGTGTGGTGCCGGCTTAGAATACCACCAACCCGTCTCCTCCCGTGGGTGTCGTAAAAGTCGACTAAGGGATTAACCGGGGGATGGGCAGCAGCGTCCTTCGAGTACATTAACAACTCAACTGCGATCGCCAACCCGACTGCCAAGCGTGGCGATTATGGTAAAACCCTTCAATGAACACACCCGCTGTAGCGATCTTTGGGGGAGGCCTGTGTCCAGCAGTGGATTTCATTCGGCCGAAATGATGATGACATATTATTTTAATTAATTCGCCCCAGAGTTTCTGTTTGTCAGATTTAAGGGTATGAGATATTTACATAAAGGCTGTCACTCCGTCACTGAAAACCGTGACTGGTTTATTATGGGAAACACTAATTGTGTATGCACTGCCCTTGACACGCGCTCGCTGCAATGCTGTTTATCTGCTGATATATGTACTTGATTTAATATTGGATTGTAGACTTTAGATATGGACCTGGTACATGCCGCAAATTAATACATAGCAGTATACCATCAAGTATTACATGACAGTCAGATATAAAAAATCGTGAACTATTTTCCCAACGACTACTACTATAACCCCGGTTGGTTGGTTTATGAACCACCTTTAGGGTTAACCATTTCGCTAAACGGGTGTCAGGTCATATAATTGTTTGATACAAAAAGTAGAGGGTTGAAAGGTTTTCATTCTAGTTTCACCTCAGGTATTTATTCAACTGAAGTACATTATCATAGTGAATGTGTTGTCACTCGCAGACTCACACAACTGTCATGGAAAGCTGAATAATGCTGCTTTTGTTACGAATTTATAGAACAATGATGACTACCGGGACTTCAGTCGTATGGTTTATGTAGTTTATGAAAACTGTGGGTACGTAATCAATTCTGCAGTAAGTTCCGATCCCGTTCCAGATCGAAAAAGTGTTTAGTATCAAATCCGCATAATAACATATTTTAAGTAATAATTACTAATACATAACAAACGGCATTTTTTATGTCTTATGTTATTGTTGTAGAGAATCATACTTATGTGGTCATCACCACTCCTACGATGTGGTCGTATCCATACTGTTCACTACAAGTGTAAAAGTTAATAATAATATAATTCTAATGCATCGACTTAATGTAAAAGCCCTACGTAAAAACTGATTCTGAATTCCGGATTCGTCCACAATATGTACACGTCTTTGGCTGATATCTACGGTAATAATGTTATTACTTTTGCCAATTATATAATATCATAGATATGTTACGTTCACATTAAATTCAGTCTTGCTAGGTATGTATAAACCTATAAAACTGCACAACCTATGCTGTAAGAAAGAAGATAGAAAATCTACGAGAGTAAAAAAGATAGCTATCTAAAATGACAACATATGCACTCGATGTCTTTGTCGCACCTGTGATAGAATATACGTGTTGTCTCTTTTCTTTGCTTGTCCTGTGTTTTCTTCGAGAATATTATTCTTTAAATAACTTGAATAGTTTTTTTTTTCAAATATTTTATTTAGTTGTTACACCACACGTGAGTGCGTGTGGTGTGAGATCCTTTGTTCTTTATTTATTTTGTGCATTTTCTATACGCACGACGGCATTGTTATTACTTAATTAATAAAACAATACAGTTTGTGACAGTGTGTGTCGTTGTCCTGTTTTAGGCGAATTGATGGCGAGGTGCTACAATTGGAGGAGATTTGGTTCTTACTTTTGGCACACTACATGCATATCTACTTCTTTTGACATATAATATCATTGACTTTTACTGAATAAAACGTCAGTACAAAATCGTTAGCATGGAGTTTGCAATAAGCAGTAGCTCAGTGCGATTGTTAAACAGTTCACAGCTACGGATCTCAGACAAGTTGCAACAACTTAGTCGAGTTGCGGTTACTTGCTCTTAGAACAACACTACACCGCGATGAAGCTGCGAATTGTAGCTTTTAACTTGTAAAGAGATAAAATTGTTCACCAAAATTAAATTTTAAACTTTTTGGTTTTAACGTATGTATAATAAAAAACAACAGCTCCCAGATGTATAACATAGGTTATCTTATCATATTGTACGAGCATCGTCACATGGATTATGTTGTTTTACTTTTAACCTGTAAGCTGAATAGGCAATCGCGTCTTACATGCGCAGCCTAATTTAAATTCTTTTATGAGTTAGTGTATATAACAAACGCTCTCAATGAAGACGAACACCAAGCAGTGATTGATTTCTGTGAACATTCCGTATCGTGTACGGCAAAACTGCTCGTACATTTACTTTGAAGTGCTTATTAATGTGAAAGTTAATGTTTGAATGATTGAGGCTCCAGCACACTCAAACGGCTGAACAGATTCTAGAATCAAATTTGGGATAGAGGTAGATTATGTCGTGGAATAGTATATAGGATATCAAGTTCCCTAATGAAGGGCATGGACGAAGTCGCGAGTAATAGCTAATTAAATTTGATAGCACGGTTACCGCAGTGGCTAAGCAATTGGCTTGCAAGCCAATTGCTCTGCGGTAACCCGAACAACCGGTAGCACGTAGCGTACTACCTGCTACGAACTATGGTTTCAGTCCCGCACGGAACAAAAATTTGTATGATCTACAGATAGTCGTTTCGGATATGGGTGTATATACATATAAAATGTACTGAACTGTACACTAGAGAAGAAAAATCATTGTATAGTTATGTGAGATGTCGTTAGAAAAAAACATGAGTGGAAATATCTATTTGAAATCTGGATATTATTCAACGATTTAAAAAGATACTACTCTGTCCAATCCTTCAGGGAAAATATGCAGTTATTTTGTATAATAAATTCTTAATTTCATCCGATAATTTTATGTCTTTACTAGCTTTTAATATTTCATCTTTCAATGGTTCCTCATCCCTGTACAAAATAATAAGTAGATTGTAGGTAAGCAGTCGACAAAGGCCGTTTAATAAGCTTTTCATATTTAGTGGCTCCTACATTAAACTGCCATTTTTGTCCTCATATCGTAAAATGGGAAAAATGCCGAGTTAGCTTCCCGATAATATTCCGCCAGTTCAACTGGCGGACGATTTAATTTAAAGGTTCACTGGTGTTCTGGTAACATTTTGCATTTGATTTTTTGCTGTGCTTGTGAAATTGTTTAGCCGTAGTAAATTAATTCCTTGTTATCAAGGAAAATAATCTATTATCTACATATAGTGCCTATTCTTTTAATTTTGTAAAAATTAATGATTTACACTTTAGTAATGTCTTAGATTTTCGCGATTATTACACATTATAATAAAACACTTTTAAACGGATTCTATCGCGTATATTTTTTGGTTTTTGATTTTCCTGACGTTTCGAATACTTTGCAGCATTCGTGGTCGCAGGATGACTAAGGTGACAGGCGTCGTTACAGATTTTAAAAAGTTACAGATTATATTATGTAAATTTTAAAGTTTTTTTTATTTAATTATGATTTACACTATATCCACGGGTTTCCAAGTACTGGGCAATGTTAACTCTTCTATGTGATATGTTGGTATTTATAATAGATACTAACTATAACTGTGGGATGCCGTTGACTTTAGACCTAGTCAAGGCCACCTAGGCAAGTCAAGCGGATCCAGGATTGTAATATGGGGGGCCCATATTACAGTGGGATGACTGTAAAGTGGTCATCCCCTCTAGCGGACGGCAAGCGGCTGTAAAAAGGCCGTCCCCCAGGCACTTCTCGGGAAGGATTGTAAAGGATAATTTCGTAAGCCGTAGTTACGAGTACCACGCACCTGTAGGTACGCACAGGTACTCTAGTGTGATCATACGAGGACCTGGAGCCCCCCTCAGGTGCCGAAGATGATCGCTCCAGTGGTGTAGGCCGTGTGCACTTTTTTATATTGATATGGTCAGTGTATGCGCTTATTAGACACCCAGGATTCCTTACCACCTTTTCTAAATCCTTGTCAGTCATCCATTTCATTATTTACAATCGACGTTTTACACATAAAATGGAGGATTTCTCCTGCATCGTGGGTACAGTTTATGACATGCACACACACCCAGACCCGGTACAACTACATGTCATCATAGTAGCCAAACAACGTCCACCGCTGAACAAAGGCCTCCCCCATAGATTGACACTATTGTTTCATCATTTTAGGGGGTATCTGCCAGTACTCACTACGCTTGGCAGGTGGGTCGGAGAGCGCAGTATGTTTCACCGAAGGGGCACTGCTGCTCTTCCCTCTTATTAAAAGTTGCCTTTTATGACATCCACGGGAGAAGATAGAATGGTGTTATATACTTAATCCGGACACCTCACGAAAAAAAAACTACCTACCGCCGTACCCATATTTGTTCCGTGCGGGAATCGAATCTGCGACCCGTAGCGTTAATCGCCACTGCACCAACCGTGTCGTCACTATAGCCTTAAGGATACGTGGCTAATATTGCAGGATGGCATAAAAGCTATGACGTCAAAATCCTATGTTGCTCTGATATCTTTAACAATAGCTGAATAAATAGCATTGGATGACGTCATATATTCTATACAAAAGATTCAGGAATGTATAGCATTATTAATTCTAGAGATTTTATGGGTATGACCATTAAAAGTAGAAATGTATGTTATTCATGAAGTTAAGGATGTTTGCATTATTTAGCATTTTTATTTGTAACTAGCTGTGCTCCGTGGTTTCATTCGCCGTGTAATTTAATGGAAATCAGATTATTTATAAATAATTATCATATAAATAGTATATCTATAAACCTATATATATTGGATTTCATGAGATTAATTATTTTTCTAGGTAACCTTATTCTTTTTTATAAAATAAAGTAGCCTAAGTAACCTACTCCTTATAACATCAGCTATCTGCCAGTGAAAGTCCCGTCAAAATCGGTCTAGCCGTTTCGGAGATTAGCTGGAACAAACAGACAGACAGACACAAAAAAGTTATTTAGTTAGTAGTTGTACCGTATTTACTTTTATATGCATTTAGTAATAAGCGGTTATTTTTACATTACAAACAGACACTTAAATTTGGTGCCGGCTCAGAATGCCACCACCCCATCTCCTCCCATGGGTGTCGTAAAAGTCGACTAAGGGATTAGCCGGAGGATGGGCAGCAGCGTCCTTCGAGTACATTAACAACTCAACTGCGATCGCCAACCCACCTGCCAAGCGTGGCGATTATGGCAAAACCCCCCCAATGAACCCACAATACATCCATATCGGTGGTTGTGGTGATCTTTGGGGGAGGCCTGTGTCCAGCAGTGGACTTCATTCGGCTGAAATGATGATGATGATGACTTAAATTTTATTTATTTGTATATTGGCCATTACAAACAGACACTTCAATTTCATTTATTTGTATAGATTTAATTGTATCCTCCTACTGTTTATCGGACCGAAATTTGTGAAACCTAACCAAGTCCCGAAGGCTTGTGCGTATGTTTCTAAAATCGTTTCTTAAAAAAGAATATGATTAAGCGATTATAACCGGGGAATAGACATCAAACGATCAAAGCCGAACTGGATCAGATTACCTGATTAACGGATGTTGTATGAAGGCTCATTATTTGTGTATTCATCATTTCTCTTTGAAGAGATCTCTTGATAATAAATTGTAGGGTTTAATATTGAGGAATATTATGACTCGACGACGGTGTGCAGCGCTAAGGCCAAACACAGACGACAAAAGTCCGCGAAGCGTAGCAAAAATGTCTACGGGGGCCTTGCGACAGAACGTATACGGTGTACGAACATTAATATTGTTCGCTGGAACTTTAGAGAAACTCATGGAATTGAATATTCTAGATTACATTGAATTGCAATGCACTTAAAGTGAAGACATTTTCACAGAGAGCTGGGTTCACCCCTATATTATGGATCAATGAATAAAAAGACATTTTCATGGAAAACATGCTCAGTTAAACTTCTTTCAATAGCAAAATCTCAATCTTATTTTTCCCAAAAATAGTAAATATTCATCAAAATTAAAACGCCATTATATAGAATATTAACTAAATATTTAAGTTTTCGTTGTAATAATAAAGTATGCGACTCTGAAAAAATATTGTTTTCCCAAAAACAGTAAATATTCACCACCATTTAAAAACATTTCATCATAAACTTTTGCCTAATATCTTTAATCGCGGCATTAAGGTTGCAACATGGCCACCTCAGCCCCAACTTAAAATTTGGTTCAAAAAAGTCACAAACAAGCTTTCCAGTTGGAGTCATTACAATATTTGCGATACGTTACTATTTTTAACTTTCGAACTTGGTACACAATTGTTTTGTTTAATTTAAATTGGATTCTTATACGTAATGTATGGTCTAGCCTGGGGTTTCAATACTTTTTTTAAGTGAGTATAATATTTAACCCTCGTAAGTCTGGGTACATACATACGGACAGAGCGAATTCCGGTCCTTTGCAGTTCGCATAATACATGAGGACGCAAAGCACTTAATGGATAATGATGAAATTGTAAATATGCAATATAAGGGTGAAATCACTCACACATGGTGATGACGGGATGGCGATGGAGGAACTAATTAAATAACAACAACACTACTACGTGTAATTACACTTTACATTACGGTAGTAACCAAGCAAGGCGTCTTTCTACTGTTTTGATAGATAGACAGTCAATAAGAGGCTCACAGTGTTAAGTCAGTGGCTGAAAGAGAGGTCATCATCATCATATCAGTCACTGGACGTCCACTGCTGAACAAAGCCCTCCCCCGTAGATTTCCACAACGAGCGGTCACATGCCGCCCACATCCAACGACTCCCAGCGACCTTCACCAGGTCGTCTGTCCGCTTCGTTGGAGGTCGTCCCACGCTGCGTTTTCCAGTGCGCGGTCTCCACTCGAGAATCTTTTTGCCCCAACGGCCATCAGTTCTACGAGCTATGTGCCCCACCCACTGTCACTTCAGTTTGCCTTTCAGCTATGTCGGAAACTTTAGTTCTTCTACGGATGTCCTTATTTCTAATTCGATCTCGTAGAGAAATACCAAGCATAGCTCTCCTCATACCTCGCTGAGTGACCTTGAGTTTTCTTATGAGGTCCAAAGTGAGTGACCACTTCTCTGTTCTATATATCATCACTGGTAACACACACTGCTTAAAGACTTTCGTCTTGAGGCAGTTTCGCGAACGATACCCAGCCGAGTCGGATTGACCTCTTTCTTGAAGTCGGACCTACCTAACTAGACAGTTTATCCCAGGTACACATACTCGTCAACAACTTCGAGAACAGAGCTCCCAACGGATATTGGGATAGGCACGACATGGGCTTTCGACATGACTTTCGTCTTGACCATGTTCATGTTAAGGCCCACCTGTTGGGAATCTCTGTTGAGATCATCGAGCATAGTGTTGAGCTCTTGCAGCGATTCTGCCATGACTACGATGTCATCGGCAAATCGAAGGTGAGTGATATACTCGCCATTGATGTTAATGCCGAATACTTTTTACTCTAGTAGCTTGAAGGCATTCTCAAAGAAATTCTCCTTGAAAGATAGGTATAGAATAGAAATTATAAGTTTTTGACTGCATCATCTCAAACACAGTAAATATAATCGACACATAAATTGGCAACTCACTCGTGTGTTTTATGATTAATTAAACATTATATATATATGTCCAGTTCACCACAATCTAGGTAGTTTACGAGTACCTCTGGATAGATAGCTGGCCGTCGTCAACCAAACAACGTGCTGACACTTTAAAAAATGGGCTGAAACATTTTGTCGAATCTAATTAAGTTTCGACGGCACGGTTGGTGCAGTGGCTGATACAGTCGGCTGCTGCGCTCCGGGTCGAAGGTTCGATTCCCGCACGGAACAAATATTTGTATTATCTGCAGGTAGTTGTTCCGGGTCTGGGTGCATTGTGTGTGGAATTCATGTCTGTAAATGCACCCAAGACACAGGAAAAATCCTTTAAAAAAAATATATATATGTGGAAACTTACTGAAAAATATTTGAAGAAATCCTAGTTGTAATGCGTAACTTTGATTTTACAAAACATCTTTTTTACGTCCTACTGTCGCTCGTCGGCCAAGGTCAGCCGTAGCGTGGTTAATGTAGCATAGGTCTAATTTACACGCTATGTACCGCTGATAAAGTCATACAAAAAGATTCGGGCCACGCAGTTTGAGTTATGGGTAAGCGTTCACAACTCGTTGATAAGTAGTACATAGATTTTTCTTTTATAAAGGTTTCTACAAAATAGGAAATTTATTTCAAAGTCAACGTGAAATATTTTTATTTCAAATAAACCAATTACCGGCACTTATGAAACGTTAGAATTTAAGTGGCACGGTGTCAATTAGTTGATCCTATGAAGAACAGCCGGCAAGAAACTCGTGGATACTCTTTTAAAATACTTAAGGATATGTAACAACATATTAAGAACATATAAAGGTGTTAAAACTTTATCAATACATTGAAGTTATCAATAAATTTCAAGGGGACAATCAGTTACACGTAATATGGATCGCGTTTATAAAATAAGTTGCAATTGCCATTTCCTTTTGCAATAATATTTGATACTGGATGAACAAAAGTCGCTATGTATCCGAAGAAAAAAAAACACTAACTTATTACGAAAACGTATATACATAAATAAAACTACCGCTTTATTAAAATAGTTAAGAAGACCGGACAAGTGTGAGTTGAATTCGGGTGGAGAGGGTTCTGTATGATAAATATGTTAGCTACCATGTTTTTAGGGTTCCTTCCGTCAGAAGAAAAAAAACAGCGCAACCGTTATAGAATCACTCGTGTATCTGTCACGGCCAAATTTCTCCGAATCCAAGACCATAGTCTTCTTATAGGTTTTCGTGTAATGTAAGTAAAGAGCAATTTATTCATATTTTTTTCAAAGTTTTGGCTAAGTTGTTTAGGAATAAGGGGGGGGAGGTGGTCAATTTATGTTTATTTTCTTAAATAACTTTAAAACGAGATATTTTAAAATTTTAAAGTAAATATATTTGAGACCCTCGCAACAAGCACTTCCATTTTATATGTTACACGGTACAGTTTGCAAAACTTTATTGTTTAATTTTATATATTTTCTCCCAAAAGTAGGTCGCTTTCCAAATTCATTTATTTACGTTACAGGACGTGTCGCAGAAATCCATATGTGTACCAAATTTCAACTGAATCGGTCATATAGATTAGGAGGAAATTGACTATGGCAGACGGACGAAAAGAGTATCCATGGAGTTTCTTGCCGGCTCTTCTCCATGAGATCCACTATTTGGAACCGTGCAACTTAGATTCTGACGTTTCATAAGTGCCAATATTTGGTTTATTTGAAATAAAAAACTTTGACTTTGACTTTGACTTTGGACTGACGGACAGACACACGAGTTATCGTATAGGGATTCCACCGTTTTTTCATTTGGACGTTTGGAACCCCAAAAAGGAGAGATTTTTTACTCAAACTGTTTTACGAAAACAGTCAGTCATGAGCACAAACGTAGTGTAAGTAACTCGACATTTAATTTCCAAAACATCTATTTTCTTCTCGCGTTTCTCATAGCCCGTGTCTATAAACCCAACGGTACATGGTGAGGCTAGCAGAAAGCAGTCGCTCGCTCTTTGATAAGGGACCCTTTTGTCATGCAGTGGGAACGAAGCCTAATTGTGTGTGAAGTGAGGCGGCCTCTCACAACGACCTTTCGTCCAAATTATTATAAATCAGATTCCTCAGATCAGCTTAGGTTTTAGTTGAGGAAATATCTGAATCTTATGATAATGATGAAAGCAATGATTCATACGTTAGCCAAATATTAGGTACGTGCACGAACAGTTGCACTTCAATTTTGCTTCCATGTTTTTCGTGCGTACCGCTAAGGAATGGAACTCATTGCCAGTTTCTGTGTTTCTCGACCGTTATAACCTGGGAATCTTCAAGTTGCAAGTGAACTTCTTCTAGGCAAGCGCACCATCGTCGACCGTATCGTCAGCGTCGCTCAACAAGAGGTGATATAGCGGTCAAACGCCATTGAGGTATAATGCACTACGTAATAGAGTAGATATTACAAAACAAATGATAAGTCGGTGCCACACAGAAAATCTCACTTCGAGAGCAATTAAACCTATAAAAACAAAGTTTATTCTTTTTCTAGTTATTAGTGATTTTATGAAGTGACAGTATGAAGTTACATCCCTGCTTTATTTTGGCAGGCTTTAAGCCGCCAAAAACCTCCGTAACGACTGCCGTTTAATGACAACAACCGGGACCGACGATTCTACGTCTCTCCAAAGTACAGAGACACTCAGTTCAAATAAGCGGTCAACCATACAGACTGACCGCGCCAACTTTGCTTAACCTCGCCGAGTTATCGAACAGTAAGGGCAACTGGCTATGAGCGCCTTCTAATAAGATGGCTAAAAAAAAATCACGCGGGTCACACTGAGTGTTTTTAAAATTGGCCAGTAAGAAAAATTGCCGATGAAAAATGTATTTAAATTTCGAAATCGAAGATTTGCCAACCAACAGTAAAGAAGAGCAGAATTCAAGGGAAAATGATGTTTCACAAATTATTTGGACCCGTCCGTCCAAATAATTTTTACTTCATTTCACAACAAGTAGAGGATAAAAGGACTGTTACTGCAGATGGGTATGTTAATCATTGTTTAGCGTCTCCGTTTCCTTAGTCTTGTAAAATTTTCGACAACAGCGCTCAAGAAGCAGGACCCTCCACCATCACGACAACTCTCCGCCAGACGGACAATCAAATATTTGTCTATGGAAGGTGTGGAATTTGTGAGTCATCCTACATAAAGTCCCGACCTGGCATCTTGCGACTTAGGTATATTGATTCCCCAAAATCAAAGATAACCTCAGAGGAATTCGCTTTATGCAAACCGACGATGTCGTGGCTGCGTTCCAAAATAAACGTGAGAGAACAAAAAGGAAGAAGAGTGGGGTCGCTGCTTCAGTCAATGGTTCCATCGCATATGACGGTGCTTAGAAACACTACTTCGAAAAACAAAAATATCAACAAGTACCTACATCATTACGTTTTGGATTTTTTATAAACTTTTAGTGTGACCCCGGTATATAAATAATTTCCCGTAAATTATTTGATACAATTTACACAAAATATATCTTTATCATGCAGGGTGCGGTATTCGTTTCATTCCAAACATTTGGACGTGATTTATTTACTGCTTATATACAGAAGATACACAAAGCCACGTATTCTGAAAACATTTATATGTAAAGGGTAACGCACTGAACTGAAAAGTGATACAAGAGCCACGAATCATTCATCCTATTTGTTTTGTGTACATTATCTCACATTTTATGGACAAAATAATAGGTAGGTGAAACTTAAATAAATAGGTAAGTTGCTCATGATTGCATGCGCAATTGTGAAGGTCAGGTTTTGGTTAGATTCTCAGATTACGGAGTATTATTGGTTTCTTCTGTAAACATTCTCAGTAACAGCTCATCATTATGAGTCGAAAGTTTTTTATATCGATGAAACCAATTACTGGCACTTAGGAAACGTCAGAATTTAAGCGGCACAGTTCCAATTGGTTGATCTTATCCAGAAGATCTGCCAAAAAACTCCATGGATACTCTTTTAAAATAGTTGAAAATACAATCTTGCAATAATTTTACAAGTAAAATTTCGGGTAATGTATAAAAATGGTGTTCCATCCAGTGGTATTATTGTAGTATGTTTACTACAATAACATCCATACTAATAATTTTATTTGTCATAGCAGTTAACGGTTTCCCAGTCCCTATAGACGGCCTGTAAATTAAACCTGTATTATTATGTATATGTTATCGGCAATCTGTGTAATCCGGTATTCTATAGAATACCATAACGTTCAGGCAATGTATGAAATATAATTTATTCCTTACGTTGCATACGCATTCTATACAATATCGAATGTTTAGCCGGCAATGTGTTGAATACGTAGTTGGCCGGATGGAAGGACGCAGCACGGGGCGGGCTTAAAAAAATAACCCTGAAGGCCAAGGCTCCGCTACTTCATTATCCGAGTCGGGTGGTTAAAAGTTGATTTCAAGTTAACATAAGATGTTTTATTTGTCCATCATTTTCTACTTTGCCTGCTCTCATCGAAGCATTATATACAATACGTACAGAAGGTACCATTGTTTACTAGGCAGGATAATTATAAAGTATGAAAAAATATATAATGCCTAGACTGAATTATATGCATTGCCGGTATATACATATAATATAATAGAGAACTCACAACTCGAATGAAAAATCATTTTTAGGGGGTATTTGCCAATACTCACCACGCTTGGCAGGCGGGTTGGTGAGCGCAGTATGGCTACTGTTTCACAGAAGGGACGCTGCTGCCCATCCCTCTGATTTAGATTCCCTTAGTCGCCTTTTACGACATCCACGGGAGGAGATGGAGTGGTGCTATATTCTTAATCCGGACACCACACGGAACATATACATAAATGAACATATTCACTAAATTAAACATATAATCTAAATTTTTTTGATCGTATTGTCAATGTCGTTACAATTTTTAAATCCTCTTACGCCTCTGATACCACAACATGAATGAAACCAGTAAATTACGAATAGTACCCGTGGTACTGTGGGTTCCGCGCCTACATTATATCGCGAAATGCGAAAAATACGCGCCTATGAACTAACTGTCAACTTTGCTCTATTTGTTTCTGATATTGAATTTATACTACCCATGTCCATGATTCCATTTGTAAACCACACAAATAATAAAACAACATTGTTTTCCTGCTAAAATTATAATCTACACACACGTACACACGGCTACATATCAAGCTATATTTTTCCAGTATGCGCTCATCTCTGTACGGAAAGCCTATGCAATGCGAGATCAACTCATACTGGAATAATATAGCTGGATACGTAATCGTGCTTTTATAATTACTCGTACAAGGATTCGTGTGGTTCCTGACAAGGAATTGACCACCCCTCTCTACCCATGGGTGTCGTAAATGGTGATTAAGGGTTAAAAATATACTGCGATCATTATTTCGTCTGCTAAGTGTAGTAATATTATGACCGCTCACTGTAGTGATCAGTGGGAACTAGGCCCATGTTCAGCAGTGAATGTCCACGGTCTTATGGGTGTGTGTGTGTTACATGTTAGTTCAAGGGATGGTCATCTTTTCAGCCAAAAACGTCCACTGCTGGAAAGAAGCCTCCCCCATAGATTGCCACAACGACCAATATGGGCTTACGTTGTGTGCTCATTATAGGGGTATGGCCAAAATCATTACGCTTGGCAGATGGGTTGGCGATCGTAGTTGAGTAATAAATGTACCTTCGAGTACGAGACGATGCTGCCCTTCCTCCGGCTAAACCCATAGTCGCCGTTTACGACACCCACGGGATGAGATGAGGTGGTGGTATTCTTAGCCAGCATCACACAGCTCATGCCGGCTCAGAATGCCACCACCCCATCTCCTCCCATGGGTGTCGTAAAAGTCGACTAAGGGATTAGCTGGAGGATGGGCAGCAGCGTCCTTCGAGTACATTAACAACTCAACTGCGATCGCCAACCCGCTTGCCAAGCGTGGCGATTATGGCAAAACCCCCCAATGAGCCCACAATACACCCATATCGGTCGTTGTGGTGATCTTTGGGGGAGGCCTGTGTCCAGCAGTGGACTTCATTCGGCCGAAATGATGATCACACAGCTTAAGGGATGGTGGTAGTAGTTAATTGTGTATTTTACTCATCCTTTCTTACGGAACCCTATAAATTGCGTACGTAAAGCCAACGATGGACATTTTAAACGCAGAGTGGTTCTTAAACTTCCAAGGTCAATTCCTGTGATAATTCTCAAATCCTGTTATGTAAAATTCGTTAATGGAGGCCTGAGTCGTCCACCGCGCCATGAGATGTTTGTAAGAGGATCAAGTGGGGATCTGTCAAACGACCATTATGATTCGGCTTTTGTTGAGCATCGGGAGGACATCTTAGATTTTTGTGTGGTATTAAAACTATAGTTGGATGCGTAGAGTTTACGGTAATTGGGTTTATTTGAACTCGGAAAATGACTCAGAAGCTTGGAAATATTTGATGCACACCCCCTTTGCGTGAAACACAAAAAACAATATAAGCCAGTATCTGACTGGCTTATATTGTTTTTTATTTTACAAACTTAAAAGGTACAAACCAATTACAGTAATTTAAGTTTTTACAGTTTGGTAGGCACCAAGCGCGGTCAGTACTGGCAAATTCACCAAAAAATGCGACACTTGGCATGTAACCGGTCGTTTCTTCAGCAGTGGTTCTTCACTTTCATCAGTTCTTCACCCTTCTTCAGCAGTGGACCTTTTTCCACTTATATGACGATCATGTTTTACTGTCCACAGTTACACTGTTTGTGCACTCTCTATTTTTTTAACACGGTTTTATTAGCTTAGTATGTTTTTTATGGATCTATGTATCTATGTAACGGAATTTTTGTACTCGATTTTCATCCCCTTCAAAACGTCGGATTAATTTGAAACTTCACACACTTATCAAGGACCAATAACAATGTAACTTCGTTCCAAAAAACACAAGTTTTAGAGTGAGCCACACAAAAAAATTGAACAATAAGTAATAGTTTAAAAAAAAAAACACGCTTTAGTATATAACCGAACTAAAAAGTAGAAAATGATTTTCAATATGTTTTAAAAAAGAATGGAGTAATTAACAAAAAAAAGTATTTTATTGTAAAAAAGCGTGGGGTGCTTGATGTCAATTTTTGTAAATATTTTTGTGAATATATGTAAAAGTAGCGTCATCATGAAAATATCTGATACCCTAGACATTTAAAGCAAACGGCGGGACATTACGCGAGACCAAAATTAATTTAAAACAATGTATCTTTCTTTGTAGAATTATACATACCTATCCATATTGTTTTTTATTTCTAGTTTGCGGATGTACGTCAATAGTTTCCTGTGTGGCAAACCTAAACAGCCAGGGGTTGGTCCTGGCTGTTAAGGTTTACTGGCCAAAACACTGCTTTCCCGAGCAGTTTGTATCGTTAATGAAGTTCATATCAAAACCCATATATTCACAGGCCAGAGGGCCTAGCACGAATACTTTCACGTACAGTAACGTAAACGTATCACTAATGTGAGTGAATTTTGAATTGAAAATTCTTGATTCGCACATATTTTTTATATAAACTGAAGACTTTCTTCATACCTTTATACGATACGAATTATGTTTGTTGTATACATTTAAAAGTAAATGCTATAGGAATGATTTTCGATTCCAAATTGACTCGCATTAACGTTACGATACAAATACTTTTTCGCAAGTTGTTCGTGCTTGGGCTGCTGTTGTGTGAATTCGCAAGGGTACTTTGATTTATCTTATGTTATGGTGCCAAATGGGTGTGTTATTTAATTAGAGCCCCAATAGGTTAAAAAGTTTGCGTTTACATATACGTGTAGACATAGCGTGGGACGACCTCCAACGTGGTAGACAGCCGACCTGGTGAAGGTAGCTGGGAGTCGCTGGATGAGGGCGGCATATAACCGCTCGTTGTGGAAACCTAAGAGGGAGGCCTTTTTCAGCAGTGGACGACCTTTGGCTGATATGATGACGATGATGATGATGACGAATATGTACGCGTCAGTAGTTCTTAATGTCTTGACCAGAGATAGCGTATACTCTCAAGAAAGCAGAAAAATATAATAACAAAAATATCTTATTTACAATGTCGTTTAAACCTGAAATTAACCATTACCTGTGTTCCGTTGACATCAAAGTATTGGTGATGCTGTAAATGAACAAGTCTCATTTCCTTTTCACGATCTTTTAAATTTGGTCGAAATTGCTTGGAACGTTGACGTTTATACATAGTAACATTAAAATACAGTGAAGTACGAGTAGGACTCGCGCCCTGAAGTGATTCCGTACCATTTAAATCTACAAAATATATATACACATAAAACCTAAATATATCATCATTTCAGCCAAATGAAGTCCACTGCTGGACACAGGCCTCCCCTGTGCTCATTGGGGGGTTTTTCCATAATCGCCACGCTTGGCAGACGGGTTGGCTATCGCAATTGAGTTGTTAATGTACTCGAAGGACGCTGCTGCCCATCCTCCGGCTAATCCCATAGTCGCCTTTTACGACACCCACAGGAGGAGATGGGGTGGTAGTATAATGAGCCGGCACCACAAGGCCTAAATATATGCAGACTATTAAACTATACCATTAAACTAAATAATAAAATAAACAAAAACAATAAAAAGGAAATATATAAAAACGTTGCACATGCACTTAGGCGTCGAAATACACCTTCTCATCGCTGTCAGCTGATAATGATCTGAGAAGGCTTGCAGCATTGCCACGTTGAATGGCAATGCTTGCTCTTTGGCCGAGGAAAAGGCCAGCCCTCTGATCACGCGAAGTGTCGACCAACCGTTTAGCTATATCTTTAAGCAGACGTGCACTCGGACCCCATGACCCAAGCGTTTCGACCCCAAACGGCTCAAAACAATGATTACCGATTAGGTTATTGTATTTGAGGGCTTCTGCAGTAGAAGCAGCAGCCCCAGCACAGCCTGCCGTGCTTGGGAGATGGTCATGTTTTACATATATAATATGGCGTTAGTCTATAGACTTCAGTATTCGATATTAATTTCAACTTGATACATCAAGCTATTTCTGCGGCCTTTACAGACGAACAACAAAGGGATCATTATATGGGTTCCGTTTCCATTATGAGGCACGGAATCCTGACAACCCACATAAAATGTGTCTAGCCTATACATATAAATACACACCTGTTTGCTAATGTCACACGATTTTTTATTTGTACTGCTTACCCTTGGATTGGCGAGCTAGTCATTCGCCTGTTGATAAGCGTCAAGCCTACCCATAACAATTGTAATGCTATGTTTTGCATGTAATAGCTATAGAGTTATTACAAGCAAAACTATTTAAATAGCATTCTTTAACAAACTTATAATGACCAAATTCTCCTTTTAACAGTATCGAAATTTATGATTACCTAATTACTGTTTGTTTTTCCCCGTAACAATATGGCGACAAATTCCTTAATAACGAATTAAATAGCTTCCATTAGTTTTCAAAATGTATGCGCAATAAGATCCGAGAAATATTATTTTGTAGGGAAAGGAGACAACAGCACTGTAAACACAATATCTTTGTCACCGACGCCGAGTTAGGGATGGGCGATATCTAAGAAACATCGATATTGACATCAATGCCACGACAAAGAAATTATCGATATACAATTATAAATATCTAATATAAAAATATCAGCTCGATAATATCGATATCTATCTATCAGTGTGTCTGTAAATTAGGTATTTAAGAAAATAATTACTAAAAACAAACACCTCAGCCAAAAGCTTGAGTTTGCAATTTTTCTAATATAAATTACAAATCTCTAAACTTTTTGCCAATCATTGAGTTAAACATTTACACATACAATATATTAGAGTGACGGATCGTAGTATATTAAAGCCTTAACCAATTTCAAGTTCCTAAAGCATTTAATTTTGAATATTCGGCAATCCGATATTCTATAGAAGCTAATCCATGCTAAAATATCGTTATTTTGTCCATCAGTATCGATGTTTAGCCAATATATATGTATACATTCTATCACCCCTAGCCGAGTGCAGTTGAAGACAGTACATTAGGACGGCTAACGCTGTTACTGGCGCTCGTCCTGTGCGTTACGTGAGTAGGACATGTGTCAGTGCATCGCATGCTAAATGATATGGTTTGATAATTGAGATTGTTATAATTGTGCTCTTCAGAGGTAAAGTATGTTATTTCATTCACCATAGGTATCAGCCATAAGATATCCACTGCTGAAGAAAAGCCTCTTCCGTAGATTTCCACAGTTATGTCGCCATTTAGGGGGTAATTGCCCGTACTCACCACGCTTGGCAGGCAGGTTGGTGGGTGCAGAATGGCTACTGTCCCACAGGGGTGACGTACCTCTGGTTAAGAGTCCGTTACTGTGTCATCATTTTGGGGGGTATTTGCCAATACTCACCACGCTTGGCAGGCGGGTTATTGAGCGCAGTATAGCTATCGCTTCACAGGAGGTATGCTGCTACTTATCTCTCTGGTTTAGAGTCCCTTAGTCTTCTTTTACGGTAGCTACGGGAAGAAATGGAGTGGTGCTATGTTCTTAATTCAGATACCACACGGACTCACTGACTTCAATACTCCATAGAATACCGAGCAAGAAATTTCACCCCTTTCCTGATCATAGTCTTCTTCTTTCGTGTTTGCACGAGCTATATTTCCGTTGCCGACTGATAGTCATAGATAGTCCGCATTATTTACATAAACCATAAATATGTATAATTTTATTTATTATTCTTATGCTGCTACCAGCCGTTAAAGTTCCTTTTACTACACCTGTTTTATAATGGCCTATACGGACTGCGGAAACACAGTTGTTGCGTTAGTTACAACTTATACTGAAGGCTGAGAATGCATTTACCCTTAGTCAACCTTGATTTTATGCACTGAGCATTATGATTTTTTTTAAGATTCATGACTTCAGCTGAAACTTCCACTGTTGGACAGAAGCTTCACAAGCCTCTAAAGATTGCCACAATGATCGGTGTGGGTTTGTGTTTTAAGCTCATCGGGGGGTATTTGCCATAGTCGCCAAGCTTGGCAGACGCGTTGGCGATCGTAGTTGAGTTATAAATGTATTTATTTATTTACATTGCATGCACACAGAAAAATCCAGCCTATCCTTGTGCAAATCCCATAGTCGCCTTTTATGACACCCACGGGATTAGAGGAGGTGATGGTATTCTTAGCCGGAACCACGCGAGTTCTTAAGATAACTATCAGTATATTAAATAATAACATTTGATGCATGTTGTGCCACAAGTGCTACGGTGCCATACAATACCCAAACCATTTGCCACAGAATTACTTCTAGGGTAGAGTAATAGTAACAGTTGTTTGGTATATTTTTTATTTATAGGTTATCTTGCACCTAACCAAATAGTTTCTGAAGTCGAACATAATAAATCGGAACATTAATTTATATGTAGTTTTTATGCGTCATCAAAGAACATCTGTTGTAGTAATAAACCTTCGGACAGATCACTCGTAAAATAACCAACGTTACGTTGTTGGCCGAAATGTGGGGCATCCACCCTGTGGCAGTTTTACTGCAGTGTTGGCGACTGGTTTGACACTGTGACGTATTTTAATGTATACTTTTACTCGTAGTGAAATATTTTACTAATAACTACATAGTATTATTTTAGCTTTATAGTATTATTATCCATTAATATTAATCAAATTTTTTCATCATTAACATTTCAGTCAGATAAAGCCACTCGGACCGGACACGGCCTCCCCCACAACACACAACGACCGCTATGGGTTTGTGTTATGTGCTAATTGGGGCGTTTTTCCATAATCGCCACGCTTGGCAGGCGGTTTTGCATTCGCAGTTGAGTTGTTATTAATGTACTCAAAGGACGCTGCTGCTTCCGACTAATCCCATAAACGCCTTTTACGACATCCACAAGAGGAGATGGGGTGGTGTTATTCCTAGCACCGCGCGGCGTGCGATTCAGTCTGGTAAATGATCCAGCCGTAACTTATATAAAGTACATGGCCGCGTGGACTCGCACTTTGACAGAGGGGGACATTTTTTGACAGGGTCCTATAAAGGATGGTGGACATGGGTATATTCACTCGTGACCATTCATGTTAGAAGTCTATGCACAGGCCTACGTTTATCAGCAAGGTTGTAGATGGTAGGTATGTATTTAATGCCCCCGGGAAGACGGTGGCGCACACGTGGTCACGTGCCGCCGTGTGCGCAGCACATCGCAAAGCGAGGCTTTGGGGGATCCTTTACAATCCTCCCCGAGAAGTGCCTGGGGGGGCGACCTTTTTACAGTCGCCTTCCCTCCGCTAGAGGGGGTGACCGCTTTACAGTCATCCCTTCCGAGATGTGCCTAAAGGCGTGGCACCAATGGGCGGCTCTAGTGTGATCTTACGAGGACCTGGAGCCCCCCTTCGGTGCCGAAGATGACGATCGGTGATGTATTTAATGTATGTCAATTTCACGTGGGAGAGACTTTTATTTGATAGTTTTACTATCCCGCTAGAAATACTTCATGTACTTCCTCCATCCCGGGGAAGGCCGGAGGGGCATGCCGGACTCCTACTGGCTAAAACCACTGGACTGGTATCTTAGGCACCGAAGGGCAGCACCAGGTTCTCGTACGATCACACTAGAGCTGCCCATTAGTGCCACGCCTATAGACACATCTGGAAGGGGATGACTGTAAGGCGGTCAACCTCTCTAGCGGAAGGAAGCGACTGTAAAAAGGCCAGGCACTTCTCGGGGGGATTGTAAAGGGTCCCCCGAAGCCTCGCTGTGCGCTGTGCTGCACACACGGTGGCACGCGACCACGTGCGCACCGCTGTCTTCCCGAAAGCCACTCGGTATGAGCACACAGACTCCCCAATCCATGCGCCCGCGACCCTCGCAGCCCCCTGCCATATAACGTCAGCGGGGGACTTAGGCGTGTTGGACCTGGCCGGCGGGGCGGTTGTTACCCCGGCACCGTCTAGTCCTTTTCCGTGCGGATCGGCTCTATCTCGATCCCGCTCTGCGGTCTCCTTATGCAGCATGACACTCTCACAGAAGGAGACCACTGCACACAATTTTCATGCTCTGCCGGCATATCCGACACTACTGCCGACAGAGAGGGATCTTGCCCGATCCAATCAACCAGGATCCGCCGCTCGGCATCTCACGCAGGGAACTCCTCAAACGTGTGCTGTAGATATCCTGGTCGCTTTCAGAGGCTTTCAGGCACTGTGCCGTGACCTCGCGTCCTATCCTGTGTAGGTACGCACTGAAACAACCGTGGCTGGTGAACGCTTGTGTCAGGCGGTACTTGACGCGCTCGCTTCTTTTGAGCCAGGCTCCGAAGAGTGCCCCCGATTGCCCCGGAATGGACCGAGGAGTTAGGGGTTTCGGAAGGGGAGCTGGACCGAGCCATTGGCCGCCTGAAGAGTCGCAACACCGCACCGGGTCCGGACGGCATTCCGGGCCGCGCGTGGGTGTATGCACTGCAGTCTCTTGGGGACCGCTTGAGGCGGCTGTTCACCAGCTGCCTCCGTCGAAGCGTGTTCCCGTCCAGCTGGAAGGAAGCCGGATTGGTTCTGTTGAGGAAGGAAGGAAGGCCTGCGGAGTCTCCTTCTGCATATCGTCCAATTTGCCTGCTCGACGAGGCTTCGAAGCTATTCGAGAGAATAATTACCCGAAGACTCGTTGAGCACCTGTCGCGAGTGGGTCCCGACCTGGCCGAAAGTCAGTATGGCTTCCGGCAGCGGCGGTCCACAATCGACGCGATTCTTCGCGTCCGCTCGCTGTCGGAACAGGCAGTGTCCCAGCGGGGTGGGGTGGCGTTGGCTGTCAGTCTAGACATCGTCAACGCCTTCAACTCCATCCCGTGGGGCGCGATTAGGGGGGCACTAGTCCATCATCGATGCCCCCCTTACCTGCAGGGCATCATAGGGGCCTACCTGCGCGATAGGCACATTCACTACGTGGGCAGGGACGGTAGCGTAAAGCAGAGGGAGATTACGTGCGGGGTTCCGCAGGGGTCGGTTCTCGGCCCCTTTTTATGGAACCTCGCCTACGACGCGGTCCTGCGTGTCGTTCTCCCCGCTGGCGTCAGCTTGGTCTGTTACGCTGACGACACTCTTGTGTTGGCCAGCGGGGAGTCCTTCGAGGGAACCATCCGGCTTGCCGAGCAAGCGGTGGCAATTGTCGTGGCCAAAATCCACGCTCTGGGTCTGCAGATAGCGCCCCACAAAACCGAGGCGCTATGGTTCCACAAACTGCCGCGGAGCAGAGAACCACCCAGTTCGTGGATACGCGTTGGTGACGCGCAAATCAGGGTGGGCCAGTACATGAAGTACCTGGGGCTCACTCTGGACAGTCGTTGGGGCTTCGAAGAGCACTTCATGCGCCTCGTCCCCCGAGTCGAGAGGGTAGTGGGTGCATTGCACCGGGTGCTGCCCAATCTCGGGGGACCGAGTGAGGAAGTTCGCCGTCTCTACGGGGGCGTCGTGCGGTCTGTGGCCCTCTACGGGGCGCCTGTATGGTCATCCCGGCTGTCTGGCGTCCAGCGCTGCAGAACCAAACTTCATAGTCTGCAGCGCAGAGTGGCTATACGGATCGCACGGGGATACAGGACAGTGTCCTACGAGGCGGCAACTCTCCTGGCACGCTTTCCGCCTTTCGACATCCAGGCGGAGATGGATGCGTGGGTCTATGACCGGACACGTTCCCTCCGCCAAAGTGGGAAAAGCGTGCCATCAGGGGCGTTTGACAGAATGAGGCGGCTGGCCAGACGGCGCGCACTCGAGATATGGCGACAACGCCTACGGTTGCAGTTCGCGACCAAGCGCGTCGTGAGGCCATCCTGCCACTCTTCGGAGCCTGGCTCAGAAGGAGCGAGCGCGTCACCTACCGTCTGACGCAGGTATTCACCGGTCACGGTTGTTTCGGTGCGTACCTGCACAGAATAGGACGCGAGGTTACGGCACAGTGCCACCATTGTGGAAGCGACCAGGATACCGCACAGCACACGCTCGAGGAGTGCCCTGCGTTTGCGGCCGAGCGGCGGATCCTGGTCGATCGGATCGGGCAAGATCTCTCTCTGCCGGCAGTAGTGTCGGCTATGTTGGCAGAGCATGAAAATTGGAGTGCAGTGGTCTCCTTCTGCGAGAGCGTCATGCTCCAGAAGGAGACTGCAGAGCGGGATCGGGAGAGGGCTGATCCCGCACGGAGAAGGACTAGACGGCGCCGGGGCAACAACCGTCCCGGCTCCCAAGTCCAACACGCCTGAGCCCCCTGCCGTCACTTCATGGTGGGGGGCCTCGGGGGTCGCGGGCGCGCAGATTGGGGAATCTACGTGCTCACACCGAGCGACCCCCGGGAAGACGGTGGCGCGCACGTGGTCACGTGCCGCCGTGTGCGCAGCACAGCGCAAAGCGAGGCTTGGGGGGATCCTTTACAATCCTCCCCGAGAAGTGCCTGGGGGGGCGACCTTTTTACAGTCGCCTTCCCTCCGCTAGAGGGGGTGACCGCTTTACAGTCATCCCTTCCGAGATGTGCCTAAAGGCGTGGCACCAATGGGCGGCTCTAGTGTGATCTTACGAGGACCTGGAGCCCCCCTTCGGTGCCGAAGATGACCGCTCCAGTGGTTTTAGCCGGTAGGAGTCCGGCATACCCCTTTGCCCTTCCCCGGGGTGAAGGAAGTTCCATGTAGAATTTCCACTGGACATCAATAAAAAAAAAAAAAAAAAAAAAAAAAAAAAAAGGCTCCGAAGAGTGACATGACAGCCTCGACAACGCGCTTGGTTGCGAATTGCAATGTAAGGCGCTCTCGCCACTCCTCGAGTGCGCGATGCTGGGTCAGCCATTTCAGCCTATCGAACGCCCCTGGAGGCGCGCTTTCGCCACTCTGGGGGAGGGAGCATGTCTGGTTGCAGACCCATGCATCCGTCTCTATCGTGCCCTCGTGTCATCTATAGGCCCCTGTGATGCCCTGCACTACCTGCAGGCACCGATGGTGGACTAAAGCCCTCATCGCACGCTACAGGATGGAATTGACGGTCTTGATGATGTCAAGACTGACAGCCGATGCCGATCCACCCCGCCGAGACACTGCTTGATCCGACAGCAAGAAAACGCAAAGAATTGCAGCGATGGTGGACCGCCGCTGCCGAAAGCCATACTGGCTGTCAGCCAGGTCGGGACCAACACGCAACAGGTGCTCAACGAGTCTTCGCGCAATTAATCTCGAATAGCTTCGAAGCCTCGTCAAGCAGGGAAATAGGACGATACGCAGCGGGAGACTCCGCGGCCCTACTTTCCTACCTGATGAGAATGAATCCGGCTTCCAGCCGGTCGGAAACACCGACCGGCTGGAAGGAAGCTGGAGAACAGCCACCTCAAGCGGTCCCCAAGAGACTGCAGTACGTGAGAGAGCCTAGCTGAATTCATTAGTGGAAGCCTACCCCCAAAAATATGGTAGACATAGGCCATGGGGGCCTTTAAGGAAAAAGTGTATGTCCGCCCTAATCGCTGACATCACACCAGTGACTGCTGGTATTCAGGGTGTTTACGGGCGGTGATGACCGCTTAGGCGAACCGCATGCTTGTATGCCGTTTTCAACATTATTCTTGCTGTATCAGTTAAATATATTATAGTAACAAACTGTTCATAAAAGTATACACCTGGGCGTCACGCACAATTGGCGTGCAAGTAAAGTTTTAATTCTTTTTAATTGACTGCCTGTACGTCACGCGCTGTACGATGTAGATCAGGGCTATCACACAAATATTTATTTATTTTACCTACTGGTGTGATCTTATTGCAAGAGTCCGACTAAGTAGGTACCACTGAAGGGCCAGATATTGCTGCCAAGTAGTAATGTGTGAAAATAACGGTTTGAATGGCAATGTGAAGTTATTGGGTGTAAGAGACTAAATAACCAATGTCAATGGCAATCGTGCCGCTTACCACTAGCCGAATGACTAATCACTAGGGTGTCTAAAAAATCTAGGGATTTGCCAGAAAAAATATTTTTATTGAATTATACTCCTTTATATGCTACGATATTAACGTTATAAATTAAATGCATTATGAGGACTTCACACAACATCTGAATGTGTGTAGTAGCTACATATTTTAATAAACATTTTTTTTTGCAGTTCATGTTTCCCGAATTAACATGTATGTATATCATGAGACCCGTAGCTCTGCAACAAACCAAGCTAAGGTTCAATCTCAACCAATATGTTTAAGCTTTTAATTGCTTAATAATAAAGATAGAAGCAGGGAATAGTATAGCGGATAATAATGTGTATGTAGGTATCCAGAAATGTATTTAAAATTAATCTGTTTAAAATACTTTTTTAATCATGTTTCGATATACTATCTTAATCTATCCATCCACGTGTGAGTTTCTGGGGTGAGAAGTACCCTTTGGACTAATACCTATACATAATTGAATTAAGATATACATCTTAAGTTACTATTTTTCATGAGATTATTATCCCCCCACAATTCATCTCTGTAGTCGTCCATAGGCAATCAATTATTACAACTAAGCTGTCTTATATGGTGTCCGGTATTACTAACTACGACTAATATCCAGCAAAAAAACCTTACTGCTGACTATGCTAAAGACTACTAGGAATACTAAGACGGAAAGCAGACCTTGGCCAAAAATTACAAAAGCTTTATTTTGACGGCTCGGTTTGTGCAGTGGCTGATACAGTCGACTGTTGCGCTATGGAACAGATATTTGTATGAGCTGCAGGTAGTGACAGCCCTACGAATCGACAGGGTGTGAACATAATTAAATACACTCTAAGTGAGAGTACGCGAGGGTTGTCATATACTCGTAGCTGTAGATTCAGTCAACGGCCCGCGGGTCGTTATTATCATCGCCTGAGACCTTTAACCCTGCTACGTCGTAGTACGTCATAAGTGTATGTTTGAGGGTACGCAGGGTGTAAAAATGGTAATTTCTTACTTCTGGACAATGGCCAGATTCATCGCTTAACATTACGTATATACAGTAATCATAATATAATATAATATTATTCTAAATGTAAATTGTATGTGGAATTAATCTCTGTAAAACGCACCCACGACACAGGAGCAAACCCAGAGAGGGGCAACGTTTAAAAAAAAACTTTTAAAGTCTTAAAATAGATCACTGTTTTTTCTTTTTCTTTATATCTAATATATAAATATCTCGTGTCACTGTGTTTGTGGTCACACTCCGAAATGGCTCGGCTCGCAGTGTGGTGCCACGCAGGACTAATTATAGGTAGCATTACAATTGTTATGAGCAGGCACGACGCTTACTGCCAGGCGAATGACTTGATCGTTCCATTACCTGGCTGTATGAAAAAATTGTACGTACGTACGATTTTGGTAGTGAAAAATAATATGTAAACTAAACAAAAGGTAAATACTAGTCAAGTAGGGCGCTGTGAAATTATTGGACATTCGTGGTGATGAGCGCAGTGTGGTAACATGCAAAGCAGGACCAGTTCAGGGTCCCATTTACTGGCTGTCAAAAAAAATGCCCACCTAATTGTTAGCGAAAAACAAACTAAACGAAATGAAAGCTATAGCAAAATTCATCACTGTTTAATTATATAGAGAGCCGTAGAAAATGTACGATCATTTGCATTTCGTAGATTCTTCAACTACCTAAAGTATTCATAATGAAGTCTCATTCTTTGAAATAAGTCGCAGCCGTAGCTTCGTAGTGCGTTGCTACGGCGCTACGAACACTTCTGCGATTCTACGGCACTCAATTAAGAAGTATTAGAAGTGTATGCAAATTAATGCTGCAGGTATTTTCTTGGAAAGTCGTACACGTGTTCATTACGAGTAATGCAGGGATACATATTTATTACATATAACTATAATATAATTCTAATTAATTAAATATAACAGTACATGTTTCTATAACTAAAAGTTAACATTAGATGCCAAGCCATTAGTAGTTGTACAAGGTAGCGGAATTCATAATTACTTTATTTTATAAGCTCAAAGTACATGTAATCTAAGTGTGCAGAACTTAATAATTTACTCTAATTTGCTTTGCGTATCTTAATTCTAACGCAATAATGGTATGAAATGTTCAAAAGGGTTTTTTTGACATTTGACTCAAATGGATTTTTAATTATATCTACTATAGACAAGGTCAAGAACCTTTTTTCAGGTAGTAATAAATAAATAAATATCTAACTTTTAGGTTCTGTGACACAACAGATTCTATTGTGTGTCATTGAACAACAACAACAATTATCTTTATTGTATACCAGAGGGTCTGAGTTCGATCCCGGCCCGCACCTCTCACTTTTCGGATTTATGTGTGGACCAGAATTTGATCATCACTTGCGTTAACAGTAAAGGAAAACATCGTGAAGAAACCTGCACACCAAGGATCCGAAAAAATAAAAAGAAGTTCTCAAGGCGTATAGTCTACCAACCCGCACTAGGCCAGCGTGATGGACTAAGGCCTAACCTTTTTCATCGTGAGATGAGACGCCATGTGGAGCAACAAATTCAAATTATTGATTTATTGCGGAAAATTCGAAATTTAAGCTGGCATGACCGTTTTATAAGGAAACCGGTCAGAAGCTGATCCGATTTCCGGTTCTATATTTTGTTGCTGACTCTTCAGGCGTAAAGAATCGTTGCCACGAGCAGCAACAAATTCAAATTATTTATCTATTGCGGAGAAATCGAGAGTTAAGCTGGCATGACTTGTATACATTTTAATAGGCCAAATTTTTAGTTTGATTTTAATTATTTTTTATCGTTTCGTACAGCAACAAATTAGCAACAAATTTTGACCTCTTTGCTATGTTCCCTGCTATCTTTATGTAAAGCTGGCATTAATGTCGATTTCTCGGAATCGGTTTGAGCTATAAAATCGGTATTTGGGTTCGGTATGGGTTTTTTTTTTGTAATTTTGGCCATTTGGCGCTGCCAGTTTTATTGAGCTGTCCCCAGCAGTGGAACAATAATGGGCTGATTATGTTTATCAAAAGTAAGGAAAAGAACATACAATATAGAATATGACATATTCGGCCGTCTTTGGGATGGATTTAAGTTTATTCAAGTCTACTCAGTATTCGGTCGGTAGTCAAGTCAGTACTTCCTACTACCTCATTTTAGTTGACGTAAATGTCTTACTGTTGATTTCATCGTTCTGATCCCGGCTAAGATCGTGCACCTCTTCTCTTTCAGTAGAGGTTGTATACAAGGATGGACAGCAGCATCTTCTTAGGTGCTATGTTAACACACAGTGACCACCAATTCATTATCATCAACATCATTTCAGCTGAAAAACGTCCACTGCTGGACAGAAGCCTCCCCAAAGATTGCCACAACTAACGGTATGGGGTTGTGTTGTGTGCTAAGGGGGGGGATTTGCCATAATCGCCACGCTTGGCAGACGGATTGGCGATCGCAGTTAGGTTAAGTGTAATGTACTCGAAGGACGCTGCTGCCCATCCTCTCTCTTCTATGAAGAATTTCCACTGAGAAAATTAAAATAAAAAAGAAGGTACAACATGTTGCCATTGAAACTTTTGAGTCACATTTCTTTGCCAAAAACTAGCTTACTTAGCAGTGCTATTACTTAATCAGTCAAAATAATAATGAGATTCGACACCAAAAATTACAAATATAGGTATTCTATAATTCTTTACAAAAATAATGAAATATTTTCTAGATCAATTTATTAGATCGAAATACAGTTGCCTTAGGTTTTGGGATATTGTAATGAACAAAAATCGTTGTATAGTATATGTGATGCCTGCGTCTGAGTGGTATGATAAGTTGACTAATTAACGCAAATGTTCGACAGGTGGTGATATGGAGGAGAGGGCAGTGTAGAGGGCGGTATGGCGGGTATGCCCGTGCTCGGGAACAGCGTCGGCGCCGGCGAACTGCGCGACACTAGCCGCGGTGAGTTGAGCTCCTTTACATTGCTTTATTTCTCGGACAACAGGCAACCGTTGAGACAGATCTCGATTGGACCTCACGAACTTGAAGGCGAAGCGTGAGTGGGCTCCGCAATAGATTGAGAGAAGACCTGGTGACGGCCGCTGGCAGCAGATTGCTGCAAATGGCTAAGAAAGGTTTATGTAAAGGAAAGGAAAGTCTATGGATGAGGCTGTTTAGCGGTGGACGTCATTCTATCAAAATCATGAAATTTCAAAGTAATATAATTATAACAATACAATCCAGTGAACGCCCCCTAATGAGACAGAGAACCTGGTAAAAGAAGCTGGGATTCATAGGATGCGGCTGGTGTGTAATCAATCGTTGTGAGAATCTATGAGGGAGGCCTTTGTTCAGCAGTGGACGTCCTTCGGCTGATATGAATCTGAGGAGAGAATAAAATAAAGGTTATTTTAGAAAATACCTCACACTAGTATATCTTCTGTGTTGTGGGTATTGTTTACAGACATAAATTCCACATTCACAAACACTCAAACCTAGATAACCATCACTTCCATGAAAACAAAACCTAGGCCAAGATTCTTCCATCATCTTCATGATGGAAGAGTCTTGGCTTTCGTATGAAGGTTTAGAGTTGGAACCCGCATCACAAACAACTTAAAGTTCATGTGTTGTGGTTGCAAGTTTCGACCCTCAGTGTCCACTTCGTCTTAATTCGTATGTACTCCACGATTTGCTCAACCTTCGTAGAGTAATGATGACTTGACAGGTATAAACAAACAATAAAGCTATATATTGATTATGTACTAAATATGTATTACTTTACAATTTACAACCTTCTGCATATTTTCTGTCAGCTCTACGAGTGTATCTGCTCTTATATTTCGATATCGAGCAAACAATGCATTTCAGTTTAAACTAGCGACAGCCCAAGTGGTGTCAAATACGTCGAGGGCTAGTCACTGCATCGGATTGCTTCATTCGGAAGTATTGGAAAGGCAAAAACGAGATTTCAATTAAAATGTGAGTCGCTTTAGCTTTATTAAAATTCTGGTTTGAATTATCGCCATACGGCATCTGAGCCTCAAAAAGAGAGCTAATATAACGCAACCCATGTAAGATAACTTGTTGCTTGGGTGTGCTTGCTCTGAAGTTTTTGTTCCGATTCAAAAACCGAATCCACCGACTTCTCAGTTTCTTCATTAACCGCCGAGAACTAAACCAAGGTCTATACGAGCATCTCGACATCGATTAGTCAACGTTACTCAAAGTTTACTAATGTATGTACTAAAAACATCACGCACGTGGTCTAAACACTCATGTGTTTGTTTAGGTCTCAATCTACGCACCTTCGACTTGTTTTATATATTAATTAGATGTTGGGTGTGTGGTAGGACTCGGAGGGCCGAGTGTGAGTCTATTTCCGTAATCGAAACGGAAACGCGTGCGACGTGTTTACCGCGTTCGGTGGTCCAATTGGTTGAAGAGTTAGAAGCGGGCGAATCGCAGCGCTGAAAACGGTAAACGTGTCACACTCGTTTATGTATCGAGTATGAAAATAAACTCACACTCCACCTTCAGTAGTGCTTGGATATAAAGTTAAGCACTCGATTATAGAAACATGTTTTGATAAAGAGTGATGTATAATAAAACAATTTGAAACGGATTATATCGCAAATATTATAGATTTGGTTTTTCTTGACGTTTCGAATACTTTGCAGCACACGGGATCTGTGATACAGACCTTCTGCCTTCTGGCGGGGGAGCTGGTTCTCCAACGTAAAAATTGAGAGCACCACATCCCAATCGCAGAAGCCGCCCGAAACCCACTACGGTTGATCTGGGGCCTGCTGTTTTACCATTCATTAAGGAAGTCACCGACAGAATTGGTCATATCTTGAAGCGTAGTTCCATTAAAACCTATTTCAAGCCGCATAAGAAGATCAGCCAACTTCTCAAACTGGTGAAATGTCACATGTTTGCGTTTAAATTGTTTTATTATAATGAGTAGTAATCGCTGTGACTTTACTAAAGAGTGACTTATTTATTTATTAAACTCTTCAGTTAGTAAAAAAAAAAATGTAGTGCTTAGTGTAGATACGATGGACCATAGGCGCCCTTCTCGCATTTGGCCATTTCGGATAAAACTGAACTACACAAGATATGTAGCAGTCGATGATGCACACAGAAATATACCTACCTAAATTACATACACTATACTAAATACATAAATAATGATGGTTATAGCGGGTGTTATTGACATCGTTACGAAAACTGATATAATGGATTTAGTACATGATTCAGGAACCGTCAGCAGATTTTTGCAGATTTTTTCCTGTTTATTTAAATAACTTCTGTATAAAATAATTGTTTTAGTTTTCCTAAAGCTATTTTGAATAAAAACAGAGTAAACTATTTATTTTCACATACAACTGCAATGTAAATAAAAACTAAACGTCTGTTGTTTCACTACAGTTAACGGATGAGGTCGCCGTTCGCAGTAACATAATACCATCATATCATTGAACAATAAACACACAGCGTTTTGATCACGTCGTTTACAATACATTGCGCGCTCAAAAATGACAAAAAGTGTTTCGAGATAAATGGCTTTACTATTTTTAATCCGCTACGCAAACAGAAGAGTATTACAAGTTTAACGTGTGAATCTGTGTATCTGTCTGTGGTATCGTAGCTCCCAAACGGATGAACCTATTTCGATTTAGTTTCTTTTGATTGAAATGTGACTTAATCGAGCGTGTTCTTAGCTATGATTAAAGAAAATCTGTTCAGAAAATCGTTTAAAGATCGTCAGCTCTTTTTTAATTGATGAAGGACTGTGCGCAACTTCCACAGGTCTGATCGATTTGAAATTTGGTATCCTGTTAATTCAATGATATTCCAAAAACATGGTTACCTTTACCTGATGCTGCCAGCATTACCTGCAGGATACCCAACTCCTCAGTAAGTTACAGTAGAGGAATCGTGTTTGCGCTCATTGAAATGGTCTCAATGAATAGGGTATAGATAGATGGTGATTAGGGTCTGATGATGGAGCAGGAAAAAAAATGAGGATAACTTTCACTCGTTCAATCGACATGAAACACGATTTGAAATGGTAGTGCTGAATATAATTAGTCACGGTGGGGTACGGTACAGACTACGAACGTAATTAAATGGGATTCAATTTATGTTATTCTATAGTTATTTTTTTATATTGTTACGAGCCGGGGTTCGGTACAAATAAAATTTACCAAATCACTTAAATTCTTAAATTCTTTATTGTACTAACAGAAAATACAAATCAGACAGTCAATATAAATGTTATGTACAAAGGCGAGCTTAACTCAGACTGAGTTTTCTACCAGCAAAACCTTTGAGTGATAGAGAGTGATGGTAAAAAGAGGGCAAAGTCACGTGTACAATAATATTAAAACAATCATTTAATAAAAACTGAACAAAATAATAATAATATATATACTAATAAATAATATATGTGCGCATATAAACAAATATATATAAATAAATATATATATATATATTCTATACAAATATATTACATATTGACATATAACGAATTTAAAAAGTCACATAGCAAGGAAATGCTTCTTAATTCTAGTCTTAAAAGCGTCCAGAGTACGGCTATCGCGTAGGGCATGTGGTAAGGAATTCCATAGACGTACGGCACGAATAGTAAAGGAACCGTCATAACGGCTAGAAGTGTGAAGAGGAGTCCGGAGAAGGAGAGAAGAAGCCAATCGACAGGGTTTTCCCCTGGGAACAAGATACTCAAATCGCTCACGAAGATAGATAGGAGAATTTGGGTCACAATTAATACCACTTATAACAGTGGTTATAAGCGCACAAACGGATGATGCTCCGTTTCCTCTAAATATAATCCCTAAGAGGCCTTATACTAAAAACCTACAAGACTCCTCCTGAATGCCTATATTTGCCGGAATCTGTCAAGTAGTAATCGATACACAGATTTGTTTAATCGAATGGTTTGTCGTGAACTTCACTCCTGGCGTAAATATTGCCGTAGCAAGCTCGAGTGGGTTTCTATTGATATCCAGCGCGTCATCCTACCACCCGAGTGAAACCGATTGACAAATCGTCCGTAAGCTAATAAGTGCTGTGCATTAGATAAACATATAGACGATATTCTAATGAAGCATTCTGAATAGTAATATCTTAAGTTATCGCGATTTCCACTTATTATAATAATAAACTTTTTAACTGAGCACATCACGTATGAAAGACGAACGTTTCGGACGATTCCTTCCGTTTCGTTTCGTTTATTAACAACTAGCAGTGGATCGCGGTTTCAGCCTCTGTTGAATTTAAAAGAAATCGGATTATTTATTAATAATTTAGAGTACTTCATAAACAATACTTTTAGTCATATTTTCTTGTGGTATTATTAGTATAATTATGGTGGTTTTCTTGACACAGGCATTCACAGCTCGATTTTTTCTCGGTAATGCTCGGGTCTGGTCGAGTGGCTGCCCTCGGACCCCGACCCACTGAGTCGCAAATCCCGCCGGCGCTATTACTTCGTTTTCACTTACCGTTATTTTAGACTATTTTCTTTTTGCTTGGTTCCTAAAGGTCGTAACGTGCTGTTAAATAGAACTAATATATTCTAATAATCTATAATATATTCTTATTTCCCAAATCCATCCAAAGGTTGTCTGGAAAAGATCGCTGTATGCGATAAGACCGCCCATTGTACATTGACTATTGTTTTTCTTCTTTTTTCCTTATTTTTGTTATATGGTGTACAATAAAGTGTACATAAATAAATAAATATAACATTCTCCAAGAATTGGGCTATCAAACGCAAAAAGATTTTTTTTAATCAAACTGGTAGTTACATACATTAGCGCGTTCAAACAAACAAACTCTTCAGCTTTATTAAATTAGTATAGATTTGAATGTTAAATATATACAGGATCTGGATTGATTGGATTATGTATGTATGTACATAACGGGCTTAAAGCTGTTCTTCGTGTCGTTGAGTACGAATAGATGATATTTATTAAAACTAATTTGGTGTTTTGTTTATGCAGAGGTGAGCAACAGGTCGTCTAGCAGCGGCTCCCGACGCGGATCTTCTCCACACCACGCACAGGTAATATTTGTTTATACCTATAAAATGCCGATCTGTACGTCAATCTTGAATAGGGAAGAGATTCATCGCATCAGCTCGTAACCGTCTACTGCTAAATATGGGCCTTCTAATGAATACTACAATGAGCGGTCATAGGGGGTTGCTACGATTGGCAGGCGGATTGGTGATCAGAGTATGTTGTTAGCACGTGAGAAGATGCTGCTGCCCATCTTCTTGATTTCAACTTTTAGTCGCCTTTTACGACACCTACAGGTGAATAGGGGAGATTACCAATACAGTAATCAGTAACTATGAAGAAGAAACGTACATGAACATAGAATATAATTAAATCACTGAGAATCTAAAATAATGCTGATGGACATAGGTTATGCTGTTTATAGCGGCAAACTGGGACAGGTTACCGAAACAATTGCAATGTGCAGCGATATCATCATCATCACCATCCTTTCAGCCAAAAGGTGCCCACTGCTGAACGAAGACCTCCCCCATAAACTACCGGTTACATTCCGTGTGTCGTCCTTTTGGGGGAAACTTTCCAGTATTTACCACGCTTGGCAAGCGGATTGTGAACGCAGTATAGCTGCTATTGCATAGAAGGGACGTTACTGCCCAAACCACTGGTTTATAGTCAGTCTCAGTCGCCTTTTACGACATCCATGGGAGGAGATTCCAACCAATTTTCCCAAAACTACAGCATGGATTCAAAAGGCGCATGAAAAGATTTTTACACAGTCGGCATTGTGCGAGTGAGACCTTTGGTGTTGCAAGCGTTCATAAGTTACGGTAACCGCTTAAACCAGCCGAGCTGTATGCTTGTTTGCCACATTAGTGGTATAAAAAAATATGGACATGGATGAATAAATAGTTTACATTTATTAGGAACACGAGACATGCGACGCGACGGTACACAAGGTTGACCTGACCAGGACGCGACCGACCAGCTATGACAGAGAGTACCACGACAAGGTCCCCACCATGGTGAGTAGTTCCCTCAGAGTATTAATAAGACAAACTTATGAGCGCTGCAAAATAAATTACACTAATGTAGACCAAATATCTGTGGACACTACCCTTATAAACACACCAAACTATCTGTTATCCGCAGCGCAACATCCGTCGAATTATCGAGGGAAAACAGTGTAAATGTGTTATTGAAAATACATGTCATAGACATTTCGAGTCTGCAGTCACGGAGTTGTTGCTGGTTTGTCGTGCTGCATTTTAGCACCTAAATTGAAACGACCCTTGTCTTTTTCCTTCAACCGCCGAACCTGGGGTAAATAAGCAACCAACTTCAGATGACCCACCGATACGGTTGGGGAATACTGACATATTCAGCATATTTTTCTGTTCCTTCTACACCAACAGATGTTTTCATAAGGTAACAAAAACATCTTGATATGGCGTGCCTAATAAGATTAGTCTTGCATAGGCGTCGCGGATCATGTAAGAGAGACGGTGACGGAAGGTCGTGGGCAATTCGGAACCTGCAGGAATCGATCAGTTAAGTTACGTGTCCGCCAATTGTTAATATAAGAAGGTTAGTCGTGGAGGCATAACGAACAATCAGACGCCCAGACAGGCAGACAGACATCAGGTTCACATATTACCATCAGAGATCGTCAAAGAAGCTATTGAGTATTTACTTTGGAGCAACCATATAAAATATAT
The DNA here is from genome assembly GCA_947459985.1 of Diloba caeruleocephala. NCBI lineage: Eukaryota > Metazoa > Arthropoda > Insecta > Lepidoptera > Noctuidae > Diloba > Diloba caeruleocephala. The sequence goes on along the minus strand of OX381627.1, from coordinate 9,933,280 downwards.
CCAATAAAATTTGTTCAATTTCGAAAGTAATTCGCTTTAATTAGCCGATTGCTGAAAAAACAACAATTAATCTATTAAATCAGGAGCTTGAAAGTTAAAGCTAGAAGTTGGCGACAATAACTTGATTGTAGCTCAAGGTCAATGCGGCTAATCACTGATGTATCCAACTCCGTGTGGGCGGTGAACCTACGTAATGCGAGCCTACGTAATTTGCAGAATAATCAGTGTTTACAGTTTCCTAGGTCCCAGAAATCTTGTTCAGCCATGTTTTACAAATTTAGATACAAGATTGTGTCTAGGATGTTTCAGAATTTTTTAAGCATGCTTCTACCTTGGCATGTTTTAGTTTGAAACAAGGTTCTGCATGTGAGATTTATCTCTGTAAACAGACCTCACCGGCACAGGGGTAATCCTAGTGTGGGCATCATCATATCAGCCGAATGATGTCCAATGCTGAACAAAGGTCTCCCTCATAGATCTCCGCAACGACCCGCCACATGCATCACCCGCATCCAGCAATGCCCAACAACCTTTACCAGGTCGTCTGTCTATTTTGTTGGAGGCCTTCCCACGCTGCGTTTTCCGGTGCGTGGTCTCAACTCGAGACCCGTTGTGCCCCAGCAGCCATGAGTTCTACGAGCAATGTGCCCATTGCCTCTTCAACTAACTAATCCTTTGAGCTATGTCGGTGACTTCAGTTCTTCCACTGATCTCCTTATTGCTGATTCGATTTGTACAGAGATTCCAAGCATAGTTCTCTCCATAGCCCACTGAGTAACCTTGAGCTTCCTTAAGAGGCCCTTAGTGAATGGATAAGTCTCAGTACAGTGGTAACTGATAACACATAGGTACTAGTTAAATGTTTTGATCTTCTTGATATACCGCGGTATTATTGACGAAAAAATGTTCGCGGCCCGTTCGAGTCGGATTTTACGATTGACCTCTTTCTCGAAGTTAGACCTAACTGAACAGTTTGTCCCAGGTAGACATACTCGGTTCTATCAATTCTGTTTCGTCTTAAAAGCTCAATATACTGCAGAGAGTGGATGTTTTGTCGCCGCTTTGATAAGATATTCTTAAAGCTTTGATAATCTATTCACAAAGGAGACATTTTTCATGTATAGTATCGTTCTACTTGAATTGAACATGATTTAAATTGCTAAGAGAAGTACTACGAACCTTGGGCGATAAAAGACAGGAGTAAAACCATTTTGATACAGTTTAAGTAATTCATGAGTCAGGAATTTTGTACAAGTCGTCCTCCGACTTAGTTTAACAACTGCCGCATAATGACAACAACTGAGACCGACGATTTTACCTACCCTCCGAAGCGTGGAGACGTTGAGCTCGAATACCATTATGCGCTCACCCATCCTACACTGACCTCACCGATTGTGTACCGATCAGTGAGCGCAATTGAATATGAACTGTCCTACCATGATAGGGTATTTGAACATAAAGCCGCGCACCGCTACGACGAGCGATAAGTAAGATTTTACTTAGTATGAAAACCGCCCTCGGTATACGGCAACTCAACCGCACAAAATGAGCACAGACCCTGTGCGCACGCGACCCTAAAGTTAGTCATCATAGTGTTTCTTTTAATTTTATCAGGTTTGCATGACGATCATTTTGAAGACCTATTCATCACGTAACTGTATCCAAGAACCAAACGGTATTCATTACTTTAAAGTTAATTGTTTCTTATTTAACAGGCGACTCTCAGTGGTGCCGGTGGCGTGGTTACCCACACAGCGCCATCTTACGAGGAGCAGCGCGCCAACCCTGCACTGTTAAGTCGTGGTGCCAGTGGAACACCGGGTGGTCGAAGCGTGAGGGACGATGGATATTGCTCTGCCAGCAGCACTCCAAGAGCATTCGGTATGATCATCTCAACAATTAAGAGGCTCCATGAAGGGTGTGATGCTTGTACTTAGTATGAAATACTAGTACGGGTTAGTAACCGCAAAAAAAAGTTATCACGTGAATTTAACTTTACATGCAATGAGAATACTTTGACCGACTGAAGTGAATAAAAAAGAGGAAAATTTATTTACTTGGGTTGGTGTTAAAATCTCAAGATAAATTAATAAGTAAAAGTTTAACAATACTTGAGGAATTGTTTGAGGTTACTGTTGAAAACTCTGCAGGGTCCTAAGATAATCCATAATCTACCCTAAGTGGGAGTCGCTTGCACGAACAGGTGATGTGAATTAATCGCCAGATTAAAATACTGCTCGTAAGTGATTGCGCGAGCTTCAGTTAGGACGCTCAATAAAAATTGTATGTTTGATCGCAAGTTCGTACGATAAATGCGATGCGATAGTCGCACACTGGTGGGAGTGCCAGATAAAATAACGCCTTAACTAACCACAAACATTTTTGCAAGTATCTATTTTTAAACTTTTACTTATTTATTTACAATATAAGCATTTGTTTATACTGAAACTGTACATACTACTAATGACCCAACTTAGTAATACAGAAAAATACAATAATAAAACTACAAAAAGGGGAACTTAGCAGATTATTCCAGATAGCTTAACTTATCTTTTACTTAATTTTATTCAATTCAGGCATTATGTCTCGCGGAACTTGCCAAATGACACTGACATTGACAGCGTGAAGATTGCTTTCTCTTAAACGATTGTATAAAGCGCTATTTCATCCTGATAGCCGAATACAGTATTTTGTGTAAGACCACACTTTATTGACACAAGTTACGAAACCTGCGGCACGTCAATCGTCTAGTACATTTATACCCATCAAGTATACTTGCGTTTAGTTGTCATATACAGCTATTGTTCTGTTACTGACACGCCGAGTATCTAATATGTCATAGCAACATAAGTAATACCCCGGAAAACTATAGCAAAAACAAAGGTAAATATAGATAAACAACATTAATATTTTGTATAAATTCCTTGACAGTACTTGGCCCCTTTGAAACAACTAGTTACTACTTTAATACCATTTTATAGCAATTCGCAATTGCAATAAATATCTCTTAACCGACTCAACTGAAAAACAGGGCTCAACTAGAGAAGGGAAATATATTAAAAACTGTAAGTTCCGCGAGGTGGCGCGGCGGCCGCTCTTCAGCAGAAACTTATTGCCACTTCACTATTTATTCCGCCACTCGTGTTTGACTTGGTGGAAAACTTTGTTTAGCGGTCTTCTGCACCGTAACAGGTGATTTAATTTGATTGGAAAATTCATATCTTCGTAATAGACTTTTGATTAATTATTGGATAAGATTTCCGTACTGACGTTACTTCGAAAAACATTGACATTGTTCGCCAATAAAACTGGATATATTCTGCTACTGAGAAAAAAGTAGACGTAGTTTGCTCGTAGAACTGATGGCCGTTTAGGTAAAAAGGTGTGGTTAAGTGGAGAACGCGCAACGGAAAGCGCAGCTTGGGACGACCTCCAACGAGGTGGACAGACGACCAGAGGGCCAATTCTCGTTATTTAAAAATGTTCAAAATATATTTCCGATCTAGTCTCAGTATCATAAATGTCACAAATAGTATTCTCCTAAACTAACAAACAACTTTAAATGTGAACTTAACTGTGATGAGATCGAAAATGGATCGAATTCAAAACGGTATTCTGCTAATATTTCGAACTATCACATGTACTAAATTGTCATCGCGTGTCAATTGCCGGCACAATAAATTTTTAATTGTGTCTCGTTTTGCGACATTCAGTGAGATATATATATTAATATAAACGTCAAAATAGAGATTGAAATGAGACTAGATCGAGATTATACTGAAATCTGACTGAACTTTAAGAGTAGCATAATACCATTTATTCGGTAAAATCATAATTTAATCTCAGTTCGGTCAAGTTTCAATCATAGTGTAAATGAATTACGCGAATAGGTCCTCAGCTGAACGTCGTTGGGGTCGTTGTATGTGGACGGCATGTTACCGCTCGTTGTGAAAATCTATTAGGGAGGCCTTTGTTCAATAGTGGACGTCCTTTGGCTGATATGATGATGATGATGAGAAAAAAGTTGCAACTCATTGAAAAGTAAACTGAACAGTATCATATACTATCCTTTTTCATAAATGATAGTATACTGATAAATTGACCCTTGAGTCAGTTTTGTACAAGCCACCCAAAGGCCTAATTTTATTTGGTATAATGACTACCGTATAATCACAACAACCGAGAATCATAATTTTACGTGCCCTCCGAAGCACGAAGACGCTCTGCTCAAATAGCACAATTCCAATACTGAACACGGGCCTCTCCCAAAGATCATCACAACTACCGACATGGGTGTGTTGTGTGCTTATTGGGGGGTTTTGCCATAATCACCCCGGTCGGCAGGCGGGTTGCCAATCGCAGTTGAGTTGTTAATGTACTCGAAGGAGTTGCGCTGTTGCCTATCCTCTGGCTAATCCCATAGTCGCCTTTTACAACACCCACGGGATGAGATGGGTTGGTGCAATTCGTAGCGGGCACCACAAGGCTATGGCTTCCTTTATACAGGAATATATACTTACATAATCACCTCATTAAAACATAATAATCATTAATTTATTTAATGATTTATGTACCAAAATTCTACAGAGACGGACTTAACGCCATTAGGCACTGTCATCATCATCATTCCACAAAAGGGACGCTGCTAGTCATCCCTTTAGTTTAAAGTCCAATAACCGCCTGTTACGACATCCACGGGAAGAGATGGAGTGTTGCTATATTTTTAATCCAGGCACCACACAAATAAATATACTACTCATTAAATATACACTCACAAGCTTATCTTCAGAAATTAAAATATATGGCTTTATAGCAGCCCGAGTCACTTTTAATTTCTTATAAATTTTAATGAAAAGAATTTGCACATGGGGAGATTCAAAAGACAAAATTTAATCAAAGTACAATTTTACAAGCAGGTTTCAGTTGATTACACGCGGTGCATGTTATTGCGTTGCTAGTCTTAACGAGGTCTTCAAACTTCGCTTTTTATATTCTACGTACGTAAGTAGCTTAGTTTTGATGCTAGATTAAAACCACAATTAAGTTAGTAAAGTTGAAATTGGTTTCGGTGGCCAGGTTCAGACGGATCAGCAAGACACTTGAGTACCTATTTAAACTATCAGACAACTACCACGTCAATTACATCAAAACAAATTAATACAAAACAATTACATATGATATCAGTATCACACACAGTATCACATCTAAATAAATATGTTGAATATAAAAAATAATTAAGTATTTAAATGTCTAAGTTTAAAAGTTTTTAAATTAAAACACCTAATCCATTCTTCTTCTTCTCTTAGAGTATCTTCCACAATTTCGACAATGTCATGTACTCGTATAAGGCAACGTTGTACAGTGTTCAGATTATTTATAGTATTGTTGATCAAAGATATTTGGCGACATATTTGAAACGCATCGTTTGACCACTACCTCACCTGATTTTAAAAAACGACGCGGTCGACGACGGTGCACGCTTGCCTTGAAGAAATCTGTCCACTCGTTATAATTGTCAGGGAACATCAATGATATTTAACAAATGAAAACATCTTAGGGATCATGCCATTTCATTCAATTTCAACCAATACAAACGAGCATAAAATGAAGAAATAACGTGTTTTCCGATCATTAATACAATTTTTCGATTGCTCAATGATCGAAATCAATAACTGACGAGCAAAAAATACTGATGCATCTACAAATACTTCAATTATCAGAATACCGACTCCCATCCATTTCACATTAACGTTCCATTTTTGAATTCCAATAGAGTTCGCACCTCAGGATTATTGCGGAATTTTTCCGCGTTGGCATCCTATTATGCCGAATACGGAGTCAGCCGAATGCCTTTGACGTTATTAAGATCCCGTGCTGGATGTAAGAATGAGTGGTATTAAAGGACATCGGCTAGGTGACTCATTTGTATGCACGATACGGACTATTCGCATATTGATGAGTGCTGGATTAATTTGAAGGAAAGTTCGAGTTTTCGGTGCATGGCATGTGGGGGTAGCACGTGAATATATTAGCAATTCGGCAAACAGAGCTTATCTGCATTTTCTTTTTAATATAATTTAGTAAGTACGACATGAATGTCTTGTAAAGGAATTCATGTTCATCCACAAATTCCCGTCCTATGCGTTCTAGACCAACGGAATGAATTGGCATATAAGATAACAGAAAAATGTAGTTTCAATGTACTGTGGAAAAGAAGTCTGACTTCTTCTTCTTTAATTAGGGCTACAGACACCTACTCCAACAAACCTTTAAACTCTTTTTTATCTTTTCACAGATAACAAATCAACGAAAGGTTCTGTTGTGACGCTCTCATGCTATAAGAGTAAGTTGCTAATTGAAAGGTATATGAAATGCAGATGTCAATATGCCTTCTATGATTTATGCGTAATATATTTATTTCAGAGGAGCCTAAAATCCAAATAGAAGAGGAATGCTTCTATACCGAGGCTTCTAAGAAGCTCCGAACGAATAGTATTAAACCAGGTAGCTATTCTATGCATTTCAATAATTGCACGGTTGGTGCAGTGGCTGATACAGTTGGCTGCTGCGCACCGGGTCGTATCTGCAGGTAGTTGTTCCGGGTCTGGGTGTATTGTGTGTGGAATTTGTGTTTGTAAACGCACCCACGACACAGGAGAAATCCTAGTGTGGGGCAACGTTTTAAATGTTAGGTTTTTTTTATATATCTTAGTGCCTTGACGAATATACAAGTAATTCGCCCAAAGGTAAGCATAACGCCTGCCTTTAACAATTGCAATGCAACCCTGGACTAATCCTGCGCCACACTGTTCTCGTCACATCATGGTTATTTATTTATGCCCAGTAATTTCGGTGACGTTAATATGTGACGTTTCTTATCTTTCTCACACCAGATTTAGATGGTATAAGCTTCTCTATAATAATACTAGTGGCGGGTGACCCAGCTTCGCATGGTGGAAACAAAATTTGTTAATCCTATAGCTGCCAAACTTCGCAGGATCACCCGCTGGGCAAATTTAAAGATTGCCTTAAAATTTCATCAAAATCGGTCCCGCCGTTTTAGAGTCCATAGCGTACATACATCGATTTATATATATGTATATAGATATACAAACGTTTCAATACCATTAATTGTATTGAGTTGAAGCTTTGTATAGCTGTTTTTGACAATTGTTTGAATTAGTGACATAGAAAAAAACTGAATAATTGAAATAGGCATTGCAATAAATGTTTAAATAATAATGAAAATGCATTAGCTAGTAAATAATATATTTTGAACTCGTGAGTTATGAGTACTTTTTTGTTAATTGAGATGTTTTCAGAACCACTGGATCCATTTTCACTGAATAAACGATCTGAGGCAGATAGACATTGGTACCGAATAATACGTTTAATTTATCTCAGAGGAAGGTGACGGGCGGGAGACATGGGGCACGGGCGCTGACTTTCTGCTTTCCATCATCGGATTTGCCGTCGACCTCGCTAATGTGTGGCGCTTCCCTTATCTCTGCTACCGGAACGGCGGCGGTAAGTGTTTTTTTTTTTGTATGGGTTTGTATTTATTGTATGGGTATTTACACGCTGATATTACAGTGTAAGAAATAAATAAAGCTCACCTACAAACAACAAACTGCAACCGATCCGCTTGTGGGGTAATTATGGTGGTCAATTCAGCGAACCATGTTCAGCAGTGGGCCTGGGCTGATTTTGATGATTATCTATAGTACATCTATGACAACATACATACGTTAAAGAGCCATTTATGTCTTTACAGTTTAGTAGTGTGCGTTATAGTTGCTAAAGTTTAGCGACTCGAACGGTTTATTGCTAGTTCCATTCAAGCATAGTCTGACACTTTAATGAGCTTGTATGTAAGCGTATCCCTCGAGTGGTTTCATTGGCTGAATTGAGTGTAGCGGGCAAAAGCGGCAGCTGATTGGTCATATATTTTCACATTACGTAAAAGGGACTATTAGCTTGAAGCAAAAAAACTTCCTTTCTAATTCTTTTTTTTTTTTTTTTCTTTTGTATATTGTCAGCACCTAGCTCCTACTGCGATAGTTTATTCTCCACCTGAGAAAATTCTCATAATAGTTCACGAAAGCGCATGTTTTGTACTAAAAAAATCCGGGTGCTTTGATTGACTCTAATGCTACGTGTAGTAAAATTTACTACAGAAGGAGTAGCCGGTTCTTCACCATATGACCAACTTCTTGGAACCGCGCAAGTATATTCTGAGTATTTATAAGTGCCAGTAAATGGTTTATATGAATAAAAATATTTTGAATTTGAATTTGAGTACCTAATCCCTTTTTAATCATTCTAAAATAGGCAAAATGTTTTTGCTATTCATTCTGCAACGCGGCTACGCAACATTGCGGTGTGGTGGCGTAGCATTGACATTAAGGGATAGTTCATTCTCTCACAATCAGCAGAGAGGTGAATGAGAGCTGGCGATACGCGACTTGTAGATTTATCATACATTTTAACTGTACGTTCAAACTGAACACACTTCAGCGCTGGGAAATATAGCCCCCCTTCACGTTCATACTGGGACATACAGTGAGGCTGCTTACAATTGGCGACTGACTATATACATTTGGTGTGAACCGTCCCTCAAGTCGAATGATTACTGTTACATAGGCTGCACTAAAAGTATCGGGAATGGAATATTTCCACTGTTCCTGTCATATTAAAATCTTTTTAATTGAAAACTCCTTGGTTTTACAAATCGAATACCATTTATTTATTTAAAAAAAGATTCACGGTCTTGTCACAAGGTTTTGTCAAACTTGTTTAGTCGTTGAGAAAATGGAATTGACTCGAGAAAATTCAAGAGCGATGATTTATTATGACTTTCGAAGTGGTTTAACACAAAAACAGTGTGTTGACCGGATGATTTCTGCATTTGGTGATGAAGCCCCATCCAAAACCACAATTTATCGCTGGTTTGCTGAATTTTAAAGTTAGTTTTAATTTTAGAGTTAAAGCCAACAAAAATTGTTCGTTCACGGAGTGTTACAAAAAAAATGGTGGCCACGTTTGTCTCCAAAACCGGCCATGTTACGACTATTCCTCTTGAGGGACAAAGAACGGTTAATGCAGAATGGTATGCTAGCATTTGTTTGCCACAGGTCGTTTCTGAACTCCGTAGAGAGAACTGCAACCGCCGCATCATCCTCCATCACGACAATGCGAGTTCTCACACCGCGCACAGAACAAAAGAGTTTTTAGAGCAAGAAAACATAGAATTATTAGACCATCCGCCGTACAGCCCCGACCTAAGCCCTAATGATTTCTATACTTTCCCTAAAATAAAGAATAAATTGCGTGGACAGAGATTTTCATCACCTAAAGAAGCTGTGGACGCCTACAAAACGGCCATTTTGGAGACCCCAACTTCCGAATGGAATGGTTGCTTCAATGATTGGTTCCATCGTATGGAAAAATGTGTCAAATTTCGCGGAGAATACTTCGAAAAGCAATAAATACATTTTTAAATAGTAATGTTGTGTCACTTCCTTGATTCCCGAAATTTTCAGTGCCGCCCTCGTACTAGCAAATAAGTGACATTTTGTTTTTTAACGATCCCACACTAGAATTCCTCCTGTGGCGTGCGTACAGTTTACAGACAATAAATCACACATACACAAACACTCAGACCCGAAACAACTATCTGTAGATCATACAAATATTTGTTCCGTGCGAGGATCGAACTCGCAACACGAAGTTTTGTATTTATACAAAACTGTGAATGTGTGAGCATCATGTAGCCAGCTAATGTTAAATGTTTAGTACTTATTTTGATTGTGTCTTTTGCCTGGCTATATTGGTCTGTCATGCTCACTAAAATGTCTTGCTAACGGTGGCGTTGTATATCGGGTCGTTCGGTTCCCTACAATAGATTGTTGTTGTTGGTTGAGCTAAGCGATGCTGATGCATGCGTCATGCTCGTGAACGGGTGCCGTCTGTTGGCTTGACTGGTCAGCCGTTAACGGCCACGGCAAATTCATTATTTTAATATTATTGTGGTATGTTCCATCTTTACACATTCACCTAAATTTTTCTTTGTACATGGTTTACAATCATTTGTATCAATTAACATTGTAATCCCCAACTATTTTAAAAGAGTATCCAAGGAGTATCTTGCCGGTTCTTCTCCATGAGATCAACTATTTGGAACAGTGCAACTTAAATTCTCACGTTTCATAAGTGTCAATATTTGGCTTATTTGAAATAATAAAACTTTGACTTAGACTTTGAAGCGCAGAAAAACATTACTTAGCCAAAATGACTCAAAACGTTTATCATGATGGTTTTATGGCTTCCAAAGCTTATCCGAAACATTCTTATCTCATTTGCCACTTGGTTGATGAAATATTTGTATCCTTTAGAAACTCAATTAAAAGGCGAATCTGTTTATGTTGTTGCTTAATTGAATCTTAAGCTGATAATAAGAAACTGTAACTTAATATTAATATTTATTTACTTTCTAAAGACGAGTTTAATGGCGCTTTAGCGAGATATTCATTACCTACTTGACAAGCCATCGATTTGTGTTATAATAGATCATCAGATGTCCGTGTGGTGTTCGTATTAAGAATATAGCACCACTCCATCGCCTCCGTGGATGTCGTAAAAGGTGACTAAGGGACTCTAAACCAGAGGGATGGGCAGCAGCGCACCTTCTGTTGAACAGCAGCCATTCTACGCTCACCAAATCGCCTGCCAAGCGTGGTGAGTAATAAGTAGTAAGCAAACTCCCCCTAAAATGACGACATACGGTAGGTAACCGGTAGTTTATGGGAGAGGCTTTTGTTCAGAAGTGGACTTTTTGGCTGATATGAAGTGATGACGATGATGACGATAAGTTTTTTTGTTTAAATATAATGTAATGGAAAGTACGTCACAGGTTTTCAAAACAATATCCAAAGATATTGTATTAACTAAAGTGAAATAAGAGGGCACGTTTAGCGCGGGTTCGATGCGGGGCACGGACTAAATACTTGTTTGTCCTACAGATAGTTGTTCTAGTTCTGTTTGTGCTTGTATATACTAGTGTAGTTGTATGCTTAAGTTTGATGCTAGTGATATGCTGAGCCGTGTGATGCCGGCTCAGAATACCACCACCCCATCCCCTCCCGTGGGTGTCGTAAAAATCGACTAAGGGATTAGTTGGAGGATGGCATCAGTTCCCCTCGAGTACATTAACAACTCAACTGACCCGTCTGCCAAGCGTGGCGATTATGGCAAAACCACACACACATGACACAAACCTAGATCGGTCGTTGTGGTGATCTTTGGGGTAGGCCTATGCGCAGCAGTAGATCTTTTTCGGCTGAGATGATGATGATGATGATGATGATGATGATGATGATGATGATGATGATGATATAGTTGGTTCAGTAATCTCGTTTAATCGAGTAACGTTTTCAAGTTTGTGCATCCAGTGTAAGGACAAATATTTAATCATTACAATACTTTCGTTGTTTTGTTAAGGGGCATTCCTCATTCCATACACGTTGATGCTGGTCTTCGGAGCCGTGCCCTTGTTCTACATGGAACTGATCCTTGGACAGTACAACCGACAAGGACCTATTACGCTGTGGAAGATATGTCCGTTGTTCAAAGGTACGCCAAAACCAATTTTCTTTCATTTGCAACACAAGTTACTATCTAACAGCCGAATACTGAAACGCCAGTTATTATTAAGTCGCGCTTTAATTATTCTAGGAACCTGTTTTCGGTAGGAAACCTGGTGGTTTAAGTGGTTAATGCGGGGACTTGATATTAACTGGCGTTTCAGTATTCGGCCGTAACTATATATTTTGTTACATAAGTAGTCAAGTTTTAACCGCCTTAAGTTTAATACAATACTTGCAATCAAAATAACATTTTTCACGTGTTCTTCATTTTGGAAGATAATCTGTACCTGCTTTAAGACAAAAATTCTGAACTTACAGTTTTCCAAACCTTCTTCTTATTCTCTTATACTATGGCTTCTGTCAAGTATCTTCCACAATTTCGCCAATGTCATGTAATAAGGCAACGATGTACGGCCTTTTCAGATTCATGTGTGGATCAGTATTCAATTAAGTGATAATTAAACCGCGTTAACGGTGAAGGAAAACATCGTGAGGAAACCTGCACACTTGAGAGGGCTCCATAATGTTCTCAATGGTGTGTTTAGTCTGCTAACCTGTATTAAGCCACTTAGGTGGATTAAGGCCTAACCTTTATCATCGTGAGACGAGGTCCGGGCCCAGCAGTGGGACAGTAATGGCTTGATTATGTAATTTATTGTTCCCCGTGGTTTCCAGCAAAGAATAGACTACCCCTCTCTAGCCATAGGTATCATAACAGACGAATAAGGTTTGATATCCAGAGAATGGGCTAATAACAATATACTGGGATAACCCATCCACCTGCTAAGTGCAACGCTTGTTGATTATGGCAATAGCGTGTCGATATAACCGCATATTGCAGTGATGCCATCCTAATGGGGAGGCCCTTGATCAGCAGTGGACGGGCTGATGCGTGTGTAAATTTGTGAGTTTATGAGTGTGTGTCTATATTTTTTGTTATTGCGTACTTTCTTTTTGTATTATTCGTTTCAAATAGGTTTTGAAATTAATAAGGCCACAATGATCCCGTGTGGTGTCCGGATTAAGAATATAGCACCACTTCATCTCCTCCTATGGATCGTAAAAGGCAACTAAGGAACTTTATTTAAACCAGAGGGATAGGCAGCCATACTGCGCTCACCAACCCGCGTGGTGAGTACTGGTAAATTCCCCCCAAATTGATGACACAATTGTGGAAATCTAGGGCGGAGGCTTTTGTTCAGGAGGGGACGTTCTTTGGCTGATATTATTATGAAATGTTTTCACAATGTATGAGTGTGTTTGTATTATTCGTTTCAAATAGGTTTGGAAATGAATACGGCCACAGAACTCGAATAAATTTTACCTGGTTAAGTGAGTTCATTTATCCTTCTACAATTTTTATTCGCCTAATGAACACGAATGAAATACGAGCTAAAATCGAGGTGATTTGACATGTAATGGTGGCTGTATGTTCACAGGTGTGGGATTCTGCGCGGTCATGGTGGCTTTCTACGTGTCATTTTACTACAACGTCATCATTGGTAATTATGTCCAGTTTCATTTGATATATATATATATATATACATTATAAGGCTATCTGTGCATGGAAGCTAAGGTCATGTCGGTTGTGATCGGCCGGTTATTGGTCGCGCATGGAACGTTTATTTCGTCGGACGATCTACTTCAGCGCGTACTGAACGATTTCTTACCGGCAGGTTGGATCAGCACAATTACTAACTTTTGTGTTACTGGGCGGTAAAGTTGTAATGTCTTTTCGTAAATTGTAGTGCATGCTTCAACTAAAGGAATTAATTATTCGGAATATATGTCAATTTCATTTATTTTAGCGCGAAAACAATGGCACGTGACTTGCTTGAAGGCGATCAGCCGATTAACAATCGAGCATGTGTACGACCTCTTATACTAAATAAAAATTCTGCTCGGACGATCGCGATCGGATCGGAATTTTGTTTCTCGTCATAGATAAAAAATCTGGCTCGATTCATTAGTAGCCATGCGTCCTTAATACACTCTACTAGCTTAAAGTATACCACACAGTACTGGTATTTATATGATTAGTTCAGTCGTTTTTATTAAAACATGCTCCACTCTAGAATGGTCCCTGTGTTATAGGTACAGTTTACAGAAACAAATCTCACATACACAAACACCCAGACCCGGAACAACTACAAGTTTTCTAAATACAACCTGTAGGATGCAGTTGACCTTAGACCTAGTATCAATCTCTGAAAATCTTGACATCAGACCCGAGGCCACCCCTAGATTAAAATCCTGGATCCGCGATTTTGTATTTGCAAATAGGTACAGCGTTTTGCCAACAGAGGGCAGCAAACGCTGAGCCACCATGCTGTCTTGAATTTAAATATAAAATTCTTTGATCAATGCTGAAATTTGCTTAATTCTCCATGGTGGATTGTACACTGACTAAAAGATACAGACCGTGACATGACACACAGACAGATCAATTGAATTGTAAGTACCTATTGAATTTTCAGTGGGTATATTGAAGTATCGTAGAATCTAGGATTACATACAATCTAATTGATCTATAGGAAACACAGGTCTCGAGTTAGATGCACGTGTACAAATATGGTCTCTGTACCCACACCTGTAGGAAGAAAAAACTACGTCCATGGATGAATTAATTATTATTTCAAAGTCATCTTATGGGGAGTGAATCGATGGAATTCAAACTTAGCGTGAGCAGCATAAATCATTTATTCCACGTGGACCCATAAAGCCATACCATAACTTATTTCAACCACGATCATTATACTTTGATGCGCCCTACACGACTTTATCAGTGAACTCATATTAACAACGCCTGGCGTTTGGAACACTTCCAAATGTAAGATAGCATGGCGCGTTATACGTGTTATAGCTATCAGTTATATTAACAGGGTTAGTGCATTAACGACTGCTATGATTTGTAGTTTTAAATAATTTTAGAAAGGGTTTCATTGTTTTTACTGTAATTGTTTTAGTCTTGACTAATCTCTCATTCCAAAAACTTGTTAAAGTAGTAGGGATGTAACGATACCGATTCCGATTCCGATATATTGGCTGATATAACGAAACAGCCGAAGCGTCAACGTCGATTTTTGAAAACTGGGCTCTTTTATGTGCTGCGAGTTGCGACGCGTTGTGACGCTGTGTGACCCGCGGAGGCTACACCGATGCCCGCGAGTTCTCCGCGAGATCTGCATGTCAGTGTGTGAGCAATGTTAAGGGATTAGAGGCGGTTCACTATCATCAATTTCTAATGTTTAATCGGAAATTCGCAATTATTTTAATATTAATTACTTTATAATTAGTAAGTAATTAGCCATCTTGATGGTCCCTCGTTGTCATTGTTACAATAAAAAACAACCATATTATCCCTTAAACAAACACGAGGCCCTGTGTGAGGATTAAGAATATGGGGGTGGTTTCTGGGTAAATCAGGTTCACAGTTTATTTTTTAATGAAAACAATTAAAAAGTTAGGGGATGAGGGTGGTTTTTTGGTGGTCAATAAGTTACCATTATCCGTTTCATCATCATCATTTCGGCCGAATGAAGTCCACTGCTGGACACAGGCCTCCCCCAAAGATCACCACAACGACCGATATGGATGTGTTGTGGGCTCATTGGGGGGTTTTGCCATAATCGCCACGCTTGGCAGACGGGTTGGCGATCGCAGTTGAGTTGTTAATGTACTCGAAGGACGCTGCTGCCCATCCTCCGGCTAATCCCTTAGTCGACTTTTACGACACCCATGGGAGGAGATGGGGTGGTGGCATTCTGAGCCGGCACCACACGGCATTATCCGTTTAGGACTTCACTATTTTAGGGGCAAATGGTAAAATTATTTTCATTTCTATAGGTACTAGTTGTTTACTTTTGTTTTTCTTATTAATTTATTTTTACAAAAAAGCTTGTTTTTAATTAACCATTTTTATTTTTATTACCTACTTACAGTAGTATAGTAATCATATAAACTAAAAAATATAATAGGTACTGAAATGTTGAAATCACAGATTGTTGTGATGAATCATAATTAACTTTAAATTAGGAATTTTTTTTTTTTTTTGATGTTAGTAGATTTATTTTTTAATAAGCCTTTATATGACCTTTAATAAGATTAAAGTGCCGTACACTTTAATCTTATTAAAGGTCTTAATAATAATTACATGAACTAAAAATAAAGATACAATTTTTGGTATTTTCAGCCTAATATGGGCGATATGGAACAATTTGAAGCAAGTCTTGGCACATAGTGCAAAGCCGCACATAGAGCAACATATTGTCGAACGTTTTTGGTCGTTTTTTGTGCTACAAAACCTACACCTTTTATAGGTGTCAATTTCCTCAGGCACATGCACACCGATGTTCAGAAGGGAACTCCAAAATTACCTCCTTTCTTGTTCTTAAAAACCACCGGCCTATATATTTTTTTGGTGAAATTATCCACTAAACCACGTGCTAATTTCAACAGAACGTTTCTGTGAGAATGGTATGTCACCACATGAATTGTATTATATGCGATGTAAGCGTTTATGATGGCGGAATCGAACATGAAGATAAAAACTCTCATCCAGTACTTGCGCCATTTGCGATCTATTGGGTAAGATGGTAGTAATAGCTTCGGGGCAAAGTATATTTTGTCTTGACCCATCTTTTTGGGTGGGGTTACTTCACGAGGACGGTGAGCAGTAGTTAGAACCGACACATCCCTTGTGTCGTGCCATTTTATGACAGTTATTTGGCCAGAAGTAATTGACGCAAATTGGTGTTTTTCTAAACTCGATTTTCTTGGCTGGACTTTTTTCAAAATATTTGGGAGATCTTTTGAAGCGAGAATACATGTGACATTTTGGGATTGTAGTAACATAGGTCACTGGACCAATACAACTCGATGTCTAGAAGCGGATTGATCCCCATCATTATAAGAATTTCCAAATAGACTATGATTTATACAGCTGTAAGAGTCCAATAGTAACTCTTCTTTTGGTGTGCCAAACTAACATATATAAGTTTGCTCTACAATTATTTCTATTACGTAATCTGGTTTTTTTTTATACTTCAATTGGTAATTGGTTGTGTTTTGTGTTTAATGTGAGCGTAGTTCAGCTTTTTATTAAATACTGAGATCTCGTGGACCTCATCTATAAATTGCCAGACGCGTGGTGTAGAACGATCTCTGCGTGGTTCTGAAGGACCGAATCTAGCTTATTGAGGAAATGAGCTTATATGTGCTACTACAGCTGCAGCTCTGCCGGAATCCGAGAGGTCAGAGGGTCCTGCTCACACGGTAGTAGCGTGTCTCGTAGTATAGTACCCAAGAACGGAGTAACAGAGCTGCTTGGTCTTACTTCTTTTTGAGCGTCTTGCTCACTAGGCGGTGAACTACTTTGCGGCATATCCGATAGTGAAGAAGCAAGTTCGTTTTGTGCTACATCTGCTCAGATGTAGGGATTTGGTGATAGAGAAGCAATGGTATGTGCTGTGTCTGTTGTTTTTGGCGAGGGACTGCTTGACCCCAAAACTTTTAAGAGATACTCATTTCGTTTCTCTATAGCTTCTGTCTATCTAGCTAATTCTTCGTGGTCGAAATCTGATCCAAACATTTCTTCTAGGTGTTGTTCAATAATGTTTTCTGCCGGCAATCGTAAGATCGAATCTGTAGGACTACTAATGTAACTCCCAAACAAGGATCATCGTTTTCATCGCAATCAGATAAATCCGATATGTCACCAAAGATTATCTACAAGTTCTTCTGTCCTCTCTTTGCTCAGTCGTTTTCTCCCGGCCAATCCAAAAGTAGGTAAATTATACCAGCGTATGTAGTTATCCATGCTAATGACAATGCATATGAAAACCGATACCCACACGGGCGCAATGACGACAAAATCTAAATAAAATTATGTTTTTTTATAAACAGTTTTTATACAAATGTTTGATTTTTATCGAAGCGTGAACGGACATAAATAAATGATTTACCACTTTATCAAAAACTATACAAACATTCACTTTCATACGCAGAAAATTAGGAGAGTACATTAGTCGCCTTTTACGGTATCCACGGAAGGAGCTGAGGTGGTGCTATATTCTTGATCCAGAAACCACAATTAAACAACACCTTTGTATAGTGGAACATAAATGCATGCACGATAAATATATAAAATAAAATACTTCATTTCGGCCGAGTGAAGTCCACTGCTGGACACAGGCCTCCCCCAAAGATGTCCACAACGACCGATATGGATGTGCTGTGGGCTCATTGGGGGGGGTTTTGCCATAATCGCCACGCTTGGCAGACGGGTTGGCGATCGCAGTTTAGTTGTTAACGTACTCGAAGGACGCTGCTGCCCATCGGCTAACCCCTTAGTCGACTTTTACGACACCCATGGGAGGATATGGGGTGGTGGCATTCTGAGCCGGCACCACACGGCAAATAAAATACTACTGCTATGTATTTTACTATATAATAACATTACCAACTATTAATAACACTTTTTCCATCCAGGTTGGGCGTTGTACTTTCTAGTGTCATCAGCCCGGTCGGAGCTACCTTGGGTGCACTGCGACAATTCGTGGAACACGGAGCAGTGCTGGGACTCTGGTCGGATGAACGGCACTAATAGAACTGATGTTCGATACCAAGGACCTTTGTCGCATTTCACACCGGCCTCTGAGTTCTTTCAGTAAGTAGATGCAACGACGCACTCACTATACAAGATAATTCTACTTAGGTTTGGTCAAAACTTCTTTTTCATATTAAATCACGAAATACGTAATCCGGAACGCAATTTGTAGTTTTTTTCTGAGATAGCAAACGTCCACTGTTGGACAGAAGTCACCCCAAAGGTTGTCACAATGACCGATATGGTTTAGTGTTGTGGGCCCATTGCGGGGTTTAGTTATAAATGTACTCGAAAGACGCTGCTGCCCATCCTCCAGCTAATCCCATAGTCGCCTTTTACGCCACCCAAGGGATGAGGTGGGGTGGTGGTATTCATACTGCCGAAATTAATAGCCAATCTTATCCAAAATCTTTAGATTTAAGATTTTGAACTTGATCTCTTTTTGCGTTAAGATAACATTTAACACAAAAAACAGACAAACTCTCAATCCCAAATCTAAAGATTTTGGATTCGATTTATATTTGATAGATACAACACGCGGCTATCTGTAGATGCATCTACGCAATTCGCAATTCAATATGAAAAGAAAGTATCGAACAAAGTCACCCCTCGAATCAATGTAACCGCAACCTGCGACGAACAAAACATACTCTGCCAACAAATCTCTGAGCATAGAATCATTGGCTCCGTTGTGGAATTAACGCACAAAACGTTTTTACAGAAAACTGTCCACTCCGTCACTACTGGGGAATGAAAACCCAAAACGTTTTCTACGAAGGCCGTCTCCGTCACTACGGCAATTCGATTTCGAACGTTAACGATGGGCAGATTCTTGCGAATCACACATCGAGTTATAATTTTAGGGCAAGGCTCCGTGTGACCTTTAGTATCGTAAAAGATGACGACGGTTCATATCAAGAGGATAGGCAGCAGCATCGTCCCGTAAGCTAATAACAAACTGCCATCACCAGTTAGGCTGCCAAGATGTCTGCATTAAAGACAAAAAAAGAAATTGTGCAACTGGAGGCGATACGAGCAAATCATTCGCCTCGTAAGCGGCAGGACTTGTCCTGCGAGGCATCACACTGCGCTCGTCACCTCAAGACGTAAAGTTATTTAGTCTCTTATGCCCGGAATTTCACTAGCTAGTGCCATTCATACCGGAGCACAGTAATATCTAAAGTTTTGACACTACTGCTTAGCGCCGAAATCTGGCACTGGTGAACTTCCTTCTTACTTCTGGCGAAGGGGTATTGGGCCTGCCGGCTAAAACCACTAGAGCGGTCATCTTCGGCACCGAATGGGGGCTCCAGGTCCTCGTAAGATCACACTAGATCCCCATTGGTGCCACGCCTAACGGCACATCACGGAGGGGACGACTATTAAGCCCTTTTTTACCTTTTCTAGCGGAGGGAAGGCGACTGTAAAGAGGTCGCCCTCCAGGCACTTCTCGGGGAGTAGATCCCCACCAACCATCGCTGTGCACACGGTGGCACGTGACTACGTACGGCGCCGCCCGGGAATCGCTCGGTGTGAGCACGTAGACTCCCAATATGCGCGCCCGCGACCCCCGAGAGGGTGGAACCTACCTAGCCGGCCTGTTGCAATAAGAGACCTACCACCAGTGCCAGATATATCCGTATGACCACTCATTGTAGTGATCATTGGGAGCTAAGCCCATGTTCAGCACTGGATGTTTACGCAGTGAAATGTGGGCAAGGTATAACGAATCCAGACATTATTAGAATATAAAGATATTTATTTACCGTTTATTTTTTATGAAATCCTTATTTTCTCACCCATAAAAACACATAGCGATATGACATGCGGGTTGTTGACTCTAAAGCATTAGGATGCGCCAGTCATCCTCTGATTGCTCCTATATATCGTATGTAAAGAATACAGCAGGTACAAAGGGTCCAATCAGCACTTCCGGAAATTGACCCTTATTCGAGTATGAATATGATGTAATTTGTCTACAACTCTGAATCCGATAGGTAGCTAACTTAATGTTATTGTAGTTCAGTATTTGAATATTGGTTTTGCGAAAAGTTCCTTTTTGAGATTGGATTTGGAAACAGAGGACTTGAAGCAGCCTATGTCCAGCTGTAGACTACGATATACTGATATACGATACGCTGAGTTGATTGATTAATGAGCTGCCTTGAGGACTCCAATTCTCAGGTTGGCCAAATGTATACATTGGGATTATTGGCAAAAAAATCTCTCATCTGCATCGTCATCATCATATCGGCCAATGTATGCCAAGGCTTTCCACAACAATTTTATCGTCGTTTTGGTAATAATTTTCCAGTACTCACCACGCCTGGCAGGCGGATTAGTTGCTTAGTCGCTTTTTACGACGCCCACGGGAGGAGATCGAGTGGTGCTACATTCTTAATCCGGACACAAAAAGGAAAAGGCATTGTGTTAAAAAAAATGTGGGCTCAGAATATAAGCAGGCAACATAGTAAATTGTTTACCAATGATTTAGTGGTATCTATATTTTACGGCGGTTGATATCCTCATAGACTCGTTCCCAGGGCGGATGGGTGTGCCATACTCTTACCGGTTAAATGCAGCTGGGCGGTCATCTACGGTTTCAAAGGGAGCTTCAGGCTCTGGAGAACCAAGACACTGGAGCAACCCATTAGTGGCTTGCCTTTAGGCACCTCTCTGAGGGTCTGTCACCCGACTGTAAAGCTATCACTCCCTCTAACAGAGGGGACAGTCGCCTCCCCTCTGGTAAAGGGAGCCGTCTAAAGAGGGAGAGCACAATCATCAGAAATTTCTGGCATAAAGTACTTAACCTCAATGACGGTCACATCAGCGTGATCACCGCTGGTTATTTTCGTTTTATAAAAATGATGCCCCACACAGGGGTTTCTCCGGTATCGTGACCAGTTTACATTCCCGCAACAATTATCTGTAGGCCATACAAATATTTGTTCCGTGCGGGGATCAAACCCGCAACCCGCAAGAAGCCAATCGCTTCGCCACTGAGTTGACCGTACTGTGTTTACATAATACATTCATTTTCAGCCGTGCGGTGCTTGAAATGCAACATTCAGAAGGTCTGAACGACTTAGGCTTTCCTAAATGGCAATTGACGATCTGCTTGGGACTTGTCTACGTTACCCTGTACCTTTCGCTCTTTAAAGGCGTTAAGAGCTCTGGTAAGTTCTAAATTAAGGCTATGTTTAGTAAAATCCTCTGTTTTACACTGTTACACTCACATTACGTTTGCAAATTAAATACTAATAACTTTCCGCTTTTGGACTTAATCTTCAACAACAATTTAAAGTAAGGGTGCTTGTGTTAAAAGGCTGTTTGTGTTAGAAGTTAGGTGTGACTGTACTGTGAATTGCAGATAGTATTGATCATCAGAATCGGATTTACCATAAAGGTTAAACAGGATAGAGCCTGGGGCGCGAGATATTGAACTCGCTAGCATAGATATTATGATGCACTACTCGAAATCTTAAATATTGGTCAGTATTATCTTTCGAAATTCATCACATTTTGTCTAACTTATTGATGAGAAGAGCAAGTTTATCGCGCAGGTTAAAAAAAAATTAAGCCATTCATCAGTGTAAGTATATAACAATTATAATACTACCCAGAACTGGCCCTGCGTGGCACCACACTACGCTCGTCACCTCGAGACATTAGTTATTAAGTTTCCCATGCCCAGTAATTTCACTAGCTTTTATCAATCAGATTCTTAATTTTACATAACTTTAGACTTTAGAAAGTTATTACAGTATTATTTGTTTATAGGCAAGGTGGTGTGGATGACCGCAACCATGCCGTATGTGGTTCTATCGATACTCCTGGCCAGGGGACTCCTACTGCCAGGAGCCACCAGAGGCATCGCTTACTACCTGCAGCCTGAGTTGACGAGACTGAAGGACACTCAAGTACGGATCATATAATTAACCGCTGCACAATCATCCACTTAACATGTTTAAGTATAGTCTTACCTCGGTAGTAGCATTGGGATTAGCAGATTTTTTTTCTATATGCTGGCTACGATACGAGCAAATCATTCGCCTAGAGGTAAGGTCACGCCTACGCATAGGTAATTTTTTATACGAGTATTGCTTCATGTTGATACTAGGACTTCTCCTGTGTCGTGTGTGCATTTACAGATACAAATTCCACACACAATACACCCAGACTCGGAACAACTACCTGTAGATCATACAAATAGTTGTCCGTACGGGAAGCGAATCGCAGAAAGCAAAGCGCAGAGCGCAGCAGCCGACTGTATCAGCCACTGCACCAAACGTTTTATGCTATTTACAGCCGGTTTCTGAAACGGAAACTATCGCAAAAATTACGTAACATGCTGTTAAGTCTTGGCTCTTTTTGTGCGAGGTTGTCAAATCATGATTGATTGAGCCAAAAAAGGCCAACCTTCTGTAATTATGTCTCTCCGCTGATTTCTTTCCTCGGAGGGCTTCTCCCATTCATTATCATCATATCAGCCAAATAACGTTCACTGCTGAACAAAACCCTCCCCTGTTTTCTACAACAGTTGTTTCATCATTTTATGGGGAATTTGACAGTATTCGCCACGTTTGGTAGACGGGTTAGTGAGCGCTATATGGTATGGCTACTGCTCCACGATGGGACGCTACTGCTCATTCCTCTGGTTTAGTGTCCCTTAGTATTTTACAACATCCACTGGAAGAGATGGAGTGGTGCAATATTTTAATACGGACACCACAAGGATCCCGCTCATTTAGATGAAGATCAGTTAAATGAGATCAAGCTTGGTGCAGTCTTTAGACCGAAGCAACGGTCTCCTTAGAGCTCTATGCGTAAGGTACTGCTTCAAACACGCCGCGTCTGGGATAACTAGAAGAGTCCATTCAATGCACCGTGCCACCCACCGCAGTCGTCTCTGTTTTGGTAGAGCGGTATAACTAGAAAACCGTGCTAACTCTAATAGGTCCCAAAATCCTTTTATTGCCAGCAGGAAATAAATATGAATTAAATTTGTTCCAGGTATGGGTAGATGCAGCTGTCCAGATATTCTATTCAGTCGGAGCTGGCTTCGGTGTCCATCTTTCATATGCCAGTTACAATACCTTTCATAACAACTGCTACAGGTAAAGATATTTTTAACATGGCCTTGATATTTGCTAAGGCTTTGAGAAGCTATGCTTAATCTCATGACTGTTTTACAGAGACTGCTTGGTAACCACATTGGTCAACTGTTTCACATCGTTTTTCTCCGGATTCGTAATCTTCACGTATCTTGGATTCATGTCTTATAAGCAAGGAGTACCTATATCTTCTGTGGCTACTGAAGGTGAGAACTTTCTACAAACATCATTCTCCTTCTTCCCCAGAGACCGTTTCAGGCTTCGACTAACGAATCAACAAAATGGTGGGATTAGTTACTGCAGTTCGATGTGATGATTTCTATGCTCCTGTTACATTTTAGATTTTCATCCTACCTTATTCTAGGTCCTGGACTGGTGTTCCAAGTGTATCCGGAAGCGGTCGCAACTCTTCCTGGTGCCAGTTTATGGGCAATGCTCTTCTTCTTCATGCTCATCATGCTTGGCTTGGATTCGGGGGTAAGATGCTAAGAGTTTCAGCTTTCAAATACAATGTTAAAGACCAAGTTCATAGGAGTAGCAATCGAATAAGTGCAGAGGCATGAACAAGGAGTAAATATTATATTGTTATACTGTCTTTCTTTAAATGGAGCTGAGCGAAGCTGCGCCAAATCGACCAATACTATCAGAATAGCTGGTGTGGCTACCTTCAAAGAATAGACCACCTCTCTGCATCCCTGGGTGTCGTAAAAGGCGATAAGTTGATATCAAGAGGATGGGCAACAGCATCCTCGCGTATGTTATTATCAACATAACCGCTAATTGTAGTGATCATTGGGAGACACACGTTCAGCAGTGGACGTTTACGGCGTGATGTGTAAATATTTTTTCATAATTTCAAAGAGGATCTGTGAAAATTATTGGAATGCTATCGGTAAATTTTTGCACAACCTGTATTTGCCTTGCCAGTATGGAAAAATTGTGTCAAATTAGAGAGGCATTTTATGAATAATATTAGAAAAATAAGAAGAAATTGTAAAATGAATGTTTTTATTTAAAAAAAAACCCGGTAAGTGTGAGTTGAACACGCTTGAAGAGCCAAGCGCGTTCAACTCACACTTGCCGTTTTTTTTTTTCAACCTGGTTTTTCACCGTTTTTCACCACTTCCACTCGGTTCCACTTCCATGCGATGAATATGTTGTCTACCATGTTTTTTTTAATCTGTGCCATAGTTTGCGGTAGCCAAAATCATGTATCCTATGAACAAACTTAACATAGTAGTTTAAAAACATGTTCTCCCATACATTCCAACTGCAATGTAAGCTTGTACGCACAATATTGAAAAATTAACCATGTTATTTTAAGACCATAGACTTTATATAGTAGTTTTCCTGTAATCTTTAAGTAAAGAACTATATTCCATATTTCTTTCCAAATTTTAGGCTTAGTTGTTTCCGAACCTGAGTACTAATAAGTGGGGGTAATGGTCATTTTTCATCTATTTTCTTAAATAACATTGAAGCTATTTATTTTAAAATTATAAAGAAAATATATTTGAGACCCTCACAACAAGCCCTTCTTTTGATATGTTTACGGTACGAGTTGCAAAACTTTTATTTTCCAAATTGTTCCCCAGAAGTAGCTCCCATATCAAAATTCGTTTATTTACGTTACATGTCATATAATATGTACCAAATTTCTACTTAATCGGTCCAGTAAATTCGAGGCAAATTGGCTGTGACAGACGGCCAGACAGACACACGAGTGATCCTATAAGGATTCCGCCGTTTTATCATTCGGGCGTACGGAACCCTAAAAATGTATAACCTGGAGACTAGACGTGCAAGGCCTGGAGGTTTAGTGTCTTGCCTGCCCATAACAATTGAAACACTACTCCTGCGTGGCACCACTGCACTCGTCACCTCGAGATATTAGATTTAGTATTTGTGCCCAGCAATTTCACTAGCTTACTTTTACCTTCTTAATCTTACTTTCTTTGAATCATTCATCTTAATATTGTGTCCTTCAATTTTCAGATGGGTGGTCTCGAGTGCGTGATAACAGGTCTCCTAGACCAAGCCCGTGCATGTGGTGCAACAAGGTTGCGCCGAGAACACTTCACATTACTTGTCGTCTGTGTTTCTTTTTGTGTGGCTTGCATTAATGTCACGCCGGTAAAGTTTTATAAATTATTAATATTTGAATTATAGCCCACAAAAATAGAGAACATAATTTTAAGGACAATCCGGTTAAACATTTTTCTTTTTCATAAAAGTAAATTGGAACGATTAATTAAAAAAACAAAATTAATTATCTACACCAGTTTGTTTTTGTATTTTTTAAAGGTTTGCCCCACGCTAGGATTTCTCCTGTGTCGTGGGTGCGTTTACAGAAATAAATTCCACACACAGTACACCCAGACCCGGAACAACTACCTGCAGATCATACAAATATTTGTTCCGTGCGGGAATCGAACCCACGACCCGGAGCGCAGCAGCCGACTGTATCAACCACTGCACCAACCGTGCCGTCATACATTCGGTATTTAAAATAACTGAGCGCGTGCTATTCAAAATACGTGACAGAAACCAAACTTCTTTGTTACAGAACAACGAATAGAACATAAAAGTAATCGCTTGTGCCCGCGCATGCGCCCACCACACGCAATGTTACACATAAAACGTTACATTCTTGACCTTGAAATTTCACTTCAAAAAGTTGCAAACTTGTAACTGATTTGTATCGTTGCAATAATTAAGGTGCTATCTGAGCACAAACATTTCTATCTTCGGCACGTGCTCTATAATTATGTGCATTTACCTCAAACACTGTTTTTGTGCTCGTATAAGAAACTTTTTTTATAGCTTAATCGTTTTTTTTATATAAACACGATCGCCAGTAGTTTTTGAATGTCCCCTTGAAATAAAGTTTACTATTTTTGTAGGAGTCTATATACAGCTAGTTATAACTATAATCGTTGGAGATTTTGGTATCCTTCGTTCTTGCATATCACATTCTTCTTTGAAAATCTTGAATGCAGGCTCTGTAGGCTATACCTATGCGGAAGGAGAACCCGCCTCTAAATAAATAATAGTAAAAAAAAACACGTTTTTGTAGATAACCGGACTAAAACGTAGAAAATAATTTTCAATTAGTTTAAAATAACTATAAAGTGATTAACAAAAATTGTTTTTTGTAAAATAGCGTGGGATGCGTGATGTCAATTGTTGTAAATATTTGTAAAAGTAGCGTTATCGTGAAAATATCTGACAAAGCACCTCACGCTTTTTTACAAAAAATTTTTTCAATCCGACGTTATGAATGGGATGAAAATCGAGTTAAAAAAATCCGTTACATATATACCAAGCTAATAAAAGCGTGTTAAAAATGTTTATAGATACCTATTAAATGAAATATTAGCCATTACACATACTAAGATTGAACCAGAACGTTCTAAATGTATCTAGTCAATTTGAAGTAAGTTCTAAGAAACATTTTCACTTAACAATAAATTTAGAAGCCGGTATTTTTATGTGGATTCTAAACAAGCTCACGAAGAGAGTCATATCTTCACAAGAGAATGCCGTCATATCTGTTGATCGGGTTTAGCCGCGTTTAGTCAGCACGGGGCTCTTCAAAAAGGCGTGAATTTTTTTTTATGGGTTGGCAACGCGATAGCGTGACCTCTGCTGTTGCAAGCGTTCGTAGGTTCAGTAACAGCTTACCATCAGGCGAACCGTATGCTAGTTTGCCAACTTAGTGGTATAAAAAAACTTCTTGTTCCACATGAGATTCTACAAACACTACTCTACTTTTTTTTCAGGGTGGTATATACTTGTTTCATTTGCTGGACACCTATGCTGCTGGAATATCTTTGCTTTGTTCAGCTCTGTTTGAAGCTGTTGCTGTTTCCTGGTTTTATGGTAACGTAACGACTTTACTATTAAAATATTATTGTTATTCGCGCTATCATGATAATCGAGTGATTTTCAGGCTTGAAGCGGTTTTCTGACGACGTCGAAGAGATGCTTGGCTTTAGACCCGGTCTTTATTGGAGAATATGCTGGAAGTTCGTTAGTCCTACTTTCATTATTGTAAGTAAAGCATAACATAATAGTAATGTCTTAGGTTTCACAACATAATATTCAATGGGATTCGATTTGTGACAATTAAATATGCCATAGGCCATCATGTTACCTAATACGGTCATGGACGAGCAGATAAAGAGCTACAAATAACATGACACTTCTACTTGCTTGGCCGTTTCATTTTGCAACCATAATTTTGGGATTCCGACTGTAAAAAACTTATATTTTCGTTATATATGTCTATCCCCTCGATATTTGTTTGCCACTGTCTGAAAATAAACACGATAAATACGGATTAGAAAAAAATGACATTACACAAAATTTAAAATCGACCATACGCATAACACATGGCGGAGTCATAACACACTCGTTAAATATAAAAATATTGTTAACATGGCATTGATATGAAAGAAAGAAAGAAAATATTTTTATTTCTGCCCACAGTACAAGCGCAGGTAGGTAAAACAATAATAAAAACGACAATTTAAAAACTATAGCTAAGTCACAAATAACAACATCATCATATCGGCCATTTATACGTCCACTGCTGAACGAAAGCCTCGCCCATAGATTTCCACAACTGTATCATCACTCTGGGGGGTATTTGCCAATACTCACCACGCTTGGCAGGCGGGTTGGTGAGCGCAGTATGGCTACCGTTTCACAGAAGGGACGCTGCTGCCCATACCTCTGGTTTAGATTCCCTTAGTAGCCTTTTACGACATCCACGGGAGGAGATGGAGTGGTGCTATATTCTTAATCCGGACACCACACGGAAAATAACATCAATTTGTCTTTTTTCCCTCTTGCTACACTTAGGAATTATTATTTTTGCAATGACAAATAAAATAAAAATAAAAAAGTGGCCATAGAGTGTATAAAACAAAATATAGGCCTAAATTGGATTAAAAACAGAAAAGAAGTGCGCCGATGTGTGCAGAAATTGGTTGACACTCAGCATATTGCTGAGGCGTTGAGAAAACGCCAACAGCACTGATTTTCAGTGTCAGCCTCCTTGGTGGCGTAATGGCGTCTTTCGGTTGGGTAAATCCATGTAAAAATGAAAATAATTATGTGTGTACGTACGTACGAAAACCATGTATGAAAATAATTACGTCTAACTTCGGTCTCTAGCTCCATAGTACTTTTTTCTAATCAGGCGTTAGTCATACAATTACTTTTTTCTAACCAGGCGTTAGTCGTACGTTAGTTAGACAAGAGCTCGTAAACGCGCGTCTCTTGTTGAGCCAGCCGCTCCGTCCCTGACGTACCACGCCGTGACAGAATACCAGCGTGAAGTAACATATACTGGAATGTTGGAAGCACAGTCCCCAAAATATGGCAGACATACGACATACGGCACCTTCAAGAAAAAGTATAGGTATATAAATAATGACTGCCCTAAAAGTCGGCAACACATCAGCAATTCCTCTCTTGTCGCTGATGCTTATGGCGGGCGGCAACCAGCAGGCTCGTTTACCTTCCTATATTATAAAAAACATTGTATTTTTATCAAAACTACATACATACTTTAATTGGATGGATTGAGAGTTCCGTTGAAAATAGAGTAACATTTTTAATGCCTAAAAAACTACGATTCACTGACTAATTTCAAAAGTTGAAAAATTTTACTGTCAGTTGGCTCTTTGCAATTTTTTCCTAGGTAACGAAGAACTTTGTTGTATGTTATAGGGCTGACCCTACTTCATGACACGCCGACCGACACGCTTACGGTTTTTTATTCTTTCAGGGTGTGGTTGTTTTCGGCCTCCTGTACCAGCAACCACTTCAGTACCAGCACTATACATACCCGCCGTGGGCTGTGGTACTGGGCTGGGGCCTCGCCTGTTCCTCTATACTCATGATACCCATCGTCGCGATATATAAGCTGATCTCTACACCTGGGACGTTTCGGCAGGTATTTAATTAACTGTTGAAAAAACGTATTTTTAATTGAGTGAACGCATTGAGCTTTTCATGTAAACTTTATTTAATTATTCGGGAAACCTTCACTAGTATGTTTCATTTGCCATTTGTTTGAAACCCCAAGTCTCAAGTGGAGGCGGTAACTTCTGTTGAAATTAGAACGCCTTCAGCTCCAGCACACTTGATAGAAGTAAAACATACACGCACATTGATGCGCAAGCACGCGCACACATCTTTTATGCCAGCGCATGAACACGAAACGTTGCACTCACATCTGACTTTGAATTTTCAAAGAAGTTTCACTTCAAAACGTCCTAAGGCAATCTTTAAATCTTTGTAACTCTTCAGTATCCGAAACACAATTTATTTATTCTTTAACTTTGTCGAAAAATAAATAAATCATTTTTGTATTTCTAGCGCCTAGCATGCTGCATATCTCCAGAATCTGAACATGAGGCTATCCGCGGAGGAGCACCTGTTAGCAGGTTTACTTGGCAACACTGGCTGTACGTTTAAAGCAAAAATAGTTTGAAACCTTCTGGAAGTAAGGATGGGACAGGCAAGAGTTACTGTCTCAAATTGGTATCTACCTATTGGTGGCGTCGAAAAATAATCTGCCAAGAATATGAAATAATAAATATCTTGTTTCTTCATTTTACTTAGTTAGTATGGCCAAATAGATAAAATAAGTGGGTAGTGATACGTTCCTAAAAAATCGATTGACTCTTCTCCACTCCATATTTTATTTTTGCCAAAAGGCATCGCATAATTATCAGTTAAAGAAACTGCATAAAATATGGCCTAACAATTTACGCTTGATATTTTAAATTCATATCATATTAGGTATACCTAAATAATTATAATTTCAAATTAAAATCGGTATTAATTGATGGAAGAATGGTTTTAATATTACAGTTAGGAAACGAACTTCAAGTACTGTAACCAAACTATATTGTAAGATATTTTACCAATTAATATGTAAAGATATTTTATTAGTCATAGAAGATATTTATAAAGTAGTAAATGTTGTAAACAGTTATAATATCGTCCTGCCAAAGTATTTATCAGAATAATGTACTTAATATTAGTGAAATGCATGTTATTCTGTTACATCTATGTACCTAAGTAAGAAAAAGTAGATAATTATTATTGTTAAACATATAAAATATTTATTTATATACTTTATCTATGAACTTAAAGAGACAACTTCTTAAAGAAATATGTAGTTTAATGTAAATGTAAGGCTCGATGTAAACTATAGAACTAGGCATTTCATCATTTTATCGAATACAGCGATGCTCAATATTTTTCTGTACCCCACGCATACTCTACGAACTTGCTCATTTTAAATGCAATAATGTACTGTTATACAATGTGTGACTCATGGTTGCATAACCACTCGTGCCATGGTTAGTTATTGGATGGATTACCGTTCTTTACACATCGAGACTGCTCCGGGCCTCAAAGAAGCTATCGGGGAGCCCTACATTTCGACGCTGACTACATCGCATTTTTCTCATCACGTAATGCTATACCTACTATCGCAGAAAAAATAATCACAGAGAAAAGTCTGGTGACAATCACTGTTGTATATAATATAAGAATCATCTAATTGAAGTAAAAAAGTATATCTTTACATACGCTTATACCTAGTTGTTAAGTGATATTAATCTACGTCCTACGCTGGCTGGACCAACTCGCAAACAGATCTGTGACAAACACAATAATTTTGTATATAACTATGTATCTATGTACTTATTTAGATACCTATATATACACATATATTCTTGAGCCCTGTTTACACGTCTTTCAATCTGTAGTTAAGCGTGACATTTCCGTTACAACGATTTTGTGACGACTTGTGATACGATTTCTGCTCTTAAAGGTATTATTACTATTTACTAAACTGATCGTTGACATGGTATGGATCATTTTATTTTAGTAACCATAGTCTAATAAGGATTGGAAGGTGTAAATGAGGTCTTACGTAGGCTTCTTACTATACTGCTTACTGTACTGCTAAATAGTCCTACAAAAATAGTGTACTTCACTTAATAAGTAAGTTGTAGGGATTTCGTTTTAAAAAAAAACAAGGTGTTACTTCAATTTTTAATTTTTGTTTTTATTTCAAATAATCAATGATTAAAGTTGCTATTTTAGCACTAAAAACGATATCTATTTTATTACACAAACAGTTAAAGAACATGCAGCGCAAATAGCGACTTTTCTCATCAATTATTGTAAATAAAATAGAAATTACAACTTTTAAAATAAAGTTGACTATTTTTGTAGGAACTTGTACGTGTTGCAGTAAAATTTGATTTAGTTAGAACGCGTTTTCTTTACTTTTCGTTATAACTAGAATTTCCTGCTAGTCAAATATGATTGTTAGTATAACTGGTTTACATATCTATGCGTATTAGTAAAATTACTTGGTCAAATATAAAATCTCTGCTACAACGGGATTAAAAATTATATGAACCAAAAAATACTAGTAACCTAACCCGAAACCCGAGTCAAGCAGTGACCTTCGTCGAAACAGTGTTAACTGAGTTACTACTTATTATTAATTTTCCCCTGTAACGCATTTTATCTAGTTAAAACCAGTTTTAACTGCCTATGATTTTTGACTTGCAGTAAATTCTAGTTGTAACGATACCTTCGTTCAGTGCAAACTAGTTTTAACTACTTACAGAAAACCTATTTGCGGAGGAGCCAAACCCCGGTTGCCTTCTCTTAAATCCGGCTCTGAGTCCATACAAAACATTATGTATAGCATCTCAAGCGCAGTACAAAGTATATTACATAGATCAATCTCAGTTCTAAAACCATACAAACTCTTTATATGGATTAGGAATAATGGACCCTATTTACCGCATAAAGTGACTGTGTTACATTATTAGATACCTATTACTATCTCTCAGACAAATTTAATAAGATTAATAATAATATTTTGGTCTGAGTGCTACCCATATTCTAAGCACATTCTAATTTGTTTATCTTGTTGGAACTTAACAAGTTGTAAAACTGAAAACGCATCTTCGTGATTTAACATTAAAATCGTTTCGAACGATTCGCAACTGTATTTTAAACGTTGACGTTTATTCTGTAGGTACATACTACTACTACAACAATAATTAGCGAATGGTTGGTTTAGAGTAGGGATTCCCAAACTATGTTGGGCAAGAGACCCCTTTTCCAAAATGAACTGATACCTCAGACCCCCATAGCCAAATTACTTTAAAAATCCTATCTCCACTAGTTTTTTCCTATTGATACAATATACTTACTAATTCCTAATCCTCCTATTCCTACTAAAATATTAGTCATTCTTATAACAACTTATTATACAATATCTTGAAAGATTCAAATATGAACTTGTGTTAATTAATAGGGGTCGATTTTTTTTTACTTTGGGAATCCTTGGTTTTTAGAAAATATGGTGCGTTCGAATCCTATGCGGGATCATAATTTTTTAGTAGAGAAACGTGCTGTGACCCCTGAGCCTATTTTGCATACGTATTTTTGTGTATTATAGATGTAGTATGCAATGTATTTTTTATTTCATAAGTTAACTTATTTGTTCCATAAAAGTATTATCTTAAGGTTGCCTGGAAGAAATCGCCGTGAGCGATAAGGCCGCCCATTGTACTCTATATTCAAAGTGTTACTATTTATTGTACTTTTTAATAACTGGTGTACAATAAAGAATATAATAAATAATAAATATTCGTTTTACAAGTCTTAAACTTCTTTTGACGTAGGTTACAATTTTTATGCCGTGTACTTTATCATATCACATTTATATTTCACTGTGCAATCGAACGAACGCAATTGTTTTGATACTCTTAAGGAAAACGGGCGCCAGGCAAGAATTATTTTTTATTAAAAAAATTGGTATATTGTATGTCCTAAAGTATTGTAATTATTACGTTCCACACATGATTTCCGGTTTTATAATAAAGCTATATACGAAAAAAGTACCTAGTTATTATATTTAATAAATGTGTATTAAAGGCAATGCTCCAGGCGAGTAAAAATAATTAGAAATTGTAAAAACGTAGTGTTGTGCGATGTTTATAGTTCATGTTTAGATTTTTAATAGTGATGTAAATAATAATTATTTATTATTGTATTGAGTTGTCTGCAGCAGATAATGTTAATGTAAACTGTGTTCATTTATAAATAAATGTGTTAGATAACTACAACTGCGTTTTTATTTCTGAAATCTTTTATCAATGTAGGTATGTAAAATATTTATCAGGCATAAATAATTGACGAGATCAACGGTATTTATTTATTACTTATTTTCTTCTATACTTTTTTAGATGTTGACCGTGGTAAATTTGTGTCCCCCCCGGATCCTTTCACTCATAGGTCTCTCCTTAAAATGAACAGACCACCTAGAGCTAGAAACTGCTGTCAGTCCTTTTGTACTGGTAGAGCTACCTACAACAACTGCCTTTATAACTAACCTATTCGGGCTCGCAAGTTAAGTAGCCATTCCGCCATTTCTCGAACATCTAAGCTTCGTTTAACACGAAATTCAACGTCATAAAGTTATAACTTCCCACCTATACCGTAGTCAGACAAGCAAAAAACTAAATGTAAACTAGGAAACCATTGATTATTAAAATGTTGAGCGAGAGTAAATTTTACCGTTAGTAACCTGGCTTGTCCAAGTACTGTAATAATTAAATCTGTGACGGTGTTCTGGGATGCATCTAGTTTACCTTGCACATCCGCTAGGATAGCCTTCAGGAAGATGATATCCTTCAGAAGGCTCGATACATCGACATCGGTATGTCGTCAGGGTTGGTCTTCTTGAACAGTGTGATTGTCTTGTAGACTTTTCTTTGTCCCGTCACGCCTGCGGGACACTATCTGGTCACGCTTGTTTAGCACATCGAACAACAACAGCTTGGCAGCAGCTGAAATTCGTTGCGCAGATATGAACAGCGGACACCTCATCCATCACATCCAGTTTCTGCTGCAAGAACGCTAGCAGCTCATTCACCACAAGTTCATTACTCATAGCACTCATAGTAATTAGTTACGAGTGACAGCTTGCGCCGCGCTAATTGATATAAATAATATGTAAATAACGCGTCCGCATCGGAACGCGGCACAAGGGACACAATTATGATTGGATCCTTAGGTAAACATGTAGGTATGTTTAGATTTTGATAGTTATCTATACAAATAAATAAAATTGAAGTGTCTGTTCGTAATGTCTAAATCTGACGTTTCGAATACTTTGCAGCATTCGTGGTCGCGGCATGACTAAGGTGACGTGAGTTATTTTATCTTAACATTCAAGCATTATATAATGAGACCATTTTCTATACCTACGTGGCCACCGCGGTCCGCGCGTGACTTTGTGAATTAAACTATATTAGATAGTTAATTCAATTTAGACTTTCTTCAACTGATTCCATTTCCTGTAAGATAATTTCGTAGACATATTGATAAATGTAATGATTGACTAACTTGGGTAACATGCATAACAGACTATTCAGATATAAGCGATCTGCGACGATACCGCTGTGGATAGCAGAAATTACCTAGCGGTACCAAAGTAATCCGCCGGGTATTTGTATGAACGTCCACGTCTAGCGCGAAACCAGAATACAAATACCTACTCAGCGGAATACCGATCAGTATTTTCGCCACCCACAGTGGCAGCGAATAGCGCTTATATCTGAATAGGACTTTAGCAAATGTTTTTTATGTATATTTACCATATAATATGAAATATTGTGTTATATGTTTTAAATATAGAGTTTGTAAGGTAAATCAGTGTTCCCCTATTTTACTGGAAACGATTCTATGGGTCCAACAAGCACACATATTATAATACAGTCCAAGCTACCTCTAATCAGTTCAGTAGTTTTGCTGTATAAATGTATCAAACACATACCTACTTAGCAGACAGAAAAATGTTATAATATTTTTAAGGTATTTCTATTGGGAATATGTTCCCAGGCTTCCAATGTCTGTGCAAAAAAAACGTCAATACATTACTCTGATGTGATTGAGCTATGCAGGTCTTATCTTACTCTTGCGCGGTCCTCCTCCCAGAGTGAGGGAAAGCGACGCGGCAAACGGGGCGGAAAGAAAGGAAAGAAGGGGAAGGTCAACCTCCCCAAGGTTCCCGCATCGGCCGCCATAACAGTCACGGTGCCCGAGGGCTCACCCGACACAAGGTTGGGTGAAGTCATGTCCGCGGCTCGGCGAAGTATTAAGCTCGCCGACCACGGCATCGGTCCGGACACCGTGACCATCAAGAGGTCAGTCAGCGGCGGAATGGTGCTTTCCGTCGCTGGCGAGGATGGCGGTGCCAAGGCCGATAGCCTGGCACGCAAAATGCGGGAGGTGCTCACCCCCATATTTGACGTGCATATTGCACGTCCGATTAAAATGGCGGAGCTGAGGGTACTGGACCTGGATGACGCCGTCACTAAAGCGGAGATCGCAGATGCCATAGTGGTTGCGACGGCGTGTTTGCCCGAGGATGTTAGGGTGGGCGAAATTCGTCGCTCACCGATGTCTTTGGGCACGGTCTGGGTCCGGATCCCACTGGAGGCGGCCAAGAAGCTGGCGTCTACCTGCCGCATTTGCGTCGGTTGGACGTCGGCTAGGGTCGAGGTGTTGGCAGCACGGCCATTACAGTGCTTCCGATGCCTCGAACTCGGGCATGTGCGCCTCCGGTGCACCAAACACGGGGGGGTTGACCGGAGCGACCGGTGCTTCGGATGTGGCGGCCAGGGCCACAAAATTCGGGAATGCCAGGCGCAGACAAAAAACTGCCCTTTGTGTGCGGACTTTGGCCTCCCGGCCGAGCACAGATTGGGCTGCAAATCTTGTGCAGCCCAGAAGAGCAGGAGGGGAAAACCAGCCCCCCCTGCCTCGGCCGAGGGGCTGACAGCGTCTGCGCCGGCAGCACCGGTCGCACGCTCCGGCTCACCGGAGGCGATGGAGGCCAATTAAGGGTCCTCCAGGGCAACCTAAACCACTGCCGCAACGCGCAGAATCTGTTGCTGCAAACTGTTGCGGAGTGGTCGGTTGCCTTGGCGGTTGTGGCGGAGCCCTACGGCGTCCAGGAACATCCTCGTTGGTTCGGGGGCGCCGGGGACTCCGTCGCCATCTATTGGTCTGGAGCCGAAGGTGAGCCGCCCTGCTCCCTGTTGGACAGGGGGCAGGGCTTTGTCGTAGTAGAGTGGGGACCTCTGGCAGTAGTGGGCTGCTATATCTCCCCCAACGTGTCTCTCGCCGACTTCGAGGGATACCTGGACGGGGTGGCACGCAGCATTCGCTGTAAGTGCTCGCCCCGTCCAGTGCTCGTCCTAGGGGACTTCAACGCTCACTCTAGAGCTTGGGGCAACCGTCGGGACGGGCCGAGGGGGAGGATAATGGAAGACTGGGCGGCGTCACTTGACCTCCGATTGCTGAATCGGGGGTCCGTTAGCACCTGCGTTCGGTGGCAGGGGGAGTCGGTCGTGGACCTGACATGGGCGGCTCCTTCTGTGGCCCGCATGGTGTCGGGTTGGCGAGTAGCGGAGGAAGTGATCACACTTTCAGACCACCGCCACATAATGTTCGACGTGGCCCTCCGCACGCCTTGCCCGAGCCGTTCTAGTCCCAGCCCGCGGTCGCGGCGTTGGGCCCTCACACAGCTGGATCGAGAGTTGCTCGTCGCAGCTGCCAACGTCGCGGCCTGGCCAGAGGTCGATCAAGGGATCTTGCCCGATCCGGAGGAGGGAGCGTCGTGGTTCCGGAGGACGATGACGTCAATATGCGACGCATCCATGCCCCGGGCCAGGCGCTCCCGGCGTACGGCAGTGTACTGGTGGTCGGATGAGATCGCGCAGTTGCGTGCGGTCTGCCTGGCATCCCGCCGCCGGTACCAACGAAGCCGACGCCGGCACAGCGCTACAGCCGGAGAGACTGAAGAGGCCTATATGGCCTACCGGGCGGCCACACTGGCGTTTCAGACCGCCATCAGTGAGGCAAAGGCTCGGTCCTGGAGCGAGCTCCTAGAGGGACTAGACAGGGATCCGTGGGGGAGACCCTACCGTATGGTAGTGGGCAAGTTGCGCCCATATGTCCCCCCGGTGACCGAAACCATGGTCCCGGATTTGCTGGAGAGAGTACTTTCAACGCTCTTTCCGGCGGTTCGGGACCATCCTGGTCCCTCTCCACCCCCAAATGCCTCGGACTGGGTCGAGGAGTTGGGGGTTTCGGATGGGGAGCTGGGCCGAGCCATTGGCCGCCTGAAGAGTCGCAACACCGCACCGGGTCCGGACGGCATTCCGGGCCGTGCGTGGGTGTATGCGCTACAGTCTCTTGGGGACCGCTTGAGGCGGCTGTTCACCAGTTGCCTCCGTAGTGGCGTGTTCCCGTCCGGCTGGAAGGAAGCCGGATTGGTTCTATTGAAGAAGGAAGGAAGGGCTGCAGAGTCTCCCTCTGCATACCGTCCCATTTGCCTGCTCGACGAGGCTTCGAAGCTATTCGAAAGAATAATTACCCGAAGACTCGTTGAGCACCTGTCGCGAGTTGGCCCCGACCTGGCCGAAAGTCAGTATGGCTTCCGGCAGCGGCGGTCCACCATCGACGCGATTCTTCGCGTCCGCTCGCTGTCGGAACAGGCAGTGTCCCGGCGGGGTGGGGTGGCGTTGGCGGTCAGTCTAGACATCGTCAACGCCTTCAACTCCATCCCGTGGGGCGCTATTAGGGCGGCACTAGTCTATCATCGGTGTCCGCCCTACCTGCAGGGCATCATTGGGGCCTATCTGCGTGATAGGCACATTCGCTACGTGGGCAGGGACGGTAGCGTAAAGCGGAGGGAGATTACGTGCGGGGTTCCGCAGGGGTCAGTTCTCGGCCCTCTCTTATGGAACCTCGCCTACGATGCGGTCCTGCGTGTCGTTCTCCCTGCTGGCGTCAGCTTAGTCTGTTACGCTGATGACACTCTGGTGTTGGCCAGCGGGGAGTCCTTCGAGGGAACCATCCGGCTTGCGGAGCAAGCGGTGGCAATTGTCGTGGCCAAAATCCACGCCCTGGGTCTGCGGATAGCGCCTCAGAAAACCGAGGCGCTATGGTTCCACAAACTGCCGAGAAGCAGAGAACCACCCAGTTCGTGGATACGCGTTGGTGACGCGCAAATCGGGGTGGGCCGGTACATGAAATAGCTGGGGCTCACCCTGGACAGTCGTTGGGGCTTCGAAGAGCACTTCCAGCGCCTCGTCCCCCGAGTCGAGAGGGTAGTGGGTGCTCTACACCGGCTGCTGCCCAATCTCGGGGGACCATGTGAGGAAGTTCGCCGTCTCTACGGAGGAGTCGTGCGGTCCGTGGTCCTATACGGGGCGCCTGTATGGTCAGCTCGACTATCAGGCGCCCAGCGCTGCAGAACCAAAATTCATGGTCTGCAGCGCAGAGTGGCTATCCGGATCGCACGAGGATACCGAACGGTGTCCTACGAGGCGGCAACTCTCCTGGCGCGTTTTCCGCCTTTTGACATCCTGGCGGAGATGGATGCGTGGGTCTACGATCAGACACGCTCCCTCCGCCAAAGCGGCGAAGGCGCGCCTCCAGGGGCGTTGGACAAGCTGCGGCGGCTAGCTCGGCGGCGCGCACTTGTAAAGTGGCGTCATCGCCTGCGGATGCAGTTTGCAACCAAGCGCGTCGTCGAGGCCGTCCTGCCGCTCTTTGGAGCCTGGCTCAAAAGGAGCGAGCGCGTCACCTACCGCCTGACGCAGGTGCTCACCGGGCACGGTTGTTTCGGCGCGTACCTGCACAGGATAGGACGCGAGGCCACGGCACAATGCCACCATTGTGATAGCGACCAGGACACCGCACAGCACACGCTCGAGGCGTGCCCTGCGTGGGCCGCTGAGCGGCGGATCCTGGTCGATCGGATCGGGCAAGATCTCTCTCTGCCAGCAGTAGTGTCGGCTATGTTGGCAGAGCACGAAAATTGGAATGCAGTGGTCTCCTTCTGTGAGAGCGTCATGCTCCAGAAGGAGACCGCAGAGCGGGATCGGGAGAGGGCCGATCCCGCTCGAAGAAGAAGGAGACGGCGCCGGGGTAACAACCGCCCTGGCGCCTAATTCCGATACGCCTGAAAACCCCTGCCGTTGCTATAAGGTGGGGGACCTCTGGGTTCGCGGGTGCGTAGATTGGGGAATCTGCGTGCCCACACCAAGCAACCCAAGAGAAGACGGTAGCACGCATGTGGTCACGCGCTGCCGTGGGACGCACTGGGGGATCCTTTACAATCCCCCTGGGGGGGTGACCGCTTTACAGTCACCCTCTCCGAGATGTGCCAATAGGCGTGGCACCAGTGGGTGGCTCTAGTGTGATCATACGAGGACCTGGAGCCTCCCTTAGGTGCCGAAGATGGCCACTCTAGTGGTTTTAGCCGGTAGGAGTCCGGCATACCCCTTCGTCCTTCCCCGGGGCGAAGGAAGTTCATGA
The DNA here is from genome assembly GCA_947459985.1 of Diloba caeruleocephala. NCBI lineage: Eukaryota > Metazoa > Arthropoda > Insecta > Lepidoptera > Noctuidae > Diloba > Diloba caeruleocephala. The sequence continues at coordinate 9,893,465 of OX381627.1, read as the reverse complement.
TGAATTTCCACTGGGCACCAATAAAAAAAAAAAAAAAAAAAAAAGGTGAGTGAAGTAGTAGAAGAAGTGTAATCGTTCGTATATAATGCCATAACACTTTCTATCTAGATCCTTAGCTATCTATTTAGTCTCGTCGCTTCAGCCAAATAAATTCCACTGCTGGACATAAGCCTCCCCCAAAGATCGCCACAACGACCGGTGTGGGCGTGTTGTGTGTTCATTGGGGATTTTGCCATAAGCGCCATGCTTGGCAGGCGGGTTGGCGATCGCAGTTGAGTTGTTAATTTACTAATTGTCTTATGTTTGCAGACGACTTGAAGCTGTTTTTGAGTATCGGAAACTCGGAGGATTGTAGGGCGCTGCAGCTAGATATTGACAATGTAGTCGTAGTATCTCTGGAATGGTAGGCATTAACACCCTAGAACTGAGGCGTAAATGCGCCTTGATGCTTCATTATTATTTATTACTCAATGGCAAAATAGATAACTCAACTGCTTTGTCCCGTTGCCCGCTACCCGCGCCGCCCCAGTACACGCGCCTGCGTGCGCGCCGTCTTCTGGCGGCCCCACCGGTTCGTACACTAACAACCCAATTTGCTCCTACAAATCAGGCCATCTCTCTACTCAATGCTCTGACCGCTCAACAACCAGAGGTGGATGTTTTCCACAATAAAGCCAAGAGGTTCTATGAATTATGTGTTATTTTCTGTAGTACCTAGATTGATATTGTCAACTGGCTCACTGCACGCTTAGGGGGAACCCTGTAAGTGTAGTGAGAAATTGTTTAAAATAAATAAATAAATAATGGACGCTGCTGCCCAACCCTCCGGTTAACCCATAGTCGCCTTTTACGACACCCACGGGATGAGATAGGTTAGTGCTATCCACAGAAATAGGAAATAAGTAGAAGTGGTACGGGGGCGTAACCGCGCCATCGCGACATGCGCAATCCGGGCTATTCGGAAAAAATGGCCTATTTATAACATCAGTTGAGATTTGATCGCGTAAGTGAAACTTTGTTAAAATGTCGTGTTGTTCGGGGATAACATGCAAAAACCCAAGCGAATAATAACTTTATCAAGGAAGGAATCATATACCATATGCAAGTGAAAGAATTTTCTTGTATTTGTCTGTAAAAATAATAAATTAAATATTATTTTTGTACAAAATACAATGCTTCTTACATACCACTTTTAACTAGCAATCGATGAATAACAAACGCAGTGAATAGAACAGCGAATGGTACTTCCAATAAACTTACGCGTGGCGTGGTACGGCCTCTGTGTTGCAGTCCGTACAGTCGGAATGATTTTTATTATTTATTTAGTTATTTTCTCACCACAAAAATGAAAACGTAATGGTATTATTCAAATTTAATGTGGGAGACTGGTGCCTAAGCTAGACTGAAGTCTGTGTTTCAGGACACTGGGCCTCCACCCCAGAAATCCAATTTTGCTCTTTAATAAACTATGTCAAGCGAAATGTTTCCATTTTCTTCTTCTTCGTGTATCTGATTCTACCAAGTTGTTTCCTCTTGTTAAAGTTCTCTTGTGGATACTCTCCAATACTTTGATATAACTTTATCAGGTCCCGACACTGGTTGATTTTGTTCTTTATAACCCAGTCATTTTGCATCCTATCAATGCGCACTTTTACTGCACAGAGTAAGTAACCACTGTTTCACTGCAGACGACATCTTGATATAACAATAAACTCGAAAATGTTCTAGTAAAATGTGTATATTGTGGCTTTGATACACCCAATATTGATGAATTATCAAAAAAAAATATCAAACTGGTAACGTTAGTAAATTTTTCGCAAACTCATGTTTCTTCAACGCTTGCACTAAGTACTTTTCAAAATCCGAGCTGGCATGGCAACACTTTACACTACGTGCAACTTGCAACGCTTCTTTTCTCTTCGATTATGGCTTCTGTAGAGTATCTTCTACAATTTCGCTAATGTCATGTGTCACAACGTTGCCATAAACGTTGTACACACGGCTGCACACCAACCTCTAAAACTTCTAAAAGTCCAAACAGTCTGGACTTTTAGAAGTTGAACGCTGCGAATCGTGCGAGAGGGTGTAGTAATTTCTGTCGTTCAGTCGTACTCTTTTACATACTCGAATACTCGGCTACAGATCAAGCTATACAAAACCTGATTAGTTTGAGTTTGAGCGCGCGGCACACACCATACGCCAACATGCGGTGCTCTATCCATAATATACATATAGATACTACACTACTACTATATCACAGGATATTGAATTATCTTAGTTTAGGCATTAGTTGCAACACAAAATAGGAATGTATGTAATTTATCTATAAGCCTCTTCTGTATAAACTATTGTATGTTGTGCGTAAAAACTGAATGGTGCAAACATACATTTTTGATTTAAAAAAAAAAGATACGTATCATATACGTATTTAATTTGTAAGCAAGTTTAGCTAGTCTCGTAATACATCGTTTTTGATTTGCGCTGCGTCTGAGCAGTAGTGGTCACCGAATGATAAGAGGCATATTGAATAGTAATGTCTTAGGTTTTCGCGATTATTACACATTATGATTAAACAATTTTAAACGGATTAGATCGCGTATATCGCTTCTGTGACGCCGACCATCTGGCAAGGGAGCTTAAACAGGTGAAGCAAGTTTTTCAAAATAACAATTTGAAAGCTCCACATCCCCGTCGCAGAAGCTGCCCGAAACCCACCACGGTTGATCGACGACCCGCTGTTTTACCATTCATTAAGGGAGTCACTGACAAAATTAGTCACATCTTGAAGCGTGCTTCTATAAAAACCTACTTCAAGCTGCATAAGAAGATCAGCCAACTTTTAAAACCTTCTCACATACCTTTACAAGATGCAGGGGTCTACAAGATTGACTGTGATTGTGGTTTGTCATACATAGGGCAAACAAAGTGTAGCATAGCCACCCGAATAAAAGAACATATAGCTGACGTCAAGCATAGACGCTCCACAAAGTCTGCAGTGTATGAACATGCCTTAGGCAAACCCAACCACTATCTTCGTTTTGATCAACCTTAAGTACTCGCGAAAGAGAACCGATATGTACCAAGAATGTTTCGTGAGGCTATTGAAATTAAAAACATCCTAATTTTAATAGAGAAGATGGTTGGCAGATACCGCCTGTTTGGAATCCAGCAATGAAAATAATAAAGTCCCAAACAACATACCGCACTTAAAAACATCAAGACACTGTGAATGATTACTGCGTGCATCGAAACTAATTTTTTGATTAAAATTGTACGGTAGATAAAATAAAATAACTTTTTAAAATCTGTAACGACGCCTGTCACCTTAGTCATTTCTGCGACCACGAATGCTGCAAAGCATTCGAAAAAATCTAAAATATACGCGATCTTATCCGTTTAAAATTGTTTTATTATAAGGCACATTGCATATTAATCTCAAAGTTGAGTCTCTAGTGCTCATATCCAAAACCCCGAGAGCTTTCAACTCGAACTCCAAAACCCGTTCGAGTGCCTAGAACATTGCGTATCTGTAGACGATTTAAATGGTAGGATTGTAGAAACTCTCCAGTGTTATCATACGAGGACCTGGAGCCTCCCTTAGGTGCCGAAGATGACCGGTCCAGTAGTTGTAGCTGGTAGGGATCATACCACAGGGCACTCCGATCACACTCTCGACCTCATGGCAGAAAGACGCGCCATGACGCTGCAGTCCTCCGGTGATGCTAAGGCATACAGACTGCTCAATAGACGAATATGGAAGTCCTTGCGTCACGATATCCGCACCTTTAACACCAACAATGTTAAAGAGGTGATTGAGCGGAATCAAGGCTCCAAAGTGTTCGCAAGATACAAGTCTATTGGGCAAAGTCGTATTAAGAAACTGAAGACCGAGGATGGCAGTGTAGCGTCGACTAAGCCAGAGGTTTTGAGAGAGATTGAGAACTTCTACCAACGTGTTATACACCTGGTTACTATACCTACCATTGGCTCTGACAAAGACCCGCGAGCTAAACTAACCCGACACTATACCGAGGATATCCCGGACATCAGCCTATACGAGATTAGGATAACAAGGTGGGGACGTAATTACGACAGAGCTTCTGAAAGCGGGTGGCACACAGGTACTTAAAGTCCAGAAGCTATTCAATTCCGTCTTACTCGAGGGCACAACGCCTGAAGCGTGGAACAGAGGTGAGCTCTTCTTCAAAAAGGATGATAACACCCGATTGAAGAATTATAGACCCATCTCACTTCTGAGCCATGTTTATAAGCTGTTTCCAAGGGTCATCACGAATCGTCTCGAGCGCAGGTTTCATGAATTCGAGCCTCCCGAACAAGCCGGTTTCCGAAAAGGTTTCAGTACCATAGACCACATCCATACGTTGCGGCAGGTTATACAGAAGACCGAGGAGTATAATTTGCCACTATGCTTGGCGTTTGTGGACTATGAGAAAGCCTTCGATTCGATCGAAACCTGGGCAGAGCTGCAATCTCTGCAACGGTGCCAGATTGACTATCGATACATTGAAGTGTTGAAGACCTCCAACGAGGCGGACAGACGACCTGTTGAAGGTCGCTGGGAGTCGTTGGATGAGAGCGGCATGTGACCGCTCGTTGTGGAAATCTGAGGGGGAGGCCTTTGTTCAGCAGTGGACGTCCTGTGGCTGATATGATGATGATGATGGGCGCCTATACATCCATTATCATCTATTATAAATGAATATAAATGTATAGAATTACCAAAAACGATGACTATTAACGAAATGTCGCTAAAGTCTATAAGAGTAAAAGTATATATGTATAGGATTTAGATTTTAATTTTAATAAACAGCATATTGCTGTCCCACTGCTGGGCACGAGGCCTTTTCTCAAGATGAGAAAGGTTACGCCTTAGTCCACCACGCTGGTCTAGTGCGGGTAGGCAGACTACACACACCATTGAGAACATTATTAGAGCCCTCTAAGGTGTGCAGGTTTCCTCACGATGTTTTCCTTCACCGTTAACGCAAGTGATAATCAAATTCTGATCCGCACATGAATCTGAAAAGTCAGAGGTACGAGCGGGGATCGAATACAGACTCTCCTCTGTGAAAAGCAAGGGTTCAACTACTAGGCTATCGAAGCTAAATATATTAAATATTATAAATGCGAAAGTGTTTCTGTCTGTTTGTTTGTTACGTTGTCACGGCCAAAGCCCTGAATCGATTTTGATGGATTTTGTGTGAGATAGCTTGAACCCTGGGGAAGGACATAGGCATAATAATCATCCCCTAAAGACGTTAAATGGGGTGTTGAAGTTTGTATGAGAAATTCTTAATTCTAAGCGGAGTCGCGGACAAAGCGCTAGTTATTGAATAAATACTTAATTAATTAAGTTACAACAACTCAACTGTGATCGCCAATCCGCCTGCCAAGCGGGCAATTATGGCAAAACCAATGAGCACACAACACGCCCAGACCGGTCGTTATGGCGATCTTTGGGGGAGGCTTGTGTCCAGCAGTGGAATTTAATTGGCTGAGGCGACGAGACAAAATAGATAGCTAAGGATCTAGATAGAAAGTGTTATGGCATCATATACGACCAATTACACTTTTGTGAAGTTTTATGTGTATTAGATGTTAGAGTAAGATAAGACCTGCATTGCGTAATCACATCAGAGCAATGTGTCGACGTGATTGTGCACAGACATCGGAAGCTTGGGAACATATGCCCAATCGAAATGCCTTAATAATATTAAAACATTTGTCTCATTTGTCTATCTGCCAAATATATCTGTTTGATACATTTAATCAATAATAATATAAAAATCTAAATCAACAATGAACATGATAACAACACAGTTGAGATTAATGTGAGCATTTAAAAAAATATAAGTTAAAAAGTAGAATAAATCATATTCATCTAGTGACACCTTTATAAAATCAATCAATCTTCACGCTTTTATGTAAAATACAGCCGAATACTGAAACGCCACTTAATATTATTTCCCGCTTTAACTATTCGAGAAACCCGTTTCGATAGGAGACCGGGCGGCTCAAATAGTTAAAGCGGGACTTTAAGTGGACATTAAGTGGCGTTTCAATATTCTGCCGTTAGTTAGATAATTGTATTTCTGATTTCCAAACGACAGACCGTAAGCTGAATCACCTTAAAAATTGTTCAGTATTAACAACCAAATAATACTAGATAACAAGAGCAGTGATGGCATAGTGGTTAAAAGTTTCGCTTTCATACTGGAGAGTCTGAGCTTGATTCCCGGTCGCACCTCTGACTTTTCGGATTCATGTGCGGATCAGATTTATTCTCACTTGCGTTAACGATGAAGGAAAACATCGCGAGGAAACCTGCACACCTGAGGCCAAGGCCAAGCCTTACCTTTCTCATCGAGATCATCAGCCCGTGCCCAGCGATGAGACACTAGTGGGCTGATTATGTATACTATAACAGACTATAAAATGAACATAACCTATGTGTGTTAGCTCGGGATTCAACAATAGTAACAGATATGGAAATTGACAATATAAATAAAATAAAAAATATTTAGCAATAAAAAATAAATTTATGACTTCGGGCTAGATTCACAATCCGCGTTCTAGGCTATTATGATAAGCAAAGCAAGCGTTTATATGAATATGAACATTATTTGCATATAAATAATGTTCATATTCGGACGTTCACGTTGGGATCCGAACGGCGAGCGACTTTTTTCTTCAAATAAGTGCGTCTGTGTGCGTAAGCGCTAAGCATGATTGGCCGATGCCACGATACGAGTTCCCTTTCCAACGATTTTGTGCATCGCATATAGCATAGTTATGGTTATATAGGGTGTGGAGCTTGACGTGTAGCCGTGTGTAGTGTTCAGATTAATCAATCTGTACATATTCCTAAAATATTTCTTAAACATAATCTACAGAAATATGTCGGCAATGTCCGTACGGTTTTAAAAAAATAGCGTGTAACGATTATTGTACATTGGGCGTAGACTGAGGTCTAAGGGAGATTCAGAAACGAGTCTAAACGTGAACTTACGCTTCCATCTGTCAAAATGCACTACTTACGCCCATATTTTTGACAGATGGAAGCATAAGTTCACGCATAAACTGACAGTAGATGTCATGTCACCTTGTTTGTGAGTCGGATTGTAATTTTATATTAAAATTAAAGGCCATTAGCATTTTAAACTTAAACTATCTGCACCACAATTAATTTTATGTTGTAATTAGGTTAGCAGTGACAATTAAAATAGTGTTCCTAGAGTGGCTTAAATTTAATTAAATTATTAATAAAACAACTACATAACTGCTCGAGTCATGAACAGTCATGGGATATTATTTTTAAAGTACTTTTCTAACGTTATAGTTTTTAATTAGTTTATTAATCACGTTACCCGACTTGTCTGTATGTTTTGCAAAATGGCGGGAACCAAATGGTCGGAAGATACGACGATAAAATTTGTTAACGAGTATGTTTTGCAAGAGTGCTTATGGAATACAAAACACTCGCAATATAAAAATAAATCTGCCAGAATGGCAGCATATAAGGATATTGCCAATTCTATGAACTTGCCAAATTTCGGTGAAAAAGAAATAGTTGTGAAGATAAAAAATATTCGATCAACATACTGTCAGGAATTAAAGAAGATAAAAGATAGTGGATATTATAAACTATTCACAGATGGCTCTAAAGGCTCATTCGGGGTCGGTGCTGCATTCCTTGACCCACAAATTAATTTGCATATGCAGTTCAGGTTGCATGATGATGCCTCTGTGATGAGAGCCGAGTTAACGGCTATCACAGAGGCATTATCTTATGCCAGCTCTGTAGAGGAACAGAATTTAGTGATATTATCAGACTCAAGAAGTGCACTTCAGCATTTAGCTCGGTGTGCCTCGGGCGTCCGAGGTATACCGATAGCTTATGAAGCCTTGGGCATAGTGCACAAATTGCAGGCCATAAATGTATGTGTCATATTCCAATGGATACCTTCTCATGTAGGTTTATTAGAAAACGAAACTGTAGATCAGCTGGCTAGGAATGCAGTAACCAATGGAGTGAATGTGCTAACGGGTCCCTATGGATGTGAAATAGTTTCATGGGTTCGAAATGTTTGCAACGAGAGATGGAAGGATAGATTCAAGCAAGTCTCACAGACAAAGGGCATTTGGTACTATACCATTCAGGATTTACCATGTTTTGTGCCGTGGTTTGACTGTGCTAAACTCTCCAGGGAGACATTGGTTGTTGCTCTCAGGGTACGTTCCGGTCACGTTCCATTAAATAAATTTTACCATATGATGGGGGTAAAGCCGTCGCCTCTGTGTGATTTATGTCAGCGGCCTGAAGACATACTACATATCATAATGGAATGTGATCGGTACCGGGACCAGAGGCTGAGTATGATGTCTGATATGAGTTTACACAATGGCCAATTAAATGTACTCTTAGGCCAGCCATTGTCTGACGAATGCAAGCATATTTGGGTTTTCCTGAAAATGTGTTTAAAGGTGAGGCAGGAAAGGATAGGGTAGACGGAATTACATTATAAGCGAGTAAGTGCTGGTATAGTGTGGTGTGTGCCATGTGTGTTGTTACTGCGACTTGCGTGTCACACATCATATTGTATCGTGAATGATCCCATGAGGCTGGCATAGTCACCTAGAGTGTACTGAAGCCTCAAAAATTAGATTAAAAAAAAAAAAAAAAAAAAGAAGATAAAAGACTCCAAGAATTCTGGCACCGGCACTGATAATGTATATGTTCCAAGTCTTAAGTGGTTCTCAATACTGCATTCAATAAGAAACTCGCAAAGTTATTTAGTAAGTATTAGATAATTTACTTAAACATAAACAAAAATGTTATGGTCAAAAAGGTTTCATTGTGACATTTGGTTTTGAAAGATAAGGACAGTTCATTTTAGCTAAAATGCGTTTGATGGTTTATCTTTTTATGAATGAATATGAGGGTTCATCATCATATCATCCAATTAATGTCCACTGCTTAACAAAGGCCTCCCCAGTAAACATAACATGTCGTTATTTCGAGATCCCTCTAATTTAGGTCCTTAGTCACCTATGACGAAATTCAAGGAAGGAGATAGATCTTTTTATGAAAATAAGGGGTTGCTGTATCCTTAATTTGGACACCAGTTGGAATTAGAAGGTTAGTTAAATGCAGTTTAGCAAAAATGCATTTGAATGTTTTATCTTTTTATTAAAATAAGGGGTTTTTTAGAGAGGGCTCAGTCTCAATCTCACCTGATGGAAAGTGATTGATAAGGTCTATGATGAAATAAGTGCACCCAGGAAATGCCTACTCTAATCTTATTATGAAGGTTAACAGTGGATAACAGGTTATAGATATAGATATTGTTATTGTTACATTGATTATCAACATGTTATATGTCAATACAATTTAATTACACAATTATATTGTAAAGTATGTAGATGTTTCTGTGATACATATGATATACACTGTTTTTACTTTTAATAAAAGAAAAATATAGTTGTAACAAGAGTTGGTGTACTATTTCGGCAATAGCATCTGCAGGTATGCTTATATCTGCCATGGGACTCTTTGGGGGATCCTTTACAATCCCCCCGGGGGGTGACCGCTTTACAGTCACCCTCTCAAAGATGTGCCTATAGGCGTGGCACCAGTGTGCAGCTTTAGTGTGATCATATGAGGACCTGGAGCCTCCCTTAGGTGCCAAAGATGACAAAGCTCCAGTGGTTTGAGAATTCCCACAAGGCACCAATAAAAAAGAAAAGGTATGCCAATATTATGTGTTGTCACAGTTAATTTGAATTTGAAATTGTTTACTCCCATATCAGTAAATCGAGAAATTATATTTTGATTCGAAAGTATATTTGTGTTTATGGGGAATAAATAAAAGTTATTTATCCTTGATAATTTATTTTCCTTTTTCCATAATATGAAGGATTAACTGGAAGCCGACGTCATGATCATATTAGTACCAGCGATTTTTTTAAACAATCTAGTTGTTGTATATTTTGATTGTGTGTTCATAGTTTTATTTTTAGAAATTACCAATACTTTCATAACCAGTATGTATTATGACTGGGCATTCAGAGACCTGTTTTCAGGGCAGTTGTATGCTGCAAGCTTGTAAAGTACTGTGTGGAAGCCACAAATGCATATAATTATATATCTCTGATGGAAAACATACAAAAAGCCTTCCTCAGATACATCTATAAGTGTATCAATTGAAATTATACCTTCATGTACACCACAAAGTTTCTTTAAGTTTGTCAGGGGTAAACATAATCAATTGGAAGTTAGGCAGAAAAAGCACCAACTTACATTGATGTGCTGGATTCTTCTTGGGAAAAATAGAACACCAGATTGATACATACAAACATGTATATATATGTACATATATATATGTATATGTATACCCTTGCCGTTTTTATTACCTACACAACAGAAAACACCAATTTTCCTCCATGCCATAGGAATACACAGAACAATGCCCAATTGCCAATACCACACACTCCCTATCTGCTGTCTCTTTACACTCTGGATTGTTATTCCTTACCTTTTGTTTGAGATCTCATGAAAGAGATGCATATGTTTAATTGATTTTCTTTAACTTCATATTATAATTGCTTCATACCATTTTAGTTATAATAACTAAATATTCGTTTTCTTAACACCTATTGATGTCAATTAGACTTTTGTGTTACTATAGCAAATTCAGTTTTGTAATTAAAATAACTTAAACTAGGTCTGTATTAAATATTTATGAACTATATAAATGATGATATGATATGAATGCTGTCAAAGGGAACTCCTCTTATATATTAGTTTTTCATCTGCCCTTGCAAGTTAATGGCTTCCTCTCCATAGAAAATATTGGTGTATTTATCACGAATCTGGCAAGCATCTTGTGATGGACAATTTGGTAAGCTAGGAGGCAATGTACCAATCCCATCCGTTGGTAGATTTCTCCACGATCCTGGTATTATATTGCCCGTTGCAGTGTCTTCCTCATCCACTGTTGCGACATGTATTGGACATTTTGTCATCCTAAGCCAATTATGCAAAGCACAACAGGCTTTTACGATTTTTTCTATTTTGTCTGGTGTGAAAGGAATGGCGCGTTCAAATATTCTAAAACGACTTAAAAGTATCCCAATAGCATTCTCAGCGACAAGTCTAGCACGTGACAGTCTGCAGTTGAAGACTTTTTCTTTATTTGTTAAATGATTACCCTCATATGGTATCATCAAAAATGTTTTTAATGGAAATGCAGCATCTCCAACTATTACATGGTGTGATGGAAGTAGATTGTTTTCTAATGCATTATTCAGGTTACTGTCCTGGAAGACACTTCCTGATATTATTTTGTATAGAATTTCAATGTATTTAAAACAATAATCATCATTACACACAGCCAATAAGACAATACCATTTTGTTTTTTATTATAGTGACTTCCTGCATCACATGGAGTTTTCATAACAATATGTTTCATATCAATAGCACCACAGCATCCTGGAAAATTCCAAGTTTTTCTAAATCCTGCTTCTGCAGCTATCCACTCTTCTCGAGTTCTTGGTACCTGGGACATAATTATTGATTTTAATCTTACATTCCAGGATAATCCTAAATTAGATACTGATGATAGTATTGGTGATACCAGCTTTCAAGATGATAATTGCATTGGAGGTACCAGCACTCATTCAATCGCATACAACGTTGATGACCCATTTGATTCACTTGCACAAACTATTATTACACAGCCTCAATCAACGAAGAAAAGAAGACTTCAAGAATTGTCTTCATTATTATCAAGAGTAAAAGATGTTAGTGTACTTAACAATACTCAACCACCCGAAGAACATGAATTTGATATTTTCGGTAGAAGTGTTGCAGCTCAACTAAAAATGCTATCATTGGAAAAAGCTTTGAAAGCTCAGCATTATATACAAAGTTACATAACAGGACTACGCCTGCAAGAATGCCCAACTTCGCCATCTTCACTCTACTCTCCATCTCCTAATTCATCACAATCAAACATTATACCTAAGATGGAGCAGATGAGTCCGAATGGTGGTGACCGTGAATTCGTAGATATAGTGTGGGACGCAACCCAGCCAGAAGGACCAACAACCTGAGAAGATTGCAGTGACAGGATGACATTAGAACTCAATATTGTGGCACACATTGAGACATTCCTATGACCAGCACTACTTAGTTCACAATGATTGAATGAGACAATTCAAAGCTATTCCAACATCATTATTTTCAGCACAAACTCCTAGTGTAGGATGTTGATTTTCCACAATCCCACATAATACATATGTATTATGGAAATTCTACATGGAACCCGTATCCCGGGGAAGGGCGAAGGGGTAAGCCGGACTCCTATCGGCTAAAACCACTGGAACGGTCATCTTCGGCACTGAAGGGCGAGGCAGGTCCTCGTAAGATCACACTAGAGCTGCCCATTGGTGCCACGCCTTTAGGCACATATCTGAGGGGATGACTGTAAAGCGGTGACCCCCTCTAGCGGAGGGCAGGCTGCTGTAAAAAGGGATGTCCCCCAGGCACTTCTCGGGGAGGATTGTAAAGGAATCCCCCAAGTGTCGCTGTGCGCTGTGCTGCGCACACGGCGGCACGTGACCACGGGCACGCGACCGTCTTCCCGGGGGTCACTCGGTATGAGCATGCAGATTCTCCCCAATCTGCGCGCCCGTAACCCCCGAGGCCCCCCACTATGAACTGACGGCAGGGGCTCAAGCGTGTTTGACCTGGGCGCCGGGGAAGTTGTTACCTCGGCGCCGTCTCGTCCTCCGTGCGGGATCGGCCCTCTCCCGATCCCGCTCTGCAGTCTCCTTCTGGAGCATGATGCTCTCGCAGGAGACCACTGCACTCCAATTTTCATGCTCTGCCAACATAGCCGACACTACCGGCAGAGAGAGATCTTGCCCGATCCAATCGACCTGGACCCGCCGTTCGGCCGCCCACGCAGGGCACTCCTCGAGCGTGTGCTGTGCGGTATCCTGGTCGCTTCCACAGTGGTGGTACTGTGCCGTAACCTCGCATCCTATTCTGTGCAGGTACGCACCGAAACAACCGTGACCGGTGAATATCGGCTTTGACGACGCGCTTGGTCGCGAACTGCAACCGTAGGCGATGTCGCCACATCTCGAGGGCGCGTTGTCGAGCCAGCCGCAGCATTCTGTCGAACGCACGCTTTCGCCGCTTTGGCGGAGTGAGCGTGTCTGATCATAGACCCTCGCATTCGTCTCCGCCTGGATGTCGAAAGGCGGAAAGCGTGCCAGGAGAGTTGCCGCCTCGTAGGACACTGTCCTGTATCCCCGTGCGATCCGTATAGGCACTCTGCTCTGCAGATCGTGAAGTTTGTTTCTGCAGCGCTTGACGCCTGACAGCCGGGATGACTATACAGGCGCTCTGTAGAGAGCCACGGACCGCGCGACGCCCCCGTAGAGACGGCGAACTTCCTCGCTCGGTCCCCCGAGATTGGGCCAGATTGGGCAGCACCCGGTGTAATGGCACCCATTATCCTTTCGACTCGGGGGACGAGGCTTCTTAGAAGCACATACTTCATCCCTACCACTTCAAACATCATACAGTAATCTTACACACCAATGTTCATGTATGTGAAATGGCTAGTTATGAGACATTCGCGTCGTAGCTTTTTGACATCGTTTAGCTGATATGATGATGAAATCATAATCATCCTTCACCGGCCTGGGAAAACCAGCGCGCGGGCGGGACTTCCAGCTAAACAGCTACAATGTTCCTTTGGACTAACTTGTCCTCCAACACAATCTCTGAACCCCTGTTAGGTCATGGGCCCGGACCTAATTCTGGCTGGCGCCGTCCGCCTTTGCGGCCTAGCCAGTTACCCAGAGGTGTGCCACAGTTTCGGCTCTAGTCGGATAACGGATTGTCCAAAGTCCACCATGCGCAGTCTCCGCAGTGATGACAACCAGGCGTCTGCTCCCAGCCTATGTGACACAGATACTTCCTGAAACAACCATGTCTTGAGAGTATCTGCGTCAGTCGAAAACACCAGCACCTTCACGTAAACAGCATTCACCTCATCATTTAGGCCGAATAAAGTCTACTGTGGACACAGGCCTTCCCCAAAGATCACTACAACGACCGATATGTTGACCGGATGTATGACCGGGTGTGTTGTGTACTCATTGGGGGGTTTTCCTATAATCGCCACGCTTGGCAGGCGGGTTGGCGATCGCAGTTGAGTTGTTAATGTACTCGAAGGATGCTGCTGCCTATCCTCCGGCTAATCCCATAGTCGCCTTTTACGACACCCAAGGGATCACATGGGTTGGTGCTATTCGTAGCCGGCACCACACGGCTAACCTCATTACATTACATTACAACCACCGCTATAGTATCAAGCCTTAAATGTAAGTTAGTAGCATAATATTTAAATTTAACATCTGTTCACTGTGCAGCAATGTTACTGATAGCAGCAATGTTACTGATATAATAATGTTTAATCAGAAATTGTTCAAAATAATGCTAAAAACAGTATGAAGCTCAATGTTAGTTCATCCTGCCATTCCAGTCCATTCTTTTAGAATGGAAGGATGCCAACAATATATCCCGTTCACAATAATTGACATGGTTGGTGCAGTGGCCGATACAGTCGACTGCTGCGCTCCGGGTCGCGGGTTCGATTCTCGCATGGTACACATATTTGTATGATCTGCAGGTAGTTGTTCCGGGTGTGGGTGTATTGTGTGTGAAATGTATGTCTGTAAACGCACCTACGACACAGGAGAAATCCTAGTGTGGGGCAACGTTCTTAAAAAAGAAATAGAAAAATTCTAAATGACTTTCATTTCTCAGTTGAGATCTTAGAGCAGAATGAACGAAAATAAATGGATGTGAGATCGCGCAGTTTGGTGTTATGCCAATTAGCAGGCTGCCATGGATTATACCGGTTCTGCAAAATTTTACTTCATGAATGATATTAAGGACAAATTCTGACTGCATATAGTATTGCTGTTATTTGGCAGGTTGGAGTAACCGTGGGCCCCCACCTTTTAATTGTTGTTTTCTAACTTGACACTGGAAACACTTAAATGGCTCTTTGGAACTAATCTTATGTATCATCAAATCTAAGCAATGTGACCATATTAATGTTACACAACATTACCTTATCACTGAAAAATAAATAGTGTAATGAATTCATTCGTTTATTTTTACTAACCTGAATATAATCTTTTAGTGCTTTATAAATGGCATCACAGACATTAACAATCATCAAAGATATACTTGTCTTTGATACTCCATACAGTAGTTCTAGATTTCTTAAGCTGCCTCCCATTGCAAATAAATGTAGCACAATTTGAAGTTTTAATGCTGCAGGTAATGCCATTCTCATAATTGTATCCGACTTCTGAATAAATGGTTCGACCTTCTTCAGTAACCAGTTAAATGATCCTTCCGTCATACGCAATGCACTGAAATGTTTGCTTGGGTCATTTATTGTTATTTCCTTGAGAAAGCTGTTACTTTCATCCAGTTCATCTCTGTTAGCTACCCATTTGCGTTTACGTATTCGTTTTAATCTTGAAGCTTCGGCTACGATTTCAGCCTCAATTTCTTGAATAATAAAATGTAGTGTTTCCTGAATAACGTTGCGCAGTTGATTACGGCGCTGTAACCTCTCTATCGTAGTCATTTGTATTATATAGTAGCTACTGAGGCTTTAACCACCAGCTTATAATTAACGCTTTTGTTAACTGAAATTACAAATATATGTTGTGTTTACCGATTTATCAGAATAGAGCTAAATCAGACTGGTATGTTTTCTGAAGAAAAACCAATAGTATATTTGTTTTAAATTAATTATGAGCCTCATAAAGCTCAGTCACACACACAAGCTATGGAGGGGGTAAGAGCTATGACCCCCACCCCCCAGATTAAATCCTGGATCCAAATTCTTGACATGAGTCACGGAGAGCCGCCCCGATTTCAATTCTTGAATCCGCCCTTGATACCCATATATAGGAGAAATCCGTCTTTAAGTTACGGCGCCTCGTACCAAACCTGAGTTCAGCCTCAAGTTTTCTTGATATGGTTCAGTTTTCGTTTTTAGGTAAGAAACGGAAAATGTAACAATCAGATATTGTGCTGCCGTAAATTATGGTAGCCGATTCTCTGTTTCTTACTAAAGACTGGAACGAGGCTCTTAACATGTCAATAGGCAACGAGTCTTATTTTCTGGATAACACTACGGCATAGACCACTAGACTAGAGGTTTGTCCAACTTCTGGTCTTAGCAATTTGGTCCAATGGTTCAATTCCAATTTTAATTTATTGGCTCCATCAAGTCTATGATTTTGCCAATGTCAAGCTTGGATAAAACATGTAATAAAAAACAATTGAACCGTACGACGTTGCCGACATATTTTTTAGAATTATTTTCATTTTTGATAAATATTTTATGAATATGTAAAGATTTATTCATATAAACACCGTACGACGTTGCCTTATACTTGACATTGGCGAAATTGCGGAAGATACTCTACAGAAGCCATAATCTAAGAGAAGAAGAAAAAGCAATAATATTATTAGTACCAATCCTGGTTGTGTAACCTAAAAGGCCAAAGTGAGACTAGGACAAAACTTTTTTTATCAATCCAGGTACAGTAATCAGAACTTGGAGAAGATAAATGTTTCTCCCGATGTTTATAGAAAATAAGTAAGGTAGTAAAAGAAACCTAAAAGTATAATAAAGCAAGTAGATTAATATTGTTCTTTCTAATAAATTTAACTAATATTTTAATTGAAGATGATTCACCAAGGCTGAGAAGGATAGGAGAATTGGAAGGAAGAATATCATACAAGGGGATGACAAGATTGGGACAGGTGTCTAAACAGAGAAAACATTTATAAATATACAAAGGTTTGATTTATGGTGTGTAGTTGAGATTGTTGGTACTTCGCATTGTCTCTGCTTGTGTAGTTTAAGTAAACCAATTTTCGCCCAACATTTTTTATTGAACAAACTCCTGCGTTTGATGGGCTATCAAACTACACATTCGGCGGGCGTGCACGCATGCAGCGTGAAAAGCAGTCATATCCTCTTTGTATATGCGTTTAATCACTTTAATTTGTCTTAATTTATAATCTTACTTAGCAACTGAAATTATTACGATCAAAACATTTGTTTTCAATCACAGACTAGTAATAGATACATTCTCAGTTATATATATATGTATCATCTATTATACACACAATACAATACAACATAGTTTTCAACACAGAGTACCTTTTTATATTCTGGTTTTCAAGTGACAGTGTTTTTTTTCATTCGCCCATTTGGACAGGCTATAGTCTATTGATCGTACTGCCTCGACGTTTTCTATGGTAGACAGAGTATTTACATTATTCATCGATGTTTAGCGTGAAAACACCCTCTAAAACATGACACATCGATTTTTTGAGAGAACAATATCGGAACATCGATTATTCTATATTCAACTACGTTAGTCTACCTATTCAACCTATTATTCGGCAGCTGAATTCAAAATTCAACGTGTGGTATTTGTATGATGGGGCCCTAGGAGGTGACATAGACACCGTTCTGAAAGACTCGCTGGCTGGCGAAAGGCCCCGTGCAGTGCTCGCCCTGGGGGACTTCAACGCTCACTCTAGAGCCTGGGGCAACCGTCGGGACGGGCCGAGGGGGAGGATAATGCATAATGATAATGATAATGGGCGGCGTTACTTGACCTCAGAATGCTGAATAGGGGGTCGATTCTGGTCGGCGGAGTCGGCCGTGGACCTGACATGGGCGGCTACTTCTGTGGCCTGCATTGTGTCGGGTTGCTGAGTAGCGGAGGAGGTAGTCACATTTTCGGACCACCGCCACACTGTTTGACGTGGCCCTCCGCACGTCTCGCCCGAGCCGACCATGTGAGGAAGTTCGCCGTCAGTACGGGAGGGTCGTGTGGTCTGTGGCTCTCTACGGGGCGCCTGTATGATCAGCTCGACTGTCAGGCACCCAGCGCTGCAGAACCAAAATTCACGGTCTGAAGCGCAGTGGCTATCCTGATCGCACGAGGATACCGAACAGTGTCCTACGAGTCGGCAATTCTCCTGGCGCGTTTTCCACCTATCGATATTTTGGCGGAGATGGGTGGATGCGTGGGACTACGATCAGACACGCTCCCTCCACCAGAGAGGCGAAGGCGAGCCTGCAAGTGCGTTGGACAAGCTGAGGTGGCTAATTTGGTAGCGCGCACTTGGAAAGTGGCGTCACCGCCTGCGGATGCAGTTTGCAACCAAGCGCGTCGTGGAGGTCGTCCTGCCGCTCTTTGGAGCCTGGCTCAGAAGGAGCGAGCGCGTCACCGGTGTTCACTGGGCACGGTTGTTTCGGTGCATACCTGCACATGATAGGACGTGAAGCCACGGCATATTGTGATAGTGAGCAGGTCACCGCACAGTACACGCTCGAGGCGTGCCCTGCGTGGGCCCCCGAGTGGCGAATCCTGGTTGATCGGATCGGGAAAGATCTATGGCTTAAGGCTATGTTGGCAGAGCACGAAAACTGGAATGCAGTGATCTACTTCTGTGAGAGCGTCATGCTCCAGAAGGAGACCACAGAGCGCGATTGGGAGAAGGCCGATCCTGTTCGAAGAAGGAGACGGCGCCGGGGTAATACCGCCCCAGGTGCCTAATTCCCATACGCCTGAAACCCCCTGCTGTTGCTATAAGACGAAAGGCGTCTGGGTTCGCGGGTGCGTAGATTGGGGAATCATACGAGGACCCTGGAGCCCCCCTTAGGTGCCGAAGCACAGTGGTTTTAGCCAGTAGGCGTCTGGCATGCCCCTCCGTCCTTCCCTGCAGCGGCGCGGACAGTTCATGTAGAATTACCACTAGGCCCAAGAAAAAAAACCGTATAACCATTGATTCGAAATTACACTGGGGTGCTCATATAAAGGCTCTATCCATCAGGTTAAGTTCTGCTGCATTTGCAGTCAGAAAAATTAGGCAACTAACTGAAGTAGCTACGGCCAGACTCATTTATTTTGCGTATTTCCACAGCAGTGTCATGTGGCATTGTGTTATGGGGAGCGTCGAGCTAATGTAGATTAATTATTAATATTACAGAAAAGTGCCATCCGCGCCATCTATGATGTGGGTCCTTGTGTATCACTTAAATTTTTTTTTTTTTTCAAATTCAAATTCTTTATTGCATTCATGTGTTAGATAGGTGTTACATTTATAATAAGGTTCAACATGAAACCCGGTAAGGGTATGGCAACATAATTGTAATACATAACTAGAAATAATAGGTAGATAATAGAATCTAATAGGTACTTAAGCTGACTCATATATATAGTATACATTAAAAAAATCCACAAGGGTCGAGGTGCTATCGGCGAGCTCAACATAATACAGACATATTTATATATATACTCAGTATTTTTATTTATCTTATACGAATCTATTTTGCGAGCTTTTCTATACAAAATGCCTTTCCTATTGCACATTCCTTGCTCAGATAATGGTCATGTAAAGCTAGTTATTATATTACAGAGATCTTTAAAATGTTAATATACCAACAGTGCCATCCCCTTACATTTTTGAAAATATTCTGCTTGTCCTTTAAATCCTTTATCTAAAGAGCGACATTCATTGTATAAATAAACATAAAATACTTGTACCTAAATTTAGATTGTCAAAAACCAGTAAATCATACTTAAGAAACTGTATTCGATTTTACAACGAGATGCCTAAAGCAATTACCGATCCGGACGGGAGGTATAAAACATAGCCCTTAGCCCAGGTCCGTGTCCCGCAGGGAGCGCACTTAGCGCAAGTTTCTGAGCATGTAATATTAATTTTAAGCCTGGCTGGAGGCTTCTTTTGGCGTCGCCAGAAACGACCGGTTAAACAAATACATTTCTCAGAAATGTCTGCGAGAAGCACAACAAAAAAAATACAAAAATGAAAACCTATTTATTACTTACTTACGCGTTCGCGGTCTGCTATATGTACATGCATATATGCACACACTATAGCTGCGTCTCGAAACGGTGTCGCGAGTCCAGAGATTTTATCTCATCTAAAAATATGCGTACCGCGCTAAAAGAAGTTTCCACTTCAAAAAAAACAGACTAGGCAGTATAGTCAATAGACTATGGGCAAACGACAACAAAAAAAGTAACATGTTCCATTACACGCTTAGTAGTAGCTTATATACGAGCCAAAATATCAGCAGGAAACGTAAGAAATGCTAAAAATAATAAATTTCAAGTATTATTTCAATGAATAATTTAATTTTATTATTTATCGTGAAATGTGAAGAAACACTGAATTATGTTTTCAGGAGGAGGAACGTATTTTTAATGGCAGGCTTGTCATGTTGGTTTCGTATTCGTTATTCCGTAATTTATTGACTTACAGAAATTACGTACGTATTTTAATGTTTTTAAGAAACGACTTGGAATAAATATTAATACATTAAAGAAGGGAAAGAGTACGTCAGTCCTGTGATTGTGGTTCCAGTTTATAATTAAACCATCAAATAAATATCAAGTCGTCACTATTAATATCTTTGAATCGATATAACTTCGGAGATAATCTAGTTTGCCGTGAATATATTATCGTTATGTCAACAAAATTATGAGCTAATAGTTTAGTTAAGGTAAGAGGTTTTTGTCATCGTTAATTTCATTATGTTACAGAATTACCAATTTTTATAAGATAACTATAGTCACAACCATGGTCCTGTTTATATTTTTCATGTCGCTCAATTTGCTTTCTCTTTTAATTTTATGTTGTCAGTTAATAGATTTACTAACAAACCTTCTATTTTATATGATTATCACTGTAATGATGTGTCCAGCAGAGGAAATGTCCCTAGAACGTGAGAGTGCGGGTGGAGTGCCCAGTGTCGGGGATGTACGGGGTGTAGTTGGCCCTAGTTTAAGCAGCACTGCTGCAGATCCTCGTTCTCAACTACTGCAAGAGATGAGAGAACAGAACTTTGACCTGATCAGATTTGCTTCATATAGAACTGCATGCAAGCTCCGCTATGTACAAAAGAAGTGTAACTGTGAGTAATAGAGTTACAAAATTACTTAAAAAGCATTATTGATTAAATTTAATTTCTAAATTAGTAATATATGACATGTAGAGTTGTAGAGAAAAATCTCTACTTGTGCAGTTGCTTAGTTGTGGGAACGTTTTTGTGGTGAAATAATTTCCATTAAATGCAACTGGTACCAATTTACACATGTTGTCTCTGATAATTGCTGATTTGGTATTTGGTTTTGTTTTGATTTACCTATACTTAATTTAACCATTCATTAATGCCATTATTTGCATTGGCTCTAAACTAGGAAAACATCAAGGCACGCTCAGAAACTCAAAGCACCCAGATGGATTTTCATATTTCGTTTTGTATTAGGATACCTTTGACCATGACCACAGAAATATCAGTCTCAATCAACAAAAGTTACTTGAGTTAGTTGACCAGAAATATCCCATCTGAATCCAAAAAATGTTTATCTGTGTTTGTAATACTGTATTTCAAATGTTCTTTCAAAGGAATATTTTGTTGGTGCACCTGTGCATGTGTTTTTTGGTTGAAATAGGTTCTTGATGCAAGTTTACATTGTTTTTGAAGGTGCATAAACAAACCAGTAAAACTCAGTTTCTAATATATGTAATGGTTTAGATAATAGTAAATTAACTTGAAAAATGTAACATGAGTGCAATAGATAAATAGTGCTCTGAAAAATTGGGTTATTCACATAGCAGCATGAGCATGAATTTAAATGTAGGGGTAATCTCAGAGATCACTGTCTTGATTCTAGCACGTCTTTTACTGTTTAATAAATAGTACCTTCTCCATATACATTATATTTCAAGCTTGTATATTTTTAATGATAGTTCAGTAACTGTGCTTCAGTGAGCACTGTCAACTGGTCTATACAGTTAAAATATAAATATACATAATATATATAATATATATATATAATATAATATATAAATATACAAATATGCATCAGAGACACACAACACATTTTTTATTTAATCAAAATTATTGTTGAGGTAGCTTGTCGTGACAATCTGACATTTAGGGACCATAAATATGGTGACTCATCATGATTATTAAACACAGCTCTAGATTCAGATATCCGATATATCAATTATGTCTATATCAGTATGCCATATGAATATTAGTCCCATGCTGTCCTCTGATGAATCTGTAGTCGAAAGCTAATCACTCAGCCACTCTATCAATTAAGTTGTTGATGGTTATTCTTTTTCATTGGTTTCAATTGGTTTTTATTAACAATGACTATGAAATATGATCCTCAATGTGTCCCATATAGATAATGAATATGTAAATTATGATTATTTATCATGTGGTTGGAATAACAAGTAAATGTAAGTCATCAAAGACTGCTTAAAGTTGTGAATATACATATCAAAATTCATAATGTTGGCTACAAATATTTTAAAGTTGTATTTAAACAAATGGAATATGTTAATGTAAAATGACTTACAATGTTTTCTTTAGTCTATATTATCTAATTAGAAATATTCTTGCATTCTTGAATATTAAAGACTTACTGTGATTTATTATATGTATGTATGTTTTACAGTTTTTTGTTTAGCTTTATCAGTTAGTAAAAATCTCTTATAGTTGAAGGTAATGATCAAAGATCAGCTTCTAAAAAAGTTGCTATTCTTTCAGTACATGTTATAGACATATGGAATGTAATAGAGGCGTTCCGAGAGAATGCACTGAACACTTTGGAGCCAACCGCATGTGTTAATGTGACAAGACTGGAAACATTGGTATCTTCGTTGTACCACAACCTGAATAAGAGACTGCCGCCCATTCATCAGGTGTCAGTTGAGGCATGTTCAGCTCTGTTGTTAAATTGGTTGCTGTCTGCATATAGTACTGGGTAAGTTTGAATCCTATACCTCTTTTTATAAATTAGAACCTCTAACGGTCATTGGCCTACCCAATGGCAAGTTTAAGCTTGGATATCAGCAGGCTTCTGATTACTGAGGGGATGCCAACCTAAGGCTCATGTTGGAATGCCTTTTGTTTCGCCAATTTCTCAGGCTGTTCCTATCCTTCAGCTGGAACACAGCAGCGCTCTCACATAGTTGTTACGGTGGCTGAAACTGGGGGAGGTAGGAGTGGAGTACTGCCACAGTCGACCTGTTCACATATTACTCTACTGTGCAGTAGAAGCCACTGCCAGTCCAGGGCAGGGTCCTTTCAGATGTTGATTCGTTGCCACATTATTATGTTTACCATGCTATTAAATCAGATCAGTAACCATCATCATCAAAATCGGCCTACGACAGTACGACAGACGCCTCTTCCAAAGTACGCCCAGTAGCATGCTTTCTGATTAGGATTTCTGGCTCTGTTTATCCAACTGCTACCATTAACTTTTCGTCGTGTCTATATCGCCGTGTCATCTAGCCAGAGATTGTTTCACTCGCTAAAATTCCTCCACCAAGTACCCGGTACTCGGTACTTCGTAGTGCTCAGACATTCTGAAGGTACTTGGTAGCGCCCAGACAATGTTTTGAAGACAGTCGCCTCACTATTTACACGAATCATTATGAGTTACTTTTGGCCTCCCCAGGGCTCAATATCTCATTAACACATAACCTGTCCAAGCCATTTTTGGGAATCATCACACATATAAAATTATCACAAATATTTTTCAGGCGATAATAAAGTTAAATATAGTAGGTCCTAACAGAGACTTTGACACGTCATATTGAAACAACGGAGGGCATTTCGCTAAATGACAACCTCTGAGAAGAAATGCTGAAAAAAACTCAGGGCCTTAGGCCTCTTTTGGTCTTTTTTTTTAATGTATTTTCAAATCTGTTCCTTACAAAGTATTTAAAGCAGTTATTTATACATTGCTAAAAGATAAATAGGGCAGCTATACAATGCAAATAGCACTTGCGATGAATTTGGTTTCCAGGGAAGCCACATAATTATGCAGAAAACAACTAGTGCTATATGTCCATATCGTCAACAAATTCAGGATTTAGTCCTGAATGCGGATGTCATAGCATAGCTGACTAACCGGCAGGGTTGGTGCAGCGGCTGATACAGTCGGCTGCTGCGCTCGGGGTCGTGGGTTCTATTCCCGCACGGAACAAATATTTGTATGATCTGCAGGTAGTTGTTCCGGGTCTGTATTGTATGTGGAATTTATGTCTGTAAACGCGCGACACAGGAGAAAACATATTGTGGGACAACGTCTTTAAAAAAAAAACATCGACCTACCCTATTAACGTATGAAATCGGAAGCGTAGAATACATAATGAAGGTTAAATTTGAATCATGCCATCAATGTCCATTGGTAAAACCTGAACCGCTTGTTAGACCACTGCAATACGAAGTCTGAATAGAATAATTGCCACACCACTCTACGAGCGGCATAAGGATATTGATACTAGCACAGAAGCGCAGACGAGGAAGCTACTGCAAACTTTCAACACAATTCCAAAGTTTCTGACCGACTATCTGTCTAGTTGTCTGTTCTAAAACTATCCCTTCCCTTTGTAGCCTCTATAACTCTACCGAGGATATCCCGGACATCAGCCTGTACGAGATTAGGATGGCCTTGAAACAACTTAAAAATAACAAGATGGGGACGGAATTACGTCAAAGCTTCTGAAAGCGGGTGGCACACCGGTACTTAAAGTCCTTCAGAAGCTATTCAATTCCGTCTTACTCGAGGGCACAACGCCGGAAGCGTAGAACAGAGGTGGGGTGGGGTGCTCTTCTTCAAAAAGGGTGATAACACCCTATTGAAGAATTATAGACCCATCTCACTTCTGAGCCATGTTTATAAGCTGTTTTCAAGGGTCATCACGAATCGTCTCGAGCGCAGGTTTGATGACTTCCAGCCTCCCGAACAAGCCGGTTTCCGAAAAGGTTTCAGTACCATAGACCACATCCATACGCTGCGGCAGGTTATACCGAAGACCGAGGAGTATAATCTGCCACTATGCTTGGCGTTTGTGGACTATGAGAAAGCCTTCGATTCGATCGAAACCTGGGCAGTGCTGCAATCTCTGCAGCGGTGCCACATTGACTATCGGTACATTGAAGTGTTGAAGTGCATATACAAAAACGCCACCATGTCGGTCCGAGTACATGAACAGAGCACGGGGGCAATTCCATTGGAGAGAGGTGTGAGACAGGGGGACGTAATTTCCCCGAAACTGTTCACCGCTACAATGGAGGATGCCTTCAAGCTGCTGGAGTGGAAAGGATTCGGCATTAACATCAATGGCGAGTATAACACTCACCTTCGATTTGCCGACGACATCATGGTCATGGCAGAATCGCTGCAAGAGCTCAGCACAATGCTCGATGATCTCAACAGGGTTTACCAACAGGTGGGCCTTAAAATGAACATGGGCAAGACGAAAGTCATGTCCATGTCGTGCCCATCCCAAAATCCGTTGGAGCTCTGTTCTCGAAGTTGTTGACGAGTGTGTCTACCTGGGATAAGCTGTCCAGTTAGGTAGGTCCAACTTCGAGAAAGAGATCAGTCGTCGAATCCGACTCGGCTGGGCAGAGTTTGGGAAACTTGGCAACATCTTTTCGTCAACGATACCGCAATGCCTCAAGACGCAAGTCTTTAACCAGTGTGTGTTACCAGTGATGACATATGGAACAGAGACGTGGTCACTCACAATAGGCCTCATAAGAAAGCTCAAGGTCACTCGGCGAGCTATGCTTGGTATTTCTCTACGAGATCGAATCAGAAATGAGGAGATACGTAGAACTAAAGTTGTCGTCATAGCTGAAAGGATTAGTAAACTGAAGTTGCAATGGGCACATTGCTCGTAGAACTGATGGCCGCTGGGGCACAAAGGTTCTAGAATGGAGACCGCGCACCGGAAAACGCAGCGTGGGACGACCTCCAACGAGGTGGACAGACGACCTGGTGAAGGTCGCTGGGAGTCGTTGGATGAAGGCGGCATGTAACCGCTCGTTGTGGACATCTAAGGGGGAGGCCTTTGTTCAGCAGTGGGCGTCCTGTGGCTGATATGATGATGATGATGATGATGATAACTCTTATATCCCCATAATTAGCATTAGACTTCATGTTTGGTATGTAAATGTTTAAATAAATTATTCAATTTCAGAGAGAATGTGGGCAAAATCAGAGTGTTCTCAATCAAAGTGGCCCTAGCGACGATGTGCGCCGGGAAACTGATGGATAAATTGCGATGTGAGTACCTATTTAATGCAAGGTCAATCTTTAGAACGATTCATAAATGACTACACAATTATATGACTCATGAATGTGTACCGAACTTCTTAGATCACCTATTATAATCTGCATATTCAATAAATATAAAGGATACTACGCGTTACGAATAAAAACACCGTATGGCCGCGCCACATCAGTTCCTGTGCAATGTGTTTAACTCGTATCATATGGTGTGTAGTGACTAGGGAGCATTCGCGAGTAACAGCGCCGGAATCGAGCATCACATCAGTGAATACGTCAAAAAGATAGAGCCCTAATTTTTAACACTGGATGAATTCTAATATACAAAGAACTTATTTCAAAGGATTTGTTTATCAATGGGTGGCTGATTTATTTATTTCATCATATCGGCCATTCATACGTCCACGGCTGAACAATGGCCTCCCCCATAGATTTTCACAACTGTGTCATCATTTTGGGGGGTATTTGCCAATACACACCACGCTTGGCAGGCGGGTTGGTAAGCGCAGTATGGCTACCGTTTCACTTAAGGGACGCTGCTGCCCATCCCTCTGGTTTAGATTCCCTTAGTCACCTTTTACGACGTCCACGGGAGGAGATGGAGTGGTGCTATATTCTTATTGTGCTATACTCTTGTGGTGTCCCACACGAATTTATTTATTTATATATTCTTTATTGTACAATGGATAAAAGATAAACATTTAAAAAGATAAGTGTACAATGGGCGGTCTTATCGCATAAGGCGATCTCTACCAGACATCCTTTCGATGGACTGAAAGAAAGGAGAGAGATATTGGGTTGTCAAGTATACAAAATAGACCATATTAATTAGACATACAATAAATATTTTATATATAATACGGTACATAAAATATAGAAATAAATATCAAATATAACTAGGAAAGGAGAAGAAAAATGAGAGAGAATGGTAATGCTCCTTCACTGATTATTTCCAAAATATCCTATCTAGCCAGGCGGCTTAAGCCTACTTTTAAACAATATGTGAGTGAATAGTTTTTGCTTTTTTACGTAAGTAACGATATCGATTTATTATTGCCACACACATCAAGACCGCGTCCGATTTTTTTTTATACTGACTATACAAATTAATTAATGTGACACACATTCGCAATTCAAGCGTTTGGCAGGCGGGTTGGCCATCGCATTGAGCTCTAAATGTACTCGAAGGATGCTGCTGCTATCGTCCGGCTAATCACCTTTTACGACACCCATGATTGGTGTCGATAAAATACCATAGTCTATAAAATACCCATAATGGGTGTCGATAAAATCAACTGAGTTATTAAAGTCCATTATATCTAGCGCATTTCTCGACCTTGATCGGATACAAAAGCGAATGCTCCTTGGTATTGACCGACGTCGAGCTGCGTTTTTTTTTTTATGGGACAAGCCCGCCACACATTCCCAACCACTACAACTCCTGTAATCCAGGATCTACAATGGCGACCACCGAAAAGAACACCGAGGAACTCGAGCTGCTTGTGACATCTTACGGGAATGCTCCTGGTATTAAAGCATGTAAAGACTCTTGTTTGGAGCTACGTGATGCGTTGCTATCCGATCTTGCCTCATTATAACTTGCGCATACAACTATATTCTTTTTCTATTGCTCTCTTCCTCTACAGTATTGTTTTATTTTTTTACATTGCCATGTTCCACTGTCGTATTTATTGTGTCGTGGGCACAGTTTACAGACATAAACACCCAGACCCAAAACTACTATCTGGAAATATGGTCCGTTCCCGAAAGAATCGAACCCAGGGCCTGCAGTCTCGACATAGATAACGTTACTATCGCAAGCTTATCGTTCGCTAAATATTAACGAAAAAATTCGGTTGCGGTAACGTGTTTAGGTAGAATGCTAGTCTGTACAGCCGAGATACCGAGCAAAATCGCTAATTATCTTGACATTGCGATGCGTTCTCTCCTTCTCCGAAAGCAATCGGCTCCCGAAGTTGGGCTCGGTATGCTAACGAGTCGGCAATTGAAGGTAAATGACTAAAAGTTTGCGGTACAGTACATTTGACCATAGAGACTACCAATTATTGTTATCACTGGATCGTTAGGATTTAGCGACCGATTTTCGTCGTAATGTGATCGTTATCTATGTCGAGACTGCAGGCCCAGGACATGTAGCTCAGAGACAATTTGCTTAGCCATTGTGCTAACCTAGCCATCTGTAGGTTTCTGTATCTATTAATAACTTGTATAATTTTTCTCCGACCAGATATATTCTCCCAGCTATCAGATGGCAATGGTCACTTACTAATGAAGAGGCTGTCAGACTACTTGAGAGAAGTGCTCGCATTGCCAGCAGCTGTGTACGAGTCACCCTCGTTTAACTATACAGACTCCCTGGCACTCACTATATTTAATCAGGTAATCATCTGCATTATGTTCGTAGGAGAAGATCAAAGGGTAAAAGGTATGCTGTATCTCTATGCTGTTTAAAAGGCATCTAATGACGGCACTACAAGAATATATATCTGTGGTACCTAGATATAATGGTTGTAATCACTGTTTCCTTACATTACGCTTGTGCCGACTTTCTCTCAAGCCACGCCAATCTATTATTTTGACGAACTGAAAATCAGTAATCACCAGTACGTGGTTTAATCACTGCGCACTGCCAACATTGCGGAGTCTATTCCTTTTAGCATACTACACAACACTTTTTGTTTCATTTGTTTTTCGTTGAACTAATGGTGTGTTTTGGTATTCAACTATCTTTATCTATCTATCTCTAATTAAATGCCTCTATTATTTAAATTGTAACTTCTAAAGTAGCACTAGAAGTAATGACATATAGATATAGATTTAAAAAAAATACTATATTATATTTAGTCTTAATCGCCTTGCCAATATAGTGCTGATGGACAATGATTAACCGAGGCGAACTTTTGCGCGCGTATTTTTTATTATTTATAGAATCTCCCTAGTGATAAGAAATGCTTCGTTTTTTTAATTCACCTCACACCTATTTATAATGCAGTTGAAAATAGCTCAAAATAGCATTTTAACGGTTTCATACTAGATATTTTAGCAGCAGTCTCAGCGCCTGATGGTTAAGCGTTTTATGTAATAGGCACTATATTCCCTAATGTTGGCACGCGTGCCCCGACGTGCCACTTTTTCGTTCTATCTTAATATGCGGACTTTTTTGCGGCATCCTTGCTGTGACGAGAATCATCGTAATTGTTCTAAGCAATACTAATTTGTATGAAGGATACAGGTATTCGTATCCGGTAGACCTTCGGGAAACCTTCAATTGAATTAATAGTCGATTTTGAACACACTACCTTTATGCCTGCGCTTATTCTGTCAAACATTGTACGTATATAGTTTTATCATTGTGATTATCTCTTGTATGTAGAATGGAAAGATCACCGTAAATGATTTCTTGGACACGTTGATGTCGGATCCAGGGCCGCCGTGCCTCGTGTGGCTGCCACTGCTGCATCGACTGGCCAGTGTTGAGAACGGTAAGGTCTTTTCTTTTATAGTTCATATGATATACTAGCGCTGAGCTTCTTAGCGAGTGGAATTGACGACATCCACGACAAGGGAGAGATCCTACTTAGGGGCGTCTTCCAGGCGAGATGGATGGTTTGGCACGCCCATGGTGATGTGACGGTGTACGATCTACTAACACCATCTGCCACTCTCGGGACTATTTGTTTCCGAACGAGGTTTTTTGGTGCATACGAAGATATCATCATATCGGCCATTTATACGTCCACTGCTGAACAAATGCCTCCCCCATAGATTTACACAACTGTGTCATCATTTTGGGGGGTATTTGCCAATACTCACCGCGCTTGGCAGGCGGGTTGGCGAGCGCAGTATGGCTACCGTTTCATAGAATGGACCCTGTTGAACATCCCTCTGGTTCAGATTCTCTTAGTCGCCTTTTACGACATCCAAGGGAGATGGAGTGGTGCTATATTCTTAATCCGGACACCACACCACGAAGGAATAGGAGAGTTTATTGAGTACAAAAAGTGCATATACTACGGATACTACCGCGATGTATAATGTGGCTGAAGCTACGGCGCAGACGATGCCTCACCTGCTGACTGGTCTACTGAGCCCTGTCCTTTTTACTATTAAAAACCTATGCGAACCCAACGACAATGCTATCGACGTTGCACTGATATGAAGACAATCATCGATACAAAAAAGAATCAGATTTAGAAAAATATAGTATTTTTATTTAGAAAAATATAGTAGTATATCTCAATTTAAATATTGTCTCCAGTGGTACACCCGCTAGCCTGCAGCGCCTGCCGTCGCAGCTCTCTGACCGGCTTCCGATACAGATGCACCCGTTGCGCCAACTACACCATGTGCCAGGACTGTTTCTGGCGAGGAAGAGTCTCTGCAACGCACACCAACGACCACGAGGTCAAGGAGTATGCTGCTTACGTGAGTATATTTCTCATGGCCTAGGATTTTGAAATGACATTGGCTATCATCGAAGGGTAGTTCACACACTGCCAAATGCATGTGGGATCACAAGGAAGAAGGAAACAATATTCGCTATTGAAGCAAGATGATTCCAAAGAATTTCCAAAGTTCTAAGCATATCTTGTGTCAGAGTTGTTCAAGCGGCCCAAAGGGCTCCGACTTGACTTAATGACAACAACAGAAACCAAAGATTTTACGTTACGTTCGACCGATATACTTTTTTTATTTTTTTTTATTTATCCGATGGAAATACCTCATGTACTTCCTTCGCCCCGGGAAAGGGCGAAGGGGCATGCCGGACTCGTACCGGCTGAAACCACCGGAGTGATCATCGTCGGTACCGAAGGGAGGCTCCAGGAACTCGAATAATCTCCATCTAGAGCCACCCGTTGGTGCCACGCCTTTAAGCTCATCTCGGAGGGGATGACTGTAAAGTATCCTATCCGCAGTTGGTATTCACGTGTTCCTTGAACGTAGTTCAATAGGACTTTAACCCGATAGGATCAAAACGATTGCTCGTTGAGTAATGTTTGTAGCCGTAAGATGTCAGTTTTTTTGTATTCTATCGAGTTATTTGATCAGTTTTTCACGCTTAATATTGTGATTTTCGCAGTTTAAATATCACTATGTGGTCACCCATCCAAATACTGACCGCGCTAAATGTAGCTTAAAGTCACTGATCGTTTACCGATCAGTGAATGAAATGGTATATGCTAATACCACTATGCTGTCACCCATCTATAGACTGACCGCGCTAAACGTTTTTTTACCTTGCCAATCGTATCTCCGTTCTTAGATAAAAAGAAAATTCAAAAATGTATCACATAATATAAGAGATTCGTAGCAGCGCGGAAATTGCTAGCTCACACAAATTAAACTATTCCATCAACTCGAGTATTGATAATAACTACTTATATTATACGTCTCGTCCTTGACTGCTCGATGTGATATCAAAGTTAAAAGTAAAGGTAGTTGATATGCGAGCGTGCCATAATAAAACAGCGCCATCTAGTAGTACCGATGGCGCCTAGTACCTAAGCTAACTCATAGATGGCGTTGTAAAACCTGCCATCTGTTAAAAAAAAAAGCTTGTCAGTTCGCTAGCCAGAGTTAGGTAGGTGCCATTTCTTTGTATGGGATTGGGTATGTGTACTAGTGTATTATAATATCTGTGCCATGAGGCTTTTGTTCAGCAGTGGACTAACTTTGGCTGATATAGATGATAAGAGAAGACGAGAAAAGAGAGTTAAAATATACTTTATTTTACGATTGTTACAGAAATCGCCATCGAAACAGATTGGCGCCACCCTGCGCAAGTCGTTCCGATGCGTGCCCGAACGTGCGCGGGCTCAGCTGCCGCGGTACCCTGACCAGCCCGAGCGGACTCTCAACCTCAGCCACATCGTGTATGTATTCATTAAAATTTGACGGTATGGTTGGTGTAGTGGCTGATACAGTCGGCTGCTGCGCCCCGGGTGGCGGGTTCGATCCCGCACGGCATTAATATTTGTACGATCTGTAGGTAGTTGTTCCAGGTCTGGGCGTATTATGTGTGGAATTTTAGTCTGTAAACACACCCACGACACCGGAGAAATACTAGTGTGGGGGCAAGGTTTAGTAAATTAAAAGGGAACAACTCTGTTTTGTTTGACGGCACAGTCTGCATAATGGTTCAGTTATTGGCTTTCTGCGCTACGTGTCGTGGGTTCGAGCCCACATGGAACAAATATTTATATGATTTACCGATAGTTGTTTCGGGTCTAGGTGTTTGTGCATGTGAGATTTATGTGTTTGTGCATGTGAGATTTATGTGTGTGCACTGTACTCACGATACAGGAGAAATTATAGGATTATGATAGAGAAAAAATGCTGGAGATAGCATGCCACTCCCAAAAAAGATGCACTCCTCAAAATCAAATATGCAAGCGAGATAATGCATGCGGTCCCAACTGCCACACAACTGCAGAATACAGTACTGCGTTAGCTAGGCTCTTCCTTTGATAGCAAGGTCACGTGACTGGCCTCAAATAAAAGCACAGTGGAACAATCACAATCCACTTCAGTAGGATTTTGCAATTTATTATTATTAGTAGGTACAATATTACAAGATCTGTGTGGTGTCCCGATTAAGAATATAGCACCACTCCATGTCCTCCCATGGATGTCGTAGAAGGCGACTAAGGGCTGGGCAGCAGCGTCCCTACTGTGGACACAGTAGCCATACTGCGCTCACCAACCAACCTCTCAAGCGTGGTAAGTACTGGTAAATTCCCCTACAAATGTCGATACAATTGCAGAAATCTGTGGGGGACGCCTTTGTTCAGCAGTGGACGCCCTTCGGCTGATATGAAGATGACATATGTATCTTATGTTGCCATTACTTAGCGAGTCTACAATAAATTATACCCTATCTTCTGCCAAGAAACTTAAATAGCCAAACGAGCTTCCAGAACGCACTTCGTAACTAACAGAAACGCATAATTCACAAATACGGTTTTTAATACTTAAGCATACAGCATTATTTTTATTATATACAAAAGCCGAGACCCCAAATTATTTCATTAAAAGCATCTGTGTTAGAACAAATCAATGAAATATATTAAAAACTTACAAAGTTATAGGCTTGTTATGTTGCCCCGTTATCCGCGATAATCACGCCGCACGGGTGCGTAAGGTAAACGTCAAAATCATGCTGAAGCCGGATTGTGATTGTTCAACTGTGCTTTTGTTTCTCAGTGCATCGTGCGTCGGTGGATGGCAGGCAGGCATGTTACTCTCCCTCCATCTTATCCCATTTATGTCGTAAAAGGCGTCTAAAGTACTTTAAAGGCTTTTGTTCAGTAGTGGACGATTTTAGGTTTATATGAACAATGTTACAAGTCATGATACAACTCTGGTTAAAAGATTAGTCTTTGATCAGCAACAGATAAGAAAATGATGAAGCAGAAGAGACATAAACACAAATGATATAATATTTTATTAATGCGAAAATGACTTGTTGTGCAGTCCGCCATCTCCCGTGCCGGCTCACAACGGCTTCCCGGAATACGTTGGAGGCTACGTCAACACTGGCTCGCTGGACTCAAGGTCGTCTCGCTCCACGCACCGCAGTATGTATTTTCATTGAATCACACGTCCAAAACACAAGTTTCAGAATTAAAATTATACAACACAAGTTAATAAACATTTTATAATACCTATATAATTCATTGCCAGGTATAGCGGAACACTTGTCGCGTGGAGTAGACGACGAGCATCGTTTGATAGCACGGTATGCGGCGAGGCTGGCGCACGAGAACAGAACTATGGTATGTAGGCGCCTTACCACCATTATCTTACTACTGTTAGAAATGTGAGTTTGTATGTCTAAATCAGGGGTTCCCAACCTTTTTTTGTCTACTGCCCACTTTAAGAATAAATTATTTTTTAACGCCCCCCTTTTTAAACATACTTAAAAACCGCTAAGTACTTATAACTGATTATTGAAACGCAAATTTATAGTATTCGGACAGAGTATCTTTTATTGAAAATAAAACAAACATAATCAATTCTTATATAAAAACAAATGTGAAGGTTGAATCTGATGCTGTTCAATAAGTTTGTTGATAGTCTTCCTAGCTAGGTAGATGAAATTATAAATCGACCCCAAAGCCCTACACAATGCCCCCTTTTTTTCTGGGTCTCTTACCGCCCCCCTTTAGGCCTGCAGCGCCCACAAGGGGGCGTTATCGCCCACGTTGGGAAAGACTGGTCTAAATGTTTGATGCTCCCGATGAAACGGCGAACGGATCCAAGTGAAATTTGACTTCAGGTAGATTACGTCATAGAATAGGATATAAGAGTCTTATTGCGTCTTATTGGAACTTGATGTTCCCTTAAGAGTCCGTGCACAAAATTCAGTCGCTCGAGTTTAGGAAAATTCGATGCGTGCTATGTTTGTAATTTTGATACTTTAGACGGTAATATACAACGTGTAATTGAAATGACCCAAAACCTGAAACTTGTTTGTTAAGAATCGAGAATAGAACCGATTACACTGCTTTTTAATTTGTTTTTCGTTTACAAATAGTAAATACCTACACCACCCGGGGTTACCTTTGCCCAACTAATCTACACTTACTTTAAAACTTGGTAAGTATAAAATATTGCCATTGAAACGCTTGATAGTATAGTTCATTTTGCCTTTTATTTACTCAATTAAGATGTTGCTTTTTTATAAAATAATAATTGTTTTTATAGATTAGCTTAAGAGTGATTTGTCAATTTTAAAAGTCTTAATAGTCTTGTGTAAGAAAAAAAAAATATTAGACTAGAAGTTTCTTAAATATTATTTTACCATTATTTCTGCTATATTTTGTATATAAGTTAAAAAAGTATTCAAGCCTTCTGCAAACAGACTATAAGCTGCTGTTAATATTATTTATTAATGTTCGAAATCAGTATTATTTTATTATATAAGGACGGTCAAACTCCACGCGCATGTAATTTTTTGAAAATAAATATGTGGATATTATTGATTTGTCATTATTATTGAAATCATTTTAAAAATCCAATTTACAATCACACATAGTTTTAATTAAACTCTCATGATCAGAGAACAAAATTGTCGAAAATAAGTCGATTGGTAGAGGCCTTAAGAATTTAAATTATTTCCCTCGTGGATGATGTCGTAGGTAACAGCAAGTGAAGCTTAAGAATCGATTCGCTCCTAGTTTGAGTTTCTATTCGTAATCGAAACGTAAACGTATGCGTCATGGTGACCGCGTCCGCTGTTCCAATTGGCTGAAGAGTTTGGAGCGGGCGAATCGCACCGCAGAACGCGGTAACCGCGTTGCACGAGTTTACGTTTTCAGTGTGAAAATAAACTAGCACTCGGCCCTCTGATCTCCCCGGACGACATGGAATGGACAAAGCACACGACGCTGCTGCCCATATTATGGATATACTCTTCAACGCGGGCTATATGAAATCCCGTTCTTAAATTTTGTTTGTTAAATTATAATTTCAATATTATTTCAGCCAAGAGCCGGCCGATCAGCATCTCTTACGCCAGAATTGGTAAGTGTTGAATTTATTGACTTTTTGTTAAGGTTGTATTTGTTATAGAGCTGTATAATTAGTATCCAAGCATATTTTTTGTTAGTGTAAATTAGTGTATATATATACTTATATATATATATATATATATATAAGTATATATATATATAGCTATAGTGTTACGATACGAACGAAAGGCTCTTCAAATTTAGTGATGAATGTTTTAATTTTATAATTTATATAAAATGTATCCTGTCTCCATGTATTCCACGACATATTAGACTGTATCTATCTTATATATAAAAATCGAGACGGGATTTGTACAAAAAAAAAATAACGATTTTTAGAGCAGTTGGAATAGTTAACTATCGATCCTTGGTCGATAAAGAGTAACATTTGGCATATAAAATAATTTTATTTTTAGTTTTATTCTAGTGTTTAGAATAAATTTTAATATTGCTAAGAAAATAATTGAAATTGATTTAATTTCTGTACATAATAATCAACTAATAATGTTGTCGCGTTCAGAAATTAGCCTAATGAAAGGTTAGGACTCATAAATTACTGGTTTTTTTTGGCGGGGTTTAATTTTATAAAGTATCTTTTGTATTTTTTTGCCATGGCTGGGTCCGCCCTTGGCTTTGAGCTCGCCTAATCTAAAGCGATGGATGAAGTCTGCGATGGAACTGTTATAGGTATATAGAGTTCCAGGGTTATAGGTAGTAGAGATAACAGACGCTGGCAAGGAGTTTAATCACCAAAGATAAATTATGACGCCATAATGAGACTCGCCGTGATTGTTTTATTAGAGTCCGTTTAGATGTTTCAGCGTGATGGAGCTTCGAACATTCAAACATACAAACTTTCACATTTATAATAGTAATACTCACTAATAGGTTAAAAGGTAGACGCCGTTGCTCCCGTTTTTCTTTAAGTTTTCATTCCATATAACATCCATTGCAATATACCTTATCTTTATAGTTTCCATCTAATACAATAGTCCTACACCACCGGGGACAATCCTTGACTTCGTGTGTGGAGAGTCCCCAGTTAATGTCCCATTACATGAGATTAAAACTCTTTAAAGGGCATCTGCGTGTTGGACCCATGTCCCCGCGTAAGCCTACCGACCGGGTTCAAGTTATACTACTAAGATTAATCATTTATTCAATTGTTTTGATTATAGGGTCGTTCATCGTCTGAGGGTTCGGAAGTGGACGCGGCGAGACAACAACGTGAACTAATCTCACAACTAGAAGCCAAGAATAGAGAGATCATGAGGGAGATCGCTAGACTTAGGTAACATACATTGATTTATTCGTGACATAATATATTTTTCTTGTATGAACCTAGACTTATAATAAGGCACAATACTGTCAGGCACATAATGCCGTGTGGTGCCGACTACGAATAGCACCAACCTATCCCAACCCGTGGGTGTCGTAAAAGACGAGTATAGGATTAGCCGGAGGATGGGCAGCAGAGTCCTTCGAGTACATTAACAACTCAACTGCGATCGCCAACCCGTCTGCCAAGCGTGACGATTATGGCAAAACCCCCCAATGAGAGCACGCAAGACTGATCGTTGTGGCTTTTTTGGGGGAGGCCTGTGTCTAGCAGTGGGTTTTATTTGGCTGAAATGATGATTATGAATGACCTTCGGACCATTGAATTTATTTTATACACTAAAGAAAAGCTTACTTTGCTTGTATAGAAGTAAGGTGGTCTTATCTGCCACACCACCAGAGTTCCTTGAGCCACTCGTACTTTTCGCTTGTATTTTACACTGAGTAAGAAATGAAGAAGTGAAGGTTGTGGGAATCCGCTGAATGCGAGTAGCGCAGGATCGGCCGTTGTGGCGATCTTTGGGGTAGCCCTATGTTCGGCAGTGGACGTCTTTCGGCTGAGACGATGAGTAAGAAAATTTGTCGAGAATTCTTGAATTAATAAAATGATTAGCCCTAGGGTTTATTAGCATTAGGGTCTTCCTTCTTGGACTTCTTTTAAAACTTCTTGGCTGGTCTGAAAGGACAATGACAAAACCAACAAA
Organism: Diloba caeruleocephala; assembly: GCA_947459985.1. Lineage (NCBI taxonomy): Eukaryota > Metazoa > Arthropoda > Insecta > Lepidoptera > Noctuidae > Diloba > Diloba caeruleocephala. The sequence continues at coordinate 9,855,606 of OX381627.1, read as the reverse complement.
CTTCTGGAATATGTGATCATTTATTTATTTATCCTTTTATACACAATGATGGTACACAAGGCGGACTGAATGCCATATGGCATTCTCTACCGGTTAACGTTTGGGTTAAAAAGAAATGTATCGAAAAGGGGTACAAATAAGATATATTACAAAAATGTAATAATAAGATACATAAAAATGTATAAACTATAGATACGGTGAAATACATAGGCTTAAAATATACTACATACAATACATACTATTTATTATTTTAACCATGCGCGTAATTGTTAATTAGGATTCCAGCGAATTCAAAAAGTATTCCCGAACTTTGCGTTTGAAAGAAAATTCCATATTTTGATTGTTGAGACAGCAAAGGATTTTTAAATAAAACCTGTATGGTGGTAAGGACCCTGAAGAGTCAAATTCTTGGCAGCACGCAGGTTACGGCTATGAGAGCTACCCAACATTAGAAAAAATCTTTTGAGATAATCAGGAGCACAAGGATCGTTAATAATGGAGAACTGGGGTGCAATTCTCGAAGCTCGAACATCCATCGAATATTCATCCTTGAATACAGAATTGAAAAACAGTGATAACCCAATTTGGTAATCGCTAAGTATGATCCTAATTCGCTGTCCTGCAACGTGTCCTTGAATGGCTTCAATCATATCTTAGCAAATACCAAGTTGGTTTTATACCGTTATTTCGATTCTATATTTAAAGATGTATGGATGTTTGAGCTTAAGGAATTGCACCCCAGGAGATCACTGAGAGATCTTGTCTGACGGATAGGCAGCCATTATTATGCGAATTATTTTGAGAAACAGTATATATACTATTTTGGCGTGTAGTGTCCGGGTTAAGAATATAGCACCACCATCTCCTCTCGTGGGTGTCGTAAAAGGCAACTAAGGGATTCTAAACCAGAGGGATGAGCAGCAGCGTCCTTTCTGCGGAACAGTACATCAATCAAGCCACGAGCCCGACGTTTTCAAATATTAATTTCTAAAATAACAGTTCCTTTTTACATTATTTGATGCTTTTTTAATTACGTATTGAGTTTATTTAGTACATAGTTGTTATTAGTACAATTAATTATCTAGGTAGGTATTAAACATGACGGGTTCTGTCCCCACTGTGACACATTAAAACAAATATGTTCGTTTGTTTCTTTTTTCTAATCCTCTTAAGATTCTTAAGGTGCGTTTTGTATTTAGTTCTTTTAGAAATTGAATTAATGTCGTCATTTCTACAGACGTCAACAAGAAGCAGAAGCGAGTGCCGGGGGCGGGGTCGGTTCAGCTCCCTTAGTATCAGAGTTACGTCTTCTACGACAGCGAAAGGACGAGCTGGAGGGCCACTTGTCCTCCCTACAGGAGTCGCGCAAGCATCTGATGCACCAGTTGGAGGGACTGATGAGGATGCTCAAGGTACACTTATTTGTGGAACGATCCGTTATGAGGTTTAATTGTATCTTCAAAATTACTCCTGGAATAAATACATCAGTAAACATATAAAAAAAATTGAGTGCGTACAACTCAGTACGCATGATAGAAGTGGAACTTGTCCGGGCATGCGCCCACACAGCTATACACATAAAAAGTTGCAATCAAAGGGGAAGGCCCATTCTGGGCCCAACCATCTACACATTTGAATTATGGATTAATTTAGACAAATAGTAATGCGATTTTTAACCCTAGTTTAAAGTCTGCCAGCGGTTTATTACAAGTTTTGGATTTAAATGGTATTCAGATTGATAAGCCATGAACTAAAACAAATATTGTTACTGCTAATAATATTTTATTCGATTCTGCTTATTTTTATTATGTTAATCCGTTACACCAGTCAAAACTTCTTGCAGTTTAATTAAGAAAAAATGATGTTACTTATAGTATTATAATAAAACAACAAAAAAGAACTTTATTTATGAAGTCGGTCGACGGGCGGGGCCTGGTATAAAATATAACTACTCGTTGGTCTGCATGAACTATGGTTGAAGCATACCTGGCCGCGTCCGACTTCATAAAGATATTTTCTTTTTGTGGTTTTTATATCGTGCTATATATACGGTTTATAGAAATCGGTATTTTTTTGTTAAAAAGATTTATTTGTTTCTTTTTAGTGTAAATAAATGTAAGAACTTTTTCCAATTTGATATCAGTATTTAACACTAAAAATAAGAATGACTCAAATTGGTTCACTAATCTCGGAGGAATCGAAACTATTAAGACATCATCTAGATAAGCGCAGTCTAATTCAACTTGTTTATGGAAGCTGGATAAAAAACTACTCAATCAAATGTAATGAAATTTATATGGGACCAATTCGAAAGCATACTGTACCTATAAAAAAAAAGAATTGTTCAAATCGGTCCACAAATCTTGGAGTAATCGGTGTTCATACATAAAAAAATGCATCGAATTGATAACTCCTTTTTGAAGTCGGTTAAAATTACTTAAATAAAAAACATATTTTCTATCATTGCGATATCGATATTCGGTTTAGATTTTCAGACTTGAGTTTTCTCGTTGGGAATGCTGTTCTCGAATTTGTTGACGAGTATGTCTACCTGGGACTAACCGTCCAGTTAGGTAGGTCCAACTTCGATAAAGAGGTCAATCGTTGAATCCGACCCGGCTGGGCAGCGTTTGAGAAACTTCGGAACGTCATTTCGTCAACAATACCGCAATGCCGCAATTACAAAAGTCTTTAACCAGTGTGGGACAGAGACATGGTCACTCAGTATGGGCCACACAAGAAAGCTCAAGGTTACTCAGTGAGCTATGGAGAGAGCTATGCTTAGTATTTCTATACGAGATCGACTCAGAAATGAGGAGATCCGTAGAAGAACTAAAATTGCCAACATAGCTGACAGAATTATTAAACTGAAGCAGAATAGAAACAATGGGCGGGGCATAGAACTGATGGCAGTTGGGGCAAAAAGGTTCTTGAGTGGAGATCGCGCACCGGCAAACGCAGCGTGGGACGACCTCCAACGAGGTGGACAGACGACCTGGTGAAGTTCGCTGGGAGTCGTTGGATGCGGGCAGCATGTAACCGCTCGTTGTGGAAGTCTGTGGGGAGGCCTTTGTTTAGTAGTGGACGTACTTCGGCTGATATGACGATGTTGATGATGAGAGACACATCCAAACATACAAACATTCACATTTATAATATTAGTGAGATTGGCTTCCACAATATGCTCAAAGACTTTGTGACTTACCAGGCGAAGACGCCGAGACAAACAGGGCGACTATCAACAACAACATTTGGTCATTTTGATCTATTACAGACGGCACGATTGCCGCAGTGGATAAGCAATCGCCTTTCTGAGCTATGGGTTGAGGATTCGATTCCAGCACGGAACAATTATATTTTGCATGGCCTTTTTTTTATTGGTGCCCAGTGGAAATTCTTCATGAACTTCCTTCGCCCCGGGAAAGAGCGAAGGGGTATGCCGGACTCCTACCGGCTAAAACCACTGGAGCGGTCATCTTCGGCACTTAAGGGAGGCTCCAGGTCCTCGTATGATCACATTAAAGCCGTTTTGCATGGCCTATGGATAGTTTTACCGTGTAACTCCGGAGCTATACTACTACACCATCTCATCCCGTGGGTGTCATAGAAGGCGACTAAGGGGGTTTGGAACCCGGTGCGTTTTAATAAGCAGCTTAGGTTATCCACAGGTGGCGGGTAAACCACCAACACTAGCATACTCAAGGAGGGTTGGTGTCAGGCAGGCGGCCCTAAAACCCTTTTGCCAAAACCTACGTCGACCTCCAGTTACTTGGAAACAAGGCATAAAGGAAAGATGGCCTATGAATAGTTGTTCCAGGTCTGGGTGTTTCTGTGTGTAAAATATATGTCTGTAAAATGTGCCGACGATCAAGGAATAATTCTAGCGTGACAGAAGTGACGCTGCGACCCATCCTCTGGTTTTGCATCCCTTAGTCACCTTGTACAACATCCATGGGAGGAGATCGAGTGGTGCTATATTCTTAGTCCGGACACCACACCGACATAAAGTTTCCTATTTACGTATTAATAAACTGTGTTGTCCGTGTGGTGTCCGGATTAAGAATATAGCACCACTCCATCTCCTCCCGTGGATGTCGTAAAAGGCGACTAAGGGAATCTAAACCAGAGGGATGGGCAGCAGCGTCCCTTCTGTGAAACGGTAGCAATACTGCGCTCACCAACCCGCCTGCCAAGCGTGGTGAGTATTGGCAAATACCCCCCAAAATGATGACACAGTTGTGAAAATCTATGGGGGAGGCCTTTGTTCAGCAGTGGACGTATAAATGGCCGTTATGAAACTCTCCATTGAATTCTGTTAAAATTAGGCAAAGATTAGGAAAAGTGTTATTGTGTTTCATAATCAACCCATTACTGTCCCACTGCTGGGGACTGGCCTTTTCTTACGATGAGAAAGGTTGTGTCTTAGTCCACCACGCTGGCCTAGTACAGGTTGGCGGACTACACACACCATTGAGAAAATGTTTGGAGCCCTCTCAAGTCTGCAGCTTAACGCAAGTGATAATCAAATTCTGGTCCGCATATGAATTTGGAAAGTCAGAGGTGGCCGTAACGGTAAGCGTACAACCACTAGGCTATCACACATTGGGTTTAGGGGTAGAAAATTCTTTATAGCTCGGAATTGAGCCCGGTAAATGGCAACAGGGTTGCTCCCGCGGCCTTGCCACACTTTCGCGGCATATGGGCGTGACATCGTACCCGTATCAATAATATTTATACTGAATACTTTTTTATTCGATCCACGCACGGAACGAATATTTGTATGTGTGTGAGATTTATGTCTGTAAACTGTAACCACGAAACAGGAGAAACCATAGTCCAAATAAAAAATATTAGATTTGATTACAATATCTTGTCTCAATATTTCACAGACGCAGCAGTCATCGCCGCGGTCGACTCCGAACTCTTCGCCGCGCTCTACCAAGAGTCCACCGTTACCTGGTGCACAGCCACAACCGAGCGCGCCTGAGAGGTACCGATTTATAACCAGAGTGTTTAAATGTACAACCTAGGAATGGTAGAATATTTATTATTAATAGTGATCTTAAAAAAATATACCTACAGATAGTTGCTCCGGGTCTGGGTGTTTTAGCATTTGAGAGTGAGTAAGTGTAAACTGTAGACCCCACGATACGAGAGAAATCCCAGAATAAACAATTTATTATTTTTCAAATAAAATTTAAAGGTAGCCCTTAACATTCTCATGGCCGAATACTGAAAGGGCATCTCTGATACTGATACTTAAGCTGGATTTACATATTAAGTGGCGTTTCAGTGATCGGCCGTAAGACCCGTATTACAGAACGAGAATCAAAACTTAAATAGAGCAAAGTCTACATTGTGTTTATCCAATATGAACCCTTATTATTTGGACCAGTGAAAATTCACCTTGTACTTATATTTGAGCAGGGAGCCACCGCCACGCGGCACAGTGCGGAGTGCCCCGCAGACTCCTTCGCTCGGAGAAAGAGAACGAATTGATATGTCACACAGCCTTGGTAAGTCATCTTCAGCGTAGCTTTTTCCTGACTAGACAATAGTAAATAATGCGGTAAATATTACTCGGGTAATATTACTCCACGATGTGATGCAACATTAAATTTATTTACATTAATAATGATTTGGGTATAAAGTTTACAAGCAATATCTTTCGAACGCGTCGGGTAATGTTTCGAGTAATGGGTAATGTTTTCGAGTAAGTAATATCACCCGACTGGAAAAGTAATATCACATCACATCACTTTCACTTGACTTTCAGTTTGAATATTTTGCGCATGTCTATTCCCAACTATGTTTGAGTCAGCTTCAAGTCGAGGCACATGCGGTTAAATTTCAGTATTTAACGCTGAGCGAATGCCATCTAACGTCCGCAACCTAATAACTATAGGTATCTTAGAATTGGACTGGTTGACCGACTTATGGATTTTTAGTGCCCGCTAGTGTCATGGTCATTTGTATGATAACCGGGACCTGCTTAACGTGCATTCCAATACTTGGAGAGGTCTCGACGCGTACGAAATGGCGTATTACGACAGATATTTAAGTGAAACTTCTTTGTGTGCGGTGAGACTATAATTTCAAGGTCAAACTTGAGTGCAACGTTGTATGTGTAACGTTTCGTATATAACGATGTATGTTGTGTTGTATATGTCATGTGTAATGAGTTGTACGCGTTCTAATTTATTTTTCAGATACTGGAATTGTGTTGCTATCCCGTTTCGTTCGTCGAATTATTTAACGTGCCAGAGCTAGTAAGGGTGAGATTCAGAAACGAGTCTAAGCGTGTACTTACTCTTCCATATGTCAAAATGCATTTTTTACGCCCCTAATTTTGACAGATGGAAGCGTGAACTTAGCTTAGACTCGTTTCTGAATCTCACCCTAAGAGCCATTAAAAAGAAAATTAAATCCGGCTTTAAATAATCATTTTTTTATCAGGTATGGAAAGCATGAGCAGCGATAGCAGGAACTACCATCAGAACCAAAGACCTACCACCAGTGAGTATGAAAGAACCCTTATTACAATTCCTAGCCCGTTCGTCGTATGTTATAATATGAACGTCAACCTTTAGGGCTTAAAGTAACAAAAGCTGATGTTAAAGCTGTAACTTTGACAAGCTCTAGTCTGTTTATAAGGCACAAGGTAGCAAATAAATCAGTCAGTGATGTGGCCTGATGATCTTGGTACAGATGTTGAAAAAAGTTGGGTATCTCAAATAAAAAGCTAGTATATTCATACAATGGGTACTATAGTAAGAAAAATGTCATTAATATTTTTGCTGTCTGCTCTCCTACCATGAATAACTTTTTTTGATGCTTTTTGAGACACCTAAATCGCGGTCATCGGCCCATTATCTAACATCTTCAACTATATCTTTTTGACACAAAGCTACCAGAACCTTGCAAATGTAAACACATTTTTTAAATCAATACTTTCTCGCTGTGACAGGCGTATACTGATACAGTCTCCACTTGAAAGGTCAGCAACATCATCCACAACACGTGGATGAACATGGGCGGCGGGGTCATCGCTTACCGTCAGCCTACCCGCATGCTCACTTGCCTCTAATATAAAACACACACATGCAGTACAGTTTCCCTTCATTCGGTGCAGGGCGATTTTGGTATTGGATTATTATTAAACGTATTATTATTGTACTAATATAATAGGTGAATAAAATAATTGAGAGCGTGCACGTATTCGCTTGGTAACCTGGTGCGGGGCAATTTTGATATTGGATTATTATTTAAAGTATTCTTATTGTACTAATATCATAGGTAAATAAATAAATAACTAATAAAAAATGAGAATTGACGTGACAGAATTGAAACATGCGCATGCGCTCTCACCTTTTATACCCGCGCATGCGCCCACACAACGTTACATATATAACGTTGCACTCAAATTCGACCTTGAAATTCAAATCTCATGTCCAAAGAAGTCTAACTTAAATAATCATCAACATAGAACAGTAGAAGTTATATGCATAATGTTCTTTGTTTACGCTTGCAATTCTTCAGCTCCATTTAGTTTGTCTGGCCTCGCTTACACATCAAACAACTCTGGACAGATGTTGTTTTACCGAATGGTGTATACATTCGCTTATGGTATGTTATGTTATTATAATGATTATCTCCAACTTATAAAAAGGGAGCCTGGCATTTTCATTCCTCAAAGAAAATGTAACTGAAACTGTTTTATCACGCGGAAAATAGACGTTTTATTTAAAAAAAGAGACGGAATCGTTATTTTTCGAAGGTACTTTATTTAGGATGTTTGAACAAAATTCGTATTCTAATATATGCGCCAGGCACCACTGCTGATAATCTGACAGAGCATTGGCAGTCTTGTTCTGGAATGGTCCTGGGTAATGCTGTTTCGTATATATTAGGTTAGGCAGGTCAAAATGGCATTACTTTTCAACGTGGTCTGACAATATTGTCATACAGTCTCCATCTATTCGGAGTTGTTTACTATACAGACCTCGTTGCAACTAAGACGAATTTCCGTGCGTTCAGGCGTTTTTGCCATACCTACTATTGGAATCAGTCACAATAGCTCACAACATAGGACCCGTAATTAAATATTTATAAACATTTTTGTACCCGTGGTGCATGGCAACTAGGCTTATCTTAGTTGTACACTCCCAATTATTGTGCCTATTGCCTATAGTATTTTCTCTGTCTCCTGCTTGCTACGCAGGGAAGTGGAACGTATATTCTTTCCTACTCCTCCATTTTCTTTTCTGATTAATTTCGGTGCGGATTCCAAGACAGTTCTTCATTTCTCTGGGACGCACCGACCTTCATTGGTCGGTGTTCTTTTCGGTGGTCGCCATTGTAGATCCTGGCTTACAGGAGTTGCAGTGGTTGGGAATGTGTAGCGGGCTTGTCCCAAATAAAAATAAAAAAGTCTCCATCTACACGAAATAACTACAAACTTGTAAAAGTAGCCAAGGGCACCTCATAGCATAGCACCTAACTACTTTGCCTTAAGGCGTGTTGAAGAAATACCTAGTGAGCCAGGAATATTTAAAGCCATTGTCTCTGAATAGGCTGGCTCTAGCAATAATCGGGGAGTAGGGGGTTATAACGGTATTACCCAGGTAGTTATTATAATTGTTAAGATATAACACTAAAGGACGCATGTATTTCAACATTTGTATTTGTTCGGTTTTTGTCCACCAGTGGGCATAGACAATCGTAGCCTCCGCAGCGACCTCATGTACGCGGCGGACTCTGTCACCAATGCCATGTCGACTCTCGTCAGGGAGCTCAACTCCGGTTAGTTTGTGATAGTTTCTTTGGATCTTTGACAATGCCACAACCCTAGCCTTACCACTTAGCACAAAGGTACAAAATGGAACGGCCGAAGTTTTAACTTACATTGATGAATGACTAACTTCTTATTAATTGCGTGTCATCTTTTAATTAAAGTCGGAATACAAAAAACTAATTGAATCCTATAAAATGCGCTTTATCTTATAGTATATCCAAGGAAGATAGCCTGGTGACTCCCGCTCGGTCGTCAGTACTTTAATGTCTTCTGGGAGCCTGATAAAGAAGACAGTGATGTAAAGGGACGAAGCAAAACGAAAAGTAGACAGGGGAGTCACTTTAATATATATATATATAAGGTCTTATTTTAATAATCCACGATATTTTGCATGACGCCTTGGTAAATGCTAAAGATGACGTATCTGCCACAAAAACCTGATAGGTACAATTTTCGTGCGACACCGACGCTGCGTGGCGTATGATGCGCTTCCGCCAGTTTCCTTTGACGTTGCCGATTACCTAAATAGGTCAGCCTGCCGCGTCCGCCATGTTATTCGTAGATGAATGTGGATCTTGTGGATATTATTAAAACTAAGAGAACCTGTAAGTAATTAAATTAAAAAACTGTTGTTTTTTTGAAAGAAAACATTTTTGTGACACTTATTTATTTTCAGCATTCACTAATGCGCCATGCGAAATATCGCGCACTATTAAAGTAAGACCTTGTATATAAGGTCCTACAAAAACAGTAAAATTTATTTCACGGGGCAATCAGTAGGTATCTATAAAGATATCGTGTTTATTATGACCACTTAAGAAGAGACTCGCGCAGTCTCATTTAAATAACAGATCGACTTTCCGACTTCGCCGCCGAGGCCCGCCTCTACGCCGCCTTCGCGGAGGCCTAACGTCGCAAAATGTAAATATCCCATCCGACCCTTGCCCTGCCTGCGACGAGAAAATACGAATAGAAACAAAAAAACCCGATAAACCCTAATAATAATGCATAGATCTAGCAGTCCCTTTTGTGATTGCTGTATTCCAGGATTCCTAAGCCGAGGTTCATTTCCCACAGGGGATGCCCATAGGCGCAGTTACTGAGTTTATAAATAAAAGCCAGCCTGGAGGCTAATTCGTGTCGCCACTTATGCGGTAAGTCCAACTTCGAGAAAGAGGTCAACCGTCGAATCCAACTCGGCTGGGCAGCGTTCGGGAAACTGCGCAATATCTTCTCGTCCAAAATACCGCAGTGTCTCAAGACGAAGGTCTTTGACCAGTGTGTGTTGCCAGTGATGACTTACGGTACCGAGACGTGGTCGCTCACTATGGGCCTCATAAGAAAGCTCAAGGTCACCCAAAGGGCAATGGAGAGGGCTATGCTCGGAGTTACCCTGCGAGATCGAATAAAAAATGAGGACATTCGCAAAAGGACCAAGGTAACCCACATAGCCCGAAGAATTGCTAAACTTAAGTGGCAGTGGGCGGGGCACATTGCTCGTAGAACGGATGGCCGATGGGGCCAAAAAGTTCTTGAGTGGCGACCGCGTACCGGAAGCCGCAGCGTGGGTAGACCCTCCACGAGATGGACCGGCGACCTGCTGAAGGTTGCGGGAATCCGCTGGATGCGAGTAGCGCAGAACCGGTCATTGTGGCGATCTTTGGGGGAGGCCTATGTTTAGCAGTGGCCGTCTTTCGGCTGAAATGATGATGAATGATGATTATGACTTGTCCGGTTGTACATCTCCCTTGAGTCTATAATAAAAACAAGATTTCGATTTTATTTTGTAATATTATTATTCCTCCATTTACTAACTAATGAAAGTAGTTCGCAAATTGCACATAAGCTTATTCAACTTCTATGTTTGTCTGTGTTTTTACAGGGCCAAGGGCAGGTTACGGTTGTGTCATTGTCAAATTCCAATGAAAGATCTTTATTTCATTTGATATATACATAGTTATCGTTGGATATCAGATTGTTATGAAGCATTTGGCATGCTTGTATGTTTCTTGAAGTTTAATTAGGGCTGCGAACGGTCAGTTGCGATTGACAATAAAAGAGATCATATGACAATAAAACTATAAAAGCCCCTGTTTTCTCACGAATTTAACCTTTTTTATTTAGATAAGTTACTACTAACTAATCTAATTGAAATAATGTTATCAGGGTTGTTATGACTGTAAGATTTTCTTTAAAGGCATATTACACGATTTTAACGGACCCATACCCTAATGTAGGGAGGTGTAATAAGAGATATAGCATAAGAATTCCGACTTAGGGCGATCGTGTCGTCCCGGTCTACCTAGTTGCCTAAGAGCTCTGCCGATCGGGCAATGAAATAATATGTAACGACCAAAGTTTACAATCTATCTAATATAGCTAAATAAAAGTTTTTATTTACATTACAGTTTTATCTATACAAATAAATAAAATTTAAGTGTCTGTTTGTAATGTCAAAATAAAAGCTTTTTACTAAATGTATATGAAAGGATGTATAGAACTTATAACAAAAAAACAATATTTTTTTGTCTGTCTGTTTGTTCCGGCTAATCTTGGAAACGGCTAGACCGATTTTGACGGGACTGGCAGATAGCTGATATTATAACGAGTAACTTAGGCTACTTTTATTTAAGAAAAATCATTAGGATTCCGCGAAAAAAATTAAAGCCCATGTTATGCCGTCAAATGTATATACGAATTATACTTATATATTTTAATTTTTACTAAATTATTAAAAACAAAAAGCGCGGATGAAACCGCGGGCAACAGCTAGTATGAAAATAATTCGAACTGTGTTGTGTTTTGGTTCAATTTAACGTTAGGATAGACGAAAGCAATTATTTTGTACCAGTTAAATAAACTGAAAAAAATCGGAAACTTCATGAAAAGACCGACGTAAAACTCTAACGCTGACGGTTCCTGAATCGTGTACTGAATCCATGGTAACAGTTTTCGTTACGATGTTACTTACACCCGTTACTACGAGTATATTAGGTCTCTACCTATGAAATTGCCGAAACGATTTGTACGAAAATGCCCTTCATGAAGATGGACGGGAGGCGACAAACTTTTTAATGGCATTTTGTACTGCCTCTCGGTTATTGAATTTTTTACCTTGCAAATTTGACGCACATAGACCAATATTGTTTTGATGCTAAAGTCGAAATCTGCTGCTTCGTCATTCGTCGCCAAAGTTTTCGGATGACCGCGGGGCTCATTTTTCAGATCAAAATTTCCAGAACGGAAGCGGGCAAACCAATAACGTAAACGCTGCTGCCACGAGGTTACTTACATAATGACTCGAATTTTCAACGTATCCATGACGACGAAAAAGATTCAAACGTGATGAAAACGTAACACTAATCAGTATGCATAAGACTGATTTTGAATAATGAAAACTATGTTTATAAAATAAAATAAATTTGAAATTAGAATCCATAGCCAAACAAGAATATTTTTATTTAAAATGGCCAGCACTGCAGAACGGCAATTTCATAGGTAAAACCCTATTATTTTATATTTTTTCAAGTGTATTGATTTTCAAAAGCATGTTTTACTACTTATATTTTATAATAAGTAATATGCACCTCGAAAAGCTTCATGCTATACTTGAACTACTGCTGAACTTGGCGGGCGCCAATGACATTTATAACAAACTTTTAAAATGCCTGGCTAAATAATCATCATTTGACATAGCCCTAAAAAAACTGTCAATCGCAACTGCGCCCTCAACCCGCTATAAAATAGCAGATACATAAACATTTTCTATATATCTCCTGCACAGTTTCTCCTGTAGATGTTAACTATAAATGTTTTGCAGAGGGGTCCGATACTGAGGATACCGTAAAGGGGGACAGCAGAAAGCGAAGAGGTAAGTTGTCTTTGACATTAGTCACCCATAGGATGCACTTATTTTGTTTTTGTCCTTCACTGCTCGGCTCCCTTTTTAGAATAGTTTGTGTAATACGTGGTTTTGTTTGTTGTTTCGGCACTTTTCAGTATATATTTAAATAGTATTTTTCATTAATAATCGTACTGCCTACGTATGGTAATCTTTAGCTCTATTAACTGCTAACATAGGTGTCGATAGGTTTCTTGATTTTTGTCTGCTTTACACTTTCAGGGAATAGCGTATCGTCGCGTTCCAACTAGAGCGCCGTCATGTTTAGATATCGTCATACAATTGTGTTGTTATTTGTTACAAGGCTTGGTGATTCTCGCTCTTGGTTCAGTACCCCTAGTACGAATTACTTTTCACAATCGAAACGTAATAGTAAACTGCTCGTTAACCACGTTCGGCGCTGCGATTGGCCCGGCTCCAAACTCTTCAACCAAACGGGAGGCTTATTGTAATTTTAAATTCCAAAATAATTTTTTTGTCGGCCTTTTAGCACTCTTATTCAAAAGTAATAAAATCTTATGGTCGCAAAGAACGCATTACTTGGATTTATAATAAAGAAAAAGAAAAACACAACAAAGAAACATATAATTGTTGCAAAACATGAGACACAATTATTATATTAGGAGTAATCGGCAATAGCAAAGTTATGCAATGTGTCTCCAGGCTGCCCCAAATAGAGGTCAACCAAGGGATCTTGCCCGATCCAGAAGAGGAAGCGTCCTGGTTTCGGGGGACGATGACGTCGATTTGCGATGCATCTATGCCCCGAGCCCGGCGCTCACGGCGTACGGCGGTGTACTGGTGGTCGGAGGAGATCGCGCGGCTGCGCACGGTCTGCCTCGCATCCCGCCGCCAGTATACCAGAAGCCGACGCCGGCGCAGTGCTACAGCCGGAGAGACTGCCGAGGCGTATCGGACCTACCGGGCGGCCACTTTGACTCTCCAAAGCGCCATTCGCGAGGCGAAGGCTCGGTCCTGGAAAGAGCTCTTGGAAGGACTGGACAGGGATCCGTGGGGGAGACCCTACCGCATGGTAGTGGGCAAGTTGCGCCCGTGGGTCCCCCCGGTGACCGAAACAATGGCCCCGGATTTGCTGGAGGGAGTGCTCTCTACGCTCTTTCCGGCGGTCCGGGACTATCCCGGTCCTTCTGTACCGCCGATTGCCTTGGAATGGGATGAGGAATTGGCGGTTTCGGAAGGAGAGTTGGACCGAGCCGTTGGCCGCCTGAAGGCTCGCAACACCGCACCCGGCCCGGATGGCATCCCGGGTCGTGCGTGGGTGTATGCATTGCAGTCTCTTGGGGACCGCTTGAGGCGGCTGTTCACCAGTTGCCTCCGTAGTAGCGTGTTCCCGTCCGGCTGGAAGGAAGCCGGATTGGTTCTCTTGAAGAAGGAAGGAAGGGCTGCAGAGTCTCCCTCTGCATACCGTCCCATTTGCCTGCTCGACGAGGCTTCAAAGCTATTCGAAAGAATAATTGCCCGAAGACTCGTTGAGCACTTGTCGCGTGTTGGCCCCGACCTAGCCGACAGCCAGTATGGCTTCCGACAGCGGCGGTCCACTATCGACGCGATTCTTCGCGTCCGCTCGCTGTCGGAACAGGTAGTGTCCCGACGGGGTGGGGTGGCGTTGGCTGTCAGTCTTGACATAGTCAACGCCTTTAACTCTATCCCGTGGGGTGCGATTAGGGGGGCGCTAGTGCACCATCAGTGCCCCCCATATCTGCAGGATATCATCGGGGCATATCTGCGCGACAGGCATGTTCGCTACGTGGGCAGGGACGGTAGCGTAAAGCGGAGGGAGATCACGTGCGGGGTTCCACAGGGGTCGGTTCTCGGTCCTCTCTTATGGAACCTCGCTTACGATGCGGTCCTGCGTGTCGTTCTCCCCGCTGGCGTCAGCTTAGTCTGCTACGCTGATGACACTCTTGTGTTGGCCAGCGGGGAGTCCTTCGAAGGAACCATCCGGCTTGCCGAGCAAGCGGTGGCAATTGTCGTGGCCGAAATCCACGCTCTGGGTTTGCGGATAGCGCCTCACAAAACCGAGGCGCTATGGTTCCACAAACTGCCGCGAAGCAGGGAGCCCCCCAGTTCGTGGATACGCGTTGGTGACGCGCAAATCAGGGTGGGCCGGTACATGAAGTACCTTGGGCTCATCCTGGACAGTCGTTGGGGCTTCGAGGAGCATTTCGAGCGTCTTGTCCCCCGGGTCGAAAGGATAGTAGGTGCCTTACACCGGCTGCTACCCAATCTCGGGGGACCGAGGGAAGAAGTTCGCCGCCTCTACGGGGGAGTCGTGCGGTCCGTGGCCCTCTACGGGGCGCCTGTTTGGTCGTCTCGGCTTTCGGGCGTCCAGCGCTGCAGAACCAAGATCCACGGTCTGCAGCGTAGAGCGGCTATACGGATCGCACGAGGATACCGAACAGTGTCCTTTGAGGCGGCAACTCTGTTGGCGCGCTTTCCGCCTTTTGATATCTTGGCGGAGATGGATGCGTGGGTGTATCACCAAACACGCTCCCTCCGCCAGAGCGGTGAAGGCGTGCCTTCAGGGGCGCTCGAAATATTGAGGCGGCAGGCTCGGCGGCGTGCCCTCGAGCTATGGCGCGAGCGGCTTATGCTGCCACAGTACGCGCAAAAGCGCGTCGTCGAGGCTGTCTTGCCGCTCTTCGAAGCCTGGCTCCAAAGGAGCGAGCGCGTCACATTCCGCCTGACGCAGGTATTCACCGGACACGGTTGTTTCGGTGCGTACTTGCACAGGATAGGACGCGAGGTTACGGCACAGTGCCACCACTGTGGAGACGATCAGGATACCGCACAGCACACGCTCGGAGAGTGCCCTGCGTGGACTGCCGAGCGGCGGATCCTGGTCGATCGGATCGGGCAAGATCTCTCTTTGCCAGCAGTAGTGTCGGCTATGCTGGCAGAGCATGAAAATTGGAGTGCTGTGGTCTCCTTCTGTGAGAACGTAATGCTCCAGAAGGAGGTCGCAGAGCGGGATCGGGAGAGGGCCGATCCCGCTCGGAGGAGGAGGACACGGGGCCGGGGTAACAACCGCCGCGGTGCCCGTGTCCAACACGCCTGAGCCCCCTGTCGTCTTTATATGGCGGGGGGCCTCGGGGGTCGCAAGCGCGCTTATTGGGAAATCTGCGTGCTTATACCGAGCGACCCCCGGGAAGACAGCGATGCGCATGTGGTCACGTACCGCTGTGTGCGCAGCACAGCGCATAGTGAGGCCTCGGGGGAATCTTTTACAATCCCCTCGAGAGATGCCTGGGGGGTGGCCTCTTTACAGTCGCCTTCCCTCCACTAGAGGGGATGACCACTTTACAGTCATCCCCTCCGAGATGTGCCTAAAGGCGTGGCACCAATGGGTGGCTCTAGATGGAGATCTTTCGAGTTCCTGGAGCCTCCCTTCGGTGCCGACGATGATCACTCCGGTGGTTTTAGCCGGTAGGAGTCCGGCATGCCCCTTCGCCCTTTCCCGGGGTGAAGGAAGTACATGATGTATTTCCACCGGATCAATAAAAAAAAAAAAAAAAAAAAAAAAAAAAGGCTGCCCCAAATAGAACATCTAGAACCCTAGACTTTTTAGGGTGGGTTACATGAAAACTAAACTACCCTAAAAAGACTCAACGTAAAGTGACACAAGGACATCGAACGGAACATACAGAAAGCCTTATCATTACATGTCAAGCTATACAAGAGCCCACACCATGTTCCCCCGGTGACAATTGGTGGTTCAGTCTTGACAAGAGTGAAACATTTTAAATATTTAGGGCATATTGTCACAGAAGATTTGAAAGATGATATGGATATTGAAAGAGAACGCAGGGCGCTAGCTGTAAGGGGTAATATGTTGGCGCGCAAGTTCGCAAAGTGCTCAGTGGATGTAAAAGTTACACTATTTAAGGCGTTTTGTCAAACTTTTTACACTAGCAGCTTGTGGGTCAACTTTACTCAGAGAGCGTACAACAAGCTGCGTATTCAATATAATAACGCATTCAGGGCGTTGTGGGGCTTCCCCGGTACCGTAGTGCTTCTGATATGTTTGCCCAGGCAACAACTGATGATTTCTACGCCATAATAAGAAAGAAAGTGGCCTCAGTCGTACACAGGCTGTGGAGAGGCTCCAACAGTTTAATGAAAGTATTTGCAGCACGACTTGATAGCGCGATAATCAGCCGGTTCACTGAGCTACACGTTTATGGCCTAAGTCCAGGATTCGGCCGGGGAATAAGAAATCACTAGAGCTATAAGCTCCGTCACTTAATTAATAAATAAATGATCTCATTGTTTCTAAATCTTTTATATCTAATGTAATTCGTAATTATTATTGACTGCTTATTAATTTGGTACGATGATTATGCTTATTAGTGATTATTTTACTATAATTAATTTATCTATGACTGTTATGGACTATATGAATGTCTGAAATAAAGATTTATTTATTTATTTATATACATTTCCAGTATAAGCTGATCTCGCATTTATATGTTTTCCGTATCCGAGATTAGCCTATACTGTATAGTTGAGAGTTGTGTATCGGGATTCGCGGGCGCGTAGATTTGGTCTGTATGCTAATACCAAGCGACCCTGGGAATACCGGGAATAAAACCATGTCCCCCAGACAATGTCCAAGACCCCCGGGAAGACAGCGGCGTGCACGTGGCTACATGCTGCCATGTGCGCAGCACAGCGCACAACGAGGCTTGGGAGGATCCTTTACAGTCTTCCCCGAGAAGTGTCTGGGGGGCGGCCTTTCTATAGTCGCTTTCCCTCCGCTAGAGGGGGTGACCGCTTTACAGTCATCCCCTCCCAAAGTCCCTAAAGGCGTGGCACCAATGGGCGGCTCTAGTGTGATCTTACGAGGACCTGGAGCCGTCCTTCGGTGGCGGAGATGACCGCTCTAGTGGTTTTAGCAGGTAGGAGTCCGGTATGCTCCTTCGCCTTTCCCCGGGGCGGAAGAAGTTCATGGCGAATTTCCACTAGGGACCAATCGTTCGATTTATATTTGACTGCACAATTTTTTGCACCTATTTTAGTACCAGACACAGAATTATATTTGTATTAATATTTGTAATTCACTACATATATTTGAGTATTTATAATATTTATTATATTGTATGTTGACATTTTGCATGTAAGCAACACGCATGACTTTTTTACGCATTTTCTATCATTTGTGACTAATATTATCGAATAATGTTCTTTAATCATCATCAAGCCAACGGACGTCCACTGCTGAACAAAGCTCTCCCCCATAGAATTCCATAAATTTGTAACCATTTTGGATTGCCAATACTCACCACTCTCTGCAGGCGGGTTGGTGAAGTGCAGAATGATGCTGTTCCACAAAAAAGACGTAGCAGCGTCAACGTCAACGTCAGCGCAAACGGATGGGCAGCAGCTAATCGGTTTGGTTTAGATTCCCTTAGTCGCCTTTTACAACATCCTCGCGAGGAGATGGAGTGGTGCTATATTCTTAATCAGGACACCATGCGGATGATTAATACCCATAAGATTTCAACCCAAAGTTTTACTGTATTAAGGTGCGTAAGGTAGGTAGGTAACCTACCTTAAGAAAATATGAAAGAAGATATTCTTAAAAAGAAAAGCTACTGATTTGCTTTTTTAAACGTCTAGCTTTTTTTTTCATCACTGTGGGTTATATAATAGTCTGTAATTGTTTTAGACCTATTTTTATTAATTACGCTATCGAAGAAATCGGAATAAACGAAACTAACTTGTAATACAATGTACTAATAAAATAATAGTACAACGCTATTAAGTTAATCAACAGCTATACAATGTGATGAAATAAATAAGGGTATTATAAACGGCGAACCCACTCGCAGCGCACCTGTGCGAGCGAGAGGAAAATACCGAGATCAATAGAGGAGCCCATATTTGTCTCATTTTTTAGTTAGTGGCACATAGGTTTCTCCCAAAAAGAAAGGTCATGAACGTAGTCTCTAATATTTATAATAAGTTTAAAACCACTATTGCGGCACTTAAAAGTAATCAAGAGGAAGTGTAACACATCCACCTTCAAGCAACTA
Organism: Diloba caeruleocephala; assembly: GCA_947459985.1. NCBI lineage: Eukaryota > Metazoa > Arthropoda > Insecta > Lepidoptera > Noctuidae > Diloba > Diloba caeruleocephala. The sequence goes on along the minus strand of OX381627.1, from coordinate 9,836,855 downwards.
ACATCGCCTGCCCGCGGCGACACTCGCTAACCAACGAGGCACTGACAGTACACCGCGGGATGACTACTAAAGCCAGTTTGTCATCCAAATTCGGACAGTAGGATTTCCAAACCGCGTTAATCCGGTTTTATTCAGCAGCCTAAACATTCTGTAAGACAATAACTTGCAGCAGCGTAACTTACGAGACAGGGTTGGAACCATCATGAACTTCCAGCAATACATTCTTTTTGGCAGATGCGGTTTTAAAAACCTTTTGCTGTTAATTGTGACCGCACGGCTTCTAAATAAACATTTTATCTTTAAATTGTTACATTTTTTCAGACTTCGAGGAAGACGACGACAGCGACGAGCCGATGCCTCGGCCGCAGCCCCCGCGGCACTATCTACACGACAACAACGTACAGGTAATATTCATCAAATATTAGAGATGGGTAACTCTTCTATTTTAAGCGAGAATGAGTGAGGACCTCACGAGGTGAGGTGCAAGTTACTTCGAAATGCGAGTCACGGTGGCTGCGCTGCGACTCGCGAGGCGAGGGAATGAGAAATTATGTTATGTTTGTGTGCGCCGAGTCGCTTCGCCGAACCGAGCCTAGCGCTTGAACAAATTTCATCTCTCTCGTACAGATAGTCTCCCGCTCACAGTTTTGACAATCGCAACTTGCTTTGCGTAGAAAAATTTGGTGAATGAGGTGGTTCAAAGTTGAAATACTAGTAACTATTGCAATTCATCGTGACAATGGACTCAAATGAGGCACTTGGCGAGTAAGGGATCCATCACTATTAAACATGTTGACAGCTTGACTGGCGCAGTGACTTAGCGAAGAGCTCTCTGGGCTACTCGGTACTTTGAGCCTAAAACAGACGACCGACTATAATCGGTCTAACAAAAGTCAGTGAAAATTGACTAATTAATTTCTAAGTCGGCGGTATGTCGGAGAGATAAAACATACGAGTGAACACACACAAATGGCGACACAGGCGATAGACATTAGTCTACGTCATCGTCGAACCGCCGCCTATGTAGTGCAGACGTTTCCAGAACGTCACACTATCGGTATATGTAGAACGTTTGCGTCGAGTCGGCGTAACATCGATCGTAGTCGGGCGCAAACTGGTGGCCAAATCCGTCGTCTGTTATGGAGTCGGCCTTTTATGGAGGAACCACAACAACAGATACCGTGCGAGCGGTTGCGAAACGTCAAAACAAAACCGTATAACTAACGTATGGCATTCACCCGTCTGTTGGTACTTCTCACTAGAATGCACCTTTGTCATGGCACAGCAGGAGACCGCGACAGGTGGAACAATAACAATAATTTAAATATTATTAGAGATATCTGTGGAGCGGATAAATTTCAGTTTAAAGTAGCTGCGTGCTACGTTATGTAAAAACTCTTATACGTCCGATCCGGATTCAAACCGTCACCGTAGATCGTCTCATGCTTTCCGAAACCATTTTTCTCGGCTTAGGATTTGTTTGTGTGTATGTGGATTACTGTGCTTGTTATAATATCTTAGTAGAACTGTCTGAATTGGTCACACTTCAATATCTGTGAAGGTTCTCCCTTCATGTACCGTTACAGAAAAATTGTTATCTCGTATCACAAATCGCAAAATGCGTAAGAAATCACTTGTATTAATTTTTTTTATATCATGATAGTCACACCTGATTCTGAGGAGTTTGGTGCCATTTCTCCTCCCCGGGTTAGCAAAAGGAAGTAGTGAAGGGTGTGTTTTCAAGGGTGCTGATTTTTATTAACGTACAAAAAAACAATTTTTGTCTATTTCAAATTAATGAAAGAGGTCCACAAGTGGAACTTATATTCATTCATACTTCTTTTCTATTTCTGATTAATTTCATTGCGGGTTTCAAGACACTTATTAATTTCCCTGGGACACACCGAGCTTCATTCATTTTGGCCATTTATACGTCCACTACTGAACAAAGGCGGGAGGCCTTAGGCCATAGATTCCACGACTGTGTCATCATTTTGGGGGGTATTTGCCAATACTCACCACGATTGGTAGGCGGGTTATTGAGCGCAGTATAGCTACCGCTTCACAGAAGGGATGCTGCTACCCATCCCTCTGGTTTAGAGTCCCTTAGTCGCCTTTTACGACATCCACGGGAGGAGGTTGATTGGTACTATATTCTTAATCCGGATACCACACGGATTTCATTGATCGATGTATTTTCGGTGGTTGCCATAGTCCTGGCTTACAGGAGTCGTAGTGGTCGGGAGTAGGGAAAGCAATCTCGAGTCGAAATTAGCAATAAATCAAGATCTTTGTTGACAAGTCTGAGGTCGAGACCGATAATCTGGCGAGGTCTTGATTAATATATTGTTGATAATTGTTGTTAATAAAACAATGTTACCTAATTGAATCTTGAAACAATAAAAACCTGCGTTTATTAATAAAAGGTGATAATCATCTACACTGCGCATAACGCAACAAATCAGCACACACGCACACTAAATATCTATTAATAATTTTGGAAATAACTTCTTAGGAAGCATTGGGTAGCTAATATCCACAATCTGCGGCTGTCCGTACTGTCCTTGACACGTAAGTCAAAAAAATATTCTATCACCATTTTTTTTGCACACGATCTACACACTAGGATTCGTCTGTATCGTGGGCACAGTTTACAGATATAAATGTCATACGCACAAACACCCAGACCTGAGTTTAACTATATATAAGTAGATCTTCAAGTATTTGTTCCGTGCTGGAATTGAATCCGCGACACGTATCGCAAAAAGTCAATGGGTTAGCCACTGCGCCAGTCGTCGAATTTGTGTTTTAATCCTACAAAATATGATTCATTTTAGCGTCGTAACTAAAAGTATATCTAATATATAAAATTCTCGTGTCACGGGGTTCGAACTTGAACTGCTCCGAAACGGCTCGACCGATTTTTGTGATCCTTAGCGTGATTGTCGGCCAGGGTGGAGAATAGGCCAACATCTATTTTTCATCCCCCTAAATGTTAAGGGTAGTCCACCCCTAATTTTTATTTTTATTTTTTTAGGCAAAGAAAATTTGTTTTTATTTTTTTATGACACAGCATACAAGAATACATACAACCCTAAATTTTCACCCCTCTACGATCAACTCATATTTTTTATTTGTTAATTATAAACTTTAATTTTTTGGCAAAATATATAAAATTCTCGTGTCACAGTGTTAGTTACCATACTCCTCCGAAACGGCTTGACCGATTTTTATGAAATTTTATATGCATATTCAGTAGGTCTGAGAATCGGCTACTATCTATTTTTCATACCCCTATGTGATAAGGGTTGTCCACGCCTTAAGATTTTTTAAATTTTTTGGACAACATTTTTTATTTTCATACTTTTATAATGTGGAATTAAAAATACATACAACCCTAAATTTTCACCCTTCTATCACCAACCCCTATTTTTTAATAGTTGTTTTAGTAATTTTTCATCCCGCTCGATAACTGATCAATTATTATCACTTGGTAAGTTATCCCCCCCGGTGTCACTTCTCGCCCAGTAAACAGCACGGAGTAGGGATGAGGCCGAAGCCGGTCTCCTGGTTCTCTCACACAATAAGCCTTCTCTCACACCCTCCACAGTTTTCGGCCATTATATTATTATTTATGCATCAAGCGTAATAGTAACGTTTACAAATATCATTTTACTATACTGAATGTTATCTCGAATAGGCGCCGAAACGGCTCAACGGTTCTCAATGAAAATTTTCGGGATCAATACATGAATTATAACTTAAATTTTCATGTGTGTTCCAATTTTATATCTTGCAGCAGGGTCCAGAATACATGAATAGGTGTAAATATAATTTGCGCCTAGCGTAGCGGGCGGGTACGGCTAGTTATATATAAAGATATTCTTAATACAATAATAGTTGTCATACAATAATTATTTAGCATTTAATTGCATCTGTCCATTCATAAACAAATCAATTGATTTTGAAGTGTGTCCAACATGAGTACACATTATATACATACCGGTATTCGTCATACAACAATAGTCATTTAGTATTTAATTGCATCTGTCCATCCAAAAACAATTCAATTGGTTTTAAACTGTGTCAAAGATGGAGACACATTATATACATACCTATTTTCGTCATACAACAATAGTCCTTATTATATAAATCATTTAGTATTTAATTGCATCATCCAAAAACAAATCAATTGGTTGTAAAGTGTGTCCAACTTGGGTACACATACCTTTACAAGTTTACACATTCATCACTCGTACATATATTTTTGTTTTTATTGCTTGTGGATTTTTTTGCAACCTCCTGTTTTATTTCAGAACATCACACCCAGTGTCGAAATGCGCTCTTAATCTTGCTTGAGGTTTGTTATATTTTGCTTTTTTATTTGTTTTTTATGGTTGCAATTTCTTATTTATTTATTGTGTAATCGTGTTCATATATTACGTCGATTTTTTACCTACGTTTACTAAATGCCGTAATACCTTATTTTTCTGCCCAAAGAGAAGTTGACTGCTGCAGATCATCCCCTAGAAACCTATTTTTACATGCAATTTGTCTATGACATATAAACTACGATACGTGGATTTCTTATCATCATCATCATATCAGCCAAACGCTGTCCACTGCTGAACAAACGCATCCCCCATACACTACCGGTTACAAACCACGTATCGTCATTTTGATGGGAATTTGCCAGTAGGTATTTACCACGCTTGGCAGGCGGGTTGGAGAGCGGAGTATGCTATTCCTGGGGTTCCGCAAAAGCGACGCTGCTGCCCATCCCTCTGGTTTAAAGTCCCTTAGTCGCTTTTCACCACATCTCAAACCTTTAGCTGACATGGACGGAAGAAGTGGTGCTTTATTCTTGATCCGGACACCACACGCATTTCTTATGTGGGTTTAAAATGTCAAGATTTCAGAACACTAACATATCTGACGTTAACTGAACCCTCTCGGCCACATTCAAAAGATAGGCATCTTCAGGATGCGCTCGATCCATGGTGGACCTGATCCATCATTTACTACCTACTGAGGTCTCAAGGGCCGGTATCGAAACTAAATACACGTAAAAGTGAAAATAAATACGTTTTTATATGAGTTCTCACCTAGCTTATTGTGAAGACATCCTAAAATAACAGTCTTGATTTCAGTGCGCATTACTCGGGCGTAGGCCATGTGAGCATCTCTGAATAACTTTGAACCTGGTTTTTCTCTTGTGTGGAACCGCAGACGATATTTACGTCACTATACTGACTACTACTACTATAATACTAACCATACTTACACTGAAGTTAAAAATATAACTTGTGACCTTGTTAACAACTTACCGCATTCTTGGCAATGTACGAGATCACTGTTATTAAAATGTAATTCTTCCCCACGGGTTGGAGACCTGGTGTCCTAAAATACAGGCCTTAGGCTTGTTTAGGCACCAGTCTCCCACAGTATATTGTAAATGTAACCTTGTACTTTTCCATGATGGTAACTTATGTAATGTATTGTGTTGAGAAATAAATCTTATTATTACTATATTTGTAATTTCCAGGACACGCCGCCGCCGCTTCCTGCGCGCACCGGCCACTACTACTCGCGCACATAGCTACAACACTAATATATGTACTATATTAAATACTAACTATAACTTATGCTATATAGACGTTATCCTGTTACATACACTCCGGTCTGTTCGTTGTATACCTTTGCTGTTTTGAGCTAGGAAATCAGTTAATTTGAGTTGTTTTACCGAAAGGTTTGTCATTCAATTCATTCCGCTGAATCATGGAAGTAAGGCCCGTATTACAGATTGGGGATCAAACCTCAAGTAGAACTTGAGTCGAGATTGCATCAATTGAATATAAATGCTGGATCTATTACGTAGGGTTGATATTTGATTTACGCAATCTTTTCTCGTTCTGTAATACAGGCCTTAATTCTTGCACGAACCATCACGGCTTGCGCAGACGAACACAATGATAAAATCTGGAAACGTAGGTAGCCCGCCATTTTGTTGTTGTGTGTCTGTAAGGATTTTCGGTACCCGTTCTATTAAGATGGCTGATTCTACTCTGTTAATACCATATTTGCCAGCTAAATCATTGGGTGATTCAAATGCGGTGATGTGTTGCAGCTGTTAAAATAATTTATGATTATATTTTCGGTAGGTGTTCCACTGGCGAATTTTCTCAAGTACGGCTTCGTTCACAAGGCACACCAACAATACACCGCACGTTTTGTACAGTATTCGGTTTTAATCGTAAAAATAGCGGTATGTTCACACGGTACATTTTCATTTGTGTATGAAACGAATAGGCGCAGTTTTCACCGAGCGATCTTTTCCGAATACCTTTAAAGCCATTCAATTTTCTTGACATGTACGGAGAGTATTCGTCTCCGTTTATTTGCTCTATGTGCAATCTTTTTTTGTAGGTCATCTCGCAGATATATCAGAAAATGTTCTTCAGGCTTAAATTTATTTTTTACAAGCTCGACTCAACCTCGGCTTGGGCGTTGCAGGGGATACAAGCTATGTAGGAATCTGGATCGGTACTTATTATTTATATATTTTAGAAAGTATTTAAAACTACAGGCTCAACAAACGCCGGTGCGGGCCAGGGACGGGGGCGAGATGATGATTGAAAGGGTCGGTGTCGTGGCCATAGGCTTCCGTGGCGTCGTCGACTAGTGAAGGGGTTTATAGTCAATGTAGGTGCCACTACTTATTCACTACGATTTATTCTGCAAAAAAGTGCCGTGTATTGCCGTGTGAATGTAGCCTTAATGGTTTCTTTAGGCGTTCTCAACGTAAACTCGTGTTTTGCATTTTTTGATCATCAGCTAGCCATTTCTAGAAATAGTACAGAAAATACGATACCAATACAATATAAAGGGATCAACGTCGTAGATATACTGTATTATTTTTTTGCCTTGCCGCATCTCACTTCATCGCATTTGATAGTTATTTACATAATCATTTCAAATATTAACAGTTTAACCATGATAAAAAATAATTTTATTTAAGGCAAGATGTTGTTATAACGAAGTAAGGGTGTTGTTCTCTTTAGAACTTATTATTGTACTTTAATAATTTTACTGTAAAAAGCAAAAAGCTGTCAATGATTTTTTAGAAGAAAAATTATATATTTTCTGTACATATTGTATTTTTAGGATATGTTTCGCTTACTGTGTCTAGTCCGGAGCTACGAAATTCGTTTTAAATTTTATCATAAGAGTGTGGAAGTACTTATATTACTAATAATAACATGACATAAATTTTTAGGGTTGGTTCACATTATTTTTTGGGGTATAACAATTCATACCTAAATAAAAAATTATGGATATTGCAATGTGATATCGCAATTCTTTCGAGTTCATGGCAGCATCATACATAACCAAGTATTTAAACATTTAATACAAAATACATTGAAGCTACCCCAAATTTAATGTTCGTAACCTCAAACATCTAAGTGTACCAAAGCGCTTACACTAATTCTATGACTATCGTATTACGTCTATTATTTGACATATTATTCCTTTCCTGTCTTCCATGCGTCAATTCCTTCCAATATGTACAAACATGTCAATTGATACTTCCCTTCAAACTTTGTGTAACATGTTTAATATTGTTTGTATAGTGAATTATAATACTTATTGTATAATACAAGTACGAATTGTTTTGTGAATTAACCGGCAAGTATTCCAGGAGATTTATATAATCAGAATGATGTGTGATGTTTGAAAGTTATGACTCATCATCATTTCGGCCGAATAAAGTCCACCGCTGGACACTGTCCTCCCCCAAAGATCACTCAAAGTTTTGCAAAATGAGCACACCACACAAGTTATGACTATGTTGGGGTGAATATTTTTTCGTTCCTGTATTCTAATAATTTACGTAAGTAGGAAAAAACGATAAAATTATTGAAGAAATATATTCAATACAATGAATAAAGGTTTGATTAAAGAACTTAATTAAAATAAAATCATATTTATTTTTATACAGCTACAGAAATATTAAAATATTCATAGTCTTATAAACGAGTGCAATATATTTAAAATCTATTATTAGTCAGTTTCTTTTAAATAAGCATTTTTATCTTTGACGGCTACCTTCATACCGTCGGATAATCATTAACGGCCAACTTCATGATTTTCGAAACGTCTTTCGAACTGTCACGAAAATCTAAATGATAAATTAGTTAATTGAGCGCGCAACTCGGCACCTGTGGGAGGCTCCGGGATCTCCAAAACTATGGTTTTGGAGGCACGCCTGCAGATGCATCTCAGAGGGGGTAGCTTTAAAGAGATCACCCCTTCTACCGGAGGGTAGACGATTGTAATTGTACTTATGATAATTAATACGACATTTCTCAAAAAGCAAAGCTATATACAATTAAGCTATCAAGCTGTTTAAAGCTTTAGGGCTGTAATAATCACAATTGCATGCGCACTACAAAAAAAGTGAAAAGAAAGGTTTCAAAAATATAATATTTGTAATGAAGTAACCATCAATGATTTTAATTTCTTGCGGCTTAGTACCCCAAATTCGACTAGCCTTTTCTAATTTTATTAAAACCTGAACAAAAAGCAGACCAAAAATAAACAGGTGTCGTTAGTTTGCTATCTTCCGAGCAATATGTTTTATCGGGTACTGTATGGACAAGATAGGTAATGCTGAGATAAGTCTTTAAGAGTTTGTTTATAAAAATATTCGTACTTGTATTGTACAAACTTATTTTATATAACACATCGCGGCAGAATTTGCTCTTAACTATACTGAAAAACTTATAAAATCAAATGTCCAAAGATTTTAATCTTCCACTCGTGGGCTAATAAGTTAAGCATATCCATACCATTTTTTACTTATCATTCCTCTCGGTTTTAAAACTAACAAATAAGGCAGCTATACTCGCACTTTTGGCTTAATCTATTTATAGATAGCATTTTTAATTTTACTTAATTTATACCTAAGCTTTCTCTAAGTATTAATAACGCATTTGTTTTACGACTTAGACTAAATCAGTTGAAGAAGTAAAAGGCAAGTAAATGTAGGACGTGTAAAATTTCAATATTAATTTCCAATTCTATACTAGTTTTTGTAATAACAGAGTTTAAGAAGAGCACAGTGTGTGTAGCGTGTGGTATTAATGACCGTAATGATAAATTATTATTTATCTGTGTAAATCAGACGATTTACACGACACAGATACTCTTCTGAAGGCAACTTTCAATTTGGGTGACAGACTGCAGACTACTGGCAATGTAACACCACGAAGATATTCAGCTTGCCCCTCCTTCCCTCCGTCACGTAACTTTTCACAATTTAAACGCACTTACTGATGATTTCTTAAATCTAACAACAAATTAGTGTCACAGAAGTGACGACAAGCAACTCCTATTTAATAGAGTGAAAAGTGTTACATGAAAATATGATACTTAATCCACCTCCTTTTAATGTCATATAAACAGTGATTGAGATGAGTGATTTATGGACGACCCCTAAGATTTACGACGATCCACGTCTAATCCTCAGTTTCGTTCATTTTTTGCCCTACACTGTTGTCGCGAAGGAGTCGCGCTGAAATTTGCCAATAATTGGAAGGATTCTATTCGTTGGGCCAACTTTGTTTATGGTATCTGTCATTTTCCTGAAAACGAATTAATCTCGAACTTAATTGGAACAAATATATAACTACAATTGATATGTCTATACAATTTATATGCTGATTTCATAATCTATCAGCCATTGGTTTGCCTGGTTACTTCCCCAATTACTGCTCTCATCGCATACTTTCGCATTTCTAATTCCCGCCTTCTGCTTTCGGGAATGTTCGGCTGGTCGAAATTAACCGAAGTTAACAAGTACTTAATGTTATTTTGCTAACGCATCACACATTGAAGACTGACGCATCCTTTGAATTAGTCTCACCGAATTTGAAAACCAAAATTGCTACGAACCAAAATTTCGGATAGTTTTTTTAGTAGTTTGTGTGGCAGCTTCTTTTTATTTATATTTTAAGTGATTTACAGATTGATATTTATCATTTTATTGATGATTGTAATAAGTATAATTATATAAAGTACTTTATTCTTTCGTATTTACATTAAAATTGTTATAATTATGTGAAGTCGGAACAAGGCTCGCCTGTTTTATAAATAATGTAAAATATTTTAATGGTATCTTTTAAATCATAAATATCAATCTCATTATTTTTACATTTTTATAGCCTTAGTTTATTTCTCTACTTATGTAAGATTTATTAATTGCTCATTACATACATTCTTTAAAACCCGAAAACGTACAAGACAGCGAAAATATAGAAAATCTTTTATTTAAATTGGATTTTTGGGTTGTATTTATAAATTAGGCTAAGTAACTGCATATCATTTTTTTTACATTTATGTTGTACTAGTGCAATATTTTTATAAGTGGTTCGCGAATTGATGAATCTTGCCGGATTGTGATCGAATTGTTTTCTTTTTTATTAAGTTTTACTGGATCTGTTACTGTGGAAAAATTAAGTAAGCGGCATTATATTTTATTATTAAATACCAATCCAAAGCATATTATTAGGATAAATTATGTAAGTAATAGTTTATAATTGATTATGTACTTATAAAAACCAGACAAATAGAGAATACTAATTGTATTTGAGGGCGAAATTTGTTTATGTGATTAATTAATCCTGTTTGGAAAGAGCTCTTTTAACGGTTAATTGTTGTATCACTCATATAATTATTTGACGAATTTCTACCGAATCGAAACCATGTTTTCATAAAATAATGGGCCTTATTCCTCAGTACTTAGATAGAAAATGATTTAACTAAGTAATGATGAACTAAGGTCATTTACACTTTAAATATATTAAGAACCTTACACTGTTTACAATTATAATATTGTGTTATAGCAAGTTACCCAACCCACTCCCGAACTTGAAGACGTGATAATTATTAAATTAACAGGAATGTTAATTTTTTTTTTAATGTAATACATACCGGTAAGATGGGGATATTGGGGAACCGAGAGGCTAATTAGTACCAAAAACTATTTCTGGATTACATATTTTTGAAACTATACTGAAAATCTGTGTCTAATTTTATCTATATAAAGGGGCTTTAGAAGCATGAATAGTATTCCTTGTTCAAATTACCAATTAGCCCTGTGGTTCCCAAATTAGCCCCATTTAAGGTAGTACTTGGCGCCTAATTATCCCCTGTACTTATTGGATACGTGTATAATTATACCATTCTAGAAGAAAAATACAAAATCAAAAGTAATACAATCACGTGAAATAAGGTAGCAAAACATTTATTATAATGTTTTCAAGAGACTGGACCATGTCTTAGGTTTTCGCGATTATTATTCATTATAATAAAACACTTAACATACATTACATCCCGTAAATTTTCCATTGTTAAATTGAGTAATTCTCAAGAAAACTAAAATATACAAAATGTTACCATCACTGAAGTTCCTCGTAACAACGCAGACACTTAAATTCCAAAAGGTATTTATGATAACTCAAACTATACTCCTGAAACTAAACAGTGAAAACCGAACAATAATAAACAAATAACAATATAATGTATAAAACTGAGAAAGGAAAGAAATATCGGGAGAATTGCCCTAAAACGACTGAGATTAAATTTGAGAAAGTAATTCGTAAATACAATTTAATAGTTGTTCTCAACATATTTTTATAGCAGATTTTAAGCTCTAACTTCGTTTCATAATTTAACTGAAGAAAAGAACAGTTCCACAATTGTCTCATTTTGGGGGGAATTTGCCATTAGTCATCACGCTTGGCAGGCGGGTTGATCGCAGGATTGCAACTGTTCCACAGAAGGGACGCTGCCGTCCATCGCTCTGGTTTAGAGTCCCTTAGTCGCCTTTTACGAGTACAACATCCAGAGAGATAGGAGTGGTGCTATATTCTTAAACCGGACACCACACGGACTTTTTTTTATCGAATACTAAATATTGACATTATAAAAGTCCCAATAAGCAAAAGGACTATGAAGGGATCTATGCACGTTGTGTTCGATAGTTTCTGCCGTTGCCCATGGGAATAAAGCGTAATGTTATTTATGTTCCAATTAGGTACAGGCGATATTCGGCACCACAGTTGTCACAAACATAAATTATACATTCAAACTGAAGTTACAGACGAACATAATAATCTTTTATACTATGCGTACTTTAGATTTTGTAATAGAGTAGTCACGTAGTTGTATGTAAACCTCTAATGATGTATTATTTCCTATTATTATGTACGATATAGGTGAAATCTATGAACGGTTTGTAAAAGTGGTTATACTTACAGGTTTAACCTTTATATACAAGTCTCAATTCAAATGCATAAAAACATTTAGTTTTTACAATATAATTATATCATCAAGTGTTGCCAGATTATTTTCCACCTTTCCCATGCACTGAAAAAACCCCTAGTTTTTCCAATACGACGGACAAAGGTCCTCTGACGATATTTATAATGTCTCTTATTTTAATAAAAGGATTACTACGTACGACCTACATACCCGCAATAAAATACCAAATTGATATGACCATTTCTATTACGGTAATTAATACTGATACCTGTGGGTCTCGCACGAATATTTTGACAAAAACGTAACGCTTATGAATACTTGGTTCACACAGAATTTTTATTTAAATTGAAGACCTTATTCATATATATATATGTATATATGATAAAATTATGTTTGTCGCATAAATTTAAACGAAAATTCTATAGGATAGTTGTATTTTCGATTCCAAATTTACTCACATTAACGTTACGTTTAGTATACGTCAATGTTACGTTTAGTATACGTCAAAGCATTCATGCTAGGCCTACTGGTGAATTAACTAAGAGCGTCTTTCAAATACGATCTAATGCATCATCAAAAGCACGAAAACGCCCATGTTTTAGGGAAAAACCTCTGAATCTGGCAACACTGATATCAGCTTGTAACTGTCGTACAGGGCAGGGCAAAGGGCTTTTCCCATCTTTCCCAGCTTTTCCCAATGTGTTTCTTCACGGTTAAACTCAAGTACAGATTATGACATACAAAAGTCACATTGATACATGCTTTTGCAATATACTGACGCTAAAAAAGGAACTTATGATTATAACATTACAAAGTGATCAAAGATTTCGTCGATCGTCGTATATTTATATATGTATTAACTACTTATAGGAGAAAGCACAAATTCAGAAATAAAAAGAACACTCATTTTCGATATATCGTGATCGTCGTTTTATATTTTAAAAACTTCCATTTTTTATGAATGTTGTATACGTTAGAACACAGAATCATTATGTACTATGTATGTAATATATAACCAAAAATAATCGAGTGTTTTGTATTTGTATAAAATATCTTCAGACTGTTAAAGAAAGGTGGTCTTGCTTTGTGCTGTGTTTGAATGTCGATAAATTATAGCAGATACTTTGGTATAGGAAGACCCGCAGCAGGTTTTCGTTTTAATTCAAATACATATTTGTTTTCCCAACTAATTAATATTCAATTAGATAATAATGATTTATACTACCGTAAAAATACACCACAGTAGCGCCAGTGCTACATAAGTGGAAATTTAGAGAACCAGAATGTTGCCATGTCAATTGCCTCATTGACATTAATTTCATTATTCTTATTCAAGGACGAAAAGGTTGTGATTTCAACGAATGGCTTGAATTTGAAAGTATCCGTGATATGTATTTATTATATAAAGTGTATATTGAATCGTTTAGTGGGCAAAGTAAGACTGTCTTTCAGGCGAGGCTTACATGTACTTACATATGATAATGTAAGGACTTTATCATTGCAATTGTAAACATTCCATTGCTTGTGATTCTGCTGTTTTATTTCCGCACATATCCTTTACTTTCCTACATAGAGAGATGCTATTTACAATGAAATTAAATAAAGGACATTGCTTTGACTTTCACAATGCCCCGAATAAAGGGTTTCTCTGTTAAGTTTAACACTGTGATTGCGTTTCACCATCACTAACGACGAAGAAGAAGTCGTGTCAAGTGGAAAATAACACAGTTATCTATTTGATAAACAGTGACACAGCTGTGAAACACGTAATATACAGTATTGTAGGTGCCGTGGGGACCTATTGGATTTTGTAGACGGAAAAGATTATAGATGGAGGGAGCGTCTACAGGCTTTCAAAAATGTAAAAACAAAACAGTCTCATGGAAATACTCTATACTATGAGGTCTATATTATGAGGGGCTTTTATTTAATTCGATCGCGTCGAGTTTCAGCGATTCGAAACGAATTGACGCACGCTGGTGGCGGTTTTTTGAAAATGCTAATATATTGCTATTATGAAATACTCGAGCGGGTCAGATTTTTATACAGACGGTTCGGCTTGATGTCCTAGTCGTGATGGCGGATTTGTTTAATTTGATTTTTATTGTATTGAATTGATATTGATTCGTAATTGGAGGGATTTTCATACCACGACTGTTTAAAAAAAAACGGTTTTTTTATTATCACTGAATGTGACATACACGGAAAGAAGCACGCACATAAAACAACCTATTCTAACTTTAATACATATTCAGAATTTTAAAATAAATATAATATTTTTTTAAATATCGGCATCGAGGGTTTTGACTGTAACAGTGGAATCTTTTAGCTGACATGCAAGTAATACTGTTTTTGTATCCGCTTCTTCATGCCACTTCATGACCGATTTTAATTACTTCGGCTTGTGGAAATAGCGCAGATTATTGTTTCCGTTGTCATTGAATTATTTCCTTCAAAATAAAAAAGAAATCGACCGTGCTCGAAAATGTCGAGGTGAGGTTTTCTTTGCAAGTTTGTGACCCTCCCATTCCCTTGCGTCACGCTCATATCGTCAGATCATTGAAATACACAGATTTTTCAGCATGTAATTAATCCGTCATACTTTTCTGACACGCTCAAGTATTTCTTAACCATCGATTTTTTTACTATTCTGATCGACTGCCCTAGACGCGCGTCCGTATATAGAGGGCATATGTTAATTTGCCACGCTTGAGTAAATCCCTAAATCGTGCATCATGCTCACTGGAAGGGTTAAAATTATGCTCTTAGCTCTTTACCGGGCAGTGGTTATGTAAATGTTAAACACTTAAATTAATTATAAAGTGATATTATTAATATTGGTTAAAACAAAAAAAATGTGGTAAATATTTATAAAGCTAAATTAAAAAAAATTGCAAGTATCAAAGTTGCACCTACGTTATCATCATCATCATATCAGCCACAGGACGTCCACTGCTGAACAAAGGCCTCCCCCTTAGATTTCCACAACGAGCGGTCACATGCCGCTCTCATCCAACGACTCCCAGCGACCTTCACCAGGTCGTCTGACCACCTCGTTGGAGGTCGTCCCACGCTGCGTTTTCCGGTGCGCGGTCTCCATTCGAGAACCTTTGTGCCCCAACGGCCATCAGTTCTACGAGCAATGTGCTCTGCCCATTGCCACTAAAGTTTACTAATCCTTTCAGCTATGTCGGCAACTTTAGGTCTTCTACGGATCTCCTCATTTCCTTCAGTGACCTTGAGCTTTCTTATGAGGCCCATTGTGAGTGACCACGTCTCTGTTCCATATGTCATCACTGGTAACATTTGTTAACCATGTCAAAAATACTTTTATTGTAACATTGTGACGTTAATGTTTCATCAAAATAATTGGCACTTAAAACAGAACGGGGTATTGCTAGTTCGCTGTTCTAATAACTTGCGAACAAGATATTTAAATGTTTTATTTTCCAATTTATGACCAACAGCAACTTGGCAAACGTTATCCTATTATTTATCTATGTAATCAGTTTAGTTATAAATAGGGTGGTGACATTACATGTGTAGTGTCGCTTGTACCATATTAACAAGTTTTATTTTAAATTACCACGCTATAGACGGCAAACAAAAGTTAAGTAGACTACGCAAGAAATCAGGTATGTAAGTGTTTAAACAAGATGGATATGCAACCGCGGTCCTCTGTACGTTGATAACATACCTATAATGAAAACCAGGTTTCCCTTGGAGCTGCAAAAGTTCCAGAATTCTCATCACGTGAAACCAAAACTCGTAACTTATAAAACAATAAAATGTTAGTAGTTTTTAGTTAATTAGCAGCGCGAAAAATATCATTAGACGATTCCATAACATTGTTAGGATAATATACCTCCACAAAACATTTAGGTGTAAATAAATGAAAACAAGATACATATCTATATAAAACACTAATTTATTTCTAAGTAACAAAAATAACATACATTACATGAGATTCTGTCGCCACGTCGAACTTCATCAATAAAAATAAAGTAGATAATATAGTACATATAAAAAGTCTATCTATCAAATAGATTCAATTTCGAGTTGGTTCGGTTCTGTCATCAGCAAGTTTATGGAATTAATAATAATGAGATATTTTTTTCTTAATTAATCATAATACATGGCCGAAATTAATAATCAATCAAACAATATTTTTTTGGATTGTATCCGTATTTGTTTAGGATCACATTTGACACAAAAACAGACAAATCCTTAATTTGGAATTTTGGATTAGGTCAATGACATTTTACAAATAGACGCTACATACACGAACATTATTGCAGTACAGAATGGCCTAAATTTTACTGTAGCTACTACCAGTACATACAGCTCTCAAACAGTGCGTGAAGAAAGGGAAAGAAAATGAAAGCCACCATATAGAATACCGGTTGTTAGAAAGAGATGGACTGAACACGTGTGACGTAGCAATCACAATCCTGGCGCGCTCCGGCCGCCATTTGACCACGTAATTATAACAAAATACTTTAATTGTTATGTACAGTATAGATTTACGCATTAAATGACGTTTTTTCTCAACGGTGCAGTATTCGGGCATATACGTTTTATAAACATAGGAACGCAGTTTTTTCCGTAATATGTTATTATTAATTAATTACGTTTAAAATTGACGTCTAGCCGCGACACTGGTCGGTGCGTGACTAACGGCCGAAATTAATAATCAATGTAATACAAAATCTTCAGATTTAAGGTTTTGATAGTCATCCGTTGTGTTACGATCACATTTACATGATACAAAAAGAGACATATCCGTAATCGGAAACCCAAAGATTATGAATTAGATTGACTATTAATTTCGGCCGTTAGTGAAAATGAAAGGCTTGCTTTCATGTGACCATCATAGAGCGCGGGCAACGCATCCACACTTTTAAAAACATCTTAGAATTAGATTGATTATTAATTTCGGCTGTTAGTGAATGCTGAATATAATGTATAGGTAGGTACCACAAAAAATAGGTGCGTCATGTTTTTTGTCATCGTTTTGTTATAAATCGATCAGTTCTTTACTTACTGGGTTCTTATAATTGTAATAATATCGACATGCATTTAGTAAGAAAATGGCGGATGGCTAGCTGACCGGTTTAGGTAGGCAACGTCATACGAAACAGGCGTCGCCGTTCCACAAAACAAAAGCGGATTTACAAAATCAGATGGTTTTGTGATGTCATCATCTTTAGCTAGTAATGGCCGAAATTCGAAATTGATAATCAATCTAATCCAAAATCTTCACATTTAAGAATTTGAAATACATCCGTTGTTGTGTTACGGTCACATTTAACACAAAAAAAACAGACATATCCGAAATCTAAAGATTTTGGATTAGATTGGTTATTAATTTCGGCCGTAAAGTGCCATGCAAAATATCGTGCATTATTAAAATTAAACCCCAATATTATTCTACATTATTATATCAGGAAGTAAATAACTTTATATTAAATGTTTTCAGGACTGGATCAATCGTCATTAAAAAAACAATTGAAACCCTTATGACGTTGCTAACATATTTTTATAGATTTTTTTCATTTCTGAGAAATATTTCATGAAAATGTAAAGATTGATTAATCTGAACACCGTACAGCGTTGCCTTATACGAGTATTTGACACGAAATTGTGGAAGATACTCTACAGAAGCCATAATCTAAGAGAAGAATAAGAGAACTTTATATATTCTCTAAAATAAAATGGCACAATTTATTAAGCGTGTATGTAATGTTGAATTTGACATAATTATAAACTATGTCATTATATAATGTGAAATATATTAATAATAAACATATAATTCGTGGTCTATACATTTGCAACTAAGGCAGCAGAAATGTGGCCTAAAAGTCTAAAATATCGTCTGATATATTTTCTTAATTTTAAATCTCCAATATTTTATATTGTGTCTATTAAAAATAATTTTGCCTCACTTCTATAGAGGTAGGTAGTTATCCTAAAGATTTGCCTATGTGTCTGCGTATCCCTACGGGAACCTCAGGCAGACAATATATTTTATTTTTATATCAGAAATAAGCCTATAAAACAGCGCCATAAATACAGGTTCCCAGTCCATGGCCTGTAATTAGGCCTTGGGCAATTTAGTGGATTGCAAAAAGGCGCTTAAATTACTTAAGTTTACGCAGCTGAGTATTTGTACAAGCTCACTCAACTATCTAAATAAATTAATCTATTTTCTACACGACTACTACATGTCGAGTAGGTAAATAGAAATAGCTCGAGATTGATTGCTCTTATTATAATTGTCAAATCCAGCATCAGTAGTCTGCCCTTCGACACAAAAATCTTGAGTGAGCTTGCCGTATTCAAGAAGTTAAAAATAATTACAATTACACACGTAAAGTGCAAAATATCACTGATAAGCCATTACTTTCATATCTAACTGAACTAACAATCAATGCTTTTACAAGCTCTATAACCTCAAAATGATACCAACATGACAATTGACGTCATAATCTACAGTTTTGTGACGTCAGCTTCGCAGTCTTTTTCTTTGCTCTTGTTTCCTTTGCCTCCGATCTCCGCGTATATCTCGTCAATGGACCTCATCTTTGTCTCTGGGACGACACAAACGATGTATATGGTGCTGACTAGGCATACCGCTGAGAAGAGCCAGAAGATTAGATAGAGCCCCACTGACGCAGCTATGGGCTGGAAAACTCGCAGTTCCACTGACATGAGGCCGCAGGCGAAGGCGATTACAATCGATGTTACTGTGCCTCGGAGCTAGAAAAAGAATATTTGTTGATAAACTATACCTGTAGTCGCAATACAAAATACTTTGAAATAGTTACAACTATTTATATTTGAAGACATTATTGATATGGTAAGGCATTATTGTAAGTACATTGCATAGAAGCCTCATAGGGTGCCTTCAAGATGAATGCCCAATATAGACGGCTCTGCAATTGGCTTTCTGCGCAACGGGTTGCGGGTTCAATCCCCGCACGGAAAAAATATTTGTATGATCTACAGATAGTAATGTCTCGAGTCTGGGTGTTTGTGCATGTGAAATCTATGTCTGTAAACTGTACCCACGACATAGGAGTAATCCTAGTATAGGGGAAATTAAAAAATAATATAAAGATCTGCAAACTGTAGTCTAAGTGATAAGTAAAAATTTAAGTATGTTTCCGCCTTTATGTATATTAGATTATATTCTCTGTCCAGTTGCATAGTGTTCAAGATATCCAACGGGCTACACATATCGGCTCCAAAAATGCGATTAATCTTCCTTTTCATGAGCCAGGAAATTCTAGAAAATACCCATGTGCGTTCCCTGGGTTGCCGGGCCCGCTGCCCCCTGGTCCTTGCCTGTTTACCTAATACATGCACATTCTACTTACTTACGGTTGCAAGACCAAAAGCGGGGTTGGCCTTTGTAAGCACATATCTTATAGTTGTTTGTGGGCCTCTGTGTTTCCTTCTGTCAACTGTCTTAAAATCAAACATCTTTCAAGTAACTGGCAAGTTTAAGACACTTAGTAAATCAGACATAGGTACACACCTGGAAAGTAAACATCTCAGTCATAATGACGAAAGGCACCGGCTGCAGGCCGGCTGCGTCGCAGTATATGCATAGACATAGTGCGACGATGGGTACCCATGATGCGCCTGCGCCGCTGACGTCAGTGCCGTGCGCGTAGAACCACGCGCCTAAAGCACACATCGCTATGCCGGATACTAAGCACGTTGTACCGAGGAGTGGCTGAGAAAAGAAATTTGAACAATCGATAAAGTCTTTTATCTTAATACCATGTATCAAACCAAGCTATGGTGTTTTCTCGTGTGCTAAAACACACTGCGATCGCCTTCAGTAGAGGACGTGAAGATTTAATAGTTTATTTTCATGAACACTCTTTACATGTAGGTACAGTAAGCGACAAAAGTCGTTGGACAATAAAAAAAATTCAAGTCGTTAAGTCTCCGTATTTTAGAAACGTTGGTGAACATTCTCATAACCAGATAATAGCAATATTTAAATAATGACTTGATGAAGAACAAATGTAGATATGACGCAAAACGAGAGGGTGCAAGCAATTTGAAAAAAAAATCATTGTTCAGCGACTTATGACGCTGACCTTACTTATTTATGAGCAGTCACACTTGGTGTTTTTAAGTCTTTTGATGGGCTAACGCGGGGATGTGGATCCAACACGCAGAAATCCTTTAGAGAATTTTAATCTAGAATGTATGGTACATCAACCGGGGACTCTCCATGCTTGAACTATAGAAATTCAGTCACGAATTGTCAGGAGCGGTGTAGGATTACTGTAGATATGAGATGGAAACTAGAATGATAAAGCTTTGTTGCAGTGGTTGTAAATCCTTGAAAATCTGTAGCAGACGGTGACTCCCCACTCACAGGATGGGCCCTCTAAATGGCCATGCACCACTACAGGCGACAGGGAGCAACACTGGCGTGAGCTGCTGGTGGAGTCCAGAGGTGCAGTACTGCCACGGTTTCACCATCGCGTCCCTCGAAGAATCGGAGTGGGTTTCTCCGTTATATGCGGATGTAGCGATTACAGTAGTTGTTAATAGGTATATTAGAAGGACGCTGCTGCCCATCCTCCGGTCCTTCCTTCCTTCGGTTCCTTCATAGTTGCCTGTTACGACCCCCCACGGGAAGAGATAGGCTGGTGATTCGTAGCCGGCACCACACAGCACATGAACATGAAAAATTAGTTTAGTTAGGCAAGCCGCTTGTTTGTAATTTCAATCTTCACAAACTACGCTCCCGTCCGTCGTGCTCGACAATCCGTATCTTTATTTCTTACCTTCCTTCCAGTCTTCTCCACAAGGCTGGACGCGGTGCAAGAGCCCACGAATTGCACGAGTCCTAACACTGCTGCCTGCTGGTTGGCGGTGAGCACCCAACCGCCGGCACTGGCCTTGCTGAAGATGAGCGAGGCGAAGTGCAACACAGCAAGGCAGCCGCACAACTCTCGGGCCACTGTGATGATGAGGACGATGCGGAAGGCGCGGAATGTGCTGCGGTCGGTTACTAGATAGGAAGAAATTTATAGTTAAAATTAACAGAAAGTAATGTAACTTTATTGGTACCTACTACAGCCCTACCTATTTCCCCGGTATATTATCGAGCGTAGTTTAGGGAAATTACCGGAACATGAGATATTCAGCCTTAGGTCATTGTTCGGGCACCGTAGGACCTATCAAATAAAAAATCTTCCATATCCAAATCTTGTTTCTTATCACTGGTTATATTTGTAATGTCAGTCAAATAAAAAAGTGCACCTAATCTATAATTTTAATTGCTGATACTAATGTCGGATGGATGGGCTAGATGGAGCTTTATTAATAGTGAAATACTAATTGTTTATTTCTACCTAGTTGATGTTCTGGTTGATTATTGACGGTGCCTCTATTTGTCTCTAAACTCTTTTGAAAATCTTGAGATGAGACCCGACGGCCCCTCCAGATTAAAATCCTGGATCTGCCCCTGAATAGTACATTCACATAGCTGGTAGAATTTCTCGATTTATTTCATTAGAAGACACTCAGCTACATACAAAACTCATTCCACACAGGCGAAGCTGCGGGCAAACATAGTATCTACTCGGCCCGTAAGTTTTTGTCCGGAAGCTACTCATAACGGTGGGTGCGTGTTAAAAGCTCATCTACTCATGGGAATGTACATAAAGCCTCGACGCGTGTTACACTGACTTACTGCCGCGAGTTCGCTTGTTAACGCGAAACCCGTTTTAGTTACTTTTTATTTCTGGGTAGTGAGATTTATGTCGTTTAAAAAAAAAACGGCTGCAAAGGAAAGGAAGTTTAAAGGGTTGTATTTTAACCACCGCGCCGTATTTGAAGAGAAAGACTACAATCAGTATATATGACAACCAACGTAAAATTTGAGAAGTTGGCTTAGAATACAACCCTTGTAATACAAAAAATGCTCTACATCCCAACCGTCAAAGGTTTCGCACGGTAAATAGACTTTTGTCACCGACTTTTTCCTTAAAAAAGAGGCGTGGTGGAAAGCCTTCCAATCTCCAACTCCAGCCAGCATGACCAGCTTATTGCAGCCTATTGCTGGACATGCTGTTTCGGTTACAGTATTTTAAAACACGTCTTTTTGTTATATATTATACTTATTATAATATGTTAATATATATAGTTTGCGCTCAACACTCGATCCTACGTTTTCAGCATCCAGATAAACTACTTAATGATAATAGCATATTTTATTATCGATAAACAGATCCTTTTTAGGGTTTCGAACGCCCGAAGGAAAGCGCGGAACCCTTATAAGATCACTCGTGTGTCTGTCTGTCTGTCCGTCTGTCACAGCCAATTTTCTCCGAATCTACTGGACCCATTAAGTTGAAATTTGGTAACATATTAAATGAAGGGGCTTATTGTGAAGGTCTTAAATATATTTAATTAATATTTTTTTAAATAAACAGTTTTAAAGTTATTTAAGAAAACAGGCAAAATTTACCATACCTCCCCGAACTCCGAAACTACTGAGCCTAATATTATGAAAAAAAATATGAAAAATAGCTCTTTACTTATACATTACAGGAAAACTTATAAGAAGTTTAAAGTCTTAAAATAAAATAGTAAATCTTTCAATATTGTGCGTACAAACATACGTTTGCAGTTGGAATGTATTGCATCATATTGAGCGATTTCGGAACCCTCTCCACGCGAGTTCAACTGGCACTCGTCCAGTTTTTGAAGATGCCGCACCCTATGATTTCTCCTGCATCCTGGGTACAGTTTTGCAGACATATTTCACATACACACACCCAGACCGGAAACTGCGCCAACCGTGGCGTCTGTCTGTGCTACTGTGCAACTAGAAAAACCTCCATCCTAACCCAAAAACCCATATTATAAGAAAGTCAAATACAGACAGTCGTGTATGGTGCATTAGTGTGGACAAACAAAGTCTCCCGAGTGCTTGGTCAGACTTCCCGTTACCACACAGTTTACATATTGTTAGTTGTTACCGTTTGCCTGAACGCCACACAAATATAATAACTGGATTCAGGTAGGCTTGTCGTTATGTGGATACGGGAAATTGTTGGCGTGTTTTCGTGAGAACTTTGATTCTATGATACTAATGACTAACTAATGAACATGGAAATGAAGGAGGTTTATACTACCTCTCTTTACTAATGATACTATACTGAAAAATGCTTAGCTTATTTCAATGAAATTTATTGGCAACCGCACAGTACGGCATCGAATCGGAAATAAGGAGATCCGTAGAAGGCCTAAAGTTGCCGATATAGCTGTAAGGATTAGTAAACTGAAGTGGCAAGGGGCGGGCCACATTGCTCGTACACTAATGGCCGTTGGGGTAACAAGGTTCTCGAGTGGAGGTCGCGCACCTGAAAAAACAGTGTGGGACGACCTCCAACGAGCTGGACAGACGATCTGGTGAAGGTCGCTGGGAGTCGTTGGATGCGGGCGGCATGTAGCCGCTCGTTGTGGAAATCTATGGGGAAGGCCTTTGTTCAGCAGTGTATGTCGTTTGGCTGATATGATGATGATGGTGCACTATGAGTCTTCGGGGGGATCCCTTACAATCCCCCGAGATGTGCCTAAAGTCCAATGGGTAGCTCTAGTGTGATTGCAGTCTAGATGCCGCCCACTTCGGTGCCAAAACGGCGACGCACACCAGAGGAGTTACGGATGTGTCGCAAAAAAGCTGACATACACTTTTGCCTTGAAGGCCCTATGTTGTTTGACTGCCATATTTATGGGGATTGGGCTTCGTCACTCACGCTACAATGTGCAGCAACACTGTTGCTACCAACAATGTTGCTTATTCAAGCCGTGTTCTGTGTGGACGTGCTACGAGCTCTAGACAACTACCGATGATTGAAGCTAGGATTTCTAAAGATTTTTTTTTTTGCTTATTTTAAATTATATCTGCTGGGTCAGCCATAATTTATAGGTACTGGTTTACCCTTTGGAGTATGGTAACTTTGCTTTTACATACGGCACGGGCGGCGTTCCATAACAAGAGTTCATGTTCAAATCAACATAATTACAATAAGGTGATACTAGTGGTCTCTTATCGAAAGAGGCCGGCTACGAAAGTACCACCCCAATGTCAAATATTTGCCGCCAAGAAGTAGTCTTTAAACTTGAGACATTACTGTAGTCCGGTTAGAAGGGCACTGGAGCTAGTAAAATAACTGGGCATTAGAGACTAATTAACTTATGTCTCGAGGTGACGAGCGCAGTGTGATGCGACGCGGGAATAGTCCTGGGTAGCATTACCGTTGTTATTGGCAGGCATGACACTTACCACTAGGCGAATCAATTGCTCGTCTCGTAACAATGTTGTATGAAAAAGGTAAGCTACTTACTCAGTGTCTTGAGTGCGGAACTTAGTTTGCCAGATTTGCTCTGCTCCAGCTCCAGCAGCAAGTTCTGCAGCTCGTTGTCAACAATTGGCTCGGAGACGTTACGGCATCGCAGCCACGCTAATGCGTCGCGAGCTTCCTGAGTGGACATATGCAGATAATGAGTCAAGTCAAGCGATTCGATTGCTACCTCTGGCAACACTTCCAAACCACACTTACAGTTATTAGCAAATTAATGTGGTAAGTCCGGAAAATTAAACATAAAATATAGTACCCTAAAAGACCGATAGGATTAGGATTTAGAGAAATCCTTTTTTCCAACATGAATATAATATAACATGCACTACACCATACCCAAAACAACTATTTGTAGGCCATAAAAATATTTGTATCATGCGGGAAAATGAAACGGCTATAAACAAGTTGTTGCTATTTACAACCGATGTCTTTGTTAGGTGGATCACAGAGTACTTTATAATATACTGAAAGGTGGATGCCTGCAAAGCTTGTTGCTAAAACTAAAGAAGTCTCATCGGAAATTATTGTTTTGAGCCGTTTGGGGTCGAAACGCTTGGGTCATGGGGTCCGAGTGCACGTCTACTTTTCAAAGACATAGCTAGACGGTTGGTCGACACTTTGCGTGATCAGAAGGCTGGCCTTTTCTTTGGCCAAAGAATATGCATTGCCATTCAACGTGGCAATGCTGCCTGTCTTCTGGGAACATTACCGGCTGACAGCGATGGGGAGGAGTACTTTGACGCCTAAATGTCTCCATTTTTTATGGTTTTTATTTATTATTAGTTATTTAAGGCATACATATTGTGTATATTTTTTTGTTATATGTATATATAAGTTTTATCTTTAGTTATATTGTATATATATATTTGTTTGTAATCGTTAGTTTAATCATAAATAGTGTATATAGAAGTCTTTGTTAACGTAGATTGGAACATTAACCCAGTAACTATGTAAAAAATAGGTCACTATGCCGAATTCGGTAAGGGTTACATTTACTGAGACACTCGTTTGCAAATAAACAATAACTTTGTTATAATAACCAAGAACATTTAGTAAAACTTGCTTGATCTTGCTATATCGCATGTTTTAAATAAGTCTTGATTGTATGTAGCTGAGTCATTTTTAACCAAGACTAATTGGTACTTTGCTAGCGCTTCGTTTTTTCCATGTACAGAGAGCCAAGTGATAGACACCAATCAAAATCTGCCTAGCTTATCATACTACAATGCTAGTCATACGAGGGCGGCACTGAAAATTTCGGGAATTAAGGAAGTGACACAACATTACTATTTAAAAATGTATTTATTGCTTTTCGAAGTATTCTCCGCGAAATTTGACACATTTTTCCATACGATGGAACCAATCATTGAAGCAACCATTCCATTCGGAAGTTGGGGTCTCCAAAATGGCCGTTTTGTAGGCGTCCACAGCTTCTTTAGGTGATGAAAATCTCTGTCCACGCAATTTATTCTTTATTTTAGGGAAAGTATAGAAATCATTAGGGCTTAGGTCGGGGCTGTACGGCGGATGGTCTAATAATTCTATGTTTTCTTGCTCTAAAAACTCTTTTGTTCTGTGCGCGGTGTGAGAACTCGCATTGTCGTGATGGAGGATGATGCGGCGGTTGCAGTTCTCTCTACGGAGTTCAGAAACGACCTGTGGCAAACAAATGCTAGCATACCATTCTGCATTAACCGTTCTTTGTCCCTCAAGAGGAATAGTCGTAACATGGCCGGTTTTGGAGACAAACGTGGCCACCATTTTTTTTGCAACACTTCGTGAACGAACAATTTTTGTTGGCTTTAACTCATTTTCGAACACCCAAACTCGTGACTGGTTTTTTGTTTCGGGTTTGTACGCATATATCCAGGATTCGTCACCTGATACGATGTTGTATACAGCATTTGAGGATCCTGCGTGGAATCTTTCGAGAGTTCTGACGCACCAAGTAACGCGAGCCGCATTTTGCTCTTCACATAGCAAATGCGGTATCCATCGGGAAAACAACTTTTTTACACCTAATTGTTTATGCAAGATTATTTGTATTTGACTCATGCCAATGTCTAAAGTTGCCTGAATTTCGCGGTATGTCACATGTCAATCTTCCTCAATCAGCTTACGCACAGCATCAACGTTTTCTTGGGTGACTGCAGTTTTTGGACGACCTTGACGAGGATCATCACTGAGCTTGACACGTCCACGTTGAAATTCAGCAAACCAGCGATAAATTGTGGTTTTGGATGGGGCTTCATCACCAAATGCAGAAATCATCCGGTCAACACACTGTTTTTGTGTTAAACCACTTCGAAAGTCATAATAAATCATCGCTCTTGAGTTTTCTCGAGTCAATTCCATTTTCTCTTCTTCTTCTACTCTTAGATTATGGCTTCTGTAGGTTATCTTCCACAATTTCGCCAATGTCAAATTTAAGGCAACGTCGTACGGTATTTAGATGAATAAATCTTTACATAATCATAAAATATTTCTCAAAAATGCAAAAAATTCTAAAAAATATGTCGGCAACGTCGTACGGTTCAATTGTTTTTTTTCTTCCATTTTCTCAACGACTAAACAAGTTTGACAAAACCTTGTGACAAGACCGTGAATCTTTTTTTAAATAAATAAATGGTATTCGATTTGTAAAACCAAGGAGTTTTCAATTAAAAAGATTTTAGTATGACAGGAACAGTGGAAATATTCCATTCCCGATACTTTTAGTGCAGCCTATGTACACCTCTCCCAATTTGCGTGTTCACTTATAAACATGCACAAGATTAGCTGCCACTATAGTAGGTATAGCCATGATCGCTGGCAGCGCTGTGTTCTCCATAGCGCCAAGTGCTCGATCACACGGTACGGCCCAAAAAGTGCAGTCCTGTAGCCTCAAAAAATATTAGCGAATTCAACGTTGGTTATTGATTTAATACAGTTCCATATAACAGTCACTTCAATAATTTTAAAGACGTCATAGATAAATTCACAAATAAAATGGAGTTTCAAATCTTGAACTTGGGTTTTATATAATTATATGTGTAACTATTTCTGATTATTGTTCTGCTGGAAAGCTTGTTACTTAATTTCTATATTACTATTTTAATTCCACACTAATGAAACATTGCGAACAATGTTTTATGCTCTTGTATATAGTTCCTTCGGCAACCTGTACAGGGGCGATTCAGTCATATTCGTCCAGGGCGCATAAATCCGAAATACCCCTCTGATTCACTGATCAATTAGAAGAAATAGTCCTTGTCGGTACAAGGACTATCTCTTCCAGTTGATATCGTTAAAAAATCGCAGTAAGTATGTAATATACTCAAATAAGGACGATCTTCGCCGGCTGGTACGAGTTGGATTAGAAAAGCCGAGGATCGTGCTCTGTGGCGGACTAGCAGTCGTGGCTATTCGCCATGTAGTACCAGCCCATCACATCTTCGCTCGTTATCTTTTTCCGCGATTGGCCGCCCATAATATCTGACCGTCCTAGGCCCGGGCTTAGTCGGTCCTATGCAATTCTGCCCCTGGACAATGGAGAGGCCTTTTGTGCGTTTTGATTCATAAGCAACGAACTGTAATAATGGTGGATATATTTGCGTTTGTTTGTTCACTATTCTATTTTATTTGTTAAGTTTGCCTTATATATAGTTGTGTTGTTTATTTATAATATATACATATTAATTATACATTTCTTCACATAGTTCAGTATAACTTAAAATAAATATTAATGCTGTGTCGCATATGTGAGCCACTAGGGGGTCTAGTTGAAAATCAGCGCCAGTCGCCTGCCTGGCACATGCTGAACTAGATACCCATTTACATTTACTCAACTGTGGGGCATACACTTTGATAAAAATTTCGCTTCTAATTTCTCTGTTTAGTATGTTATTGTTTGTGATGTCTCACTTGGTCGCGGAATAAATGCTTTCTTGCTTTCTTTCTTTCTATATTATGTCGGCTGGACAGCATATGCTGATGATCATAATGATGAAAATGAGGACATTACTGCATAATCTCTTATGAATTTACAACATCTATGGGAACTACGTGCTATGGTTCACAAGTCAACAAGATTTTCTATTAAGTAAATGGATAAAATATTAGAACAGGGTTTCTTACTTCCACTTTACCGCACTTCAGCAAATACGACGGCGTCTCCGGCATAGTAGTGAACAGCACAAGATGTAGAATAGGCACGATCAAACACACCCACAGCATCGCGTTGTAACTTAGATATTCCCCCATCACATACGCGAACAAATTGCCCAAGTTCTGAGACAATACCACCAAACTCCCCAAAGTTCCTCTTATCGAGTCTTCACTGATTTCCTTGATGTAGAGAGGGGTGACTACGTAGGAGCCACTCACACCGAGGCCAACGATAGCTCGCGCTGTTATTAGAGCCCACGTTTCGGTGGAATATAGTTTCAGACCCCAGCACGCCTGGAAAGATATAATATAGTTCATTTGACCTGCACGCATAAACCCTCAAAGTTGTGAGTGTGTGTGTGTCTTTTCAACGACATTTGGCCGTTGAATAAGTGCACGTTGCGCACACAATGTTAAAACTAGGAGTTTCGCGATGCATCGTCGTCTTTGTACATCTTTCGGTACCGACCCCCGCAGCTGCAACGACATGATCGATTGTCTCTGGACTGTACGATAGTACAGCCACAGTTCTATGAGGATAATTTAAGTAGGATATAAGTAGTATATCTAAGTAGATATGGCATCACCTCGGATATCTATGGCACCACCCCATCTCTTTCCGTGGGTGTCATTAAAGTTGACTATAGGATCAACCGGACGACGGGCAGCAGCGTCCTTCGAGTACATTAATTACAAGTCAACTGCGATCACCAACCCACCTGTCAAGCGTGGCGGTTATGGCAAAACCCCCCAATGAGCACACCACACAAACTCAGACCTGTCATTATAGCGATATTTGGGGGAACCATGTCCAGCTGAAATATTGATATCGACAATCACCTGTTGCAACACTAAATTTTAAAAAAGTTTATTTCGCATCTTTCCATGATTCCGCTGGATCTCGAGATCTTATTTAGTAGCGCTACAGATTAACTAATATTTTAAACGTAAGTAGTCTTCCAAGTATCAACTATAAATTTCATTTAATCCAAAATTACACAAACTTACAGCCATAGAACATGACGTCAACATCAAAGCCCTTTTCCTTCCAAAGTTATCCACAATGTACCCAAAAAAGAACACAGTTGGGGTCCCCACGAGATATACTACAGACGCCATCCAGGATATGGTGTCAGGGTGTACGGGGGCTGAAGCGGGGGTCTCTTCTGACATGAGCCGGGGTCCCATGGGGGAGATCCAGCCGATCGCCGTACCGTACGAAAACACTGGCAGCACCACTGTAAAGATAAGAAAGGCATGATAAGTGACGATAGCAGGAATAGACAGAATTAATTATAGTTTTATACTCCGATAGTGAGCTGAGAAGACCACGGGCCAAACCGAATCATATCAGTCATAGGACATGATGCTGAAAAAAAGCCTCCCCCATAGATTTCCACAATTGTCACATCATTTTGGGGGTTATTTTCAAGAACTAACCACGCTTAGCAGGCGGGTTGGTGAGTGCAATATGGCTACTAGTCTATAGAAGGAACGCTCCTGCTTATCCCTCTGGTTTAGAGCCCCTCGGGATGGTTACTTACAGCGAGGTTTTGCTGCGATAAAAACGCGCGTTTGTGAAAACGCACCACCGCATCGCAACACTGGCCTAGCTGCAGAAGCCCTGCAACAGTCGCAGTGTGTAACCGCTCTTAGTCGCCTTTTTACTACATCCAAGGGAGAAGATAGAGTGATGCTATATTCTAAATCCGGACACCGCATGAAAAGCCTACGGTTGGTAATCTCCTAGATTTATCCCGACGTGGGAACAAATTTAGAGGTTCAGGCCTCTCAGCCTTTTTAGCGACCACTAGAGTCGAGGCTTATAACGTGTAACGTGTGCTACTCACGCACCATATCACGCACAGCATATCGTAAAATCACAGATTAAATAGTTAGTTGCTATTATAAGTCATTCCACTAACAATTAAAAAGTTGGGACTCGATATATATATATACAAGACTTACTTTATGGACGTCCGAAACCCTTCGTACGTCCTAAATTACTATCATAATAACCCTAAAAATAATAAACCCGACAAGTGAAAGTTGAACTCGCGTGGAGAGAGGATGAACATGTTACCTACCATGTTTTTAGGGTTTCGTACATCAATTATCTATACAAATAAATAAAATTGAAGTGTCTGTTTGTAATATCAAAATAACAGCTTTTTACTAAATGCATATGAAAGTATATACGATACCAACAACAAAAAAACAATTTTTACATTTTTTGTCTGTCTGTCTGTTTGTTCCGGGTAATCTCCGAAACGGCTGGGCCGATTTTGACGGGACTTTCACTGGCAGATAGCTGATTTTATAAAGAACAACTTAGGCTACTTTTATTTTAGAATAATAATTAGGGTTCCGCGCAAAAAAATAAAACCCTTGAAATCCAATATATAGATTCTATGTCAAGTGTCTATGTCGAAGTACTCTAAATTTCTTTTCAATTCAACGCGGGTGAAACCGCGGGTCCCAGCTAGTTTTGAATAAATAGTTTTAGTTATTTAAGAAAACAGATGAAAATTTACCATTCCCTCCGTTTATCTCCGAAACTAATGACTGAATAATATACAGAAAATTATTCGTTACTTATAGACTACAGGGTGATTATCGATTATCCCGTGGGTGTCGTAAAAGGCGCCTATGGGATTAGCCGAAGGACGGGCAGCAGCATCCTTCGAGTGCATCTATAACTCAAATGCGATCGCCAACCCGTCAGCCAAGCGTGGCGATTATGGAAAAAATCTCCCAATGAGCACATAACACAAATCCATACCGGTCGTTGTGGCAATCCCTGGGGGAGGCATCTGTCCAGCAACGGACGTTTTTCGGCTGATTATGATGATGATAGATTACAGGAAACCCCATAAGAAATCTACAGATTTCTTATGGGTTTTCCTGTAATCTAATCTTAAAATAAAATAGTAATTCTTTCAATACTGAGTGTACAAACTTACAGTTGCAGTTGCAATGTATGAGAGACTATGTTAGGTGCACGGAACCCTAAAAACCAAATCGATTTAATGCAATTTTTAGTTATGTGCACTATGTTCTGACAACCTATTACACTTCATTTCATAGTTACTGAGATTCGCACAATCATATACAGGTACTGTCTGGGACTTTCTTTTAAACAATGTTAAACGTATTAATACTGATTGATGTACCTGTCTTACTTAGGGGTTCTAATTTGCAGGCAGGAACAAAATCCGGCATTTTATTTCCCTTTCATCACATTAGTCAAAAGACGTCCACTGCTGAACAAAAGCCTCCCCCGTAAACGACTGGTTACATTTTGGGAGGAATTTGCCAGTACTCACCATGCTTGGCAGGCGGGTTGGCGAACGCAGTACTGCTACTGTTTCATAGAAGGAATGCTGCTGCCCATGCCTCTGGTTTAAAGTCCCTTAGTCGCCTTTTACGAAACCAGAGGAGGAAATGGAGTGGTGCTATATTCTTAATCCGGACACCACACGAATCACATCCCTTTAGCACTGTGTGAAAACATAACAATTCATTTGTTCATTCTACTTCATAACATAAATCAACTTTGTTATCATTTCAGCCGAAAACCATCTACTACTGGACACAGACCTCCCCCAAAAATCGTCACTTGTGTGCGTCACTGTGTTATTAAGAGTTTTGCATTGGTCAGGCGGGTTGGCGATCACAGTTGAGAAGTAAGAAATGCACTCGAAGGACGCTGCTACCTATCCTCCGGCTAAACCCATAGTCGTCGTTTTACGACGCCCATGGGATAAGATAGAATGAGACACGGCCATCAAAAATCAACTTTATCACACTATTACAAACAGTTTATCAAAAAGAAAAAAGGGTTGTTGTCATAATTGTGGATCAGTAATTTGTTTTCTATTATCCCATGTGCAGAAGTTCAATCTCGAAGTTCTTGCTGAGCTGAGACCTTTTAGACACGCAATACCACATCGAACCCTCCTACGACACGTAGATATAAATGTACAAAGGACGCCTTGTTTGTGCTCCATGTATCATGTTTTTTTTTCGTTGTGTACTTCTTGTTTCTATTTTTAATAGTTTTTTTTTTGTATTTATATCTACTTTTATGTTTTTACTTGGTTGGTGTGGTATTTTGTATGGTCTAATAAATTATTTCTTTCTTTCTTTCAATCCAAATTGAAAAGTTTCTATATATATTTGGTCAATTTATAACCGCCTCTATTCAAACTATTTCAAACCATGACAAACATAAAAACACGTTAGTTAACGCTTTATTAATAGGCCATATTTATTCCGCACTCAATTCTTAATTGTCTACACGATTGCAAACAAACCAATTTTGCTGCGTTACTGCTAATCATTGTTTAATTAGTTGGAGTGTACCACGTGCGACCCGGCAATAGTCCTGCACGTGCTCAGTTGACTCCGTGCCAGTTCAGAAGACCTGGATGATGTATTTTAACCATGTTAACTAGTTGGCTGACCCTGTTATGTTAAAAAAGTCACGGATAAGGAAGCGGAAGGTGTAGTTGAACACGGGCCAATTCGTAATCTGCCCTTTTTAATAAAGCAAAGGTTTCGCAAACCACCGCATCTTAATGTATAGGATCGCACATCACACGATTACTTATATAAATATTGTTAATTTTACTCTATTGTTTAAGTATACTCAATGTTGGAAATGGTTATTCTAAGAAACTCAAACTAAGAAACAACGTCAAACATGATCGAAAATGGATCGAAACTTGATCGAAGTCTTAACGGTATTCTGCTAACGTTTCGAACTGCCAGAACTACTAAAATTGTTAAGAAATAAACG
This sequence comes from Diloba caeruleocephala, assembly GCA_947459985.1. Lineage (NCBI taxonomy): Eukaryota > Metazoa > Arthropoda > Insecta > Lepidoptera > Noctuidae > Diloba > Diloba caeruleocephala. The sequence goes on along the minus strand of OX381627.1, from coordinate 9,803,183 downwards.
CCAAAATTGAGACTGAAAAGTGACTAGATTGAGATCATACTCATCTTTCTCAAATCCGACTGAAGTTTAAGAATAGCAGAATACCTTTTTTTTCTAAACTCATAATTTAATCTGATTCGGTCAACTTTCAGTGATAGTGTAAATTAATTACGACAATTTGCCCTCAGGATGTAATGGAATGGGTTTATATGTTACTGTAAAAGCTCAAACTACGGTAAATCCTAAGATTTTCCAGTAAAACCTATTTACGAAGTCTTTCTGTGATAATTCTTTAATTTAGTACTTTTTTTCGCATTCACTCGATAAATCTTAGGTTTTATGGTAGACACGGTGAATGTTGAAAATACCTGTCTCAGTGTATCTTAAGATATTTATAGTCACTCGCTTAAAAACTACCTTTATAATATAATTATATATTTTTATCTTTATAATAATAAAAGGTTAATAATCTTAAAGAACAAATACTGTCACAGCAAGTTATGGTGGGCCTGGGGTGGCCCTTGGCTAATAAAAAAAAACAGATGATCCATTGAAAATCATCGATGTTGTTCGACAAAATGTATGGTACAATCCGTCACCATTTTTTATTGTATGCAACCGAGTGACGAGTTGACTTTTACATTTAATTATTGTTGGAATTTTTGTGTACATGTATTTAAAAATATTGTATATGACAGTGTTGCTGGGAAATTTGTTACGCTGTTCCTTCTGCCCAGCTCACACTTACACTAGCGGTGAAGGGTGGGCTTATATGGGTGCTGTCTAATGTTGACGTTCAAAAAGAACTACTTTTTTAGTCTAGTTTGTATAAATGATAATTTCATTTCATGTCATTCGTCTGGCGATAACCGTTAACAGCAACAATTGCAATGCTACCGAGAACTATACCTCCGTGGTACCAATGCGCGCTCGTCACCTCACGACACAGTCATTATTTAGTTTCTTACACCCAATAATTTCACTAGCTATCGTGTCCGTTAAACCGGAATACATGTTTAAAGTTTAAACACTATTGCTTGGCAAAATATTTGACAATACAGTGGTTACCCAGCCGGACCCTTGCAATAAGATGAGGTATCAAATAGTAAAATGTTCTAGTTAATGAAGTTGTTCGCAGTGCTACGAATATAATTAAATGGAGTCAAACAACAAAAGCTGCAGGGGTAGCAGAAAGTAATCCATAACCGCTCTGTCAAGAGTGTGATGTTGGATTTAGGAAAAAAATAGGTAATTGGTTGAAGAATAATATCGATACTCAAAGTGCATGCTACTAGCATCCATATAGTAAGCTTCTTACGACATGGACTGGTGGAGAAAGGAAGATATGGGTTTTTAATGATTAGTTACCCAAATATGATCGGCAGCAGCGTCCTTCGAGTACATTAACAACTCAACTGCGATCGCCAACCCGTCTGCCAAGCGTGGCGATTTTGGCAAAACCCCCCAATGAGCCCACAACACACTCATAACGGTCGTTGTGGTGATCTTTGGGGGAGGCCTGTGTCCAGCAGTGGACTTCATTCGGCCGAAATAATGATATATTTATTATTACTCGTATATTGCTTAGGATTAGCTTTGCTATAAGATTGCCTTAGATAATATTCAGTCAAAACCATTGGCTGTGGCTTAAAATAAATGGAGACAGGAGAACGCTCTAGAGTCCATGGTTGTCCTCCTAATTTAAACAGTCTAGAGTCTAGACCGTTTAAATTACTAAGCAATGGCATAGCTTCATTCAAACACCAAATTAACTCTTAGAAAAAGCTTACGCCGATGTTTTATTGGAAATACCTACAAATAAAAATATTTTCGGACCAAATGTCGTATACCAATATCATCTCGTCAAAAAATAAACACACATTCATTCTAACCTCAAAATAAAAACTAAAAGTAACATATTTTTGCGTCTTTTACATACCGTCATCACAAGGGACACATGCATCAGGTTAATTGTCCCCGTGTCCCGGTTCAATTGGGAAGGGTCGTCGATGCATCTGAGATATCGCCGGGAAGTCTCGATCATTCTAGATTGCGATTAATTGCTATATCGTAAACAACAAATTTGCAATGATTGTTTTGTTTTGAACTTACAATAGCTTTTGTTTTGTTTTTTTTGCCCCACACTAGTATTTCTCCTGTCTCGTGGATGCGTTTGCAGATATAAATTCCACACACAATACACCCAGACCCGGAACCACTACCTGCAGATCATACAAATATTTGTTCCGTGCAGGAATCGAACCAGTGACCCGGAGCGCAGCAGCCGACTGTATCAGCCACTGCACCAAACGTGCCGTCAAATATCCGATAGTGTTGCTAATTTTGAATGATAAAAACGTATTAGAGATTTTTCAGAGCAGAAGCCCGAGCTGTACCTTAGTTTAAATATTTAAACGGTAACACAGCAATCAAATATATTTAATATTATTGTTTTTTTTAAGTTATTCTTATTTTAGCACGTTGTAGAAGAGTTAAACTGGGAACTGCACGCGAATACCGCCACGACATGCGATAATATGAAGTTGGCTGTTAAAGATAGGTAGTATTAAGTTATTGTAAGTGAAAAACTATACCAGTCAATATACCGGGTTATTCGGAAAGGGTAATAAGCCGCGGCTAATTTAAAGTCTCACTATGGTCTCACTGATGACTGCTTCACAGTAAACGCCTCAACATATAAAACGAAATTTTCGGCTTGGCTCCCTTTCCGACTAGCCCGGTATAATAGTCAAGACCTAGAAATAAAACAAGTGAAAACCGTACGACGTTGCCGACATATTTTTGTAGGTATTTTCATTGAAAATTATTTTATGAGTATGTAAAGAATAAGATTGATTAATCTGAACACCGTACAACGTTGCCATATATATGACATTGGCGAAATTGTGGAAGATACTCTACACAAGCCATAATCCAAGAGAAGAAGATAATAGTCAAAGTTTTAATTCAAGTCCAATTACTGGCACATATGAAACGTCAGAGTTTAAGTCGCACGGTTCCAATTAGTTGGTCTTTGGAGAAGAGCGGGCAAGAAACTCCATCGACACTGTTTTTAAAAATAATAGAGGTTACAATGTTCATTTATACTAATTATGGTAAAAGATTCCAAAGATTCAAATGTAGGTTAAAGTGTGAAGGAGGAAAATACTGCACTAATTGTTTAATTTATTCGTAATGGCAGTCTATTGGCTTACAGTCTTTGGGAACTGCCCCGTATAATAGAATAGGGCTGTATATTCATATACAGATAACTGTTTTTAGTTTTATGTCCTAAATTTCTCCTGGACTGTATTTAATAATAATAATTATTATAATTATTAATTATTATTAATTATTAATTATTATAATTATTATTATTAAATACAGTTCAGGAGAAAAATGGATTATATAGTTTTAGAAGTATATAATCCATTTAGCACCCATTGCAATAGACCTTATCGTTATAATTCCATCTCATAAAATAGCCTTACACCATCGGGGACAATCCATGACTTCATTTTGTAGTGCAGCTATGGAGAGTCCCCGGTTGGTGTCCCATTACATTTTAGATTAAAATTCTCTAAAGGGCCTCTGCGCGTTGGACCCATGTCCCCGCGTAAGCCTGTCAAAAGACCGGGTTCCCCCTTACAGGGGATATAAACCCGTGAAAAGAGAGACGTAGATAATAATTTTTTTTTTCTCTCTTCACAAAGGTCACAAATTTATAAGATGATAACAACAGGTAATATGTTCCTTTGTGAGAGACTGGAGTCTGTACTAGGGAAGCCCTGTGTGACAGGTCATCAATAAACACAGATTAATCGTTTGTAAAGCAACATATGTATTTATATATTCACGAGTAGTACTCGTTAATGAACTCATTGTTTGTAATTTTACTGTTACATTTAGCTTTAATTCAAATTAAACGTAACGTAACGTTCTGACGTATTTTCGCAGTCTGAGACTGTGGCTTTAGGTGTCTATCTGTATGTCTGCCGCCGAGCAGTGGTTTTTTACTTTAATCATTAATTGTTCTGGTTTGAGACCCACTGTAAAATTACTAGTCATGAGAGACTAAATAACTAATATATCGAGGTGACGAGCGCAGTGTGGCGCCACGCTGGACTAGTCCTTTTTTTTTATTGATCCGGTGGATGTACATCATGTACTTCCTTCGCCCCGGGAAAGGGCGAAGGGGCATGCCGAACTCCTACCGGCTAAAACCACCGGAGTGATTATCATCGGCACCGAAGGGAGGCTCCAGGAACTCGAATAATCTCCATCTAGAGCCACCCGTTAGTGCCTTTTGGCACATCTTTACAGTCATCCCCTCTAGCGGAGGGAAAGCGACTGTAAAGAGGCCACCCCCCCAGGCATCTCTCGAGGGGGTTGTAAAAGATTCCCCCGAGGCCTCACTATACGCTGTGCTGCGCACACAGCGGTATGTGACCACATGCGCACCGCTGTCTTCCCGGGGGTCGCTCGGTATGAGCACGCGGATTTCCCAATATGCGCGCTCGCGACCCCAAGGCCATGCCATATGAAAACGCCAGGAGGCTCAGGCGTGTTGGACACGGGTGCCGCGGCGGTTGTTACCCCGGGTCCGTGTACGCAGGACTAGTCCTGGGTAGCATTACAGTTGTTATGGGCAGGCGCGCCGCTTACCACCAGGCAAATGCCTTGACAGTAGATTTCAGACTGCGATTGCACCATTTTTGGATAGGTTTCAGGGTGTTTTTTTTTTTATTGTTATTGTGTCCTATACAGGTAAGCAAAAACATGTGGCCTTTGAAGTGTTTTATAAATCGTATCAAACATGACCGATGCTTGCTCCTTCTTTCAAATTAGGTATTCTATTATTTTTAAACCCTTTATACCACCCAGTAAGTTCTGTTCTAGGGGAAAGCTCCTAACGGACAAACCCACAAACTATTGCAAACTGCTTCAACAACTTGTTTATAGATCAAATAAATAGTACTCATATTAATTATTACAATACTAACATTAGAATCCCCTGACAAATCATTTAAAAAATCTATATTTATGAACCCGTCTACTCAGCAGGAACAACATAAAATTACGTAAAGTTTAAAAAAGCAGTACGGGGTACGATGACATGTACATGTTCATTAATCATAACAAAACAAGTGTCGGTAAGTCCTACAGGCTCCTTTTAGGTTTTTTTTTTTTCCTGATAAGCTAAAAATGATGACAAAGACAGAAATGACTGCTACCGACCTAAGCACGTTTCCGTGCTCTGAAGAGTTTACATAAAAGTTATTTATGACCTGTTATTCAATTACTTTGACACATACAATTTATTCGCTAATAGTCTATCGGAAAATCAAAACCATGAATACTGTGGACTACTTTTTTTAAAGAAAATTATGGCCCGTTTGGAGGACTGCGGTGTATAGACTCTACGTAAGATCTCAGTACTTACTTACTCAGTAGTACAGAGCCTTTGATCACGCAGATCACCATTTTAGGGTTCTGCACGTCCAAATGAAAAACGGCGGAATCCACTAAAGTACTTTCAGCAGTAGCTGGTACCCTATCAACTCTGATATCCATCTATGTGAAGCTAAGCAAACATGAACATGCGACGCTGTCCATAAAGTTTCTAAAAAACATTTCATCCATCTATTTTCAATGTAAGTTCGGAAAATTGTCACGTCAACTCGAATAGATAAGAATATCTTGAGTATATACAAATTTAATCATCCCCAAATCAAAGTCAGTCCAATACCGGTCGCTATTTACGTAGTGTCAATGTGACCTCGAACTAGGAATAGAAGTCAAGAGTGTTGTCGTGGAATAAACGTGTATGCCTAGATGTCTACTTAATATGGTTACTTTTTCGTGGGAGTCACGTAGATTTTAATGACATAAGAAATCTTTCACTTTCGGATTCGATTTGTTTATCGTTATAAAAAGAAATAGGTATATTTATTTTTAATTATTGTAAATTAGGCCCTACGCCCGAATCCGAAACATGGCTATTCAAATAATATTTGTTCCTTCCAAGTTGAAATAAACATTAGGCGTAGAAAACCAAGCATCTGAAAAATCTCTTCTTTCGAATTGACAGTTCCGAGGGCACACGTGGGGTTTAACTTCAGTTACCCTAACCTATCTTAAACAGTTAAGAGAGAAAGTTAAGGTAACAACCTTACTTAACGTACAAGTGGTGGGTCTCCTAATGCAAGAGTTTGGCTGGGTAGACACTAACGCATTGCTAGATATTCTGCTACCAAGTAGTAGTGTTTAAACCACAGTTAGGTAACTCGTTACAGTGTTCCGGCATGAAGGCACTGCAGCTAGTGAAATATTGGACAAAAGAGACTAAATAACCACAGGATTAATCCTGGATAGCATCACAATTGTTATGAGCAGGCGTGACGCTTACCACCAGGCGAATGTCCTGTTCGTTTCGTCATAAGGTAGTATAGAAAAAGAAAATAACTTATTCTGTGCTGTACTGTACTGTTGTTAAGCTTCTAATATGAGATTTTATAAATAACTCCGTCATCTATTAATTAACTATTTGTAACTAAAGTCAAGGTTATGATAGTGTGAACTAATGCGTGGTTTCCTTAAAACTATCGTATCGGTAAAAGAGTCTATAGCTAGGCACTTGTATCGGACTTTTTCTTTGTGCTTTGCGTGTGAAACTTGAAATCAATCTAAGTTTCATGAAGATTTGTAAACAATAAATAACGTGTTATTTAAGCAAAAACGGTGATCTTCTAGCCAACCCAGTTATGATAGACTAATCCCAGTCCTAGACGGTCCATGACCGGAACAGACAAGAGCGTAACGATTTTTTTTTCGGTGGGTTCAGATTGAAATCATTGCTGGATAACTAATGCCATATAATTCGAGGGTGGGCCAGAAGGATTCTGGGCTGGACCGGATACATCTGCTTATAGGGCATTAAACTCTAACTTAAGTCCTCTACTTAAGTGTAGAGCATCGTTCTCTTTACAGTATTTGTCCTGGGCTGCACCAGAGTCCTGTTTTCTGAATACTTTCAGTCTGTATTTGCAACTCGATCGTAACTTCTGAAACTCCCTTCACTTGTCATCTATCTTGCGTTTTCCTCCTGCATACCGCTTCGGCTACTTTGGTGTTACCATCCACAGAGGATGATCTAAAAATGCTAGTTAACCTGCTTTCCGACTAATTCTTCGCTCTTTTATGTACCGTTGTCAGGTTGTTGACGCTCCTATCGTCTCTCACGACTTCCTAGCAGCGTTTACTTACCCAACACAAATACATATGGTTTTTTATTTCATTGAATTTATTGATGTCACAGACGTATTGTTAAAGTGTATTTAAACACGCGTCGCCAGTTACGTATTATTATTATTCTATGCTATTATTATCATTAATCATATACTATTAGAGAACACTCTTTTGTTTGTGTACTTAATATGCACATCTGCACATTAAAACTATTTAAATCATCTTTATGAGTGAGCCTACAGGGTCTACCTTGTTTAAGGACTCGTGTCCCTGTTTCGGTAAGGTTTTCAATGAAAAAGTATTCTTTATAAATTAATCAATTCAATCAGCATATCGAAGTCCACTGATAAAAAAGGTAGCCGATACGCTTTAGCTGTTCGCCTTCCTGATCCACTGTACCCCAGCTGCTATTTCCTTATCCCGTATAGAACACATTTACTACCTGTGACCCGTATTTTATAAGGCAATAAAACATTTCTTAATTCCTATTTCATGACATAATCTACCTCACTGCCAAATTTTACTTAAATCCGTTTAGCCGTTTCACTGAGATGGAGAGACAATTATACAAACTTTCACATTTACGATACTAATAAGAACATTCATGGTCATTCATTCTTGGTCTTCTGGTTCTTGGCTTGGATGTTTACGGACTCGCTTCATATCCACTGTTTTGTTCCTTCTTTCACGATGGGACACTAGGATTTCTCCTGTGTCATGGGTAAAATCTCACATGCACAAACAACTGCAAGACATTTGGGAAGCCCTTAATGATTTCTTTAAAAAAATGAGAATAAAGTTAAATTTAAAATTGACGTGATAAACAAGACTATGGATAGTAATAATTTAAATATAATATTTCTAAATGATACTCATCATTTAGAAATATTAATTAATAATAACACTAATGCGGTAGGAAACGGCGGAATAATTACAAAAATAATCAAATTATGCGCAAGGTATATTTGCGTACTTGCGTATTTATATATCGCTAAAGGAAGCTACATTTCCGGAAGTACTAAAAAGTGTATTATAAAACCGTTTTTTAAAAAAGGAGAGGTAACTGACATGAATAACTATCGTCCAGTCACATTTATTCCCGTAAACAAAGCGTAGTATAGCTGCCCGAATAAAATAACAAATAGCTGACGTCAAGCATAGACACTGACACATGGTCCCCCGAGATTAGGCAGCAGCCGGTGTAGTGCACCTACTACCCTTTCGACTCGGGGGACGAGGCGCTGAAAGTGCTCTTCGAAGCCCCAACGACTGTCCAGGGTGAGCCCCAGGTATTTCATGTACCGGCCCACCCCGATTCGCGCGTCACCAACGCGTATCCACAAACTGGGTGGTTCTCTACTTCTCGGCAGTTTGTAAAACCATAGCGCCTCGGTTTTTTGAGGCGCTATCCGCAGTCCCAGGGCGTGGATTTTGGCCACGACAGTTGCCACTACTTGCTCCGCAAGCCGGATGGGTCACTCGAAGGACTCCCGCTGGCCAACACCAGAGTATCGTCAGCGTAACAGACTAAGCTGACGCTAGCAGGGAGAACGACACGTAGGACCGCGTTTAGGCAAGGTTCCATAAGAGGGGGCCGAGAACTGACCCCTGCGGAACCCCGCACGTAATCTCCCTCCGCTTTACGCTACCGTCCCTGCCCACATAGTGAATGTGCCTATCGCGCAGCTATCTGCGCTACCTGCAGGACATCATAGGGCCCTATGCCCTATGCAGGGCCTATGTAGGGTGGTTTAATGTCATATGTACTTTCTTAGTTAATCTAAGACTTTAACTTTAACGGTGAAGGAAAACATTTGGAGAAAACATGGATCCATTAGTCTGAAATGCTTTTCTGTACGCATGAAAATAAATTTTTAACTTGTAGTGGGACAGTTATGTTTCAGTGGGTGTTTGTGCATGTGACATTTATGTCTGTCAACGGTACTCACGATATGTGGGAAATAGTACTATGGGCCGTCGTTAAAAAGAACATAATCTAATTAATCTAAAATTGTCAGCTTAGCAGTCGCCGAACGCACCTCAACCCTTGTGGATCTTTTGTGCTGGTCCTAGCTCTATTCCGTGGCTGCCACATCGAAAATTTCTTGCAGTTACCCTGCGATTGTGGCAGCATGGAACTGCGCGTAATCAGATGATTTACCAGATGGTAAAAAGAACATAACTGAAGTATAGCTAGTGCGGCACCATATTTTTCTATAACCATGGCACAGAAATACAGTCCCTGGTCTCCATTAAGATAAAACATGCATAAATACGGTGTATTTTGAAAACAAAGGTTTGTTTCCAATCAGTTTCTGGGGCACACCAATAAATAACTAGGCCGTTTATGTAATTTATTATATACGTGTTTATATAGTTATGTTTCAGCTTAAACCCAATTTATTGATATTTGTACAAGTGCGTTCTGGTAAGACTACTCAATTTATTTTTCTATAGTAATTGTACGTAGGTACGTCATATTTATTTAATAATTGGATTCGCATATAGGTTTTAATGTAGTTTTTATTGATTTGGGGACAATTCATTTGGTGACGGTTATTATGGGACATATTTTAGTGTTGTACTGAAATTGGCAAAACTGGGCAACACGGAACATTTATGGAATCACTGCTGGGAACAACGTGTGGTGTTCCTCCATAGAAAAGGGAGGATCCTCCAGCCAGGCGGATGGTACGCCTGGCGGGCCGAAGCCCAACGATTGTTTTTTTTTTTATGATGGGCTTCTCGCCCTCATCCCAAGAGGGATATAGCTGCTTAACTGGGCAAATCGGCCCAACGATTGATGTTGGGCGACTGTATATATGCTGCGTTGCGTGAATACTTTTAATAGCGTGATTCAGGATTCTTTGACGTCATCGGAGAGTTGCATTTAATAGTCAAGTAGATGTCGTTGTAAGTTGTAGTTGTATTGCTGGCGATGTAGGTGTTGCCACATCACTCCCCCCCGAAGACCGGAGGGCGACCGTGGTTGATGAGTCAGCTGTTCTTGCGTCTTCTGAATTTTTCCCAATGTGCCAGTGAATGGTTCCAGTGCGTCGGAATTGAATGCCGTGGAGTCCCAGTGAGTCGGGACTGCTTACGGTGAATATCCCCGTCGGGGCTGATGCTGCGTATTCTCCAGTGAGTTGGAGTGGTGCAGTGAAGCGTAGTGGCTGACTGTTGCATGGACCAGGAGAAGTTGCTCTGCTTTAACCGGCCGTAGGTGCAGTGTGCTGTGCCATGCTGAAGAGAAGGGGCTGATGTGGTTCCGGGTACCAGGCTTGCATTTGCTGCAGCGTGTGGTGTAACCTTGTAGCCGAGATTGCTGGCTGGCAGTGTGACTTGCTGCTTGCTTCTTCTTGGGATTAGATGGGGAGTGATAGCGATGATGCGAAGTGACTGCTTCTCTGCATCGTGAAGGCTGCGCTGATGTCGCTTCTTACACACACTAATATTTATCGGAGACTTACCCCAGGCGTAGAACACAGGTACAGCAACACGCAATCATGATAAAAATTAAATTTATGAACTGTGAAGCAGTTCAAATTTCCTTTCCTTAATCCTAATCCATCACTTTATTAAAATGAAGATTATAAAATTAAATAATATTATTATTTTGTGCCCTAACCCTGACATAACCTATTTTTCATAAAAAGTTTTAAACTGGCTTCTCCCTAGTTTTTAGATAACTAATGAAATTATAATGGGTTCCTTTGAATTAGAATTATGTATATGTAATTTTAGTTCATCTCAGACACGTTTTTGTATGGCAGTTCAATATTATTTTCGTTAAAGTGGTATAAGACGAAACTTGTTTTGAAGTTCTAACATTCCTTTGAAACCAGAGTTAGGCAGAAATAGTTGCGATTATCTACTTCTACAGCTGCATTCATCTTTTTTCATCATCATCATCATCATCATATCGGCCATTTATACGTCCACTGCTGAACAAAGGCCTCCCCCATACATTCCACAACCGTGTCATAATTTCGGGGGGTATTTGCCAATACTTACCACGCTTGGCAGGCGGGTTGGTGAGCGCAGTAGGGCTACCGATTCACAAAAGGGACGCTGCTGCCCATCCCTCTGGTTTGGATTCCCTTAGTCGTCTTTTACGACATCCACGGGAGGAGATGGAGTGGTGCTATATTCTTAATCCGGACACCACACGGACTTTATCTTTTTTGTTGGTAGTTAATACTGTTACAATTTTAGACAATTACAAAAAAGATTGTTTTGTATGTAAATGGCTTATGATTACTTTTAGAACTGTATTTAATTTATAGGTTACTCTGTGCTAAGTGATTACAAACTCGCACTTGCCGGTTTTTTATATGTTGTAGACAAAATATTTTATTTTTTTAGTTATATGAGCTTGCCGGTCGCTAAACCGCCGCCACCGCCACCGTCAATACATTCACAACTCAACGGTTCCCGACTTTAGGGCTGACATACCGCCCATGTCGTATGTCTGCCATATCCTTTGGAATTCGGTTTCTAGTATTCTTCACTTACCACTTCCACTTAACGCCGGTTTTCTGTGACGGCGTGGTGCTTCCCCGGTCGAGCCAGCCCGTTTGCAAGCACTAGTCAACTAATGTGTAGACATAGGCTAGGCTAGGCTAGACTAACCTACAAACCTTCAAACGGATTACATGGCGTATATTATAGTTATTTATGTTTTTCCTGACGTTTTGAACACTTTGTTTGTTTAACATGCGTTTGTCACAGTCTCAAGATGTCTAAGGTGAAATGCGTCGTTACAAATTTGAAAAGTTATTATTATTAATTCTAATCCAAAATTTGTTTCGATGCACCCAGTAATCACTCAGTGTTTTAATGCTTTTTAGTGTGGGACTTTATTACTTTAATGACAGGATTCCAAACGTAATAATGCCTTCTCTATTGAAACTAGGATATTTTTTAAATATCAATAGCCTCATGAAACATTATTTGTATATATCGGTTCTCTTTCCACGTTATGAAAACGAACAACCAGTTCTCACACTTTCATGTGCCACTTTTCGTTTAAAACATTCAAAGGAAAAATAATTAGGGGCCTCCACTAGTTTGCTGACAAAAAAAAATTGTGCTAACAAGATTGTCACGTAATTAGACGTGGTTGAGGCTTCAGCACGATTTGGAGGCTTAGAAATATTGGGGTTGTGATTTGAAACAGAAATAAATCGTAAAATAGATTTAGTGCTATTAACCATAACAAAGTAATAAGTTGCGTCATGAAATTTAAGTTACAAAGCAGTGTAAAGTAATTGGAAATACGAGACTCGTTCACTCCTATTTGCACACACATACATCAGTAAATAAATATCTACTTCAGCAGTGGCCCAATGATCACTATAATGAACATTACTTTAATCGCTATGCTTGGCAGGATTGGTGATCGCAGTTTATTTTTACTAGCATACGGGAAAATGCTGGTGCCTATTCATAGCATATAAAATTATCTTATCGTATCTTATCTTATCGTATCGTATTGTAGCTTATTGTATCTTGTCGTATCTTATCGTATCTTATCGTATCATATCGTATCTTATCGTATCTAATCGTATCTTATCCTATCTTATTGAAACTGGCTAAAAAACTACCCAATCAAATGTTCATGGGACCAACTCGAAAGCATTTAGCACCTGTTAAAAATAATTGCTCAAATCGGTCTACAAATCTCGGAGTAATCGGCGTACATATATATAACACAAAAAATACGCATTTAATTGTGAACCTCTTTTTGAAGTCTGTTAAAAAGTAATTTAATTTTTGGTTCAACATAGAAATTCCCTCTAAAATGTTACTATAATTCTAAATTACACGACGTGGCGGTTTATGCCTATATGTTTATGCATTAAGTTTCGGACACACAGAAGGATAATCTCTTGCTGTCGGAAATGTCCGTCCGTCACGACGAGTTGGACGCGGTTAGTGTTACATTAATTACGACCTTGTTTGAGTAGAAATTCTGTTAATTATGGAATTTTTTTCTATACATCTATACAAATGAATAAAATTGAAGAGTCAGGGGTGCAATTCTCTAAGCTCAAACATCCATACATCCTTGAATACAGAATTGAAATAACGGTGAAAAATCAATTTGGGATTCGCTATGACTTGATTCAAGTTATTCAAGGACACGTTGCAGACGGTGAGCCATGAGGACCAGTCTTAGCGAATGCCAAATTGGGTTATCGCCGTTATTTTAAGTCTGTATTCAGGGATGTATGGATGTTTGAGCTTAGAGAATTGTACCCCTGTTTGTAATGTCAAAATAACAGCTTTTTACTAAATGCATATGAAAGTATATACGTACGAAAGTATATATAAGTATATACACCTACAACAAAAACACAAATTTTCATTTTTTTGTCTGTCTGTTTGTTCCGAGTAATCTCCGAAACGTGGACCGATGTTGACGGGACTTTCACTTGCAGATAGCTGATGTTATAAGGAATATCTTACGCGCATCGTACATGCATACAATATAACTACAAAAGTTGGTAAAATTGTCTACGTGTTTCGAGTTCAACATAAATATAGAAGATTCGTCCTCATAATTAAACTAGCTGGGACCCGCAGTTTCACCCGCGTTTAATTTAAAAGAAATTTAGAGTACTTCGACATAGACACTTGATATAGAATATATATATTGGATTTTAAGGGTTTTATTTTTTTTACGCGGAACCCTAATTATTTTTCTAAAATAAACGTAGCCTAAGTTATACCTTATTACATCAGCTATCTGCCAGTGAAGGTCCCGTCAAAATCGGTTCAGCCGTTTCGGAGATTACCCGGAACAAACAGACAGACAGACAGACAAAAAAATAAAAAATTGCTTTATTGTTATAGATCCCGTATATACTTTCATATGCATTTGGTAAAAAGCTGTTATTTTGAAATTACAAACAGACACTTCAATTTTATTTATTTGTATAGATAAAAAACTTTGACTTTGACTTTGATGGGCAGCAGCAACCTCAGCTCACCAACCCGCCTACTAAGGGGGGTCAATTCTGGCAAACCCCCCACAATGATGACACAATTGTGGAAATCTATGGGGGAGGTCTTTGTTCAGCAGTGGATGTAGTTCGGCTGATCTGATGATGAGTCGGTGTCCTGAAATCAATAGATTCCACTTCTGTCGCGTGTTCTGAGTAACACGCGCTCTAATTTTTTAAATCCTTTCCTTTCATAATATTTAAGGATTCGGAACTGTTATTTCATCATTTCGGCCGAATGAAGTCCACTGCTGGACACAGGCCTCCCCCAGAGATGACCACGACCGATTTGGGTGTGTTGTGTGCTCATTGGGAGGTCACGCCATAATCGACACGCTTTGCAGATGGGTTGGCGATCGCAGTTGAGTTGTTAATGTACTCGAAGGACGCTGCTGCCCATCCTCCGGCTAATTGCTAGTCGACTTTTACGACACCCGTAGGATGAGATGGGGTTGTGGTATTCTGAGCCAGCACCACTCGGCAACTGATATTTAGGTATTCCATTTATTATGTCTTTGACTTCGTTTTTGTAATTGCGAAAAAATATTTAACCTATCATGTAAATACATTATCAAAAACTACTCTTTTAAAACAGAGATGTTAATTTTACAAGCAAACGAGACCGATTTCGAGGGCGGCACTGAAAATTTCGGGAATCAAGGAAGTGACGCAACATTACTATTTAAAAATGTATTTATTGCTTTTCGAAGTATTCTCCGCGAAATTTGACACATTTTTCCATACGATGGAACCAATCATTGAAGCAACCATTCCATTCGGAAGTTGGGGTCTCCAAAATGGCCGTTTTGTAGGCGTCCACAGCTTCTTTAGGTGAAGAAAATCTCTGTCCCCGCAATTTATTCTTTATTTTAGGGAAAGTATAGAAATCATTAGGGCTTAGGTCGGGGCTGTACGGCGGATGGTCTAATAATTCTATGTTTTCTTGCTCTAAAAACTCTTTTGTTCTGTGCGCGGTGTGAGAACTCGCATTGTCGTGATGGAGGATGATGCGGCGGTTGCAGTTCTCTCTACGGAGTTCAGAAACGACCTGTGGCAAACAAATGCTAGCATACCATTCTGCATTAACCGTTCTTTGTCCCTCAAGAGGAATAGTCGTAACATGGCCGGTTTTGGAGACAAACGTGGCCACCATTTTTTTTGCAACACTCCGTGAACGAACAATTTTTGGTGGCTTTAACTCATTTTCGAACACCCAAACTCGTGACTGGTTTTTTGTTTCGGGTTCGTACGCATATATCCAGGATTCGTCACCTGATACGATGTTGTATACAGCATTTGAGGATCCTGCGTGGAATCTTTCGAGAGTTCTGACGCACCAAGTAACGCGAGCCGCTTTTTGCTCTTCACATAGCAAATGCGGTATCCATCGGGAAAACAACTTTTTTACACCTAATTGTTCATGCAAGATTATTTGTATTTGACTCATGCCAATGTCTAAGGTTGCTTGAATTTCGCGGTATGTCACATGTCGATCTTCCTGAATCAGCTTACGCACAGCATCAACGTTTTCTTGGGTGACTGCAGTTTTTGGACGACCTTGACGAGGATCATCACTGAGCTTGACACGTCCACGTTGAAATTCAGCAAACCAGCGATAAATTGTGGTTTTGGATGGGGCTTCATCACCAAATGCAGAAATCATCCGGTCAACACACTGTTTTTGTGTTAAACCACTTCGAAAGTCATAATAAATAATCGCTCTTGAATTTTCTCGAGTCAATTCCATTTTCTCAACGACTAAACAAGTTTGACAAAACCTTGTGACAAGGCCGTGAATCTTTTTTAAAATAAATAAATGGTATTCGATTTGTAAAACCAAGGAGTTTTCAATTAAAAAGATTTTAATATGACAGGAACAGTGGAAATATTCCATTCCCGATACTTTTAGTGCAGCCTATGTAAGTCTCTATATTTTCTGTATAGATTAGTCTAATCACACACTTTCAAATTTTAATTGGATGTCATAAAAATTGCGGTAGTATTTATTAAACAAGCGAAATTTGCGATAGTGTTAAGTAAACGAAAAGTACTGTTTTGAGTTTGACGCATTCGACTTTACAATAATTTATTTAATTCTTTAAAATGGTCTTAATCTAGGTGATATTTATTGTACATAAGCGGTTTTTAATAAATTTTGCAGCAACAGGTTGCTAATGTACGACATTGATTCATACATAGTAATTAAGACCAAACAACTTGGCTATCTGAACACCTTCCTCTAAACTAAGTAAAACTTGTAAAAATAGAAGACAGGGGTCTATCCAGTCAGTTGTGTATTCTTTCCTTTCCATTAATAGAAGATGCTTCTGTACCGAATGCATTCTAATAGATGGAGAACTCTAATTAAGACAATTCAGAAATTTACTTTAAACAATAAACCATTTGTATAGGAAACTTAGCTTAATTATTTATATGTGTGCAATCAATATATATATAAGCCTGTATGGAATGAAAAACTGTGTGGGATAAGTGTTTGTGTTTCAGTTTGTAGTTAGGAGTGTAAAATGAAGGCACATCAAACTATTTAATAATTGGATTATGATGTTATATTTAACAGGGAACAATACAAGCAAGTTCACGTGCGTTTTTGTATGCAGCAAGTCCACCTCACTACCTCAGTCTGATACCGACCATTGTCAACGATGAGCCTGTGTCAGCCGAACTCCCACGCGCTATTGATCAAATCATCTTGCGAGTCATCATCATTTCGGCCAAATGTAGTCCACTGCTGGACGCAGGCCTCCCCCAAAGATCACCACAACCACCGATATGGGTGTTTATGGGCTCATTGGGGGGTTTTGCCATAATCACCACGCTTGGCAGACGGGTTGGCGATCGCAGTTGAGTTGTTAATGTACTCGAAGGATGCTGCTGCCCATCCTCAGGCTAATCCCTTAGTCGACTTTTACGACACCCATGGGAGGAGATGGGGTGGTGGCATTCTGAGCCGGCACCACACGGCACAGTAACATTTTGTTATTAAAAAAGGGGGGAAGCTGTAATAGATTATATACGAAAGAAAACTTGTTTAATTGAAAAAAGTAAGATATGTTTAACAAAAAATAAGTACGTAGCCGCTTACATAATTTTATTATTGTTGTAGCTAGCCGTGTAAGAATGTGAGGGTGAGAGGGGAATGCGGGGCGCGGTGCCCGATTTCGGATTAATTGTTTACCAATGCTTTGCCTTAATACAGTAGGCTTGTTTGAGGTTAATATAAGTCACATGGAGCATAGGCAAGTAGCATGCAGCACAGGTTCGTGAACTAGTCTCAAAATTATAACAGAACACACAAAGATTGGAGTGCTTCGCGACATTCATCATATCGGCCATTTATACGTCCACTGCTGGACAAAGGCCTCCCCCATACATTTCCACGACTGTTCATTTTGGGGGGAATTTGCCGATACTCACCACGCTTGGCAGGCGGGTTGGTGAGCGCAGTATGGTTACTGTTTCACAGAAGGGACGCTGCTGCCCATCCCTCTGGTTTAGATTCCCTTAGTCACCTTTGACGACATCCACGGGAGGAGATGGAGTGGTGCTATATTCTTAGTCCGGACACCACACGGACGTCACGACATTCAACGTTCCGGAAATATCCCTCCCAACTAACAAACGCGGTTGGCCGCTAGCGTAATTATAACCTTTTTTAGTTGGCCTGCTGTTTTTAGAAATATGCATTGTAATATTTAACACTCTAAAAGTGCTTTTAGATAAAAAAAATACAGACTTTATTTATTTATTTTTACTTTTATGCACATCGATGGTACTTCAAGACGATTGGGAGTAGTATTTTTATATTAAAACAATTTTAAACTGATTCGTTCGTCCGAGTACAGTAGCAACTTAACTGCGATCGCCAATCCGCCTGCTAAGCGTGGTGATTATCGTGTAAGTCCTCAATGAGCACACAGCACACCCAGGCCGGTGTGGCGATCTTTGCCTCCAAGCCTCCCTGGCTTGTGTTCAGCAGAGGACTGGATTCGGCTGAAATGTTGGATGCTTATCAGTCAATAATTACCCTTGCTCTAGATGGAGATCTTTCAAGTTCCTGGAGCTTCCCTTCGGTGCCGACGATGATCACTCCGGTGGTTTTAGCCGGTAAGAGTCCGGCATGCCCCTTCGCCCTTTCCCCCTTTCACCGGATCAATAATAAAAAAAAAAGAAAAAAAAAAAAGTTAATGTCCCTGTACGTCGTTTTCAGCGCTTCTCACGAACCTTCATTATGCGCACAGTCAAAGTATTGAACGTCCTGCCAGCGTCTTTGTTCCCTACTACCTTTTTTTTTTTTTTTTATTGATGTCCAGTGGAAATTCTACATGGAACTTCCTTCACCCCGGGGAAGGGCGAAGGGGTATGCCGGACTCCTACCGGCTAAAACCACTGGAGCGGTCATCTTCGGCACCGAAGGGAGGCTCCAGGTCCTCGTAAGATCACACTAGAGCCGCCCATTGGTGCCACGCCTTTAGGCACATCACGGAAAGGATGACTGTAAAGCGGTCACCCCCTCTAGCGGAGGGAAGGCGACTGTAAAAAGGTCGCCCCCTCCGGCACTTCTCGGGGAGGATTGTAAAGGATCCCCCCAAGTGTTCCCTACTACCTATAGCTCGGTAATCGAGAGTGATTAGGCATCTTCTGAATGCGCTCGTTCCATCGTAGACCATCGATCGCTAATTCCCATCAGGCAAGATCGAGGACAAAATTGGACCCATTCAATAAAAAATAAATACACTAGTTTGACTTTGGGTACACCCAAATATTCCGAAATATTTTACTCAGATTCACAAAAATCTAAAATTCATATTTCTTTAGAAATCAATTTTCGACTATTAAAAAACACAATTTATTTTACCGCTTGTTATAAATACGTTGTTTTCCGACTTTCTTAAGTACGAAGAATTTAACACCTGATATGTTCTTGGCCCGACAAACGGCGTCCAAATTTCAATTTTCCGAAAACAATGAACATTATAACTAAGAAATTGAGTATTTTAGAACTGCGACTAGTTACATAAAACAGAAAAAGCGTGCAATGGGTGACCCCATCAAAGTTTTTAAATGAGAACCTATACATTTACATTTAATTAATTGGTATTTTAATCATCGATATCGATCGTATTTTTGATGTTTCAGCTTACCTGAGTCTCACTAATGTAATTGCAAACGTTTGGCGTTTCGTAATTTAGGATTTATAAAAGTAGGTTTTATGATATTTCTGAATTGTTATATTAGGAATTTGGAATGATACAAATCGGTATTAAGAAAATCGGGATTAATACTGTCGGGATTAAGTTTTTCGTACTTATGTAGTGTACCTGTTTGCCTGTATTACGTCATCATCATCATCATATCAGCCACAGGACGTCCACTGCTGAACAAAGGCCTCCCCCTTAGATTTCCACAACGAGCGGTCACATGCCGCTCTCATCCAACGACTCCCAGCGACCTTCACCAGGTCGTCTGTCCACCTCGTTGGAGGTCGTCCCACGCTGCGTTTTCCGGTGCGCGGTCTCCATTCGAGAACCTTTGTGCCCCAACGGCCATCAGTTCTACGAGCAATGTGCCCTGCCCATTGCCACTTCAGTTTACTAATCCTTTCAGCTATGTCGACAACTTTAGTTCTTCTACGGATCTCCTCATTTCTGATTCGATCTCGTAGAGAAATACCAAGCATAGCTCTCTCCATAGCTCGCTGAGTGACCTTGAGCTTTCTTATGAGGCCCATTGTGAGTGACCACGTCTCTGTTCCATATGTCATCACTGGTAACACACACTGGTTAAAGACTTGCGTCTTGAGGCATTGCGGTATTGTTGACGAAAAGACGTTGCGAAGTTTCCCGAACGCTGCCCAGCCGAGTCGGATTCGACGATTGACCTCTTTCTCGAAGTTGGACCTACCTAACTGGACAGTTTGTCCTAGGTAGACATACTCGTCAACAACTTCGAGAACAGAGCTCCCAACGGATATTGGGATGGGCACGACATGGGCATTTGACATGACTTTTGTCTTGCCCATGTTCATCTTAAGGCCCACCTGTTGGGAAACTCTGTTGAGATCATCGAGCATTGTGCTGAGCTCTTGCAGCGATTCTGCCATGACTACGATGTCATCGGCAAATCGAAGGTGAGTGATATACTCGCCATTGATGTTAATGCCGAATCCTTTCCACTCCAGTAGCTTGAAGGCATCCTCCATTGCAGCGGTGAACAGTTTCGGGGAAATGACGTCCCCCTGTCTCACACCTCTCTGCAATGGAATTGCCCCCGTGCTCTGTTCATGTACTCGGACCGACATGGTGGCGTTTCTGTATAAGCACTTCAACACTTCAATGTACCGATAGTCAATCTGGCACCGCTGCAGAGACTGCAGCACTGCCCAGGTTTCGATCGAATCGAAGGCTTTCTCATAGTCCACAAACGCCAAGCATAGTGGCAGATTATACTCCTCGGTCTTCTGTATAACCTGCCGCAGCGTATGGATGTGGTCTATGGTACTGAAACCTTTTCGGAAACCGGCTTGTTCGGGAGGCTGGAAGTCATCAAACCTGCGCTCGAGACGATTTGTGATGACCCTTGAGAACAGCTTATAAACATGGCTCAGAAGTGAGATGGGTCTATAATTCTTCAATAGGGTGTTATCACCCTTTTTGAAGAAGAGCACCACCTCACCTCTGTTCCACGCTTCCGGCGTTGTGCCCTCGAGTAAGACGGAATTGAATAGCTTCTGAAGGACTTTAAGTACCGGTGTGCCACCCGCTTTCAGAAGCTCTGTCGTAATTCCGTCTCCACCCGGCGCCTTGTTATTTTTAAGCTGTTTCAAGGCCATCCTAATCTCGTACAGGCTGATGTCCGGGATATCCTCGGTATAGTGTCGGGTTAGTTTGGCTCGCGGGTCTTTGTCAGAGCCAATGGTAGGTATACTTACCGAGGTGTATAACTGCCGGTAGAACTTCTCAATCTCTCTCAAAACCTCTGGCTTAGTCGACGCTACACTGCCGTCCTCGGTCTTCAGCTTCATAATACGACTTTGCCCAATAGACTTGTCTCTTGCGAACACTTTGGAGCCTTGATTCCGCTCAATCGCCTCTTTAACACCGTTGGTGTTAAAGGTGCGGATATCGTGACGCAAGGACTTCCATATCCGTCTATTGAGCAGTCGGTATGCTTCAGCATCACCGGAGGACTGCAGCGTCATGGCGCGTCTTTCTGCCATGAGGTCGAGAGTGTGATCGGAGAACTTTTTTGGTCTACCTTTACGGTGGGCCTTAAAGAACTTAGACCCAACCGTTTGGACAGTTTCTACAAACCTACCATTTAAATCGTCCACAGATACGCAATGTTCTAGGCACTCGAAGCGGTTTTGGAGTTCGAGTTGAAAGCTCTCGGGGTTTTGGATATGAGCACTAGAGGGCCGGAGCGTAGACCTCATCAGACGAGACCTCTCAACTTTGAGATTAATATTCAATGTGCCTCTTACCATTCGGTGATCACTACAAAAACATAGATGTAAATAAGTAACTAATAATATTTATGTTTTTTATTTGTTAAAAATAATTGATAGTACAAAATGACGCGTTTCGTCAACATAATGAAATCATATTGTAAGAGTATATTCGTGGACTTGCGGAGCTGAACCAGTATTTTGCGTATGTAAAAATATATGAATATATTTGAGACCCTCACAACAAAGCCTTCCATTTGAGATGTTACACGGTACTATAACGATGGTCGCGTCTTTAGTATAACTTACTGACCACTATTAAAAAGTATATCCGATCCCATTGTTTTAAAGAAGGTTTCATGTCGTATCAAGTGGCCAATGATCTATCACAGCAATTCGAGGTAACAAAAAAATTACCACGTAACTTCTAACTTGTTCGAGTCGGATCTGCCTTAGAAGATTAAGAATGTTGATAGCATAAGTTACCTCGGTCTTTTAAATATTCATGTCTAATGAAAAAAAAAAAATGATAGTAAAAGTATGACTATCTTTCTGGTAAATTATACTTCTGTTAAATGTATTCATAAAATTATGTTTTTATTTTAATTTGCCCCACACTAGGATTTCTCCTGTGTCGTGGGTGCGTTTACAAACACAAATTCCACACACAATACACCCAGGCCCGGAACAACTACCTGCAGACCGTACAAATATATGTTCCGTGTGGGCATCGAACCCGCGACCCGGAGCGCAGCAGCCACTGCACCAACCGTAGGAAGCCTATTTAGATTTAGGAACTGGTATTTGCTGTCACCTGCGATTGCGTTAATACCCAAGTAGTACCAAGTATTTTCCGTGTGAACTCGCGAACCCTCCAAAACTTAGGGGTTTACGAATTCAGTACCGACATGTATAAACTTTTAAATGTCATACGCAAAGTCCGCTTTGGTGACTAATATTAATTAACTGTAAGTTAGTGTACTGTAAGTGGAGGTGGTCGATCTGTTATTTCAAGAGGCCTGCAGGTAGATACCACCCAGTGCCAGATATTCACCGCTAAGCAGTCGTTTTTAAACATTACACATTACGGTGTTCCGGTTTGAAGAGCATTGTGTGTGTGTGTGCATTTAAATATTGGCTTGGATTAGCTATGTATCCTCCATTTTGCGGTATGGTATCATTCTATGGGGTCGCTGTGTAGAAATTGATCAAGCATTTGTAATGCAAAAAAAGCAAATAGAGTCTTGTCGTCCTTTCTTTAGAAAATATAAACTTACATCTTAGAATCGTGTATATTTGCTTATATATGTAAACACAAGAGACTTTTTCAGCAAGCGACAAACTATTATGCTCCTCGATCTATGAATGCTAACAAGTTATACCGACCCAAGACCAATGTCACATTTACAGATAACAACAGTTATATCATGTGCATAAAATTGTTTAACAAAATTCCCAGTTCAATGAAAATAAAAATGTTGATAATAAAATTTAAGCATAATTTAACGACGTTACTAATTGATAAATGCTTTTACAGTTTACTCGAGTTCCTAGATTATAAACTACCACTTAATCGCTTCAAACCTGCGCTTAAGAAATGGCTTGTAGATAAATGTTTTTACACTATTACTGAGTTTATGACATGTAAGGATTTGTAAAGCGAATGATAATGATGTTCTCTTTTGCGAAATTCTGGAATAAGATATAATAATCTTAATTTGTCATTTTTATATTGTAATTTTCAGTTATATTTGTGAAATGACATTCTAACTTAACTCTTAGCAATATTATAATTTTATTTGACATAGGTACGTTTCATGGTAAATGTTGTCTACACGCTTACATATATATATTCATACTGCACTAATTCAATATAATTTAATAAATAATATTACTGACTATGGTGTCTTCAAATTCAATTTATATTTTGTTGCATATGTTTAAATTCATTACTAGGTACAGAAATAATAACACTTGATTTTTGCATGCCGATTGTACGGTGAGACGTGCTGCACTATACCAATTGATGTAACATCTCTGAAACCATGTTTCTAGCAAATAAATGTTCTATGTTCTATGTTCTAGGTTCTCTAAATTATAATGTAATTTTAGGCTATATTTGTAATTTGTTATTGTGTTTAAAAATACTAGATCATTAGTGGTTCTTCTAGGGTGTATGAATTTAATTTAATTTAATGTATTTTCACCTTATAGGATAATGTTGTCTGCATGCTTTTAATTAGGCATAAATATGTAAAATTTGCACGCCGGGATTAAAGGCAGAATAAGTGAGATATTTATTTTTGTAAAACTTTCTGTAC
Organism: Diloba caeruleocephala; assembly: GCA_947459985.1. Lineage (NCBI taxonomy): Eukaryota > Metazoa > Arthropoda > Insecta > Lepidoptera > Noctuidae > Diloba > Diloba caeruleocephala. Next base: position 9,779,163 of record OX381627.1, on the reverse strand, counting down.
CTTGTTCACGCAAATAAATGATTCATTATTATTTATTACTAGCTGGGACCCACGGTTTCACCCGCGTTTAATTTAAAAGAAATTTAGAGCACTTCGACATAGACACTTGACATAGAATATATATATATTGGATTGCAAGGGTTTATTTTTTTACGCGGACCCCTAATTATTTTTCTAAATTAAAAGTAGCCTAAGTTATTCCTTATAACATCAGCTATCTGCCAGTGAAGATCCCGTCAAAATCGGTCCAGCCGTTTCGGAGATTATCCGGAACAAACAGACAGACAGACAGACGGTAAGACAGACAGACAAAAAATTTAAAAATAGTGTTTTTGTTAAATGTAACGTACATACTTTCATATGCATTTAGTAAAAAGCTGTTATTTTGACATTACAAACAGACACGTCAATTTTATTTATTTGTATAGATTATAACTGGGCTGAGACTAAATCACTAATGTCTCGAGGTGACGAGTGCAGTGTGCTGCCACGCCGGACTAGTCCTGAGTAGAATCACAACAATTATTATGGGCAGGCGTGATGCCTACCACCAGGCGAATGACTTGCTCGTCTCGTCACTAAGTCAATAATAAAAATTAAACCATTTACAGGTTTTAAAGGACATGGGCTGGTGGTTTTGGGCCTGATCTGTTACAGAAATGAAAGCTTAACTAAAAATAAGCGTATACCTATTTTTATATTTTGTTTCACCATTTATGTTTGAGATTTACAATTAAAATAAAAGTGCCTAAAAAAATAAGAAAACAACATGGATAAACCATTGACATTTCAATGAAACGTCTACTCTATCGTCTATGATCTTGTGCCAAATTTGTAAAAAAGTTATCTTGGATATCAACTTGTCTGGAATATTTCGCAATATTCCAATTCCTTAATTACATGTACCGATACGTATAGGTATTATTTATGTGATTAAGTAAACGATAGTACCTATTGGTTTATACCGCCGTACTTAATCTCACTGTCACAAAGACGAGGATTTTACTATAACGCAACTGAGAATAAAAAATTAAAAGTTGTTATTAAATACTCATGAAATTTTCACACCATATCAATTGTTTTTATGTAACAACCAATAAAATTCGGCGCCATGCATTGTATGGGCGATTGCCAGTCTTCTTTGCGAGGGACATCACATGTATCACGATACTCGGTCCATTTCTTTAAAAAAAAATCAAATCGTTGCCCCACACTAGGATTTCTCCTGTGTCGTGGGTGCGTTTACAGACATATATTCCACACACAATACACCCAGACCCGGAACAACTACCTGCAGATCAAACAAATACTTGTTCCGTGCGGGAATCGAACCCACGACCCAGAGCGCAGCAGCCGACTGTATCAGCCACTGCACCAACTGTGCCGCCGTGTATTATTGTTTTCTCAAGCAACGACACAACCCCTAATTAACCTCACAAGTATTTCTATATAGTACTTTTCCATCAACGCCCAGGTGTTCGCGAAAATATCAACACTAAAACCAAGTTTGAGACTTAACAAAAAAAAACTTTCCCATTAGTGTTTACAAAACATGACTCGTAATATCCGTTTGTCCGAGCGTTCAACAAATTTTCATACCGTTTTCATGCATATATATGGTTTTATAATGTTTAAGTTAAGTAATCAAAGGCACGAGTTCCATTTTGATCTCAATTTTAATAGCTTTTGAAGGTAAAGTATTAAAAAAGTTTGTGATTATCATGATATTATTTGTGTTATTTGTAAAAAGTCATGAGATTTTATATACCTCGCCTTTAAAGATTGAAGTATAGAGATTTAAAGATCAATTGATAATTATATCATCACTATCATCAACTTAAAAAAAGAGCCTATCCCAAACTAAATAGACGTTTGAGATGCGGCTAACATTACCTATATGTATATTAGTAGGTTCGTACATGATTTACACGATTTTAAAGAATTCATATTTTTTGAATAGCTAAATAATCTCCATGTTAGACATTACCGGGCTTTCCTAACTCGGTAAAATTTAAATGTACCTAAGTATGTTTTATTTTTTAAACTCATTATTTTAGTATTCTTAAAGGTTACAGACATTTTTAAATTAAATATGAAGATTGCCCATAAAGCATAAAGCATCAAGTTGAACAATTTAAATATTATGTTCTAAATAAAAAAAATAAAAAACTTACTCAGACTGGCGATAATAATTTGGTTAAATTTACTCCCCTCCGCACAATATTTCTTCATAGTATATTTCAACATTTTTAACTAGTCACTAAATCTTACGAAAATGCACAGATAAAAGAAGTACGGGCCACCGCTCGCTGCCCGTCACTAAAGCCGAATGGCGGCGTACAGCCTTCCCGCCATACTGCTGACTATTTGTTTAAAACTGTAATCTTACATAAGTACAAGCCCTAACCGTACTTATAAAACTTAAGGCTTGCTTCTATATAGGCCAATAAATATGTATCTGTCAAAAAAGTCAAAGTGATGCCCAGTTACCTACCTACTTCAAATTATATTTATTTATTTAACAATAATTTGAATTGGCAATTTAAAAATGATTTTGTTTTAGGGACAAAAAAGAAACTAAATACAAACCTAAAGCTGCTTGGCCTACTGAAATTGTTATAAGTGAAACCAGTGGCGGGTTTTAATTGTAAGCGGACTACTAAGCGTTCGTGTCTGGGTATGGGATACCATATTAAGGGGAAAATTTTGCGTTTACTTGCAATTTCTGTTTCTAACTTAAGTTGAGTACCCTATTTTTTACCTTTTATAGTGAAGACCCACTTGGCTTCAGCCGCCACAGACTAAAACAGTTTCTGATCCCAGACTCATTACCAAAATAACTATCGACTCTACCTGTTCACTTTCTTGGACTTTAATATTCATGAAACAATATTTGTTTTTATGTAAGCTATCTGTAATCTAATATGAGGATTTAAGATTTTCGGTTTACCAACCATAGTTTCTTTGCGGTATAAGGTCCTGTGGGACGGGAAGCGAACCATAATAATTATGTTACCTATTAAGGTTTTCTGTTTTCGGTAGGCGGTGCTGTCTATGAACACAATATTCTGAACCAAAACTCATTTAACGTTGCTTAAGAGCTATAATTTTTTATAGGATAGATTACCTATTACTTGCTATGTATGATTTCGGAGATGCTGAATCTGCTCACAACAATTCATGTCTTCGTCGCTCGTTTCATACTCAATATAGCCTAACAGAATTTTTAATTAACTTTAATCATCTAAAGCATGATGTGGCAACCTCCATTTAGCTATGTAAAGGTTGTATTATATTGATCCCATTTCAAATTCCATACAATTATTTTAATTATTATAGTTTAGGAGTTTCCATTCGGTACATTATGCTCATCATGCAATTATAGAAAATAATAATAATTGTCAGAACGCAGGGCAGTTTGTGGCGAGCTGAATGTGAGTGGCGACACTGCGTACCCGAATGCTCCAGAGAGTCGGTCAGGGCCTCGTCTCCGCTTGCCTTTATTGGTTGGTTGGAGTGGAACCCCATGAGTGCCCGCAGGATTTTCAACTCTGGCTTGCCTTAGTTGGCCGATTAGAGCGGGGCCGCCAGAGCTATATGCTCGGGGGTGGAAGTGCCTAATGGCGTAATAACGGGGAAACCCGCTCCGAGTCTTCGAGACGCGCGATGGTGAAACCGGTGCCGCACCTCTCTACACCCCTAGCCGCTCACACCGGTGTTGCTTCTTGTCGCCTGTAGTGGTGGCCATTTAGGGGGCCCATCTTGTGAGTGGCGAGTCACCGTCTGCCACAGAATTTCACGATCAAAGTTGAAAGGCAGACGCCGTTGTTCCCGTATTTATTAGTTTTTTTATTCCATGTAACACCCATTGCAATAGACCTTATCGTTATAGTTTCCATCTCATACAATAGCCTTACACCACCGGGGACAATCCATGACTTCATTTTATAGTGCAGCTATGGAGAGTCCCCGGTTGGTGTCCCATTACATTTTAGATTAAAATTCTCTAAAGGGCCTCTGCGTGTTGGACCTATGTCCCCGCGTAAGCCTGTCAAAAGACCGGGTTCCCCCTTACAGGTGATATAAACCCGTGAACTCTTTAAGCTTCTCAATATTTTCAACTTCTTACACCTTCTCAACTTTTTTAAAGCAACAGGATTCCATGGACTTTATATATTATCAGAAATTTTATTTTAATTTTGTGTTACTTAAATAATATTTATTCTACTAAGTGATTGACCTAAATATATGTAAATAGTCTTCACTCCTACTATTCCCGCAGAACACAACTATGCTTATTATATTTTAGCTGATGATGATGAGAATGAAGCATGAAAAAATGAATGAAGACGTAGGGCATATCATCTAGGAATGGCTTACCCACCGCCTGATGACGTTGCGTGGCTCCAGGCAGGTATGATTGCGAAGTACCTACAGGGACTCCTTGATTTACCAGCGGAGGAGTAGTGTAGGTCTTTGGGCAGCACAATGGTCCCAATAGGGCTGCAGTGCGTTCGGCTGATGCTGAGCTTGTGAGAGCCACAATAGCATATAATAGAATGCTTATTATATTATAGACATGGTTGTCAGGGCGGGTGAAATCAAATAGGACTGTAGTACTGCCCTAGTTGAGTCCTTCAAATTTAACTCTACTATCACTAAAATCTTCGCATCTCAACTTTTTTTAAACGGTGTCCCACACTAGATTTTTCCTGTGTCGTGGGTACAGTTTACAGACATAAATCACACATGCACAAACACCCAGACCCGAAACAATTATATGTAGATAATACAAATATTTGAACCGTGCGGGGGTCGAACCCGCGACACGCAGCGCCGAAAGCCAATTGCTTGGCCACTGCGCCAACCGTGCCGATAATTCTATTTATATCTTCTGAACTGTTCTGAACCCAGCAAGATATTGAAATGGAACATCACGAAAATTTTATCATATCCGTTGCGCTGTTTCGGAGGCTATTCGAGACAAACTTTCAGATAGATGGACAAAAATGATAGAAACGGTAATTTATAATTAGGCATCGTATCAATAGCAGATTTCTCTAAAATGTTGGAATTTACTTTGAAATCATAGACAGATATTTGGTATAGATAGACGGCGAGCGTATCGCTGGGCATCAGGCACTAGGCATAAATCCAAACACCGGTCTTAAAAATATATTTCAACTATTACCTATAAAACACCAATTATACTTTGAGGACCTAAATGGGACATTACAATAAAACACTTTTAAACGGATTCTATCTAATCTGTAGGGCAGTGCGGGAGTTGCTTACGCATTCACCGTACCCCCGGCAGATCTCGGTCTACTGCTCTTTCTGGCAGCCCCCGTACCCCTGTGAGGCCTGACTACACACTTATTTGTTTTTGTAATTTTATCCATATTTTTTGTACTTTGTAAACTCGTCCAGATTTTAAAGCAAAATTAAAATCGGCCCTCTCCCGATCCCGCTCTGCAGTCTCCTTTTGTAGCAAGACCACTGCACTCCAATTTTCATGCTCTGCCAACATAGACACTACTGCCGGCAGAGAGAGATCGTGTCTGGTCATAGACTCACGCATCCCTCTCCGCCTGGATGTCGAAAGGCGGAAAGCGTGCCACGAGATTTGCCGCCTCGTAGGACCGTGTGACCGGATAGCCACTGCGCTGCAGACTGTGAAGTTTGTTTCTGCAGTGCTGGACGCCTGACAGCCGGGATGACCTGATGATACAGGCGCCCCGTAGAGGGTCACGGACCACACGACGCCCCCGTAGAGATAGCGAACTTCCTCGCTCGGTCCCCCGAGATTGGTCAGCACCCGGTATAATGCACCCACTACCCTCTTGACTTGGGGGATGAGGCGCGCGAAGTACTCTTCGAAGCCCCGATGACTGTCCAGGGTGAGCCCCAGGTACTTCATGTACTGGCCCACCCTGATTTGCGCGTCACTAACGCGTATCTACGAACTGGGTGGTTCTCTACTCCGCGGCAGTTTGTGGAACCAGGATAGTTACAACCTTTTTTTATTTATTTATTTTTTAACGTGGGGAAATCCTCTTGGACTTCCTCCGCCTTGGAAAGGGCGGAGGGGCATGCCGGGATCAAACCGGCTAAAACCCCACGGTGTCCTTCTTCTTACCTCTAGCCGGGGGTGAGTTGTACGCTTTTCTGCATTGGACCGCTCCCCCGGCAGCGGATAGTTACAACCTAGGAGTCTTTTGAGTCTCGAGTGAATAAGTTATTTCTAAATAAACCATCTCCGTCGACGACTGTTTCGCCGTTTTGTTCTGTTTTCGCCGGCGGTCAAACGCAAGCCTATTCAATATAACATATAAAAATATAAATAGATAGTTATTACTTCCTAGACCAGCTGCCGGTATGCTAGTTAATATTAACTAGTATCTCTGCCCAAACATACTTGCATAGTCTACATTTATTATGATTTTTAATCCAAACACGTTACTACTGCATAGCTTCAATACTTGCCGATACATTTCATAACTCATAATAAATAATATCACACCATTCTCCCAGAGAGAGAACCACGTGCTTCTATGTGCCTTACATTCCAGGCGCATGCGTACTGCAGCTTATACAGTCAGCAAATCTTAACCCAGTGTTTTGTTATTTAAAAGGTGGTGTTTAGGTGAAGGTTATGTGGTAGGTCCAGCGTATTGACGATCTGATCTTATACCTTTAAACTTTCCCTGTACTTACGTACGTTCCACAGACGTATCTTCTCGCCATGAAACGAGTCCGAAGTTAGAATGCGGCCTTGTACGATGGAAGAAAAGAACAGTTTGACGCAGAGTTCCTCGAGTAACGTTGGTTCTAAATTATGTCCATGATATGCCCAGCATTTTTTCCAGTACCGCATTTCTAAAGAGCCTATCTTTTTCTTCTCACACTACGGGAGCGTCTCAGCACTGTAAATAAATGTCATCATTTCAGCCGTAAAACGTCCACTGCTGGACAAAAGCCTCCCAAAATACTGCCACAACGCCCGGCATGGGTTTATGTTGTGGGCTCATTGGGGGTTTTGCCATAATCGCCACGCTTGGCAGACAGGTTGGTGATCGCATTTCATTTATAAATGTCCTCGAAGGACGCTGCTGCTTATCCTCCGGCTAGTCCCATAGTCGCCTTTTACGACACCCACAGGATGAGATGGGGTGTTGCTATTCTTAGCCGGCACCACACGGCTCGGATTAAGGATATTTCTGTTTTTTTGTGTTAAATGTGATCTTAACACAAAAATAGATGAAATTCAAAATCTTAAATCCAAGATTTTGGATTAGATTTAGTCATGTCAGGTGATCCTTCGATTTGTTATTTGTGGCGCATAAGCAATGCTGTTGTTAACGTTTAGATGATATTTAATAACACAGTAAGTAGCAGTCAAAACTAAAGGTATTAGTATTTTTAGTATTATACACATTTATTGTGGAACTAGGCTGAAGCCTGTATCTCAGGTTACCAAGCTTTGATACAATGATGACGATTTATCCAAATTAATTTTCATTTTTTCATATCATTGTTTTACTTCGACAATTGTCGTTTTTGACCAAAAAAAGGTAACTATGTAGCTAAAACGTTATACTAATAGTTTAAAACTCGGTAGCAAAAGATGGCAAATAATTGTTATTAAAAGTTACTAGTTATATAGTACGCAAAAAAATTATTTTGACATGAAATAAAATGATCTGATTTCTCTATCACCTTTCTACCATCGGACGGCCCCTGGGAGGCCTAACTGCCCGCACATGTCAGTTTTATTTTGTAGTTTAATCCGTGTTACTGTCTCTTATTTTTAAGGCAGTTGAACTCTTTGACGGAGTCCGTGTTTCCGGATAGTTACAAAGGTTATTTCTAGGCAAGCGTGCTCCATCGTCAACCGTATCGTACACTGCAGGTTACCGGCCGCATTTCCTTGATATCCTGACCTAGACCATGGCGTTGGCCTAGTGCCGGTTGGCGTACTATACACACCATGGAGAAATGTTTGACCCATCTCAGGTGTGCAGGTTTCCTCACGAGGTTTTCCTTTACCGTTAACGCAAGTGATAATCCAATTATGAATCCGAAAGATCAGAAGTGCAGGCCGGGATCGAACTCAGAGCCTTCTGTATGGAAGCGCAGAGTTCAACCCCTAGGCTATCACTCAGCCTCAGCCTTAATCATGCACTATTCATTCTCTAATCATTGTTCCCTACCTCTTATAACCCGTTTACCTTTAACGCAAATGTAAATTGCCATCTTCTGGGAGCTCTTGTTTCTTCGTAGACCTTATCGATGACTTTCCATCAAGTGAAATGGCGGCGAAAAGCGGGACCAATCATTAATAAAATGATTACTATACTTATTTCTTCTAAGGAACCATAACTGTCGAAAGCATCCTATTTTGATGAATCAGTATTGTTTAGTGTAGACTTTTTAAGAAGTTTAGACTCTTTCATTCTACATTGTTCTCGAAATGAAGGTTGTGTGAGGACAATGACAAAGCATAAAATAGTAATAATGGAGTTTCATGTTCGTTCTTTCTCCATAGAAAAACTACGTCTTGGAACGCGGCAGTTAAAAGTATGATTATAGTCTGACTATTCATAAGCTTGTTAATAGTTTTATATGAATAAAATAATAATTAAACTTTACTAAAATTGTATCTAAAAATAAAACATATTGCGGTCACAGAGCTGTTTGCCAAGCGTATTCAATCTGACAATATTGTCTTGCATAATATATATCAGCCAAAAGATGTCCACTGCTAAACAAAGGGCTCCCCATGAACGACTGGTTACAAGCCGTGAGTCGTCTTTTTGGGGGGAATTTCCCAGTAGGTACTCAACACGCTTGGCAAGCGGGTTGATGAGCGCAGAATGACTGCTGTTCTACAGAGCGGACGCTGCTACCCATCCCTCCATCCCAGTTTAAAGTCCTTTAGTCGCCTTTAGGACGTGGACGTTCCATGTGAGGAGATTGGCCTTGCTATCAACTGATTATCGTCATATCATTTACTGCAAAATATTTAAATAAATGTTTAGTTAAGTTGCAGGGTAAATGCTATTCCACAGAAGGAACGCTGCTACCCATCCCTCTGGCTTAGAGTCCCTTAGTCACCTTTTACGAGATTCACAGGAGGAGAGGGAGTTGAGCTATATTCTTAATCCGGACACCGTGAACAAATGTGGTGATATATGCGTGATCTTTCTCTGCATGATGATGAATTGATGATGATGAGAGCTTTTGCCCTGCAGTGGAACAGTTAATTATATATTCAGTTAAGAATGAAATTACGATAACTAGTCGATAGGAAGGGGCCAATCAATCTGCTCCTCTCATGGATGTCGTCAAAGGGAACTAAGGGACCCTGTATCGTACGCAACGGGATCGGCGGCCCGGCGACACAAATCCTACTGATTCTGTAACGATAGCTTAGGTAAACTTACTAGCGCAGCGTGCGGGTGCAGATTTAGGGCGAGGGTCACATGTAAGTCTGTCAAGGTCAGGGGGCCTAAAAAGGCCGCTTTAGGTGAATCATAATATAAATCACATTATAAATTAAATGAATGATGGAAATATGGTCAAATTAATCGTCAGTTATGATTAAGTGATCATTTTGTGATTCCTAATGTGAATCGTATTGAGATCATTATTATGCCTTATAAATAAAACCTAATACGGTCTTTTTAGACCTTCTGGACCCTGTGGTGATTTTTAATGTGATTCACATTATGATTCACCTAAAGCGGCCTTTTTAGGCCCTCAGGTGTAGATAGGGATTTGGGGTTCCCCTGAGTAGACTGAATCTAAATAAACTATAATTAAATCAATAATGGCTTAGGGGTATTCAGGAATGTTACTACGACTACTGGTCCACCGGACGGTTTTTTTATTTTTATTGATGACCATTGGAAATTCTACATGGAACTTCCTTCACCCTGGGGAAGGGCGAAGGGGTATGCCGGACTCCTACCGGCTAAAACCATTGGAGCGGTCGTCTTCGGCACCGAAGGGGGGCTCCAGGTCCTCGTAAGATCACACTAGAGTCGCCCATTGGTGCCACGCCTTTAGGCACATCTCGGAGGGAATGACTGTAAAGCGGTCACCCCTTCTAGCGGAGGGCAAGCGACTGTAAAAAGGCCGCCCCCCAGACACCTCTCGGGGAGGATTGTTGAGGATCCCCCCAAGTCTCGCAGTGTTGCGCACACGGCGCCAGTGACCACGTGCGCGCCACCGTCTTCCCAGGGGTCATTTGGTGTGAGCACGCAGACTCCCCAATCTGCGCACCCACAACCCCCGAGGTCCCCCACCATGTAATGACGGCAGGGGGCTCAGGCATGTTGGACTTGGGAGCCGGGACGGTTGTTGCCCCGGCGCCGACTCGTCCTTCTCCGTGCGGGACGGCCCTCTCCCGATCCCGCTGACCAACCCACCTGCCAAGTGTGGTGAGTACTGGTGAATTCCCCCCAAAATAAAGACACAATTGTAGAAATCTGTGGTGGAGGCCTTTGTTCAGCAGTGGATGTTCTATGGCCAATATGATGATTGGGCGCATCTACGGGCAAGTTTCACGAGCAAGTAAGTTGCACACGCTGTAAAAAAAATACACGGACTCTTTTAATGAAAATCGTTTTAGGTGTCTCGGATATCTAAACAAATAAATAAAATTGAAGTGTATGTTTTTAATGTCAAAATAACAGCTTTTTACTAAATTCATTATTATATGAAAGTATATATGGTACCGGTTTTCTTGTCCGTCTGTCTGTCTGTCCGTTGGTTCCCGCTAATCTCCGAAACGACTGGACCGATTTCTACGGGACTTTCACCGTCAGATAGCTGATGTTATAATGAATAACTTAGGCTACTTTCATTTAAGAAAAATAATTAGGTTTGTCCGCTATGGACACCTAAACTACTGAACCGATTTTAATAAAATTTTGCATACTGTGTGCAGTTTTATCCACCTTAAAAGATAGGATAGTTTACATCTCAATTTATAATCGCAATATTATTTTATTGCGAGTTATTTGTTTATTATCTGACAATGAGTCATAATTATCTGTTAGTTCGATACGATTCGAACAGATGGCGGTAATTAGTTGAATGGATTGATTGGACCCGTTAGGTGTCACTGCAATCGGGTTTGCATGTACCTGCCCATGCGAATCCGGGGCAGGCAGCTAGTATATATATATATATATATGTCAAGTGTCAATGCTGAAGTACTCTAAATTATTTACAAACTATCTAATTTCTTTTAAATTAAACGGCGGGTGATACCGTGGGTCCCAGCTAGTACTTACTAAAATAATATTGTCTGTGCATCTGACTTACAAAAACTCCAGTAATAATGATAACTTAGAATTAAACTTAATCCCTAATAGAAACTAACCTAGTGTAACTAGCTTTTTCTGATTAACTATACATCTAAGTGTTTCCAGATAAAAATAGACTGAATCGCGTGCAAAAACGCGGCGCGGGCGTCGTGTCGCGTCGCGGCATTCATGCTTGGCGCCGATAAATTACAGCAAAGATTTCATTTAACTTGCGACAGATGGCACAACGTAGCGGTACTAAAGTGCCAACGGTACTTTTATCATACTATGGGTGATAGATGAATATATGGTACAACTTTATGTATCCACGAGAGCGACAGCACAAGTCCAATTTATTAACAGATTCTAGACGACTCAGAATAATTTATTTGTTCCAACCTTTTATCTATAGCAGAGACACCGTATGATGGCACTTCTGACAGTTGCATTCTATCTAGTGTATTATAATATCTGTGATGCTATGAAGTTTAGCAAATATTTGTTGTACAGCAAAGTTATTGTGGGCGCCGCTGGCACCAGCGTGCAGCGTGTCTTGGCGTTTTCAAATCTTTAGACGTAGATCCGGCGCGCTGATTACGTAATTAGCCCGCCGGATCTACAAACCGCTAACCGTTTGCGACAGGCGTAAATCGCACAGATGCCGCTATCACACGTCATTTCGGTATTACGTATTTGCCGATAGCGATTAAACGTCTCTGACGCACACTCTGTCGGACGACCTATGAAGTAAAAATTGCATCCTCGCCCACGTCCTCGCCTTTAAAATTCAGGCGATTTGCCACCGGTGGATTCTTTGCCACGCGACAGCTGCTATTGTGTCTGTTGTCGCTGATTTTAGCTAATCAGGGTGCAGGTTTCCTTACGATATTTTCGTTCACCGCTAAGTCAGTAGTAACACAATGAAAAAGTTACACTGTCTCATTGCGGTACCATAATGTACTACGTACATTATACCTCATTGCATTGTCCCATGCCAGGTTTTAAGCCGCAATCTTGTTCTTAAAAAGCGAGTCCGTAAACCGGGCTGCATGACTTAACAAAGAAGTTAAAAATCGCCATATGTATTAGTGCACAGGAACTTACCGCTTCCTCGTCCGGAACAAAAAAAGTTGAATAAATTGGTATACAACAAAATCCTGGTTTGGTTAAACTATATCACGACATGAATAGAATAAAATATAATCATTTCTTCAGTAAAACAGACATATTGAAATGACGGAGGGCATTTAATAACTCTCATAAATCTTCCTTTCTTTCTTTCATTTCGCTACATGACAACCTCTGAGAAGAAATGCCGAAAGAAACTCAAGGTTAGGCCTGTTTTGGTCATTATTGTTTTTTTAATAACTTTTACAAATCTGTTCGTTACAGTGTATATAAAACAGTTATCTATACATTGATAAAAGATAAATATGACAGCTATCAAACGCAAATAGTAATTAAGATGTATTTGGTTTCCAGTTTCCCTGGAATAAAATACATATTTCATTAAAAGCATGTTTTTATTAGTTAATAACTAGTAGTTTTTATTATGTACAGAAATATTTTCGTGGTAGATTTCTTTTTAAAGCTATATAACCTTAAAACCCCACAAATCAATTACTGATAGATTGAAATTCAACAGAATTGAACGTCAAGTGTAAAAGTAAAACAAAGATATGAAAAATTTAAAATGCATTTGATGAATCGTCAATATTGGGTGCATCAAAGCCATAATATACACATTTTATTGTTATATCAAGATGTTGTCTGTAGCGAAAGTGCGCATTCATGCGATGCAAGATGATAACTGGGTTATAAAGGACAAAATCAACCAGTATTGGGGCCTGATAAAGTTATATCAAAGTATTGGAGAGTATTCATCAAGAGAACTTACACGAGGAAACAACTTGATAGAGATAAAAATGACGGCACGGTTGGTGCAGTGGCTGATATAGTCGGCTGCTGTGCACCGGGTCGTGGGTTCAGGTCCCACACGGAACAAATATTTGTACGATCTGCAGGTCATCATATCAGCCACAGGTCGTCCACTGCTGAACAAAGGCCTCCCCCTTAGATCTCCACAACGTGCGGTCACATGCCGCTCTCATCCAACGACTCCCAGCGACCTTCACCAGGTCGTCTGTCCACCTCGTTGGAGGTCGTCCCACGCTGCGTTTTCCGGTGCGCGGTCTCCATTCGAGAACCTTTTTGCCCCAACGGCCATCAGTTCTACGAGCAATGTGCCCTGCCCATTGCCACTTCAGCTTACTAATCCTTGCAGCTATGTCGATAACTTTAGTTCTTCTACGGATCTCCTCATTTCTGATTCGATCTCGTAGAGAAATACCAAGCATAGCTCTCTCCATAGCTCGCTGAGTGACCTTGAGCTTTCTTATGAGGCCCATTGTGAGTGACCACGTCTCTGTTCCATATGTCATCACTGGTAACACACACTGGTTAAAGACTTTCGTCTTTAGGCATTGCGGTATTGTTGACGAAAAGATGTTGCGAAGTTTCCCGAACGCTGCCCAGCCGAGTCGGATTCGACGATTGACCTCTTTCTCGAAGTTGGACCTACCTAACTGGACAGTTTGTCCCAGGTAGACATACTCGTCAACAACTTCGAGAACAGAGCTCCCAACGGATATTGGGATGGGCACGACATGGACATTTGACATGACTTTCATCTTGCCCATGTTCATTTTAAGGCCCACCTGTTGGGAAACTCTGTTGAGATCATCGAGCATTGTGCTGAGCTCTTGCAGCGATTCTGCCATGACTACGATATCGTCGGCAAATCGAAGGTGAGTGATATACTCGCCATTGATGTTAATGCCGAATCCTTTCCACTCCAGCAGCTTGAAGGCATCCTCCATTGCAGCGGTGAACAGTTTCGGGGAAATCACGTCCCCCTGTCTCACACCTCTCTGCAATGGAATTGCCCCCGTGCTCTGTTCATGTACTCGGACCGACATGGTGGCGTTTCTGTTTAAGCACTTCAACACTTCAATGTACCGATAGTCAATGTGGCACCGCTGCAGAGATTGCAGCACTGCCCAGGTTTCGATCGAATCGAAGGTTTTCTCATAGTCCACAAACGCCAAGCATAGTGGCAGATTATACTCCTCGGTCTTCTGTATAACCTGCCGCAGCATATGGATGTGGTCTATGGTACTGAAACCTTTTCGGAAACCGGCTTGTTCGGGAGGCTGGAAGTCATCAAACCTGCGCTCGAGACGATTCGTGATGACCCTTGAAAACAGCTTATAAACATGGCTCAGAAGTGAGATGGGTCTGTAATTCTTCAATAGGGTGTTATCACCCTTTTTGAAGAAGAGCACCACCTCACCTCTGTTCCATGCTTCCGGCGTTGTGCCCTCGAGTAAGACGGAATTGAATAGCCTCTGAAGGACTTTAAGTACCGGTGTGCCACCCGCTTTCAGAAGCTCTGTCGTAATTCCGTCCCCACCCGGCGCCTTGTTATTTTTAAGCAGTTTCAAGGCCATCCTAATCTCGTACAGGCTGATGTCCGGGATATCCTCGGTATAGTGTCGGGTTAGTTTGGCTCGCGCGTCTTTGTCAGAGCCAATGGTAGGTATAGTTACCGAGGTGTATAACTGCCGGTAGAACTTCTCAATCTCTCTCAAAACATCTGGCTTAGTCGTCGCTACACTGCCGTCCTCGGTCTTCAGCTTCATAATACGACTTTGCCCAATAGACTTGTCTCTTGCGAACACTTTGGAGCCTTGATTCCGCTCAATCGCCTCTTTAACACCGTTGGTGTTAAAGGTGCGGATGTCGTGACGCAAGGACTTCCATATCCGTCTATTGAGCAGTTGGTATGCTTCAGCATCACCGGAGGACTGCAGCGTCATGGCGCGTCTTTCTGCCATGAGGTCGAGAGTGTGATCGGAGAACTTTTTTGGTCTACCTTTACGGTGGGCCTTAAAGAACTTAGACCCAACCGTTTGGACAGTTTCTACAAACCTACCATTTAAATCGTCCACAGATACGCAATGTTCTAGGCACTCGAAGCGGTTTTGGAGTTCGAGTTGAAAGCTCTCGGGGTTTTGGATATGAGCACTAGAGGGCCGGAGCGTAGACCTCATCAGACGAGACCTCTCAACTTTGAGATTAATATTCAATGTGCCTCTTACCATTCGGTGATCACTACCGGTTTTCACCCTGTGGATCACAGAGACATCATTGAATATTTGCCTCCTATTGGTCATGATGAAGTCAATCTCATTCCTCGTGGAACCATCGGGACTCATCCAGGTCCATTTCCTGTGAGGCGGCTTTTGGAAAAAGGAGTTCATCACGAAGAGTCCCTCCTTTTCCAAAAAGTCGGCCAGCCTCTGTCCCCTGGGGTTCCGTTGCCCATATCCAAATTGCCCCACTCTCAACTCACCATCGCATCGAGTGCCCAGCTTCGCGTTGAAGTCCCCCATCACAACAGTGAAGTGTGTCTTCGAGGTATGTATGGCCCTACTTACGTCCTCATACATACTCTCTACTTCATCATCTGGGTGTGTCGAGGTCGGTGCGTAGACCTGTATGACCTTCAACGAATACCTCTTGGATATTCTGAGTATAAGGTACGCTACCCTGCTCGACACACTTTCGATGGCCACTATGCTGTTAATGAGGGACCTGCGGACGAGAAACCCGACACCACCTTGAGACAGATGTTCGCCTTCCCGGTAGTAGAATAAGTTGCCAGATTTCAGGGTTATCGTGTCCTCACCCTCTCTTCGGACTTCTGATAGACCCATGATATCCCAGTGCAACTTATCTATTTCTTCTTCCAGCTCAACAATCTTTTCGTCTGCCCTCAGTGTGCGTGTGTTATACGTTACCAGGGCCAGTTTTCTTTTGGGGTGGTAGCCGGATCCCGTCCGGTGATTCTTAGCACCCCCTGCCCCGCCGTTACCGTGGCCGCTACCATGACCAGGAATAGCGGGGCTGCCGGGAACTGGGGGCCGGTGCATTAGTCGTGTCGTCATTTTGGGGGGAATTTGCCGATACTCACCACGCTTGGCAGGCGTGTTGGTGAGCGCAGTAATGCTTCTGTTCAGCAAAGCGACGCTGCTGCCCATCCCTATGGTTAAGAGTCCCTTAGTCGACTTTTACGACCTCCACGGGAGGAGACGGAGTGGTGCTATGTTCTTAATCCGGACACCACACGGATATCGATCTGCAGGTAATTGTCCACAACACAGGAGAAATCATAGTGTGGGGCAACGTTTGTATAAAATAAAAAAAAGACCTAAATTTCGCTTGGCACAGTTTATGAAAGAGCAAAATTGGACTTCTGGGGTGGAAGCCTGGTGACCTGAAACACAGGCTTCGGCCTAGCTTAGGCACCAGTCTCCCACGGTAAATTTGGAATACGGAATTGGAAACCGTATTTTAAAACACGGTTACATTTACTATTTCGAATTTGTTGCATTCTAGAATTATTTCTAATCCGACTTGAGGTACATTTGTCAGCTAATTATTTAAACATTTCGGTGTATTAGCATTTAATAAGAGATTATTTACAGTAAAACATTTAGACATAGAGGATTGACTACGATTAATATGTGCAACTTTAATGACTTTCCTGTTGATAAAGAAGATAAGCGAAGTGTCAACAGCAAATAAAATTATATCAGAGAATGCCGACATACATGAATACAGGAAATATATATAGGCTAGGAACATAAACGGGCCCAAAATTGAGCCCTGTGGCACGCCCATTTTTACTAGAGACCTTGATGATGTTACACTATTCATACATACCTTTTTTTACTTTTAGCTGTCTTTTCGAAAGATAGGATAACACAAGGCCGATAACTATGCTACGAATTCTGTACTGACAGAATAAAAAAAAAAAACACCTTTAGAAAGCTATGCTAAGCTAGGTCACTCAGCGAGCTATGGAGAGAGCTGTGCTTGGTATTTCTCTACGAGATCGAATCAGAAATGAGGAGATCCGTAGAAGAACTAAAGTTGCTGACATATCTGAACGGATTAATAAACTAAGGTGCCAATGGGCGGGGCACATTGCTCGTAGAACTGATGGCCGTTGGGCTTAAAATTTTCTCGACTGGAGACCTCGTACTAGAAAACGCAGCATGGGGCGCCCTCCAACGAGGTGGACAAAAGACCTGGTGAAGGTCGCTGGGAGTCGTTGGATGAGAGCGGCATGTAAGCGTCGTTGGTTACATCTCTGGGGGAGGCCTTTATTCAGCAGTGGACATTCTATGCCTGATATGATGATGATGTAACGAAAGTAGGTACCTAACCAAAAAACACTACGCCCTGAATCTCTCTTACCAATTCTTCTTAGAGGTTGTCTGTAATATAGCAAAATGCATGCATCTGTTGTTTCAGTATGACAAGTAAACGTGACTATTAGAATATATTTGCAGAATAAATGATTGTATTGTATTTTCTATTGTATTCTACTGTATGCGTGCTATAGCGCCTAAATCCATATATAGTAGAGTCAACCAGGGGGTCTCTACAAGGTGGCCAGGAGTCCAGACTTAACGGTACTCGACTTTTTTTCTTATGGGGATATTTAAAGAGAAAAGTGTACAACAGTAATTCAAGCACAATAAGTGCGCTTAAGTAGAATATTAGTCGGGAAATCGGATCGACCTCAATACCTGAAGCGAGATTTTAAAGGATGATGTCCTCTACAGTTTATAGAATTGGTTGTCGCTCTAGCTTTGATTTAGAGAGCGAGGCCGCCACGGCAACAATGAAGCACGTACTCGTACACGTTATTAACCTTTCACGGATGTTCTCCGCGAGAATGCTGGTTTTACAGCAACTACAAGAAAGAGCCATTTCGCTCTAACAAGGAAAGGTAGCTCTCATAACATAATAATGTTTACGTACGTACGTAGTAACTACTTAATGCTTCAATGACCACTCTTAAGGTATTAATGGCCTAATTGCCTAGCCACTTTTTATTATTCAAATGCCATTTTCATGGCGGCCGCCTCGTATAATTTAAGTTATAATTAAGTTCTGTATAAATAAACGTGTCTTCGTTTCTTATGGCAAAAGGGAGATGTTTGTCTGGTTGTTAAAAATGTCATTTAAGATCTATTTTTTGTACCTGGTTTAATAAATAAAAGTTTGATCAATGGATTTCAAAGGTTGGCAGTTGCACTCGTTTGTATCATAAGAATTTCAATTTTTTTTAATGATTTATTGGTCGCCTGGTGGATATTCATCATGAACTTCCACTTACCCGGGGAGGGGTGGAGAGTTACCGGCTAAAACCACCGGAGCAGTCATCTTCGGCACTGAAGAGGGCTCCAGGACCCGTAAGATCACACTAGAGCCGCCCATTGGTGCCACGCCTTTAGGCACATCTCAGAGGGGAGGACTGTAAAGCGGTCACCCCCTCTGGCGGGGAGGTGACTGTAAAAAGGCCGCCCCCCAGGCACTTCTCGCGGGGATCGAGCGTACTGCACACTGCTGAAGTTTCGTTGCCCAGTCCAAAATCTCATGCTCTCGTCTGTTCATGGATTCTCGTCGTGTATTTACATATCTAACAGTGATAGCGCTACAGTTGGATCGAATAGGAGTCGTTTTTTTCATCATGCTCATCATTTCAGCCGAACAAATTCCACTGCTGAAAACAGGCATTCGCCAAAGATCGCCAAAACGACGGGGCTAAGTGTGGTGTGCTCATTGGGCTATTGCCAAAACCGCTACGCTTGGCACCTGCCTGGCTGGCGATCGCAGTTGAGTTGTAGATGTACCTACTCGAAGGATGCTGCGGCTGATCCTCCGGCTATTATGACATCACTTTTTATGACACCCACGAGGTGAGACAGGGTGGTGCTATTCATAGCCGCGCAGCACCACACAAACATTTGTTTTCTAAATCACCACCACCATTTCAGCAGACTAAAGTCCACTGCTGGACACAGGCCTCCCCCAAAGATCGCCACAACGAGTGATCTGTGTATGTTACTTGCTCATTTAGAGTTTTGCCATAATCGCCACGCTTGGCTAGGCGGGTTGGCGATCGTAGTTGAGTTGTAAATGTACTCGATGGACGCTATGGCCCGCCCTTCGGCTAATCCCGTAGCCGTCTTCTACGACACCCACGGGTTGAGATGGGTTGGGCTATTCTTAGCCGGCACCACACGACGTTTTCTAAATATGTATTAAAAAATAGGGCCAAAAGGACTAGTAGTTTGCATAAAAGTAAAGTTCCGTTCCACTTTAAACAGGCAGATCCACGTCAAATGCTAGTAGCACTAAGTTGAAGGAAACTAAATATAAATTAATTAACTCACGTAAAGCATGGTAAGAGAGCTTACGGCGAAGCAATGTCGTGTGACAACCATCAGAGCGACAGCTTACTAATGCATAATCAGGCAGTCTTCAAATATAGGTAAACTCATCTACATAGGCATAGGCCGCTGTTAAAAGTTTCTGGGAACGGAAATGGAAGTTCTTTTTTTAGACTTGTGATTAAGTTTGCACCTCTCACTTCTAACGGGTGTAGCGTAGAAGGCTATGCAATAGTGCACACACTATCTATAGGTTAGCTGAGATCTCGCATTGGGCATTTCAGAGAAAAGTTTTTTGATTTTGGTAATTATGTTCTTATACAAATTCAAGAATTGTTTTATTTACCATTAGGAAAATTTATTGTTACCAGTAGATGGCTGAAAGATGGATTGGGGATTGTAAAGTTTAAAAGTTCGGTATTATGTTCAGTCCCTATATCCATGGACGAATCGTTTTATTTACCACTAGCGGCCCGACCCAGCTTCGCACGGGTGGACATTTATGTTAAAGTTCAAGTTACATAACGACAATAGTTGGACATATCGCGAAGTTTTTGGAGATATTTATATGTTCTTTAATATTGTAGAACATTTTTTTGTTCTATCATGAATAGTTACCGCAGCGCATGCGATGAAAGACATCTTAAGACGATGTTTTTACACTTTGGGTTCCATTATTGAAGTTTTAGTAGGGATTTCTTATTTTTCTAGTAAAAAATATAGCCTATGTTACTCAAAGATAATATGTTATTTGTTACAATTTCTAATATAACAATACCGACAATTTTGCATATATTTTGATACGCAAATCTTAATTCTTATAATTCTAATATTATTGCTTATAAAGAAAAGTTGTAGCTCTATACGAGTTTTACGACGTATTTGCCCCACCACCACCACCACTATCACCACTTCAGCTTACTAATCCCTTCAGCTATGGCGGCAACTTTAGTTTATCTTCTCGTATAGAAAAACTAAGCTTAGACTTAGACTAGACAACCTCTAAGAAGAATTGGTAAGAGAGATTCAGGGCGTAGTGTTTTTTGGTTAGGTACCTACTTTCGTTACATCATCATCATATCAGGCATAGAATGTCCACTGCTGAATAAAGGCCTCCCCCAGAGATGTAACCAACGACGCTTACATGCCGCCCTCATCCAACGACTCCCAGCGACCTTCACCAGGTCTTTTGTCCACCTCGTTGGAGGGCGCCCCATGCTGCGTTTTCTAGTACGAGGTCTCCAGTCGAGAAAATTTTAAGCCCAACGGCCATCAGTTCTACGAGCAATGTGCCCCGCCCATTGGCACCTTAGTTTATTAATCCGTTCAGATATGTCAGCAACTTTAGTTCTTCTACGGATCTCCTCATTTCTGATTCGATCTCGTAGAGAAATACCAAGCACAGCTCTCTCCATAGCTCGCTGAGTGACCTTGAGCTTTCTTATGACGCCCATAGTGAGTGACCACGAATCTGTTCCATATGTCATCACTGGTAACACACACTGGTTAAATACTTTCGTCTTGAGGTAATGCGGTATGGTTGATGAAAAGACGTTTCGAACTTGCCCGCCCAGCCGAGTCGGATTTTACGATTGACCTCTTTCTCGAAGTTAGACCTACCCAACTGGACAGTTTGTCCCAGGTACATATTCGTCAACAACTTCGAGAACAGAGCTCCCAATGGATATTGGGATGGGCACGATATGGGCAGCTGAAGGCATCCTCCATTGCAGCGGCGGTGGTAATATAGTTATAGTTGGTAGGTATAGTTACCGAGGTGTATAAATGCCGGTAGAAGTTATCAATCTCGGTAGCACTAAGGTTCATCAAAACTCGCTTGCGCTAAAATGTTCAACTTGTGCAGTATTAAAACCTTTTCAGAAATACTAAAAACTTCTCAGTCTTCCAGAAAATTAGCCAGAAAAAGCTGTCATACTTACGTTTGATCGCAACTTCAAAATGGCCTGGTGAAATTCAAAATTGTGCAATGTCCCCCGTGCTAGTGGACTGTGCTGTCTGCCTATGTCTTCTCCTTAGAGTGACTGGCGTGGATATCAAAACTCAGCGCAATAGAGGCCACTCTGTCTGTAGTGCGTATGGCTACCATCTTTTAGAAGCGAAGTTCGGGAAAGAAATTCATTTGCTGTGCTTGAAGCTGGAGCCTATTGGTAAATTACTTGAACTTACTTGCATAGTTACAGAACTGGACTTAAACTTCGTTATTTACGTATGCATAAACTGCTAGTAATCTTATCTTCTAATAAGAGTCATTTCAAAACAGAACAAAGCAATGCAAAGACATAAGAAGATTTAAACGATGGCAACAACTTGCTTACTCTTGATTGATTTTGACAAGGCTCCACTAGATTATCATATTCGGGGTGAAAGCTTAATGCTGACAAAACTTGTGCCTAATTTAATGTTTATATATCTGGCAATTATATTTTTTTACCATGTAGCATTGTGCTATTATAATTTTGTCTTCTTTTTTCAGGCGCCTCACCCCTGACAAATCACCAATCTGCGCTATTCTTAGACCCCGAAGACCCGGACGAAGGACACTCCGCTGTCCGGGGTGTCCCACTGGCTGATATCACTATGGCATATGGGTTCCCCATCGAGGATCCGTCTTCGGGTACCGCTGAAGGCTACATTGGGGAAGACTATCAGTTCTATGGAGTTTTACATATGGGTAGTGGTTTTTTAATGCTTAGGTGTAGCAAACTGGAAGTTCGCCGTCTCTACGAGGGGGTCCTGCGGTCCGTGGCCCTGTACGGGGCGGCTGTGTGGTCATCCCGGCTGTCAGGCGTCCAACGCTGCAGAAACAAACTTCACGGTCTGCAGCGCAGAGTGGCTATACGGATCGCACGGGGATACAGGACAGTGTCCTACGAGGCGCCAACTCTCCTGGCACACTTTCCGCCTTGCGACATCCAGGAGGAGATGGATGCGTGGATCTATGATCAGACACGCTCCCTCCGCCAAAGCGGCGAAAGCGTGTCTTTAGGGGCGTTCAACAGAATGAGGCAGCTGGCTCGACGACGCGCACTCGAGATGTGGCGACATCGGTTGCAGTTCGCGACCAAGCGCGTCATCGAGGCCATCCTGCCGCTCTTCGGAGCCTGGCTCAGAAGAAGCGAGCGCGTCACCTACCGTCTGACGCAGGTATTCACCGGTCACGGTTGTTTCGGTGCATACCTGCACAGAATAGGACGCGAGGTTACAGCATAGTGCCACATTGTGGAAGCGACCAGGGCACAGCACACGCTCGGACACCAGTAAAAAAAGGTGTCGCAACCTGAATTTTCCTAATCTCTTGCTCAACCGTAAAAACATAGATTTTAAAGAAATGGAAAGTGAAAAATCAATTCTGGAATCGATATTATCTTAGTCCTAGCTATAAATGTGTAATTCTTGTGTTATTATTTTATGAAATCCATTATAACAGAACTTGCCGTAGCCGAAGAGAGAGGCTGACAATTGCACCCATTGGCTGTGCCGTTGCATTTTCTTCGTCTTTTCAACGACAACATTAAAGGCTTATTTCTAAGTTGTACCGATAAATGCTTTAACCATAAAAACCTCGCACTTTTGTATAATCCAGGGCCTTTAGTTATGGCTGCGGCTCTAGGGTATATTTATAAATAGGAAATTAATAATTTTAGATATGCAATTTAATAGCAGCATCAACCTCCTTTTTTTAAAGATTTTGTATAATCTGTACACTAGGTAACCGGACTCTGCATGCGGATCCATACGGTCACGATGACCCGAACAAATTTTACGGTGCGTTCGAGAATGACGACGTGGCTGCGCCTCGGTCTCGACGCGATCATGCACAGGTGATCAGGTGAAGATGACGTCTTCTTATAGTGATAGCTTTGCCAATAGTAGGCTAAGCTTTCGACAAAAACAACTTCTAGGTACTTGGTACACTTGAACATTGCAGGCTTGTTCAAAGATCAACGACATATCTTAGTATTTGCTTGCCAAGCTGCAAAATCCCGCTTAGCCAAAATTCTTGTTGTAAATTGAAATAATATTGCTAATTTTAATAATAATACTTTTGCATGACCTAGGAAACGTTGCAGTAGGAAGTGATATCTAGTGATTTAATCTTTAAGCAACATCGTATCCGACTTCAGAGTTCATAGTTATCCGTTTAGGCCTGTGACAGTCGCATTTTGCAGCAATCGACAACGACTTGATATTTAATTATAAAGTGAATCTACTATGGTCGACAGAATCGTTCAATAAAAGGCGTTTAATTCTTGTGGCATATTATAATTCATGTGCCGATTCAAGTAAATAGTGAGCATGGTAGATTACATGTAAAATTCACAATTCGAAATGACGATGAACGAAACGCACCTAGTTGGAGTTCAACTGGTTTATGAACTATAGTTTACCTTTGATGATGGTCTCGTAGCGTCTACTCGGTCGCATGTCAATATGAGTAATTTCGATGTTTGGTTTCACCCTCTATATATCTGCTTCTATTTAACCATCTCTCAGAAACTTAGACATCGTTATCAATTCACCGGAACAACGGACCTCCGCAGTAGTCTCAATTATCTAATTTCTATCTCCATTTTCAGCACAACTCCGTGAAACGTGTTCCCTACTTTCCTTACCGGATAGAAGAACGCAAGAAAGTGCCTGGGGTGGCCCGAGCGAGGATTTGTGACCTCTTGCTCCTGGCTGACAAAGAGTTCTTCGAGAAGGATGCCAACTCGAGCCTGAACCATGTGGTGCGGAGAATGATGCATGCTGTCGCACAAGCTGATATCATATTTAGAAATGCCGATTTCAATGAAGATGGGGTCCCTGATAATATAGGTTCGTTAGATATATAGTTATTAGGTAAAATTCATCGCTAGGACCTGGAGCCTCCCTTAGGTGCCGAAGATGACCGCTTCAGTGGTTTTAGCCGGTAGGAGTCCGGCATACCCCTTCGCCCTTCCCCGGGGCGAAGGAAGTTCATGAAGAATTTCCACTGGGCACCAATAAAAAAAAAAAGCAGGTGAAGTCCATCATTTCGTGCACGTGGTCACGCGCCGCCGTGTGCGCAGCATAGCACAGCACACAGGAGGCTTCGGGAGGATCATTTACAGTCCCTCAGGGATGACCGCTTACAGTCACCTTCTCGGAGATGTGTCTATAGCAGTGGCACCAGTGGGCGCCTCTAGTGCGATCATACGTAGACCTGGAGCCCACCTTAGGTGACAAAGATGACCGCCTCAGTGGATTTAGCCGGTAGGAGTCCAAGCCCCTTCGCCCTTCCCTAGGGCGGAGAAAGTTCATAGTGAATTTCCCCTGGGACCAATATAAAAAAGGTAAAAGCCATTTACTCTCCAGTATTAATGAACGAACATTTGAAAAATTTGCTGCTACTTTTTCGTTTCTCAGTTAAAGACTGGAAATATTTATATATAGAAGGCTCTAAACGCTTGTTATACCCAAATGCTTAAGCAAATACAGGCTAATCGATTCCGATGACGATACTGGGTTCCATGTGATTGAGATAAGACGCGAGACTATTGCCATAAATTGGACACAAAATTCCTAAACCTGAAAGGACTTTCTCAACAGGAAACTCCATGAACACGCGACTGACCTGGAACTCGGACTCAAGGTGATTACGCTACGTTAAATAGACAAAGCGATCATCATATCAGTCAGAGGACGTCCACTGCAGAACCAAAGGCCACCCCCAAAGAATTCCACAATTGTGTCATCATTTTGGGGGGGATTTATCAATACTCACCACGCTTAGCAGGCGGGTTGGTGAGCGCAGAATAATTCTGTTCTACAGAAGAGACGCTGCTGCTTATACCTTTGGTTTAGAGTCCCTTAGTCACCTTTCACTACATCCACGGGAGCAGATGGAGAGGTGCTATATTCCGAACACCACACGGACTAAACCGGATAAAGCGCTTTAAATTAGTTTGAATCTATTTACACAAATTTGAGTAGAGGTAATGTTCACTCGACAATTATTTCTTACATCAGGTTTTTCAGTGAAGTACATATTAGTGCTGACATCGAAAGACACGAACACGCGGGTGTTTGGAGACCTCCTTACTGAAAAGGCGATCGACGGACGCAACTATCTGATGCGGTTCGCGAGACTGCGCCGGCTGTCTGAGGTGTGCCTCGGAGTAGCGTTCTCGGGACATGCGTTTCATAACAGGACATTGGGTTTAAGGTACAAAAAGCGAATTATTTATTTTTGTTTTATTTTTACATTATATGGGACCTGACGAATCGACACTAGAGTACAAACTCCTCGGTCGCAACTGATTGCGAATCTCGGTTGCAATAGCGGCAAAAGTATTTTTTGTTGGTAACCAGGTTGCGTATTAAGAAAAAACACTCTTGCATCGCATCTAGTTGCAAAGAGTAAAAATTCCTTTTTTACTAGGTGCGGAACTTATGTACATAGGAATGTGTTGTCTCGTGCTGCCCTAAGATATAAATAATAGCAGCCTGTAACTGTCCCACTGCAGGTTAAAGATCTCTTCTCATAAAAACAGGGAATGAGCATTCGCTGCTTGCTCACTACGTTTTAGCGATTTCAG
This sequence comes from Diloba caeruleocephala, assembly GCA_947459985.1. Lineage (NCBI taxonomy): Eukaryota > Metazoa > Arthropoda > Insecta > Lepidoptera > Noctuidae > Diloba > Diloba caeruleocephala. Next base: position 9,752,958 of record OX381627.1, on the reverse strand, counting down.
ACCATATAGATCCAGGTGTCCTAGTGAAGTTTTCCGTCACCTAAAGTCAGAGGGTTTTAGATTAACTAAGAAAGTATATATGACATTGAAAATGTCAGATTCACGTTCGCGACGTAGTGCTTAAGAAGCGACTCCGTAAACCTCCGGGCCGCTACTACCACAAGACCATACGACCACACTCTGAAAACAGTTACACAAAAATAAGAAAATGAGTTACGAATATATTTGATATTGTCTCCATATTAGCCTCCTCTTTAAAATGGCTACAAAGCGATCCCCTACGTCATGCGGTTTTGCGACTTTACCGCCGGTCGCGGTTTATGTAGTAGCATTCTTTTGGACATTGATTTAATAAAAGATCATCGAAAAGAGTTCTTTGTACAATGGGTGTTAGTTTAGGGAATGTAACCAAGGTCGATTAGGTCGTTTAGAGAAGCCGTTCTGTTTCATATTAATTACGATCCTTCTGTATCTGCTTTTTTCATCTGCATATTTTATAGTTTTACCTCCCTTGGCGGAGGCATGGGTGGAGCAGCTGGCGGTCTGTGCGACCGGCGCGCGTATGGTCGCTCTTTCAATACTCTGGCTATCGCGCACGCTACGACCGAGGAGATGGGCAGGGTACCTGAAAGGATTGCTGCTTTAACGCTTGCTCATGAAATGGGTAAAGTAATTTTATTGTTGTTGATTATCTCATCATCCGATTATATATCGTTTAAATTATATTTTGTATAATTTGCTGACTCCTCCAAGCGCACATTTGTTCCCCCGAATATCAATTTTAAAATTGGTTGGTTGGTGGAACGGTTTGGCATGTTCGTCCCAAGACAAGGAAAATAAATCTGCCCTATATATGTATATATATATATATATATATATATGTATGCTTGATGAGATTCAACGTCTAACGGCCTGTTGGTTTTTTTGACAGCTTGCATACTATTTTATAAACTTTATACTGAAGCCGTGCCGTGTGTGCCGGCTCAGAATGCCACCACCCCATCTCCTCCCATGGGTGTCGTAAAAGTCGACTAAGGGATTAGCCAGAGGATGGGCAGCAGCGTCCTTCGAGTACATTAACAACTCAACTGCGATCGCCAACCCGTCTGCCAAGCGTGGCGATTATGGCAAAACCCCCCAATGAGCCCACAACATATCCATATCGGTCGTTGTGGATCTTTGGGGGAGGCCTGTGTCCAGCAGTGGACTTAATTCGGCCGAAATGATGATGATACTGAAGCCAAGAAATTCGTTCTACAAAAGTAAGTCCCTAGACTTAATCGACAATTATTTAGTCATTATGGATACACACGGTATGGCAATTGCCGCGTTTGTTATATAATACCTACACATAGCCGTGAACGTCCACTGCTGAACATGGGCCTCAAAATTATCACTACGATGAGTGGTCATAGGGGATATTCCCATAATCACCACGATTTTCAGGCGAATTGGTGATCGTAGTGTGTTGTTATTAGCACAGGACGGAGAATGCGACTGCCCCTCCTCTCAATATCAACCCTTAGTATCCTTTTACTACATTCATGGGTGGATAGGGCTGGTCTAGTTTTTGCCAGCAACCACACAGTTAAAAGGAGATTCTTCATTTCAACCGAATAAAGTCCACTGCTGGAATAAAGTCCTCTCCCAAACCACAATGACCCATAGATATCCGCCGACAACGACCGGTCTTGGTGTGTGGTGTGGCGCATTGGGCGGTTTTGCCATAATCGCCACGCTAGCAGGCGAGTTGGCGATCGCAGTTGAGGTGTTAATGTACTCGAAGGACGCTGCTGCCCATACTCCGGTTAATCCCATAGTCACCTTACCCACCCATAGGAGGGGCCAGTTTCAAAGTCAAAGATTTTATTTCATATAGGCCCACAGGCACTTAAGAAAAGTCAAAAGTTAAGACGCACTGTTCGGAAAAGTTGATCTTATGACACTCTTTAAATAAGTGATAGTACAATTTAACACGTCAGCTATGTGGAAGTAAAGTGGACTATACGTGAAATACATACAATAATAAACACACTATTGCTTCTGTATTACACCATCAGAAATTGATAATTATTAACGCACAGGTAGCACTCGTGCGAGTCAACAAACTTCTCACATTTACAAAATGTAGAAGATGCTAAATTATATTAAAATAAAGAGCAATATAGCCATTAAAGCTGTAAACAATGTCATATTGTATATATTAACATGTCGAAAACGACATATATAATATGTCCTATATATAAAAAATTATGAATTCTAACAAGAATTATTTCCACATTCATCGCAATTCAGAATAATTAATAGATAAACACATATTTTGTCAATAAGGTACCAGGGAAGCCACATGTGCAGAAAGAATCAGTGCCTAACATCCCTGTCGTAAACGTAATTTATATAATAAGCTTTTTCAATAAGAACGCGAACTTTTTTGGTTATCGCTATTCGTAGCCGGCACCATACGGCAAATAGGAGATTACATCCTCCATATTATTATTTTTAATTTTTTCAGCTTGTCTGAGACTCCTACCAAGGCAGCTGTCGACCAAGTTTACTTTTTGTATATAACATGACATGCCGATCTAACTTCGATGTCGCGGGTGATCTATGTAAGATCGCTAACGTGGTACTAAGCTCTACACTTCATCATTTCAGCCAAAGAACGTCCACTGCTGAACAGAAGCCTCCCCCATAGATTAACACAATTGTGTCATCATTGTGGGGGGAATTTGCCATACTCACCACGCTTGGCAGGAGGGTTGGTGAGCGCAGTATGGTACTGTTCCACAGAAGGGATGCTGCTGCCCATCCCTCTGGTTAGTTCTCGTCGCTTTCGTCTGGTAGAGTCCCTTAGTCTCCTTTTACGACATCCACGGGAGAAGATGCAATGGTGCCATATTCTTAATCCGGACACCACACGGACTCAGACCCCACCCGGACTCGGACCCCACACGGACTCGGACACCACACGGACTCGGACACCACACGGAATCGGACATCACACGGACTCGGATACTACACGGACTACTCTACACTTGTTTATGCTAATGCTTCACTCGCCAGGCCACAGTTTCGGCGCGCATCACGACGACAACTTTCCAAACCCTGAGTGTCGCGGCTTTCTCATGGGCTCCCAGTCTTCAACAGTGGAGACCGGCACGAACTTCGAGTTCTCGGTATGCAGCAAACGCCTTATCGCTGCTACGCTGAGTAGTATGAGCTATTGTCTTGTGGAAGAGGACAGCCCATATTGTGGCAATGGTAATGTTCTTTGTAACTGTTGATAACCGAAATGATCGTGTGTTTTTTTTAATATTGTTCTATTCTAGTATTTCTCCTGTGTCGTGGGCATGGTTTACAGACATAAATCTCACATACACAAACAACCAGACCCGAAACAAATAGGTATCTGCAAGAATTATATAATATGCATATTTCTGTCGTTTTACATCCTCGGCCAAAGTTGTGATGGTCTAAGTGGGACAAGTGGATTAACACATGGTGCCCTGCGCACACCGCGACAGTGCGATCTAGTTTCACAGGAAACTGCCTAAAAGTCCGTTGAAAATAAAGACATATCATTTTTCGGGACTCGACTTAAAATTAGACTTGAGGCTAAGGGCCGATTTCACCGTTGCAACTAAACGCGATCAGTTGAAGCTAAACTCAGTATAAGCGCTTTACTGAGTTCAGAGCTCCAGTATGCATTTCACCAACATTAACTGAACGCGTTTAAAAGCAAACTCAGTTTAAATCCTGAACGCCCAATTTTCGACGTTTAGCTCCTTTAGAGGGCTGTGATTATTGTTCGTTTTAATTCCCAATAATGACTGTGTATATTCTTCGGAGCTTTATTTGTTTGTGAGTGTTATACCTACTAACCCTTGCCATATGTGATGATGAATTTAAATATTCCGAAGAAAAAATTGTAAGCGTTGCGCTTTGCTTTTTGGATTATTATCTCGACGAATATGCGAACATGCTAGTTCTGACTATATATATTGTCTGACATTTGGGGCCGAAAGATGTCCACTGCTGGACACAGGCCTTCCTCAAAGATCGGTGACAACTACCGATATCGGTGTGTTGTGTGCTCATTGGGGGGTATTGCTATAATCGCCACGCTTTTAGGCACGCTGGCGGGTTGGCGATCGCAGTTGAGCTATTAACGTTTTCGAAGGACGCTGCTGCCCGGGATGAGACGGGTTGGTGCTATTCGTAGCCGGCACCACACGGCAAAATTATGAATAAACTAGCCAAAATGTTGGAAAAAAAGGAAGTAATAGTTTTTAACCTAAATTGAATTTTCTCTCTATAACGGCTCAATAGTGGATGAATTTTACACCAAAAAAGCTGAACAACGTCTGTAACAATTCGTATTCTTTATTATCGTAATCAATCTAAACTCAGTTGAGACGAGATTCAAATCACGCCTCAAGCACATATTACTCATTGTCTATGCATCAGCCTGTTTTCGATTACGATTTGTTTCCATTACCAACTTTGTTCCGATCTGCGCAGAATTAGAAATAATTAAATGTACCTCAATAACCCTATTAATTAAGAAATATAGATATTCACAAAGTAGTTCCTCTTTACATAAGGTTCATTTTAAAAGAGTAATTTTACATACTTGTTACCTACGTAAAATATTTTTAATATACTTTAACGAGTTGAATGTTGTTGAAGTATAAACTAAAAGGAACGTGTATTGGTGTTGACGCCTATTGTCATTGAACACTGAAACATGTTATGTTGATAAATAAATATCGTTTAATTAATTTGATGCATATTAACATAATAACCTGTAACGAAATCGTGTTGGCTCCTCCAGAAAGATATAGAAAATAAAGTATGACGTTTTTCACCACATATTGGGGAAACATGAAACTACCTCTTTTAAAAAGAATACAATTATATAAGTCCTGTATATCTCATATACATCTGAGAGGAACACTAAAGACCAAACTTCTTTTCGAATGATTGTTAAATAAATCATTGTAATAGTCAACTTCTCCAAAAATATCCATTTTGTGATAAATATATACTTCCATTCAACGACATTTTACAGATACATTAATATATAATATCATTGAAGAGGCACTTTTAAAAACAGCTTGTATTCAATAACAATATTACCAAAAATGAATGCGCAAGAAACAACATACATTAAAAACTGTGCTCAAGCGCTATCCGGACCACACTCACGTGATCACACTTCAAATCTCTGCTCAAGTACAGACCTACGAGTCACGACTCAGTTGAACTACGTTCAATAAATCAATGCTTGAGGGACGGTTTAAAAATTAATGCTCAACTCAAAACTAGTTTTAAACTGAGATCAATGCTTGAGTTTCGTTCTGTAATACGGGCCCTAATCATCAAGGTCATTGGACAATGTAATGCCCTTAAAACCAAAGACTCTTAAGACTGTTCCACTTGGATGTATTCTCATCCGACCCCGCGAACTAGGGAAAAGGCAGCGATCATCCTGCGACCACGAACGCTGCCAAGTGTTCGAATAGGAACAACAAAAATCTATAAAATACGCGATGTAATCCGTTCAAAAACATTAAGTGTAATTAATTATCGGGAAAACCTAAAACACTACTATGATAAAGACCTACTTAACAGACATATATACATCCATTGAACTGTTGAACAGTGTTTGATAGACCGACTGTATGATTTGATTCGAATATTTTGTATATTTTTATATATTAGGAATAGTAGAAGAAGGTGAAGCCTGTGACTGCGGGCTTCCATCCCAGTGTATTCACAGAGACCCGTGTTGCACGCCTCGAGGAGGAGGCGCTCTAGTCTTCGAAGAAGGGTACTCACTTTGACATTTAGTTTTTTATCAGCACACTAGAAGATGCTGCCCGCATCAACCCTTAATTGTCTTTTTTGCTCTTAATCCTTGGTTACAGAGGGATGTTTTTTTAGGACAATGATCTCATTTCAAATCAAAAAAAAAAACTCAACAATTCATTTTAGCGGCCTGTGAGAAGGCCCTAATTCAGTAGTGGTAAACTGTTATTAATAATAACAGGTTCTCGAGTGGAGACCGCGCATCGGAAAACCTCCAGCAAGGAGGACAGACTACCTGGTGAAGGTTGCTGGGAGTCGTTGGATGAGGGTGGCATGTAACCGCTCGTTGTGGAAATCTAAGGGGGAGGCCTTTGTTTAGCAGTGGACGTCCTTTGGCTGCTATGATGATGATGATAAATGAATTCTGATGAAAAATTACGATGGTTTTCAATTCACAGAACACTTCACAAAGAAGGTTGCTCAGTGGCCCCTTCAGCGATGTGCCACCCGTCCCAAGGTCTCTGCTGTACCTCCAAATGCAAGCTAGCAGACCTCATAAAGAGCGGTATTGTTAGTAGTATAATTTTAATAACGGTTTTCCTTGTAATCTTTCTGCGTTGTTATTTTTGACATTCATTATAATTTTTGAATATTTTTATTGATATTTTCATTTTTTTGTATGAAAGTTTTCATGCTTATTTTATTTGGGTAACTTTGAACCAATATTGCTGTTATGTAAAGGCTGTTTGCTATTTTATAGTTTTTTTTTATTCTTATTATTTTGTATTGAAAGTCTACCTTGTTTGTTTTCCGTAGTCAATTCGTTCATTAATTTGTAGTTTAATTTTGCTTTGTAGCTAGTTCCATTCTGGTACAGTCACCAGTACTTGACCGACTCGGAGAGGAAACCAGGCGTTTAGACTGGGACCAAGAAATTAATCGTACGTTCACCATAGCAACAGCACTAAGGTATTCATAAGATCACGACGCGACCGATAGTGTTAAGTGAAGAACACATTAGTGCAGACCCATCATAATTAAGTGTCCTGTAAGCGTGTCCAGCTTAAAATAGTTCATTACCAATCGAAGATGTTTTTAAAATAAGAACTCATTAGGATATTAGTGTCATTATAATTAAGTTATCAGAGCTTTAGCATATTTTCAACGGTAATTGCATTCGATGGAAACATAATTTTTCGTAATATTCCGAGTTCTAAATTTTAATAGAATTTTACCAAAATCTTAATTTAGTCGTTTTTGAATTTGTAGTACACACATATCAGCACGTAAACGTCCACCGCCGAACATGGGCCCAATGATCACTACAATGAGCCCTCATAGGGAATCATCTAGATGTATCAGCCACAAAACATCCACTTCAGAACAAAGGCCTCTCTATGCCAAAGAAGACCATGCCTACATGCCTTGAGTCGTCATTTTGGGGAGAATTTACAACGCTTGGCAGGTTGGAGAGCGCAGAATGGCTGCTATACTTCCGAACATTTTTTTTATTGATGTCCAGTGGAAATTCTACATGGAACTTCCTTCACCCCGGGGAAGGGCGAAGGGGTATGCCGGACTCCTACCGGCTAAAACCACTGGAGCGGTCATCTTCGGCACCGAAGGGGGGGCTCCAGGTCCTCGTAAGATCACACTAGAGCATACTTCCGAACCCTGCTGCGCATTCCGTCGGTTTAGATACATTTTATTTTTTATTGATCCGGTGGAAATACCTCATGTACTTCCTTCGCCCCGGGAAAGGGCGAAGGGGCATGCCGGACTCCTACCGGCTAAAACCACCGGAGTTATCTTCTTCGGCACCGAAAGGAGGCTCCAGGAACTCGAAAGATCTCCATCTAGAGCCACCCATTGGTGCCACGCCTTTAGGCACATCTCGGAGGGGATGACTGTAAAGCGGTCAACCCCAGTTAATAGATCTCCCCTCGAGCGGAGCAAGGCAAATCTCTGGAGGGATTGTATAACGACTGATCGGTTAACGACCAATGGACGGTTCCAGTGTGATTGTTTGAAAGTACCTGGAACCCCCTTCAGTGCCGAAGATCACCTCTTCGGAGGTTTAAGCCAGTATAGCCCCTCCACCCTCCCCGGGACGAAGGAAGTATCATTTAGTCGTTATGGGCGGGCCGAAATTTTCTGTACTTGGAAAATCCTCTTGGACTTCTTCTCTCGTGTTAGCCTTACCACGTACGTTTACATATGTATTTTTTTTTCGTGTTTAAACTTAAATTTCACATGGAAATGGCTTGTGCCGTGGTGAAAAGAATTTGCCAGTCAGCAAGGTTAGTACAACGGGGCTGATTGCCAGGGTGCGCCAGACTTACTTCTTCTGGCTTTTTTAGGTATGTAATATATTCTTGCGCCAGTCGTTGGAGACGTTCGCATTCACCAGCAACCAGCCTAACCTAGGAAAAACATGGGACAAAAAAAAGAATCTGGTAGTCGCGTCTGATTTCACTGACAGTCGATCCCAACCTAGATCCTGATTAGTTGTAAGGCTCGAATATAAGGCTAATATAAACATCCACGATTCGCTAAAACCTTTTGCCCAAGAAGTTATGTACCTAAGAATAAATTAACTTTCCGTTCAACTCGTTCAAAATTTTATTCATCCCTTAAATCAGACGAACGTGCCGAAAAGGTTATTGTAGGCATCTCCTGCCAACTCGAATTTCGTTTAAGTAAAGGGAACCTTATTGAATCAATATCACCAAGAGTAAGCTAGCTGGCATAGCGACCCAAATACAATGATATAATATCTCAATTTGAAGAAGACCTTGGCCTTCGATGTTCTCTGTTTATTTTACATTATTGTCTAAAATACATAACAACATGGCTGGGTATACCTATCATTTGAGCTCTTAATTTGAAAACTTGAACTTTGAAAAATAAAAAACAGTTTAATAGGATCGGTTATTCAGTAAATGGGTCCTAAAAGACTCACATATTGAAACATTTTTCACTTGAGCGTCATATTGAATAATGCAGGGCATTTCACTATATTAGTCTCTTTCTCTGAGAAGAAGTGCAGAAAGAAACCCAGAGTTGGGTCCCCAAGTACTAGGGGAAAGTCCAAGGAGATCCTCTTTACCGAATGCAAGGGTTTGCAAGAGGGTTGCTGTGGATGAGGTAACATACCGGTAAGAGAATAATTATAGTGAACGGGTATCAGCATCCTGCATATATCCGCCAGTAATAAACTATTTATTTATTAAACTACTGCGATCACCAATCTGTACTTATGTCAAGCGTGATAATATGGGGTAATATTTCTTGATGACCATGTTCAGGCGTCGACGTGATTATCTAACTTCCTCAGCTTAGCTGTTTGTTCGGTTATTACACGTGAGAATATTATCGCTATTATTCTTCTGTTTTACAAGCTTTACGGCTCCCCAATGCCATATTAACTCTACGCCTGTAGAAGAATGGAAGTTGCCGTGGTGATAATAATGAATTATTATTTTTAGGACTGCAGAACCCAAGAGCAGGAGTGTACGTGCCCAGATTCTACGCCAGATTGTCGGTGTGGTTTGGGCGGTAGGTGTTTACCCGACGGGTCCTGCCATGCGGCTGAATGTGCCAGGTTAGGCCTAAAGGAGTGCCAGTGTGTTCAGAAAACTAAGATCGGTGGAAGCTTTGAGGTAAGAATATGAATGTTTGATTATATAATTTTTATACAAAACATCACACTGAATGTAGGTAGTATAGGCACTTGGGGGTCGCGAGCGCGCTTATTGGGAAATCTGCGTGCTCATACCGAGCGACCCCCGGGAAGACAGCGGTGCGCATGTGGTCACGTACCGCTGTGTGCGCAGCACAGCGCATAGTGAGGCCTCGAGGGAACCTTTTACAATTCCCTCGAGAGATGCCTGGGGGGGTGGCCTCTTTACAGTCGCCTTCCCTCCACTAGAGGGGATGACCACTTTACAGTCATCCCCTCCGAGATGTGCCTAAAGGCGTGGCGCCAATGGGTGGCTCTAGATGGAGATCTTTCGAGTTCCTGGAGCCTCCCTTCGGTGCCGACGATGATCACTCCGGTGGTTTTAGCCGGTAGGAGTCCGGCATGCCCCTTCGCCCTTTCCCGGGGCGAAGGAAGTACATGAGGTATTTCCACCGGATCAATAAAAAAAAAAAAAAAAAAAAAAAAAAGGTAGTATAGGCATCTATACTATCTACATTCAGTGTGATAACCGATAAGAGACAAAATCTAGGAGAATCTGGGGACTGTATTGTTTAAAACAAAAAAGTCCCAGGATCACAAGTAAGATTGCCAGGTCCCCGGAATTGTTGAATTCGTCGGGTCGAAGAATTTAAGCCTTTTGTATAATACAAATATGGTTACCCTTTTAAAACTATGTGCGAGTCATTGAACGTATTGGAAAAAGTAAACAATACATTGACTAAAAACTGAAAATTGCTGTTTAAGATGACTTTAATTCTCGACTCTGAGGGCAACCGGCAAACTTATGCACACGACGCGATAAATTTTAGATGATAAATACACACTATACCTACTAATCCAGTATGGTATCCACTATATCTCTCATTATACGGAAAGCCGATCAGTTTATATTAGAAATCTGTAGCTTGATATGTAGCCGTACAAATAAAAGCAACATTCATTAAAAAGTTAAAAACGATTAAATACCTAGTACAGCCAGGTGTGCTGATGTTATGGCTCAGCCCGAGCCCATTCAATTGGAAAAACAATTATTGCAAGACGCGGCTCATGTTCGGCGAAGTTCAGTGTGAAAGTTTTGGGGTCAGAGCCGGATTTAAGGGAGGGCAACTGGAGCTACAGTCCCGGGGCCTCCATAAGAGAGACAATAGAAAACTAGATAAAATTTTCTAACGAATAGGTACCTACCGAATAACATGCAAAATTTTATTTGAAAAAAAAAAAGACATCCATTCTTTAATGCTCTAATATTCAGTTTATTTCTTATATATTCTTATTTAATCTACTCTTCGTCGAAATCATTTTGATTTATCTCACAATAAGTAACACTTGAAGGATTTTTTAACCTAGTTAAAAAGATTAGAGGTTAGAGGCCTCCACTCCTTAGTTTTCCCGGGGCCTTCACACCTCTAAATTTGGGCCTCCTTGGAGTTAATGTGGACCTCACCAACCCGCCCACAGTGCATTCACTACGGGAACAAAGTATATTCTTCTTGGGGAAGAGAAATTCAAGAGAATTTTTGTTAGAAATTCCAGTCGGTTTCATTTGTTAATTTATTTAAGCTTCTGTGTAAGCTAGAGGCTTTTGTTCAGCAGTGGATGTTCTTTCGCTGATGCTATGATTTAAAGTAGTGAGTGTAAATAGTCGGTACTCAGTATTCTATAGTCTTTTATCGAATGGATTTGAAGAGAATTAATGGATTTTAACTTTAATCTAATTTTATCTAATGCTAATTAATTTGTAGTCGCCGTTGATGTATATATATTAGTAGTCGCTCGTTTAATTAATTTCCGATTTTAAATAGTGTTCACGCACTACGTTATAACGTGAATTTACTCAGAGCTTTCTTTAAGGGTATATCAAGAGGAAGCGCAGTTCTATTTTTATTCTTGAGACAGCGAAGGAATTTGACATGAAACTCTTGTATGTTGGGAAGGAATGTTAAGATTTACAGTTTCAGAAGCACGAAGACTATGAGTAGTTAGATCAGAAGTCGTTGGATGCGGGCGGCATGTGACCGCTCGTTGAGGAAATCTATGCGGGAGGCCTTTGTTCAGCAGTGGACGTCCTTTGGCCGAAATTATGATGATGATGCCAGAAGTGTATAAAACTTAATTATTCGTACAAGATATAGGTACATAATTACAAATAAAACCTACCGATATTTACCAAGGAATCAATGCTCGGTGAGGTGAATAAGTGCAGCATATGCTGCATGATACCGGCTATGGGCGAGGTGGACCAGTGCGTGGGCGCAGAGGAAGCCGCGCGAGAGCAACTCGCCAGTACCCATGCATTACCTATCAGCTGGCCCGATGAAGATTATAGAGGACGTTAGTATAAACCCTTAATCCTTGGCCATAGAGATATAAGTATAATAGCATTTTTTGTGAATACTTCCACACGCTCAGATTTAGTCTGTGGCGTGGGTACAGTTAACGGGCATATATCTCACATGCACAGACACCTAAACCACGAAGAACTACCTATAGATTATACAAATATTTGATTCATGTGGGATCGAACCAATGCATCGCAGCGTGGTCAAACGATTAGCGACAGCCCCAAACGGTGCTGTCAAACAAGTTGCTTAGCTAGGACAGAGATTTACTTGTGTTAAATAATGCTTTCTTTTAGTGACGTATAAGTACCCACCCACCCAGGTTCGCCAGATGGAGACGTCGCTTTTATACTTCTGTGTAGTCCGTATTGATGTTGTCATTGACATTGACACTCGACCAATTTAGGCATGATTTGATCCGTCAAGAATACAAGCCTAACACTGCTATATAATAGAACAGAATTAAAGACGAATTTATTAGGCCCGAATAGACACTTACACCTCATGATGAAACAACAGAGGGGTTTTCGCTACACGAGAAGAAATGACGGACACATATGGAGGTGTTCAATTATTGCGTAAGCAAACTTTCGGCGATTTTAGACCCTATGTCTGAGGAAATAAGAAAATTGTGTAACCGAAACACAATTACGATGCGCCCTTACGGTAGATTACTATTACTATATTAGGTACTAGCTATCACGCGCTGTGCGTATTTGTATTGGATTGTTAATTTTCATTCGATTGCTATTCGTCAACGACGAATGAATCGACAATCGATGCGTTTGTACAATTATCGAGCTATTCAATTGGTTTTCAATAAATCGCCCATCGCTAGTCTGGACCCGAAATAGCTGACGCTGACGGCACGGTTGGTGCAGTGGTTGATACAGTCGGCTGCTGCGCTCCGGGTCGTGGGTTCGATTCCCACACGGAACAAATATTTGTATGATCTGCAGATAGTTGTTCCGGGTCTGGGTGTATTGTATGTATGTGGAATTCATGTCTGTAAACGCACCCACGACACAGGAGCAATCCTAGTGTGTGGCAACGTTTTTAAAAAAAGAAAAAAGTTAGCTGTATTACGTAGCAGGCCACACATTTTTTTCCTGTTAAGTTGCTGCGCCAACTTTGTCGTTATGTTGTTCATGTTGTTGCTGTTCTCCAGCGAATATGTCCGTGCGCCTGTGCGAGGGCCACGCGTGCAACATGACTTGGGTGCGCGCCTGGCCCGCCGGCAGCGTGTGCGTCACACGGAATATGGTGGGGGTGTGCTCGCCTCGGGGCCTCTGCAAGATGGACTACCTGTTCCCGCGCTCCAACGTATATCCTGATATCATGGTAAAGCATAAACGCGTAGATCCCACGCACTGGTGGTAGGTCTGTAATTGCAGGGGCTGGTCCATCCATTTAATCCATCTCGCCTCGGGTCTCATTTCAAGATTTTCAAGACCACTGTCGCTACTAGGCGTAAGGTCAACTGAATCCCACAATTGGGGGAGAGCATGGTACCGATACTAATGAACAACTTTTGTTGTAAAATTTCGCTTCAGTGAAACAACAGCTGGTTAAATATGACAAATCAAATTTTGCCGAGGCAACCCTACTCCCAGTTGTTTAGATTTGAGATCATAATTTTGCCGCAAGTTACATACGTATATTTTTTTTTATATCTGCTATTATAATTTGCTGTAAAATATAATCAACGACCTGCTCCTGGGTCTTAATATTTCTTGTGCCTAAATAACAAGGTTTGTTCGAGGTTATCCTCAACTTTGTTTGAGATTAGGTATCCTACAGGGCTGGCACGCACTTCTATGATAACTCATTTATCACGTAATGCAAAAGGCTCGACGGGGTAGACCTACTTATTTCACTCGCCATAACAACTGTACATAACCGCAGTTTCACGTGAAGGGTACGAACAAGCAGTGAATTTCTCGGAACAAAAGGGATTCCAGCGTAAGCCTTATGAAATGAAATGATGTTTTTTTTTAGCAAGTAGGTTTCAACTTTTCAAGAAGCAGTTTAGATTAAACCTGCATTTTCTATTGACTGCCTCTGAAAAGAAATGCGGAAACAAATTCAAAGGTTTGTTTCAAAGTCCAGAAACTTTTGAAGATCCGTAGCCATTTTGGGATGATTCGTCCTGTCAGACGGCAAGCATGAATCAGTCATCGTGTAGTTCAACCTTATTTTAGGGAGCTCAACGCTTAAATCAGCAGGTGCAGGTGCTACTTACCTAATATCACTGATAGATTGCACTACTACGAGACACTGGCTTCGCTGTGTTAGTGGTTACTGCTGTGTGCACCGGTAATATTGATCAGTGAGGAGATTATATCATCATCATTTCAGCCTAAAAACTTCCAATGCTGGACTGAAGCTTCCCCCAAGGATTGCCACAACGAACGATATATGTTTTGTGTCGTGTGGTCTTTTTGGGGGTTTGCCATAACCGCCACGCTTAGCGTCTGCCAACCCGTCTGGGTTGGCGATGTAGTTGAGTTATAGACGTACTCAAAGGATGCTGCTGCCCATCCTCCGACTAATCCCATGGTCGCCTTTTACACCCACGGAATGAGATGGGGTGTGGTATTCTTAGCCGTTACCACATGGCTATATTATAATTCGTTTCAATTGAATTTGATAACGATTACCAACCTTATTTGCGGTCCGAAAACACGCCATCCATGGATTGCGAAAGTAACGTGGCAGCAGAAACGGCTTGGTTACATAGTATTTCTTTCTGGCGGTTTCCCATTTTTGTAAAGTAGGCACAATGTGTTGTCATTGAAGCGCAAAGGAATTTTAATAGTTTGTATATTAATTTCTTCTAACCTTGTGACAGAGTTGTTCAAGCCGTCCAAAGTCCTCCGACTTCGCTTACTGACACCTACCGGTACCAACGATTTAACGTGCCCTCCGAAACACGTAAACGCTCAGTTCAAATACCACTATGCGGTTACCCATCCACAGATGACCGCGCCAACAGTGGTTAACCTCGCCGATCGTTTACCGATCAGTGATTGCAACTGGCTGTGAGCCTTCATTTGAGACGAACTATACATAAGTATTATTTACTTCCAGAACGTTCGAATGCGAGGTCAGCCGTCCGTTTCTTCGAGAAGTTTAAAGCCAGTTTTAATAATATGTACGCCTATATTGATTTTGTTCTGTTTAATAAAATAATGCACAATGTAATGTCAAACTTTTTTACTAACAATTTACATAAATAATTTAAAATAACTTCCTTGAGTCGATTTTTAAATATTTATACACCACCCAAAATATATGATACATTGTATGAAGTACTTATTTACGAAATAGCGTTGTTTTGTAATGCGGCCAATTGATGTTCAACCGCAAAGTATTTTTAGAGATTGGGGTCTTCAGTATTCAGAAGCAGCACACAAACGTGATAGAACTCATCTATGTTAAGTTAACTGTATAAATCTCATCGCAATTAAGTTGGTTAATGGCATTTCCTTCAAGCCATTCCAGCTATGTCAATATTTCCCACATAATTTCTCCAACATCTTAAAGTAGCAGTATTTGACATCGAAGTCCATGTCGTACCAGTAATTGACCGCTATGCAACCGTGGCTTTGCTTCACGTGGTGGAACCAGAGGCTGGGTAAATAGAGGCAGTCACCTTTGTTGAGGCGTATATTGAACTTGTGCGCTTTTCTGAATTCCGGGTACTTGGTGTAGTTGGGCGCGAGGGGATCTGGAATAGGAAATGTATGAAGCTTAATTTCAATAGGTAACCATACCTTTGAAAATTGCCGTTTTGTCGAACTGGCACTTTGAATGAAATATTTAATATTCTAAATTTAAATTATTTTATTTTTTATGGCATGTTTATTGCTTTTTCAAAAACATTTACTTAAAAGCAGATTCTGTCAATATAATCGCCTAATAGGCGTAAATAATGTGTCTCAAACAACATGAAATATTAGATCCTTACATATGAAATGGCGTTTTGTCGACCTCTTTTTTCTTATTATTTTTAAAAACATTGCCCCATGCTAGGACTTCTCCTGTATCGTGTGTGCGTTTACAGGCACAAGGTTGGATTGCTTTCGTTGTGCAAATTTCGACCTCACAAACGAACCTCGTAGACGCCCGGAGAACAAGGTTGATAATGATAAATTCAAGGCGTTAGTGGACATGGATCACACATTGAGGAAATTGAAAACGAATGAAAATGAAAATTCCTCCAAAATGACGACACAATTGTGGAAATCTATGGATGAGGTCTTTATATAGCTGTGTACGCCCTTCGGCTGATATGATGAAGCGTGAAATTAAAAACATAGAATCTTACCAATACATATCCAAGGCAATCCTCCAGAATGATCGTACTCTTCATCATGTACATCCTTATGCCCGGTATCTGTCTGCTTGACGATATCCACCGTGGTCTCAGGGATGATTTCCCACTTGTTATCATGGTGCCGAAACTCTGCCTGTGGAAAGCGCTTGTAGGGCACAAAGGGGAGGTCCGTGGGAGGGATAAGAATAAAGTCCTTGTGACCGTCTATCACACAGTATATGTTCTCGTAGGGATCTTTGTGCACTGAAATAGAAAAATATGTTTATTGGCGCAGTGGCTAAGCGATTGGCTTCCAAGGTTTGTGTCCCGCACTAAACAAATATTTGTACAAGTAGTTGCACAGTACAGTAGCCTACAGGTGGTTGCCCTTGGTTTGTATTTTACTGTACCCACAATCGATTGGTTAAAGAGTTTGGAGCGGGCCAATCATAGCCCCGTTCGCGGTAAGCGCGTCGTCTGCGTTAACGTTTCGATTGTGAAAATACACTCATACTAGTAGTACTGGATTCCTTCGAGGGAACCATTTGGCTTGCCGAGCAAGCGGTCGCAACTGTCGTGGCCAAAAGCCACGCTCAGGGTCTGCAGATAGCGCCTTAAAAAAACGAGGCGCTATGGTTCCACAAGCTGCCGCGAAGCAGAGAACCACCCAATTCGTGGATACGCGTTGGTGACGCGCAAATGAGGGTGGGCCAGCGCAAAGTGGCTATATATGGATCGCACGGGGCTACAGGATAGTGTCCTACGACGCGGCAACCCTTCTGGCACGCCTTCCGCCTTTCGACATCCTGGCGGAGACGGATGCATGGGATTATGGTCAGAGTAGCAAAAGCGTGCCTGCACGGGCGTTCGACAGGCCGAGGCGGCTGGCTCGGCGGCGCGCTCTCGAGATGTAGCGACATCGCCTAAGGTTGCAGTCGCAACCAGGCGCGTCGTTAAGGCCATCCTGCCGCTCTTCGGAGCCTGGCTCAGAAAGAGTGAGCGCGACACCTCCTGCCTGACACAGGTGTTCACCGGTCATAGTTTTTGGGTGCTTACTGGCACAGAATAAGACGCGAGGTCACGGCACAGTGCCATAATTGTGGTAGCACCAGGATACTGCACAGCACACGTTCGCACAATTTCAATTTATTGCACCAATATTAAAGTGATCTTACAACTAAAATTACAATTTTACATTTACATTTACATTAGACCCTGTCCAGAGATTAATTTCGTTATAATTAAATAAATAAAGTAGATAATTGAGGAATTCCTAATCAATTATAATAATAAATTATTGTTTCCATCTGCTTCATTTAATTTTAATTGGAATTCCATTAAAAGAAATGCCAGTACTTTTTTTTTGTTATGAAATACCATTCATAATATTTCTTAATGGAGTATAAGCATTTATTTTCTACTTGTTTAAAATTTTGTGTAATTATATTGTTTCTGATATTTAGGCAGTTTATTATTTATTTTGAGCTTATTATACATGTATGCCTCAGGCTCATGTGTCATGGTCATATGGGCTAGAGGCATACATATGTAAGCATCGCGCAAGCGTCACATTTTTTATCTCTTGTATTTTCCGTATCAAGAAATCACTGCGTGTACATGACGTTCGTATGTGGGGATCACACTTGTTGAGTACCTACATTTTATATAATTTTGTCATAACATAATAAAACTTACTAGAAGTGACAGCCCTCTCATCACCCATCCAAAAATTAACAGCGTCTGGAGTCTTATTGAATGCTTCACTTGCAAACGGTATCTCAGTGAACACGTACGGCAGCAGCTCAGGAAAGTCATTTGTTAAGTTGGAGTTCTGTTTCTGGATGTACGGTATAAAGTTGTCCCTGTAAACAGATGTTTTATTGGGGTTAATTTACTCTTCTTCTTCCTCTCTTAGATTATGGCTTCTGTAGAGTATCTTCCACAATTTCGCCAATGTCAAGTATAAGGCAACGTCGTACGGTGTTTATATGAATAAATCTTTACATATTTATCAAAATGAAAATAATTCTAAAAAATATGTCGTCAACGTCGTACGGTTTAGAGATGAGTCGTTCATTTACTCGGCAACAAAATTATTTGAAAAATAAAAACAAAATTGTATACCAATGCCAGGCCCTTAGGTCTTCACCATAAACATCCATCCAGTCGGCCACACAAAATATTTGTTCCACTCTTCTTTCGTGAGGTTAGAGCGTAGTTGTTCGTGTGTGGTGTATTGTATGTGGAATTAATGTCTGTAAACGCACCCACGACACAGGCGAAATCCAAGTGTGGGAAAAAGATTGAAAAAAAAATAAACAAAAAAATAAGAAACTGACCATCATCAATCAATCAAGTGTGGTGATTATACGAGACTCCTGTGTCGTGGGTGCGTTTACAAACACAAATTCCACACACAACACACCCAGACCCGGAACAACTACCTGCAGATCGTACAAAGATTTGTTCCGTGCGGGAATCGAACCCACAACCCGGTGTGCAGCAGCCGACTGTATCAGCCACTGCACCAACCGTGCCGTCATCTATACAAATAAATAAAATTAAAGTGTCTGTTTGTAATGTCACAATAACAGCTTTTTACTAAATGCATATGAAAGTATATACGGGGCATATAACAAAAAATCATTTTTTTGTCTGTCTGTCTGTGTTTGTTCCGGGTAATCTCTGAAACGGCTGGACCGATTTTGACGGGACTTTCACTGGCAGATAGCTGATGTTATAAGGAATAACTTAGGCTACTTTAATTTAAGTTATTTCGATTCTGTATTTAAGGATGTATAGATGTTTGAGCTTTTTCAGAAACTTTAGAAGATAGTACTATATAGTGTACAGAAGTAATTACTATATAGTGTCCAAGTTTAGGCAAAAGTATTTAAAACCTCAATCTACTTCAGCATCAATTATGACCTGTGTTCATTTGAATAGATTTTATTGGTTGACATAGACTAATCTCATCCAAGTTCACATGGCCTCTTATGGTGTTGTCGCGTGGTTAGGGTAAATACGGCCCTAATTTTAGCAGTCATAGGGAGGTAGTGGATGTTAACGGTGAGGTTGATGTGACGAATTCCTAAGTGGATTAGTAATTAATCAATCAAGATGATATCGCAGCTATAACATGTAGCCTTCTTGGGTATCTATCTATACAGGGTGTAAGTGACGTACACTTCGGTACATTGACCGAAACCTTTTTAAAAACGGAAAAAGGTTACACTTAGGCCTATAATAAAAATAGGAAAGCCATTTATCTCAGAAATAATAGGTTACAGTTTTTGGCATTTTAGAGCACGCGATGTATCGTTAACAATACGACTAAAACGCTATATGATTATTGGACAATATAATATTATTATTCTACTGCGAGCACCTCGTCCAATAATTCAATACGGATATCAGTTCCATAAACTAAAAAAAGTCATGAAAAGACCGAAGAAAAATTGTAAAGCTGATGTTTCTCGAATCATGTACTGAATCTATAGTATCAGTTTTCGGTATGATGTCACTTACAGCTGTTATATTGTAATTATGTAAACAAATCTTGGAAGTTGATTTGTATAGAACTTATACAAAGTATTCCTAACTTCATAATAGTGTAATTTTCTGACCAATGTCTCATGAGAAACGCCTTTGAAAAAGCGCGTTTTTTTATAATTTTATAAACAATATTTTTTATTTGCGTATCAGACTATCAGTACATATATAAAGACTTTACCTATTTGATTGATAGCAGCAATGAAATCGACAAAAGCAAACAACTAAACAGGTTACAGTAGACTAGAAACAAAAAAATGTATAAGTGTCTAATAAAACAGTATAAAAAAAAAACTTACTTTTTCTCATCCAAGCAGTCAAGAAATTCTGACATAGTCATGTCCATTTCAAATGGTGTAACAAAATACTCCTCTCCTTGCTCATTTCTACAAATACCATCTGCTAATCCATTTGGTGTTATAGCTACTGTTACCTTCTTGGTAGGCATTATTTTTCTGCAAATTTAACTTCATAACATTGTAATATTGTTGTTTCAGCTGAATAAAGTCCACTGCTGGACACAAGCGTCCTTCAAAGATCGCCAAGGAACAGTCTGGGTGTGTTGTATGCTCAGTGGCGGGTTATGCCATAATCGCCATGCTAGGCAGGCAGGTTGGCAATCGCAGTTGAGTTGTTAATGTGCTCAAAGGACACTGCTGCTCATCCTGCGATTAATCCCATAGTCGCCTTTTATGACACCCATGGGATGAGATGAGTTGATGCTATTTGTAGTAATTGTTCAGGTACCGCCAGTTTGGAAAATCTAGACTGTGAGGGATCACTGTGAGCATTGAAACAATTTTAGAATATATTTGTACAGTAGATGCGATGAATAAGTTTTAAAAATCTGTGACCATGAATGCTTAAAAGTGTTCAAAATGCTAGGAAAACCAACAATCTATAATATATGCTATGTAATCTGTTTAAGTGTTTTATTATTATTTTACATGGAAATCAGTTAAATAAACTAGAAAAAACCTGCAAGCTCATGAAAAGATCTATGCAAAATTCTACTGTGGAGAGTTCCAGAATTATGTACTGAACTCATAGTATCAGTTTTTCCTTAAATATCACTTGAAGTTGATCATAGATTGAAGGACAATAGGTAAAATGATAGGAATATAGAGGAAAATACCTGAAATATCCAGCATTCCATTCCGCCACTGCCTGCCAGTGAGAACAACCACCTCTTATTATTACAGGCATATTTTTTGACACATAATCTCTGTGAAACTGGAGAGGCTCCAAAACCCCTGTTTCTGCTACATCTCCCTCTAAATATAAAGCTTAAAAAAACTGTTAAAATCTGTCACTGATAATAATGTAAAATAATATCACCTTCTGGGGAGATTTTACCTGTAGATTCGTCATTTAAAATTTGGTAAGCTGCGGTTAGGACGTTGTTCATTGCTTTTTGTTTTATTTTTAACGACTTTTTATTTGATTAGCAAGTTTGTTAATACTATAGGAAGTTAACCGATATATTTTGGTTAAAATATCCATAGTCGTGGCTTTACAGTCTAATGGACCTGATTTCCGGAAACAGCAGTTGAAGGACCATGTCCATTTTAATATTATATCACATAAAACCAGTAGGCGTAAGCAAGATGCAATTTGAAATTATTATTGGCTATTATGTGGAGGCCGCGAATCGGCAATCGTAGTACGTAGTGTGCGAAGCACAGTCAGATGAACCGACGACCTGAAGAAGGCTGCTCCTGGGCTGCTCGGTTGGATCCGATTGGACGCGGAAGATGGAGGAGGACCGGTTGTTCTGTAGAGGCCTATGTCTACAGGAACAGAATGACATGCTGTGTGAATCGAGGGATTGATGCAAAGAATATAGGTGAAATACCACTACACTCTTTACCACCGAGAGATGATATCGGCAGAAGCATAGACTTAATATATGTACATAGACTAGTATTAAATACTAGGGCAGAAGTCTCAAATTTTAAAATGCATGGGCCTATAAAACTATTTGTTCTTCTTCTTCTTCTCTTAGATTATGGCTTCTGTAGAGTATATCTTCCACAATTTCGCCAATGCCAAGTATAAGGCAACGTTGTACGGTGTTTATAATAATTTCTTTACATATTCAATAAAATATTTCACAAAAAGTAAAAAATTCTAAAATTAAGTCGGCAATGTCGTACGATTCAATTGTTTTTTTCTTTCTATTTTGATGTTTTTTTTTTTTTTTTTTTTTCATGGCAATTGTATTCCATTTTGCCAGTGTCAAGTATTTTGATGTTGTTGAACGTGATAGTTAATAGATAGTGACATATAGGGATATTAGTTAATCATTGATGTTCGATAAACATCGATGTTATGTGCGAAAACATCGATTTTATACTAAGTATCTCTAAAACATCGATACATCGATGGTACGAGTATAAAATAATATATGGAACATCGATATTTCCATATTCCACTACAGTCGAATTCCAGTAAGTACCCACTTCGCCTCAAATTTTACCTCCACTATGAGCTACGGTGTCTCCCACACTCATGCTGTTACATACACATGTATGTAACAGCGCATGCAGGCGACTGTAAAAAGGCCACGCCCCAGGCACTTCTCGGGGGGAATGTAAAGGATCCCCCGAAGCCTCACTGTGCTGTGCTGCGCACACGGTAGCACGTAATCACGTACGACCGTCTTCCCGGGGTCGCTCGATAAGAGCACGTAGACTCCCCAATTTGCACGCCCCCGAGGCCCCCGCTATACACCGACGGCTCAACCGTTTTGGACCTGCGTGCCAGAGCAATTGTTAGGCGCTGTCTAGTCCTTCTCCATGCGGGACCGGCCCTCTTCCAATCCTGCTCTGCGGTCTCCAGCCGCTCTCACAAAAGGACACCACTGTACTCCAATTTTCATGCTCTGCTAGTATATCCCTCTCTACTGCCGGCAGAGAGAGATCTTGCCTGATCCGATCGACCAGGCTGCGCAGCTCGGCAGCCCACGTAGGGCACTCCTCGAGCGAGTGCTGTGCGGTATCCTGGTCCCTTCCACAATGGTGGTATTGTGCCGTAACCTCACGTCCTCTTCTGTGCAGGTATGCACCAAAACAACCGTGACTGGTGAATACCTGGGACTGCGGGACCTGCGGCTGCCTGGGACTGTCGAGCGCCCCTGGAGCCGTGCTTACGCCGCTCTGGCGGAGGGAGCGTGTCTGATTATAGACCTACGCATTCATCTCCGCAATGATGTCAAAACGTGGAAAGCGCGCCAGGAGAGTTGCCGCCTCGTAGGTGTCCTGTATCCCCGTGAGATTGCTATAGCTACTCTGCGCTACAGACCGTAAAGTTTGGCTCTGCAGTGGTAGACGCCTGACAGTCGAGCTGACCATACAGGCGCCCTATAGAGGGCGAACTCTCTCACTCGGTCACATTAGATTGGGCAGCAACCAGTGCACACCAACTACCCTTTTACTACGAGGCACACGAAGTGCTCTTCGAAGCCCCAATCCAGGATGAGCCCCAGGTACTTCATACCGCCCCACCACGGCACATCACCAACGCAAACAAAAAGAGTATGTACTTACCAGCCTTATTGCTTTTTGTAGCAACAGTGTTCCATGCCAATTCTGTTGCACGGCGCTGTGAATGTTGTGGTTGGCTGTGGTTATATAGGCAAGGATGTTTTTCAATTTCTTGTACTCGATTTGTAGTATTTTGTTTAGTCATTTTCCAATTAAAGTAAATTAATCCGAAAAAGGATGTTATGACACAGAGATTAGTAGTTGCGCAACTGAAGTCGCTCATCGACATACCGAAAAGGGAATCGCACACAGGTCGAAAAGTGATCGAGCACTCGCGCGGCTCCGTACATTTGAAATGATATCGTAGGTCATTAGGATGTGTACACGCAATTCGATATCAAGCAGATCCGTGAGCGATATCGTCAAGCCGTACGATTTTGTTAGAAAACATTTGTGATTGTCCATACATTTTCTTTGGCCACATGTTTATGCGATATCTGACCGATATCAGCAATCGATGCGATTTTGTATCCCACCGCGTCATGAGTAAAGTGCCTTAGTTGTCTAGCAGCTTGATGTAAATTAGTGATTAATTGTAAATATTTTGATTAAACGTGATAATCAATTTTAATGCAAATTTCATTTTAGAAATATCTACCCCCATCTATGATGTTTTTATAAGTAGATAATAAAAGATGCGTTGCCCTTTCAGTGTATTACAAAGTACTCTGTGCGTAGCCTGCCCTCTACGGTGGTCACTTAGTTACGCACCGACCAGTGTAGTGGCTTTACGTGAATCATAAGCTTAATTCAGCAACACATCCCCCCACCCCATGGGAAAAAGGCATGATGTTTTGTATATGTAATATGATTTTAATTATTTACCTTCTAGTTTAAATACTCCACAAGTTCCCAAATCCAGAAAGGAACCAAAAAGAGTTAGATCATGGATCTATGCAGTTGGTGCTGATATTTTAGCAATGGACAATCAAATAATTTTATAAAAATCGCTATCTGCCATTCTCACTTCAAGCCAAAAGACTGAGCTATAATGCAGTTCCAAAACTACATCTACTATCATTTAATTGATACTAACAATTATGTTGGTGATTGTTTTTATTTGACAAAAGATATGTACTATATTTCTAATTATTGTAAAAGACAGATAGCTGTGTCGCTATCATATTTTTTATGTATATCAGCCAGTAATTTGGCTGTACAAAATGACATGGAAAATAATTTAAATTAGAAAGTGACAATGGAGGGAACCTCCTGCTTAAAGTTATTTAATTCAAATGAAAGCCCAAGATTTAATAATTTATATAAGAATTTAGACACTATCAACCTGGTGCATCAAAATATTCAAGGTGTTATGGGCAAAGATTTAGAAATTGAATTGTTCATGAACTGCAATAACATTGATATTTTATGTATTACAGAGCATTGGCTAAAAAATCACCAGTTTATGTTCAATTTCAATAATCAAATACACGGTGATACACGGTGGCTCATTAATTATAATCAATAATCAGATTAAATTTAAAGAACGTAAAGATCTTGTGAGCCTCTCTGTTGAACAAACAATAGAAATAGCCTGCGTCGAATTGGAGCGGTTCATTGTATTAAGCGTATACAGACCTCCTTCAGCATTGTATGACTGTTTTGAAATAGTCATGGATGAAGTACTGAATAGAATCAGTAATTTGGACAAAACGGTTATCACATGCGGTGATTTCAATGTTAATTTATTGGAAAATTCAAGTTTAAGTGTAAAAATTCAAAGCCTTTTTCAGTCATACAATCTTGTTAATTTGTTTCTGGAGCCTACTAGAATTACTCAGACCACAGCCACATGCTTAGATAATATATACACAGATATTATACCATCCTACAAACAAGTTATTAATTTATTGGACTCGGATCATTGTGGACAGCAGATTACTGTAAACCAAAGAAAAAGTGTGGGTAAAAAGGATATCACTGTTTATGCAAAAACCGCGACTCGCTTGGAAAGATTTAGAAATAAGCTTAGTAATAAATTAACTTTTTTGCCATATAATGATAATCGAAACATTTTATGTAATGAGTTTTTAATATTTACTGTCAAGAATTTAATTCTTCTTTTATCCCCAAGAAAATCTCGGTTGATGGTAATGCAAGTTTTAGTGAATGGGCTACTATTGGAATTCATATAAGTAGAAAGAGACTATATGAACTATATAATGAACGCACATATTTTAATAGTGATACTTTTAATCTATATGTGAAAAATTATTCAAACGAATTTGTCATATAGCATAATCTCGATATTTGAGTTCCAAAATAAAAAGTAGTGATAACATAATTAAAATGACTTGGAATATAATTAGTAGTGAGACTGGAAGAGCTAATAGCCGGGACAGTGACTATATCTTAATTATAGATGACAACATCATTAAATCAGAATTAGAAGTTGCTACAGCTTTTGAAAAGTTTTTTACCTACATTCCCGTTTCGACTACAAAGTCGCTGAATTCTTCACCCACTGTTGCGGAAACTTTACTTAAAAGTAATGTTAACACTTGCAGTAATAAATTTAAATTTCATCATGTTAATTACAGAGATATAATAAGAATCTTTAACACGCTAAATATTAAAAAAACCGCTGACCTGTGGGGAAGTTCCGTTAAAGTAGCCAAATCAATTATTGACATTGTTGCACCTGAGCTGGCAATAATTTTTAATAAATGATGAATGACCGTGGAAAATTTCCTGATCTTATGAAAAATAGTAAGATTATTCCTCTGTTTAAATCAGGTAGTACATCTGACCCTACAAATTTTAAACCTATTTCAGTACTACCTACATTTAGTAAAATAGATTTTGCTACAAATGCAAAGCTTTTTTGATAAGTATCATTTTTTTACATTGCAAGCAATTTGGCTTTACAAAGGGTCGTTCAACAACTGATGGTGGTTGATTGGTGGTTGAAGGTGTTGAACTTTTAGGACATATTTTCGGTGCGTGGGAGGATTCACACGATGCCTTGGGCATTTTTTTTGATCAGGAAATTACTACACTATGGTATTAAGGACTCTGCGCTGGATCTTCTTGTTTCATATTTGAGTAATAGGATTCAGAAAGTAGAAATTAGCGGTAAGATATCTCCTGGGTATGTAGTTAAAATGGGAGTACCACAGGGCTCAATTCTAGGCCCATTTTTGTTTCTTATATATATAAATGACTTACCTTATACTGTAGGGGATAATCATGAGATAGTGTTGTTTGCAGATGCCACTTCGCTTTTATTTAAACTCGAAACGCCAACATCTGGCAACTGACGATATAAACAGCGCTATCTCCAGAGTGGTCAACTGGTTTAATGTTAACAATTTACTCTTGAACGAGAAAAAAACTAAATGTATGACATAAATGTCATAACACCTAATGTTAAAACAGTAAAAGCCACTGTACTAATGAATGGTGCGGAGTTGGACCTTGTGGACACCGCAGTGTTTCTAGGTGTTACTTTAGATTCTAAGCTGCAGTAGGGACCGCATATACTTAAATTGTCGAAAAGGCTTAGCGCTGCAGCATACGCAGTAATGAAAATTCGCTATTTAACAGATGTAGAAACAGCGCGACTCGTATATTTTGGTTATTTTCATAGTCATCACATTCGAAAACAAGACATTATTTGACGTTGTCTTAAAAACAACAGAAAAACTTAGGGTGCACTCCTAAGAGGCAAGCGGCATTCTTAAAATTAAAATAACGTTCTGCAATAATTGTCTCAGCGTTTTCTAGTTATTTCATATTGTAGCTTATCCATTAAATTTCCATATTTTAATACCTATAATGGTATTTACCCAAAGATTTTATTTATCCTTTTATTTTAGTGCTCCGTAGTGGTCGATTAAACCAAAGTGGGTAAAGTCCGTTGCGTGGCTTGCGAAGCGGAGTATATTGATCAATGAAATGGTTAAGCGTGTTATAAAATCTACCGTATGATCCACCGTGTGTGAGCTATCAAGTATTAAAGGCCAATTAACACGCGCGAGGTCCTCATTCAGGGCATGCGTAATCATTATTTTAACTAACGGTTGGCTTAACCTTCCAATCGTCTATAGACGGAGAATCCTATAGGCTTATCAACCTCGAGTTACTATAAATAATGATGGCCTGATTTTTGTAGTAGGTATCTTCATACTTCATACTTTACTGCGTGACCTCACTAAATTGGACTGTGGACTAGGAAAATTTACACTAACGCGTTTTATCAAGACCATAATTTTAATTAGGCACAAAAATAGGTTAAATATATTTCATTGGCATAGGCTTCTTCAATATTCCTTTAATTGGGGGGCCTTCAGTTTCAGGCGGAGGTTGTTTTAGCGGCGGTGGAGGTTCTATCGGAGGCGCTATACTTTCGCGAGGGGAAGTTATAGGCCGAGTCCGCCAGAACGCATGTGGCATAAATGCATACGTTGAATCGAAAGCTGTTACTGTAACAAAAACAGATCGTTAAGTAGGTAATTCAGCCGTTGTATTTCAATACATCTAGTACTGCTATAAACCGGAGTAAATATTTTCTTGGAATTCTTCTTTTGGAAAAAGCCTTCCTATTGGATTTCATAACCAACATTCCTGAAGCTGCCTGCATACGGCCGAAATGATTAATTAATTTAATACAAAATCTTTGGATTAGGGATTGAGGATTTTTGATTCACGTATGACCTTAACGCAAAAACAGATGTATCTGATTAGATCGATTATTAATTTCGACCGATAGTGACTTGGGCCTTCCTGTATTAAAACATTACCGCCCGTTTTAAATAGCTCTCCTACCTTGACAGTAAATTTGTAAATTGGCTGTAGCTCTTGGAGACGTAATGTTGTAGACAACATGTAATAAGTATGTTCAATCTACTATATGTATATGCAAATATAACGGCTTAAAATTATTGACACTTACGTTTAGGTTTTCGGTTAGCGAACTCAGACATAGACAGAGCGCTCTGGGCCCTCGGCCCCGGCAGCATATTGAGGTCAAAGAACTCATCGGCTCCCTTCCGTGTATTCTCAATTTTGTTCGTCTCGTTTAGCTGACGTAAACGGACGACCTTATCAAAATTCTTCATGAAGGTTTTTGACGTGTTGTGGATTACTACCGTGTCCAGCACTCCTGTAAAAAACATGGATGACATATTTGTTGTAATAAAACAACTCATATTAAAGCACCTCTCAAGTCACTTGCAGCAGTGACATGTTTATGTGATAGTAGTATGTAGTTAGTTAATCCAAACAAAAGTTTTATATTACAAAACCGATGGGTAATATAAAATAAAGGTACCTAATATAAACTGAAATGGATGTTGAAGTGTCGCGGATGTAACGTTTTTGTCTCGGCACATGCCTACTTATAATGCAGTTTCTAACGAAAGAATAATGAAATAAATCTGACTTAAGTGATGGTGAGAGCTTTTAAGTGATATATGCTAAGCATGTGGGTGACTGTAAAATCGCGAACAAGGTAGGAAAAGAAGACTTTACCTTTAATAATAATAATCTCTCAAGTCCATATTGTGAGTAAGTGCCTACATTTTTATGACCAGTGTCGAACATTCCTGGCACTGAGCATTAGTCCCGTATTCAGGCAATTAAAAAACCGATGTCTTTACATTCATTGCCTGAGGTCAGCACAAACTAGGTATCGTTATCTAACAGTCGTGCAGTCAAATATTTAAAGGTACCTAAGGATCAATGTTCGACTTGTAATCATTATTTTTATTAAACCAAAAAAATAGTCTTTTTCACCTTCCTTGTTCGCGATTTTTCAGTGTCAATAACGTGACAGAGTACATACGTAGTTGCGAGCACCTCGCGATGATGGTTTCCTTATATCGGTGCTTCTTGGCCATGGGGTTGCCCATAAAATTGATGTCTACTAAGCCCATTAGCGTGCACAGTTCGTCAGCAGTGGCCTGAGGAGCAGCATTATCTATATCTGTATCTATTACAAAAATCTTTGTCGTCTCGACTAGAATTAATTGCTGGTCCACATTTAATGCAGTTGCAGTGTGTTTCGTACGCGTAAAATGCAACAAGAGTTGTAATCAGAAATCTGAAATCTACGCTGAATTTTGAGTAACCAACTTATCTTCTTATGCCCTAATAAAGGCATGTCATAGGGATTTATTTTTTATTCTTAGCTCGGTCCACTCTTGACCTCTCGCCTGATGGGAGAAATGTCTATGAAATGGTCTACGATGGAACGACCGCACCCAAAATATGTCAATTCACTCTTTCTTTATAGGTTACCGGGTTATATGTAGTAGGAAAACAGGCACTGGTTTTTTTTTTAAACATCTATGTAATCATAAAGTTGTATAGGTATCTATTTCGAATAGTCCATAGTGCAGGACCACTAGCTTTAAATTACGTTGCACACAGAAATGAAGGATTGATTGATTGATTGATTGTATCTTCAGCAGAATGTAACTGTAGCTAGTGATATTACTGGGCATAAGGTCTAGTGTCTCGAGGTGACAGCGTTGATGATGCCATGCATTATGCAAAAGACTAGTCCTGGGTCGCATTACCATTGTTATGGGCAAGTGTGAGTATTAATACCAGGCGAATGACTTTTTAGACTTGTTATAGAGTTGTTTATGAAAAAATGCTGGAACATGGCACATAGATACATGTAGTGGCAGATAACTTAGAAAAGTAATATCAGTAGCAAATTCAGAAAAATGGTGGAGGATGATAATGAGGATGAAGATTAATACGCACATATTTCTGTGTTCATACGACACAGTATTTCTAACCAAAAGTTATGACCACGGCTTTTCATAAAATGTTAGATACCTATGTACTTACGTAGAAATCGTATAAAAGATTTTTCTTGGCTATGAGCACCTCTAATCTTCTTAGGGGTTTCAGCCAGGCCATGTCTGATAGTTTGTTTTCCGATACGTTTAATATTCTGAGGGAGGCCTAGAAAACCAAATATTTACATTATAATGAAAACATTTGTATTATTTATTGGGGATATTGTCTTGGCTTTATGAGTTGAGTCTTTGGCAGGGCCGTGAAGGCTGGAAAATCTTTGTTATAATCCGTAACTAATAAAAAGCAGATTAGGGCAAATAATAAATCATCCCTTTTCCCGCCTCGGAATTTTCTCAATGTACGAGGAGCAGCGTCGATATGTGCTTATAACATCTTGCTGCAATCAGGAACCAACCTTAAAATTCTTTTAACTACAAGCTGTATAATCACAGATTTTCAATCGTTGAAAAGTAAAGTAATTTTACACTTACACCAATAAAAATGAGGGTCCTAGGATCAAAGCACAGAGCGTCAGAACTGCCCACATTCTGCTTTTCTATGTGCAACTCTTCCAAATACTTCAGCCCTTCTAAGTTTTCTACGACGCTTATCTTATTGTTTCCCAAATATAGTTTTTTTATACAGTGCAAAGATTGCAGACCGTCCATTTTAGTTATTTTGTTCCATTGTAAGTGCAAATGGGTAAGATTACACAAACATTCTAAATTTTCAATTTTTGATAGTTGGTTATTGTGGTAATACGCGTATATTATGTGGCTTGGGTTCTTAGGAACCGGCTGGAAATGATAGCTAAAATTATACAAAATGACGGCAGTTTTCAAAGTAAGGAATGCTTTGGGTAAATAATGGAATATAAATCAATAATAATCAATATCAATAATTTTAATAACTATTATTAATATCATTTATTTAAAAAAGAAATGTTCGGTCATAAATACTCCTGTCGCGTCGCCATGAATTATTCTCGTAGAGCTCTAACCGTAAGGTTGTCAAAAGAGGGCATAAAAGCATAGATGTATCCATCAGATGCATAACAATTACTGCTAAAACGGAGTGGTTACTTGCTCTGTGGCAACTGCTGACATGATAGATAGCATGTATATGTAATTGATAAACCACGTTTGCACGAAAGGCGACGGACACAAAACGACGAAGTCGTTTCGTCGAAGAGAAGGTGGTCATTACCAAACAGTACCGAAGTGTGAGCGTATAATAAAAGGCTAATTAATTTATTGAAACTTACTATTTTAGTTATTCCTTTCTCGTGCATAAACAAATGCGTCGGCCTTTTCATAACATCTGAGGATTTTTGTCGTAGAATTATTTTAGCTTGTTTACGTAATTTTTCTTCATTTTCTTTTAATTCAGCCAACTTCGGTTTATTATTCATAATTTCTAAAGTAAAATTCTCGTCACAAATGTAGAATGATCGATTAAATAGATTTGAAAATGGCGCTGATGGCGTATGTCACCGAATATGTAATTTATAGAAGAAATATATAGAATATGCCAAATGTACTGTGTGTTTTTCACCAGCAATCTATGCTTCTCACCTTAAATTCCATAGACGTAGCATATTTGTAGGATCCATATCCATATTCAATTTAACCTAAGATGCTGTAGGCTGTAAGGATCCAATCCAAACAGAGGTTGTCCATACAACTTGCTCAATAATAACGTATCAAAACAGTCAGGCATATACCTTCAACACCTAATTATAAGTATAAATAGTGCTTAATTTACAAATTTGGGAGGATTGGCAGCAGCGCCCTTCGAGTACATTTATAACTCAACTGCGATTGCCAACCCGTCCGCCAAGCGTGGCGATTATGGCAAAACACCCCATTAAAGTACACAACACAAACCCATACCGGCCGGTCGTTGTGCCAATCTTTGGGGGAGGCTTCTGTCCAGCAGTGGAGGTTTCTTGGTTGAAATGATGATGATGATATCTTACAAAAAAAGATATAGGTAGGTAGTGAACTATAAAAACTAAGTCGCACTTGATTATGTGCGTATATTTCTGCGCTGTTCTACAACTTTGTGCGTTGTCATAACAACAAAATGGAGACTTCTAAACAATATTGATGAAATTAGAGACATTTATGACCAAAGATTAAAATCTTTGCTTATGACAAAATAAAGTGATTAAATATGTACATACATCGTGGTACTTTTATTTTAGATTTTTGTTATGTTTTTGCACTTTGGAGATGCACATGAAGGCGAAGATTTTTTGTAAGTTATTTGGTTTGCAATTAATCATAAGCGTCATGCGTCGCACTTCTAATGGACAGATACCGAGTCTTACAGATTGTGAGACGAAGTGAGAGTCGACGCTTACCTTTGCCAATACCGGTATTCATTCGCTATTGAATTTTTCAATACCTGGATTCCGGTATTTTCTCGGTATTATCATTTTTATAAGAACAAATTACTTCGTGCTATGTACTCGTTTTTATACAATAAAACTAAACTGGAAATAAACTTCCCTTTTATTTTGAGATCAAATAATTTACCATTAATTTTTTATCATCATCATATACCCCGAAGAATGGCCACTGTAAACAAAGGCCTTACCCATAAATTTCCACAACGACCGGTTACATGCCGCTCGTATTCTACGACTCCCAGTGGCCTTCACCAGGTTATCTGTATATCTCGTTGGAGATCGACCCACGCTATGTTTTCCGGTGCGCGGTTTCCACACGAGATTTTTTTTGCCCCAACGGCCATCAGTTCTACGACCAATGTGCCTCGCCCATTGCCATTTCGGGTCACTAATCCTTTAAGCTATATCGAAAACGTATGTTAATCTGCTACGGATTTCTGATTTGATCTCATAGAGCAATACCAAGCATAAAAAAGCAGAAAAGAGCGGAGGGGTATCGGACTCCTACCGGCTACAACAACCGGAGTGGTCACCTTCGGCACCGAAGGGAGGCTCCAGGAACACGAATAATCTCCATCTAGAGCAGGGGTTCCCAACCTTTTTTTGTCTACTGCCCACTTTAAGAATAAATTATTTTTTAACGCCCCCCTTTTTAAACATACTTAAAAACCGCTAAGTACTTATAACTGATTATTGAAACGCAAATTTATAGTATTTGGACAGAGTATCTTTTATTGAAAATAAAACAAACATAATCAATTCTTATATAAAAACTAATGTGAAGGTTGAATCTGATGCTGTTCAATAAGTTTGTTGATATCAGGTTCCAATTTACTCAAAAACAGCCGCAAGTCGCCACGTTCGGTAACACGCAAACGATTTCTCTTTTTAGTAAGCAGCGTTGCCACAGCACTAAATCCACGTTCACACAAATATGACGATGGGAATGCTATCAAAAATCGTTGAACAATTGACTACAATCCAGGGTACAATTGCGGGATCGGTTTTTGTAGCCAAAATTCTTGATATCCATTTTTGAACTTGATTTTTATTTCTTCGTTTGTTGTCAATTCTATAAGTTCTTCTTCCAGCTGAGGTGACATTGCTGTGTTGACATTTGAAAACGGATTCAACACCCAGTCTGGTATTTCCAAGTTTAAAATGTCCTGGTATCGTTCAGTGAAGTCAATGTGGAGGTTTTCCAAATGTTGGCAGTAGGCAAACAAGTCGTCGTTACTGCAGTATACTGATAAATTCGGAAAATTGTGAAACTCACGTCTGCCCATATTCTTTTTGTGCAGAAGCAGTTTGGCTGCGAAAGCAGCAACGACATTTTTTGTTTTAATTAAATTCAGATCAGTTGGAGGTTCATGTCGTTGAACATTTTATACAGGTCTGTCATGTAAGCTATATCATTCTGTGATGTTATGAGCTTGTTGCGCAGTTCTGTATCTTTAGTTTCCAAGAACTCTATCATAGAGTCAAACAGGTTGTAAAATCAAATCAGACAATTGCCTCTTGACAGCCAACGAACTTCAGTATGAAGCAACAAACGGTTGAAATCTTCGTCATTAGTAACACAAAGCTGATGAAATAATCTATCATTCAAAGAGCTGCTACGGATTTTATTGACTGCTTTGATAACATATTGCAGTGATTTAAATAGTCGTTCACTTAAGTTTCTAGCAACCAAATGTTGTCTATGAATAACGCAATGTATAGCAAGGACATCTAGAATTTTATTCTTTAAGTATGCTATGAAGCCTTTATGGCGCTCTGTCATAGCCAGAGCGCCATCCGTAGCAACTGATATAATATTTTTCAAAGGAATCTCTTTCTCTTCACAAAACTTTTCCAATGTATTGAATATGGTTTCGCCTTTTGTATCTGTCTCCAAATTTCTGGCAAACAATAGTTCTTCACGTATTTTCTCATCTTTAATAAACCTCACGTAAGATAGCAACAACGCTTCATTAGTTGGTAAAGTGGACTCATCGAGCTGAATTGAGAATTGACTAGTCCTCAGATGATTGCACAATGATTCTTCAATGTTTTCAGCCATTTCATCAATTCGTCTTTGCACAGAATTATTACTCAAAGGAATTTTTCGGATAATATCTGCGGCCGGTTTATGAAGCACAGTAGTTATTACTTCCTTTATTGCTGGCAAAATTAACTCTTCTCCGGTGTTGTGTGGT
This sequence comes from Diloba caeruleocephala, assembly GCA_947459985.1. Lineage (NCBI taxonomy): Eukaryota > Metazoa > Arthropoda > Insecta > Lepidoptera > Noctuidae > Diloba > Diloba caeruleocephala. The sequence continues at coordinate 9,718,326 of OX381627.1, read as the reverse complement.
TTGCCTTTTTGAGCAATTAACAAAGAGATATTGTACGAAGCTCGAAGTCCGTCGTCATCTTGCTTAGCAGCCGCCGAAAATAGTTTTGATACACTTGGCTGAGTATTATGCTTCTTCTCTAGGTCTTGAAAATATGCTACATTCTTTTCTGTCTTATCTGGATGCAAACCGTATAGATTCCCCACCGAAAACCTTTACTCACTAAGTGACCTTCTTACAATCAGGAAGTTATATATTCTTCATGTTGTTTTAAAAGTTCATAAATCCCTACCCTATGATCCCAGTGTAGTAAAAAAAAGAAGGAAACATTTTGTGGCTCCGTTAATCTCTGTAAACACATCTTATGCAAAACGGCAATACACTGCGCAATCTGTTTATCTCTATAATAAAATCAATAAATATTTAAATATCTACCCCATGTGCTATCAGGAATGTAAAAAGACTATGATGTGCTGGCTGAAGACCATGAGTTACGATGAGACTGAAGCTCTCTTACAAACTGTTTCTTAAATTAAGACGAACTCACGCATGCACACGAACACGCACACACGCACACACACACTCACGAACACAAACACACACAGTATCATACTATTTAACTTTTTCAATTTTGCTATTCAACTATTTTTGGTTCTTTTTGTTTATTATGTACCAAATTTCTGTTAGCGTGCACACTCCTACATTTTATTGCACTAGTTACGAAGAGCAGGGCTTCCTAGCACAGGTATCGTTTGTATACTTAAAAGGAGACCCTAACAAGATATATTGTAGAAGTTGTACAAGTTACTGAAAATAAACTTTTTATTTACTGAAAATAAACTTTTTATTTACTGAAAATAAACTTTTTATTTACTGAAAATAAACTTTTTATTTACTGAAAATAAACTTTTTATTTATTTATTTTATTCAAATGATCTTGCAGTCTTGAAGGCTTCATTGCTTCGTACGAAAATGTTTTTAGACATAGAAGACACAAAGGCGACGACGGGTTTGTGGGATTTTCAATAAATCCGAATTTAATATATTCCGCAGAGTATTGCCGTCTCTTCTTTTTTACTTCCGACAGTGTTTTGTTTTAAGAAATACGTAAGTGTTGAAATGAAGTACTGCTTATCTATTATGCGCGAAACCGCAAATGAAAATAAAATAAATTTACGTCGTTTATATAGGATTGCTTAAGCAGCACGCACCAACAGGAATAAGACAAACGTGCATAAACTCGTTTATCTCATTCGACGCCCAATCGTACTCGACAAGCAAGAACAAGTATTATAGAACCAGCCGATTGGTATAGGAATGTACAATTCGGATTATTTAACAAAAACTTGTTAAAACATGATTGCCCGCGGTCTTTTATATCGAACCGAGTTTGAGCTATATCTTAATTAATATTAGCTGATGTTCACAAGATGTAGTCGAGAGTCGAGAGCTCAGTCGGTGTCTAAGAGTCTTCCTAGCTAGGTAGATGAAATTATAAATTGACCCCAAAGCCCTACACAATGCCCCCTTTTTTTTCTGGGTCTCTTACCGCCCCCCTTTAGGCCTGCAGCGCCCACAAGGGGGCGTTATCGCCCACGTTGGGAAAGTCTGATCTAGAGCCACCCATTGGTGCCACGCTTCTCCCAAAAGTACGCACTCGCAACCCCCAACGCCCCCCACCATATTAAGACAACAGAGGGCTCAGGCATGTTGGATACGGGCACCACGGTGGTTGTTACCACGGCTAGGTGTCCACCTTCTCCGAGCAGGATCAGTCCTCTCCTGATCCCGCTTAGCGACCTTACCGACCATAACTTAGTAAATAATAGATATTTTGGTTAAAAAAAAAGGTTTCTTTTTTGTGGAATATTAATATTATCAGAATTGTTTATACTTTCACCTCCTGCAAGGTTTCTTGAGTTTGCTACAGCCTGTATATAGTTTGAAATCGAATTTAGGACTCGTAATAAAACATGACATTTGTAAGTGTTGTTTGCAATTTAGTGGATAACCGTTTGAATGAAATAATAATATATAACTAGTTTATTGACCCAGTAAACTTTAGGTAGTTATCAAGTTCTTCATGTTCAAGTCATCAAGTTTCATATTGGAACCTAATCATTATAACTGTATAAAAGCATGCATTGATTGCACTACGCACATTCATAAGACTGTACTTTCGCACACTCATGAAATTAGGTGGTGTGCGCGAATAAATGCGTCAATAAGCTAAAATTACACATTAGCATAATATTTACGCAATAATTCCTTATTTTGGTAAGCATTAGCAGAATATTTGCCTGACCGAGATGCACGCACCGGAGAAAGTATATAGATTTTGGTACATGCACTCCAGCAGCTTCCTAATAGTTTGTAAGGGCGACACGGCCACCGAGCCCCAAACACGTGGCTGTGCAGTAGAAATACCTTTAACGCACATGAAAGTATTTCCCGGCTGTATCAGGGGAAAGCGCTTGTTTTAAATCCTGGTACCATAAATACATCCATTCGTCCATCCCTAGAACAAACCATAGATTAGAAATATTTTCAAATTTATCATTGTCAAAGTCAACGTCAAGTCTGTGGTCACCGTCACTGGTCAAGTCAAACTCGAAATTTGAACAGAGGTTAATTTTGGGATTGGCGTTTCTTGCATTTAGTAATATTAACAGAAAATAATTTTTGCTCCGACGTTTGTAATAGCGAGTACAGTTGTGTCTATGATCATTATTGTGTTATTGAGTCAGAATATTTGCTCAAGAACTACAACGTATTTCATATGCAATAACGTAATTCGAACCTTAGGCATCTAGCTTCGAAACTTAATTTGCAGCAAAATGGGTGAGAGATACAATATCCACAGTCAACTAGAGCATCTTCAGAGCAAATACATTGGTACAGGACACGCAGACACTACGAAATACGAATGGTTAACTAACCAACATCGAGATTCATGTTGCAGCTACATGGGACACCCAGATCTGCTAAGTTATTTTGCTATTGTAGAAAACGAGTCTAAGGCTAGAGTGAAATTCAATCTCATGGAAAGAATGCTGCAACCTTGTGGTCCCCCACCTGAGAAACCTGAAGATTAGATTTTGTTAGCCAAGTTTTGTTTTTGTAATAACAGTATGTACTATTCAACTGTATGAAATATTGTTTATAATTATCTCATTAAAGTCATACTTCTCAAATAGATTGGTTATTTAAATTAGTGTATTTAACTGTTCTCAGATTGTAGAATCATAGAATCAAGCCATATATGATGTCTTGATGCTTAAGGCTGCCATTACATTATTATATGATGATAATAACACTACACATGGTTAATCAGTCACAATTCACATCAGTGGTGGTGCTGTCTGTGGAGGTTTACATACGTAGTAAGCTGTGCAAATCAATGGCAGCTATTGTAGCTAAGATATATATAAGCAACTGGCATGTGAGCTGCATGAGCCTGCCCAGCCATGATGTGCAAGCATCAGACCCAAACGTACTGTGTCAATTGAACTACCATGGATTCCAAAAGTATTTTTACTGAATAACATTGGTAAAGAGTACTTTGCAATTTACAGTCAATTGTTGTGCATCCCTTTAGCATGTAGCACCTCACAGGTGCAACGGCTCCTGTTTCTTTCACTCACATCTATTTTGCACCATTGACTTAGATTCAGCAGTCAGCTTGAACTCTCCAAAGTTCAAGCTGACTGCCTTGCATTTCATGCTGCATGGTGATCCTCAAGTGTCAACAACGAGGCCTGGTTGTAGTTTTCACCCAAATGTTTACCAGACATGTTAAGGTAAACGTTTGGATTGAAATTTTAGTCAAACATAATTAGTATACTGATATTATTATTATTATTATATAATTATCAGGCAGGCAGTTGAAACAACTGATAGGTGCCTGTATCCTGCTAATCACCGCTGGATTCTATTCCTTGCAGTTGAGAAGATATTTGTCAAGTCTGTTTTTGAACAGATTCACATTTTGGGCTGCGACTGCGTCTTCTGGAAGTTTATTCCACGCTCTGACTATCCTGTTGCTTAGAAAGTGTTTGTGTGGGTTGTTATTTGAAAAGTTGGTACACAGCTTAAGGAGGTGGCCTCTTAGATGGACATTGTTGTTACAAGTAAATATGTTAGCGTAATTCTGAAGGTCGTAATGCCCATTTAAGATTTTGTATGTCTCAATTAGGTCTCCACGGTCTCTGCGATCCTTTAAAGTTGTGAGCTTTAAAACTTTCAAGCGTTCCTCATAGAATCGTCGTTTTAGTAATCGTGGTATTTTAGTGAAGCTGCGCTTTCCAGGAGTTCTATATCCTTAACAAAATAGGGGCTCCAGACTTGAAATGCATACTCTAGGATAGGTCTGATAAATGTTTTATGGATCCGAAGTAACATTTCTGGTGTCAAGACCGCAAAGGCTTTCCTTGCAAGGTAGATAAGGCTTTTAGCTTTCTTTGTGATCAATGCAATATGCTCTCCCCACTTCAGGTCCTCCGTAATCTTCACTCCTAGGTCTGTTTGCACCTTGACCTCTATCAGTTGGGCATCGCCCAATTTGTAAATCATACGGGGATTACGACTACCTATGTGCAATACCGTACATTTGGAGGTATTGAGATTTATCAGCCATTCCTTAGACCAGTTGGCTATTCTGTTTTGGTCATCCTGAAGACGGTCATATTCAACCAGTGGGTTCGCAAATATTTTAGTGTCATCAGCAAAGATGCTAACATTACAATTACAGAGAATGGGACAGATCAAAAGTGTATATTATGTACAGCACTGGACCCAGAACTGAGCCCTGTGGGACGCCACTGTGTATCTTTCGGAGGTCTGACATCGTTTCACCTACTCTTACTTGTAAGGTTCTTTGCTGTTGGAATGCCTCGATCCAGGTTAGTAGTTTCCCACGTATTCCCACAAATTCCAATTTTTGTAAGTCTTCTTATAGGGACTTTATCAAAGACTTTCTCGTAGTCAAGATAAATTACATCGATTGGTTCTTTCTCATTAAAGTGCTTTGTCCATGAAGACAGACATGACAGTAAGTTAGATACTGTGGAGCGATGCGGGCAAAAACCGTGTTGCTGTTCAGGAATAACTCGGTGGTTGGTGAAGAAGTTCCTGATATGTTTAACTATGATTTTTTCCATCGCCTTGCACACCACACTTGTCAAGCTTATAGGTCTGTAGTTAGATGGTTCCAATTTACATCCTTTTTTAAATATTGGGGTCACCATAGCTGTTTTCCACAAGTCTGGTAGGATTCCAGTATCATATGATGTTTGCATTATTGTTGCAAGGTATTCGGTAAGTTCACATTTTTTCAATATTGCTACAGGGATGTCATCTGGACCTGGCGAAGAATCTATTTTCATTTCTTTTATAACTTGTTGGATTTATCTTCTGTGAATAGTATTTCTTCGATGGAATCCTCAACCCGGAGTTGCTGGTCTAAAATAGGCAACTGGTTCTGCGGCTCTATTTGGAACACTCTCGAACTGATCAGCAAATACATTGGCAATTTCACGGGGCTGGGTCACAATTTGGCCTTCTTTGTCGAGCAGAACAGTCAGAATGCTAACCTTTGATGTTACTTGCTGCCTAATATAAGAGTAATTTTTTTTTGGTCCAGCATGGAGTATGTCTTTTTCATATACTATACAAGCTGTTTTGTTTCGGTTTATCAATTTGTTGTTTAATTTTCGGTAATCGTTGTCATTATCATCTGATATCAAGTGATTAATTCTGTAAAATAAATGTGTTTCATAGTTTAGTATATTTGATAAATCTGACAATCATCACCATATCAGCCTAAACTAACCTAACCAACTAATAATGGTTGCTTTTTTGTTTGACATTCCCTTACATTGACATTCTTTGAATTATTGTATAACTCAATTTAAAAGAATTTAACTTGCATATGCACCTGAATTTAATCGTTTGTTTTTAATTAATGTAATATTTAGTATTTTTGTGACATGATTAACACAACAATTTGCATGCCATTTTGTGAAGGCAAAATATGTGGTCCTATAATTAAAATGTACCATCTTTTCTACCATATTTAAAAAATATATATAGATAAACATGTCCACTGCTGAACAAAGGCCATGTGTTGTAATTTTGTCAATACCATTGGTGAATGCAGAATGGCTGCTGTTCAACGGAACAATGCTGCTGCCCAAGGGCGGATCCAGGAGGAGGGCTCACGGTGCCATGCTCCCAAACATAACTGGGATGCAGTTGACCTTAGACCTAGTACGAGGGCGGCACTGAAAATTTCGGGAATCAAGGAAGTGACACAACATTACTATTTAAAAATGTATTTATTGCTTTTCGAAGTATTCTCCGCGAAATTTGACACATTTTTCCATACGATGGAACCAATCATTGAAGCAACCATTCCATTCGGAAGTTGGGGTCTCCAAAATGGCCGTTTTGTAGGCGTCCACAGCTTCTTTAGGTGATGAAAATCTCTATCCACGCAATTTATTCTTTATTTTAGGGAAAGTATAGAAATCATTAGGGCTTAGGTCGGGGCTGTACGGCGGATGGTCTAATAATTCTATGTTTTCTTGCTCTAAAAACTCTTTTGTTCTGTGCGCGGTGTGAGAACTCGCATTGTCGTGATGGAGGATGATGCGGCGGTTGCAGTTCTCTCTACGGAGTTCAGAAACGACCTGTGGCAAACAAATGCTAGCATACCATTCGGCATTAACCGTTCTTTGTCCCTCAAGAGGAATAGTCGTAACATGGCCGGTTTTGGAGACAAACGTGGCCACCATTTTTTTTGCAACACTCCGTGAACGAACAATTTTTGTTGGCTTTAACTCATTTTCGAACACCCAAACTCGTGACTGGTCTTTTGTTTCGGGTTCGTACGCATATATCCAGGATTCGTCACCTGATACGATGTTGTATACAGCATTTGAGGATCCTGCGTGGAATCTTTCGAGAGTTCTGACGCACCAAGTAACGCGAGCCGCTTTTTGCTCTTCACATAGCAAATGCGGTATCCATCGGGAAAACAACTTTTTTACACTTAATTGTTCATGCAAGATTATTTGTATTTGACTCATGCCAATGTCTAAAGTTGCCTGAATTTCGCGGTATGTCACATGTCGATCTTCCTCAATCAGCTTACGCACAGCATCAACGTTTTCTTGGGTGACTGCAGTTTTTGGACGACCTTGACGAGGATCATCACTGAACTTGACACGTCCACGTTGAAATTCAGCAAACCAGCGATAAATTGTGGTTTTGGATGGGGCTTCATCACCAAATGCAGAAATCATCCGGTCAACACACTGTTTTTGTGTTAAACCACTTCGAAAGTCATAATAAATCATCGCTCTTGAATTTTCTCGAGTCAATTCCATTTTCTCAACGACTAAACAAGTTTGACAAAACCTTGTGACAAGACCGTGAATCTTTTTTTAAATAAATAAATGGTATTCGATTTGTAAAACCAAGGAGTTTTCAATTAAAAAGATTTTAATATGACAGGAACAGTGGAAATATTCCATTCCCGATACTTTTAGTGCAGCCTATGTAGCAACAATGCCAATACGTCTAAGGCAAACTCATCATCACATATCCTCATTCATTAGTATGTATGAGGCTTTGTCGCGAGTTCGCGGTTTGGCTTGAGGTGGAATAAGGAGAAACATGCTCAGCCCAGAGGAGGAAGCATCCTAGTTCCAGGAATCGATGACGTCAATTTGCGATGCATCTAAGACTGGGCAGGAAAGACTGCTGTGGCCTATCGGGAGACTACCGTGTGGCAGTGTCGCGCCCGTGGGTCCCACGGGAGTGACTGAAACCGTGGATCCAGATTTTGTGGGGAGAGTGCTTTCTACGCTCTTTCAGGCGGTCCAGGACCATCCCTGGTCACTCCACCCCCGATCGCTTTGAACTGGGCCGAAAGGTTGGCGGTTTCGGAAGGTGAGTTGGGCAGAGCCGTTAGCCGCCTGAACGCTTGCAACGTCACCGCACCCGGACCGCGTGGGTGTGTGTTTGAGGCGGCTGTTCAGTGTTTCCTGTGTGTTGCCACCTGGCTGGAAGGAGTCCGATTGGTTCTTCTGAGGAAGGAAAGAAGGGCTGCAGTATCTCCTTCTGTGTGTGCAGAATTGCCCGAAGACTCGTTGAGCACCTGTCGCGAATTGGTCTCGACCAGGTCGACAGCCAATATGGCTTCCGGCAGTGGCGGTGCACTATCGACATGATTCTTCGCGTCCGCTCGCTATCGTATCCGGCAGGGTTGGGTGGCGTTGGCTATCTGCCTTGATATAGTTAACGCCTTCAACTCCATCATGTGGGGCGCAAATGAGGGAGCACTAGGCCCATCATCGGAACTCGCTCTACGGGAGGCCTGTATGACCATACAGGCACTGTGCAACCAGCCCAGTCGGATTCGACGATTGACGTCTTTCTCGAAGTTGGACCTACCTAACTGGACAATTTGTCCCAGGTAGACATACTCCCCCACCGAGATTCCCACGTTGTCGTCGTGGTGGGGCTTGCGTATCTCGATGATCTTTGGGGCTAAGCCGGTAGAGCCACTCATGCCGGACAGGCCCAAAGGGAGAGATCAGACTAAGAGGGATCAACAGCGGAGTCCAGTTTGGACTGCCGTGTGGACGGGCCGCCCGATTTTTCGGATGGTGCCCGAATTTCGCTCCTCGTATTGCTCTGTTTAGCAGAGGATACTGAGGATGCGAAACCGAGACGGGTTTCGTCAGTCGTGGACACGATTGACGGACTGGCAGCAATGCCAACGTCTCCACATCGTAATCCTAAAGTATGCCGAGTGTCGTGGCCATGTCTCGCGGCTCAGCATAAGGACCGAGGGTCTTGGCTTAATCGCCCGGACTGCGAGGAAGAAAATCTCTATAAAATAATTACCCCGAATCCCAAGCTGGCGTGCGGCGAGGGGATGCATGGCTGATGGGTAGTTCAGTCTAGCACGCAACTCCAGGGCACCGGCGGAAACCCTGGTAGTACATACGCTTACCCGGGTACAGGGGGCACTGCTCGGGTGGACCATTTATTTCCCCCATACTCGTGGGATTAAATATGGACACAAAAAACAACAAAACAAAAAATGACGATGTTGGTATGGAGTCGATAACCGACTCTATATCGGAGAGTAGGTCGGAGGAGCAGAGCGTCCCGCACCCGGCTAGACCAGTTAGTGGTGGGATGGTGAGCGATAGCGGTGAATCGGATGGTTCCCAAACGTCGACGGCGTCGGCGGTTTGCCGCGCGTGAAAGCGGACCCGGCCGATTAGGAATGGGGAGCTGCCTGGGCCGAAACGAATGACGGTCCAGAGCGGACCTTCTAGTGTCGCTGGTGAGGAGATTGATCCGGAGTTGCCGGAGCCTCCATCCAGCACTCGGGCTAGACAGGAGTTGCCCCAGCCGGAGGACCTCGCAAAGGAGATGCAGGCGCGACCAACGGCCGATCTCAGTGCCTGCATCAAGCAACAGCTAGATGCCGTGGAGAATGTTGCGGACAAGTCCCGCAACCTCAAGGGGGCATTTGCCCGCAGCCTCCGAATGGCCGCACTGACGGTGCAGGCCGCCCAGGCAGATACGCACGCGGCGGCTGCTAGGGCACCGTTGAGCAACAGGAGCCTTAATGCGGCCGCCAAGGGCCCGTCTGGAGCTCCGGTAGCGATGCAGCCATCTTCCCCTGTGACTCAGGCGCAAGGGAAGAAAAAGAAGCGCAAAAACGCGGCAAGGAGGGCTGGAGTGGCAGATGTGCCGGCGACATCTACCGCAGCTGCGGCGGCCACTGCATCCGTGGTGACACAGCCGGCGGCATCGCAGGCAGAGGTGGCTTCACAGGCAGCAGATGAGACCACTGAGTTGTGGTCCACTGTAGTCAAAAAGCCCAAGAAGCCCCAGCCCCATACCCAGCCTCAGAAGACCGCTACTGCGCAAGCCGCGCAGATTTCCTCTCCCAAGGGTGGACGAGGGAGAAGGGGTAAAAAAGGAAGGGGAAAGGTCAACCTCCCCAGGGTTCCCGCAACGGCTGCTATCACGGTCACCGTGCCGGAGGGCTCACCCGACAGTCGGTTGGGTGAAGTTATGGCCAAGGCCAGGAAGAGCATAAAGCTCGCTTGGTCTGCCTGCCGGGCATAGGCTGGGCGGCAAAACTTGTGCGGCCAGAAAGGTAGGAGGGGAAAGCGAGCCCCGCCTTCCACAGCTGCCCATAGGCGGGCAGAGTCAGCGCCATCGGTCGCAGGCCCTAAGGAGGACATGGAGACGTCCTCTTCCCAGCCTTGAGGATTCTCCAGGGCAACCTGAATCACTGCCGCAACGCGCAGAATCTGCTGCTGCAGACTGTTGCGGAGTGTTCGGTTGCCTTGGTGGTAGTGGCGGAGCCCTACGGCGTCCAGGAACATCCTCGCTGGTTCAGGGACGCCGCTGGTCCATTGGGCGGTAGACGGAGGGCCGCCTTGCTCCCTGTTAGATAGGGGGCAAGGATTTGTTGCGGTAGAGTGGGGACCTCTGGCAGTAGTGGGCTGCTACGTCTCCCCCAATGTGTCTCTCGCCGATTACGAGAGATACTTGGACGGGGTGGCGCCCAGCATTCGCTGTAAATGCTCACCCCGTCCAGTGCTCGTCCTGGGGACATCAACGCTCACTCCAGAACTTGGGGCAACCACCGGGATGGGCCGAGGGGAGAGGACTTTGCAAGACTGGGCGGCGTCACTTGACCTCCGATTGTTGAATCGGGGGTCCGTCAGCACCTGCGTTCGGTGGCAGGGGGAGTCAGTCGTGGATCTGACATGGGCGACCCCTTCTGTGGCCCGCATGGTATCTGGCTGGAGGGTGGCGGAGGAGGTGGTCACGTTGTCGGACCACCGCCACATAGTATTCGATGTGGCCCTCCACCCTCCCGGCCCACGCCGTCCAGGTCCTAGTCCACCGTCGCAGCGTTGGGCCCTCGCACAGCTCGACCGAGAGATGCTCGTCGCAGCTGCCAACGTCATGGCGTAGTCAGAGGTCGACCAAGGGATCTTGCCCGATCCAGAAGAGGAAGCGTCCTGGTTTCGCGAGGCGATGTCGTCGATTTGCGATGCATCTATGCCCCGAGCCAGGCGCTCCCGGCGTACGGCGGTGTACTGGTGGTCGGAGGAGATCGCGCGGCTACGCACGGTCTGCCTGGCATCCCGCCGCCAGTACACCAGAAGCCGACGCCGGCTAAGTGCTACAGCCGGAGAGACTGCCGAGGCCTATCGGACCTACCTGGCGGCCACTATGGCGCTCCAAAGCGCCATTCGCGAGGCTAAGGCTCGGTCCTGGAGAGAGCTCCTTGAAGGACTGGACAGGGATCCGTGGGGGAGACCCTACCGCATGGTATTGGGCAAGTTGCGCCCGTGGGTCCCCCCGGTGACCGAAACAATGGCCCCGGATTTGCTGGAGGGAGTGCTCTCTACGCTCTTTCCGGCGGTCCGGGACTACCCCAGTCCTTCTGTACCGCCAATTGCCTTGGAATGGGATGAGGAATTGGCGGTTTCGGAAGGAGAGTTGGACCGAGCCGTTGGCCGCCTGAAGGCTCGCAACACCGCACCTGGCCCGGATGGCATTCCGGGTCGTGCGTGGGTGTATGCACTGCAGTCTCTTGGGGACCGCTTGAGACGGCTGTTCACCAGCGGCCTCCGTCAGAGCGTGTTCCCGTCCGGCTGGAAGGAAGCCGGATTGGTTCTCTTGAAGACGGAAGGAAGGGCCGCGGAGTCTCCCTACGTACCGTCCCATTTGCCTGCTCAACGAGGCTTCGAAGCTATTCGAAAGTATAATTGCCCGAAGACTCGTTGAGCACTTGTCGCGAGTTGGCCCCGACCTGGCCGACAGCCAGTATGGCTTCCGGCAGCGGCGGTCCACTATCGACGTGATACTTCGCGTCCGCTCGCTGTCGGAACAGGCAGTGTCCCAGCGGGATGCGGTGGCCTTGGCTGTCAGTCTTGACATAGTCATCGCTTCTAACTCTATCCCGTGGGGTGCGATTAGGGGGGCGCTAGTCCACCATCAGTGCCCCCCCTATCTGCAGGGTATCATCGGGGCATACCTGCGCGACAGGCATGTTCGCTACGTGGGTAGGGACGGTAGCGTAAAGCGGAGGGAGATCACGTGCGGGGTTCCACAGGGGTCGGTTCTCGGTCCCCTCTCCTGGAACCTCGCTTACGATACAGTCCTGCGTGTCGTTCTCCCCTCGGGCGTCAGCTTAGTCTGTTATGCTGATGACACTCTTGTATTGGCCGGCGGGGAGTCCTTCGAGGGAACCATCCGGCTTGCAAAGCAAGCGGTGGCAATTGTCGTGGCCGAAATCCACGCTCTGGGTTTGCGGACAGCGCCTCACAAAACCGAGGCGCTATGGTTCCAGAAACTGCCGCGGAGCAGGGAGCCTCCCAGTTCGTGGATACGCGTTGGTGACGCGCAAATCAGGGTGGGCCGGTACATGAAATACCTGGGCCTCACCCTGGACAGTCGCTGGGGTTTCGAAGAGCACTTCCAGCGCCTCGTCCCCCGAGTTGAGAGGTTAGTGGGTGCACTACACCGGCCGCTGCCCAATCTCGGGGGACCATGTGAGGAAGTTCGCCGCCTCTACGGGGGGGTCGTGCGGTCCCTGGTCCTATACGGGGCGCCTGTATGGTCAGCTCGACTATCAGGCGCCCAGCGCTACAGAACCAAAATTCACGGTCTGCAGCGTAGAGTGGCTATCCGGATCGCACGAGGATACCGAACAGTGTCCTACGAGGCGAACATGAAGTACCTAGGGCTCACTCTGAACAGTCGTTGGGGCTTCGAAGAGCACTTCGAGCGTCTTGTCCCCCGGGTCGAAAGGATAGTGGGTGCCTTGCACCGGCTGCTACCCAATCTCGAGGGGCCGAGGGAAGAAGTTCGCCGCCTCTACGGGGAGTCGTGCGGTCCGTGGCCCTCTATGGGGCGCCTGTTTGGTCATCTCGACTTTCGGGCGTCCAGCGCTGCAGAACCAAGATCCACGGTCTGCAGCGTAGAGTGGCTTTACGGATCGCACGAGGATACCGAACGGTGTCCTTTGAGGCGGCAACTCTGTTGGCGCGCTTTCCGCCTTTTGATATATTGGCGGAGATGGATGCGTGGATGTATCACCAAACACGCTCCCTCCACCAGAGAGGTGAAGGCGTGCCTTCAGGGGCGCTCGAAATTCTGAGGCGGCAGGCTCGGCGGCGTGCACTCGAGCTATGGCGCGAGCGGCTCATGCTGCCACAGTACGCGCAAAAGCGATAAAAAATAAAAAGAAATAAATATTAAGCAATGTCAGCATTCGGGCCTAGATGTTTGTGCATGTGAAATGTATGCCTGTAAATTGTGCCCACGATAATAAAAATATAATCCACGGTTTGTCGCACAAAGGGCTGAACGGTACTCGCAGGATACAGGACGAGGCGGCAACTCTGCTGGCGGAGATTGATGCATCGGTTTATGATCAGACAGGCTCTCCAGGCCAGAGTGGAGTACGATAGGCTGAGACGGCAAACTCGACGATGCGTACTCTAGAAGTGGTGTGACCACCTGTGGTTGCAGTACGCATCAGCCTGTGGTTGCAGTACGTGACCAAGCGAGTCGTCGAGGCCTTCCTGCCTCTCTGCGAAGTCTGGCCCAAGAGGAGCGAGCGCGTCACCTACTATCTGACACAGGTATTCATCGGTCACGGTTGTTTCGGTGCGTATCTGTTTAGCATAAGAAGCGAGGGCACGGCACAGTGCCATCACTGTGTACGCGATCGGAAGACACACTCGAGAAGTGCCCTGCGTGGGCTACCGAGCAGCTGGTTCAGGTCGATCGGATCGAGCAAGATCTATCTCTGCCGGCTACTGCCAATATTAAACTATATTGGTTATGCTGGCAGAGCATGAAAATTATAGTGCAGTGATCTCCTTCCACTAAAGCGCCTTGCTCCAGAAAGAGACCACAGAGTTGGACCGGGAGAAGGCCGATCCCGCTCGAAGAAAGACGGGAGGGCGCTGAGGCGGTTGTTATCCACCGCGCCTGAGCCTCATGTCGCCGTTATATAGCGGGCGATCATCGGGGGTCGCGAACGCGCAGATTGGGGAATCTGCGTGCTCATACCGCTCGTGGTCATGTGCCGCCGTGTGCGCAACAAAGCGCACAGTGAAGTTTTAGAGGGAACCTTTACAATATGTATGGTAAGCCTACATAATTCATTATTTAAACATTCAAAGATCACAAGCACACAAATCATAATTATGATGTTCTTTTGGTTTCATGTTGAAGTCCAAGCCCTATGATTATAGTATAACAGTTATAATAGTCTCAGCTATCAAATTATTGAGTTGCCTTTCTCTATAAGGCTATAGTCAGAATAACTATTAGGTAAGCTTTGAGTTTAACCAGATGTTTGTTTTAAGTACTAAAAGTATTGGATATATATACCTTTTCAAATAATAAAGTAATCATGGGAATCATACTAAAAAGTATGAATCTCCCATACTAGTAACTAATTCCATAGATTTTAATAATAACATAGATTTTATAGATTGCTGTTGCATACTTGTTAGTCTTAAAATGAGACACCAGTACATCATGCTAGTCATAAATACTTGTAACAGTATTTCTGAGGGTAAATAAAAAGAAAGCTATTAAATCTCATCCGGCATTTAATAATTTCTTCCATTCTTCCATCTTGGCACTTAAAAGATGCTCCCTTTCTTTAGACTCCTCCTCTAGCCTCTTCCGTTGTTCAAAACAATGTAATATGTTTGCAACAAGCACTTTCTGCATATGCGGTACAATCCTATCACATTCTTTTTCTAAAATATCCATGGCTTCTGCTATACATTCAACATCCATGGATCCTATTTGTGTGAAGTCTGATATTTGTTTCAATTCAGATAACATTGATAATGTTATTATGCCATGATTTGTGTTAGACTTTGGACTAATTATTGCTAGATGTTCCTCGGCTTCTGTAGGGTCAACAAACATCTTGTCTCCTACTATGGCAATGGAACAGGATGTTATGACATCATACATTGGGACAGCGGCATCTGCTAATGCAAGACCTGCAGCATTGATTGCTGCCGACAGACATGCTCCATCGTGTTCTAGAATATATATGAAGACGTCAACCTGAAAGTTAAAGATTATTGTAGTAAGTGTATATAAAATTGATTTCAACATAGCATACAGCTTAATTTAGTAATGTAATAGATATTCATAAAAATAGTTCCATTAGGCAATTTGGCAGTGAACCCAGAACATAATTGCAATATACTGTTACAATACATATAATGGAACTAATTCAAGTCTTCAAAAATGTAACTCTACAATTCATACCTATCAAAGTGCATTAGGGAAGGTGCAACAGTTGTGAAGAGGATGCATGCATCCTCGCAGAATGCAAAATGTGAATCTAGGATACTGATACCTTATATAAACCCATGGATGTGTGAGTGTTTTTTTTGCATATCCTATTTACTAAGTAAAGATGATTTATCACTGGTTGTGTTGTGCCTCTGCACTATCAACTTGGCCTCAGCCAAGTTGTACCATAGCTCTTGGCTATCCCTACACTATCTGACATACAAGTCCATTCAGCTACTATAGTGTTTTGATAAAAATCATTATCCAAAACTTTCTATATTTATAGAATAAGTAGTAATATTATACATTACCTGATAATTAGGGAACATATGTCGACACACAGTAGGCTCTAAAGCCTTCCTCAGTGCAACAGATAGAGCTTTTTCCTCAGCATCTGGAGCATGCGGCCTTCGTTTGCGTGGACAAGAAAATGGCGCGAATTTTACCTCACAGTATATTTGACCAAGTTGACTGAAAACATATTTTAGTAATGAGGGTAGGTAAAATTAAACATAAATAGTATTCTATTAATTGCTACTTGTGTGACGAGAACATTTCAAAAGTTCTGTAATGATTAATAGTGTACGAACTTTCAGATAAAGAGCAACAAATAGTTTAATTAATTGTTTGTTACATTACTTTACAATGAAGAATTAAAAAATTGAGAGAAATTATGAGACTAGAAGTTCTTTATTACTACCTGAATTCATTCTGATGGGGGATTTCCCGCGGATCAAAAACAGAACAAACAACTTTCGTTTTTCTCAATTCAACATAGGCAGATCCCTTTGCCTGTGAAACCATGTTAGTTCTAGCGACTGGAAGGAAATTTTTGTGTTACATTCGCCGTTCTAATAAACAATATGTAATTAAAAACAAACTAGTACATACAAAACATACACATGCTACGCGCCTCAGTTAACGCGCGTCCGTCTTTACGAACTCCTTGATCATCTAGTAACTCTTTGTAAAGTTCCTCATGAGTCTTTAAATAATCCTTTGTAAAACGCTTGTATGGTACACTGTCTTCGGGTCCATTGAATCTTCGGTAATCAAGAGGCATTTTGATTTTATTTTATTCGTTGTTATGCGGACATTGACCCCCGCTTCCAATATAACCTAAAATCCTGCTTTTTTTTTTTTTTTTTTTTCATTTATTATGGGCATTGGACGAACCATCAACCCAACAAAAGATTTACAAACTCATAACAGTTTCTTATCCAAGGTAACAGAATATTTATCTTATAAATAACTAAAATACTTATAAACAAAGTTAAGAATGACTACCACTTATAAATTATAAACGCAAATTACAAAGATAAACAAAGTTATCTTAAAATTATGTATCTATACATATATCTTTACAACAACAAAAATTATTAACTATGCAAATAATAACTAAAATTCATACAGATCCAACTGTACTTTGGATGAATTGAAATATAGAATTATATAAAATAGGAAATTTTAATAAATCATAAATATTTTTAGGTAGGTCACATTTCCCTAGCAAGTCTTGACATTGACAAATCAACAATACTCGTTGCACTGAAAATTGTTTACAATCAAAGAACAAATGTTGCAGGTCACAACTTTCATAATTACAATATATACAAGATTTACTATCGATGAGTTTTAATCTGTACAAGTGAGAAGGTATTTTACAGTGTCCAATTCTTAACCTACAAATAGTGGTAATTAACTGTCTACCAAGGAATATCTTGTTTCTTTCAAACCAAGAAGACGTTGATGGTTTGTGAGTGATTTCTGCTAACCATTTTCCTTTTACTTGCCGAGTATAGCTAAGCGATATCTCCCAGCGCTTAATCATTAAGTCTTTGATATAATTATTCAAATCAGTATATGGCACAGAACAATTACAGATTACAGAATAGGAAGATTTTGCAAGGCTATCAACTAGTTCATTAGTATACCCGAATGGCTCGGAACCCAGCAGAATTCAATATACAGAGCCTTGAAAGAAAGCTCATAAACCAAACTTCTTATTTTATAGATTGCATAGTGAGAATACATGTTCATATTTTTATTACAGAGAGCTTTTACCACACTCATTGAATCAGATAATATTAGAAAATGAGATTGAGTATAGTTATTGTAATTTTTAAGTACATATTGAAGAGCATGTAAAATAGCAAGCATTTCAGCTGAAAAAACAGACATATAGTCATTACATCTGAAGACTTTACCATAGTTATATATTTGATCAAAAAAGGCAAAAGCAGTTCTTTTTGGAGTTTTAGAAGCATCAGTATAAATTTTTATGAAGTTACTCTTGGTGTCTAAAAACTGTAAAAATTCAACTTTGGAATTAAATTTGTTTACATGTATAGGAATGTTCATATAAGTACAGACAAAGTCAACATTATAATCAGGATGTTGCTTAGACCAGAATATAATATCTTGGAATTTGAAATTCAGAAATGTTATTGATTCAATTAGAGACATAGCTACTTTTATACTTTCATTATTATAGTCAGGAACATCAAAGTTATGGAGTAATTTAGAGATTATAACATTATCAAGGCTAATTAACTTCATAGAAAATTTGTCAGTGATATAAGATCTTCTAATAGTGAGAGGAACAATTCCAGTTTCAACTTCTAAAGAATTAATAGGCGAAGACATCATAGCTCCACAGATTATACGTAGAGCTTTATTCTGTAAGACATCTAATTTTCTTAATAGATAGCTGTCAGCATCATAGTAAAAGCTGCAGCCATAATCAAAATAACTACGAATAGTACTAATATAAAGAATTTTTAGGATTTTGGGATCAGAACCCCAATTACGACCAACCAATGATTTCATAATATTTAGACCTAACTCAGCTTTTCTACAAAGATATTCAATATGAGGTTTCCAAGATAAACAGGAATCTAAAATCAAACCAAGATATCTAAAGCAAACATAATTAGGAATAATTGCATGGTCATAGATAATTTGAGGAGTATGAGGTCCATTTTTAGAGAAAAATATGGTAGCACTTTTATCAACATTAATTTTAAGCTTCAATTTATTATTTAATATAGAGCCTATGTGATGGAGGGCCTTATTCATAGTTTGTTCCCCTTCTTTAACACTCTCACATTGTACATAAATAACTAAGTCATCAGCATATAATAAATATTTGACCTGAATAGGTATTTTAGACATAAAATTAATAAGGCTAAGTATGAAGATTAAAGGTGAGATTACAGAGCCTTGTGGAGTACCTTTATGGGATTTTTTAGGTCCATATAGTTGTCTACCTACCTTTATCCAAGTATTGCGACCATTCAGGAATTTGTGAATCCATTTCAAAATTAAACCAGGGACTCCTAACTTATATAATGTGTATATTAAATAATTTTGATCAATATTATCAAATGCACCTTGGATATCTAAAAAAACAGCCAAGGTAAGATTTGTTAACTTGAAATCCATTTTTAATTTCACCTATTAAGCAGCTGAGATTGTGCAGAGTGCTTTTACCTTTACGAAAACCAAATTGAAGTGGAGGTATCAAACAATGGTGTTCAAAATGCCACTCAAGTCTATTCTTGAGCATTGTTTCAAAATGTTTAGAAAAGCAGGAAGTTAATGAGATAGGTCTATATGAGCTTATAGAGTTTGGGTCTTTATTGGGCTTTAAAATAGGGGTTACATATTGAATTTTCCAACTATCTGGGATAGAACAAGTAGACCATAATGTATTATATATTAATAATAAAATCTTTTTAATATTAATTGGTAAATTCTGTATTACAGAGTAAGGAATAGAATCCGGCCCTGGGGATGTAACCTTTTTATTATGCAGAGAGACAATAAATTCATCAAAAGAAAATGGTTTAATTAACCAGGAAAATGACTCTTTACCAGACTGTGAGAAATAAGTGTTAAGATGGTTAAAGTCTGCATTATTAATCGGAGAAGTGATTTTATTTAGAAAAGCAGAAGCATATTCTGGATTGTGCATGAAGACATTGCTTTTACTTCCTTGGGCACAAGAGAACTTGTATTTACGTATATTATCCCAAATTATTTTAATGGAAGTTAAGCGGCTAAATGATGAACATAGGTTTTGCCAACTGGTACGTTTAGCTTCTAGTATAATTAACTTTTTTTCAGCATCTAACTGTTTATATATCAAATAGTTTTCTAATGAAGGATATCTTTTATATGATTGGAGTGCTAACCGTACTTTCGCAACTGCTAACTCACACTTTTCATCCCACCACACAACTCTCTTTTGACGAAGATGGACAGTAGACTTTTTTTGGAATGTTAACAATACTGAATATAATAATTGAACAAATCTATTATAATCACCAATAGGATCATTAGTTAGAGTAAACGATGATAATGCTGTATTGCACTTATCAGCAAAGACATGCCAATTAATTTTGTTAAAGTTTATTTCTGAAATTTCAGGGACATCAGTAGAAACACATCTTGGGGTATCTGCAAAATATATCTCAGAAGCCTGATAGAAGACTTTGACAAGAACAGGATAGTGATTACTACTCATAGGATCATCTAATATAGAAAAGGCACAACTGGAACTGAGAGATTGAGAAACAAAAACTAAATCTAACACATTACCCTCTTGTCCGAAAGGAGCTAAAGTAGTTATGTTATGGTCATTAATACAAATGCAGTTTTTATCATTCATGAAATTGTAAATCAAATTGCCTCTACTATTATTATTTTTACCACCCCAAGACAGATGAAGAGCATTAAAATCTCCAATGATTAAAAAATTATCTGTTTTTATTTTATTAAAAGTTTCTTCCAGCAAATGAATACGAAACTTACCGTTAGGTGGAGGAGGGCAATATACACATAAAATATTCAAGTACAAGGAACCAATTTCAATTTCACACAAAATATTTTGAAAATTGTAGTCCGAATAGGTATCAATAATACTGTATTTATATAAACTTTTAATTGCAATGGCTACGCCTCCGTGAGGACGCTCAGAGTCTCTCCTGATAATATTATAACCCTTAAGCTTAAATTTTTTATTGTTATTAAGCCAGGTCTCATTAATTGAAATAATGTCGATGCTATCAGTACTGAGGTCAATAAAGTCATTAAAAACATCAAGTTTAGGGGAAATGCTTCTAGAATTCCAGTGTATTATGTTTAAATGTTTTAAAACTTTATCCATAAATGATCATGTATTGCTTAAATTGTGTATTAACAATTCTTTTATAATCTTGGATGTAATTGGTGCCCCATCTTTCTTAGAAATCAAATCTACAATTGTTTTTATAATGCCGTTTAATGTTGAATCACAGTTCAATATATCGCTTATAATAAATCGTTTCTGGGGTGAAGTAGTTTTGGTATTAACATTAGAATTCAAAGGGATATTTTTAGATGTTTTTTCATTAGATGCAAGTAAGACTGATTTGGTGCCTTTAATAGCTGAAGCATATGTTGTACCTCCCAAAATTCTATTTTTAATTTCAGCAACTTTCGAAGCTTTAAGGGGGCACTCATATGCGACTGCTACATGAGGTCCTTGGCAGTTATTACACTTAATTTTATCTTTTTGTAAACAATCTTTATAGAAATGATTACCTGCACAGATGGAACAAACTTGAGCATTTTTGCAAGAACCACTAGTGTGGTTGAATTTGAAACAGTTAAAGCATTGAACTAAAGGTTTAAAATATTCTCTTACTTCGAACCATAAATGTTCATAAGTAACATGACTGGGCCTGTTAATATTCAAAAAAGTTACCAGTACTGTTGGCAGACAAGTAAGTGAGCCGTCGGGAAGCTTCTTCTTAAATCTCTTGATACCTAAAACTTCACACCCAGGTGATTTCAAAGCCAACAAAAGTTCAGTATCGGTAATTTCAGTAGGAACCTTGATGACTCCCTGACTTTCAATTTGATCGAAAGGTATCTTGACTGACCAGTTATATTTGCTATGAATGGATTTATTCAAAATGAAAGAGTTCGCTTCTTTTTTTGTTGGAAAGAATATCTTGATATAGTAATGACCAATGGGCTTAACGTACGTGTTAAGTGGAACCAAGTCCTTAAGAATTTTGTTAATTTTAAATAGATCAATTTTTTCTTTGTTGTCCTGGAAAAGTAATACGGGATAATCTTTTCTGTTCAATTCTTCATAGGTGGGAAGGATGTCTTTGAATAAACCCCTCTTAGTATTTATGAACTTCGGTAACATCTTGGGAACCGGTTCATCTTCATGTATGCAAGTACTCTTCCGCTTTAAAGTGGTTTCGGAAGTAGAGGACTCCATGAGTCCACTACTAAATTCACTCATGGAATTAGAAAATAAGGGCTATAACTAGTTAATATACCTCGAAATGAATTAAAATTATTTTATTTAAAAAATAGCGCCTTTTAATTCGACTTTCCCGCCCTTTTTTTTCCTAAAATCCTGCTTTCTTGTCCAGTGCTGCCAACCCCTACAGAATTTTTCCCCCAAGATCATTTCAAAATCCCCCTAAAAACCCCTAAGTATTTTTTAGTACCTATATCTAGTATCTATATCTATGTTTTCTGAATACTCAAAGTTTATGCAAGAACCAAAACTGAAAGAAAAATCTTAATTCTTAACTCATGAACTCTTGAGACTAACAAATTAAATAACACCCAACTTGTTTCTTTTAACTAAAGGATAGAAGGAACCCAAACAAAAAAATGAGACGATTTAATTGAATTCAAGCGAACGAAAAAAGCGAAACAATAAATAAATAATGAATGAATGAGCAGCGTAGTTTGTATTTTCTTTGGAATGAGCGGTGCGGAATGAACTCTACAGGCGTACCGCTCATTCGTTCTAGGCTACGCTCAAAAATATATATAAACAAGTGCAAATTGGCAGCGTTCAGAAATATAAGAACTTTTAGTTTAAATTATTTTTAATGATCCTTCCCCCCTTAAAAAACCCCATAGAAATCCTGCCCCTAAAAACGCCCCTTTCAATACTTATTGCCCCTAAATTTAGGGGGAAAACCCCCAAGTTGGCAAGTTGTCTGACGTATGACGTTTGGTTGCGGTTGGTTAGTTCTGCAATGCACAGGTATTCTAAAGTTTCCGAAATTCTGAGGATAACGTTCTGAGGTAAATGTATTCTATGTTTGTGCCTTTGTCTTCATAATGATCTTAAAAAATCATTATATGATAGAGGATACTACTGTAATTACCGGGCCAGTGAAGTAGATTTTTTATCCAATCTGCTTCTATCACATTTAATAAATTAAAAATTCCTCTGCTAGCATGTACCAACTAAACGCAAATAGTTCCGTTCAGAAACACTTTTTATTTATGACGAACCCTAACCGCCGTCTATCATGTTAAGCATTACTACTTACAAATGACCAAATAATTAGCGATAGTTATAATCAATGTAATCCAAAATCTTTGGATTTAGGATTGAGGATGAGTCTGATTTTAGGATTGAAGTGTGATCTTAACAAAAAAGACAGATCAAGTTTTTAGTCGTAAATCTAAAGATTTTGGATTACTCTGATTAAAAAAATATCGGTCATAAATGTATTTCTAAAGGATCCTAGGCTGGTAATGGAACGCCCGCCGCGGTTGTGCACACCACAGAAAACATGTAGTGCACACGGCCGTCGTTGGCGGTGATGTGCCCGGAGTCGTATGCCGTGTCACACAATATTTAATTCTTTGCAACTTCACATCTCTATCTACCACTGTTGCTATAGTGATTTTGACAAATTACGTTTTCCATTATGCACAGCGTTGAACGACTGGCTCAACCGAAATGGGTGCTTTGCGGAATTTCTTAACATACCAGCGCATGCATTGCATTGCATTCATACTTACGCCCCTAATTTTGACAGACGGAAGCGTAAGTTCACGTTTAGACTCGGTTCTGAATCTCACCCTGAATGTCACCCTCAGAAACGAGTCTAAGCTAAGTTCACGCTTCCGTCTGTCAAAATTAGGGGCGTAAGTAGTGCATTTTGACATATGGAAGCGTTAGTTCACGCTTCCATCTGTCAAAATTAGGGGCGTAAGTAGTGCATATTGACATATGGAAGCGTAAGTTCACGCTTAGACTCGTTTCTGAATCTCACCCTTAGAGCGTTCTTACCCGTCTTACGTTCATGTCTCTGAATCTCACCCTTATTAGACTCGTTTCTGAATCTCACCCTAATACCCCAGCTACACACTCGACGAGTGGTGTGAGAAGTAGCGAGGGAATGAGGCAGGGAAGTAGTGTAGCTACGTTACTCATCATGCCGCTCGTCATGCTACTCGTCATGCTCACCGCTCCCTATTTTGTCGGTTTTCTGTGCGCGAGTCAAAGGGCCGGTAGCATGAACACGAGTGACCGGCTACATATTCGCGCGAGAGCTCAGTCTGCATCGAGCGCTCGTACTGGGATGACATCTGTTTTTGTAGGTTAGCAGTCATACGCCGATCGATAAACGCTCTTATGAAAAAGTATTAAAATTTATTGAGTAATAGCTGCTGAGCCAGCAATTTGGGACCAAAAAATTAAGCATCAGTTAAAATCTTAGACCATTTAACCAAATTTTGGTTTAAAACATTTGGATAAAAGGTCTAAGGTTAAAATAGAGGTTAAACTACGTACGACTCACGATTGTAAAAAAAAAATACTACTATATAGATATACGTACTAAATTATTTTTATAATTTGTTACGTTGCGTTTGGTTATTATTTTGATTTTGTATTTATTGTAAGTAATCTAAGTGTGTGAGCCAGTTGAGAACAGTACCAACCCACTTCATACCGTGGGTGTCGTAGAAGGCGACTAACGGATTAGCCGAAGGATGGGCTGCTGCCTAGATGCGTGCTTCGAGTACATTTACAACTCAACTGCAATCGCCAACCCGCCTGCCAAGCTTGGTGATTATTATATTTCTTTATTTTACAAGCTTACGGACACGAAACTTTGCATAATTATACGTTTCATTTTGTTAGCTAAACATAATCTTTACCATGAATTGATGCTGCAGCCAGCAGTGTCTCCTCAACGGTTAGTAGCACGGACATCAATTTTTGCATATATGTTTAATTTTGATACCAAAACATGCTCTTCGCACTAAACTGATCCTGCAGCCAGCATTGTCTTCTCATGAGGGCACTCCTCAACGGTTAGTAGCATGGACATCAACTTTTGCATATCCGTTTAATTTAGATAACTAAACACGCTCTCCGCCATAAACTAATGCTGCAGACAGGATTGTCTCCTTATGAGGGTACTCCTCAACGGTTAGTAGCATGGACATCAACTTTTGCATATCCGTTTAATTTAGATAACTAAACATGTTCTCCGCCATAAACTGATGCTGCAGCCAGGATTGTCTCCTCATGAGGGTACTCCTCAACGGTTAGTAGCATGGACATCAACTTTTGCATATCCGTTTAATTTAGATAACTAAACATGCTCTCCACCATAAACTGATACTGCAGCCAGGATTGTCTCCTCATGAGGGTACTCCTCAATGGTTAGTAGCATGGACATCAACTTTTGTATATCCGTTTAATTTAGATAACTAAACATGCTCTCCACCATAAACTGATGCCGCAGCCAGGATTGTCTCCTCATGGGGGCACTCCTCAACGGTTAGTAGCATGGACATCAACTTTTGCATATATGTTTAATTTTGATAACTAAACATGCTCTCCACCATAAACTAATGCTGCAGACAGGGTTGTCTCCTCATGAGGGTACTCCTCAACGGTTAGTAGCATGGACATCAAATTTTGCATATACGTTTAACTTAGATAACTTAACATGCTCTCCGCCATAAGCTAATGCTGCAGCCAGGATTGTCTCCTCATGAGGGTACTCCTCAACGGTTAGTAGCATGGATATGAAACTTTGCAAGTTTGTGCAGTTCTGATGACAATACACTAAAATTATAGAAATAACGAATAAATTAAAAGTAAAATACATTAAAAAAAAACAAGCTTTTATTTATAAGCTCTGAAAAGAAGAAAATAAACTTTGTAATAAATCAAACTAATATTTAATGTTGAATTATTTGATTTCAAAAAGCTTGTCACGCATAATGTTTATAAAAGAAGGCTCCGGGTCGTAGGTTTGATTCCCGCATGGAACAAAATTTGATTGCAAAAATTTGACGGCAAAATTTGATGTCCATGCTACTAACCGATAAGGAGTGTCCTTATGAGGAGACAATCCTGGCTGCAGCGTCATGTTATTTCTGTCATTTTAGTGTATTGTCGTAACTGAAGAAGCATGCAACATTTCAAAGTCCTAAGTTTTAGAGGAAAAGTTTCAAATTTGGCTTGGAAGATTTGGCCTAAGCAAACTAACATACATTGTAACTAAAATAAAGCTTGTAATGTTTTAAAAACATTTTTACTATTAATTTAGTATTATGTACTTGTATAACGGAATCTCCTAATTAACCCCCTTATGACGATTAATGATATTGTTTCGTTTTTATTATTTAACATAATTTGCTATGCAAAAATGCAAATCACGCATGTTGACCTCTGCCGAGAGGCGAACGCCAAATGCGGCGCGTGGCGAGTAGTATCGCGAGTAGAGCAGCGTGTGGCTGCCTAGGGCAACATCGCGGCAACACGATGAGCAGAGTGAGGAGCAGTGCGAGGAGCATCGTGTAGCTGCGGCATAAGGCTCCGTCTAGTTATTACTCTTCTTCTTCTCTGAGATTATGGCTTCTGTAGAGTATCTTCCACAATTTCGCCAATGTCAAGTATAAGGCAACGTCATATGGTGTTTAGATTAATAAATCTTTACATAATCATTAAAAAGTTCTCAAAAATGAAAAAAATCTATGAAATATGTCGGCAACGTCGTACGGTTTTCAATTGTTTCCTAGTTATTCCTCAGTCTACGTATTATCTATGCCGTCTACGGACTGGACTACTATTGACAACTTTGACAAATCAACATTGCATTGTCAGCATATGTCAATGCCTGTCGAAAGCGTCAATTCGATCTAGTATAATTCCATTTAGATTTATGAAAATGTTGGTTAAATTGTAGAAATCGTGTATTGTAAAGTAATTAATAGTTACCGCTATGAAATAGAGATTACTACACGTTATTTCTATTATAACATTTGCGTTTCGCCTTTGCGTATAGTAAAAAAAGTAAGTACTTTTGTCTGACATTCACGACTTCACGATCAGGGTGACGTCTCAAAGCGTGTTACACTAATCCTAATAATATGTGGAAGAATTAAAATCGATTAATAGGTTATTATTTAAGTATACGATAGCAAATTGTCATACTTTCCGATAGTATCGTTTAGCGTGGTAGCATAGCTGCGTTTACTTCGGTTAGTAGGTAGTTAACTCTTGCTAGGTGTTTCATGTGAATTTTGTATGTTAGTAATAAGTATTTTATTTATTGTGAGTCGCATCTTAGCAAGGCACAAATCACGGTTATTTAAGTGTTTATATTCATAACATTTAATTTTAGCAACAAGTTCGGCTACACCTGTGGTTTACACAACAGAATTTTATAGGTGGTAAGAATTTACCCTCGTTATTATAGAAATAATAGTTACCTAAAAGAGATGTTCTTTTTATCACAGTCTTATAAAAACTGCAGTAGTTACTTATACACCGCACTTATTATTATTGTATCATAGACATCTGTACAAGCTCATTTATGACAAGGCAACTATCTTTTAATTACATTTGTAATTTTGCAATTCTTGACTCATTAGCATTCCATTAATGCTAACGTTGGATGAGGGCGGCATGTAACCACTTGTTGTGGAAATCTAAGGGGGAGGCCTTTGTTCAGCAGTGGATGTCCTGTGGCTGATATGATGAATGCTAATGAGTCAATAACTCAGTTATTACGATAATCAAACTTTTTTTATTACTGTTAGTAAACATTTTTCGCAGAAGATGGTTTTCAAAATTAAAATTGAATTAGAACTCTGTATGTTGAAACATGAGAGATTTACACTAAAGCCTGTTTAAAGTTTACATTTTCCTTATCCATCAAATGAGTTCTTGTAAATAAGTTTTAACCTTATTTTAATTAAAAATCATGTTTTGTTAGTCTTCAAATTGAACATAATAATATGATACCTACTGAATAAATAATAATCTAGTAGGTATTCCACATATAAATGAAGTATGAAGAAGAATGTACCTAGTTTCAGGCACATGTTAAGAAAATTTGAGCATTACTATTCTCATACCTACTAGATTTTCCCTTTCTGGTTTCTTATTGGATTAAACCATAATAAAACTACATTCAAAGTAAAAACATACATATATAAAATAGTAACTTATGCTGAGAAATCTCTTATTATCTGCCCATACAAAAAAGGAACTAAACTTATTTCATACTTATAATCTATAATTTAATTTATTATATCTTATTTTAGCTCACGGCAAATGTTCCCACAAACAAGTCAGTATATGGTTTCATGAGTGTTGGCAAATTCTCCCTGTAATGTCAACACAGTTTTGGAGACCTACAGGTAGGCTCGTATTCAATACCCTTTGGCGGATATGATAATCATGATGAAAACAAAACACTTTAATTTAACACAGTTTTATTAGGAACCGTAAATACATGATTTGTTTACAATGTATTCAAGGTCCAATATATAAATAATTCGGATTTTTTATTTAAGACGGAGGTATTTTCCTTTTAGCGTATTACTTCCTTAAAGTTTGGGTAAATATACTCTGCATATTACGATCTTTGCTTATTACTGATAGTTGACTGGTATTTAGAGCTTGTATTAGGTCCCTGTGATAAAATTAGATAACCTGGATGATGTTGTGTTTTAGAGGTACAACTTAAGGAGCTATGCTAATCCAAAAAGTCCCTATAGTATGGATGAAGACAATACACTCACTGGCTTCATCCAAATATAGAGTGGATTGTCCATGGCACTAACTCTATATAATATGTCATGTATTTGTATTAGTCTGCTAAGTATTTTGTTATTGTTCTATCAACTTGACAATGTAACTACCTAGGCATTAATTAGGCTGTAAAACTATCACATATTTATTTTAAAAGAGTAGTTCCATGTAGTCTGGTGCCGTTTCTTCTCCATAGGACCAACAACTTGGAACTTGCAATTTAAATTCTAACTATTCATAAGAGCCTGCATATATTAATATGGATTTAATAAAAATTACTGACATTAGTGTACTGTACCATAAAAAGACTGGACTTGACATTCCATTTTGCCACAATGTGCTTAAATTGTTCAGGCTAGGCAACAAATAGCAGGTTATTCGTAGATACATAAATATTAGATCCTTTAATTGGAGTTGTAACTGGTGAAAAACCAAAAAAACTGACTTTAGTATGGACTATTTTATCTGTGAAAAGATGGATCAGACGCAGTGCGCAAGCAGATTAAAGGTTTAATTTTAAAGGGTTTACGCCAACATTAGCACAGTTTAACGGCCGCTTAACTTATGGTTATTAATTATACTTAAAATAATATATATATATCACCCACAGAGTCGAGATGCTGAAGAAACGGAGTATCTGCTTGGCGGTGGGAGTGTTCCTGGGGGCGCTGGCGTTCTCGATGGCGCAGGGGCATGTTCCCGTGCCGCCGTCCCCCGAGCCCTCAATGGCTGCAACCACAGCGGTATGATTTTATTATTATATCGTAGTTAAGACGATTGTAATTGGACAAAGAAAGGCAGCATGCTGTCCAGTGGGACGATAGAGGGCAAAAATAAATTCTATGTCACGGCCTGTGTTTGAAAGAAATTGGTACATTTCAGGCGTGTATTTAAAATCGAATAGTCAATTGACGCTAGTTCCACAATAATGCACACATGTCTATGCAAAATAGGGATATATTGACAGCTAAATTCTACTCGCCTACCAGGTTTCCCTGCAACTTTATTTATAATATATATATATATTACCATACATTTTCAAAATGATGCGGGTATCAAATATATCATCTGTTTTTTTATCCTACGTAAGTTGTGTTATAATGCGCAGGCGCAAACTGATGAGATTGTTACGTAGCATTGAACTGACTGGATTCGTAGCGATTTACAAAACAGTTTATAATTTTATTGTGTTATTTGTGAAATGGCTTGCAGAAGTCACAATTAAAATATGTAATAAAGCTAACTTGGATAAAGATCTCTAGTTGTATATATTGTTATTAGGTATATCTGCAACGTCATCCGCATGTAGAAGAACTAAAACATGCAAAAATTCATGTTACTGATAATATTAATCAAAATATAAAAATATCAGAACGTAAGAGCGCGGGTTCGCTTTCCTAACATTAGACTGCTAGGCTACATATAAGTTGTTCTTATTTTATAAATCTAACGCTTAGGGCCAAAGCACACGGGATGCTCTGAGCATAGGCGATCGGCGATTTGACCGCGTTTCGGAAGCTCGATGCTGCGAATTAACTCTTAAATCCGGCTCTTCACATATTATGAACTTTAGTTTCGGATGCTATTAGTTGCAAGCCGCACCGGAGCGGAACGTTATGATGCATTACATATGCATGATAAATAACGTTCGTAGTTCAAATAAACAGTCAGCGCTAGCTCGTGCTAATACCCCGCCCGAACTCCTTCTCGCTTCAAACCACCACCAGCCGATGCAGGATCGATGTAATAATCGATAAACGTCGCAGCCGATGCAGCATCGAGCATACGTAATGTCGCTAATAGCCGATGATAAACGTATCGTGTTTGCTTTGGCCCTTAGCCGCCTTTCTATACATATTTTTTATTATAAATCTGTTATATTTTGTCAGCTCCTATAACAGAAAGCGTGATGATGATGCGATGTTTGACTTACTATGAAGGCCCCGAAGTATAGTGACTGCTATCAAAGTTCGATTGGTTTTGTCTAATGGCTTTTCAAACAAACAACGTTTCCATGAATGGTGGGTTAAGGTTTTGGTAAAACCATCAATTTACAGAAATAGTCTCCTGTGAGTTTAATTATAAGACAAACATACAGAGAAAAGATTATCGGTCATGTTAAAATGATGAATGATATTATTTCTGGGACAATATAATTAAATTAAATATATTTTTAACAGAAAATTAAGATAAACTTTACGATATCGAGCAAGTATTTATTTTTGACGGGTATTATTATTGTGACTACAACATTAATTGAGATAAATCTGTTATGGTTCAAGGATGGGTCAATAAACCCATCTAGATCTAGATAAATATGTTTAGTTGTAGTGTCAAGTTGTTTATGACATTGGTACTTTCAGACCTACTCCTACTATTTAACCACCTAAAACTAAACGTAGGTACTCTATTTTACTTGGAGTAAATTCATTTAATTTTATTTCATTACTTATGATAAGAATCCAAAGATTTCATTATTTTTCTTTTGTTTTAAAAACGTAGTAGCCCCACACTAGCATTTCGCCGAATCGCCGTACCCACATAAATCTCACTTACAAACTCTGGGTGTTTACTACATACATAAACCTCACATGCACTAACACCCAGATCCGAAACAACTATCTATAGGTTATACAAATAATTGCTCCTAGCGGCAATCGAACCCGCGACACGTAACGCTAAAGCCTTTCGCTTAGCCACGTTGCCAACCGGGTCGACAATTTTTGACTTGGTTGCAATGTGACCTTACAATCTAAACAACTAGATCGTAAGGTCACATTGCGACCAAGTCAAAAAAAAGATAAAACTTTAACTTCTTTCGTTTTTTATTTTATTACTAGCAATGTAGGTAACACTTGTATTCCTGTTAACATATTCAAAACGTCAAAAGTGCAATGGACGGAGTTCAAACGCACGGCCTCCCAATCGGCTGTAAGATGCCTAGACCATTAAGCTATCGGTGCTTTGAAGCATTTGTTTATCGGCCGAAATTAATATCAATCTAATCCAAAATTTTTGGATTTCGGATTAAGGATTTGTCTGTTTTTTGTGTTAAATGTGATAGTAACACAAAAACTATTGAAATTCAAATTCAGAGTCAGACTATCGCAATCCATACTTACTGGACTTGGTTATTTCTTTCTGAATTAGATAAAGGAGGGCTAATGTCAGCATTTCTTTCTTTTAGATAATAAACAATATTGCTGGCAATATTCCGTGTGGTGCCCGGATTAAGAATATAGCACTCGATCTCCTCCCGTGGATGTCGTAAAAGGCGACTAAGGGACTCTAAACCAGACTGATGGGCGGCAGCGTACCTTCTGCCTCGCCTGCCCAGCGTGGTTAGTATTGGCAAATACCTCCCAAAATGACAAAGTTTTTGGAAATCTATGGGCCTTTATTCAGCATTTATAAATGGCTGGTATGATGAATGTAAGTACTTATAAATATTCTATCATATTATGATCTAAAAAGAGTAACCATGGAGTTTCTTGCCTGTTCTTTCCATAGTAAATCCACACCTTGGAACGCGGCAACAAAGTCTTAACTATTCATAAGTGCCTGTAAATGGTTCATATTCAATCTATACTTCTCTGGAATGCGCTTCCTCCGGAAATCAGGATGGCTACGAGTATATATGCATTTAAGCGGAAAGTTCGTGAATACTTTTTAACAAAACGTTAGCAGAATTATCTTAACACCTTTTCAAAGACTTATGATATAATTATGTATGTATTTATTTCTAATATATATGTATGTATGTATATTATTATTCATAAATTTAGTTTGTTTAATGTAACATTTGTTACATTTCATGTTTGTTTTAAATATGTTGCGCCTGCCATGTTATCTCTATATCACCCTATGGTTGACTGGTAGAGAATGCTTACGGCATGTACTGTTGCTGCATAAAGTTTAAATAAATAAATAAATGAATAAAAATCTTTTTATCTTTATCTTATCTAAACAATTTAATATGACATGTATGCAAGGTTTCGTGCTCATAGAATCAATCAAAATCTTCCCCTGAACAGTAACACATTCATTTGTGGAAACATATTGTGTTTATTTATTAGGTTTCTGAAAGATGTCGTGAAAGGCGACTGAGACTTGTGGCTGTCCTCACAAGTCTCAGTTGCCTTTCACAAAATAAAAATTATACATGGAAACCATATTAAAATCCTTCTAGTAACTTCCGTGGTTTATCCATCCATACAGACACGCGGTCGGAAACTTACACTATATGTTACCTTGCTGTTTATCGATACCTTTTAAGCGACAATGTAAACAGATCAGAACGTTAGGCTGTTCGCTGCTCTTCATGTAGTATCCAGTCTGTCTTGCACATATGTATTTGCAGAGCGATAGGAATCCGAGAATTTTAACCTTGCATTAAATTAATTTAGATATTCAAGTAATCATACACTAGTGATAGAACTTTATTCTTGCACTAAATTTAATATCGATAGTTAAATAATCATGCACTAGTGATAGACTCCAGTGCCATAGCGTCATACTATTGTGGAAGTATATATTTTTCTGCTCAATAAGCCATAGATATAGGGTTAAGACCCATACTAGTTTTTCTTATGTAGGATCTCTTTCATGATATATCTATATATATATATATATATATATAAATGAATGTTTGTGTCCATGTTCTTTATAGAATCGTAAACTATGCATTTGATCATGTCATGATTTTCAGCAAAGTGTTGTGCATGAGCCCGCAAAAGTTTCTGAGTTGGTACGACCAATCTTTGGCAGATGGCGCCACTATAATTCCAATGAATTTCATTTCGAAATATATAAAATTAAACGGCGGGTAAAACCGCGGGTCCCAGCTAGTGCTATATAAAATTACCTACATATAAATAGACAATCCTTACAATAAGACGAACATGTTCTTCTAAGTCCAATAAAAATAAATATACAACAAAAATACATATCAGTGTGTGTCTTTGTAAAGCCTATGTGTTAAATTCAATTTAAAACAAATGACAAAATATTGTACTTTTAGAACTTCAACATAATGTGACGAAATGCCCACCCTTCACCGCTTCCTAGTTTAAGCTGGGGGATAAATACGGTACAACAAACCCCCCGGAAAGACTGTCTGCCAAGTTATTTCTAATATTGAATTATGCCTTACATAAAAATAAAGAACAACAAAAGCGTTACCTTTAGTAGGTTGGGACGTTATTGCCACTTAATATGTGTGTTTGCTCGTGCGACATTCAGCTATTGAGTGACTTCATCACATCTGCCAAGGGACGTCCACTGTTGAAATAAGTCCTCCCCCATAGACTTCTAAAATTGTGACGTCATTTCTAGGAGTATTTGTCAGCACTTACCACGCTTGGCATGCGGGCTGGTGTACGCAGTATAGACACCATTCTACGGAAAGGATGTTTAGAGTAACTAAGTCGCCTTTTACGACATCCACGGGAGGAGATGGTGTTGGTGGAGCTATATTCTTAGCCTGGACACCATGCAGAGTGGACTTAACAATATTCTATTCTCATGTTCAGTCATAAATTATGATTCATACCAAAGCACTCTCCGATTATCATGTACCACATTTTTTGCTATGGAGGTCTACCTGCATTACAAAACATAGGTCTCCTCATAAACCGCTAGATAAACAAAGCACTTGGTAAAAGGATCTGGTTTTCTTGAATCTATTTGGTACTTAAGTTCTATTATGAATTAAAAGTTTCATAAATTTATTTTACTTTAGTTGCTTTTGTCAAACTCTATAGTGTAATAAGCAGGTAATCCTTATACAAGCATGACATTTTTTTAAATTAAAATTAACGTTGCCCCACACTAGGATTTGTATTGAAAGATATATAATATACGCATTGATATAATACGAGTAGTATAAGGTGATTAACACCTCGTAGCGATCGTAGTTACGAAGAAGTTAGCACGGACTACGAGATAATTAGCTCACGCAACGTTCCTTCATAAAAAGTTCATACGAAACGTACTAGATGGCGCTACCTGTCTTCTTAATACAATATAGAAAACTAACACGTTACGTTGGGACCGTACCACGACGCACCGATTCGGTTCTAGTTTCTGGCAAATATTCTAACCAGAGTTATGGTCATCATCGTCATCATATCAGCCAAAAGACGTCTAGTTTTGAATAAAAGCCCCTAAAGGAGTCATTTTGGGGGTATTTACCAGTACTCACTACGCTTGGCTGAGGGTTGGTGAGCGCAGAATGGTTGTGTTCCTCTGAAGTAGGGTGGCCAATTTGCCATCCCTTCCAAAATATCGGGATTGTCACCGTTATTGAGCCCTATATCCCGACGTTCCGACCAAACCCATGTTTGTGCCGATTAAGTACTGCAATGCAGTACAACAAAATTCTCCCGTAATACCTAAGTACTCTAAGATAATAGTTGCCGGGTAAACATATATGTCGGTAAACTAATGTATATAAGTTTTATAACAGTAAGTTTAAAGAATTCGATTTTATGTTGCCTGTGTGGTGCCGGCTACGAATAACACCAACCCATCTCATCCCTTGGGTGTCGTAAAAGGCGATTATGGGATTAGCCGGAGGATGGGCAGCAGCGTCCTTCGAGTACATATAAAATTAAACGGCGGGTGAAACCGCGGGTCCCAGCTAGTAAAATATAAAAATGAATGTTTGTGTGTATGTCCATTATAGAATCGTAAACTATGCATTTGATCATGTCATAGCACCAACCCATTTCATCCCGTGGGTGTTGTAAAAGGCGACTATGTGATTAGCCGGAGGATGGGCAGCAGCGTTCTTCGAGTACATTAACAACACAACTGCGATCGCCAACCCGCCTGCCAAGCGTGGCGATTATTGCAAAACCCCCCAATGAGCACACAACACACCCATATCGGTCGTTGAAGTGATCTTTGGGGAGGCCTGTGTCCAGCAGTGGACTTTATTTGGCCGAAATGATGATGATGATTCTGTGTTAATATAATACAAATACTATCAAATGTCAACATAGTGCCTTCTATCAACCTCTTTTGAACTAAAGCCGATCGCTCATAGATCTAACAGAACCAACAGTTATAATAAGTTCCTCCGGCTAATCCCATAGTCGCCTTTTACGACACCCAAGGGATGAGATGGGTTGGTAGCCGGCACCACACAGGCAACATAGAATCTAATTCTTTAACTTACTGTTATAAAACTTATATAAATTATTTTACCGACATATATATTTCTTTTGGGTTTGATAAAATCTAAAAGAAATATTTTTGGCCTCCTCTAATGTTAAACCCTAGGCACGCCACTACTTACCACTAGAGGGCGGGCAATAGCAACCTTTTTATGGTTATAACATCATGGGGTACTGGGATCAGCAGTTCGTTCCCCATATATTATTATGATAAAATTCCTATGAACCGTATATTGCAGCGGTCTATTAGGCCCACGTTCTGCGACCTTTACAGCTAGATATTATGTAAATGTAGTTAGCACCATAAGTTAATACATAATTTAGGATTGTATTCAACTATCGTAGGGCTTATAGTTGTTAAAATAGATTCATGACAAAAAAAAATTGCTTTAACGGGCTGCACAGGTGGATTTATTCTGTATCGTGAGTACAGTTTACGAATAACAAAGTGCCATATGCATATTTGTTCCATGCGGGGATGGAACTTACGACTCGGAGTGCAGAAAGCCATGATTATCCACTGTGGCAACCATGCCGTAGGTTATAAATTGCAAGTTTTAATTCATATGCCACTTAAAACTTTGAACAATGAACACTTACTATTGATGCTGACTATATTTATATGTCTGCGGTTGATTAAACTACGGTCAAATAGGACATGAACAAAAGTACATTAATAAAAGTGATGTCATTTCTAACACTTATCTCTACAATTTTTACAAAGACTGAGGGCATTTGTATTGTTTTATTTATATATTACTCAAACATAGTTACTGTAGGTATTGTGTTATACACGTATTGTTAGACAAGCCTTTTATTATCAGCGTCTTTAGTATTATGAGGAAAACCACATGCAATTCGCTATATTTTATTTTAGCTCGGTACTTTACCTTGGTGTCTACGAAATTTCTGTAGACGAGTGTTAGTCTGATTGCTACTGATAGACTTGAATGTCATCCGATCTATTTAGCTCCAACTTATGGTTTATGTTCGAAACATTACTGGAACGGTTTAGAAACGGCACGGTTGGTGTAGTGGCTGATACAGTCGGCTGCTGCGCTCCGGGTCGTGGGTTCGATTCCCGTACGGAACAAATATTTGTATGATCTGCAGGTATCTACCTTGATGGAGGTTCCGGGTCTGGTAGTATTGTGTGTGAAATTCATGTCTGTAAACGCACTCAGGACACAGGAGAAATCCTAGCGTGGGCTACGTTTTATTAAAAAAAATAGAACAATAGAGAGTAGTTTGGGCTATTTTCAATATATGGCGCTGGCCACTGTTACTATAAGCGGAAAATTCACGTTTGTATGTGAAAAATACAAGGTTTAACTAGCTCAAAATAAAAATATAATAGATTTCTTGTGTTGACATACAATAAATATGTAAGAAATTTTCACAACTGCGACCAACAAAGGGTCTGCAGAGATGTATCACGTTATTTGTATTTAAAAGAAATAGTACACTGTAGACTGCCCCTTGTGCATTTCGAAGATTTCCAAATGGTAGTCTGGATTCTCGAAGAAAGAAATAGACTCTGGAAGAAAGAAAGATAAAATTTTCCTTCTATTGCTCACACAATATCAAGTTGGTGATTTTGATTTGATAGGCATAAATGTAATAATTGAGGCCAAAATATGGTACCTAGTAGTGCTACAGCAAGCAACATACTCCACTGATAATATCTTCTCTTCTTCTCTTAACTTATGACTTCTGTAGAGGATCTTCGACAGTTTCGCCAATGTCATGTATAACGCAACGTTGTATGGTGTCCAGATTAATCGATCTTTACATATTCATAGAATCTATAAAAATATGTCGGCAACGTCGTAGGGTTTTCTTCCAGCTATCATCGGCGAAGAGATCACCAAGGATGCGATTAAACCGCCAATTATACTTGATGTTTTTCATTTCTTTTGATTTCATTAATAGGTACATATTCTCTTTTTGTTTCGTAATAAAGTGATACCTATTATCTTATATAAAAAACATGAAATATAAACTATGACACCTCAAAAACCCTATAAATGAGACCTTACAACATTATCTAATCGGAAATGCAGTGACATTTGCATTCTTCTTAAATGGAATCCGTATATTTACAGCTAACCGGAACTTAGTCTTAAAAGCTAAAAGTCCAAAGAAGGTAGATGTGCAACCACGCAATTTAATTGTTTTGGTGTTATCATACCATGTTGGAAATACTAACAGTGCTCCAAAATTAAAGGGAATCCCCCTTGGGCTGGCTAAGTACTTGTGCCGTATAATTGACCAGTCATGGGCTAAAGTTAAGTACCACTAAGTATAGCCTCTATATAAAATGGCTAGTCAGTTAGTGTTTATACAATATTAAAATACGATAGTGTAACCGCAATAATTTAAATGGATTTTATTACATCACTACTGAAGTCAAAAGTTAAAACAATATAAAACCATCAAAATATATAATCAGCGTCATAAAATCCGTGGAATTCGAGCAAGTGATAAAAGGTTACCGATGCATTTTAGACAGGCGATAGGTTAATGACCTGCTTTGGGGACCTGTCACTACTGGATACGATCTTAGTATCAATATGAACGTACCATATTTAATCGAATAGAGTCGTAGATGCTATAGTGCGGAGAGATTTGTAGCCTAAATTGATAATCAATCAGCTTTTAATATTTTTCTTCGGGAATGAACATTCTTCAGCTGTAATCGATGTGTGTACGTACGTATTGTCTATTATGTCAGGTGTTACTGTCTTTCGGAGCTCTAAAATTAGGTATAACTCTCAAGCCATCCTTATAGCTTTTGACGGTCCAAAGCAAGATTAAGTAATGAACTGTAAAAAATATTTGTAAAAGGCATAGATTAGTAACTGTCAAATAATGAATCGCCACTTAGTATTTAAATCTCGCTTTTCTATTTGAGATTAATTATACCCGTTTCCGGTAGGAAGGAGGGTGTCTCAAATAATGAAGCGGAATTTAAATAATGAGTGGGGTTTCAGTATTGGGGCGAAAGACACGTGTTCGAGTTCATGCCATACGCGAGGCATGTTTTTATTGGTTGTTTCATCCAAGCCGATATTCCTATTCTGTATCAACCTCAGTATATGACCAATTTTATCCTATCAATAGTTGTGATAAGGCTTTTATATTACGCATTGATGAGTGTGAGTCTCAAACACAATTCACTTCAATCATTTCTGCAATAACTAGGTCCTAACAGACACTTTTACATATACAGGGTGTCCAGTAAATAGCACGACATACTGCAGGGGGTGAGAGCTTGGGTCAATACCTACCAAAAAAACACAATATATGTTCAACAAAATCTTACGGATTTACAGTAGTACAAAATTTTTCGAAATATCGAAAAACCTCTACCTTGACACAGATTTTTGAGCATCTCGTAATGAAAAATTCCTTTTCTAGTTTTTTTTTTACCTCAAATTATTTGTGAATAGTTACTTTACTCATTGATAAGTCTTTCTTCTATTAAAAACTAAAATGTTTTCAAGAAATACAATTTTTATTTAAATTTTCACTGTACAATTTTCTTATCGAAAATGTTGTACTACTGTAAATCCGTAAGATTTTGCTGAACATATATTGTGTTTTTTTGGAAGGTATTGACCCAAGCTCTCACCCCCTGCAGTATGTCGTGCTATTTACTGGACACCCTGTATAGATATTGATTGCATCGAAATTCTATCGATTCTATTCTTGAATGGCCATCCCTATATACTAGGCGCCACCGTAGGTATTTGTGTTTTTAATAATGGGTGTACAATAAAGAGTATATAAATAAGCAAATAAATATATACACGAAGCAAAAAAAAGTATGAAAAAAGCTAAATAGTTATTTATTTCATATTGGCCATTTATACGTCCACTGCTGAACAAAGGCCTCCCCCATAGATTTTCACAACTGTGTCATCATTCTGGGGGGTATTTGCCAATACTCACCACGCTTGGCAGGCGGGTTGGGCAGCGCAGTATAGCTACAGGTCACAAAATGGACGCTACTGCCCATCCCTCTGGTTTAGATTCCCTTAGTCGCCTTTTACGACATCCACGGGAGTGGTGCCATATTCTTAATCCGGACACCACACGGAAATTTATTTTAACGGTTATTTATTTATGTGATTTGTATTATTTTATTATACAGCCAGAGCAGATAG
This sequence comes from Diloba caeruleocephala, assembly GCA_947459985.1. Taxonomy (NCBI): domain Eukaryota; kingdom Metazoa; phylum Arthropoda; class Insecta; order Lepidoptera; family Noctuidae; genus Diloba; species Diloba caeruleocephala. The sequence continues at coordinate 9,678,742 of OX381627.1, read as the reverse complement.
ACACCCAGCTAAACTATTTGAGTGGAATTTCAACAAAATGAAAATTAATGTTCTTTATTTTTTCGCTCGCGATGAGAACTCCATTGTTAAAATAAGAATCGCTACAATATTGCAGTCAGTCGAGGTCTGATTTTTAATTACCTATCTACATTTAATAAGATCGCATGAATCACGAATAATTGCAGCTTTATATTCCACGATCGATAGAACCAGTCTTATCTCTATTTAGAGCTTCACAGTTCACGGCAGGCCAAAGGCCTCACATGAAGGTAATCAAGTGGATTGGTGACCTATGTATCAGCGGCTTATAATTCAGTGTGAATAACATGAAACTAAACAAGGTTTACGCGCTGGCTACCTTTTTTTATTGGTGTCCAGTGGAAATTCTACATGAAACTTCCTTCGCCCCGGGGACGGGCGAAGGGGTATGCCGGATTCCTACCGGCTAAAACCACTGGAGCGGTCATCTTCGGCATCGTAGGGGGCTCCAGGTCCTCGTAAGATCACACTAGAGCCGCCCATTGGTGCCACGACTTTAGGCACATCACGGAGGGGATGACTGTAAAGCTGTCACCCCCTATTTTAGCGGAGGGAAGGCGACTGTAAAAATGTAGCCCCCCCCAGGCACTTCTCGGGAAGGATTGTAAAGGATCCCCCAAGCCTCGCTTTGCGCTGTGCTGCGCACACGGCGGCACGTGACCACGTGCGCACCGTTGTCTTCCCGGGGATCGATTAGGTAAGCACGCAGACTACCCAATCTGCGCGCCTGCGACATACGAGGCCCCCCACCATGTAGTTTAAAAAAAACACGCTTTTGTAGATAACCGAAGTAAAAAGTAGAAAATAATTTTCAATAAGTTTAAAATAACAATAGAGTTATTAACTAAAAAATATATTTTATTGTAAAAAATCGTGGGGTACTTTATCAGAAGTTTTCATGATGACGCTACTTTTACAAATATTCACAATAACATTTACAACAATTGACATCAAGCACCCCACGCTGTTTTACAATTTTTGTTTATTTGTTTATCATTGTTATTTCAAACTTATTGAAAATTATTCGGTATAGTATAGTTCGGTTATCTACAAAATCGTGTTTTTTTGTTATATATTTGATACAGTTGTTCATAGCGATTTTAATTAACTGTGTTGAAAACGTTAATGATTTCCAATTTTTTTCGATTGTTATTATTTCTATTTAGAGTTAAAAAACTAAGATAAACAATGTTGCATGTTTCAAATATTTTCAGGCGATTACAGCAGAATAATTTAAAAAGATTCCCCCGTAAGGCCTCCGCCACAAATTTAGCTTGGTATTCTGCACATTTGGCCTTCGAATTAAACATACTGAACCGATTCCGTAGCCTCAGTTAGTATTAGGTGGAACGCAGCAGACGCGATCTTAACCAATAGAATACTAATATTTTTCCCGCTCATGTAGGTTATGTGGACATTTTTTCAGCGTCGTCGATGGAGTTTAACATAATGGTTGATTTAATAAATACGAAGAATTTAAATATCTAAATAAATAAAAAACTGAACAAGAAAGACACCTTATCCTCTTTCTTAAATGGCGTGATGTTATATGTCTCCTCTGCCGAACGCCGCCGCCGTCGCGTTTGGCCTAACAGAGATGCGTGGGCCTCCATTTTGTGACTTGCGAAGCCATAGTGGTTTTTTTGGTCATGTAGCATCCATTGCCTGTTTACCCTTTCGTTGTACTTGAAGATGGTTTGTCCCCGGGGGTTAGAACTTATTCATGATTCCATGATTATATTTCTGTAGAGCTTCGTAAGCTTTTCAAAAGGCATGGTGCGGTGTGTGAACAATAGATTTACCAGTGAAAACAGGTTTAAGTTGTTTTTGTACTACCCAGTGACGATCCGATCAAGTTGTTCGCTGGTGGTAAGCGTCACGTGATACCCATAGCATATGTATTGCTACCCAGAACTAATCCAGCGTGGTAGGTACCACACTGCGCTCGTCACCTCGAAACATTCGTTATTTAGTTCCTTCACGATTTTGCGTGTCATCCTTGTGCAATATGTTTTTAGGAAACAATTAATATACGCGATGTAATCCGTTTCATCATTTCGGCCGAATGAAGTCCACTGCTGGACACAGGCCTCCCCCAAAGATAACCACAACGACCGATATGGGTGTGTTGTATGTTCATTGGGGGGTTTTGCCATAATCGCCACGCTTGGCAGGCGGGTTGGCGATCGCAGTTGAGTTGTTAATGTACTCGAAGGACGCTGCTGCCCATCCTCCGGCTAATCCCTTAATCGACTTTTACGACACCCGTAGGAGGAGATGGGGTGGTGGCATTCTGAGCCGGCACCACACGGATTTGAAGATTTACGAGTGCTGAATCTTATTCTGTACGAAGAAGAGACAAAACGCAAACGTTACATTGTCGACGTGCGTGACAAATGGTCATTGCCCCCTGCTTCGCAAATTATAAATATAATTATAAAAAACTCTAAGATTCCGCTTTTTCTAAAAGATGACCTAGCGTCAAAGTCAAGGTTAACGTTTTACAAGTGTTACATTATATGTGAGTTTAAATAGACACGCTTAATATTTGCCGGTCAGTACGATAGAATGCTGTTGTAAAGATTCTGCCTTAAGGCACGATTGACAGGCAAATTTGTGATTATAAGTATTTGGTCGTCAATCCATAATAATTTTTGCTGTCTCTTGCCAAGCCCTTGGGGTAATTGTTTTATAGATGAGAATATAGATATGGTACCTAACTGTGTAATGTATGTCTTGATAAAATCGGGAATAGTTGGTGCAGTCATCTTTTTTTAAGGTACATTTAGTTTAATAATTGTAAATTATTTTTAAATCTAACCTAAGATTTAAAGTTGAATAGATTTTCAATAAGTATCATCATCATCATCCAGTCCACTGCTGAACAAAGGCTTCCCATAAATTTCCACAAAACCGGGTCCATGCCACCCGCACCCAAAGACTCCCAGTTACCTTCACAAGGTCGTCTGTCTCGTTGGACGTCGTCGTGGTTGTCCCACGCTGCGTTTTCCGCTCGAAAACCTTTTTACGCCAACGGCCATCAGTTCTACAAGCAATGTGTGTATAGTATATATTTAATATTAAAATCGCTTCAATTAATCAGTGTTGGTGAGCATGTTGTCAAGTTTAGTCGTAATAATTAATGACTATCAAAAACGAGAAGAAGAGTTTTAAAATCTTATGATAATTTTCTGTATGATTTGCTATAGGTTGCTCGCGTATTGCTCCCTTGATGATCGTTATTATACTTAACAATGTGGTCTGGTGTTATTTGTACAAAATGCAATTACTGTGCAATTCAAAACAACCTTGCTCAGATAATGAGCGGTCTTATTTTTACAAATGAAGCCAAGGTCTAGACGGTGACATGTCTTAGGGTTTAACAGAAACTGCATTTACATGGCTAACTTTTATAAAATAAATATTAAGGTTAATTCATGCCAAAAGTGAATGTATTCACAAGTGTATTTCTTTGAAATTCTATAGTGCTGTTTATATTTACAATAATTTGATATAAAAAAATTGAAATTTAATGCTAACAAGATGCATTGATGAAATAACAAGAACTTTAATTTTTTAAAAGTATGTATATTATTCTGCCGAGTACTTACACAGTCTCGTCCAATAGTTGGGATAATAATTCATATGCATATTTCGCGACATCAATAAGTTAGACAACCGTCCAGCCGTGTCATTTCAAAAACAAATCTTATTTAAAAAATTATGTAATTATATGCTTTTCTTATTAGCCAATAATATAGTCGATTATCTTCATTATAGTACTTCTGATATCATCGGAATCTTAGATTGGAATAATCGCTGTTGGTGAATGAATTTAACCGTCATATAAATACTGAATGAATTTAAACGTTTACACGAATATAGATAGCTATGCCCGAAGACATTTTTTGCAACTTCTAAGGATTTTATGTTGGCGAATGCAATTTTGGCTAGGTCTCTGATTTCCGTAATGTAAGAGTCGGTGTTTTTTAACATGAACTATTAGCATTTTCAGTTTCGAAAATGTATTAATCATATAATATGGTAAATTGATGTTAATATTTGGATTCAAATAACAGGACTACAAAAAAATTGACGCATCGCAAAAATAGAGACTACACCTCAATCCAGTGATTATAACACTTAGAAACTGACATAAAAGCATGTTAATAAACTATTATAAAATATAAAAATTATGTATGTTACTGTTTTGATCTAGCTACGATAAAAAAAAAATTATTGACTAGCTGGAAACCGCGCTTTCACCCCCGTTTAATTGAAAAGAAATTTAGAGTACTTCGACATAGACACTTGACATAGAATATATATATATTGGATTTCAAGGGTTTATTTTTTTTGCGCGGAACCCTAATTATTATATATATTATATGTCCCGTATATACTTTCATATGCATTTAGTAAAATGCTGTTATTTTGATATTACAAACAGACACTTCAATTTTATTTATTTGTATAGATGTCCAGTGGAAATTCTACATGAACTTCCTTCGCCCCAGTGAAGGGCAAAGGGGTATGGACCGGACTCCTACCGGCTAAGACCACTGGAGCGGTCATCTTCGGCACCTAAGGGAGGCTCCAGGTCCTCGTATGATCACACTAAAGCCGCCCACTGGTGCCACGCCTATAGGCACATTTCGGAGAGGGTGACTGTAAAGCTGTCACCCTCCCGGGGGATTGTAAATTGATCCCCCAAAGCGTCCCACGACAGCACGTGACCACATGCGTGCTACCGTCTTCTCTTGGGTCGCTCGGTGTGGGTACCTATAGGGGAATCCCAATCTACGCACCCGCGAACCCATAGGTCACCCACCTTATAGCAACGGCAGGGGGTATCAGGTGTATGGGAATTAGGCGGCAGGCTGGTTGTTACCCCAGCGCCGTCTCCTCCTTCTTCGAGCGGGATTGACCCTCTCCCGATCCCGCTCTGCGATCTCCTTCTGGAGCATGACGCTCTCACAGAAGGAGACCACTGCATTCCAGTTTTTGTGCTCCGCCAACATAGCCTACTGCTGGCAGAGAGAGATGTTGCCCGATCCGATCAACCAGGATCCACCGCTCGGCGGCCCACGCAGGTCATGCCTCGAGCGTGTGCTGTGCGGTGTCCTGGTCGCTATCGCAATGGTGGCATTGTGCCGTAGCCTCACGTCCTATCCTGTGCAGGTACGCACCGAAACAACCGTGCCCGGTGAGCACCTGCGTCAGGCGGTAGGTGACGCGCTCGCTTCTTCTGAGCTAGGCTCCAAAGAGCGGCAGGACGGCCTCCCCAACACGCTTGGTCGCATACTGCATCCGCAGCCGGTGCCGGAGCCGGCGCCTCTTTCTAAGTGCGCGCCGCCGAGCTAGCCGCCTCAGCCTGTCCAACTCACCTGGAGGCGCGCCTTCACCGCTCTGGTGGAGAGTGCGTGTCTGATCACACGCATCCGTCTCCGCCAGGATGTCGAAAGGCGGAAAACGCGCCAGGAGAGTTGCCGCCTCGTAGGACAATTTTCGGTATCCTCATGCGATCCGGATAGCCACTCTGCGCGGCAGACCAGCTACGATAACCTAGTCACGTAAAAGATAAATTTGATAAAACTAATAAACAATAATATAATCTATTTAATATTGATATTGTTATATACGAAATTGACTAAAAGTTTATTGTGTAGAGTTGTACTTATGAATTTATAAAGAATATTCCGGAATTCTGGAATAACTTATCATAGGATAGGAATTAAAAACTGACCACGTTAACTCTCAAACTCTTAAGAAACTTCGGTGCTGTTGGCTGTCTTTTTGATGACCGCATATGTCCCAGGGGTACTATTATTAAAATTAAAAATTATTAAAATTCTGTTATATTACTGTAAACACGGGTTTTTATTATTTCTTGTAGATCCAAGCATTGATTGTTCCATGGTGATGGTGCCGTATTCCTAAGAGCCCTAATAAAGATGCTTGCTATTAAAAAGATTACTAGCTATGTGTTGCATAGGTATTACTAGAATTCCTTAAGTTGGAGGGGCCAACTAAACTGATTTCTTTTCGTTCGTTTTTACATCTTGTGTGTTAGTTTTTCGAGCCGCCAAAATGCCACTACGTGGCTTAAAGACTGCTGTCTAATAACAATAACCAGGACCGACTTTTACGTGCCCTCCAAAGCACGGAAACGGTCGGTTGAATTACCACAATACGGCCAGCCCATTCGGACTGACACTGCTGAGCGTTGCTTAAATTACTGATCGTTTATCATTCAGTGAGTAAAACCAGCTATGAGCAGTTCCAACTAAGCTAATATGCTTATGCTAGTGGTTTCACGTTTGGAAAGTCAAAGTCATCGGTTTTATCTTTGAAATAAATCAATTACTGGAACTTAGAAACCCTCAGAATTTTCACTTGAATCCCGGTTTAACAAATAGGATGCCACAAGATCTGTAGATCCACCTTGAATTTCGTAGTATTTAAGTTTCAGAATGAGTGTGTGAGACGCAGTCGAATGCTTTGGACAAATTGCAAAACACGCCCGAAGGATCAAGCGATCATCATTCTCTCAGGTCCCCAGGTCAGGTTGGAAAATACTCTTTGAAAATAAAGGTATATTTTAGTGAAAAGTTAAGGTACTATTATTTACTACTACTTAGGGTAGATAATCGTGAACTGATTCATCTTCTGTAAGATTTCAGGTGACTAAATCGGTACGCAGTATATCACTTACTATACCACTACACACTTTCGTATTTCACTATAACGCTGCGACAAACATATCTATTTATAGATAACTTGTTTACTAACAGCTCGTCGCGGCCTAGAACAGTTGGTCGACATAAGCAAAAACGGGCCTTTTAAATTTAAAATTATTACTATTAGTATGTATTATCTATAACCTAGTATGCATTATCTATAGAATTTCTTTATTATAATGTCGAGCAATTATTGTTCGATATCGTTATTTGATTGCATATCGACTAAATATTTTAGCAATAAGTACTCGCATAACGCACACTAAGTTAAGCAATCGGTGGTTATGATAATTACGCGGCGAAAACTTGGGTGGATTGACCGCTGCGCCTGCGTCGCGTCGTTTCTACATCTTATGCCTTGCTGTCCGAACCGTATCGCAGTGTGTCGTGTCGTTGGCGGAAATGTTTAGGCCGTCTTCTCTCCCGGGAGGTAAGGAATTATGTTAGTAGGATAAAATGTAGAGCTGCAGTTTCAATTAGGTGGCGCTATGAAGAAGAGCTCGAATGAAACTCCATGAATACTAATTACAAATAATGAAGATTATTAAATTGTGGTAATAGATGTAATGAGAAAAATGGTTGTCTTGTTGATGTGTAGTAGTGTAGTAAGAATATTACATAAAGACTGACTAGTTCTGATCGACGACACTCGTTCACGAGCATGACGCATGAATCAGCATCGCTCATCGCAACCATATGTAGGAAATCCATCGACAATATTTACAGTATTGTATGCATTATGAATTAATATCACAATTATTAATATTTACAATAAATAATAATATTAAAATTTTACGAGCCTTGGAGATCATGGTACTATCTAATATCCCACACACAGCTAAACACTGTAACAGTCAGTTGGGAGACACAAGTACTACGGTTGACTTCTAAATAAGTATGTGGAGTTGTATTGCAAGATATTACGTAAATGGTTTCTATTTAGCCTGCATTTGGATTTATTGCATCTTCAATGTTAGCGAGGAGTTTGAAGGTAGCGTGATGTGCTGTTCACCTTGGGCTTGTATTGCACGTGCTATAATTCTGTGATGAGGCTAAAAATTGCCACAGCAGGCTGCCTGTAGGGCTGGCTTTCGTCTCATGTATTATGCAAAAAGCCAGCCATGTTGACTACATAAACACATCAAAAAGTCTAAGTAAACATATACTAATTTACTAGATATCATTATAAATTAATATCTCACATTATCTTTGTATTAGTTTTATAAATAATAACTTTTTTATGTTTTTGATGTAAAAGGAACTTTTTTTTGCTGTTGTTAATTATAATAATCAGTAAACTTTTTCTGTTAGACAAAATTAAATTACGACATTTTTGTAAAATTATTGGATAATTTAATTCTAGATTATGCATAAAATCGATGTGTTTGTTTATGTCATCCTGCGTCAATCGATCCCAATGGCATTTTAACAAATCCTTCAGTTGTTGGGTTGTTGTCACTCCGTCCATGTCCTCTAGAATACGTCTCTGGAACATGCCCCATGCGTGCTCGAAGCGATTGAGGTCTGGCGATTATGCAGGCCAGGAGTACTCACCGGTTCTCCGAGCTGTGTGGGAACGTGCATTATCATGCATCATCGTGAAATCTGAGCCAAGACTTTGTGCAAATAGGTCGACTTATGGCCTGAGGACGTCTTCAACAGAACATGTTGCCATTTACAAAAATCTGCTTAGTTCGCCTGTTCTTCAGAATACCCGCCCAAACAATTACTGTAGAGCCGCTGTAAGGGTGCACTTCCTGTACAGAAATAAAATTGTATCTCATTGCTCTTGGGTCCATGTTACGTATTCCCTACACCATTCGTTTCGACGTGCGCAATTCCCGTCGCATATAGTTGGGCACCTGATGGGGCGCCGTGAACGTAGGCCGTACCCATACAGCCGATTTTGTGCGATTTAGCACGGTTAGTTTGGGAGCTAACAACAACACCGCTTGAGAATTGTAGCTTTAAACATCGGCTTGCGTCTTACAGTCAGTTGCCACGCTTGCTAAGACGACGAATTACGCATCTATTGGTACCAAAATACATACCATACCATAATACCTACCATACCATAATACTTGGGATTGATTTCTTCCCGCTTGTAGCATTCCCTAGAGCTCTTTGCATTTCATCAGCGGTGGAATTACTCCATGACGTTTGATTCTCTTAGAATTATTTTTTCAGAAACTGTATTCTTATTGTCGTTAAAATAATAAAATTAAGATTAATACCAAATTTTATTCAGCAAAGAAAATACATGTAAATTTGGAACAAATTAGTGCGCCTTTATTTTTAATAAAAAAAACACAATTGAGACTTTTTTGTTTAAAAAAAAGCCTGTATGTTAGGCCTTTTTTATTGGTCCTCACTGGAAATTCATCATGACTTCCTTACCTCCTCTCCTCTTACCCGGCTAAAACCAACGAAGTGGTCATGTCCGGCACCGAAGGGGGCTCCAGGTCCTCGTGAGATTACACTGGAGTCGCCCATTGGTGCAACGCCCTTAGGCACGTCACGGAGGGGATGACTTACAATTCGGTCAGCCCCTCTGGCGGAGGAAAGGCAACTGTAAAAAAGGTCGCCCCCTAGGCTCTTCTCTGGGAGGATTGAAAAGCCTCGCTGTGCGCTGTTCTGCGCACACGACGGCACGTGAGCAAATGCGCACCGCCGTCTTCTCGGGGGTCGCTCGGTATGAGCACGCTGACTCCTGCTTCAGCGTGCCCGTGAGCCCCGAGGCCACCCACAATGTAGCGACGGTAGGGGGCTCAGGCGTGTTGGATCTGGGCGCCGGGGCGGTTGTTACCCCGGCGCCGTCTCATGCTTTTCCGCGCGGGATCGGCCCTCTCCCGATCGTGCTCTGCAGTCTCCTTCTGGAACATGACGCTCTCGCAGAAAGAGACCGCTGCCTCCGGGAGAACATACCCGACACTACTGCAGAGAGAGATCTTACCCGATCTGATTGACCAGCATCCGCCGCTCGGCAGCCCACGCAAACACTTTGTAAAAGTAAAAACATAGAAATATATAATCTATACATCTATACAAATAAATAAAATTGAAGTGTCTGTTTGTAATGTCAAAATAACAGCTTTTTACTTAATGCATATGAAAGTATATACGGTACATATAACAAAAAATCAATTTTTTTATTTTTTGTCTGTCTGTCTGTCTGTCTGTTTGTTCCGGGTAAACTCCGAAATGGCTGGACCGATTTCGACGGGACTTTTACTGGCAGATAGCTGATGTTATAAGGAATAACTTAGGCTACTTTTATTTTAGAAAAATATTTAGGGTTCCGCGCAAAAAAAATAAAACCCTTGAAATCCAATATATATATTCTATGTCAAGTGTCTATGTCGAAGTATTCTAAATTTCTTTTAAATTAAACGCGGGTGAAACCGCGGGTCCCAGCTAGTACAATTAATAAAACTTGCAGTTTTCGTAACATTACCCGTGTTGTTTAGACTATTTTGATGTGTGTATGTATATGCTTTTTCTGAGGACGACGTGTTTCGTATAGAAATTTAATTGACGTAGGATTGTCGCGTGAATTGTGACTTCGATAGCGTTCTCCGTTTACTTTACTAGTTTGTTACTTTGTCAGTGGAGGTATATCAGCAGTGTTATATGATATTTAGATAATATCATGTCAATATCGTGCGTAATAAAACGCCTGCAATCGTCGAAGAGATAGAAGATCGCGCGTGTATTACGGCCCATGTTACAAGGGACAAGTCCATTGCCGTTTACTGCCCACAGGTCCAAACTGGGAATTTCCTAACAGAAGAATCGATTAACATCGCTTGAATCTAACCCAAGACGTCACGCGTTTGCCCTGGGATCTCGTAGCGAGAGCCCTCGCGTCCTCTCTCATAATATAGTAATGTTCGTTTATATTCATGCTCGTCAATATTTATTGTAGGTTTAAAAACGTCTAGCAAGCAATTGCACATTTAATACTATTAGATTCTAAAGCATTCATAATGAATATAACCGTAAGTATCGCGATAGTTCGTTCTTATCACGCAGACCTTGAACTCCAGGGCCCTATGTGGGTATATGAGTACGAAACAATCACCATGACAACAGCTAAAACATGACCTTCATGGGGCCAGTGAAGTAATACCTATACCCTTAGACTGACCGCTGCCTAGGGCCCTTCGTATACAACGCAACTTTGGTGAACAATATAACACATCTCAAGTGCAAGTTTAAAAACAACATACGTGATTAGGGCAGTTCTTACCGTTCGAATCAATGGTCTAATACGAAGCCCATAATCATCAGCCGACGTTTACGAGGGTATACGAGTTCATCTTCAAACGTTTACAAGGCTCGTCATGGCAGGATCCGATTTACTTGGGGATATCTTATTCTTATGACCAACTGCTTGAGCAGCTTTTGTATCAATGATGTGTACAAGGTTAATGTATTTGCTGAGCGACTAGTGGAGCTCTAAACGAAACTAAGTTCTCTCACCAGGTACGAATTTCTAAGAAGTCAGAAGTTTCTAAGCCGAGGAGAACAAGGGAGATGTTGCTCACTGTATCCCGCTTATAATTAATATGCGTTTAGTATGTTAATAAATTCAATATCAATAAAAAGATATAATCGATATAGAAGCGTTAATGTACCAACCATAAAGTCGTGCTCCTGATATAAGGCGAATGTTCAAGTTAAAAGCCGTGTCAACATGTCGCGTCATTTGCGAAGGGCTTAAGGACTATGCATTTCGTTTTCGGGTTGCGTGCCTTCGAATCATTTATTACACCTGCAAAGAACGGTCGATGATAATATTTTTTTAAAGTTGAAGTTATTTTCGTGATTGTGATTAGCAAGACAGCCTGAATGACGCAGTGGTGGGTGGAGCTTTCGCCTTATTTATTTAGGGCCGCGGATACAATTTTTGCATGTGGATACCTTTTTTATCGCCTACAGATGTTTGATTTCCGAGAGTGAATGTCACCTATCACATACACATAACGTAATTTGTACGTTTCATGGCACCCATTCATGGTCTTCTGCTGTTGGTGGTATTGCATGTAAATCAATACATTCATTACAATCGTTGGGGTGTGTGTTGTGAATGGTGCAGTTATTAATTGGGAATGCAAGCAATTTTATTTGTATTCTTTACTTAATTAGCCAGGCGGCTAAAGTGAAAGCTGGTACGGCTTATCATTAATGAGACTACGAAAATAAAAAATAAAATAAATTAATATTATGAAAAGATTATTTGTTAAGCAATACAAATAGCTACGCCTTTTTTATTATTTTATTTCTCCCAGTGGATATTCTTCATGAACTTTCTCCGCCCTGGGGAAGCGCGAAGGGGCATGCCTCCTGACTGACTCCTACCGGTTAAAACCACTGGGGTGGTCATCTTCGGCTCCAAAGGGGGCCTCCAAGATCTCGTATGATCACACTAGAGTCGCCTACTGGTGCCAAGCCTATAGGCACATCTCCGAGAGGGTGGGTGACTGTAAAGCGGTCAGCCTCAGGAGGCGCGCTTTCGTCACTGGCGGAGGGAGCGTGTCTGATCATAGACCCACGCATCCGTCTCCGCCAGGATGTCGAAAGGTGGAAAGCGCACCAGGAGAGTTGCTGCCTCGTATGATATTGTTCGGTATCCTCGTGTTATCCATATAGCCACTCTGCCATGCAAACCGTGGAGTTTGGTTCGGCAGCGCTGGACGCCTGACAGTCGAGCTGACCATAGAGGCGCCTCGTAGAGAACCACGGACCGCACGATCCTTCCGTAGAGACGGCGAACTTCGTCATACGGTCCCCCGAAGTTGGGTACCAGCCGGTGTAATGCACCCACTACTCTCTCGACTCGGGGCACGAGGCGTATGAAGTGATCTTCGAAGCTCGCCTGATTCGCGCGTCACCAACGCGTGTCAACTGGGTGGTTCTCTGCTCCTCGGCAGTTTGTGAAACCACAGCGCCTCGGGTTTTGAGGCTCTATCCGCAAACCTAGAACTTGAATTTCAGCCACGACAATTGCCACCGGTTGCTCGGCTCGGCTGGGTGGTTCCCTCGAAGGTCTCCCCGGTGGCCAACATGAGTGTGTTGTCAGCGTAACAGACTAAGCTGACGCCAGCGGGGCGAACGACACGCAAGACCTCGTCGTAGGCGAGGTTCCATGGAAGGGGGTAAGAATCGACTCCTGTGGAACCCCACACGTTATCTCCCTCAGCTTTACGCTACCGTCCCTGCCCACGTAGCGAACGTGCCTATAGTGCAGATAGGATTATTATACCCTGCGAGTAGGGAGGGCACCGATGGTGCACTAGTGCCCCCCTAATTGCGTCCCACGTGATGGACTTGAAAGCCGTTGACTATGTCTAGACTAACGGCCAAATAGCAATATGGATTATCTTTCATATGTTTTAAATGTTAAAAGGATATTATGTATGTCTAGTTGTAAAACTTGTAAAAAGTTTGCTATTCAATTAAGATAAGTACGATATTTGAGCATAATACAAAGTAAAAAACCCGAAATTTTTTGGTCTTTGGAGCCGGATACCATTGAGGGCTGTGTTACGTAACGCGTTACTTGTCAACCTTAATAAATTTTAATTAACACGATAATATATGTTATTACTTTGTGTAGGTAGGAACGCTTATAATTGATGACACATTGAGATTAAATATACAAGTAAAATGTAAAGGTAGGCTAACACTACTAAAAATACCCAATTTATTGCCATATTCTAAGCCTACGGTATGAGAGTTCGTGGTCTATTGTTCACCAGGGACTACTGGACTACTAGACCACTTTGTTGCTAACTACACTACTTATTGCCGTGGGTTTAGTACCTAGATGTTTTTCTATAAATAATTGCCCATTTAATAAACTATGCTCGTAGGAGATTCATCTTAAGTGTATTTTTGTCAACTATTGAGATGCTAATTAAATTAATAAAAGTAAGTCTTAAGTAAACATACAATTGCCGTGTGGTGCCGGCTACGAATAGCACCAACCTATCACATCCCGTGGGTGTCGTAAAAGGCGACTAAGGGATTAGCCGCAGGATGGGCAGCAGCGTCCTTCGAATACATTAACAACTCTACTGCGATCGCCAACCCGCCTGCCAAGTGTGGCGATTATGGCAGAACCCTTCAATGAGCACACAACACACCGATATCTGTCGTTGTGGTGATCTTTGAGGGAGGCCTGTGTTCAGCAGTGGACTTCATTCGGCCGAAATGATGATGATGAAACATACAATTGCAAGAGGTTTCTTTTTGGCAGCTACTTTATATTCATCAAACCGAAACTGCCTACCGAACATGGGTTAAATTGAAAAGACCGCGGCATTGAAAAATCATATAATTTTTCCCGCGCTATTTGTTAGTTCATTGTGTAAACTCTGTCCGCATAATTTTCTACTATTCCCCATCTTTTGTATTACACTGTATTGTGCACTAAAAATATAAGTATACATGAATAGTATACCTACATAGCGTTCAGTGAGCGGCCTCGTCTCACTTGGATCAACCTTAAGATGGATAAAGAAAAATGGACAAGATAATATATGACTTCTAGCCATTTACAACACCCAAATAGTAAAGAAAACTATAAACACAAAGACAACAAAGTCAAATTAATAATGGTTGTAGAAGTAAAAGATATAAATATTTACTACGAGTCAGTGACTTATCGGTAAGGCCACCTGATAGGCACATTTAATTCAATACCGTCATTATCAAAAAAAATCGGACAATCTGTTTTCAACGCTATTTATTTTATTAACACGCATTTTAAAACATGCATTTTCTCTCGCTTTTCAACTTTTACTCTACGCACCAGAAAATTCGTTACTTATAAGTCGATACAGCCAAAATTATATCAATTTCTGTAGTGGCGTATCTAAAACGAGAAAAAATCTGACACTGATTAAAAGTACTTATACGAGTAGATTAAACGAATTTGTTTATAATTTTATATGTTGATGATTATATTTTGTTCATTACCTAATTAAAATAAATTTATAGCTGTTGTTAATGACATCAGAATAACTTATATATTAATGGACTAATTAAGCAGTTTTGAATTGTTAGTCGTAATGATTAATTATTATTATTGCAATAATGATAAACACTACAACCTCATACTGCTAGACTATTTGGATCCTCGTTCGGAACACATTGGTTGACAGTTGTATGTAGTGACAGGTTCAGCCCATCGCCGAAGATGACAAGATTAGTTAAAAACCAATTGTTGAACCGTAACCGACATTTTTTTTTTTTAATTTTTGTGAAATATTTTATGAACATATAAAGATTTATTAATCAAAACACAGTACGACGTTGCCTTATACTTGACATTGGTGATATTGTGGAAGATACTCTACAGAAGCCATAATCTAAGAGAAGAAGAAGATGACAAGGTCAGATAAAGTGACACTAATTGCTTATGATAGAAACGTCAAGGAAAACAATTGAAAACCGTACGGCGTTGCCGACTTAATTTTGTAGATGTTTTTCATTTTTGAGAAATGTTTTATGTATATGTAAAGATTGATTATTTGAACACGTTGCCTTATACATGACTGACATTGGCTGATATGTCGATGATGAATGCGCTCATTTGATCAAAGAAATTGGATGATTTCGTCAAATGAATCACTTGATCAAATATTATGACGTTTCAATATTTTTAATCAAAACAAAATAAAATGGATACCTAGTAAAAGCAATATTTAATGACCATGAAAGCAACAATTTTCTTTATAATACAAGGCACGGAGATATAAAAAATGTTTTAACATAAAAATACCGCCTTCAAAAACCCTACACGATATAAAAATATTAAAAGGATAAAAAAAAACTTTATTTATGAAGTCAGGTATAAAATATAACTTCTCGTTGATCTGCATGAACCATGGCTGGGGCATACCTGGCCCCACCTGACTTCATGAATAACGTGTTTTTTCCTTTTCAGTGGTTTTAATATTTTTATATCATGTAGGGTTTTTGAAGACGGTATTATTTGTTTGTAAAAAAAAAATTGTTTCTTATTAATGTAAATAAATGTAAGAACTTTTCCAATTTGGTGTCAATCAGTATTTAACACCAAAAATACGAATGACTCAAATCGGTTCTCTGATCTCAGAGGAATCGAAACTATTAAGACATCATCTAGATAAGCGCAGTCAAATTAACCTGGCCTTGAAGCTGGTTAAAAAACTGCTCAATCAAATATAATGAAATTTATATAGGACCAACTCGAAAGCATTCTGCACCAGTAAAAAAATAATTGCTCAAACCGGTCTACAAATCTCGGTGTAAATAAATAATAAATACTCATCGTATTGAGAACCTCCTCCTTTTTGAAGTCGGTTAATAAAATAGTCCGTTTAGTGAATATATACTTGTCAAACATAGTGAGTGGCATCAAGCACTCTTCTAACAAATTTCCCCAAATCTTTGACAAAGATATCGGACGAGTAGAATACCGTAATTTTATTTAATTTAATTTTTGCTTAGACATGCTCGTGAAATTCCTACGCCCTGGGGCGGAAGGGCATGCTCTCTTCTCTTACCGGCTTAAATCCCACGGTGTCCCATTTACCTATGGCTGGTGGTGCGGTGTTCGCCGTGTAGGCATTAGACCACACCTCTGGCAGGTATCGAACCGTCACTTGGTCTGACGGGCCCCGTCTCTGTGCAACCTGCCCGGCCGCGCATCCTCCGGAGCGGCGCGCGCAGAACACAAGCGCTGCCATCCCTGGCCTGCTTTTGTTCGGGCGACGCACTGCCCCTAGTTCGTCGCCCACAAGCCGCAACTCATGGAGGCCGGAGATCGGTCAGCGTTCTCCTCCTTCCCCGCGCCCGGTGCGTTTTCTGCGGCGGGGACCTGAGGTAGTCTGCTTCCATCCCCGCTCAGGCGGCAGAGCGGGGATGGGAGGTAAAAACTTCGCAACAGGAGACGACGGCATCCCACGCGCTCTCGCTCCGGATGATAGACTAGAACACGGCAGGAAGCGAGAAATCACCGTCTTCGACCGCCGCGAACAGACCATGGCGTTGCGTTACCCAAGTTGGGCACTCCTTCAGCGTGTGCCGCGCCGTTTCATTCGGGTAACCTACGGAGTGGCGTACCACCTTTTAGAAATGACATTTACGAATCACGTTAAATCGTACATTTCATGAGCGTTTCTTTAAACTGGAGATCGGAATATTTTATGGGGGATGATAAAGTGCCACCGTCTTAAGGCCTTTTTAAATCATAGGGAATAGGAATGTAATGTAAGCGGAATTAGCGAAGAAATATGGGAACTTTAATAAGGTTTTATGATTTCATTAAATTAATAGAGCAATAAATGGATTTTTAGTACCTAGAAGCACAATTATTATGTCAATATTGTACAAGATAACTGAGCTTAAACATTTCCTATTTTTATTGATAGTTCAAGAAAAAATTGTACCGCATTACCAGAACAGACGCAGTCTGCCATGTCGCTAGTGCTATTTTTACTATTTTCTTTCCACCTCAGCAAACTGGGTGACGTCAATTACCCTCGTGTGAAAATATTATGGCCAAAAATAATATTTGCGGACGCCTACTGTTATCAAACTATTGACAAATTAATCTGATGGCATAGAGTTTAAAATCTTCCTAATAATCTATTTTGGCTAAGGATCAATTTTATTTTTCTAAATATATCTTAAGTGCGTACTTACTAATTTATTCCTATAGTTTTCCTGCCAAAGGTAGATATGGCTTAATAATAAGTAAGCAGTCGTCGCGCGTAGCACGATCCGTGCGGTCGCTTGTTATCGTGCTGCTGCACTCGAAGAACTATAGTTCCGTGACGAATGTCTACATGAAATATTTTATATTATCAAGATGTTTAAATGATAATTTTATCAGGTTTTATTAGCACTCTTTCATCGGCGCGCGATGTGACAGTTCGTACTTTTGGCGGGAACCGACTTGTGTTTTATTTGTGCAAAGGCTATTAGGTGTCCAGCTCGTTTACTTTTAAAAAATGAATGTGACCGAAATTATGGAGTTTTCAACAACCATGATGCCAGAAGCATCAACCGCGGCCCCTGACTTCAGGACGTGGTTGACGGATTTAATTCTGCAGGTTTGTTTACTAAATAGTTTTAGTACA
The DNA here is from genome assembly GCA_947459985.1 of Diloba caeruleocephala. Taxonomy (NCBI): domain Eukaryota; kingdom Metazoa; phylum Arthropoda; class Insecta; order Lepidoptera; family Noctuidae; genus Diloba; species Diloba caeruleocephala. The sequence goes on along the minus strand of OX381627.1, from coordinate 9,660,831 downwards.
AACTTAGTTAAATAGTTCCACAGTGTTTTGATGACAAATTTGTGTAATGGTTCATTGACTAAGTTATTGATGATATAATATATTGACGGCACGGTTGGTGCAGTGGCTGATACAGTCGGCTGCTGCGCTCCGGGTCGTGGGTTCGATTCCCGCACGGAATAAATATTTGTATGATCTGCAGGTAGTTGTTCCGGGTCTGGGTGTACTGTGTGTGGAAACATGAATTTACATTTACAACGCACCCACGACACAGGAGAAAACAATATGTTACGATTGTAATATCAGTAAATAATGATTAACTATGTATTGTACGATTTATTAATTATGCACATTGTAGAAATTACTAAGTTTTAAATGTGTGTTGCACTTGAATGCATTACAGTTACTTTACGTAAGGTTAGTAAAGTATGTGTCATATTATAGATTTTTTAAAATACGTTTTTATCTTAGCCGAAGATCCGATTTTGCAATCTACATATCATGCGTCTTAAGAATATAAGTTTTCAATTCGTATCAATGTGAAAGTTTTAGATTTTTGTGATGGTTACGTATTTTCCGATAACCTCTATTAGGTACTTACTATTTATTTTACCTACGAAAATAGCCTTTAGTCGAGTATGAGTAGCAAATACTCGTAATATAACGATAGCCCACTTAATTGAGAATAAAGCTAGACAAACATCTCGCATATGTAACGTAAATCATGTCCATTCGTTTAATTAAGACCTGATTTTTTGTTATTGCCTATGCCGCCGCCGCCTATATTTTCGCCGGAACGTAGCGATTTTGTCCGATTTTTTTTGAAGCCTGTTCGTCATCCTTTAATCTTTGCTACAACACTATTCCTATTGTTGCTAGTCATGTGAGTTTCAAAAATCGAACATTTCTGTGTCAAAACATCAGTTACTGTTCTTAACTTGACACTGGCAAAATGTTATAATAATTGCCATATAAAAAAAACCAGTTACTGTTTATATATATGTCAAGTTGAGATTTCTTTTACGTTTACATTCATCGTCATCATGCTACTTATTTTTCATTTTGAGTTGGCTTGCTCTATAACCATATTTGTCCGGACAAATATGGTTATAGTATGGTGCAATCCGTCTTTGGTACAGAGATACTACACCGTATTTTTTCAATTAAACGTTGACTGCAATTTATAAAACTTGTTTAATAGAAATGATGTTGTATCGATTTCCAGTGCATTAGAGGATTAGCACAAGGCCACAATTAAATGCCTGGGATGTTGTGTGCTCGTTACAACGCATTAACATCTGGCGTGCGTCCGTGCTTACTTGCGCACTGCTTGAGTACTATAAGGGAAATTTATTATTTTAATTGTGTACCTATCTAAAATTGATTTACTTAGGTACATGTAATTCATCATAACACAGACTTGATTATACGATTTTATGAGAATCGTTTGCTGTCAATAGTGCCCTAGGTTGTCATGACATTACGAGTGAGAAAACGATGGCCCAGGCCATAGTTGAAAATAATTAACACCATGCGCAGACATTAAAGGATAAAGACCAATTAAAATTAATTTCCAAAGGCATCTGAGCGAAAAATTTCCGTACATCAATGAAAACAGGATGGTGGAGAACCTTGAAGCTGGAGATGTCAAGTGTGTTTTTTTTAAAGTTAACCGTTTTTGAGATATCAGCGAAAGATTTAGAAATAGAAGAAATTACAATGATAATTACAATAATATCGCAAAAAATAGATAAAGATAAAAGATCAGACTTTTCTTCATTTAAACCATTATTATTACTTATGAATCGTCAAATGTCATATAGGGTACAACAACAAAATATTGTTTTATTTCATATATTTGTGTCATCATCATCATCTCGGCCGAATGAAGTCCACTGCTGGACACAGGCCTCCCCCAAAGATCACCACAACGACCGATATGGGTGTGTTGTGGGCTCATTGGGAGGTATATTTGTGTATTAATAATATAATAATTGCATGTGCTAAGGCTGCACGTTGCACGTATAGATGCTGTACGTAGGTATATAGAATTAATGAATTAAACGCGATATATTTCAGTAAGCTATTTCAATTCAACGAATACAGTAATGTCTAAAGTTCAAATACTGGTGCTTATGATGACTGATGGCAAGTGACCACGTGCGCGGCGCCGTCTTCCCAGGGGTCGCTCGGTGTGAGCACGCAGTTTCCCCAATATGCGCGCCCGTGACCCCCGGGCCCCCCACCATGTAGCGATAGCAGGGGGCTCAGGCGTTTTGGACCTGAGCGCTGGGGCAGTTTTTACCCCGGCGCCGTCTCGTCCTTCTCCGTGCGGGATCGGCCCTCTCCCAAAGGAGGGCGTAAAAAACAAATTAATTAGTGTATTGTGTTGTGTTTATCAACACAACTACAATATGAGTCATAGAAGCAGAAGCGTGGTGGTGACGCGACACTTGGCTGAAGATGCACTTCTGTAAAAATAATAACTGGTTTTCGATTTAGGGTGTAACTTTTCGTAAAGTTGAACATCGGGTCTAATTGTACGGTATTTTATTGGTTTCGCGTGGGTATTTTTATCGTCTAAATGCGGCTTTGGAAATGTAAAGCTTTTAATATGTACAATAATTATAACAGATTTTTGTTTCACCGATGTGGTTTTGAAATGTTAAAAGTTAAATCTTTTGAAAATAGTCTGCAATCGTATACTGTGAATATGTTTTCCTAGCACCATATTAGTAGTGGTTGGGCCAAAATAATATGTATGATACATCAAATGTCTCATGGATTTCGTCATTTGACACTGGTCAGTCCTTACTGCTATCCAATCTTATTTGATAGCACATTATTATACTTCATACATCTCACGCTGGCAGTACATTATTCTCACATAACTTAATTCTATTGTAACCACCAACAATGTAACATTTTTCAATTATTTTAAAATTTATGATGACCGGCAAGAAACACCATAGACATTCTATGGCGTTTCTTGCCGGTTCTTCTCCATAGGACCAACTAATTGAAACCGTGCAACTACATTTTGACTATTCATAAGTGCTTGTAAATTGTTTATATGAATAAAAATCTATTGAATTTGACAATTAAATATGGCGGTTAAAGCATGTCAATCTTGTTTTGTTTTCACGTTTAGTCAAGAATAGAAAAATGTATTAATTGAATGACTTATTAATGTTTTATCTGAGATTAATTGAGAAATGGATTCCTAGTTATGTAATAATGTCGTAGAAGTATTACTAATTAAGTTATCAACAGTTCAAAAGCAATTCAATCAAACAATGTGTCAAACTATACAGAGTATGCAAAATTGTTACATGAATGTTAATATGCTTGATAAAATAGTATTGTAATTATAATTTGTGGGTTTACTCCAAAGTAGAACTTAAACGAAATAATTAAGGTTAAACAAAGAAAATGTATTATTTAACTTACAACAGTTATGAAGGTCACGCTAGAATTGGCCTTGAAGGTCACGCTAGAAGTGACCGTACATCGTTTCCATCTTCAATCTTCATATCTTCTTCCATACTGTACTTAAAGTGACAAGTAAATAATAGAACTGACATACCTAAGCTATCGAATGGCTAGTGCCGTGATCCAAAAATGTCAATCCAATACATATTGTAAGGCAATGAATATATATCAGTGACATTTCTAAGCGTTTTGTCAGCAATACTTCAATTAACGTTGTTTTTAACTATCATCATTTAGGCCGAATGAAGTCCACTGCTGGACACAGGCCTCCCCCAAAGATCACCACAACCACCGATATGGATGTGTTGTGGGCTCATTGGGGGGCTTTGCCATAATCGCCACGCTTGGCAGGCGGGTTGGCGATCGCAGTTGAGTTGTTAATGTACTCGAAGGACGCTACTGCCCATCCTCCGGCTAATCCCTTAGTCGACTTTTACGACACCCATGGGAGGAGATGGGATGGTGGCATTCTGAGCCGGCACCACACGGCTTAACTAGACAGTCGGGAATTGTTACACCAATATTTTGACGTATAGTATCATAATCATAACGTTAATGTGACTGAATTTTGAATCGAAAATACAACTATCCTGTAGCATTTTCGTATAAATTTATACGACAAACAATTCGTATCATATATAGGTATGAATAAAGTCTTCGGTTTAAATTAAAAAATATGTGCAAATCAAGTATTTTCAATTCAAAATTCACACACATTAACGTAAACCTATTCCTGAAAATATAATATATACCTGAAAATCTATTCTTAATGTAGGAACATTTTCGCCATTAATGTGAGATTCTAGTTCATAAATCATTTATGCGCTTATGTAAGTTCGCTAAAGTTTAAATTTTCGTTGTCTTCTATCGATAACGAGCCCTGTGTTATAATAAAAACATGCTGGACCCGTTCAGTAACAATCAGACGCTTTACGCCATATTTGATCCAAACATGCGTGTAAATACGTATTTTTTGCTTGAACCTGAAAACAGAAAGACTTATACACAACAAAAATACCATTATCAGATTAAAATAAGGAATACGTAAAGTCTGTGTTAAGTAGCATCATTGTCGTATCGTAGACTTATTGTATTCATTTGCTACGAATTTGTCAATTTGGCGTAGCAGGCAAATTATTCAAAATGGAGGATCAATAAGAATCAAGTTTCAATGAGTCCATCCTCTATCTGATACAATGAGATTCCACGGCTTTAAAAATGCACTTACAACTCTAGCAGTATTGAAATAATAAATAAAGAAATTGCTGTATCATCGACGAGTAGAGCCGGTATTTTGTGACAACACAAATTAAATAATAGTAAAAATATATCTTACTATGATGATACTTTGAACTTGAACTTGAACTATACTAAAACAATTCACAAAAACAATATATTTCCGGAAATCGGAACTAACAAATAACAAACAATTGTGTGAGTCACGGGCAGGAATGTCGGGTACTTAGATATTGACAGTATCGACGACGAAATGGAAATGAAATATTTTTTGTTTTGGGGGTTAGGGACGTAATGGATGGTATAATTTAAATAAATTTCCTAGATTCGCCGCATGACATTTTTATTTTTCACGCACCTTCATCATAGCATTAGGATCCCCTGGAATCCCCCCTGGCACACACACTAGGGGGTGTGTGTGCTCTAGTGTGATCATACGAGGACCTGGAGCCTCCCTTAGGTGCTGAAGATGACCGCTCCAGTGGTTTTAGCCGGTAGGAGTCCGGCATACCCCTTCACCCTTCCCCGGGGCGAAGGAAGTTCAAGAAGAATTTCCACTGGGCACCAATAAAAAAAAAAGGGGGTGTGTGTACTTTTGCGGCGTACGCATCTAACATCCCTCATGAGTGTTGGAAAATTTATGTTGACCGGTAATTTAAGTCCCCTTACATTACTGTTCTGGATGTCATGTCCCTACTTTTATTTATTTAAAGTGAGGCAACTCTCAAGGCGGGGCCTGCCGGACTATTACAGACTAAAACCACCACCGGACATTCTACGACGCACTTTTTTACCGCTGGTGCTTCCTTAAATGCTCCTGGGGAGAGGGCCGAAGGGTATGCCGGAAACCGACTCAAACCACCTGTGTGGCAATCATTGGCAGATGGCTTACCCTTCGCCGTGCGTATGATTCTATGCGCATTTACGTATGTGCCCGCTAGGCCTGCGCCCGCCACTTTGGCGGGCCCCGTCTTTCTGAGCGGCCTGGCCAGCTGCACAGTCCTTTAATGATCATATCACCACCTGCTATTAATCCATAAGTAAATAAATTTATCAGTATAATGTTCAAATAATAACAGAATGTGTCTATTGACTTAACAGTCATGACTAAATAAGAATATGTGTTTGTGTTACAAATAAAGGAGTACAGTAAGATTGGTATAAGTACATATACTTATAAAGATTGTCTTTGTTTGCGCTCCTACAAACAATGTATATTTTAATACTACAGTAGATTTGAAAAATGTGTGTGTAGATATCATTTATTTTAACGTTGAAAAATATATAGGGCGCCTGGATTTGATTGGTTAGACTTCTAGTAGGGCACGAAACTTAAAATTTTGTTGTTAAAGTGATAAAAAATCAGACAATGTTTATTTGAATAAGATAAAGTCAGCATTGAAATATGTACAATAATTCTGATGATCTTTATCTTACCTTTTTATGTCTGACATTTTTAAGTCTCGATAAGTTTAAATCTAAATTACAGTTAGACCCGGACGATTCTGTTCTCTGGAATTGAAGGGAAAATTTCGAAATAGTACCCAGCACTTAAACGAAATATTATAACCGTTCATTGATGAATTGCTAATTAGTAGACAATGATCATTGTGTACTAAAGACAATATTTTAATATGACGTAGGTGATAGCAATGTTTATGCACCAAATACTTCATCTCAGGGACTTGCAAAGACAAAGTCATATTTTTTATATATGTAGGACATTTGCTGGCAAGTGCCAACAAATGTAGGGAGTGTTGTAGGACCAACCAAAATTCTAGCTATTCGTACTTACACATAGTTAGTATTTAAATAGTTGCACGGTTCCAAGTCGTTGGTACTATGGAGAAGAACCGGCAAGAAACTCCAGTAATCTTTTAAAATATATGGAAGTATTAGTCTCATTGCCCAATACAATAGAATCGTAAAAAGCTATTTGAGGATAACGCATGCCCATTGTGTGGGATAAATACACAAATTATGCACAGTCATAATTAATTGCCTTACAATAAGATAGGCACGGTTTGACGGTACGGTTGGTGCAGTGGCTGATACAGTCGGCTGCTGCGCTCCGGGTCGTGGGGTCGATCCCCGCCGGCCGGGCCTGGGTGTATTGTATGTAGAATTCATGTCTGTAAACGCACCCACGAGTCAGGAGAAATCCTAGTGTGGGGCAACGTTTTATAAAAAAAGAACAAAATAAGATATTACAGTTAAAAAAAGAAAAGATAGTAAGGACAAAAGGGATCGAAATCCTGTAACAAAATATGATGGAAAATTATAAAAGGGTGTATGATTAACTTAAGTTTACCCTACCCATAAAGAACAAGAGGGAAATTTTTATATTAGCTGATATAAACACTTTCAATAACTACTGTTCCGAGGAAAAGCATGATAGTTACTGGTGAGAATCCGTCAGTGTTGCCAACAGCCACTAGATATGTGGTTTTGGAAAAAAGCTGGTTGGAAAGTTTTTAGATTTCCTAGCTAATCTTGTTCATCGTGATCAAAATCTGACAAAGTTGTTTCGTCTTGCGGAACAGTGGAAATAGCGGAAGGCCATACAGTTTGATGATTTTTTAGAATTGAGAATGTCTTTGATCGTTCAGGTTCATACGATTTTCCTTTATTTTGATTTAAATATGTTGATAGATTGAAAATCCTTATAACATCAGCATTACAATGCGGTAAAATTTTAATATAGATATGCTCTGTTGATTCTTGATTTTTTTTGTCACTTGCATCTTAAGAGCTAGATTGAGCACCAGGTGATAAATAAGTTTTTGGGTGCTAACAGAGCCAGTAAAGCGTTAGATCTAGCGCCGAAAGTGCTAAGATGGCAACATTTGCACTCGCATTCAATTTGATGGCTCTAGTTACATGTGTATTGGCAAACTTCTATCAATAATTTTAAAAGATATCTTGTACCAAGTAATCAGCTAGTACTTATCTTATTGCTATGGAAATAATATTTAAATTTGCAATGAATTAGAAAGAAGAACTCTGCCACTCTTTTAGAAAATAATTTTCACTTGTTACAATGGACGTCAGCGGCTATTCCGCATAGTGATTTGGATGAACTCATATTGAGCATACCGAATCGGTGTGATTGTGTGATACAAGTTAACTGTAGAAATACAGACTACTGCTTGTTCATTTTATGCAATATAAACTTTTAATTTCCGACCGAAACACGATTTTCTGCCGAAACCGAATATGCGGCTCCTCTTCTAGTTTCGGCCGAGACACTAGTTAAGATACAATTTAGTTACATTTTCATAATCCCTGAAATATGAAATAGATTACATAATGTTCATTTTAAGCAATGAAAACCTTTAATAATGATGTGTTTATTTTGGTGTCCGCCCGAAACACGATTTTCTGCCGAAACCGAATATTCGGCTCCTCTTCTAGTTTCGGCCGAAACCGAAACTTAGGCAACTAGTTGAGATACAATTTAGTTACATTTTCATAATCCCTGAAATATATTAAATAAAAGACTCCAGATTTTTGTAATACAATGTCATTCATTAAAAAAGAAACCCATAAACCTGATATCAATTTTAAAGTATTTAGTTATGTATTACAATTAAATAAATAGTCGTTTCAAGAATTATTTGTTAGTAAAACTTAACTAAAGACTTCTTATTATAGTTGTATGCTATTGTCCAAAAACAATTGCCGTATAACGCCGGCTTTGCCGTGTGGTGCCTGCCAAGAATACCACCAATACATTTCATCCCCTGGGTGTCGTAACACGCAACTATGGAAATAGCAAGATGATGGGGAGCAGCGTCCTTCCAATACATTTACAACCTAACTGTGATCGCCAGCCTACAATCCAAGCGAGGCGATTATGGCAAATCCTCCGCAAATGAACACACAATATAAACCTGGATCCGTAGACCCTGGGAGCCCTGCTATTCCTGGCTATGATCGCGGTCATGGTAACAGCGGGGCAGGGAGTGCTAAAGTTAATCACCGACAAGCTACCACAATCAACTACGCAACTTTGCAACGTATAATATGCGCACACTGAAAACCTATGAGAAGATCGCGGAACTTATGGGAGAATTGAGTAGGTTGCGGTGGGATTTTTTGGGATAGCCTAAAATCCGAAGAGCAGGGTAAGACACATTTTGACGATGAACAAATATTCAATGATGTCTCTGATCACCATATGGTAAGGGGCACATTGAATCTTTATATTAAGCTTGAAAGATCTCGACTCTCTACCCTCCGTCCAGTACCGATCCAAACCCTTAAACTCAAAGAGCTTCCAGCTACAACTCCAAAATAATTTCGATTGCCTAGTGAGCAATGTGGAAGATTATAACGATGGGTTCGTGGAAACTATTCATACGGTCGAGTTGATGTTCTTAAAGACCCGTCGTACATACAGAACCAAAAAACTCTGACCTTACTCTTTAGCTCATGGAACGACGTGCAATGATTCTGCAGTCTTCAGATGATGCGTTTATTTACCGGTAGATCTCTTAGAAATCTAACCTACTCTATTTAATAAAAATCGTATTGAAGAGGCGATAGGGCGAAACAAAGGCTCCAATATGTTCGCAAGAGATTAAATATTCTGTCTATTGGGCAGAGCCAGCTTGCGAAAATGAATATTTATACCGAATACCGAGGTACGCAGGAACCCAAGCTGTTGAGAGAGACTGCGAGGTGCTGTGGACAGTTATACACGTCAACGCAGAAACCCGTTACCAATCTGGCGAATGACCCGAGAGCTATTTTGACCCATACTATGTACAACCCCCATAAAAGCCTAGAAATCAAATTAATGAGATATTGCATTTGGCGCATTTATACTGTACTAACAGCCTCAAAACAACGATAATAATCATATCTTCCAAGGGAAGAAAATAGCTCACAAAACAAAGGTAAAACATAATTTTTTGCCAGACCTAAACATTAAACTCATTGAATCGAAATCCATAGCTTATGGAAATATATCGCGTTTTTTTTCTATATACCTTTATATTCATATTTATAGCATAGTTGTACTGTACTTCATTATAAATTGATTAAGTACCATATTAGGAAAGCATTTTCTAAAAATCTTAAACAAAAATAAACGAAATACTTCAAAATACGAACTCACCGTCGAGCTCACTTCTTAATTCGCAATTAAATCTCTTACTTTGTTTTCACTGCGGATTCAGAAGTGTGATTGCTAGTGACATTTTGCAGAATAAACTGCCGAGATTAAATTCAACAAGCGGTATCGGCGAGTGAATACCCGATATGACTCTTAACTCTAGTTTCGGCCGAGCCGAAGATTCGGCCATATTTTGGCCGAAACCAAAACTGCGGCCGAAAGCCGCATTTTGGCCGTAACTGGCCATAACCGAAACCAAAGCTTCGGGCAGTCTCTAGTTTATTTATTAAATATTTTTATCAGTTTAATGTCAGCATTAACTAAGACAAAATTCCTCAGGATTTGCAAAAATAACAAAGACTTTATTAATGCAAAAGCAGCGATACTTCGTTAGTCTAGACAAAGGAAACACTTTCCTTAATCAATTTTCATAGATACACACTTATATTGATTTAATTTTAATAGGTTAAAAATAATATTTTGAGAAAACGTCTTGATCCTTAACCACTTTTAAGCCGATTTCAAAAAGGAGGAGGTTCTCAATTCGATGCGTTTTTTTTCATGTATGTACTCCGATTTCTCCGAGATTTGTTGACCGTCTTGAGCAATTCTTTTTTTAACTGGTGCAGAATGCTTTCGAGTTGGTCCCGTATAAATTTCATTACATTTGATTAAGTAGTTTTTTAACCAGCTTAAATAAACAGGTTAATTTTACTGCGCTTATCTAGATAATGTCTTAATACTTTCGAATCCTCGCAGATCAGAGAACCGATTTGTCATGCTTATTAACACTTTTATTAGCTTGGTATGTATCTATGTAACAGATTTCTTTAACTCGATTTTCATCCCCTTCAAAACGTCGGATTGATTTGAAACTTCGCACACTTATCAAGGACCGTAGACAATGAAATAATTTAATTTAGTTTGTCCCATTATCCTCACCAGGATCCTCAAGATTAGCGATTTTTTCATCTCTGATACCCGGAAATAATTACAAATTTATCGACATAGGTACACAAACTTGCACAAAAAATAATACTCCATAAGATGTCGATTCAATTTTCCACGGCAAGAGTTCGCACTCTGAGACTCGAATAGTGTCTCATTCTTCAGTTGATTTTGTCCGTAATGGATGGAGAATTTGCTAACTTAAACGTCAAAAGGAAGATGCTTGGGTAAATAATTACCACCCGGAGCAAAACAAAATTTGTTTTGTGGTTAGCCGCACTAAAAATTGAAAAGAAATAATAGTTTAAAAAAACTAAAATCACGCTTTTGTAGATAACCGAACTAAAAAGTAGAAAATGATTTTCAAAAAGTTAAAAGTAACAATAGAGTGAATTCATAAAGCCGGTCGTAAAGTTTTTGTTAAAAAGTTTTATGATGTGTGTATTTCGCTGACGACACGGTACAAAAATTCTGAGCTTTACCCATTGAAAATATCTAAAGTTATACTATAAGTAAGGAAATTTACTTATTTACATACTTAAGTGCCAGTAATTGATTCATTTGAAATGGACAAGTTTGTCTTGATGATTTGAACATGTTTGCCCCGGTGCGGTTTAAGCCACTATTACAATTTCTACTTATTTTTGTTGATATGTATTACATAAACATGATACTGACTATCACCTTCACAGATCGGACAGAGTTTTTAGTACATAATGCATTTGAACGCTCAAACACGCAGGTCATGCACATTGCAATAAAAATTTAAGCTATGATGAAAAACGGACGCATTATGCGTGTCATCAAGCATTATATATAAAACACTGCATTGTTTTTAACTTATAATAATCTACAACAACTATTAACATCAAAAACCCATAAATATGACTGTAATAAACTTGCAACGCGATAGTCTAATCTCCGGGTCGTCATTGACGCAAAAGCAAAAAGCTGTAAGCTATTTTTAAACGCACACTTTACATTGGCCTTGCGAATGCAGTCTGTTTAAATTTAAAAAAGATACATTTGCTATATTTCGACATAACAAGCTAAATCTTTGCCTGTTTTAAAACGAAAATCAAACCTTGAGTTCGGAAAGTATTGCTTTGTTCTTAAATAACTAATATTTACAGAAACTTCGCGGACGCAACGATAAGTAAAATCAATTAAACGACTTACATTTGGATCTCGTGACTTTCGATAACTAAGATCTATAATATTACCCACGGACGTTACGGCTTGTATACATCGTCTGGTGATGCAATTGTGTATCAAATGATAAAACTGAACTGTATTTCACGTTAGATACTGTTGGTGTCCTTTTTTGTTTCACCCGGTGGAAATACATCATGTGCTTCCCCGGGGAAGGGCGGAGGGGCATGCCAGACTCCTACCGGTTAAAACTGGTAATGTCATCTTCGGTGCCCAAGGGGCCTCCAGGAACTCGAGAACAATCGCACTGGAACGCGCATTGGTACCACGCTTTTAGGCATATCTCGGAGGGTATGACTGTCATGTGGTCCTCCCTCTATCGGTAGGGAGCCGACTGTAAATAGGCCACTCCATCAGGCACATTTCGGATTGTAAAGGATCCCCCAAAGCCGTGCTGACTGTTGATGACCTAGGAATTTGGTTTACATTACATATTGTTAAACGATGTATTGGGTATGCGCGTCAAGAAAACGTGCAGCAGTGCCTATTCCGTTATTGGCAAATAATAACATGGGCGCTGCAATAACTGATCCATTTTCCAAGCTGGTTGGTGGTGGTTTGCTGGGTGGCATAATTTTATTTCTGCTGTGGACGCCAAAAAGCTAATAGGATGGAGAAATACTGTCTTTCGTATGTCATATAATAATACACTTTCAAAATGGGTCTATCTTTGTTTCGATATTGTTTGTATTACCTTCTTGCTTTATTATTCTAAGCTTTCGTTATAGCTTTGGTAGATTTGGTACATTACACGTACTTATTATACACGCGTGAAGCCGCTGTTAGCGCTTAAAGCAATCGTAGAGTTGTTATTTAATCCTTATATCTCTGTTCCATGACAGGAGCTAATTAAAGTACGTAGATAGTTTTGCAACGTAACGAAACGAATCTTGGGTCCGCCCTCTAATGCAGTGTTAATCAAAATAACATCATGGTCATCATCATAATTATTAATTTATTTAGGTATTGATTTGCAAAATCAAATCAACAGGCAATTGGCGGGCTAACCGGCAGAAAGCAGAATTAGTTCGTCTTAAACATTAACTTTTAAAATGTGAACTACTGTGTTCTATTGTGATCATCTTCAGCCTTTTGGTCAATCATGATAATTTGATCACACTAATCCTACCGAACACCATCTTGCAACCAGGAATGTTCGGTAATTTTGAGGATTTGATCTGGCAACCCTGCTTGTATTATCTACCATCCAAACCTCGTCGCGCCAATTTATTGTTTGGGACAAATATGCTTAGTGCAGTAACACCTAAAAGGATAGTCGCTTTCGGACTGCAGCGTATGTTGACTTGCGTTGAGAAGACAAGCGCATAGATAATGTTGTAATAGTTAGGACGATTTGTAATATTTTCTTACGGTTGCATCGTGCGCCAGGAAATGACAGGACAATAACGGACCGCCTAGTGACGCAAATGCGTGTACCTTAGCAAATACGCTTATTTCCTTTCCATTCTTATTACTACATGCCGTTTACCATATTCAGAATTCCGTTCATTTCACTATATTTGAAGGTGAACGAAACGAATTTGCCGTGCCACCGACTTTTCCATGCCATTATCTTTAATCGGACGAATTTCACTGGCCGTGTGACCTCGACCGAAGGTCATTGAAAGGGTCATTCTGAATATTTATCACAGAGAATGAATTACAGCGGAAATTATAAAAAGTGCGTTTGACGTTTCTATTTGGCGTTATAGCATAGGTTCCATAGGATTATGACAGTAATACACGAACCAGAGAATGAATCAATTGCTCTTTTGTTTTTTGCGCACATACCGTTTTCTGTTTATGCCAACTACGCGTCGACGGTCACACACGTATGTATATGCAATTTTTTTTATTCCATTTGCTGATCCTGTCAAATGTATGCATAGAGAGATATTTGGTACAGTTGCATGCTATATACGCGCCCGCACCAAAGGCGCTGCTCGACCATGATGATGGACTGTGAATCTATTAACAACCGGAGTGATGGACGTCATTCACCAGAAATTTGCGCATTTTTCCTGCCAACACCGCCAAGTGCCAACACATTGACATAGCGTCCGAGTCGTTCCAAAGAATGGCAAGAATATTTATCTTTGAATATGTCTTCCTAAAGAATGTTTTAGAGTAATGAAAGACGTTTTTGGGATTCGTCATGGTGATCGATACGTTATCGAAAATTATATCTATTTCTAACACAGGCTGATAAGACTGGTGCCGCATAATAATGTTGTTTTGTTGCTATGCTTGAGTGTAGTGGCCTCTTTCTAGTCGATATGAAGAAATTGTAATATTCTTAAGCTTCCCCATGCAGTAGGGCTACATTTGGATCTCTAGTGTGATATTACGAGGACCTGGTGCCCCGCTTCGATGCCGAATATGACCACTCCAGTGGTTTTAGCCGGTAGGAGTCCGGCCATGCTCATCCGCCTTCCTCGGGGCGGAGGAAGTTCGTAATGAATTCCAACGGGTGATTAATTAAAATAGGAGCTACATTTCGATTTTTACAGGAGTTATTTGCATCTCGTGTGTTATAGATGAATGCAAACACGTTATTGGTTTTATGTGGCCGATACAATCCACTTTTTATACTACTGAGCCACAGCTTTTTATTTATGTCCTCGGGGAGATGGTCTTCATCCGCCTTGGGAAAAGGCGGAGGGGTATGCTGGAATACCAGCTAACCTCACGGGGATCCTGCAACTATCGCTGGTAGGGCGGGCTCGCTTGCGCATTTGCCGCTCCACAGGCAGGTCTCGTCCCGCCACTTGGTCTGACGGGCTCAGTCCCTGTGTGGCCCCATATCCCTCTCACAGACAAGAGTTACGGAAAATCGGTAAGTTTGATACTTACCTCTCAGAGGCCGCACCCATAGACATCGGATTTTTAATTTTATTTAACGCGGTGGAATTGCAATCTTTTACTTCTTCTGTGCCGGTTAAGGGTAAGTTCAGTATGCCCCCGGGGCATGCTGGACTTACATGATTATTGACAGCTAGCTAGCCTTATCATTTACGGAATTTAAAAAAACAAGTGCAAACGCATAGGCGTCATCATACGATGCTCTACTGTACATGTTTTATGATAAATAGGGATTTGTAACAGCATTTTCAGTTTATACGCCCGCCGCCAATGTCATATGAAGTTATTTTAAAATGAACGGATGCGTTGTTAAATGTTACCAACACGCTAACGTTATAAATAATAATAAAAGTGAAATATTTACACAGACTTGAATATGTTGTGGAAAGCCTTCTTTATTTAAACTCATGATGATTTTAGAGTTTATTTCGGTGAATGCACTTTAAGTACCTATTTATTTACTCGGACATGATACATACGAATATTCATTATTTTTTATTTATTAATTAATTTTATTATAAGGCACATCTACAATATAAACACAAACATTGAGAAAAGTAATGACTATGGCTAAATACTAGTGTTTACATCAATTACAGACATGCACAAAATGCATGCAAAATGCATAAAAATATACAGTATTATATATATCACTGTGTCCACAATTTTATATTAGACAAGTATGAGACACAAATATAAGATCTAATTAGATATAAGTAGATTATGGTGTACATTTTTTCTTTCCAATCAATTCTAAATTGTATGGGGTGGTCATGGAAGATGTCTAGGTCAAGCAGTTTCCACCAGCTATTGTATGTAGAGGTCATTCTTGTTAATGGGGAGTTCATGCCTAAGCTATTTCTGTAACGTGGAATGTTGAAATTTTAAATTCTACATTTATATATTTGGCGAAAATATGTGGTGAAATGATATGATCATTATACTGAAATTATATTTAAATAAATCGTAGGAAAACATAAAACCGATCTCTAAAACACTAATAATTGTAAAATAATGAAAAAAATGAATCAAAACATGAGTATCAAATTTTTTCATTAATTAATACGATGTAAATCTTATACACACTTTAAACGTTTAAAAAATAAAATTAACTGTTTAAAAAATATATAAATATAGTATCTGTTATCGACAAACTTTGTGGTAATAATGGACGTAATACACGGAGATAAGATTTTGATAGTGGTAAATGAGCGAAACTTATTTAAGTATTTAAAGTAAATGTGGATGAAGTTAAAATAATTTTATATTAATTAGGTACTATACGTTTGAGTGCATCTACGGACATCATCAATATTCCCGACTAAAGGATTTTGCCGAATCCAACTCATTCCCGACAAACAGTTTGGTTTTAAAACCAAACACTCGTATGTACAACAAGTCCACCGACTAGTTGAACACATCACGTTCGGATTCTCACGCGGCATGATGACGGGAGTCCTCTTTTTCGATGTTGCAAAAGCATTTGACAAAGTCTGGCACAACGGCTTATTATATAAGTTGTATCAACTCGGAGTGCCCGACCGTCTCGTTCTCATCATACGACACTTCTTGTCAAATCGCAGTTTCCGATATCGAATCAGGGGCGCTCTCTCGTTCCCCCCACCCCATTAGAGCTGGAGTCCCACAAGGATCCGTGCTAGCCCTACTGTTGTTCACACTGTACACCAGTGACATCCCCAAACGACCTGCTAATACGTCCCATTTAGCACTCTTCGCCGATGACACGGCCATTTTCTACTCTGGTTACGTACCCGATAGTATAACTAAGATCCTCCAAGCCGAAGCCAACGCCTACGGGAATTGGTTTAGGAAAATGCGGATCGAAGTTAACCCCATCAAAAGTAAAGCCGTCCTCTTTTTCAAATTAGGCAACGACCACCCACGCGTCAGGGAGATCTCGATGCTAGGCCAATCGGTTCCTTGGGAACCGCACGCCAAGTATCTTGGAGTCATCCTAGACAAAAACTGACCTTCATACCCCACACAAAGACGGTGCGTGCCCGCGCCGCCTTTGTGCTCGGTCGCCTTCACTATATCCTGAACGCTCTTAGTTGATTATCCCTTAGAAATAAGGTAAGAATTTACACCACATGCATTCGGCCCATCATGACCTATGCCAGCCCAGCGTTCACACACGCTGAATCCGGCTCACTCCGTAAATTCGAAACCTTCCAAACACGTTTCATGCGCAAGGCCACCGGAGTGCCCTGGTACATGCGAAATGACCAACTCCATTTCGATCTTAACTTGCCGACCATCAGGCAATTTATGAAACAAGCGTCTAAACGCTATCTCGATTCTGCGCTGTCCCACCCAAATCCCCTTGTGGTAGCCGTCGATTACCAACCCTCCCGTATCATTAGAGTACGCCGCCCGAGGCACGTTCTGGTCGATCCAGACGACAAAATCACGTTAGATCACATAAAGAGACTCGCGTTCACGTAATTTCTCATTCACTTAACACCCGACCGTTTTACCGCCCTCGCCGCCGAGGATGCCCGCCTCACCGACGACGCGGAGGCCTATCGCCGCGTCACCTTCCCGTTCAAGTTAGCACTTCTCCCTCCCGTCTCTTGCTCGCGCCGGCCCGTGCCGAGCCTGTAGTTTTAAATGTCACATTATAAATAATACCGATACAGCCGAAGCAACAATAGCTTGTTATCCCCAGCAACGCCCTAAGCCGAAGTCCGTATCCCGCAGGGGGCGCCCTTTGCGAAAGTGGCTTAGTTATTAATATTAATTTTAAGCCTGGCTGGAGGCCTCTTTTGGCTTCGCCAGAAATGACCGGTTAAGCAACCACATTTCCCAGAAATGTATGCGACAAGCCCAACATTGTAAAAAAAGGACATCAAACTAAAAATAAATAAAATGAAGGTACAAAATAAATTGACCCGGCTCTGCTGGGTTTAAAAAAGGTTATATTGTAAAGAAAAACAATAAATTCAGATTTTTATGAGAGTTGAAGAAACTTTAAGTTTTGTAAATAGGGTAAATTGTTATAATACAAAAAAAACTAACCTGACTCAGAAGCAACGTAATAAATGTACACATCCTTATGCAATGTACGTTTAGATGGAATATAACAGGGATATAAGGGATCTGCGCAGGGCTACGCATGTGGTCTACATTCTTAGATCTTTAAGTAGGTACCAGAAGAAACAGCGACAGAAATATTGAGATATAGATGAATAATTCTTTTATTCAGGGAAAACCATATGCATCCACTTATGAATAGTCAAGACTTTAGTTGCTGCGTTCCGAGATGTTGATTTGTTATGGAGAAGAACGGGCAAGAAACTTCATGGTTACTCTTTTTAAATCATAATAATTATTACAATATTTTTGACTACATTGTTCTCAAAGATAATGAGATGAAAGTGTAGCAGAAAAGAGTAAGCTTCTTACAAAGTCTACACTAAACGAGCCTGATTTTAATACTTACGAAAGTTAATGATTAGAATGTCATGGCATTAAGTTGACCAATCCTAACAGACAGCACTCGTTCACAAGCATGATGCATGTATCAGCGTCGCTCAGCTCAACCATATTGTAGAGCAACTAAGCGACCCACCATCAGCAGAACATACCTAAACTGCCGGACAACTATCACGTCAATACAATAAAATAATAACCTATATGGTCCTTGCACCTTACAGTTTCAAATATAAATGAAGTGTACCTATATAAAAAAAGCAAACAAGTAATTTATGTCATTTAAACTAATTGAGAATGAAAAATAATCAATTCTCATGAAATGAATATAATCCATTATAAAAAATGTCTAAATAAATAAAAAAGAATGGCCATCATACTTGATACCTCAAAACCAATAATGTCAATATCAACTTCTGAACATTAGAGCTGCTCAATCCCAAGAATTTTTGTCGTCCATATACCCTGTAACTTTATAGAAACCCTTCCTACACAGCTTCTGCTTTATAATGGACTTGAATTTATTAAGATTTAATTTCTGAATATGACTTGGGGAAAAAAACAAAAAAAACTTTTAAATTCAGGTTTAAATATCAAATGTGGTAATTTTTTGTTTTTCGCTGACAATATGATTATATGCAGTATGTTATGATCAATTCAAAACGTCCGAGCATTCGTCAAACATTTGCGATATCAGTTCCGAAGGTCAGATGGACATTACAATATACAGTTGCATGTATTAATTAACTTCACCCTGGAAGCCTATCCTAAAATTTATAAGATAAGGTTTCGATGATTTATAGGTATAAAATTTGTCCATTGTAAACTAAAATACTGAGGATTTGGCTCAATCCGGCAAATACATCCCACAAAATAATATGGATGCTAGACAACCGGTAGTGACGTGCCACTTCCTTTATGCATCGAAAAGATATACCTCGAGTTTTGTTCCACTTTCACAACGTGTTATATTATTCCGTACTTTATTATACGTATTAATTCTATATTTTTAGTGCACAGTGATTTAAATTTTATCAACCACTATAAACTCCAAGCAAGTACATGCAAATATAATGTGAGATTATGAGAGATGTCTTCGTTTACCCTCCCCAATCTCGTCAGAGATATAATAAAACATTTGGTATCCGGTAGTTTTTATTTGTCCATCAAAAATGCATGAAGTCAGACTGACCTTAAAAATACTGGAAATAATTAAGGCTGTCATGCATAACTAGGTTCCGTCCGGCTAATGATGTTGTTCGTCCGTAATACAGGTTTTTATTCCAGTTTTTTCAATAGATAAGGTTCAGCAGATATGCGATGACCTCTACAGACCGCTACTGCCCTAAATATATGAGTGCCAAAAACACGCTGTGTAGTTTTGAGTATGACTGCAAATATGGTAATAGCAAGACTTCGGAGACGCTTGCATTTCCGTGATTCTGTATACCTTGACTACTTCTTCAAGACCGCTGTATCGAGTACAGATTATAGAGCTCACCCGTTATCTGTTGTTGAAATACAAACTTTGCAGCTTTCTGACTCCAGAATCAAGAGCACACATTACATGTTAAACTAATACACAAATTGAACATTGTTCTTTTGAAGTATATTTATGCTTAAAGCTTAGTGATCCTATCACTAGGCAGACTGCTTTGCGCATTAATCGAGTCAGGGTTATCTGGTACTTGTGTCCGTAACTACGTTTTTTAAATTTAATTTTTTATTGATCAGGTGTAAATACATGTACTTAATCCTCAACTCCACCATATTTAACGGGCGTGTAATATTTATGTCGAAGATGGGGAAGAGCACCTCACGCGTGCGGCTCGCCAGTTTATCGGCATTAGCACCGCAGTCCTCACCAGCGACGGAAAGCACCATTCCACCGCTGGCAGCCCTCTTCATTGTCACGGTGTCCGGTTTGATGCTCCGTCTTGCTTCAGCTCAAGCGACTGTCGGGTGAGCCCTCGGGCACCGAGACTGTAATCGCGGCCTGTAACCTTGGGCAACCTGACCTTCCCTTTTCCTCTCCTTCTCCCCTCTGCTTCTGTGGAGAGGACAGCATGTTCTGCGGAGCGGATGCCTTAATGTGTGCCTTAGGAGGCTTAGGCTGCCGATTTTTCGTCCTCCCTACGTCCGCAACTGCACCTACGATACCGGAGAACTACTCGTGTAAGATATCGTAATAAAAACGAAGAAATATTTAAACCATTATCCCGGTCCTCGGCTAGAATTTACTTTTCTTAACGAAGTATGCTCGCTCAGGATAGCAAGCGTTCATCAGAGCGTTATAGAAGTTGTTAGAACTTACGCAACACACGTTCAGAGTGTAATTGACTGCAGATGTTTCTATCCTTATATTGACAATGTAATTTACTGAGGCTTTAAACTATTGCACGATTAAGGCATCATAATAAGTATATCTATAAACGTGGAAGTTGTTGAAGAAAACACACAGCAACAAATTATAATGTATATTTATCAAACAATGCGTAGTTTATATCACATTTATGCAACAAAGGGAGGATGAAATTATTTTACGTTGTCGATGAAACAATCACTTATAAACATTGACGTTACCGTAGTAGTAGATAATATTTGTGTAATTATTTGAGGTTGTAGTATTGTTAAGTATCGGCTTCATATAATGTAGGGGACTTATGGTCCTTTGGTCCACGGCCGTCACCAGCCACCATATTGAAATTGCCTGCTAAAATCTCATACATATTACTTTAGAAAAGTCAATTTCGGTAGGTAAAACTCCCCTTGGTATCAAGGCCGGAATATAAAGACCCAGTTTCAGCAATGCTTTGATCCGAGAACTCAATTAATTCCTTCCTCCCACATCCAGCATACCCCAGCAGTATTCGTGTGTTATAAGATGCGGCTAATGGTATGGATGTGTAACTAAAATAATATACTCAAATATTGAACGTCCATTTTGTTAGACCAGTCCTACGACGGTATTTTCAATAATCACTATTTAAGAAAGGTAGTTGCAGATTATATTATTATTACAGGCATCCTGCTGCGCCTACCCATAGAAAGTGAAAACTTATTTTTAAATATATTTTTTTAGAAACATTGCCTCACACTAGCATTTATCCTGTGTCGTGGGTGCGTTTACAGACATGAATTCCACACATAATACACCCAGACCCGGATCAACTACCTGCAGATCATACAAATATTTGTTCCGTGCGGGAATCGATCCCACGACCCGGAGCGCAGCAGCCGACTGTATCAGCCACTGCACCAACCGTACCGTCTATTGCAAATACCATAAATTGTAATAATAATAAATTGCAAAATACCTAACTAAAATCTATATTGTATATGGAAATACGTTGAGAAAATTGCGTCACTGCACTTATGTAACGAATAAATTGGTCTGTATAGAAAGCCTTAGGACTTCCCTGGCCTCAATATAAACATGCTATATTTAGCCACGTGAACCGGCTGCTAGACTAGCAGTTACATGCGGCTTTCACTGCGTTTAAATCGATAATGAGAAATTCATTTAATCCTGACCTTGGTATAAAATTCATTCATGGCTCAAAGTACGTAATACATGAATTATTTTATAGTTCCGTACATAAGAAGGTTTACGTAAACGTAACGGTTGAATTAACAGAGGGCCGAGTGTGAGTTTATTTTGGTAATCGGAACGTACGATGTGTTTACCGCGTTCGGCGGGCTGATTATCTAAGTCGCAGACGCTTTGCAACAGGCGTAAATTGCTCCAACGCCGCTGTCAAACGTCAATTTGGTATACCTATTTACTGATAGCGACTAAACAGGCGAAGATCTCTGACGCGCCTCTGTCGGACAATCGATGAACTAAAAACGTTCATTCTTTTTAGTTCCACTGGTGGCGACTTTATCGCTACTGGCGCTAGTAACTATGTATCCTCCACAAGTAGCGACAGGCGGGCGAATGCCTTACGAAATACCAATTTTTTTGACGCTTTGCCACCGGTAGATCCTTGGCTGCGCGATAGCTGCTATCGCGTCTGCTGTTGCTGTTTTTAGTTCAATCACCCCACGGGTTTCCAATGGCTAGTGTTTGGAGCAGGCAAATCTCAGCGCCAGACGGTGTGTGAAAATAACTTCATACTATTTACACGGCTAATTATTTGTCGATAATGCAAATGAGACGTTACCGATACATATTTTAGAAGTTATTGTTCGCACATATGTTTAACAAATCCTTATTTCTTTCTTTCCAGCGAGCAGCAATCCAAGGCAGTTTCCTGCAAGGTTTCCTCGCCTCTCTCTCCGTGGTCGTAGTCTCCGAGCTTGGCGATAAAACTTTCTTCATAGCAGCGATCATGGCAATGAAACATCCTAGAATAATAGTGTTTGCCGGCGCTATATCTGCTTTAGTGTTCATGACGGTACTATCTGCTGCATTCGGCTGGATAGCTACTGTGATACCCCGAGTCTACACACACTACATCAGTGCAGCACTATTCGCGATATTTGGTATTAAAATGTTAAGGGATGGCTGGAAAATGGATCCTAACGAGGGTCAGGAAGAGTTGGAGGAAGTACAAAGTGAATTAAAAAGAAGAGAAGACCAGGTATGTGTTTTAAGTATGTTTTTGGGTAGTGGTAGTTTCGTAATCGATTAACTCGTTAGAATATAGACTAATTGAGTGAGATAAGAAATCTAGAAGAGTTGTAACATTTGTTTTTTTTTTACTTTTAATGAGATACTACTATACTATAAGATACAAATACTAAGACTTTGAAAGAAAAGTAGTATTTAAACAAAAAGTTTTTCAAATTTGAAATATTCACTGGAATCTCCTTCCCTTTTTTCGTCTAGGACTATGAACGACAAATAATATTCCCAAGATATTAATAAAATGACAAACAAAAAAAAGTAATTGAACCAAAAAAAAACATTGTTCAAAAACGTTAATTTCGCGTATTTTAGTCTTACATACGATATGCTAGAGACCTCAACAGATAGAAAGTTGTTTATCACTCACGTTAGTACTATGAAATGCATAAGAAAACGAAGTTCATGAACCCTTATGTCGTATGAGTATGCCACCGTTATAAGAAAATCTAAATTTCGGGGAACTTTACTACTTCAAAATAAAATCTTCGCTATGTGCACGGAATTAATTTGATAGTCAATTCCCGGTTTCTTTAGTAAAAAAAGAATCGGTATTATTATCTGTTTACATTTTATTTCCGTGTATACTAGATGCTAGGTGTAATCCGCGTGGTGACCGGATTAAGAATATAGCACCACTCCATTACCTTCCGTGGATAACGTAAACGGCGACCAAGGGACACTAAACCAAAGGGATGGGCAGCAGCGTCCCTTCTGTAAGAACAGCAGCCATTCTGCACTCACCAACCTACATACCAAGCATACGAGCATATTCCCCCAAAAATGACGACACACTGCATGTAACCGGTCGTCTATCGGAGGCCATTGTTCAGCAGTTGACTCATTTTGTTGATATGAATGAAGATACGGGGTTATGGAAAGTAAAAGTTAGGGCAAGAATAGCCAGAATTTTCATGTTTCGAGCTCATTACATTTTGTAACAATAGTGTCTTGTTTTCGTTTGTGCAGCTCAGTGTTGTTCTGTTAACAATGATTATAATTATAACTTATCTCAAATCAGTGTCACACGCTTATCACGACTAAGCGGCATTTACTAAATCTGACCTCATATCGGACATGCTGATAATCTTTGATAAATCGATATTTAATTATTTTATAAAATTTATATATTATTGAGTAGGATTTAGACATGCGCAGTTCATGGTCTGGAGTGGATTGAACATGGAAAGGTTCCTTTTCTTAAAGGAACAGGAACTACGTTCACGGAACTATCTAGTTCCGCTAGTTCATATGTACACTTTTGGTTCATGTTCGTGCGTCATAGTTCCTCGGTTATTTCGGTCAAGATCGGAAACGAAAATCAGATTCAATTAATTATAGAATTACGCGCAGTGAAAAATCACACTATTCATTGTAACAGCATTCATTGTAACACTATTCATAGTAAGAGATGCCATATGGCACCCATGCAGCCGTTCACTCGCATACGTATTCGGTACTCGGTATAAAACTTCGCGTTAGCTCGGGTCGGTTCGCTCCAAAATTCATTCCATTCGCTGTCCGACCATGTGGACTGTCGCACCTGTTTCATTTGACATCTCGGATTGGTCCGATATCGTTCCAGCATAGGACATAATTCCTGGAACTATTTCGATCCGGAACTACTCATCTCTAGTTGGATTGAAGGAAGTAGTCGCATTGACACAATAAAATGAGTTTTGTAAAACGCGCGAGAAGTTTATGTCGACATAAATTTTATTGATATATATATCTCTCTCTAATTTTCATTTGTTTTATGATTGATTTCTAAACCGTTGTGACAGTAACTGTTACAATCATAAAGTACGTAATCAGCTTTCATTGTCCGCCATGTCTGCGTTACTCCCAACGGTTTCTATACAATACAAATGTATCTTAAACCCTGCCCGACCAAGAAGGAAGCGTGTATATATTTCATTAATTAAGCTATACTGGGATGGATTATAGCCAATTACACTCACTGATCGGTAAGCTTTCGGTGAGGTTAACTGTTATCGCATAGTAGTATTTGAAATGAGCGTTTCCGTGCTTCGGAGGGCATGAAAAATCATCGGTCTCAGTTGTCATTAGACGGCAGTCATTGAGCCAAGTCGGAGGCTTTTGGGCGGCTTGCGCTAATCTGACACAAGGTTGCCAACTAACCATACAAAAAGAAAAGAAGAGAGAGGCTATACTGGGTGTAGATTTAATCACCTGTTACCTTTTAAGAGGTGAATCAGACCACGGTTCTCTACTTGAATCAGTAAAAAAATTTACCTGTTTTTTTTTTAAATCCCTCTACTAATTGCACAGATTCAATATATAACAGCTGGCGGTCATCGGCCTTATTTGCCTACGGTACATGATCGGGTGGTAGGCACTAAATATCTCTACGGTGCCCGCGTCGCGCTCGGCCTTTATACAAGGCACCAGTCTTGTTTACAAGAGCATAGTCAAGATGAAGTTTTCATTGGATACTAATTACACTATGGCGTATTTTTTTTCGGTATGAGATGGCATTATCACAGTGTTGAAGGGGACTAAATCTGCACACAGTATAATATGACAAGAATTAAGAACTGAAAATATCCAACGTTATTCTATCAACAACAAGTGGCAAAAATGTTCTTATTTCTTGTAAAATGGCCTACATTCAATCAGCTTATCTGAACACGTTTGCACCGGCGCGGTATTGCGCCGGTCGCGTGACGCGTCATCCCGACAGCGTGTCGTATGGCCGTGCAAATTTACTTTAAGCCCGTTTTCGTTTGAGATAGTATAATTTCAAAAATAATTCATAAAAATTATCATGGCATCGATACTAAATATCCCCTTCAGGGATCGGATACGGTTTTTAGTACCTACATATTGTATATACGGTAAACCTTAAAACTTTCTGGGTAGTTAGACTAGTTTAGGTGCGTACTTTTGATTACCATTTTATTTAAAATATTTGTCGTCGAACATGGGTAATCTACAATTGTAATCGGGAAAGTCTGTTGCAAGATTATTCTAAAATAAAATAAAAGTTAGGTCATATAACTTGCGAAGTATAATCAAGCCGCAGTAAATTTTTGCACTTACAATTAATTACTGAGTTAGCAATAGTTTCCCATGGATTAGCAATAGTTTGCATGGATTTGCAATCATTTCTATAACCCAGCGTTGCGGTCATAGCAATTATCTCTTTATTCACTGTTCACTTTCAATTTCTTAACTTCAGATTTATTCAGTTATAGCAAATCTGGCTATCATTGTTTGATTACGTCATACTTGACAATAGGAAGGCGTAAACGATCACAAACAAGTAGTTCACGTAGCCACGTTGCAAATTTATTCGCGAGAAAGTTTCTTGTTGGAATTCATTGTCATTGGCATAATTCCTTACTGATAGCCATCACTACCTACTGTTTCCTTATCTGTGCATTAAAATCCCTGATACTTCACAATCAAGTCATTTTTATAAAACCATGTTATCGTACTATGACATACTGTAAAGTTTATTCTTTTAATGAAACTTAATATCATTGCTATCTTACATGATCTGTATCAAAATAAAATGATATCTTTTATGATGGAGCCAAAGTTATCTTAGGAAGTCATTGCAGCTACCTTGATATATTTAAAAATATACTTAAGATAAAACTTAACTACCATAACACCAAAAATTCGAGTGTTTGTAACCGATCTCCATTTGGTGTCGAATATAGCTGATAGAAATGATAGTGTCATGAATTATCGTTTTCAAAGTCATTTCTCTAAAGCAGTCTTTCAACTTGTGGGTCGCGGCCTTTAGGGGAGCGCTAAGACTTGCTCGGGGGGTCGCGGTTCGAAGCCAGAGGGCCAATTCTCGTAATTAATTTACACTGCGACTGAAACTTGACCGAACTGAGATTAAATTATGAATTGACCGGAAAAATGGTATTCTGCTACTCTTAAGTTCAGTCAAATTTCAGTATAATCTCGATCTAGTCTCATTTCAATCTCAGTTTTGACGTTTATTCAATGACAATTTAGTACATGTGACAGTTCGAAATGTTAGCAGAATACCGTTTTGACTTCGATCAACTTTCGATCCATTTTCGATCTCATCACAGTGTAAGTTCACGTTTGACGTTGTTTGTTAGTTTAGGAGAATACCATTTGTGACATTTATGACACTGAGACTAGATCGGAACTATATTTTGAACATTTTAAAATTACGAGAATTGGCCCTCAGCTTAAAGTAAAAAGCATGCTTAGTGCACTTGATTTCTGGATCAAGAGGTACAATCTCAAAAGAAAGAAATATTTCACTTTTCAAATCACTGACATAGTTTTATTACGGTCCTGGATTGGCCAGAAATTTTCAACTTTTAAAGGATCGAGTATTCAAGAAGGTTGAAAAACACTGCTCTGAAGATTACGCAGACATTAAGGAAGAGCTCAGCTCTCAAAAAACAAATGGTAGCCAATGAGGTTGGGTGATAATCGTTATTTAAATGAAGGTCAATTTAGTTGAATCAACAATTTATCATCGACGCAATCTTTCTTTAAACAGGATTCTTGTGTTTATTAGATAAGATAGTGTTCATGAGATATTTAAGTAATTATATGTAGATTCTTTTTAGTCTAATTACCTCGCTGCAAATGTTGAATTCCTTTCTTTATTTTATTTTACTAACCTGGTTGTAACTGGCACAGTAGGTGTGTGAATTTGTTTATATAAAAGGGGAAGGGGATTTTTAAGAATCGTATGATTAACGCTACCTTTCAGTACTATTAAAGTTGATTTGGATTTTAATGTAAACTTTTATGTGTTTATGAAATCGTAATGTCAAAATTAAACATTTTAGACACGGAGAATTAATTTCGATCTTAAGTTGCCAGTTCGAGATTCAAAAGTATGACACTGCACAGGACACGGTTAAAGAGCGTTCGAAGTCGCCAGACGCGACGTCGGTCTCGACCGCTGATTCCCAAAGCCCGGGGCCATCGGCTCCCCAAGAAACGAAGAGAGCCCCTGAGTCGCCAGAGGAGCCCCAAGCGGGTCCCTCAACGCAATCAGAACCGCTGAGGGTGATCTTACGTCATTATGCCTGGCAGTACGAATGACACCTTAGTTTTTTTCTTTTAGCCTTAGCTTTTTTACGTTCTGTCACGCACAGACCATATCATTTTTTCGTTTGAGAAAGGCTTATTGACGGCTTCGATATATGAATTAAATCGATTATGCAAAGGAATTCAGCATTTGATTAGAATGTTGTTTAGGCAGGCGTTGCACCATCAAATACTAAAGTATTGAACTTTGATTGTGTAATACCCGCTCTAGTGCGCGTATTGGAATCCATTCATACTTTTTGTTATGCGGTATGGCCAGTACTAAATAGTTCGAATCAAAAGTTACGCGGTAAATAAAAAAACAAAGGCATACTTTTCTTGACAAGCTTTTTCGCTTTAGGCTTCAAATATTAAATATATGATTTCAATTAATTATACAATAAAATATTAAAATTTGTTCCTTTCCTTTTTAAATTGCTAGGAATGCATTAGGCACTTCGTTAATAAGCAATATGTTCCATTTTAAAAAAAAAAGCTGCTATTGCATATTTGAAGCCTGGAATGTGTAAATAGCACATGCGTTTTAGTTTCTTAGTTTGACCACACCCTTATTGTAGAATTTATTATTATTAGCTGTAAATTGAGTCACATTCAAAGTTGTTTTTACTTTGACCTGCCTAAAAATATTAAAATTACTGTGCAAAAGGTTATATTTACATGGAAAACTTTGACTTCTCTTAAAAACTCTGATGACACTTCTCTCGGTACATTTAAAAACAATTGCTTCCATTACTGCGACATAAAGTGCAATTTATACAATTTTTGAGCCATTCAAAAACCGTATATTTTATTCTTCCATACATAATTCTTTACTACACTAGTTCCCAAAATATGTATACATTTTATGTCCAAGTAATTTTTTTGTCATATGTCATTTTAATGTTGCTTAGCATGTAGTTAACTACTGCATATATGTACGATATAAGTATGTACATACGTGCAAACAATTTCTTTGAATAGTTACATGGTTCTATGCTAAGGGTTTCAGTCTCGACGAGGATAAAGATAAAATGTTTATTGAATTTGGACCTTATTCTGCAGACAGGAGAGTATGTGTTTCAGAAGATATTGAATAATTATGTGTGAGAAATATCGTCCAGAGTGAGGCCTTTAGTCACTGTTTATTAGGCCTCCCTATCTCTTTCCATAGATGACCTAAAGGATCAATAACCTAGCCTATCTATCGACGGATGGTTTGGACTAGAGGTAGAAATGTAAAATTGTATAGAACTTCTGTCAAGTTTCTTTCTGTAAGAGGGTAAACCGCCGATAAATAGTTATTGGGACCGGGATACCATAGAAGGGACATTTAGAGGACCAGCAGCAGCTATCATTGTTCTCACGTTATCATCATACCTACAGAAAAATCATGGTAAATATGGTTTAAAAAAAAACAGACATCTCTGCTATGGCCCTCTACAAGGAATTGATCACGTCCCTAGCATGGCTCCTACCTTCTTATTCTCCGTACTGACTACAGATTTTCGCATCATTAATGGCTTTAACTAATTTCAGGAGGAAAAAGAAGAGACCCTAGATATGTTAGAACAAGGTCAGGCCGAAAACCGGCGGCGGAAACGTAACGCAGTCCTCAAAGTGTTACTCCAAGCAGCTTCATTAACCTTCCTGGCGGAGTGGGGGGATCGGTCGCAGCTGGCAACGGTCGTGCTGGCGACCAGAGAGCACGCTGTCGGCGTGGTCGTCGGTGGCTCGCTGGGCCATGCGTTGTGCACAGGGCTGGCTGTGATAGGCGGTAGGATGGTCGCCGCTAAAATTTCTGTTAGGACTGGTAAGTTTGATACATATAATTTTAGTTATAGGCTTCTCATCTATAGAGAGATTGACGGCACGGTTGATGCAGTGGCTGATATAGTCGACTGCTGCGCCTTCCCGGATGGAACAAATATTTCTATGATCTGCAGGTAGTTATTCTGGGTTTGGGTGTATGAAATATGTGAAATTTGTGTATGTAAACGCACCCACGACGCAGGCGCGATCCTAGGATGGGGGCAAAGTTTTTATATAAAAAAAAATATAAAAAAATTGACAGAGGATTGCAGATATAAGGTAGTGTTGAGTATCAGCGTTAGTGACGCAGCGTTTGAAGGATCGATAGATACGCTGATATTTTCTCTCCTTATTTTTTTAATAATATTGCCTCCCACTACCGTTTCTCCTGTATCGTGGGTATACTTTACAGACATATTCTGGGTCGCATCTGTTCTACTATTCCCTTTCAGTACGTAGTACATAATAGCTCAATGCTATAAACTAAAATAGTTTAGCGCTAAAGTTAATCTATATAAAAGAAACCAGTCCGACTGACAGACAGTGTCAGGAACGCATTTCCTCGGCGAACGCACTGAAGGCAGATTACACGTTAAAAACGAAACAGTGTTAATAAAGTATTGATGACGTATGTCTGACGACTATAATTATCATGTACCTCTCAATACTCAAACCTAGAAGATTTATGAGAATATTTAGCGTTGAAAAGAATTTTTTCACGGATTACCTCATGATTTGTTAACTTTTATATTTTTAGATGCTTTGTGCGTCATTCTGTGAAGTCAGAGAAATGTATTATTAACATCTGGAAATATTAAATGGAAATAGTTATGTAAATAGTATAAAGCTTTGCGACCTTTCGTGTTGACCATCAACATTCAAGCTTTGTTTCTAGTGTTGGATTTGGCTTCCATTATAATCAGATGTGGCGAATATACTGATATTCTTATATACTTTTAGATTTTTGTACTATGTCGGTTTTGTTGCAAGCATGAGCATTAATTCTAGCATCCCTTGGGGCGGTAATATCAACATACTGCACTAAAGTTACTGGAGACGTTGTTCAGAAGAAATATGGTATTCAAATTAAATAAATTAAAAAAAACTGAAAAATATGACTATGTTATCCGGATGTCTTAAATTTGAATGCAGTCCAACGACTGCATCTTAATCATTTTAATTAATTGTACATAATTTTCAGCCGTAAAACGTCCGCGAAGCCTCCCAAAAGATTGCAACAATAACCGGTATAAGTATGTGTTGTGCGCTCATTGGAGGGTTTTGCCATAATCGCCACGCTTTGCAGACGGGTTGGCGATCGCAGATGAGTTATAAATGTACTCGAAGTACGTTGCTGCTCATCCTCCGGCTAATCCTATAGTCGACTTTTACGACACCCATGGGAAGAGATGAGATGATGGTATTCTTAGCCGGCACGACACGGCTTACTTAATTAATTGTATTATATATATTATATTGATTAATTGTACATTCAAGAGCAATTCATTCATTGCTCTCAATCACAGGGGCTTCTTTTCATTGGTCGCTATTACGAATCCATTGCCAGAAAAAAAAATCCCAATATCGATAATTATATTGGGAATCTCGAACAATTTCAAATAATTTGATAGGTCGGCAAGCACTAATCAATTTGCCTGATATTTTGGCGGAAGTTGGCGTTTACGGTCTGACATGAATAAATAAATGTTTATATAATCTGTTTTATCTCCGTCTTCCACAGTTACCATAATCGGTGGTCTGGTGTTCCTGTTTTTCGCAGTGAGCGCTCTTATCATGGGTCCCGGTGAATAAGACGACTAGTTTTATACTTATGTGTAAGTGACAATATGGACTGTACATTGTTATGTTAGCTCAGACAATCTCACTTGTTTGTGTATATTTATAAATGGAGCCTTAAGGATTGAAGACCTTTGTACGCAACAGCTGGAAAAGGCATGGATGAGTAGTTTGCGACGACGGTTTGCGTTAGCCGAGAAATGGCTGAGAGCTGAGAGAGGACTGAAATTAAAAATAAATAACGCAGTAATAAGGTATTGGCGCCCTGAAACGATCAACTGATCATTGCAGTTATCTGAATTGCTGTAGCAAACTGTCGTTCTGAGGACAGGCTAGTTCCAATTCCAAATACCTGGGCTAGATAAAGTTGATGAAACTGTACATTAGTATGGTGTTATATATTTATATGGTGCTATACATTCATATGACGCTATAGATTTGTATGGTGCTATACATTTTTATAGTGCTATACATATTTATGGTGCTATACATTTGTACGGTGCTATACATTTGTATGGTGCTTTACATATATGTGGCACAATATGTAATATTACAGCATTTTTGCTGTTGGTTTGTTGTGATATGTAGTGATTGCATTGGGGTCTGGAACTACGTTAATGAGAATGATATATTTTTACAAGAAATTGTTATCATTAAATTTTGTGGTACTTGGCACGTTGCTAGCCGTTGCGTACAAATGTGTTTAATCCATACTACTTTAAACAAGAACAACACTAACTTAACTATTATTTCTTTCTTTGAAAACACATAGATAGGGTCTTGAAGATGTCTCCATATACCTATATATTTATGTGTAAATGTTGGAAACCTACGCAGTAAGTGAAAGTTCACAGTAAGAAAAAAGGGATTTATCTTATGGGAATAATATTTAATATCAGACTGTAACTGTCTCACTGCTGGGCAAAGGTCTAATAGAGAATGAACGACCACTGATCACAACGCTTACTTACTGCGTGTTGGCGATTTTAGGCCCTAGTGGCTTCCATCCAGGGATACCTGATCCTGATCACGATGTTTTCCTTCAACAATAAAGTCAGGGATGTCTTAGATTAAACAAAGAAGGTACATATGACATTGACGTCACTTTGGTATATGCCAGGTTTTGAAAGCAACCTTATGCTTAAGAAGCGAGTTCCTAAACCTCGGCCGCAACTACAGCCTTATGTGAATGTATTAGTCATTACAAACAACTTATAACTGGAAATAGAATAAAAATCTTACCTTAGAATCTCTAAACTGATGACACTAACGTTTCAATCCATTACAGTACTACGATTGGTTATGTGCCTCGGCAATCTTCGTGTTTCCGAATTAGTACGAATATTCGCCGCCTTACATCGCGAATGTAACTGTACTGGAATAAAGTTAACCGTCAAATTAACGGTTTTCAGGGAAATTGTTATCAATACTTCTATTTTTATATTATAAAAAGAAGGTTGAGTTTGTTTGCTTATAATATGTGGAGAGTAATCACGGCAATTATTCGATCGATTCTGAAAACCTTTTTTGCAACCAATGTCCGAAGGTCCGCGTCTCGTCAGTCACTCACACTGTATTATGAATCTATCGCTTTAATAATAAACATCATTATCTCACCTTTGTATTTACGAAAGTTGTTGAGGCGCATAACTTTAATTGTAGCAATGTACTTCATGGTAGCGAAATATAGTTCTATCTCATCGGTAACATCATTTAAAAATACTTTACTTTTAATACTTCGCTTTGAAAAGAATGTCTGAATAAATACATGTATGGAATTAAAATAAATTGGCGCCTACTTTGCTCTATTGTTATTATTTTTGCTATCTGTGAACATGCCAAGCACATCGATAATAGTAGTGTCCTACAGATAAAGTTAAGATAGTGTTGTTCGAATGATATTTTTTAGAATACAATGGATATAAATTACATTATGCCGTCCACAAATGTACTGCACATAATAAACTACGCATTTATAGATCTGGGTGCTAACCTGCCATCATATATACATGAAACAAACAATGTGCACTACCTACTATTTAGACTTGAAACAAATGGAACGTAAGGGTGAACGAACGGTACACTTATTTAAACTTATAAGTTTTCTACTAGCTAAGGTGGGCTTGCCTTGGCGTGCCACTCATCCAATATATTTGTCCATTGTACAATTGATCAAAGATATTTGATGATTACAATTCATCAAATTTGATCAAAGATTTTTACATTTATATATTTTCAATAATCTATACAAATTACTAAAATTGAAGTGTCTGTTTGTAATATCAAAATAACAGCTTTTTACTAAATGCTTATGAAAGTATATACGGTACGTATAACAAAAAAAAAAAAACAATTTTGATTCTTTTGTCTTTCTGTCTGTCTGTTTGTTCCGGGTAATCTCCGAAACGGCTGGACCGCTTTTGACGGGACTTTCACATATATATATTCTATGTCAAGTGTATATGTCGAAGTACTCTACATTTCTTTTAAATTAAACGCGGGTGAAACCGCGGGTCCCGTCTAGTAACTAAATAAAATGGGTGTAAAAGCAACAAATATTTTAATACAAAGGCCGAGATAAAAATAGCGTTTGAACCGTCGATAAATGTGATGATGAGATGATGACCATATTGGATATATTAATGTGGATATGACTAATATGGATATGACTAATATAATATTGGATTTTACACACAATTCCACGAAAGACATAAAAATACTTAACAAAACGGAAGAAATAATTAACGCCAGACTAGGCAGTATGATATCAAATCTTGGACAAAGATATTTGACGAATAGCATTCTACTTTAGCCGGAGGATGGGCAGCGGCGTCCTTTGAATACATTAACAACTCAACTGCGATCGCCAACCCGCCTGCCAAGCGTGGCGATTATAGCAAAACCACAACAAGCACACAACACACCGATGTCGGTCGTTGTGGTGATCTTTGAGGGAGGCCTGTGTCCAGCAGTGGACTTTATTCGGCCGAAATGATGATTCCACTTTAAGAAATGTCATATTTGGGACATCTCCTATCGCGAACTATCGACAATCTACGATATCGAAACATATCACTGTTGGAAGACCAGTGTAGTTTTTCGGTGTAGATACAGTGGGGTTTTTACCAAAACTGAAAATTTACTGATGGCTCTAAGCATTGAAGTCATGCACAGAACTTAGACAACGAGTCTCTGCAAAAATTGAAACAAATATATTTAACAATCATCATCATCATATCAGCCACAGGACGTCCACTGCTGAACAAAGGTCTCCCCCTTAGATTCCCACAACGAGCGGTCACATGCCGCTCTCATCCAACGACTCCCAGCGACCTTCAGCAGGTCGTCTTCGTTGTCGTATATATAACAATAATAACGCTTAATTCACTTTAATCCTTATCGATACAGTAAATACTCATTCAAGTGCCCATAAAGTAGACTCTCAAGGTGCGAAAATACGTCATCTGAAGTAGGCACACACTTATTGTGATAATAAAACGTAAAATTTATATTCCATTGTATTCAAGAGAGATTAAATATAAACTTATTTTGTCAAACAATTTACGTGTTATGTAATACTTTGTTTCGTGTGGTAATTGCCAATAATTGAATTCAATTTTATTTTTGAACTTGTATTTATAAATAATTGAAAATATGTATATAATGTATGAATGGTATGAGTTAGTTGGTAAAGAAGATTGTAAAATCGAATGAGATTTGTTATTGGCCTGGAAACGTTATTATGAGTTTAAAATATGTATAAGAATTGTTAAATGCAACGTTAAGTAGAAACTTATTGGAATATGCATCAATACAATATAATTATAGTAAATTAGGCGGTGTTGCCGCTTCTAACAAAATAATATTCGTCGGTATGCACATTTTTTTACATCTCCATAGAATGAAAGCCCTTGATATGAAAAGAAATTGTATGTTTATCGTTGTATTGATATCTAAACAGTATTAATTTGTATGGAGCGGCGGTGAACCCGTTTTAACTGAAACACTTAACTACTTATGTGACAACTTTCCTAGAGACGAGTCTGGTCGAATTTTGAGTGTAACCTTAATGTCCGAGACTTATATTATCTGTCTATGTAAATGCTTAAAAATGGAGGTCTACTATTCAACTTTCTTAGGGAGACCGCGAAGGCCAATAGGCGCCACTTCGAACGCCATTCTAAAAGTAAATTGTGTTACTGAGGTAATTTTGGAAATTTAATATATGCTAAACTCATTTTGATGTCTTAGCGCACATAATTTTTCAGGAGAACAATTTATCAACTATGTATGTCAACAAAAATAGTGGGACGTGCTAGGTTTCATTCTTAGATAATTGAATAATTATAGGCATCTAACAAATAACTGAGAAATTTGTAAAAAGAAAGTGATTTTTATCACGTATTTACTTAGGTTTGTTGCGTATTGAACATTGATTTCATTTGTTCATGTAAAGTGTTATTAATTAAAAGTTCAAAATATACTTAATTTTGAATTCAGGGATACTAATAAAAACAAAGAAACGTGATGTGCATTAAGTGCATTCCCACAATAATAAAAGTTTTGTATATTTTGTTTGAAAAAAGGTAAATCAAATGTTTTCAAATACTTTTTTAAATAAGATTTATACTACCTTTGACTACGACACGACCCTATTTTTCGGATAATCATGAAGCTATAATGAGCGAAAACTATAGAAAGTGAGTATATTCGGCATTTAAAAGCGTAAACCCAAAATTGTGTAATTATTACATTTGTGCGCTATGGCATCGAATTTATATATAATTTAAATGTTAGCGACAACGCCAAGGGCGTTAAAATAAAAATATTTATGTTAATATATTTGTACTTGTCTGTGATTTTGTATGTATGCTGAATTACTTATAACCTAACACAGTACAATGAAAGAGTAAACGTATAACAAAAATAATATATATAAACTGCATTTAAAAAGCTTTATTTATAAAAAAAAAAGCTTAAACAATCGTTTCGTATCGTTCTATTTTTGTATTTTTGGCGGTTAGTAAAAATTATAAATATTATTATTATAAGTATGTAGTGTACTTCGTGTAGAGCTTAACACAAAATTTAATTAATTTTTATGTGAGTAATTATAAGCAAAATGATGCATGTCATTAAGTGTTGAAATTGTAGAAATAAATTGTTCAATTCATTTCTGTTAGCCATTTTGCCTTAAAATTATTATAGGTTAAACATTATAACTGAATCACAATTATTATAAACACAACTTAATTACAGATATAAGACAAGATATAATAAAATAAAATTACTGATATTAAGTTTGCTGCAAAAACTACTTAAGTCATGCAATAAAAATATTGTGACATTGTGACATAAGTATTGATACCTACCTAATATGTCAAGATATATAAAATATCTTGTCTCAGTAAAATTAATTATTTCTTGTTCTGAAATTTGGATGGCAGCCATTATGTTCAAGAGTTCTCGCTGCGTAAAAACTTGAAAGTGGAATCATTGTGTCGATTTCTCGTTTACCTCTATATCATATATCTAAATCCTATACCTTCGGTTTGACATGGTTGTCCCGAGCTACCGCACCGCAGCTCGGGACAGGAAAGGCGACGTCTAAGGTAGCTATGACTTATTATTACTAAAATCATTTTCGATTGTTTCGTTCGTTCGATTACAATCGAATAACAATAAGTGTTATTCGATTGGTATTCATCGCTGTGATGACGTGTGTTTACGATCAAGATGAACTTTTTTAGACGCCATGTTGGAGACATGCGTGGTATTGTATTCGATTTTACTTTTTCAATTAATTGTTATTCGCGACGACTAATAAAACGACAATCAAAATGATTGCACAATTTGTCGATTGTTTTCTCAGTAACATTCGCTCATCGCTAATTTAGTACCTAGATAGTTACACTATGTTTATAGTAAATTTTAAATGTTTGAACAAAACTACAAAATATGGCAAGGCGTAAATTCGTAATGTGAAACTAACAAATCTTGTACTAAATGCCTTTTGTAAGAAAAGGTTGTTTGAAAGGAATAAGAACTAGGAAAAAACGTATTGTCAGTTCTAAACGTAGAGACATTATAGACTACATAAAAGTTCTTTATTTTAATGTAATTGATAAATGCGGAAATATTCGGTATACGCATGGATTTTTGATAAAGTAGATTTACAATAAACCCTTATATATGGACTAATAATGTAAAAATATTGCAGTCATTAATAAAAAAAAACATTTAAATAAAAATATTTTATTAAGACACAAAATAAAATTACTTTAAGAATTACCATAAATAATTTGTTGTTTGTGTTAGTTTTGCACTTATCACAATGGATCCACACTGTCTTAGAATATAACTGTATTTTACAAAACCGCATCCTGTAATTTTGACACTGACAGACGAGTCAGTGAATAAATATAGATTTATAAAATGCAACAGCTAAACCGCTCCAATACCTTTACGATAGTATGTTAATTTATAGGTATTTTTCCCAATGTGGCTACGCTGTGCTATAAGCAATTCCAGAATAAGAAATGTATAGTTTTTATTGTTTGTAACATTGTCTTGAAACTATAATTTTATAAGTACAAAACATTGTCAACTGGAAATCACATAGATGATGTTTCGGACGTGTTGATTAAAAAAAGTATTATTTTATAAAAACGATAAATAAAAAGTGTAAATAATGTATATCTTGTTTTTAATTTCCCACAGAATATCTGATTACTGAAACTAATTGATTTATTACAGTTCACCAAAGTGATTGCCGAGCGCTACCTTGGTTCTCAGCTCTAGCAAAGCGACACGCGATTGGGTTCTGTTCAAGTATCTCGGAGGGCAAAGCACCCGGGATGTCGTTTTCCGTATAGAGTTAGATTTCGCTATCTTTTGGGGCGATACCGTCCTCGAGGAACAATACTACTGACCGTAAGAACTAAAATCTAGGCTGTACTAAAGGCGGGATAGATCAACATAATTTGGCCAAGAGTTGTTTGCCAGGCACTGACAGTGTAGTATTACTGGTGGCTACTCTTAATGCAAGAGGCCGGCTAGGTAGGTACCACCGCAGTGCAGCTAGAGTGCAATTTTGACATTACTGTGCTCCGGTTAGAAGAGCACCTTAGATAGTGAAATTACTAGGGAATAAGAGACTAAATAACTTTACGTCTCGAGGTGACGAGCGCAGTGTGATGCCTCGCAGGACTAGTCCTGGGTATGTCCAGGCATGTCGCTTACCACCAGGCGAATGACGTGCTCATCTCGTCACCAAGTTGTAAAAAATAAAAAGTACATACCTAAGGTTTTTTTATAATGTCTTTGAGATAATAACATTGCTATAAATGAGTTTCTTGTGTTATTTTATTTTTTATGTCATGAACTGTGACTAGAATGATTAGGTAGTGAACACGGATTGTGTCGTCATTTTGGGTGGCATGTGACCGCTCGATGTGGAAATCTATGGGGAGGCCTTCGTCCAGCAGTGGACGTCCTTTGGATGATATGATGATGATGAACACGGATATTGAGGTAGTGAACGTTTTTTGTAAGATTAGTTTGCAATGTTATACTACCTCACGCCAATTAACATTCTACCAAGGAATACTCTTGCGTAGCACCACAGTGCACTTGTTACCTCGAGACATTCGTTATTTAATCTCTTCGAATTATTCCACCGTACAATACAATAGAATGTACTAGCTACATTGCCACTCAAACCGGAACACATTAGTGTAATTTTAAAAAACGATTACTTCGCAGCAGAATGAGATGATACCTGTCTAGCTGAACACGTGCAACAAGAGTCCTCCAGTAAAAAAAGTAAATCAATTACATTAATATCCAATTAAAAATAGTAATAAAATGTCTTAAAAACCATTTGTTAAATATGTAGGGTAGTACAAAACTGGGACTGAATAACCGAAAAATATCGGTAGTTTTGTAAAGCGGTAAACGTCATACCATTTTAACAACGGTACCCAAATATAAGTCTACATTTATATAAATCTACTGATATATTACGGTACCGGTATACTTACAGGTATGATTTCAGGTTGTATTTCGCTACCGCTATAATAAATGTTTAACCGATATTATTTAAGTACCCGTATAGTGACGCCAGTTTTTAGGTCTTAGATGGTGTACATACGAACATTATACATATATGTCTATACACTATTGCCACTATTAAAACGAAAATGTACAAATTCATCCGGTATAATAACAAAATTGCAATAATAAGAGCGAGCGGAAAATATTATGAGGTGAAAAATATTCAATCTGAGGGAATCCT
Source organism: Diloba caeruleocephala (assembly GCA_947459985.1). Classification (NCBI taxonomy): domain Eukaryota; kingdom Metazoa; phylum Arthropoda; class Insecta; order Lepidoptera; family Noctuidae; genus Diloba; species Diloba caeruleocephala. The sequence goes on along the minus strand of OX381627.1, from coordinate 9,620,940 downwards.
TCCCTCCCGCACTCCGCCTGTGATGTGTTTTCGGTACCAAAGTCGTAAAGCGGTTAAGTATAGGTACATGTTCTGATTTTGATACCTTTTTTGTACCGCTACGATAGCGGTGGTTTGAACCGGTATTGTCTACCGCTTTCAGTCGCTAATACAAAATCCCGAATGCTTATCTAACAGTTTTCAAGGGTGTCTACTTGAAACTGCAATCAGATTAGCCTTTCCTTGGATTAGTCGACTTGAAGGACCTATGATGCTCAGTGGGTGCTCTACTCACTATGGGTCAGTCATGTGGAAGGCAATTGGGATAGTCGATTCGAAAAACCATTTTGAGGAATTAAGTTGCTATAGGTAGATGCTTAGCCATCTATGAAAATAAATACGCTTCTTATATTTTCGGAGAAATACGTTTCCGAGTTTTCAATGTCGTCATCAGAGAAATTGCGATAAAAATACATTGTGGATTGGGAAAACAATAACTGCAGCGTCGATAGCGTACATAGTCTTACACATTGGGTATGAATTCAATCAGAAATGATAAAAGATTAGCTTATAAATATTATGACATGAGAAATGTCTTAGGTTTTAAAATAGTTTTATTAAAATATTATGACATTATTTGACAGTGAGGTAACGACACAAATCTTTTACGCCACTGATGACGTCACTGCCCTTAAATTCAAATCCAATCTTTTTTCTTAACTACTGGATCGATAATAAAAATATACAAATTAGTTTCTTAAAATACTCCATTTTCCATAAAAAATATAAAACTATAGATAAGAAAATGTTAGCAATCCACATTGGAGATAACGCATTAATAAGACAATGACGACAGCGAAACAGAGTTCTTGAGTGCTGCGTACCTAAACTGAAAGTGGGTGGTTAAGATGCAAAGAACAGCTTTAGGCCGAGTTGCAGTGATTCACACATAGTTTGACAAGTAAACAATTTTATCGCGTCGAATACGTGGGGATAATAAAATACATTAATAAATTATCGATATTTTAATGATGATAAAATGGAATTATAAATCTTTCATCTAAATGTAAAGATAATTTAACATGACAGTTTATAATCAGTTAATTTATAGATTTATACGCGCGCAAATTATAAGACCCGGTCAAAATATGATTGATCGATATTTAAACGATTTTCTATTCGTATTTATCTCTTTCGTCACAATTTATTTATAGTAACAATTTATTGATTATAAAATGTAATGATACCGAGATACGTAAAAACTTTTTATTTTCCTTTCAGTTTCTTTGTATGATAAGATGGCGACGCTTCATGGTTCCACGTATGTAGTTTAAAACACTAACTTCTTGTATAAAGTAGGTCGAACTGTCGCTGCAACTAAGCTAAAAATATTAATAAGTACTTTCATTTTCACGCCATGAGAATTGTAGAGATATACGGGTATTTAAACGTGTGCTAGGTGTTCCGTAGGTTTCGCAATAAACCAACTGAAATCAGAAACGACCTTTTTAACATAAAAAGCCGCAGTTTTGCATGAAAAAAAGCTTTTTATCTGCCGTGGTGGTGTACCAGCATCAAGCGGCCAAGATATTTTTGAATATTAAAATAATATTTAAGTTACAAATTTCCATAGCTGTGTTTCGGTGATACGGCCGAATATGTGCAAAGGAACTAGCGAAATCCCAGCATTATAATAAAGACTAGAGTGCTGTGCCGGCCACCTAAACACCGAACACCCCCATTCATGTGCCATCAAATAATATTAAAATACGTGAGACGATGTGGTCACTGATAACCACATAGCGTTCAGCGTGTGCGCATATAGCAAACACGATATATTTAATTTGGTGTTCTACAGTGGTAAATTATTTTAGTTTGATCAAATAAGCAATAAATTGCTTTTTTCCTTTTAGCAGCGTTTTATTTTCATATTTGATCCCCATAGATGTAGAGAGGGTCATAATTAAGGTTTAGCTAGATTTGACAGTTCTAGTCTGTCGAACCTAGGTGTTACCACGGTTTGGCTTGTAACTTAATGTGTATGTCCTAGTAAAACTGTAAACATGATATTGCAGTCTTATAATCATTCAGTGGAACTCAGTCTTGGTCAATCTAAAACTGGATTATAGCTTGTGAAAATATTATAAAAATTATTACTAACAGTCTTTTATAAATCATTTTCGGTGTCATTAATAACAAAAACAGCAAATGATGCATACTCTTGCATGTAACTATTTTATACAAATATTTATGTACATACCTATCTATCTACCTACCCATTGATCAATATAAAACTAGATTAAAGCTTGTAAAAATACTATAAAACCTATTACTAGCAGTCTTTTAGACATAATTGTCGGTGTCATTAATAGCAAAAATATAAAATTATGCATACTCTTGTATGTTATTATCTTATACAATTTTTCTGTACCTACCTATCTATCTAACCTATTAGTCATTATAAAACTAGATTAAAGCTTGCAAAAATACTATTAAATCTATCACTAGCAGTCTTTTAAACATGATTTTAGGTGTCATTGATAGCAAAAATAGAGAAAGATGTAACTTACATGTAACTATCTTATACAATTATTTCTGTACCTAGCTATCTACCCACTGGTCATTATAAAACTAGATTAAAGCTTGTGAAAATATTATAAAACGTATTATAAACAGTTTTATAAACATAATTTTCGGTATCATTAATAACAAAAATAAAGAATGATGCATACTCTTCTATGTAACTATCTTATACAATTATTTATGTACCTAGCTATCTACCCATTGGTCATTATAAAACTAGATTAAAGCTTGTGAAAATATTATAAAACGTATTATAAACAGTTTTTTAAACATAATTTTCGGTATCATTAATAACAAAAATAAAGAATGATGCATACTCTTCTATGTAACTATCTTATACAATTATTTCTGTACCTAGCTATCTACCCATTGGTCATTATAAAACTAGATTAAAGCTTGTGAAAATATTATAAAACGTATTATAAACAGTCTTTTAAACATAACTTTCGGTATCATTAATAACAAAAATAGAGAATGATGCATACTCTTCTATGTTACTATCTTATACAATTATGTCTGTCCTTACCTATCTAACTACCCGTTGGTCATTATAAAACTAGATTAAAGCTTGTGAAGATATTATAAAACGTATAACAAACAGTCTTTTAGACATAATTTTGCGGTGTCCTTAATAACAAAAATAGAGAATGGTGCATACTCTTGTATGCAACTATCTTATACAATTATTTCTGTACCTACCTACCTATATACCCATTGATCAATATTAAAACGAAATTAAAGCTTATAAAAATATAAAATAAAACTTATTAATATATATACACGTCGCAAAATTAAAAACGCATTTTAGAAGCTTTTATTGAAATATTACAATTTTAAACACCAAGTATCCTTATTTGTTTCAATTACCTACTAAAATTCGTTTTGTTAATTTAGCAAAGTGTAGACAACACTCCTATTTGTATGTTGTATCTAAAAGCAAGAGTTTCTTTTTGAGGCTGACTGTACTGCACAATCAATTTACAACGATTTGACCTATTCAAGATTTTTGCTCCAACATTCGGCGACAGAATATTTAAAACTACATATTAATAGGCATTATTTGATTGACTCAATTCAATTGATTGATTGATGTTAGTAACTCGACAGTACGGTCGATAAGTACAAAAGCCAAAGTTGTAGTTAGTCTTATATTGCTTGTGCCCAGAAGTCGATGTAGGCCACACACCATTCGGCGTATTGAAAAATACAGCGTCTTTACCGGATAAAGACGAGATCGTTTTTTTAAGGATATGCGCGTGGTGGTGTATTTTCCTCCTATCAGGCAGTAAAAATTGTGCCATTAAAATATAATCTCTTTTGCTAATCATGGCGTAAATCGCCTGGACAATTGGAATTTTAGTATTATTTTTTGATTAAATACCGAAAGTACCGGGAAAGTAATATCTTGCGTAATGCAGTGAAAGATGCTTTTCTTCTTCTACGTAAGGTATACAGAGATATAATCATCACATGCGTCCAGTATAGCTTTGGCGAGCATTTCATCCCTTGGCGTGTTGTTCGCGTGAGAGGGGAGAAAGAGACACATGCGGGACGCCTCCCCCCATGAGTGGTTTAATGTACCTGAAAAAACATGTCTTCATCAGCAGCATCCATTGCTGATCTTAACACCTTTGGGGATGTCGGAACAAGTTATCCCGCTGGTCAAGCTGATTGAGATACTGATTAGTGTCCGGCACGGATCGGAAAAGTAGGGATCGGTTTGCGCAGATCCGATCAGATCAGAATCCGAAAAATCAGAGGTGCGGGCGGAATCGAACTCAGACCCTCCTGTATGGAAGGCAAGCGTTCAAGCACTAGGCTATCACTAGTCTAGTGGACACCGCACATTATCATCATTATATCAGTCGAAGGACGTCCACTGATGATCAAAGGCCTCCCACATAAATTTCATGCACGTAGTTATTATTATGCTCTCCTGTCTCCAGTTGTTACAGCAGCACTGGGATGGGGGATGATAAGACTGATAGAGTACCTAATCATTGATATACAAAGTGACGATAACAATGCGATTTTAAATTAATAGCGATGGGAATCATTGCTTTTTACTGTCAACGCACTACGTTACCCAACTTAGCAAAAGCCCAGCTTTCCTAAAGCCTAGCTTCCATTGGAAGCAATTTTATATGATATACGATATGCATATCGCCAAGCAGAACCAAAATATCCCTTCTGTATAGGTGAAGGGGGGGAGATCAGCGTTCAAAAGTGGTGCCAGCTACTATAGAATGCCGTCACCGGCCGGTATTTGGACTGTCAAATAGAATGGTCACCCCACATTCTGTCAGTGCACCGGTTGACATGGGAGAAGCTGAATGTTGTTCGATTCCCACTTAATCCCATTGATGTAACAAGAAGTGTTGGGAAGTAACGAAGTTTTGCACAGTTAATGTTCAGCATCGGCTTGTGATGCAACGATAACTAAGTCACGATACGCTTACAAAGTCATCGTATCAAGAAATTGATTTTAAGCCGCGCTAGAATCGCGCTATGGACCCTGACTGCAAAATGTTACTTTAGTAGTAACCCTACCCTAAAGACTAAAATATAGAGGGTTGCAGTTCTTTCGTGAATGGATTTATGTCAAAACTTGACTCATTCATTAATTTCAGCTAGCAAACGGCCACTGCTGGACAGAAGCCCCCCAAAAATAGCCACAACAAGCGGTATAGGTTTATTTTGTGTGCTCGTTTGCTTTGCCATAATCGCCATGCTTGGCAGTAGGGTTTGATCCCATAATCATCTGTTACGACACTCACGGGATAAGATGGGGTGGTGGCATTCATAGACGGCACCACACGGCATTCATTTTGATAACATACATGATTGAAGAAAAAATGTTGCGTGGACAAATATTTGTCCCTTGTCCGTAACAATAATACGCGTAACTAGGATGGAGGCCGCCCCCAGCTTAGCCGGCTGCGATTGAGACATTGGTTTTGTAACCACATATCGAACCTTTTCGATTATTCATTGCAAACTTTCGTATAGAGCCTGCGGCGGCCCTGCAGCGATTTTAATGTAACATGGAACAATGGCCGCCTCACCATAGTACTTGAGCGGCCAGTTGTGCGGTGCGTGCGCACGCGTCAGCAGGCACGCGGGTACGGCACCGGGCGTAAGCACACGCGCTGGCCACCACGCGCACGGCCCCAACTTGTGCCACACCACGTCGTCGTAACTGGACATACAACCAGGCCATTACAGTCCCACTGCTGGGCACGGGCCTTCTCTCACGATGAAAAAGGTTAGGCCTTAGTCCACCACGCTGGCCTAGTGCGGGTTGGTGGACTTCACACACCACTGAGAACATTTTGGAGCCCTCTCAGGTATGCAGGTTTCCTCACGATGTTTTCCTTCACCGTTAACGCAGGTGATAAATTCTGATCCGCAAATGAATCCGAAAAATCAGAGGTGCGGGCGGAATCGAACTCAGACCCTCCTGTATGGAAGGCAAGCGTTCAAGCACTAGGCTATCACTAGTCTAGTGGACACCGCACATTATCATCATTATATCAGTCGAAGGACGTCCACTGATGATCAAAGGCCTCTCTCATAAATTTCATGCACGTAGTTATTATTATGCTCTCCTGTCTCCAGTTGTTACAGCAGCACTGGGATGGGGGATGATAGACTGATAGAGTACCTAATCATTGATATACAAAGTGACGATAACAATGCGATTTAAAATTAATAGCGATGGGAATCATTGCTTTTTACTGTCAACGCACTACGTTACCCAACTTAGCAAAAGCCCAGCTTTCCTAAAGCCTAGCTTCCATTGGAAGCAATTTTTTTTTTTTATATATGGCGGAATTATTTGCTGGATTAAAATCAACGTATTTTCCACTTTCTATAGTCTTCTACCAATTTTGTGTTACAAAATATTATAATTTATCCATCAAGGAAACCTTTTGAATTGCTGTTGGTAAATACGACATTATAGGCAATATTCCGGCAATGGTCGTCAAGTATTACATGATATTCTCAACGAAGAACATCTTAAGACTAGTGTGAGAGTAAATGGAAAACCTTTGGCAGCACAATGGACCCAATAGGGTCGAAGTGCGTTCGGCTAATGCTGAGCCCGTGGGAGCCAACAACAAAAATGGAAAACCGCGGCATACGAGATCGATTGGGCCGAAAGGGGAGATTCAATACTTCGATGACAATTGGCAGTCCATTTAAGGAAGGAAAAAACGGAATGGTGTATGCAGCTCTTCAAACCAGTGACGGTTCGACGAGAGAAACTGGAGATAAAATTCCAAGCAAAGCAAGGAAAGTTGTTGAAGTAGCTGGACGGGAAACTGTCTAAATAATAATGACCACTGAGAAGATCGCGAGATTAACTGTACAAACACAGATTTTATTTTCCATTTATGCAAAAACGTTGCTTTCACGGTGACTGAAGTTATGGGATTATTAGCAAAACCAATAACGGGGATTAATTATTTATGCACCAAGCAATATGCAGAATCAGAACATACATCCACATCGCATAAATTTCGGTATTTCAAGAATCGATAAATTGGAAGATACACTGCATTGTGTCTAATTTGGCCAGACGTATGAAACTTTGTTTAGACAATGGTGGAGATAACATTGAAAAGATGTTATAATAAAACTTTAAGCGATAGCTTTTTTTACATTTTTGTCAAACCTTCGAAGGCCGGTATTTAAAATCAAAAATTAAGTAGAACTCAAGTCTAATCATAATTATATCAGCCAGAGAACGTCCACTGCTTCTTCTTCTTTTCAATTCCACTGCTTCTTCTTATTTCCAAGTCCACTGCTTCTTCTTCTTTCCACGCCCACTGCATCTCTCATAGATTTCCACGACGATCGGTTACATGCCGTGTGTCGCCACCACCACACCACCACCACGCTTGGCAGGAGGGTTGGTGAACGCAGAATGGCTGTTTTTCATAGAAGGGGCGCTGATGTCCATTCCTCTGGTTAGAGTTCCTTAGGTGCTTTTTACAACATCCACGATGGAGAAGATGGCGTGGTCCCATATTCTAAATCCGGACACTATATGGAACCACTGAAGTCTAGATTGCGATAGGTTCAGTGCTTATAATCAATTGTTGCAATCTCGATTCAAGTTCTACTTAAGTTGTGATTATTATCGTTAAGTAACACGGATCTGAGTGTTTCCCGAAGCAATATTAAAAACCCGAAGGTAAGTCGATCGGTCCTATAGCGCAATAAAGTACCTTACCCAACTTTAGGCCCCCACATGCAACTGGGGCATAGCTCAATGTTCTCCTTGTCTTTCCTCACGCTGCATATAGTGCGGGTACTGGATAATATCTTCTCCACGAGGGTCACCGGCTTTGGCGGTTTCTTCGGAGGATTTTGACGATCTGAGAACATACTTTCCAATGTAAACATTAATACCTTACTGCAATTCCCAAATTGTTAGACATCCGTTATTTTATGCCTACAGCTTTAGTGAAATCCTATGTGGTAGGGAGCGACCTCTGTGATTCATCTTATGAATGTTCGAGCACAGCGTGTCATCCACAACGACCAAGGCAACTTCGTCACTCTTATCAAGTCCTTGGGTATGTATGGAGGTGCGCGCACATTACGACGTGACGTGACATTTCCATATATATCCATAGTGACGAAATTGTCACGGTGACTAAAGTCACCCATGCGCACCTCCATACCGACCCACGGACTTCATAAGAGTAACGAAATTGTCATGGTGACTAAGTCAACCGTGCGCGCTAGCTCTAAACCTTTTTTTTTATTGGTGCCCAGTGGAAATTCTTCATGAACTTCCTTCGCCCCGGGGAAGGACGAAGGGGTATGCCGGACTCCTACCGGCTAAAACCACTGGAGCGGTCATCTTCGGCACGTAAGGGAGGCTCCAGGTCCTCGTATGATCACACTAGAGCCGCCCACTGGTGCCACGCCTATTGGCACATCTCGGAGAGGGTGACTGTAAAGCGGTCACCCCTCCAGGGGGATTGTAAAGGATCCCCCAAAGCTCTAAACCTAGAATCCTCTTAAACCTAAGATTGTAAAGGATCCCCCAAAGCTCTAAACCTAGCGTGTCGTAAAAGGCGACTTCTTCCCGTGTGTTCAAAACAACATACTGCAAATACTAAACTTTCAGAGAAGCATAAGCCGACCATGAAGTTTATGGCTGATATGATAAAAAGGTATCTTAAGAATAGGCCAGTCGTGACACGAATTGGAAACGAGGAGATTCGTGCAAGAATTAAAGTTGCCTACATAGCTGAAAGGGTTTATCAGCTACAGTGACAATGGGTCGCATTGCTCGTAGAACTGATGGCCGTTGGGGCAGGATGGTTCTTGAGTGGAGACAGCGCACCGGAGAACGTAACGTGGGACGGCCGTGAAACAAGAGAGTCGAGATAGTCAGACGAACTGGTGGGGGTAGCTGGGAGTCTGCGGATTGAACCGTCCGTTGTGGAAATATATCGGGGAGGCGTTTGTGTTTGTGGAGTTCCTTTGGCTGGTATGATGATAATATGGAATACCATATTAACCATATGTAAATATTACCAGCCTGTCGCTACTTATCATATTTGTCAACCATGACCAGCCAGCGCCAATAGTAAAACAGCAAATTGAGGAATTAAAAAAAACGTTTTCTGATTATAAAACTTTTTGATTTATCTTTGACTATGCCTGTTGCAGACAGTCTGTAAGATACGTGATCAACCCTGAGGTGAACAGCGAAGGGCGTACTCGGCTAGAGGTAGGGCGAGGAAGCCACTTCTCCATAAAGAAAAACAGTCTTATTATCTTGACAACTACACTCCCCTCTTGCTACTAGAGTTCTTTTTATCTAGATCAATCATCATATATGTAGATCAATCTCCAGATTAGAAACTTATATTAGCTGCCCCCAGCTCAGATCCTGGATAGTGTAGGTGGCATTCGGATCCTTCTTGGCTTAAAGTCTGCCATCTAATGGGGACAACAAAGTCAAACCGGGACCTACTATTTTACGTGCCCTCCGAAGCAAGATGCTCTATTCAAACACCACTATGCCGGCACTAATCCTTACACTGACCTCGCCGAGCGTTGCTTAACCTCATGGATCGTTTCCGATCAACAAGTAGCTGATCACCAAAGGGCCTATGTGGACTGGGATAATTGGATGGCTATACCAGCACATTCAGTTCTATCTCGCCTTGTTGGTTAGTGACACGGTTTGGAGAAATATATGACGTCCCCTGGCTTTATTGAAAAGGAAGGAGCTTTCAACCAGTCGTACGATTAATGGGCCAGGAAATCTATATGGCGCGTCTGGATATATATATAATTATATATTATTATTATCTCGATGGAACGGGACGCTGGTCCCGTGCCGTTTTGGTGCTTTCGTGCACTACCACGACGCATGCTGATGCGTGTTATCTCTGCATAATGCATGCATGATGCATTATGCAGAGATAACACGTCAGAATTGTAAATAATCGGCTTCTTCGGCGATGACGGTTCACTATAGCGACGCTACGTAGGGTTGACTTGAAAAATACTTGAAAGATTTTAACTGCGAAATTGTATCGATACAACTTGAGTTTTAAGAATTTTGGAATATCAGAGAAGAGAATCCCTTTTTTCACTGCTGGTGGGATTCTTATTGCAAGAGTCCCGTTAGGAAGGTACCACCGTAGAGCCAGATATTCGCCGCCAAGCAGTAGTGTTTCAATTTTAGATATTACTGTGCTCCTGTTAGAAGGGTAAAATTAAGAAAATAAACAGCTTGTCTCAAGGTGTAGATGCAGTGTGGTGCCACGCAGGACTAGTATCCTGGGTAGTATTACAATTGTTATTGGCAGGTATAACGCCTTCCAACTGGCGAATGATAGTTTCGTCTCGCCACGAGTCGTAAAAAACACTGCCATTCTGTTGCGTAATCGAAATTGGAAAAGATTCCTTTTTAGGTTTCCAAAAGTCATAAGTACTTGTTATCTGTTTTTAACTTTATACAAGATCCCTTTACCGATTTATTTTTATTTTTACTTTGTTTCTTCTTTCATCGTGTAAGTGCTGAGCGATTCCGAAATAAAATTATAATCAAATAAATTCCTTTCTTTCTTTCCACGACACAATTCGCAGGTAAGACCATTCAGGTATTCCTCCATGAACCCCGTGTACTGACGCAGTATGGTAACGAGCCATTCTCTTCTACAAGCGAGGTGGAAAGCGGAGGGACAGTTGGGGCACTCCCGAAGACGATCCCCCTTCCCGCAGACGAGGCACCACGTTGTATGCTGGTTTATTACTACTTTCACTGGTGATGTCGAGTTCTGTAACCAATATAGGTGATTAGTGGTCAGCCCACAAAAGGTGGCGTTGAAGATGCGAAATGACCCTACATTTTGGGCAAAGCGCTCGTTGACTGTAGGCATACAAAACATATTAGATTTTCAGTCCTTTACGTAAGGTAGTTTAATTGATATGCACGTTTCTGGGATTACAATAAATATATTATTGCCTTTCAGGACAGGCGGAAGCGGTAGCAAAATTCGTTTTGCGGCGAGATACTGCATAACCTGTCCTATAGAAAGTTATATTTAACCATTCATAAATCCCACTCCGCTTTTTTGTTGCATGCTCTCTTTCATCGAGCTAGTTTAAGGGATATGCAAATGCGAACGTAAATCTGTTTTATATATACTACAGACTATATTGTGAATGAGGATCAATTTGGTATGGGCAGGCCCCTAAGCTTGGTTGCCTTGAGAACTTCTTAGGTGTAAAACTCATTAAAACAAAAAAAACAGCCGCGAGTAAACCTATTAAATGTATATTATTTTAAAAAATTAAGCAGGTAAATAGAAGAGACATTTAATCAAAATAAAACGACCCATTACATGCCCCGAGAACCAAGCATCGAGGGCCGCGCTATTTAAAAAGAAATTTACTAATTCATTTCCACTAGTAATTGCAGTGAGCTGGCGCTGTATGAGGAAGTAGCGATGGTCGGAGCAGACGTGTCCTTGAGTGGGGACCGCGAGCCAAACATCGTAGTGTGGGCCAGGAGATGGCACACACAGCCAGACGGATCGTAGACCGTTAACCTGCAGAAAGCAGTGGGGACAGACCCGCTGCCTAAAGCAGTGACAGGCGTCATTAAAATTTTAAAAAGTTCTTTTATCTACTGTACAATACTAATTAAAAAATTGTCTTTGTTACAGAGAGCATACAGCAGCTGTGACACTGACTATCTTCTCAAGGGCGACCTTTCTACAGTCACCTTCCCTACGCTAGAGGGGTGACCGCTTTACAATCAGTCCCTCCGTGATGTGCCTATAAGCGTGACACCAATGGGCGAGGACCTGGAGCCCCCTTCGGTGCGGAAGATGACCGCTCCAGTGGTTTTAGCCGGTAGAAGCCCGGCATGCCCCTTCGCCCTACCCCGGGGCGGGGGAAGTTCATGATGAATTTCCACTGGAGACCAATATAAATATAAAAAACCGGACAAGTGCGAGTTTAACTCGCTTGGAGAGGGTTCCGAAATTTCTGAATATATTGTCTATTGTTGAATTGTCTTGTGCCTATAATTTATCCCAAGAAGAAACTTAAGATTAACCCACACATTCCAACTGCAAATATAAGTCTGTACGAAAAATATTGATGGATACTCAATGTTATTTTAAGACCATAGATTGCTTATAAGTTTTCCTATAATCTTAAAGAACAATATACAGGAAATTTTTAAACATTTTTGGCTCAGTAGTTTGGAGTCACCGCCACAGTGGTAAATTTTCATGTATTTTCTTAAATAACTATAAAATAACAACAAAACGCAAACAATGCAAACCGTTATTCTTTAATTTTCTAATTTGACCCCCAAAAATGATGCCCATATTAGAAAAAAAAAAATATTTACGTTACACATTCGTGTTTGGGTCACAAAAGTTTATATGTGTACCAAATTTCAACTTAAGCGGTCAAGTAGTTTCAGAGCAAATTGTCTGTGACAGACGGACAAACAGACAGACACCAGTGATACTGTAAGGGTGCCGCCGTTTTTTCCTTCGGACGTTCGGAACTCTAAAAAGGTAACTGATTAGATAGATTCTCAATACCAATAAATAATTCTTAGGTCACTGTGTTCGATTTTATAAGAAGATACCTATAGCAATTACAGTTTCAATCAAATCAAATAAAAAATCACACGTTTAAACAATTCTCAAAAAGCTCACTATAGAATTAAAACTATGACGACGATAGAGATATATATGTAATTATGGCGTTAGTCTCCTGGTGCGCTTTCCGCCTATCCGCGATATCCTGGCGGAGATAGATGCGTAGGTCCATGATTGAACACGCTCCCTCCGCCAGAGGGGCTTTGATAGGCTAAGCCGGCAGGCTCGACGACACATTCGAGAAATGGCGCGAACCAGCCTTTACAATATCTGAGATGTGCATAAAGGAGTGTTTCCAAAAGGTGAAAAAAGTTTGAGTGCATACTTACCCTTTTGCCATTAGTTATTTCATTGCCTCATTAATAAAGAAACAATATGAAAACAAATTTTCTTACCCAATTATCAGATGAATCTTTACTGCTATCAGTCTGCTTATGAACAAAATTGTATCTCCAGCATTGATGCAAGTAATTCTCTATCTCTTTCTCTGATACAATATTTTTTATGACCATCTCAAATTTATCCTCTGTACTTGCATCAACATTCATCAAATAGTCCAGACAATCTTTATTAGTATCTATATCCCTTTGAAGATACTCATAGTACTGGTCGAACAGTGTATCTTTGCCTCTACGGACAAATTCTTTAAAGGCATTTTCATATCTGCCCTGTTTTAAGGGGGTGTGAAGTACATCATATGTTACATTGAGATCTGGTTCTTTTTGCTTATTTAGTTTAACATTCAAAGGCACTAATAGATCTTCTTTTATTTTTCTCTGAAAATGTTTGATTCATGTATTACCTCATATCATATCAGCCATTTATACATCCACTGCTGAACAAAGGCCTCCCCAATAGATTTTCACAACTGTGTCATCATTTTGGGGGGTATTTGCCAATACTCACCTTGCTTGGCAGGCGGGTTGGTGAGAGCAGTATGGCTACCGTTTCACAGAAGGGACACTGCTGCCCATCCCTCTGGTTTAGATTCCCTTAGTCGCCTTTTACAAAATCCACGGGAGGAGATGGAATGGTGCTATATTCTTAAACTGGACACCACATGTATTACCTATCAGTTAACAAAGATTGAAACTTTCTGATTATAATAATTATTTAATATGTAATATATTATTTGCGTTGCTGATGTCAGACTGCTAACCTTAAAAATATATTATTAATTGAATTTTAGTTGTCTAGTTTTAGTTTATTATAAATACCTTTCTAGGAACTGCTGTGGTCTTAGGTGGTGAGACCTTAGGGGCCTTATGAGCAGGTCCATAGAAGGGTCTAGACCTCTCAGCAAGATGCAGGCTAGTATATGGTAGCCAGAATCTGTTCTTTGTGTTACTAGTCTCCACATAGTAACACAATTCTTTTGTAACTGTGATTGTTCCATCTTCATTGCCCGATATACCTAGAACTGAAGATTTTTTATGATAGTCAGTGCCTACTTCAGTCAAATTGAATAAAATAAAACCATTTACTCAGTAAAATATGCCTTACCATTACAACTAGAATAACTAATTAATACACGACGGCCGTAGACAAGGCTCTTTTTTCATTTCGGTATACATTTTATCAATATTATTCAATGGATATGTATATTTAAACACAGAATGATATCTCAAGTAATATTATTCTAGTTTGTTTACATTTATTCAAATGCTTATATGTGAAAATCGTTTACTGCACTACATCGGCTTGGCTTACGAAAATAATGCGGGGAATCCCATACGATAGGTACCAAGAACCATGATCCAAAAAACGAACGAACGCCATTACCAGTTGAAAAATATAAACAAACGCGCCGAGTTTTATCCTTTTACAATGTTTTAATGTTACCCACCTTTATCATCATAAAATAATCCTTTATCGTTTTTCACAACTTGGACGTTAGCGTAAACTTTTTTGCAAATTCTAGCGAGGGCTATGTCGCCTAATTTCCAATGGTAAATGCCTGTTTTTTTTGTTGTCATGGTGAAAGAAATGATGTAATACAACCATTATATAATAAATGCACTAAATATTTTCAATCAAATTTAACATTTCTACTATTACTGACATAGATATTAATAGTTTACTGAATTACATATTATAAAACAAACATAGGTCTGACGTCTGTAGGTAGGTAGGTACTATTATATTGAAATGACTGAAAGAAATAAAAATTAACCAAATGGTCTAAGATGAAAGAAAGCCTTTAAAACGGAAAAGTTCATTCGAATATCCGTAACATATTTTATTGAAAGGTTGTTTGGGATATGAACAAATTAATAAAAAAGTACGTTAATCAATAATTAAGGTATGTACCTACCTAGGTACACACTATGACACTACACATGGCTACTTAACAAGCTATACATATCCAGTTAACGCTGATCTCTCATCGTACGGAAAGTCTATACAATATGAGATCAGCTTATAATGGAAATGATAGGAGTAATAGAGTGAGTACAAGTACATACGTAGTAGAGAGGGGACGCCGTAAAAATCTCGCCCCGGGCGCTATTGCGCGTAATGCTAAAACCGGCACTGCTAGTACAGGTAGCATACGAACCTAAATCGAATAGATATTTCATTGGTAAAATGTATTTTTTGAGAATCTTTGTTCAAAAGGAGATTTTGATACAAGTTTAGACATAACAGTAATATAATTTTATAATTTGAAGTCACAGTTGCCAAACTGTTAATAAGACAATATTAAATGACAGTGCCTACTTACTGTGTTATTTTTCAAGAGGACTAAAACAATGAGACAGATTAAAAGCCTGATTTCCGTGTGTTGTCCTTAAGAATATTTCCGCCTGTAGACCTAGTAATTCCCCCAATGGTAATGGGTATTGGCATGGGTAATTTCATGGAGGACTTTGAGGATAGAGCACTAATGACAGCTATACCGAAGATGTTCAATCGACTCGTAGATGACACTTTCACACCTTGCCTCACAATAAGAGTCCCTGCATTCCTACACAAAATTCTATACATATAAAATTAAGTTTACTATGGAATTGCAGAAAAACTAGACCTTGGCCTTTCTTGACATACTTCTCACCCATAATCCTGATAATTCCGTTAGTGTCCTGTGTATAGAAAGCCTACCCATACAGAGAGATACCTTAACAGTGAATCTCACCACAATCCATATCAGTTAGCTACCGTGGCCAAATCTGGCAGGGGAGCTTCAACATGCGAAGCAAGTTCATCAACATAACAATTTGAGAGCGCCACATCCGTAGAAGCCACCCGCGACCCACCACGGTTGATCGACCACCTGCTGTTTTACCGTTCATTAAGGGAGTCACCGACAGAATTGGCCACATCTTGAAGCGTGTTTCTATAAAACCTACTTCAGGCCGTCTAAGAAGATTAACTTATAGACCGGTGAAGTTTCACATTCCTTTACAATATGCAAGGTTCTTTGACTGTGGCTGTGGGTTGTCAGTAATTATTATTAGGTACGTCTGGCTCTTGGAGGTCGCGAGCACGCTTATTGGGAAATATGCGTGCTCATACCGAGCGACCCCCGGGAAGACAGCGGTGTGCATATGGTCACGTACCGCTGTGCGCAGCATAGCGCATAACTGGGCTTCAGGGGAATCCCCCCGAGAAGTGCCTGGGGAGGTGGCCTTTTTACAGTCGCCTTCTCTCTGTTAGAGGGGGTGACCGCTTTACAGTCATCCCCTCCGATATGTGCCTAAAGGCGTGGCACCAATGGGTGGCTCTAGATGGAGATTGTTCGAGTTCCTGGAGACTCCCTTCGGTGCCGAAGATTACCACTCCGTTGGTTTTAGCCGGTAGGAGTCCGGCATACCCCTCTGCCCTTTCCCGGGGCGAAGGAAGTACATGAAGTATTTTTAGCGGATCAATATTTTTTTTAAAAAGAAACCCCTATTTCACCTGCTAGTTCCTGAAAATACTACGGAGTCATTTGACGTGGGCAGCATGTAACCGGTTGTTGTAGAAATATATGGGACAAACCTTTGTTCAGCAATGGACGTCCTTTGGCTGATGTGATGATAAACTAAGGTCGGAATAATCTATTATTAGTGGTTTTACGCGAAGTAATTAACTTGAGCCGTCTGACTTTTGGCTGCCCCTCATCCATCCTGATCATATCATTTATTTATTTTTATTTTATTTATTTCAAATAGGTTCACCCACAGCATATATATACATATGGATGCGTTAGGTTCAAAGTATTGTTCTAAATATATATGCCAATTACGGGTTAACACAGCATTTACTAAACACGACGACATTACCACTTAGTTACTAACATTAAAATAGGTATTGACTATAAAACGAATACTATTATATTACATTTTAAACCTATAGAAGTGAAGTTAATGAGGTAAGAATATAGCCAAACAGAGTCCAACAGTAGCTCAATATAAAAGTTGTGTTTTTATAAACGATGTTTATATATCATAGTAGTAATAAACGATGCTGCATTACTATATAAATATTACTGCTTGGTGCTAGTACGAGTTGCTTTTTGCAATCTTAACGTAATAGTAAACTACACGTTTACCGCGTTCGGCACTGCGATTGGTTAAAGAGTTTGGAGCGGGCCAATCGCAGTGCAGAACGCGGTCAACCTGTAGTTTACTATGACGTTTCGATCGTAAAAAGAAACTGGTACTAAGGGTAGGTACTTATCTCTTTGGATTCACGGTAACAAATGTACCTATACATATGTGTATAGTAAGCTATTTGTTATTTTCTTCTTCGTTATGTAGTAAAACGCCCTAGTCGTCGGTTCAATAATGACGTATATGGCTGTTTAACTGTAAGGACCCCTTTCTTTTTTCTGGGGTAGGACGAAAGGGCATGCGGGACTCCTACCGGCTATAAGCACTGGGGCGGTCATCTTCGGCACCTAAGGCGGGCTCCAGAGTCCTCGATTGATGACACTAGAGCCACACTAGAGACTAGTCTTCGCGTCTGACTAGAGTCACATTGCTGCCACGCCTGTTGGCACATCTTGGAGAGGCTGACTGTAAAGCGGGGGGATTGGACCTAATGACTGAAATTTAAACGAATTATGATTTTATGCTATTAAACTTTTTGGGTATTATTATTCATTTTTTTGGAAATTCCTTCTTGTGCTACCATCTAGCATCAAGTAATAGTAGCGTCAATTGAAGTAAGCATAGATAATATTATAAATGAACTCATCAGTAGTCAGCGATGTTGGCAGACATAATAGTACCATCTAGCGTCA
The DNA here is from genome assembly GCA_947459985.1 of Diloba caeruleocephala. Lineage (NCBI taxonomy): Eukaryota > Metazoa > Arthropoda > Insecta > Lepidoptera > Noctuidae > Diloba > Diloba caeruleocephala. Next base: position 9,602,994 of record OX381627.1, on the reverse strand, counting down.
AGTAATAGTAGCGTCAATGGAAGTTAAAGGCACTGCCATCTATAGTATCAACAATATATATAAACATTTCGACTACGCAACAATAGATGGCAGCAGTACTACAGCCACTACAGCGTTGGCAATGATAATAATATATGTTTTTTTTCTACAACTAAAATATTCTTTAATTCATGAATTAAAGAATATTTTAGTTGTAGAAAAAAAAACTATTATATTTTATTTAAACTATTTACTAACACATTTAAGTAAGTGGGGAACCACTTACTTAAATTTGTAAATAAACAGTTTGACTATGCAACAACAGATGGCAGTAGTACTAGCGTTGGCAGATATATGATACTACCAGCTTCTAGCGTCAAGTAGTAGTTAGGTAAATTGAAGTTAAAAGCACTGCCATCTATAGTTTAAAAGTATAAACAAACAGTTTGTCTACGCAACAACAGACGGCAGTAGTACAAGCGTTGGCAATAATAATGAGTTAATTTTGTAACACAATTAATAATCTTGTATAAACAATAATCTCAGCGGGCTAGTATACTTATAAGTATAAGGATAAGTTTTCCTCATTTACCTAAATGTATAAATCTGCCTATAATATGTGATATTTAAGTACTAAAAAATACATTATCTTATGGTTTGAATACATACCACCTCCGCCATCAATTCAATCGAATGAAGTCCACTGCTGGACACAGGCCTCCCCCTAAGATCACCACAACCACCGATATGGATGTGTTGTGGGCTCATTGAGGGGTTTTGCCATAATCGCCACGCTTGGCAGGCGGGTTGGCGATCGCAGTTGAGTTGTTAATGTACTCGAAGGACGCTGCTGCCCATCCTCCGGCTAATCCCTTAGTCGACTTTTACGACACCCATGGGAAGAGATGAGGTGGTGGCATTCTGAGCCGGCATCAATATACAAGGTCTTACTTTAATAGTCCACGATATTTTCCATGTAGCCTATGTGAATGCTGACGATAACGTAGGTATCACCAAAAAAAAATCTGTGTCTGTTGTTGTTTTTCAGCATTTTTATCACTTTTTTCATTATTTACTGGTTCTTCTAGTAAGTTATAATAATATCCACTTGCATCTAGTAAGAAAATGGTGGTCGTGGCCTGCCGACCTATTTAGGTAGTCGGCAACGTCTAATGAAACAGGCGAAAGGAGGCGCCCGTCAGCGTCGCACAAAAGAAGGAAACAAATTTTTCACCGCCAAATTAATTTTATGTGGTAGGTACATCATCTTTAGCATTTACTACGGTGCCATGCAAAATGTCGTGGATTATTAAAATAAAACCTTATACCTATAGATATAAAAATAATAGACTATGCTTTTTACTACTTAAAGAGACTCAGCATTTGCATGCGAGGGAACTTAATCTTCAAGTTCCCAGTAAAAAGGCATTGTTGGTAACTACTTACCCATGTAACTTTTAAACCCACTCTCCCCTACCGAACGTAGCTTGTTGGTACGTATACGTGCGTACCCCACGCACACAAACCCAAGTTAACTTAGGCAATGACAAAGGCTAAAGGGTAGCTATAGATCACTGCGTGCTGATTCTACTACAGTTAGGTCCAGTGGCCGCCCAAGATAATTTTTACATAGGTATGTGGTGCAAGATACTTATCCTGTTTGCGCTTCTATATTGGTGTTAATTATGGAAATTAGAGCGCTTTCTGTGCAGACATTATTAATCTATGACTAAGCCACATTCAGACAGACTGACAAGAGACTTTTTTTTTTTTGCCGTTGCATATATTATGTTGTTAAAAAGAATGACAAATATTCTAGTCAAGGATCAAACATAGTTGTTTGATAAGGGCGGTGCGCGCGATGCGTCAGAACCAGGCGCCGCCACAAAGGGACGCCATCGAGACGACGAAAAAAAACCGAGTAAATATTCGATTCCCCCCAAACCGCGTAGTTGGCGGCGGCGCTGGTATTCGGCATAAACCTTATAAAACAAATATATTTGATCCTTGACTAGAATATTTAATTGTCGTTCTAAATATGTAGGTAGGGACATAATTTGAACAAGTGACAAAAAATATTGTGTCTTGTCGGTCTGTCTGTATATGTATAGAAAGCTCTCTTATTTCCATAGTGAACACCACTGTAGAAGCGCAAACAGAGATCTTCATCATCATTATCATCATATCAGCCACAGGACGTCCACTGCTGAACAAAGGCCTCCCCCTTAGATTTCCACAACGAGCGGTTACATGCCGCCCTCATCCAACGACTCCCAGTGACCTTCGCCAGGTCGTCTGTCCACCTCGTTGGAGGTCGTCCCACGCTGCGTTTTCCGGTGCGCGGTCTCCATTCTAGAACCTTTGTGCCCCAGCGGCCATCAGTTCTACGAGCAATGTGCCCTGCCCATTGCCACTTCAGTTTACTAATCCTTTCAGCTATGTCGACAACTTTAGTTCTTCTACGGATCTCCTCATTTCTAATTTGATCTTGTAGAGAAATACCAAGCATAGCTCTCTCCATGGCTCGCTGGGTGACCTTGAGCTTTCTTATGAGGCCCATTGTGAGTGACCACGCCTCTGTTCCATATGTCATCACTGGTAACACACACTGGTTAAGGACTTGCGTCTTGAGGCATTGCGGTATTGTTGAAATTATCTAGGGCCGCAATTGGTATCGGGTGCCCAAATGTACCGCAATTCCGCAAATATGTGTAGGTACCTACACACGAAATGTTTTTTGTTGCAAGTCGTCAATCCCTCACTTATTATTTTTGTTACCCGTTTTCAGAATTTTTGACACCTTGTAATTTGAACTTACAGTCGCTCTTTTAAATACTATCCCTATTTTAATAATATGAGTGAATAGCGCGTTTGGTCCAATCCAAGGATTTCATTCTGTACCTAGCTAAGTATGGACTTGAATAAAAACTAAATAATATTATAATATTATAACTTATACCAAAATTTTAATAGACGAATTTCGAATGCTCGAAATTCAAATAGCGGGCCTACCTACCCACATTATCCAGTTCTCTTTCACTACGCCCTAAATTTTCACCCCATCTTATAAAATACCTACGTATTTTCCCCTCTCACATTATATCGCCAGAATCTATTGACAAACACTATACATAAGTATATTCGTCAAGCGAGATGCTGGCGCGTGATTGGTCGATCTCGCAGAGGGCGTGCCACGAGATCGCAGCATCCAATCCCCACTCTCAAGGAGACGATGACAAGTACATTATGTATGTTATTTTGTTGAGATTTGGGTCTTATCTTGTTGTATTTATTATCTTTGTGAATGTGTGTGTGGTGGAAATGGCGTTGGAGGCAATAATATTTAAATGTATAGAAGAAACACAAAGGTTAGGGTTGAGCAGATAATACATATAGGTAGGAGATATGTACAGTTTGTACTGTGTACTCGATTTCAATATCTTCCTAAACGTTATTAAAAACACAATCGATTTTAATCCGATAAGTTACCCGTCCGTTTCGCTGGGCGTAAATTATAATTTAGTGATAGATTCTATGCTTATAAATAATGCAAATTAAAAGTATCGTATATCCTATTTGATCGTTGGATCGTGATGACGTCTCAAACTTGACTATTATATTATTATTAATTATCTAGTACCTAGATACTTATAAAAAAAAATTCAAAGGTTTCGCCCTAAATTTTGAAACAGGTTCAGTTTTGAATGCAGGGAAGATAGTTTTTTTATTAAATAAGATTTTTACCAATTGGTTATTTTAATAGTACCTACCTACTTAACTTTCGTGATATTCATGTTTGCTAGTGTAGATACTTACTTAAGATTCAATATGGTACCTTTTTACCTAGGTATAGGTAGGTAATTGGAATTTTTTGAAAGCAAACATTTCAGGGAACAGTCGATCGGGGCGATCTGGCGAATCTAAAAGAGCCCTCCAGCCAGGACTGAAGAGGTAGGTAGGTGGAGAAAACCAGTCCCAGTTCACTTACTTATAAGGGTAGGTATTTTATCCGTGTGGTGTCCGGATTAAGAATATAGCACCACTCCATTTCCTCCCATGGATGTCGTAAAAGGCGACTAACGGACTCTTAGCCAAAGAGCTGGGCAGCAGCGACCTTTCAGTGTTACGGTAGCCATACTGCGCTCACCAACCCGCCTGCCAAGCGTGTAGGTGAGTATTGGCAAATACCCCCCGAAATGACCACGCAATTGTGGAAATCTATGAGGGAGGCCTTTTTTCAGCTGTGAACGTATAATTTTTTTTTATGAAAGGCTTCTCGCACTCATTCCAAGAGGGATGTAGATGCTTAAGGCTGATATGATGAAGGGTGCTTTAGTTAATTAGTAGGTATGTAGGTAGATGAATTGTTTCACTGTTCTTGTATGCCTCCCCCTCTCCTCCCTTACTATTGTAGGTAGTTAGGTAATTATTAAATTATTATCTGTACCAATATCGTCAGCGCAGCGACTTCTGGGTGAACTTCTCTGACAACCCCGAGAACTATAAGATTAAATTCAAATTGACTGGTCAACTTACCAAATGGTGGCCCATAGGTTCACGGACTCCCTTCTTAAACAGAATGTTGCGGGTTCGAAATCCGCCATGTGACTTTTTCAAAGTCATATGTAATTTCTTATTTAATTAAAGACAATACTAGCTTTAACGGGGAAGGAAAACATTGTGAGGAAACCTGGATCAATTGTTCTGATATGGTCAACACGAAGGTATTATGGCAAGCGTGGTGATTAATGCTGATTCCTCTCTATGATAAGAAGCTTTTGCTCTGTAGTGGGACAGCAACAGACCGATAGTAGAATTCTATCTTGAATTCTAATGAATCTACATCTGCCGCCCTGTGTGTGCTCTACCGATTGTACAACGGACAGTGTTCTTAGGAATTGTTAGATATTTGGCCAACCGTTTTAGTTTCTACTATCGCGCATCATGCATTTGTGGGGATTCTTCTAAATATACTAGAGCCAAAATGGTCTCGAACCACCTTAGCCGTATAATTTATTTAAATTAATTTTGTACACTGTAGCATCTGCAAACACATAGGTAAGTCTATTTTATAGTAATGTCTTAGGTTTTCGCGATTGTTATACATTATAATAAAACAATTTTAAACGGATTAGATCGCGTATATTATAGATTTTTGTTTTTCCTGACGTTTCGTATACTTTGCAGCATTCGTGGTCGCAGGATGACTAAGGTGACAGACGTAGTTACAGATTTTAAAAAGTTATCTTATTTTATCTACCGTACAATGTTAATCAAAAAATTAGTTTCGATGCACGCAGTAATCACTCGCACTTCGCAGTGTCTTGATGTTTTTAGTGGGGTATGTTGTTTGGGACTTTATTATTTTAATAACTGGATTCCAAACAGGTGGTACCTGCCAACCATCTTCTCTATTAAAATTAGGATGTTTTTTAATTCCAATAGCCTCACGAAAAATTCTAGGTACATATCGGTTCTCTTTCCCGAGGACTTGAGGTTGATCAAAACGAGATAGTGGTTGAGTTTGCCTGAACATGTCACACATTGCAGACTTTGGGGAGCGTCTGAAAAATTATTTTATTATAAGTCTATTTTGTTAGGGAAATTTTCAAGATTCCAATCACTTGTTCTATTGTACTGAAATACAATTTTGAATTGTGGCAAATGTATACATACATATTATATAGAGCTGACTGTTGTTTGCAGAGTTTACCTTTTAACCTACTGGACCAAAAGCCATAAGAAATCACGCGCCTGTCAGTTTAATTAAAAATACATTTACTGTAACTTATCGAAACATTATTATAAAGAGCATGTAAGTCGCACAGATATACAATATTTTTATAGAGCCTACATTTATTTACACCTACTGTCACGACCAAGAGTTTCACCCACCCGGAAGGCCAGGAAGCGTAATGATATGGGCAAGAATACGCAACTTGCGAGCGGCCATATTTTATACGCGTGTAATGTCCTTAAACAAGTGAAAGTGTCGTAGCAGATGGCAACTCTCTCCCAATTATTTTGTGGCCAGTCGACACCAATAATTATTGTCTTTAATTTTGTTTAAACGTATTGAAGAGAGATGAAGAGTTAAATAGACATATCTTTCTTTGCTGTATTAACTAGGCATTTCTTTTAGCATATCCATGTGGTGTCCTGAATAAGAATATAGCACCACCCCACTCGTCTCGTGGATATCGCAAATGGCGACTAAGGGCCTCTAAACCAGAGGGATGTACATTAACAACTCAACTGCGATCGCCAACCCGTCTGCCAAGCGTGGCGATTATGGCAAAACCCCCCACAACACATCCATATCGGTAGTTGTGGTATCTTTGGGGGAGGCCTGTGTCCAGCGGTGGACATCATTCGGCCGGAATGATGATGATGAATGAACGTCCACTGCGGAAGAAAATACCTCCCCCATACTTACCTAGATTTCCACAATGACCGGTTACGTGCCATACAACGACTCCCAGCGACCTTCACCAGTTCGTCAACCCCTCTTGTTAGAGGCCGTCTCACGCGGCGTTTTCCGGTGCGCGATCTCAACGGCAATCAGTTCTACGAGCAATGTGCCCCACCCATTGCCATTTCAGCTTCTTACCACGTCCTTGTTTGCAACCTCTTTAACTCTCACAGTTAATCACCTACTGCTTAATAGAGCTTTAAGATGGGACAAAAAGTGTCGGTCTGTTAGGTACCGACCGATCGATCGATGTAATACAATCGAGAACTTTTTACCGGTCCGTAGCTCGTGCCGACACCGACTCGCTTCCGGTACTTGCGATAACACAAGTGTTAACGAACTTTTTGTTTTCGTATTGGTTCGTGGAACTGATGGCTGATTGGGCAGGGAGAATACGTACTGTACGCAGGGTGGCATCCAACTAGATGGACAGTGTACCTGGTGAAAGTCGCTGGGACTCGTTGGATGCAGGCGGCATGCGACCAGTTGTTGTGCAAACATATGCAGGGGAGGCCTTTGTCCAGCAGTAGACGACGGGTCCTACGGTTGATATGATGATGATGATTGGTAGGTACTGGTATATAAGTAGGTACCTGCCTAAATAGACTTACTGGCAGATGAGACTGTTGTGCTGGGTAGAAACTAATTAATTAAAACTTGCCCAGTTTCTTTATAATAATAATAATAAGTCACCGTCTGCCACAGAATTTCTCTTTAAAGGTTGAAAGGCAGACGCCGTTTTTCAGTTTTTCTTAGTATTAAATCCATTTAGCACTTATTGCAATTGTAGTTTCCATTTCATACAATAGTTTAATACCTCCGGGGACAATCCGAGACTGCATTTTATAGTGCAGCCATGGAGAGTCCCCGGTTAGTGTCCCATTACATTTTAGATTTTAAATTCTCGTAAAGGGATTCGCGTGTTGGACCCATGTCCCCGCGTAAGCCTATCAAAAGACCGAGCTCCCTCTTACAGGGGATATGAGCCTGTGAATAGAGAAACACGTAGATAATAATTATAATAGTTTATTTAATAATTTTAATTTAACTTAATTTATGAAATTAATGTTTATTAATATTTATATCGCGAAACCATATAAAGACAAAATGATTTAATTAGTTCCTTATGCGGATGACTGCTGATGATGAGGGCTTTCTGCCAACCTGAAGATGCAACACGGTTTACTTAACCTGTACTAGGTAGGCAGAAAGAGCGCAAAGCGAGGCTTGGGGGGATCCTTTACAATCCTCCCCGAGAAGTGCCTGGGAGGGCGACCTTTTTACAGTCGCCTTCCCTCCGCTAGAGGGGGTGACCGCTTTACGGTCATCCCCTCCGTGATGTGCCTAAAGGCGTGGCACCAATGGGCGGCTCTAGTGTGATCTTACGAGGACCTGGAGCCCCTCTTCGGTGCCGAAGATGACCGCTCCAGTGGTTTTAGCCGGTAGGAGTCCGGCATACCCCTTCACCCTTCCCCGAGGTGAAGGAAGTTCCATGTAGAATTGCCACTGGACAACAATAAAAAAAAAGCACCATTTTTTTATTGGGCCTAGTGGAAATTATTCATGAACTTTCTCCGCCCTGGGGAAGGACGAAGGGGCATGCCGGGCTCTTACTCGCTAAAACCACTGTGGTGGTAATCTTCGGCACCTAAGGGGGGCTCCAGGTCCTCGTATGATCACACTAGAGCCAGGCAGAAAGCACCTATCACCATCATGACACGATGATGGGTGATTTATGCATAACTAATCTACAATATAGATTAAGTTGTGACGAAGTCATCCTTCATCTTCATTTCAATCAATCTCTTTCATGACGTCATACCTTTTATCTCCATCACTGTTCACCTCATGATTCATTCTTTATTCAAACCAAAATTCGTATTTATATGTGACGTAGAGTCGCTCTTCATATTTTGATCATTAATACCGATTAACACATTCCATTCGATTGTGAACGCTAGTGGTTCGACACACAGCTGTCGCTCTGACAAATAGTCTGCCTGCAATATTACAATAATTTATTTTTAACTAGCTTAATTATTGTGATAGTAAGCTATATTTTAAATATATAATCATCAGTGATACTTGCACTTGTGAATGACAATATAACAATATATTTATTACGTTTCACTTATCACATTAACTGAACTCCGTTACTTGCTGCCGTGGAGAGAGTCTCCTAGTTGAGCTAACCGGGAAGGAAACACGGAGGGAGGCACTCCGCGACAAAGTAAATGTTTAGGTAGCAACGTAAACCGATTTATGTAATTCGTATGTATTACAGTCATTGTGTATGGGGAAAATACATTACCGCACATATAAATTGAATCAGCAATTACAGAGAATTTCTAAAAGCGTTTACTGTAAACCACGGATACTGTGAACCAAACATTAGATCGGAGTGCCTAACTTAAATCTACTGTGCCTAGACATAATATATCATCATTATAAGATCATCACAACGACCGATATGGGTGTGTTGTGGGCTCATTGGGGGGTTTTGCCATAATCGCCTCCCTTGGCAGGCGGGTTGGCGATCGCAGTTGAGTTGTTAATGTACTCGAAGAACGCTGCTGCCCATCCTCCGGCTAATCCCATAGTCGACTTGTACGACGCCCACGGGAGGAGGTGGGGTGCTGGTATTCTGAGCCGGCACCACACGGCACTCATAATATATGAATCACTTTAATTATCTTTAAAGTTTGAAATAGGTTATTTTTTAAACGCTCTCATGCTTATTAGCGTCCTGTGTTTTTACATGCAAAAATGCTTATGTATGTGCAGGATGAGCCAGTCTTTCACCAGCTAAATCACCACTGTGTTCCTTTATGATGCCTTTCGCCAAGAGCGCAGTATTTCATCGTGTGAAAATGTTCGCAAATGCAATCACTGTTAGAATCTAGGTAGCGTAGCGGTTGAGACTTTAATAATACACTTTTACTATTATTATATTGGTTTATTGAAATACCAGCAATGGAGATAACTATTTAAAGTAATAAGAGAAATAACCCGTCTGCCCAGCGTGGCGATTATGGCAAAACAACACAACACACCGATATCGGTCATTGTGGTGATCTTTGGGGGAGGCCTGTATCCAGCAGTGGACTTCATTCGGCCGAAATGATTGAAGAGAAATAATGATTAACAATCTCACAGACTAGATAGAGAAAAAAAATCTATAAACATTTAACAGTTGTTAACAAAGAGTATTCAGTCTTAGATAGTTAAAATTTCATATTTCGTCTTTTCTGCTTTAATGTGTCATCCTGCAGCATTAAAGTGAACGGAAAACCCTATTCGAGTAAAATAGTATATAATCTCATAAGTAAGTTAAGTTTGACTGAGAAAGCTCTACAATACCGCAACCCCGTAGCTCTTGGCCCATCACAGAATTTTGTAAACCCCATCTCTGTGTGCGTAGAGAGGCGCGCGTGGAGCATGGCGCCTAGCCGGCTGCCGCTGCCGTTCCATTTGGTCCTATTTCTGGTTGGGCGACAAACTGCTGCAGGTTCACCACCCGTAGGCCACTCATGGAGGCCGGAGATTGGCACATAGTTGAAACCTACTGAATCTGAACTTTTGGCGTTACTACTGGTCATTAACTAAATATATATACACATGAACTTAAAATATCAGGACAATCTTAGATGAGTGTATTACTACCACTTAAAATGCACGGATATTTATGCTAATACAGTACAGTATCAATCAACCGATACGATTTATTATCACGCCTTTTAATATTAAAATGAGTCTCACTTCAGTACCCGCCGGTACCGCCTTTGTCAGCATCTGTCGTCAGTGTTTTTGTGTGGTTCCGTTAATTTCTCCAGTTTTTGTGGTAACACATTGTTCTCTCGTTTCTGGCGGACAGGTAGACAGACGAACTCTTAGCCTGATATTAGATGCGGTCAAATGTTGACCTGCAATAGAAAAAGTACATGACAATTTAAAGTGGATATTGTTAGAATTATTTGCTTGATTAGGCACTCTCATACCTTCAATATCTCCATCGCTCCATCATCGTGTTTTAGGTGGCTTTTTATTCTTATTCTTATTCTTTACTGTACAACATAAAACAGAAATAAAGAAAATAAAACATAAAGAAGGCTTTTGGTTAGAAACCATAACTATCTAAATAACAATTGTCGGGTGGTGTACGCACGGCTGCAAATCAAGCTAAACATTTCCAGTATAAGCTGATCTTGCATTGTATAGGCTTTCGGTACGATGAGAGATCAGCGTAAACTCGATATGTAGCCGTGAGTACCAATTCTGTACTTACTTACGTACTTAAGGATGAAAATTCTGTAGTTCTCTTTAACTACTAAATCATGTATATCGCAAATCGGCTCAGTATGGGATGCCACTCAGCCAGATAGATCGATGAGCTAAAAAAGGTAGCTGGGCAGACTGAATGTGAAAGGAAAGTGTTGTGGTGCCACTTGGGAGAGGGCTAAATAACTAATATCTCGTGGTGACGAGCGCAATGTGGTGCCACGTAGTCCTGGGTAGCATTACAATTGTTATGGACAGGCGTGAAGCTTACCACCACCAGGCGAATAACTTACTAGTGACGGGCCGATACCTGCCGGAGAGGTCTAATGCCTACAAAGCGTGTGCCTCACCCCCGGCTAAAGGTAAGTGGATGATCACCCTGGGGTTCTTGCTGGTAAGCAGTACGGCATGCCCCTCCGCCCTTCCCAAGGCGGAGGAAGTCCACGAGGCTTTCACCACGACAAAAATGACTTGCTCCAGGTCACCATATTATCTCCAGCAGTGTAGTAGGCTAGTTTGATTGATTGTGGCGAAAACAAAGAGACGAAAAAAAAGCAATGCTGACGTGGACAAGTTACCGCTAAGTACCAGTTCGTTACACATCGGAACTTTCCGTGACTTCGAGACTACCTGGCTATGAACGGTGGTTCTGGTACTATCTAGGAACTAAGCCCTGAATTACTTTCGATATTTCTTATCAGAGACTGGCAAGTAGTGTAACATGTAAAAGTGTCTGCTACAATCTAAATACTGAACAATCTATTCCGTGGTTAACTAATGAGAAAAAGGGGTGGCAACATTAGAATTAAATCGATCCTACTTTCGAATCCTGTATCAACTTTTTGTAGCACCAATCAATGACATAGAAAAAGTTAAATAAATAAAACCATAGATCCTAGACGGAAGGCAACAGGCCATAACCTCTCTTTTTGTCTATGGCACGGGCCAACAGGATATCGATCATTTGAGATAGTTTTTATTACTTCCTACAATTAATTTTGAAATGTTCTTTTAGTTAGAAGCTGGATCTAATTTACAATTTGTTTAATACAATTTAAAGTCGTATTGAAACGACACATCTCAATAATTCTACTTTAAATATGAAAGTTTGCATGTTTGTTGCTTAACGGCTGATCGGATTTGAATGTAGTGATGGCTTAGGTTTTCGCGATTATTACTCATTATAATAAAACACTTTTAAACGGATTACATCGCGTATATTATAGATTTTTGTTTTTCCTGTCGCTTCGAACACTTTGCAGGGTTCGTGGTAAAAACATCAAAACACTGTGAGTGATTACTGCGTGCATCCAAACTAATTTTTGATTATAATTGTACAGTAGATAAAATAAAGTAACTTTTTAAAATCTGTAACGGCTCCTGTCACCTTATTCATCCTGCTAACACGAACGCTGCAAAGTGTTCGAAACGTCAAGAAAAACAATAAACTACCATATACGCGATGTAATCCGTTTAAAAGCGTTTCATTACGAAAGATTATGACTTACTTTGAACAAGACATAGGATAGTCAAGTCCCATAAGCGTTTAAATTAGTTCCCTTGCGGACGAAGTCGATGATGAACAGCGAGCTCCAACATAACGTGCAATTTTTACAGGGCACAGAGCAAGCACCTAAGTTTGTCTCGATATTCATTATCATTCGTTCTGCCCTTAGACGACTGCTATAAAACATGATGTCGTCATCATCATCATCATCATAATTAGCCTATCGCAGTCCAAGGCTGGAAATAGGCCTCTTCAAGTGTACGCCACTGATCGCGATCCTCGGCTACTCTCATCCAGCTACTGCCAGCCACCTTGCGCAGGTCATCACTCCACCGAGCTTGGGGGCGTCCTACACTACGTTTACCAAGACGCGGTCTCCACTCAGGAACACGTTTTCCCCAATGGTTGTCGGTTCTGCGACTAATATGGCCAGACCACTGCCACTTCAGCTTACTAACCCTATGAGCTATGTCGATAACTTTGGTTCGATAACTTTAAGACGCTGATGTCGTAATACTACCTAAATGAACTTTTGGAGATTATCATACAATCAACATGTTGGATGAGGAGTGATTAAAGTCAGCACATACGATGATAGTAAATAATATTCAGATCCGTATGGTGTCCGGATTAAGAAATATAGCACCAAAATATCTCCTCCCATGGATATCGTAAAAGGCGACTAAGGAACTTAACCAGAGGGATGGGCAGCAGCGTCCCATCTGTAGAACAGTAGCTATACTGCGCTCACCAACCCGCCTGCCAAGCGCGGTGAATACTGGCTAATTCTCCCCAGTCCCCATTGATGACACAATCGTCGAAATCTATGGGGGACGCCTTTGTTCAGCTGTGGACTTCCTTTGGCTGATATATTCACTATCATCCGCTTTGAATATATGTTTTTCATAGAAGCCATTACCAAATTCTACCATTGGTATTGGTAATTTCGGAAATTTTGGACATTGTCATATAATGAACCTTTATTGACATCAGTTGATATGTACATGTTACATTTATTTAATCCTGCGCTTTAAGAGTCCCTTAGTTGCCTTTTGCGGCATCCAAGGGAGGAGATCTTGGAGTGGTGCTACACTATTAGTCCGGATACCACATCGATTAAGCAAGCGGATGATAGTAACTGACGGAAATGTCTATCCAATAATTACGAAGATACGGTTTGTAGACTGCTTTATTGTTAAAGGTGAAAGGTTTTAAATTAATAACTGTCGGTAAGAAGAGAGAGGATTTGTGCATTAGTTAGCTTTCACAGCATGCTGTCAAGAGATGGCTTGCGCATTATATGTAGCAGACTTCTATATGGCAAATGATTACTTATCACTTATTAATTGGTTCCAAGAGTCCCCGAGAAGAGACCTCGAAGGAGAGCAATAAATGCTATATCTGGGTGATTCTTTGAACATGTGCATATTACGCGGCTCTGACTAAATAACTACTTAGTGAGACTTAAATGAATGTTTTATTTTATGTTGTGTACAACGTATTTCTGGCACTATATATTGATGTACATAACATATTCCTATTGTAATAAACAATTAAGTTATTTTCATAAACATGCCTCAAATCTCATCACCATTCGTGTCCCAATTCCCAAATTTTAGCAATTCACGGTCGAAACTTTATAGATATATCCTGAAGATCGTATTTCTTTAAAGTAATTCAGATAGTACAATACAAGCTTTATAAGATAGCAAAACTATACGTATTAAAGAACACTTTTTAATCATTTGTAACCACTTTGAAAATTGTCCCAACACCATGAACTCACTACCATTTGTTAAAATTGTCGAAGGGACAAATTTTATCCACGACGTACTGGGATCTGACTGGGTACCTTAGCGGCTCCGTGCTCAGTTTCGCCTCACGCTTCTAGCGGGTCAAACATGAAACAGTGTTTTGGCGCGATCTGCAGCTTATATATAGCCCAGAAATAGAGTTTGTCAAAAAAAAATCTACTTACCATTCGAGCTTCCCGTGGTAAGTCTACTACACCTATTTATAATTTTTATGGACTATATTAATCACCATAGGATACTTTTTTCTTTAGTAAGTACCCAAAATTATAAAGTTCTATAAAGAAGGTATAATGTGAGAAAATGTACAAATATCTAATTACCGTTTCTATAATTACCATTTTTCCCGTTCGCATTTAGGGGAACGGTAGTGAGAAATTGAAAACGGTAATTAGTACACTTGTTTGTTATGAAGTAAATAAAAATGATACACATTTACATGGATTTATTTTTTATTACAGTAGACAAATAAGGCCAGTTGATCACGATATTATCCACAAATATATTTACTTAGTGGGTCTCAGCAAAGATATTTGTGGATAATTCGCGATCAATGCTTTTAGCAAGGGTTCGACAAAGTATAATGATTTTATAATCCGTAACGGTCAATCAAAATGAGTATATATTTATTTAAAGTATAAATTCAAAAGGTATACATTCACGTTAATGTGACCGTTATCTGTGTAATGTTGCAATAAATAGCATATCACACCTTTACGCAACTAAATAAAACCTTACTTTTAATACTTACTTTTTTAGGATAAACAGGCCTCGGAAAAAACAATCCAAAGAAGAAACACTAGCAAAAGCCACAATTGCAAGTAGAAGCAAAAATCAAAGTTGACCCTATTTTATATGCTTTAGACAAAAAAGGAACGTAGATGTAGAGAACATCTCTACATGTACGTTCCTTTTTTAAAATTGTGTTTTAACATGTAACATTAGACGAATTTATGAAAATTGTAAGGCAAAATACACATTGATGAACACTAAATAATAGAAAAAAGAAATGTTGATACTTTCAGAACTGCTGAAACTATTAAAAGGTACAATGAAAGTCCATCAATTACTGCAGAAAGAAAAGGAGTACCTGATATTAAGGGCGACCAGTTGCTTTGTGTGTTTGGACATGGAATGTAAACATACTAAATTTGTTGGAAAATTACGCTGTAAAGACAATATTACAAATAAGGAAAATGAAAATATTAATGTGATTAATGCAAACAAAACGTGATAACTAAATACTACACACGATATTATCCACAAATATATTTACTTAGTGGGTCTCAGCAAAGATATTTGTGGATAATTCGCGATCAATGCGTTTAGCAAGGGTTCGACAAAGTATAATGATTTTATAATCCGTAACGGTCAATCAAAATGAGTATATATTTATTTAAAGTATAAATTCAAAAGGTATACATTCACGTTAATGTGACCGTTATCTGTGTAATGTTGCAATAAATAGCATATCACACCTTTACGCAACTAAATAAAACCTTACTTTTAATACTTACTTTTTTAGGATAAACAGGCCTCGGAAAAAACAATCCAAAGAAGAAACACTAGCAAAAGCCACAATTGCAAGTAGAAGCAAAAATCAAAGTTGACCCTATTTTATATGCTTTAGACAAAAAAGGAACGTAGATGTAGAGAACATCTCTACATGTACGTTCCTTTTTTAAAATTGTGTTTTAACATGTAACATTAGACGAATTTATGAAAATTGTAAGGCAAAATACACATTGATGAACACTAAATAATAGAAAAAAAAAATATTGATACTTTCAGAACTGCTGAAACTATTAAAAGGTACAATGAAAGTCCATCAATTACTGCAGAAAGAAAAGGAGTACCTGATATTAAGGGCGACCAGTTGCTTTGTGTGTTTGGACATGGAATGTAAACATACTAAATTTGTTGGAAAATTACGCTGTAAAGACAATATTACAAATAAGGAAAATGAAAATATTAATGTGATTAATGCAAACAAAACGTGATAACTAAATACTACACACACAAAAATAATTGATGATCAGCCTAACACCCAACTAAAGTTCCTTAATTTGAAAACTTAAATAAAAATCTATATTTACCCTAATTTGATAGAAACAACAAAGCTTTTTTCTTTTTATCCAGACGCTTTCTGATGATTTTACATATTATTGTAATGAATCGAGAAAATTTAGACTTGATCGTTAGAAATGATAAGCGATGGTTATCTAACTTTATGAAAATCTTTATATTGTGCTAACCAAAGTTTGTTATTGCGTATTGGTAAAAGTAAAAACTGTGACTTTTTAATGATTAAATAAATGGTATGCTACCAGGTACGTTTGTATACAATATTATATTATGTTAAAACATAAATAATCAAGTGATTTAAATAAAATTTTCGTTTTATTTATAATTAGATAATTACCAATCACGTAACATAATTACCATTTCTAAAATACTAATTACCGTATCTACCACTTCTCACTACCGTTCGACGAAAATTTTCAGATCCAGATTTAGACCTATGTATCAGTTCAATTACTATGCCTTAGGTTTAATTTGTATATATGCACTGTAAACCTTATGTTAAATGTATAAAGATTGTAATTAGAAACATTATTTCAACTTATTTTACGAAGACCGAATATGTTCATCTTCAAATATTCACCCATCTCTTCAATTTTCTTTGCAAGATCGAGTACGTCAAGCTGTCTGGATATTAAAATGAATAAAATAGTTCAACACCCAGTTTAAACATATGTTTAAAAAAGACAAAATGAACAAGAGAAAAAGTTGTGGTCATATGCTCGTCACTGTAATTCAGATCAGAACTCATTTTATAAAATGTCACACGACCTTATATTCACATATTAGAAAGGGTTAACGGTCGGCACTACTTTAAAATTAAAGTTCATAAATACCTACTTGACAAGACGTCGGCAGATTCATCTCGGCCCTGATGTTTCTTTTTTCTTAGTTGTTAATGTTTATGTAAGTTTACACATATATTTGTAATTTTCAATTCTGTGTTAATAAATGTCATCGCATCTATACCTCTCACTCTTACTTTTGTTGGTACACCTACATTGTTTTCTCTGCATCACCGCCGTTGGATGTACACTATTGTTCATTAAGAATAAATAAATAAATTATACCTGTGGGGACCAAGTATAAAAAATTGCAACCAAATGCAACATAAAATGGGAGCATCATTATAGCTTATTTGAAGTCACTTATTTAGTCTTAGTTATTTGATAACGTTAATCGCGAACAGCAGAGATAGTAGAGATCCACGCCGGAGGTTTTCCAGACAGCAATAGAACGGAGTATTCTGGGTATAAAACTTGTAGACTGGACCACAAAGAATAAGATTATTGAACAAAAATATCAAAAATCACTCGGAAAGCCGCCACGCTTAAGTGGAACTGGGCTGGACACATCTGCTGTATAAGTATCAGACGACAGAGGCGCCAAAAAAACTCCCAGTGGGTCCCCTTAAACGGAAAATGTAAACGCGGTAGACTCGGATGAACTGGATTCCTTTCAACGAGACTGGTAAGGACCAGTCTAATAAGTCTGCTGAGGAGTAGCAGTAGACAGGGGCAAGTAGAGGTAGGCAGTGGAGAGAGGGTAGGGCGGCTTTTCCCCTGCAGTGGGACACCTCAGGCTCTCAATAATAAGAATCTATTAGATAATTATGAGGAGAAAAATATATATAGCCCAACCAAATTTGAGAGTCAACATTCTTGTGTGAAAGAGTTCTTTTTGATCGCAAACCTCTTTGCCCGAAGCGGTAACTACAGGTTGGTATAACCGCTTTTCTCCTTCTACATGCCCAACATCAACATCGTTGTCCACTGATGGACATTTTGTTATAGTTATTGTACTGTTTATACATCAACTTTGGCTAATCACCTGTTACACCCAACATCGTATCCCAGACGTTCATGGAAAGTAATGACATAAGTAAACTATATAAGTAATGTACATCGTTGACATAACTGCGGTAACACGTAAAGGTGGACAAGTGACGCATGAGATGTATAATGTTGTAATTATAGTCGGGAGATTGCGCGGTCAATGTCGCGGCAGACACGGTGACTCACCCGAGACGAGGCTGGACAAGTTAGGAGCGGGAGCGGGTAGGGTTCGGTTAATCCGGTTAATGACGGCACGGTTGGTGCAGTGGCTGATGCAGTCGGCCGCCGCGCTACGGGTCGTGGGTTCGATTCCCGCACGGAACAAATATTTGTATGATCTGCAGGTAGTTGTTCTGGGTCTGGGTGTATTGTATGTGGAATTCATTTCTGTAAACGCACCCACGTCACAGGAGAAATCCTGGTATGGGGCAAAGTATAAAAACAAAAAAAATGTTGTTATATGGCTTGACGAAATACATAACGGAGTTACGTTTCGACAGGCTTTGAGTATACCTTGACTTAGGCATATATGGATTGCGTTGTGAAGAAGCAGAACAAAAGTAATCTTGTTATTAAGGCGTGTCATGTCATCTGCAGCTACAAATGTCTCTCGGAACTCGTCCACTAAAAGGTGTCTGAAGGGTGCTTGACACATTGTCGCTTTGCATGATCCTTACAGTAGGCTCAAAAACGATTATCTATAAATGAAGAACCCGAGCTAAATGAAACAAAGACATTAATTGAAATACCGAAATAGTATTAACATTATAAATATAACAAAATTAATTCCAAAAAGACTGAATGTAAGTTTCATCTGCATTAAGGAAAGTAATTAGGAAATAAATCTTATTTATTCGATAGATGATAAACGAAACCGCTAAAGATAATAAACAAAACTGAACAGCTTAAATAATAAACTTAAAAAAATCAGTAACCGTTTTCAATAAGAATAAAATCATTTGTGTGAAAAAGTTTAGGAAGTAGGTTGTTCTTTGATTCGGTTTGATTTATGAATTTTCTGATACATTTTGATTTTATCCTGCCTTGACATTGGCAGAATCATCAACAAAATGATGGAGCCATTAAAACTAAAATTCAACTTTGGATTAGAATTGGATATATTCAACCGATAATAAATTTTTTAAATGATTATTATTTAGAATATATTTGACTGATTTATATCACCTTTTTAATATTTAATTTCCTCTATAAGAATAAATATAATTTTAATTATGTTATGCTCATTAATCAAACCTTTATCAATTGTATTTGATATTTTTCTTTGATTATTCAATTTTTTTTCTACTTACGTAAATAATTCGCATGTGAAATGAAAAAATATAATAACTAAATAAATGTGATGCTAAACTTCACTTATACAATGGATGTCATTAGCATATAAGAGTTCTCTAGTTATTCTATTTGGGATCTAAGTCTCGCATACCTTCGAACATCCTTATGAGAAAATATTTGAAACTCGCTTCAGCTTATCATTTGGCCAGTTATCGTCTGCAGCCTCACGGACACAGACAGATAGACGCGAGATGCGCGCGCTGCTTGCGAAGCAGCTGACCGATACACGGCTACGACCTAGTAGTTTTGATACTGGCATAGTTGAATACGGATTAGTCTATGCAAAATTTTAATATGACACCAATTATTTTATTCTCTACTAGCTGGGAGCCGTGGTTTCACCCGCGTTTAATTTAAAATACACTTAGAGTACTTCGACATAGGCACTTGACATATAATACCCATTTAAATTGAATATCAAGGGTTTTTTCTTTAGCGCGGAACCCTAATTAATTTTCTAAAATAAAAATAGCCTAAGTAATTCCTTGTAACATCAGCTATCTGCCAGTGAAAGTCCCGTCAAAATTCGGTCCAGCCGTTTCGGAGATTACCCGAACAAACAGACTGGCAAAAAAAATTAAAATGCATTTTTTGCTATATGTTCCGTATATACTTTCGTATGCATTTAGTAAAAAGCTGTTAATTTGACATTACAAACAGACAGTTCAATTTTATTTATTTGTATAGATTTGGAACTTTGTGTATTCCAATAATGCATACAATAACTAGTTGCTCTAAATGCAATAAAAAAACATAATGATTATTAACAAGAGTAACACCTTCAAATTACATGTTATGTCCGATATTTAGGAGTCTACCACGCCTTAGTAGGCGATAAAAATCTAATGCTTTTATGGGTGATCTTGTTCGGTACTTAAGGTACCTTGTGCAGCAGTAGTCGTGTTCCTACGCACTGCTAAGGTAAATAATGAAATAATTTTTCAAAAGGTTCTTCGTAACCTCCTCCGACATTACAAATATCAAGATCACTTGACTGCTCAACGAGCGCACGCGCCGCGGCAGATGTTCGCAGCATCTGTCCGCTCGCACACGGTTACAAAAAGCTCATCTCATCGCACGCACACATAGTCAACAACCTGCCGCACAGCTGATCGCTACCTGGTGGCTTTTTTATAATTTTTATTACGTAGAAGGATTTGTTTAAATAAATCGGAATGAAGTCAGTGAGTTAAGAGAATTTAGTAGATGTTATCAGAAAAGTTATGTCTATGCGTGGTATCGTGAGAGTTTTTCTCTCAGAACATTGGACTAGCTTTATTTTACTTACACCCACACACTGTAACTGGCCGTTGCTGAACATTGGCCTTCCGATGATCACTACAATGAGCACTCATATCCGCCTACCGAGCGTGGTCATTATGGCAGTATATTGCTATAACTACCACTCTTAGCAGGCGGATTGGTGCTCTAGTGTGATCTTACGAGGACCTGGAGCCCCCCCTTCGGTGCCGAAGATGACCGCTCCAGTGGTTTTAGCCGGTAGGAGTCCGGCATACCCCTTCGCCCTTCCCCGGGGTGAAGGAAGTTCCATGTAGAATTTCCACTGGACATCAATAAAAAAAAAAGGCGGATCGGTGATCGCACACTGTTGCTATCCTCTCGATATCAACACTTAGTCGCCTTTTACGTACGGCACCCATAGGTTGAAAAGGGCTATTCTCAGCCGTGAATTACTCATAATGGTCGTTGTATCCAAAACAGACCTGACATTAGTGCAGCAAAGAGCTTAAGAGAAAGAAAGCACTTGTAGGGAGGTAAAGCCCGGAAAATACTGTAAGCGCTTTCTGTTCCTTCGTAGAATATTAGTAATTCCAACAACAACAAGAAACGCCAGCTATAAAGTCATTAGGGTCATGCAATACACCTTTTGAACTCTTGGAATTTTCAACCCTACACGTACAAACATTTTTAAATTGTATCAGTAAGTAAAAATCGACATAACATAACAAAGTCTGCGTTAATGAACCTACACCTGGATTAAATTAAATGCACCTGTCTGCCAAAAACTACCGTATTATGACCCAGAGACCTTAATTTGACCACAGTGACTTAAACGACTCCAGTGTCCTTCAATTAATGTTCTTTAAGAAGTTTTTATAGTAATATTTATGAATATTGCAGGTATGATACTTTTATCGAGTAAATGGTCTTTTTTGCAGTCTGTTTTTATATTAAGTGTCTGTGACAATAGGGGTTCCAGTTACATAATAAATTCGATATAATATTGATGTATATCCGTTCTCGCTTGATTATATAAGATATTTTTAATGAAGAAATGGTTCAATGTACACACTGTCGTTATTTATCTTTAATGCCAACATCAAAGAGCAGGCAGATAGTGGTAGTGGGTTTGTCACAATTAATTAAATAATTATATAGAGAACGTTGCAGGTAAGAAGACAATGGCGCGAACACGTGAAACTAACAATCAGCGACCGATGTTTACAGGCTTAAAAAGATCACGCCAATTCAGACTTTAACTGAGATTGATTGACAGACCATCCCGTGGATGTCGTAAAAGGTACTATAGGATTTGCCGGAGGATGGGCAGCAGCGTGTCTGTGCGACGTGGGTGGCAGCACCTTTCTTGAGAGAGCCGCGCGCAGAACACACGCGCTGCCATCTCGGGAATTTTTCTGTTCCGCGACGGCCTGTCCTTAGTTCATTGGCCACAGGCTGCTTTTCATGGTGGCCGTAGATCGTTCAGTGCCCTCCTCCGGAGCCCACGCCCAGTGCATTTTCTGCGGCGGGGATCAGTATTGGTCTCCTCTCGTCCTAGCTCGGCTGCCTACTTTGCTTGCAGCACGTCCTCGCAAAAGCAGGCGACGGCATACCACGCGCTCTCGCTCCGTACGATGGACTGAACCACGGCCGGAAGCGAGAGGTCGAGAGGTCACGCTCTTCGACCGCCACAACGTTATTTAGTCTCCTATGCCCAGTAATTTCATAGCAAGCACTACAGGCACTGTAGCCTTTCTAACCAGAACACAGTTACGTCAATAATTTTAATACTACTGCTTGGCGACAAATATCCAGCACTGCAATGGCACCTACCTATTTACCTACTCCTCTAGCGTGCAAGCGTCAGGCACGCAGGGAATGATGATAAGTGTCCCACCGTGCACCAGCACTCCTAATTGGACCTATAGGTATGAACTTTTTTCTAATAAGATTATTGCTAACTGAAATTGTGAATAGATAAGGTACAATCGCCAAATTTCGTCCCCGAACCTAATTTCGTCCCCTCCTGTATTTTTTCTTCCATTGAACGCTATCTAGTTTTCATATGCCGAATCTAAAGTTAGATAGCTCAGTCGGCCACTGTAGAAAAGGGGTGGTGTAACGCCGCTCCTACAACAAGATATGTGTAAAAGGAGAAAACCTATAAGAAGTGTATGGTCTTAAAACAACATGGTAAGTCTTCCAATATTGTGCGTACAAACTTACATTTGTAGTTGGAATGTATGGGAAAACATGTTTTTCAACTACAATGTTAAGTTTGATCTTCGGATAAATTATTGATACTACCCGTTCGCCTTAACTAGGCGAGGCATCCGTCACTTCTCGTACCTAAAGATAACATATTCATCGTACGGAACCCTCTTCACGCGAGTTCAACTCGCACTTGTCCGGTTATTTACATAGGTAAGTACTATTGCCGTGTAGTGCCGGCTAAGAATACCACCACCCCATCTCATCCCGTGGGTGTCGTAAAAGGCGACTATGGGGTTATACGGAGAATGGGCAGCAGCGTCCTTCGAGTACATTCTCAACTGCGATCGCCATCCCGCCTGCCAAGCGTGGCGATTATGGCTATACCTCGCAATGAGCACACAACACATCCAGACCGGTCGTTGTGGCGATCTTTGGGGGAGGCTTGCAGTCCAGCAGTGGATTTTATTTGGCTAAAATGATGAAGTAGTATTGCGTTGGTTCCATTGCCAGATATTCGCCGCTTAGCTGAAGTGTTTAAACTTTAGACATAACAGTGTTCTGGATAGGATGGCCTACAGTGACCTGACGAGTACTGGGCAGGCATAACGCTTTCCACCAGGCAATTGACGTGCTAGCCTCGTCACGAAAGTGCATATAAAAAAAGTGTTTATATCTGGGTGTCCAGTAAATAGCACGACATACTGCAGAGGGTGAGAGCTTGGGTCAATACCTACCAAAAAAACACAATATATTTTCAGCAAAATCTTACGGATTTACGGTAGTACAAAATTTTCTATAAGAAAATTGTACTGTGAAAATTTAAATAAAAATTGTATTTCTTGAAAACATTTTAGTTTTTAATAGAATAAAGACTTATCAATGAGTAAAGTAACTATTCACAAATAATTTGAGGTAACAAAAAAGTAGAAAAGGAATTTTTCATTACGAAATGCTTAAAAATCTGTGTCAAGGTAGAGATTTTTAAACATTTCGGAAAATTTTGTAGGTACTACTGTAAATCCGTAAGATATATTGTGTTTTTTTGGTAGGTATTGACCCAAGCTCTCACCCCCTGCAGTATGTCGTACTATTTACTGGACAGCCTGTATGGTTTACATTGGGTTCACCAGAATAAAATATTTTTTAATCTTTATATTTTGCCTAACTAAACGACAAAGACTCAAATATTCCTAATATGATTCTCCCTAGAACTCAATAATGTTGGGTCATCGGCCGGCAAATCCGTATGTGCGGCAGGTGGGCGGCTCGCGGCTTGCGGCAGCTGTGGGATTTAACTGGGCATCACTATCTACGCGTATCTAGCCGATGGGGGACCGCGTTGCTCCCCAGCGAAGCCGTTCACAACAAGGAATTTTGTTGATACGCCATTCTATTTTACATTTTTACGGCTTAGTGCTGAGCCTAAAGAATTAAATAGGGTTCTTATAGCAAGTGTGATTGTATCGAGGACCTGGAGCCCTTTCGGTGCCGAAGAAGGCCGCTCTAGTGGATTTAGCTGGCAGGAGTCCAGCATGCCCGTCCACCCATACCCGGTATGGTGGAAGTCATCGTATCAGTAAAAGAACGTCCACTGCTGAACAAAGGCTTCCCCCACAGATTTCCAGATTTCAGATAATGACCAATTACATGCAATGTCTTTTTGCGGGTAACTTGCCAGTAGGTGCTCACCACACTTGGCAGGCGGGTTGATGAGCATAGTATGGTTACTGTTCACCACAAGGGACGCTGCTACCTATCCCTCTGGTTTAGAGTCCTTTAGTCACCTTTTACGACATCCACTGGAGAGGAAGTTGTGCTATATTCTTAATGGAAGACACTACTCAGAAAAGTAAAGGCGGAGGAAGTAAATGACGACATTTCCAAAGGGATATATAAAAAATAGTTATAGGTGGTTGCGGCCAGCATAGGCGTTGAACCAATGGGCGGTTCTAGTGTGATCGTAAGAGGGCCTAGAGCTCCCCTTTGGTGCCGAAGATGCCCGTTCCGGTGATTTTAGCTGGTAGGAGTCCGGCATGCACCTCCGCCCTTCCCCGGGATGGAGGAAGTAAACGACGTATTTCCGCCGCGATAGTAAAAATAAAAGAAGGTACAGCCAGCAACGAAAGTAGCAAAACATTTTAGTTTTGAAACATAGCATTAACAATACTATTTAATTTACAACGCACACTATACACGATAAAAACTTTAAATATATTAGGAACTGCATTTCGATTATTTTAGAATATTTGGAAGCTTTTATTGGACATCAGTTCGTTTTCCAAATAATGGCATGTTTAAACACTAAAATGTCAGCTACTTTTGATGTTCACTGTACCACCACAGTCCAGATATTCGCCGCTAAGCAGTTTTAACAGGGTACTGCAGCTAGTGACATTACTGGGCATTAGAGACTAAATAACTTAATGTCTCCCAGTGACGAGTGCAGTGTGGTGCCGGGCAGAAATAGTCCTGGACAGGCATGACGCTTGCCACCAAGTTAATAACACGCTCGTCTCGTCACTCATAATGCGTAAAAAATATGTTCATTGGTTAGTACGTGGGCTTTTGACAGGTATTAGCAGAGGTGATACTAGATTTATTATGTTCCTCTGCTGGGCATGGGGCTCCCTGTAGGGTGGATAGGCCATAATCACCGCACTTGGAAGGCGTTCCGCAATGAGTTAGAAAGTAATCTTAATTTCAATAACAATATGTGAACTAATAAATGTTCTATTGTATTAGATTTAAAAAGAGTAACCATGGAGTTTCTTGCTCGTTCTTCTCCATTCTGCATTCCTCTTCCATATTAACTTTAACTATGCCAAATCTCACACTCCTCCGTGCGTGTCCCACTCTGCAATGTGCTTAAAAAGGGGCACAACGTTTTCGTTTTCTTCACGTATTAATACATGAATTAATTTTGTTTTAAATTGCTATTAAACGTGGCAATGCTGCCAGTCTTCTTGTAAAAGTAAAAGCAATAGTTTTAGATTTTTTTTCTTTAGTTGTAAGCTGTGTTTAAGGCATAAAAATAGTGTGATTTTTTAATAATTAATGATCTTAAAGTACTTAATCGTTGTAACCAATTCACTTAAATTAGGTTTTAGGATTTTAATTAAAACTGACATCACATACAAATTATATAAAGCCGTGTGGTGCCGGCTCAGAATGCCACCACCCCATTTCATCCCGTGGGTGTCGTAAAAGTCGACTAAGGGATTAACCGGAGGATGGGCAGCAGCGTCCTTCGAATACATTAACAACTCAACTGCGATCGCCAACCCGTCTGCCAAGCGTGGCGATTATGGCAAGACCCCCCAATGAGCACACAACACACCCATATCGGTCGTTGTGGTGATCTTTGGGGGAGGCCTGTGTCCAGCAGTGGACTTCATTCGGCCGAAATGATGACCGTAAAATGAGGTTATTATTACGTATAATAAGGAATGCTATTTATGTTTCTAATATAGATCACATGATTAGCCGCTTGTAAATATTACGTAAGATTTAAATTGGAGACAAATTTTCAGTACAGGTTTAAAACGGTAAAATAAATCACTAGAAATTGTTCTTTGTGCCACATTTTACCGGTACCTATTCCGATTGTGCCTATGCACCAGTTTAGGCCGTGTAGACATGAGTTACTGGCTGTACCGGAAGGCCGCACAGTTTCCCATGCCGACCCTCCGCTCGTCCTTTCACTCACGATGCTAAAAGCTCTCCTAAGATCAGCACCTGAGTGTGATTTGTTTGTAGCGAGATGGATAGATGTGTATCGGGAATATTTGAGATTTTGTGAGATGATGGATTGTTATCCAACCACACCACACATAGTTTAGGCGTTATGTTTTTTTATCTTTAAGTTTTTATGGCGTGTTATTCAGTAAATAAGCTTTACAAATTCTCTACTAAATATCTTCATTATCTATTCAGTAAATAAGCCTAAAAAAATCTCTACTAAATATCTGTAATCACATTACCTTCATTTTTAAGATACTTTCCGAGTACTAGCAGATGGTCTGTGAGGACTGAGGGACCACAATTTAAGGGCTGTAGCTTTTTTATATAGTTGTTTACAAATTCCAAGATTCGTTCTACAATTTATTTAAGTCTACTACTAAATGCACACACATAATACTTTAATCTATTTTTACTTCTGTGTTTTTATCCTCTGTAATAATTATAACTGTACAGCGTAATGTTGTGCATGTGAAAAAAATTAATAAACAAAAAAATAGAGTGTATATTATAAACATAAAGAATTCTCCTAAGCCGCATTGATGCATCGTTATCCTCCGAGCAAAGTTCTCCCGTTGACGCATCCATTCTTATGACGACTATGTTATATGTGTATAAACCGTGTATATGTTGCATTATACTGCATTGCTTTGGTTCGCTGTCTTTCTTTAATAAATAAAGAGTTTCGAATGACTAATGAGAGCCAATTTTCGTAATTAATTGTCACTTTAAGTTGACCGAACTGAGAATCATTGACAAGAAATTGGTTGTTCTTTTCTGTTCTTTTTAAAAAAAACGTTGCCCCACACTAGAATTTCTCCTGTGTCGTGGGTGCGTTTACAGACATGAATTCCACACACAATACACCCAGACCCGGAACAACTATCTGCAGAACATACAAATATTTGTTCCGTGTGGGAATTGAACCGATCCGGAGCGCAGCAGCCGACTGTATCAGCCACTGCACCAACCGTGCCGTCAAGCTGCTGCCGATGTCTGCTCCTCAAGTTCATTCTGATCCTTAGTATGACCTAGTCTCATTACAATCTCAGTTTTTACGTTTATATAAGAGAGACTACTAAGTTTATTACCTATGTCAGTTCAAAATATTAGCAGAATACGGTTTTGGATTCGATAAATTTTTCGATCCGTTTTCGATCTCACAATATAAGTTCACGTTTGACGTTGTTTGCTAGTTTAGGAGAATACCATCTGTGACATTTACGACATTGTGGCTAAATTTAGCTATATTTTAATCAATTACAAGAACTGGCCTTCTGATCTGTGTCAGTACCGCATACTTGATGAAATAAACCGTAATTGTTGGTGTAAATCAGAGAAATATATCTGTTACATCTGTCATCGGTATAGGCGAGCACGTTCGAGACCTCAGATTCAACTGTCTCACATATTATATGTAACACCGCCTCTCGTTCTGAGGTAATTGGAGAACAACTCAACCGGTTAATTAATGAAGATGTAATATCGCCGGGCTACTTATTATTTATTTATTATTCATAAGGTTATTGCTTAATTTTATTTTTCGTAAATGTTGATTGTTTCCTATTTTATTTTATTTCAATGTTATTTAAGTTAGTAACTACACTATCGTATTAGGATTTTCCTGTAATGGTAGCTGTATGTGTGTAAATGTAAATAAATAAATAAATAAATAATAAATAAAAATTTAATTCAATAGAAAATATCTAAGAGCTATCTCAAGACTTTACAGACCCTATACTTATACCGGGTTAGTCGGAAAGGGTGTACTAAGCCGCGGCCAATTTAAAGTGTCATTGATGACTGTTTCACTACTACTAGGATTTGTCCTGTGACGTGGGTGCGTTTACAGACATGAATTCCACATACAATACACCCAGACCCGGAACTACCTGCAGATCATACAAATATTTGTTCCGTGCAGGAATCGAACCCACGACCCGGAGCGCAGCAGCCGACTGCATCAGCCACTGCACCAACCGTGCTGTCAAAGGTAGCGGTCAGGGCTTGGTTTATTATTTTCATTCCGAAATAATCCTTTCTCGTAAAGTACTAGGTCTGTGAATCCAAATATGATGTTAAATTTAAGACACAGCATTTTTCTTGAAAAGTATGAACAGATGTAACTATTGACTTTTTAGGGAAAGTCGTAGAACAAAAGTTGCTCATTACCACCCATAGTATTTCATCTTTTCGGCTTATCCCTTTGCAACTAACCCGGTATACATATATACTAAGAGTACGTATACTAAGAGATGTGCCGTGTAGTTCCCCGCAAAGAATTGACTCTTCACTCGTGGCTGTCATGAAAGGCGACTAAGGGTTCATACCAAGAGAATGGGCCGCAGTCTCCTCCCATGGTGCTAATAACAACATACTGCGATCAGCAATTCACCTGTCCAGCGTTATGGCAATATCCCCTGTGACTGCTCATTATTGTAGTTCGGAGGTCAATGTTCAGCAGTGGGCGATGACAGGCTGATGTGTGTGTATGCTAAGGGGGACACTCGGCAAATAAACCTTTGTGGACTCTCTGATGATTTGTTGAGGATCCGGTGCAAGATGCAGCAAACTTGCGCGTCACTGATTTGTTAAAGATATCCAGCAAATAGTCAGTTGGCGAATGGCGGGCTGATTACCTAAGTCGCAGTCGCTTCTCAACAGGCGTAAATTGCTCCAACGCCGCTGTCAAACGTCAATTTGGTATTACCTATTTGACGATAGCGACTAAACAGGTGAAGATCTCTGACGCGCCTTTGTCGGTCAATCAATGAACGAAAAACGTTCATTATTTTTAGTTCCACTGGTGGCTACTGGCGCTAGTAACAATGCATCTTCCTTAATAGCGACAGGCGGGCGATACCTTACGTAATACCAATTTTTTTGACGCTTTGCCACCGATGGATCCTTGGCTGCGCGATAGCTGCTATCGCGTCTGCTGTTGCTATTTTTAGCTAATCAGCCCGCCGGTCACCGTTCTATCGCGTAAATTATTCTGCGCTAGAATGACGGATTCTGACGCAGTGCCAGATATTCGCCGTCAGCTGTCAAGTACTTATTCAAAAGTCACTATACATTACTGTGTTCCGGTTTAGAGGGTAGCTGGTGGAATTACTGGGCCTGAGAGACCAGGTCTGTAAGTTATGTTTCAAAGTGACGTGAGCAGTGTGGTGCTACGCAGTTCTGGGTAGCATTACAATGGCTATCGGCCGGCGTGACATTCAATACCAGACGAATGACTTGCTCGTCTTGTAATTAAGTTGTATAAAAAAACCGCGAGATACTCCTCCGACTGGTCCGGTTAGTACGGAGTAGTTAACGGCACGGTTGGTGCAGTGGCTGACACAGTCGGCTGCAGCGCTCCGGATCGTGGGTTCCATTCCCACACGGAACAAATATTTGTATGATCTGCAGGTAGTTGTATCGGGTCAGGGTGTATTGTGTGTGGAATTCATGTCTGTAAACGCACCCACGACACAGGAGAAATCCAAGTGTGGGGCAAAGTTTAAAAAACAGTACGTACGGCTACACATCAAGCTATACAAATCCAGTTTACCCTGATCTCTCATCATAGCGAAAGCCATACAATGCGACATCAGCGTGTACTGGTTTTGTATAGCTTGATCTGTAGCCGTGTGTACCATCATCCTATGCTGAACAAAGGCCTCCCCGTAGATTTCCACAACGACCGGTTACACTGGGACCAATATCGTTATTAGGGGAAAAGAAGTATGGGTAATGTTCCACATAACCGCTGCTGCCCATCCCTCTGGTTAGGATTCCCTTAGTCGCCTTTTACGATATCCACAGGAGATGAAGTGGTGATATATTCTAGATTCAGGTATCACGGACATCAATATAATAATGAGCGCAGTACAGCTGCCATACCAGGGACACTGCAGCCCATTTCCCTAGTTTAGAGTCACTTAGTCACTTTTTACGACATCCACAGGAGGAGATAGAGTGGTCCTATATTCTTAATCCGGACATGGGCAGGCGCACCCAGCCTATCACATAGCCACTGCGCCAACCGTGCAAATCTTTATGCACAGTAATATTAAACTTCAAGTCACTCTAATTATACGCTTTACAACAATGAAGATATCTTACCCATAGAATATACAATTACTTATTATACAAATTCTTGACATACAAGCAAACAATCCTTCATAATAATCATACGATGAAATGTAACCACAACAAACTAATTACTAAATTCGTATTAAAATGCGTGCGCACATGACTCAGAGTCCGCGAAGGGGAGATTAATACAAAAATATTCAAACCATTCAACTCGCCGTGACAGACAGACGTATGAGTCATTGTTCCACGTTGAATCATGTTATTATTGTCTGCATAGTTATGTTTAATTACAATAAACACAAATTGATGTGAAAAGGGACAGAATCTCTATAGGTTTTGAACCTTTCACATCCTTTTCTATCATTGTTATGCTTAGCAGCTTGCATAATCTCCTTACTGTTCCTATCTTTATCATGGGCGAACCTTAAAGTTCGAGGCACAGTTTGAGGATGTTATTTTAGATCACACATACACAGATCAGCCCGGAAACATCTACTGTTGAAAATGGGCTTCCCAAAGATCATTAATAAACGGTCATATTGCCGTAGTAGGTCGTTTGATTAAAGTCTAACGTTTTAGCTTCGATCAACTTGCGATGCATTTTCGATCTCATCACAACATAAATTCACGTTTGACGTTCTTTGTTAGTTTAGAAGAAGACCATATGGCATTGAGTCTGGATCGAATCTATGTTTTGAACACTTTAAATTAAGAGAATTGGCCTTCTTCGTGATGAAAACATAACAGTAATCAATACACATAAGACAGATGAAAAAAAATAGAATTCAAATAAAAATTATTTTTATTTGAAATGGCCAGTACCTACTGCAGAACGGCAATTTCGTAATGTAAAAACCTATTATTAAGTAAAGCAAAACTTAACGATTTTCCCCCCAAAAAGTAATATCACAGCTAAATTAACCAAAATTTAAACAAAAAAATAAATACTCATAAGAACAACATTTTGAATTAAATCTATTTTTTGTTGTTTAAAAACATCTAACATCTACTCATGAATATGGGTCACGAATAAGCGGTCACATTGCCATAACACTACGTTTGGTCAGCGGATTGGTGATTGCAATATGAAGGAAGCTGCTGCCCATGCTCTTGATATCAACCCTTATTCATCTTGATACCCATGGATGGAGAGGGGTGGTCTATTCTTTGCCGGGAAAAACACAGAATTTGAAATAGCATACTCAGAAATCTAATCATACTTATATGAGCTTGGGGGGATTAATACGTACCTCGTAATTTGATTGGGCAAAGTCAAAGTCAAAGTCAAATATTTTTATTTCAAATAAACCAAATATTGGCACTTATGAAACGTCAGAATCTAAGTTGCACGGTTCCAAATAGTTGATCTATGGAGAAGAGCCGGCAAGAAACTCCATAGATACTCTTTTAAAATAATTGAGATTACAATGTTGATTGATACAAATTATGGTAAAACATATAACGAGCATGATGTAGGCAAATGTATATATAAAAAAAAAAAAAAAAAACATACTAATGCAATATAACTATTATTCGCCATGGCAGTTAATTGCTGACCAGTCCCAACAGACGGCACCCGTTCACGAGCATGACGCATGCATCAGCATCGCTTAGCTCAACCATATTGTAGGGAACCGAACGATCCGATACACAACGCCACCGCCAGCAAGACA
The DNA here is from genome assembly GCA_947459985.1 of Diloba caeruleocephala. Lineage (NCBI taxonomy): Eukaryota > Metazoa > Arthropoda > Insecta > Lepidoptera > Noctuidae > Diloba > Diloba caeruleocephala. The sequence goes on along the minus strand of OX381627.1, from coordinate 9,570,727 downwards.
TTTTAGTGAGCATGACAGACCGCTACTACCAGGCAAAAGGCAAAGTATAAGTATTAAATATATAACATTAACGGCAACATGATGCTAACACTTCCACAACAGGCTTCTGGCTAATTATCTCCCGCGCAGTTGAGTTTGTCAAACGATCATGGTTTTTGGTTTTTACTACCGGCTAAAACCACTGGGGTGGTAATTTTCGGCGCATAAGGGGAGCTCCAGATCCTCGTATGAGCACACTAGAAAATGGTTGAAACCTAAGGATACAGTAAATCAGATGCGGAGATCAAATGGCGGTCACTCTGTCATCATCATCATATCAGCCATTTACACGTCCATTGCTGAACATAGGCCTCCCCCATAGACTTTTGAGTTGTGTTGACATTTTGGGGGATATTTGCCAACACTCACCACGCTTGGCAGGCGAGTCGGTGAGCGCAGTATGGTAACAGTTCCACAGAAGAGACGCTGCCCTCTGATTTAGAGTCCCTTAGTCGACTTTTACGACATCCACGGGAGGAGATGGAGTGGTGCTATATTCTAAATCCGGACACCACACTCTATGTAATACTGCTATACTGTCGCATTTAGGTAGATTGTAAGGTGAGCCTAACAACTTTGCGACTCGGGGAGGTTCCCTATATGCATGTAGGCCAGTGCCAGGAACTAGCGTAATTTGGCGGTGCCACCCGAGATCCATTGCGAGTGTGGTATTCATGAAGCTTGATTAAACGATGCCATATCCAGTAAGGAGTAATCTGAGTTCCCTAACTATTGCACCATGTTACCATATGGGATTCGTTTCGTTACTTCTTTCACGCAATGAATAAATACATAGTAACTCAACAATAAATAATTACTTAGTATCCATTGGCCTTTAAACGATGATATCTAACATAATAAAGTCGAGAGAGATGTATCAGATAATATCAAAAAAATCTTACGTTTATCGATTCTTTCGATCTTTTAAACAGAGCCTAAGATATAGGTAGTTTTTAATCCACCATGAGATTCTTAATGAAACAAAGGCCAATATAAACTAGGCGTAATATAGTTTTAATATAAAACGACGAACAGCTTGCTAATCTAACGATTAAAATACAATCGACAAAGTCTAATCGACTCGTTTAGTTCAATAAAACGTCTTACGATATTACAAACGCGTACCGCGTACAATAAAAACTAGATGTTTAGTATAAAAAAGCGTGAGACAACGCTTGAATCTTATATTAGATTCAATGATCCGTGTCGAGGATTCAAGTAGGTACGAGTTTAATCGATTAACATTCATAAAAAGAAATGTCTGTTAAGATATGTGTCGATTAGATTAAATTAATATTTTACAAATGAGGAGATCATTACAAGAACTAAAGCATCCGAAGTAGCTGAATTCAGCTTTATTTTATATAATAAACTCATACCTACTTAAAAAAAGTAATATTACTGCTAAATACTCATGATAAGAACAATAATTTAAATTAAATCGATTTTTATCGGTTAAACATGTACCTATAGTATTAAACAAAAAGGCCGAGACTCCGAGACACCAAGAATCGAGACAATACAATCTCATTTGAATCTCATGAGCGCAAGGTGCATGCGCACGCGCCGCACCTGCGCCGTGTCAATGTACCTCGTTACTGCAGAGAGATTGATTATTATAAGGATTATTCATTGAAGTTGCGGTTTTTAGGTATTTATTGTTAATTAATTGTACTTAATCCTTTACATATATATATGGATTTTAACAGTCGTCATCCTGCGAGCCTGCGGCCACGAATGCTGCAAAGTGTTCGAAACGTTAGGAAAAACAAAAATGTATAGTATATGCGATGTAATCCGTTTAAAAGTGTATTATTACTAGTTTTCACTGTGGAATTAAAGGGAGTTTGCTAGTGAGTTCTTACAGATAAGCACTGCAGAAACTAGCTCCAGCTGCAGTCAACTACAGCCATTATCTTCCAGGAAATAACTTTTAAATTCCGTTGAATCAGCCTCAAACTACACATACTAGTCTCACTCTTGCTCAAGAAACACACAAATCAGATGTCACACTATGATAGCCATATATAGGTATTCAGGCAATCTGTGAGGCGTGACAGATTGGTACACTGCATAGCGACAAATTACTACCCTTGCTAAGTGTCCAGAGAGCGCAAACTGATGGGTGAGCTGTACGTCTCACTTAACCCGATCAGTGTGGAGGAAAACAATCGTGAACACAGCTTTCTGTTGTAACTGTGTTTTATGGTCAGTTCTTACTACTCTTATAAGACATAACAGATTTTGCGGAATTTTGTCCCATGGGATCCAATTGAATATCGCCATATATCTTATAAATAGAGTATCTAATATAGTAATGTCTCAGGTTTTCATGATTATTACTCATTATAATAAAACACCTTATGGTTACATCGCGTATTTTCGTTTTTCCAAACGTTTTGAACCCTTTCAAGCGTTCTTGATAATTTTGATAAATGATATACGCGATGTAATCCGTTTAATAGTGTTTTATTAGAACTTAATTGCCCCCTTAACAGCATCCTAAGTGAACTTCAATGCTGCATAGGCATTTAAGAAAAGTCAAAGTTAAACTGCACGGTTCGGGAAAGTCGGTCTTTGGAGAAGAGCCGGCAAGAAACTCCATAGACACTCTTAAAAAAGTAATATTCAATTTTTATTATGACATTTTAACACGTTAGGTATGTGAAAACAAAGTAGGTGCGCGAAATACATACACACAATAATGAAACACACGATTGCATCTGTAATACACAATCATAAATTAAAAATGATTAACGCAAAGGTAACCCTGATACGAGTTAACGAAGTTCTCACGTTTACAAAATGTAGAAGATACTACAAACATTATATAAAATAAAGGGCATTGTAGCCACCAAAGCTGTCAACAATGTCATATTGTATATATTATTAAACTTGTCAAAAATGACAAATAATATATAGGTATATATAAAAATTATTCTAACAAGAACTGTATCCACATTCGTCGTAATTCAAATTAATTATTAGATAAACGCATAATGTTGTCAATAAGGTTCCGGAGAAGCCACGTGTGTAGAAAGAATCACTGCCAAACATGGATGTCGTCGACATAATCTATAGCTATATAATAAGCTTTTTCAATAAGGACGCATTTTATAAGTGCTTTCCTCAGTAAGATCTGTTATAGATTTGGGCAGCTTGTTATAAACGTATACTATTCCCTTGGAATTACTTATTTGTTAATAAGCTTGTAGCTTGTTAACACTAATCTAAATTTGAGTACCAACTACGCTGGAAAAATCGATTAGCTCAACGGTGAATACAAACCTTTTTAGTTACATATAACTTTGACGGCACGGTTGGTGCAGTGGCTGATACAGTCGGCTGCTACACTCCGGCTCGTGCGTTCGATTCCCGCACGGAACAAATAAGTATGGTCTGGGTGTATTGTGAGTGGAATTTATGTCTGTAAACGCACCCACGACACAGGAGAAATCCCAATGTGGGCCAATTAAAAAAAAAAAACTGAAACAAAACCATTCTAAATGTTCTTTTTTTACAATTCTTAAGTTTTCGCGATTATAATTATAAAACAACTCATCTTTAGTTTAGGTAATATAGCTAAACGTAATGTACTACTTATAAAATAGCTTAGTTACTTATAAATAAAGAGTTTAGTAGTCACCACACTAGCTAAAGATTTAGTTACGAGCAACATAAATTTAAGCTATTACTAAGCATTATTTTCAGTGTACTATTTAAAGTTTATGCCGTGTATTTATATCATAAAAATCGCTTCTTATATAATTCCTGTGCAGATTTTTGCGGGCATGTCCCTAATAATGTCATACTGTAACAGATCCAATACAGGGTAAAGCCTATTCTCAGACAGAAGTTACGAGCAGGTTTCGTCATTCGCGTTATATCTATTTTGATCTAAATGTAGTAAGTAGGTATATATAGGTATCATTATTTCAAAGTCGGTCGAAATATACAAATAAAAAAAACCGTTATAAAATAAATGAAATTGTCATTCCGTAGTACTGGCCATGTCAAATAAAAAAAAATTTTTGGCTGGCTTGAATTCTAATTTCAAATTTAATTTATTTTATAACCCGTTACCCGGTTTTCATTATTCAAAATCAGTCTTATGTGTATTGATTAGTGTCAAAAGTGTTATAGTTTTCATTACATTTGGATCTTTTTCGTCATCATGGATGGATACATTATAGTAAAACGATACATTATAGTAAAACACTTTTAAACGGATTCTAACGCGTATATTTTAGATTTTTGTTTTTCCTGACGTTTCGAACACTTCGCACCTTAGTCATCCTGCGACCACAAACCCTGCAAAGTGTTCGAAACGTCAGGAAAAACAAAAATCTAAAATATACGCGATAGAATCCGTTTAAAAGTGTTTTATTATAATGTGTAATACTCGCGAAAACCTAAGACATTATGGATGGATACGTTGAAAATTCGAGTAATTATGGAATATGAGTACCGTCGTGGCAGCGACGCGGTACAAGCGGCATGCAACATCAACGACGTTTACGGAGCGAACACTACAAACGAACGCACAACTCGTTATTGGTGTGCCCGCTTCCGTTCTGGAAATTTCGGTTTGAAAAATTAACCCCGTGGTCGTCCGAAATCTTTGGTCTACAATGATGAATTAAAGGCGGTTGTGGAAGCTGATGATACTCAATCTACGATTGAATTACCTACCAGCAGCTTTCGACGTTAGCATCAAAGCAATATTGGTCCATTTGCGTCAACTTGGCAAGGTAAAAAAGCTTGACAAATGGGTGCCCCACGAACTTTAACGATCATCAGCGCAACGTGCGCGTCGATGCCTGGCTTGCGCTTCTCAACAGACACAGAAACGTAGAAATTTCGAACCGCATTGTTACCTGCGACGAAAAATTGATTCTGTTTGACAATCACGAGCGCTCAGCAAGTTGGATCATGGTTCAGCACCTAATCAATGCCCTAAACGAAAAATGACCACTAGAAAAATGATGGTCACAGTTTGGTAGTCTAGTACCGATGTGATTTATCACAGCGTCTTACCAACGGGATGAGCATGACTGTAAATGTGTTCTGTGAAGAATTGAACACTATGATGGAGAAGCTCGCACATCTGCAACCAGGTTTGATCAATCGCTCGTCCCGCTGCTCCTGCACGACAACGCGCGACCCCATACTGCACAACAGACGATCTCCAAGCTACAAGAGCTGGGGTTGGAAGCTCTTCGTCATCCGCCGTACTCACCAGACCTTGCGCCTACAGACTTCTACTTTTTCCAGAATTTGGATAACTTTTTGGCAGGAAAAAATTCAATACCCGAGAGTCGGTACAAAATGCCTTTGAAGAGTTTGTCGCCTCCCATCCATCTGTTTCATCAAGAGGGGTATCGATAAACTGCCACTGCGTTGGAAAAGATGCATCGTTTGCTTGGGTGATTACTTTGATTAAAATAAATAAAAAGATAGCAAAAAATACTATACTTACTTTATTTCGTACAAAACGGCAAAGGTACCTATGAAGGTAAAGACCTAATATTTATTGAAAATTTAGTTGATTAAAATCGCGACTTCCGTTGTTTTGTCAAACAAGGCATTTTGATGCAGTTAATGTTAATGAAATGCAAATGGCGCCCAAATATTATGCTTCAGACCTTTTTACCTGTTGTACGGAAATGACGATACACAAAAGATTTCTTTAGGTGTAATTTGAATGTATTTCAAGAATTAGGAAATTGTCCGTTTGTGCCTCTGGGGTAAAAAAAGACAACCAAAACCCACTATATAATATCATCATCATCATAATTTCAGCCGAAAAACGTCCACTCCTGGACAGAAGTCTTCCCCAAAGATTGCCACGACGACCGGTATGGGTTTGTGTTGCGTGGGGAGTTTTGCCATAATCGCCACACTTGGCAGACGGGTTGGCGATTGCAGTTGAGTTACAAATGTACTCGAAGGATGCTGCTGCCCATCCTCCGGCTAATCCTATAGTTGCTTACGACATCCACGGATGAGATGGGGTATTACCACCCCATTTTTATTTATTCTTAGCCGAAACCACACTTATGTTGCAAGTTCAATGACTGCACGCTTGGTGCAGTGGCTGATACAATCAAGTGCTGCGCTCCGGGTCGCGGGTTCGATTCCCGCACGGAACAAATATTTGTATGATCTGCAGGTAGTTGCTCCGGGTTTGGGTGTATTGTGTGTGGAATTCATGTCTGTAAACGCACCCACTACACAGGAGGAATCCTAGCGCGGGGCAACGTTTCTTAAAACGAATAGAATATAGTGCCACAAAAATAGTAAAACTTTATTATAAGGAGACAGTAAATAGGTTTATTAAAAACAAGTTGTGATTTACATTTGAAAATAAATATTATTTTGTTATAACATACTCTATAACAAGATGAAATTTTTATATACACTTATCTAAAAATGTACACAATATTTCTATAATCATAAATATATAAAATACGTTACAATACAATAAATATTTTATAATAGGTACTTAATTGTTATAACATGAACGACATTATATTTAATAAATATCAAATATAGCTAGGAAGGAGAAGAAAAATTTGAAACACGTTTTTACTTTTCCGTAAAAATGTCTTCTCTCTTTTGTCGTTTTAATAACGATCTCTGTAGACACGTTCTCGACACGGAAAGTTTTCACGCGTTTAAAATAGCTCCACCGGAGGTCCTTCCGACATTTCTTCTCAGAGGTAATCTTGAGAAATTCCATTCCGTCATTTTAATACGATGTGTAAAGTGTTTGTATTGACCTAATTGCTTTAAAAACGGACGTATTCCATTTGTGTAGGTAATTTCTTTCGGCCCTATTACGAAGGATGTAGCTATAAAGCAAACGTGGTAAACATGCAACTTACATTCATTAATTTTGCATAAATCGCCCGTAAACTTTTTTCTCAAAGGAAAACATAATTATGTAAATAACGGTCACAACACAGATTAAAAAGGTTCTAATAAGACAATTAAGAAACGGAACTAAGATTTAAAAAATCACAGTAATTCTAACTAATGAGACCTCTAAACTAAAATGAATGTCTTCCATCTATAGGTCAAGTTGTTTTAGTTGATTTTGTAAACCCTAATTTAGTTCATTCGTTTTTTAAACTGTGACATTTTACGTTTATTTCTTAGTAAATGTTTTGTTCAGTTTCCGGTAGATGTCGATAGTTTAGTATGCATCTGTATAAAATACTCATTTGTATTTTGATATTAAGGACGGGATGTTCGTTTAGAAATACAATGAATTGTAATGAATGCCGAATGGGCGTTAATAATGAATATAGGTAATGCTAATTTCTGTTGATTGGGGAAACGAATTGCATATTCTTGGACTTGGTTTCCGGCAAAAAATCATGCTATTTCCAATCGTAGGAGTGGTAAAGGGTAACCAATCCAGGATATGAGTAGCAGCATCCTTATTATTATTTAGTTTTTATTCATGGGTTTATATCTCCTGTACGGGAACCCGGTCGTTGGACAGGCTTATATGGGTCCCATATGCAGAAAATCTTTTGAGAATTTTAATTAAATCATCTGGAATGGGACACTGTCCCGGCGACTCTTCATGGCTGCACTATATAAATGCAGTCACGGATTGTCCTCGATGCGGTAGAACTATTGTGCATACATGCGATGGAAACTATCGATAAGGTCAGTTTAAATGGAATGAAAAATAAAGTAGTAAACGGCAAAAAAACGGCGTCTGTCTTTCAACCTTTTATTGAAACTCTGTGGCAGACGGTGACTTGCCACTCACAAGATGAGCCCCCTTTATGGCCTACTACATGCGACAGGGAGCAACATGAGCGGTGAGCATGAGCGGTTCAGGGTATCGCGAGGGGTGGCACCGATTTTATCATAGTTCGTCGCGAAGACTCGGAACGGGTTTCCTCGTTATTATGCCGTTATGCCGCGGCTACACGATGCTCCTCGCACTGCTCCTCGCTCTGCTCATCGTGTTGCCGCGATGTTGCCCTAGGCAGCCACACGCTGCTCTGCTCGCCATACTACTCGCCACGCGCCGCATTTGGCGTTCGCCTCTCGGCAGTGGAGGTCAACATGCATGATTTGCCTTTATGGCATAGCAAATTATATTAAATAATTTAAACGAAACAATATCATTAATCGCCCTAAGGGGGTTAATTAGGAGATTCCCATATACAAGTACATAATAATAAATTAATAGTAAGAATATTTTTAAAAACATTACAATTTTTTAATTTAGTTACAATGTATGTTAGTTTGTTTAGATCAAAACTTCCAAGCCAAATTTGAACCTTTTCCTCTAAAACTTAGGACTTTGAAATGTTGCATGCTTCTTCAGTTACCACAATACACTAAAATGACTCAAATAACTTGATGTTGCAGACAGGATTGTCTCCTCATTAGGACACTCCTCAACTGTTAGTAGCATGGACATCAACTTTTGCATATACGTTTAAATTTGATAGCTAAACATGATCTCGTCTATAAACTGATGCTGCAGCAAGTATTGTCTCCTTTATGAAGACACTCCTCAACGGTTAGTAGCATGGACATGAAACTTTGCAAGTTTGTTCAGTTCTGATGACAATACAGTAAAATGACAGAAATAACTTGACGCTGCAGCCAGGATTGTCTCCTTCATGGAGACACTCCTCAACGGTTAGTAGCATGGACATGAAACTTTGCAAGTTTGTTCAGTTCTGATGACAATACAGTAAAATGACAGAAATAACTTGACGCTGCAGCCAGGATTGTCTCCTTCATGGAGACACTCCTCAACGGTTAGTAGCATGGACATGAAACTTTGCAAGTTTGTTCAGTTCTGATGACAATACAGTAAAATGACAGAAATAACTTGATGCTGCAGCCAGGATTGTCTCCTCATGAGGATACTCCTCAACGGTAAGTAGCACGGATATTAAATTTTACAAGTTCGTTCGGTTCTGATGAAAATACTTGTCAAGCGGTAGGTATATAAAGACAATAAAATTTAACAAGTGTTTCTTTGCGTTAGAAGGACACTAGGATTTCTGAGTGTCGTGGGTGCATTTAAAGATACGAATTCCACACACAATACACTTAGACTCGGAACAACTACCTGCAGATCATATAAATATTTGTTCCATGCGGGAATCAAACCTACGACCCGGAGCCTTCTTTTATAGACATTATGCGTGACAAGCTTTTTAAAATCAAATAATTCAACATAAAATATTAGTTTGATTTATTACACAGTTTATTTTCTTCTTTTCAGAGCATATAAATAAAAGCTTATTTTTTTAAAAACGTATTTTACTATTAATTTATTAGTTATTTCTATAATTTTAGTGTATTGTTATCAGAACTGCACAAACTTGCAAAGTTTCATATCCATGCCACTAACCGTTGAGGAGTGTCCTCATGAAGAAACAATTTTGGCTGCAGCATCAGTTTATGGCAGAGAGCATGTTTAGATATCATAATTAAACGTATATGCAAAAGTTGATGTCCATGCCACTAACCATTGAGGAGTGCCCTCATGAGGAGACAATGCTGGCTGCAGCATCAATTCATGGTAAAGATAATGTTTAGCTGACAAAATGAAACGTATAATTATGCAAAGTTTCGTGTCCGTAAGCTTGTAAAATACATAAATATAATAATCACCAAGCTTGGCAGGCGGGTTGGCGATTGCAGTTGAGTTGTAAATGTACGTGTTGTACTGTACACTCACTTAGATTACTTACAAGAAAAACAAAATCATAACAATAACCGTAGCAAATTATATAAATAATTTGGTATATCTATATAACAGTAATTTTTTTTACAATCATGAGTCGTACGTAGGTTAATTATCCTCTGTTTTAATTGATGCTTAATTTTTGGTTCCCAAATTGCTGGCTCAACAGCTAATACTCAATAAATTTTAATACTTTTTCATAAGAGCGTCCATCGATCGGCGTATGACTGCTAACCTACAAAAACATATGTCATCCCAGTACGAGCGCTCGATGCAGACTGAGCTCTCGCGCGAGTGTGTAGCCGGTCACTCGTGTTCATGCTGCCGGCCCTTTGACTCGCGCACAGAAAACCGACAAAATAGGGAGCGGTGGGCATGGCGAGGAGCATGACGAGCGGCATGACGAGTAACGTAGCTACACTACTTCCCTGCCTCATTCCCTCGCTACTTCCCACACCATTCGTCGAGTGTGTAGCTGGGGTATTAGAAACTTTTACCTCCGAGCATATACCTAACTCTAAATGTTATGGGATTGCAATTGGATTATGGTGTGAATGTGATCGTTCCGAAGGTCTAGAAGAAATCACATGTTAAGCAGTGAGTCAGTACTTACCCTGAATTAAAAATATTTGAAAATGTTTTACATGCCCCAAATCAACAGACCTTTTTTTCTCCTTTTCGACGGGGCAACCTTCTAAGGACCTCCTGGCATCTGTGGCGGATTCACTAAGATAACCTGGGATGTTGGCCGACTCCAGTACACGAAGAGATCTCAGGATTGGAAGGAATTGGTGCTCCTAATGTACTGCGCTAGAAGTCCCAAAAAACAGAAACGTTTCCTCCGACAGTCTCGCGGTGTTCACAGTTGTACGTCCCTACGCGGTGCTATCACCATCACGGATCCAACAGCTATAGTCTAGCCAACCGGGATTATATCTCACATAGAACACACAGAACACGCAGAACTGACGTTCTCTCTCCTTTCATCTTATACGCTATTCCACTGACAGCTTGAACACATTAAACAAAATTTATAAGGAAAAACAATTGAACCGTACGACGTTGCCGACATATTTTTTAGGATTTTTCATTTTTGTGAAATATTTTATGGATATGTAAAGATTAATTAATTTAAACACCGAACAACGTTGCCTTATACTTGACATTGGCGAAATTGTGGAAGATACTCTACAGAAGTCATAATCTAAAAGAAGAAGAAAATTAATGAGTTATCCAAGCTTCGACAAATCATTGCTTATGACTCCATTAATGTGTGTTAGGCCTGCTAGGCAAGACTAATTCGATTCACATATAAGCCAGTAAAGGTCCACTGCTGAACATGAGCATCCCAATGATAACTATAATAAGCGGCCATAGGGGATATTGCTATAATCACCACGCTCGGCAGGTGGATTGGTGATCACAGCATATTGTTATTAGCATACGTGAGGATGCTGCTACTCATCCTCTTGATATCCACCCTTAGTCGCCTTTTACGACGCTCATGGGTGGACAGGGTTACCGGTTGTGCGGAACCAAATGAAACCAGAAACTAATTCTATTATGAGTGTCAAATAAGACTGAGGCTTAGATCATCAATCATGCATGAAATCGATTCACATTATCGAGGATCTTGGTACACCGCAGCTTCCCGACACACATCCGTGTGCCGCCTTGTGAATTGATAAATGCACGTACTTCATATTCGCCTTTTAATAAAGTTTCTGCGCCTTAACTGGGTTTCATGTTGTTTGTAAACTTATACTATGTAACGCTTTCTATGTACACATAAAAGCAATAAATACTTTGAGTTAGTTTGAGTTTTAGCTGTTTTTAATCGATGTTACAAGTTTTTGTGTGGATTAACAATTCGCTGTAATTATAGATTTTATCAATCAATGTATAAACTTTCATAAAAATTAGGGTTGCCTGAGTTTTTATGATAAGATTTATATGTTCACATTTTTTTTTAAACTTTACCCCACACTTGTATTTCTCCTGTGTCGTGGGTGCGTTTACAGACATATATACCACACACAATGATAAGATTTATTTGCTAAAACATGAATTTTCAGCAACATTTATATGTAGAAAAGACGAATCGCACCCCCCCTAAACAAGGAGATTCGAGCTTCCTCGTAAGCCAATACACCCTCACCTTTTCACACAAACATATCTACTTGTATACCTGCCTGTGAGTGGAAACGGTGTACGGCTTCCCTGATTCTCGGGTTACCTTCCGACCGGTCACCGGACATGACGACTACATCCTATGTTACGCTTGTTTCGTTTTGTTTTGGAATTGTGCGAGTGTGGAGTATTTCGTGGGATTTCTGTGGTTAAGGAAATGACAATGAGATCTACATATAGCTTGTAACGCATATTGTTTTAAAAATAGAATTTCGGAGTTTTGAGCAACTGAACCTCGCATTTCAGAATAACATTTCTACAGCTGTATGTACGAGTCTTTATATTAATTATTTATTTATTTGTTGAGACATGGTTCATCTTTGTTAGTTTTATGCTTATTAAACTATTTTGGAGTACATAATTAAAAAAAAGTTAATTTTTTCATCCTCCGGTCACACGGAGACAGACAGTCCGGACAGTCTACTAAAGTATTTTGCCGCATGTTGCATGATACTATTAGTGCTGTCCTGCCTCTGCTAATCAAAGAGGCGGTTTTTTGTGATGCGACGTATAACATGGAAGCTTACCCTGGCCCCTGTAAACATAAGCACAATAAAAATAAATGAACGAAGTAAAAGCGGGGCACCCCCAACAACATCGTGAATTTATCTTTAGTTTAAAATATTTGGGTCTCAAACCGCGTCGTGTTCACTAACCGATTCATCATCATCATCATATCTGCCATAGAACGTCCACTGCTGAACAAAGGCAGTCCTCATAGATTTCTACAACGAGGGGCTACATGCCGCCCTCATCAAACGACTCCCAGCGGCCTTCATCAGGTCGTCTATGCACTTGTTGGAGGTCGTCCCATGATGCGTTTTCCGGTGCGTGGTCTCCACTCGAGAACCTTTTTTCCCCAACGGCCATCAGTTCTACGAGCTATGTCGGCAACTTTAGTCCTTCTACGGATCTCCTCATTTCTGATTCGATCTCGTAGAGAAATACCAAGCATAGCTCTCTCCATAGCTCGCTGAGTGACCTTGAAATTTCTTGTGAGGTCCACTGTGAGTGACCACATCTCAGAACCATATATCATCACTGGTTACACTACTCAATTAACCCAAAACTATTAATTTAACTACCCCACACTAAGATTTCTCCTGTGTCGCTGTGTCATGGGTACAGTTTACAGATATAAATCACACATGCACACACACCCAGACCCAAAACCTCTATCTGTATATCATAAAAATATTTGTTACGTGCGGGGATCGAACCCGCGACACGTAGCGCAGAAAGTTAATTGCTTAGCAACTGCGCCAAACGTGCCATCTACTTTAACCGGGTTAAAGTAAAGACGGCATTTTGATGCAAAATATTAGATCCCACAGACACAAACTCTCATTTCTTTATCATATGGTTAGTGGCCAACCTTGTGTCAGAGTTGTTCAAGCTGCCCAAAGGCCTCTCTTTATTTAATTGGCTTTATCGCTTAGCTTAGCTTAGCTTAAAGGCCTCCAATTTGGCTTAACGAAAGCCATATAATGACAACCATCACCGACGATTTTACCTGCCCCCTGAAGCACGGAGACGCTCATCTCAAATATTACTATGTGGTCACCCATCCATGGACTGACCGCGCCAAGCATTGCTTAACCTCATCGTCATTTACCTGTCAGCGAGTGCAACTGACTGTGAGTACCCCTCATGTATAGTGGATACTTGGAATAGCTTCTTAGGACACTATAAAAGGCAGGGGTCGCCAATTTTTGATTGTGGACGATTGGAATTTGGAGTTAGGATTGATTCTTGAATTTTATCATCAGCATCATCAAATCAGCCCATTATTGTCCCACTGCTGAACATGGGCATGCCAATGATCACTTCAATCAGCGGTCATATTGCCATAATCACCACGCTTGGCAGGCAAATTGGTGATCACAGTAAAGTTGTTAATGGCGCACATCCGTCCGATCCGTTGCCCATCCTCTTGATATCAACCCTATCGCCTTTTAGACGCCCATAGGTGGAGAGGGGTGGACTATTTTGCCCGGAACCACAGGGAGTGTTGCTGAATTTATGATAAAACACAACTGCCTTTAATATACTTTGCATGTTTTTATATTTGTCCAGCAAAGCACTAAAATGAATTACGAAAAGAAGTTTTGGGAAATAAAGAATAAAAACAAATTATCCAAGTCAACGGTCTTGGAATTTAGCTCACCTTCTAAGACACGGTCGTAAAGATAAATACAGTTCCCCTTCGCACCTTAACGTGCGCAGGGACATAGGGTGTAAGTACCAACGATCGTCCGCGGCAGATGTTCGCACATCTGGACTGTCACTGACCTAGCGTAGCTCGGTAAAATGCTTTCTTTTATAGGCTTGAACGATTTCTTAATGTACAGTAAAAAAGTGTGATAGTCTGTACGTTTTTTATTGTTTGCTGCATATGGCTTTTCACTGGCATAACTTCTTGATTCATAATGCAAATTATAAAGGTTTTATCCCTTTTTATAAAAAGTAAAATTGTGTCATCATTTCAGCCGAAAAACGTCTACTGCTGGACAGAAGTTGCCCCCAAAGATCGTGTGCTCATTGGGGGGTTTTGTCATAATCGCCACGCTTGGCAGACGGGTTGGCGATCGCAGTTGAGTTGTTAATGTACTCGAAGGACGCTGCTGCCCATCCTCCGGCCAATCCCTTAGTCGACTTTTACGACACCCACGGGAGGAGATGGGGTGGTGGCATTCTTAGCCGGCACCACACCATATTAACATGCGAGCGGCGAATTGGTCAACCCAATGACACTTTTAAAGTGAAAACTTAACTGCGCAAATTGTGCACGTGATCTCAACCAATACATAAAAGCCAGCTTCAAGATTCTCTACCGATCCATATTAAAACTAACACGATAATGTTAAACGAGAAGAGAATGACTATGTCAAAATAAATCCTTAAAAAGCAATAGAAATTCCTTACTTTAAGACAGTATTCCAAGTTTTAAAGCTAGACTTGACTTTAAAAATAATTATCTTGAACACAATGCCTAGGTAACACGTGCCGCAAAGCGTGGTTTGGGGGGATCCTTTACAATCCTCCCCGAGAAGTGCCTGGGTGGGCAACCTTTTTACAGTCGCCTTCCCTCCGCTAGAGGGACCGCTTTACAGTCATCCCCTCCATGATGTGCCTAAAGGCGTGGCACCATTGGGCGGCTCTAGTGTGATCTTACCTGGAGCCCCTCTTTGGTGCTGAAGATGACCGCTCCAGTGGTTTTAGCCAGTAGGAGTCCGGCATACCCCTTCGCCCTTTCCCGGGGTGAAGGAAGTTCCACGTAGAATTTCCACTGGACACCAATAAAAAATAAAAAAAGGTACGCACAGTTATCTAGAGGAAGCATTCTACTAGTCTAACATGTAGGTTAGGTAATTACTCGTAATAGGCCAGACACGACAAGCTAGCCTTTAGGAAGAAAACAAACTGGTTAACCTTAATGGAAACTGCAATAAAAATGTAACGAATCCATTTAATTTCGAAATCGACCGTTCGGTGCCGACCGTGTGTTCCGACAGTTCATTCTATCCTAAAAAACAAAAATACGCTATGAATAAAATGACGAAAAAACGCAGCCCTTATAAAGTCAGGGGAAGCATTTAATAGGTATCTTAATCTTGAAATTAACCTTAAAGCTTACGATATAACATTTTAAAAAGCCTTATCGTAGTCTTGCCAGCTTTTAAAGAAAATATTTTACTAGACAAGCGCGCATTCTGACTGGCCAGATGCGGTCGCCACTTTTATAATTTAAAAAGGTAGGAAGCGTTTTATCTTCAACTAAAGTCAAAACATACAATAAAACTTCAATTAAACTTGAATCCTATAGCAAAGATATGGAATGTATTACCTATTGAAATAACACTATTTATTTGAAGAAACTGGTGAGGGAGCATTACCGTTTGCTCTATTTTTTCTTCTCCTTTCCCAGTTATATTTCTGTTAAGTAATATATTTTATCTAACGTTCTATATATTATAAAATATTTATTGTATGTATTTTATATTATTATGTCTAATTAATATTGTGTATGATATTTTGTACACTTGACAGCCGAATATATTTTATGTTTATCTTTTATGTGTCGTTTGGGGACTTTACCAGAACTGAAGCGTGGTTGGCTTGGGTTGGTGAGCGCAGTATGGCTACACTACAGAAGGAGCTATGCTGCCCACCGTTACGGCCAAAATTAATAATCAATCTAATCCAAAATCTTTGGAGCCGGGATTGAGGATTTGTCTGTGTTCTGTGTAAGTCTGATCTTAACACAATAAGACATCCAGTTCAAAATCTTAAATAAAGAAAGTTCTCAAAGATGCTGTATGGGGCGTTGCTGCCCACCCCTAAAAGTGCTGTAAAAGTGGACCAGTCTCTTAGTCCACTTTTACAGCATCTACGGGAGGAGATGGAGTGACGAAAGAAGAAAGACGTGTTAATATGCCTTTGAATAAATAATATTATTCCATACCATTTGCACCAGCAGAAATTGCCATCTGCAATAAGTATTATAGAATGTTTTCAATATGATTGCATCTGCATCTTTAACTCTGTAGTTATGTTGTTCAATTTGATATGTCACCTGATAATATCTAAGAGTTATCTTTAAATGTCAATGTAACATGACATTTAGCGTTGCAGTACTTGAAGTAATATTTAATTACCTGGAATAGTAAAGATAAACAATTTTTATTGAGAAAGTTTATGTGACACTAACGTTATAATTATTAATGTATGGACTAACTATTAAATATTTTATCTTATTATTTTAAACATCAAAATATTTTCAGTGTGCGGACTGGACTTATGTTTATATCAGAATTAAAATAGATTGCAGTTTATAATAATAGTGATACATCATAACGCCGGTATCCCAAGAAAGGACAGGCTGTGGTGTAGGTATTTTTGTAAACTCACATTTCACCGACAACCCGTAGTACCGATTTATTTGAGTTAATATAACAAGTCTTAGGCCATTTACCGGAAAGTTTCAAATTCAGAGCTGCTACTAAGATAATTTTGGTCTCTGTAACATTTAAAACGGAATTAAGACGACTATATGTTATATTATTATAGAATATGTTAAATATATGAATGGATAATAAAATCTATTCTATTTATTCAATTTTTTTTGAAACGTTGCCCTACGCTAGGATTTCTCCTGTGTCGTGGGTGCGTTTACATACATGAATTCCACATACAATACACCCAGACCCGGAACAACTACCTGCAGATCATACAAATATTTGTTCCGTGCGGGAATCGAACCCACGACCCAGAGCGCAGCAGCCGACTGTATCAGCCACTGCACCAACTGTGCCGTCTAAAATAAAGTAGTAACACGAATTATTACATTAAATATATTAATAAATTATTATAGAAGGCGCTGACAATAAACTATAACGTTATTCAAAATTATTAATAAGTTCAGTTCTTATTACATTGAAGTACTAAAAAAACAAGGTGTAACCCTCAATTGCGGTCACATGCGGCTACCACGATGATATTACGTAAGTTGTGATCGATCGCACCTGGGCGCCCACCTGCCGACGACACGTGCTCTCAGACCGCCGAAATTATCCGTAAAGATCACTTTATTTTTGATCCAGTTTGTTAGGTTTAAGAAGATTATTGGTTATACGGTGATTATTGGTTGGTTTTAATACGAAATCATGGTAAAGTCAATTTAATATTATATTCCTGAATTGTTTAAAACTCGCAGCATTTTATGTCCAGTAAAACATTCAGGTGCTGATTCTGAAGAATCTTCATCATCATCATCTACAGCCTGATTCTACCCACTGCCGTTATATATGCCTCTCTCTGTTAAACCCAGTTTCTTCGGTCCTGTGTATATCATCCCTACGATCCTATTTATATAGTCGACCCATGCGGTGCGGGACGTCCTACGCATCGTTTTCCATTTCTCGGTCTCTACTCTGTCAATATTCGGCTCCAACTGTCATCACCTCGTCTTGCCAAATGTCCCGCTCAATTCCATTTTAGACCCATTACCCAGTGCGATACCATTGTTTTGTGATTCTTTAGTCTTTGGGATCTGTGAAAATAGTGTAAAGTCATTTTGCTTGCAATAGCGTTGAAGTATCGTGTGTTCAAAATAAATAATAATCACGGAAAATATACCATATCATATCAGCTGAATAAAGCCCACTACTGGATGTGTCCTCCCCTCAAGATCGCAACGATTGGTTGCTGTTGTGTACTCATAGAGAGGATTTTTAAAAATCACCACCACTGGCAAAATTGTTGGCGATCGCAGTTGAGTTGTTAATGTACTCGAAGGCCGCTGCTGCCCATCCTCCGGCTAATTCCATAGTCGCCTTTTACGACACGGTTACGGTTGGTACTATTCGTAGCCGGCAGTAAGTAATAATTTGACTGAAATATAACACCTTAGTCATCCTGCGACCACGAACCCTGCAAAGTGTTTGAAACGTCAGAAAAAACAAAAATCTATAATGTATTATAATAAAACAATTTTAAACGGATTAAATCGCGTGTATTATAGATTTTTGTTTTTCCTGACGTTTCGAACACTTTGCAGCAGTCATCCTCCGACCACGAATCATCAATTCATCGACTAGCATATTATCTTGCCGTTAGTGAATTACCTCCAATGTATATGCTGAAGGGTATAGGGAATGCGCAGAGGAGGGAAATAAACCTTTTATTGTTAATAACTTGTTTTTAATATTTTAATATACCATCTTGTTTTTATAATCACCATAGTAACTGACTAACAGTAAGATTAAAAGTGTTGTGCCACACTTTTAATAGAGATGTACCTACCACCTACTAACCACTACTAACTAACATATGCGGCTAAATATTGATCGATATTTTACACGGAAAGACTACCATCAGACCTCCACGAACTACATACTGGCCAATATTTACGAATGGACATTGGACGTAATTCACTAAACACGATGTAAACATACGTGTTTACATTGACTATATTATTTTGTAGATATGTACCTATTCGTATTTTAATAATCAAAATTATATCACGGTATTTATTTTTAAAGTAACGGACGATTGATTTCTGTATTTGTATATATTACTGCGGATTCACCCGCGTACCGCCCGCGCACCTACAAAAATACGGAAACATGTATTTCTTTATTTTAACCAAAGAGTCAAACACTAATTTTCTTAACTTATAAAATGACGGATTTCCATACAACCTTTAAACCCCTATTTCACAACTTTAAGGGTGGAATTTCTAAAATGTATTCTTTATTATGCCTGCGTTATTGAAGGCATCAACTGCCAACATTTCAAGTTTGTAGCCCCAAAATAACGGATACTGCATACAAGCTTTTACCCCCTCTTTTACCCCCTTAAGCGAACAATTTATAAAACACCGAAACACGTATTTCTTTATTTTGAACCAAAAAGCCACATGGGCCATTCATTGAAAACCAGCGCTGCAAGATCGTCTTGCTGTTATGTAGCAATGTAGGTACAGCCGTCGTATAAATGCTAACTTTATTATTTTATATGTAATAGGTATTATCATTATACATAAATACATATTGTTGTTTGCTGTCCAATAAAAAAAAACTTTCTTTCTTCTAAAACAGCCTTTCTGAGGCCAAGACGGAAGACCTGTTTATTGATTTAAGAGTAATTCCCGAATTTTCAAACTATAAGATCAACAAAATATGTTCGGATCATAGATATCTATGTTCCGGATACCTGAACTGTAGCTCAACTATTGGCGGTTGCTTCCTTCTTACTTAAATATTTTTACGAATGTCATCATGATATTCGGCGAATACGGATCTTGGTATTTCTCGCATCTCTAGTAATTGTTCAAACATTTCCCGCGCAGTGCCTTTAAAATTCCACGTTCTTTCATAACCATGAAATTTCCCAACAACTTGTACGTTTATCGTTACTATAAGTTCCATACCTACATGGCGAGAACGACTGACTAGGCTTCGCCAGATTGCCCGGTCAAGCAGCAACATCTCTCTGAGCTGTCTGTGAGAAGTCAATTATAAAAACGAAAGAAAAAACAAAGCGATGAACGCAGAACTGTTATCGCAGAACGCGGATAATTTAACCGCTGCTGTTTGCGCGGGCTCAAAGGCGTTTAACCGACATAACGTACTCAAGGCATGGCGAGGATAACACGTTAACGTCTTACATATGACGCGATAATTGACGCGACTTCAAAGGAACGCTCTAATGGGAAGGACGTTACACTTTTAATTTCAAACGGTTAATAAGCGTAATTTGTGTGTTGCAGTGTTGAAGGGAACATCTGTGTTTGCGATGTTTGCTTAGGGAGTATTGAACATTTCAGATTATTAGATACATAACATAAATACATTTATAGATTTTATTGATTTATCAAACAACATATAATTTGATAATGCAAACAAACAAAATGAACTTATATCGAGAAAATTATGTTAGGGAATAAAACATAAAAAATAAAGTAAAAAGAATATTTATAGCCTAACACAGTTTTTAAGATAATTAATGGCCTTAATTAAGTACTTTCATTCGTCTTTACAGCAGACACAAAGGCTGCCTGAATAGGGTTGCGCTTGCGCAGCGGGACGCTAGCACCTGTTTAGGAATTAAGTCCAGAAAGAAACTAGGCATTATATATTCCATGCAATTAATATACAGTATTCTTCGTACTTTTTATAGCCAGTTTAATTACAAATAAATAAGTAAGTCCTATACTCTTGATAGTGCTGCCAGATCCGTATTTCCAAATATCGGGACACAAATGGAAAAAAGCGGAACTGGGATTACTGAAATACTCTTTCATAAGAAATCATTTGTTAAAGAATATAATTTTAATAAATGCCTACTAAGTCGGAGAACGACGGAGGTTCTGATTTTCATGGTTTGGTTATTACGTTGACGTACTTGTACCAGTTGATTATTTTTTTTAAATGACGATCGAATTCAAAAGTAATTGAGGCCAAGAGTCCTGACTCTGACTGACTGACTGACTGAATGCCTGCATTGAACTCAGATCTTGATATAAAATAAGTAAAAAATAAATAACGGATCAACACATGCGCTCGCGCCGCAGGTCAGCGGCGGTTGAGAGGAAACTGCAGAGGTTGACAACATTTTACTTTCATAATACAGATCTTCGTTATAATAATTACTTTTATTGATGTAGACATGCGAATGTAAGGAGCCGGTGTTAGAAGATTATTTACAAAGAATATTCTATTGAATGCGATATGAACTTCACCACGAATAAATCAGCTTACTACTTTATTTAGGTGCCATAGAAGCTGTCACAGTTATTAGTATTATATTAAGTACTTAGTTACTGAGGCCCCCATAGCCAGTTGCAATCACTGATCGATAGACGATCGGTGAGGTTAAGCTACGTTGGCGCGGTCAGTCTGTGAATGGCTGACTGCATAGTGGTATTTGAAGTGCGCATCTCCGTGTTTCGGAGGGCGCGTAAAACATCGGTTCTGGTTGTTATCATTAGATGGCAGTATTTAAGCCAAATCAGAGGCCTTTAGGCGGGTTGAACAACTCTGACACAAGGTTGGCTACTATTCAAGCACCGTCTTCTGTTTCGTGCAACCTTCATACTGCAGGACGCTATTATGTTGTGTCTAGTAATTGTTTCTCGTGCCTCTAGGATATTTATGTTAAGGAAAGGACTAAGGTACATATAGAGGCACAGGAGAAAAATACTTGTCCTTTAAACTTAAGTCAATATTACAGGGAATGTTAATATATTCAAGTACATAAATAGTTATTTATACGGAATTAGTTAAGTACTTAGAATCGAAACTATACTAGAACCAACAAAAGGTTGTTACCTCCCGCGGAGGGTGTAGGCACCTGCGCGCGCGCACGTGCCAACTGTCCCGTATCCCCTCTCCCTTTTCCTCACCGCACACCCGCGCCACCCCTCACTGCTTCCGCTGCATCCGGCCAGAGCCTTCTTGTTGTTATTATTTTTACTTTGCTTTTTATTGATATCGGTTCTTTAAGTTTTATTTTAGTGACTATTAGAGTATGTTGACGATGTTTTGGTACATTTCGAATTCAGCATTTCCTTACAGCGTTGCAAACGATTACATGATTGCAGTAATTTGTAGACAAAAACGCTGTTTACTATCGTCTGGATACACCCGTAATCACCTTTACCTTATTCTCGGGCGTGAAGCGGGTGCTTTTTATTTGGGGACCTTTGAATAATAAATACATAATTATTATAGAGAGCTGGATATAAGTTTCTTCCAAACAAGTTACGTCAATAGATAGATTTGTTTTCTGTTGGTAAAATCCAACTATACCTATTGAAACATAACATATATGCAACGTCTAAATTGTAACTAACAATGGTTAGATGTCATGTCGTTTTCTATTTGTGTTACACTTACTAAAATCGTTGTATTTTTTTTTATAACAGAACTTTGCCCAAACTACTATTATTCATGTGTCGTGGGTACAGTTTATAGACATAGATCTCACATGCACAGACATTCAAACCCAGATATCTACATGTAGATAGATAGGTCTGTAGGTAGATAGAACATTCATCATCATCATCATTTCGGCCGAATGAAGTCCACTGCTGGGCACAGGCCTCCCCCAAAGATCACCACAACCACCGATATGGATGTGTTGTGGGCTCATTGGGGGGTTTTGCCATAATCGCCACGCTTGGCAGACGGGTTGGCGATCGCAGTTGAGTTGTTAATGTACTCGAAGGACACTGCTGCCCATCCTCCGGCTAATCCCTTAGTCGACTTTTACGACACCCATGGGAGGAGATGGGGTGGTGGCATTCTGAGCCGGCACCACACGAACATTGCAATGTGATAAACGTAAGAATGTTTTATCATATCATCGCTATTTAAGTGGCTAGTGTGAGTGAGAGAGAGTGTGTGAATGAATGATTTTATAATGTACAAGAGTTTTTAAATTACAAACACTGAACTTAAATTAATATAAATTTTAATAATGTCATATCTACATTATTTTATTTTAATTATACCTACCAATACACTTGATAGTGTAATCTGCCACTAGATTTTAAATTAATTTAAATGCATGCCTATATATGAGGCAAAGTTTAATGCAGGTTTTATACAAATAAATATATCTTATATAAATATTTGTACCGAGCGGTAATATGACCTGCATCACAGTAGCGCAGAAATCCAGTCCCTTAGCCACTGCATCAACCGTGCTGCCTTAGTAAAATTCTTTGAACAACAATCAAAATATATTTAAAAATCAAGTCTAAGCCATGCTTTCTTGCGATTCTAAACTAATAAAAAACTGGTACAATACCAGTTTTTTAAACAATTTACATGTTTACCGGTTATTTTTAGACTTAATTCCATAAAGAGTCTTCATTTCTTGTTATTTCTAGATGCAGAATAATTCATGGTTACTCTATATAAGAATAATTGCCGCCAACAATTCCATTTTTATAGCAATAAAATTACACGATATCATTATCAACAGCCAGTACGAATTAACTTTAATGGTGAAAACTAAAAAAAAAAACATCGGCATTTCATCGTTAACAGCCACAAGGAAGAGCATTGCAGCCTGTCACCGTCAAGTCAGTCAATGATTTTAACCGTTTCGTCGCCGCCTTAAATACTATCGGCAAATCCGTTGGGCAACGGTCAAAATGACCGAACAAAAAACTGTATCAACCACCTTGCAAAACACAAAGCAAATCATTAAAAAGAGACCACTCTATTGTCTAGCAGACAACGGCCAAACTTTCCCATAAAGGTCTAAAAAGGACTAAGAATCCTTTGTCCTTCGATACAGTTTTGCAAAGAAACTAGAGCGTTGGTTAAGTTCTCACGTAACGCAAAAATTTCGCCGATAGACAAACGTCCGAAAATAGGAACTGAATAGATGACGAACAATAAAATAGATTCGCGAAAGGGATTACAAATAATGCCTTGTAAGAAAGGGTTGGATTTCTAAAGAAGGGTCAGTGAGGTCACTTGAGGCGTAGGGCTGACCCTATAACTCACGGTGCACCAATTTCAGGGTGCTTAAACTGGCGTAAAGGGTTGTTATGACCTCTGGGACCTTTTGTATTGTATGTTTAGGTCAGCACGGGTTGGCTACCTGGACTGGACGGGTCCGATTGACCCTGCCCAAGAATGGACAATTAAAACGAGAACGGTGCATCAACGGTAATTTGGAAAATCGCGATAACCTTTCTTTTTGTATTGCTATTTAGTTGATAGTTTTGTACAGCTATTTGTAACGTTTTATAAGAAGTACTAGTTGAAGTAACGACTAAAAGGAATTGCAGTTTAGAATGTTAATGTTGATCTTAAATTCTATGTAACTATGCTAGCGGTTTTAACGGATCAATGGCATTTATGGACTCAGTTTGCTTTTTATAGAAGCAATGTATAATAAATGACGACTTTTTGTTTATACCTCAAAATAACCTTCTGTAAAGTCTTTTCTTTTTGGAATGCGATACTTTCCCTTTCTTTTTCTATTCCGAGATGTTCAAATATATCTGATATATTTTAAGAACAAAAACCCGTTTAGCTAATTTGTCATAACGAATATTTTTGATACATACCAGTTACTATTACTTACACATATCGCTTGACGTATAACGGTCATAATTCAACAATAATAATCAATGGCGACCATTCTATTATGTTCAGCATTATATTAAAATCACATAAACATTTGCCACCGGCGAATCCATAGGGCGTTGATGGACAATGCAAAAAATAGAGCATAGGAAACTGTTTCCCATAAAAATTGTAACGCGAAAAGGGTTTGGTCATAAGGCCGTCATTGTTATGGCCAGTGAGAAATTTTGCGCAGGCTGAATGGGCGCTTTGGTAAGAAATGGGTCAGTTAGACCGGCAGGTAGGATAGTGTTGTATTGTTCTGACGCATCGCAGGGTTATGCAAATTGGATGGTAATGAACAATGGAGTGATCTTTGTGAGATGTGGAGATGGGCGATGTGTGAAGGTTTTGCTATCAATTACTGGATATATATCGGATTTTGGTTATGCGTTGATGCGACTTAGTAAGGGTGACATAACTTTGCTTAACTAACGGTCATTTCTACTAACTTGATTTTGTTTCTTTCTCCACAGGATAGAAGTATTCTCTCTTAAGCTAATAACAACACTGTATCTAAATTGCTTCTTGTTCAAAGTCTCTTCTCGCGGGTCTGCTAAGATTTGAGAAGAAATAAGCAGTACCTTTGTACCTTCAATTCATCATTATCTTCATATTATCACACGACTCCTCATTGTACATATAGGAATCTCATAAGAATACCCATGCTCACTTGTTTGATATAATAATTAAATAAAAATATATGTTAAATACGCAGCTATTCCTCTCTCCTACTAAACTATGCAGTGCTCTTCTGGGTCCTTATTTGATCCATATCATCTGTTTTTAACTTTACTTATGGAATCCAATAAAGAATTGAATTGAATAGTTATTATTCAGACTATTCATGTTTAAGTAAATTTAATTATGAAAGGTAGCAACAGATTTATCGAGCGGCTTAGGCACTTCATTTACATTTATTGGTTTATAAAGGTCGATTGTAGTTTTCTGGCTAATACCTACAAATATATTTTTTGTCTTACTACTATCATAAATCTGAAAGTTTGTTTGAAGCTCCATCACGCTCAAACAGCTGATGATGAAATTTGGCATAGAGTAGATTATGTGTGGTATAGGATATAATGTCTTCATTAGTATAAAAAAAAACAATGATCAGTAAATTATAATTTTGACACAGAGAATTGGACGGGTAATGGCTAGTTTCAAATAGTTAAGGGTCTGAAATGAAAACAGATCAGACTATTTAGTTATGGCATGTGAAATTAAGCTTGCAATGTTATTGAAATTTAGGTACATAATCAAATGTATAACATTTATGTAACCATAATTACGTGTAATATAACACAGATTATAGAATAATATAAACTGAAATCAACGGAATCATCGATGACCTAGCATAATATTAAGAAAAAGAAAAAATAGACGCAGTATGTTGTCCAGTTGGATTCTAGTTAAGCATAACATGTTTCCCAAATAGATATATAGAATATCTATTCTATTAATATGGTGCCTGAGACATTTGTCCTGCAGTAGGATTGCAATGGATGGAGTTGATTGGTTTTAGTAATATTATATGGGTGTCGTCTGTCGGGACTGGTCAGCCATTAATTTCCATGGCAAAATAGATTATTATTGTATAGTATGTTTCATGTTTACATATTACTCAAAAACTTTCTCGTTTATGTTTTACCATAGTTTGTATCAATCCACATTGTAATCTCAATGAGGTACTTTAGAAGAGTATCGATGGATGTTCTCGGCTCTTCTCCATAGGATCAGCAATTTGGAACTGTCCAACTTAGACTCTGACGTTTCATAAGTGCCAGTAAGGGACTGTTGCGCCGTTTCTTCTCCCCAGCTTAAACACTAGGAAGCGGTGAAGGGTGGTCTTATGGAGTGTTGTCGTTTGTTAACGTTCAAAAGTTGACGTTCGTGCTTGGTTTTTTTCGATTAAATGGCCATTTTATTTCATTTCATAACTAAATAAAAAACTTTGACTTGACTTCGTCTATTAGTGTTCTTGTTAAACTTGGGTGATACCAAATAGTTACCTTATCTAGTTATTTCCCATTTTATATATTATAAAGAAGTTGGTACATCAAAGTTTGACGGGAACTGCTTACAGTGGAAAGAAAAGGTCTGGTCGAAACTGTGATGTAACCCACGCGGGATGGGAACCTTAATAGTTATTTTTTGGCGTCCCTATCTATACACTCCAACACACAGTTTTAAAGCATTAACAGACTGGTTAAACAGAGACAAATACTTCATGTCAAAAATCAAAAAAGTTGTATCCATGATCTGGCACAATCTCTCTCTTTCTCTCTCTCTCATTAACCCGTAAACGTCCACTGCTGAACACGGGACTCCCAATGACGCTTCAATGAACGTTGATTGCAGGATGTAATTATTAGCACACAGGAGCATGCTGCTGCCCATCCTCTTGATATCAACCCTTCACCCTTTATGACATATATAGATGGGGAGGGTGGTATTCATACGGTATTCTTTACGGGAGCCATACGGCACCAACCAGCCTTTTACCACGTCAATACATAGGTACACTTCTGTCGAAGCTAGAATCAGTTTCAATGTCTATTAGACTGCTTAAGGCACTGTTAATTACAGATGTACTCGTAATATTACACGAAAATGTATTTGCCAACAAAGATCAAACGATACTTCTCTTAGTGAGAAACTAAAGATGGTCAGCTTTGACCGGCTCTAGTAACTACATATCATGATCTCAGAATCTTTTGTCAAGCATGGTTAAGGTTATATTTTCAAAGGTAGCCTTTGGGTTATGCAGATGGCAGTGGTAGAAGATGCCTACGGCGATAAGACCGCCTTTGTGCACTGTTTGTACACTAACTATATATAAATTCATTGGTGTAGATGATGTATGCTGTATTTCGGATAGTAATTGATTTGCAGCTGTTACGGCCGAATACTGGAATTTCACTCAATATTAAGTTTACTCAATACTCAATATTATTTCGCCCGTAATCCTACTGAAATTGTAGGATAACAAAACAAGCATCATATGTATAATATATAGTTAGAAGGGTTTTAAATATTGATAAGTGTTAATGTTTTTAAATTATAACAGTTTTGTGATGGCAACTCTTTTGAAGGCATGACAGCTAATGTCATTGTTATATTTATTTATCGCTCGTCAGAATTATTCCTGTTCGTTTTGCCATCAAATTCAAATATTATCTGTAATACAGAAGATTATTTTTGGTTTTAGTTCTGGCGTTCAGCTGGTCAAACCATCGTGCATCATAATTATCGTTCGAAAATCAGCTTCCTTATCTTCTTCATCAGCCGCTAACCAATAGCGCCTCACTAGACCACTGGAAAAAAGTTCATGTTAGAGTGTTACCATATTCACCACGCTTAGCAACGGAATGGTCATTGCAGTATTATGTTCGGAAGCCGTATGAGGATGCCGATATTATATACCTCTGACGTCATCTCATAGTTGCCTTTAGCGACACCGATCGGCCCTTTTCTCTGTACCGCACTAAGCTTACGTATGCAGATATTAGGACATCAAAATAATGATTGGATGTTAAGACGCTTCCGCGGACAACTGCCACTAGAACGCAGTGACGTAATGTGAAGTGAAGTTTTTATAACAGAACTAAGTTTCTTTATACTAATACAGATATTATAATAATATTTTCGGTATTCATGGGCTTATA
This sequence comes from Diloba caeruleocephala, assembly GCA_947459985.1. NCBI lineage: Eukaryota > Metazoa > Arthropoda > Insecta > Lepidoptera > Noctuidae > Diloba > Diloba caeruleocephala. Next base: position 9,542,447 of record OX381627.1, on the reverse strand, counting down.
TCCCATGTATGGTGGAACCCGGTGTTTAAATAGGCTTCCTCGGGGATAATGGGTCCAACACGCAGAGGCCCTTTAGAGAATTTTAATCTAATGTAATGGGACACTAGCCGGAAATCGTATTGCTGCACTATAAAATGAATTCACGGGTTGTCCCCGGTTATGTATAAGTATTGTATTAGATGGAAACTATAACGTAAAGGTATATTGCAACTGGTATTATATGGAATGAAAAATTAAAGGAAAACGGGAACATGGGTTTCAACTGCCTTTCAACCCATAAAGTGAAATATTGTGGCAGACGGTGACTCGCCACTCACAAGAGGCCCCCTGGCCACCACTACCATCGCGTGTCTCGAACCTTCCCCATTATTATGCCATTAGACATTTCCGTCCCCGAGCATATAGCTCTGGCGCCCCCCCTCTGATCTCCCAACGAAGGCAAGCTTAAGCTGAAATTCCTGCGGGCACTCATTGGATCCCACTCCAGCCAACCAATAAAGGTAAGCCAGATAAGCGAGAACGAGGCCCTGGTCGACTTTCTGGGGCGTTTGGGTTCGCTCTGTCGCCACTCATATACAGCTTGCCACAAGTTGCCCTGCCTTCTGTAAGATTCTTAATAGATCTCCTTATGAAATGCTTCTTTGCTTTGCGTATCAAAAGGAAGGAAGTTAAGAAGCTGCTTTAATCTGCCCTTCGGGATAACGTTATCCCATGGTGAGATAATCGACTGCCCAAAGTGGTAAATTATATTATGAAACTCAGGTTGATCGTAAACGGTGACCGCTGATTATCGGCGTTTTTGTGAAACAATAGGAACCATCAGTAACAGACATAAAATAAACGGATCATTTTATGTCGGTTACGGCGATAGTTGGCTTACCATCGCCTTTAATGAGCCATTTACATGAGTGAAGATTCGACAAGCGTCCACATAGTGAAATTATAAAGTAAAAACTAGACAAGTAAAAATCAATAGTTTGACGGCAGACTTCACCAAATCAGCATCTGCTGAGCTCAGCGGAGCGTACCCACTGATAAAGCGACATGTTATTCCGATAAGTGCGCGGTTAAAACATACTAAAAAAACCTCATAAATATAGAAAACCAGCTCTTATTTTCTTATAGATAGAGTTCGGGTAAGCAGCGCAGATTATAATTGTATAGATATCGTTACGAAGTCATACAATTACATATATGCTGTGTACAAATCCCAAAGTTATTTTTACATCGATATTAAACACCGTAGCTCGTATGCTTACTGCTCTAAGGTTCAAAATCGTTCCATTTCAGTTTATTCAAAGGTAAGTTAGGTAGCTATCGAGGTCAACGATTCGCACCTTTGAAGCTCATTTCGTTATCAGTAAGTACAAGAAAATGGGGAGACAAACGGCTGTTACACTAAATGTGAGCACTTTACACAATATCTAAGAGAAATGCCTTTTAAAAACACTACCTAGTGACACTTATAACACATTAGTCTGGTAATTAATCTTATTTTACCATCATAACGGCCATCTTGGGATCCTGACTGAAATAAAAATTATATTCTAAAATTAAATGTTCTTCTTCCTGCCCGGGTATCTACTCTCTAGTTACTTGGGGCCGAAACAATTTGTAAGTCATAATTGCAAACTGTGATGTTGATGGAATGACCGTCCTTTTAACACTGAGGACCCTTCTGAAATTCGGCATTCGGTGTGCACGTTATACGATCTCGGGTGTTAATACCTATACCTTTTTTTTGTTATTGATCCGATGGCAATACATCATGCACTTCCACCGCCCAAGGGTAGGGCAAAGGGGCACTCACTGGCTAAAACCACTGGAGCGGTCATCTTCGGCACCGAAGGGGGTCTCAAGGTCCTCGTACTATCACACTAGAGCCGCCCATTGGTGCCACACTTTTAGGCACATCGTGGAGGGAAGGCGACTGTAAGAAGGTCGTCCTCCAGGCACTTCTCGGGGATGGTTGTAAAGGATCCCCCCAATGCGCTGTGCTGTGCACACGGCGACACGTGACCACGTGCGCACCACAGTCGCAAATTGCATCCGCAGGCGGTGGCGCCTCTTTCCAAGTGCGCGTCGCCGAGCTAGCCACCTCAGCCTGTCCAACGCCCCTGTAGGCGCGTCTTCGCCGCTCTTGCGGAGGGAGCGTTTCTGATCGTAGACCCATGCATCCATCTCCGCCAGGATGTTGAAAGGCGGGGTGTTACCTACCTAGCCTGCAATGAGAAATCTAGAAGGTTCTCTGGTACTGCTACGCGGGCAACCTGACTGCGTTAGTTAAATTCGGTACCGAAGGGGGGCTCCAAATCCTCGTAAGGTCACACTAGAGCCACCCATGGTGCCACGCCGTTAGGCACATCACGGAGGGGATGACTGTAAAGCGGTCACCCCCTCAGCAATAAGAAACAGTGGATCATGTAGTACTAGTAGACAAACTTGAGGACTATGGTGTCCGGGGTACACCTCTAGAGCTCCTTAAATCTTATTTAAATAATAGAAAAATGTTTATTGAAATTAAAACAGTAAAAAAAAAGGATAACTCTTCAGACTGCAATAACCTATATGAAGAAACGTATAGGTCTGGGCTGAAACCTGTGCAAGCAGGTGTTCCTCAGGGATCCATACTAGGTCCGATACTCTTCATCACCTTCATAAACGACCTGATTCAACATATGACTGAAACTACTGCAGGATCTGTCCAGCTAGTGGTATTTGCCGACGATAGTAATGCAGTTGTGTCGGCTGACAGTATTTACAGTTTAAATAGTGTAGTAAACCAAACCCTTAATTTATTTTACAACTGGTTCACAGTTAATAAACTTAAAGTAAATGCTAGCAAAACCAACGTAGTACTCTTTCGTTCAACTTTAAAAAATACTGCGAGTATTAACTGTGTAATGAATGGTGAACCAGTAAAATTGGCGCCGGTAGTGAAGTTCCTAGGAGTTCACATAGATAGCCAATTAAACTGGAAACCAGAGCTTAAACATCTGCAAAAAACAATCAGCTCAGCCTGCTACCTGCTCAGGAGTCTTAGAAATGATGTGGGCACGAAGCACTTAAAAATGATCTACTACGCTTTAGTAGAATCGAAACTGAGGTACAGCATTCTCTTCTGGGGTGGTAGCTATGATTATAACACTCAAAAAGCTTTTGTATTACAGAAAAGAGCAATAAGAACCATCGTCAGAATTCAACAGCAGGAATCATGTAGACCACATTTTACAGAATTAAACATACTAACGGTTCCTAGTTTGTATATCTTAGTCCTGCTCACTCATTTATCCAAATATATACACAAATACGAGTCTGAAGAAGAAAGATATAAAAGGGAGAACACAAGGAGAAAAGATCTCCATACAAATAATGTGCCTCGGCTTAATGTTGTAAAGCATAGTGCCTACTATAAGTCAGTAAAAATATTTAATAAACTGCCAACAGAAATTAAGAGTCTAGTGTACACAAGAGCTTTTCAGAATAAACTTAGACTGTTCTTGTTAAATCAGTGTTACTATTCAAGTGACGAACTAATTATTGTTTAATAATGTTGACAAGTTTAAGGCAGACATTTAATAAGAATTGCAAATTGTTTAAAAATGTTGACATTATACTACTACTGACATTTAATACTGACATTTAGAATTCTTATTATATTTAAGTTTTATTTTGATAAAATTATGACATTTTAATATGTTAATTCGGATTATTATATCTGCTCATATGAAATGAATATTATAGGGGTAAATTTAAAGTGCAAATAAATAATTAATAATTTGGAATTGTGTAAGTAGTGGGAATAATGCATGTAGTTGAAGATGTATAGAGTTATAAGAAATTCAGACACAATGTATAAATTGTTATTGAATAAATGGAATTGAATTGAATTGAATTGAAACCTACCACCAGTAAAAAACTTACACACAGTTTACTCGTACCCTCCGAAGTACGGAGACGCTCATTTTAAATACTACTATGCTGTCACCCATCTATAGACTGACCGTGCCTAGCGTTTACCGATGAGTGCATGCAACTGGCTTTGTTTTATGCTTTTTCAATGTTATACGTACTTTCTTAGTTAATCTAAGACATCACTGACTTTAGTGACAGTGACCCTCTGTCACTGCAATCTTATAAGATCTGTTGCGAAAGTCGTATTTAACCAATCATTAAATTGACTATGACCTGGTGGAAGGGTGGGAACTGGTTATTATAAGCTTTTTTTATTTCATGAGTAATTTCCGAGGAATTTCCGAGGAAGGACGGAGTAGCATGCTAGTCTCCTACCGGGCCAAACACCGGAGCGGTTATCTTCGGCACCGAAGGGGGGTTCCAGGAACTCACCAACACTTACACAGGAGCCACCCACTGGTCCCACACCTTTAGGCACATCTCGGGGGGGATGACTGTAAAGCGTTCACCTCGTCTAGAAAGGGGTTATTATTAGCTGTCCTAAATCCTTATAAACTCATGAGAAAGTCCGCCAATAATTTCAATTGAAACCCTAACAAAACCCAATTTTGCTAACATCCGGCTATTAAGATCATAACACGTAACCCTCATAGATAACCCTTGCAGCGTCCGTCCCATTCAGAATGACCCTGTTTGATTTTCTCATTCTTAATCGCCTAACACCCCAACTGCAGCGGCGACGGTCAGATCGGCAGGTAAGAAAAAAGAGAAAACAAAAGATTCGATTGTTGAGCGGTGTCACGGAACTGTAGGATCTGACAATTTCCGGACAAAACCGGTTCTAACCGGTCCCAACCGTCTCATAATGCGTTGTTTATGGTAATTTGTACGTTTATTGTTGACTATCTTTGTTTTTTTTTGACGTGGGATTCGGAAGCTGTCTTGTCGCAAATGAGATTAGTGGTCGTGTTTTCTCCGTACTGACAATGGCGGATTTAAACGCTTGAGATAAAAGAATTTAATTTTGAATGTTATGATTTTTTTGTGATCATATCAGCCATTTATACGTCCACTGCTAAACAAAGGCCTTAGATTCCACAACTGTGTCATCATTTTGGGGGGTATTTGACAATACTCACCACGCTTCGCAGGCGGGTTGGTGAGCGGAGTATGACTACCGCTTCACAGAAGGGACGTTTGCTACCCATCCCACTGGTTTAGATCCCCTTGTCGCCTTTTACGAAATCCACGGGAGGAGATGGAGTGGTGCTATATTCTTAATCCGGACACCACACGGACTAATCTGGACACCACACGTATAATAGCGAATAATAGCTAAATATTGTGGACTAACTTAACCTTAGAGATTTTTTTACATTATTTATTTTTGTGTTTTTGTGTGTATCAGCCTTTCACCAAACTTCTTTAACATCTTACCTGAATCAGTAGTCATAAAACCAGTACCATGCGGGAATGGTCTTTTTTCTTCTTTTTTATTCAATAGCAATAAAGGATAAATAAATGAAATCAGCAGAACTATTACTAAAGATTTACAGCAGCACGGTATTTTCAATAGACAATTTCATAAAAATGTCCTTAATATTATTTCTATTCAATGAAACAATGTCTTCACAGTTTCGCAGACCTTTGTTTACACACAAGATTAATACAACAATATGCAACACTGCCGCTTCCCCTTCAACCAGTATGACCACTTATAATCAATCATGGGGCCGTCCTAACTGCCCTGTCTTTTATTATTTTTTGCAAATGTCCCAATAAGTGTTTATGCAAATTTTGGCAATTAAAACTTTGCACGTATAACGGTCTTGGGATCTTTTGTGATTATCTGCAGCTGACGGTTAAGTTTTAGATAAAAATAACATTGGGATGAATGCTAAACGAAGTATTAGTTATTCCTATGCGAAGCTTCCCATATAGGTACCATACTTGTATGGGACATTACATTACATTTTAGATTTTATACATTAGGCCCTAGGTACAACAAATAGGGCTTGGAATGCAGCGCTTATAAATGAAATAGGAAAGGCAAAGATGGTCATGGTTTAATCGACGTTATATATGCATAAAAACCAATTTATTAATGGATAGTTTTCGCTTCCAAAAGCCCAGGACGGCTAGGATATGAAGAGACAGGGTCAGAAAGACATTGTAGTGCAGTAAAGATACAATCAATTGCCGTAGCGAAATCTACATGATCTATTTTTGTTGAAGATTAAGCAGGCAAAGCATATAAGAAAATATGCATATATGTGCAAGAAGCAAGACGAGAATCTAAAGTTCGTTACACGTAACCCACGCGTATTCACCTTCTGCCAACCATATGGGAGAATTGCGTGTTGTTATAAATATATATCAAATAAGGTAACGAGCACTTCTCCTATTTATTGTTTTATTTTATGCAATAAAAGTCGACGTTGTTTGGAGCCCAGGTAAAATTGAAATGTATACAGGAACACGAGGACTGATTAGGGTCAGGGAAATGTGATATATGCGTGGTGGCAAAGGGAAGAATAAGTACTCTAAAGTTTTTTCTTTTTGTTTTTTTTTAAAACATTGCCCTACACTAGGTCTGCTCCTGTGTCGTAGGTGCTTTTACAGACATGAATTCCACATACAATACACCCAGACCAAAACCAACTACCTGCAGATCATACAAATATTTGTTCCGTGCGGGAATCGAACCCGATGACCCGGAGCACAGCAGCCGGCTGTATCAGCCACTGCACCAACCGTGCCGTCAAGTACATCCTACCGAGGCAATGATATTGTTAATATCGCAGTCGTGGTGGCAAACAGAAGGATAACTATACTGTCAGATAGATCCTACCGAAACGATGACATTGTTAAGATCGCAGGCGTGGCGGCAAAAGGAAGGAGAACTACTGTCAGGTAGATTCCACCGACATGATGACATTGTTAAGATCGCAGGGTGATAGCGGATGGCAAAAAACAATTGATTTAGAATAACCACTTTTATTCGTGTGGTGTCCGGATTAAGAATATAGCACCACTCCATCTCCTCCCGTGGATGTCGTAAAAGGCGACAAAGGGAATTTTAACCAGAGGGATGGGCAGCAGCGTCCTTTCTGAGAAACGGTAGCCATACTGCGCTCACCAACCCGTCTACAAAGCGTGGTGAGTATTGTCAAATACCCCCCAAAAATGATGACACAGTTGTGAAAATCTATGGGGGAGACCTTTGTTCAGCAGTGGACGTATAACTCGCCGATATGATGAACCACTTTTAAATATGACAGAAAAATGTACCAAGTCCATAGTTGAGCCGCTTAAGCTCTCCCAAGCACGTACCTTTATTGGTCCCCAGTGGAAATTCTTCATGAACTTTATCCACACCGGAGAAGGGGGGAGGGGTAGAGGCCGGACTTCTGCCGGCTAAAACAGCTGGAGTGGTTATCTTCAGCTCCAAAGGGGGCTCCAGGTCCTCGTAAGATCACACTAGAGCCGCCCATCGGCACATCTCGGAGGGGATGACTGTAAAGCGGTCAACCCCTCCAGCGGGGGGAAGGCGATTGTAAAAAGGTCACCCCCAGGTACTTCTTGGGTAGGATTGTAAAGGATACCCCAAGCCTCGCAGTGCGCTGGGCTGTGCACATGGCCAGGTGCGCGTTGCCGTCTTCCCGGGGGTTGCTCGGTATGAGCACGCAGACTTCCCAATTTGCGCCCGCGTCCCCCTAGCCAAACACGTACCTTCCCTGCTAAATAACCCTGTACTAAATTCAAACATGAGCACAATCACACTCACATGGCTATTATGAATGAAAATGTTGATATGTTTGAATGTTTGAGCGAACGAGCCGAACGAATTATAGAGAAATTAGCATAGCGATGTTTGTATAAATAACATCAGTTATGCTGATGGCATGGTGCTGCTGGCTCCATCTTTCAGTGTTCTCAGAGAGTTATTGCAGATGTGTTAGACGTATGCTGCCAGTCATGGCTTGCAGTATAATAAGAAGAGTGAGTTCATACTTTTTGCTCCTAGATGCAGGAGACTAGATAATGTTCCACCGACACAGACAATGAACTGCGAAGAGTCTTTGAATTCAAACTTCTAGGGAACCTCACCTGGAAAGGGAAAGCAGAGTATTGGCAGTCTGAGCAAATATGCAGACCCGTAGGTAGGTCCTGGCATACGAAGACCATGTAACCTGAAAAACCTCTGTAAATGGAAGTGGTGTGTCATTGTCGCTCTGGAACGTTCGTTCTCGAGATTCCGGAACCTTCCCATGGTACTGAAGATGACCGCCCAGGCTAAAACCAAGTCGGTAAAAGTCCGGAACACCCAGAAAGAAAAGAAAGACTGTCCGTCTTACGTGAGGCGGAGGATGCACAGAAGGGCTCGAAAAATAAAACTGTCATTGACCATAGTAAAAGCGATGGAGCACTGTTTAAAGTGGTAGATATGTCGCGGATCAAGTGACGAGGACTTTATTTATAATGCCCAGTAGTAAGAAAAAATATAAATCTTATAACATAGGTCAGTCCAATATGACAAATATTGACCTAAAATACTTATTAATTTAAATTGAGGATTCGACTTGTCCGTATTCATACTGTCCGGGCATTAATATATAATAATGTCTAAGTAATCATCATTTCAGCTTAATAAAGTCCGCTGCTGGACATAGGCCTCACTCAAAGATAGCCACAACGACTGGTCGTGGGTGTATTGTGCATTGGGGGATTTTGCCTTGCCCGCCATGCTTGGCAGGTGGGTTGATGATCGCAGTTGAGTTATAAATGTTCTCGAAGGATGCTGCTGCCGATCCTTCGGCTATTGTGTAACTGCGACACTCTTGCTTGGCGTAGGTGGAATCACCTGGGAACAGCTGCTTATCCTGTACCAGATGATTACGCGCACGTCCATGCTGGCACAATCGCAGGGTACCTACACGAACTCTTCGATGTGGCAGCAACGAAATAGAGGGCTAGGGTCAGCACAAAAATCTATAAGGTTCTATATATAGCCGACCATATTTTAGATTAGAACCTCCGGCTAATTCTATAGCCGCCTGATACGACACCAACGGTATGAAAAGGGTTGGTGCTATTCATAGCCGGCAACACACGGCATTGGTCACAATTCAGCACTTGTTCCATATTATCGGTCCTTTAATAACTTGGTCCATAACAGATAAACTGTGTCTGTAACTACTCTACAGTGAGAGGATGTGGGTTAATTGGGCTGAATAAAAAGAAAACACAGATGGTCTAGTTCAGTCCTCTCTGGCCGCGTAACTAAAATGTGCTAAATGATACGTATGGAAGTTAGCTAACCGAATGGCGGAGTGATTTCAACTGTAATTAATTAAATGTGGATAATTGTTACGCTATTACCTATTAGCGCTACGTGAGATTGCTGTTCATACATATGAAAATGTTGCTAAATTGTGTGTATATATATTATGGTATGCTTTTTACTGTGGAGTGGTCTATGGCCTATGGTGTGTTTGGGCGGAGATAAGGGGAATTAACATTCTCATATTTAATCTTACCTTTGATATCGAGCACCCCGTGCTTTTATTTAAATTCCAGAAAAGGATTAAATAAATAGATTTTAATGCACGTTATATACATATATATATATATATATGATATGCATTAATTATGTATCTCTCTTTAAAAAGGAAACGTGCACTCGTACCCCATGACCCGAAAGATTTGACCTCAAACGGCTGAAATCCATAGCTCCCGACAAGGTTATTATATTTGCGCCGTCTGAAAGTCTGTAGTGGCAATGCCAGCTCAATGAAGCAAGGGTATCGACACAAGTTGCATCCTATGCCAGAGGCCTTCCCAATTTCTATGGAAATAGCGTCTGGTCTCTTCCTATTATAACGTGCCAAGCCACTGGGTTCTAATATTCTGGCAGGCCTGAGGCGACAAGAGCACGACAAATAACGTCATTAATATTGGCGTACTGTGCCATGCGACCCGCGCTCCTACAAGACAGGCCATTGCGTCTGAGGCAGTCGACAGCTTCACCAAGATGAGAAGATTCACAAGGAGCACCTAAACGTAGGAATATAGCGGAGCCGAGAAGTGGTGTCGTAATCACCCACAGCAGGTAGACGACCACGCCCAGCAATATTGATTGATGTATTGAATGTTACTGTACTCTGCGAGTTCATCCGCACTCTCTGAAGAGAGTTATTTTTTGTTGTTTTCATGAGTTTTATATGTAATATCGGGAACGCCTTCGTTTGTATATCATAAATTTTCATATTTTTATTACGGCGAGTAAATCTTGGACACTAAACAAGCAAACAATAAAACCAGATTACATTACACGCCGCATTTGATACCATCAGTAGCAATCAGGCATCGAATGATCGATGTCACACGCAACAATTAAATATGCTTTTTCATTTACTTTTGCTGCTACCAGCCGTTGAGTCATCAAACATTGTAATAAATGAATATTCACTAAAACAAGTGAAGCTCGACGATGATATGATAAATAAAGTAATGAGCAATATATTATCAATGCATTCTGTAGTTCGAATGAAAGAGGAAAATGAAACTGACGACGCCGTGTCAGAAGAAAATCTGGAGAATTTAGGAGATGGTTTTATTGTTCCCCATTTTGAAACTGAGGGACAGACAAGATTTAAGAAAATATCCAACCACGTGAAGTCTAAGATGTTTAGAGTGGGTGATAATATGGAGCCAGGAATAATTATGAAGGCAGCCGATGACTCGGCAACAGACCCTCTGTTGCTTATAACCAATTTACTTATGAAATTAATTGCGTATCTGCCTCCTCACTTAAAATTGCCGTAAGTGTTTTCCGGGGCAAGGAACAATCACTGTATGGTATTAATTTCAAACAAGAAACATAGGGAACGGCTACGAAATAATAAAATTTGTATAATATGTTTGACCAGTGTTGCAGTGTAATATTATTATAATATTTTGTCATATTTATATTTAAGATAATACACATAATGCTACAAAGTCATGTACCAATACACAAGTACTATTAACTAATAACAAACAATATTGAATGCATAAATTAATTATAAGACTAAAAAATGTAATAAAGTAATTTATTTAAACTTTAAAGAACGCTTTACAATGCTGAAGAATTGAAAATATCAAAAGAAGCACGTAGGACCTTCAACGTGTTGAAACACTTCTCAAAGGTATTTATCAAGGAGTACGACAGGCTTTTTTTACAGGCTTTACGTAAAGTTTTATTATGAGCGTATAACACAGATAAGTAAGCACCGATACTAGTTTTTTTTTATTGCGCGACTTTTAGTATACCTTTTTTGTCAGTGTTTATGTTTCTGAATACCTTCTGTTGAATCAACAACTTCTTACATCAAACCAATTCTCTGCTGCTGGGCGACTTCTACATCAGATTCTAGAACGATCGACCTTTATCGTAATCTCCAAAAAGAGTTCAAGGCTCAAAGCAACTTAACTACTGGCTCTATATTAGTATCTTCAAACTTATTTCGTTTTTCAAACGTTTAGTTAGCTCTCATGGAATTACGTAGCTTTTATTCCAGCAGCAAGTATATTTAACGGTTTAGCTGGTCCAGTAGTGAACACATCAGGTTAATCTGGAAATCAGCTATCTTAGAAGGAATTCAATATTTTGATTATAAACTTATCTCATATATGCATATGCCTGCAAAGTTTCAAGTGAACATAATAGTCGGCTCGTGTCCACGAATGCTGCAGTTTTTGAAACGTCGTGCGAATTAGCATTTTCTTTTATATATTTATCGTGCATGCGTTTATGTTCCAATATACAAGATGTGCGCTTGAGTGTATATTGCACGTATGATGTTGCTTTCATTTCTTTCTTTTTAATTCGTCGTTTTTAATTCATATATTTATGCAATAATGATACAATAATTGTTTAATATATTTGAACTGCGCGTTGCACCTACAGCATGGATGCTGCACGTAGACCGTATAAATGAAATAAACGCGACATATTTCCATAAATTAGTTTATATTTTTTCTGATCGAGATTTCTGATATTGTTGATACATGAATTAGCCCATTTCTGGCATACAATCATTTTAAAATAGCGTGACCAAATCTTATTTATGTATCTTATTTTTATTGTACTTATTTAACATAATAATATAATGTCAAAATTAATTATTTTTACATTCAAAATATTCACTAATTGTATAGAAACATTTTTCGTTAGCTGTTTATTTATTTGTATACGAATTTATCTTAAGGGTAATTCTCTTAGAGTCTAGTATTTATATAAACTAATATAAAAGCCATTTTGATTCAATAAATACAACTTTTAGAAGGTGATTTAAATTGAGTTTTAACATGTTACTACATACTCGTACATGTTAGTTACAAGCGCAATGGAAGCTAATAAAAGCATAAACATAAAAATGAAATCATCAAACATACACAGAATTTTAAAAATAAGAACAACTTTGAAATCTTACGTAGAGCCAAAATTACCCCATTTTTAGCTGGACGCGCATTCAAATCCTATTGACCCTTCTCAAATAACACTGAAATGTGACCAGGGGTCATCTGGACCAATTTCAGACAAAGGTATTAGTTTATAAAAAACACGGATTGGTCAAAAGTGACAATAGAGTGACCCTTAAAATTAACGAGTCTTGACCCTTAGGGTCTTGGGGCTATTGAAGGGTTGGGATTAGAGGTGTAACGGATGATGATGAATAGGGTTAATAAACGCCTCTTTCTTTGGGGTTTACAATAAGCTGTATTGAATAAATCTGCGTAGTTATTATTAAATGTTGGTACAATCCTTGATACAAGAATAATCTGTGCGGGTTTTGATTTTGGTTTTATTACCTTTTTCGTGATGTGCAATATTGTTATATTCGGTTGCTAACTTTTTTTTTGTATTTACTATTTTTATTCAGTCAGTTTGGTGTCCGGATTAAGAATACAGCACCACTCCATCTCCTCCCGTCGATATCGTAAAAGGCAACTCTAAGCAGAGGATTGGCAGCAGCCATCTGTGGCATATGTGTAGCCATAAGTACTGCGCTCACCAACCCACCTGCAAAACGTGGCGAGTACTAGCAAATTCCCCCCAAAATCCCCCGTCATCTTGGGGGGAATTCGCCTGTACTCAGCACACTTGGCAGGCGGGTTGGTGGTTAATGGTCTACAGAAGGGACGCTGCTGCTCATCCATCTGGTTAAGAGTCCCTTGGACGTCTGTTACGACATCCATAAGAGGAGATGGAGTGGTGCTATATTCTTAATCCAGACACACGCGGATAGACCATTTTTATTTTTTTATTGGTACCCAGTGGAAATTCTTCATGAGCTTCCTTCGCCGCGGGGAAGGGCGAAGGGGTATGCCGGACTCCTACCGGCTAAAACCACTGGGGCGGTCATCTTCGGCACCTAAGGGAGGCTCCAGGTCCTCGTATGATCACACTAGAGCCGCCTGCTGGTGCCACGCCTATAGGCACATCTCGGAGAGGGTGACTGTAAAGTGGTCCCGGGCGATTGTAAAGGATCCCCTAAAGCGTCCCACGGCAGCGCGTGACCACGTGCGTGCTACCGTCTTCTCTTGGGTCGCTTGGTATGAGCACGCAGATTCCCCAATCTACGCACCCGCGAACCCAGAGGTCCCCTGCCTTATAGCAACAGCAGGGGGTTTCAGGCGTATGGGAATTAGGCACCAGGGCGGTTGTTACCCCGGCGCCGTCTCCTCCTTCTTCGAACGGGATCGGCCCTCTCCCGATCCCGCTCTGCAGCCTCCTTCTGGAGCATGACGCTCTCACAGAAGGAGACCACTGCATTCCAATTTTCGTGCTCTGCCAACATAGCCGACACTACTGCTGGCAGAGAGAGATCTTGCCCGATCCGATCGACCAGGATCCGCCACTCGGCGTCCCATGCAGGGCACGCTTCGAGCGTGTGCTGTGCGGTGTCCTTGTCACTATCACAATGGTGGCATTGTGCCGTGGCCTCACGTCCTATCCTGTGCAGGTACGCACCGAAACAACCGTGCCCGGTGAGCACCTGCGTCAGGCGGTAGGTGACGTGCTCGCTCCTTCTGAGCCAGGCTCCAAAGAGCGGCAGGATGGCCTCCACGACGTGCTTGGTCGCTAACTGCATCCGCAGGCGGCAGCGCCACTTTCCAAGTGCGCGCCGCCGAGCTAGCCACCGCAGCCTGTCCAACGCCCCTGGAGGCGCGCCTTCGCCGCTCTGGCGGAGGGTGCGTGTCTGATCGTAGACCCACGCATCCATCTCCGCCAGGATGTTGAAAGGCGAACAACGCGCCAGGAGAGTTGCCGCCTTGTAGGACACTGTTCGGTATCCTCGTGCGATCCGGATAGCCACTCTGCGCTGCAGACCGTGAATTTTGGTTCTGCAGCGCTGAACGCCTGATAGTCTAGCTGACCATACAGGCGCCCCGTATAGGACCACGGATTGCACGACCCCCCCGTAAAGACGGCACGCGGATAGACCTATAACTTCTATAATTTCTAAAAGATTATTCTGTAAGAGAAAACTGACGACAGTTACAATTAACGTAGCAAATTTTATGTTTATCTTGTCATTTCATGTCACAAGGTTCCATCGCTAAACGTGGGTGTTTCAAAAAAGCTCATCGCATTAGAGGTTAATTAAGTAAACTCTTAAAAAACTGTTTAAGTTAAAATTAAATTAAAATTAAAAATATATTTATTGTGCCAAAAAAAATAATATAAACAATTGGTTGAAACCCTAGACCTCACACTAGGATTCCCTGTGTCGTGAGGCCTAGTCTCTTACAGTCCAGCTGACATAGTTAACACAATACAGGTTAATTTTTTAATTTTTGTATACATCAGAAAATGCGAGCGTTATAAAATAAAAATAAATATAAGCACAAAAAAAAAACTGTAAAAATATGTGTGCGTGTGTGTGGGTGTATGTGTATGTAAGTGTGTTTGTGTGCATTAGTATTAGTATGTGCCAAGCACTATTTAGGTATGATTAGAATGGCCTCAGTGTGCGTATAGTCCAAACTCAGTAGCCACGTCAGCACTTTGGCCTTGCATGACTTTTTTCGTAGCTTGGCGATTTTCAGCTTAGCGTCCAACTTTCTATAAATGAATGGACCCATAAAAAGAAAAGATTTTTGACCAATCGTCTTCTGACATTTGACCGTGTTCCACTTCAGTATACGTTTGGAGCGTGATGTAGCAGTATTCATAAGGCTGCTCTTATGAAAGCGCAAGGTAATAGACATAATGTACAACTGCCTTACCCTAAGAACTTGGGTCTCCTGGTATAAAAGGTCAGTTGAGTATTTATACGGGCGTCCATAGGCACATTTCAGCAGCGCGCGCTGTGCTCTCTCTAGTTTGAGTAAGTAGATTTTTGCAGCCGCTCCCCAGGATACAATACAGTACCCCAAGATCGATTGACATAGCGCGAAATATATAGTTTTGATCATTTTGTTTGTAGCAATTTTAGCCAAACGCTTGAATATGAATAGGAGTTTCCTAACCCTGGTACATAATGTATTTGCATGCTTGTATGAAAGTATCAAACTGAATTAGTTCTTCAGCTGTTAAATTAATGAGCCTAAGTTTTGCGTAATGATTATAGCATTTTAGAGGCCATTTCACGGCTGTGCTCTAGATAAAGTCGCTGGCACAAATACACTATTCATTATGCATTGGTGCAACTAAGACAATTGTTGGTTATACTGGCTTCAATTTATAAGAAATATTTGGAAAAATCTAAAAGTGCATTCGAACGTTCATTTGTCATAAACTTGTTTTACAGCGGTAAAAATCGAAGGATTCCATTGTACCAAAATCACACGCATCCATTGAAAAAGAAAACTATCTTTTAACTCTCTTGTGACCTCGCGACTCAGATAGGCAACAATCTGAGCAGACTGCGCTGCCTAGCCAATGCAACACACCTTATGTAAAATGCACATCTCAAGTGTGCGTTAAGACGCTATATCGGTATCCACGGACGCCTGAGTGGATATACATATACAGGTTGTCCAGTAAATAGCACGACATACTGCAGGGGGTGAGAGCTTGGGTCAATACCTACCAAAAAAACAGTTACAGTTCAGCAAAATCTTACGGATTTACAGTAGTACAAATTTTCTGAAATATCGAAAAATCTCTACCTTGACACAGATTTTTAAGCATCTCGTAATGAAAAATTCCTTTTCTAGTTTATTTTTACCTCAAATTATTTGTGAATAGTTACTTTACTCATTGATAAGTCTTTATTCTATTAAAAACTAAAATGTTTTCATGAAATACAATTTTTATTTAAATTTTCACAGTATAATTTTCTTATCGAAAATTATGTACTACTGTAAATCCGTAAGATTTTGCTCAACATATATTGTGTTTTTTTGGTAGGTATTGACCCAAGCTCTCACCCCCTGCAGTATGTCGTGCTATTTACTGGACACCCTGTATTATTAAGTCCTTACATATGAAATTGACGTTTTATCTGGAATAAACAAAACTATGAAATTATATATTTGATCAATCAGAGTATGTACGATTACTATCTATGCACTTATGCCATTTCATAGGTAGTTATTTGATGTGCGGGGTTCCGCAGGCGTCAGTTTTCGGCCCGCTCTCATGTTACTTCGCCTAAGATGCAGTCCTGCGTGTCGTTCTTCCTTCTGACGTCAGCTTGGTGTGTTACGCTGGTGTTGGCCAGCGGGACGTCCTTCGAGGGAACTATTCGGCTTGGCTATACGGATCGCACGAGGAACAGTGTCCTACGAGGCGGCAATTCTCATGGCGTGTTTTCCGCCTTTCCACATCTTGGCGGA
Source organism: Diloba caeruleocephala (assembly GCA_947459985.1). Classification (NCBI taxonomy): domain Eukaryota; kingdom Metazoa; phylum Arthropoda; class Insecta; order Lepidoptera; family Noctuidae; genus Diloba; species Diloba caeruleocephala. The sequence goes on along the minus strand of OX381627.1, from coordinate 9,525,701 downwards.
GAGGTCTACGATCAGACACGCTCCCTTCGCCAGAGTGGTGAAGGCGTGCCTCCAGGGGCGTTGGACAGGCTGAGGCGGCTAGCTCAGCGGCGTGCACTTGGAAAGTAGTATCACCGCCTGCGGATGCAGTTTGCGCCCAAGCGCGTCGCCGAGGCCGTCCTGACGCTTTTTGGAGCCTGGCTCAGAAGGAGCGAGCGTGTCACCTACCACCTGACGCAGGTGTTCACCGTGCCCGGTTGTTTCGGTGCGTACCTACACAGAATAGGACGCAGGGTCACGGCACAATGCTACCGTTATGATAGCGACCAGGATACTGCTCGAGAGTGTGCTACACAGCACACTCCCGAGACGTGCCCTGAGTGGGCGACTGAACGGCGGATCCTGGTCTATCGGCAAGATCTTTCTCTGCCAGCAATAGTGTCGGCTATGTTGGCAGAGAATGAAAACTGGAATACCAGTGGGCGACTCTAGTGTGATCATGCGAGGACTTGGAACCCCCCTTAGATGACATAGATGACCGCCCCAGTTATTTTAGTCGGTAGGACTCTGGCATGCCTCGTCGTCCTTCCCCAGGGTGGAGGAAGTTCATGCAGAAATGTCACTAGGCCCAACAAAAAAGTTAGTTAATTGATTCCTTTGCTGAAGAAAGTGTGGAGCGAGAATCAATAAAATCTTTGGATGCGGTCTGGACTGCCTCATCGGAATTGAATTTTTTCCTTGCAATGTTGTCCAAATTCAGGGAAAAGTGGTAATCTGTTGGAGCATACTCCAGGAAGTATGGTGGGTGTCGGTGACATTCCAATCGAAATTCCACTTACTTAGCGACCGTCTGTCGTGCAGCGTGTGCTCTAGCGTTGTCCTGAAGCAACTGTGGGCTAGAGCAATTGACCAGCCTCGGTTGTTTAATGGTTATCTTTTGTATCATGGTTTGCAGTTGTTTAGAATAAACCTCTCCGTAATTATCTGGCCCAATCTTAGGAAGCTGTAGTGGATGACACCAGCACTGTTCCATCAAACACTCCCAGTACCTTTTTCTGAGTCAACTTTCGCTTGGGGTAGGATTTGGCCAGTTCTCCTGGATTCAACCATTATGATGAGCGTTTCCGATTCATCATTTCGGCCGAATGAAGTCCACTGCTGGACACAGGCCTCCCCCAAAGATCACCACAACCACCGATATGGATGTGTTGTGAGCACATTGGGGGGTTTTGCCATAATCGCCACGCTTGGCAGGCGGGTTGGCGATCGCAGTTGAGTTATTAATGTACTCGAAGGACGCTGCTGCCCATCCTCCAGCTAATCCCTTAGTCGACTTTTACGACACCCATGGGAGGAAATGGGGTGGTGGCATTCTGAGCCGGCATTATCACAGTATTATTAGTACAGGATCAATTTTTCACCACAATTTTTGAAATCGCTTCGTTATTGTGCCGGTTGAGTTATGTAACGCAGCACTAGACGCGTCTTTGTTGGTGTGCTTCACTCAATTCATGCGGTACCCATTTTTCGAGCTTTTTCACTTTTCCAATTTATTTAAAGTGAATTAAAACTATTTTATCACTCATACCGAAGCCTACCGCTAACTGTAACGTGGTTTGAGATGGATCTGCTTCCACGGTCACTTTTAATTCTTCGTTATTAACTTGGGTCTCCGGCCATCCACGGGGCTCATTCTGTAGGTCAAATTTCCAGAACGAAAACGTTGGAACCAAAAACGTACCGTGTTTTCTTTAGCAGTAGCTGCCACATCATTCATGTTTCTGCAGCGCTGGTGCCTTGGTGGAATTCGTATTCGTAAATATCACGATATTTTAAGTTTTCCATATTGTGAACAAACCGAGATGTCAAAGAAAAATCAAATGACGCGAAAACAAATAAATATCTAAATTCGAAACAAATACACGAGCAATTTGAAATGAATTTGAATTTTAAATTTCCTAACCAAAAGCCAGAGTCCAAAGTGGCCAGTTCGACAAAGCGCCAATTTCATATGTAAATACATAATAATTGTTATATTAAAGACGGCACGGTCAGTGCAGGGGTAAAGCAATTTCTTCGCTACGTATCAGTTCGATCCCCGCACGAAACAAATATTTATACGGTCTTCAGATAATATGCAAACGTTATGGATGTTTATCTATGTGAAATTTATGTCTGTAAACTGTACCCACGACAGAGGTAAAATACTAGAGAAGGACATTGTTTAAAATATATATATGCCTGCCAAACGTGGTGAGTATTGGCAAATTTCCCCCCAAAATATACCGCAACAAAAAAAAAAATTTTACTTTCACTTGTTTTTATTTACACTTGTTTTAATTGTTTTGCGATTGCAGACTGAATTATAATATAATTATAATAATAATAATAAGTAAATTTATTTAAAACACTTCAAGTACAATAGTTAAAAAAAAACCCAGTAGTACATAAAAGTAAACGTATGCGCTTCAGTTTTACAATTGCACTGGACCCCACACTAGGATTCCCTGTGTCGTGGGGTACAGTTCTTCCCAGTTTAACATCACAACGAATAGCATTCTGTACATAAAGAATAAAAAAAAACTTGAACACATAGCATAGATCTTATACAGATGCATATGTTTTAAGAGTACACGAGAGTAACAGTTTTTTTTTTTTTTTATAGTCTACGTTTTATAAGATCGTGTGGTGTAATGTATATGTGAGCGTGAGGCGTGTGAGAGTATTATGAGTGTGGGTATATGTGTGGTATGTGCGTGTGTGAGCGTGCAATTAGTATTGTATATTTTTTATTAATTAAGTTTTTTATTTTATTTTATTTGTAATTTTATTATTGTTGTTATGTTAATTACATAGTAGTAGAGTAGCTATACCTTTGTAAATGAGATTTTTATAGTTTTTTTATAGTTTTTTTTTATTTTTTTATTATTATTTTTAACTAGATTAGGTTAGATGCCGGTGATCATTAGGTCTTCGGTTTGTTCATAATTTTTTGAGAGTAGCCATTTAAAAATTGAACTCTTACATCGGTAGTAAGTTAAGTCGAGTATATTCTTATTATAGTTATAGAATTTTGAATACAGAAATGGCCCAAGAAATGCACAAGATCTCCGTGCAAACGAAGAGCGTACTCTTGGTCGATCCCACTTCAATGTTCTGTGACATATATGCGCTAGATTTTTTGCATGTTTGTGAAATCGAAGCAACAATGAAGCAATAAACAACTGCCTCACACGTAGAAGGTTACAATCAGAGTACAAGATATTTGTGGGATAGCGCCATGATTTTCTATATGCTATTTTTAAGATTGTTCTTTGGGCTCTCTCCAGCTTAATTAAATATGTTTTGTTTGCAGAACCCCAGACCGGTACACAATAATTTAATATTGATTGGCAGAGACTGAAATATATAATGCGGACCAATCTAAAGTCCGCAACGCATCTCAGTTTCTTAAATATATGTGACAGTTTTTTTACTCGCTTTACAAGGGCTTCAATTTGGGTTTTCCATGCCAGACGCTCATCGATCATAATTCCCAAGTATTTAACATATGGGACCTGTTCAATTACTGAACAAAGGCACTTGGAATCTTTTATGTTCTCTTTTATATCATTGACACAAGTATGAAATTTGATTTGAAGTGGTTGGTCTGGCGCGGATCTGTTGGTAACTCTGAAGGCGACAGTTTTTGTTTTACTGGTATTAATGGTCAACAGATTACCTTGCAACCAGCAGGACGTCCTTTTGAGCCCTTCCTGGGCTACACAAACGACATCGACCCAGGCTTTTGAGTGGAAAATGATGGCAGTGTCATCCGCGAATGTAAATATGCTAGCATTAGGAAGCTTAAGGGTGCATAGGTCATTTATATATATCAGGAAGAGCGTAGGCCCGAGGATACTGCCTTGTGGAACGCCGTAACTGATGTCAGCATAATCACTGGTGTATTCACCTACTCGAACTCGTTGTTTACGATTCCCTAGGTAAGACTGGAACCATTCCAAGGCTAAGCCTCTAATCCCGATTGATTCTAGTTTTTTAAGCAGTATTGGCCGAGAAACTGTGTCGAACGCTTTTGCTAGGTCCAGGAAGACGCCGAGACACTTTTGACCTTCATCGATTTTGTTTATAACAAAATCAACAAGTTGCGTGACTGCATCCTCCGTGGACCGTCCTTCACGAAACTCGAACTGGTTCTCAGCCAAAATCTTGTTAGTTTCCAAATAATTAAGCAGTCTAACATTAATTACTTTTTCAATCACTTTACATAAAGCACTTAAGAGTGAAATCGGCCGGTAATTAGCTGGATGACATGAGACACCAGCTTTTAGAATAGGAATCACATTTGCAACTTTAAGGTCATTGGGGACTACACCTGAAGATATGCTCAGGTTACAAATGTATGCTAGCGGACTGGCTATGACATGTTTAGCCAACTTTAGCATATCGTTGCTCAAGTTGTCGTGTCCAACAGCTGTGCTGGACTTAAGGCTGCCTATTAATTTTACAATTTCGACTTCATCCGTAGGTGTGAAAAACAAAGAATTTTCCGAGTTATTAGCTGTGGGGTTAAATTTGTTTGCCAACTCTAACTCCGTCTGGCCCAATCTACTCAACACTGCATTTGCAAGCTGATCACCAATAGTACTAAAATAATTATTTACTACATTTAATGATTCAGTAGGGCTGCATTTTATTGTCAGTAAATCGTCATTCTTGTTTGTAGTCTTATTTAAATTACATATAGTTTTAACAGCATCCCATGTTTTTTTAATGTTGTTTCTGTTACTAGTTAGTAGTTTTTCACTGTATTTATTTTTTTGTTCCTGTAGTATATTAATGCAATAATTTCTATATAATCTATATTGCTCCTGTATAATATGGTCATTGCGATTCTTCCTGGCCTTAGTGTGAAGCTTGTCACGATTTCTGATACACTTCAGGAGTCCAGGCGTGATCCAAGGCTTAACAACCATATCGGAGCAACGTAGACTACAAATAGATTTGTTTTGGTCAAGGGCAGTATTAAATTTTGTAATAAAGATATTTGTTGCAACATAGATGTCTGTTGTTTTGTATAGGTCAGACCAATCAGTCTCCGCAAGATTTTTGATAAGATTTTCATAATTGATCTTAGTACATGTTTTTTTTGTTTTGATTTTAGGATGGGGAGCTCCCATACCGCACAGTACAGTACTGTGGTCTGTTATATCGGAATGGCATATAAGTGTGGTGAACGCTAATTTGGACTTTATCATGCAGTGATCTAAACTATTTGGGCCTCGTGTTGGGATGGTGTGGCCAGGTATATACCCAAAATGGGTGATGAGGTTAAGATAATCGTCGGCCCGGGGATCTGTAGAGGTTTCTTTTATATCAAGATTGATATCACCGACTATTGCCGAGTGTGGATTTTTACACTTTTTCAGCACATTTTCTAGCGACACTAGGAAGTTACTTATATTATATGTAGATGGTGATCGATATATTGCAATAACGGTGTAAGACTGGGCAATATCCATTTGTAAGCAATTGGCTTCTTCAAAGGTAGGTTCTGTAATAGACACTCGGAGATCAGATTTAGAGAATATTACTATCCCATCGCTTTTGTTAAAATATTTTTTTGAATAATGGCAGGTGTAGCCGTCCAAAGATATACTACTAAATGAATCATCGAGCCAGCATTCGGTTAAAACTATGAGATCTGGTTTAAATTGTAGGCGGTGCAAAAATATAAGTAACGAATCAAAGTTCTTATTTAAACTTCGAATATTCTGAGATAGTATTGTTAGTTGGTTCTGAGTAGTATCGAGATAATCTTTACATAGCTCGGGGCTGTCCAGTTCAAAGGATTTTGATAGGTGTATCTTATCGATATCTTCAATATATATTTTACTATCCAACATCACGACGGAATATAAGGACAATAAGTGTTATATAGAACAGTGAATAAAAAAATAAAAATACCTTTCGCCAGAGCATATCCCCAGATGTCATCAATATATGTGATGACCGTAATGATGGTTCTATTATTTGAAAAGTGTAACTCGATGAATGTTATAACATATGTTAATATACTTGTTTTTGGAAATGTCTCAAAAATTAACCAGTGATATGTTTTTTTAATTTTATTTGGCACGCTTTTTACTGCATTGTGTATTATTTTCAAGTAAAGTGTAGGTATGTAGGAAGTGTTGTATTGTGTAAAGTTGTATTGTAACGAACTATATGTGTAGTATATGTTGATAAGCAGGTAGAAATTATCACAACATGAAATTAATGTAATAATATAACAAAGACTGAGTAAATGGACTATTAATTCCCTTAAATAACCTAGTCAATTAGATTTTCTTAAGTTATTGAACTGCATTTCATTTTGCACCAGTATGTATTCAGAGCCTTCCTGCTTTTTAAGAAAAACATTACCATTTGTGGTCCAGCAATATTTATAATGTTCTGTTTTTGCGAAGTCTCTTGCTAAGAAGTGAAGACGCCTAGATTTGGCGGTGAGAGATTCCGAGACAAACAGAGTTGAGGTGTTGTTCTGGATCCCCAAATGACTCATCTTAAGCTCATTGACTTTGTTGTATTGTTTCGCTGCACCCAAGAGTTTACTTTTTATCAGTGTGTCAGAAAGTTCCGCAATAATAATCGACTTAGAAGGATCCTTTTTATTGGGGACACGATATACATCTCGCACGTTTCCTGGATGTAAGGTAATATTTAAAATATTTGAGAGGTTAGTTGTGTTGTGTTGTTTAATTATTGCTTTTAATCCCTAACTACTATTAAGTATTCTGTGTCCTACCTTTGCTATAACCTATCTTTTACAAAAACGTTTAAACTAGCTTCTCCCTCATTTTTAGACCTAATTAATGAAATTTTAATGGGTATCCTTAGATTGGAAGTGCAATTTGGTGTATCATTCATTGTTGTAAAAATTGTTCATCTCGGGCATTTTTTTGTATAGCAGATAGGTATTCATATAAAAAAGAACAAAGAGGATGGTACTTGTATTGCTTGTAGTAACTTTGTCATAGCTACATAAACATACATGTCGTTTACAAAGTTTATTATACCGAGTGGTATATTAAATTTTTTGAAACGAAATGTGTATAAAGTTGAGTGTTTTTTAAAAGCTACTTTTTCTGTATATTTCCCAGGGGTTGTTGAATAGATGTTTTTCATCGTAGAGGCGTGTTGGCTTTTCAGTTATACCACGCCCGTGCTATTAATTACCTTTTTTCGACACTTATAAACGTCGTAGTGACTGATGTATTTTTACTATGTTTTAATTACGCCTTTGTGGGGATAAAGTATTTAGATATCATATTATGTATTTTAAGTGTCAGAGGCAAGTTTGGGTGGTGTTCGAGCCTACCGTATAATGACTACTTCTGATTTGTCAGTATCCGGGCTGAGCATGGTGATAGCGGGCTATATATACTTTTTGAAAGACTGTTTATTAACAGTCTGTAATAGAGTGATTCTATAAGGGTTCCACCATTTTTCATTCGGACGTTCGGTACCCTAAAAACACCTCAAAATAAGGCTGTAAGTTCTGTAGTAGGTGCAGCGTACAGCCACAAAACGAAGCACGCCCACCGATCCGAATTTGAGGCCTTAGAATGTGTCAGATGTTATCTCTTACCTGTGTTTTGTATTGCACCGATACCCCACACTATGCACAAATACCCAGACCAGAAAGAACTATGACGAATGATTACATCATCATCATCATATCAGGCAAACGACGTCCACTGCTAAACAAAGGTCTCCCACGGAAGATTTCCATTTAACTGTGTCATCATTTTGAGGGGAATTTTTCAGTACTCACTACGCCTGGCAGTGAGTTGGTAAGCGCAGATGAGATACTATTCCACTGAAGGGTCACCGCTACCCATCCGCTAAGGAGCCTTCGTCGCCTTTTAAGACATCCACCGGAGGAGATGGAGTGGTGCTAAGTTCTTAATCTGGACACCACACCGAACATCCCATGTCATAAGTCTCCCACAATCTGGGGGGTTGGGATTCCAGTATTCGTCACTCACCGTTCAGCAAATGTTGCTACTTAATGTAAGGATTCTGTGACAGCTTAGCAAGCCTTTGGGCTGATTCATGTAGGTAGCACCACCCAATCTCATCCCGTGGGTGTCGTAAAAGGCGACTACGGTATTAGTCGGAGGACGGGCAGCAGCGTCCTTCGAGTACATTTATATCCTAACTGCGATCGCTAACCTGTCTGCCAAGAGTGGTGATTATAACAAAACCCCCCAATGAGCACACAACACAAACCCATACCGGTCGCTGTGGCAATCTTTGGGGGAGGCTTCTGTCCAGCAGTGGACAATTTTCGGCTGTAATGATGATGAGAAAGTGTATCTCGGTTCTAAATGTCCTTAACACATCAGCGACTCCTCTGAAGTTGCGGATGTTTATGGGAGGCTGGTATCACTGAGGCGACAAAAACGCTCGTTTGCTAACAATAAAAAAAAAGTCATGCAGTTGCCTGTCGTCTCATCGAGCCTCCTGGCCGAGAAAATAAATGAACTGTTTTTGAATTATTCTAAAATATTAAACACACCTTGTGGTGTGTATAATATACCAATTAATTAATTTATCACATCATCGCGGTATCGCTCTACTTGGCATTTGTGTCTCATTTAAATATTTCTCTATTAATATTAACATAGTTAAAATACTTTTATATATTTTGATAAGCCTAAATATTTGCAAGTGTTACGTAATTCAATAGATACTAGAACAAAAGTCAGGTAAAATTAAATAAAACAGTTAATCTTTTTATATGTAGATACATGTTTGGTGCGTCTGTAAGTGACAGTGTAAATTCTGAATGACATGAACTTTTGAGGTCACATTCACGCAATAAATTGGTTTGTTGCGACAATGGGTTCATATCTATGCTAGGATCCGATAGGTAGCGCTGTAAGCAAGTCTAACACATTTATATTTATGGACCAATTGCTCATATTGATATGATATGTTAGTATACCTTTTTTTATTGGTGTCCTGTGGAAATTCTACATGAACTTCCTCCTCCCCGGTGAAGGGGCATGCCGGTCCTACCGGCTTAAACCACTGGAGCGGTCATCTTCGGCATCGAAGGAGGGCTCCAGGTCCTCGTAAGATTACACCAGAGCCCCCCATTGATGCCAGGCCTTTAGGCACATCTCGGAGGGGATGACTGTAAAGCGGTCACCCCCTCTAGCGGATGGAAGGCGACTGTAAAAAGGTCGCCCCTAGGCACTTCTCGGCAAAAAAAAAACCGAGAAATCTGGAAGCCGATAAGTGGCACTGGGGTTGAGATTTTTTAAATGTTACACAATTGCCCACAATTTAAATTCTAAGTCCAGCGAAGAGGGCTGCTTACCTACTGCTAGTGTCTATAAAAAAAAAACACTCCAAATTTGAAAATGCGAAAGGTTTGATGTATTCGATGATATATGTAGGAACATTTTCCTTGATAATATGTTCAGTTTATCAATATTGTGATTTGATTTGACATTACAAAAGAAAATATTTTCCAGTTTTTCGGTTTGCTATCAAAGGCTGTTGAATATATTGGTTTCCTTTAAAACACATTTGCGTTTTATCCTACCTCGATGATTACAACAAAACGTGATCGAGATAATTATAAAACTAGACGAACTAAATTAGTAGATACAGCCAACATTTCGTTTAGCTAAAGTCCATACTTATTTCATGGGAACGTATTAAATTTTAGTATTAAATACCGGACATCGTGTTACAATTACCACAAAATAAATTACATTTTTTGTAAGACCTACTGTATGCACACAAGCATATTTAGATTAGATGATTATCTAAAGTATAAAAATGTTTGGCAGAGTGCTAGTCCAGCTCCGCAAGTCCACAAATACCTTCACGCGATGTAGTTACATTATGTTGACATCTGGACGGCATTATTTTGTGACATCAATATAATAATAAAATACAATAATATTTGACATTAACATTGGTATTTTTTGTCATTTGTATAATTGGTATTTCTTTTTTGACATTAATATTATTAATGATTACATGTGTAATTTATTATGATATAACGTTATTTATCACTATTGTAAATGTGAGTATGATGTAGCTATTTGAGTCAGATTTTTGGCACTAGCACGTTAGTTATAGATTACTACTCTCACATATGAGTTTCCATAAAAATTATGTATTCATTGAGATTGTTAAAACATGCAAAATTGAAAAAACTACGGAACCCTGAGTTCGGCGTTTCTTCTCAAAGGCAGTCTTGTAGTGAAATGCCCTCTATCGTTTCAATATGACGTGTGAAAGTGTCTGCTATGACCTCATCATCATAATTTCATCCACTGCTGGACTAAAGCCTAAAGATTGCCACAATGACTGGTACCTATGGTTTTGTGTTGTGAGCCCATTGGGAGGTTTTGCCATAATCGCCACGCTTGGCAGACGGGTTGGTGATCGCAGTTGAGTTACAAATGTACTCGATGGATACTGCTGCCCATCCTTCGGCTAATCCCATGGTCGCCTTTTACGACCCCCATGGGATGAGATGTGGTGGTGGTGTTTTATTATTTATTTATTTATTTATTATTTATGTACACACAATAATAGAAAAATACAGAATATTTATTGTTCTTAGCTGGCACCACACGGCATATGCTATGACCTAATGACCGAATAGTCGATTCTATTGAATCATTGCCTACGTAATAACTAAATAATATTAAAGTTAAGATAACGATAAAGATATATTTATTTTGTAACATCATGAGTAAGTATACAATATAGTTCTTAATTTTCATTTTTATTTTAAACGACCATTCTAGGAATCTCCTGTCTCGTGAGAACCTTTGACAGACATATATCAGACGTGCACAGACGCTCAGACCCGAAACAACTGCCTGTATGCCATACAAATATTTTGTCCGTGCGTGGATCGTATCCGCGGCACACTGTGCAGAAAGCCTAGCGATTATCCACTACACCAACCGTGCCATAGGTACGTGATACGGAACCCTGAAATCAATAAAAAGTCTACTTTATACCGTGCTCCTCGGTAACGCAACACTGAGTAGGTACGCTAAGACGCGTCAATTATGCAAACGTTGCGTATACGCGACTACTTTGTATGATCCAGTTCAGCAGTGTTATTCTGTAAGACCTCACTAGCAAACTCACTCCTGAATCCGCAGTGAAATTTCTAATTTCGTATTATTTTTACTACTTTTTACTGCGGGTCCATAAATAGGTTTGATTCAGGAGTGAGTTTGCTAGTACTGCTGCAGTGGTATTAAAATTTAGAGAATTCGTATAAAAACAATACGAAATTAGAGATTTCACTGCGGATTCAGGAGTGAGTTTGCTGGTACTGCTGCAGTGGTATTAAAATTTCGCGATTTCACCGCGAATTCAAAAGCGGGTTTGCTAGTGAAGCAAACCTATTTATTGACCCGCAGTGAAAAGTAGTAAAAACAACACGATATTAGAGATTTCATTGTGGACTTAGAAGTGATTTGCTAGTGAGTTGTTACAGAGTAGTCATGCATTTTGCATGGGAATGTGTCGAGATGAAGTTACGTCGGCATTGATATGCTACTGTCTGATTGTTTTTACTAGGTCTACGTGGAAATCGTGTGTAATAGACCAGTTGTAAAATGTTTACCTAATTTGAGAAAATGTCTTCTCTTTGGTTGCTCTTCTTTGTATTGATACCGGACTTTTTGTTTCAAATATGTAGCAGAAAGTAAAGGGAACAAAGCTGTAAAGGACCATATTAACAGGAAAAATGGATACTCCATGGTACAGTCATCATCAGGCACGTATTTAGGATCTGTACATATCTAGGTTGAATCTGTGGTCCAGATATCGTAGGGCAATAAAAAAACAGCACACTCGATTCTTCAAAAACAAATCAGTCTGAAAACCTATAAATATTTTTGTTCTCAACTACTTCATCATAATATCAGCCGAAAAACTTGCACTGCTGTAAAAGCTTACATTACAAATTACAAAAGGTTACATGCAGTGTGTCGTCATTTTGGGGGGAATTTGCCATTACTCATCACACTTGGCAGGCGGGTTCGTCAGCGCAGAATGGCTATTGTTCCACAGAAGGGACGCTACTGCCCATCTCTAGTGCAGAGTCTATGGACGCCTTTTACGACATCCACGGGAGGAGATGGAGTGCTGCTATAGTGTTTAATCCATACACCACACGGATATTGACTACAATTTTTTTTCTTTTTTAACGTTGCCCCTCACTAGGATTTCTCCCGTGTCGTGGGTGCGTTTACAGACATAAATTCCACACACAATACACCCAGACCCGGAACAACTACCTGCAGATCGTAAAAATATTTGTTCCGTGCGGGAATCGAATCCACGAGCCGGAGCGCAGCAGCCGACAGCATTCCATTCGAGAACCTTTTTGCCCCAACGCCTCAGTGGTTTTAGCCGGTAGGAGTCCAGCATACCCCTTCGCCCTTCCCCGGGGCGAAGGAAGTTCATGAAGAATTTCCACTGGACACCATTAAAAAAAAAAGTATAACATGCCTCTTGGCTTTCTCCGCGCTTACCCGGGTCGGAGGAAGTTAATTACGTACGTAAAAGGTAGCTGTCCATAAACTTAGCCTACTGGGCCCTCCGTTCACCCTAAAAGATGTAAAACGTGCTATAATAATCCACAATCTAAACCCTAAAATGCACCCTCATATACATATCTCAACTGCTAAATAAAGGTGTGTCTACACAATGGAGTTGTACGCAAAGTTTATCTTGTTAGTGCTTATGTGTTGTGTATGTTCGTGGATGTTTGTGTATGATTGTGTATGCTCCCCCGAGACGCGCGTGTCTCTAGACGGCGCAGTGAAATATTAAAAACAACACCTAGCTGCCAATGGATAGTACGGGAATTTCGTATTGGCATAAAAAATAATCCTTTCAGCTATGTCGGCAACTTTAGTTCTTCTACGGATCTCCTCATTGCTGATTCAAGCTAGTAGAGAAATACCAAGCATAGCTCGCTGAGTGACCTTGAGCTGAAAGGCTTAGTAAACTAAAGTGGCAATGGGCGGGTCACATTACTCGTAAAACTGATGGCCGCTGGGGTAAAAAGGTTCTCGAATGGAGACCGCGCACCGGAAAACGCAGCGTGGAGCGACCTCCAACGAGGTGGACAAATGACCTGGTGGAGGTTGCTGGGAGTCGTTGGATGCGGGCAGCAAGTAACCACTCGTTGTGAAAATCTATGGGGGAGGCCTTTGTCCAGCAGTGGAGGTAATTTGGCTGATATGGATGATAAAAATAATGGTATGCACATGCATTTCGTTGGCAAAATTATTAGATTTTATCATCATCATATCAGCCAAGGGACGTTCGTGCCCCCCCATAGATTTCCACAATTGTGTCGTATTTTGGGGGGAATTCGCTAGCACTTACCTCGCTTGGCAAGCAGGTTGGTGAGCGCAGTATGGCTACTGCTCCACAGAAGGGACCGCAATATCCCAAGATTGGCGCAGTGGCTAACAAATTGACTTTCAGGTCGCGGGTTCGATTCCTGCACGAAATAAATATTTGTATGACCTCCAAGCAGATTTTACGGATCTGGATGTTTGTGCATGTGAAAAACAGAAATACGTATTTGATTCTAGCAATTAAACAATCAAAGAACTCAAGTTAAGCTGACGCAGTCCTCGGTCTGGTCCATGGCCTTTTCTATGTTGCATATGAAATTACTGTAATATAAACTTAGGTACATTCTTAAAGAGAAGTAATTCTTATAGCGTACATCGGTCCACAAAGTTTGGAGAAAGGTATAGTTAGTTTAAAAATATGTATACATATTAGTGAGACTCAGAAGCGAGTTTAACCTGTCGTTAAAAATATAGGTGGAATTCTGGTTTCATAAAATATTTCCAAACGGTTGGTCAATTCTTTGGCTGCCAGACTTCTGAAATTACCAGCTGAGCGATGAGGAATGCTTTGACGCCTCAGTGGCCTTCATTTATTCTTTTTTTTGTGTTAGTTAATTTAGTCACAGTTTTTAACAGTTTTAGTGATTAGAATACACATTTCAAATTTCAAGATTCAAAACACAACTTCGAATTCTTAAAAAAAACTCCCTGCCCTGGTCCTTCCTTGAGGTTGGCGAAATATGTTAGTCATACTGCAAAGGTTTTGGCAAAAGGGTTTTACCATCAGCCGCCTGCCTGACACCAACCTCCTTGCGTATGCCAGTATTGGTGGTGTGCTCGCCACCTGCAGGTAACCCAAAGTTCTTGATGGTACATACCAGGTGTAGATTTTTTTTTTATATCTTTAGCATTGGTGGAACATTTCAACCGTAAGCTATCCATCTGTTCACTTTTAAAATTCGCCAAATATTTACGTATTTTTTAAACTGACTAGGTACTGCTCTAGTTTTACGCCCAATGTCACCGAGAGCGAACCTAACTTCAGTCATAACCATAACTTAAGGCACGATTTCAATACCAAGCTTTTAGTGTGTCACTGTGATAAAAGCACTGAAAAATCAATATTTATGGTAAAACATTAGTTTTCACTACTAAGTAATTCCTGTAAACCCAATTATTGAGTCTGTTCACATTATAAGTGTACAGGTTGGGGATCAATCCCGTAACCCCCTGATCCTTAGTCTGCAGTCTTAACCGGAGGATGGGCAGCAGCGTCCTTCGAGTACATTATTATAACTCATCTGCGATCGCCAACCCGTCTGCTAAAACCCCCCAATGAGCCCACAACACATCCATATCGGTCGTTGTGGTGATCTTTGGGGGAGGCCGGTGTCCAGCAGTGGACTTCATTCGGCCGAAATGATGATGATGAACGAAGACCAGATAGATGACCAAATCTCGCTATTTAAAAATGTTCAAAATACACTTTTCATCTAATCTCAATGTCGTAAATGTCACATATTAAATTATTCTGAACTAACAACATCGTTAAACGTGAACTTATGTAATCTCAGTCCGGTCAAGTTTCAGTCAGTGGTGTAAATTTATTACGAAAATTGGCGCTTTGACTATTACGGCTGAGTTTGAAAATCTAATCTAGAGTAGGGTAGCTTACGATGAATCCCAATCGATAAACCCACAAGTAACATTTACATAAACTCCAATTACCGTTCACTAATAACACCTTCGTACGCCAATTCTAAACTTGCCTCCCGCAATGACAGACGCCAACGTGTCTCGCACACACACTAGCACACAGACACACACGCGCAAACAGATAGCGACTGTGAGTCACCTGACGAAGGGTGTGTGTGGTGACCATGAGAGGTGAAGGTGGATTGGGATAAACGAAAGGGTCATGAAAGCTGTACCTACATGCCTTAGCTTAGTAGCCGTTGGATCTGTCTATTTTTCAGTGCTACAAGAGATACGTTACCTATGTGGAGCTTATATCAAACTTCAATCTCTATTTATTGGGTCCTGCATTGACTAAGCTATCAGTAGCTCAGTAAAGGGCGAAGACTCGAAGGTTGAACGAACTTAGGTTTGAGAACTCATTGATCAACTCTGTATATAAATAAAATACTCTATAACTATTAAAGACATATCAGATGCTACGAAAGTTTTAAGTGTCTGCAAACACTGCTTATCTTATATATATAATTCTTCTGTACGTGTGAATGCCACGGAACTCCTCCTAAAGAGCTGAACTGATTTAGATGTTTCAGTGCGACCCTTTATGGTTTATATTCACAATTGGACCCGGTAGATGGCGCTGGAATCGGTATTGCATGTTCCTGCATGTGCGAAGCTGGGGCGGGCAGCTAGTAATTGTATACAAAACGAAATAGAACAAAAATCATAACCGTAACATTCCCTGAAAACTCCCGACGCTTGGTTACTACAGGTGTACAATTTACTTGCATATCGATTCAGCGCACTCCCCCGTGGGCCGCGGGGAGTCGGGGCGCCTGCTCTTTTTATGTTCAACTCGAAAACTGGATAAATGCGGCTTCCACTTCCCTGAATTGTGGACAGGAGACCGTATCATTTTTCGAAATTGACAAACGTTGAAAGACATGCTTTTCTTTTGTGGATTTTCCCACTGCAGGAAACTCGGTGCGTTTGGTGGCTGACTTTGAACGGGTACAATTATTTTTTTTGGTTTATTACACATTATAATAAAATACCTTTCAACGTATTATATCGCGTGTATTATAGATTTCTGTTTTTCCTGACGTTTCGAACACTTACGAACGAAACGAAAACTACGAACGTAGGTAGTAATAGGTCTCATGGAGTGCACTGCGTGGGCGGCCGAGCGGCGGATCCTGGTTGATCGGATCGGGCAAGATCTCTCTCTGCCGGCAATAGTGTCGGCTATGTTGGCAGAGCATGAAAATTGGAGTGCAGTGGTCTCCTTCTGCGAGAGCGTCATGCTTCAGGAAGGAGACTGCAGAGCGGGATCGGGACAGGTTGATCCCGCACGGAGAAGGACGAGACGGCGTCGGGGCAACAACCGTCCCGGCTCCCAAGCCCAACACGCCTGAGACCCCTGCCGTCACTTCATGGTGGGGGGCCTCGGGGGTCGCGGGCGCGCAAATTGGGGAGTCTGCATGCTCACACCGAGTGACTCCCGGGAAGACGGTGGCGCGCACGTGGTCACGTGCCGCCGTGTGCGCAGCACAGCGCAAAGCGAAGCTTGGGGGGATCCTTTACAATCCTCCCCGAGAGGTGCCTGGGGGGGGGGGGGGGGGGGCGACCTTTTTACAGTCGCCTTCCCTCCGCTAGAGGGGGTGACCGCTTTACAGTCATCCCTTCCAAGATGTGCCTAAAGGCGTGGCACCAATGGGCGGCTCTAGTGTGATCTTACGACGGCCTGGAGCCCCCCTTCGGTGCCGAAGATGACCGCTCCAGTGGTTTTAGCTGGTAGGAGTGCGGCCTTCCCCGGGGTGAAGGAAGTTCCATGTAGAATTTCCACTGGACATCAATAAAAAATAAAAATAAAAAAGGTAGTAATAGGTAGTAGGGTAGTGAAGTGCGGCTACACCACTCGTATCCCTAGTTCACATCGCTCGTTGCAGCGAGTATGAAAGAAATTTCGCGTCATTGAACCCTTTTCCACCAGAGCTAACTTGAGCTAAGCTATAAAAATCTAACAACTGCACACACACCCCACTACGCACCCTCGCGCATGATGGAAATGCAGCTTAAAACTTAGGCTTTATTCATACGCAGGATAAGAAGCAGCACCATTCACACCTCGTTTGCACTGCAAATAAACAAACACAGTTGAAGAAGTCCACCGATTACTCAGTGGACTTGTCAGAAAATGAACGAATTGAAATGTAAAATCGTACACAGTTCTAAAAGTGATCGGTAAATAAAAACTGTGGCTATTCGTTTTTTACACACAAATTCGAACGCAGCCATCTTCGGGGTTAATAAAGCGAATTCCTCTGAGTTTATCTTTTAGTCTGTGGAATAAATAAAAGTCGCAAGGTGCCAGGTCGGGACTGTAAGGAGGATGACTCACTAATTCCACACCCTCCATTGACAAATATTCGATTATCCGTCTGGCAGAGTGAGATGGCGCATTGTCGTGATGGAGGAGGATTCTGCTTCTTGGGCGCTGCTGTCGAACATTTTCTAAGATAACCAGTAAACAATGACAAATATACCAATCTGCAGTCACAGTCCTTTTATCATCTAGCGCAATTGTTGCGTCCCGTTCGTCCAAAGAATGACGCATTCATCTTTTTCTCTTGACTTCTGCCCTTGTTTACTTTTGTGGCAAATCTTCGAATGGAAACCATTGGGCAGATTGTCTTTTGGTTTAGGGCTTGTAACAATATATGGAGCTTTCATCACCTGAGCGAATTCAAACACAGAATTAGACTCACATCTATTATACTTTTCAAGCATTTTGCAGCATCAATCCAAACGATGGCGATTTTGATCTTCCGTCAAATTATGCATCCATCTGGTGCAAAGCTATCTGACGCTTAAATGTTCGTGTTTGACATTTTGCACTTGACTATTACCACACAAAAAATGCCGTATTCTTTGCCAGAAACCAACAGAGTCATTTTCCGACAGCGACACGGCCATCATATCATTAATTAAAAAAAGAGAAGTACCTAGTTGTTTTTCTATGAAACCTCATATTATCCCTCATATACTTGAATAAGACAGTTTGTACAATTGGCATGAGACAGACCAACGCGTGGGATAAGTCTCGTTCACCACTAATTCTATTATCTGAGTACCATTCTGTAGGATTACATGTCACGCAGATTTCACTGTACTTGTGGAGTGTAACGTGTTCTCCAATGACTTCGACAGGCGAACTTAATGTGAAGATATAATTTATTCTTAATAGAGGAAACAACTTGATAGAGTCAGATACACGAAGAAGTAGAAATGGAAACATTTCGCTTGGCACAGTTTATGTAATAGCAAAATTGGAATTCTGGGGTGGAGGCTTAGTGACCTGAAACACAGGCTTCAGCCTAGCTTAGGCACCAGTCTACCACGATAAATTTGAATAATAATATAACTAGGCAATATTCTATTTTGCTGCATCTTTTTCATTATTAATAAATGACTTAAAAATTACAGCAAACCAATGTTGGTAGAATTATTCACTACTACATTAAATATGAACGTCGCACATGGCATACATATTTAATTAAATAAATTTGCAAACAAATGCATCGTTAACCGCATGTCAGCTCCTACGGAAACGATCACGAGTTAACGGTGAACTGATTTGCGTATATTTCATGTGTCATGGTTTTGGGTTGGTTTTTGTCATGTCTTATTCAATTAATTTAGCCTATCGCAGCCCACTGCTGGACAAGAAAGAAAGAAAGAAAGAAAGAAACAATTTATTTTTGCACTAATAACAACGCACACTTGACTAAAATTAAATACATAAAGCAACATTGGAACAATACTAAGCAGAGGAATAAACTGGCAACAAATTTTTATTTTACAACATATATTGGCCAAAGTACTTAGACTCCAGGCCAAAATAAAAATATGATTAAAAATTAAAATTAAAATTACAACAAAAATCAGTACCTCAAGTTCTAAAAGTTAAATTACATTTTACATAAAAAAACTGATTGTGCGTCGTGGCCGTGCAAAAACGGGGTTGTCACTCAGCTTAAATTCTGTCGCATTGCAACTTGTACCAAGATCACCAAGGTCCAAGATCCAAACACATCCATTATACGTTTTTGTTTATTTTCGATCAATTGGGCGTAGCTTCCTGGAAATGTAAAGCTATTACATATTATAACGAAACAAAACTCTAGATAAATATTTATGACCAAACTTAGAAATAGTGTTCTTGCTCATCTATTAAACTATATAGATCATCAAAACAAGGTAAAAGGCGATAAAGAAACAATCAGTAAGGGGGAAACAAAGTTTCCATGTGTCGACACCAATGGAAAACATCACAGTCACAAAGTAAACTACGCTTTTACCACAGCATTTACGTAAGCTCAGTATGTCACAGAAACGGCGGACAACAGGCTCTGTCATTCTATTGTTAGTACGACTGTATAGTTAGTAACGTATACTGCGGCTATGAGAAAATTCTAAGAGATGAATACTGCAGGTTGTGACTTTGCCTCGATATAGGACAAAATACTCTAGTAACTCACGTGATCATACTACTCTAGAGAAGTCACGTGTTAGGCGGTGAAGGCGTGCCTACCTAGTTCTTCCACAATGTACAATAAATTGTGATAGTGTTGTTCCTTGCATGGCGATAATTACTATTTTAGTAGTTTATGTAATAAGTTTAAATAATTTTATAATAAATATTAACCTCAATTAAATTTGAATGCAATAAAACCATTGTTCCCTGACAGAGAAATAAAACTAGAACAATGAGTGTTTTTGCTACCATGATATGAAAATGCTTTTGTTAGTTATGACCAGAATTTCCTACTACTATCAATTTTTACAAAAAGGAGTATCTTCTTTACCAAGACCGTTTTGAGTTCGATTTTAAGAATCTATTTCTCTAAAATCACTTTACTAGATTTACTTACAAGTTTTTTTTAACTTGTTATAGTATTTGAAGTCTGTTATCGACTTACGGCTGAAATTAATAAACAATCTAATTCAAAATCTTTAGATTTTAAACTTGATATGTTTTTGTGTCAAGATCACTTTAAATCCAAAACAAAACAGACATATGCTCAAACCCAAAGATTTTGGATAAGATTGATTATTAATTTCGGCTGTTAGAGATGATACTCTGATAATGTATCAGCCTCAAGCTTTTCCTTCTCTTCCGGATTTTTTGGGCATTGTTGTTGTATCTTCATGCGTTACTTCATATGGTTCTCGGCCATGCATCTATCAGGAGATAGGGTCAGTAGCGTTCTCATGCCTCATTAACAACATATTCAAACTGAGGATTAATTTGCTTACTGTGGTGATGAGGCAATCGTCTCTCGACCTTGCACTGTAGCGGTGTAGTAAGCTGCAGGGAACTTTTTCGGGACATAAATCTCTATTTTTATTATCATCAAACTAACCGTGTGGCCGATTTCATCATCATCATCATTTCGGCCGAATAAAGTCCACTGCTGGACACAGGCCTCCCTCAAAGATCACCATAACTACCGATATCGGTGTGTTGTGTGCTCATTGGGGGGTTTTGCCATAATCGCCACGCTTGGCAAGCGGGTTGGCGATCGCAGTTGAGTTGTTAATGTATTCGAAGGACACTGCTGCCCATCCTCCGTCTAATCCCTTAGTCGCCTTTTACGACACTCACGGGATGAGATGGGTTGGTGCTATTCGTAGCCGGCACCACACGGCCGATTTAATTTTATCATATCAGTCACTTAAACGTCCACTGCTGAAAAAGGTCTCCCTCATAATTTTCCACAATTGTGTCGTAATATTGGGGGGAATTTGGCATTCTAATCATGCATGGCAGGCAGATTGGTGAGCGCAGTAGGTATGGCTACTGTCGCACAGAAGGGACGCTGCTGCCCTTCCCTCTGGTTTAGAGTCCCTTACGGCCGAATACTCAAACGCCATTTAACGTTAAGTCCCCGCTTAAACAATTTGAGGCGCCCGGTTTTGTACCAAAAACCGATTTCTCGAATAGTTAAAGCGGGGACTTAACGTTAAATGGCGTTTAAGTATTCGGCCGTTTGTCGCCTTTTACGATATTCACGGGCGGAGATGGAGCAGTGTTTTATATTCTTGTGCCGGACACAGACCACCTTAGAAGATGAATTTTCAAAAATTCTTTCTTATTGCTCACTCACGATATATAAGGAACTGCTTTGCAAAATTGAATGCTTATAGAACCACCAAATTAAGCTGTGCGGTGTCTATTAGTCAGTCATTGTTAGAGTTTGATTAAGCAGAGCAAGCTTATTCATCCCACTATTTTGGTTTTAGGTATCAAAACTTCGGTTCAAAGAAAGGTCGGCTCGTGTTTTGGCAGTCGCCATATTGTTAGTCCAAAATCCGTAGAAAGCTATGTCATTATACCGCCCATTGTCCCATAACAATTGAGTCGGTTGAAATATTACAATTACTCAGTGCGGGTCAACTACCTTATTGAACAATCACAAGAGATCGATGTACTTGGGTACTTGTTTAGATTAAAGGTATCTAAAGTAACTCGTACCGTTACTCGTACGAAGATAAGATAAATATATCCGATACTCTTTGTTTTTTTTTTGTATGCGGTTAACTTCTTGTTGCCTTGTATCATGGATGTCATTTCAGACACACAACTACCCAACACTCAGGAATCTTGTATCTTTAGGCTTATTAATCGACCATAGATCCCTGACTTAGCGCAGGGGTGTAATTCCTTAAGCTCGATCGAAATAACGGTGTAAAACCAATTTGGTATTAGCTAAGCATGATTGAAGCTATTCAAGAACACCTTGCAGACGGTGAGCCATAAGGACCAGTCTTAGCGAATACCAAATTGGATTATCACTGTTATTTCAATTCTGTATTCAAGAATGTATGAATGTTTGAGCTTAGAGAATTGCATCCCTGGTCTTAAGGGTGTTTTCATTTAAGTCAATTATTGTCTGATTTATAATTGATATTTTTTGGATTTTCATAGGAAAATCATAGATTTTACGACAAAGTCAAGATGGTTTCAATAAAGTTTTTTTTAATCGATTAAAGCGTTACCAATTGTTTATCATCATCAAGTGATGATGATAATATAAGGCTGGTATCAGCCTAAAGACGGTCACTTGCCATGTGACGTCTATTTGGAGAGAATTTGCCTGCTCAGCCTTCTAGTTTACTCCTTTAGCGTCTTTTTGACATCCACGGGAAGAGATGCTATGAACACTGGGATCAGAAGGCGAAAGTAGTTAACGGAGTAAAACCTATTACAAAACACATGCGACTAAAATGAGATTTGTGTTTGTAAAGTGTACCACAATAGAGGAGAAATCCTAGTATAAGGCTGTTCTTGATTTGAAATAAACGTTTTTGATTTGAAAAGTTCTCTATATTGGTAATGTTTGTTCAATGTGATCGTGCATATTGGCATTATAACTTGAAACTTCCTTGAAAAGTCAAAGATACAATGTTCCATAAAGTATTAAACGGCTTTAACTCAGATTTAGACTAGATTTCAAACGTTTATCGAAAGCAATCTCGCGAAGTTATAAATAAATAAAAACATTTAAATCACTGCCATCTTCCAAGTGTCATGGTTATTATATCAACCTTGCAGTGGTAGGATGGTACCTCTATGATAAATTCATAAGAATCCGTTCATCCGTTGGAGTGTTATGGTGCGTCAAAAAAGTAAGATTACTGACCCATCTTCTGATCCCTTTATCGGGAGATCGGACTCAGTTTATTATGAAATGTCCTCTAAATTGGATGCGAAATTGGAAGTTCACTGGGCGTCTTAAAATAATACAAAGAAAATAATAATCTACCTCAAACAGTTGCATGGTGGCATGCACTTTCAAACCTTTTGTCCTAATAGTCATTGTACTCAAATGTAAGAGGATGTAATCTAAAGTCAGGTGGCCCCCGTTTTACAGCCGGTTTAACGGGGAGATAACAAGTCTGCCTGCGCGTCACATACTCAAGAGATGAATCCAACATCCCTACATGTAGACTTGTAACGGATAGAACTATCGCATTATTTGTCCGTACTAAAATCTGATAAACGGTATACTTATCAAATTGGAACTTGACTTTATTTCCAATTATGTTGGGGGCAGATTATATTCTGACCGAATGCAGGTGAAATACGAGTAGTATTTTGTTTCGAGTGACTCCTGTCTGATGTCAGCAACTCAAATACCAATGTGTACCGATACCTAATTAGAACGGTTGTCGGTTACCGATTGCAATTAACGAGTGTCATATATTTACGACAACTGAGACCAAAGGCTTAACATGCTCTCCGAGGCATTCAGTGATCTCGATGTGTATCTACTTAAATGTCTCTAAGTTAAGTCTAAGGTAAGATCGATCTGTCAGCACTGCAGTACCTGTCTGTTTACTTGTTTCTTCAAATCAAATTCGACCGCCTAGGAGTGTCTGCTCTAGTCTGATCTTACGAAGACCTGGAGCCCCCCTTCGGTGCTGAAGATGACCGCTCCAGTGGTTTTAGCCCGTAGGATTCCGGCGTGCCACATCGCCCTTCCCTGGGGCGGAGGAAGTTCATGAATAATTTCCATTGGAGACCAATAAAAAAGGAGTGTCTCTGACGCTTCTTCGACGTTGGCGTGTTACAGTAACAATTGCACGTTTAATAATTAAATGGTTTTGCCTTTGCAGTGTTGAGAAGTAGCTTTCAGCATTCAGCTGTTTCATCTCAGCCGCCAAGCATGGTGTTTATGGAAACATTCCCTATGAATGTTTATTGCGAAATATGTACTACGGCTTTTATTAGACAGAAGTCAAGATTCAAACACGTAGAATTTTAAAACAATTATAGTCTTTTGGAACGCATGAAAGAAAATAAATCAAATATAATCGTCGGCCTTTCTATAGCTTCGTATTTCATGTAGGCACGCGTGCGCACGATTATGGCGACATTCCCGTCTGCGTCTGCGCGATAATGACTAAAACGTTCCTCCACACCTTTAGATAAATGCTCTCAGTCAATCTACTAGTATCTTGGATCACAAAGGGGTAATTGGTGCCCGTATTGAACTTGAGTGCCAAGCTGTATTGCGACTGGGGAGAGCAGAATGTTGGCTTGTGGCAATAACATCTTGTGTATAACATTATTTTTCTTAAATACTTATATTTTATATATATTAAGGCAGTGATAGCCTAGCGGATGAACGATTGCCTTCCATACAGGAGAGTCTGAGTTCGATCGCGGCCCGCACCTCCGACTTTTCTGATTCATGTGCGGATCAAAATTTAATCATCAAAGAGGTATTAAATAATGTAATATTATTTAGATCGGTGTAATGTTTTTTATTCTCCAAGTAAATAAGTATATACGAGCCTGACCATCAAATGATCCACAAGGGACGATGTGCTTTCGGCGACAGCTAAGCTAGACTTATAGCCGACAATATACAAGTAATATATTTTTTCGTTTGTGGATTATATGTATTATTAACTTAATGTCTCTCTTTTCACGAAATTATGTCCCCTGTAAGAGAGAACCCGGTCTTATGATGAACTTACGCGGGGGCATAGGGAGCAATACCGTTGTGAACGGCTCGCGGTGTCGAGAGGTGCGGTACCGGTTTCACCATCGCTCGTCTCGAAGACTCGGAACCGGTTTCCCCGTTATTACGCCATTAGACACTTCCAACCCAGAGCATATAGCTCTGGCGGCCCCCCTCTGATCGACCAACTAAGGCAAGTCAGAATTGAAAATCCTTCGGGCACTCATGTAGTTCCACTCCAACCAACCAATAAAGCTAAGCCAGAGTATGGGGCCCTGACCGACTCTCTGGAGCATTCGGGTACGTAGTGTCGCCATTCACATTTAGCTCGCCACAAGTTGTATTATAAACTATCAGCAGGCAGTTGAAACAACTGATAGGCGACTGTATCCTTCTATTCCCCACTAGATTCAATTTTTTATAGTTGAGAAAACATTTGTGAAGTCGGTTTTTGAACCGGTTCACAGTTTAGGCTGTGACTGTGTCTTCTGGGAGTTTATTTTTTTAATTGTTTTATTTGTTTATTTATTTATTTATTTAATTATTCTTAATGCTAACAGACAGGTCCTTACTCAATAAGTGGTGATTACATTATATTTTAAACGGATTAGAATTATACGCGATATTATAGATTTTGTTTTTCCTGACGTTTCGAATGCTTTGCAGCATTCGTGGTCGCAGGATGACTATGCTGCAAAGCATTCGAAACGTCAGGAAAAACAAAAATCTATAATATACGCGATCTAATCCGTTTAAAATTGTTTTATTATAATGTGTAATAATCGCGAAAACCTAAGACAATTATAATTATGATAAAATTAACTGCATTAATGTAAAAAAAATATTGTTTGAATAAGTTAGAATCATTCCAATAAATAATCAAAATTCATTAGATAGTATAAGCACTAGGGTTTAGTTTATACTACTAACAATTGTCAACGTCTCAACATAACGTCCCGCGACTGAGAGGAACGCTTTTTCGGTGCATGAGAATAAGTCAATTGTTGAGTCACAAGTTAAAATCTCGTTAATATAATAGATGGACATTGTCATTACGAGTACGTATTTTAAGGTAAGTAATTCTGAAGGTCGTAATGCCCATTTAAGACCTTGTATGTCTCAATTAAATTATTTATTTTATATTACTGAATTAATAATAAAAATTAATAATTTATTATTAATAAGTAAATTATTAATAAGTCATAAAAGGTATAAAATTTGCCTGGAGATTCTTCTATTAGTAAATAAGTCAATATATGAAAAAGTACGTAGAAACATGCTCAGACGTAAGTAACACTTTTTTACCCCACGTTATAGAAAACTAAACTTAGAACTCATTGTTTCTGTTCTGATCTTCAATGTAGATCTAGAAAAAATCAGAACCTGGGTTAAACTTAAATCACAATATCTAATTGGATAATACCATTTACACATTTGTTTAAGGGTAGAAAGACATTAATTTTGCAATAATTTTCTTTTCAAGCAGAAGTCGTCTAGGTATTGACATTTTCATAACAAATAATGATCATAATGCACTTTTTTTATTAAAATATACGATAAAAAAGCACTTACGAGAGATAGTGAGAGTCACTCGTGTCGCGGCGCAACTGAACACATGCGATATAAATGAAAGAGACAAATACACGACATAACACCTTCTTTCATTACAATACAGAACAATGATGCGCTCGCATGCATCTCTTTCATCCACTCCAGAAAAAACATATCTTGGAAATATTTTAAATTAAAGAATACGTGCTAAGCTAAGTGCCCATATCACTTTCATTCACGGTGATTATCGTTTATCATTGTACATAACTAGGTACTTCATCACTGACTATTTGTAAAACCAACCTTAAACAGAATTGTTTAGCTTACGGTTAACTTTAAAAAAAGTTGTTTTAAGGTGCAATATAGTTTATGGTTACCTTCATGAAACATGGGAAGTCTACAGATGTAATGACAGATATATATCTGTTTTTTCAGCTGAAATGCTTGCTATTTTACATGCTCTTCAATATGTACTTAAAAGTTACTGCAATAACTATACTCAATCTTATTTTTTTATATTATCTGATTCCATGAGTGTGGTAAAAGCTCTCTGTAATAAAAAAAGGACATGTATTCTCACTATGCAATCTATAAAATAAGAAGTTTGGTATATGAGCTTTCTTTCAAGGATCTGTATATTGAATTCTGCTGGGTTCCGAGCCATTCGGGTATACTTGGTAATGAACTAGTTGATAGCCTTGCAAAATCTTCCTATTCTGTAATCTGTAATTGTCCTGTGCCATATACTGATTTGAATAATTATATCAAAGAGTTAATGATTAAGCGTTGGGAGATATCGCTTAGCTATACTCGGCAAATAAAAGGAAAATGATTAGCAGAAATTACTCACAAACTATCAACGTCTTCTTGGTTTAAAAGAAACAAGATATTCCTTCGTAGACAGTTAATTACCACTATTTGTAGGTTAAGAATTGGACACTGTAAAATACCTTCTCACTTGTACAGATTAAAGCTCATGGATAGTAAATCTTGTATATATTGTAATAATGAAAGTTGTGACCTGCAACATTTGTTCTTTGATTGTTAACAATTTTCAGTGCATCGGCTATTTTTGATTTGTCAATGTCAAGACTTGCTAGGGAAACGTGACCAACCTAAAAACATTTATGATTTATTAAAATTAACTACTACTACTAAATTTACTAAACTATTTCAATTCATCCAAAGTACAATTGGATCTGTATGAATTTTAGTTATTATTTGCATAGTTATAATTTTTCTGTTGTAAAGATATATGTATAGATACATAATTTTAAGATAACTTTGGTTATTTTTGTAATTTGCGTTTATAATTTATGTGGTAGAGTCATTCTTAACTTTGTTTATAAGTATTTTAGTGATTTATAAGAAAAATATTCTGTTACCTTTGATAAGAAACTGTTATGAGTTTGTAAATCTTTTGTTGGGTTGATGGTTCGTCCAATGCCCATAATAAATGAAAAACAAAAACATGGCAAAAAACATGTTACATAATCCATTCATCCACTCGTATCTTCAATTAAAGCTTAAGATAGAGATAAAAACAATCGCAAAGGAATTTCTGAAGCCAGTAAAAATTTTTTTACAGCCTACAATGCTTCTTGAAAAAGACGGCATTCTTTGTTCTTCAAGCAAAAAAGCTCTAACATGAATGAACAACACAAAAAAACATTGTAAATATTTCGTTTCGCAATGTCAACCTCAGGTCTGCAACATATCGAGATGACGCGCGAAACATACGCGCGGTAATGTTCATAGCATGCAAATGTCAATGCATCTCGGCATTATTCGATGTGCCTTCGTGGAAACAGTAGCTGAGCGGCCGATGAGAACAGAATACTAAGCAGTAAGCCGGGAGACAGACCAGAGATCTGGATAGTTTCATATCACTTGATATCGTGTATTTGTGACGATACCTAAGTACGTCTAGTGCACCCTCGGCTGTCGGCCTCATTACATTGCTGACTGGCTAATTTTTTCACCACGGCATAAGCAAATTCTTCGTTTGGTCTCCGGATTTGGAATATAGCACCAATCTATCTCCTCCCGTAGACGAAGTAACAGGCGACTACGGGATTATAAACCCTAGGGATGATCAGCAGCGTCCTTTCAGTGGAACAGTAGCCACACTGCGCTCACCAACCCGCCTGCCAAACGTGGTGAGTACTGGCAAATTCCCCCCAAAATGACAAACGAGGCTTTTGTGCAGCAGTGGACGTCTTGAGTGAAGAGTTTATAGTGTGATGTTATCTAACTGTAGCTATTCAGTTCACTACGTCTTGCAAACGGGCTAACTCGACTGGAAAGAATCACCCACTCACAGGATACCTGGCAAAAGTAGCAAGCATTGCATTGTTGCGTTTCGTGCGGCTATTGACGATGGATGCCGGAAGCCCATTCTCCTTTCTCCGGCTTTCATTCTTCACCTCTGAGAGAAAGATTTTTCTAGTATCACTTAAGCGAGGCGGTGATTGCTTACCATGGTTGATGTATATGTGGTCGTACTCGCGCCTCAAACTTCGCTATGCACACAGCCAAAGTATGGAACCTGGTAACCTATAAAGTATGAATGAATGGGTCTTTTAATGATTAAGCGTTGGGAGATATCGCTTAGCTATACTCGGCAAATAAAAGGAAAATGGTTAGCAGAAATTACTCACAAACTATCAACGTCTTCTTGGTTTAAAAGAAACAAGATATTCCTTCGTAGACAGATAATTACCACTATTTGTAGGTTAAGAATTGGACACTGTAAAATACCTTCTCACTTGTACAGATTAAAACTCATGGATAGTAAATCTTGTATATATTGTAATAATGAAAGTTGTGACCTGCAACATTTGTTCTTTGATTGTTAACAATTTTCAGTGCATCGGCTATTTTTGATTTGTCAATGTCAAGACTTGCTAGGGAAATGTGACCTACCTAAAAACATTTATGATTTATTAAAATTAACTACTACTACTAAATTTACTAAACTATTTGAAGTCATCCAAAGTACAATTGGATCTGTATGAATTTTAGTTATTATTTGCATAGTTATAATTTTTCTGTTGTAAAGATATATGTATAGATACATAATTTTAAGATAACTTTGGTTATTTTTGTAATTTGCGTTTATAATTTATGTGGTAGAGTCATTCTTAACTTTGTTTATAAGTATTTTAGTGATTTATAAGAAAAATGTTCTGTTACCTTTGATAAGAAACTGTTATGAGTTTGTAAATCTTTTGTTGGGTTGATGGTTCGTCCAATGCCCATACTAAATGAAAAAAAAAAAACATGGCAAAAAACATGTTACATAATCCATTCATCCACTCGCATCTTCAATTAAAGCTTAAGATAGAGATAAAAACAATCGCAAAGGAATTTCTGAAGCCAGTAAATTTTTTTTTAAAAGAGTTTATAGTGTGATGTTATCTAACTGTAGCTATTCAGTTCACTACGTCTTGCAAACGGGCTAACTCGACTGGAAAGAATCACCCACTCACAGGATACCTGGCAAAAGTAGCAAGCATTGCATTGTTGCGTTTCGTGCGGCTATTGACGATGGATGCCGGAAGCCCATTCTCCTTTCTCCGGCTTTCATTCTTCACCTCTGAGAGAAAGATTTTTCTAGTATCACTTAAGCGAGGCGGTGATTGCTTACCATGGTTGATGTATATGTGGTCGTACTCGCGCCTCAAACTTCGCTATGCACACAGCCAAAGTATGGAACCTGGTAACCTATAAAGTATGAATGAATGGGTCTTTTGCGTGAATTCGCTCCACCCATCGCTTTTCATCAGGCGAGATCGAGTTCAATAGCGGACTTATTCATTATAAAAAACACTAGGTGACCCGCGACATTAGAACTTAGTGTGATCCCCCACTGAATGTTTTTAGAGTTAGCCAGTAAGAATAGTAGCCAATAAAAATTTATTCAAATTTCGAATTAAATAACTCTTTAGGAAACTGAAGATGTAGGTACATATTTTGTACATTGAATTAATTAGTTTTTTACAAATTGGTGGCAATTTTAAATCTGCCTGTTGTGCGTCGAAATGAATTTGATTATAGAACATTTTCGCTCCATGATTTATTACGACTTTCGACGCAGTCTTAATCAGCAAACTATGTTATGTTAGACTTCGATTGGCATTTCATCATTCAAATGGGCTTCAGCCCATCTCTGCTGCTTATAACTGGTTTGATGAGTTTAAACGTGGTCGAAGAAATCTCACCGGTGACTTTCGCGAAGAGTGCCGTGCGACTAATGATAGAAGCTGTTAAAAGAGTGACATACCAACATATGCGGGCAAGTTTAGGCATTGTTGTGAGTCAAGTGCAAAATGTCTTCCACGAACATTTAAGCATTGCACCTCATAATTGGGAGATTAAAAACGCCGTCGAATAGAATGGTGCCGCGATATGCCTAAAAAATATAACGGACTCGAATGCTGTGTTTGATATCGTCACAGGTGATTTAATCTGGATATACTGTTACAAGCCCGAAACCAAAAGACAATTTGCCCAATGGATGTTTCGATTCGAAGATTTGCCAACAAAACTAAAGAAGGGCAGAAGTCAAGGGAAAAAAAATGATTGACTTATTCTTCCTTACAGACGGGTAATTTCGCAACAACGGTCCCTTTTTTTAATAATCCGGTGGAAATGCCTCATGTACTTCCTTCGCCCCGGGAAAGGGTGAAGGGGCATGCCGGACTTCTACTGGCTAAAATCACCGGAGTGATCATCGTCGGCACTGGCTCCAGGAACTCGAATAATCTCCATCTAGAGCCACCTGTTGGTGCCACGCGTTTAGGCACAACTCGGAGGGGATGACTGTAAAGCGGTCATCCCCTCTAGCGGGGGGCAGGCGACTGTAAAGAGGCCACCGCCCCAGGCATCTCTCGAGGGGATTGTAAAAGAATCCCCCGAAGCCTCACTATGCGCTGTGCTGCGCGCACGGCGGTCCGTGACCACATGCACACCGCTGTCTTCCCGGGGGTCGCTCGGTATGAGCACGCAACAATGGCCCTAGAGGATAAAAGGACTGTTACTGCAGATTGGTGTGTTTGTCATTGCTTACTAGTTGTTCTAGAAAATGTACAACAGCAGTGCACAAGAAGCAAGATCTTCCTCCATCACGACAACGCTCCAGCTCACTCCGCCAGACGGACAATCGAATATTTGTCAATGGAAGGTGTGGAATTAGTGAGTCATCCTCCTTACAGTCGCGACCTGGCACCTTGCGACTCTTATTTATCACCCAAAATCAAAAATGAATTCGCGAATTCGCTTTATGAACTCCGAAGACACATGTGGCTGCGTTCGAAAAAGATTGATCCCACAGCAGAGTGGGCTCATTGCTTTTTCAGTCAATGGTTCCATCGCATACGACGGTGCTTAGAAAGGAACGGTGACTGCTTCGGAAAACAATAAAAATAACATGTCCGTTCCGTTTTTAAATTTTCTAAAATCTTTTACTGTGACTCCGTTGCTTGACCCCGTGTTTTACGTAGGTACTTTTTATTGGATACATAATCCAATAAAAAGTACATTATAATAATAGCCGTTGCCGCTTTTCTGTTTCACTAGACAACATACGAGGGCGGTTTGATAAGTCCATGACTCTGGAAAGAATAAACGCTCTTTTTACATATACATTTTTTTTTTCTACATAATCTCCTTTGAACTCTACGCACTTAGTCCAGCGATGTTCCAACCTCTTCAACCCATCAAAAAATTATAAATATTTTTGTCAAACCCTAAAAAATAGGCCTTAGTTTCGGCTACCACCTCTTCGTTTGACGAAAATCTTTGCCCGCCAAGCCATTTATTCATGTTTGAGAAGAGGAAAAAGTCACAGGGGGCTAAATCTGGCGACTACGGAGGGTGTGGCAATAATTCGTATCTTAATTCGACAATTTTTGATGTCGCGATTGCAGACGAGTGGGCCGGTGCATTATCCTGATGAAATAGAATTTTTTCTTTGCTAGATGCGGTCGTTTCTTGGTCAACTTTTTATTGAATATATCTAACAATGCAGCATAGTAAGCTCGCGCCAAATTTGAAAAAAGAACGGCATGCACTTTGTAGTGAGTTTCCAAATATGAGACAAAAAAATATATATTTAAAAAGATTTTATTCAACCTTAAAATCATTGAGTTGGCAAACTGCTCTCGTAAACAACATAAGGTCTTCAGAGGAATATCGAAATAAATAGGCGATTTATAACAGGGATGAGTACCAAAACTATCTAGATAAGCTATGTTCTAAAGTTACACTTGCGTATCAAAATAAATCAATGTTAACATCGGAAGTAGACGACAGATATAAATAAAAAAATTGCATCCTCACAGACGCGAAAGTGTTATCTTTGACGTCCCACTTTCCTTCCGTTGCCTAGCGTAGCGTGGCGTAGCGTGGCGTATTCCGAGACCTATTATATCTAACAGTGAACTATAAATCATCTAATATAAAACAAATAATTTTAAATAAATATACAAATTATTTAAGGTAACTGTAAAAGCCCAGCTCCTGCTCTACAAATACCCACTTACAATCAAAACAAGATGCTCTATAAATCTGAGACAGACATATTTGTCACCAGACTTCTTATCTCGAGGCATCGCCACCAAAAAGGTACGCACCGCCTTTGTTTCAAAACTTTTTTATTATACATACCAACCTTTTTTGCTGTTACGAAAAAGTTAGTCCGGCGAATTTGGCCCCTATTCAAAAGTCAATAAGAATAAGATTTTTGCAAAGTGTTCGTAGTTTATATATTTGTTGTTGAATTTATTATATTGTTTAATACATATTGAAGTCAATGTTCGTTGTATAGCGTGTAGTCCATATCAGTCCTAATAGAAACTCGTGTGTGATTTGAATGACAATTATATTGACCTATTATGTTACTTAGTCATTACGTTGTAAAATGATTTGAAATATCATTATGTATGTACAATTGGATATAAATTATTCGTTTTATGGCCAGATGTGTTGCTCATGATTCTTTCCTTATAAGTAGAACCACAAAAATGCTTAAAAAGGTATTAAACCCAATAAATTTAATTACTCGTAACTTTTTTTGTAATTATTTCATATTAAACACCGTAACGAACTAATTTAAGGGAGAATTGTGTAATATATAAAGAGTTAAGTAAATAAGAATTAGACTCAAATCTTAAGCAAGTGTCGGTCGTAAAATGGAGAGGAATGGAGGCGAGGACATGTTACATACTGTTGTAGGTAGTAAGTGTTTTCGTGGGTTTGCGGAATTGACTAATTGTAACTGGCCGGAAAAAAATATGATTGAAAGCTATATAGCTAATGGGATTAATTTGTGTTATAAGAAAGCTGGTGTTTAGACGCAGATAGAGGGGACCTGTATACTCACAACCGAATTAGTCCAATATATTTATATTATGAAGTGTTCTTAACTCATGAGCAATACGACGCATAAATAACAAACTTCAATAAAATAGTCTGTGATTCGGTAATCAATATCAATTCCTAACAAATACGTAATTAGATCAAAGAACCAGGCCAGACCTACAGTTTTAAGGTCTACGGGGCGCCCAAAATGCTTGTGTTCGTTTTCTTATGTTATGGATACAAGCAGTGTGCGGTCCAATGCCTGGCAAACTCTCGCACCTCCAGTTATAGGTAAGTAGAAGGTACACCGTGGAGTTTTAGCTGGTAAGAGTCCAACACCCTAGGTTGAAAGTCCATGAGGCTTCCCTCATGAAAAAAAGGATGACCGAGTATGCTACCACCTTTGAGTTGTTAACAACAATGTTGCTGCTTCATGCCCGCAGCGGCATTCTGTGATGGCGTGATTCTTCTCCGATCGAGCCAGTCCATTTACGAGCTCTAGTCAGCTAAAAATGACCACTCCACTCAGCTACACTCTCCCTCGCAAGTTTCTTCATGATAAAGTAAGTTTTTCGTGAGTTCTGTAAAGAAAACTTGGATTTCGGTTTTATAATTAGGGCTACGGTTGGATGCTGCTGAATCAAAAGTCACGTTGAGCCGTATTAGTTACTAAATGTCCGATTTCCATAATGCACGGCAGCATGTTAATTAGCGGCGTTAATTAAGTTATGATGGATTGCTTACCGCAGTGTTTAGAGGTCGAGATGGACATACTCTTATAACTTTTCATCATGATGTATTTCGTAAGGTGTGTGTAGCAGATTTTTGATAAATTGGTAAATAGAACAATATATTTTTAATCTTTTTTTAATAGAATATAAATCAGCCTGTAATTTAACCACTGCAGTGCAATATTCTCATACAGGAAAGGTACGTCCGTTAGGAGGAAGTTAGTTACCAGGTTTGGGGATCCCTTAAAATCCTCTCCGAAAAGGTACCTCCCCACCTTTTTACAGTCGCCTTGAGGGGTTGGACCGCTTTACAGTCATCCTCTCCAAGATATGCCAAAAAGCGTGGCACCAATGGGCGACTGTAGTGTGATTTTACGAGGACCTGGAGCCCTCCTTCGGTGCCGAAGATGCCCGCTCCAGTAGTTTTAGCCGTTAGGAGTCCGTCATGCCCTTTCGCCCTTCTCCGGGGCGGTGGAAATTCAAGATGTATCCACGAGAAGGGATCTTTTGATTCTATTGGTAATATGCGGAGTCGATCAGCGTGAACATACCTTCAGTGTAATAAAAATCACGCTATCATGAATGAAGGAATAATTAGGGCAAACGCCAGTGAGCTTTGACGGCATGGTTGGTGCAGTGGCTGATACACTCGGCTGCTGCGCTCCGTGTCGTGTGTTCGATTCCCGCACGGAACAAATATTTATATGATCTGCAGCTGTAGTTATTCCGGGTGCATTCTGTGTGGAATTTGTGTCTGTAAAACGCAAAGTTTGAACAAAAAAATCCTTTGACATTCTAACGCGTCAAACTAAGGCTAGGGGTGCTTGAATATTTTTGTAGTTACTGACTAATCCGTGTGGTGTCCGGATTAAGAATATAAAACCACTCCATCTCCTCCCGTGGATATCGTAATCGGCGACTAAGGGACTCTAAACAGGAGGGATGGTCAGCAGCGTCTCTTCTATGGAAGACAAGCCATACTGCGTTCACCAGCCCGCCTGTCAAGCGTGGTGAGTATTGACAAATTGCCCCCAAAATTACGACACACGGCATGTAACCGCTTGTGTTATGGGCTTTTGTTCAGCAGTGGACGTTTTTTTGCCGATATAAGTACTCATTGTAGAAATTATCAACAGAGATCTATAGGTAGACGGAAAGCTGTAATCAGAACGATGTCTACGCTTAGATTTGTCTTGTTTGGACTTAATACAGCTTACAGACATCAATCTCATATACACAAACACCCAGATCAGAAACAACTATCTGCAGATCATATAAAATATTGGTTCCGTGCGGGGATCGAGCCTGCGATAGTATTGCAGAAAGCCAATCGCTTCGCCTCTACGCCAACCAGCACCAGTCATTTGTAAACTCATACATTGTTCCTGACCATTTTTATTTCGGTCGACTTAGTAAGCTTCGATTCGCTATTTATACAGCATTTGCATAGAAAATCCTGTCTACTGTAGTATTTATAAACAATCAATATCTATTTAATATTCCTAACTAGGTCATGTGATGTCTCGTGTTAGAGCGAGACAGCACGAGGATGGCGCGTGCCCGGTGCATCACGAAGTGCACGAAGACAATAACATCGTGTCCCACCCGCGTCGCTAGTGGCGCCGTCTACCTGTGACGCGCTTATAATAAACAGAAGAAAATTGATATAACAATGAAAGTTAAAGCACACACCCACACCCACGTCCTCATCCGTAAACGTCCACTGCTAAACTGGATGGACCTACCAATGGGCAGAACTAGGGGATATTGCCAAAATCACCACGCCTGGCAAGCGGACTGGTGATCGCAATATGTCGTTATTAGCACACGAGACGATGCTGTTACCCATCCTCTTGATATTACCCTTGAGTCGATTATTACGCCACCTATGGATAGAGAAAGGTGGTTTATTCTTTTGCTGGAACCATACTGATTTCGGAACCAGTCGGCAACCTATCGGAAAGTTAAAGCTTTCATCTTACAAAAGAGAGACACCACTCACTATCCCTCCCACTCATCACGGAAACTCTGGAAGTATAAAGACTTGAAATTTGCCAAGCTCTTATGACACAGAGACTTTTGTAAAAGATAAATGGGATTCAAAGTTCGCCGGTAACCGTTTAAATGTGTGGGTGTTACGAATTTGCTGGATCCACATAGTCTCGGATGTACAAGAAATCCAATCCAAAGAAAAGTAAATTATCTTAGGTATGTTTTATCTTAGCTGTGTGGTGCCGGCTACGAATATCACCAACCCATCTCATCCTTTGGCTGTCGTAAAAGGCGACTATGGGATTAGCCGGAGGATGGGCAGCAGCGTCCTTCGAGTACATTAGCAACTCAACTGCGATTGCCAACCCGACCAACCTCACTACTTTGTAATCGATTTTTATGCCAATAAAGAATTACTATTACTATTACTATTACTATAACCCGCCTGCCAAGCGTGGCGGTTATGGCAAACCGCTAATGAGCACACAACACACTCATGTCGATCGTTGCAGTGATCTTTGGAGGAGGCCTGTGTCCAGCAGTGGACTTTATTCGACCGAAATGATGATGACATTTTTGACGTTGCCATTGGATGCGGGCGGCGTGCAGTCGCCGGTCATTGTGGAAATCTATGGTGGACGCTTATGTTCTGCAGCGATATGATGATGAAATCCATCGAAATCACCGCGATCATCGTTTTCAATTTATCATAACGACGGTACGTTTATCGCAGTGACTAGGCTCTTGAATTCCTGTGCTACTTGTCGCGGCTTCGATCATCATACGGAATCAATATTTGTATGACCTACGGATAGTAATAGTTCTGGGTCTGGGCATCAGTGCCTGTGAGAATTCATGTCTGTAAACAGTACCCACGACAAAAATAAATCCAAGCAGCGGAGTTGTAAAGACGTGAAGAAAAGTCGAGCTGCAGAGCCATCAGAGGCCTTAGCACGGATATTTTGTCGTATAGTACCGTAATCGTAAGATTAATGTGAGTGAATTTTGAATTGAAACTACTTGATTCGCACATATTTTTTATTTAAACTGAAGACTTTATTCATACCTATATATGATATAAATTATGTTTGTCGTATAAATTTAAACGAAAATGCTAAAGGATAGTTGTATTTTCGATACAAAATTCGCTCACATTAACGTTATGATTACGATACTATACGTCAAAATATTCGTGGTAGGCCCTCAGCTAGTGGATCGGAGTCGCAAGCTTAGAAGAGAACTGTTTCGCTTGGCGAGAGATGCAAACCAGTATGGCAACGATTAAGAAGACTGATTACTCGTATCTCAGCTAGCATTCTTAAGTGTAGTAGGTGATGTGCTAGAGTTTGACCACACGAGGATAGCTCGTGCCCACCGCATCACGCGGGTGCAGCACGAAGCAACTATGACAATACGATCGTGTCCGCGTTCGCGTCGCCGGTGGCGCCTCTAGGTGTGACTCGCATAGTTATATGATACGATCATATCATGATTGAAATGGTACACTGGGTGATTGACCCGATAAGCTCTTTCTTCCAGACTTTTCGGTCAATAGTGATAAATAAATGCCGTGTCGAAACGTCCTTTTTGTTTGTGTCGTCCTTAATGTTTACACTTAACATTGGATTTATCCCACCACTCATTTGCAGCGTTGTGGCTGCTGTTACCTATAAGTCAGCGAACTCATCATCAGATAACTTCATTCCTTGGAAACGGATGTTAAAAGTCTATAAATCTTCAACACTAACGAAAAAAAGCCTTAATCATGATTTTCCTATAAATTCTTTCACCGACAGGTCGGTACGGCACGGCCAGGCCAAAGAATTTTAAGCTGAAATTATTTCAAATCTTATTTCAATACATTTAGCAGCCATCGTTGATGTCATCACAAAGAGACAGTTTAGTATACCGCGGGTGGCTTTGGCATGCTGCGACACGAGTATGAGTGCTACGGGGGCTAAAATAAGATTTAAAACCATTTTAGCTCAAATATCCTTTGCCACGGCTTGCCGTGCCGTCTTGTCGGTCAGCGCCGTTACTTAGTCAGAACCTTTATTCAGGTCCCTTTATAGTGCAATTAGTGTGTTAGTGTATGTGATGTCTGTAAATTGTACCCACGACACAGGAGGAAATATAGAGTGAGTGAGGTATCGTTCTGTAAAAGAAAATTGGTTTTCATAAGGGCTGTAAAAATTCAACGATAGCTAAAAATTATACTCATCATCATCATATCAGCCGAAAGACGTCCAATGCTGAACAAAAGCCCCAGGCCCCCCAAATTGTGTCGACATTTTGGGGGGACTTTGCGAGTACTCACCACGCTTGGCAGGCGGCTTGGTGAGCGCAGTATGGCTACTGTTCCACAAAAGGGACGCCGTTGCCCATGTATCTGATTTCGAGTCCCTTAGTCGCTTTCTACGATATCCACGGGAGCAGATGGAGTGCTAAATTCTTGATCCGGATACCAAATACTTAAAAACGAAACCTATACAATTTTCACGTCCACGCATAAAAATATTTACTACAATACCCAACTCTTATTATTCCAGTCAAGCAGCCAATAATTTGTTTTTTTCTGATCCATTAACTGGCATCATTACTGTAACCTTTTACCGTCCCATTTAGCAGTTAATTATCCACCCTTTGGATCGATGATCGATGTGATTACGTTCATCTGCTCTGCGCACGCGACGAGGGAACCATCTCTGGCCTCCTGGGGGGATAAATTGGATGTTTTATCTACATTCGTTATGGATTAATGTCGATTATGATTAGTTTTTTACGGTTCAAAATTTTGTTTTCTGGCGAGCCGAAGTTGAAATAGGGTGACAGTCACTGGTAATCTCGTGTAAGAGTCAAATATGGGATAAGGATCCAGGTCACCAGAGATGTGATTGGTTATTGATAGGCATTGGCTGACCTAAAAGCTCCTAGCAGCGAGTTTTCTTTAGTTAATCCATTTGCACGAGTTGAAAGAAAATAAAATTATTATCCAACTAACCAGTACCCCTTTAGCGCGTGCGCACAAACACAAAGCTCGTTAGTAGGTAGGTCCGGCTCTGTCCAGAATCCTCCTGGTAAATTCCAGCATTATATTCAATTACTTATTAAAAGTAAAATACAATAATTTGCTTTTTTCTAGGATCTTGTTCTGTACCGCGATTAGCAGTACTGCCTAATTGCTCGCGGATTTCCATCAGTGTTCGGCTTGCTTCAAATTAAAATTTCTGTTATCACCATCGTGATGGTTTGCAGTCCAGGACTGTACGTTCCACATCTTAGTTTTTGCCTCGTACAGTTAAAATGCGGAAACAGATTACATCAGCAGTTTTCATGAACACATACGAAATTAGGGCCCAAAATGTTGCCATTGCACGACGACTCCTCTGGTTCTGCGAATGTTAAAAGTTGACCCATCCGTGAGCCACTGATCCAATTTTTGGTTTTATCATATCAGCTCAAAGGAAATATTTTTCTTTTTTGGGCTTCTCGCATACATTTCTTCAAAATATGGTTGTTTAACCGATCATTTCTGGCGAAGCCAAAAGGGGCCTCCAGCAAGGCTTAAAATTAATATTAAAAACCAAGCAACTTGCGCTAAGGGCGCTCCTGCGGGACACGGACCTCGGCTTAGAGCGTTGCTGGAGATAACAAGCTATTGTTTTGGGGCATCTGGATCGGTATTATTTCAAATGTATTAAGGGACATTTAAAACTACAAGCTCGGCACGGGCCTGCGGGAACCGACGACGGAAGGTCCTAAAAGGAGTAGAGTGCCTTTGTCGCTTTTTACGACATCCAACGGAGGAGGTGGAGCTATGGTGGTGGTGCTATTTACTTTATCCGGCCTTAAAGTATGGTATTATTCTGGTTTTCCCTACTTTAATAAAAATAAAGAAAAAACTCCAGCTATACTAAGCATTATGCCAAAACCAGCCAGGATTTTCCCTCATATTGATTTAATATTTCATTACCGCTGATTAGAGCATGGTATCACGATACTCTCTGGGCCCTATCCCCATCAATTTGCTCAGCGCTCGCCGGCCGCCATCACAATCAGTAAATTGGTCTACATAAACAAAAACACGCGCAGGCCAGCAGCGCCGTACTATTTATTCTCATGAATTTCTCGATTTAGATCCGCAGTAGCACAAGTCTACTGAGCAACATACTGTATTCCTTGATGGATGTAATTAATGTCAGATAGCAATAATTATTTATTCCACCTAAAATAGTTCTTTTTAAGTCAATTCCTGACTCTTATGGAACGTCAGTTTTTAAATTGCACGGTTCCAATTACAAATATATACCTAAACGTTTATACGTATTAAGAATTATTTCTTGACATAAACTAATCGGGAAGTTAAAGTCATGGTTTTTTTTTCTAGTGACCACGGTCAATGCAACTTGGGCGAAACGTTGAGGTTAGTCAAAATATTGTTTCGATTTATCTGTGCGCGAAAAGTCCCGAAATGATAGTCTAATAAAGTCATGGACATGGTAAAAAGGGGGCAGTTCCAAAATTGTGTTCATCATCATTCAATATTATTTGACGTAAAATTGGTTCGTTGAAAGAGAATTAATAAATGTTTTCTGGAAGCTAAGGTGATCTCTGCCCGAATAAATGTAATAAGAAAAATAACAAAATTGGGTGAAACAGTTACGAATTTGCTGCCTTGGATTCGGTTTGATTAAATAAAAAACTAGCTCTGAACTCCTAAATGGTTTGAAACAAATCATTTTATTCTTTTTGACGCTAGTTTATACTTTATTTTTATTTTATCTTGTTGATATGTGACATAGACAAGCGATTGCTGAAATCGTGGGTGATTTGCTGTCATCCATTTACTATCAATATCAATCCTAGTTCCCTTCTTTATCTCCAAAGCTCTTCATTAGATCTTCACCAAAGATCACCCTCAAGATAAATCCTATTCCATAAAATTAAAATCGGTTCACATTCGTCGAAATATTGCGTAGCATACATACAAAAATATACATTGGAATTGAAAATCTTCA
This sequence comes from Diloba caeruleocephala, assembly GCA_947459985.1. NCBI lineage: Eukaryota > Metazoa > Arthropoda > Insecta > Lepidoptera > Noctuidae > Diloba > Diloba caeruleocephala. Next base: position 9,484,413 of record OX381627.1, on the reverse strand, counting down.
ACTTTTTCTAAATCAATTAATACAGGCAGTTTAGAGAATAATATTTCAAAAATAGAACGATTACAACTCAAACATCATCACGGACAATATGATGAAGATGAGATGGATAAGCTAATACGTGTACATTTTTAACACGCTTTTATTAGCCTCACTTATAACTATCTATGTAAACAAATCTTGGAAGTCGATTTAACCTACTTCTTAATGTGGTATCGAATTGAAACTTTGCAAGAATATGTAATCCGGATGACAATACAATAATCTGGTACTATCGAACTGACCTGATGATGGATCCAGGAGGAGGACAGTAGGACTTTGCAATCGGTACTATAGTAAACCCCTCGAGTTTGAGCTCATTTGATTTGTTGTAACGTGTCTCATACATAACACTTGATGACGAGGGTCTGATGATGGAGCCGGGAGATGGATAGTCGAACAAAGCATGATTCTTTGTTTTTAACTATTATTATTATCTACATGTCTCTCTATTACACGGGTTTATATCCCCTGTAAGGGGGAATCCGGTCTTTTGATAGGCTTACGCGGGGACATGGGTCCAACACGCAGAGGCCCTTTAGAGAATTTTAATCTAAAATGTAATGGGACACTAACCGGCAACTCTCCATGCCTACACTATAAAATGCAGTCTCAGATTGTCCTCGGAGGTGTAAAACTATTGTATAAGATGGAAACTACAATTATATGGTCTGTTGTGATGAGTGCTAAATGGATTATATAGTTCTAAAAACGGAAACAATGGCGTCTGCCTTTCAACCTTTAAAGTGAAATTCTGTGGCAGACGGTGACTCGCCACTCACAAGATGGGCCCCCTAAATGGCCACCACTACAGGCGACAAGGAGCAACACCAGTGTGAGCGGCTAGGGGTGTAGAGAGGTGCGGCACCGGTTTCACCATCGCGCGTCTGGAAGACTCGGAGCGGGTTTCCCCGTTATTACGCCATTAGACACTTCCACCCCCGTTATTATTATTATTATCTTACCAGACTAGGTACTATGGATTCGTCATCTCGATACCAACTCAAAGTAATCCTCAACAAAGTTCACATTAGTAATGGTAAGGTAAGTGCGCAAACTGTAACAGTACACGCGAGCGGCGTGAGATCGTATCGCATCCCCTCCTACCGGTGGGATAAACATCCCAGTGCACAGGAAATTAAGGAAAAAACGAACAGATAATGTCATTATTTTATATTAATTCGATACCGTTATGCACTATATGAATTGGTCTGCTTTCTGGATGAAAAGTATCTAACTCCTGATGGTTCGGATAAAAAGTATACGGTTTTATGTTAACCTACATGCAATTTATTTTTTAACGAAATCGTAAATTCACATGTAACTCTGAGAAAAACATAATGGCCTCGGATTATTTGGAAATGTTAATTATTTATACCGGTACTATATTATGTTTTTAGATTTAATTAATTTTCGATAAAAGTCCGCGTGGTGTCTAGATTAATAACATAGCACTACTCCATCTCCTCCCGGGGATGTGGTAAAAGGCGACTAAGGGACTCACCAGAGGGATGGGCAGCAGCGTCCCTTCTTTTGGAACAACAGTCATATTGCGCTCACCAACCCGCCCGCCAAGCGTAGTGAGTATTGGCAAATTCCCCCCAAAATGACGACACAATTGTGGAAATCTATGGATGGGAGGCGTTTGTTCAGCAGTGAACATGGCATAGCTGATATGATGATGATGAGATTTAATTACCGGGACGCAAATTTCTTCGAACTCATGTATACAATCCTCAGTAAAGACCATTATGCGGGTGGTATAATCCCCATGTTAATGCTGGTTATGACGGTTCCGTGTGCTGTCCGGTATATAATATAGCACCACTCCATCTCCTTCCAATGATGTAGTAAAAGGCGACTGACAGCCAAATACTGAAATGCCAGTTAATATTAAGTGTCGCTTTAACTATTCGAGAAATCTGTTTTCAGTACAAAACCGGGCCGTTCAACTAGTTAATGCGGGACTTAATATTAACTGGCGTTTCAGTATGCGGCCGTAAGGGACTCTAAACCTGGGCTGTGGGCAGCAGTATCCCTTCTGTGGAACAGTAGCTATACTACGCTCACCAACCGGCCTGCCAAGCGTGGTGAAATGGTGAGTACTTGAAAATTCTCACCATGATGTGATGACACAACAGCCTAGTGTTGCTTAACCTCGCCGATCGTTTACCGATCAGTGAGTGCAACTATGAGGCTATGAAAGCCTTCTTTTCATAGTATATTTAAAAGTATTCTTACGAGTATAAATGGAATGGATGAATGTATAGATATGGAATGAAAACTTGAATAAAAATAACTTAAAAAAAACAGCCGTGGCCCTAATAATGTACTAAATAAATGTACTCTAATAATAATTGGTAAAATAATATTAAAAACTTTTTGCGATTTCAATTCTGTTCATTGCTACAGCCGATAAATGGATTACGGTGTCTTTGTGACGACAGACACGTTACCGCCACACCTTCCATGCTCAGTACCTTATGAATGACGTTGCCAAATGACGTTCCTTGACGTAATAACAACGCATATTTTATAATGTTGTGGTAATAGTTTTAAATAAACGACGATAAAAACTATATTAGTGTGTTAATGACGTGAGAATTGATCTTTGAATTAAGTGGAAACACGTAAACTGTTAATTCTCAGTCATCTTAAGGTTTTCCCGGCTGATGACGAAGTCTAATAATAAAATATGATGCAAGTACCTTAAGTATCTGTCGTTACTAATTTTCGTTAGAAATGGCTTTTAGCTTATTTTATATTTTTTATATTCTGTTTATATTTATGGAGGGTTTAATTTATTTTATCATGAAATACAAATAAATACAGTGCTAGTTACCAGTTATGACGTATGGAACAGAGACGTGGTCACTCACAATAGGCCTCATAAGAAAGCTCAAGGTCACTCAGCGAGCTATGGAGAAAGCTATGCTTGGTATTTCTCTACGAGATCGAATCAGAAATAAAGAGATCCCTAGAAGAACTAAAGTTGTCGACATAGCTGAAAGGATTAGTAAACTGAAGTGGCAATGGGCAGGGCACATTGCTCGTAGAACTGATGGCCGTTGGGGCACAAAGGTTCTAGAATGGAGACCGCGCACCGGAAAACGCAGCGTGGGACGACCTCCAACGAGGTGAAGGTCGCTGGGAGTCGTTGGATGAGAGCGGCATGTGACCGCTCGTTGTGGAAATCTAAGGGGAGGCCTTTGTTCAGCAGTGGCCGTCCTGTGGCTGATATGATGATGATGACAGTGCTAGTGCGGGCTAACAGCCGAAATTAATATTTTCGATTTCGAAATGCTGAAATTTTGGATTTCGGATTAAGGGTTTGTCTTGTATTTGTGTTAAGTGTCAAAACACAATAAAAAAATTAAGTTCAAAAGATTAGATTGATTATGGCCTTAGGTAAGTGCAGTTCGTTCTAGTGTGATCTTACGAGGACCTGGAGCCCCCCTTCGGTGCCGAAGATGACCACTCCAGTGGTTTTAGCCGGTAGGAGTCCAGCATGCCCCTTCGCCCTTCCCCGAAGGAAGTTCATGTAGAATTTCCACTAGATAACAATAAAAAAAGGTTAGTGTAGTTCACCGCGCCAGCCTGTGACAGGCGTCATTCTGTCGCGATCAACGAGTCATCACATCAGCCAAAAGACGTCCACTGCTGAACAAAAGGACCCATAGATTTCCACAACAGTGTAACCATTTTTAGGAGAATTTGCCAGCGCTCACCATGCCAGACAGGCAGGTCGGTAAGCGCAGTTTACCCCTCTTGTTTAGAAGTCCCTTAGTTGCCTTTTACGACATCCACGAACCACCATACAGCTTAATTGATCGACTTGTATTGACTTATTTTGGTAACCCTGTCTTACCGATTCACTGTATGACACAACGGGAATTTTCCAATGATAAACGTTCCGAATGTGTCACGTGTCTCAAGGGCGTAAATTTTATTTTTGGAGCGATGCGTATGTGCTCTCACACACAGCAGCCCGTAAACGTCCAATGCTGAACATCCTCCCAATGATCAATACAATGAGCGGTTATAGAGAGTATTGTCTCAATCACCACGCTTGGCAGGCGGATTGGTGATCGCAGTATGTTGTTATTAGCATATGGGAGGATGCTGCTGCCCACTCTCCTGATATGAACCACCTTTTACGACACCCACGGGATGAGATTGGTTGGTGCTATTCGTAGCCAGCACCACATGGCACAAATAGTCTACATTGATATAAAATTCAGAATTATTCCAGTCCACATCGTCTTCAAAAGCATAACAAAACGGTATCCCCCTGTCCACCTCATACTTCTTAACGCCCATGCGAACATATTGACATAACACAAACATACGCCTAGTAACAACGGTATAACGATGTTTGCCCGCTCTCCCCCGAGATATGACGTGACGTTTTACGGGAATTAAAAACGCTACCCCGACCTCCCCTTTTATATCTTGTATTTTGTTGATTAAAATCTCGTTGAGAGGGCAATGAATAATTCTATTATTATTAAGTGATATTGAAATTTGAAATAGAATGCATTTTTTGATTATTCGAAATAAAGGATGCAAATTATATTTTCTTTATTCTTTTTTTTTTGAAACTTTGGCCCACACTAGGATTTCTATGTATTCTATACAGCCAGACCCGGATTTTTTTCCGGTTTAGGTATTGTGTGTGGAATTTATGTCTGTAAGCGCACCCACGACACAGGACAAAATCTAAGAGGCGTGCCCCCCTCGTTATTTAAAAAAGGAAAGTAGAAAGCTTTTAATAAATTATTAAGCAGTAATCAGTGCGGTGCTCCATCTCCTCCCTTGAATGTCGTACTAAGGGACTAAGGGACTCTAAACCAAAGCGATGGATCACAGCTTTCCTTTTATAGAACAGTAGCCATACTGCGCTCACCAACGCGCATTTTTTTTTATTGGCCCCAATGGAAATTTTTCATGAACTTCCTCCGCCCCGGGGAAGGACGAAGGGGCATGCTGGACGCATGCCGGCTAAAACCACTGGGGCAGTCATCTTCGGCACCTAACGGGGGCTCCAGGTCCACGTTTGATCACCTAGTGCCCACTGGTGCCACGCTCATAGCTACATCTTGGATAGGGTGATTGTAAAGCGGTCACCCCCCCGTGGCGATTGTAAAGGATACCCCGAAACGTCCCTGTGCGCTGTGCTGTGCTATGCACACGGCGGCGCGTGACCACCTGCGCGCCACCGTCTTCTCGTGGGTCGCTCGGCGTGGGCACGCAGATTCCCCAATCTACGCACCCGCGAACCCACAGTTACCCCGGTGCCGTCTTCTATGTCTACGAGCAGGAACGGCCGTCTCCCGATCCCGCTCTGCGGTCTCCGTCTGGAGCATGACGCTCTCACAGAAGGAGACCACTGTATTCCAGTTTTCATGCGCTGCCAACATAGCCGACACTACTGCTGGCAGAGAGAGATCTTGCCCGATGCCGAGGATCCGCCGCTCGGCCGCCCCCCACGCAGGGCACGCCTCGAGCAGGTGCAATGGTGGCATTGTGCCGCGGCCTCGCGTCCTATCCTGTGCTCACCAACCCGCCTGCCAAGCGTGGTAAGTACTGGCAAATTCCCCTCAAAATGAAGACTATTATAATTGTGGAATTCTATGTGGGACGCCTTCGTTTAGCAGTGGACGTCATTTGGCTGATACGATGATGATGCTGAACTTATATATATGCCTAGCCTTGTTTCCAACTACGTCGGGGCTGCCTACCAGTCGGGCGACTAAGCATCAGTACTTGGTTTACATAGAGTAACTGTCATCCCGATATCCTTAAGTAAGACTGGTTGACTTTCAGGCTTCACGACCGCTTTATGTGATTTCTGCAGCAAGGAGTGGTCTCGATCTGGAACAAAGCGCAGCTAAACCCGACCCCATTTTTCCCCAAGGCCCTCGTACCTTCATAGCGTATAGAATAAAACTAACAAGAATTGTATCAATAAACAATAAAACTGAGTCTAATTCACTTCCTGACCACCTGGTAATCAGCGGAACAATGGCACCAAATTTCCGAACGGAATAAAAAATGATCTGTCAAACGGGGAGCTTTCCCGCCAATTTGACCGTGGTTTTCGCCCTCACTAGGGTTGGCATTTGCGTGTATAATTATTGTTATTTTATGTTCTAATAAATATTGATTACAATATTTGACATATTTAATAACACGTATATTTCTTTGTTCTGATGATATACATCAGGCTCCCAGCAAATATCAAGTATTTTTTTTGGAGAATAATATATTCTATTCTAATTATCGATTCCGCAATCATTCTTTCAGTTAGAAACTTTACTATTTGGATTTATTATACTACACTAGACTACAAAATAATATAAAAACCTCAATTAATATAAAAAAGCAACTTAAAAACATATAATACCATGTAATTATATTACACTAAACTACAAAATAATATAAAAAACCCCAAATAATATAAAAAAGCAACTTAAAAATAAATACTTCGTAGACCATGACATGATTCATACTCGCTTATCATCACAACATTAATACGTCCATAATAATATCATTACGCCCTTACATAAAATCTAATCTCATAGGTAATGCTCTGGTTACCCTATGAAATCGGCACACCCTCGCATCGAGATTAATAGGGCTGGGTGTTTCGACCACCGTTACTATAGCAGCGGGGTGATTGTCAATCTGTCTGTCCGCCCTTCAAGGGGCGCCTAAATGCCACATCTCGGGGGGAATGTTATGTTATCTGGCAACACTAGCATTTAGAGATGGCGAAAGGTTAATTTGCTTTTTATTATTGCGTTTTCATTTTCGCATTTTTTATCTTATTAAGGTTAATAGCTTTTTGTGAATTATTAGAATACGAATTACATTAAAGATAACTCGTTTTTTTTGGTGTACCTACTATTATAAAAAAGGTCCAAGCCCAATTATAAAAATAACATGTGCACAGTTATGCACACTTTTCTTTGGTCTTTTCGTCCTTTCGTCCCGTTTTCGTCCTTTTACTGAACAGTCAAAGACAAAGAGTATAAAGTCGTTCTATAAGGTTCTATACTATTTGGTAGTGTTTATGGTTTCGTTACTCTTTGATCACTTTGAGTGACCCATTGGCTTTAACCACTACCAAAGAGTATAGAACCACTACTACAAAGAGCAAAGTCATACACGATAAGAAATGTTTTCATAGCAATCTAAAATAATATAATTATTACCACTCATTAGGCTTTTTATTCAAAATTTATCTGTAAATCATAATAAAAGCAAACAGGATGTCCTCATCCGGGTCTTCAAAAGAAACGGGCGAAAATGCATTACAAGAAAAACAGAGTATACCAATACAGTTGTCAAATATACCTCTCTTCGGTAATGCTTATGCCTTCATGAAAGAACACTTTACCGAAGAGATGAAGCGAATAGACCAGCAAATGACTAAGTTCAGGTATGAACTGATTCCGTTACAGCGAGCGAGCCGTCCACTTCTTATATTGAGGGTATGTTGGCGACTTTAGCAGACCAATTGTCGTATCGGATCGGATCGTATGAAGAGCCTCCTAGACCGAGGCGACGAATAACTCGTTGCCCCGTGAATATTTCACAACGAGATATTCCCATTTTCGGAAACAAAATGAAAAAGATGCGTATGCTTAAAAACCGGTATGATAACTAAGCCGCGAATATCCACAATGGACCGTGGCGGTATTCCCAACATATATTTTACGTTGCAGGGAATTTAACGAAAAGGGTTACCCCTTCTCATCCCGTGGGTGTCATAGAAGGCGACTAAGGGAGTTTGGAACCCGGTGAGTGCCTTTAAGTACTTTTGGTTACCCCCAGGTTGCGGATAAACTACCAACACTAATATACCCAAGGAGGGTTGGTGTCAGGAAGGCGGCTGACTATAAAACCCTTTTTCCAAACCCTTTGCAATATTAGCGCCGACTCAAAGTAACTTATCAGACCAGGGCAGGAAGATGAGGACTCCACACTGAAGGGAATTCGAGCAGCCCTTATGTGTTAACTATATATACGATAAGTGTGACGCCACTCCTTAGTTGCGTACAAGGTGGCTCCGACGTTCGAGGATCGTGGGCTCGCAGATTGGGGAATCTGAGTACTCACACCGAGCGACCTCGGAAAGACGGCGGCAGCACGTGGCTACGTGTCACCGTTTGTGCAGCAAGGAGCAATAGAGGTCCTTAAAAATCTCCCCGAGATGTGCCTGGACCTTTTTACAGCGCCTCCCCTCCGTTAAAGGAGGTGATCGCTTTACAATCTCTCTGTGTCTAAAGGCGTAGCACCAACGGGTGACTCCATTGCGATTGTTTTCGAGATCCTGGAGCTGCCCTTGGGTTCCGAAGATGACCACTGTTAGCCTGAGGAAGTCCGTGATGGATTTTCACCGGGTGAAAAACGGTGCCTCCCAAGACCTGATTTAATCGAAAATGGAGTGAACTGATTACAAATGCATGTTACGATATATCTGGAATTGAGTAGGATATATAGGATAGGAAAGTCGAGGCTTATAGAAGAAGGCAGAAATAGTTTTTTTCTTAGTAACAACTGCTCCGGCGCCTATTTTAAAGACACTGGAGCCCCTTGCCACTGCTTTGTGGCGAGGGGCTTCGGGGTGCGCAGCTCTACAGAGTAAGGACTCTGCGTGCTCATACCGAGTAACTCCCACAAATTCAGCGGCGCACACATTGTCATGTGATGACAGGAATGCCAGTAATGTGTAAGATAGTAGTAGTATAGTAGGCGAGTCGTACATTTGTCGATGGTGAAAACTAAAACATTTCCTATTTCCAGCACGGATTTAATGAATTTCTACGGACAGCCCTCAACCATGCAGACGGACCTGATATCATCTACGCACGACAGTATTGCTTCCAACTGGGACGTCCTCACCAGCTCACCACTGGTGCAAGGTGAAGGGGATGATAAAACTTTGAAGTTACAGTTTGATGTTAGCCAATTCGATCCTTCAGAGGTATTAATGTAGCAAAATTATTTAACTTGCGGTATCAGATTTGAAAAGTCTCAACATTTTCGTCTCAAACAATTCTGTTAGTGGGAATTCCGGCGGGTGTGTACCGGGTGGGTACGATACAGTTACAGTGAAAAGTGGCTGATATCTTTACATTAGAACCCAACAATTAAAAATTAAAACAAACGAGACCACCCAGTTGTTGATGAATGATGAAAAAGTTTCAAAGTCGGGACTCGAAAAACCAGAAACTGATCTAAGTCGAATCCTATTAAAGGTACAGGTCGTAACCTCTACCTTTAATAGGATTTATAATTTTATGAAGCCGCTAACTAGCTAATTTGATCATGACGCTTAACATCCTCGGTCAACTAACATGACCCTTTGAAAATACAGTCGTCGTCGAATATTGCCAACGTTCTCGTCCAATATTGCCATGTGTATACTTATTAGCTTGTTGCCCCTTACGACACCACGAAAAAAGAGATAGTTTGCTCTAATACTTTCACAGGAGAAAAACCTTCGATTCCAGGTAAACGTGAAGCTCTTAAAGGACATGCTAGTCGTATCAGCGATCCACGACGAAAAAACAAATGGGGCGAAGATGTACAAGAAATATACGCGCGAGTTTTCGCTGCCTGCAGTAGTATCTGATCCGGATCTCGTGGTGACTTCACTGTCGTCTGACGGTGTTCTGACTGTAGAGGCACCGCTGCTACCGAAAGCGAGGAAAGTTGCGATGCAGAAGCAAATTGACCGTTCGTAAACAAACTGTAAATAGAAATGGCTTTACTCGTAACGTAGACAGAATGGATCTTAGAAAAACCATGATGATAAAATGTATATGGGAAACAATATAATAAATATCTCTCTAATTCGTATTTAATTTATTCAGTAAACTTTAAACTAAGATATATGTACTTTTTTTATGATACCTAGTTGAAATATCTTCTTGGACTTCCTCTGCGTCCGGGAAGGGTGGAGGGGCATGCCGGCCTCCTACTGCTTTAACCACCGGAGCAATCATCTTCGGCACCGAAGGGGAGCTCCAGGTCCTCGATACAATCACACTAGAGCCGCCCATCGGTGCCACACCTTTGGGCACATCTTGGAGTGGATGACTGTAAGGCAGTTATCTACTCTACCAGTGGGGAGGTGACTGTAAAAAGAATATATCCCAGGCACATCTCGAGGTGGATTATAAAGGTTCCCCCGAAGCCTCGCTGTGGGCTGTACTGCGCGTGACTCGTGACCACGTCCGCTGGTTCCTGAGTGTAGCTCGGTATGAGCCTGCAGATTCTCCAATCTGCACGCTCGTGACTCCCGATGCCTCTGTCATATAAGGAAGGCTTAGGCATGTTAGACATAGCTGGGGTGGTTGTTACCCCGGGGCCGTGTCCTCCTGCTCCAAGCGGGACATGCCTTCACCCAATCCCGCTCTGTAGTCTCCTGTTGGAGCATGACGCTCTCACAGAAGGAGGCTCTCCGAGCCACGGAATGTCTCTTCTATGTAAAGGCGATAATAATAAGTCACGAGAAATCTTTTATGACTGAAGGTTTTGAAAAGATGTTAAAATCTAAACTAAATAGCAAATTCAGAGCATATTACATAGACAACAAATGCTGAATTCTCTGCATCTCATTCATTTCCATAATCTTAGTTAATATATACCAATATGGCCTACTATATACATATCATGACGTACTCTATGACAGTATGAGTACATGACATCGGTGACGTGGCCGCGCCAGATAAACGGCGACCTGAAACACGCACACTAGCAAATTGTGATGAATAAGTGAAGTGGCACACCGAGACCTATGTTTTCTATAATTTACTTTTCTCATTATTTATTGTACAGTCAGATTACTTATAATGGGAACTTTAATATTGGATATCTTTCTTTACTTTGATTGAAGTGAAACTTCTTTGAGTACTTTTTTCTCGTATTTGAGTGCAACGTTTTTATGCAACGTTTAGCGTCTGGACTTTTTCCAAGCTATGGTCGGTGTCCTGTACCTCTTGTAACGAGTTTCTTTTCCCGCTCCAAACTCCTTTAAGCAGCTTGCAGCCGACTGTATCAGCCACTGCACCAACCGTGCCGTCATAGAATTTTTTGCAAGTTAACAAACATAAATCTCACATGCACAAACAACCAGACCCGAAACAACTAACTGTAGATCATTAAAAAAAAACGATGTGGAGATTGAAACTGCACCATGTAGCGCAAAGCCAGTCGCTGAGCCACAGCGCTAACCGAGCCGTCCAATTTTCTACCAGTAAACCTTTGAGTGGTAGAGCGCTATGAAAACCACGAGAGCAAATTCAATTCAAACCATTATTACCGAATAAACATGACATTTAATAATAATAATATTATCAAACCTGTATAAAAATAATCCTTACATATGTTAATATTCTAATCGGAATATATAATTTATTTATTATAAGAGCTTTTCAGCGACGTATTTATTTATTACCAAAATGTTACGGTTTTGGAGAAGTGGCTTCCGACAAAGCAAAGGCTATCTCCTCCATCCGCTAGTGCCATAAAAAAAGTCCATAAGGCATCAGCAGCGTCCTTCGGTATGCTAAAAAAACATACTGCAATCGCCAATTCATCTAGTAATTATGGCCGTTATCACCGATTGTTCTTGCGTGGTTAGAAGGCGAATTTTCAGCATAATGTTTACAGAGAATATATGATGTTTTTGAATTGAAACTTTTTTGAGCGCGATGAGAGTTAAATTTTAAAGTAAAATTTGAGTGCAACGTTGTATGTACGCATGCACTGGCATAAAAAGTATGGGTGCATGCCAACGATTGTTTCCATGCTATCTTAAAACAAAGAAGATTCACTTCTGTCACGTGTAAAGACAGAAAGAAAGAAATCATTTATTTTGGCTTAGCATTATATCCCAATTGTCATAAATCCATAATTAATAGTTAGAACAAAAAATAATTAAACAAGCATAAAAATAAAACTAATTATAAATTTACAGTATAAATGTACAATAACATTATCAGACATTATTAGATATTACGGTTAAAGACATTTATTTCTCAAAAGACTTAAATAAATCACTTATAGAGAAAATACAATATTAATTAAACAATTTTTTTTTTTTTTTTTAGCTCACCAGCGTAACAGTCTAGGAAGTACAATACATACAGGTAGGTAGATGCGTAAAACTATCACATTATAATAACTCACACACACACTCCGTAAAGTTTCTATTGTGCTAATAGATGTTTATTAAGGCCTATGACAAAGTGGCTGTTTCGGAGTTAAAGTAATTTGTATGTTATTGATTGATTTGTATGATAGGATCAGGTCACGTTAAGAGTTTGAGATATGTTTGGTGTATAACGCAGTGTACATTGAATAATAGATAAGATAAGATAGAAATATTAGTATTATTTCTTGTATGTTTTAATGTAAGTATTTTTATGTATTATAGGAATATGTATCCCATACATATAATGCCTATATAACTAATTAATGTAAGCATTCTTATGTATTATAGGTATATGTATACAATGTCCATATAACGAACGCAAGCTAAATGCGTGTAATTGTTTAAAATATGTATGAAGAAGTGTGGGTCTATAGGTAGGGTAGACTATAACTGCCAACCCATGCTGTTTCGGACAGGCTAGCATGCACATACATATCCACCCACACCCTGTGGCATAGGCAAGCAATATTACACTAATAGACCGTTTAGTGAAAAATCCTTTAAGATATGGCTTTTTAGAAGTTTTTTAAAGATAAATAAGGATGTAACGTCTTTTATAGATTTAGGTAATTTATTGTACTGTTGTGCGCCTTCATATAAAATACTCTTTTTTGCATAATTTGTCCTTGGAGATATTAAGTTAATGTTATTAGCCTGTCTAGTCATATATTTATGGTAGGTTTGTCTTTTTGTGAGTATTATTTGGGAGTGGATGTCTTTAGTTAGTATTTTTCTTATTAGGATACAGCTATTGTATTTATATGTTTGTGCTATATTCATTAGATTTGTCTCTTTATAAATTTTGATAGTAGGTGTCAGGTAGTCATACTTGAATAAGGTTTTTATTATTTTATTTTGAGTTACCTGTAATTTTTGCAAATTAGATTTGGCTGCTGATCCCCAGACTTCAACTAAATAATCAATATGTGACTTTACCAATGAATTATATATGGCGTATCTTACATGCTTCGGGAGGCATCGTACTATACCTCGTAGCGCAGCATTCAGTGAGATGAGCTTCTTCCGGATTTTATCGATTTGAGGTTTCCAAGAAAGCTGACTATCAAGAACTAGGCCTAAGTATTTTTCGTTATTTACCTTATTTATTATTTCTCCGTTTATAGTTAAGGGATTGAAGTTACCAATTTTCTTATTTTTGGCAGTAAAGATGATATAATTGGTCTTTGAAGCATTCAAAGTCAGCAAATTAGATTGCAGCCAGTTGTGTAGAATGTATAGATCTTGCTGTGCTTGGTTTATTACTGTATCTATCGAGTGACCAAAATAAAATAAGCTTGTATCATCAGCGAACAACGTAATATCCCCCCTCAATCCAATCTCGTGTATGTTATTTATGTAAATAAGGAACAGCAAAGGGCCTAGGATTGAGCCCTGTGGAATGCCACAAGTAATCAATTGAGGTTCACTTTGCTGGTTATCAATTTTAACAATCTGGCACCTATTTGTAAGATAGGATTTAAAAATTTCGAGTGCTGTACCCGTAACACCTATGTCTCTCAATTTCATTAGAAGTATTTCGTGACTAACGGTATCGAAAGCCTTCTTTAGATCAATAAATACTCCCAATACAACTTTTTTTTTATCTATATTAAGTCTGATATTTGTCACAAGGTCAACAGTTGCTGTAATAGTACTGGACTTAGGTCGGAAACCATACTGTTTTTTAAACAAAAAGTTTTTTGCCATGAGGTATTGATTAAGTCGATTATGAAGAATTTTTTCGAATATTTTTGACACTACCGGTAATACTGATATAGGTCGATAATTACTCGGATCCGCTCTATTTCCCGATTTAAATATAGGGCTAACTTTTGCTATTTTTAGATGGTCGGGAAAATATCCTTCACGTAAACATTTATTTATACAAATCGTTAAGGTTTCCGTTATTGTCTCTTGGATGCATTTAATAGCCTTCGTACTAATTCCATCTAGACCTGAGCTAGTGTTTGTGTGTAGACTTTTTATTATTTTTATTACCTCAACTGTGGTTGTTGGTTTTAATCTTAATAGTGGTGTGTCGTGATTTTGATGTTTGTTTTGAGTTAATGTATATGCAGTGTTGTTGTGAAATTTTTCAGGTATTTTCCCCGCAAGTTCGATGCCTATTTTAGCGAAGAAACAGTTGAAACATTCACAAATTTCCTTTGTATCAGTAACTGTAAGACCTGAGGGCGTATTGATTTTTAAAGAAGTGTGACTAGCTTCAGCCTTATTATCGGAAAGCTTATTGATAAATTGCCACATTTTTAAAGGATCTTTTTGACAGTTTTTAAAAGCATTGAAATAGTAACTATTTTTAGCCGATTGAATATTTCTGTAGACAAAGTTTCTTTGGTGTATGAACTCATTCCTTAATTGTTCGTCCTGGGGTGATCGTTTTAATTTGTGCCATAGCTGGTTCCTTTCATTGATTGAGGCAATTAGGCTCTTATTTATCCATTCCTTCTGCGGTTTGTTTAAAATCTTAGTTTTTCTGGTTTTATTTTCATCGCATCATCATATTCATTACATTTCTCATAGCAAAACCAAAAATGGACCCTATGTTACTTAGCTGCAACGAAGTTACCGCGCTGATTTACTGATAGGACCTTAAAAGTGAACCGAGTTGAAAGCGTTCAATTTATTTTTTATTTTTCTTATGTATACAGGTCTTGCGCCTATTTTTTCGTAACTGTGAATTTAGCAACCTCTTTCGTTCGACTCTATTAGCGTCCTGCTCTTAGGACGTGCTGTTAACAATAATTATAAATAAAAACTGAACATCTAAAAGCCTACCTAATGATCTCCATCTTAACTCAACACCCCAGTGCCTCCCGTACTTTATTAGGTCACCTGTACATTCACACGTGCGACTGTGTGCGTTCGTGTGGACGGTCGGCGTGTTGATGCGACGCGTTGCCATGGAAACCGCCCTGACTTCCCAGAAGAGGCGTTTTGGTATAATAGGTAGGTGTTGGATGGCTGCGGATTACTTTTCAGAAATATTTTTGAAAGACTTCTTGCCTAGATTCCTTGTGGTACCAAAGTTTTCATCGGCCTTACAATCTTAACCGATCCACCTAACTTGCAGGAAAATGTTATTATCCTCTGATGATACATGATGATATGATTACATGATGGTATGTTGTAGACATCTTTAGGCCAATACTTTGTTCAACAGTGGAGTTAGAGTTGGTTGTAATAAAGCCAAAATAGATGTTTGGATGCCTTGCATATAAGAAGCAGAACAATGATTATATTAGAGAAGCATAAATTAGAACAGAATATTCAATACATTTTGCTGCAATTATGTCCTAACAGATACTTTTGTAACAACATAGGTCATTTTGCTACTGACACCCTCCAAAAGCTGAAAAAATCGTAAAGCTAGGTTATTTATTATTATTATTAGGCACGAGTAACAATCGAAATTAGTTGTTGAAATATTTTGCTTTTGGAAAATGAGGATTCTATCAAATATATAAGTAGCTAAATTTCATTTATTAATTTACGAGTAGTCAGCTTTGCAGAGAGCTTACCTAAAGATGTAAATCCTATCGTGGTAAACTATAGAAATCCTTATCTCTGTGCAATGAGCTCTGAAATCATACTATAGTTTCAAAAGTGTATTATACATACATATGCACAAAATGTATCCGTGTGGCGTCCGGAAGAAGATATATAAGCAGCCAAAGGTAGTCCACTGCTGAACAAAGGCCTTCCCCATGGATTTCCACAATTGTGTCATAATTTTGGGGGGAATTTTCCAGTACTCACCATGCTTGGCGGGTGGGTTAGTAAGCGCATTATGGCTGCTGTTCCACAGGAGGGACGCTGCTGCCCATCCCTCTGCTTTAGTGTCCCTTAGTTGCCTTTTACGACATCCAAGGGAAGAGATGGAGTGGTGCAATTTTCTTATTCCATACACCACACGGAGATATCAGATATCTATCTCAAAGCACTATGTAAAAGAGATGTAATTTTTTATTCTATAAGGATATGTTATTCCCATAAGATCTTAACTTACTTTTACAATTATTATGTATTACATTAAGGCACTTTAATTATTACTATTACATTAAGGCACTTTAATTATTACTATTACAATAGGCTCGTAGACTCATACCTTGTTCCGAAGTAGGTAAAGCTAAAATGCTTTGAATGATTCCGACATCCAAACTATTGACTATAAGCTGCTCCATAAATTCCTTTCTTTTATTTTGGTTCTTTGCCCATTCTATCATTAAGTGTTGAACATCATCTATGGATATTACATTTTTCAAAGCAGGTCATCATTTCGGCCTAATGAAGTCCACTGCTGGACACAGGCCTCCACAGACAGATCACCACAATGACCGATATGAGTGTGTTGTGGGCTCATTGGGGGGTTTTGCATAATCGCCACGCTTGGCAGACGGGTTGGCGATCGCAGTAGAGTTGTTAATGTACTCGAAGGACGCTGCTGCCCATCCTCCGGCTAATCCCTTAGTCGACTTTTACGACGCCCACGGGAGGAGATGGGGTGGTGGTATTCTGAGCCGGCACCACATGGCAAAAGCAGGTGTTGGATATCAATTAATCAGTATACCCAAAGTATGGTCAATCATATTTCCGTAATACCCAAAATCCTAAAATAACAACACCACGCTCAAACCGATCGTGGTGTAAAAAATCGATAGTGTTACAATCACCTGTATCATTACGCTTATTACGGACGGGGGGAGGCACACATGTTTGATTTACCTTTTGTTGTGCTGATAACTCCCCTCAGTCCATGACAAATCGCATGGAAAAGTCGAACGCACCCCATGAGATAGTAATTAACTGTGTTTAGTTGGTTTATTGATTTATAGTTTTGGTTTGGTTATAATTTTGTGGCCAAATGCTTTTAACTCGTTGCAAATATTATACATCAATATAGGGTTGTAAAACAAGGACAATCTAATTACCCCTTCTGTCACAGAAATTTACCCCTATGTAGCTAACAGGTAGGTACCATAATAATTAATAAGTACTAGTCGTTATCGGCCCGCTTCGCTGAGCGTTAATTATCATGCAGTGCTAATTGATTTTTATTATAGTTCAAATAAAATGTATCCTGTACCCTATTCCACGACATAATCTAGCTCTATGCCTAATAACATTACATTTCGTTCAGCCATTTGAGCGTGATAGAGCCTCGAACATACAAACATTCATGTTTATAATAGTATTTAGTAAGATGGTTAGAACTTTCAATTCCAATTTTAATATAATGGCTCCATAGATGTGACGATGATTTTGCCAATGACAAGTCATGTCAAATAGAATGCACAATTAATGACTTTGAAGTATCTCTTTTTTTCAGTACCCTATTCTACTTGCAATTCACTTGGCAGCTACTAGTTTATCAGTAAAAGACATCATCATCGTCATTTCGGCCGAATGTAGTCCACTGATGGACGCAGGCCTCCCGCAAAAATCTCCACAACGACCGATATGGGTGTGTTGTGGGCACATTGGGGGTCTTGCCATAATCGCCACGCTTGGCAGACGGGTTGGCGATCGCAGTTGAGTTGTTAATGTACGCGAAGGACGCTGCTGCCCATCCTCCGGCTAATCCCTTAGTCGACTTTTACGACACCCACGGGAGGAGATGGAGTGGTGGTATTCTGAGCGATCTTCCGATCGGTAAATGATAGTTGAGGTTACGGAACGCTTGGCGGGGTCTATGTATGGATGACCGTATAGCGGTATTTGGACTGAGCCATCGAAATCTTGAATGGTGTAATTAGCATTTTATGTGCTATTTTGTAGCTCTCTTTTTTCAAAACAA
Organism: Diloba caeruleocephala; assembly: GCA_947459985.1. NCBI lineage: Eukaryota > Metazoa > Arthropoda > Insecta > Lepidoptera > Noctuidae > Diloba > Diloba caeruleocephala. The sequence goes on along the minus strand of OX381627.1, from coordinate 9,466,333 downwards.
TGTTTGAATTTAATAATCACTACAATGAGTGCTCACAACCACCACGCTTAGCAGGCAAATCGAAAGGATCGCAGTATGTTGTTATTATTATCTACATGTCTCTCTCTTCTTGGGTTTATATCCCATGTGGGGGGAACCCAGTCTTTTAACAGGTGTAGGCGGGACATGGGTCCAACACGCAGAGGCCCTTTAGAGAATTTTAATGTAAAATGTAATGGGACACGAACCGGAGACTGTCCCTGGCTGCACTATAAAAATGGCGAGCGCGTTGGTGTTCCAAAAAAAGGACGTTGCTGCCCATCCCTCGGGCATAATGTCTCTTAGTCATCTTTATGACATCCACGGGAGGAGATGGAGTGGTACTTTATTCTTAATCTGGACAAACACGGAATACTTAAATAATACCAAATATAATACGGTCCGTGTATTTATGCATATGAGATTTATGTCCGTAAACTATTTGATACAAGAGAAATTAGATTATCAAGTGTGAGGCTTCATTTTACCAATAAATATGTAAGATTTCTTTTTTTGTTTTTTAAAACGTTGCCCCACACTAGGATTTCTCCTGTGTCTCATTGTGCTTCACACACAATACACCCAGATCCGGAACAACTACCTGCAGATCATAACAAATATTTGTTCCGTGCGGGAATCGAACCCGCGACCCGGAGCGCAGCAGTCGACTGTATCAACCACTGCACCAACCGTGTCGTCAATTATATTTATATCTAGCCGTATGTAGTTTAGTTATGCGTCTTTGCTCTTATTTAAGATGAGTTACCTTATTACTTTAACTTTTGAGCTTCCTCTCACCCCATGAGCAAAAAATGTAAAGTACACGTATACAAAATCACCATAGCAACACGGTGATTGTAACGAGCGTCCCCTAAAGGAAGGGTTCTCACCGGAAATGAGGTTTTTATCCCCTCCCCGACCCCGGAAGTGGCGCGGTGAGTTTACGCCGTGGGTGACTATCTTGTGCCAGAATAGGTGGCTATGTAAAATGCGTATTAAAAGGCAAGTAATGCGAAAAATATACATAATTTTTAAATTAATGCGTATCTGCACACATCAACCCATCAATGTCCACTGCTGAACCTGGGCAATGATCATTAAAATGAGCGTTCATATTGTTATAGTCACCAACTTGCCAAGAGGATTGGTGATTGCGGTGTGTTTTTATGAGCACACAGGAGATGATGCTGCCCATGCTAAAAAAAAAAGAAAAAGATTAACGAAGCATTCAACCTTCGCTAATCTTTATTTTTCGTTTGTTAGTGGCCAACCTTGCATCAGAGTTGTTCAACCCGCCCAAAGGCGTCCGACTTGGCTTAACGACTGCCGTCTAATGACAACAACCGGGACCGTAGCCTCCACTCGACAACCTTTCTGCCCCAACGGCTATCAGTTCTACGAGCTATGTGCTACGTGTGTGTGAACTGGCAGTTGCTACTTCAGCTTAACTAATCCTTTCAGCTATGTTAGCGTTACCACGCACACAGGCTGAACGGAGTCTGACAGAAGTGACTAACATTAACCAATCTCAGGTGATACTGTCAAATATTGGGAAGTTTTTCATAACGAGACCATTATGTGTGATCATATAATATATACGTTTGTTCTTTACCCCGTTTGTTATTACGCCAGCTCGTGCCGGATTCAAAACATTCGGTGAAAGATCCACGCTGTGATAATATTTTCCTTTTCATCATGTGTTTATATATTAAATGGACACAGACACTGTTTATTATGTGTATATTATGTATCTTGATCGGTTCATGGTGAGATGGAAACATTACGAGTATATACACGAGTTTATAATGTAACAATAATACCCAGGTATTCTTTTCTTTTCTTCTTGCCGGTTCAGAATGCCACCACCCCATCTCCTCCCATGGGTGTCGTAAAAGTCGACTAAGGGATTAGCCAGAGGATGGGCAGCAGCGTCCTTCGAGTACATTAACAACTCAACTGCGATCGCCAACCCGTCTGCCAAGCGTGGCGATTATGGCAAAACCCCCCAATGAGCCCACAACACATCCATATCGGTCGTTGTGGACATCTTTGGGGGAGGCCTGTGTCCAGCAGTGGACTTCATTCGGCCGAAATGATGATTCTTTATGCGGGACGTGTGCCATGTCTTGTAGTGTCCATTTATCGGGCGTTTCGAATTCTATGTTTCCATTCCATTCCATTCTTGGTGTGGGAGAAGGCCGATCCCGCACGGAGAAGGACGAGATGGCGTCGGGGTAACAACACGCCTGAGCCCTCTGCCATAAAGCTAGCCCCTGGCAGGCGTCGTGGGTTGCCGTTGCGCAGATTGGGGTGTGTGTGCGAGCTCATACCAAGGGACCATGGGAAGACGGTGGCGCGCACGTAGTCACGTACCACAGTGTGCGCAGCACAATGCACAGCAAAGCTTGGGGGATCCTTTACAATCCTCCCCGAGAAGTGCCTGAGGGAGGCAACTTTTTTACAGTCACCTTCCCTATGCTAGAGGGGGTGACCGCTTTACAGTCATCCCCTCCGAAATGTACCTAAAGGCATGGCATCATAGGCGGCTCTGGTGTGATCTTACGAGGACCTGGGTCACCTTCGGTGCCGAAGATGGCCGATCCAGTAGTTTTAACCGGTAGAAGTTCGACATGTCCCTTCGGCAATTGCATTCCCGGGAAGACGGCGATGTGCATTATTTGAGTTAAAATCAGGCAAAAAACATGCAAGACAACCGGTTACATGCCTTGTGTCGTCATTTTCGAGGGATTTTGCCGACACTCAACACGTTTGGCAGCCGGACTGGAAAGCGCAGAATGGCTTCTATTCAAGAGAACTCCAAGAGGACGCTGTCACCTATTCCTCAGATTTAGATTCCCTTAGTCATATTTTACGACATCCATAGGAGGAGACGGAGTGGTGCTAAATTCTGAATCTGCCTACCACACGGATAGGTTTCACCTACGGACAGACTATTCTGTTGCACCTAACCGTTTACTGCTGAAGATAGATGTCCTACCAGACTGGTATACAAATCGCTGGACAGAATATATGAGTTTCTTGTCCTGTTCCATAGGAAGTCTACATCTTAGAACGCGACAACTAGAGTCTCGACTATTTTTAAGTGCCTGTGAATAGTTTGAAAGAATATAAGTTTTTATCTTTATCTTTATTAACATGATGCCTGGTAGTCCGCAAACGAAATGGCGATCATAATATGTGAACAAGGAGACTTAAAGTTGGGGTTAAAGATAAGAAGCAAAATTAACTGTCAATGTATTTTTAATTGTAATTTTTTTAACCACTACGGTGGCAAACAAGCTTACGCCCCGCTTGATGATAAGTGCCACACTCGCGCATTGCTGATTCTATAAAATTCTTTTCACGCCATTTTTGAAGATCCCCATGCCGTTGTCTCTTGGGAAGACCTCGTTAAGTAGCTGGATCCACAACCTAAACATGCGCGGGAAGAAGTTAGAAGATGAATAAAGAGTATAAATAAATAAAGATATATGTTCTATCTAAATACTACTAGAAAGGAACCTCATTAAAGTAATTTATCAAATATTTCGTTATGTAGTCATATTTGACATTTTATTTTCTCTTTATTGTAATTTATGCACATCCAATACATATTGATACACGGACAAATAAATGGCACGCAATTTCTCCACAAGAAAATTAATGTTATTCCAATAAATAAAGTCAAAGTCATCTTATATGCAATAATTCAATAAAATTACCCTTTCGCCTCGCCAGGTGTAGAATTAAACTGAAATCCAATAGATCCTGGATGCGCATGCGACTCGGTCACGATAAAGTAGTTAAAATAACCGCCCGCTAACGAAATTAGCAATTTATATTCTGAACGGGGAGATAGGTTTTCTATAAGGGTTCTTCGACACTTATACGATGATGATGGTCAATACACTGATCTTTAATCGTGTGTTATCCCGATTATGAATAAAGCACCATACGATCTCCTCCCGTGAATTTCGTAAACGGCGACTAGCGGTCGAATACTGAAACGCCATTCAATATTTTGAGACCTCTGCCTTCCTACAGAAACCGAGCACTTCACATAGCTAGGCGGGATTTAAATATTAAGTGGCGTTTCAGTATTGAGTCGTAAGGGACTCCCAGGGAGATGGGCAGCGTGCCCTGCGTGGGCCGCCGAGCGGCGGATCCTGGTCGATCGGATCGGGCAAGATCTCTCTCTGCCAGCAGTAGTGTCGGCTATGTTGGCAGAGCACGAAAACTGGAATGCAGTGGTCTCCTTCTGTGAGAGCGTCATGCTCCAGAAGGAGACCGCAGAGCGGGATCGGGAGAGGGCCGATCCCGCTCGAAGAAGAAGGACACGGCGCCGGGGTAACAACCGCCCTGGCGCCTAATTCCGATACGCCTGAAAACCCCTGCCGTTGCTATAAGGTGGGGGACCTCTGGGTTCGCGGGTGCGTAGATTGGGGAATCTGCGTGCCCACACCAAGCGACCCAAGAGAAGACGGTAGCACGCATGTGGTCACGCGCTGCCGTGGGACGCTTTGGGGGATCCTATACAATCCCCCTGGGGGGTGACCGCTTTACAGTCACCCTCTCCGAGATGTGCCAATAGGCGTGGTACCAGTGGGCGGCTCTAGTGTGATCATACGAGGACCTGGAGCCTCCCTTAGGTGCCGAAGATGACCGCTCCAGTGGTTTTAGCCGGTAGGAGTCCGGCACACCCCTTCGTCCTTCCCCGGGGCGAAGGAAGTTCATGAAGAATTTCCACTGGGCACCAATAAAAAAAATAAAAAAAGGGAGATGGGCAGCAGAGTCTCTTCTATGAAACAGTAGCCTTACTGCGCTCACCAACTTCGCGGTTGGTGCAGTGGGTGATACGGTCGACTGCTGCGCTCCGGGTCGTGGGTTCGATTCCCACACGGAACAAATATTTGTATGATCTGCAGGTAATTGTTCCGGATCTGGGTGTATTGTATGTGTAATTCATGTCTGTAAACGCACCCACGACACAGGAGCAATCCCAGTGTGGGGCAAAGTTAAAAAAAAAGAAAAAGGAACGTGCTTGCTAAGCACGGTGAGTACTGGCAAATTCCGCTAATGACGACACTATTGTGAAAATCCTATGGGGGAGGGGTTTGTTCAACAGTGAATGATCTTTGTCTGAATGATGATCATATAATCGTGTAAACTTTTGGACGACTTGACCGATTGTTGACGTTCAAAAAGAACGAATTAATTTGGTCTATTTAGAATAAATGATTATTTCATTGAGGACATATTCACACAATATTTTTGTTTTGGCGAGACGATGGTTAGCTATGCCATAGCTATGCTAGGATCCGATAGGGACACCACCTACCGGAAAAGCCAGGACAACGTCTGCCGAGACAGATAGTCTTTATATAAAAGATTTCATACTCTGTAGGTTTAAATCTCCCTAGTTTTAAAAGTAAAAATGTGCATCCGTAAGAATAACCGTCTTCGCTGAATAACAATAAAAATATAAGCATTATAATAAGAGAAAAAAGTTTTAAATAACCTCTTTTCAACAATCGTGACTGTTGAAAAAAGGTTTTTTAATTTTGTTCTATTATTTCAAGTGCTACTTACCACAACAATTGGCGGTTTGGTTCCCGGTGAAGAATAAACTACCCCTATCCACCCATGGGTTCTGTACACAGGGTTGATATCAAGCAGATGGGCAGCAGTATCCTCCCCTGTTCTAATAACAGCAGTTAGATGTTGCGCTTTGCTGAGATAGGCCTATTCTGGCCTCGTACTATGTTTATTTTTTATGCTGTTGGTTTATACAATATCTTACCTGTGCAACACTGGAATAAACGTTACTTTCTTTCTTTTTTTAGGCTGATGAGTATCACAAAAATGTCGTTTATCACTTGATACTTCTATAGTGATGTATAAACAATGCCTACTTACGAAAGCCAACATCGAGTTCCTCTAATAACTGACCTGAAACTACAGCACGTTAACCAAAGATAAGGCTATCGTTCGCCTGAAAATAAAACTAGCTATCCTTCAGCAGGATCAATTTGACTATACTATAAAGGCCAGTGTGCAACCACCATAAGAAAGTAAGTAATATTAATTCGTGTGTAAAAAGTGTATCGTGACACGTGAGGGTCTCTCCCCCGCGGCCGCCATTTTTTCTCAAAGGTGACGCGCGTGCGCACCTGTCGATGTAGATCTAAGAACTGGTAGATGCCATACCTAAGTAAAAAAAAAACATTGAGGTATGGGAGTGGCGTCTTATAAATTGTGACATTTAAGCTCTTTAAGGTTCTAAAAAGCGGGTCTAAGTCTGTATAATTTCAGCATAGAATAACTATTTTTTATTAAGACTTCAGCTTTCTGTTTGTATTACTAACTAACCATTAAGATGAACTTAGTTTCATTTTTACAACTGAAGAGAGAACTGAGACTAAAGAGTTTTCAGTGTCTTAGAGTGAATAGATTATCGTAATTAAAGCCCATAAAAAGGCTATGTTATAGGTTTAAATAACAGAAATATCATGAACACCGATACATGCACTCTAAGTAGTACTGAATAGTTACGTCTTCATTACCTTATAATTTATACTGCTACACCTGCAAATAGATTATAATGCTTATCATCTTGTCCATTGTGAGGTCCGAAAAAATTATGATTTTATTAACACAGCAATCGTGCAAAACAGTTTTTCTAGCAATTTTTCTATATTCTTTGTTCCACTTTTGACTGCTACAATACCTGAATCTTATGCACACACTATATCTTCTTCTTCGCTTTGATTATGGCTTCTGTATAGGATCTTCTACAATTTCGCCAATGTCGTATATAAGGCAACGTTGTACAGTGTTAAGATTAATCAATCTTTACATATTCATAAAATATTTCAAAAAATGAAAAAAATCTACAAAAATATGTCGGCAATGTCGTACGGTTCAATCGTTTTTTTCCAAAAATATCATAACAAGATATCCCTAAAACTACAATGATGTCTTACCTTTCATAAGTAACAACTGCAAACTTCAAGTCTTAGATCATGGGTTCTGTAAAGTAATCCACAATTACACCAATGCAATATGTATATCGCATACGTTGTTCGGTGTTCACATTAAGCAATCTTTAATAAATCACAAAATATTTTACACAAATGAATAAAAATTGTCAGTGACGTCGTACGGTTGCCAATTACTTTCCAAATAATAGGTTTGAATGAAATGCTTTGACTTTGACACATTGTCACCTCTAAACATTCGTAGGTCCGTCTCAGTCGACCGCACGCGACTACAGAACATCCCTTTCTCAAGAGACAGTTGCGAAGAACCAACCGTTATACTGCTAACGCATTCGGACGTAGACGATTTATAGCCGATGAGGGCCGAAATAACTTGAAGACGTTTTACTGAAGAAATTTCGTAACAAGAATTTAAAGTGCAGCAATTGTTTTAATTGTATAATAGTTTTTAATACATTTGTTGCTAAAGTTAGCTGTTATTTTCAGCATTGAATCCATCGGCTATTTTCTGACAGCATTAATTTGACAGCCGAGAAGGTCGACTAGTTACATAGAACAATTTTATAGAAGTCCATCGATAATCATATTAATTGAATACAGTCCTTATTTGGACACACTTACCCGTAGGGTCGGTTAGTGACGTTAATGATTTCGAACTGTCGAGGTTCACATGCAACTTTGGAGTAAAAATAAGAAATAGGTACGTTAATTCTATCTATACAAATAAATAAAATTGAAGTGCCTGTTTGTAATATCAAAATAACAGCTTTTTACTAAATGCATATGAAATATAACGTGAAGATTATCTGGGTACCTGGACACGAAGGTATTGAAGGTAACGAGAAGGCAGATCAACTAGCAAGGGCTGGCTCAAATAAGCAGCTCATCGGCCCTGAGCCATTCGTAGGAATACCTCATGGTACCTACCAACAGGCAATACATGCATTTGCTGACAAAGAACATGTCAGAGAATGGAGGCAATCGAGAGGCCTAAACCATTCCAAGACTTTCTGCAGCACAAAACTAGACGGGTTTAAGAGACTAATAAATCTTACCAAAACCCAATTAAGGCACTACTTAGGTGCAATGACAGGCCACTTCGGCACCAAGGAGCATCTACATAGGATGAAGCTTAGCACAACGGATACATGCAGATTCTGTATGGATTATCAAGAGTCAATGCAGCACATTTTGTGCAGCTGTGACGCTCTGGGAAGACGTAGGGCAAAACATCTAGGAATAGCTTATCCATTGCCTGATGATTTTGCACGGGTCCGGGCAGGTATGATTGCGAAGTACCTACAGGGACTTCTTAATTTGCCAGCGGAGGAGTAGTGCAGGGCTTTGGGCAGCACAATGGACCCAATAGGGTCGAAGTGCGTTCAGCTGATGCTGAGCCCGTTGTAGCCAGAATAGAATAGAATTGAATAGAATAGAAATGCATATGAAAGTATATACGATACCTATAACAAAAAACATTTTTTAATTTTTTGTCTGTCTGTCTGTTTGTTCCGGGTAATCTCTGAAACGGCTGGACCGATTTTGACGGGACTTTACTTTTATTTTAGAAAGATAATTAGGGATCCGCGCAAAAAAAAACCTTGAAATCCAATATATATATTCTATGTCAAATGTTTATGGCGAAGTACTCTAAATTTCTTTTAAATTAAACGCGGGTGAAACCGCGGGTCCCAGCTAGTTCAAAATATTTTTTTATTCAACTTTAGTTACAGTCTACAATGTAAACTCATACATTTTCAATTCAATTGTCTCAATTCTCGTAATTAAATTAAACTAGTACTGAAAGCTGATTCAACTGAGATTAAATTATGAATTGACAAAAAATTGTCTGTTGCTATTCTTAAAGTTCAGTTCGATTCCAGTATAATCTCAATCTAGTATCACTTCAATGTCAATTTTAAAGCGGAACCACACATAAATTGGCATTTGGTATCACTACTCTATTAATTTGGAGGATGCATTATCTGGCCACTAATCTACTAGTTTTCTATGCAGTCTCTTAGATACCATATTATAAGGTAATGCGAAAGTATTTTGATGTACCGTATAGCTACGGTCTCAAATAATGCTACCCCATCTCAGCGCGTGGGTATCGTAGAAGGCGGACAAGGGAGTTTGAACCCGGTGCGCATTATTTATTAATCACTTTGAGTTATCAGAGGTGACGATTAAATAACCAACACTAGCAAGTCTAGGTCAACTGTCAGGCACGTAGCCGAATATAAAACTTTTTTCCTAAAACCTTTGTCATATGACTGACATATTGCGCCGATACCAGGTAACTTGGGACCAGGGCAGAAAGAAGAAGTAAAAAGTACTTTGGAAAAACAATTGAAAACCGTACGACGTTGCCTTGCCGACGCCTTGCCGACATATTATTGTAGAATTTTTTACATTTTTCAGAAATATATTATGAATATGTAATATTTCTAATCTGAACACCGTACAACGTTGCCTTATACATAAATTTGGCGAAATTGTGGGAGATACAGAAGCCATCATCTAAGAAGAATAAAGTACTTTGATGTACTTACACATTAAACAATCAAACTCATCGGCTACCAAAATGAGTGCGCGGTAGCATTATAGCTAGCATCGCATAAAGGTGTTGAGTTAGGTTGCGTGTCGACATAGTTTACCTACATAATTAGTCTACAGTCTCCTTGCATTTCAAAAACTGTAATGGTATAAGAACCAAAGATAAATGTAGAGTCTGCGACAAACTCCCCTCTTTATGGTTGAAGCAAGCTAACGATGTTCGAGCAGCCCAGGCGGAAGAATAGAGTGGTCTCTGATTGAGTATTCAAGCAGGTAAACTGATTATGATGTCCGTGTGGTGCCCGGATTAAGAATATAGCACCACTCCATCTCCTCCCGTGGATGTCGTAAAAAGCGACTAAGGGAATCTAAACCAGAGGTATGGGCAGCAGCGTCCCTTCTGAGAAACGGTAGCCATACTGCGCTCACCAACCCGCCTGCCAAGCGTAGTGAGTATTAGCTAATACACCCCAAAATTATGACACAGTTGTGAAAATCTATGGGAAAGGCCTTTGTTCAGCAGTGGACGTATAAATGGCCGATATCATCAAACTGACTACCAAGATGATATTTTAGTGATATAATCATCAATAGTCTGTCTCAGTGCTACTGTTAAATACAGGATTACTCCTGGAAATGAGGTATTGCTTGGCAGAACTATTAGAATATCAGAGACGTTTAGCAATTCATTAGTATCCCAAAATGATAACATAGATAGTAGGTTTAAAAGAATAATCATATAGTCCGTCAGGTACAGCAAATTAGGTGAGAGAGTAAGGCCTTAAGCATAGTATAAACCTGATATAGAAGCGATGATGACACACGGCCACCAGCCAACCATTCGTCTAAAGGGAAGGGCTTCGTTGAGCAGTGGACGTCTTTAGGTGATATGATGATGATGATGAAGTTCTAATATTTTATTAAAACTTTTCATTTAAATATCCATTAGTAATACATTGGCATTTGCTTAACACAGCTAGTTATAATGACTACCTCGTTAAATTTATTAATGACCCTAATTAGGTTTGTGGTTTAGTGGCGCCATTTTCATTTTGCAAGCATAACCTTGGTGTTCACAGCGCTACTTATCAATGAAGCCTGTTTAATATATTTTCAACATTCGACTGTTATGTCGTGTTGTCAAACCAGTAATGAGCTTTTTTAAATGATTTTTTTATTGGTGTTAAAAAAAAGGAGTTTTAGGTGTAAAAATTCTTAGACTTTCTCACTCAATTCTCAAACGTACAGGCTCCACAAATCAACAGTGATGATACAATCATAAGATCCGTCAACATCTAACATAATGGTGTATTTATCAGATCTTAGCAGGTCGGTGAGTTCAGGTTCAAGGCCGTGTATTGTTCCTTTGTTATAGCACAAGTCATACAAAAGCTTTGATTCGCATATTATACGAGCAAAAAGTTCCTTTTGCGATTCTACACTGAAGGCAGAATTATTTCAAGGTGCTATTTTTATCTGTATAAAGATAATAAGAGCTTGGGTATAAGGTCATTATTGGCCACCCCCGGGAAGACGGTGGCCGCACGTAGTCATGTGCCGCCGTGTGCGCAGCATAGCGAGACTTGAGGGGATCCTTTACAATGCTCCCTGAGAAGTGCCTGGGGGGCGCTTGCCCTCCGCAAGAGGGGGTGACCGCTTTACAGTCATCCCCGCCGAGATGTGCCTAAAGGCGTGGGTGGCACCAATGGACGGCTCTAGTGTGATCTTACGAGGACCTTTAGCCCCCCTTCGGTGCCGAAGATGACCGCTCCAGTGGTTTAAGCCGGTAGGAGTCCGGCATACCCCTTCGTCCTTCCCCCGGGGCGAAGGAAGTTCCTTGTAGAATTTCCACTGGACACCAATAAAAAAAAGAAAAAAAGGTGGCCCGTTAACTTACGCTGTCATTTCCTTGTGCAAGCAGATAAACTATAACAAGATTATCTATGCGTTTGTATAAGTACTGTTTAGGTTACGCATTTCCAACAGTAGTTCACAAGAGACTATCCTTCTCTGTGTTATTGTTCTAAGGAGAAAGTACGATTCATTTCATTAATTCATTCGTACTGACACTTTTTTCATATAACATTCGGTTGGCTCATGAGTCATGATATTTTTTTTTATTTGCCTGCCTATTTGTTTGCGTTCCAAAATTAAATTTTGTTTTTCTTTTATGTCACAGTTTTTACCATTCATTAATAGCAGTCGATAATAACAAAATTTCATCATTTTATTAATAAGTTTTAGTGACATTATTAATATTTATTTATAGTTTTATATACCTACACAAGGCGGACTTATTGCCTTGGAGCATTCTCTATCTTTAAAAGGGTTAAAGGACTTCGAAGGAGGTAAGTACAAAAATAAAGCTAAAGATATATTTAGTTAAATTGGTACATAATAATCACAGAATAGATCCACATACATAAATACCTAATCTGATATAACAATATTAACGCTAATGATAAAAGCCGTTTTGTTTAAGTTTGACTAAAACGTTGATTCGTATTATTTTATATGTTTAAGTTAATAGTTTCAATTGTGTTCTTATGTTAATATTACAAAATAGCCTTTTTTATTTAGTCACCCAGAATATGCCAGATCTTAAAGTTATTTTTGTTTATTCTGTAAATCGCCTTACTAAATACTTGTCATTCTCCATAACGAGATAGTTTTAGCATGTTTGGCACGGTACCTCTGTAGCATAAGCCATAATTACCTACTTACTTTCAACAAAAACACAAACAATAAAAGAATCTGTCTCAACCGCTATTGGTTCTCAATTCAAAATAAAAGCGAACGACGCATTCGAAGCTTTCGGATAAAATATCTCTGTTGCGTCTTCAAGCGAGACGATCCTGCGGACATTTGAAGAAAGGGACAGATATACGTAAGAGCATAAGGGTAAGAGAGACAGGTGCTGCGCATCTCGGCGGGATACCAGAACGGCAACGTCGCGGCCACCAATCGACGAACGGTCATCTTGTTTGTTTTCCAATTTCATGTTTTTCTGTTTTAGCTACCGAGACGAGAATAGCGTGGAATATCGATTTTAGTGTTTGTGAGGAAAAGTCAGGAGCTTGTAGTACGAACTTGTTTGGAGTAAAAGTAATAGGTATGTCCGTTAATGTCATTGTGTATGATAAATATAATATCATCATTTCAGCCAAATGACATCCACTACTGAATAAAGGCCTCCCCCATAGATTAACACAATTGTGTCACCATTTTGGGGGGAATTTGCCGACACTCACCACGCTTGGCAGGCGGGTTGGTGAGCTGTTGGTGAGTGTTCAGCATAAGGGAAGCTGCTGCCCATCCCTCTGGTTAAGAGTCCCTTAGTCGACTTTTACGACATCCACGGGAGGAGATGGAATGGTGCTATATTCTCAATGCGGACACCACACGGACTAATAAAATATCAACATGTGCATAATATCAACAAACCCTTTATTTATGATTGGCATGGCAATTTTTTTTTTAAACCGTTCTGTTAATTTTATTGTCTAATTTATCAACTTATCACCCAAAATCCGGTTCAGCTCCAGTTCCCATAGGTACATTTACGAACCGAAGTTATGATACCAGCTCGAACATCTAGGTAGTGTTATAACTCTAGGGTGATCTTACGAGAACATGGAGGGCTCCATCGGTGTCGAAGATAACCGCTCCAGTGGTTTAAGCCGGTAGGAGTCCAGCATGCCCTTTCGCCATTCCCCAAGGTGAAGGAAGTTCATGATGAATTTCTACTGGAGACCAATAAAAATAAGCACCTAGTGTTAAGGACAAACATAAGTACATACCTACTTACTCAAATCCTGATCTGTGCGCTATTTAAGATTTCGCGATATAAGTAAGTAGGTACCTACGCAAATTTATATCTTGAAAATTTTACACACATTCATGGAAACAACATTAAACAGGACGGAGAAGGTTGTATGAGCTATACAGCTTTTACGACGTACTTAATTTTACGTATTTGCCTACGCATACTAAGAAGTATGAATACGTGGCACACAATGCGAAACAAAATGAAATTAATCGCTAGCAAAGCGAGAGATAACAAAATAAATACACAATTTCACGAAATAATAACAAAAAATTATACCGACACGGCGATCGCGTGACGAAACGGAACGTGGAATAAAAAAGCAGACACTAAAATAGTTTATAGTTTTTCATTCGCCCTTTCCCGCCATTTTGGTGGCCAGATAAAAAATATTAAACGAATAAAAGGCCACGAATTAGTATTACTAATACGTAAACTGTGAAACAATAAAAAATTAGATTAAATTAAGAATTTTATGATAAATTCTAGTATCTGCACAACCAGCACCGATTGAAACCTGAAAAGTTTTAGGTCAATAAATAAAAGTGTAAAAGGTAAAAAAATCCTGATCTAGGTACATAGCTCTCTTTTATTACCTTTTATGTTATTTTATTGATTTCAAAAATTAATGTTATTATAAAACTTACAACAAAGAAAAAAGTAGTACCTAAATAATGTTCAATCTATGTTTTTTGTTATTTATCAACAAACAAACAGCCAGACAAACCTCATTTACTACCTCCAGTTACAAGCTACGTTCAAAAACGTAAAAGTAATGGTGTTAATTAAAATATGGGTTAACTGTCTGCATAATGATGGCGGGAAAAAGATGGCGTCCTTTGTCGATTACTTTCCACGACGGGTTTGCATAAATATGATGTTATGTATGATTGCGTGAGGCTTTGTGAACTTTAACGATGAATATGTGAATTTAATAAATTATTATTGATTTATTGATGTATTTTTATGCCGTTACTATATAATTAATTTTGCAGACGAAGAAAAAACAGCTCTAAGTAATAAAATGTAGAAAAATATACGTTAGTTTAATACTCAAAGAGAAATGCCGATTACGCGCATTCTTATAAATAACACCATAAATTGAAAACCTAAATACAAAACATTGAGAAACGTAAGAAACTTTTAAGTATATTAAGTATCGAATATGTGTCTTAAAAATTACTTAATTAGAACCTTAATAGAAGAACTATGTAAGCCATGATATTGACGCCGCAAAAGAATGTCTTTCTTTTATTATTTTGTGATGTTCTTTTTTTTTATATGTAAGTATATAAAAAAAAACTTGATAAACTTGAGCGCCTTCAGAATATTTGTATTAGATTCATATTTGGTTTGCGCAAATATGATCATGTCTCCGAATTCCGAACTAAGCTCAAATGGTTACCAATACGCCTTCGCCGTAATGCTCATATACTTTATCTTCTATACAATGTGTTGTTCAATCCTTCTACACCGCCTTATCTTAAAAAACGCTTCGAGTTCCTACATGATACACATTCGAAGTTTTTAAGATCATCAGAAAACTTAAAATTAAAAATGCCAATCCATACAAAGAAGTTTCTTGACAACTCATTTTCGGTCCAGGCAGTACGACTGTGGAATGCGTTACCTATAACAGTTAGACGTGCGCAATCTTTACACGTTTTTAAGGAGCACTTCTTGTTACAATAAGTTATGATCACGTATTCCATTATAAATTACTGCTTTCTCATTGGTATATATATATATATATGATTGTATGTATTTATTTTTATCTTTATATATTTATAAAGTTTTACCTAATAGAAAGGGACAGACAGCTATTTTACACGCATGAGAGGGTAAACTATAAATTTAAATATTTGAATTAATTTTATTATTTAAGAAAGGGCCAAGATAGAAGAAGAATTTTTTTGTAAAGGAATAATGGATCGCAGGCAAAGAACAAATTGTATCTTTACGACGCCTAGTGAGGTTAACATAAGGGATATTATGGTGTTGGTGCAAAGATGCATTCAAAATAAAAAGCTGTCTTACATTAAGAACGTTGCAGTCTTTATAAAGCTGGGTAGTAGAACATAAAAATTGAGCGAAAAGTTGCAACCTTTAATACAGCTCTGTGTGCAATTTCTAATGGCAGCATTAGAGTTTTAGAAGCGCCGCCCCAGCAAGATATGCAGTATGATATAATCGATTGACAAATTGCGCTGTAGACATTGTGTATAATAAATTGGTTTGCAACGTATCGAAGCGTCCTAAATGTGTATATCAACTTACGCACTCTGCCTGTCAACTCTTCCACATGAGCTTTGAAGTTTAATATTTTATCTAGACTTATACCCAAGTATCTAACAATGTCTCGAGGTGACGAGCGCAGCGCGGTGCTACTCAGGTCTAGTCCTGGGTAGCATTACAATTATGATAGGCAAGCTTGACGCATACCACTAGACGAATGACTTGCTCGTCGCGTCATAGGTTGTAAAATATATACAAATATAATAATTACATACTGAATAGTACATATGAATTTCAAGAACAACTTTTATAGCTGACTAAATAGTGTCGTTGTACTGCCCATTCCATAACTAATAGCTGCATATATTTTACTGCTTGATATATATATTTATATCTAAACTAAGACAAAACACATCAGCTACAACCTGTCTTCATAATCGTAAAAGCTGTGGACTGACCCTCGAACCCAGCGAACCGTGACAATTCATCTCTGCGCGGCTCCCAAGCGAGCTTTATTACATTTCATAATGTGTTATCCTCAATAAAGTGTTTGTTCTTATTTATATGAAGATGGTTTGAACTAAATAGGTGCCGTGTGGTGCCGGCTCAGAATACCGCCACCCCATTTCCTCCCGTGGGTGTCGTAAAAGTCGACTAAGGGATTAGCTGGAGGATGGGCAGCAGTGTACTTCGAGTACATTAACAACTCAACTGCGATCGCCAAACCGTCTGCCAAGCGTGGCGATTATGGCAAAACCCCCCAATGAGCCCACAACACATCCATATCGATCGTTGTGGTGATCTTTGGGGGAGGCCTGTGTCCAGCAGTGGACTTCATTCGGCCGAAATGATGAAATAGGTGTGATTTTATTGTCAAGCATTCCCCGATATACATCAACTAATACGTCATATCTCCAAATTTTCAAAGCTTTGTCCTGTTTAGAAACTAAAAACAAGGTATATCCTGTGATGCTATCAATATAATATAATAAAATTGAAGTGTCTGTCTGTGATTTCAAAATAAATGCCCTATGTTAAGTGAAAACTGCTATTTATACGATGTCTAGTCGTAAATAACAAAAAAAAAACTGTTTCAATCCCTAAGTTTTTATTGAAATTCATTATTACACAGACAGACATAATCTCGTTTCTAGATTTTGTCTGTCAGTCTGAAAGTTTGTCTTGAATAGGCTCTGAAACGGCTTAGCGAATTTAAATACAAACTTAGAGATTGAAACAGGAGATCTGTCTTTTTTTTTGTATGGTCCATTTCGATACCTAATATACATATAACTTAGCGAAGCGGGTGGGTAACGGCTAGTCTTTAATATTTTTGAATCTTCTAATAATAATGTTTATAAATATCGTAATATTTTTGTTGGTGATTATGAGAAGTTTTATTAAATGACCTATGCCTATTCACTCTTAACGTCAACTGTAGGTAGTAGAGAATCCTAATCTCGTTTTGGTCTTTACACTTAATAATTTAACAGGAATTATGTTTTAATACAGCTAGGTTTGTCTCTATAGCAATACGTAGATTATGCCGACTACGCCCTCGGAGCCAGCCAACCGAGACGGAGTCATCTCCCTACGCCGCTCTCAGGCAAAAAGATATTATTGCGTCTTGTCCTTGGAGTCGCAAATTGCTGAGAATTAAGAACCAGCCATAAAGACAGATAATTTTACTATTACAGGGGTATACTATTACTTGCTTACCGTGTGGCTAAGCATAGCTCCACCCATTGACAATAAAACTGGCGCCACCCCATCTCATTCCGTGGGGGTAGTAAAAGGCGACTATAGGATAAAGTGGACCATGGCCAGCAGCGTTATTCGAGTATTTTCACAATTTAACTGCATTCCCCAACCCGCCTACCAAACCTAATGATTATGGTAAAACCCCCCAATGAGGCCACAATACAAACCCCGACTGGTGGTTGTGGTGATCTTTGGATGAGGTCTATGTCCAACCGTAGACGTCTTTCGGCTGAAATGATGATACTAATCATTTTCGTGTATAGATCTCGTTTGTTATTACAACCTCTTGCGTTAACTATTCTGCTTCCAAACATTATGCAGCTATTCAGTCTGCGTATGCCAATGAAATGTAACGGGAATTTCACTCTTATATATTCACTGAATATTTCATCAATCTCACTCAGACTTCCTTGCTCCAGTCCGCTAGGTTTGAATTGGCTTACATTTATCGCAAATGTGAAGTTATAGAATATTCAGTTATCTTTTCCTCAGACACACATGTCAAGTCATAAATGCCCACTACTGAACATAAACGGCTGCAAGCAACGTTTATACGGCGATACTAACACAATCAAAATTGAAAGTCTGTTTTTCATACATCCTGGTCGGACCCGAGTCGAGGATATTGTTCGCCTTGTGGTAACCGGCACGCCTACCTATAACAATTGTTATGCTACCCAGGAATAGATCTCGTTACCTAGAGATATTTAGTTATTTAGTCTCACTAGGCCAGTAATTTCACTGGCTACAATGTCATTCAAACTGGAATACAGTCATGCTTAAAATTTAAACTACTGCTTGGCAACAGGATAACTGGCGCTGTAAACATCAGGTTGGCTATCGTTCTCAAAGGAGTTCCAGGTTTCTAATCAAGGCAGCACGCTATTCATTTTTAAAATGAATGTTTGAAATAGTTCTAAAGTCGGTTAACAACCAGAGTCAGAGAACTAACGCATATTGCCGAAGAAATTCATTCTGATTTGAACTCTTGCAATAATCAGACGTAATTTAAATGTTATGTAAATTGTTATATAAATGTAATTTGCCGTGTGGTGCCGCTCAGAATGCCACCACCCCATCTTCTCCCATGGGTGTCGTAAAAGTCGACTAAGGGATTAGCCGGAGGATGGGCAGCAGCGTCCTTCGAGTACATTAACAACTCAACTGCGATCGCCAACCCGTCTGCCAAGCGTGGCGATTATGGCAAAACCCCCCAATGAGCCCACAACACATCCATATCGGTGGTTGTGGTGATCTTTGGGGGAGGCTTGTGTCCAGCAGTGGACTTCATTCGGCCGAAATGATGAATTTAAATGTTATCAAAAGTCCAAAATAGCAGTCCTAAGTTATTATTTAAAAGAGTACGCCCTAAAGAATCCGGTAAATCACATTACCTACCTAGGCAGACTCTTGTAATAAGGGACCAACCACCAGTAATATGGAGATCGCAGAATATTACACGAGGAGGGACCCGCTGACCATCCCTGTGTGGTGTAATAATCAACGCTATAAGCTTTTAATAGCTGCATATTACTAAGAAACAATCTGATAAAATATATGTGAAGGTTTGCAAAAACACGCGTACAGCAGTAAACCTAATAATTGCCCAAGAATTTCAAGATAATTCTCACATAAATTGGTATCAGATGATGCATCTTATGTATCGTAAGACTTATCTTCGGACTCGATCAGTTTATGAAACTCGCTGTTATCGGACGCATTCGAGCGACAAATGCATCTCGTAATACCAGGGACGGATTTGGAGAGATGAATACAGATGTGTATTGAAGAAATATTTGTAAAAGACAAATACGGCCAAATGGCCCTTCTGCACTCAGAATGATATTCTTAACTTAGACCAATAAGTTTTAGTTTGAATGACTTCGGTACTATGTTGTACGTTCAACCAACAAACATCTAGTAGGAGCCATTGTTACAAAAAAGATCGAGACAGCACAAAACTTGCTTGAATAGGGGTAGTATTTAACCGGTCATAATAAAACCCGAAGTTTATGAAATGTCAGAGTCTGAACAAAAATACAGATTACACGTGAAAAATACTTATTGCAAATCAAAATAAGCCCTTAAAAAGTTCATAATAATGCAAAGCTATTTATCACAAAGTAAATATCTAATTAGTCATTAATAATATCGATAATTCATGTTAGCGGCATTAGGGTGACCCAAGGGCCAACGCAGCTGCACCTTAACCTACATACTGTGAATGTTTGATCATAAATATAAGCGAAGGTAAGCTAGCGATCTATACCGTATGAATGCTGTAAGCAATTATTCTAATTTACTTTTACTACTTCCTTGAAAAACTAAGCGACTGATAATACATAATACTCTTTATGTATTTCTTTGTTCTCGGAGTAGTGTAGAAACAATGAATGCAACGATTCCTTAAAATAACCGTAAAACCCGTAGAGGTCCACTGTTAATATAATGTTACGAAGAACTGTGTTAGTAATTATCGTCAATAATATTGCTATAGGCTATTTTTCTATCCGTATGATGTTCGTATTGGTGTCCAAATTAAGAATATAGCACCACTTCATTTCCTCCGATGGATGTAGTAGAAGGCGATTAAGGGACTCTAAACCAGAGGGATGGACAGCAACGTACTTCTGTGGAATATCAGCCATTCTGCGCTCACCAACCCCCCGCCAAGTGTTGTGAGTGCTTGAAAATTCCCTTCAAAATTATGAAACAAGGAAAGCAACCGTCATTTATGGGGGAGGATATGGTTAAACAGTGGACGTCTTTTGTCTAATATAATGATGATGATAGAGATATATAGAGAATAGAATAGAATATTCTTTATTGTACACCAATAGAATAACCACTGTTAGGAATATAAATGATTATAAAAGTAATTGTACAATGAGCGCTCTTATCGCTATTAGCGATTTCTTACAAATAACGGTGGAAATGAATGGATAAGAAAAAGATGGAAAAATACTGATGGGGTAGTCCGTGGTGTACTTATTATATTAATAAAATCAAATGCCGTATTTAGGCAGTCTAATAGAGATAGGTATATTATATTCCTAAAATACTAAAATAATACATATATAAAAATAAAATAAACAACTATATAATAAAATGTATATAATATAATATAAAATCGATATAAGTATATATCGTACGTAAATATAATGAATATATAACAACAACTGTGTCGTATAATGAATATATATAAGACTAAATACAGGAAACATTTAAACAGACAGATAATGTTCCTTTACGAGATAGAATAATACATAATGAAAAAATAAATAAATTTAAATTAGTCACAAAAATTAGGTTATTACGTGCATATACTACGTTCTGTAAACTGTACCCATGACACAGGATAAATATGTTAGGGCCAATGTTTTACAAAAGGAAGAAAACATCTAACTAGCATTACAGAAAAAAACATTTTGGACGTAGAACATAATTATTACGATATCAACGACATAATGACGCCCGATCAGCAGGTAAAGAGTCGAAGTCAGTATTTTTTATGAAACATAGGTACAGATGAATTCTCCACCAGATTTCTAACCTGAAGACATCAAAAAGGCTTTTTATTGACGCAGCAATAACGCTCTCGTAATCGCAAACATTTTCGTTTATCAATTGTCCTGTAATCTCGAAACCGGGATTACATTTTACTTTAGTTCGTCATCATTAATATGCAACTGAATTTATCAAAATCAACTGATTATTTATCTTTGCTAAAATGTATGTGTCATTTCTTCAATTAATCATCAAATTAGCTAATGTGATACCACGTCAGCTTTGAACATTAAACTGTACTATAGTTTATCAGTTGTCAAACTTTACTCTTTTTTATATTAAATAGGCGTTAGGACATACTTACCTGTTCACAGGTTGCAAGAAACAATAACCTGGGCGTCTTTAAGTCATAAGTAAAGGAAGCGCAGACACAGTACGCACGAAAAACGTGGAAGCAAAACCACAATATACTATACTCACAATTGATCTGATTCTCTGTGCTTAAATATATTGTTAGGTATGTCTCTAAGTTGCGGTAAGCACCTGAGTACTTATATACAAAGGAGTAAATCATTCCTTTAGGCTTTAACACAATTTAAAACAAAGATATGAAAAATTTAAACAAAATTGGGTGTATAAAAGCCATAATATACACATTTTATTAGAACAGCGAGTTTATTGTTATATCAAGATGTTGTCTGGAGTGAAAGGGCCTGATAAAGTTACATCAACGTTTTGGAGAGTATTCATCAAGAGACCTTTCACAAGAGGAAACAACTTGATAGAATCAGATACACGAAGAACAAGAAAATGGAAAAAATTCGCTTGGCCTAGTTAGAGCAAAATTAGACTTCTAGGGTGGAAGGCCTGATCACCTGAAATACAGGCATCAGCCTAGTTTAGGCACCAGTCTCCCACAGTAAATTTGTATAATACTATAACTTTTTCATTATTGTGGTGAGAAAATAAAATAAATACATAAATAAAAAATTTGCTAAACATACAGACAATAAAGTCTCGATCTAATACCAGGTTTATTATAGAGTACCGTATGGTGTCCGGCTTAAGAATATAGCAGCACCGTGGATAAAAGGCGACTACGGGCCTCTAAACTAGAGGGATGGACAGCAGCGTCCCTTCTGTGGAACAGCAGCCATACTGGGCTCACTAACCCGCCCGCCAAGCGTGACGAGATCTGACAAATACCCTCCAAAATTGCGACAGTACTACAAACTTCTTATAATAAATAGAAAAAATCACGCGACCAACTACTGAAACGCCATTTAATATTAAGTCCCCGATTAAATCATTTGAGCCACCCTCTTTACTACCGAAAACCGTTTTCTCGAATAGTTAAAGCAGGATTAAATGGCCTTCGGTATACGGCCTTTAGACTTGAATATCCACACCCGGATTTGAGTTTCGGCTCCGAATTAAATTAAATATATTTTGGTGAGGACCTTATTTAATAACAGCTTATAAGGCTTCGGTTTGTTTTAGCACTTCCTAGGAGCACACCTAGGTAATACAAGACCATTTGAAGTTATGACTATGCCTTATACATTTCAAGTTGGTCTCATGTTTCTTTTTCTACATGCCCTTTAGAATTCCTTTTCAAATCCGCACCTGCCCAAGTGCAAGCATTACTTATTCAGATAGAACTGCTCCCTGTTCTCACGAACTGCGTACAACCATCCATGTATCGGAGTAAAAAGGTTACAAATTCATCCTCTCAGGGACATCTAAACCTTCACTGCAATACCAACTTTAAAGCTTGACTATAAGGATGTTTTTAGTAGAGATATTTGTCTGTCGGTGAAGCTGTTATGAAGGTGGTATGTAGGTAATTTATTTCATTAGGAGAAGGCAGGATACGTGTCCCTCGATGTCTTCACGGGCCAGTGGTTCTGCTGGTCTGAGCATGTCGAGACGGGAGGAAAAAACATGTTAGGCTAGAAGACAGACTGTGTAGTTTAAAAAAATATTGTAAGTTGATATTTTAGACATATAAAAGCATTGACTGAAGTACCCACACAGGAAACATTTGCCTTTCTACAAAGATTCAATGATTTTATAAGCAAGGCAGTAAGTACATTAATAACGGATTTAGATCGGTATCATAAAAGGGAGGCCCGGGTTTTTTAAATGTGAAATTTTTAAAACCTATCGCTTTTGAACATTTCTGGAAATCCATCTGGTTTACTTTCTGTACAAATATTTTATAGATTCTTGCATAACCAACGTCATTAATGTACTAAAATACTTACTTGAAATTGTGTGTTATCTTCTATTCTTAGATTACATTATCATTTTAATCATATAAATTAACAATTTATCTCCTCACTATCACAATATATGCAGTTTTGAGAAGAGCTCATTTTAAAGGTAATGTCTCTACATTTGATTGAATATCCCAGAACTGCTTGCGGTAAAATTCGGTCCAATATTTTAAAGGAACACTCCTTGTGTTACAATTTCGGGGGCGGACTTGGGGCAGTTCGTTACCCGATCAGAGACAGGCCCGATAAGATCAAGCGTCGTGTTCTACGCGGCGCCTCTTTACGGGTTTCTGCACGGTTGGTGCAGTGGCTGATACAGTCGGCTGCTGCGCTCCGGGTTGTGGGTTCGATTCCCACACGGAACAAATATTTGTATGTCCTGCAGGTAGTTGTTGTGTAATATGTGGAACTCATGTCTGTAAACGCACCCACGACACAGAAGAAATCCTTGTGCGGGGCAAAGTTTTTTTTTTAAAGAAAAAAAAAACTGTATGCCAGTCGGCACAGGGAAGTGGGGTCCGCCAAAATTTGTGGTGTGGGACAAGACCTGCCTGGGGTGCGGTGAATGTTCGAAGCACCCCCAACACAAGTTAGATTGAATAAATACTGTAGTGGTTTTACTTAATAAGAAGCCCAAGCCTAGCAGAGCCTAGAAAAGAACCTAGAAGTACTAGTTTCCTAAATAACAAAACGTTAATTTAAATATTAGCTGTTGACGCACTATCATCGTGATTCCTATCAAGTTCCGCTATAAGCATTTATATCACGATTTTGATAGATATAAATGTTAATTTTAGGTAAGATATATATCCTCCATATTTAGTTTCGCCCATTCTCCGGTTGAGCATCCTTTTTTTAATCTATAGAATATGGTTTCAATAGCGACGCACCCGCTCCTAATTTTAAACCGCGATTATAGTTCGAAATATAAATTCAAGATATTGTGAATTTACTGACAGTCGGCTGCTAGCCTATATGCCCCCACATCTTAGTTTATATATGCGAAACCGCCTCGCCAGCCATTAACGTGGAATGGAAGAAACAAGTCATTTTATCTTTCAACTTATTTCCGTTAGCATATATTAGTGTTGACAATATATACGAGTGGCTTCACATTTTAAATTCGGCGATGCCATCGGCTCGTAATTGCTTGGTTAACGTAAGTTATGTACTTGTTTTTTTTCTTTTGTTATTTGTGGCCATTTTGGTTTCCATTATTTGTGGCCTGTGTAATGTTATTTTGATGAGCAATTTGGATGTAATGTATTTAAATATACATATGTCCTAGATTTATTTTTATGAGTAACCGTCTACCTATACTTATAGCTACTATAATACTAAAACTCTTCCATTGAAGGTCAGGTTTTAATTAAACAAGTCATTATATGAGGAGATTCGTAGAATACTAAAGTTGCCGACATAGCTGAAAGGATTAGTAAGCTGAAGTGGCAATGAGCGGGGCATATTGCTCGTAAAACTTATGACCGTTGGGGTAGAAAGGTTCTCACTAGTGGGTTCCACGGATCAGAAAGCACAGCGTGAAACAGCCTTTAACGAGATTGAAAGACATACTGGTGAAGGTAGCTCGTAGTCGTTGGACGCGGGCGGCATGTACCCCGACGTTGTAGAAATCTATACGGGAAGCCTTTGTCCAACAGTGGGCGTCCTTCGGCTGATTATGACGCTTATATTATAACGGACTAATAGCACTTCATCGGCGTGTAGTTCCCGGCAAAGAATGCGCCTCCCACTCCCTTTTTATCTGTGAGTGACGTAAAGACACGATGAAGTCATTATTGTTTAGTTGCCTTATCACCCTTTGTCGTATTCAATGGATGGACAGCATCCTTCTATGCCCTATTAATCACAAATCTGGCCAATGTATTACCATTAATTATAGCAGCCACTGAAATGTCTGTACTCAGACATAGAATAATGTATCAGATGGTAGTGTATCCGTGTGCTGACCGGATTAAGAATGCAGTACCACTCCATCTCCCTTGACAGTCGTAAAAGGCGACTAAGGGTCTCTAAACGAGATGGATGTACAGTAGCGGACTGTGGAACAGTAGCCATACTGCGCTCACCAATTTTTTTTTGGTCCTAGTGAATATTATTTATGAAGTTCCTCCGCCCCAGGGAAGGGTAAAGTGGCATGCTATACTCCTATCCGCTAAAACGACTGGGGCGGTTACGTTCGGCACCGAAGGGATGCTCCAAGTCCTCGTAAGATAACATTAGAGCAGCCCATTGATGCCCACGCCTTTAGGCACATCTCGGAGGGGATAACTGTAAATCGGTCACCCCCTCTAGCGGAGGGAATGTGACTATTAAAACGTCGCCCCCCAGGCACTTCTCGGGGAGGATTGAAAAGTATCTCCCCAAGCCTCGCTGTGCGCTGTAATGCGCACAAGCTGGCACGTAACCACATGCGCGCTACGGGGTTCCTGGGGGCTGCTCGGTATGAGCACGCAGACTCCCCAATCTGCGCGCCCGCCACATCCGAAATGCATTTGAACCTAACCTCAATGTAGTTGTTTTTTGCAGAATTAAAGGAGAAAGCCGAAGAATAGTCTTTTTTTTCTTTTTTTTATACATTGCCCCACACTAGGATTTCTCCTGTGTCGTGGGTGCGTTTACAGACATGAATTCCACATACAATACACCCAGACCCGGAACAACTACCTGCAGATCATACAAATATTTGTTCCGTGCGGGAATCGAACCCACGACCCGGAGCGCAGCAGCCGACGGTATCAGCCATTGCACAAACCGTGCCAATTGTGATAGTGTTATTTGCTTTAACTAAAGTTGATTCGATTTTTGGAGATTTTGAAGAACAATCTTGGCAAAATAAAAGAATTCTCAGTACACGTCTCTAAAACTACAAAATGAGATTTAAAATATATGTTATAATCATAGCAAAAGTAGTGGATGATGTTAAAACAGGAAGTGCCTACGCTTTGGCTGATGAATCAACTAATCTAATAGCTATCAGATAGGAATCAGATTTTAAACTATAAGGAAAATAATTGGAATGCTTGAATTGGGTTTTGTCGAGCTAGATTGATGGATGCTCCAACTATACTGGCAGAAATTACTAAATTGATAGTAACAAATGCGTGACATAGCTGCGATGAATGTGCTACGATGGCGGGAAAAGGTGGTGGTGCCCAGAAAATATTAAGAGAAATATATAAACAGGGTTTATAGTACCTTCACACCGCCTGCCACAAATCAAAATATTCATTGTGTATTGATGTTAGCATATACGTAAGACAGTGCTACAACGAATATGCTATGATGGTGGTGACCAGAAAATATCGTAAAATATAAAAGTGCTTAAAGTACTTTCATTCCACCTCCCACAAATAAAAACTTGTTGTACCCGACTTAAAATATATTCGTGCGACCCGCAGCTGTATTGGAACCGTTAAAGATACGATGAATTATTTAGGGATCAATCAAAATTTAAATATTTTTGTTTACCGTCAGGGTAAACAATAATATTCTAATTCACAGGATGCAGTAGCTTTGTTATAACGATAAATTTAGAAACTAAAATAACCAACATCCATCCAACCAACTAAAATAAATAACCTCACTAACTTCACATAAATCTTTTTAACAAAAAAAATACCGACGTCAAAAACACCGAATAAAAATATTAAAACCACTAAAAAGAAAAAGCCGAGCCCTTTAACTTTATTTACTTCCCTCTTTTCCTCAATTTTAACGATTGAAATATAATCAACAAAAGTTTCGAACTCAGAATCGTACAGAATGTAAGTACAGCACCCAACATTCGTCAAATCTTATTCATTATCTTCATTTGGACAGGTGATTAGCATTCAGTTTGCGTACGCGCATCTCATGATGGGTACTTACCTTTTTTAATTCTACAAGGAAAAGGACAGAGGCAACAGCGTCCCTGACGAATTTATTTGGCAGTGATACCAATTATTTACGACGGTAAACGAAATGTAGGGTAATATATTTTAAACTTAGGGTTTGAATTTAAATGCATATGCTACATGAACACGTTAATTCGTAATCATAATATATGTAGCTAGAACCGGAAATACAGCCGAATACTAAAACAAATAGTTAAACGGGACTATTAAGTGGCGTTTCTTATTCGGCCGAATAAAACTTAAAGATTTTTTGCCCGTGGCCAATGTACCCTGTAAAGGTTCAATACGTCGGGAAAATACAAAATAAAAATACTTAGGTATTCTATGAAGCTCAAATGCTCTAGTGTGATCTAACGAGGACCTGGAGCCCAGTACCTAAGATGACCGTTCTAGTGGTTTTCACATATGAAGGTACTTGTAACAAAAACATTTTTAGATTTTTGTCTGTCTGTCTATTTGTTACAGCTAATCTCCGAAACGGCTTGATCAATATTGACGGGACTTTCACTGGCAGATAGCTGATGTTATAAGGATTAACTTAAGGTACATTTATTTTAGAAAATGAATTAGAGTTCCGCGTAGAAAAATCAAAATCCATGAAATCCAATACATATACTCTATACGTCAACTGTCCATGCCGAAGTACTCTAAATTGTTTATAAATGATCCGATTTCTTTAAAATTTAACGGCGGGTGAAACCGCGGTGCACAGCTAGTTGGGTATAAAAGACTAAATTATAACTAGTATAATTACATTAATCACATGACAAAATCCTTCTCTCTATTCACGGGTTTATATCCCCTGTAAGAGGGAGCCCGGTATTTTGATAGGCTTACGCGGGGACATGGGTCCAACACGCCGAGACCCTATAGAGTATTTTGATGTAAAATATAATGGGTGTATGTCCTCTTTAAAACAGCTAAACAAACAAAACCGTCCGTCTCAACTGTCAAAAGAATTATTACGTCGTGGTAGTCGACATCCATCAAGGTCCACTGCTGGTGAGTGATAGTGATGTTTTGTTCTTGGAAACAATAATTACATCATTATCTTCTTTCTTCTCGACGGCATGGTTGGTGCAGTGGGACACTAACAGGGATCTATCCGTGGCTGCACTATAAAAACGCAGTCTCGGATTGCCCCCGGAGGTGTAAAACTATTTCATCGAATCTGTAAATAATTAATGCTGGGGCATCCCATAGTCCGCTACAGTAAACAGTTGTGATGAATGTTAAAAATAACCCATAAGGATTGGAGCGCGTAGTAAGTACATAGGGCAAAAAGGATACTGCCTGAAGACCACCACTACAAACCACAGGGTAGCCGTCTTCAGCACATATTGGGATCTGCAGTGGAACGCACCGATGCTTTCCCCTATGCTTCGCCGCAGCTTGGGTAAGACCTTCTCCTCTTACATTGAGACTGATTTCCTCAAGGTGTTCACGGCAGCCCGCAACCACCATGTAACAGATATCTCTGAGGTCACTTAATTGTACCCCAATTCTGAACACACCAAAGGTGCGGCTTAAATCCCGGATATGCTTTGGGCTAGGTGTCGACGCGGTTGCCGCCACGGTACCTCCGATTCCGAGGGATCGGCCCTGTCTCGAACCCACCAGGCGGCCTTCCTTATAAATCAAGATGGTCTCACAGAAAGGGGCCATAGCCCTCTAAGTTGACTGCTCTGGTAGACTATATCTTTCTTTAAAAGAAAGATTTATATTCTCTCTCGTAGAGTTGCCTATCAGATTTTTATATTAGTTTTGTTAGCAATTTCCAAATTCACGGATCGAAATTTCTTGAAAATGAATATAAATTATCATCTTGTGTGGACAAAAGGTTTCCTGACCTGCAAAACACAGACCCCGGCTTGTACTTATACAAATATGATAACTATAGTGACTCCATGCAGTACCAAAGATGACATATCTCCAAATGAATCCAACTTCGTCATCACGCCTTGTTCATAATCTTCATGATTAGCATTCGCGCCACGTTCGGTGATCTCTCGATACGCAGAATCCGAATACAATGGCCACTGGTGAAATCGATGTGGTGTCCTTATTCTGGCATAGTAGAAACTACGTAGTTATTAGTTATGTATGTGGCACTCACGAATTTTTATCCATACACCTTTTAGTACGTGAGCGGTAGGATCTCTAATCTTCGTGCCGCATGCCGTGCGGAATGGAATTTGCAAGTAATTGCCACCTTAGATCTATTGAAAGTAAGTTGGTGCTTTTTTTGGGCTGATATGTTTAAATAATTACGATACTCCGTTTCTCGCCACATGCCTTTTGATACGCACTTTTCTTTAACGTTTTGTTGTATGTAATACAACGTTTAAGCTCTACTTATTAAATCATCAACTGTATCAGGGGCATATTGCATATTAAATTATAATAGATACTTATTATGATTATGAAAAAATTCTGTTCCCATATTAGCGATGCAGGAATTGTAATTGTAATGGTAATGGTCAAACAAGGCGAAACGTCTGCCTCTCTCAAGGCGATATTTAAAAAATATTTCTTTTAAGACATCGTCTGTCATTACAATATTGCAATAGTATCACATTAATTGTCTAGAATAATATAACCTTTACATTTAAACGGAAAACTGTGGTTGATTGGTTGAACGACTTTTGGGAACTAGTGATTGTCAGCATGGAATTTCCCCTGTGTTTTTTTTTCCTCTTTTAATCTCTATGATTCACTGCAACTGCATTGCAAGTACTGATCTAAAATACGTTTTATATGAATAAGTAAATGTTACTCGTCTGCGCCGATGACCGACTGAGCTGCTTTGTTTGCGGGAAACAACTGTTTTATTGATTCGGGTGAGACCGCTGTAGTGTCAAAGATAATTTTATTTTTCTTTCTTTTCTCACCACTTTTCTCATCCCACATGCACACACACATCAGCCCGTAACTTCCACTGCTCAACATAAGACTTCCAATTATTACAACAATGGGTGGTAATTTTGCATAATCACCACGCCTCACCATCATATCAGCCAAAGCCTGTTTTTTTTCAACTTTAAGCCACTAGGATATCTCCTGCGTCGTGGGTGCGTTTACCGACACAATACATCCAGACCCGGAAAATCTATCAACAAATCATACAAATATTTGTTACGTGCGGGAATCGAACCCGCGACCCGAAGCGCAGCAGCTGACTGTATCAGCCACTTCACCGTGCCGTCACTTCTGAACAAAGGCCTCCCCCATACATTTCCCCAACTGTGTCGTCATTTTGGGGAAGTTTGTCAATACTTACCACGCCTGGCAGTCGGATTGCTGAGCGCAGTAAGGCTACTGTACCATTGAAGAGATGCTGCTGCCCATCCCTTTGGTTAAGAGTCCCACAGTCACCTTTTACGATATACACGGGAGTAAATGGATTGGTGCTGTATTCTTAATCCGGAAACCACACGGAACCATGCTTGCGGATTAATAATCGCAGTTCCAATGTTGTTTTAACCCATTGGAGGATGGTGCTTTCCATCCACTAGATATTTCAATACCGATGGTATTGTTTGGTATGAGATAATCATTTAGAAAATAAATATTAATTTTTAATTTAGCATTTGAAAATGACATTGACAGTAGAAATAGAGTTCGGCTGTTGCAGCAAGCTTATCGGGACGATTTGAATTATGAATTTAGAGGTGAATAGTAGTGAAGTGTAAAAAAAAGATCATCTGCAGTAGTCGATCAGTGACAAAAACACAAAATAACTAATAAACAGTGCAAGCATTTTCCTACTTAAAAATAATATTTATAAAATCTACTTCGACAGACTATCACGCTGAAGGCTGTTTGAGGTTCGCTTTATATAATATGTATAAATATACACCAGTTTTTTTTTATTTGACGAAAGTATTTATAATGCCACAAACTTCGCATTAAACTCTTTTTAATAATATTATTTGACGGCACGGTTGGCGCAGTGGCTAAGCAATTGGGTTTCTGCGCAACGTGACGCGGGTTCAATCCCGCACGGTACAAATAATTGTATGATCTACAAATAGTTGTTACGGGCCTGGGTGTTTTTGCATGTGACATTTATGTTTGTAAACCCACGAGACGACACGACAGGAGAAACTCAACTAGCACACCGATTAAATAAACTGATTAATCATTGTTTTATTTATCCTACTGAACCCATACAATCAAATCGATTCTAAAAGTCAAAACCATTTTCAATAGATCACAGCCCAAGATAAATAGGCCATATGTCATTTGTCTGCTTTTTTCAAATTGGTAATAATCCATGTCTCTACAATCATAAAATAGAACATACCAATACGTAACACGTTTAGTACATTCCCTAGTTGTCAGCATGGGTCGCCAACCTTTTGAAATAAGAGGGCGACAAATTTTACGTGGAGTTCAGTGTGGACCGCATGTCTTAACTTTGGTTACAAATATTCTTAAATCAATGTCTTAGGTATTCTCGATTATTACTCATTATAATAGAATACTCTTAAACGACCACGAACTCTGCAAAGTGTTCGAAACTTTAGGAAAAACTATAATGTACGCGATGTAATCTATTTAAAAGTGTTCTATTATAATTATTAAATCATTTAATAACACTCGAAATCACCATTTTAATTTGGAACTATTTTAAATTTAGCGCGCCACACCGAGGCGACTCACGAGCCGTATGCGGCACCGCTATCGCATCGTCGGTTACCGATGAATTCGTCCGAAGAACTCATTTAAACGGTTAAAATACAATAACATATTTAACAAGTTGACTTATGTTTATGGCATAATCTACGTCTCTGCCAAATTTCATTCCAATTCATTCAGCCGTTTGAACACAATTACTAGTAGTCGCCGGGATTGCCCAGGCGTCGAAAGTGGACCGTGATTCATTAAAAAATTTATTTGATTTAATGTATTTGTAGCACATATTTTACATCCTACATTTTAACTTTCTGTACCCTCCGCCATAATATGAGCTTTAACTATTTCAAATCTCACACTCCTCCGTGCGCGCATTCTGGTTAAAAAGAGGTACAAAGTTTTTCTTTACGTATTAATATATAGATAATATTATAAGAATACATAATAACTTCTTATTATGTATATAACAACAACAAAAACCAACAATCTAATACACTATACCAATTCATAGAACACGAGTTCAATAACCAGATCATAACAGAAACGAACATTTTTCCTCAAAACGTCTCGGGAGATGCGCTGGCGTCAATCTAAATGCGCGGTCGATGTGCGGGTGGGGCGTGTTGGCATGCGTTTACGCATATTATTACACGGATCCCGCCGAGATGTACTTTTGAGTTATGTTTTCCTTTTAATTCTTATTTATCCTTAGTAATATTGTAATTCTAATGTAAAAGAATTGCCACCTACGTGGATCTTAAATAGACCATTATTTAGAATCGCCACTTGACTCAAATCGCACAAGCGGGTTGACTTGTGTTCTGGGTCAAGTTTTATTACCAGAAAAAATGAGAAGATACAAGATTATTATCAACTAAAACCTATTTCCAACTATGTTAGGCTCGGGTTGCGACATTCGATACAGAATTGGAAAGAGCCAGCACAACATAGATTAGAAAGGCGAAATAATATCAAAAAGGTTGTCGCAATATTCTAAAAAAAACGACTACGAGACCTGAATGCATTTCACCTTGCTAAAAAATAATTTCCTAAGGCTTTCTACGCCCACACTTGCGCCGCTGCTGGCCAGTTGCACTGTGCGCAATGCAATAGGACCTTTTTAGACAAAAATAGTTTGCTCTGTGGATCACGGCTTGGCCTTCGACTAGGAGAAATGTTGTTTTGTGCTTTTCCGTAGTCAAGTTTTTTAGTTTTAAATTTATTTTTGGGTTACGTGTCGTTGTTGGAAAGGCAATTTAGCAATATTGATTGACAAAAAATAAAAAAAATAGTGTTACTATAATGTAAAATTATATATATTATTGGAATGTACTAGTTAAGATTTTTCATTGGATAACAAACACGATATTTTAGTAGAAACAATTTTTCTTTGTTTTTCTCAGCGATGTTCCGCCATGTTGTATTTTATGTGACGTCATATAACTTATAAACTACGGAATAGCACGACGCTTGCAACGATACCTAATTTGTCAAAATACAACGAGTAGTTTATGCAATTTGAGAGAACACATGAACATACTGATAAACATAGATGCTAAAATCATAACCAACACTTTTGGTTTTGCCGTACTCGGGTAAAAATTTGGCATCGTCAGCCACATTCGCGCTCATCATCAAAGTTGACAGGGTTTGCCGTTGACGGAAAAGGTCAAGAGGAACATTGTCATCATCAGGGTCATTTTCTAGTTGAATCAGATACAAATGAATAGAAGCATTTTACACTAAGCAGTATCCTTAGGCTAGATCGGTTATTTATTTTTATATTATCCCACAACTTGTGCATAAATGTATATTAAAGTATAAGGTATAGACATTGGTCACCGATTGCTAGACTTTTAGGCTCGACTGCCATTGTCCACGAGTGTCTGAGGCATTCGTATGAGACCTCCTCGCAGTAGTGCTTATGGGCGTAGCACTAATGAGCGGCTCCGGAGCATTCAGTCTTGAGATCATAGAGCCCTTCGGTGCCGAAGATGACTGTCCATTGGATCTTAGCCTGTTAAGAGTCCGGCACACCCTTCGACTCTCTCCCCAGGGGCATTGGACGAGGCATTAGCGTTTCCACCGCATCACATAGTAGGTATTGGTATGAGAACCGGGTCCGAGGGCTAAACGTGTTCTCTGAGGCCCAAAGTAAACTTCATGCTAAGGAGCAAATCCATGCGTAAAGCTATTAAACATCAAATTATTACGCATATAAATCAGTGTGAGGTGGTAAGAACACTTATATGTAAATCATGTCAAGATCTTCATTCAAGTCAGGTGCATTACGAATATTTGAGAATTTTATTTGTTTACGGGCTTCTTGACCCAGACCGTGTGAAACTTGATTTATTTATAACCAGAATCACAAGTTTACCCTGCAAACGCAATATAGTGATCTACTTCAATCAGTTGGTTTGCGTATTTGGATAAAGGTACTTCAAAAACGTCAAGTGTCAAAGCAATACAAAGATATGAAAAATTGAAAATGCATTTTGATAAATCGCCAATATTGGGTGTATCAAAACCATAGTATAGGTACACATTTTATAGATCATGTTATATCAGGATGTTGTATGCAGCGAAAGTGGGCATTCATGTGGTGCAAGATGATAACCGGGTTATAAAGGACAAAATCAACCAGTATCGGGGCCTGATAAAGTTATATCAACGGAGGAGAGTATTCGTCAAGAGAACTTTAACAATAGGAAACAACTTGATAGAGTCACATACACGAAGAAGAAGAAAATGGAAAAACAATAAATGGCACAGTTTATGAAAGAGCAAAATTGGACTTCTGGACTTCTGGAAGGCCTGGTGACCTGAAACACAGGCTTCGGCCTAGCTTAGGCACCAGTCTCCCACAATAAATTTGAATAATACTGTAACTGGGCAATATTTTATTATGTTGCAACTTTCTTTTTTATTATTGTGGTGAGAAATAAATTACTTAATTACTAAAATGTCCTGCTGATGGTATTGTTTTGTATCTGGTCGTTAAGCTCCCTAATATACGGTTGATCTACACAATTATTGATTTATGCTTGCCATCTGTCAGCCACAGAAGACTCTTTCCAGTCAGAGGCAGTCAGAAGAAAAGGTCATCTCATCTAGATGTTTCGATCGACTGAAAGTATATCTTGAAACGCACTTGCAATGTTCTTACAATTAGTAACTTTCTTGTTTCAAGAACCCGGCTAGGTCACCACGGAATGCAAGATATTAAACCGCCGAGCAGTAGTGTTTAAACTTTAAACATTAATGTATTCCGGTTTAAAAGGCATGGGTGCTAGTGCAGTTTTTTTGATGGCACTGACGGCTGACACAGTCGACTGCTGCACTCCGGGTCGCGGGTTCGACTCCCGCACGGAACAAATATTTGTATGATCTGCAGGTAGTTGTTCCGGGTTTATGTGGAATTTATGTCTTTAAACGTACCCACAACACAGGAGTATCCTAGTGTGGGGCAACGTTTAAAAAAAAAAAGATTAAGCTAGTGAAATGCCTAGTAAGCATAAGATACCAAATAACTAATATCTCGTGGTGACGAGCGCAGTGTGGTGCCACCCAGGTCTAGTCCTGGGTAGCATTACAATAAATTATTGTTATAAGGAGGCGTGTCGTTAACCACCAGGCGACTGACTTGCTCGTCTAAACGCTAGTTTGTATAAAATAAAGATAATTTATCATGTATGGTTTACAGCGGTAACAATGTAATGTTTTATTTTATTTCATTCTTTGTTTTACCAACGGTTATTACGCAAGATATATAACTACATAGCTTAGCCAGGGAATGACAGAACCCTAACGGACCGTCTAGCGAATGGTGATATATCTGTCACTGCTCGAATAGTTACGCATTGCGTGTACTATCATATAAGCCAGAAAACTTCCACTGCTGAACATAGGCCTCCACGGACGACCGATTGCATGCCGTGTGTCGTAATTTTAGGGGCAATTTATCAATACTCACCAAGCTTGGCGGGTGGATTGGTGAGCGCAGAATGGCTGCTGTTCCACAGTAGGGACGCTTCTGCCCATCCCTCTGGTTTTGAGTCCCTCAGTCGCCTTTTACGTTACCCACGGGAGGAGATGGAGTAGTGCTATATTCTTAATCCGGACACCACTCGGACTCTTAATTCGGACACAAACATTATAAAGTTACCTCAAACTGGCTCATTTCCTCAATTTTTATTTGACTATCAATGAAGCTCCATCTTTTTTTGGTTAGTATGTTTCCTGCTTAGTTCTTGCAATATTGAACCGAGGGATTCTGAAGAAATCAAACTTAATTATAATTCTATCGACACAAATTCTGAATTTAAAACGGCACTAGAGATTTTCAATCTGGAATGCGCAATAATGGTCTGGCGCTCCTCTTACAAGATAGCTAAGTATGCACAGAATGCGTTAGTGTCGTGTTCATCCATTGATAACGGCGGAGATGTGACAATGCAGCATTATGTGATACCGGGAATCAATGTTTACGATGCCGTTTGCTCCACTTTGCACCGGTGAATCTGTGCTTTCCTAATAGATGCGACGGGAAAGGAAGATGAAAACTTACTACTTACTACTAAATATAGAAAAAGTACTAATAATTTTAGTTGATAATAAACCTCAATACTCAAACATTAAGTTTATTAACGTTTCAAATTTATTTGTATTTAAGATGTGTCATCGGAGTAAACGTAAAACTAATAAATTAAGTATTTTTAAATAGATCCAAAAATATTTATTCTAAAATAAAAAATATTATGTCAGCAATAAGATTGAAAAAATACGTTGACATTTGGTGCCGACTCTATTTTGAAACTGGACG
Organism: Diloba caeruleocephala; assembly: GCA_947459985.1. NCBI lineage: Eukaryota > Metazoa > Arthropoda > Insecta > Lepidoptera > Noctuidae > Diloba > Diloba caeruleocephala. The sequence goes on along the minus strand of OX381627.1, from coordinate 9,429,773 downwards.
CAGTTCCTGTATGACACAATAATTGGCACGTTGCGCAAACATTGGTGAAACAAACGTAATAATTGTAAATTTATGTATATTTCACGTTAAATTATTTTATTATTAGATAACAATTTACTTTTTACATATACTGATCAACCAAACGATATTCCTTTAGAAATCTTGGAGTTACGGTAGCTTTTTCACAACTTTTGACCCTCACTGCAGCATTGTGAACGTCTTATTGTTGGCACTGTACTAATATAAAATGAGACCACAACATTAATTGTGCTCTTATTTTTCGGACCTTTTTGAATCGCTCATCGAAAATCTAGCATAATTGTTGTTTTTTATCTACTTTGGCTATTTTCTCGTCGTGTGGATTTTGTAAAGAAGACTATTTGTGACTTTGCTATAAGTGAATTATCTGAATTAATACGTGATTGGCGAGGTTATAAACATAGGATTGATATAAAGGTGTACAGCAGCATCCCCCCATGTACTAATAACAATATACTGCAATCACCAATTCCCTTGCCAAGTGTGGTGATTAGGGCCAATATGACAATGGCTGCTCGTTCTGGTGATCATTGGGATGCCCATATTCTGCAGTGGAAGTTAACGTAGGTGCGTGGCTTGTAAATTCCTGCTCGAGATCTGTAGTACGAGGGCGGCACTGAAAATTTCGGGAATCAAGGAAGTGACACAACATTACTATTTAAAAATGTATTTATTGCTTTTCGAAGTATTCTCCGCGAAATTTGACACATTTTTCCATACGATGGAACCAATCATTGAAGCAACCACTCCATTCGGAAGTTGGGGTCTCCAAAATGGCCGTTTTGTAGGCGTCCACAGCTTCTTTAGGTGATGAAAATCTCTGTCCACGCAATTTATTCTTTATTTTAGGGAAAGTATAGAAATCATTAGGGCTTAGGTCGGGGCTGTACGGCGGATGGTCTAATAATTCTATGTTTTCTTGTTCTAAAAACTCTTTTGTTCTGTGCGCGGTGTGAGAACTCGCATTGTCGTGATGGAGGATGATGCGGCGGTTGCAGTTCTCTCTACGGAGTTCAGAAACGACCTGTGGCAAACAAATGCTAGCATACCATTCTGCATTAACCGTTCTTTGTCCCTCAAGAGGAATAGTCGTAATATGGCCGGTTTTGGAGACAAACGTGGCCACCATTTTTTTTGCAACACTCCGTGAACGAACAATTTTTGTTGGCTTTAACTCATTTTCGAACACCCAAACTCGTGACTGGTTTTTTGTTTCGGGTTCGTACGCATATATCCAGGATTCGTCACCTGATACGATGTTGTATACAGCATTTGAGGATCCTGCGTGGAATATTTCGAGAGTTCTGACGCACCAAGTAACGCGAGCCGCTTTTTGCTCTTCACATAGCAAATGCGGTATCCATCCGGAAAACAACTTTTTTACACCTAATTGTTCATGCAAGATTATTTGTATTTGACTCATGCCAATGTCTAAAGTTGCCTGAATTTCGCTGTATGTCACATGTCGATCTTCCTCAATCAGCTTACGCACAGCATCAACGTTTTCTTGGGTGACTGCAGTTTTTGGACGACCTTGACGAGGATCATCACTGAGCTTGACACGTCCACGTTGAAATTCAGCAAACCAGCGATAAATTGTGGTTTTGGATGGGGCTTCATCACCAAATGCAGAAATCATCCGGTCAACACACTGTTTTTGTGTTAAACCACTTCGAAAGTCATAATAAATCATCGCTCTTGAATTTTCTCGAGTCAATTCCATTTTGTCAACGACTAAACAAGTTTGACAAAACCTTGTGACAAGACCGTGAATCTTTTTTAAAATAAATAAATGGTATTCGATTTGTAAAACCAAGGAGTTTTCAATTAAAAAGATTTTAATATGACAGGAACAGTGGAAATATTCCATTCCCGATACTTTTAGTGCAGCCTATGTAATGACGATAAATGCTGGGCCAAACCAAAAAATATATAATCTCAAACAAAGAAGTACTATAAGTTTTTAAACTGATATGATCACTTACACTATTATTAAAACTGAAATAGGGATATTTACCATGTTTTTTATTTGTGTTGAACGTTTAAGGAAGAGGGTAGATGGTTTTGTCTGCTCTTAAACATCCACCCGCAAAAACTTTAGTTTATCCGTGAACATGGCGCTTGCAACAGCGCCGAAATATCGGGAACTCAACACAAATAAAAAACATGGTAAATATCCCGTTTTCAGTTCTAATAATAAAGAAGTACTAGCTAACAATACCTTTTAAATCACCCTCTTTACTTTAGATCACCTAAACAATTGATCGATTGCCAAGAACAATGAGTAAACTAAGTAATCAACAAAAGCAATAAGTTGTGCAAGAATAAATAATAGACGGTATGCGACGTGCTTGGGATTCAAAATAAGAGTAAATTCCTTTTTTAAATTGTTACTTCTTTTCGATGTTAGTACCAAGATAGGGTTACGACATAACGGAGGTATTGACGTGACGTGTTGACGGCACTGTTGGTGCAGTAGCTGATACAGTCGCCTGCGCCGCTCCGGGTGGCGGGTTTAATTCCCGCACGTGAAAAAATATTTGTATGATCTGCAGGTAGTTGTTCCAGGCCTGGGTGTATTGTGTGTCGAATTTATGTCTGTAAACGCACCCTCGACATAGGAGAGAAATAAAAAAGATTAGTAATATTTCAAGAGCTGGACTCACTTACAAATACTTTTTTTAACGGATGAGACCATATTTTAGATTTTTGTAACGATTCTAATATTTTGCATCGTTTGTGATTGCAGGATAACTAAGGTGACAGGCGTCGTAACAGATTTTAAAAGTATTTTCTTCTACTTACCCCGCAATTCTAATTAAAAATTGTTTGTTGTAATCACACCGTATTCACTCAGTATCTTGACGTTTTTCAGTATGGTATAAGTTTGGGACATTATTGTTTTTAAAACAGGACTCCAAACCGTACTGTACCGGACTTGCCTAGAATCTTCTCTATCGAAATTAGGATGTTTACTAATTTAAAATGCTTCATGAAATGTTGTTGTTACATATCGGTTCTCCTTCGTGAGGACTTAAGTTCGATCAAATCGAAGAAAACAGGATTGTCTAGGGTATGTTCACACACCGCAGACTTTGTGGAGTGTATGTCAAGAATACTTAAATGGCATATCTGGTCCCAAGCGGAATAAACCCACCGTCTCTTGGGAACGGGTTTTAAATAAATCTCGTGTACTAATATTGATTCTGACGCCAACGATCGATCTGTTATCAATACACGTTATCTGAAATATTAAAGTTTATGAGAAACGAGTGGACGTTTGACGCCATCTTGGGATAATCTTATGTCGTGTTATTTTCCACTGTTTGTTTTCGAAATAAGTATGGATTAAAAATCCTTTACAAACAGTTTTCTCGCCCTATTTCAGGAAATTGATCAGGCCGGTGATTTATTTATAATAGTAATATTGATTACAGTTGAAGCCATATAAACTGAATAAAATTAATTTATATGCATTTTTGCAGACTTGATAAACTTCAAACTTTCTAGAATAATTATCGTCTTCCATTCATTGAGAAATAAAACGAACTCCCTGGCCTGGTATCCACAAGAATGTTGAGCATGGCCAATATATGAGATACGGTACGAGTGAAAGAGCAACAGTGCGGCAAAATGGCACTGCTGACAATTTATATTTTCAAAGTTATTGTTATTATTCGATATATACAATTTACAAAGCTCCCAATCAGATCCGGCGCGTCAGTAAACCCACGACATATATACTAGTTATATATATAACTAGTATTGTTATATATGTAATACTATATTATCCAGGCGAATGACCACAAACAGTTATATGTTTATTACTATTTGAGGTCATTCTACTTTATGCACGCAGTTGTGATTTGGTAGACTCTCCTTACTTTTAAGGAGTTAAAACTCAAGCAACCAAAAAGAAAATTAGCCTCACCCCCAGCCAGACGTTAAACGTTTTACAAAATGATTACAGATAGTCGCAATAATATTAATAATTAAGCCTTATATTAAGGTTTTATTAGTGCCTAAATAAAAAGCCTACAACTAGAATAAATTAATTACGAGTACATTAATGTTACTCGGAATTAGAATTATATGAAGTGACCGGCCCGAACTAGGTTTACTTACTGAAACCTGTGTTTCAGGCCATCTCTTTACAATGCGGTATGGGACGTTAAATTCATGTAAAATAAAACGAATACAAAAAAATTGGTTGCCTGTAAAGTCGGTATACGGGCGAAAGTTTTACGTGACAACGACTTTGAGTGGTAAAATAATTTTAATGTGAATATTCATTCGTATAGTAGGAAGAAGGATGAAATTAGGCGGGCTAACTGTGCTCGAGTGGAAGGGATGCGTGCCTTTCACTTTTTATGTCTGTCTCTCTCGCTCTTAGGCGGGCTAACCATGCCCGAGTGGAAGGGACGCGTGCCTCTCACTCGCTCTCATTGTGAGCGCATAACGTGAGCGGAGCGTAACGCAGTTTCTTGAAGTGTCACCCGGCAAACCAATTTATAAGACGTTGTCACGTCAAAATTATTTATAACTACTATTAGAATAAGCATTTAGGTACATAAATATAAACCAGAATATAAAAGTATACAAAAATAAATACTTACGTAGTAATACTATCATCACTCCACAATCTAAATTTTGTCTGTGTTAGTTAGTTTGGTTAAATATTCTGACTACATTACACAATTCTTTTTAAACTTTTATATGTATATGTTTAATAACTTGTTGACATTACTATACAAAAAAGGTCCTAGCAGTGTTCCTATATGTGTATAAAATCTATTAGCTAAAGCATGTCTAGTGTGAGGCTTTATGCAGACCAAATCTTACCCTCTTTTGTCTGAAGGTACTGGGTCAAAAGGAAGGTCAGTGTGTTAGTGTAGTACGAAGTTCAGAATAAATAATTGACATACTGTTAAAACCTCACAAGCCTTGTAAAGCTGGTGCAAGGGAAATCTAAAAGGGCGAAAAGTATCAACTTTTAATATTGCTCTGTGAGCACATTTTAGAGGGAGTAAGGTTGATGACAGCTCCAGGTTTTTGCCTGGTAGGAGTCCAGCATCCCCCTTCACCCTTCTCCAGGGCCGAGATAGTTCATGTAAAATTTCCGCTGGACCAATAAAAAAGGCTATTGCGATCGACGTGTTGGCCACCCCTGGACTATAACATCTCTTTCCATAAATACCTTACGAGCAACTTATCATTTGGAGTTATGACTTTATGAGTAATGATTCCCAAGAAGCGTGGCGTTCAGCCGTCCTGCACTATTGCCGTGCTGAATATGTTAAAAGGAATACTAGTAACGTAGTTTAACGGCACGTTTGGTGCAGTGGCTGATACAGTCGACTGCTGCGCTCCGGGTCGTGGGTTCGATTCCCGCACGGAACAAATTTTTGTATGATCTGCAGGTAGTTGTTCCGGGTCTGGGTGTATTGTATGTGGAATTCATGTCTATAAACGCACCCACGACACAGGAGAAATCCTAATGTGGGGCAAAGTTTAAAAAAAAAAAAAGATGAATAAACGAGCTAGGTTACTAGTAATGAAAAATAAAAAAGGTCGTACACCGTCCTTAGAATCTTAATTGTCGGCACGATGGACGCAGTAACTAAGCAATTGGCTTTCTGCGCTGCGTGTCGCGGGTTCGATCCCCGCACGGAAAATTATGTATGATCTACAGATAGTTGTTTCGGGTCTGGGTGTTTGTGCATGTGAGATTTATGTATTTAAACTTTACCCACGACACAGGAGAGACGATAGTGTGGAGCAACTTTAAAAAATAAACTACAATCATAAACCTCTCGGACCATTCTTTGTGGCTGTCCCCTATACCTATATATGACGTCCACAGTACTGTCTAGACGTATACTTATAGATTATTGAGCTTATCGTACATACAATATAAATCATAATTATAAATGTAAGCAGCAACATATAATTTATCTATACTATCTGAATAACAAATTGAGGTCTCTCGTCAAAAATGAGATCATTCACCTAAAATCAAGGGGAAAAATATATATCTTGGATATGTATTGCAGCCGGTAAAAGTCCACTTTCATTATTAGGATCGATATGAATCACATCTCTACGGGTAAGTTAGAGGACATGATGATCATCATCATATCAGCCAAAGAAAGTACGCTGCTGAACAAAGGGGGAAATCTATGGGGGAGGCCCCATAGATTTCCACAGTTGTTTGTCAATTTGCGGGGGAATTTGCCAGTTTTCGCCACGCTTGGCAGCCGGGTTGGTGAATGCAGAATAACTATTGTTTCACAGAAGGGACGCTGCTGCCCATCCCTCTGGTTAAGAGTCCCTTAGTCGCCTTTTACGATACCCACTCCCGTGATGGAGTGGTGCTATATTGGTAATCCGGACACCGCGCAGAATTAGAGGTTAGAGGTACTCGGTGAAATCAGCCAAGTTATAGGTATCATCCGTGTGGTTCCCCCGCAAAGAACAGACCACCCCTCTCTATCGGTGGGTGTCGTTTTAGGTGACTAAGGATTAATATCAAGAGGATAGACAGCTGTATCCTCCCTGTGCTATGGTATGTTGTTAACATACTGCAATCACCAATCCGCTTGCCAAGCGTGGTGATAATGGCAATATTCCCTATGAACGCCCATCGTAGTGATTATTGGGAGGCCCATGCTCAGCAGTATGTATAGTAGGCAGGATAAGCCTGGCGCACTTTCCACTATTCGACATCCTGGCGGAGACGGATGCGTGGGTCACCGCCTGAGGATGCAGTTTTCAAACAAGCGCGTCGTCGAGCCCATCCTGCCGCTCTTCGGAGCCTTACTCAGAAGGAGTGATCGCGTCACCTACCGCCTGGCGCCTAACTCCTGTACGCCTGAAACACCCTTTTTTTATTGGTGTCCAGTGGAAATTCTACATGGAACTTCCTTCGCTCCGGAGAAGGGCAAAGGGGTATGGCCGGACTCCTATCGGCTAAAATCTTTGGAGCGGTCATCTTCAGCGCCGAAGGGGGGCTCCAGGTCCTCGTAAGATAACACTAGAGCACCTGAAACCCCCTGCCGTCGACATAAATCGGGAGGCATCTGGGTACGCGGGCGCGCAGATTAGGGAATCTGCGTGCCCACACCGAGCGACCCACTAGAAGATGGTGGCGCGCATTTTGTCACGCGTCAATAGTAATAAAAAGGTGGAATAGGTATACAGTCATCCCCTCTTAGATGTGCCTAATGGCGTGGCAATGGGAAGGCAGAGACCTGAAGCCCGCCTCCGGTGCCACCTCTCCGGTCGTTTTAGCGGAGTACGGCTTGCCCCTCGGTCCTTCCCTGGGGCAGAGGAAGCATATCCAAGTATTTATAGCAGGAGAATGAAAAGGTAGGATAGATATGCATCTGTAGATTACCTTCACTAAATCTTTCAATCGCCTTTTACGACAGTAAAAGTACCATGATTGCCCAGTACAAAGGACAACACCTCCAGCAATATTAACATCACAATGAATAGTTTTATGTCTTCATACGAAAGATTTTATCGCTTTTCCACAGAGCATTCCCATCCCGTACTTACTCGTAATTCTGATCACAAATTGTTGACCGCTCGAACTTGACACTTTGGAATTTTTTAACACTTGAGATGGGTTCTAAATTGATGATAATGTAATTCATATGTTAATGAAGCAATTTCTAAAACTGTGTACGTCAAACTGAGCCCTCGAGAGATACGATTAGAGATGCACCGCATAAAAAGAGTGTTTTTTCGATTAGGCATTATCTTATAAGTAATATGGTCCTCTTTGCTTAAGAAGCCGACCTAAGTCAGCGTTGGGTTGGATATGATCAAGGGTTTATCAAAGGGTCAATAGGCAAGTACTTCCACTTTAACATTGCTCAGTGACAATCCAACTTTCTCAAAGAGGTGTCTTGCGGAAACCTTTACTAAAGTCAGATTTTCTTCTGACATTCTGAGTATCCAGATTAGGACCTCTAGAATAGCTAGCCTTATCGTAAAATATGACGCTGTTTATTAAAAACCCATAAAAATACCAAAGTGAGAAAGCTTGTACCGGATGAAAATCATAATATAGGGAACAATGTCGTTATTTTATATGTATACTTTTAAGTGAAACTTACATGCATCACGATTTTGAGTTAAAATAAACTGTGCATAAACATCACAATAAAAAAATACGGAAGTAATAAAGGATGTATCGGTTAAAAACAGAATGTAGAGCAGTGTCGTCATTTTATAATATCTAAATCTAATCTAATCTAAGGGCCGAATGAAGTCCACTGCTGGACACAGGCCTCCCCAAAGATCACCACAACGACCGATATGGATGTGATGTGGGCTCATTGGGGGGTTTTGCCATAATCGCCACGCTTGGCAGGCGGGTTGGCGATCGCATTTGAGTTGTTAATGTACTCGAAGGATGCTGCTGCCCATCCTCCGGCCAATCCCTTAGTTGAATTTTACGACACCCACGGGAGGAGATGGGGTGGTGGCATTCTGTATAACTTAAATTAAAACTATTTATATTAACTTTTATTGAAACTAATCTCTTCATAAACACAACAATAAAAAATAATACGAAAGTAAAAGCTTGTATTGGTTAAAATCTGAGCGTAAACTGCTCTAGTTTCGTCATTGTTTATATGTGTAATTTTAATTTAGACTAACATGTATCACTATTTCTAGTTGTATATATAATTTCTTCATAAACACCAAAATAAAAAAATACATAAGTAAAAAACCGTGTATGGGTTAAAACCAGAATATAGAGCAGTTCCGTTATTTTATATATATCATTTTTATTGAGACTCATATTTATCACTTTTTCTAGCTATAATAACCTCTTCATAAACGCCACAGTGAATACGATCTATGTCGTCAAGACGCTCTCGAGTCACGCAGTATGCAAATGGCTCTCCTCTCACGATCCACGATCGATCATTAGCATCTTCAGCTCAGTAACATCAGTATGTGCACAGCGTACGGAGCCAACGGCCGCCGCTTCCGCGCGTAAGGATTTTTTAACTTCCTTTCGTTGAGATGGGAGTTTTGGTTTTATTGTTGATGATACGGGAACGGAGAATTAAAAGTATACCGCTTATGAACTCATGGGGTCGCTACAGTGCTGGAACGTTTCTGACGGATCTGTATTTACCACAAGCAACAATGAAGAATCATGGAGTCTTATTACCTCCGTTTAGTTGGCAAATTGGTGATTTTAGGTGATTGCCGGCTCAGAATACCACCACCCCATCTCCTCCCTTGGGTGTCGTAGAAGTCGACTAAGGGACTAGCCGGAGAATGGGCAGCAGTATCCTTCGAGTATATTAACAACTCAACTGCGATCGCCAGCCCGCCTGCCAAGCGTGGCGATTATGGCAAAACCCCCCAATATGCCCACAACACACCCATATCGGTCGTTGTGGTGATCTTTGGGGGAGGCCTGTGTCCAGCAATGGACTTCATTCAGCCGAAATGATGAGGTGATAGAACTCTTTCCGAGAGTTATTATTCCCATCTTTAACCAGTCTGCTTCCTTGCAATGCTCTAATTCACCTGTGCTTTGTTACCTTGTCTGGCGACAGCAAGCCATAAGTTGATTTATTCTAAGCTGGGGCCGACATGGCTGCTGATACATACTCTGCCACATAACTTGGCAGACATGATTTCTCCGAAACATTGGTCACAATTCGCATGCATAAAGAATTAATGTAAGCTTAGGCTTAGCATTTCTAATATCTACCATGTGCGCAGAGCGACTATTCGCACCAAAATAACAATGTCTATGATGCGTATGTTAGAAACATGCGCTCATAAGTTACAATGCTGTGTGCTGTCCGGATTAAGAGTATATCACCACTCCATCTCCTCCCGCGGAGGTCGTTAAACGTGACTAAGGGACTTAACCAGTGGGATGGGCAGCAGCGTCCCTTCTGTGGAACAGTAGTCATTTTGCGCTCACTAACCCCCCTGCCAAGTGTGGTGGTACTGGCAAATTCTCCCCAAAATGGCACAGCAACACAGCGTGTAACCGGTCTTTTCGAAAGATCTCCATCATTGTTGCCACGCCGTTAGGGCGTCCCGGAGGGGATGATTGTAAGGCGGTCATCCCCTCTAGCGGAGAGAAGGCGACTGCAAAGAGGCCACCCCCCAGGCATCTCTCGAGGGGATTGCAAAGGATTCCCCCGAAGCCTCACATTGGCACACTGCCTACATAGACACACTGCTAATTCATTGCTAGATAAACAAGTTCGCTATCAGGACTAACCGCAATAGGATGAAACCAGCGTTCGCTCGCTTAGCTAAAAAAAATATTTACCGATTCTAAAAGTTCTAAGTAATTACGTGGCATGTTAATGGACTGTTATAATGAAATGTAAATATTAGTATAATTTTATCTTTGTTTTATAATTTTGATAATAATATCCATAACAAGGTTTTACAGTTTTTGTACTACGCAGATAGCTGCTCAGACAGCACTCAAATACTTTCATTATGGCCATGCAAAATATAGGTTTCAACTGAAAAATCGAGGGCAATCATTGGAATTTTCGTACCGTACCAACGCCCATTCATACAGACAACAGTACGTGCACATAGCATGGCTTCGAGGAAGCGATGCGGACGAGAGCCGAATCCAAAACACGTCTTCTAACATAGCCCAGCTTCACCTGACCTCCCCTGCCCCGTTGAAGCTACCGAAAGTAAGATGAAAGTAAAGGTTGCGGTGTAAGTTTGAGAGGTCTGGATTAAACGGTGGACGTTTGATAGACCAACATTACCGTTATGCGATGATCGACTCGGTGAATGAAGCCATTCAATCGCTTTAGAGAAATGTAGCGGGATGTTTTTGTTTTGATGTTTCACTGCTGGTGGCACTTCTAAGGAGATATTATCTGTATTTCAATCATTGTTTGTGTCATGCAGTTGAAAAGTGCGTCAAGGTTGTGTGAAAAAGGAAGTTAAAAACGTTTGGATAGCTAAAAGAGTGGAATTCCAAGGCAATGCTTAATTATGACGCAAAAAAAGTTAGTTATCATGACTGAATGTCATAGTTTCCTTTTTGTGATTCTTCTTTGTGCTCGATGGGAGGTAAAATTTAGGTTCGCCCGCCCATAATAATAGTAATACTACTACCCAGGACTAATCTTAAATCACACTTCGCTTGTAACCACAAGGCGTTAGTTATTTAGTCTCTTATATGCCTAGTTATTTCACTAGTTACAGGGCCCTACAAACAGGAGCTAGTAATAAAAGTTTTTTTTTAACATTGCCCTACACTAGGATTTCTCCTGTGTCGTGGGTTATAGTTATAGTGGTTACAGACACAAATTTCACACACAATACACCCAGACCCGGAACAACTATCTGCAGATCATACAAATATTTGTTCCGTGCGGGAATCGAACCCACGACCCGGGGCGCAGCAGTCGACTGTATCAGCCAATGCACCAACCGTGCCGTCAAATATAATGTCTAATATTTACACACTACGCTTCATCATCATCATCATTAGGCTATATCGGTCCACTGCTGGGTGAAGGCCTCTCTCAGCGTGTACCACAACACTAACACTGATACTACTGCTTGTCAGCAGGATATTTGGCATTGCAGTAGTATCTGCCTATTATATTATGATATTCTTATTATTGGATAAAGTGTCTATTAGCATGAATGTGGCATCTGAATTTTAGTACCGTACAGCCCATAGTAGAACATGGGCTTCTTATCCTATTCTCGATTAGATGCTGGCAGCAGCATATCTAGATCTAAGCTAGATCTGCGAGTAGTGGTTATCTAGATCTAATTGCAAATCGATGAAATTGAGCGATTTTTTGGAATTTGGATATTTCAAATGTAGTCTGGTAAAGCTACTATCAAAATATTTGTAATGTTTTTAAATGCAGGGTTAATTTTATCAAGTAAATACAGTTCAAACGAAGGTAACATAAAACATACAACAACATAAACTAGAAGAACATTGCAGATATTTTGCTAGTTATTGCTTTCGTGTTGCCATTACTCCTGTGCAGAATTAGCTTTTACAGCCCCTATTATGATATATCACAGTTCCGCTGAAGCTCAAATGACTACCGATTCGCCTTCAACGGAATGCTAATATCCTTTCGCTTCGAGACAGTCTGATGTCTAATCCATTTACACCCTTATACCTTAACAACCGTTTCGAGTTTCTTGGTGACACTATGCATGCGAAGGTTATAAAGCTGAAGACACTAATGCAATGCATTAGAGGCATACTACCAAGTATTTGGAAAAATCTTTTATGATCCAAGCAGCTTGTTTATAGAATGTAGTAACAATAAAACGTTCTTAATCACTGGCAGCCTTTAAAATGTTGGTGAAAGATCATTCATAATTATCGCTCGAAATTCTGCAGTCCTGTTGTTTGATTTTGATTTGCTTTAATTGAGCTCTACTTGTTAAATGTATTCTATATGTAAAATTATTATATTCACGTGTTCACACATATAAAATAATAGATACATAGTAATATTTATTTATACATGTCCGTGTGCTGTCCACATTTACCTAAGAATGTAGCACCACTACTTCTATGCATTTCGTACAAGGCTACTAAGGTACGTGCGAACGATTTTTTGTCGTGGTTAAATCCTCATGGACCACTACCTTGCAAAAGGGCGGAGGGGTATGCTGGACTTTAACAGCTAAAACCCCACGGTTTCCTTCTACTTACCTCTCGCTGTGGGTGAGATGTTCGCTCTGTCAGCATTCGACCGCACCCAGCAATCAACGACCTTTGGCTGATATGATAATGAATATTTATTAATTATATAAGTAAGAATCGAAAAACATGATGGCTGTTTCTACGGTACAACACGGAATATCGCGTTGTGGATGATTTAAAGAAAACACGGGCCTGGTGAAAGTGAATATCCTTTCGGGTCGTTCATTGCAGTAGTTAGAGAGGCCCTGTTCTACAGAGGAGATTTCCGGGCTGATGAGACGATAAAAAAGAACAGTCGTTAAGGAAAATTACCGTAATCACCACACCCGATTGCAGTATTAACTTACTAGCGCAAAGAAAAATACTGCTGCCCTCTTGAAATTCTCTCTTAATGGCCTTTTACGACCTCTACTGGAAGAAATCAGGTTGCCTTTTCCTTACCAGGAATCATACAAGTGTTTATTTGGTATCACTTACTTATAAACCTAATGGTAGATAGTGACACAACGCTGTGAGAATCTTGCCACTACGCGGTAACCACTCGCCGTATCATGAATGAAATATCCTACGGTCGTGCGTTTACTAATTAGTATACAAACAACTCTATTAAGCAAAGTCACTTTCCACTAATCCATACTCTGTCACGTGATCGAACCATTCACTATTTGAACAGTTAACTCCGCCTCAGTAGTCTGGTGCCTGCGAGAAAGGTAAGGCCCCATTGGGTTCACGGATGGGGCAACGTGTATTGGGATTTTCTGTTAAATATTCGTGACAAGTTGCAGTCTTAGGTCGCATTATTGCAATCGCATTGTTGTATAAAACGAGGAGAACCAGCACACAATTTCTTTCCACGTCGCATGTTGCGCGCTCTGATATCGCCTTAAGACCTTAGAAACTGTGCACGGAAGCTGGTGATAAGAGCCGTTTCTAGGTCATTGGACGCAATGGTCTTAGCAGCGTCTCTAGAGGGGCTACGCAAAGGAGTAATGCATTACACTTTCAAATTGCCTTTTTGGCGAGGTAGTTATTTATTTATTAATTTCAAATTAAACTGTACAATCAACCACAAAAATTAAAGACTAAAACATAAATTGCTCTATTACATACCATTATTCGACCCTTTCACAATCTCAGTCACAACAATATTTCTGGACATTTAGTCACAGTGAGGATTGGCATCTGGAAGAGCGTCGAGCGCGGGAACTTACGCAATATTGGCGAGTTGGCGCGTGCCACGGTGCGGCAGGAATGGTACGGCGAGCAACTAGTGCCTTCTCTTGTGTAGATAGTTAGCACGCATAAAATTCGGAATAGTTCATCCAGTAGATTTGGTGCATCCATGTTTCCGCAAATAAATTTTCACATGTATGTAAGTTGGTGCTTTTCAATGTTGAAACACAAGGTCAACTTAAAAACAATGTAGAGATATATCCATTGCCACGCATGTAGAGGTGCCTGATGAAGACTTTTTGGACCTTTCGGACACATGCTTGTCACATTCTAGGTATATCAGCCTAAAAACGACTAAGTATTTTTGAACATGCCACTTTAATAGTTCCCAAAATGGATGATTGTGAGGGAATATTGTCAAAATCAACATCATTCGCAACTGATTAATGATTGCTGCATGTTATACTAAGCACACGGAAGTAGAACCATCCTCTCGAAGCAATTTACCTACTTTTCACAAGTGGAGATAGGATAGCGGAAACCTGACGGACTCATAATATGTATTATATATAAATAGACACTTTACCTTCCAAGAACGCTTAGATAAAGAATCTTCGCGTACATCAAACGCACATTATCTCGTAAAGTGGGTTAGTTCGTTATCACGATAACAGTTCAATAATTCGTTTCAAAGATATAATTTGTGACGGACTTTGTTTGTGCAGCACTCCTAGTTAGGCTATGTTGTACATATTTTAACAGTTTCGTGGTTTTTCATTTTAGTAACGAGAATAGCTTCTCTGGACTAACTCATCCGGGGTATGGTTTGTACAACGGCAACAATTGCAAATCGATACCACTTGATGCATTTTTGGTGCTTGATGACATTATGTAACAATCACTGACCTGTCAAAGCAAGTTGCGAAATCCACTCCAATACAAGCACTTACAGGAAGCTATTGTCATCTTTTGTGATCTCTCTATAGCGTTTGACTGCGTCGACCACAATAATATACGAATATATTATGTATCTGTAAATTAAACCTTTGAACCCGTGAACGGTAGTTGCTGGTGCTGTTGCTTACTAAGATAACCTATAAAAGAGTCAAATGTATATGCTGGTTGGGGGTATAAACATTGGGATTCTGGTTCTGGTGAAAAGGAATACCCCAAGGCTCTGTAGGAACTTGAATAGAGTCATTCTGCCTCTTTCAAATCCACCCTAAGATAATATTACGCAAACGATTGCTGAGCGTAGGCTGATCATGATCTCAAGCGATATCAAGATACCTTAAATACAAATTGTCTTTCGTTTTAGATTCCGGTAATTTTTAAATTAAAAAAAAACCGGTCAAATGCGAGTTAAACTCGCGTGGAGAGGGTTCCGAAATTGCTAAATATATTGTCTATTGTTGGATTCCGTCTTGTACCAATAACTTATCCCAAGAACAAATTTAACATCGTAGTTGAAAAACATGTTACCCCATAATTCCAACCACAAAAGTAAGTTTGTACGCACAATGTTGTAAGATTTACCATGTTATTTTAAAACCATAGACTTCTTATAGATATATTTTAAAATTATAAATTAAATACATTTGAGACCCTCACTTTCACGATCTTTCTATATTGCCCCCTAAAAAGGACTCTATATTCAAGATTCATTTATTTACATTACACGTACGTGTTTGGGTCGCAGAAGTCCATATGTGTACTAAATTTCAACTTAATCGATCCAGTAGATTCGGAGCAAATAAGCTGTGATAGACGGACAGACACACGAGTGATTCTATAAGGGTTCCGCCGTTGTTTCCTTCGAACGTTCGGAACCCTAAAAAACAACCAAAAATTTTGGATAAATAAAATTTATATAACACACAAATTCCTATCGCCCAGTGGCTTTGATAACCACTTCTCGCTCGTCGATTAGCTACTATTTAACAGTTTATCTAAAGTGATGGATGTTCCATCTTATCGAGCACTGGCACACTTCGCTCGCGTGCTCGTATTCTGGAGTCGACAGTCGATATCGTAAGGATAATTGTAAGTTATAGAAATATTGAAACGGAACTTGATGATGTTTTCATTTGTGTAGAGTGATTTTCATTTTTTTATTCATAAGCATTTACCAACCTATACATATTTTTCAACATCAAATTTTCGATATGTCGCAAATAGCAACCCTTATATTTGTATGTCCAGCACTTAACATGGGTTCTATATATTATAGTACTTAGACTTCTATAACGAATGATTTCGTAAAGACAAAATCTGTTTGTGTATGTCTGTAATAATAAAATCTCACAAACAGACATACGCAAACAGACAAACGCACACAGGCATACGTATACAGACATACGCATACAGACTTACGCATACAGGCATACGCATACAGGCATTCGCATACAGGCATACGCATACAGACATACGCACACAGAAATACGCATTCAGGCATACTCGGTATCCAGAAGTTTTAAAATGTGAATACTATAAACTTCTGAATACGGCCACAGAGTTGGCAACCTTATTACAGTCCCAAATAACTGATAAGTATGGCCTGGAATCCTGAGATATCCCACAAGTGGACCGTGGTGATAGGATTTTCATGCGATATAATGGCCTGATAAATACTTATCATTTATCCATAACTAGGTAGACAGAAGTATAGCACCTGTTAAGATAAGAAGAGATTAAATCTAAAGTTGCACTAGATATTTGAGCAGTAAAAATATCTAATTTAGGTAAAATATTGATAAAGTAGGTACTCTTCCACAACGTGGTCATTTAGTAGAGTCTGTTCATAGCCAGTTGCACTAGCTCATCGATAAACGGTCAGTGAGGTTAAGCAGCAATCGGCGCGGTTAGTCTAAGACCGCATGTGGTATTTTAACTAAACGTCTCTGTGCTTCAAAGGGAACGCAAATCTTCGGTTCCATTTATTGTCATTAGACGGCAGTCATTAAACCAAGTCGGAGGCTTTTGGGTGGCTCATTGAACAACTCGTATACAAGTTTGGCCACTAAAAACGAAAAAGTAAAAACATAGTTGAGTATCGAAAAGAAACGCAGCATTGCCGCGTTGACTGGTATATGAAACATAATATCGACCTAAATTATTTAGATTTTCCATTTAAGTATGCGTAATAGCAGGAAAATCATCACAATTCTTGGCAGAAAAAAGAATAAGGTCATCTCTTTATACTTTGCACAGATTTCCTTGTAATGCATGTGCACCTGCGGTCTCTTGATCCATACCTCAGTACATCAGAGAGCACGGTGAACCGTCGGGCCCAATTGTAATATTATGCCTACTATACAAATCTATGACAGTCTGACGCCCGATCTATTCTTTGGAAGAACATGGTCACGTGCAGCCGTGTCCACAGCTAGGCTAAGGGGGCATCTTTTACAATCCCCCTGAGGGGTACATGAGGGGCGACGTTTTTACAGTCGCGGCCCTTCCTAGCGCTAGAGGGATGACCGGCTTACAGTCATACCCTCCTATTCCTAAAGGTGTTGCACCAATTGTAATCAATCATTCGGAGGGAGAGGTGTGATTATTGACGAGTTCAAAAATATACTTCTTATTCTTTCGTTTCTTTAGTGGCCAACCTTGTGTCAGAGTTGTTCAAGCCGCCGAAAGGCCCTCCGTCTTGGCTTAACGACTGCCGTCTAATATCAACAGCCGGGATCGACGATTTTGCGTACCCACCGAAGCACGCCTAGTTCAATTACCACTATATGGTCACCCATCCATAGTCTGACCGCGTCAAGCGTTGCTTAACCTCGCCAATCGTTTACCGATCAGTGACTACAACTGGCCATGAGTGCCTCGAGACGAAGAACATACTGAAAACTCACAAAGTTATAAGCTTATGTTGCCCCGTTCTCTGCGTATAATCATGCCACACCGGTGTGGATGAATGGGGGGTAAGCACCAGGGGGAGTAACATGCCTAATCTACCGATGCGATGTGGTCAAACATTATTAACTTATTATTGGGACAATATAAAACGTGATTTAAAACTCATTGCATTGGTTTCGTATAAGCTAAGAATAATGTTGTGGAACACACTGCTTCCCATTTTCTAAACTTAATCCTTCAGCCACCCTTACGACATTCTATGCCGGAAACCAGTAGGCCTGCGTGCGTGTGTAATTGTAATTAAAGTTACAGCCCACTAGCAAACATCCCTGAAGCACCGACCTACCTCTAAAAGCCATACTTACCACGTGTTTTAGATGAATATTTTAGTAGTACATTAGTGAACTTTGCGCTTAGAATAATGACAGCTAGTAGGATAGTTTCATGCGGGTCGCTGTAGTAAACGGGTACCTAACTGAACACTATACATTAATGTGTTGCAGGGAGATGACAAAAACGGAGATTTGTTCTATTCCTACAAGATATTTTAGTGGTTCTAACCGAAATTATAGAGTCCAAGCCGATATTTTTTTAAAGGATTTGATCAAATCTCCTTTTTCATCATTTCTCAATGACATATGCGTGAGCAGAGTAGGTACATATTAAGAGTAGAATTCTTATTTAATCATCTGTTTTTGTGGGTAGAGTCTAAATTTACACAAAGAAAGATATTAATTATTATGAAGGAAGCTTTCTTACATAAATAATGTGTCTTGTATTACTGTCATATATATTATCTGTTTTTATTCCTCTTCTTATTAAACCTCTTAATACACCAACTTTATTCCGATTTACATGATATACGAACAGTTTGTTTACTTTTCGCAGTTACATAGGTAGGTAGGTCATAGGTAATGTTGTTCTTATTCTTTATTGTACAACATAAAACATAAAATAAAGATTGTTAAATAAAATAAAACGTACATGTACAAAGGCGAGCTTAACTCAAAATTGAGTTTTCTACTAGCAAACCTTTGAATGATAAAAAAAAATAGAAACAAAAGAGAACAGTATCAAGTGTACAATCAGGAAGAAAACAACTGTTAAGAATAATGCTAGAATACCCAACTATACAGCATGGATATAATATATACTTAAATACATACATAACTATATAAATAAATATATACCATACATTTGTTGTTATAGTTAGCCATTTCCGTCACATCACACAATCGTGATATTCAATTATTTTCGGGTGCCGCGTTCACCTAATGACAGAGCCCTAACGAGGCGTCTAGCGAATGGTGTCATATCTATCACCGTTAAAATAGTTAAGCACTGCGTGTACCATCATCATCGTTTCAGCCAGAAGACGTCCACTGCTGAATAAAGGCCTCCAAGATGACCAATAACATACCGTCTGTCGTCATTTTGGGGGGAACTTGCCAGTACCTACTCACCACACTTGACAGGTTGGTTGGTGGGCGCAGAATGGCTGCTGTTTCACATTATATATTCAACTAGCAGGGACCCGCGGTTTCACCCGCCGTTTAATTAAAAATAAATTGGATTATTTATAGATAATTTAGAGTACTTCGGCATAGACACTTGACATAGAGTATATGTATTGGATTTCATGGGTTGTTTGGTGGTGGAAGATTGGCTCCAAGTCCTCGTAAGATCACACTAGAGCCGCCCATTGGTACCACGCCTTTAGGCATTTTGGAGGGGATGGCCGTAAAGCGGTCTCAGGCCGCCCCCCAGGCACTTCTAGGGGAGGATTGTAAAGAATTCCCCCAAGCCTCACTGTGCGCTGTGATACGCACACGGCGGCATGTGACCACGTGCGCCCCGCCGTCTTACCGGGGCTCGCTCAGTATTAGCATACAGACCCCCCCCCATCTGTGCGCCCGCGACCCCCGAGAGCACTGGTGGTACCTACCCAGCCGGACTCTTCCACCAATGAAAATCCAAATATGTAGGTATTCCCGGACTATATCGGTTGGTTATATGAAGCTGATTAGTTAATACTTTGACAGGCAGAGAGGAATCAAAGAAAAACATATCTAGTGTTGCTTAAAATATCGCTATAATTACGAGCGTATGCTTGTGTACAAGTGTGTAGGGAACACCGGAACCCGCATGCGCAGGCGCGGCCCTGACTCAACGTATCTGAAGCGCATTCTGCAATGTATTAGAAAAACATTTAATATTCAATGTTGGAGAGTGGATCGGTAGTACCAGGAGTTTTTTCTTCATTAATTCGGTAGCTTCATATAAATAACGAACACGGGACAAACCATCTATGGTTTGTCCCGTGTTCGTTATTTATCGACTAGCTGGGAACCGCGGTTTAATCCGCGTTTAATTTAAAAGAAATTTAGAGTACTTCCACATAGACATAGAATATATAGGTATATTGGATTTCAAGGGTTTTTTTTTGCGCGGAACCCTAATAATTTTTCTAAAATAAAAGTAGTCTAAGTTATTCCTTATAACATCAGCTATTTGCCAGTGAGTCCCGTCAAAATCGGGCCAGCCGTTTCGGAGATTACCCGGAACAAACAGATAGACAGACGGACAAAAACATTTAAAATTGTTTTTTTGCTATAGGTACCGTATATACTTTGATATGCGTTTAGTAAAAAGCTGTTATTTTGACATTACAAACAGACACTACAATTTTATTTATTTGTACCGATAGATAGCAGCTCTGAGTGAAATAAAATGTCTGACTTTTAAAGTCATTTCGAAGTGTTTGAAGTAAGTAAGTAAGTAAGTCATTTATTTTCTCACCACAATAATATAAAAGTTGCAACAAAATACTATATTGTCTAATTACAGTCTTATTCAAGTTTATTGTGGGAGACTGGTGCCTAAGCTAGGCTAAAGCCTGTGTTTCAGGTCACCAGGCCTCCACCCCAGAAGTCATTTTTTGCTCTTTCATAAGCTGCCAAGTGAAGTGTGTGTTGATTTATATCCCAGCCCAATTAGCAATGCGCTAATCGCTAACCCGTCTGCCAAGCGGGGCAATTATGGCAAAACCCTCAAGACAACACAAACCCATACCAGTCGCTGCGGCAATTTTTGGAGGAGGTTTCTGTCCAGCAGTGGACGTTTTTCGGCTGGAATGATGATGAACGATGGACATTTAGAAGTGGGTGAAATTTTAATTGCAAGTTCCCATTACAAATACAACCAAATACAGATAAATTCATCTACGCAGGTGATATACCTGTTAATTAATATACTAAAGCTGCAATAGTGTGTAGAATAACACTGCTGCTTATCAGATGAGTGTACAAGCTAGTCACTTCCCCGTTCCACGCCACGCATCTTATCTAAATGTCACACTCAACTCTTAACTATATATCGTCGGTGTTCGGCAATACAAACCAGG
Organism: Diloba caeruleocephala; assembly: GCA_947459985.1. NCBI lineage: Eukaryota > Metazoa > Arthropoda > Insecta > Lepidoptera > Noctuidae > Diloba > Diloba caeruleocephala. Next base: position 9,408,585 of record OX381627.1, on the reverse strand, counting down.
GATGGCCAACTTGTTCAGGCATGTGATCTACTTTAAAATGTCCTGACCTTTGCGCATCGACTTGATTGTAAGGGTTTAATTTGATGTCGTGTGGTGCCGGCTAAGAATACCACCACCCCATCTCACCCTGTGGGTGTCGTAAAAGGCGACTATGGGATTAGCCTGAGGATGGGCAGCAGCGTCCTTCAAGTACATTTATAACTCAACTGCGATCGCCAACCCGTCTGCCAAGCGTGGCGATTATGGCAAAACCCTGCATTAGGCTCACAACACAAAACCAAACCGGTCGTTGTGGCTGTATTTGGGGGAGGCTTCTGTCCAGCACTGGACGTTGTTCAGCTGAAATGATGAAAAAAATGATGAATTTGATTAATGAAACAATAACAAAACAGATTTAGTGTTTTGTTTTATTAAAAAGTGGTAGTGTGAAGGATGTGTTTTCATTTCTTTAGTAAAATCAACAAAGTCGGGAATGTACTTTGATAATGCCAACTTTAAAGATTTTTCGGATCCACACTTCTTGATTCTTGATCGACACGTGAGTGATCCATTGTCAATGACAAGACATCCAGTATATTCGCCGTCGTCGTTTCAATTAATTTGCAAGTATGTATAACAAAGGCTGCAGCAGAAATAATCAAATCGTCGTTTTCGTCCAACATTATAAAACATACTAAACAGATATTGTCATATTTTGTCGAGCAACAAAAATGATCGATAGTAATTAAGCGTAGGTAGCCTCATCATCATCATCATATCAGCCAAAGGACGTCCACTGCTGAACAAAGGCCTCTCCCATAGATTTCCACAGCGAGCGGTCACATGCCGCCCACTTCCAATGACTCCCAGTGACCTTCACCAGGTCGCCTGTCCACCTCGTTGGAGGTCGGCCCACGCTGCGTTATCCTATCCTATAGCGTCTCAACTCGGGAGCCTTTTTGCCCCAACAGCCATCAGTTTTACGAGCAATGTGCCCCGCCCATTGCCACTTCAGTTTACTGATCCTTTCAGCTATGTCGGTAACTCTAGTTCTTCTACGGATCTCCTCATTTCTGATTCGATTAGGTAGCTTAGCCTTGAATCAATTTTATCGATCGTAAACAGGTAACAGTAACGATCAAAATTTTATGATGCAAGTTTTGTAGGTACATACATATGTATCTATTTACACTTAAACACTAAGAAAGAGTAGACGTGTGGTTTCCGGCGATGAATTAGCCAACCTTCTTCACTCACGGACTATGGATAGCAGGATCCTTTCTTGTACTAAAAATATATCTTGAAATCATATATCATAGGACGTCCAGTGCTGAACAAAGGCCTACCCCATAGACTTCCAGAATTGTGTCAACATTTTGGGGGCGGTTTGCCAGTACTCACCACGCTTAGCAATCGGGTTGATGAATGTAGAATGGCTGCTATTACACAGAAGAGACGCTGCTGCCCATCCCTCTGGGCTCCCAGTCCGAGTCCCTTAGTCACGGTTTACGACGTCCACGTGAGGAGATAGAGTGGTGCTATATTCTTATTCCGGACACCACACGGTTAATGATGAAACGTAGAGAATGCAATATCTATATACGAAACGAGAATAAACGAAAAATTACCGTTAATACGTTTCGTTCAGGTTGCACTGATCGTAACCACTAACAGACTTGAGTTAGCAATTGCAATATGACTGTGACCGTTTATTACAACTGTCACAAAAATGGGCTTCCCAATAAGCCCATTGACATTTAGTTATCGCATTCACATCGTTGACCATTTAAGAAAATCAATATAATGGAGAAGGATGTTGCTGATCTAGCGTACCTACTATTTTTGTGGTGGTTTTATATTTAAAGTAATCAGTGATGAGATCGAAAATTGATCGAAGCTACGGGATTCTGCTAACATTTTGAACGGACATAGGTACAAAAATGTTCATTAAATTAACGTCAAAATTAACACTGAAATGAGACTGAATTGAGGTCATACTGAAATCAGGCTGAACTTTAAGAGGAGCAGAATACCTATTTTTAATTCATAATTTAATCTCAGTTCGGTCGACTTTCATTCATAGTGTTAATAAATTACGAGAATTAGCCCTTATTCTTACTCGAAATCAAATCTATAAGCGCACTAATACACTCTTATACTCCTACACCGTCCTTTCAAGTCCTAACACATACATGACATTGTATGTTTTCTCAATATCAACCTACACAAATTCCTCTCAACTCTACGCTCACATACATACATGAAAATGTATCAAAAACCCATACACATACAGAGCACCTACTTTATATACTCATTTCTCTCAGTTGTCACACACACATGCAAAGAGTAACACTTCAAAGCAGCTGTGCACAGACACGGCGCGGCGGCGTGTGCGTGTTTGCGTGCCGCCCGCCCCGGCATCTCACACCGCCCGCCCTACTCCGCCGCGCCTACTCAATGATGAATGTATTGTTAGGCGAAGTTCTTTGTTCTTAAAGATTTTACTTTAGTGACTTCAAAAATACCATATTATGTCAGTGAAGTTGTTATACGAGTATTCAACGTTGATAACAATAATACTAAACCACTATTACACCGTAAAAAATATATTTACATATCAAAATTGGAAGCAAGACATTATTTTTTTCTCACATACTTTGCTGCTAAATGAGGTTTTGTGTACTTGTGATTGAAAGAAAGGTTAAGAAAAAATGTGAAGATATTACTCATGGATTGTTCTTTATTTCGTTTTCATTTATCAATTTGGATAAATAATATATATACAGTTAATATAAAGTAGCTTTTTATGCTAAATATTATAGGTACCTATAGTTAATATGTAGCTCCAGTGTTACTTAATGTCTCAAGAATCTAATGGCCGAAGTAAGCAAGTCAAATATGACATGACAAATCGGCGTGTTTTGCTTCTCAAAATCAATATAAGGAGCGCTATCTCAAAAAGGGCGTTGTCTCGAAACTGCGGCGCTCCACGATGTGAGAAACTCCCTTTGTTCATCTCAAACATCACGCCCCAAAACCCTAATATAAAAACAACGTAAACTTCTACAGAATAACGCTTTCAGTTTTTACACACTGAGAAATACATACACTTACTATAATACATATTATAAATATATTCACCTTTGAATCTAGTATCTCCTCATACCTAACCGCTATAAATAATTATATCAGACGATAACAAAAAATTTCAATAACTAGTTTTATCTAACAATCTTTCCTTATAGGTTATCTGCCGTAAATCATAACGATAGAAGTTGCTATTCCGCAGTACCTGCAACCTACAAATTAAAGGAAAAGCTGCAATGTACGGACACTACATAACACGTTTTCCATCGCTGTAGGTATCTGTCCGTATCCAGAGCAAATCGATCTTTTTTAACCGACCCGACACTATAAAGTCGTAACTGACGCTTTATCACACGAAAATACACTTAAAATCCGTTTATTCTTACTAGAGTAAGGGTCAGTATTGTACGCAGTCGTTACGGTTTTTCTCTAGAGAACCATCTTTGCTCGCTCCATATTAAATTGTTCTATAATTTTATCAAGTTCATGCCAAATTAGACTCTAAACGTCACAGTTAAGAATCGTTTCTGGACACCACTGTTCTTTTTAAGAGAATCGATCTCGTTTCTTATGCCTTTTTTAAAAGACCTAAACGACATAATATCCACGTTATTTAAATTAGAACCATATTGCTAAGTATTTCAATGGGTTAAAGTAAATTTTTGCTTGTGATGTCATAAGCAGGGAGTAAAGTTGTATCTTTTGCTGGAGAATGATTATTTAAGATTGAATGAGTACTCCTATTGGTTGAAAAGGATATGAGGGGTTCATTACTGTGCTATGTTGAGATGAACAGTTATATTATGTAGCTGTAAAATAAATATTATGTAAGTATTACCTAAGTACTAAATGAGTAAGACGTACGATAATACTTTGGTTAATTACTTTGTTAATTAATTTACTTCAAGTATGTTATCATTAGTGTAGGTAGTTTATATATAGTATATAGTAATATTTGTCTATATTCAAATAAGCATATGTTCGTTATTTGCATAAACATTTTTCTAATTGAAAAAACTAATAAATCATCGATATTTGTACGCCGTAGAGAAAATTCGATCGAAACCTGGGCAGTGCTGCAATCTATGCAGCGGTGCCACATTGACTATCGGTACATTGAAGTGTTGAAATGCTTATACAGAAACGCCACCATGTCGGTTCGAGTACATGAACAGAGCATGGGGGGAAACTGTTTACCGCTGCAATGGAGAATGCCTTCAAGATACCGTAGTAGAAAGATTCGGATTCGGCATTAACATCAATGGCGAGTATATCACTCACCTTCACATCGTAGTCATGGCAGAATCGCTGCAAGAGTTCAGCTCAATACTCGATGATCTCAACAGATTTTCCCAACAGGTTAAAATGAACATGGGCAAGACGAAAGTCATGTCAAATGCCCATGTTGTGCCCATGCCAATATCTGTTGGGAGCTCTGTTCTCGAAGTTGTTGACGAGTATGTCTACCTAGGACAAACTGTCCAGATAGGTAGGTCCAACTTCGAGAAATAGGTCAATCGTCGAATCCGACTCGGCTGGGCAGCGTTTGGGAAACTTCGCAACGTCTTTTCGTCAATAATACCGCAATGCCTTAAGACCAAAGTCTTTAACCAGTGTGTGTGTTACCAGTGAAGACAGAACAGACAGTGAACAGAGACTAGTCACTCACGATGGGCCTCATAGGAAAGCTCAAGGTCACTCAGCGAGCTATGAAGAGAGCTATGCTTGGTATTTCTCTTCGAGATCAAATCTGAAATGGGGAGATCCGTAGAAGAACTAAAGTTGTCGACATAGCTGAAAGGATTAGTAAACTGAAGTGGCAATGGGCGGGGCACATTTCTCGTAGAACTGATGGCCATTGGGGTAAAAAGGTTCTCGAATGGAGACCGCGCACCGGAAAACGCAGCGTGGGACGACTTCCAACGAGGTGGACAGATGACCTGGTGAAGGTCTCTGGGAGTCGTTGGATGAGAGCGGCATGTGACCGCTCGTTGTGAAAATCTAAATGGGAGGCCTTTGTTCAGCAGTGGACGTCCTATGGCTGATATGATGATGATGATGAGAGGAAATTATTGTCATTTTTACAATCCGTACACATTGTGTATGTACTTTTGCGTGTATACAAGAAAAAAAAACAGCAAAGAAATCTCTATAAATAGTCTTCTCTACTCTAGTTTTTAGCATAATATAACCAATAAAAGTCAACCACAGAACATTGACCTACCTATGGTTCATACTCAACTCATATTCACCACGATTGACAGACGGATGTAATTGCAGTAGTCATTTTAAACATACATCAGTATCAAGCAGTTTTTTTTACATAAATCGTGTAGCGCAAGCTGGCCTATGTCCAGCAGTGGACCGTAATAGCCTGATGATACATTAAAAAAACCTGGCATTTTATTACATGCACGACCTGAACAGGGATGTACTGGCAGTATATTTTCCCCTGGGAAACTCGTTAAATTCTCGGTAGTTATGCAAAATTTAACATCAATTACGTTATTACATGCTACATTAAAAGCTTTCGCAACGTTGACTGCTTTTTAATTATTTACGAAAGTCGCCTGCACAATGAAAACATTTCAGAAGCAGATGCTATATCTCACGCGCATTATTTATATAATAATGCTTGTAGTATTTTCCATTTGTTTTACGTAGTTATACAGTAAACTAGCTGAGAATCCCGCGAGGATCTAATTAAACCCTCAAGGAAACATAATAACTAAATAATTTGGTGCCGAACCAACCTATCTCATCCCGTGGGTGTATAAAAGGTGACTATGGGATTAGCCGGTGGATGGGCAGCAGTATTCTTCGAGTATATTATACCTGCGTCATATCCCCCATATTTGCCAGTACTCACCACGCTTGGCAGGCGGGGTGCTGAGCGCAGTATAGCTACTATTCCACTGAAATGCTGCTGTCCATCTCATTAGTTTAGAAATCCTTAGTTTGACCAACTGACTGCAATCGCCAACCCGTCAGCCAAGAGTGGCGATTAGGCAAAACCCCTCAATGAGCACATATCGCACCCAAACCAATCGTTGTGCGTTGGTATGGATTGGATGATGACATAATCAAGCTCTCTGTTAAATTTTACCGCTTGAGCGTATTTGAGAGACTAGTCCAAAAATACAAACATTCACATTAATAACATTAGTGAGAAACGAATACATACTACGCAAGCTGCTAGAGACAAATCTGAACAAATACGATAACAAGCTCTTGCTGATGCGAACGAAGTTCGTTGATCCAACCAATATTGATCCGTCACAGATTGGATTAGGACAAACATGTAATACGTATTATCGGCAAGCAACGACTCTTTGCATGACTATACTTGTTCACTCAACTACACAAGTGCTGTGGCTAGCATGCATTTAAAAAAAAAAAAACCTGGCCTTACTCTAGTATTTTTCCCGTGTCGTGGGTGCGTTTACAAACACAAATTCCACACACTATACCACCCAGATCCGCAACAACTACCTGCACAAATATTTGTTCCGTGCGGGAATCGAACCCACGGCCCGGTGCGCAGCAGCCGACTGTATCAGCCACTACCGACCGTGCCGTCTAAAAGATGTCAGCTTACTTTGTGCAATGTGCTGGCTGGCAATTTCAACTCATATTAAGGGCTTTTTCGCCATTTTAGGCACCTTCTACTGCAGAACTGAGTTCTTACACGCCGATAATGCTGCCCAAAACTAAGCAGCATGACCAGAGCATAGGAGACCGCTGAGTGGAGGCAAGAAGAGACAAAAAAATGCACCAAGCGTTGGAGGGCAATGCGACCTGAATGAGTTGCGGTTGAGGAACTTGGGTCAGTCTGTCGCTAACCAGAAGTAGGTCCGAGATAGCCGGCACGGGCGGAGCGCTGTGTGCCCGCGCTTCTTTGGAGGGACGTGCAGGTGGCCAGGTCGCACAAAGACGGGCCTGTCAGACTAAGTGACGGGCCGATACCTGCCGGGGGTGCGGCTCAATTCGTAGCAACCCCATGTACGTAAATAACACCGTAAGATTTTAGTGGATAGGAAAAATATTCTGGTCTTCTCCAGAGCGGAGGAAGTTCATGAAAATTTACCCAATACAAAAAAGGCAGCATTAGTAGTTTCATATTCTTATAACTCCACGGCACGGGTGGCGCGGTGGCTTTTTGATTGGCTTCCCGCGCTGTATCGCAGGTTCTCTTCTTATCTTAATATTTGTATGATCTACATTTTTGTTTCGGGTCTGGTTATTTGTGCATGAGATATTTATATGTGTAAACTGTGCCCACGTAACAGGATAAAAATCGTTTTGAAAAAAATATGTTTTACAGCGTGGCCTTAAACCTTTTTATGAGCTCTCTCTTTAATTTTTTAGCTATATTCAGTACTGAGTATATGTTTCCACGAGCAATTTCCTCAACGCCTCGATGTTTAAAATAATCATGAAATGTACACAGATGTGTTGTTATACACCAAAGATATATATAATATCCTCCTTTCAATTGCTAATGAATATAAACGTAATAAATAGTCTCATCCATGTTCCTATAAGGCCTGCAAAAAATACATAGAACCTATAAATATAAATAATTTAATTTTTATTAAAATTGTTCATTTTCTTTCTCTTCAACCACGCCCATCGTGTTCTCCCACTACTTCCAATTCAGCACATCGATCACGCCATGAAACACTTCTCTTTGTTAGAAACTCCATTGTCCTGAGCTTTGTTGTCTAAATCTTAGTCATAGTCCAAGAGACGCGGTTAAAACGCTCGAGTTATTTGACATTAGCAGTAAAACAGATGTTTAGTTGAGATCTTTGGGGTTACAGGATAACAATACAATAAAAATTCAATAAAATGGAATGGAGATATAATTAAACGACAAAGGAACAAATCTACGAAAGTCCTTCATTTTACTTTCTGTGTCATTCTTTTACAGAAACTGGCTTCAATAGTGTTGTTTTAATTTGGAATTATTTTATGTATTTATAAAATCTACTGCTTAATATTATGCCATACCTATTAAATGACAGCTATAACTTAAGAATTATACTATTTTGATGACCTGCAAATAACTTCATTTTCATAATTTCGTACACCAACCAAGTCATTAAACCGTGCTCCTAAACGCTTTTCTGGTAAGCAACGGTTTCCATTAAATCGCCTGTGAACATTAGCCCGGATATCTAGTCTATTAGCAATAAATTCTAAACTAAATATTTCTCCCACCCTCAACCACCAGTATAATCCACACAATGCCTTCCCTCCCTAACTCCTAAACCACAGGAGTATTGGTGCCAGGCGCTGTCTCAGAACTGCACCCTCCCACCCCATCCCTAACAGGGGATAAGGGTGGCGGCGATAATTAATATTCGAGCCTTCCCCTGCTGACGCTTTCTTTGTGGGTTTTGTAAGACGTACCACCTATAGACTCTGATACCAGTGAATTTTGAAAAGCGTAATACTTGAAAATCTGGCTCAGAAAGACAAGAAGAAATTGCTTTCAAAATGATATAGAAGTAAAAAATATGGATCAATATCGCAGCTCTAATACGTCCACATGGGTTTCCTAATACTAGCTACAATAAACAATCACACGACATGGCTATAATCACCACGCTTGAAAGGTGGATTGGTGATACCAGTATATCTTTTAATCTTCCACAGTTGGGAAAAGGCGCAAGGGAATAGATACGTATACGTAGGCCTCCTACCGGCTGAAACCACCGGAGCACCGAAGGGAGGCTTCAGTAACTCAAATAATCTCCATCTAGGGGCACCAATTGGTGCCACGCCTTTAGGCACATCTCAGAAAGGATGACCGTAAAGCAGTCACCTTCTCTACCCAAGGGGAAGCGACTTTAAAGAAGCCACCCCCAAGGCACATCTTAGGTGGATCGTAAAAGATTCCCCTGAAACCTCGCTGTGCGCTATGATGCGCACACGGCAGCACGTGGCCACTTACAAACCACAGTGTTCTCGGGGGTCGCTCAGTATGTTCACGTAGATTCCCCAATCGGCGCTCTCGACCCCCAAGCCCCTCGCCATATAACGACGACAGGAGGTTCAGGCATGTTGGATATTGGCCCGGTTGCTGTCATTAGACAGTAGTTGTTAAACCAAGTCTGCGAGGCCTTTTAGGCGGCTTAAACAACTCTGACACAAGGTTGGCCACTAACAATAAGAAAAGAAAAAAGCAATGAAAATGTTTCATAACCATGGAGCTTCTCGCCCTTTCTTCTCCATAGGAAATCTACATCTTCAAACAGTCACCAATATCATCATATCAGCCAAAGGTATGTCTACAGCTGAACAAAGGCGCCCAAAGATCGGTTACCCGTACCCTTAGCGCCCACATCCAGTGTCTTTCACCAGATCGTCTGTTCATCACGCTGAGCTTTCCAGGGCGTGATCTCAACTCGAGAATTTTTTCTGCCCCTACGGCCTTCAGTTCTACGAGCTATGTCATCAATTACCTATGCCTACGCAATTGAAAGGGAGATAAAAGTCCAGTGAAATAAAAACAATAGGTAGTACCAATGACATTTTACATATACTACGAGTATAGACGCGCCATACACGAACATTAGGTCACTACAGCACGGAGCCATTAGACCGCGTAATATAAAATAAAACCAAATAGATTTTTTTTTACAGTATCTGTTTATGTTAGGTATTTATTTATTTACGAAATAAAACGTCTTTTTCGCTCACATTTGCAGTATACTTCGTGCATCGTCTCTAAAAAAAGCATTATGTTGCTGAATTACGCTTATGATTCACGTCGAGCTGCGACACTGGTCGGTGCGTGACTATGTGAACTCCGGGCGATTACCTTGCTTTCATGTGACCATAGTTGAGCGCGGGCAACGCATCCACTCTTATAAAAACATCTTAGGCTTACACATTGAATCATATTTACAAGTAATATTTTGACGTAATTCATGTCCACATGTTCTTTGTTTCTATCTCTACTTAACGCACAAAGGACGAAAAGCGGAGCTCACTCGTACATCTGTATTATTTATTATACATAAAATGCTTTGTTTGCCGCATTGCACAGTTACTTGCATTCATTTCGAGGCGCTCGAAGAATAATCCGGTAAGGTGCTTTTAATGTTTTTAATTAAATGAAGGATCACGTTCATTCAAAATAGACAAAAAAATATACTATTAGAACATCATATCATCGGATCACAAATGGACACTGCTGAACAAAGGCCACCCCCATAGACTTACACAATTGTGTGGTCACTGCAATCGGGGTAATTTGTCGGTACTCACAGCGCTTGGCAGGCGGGTTCGTAAGCGCTGAATGGCTGTTGTTCTACAGAAGGGACGCTGCTGCCCTCAGGTTGAGAGTACCTTAGTCACCTTTTACGACATACATGGGAGGAAATCGAGCGGTGTTATAATCTTAATCCGGATATCACACGGAATAATAAAAACTGTTGACCGGAGCAAAATGTCTAAGCAGCGAAGTACAATTCGCTGACCGACAAGACAAAGCTCCATTTCAATCTAGGTACTTCCACTTCGTTCCACGCCGTGTGGTGCCGGCTCAGAATACCACCCCATCTCCTCTCGTGGGTGTTGTAAAAGTCGACTAAGTGATTAGCCGAAGGATGGGCAGCAACGTCCTTCGAGTACATTAACAACTCATGCGATCGCAACCCGTCTGCCAAGCGTGGCGATTATGGCAAAACCCCCCAATGAGCCCACAACACACCCATATCGGTCGTTACGGTGATCTTTGGGGAGGCCTGTGTCCAGCAGTGGACTTCTTTCGGCCTAAATGATGACTTTCACGTCTCCCTGAGTATAGCTCTATCACGTTGGTGAAGATGCTGCTATTCGCCTTTGCTGCCTTTTTAAACAGTAAAGTGTTGAACTGATAGCAGTTATGAACTAGTCATTCAGTCAGTCAGAGGATTTAGTTTTTATTTAACTTTTGGCTAGTGGCCAAGCTTGTGCCATAGTTGTTCAATCCGCCCAAAGGCATCCGACTTGGCTTCACGACTGGGACTTGGGAACGATGATATTACATGCCCTCTGAGACACAGAACGGAGATGTTCAGTTCAAATACCACTATGTGGTCACCCAAACAAACAATGACCGCGCTGAGTGTTGCTTAACCTCCCCCATCGTTTACCGATCAGTGAGTGCAACTGGCTGTGAACGCCTAAACTTAAGGATTAAGTTAATAAAGGTATAATACCAATTACAGAGACATCGATCGCTTTTAAAATGCTCTAATTCCCTGACGTGAGAAAACGAATTACCGTCTTACCACTAATCCGTATTGGAAGAATTACAAGTAAAGTTTGTATTTTATAAACCCACTTTTAAAGGGATTACATCGCGTATATTATTGATTATTCTGACGTTTCCCGTTGTCAGGAAAATCAAAAATCTATAATATACGCGATGTAATTCGTTTCGTAATTTCAGCTGAATAAAGTCCACAGCTGGACACATACCCCCAAAGTTCGCCACAACTACCAGTATGGATGTGTTATGTGCCCATTGGGGGGTTTTAGCATAATGGCCACTCTTGGTAGGCGGGTTGGCGATCGCAGTTGAGTTGTTAATATTCTCTAAGGACGCTGCCATCCATTCTCCGGTTAATCCCGCAGTCGCCTTTACGACACCCAAGGGATGAGATGAGAGCAAAGTCACTGTTAAATCCGCAGTGAAATCTTTAATATAGTATTATTTTTACTACATTTCACTACGGATTATTATCTGAGTTTGCTTCACTAGTAAGCTCACTTCTTAATCTGCAGTAAAATCGTTATTTCATATTGGGTTTTTACTATTTTTCAGTGCGGAATCAAAAGTGAGTTTGCTACTGAGTTCATACAGAATAGCACTGTTGTAATCCGTTTACAAGTGTTTTATTATAATGAGTAATAATCACGAAAACCTAAGACGTTACTAAAGTCTAAGGTACATGTACACTAGCGAAATTTGTTATTTAGTAGTGTGTAATTTGATCGAGGACCTAAGCTTTTCTCTTGTCCTGTTTAGGACTGTCAGATGGCAAAATTAAAAATGAGAGCAGGTTAGTGATACTTTAAAACAAAGGAGGATTACTCGATACTTAAATAAAATGCTACAAGTAAGTTTTCATATTTTATTAGTTAAATATTCCCAGTCTTTGAAATACGCTGTCAACAAAAACAGTATTGTCCAGGGAATACTATATTTATTTCCATAATTAGCAGAATTAAGACCAAATTAAGACCGTGTTTCCAGCATTTGCTTGTTATGTCCGCAGAACGTAATTTCATTTGATTTCATCCCTGTTATCATCTGCACTGATATACCTACAACCAGTTTCACTAAACGCTAACACAGCCAAGTGCCAAAGCATACCTACCACAACATACCTAACAGATTGTAATGCCAATACATAATCTGCGTGCTCAAAAACACACTAGAAAACCTACCTTATTTTTTTAAGTCTAAAGTTCAACTTGAGTTACTGATAGTGCCAGTTCATCTACATCTCGTGAGCGACAAGGACGCAAGATGCCGTCGAGATTAGAAGCCGTCTGTATTGATCGCAGTACCCCCAGCCTGGTGTGGGGTGGGAGTCACCATTTTGTTAATCTCGCTCCATGTCTGTTCGGGGTGGATTTTAAATGGATTTTCTGTTCAGTAATAGATGGCTGGAATGGGGTACGCTATAATTTCTAAATGGGTAGGCTTTCACACTTGAATATTGTGGTTTTCGGGTTGACTGAAGTCTGGTAAAACCATATTATATCATAATGTTATGGAAATATAATGCATTTTAGTATATTTGGCTATCTTTAGGGAATTACGAAATTATAAAATCGTAAATATACGTAAAAAAATGGAGAATTATTAAAGTTTGTCATTTGTAAAGTCAATATGCAAAATCGAATCGAAATAAAGTAATAGTTGTGCCTCCGTAATAATAAACACGCTTTTGTCCGAAGATCCGCAAAAAGTACTGAGACATCACTGACATGTGTGGATTGAAATCACTGAAAGCACTGGAACGGAACTGTGCGGGCACGGTGACGAGACTGTGTCGTCACTGAAATGCGTGAATCGACCTTTATACTGACTGACAGACTTATACTAACTGACAGACTTATACTAACTGACAGACTTATACTAACTGACAGACTTATACTGTCAGACCATAGGCAGGTGTTTTAGCCATTAATAGCTACATAACGCTCATATTTACAGATTCCATTTTCGAAAATGGCATAGCCGGCCAGTACAGCGGAACACGGGGTAAGTGGCATTAATTCCTCAAATGTTTAGCGTAGTTTTCATGACTATTTGGTAATAAATCAATGCTTATTAGGTCGTGTAAATAGATGCACTCGTTGCTTGCAGGATATAACGCAACAAACGTGTAACTAGATTTTCGTTCTGTGATGCCAAGTAAGAGTTTTAACTAGAATATTGGGACTACGAGGGCGGCACTGAAAATTTCGGGAATCAAGGAAGTGACACAACATTACTATTTAAAAATGTATTTATTGCTTTTCGAAGTATTCTCCGCGAAATTTGACACATTTTTCCATACGATGGAACCAATCATTGAAGCAACCATTACATTCGGAAGTTGGGGTCTCCAAAACGGCCGTTTTGTAGGCGTCCACAGCTTCTTTAGGTGATGAAAATCTCTGTCCACGCAATTTATTCTTTATTTTAGGGAAAGTATAGAAATCATTAGGGCTTAGGTCGGGGCTGTACGGCGGATGGTCTAATAATTCTATGTTTTCTTGCTCTAAAAACTCTTTTGTTCTATGCGCGGTGTGAGAACTCGCATTGTCGTGATGGAGGATGATGCGGCGGTTGCAGTTCTCTCTACGGAGTTCAGAAACGACCTGTGGCAAACAAATGCTAGCATACCATTCTGCATTAACCGTTCTTTGTCCCTCAAGAGGAATAGTCGTAACATGGCCGGTTTTGGAGACAAACGTGGTCACCATTTTTTTTGCAACACTCCGTGAACGAACAATTTTTGTTGGCTTTAACTCATTTTCGAACACCCATACTCGTGACTGGTTTTTTGTTTCGGGTTCGTACGCATATATCCAGGATTCGTCACCTGATACGATGTTGTATACAGCATTTGAGGATCCTGCGTGGAATCTTTCGAGAGTTCTGACGCACCAAGTAACGCGAGCCGCTTTTTGCTCTTCACATAGCAAATGCGGTATCCTTCGGGAAAACAACTTTTTTACACCTAATTGTTCATGCAAGATTATTTGTATTTGACTCATGCCAATGTCTAAAGTTGCCTGAATTTCGCGGTATGTCACATCTCGATCTTCCTCAATCAGCTTACGCACAGCATCAACGTTTTCTTGGGTGACTGCAGTTTTTGGACGACCTTGACGAGGATCATCACTGAGCTTGACACGTTCACGTTGAAATTCAGCAAACCAGCGATAAATTGTGGTTTTGGAAGGGGCTTCATCACCAAATGCAGAAATCATCCGGTCAACACACTGTTTTTGTGTTAAACCACTTCGAAAGTCATAATAAATCATCGCTCTTGAATTTTCTCGAGTCAATTCCATTTTCTCAACGACTAAACAAGTTTGACAAAACCTTGTGACAAGACCGTGAATCTTTTTTTAAATAAATAAATGGTATTCGATTTGTAAAACCCAGGAGTTTTCAATTAAAAAGATTTTAATATGACAGGAACAGTGGAAATATTCCATTCCCGATACTTTTAGTGCAGCCTATGTATAAGACCGATCTGCGGTTAATGTTGATAGGTCAATATAGTGATTGAACTTGTGGAAGTATCACCAAGTGCAGATACAGACTATACTTTCAATCGACTTTGTGTTTTTATTACATTTTTTATTATCAAAAAAAGTATGCTTTTTACCGTTTTTAAATAAGAGTAATGAAATTTATTTTCATGTTTTTTGGAACAGAGTTCCTTACCGCACGTTATCGTTCAGATTTGTTTGCGAGTTGAGGGACTAGACCGAAAAAAGTGTAACAATGAAAAACGACACCAAAAACCGACATCTTTTTGCAGTGTTTTTTGAGGCACTTCCCGATCACCTAGGAGACTAAAACTTAATAGAGTTACTTATAATAGTTTCAATAGAGTGAGCTTATCGTCAATTTTGAGAATATGCGAAAATATTTATTATTCTTACGTTTAAATACCCTTTTTTATTCATATAAACTGAATATGATTAAAAAAATTGCGTGATAATATGACGCTTGGATGAAATTAAAACCCAAAAATATGTATCCTACTTCAGTTACCATAAACCACTTATTACTGCAGTAGAATGTAATAATAATTAAAACTGTACAATTTTTATATATCTATAAATATAATAAAATAGTGATATATTTTATTTACTAACATTCCAAAAATGTATCTGCTATACCAACTTTATTCACATTTTATGATTCGTTTAATTATTTTATACTGACTCGTCATTTTTGGTACCCGAGCTATCCTAAAAATTTCTTCTACTTTCTTATTACTCTGTTTTAGAGCTATAATTAAACGCTAACATTTCACGGCGAACAGGTCATCGTGAACAATTTTACGGGGAGAAAATTGGCAATATTTATGACCAGAGTTGCCATACTACAGGTCGGCTAGAATTCGGGCCATGTTCTAATTTGTGTTCGAGTGTACTATTTGATCTTTTCGTTATTATTAATTTATTATTTGTATCATAACGATGGCCCGGAGGATATTCTGTTGTTTTTCAATATTAAGTGCGATGAGCAGTTACACATACGGTTGTATAGAGTAATTAATTACACTGTAGTTAAATCATGACTTATTACATGAGTCACACTGAATGTATTTAGAATTAGCCAATAAGAAAAGTTGACGTGAAAAAGATATTCAAATTTGAAATCAAGAACTCTTAACGAAGCTGTATAAGTACATTAAATTCATATGTCAATTGTTTTTACAAATTGGCGGCAATTTTAAAAATAAAGAAACAGTGCATGTCTTTTCTCGAAATAAATTTGACTAGAGAACATTTTCATTATTCAAATTATTACGACTTTTGTTGCAGTCTTAATCAACAACTATTTTATGATACACTAAAGAACAAACGTAAAGAAGGGCAGAAGTCAAGGGATAAAAAATTAGTGCCTCATTTTTTGGACGGACGGGGCATTTCGCAATAATTGCGCTAGAGGATAAGGTTCATAGAAAATGTTCGACAGAAGCGTGCAAGAAGCAGAGTCCTCTCCATCACGACAACGCTCCAGCTCACTCCGCCAGATGGACAATCGAATATTTGTCTATGGAATGACGGTGCTTAGAAAGGAACGGAGACTACTTCGAAAAACAATAAAAATATAAACAGGTTCCTACATCATTCCGTTTATGAATTACTAAGTCACCCTTGTAATTAGCCATCATTGTAATAAATCAGGAATATTATAATTTGAGGCTGGCAACACATTAACCATTACGACCGTTGTTTTTCGGGTTATTGTGCGTCTCTATTTCCCCTGATTGAGCAAAGCATAACAATTTAAAAGTGAACGCAGAGCGATCAGGAATCACAGTCCAATGAAACAATTAAACGAAATAATCAGCATCGCGTGCGCGCGGTTTCACACATCTTGCTACATGGATACCACTGTGTATCACTGTTGCGCCACATGGACTCCTGAACCAATCTCTGACATTCCTAAATGCATCACTTCCACTTTGCTTACGACCCGGAATATTTACCCAGGGCATAAGATTTCGGAAACATCTTCAGGTCCAGATATTTGAACACGCTTCAATGTGTAATACTTAATACCTCCTGGGCGGGCGATTTCTTATAGTTTCTTAGATTTTTCCGTATATAAAATAAAGAGAGAGGATTTGTTTTTATAATTCTTGTGATGAGACGAGCATGTCATTCGCGTGGTGGTAAGCGGTAGGCCTGCCCATTCGGGTGTCACAGGCGCGCAGATTGGGGAGTCTGCGTGCTCATACCGAGTGACCCCCGGGAAGATGGTGGCGCGCATGTGGTCACGTGCCGCCGTTTGGGCAGTACAGTGCACAGCGAGACTTGGGGGGATCCTTTACAATCCTCCCCGAGAAGTGCCTGGGAGCCGGCCTTTTTACAGTCGCCTTCCCTCCGCTGGAGAGGGTGGCCGCTTTACAGTCATCCCCTCCGAGATGTGCCTAAAGGCGTAGCACCAATGGGCGGCTCTAGTGTGATCTTAGGAGGACCTGGAGCCCCCTTTCGGTGCCAAAGATGACCGCTCCAGTGGTTTTAGCCGACAGGAGTCCGGCATACCCCTTCGCCCTTCCCCGGGGCGAAGGAAGTTCATGAAGAAGTTCCCTGCATCCACCACTGGACACCAATAAAAAAATAAAAAGGCCTGCTCATAATAATTGTAATGCTACTGAGGACTGGCGTGGCATCACACTGCGGTCGGCACCTCGAGATGAAGTTATTTATCCTCTTATGCCCAACAACTTCACTAGCTATAGTGCGCTTCAAACCGGACCACAGTAATGTCTAAAGTTTCAACACTACTGCTTAGCGGCTAATATCTGGCACTGGGCTGGGACCTACCTAGCCGACCTCACCACCGTCACATTAAAATATATTCCAGAGTTGCCAATAAAACAACGTTATCATCCACTGCATATCGCAGCCCACAGTTGAACACATTTCTCCTAATAAGGAAATGGTCCACGGTCATCACGCCGGATAACATCATCTTCGAATGGAATAAAAAACTTGTGAATAAGTCTATTATTTAAAATAATTGGCGCTGTGTAAAAAGTGTAAATTAATTATTCATTTAATGTTGTAACGATAGCATAACTCATCAATTAATGTGAGATAGAGCGCGCGACTCGCAGTAGGGTTGTACGATTTATATACATACATACATACATACATATAATCACGCCTCTCTCCCGTAGGGGTAGGCAGAGACCACTTCTTTCCACTTGCTACGATCCTTACATACTTGTTTATTTATTTATTTATTTATTTATTCATTGCATTCACGTTGTATACCAGATGTTACATAGGTAGTATAAAGTTTCAAACATGAACCCTGCCAGGGCACAGCAATACATTTGTTTAACTAAAACTATATATGACATTAGATAACCAATAAAAATATTATCACCTCAAATTTTTTTTTTACATTAATCAAATTATGCAATCATTATTACAATTGAATTTTCATTTTACATTATCTAAATAAGTGGTCATCTAATATAAGTTTATGCTTAATTTTTTAGTGGGGATTTCATAGTATGTTTGCAGATAGTAAAATATATATTTTATTGACTTTGATTATAATGTGCGTAATCAAATATTTTTGTTAATTAGTTAAGAATTCTTTCAGACTATAATAGCACTTCTGTATAAGGTAGTTTTTAAGTGTGTTTATAAACTTATTTTCATACTCGATATCTTTAATATCATTCGGCAATTTATTATAAATTTTTATGCACATTACAAAAGGTCCTGAATGATAAAGAGTTAGTTTTGAACTTGGCAGAGCTAGTTTATTATGGAATCTTAGGCTGCGTTGCTGCGGGCGTTGGTCTTTAGCTAGTGGGAATAATGACGCATGCTTTCTGACAAACTTGCCTACCTCCAAAATATATAAACTTGTTAATGTGAGCATTTCATAATTAATAAAGTACGGTTTGCAGCTCTGCATTTGGTCAATGTTTGCGATAATTCTTATGCACTTTTTTTGTAAAATGAAGAGTTTTTCTACTTCAACGCTATTTCCCCACACTGCAATTCCATACATTAGCCAAGAGTATGCGTACGCGTAATATGCTGACATGGCTGTCTTTGAATCGGTTGATCTTTTTAATTCAATTAGAGGGTACGTAAAGCCTGCAAGTCTACTGGACACAGCTTCAATATGGGCCTTCCAATTTATATTAGTATCTACTGTCAACCCTAATAGTTTAAATTGATCTACACATTGAAGCTGCATGTTATTGTATGAGTAGTCAATATCCAACGGACGTTTTTGATAAGGTCTGTATTGCATTAGTTTCGTTTTAGAGAAGTTTATTTCCAGATTGTGATCCTTCAACCAACTAACTATTTTTGAAATCTTTTCGTCTAGTACTGAATTTAAATTGTTTCTGTCGCTACATGGAAATACTATCGAAATATCATCAGCAAAAAGCACACTTTGGGAATTTATTACATGTGGCAAGTCGTTTATGTAGATTAAAAATAAAATGCACCCTATTACACTGCCTTGTGGTATAGACATAGTTACATCCGCTTTGTGTGATCTCACGTGGGTTATTATGCCAGTGTGTGGGTGATTGTATTCTACTTCAACGTATTGTATGCGATTTTGTAGGTATGAG
Organism: Diloba caeruleocephala; assembly: GCA_947459985.1. Lineage (NCBI taxonomy): Eukaryota > Metazoa > Arthropoda > Insecta > Lepidoptera > Noctuidae > Diloba > Diloba caeruleocephala. Next base: position 9,389,158 of record OX381627.1, on the reverse strand, counting down.
GAAAACCAGTTGTGCGCGATTCCTCTTACACCTATTTGATAAAGTTTATTTAGTAATATTTTATATGAGACCCTATCGTAGGCTTTACTCATATCCAATAGTAATCCGACTGCATATTTTCTATTATTTATTATATTTAACGCTTCTTGGATGTATTTAAATACTGCTAGGGTTGTAGATTTATCTTTTCTAAATCCATTTTGGCAGTCGTTAAAGATTTTATATTTTTCACAAAAGATATTTAGCCTCTTAGACATCGCTGTTTCCAGTATTTTAGAGAAAGTGGGTAGTAATGCTATAGGGCGATAGTTTCCTGCATCAGTCTGTTTGCCTTTTTTGTATATAGGTTTCACTATGGATATTTTTAGTATATCTGGAACTATGCCTTCCATAAAAGATTGATTAATAAGGTAAGTTAAAGGCGTTATCAATTCTTCGATACATGATTTAACAAGTATTGGTGGTATTTCGTCATGCCCAAAGCTTTGTTTATTCTTTAAGTTCCGAATGATAAATTTGACTTCGTCTGGATTAACTGCTTGCAAATATATGGAGTTTTCACTAGGAGTTATAACATGGCGACCAGGTGGCTCCTCGTAACTTGTCGTAGCATTTGTTTTCCCCACCGATATGAAGTAATTATTAAAGGCATTTGCGACCAAACTCGGATCTTCCACAAGAATATTATTCACATGAAGTATTATCACACACTATATTACACACTCGCCTTATACACTTTTTTCGTCAATCGTTCTTCATTCATTCTCTCAACATGGCCAAACCATCTCAGCATGCCTTTCTCAATTTTTGTCACTACATCTTCTTTCAGACCACAACGTTTTCTTATCTCACCATTCCTTATCCTGTCACTCAGTTTAACTCCTATCATACTTCTTAACGCTCTCATCTCAACTGCATTTATTCTGCTTTCATGTTTCTTCTGCCATACCCAACTTTCACTTCCGTACATGATGAGTGTCGGAACCAACACCCCCTCATGCACAGCCAAACGAGCCTTGTTAGACACCTTCCGACTGTTCATAAAGGAGTGCAAAGCTCCATTCACCATGTTTCCTGCATTCACTCTTCTTTCAATATCACTCTCACACTTTCCATCTCTTGTAAACTTTGAACCCAGATACACAAACTCATTCACCTGTTCAATTTGTTCATCTCCAATCACGATATTGCAGTCTGTCACTGCCTCATCTCTTTCAAACACCATCACTTTCGTCTTCTTTACATTTATCTTCATTCCCTTTCTAACAAGAGCTCCACTCATAGCAGTTACCATCTCCTGCAACTCCTCTGCCGAGGACGCAAGTAATACTTGGTCATCAGCATAGAGAAAACATTTGACGAGTAACTCATTCATTCTCAACCCACTTTCATTCTCTTTTAAATCTGTCAAGCAATTGTTCATGAACAGATTAAACAGCCACGGTGACGCTACACATCCCTGTCTAACACCCTTTTCGATACTAAACCATTCAGTGTACGCCCCGTTTATCCTTACACAAGCACTAGAATCCCTATAAAGAGATTGCAGTGCTCGTATGAGATTACTATTTATATAAAATTACTAAAATATTTACTAAAAATAATTCCATCTATCTATCAAGGCCTCTCCAAAATTGGACATGTGTAATCTTCAATGTTAAAGTGATCGACATAGCACACCGAATCAGCAAGCTGAAGTGGCAGTGGGCTGGTCCCGTCTGTCGAAGGACCGATGTCCGTCTGTTTATTTTTCTTGTGGTCAGTGGTCAACCTTGGCTACACATCAAGCTATAAAAATCCAGTTTAAGCTGATCACGCATTGTATAGGCTTTCAGTATGATGAGAGATCAGCATAAACTGGTTTTAATAGCTTGATGTGTAGCCGTGTGTACTTACCAGAGTTGTTCAAGCCGCTCAAAGGCCTCCGACTTCGCTTAACGAATGCCGTCCAATGAAAACAACCGGGACCGACGTGCCCTCCAAAGCACGGAGACGCTCAGTTCAAATACCACTATGAGGTCACCCATCCACAGACCGACCACGCCAAACGTTGCTTAACCTCACCGATTATTTACCGATTAGTAAGAGCAACTGCCTATGAGCGTATAACTCTACTAAAACTGTATCGGTCTGTGTCTTGCGGCATAAACAATACCTTCATATTTAAGTGTAGGTATGTATTTATCTATAGCTGTAACATAAATAATAAATAAATAAAGACTTACCAAACCTAATTTCCAAAATGCATCCGTCCATTTTACTGATAGCTTGGAGCTTTTCAGCATCGAGCTCTATTTAAACGTCAACTTCAGCGCTACCATCGAGTCAAAAGCACTAACTGCAGCCAACAAGTTGGGTGTCCTTAATAAAGAATGGCGATACATCACACCTGGTTAGCTTCTTAATCTATACAAAGCACAGGTCCGATCCTGTATGGAGTATTGCAGCCATTTATGGGACGGCTCAGCAAAGAACCAGCTTGCTGCACTCGATGCGGTAGAACATAGAGCTATAAAACTAGTGACAAGGCACTGGTGTCCAAGCTCCAGAGCCTGACACATCGGCGAAACGTTGCATGCCTATCTGTCTTCTACAGATTGTACTTTGATGACTGCGCGGGGACTACATGAACTGATCCTATCTCCCTTCTACCATCCATGCGTACCATACGTAGAGCCAAAGTTTAGAACTCCTTGCGTATGTTTTCCTTATCTTTTTTTTATTGATGTCCAGTGGAAATTCTACATGGAACTTCCTTCACCCCGGGTGCCACCTATTAACTTTTAAAGTTAGAGTGAATAGGAATCGAGGTTAAGGTCAAGTTAAATTAAAAATGATATACTATTATAATCTATATCCTTATGTTGCAATTGGACCCAGTATCTGGCTTAGTTTTCCTCACTTTACTTCTGCATCGCATATTAGCGCAAACATTAGCTTATTATATGATATTCATTAAGTTTCATGTAATATCAATGCAACCACTTCTGCCAGCCTTAATCTCGAACCGCTTCTCAGCTGCGCAGAGATTTGCATAGCGTATACGCAACTTGTGGAACAGTGACTGTATGCAATTATACCGACAACTTGCTCCTGTGTCGGCTCGGCTTTGACAAGCTTCTTTGTTATTATTAAATGTAATTATCGAAGCACCATTACACTAGGAATAATGGAAGCAAAATAAAGAATAGTTGGAAAATCCAAAAGTGCACGCCTCATAATCTTTAATTTATTAAATAATAAACTACTTCGAATTATACCGGGAAAAGTAATAGGCTTCTATTCCTCAAAATACTGAAGCCTATAATAAAAACTAACTCGATAAGTGAAGTATTTCGCTCGTTATCGTGACCACAAGATACGGGATCCGCACATACAGACACACGGACGTCCAAGACAGAACTTTTTTAAACAATTTTTTAACTAGTTTAAATAATAAAAAGAGATTTAAAAATATCATGAGTGTTAAAAATAGTGTTTTTTCTCAACATTTGTCTATTTATATTCACTTATAAAAGCAATAAAGAATAAAAAAAGTGACATTTTAAGTTGGAGAATCACCCGGTGTGCGAAAACTGACAGTAATACCCACCTCAACGCTTCGCTTATAAGGCGTGCAATAGTGCCGGACGAAGCATCAACAGGCCAAGTTAGCGAGACTGGAAAAAATGGCTGTAAAAACAACATCCTCCATAAACTATCATATAAGTGGAACCTCTGAAAGAGCTCCAGGCTGGTCACAAACCACCATGGCTTAACCAGACATCTCTGAACCAACTCTGGAACCAAATAAAATAGAAGTGTCTGTTTGTAAAGTCAAAATAACTGCTTTTTATTGTTTGTCTGTCTGTTAGTACCAGCTAATCTCCTAAACGGCTGGACTTATACTGACGGGACTTTCACTGGCTGGTAGTTCATATTATAAAGAGTAACTTAAGCTACTCTTATTATAGAAAATTAACTAGTGTTTCGTGGAAAAAAATTCAGACCCATGAATTCCAATATATGTACTCTATGTCAAGTGTCTATGCTCTAAATTATTTATAAATAATCCTATTTATTTTAAATTAAACGGCGGGTGATACCGCAGGGCACAGTATTCATTTGAAATCTATACCAATACACCTAATAAAATTTAAGTGATGTCTGTGATTTAGAAATAAATGCCGAAATTTTAGTGAAAACTGCATGACGACTTAGCTGAAAGGATTAGTAAGCTAAAGTGGCAATGAGCTAAAGTGGCAATGAGGGTACATAGCTCGTAGAACTGATAGCCGTTGGAGCAAAAGAGGTGTCGAGTGAAGATCGCGCACTGGAAAATGCAGCATGTGACGGCGTGGTGAAGATTACTGGGAGTCGTTGGATTCGAGCGGCATATAACTGAGCGTTGCTGGAAATCTATGAGGCCTTTGTTCAGCAGTAGATATCCTTCAGCTGATGATTATGAGGTCTTAAGAGGACGAAAACGCATCCTAATTATATACCTAAGATACAGATACAGTGACTGCATCAACCCCAGAAAACAAATATACAAATAATAGGATAAGCTGATTAAAATTCTCTCCTCTTCATTTCCAATACACTACATATCAAACTCTACATAAACAACGTTAACTCGGGTACCATTACGTTCAGGCTGTCGGCGCGCGCGCATTGTATTCAAATGCGCGGGTCGAACGCACGCTCGAGAGTCGAGACGGGTGACCCCGGCTACGTCACGAAATTAACACGTTTGTCGTTTACGAAGCGATCAATAGTGTTTTATGATTAAAGATTGATTGATGTATTTGGATATATCGCGGGCGTAGAGGGAAAACAAAATAACACACATATGTCTCAAAAGAGATTAGATTTCTTTGCTAAAGCATTCTAACCATTTAATCTAACACACATTTTGATCATTAAAAACTGCTTTGGTTGTACTAGAATTACGTAAATGGTTTTTATTTTTTCTTAGTGATACTTATTTTATGAATATACCCAAAAGATGATAACTAGAAGAATACATAGCTTATATAGTATGTGAATGTTATTGTATACATAAATAATTTATCTCTATAATTTTGTCATATGTAGCTGTGCGTGGCTTCACTTTGGGCCCTATCGGAAGACCAGCGCTGCAACATTGTTTAGTTGCAGCTTATAGCTGAGGTAGCGGCCTTTTCTGGCGTCACACAGTTAACCTTCAAAATCCTGGTGACATACAACGTCATCCCACATATACACAAATCAGGCGATCCCAAATACGAAATTTCGATTCTCTTTCTCTCCATAACGTGTCACTTGGCGTAGTGTGTCACGAGTGTTGTTCCGTCCTCTAAAGTTTGTATTAATAATTATAATTTCTGGATGACTGTGTGCATTTAAGAATAAACGTTTTTTTTCTTTCTATATACAGAAAGGACGAGTTTCTTTCTATTCATATAAATTATCATTATTTTTAATCTTTAGACGGCACGGTCGGTGGTGCGGTTGGTGCAGTGAGTCGGCGCAATATGCTAGTCATGTTGCAAAGGTTTTGGCAAAAGGGATTTACAGTTGCCTGACACCAACCATCATTGGGTATGCTAGTGCTGGTGGTTGGCCCGCGGGTAACTCGGCAGCACGGTTGGTGCAGTGGCTGATACAGTCGGCTGCTGTGCTCCGGGTCCCGAGGCCGATTCCCGCACGAAATAAATATATATATGATCTGTAGGTAGTTGTTCCGGGTCTCAGTGTATTGTTTATGGAATTTATGTCTGTAAACACATCCACGATACAAAATTAATACTAGTGGGGCCAAGTAAAAAAAGCCTTGGACTAGCCTAGATTTCTTCTGTCGTGGGCACTGTTTACAAGCATATACCTTTTATTCCACATGCGTTTACATTTCACCCAAAAAGAAAACCAGTAAAACACTGTTTTCACGAATAATAATAATTTGCTAGTAAGTTAGTTCTCCCTGTACACTCGAATATGACTGCCGGACCAATTTTGACGTGACTTTTACTGGCAGATAGCTGATGTTATAAGGATGATAAAATAAGTAACTAAAGCTCTTTTATTTTTGAAAAGAAAAAGAATTAGGGTTCCGAGCAAGAAAATTCAAACCCATGAATCTAATCCAATACATACACTATGGTACTCTAAATTATTTCTAAATAATCCAATTTATTTTAAATTCTACGGCGGGTGAAACCGCAGGGCTCTGCTAGTAAATAAATAAATCTTATTCTACTTCACACACACCCTGCTGAACATTTTGAGCCTATCAAAGATCACTACATTGAGCATCGTCATTTCAGTCTAAGGACGCGTCCACTGCTGAACAATGGCCTCCCCCATAGATTTCCACCAATATGTCGTCATCCTGGGGGGAATTTACCAGTACTCGCTACGCTTGGTAGGCGGGTTGGTGCAGTCAAAAGCAAATGTCGATCCCAGTATATTGTTATTAGTACATGGAAGAAAGCTGCCACCCATCCTCTAATATCAACTAAACACTAGGGATAATCTACTGCTGATAGTTTAGGTCTTCTCGTGCTTGCGTCATTGTCCTCTGTCTTGCGTTGCGTTTTTCTTCTCCATCTTTTTCAATCTGTTTTGCTAATGTCATCGGTTCATCTAGTATGGGGTCTTTTTCATCATCGTCATCATCAACATTTCAGCCCAAGGATGTCCACTGCTAAACATGCCGACCGCATCAAATTACTCCCAGCAACCTTCACCAGGTCGTCTGTCTCGTTGGAGGCCATTCCACTCTGTGTTTTCTGGTGTGTGGTCTTCACTCGAGAATCTGCCTCAACGGCAATCAGTTCTTCAAAATATGTGTGCTGCTCTTTGTACACGTTTTGTTCCTTTTAGCTACACTGGCAATTGTAGTCTTTCTACGGATATTTCATTTTTGTTTTTTTGTTATATGGGCAACCTCTTATCCCCACTTACCGGCTAAGGTGTTCCTAATGCACATTGGGTTGGGTTACGGGAGGCGCTGCATTTTCCTGCGACCCCAGCAGTGATATAGTGGGGGCCTGCCTTATCTTTAACAAATACAATATTACACGACAACTGCAGTTTGGTTTGTTGGTGTAGTTCGATGTATTAGAAAGCCTGAATTTGGAACAACTTACCCTTTGTTCTCGATTCCATTATCTTATCTGCTTCGGTAATTCGTAAATAATTCCTCGATCTCATATATTATAATTGATAAAATTTGTGTCTGCACAAAATATTTTCTACATAATATTATCAGATAACGAGGAGTTTGACATGAAACAAAAATTTGATTGGTTATTAATAGCTGGCTCTATCAAAATTTTAAGATTTCTTGGAAAATAATAGACCATATCCACGCATGAAATACTTATGACGGAAGTTGACCAACTAAGGAGTCAACTTTAGTCATAACGCATGAAGGGATTGCCACTTTGTAAAGAGAATATTGGGTCAATTCTAAGACTAATATATCTAATAATCAAATGCTAATCTGTAATTTCAAGACAATCAGTTATCAATTTTAAGTTGGTTAGGCCATTGTTTTGAGGGTACATTTTATAGATGAATTCATAATCCCAGGCCAGGCAGGCCTCGCAACCGTCAAATTTCTTCACATCGTTGTATTAAAATAATCTGTTCTTCGTACGCCAACATACATAATTCCTGTAGCGCTACAAAAACCCAATCTCCTCCTCCAAATCTCATCCCAAGATATAGCTGCTTAACCGGGCAAATTCAGCGGGCAAATTGTGATGACCTTTAATTTGCACTTTTTTATATGATAGGAACGGAACGAAAAAGAAACTTATTTTATTAAGACCTAGTGGACATGCTGGACCCATATTTTTTATGTTTTATTCTGGTATAAATACCTCATGTACTTCCTCCGTCCCGGGGAATTGCGGAGGTGCATACCGGACTCCTACTGGCTAAAACCACCGGAGTGGTTATCTTCACCACATAAGGGGAGCGCCAGGTCCTAGTCTGATCACACTAGAGCCGCCCATTAGTGCCACGCCTACAGGCACATCTCGGAGAGGATGACTGTAAGGCGCTCATCCCCTCCAGCGGAGAGAAGCGACTGTTAAAAGGCTACCCCCAGGCATTTCTCGGCGGGATTGTAAAGGATACCCCGAAGCCTGGCTGTACACTATGCTGAGCACAGTGCGGGACGTGCACACCGCCGTATTCCCGGGGGTCGCTCGGTATGAGAATCCCCAACCCGTACGCCCGCGACCCCGAGGCCGCTTGCCACATAACGACAGCGGGGGCTTAGGCGTGTTGGACCTAGGCGTCAGGGTGGTTGTTACCCTGGCGGCGTCTAGTCCTTCTCCGTGCGGGATCGGCCCTCTCCTGGTCACGCTCTCACAGAAGAAGACCACTGCACTCGAATTTTTATGCTCTGCCAGCATAGCCGACTACACTACTGCTGTCAGAGTCTTGTCCGATCCGATCGACAGGGATTCGCCGCTCGGCAGCCCACGCAGGGCTATCCTCGAGCGTGTGCTGTGCGGTATTTTGGTCTCTTCCACGGTGGTGCACTGTGACATGATTTCGCGTCCTATCCCGTGCAGGTAAGCACCAAAACAACCGTGCTCGGTGAATACCTGCGTCAGGCGGTAGGTGACACGCTAGCTTCTTTTGAGCCTGGCTCCGAGGAGCGGCAGGACAACCTCGACAAGGTGCAGTGGCTGATACAGTCGGCTGTTGCGCTCCGGGTGGCGGGTTCGATTCCTGCATGAAACAAATATTTGCACTATCTGCAGGTAGTTGTTTCTGGTCTTGGTGTATTGTGTGTGGAATATGTATCTGTAAAACGCACCCACGACACAGGAGAATTCCTTGTGCGGGGTAATATTTTTATAAATAATAACAATTACCCAATAAAAGCTAATAGTGAAGTCAACCAATAATTAAAAGTCAGTAATTGGTATGCATATATGTACTAAAATAGCACATCGGAAATACTGCTTATATTTGCTAACCGGACCTTCAAGTGATGTCATTGGCAGACTAATTTGACCTTTGGCACTTGGTATATGAATACCGTACGTACCGTGTGGTGCCGGCTAAGAATACCACCACCCCATTTCATCCAGTGGGAGTCGTAAATGGCGACTATGGCATTAGCCCCAATGAGCCCACAACACACCCATATCGGTCGTTGTGGTGATCTTTGGGGGAGGCCTGTGTCCAGCAGTGGACTTCATTCGGCCGAAATGATGATTTATATCATCATCATCATCATCATTTCAGCCGTAAAAACGTCCACTACCACCCCAAAATATTGCAACAACGACCAGTATGGGTTTGTGTTGTGGGCTCATTGGGGGTTTTGCCATAATCGCCACGCTTGGCAGACGGGTTAGCGATCGCAGTTGAGTTGTTAATTTACTCGAAGGACGCTGCTGCCCATCCTCCGGCTAATCCCTTAGTCGACTTTTACGACACCCACGGGAGGAGATGAGGTGGTGGTATACTGAGCCGGCACCACATGGCATAAAATACAGTTTATGTTTTTCAATATATTAGCATGCTAATTTGGGATCTACAAAACACATGGTTTTAATACTGTTTCACATGGGGTGCACGTAATCAAGTAGGTAAAATGAGTTCTGTGCAAAGACAGTTTCCCTGTACCAGTGATGTCCTGCCCGTTGCAAAACCAAAACCAATGGCTTTGTATTTGAGCATAGGTTAAGTGGTTACACCTACTCTTTTTGTATAAGAGCTTCTTAATCATAAAATTTCTGCACCAGGAGTTCTCTTTCTGTGGCAAGTCCTATCTTCTTCTTGACTTTGACTTCAAAAACCCTACACGATATAAAAATATTATCCACTAAAACGCACTAAAAAAATCTTTAGTTATGAAAGTCGGGCGGGACCAGATATACCCCAACCATGGTTCATGCAGACTAACGAGAAGTTATATTTTATACCTGGCCCGGTTTTACTATTTTTATGATTCGGTATTTTTTTTGTAAAAAGTGTTTTTTCGGTTACTATGATGATCATGATGATATGCTTCTGTACCGCGTCAGGTATCTTCGTGGACGCCCACACGGACGGCTTCGCAGCGATCCGACGCAAGCGCGCTGTGTCCTTATTACACAGAGTACATGCCAGCAGCAACAGACTCCTGACCGTCATTGCTAACCAACTGGATTGTCCAATTATGTATTAGAAGAAAGAAATAATTATTTTTATTGGACAGTAAACAACAATGCTTAATTATATAAATGATAATTATACCTATTACCTATAAAGTTACAAAGTTAAGCATTTTACGACATTGATATACATAAGTTCTTAGGTATGTATAAAATATATTATTGGTTAGAACCAACAAAGGTCTATGCTACAAAACAGCAAAGCTTTGCAGCACTCATTTTCAATGAGCGACCAAAATTATTACTTACTCCTATAGTATAGTTATAGTGTACATATAATAATTTAATAATAAAAAAATAAAAATAATTTGGGTCACTCAGTTTTAAAATTTATAGAGTTACTAATATTGACATGGCGGATGGAGATGTTTACATATGGAATATAAATTCTGAAATAAAAAGATTGTAAACCCCTCGAACTACACTGTCCCTTCTCTATGCTATACATACTTGCGTCACAGACAGAAACAAGTACTCTGTGTGGCAGCTGGTCTTAACATATCGCTCACTTCATAACGGTTTACGAATCGACTATTTAATTACCCGTAGGGCGTTGTGGTAAGACGGAATGCCTATCCCAAAATATTTAAAAAGGAGGATGCCCACCAAAAAGTTGTGTTCCACCCGCGACCGCGATTTAGGCGTCGCGGAGTTTGGTGGGGGTAGGTTAAAAAGTACAGTTGCTCATCACTGCTCAAAGTCTTCGGGCTGACCAACTAATAATCGCCCTATCAATAAATATCCTTATCACAATGTATCAAGACAGTGCGTGAGCGCACGCGTCGGTTGCGTGTCGCTTGCGCATCCTGATTGTAAGCGCGCCATATCGCCACCCGAGCGATTACTCTGTGATGACAGATTAGAAAATATACTATTTATTGGAGAAATAACAAGTTTTTGTACTAAATAGGATACTTAGAAATTTCACCATCTCTGGATGGGTAATGCTAATATAACAACCAGCCATAGGGATAAAAGTCCTTGCAGTGGTTATTAATAGATAGTGTTATTAGTCAACTAGTAGATAGATTGCTCTTATAAAAAGAGATTATGTGGTATTTTCGTAGCGAATGCTACGCGTAAAATCTCGTAGTCTACCTCAAAACCGTAAAGTATACAGAGTTTACGTGACGACGTAGCGAAAACTTTGGGACGAGTTTTTAGCACGCAATGTATCGTACACAACGCGATCGAAACGCTACGTGATTATTGTACTATGATATTAACATCCGTGTACTGTAGCAAAAGAACAGACGTTTAGTTTTTATTTACTTTGCAGTTTTATGTGAAAACGAATAATTTATAATTGTGTATACAGGTTGTCCAGTAAATAGCACGACATACTGCAGGGGGTGAGAGCTTGGGTCAATACCTATAAAAAAAACACAATATATGTTCAGCAAAATCTTACGATTTACAGTAGTACAACATTTTAAGATAAGAAAATTATATATAATAATATAAAATATTAATTCAAATAAAATTTGTATTTACTGAAAACATTTTTGTTTTTAATAGAATAAAGACTTATCAATGAGTAAAGTAACTATTCACAAATAATTTGAGGTAAAAAAAACTAGAAATTAATTACGTGATGCTTAAAAATCTGTGTCAAGGTAGAGATTTTTCGATATTTCGGAAAATTTTGTACTACTGTAAATCCGTAAGATTTTGCTGAACATATATTGTATTATTTTGGTAGGTATTGACCCAAGCTCTCACCCCCTGCAGTATTATTTTGTACTAATCTATAAAAATAATGAAATAAACAGGAAATTTTATAATAAGACCGTCGCAAAATTCTACCGCTAAGGGTACCAGTTTTCGTTACGATGTCACTTACACCAGTTTTAGTTATACCTTCCGATTTGCCATGAATTAAGCATAAAACATACGAACTTTAGTAAATTCTCTCGGAAATTCGCCACAAAAACCTGGCAACCCATACAACCAATCACTAGAATCGACAGGGCGAGCGCGCGCAGCGTACGTTACGAAAACGACACGATTTTTTCATGACATTTCGTGTTGGTGCCGACATTTCCACATCAATCACGCTTCACTGGCTTCTGATTTATTATCTTCAGAAACCGGTGTTGTTAGATCATATACTTTATTTGTGGGGTGAACAGGAAAGACCGAACCGTGCGGTTCTCGGCATGGGTGTCGTTTGCTGTATCTGCGTGCTCACACCGAGCGATCCCGAGAAGACGGGGGCTTGTACATAGTCACGCGCGCAACTAAGCGTACAGAGAGGCTTCGGAGGAATCCTTCTCAATCCCCCCGGGGGAACTTCCCCCTACAGTCACCCCCTCCGAGATGTGCCTATAAGCGTGGCACCACTGGGCTTCTCTTATGTGATCTTATTAGGACTTGGAGCCCCCTTTCATGCCTAAGCGGCCAGTCGTTGTATGGGTGACCATTCTTTCAATAGCAAGATTGTACGTGCCTCGGAGTGTAGGTTATGTCGTCAGTTCCAGCTTTTTGTATTGATAAATACAGCAAACAAGCAACGGCCTCATCATCATCATATCAGCTAAAGGATGTGCAGTGCTGAACAAAGGCTTCCCCATAAAATTTCACAATATTGTCGTTATTTTGGGGGGAAGTAGCCAATACACACCGCGGTTGGTAGGCAGGCTGGCGTATAACTACTGTTTCACAGAAGTGACGCTGTTCCATTCCTCTTGTTTAGAGTACCTTAGTCGTCTTTTACAACATCCACGGACGTAGATGATGCGCTGCTATACTGTGCTATCTGAACATCACACGGAATGCAGCAACAGCTTATTTGTGTAAGAAGTATAAGGTTGGTAATCACTTTTATGTAAGCAACCAGCCGTAAAGAAATAATTACATATTTACTTTCTTTTGAAATAAGAATGATTTTGGAAACGGGTCGACTAGTAATCTAGTAAAGGGGATAATCGAATCTATGACAAATCGACTCAGACAACTCGATTCTGACCAATCGACTCTGACAACTCGCCCCGATGATAAATCGTAACAATCTTGTAGATCCCATTACAGTTGTTCTGGTAATTTCATTACCTGTGACATACTCGCTTGCCAATAAAAATTGTAATGCTACCTAGGAATAAGTCCTCCGTAGTATCGCACTGCGCTCATTACTTCGAGGCAATAGTTATTTAGTCTCTTACGCCCAGTAATTACTAATCGGCACACAATAATGTTAAACTGTGGTTTGTGCAGGCTTAGCAGCTGAATGTCTAAATCAAATTCTCAAATATAATTTTCATCATAATGAACTGATCTCCGCAAGAATCCGCAATAGATAACAACCCAGATGTAACGTTCATGTGTGTAAATGACGCCGCTCGCCCGTCACGCTGTCAGGCGCGAGATCGAAAACCTAACGTTGTTAGATGCTTTTTTATAATTTACCAGCATTATGCTTTGTTTCACAACAACGCGCTTTATAGTATAGAAAGCGATAGTTTATAAGATATTTCTGCGTTTATTATATAATTATATTGTGGTTTACTACTTGAGAAGAATCTGCATTGCTGTCATTGTAACATTTGTTTTACAAATGGAGACCGGAAAGGTTTGGCGCAGACGATAAATCAACACCAATTAAATATTGAAAATTGTGAGAGTACACAAATATTACAATCATAACCAAAAAGATGTAAGTTTTTTCTCTATTCGTCTTCTATAAATTGGGCGGTTCTCGGAAAGAGTCTCGACCCTTGTGGATATTTTGTGCTGACCCTAAGAAGAACGACGAAGATCTTCTACTCCGTTGCTAGCACATAAAAAGTTCTTGTGTGTACCCTGCGATTCTCATACCCCTTACCCCTATACACCCCTTCGCCCTTTCCCGGGGCGAAGGAAGTTCATGTAGAAATTCCAGTGGACACCAATAAAAAACTATCATTGGAGGCCCGTGTTGAAGCAGTTCTTTGTTTGCTCATATGGTACGTAATGCTAACATTCCTGTTCAAACGAGACCAAAAACTGACATATGTAATTTTTAAGAAAGATCATAAACCCAATTTCGCAATACACTGAATATCGATTATTCTAATCATGTACAATGACCGTTGGGCGTTCCAATTTTAAAATCAAAATCATACCGCAAGATGGACGACAGTGAAAGCGCGGTCATTGGTCGTTGGCAGCCTGCGTGCTCAACTATACACGAATACAAACTATACTACACAAATAAGTAACACCTTGTTTTTAACAAATAAGGTTTAATATCGATTGATTGGGTTTTGAAAATAAGTTTGTTGTACACTACCGTTCTGCGACGCACGCGCACGACGTCAAATGAGAGATAATTGTTCTTTTGTTTATTTATTTATTCTTTACGTTCATTGCTTTGTTTATTGCTATGTTGTGTAAAGATTATATTTTTAATTAATTACTAAGAAAATCATATTACGGGCGTCTGCGTTTTTGTAAAGATTGTTTTTGTAATTTTAGAACATATTAAAAAATCTTATTGTCAGCAACAGGTGTGCTGCAAAATCATCTTATTGTATAATAATGAGTTCCTACAATATGATCAACTCTTAAAATCCTGATAAACAATGTTTATTGCGTACAAAGTTGCTTTAAATTAAAACTGATAAGAGCGTAATCATAATGTCTGATGCCTCCCCAACAAACACATGATTAATTAAGCGATAAACTACTTACGTAGTTAAATATACTTCAATAATCGAAAATGAAATCATCTCACTACTCCTCGAAAGAAGAGTAGGTAGGTATAGCGTAAAGTTTTTAGTGTTATCTGTATACTTCTTAGTGTAATGATTTTAAAATTGGATTTTAAGAAAATACTATTTATAAAACCATTCCTAAGCTATACCGGGTCAGTCGATAAGGGTGTAATACTATGGGTTGTAATGAACAACTTTTGCTGCGCAACTTTCCCCAAAAAGTCAATAGTTACAGAGTTATAGCTGTTCAAAATTTTCATGAAAAATACGCTGACACAACCCTCATCATCAGCTGTGTCATACATTTAACGTCATATTTGGCTTCACAGACCTAGTACTTTCCGACAAAGGATTATTTCATAATGAAAATAATAAATCAAGCCCTGGCCGCTATCTTTGAACAGTATTAGATGAAATTGCTTTTTTATTGCCTTTTATGAGATGAGGCATTTACTGTGAAACAGTCATCAATGACACTACAAATTGGCCGCGGCATAGTAAACCCTTTCCGAATAATCCGGTATACACGCCATAAGCACACAGTTAACACATGCACTAAAGTTATCCAAAGTGTCGTGGCAAGGTATTTTTCCTTTCTTTTTATCTTACCCCGTTGCGCGTTCTCCTGTGTCGTGGGTACAGACAGACGTAAATTCCACAAGTACGAACACCCAGACCTACACCCAGAACGACTACATGTAGGACAACAAGCGTTTGTTCGGGAATTGAGCCCTGAAGCCCCTACTCGTAGCGCTGAAAGCCAATTGCTTAGCCACTGCACCGTTCGCACCGTCCAATGCTCCGCCTGTCTACATAAATACAAAGTCTAGTAAGTCAAACGAATCTGAGCACAAAAACGAAGTAAGCGTTCTTGTCAAGGCGTCCAATGTATGATTAATCCAATGAACGTGGAAAATTAAAAAATAAATAGAAATTGACTTTGAAAACCACAACAAAATAATCAAGTATTCAATACAAGCCAGTGCTTGCTTAAAACAGCACCGCCCCATCTCATCATGTGGGTGTCGAAAAGATGACAATGTGATAAGCTGGAGGAGGCTGTAGCGTCCTTCGAGTACATTTATTACAATTCAACTGCGACCACCTAAACGCCTGCCATCACCACCGTTATGGTAAAACACACACACTACGACCTGGCGTCGTGGCAACTTGGAGGAGGCGTATGTCCAGCAGTGGGCATTTTTTTGGATGAAATGATGATGAACACCAATCAATTTCATAATATAATGGACACACATGATATCTGTATCCCAGTGAAGGATGTTTGTTTTGCTACGAGCTCAGGTGTTCCGCTTTGCGATGCCCGCGTGTTGATTCTGCATAAATTTAGGGCTTTCACACTGAAGAAACTAGGATCTGTGATATTATTGATAATTTATGATAAATGAATGCTGTTCAAAACTTAGATACACATGCTTATTTTATTATGCTTACTAGCTTCTGATTTGGGATGTTGCGGAGCTTCTACATTGAATCCGATTTGTCGGAACCTCCGCGCTCCGGTTAAAATCTCGCCTCCAAATCCGGCTCCGGGTCCGATACTATTAAAACGGAGGTTGGACGGAGCTTAGCGGTCCACTGACGAACAACGAAGAGTTAATAAGGAATTGGGACAAGTTGCGCTTACGACTGCTTTTGTTCGTGAGAGAAAGAGATGATAAATAAGAAAGACCAATGCACGCGTGGCCAGAGTGAGATAATTCACCTTTTTCGTTTATTATTAATTTGTTGTTACAAATACAACTTTTGTAAGTTGTGTTTTTTGATAACCTAACGTTACTCTTATTTTCTTATGTTTGAAGTAGGTAAATGTTGTCATTCACAAACTCCCATAAAAAATTGTGACTTCGACTCTGATTCACCTCCAACTCCGTAGAGTCCTTATCTGGCCTCCGACTCCTTCTCCGCCTTTTAAAAAACCCACTCTGTAACATCCCTACTCCCGATGGTGTGCAGCAGCGTTAATATTGGAACGAAGTTCTTTTACGCAGCTTACAGTAGATCGAATTGGCAGAAATCGTCACGTAAGGAAAAAGCGTTATGCCCCTCTAGGTGGCCTTTCCCTCTCTTTCTCTTTCTCTCTGACTCTTTCTATTATATACGATTGTATTTGTGTGAATGTGCGTGCGATTATCTAGATTCAAGCAGCATTGTGCGCGGTCAGCTGTATAACCTCAATTCTGAAGACGTGTAAATATGATTTAATTTTTTTGAAGTGAAAACTTCTTTTAGCACGGTACGCATATTTTTAGATGAGATAAAGTCTCTAAACTCGCGTAATTTTCTGTAAGTTATAATCAATATATTTTTGTTTGTCTTCTGATAATTATTATCTTATCGCGATATTCAAGGCATGAAACTTATTATCTGCTAACTATAGCATTCCTACATTAACACGTAATCTATTGTTTCAAGCTATAGGTTCCTGGTGTTCTCACCCACTGTACGTAGACAAATCTCATCTCTGAATCAAATTTATAGTCATTTTTCAACGATACCACACACAAAAACCACTTCTGAATAGCTGGTGCGTTTACAAACATAGATTCGGAACAAATATCTGTTCCGTGCTAAGATCATATCAGCCAAAGAACTACCAAACCTACCTGCTGTTTAAAGGCCTCTCTCAAAGATGTCTGCAACTGATTGTGTCGCTGTATGTGGGGGAATTTTTGCAGTAGGTACTCACCACGCTTGGCAGGTGGGTTGGTGAGCTCTAGTGTGATCTTACGAGGACCTGGAGACCTCTTTCAGTGCCGAAGTTGACCGCTCCAGTGGTTTTAGCCGGTAGGAGTCCGGCATACTCCTTCGCCCTTCCCCGGGGTGAAGGAAGTTCCATGTAGAATTTCCACAGGACATCAATTTAAAAAAAGGTGGGTTGGTAAGGGCAGTATGGCTGCTGTTCCACAGAAGGAGTCATCATTTCAGCTGCAAATCGTCCACTGCTGGACAGAGGCCGCCCCAAAAATTACCACAACGACCGGTATGGGTTTGTGTTGTGTGCTCATTGGGGGGTTTTGCCATAATCGCCATGCTTGGCAGACGGGTTGGCGATCGCAGTTAAGTTATAAATGTACTCAAAGAATGCTGCTGCCCATCCTCCTGCTAATCCTTTAGTCGCCTTTTACGGCACCCATGGGATGAGATGAGGTGGTGGTATTTTTAGCCGGCACCAGGGAGTGCTGCTGCCCAACCTTCTGGCTTAGAGTCCCATAGTCGCCTTTACATCCACATCCACGTGAAGAGATCCGTCTCTTCTATAGTAGTGCTATATTCTTAGTCCAGACACCACACTGATCAAAAGCTGAGTCATGCTACTTTTATCTAAAAAACGAAGCTGTCGAGTCATCCGCACTTTATCTTATACTAGCTGGGACTCGCGGTTTCACCCGCCGTCGAATTTAAAAGAAATGCGATTGTTTGTATAGAGTGCTTCGGTATAGACACTTGACATAGAGTATGTATATGTATTGGATTTCATGGGTTTTACTAATTTCGTGCGGAACCCTAATTATTTTTCTAAAATAAAAGAAGCCTAAGTTATCTGCCAGTGAAAGTCCCGTAGAAATCGGTCCAGCCATTTCGAAGATTGGCGGGAACAAACAGACAGACAAAAAAATAGATTTTTGTGCTAGGTACCGTATATACTTTCATATGCATTTAGTAAAAAGCTGTTATTTTTACATTACAAACAGACACTTAAATTTTATTTATTTGTATCCTATATAGATATTTCTTTAAATTGTCATATAACACATATGGGGTCGTAAAGGGACGGGCTGAAAATCAGCGTTGGTAAGTGTGCGGTTTAATTACTGCGTACTGCCAACATTGCAGTACGTTACTTTTACCATAACATCACACATTATGTTAGAGGATTTGTTGGTTAACCTTTTTAATTATAGTGTGTGTTCTTTTGGTAATAAATTATCTTTTATCTTATATCATAAAACATTTACTTCATGTTGCTCACATTTTCTTAGGTAACGATAAAAATCCTTTTATTTTTCTTGTTTTATCAATTGCCATCCAACTGAAGGTCTCAATGCACGCCATACGTTGCGATCTTGTGCTTTCTGGCTCTATGAAGTCTGATGACCTTGGTCTCGGACAGATCGTCGGGGCAATTGTTAGTGACTTGCCTACCTTTCTGTGCCCAAGTCGCAGTCTGCACTCAAAAACTTTAGGTCCCCATCAGTCTGTCCTGTATCATATACAAGACCCTTTTATTCCACGTCCTGCTATCATACTCACACATCAGCCCTCCATTGCGCGGTTGGTGCAGTGGCTGATACAGTCGGCTGCTGCGGTTCGGGTCGTGGGTTCGATTCCCGCACGGAACAAATATTTGTATGATCTGCAGGTAGTTGTTCCGGGTCTGGGTGGATTGTATGTGGAATTCATGTCTGTAAACGCACCCACGACACAGGAGAAATCCTAGTGTGGGGCAACGTTTAAAAAAAAAAAAAAAACTACCACTACAATGTGCGGTCTCAGTGAATATTGCGATAATGACCACGCTTGGCAGATGAATTGGTGATCGCAGTATGTAGTTATTAGCACATAGGAAGCACTGGCCTCTTAAAAATATCTTTATGTCGCAGGTAAATGATGAAAACGGAAGATGATTACAACTCTGTGGGGCACCGGTTATAATTACAGCTCAGCGCTTCGCTCCCGTCTTGGCCTTTATGGTTATAAAAAGACAAGGAATTCGATCAAATCACTTTCTTCAAATCAAATGGAAATCATCTCACAGAGGTGTAATTTTCATTTAACTTCTTCGGTGAATTGATCATCTACCTTACGGATTTGATCAAATCTCCGTTTTTGTTATCATATGTATATGTCTGGTGAACGCAGTATGGCTGCTGTTCGACAGAAGGGACGCTGCTGCCCGACGCTTTGGTTAAGAGTCCCTTAATCGCCTTTTACGACACAAATGGGTGGAGAGGAATGGTCATATTTACCGCGAACCACCCGGTACGGAATCACCCTCTACGGAACCACCCGGTACGTAACCACCCGGTAGGTACCTACGGAACCACCCGGTACGGAACCATTTGGTACGGAACCATTCTGTACGGAACCATCCGGTACGAACCATCCGGTACGGAACACCCGGTACGGAACCACCCGGTACCTACAGAACCACCTGGTAGGAACCACGCGGTACGGAACCACACGGTACCAACCCTAAAGCAGCTCATCTCACACATTCCGGTAAACATTTACCGTGAGAAATATCACCACACACGTGTATAGTATAATAGTGTTTCTGCTATATATTATGGTAGAAATTTAAGTTAATATGTGGTGCCCGAAAATAGAATGCACAAAACTTCCCTGTCCGTGACCGTGAACCGTGTGGTTGGGTTAAGGACCAACAGTGTTCTCTTCTCTATTTACTTTTTTAACGGTGTCTCACACTCGGATTTTTCCTGTATTGTGGGTTTAGTTTATAGACATCTTTCCTGCTCCCAAGTTACTAAGAGTGGGCGCAATATGTTAGTCATATTGCATAGGTTTTGGCAATAGGGTTTTGCAGTCGACCGCCTGCCTGACACCAACCATCATTGGGTATGCTAGTGCTGGGGGTTGGCCCGCGGGTATCTCGGCAGCACGGTTGGTGACCGAACACCGAAATTCTTAGATTACACCCGGTTGTCATACCTTCGGTCTTCTGGCTACCAGTAACGATTGTCACATTCGTATGGTAACTGAGATCAAAAGCTTAACGTGCTCGCCGAGATACGAGGCTTGCTGGGCAAGAAGAATGCTCACATATCCAGGCACGGAAAGAGGTTAGCGCTGCTTAACCTCTCAAATCGATCATTCTACGCAACTTTAGTTTATCCACTAGCCCCATACGACAAAAATGACCACTGTTTATCCCGAGTCTTTTGCGTAGACCACATTACACCATCTGACGCTGTGACGTGTACCAAGCCCGCCAGAGGTTAAGTAATTAACCCATTTAAGGATGCAAGTGGACACTGCTTCTTATGACGCTTGCTTTTTTGCAAAAGCCGAAAAAAGTCGTATCTCTCCCAAGTCATACATGAAATCATCATCATCATATCAGCTGAAAGACATAGCCGTCCTGCTGAACAATGGTCTCCCCGATAGACTTCCACAGTGACCAGTTACATACCGCCCACATCCAACAAATCCCACTGACCTTCACCAGGTCATCTGTGCACCTCGTCGGAGGCCGTTCCACGGTGCGTTTTTTGGTGCATGGTCTCCAATCGAGATTTTTTGCCCCAACGGCCATTAGATCTAATAGCATTATGCCCCGCCCATTGCCACTTCAGCTTATTAATCCTTACAGCTATGTCAGCAACTTTAGTTCTTCTACCGATCTGCCTCATTTGAAAATAGGAATGCAAAAAAACATTGCGATTATAAAAAATGTCCCGTGGGAAGAATCAAACTGACTACCGCGAACGGCTTCCTGGCTTCATAAAACTCTCCTACACCACATCTCCTTAAGACGAATCAGTGTGAACGGTCGATTCTGAGAACACGATTATTGTGATCTCGAAGCATTGTGCAGATTTGCTAGAAACACTCATTTGCCACGGGAATCGCGAAATACCGGTATTTCCCACGGCTTTGGCTACTCATCGAAATGACTAATTAGTTAATAATATTTCTTTCTGGTCGTCTTTTGGGTCATAATGACGTCTTTCACTTGTTTAGGTACTGAAGTTCTGTTCGGTGTTTACTATTGTACTGCATATCAAATGTTTGCACTTACTCATAAATTGACTGTTCCCTCAAATTCATCATACAAAATAATTATGTGTTGACGTTTCATATATTTTGGCAATCCTCGGAAGGGACGACGTCCTTAAATTCACAGGTACTTTGTTTGGGTTCAGAGGATAACGCTCTTTTATAGATAGAAATTATTTATTTATTTATTTATCCACACTTACAACTATTTTCAAAGGCATAGCCCAATGCAATAGCGTACAACAAATCTCAAACAGTTTTAAATCTTATTAGGTATAACATTAATATATAAACAATGTTTTCTTTGTGAATTCACTCAATGTGCAACTAAATATGTTTGTATCCCTTGCTACGAGGTTGAGAGTGCGAAGTGCACGCAGTAGTGGCGACACTCGCTTAGCATTATATATTATAAGCATGCCATTATCATCATCATCATGTTTGAATATTTGAGCGCTAAAACAGGTGGACGGATTTTATTGAAATTTGATATAGAGTGAGATTATGTTGTGAAATAGGACATAGGTTCATGTTCCCAGAAGGATGCGGACCATGTCGCGGGTAGCTTTTTGTAGTAAGTATAATGTATTTTATGATTCTTGTATGTATTATTAGGCTAAGTTACTTGGTAAATAAATACATAGTTCGCAGAATTACTTACTCAACAGATCTTTACACTAATAAAATGACCATTGGTGCAAGGGCTTAGGGCTCACGGTTTAAATATTTGTATTAGGTTCCCGGCCCCGTTGTTTTTACATGAGAGAATTGTCTGTAAATTGTAGTGACGATACAGAAGCAAAGAAGCCCTTTTTTTATTAGTCATCATATCAGCCACAGGACGTCCACTGCTGAACAAAGGCCTCCCCCTTAGATTTCCACAACGAGCGGTCACGTGCCGCTCTCATCCAACGACTCCCAGCGACCTTCACCAGGTCGTCTGTCCACCTCGTTGGAGGTCGTCCCACGCTGCGTATTCCGGTGCGCGGTCTCCATTCGAGAACCTTTGTGCCCCAACGGCCATCAGTTCTACGAGCAATGTGCCCTGCCCATTGCCACTTCAGTTTACTAATCCTTTCAGCTATGTCGACAACTTTAGTTCTTCTACGGATCTCCTCATTTCTGATTCGATCTCGTAGAGAAATACCAAGCATAGCTCTCTCCATAGCTCGCTGAGTGACCTTGAGCTTTCTTATGAGGCCCATTGTGAGTGACCACGTCTCTGTTCCATATGTCATCACTGGTAACACACACTGGTTAAAGACTTGCGTCTTGAGGCATTGCGGTATTGTTGACGAAAAGACGTTGCGAAGTTTCCCGAACGCTGCCCAGCCGAGTCGGATTCGACGATTGACCTCTTTCTCGAAGTTGGACCTACCTAACTGGACAGTTTGTCCTAGGTAGACATACTCGTCAACAACTTCGAGAACAGAGCTCCCAACGGATATTGGGATGGGCACGACATGGGCATTTGACATGACTTTTGTCTTGCCCATGTTCATCTTAAGGCCCACCTGTTGGGAAACTCTGTTGAGATCATCGAGCATTGTGCTGAGCTCTTGCAGCGATTCTGCCATGACTACGATGTCATCGGCAAATCGAAGGTGAGTGATATACTCGCCATTGATGTTAATGCCGAATCCTTTCCACTCCAGTAGCTTGAAGGCATCCTCCATTGCAGCGGTGAACAGTTTCGGGGAAATGACGTCCCCCTGTCTCACACCTCTCTGCAATGGAATTGCCCCCGTGCTCTGTTCATGTACTCGGACCGACATGGTGGCGTTTCTGTATAAGCACTTCAACACTTCAATGTACCGATAGTCAATCTGGCACCGCTGCAGAGATTGCAGCACTGCCCAGGTTTCGATCGAATCGAAGGCTTTCTCATAGTCCACAAACGCCAAGCATAGTGGCAGATTATACTCCTCGGTCTTCTGTATAACCTGCCGCAGCGTATGGATGTGGTCTATGGTACTGAAACCTTTTCGGAAACCGGCTTGTTCGGGAGGCTGGAAGTCATCAAACCTGCGCTCGAGACGATTCGTGATGACCCTTGAAAACAGCTTATAAACATGGCTCAGAAGTGAGGTGGGTCTATAATTCTTCAATAGGGTGTTATCACCCTTTTTGAAGAAGAGCACCACCTCACCTCTGTTCCACGCTTCCGGCGTTGTGCCCTCGAGTAAGACGGAATTGAATAGCTTCTGAAGGACTTTAAGTACCGGTGTTCCACCCGCTTTCAGAAGCTCTGTCGTAATTCCGTCTCCACCCGGCGCCTTGTTATTTTTAAGCTGTTTCAAGGTCATCCTAATCTCGTACAGGCTGATGTCCGGGATATCCTCGGTATAGTGTCGGGTTAGTTTGGCTCGCGGGTCTTTGTCAGAGCCAATGGTAGGTATACTTACCGAGGTGTATAACTGCCGGTAGAACTTCTCAATCTCTCTCAAAATCTCTGGCTTAGTCGACGCTACACTGCCGTCCTCGGTCTTCAGCTTCATAATACGACTTTGCCCAATAGACTTGTCTCTTGCGAACACTTTGGAGCCTTGATTCCGCTCAATCGCCTCTTTAACACCGTTGGTGTTAAAGGTGCGGATATCGTGACGCAAGGACTTCCATATCCGTCTATTGAGCAGTCGGTATGCTTCAGCATCACCGGAAGACTGCAGCGTCATGGCGCGTCTTTCTGCCATGAGGTCGAGAGTGTGATCGGAGAACTTTTTTGGTCTACCTTTACGGTGGGCCTTAAAGAACTTAGACCCAACCGTTTGGACAGTTTCTACAAACCTACCATTTAAATCGTCCACAGATACGCAATGTTCCAGGCACTCGAAGCGGTTTTGGAGTTCGAGTTGAAAGCTCTCGGGGTTTTGGATATGAGCACTAGAGGGCCGGAGCGTAGACCTCATCAGACGAGACCTCTCAACTTTGAGATTAATATTCAATGTGCCTCTTACCATTCGGTGATCACTACCGGTTTTCACCCTGTGGATCACAGAGACATCATTGAATATTTGCCTCCTATTGGTCATGATGAAGTCAATCTCATTCCTCGTGGAACCATCGGGACTCATCCAGGTCCATTTCCTGTGAGGCGGCTTTTGGAAAAAGGAGTTCATGACGAAGAGTCCCTCCTTTTCCAAAAAGTCGGCCAGCCTCTGTCCCCTGGGGTTCCGTTGCCCATATCCAAATTGCCCCACTCTCAACTCACCATCGCATCGAGTGCCCAGCTTCGCGTTGAAGTCCCCCATCACAACAGTGAAGTGTGTCTTCGAGGTATGTATGGCCCTACTTACGTCCTCATACATACTCTCTACTTCATCATCTGGGTGTGTCGAGGTCGGTGCGTAGACCTGTATGACCTTCAACGAATACCTCTTGGATATTCTGAGTATAAGGTACGCTACCCTGCTCGACACACTTTCGATGGCCACTATGCTGTTAATGAGGGACCTGCGGACGAGAAACCCGACACCACCTTGAGACAGATGTTCGCCTTCCCGGTAGTAGAATAAGTTGCCAGATTTCAGGGTTATCGTGTCCTCGCCCTCTCTTCGGACTTCTGATAGACCCATGATATCCCAGTGCAACTTATCTATTTCTTCTTCCAGCTCAACAATCTTTTCGTCTGCCCTCAGTGTGCGTGTGTTATACGTTACCAGGGCCAGTTTTCGTTTGGGGTGGTAGCCGGATCCCGTCCGGTGATTCTTAGCACCCCCTGCCCCGCCGTTACCGTGGCCGCTACCATGACCAGGAATAGCGGGGCTGCCGGGAACTGGGGGCCGGTGCATTAGTCGTGTCGTCATTTTGGGGGGAATTTGCCGATACTCACCACGCTTGGCAGGCGTGTTGGTGAGCGCAGTAATGCTTCTGTTCAGCAAAGGGACGCTGCTGCCCATCCCTTTGGTTAAGAGTCCCTTAGTCGACTTTTACGGCCTCCACGGGAGGAGACGGAGTGGTGCTATATTCTTAATCCGGACACCACACGGAATAATCCGGACACCACACGGAATAATATATCACGGAATATACACGGAATAATTTTTATTAGTATCCAGTAGAAATTCTACATGAACTTGCTCCACCCCGGGGCAAGGTGAAGGGGCATGCCGACTACAGATCAACCCTAACGGAACATCATATTAAAAGCTTACCAGATACAATTATTATTATTAGTTAGGTATCTGATGACAATGATAATTTCCGTGTGGTGACCGGTTAAGATTATAGCACCACTTCATCTCCTGCCGTGGGTGTCGTAAAAGACGACTAAAAACTCTAATCCAGAGGGGCGGGCTGCAGCGTTCCTTCTGTGGAACAACTGCCATTCTGCGCCCACCTACCCGCCTTTCAAGCGTGGTGATTACTGGCAAATTCCACCAAATTGACGACACAATCGTGGATGTCTATCGGGGATGCCTTTGTTCAGTAGTGGACATGCTTTGGCTGATATGATTTAAAAATACTATAGCGAAATCCTTATCCATATCTGCATCCGCATTATCAAGAAATTTCCCAACATCCTATCGCCATAGCACCCTGAGAACCGTATTTCATTTACATTCATTATATTTCAAATACTTTTTCTTCCAACTGTACCAGAATTCAGACTGAACAATAGACATTTTTTCTCATGGTGCATGTGGTCCCAGTCGCCTAAGGAAAACTAATAAACTAAATGGATCAGGCAACTGGGACCGCAGTCCCAGTTTCGAAGCGGTTCCAGTCGCCTAGTGACCCAAACCGACCATCGTCGTTTAGCAGATGAGGACATTGGTCCTCATCTGCTAAACGACATCCGTAAAGTAAAGCGAAATGAATGGAATCCAGTTAGAAGAGGGGATTGGTATCGACTCAATATTATTATTTATCTCCAATGTAATGCCGTGTGGTGACGGCTAAGAATACCAACACCCCATCTCATCCCGTGGGTGTCGTAAAAGGCGACTATGGAAATTGCCGGAGGAAGGGCAGCAGCGTTCTTCTAGTAGATTTATAACTCAACTGCGATCGCCAACTCGTCTGCCAAGCGTGGCAATTATGCCAAAATGGGGGATTTCGCCATAATCGCCATAATGAGCACACAACACAAACCCATACCGGTCGTTGTCGGCAATCTTTGGAGGAGGCTTCTGTCCAGCAGTGGACGTTTTTCTGCTGAAATAATGAATGTATTTGACAAAATAATTAAATATAGGTAGATATCAGCGTATTGTCGATATGCAAAGTCATAATTATATGGTAAACTGTAAGTTAATCGATTCGATAGGGTCACGGTAACTGGAGACTGCGAGAGAGTCGCTGTAAAATGTGATAAACAATGTATCGTCCTACAAAAATGTTCAACTTTATTTCAAGGGGACTCAGTAGGTTATATGGAACGTGTTTATTAAAAAACAAATTGTAATTTTCTTTTTACTGTTATTACTAACTAGCTGTGCCCCGCGGTTTCGTCCGCCGTTTAATATAAACGAAATCGTTATCTATACAAATAAGTAAAATTGAAGTGTCTGTTTGTAATGTCAAAATAACAGCATCTAATCAATGCATATGAAAGTATATAATAATAACCATTAAACAATTTTTAAAACTTGTGTCATTCTGTCTGTTTGTTCCAGCTAATCTCCGAAATCGATTTTGCTGGACTTTCACTGGTAGTTAGCTGATGTTATAAAAGTAACTTAGGCCACTTTTATTTCAGAACAATATACCTTTTTACGCTAGGATACTAGCGGAAAAAAATTAAACCCATAAAATCATATTCTAATGATACTAGTAAATAACTAATTCTCCTATTTCTATTAAATTAAATGGCGGGTGAAACTGCGGGGCACAGCTGGTTTATTAATAATTTTGAGTACTTCGGCATGGATAGTTGACATAGAGTATATATATTGGATTTCATGGGATAATTTTTTTTGCGTGGTACCCTATTTCTTTTATTTTTCTTTGATAAAAGTAGACTAAGTTACTCCTTATAACATCAGCTATCTGCCAGTAAAATTCCTATCAAAATTGGCCCAGCCGTTTCGGAGATTAGCTGGAACAAGCAGACAGGCATTTATTTTTATTGTTTTTTATTTATTTGTACTGTATATACTTTCATATGCATTTAGTAAAAAGCTGTTAATTTTACATTGCAAACAAATACAAATTAAAATTGCTATACGAGCATATTTAAAAAAAACATATTTTTAGATACAGAAACGCACGCACACAAATACAGAACACGCACCGCTGTAATAAGATGGTGAAGAAAAAAAATGCATCCTCAAATTGCAACTTTATTTATAAACCAAATTATTTATTGCAAAAAATGGAAAGGACAGAAAACATGATGACATGACATGACCAATGAGCTGATTGTCACCTTGAAATAAAGTTCACTATATTCGTAGGACCCTACATACAATGATTCATATACATAGGTAACCACAATTTCATAGCGTAGATGTGTAATTGCTCATCGATTGATCATTTTTCTTGTGTAGGTAATAGTTCGGGAATCGAGTTCGGGAGTCTATAAACAACGCCAGTGACCCTATAGGTATAAACATCGACAAAATTGCTGGCCGCAATGAAGATAAATTGCACATACATACTTATTATTTACGTGCCGGTGATCGTGAAGGCTGTGCGTACTGCGGGTTGCGCAGGGAAGCCGAGCCCCGTGCGCCCCAGTGTCTCCTAACAATTCACTGCTGCATAGGCCTCGAGTTCCAACCATCCAATGGCCCAACCACTAGGCCTTACGCCCCAATTACCCACCAAAAATGCTTGCTAAAACATACGTGAAAAAACAATTCCTTTGACATCGCACGTGATGCACCTCACCTTTTCATATAAATTAGATATTTATTGTCATATCATATCCTTGAAACTGTTGATTCGATTTCATTTTATAAAATATTTAAACTTATGTCAATCTCACAGTTATCTTTTACCCAATCCATAATTAATTCACAAAGAAGACAAAAAGCAATTCATGTTAACATGTCTCGTATGCTAGAATATCACCGAACAACATTCGAGAAACTTTGTTATCAGTGATCAACTCATTTCCTTATTCAAACGTTGAATTAAAGCTGATGTAGGTATATCTGTACCCTGTTTTCGTATTGAAAGACATAATAGGATTAAAGATCGTGTTCCATATTCATAGGGACCTAGACCGACCGGGTCAGCCCGCGTCCGCTTGAAGGTGCTTTTGTTACATATGGCGATCAAAACTGGCGCAATTTGGATAATATTGAGCTGTTGTCGTTCGGCTGTTTTCGTCGAGTTTAACTTAAGGTATGAACCTTGTTAAAAAGGGACTGCGCGCTCTTACGCGGGTCTCTTAAATACTGCTACATTGAGAAAAACCCTACACCATTCTTGACGTAATTAATTAGTTGAGCTATCGACACCCATAGATGTACTGCAGGGTGCATAGCTCCTAAACCAGCGCTACCCATCAGGGATAATAAGCATCTTCTGTTACATTTACATAAATTATGAACAGCTATTAAAAGCCATTGCATAACGTGCATATTAGCGACATTAACCGATAAGGGAAAGCGCATTACTTAATTGTCAGAGGGCCAGGCAGCGAGAGGAATGTTAATCGTCGCCTGCGCAACTTCTGATCATTATCGCATTGCTAATTGTTCGCCACCTGGCGGATGAATCAGGTGGAAAGTTGGCAAGTCGTGGACATTGTCATTAGATAGGTGAGGCAAAAATTAACCATGTGATTGTGAACACTAGGGAATGGGTAGAAGCCTGCTCCATTCACTGTCTGCTTTATGGTTCCTAACAAATGATATATTTTTACCGCGAGTGACTTTAAAGAGTACTATATTTTTCATGTGGAGACCGGATGAAATGTAGCACCACTCCATCTCCTCCCGTGAATGTTTTAAAGACAATTAAGGGACAAACCAGTGGGACGGGCAGCAGCATCACTTCTATGGAACAGCAGACATTCTGCGCTCTACAACCCGCCTGCCAAGCGTGATGAGTATTGGCGAATACCTCCAAAAATGACGATCCAATTGTGGAAATCTGTAAGGAGGCCTTTGTTCAGCAGTGGACGTGCTTTGGCTGATATTGTAATGATGACGAATGTCTTTCTTCTTTCATTCAAGAAAATTGTTGAATAGGACGCGTTTTCTTCGCACAACTCCGCCACCAAACCGTTTCTGCTATGATTGTGATGTTCTCTCGTGGCCATTCCCAGAGATCTAATGGCGGGCTTGTTCAATTTGGTCATCAGGGTGATATGATCTTTCAAGTCTACCCATCCACTGTCGGACTTGAGCCTTTTCCAAACAACGAGTTATTTCAGGATGCGCCTCGCCAGACTACTTAGCTTAAATAGGATAGTTTTCCCTTTTATTTTAATAACTAATGACGAGACGATCAAGTCATTCGCATTTTTTGAGTGGGAATCGAACCCACGACCCGGAACGCAGCAGCCGACTGTATCAGCCACTGCACCAACAGTGCAAACTGTAGTTTATCACTACTACTTGGCAGCAGAATATCTGGGGCTGCGGTGGTTCCTACCTAGCCGGACACTTACATTATGACACCTATGTACTACAAAAACTGATTACTTACATTGTAAAAGTCGGTGAATAAAACACTAATCACTTTCCAAAAATTAAAGCGTTAACATTAGCTTTTAGGGTTCTGAACATCCGAATGAAAAAAAACGGTGGGACCCTTATAGGAACACTAGTGTGTCTGTCTGTTCGGTCGTCTGTCACAGCCAATTTGCTCCGAATCTACTAAACCGACGGCACCAACCAGTCGGCTGCTGCGCACCCAGTCGCGGGTTCGATTCCCGCACGGAACAAATATTTGTATGATCTGCACGTAGTTGTTTCGGGTCTGGGTGTATTGTGTGTGGAATTTGTGTCTGTAAACGCACCCACGACACAGAAGAAATCATAGTATGGGGCAACGTTTTTTAAAAAAGAAGAAAAAAAGAATACTATTTTGAAATTTGGTATACATATGAACTTCTGCGACCCAAACACGGATGTGTAACGTAAATAAATGAATTATGAATATGGGGTCTCTTCTGGGGGGTAAAAAAGAAAAGTAAAAAAAGCTTTGCAAATTGTTTTTTTTTTTGTTGGAGGCCTAACCAGTTAAGCAACCACATTTCCCAGAAATGTATGCGAGAAGCCCAACAAAAAAAGTTATGAGTAACAGGTTGTCTTTAATAAAGTTGGTACAGGGCAAGTTTTTGGGTAGTCACTGAAAAGCGAGCCAACTTGCAGTGGTGACTCTGCTTGAGGAACTTAATTAGGCTGGAAATTATGTGGAATGTAATGATGGCAGGGGGCTCAGGCGTGCTGGACCTGGACGCCGGGGCGGTTGTTACCCCGGCGCCGTCTCGTCCTTCTCCGTGCGGGATCTGCCCTCTCCCAATCCCGTTCTGCAGTCTCCTTCTGGAGCATGACGTTCTCGCAGAAGAAGACCACTGCACTCCAATTTTCATGCTCTGCCAACATAGCCAACACTACTGGCGGCAGGGAGCGATCTTGCCCGATCCGATCAACCAGGAACCGCCGCTCGGCAGCCCATGCAGGGCATTCCTCGAGCGTGTACTGTGCGGTATCCTGGTCGCTTCCACAATGGTGGAACTGTGCCGTAACCTCACGTCCTATTCTGTGCAGGTACGCACCGAAACAACCGTGACCGGTGAACACCTGCGTCAGACGGTAGGTGACGCGCTCGCTCTTTCTGAGCCAAGCTCCGAAGAGCGGCAGGATGGCCTCGACGACACGCTTGGTCGCGAACCGCAACCGTAGGCGATGTCGCCACATCTCGAGTGCACGCCGTCGAGCCAGCCGCCTCAGTATGTCGAACGCCCCTGAAAGCACGCTTTCCCCGCTTTGGCGGAGGGAGCGTGTCTGGTCGTAGACCCACGCATCCATCTCCGCCTGGATGTCGAAAGGCGGAAAGCGTGCCAGGAGAGTTGCCGCCTTGTAGGACACTGTCCTGTATCCCCGTGCGATCCGTATAGCCACTCTGCGCTGCAGACTGTGAAGTTTGTTTCTGCAATGCTGGACGCCTGACAGCCGGGATGACCCATACAGGCACCCCGTAGAGGGCCACGGACCGCACGACGCCCCCGTACAGACGGCGAACTTCCTCGCTCGGTCCCCCGAGATTGGGCAGCACCCGGTGTAATGCACCCACTACCCTCTCGACTCGGGGGAAGTGCTCTTCGAAGCCCCAACGACTGTCCAGGGTGAGCCCTAGGTACTTCATGTACTGGCCCACCCTGGTTTGCGCGTCACTAACGCGTATCCACGAACTGGGTGGTTCTCTGCTCCGCGGCAGTTTGTGGAAAACACACACAAAACCGAGGCGCTATGGTTCCACAAACTTACCTTCATGTCCAGTTACCCAGATACGGCTGACATTATTGTGTATCCCCAGGATGTTTCGGCTCATGTTAACCCCTCGTAAGGCCTGTAATAATGTAGTTAGTATCTATGCAACACACTTGCAGCTTTCATATGCACCCGTTTTGTACAATGACCGAGTGCGAGCTGGGCACTGCAGAGATATTTGGTACCTACCATCCGATCAAACGGTAGGCACATGAGGTCATTGGCCGCCAGCTATTTTTGATTGATTCTGAGTTAGAAAATTAATAATTATTTTAGTAAGAAATTAAGATTTAAAAATATTGATTCAGACTGGTACAGAATCGAAGGCTGATTAACCTCCTCAAAGGTCACAGGTGATTAAATCGTCACATGTATATAAGACTCACTTCCGATAGTTTTACAGACTATTTTGGTTCAGCTACCTCTTCCTAGTGTTTAAGATTACAGTGTAAAAACCAAATATAAATATGTATAGTATATGTACCATCAATTATAAAAGTTGACTCATGGCAAACGTGGAAATAGAGCTTTATTTAACCTTATTTGATAAAGGGAAACAGTCAAAAGTAATTACTAACAATTAATCATTTGGTGATTAATAAGTGTTTTGAACAAAGCTATCAAGCAAATAAAAAAACACTATTAGATTCTGTGGTTATTTCTAGGGTTCCGAATATCCGAAGGAAAAAACAGCGGAGCCCTTATAGGACCACTCGTGTGTCTGTCTGTCTGGCCGTCTGTCACGGCCAATTTGCTCCGAATCTACTGGACCGATTAAGTTGAAATTTGGTACACATATGGATTTCTGCAACCAAAACACGTACGTGTAACGTAAATACATGAATTTTGGATATAGGGGTCACTTTTTGGGGGTAATATACAAAATTAAAGAATAAAGTTTTGCTAACCGGGCCGTTAAATACCATGTAACACATTAAATGAAAGGGCTTGTTCTCAAATATATTTATTTTATAATAAACCATTTTAAATTTCTTCAAGAAAATTTACCATTCCTAATCCCCCCCTTATCTCCGAAACTACTTAATCTATAATTTTGAAAAAAAATGGCCTATGGCCTATGGCCTTAAAATAACATGGTATATCTGTCCATATTATGCGTACAAACTTACATTTGCAGTTTGAATGTATGGGAGAACATGTTTTTGAACTACAATGTTAAGTTTGTTCTTCGGATAAATGATTTGTTCTACTCGTTTGCTTTAACCAGGCCGGACATCTGTCTGGTACGTAAAGATAATATATTCATCGTACGGAACCGTCTCCACGCGGGTTCAACTCGCACTTGTCCAGTTTTTTAATTGAGGAAGGAAGAACAAACCTTTAATGTTAAGCCTACGAATAATTGGGATTTTCAAGACTTTGAACTTGTAATTAATACATACCTGTCATTCATTTTACAGTTTTCTGATTGGAAAAACTAAATTTCACAGCCGGTCTTCATTATGTCATCGGTTATGGTGTTCATTAGGTCATAGGACTCGTCGCCTTTCGACATCCTGGCGGAGATGGATACATGGGTCTACGATCAGACCTGCTCCCTCCGCCAGAGCGGCGAAGGCGCGCCTCCAGGGGTCTAGGACAGGCTGAGGTGGCTAGCTCGGCGGCGCGCATTTGGAAGGTGGCGTCACTGCCTGCGGATGCAGTTTGCGACAAAGCGCGTCGTGGAGGCCGTCCTGCCGCTCTTTGGAGCCTGGCTCAGAAGGAGCGAGCGCGTCACCTACCGCCTGACGCAGGTGCTCACCGGGCACGGTTGTTTCGGTGCGTACTTGCACAGGATAGGACGTGAGGCCACGGCACAATACCACCATTGTGCTAACGACCGGACACCGCACAGCACACGCCCTGGTGCCTTCTTCCCATACGCCTGTAACGTCCTGCCGCCGCTATAAGGAGGGGGTTCTCTGGGTTGGTGAGTGCGTTGATTGAGGAATCTGCGTGCCCACACCAAGCAACCCACGAGAAGATGGAGGCGCGCATGTGGTCACGCGCTGCCATGTGCACAGCGCACAGAGACGCTTCAGGGGATCCTTTACAATCCCCCAGGGGGGTAACCGCTTTACAGTCACCCTGTCAGAGATGTGCCTTTAGGCGTGGCACCAGTGGGCGGCTCTAATGAGATCGCACGAGGACCTGGAGCCCACCTTAGGTGCCGAAGATGACCGCCCCAGTGGCAGAGTCTTTCCACAGAGTCAAATAAAAAAGTTCATCGGTACCGGAGCTTTATTCGAGCGTATCGTGTCATCATTGCTATGAACACATCATGTCACAATAGCTAGCTATCGAATTTAATTTTAATATTAAGTGACGTTTAAATATTCGGCCGTACGTCTTATAAACACCTTTTTTGTATTTCTCTACTGCTCTCTGTTTCCGCAAACTCAGCTTTCGCTAAAAAAGTTTACTCGATGACGAAAGTAAAATGGCGAGAAGAGAGAAACAGAGCGTCCATAAATATGAGTAACTTATTCATTTTAGACTCTCCCTTTGTCTTTTTTAAATTAAATAAAAAACCTTGCCCTACACTATTATTTCTCCAGACCCGGAACAACTACATGTAGATCATACAAATATTTGTTCCGTGCGAGAATCAAACCCGTGACCCGGAGCGTAGCAGCTGACTGTATCAGCCACTGTACCAAAAGTGCCGTCAAATCTAGATTCATATTACAATACTAGTTATCAAACTTTCGAAGATAACTCAAAACTGTTAGCTATTGCTAAAAGTAAAAAAAAACATGTACCTATTATATAGGCAATTTTTTATTTTTATTTAAACATACTTTTTTACTATTTTCAAAGAAGGTAGCAATCCTGAGGGTTGGAATCCTGCTGACACTCATAAGTGCCACACCAGCCAGTCAATAAAGGCAAGGCGCTAGACTCTAACTGTCGGGTACGGTGTGTCGCCACTCACATGCAGCAAGCTATCCTGCGGTTTGTATTTACTTATTTATTAAGGTTTTCCCTTTTTTTTACTTTGATAAGTGACTAGTTAAACTCCTCTGGCATGGTTTTTGTGTTTATAACGTTTGTCTGTACATACTGTTTTATACTTATTCACTGTTTTCCCTGGAAAAACACTAATGTATTAAAATATTATACAGCACGTGTTTTGCCTATACTCAACACTCGACGTGGGAGGTAAAAGTAATTACGAACATTAATTAACGCAAGCACCTGATTACTATTCTGTTATTTTACACAGTAGAGCCTGATTGGTGCAATTGCAAATCACGTGTTTCCCTCAGGCTTTCAGTTTCGACTGAATAAAATATAAAAGGATGATTCTGTAGAAAATCTTAGACAGATCATTTTCTTCGCCCCAAAGTTATCAATACAGACGTTTATCCTAAAATGTTTTTATGAAAACCGTCAAGCTATTATGTACTACGTACTAGAGGAGACACCGCAGCTCATTACAATGTCCCATTCAATTGCGACGTTATCGCCGCACTTCACTAAATATCTTTAGATTTAGGGTTCTGAACTTCATCCGTCATCGACACGCGAATACGAGCAATATAATTTTCAACGAGCTATGGAGAGAGCTATGCTTGGCAGTTCTCTCTACGTAATCGATCAGAAATGGGGACATTCGTAGAGAAGCTAAAACTGCCGACATATCTCTGCCGACATAATCTAAAGTTACAATGGACAAGGCACATAGCTCGTAAGAATGACAGTTATTGGGACAGAAAGGCTCTCTAGTGGAGACCACGAGTGGAGAATACGAACATGAAAACGCGACGACGACGGCCTCCAACGAGATTGACAGATGACCTGGTGAAGATCGCTGGGAGTATAGATGCAGAAACGGTGGCTGTGAACATCTATGGAGGAGGCCTTTCTTCAACAGTGGACGTCATTCTACTGATATGATGATGATGATGAATATAAAACCAAGGAAGATAGTGGAAATGTTAAAATGTTGTGTGGAATAAAATGTTGTGTGGAATAAAATGTTGTGTGGAATAAAATGTCATCAAAACAGTCTTTAAGGTTCACTGGTACGGCATCGGAGTGTACGGAGCATGCGAATTTGCTTGGTTTGATCAGATCTTGTTCTAAATGCTGACGTCCAGTGCGGTATTGCCGATCTAGTGAACGCAGTTTCATAGGAATCAATACAAACGCGCACCTTAATTTTTCACCAGAAATCGCAATCGGTGAAAGCCAAGCGCATACTCTTTGCAGATCGATCGTACTAAGCCACAAGCTCTCATGTATTCATAGGTCATTTATTATATAGGTAGGTTCTAGCTGAACCGTGCCACGATCCGCAGCGGCCATTTGTTTTCAATCTACTTTCCTAACCTTTCCAGTAATGTGTCTAACATAACCCATGAAATTGTCATCTAAATGAAAACACTCATAATTACACAACGAATTAATGGTACAAAAACAATTTGAAAAGAGCCAAGCATAAATCTTTCGAAAATTCCTCTAGAGAAAAGTTTGACATTACATTAGCAATGCGCGAGCGCAGATCGGTACGCGCAGACATCCGGTCGCTTTCGCGACCACATGCCGGACGACACATTTCGGAGGTTCAATCGATTGTCCGTGACGGTATATTATCTGCGGTAACTTGTGGAGTTTTTGTGATAGCTAGTCTTTTCGATATTGATATAAGCTGTCCCCAACCACTGGTAATGTGTAATGTAATGGTTTCGTCATCAATTAGTCATAAATAGTTCTCGTGTGCAGTTTTCCCTAAATTATCGCAATGACCGCATGTAAACGCAGTGTATAATTAGCCACCTTTTGTCCGCAGCTTCGCTTGATCGAAATAAGGCTTTATACGCTGAGCCGCGTAAAAAAGCGTTCATGGTCGCTTAGAGATTAGCGAGACTAGAACCAGAGAATCATGCAAAATATAGCCAAAATCTTTATCACACTATAGAACGAAAATGACTCGTAAAAAAAACGATGAACAATTGTGAAAGAACCTAAAACAAACTTAATCATTTTATTTAAAAAAAAAATCGCCAAATTCGGATGGTAACAGGTCATAGCCCTTATATCGGTCTCTTTCCCTCTCGAAGAATTTCGGACCCGAATGGAAAGATGGATAAGATTGTTTTAAGTCCTTTCAGTATCATAACTCATATTATATTCATGAGTCTGTAGGACTTGAAATGAAAAAAATAATATAAGTATCGCGTTTTTCTAAAAACAATTAAATCTACCGGCAATAAACACTTATACATGACAAGCAACCTAAAAATAACTATTTTCATTCCAAACATAAATTCAAAAACAACTAACTCTAAACCGTCCAACAGTTGTCTTTGGCCATTTATCTTTTCATTCGGTGAAGTCATAAATGTCAAATTTCAAATTTCAATATTAAAAAAAAAACGTTTCTGCTGTCGTCCATTTTGCAATTCGCTCACGTATTTTCGAATCTAGTGCCTATCTATAAAGGAAGTGTCTTCGCGGTCATAATAATGTGCTATCAAAATAGCAGGTTAAGGAACTTTAGAGCTAAAAATACATAAACAAGTATTTAACATTGGCGCGATAGCTTGAAGAAATGTACGCAGGATGTTTGAAGGTTTATTTAGAATTCGTTTGTAATCGACTATCTTCGTTTTCTGCACGAATCGAAGGCTTATGAGTGAGCAGTTTCACAACTACAGTTTACCGACACGGTTGGCGCAGTGGTTGATACAGTCAGCTGCTGCGCTCCGGGTCGCGGGTTCGTTTCCTGCACGAACAAATATTTGTATGATCTGCAGGTAGTTGTTCCGGGTCTGGGTGTATTGTGTGTGTGGAATTTATGTCTGTAAATGACCCACTATACAAGAGAAAGCCTAGGGTGGCGCATCGTAGCGCTTATACCGAGCGACCCCGGGTAACGGTATACGGTATACGGTACGGTACGGTAACGCGCAAGTGGTCACGTGCCGCCATATAGCGAGCACAGCGCATAGCGAGGCTTGGGGGGATCCTTTATAATCCTCCCGAGAAGAGCCCGTGGGGCTAACCTTTTTACAGTCACCTTCCCTCCGCTAGAGGGGGTGACCGCTTTACAGTCATCCCCTCCAAGACGTGCCCTAAAGGCGTGGCATCAATGGGGGGCTCTGGTTTGATCTTACGAGGACCTAGAGGCCCCCTTCGATGCCGAGGCTTACCGCTCCAGTGGTTTAGACGGTAGAGTCCAGCATGCTGACAAATCCTGCGTAGCATTACATTGTTAAAAGCGCCCTGGCGCCTAATTCCGATACGCCTGAAAACCCCTGCCGTTGCTATAAGGTGGGGGACCTCTGGGTTCGTGGGTGCGTAGATTGGGGAATCTGCGTGCCCACACTGAGCGACCCAAGAGAAAACGGTAGCACACATGTGGTCACGAGCTGCCGTGGGACGCTTTGGGGGATCCTTTACAATCCCCCGGGGGGTGACCGCTTTACAGTCACCCTCTCCGAGATGTGCCTATAGGCGTGGCACCAGTGGGCGACTCTAGTGTGATCATACGAGGACCTGGAGCCTCCCTTAGGTGCCGAAGATGACCACTCCAGTGGTTTTAGCCGGTAGGAGTCCGGCATACCCCTTCGCCCTTCCCCGGGGTGAAGGAAGTTCATGAAGAATTTTCCACTGGGCACCAATAACAAAAAAAAAGGCATGACGCTTACCACCAGCCGAATGACCTGCTCGTCTCATCACCAAGGGTGCCTACTATTTGCTTGTTAACTCAAACATTCATATCGGCCATTTATACGTCCACTGCTGAACAAATGCCTCCCCCATAGATTTTCACAACTGTGTCATCATTCCGGGGGGTATTTGCCAATACTCACCACGCTTGGCAGGCAGGTTGGTGAGCGCAGTATGGCTACCGTTTCACAGAAGGGACGCTGCTGCCCATCCCTCTGGTTTAGATTCCCTTAGTCACCTTTTACGACATCCACGGGAGGAGATGGAGTGGTGCTATATTCTTAATCCGGACACCACACGGAATTTAACTCAAACATTGAATTAACATTATTAAAAAAAGTGTGCCCTGTGGTGCTGGCTAAGAATACCACCACCCCATCTCATCCCGTGGGTGTCGTAAAAGGCGACTATGGGATTAGCCGGATGACGGGCAGCAGCGTCCTCGAGTACTTTTATAAGAAATTGCTGAATATATTGTCTATTGTTAAATTCGATCTTGTACCAATAATTTAGCCCACGAACAAACTTAATGTTGTTGAAAAACGTGTTCTCCCATACATTCCAACTGCAAATGTAAGTTTGTGCGCACAATATTGAAAGATGTACAGTGTTATTTTAAGACCATAGACTTCTTATAGGTTTTCCTGTAATCTATAAGTAAAGAAATACTTTACGTATTTTTTAAGCTCAGTTGTTTTGGAGATCAAGCGGGTTCAAGGGGAAACGGTCAGTTTACATATATTTTCTTAAATAACTTTTAAACTAAATATTCTCATATTATTTAAAAAAAATTGAGACCCTCACATCAAGCCTTTGATATGTAACACGGTACAATTTGCAAAACTAAACAAACCTAGTTTGCCCCCTAAAGCGACCGCCATATTCAAAAACATCCTTTATTTACGTTACATATTCGTAGAGATTAATACGTGTACCAAATTTCAAATTAAACGGTACCTACAGTAACTGCAGTAGATTCGGAGCAAATTAGCTGTGACAGATAAACAGACAGATACACGAATCCTATAAGGGTTTCGCCATTTTTTCATTCGGATGTTCGGAAGCCTAAAACAGTCGCTTTAAAAAAAAACTACGAACTTTTTTTAATAAACCTTTAGTAGGTAATTAACGTTTATCTTATTAGCTCAGATTACTTAATTGTTATTGAACCTCTAATTACCTACTATTTTATTTCTAATTGAGCCAGACATAATTGAGAAATTACTTGGTAATCAAGGGTTTAGAAATGGAACTATTTTGTTGACACAAACTTTGTTGACAAAAGCAATTATGTGACCTGTCGTTCATGCCAGATATATTTTTTTACTAGAATGGTGGACTGTTATTAAATATTACATGGTTAGTACTGTTAGTATATATAGTATATAAGTATGACGTGTAAAAGTGTCTGGTAGGACCAATGATATTATACCATAGATATGTTACGTCCATATTAAAGGGCGTGCAAAATACAGTCTCGCTTACACAACCATGTCGTGAGAAAGAAGATACAAAAACAATAAGATTAAGAGAGATAGCTATCTGGGCGAACCGATTGCGAGGTGCTACAATTGGGGGAGTTTTGGTTCTTACTTTTGGCATGCATGTAACATATCTACTTATTTTTAATATCATTGGTTAGG
Source organism: Diloba caeruleocephala (assembly GCA_947459985.1). Taxonomy (NCBI): domain Eukaryota; kingdom Metazoa; phylum Arthropoda; class Insecta; order Lepidoptera; family Noctuidae; genus Diloba; species Diloba caeruleocephala. Next base: position 9,348,845 of record OX381627.1, on the reverse strand, counting down.
ACCTATTTACTGAATAAATGATTCTATTCTATTATATTCTAGTAGTTCTAGTTATCTATAGCTAGTTAGATATGTCAGTAAGTTTATGCTACTCGACCGATCCTGACAAAGCACATCATTTTTTTCTTTTTTTAATGAATGTCTATACTCTTATCTTACGACCCACTGCCGTCTTTAGCACATACAATAATAACGGGTTCCTAGTAGAACGAACCAGTGCCTTTGATTCCTGCACTTTGACGTAGCTCATTTTAAGGGGAAACATTCTTTCCGACACTGACGCTGAAAAACCGCGCGTGGATGGTTCCACCGTGCTACCGTCATCTCTGGGGCCGCTCGATGGACGACCAGACCACCAACCCTGAGCGCTCGCGACCATGACAAATGGTTGTGGGTATCATCATATCAGCCAAAAGATGTCCACTGCTGAACAAAAATAAACGACCGGTACCTTGCCGCCGTGTTTCATTTTAGGAGGAATTTGCCAGTCGGTCACTACGCTTGGCAGGTGGGTCGGCTAGCGAAGAATAGCTGCTGTTCCATAGAACCAACGCTGCTGCCCAGCCCTTTGGTTTAGAATCCTTAAGTCGCCTTCTTTTGTGACATCCATGGGAGGAGATACAATGGTGCTAAACTCTATAATACGGACACAATACGGACAAGGAACCGTCGTCAAGTCATGGGTATAGTAAACTGTAACCACGACACTGGAGAATCAAAATGTATAAATCCTTCTACATTAGAAAAAAGTAATTACAAGGTGTTACCAACTGAAAGTGTGATATGTCGTTCTTAGCGCTTTTCCTCAATCAACCTTAAGCGCACAGCCAGAGCATGAAACTCCTTACCAGCGCCTGCGTTCCCTGCACCCTATAACCCTTTAAAGTAAGGGTGAATAAGTATCTTATGGGTGCACTCGTTCCATCGTAGACCTCATCCTTCGCTTACTCTCAGGCGACATCGAGGTCATAAGCGGGCCCATTCATGGATAATAGATATACATTATTATTATATTTAATTTGACGGCACGGTTGGCGCACCGGCTAAGCGATTGGCGTTCTGCACTACGAATCGTGGCTCGATTCCCGCACGGAACAAATACTTACGTATGGCCTCCAGGACGTTGTTCTGCATGGCTATTCTGTAAGAACTCACTAGAAAACTCACTTCTAAATCCGCAGTGAAATAATATCTCTAATATCGTCTTGTTTTTACTACTTTTTATTTCGGTTTCTTGTATGAGTTTTCTTCACTAGTAAACTCACTTCTGAATCGGAAGTAAAGTCTCTAATTTAGTATTGTTTTTACTACTTTTCACTGCGGATTCACGAGTGAGTTTGCTAGTGAGTTCTTAGAGAATAGCCACGCTGGTTCTGGCTTTTTGTGTATGTGAGATTTATATCTGTAACTGTACCCAAGACACAGGAGAAATTAAAGGCTAAACTAAAGGCAACGCCTTAAAAAAAAGTGCATTGAAAAAGCTTCAATGCATTAGTAATGTAATTACTGACACAACTAGGAATAGCACCAACCCATCTCATTTCGTGGGTGTCGTAAAAGCCAACTAAGGGATTAGATGCAGGATGGGCAGCAGCGTTCTTCGAAAACATTAACAACTCAACTGCGATCGCCAACCCGTCTGCATAGCGTGCCGATTATGGCAAAACCCCCAATGAGCACACAACACACCTATATCGTTCGTTGTGGTGATCTTTGATGGAGGCCTGTGTCCAGCAATGGACTTTATTCGGCCGAAATGAGGTTTACGCGATTATTACTCATTGTAATAAAACCCTTGTAAACGGATTAAATCGCGTATATTAGAGATTTTTGTTTTTCCTGACATTTCGAACACTTTGCAGAAACGTCAGGAAAAACAAAAATCTATAATATACGCGATATAATCCGTTTAAAAGTGTTTTATTAAAACAACTAGGAATTTTAAAATTCCCATTCACATCGTTTTCCACAACAATAAAGCGAAACTAACCACAGTAAAATATATACATTACTCATATAATTTAGTTTACCAACGTCTTAATTAAAAGAATTTAGCTGTAAATTATATTCGCAATATAGAGGTCATGACGTAATGACATGACACTATATTTCGTAAGCTCGCGAGATGAGCCTCAAATGTAATACTATGCGTAGACCTTGTTACTACTTAACGGGCGATGAGCACAACGAAGATTTAGAGAATTTGAAAGTGCCTTTTCAGTTGCCTAAAGCGGAGGCTATGAGAAAGAAAGAAAGAAGCGGTTACACTCGCGTTTAATTTAAAAGCAATTTAGAGTACTTCGACATAGACGCTTGACATAGAATATTGGATTTCAAGGGTTTTAATTTTTTGCGCGGAACCCTAGTTATTTTTGTAAAATTAAAGTAGCCTTAGTTATTCCTTATAACATCAGCTGTCTGCCTGTGAAAGTCCCGTCAAAATCGGTCCAGCCGTTTCGGACATTACCCAGAAAAATTTCGTTATATGTACCGTATACACTTTCATATGCATTTAGTAAAAAGCTGTTATTTTGACATCACAAACAGACACTTCAATTTCATTTATTTGTATAGATGTATAGATTGTCTTTGTATGGAAAAACAATTGAAAACCGTACGACGTTGCCCACATATTTTATAGATTTTTTTCATTTTTGAGAAAGATTTTATGAATATTTAAAGATTCATTATTCTAAACACCGTACGACGTTGCCTTATAGTCGACATTGGCGAAATTGTGGAAGATACTCTACAGAAGCCATAACCTAAGAGAAGAAGAATAAGTTTTAATATGTACTTATTAAGGTGAAAGGTAAAAGTTCTATATGTGACGGTCTTTGTAGTAATCAAATGTATCGACGACGAATCTGAAGAATACCAGCAATCACTCAAATCAATCAAAATCTTTATTTGTGAACATATTTAGTATATAAAATTACGTTTTAGAAGCGGCTATGGCCTACCATTGATATGGTGTAGCAAATTTAAACATTCTAATGTAGGAAACATGTCTGGAAATTAATATTACATAAGGAAATTACAATAAAATAATTATCGTTTTATATATTTAAATTGGCAATTGTATAAGTGAGATAGTTTTCTACAGAGTAGTAAGTCTTTACATTTAGAAATTAAAGTAACCTTTTCTTAAAAAATACGGGTTGCACTCCGGGAGTGCCGACAGAAGTGAAAACTTATTAATTTTTATTTTTCAGACGCGTTCGCGGTCTTCTATTTGTACATGCATATATGCACGCACTATAGCCGCGTCTCGTAACGGTGTCGCGAGTCCAGAGATTTTATCTCATCTAAAAATATGCGTACGTAAAAGAAGCTTTCACTTCAAAAAACCCTGAAAAGTGTTCGAAACGTAAGGAAAAACAAAAATCAATAATACACGCGATTTAATCCGTTTAAAATTGTTTTAATATGTTTAGGTAATTTATTATAAATCTTTGGATACATTGCGAATACGCTTTTCTGAAACAAAGTGAAAAACCTGTTACTAACGTTAGTTTGTCACATCTTCGTGCACTCGTAACTTGAGAAAATTTTGTTAAGTTGCGTTTAACAAACATGGTAGTTTCATAAATATACATAGATGGCATTGTCAATAAACTTATACTTTTAAAATTAGGTTTGTAACTCTCCGTGCGGTCTATATTACAAATTGCTCGAATGGCCCGTTTTTGAGCCTTAAACACAATCCTTTCCGGTAGCATTACCCCAAAACATTATACCATATCTCAATACTGGTATGGTACTATTGGTACTAATCCGTGGTATGCTGTAAGGACCGCTGTCTTGTTTATTGTTTTATTAAGCAAAGCTACTTGCATCTTTATTTCTAAGGCAGTAGAAGTCTTATCATTATCAGTCAATTTAGAGCTTCTGTCAGTCCACAGCTAGAGCTCTTCCAAAGCCAGTATAAATTCAAACCTGAGTTCATACATTATTTTCATAATCTACGTTTCGAATTAGTATATAAAGTACGTCTATAATAAGGTACGTCTGCGTCATAATTTTAATTGAATTCGAATATTCTTCCTCACCTACATATGGTCCAAAGTTTGTCGAACAAGGCCGTGGGGAATTTTTTAAGTGTCACTGATGACATGACTGTTTAAAGCAAATGGTATCATACAAGCTTTTATTTCATAAATAAATATTGTTCAACCCTAAATAGTAAAAAGTAATAGCGCACTTGGAGGAGCTTTGCGGCTAATTATGACCGTATCTTAACACAGCTGGTGATAGGGTTGGTGCTGTGTAATATTGATGTCATCTTTTAACAACTGTTTCTCTAAAACATTTTTTGGAAAACCGTAATATCCCTTTGTATCCAACCAAATATTTAGCATAGATGTATTACATATATCTTTATAGATGTTTATCAACTTTTTACTGAAGTGTTATCGCTCCACCAAGCTATCTTCGCTTACCACTCACACCAAACGCCTATGCTGCCGCTCCACTGCAGAGCTGCCACTTTCCGCTGTCCACACCTGCAGAGGCCTGACACAATATTTTACAGCGGGAATTCACTGCCATCTTTAGCTGAAACACTAGTAGTGAAGGGTGGACCCGGAGTCCCAGGTCCCGATAGGTCCCGAGTTTTTGAAGTCAGTATTATAACTATTATGCTGACGTTTAAAAAAACTAATTTTAAAGGAAAAGTCATATCGAATCGTTGCTGAAGGACTGGCGATATTGAAAATGTAGCGGATGGAGTCGAGCAGGACTACTGATTTCAAGTCGCATGTAGTAAGGCAAACTCCTCCTACTTCCTCCAGATTCCTGCATATGCATAGGTAAGTTCGTCTTCCCCAGCCCAGAATTTTGGGGATCGGCATAAAGAGTCATGTTCGCTGTTATAGGGAAGCCAGACTGAAACGTCAAATTTAGTATTTGTTGTATATAACGTTTATGCACGTGTTGGTTAAGGTATAATAAATAAATGAACTTGACTATTTTTAATTAGCGTAAGAAAGAGAAAGGAAAAGGAGTATTTTTTCTTTTCTCTTTCTTACGCAACTATAATGTCCACTGATAACAACAATTGCACCATCCAGCAACTCTACAGCAGAATTATTAATACGCAAACGTATACCAACCGCAATATATTATTATAATTGTTTAGTTAAACGTTTCATAAGGTTTTTGTGATCGCACTATCTCTCAGTACGTATTATCTAAACATATTCTCTTTGCAACCACAACTTAAACGATATTATTTGCTAATTTTTAATTAATCTTTTTGAAAATTAAACAAAATGTTTGGTGTTCTAAAAGTGTCTTGGTTTCAACTTTGGTTTTATGATTTTTTGTCGGAGTTATTCACGTTAAGTGATGAAAATAGTTTCCGTGTGGCACCCGGCAAAGAATAGACCACTCATCTCCCTCCATTGGTGTAGTAAAAGTCGACTAAGGTATCAAGAGGAAGGGCAGCATCCTCCCGCGTGCCAATAACAACATACTGCGATCTCGAACAAAGACGGATCCGGAGGAGGGCTCAGGGGGCCATGCCCCTGAAGTGTGGGATACAGTTGACCTTGGTAGTAACAATGATCTCTGAAAATCTTGAAACGTGACCCGACGCTCCCACCCGTTCAGATTAAATTCCTGGATCCACCCCTGATCTCGAACCCGTATGCCAAGCGTGGTAATTATAGAAATATGACCCCCCATTGTAGTAATCATTGTGAGGCTCGTGTATGTGGATGAATTAAATGGAATGGATATTTATGGGTTGATGTTCGTGTGTGAGTGTGTGTGTGACTTGTGAGGTTGTTTATTCGTCTCATGTGCATCAATTTTTAATCCACTCTGAACTGGTCAACGAATTAAAAAATATAAACAGGTGCCTATAAGATCAGGTGACGTTGTCCGATTCTAAGATGCGGGACGTCTGGCCAGCATAGACATGGTCCCAAATGTTTTTCCACAATTTTCAATTTCAATCACGTTGCGCAGAAGGCCAATTGCTTAGCCACTGCCAACCGTGTCATCAAACTATATATATTCACCATTCTAGGTTGCAGAGGTGGCAGGGGTAGCTGCCGTTGCTACATAGTGGGGGGCCTCGGGGTTCGCGTGCGCACAAATTGGGGAGTCTCTATGCTCATACCGAGTGAACCCCGGGAAGATGGCGGCGCGTACGTGGTCACGTGCTGCCGTGTGCGCAGCACAGCACACAACGAGGCTTGCGTGATCCTTTACAATATTCCCCGAGAAGTCCCAGGGGGGCGACCTTCTTACAGTCACTTTCCTTCTGCTAGCAGGGGTGACCGCTTTACAGTCATACCTCCCAAGGTGTGCCTAAAGGCTTGTCATCAATGAGGGGCTCTAGGGTGAAGTTACGAGAACCTGAAGCCCCCCTTCGGTGCTGAAGACGACCGCTCCGTAGGATCCACTGGGATGTTCGTGTGATGTCCGGATTAAGAATATAGCACCACTCCAACTCCTCCCGTGAATGTCGCTAAAGGCGACTTAAGAAAACTAAACCAGAGGGATGGGCAGCCGCGTCTCTTCTGTGGAACAGTAGCCATACTGCGCTCAGCAACCCGCCCGCCAAGCGGGTTGAGCAAATACCCCCAAAATGACGATAGTATTGTGGAAATCTTTGGGGGAGGCTTATGTACGTACAGCAGTGTACGTATAAATGGCTGATATGATGATGAACCACTGGGATAAAATAGTAGGTACCACCCCAGTGCCAGATATTCATCGCTAAGCAGTAGTGTTTAAATATTACTGTGCTCCGGTTGGAAGGGCACTGTAACTCTGGGCATAAGAGACTAAATAAATAACTTCAAATCTCGAGGTGACGCTGCACGGGACTTGTCCTGGGTAGCATTCAAATTGTTATGGGCGGGCATGACGCATCCACCGGGCGAATGACATGCTCGTCTCGTCACAAGTTCATCATCATCATATCAGCCACAGGACGTCCACTGCTGAACAAAGGCCTCCACCTTAGATTTCCACAACGAACGGTTACATGCTGCCCTCATCCAACGACTCTGAGCGACCTTCACCAGGTCGTCTGTCCACCTCGCTGGAGGTCGTCCCACGCTGCGTCTTCCAGTGCGCGGTCTCCACTCGAGAACCTCTTTGCCCCAACAACCATCAATTCTACGAGCTATTGCCCCGCCCATTACTACATCCGTTTACTAATCCATTCAGCTACGTCGGCAACTTTAGTTCTTCTACGGATTTCCTCATTTTTGATTCGATCTCGTAGAGAAATACCAAGCATAGCTCTCTCCATAGCTCGGTGACTGACCTTGAGCTTTATTATGAACGTCATGTCACGAAGTTAAATATTAAAAAAAAACGTAACATTAATAATTAGTTGACTATATTAATAAAATACAACGTCATCCAATAAGGAAATAGTTGCATGTAATAAATGCTTGTTGACACGTTACTGACCTCTATCGTCCGGAAGCTCTCACGAGAATTATTCTATTATCTTTACCATAGATACCTAAATGTGGTCTGGGATAAAATGATGCGGTTTTTTATCTTGCTGCGATAAAATATTATTACATCCTATACTTTTGACGTAGTTATTACATGAAATAATAATTAGGTAAATAGGAATATCTGAGTTTGTTGGCAAAGAAATATGTCACTCGTCCCGTCGCGCCTTCAAAGGCAAGATGCGCGGCTGCATGCCTTTCGTAATATAACACCCAGCTATCACCATACTGTTTGCCAAGCTTGATGATTATGGCAATATTAGGTACCTCTCAAATGTGAACTGCAGCAGTTTATCAGGTGGATCTAGAACGAGTATTCCAGCTCGTGAAACTATAGCGAAGTTTTATGTCGGTGAGACTCTAATTTGATTACAGCAGGAACTACTTTGAGGTTCGTGATTTGTAAATTGGAAGATCCATATAATCCATTAGCCTAAAACTTGTTACAGAGCGGAGAACTGGCATAACTGCAGCTTTACTAAAGAGTAGTTCAGTAAACAGATACTGAACTTTACTACACTAACATGATCGTTTACGTTGACGGATTCTCGGTCCCGAAAATACTAGGATTCCCTAACAACATATGATCATATCAGTCTCTCAGTCGAGATACCTGAGAAAATTATCCCTGGCAAGCATTTGGGTAAACAACAGTAAAGCTCTGCCCACCATTTGGAGACCACAGTCTGGCTAATACCAAGGAATACCAATATTAACAACAAGTATCTTCAGCTGTAACTTTTTTTTTCAAGCATGCGTGGGTACACTTGTAATAATCCCTCTACTTCTTCAGTTAAAATCAAAATGAACTAATGCCCTTCATAAAAATTAACAAAAGGAAAGCAGAATAGAAAAAAATCTTTGTTTAATGATTTATTATATCAGAACAATTTTATTCGTTGTTCGCTACACGTGCAGCAGCTATGTTCCTCGACAAAAAACATTGTTTAAACTCAGAATAAAGAAATAGCTAACAATATTTACCTTCATTGCATACAAACCGGCAGACATCGTTCGTTTACTTGCATATGACAATTTGTCGGACAATGTGCCTTCGTGCGAAGAAATCGTACGTTTTATTGTAATATATAACATGATTGTATATAACTATGAAGAAAGTGAGCGTAACTATACTTAATAAACTTAAGTATATGAAGACTTCTATAAAAAACAACGGTAACAACTTTCCCGGATGATTGCAATACTTAATCTATTTTGACAAGTATAAGTTTTATACATTGTGAAGCATAAGGAAGAAAACACTTCCGCGCGCTGGGCAAAAAATCTTTTTTTATCGGTTCCTAGTTATAATTAAGCATCAAGGGTACAGGGGCATGCCGAACTCATACCAACTTAAATTACTGGAGCGGTCGGCACCAGAGGAAGGCTCCAGGTCTTCGTTACAGTCACACTAGAGCCGACCATTAGTGTCACGTCTTTAAACATATCTCGGAGGGAATGACTGTAAACCGGTCTCCTCCTTAAGTGGTGCGAAGGAGACTGTAAAAAGGCCGGCCCCCAGGCTTATCTCAGGGGGATTGTAAGGGACTGCCCGAAGCCTCGTTGTATAGGAAAATGGCCTAATCGGTATTTTATAGCGTAATACTGTGTAAGAAAACAGTTATTCTACGATAATCTGCTTTCCCCTTTATATCGCAGTCAGCTGTCAATATTTGGTTTTTAAAGTCATATACTGGAATCTTGAAACTAAATTCCTGACCATCAACGTAGTCTGAGATAATATTTTCTTTTGTAACATTTCTTAGAAATCCAAAATCGATTATCGATTATGACAGTATTGATAAACGTTATCCGTTTGCACAATATATTGAATGCCATTAAAATCTAGCTAAATTCACGGCATTTTCCACCATTGCCAATTCAAGAATTTTCTTTACTAACAGGTGCATTAAATTATTTATTCATAGCAATATATTGAGAGGTGAACGTATTGCAACTTGAATAACAATCAAAACATGTTAGCAAAACAGATGTTCCTCTGGCCGCCTATATTTGCACAAGTGCCATAATTATGACGAATAAAAACTACGTCGCGTTATCTCTTATTTATCTCGTATTATACTGTATTAAAATTATAAGATTTCACAGCTTTAGCATACCCTTCAATGTCATTCAAGAGCTTCTTCATCATCATCATTCAGTAAATCATCAGCAATTGCGTCCACTGCTGAACAAAGGCCTCGCCCATAGATATCCACAATTGTGTCGTCTTTTGGGCGGAATTTGCCAATACCACGCTTGGCGGCGAGTCGGTAAGTGCAGTATCTCTACTGTTCCACAGAACACGCTTTCAGAACAACGCTGCTGCACATCCCTCTGGTTTAGAGTCTGGGATGAGATGGAAAAGTGCTATATTCTTAATCTAGACACCATCACATTCAAGCGCTTAGTTTACTCAAAAAACTCGAAAGAACAAGTATTATGATTGTCATTTATCAGGAGAATGAGTTTAAATCTTTTTTTATACAACCCAATGACGAGGCAAGCACGTCATTGAACTGGTCGTAAGCGTCTTGCCTGCTTATAACAATTGCAATGCTACCCAGAAGTGGTCCTGCGTGGCACCGTATTGCACTCGTCACCGCGACACATATGCCCGGTAATTACATTAGCTACAGCGCCCTTTGAACAGGAACAAAGTAATTCCTAGCTTAACTCTTACAATGGGAGACCTGCCGCGACTAAAATAAATGTCTATAATGGCAAGCATCGTTTTGTTTTTGCTTCTAATTTTGTTTGTCGCAAATATTAAAACACTTCACTTCCCGACGGGTCTTGCAACTTAACTACCGTACTGTAGCATCTATTCCTTTCTTTTTTTCGCCAGATTAGTGGCTAATCTTGTGTTAGAGTTCTGCAAGCCATCCCTTGGTCCCTGCCTTAAACGGAATCGGGAAAGGGCCGATCCTGCTCGAAGAAGGAGGAAACGGCGCCGGGGTAACTGGCGCCTAATTCCTATACGCCTGAAACCCCTTATATCGCTACAAGGCGGAAGCTCTGGGTTCAAGGGTCTACGCGATTGGGGAATCTGCGTACCTACGATTGACCCCCGGGGAGACAGCGATGTGCATGTGGTCACGTACCGCTGTGTGCGCAGCACAGCGCATAGTGAGGCTTCGGGGGAATCTTTTACAATCCCCTCAAGAGATGCCTGGGGGGGTGGCCTATTTACAGTCGCCTTCCCTCCGTTAGAGAGGATGACCGCTTTACAGTCATCCCCTCCGAGATATGTCTAAAGGCGTGGCACCAATGGGTGACTCTAGATGAAGATCTTTCGAGTTCCTAGAGCCTCCCTTCGGTGCCGACGATGATCATTCCGGTGGTAGCCGGCAGGAGTCCGGCATGGTCTTCGCCATGGAAGTACATGGAAGGAAGTACATAAGGTATTTCCACCGGATCAAAAATAATAAAGGTGCCGAAGATGACCGCTCCAGTAGTTTTAGCCGGTAGGAATCCAGCATGGGCATGCTGGATTCCTACCGGCTAAAACCTTCATCCTTCAAGTTCATGTAGATATTTTTAGAGCTTTCTATACAAACCCTAATATTCTAAAATCAGCCCATGCATGAGGGACTTACAATAAATGATATAATGGTCTACATAGTCCGGCCGGCTAAGAAAAGCACCAACCGATCTGATCCTGCGGGTGTCGTAAAAGGCAACTAAGGGATTAGCCGGGCAGCTGCGTCCTTAAAGCACATTAACTTACAAATCAACTGCGATCGTCAACCCGCCTGCCGAGCGTGATGATTACGGCAAAACCGTCCACTGAGCAGACAACAGAATCCCAAACCGGTAGTTGTGGTGATCTTTGGGAGAAGCCTATGTCCAACAGTCGACGTTTTTTTCGGCTGAAATGATGATGATGGTCTATATTCCTATTTATGCGTAATACTACCAAAAATAGCTGGTCTTATAATGAAGGCGAATGTCGAAAATACCTGAAAAAATGTTGTCAACTCTTCAAACACAGTAAATACATTTGTATTACTAGAGTGTCGTTTCTATGCCATTTTACTTTTTGTATCTATTACTTACACGTCGCTAGGTCATTAACTTATTAATTTTCAATAAGATACCAGTCAGATAATTATAATAAAAGCAATATTTTTATTATTTGTTTTAAATTATCATCATCAAATATTGGAATACCGTCTCATCGAATTTTCAAACAATCACTTCAAACAGTTGAGAAGTTGAACTGTATTATTTTGAGAGACTCAAAGTTCAATTTTCGAATCGCACGTGTAAAATCGAGATGTTCTACCAGCTCTTCCAGCGCGTATCTGGCAGAAAAACACCACTATATAAAATATATCTAGTTGTAGTCGCAATAACAATTTACCATTCCACGTAATATGCAGCTGATGTTCGAATTAGGATATAAGCTACCTGCTCTCTTTTTGTGGGTGTCATAAACGGCGATGAAGGGGTCTAGATCGGTAGAAACATCCTCTTTGCGCGGTCATAATAACAAGTCCAGACAAATCCCTCCAAAATGAACAGCAGCACCGTCCCGTATAGTATAAGATAAATAAGTTTATCAATCTCATGGTATTTGGTACTCGTACCAGTTTATAACATCGAAATGGGTCATTTAACAGCAGATTTCTGTACTGATCTTTCTTCTCTGTACTGATCTGACTTTCAATCCAGAATTAGGAGATGGTGAGACTCATTAGAACCATTTTTATTGCGAAATAAGTTACTTTTGGTATGTAAATGAAGACGAGGACTACAAACCTATTGAGATAATACCTAGAAATGCTCTATACCTTTAGTTCTTAGTTTGTTTTGCCTTTGAACGAAAAAGTAGTGAGTGCCCAAGCCGATGCGTCCAAAGGCAAACCAATGGTATTTTTGTAAAAAAAAATACGTTTCAAATTACAAATAACTACGTATGTATAAAGATTCAGATCACGCGCGATGCACCGGGGTCAACGCACGCTCTGACAATATTGACACTCAAGAAGAGATACCGAGACAAACCAAACAAATAATGTGGCCAAATACGATAGATGCGATCGGAGCAGGACTCGTATCCTCAATATTTTGTTTATGGTTATTAGGTAAAGTTTAAAGTCTTTAGAAAAAGTTTGTATAAAAATATAACCAGGGAAATCTCGATAGCAGTTAATAGAGTATGTTCTGAAGTAATGAAACCCACACATCAGCCCGGAAAACATCCAATCCCGAACATGGGCCTCTCGAAGACCAATGAGCGGTCATAGGGAAAATTGCCATAATCACCACGCATGGCAGGCGGATTGGTGATCGCGTTGTTATTAGAACTCGATATGTGCCTAACCCTCCGAGATGTGCCTAAAGGCATGGCGCCAATGAGTGGCTCTAGATGGAGATCTTTCGAGTTCCTGGAGCCTCCCTACGGTGCCGAAGATGACCACTCCGGTGGTTTTAGCTGGTAGGAGTCCGGCATGCCCCTCCGCCCTTTCCCAGGGCGTAGGAAGTACATGACGTATTTCCACCGGATCAATAAAAAAATCCTCTTGATATCAACCCTTAGTGGCAAAAAAAACAAAAAAAAAAAACTCTTTGTTGTTGATAAACCAGATGCAATTTTTTTTTATGTAGGTGGTACTCATATTTAAATACTAGCTGGGACCCGCGGTTTCACCCGCTGTTTAATTTAAAAGAAATTGTCTTGGTCTTCGTGTATCTGATTCTATCGAGTAGTTTCCTCTTGTTAAAGATTTTTTGATGAATACTCTCCAATAAAGACATACATTCCACACATAATACACCCCGACCCGGAAAAACTACCTGCAGTTCATACAAATATTTGCTCCGTGCGGGAATCGAACCCGCGACCCGGAGCGCAGCAGCCGACTGTATCAGCCACTGCACTAATTGAGCCTTCAAAGATAAAAATATACCTTTACCTGGGCAAAACCCGAATGAGCCAATACCTTTCGTTGTGGCGATCTTGGGAGAGAGACCTTTTTCTTATTCTTATTCTTTATTGTACAAACATAAAACGATACATAGAATATAAAATAAAGTAAATGTACAAAGGCGAGCTTAACTCAACATTGAGTTTTCTACCACCACCCCATCTCCTCCCATGGGTGTCGTAAAAGTCGACTAAGGGATTAGCCGGAGGATGGGCAGCAGCGTCCTTCGAGTACAACAACAACTCAACTGCGATCGCCAACCCGCCTGCCAAGCGTGGCGATTATGGCAAAACCCTCCAATGATGGGCTCATTCACACCATATTGCCACCATCACCACAACACACCCATATTGGTGGTTGTGGTGATCTTTGGGGGAGGCCTGTGTCCAGCAGTGGACTTCATTCGGCTGAATTGCTCACCTTTTAATTGATCATTAAACGCAAGTCATAAAATACAATTATACAAGGATCGAGAGGAGATGGAACATGTTTAAATAACGGGCGTGGCCCATGAAGTCGGTATGACGGCGAGCTTTCCACAGCCCATCGACGACTCTTCTGGTACCGTGGATGTTTATGACCGGCAAGATCGGTTGTTAACTAAGATTGTCTACACATTGTGTATTTGCCCAGCGCCAGTGTTAGTCGGAAGTAAGCACAGCGCATGCGTTCCTTATCCGGGTGGTGTTCGGATTACGAATATAGCACCACTTCATTCTCTCCCGTGGAAGTCATAAGAGGCGACCAAGGGACTCTAAACCCGAGGGATGGGCAGCAGCGTCCCTTCTGTGGAACAGTAGCCACACTGCGCTCACTAACCCGCCTGCCAAGCGTGTTGAGTATATATCAAAATGACGACACAGTTGTGGAAATCTATGGGAGAAGCCTTTGTTCAGCAGCGGACGTCCATTGGCTGATATGATGATGATCATGATACGTTGCGCTAGCGTCTCGTACTGACGCCGGCTGCCTCGCCGCGCGAATTCTACATATATTCGATTCGATACAATCTAATGATTAAACAATCATTAACAAAATATAAACAACAGCTTTGTTGGAAGTGCCGACTCAGAATGCCACCACCCCATCTCCTCCCGTGGATGTCGTGAAAATCGACTAAGGGATCGGCCAGAGGTTGGGCAGCAGCGTCCTTCGAGTACATTAACAACTCAACTGCGATCGCCAACCCGTCTGCCAAGCGTGGCGATTATGGCAAAACCCGCCAATGAGCCCACAACACACCCATATCGGTGGTTGTGGTGATCTTTGGGGGAGGCCTGTATCCAGCAGTGGACTTCATCCGGCCGAAATGAATGGCTTTGTTGCAAAAAAGGAATTTATTACGAAAGTGGAAAGAAGAGAAATAAAAATTCATTCTGAAGTTTTCGATCAACTTAAAATGACTATTTTGTAAGGGGAGTAAAAAATCTGCCAAAAATTTTTTCATTCCGTTCGAATGCCAAAACACACTTTTGATGAATTGTCACAAATAATTATAATGGGGTAAAGACAGCGGGCCGTAAGAAGACGTGGTGGACTCGCGGCATCTGTGTGACGCTAACGCAGTGTATGTATATATATTTTTTTTAACGATCATGAACACTGGCGCAATACCAACGCCCAATGCGAAGACGCCCAACGGTTTTGTGTAGTGATGCTGACTGACCCACGTTGCTGGCAGCCTTTCGAACCTTGGTGTGCAACCGATGAGGACGCGGTTCGGACGACGCTTCGATATGTAGGAATAGGGTGTATAGAGGTATGGAGAAGCGTACGGTCATGACACCACTAGGAAAGTTAGCGTGCTAGAGGGGGTGACCGTTTTACAGTCATCCCCTCCGAGATGTGCCTAAAGGCGTGGCACCAATGGGCGGCTCCAGTGTGATCTTACGAGGACCTGGAGCCCCCCTTCTGGTGCCGAAGATGACCGTTCCAGTGGTTTTAGCCGGTAGGAGTCCGGCATACCCCTTCGCCCTTCCCCGGGGCGAAAGAAGTTCCATGTAGAATTTCCACTGGACACCAATAAAAAAAAAGGAAAGTTAGCGTCGAAGAATCATTTGCTGGCTGGTTTTATGAATTGCTTGATGGTCGGCAATTTCGAGTCTCGATTATGGAGAGATTGTGGTAGTATCAGCATGAATACGTTTTAAAAGGTTCCCTACGGAGCCACGGATTTTCTCACATAATCTATAATCTAAGTAAGAGTATTTTTAATTATACTACCTACCTAGTGACGGATCGAGCAAGTCATTCGCCTGGTGGTAATCGGCACACCTGCGCATGATAATTGTAATGCTACCCAGGACTAGTCCTGTGCAGCACCATACTGCACTTGCCACCTCGAGACATTCGTTATTCCCAGTCAGTCAGTCCCATTCCAGTATTCAGTGCACTTCAAACCGGAACACCGTAATGTGTAAAGTTGACACACTACTGCTTGGCGGCAGGGATTATACTCATTTAGATGAGCAATAAATATTATCCAAAATCTAATCCGGTGTCCGGATTAAGAATATAGCATTCCATCTCCTCCCGTGGAGGGCGTAAACGGCGACCAAGGGACTCTAATCCAGAGGTATGGGCAGCAGCGTCTTTTGTGTAAAACTGTAGCCACTCTGCGCTCACCAACCCGCCTGCCAACTGTTGGGAGTACTGGCAAATTCCCCCCAATATGATGACACAATTGTGGAAATCTATGGGGGAGGCCTTTGTTCAGTAGTGGACGTTGTATGGCCGATATGATGATGATGATGAAATAATATCTAATAACAATCATGAGTTATATCCTTGTAAATCCGCAAGTTCATTTACTTACATTAAATAAATACCTGCATACTCAGTTTATAAACCTTCAATACCTGCAAAAATATGTATCTACGAACGTCATAGATCCATAAATGCGTTATCGAATCTATCGCATTAATGCATTGGTACAACAGCTGGTTGCATGATATTATTTTCTTTTTTCTGTGCTATGCACTGGCCGGTAAATGGCCCGCGCTAATACACGCGGTTAAGAAAAAAAACAAAGATTCATTTTCGCGCGAACAGGCTTCCGCCATTATGGTCGCGTGATGAAAATGATGTATTAAACGCGACTTTCATTCGCTTTCGTTACAGAAACTGTGATGTTCATCAATGTTCAGTGCTCTTCCTAGTTCGTTTCGTTCCATTTGTAGTTAGGTGGATTTAAAAATATGTTTATAATACCGAAACATTTATTTTATTTTTTATTGGTGCCCAGTGGAAATTCTTCATGAACTTCCTTCGCCCAGGGAAGGGCGAAGGGGTATGCTGGACTCCTACCGGCTAAAACCACTGGAGCGGTCATCTTCGGCACCTAAGGAGCCTCCCTAGCCTCCCGAGCCAGCCAGGTCCTCGTATGATCACACTAGAGCCGCCCATAATGCCACGCCTTTACCCACATCTCGGAGGAGATGAATGATAACGGTCACCCCGCTCTAGCGGAGGGAAAGTGTAAAAAGGTCGCAACTAATTAATACCTACTAACGCAGTTTTTCCGCATGGTGTCTAGATTAAGAATAGCACCATTCCATCTTTCTTCTCACTTTTTTGTTGATAAAAACGTTGCCCACATTAGGATTTCTCGTGGGTGCGTTTACATACACAAATTCCACACACAATACACTCAGACCCGGAACAACTACCTGCAGATTATACAAATATTTTTTTCCGTGCGAGAATCGTACCCTCGACCCAGAGCACAGCATCCGGCCGTGTCATCATCAGATTCTGCACCAATGGGTGGCGTGAAAGACGACTAAGGGACTCTACGCCAGAGCAGGGTGGGCAGCAGGCGCCCTTCTTTGGAGAAGCAGCCATTCCTGTAGCCGCCTGCCAAACGTGTAACTGAGGAGTTGGCAAAGTCCGTCCAAAATAGTGACACACTGCATGTAACCAGTCGTTTATGGGGAGGCCTATATTCAGCAGTGTACCTACATAGGTAGGTATTTTGGCAAATAAGGAACATAAGGATGTAATTGTCCGAAATAAATCGTTACATATGAATTGAAAAAAAAAAACACAAGTGTACCTTTAAGTAATGTTGATATTCCTAAAATGACAAATCGATTTGGTATAAGATGGTTTTGATTAACATCTATTGTGTTAGGGGATTTGCAGCCACCCTAGTCTATATTTTGTAAACTAACCGTCCGAACATCCCGTCCATCTATTTTTTCCGTTGACGAAGCCATGTTTGTAAACGTCTATGTCGGTTTGTGAATGAAATTCGCGCGGTTTCCGCGATTTGGCGGGAGAACGTGTTGGTAGGCAAACATCTTTATCTAAATAAAGTGCAAACTTATACTATGCCTTATTGTAAATGAGCTTGAGTAGAAATTGAGTTGTAGAGTTGTGCCACGATCATAAATCGCGTGAGGACAATGACTGTATCTTTAAAACTGTCCAACCGCAGATGCCAATAAATAATTATTAATATCACCATAAAGCTAAGTAGCTTTTTAATTATTATATTTTCTATTTTTTTTATTACCAACTTAAGTAATAGAAGGATTTTATTGGAATAAATTGTTCATCGTATCGATCTACCCACATGTGCCTACCTACTCATCTAAACATACTAGTGGTCGCGCAAAGGTCGACCGACATTCGTCCTTAATTAAATATATAAAATACATTTTTACTTTCTGCACTCCTCCTCCATATGAACTTTAACTATACCAGATCACACACTCCTCCGCGTGCGCAATGTGCTTAGAAAGGGTTACAAAGTTTTTTCTTCACTGATTACGTATATAGACATATAGCGCACACAGCACCACTAAATTATAAGTAGAAAACGAATTGGTTTCATTATTTATCTTAATATTATAAGTTACACAATTAGTTTATCAATTATTAGCGTAATAATTGCGTATATTTTACCATGAATTATAATAATTAATATTATAATTACAAGTAGGTATCGAGAAACATTTGTGCTAAAGAGGAAGGAAATTAACAAATTGTGTTTAAATTGAATAGGTACATATTTGCACATTAATTCATTTTAGTAAAATTATCATTCGGTTGACTTATTATTCCTTATTATTTAACTGTTACAGTGATATTAAAATTAAATAAATTTTGTGCGTGCATAATACTTTTCGTAAAGTATTATGCACGCACAAAATTTTATTACGCATTTATATTAATTATGTTTTATATAAAAAAAATGCTTACGAATTCGGAGTATTACTTATGTCTTTAAATCCAGTAAATGCTTCTGATCCACGTGCTAAATAGATCCAAGGTAAAAATAAAGATATAACTGTAGCTGCTAAGAGATCATTTACACCAAAAAAATGAGTCAGTGATAAAATTATTTACTGTGCAGAGGTAAGTGTTGATAAGAACGTTTATGAATCAATTACCTACATACAGTCATTTATCGATATCCGATCCGAAGGATTTATTGTTTCTGCAAGTATTAAAACACAAAAATGCGATTATAAACCTTAACAATTATCCTGTTATTTATCATTTTCTTTTATATTATTCCAACCATTAATATACCAGGTGGTATCCGGATTAAGAATATAGCACAACTGCATCTCCTCTCGTGGATGTCGTAAAAGGTAACTAAGGGACCCTAAACCAGAGGGACGGGTGGCGTCCCTTCTATGGAACAGCAGTCATTCTGCGCTCACAAACCTCCCTGCCAAGCCTGGTGAGTACTTACTGCCAAATTCCTCACAAAATGACAACACAATTATTTTGGCAATTTATGGGGGGGAACCTTGGTTCAGCAGTGGACGTCCTTTGGCTGATGTGATGATAATGATGAAACCCTTAATATTCTCAAATACACACGGGCCGCAAAAAATGAGGTGAAGGCGATGTACTTACTACAAAAAATATATAAATTGTTTTCCAATCTTATCAGCCAATGTACGTTGCATTAGACTAATGGACTTTGTATTGTTCTATTTCTATAGTATATCTATTTTTCTTTTTTTTATCCGCAATATTTTCTCCATCTCATCCAGGAACTAAGTCTTTGGTGTTCTTCCCACGATTTGTCATTAGTAACTGTGCTAAAGGCCCGATTTCAGATCTATCTCTTAAATTTGTGATGGCACTTATTTGAAAATATGAATTAATATTATAGGTATAGTTTTGATACGTGCATATTATACCTAACAATTTACTTTTCCGTATAATGAGTAATTATTGACGTTCGAATTGCGCCAATCTGATATCCAGACCTATCCTATAAAAGGATATCATAAATACATTTGTATCTTTTACGTCATTAACTCGGATTATTGACGTTAAATACTATTATTATTTCCGTTTGTAGATTTATTCTTATTTTGCATATATAGGGTGTCCAGTAAATAGCACGACATACTGCAGGTGGTGAGAGCTTGGGTCAATACCTACCAAAAAATCACAATATATGTTCAGCAAAATCTTACGGCAGTAGTACAAAATTTTCCGAAATAAATTTACCTACTACTACTCTACCTTGACACAGATTTTTAAGCATCTCGTAATGAAAAATTCCTTTTCTAGTTTTTTTTTTACCTCGAATTATTTGTGCATAGTTACTTTACTCATTGACAAGTCTTAACTCTATTAAAAACTAAAATGTTTTCAAGAAATACAATTTTTATTTAAATTTTCACAGTACAATTTTCTTATCTTAAAATTTTGTACTACTGCCGTAAGATTTTGCTGAACATATATTGGGTTTTTTTGGTACGTATTGACCCAAGCTCTCCCCCCTGCAGTATGTCGTGCTATTTACTGGACAACCTGTATATTCTGCCATTTTAAATTGTCCCATAATTATTTGGTTGCAGAGAGTAGGTGGCTGTCGCTCCGTGTAAAGTCCTGATATTCAACCGCACCTGGTCAAGCTGGACGCTCACGCCAATCTAGTTGGGAAAAGGGTAGAGGCAAATGATGATGATTTCCATAATTATATTGTTTGTCCATAGTTTCTCCTTTATTTTGGTGAGTAGCTTTTATTTTAATCTATCAAAATCAGCTCCAAAATGTCGGTTTCGAAAGTCATAATGATTTTGCCGTTTAATGCAATCCAAGTAAAACTACCAAACTCATAAAAATCAGCAAAGTTGCCGTAGCCGAAATCAACAAAGATTAATTGACTGATTACTATGATCCGCTCAGCAGACGTATTGACGATGGTTATATATTAATAACACACACGAAAAGCTGTGTCGTTTGTATTAGCAAATATGGAGTGGGGAATGAAGTTACTGCGCATAGTGTAAGTAAAATTTATAAAGATAAGTTGGTAGGTAGGTCTATATCTTCTTCGAATTGCTTTGCGTCACAAGGTGTTGAAACAGTCTTATCTGTTAACGGAACATAGTTTAGGAACAAGAATTGAAGTATACATTATATCTAGTATAACTAGCTAATGGACGCACTGACTAACGATAAGATTCCTCCATCCGTGTATATTGTTTGTTCAATAACATTGCTATCAGATAATAATTATAGTTTCCTATACTTTAAAGTGTATGTTGGAATAGTGCTCTCAATGTTCAGTCTAGCTTTTTTAAGTACAGCTAAATGACAATTTTTAGGAATGAACTATCGATTAATCTGATAAATAAAGTTGCCAACATAGCTAAAAGGATAAGTAAACTAAAGTAGCAATAGGCGGGGCACATTACTCGTAGAACTGATGGCCGTTGGGGCAAAAAGGTTCTCGAGTGGACACCGCGCACTGGAAAACGCAGCGTGGGACGACCTCCAACGAGGTGGACAGACGACCTGGTGAAGGTCGCTGGGAGTCGTTGGATGCGGGCGGCATGTGACCTTTGTTTAGCAGTGGACGTCTTTTGGCTGATATATTGAATCAACTAATCAGCTCCCGCAAATGAATGCAACACGCGAACTGATGCGTCGATTTATCGTTACTTGACTAAAGACCGTGTGGGCACCACCACCTACGAATAGCACCAACCCATCTCATCCCGTGGGTGTCGTAAAAGGCGACTAAGGGATTAGCCGTTGGATGGGCAGCAGTGTCCTTCGAATACATTAACAACTCAACTGCGATCGCCAACCCGCCTGCCAAGCGTGGCGATTATAGCAAAACCTCTCAATGAGCACACAACACACCGATATCGGTCGTTGTGGTGATCTTTGAGGGAGGCCTGTGTTCAGCAGTGGACTTCATTCGGCCGAAATGATGACTAAAGACTGGAACGGTGTAAAAGGCTGCTAAGTATATAATAGTATCATAGAGTAATCTATGCCAGCTGCTAATTTATATTAGCTAACGACGACCTTAAAAAGTTGCTGGCTTATTCAAAATTTGGAGGACCGAGTGTTGTGGCGAAACTTGGGAGAGGCTGAGCAGCATAGGCGGGTTATATAAAGATTAGCTTGGTCGCCTATGGGAATGCCGTGTTCAGCTGGCATCCTTGAATATACCTCGGTTTGTACGATATGGTAATGTGATGATATCTAGAAAGAACATAAATGTTAATATGTTACCAACGCAAAAATCTTTTAAACAATAGGCTGTTCACAAACCCGTAATGTTTAAAAAAATCGATACGGGTACATTAACACCAACGTTATACCAATCCCCACGACAGACTCACTTCCTTTTACGTTCTTTCCTATAAACCGATATTTTTTATGGAGATAACTTTAACGAGCCTTGAATGTTGAAAAACAAAGTTTTATTTTTAAAGAACCGTCTTATCTGTTGGTATGATATCGATTAATGTCATGGCGGTTAAAGATAGGTAGCATAACTTTGTTCAATACTGTGTTGATTAGGTACTAAATACAGCCATTTCTGGTTTATGTGATTTACTTCCCTTTTCCTTTCCTTCCCTTAGCCGTGTGGTGCCGGCTAGCCGTGTGGTGCCGGCTCAGAATGCCACCACCCCATCTCCTCCCATGGGTGTCGTAAAAGTCGACTAAGGGATTAGCCGGAGGATGGGCAGCAGCGTCCTTCGAGTATATAAACAACTCAACTGCGATCGCCAACCCGTCTGCCAAGCGTGGCGATTATGGCAAAACCCCCCAATGAGCCCACAACACATCCATATCGGTCGTTGTGGACATCTTTGGGGGAGGCCTGTGTCCAGCAGTGGACTTCATTCGGCCGTAATGTATGTACTTCCCTTTTTACTCTGTAATTTTAATTAGTAAGTAAACAGTCTGCATTTTATGCTCGTCTTATAAACCGCTATAATGAATGAGACTCGAAGAGATGGCGTGATTTGCTGGAGAGTGGTGAAATTTGTAACTTATTATATTCTTTATGTAGATACACATGTAGATGCGTGCACATTATAACATACCATGAATGCTACCGCATCTGATAAAATAGATATCACTTCCTTTTACCATTCCAAGACTATCACCTCTTAATAAAAATAAATAATAAAACACGGTCAGTACAGAGACGTTGGCCACGTGTTTATTGACAGATGGAGGGAGCCATGTTTGCATAAGTTCGGCTGACCGATACCAGAGGTCGGCTCTGAGATGGGGCCCGGGTACTTTTGATAAATAACCGATTTTAGTATTGTAGCATATCGCCTCTTCTGGGTAAACAGAAGGTTTGAACTTGAAGCACCTTGTGAGGCATTAATGTTAAATATATTTTGAGTGATTATATATTTTTACAAAGCTTGCTTGTGAATGTAATTAAACGGAGTTTGTTACATAATATAAAAAGTTAATTTTGATTGAATCCAAGCAAACTAACAAACTTACGAAACCATGAGGAAGTTATATTACTTTAACAACGTTAAAGTGATATGAAACATATGCCTTACGTCAGTAAAAGAAATATACATGTAAGTAGACAATGAATGATATTATTATTTGTAATACAAAAATAATGTTTCTACAACCTAATTCCAATAAGATTCTAGCTGTACAGTTTATTAACTAACAAAGGTTGTTAATCACTTAAACTACATCATGCATTAACATTAAAAAATAAGCATACACCTATGTCATAGCATAACCATAGTCCAATGAATGTGAATAAAGGTGTTAGCATCCCTAATCGTATTCACTATCCAGAGACAGTGACTGGAGGATAGGACCTTACTTATTGAACACAAAGTTGCCAGTTTCAATTGGAAAGAAATTACACATATATACAATAATGTTTACTTTTGTAGAATATAATTTGCTATTAGATAAATTACAAATAACTTTAATTTTGGAGGGGTTCTATTTTGTCGATATAAGAGCTGTAAGAGGTATTATGGGATAGCAGAACTACCTTTAATTAGTTAACATCATTATCATATCAGCCAAAAGTCATTCACTGCTGAACAAAGGCTTGCCCCACAAAAGACCGGTTACATGCCATGTGTCGTCATTTTGGGAATATTTGCCAGTACTACAGTAGTAGTCCTGTGGTGCCGGCTTAGAATACCACCGCCCCATCTCCTCCTGTGGGTGTCGTAAAAGTCGTCTAAGGGATTAGCCGGAGGATGGGCAGCAGCGTCCTTCGAGTACATTAACAACTCAACTGCGATCGCCAACCCATCTGCCAAGCGTGGCGATTATGGCGAAACCCCCCAATGAGCCCACAACACATCCATATCGGTCGTTGTGGTGATCTTTGGGAGAGGCCTGTGTCCAGCAGTGGACTTCATTCGGCTGTAATGATGACTCGCCACGCTGGGCAGGGGGGGTTGGTGAGCGCAGAATGGCTGTTGTTCCACAAAAGGGACGCTGCTGCCCATCCCTCTGGATTAGAGTGTCCTAGTCACTTGTTACGGCATTCACGAAATGGAGTAGTGCTATATTCTTAATCCCGACACCACACGGACAACTTAGTTAACATCTTGTGCCTTTATTAGAAATAGAATATAGGAACTTGATCGTATTTATAAAACCAGTTATTAGGAATGTGCTAGAATGAATGGAAACAAATGAAACTGAATGATTTGTAAAAGCTGGTAATGCTTTCCCTTGCAAATATATCTGAGGGTTTTCATTTTAACACATTAACCGTATGCAAAATATATTTCCAAAATATTATAATATTAATTCATGCCTCAACAAATGCGCCATCTTTATATCAGATGGCCATTACGAATTGAACGCGTAAACTAGAACAAATACAGTTTACAACATTTTAATTGTATCTTAAATAAATACCAATTGCGCCGAAGTCAAAGTCATGTTCATGTATGATACTTGAATAAACAATAAAATATAGGACAAGTGCTAATTAAATATTCAAATGACGATGTTTACTTACTCTTGATAGAGAATGAGAACAAGAAACATGTTTTAAGCAAAGATAATGTGCTTTAGATGTATAATTTATTCATGCTCACTTAGTCTATGTATGCTATGAAGAATACTACCTAAGTTTGTGATAATAAGCTGTTTGAAGTACATATTATAACCGCAAAAGGCATTGAATCATTCACATCAAAAACTGCTTTTGTATCCTGTCACTCCAAAGTCAGTAATACCAACAGATTTTGAAATCAAAACTGCTACAAGACATTTAATTACAACATTCGGCAACCAGGAGCAACTTTTTTAACAATTCATTTGGAACACAAACGAATAGTCAAAAAGTTGTAAGGTATGTTAATTCCTTAGAAGTGCCCAAAATTCACAACCATAATAATCTTACCACCGAATTACGACAATATTTGGAAAATCCAAAAGTGTACACCTCAAACGCACCTTTGTTACTAAATGATAAAGAAATAAAATTCTTTTTTATTGTAAAAAAAATGGCTGATTTGTTATTAGTTGATCTGTCAGCCGTTTCGAGTTTTATTTATTAATGAACGTGACGTATTACAACAGTGAAACTGAAAAGGCTTCCATACAATGAATAAAAAATATACAACGTGATTCATTGAGCTCTTTGTGAGATATCGTTCACACAAATAAAGAAGAACTCAGGTCCAGTTTGCCATTAGTGTATTTACATATAAGTGCAATGAAAAGTTGGTATAAATATTTTTTGCTGATTGAATCGCGTTTTTTTTTCGGCGAAAAAAGAGCGCTGCCTCTCCGGTTCGCGTTCATGGTGTGTGGTAGGCAACCGGTCCCAGTTTCTAGGAAGCTATTAGATGATCCCGTTTTAAGGGAAAATAATTTGCTAATGACTTCTCGATAGATCTTAAACGTAGGTACTAAAAAGGTGGGCCTTGGGGGTCGCGAGCTCATCATTTCGGCCGAATGAAGTCCACTGCTGGACACAGGCCTCCCCCAAAGATCACCACAACCACCGATATGGAAGTGTTGTGAGCACATTGGGGGGTTTTGCCATAATCGCCACGCTTGGCAGGCGAGTTGGCGATCGCAGTTGAGTTGTTAATGTACTCGAAGGACGCTGCTGCCCATCCTCCGGCTAATCCCTTAGTCGACTTTTACGACACCCATGGGACGAAATGGGGTGGTGGCATTCTGAGCCGGCACCAAACGGCAAACGCGAGCTCGCTTATTGGTAAATCTACGCGCTCATGCCGAGCGACCCCCTGGAGGACAGCGATGTGCATGTGGTCACTTGCCGCTGTGTGCGCAGCACAGTGCATAGTGGGTCTCCGGGGGAATCTTAAAATCCCCTCGAGAGGTGCGTGGGGGGGTGGCCTCTGTGCAGTCGCATTCCCTCCGCTGGGGGGATGACCGCTTTGCAGTCATCCCGTTTGGAGATGTGCCTAAAGGCGTGGCACCAGTGGGTGGCTCTGGATGGAGATCTTTCGAGTTCCTGGAGCCTCCCTTCGGTGCCGACGATGATCGCTTCGGTGGTTTTAGCCGGTAGGAGTCCGGCATGCCCCTTCACCCTTTGTCAGGGCGAAGGAAGTACATGAGGTATTTCCACCGCATCAATACAAAAAAAGGTACTAAAAAGGTAAAGTTTGCAGATTTATTTATTTTTGTAAGCAGTTCTTCTTCTCAAACAAACAAAAACAAAGGCCTCCGGCTTGGCTTAACGACTGCCTTCTTATGACAACAATCGGGACCGACAACTTAACGTGCCCTCCAAATCTCGGAGACGCTCAGTTTAAATACCACTATGCGGTCACCGATCTATAGACTACGATCGTTTACTGATCGGTGAGTGCAACTAGCTATGAGCGTCAGCAGTGAATTATCAAATATCCTCATAGATCTCTTGATAAACTCGTTGTACAGCAATGGCCACACGTTGGGCTAAGACTTATTCCACGTACGTTGATAATAGTAGGTATAACTGTTTGGGTGATCGATCACCAGGTTACGTCATCGTTGAACATCAACACTTAGGCAGTTATCGGTCTTAAACTACTGATTATAATATCCATAATCAAATACAAAACCGAAAATGCGTTTTCATAAATCGCAAGACTAGGCACTTGTTTTTGCAACAGAGTAAAGATAAAAAAACCTAAATTTTTACAAGGTATTTAGATAAATTCGGGTATTCGTTATTATCTTCAATCTTTTTAACGATAACACGTTATTAGTCCGCATTTCTTTCTTCGAATATCGCAAACAATTCAGTTCATTGTCTCCCACTGCCATATTAATTAATCCGATAAAACAGGTTATACTCTGACTAAATTAACAAACTGGTAACTTAATCCATTGACGTCATATATTTACTAAAAGTTATATGAATATATTTTGAAATTAACTCGATTAAATATGGTCTATTGCGATAGGTACCCGTAATAGGATACGTTATAGGTACATTTTTCATCTACTTTTTCAACATCAACTCGGCCTGTCCATAGTTTGACATAGGTGTCTTTCAAGTTGCACCACGAGATAAATAGCAATTTTTTATCTAGTTAAATGAATTAGTTTAAATTTACAAATATAAACATTTTAAACCTAAACCCATTTACATTTAATTATCCATGTGAAATTTATATTTGAAATAAGTACCATTATAGTAGGTAAATGATAACAGATATTTGCAAATCAATATTATATAATCAATATCTACGACGCAAAGAAACCAAGTACAGTCAATTTCAAACTTTGATAGATGTAATGATAAATACCGATCCTGAATTTAAATATTGATACACAAAATAGAAAGAAATAAACGAAGAAAAGAAAATGTTAATAATATTATCCGCCATCATTGTTTTAATCGTACAGATAAAGCTAAATAATGTTTCGATAATGATGATGACGGAACCACTCGGTGCGGCATCTCCACATTATTATCATTGCCCGCTCTCGACGGTGATCCACCTGAACTCGCGAGGACAATCTCGCCTGGCCGACGAAACGAATGACGATAGCTGTCTCGCTCATTCGCAGCCCGCGCGAGATGCGCGCTCTCCTTCTCCCCGCGCGCCCGGCTACCGGTCTCGACCAATCGGCGGCCATCTTCTGCTCCCCCGAGAGCAGAGCGACAGTGCGTACTCTCATCACGATCACAAGGAGACGACATCTCGCCGCGCGAGGTTGTCGTTCCCGCGCGAGATGCGATACACGTTCGACGCGCGAATTACTTGAATACAGTGCCTTAATTTTTTGAAGTGATTGTAAATATAAAAAATAATCGAAGACTAAATCTGTGCTCAAAAATTTAACAAGGTGTTCTGTGAGAGACTGGACGCTGTTTTGTGTGTTTTTGGACTATTATTTTATATTATTTCGGGCTTCGGCTGATATCGCAAAAATTATCCACCATTGGGTAAGTTATTTCGATTAGATTACGATGCAAATTATCGTTTGTGACGGCGGGCGTCGCCCTGTGTTTTAGGTACCTTAGTAATTAATATCGAGTGGGCTCAGTGCGATACGCGACAGTCGAATGTTTTGTCGTCTCTTGACCCTTGAGCCCATGAAGGTGACTGGTGCGTTCGAAAAACAATTGCAGAATATTGGTTCATCTATTTTGGAAATGTTTTTCTTTATAAAAGTGCATTATTAATTGTGCGCGAAAATCGTATCAATTTCAAATTCGCAATCATTTGGTTTCGTTATTAATTTCGAAAGGTTTTGTGCAACGGATAAATATTATTCAGTGTCAGTGGATAAGTAAACGCATTGCAATATATTTTTAATAAACATTACCTGCTAAGAAAGTCATGATACCACAAAATTGTCCAATAGGAAATAAAAATCTTCCCTAGTAAATAAAATTTGCATATTTATGTCGCTGTTCAGATATTTTTTTCGGTTATTATTTTAAGCTGTATAGGTACCTATACTCACGGGAGCCTGTTCTTTAAATAAATAATATATTTTAAAATGATCCACACCTTTATTAGACCTATTTTATCTTTAATACCAGGTACCCACAATTTTTTTAATGTAAATATTCACCAACTTATATTCTTTCGCCGTCGGGTGTTCTAAAATGAAGCTTAATTGTTCGGTTAAGCTATATACCTGCCTACTTAAATGTTATTCTTATTAAGTACAGTTTGATCTATTTTTATAAAGTAAGTAAGGAATATGTGTTATTAGAACGAGTACCTATTATTCTATCCAAAATGGGTATCATACCTTGATATAAAAAAAAAATATATATATAAAGTTTTTTTATTCGTTTTATAAGATTCTATAATGCTAATAAGCAAAACATGTAGGTGATAGGACGGCAACTAAGTATATTAACTTGATAGAAAGAAAAAAACAAGATAAATTTGACATTTTAATATTTTTGTAACATGTAGGTACCTCCGTACCTACTAGGTATCTTAAATAACTACTTACCTGATTATTGTTAAATACTTAGCTTGTATTTGAGTTATCTACAACCTTTAAATACTTAATGCTCTAGCCTCTAATTCAGTCTCTATCGTAACTAAGTTAAATAGGTGAGTATAATTATTTTATAAATGTAGCCGAGAAAAAAAGTCCACTAAAACGTTCTAATAACAAGTTATCATTAAGACCAGAACAAAATAGGTATCTATTCTTTAATAATAGATCTGGTTTGTGAACCAGCCATATTCTGCAATTGTTTTACAAATTCTAATTCAAAGGTTATGTGACGGAACGAATTGAAAGCCCAAAATATTGATTACAAAATCAATCTATTTTTCATGTTTTCAGGCAATTGGAAATTCCGGCAATCACGCTATTTACTAATTGGTGTCAGCACCGTGTCATAAAAATATTATCGATAAATCATTATCATTCCATTAATCTAAGCAGATTAAAGCTGCGAAATGAGGCGATCATTTGTCATCGTTTCAGAGAAATATTTATACGATTGATCATCCTATCGGTCATTTATGCGTCCACTGCTGAACAAAGGCCTCCCCCAAAGTTTCCCAATTGTGTCGTCATTTTGGGAGGTATTTGCCAATACTCACCGGCGGCGGGTTGGTGAGCGCAGTATGGGTACTGTTCCACAGAAAAGACGCTGCTGCCCATCCCTCTGGTTTAGGTTTAGAGTCCCTCAGTCGCCTTTCAACAGGAGGAGATGGAGTGGTGCTATATTCTTCTGCCGGACACCACATAGACATTAACGACGACTTTGACGATTAACTTTATTAATTTATTTTAAATAATTTTATCGGTCCTTAAAAACTACAATAATGCAGGTAAGACTAACACAATCTGACCTCTGAATAGTCATCACTTCATCAATGATAGAAATTACAAAACAAATATTTTATTATTTTATCTTGTTGTGAAACAATGATTCAAGTGAGTCTCATGTTAGATACAGTGTTCAGATAAGTAATTGCCAGATAAAGTCTCAATCTCATCTCCCATTGAGACATTTGTCGGCCATTATCTCTTAATGACTTGTATCTCGAGTGTCGTTGATAGCCGTGATGTGCTGTTCTTTAGAAACTGATGTAAGAAGAACGCACATTACTGACTGAACGTATCTTTTTATACATTGCCAGTATTTTTTATTTTTAGGCGACAAGCATCACGATGATGCCAACTTATAAGAAGAAACTACTACATTCTACGACGTTTACCTAATTAAAATCTACAAATTAACAATGAATATCAATTTAACAATGTAATTAACCTACAACTAAATGTATAGAATATCAATAACAACGGAAATAAATTCAATATTTTCGGAAAAGACAAATTAGATATTTTTACGACCATAAAATCTTATAAGATTCTCATAAATAAAACTAAATCAACAATTATATTGATTATTCTGTAAGCTTAGGAAGCCTGGTATAGATAACTTTTTAGATTTTTTATTTATTTATAAAAGTACAGCCACATCACATACATTACACTTATACTAAAAACTATGACCAATGCATATGACAATTACGGCGTACATAGCATTCACTATGTACAAGAAATGGAGCCGCCTATATCAACAATAAGGAATCCTTACAGTAATCAAACCAAATAATAAATTTGAATAAAACTAAAACTAGGTGACTATCATAAACAACTTGGCAAGGACAGTATGATTTTTTTCCAACTTTACGGCATTATTGGTGAAGATGCAGAAAATCGATTAAATTATGAATATCGATAGAATTATTATTTAATAGTATTCACTTTAATCGGCTAGTTTTCGCGATTAGTCGCAATCGTGCGCATTTACAATCGCTATCGAACAAGTGTTTATCACGACAGTTGTAATAGCTCGATTGTGTAAACCAGCCTCTTAACAGTAGAGATGTTAAGGCAACTTTGTCACGGACCAACAGATAATAGCATTCGGGCAGATGTTACACAGTAGGCTTATCTAGTAATTGCGATTTATTTCAATATGATTGTGATAGAAGTATTTTTAAAATTATCATTTAAAGTTATAGCTAGTAAAGACTCGATACAAAATTTTAAACTATAGGAAACTCCCGTGTCGTGCCGGCTCAGAATGCCACCACCCCATTTCCTCCCATGGGTGTCGTAAAAGTCGACTAAGGGATTAGCTGGAGGATGGGCAGCAGCGTCCTTCGAGTACATCAACAACTCAACTGCGATCGCCAACCCGCCTGCCAAGCGTGGCGATTATGGCAAAACCCCCCAATGTGCTTACAACACATGCATATCGGTGGTTGTGGTGATCTTTGGGGGAGGCCTGTGTCCAGCAGTGGACTTCATTCGGCCGAAATGATGAAATGAAAATATTACCTTATTAGAATCTTAAACGAGTATCACAGCATGAAAATAGGCACGCCATTGGCCACTCTGGGTAAGTGCGCTGGGCCCGGGATACATGAGGCCCCTAGGGTTCCTGCCAGATCACCATCCGATAACCGATATTTGCTGGAAGTAAGAAAAGAGTTACTTTTCCGAATTATATTATAATTACCTATTCATTTAACAAAACAAAATAATAGTTGAATTAATCTAAAACTTCCTAATTAACTCCTTTTGTCTGTTGGTAATAAAATAGTCCTCTGTCATATCATACTATCTGAATCATGAAAGCCGATTTCGGTTAATTTGAACGTCTAAAAGTTAAGTACGTCGGGAACTAACTACGTTTTAACAATGCTTGTTCCAAAACTAGATCATAAAAGAGCAAACCACGTAGACTACACAATAAGCTAGGTAAACATACTAAGGGATGGCACTAGAAATCTGAAGTGTACATCTTCTAATACATGTCATAATATTAGTCAAAGACCGTCCACTGCTGAACAAAGGCCTCCCCATCAACGAGTACTCGCAGTTTCATGCATAGTTTAGTCATTTAAAAATTTGCCAGTACTCACCAAGTCACCACGCTTGGCATGCGGATTGGCGAGCGCAGTAATGTTGTTCCACAGAAGAGACGCTGCTGGCCATCCCTCTGGTTTACAGTATCTTAGTCGCCTTTTAGGACATCCACGTGGAGAGAATCCGGACATATGCGTGTTACTATTTGATACTACATACTGGAATGAGAGAAGCTTGACTCAGAAATATAGAAGGAGACTGCCGTTTTTGTATCAGCCTATAAAAGTAATAAGAGAAGAATGCTAATTTACTTATATGAGCTTTTTTTTAATTACCATTTTATCGAAACGATTCAATTCAATCATTTATTCTGTAACTGCGTCCTAACAGACGTTTGTACTGGTACTGCAGCGCTTCAGCTGTTTGCAAAGAAACACGTGGACAATTTTCATGCTATCTTACGAAAGCTTTGTGTCTCTCTGCTAGAGCGGATGCGAACCAGGTCGATCGGCATCCTCAGCGTCTGGCAGACCATTGGGACTCGCTGCGACATTCGCGCACATTGTCTAAGGATAAGTAGTCGCATCCTGGGCTTTGCATCGGCTTGCAATACTATGCGGCAATTCGTTTATTTATTTTTATTGATAATGATATTAGTGTTACATAAGATTTTTTTGTATTACAATCATTGGATTCTGAAATAAGTTTATTATTATGTAAATGTCTCTCTATTCAGGGGGTAATAGCCTCTGAAAAGAGGACCTGGTTTGATAGGCTTACGCGGGAGAGAGAGAGGGACCGAGATGCCCTTTTAGAGAATTTTAATCTAAAATAAAACGGGACACTATTCATGGCTGCACTATAAGATGCAATCTCGGATTGTCCCCGGAAGTGTAAAATGAAATGGAAATTACAATTAAAAGGTCTATTGCAAGGGAGGCTAAATGGATTTCATATACCCCCTAAATGGCCACCACTACCTGCGACAGGAAGCAACATTGGCGTAAGCGGCATTGACGTAAGCGGCTCGGGGTGTCGAGAATTGTGGCACCGGTGTCACTATGGCGTCTCGAAGACTGGAGTGGGTTCCCCCGTTATTACGGCATTAGACAGTTCCATCCTCGAGCATATAGCTTTGGCGGCCCCTCTGATCGGCAATCTAAATCAAGACAGAGTTGAAAGTCGTGCGGGCTCTCAAGGTGTTCCACTCCAGCCGACCAATAAAGGCAAGCCGGAGACTATGTCCTGACCGACTCTGGGCATTCGGGTCCACAGTGTCGCCACTCACATACAGTTTGCCACAAGCTGCCCTGCGTTTTGTAAACTTTTTAATATAAGCTCCTTATGATATACTTTTTTTTGTATCAAAGTGGTGAGAAGAAACTGCTTTAATCTGCCCTCCGGGATTGCGTAATCCCATGGTGAGATAACGATTATTAATATTTACCCGATTACCAGCGCATGCGATGTTTCACACCTAGTGCCTGAATATTAGAAATGTTACATAAAATTTTCATAACCATACAAAATTACGTAAGTATTAATACGTGATACAAATCACCTAACCAACACAACAGTACGCGATCTACTTGACAAAAAATATGTACCTATGTAATAATTAGTTAACAATAGGTAGAGATTAGAGGCAGTCATCGGATCACGTCTACCAACTGATAATGAAGAAATCCTTGCGACTCGTGATAACAGAATCAATAGGTACTTAGTTTTATTACTTTCCTAATGGTTACCTACATGGAAAATGACATGATTTTCATTTAAAACTAAAATTATTGACTATAGAAATCATTATCTAATCGTTTATGTTAATAATTGCACTTATTTTGAGAATAGTCCATTTAGTTTGGTTCATTACTTTTATTTTTGAAGTGTTATGTATGGCACGAATGCAACTAAAATATATATTTTTAGCCCAACATTGGAGTTACATGTATCTATGTACAACTAAAAAATGTCTTAATTTCCTTACTGAATGACTCTTATTGGAATCTTAAGACAACGAGGAAATCTCATAATATTAATAACTCTTCACCGTTTTAGTTTCATATTATATTATGCAAAATCTAAAGATCCGAAAACTTCTAGATGTTTTGAAATCAATGGATGATTAATTCGTGTTACCAAGCCGTTGTCCCGCTAACGTTCATAACGATGCAGTATCTAACAAAATTATTCGAAACCGCTGAATCAAATTTAACGATAAATGAACAAAATCAGTTCTTATAGATAACCACAATGTTCCCTCATTCAAAGCGCGCCGACTGCCAAGATAAGTAATATATATTGTATTACGTTTCCAAGTATACTGTAATCCTGATCATCAAAGGTGCCGATGAGCTTCGATTTCAGCGTGTTTCGCTTACAATCGAAAGTTGAAACTTGTGGCAAGATGTGTAGTTTCCCGTCAGTGGAAATTCTAATATTTAAGTAAGACAATGAGCCAAGACTGAATGATAAGGTTTCCAATTTAGCCCTGTTATCGAAACGGATTGAGGTGTGCTTTTACATGACAAATAATTTCTGAAGCTCCCTACGAATTTTAATCATTCTTTTACTCTTTCGTGTGGTTAGTGGTCAACCTTGTGTCAGAGTTGTTCAAGCCGCGTAAAGGCCTCCGACTTGGCTTAACGACTGTCTTATGACAACAACCGGGACCGACGACTTTACGTTCCCTCCGAAGCACGGAAACGCTCAGTTTAAATATCAGTAAGCAGTCACCCATCCATAGACTGAGCGCGCCAAATGTTGCTTAACCTCATCGATCGTTTACCGATCAGTGAGTGCATCTGGCTAGCATTGCCTCAAATTTATATTTTTTTCTAGAACATCCAATGATGGTATTCATCCTCTTATTTCGAAAAGTTGCAGAATACAGTTATTTAAAAACGAACCTTTAGGCATTTTTGATCGAACACTAGAACTAGTTCTAGACTAGTTGTCATGATGCTATCATGCTGGATGGAGCTTTTTACGAAATATTCATGAGAGCTGAGAGAAGTACCTACTTGCTAATCGTGACGCAGGTTTATTAATTTAAATACGACAAGAACACTTTAATCGTAAATCAATAAACACTATACCACTTCAAATAGGTACATACGCGAAGATCTCATTATACACTTTTAAAATGCTGGCGTCGTACCGCTACAGCGTTTTCCAAATTTCTACATCGAAAACTTAATTTATAACGGCTACATTGCTTCATCACCCTTATGCGACCACTGCTAAACATAGGCACCATGTCAAGTGGGTACCCAGGATGTGAACAAAAGCTAACGAAAAATTGGTTTTATAATCACTTTGGTCATATGTAGGTAGCATGACCATAGGGATGCTTCGGGGGAACCTTTACAACCCCCCCGGGGGTGTGGCCACTTTACAGTCACCCTCTCCGAGATGTGCCTATAGGCGTGCACTAGTGGGCGGCTCTAGGAGGACCTGGAGCTCCCCTTAGATACCGATGATAACCGCCACAGTAGTTTTAGCCGGTAGTAGTCCGGCTACCGCATACCGGGATACCCCTTCTTCGTCCTTCCCCGAGATGGAGGAAGTTCATGACGAATTTTCACTGGGAACAATAAAGTAAAAAGGCGTGCTAATACCACTATTTTCGTTGTCACGTAAGTTTAATATAAAAAACTTATTCTAAAAATGATTCTTCCCCACCCCACTAGCGGCATGGTGTACCTGAGTGTAGGGATATTGCTATGTTTTTGCAAAGATGCACCCTTGCACCGCGTGGAAATACAATTGGGAAATTGTTGTTACAATCACCACGGTTGCAAAACAAATAGGTGATCGCATTGAGACGTTGTGAGTAAAATTATATCCTCGCCCAAAATATTTTCTCAGCACACTACTAAACTAAAGTAAGTCCAAATATCCAGTTTACCTAAATCATTTACTAAACAAAACCTACGTAATATAATCCCAACAAGTACATTAAGTAACTGGCAGAGCGGCAGGTAATACATAACAAGTCGCATACCAGTCGGTGGCCGGCCGGGTTATTAGCTCGTATTGTCTGGACTATAATAGGTCGCAACGCGCGTGCGCAGCACTAGCGAACAGAGTAGGGGCACCACACGACGGCATCTAAACTTGGGATAGCGGAATAAGAATGCATTTTATTAAATACATTTGCTTAATGCGTTAAAAAGGTACAGCGCTTTATGTAGCGAAATAAAATGAGTTTTTATGATGCTGACTACCATAAGCATAATACATACTAACTGGCTTGTTTATATAATTGCCAAAGCAGCGACGCGACACCTTAAAACTGGCAACAAAAATTGGATGTTAACAAATTTTCTAAATCAATGGCAACCAGTATTTGAATTGGTCCAAACATTTACATTTATGTACAGAGTTACGTGTAGTGTCCGGATTAGGAATATAGCACCACTCCAGTGGGTTGTCGTAAAAGGCGACTAAGAGACTAAACCAGAGGGATGGACAGCAGCTTCCTTCTGTGGAACAGTAGCGATTCTGTGGTCACCAACCCGCCTGCCAAGCGTAGCGAGTACCTACTGGCAAGCTCCCCCCAAAATTACGAGACAATTGAGGATATCTGCGGGGGAGGCCTTTGTATAGCAGTAGACGTCCTTTAGCTGGTATGTTGATGTAGAAACAAACAACCCTTAAAACAAGTAGTACCAAATTTTTACGCAACTTCAAATAGTTGCATACCAAATCAATGGGTATTAGCATACATTGTCTGGATAATAATAGATGGCCAGACGCGCAGGCGTAACGCGGACCAGTTGACTGGATACTGTGGCAATGATTAAACGAAATAAGGGATACTATTTACGTACATTATGTTTATAAGAATCTCTAAAAGATCACCTTTTATGATGTGAATAAAATATTCTAATTACGAATGCTCAGTTTTGCAATATCAAGGTACTAATTTTTCTCATACGCATCAGTACGTTTAGTATAAATATTTAGTAATAAGAGGTAACTTGGATGGTCGTATTTAAAATTCCATTCACTTTACTAAAATAGGACTGTCTCAACCCACTTCTTCTTACTGGCGGCCCCACCCAACAGATAGGTGTACATAGATTAGGTACCCTCATTTCTCGCCGATCAATGATTAACGTCAAGTGTCGCAGGAAGCCGCCGATAGCGAATG
Source organism: Diloba caeruleocephala (assembly GCA_947459985.1). NCBI lineage: Eukaryota > Metazoa > Arthropoda > Insecta > Lepidoptera > Noctuidae > Diloba > Diloba caeruleocephala. The sequence continues at coordinate 9,311,703 of OX381627.1, read as the reverse complement.
ACTCAATACTCTTTGTCACTCGTTGAAGCGAGTCTTATTGAATTGTACTTAGTTTTCAGTTATCGGAACGATGTGTGAAAGGTTTTTATCTTGAATTTTTACCAACGTTTAATTAGGTTACCTATCCGTTTAGTCGCCGTATCATGCAAATCAGTATTAATCAAATTAACTAGGTATATTACACTCGGCAATATTTCCAATTTACTCGTTACATCTATACATACAAATAAATAAAATTGAAGTGTCTGTTTGTAATGTCAAAATAACAGATTTTTACTTAATGCATATGAAAGTATATACGGTACCAACAGCAAAAAAACAATTTTTAAATTTTTTGTCTGTCTGTCTGTTTGTTCTGGGTAATCTCCGAAACGGCTGGACCGATTTTGACGGGATTTTCACTGGCAGATAGCTGATGTTATAAGGAATAACTTAGGCTACTTTTATTTTAGAAAAATAATTAGGATTCCGCGTAAAAAAATAAAACCCTTGAAATCCAATACATATATATATATTCTATCTATGTCAAGTGTCTATGTCGAAGTAATCTAAATTTCTTTCAAATTAAACGCGGGTGAAACCGCGGGTCCCAGCTAGTTAGTAATATTTAGATAGGAAGACCCCATCTCCTCCCAAGGGTGACGTAAAAGTCGACTAAGGGATTAGCCGGAGGATGAGCAGCAGCGTCCTTCGAGTATATTAACAACTGAACTGCGATCGCCAACCCGTCTGCCAAGCGTGGTGATTATGGCAAAACCCCCAAATGAGCCCACAACACACCCAAATCGGTCGTTGTGGTGATCTTTGAGGGAGGCCCGTATCCAGCAGTGGACTTCATTCGGCTGAAATGATGAGATAGGAAGACTATCATAGCATGATCACGATAGTTTCCTTCCAGAATATTTTTGGTTCAGTTACTTTCATCTGACTTGTGCGGGCGGATAAGTCTGATCCAAGTAGGTTTGATATGTAATGATTGCAAAACGTATATAGTACTTCAACAACAAACATCTTCAGATTTTCAGAGGGCCTAACACGAATATTTTGACGGTACTATACGTATAGTAATCTTAACGTTAATGTGAGTCAATTTGGAATCTAAAATATTTTAAATTTACAATTTTCTTTTAAATTTATACGACAAACACAATTCGTATCATATATAAGCATGAATAAAGTCTTCAATTTAAATAAAAAATATGTGCGATACAAGCATTTTTAGAAGAATTCAAAATTCATTCGCATTAGCGATACGTTTACGTTACCATACGTCAAAATATTCGTGCTAGGTCCTCAGGTCAGACTGTCGAACTAGTAAAACGGGAATCTATTGCCAGCAAGATTATCTTGCAATCTAAATAATCTCTTGAAATTCAACAAAACTTAAAACTTGAGTGTAAAAGCATGTAGAAAGTATTAAGTAACCAAATTGAACGAGTGTCTGATAAAACCGCCTTAAACATATGATTAAAACATTCTCCCATACGGGTGCTACCAGCAACACATAAAATAAAAATATAAATAAAATTAATTATAATCCGTTCAATATGTCCTTCAAAATACATTAACCATAATTTATATTTTCCGGAACAATCCTGAAATACTTGTATTTAAGTGGCTCCTATTACGGTTTCGACACTGGGTAATAAATGTATTAGGGAGAGGGCCAATTCTGCTCGAAGAAGGAGCAGACGGCGCCAGGGTAACAACCGCCCTGGCATATAATTCCTATATGCCTAAAACCTCCGGCCGTCGCTATAAGGCGGGGGGCCTCTGGGTTCGCGGGTGTGTAGATTGCGGAACCTGCGCACCCACATCGAGCGACCCACAAGAAGACGGTTGCATGCATGTGGTCAGGCGCCGCCGTGTGCGCATAGCTCAGCGCACAGGGACGCTTCGGGGGATCCTTTACAATCCCTCGAACCGATTTACAGTCTCCGAGATGTGCCTATGGGCGTGGCACCAGTGGGCGGCTCTAGTGTGACCATACGGGGACCTGGAGCCCCCCTTAGGTGCCGAAGATGACCGCCCCAGTGGTTTTCGCCGGTAGGAGTCGGGCATGCCTCTTCGATGAATTTCCACTGGGACCAATAAATTTAAAATTAAAAGCAGGTATTAAATGTATCAGTGCTGTTCGAAACTTTAATTCTACTACAGTGAAACCGAAAGATACGATAAAGAACACCATTGCAGATAATTCCACTCTTTAATTCATCTTTTTTACTTGTGTGAAAACTCCATCTACAAGGCCCTTACTCGCTAAGCCATGTGGAATAATTCCACGCACGTATCGATAATATATTTCTATATATTTATATTGAGTGCGCCACGATAGCGTTTTTGTGCGAAATTATTTCACATCACATAGCAAGTCTGATGTTGATCTGTCTAATCAACTGTCTTAGTGGTCTGTATTCGCACGTTCATCCTAACAGCCCTAAAACGTCGACTCCAGCACATAGTTCTCAATCAATTTTTGCCACGCGTAGCCGGATTGATATCTAATGGCAGTATGTTGTTTTTGGCGAACTGAAAGGCCCTACTTCCCATTTTTTGTCGACAACTACATGGCCATAAGCTCGTATTTTACTCATTTCAATCAATGTTTTTATATTTGATATATTTCTTCTCCAGGCGCAGGCGCGGTCGACCGTCGCGGGCCATGCAGGGTGCTGCTAACGCGCCCGCGCCTCCCGCGGCCGAGCCGCCATCTTCCCAACGTAAGTATTGTTTACCCGTTCCTTGTACCTGTTTATTGCGTAAAATGGTTGTTCGTTTGATTGTTAGTTTATGCTAACAATCAAACGAACATTTATATCGTATAACAGTTATATCGTAACGTAATATAGTCATCATGGACTTGAATAAAAAAAATTATCACGTTTAATTTTACCAACTATTAAGATAGAGATCTTTCTTCATACATTGCATCTCCGGTGCAATCAGACGCTTGTGTTCAATGACAGCAACATGACGACTGATGGCGCGCACGCGCGGTACCCGACACCCGAGCATTTATACGACTACCCTCAGTATTTTATTACAACGTTTTAGAACAGCTGATAATGTTTACGACTTGGCATCCGGTATTCAGCGACATATCGCTCGGATTCTTCATTATAGTTATGTAAAATAGCCAAGGCTTGCGTAAATTTTATTGTCTCTTTTATTGATACTTCAAATAGAAGTAATTAAACTCGGTATATTCTTCTTATCTGTGGCGTGCCATCACAGGTGTGTATCTACAATTGTTATTTTAAATAACATTAACGATACTTAGAGGGCGTTGCTAGAAAATTCTGAGTCTCATATAATAAGTTTTCATTCATTTGATATATTATTTTATATCTTCTACTAAACAGAGTAGGTTCAATCCGGTTACTAAAATTAATATTTTGCGTTCGTTCATTAACATACTGTGCTTTGATTATTGTCGTAACTTCTGTGTATATACTAACTACTATCACCAGCTATTTAAATAAATGAAATCAGCCAACCAACGCGCATCTATGCAAGAGAATTGATAGCATTTAATCTGATGTAACTATTTCGAATCGGTTAAAATCTACACATACCGGCCGTCCTTTAAATTATAACTAAGTACGCATCGGTGTGATAAAGCCTTTTAAGACCCACTGTTCAAATAGTAAGATTTAACAAAACCAAGGCGAAGTTTCGTAAGCCAAACAGAACACAAAATATCTCATTAGAGACTCATTAAGACAATCAGACACGGAATTCGGTTTGCTCAGCCGAAGCGGCAATCTCGAGAGAGATCCTAACATCCTTTTGTGTGACACACACTTGTATCAACAAACATCTTAAGGCCATTTATGTGGACAACGGTACCTTTAATTTCAATAGAATCGGTGATATCTAAAATGAACCATAAAAATTCTTCAATTGAAATTTTCTAGTTATATATCAACTGCCAGTAAACACTATAGCAATTACTACATATTTTTCTTCAATAACATTTTCTTTGCATTGTTCGAATATTTAAGTTAAACAAGTTTAGCAAAATCAAGACTAACGATAATAAAGTAGGACATGAAAAATCCTTTAAGAAAGATAAATATTTAAAAGAAGACTATCCATTATGACTCACATCAGACACGCTTATATGGCAATAGAAAATTTCAGTGTTTACTAGTGATTAGATTTACTAATCTACTTCCTATTTCCGTCACAATCGTAACCATCTGACACATTAAAAGGAAAAGTCAATCAATTTAATAGAACATGACGCATTTTTAAGTTACCCGATTCTTGTAATATACCTATGTAGTTATGTAGAATCAAGTAAAACAGTGACGAAGTAGACATTACAACAATTAACAAATTATCAGGATAACTATAAAAACCCTAAAAACTAAGTCTATCACCAGCATGCAAATTGGTATTAATTTCTGTAAGTTTCTAACTGTTAACTTTTAAACTGTTCTCAGTGCCCTCTGACTGATAAAAACGTCTGGCGAAGGTGTAGCAGTAACGGTACTTATCTGATAACCCATTTGAGTCGTCTTCCGGCCCTAATTGTTGTTTGCCGTATACAAAACGGCAAATAATGACTATCCCGTAAAGGACTGCTCAAGTTTTTTGTGATTGTTTTGTATAATTTGTATGGCCTTCCTAATCGGCTTGGGTTTTCACAGTAAAATTAATAATTTTGAAAATTATAATAGTATAAAAATAATCTTGAATTATTTAAGGTAATAAAACACTGTCACTACAAGTTTAGATACAAGCTGACCAATAGCAAATTAAATTTCATACAAGTAATTGATTAGTTGTTTATCTAGAGCAGGGCCTTCGACGAAGGAGCAAGGCTCCAAACATTGCCCCATTTGTATCCTCATAAAAAAAAATTGCGTGAAATAGTATACAAGTATAAATACTTATCATTTGTCACCGCTAGCTCCAATTGGAGGTCTATAACACTATCGCACTTTCTCTTTACAACAATAGAGAACTACGTACTTCTACTTATACTCAGACTTATCGTTTCATTGTCTTTGGACTCTTACGGTCTTCTACTCAAAAAACAGACAAAAATCTACCTAGCTATTCTACATATTTAATTAAACTAAAACTTAAATGTAAGTATACTCGTATAGTGGAGCAAATGAGCATGTGGGTCGCCTAAGAGATCAACGCCGTCCATAGACTATTTTGGTTTTCCCTGCTACTCATAAACCTTTAAAGTAAGAGTCAATAGGCATCTTTGGGGTGCCCTTGTTCCATCGTAGACCTCATCCTTCGCTTTAAATCAGGCGAGGTTAAGGGCGGAACCAGTAATGAATAAAATAAAATCCGCATAACCAGCGGGGTCACTGATGCATTGCTAACCTGGCTGTGCAGACCTATTTCCTACACATCTATATTTATGTTAATTAAGTCTACAAACTTACACGTGTATGCTCGATCTATTGCAAATGCAATATCTTTGATACTTTATTCTCAGATGATTTCGTAATAAATAAGCATCAAGACGTTTCTGCTTACCTAATAATGTTTCATCAATATGCATGTCCTGTTATTACAACATATGTATTCACAACACTTCTATTACACAGGTACATACCTATCATAAAATAATCTTCTCTTCTGTCAAATACTTATCATCGTAGCAAAATATGTTTTGTTTTGTCCTGAGATTTCTGAAGGCATGGTACCTCTATTAAAAAGCACTACTTACTAGCAAGACTTAATAAATTGTAGTTATTTAATTAATTTAATTTGTTTTTAGTTGCGGTTTTTAAAGGTTTCATTAAAATATTTTGTTTAGAAAATGTGCCATATTAAGTCTGACTTCGTAAAAAAATCTATACAAATGCACAAATCCACATATCTTTTAATACTATGGTCTACCCATCAATCAAGCCATAAGCACCTAAACTAACTTAGTGTCAAAGCACTCGACGAGAAATATGTGACATCACTTGGTAACCATCTCACGAACTCCGGGTCGTCAGGCCTGCCATCTCTCGGGCCCTTAACGAATTAACATTCAATTATTCACATCTCTACTGCTGAGTGCTGCCCAGTCCCCCCTCCCATCCGCCTCCATGCCGCGGAGGCTTGCGTATGCGCCTAATTGGGACGCTTTTCCGTTCGGAGAAAGCGGGCGATCGAGTGGAAACCATTTTTGGGCGTGCGACTGATCGATTTCGTATCGACATTTCATTTTATCGTTCGAACGACTACTAACGGCCGAATTTAATAATCAATATAAGCCAAAATCAAAAAAATTAAGATTCTTGATAAGGATGTTTTAAAACTTATTCCTCTGGTTCTCTCTCTCTGGAGTCCGAATACTGAAACGTCACTTAATTTTTAAATCCCGCTTAACAATTGGAGACGACCGTTTTCGGTAGGATGATTTGCGTCTTAAATCGTTAGGCTAGATTTAAATATTAAGGGACGTTTCAGCATCCGGCAATTAGATATCCACAGGAGATGGGGTGTTGCTATATTCTTGATCCGGATACCACACGGAGTAAGAAAAGATCCGATTTGTCATATTCCAATTTCATAAAGTAGTTACAATTCCATTGTAATGTATTGCTTACCTAATGACAAGATGCTTAAGGCTATCCGTGGAATACTTTTTAGGAGGAGCAGAGCGGATCTGAGAAAGATAGAGCAATACAATACCTACTAATATTTGTACTGGTGGTACTCTTATTGCAAATCCGACTAAGTTACTACCACCGCAGTGCCAGTTAAACTGCCGCCAAGCAGTTGTGTTTAAACTTTAAACATTACGTGTTCCGGTTTTAAGGTCTGGTGAGTGACTGGACATAAGAGACTAAGATCTAATGTCTCGAGGTAACGAGCGCTGTATCTACGCAAGTCCTGGGTACGCACTGCTGCATATCAAGCTCTACATTTCCAGTATTCGCTGATCTCGCGTTTTTAGCTTTTCCGTACAATGAGAGGTCAGTTTATACCGTCAATGTATAGCTTGATATGTAGCTGTGTGTGGTATAACAATTGTTATGGGCAGACGTTACGCTTACAACCAGGCGTCACTTGCTCCTCTCGTCCCCAGGTAAGTCTCCGCTTCAGTAGAGCCGTACAACACATACGTATTTATCACCTACGTACGATAATTGGATCAAGTTCTAATCTTCAACAAAATGTCAAAGTACGTCTTCAAGTAGGCAATGTAACAAGAAACTCTGTACATTCGTAATACGAGCCATGTTTACGTTTGTATCAACATAAGTACTTATTTCATTCATAAATGCCATTTGCGCCGAATAATCCCATTTACTTAGAAAAAACACTCGTTTGCTGGAATGCTAGAAATCAATAAACACATTAATGACGAATATGATACCTTGCTACGTTCTAATAGCAAAGGCTAAGTAATTAAATCGCGACTTCCTCCAGCATTATAAACAAACACATTTTATAATAATGACGATACTTTACGGTTACCTAAAATTGTAATTACTCCTTTCGACTTTCAAAGAGATATTGAAAGAGGACAGTCTTAATAAAGAAGTCATTGGTAGAGGCTGAATGGAGGCAGTCTGGTTCTTAATTACCATGTCCATCACTATAGTACTATAAAACGAAGTTATGAAAAACTTAGGTACTACTTCTTGACATTATCATCATCATATCAGCTGAAGGACGTCCAGGGCGGAACAAAGGCCTCCCCGATAGACTTCCACAACGACCTGTTACATGCCGCCTGTATCCAATGACTCCCAGCTACCTTCACCAGGTAGTCTTGTCCATCTCGTTGGAGGCTGTTCCCACACTGCGTTTTCCGGTGCATGGTGTCTATTCGAGAACTTTCTGCCTCTAACTCCTTACCACTAAATGACTAAAAGTTTTTTCCTACAATCTTAGCCCTTCTTTCTCAACTCTCTCCAACCCACTGCATCCTATTAGCAAGGATCGACGGCATGGTTGGTGCAGTGGTCAAACAGTCGGCTGCTGCGCTCCGGGTCTCAGGTTCGATTTCCGCATGGAACAAATATTTGTATGATCTGCAGGTAGTTGTTCCGGGTCTGGGTGTATTGTGTGTGGAATTTGTGTCTGTAAAAGCACCCACGACACAGGAGAAATCCTAGTGTGGGGCAACGGAACTAGGATCCTAAACCTGCGCTTTCTCGATGCAAGTAATTTGTTCTGGTTTTAATTATATGAAAAATATAACTAAGTTAAAAATCTACCAATGCTTTTCCTTCCCACCAAACGTCCCAGTAACCCGACCAAACAGAAAAACTATAACGTCCCATATAAAATATTGAACACAGACATCACAGTGGCATCATAACTGCACCGTTACTGCGGAAGGCACACTCCTGACTTGCATTAATCAGGACGCCATCTTAAAACCATAAACAGTACGACCATTGGTTGATGATGAGATATAAAAGTTGTTTTGTTGATTTAATTCGAGTAGTTTTTATTTTTTTATTTAGAAAAATTTTGGTCGACGCGGTGTTGATCTAACTATAGTAATATATATATATATATATATATATACCAATGACATTGGTAGTCAGAAAAATCTCACTCATGCTCCATTCAAAATAACTTTGAAAAGAGGTACAAGCTTGTTACAGTATACAGTTTAAAAAAAACCTTGCACAAGCACCTATCTTAATATAAATATTTAATAACGAAATTAAGGCCATTATTTGATTATGAGGTATAAAAGTTGTTTTGTTGATTTAATTAAAGATGTTTTTATTTTTGAATAAAATAATTTATGGTCAGTGCGGTCTAGGTCGAACTTATTATAATGGTAGCCTGGAAATTCTCATGCTCCATTCAAAGAAAATTTGAAAAGGGGCACAAGCTTGTTCTATCTGAATATAAATATAGCAATTTAATAACGAAAAATTGACGCTTAAAAATAGAAAGTATTTTATCCGAAATGTCGTACCAATTGTATAAACCCATAATTAAATTTCCCCGAGATAGGAATAAGCACACCACCGACAAACCTACAAAATGAACGTCCGCACACCACATTATCAATTTCTAGACAATAGCCGTCTCCGTTGTCACAGACAAATTTAACTTTACCGTCAGGAAAACCTAACTAGACCACAATACTATGCAAAATACTCGAATTTCCCAGCAAAACAACAGTTGCGAAAGCAAACCCGTATGGTCAGGTAATTGCCGATGGCGACACCATAAATGACGGCTTGGAGATACTACATGGTGTAATTCAGTACCGTTGAGGCTCATTGGAGTGTTGAAGAAAGCAGCGGTACTGTGCGACGTCCCCGACATATCAATCAAATAGCTTATAATATGCACCGCCCACCGTTAGAAAGACAACCATCTTATTATGCAGACAATAAGAGTTATTGTCGTGCAACTTCGGCTCACTTCGGGACACTTCGGGATGGCGATAGGTCGATTTAAATTCCGAATAAGCGGGAAGGAGGAAGTCACGGTGCGCCAGTGCTTCTATGTGACACCTTTTCTCCGTATATGAAGTTATTGAACTCGACTGTACGTTGAATTCGGATGGTGTTATTCCGTGATTGTACTATTTTGATGACCCTTTACACGTGCTCCTGACATGGAATATAAATTTAAAATTCTGTTTGGTTATCTTGTAGCAATGGTGAATTAAGTTAGCATGAAAGATCAATGAAGATTTAACTAAAAGTAAGCTGAACATAAGATGCTTCTACAACGCGTGTATCGTAAGCCAGTATACTTAAATATCACAGACATAATGATTATTCTGAAACGGTAGTATTAATCTAATAGGTAGTAATAACCTAATTTATTACCTCTTCTTTAACCTATTTTCTTTTCCGTGTGGTATCCGGGTTAAGAATATAGCACTACTGCTTCTCCTTCCGTGGATGTCGTAAAAGGCGACTAAGGGACTAAACCAATGGGATGGGCAGCAGCGTCACTTCTGTGGAACATCAGCCATTCTGCACTCACCAACCCGCTTGCCAAGCGTGGTGAGTTCTAGCATATACCCCCCAAAATTACGATACAATCGTTGTGGAAATTTATGGAGGAGGTCTTTGTTAAGCAGTGGACGTCTTTTGGCTGATATGATTATGATGATGTGGCCTTTATTCAGCAATAGACGTTTACCGGCTGATGTGTGCGTGTGCATGGCTGTCATCATGACAAATGACAGTACCTATTACCCTAACCACAGCTGACAAAAACCTGTCTTAATTAAGTAATATTCTTCCCTGTTTGCGCATTGTGCTGTAACGATACCGATTACGTCCAAATATTCACCAATTAATCATAATTTCAATCAGTTCGTTGAACGCGTGCCACGTTAGGCGTGCATTTGATACATTTCAGAGCGTTTCCGAGAACTAATTCGTTTTCAATTTCGACACATTCGCGACAAAACTTCACTTTTGTTTTCCTCGTACATGTTGCGTAAAATATGGCTGCAGTAACACCGTTGCGGTCTCTGCCAAACAAAATCTATTTAAAATAAAATTATTACTTAAAAAAGTAACAACAACACGCTTTTAATGAAATGTGAAATAGAAAGCACAAAATAATTTTAATTTCAAAGGTAGGTTAATCATGAGAGTATAGAGCTTTTAATTTTACATTGAAAAATTATTACCTATATGCTTTTTAGTTCATATATAATTTCTTTATCCTTTTTTAAATATAATATAGTTTAAAAGCATAATTAACATTAAATGAACTTGTAGGTTATAAATTCATTACATTTTAGAGAGATAGATTCAATTTCATTTTACACATACATGACATGACATGTCTCCTGAAAATATTAAATTTTCTACATATATTCAACGTAGATATAAAACTCTTAATTATTCATTAGGAAGTATCTCTATAGAACATGATTAATATGTTGTTAATACTTAACAATACGGTGTGATAACTTCGGACAATGCGCACACGCATCATGTTACAGACAAGATTGCGTGAAATCATGATTGCTAAGAAAACCCGACACGATACATTTGCTTGCTCATGCTTTTAACAAAAGCTTGCTAACAGAGCGGAGTGTCAGAGTAAAGAGATTGTTAAGAATAATTTGCAACAGACAAATTAGCTTATTATAAAGAACCCTGTTCGATACAGGCCTCTCCAAACAAGGTCCACTCGCTCAATCCTACAATTTGCTGGCAATACTCAAAGGGATAGATATTCTTTGGCAAATAATTGCTACATACACCCCGAGCAATCCTACTTCCTAAAGGGCAGTATTTTCAGCGTAGCGTTGGCTGGGTTCGTACAGGCTGGAGGCCTCTTGGCATTGCTAGAAATTGTCCGGTTGAGCAGCCACATTTCCCAGAAATATTAGCGAGAAGAACATGTTAACAAAAAAAACTGGTTTCGAAGTGCAATCTCACCCCCTCCTCCAGAATCACAAATCTTCAGATTTAAGATGTTGAAATTCATCAGTTGTGTTACAAGCACATTTAACACAAAAATCAGACATATCCGTAATCCGTAATCCGAAATCCTAAGATTTTGGATTAGATCGATTATTAATTTGGGCCGTAAGCGTGTAGCTTCCTAGCCCTAGCTTATTATTTATTACACAAAAAATATTATCATACTTCAGAATAAATAAGACTAACACTAACACGTCTTTATTTCTATGTAATACGAGTCTTACACCGGATGTGTTTATCTAAATATGTGTGAGACAGGTAACTTATAAAATGTAATTCAAGTGAATTCACGCGAAACTGAGGACAGTCTCAAATTTTATACCTACCATTACATAATCGTTCCGTTTTTATTTCGCATTGTAGGATTTGTGCCGGTTTTGAATAAAGAGAATAATGTGAACACTTATGAAAGTATCATCAACATCATCGGTGAGACGGTGACTAACGGCCGAATACTGGAGCGCCACTTAATATTAAGTCTCGCTTAACTATACGAGAAACGGGTTCGGTAAGAAACCGGGCGTCTCAAATAGTTAAAGCGTGACTTGGATAGCCACAGAAGCATATGTAGCACATTCGTTGTCAATCGTTATACCAGCTCAGATCACGTTGTCATATCAATGGTTGCTAAATTTAAACTCAAACCACCGATTGAATACGAGTTACTACGCAGTAACCATTATTTGACGCTGAGCTTATATAATTCAATACCATAATTAGTAAAATAATATTGTGCATTGATTAGTAATCTCGTATGTAGGTTAGTGACGTACACATGAGTCAACCACATTGTCCTGCTTGGGAATAGCTATGTGCCGATGGGCTGTCACGTACCCCGTTGTATTGGATAACCATTGAATAACGAACTTTTTGTCTAACACGTCAAAGATAAAAGTTTTTATACCAGTCTGTAGATGTTGCAATGCTTTTTATTTTCATCTAAGCCTGTCGTTGTTCATTGCTGAACGTAGGTCTCTCCCAAGTTGATTTACAGCAGTGAGTCAGCGACCGATGGCTGTTGAAGCTAATTCATCGGTGTTGGGACGAACATCTTTACTGTAGTTAAAACACCATCGTAATAATTGTGAGTATTAAAAATGTTAATAGTTTTAACTGCGCAAATTATATATAAGCAGATGATTCATTCAGCATGTTTTCTTTTAAATCTAATAAGACGAGAAGTACATCCAACCTACCTCAAGAACTAAAACGATCATCACGAGTCTATGAATCGGGAACTCTTTCTTACCAAAATGTGTTCAAACTAAACCTGTTTCAAAAAATGATAGCACGGTTGATCTATAAATAAGTATCTTTTTTTATTTTTCTATCACATTTGATTCGTCGTCTATCACATCACTAGACCATAGATAACTACTCCAGATACAAACGCGCATTGGCGCGAACTAATCTTAAGATATAATCTGTGTTTTGCCAGTCTAATATATGAAATTATTCAAAGCACGTTCGTGAAATACGCTACAAATGCTTCTATTTCACAAAAGCATCTGATGGCCTTATTCAATCTTTCGTATAAATCTGAGAGTAAGTTAAATAAAAGACGATAATTATTACGTCTTGTCAATATTTTTAGGATGATTCGCATTGGATAGAAGCTTCCTAAAATTTCAATACAGGTCGTAGCGCCGCAGGGTGCCTATATGTGTAGAGGGCCGCACCTGCAGTAGTGAAAATGTGTATGAAGCTCCTAAAATACATTTTATTTATTAAACCAAATTATAATACCATTACAGTATTAATTAACCAAGGCGATGCTATGACTAACATGAGTAAGATACACTTTCTGATCAAGGTACCTAAGGTATAACATAATTTTCCAGACATTTGTATGCTGCTTCTGTGAATTTCAACTGGCTACAATTAAATATATCTATTTCATGCGTGATGATATTCATGTGTCTAATAGCACGAGATAGCGGGGCGTACTGGAGTAGGTTAGTTCTACATACGTACATATTTTCACCACGGCAGGTGTGGCGCTGGTTAAGAATTCTGTGTGCTTCAGAATACTGTTTAGTACCATCATCAGCCGAAAAAGGTCCACTGCTCAACATACTTAGGCCATCCCCCAATTGTCGTCACAACGACGAGTCTGGGTTTGTGTTGTGAGCTCATTAGGGAGTTTGGCCCTAATGGCCACGCTTGCCAGGCGGATTGGCGATCGCAGTCGAGTTGTAATTAATGTACTCGAAGGCTGCCCATCCTCCGGCTCAACCCTAAAGTCGCCTTTTACGACACCAACTGGATGAGATGGGGTGGTGCTAATTAGTCTTACGTCCGAAATTAATAATCAATCCAATCCAAAATCTTTACATTTAAGATTTTGAACTTGATCCGATTTTTTGATAGGATCACAATAAACACAAAAACAGACAAATCCTCAATCCCAAATCCAAAGGTTTGGATTAGATTAATTATTAATTTCGGACGTCACATCAGTTTAGAACATTTTTTTTCTTTACTACTTATAAAGAGCATTGTAGAGAGCATCTTGGACATGTGTGCGTAAAACAGATGTTTGTTTAGCGCACTTAATACCTAATATATAAAGAGCTTTGACACTGATTTTTGGGGAGCGACACATGCGTGTGAAGTGTTGAAATATTTGTTTTGAAGTGCGGAAGATTTGACGGTACGGTTGGCGCAGTGGCTATGCGATTAGGTTATTGCACTATGTACCGCGGGTTGGATTCCAGCACGGAACAAAAAATTGTGTGTATCTACAGATAGTTGTTTCGGGTGTGGGTATGTGTGCGGGTGAGATGTATGTGTGTATACTGTACCCACCATACAGGAAAAATCCTAGTGTCGTAGGACTGATTATACAGAGATAACATATGTCATCGTATTGCTCTGTAGAAATAGGTTAGCGATCTACTAACTGCTTTATTTCGTTCAGTCGACAGTTACAACGTAACCCTGATATTGTCTTCTTCAATCAATATTGATTTACCCTACGAGTCTGTTGCTGTTTAGCTTTTATTATTTCCATGCTCTTTGATATCTTGATTGTCATTGATGATTTGGGATCGTGGTTAGTCGTGGTATTAAACTTTTAGCATGATTAAAGCCTTTAATGAAAATTGAGCATAAAGGCTATGGAATTACCCGCCAAATATATGCATTTATTTATAGCACGTCCCAAAAGTATCTCACAATCGCTACTTTTCACAAAACAACCATCTGATAGCATTTACGTGACTCAGTCGCTTGCCAGCCATACATATTCCTAACTATAGCCTACTAGGTGTCAGTCTTATTGATTTTTGCGCCCTATAGCTACAGCGTGGCTCACTGGAATTATATCAAGGAAAAATAGACTTTATTATGTAGCATCCAGAGTCGTTCTTTGATTGATGTTACTGTTTGTTTAAAAACAAAAGATAGTGTGATTCATCCGTCGAGAACTTTGTTGTGGTTTATGGATTTTAGGGACGAGTACTGTATTCCAATTTTGTTTCTTATTATTTTTGGGTTATGGTTGATTTCTTAAATAATGGTCTCAAAAGCTTTTTGGGTTGCATTTCAATGGTGTTTATTCAGAGATATAAACTATTTTATGATTGGATCAGAGTTGAAAGCACTAATTTTCGCATTTATTGCTGCATAACAAAACAACGCCATCTATTATCAAGTAGTGCCTTCATAATAAGTAATTGAAAAACATAAAGAAAATCTATTAGCAAATTGCGTCTAGAATCAATGCCGCCGATGATATCTGATTATTATTATTCTAATATAGCGACCTCGCTCAAGTGAATTGCCTGACTCATCTATTGTCGAGTTTTCTTGGAATTGTAAGAAAGCGCCCCGGGTTATTCAAACATACAATCCGTAATCAATTGTAACATGTACGCTTTTGTTACAGAAATCAAAACAGAGGAGGTCATCAGTGAAGCTAAAATTGAGGCCGACGAAGAAATGGACGGCTTTAAAATTGAAAAGCAGACATTCAGAACTACTAGGACGACGAGCATCGACAGTGATAACCGCTCCGACAGGAGCGAGGAAGAAGATTTAAGAAGAGCGCGCAAACGAGCAGCGTCATCTTCCCCATCCCCGAGCCCGATGGACAAAAGAACCGCAAGGTTTGAGTGTCCGAAATGCCGGCAACGGTTCGACTCGGTCAACGCTTTCGACATCCACCGATTCACAGCACACAGTGACGACACTAAGACTGGCTTCGACGATCTTACCTTTGTCGATTTCTCGAGTAAGAAGTTTCCCGAAATTGCCAGAGGAGTGTGCGAGAGAAACGCTCACGTGTCGATAACAGAACAGCGTTATAGATGCGACATGTGCTGCAGAGACTTTCCTTGTGGACAAGCTCTTGACAATCACAGAAAATCATGCCCCTCTACCACGCGGATCCAGAGCCCTGAAAGAGATCGCAGGGAAGATTTCTTCGCTAAATTAGACCTGAGGAACAGATCCTTCGGTATACCCGGCACCTTGACTCCACCGATGGAAAGATTCACACCTAAATTCGACGATACCCATCTAACCAATGGAATGAGACACATTGATGCCGCTCGCGATTTTTCAGATATTCAATCGATATTAAACGTTACGTCTGCGGGTGGCCTTTTAGAGAGGCTTACTGGTACACGAGTTTCTATAGAAAGTGCAGTTCTAACCCCTCCTGACACCATTATTAAAGAAAGGGATCAAGAGGAAACACAAGACAATTTTGCAGCCGAGTTTAGAAGAATGAAGCTGCGTGGAGAATTTCCCTGTAGATTATGCTCTGCTAAGTTCCCGAACCTGAGAGCTTTGAAGGGACACAATAGAGTCCACTTGAGCGGAACAGGCCCTGGACCTTATCAGTGTAACATGTGCCCCCATGCTTCTTTAGATAAGGCAGCGTTAGTACGTCATATGCGCACCCATAATGGCGATAGACCATACGAATGTGCTGTGTGTAATTACGCTTTTACAACCAAAGCCAACTGTGAGCGTCATTTAAGGAACAGACACGCCAAAGTCACTAGGGAAGATGTCAAAAGATCCATTATTTACCATCCCTCGGAAGATCCTAATAATGACGAAGTTAACTCAAAACTTGCGAGGGAGGAAGTGAAAAGGTCTCTCGCCTTTCACACTCCTGATATAGACAGGCGAAATGAAAACACAGGACGGAATACGCCGCTAACGCACTTTACCCCAAGCTTTATAACTGACAGACATCCCGTCGCGAATTTAACAACAAAATCGTTGCCTGAGTCACCTTTGCCTTTACCTTTACCTATGCCAAGAGACACAGAGCAGCCTCCACCTCGTATCAAAGTGAAGGGTATTGGCCAGCTGACTCAAATACCTGAGTTTAGACCACCAGAAATAGCTTACAAACAAAATGATATCCAACAGGATTCGTATGACGAAGAAGCTCCAGTAGACTTGAGCACCAGTGACAACAATAGTTGTGATGTCCTTGATCTCAGTAAAAAGAAACGCGATAATGATTCCGAAGAACCCAAAGCCCCACCACGCCCTTCCTTCGAGCCCGATCCAGCCAGTGTCGCTGCATCAGCGTTTGAAAAGACAAGATTTCTTTTAGCTTCGCAGAGACTATTCGAATCCACTCTACCAAAAATCGATCCAGCTTATTATGCCACTCAGCTTTCACAACTGTACGCTGGCACTGTTCCTGGAATTCCAGGCTTACCTTTGCCACCTTCCTTTCCTATTGCCCCATACTTACTTCAACCTTCGTTTTTTCCTCACCCAACTGATTCCCAAGAACTTGCCGAAATTAAACAGCACATACAGAAAGAAATAATTCGTGGCTTGAGCATGTCTGGTGGTAGGCTCATTCCTAACGACCAAGAGACACAGCCGAAACAAGAGCCTGAGGAAGAGGACCAGAAACCACCGCCATCAGTTTCCCCAATACCCTCACCGCATCCTGAATCTCCACGTCCATCAATGAACAACAATCTCGTCCCACAAACAGATTCCGTGAAAATGGTTATAAAAAACGGTGTCTTGATGCCAAAACAAAAACAAAGGAGATACAGGACTGAAAGACCGTTCTCTTGCTCTCAATGTTCAGCGCGGTTCACTCTCCGGTCTAACATGGAACGTCATGTTAAGCAACAACATCCGCAGCACTGGAGTGTGAGAAGACCGGCGCCAAGAGCTCCTCCTCCATATCCAACACCTGATACTTTGGCTGACCGCATGAAGTTTGCACTTTTGGCTCGCCATCTCGAAAGGCCGATGCAGCAATCTGAGCGATCGCCTGTGCGAAGAGACTCCGATGAAGTAGCTGACAATGAGGAGGATGAAGAAGACACTCTAGTCATAGATGAGGAACCTGACCAGGAAATTAAGTCGGAAGATCACACCGCGGCGCGTCGTGCGGCTGCTGAAATCCTAATGGCTACTTGCCAACAGGAAATGAATAAAGATTTTGACCTTAAAATTGCTGGAAACCTGATTAATAAGCCGGTTCCCATTACCAATGATAAGGATGATACGGTCACTAATCTTGTCTCAGCGACTCAAGAGCCACTGCCAGTACCGGTGGTGCCTACTCGAAGTGATGAAGAGGAAGATGAAGAAGGGCTGGTTGCCTCCACAAGCGAGGGCAACAACTCCGGGAGCGATGAAAATAAGTAAGTTCATTTATATGTCATGTTATCCTGTAAAAATTGTCTAAGTTGCAATCAACTTCTCTGTGATAAAAATATTGTTTAAAATTAAAACTACTTGTTTTCAGGTCGGAAACAGACACCGCTCTGCCACCCAAGAAAAAGTCAGCATACAGTCTGGCACCGAACCGAGTATCGTGTCCCTACTGCCACCGAAAGTTTCCGTGGTCATCATCTCTTCGACGCCACGTCCTCACGCACACTGGACAGAAGCCTTTCAAGTGTCCACACTGCCCGCTTCTCTTTACCACCAAATCAAACTGCGATCGCCATCTGTTGAGGAAACATGGCGGATCAGCCAGAGCTATACTCGCAGAACCCATCCCTGATACTGTCTCCACACCGCAGCAAGTGAACGACACCAGGGCAGTCCCGGAAAGACCGTTTAAATGCGTAACCTGCCCCACCAGTACCTTCTCTTCGCTTGAAACCTTAAAGAAGCACATGTCATCAAGACATGGGACTGATTCTCAACCATGTTCCCCAAACCCTGAGGTGGTGGAAGAAACAAATGAAGGCGGCCTAGTTTTTAAGTGTCATCTATGCGAGGCTTCCTTTGGGGACAGGAATGGTGCTCTATCCCACTTGGCGACGGGGCATACAGCTGAATATGAGCAGTTAGTCAACAAGGGAGCTTTGGACGCTGCCAGTGACCGGAGTGAAAGCGCTGATGATGATGAGAGGGGCAAGTTTCCTGACCATGCTAATAGAAAGGTAAGATTTCTGTGAGATACTTTATAACTGTTTAGTCGAGGAAATCAAATTTCTCATTTAAATCCACCCTTTTTGCCTTCAGGTGGTCTGCGCTTTCTGTATACGTCGCTTCTGGTCAGCGGAGGACCTCCGACGCCACATGAGAACCCATTCTGGCGAGAGGCCGTTCGCTTGCGACCTGTGTCGCCGACGCTTCACTCTAAAGCATAGCATGCTGCGACATCGTAAGAAGCACAGGGATGAAATCACCGATGATGAGGAAGCGTCACCGCCTATTACACCGCTGGAAGACAATAATGTGACGAATGGGTAAATAAAAAAGATCTTTATGAATTATATCGAGCAATCATTTTGAAATCGAGCTCGTAAAGCTACCATTGAACGAAAAGTAAAATATTCTTTAATGCGTTGCAAATTACCAATTGAGTGTTAACATGACAACGCCTTTTAAAATTAAATTACTAGGTACCTAATAATATGCAATAATGTGCGTATGGTGCCGGCTACGAATAGCACCCATCTCAGTGTCCTTCGGATACCTACACTAACAACTCAATTGCGATAGCCAACCCGCCTGTCACTTGTCTGTCTGTCCAGCAGTGGACTTTATTGGGCTGAAATGGTGGTGGTAATAGTAATAAATGTATATTTCTATTTATGTAAAATAATTTCCCTACACGTTTAGGCCAAAAGCTGGGAACGTTCCCTACATGTTTGCCCCCTAGGCCAAAAGCTGGATACGCCCATGGCTATAAAGATTTAAAGAAAATTATCTCATAACTAATTCCTAGTTACTCTATTTTCACAGATACCGCTATCAAGAAGACGATGGTTCAGGCAGTGAAATACCGAGCAACGTTAACAACAACAACTCTCCGCCATCAGCTCCATATGAAAAAAAGCTCAAACTGGATATGACTACGCGCAAATACTCCTCAGAGGCCGAAAACGACCCAGAAAACAGCGATCTCATCGGTAAACTACTCGGCATTCCCGACAAAACGATCAACAAACTTCTCTCTTCCGCCGATGAGGCCGCAAAAATTCTTGGTGTGAATAAATGAGAGTACGCTATAGTCCTTGTGACGCCTGCTAGACTTATTCTAGCCCCACGGGGACTAAAAATACCGTTGCAAATACAAATGTCGAACGCAATTGATAACGGTACAGCGCCATCTAGCAACGAGTAGCCGTACCATTATTTGTACGTTTACTCACGTTGTAAATTTAAATAACTTAGTTTTAAAACTGAATTATTCCAAAGTGGAGCTTCAACGAATGCATATTTTATAGCGTCGCCATCTATCAACGAATAGACATATTAAGTGCCGCCTTTTGGCAATAGTTAGTCGCTTCAATGCAATAGGGTGTAAATATTTGCTAGTTCAACTAGGTGCCTTTAGCTGCCTTAATTTAATGTGTATACCGTCCTACTATGCCTTACTATATACTATATTAAAGCTTAAAAATGTGGGTAATTTACAACGAAAGTTTATTAGTGCCAGTTTTTAAAAGTACACTGTATATTTGAATTTATAGTTGTTAGTATATACCTACTCATGCTCTTAAATTTTAAGTGCACAAAATTCTAAGTACTATTTATGGCTGTAGAGTTGAGAATGTGAACATTTTATTGTCTTTTATAGTTAAAAACCGAACTGATCTGTAATTTAAAAATATAAATTATTAAATTCTTGCTACTTGCTACTCAATTGGAACTAAAGAATGACAAAAACGACTGTGGTACCAAACTTTCGTCTTTACAATTTACTAGACTTGTATGTTAAGTCTCTCTTCTTCTGAAACTGGTAAAGACAATAAAAGCACTGATCTCAAGAGCCCAAACTCTATTGAATGCACAGATTTAGCTAATAATCTATCAATGAGCTACGAGCCCATAATTTTTGCATTTCCATCTAGTCGGGTACTTTTCATACATTTTTCACATCCTATAAAACACCCATTTAGTAATAAAGCTCAGCCAAAAAAAACGTAATTTTCGCAAACCCAAAATTAATCTAGTCAACTTTATAACGATTTTTTTTCTTAATCTTAGCTATAATACCAAAATGTCAAGTTTACATTCACTTACAGTTTACACTTAGAAGTTACTCTAAGATTTAAAATAAAACCTCAAATTGTACGGCACCAATGAATAGTTGTAAGCATAATTATATTACAATGGTTTACTTATAATTAAAAATAGTTAAGACATAGTATAGATTTTGTAGACAATTGTCTTAAAATATTATTATAGTATTTTCTTGAATATTTCAGCCTTTCATCTTTTCCTTAACTATACTGCTAAGTTCTATTTCCTTTAGATATATTATTTCAAATATTTAATACCTACGTTTAAAGTGTACATAGCATTTTATCTCAAGGGGCAACGCCAGTCTTAAATGCTAATATGTAATATCTAGTATTAGGGTAAACCCTTTAGTAGGATCTATAGAACTTTCATATGTCCTTACTACATTTCTTAAAACGTGAACTAATTTATATGACGTTTTGTTTGCTCAAATTCATGGCATTTCTTTACTGACATAGAATAGAGTTTAGATAACATTTTAAGGAACAAGGTCAGGATCTCTTAGTTTGTACTTATATCTTTAATATACGTTTTGTTGCTAGCCCATAGATTTCGGTGGATACCAAATTGGGAACAAATTTTATTCGAAAGAAAATATTTATTGTCATTCAAAAATTTATATCGATATTTAATAGTGTTAACATTTTTATTTTATCGGTATAATATCGGTGCAGCAATATTATTTTTTTCGTTTCGTAATAAGGGTTATGAACCTTTTAGGGTAAGTTTTAGAATTAACTGTCTTCTTTGTGGATTGACGAATCATACGCTAGAATATACCTAAGTTCGAATGTGCTTTGTATATTTGTAACGCTACTATATACCAAATATATTTTAATGGTAGTACTACGTATTATATCTAATATTTAATATAATAATAATTAAAATGGTTTTATATTGTATTTTCTTTTATTAAGTACTTCTTATGGAAGTCAGTTGTAAGCAATAAATTGTATAAATTGTGTAAAATGCTAATTTTAGTGGCTTAGTCTTGAGAGAAAAGAAATGACTTCCGAAATCAATAAATTGGTGACTTACATTTTTTAAATACGATTTGAGTAAATTGAAGTTACTTTGTTTCACTCAAGAAAAGCCTCCAATAGACTTCGTAATTATTATACTTAAAGTATTTCAAAGATAGACGTGACTTTTCTTAAATTATAATTCTTGTATACCAAAGTAAGTTTTATACTGTATAAGGGTATGTATTCATTTAACAGAATCCTGCTTCATGTCAATTATAAGTAGTTAGAAAAAAGGGAATAATTTTTGATATTTGTAATTATATTTATTTAGATTTATTTTGTATAATTTGCTTTGTCCAGTAGGCCAATAGGTATGAGTTGCTGTTTTAATAACATTGGAAATATAATGTTACATAGTTATAATTAGTTTATAGGTAGAAATCTCGTACTTACTAATAAAAGTAAATAAGTTTACTAGATGTAAGGATATTGTGGCAACACCGCTTGGCCTTTTAAATGTAGTGTTCGTGTGTTTTAAAAATTGCTCTCGTATAAGTAAGATAAACGAAATTTTCCCATTACTCGCAGGATTTTAATAGTAATTATCATACAATTATACTTATTAAATATACTGATGTTAAGATTCACCTTTTTGCCTCTCTTTCTTTATGCAATGTGAGTGTCGTTTTAAAAACGGTTTTGTCAAATAAAATATGGTGTATTATTAAAATAAAAACATATTCTTTTAATTTCATACCTTATTGAAGCCGACCTTAGGAAAATCTGATTTACTGTAACGACTAGTTAAGTATTATGTTTCAATTCAATCAACTGATTAGAAAGAAAGAAAGATATTATGTATTATTGCACCTAGTAGTAGTAGTAGATGGGCCAGTCCTTTACCCCCCCCCCCCCCTCTCTAATTCTCATAAGTATTTTTTTAAAGTACGAGTGCAAAAATGAAGTGTAAAAAGTTATTTCAATAAAACTAAAAAAATACATATCTAGCCTTTCTATCGACGAACTCTCTTATTAAGACGTCGAAGTCTATGTTTTCTACAAATTCATTTTAGATTGACAAAGTTGCCAAGTTTGTCAATTACCTCGATTGAGATATTGTCGATCGCAGATAGGTTTTTATTAGCTTAAGCTTAGAAAAACCTATTAAGTTGTTTTAAATCAAGAGCACATACACACCCATATAAGATAGAACGTATTTATTTAACAGCCTATATTCTAATGTCTTTAGGAGTTAACTCAAAACCCAATGCAGTTGGGACAGATTAGACATGAAGGGGTGCCTAGGGCGAAACAAGACAAATAATTAATACATCTTCTTTGGTACTTATTAAAAAAATCTAAAACGAATCCTCGACTATACGAAGCTAGCGCCATCGTATCGTCTACCATAGAAGAAAATGACAGACAGGCTTGATCGCTGTGGTCTAGGTACTTGAAAATGCACGGGAACCTAAACCAAACAGCGTTTTGTAGTATGTAAATGGACCTGCTTGGCTGGGTCTTTCACGACAAAAATCTGAAACAACCCGCTAGATGGCTCATGTTAAAATGAAGCTACTACTCGCCACTAGATGACGTTAAAATATTTATTTCACTGATCATAAAATATAAATATGAACGTTTTAAGTGTTAGTCAAAATGTATCACGCATAATATAAATATATATATTGTTTAAATTTCAATGTTATATTTTTAAACAAGTTAGGTCAGTAATGAGTAAAGACTGATTATGAACTAAATGAACGCACCTCAACGCCTAAATGAAGGACGGCCAATGAATGACTGGGGATACCTTAATAAAAGGTTACCCACCCGTAATGGTAATTATATACAATATCAACAACTTTATCTAATTACCGATCAAAACTTATAAACGAATGAAAACAACGCAGACCTCTTCTATAAATAATATTTATAGTTGCAGTATCCTAATATTTTTGGTATGGGTTTGTACATAAATGAAATTGGTACTTCTTCGCAATAGTCTCAAAATCTTGTTATTAATCATATCAATGTAACGGACGCAACCCAATGAATAATTATTAAAGTACTATGAATCATACTATTTTCTATAAAATATTAAATGTAGGAAAAAATTACGTATGTTCTGGCAACCCTAACTAGCTGAATGAAGGATTTTTTAAGAAATAGAAAGAAGTCGCTAATTTATGCGAGACTGCGTTTTTATTTTGAGATTCAATTGCTTAACTTTTAGTGATAGTTTCGAAACAATACGCGGTGCCCTTGTATATCAACCCAAGTTGGTGTGCAGGGTCTAAATTTAAAAATTATAGTTGTAACAAAGTGATCGTAGGTAAGCATCATTTCTATTGCAACTAGTGACGTAGGTAAACGATATAAAGTGCACTATTTAAATATGAAGGTTTTATCTAAACATTGTGATTACAATTACTGCTATGAACTAGAATTTTACTTTAATTGTTCGAAGTGAATTGCTATAAATACATTCCAATAGTTTGCGTATGTTTTTCAGTGTAAAATAACGAAATGGGTGATCAACAATTTTTCCTCAAATGGAACGACTTCCAGACAAATATGGTGACATCTTTCAGGCACCTGAGGGATGAAAAGAGCTTCACAGACGTGAGTACGGCGGAAAAAATATAATTTTGTGTACAAATAAACAGTTATAACCTATAGTTTGTTATAGCAATCTAGCTTCTACTAATATCAATTGAGTTTCTGGAATTATACGACTGGTACTGCTAAGGTGGCAAAGACATTGCAAACACTTGCAGTGGAATTTGTAGATAAATTACATAATGTTTTATCGACAATGTTTAATCATAACAAATACATTTTATTATATATTATTAGAGAGAGATACATAGTATATCTTTGTTTGAACTTTTAATGGAATACTTAATGTTTTTGTAACTAAAGTTGAAGGAAATCCATAGAAAAAGTCATTGTTATTAGATATTTTATGTGTTGATAACTGTTTATTTCTTGCTTGATGAATTTAATTCTTATGTTGAGTGTAATATGGGCCCTGAGTTGAGTATAACAGTTCTTATTATCATCATCAGTACCTTACTATTATTATAAGTTTGAAAGTTAGTATGTTTCAATGTTTTTGCTCCATCACACCCAAATGGCTGAACAAATTCTAATGACAGTTAGCATATAGGAAGATTGACATAGAATAGGTTATTGGATATTTTATAATTAAAAATATCATTTATTTTATTTTATAATTGCTAAGCCGGTACTGATATCAGGAAAAATCATGAAAAGAGATTTTAAGTATGCAACTAAGCTGCTTTTTGCTAAAGATGTTTACTGGTCTCTGTAACTGCTGTATAGCATAAAGAAAGTCCCTGTCTATGAATAGGCTAAAATAAAAACTTATAAACAGATTTTCATCCAGTTTTCACCATAATACCATTGTACCACTTTTATAAAATGTCTGATAATATCTAACGGCTGAATGAAGTCCACTGTTGGACACAGGCCTCCCCCAAAGATCACCACAACGACCGATATGGATGTGATGTGGGCTCATAGGGGGGTTTTGCCATAATCGCCACGCTTGGCAGGCGGGTTGGCGATCGCAGTTGAGTTGTTAATGTACTCGAAGGACGCTGCTGCCCATCCTCCGGCCAATCCCTTAGTCGACTTTTACGACACCCATGGGAGGAGACGGGGTGGTGGCATTCTGAGCCAGCACCACACGGCCGATAATATGATGAATCTCAATTTTGAATATAAAGTGAGCTTTTAATATATGCTCCTTGCACATAAATAACTATAATACAATTTTCAGGTAACACTGGCATGCGAAGGACAGACGTGTAAGGCACATAAAATGGTCCTGTCTGCGTGTAGTCCATACTTCAAAAGTTTATTAGAGGTGAGCTAATATAAGGTATTTGTATGATAATTTACTATATTAAATATTTTTATTATGTACTGGAAATGACAAATTATGTTATTACTTGCTTATTGTAAAAGTCAATTAAGAGAAATTATTGATTGTTCCTATGGACAAGTTAAATTATTTTATGTATGATTGATTAGATTACTGAATAACAGGTCATAAACTGGGCTATCCCATCTCATCCTGTGTCGTAAAAAGTGACTCATGAAGTTTGGAACCTGGTGTGTACCATTAATGCAGGCCAAACCACCAATACCAGTCAAGGAGGGTTGGTGTCAGGCAGGCAGCTGACTGTAAAATCCTTTTGGCAAAACATTTGCAATATGACTAACATTTTGCAACGGCAGTAAGAAGAAATTACTGCATAAGTTATAAACCCATTACACAAATTTGTTTAAAAAACAAAGAGCATTAAAGATTAATAATCAGTGAGGTTGAGTTGTACTTGTGTTGTTTTGGCTGGTTGGCCATGCTGTACTCATCCAGACCTTATATATTTCTGAGAGCATGTTTAACTAATTATCATACAATTTGACTGTGATGGAAATATCTGTTTGTGAAAATATTGAATTTGAACAGATGTTGAATTCGTCGCTAATGATAGCTAAACATGTCTGTCATGTGTCCTTGTGGTTTAAGAATATAGCACCACTCCATCTCCTCCCCTAAATGTCGTAAAAGACGACTAAGGGTCCCCTTCTGTGGAACAGTAGCCATTCACCAAGCGTGGGGAGTACTGGAAAATTCCCCCAACTGTGGAATCCTATAGGGGAGGCCTTTGGTCAGCAGTGGACGCAGTTTGGCTGATATGAGAGGTCCCTCATTAACAACATAACTATCATCAAAAGTGTGTCGAGCAGGTTAGCGTACCTTGTACTAAGAGTATCCAAAAGATATTCCTTGAACGTTGTACAGGTCTGAGCACCGAACTCGACACACCCAGATGATGTATGAGTACAGAGTATATGAGGACGTAAGCAGGGCCATACATAGCTCCAAGACGCGCTTCACTGTTGTGAT
Source organism: Diloba caeruleocephala (assembly GCA_947459985.1). Lineage (NCBI taxonomy): Eukaryota > Metazoa > Arthropoda > Insecta > Lepidoptera > Noctuidae > Diloba > Diloba caeruleocephala. Next base: position 9,284,914 of record OX381627.1, on the reverse strand, counting down.
GGGGAACTTAAAACGCGAAGCTGGACACGATGTGATGGTGAGTTGAGAGTGGAGTAATTTGGATATGAGCAAATCATCTCCTCCCATGGGTGTCGTAAAAGTCGACTAAGGGATTAGTCGGAGGATGGGCAGCAGCGTCCTTCGAGTACATTAACAACTCAACTGCGATCACCAACCCGCCTGCCAAGCGTGGCGATTATGGCAAAACCCCCCAATGAGCTCAAAACACATCCATATCGGTGGTTGTGATGATCTTTGGGGGAGGCCTGTGTCCAACAGTGGACTTCATTAGGCCGAAATGATGATGAACGGCACTCGCAGGGGTCAGAGGCTTACTTTTTGGAAAAAGGCGGACCTTTCCTGATGAACTCCTTTTTCCAAAAAACCTACTCCTAGGAAATAGACCTGTATAAGTTCCGATGGTTCCACAAAGAATGAGATTGACTCATCGTGACTAATAAAAAACACAATATTGTATTCTGTGATCCTTAGGGTGAAAAAGTGTGAAAACCGCTGTTGATCACGGAATGGTAAGAGGGACATTGAATATTAATCTCTAAATTGAGCTCTAGCGCTCATATCCAAAACCTCAAGAGCTTTTAACTCTGGACTCCTAAACCGCTGCTATTGCCTAGTACATTGCGTATCTGTGGACGACTTAAATGGTAGGTTTATCCAAAATGGTTGAGCCCTATGTACGTGGGTTTTAACACACGCTATAGGTCGGCAGAAAGAAGTGCCATGACGCTCCAGTCCTTTGTGATGGTGAAGCATCTTCTCTTCTTCTTAGTGGTCCTCATTACTGAGGGTCATGTCCGTGCTGGAGGGCTGACACTGCCTCTTAACACATCTTGGTTCTCGCTTTGCCTCATTGCTTCGTTTACTGCCAGACCAGTCAGAGCTTTCACCTGATTTGACAGCAGCTAGGTTATCCTCCGCGTAGGCCCTTTCTCTCTTTGTAATGTTAGGGAACAATGACCATCGGCCCGTTTTTCGGAGCTTGGCTCCAAAGGAGCGAGCGCGTCACATTCCGCCTGACGCAGGTATTCACTGGAAACGGTTGTTTCGGTGGTTACTTGCACAGGATAGGACGCGAGGTCAGTCCAGTACAGTGCCACCACTGTGGAGACGATCTGGATACCGCACAGCTCAAGTTTGGAGAGCGCCCTGCGTGGGCTGCGGAGCGGTGGATCCTGGTCGATCCGATAGGGCAAGATCTCTCTGTCAGCAGTAGTGTCGGCTATAGAGATCGAGAAGTTTTACCGACAGCTATACACCTAGGTAACTATTGCCATTGGCTCTAACAAAGGCCCGCGAGCTAAAATAACCCGAAACTATACCGAAGATATCCCGGACCTCAGCCTGCATCAGATAAGGGTGGCATTGAAACAACTTAAAAATTACAAGGCCCCTGGTGATGAAATTACAACAGAACTTCTAAAAGCGGGTAGAACACCGGTACTTAGTCCTTCATAAGTTATTCGATTCATTTGACTCAAGGGCACAACGCCGGAAGCCTGGAACAAAGGCGAGGTGGTACTCTTCTTTAAAAAGGGTGATAACATCCTGTTGAAGAATTATACCATCTCGCTTCTGAGCCATATTTATAAGCTGTTTTCAAGGATGTAATCACGAATCGTCACGAGCACAGGTTTGTTGACTTCCAGAAATGGTTTTAGTACCATAGACCACATCCATACGCTGCGGCAAGTTATACAGTAAACCGAGGAGTAAATTCTGCCACTATACTTAACGTTTGTGGACTATGAGAAAGCTTTCGATTTGATCAAAACCTGGGGCACAGTGCTGCAATCTCTGCACTGGTGCCACATTGACTATCCATACATCGATGTATTTAAAAGTGTAATACAAATACGCCACCACGCCTGTCCAGTACATGAACAGAGCAAGGGGGCAATTCCATTGCAGAGGAGAAAGAGGGACGTTATTATTCCCGAAACTGTTCACAGCTGCAATGGAAACTCCATTCGAGCTACTGAAGTGAAAAGGATTCGGCATTAACATCAATGGCGAGTATATCTCTCACCTTCCATTTGCTGACGACATCGTAGTCATGGCAGAATTGTTGCAAGAGTTCAGCGCAACGTTCGATGATCTCAACAGAGTTTCCCAAACGCAATATCCGTCGGGAACTCTGTTGGGAAACCGTCCAGTTAGGTAGAGAAAAAGTTCAATCGTCAGAATCGACTCGGCTGGGCAGCGTGCAGGTCACTTCGCAACGGCTTTTCGTTTAAAATACGGTATTGCCTCCAGATAAAAGTCTTTAACCAGTGTGTTACACACCGGAAAAAGCAGCGTGTGAAGCCCTCCAACGAGAGGGACGGACGACCTGATGAACCCGAGTCAATGGCTGCGGGCGGCATGTGACCGGCCGTTGTAGAATTCTATGGTCACAGGCCTTTGTTCAGCAGTGGACGTCCTTTGGCTGATATGATGAATCAATCTTTCGTATGTCAAGAAGTGTGTAAATGCAACTTATCATGAAATCAGATTATTGAAGTATTTAATTTCATTGCCACTTATAACATCGGATACGAAACGTAAACATATGCATTACGCAGGATGTTTCACCAAATTAGCCGGGAACACGACACTGCCCGAATGCGTTCATGTGGTAATGATGCCTTCGATGCATTTCGTTATATTTGCGTTGACTTCCTGTACTGTCTTCTACATTCTTTAATTTGAGATCATCTGAGGAAATTTACCCAAAAAAAAAACCCGCGAATTTAAAATATATGATATTTGTAACATCCCTACACTGAAGCCATCACATTTTCTTCAACCCGCTAGTGAAATAAAACTTCAGAGAAGTTAGAGACTGCCCTCTATAAATGAATATTCTTTACTATTATTAATATCGTTGACGATTGGCGCAGTGTGGTTAGGCGATGTTGCTCATAAGTATACAGTTATAATAAATTGGTAGCCAATCTGTTCTACCAACAGAAATCGGTGTTACTAATAATATACAAGTTCGCAAATGTTACTAGTAAACATTATTAGTATAAACATTTTTAAATGTATACGAACAGAATAACACGTAGAAAATAAAAGTAAAACATGAGTGTCAAAAGCATAAACATGTAAAATTATCAAATTCTCTATGCATGGTCCATAAAACATGAATTTCAAAATTTATTTGATAGTACATAAAGTAATTATCCCTAAGAAAATGTTCAGTTGAGTAATAGGTTTTCTTTACTAGGAGTATGAAAAGTACATTTTTTATAGATTTATGTTTTCTGTGCTTCTTATACATACGGTAATTTATTGTACATGTTAGCATGCATTGTAAATATGCTTTTCTAAAGGACTGTGGTTCTACTTTTAATGAGTAACATTTCACATCGACGCTGGCTACTAATTATGAAATTATTTCTAACAAACATATCATTTTCGTTTGTATACGTAGTGAGGATTCTCTTATTTTATAATGTGGCTTGCAACTGTCAGTATGTACGTAAGTCACAGATTCCTCTTAGACATCGTTTTTGTAATTTAAATACCGCATAACTACCAGTTGCATTGCCCCAAAATAAAATGCACTATCATAATATTGATGCAACTAAATAAGGACTTTGATCGATTTGTTGTTTTACACATAATTATGTGAAGCGCACAAGTATTGATTTAATTGAGAACATACTTGGTCAATCTGCATAATTCCATTTTACTTTGTTTTGTTTTAAGTAACCGAAGAAGTTTTGTCGTATTGGTTTCATGTTTTTTTTGTTCTTGGAACTGGTATCAAGGGTCAAGTTTGATTTTGATCTAAGTTTAAATTTCATTGTAACCGTCTTGTCCAGATTGATTACTAAATTATTAGTTTGTGATTATTCAATAATAGATGTAATATTTTGGTTTATATCTGTTTCGAGGGTACCTATTTCGACACTATTAAAAACTAAAGGGCGACAGCACAGACAGTCTGCATTGGTATATTGATGCTGTGAAAATTCATTGATATATAATAAACAGGAGAGGTCCAAGGACGCTACCTTGTGATGCACCGGGATCCAAACTCCGTTAGTCACCTTCTACGACACCTACCGTGACCCGGAGCTACACGGGGAATATTTGAAATATTTATCACGTTGATAATATAATAATATTAAGCTTTTATAAGCTAAAAAACCCGTTGAGTGTCAAACGTAAATATTGAGAAAGAATTATTTTATTGGTGACCTTGTGACAGGCTCAGCAACTGCCTCGACATTTTTTTAATACATTATGATGTTATCAATGTAAGTACTTACATAAAAAGCGATGGTACTGCCATTAAGGAATGCAGAGCTCATTTGCTACACATACATATATATATATATAAATATATATATGATTTAGTACAATGATAGTGAACTTTATTTCAAGAGGACATTCGCCACAATAAGTAACGTAGGTATTTGAACACAAACAATTGTTTTATGTTTTCATATTGGTGTGTGTTCTTTTATTTGTTTAGAAAACTTTACCTTACCCATCCTCGCGTCTGCTAATAACAACATACTGCAATCCTATACGCTTGCCAAGCATGGTGATGATGGTAATATTAAAAACTACCCATATGACCGCTGATTGTAGTCATTATTAGGAGGGCCATATTCAGCAATGGACGTTTACGAGCTGATATGTGTGTATTAATATCGTATATGTCTTTGAAAATTACAGGAGAACCCATCAAAGCACCCGATAATAATCCTCAAGGACGTGTCGTACCTGCACCTGCAAGCCATCCTGGAGTTTATGTACGCGGGCGAGGTCAACGTATCGCAGGAGCAGCTGCCCGCATTCCTCAAGACAGCCGCCAGGCTTAAGGTAAACACCACCAATCCAACTTGATGAAGCGATTGCCATTCGCGCGTAGAATAGAATATACTTTATTGTACATTCATTTCATTTTCCTTCATTGTCTATTTCATTTCATAAAAAGCAAGCTTAAGTGTAAATCTTAAAATAATAACGGGGTAGCCCATGGTGTACAGATAGATAGTTTAACTGAAAGCAAATCTCAATTGCCGGCTAAGAGTGCCGTTTGTTGCCGGCTGTGAGTGCCTTGTGGTGCCGGCTACGAATAGCACTTACCCATCTCATCCTTGAGGATAGGCAGCAGCATCCTTCGAATAGGTTCGTTAACAACTCCACTGCGATCGCTAACCCCCCTGCCAAGCGTGGCGATTATGGCAAAACCCCCCGATGAGCACACAAACACAGCACACCCAGACCAGTCGCTGTGGCGACTTTTGGGATTATCCGGAGGATGGGCAACAGCGTCCTTCAAGTACATTAACAACTTAACTGCGATAGCCAACCCGCCTGCCAAGCGTGGCAATTATGGCAAAACCCTCCAACACACTCATATCGGTTGTTGTGGTGATCTTTTGGGGAGGCTTCTGTCCAGCAGTGGACGTTTTTACGGCTGAAAACAATGATGAGTGCAACTGGCTATCCTCCCGTGGGCTAATAACAAGTGTGCAAGTGCCGAGCATAGTGATTATGGCAATATCCTCTATGACCGCTCATGGTAGTCATCATTGGGAGGCCCAAGTTCAGCAGTTTGTGTGCAGTTGGTGCAGTGACGGCACGGTTGGTGCAGTGGCTGATACAGTCGGCTGCTGCGCACCGGGTGTGGGTATATTGTGTGTGGAATTTGTGTCTATAAACGCACCCACGACACAGGAGAAATCCTAGTGGGGGGCAACGTAAAAAAAAAGTTTCACAACAAATAATTAACAGCAACATTAATTGTTTCAGGTAAAGGGACTAGCCGAACCACCACCGCAGATGCCCAGCATCAAACGGGAAGGCTAACCCACAGTGAGCAAGTGCCCTAAAGACTATAGTGAACATTGTACGAGTAACACCAATGTAACATAACTTACACGTAGACGTTAACATTCTGTGCCAGATTGGTTATTCACTCACATATTTAATAGCCCCCAAACCTATAGGTCCTAAAAAAAATTATTAATGCAAATTATTTTAAGGGGACAATAAGCAGGTTTCGTGTTTACTAAAAACAAGTTGTGATTTACATATATTTTTATCTATGTTATTTAATAATCAATTATAAAATAAAGGCAATAAAATATAGTGGCGAAAAAGAAAGTTCACGAAAGTTAAACTTTATTTAACAATTATTGCTAAAAATTATATGAAATTTATTACTTGCTTTTTAATGAACGCGATTTTTGTAACTTACTAATTGTCCCCTTGAAATAAAGTTAACTATTTCTGTAGGACCCTATGTATATAATAGTTACTCTTCGTCGTATAACAGGGGGTGGGAATTGACAGCTAGTGTTACAGCGGAGAAGTAAGGAAATGGAATGTCAGTGAGCGGAAAAATTGCGCGATATATTCGTATACTGGGTGGTGATTTAAACACCCGTAAACGTTTAGGAGGTGAATCGATAAACGATTCTCAACCCGAGTCAGTAAAAACTTTAAATTTTTACCAAAACATCCATTTATTCTCTAATATCCAAAACAGCTGGCGGTCTATGACCTCATGCTGATCAATATAATCAGGTAGGTACGCACGACTACATATCAAGCTACACATCTCCAGTATAAGCTGATCTCGCATTATATAGGCTTTCCTTACAATAAGAGATCAGCTTAAATTAGATATAGAGCAAGAGCCCGTGAACCCCAGACCTTCGTTATTTTATAAAAGCTGAAAGTTTGTCAGCGCATGCTCCCAACACAGGTAAGGACGATGGATGGGCCATTATGAAGTTTGGGTTGTCGTGGCTTTGGCAGGTAAACGGTACTAAAGGTACGAAAATACCGATCTAAATTCGTTAAATAATAAAGTGTGATTTTTTGGTATTACCTTCAGGATATTATTAGAAATCACGTCATTTATTGCCAGACACTTAACATCGTGGCAAGCCCTTGCCAGACACCCTTAATGTTCATGAAATTATAATTCTACTTACGTTATAGTATAAAAGCTGATTTTTATATATAATACTTGGGTAATAATTACTACTACTATACTATTGAATGTACTTTATAGTCTGTATATATTCGAAATAATTTATGTTGTTAGTTAATAATGAATATTAAATTAATAATACTTGAAGATAGCATATAAGATTATTTTAGCTGATGTTAACATGTACTAAGTACTAAACAATACATGCGCAGTAAAGGATCGCGATGGACCTAACCTGCCATCTCACTCGCACCTACTCATATATGTACTGCCTCGCGCTGGCTCCTACAGCTACCCTATCTGCCGTGTCTGGCAAGGGGTTGCCACGATGTTAAGTATCTGGCAATGAATGACGTGATTTTTAGTAATATCCTGAAGGTAATACCAAAAATCACACTTTATTATTTAAAGAATTTAGATCGGTATTTTCGTACCTTTAGTACCGTTTACCTGCCAAAGCCACGGTAACCCAAACTTCATAATAGTCCATCGTTCTTACCTGTGTTGGGAGCATGCGCTGACAATCTTTCAGCTTTTATAAAATAACGAAGGTCTGGGGTTCACGGGCTCTTAGACCAATATGTGTAGCTTGATGTGTAGTGCCGGCTCAGAATGCCACCACCCCATTTCCTCCCATGGGTGTCGTAAAAGTCGACTAAGGGATTAGCTGGAGGATGGGCAGCAGCGTCCTTCGAGTACATTAACAACTCAACTGCGATCGCCAACCCGCCTGCCAAGCGTGGCGATTATGGCAAAACCCCCCAATGTGCTCACAACACATCCATATCGGTGGTTGTGGTGATCTTTGGGGGAGGCCTGTGTTCAGCAGTGGACTTCATTCGGCCGAAATGATGATGTGTAGCCGTGCGTACCAACCATTTCGGCAGTGCACGCCTCGCGCTCGGTCACTACGAAACGGGTGCGTATGTAAGTTGCAAGTATTTTGAATACATACTAATTACATTATCGCGTTTTTTTATTGATATGAGTTTATTTTTACTAAAAATTAAATTACAAACTTTTCTTGATTAAACGCGATCTATATAATCTTAAAATAAAGTTCACTATTTTTGTTAGGATATAAACATGTCCGCGTACGCATCGCGGTCCATGTGAGTCGACGACCGTGGGACCCAGGCCATGTATAAATTGTCCAGATTCTCAGAATAATTGAACAAAAAGTCTTCACTGAGAAATTATGAATAGTCTGTGATTTCACATACTTGATTAACAGTGCTCTCATTCCTATGATCTTTCCCACCATCTAGCTAGCGCTTTCTTAGATGATCACAAGCTCCGCACTCTTTAATAGTAATTATTATTAGACAATGATATTACTTCTTCTATTTAGCTAAAATAATTGTACATATCAGCTAATCACCCACGTCTTTGTCCAGGGATAAAAGAGCGCGGTGTGAACGGCTCACTCGCCCTGCTCTTCTTAACTGCGGAGTTTGAGCAGTAGGTAAGCGATTGGCCTACGCTACGTGACACGGATTCGAATCTCGCACAGACCAAATATTTGTGCGACCTACACATAGTTGTTCCAAGTATGGGTGCGTGTACGTGAAATTCGTCTGCGTCAGTGCGAGTGAGAAGTAGTATTACATGAAAAATGGTTTAAACTCGCCCCTACATAGTTTAGAGATGTGCCTTAACTAATTATTCTTTTTCACTTTAGTGATGACATATTAATGTCTTAGTTTTTCGCGATTAGTACTCATTATAATAAAACACTTTTAAACGAAGCAGGATGGGTAAGGTGACAGGCGTCGTTAGAGATTTTTTAAATATAATTTTATTTGATTATCATTGTACGGTAGATAAAATAAACCAACCCCTGCGACCACGAACCCTGCAAAGTATTCGAAACGTCAGAAAAAACAAAAATATATAATATACGCGATGTAATCCGTTTAAAAGTGTTTTATTTTAATTAAATGTTAAAACCACAAACTGCAAAGTGTGAGTGAATATTTATATCTCTGCCAGAATGAATTACATCAGTTTATTTCAGTTTAACAAACTACCCTAGTCGCACTATACTTTATATTTCCAACGACCAGTGGCGTCAATGTTTCAATATATATATATAAAGAAATACAAGGTGTAACATAATTAGCTGAAGTCCTTTTAAGAGGTAATTGTACTCATAACGAACATATTTTACAATGGGAGCAAAGATGAGATAGCGAAAATAAAAATTGCCGGTTCGCACATGTTGTGTAGCGATAACCGTGACATTGTATAGAACAGCTGTTTTTCATTAGTATTTTATAATAGTTTTGTGTGCAAGTTACAAAAGTTATTGTAAAATGGATTCCCGCAGAGTCGTGACATGGAGGTCACTGTAGTGTTATTTATTTATTTAAAATTGGCATCAAGACCTAAAATACAATAAAACTTGCAACTGAAATAAAAAATATAACCACTAATTCACCACTGCACACAATTATATTGAAGTAATTTAGGCTGGGCCTATTTAGACAAGGTCGATAGTATAACGTATTTTCTGAACAACGATTCCTCGACGACTTTATATATTGGCCGGCCAAAACGGTTAAACATCTAGCAAATGTTATCCACCCCTCGACTCATATCATATAAGTAAATAATGGGGCGTTGGACGAATATATTTAGCGTTGGCCAGCCAACACGTGGAACCAAAGTTGGATATATGGCGCCATTTTTTTTTTTTACTTTGACGTCACTGGTCATGTTAGCTTATACATCCTGGTTTTCTTTTTATTATATGTTTCACAATGCTTTTTATCACATTGAAACTGGTAGCGACCAGGATCTCATATCTGATTTGGGTGTTTTTTTACTTTATTTTATTATTACGTATAAGTATGAAAGAATCGGATAACTATAGTGTTCGCAGATTGTGTTATTTTCATATATTGTGACGTTAAATGTTTGCTTTGGCAAATCGTGTCACATTTGGCTATATCACTGTGAATAAATGCACTGATGAGTACACTTACATATTTATAGTAAAAATACCTAGATATCATTAAATTACCAGTCGCTAAATACAATGAAAGAGTAGAAAAATCAATATTAAACTTCAATAACTACATAGGGTTCAAAATGAAAACTGGTCGAAATACTCCTGCAATTTCAACAACTTACCACATATTAAGTGCAAATCCGCGGATAAGCTTCTAAAATACGACTTGCCATAGCAATTCATGCTAGTTAGTGTTTCCATGAATTCAGAACATTGATATTGCAGCGTCAACATAATTCTTGCTACGCTCCTGCCTTGCTCCATAAGTTACCTAGTGACCAAAGTAAATTAGATATTAATAACACCAATTCCCTTTACATTATGTCTGACAAAGCGGTGGAAATGCGCTCCATAAATATTTTTAACGTAATGGGGTATCTGTCAATTGCGTTCTTATAGCACGCTTATATAAAGATGGTTTGTAATTTTGACATAAAATAATTATTTAATATTACTACCTGCAAAGTCGCGATTGAATTAGCGAGGGACTGAAAAAATAATCGAAGAAATCGACAATTGTGCCGTCTTGAATTCGGTTGTCCATTTATTCACCGTCGCTGAATAACAATCGAATGTAAACGAATAATCCAATATAGTTTTAGAAAGTCAACAAGGTGTCAGAAAATAAACGGAATTACAATCGAATAACACCGAATGTTATTCGATTGTAACCAAGCAAAGTAGCAGTGATAGCGACTGAGTGAACCAGCCACTAGGTGGAACGTGTGCTTTTCATACAGGAGGGTCTGACCTCTGACTTTTAGGATGCATGTGTGGATCAGAATTAGATTATCCCTTAAGTTAACTGTGAAGGAAAATATCTTGAGGAAACGTGCCCACCTGAGAGGGCTCCAAAATGTTCACAATTCACCATTGTTAGTCCGCCAACCTGCTCTAGGCCTGCGTGGTAGACTAAGGCCTAACCTTTCTCCTCGTGAGAAATGGCCCGTGCCTAACAGTGGGATAGTAATTGGGTGATTATGCAACCAATTAAACGAATCAACCGTCTGTCATTAGATTGAATTGTATATTTTATACAACAACGGATTTATGAAAATATTACAATTCACTGGACTTCACCGATCATAATTGCTAGGAAATAGTTAACAGACAAATCTCACATCCTCACACATACCACCCACGCCTGCTTCTCACTTCGCAAAATGTACTATCAATTTTATAATCTCCATTACATTCACACAAATAATTATCAAGCGCATTTCCGCTGACACCCGTTAGACGATTATAGACTAAGAATTAAAACCACGCTACTGTATCAATGCCTTAGACTATCCACTCCACCAACGGTTGCCTTACAGATGTTTAGAGACAGCAATACAATTTGAATGTCGACTTTGATTTCTAACCAACAAATATACTACTAGCGCCCATGAACACCCATGATAATTTCTCGGAAAGCTATTATTATGTAGGTACAAAGAAGGGATTCGTGTTCGCCTGTACGTCCTTTAAAAAATACCAGCAGGACCCGGTAAGTTACCCGGCAACACTATTATAGTAGCCAGCACCGAACTTGAGCGCTGACCTTCCCTGTTCACCTGCCAGAAGATTTTTTTTGGGTCTGTTTGGCGGATTTAATTGCGCAAACTGACGACTCTTTCACTGAGCGCTCAACATCCGTGCCGAGCACCAATAGTTCAAATCACAATAATTCTCTGGGCGACATACAAACTGTATTGCAAATACGTATAACGAGAATGCTTTTAGAGATGTTAGGTGTTTGTTGATATTGATTTCATGTATGAAATACACCATAATTGTGCCCATAGTAAGCGCATATTACATCGGGACGCAGCGGGTCACATCGTAAAATTGCTGCAATGCGGCCCGGTATAATGTGTACCTACCTCCTACCCTCTACAGACTACCCAAATAACTAAGTGATTTTCCCCTAATATTTATATACGTTTGATTGTGTTTTTTTACCGTTAGTGTATGATTGACATATTTAGAAGATTTTTGCACTACGAATTTTAAGTACGGTATGTACTGAAGTTTTATTTCCTAAAATCAATGCAGTCCCATTGCGTCTATAACAAAATTAAAGGTCGAGTATTGTTTATATATATCTCAAAAACGTTTAATATAATAAATTTACAGCCTGACACAAGGTAAAGGTCTGTCGCCATTATCACAGTTATTTAATTCTCGCGCCATCTTGTTTTTCGTTCGGACATTTTCGGAAAACGAATGAGCTCGAAGTGTATTTTTATTTTGTGTTAAACTGTAAAGAACATTGAATGGGTTTGATTGCAGTCTTAGATTCAAATAGGTGCAATTTATTCAGTCGGAGCGTGTTTAGAAATATTGTTACTGAAGATGTAACCATGTATTGAAATGTAAAGTATATTATGCCTTTTCTACATGAAGTCTATACTTAAATGTCCTTTGATTTATCTATATAAATAATATAATAGAGGTCTGTCAAGGTAGGTTAGTAAATGCATCAAAGAACATTTAAGTGTGTATTTGACACTTTATTACTATAATTATATTTCAGTTTAGTATAGCGCAGTAAATCACAAAACGTTCAGTTATACTTTTGTGAACTGAAATCGTGTACTTTTACCTGTTTAAACGCTGCTTTCAATTAATCATGGTAGGTATGAATTAGCAGGTGTAATGACAACGGGTATCGGTACTGCAATAAATTTTAATGGATTATAAACCTATTTTATATCCCCTGATTTTCCAGGGAGATTATACTAGCTGTATATAGCTTTCTCAATCATGAACAGTATTTCTACAACACGCTGTATTGATAACTTAGCTTAAGATTTTTTTCTTTTGTAGCGTTTCTTTAGTTACGAATTTAGCACAATTGTGTAGGTTTGTATTTTTTTATTATTATCTTTAGTTCTTTTTTCATGTTATGTTGTGCTGATTAGTTAAGGTGATGCTAGTGTTACGCAAGATGTCGTTTTTTAACAAACAAATGTGTCCAATAAATTCCTAACGAAAAATAGTTGAGCGCGTGCACTCAGTACACGTGACAGAAGCGAAACTTCTATGTTTCAGAACTCCGACTCTAGAAAATAGTAGTTTATGCCCGTGCATGCCTTCACACTTTTTATGCCTGCGCATGCGCTTACACTTTTTATGCCTGAGCATGCGCTCACACCTTTTATGCCTGCGCATGCGCCCAAAAATAAAACTGCACTCTAATTTCATCTTGAAATGTTACTGTCATTGTGCCCAAAGAAGATTTAAGTAAAAAATTTAGGCATGTGTGAGCTCACCTTATAATAAAATTTACTAATAATGCTGTCTATAATAAATTATGAAGATAAGGTTTTCAAAATCTTTGTTTCGCTCAGTATCACATTGAAGGAATCGGTGCAACAAAGCATTTTACTTGTCTGCATATAGTTTGTTTTATAACCCCTTTTCCTTCCCCCCAAAAATAACCTCAATGTTAATTGTTAGAAAATGTTGTAAAAATGTAAATCTGATATTTTTAGACGACAAAGTTAATGGTTTGTGCTGAATAAACACGTGGTAACTAGTTGTAATGATTGAAATTATAAAAGATTTGTAATTTTAGATAATACAGATTAATTATAATATTGCGATGTTTCATTATTTCTCATGTAAACGTTCCCAATTACCTACGTTAGCGATGTATAAGGTTTGTGGCATCCGGCCCGATATATGGGGACTGTTTCCGCTATCGAACTCTATATCCCGACGTCCCGACTAAATTCTATTTGTCTCTAGTATAAACTACAATTCACCATCATCATCAAAGGTCGCCCCCATAGTGGGTCATTTATTTGCCAGTACTCATCACGCTTGCCAGGCGGGTTGGTAAGCGCAGAATGCCTACTGTTCCACTGAAGGGAAGCTACTGCCCATCCCGTGGATTTAGAATCCCTTACGGCCGAAATTAACAAACAATCTTATGGAAAAGCTGTAGATTTAAGATTTTGAACCTGATCTGTTTTTTGTGTTAGGATCACAATTGACAAAAAATAAACCAATGTATCCCAAATCAAAACTTTTGGAGATTGATTATTAATTTCTGCTATCAGTCGCCTTTTGCGACATCCACGAGAGGAGAATCAGTAGAGCTATACTCTATATTAATAAATGCCGCACACTAAACGGAAAATACAATTGAGCACAAAAAAAACCGACTACCTAGTAAGTATAATATTAAACGTGAAATGTATTATTTTATTCTTTACAAGATCTTACACCTCGCTTTGTGCATACTACCCTATTCTGCTAACGAATTACAATTTTGTTACAATTGAATCAATTTCAATAAAGCCTCCCCGATAAAAGAACTGTCATGGCGAGATCCTAGGCAAATATGGAAACCCTAGGTTGCGAGAAACATTGGCCCAGTGGCAAGCAACTGGCTTTATGCGCTACGGATCGCGGGTTCTTTTGAGAGGAAAGCGATCTAATGCAAGGAGAAGGAGGCAGCTGTACACAGTACAACAAAAGTACTTGTGGGCGGCAGAACAGGGACGGGAGGACACTACCTACCTACTACTACTACTAAAAAGTTGCAAGCGCAAAAGCTGCAAAGGTGGTCCTCCAGGTATTTTCATTAAATTGATGGTTGGTAGTACTTTTATCTTTTTAGGACTGTCTGCAGCATTACAGTGGCAATAAAAGTTTTAAAAGAAAATTACTGACTGTTATTATTTTCTCATCTGTACAACCTGTCACCTCAGCACGGCAAGAGGGAAAGCACTGGCGTTGCCGAGCGCGACAGAGTAAAGCGAATGGGATGGACAACATTTCTTCAATGCGAATGAGCAGAACAGCTGCTATGTCAAGCGCCACATACTCCACTGTGCTTGCCCTGCAGATACACCTTGATATTTGGTAGGTCTATCCAATTAAATTTATAATCACTGATAAGCAACTGCATAGTATAGGAACAACATGTACTCAGAAGGGCGCCACTAATATCTCGCACCACCTAAAAATGAGTCCGGCATACCCTTTCACCCTTTCCTGGGGTGGAGGACGTACATGATGTTCCACCGGATCAATAAAAATAAAGGCCCGCCACTGTAGTCATGCATGCAATCGGTACACCTTTGCCAACACAGTGGCAGTTTATCGGTTCAGTTTATTTATTATAAAAAAAGCACTCCGGCATGCCCCTTCGCCCTTCTGAAGGGCGGAGGAAGTACATGATGTATTGCCAACGGGTTCATAAAAACAGGACAAGTGCGAGATGAACTAGCGTGGAAAGGGTTCCGTATGATATGTTATTTACCATGTTTTTTTTTTTATCTGACCCAAAGTTTGTGATAACTAAAATAATTGATCCCAAGAACAAATTTAAATTGTAGTTGACAAACATGTTCTCCCATACATTCCAACTGCAAACGTAAGTTCGCACGCGCAATATTGAAAGACTTGATTTGGATTTGCAATATTGATTGATTTTGATGGAATGAAAGAACTCGTATCTGTAGTCTCATTCGTAATTGTCATTTTTGTGACCAAAACGTTGGTTTTCAAAAACCTATTCAGTAAGTTTTGTGTAGAGATCAGTTCTGCACTGTATTTTTTAAATGTTTCCCCACTCTAATGTTTCTCCTGTGTCATGGGTACAGTTTACAGTCATACATTCCACATGCACATACACCCAGACCCGAACAACTATCTGTAGATCATACAAATATTTGTTCCGTGCGGGACTCGAACCCGTGACATGTTGCGCAGAAAGCCAATCGCTTAGCCACTGCGCCAACCGTATCGTCTTTCGCAGGTATAATATACAGGTGTCCAGTAAATAGCACGATATACTGCAGGGGTGAGAGCTTGGGTCAATACCTACCAAAAAAACACAATATATGTTCAGCAAAATCTTACGGATTTACAGTAGTACAAAATTTTATAGATAAGAAAATTGTACTGTGAATTTTTTTTTTTTTTTTTTTTTTTCTTTTTAAATTTAAAAAACTCTGCCCCACACTAGGATTTCTCCTATGTCGTGGGTGCGTTTACAGACATAAATTCCACACACAATACACCCAGGCCCGGAACAACTACCTGCAGATCATACAAATATTTGTTCCGTGCGGGAATCGAACCCGTGACCCGAAGCGCAGCAGCCAACTGTGTCAGCCACTGCACCAACCGTGCCGTCTAGATAAAAATTGTATTTCTTGAAAACATTTAGTTTTTAATAGAATAAAGACTTATCATTTATCAATGAGTAAAGTAACTATTCACAATTAATTTGAGGTAAAAAAAAAAACTGGAAAAGGTATTTTTCATTACGAGATGCTTAAAAATCTGTGTTAAGGTAGAGACGTTTCGATATTTCGGAAAATTTTGTACTACTGTAAATCCGTAAGATTTTGATTTTTATTTTATTTTGTTTTATTCGGGAAACAAACAGATACAATATGATATGATTTTTTTACAAATAAGCAATACATAATCCAAAACAGTTTCCACATAATAATAATACATTTTAGAAGTTACATGGATGATAACAAATGAAAAGAAAAACATACAATAAATAAAACCTTTTTTTACAAAATAGATCATTAATAGGACTGAACCTCGACCTGGTTGAGAAAAGGTCTGGGGAGCAAACATATTAACTAAAGAAATTTAAAACTATAACTATAAAGGCAAATCACAATATAGGCCCTAGAAGAATGTCTTGAACAGACTTCTTGAACTGAGGTAGGGAAAGGTGGAAGACATCCATACAATTACACTTACTGGTAGATGCTACTCTGTTATATGCACGACAAGATCTTTTAATAAATGTGTTACTACTATAATTAGTCCGGGCAAGGGGAATGTAGAAGAGAGATTTCTTACGTGCACTAATGCGTGGACATCTGAAACTTATCTTACTAAGAAGATAAGGGGGGTCCAGTTGGTTACGTATAATTTTATACAGAAATACTAAGTCATGTTCGGCTCGTCGTGTCTCTAGTGATGGCAAATTAATTATAATTTGGGAATTATATTCCTTATTGTTTCTCCATGTGACGTGTTTCATTAATTTATTTTGAATCCTTTGTATTTGGTCAATATAGAGCTGATATTGTGGATTGATGATGATTGATTTGATGAACATATATTGTGTTTTTTTGGTAGGTATTGACCCAAGCTCTCACCCCCTGCAGTATGTCGTGCTATTTACTGGACAGCCTGTATATTCAAAATCACACCCATGATAACAAACGAAACAAAATCACACTTGCAATAGAGAGAGAGGTGAGAGTTGAGACACACAAATAAAACAAAATTGCTTAAAGTTCAACATTTTATTACACAGCAACGATTGATATCGATCATCAAACATGATAATTAAATAATAAATAGCACCATAAAATAAAATAATATACAAAATCAACTTTTGATAATAAGAATGCAAGTCGCTAAGGAATGATAAGTTCACAGTTAAATGCCGAAATATTTGGTATAGCTATCACCTGTATGTACCTATAAAGTTATAACATTTCGTAGAAAGTTAGAGCACCGCAGATAACAAGAGATGGCACATCAAACTTTGCTAAAATTATTGTCCCATATGCTATATGTCTGCAATGCTGTGTGACGGGTTTTGTCATGACGAGAGACCTCTATCACTTTTTCTTCTTCTCTTAGATTATGGCTTCTGTAGAGTATCTTCCACAATTTCGCCAATGTCAAGTATAAGGCAACGTCGTACGGTGTTTAGATTAACAAATCTTTACATATCCATAAAATATTTCCCAAAAATGAAACAATATTTAAAAATATGTCGGCAACGTCGTACGGTTTTCAATTCTACTTCTTCTTCTCTTAAATTATGGCTTCTGTAGATTATCTTCCACAAAAAAAACAAACAACAAAACGATGTTCAAGTTAATCAATTCTGTGTTATCAACGTTGTTTGGTGTTCAACTTATTCAATATAATAATAATTTATGACACATAAGGAGAACGACAATTTTTTTTGCCAAATATGTACCTTGTGTACCTAGTTTCACAGAACATCAAATGCAGTTCAATATCGCTGGCAATTTTTTTATTTTTTATTTTTCCATTCAAGTTCTATCACGATATTTGTCGTGCCACGTGTGACGTGCGTGTGATATATAACTTTGACAATTATGGCTGTTAATAACAGTATGCGAACTAATCTCCCTCAATTTAAACTATTAAGAGTTGAACGTAGTTATTACTTTCTAAGTGCTATAATGTGACGTCTCTCCCTTTGTGACATTGTGTTTGTTTTTCGTGTTGTTTTAGGTGGCGGATCAACCACTGAACAATCTCTTTATAAATTTGCAGCCGTCCAATACCTTGCGTGTATTAGCTTACAACGTTGACATTGGCAGAATCGTATTGGGCTCAGACTCAATGGAACAAGGCCAAAAAAAAACAGTATGCGACTGCTTTAAAGAGCAATCGTCACGGGGACGTCTGTAACTTTATTAAGTCCCACTTGAGGTTGATATATTTCGCTTTTCTAAGCTTGCAAAAATACGCATAGCGGGGTCTACTGCTGAGCATATGCGATAAAGCTATTTGATCAATTTTACCATAATACTTCACTTAATTTTGTCGATCGATAAGGTTGACCTATTTATGGATCAGAAACAATTTGTCGTCAAAGATATAGTCCAAGAGCGCCCGAGTAGGCTTAAACACTCAAAACAGAAATAGGAAATGATTAAAGTTATGCCATCTTACTGAAATGCCCTTAATCGGCCATACTCGACTTTTTAATTCGTAGCTCACGCTGGTCGCAACATAGTTCAAAATGTTCAAAAGCAAACAACTTATTAGTCTATAATTGGTTTCGATTCTTATCGGAAATTTAAAAAGCTATGTAACAAATAAAATGTTGCATTTTGCTATATGATTTGGGCCATTTACAAGCTCGGCCTGCCGCAGGTCAAGTATGGTGGCACTAAATGATAATAAATAACATGTAACCCTTTTTATATCAAGAAAGTAAATTTTCTATTAAAACGCCGCTACATATATTCTGAAAACATCCCCCTAAATTAAATAATAAATAAATGGCCTTGTTTAACATATTATTTGTAATCACTGGTAAATGCTTTGGTATCGCTTTGGTCCTAAATTATTAAAATAAATATAAAAATATACTTAAATTACATATACAAAAAATCATTATGGCAACATAATAGGAACGTTTAAGATTTGGTCAAAATTATTAATAATAGTATATTTATTCGATTTTATATTATATAGAATATTTTAAACTGTAATAGCATTCCAACTTTCATAAAGGCTACTACATTTGTAAATATCCAGCCTTACCAAGAACTTCGTAAGCGGCAAATTATTTATAAGAAGCAGTTTTTGTAAATGTTTTCAATCATTATTAGACAATCCCATAATATCAAGAAGAGCTTTAATGACATATACACTAAAATAAATCTATCATGAATTGCGTAACTAAACAAATAATTCAGGATGTTTCAATGTCGATTTCAACATAATGCAAATATATGTATATCATGTGAATTAAAAAGGTGGAAATGAACATGTGGATACGACTTCCATGCTTACTGTGACCCACCCGTATGCAAGTTTGCCAAGTACCAACACTGCCAACTAAGTCATAAAAAAATGTCGCTTACGTCGTCGCGCGAAGGCTCGATATACCTATGCAAAAAATGATAACGTTACCGCTAGATTAAATCTAGATAGCTGTACCTAAATCTAGTAATTATTTAAATTTTAGGCCGACTTCATTTTATAATTATTTTATGTTGATGTTGGTGTTGGTCATATTTCTTTTGTTGGCCGATTGGTTCTCTTGAAGTTCTGATTTGAAATTAGATCTCTTATTTCCGCAAAATACTTTATTCTGTCAATATTGGACTATTGTAGTAACCAAATGACTATCAAAGCAAAATATATTAATGTGATATTCAGAATAAGAAAATGTACCAAAACTTCCAAAGTTAGCCAACATTAAATATGCATTTTTGTGATGAAGCCCCTATATGACTCAAGTTAGCCTAGCAAACCCCCTAACTGGTCTTAAACCCATCCGGGTTGTCACTTTGCCACCTCCATGTATCAGCGCACATATCTTCCAAAGTCCTCGTGGCTCTCCAAGCCAGCAAACGGTGAGCTAAAGCCACGTCTGCATAGTTCGCAGCAATATCTCCAGCCCGCCGGCTCACGATGCGGTAAGGGATCTCTCGACCACTTGCAACTTGGAAAGCTGATACCATTTGGAGCACTGAGTAGCCGGTGCCGGTACCTATAATAGAAAGGTTTGTTTTTAATCTGCATTATAGATCAAAACTTGCACAGCATTGGGCATCTATAATATTACTATTCTGATGCATCTGATTAATAACAATACTAGATAAAATTTGAAGTCATGGTTCCAATTTTGAATGCGGGTTGGTATTCTAGCTTCCCAAGTTATAAAACTCCAACAGAAAGCCTATTTCAAACGTGTAATAATCTACCGAAGACAAAATGATTACTCTAACTATTCGAAAGCAGCTGAAGCCGTGGCTTTTGAAACCGGAACAGTTTGGTAACTTTCATGATTTTCAGCCAAGTCCTGCACGAGGATGTAGTTGCTGGCTCACACACACATGCATGCTCACATTACTCACAGTAGTCAGTTCACACGCACACATATACGAGTACACCCCACACAGCACCGAAGGATGGAGGATCTCAAGAACAACCGAACCGGAGCCAGCCATTGTGTCTTGGTAAATCTAGGACGGGGTGCTCAAGCCCTCTAGCGGGGATGACCGTAAGGAGACCGCCCCCTACGGAAATCACGATGTGTTACCGTAGATAAATGTTAGGCTAAGTTTAAGATCGTACGTACCCAAGTTAGCAGCGTCAAAGTCGCTGAAGTCTGGCTGCTAGAAAAGCTTTCACGTGACCTTCAGCCGAGTCCTTAACATGGACGTAGCGTCTTACTATTTTTCTTAATTCTTTTTTTTACCCGGTTGAAATACTGCATGCCGGGCTCCTACCGGCTAAAACCACGAGGGTGGTCATCTTCGGCAACGAAGAAGGGCTCCCGAAACTCCAGAAATCTCCATCTAGAGCAGCCAGTGCCACGCCTTTAAGCATGTCTCGAAGGGGATGACGGTAAAACGGTCATCCCCTCTCGTAGCGGGGGGGCGACCTCTTTACACTCGCCTCACAGTAGCATCTTGGGGGATTGTAAATGATCCCCCAGAAGCTTCGCTGTGCGCACCGTGCGGTATGAGCGCTGTAGAACTACTGTAGAAGTCTCTCACTCACCCAAGTTAACAGCATGGAAGCCGCTGAAGCCAGGCTGCCGGAACAGCTTCACCGCCTTTACGTGACCTTCAGCCAGGTCCTCCACGTGGATGTAGTCCCTCACTCCAGTACCATCTACTGTTGGATAGTCGTTGCCAAATACCATCAGCTCTTGGAGGCGACCGACAGCTACCTGGGGTATTAAATAAGTAGAATGACCATGTTATATATCAAATGAAACTTGGTGTGTCCCAGGGAAATGAATAACTGTCTTTAAACCCGCAACAAAATTAATTAATTTAATATTTACACGTGTCTAGTGTATAATAATAACCTGTTACTAGGTTTTTTTAAATCATGAGATGATGATCCTGAAGACAAGCACTTGGTCATAGTCATGGGGGTGACCGCTTTACAGTCACCCTCTCCGAGATGTGCCTATGGGCATGGCACCAGTGGGTGGCTCTAGTGTGGCTCCAGATTACCGCCCCAGTGGTTTTAGCCGGTAGGAGTCATGCCCCTTCGTCCTTCCCCGGGGCGGAGGAAGTTCATGAAGAATGTTCACTGCGCCCAATAAAAAAAATGAGGCCATGGTCATATCATATTATTGTATTGTCATCGATTCTTGATACGTCTGCAAACTTTTAAGTCAATCGATATCCCTTGTGGTGTACGGATAAGGAATAAAGCATCACTCCATCTCCTGTGTAAGGGACTCAGAGACTAAATCGGAGGCACAGGCAGCAGTCCCTCCTGTGAAACAACAGCCATGCTGCGCTCATCAACCCGCCTGCCGAGTGTAGTCAGTATTGGCAAATTCCCCCAAATAGACAACACAATTGTAGAAATCCACGGGGGAGGCCTTTGTTCAGCAGTGGACATCCTTTTGCGGGTAGGATGCTGGTGATGATGATGATGAACTTCTAGAAGGGGGTGAAAATTGAATTGCAAGATTCCATTACATTTCATATATAGTTACATACATACAGTTCAAGCCTATATAAAGCATGTAAAAATGGAGGTTTACTACTGGAATAAGCCCAGTTGCCATGCACCAAGGGTTCCTTTTTATTCATTTTACTTTATTACGAATTTATATGGTGGGCTATTGGGAATAATTCTAATAGTACGTATGGCAAAAGCTCTTGAACGCAACGGAAATTCGTCCTAGTTGACAAAAGGTCTGTGCAGTAAACAACTCCGTATACAACATGCAAGCTGTCAAACACAATATTGCTTTAATTTCGCCAAAATATACACTTGCACACTATATGAGGTGCAGATTGTTCATATTCTCAGTTAGGTGTTAAAGAAGATATGTAATGCATAATTAAATAATTACCTGTGCTATAAAAGGCATGAGATTGTTGGGTATGCCCGCAGGGTCCTCCCCGATGCGGCCGCTGCGATGAGCACCGACGGGGTTGAAGTAACGCAGAGATATTATCTTCCATTTCTGTAAGGAAAATCCCTGTAATGTATTTTGAAATGAAAACTTCTTTTAGCACGGTACGCATATTTTTAGATGAGATAAAATCTCTGGACTCACGACACCGTTACGAGACGCTAGACGTTTAGTTTAGCGTTTCGTCGTCGGGATCACATTAACCCTAGTAAGTACCCATCTAAAAAATGTCTAACGCGCCAAAATAAGTTTTCACTTCTGTCGGCACTCCCGGAGTGCAACCCGTATTTTATTTGGGTTCTTTTTAAAAAACGTTGCCCCCCACTAGGATTTCTCCTGTGTCGTGGGTGCGTTTACAGACATGAATTCCACATACAATACACCCAGACCCGGAACAACTACCTGCAGGTCATACAAACATTTGTTCCGTGCGGGAATCGAACCCACGACCCGGAGTCCAGCAGCCGACTGTATCAGCCACTGCACCAACCGTGTTACCGTTTAATATCATCGCATGGAGGAATCCCAGTCACAAACTTCTGTTCGTGATTACCTCCACTGGATACGGTTAGGAGCCTCTTAGCAACTAATAAATTCAAGGTTTTAGATAATCCAGTCAACATTAAATAAGAATGTGACGAGCTAGTCGGGCGAATCATACTTACAAAATGAAATCATTGAATTATCCTCAGACCACCATTTTCTATGTTCAACGTTTCAAAATCAATAGAGGATAAACTGACCGCTCAAAAGTTTTATACCAATTACTTTACTCTATGCTGATTCAATTAGTTTAAAAAAAACTTAGTTTATGTAATTGCCTACTTGTATTAATTCGATCAAAGTACAAGATCTTTTTTTATCTTTTCATTGGAAATTCACCTTGAACTTCCTCCGCCCCGGGGTAGGACGAAGACCAAAACCACTGGGGCGGTCATCTTCGGCACCTAAGGGGGGCATGACAAGACCTATCCAATTGTATTCGCGGAAAATCGAAATACGACACTAGTGTAAGAAATGAGCGATCCCTAAGAAACATTGATATAGACATCGATATTAATGCTGATAAAATCATTAGCTGATGTTCCTGGTGTACAGCACCAGATTATAGTCATGTCAAATCATTGTAGTGTCATTGATTGTTGATAACTGCATAATTTCGTCAATCGGACACCTAGAAATAGGAATCTAGAAGGTTCCATCATCGTACACACTACACTCTTTAGATTTTATTAAGATTCTACTGAATATATTTCATCATCATTATATCAGCCAAAGACGTCCACTGCTGAACAAAGGCCTCTCCCATTGACGACCGGTACATGCCGTGTATCGTCATTTGCGGGGAATTTGCCAGTAATCACCACGCTTGGCAGGCAGATTGGTGAGCGCTATTGCACAGAAAGGACGTTGCTGATCATCCCTCTGATAAAGAGTCGCTTAGTCGCCTTTTACGACATCCATGGGAGGAGATAGAGTGGTGCTATATTCTTAACCCGGCGGCCACCACACTGTCGTATGAACGTATTTATTTACCTCATCACTAATACAGAGGTCCTTCATGATCTCCTCGCAGAAGTACTTGGACTTGCCATAGGGGCTGGTCAGTCCGCGGCCGGTAGGATGCCCCTCGTCGATGGGCAGTCGTTCCGGCTCCCCGTACACCGTGCAGGACGAGCTGTATACCAGCTTGTAGACGCTATATTTGCGCATCACCTGGGAAGAAATGCTATGAAAATTATTTTGGGGCCGTCATCCGTACTTATACAAAGTTAGTAGGAGAGGGTGTAGCAAACCGAAAGTCTAAATTTTTAAAATACTAATACACGAGGTGACCAGAAAGCGTCACACTCACGCCTGCCCGTAACAAGAATATTTTTTTGTATAAAATGTAGGCTACATAAAAGATGACATAGTGATCACGGTCTAGAAAAAAAAAGGACTCCGCGCCACTTATATCGAAAGTCAAGCACCCTAAGTACCGATTCGCTTGTACACACGTGTGCCTTACTCATGAACATGAATCATAGTACACCTGTCAACCGCCATTACGCGCGGCACGACAGCGGCAGTGTAGTTGCTATTTACGTTAGTTGAAACAAAAAACCAATAATGCCGTCTTGTGTCGTGAAATAGTATAAAATTGACTCTACATCCCAAAAAAGTGTCAAGGAATTACTTATCATAGGTAAGACACTAATTTATATACCATTTTTTATATTGTTAGGATTTAAATTATCGTTACTATTTGGAAAACAAAACCTCAACTACACGCCTGTGTTGTTAGAAAATAAATGGGTAACGTCCCGAAAAATGGGTAGTATGTTTTTTATTGAAGCAAAACTTCTTTAGCACCGACACCAAAAAGAGACAAACATATTCATAAATAGGATTTAGTCGGCGAATACAAGTAAAGAGTGTTTCCTAAAATCAAGACGAAGATTTTAGGAAACACTCTATTGTTGTCTACCACCCTTTGTTTGGGCTTTCGTAGTCGCGCCACAAACTAGACAGAACAAGACTGAATAAGACTGAACTCGACTGAACTAGACTAAACTCGACTTAACTCGACTGAACTAGACTGAACTCGACTGAACTACTCTGTTTACCACCTCCATAATGTATTCATCTCATTCTCTTACAAATTAACCAAAATACAAAGTTTGAATTCTACCGCGTGTGAACTCACACTCGACTAATTTTCCAGTCGTCACCAGCTTTTTTAAATTTAATATTTATAGCAAGCAATATTTATATTTAAGGCATGTATTGCCGACCTAGCGCTTAAGTTGGTATGCCTTTTGCTAGCCGGACCTTGCAATAGAATATAGTAATAATGTATTGTACTATAAGTCCTACTATTTTACCTACAATCAACAGCTTCAGAATGTTCAAAGATGTCATAGAAAATCACGCTGAGACAACCCAAGACTATTATTATTATATTATAGTATTTGCGCTGTACGTAACTTATGTTATCAATTAACTTTAACAGCGCTTTGTTTAGCCCTACGATCGTCACCAAAATGTGACCTTACATCTCGCCGCTAAAGTTTACTATGAAAAATGACTCCAAAAACCGACATTTTGCAGTGATTTTTGCGACACTTCCTGGACATGCGAAGAATGATAAAGAGCTAATACCAGCAGCGCAATGTATTATCAAAGGCATATAAATGAATATCGTACCTCTAACAATGTGCAAGTTCCGGTGATGTTAGCTTGGTAGTACTCCAGCGGCTTCTCCACAGACTCACCCACCGCCTTCAGCGCCGCGAAGTGGATAACACATTCTATGTTATGCTGAAATCAGTGAATGGTGACAATTACTTACAATGGCTAACAGTAACACCGTTTTTTTTAACCGGTAGACCAGGGTTCCCATACTATTTTGGGCAAGAGACCCCTTTTCCAAAATTAACTGATACCTAAGCCAAATTACTTTAAAAGTCCTATCTCTAGTTTTTTTCTATTGATACACAATACTTCCCAATTCCTAATCCTCCTATTCCTACTAAAATATTATTCATTCTTATAACAAGTTGGTACACGTAACACAACTTATATATAGTATCTTGAAAGTTTCAAATAAGAACATGTGTTAATTAATAGGGGTACATTTTTAGACCTAATCGACCCCGAAAATCTGTTTTCGTTTAAGTCGACCCCTGGGTAGACAATATAAAAAAATCTCATAACTTATCAAAAACTTTCTAGTATGCAATATTAGATATTCAAATTAATTTATTTACCTTAATTGTTGTGTAAAATCAAGGTCTTAAAAAAGGTGAAGGTGTAAAACTAGTTAGTGTTCCACACAGTTAGCCACTAACTTAGACACTTTTTCTTCTTACTGTAACAATTATATGTTTGTCCCGTGTGTTTAGTTTCATATTATTAATATTACACGAGGATGTCATAAAAACTAAATTAAATATGTCGGCAACGTTATACGGTTTTTAATTGTTTTTTCGTTATGAACTTTCATGCTACTGACTAGTCGTAATGACTGTCACAAAAATAGGTTTGTCAACCTCAATACCTATGACATAAGGCTCAATTCACACCAAGATGGCAGCGGCCGGCAGCGCAGTGGCGAGCTGTTTCAACTTTAGCCAAAATAAACGCACAATTTCATTACTAAAATAAGTATAGTATTGCTTGTAAGGCACAAATGGGTCACGCGGCTGCTCGCGGCGTCGCGAACTGTCTAGCGGCTACAAGCAGCCGGTTAAAGCGCATCGTCCGTGTGTCACTCCCTGGCATGCTAGTTAGTGCCATCACGGTGTGAATTGAGCATTACGCGCCCTTCGAAGGACGGAGGTGGTCTTGCTGTAGAAGGAACCGTTTTAAACTTATACCCACTTTCTCAAAAATTGTGCTCAGCCCATCAATATCTCTAATGTCGACTTCATAGAAATGTATGTTCTTATTCGTCAGCTCCTCTATGATCCTCAGCGGCTCAGGTTTCTTCTGACCACCGGCTTTATACGCGTTGGAGAGGTTATCGACGACCACTATTTCAAAGTCCGGGCAGTCTGACTGTCGTTCTAGAAGAGTCGCGACTGTGTGAGAACCGACGTATCCGGCGCCGCCAGTCACGAGAATTGCTGAGGTCATGGTGGCTCTGAAACAAGAGGTTTGGGTTACGTATAATTCCGAACTTAAAATGGCAACAACTGTTTACAACTTCACTGGTACAGTCAGCGACATCAGTCGCTGAACATTTTCTTTATATTTTATATTTTTCTTTTCATTTTTTTATATATATATTTCCATTTATAATCCAAAAATTTAATATTTAAACATTTATTAAACTATGTTATATTATAACAAGTTAATTTAACCATCTTTATAGTGAAAACAAAACTATAATCTATGTGATATACTAATTAAAATAATTATCAAGGTGTAATTATCTATGTGTTAAAGAATGAGAGAAAATCAATTTTATTTCTGCCTACACAACAGGCGCATGGAAACCAGAAGACAAGGTAAAAAATTACAAATAATCTAGAATCATAAAAAAACTAAGTTTTTTTACCCGGCTTACAGTAGAATGAACTGGCTTAACATTAGATAAAACATTCTTGTGGATTTTTACTCTGAAGGTGACTTTTTGACTTTGTACCATTTCCCTTACGGAAATACATTATTTCTCAAAAACTTTGCATTTGGCACATTTGTCATTTACCATCGTAAAATATTTCCATACTAAACTTTTTTGTAGACATAGTTTTTATTTAACTTATAACTTTTACAAAAATCTAACCGTAAACTATGTTATCTCACAGAAATAGGAAATAAGGAGAAGTGGTACGGGGGCGTATCCGCGCCACCGCGACTGGATCAATTTGGGGCATCCGGGAAAAATTGCTGTTTTATAACATCAGTTGAGATTCGATCGCGTAAGTGAAACTTTGTTAAATTATCGTGTTGTTCGGGGATAATATGCAAAAACCGAAGCGAAAATAATAACTTTATCGAGGAAGGAATCATATACAATTTGCAAGTGAAGGATTTTTTTTTGTATTTGTCTATAAAACGAATAAATTAAAAATTATTGTTTTCTTTATTATGTTACATTTGTATTGATGGAGCAGCACGACATTATTATTTTTGTACAAAATACAATGCTTCTTATCTACCACTTTTAACTAGCAATCGGTGAATAACAAACGCAGTGAATGGAACAGCGAATGGTGATCCCAATAAACAACGGTACGGCTGTCGTTTGCGGTCTGTACGCTCGGTATGATTGGCTACCTACAAAGTCGTGGGTGTGTTTTAGTATGAGAAGCCAATTATAATGTTTTGTTTATTCAGTTCATTGGATCAGACCTTGTAACTGTGTGCATTAGTGTGCTTTTATGTAGAATGGTAGTGGAAAAATGGATTTCTAGGCTCGCATATATTTTGACCTACATGGCATATCTCCTTTCTTCCAATATCTTTGATCACACTAAACTATGTATGAAACTGTCCAGCAATGGCTTGCGACAGGATCGAGCGGGTTTTTTTAAAACCGAGCTATTTCACGAGCGGGTGACGTTAGTTGCGAATGATTATCATAACTATAGCGATAATAAGTAAGCGATTCTATAAGGAAAACATATGACGTGTATATCTTTCCTCGGGTTGCATTTTGTTTCGTTTTCAGAGATCATTATCTGAACACATTTTAATTGACCATAGATATCACAGTTCTTGAAAGTAGATGATGGCCGTCATCATCTACTTGCAAGAACTGTTGGCATACGTGAGTTGTTTAAAATTGGTTCTAAAAATCACCTATAGCCATAGGTGGCAGTATAATAAAATTGAAGTGTCTGTGATATCATAATAAACATCGTTTTTTTATATCACTAAGGTGGCAGACATACGGCCCGTCTGATAGTGATTGGGTACGGTAACCTATGAACGCCCGCAGCACCAGTTATCAATCGCGCGTTGCCGACCGCGTAAAAATCTTTTCAAACCCTTTTTGAAGAGCCCCAGGCTCACAGAGACTACAGATTCTCTTGGGAAAACCTCGGTAGGGAGCTGATTCCACAATCATAGCTTGCGCGGGAGGAAGGTCCTCAGAAACCATACGGTACGCGACCATTTTGGCTCTGGGGTATATGGATGAACTCCCCGCCGATGGCAAGAGGTGTGATGGTAGAAAATAGCCGTTGGCAGTCGATAAATTCCTTAGAACAAGGCGGACTTGCGACTTATATAGAAGCATTCTTTGCCACGATGAGAAGTACCGGCTTGCCTTGTTGAGCACACCGAGTTTTTTGGACGCCAGCTTGGCCTTATCATCTAGGTGCGTGCGACGCTACGCTGCTAGAAATGTCGACACCATGGATCAATACCTTTGTTAAGGGACGTGTTCTGGAATTGAGGAGCTACATTCATGTGGGATTTTCTTAACAGTGAACGCGCAGACTTGCGTCTAAATTCAGTTGTCCCAAGTCGGAGACTCTATCTAGAGTACTCTCGATTTCTGACACAAGTTGTCTGCGGCTTTCCTCCACTACGGGACAATGGACGTTAACGCGGCCCGTATAATAAGTGTCCCCAGTCTATCGTCCGCATAACAATGGATGCCGTCAATAGACAGCATATCGTTGACATGCAGTAAGAACAATGTCGGGAGCATGGAGCCTTGTGGGACACCAACATTAATGTCCAAGCTATCGGAGCAACTGCCATCGACAACGGCTCTTATGCTTCTGTTGGACAGATCGCTGGCAATCCAGTTGCACAATCCCTCGGATAGTCCGTATGATGGTAACTTCGATAGAAGACTGCGGTGCCAGACCCGATCGAACGCATTCGCTACGCCTAGGCTAACAGCCAATGCTTCACCTTGACTCTCAATGACAAGAATGGCAAATTTAGTGAAAATTGTTATTTATACGATGCCCAATCACAAATGACCGACAGAATTTTTGTCCGTCTGTCTATCTGAAACTTAGTCTCGAATAGGCTCCAAAACGGCTCAGCGGTATTCAATGAAAATTTTAGAAATAAAAACGGAAACTTTAACAATTGAAAATGTTAACGTAAAGTAATTCATGATAAATTAACACAACTTACGTAATACAATCAGTAATCTTAAGTGCCTTCAGTTAATACTGCGAAGTGTTGCGTAAATGTGAGACGTGATGTTTAGTACCTACCTAGATAATGTGCAAAGGTACTATGTTAGTAGAATAAAATGACGTAGATAATTTGTTAGCGAGCTGTTTTGTTGTATTAAACAATAGTGCTGTTCCACTTAAAATATATGAAATCATGTGAAAGCAATGACATTTCAATTATAAAAACATCTAAGTCAATTTTATCATCGAAATTAGCGGGGCAATGGAGTTTACGCTCTGGTAACCGCTCTACATGATAATATTGCTAATAAGATATTGAATATATTATATAATCGTTTTAAAGGTAGCCTTCAATATTACGTTTGAAGTTAAGTAAATGTTCGATATATATAAAATGTTTCGACAGTAAAAATGACTTTTATATGATAGCCTATATCTTGAAGTTAAGGAATTTGATACCTAGATTCTGATCCAGAGTATCTTGTGCTTGTCTCATGTCTTCTGTCTCATGTTTACGAGTGATAGGGGAAAAATGGTCTCAATGCAAACATTCTGCAAGAAATACCAGTAAAGTTTTCTTGTCGTATAACTGTATGATTTCATAATGAAAAGAGTAAGTGTTATGCACATAAAGAAACAGTTATAACAAATATTAGCGTGTCATATCGACCGATGCAACAATACTAACAATGTACATAGTAGGTACATCATTATGCACGGTGCACCTGCAATAATATTGTTTAAGATAATGTTGTGTTAGGTAGGAGTTAACTAACGATAGTCTTGCGGCTGTGAAATTCATCATCTTCATCATCATAACCATCCCATTACTGGGTACGGGCCTTTTCTAATGAAAAATATTAGGCCTTAGTCCACCACGCTAGCTTAGTGCGGGTTGGCGGACTACACACACACCATAAAGAACATTTTGGAGCCCTCTCAGGTGTACAGGTTTCCTCGCAATGTTTTCCTTCAACATTAACGCAAGTGTTACTATAATTCTGACCCGCACATGAATCCGAAAAGTCAGTGGTGCGGGCCGGGATCGAACTCAGACCCTCCTGTATGGAAGGCAAGCGTTCAATCACTAGGATATCACAGTTTCATGATCATTTCAGCCGAAAAACGTGCACTGCTGGACATAAGCCTACCCAAATTGGAGGTATTGTGATAATCACCACGTTTGATGGGTGGGATGGCTACCGCAGTCTTTTTTTCTACTAATTTGGATTGTCGCGGTGGCTCAGAGGTTTACAGATTCACTTCTTAATCAACAGGTTGCAGATTCAAAACCGTCCGCACGGCTAAATGTGAAAGTATAAGCTGATTATCGTATTGCTTTCCGTACGATGAGAGATCAACACTTTACGTTGATTTGTTATATGTATATAGCTTGATATGTAGCCGTGTGTAGGTACCAACGTCAGGATACCGAACAGTGTCCTACGAGGCGGTAACTCTTCTGGCGCGTTTTCCGCTTTTCGACATCCTGGCGGAGATGGATGCGTGGATCTACGATCAGACGCGCTCCCTCCGTCAGACCGGCGAAGGCGCGCCTCCAGGGGCGTTGAACAGGCTGAGGCGGCTAGCTCAGCGGCGCGCACTTGGCAAGTGGCGTCACCGCCTGCGGATGCAGTTTGCGACCAAGCGCGTCGTGGAGGCCGTCCTGCCGCTCTCTGGAGCCTGGCTCAGAAGGAGCGAGCGCGTACCTACCGCCTGACGCAGGTGCTCACCGGGCACGGTTGTTTCGGTACGTACCTGCACAGGATATGACGGGCGGCCACGACACAATGCCATAATTGTGATAGCGACCAGGTCACCGCACAACACAGGCTCGAGGCGTGCCCTGCGTGGGCGGCCGAGCGGCGGATCCTGATCAATCGGATCGGGCAAGATTACTCTTTGCCAGCAGTAGTGTTGGCTATGTTGGCAGAGCACGAAAACTGGAATGCAGTGGTCTGCTTCTGTGAGAGCGTCATGCTCCAGAAGGAGACCGCAGAGCGGGATCGGAAGCGGGCCGATTCCGCTCGAAGAAGGAGGAGACGGCGCCGGGGTAACAACCGCCCTGGCGCCTAATTCCTATACGCCTGAAACCCCCTGCCGTTGCTATAAGGCGGGGGATCTCTGGGTTGGCGAGTGCGTAGATTGAGGAATCTGCGTGCCCACACCGAGCGACCCAAGAGAAGACAGTAGCACGCGTGTGGTCACGTGCTGCCGTGGAACGCTTTGGGGGATCCTTAACAATCCCCCCGGGGGGGGTGACCGCTTTACAGTCATCATCCCCCAGATGTGCCTATAGGCGTGGCACCAGTGGGCGGCTCGTAGTGTGATCATAAGAGGTTTTAGCCGGTAGGAGTCCAGCATACCTCTTCGGCCTTCCCCGGGGTGAAGGAAGTTCGTGAAGAATTTCATCAATAAAAAAAGGTACCAACGTGAGTTTTCAATGTCATATATGTACTTTTTAATTAATCTGAGACACCGACTAAACAAGTGAAGAATACTGAAGTATGGCAGACAATATGCAGTGAGTCTTCTATGTATGAGAAGAGGCATTATGCATCATTTACAGGCCGATATTATTATTATTTATTGCTTTCCATTACACACTTCCATCCAATCCCATGTAGAAATCCTACGAAAGAAAATATTTCGGTAAACAGATCTACGTCAAATTGAAACTACTGACGTATCTATACAATCATATACGTGGGATTCAGTGATAAATGTGGGAGGGTAAACGGATGTCGGCCAGGAAGTTCACAGTTCAATTTTAATGAGATACGGTTAATTTATAGATAGCCAATAACTATCGATAGGTTCTCCCCCTTTGCATGGAAACTTGCTGCCATAGGTGTACCGCCATTACTGTGTAACACGTCGAGTACCTAATTCTGCTGCTTTAAGGCAGTGGTCCATTATATAATTTGTATTGACCTTGAGAGTTGCAGGTAGAGAGCTCACACATCATCACACGAGGTCCTGGAGCCTCCCTTCGGTGCCGAAGATGACCGCTCCAGTGGTTTTAGCCGGTAGGAGTCCGGCATACCCCTTCGCCCTTCTCCGGGGTGAAGGAAGTTCCATGTAGAATTTCCACTGGACATCAATAAAAAAATAAAAAAAAAGGTGCCGAAGATGACCGCTCCAGTGGTTTCAGCCGGTAGACGTCCGGCATACCCCTTCGCCCTTCCCCGGGCGGAGAAAGTTCATGAAGAATTTCCACAGTGCCCAATAAAAATAAAAGGTGGAGAGCGTAGCTTCCAGGTTAATTTTCTTACAGGTTTTATCTATACGTACATATCTATACGTTTAAGATCACACTAGAGCGCAGGCATCTTTATAGATTGCCGTGACCAAGAGGCTTCCGTTAATCTTATGTCTTTATATCCAAATACGAATAGATGCGAATGTGGATAAAGTCGTAAGACTTTAAAAATCATAAGCTCTAGGCGATTCTAAAGTAAAGGTACATAATAGCTTAAAATATTCCCTTAGTTATTAAACTGCGATTAAAAAGCAAGTCCCCTTTCGTGTGGTGTCCGGATTAAGATTATAGCACCACTCCATCTCCTCCCGTGGATATCGTAAAAGGCGACTGAGGGACTCTAGGCCAGAGGGATGGGCAGCAGCGGCCCTTCTGTGAAACAGTAGTCATACTGCGCTCACCAACCCGCCTGCCAAGCGTTGTGAGTACTGGCGAATTCCCCCCAAAATGATGAAATCGTGGAAATCTATGGGGAGCCTTTGTTCAGCACTGTTTGTTTGGCTGAGGATGATTTCCAGGGCCTTGACTGAGCTAGAAACCTTATGAGTGGATGACTGAATAAACTTCAGAGGCGGAGGCTGGGTAATTTCGTCTCAGAAGTCAGATGCTTTATGCAACAAGATGAACATTCTAGTAGGAATAGATATGATTGCCAGATGAAAATAAATAGTACACAGGCCATTGAAATTATGCGTTTTTTTTACAAATCGGTCGTATGCACAGAACTAGATATTTTCATTTCTTTCATATTCTTTAAAAGTGTGTCCCGAATGTGTTCTGTGCGTGGAATTATTTCACATGCCATAGTGAGTAAAAGCCATGATAAGCTATCAGTATAATGTATCTTGTAATTGGGAAAGCTTGTACAATTGTGTACCTGATAGTCGGCCTGATTCTTTACTCTGTATGCCTTAATGGATTATTGATGTCTAGATTAAAAGCCTTACATACAATTTACATCATTCATTTTCTCTGGTGATAAGTTGACGGCACGCTTTGCGCAGTGGATAGTCACTTGGCTTCTTGCGCTGTATCGCGGGATCGATCCCGCACGGAACAAATATTTCTATGACCTACAGATAGTTGCTCCGGGTTTGTGCGTGTGATATTAATGTCTGTAAAATCTACGAGTACGACAAATACCACTGTGGGGACATCGGAAAAAAAATGCAATGTAAACGCAAGGGGCTTCCAAGTTTAATTTATTTAACTTGATGACGGGAAGATCAAGTCATTCGCCTGGTGGTAAGCGATATGCCTGCCCATAACAATTAGAAAGCTACCCAAGATTAGACCTTTTTTTTTATTGGTCCCAGTGGAAATTCGTTATGAACTTCCTCCGCCCAGGGGACGAGCGAAGGGACATGCCGGACTCCTACCAGCTAAAACCACTGGGGCGGTCATATTCGACACCCAAGGAGGGCTCCAGGACCCCGCATGATCACACCAGAGCCACCCACCGGTGCCAAGCCCCTAGGCACTTCTGATCTCTTCAGAGGATGACTGCAAAGCGGGGGAGATTGTAAAGGATCCCTCCGAAGCCTCACTGTACCCAGGACAAGACCTACGAGCAATGACAATCATTACCTACGAGGCATCACACTGTGCTCGTCACCTCGAGATTTAAAGTTATTTAGTCTATTATCCCCAGTAATTTCACTAACTACAGTGCCCTTCTAACCGGAGCACAGTACTGTCTGAAGTTTAAACACTACTGCTTAGCGGCGAATATCTGGCACCGGGGTGGTACCTACCTAGCCGGCCTCTTGCAATAAGAGACCTATCACCACCAAGTTCTTCCGTGGGAGAGCCTAACTGTAGTCATTAGTTGATAAGAGCTCGTAAATGGGCTGGCTCGACCGGAGAAGTACCACGACGTCTCAGATACCGGCGTGAAGCCAACCAACATTGACGAATACCGGAATCTCAACCACCAAAAATATGGTAACAACATAGGAGCCACGGAAAAAGTGTTTGTTAACCCTAAAAGTCGGCAACACATCCGCGATTCCTCTAGTATTCCAGTTGTTTATAGGCGGCAGTGCACGGCTAGGTGACCCACACCCTGATTAGCTAAATACGAGTACAACGACAGCCGCTATCGCGCAGCCAAGGATCCACCGGTGGCAAAACGCCTGTTTAAAGGCGGCAATGCATTTTTTGTTAATTGCTGCTGCTTGCGTTCGCTAGTGTGAGCATCAGAGATCTTGAAAACGCCTGTATAACGCTATCGCCAAATACGTAATACTAAAATGACGTTTGACAGCGGCGTCTGCGCGATTTACGCCTGTCGGAAACCAGCCAGCCCGCGGTACGCTGGTTTGCCCTCCTAAACTATATTAAAAAATAAAGTCACTTGAAGTTAACCTTCGTTCTGGCTGATACTACTGGATGTTATAATTGTTTCATCTATCTATCTTTTTTTTATTTTATTTGTATAGATTATATATTTTTCATTAATTTATTTCATAATAATTACACACAGACGGACACCATGAAACTTTATATCATGTAGTCATAAGTCCGTCAACTGGCTTCATGCGATATAACTACCGTACTGACTGGATTAGTGTTTTATTGACTCAATAAATGTTTATCACGCTAGATTATGTAACATTCTAAAATATATTATTGTTCTCGTATCCTACAAAAATAAGTAGCTTTGCTTATAAAATTGGCATGTACTTGTGCAACATGGATTCTTTGCAAAGTTCTATAGGACAAGAGATTCGGAAATCCGGTCAAAAATACCTCTGATTACGACTAGTAATTTACTTAAAACATTTCTTTCCTACCTATAATGTATTTGGATCCTATTTATTGATTCTCCCAGACAGAGTTAGACGAAACTTTGTGTGGACTGGAAACTATTCTCCCGGAAAAGGAACAATGTCCAGGTATTACCCTAAATTATCATGGTCCAAATCATCTGACCAGAAGAAGACGGTCTAATGCGGTATGCAGCTGTAAGTGCAAATTTGAGGAAGAGTAGGAGACCGTAACAATATTTTTGCCTTGTAAATGTGAGATTTTTTTGATATGATATCATAAATAAATATGTGAATTAAGATTAAATTTCCTTTTACTTTTAAAACTAGTTTAACAGAACGAAGAAATAGTGAATTTGCCAAGGACAAAGAAGCCCTTCTTCTTTTACTTTCCCCACCTTGCTGTCCCATGGGACAAATGGAATCCTTTGAATTTCACGCATACGTTTTTGGTGAAACAATTTACACTGGAACGAACAGAACATTCCACTTTTCGGCGTAAAGGCTGGGTAGTCTGTCTAATGTTTCAGTAAAATATTTATCATTTCATCTGGTAGTAAAGTAAATAATTGTACACGTTTTCAGAATAATATACCACTTCAAATTCACTTCAAAGTATAGAACTTATCACGCTTCAAGATCAAGGTTTTAATTAAAAAGGCAATTATTAATTAATTAAGCCGGTGCTATCACTATTACAGACTTTAGATTAACTAGCTAGTATTTTAAGTGTATAAATTAAAAGTGGAAAAATACATTGGTATCATGCACTTATTATAATTGCCTTTTTAATTAAAACCTTGATCTTGAAGCGTAATAAGTTCTATTTTTAAATATAGGAACGCTGAAATAAAAGAGTAACTCACAAACCTTTTTTTCACGACGTGGCAAGTTCACGAAACACACGCGAGCCGGCAGACGGACGGACGGCTGTGAGGTCACTGCGAAGAGTTCTTATCAAATTGTACACCATGTTAACGCGCAAATATATTATGTGTACGCTACATGGGATGACGTAGGCACACTGTTTTACAGCGTGTCCGCGACTTATAAAGAGTACGGGAATGAAAGGGGCTGCTCGCTATTTTTCGTTAATCCGACTAACTTTATCATTCGATTTGTTTCAACGCCTTTCGTATTAATCATTCAAAACTGTCTATAAAGGGCACGTTTTAGAGAATTAAGAAAAATCCATCAACGACTAAAAGGAGCCCATAGGAGCTCATACCCGAATAAAAGTTACATGCAATGTGCAAAGCCGGTGAAGCAGGTTTTCATGGTCTTGTTCAATTCAAAAACGCTTCCATTGCGCTTTTGTTTAAACGATCTATCATACTTTCCATTAAATTTTAAATGTTTGTTTAGCGATTATCTCTGGTTATTGATTTTGTTGATGAGCACCTTCTTGTTCTGTACCCTCCATATGATAAAGCGGGTAAAATTTTACGAGTAGAGACTCCCGAATAACTTTCTTTTAAGAGTTTTACTGCTCATTGCTAGAGATTGTTTGCAATCAAATCGACAATTCGTATAAAAATTTACAGCTTACAACTGGCAATTGGACGGTGGTCACTGCCCACTTGTCAAGATATGGTGCTCGTGTCTGGTTGCGCCAAATATTGCCTTCTGACATAGCCTCAAATGTCGGTAACATCTGTTTTCCTCGAAAACCAGATGTTTCCGGCATTTGAGAATTATGTTATTAAGATACACTTGCCGTGTGGTGCCGGCTACGAATAGCACCAACCCATCTCATCCCGTGGGTGTCGTAAAAGGCGACTAAGTGATTAGCCGGAGGATGGGCAGCTAACTTACGTACAGTGCCAATGGGTAGAAATTCAAGTAGCTTATTCTTGGCTACAGGCTGTTTCCATTTATGTAACGTAAGCTAAGTATGTTATGTAGTGTACTATTACCTATTACAAGCTGATTACATTATCAGCACTTGTATCAACTTGTTGAGCTATGTATTTTGTAATACAGGATAATGGCTGTCACATTTCGTGGCGAATGATTGATTTGTTTTAAATTATATTAGTATGTATAGATGGAAAATACGTTTGTATTGATAGGCTATGTTTTAAGTTTAGTAGTTCGACTTAAACGCGTTGGTACAATCAAGTGGACAAAATGGACGGCATGGTTAGCCCAGTGGCGATTAGCTTTCTGCGCTACGTGTTATATGTTACATACATTTGTAAAGCTAAAAGATAGTTGCTTTGGGGCCAGCTGTGCACGTGAGATTTACTTATGTGAACTTTACCTATGATACAGGAGAAATCCCAGTGTGGAAGTAGGAAAAAACTAAAGAAAAATAAATTTCACGTTTAGCAATAGGCTTGTCCCATATCATATCACACGGGAATACCAACAAATTATCATATACCACAGCACTGTTTCTGCCAACGCTTTATTGAATCACAGACATGAATGATAGGCGATGTTTATTACATACATTTAGGCATTATGCCTTCCAAAACTAAAAAAAATATGCCTTTACTATTTGTATTGTGTGAGAACCCTATGAATATATTACATTTCAGTCTAGAAATAGAGCAATTTCAACTATTCAAAAATTTAAAATATTTTAAATTTATTTGACTATTAATACTAATAACTTAATTGGAGGTCTCACAAAGATCAATTAACAATTATTTTTTTTAACTTTACCCCACAGTAGGATTTCACCCGTGTCGTGGGTGCGTTTTACAGACCTGAATTCCACATATAATACACCCAGACCCGGAACAACTACCTGCAGATCATATAAATATTTATTCGATGTGGGAATCAAACCCATGGCCCGGAGTGCAGCAGCCAACTGTATCAACCACTGGACAAACCATGCCGTCAATTATTATATAAATTCTATCTCTTCACTTACTGTTTTATGTATGTAAAAGTAAAAAAAATGTGCAACAAGCTCACCAAAAAGGAATGTTAGTTTTTATATATGAAGTGATGAAAAAAAAGATCCAGAACATACATTTCCTATTGACAAGAATAGTACAAATAAAGGAGGCTCTACTACTGTAGGGGTAGCACAGTCCACCCTAAATCATCTATACATTTATAATAACTAGGCCTGAGTGACTGATTCATCAACGCAGAGCCTAAACCGCTGGGGCTACAAACTTGAAAATTTAGCAGTTGGTACCTTTTATAACATAGGCATCTGCTAAGGGAGGAATTTTAAAAATTAAAAACCCTAAGGTGTTAAAATAGAGGTTAAAATGTTGTATGACAATCCATCACTTTATTAGTTAGGTCTATGAAAACTGTGTTAGGCTTTCTGTAAATTCTACACTTAAGGGGGTATGAAAGGTTCTATGAAATATCTGTTATTTTTTAAGTTAGATCTATGAAAATTTATACTTGACTTTTTGGTTGAAAATAAAGAAATATGTGTTTCAGTGTTTTTGTAAATTCTACCCTCAAGAGGGTAAAATAGGGGGTAAACTTTTGTATAAATGTTTCCATTATTCTTTAAGTCAGATCTATTAAAAATATGGTATTAATATGTAATTAACTTGCTCAGTAAAAAAGTACTTCAGCAATTTATAAATATAAACCTTAAAGAGGATAAAAAATGGGATCAGTTTGTATGTTTGTGTTGCGTTACATCATTTTATAAGTTTTTGTAAATTCTACCCTTGAGGGGGTAAAATAGGTCATCAGTTTTGAAGTTAGATTTACACAGAACTTGTTTTGAAAGATATCCATGCAAGTGAAGTTGTGGGCAACAGCTAGTGACTCACATTTCTATAGTTTTAACCAGTTTAGATAGATTAAATTTAATTAACTATAGCTTGTTTCAGCAAATTGATTCTCTCTAAAACCATTATCAGTTTTATTCCCAAACTGTCTCTAATAATGCAGGCTTATTAGACGCTGTGGTAGGGTTATTTAATTTGGTACTACTCTAGAAAAGTATAGCTAATATAAGGTAAAAGGTGGCTAAACCGTGAATCAAGTATTTAAATAAAAAAAATCCACTTACCCATTTTCAATAGGTTTCATTGTAATACATTAGCACACTATTTACAGCTACGATCCAACACGCGTTACACACAATTCAAGGTCTGTTTATACAGTAAATACCGTACATTACATACGCCGAATCTCTAATATTATACCAATGTTAAACATCGTTGTTTATACAAGCGGATTTCCTAGTTTACATTAAATTCATTGCTTTATATCAAGAATAAACGACCCATAAAACATGGTTGAATCTTTCAAACGAAGATGAAGAGGTCTCTTTTTATTCGTAACTTATTATTGTGTAGATTATTTTGAGTATCTTGTAATTAAATAATTATTTACATCTGACTAGGGATGCTCGATATTCATCGATGTTCGATAAACATCTATGTTAAGCGGTAAAATATCGATGTTTTTACATCGTCGTTACACGACTTAAAACGAAGCATTAACATTATGTACAATTTGTAAAAATGCAAACAAAACTTTGAATTGTTTTTATTTATTCGAATTTAAATTAAATATTTTGGTACTACATTTAAATAATTACTAGCCATGGACAAAAATATCGATATATCAATTATTGATATTGATTTTTGTGATTTATCGATTCTCTTTTTAAATATTGAATCCATATATATCGATT
Source organism: Diloba caeruleocephala (assembly GCA_947459985.1). Taxonomy (NCBI): domain Eukaryota; kingdom Metazoa; phylum Arthropoda; class Insecta; order Lepidoptera; family Noctuidae; genus Diloba; species Diloba caeruleocephala. Next base: position 9,244,039 of record OX381627.1, on the reverse strand, counting down.
TAATTTTTTGTGATCATCGCTACATCGGATGATATGAATCGCTGGAGTCCGGACTACTTATGCTTGGTTAAAATATAATGATACTAGCTGGGAACCGCAGTTTCACCCGCGTTTAATTTAAAAGAAATTTAGAGTATTTCGACATAGACACTTGCCATAGAATATATATATTGGATTTCAAGGGCTTGATTTTTTTGCATGGAACCCTAATTATTTTTCTAACATAAAAGTAGTCTAAGTTATTCCTTATAACATCAGCTATCGGCCAGTGAAGGTCCCGTCAAAGTCGGTCCAGCCGTTTCGGAGATTACCTGGAACAAACAGACAGACAGACAAAAAATATAAAAATAGTTTTTTTGTTATATGTAACGTATATACTTTCATATGCATTTAGTAAAAAGCAGTTATTTAGGCCTGTTTATTTGTATAGATGTCGAACTATCGTACTTTTTCATAGATTAATCGATTTTTATAGTAGGCGTTTTAAATCACGATACATCGGTCAACGAAATGGAATGTTAATAAATATAATATAAATTTAGAAATTAAATGTAAATATCTAATTAAATAATAAACAACTATTTTCGATGTAGAATTACGTATACGTATAATACGAATACGTATTTCTTATTATTCCTTCCTTCTATTATTGTTATTCCACTGCTGAATAAAGGCCTCCACGATAGGTTTCCACAGTAAAATGTTGGTGTCATTTTGGGAGGAATTTCCCACCCCACTTGGCAGGCGGGTTGGTGAGAGCAGTATGGCTGGCTGGTTGCTGCTCCACTGAAGTGACGCTGCTGATCAGCTCTCTAGTTTAATGTGCCTTAGTTGCCTTTTACGACTTTGGCTGGTGGAAATGCAGTGCTGCTATAATCTTAATCCGGACATCACTGTGAGCCTTGAGACAGTGTTTCTCAGCATTTGAGAGATTAATTAAGCATTACCTGTTTCTTCTTTGATAAAGCGATTAATTGATACAATGCTTGAGATAAATCAATACATCGATGTTATCACAATTGTATTAATCAATTATTAGACAATCGATTACTTCAACGTCGATTCATCCCTAACGTCGATATTTGACGTTATCATTTCGATATGACAGTAAGACATTTCAGAACTCGTTCAGAAACATCATAGCATTTTATGATTCAAATTTCATCTTATCAGCCAAAGGAAAGCTAAACAAAGGCGTTCCCCATAGATTTCCAAGACGAGCGGTTCCATGCCACCCGCATCAAATGACGCCCAGTGACCTAGGTCGTCCCACGCTACGTTTTCCGGTGCACGGTCTCCACTCGAGAACATTTTCACCCGAACGGCCATCAGTTCTACGAGCAATGTGCCCGGCCCATTGCCACTTCAGTTTACTAATATTTCAGCTATGTCGGAACGTTAGTTCTACGGACCGCCTCATTTCTGATTCGATCTCGTAGAGAAATACCAAGTATGCTTGGTATTTCATCCATGTTCTTATGAGGCCCATTACTATACCATTGTTTCTCATGAGCAACCTGCACGTCACTGTCCCATATGCCATCACTGGTAACACACACTGGTTAAAGACTTTGGTCTTGAGGCATTGCAGTATTGTTGACGAACAGACGAAGCGAGTTTTCCGAACGCTGCCCAGCTGAGTCGGATTCGACGATTGACCTCTTTCTCGAAATTAGAACTACCTAACTGGGCTTTTTGTTCCAGGTATTAGGTTCCATACTCGCTAACAACTTCGAGAACAAAGCTCCCTACGGATATTGGGATGGACACGACAACGACATTTGACATAACTTTCGTCTTGCCCATGTTCATTTTAAGACGCACCTGTTGGGAATCTCTGGTGAGATTATCGAGCATTGTGCTGAGCTCTTGCAGCGATTTCGCCATGACTATGATGTTGTCAGCAAATCGCAGGTGAGGGATACACTCGCCATTGATGTTAATGCCGATTCCTTTCCACTCTAGTAGCTTGAAAGCATTGCAGTGGTGAACAGTTTCAGGTAAACGACGTCCCCCTGTCTTACACCTCTCCGAAATGGGATTGCTCCCATGCTCTGTTCATGCACCAACATGGTGGTGTTTCTGTAAGCACTTCAACACTTTGATGTACCGATATTTAATGTATGGGTATGATGGGTTGGTGTGGGATGCAACTTGTGTCAACACCCTTGCTCCATCCCATCTTTAATGTTCAGCGAGCTGTGCAGGTGCTGCTGCGGCCACTGCAGAGACTCTTAAAAAGCGCAAATATAATAACCTCGTTAGAAATTATGTGTTTGAGCCGTTTGGGATCGAAACGATCAGGTCATGTGGTCCGAGTGCACATCTGCTTTTAAAGATATTGCCTGACGTTTGGTCAACTCTTCGCGTGACCTGAAGGCTGGCCTGTTTTTTGAACAATGAATTAGCTGGGAACATTACTCATAGCTAGCGATGAGGAGGAGTACAGGTTGAGGCAACGATAAATGCATTTAGGTACCTATCTGCGCTTATTGTTTGGGCTGACTTTCATTAATACAATTGTAATGTTAGTTAAACTAAAATAAAGTGTTATAGGGGAAAGCCTAGTGTTACTTCTATAATTTAAACGGCTTACCCGATGGCAATAAGTAACCGAAGTTATACCGAACGTTAGCAAACTAACGGTTACCACTTAAAAGCTTTTGGTCCTACAGCTTACACATAGTATTGTATATCCATTTAACCCCGTAACATAGAACTACTTAAACGTAAAATACCTAGTAATTTTGAAGTATTCAATTTTTTTTTTATTATTGTTTTATTTTATTTGGTAAGTATTTAGTTTATAGTTTTCCTATATATTACTATACTCTATGGTTTATAGGTTGACAACACTGTGCTTCTATCTCTTTCTCTCCCGTAAAGTTCTCAAGGTAGCTGTCCGTATGAATATTAGGATAAATTTTATATATTTAAGCGTTTTGTTAGACAAATAATTAGTGTTTCTATTTCTATATTTATCCAGTACTATATTTAAGACAATTATTGTCCATTAACGGTAATGATCACTTAGATATTTTATGGTGACAAATCCGTTCCCCCTGTGTCCAACGTTGTTTTGGTTGATACAAGTGCAATTTTGATATAGTTACTGTTAAATTGATATAAAGCGCCTAATTACAATGTGGAGGTGTTGTTGTGGCTGTGTTTTAAAGTGAAACATTTATATAAATAGTTACAATCGTGAAGTAAAGTTTTCTAACCTAAAAGTTTAGAGTGGTGTACTGTATCTGGGTTTGTACGTTGCAGATGAGTACAAAGATCGTCAAAGCCAGCGCGGCTGAGCCCGATGTCTTCGAGACTTCGATCTCGCAGGCCCTGGTCGAGTTGGAAACCAACTCTGACCTGAAGGCGCAGCTTAGGGAGCTCTACATTACAAAGGCTAAGGAAATTGAACTGCACAACAAAAAGGTGAGGAACCAGCAGCGATTAACTTCTGATTGAAGGTTCTGAGAAGCATATTTATCCATTGAACGTTTGAGTCAGGCAGACCAGGTTTGAAAAATTGACCATGTGAATCTGAAATAACATGCAAGTCCAGGAAAAGTAAACTAACTGTGCTATGCATGAACAGAATATTAATTTTGTTTTATACATGCATTATTATGGATTTTTATACCTTACCCAGGAAGTTATTATCATACTAACGTCAAAGGGCAAATTTCTCATAATTAATAATGTTCAAAATATAGTTCTGATCAAGTCTCATCTCAATGTGTTAAATGTTGCAAATAGTATTCTCCTAAACTAACAATATCAAACATGAACTTAAATTGTGATGAGAGAAAAATGGATCAAAAGTTGATTGAAGCTATTCTGCTAACATTTTGAACTGACATAGTTTATATAAGCATTGACATTGAAATGAGACTAGATTGAGATCATATTGAATTCCAACTGAACTTTAAGAGGAGTAGAATACAATTTTTTTGTCAATTTATAATTTTATCTCAGATTGGTCAACTTTCAGTAATGGTGGAAATTAGTTATGAGAATTTGCCCCAGATTATAATGATACAATTAAGTTTGTCAGAGATGACTGACAAACTAAATTGTATCTTTTAGATATGTACAATAGTAATAAGTGATTGCTGAAATCTCTGATCTTCAGCTTACTGCTTAATTGATGATGCTGCTTAATTGTGGAGAATTTCTATTGATGTTATCTGCTTCACCGACAATTAAATCTGCATTCAAGATACAATTCAAATTGCATTGTGTCTTGCAGCCGGTGGATACTATTATGTGAGCGGTTAAGGTCTGATAAATATTTATTAGAGAATATCCTATGAATAGTCTTTCTTACTTTTTTAAGATCCTTTTTGTACCCAAAATCACACCAATAAAGTTTCTGATTTCTGAGCTTTCAGAAGTACAAAAACAATTAGAAATATGTACATTTATATAGTCAGATCTATACAGAAAACTATGAGAATTTAGTAAGTTATTTATTTTCTCACCACAATAATAAAAAAAGCAACAGAATAAAATATTGCACAGTGACAGTATTATTAAAATTTACTGTGGGAGACTGGTGCCTAAGCTAGGGCGAAGCCTGTATTTCAGGTCACCAGGCCTTCCATAAGTCCAGAAGTCCAATTTTGCTCTTTCATAAACTGTGCCACTTATTGTTTTTCCATTTTCTTCTTCTTCGTGTATGTGACTCTATCAAGTTGTTTCCTATTGTTAAAGTTCTCTTGGTGAATACTCTCCAATACGTTGAAACTCGCTGATCTAATAAAATGTGTATACAATGGCTTTGATACACCCAATATTGGCGATTTATCAAAATGCATTTTCAATTTTTCATGTCTTTATTTTGCTTTGACACTTGATGTTTTTTTCGTTTGGTTGTTCTGGGTACTGGAGCTTCATATTTATATTAAATAAAATTATTGCAGGTCAAAAGACTGTGTTAGTACTACAAGTACCTACAACTGATAAGAGAGAGCTTTATGTTTTATTTATGGAATTGTTTATTTCTAATCTATATATGAAGTTTTACTCTATTAATTTAGGGCATTGTGAACAATAAAATTAATTATGAAAAGAAATATTTAAAAGGATGAAATAGTAGTTCAAACACTTTTTTCTTTGCAGTCGATCATCATCTATGTGCCCATGCCCAAGCTGAAGGCTTTCCAGAAGATTCAGATTAGGCTGGTCCGTGAGTTGGAAAAGAAGTTCAGTGGCAAACATGTTGTGTTTGTTGGAGACCGCAAGATTCTTCCCAAGCCCAGCCACAAGACGCGCGTAGCTAACAAACAAAAGAGGCCCAGATCTAGGTAATTATCAAGTAAATTGTGCTTGGTTGTTGAACAAATACTATTGCAAGGTGGGATCTTGAAGTGTCATATTAATGTAATTAGCGGGTGACTAATGGTGTCCCCATTCATATTGATGCAATATTGCATTATTGCCAATCAGAACACTATTATTTAACTTCTATGTCATTGATTTGAAATCAGTGCCTGCCTTTTTCTTTCAAGTCTACAAAACTAAAGACAATATGCGATAGAATAATATAAGAATACTCAAGTTTAGTCAGTTACTACACACAGACAAAAGCAAACCTTATTGAATTAAAGGTTTTTTCGTTTCCATGAATAAAATTAATAGTAAAAGAAGAAAGAAAGAAAGAAAGAAAAAGTAAAGTAAAAAAATTACTTTAATTAGTACTACACACTCGCCATGTCATCTTTCTCCTGCCTTCGCTTTTTGTCTACTGCACATTAGACATTCATTGTAATTTATTTAAACTTAAGTTGATTGTTAGCTAGTTTCTTACATTATATTGAAATAAGTAAATTCTGGTGTATATTGGTATTATCAGCATCATCATGTCAACATATGTATGTCCACTGCTGAACAAAGGGCTCTCCCATAGATTTTCACAATGTCGTCATTTTGGGGGGAATTTGCCAGTACTCACCATGCGGGTTGGCGAGTGCAGTATGCTTACTGTTCCAAAGAAGAGACTCTGCTTTGGAGTCCCTTACTCAACTTATACAACATCAATAGGGGGATAAGGAGCGGTGCTATATTCGTAATCCAAACACCACACAGATAGGCTATTATCATTATCTTTAATATGAAATTACCTTTCCTTCACTTTGATGATGGTTAATTTAATAGCTAAAATTACAATTGATTACTAGTCATCTTGTCAATCTTTTGTTGTTTAATTTCATCATCATATTGGGCTAAGAACATTGACTGCTGAACAAAGGCCTGCCCATAGATTTCCATAATGACCTGTTACATGCAGTGTGTCTTCATTTTGGGGTGAATCACCACACTAGGAAGGGCTGCTGTTCCACAGAAGGGACACTACTGCCCATCCTCTGGCTAATCCCAGTCGGATTTTACGACATCTAAAGAAAGTAATGGGGTTGCCTCTTTATTACTAACTAGCTGGGGCCCGCGGTTTCACCCGCGTTTAATTTAAAAGAAATTTAGACTACTTCGACATAGAATATATATATTGGATTTCAAGGGTTTTATTTTTTTACGCGGAACCCTAATTATTTTTCTAAAATAAAAGTAGCCTAAGTTATTCCTTATAACATTAGCTATCTGCCAGTGAAGGTCCCGTCAAAATCAGTCCAGCCGTTTCGGAGATTACCCAGAACAAACAGACAGACAGACAGACAGACAAATAATTTAAAAATAGCATTTTTGTTATATGTAACGTACATACTTTGCATATCATTTAGTAAAAAGCTGTTATTTGGACATTACAAACAGACACTTCAATTTTATTTATTTGTATAGATATTGAATTCAGTATTCTTACATTTATAACCGATTGCGATCGCCACCCGCCTGCCATCTTTCGGCTGTAAAGGTTATGTAATATTTCTTAGATCAAAGTATTATATATAACACCAAAATTATTCCATTCTATAAACAAAAGTTAATGCTATTCTGAAATCTAACCATAACTATCCTTTCACCTTTTTCAGGACATTGACGTCAGTATACGACGCCATCCTGGAAGACCTCGTGTTCCCCGCGGAGATCGTGGGCAAGCGCATCAGGATCAAGCTGGACGGCTCCCAGCTAATAAAGGTGCACCTCGACAAGAACCAGCAGACCACAATTGAACACAAGGTATTGTATTTTTATGTTATAAAATATGAGAGTTTATATGTTTGTTGCTTAATCATACCAGAGCAGCCAAACAGTTTGGAATGAAACTGGAAGTGATAGATTATTATCAGCCAAAATTAATAATCAATCTAATCCAAAATCGTTGGATTTGAGGTTAAGAGTTTGTCTGTTTTTTGGGTTAAACATGATCTTAACATAAAATCGGATAAAGTTATTAGATTGATTATTAATTACGGCTGTATGTCTATAAATACGACATAGGATATGTTTGATGATAGAATAATGCTATTCTGGTTTCCGGACGACATCGCAGGTACAGCTAGTTTTTAATAAATTTGTATAGTTCGAGGTGCTCATCAGTTGCACTCACTGATTGGTAAATAGTCGATAAGGTTAAGCAACACTCGGCGCGGTCAGTTTATCGATTGGTGACCTCATAGTGGTATTTAAATTCAAACTGAGCGTCTCCGTGTTTTGGAGGGAAAAAACGTTGTTGGTCTCGGTTGTTGTCATTAGACGACAGTCGTTAAGCCAAGTCAGAGGCCTTTGGGCGACTTGAACAACTCTGACGCAAGGTTTGCCACTGACCACACGAAATAGATAGAGAGGCATGACAATGCTGTCTTTTTCGCAAGTATAAAAGTAGCAAATGCGCCAATTGAGTCGTGAAGTCGAGCATAGAGCTTAGCTTTTCGAGCTACATGTCTCTGAGCAGGCAGTAAGCAGAGACACGAGTCTTGTGACACGTATGTAACATTTTATGTGATTGACTGCTCGCCCAGTGCTACAGTACTATCGATTTAACCCTCCAGAACATTATTATGTGAAGACGTAGTTGTGTTCCAGGTGAAGGGCAAGCGAAGCCTGTGACCTTACCAGAACAAAATGCATGCCATCTTAAGCTTTAGGTTTTCAACACTCAGTTATCAGTAGATTGCTGATGTGATGCGGTGGGTTTGGTTGTTACTTATTACTATGTAGGGTGTTGCTCATTTGAATTGTTTACAATTCCCCTTGAGATGAGCTTAGGGGTGGCCTGTTTAAAGTCACCTACTCCGATATGTGGCTATAGGCGTGGCACTAATTAGCGAATGGAGCGTTTGTTCTCAAGATCATGAAGCCCCCTTCAGTGGCTAAGATGACTGTTCAGGTTGTTTGAGCCGATAAGAGTCATACCCTACAGCTCAACCCATCACCTTCTCCCCAGGCGTCATTAGAATATGAGCACTTTCAATGCAGTGATTAAAAAGGATGTTGCTTGTTTAGTGGACTGATAAGGCCGGATTGTAAGATTTAGGTCTCGGGAGTTTAATGGCTAACTGTGAGCTAGTTGATTAGATTAATTCCCAGTTCTGTGTGGTTCCCGGCATAGAATAGACCCACCCCTCCATCAAAGGTTTCGTAAAGGCGACTAAGGGTTGATATAAAGGTGATGGGCAGCAGCACCCATCCATGTGCTCAACAACATACTGCGATCACTAATCCGCCTGCCATGCGTGGTGATTGTAGCAATATGCCCTAAGACCGCTCATTGACAGGCCCATGTCCAACAGTGGACGTTTATAGGCTGATGTGTATGATTTTGTTTGAAAACAGGGGTTCTTATACAGGGAACTTGCTGTTTTCTCTAAAATGTACTGTTTATTTGATTTGGTGCAAGCTCTATAGTTCCTATCATATCAGTCAAAGGAAATCCACTGCTGGGCAGGCAGGTTGGTGAGCGCAGAATGGCTGCTGTTCCACAAAGTGACACTGCTGCTGAGGGATGGCCTCTGGTTTGGAGTCCCTTATTCGCCTTTTACGACATCCATGGGAGGAGATGGGATGGTGCTATATTCTTAATCCGGACACCACAGGGATACTTAATCCTTTTACTGTTTAATAAAAAAATACCTGCCTTAGTTATATACTCATTCGATATTCTCAATTGTTCACAGGTGGATACCTTCCAGTCGGTATACAAGAAGCTCACGGGGCGCGAAGTCACTTTTGAATTCCCCGAACCCTACTTGTAAACTTAGGACTATAACTTTACAATAAACATAAAAACTTACTGATGACTCTTATTTACTCAATAACATGGCAATGAAGGTAAATGTCTTAGGGCCGGTCGGAAGGAAGCAATGACGCGATTGTTCGTTAAGACGCCGTAGTGCGTGCCGTTCAGGTTGTTAACGCTACTACACTACATTAGCGTTTTTCTATTCATAATTTATGAAAAACGCGGAATTTGAGCAGCAGCATCTTAAGGTAATGATCTACACAAACTTACACAGGGCCTCGTAGGTTAACAATTTACACAACTTACATTAGGGCCTCCATATTTGGTTCAGTTGCTTGGACATATGCATGCGCCTAGATCTCTAGGTGAACTCACCGATATGTGGTGCATTACTCCAAGACCTAGGCGTTGTCCTAAATGACAATTGCTCGCACGACTGCGACTATCGCATCGCATAGATAATTAGATAGCTCGCATAGAGTACGACCTCGCTATCAAATATACTAATCTTTATCATCATATTAGCCAAAGGACGTCTACTGAACAAAGACCTCCCCCACAGAGTACATTTATATTGACCTCCCCACAGACTTCCACAATTGTGTCATCATTTTAGGAGGAATTTGCCAGTACTCACCACGCTTGGCAAACGGGTTGGTGAGCGCGCAACGGCTACTGTTCCACAAAAAGGACGCTGCTACTGAACCCTCTGGTTTAGAGTCCCTTACGTTCGAATACTGGAACACCACTTACTGTTTCATGATTCGGCCGCTAGTCGCCTTATGCGACATCAGGGGAGAGAGTGGTGCAAAATCCGGACACCACACGGAATAATCTTGAATGTTCTAATTGTCGTTGAAAGTTCGAAAAATCAGTTGGGAGTATTTCAATCGCGCTTATAATTCGTGCGTCGTATTATTTCTTTTCTGGCTTTCGGTTATAGCCACGCGTATCGTAGTGTAACTTGAGAGAGGCGCAAGATCATCACTGATAGCCTGATTTGATTGATGGAAGCCTCGGCGCACGTGCCAGCGAGAGGTAAATAACGAGAACCGTAGATAAGCTGCCATTTATAATCCCATTTTGATCTGGTAGGTGCAGACTTGTGCCTCATCAATTTGCAGTACTGTGTAACATGGGACATAATATAGATTGACAATAATAAAATAAAATAAACTTGTGATTGGTGCCATTACATTATGCATTGATATTTTGTCTGCACGGTTTTATATCGCCTGTAAGGCCAAACAAACCCTGTCTTTTGATAGGCTATCCAACACGCAGTGGCCTTTTTAGAGAATTTTAGCCGCTTTAGAATACCACCACCCCATTTCCTCCCGTGGGTGTCGTAAAAGTCGACTATGGGATTAGCCGGAGGATGGGCAGCAGCTTCCTTCGATTACATTAACAAATCAACTGCGATCGCCAACCCGTCTGCCAAGCGTGGCGATTATGGCAAAACCCTCCAATGAGCCCACAACACACCCATATCGGTCGTTGTGGTGATCTTTGGGGGAGGCCTGTGTCCAGCAGTGGACTTCATTCGGCCGAAATGATGAATCTAAAATGTAATGAAAAATGACACACTAACAAGGAACTATGGCTGTACTATAAAAATGCAGTCTCTGCCTGTGCCCGTAGGTTTAAAATCATAAGGTCTATTGAAATGGGTGCTTTATCGATTGAAATTGTCAAGCCAAGCAGTAAAGGCAAACCGGAGACGAGGCCCTTAGCGCCTCTGGGGCAATTCGCATATGCAATGTTGCCATTCAAACAGCTCGCCGCTAGCTTCGGAGCTTCGCGCGTCTCGAAGACTGAGAAGGTTTCCCCGTTCATTTCGGCCTAATGAAGTCCACTGTTGGACACAGGCCTCCCCCAAAGATCATCACAACCACCGATATGGATGTGTTTTGAGCTCATTGGGGGGTTTTGCCATAATCGCCACGCTTGGCAGGCGGGTTGGCGATCGCAGTTGAGTTGTTAATGTACTCGAAGGACGCTGCTGCCCATCCTCCGACTAATCCCTTAGTCGACTTTTACGACACCCATGGGAGGAGATGGGGTGGTGGCATTCTGAGCCGGCACCATTATTATGCCGTTAAACACTTCCACCCCTGAGCATATAGCTCTGGCGGCGCCCTCCTGACCGGCAAACTAAGATCACTCAGAGCTGAGAGTCCTGCGGGCACTCGTGGGCTTACACTCCAGCTAATCAGTAAAGGCAAGCCGGAGACGACTGACCGACTCTGAGGCATTTGGGTACGAAGTGCCGACACTCGCATACAACTGGACACTAACTCCCCTGCGATTTATAAGCTTCTTAACAGGTCTTTCGTTATATCTACTTTTTTGTGTCGAACAGGTGATGAAACTGGTTTAATCCGACTGCGTTTTTCCCATAGTAGGATAACGACTGTCCTAAAGGGTATACAGAGGACTGTCACAGATGTTATTACTATGTTGCACAAGTCTCAATCCCCTTTCTTTGTGGTACGCGGGTGATTCCATTAATCGGGCCCAATACCGACCTCGCATTGTTACTATAAGAAATACCCAATGACACTGCTACACACGAAAATCGGATCCTGGCCTTCACGCTCTGCAGTCGTGTTTAATAGGGTAAGTATTCCGCCATTGGTTGCAGGCCGTTCTCTATGAAGATTGTATACGTTATGGAGAGGTCCTCTTCCCAGCCCTGAAGATCCTCCAGATCAACGAGATTCGTCGGTGATCGAGAATCATCATTCATGAGATCAACTATTTGGAACCGTGCAACATAGATTCTGACGTTTCATACGTGCCAATATTTGGTTTATTTAAAATAAAAAACGTTGACATACCGAGCGACCCCCGCGAAGACTGGCGCGCATGTCGTTACGTGCGGCCGTGTACGCGCAACACAGCGCACAGGGATATTTTACAATACCCCGAGATGTATCTTCTGGGGCGGCCTTTTTACAGTAGCTTTGCCTCCGCTAGAAGGGGTGACCGTTTTACAGTCATCCCCTCCGACATCTGCCTAAAGGCACGGTACCAATTGGCAGCTTTGGTGTGATTTTGAGTTCGACATCGAGTTCTTGGAGCCCGCAGCGTGCCGCTAAAAAACGCACCGGTGGTTTGAGCCGGTAGGAGTCCAGCATGCCGTTCCGCCCTTTCCCGGGGCCGAAGAAGTACACTTTCTAGAATTTTAATGCTTTTTGCCTTAAGCTTGGTACACATACATACATGGAGGAGTACCTACCTACAGGCACCCGTTTGTGCACTTGCGTCTGATGCAAGATTTTCTTCGCCGTACTTACTGTCTTTCTCGGGTACGACGTATTGGTAGCACGACCGCTTGTAAAATAGAATCCCGTGCTGATCTTGGGTAAATCTTACGGTTGGGTAAGTAATAAAAGATATAACATTTAATTAAAAGACCATTTCAGTTTCTATAATGTTGTGTAATATATAATTTATTTGACAAGTATAACAAGTGTTCGATATAATTTTAAAACATAATTACCTCCCAACATAAGATAGAAACTGTGCTTGCTGCAATAACTTATCTATCAAAAAACGAAACTCAATGTATATCAGGTGTTCATGAAAATGGAACACCTGACACCGCAAACACATAATTTTTTAATATATTCCTCGATTCCAAATTCATCTTGAACTTCCTCCACCCCGGGGAAGGGGCATACTGGACTCCTACCGGCTTAAAATACCGGACCGGTAATATTCGCCACCGAAGGGGGCTCCTAGTCGTCGTAAGATCATACTAGAGCCGCCCATTGGTGCCACGCCTTTAGGCACATCTTGCAGGGGATGACTGTAAAGCGATCACCCGCTCTAGCGGAGGGAACGCGAATGTAAAAAGGCCGCCCCCAGGCACTTGTCAGATGACCGCCCCAATGGGCCGTTCGGCATGCCCCTTCGCCCTCCCCCAGGGCGGAGGAAGCTCATGAAGAATTCCCACAATAAAAAAAAGAAAAAAAGTAGCTCAGTAGTGTTTGACCTGGGCACCGGAGCGGTTGTTACCTCGGCGCCGTCTCGTCCTTCTCCGTGTGAGATCGGCCCTCTCCCGATCCCGCTCTGCAGTCTCCTTCTGGAGCATGACACTCTCAATGGAGACCACTCAAGGGTTGCCCTCCCCTAAATCCGGCTCTGCTAGTAAGGAATGCTGTATCAAACTATGGTTATGTCTAAGGAAACATTTCTCAAGATCGGTATACCGAAAGTTTCGTGTCATTTCATATTAGTCCTTGGCAATTCCTCGCTATGCCATGTTTCTTTATTTGATACTGCGTCACGATCGCGTTCCTTGGGTGGAATTATTTCACGTGGCATAGCGAGTAAGGACACTTACACGTTTTAGAAAATGATATTACAGAAGACGTTAAAGTAAATAAACGTTACATTCAATACAATTATGTTATACATAACATAATCAGCCCTTTACTGTCCCACTGTTGGGCACAGACTTTTTCTCACGATAAGAAAGGTTAGGCCTTAGTCCACCACGCTAGCCTCGTGTGGGTTTGCAGACAACACACACCATTGAGAAAAAATTTGGTTTCCTGACGATGTATTCATTCACCGTTAACGCAAGTGATAATCAAATACTGATCCGCAGATGTATCCGAAAAGTCAGGTGCGGGCGGGGATCGAACTCGGACCCTCCTGTGTGGAAGGAAAGCGTTCAACTACTAGGCTATCACTGCTCAAATTCCACAATTATGTCAATTGCTGTTATTCTAATTAAAAGTTATGAAAATGAAAATAGGACAAAATGTCATTTAATATATGACACACATCTCTTTCTGTTGGGCAGTTTATGGTAGGTAACAAAGTAAGGTTTGGATACGTAGCAAAAGAAAAGAAATATAATACACTAAATGTCTAGTTTAATAACTAAATCAGTCCATCCCGTATTTATAATATGTATAATTGCAATCAATATTCATAAAATAATAATAATAATTTTGTATACGTCAACTGAAGAGAGCTTTCTATCAACACTGCAGCTTATGTAAACATGCCCTATGATGCTTAACTAGTAGCCTAATAACACGGCTAAATTAAAGACTACAGTGTCTGAAATTGCAAGAAAAGTACCTATAGTTCATTAACAATTTTTAAACCGTGTTCCCAATTAACCAAACCTGTATTAAACTAACAATTTTTAAACCGTGTTCCCAATTAACCAAACCTGTATTAAATTATGAATAAAATACATTAAAAATAACAATTATCTGAATAATTAGGTTCTATTTAAAAAGCATACTAAATACTAATCTTTTCACCACAGCATGAACTATTCCGAAGTGAAATATAGTCGTAGTGAAATATATCAGAGGATATAAAAAATATCCCTTTTCGTAAACAAATATTTCATCGAAGTAGATTTATGCGTAAATTTATTGTGAATTTAGTGACTAGTTTATTCATCATAAATTTTATAAATATATTTGGACCAATTTTGGCCCACATAATTTTTACCCGGCGAGTTCCACTCACTGAAAAGAACACATAATCTAAAGTAGAAAATATGCCATTATTCGCCTTATAATAACGTGCAAACGTTAAATAAATAGTATAATACACGACTAAGTATATAGTATAATACAAGTAACGAAATAGTATAATACAAATACATTTAACATTAATATCTTAGACAGAAAATAAATTGCACTCACACACCCCTATGTATTAAAGTGATATAAAAGTTGAATTTTTCATTATTGAATTGCATATTTGTCTAAAAATCGGTTACTTTGTAAACTTTTAGATTTGCGGTCCTTTCGAATTTTTTGTGCGACTAATAGAAAAGATATAAGTTGACATAGAATACTGATATTTTTCAGAGTACCTAATCCAATTTAAACATTAGGAACTTTTATTGAAGATGTAGTGATATCGCATTGCCAATTCTTTATACACAAATAACGATAGTGAGAGTTTTAATAAAAACAATACTAACGAATTTCAGTATTCGTTAGTATTGTACACAGAGGTTTTTTATGAACAGTACAATAGTGATGCAACGGAAGTGTCATAACGGAAGCAGAAACGGAAACAGATGTCAAAAGTCAATTTAAGCAGAAACGTTGATATTTTTTTTTATTAAATTATTATTGATATATCAAAAAAAAACTGTAGCGGTAAATTATATTTTATGAAAAGTAGGTTTGCTGCTTTTTCAGCTAACAATCTGTTCCGGTGTTCTTCATGTACATATATAAGACTAACTCCGCAAAATAATGGCGCACTGGCGAAGCAGCTTAGAGGAGCTGATAAATATTGGCGCAGATACAGAAAAACCCAATAACAGGACGTCACGCTCAACAGTCGCAGTTATGTAATTCTTCAGTTAGTATTCAGTTAATATCTCTGTCTATTACAAAGCGCGTATGATACACAAAATTAAATAAAAAAAATATATAGAACTGTTGTATTTCTGATACAGAAATAGCTCACGTTAAGGATTCGATAAGTCAAATTATTCATGCCACTTTACACAACTGATGCCTCATTTTATTAAGCAATTGATAAATAAATAAGCAGGTAATCAATTCATTGACCCACCATTTCTTTTATCATTTCTGATGAAAGTTTGACAGATTTATCTAACTTCTCAAACTTTGCAAACTCCTCGGCATTTATCGCTTTTCTTCTTCTTCTCTTAGATTATGGCTTCTGTAGATTATCTTCCACAATTTCGCCAATGTCAAGTTTAAGGCAACGTCGTACGGTATTTAGATTAATAAATCTTTACATATTCATAAAATATTTCTCAAAAATGAAAAAATATGTCGTTTATCGCTTTAAGGTAACTTTTTAAAGGGGTAGTAGTGGGGCCTTTTCACGAGTACACTTTGTCACATAGTTGGCATCTGGTTTTGGAATCGTCAAACCTCAACGAAATAATTCTAAGTAAGACTGTTTTTGGTCTCATAATTGTACTTAGCTTACATACACGACACAAAAGAAGAAAACAACAGAAAATCTTACGCGTTTACACTCACGTCACAGCGCATAATGAACCAAAGAAAAAGTATGTAAACAAACGCGTTGTGACAAGTGCCACAAGCTCGCGCCCGGCACGCTGGCTGGAGCACTCCCGCGATCGTCCTACCGCGGCACTTCCGTTATAAACGTTGCGGAAACAGAAGCAGAAACGGATGTGGAAAAGCGCGCGGCACATCCGCAGTTGCGGAAGCAGGAGCAGAGGTCGGTTGCATCACTAATGAACAATGATAGCAATAACTGCAATTCTTCAGTCTTTTCACGTTATATTGGACTTGCCCTAAAATTCCGAGATCACGGAAATAAGGTATTCTCTAGCAAACATAATATTTTCTACATTTTCTACGAATTAAAATTTTCATACATACGTTAATCAAGACTGGCCGATACATTGTTGTATAGAGAAAAAGACAGCGAAATCAAAAGATATTTATATTGTATAGTAGCGATACGTCAATATCAATCACGTAATTATTTCCACTGGCTTTGAGTACTAGCCATTATTAAAAAATGTATTTCTTAATACGAATCCGCGTGCTTATCCATAATAAGATAACGTTTGTTGTCGACCTTAAATGTTTTATTTTTATTTAAACATCCTATTTATTTTACCTATTCTGATCATTGAATAATCACATTACAGCTTAGGTTGACAATATTAAACTTTAAGGCGCATTGGTTGGAGACCGAAGCAGTAATCTGTGGCAACACGCGAAAGAACACATTCTCAGAACAGGTGCTTCTCCAGAAAATGTAAATCAACATGAGCAAATGATACTCATAGTGGGATTCTAATGTTATTATTCTTCTCTGAATACTTACTAACTATAAACATAATTCGGGAATCTCGGTGAAAGGATATATGTACATATATATGTTCAAAGTTCATGATTTTTTATATAACGGGTGTTTTTAGTAACATCGTAACGAAAACTGATACTATGACTTTAGTGCAGGATTATGGAAACCTCAGCTTTACAATTTTGCATAGGTCTTTTTATCAATTTTCAAGTTAATTGCCTGATTTTAAATAAAATCACAGTAAACTATTTAATTTCACATAAAATTTAAATGTAAACACAAACTAAACGCCTATTGTTTTGCTATAACAGTTCACGGATGAGGGCATCGCTCGCAGTAGCATAATAATATCATATCATAGCACAATAATCATGTAGGGTTTGAACGCGATGTTTACGATACATTTCGTACTCAAAGATACTTTAGGGATATTATAGGCCTTTCCTATTTTTACTATAGGCCTAAGAGTAACCTCTTCGCAAAGCTTTCGGTACGTTGCCACTTACATCCTGTACTTATATATTATAGTCTTTAAATTGTATAGGTAACACAGATAAATAACTGTTTAAGTTACAGAATTTATGTTAATAAACAAAACAGATTATGAAACTAAGAATAATTAAGTGCCTTGATGTGATTATAATGTTCTTCAGATTTTTCATTGAATGACAATATTTTTAGCGGGTACGGACACCGTTTTTACCACCAAAAGTTTTCTCGTATTTGGCAATCAATGTATTAAACTGTATATTGATCGTAAATAATGGATTTAGGGCAAACTCTTTCACTAAGAGCCCCGAAATTTTAAACGCATAATTAACTTTGTTTATTAAACGGTACCTTCGGCACTTCGGTAACGATTTGCTTAATTTTTGTTATACATATCCGGAGAATGGCCTGACAATATTTTCGTCGTCATTGGCGAATTGTGGATGTACAACACTTGTACTAATCCAGTCAACACAATAATAATATTATGCCATATAACTTTACTTTGAAATTACACATCTTAACTTACAAATCGCCTCACCCTTATAGAGTAACCAAACCTTAAAAAAAAACCAAAGTTCTTATGTCAATTAAGGAAGTTCATGAATTTCGCCCCCATTCAATGAATCTGTGCTTTTAGCACTATTCTCGGATTTCGGCTTAACAATTTTGATGTAGTTGACTGGTACGAGTCCCGCAGTCTTTCCATCAGCGGTGGCCATTAGCCATCCCGAGTTCCACAGCTGCGGCTGCAGGTGTTGAGGAGCCACTTTCAGGTCCTGCTTCTCTTGAAGAGACAGTTCCTCGGGACTACTGGCCACGAATGCGTAGTGGGCGATCGCTCGAAGCGGCTCTTGCCATGTCGTTGGGTCGTATACTGAAATATAAGATAAAACATTTTTACTTAATAATAATAAATAATAACTTGATGATTTCAATCCGTTACAGTACTCGCAATTCGATATAACCTTCAAATATGCATAAGTAGGCGCCGACAGAGGTAGGGGGGCGGTACACGGTATCAGTGAGATAAAACGTACGGACGACGGACGCTGTCGACTATATCAAGCAGATAATAGTACAACGTTTTACATAGATTGATGTTGCAGCGTCTGCACGAGACCCTCATCTCTATGTCATGAAATCATCAATCAAACCAAACCGATAATATTATACAGCTGCACATGGCAGTGGGTACGACCTTAAAGCGGTTAGATATGATGTAGATTAGTTACTGGTAATATTTATTCCTTAAAGTGAAAGGATTCACTTATTCCGATTCCGTTTTGGTTCCGATTTACCTTAATGATTCTATTGGATCATTGGACCCTTCGATGAATTGGTTCTTTTTTACGAAGACATTCTGGTTATTCTTTTGGATCCTTCGATTCATTTGATATATTGATTCTTTTTTACAAAGGCAACTTTAAATGTTTTTGATTATTTTAGATCCTTTGATTAATTCATTCTTTTTAACAAAGGCAATCTTCTTAAAGTTGTGGTTCTTTTCGGCACCGAGTCCGGTTCTGATTACTTTTAGTCAGTGTGTCCGGAGCTACCCATGTATAATATAGATTAGAAACCTTATTTTTTATATGATCGTGTGCTTGGTATAAAATAATTACTCAAATGTGTATGAATGTGTACTAGGATATGTAGCAATAAGAGGCGTGTACCTGGGCAGGTTGTAGCCTTGTCTATTCTTACCAGCTTTAATATTAGGAAACGGTGAAGTGTGGGAGTATTTTGAAGCTTACCTATATTATGTTTACTTTCTAAACATAAGTTACTTCTACTATTTTTAATGACCGATGTTTCTTTCTCTCATATGATGCTTGTACCTAGTATTTATTTTTCTCATATTCCATAGTGATACGTCAGCCGTGTGTTAAAATTTCAAGTAATTCTCATCATATCAACCAAAGGACGTCAACTTCTGTATAAAGACCTCCCCGGTAGCTTTCGACAATCTCGGCTGAATTTGCCAGTAGGTACTCACCACGCTTGGCAGGCGGGTTGGTGAGCGCATAATGGCTGCTGTTTAACAGAAGGGACGTGGCTGCCTATCGCTCTGGTTTAGAACCCCTTAGTCGCCTTTTATGACCTCCACGGGGGAGATGGGGTAGCGCTATAATCTTAATCTGGAAAGTTCTAGTCAGGAAAATAAAGACGCGAGGTCACAGCACAGTGCCACCATTTTGGTAGCGCCCAGGATACCGCGGAGTATATGCTCGAGGAATGTCCTGCGCGGGCTGCCGAGCGGCGGATCCTGGTCGGTTGATTCGGGCAAGATTTCTCTATGTCAGCAGTGGTGTCGGCTATGTTGGCAGAGTCTTCTTCAGCGAGAGCGTCATGCTCCAGAAGGGGACTGCAGAGCGGGATCGGCCGATCCAGCCCGGAGAAGGACCAAACGGCGAGGGGTAACGGTCGCCCCGGCGCCCAGGTACACCATTTTTTCGTTTTTTATTATTGTGGGGAAATCCTCGTGGACTTCCTCCGCCTTGGGAAGGGCGCCCCATGCCGGACTCAAACCGGCTAAAACCCCACGATGTCCTTCCTCTGACTGCGCCGGCATGAACTCCTGCCATCGCTATATGGCGGGAGCCTCGGGGTCGCAGATTTGGGAATCTGCGTCCTCATACCGAGCGGCCCCAGAGCGGCGGCCCCCGGCGCGCGTTGAAAATTGGATTCATAATGTAACAAATTGGCGGCAATTTAAAAAGGTGCGTGTCGTCCGTCGAAATGTATTTGGCGTAGAGAAAACCTTCGTTCTATGAATTTATTACGACTTTAATTGCGGTCTTACGGCCGAAATTAATAATGTATCTAATATCAGCGAATTGAGTGTACCCGTGATATATTCCAATCGAGATCTCGATCCATATGTGCATCCTAATAACAAAAAGCGGCAATCTGTCTAACAAATATCGGCAGATAACGCTAATCCTGCCTCTCTTACCTCTCTCCAAACAGATGAGCTGTTTCAATCCGGAGACCGGATGAAACAAGAAGTTAGCATCTGTTTCAATCCGGTGGCCAGACAGAAAATATTTTTTGTTAAAATGCCCAATATTAGACGAAGACGACGAAATAAATGTATATATAAATAGCGCAACCGTGTACGCAGCACAGCGCACTGCGAGGCTTGGGGGGATCCTTCTTAATCCTCCCCGAGAAGTGCCTGGGAGGCGGCCTTTTAACAGTCGCCTTCCCTCCGCTAGAGGGTATAACCGCGCTACAGTCATCCCCTCCGAGATGTGTCTAAAGATGTGGCATCAATGGGCGGCTCTAATGTGATCTTACGAGGACCTGGAGGGAGGCCTCCAGTGGTTTTAGTGGGAGTCCAGCATACCCCTTTGCTCTTCCCCGGGACGGAGGAAGTTCATGACGAATTTCCCCTGGGGACCAATAAAAAAAAGGTGCTCCACCTACGGACATCCACCTGCTTTCTTAAAGGCGCGGGATCACCTGGCGCGGTTGACTTAATGATATTGGAATCTACAACATCGGTAGCTGCAATACTTTTCAGGGTTCCGACATATTTTTCTACAGACTAGCCCATGTCCCATTGGATATAACCATAGCTAATGGCCATCTCTTCTACGGTTTTGTACCCCCTCACCATGATGCTGTGTTACAACTTTAGCTGTTACAACAAAGCGCTGGTTTTCAGTGTTAACCCCAATACCTCAGGCGAATGCTGAATTTGCCGAGGATACCCTGTGAATGCGCAAGCGAATACCGCTCTCTCGGCGTTATATATCGAAGGAAAACCGTGGCAGTTTTCGCCGGTACGGCATACCCCTCCGGGTTTCTAAGAGCGGAGAACGTCAAAGAGGATGTCCCCAAGAAAAACAAAATGTATGTGCTGAATACTTACAATTCTCGTGTATACTCTTTGAAACACTGCTAAGCATCCTGAACACGAAGTAAGGAGCGGCAGCTACTACTCCGAAGAACAACAGTACTGGCCAGCTAGAGGTGCGCGGGACCGCGGGGCTGGGGTTCCCAGACTGCTGCGTCGCAGCCACGGCCTCTGCCCAAGCCTGGAAAGGTAATATAAGGGATATTCACCATAATTATTACTGTCCCTCTGCTGGGCACGGGCCTTTTTCTCACGATGAGAAAGGTTAGGCCTTAGTCCACCACGCTGGCCTAGTGCGGATTGGCGGACTATACAGACCATTGAGAACTATAGAACTCCAGGTGTGCAGGTTTCCTCACGATGTTTTCCTTCACCGTTAACGCAAGTGGTAATCAAATTCTGATTCGCACATGAATTCTAAAAGTCAGAGCTGCTTGCCGGGATCGTAGTCGACCAGCCCGTAGGGAAAGCAAGCGTGCAACCACTAGGCTATCACTGCCACTAAGGGATAGTATTTTGGCCCAATAATACTAAAATAAATATATTTAAGTACGGTTCTTAACTAACTGACTCGTAACGCGGTAAGAAAAAATGTATACAGGTATAATATATATATTTATTAATTAATTAAAGTGTTTGTTATTATTTCAACGGGCGCCTTACAAATCTAGTAAAATATTACGATGGTGATATACAGAATGTCCCATATAATGCCCAGAAATGTACAATATACAGGCTGTCCCAGAAATCAACGTCAAGCCGGAAACAGGCAATAGGCCAAGTCGTGACTTATTAGAAAAAAAATTAAAAACATCTTGGTCATGCACATTTCAAATTATAAGGATTCAAAAATAAATCTTAAAAAATGACAGCTTGTGATCATCTTCCAAGTCCTGTGACTACAAATATTAACTGTTTGTCTGTTCATTTTCTGTGATGTTGGTTACAGCACAAAAAAAGAAACGGATTTTTTTACTCGTGGTATCGATACCTTTAGTCTGAGGTCGTGAAGTAATAATATTATTTTTTGCATTTATTTATTTAATCGCCACAGCAGGCACCGCACCCTTCATAAAAATACAATTAAACAGTAAAATACAAAATCTTACAACATAAAAAGTCTATACAATATAATCAATAAAACCCGTTTCCTGTGGTGTTAAGAATATAGCACCACTCCATCTCATACCGTGGATAACGTAAAAGTCGACTAAGGGACTCTAAACCAGAGAGATGGGCAGGGTGGCGTCCGAATAGTAGCCATACTGCGCTCACGAACATGCCTGACAAACGTGTTGAGTACTGGTAAATTAACCCAAAAATTACAAAAGTACTGAGGGTGGCCTTTGCTCAGCAGTTGTCGTCCCTTGGCTGATGTGATAAAACAATAAAATAAATTGCTTCGTGTACGTCGTGTGTTAGTTTAGTCATAGGCAAACGTCAAAAAGTACTTCAAAACGTGGCCCGGGTATAGTTATTTTGTAGCCGTTTATATAACATTTAAAATGGTTTCTGGACTGCTAGATTTTTCTTTATTAATCTTTGTATGCCGCAATTCCAGACAGTTAAAATTCCTACATGACTCGCATGGATCCATGCCTATGCATAACATAATCGGCCCATTACTGTCCCACTGCTGGGCCATGTTGAGAAAGGTACGCCTATGCATGCAAGAGGTAAATATCAAATTTAAAACTTTGACTTTAAGCATTTACTGACATATACTATCGCTCAATGGTTTGCTGTAAGGATGAGAATATTCAGTTAAACTCGCCCATGTACAATAAACTTTATTACTTATTTATAATCTGTTAATAGTCATTATACAATAATAAAGAGTTGACCTTCGAATTTAAACCAACAAACACAATCCTCTTAAACAACTTTCCCACTGAATAAATCCAATACGAGGGTCACACAGAATGTTTTTAAAATTGGCTAGTAAGTAAAGTTGCTCAGGAACATTTTATTTAAACTTCGAATGAAGAAACGCTTTGGGAAGTGGTAGATGTACATTGAATTCATAGGTCATTCGATTTTACTAATTGGCACCAATAAAAAAATGATATGAATTTGAAAAGAGAGAATTATTTCTCTACGAGATCGAATCAGAAATGAGGAGATCCGTAGAAGAACTAAAGTTGTCGACATAGCTGAAAGGATTAGTAAACTGAAGTGGCAATGGGCAGGGCACATTGCTCGTAGAACTGATGGCCGTTGGGGCCCAAAGGTTCTCGAATGGAGACCGCGCAACGGAAAACGCAGCGTGGGACGACCTCCAACGAGGCGGACATATGACCTGGTGAAGGTCGCTGGGAGTCGCTGGATGAGAGCGACATGTGACCGCTCGTTGTGGAAATCTAAGGGGGAGGCCTTTGTTCAGCAGTGGACGTCCTGTGGCTGATATGATGATGATGATGATTTATTAAAGACTCGTTGCGATCATAATCAACGACTATGTTATGATAGACTTCGATTGGCATTTCATGATGAAGCCCCATCTCGTGCCATTGTTTATAACTGGTTTAATAAGTTTAAACATGGTCGAAGCAATCTCACTGCTGATTTGAGCGAAGGACGTCCTTCTACGGCGACCACTGATGATAACGTGAGTGCTGGTACGGCTAATGATAGAAGCTGATAAAAGAGTGACATATCAACAGATTCGGACAAGTTTAGGCATTGGTATGAGTCAAGTGCAAAAAGTCTTATACGAACATTTAGGCTTCAGAAAGCTTTGCACCAGATGGATACCTCATAATTTGACGGAAGATTAAAAAAGCCGCCGTTTGGATTGGTGACGCAAAATGATTAACGGAGGTGACTCGAATGCTATGTTTGACATCGTCACAAAGCTGGATACAAGACGAGCCTGAAACCAAGAGACATCTGGCCAATGGATGTTATAATTCGAAGATTTGCTAACAAAAGTAAAAAAGACAAGGGAAAAGATGATTGCCTCATTCTTTGGACAGACGGGTCATTTAGCAACAACTGCGCTAGACGATAAAAGGGCTGCAGATTGGTATGTTAGGCATTGTTTACCGGTTGTCATAGAAAATATTTGACAGCAGCGCCCAAAATGCAGGATCCTCCTCCATCACGACAACGTCCGCCAGACGGACAATCCAATATTTTTCTATGGAAAGTGTGGAATTAGTGAGTCATCCTTTTGAGTGAGACTTTTGTTTATTCTCCAAAATAATAGAAACTCAGAGGAATTAACTTTATGAACCCCGAAGATACCAAGGCTGCGTTCGAAAAAAACATGGGTGATTTTTCTCCTTCCTTCTTTAGAAGAGTGGGCTCACTGCTTCAGTTAATGGTTCCATCGCATTCGACGGTGCTTAGAAAGGAACGGAGATTTGTTCGGAAAACAATAAAAATATTAACAGGTTCCTTTCTAAAATCTTATAGTGTGACCCCCGTAGATATATAACTACAATCTTACTACTAATATAAATGAGAAAGTTTACATGTTTGAGGCTCCTAAACGTTCAAACAGCTGAACAGATTCAAATGAAATTTGGCATAGAGGTAGATTACGTCGTGAAAAAAAAAACCTTGCGTAATACCCAGCGAAGCGGGCGGGTAACAGCTAGTAGGGCATGTGATTCAAATTGGCCTAGAATCATAGAATTACAATCTATAAGCACGTCATGATCAATCATATATTCCGAACTTAAATATTAACAAGGTCAATGAAATGGATAAATCAGTATCGTACATTCGTTGTCAAAGATAACAAAAAATAAGAGATTGTTATTGGGATAAAACTGTATAAAGATAACAAAGTTTTCCTGTTTTTAATTCCGATATCTGTTTCAAATTCGGTTAAACACAGAAAGAATGGAGTAGATAGACATTTACATATTGTATGCATGTAATTGCTTTCAAGTCATCGACCTGAAATGCCTCAGGTGGGGAAATGTTTTGGTCATTTTGATAGTTTAATTATAGGTATTTTCTAGATTGACATAATGCAAATTAGATAGCAGGGTTAACACATTAATTTTATTGGTATAAAAACGCTGTAAAAATATTTTTATTAATGTTATAAAGATGTAATATATGTCTGTGGCTCTGGCATATCCAAGCTCTTCAAAAGAATATACCTAATTAAGTAATTATATAAAAAAAACATAAAACACCTGAAATAAACCCGTACGAAGTCGGTTCGCTAGTAAGTCAATAAGATAAACATATAAAATACGATGTAGATAATATGTTATATATATTTGCTTTTAGCTATCTAGATTGTTCCCGGTGATACTTTTTATTTTATTGTTATATATTTTATTAAACATAAAATGTAATAATTATCATAACCGTTCAGTCTTCTGTGCTTTCATGATCGCTTGAGATTTTTCATTAGATAGGAATACGAATAGTTTCAAAGAATGTGCTTTATGTATCAAATGATTGTTCGTGTTACCAACAGGCGATTAACTGTTGATATCAGAATCAACCATTGCCCCTTCGGGTCACATACGCACGCGTCTATTTTATACGGGCCGGTCGGGCCGCATAAGCGGCGGTTCGTAGACTATAAAAAACAAATGGTATTGGTACGATCATGTAAACTGGGTTTTTTTTTCCAATTCTAGTTGAGTTATAAAAGTATTCGAAGGACGCTGCTGCCCATGCTCCGGCTAATCGCATAGTCCTATTACGACACCCACGTGATGAGATGGGGTGGATCTTTAACATTTTTGGCGTATAATTTATTCAAAATCTTAATGGAGCGGTGAAGTCAAACACAAAATTGAAATAAAACGAAGTATAAAATAATAAAGCTTCAACGATAACAGTAAATAGATTTTTTATGTTCGGCTAGTTATTAACCTTTGATGTTATTAAACGTAACATTGATAAAGAATTATTATTAAATTTAATGCCGTGTGGTGCCGGCTCAGAATACCACCACCCCAACTCCTCCCGTGGGTGTTGTAAAAGTCAACTAAGGGATTAGCCGGAGGATGGGCAGCAGCGTCCTTCGAGTACATTAACAGCTCAACTGCGATCGCCAACCCGTCTGCCAAGCGTGGCGATTATGGCAAAACCCCCCAATGAGCCCACAACACAGTCATATCGGTCGTTGTGGTGATCTACGGGGGAGGCCTGTGTCCAGCAGTGGACTTCATTCGGCCGAAATGATGATTAAATTAAAGATCGGTCTATACGTCCCAATTGATATTATCAACCAATAATGTACTGTCCACAAGGACCGGTTACATGCTGTCGGGATCCAATGACTCTTTACCATGTCGTCTACATCTCATTGCAGGCCGTCCCACACGTTGTTTTCTGTAATTGTTCAGTAACAATCCACTGCTGACCAAAGGCGTCCCCCATAGATTTCCACAATAAATACTAGGTATATCTATGGGGGAGGCCTTTGTTCAGCAGTGGATATCCTTTGGTTGATATTATGATTATGATATGATTTTGATTGATATTATGGTTATCAGTCAAACGATTTTCATTCGGTAAGCTGGTATCGATATTTGCTATTATATTTATTTACGATACGACAGTTAGAATTTAAATACATACTTGGTCGGAGAAGAGCCAGCATGAAACTCCATGGATGTTTGTTTTAAACTATGTAAAAATCTAAGTCTTTCTATTATTCTACTCTTTTGTGTGTACACACGTTATAAGTAAGCCTTAACTTACTGTTCGCAATGATTTATTTATTCTTAATGTACAAAGGCGGTTTTAATGTCATAGGCATTTTCTACCAGACGACCTTTGGGCGATGCAGAGACAATAAGGTAAGATGCACTAACAAAATAAGAGAGAGGAATAGATGCAATGACATTAATTTACATGATTCGAACAGTACACTTTCGATGCGATAAGTTCATTTTATTTTTATAAACGATGTCCCATACTGGGGTTTCTCTTGTGTACAGTTTACAGACATAAATCTCACATACACAAACAGCCAGATCCGAAACAATTATCTGTAGATCATACAATATTTGATCCGTGCGGATATTCGTAAAGTTCCGTACATAAGAATTAATCGATAGGCAGTTGCACTCAATGCTCGGCACACGATCGGCGAGGCTAAGCAACGCTTTGCGCGGTCATTCTACAGATGGGTGACCAAATAGTGGTATTTGAACAGAGCCCCGTGCTTCGAAGGTCACGTAAAATCATTAGACGGCAGTTGTTAATCCAAGTTAGAGGCCTTCGGGCGGCTCGAAAAACTGACACAAGGTTGAACACTAACCACACGAAAGAAGAATCCATAAGTGTAATGATATTTGCATTGGAGTTTATCAAAGTAACGTTACGTAGGACAGAAATGTCATCGATATAATAAAGGTTCACGGTAAAAAAAAAGTACAGAGGGCCGAGTGTGAGCTTCTTTTCGTAATCGAAAGGTAAACGCGTGCGACACCGTAACCGTAACCGTCGCATGCGTTTACGTTTTTAGTGTGTAAAGAAACTCACACTCCTTCCCAGGCAACGTGTTCGAAGTAAAGCAAAATCGAACAAACTTCTTTCGATCTAGAATAGACCTATCGTTATAACATTATGAAAATATGAATACTGGGTGATGATTTATTCTCCAATAATCTTATAGGAGGTGATTAAGTCTACGATACTGCACCAGAATCAGTGAACACATTATTTATGGGATACAGTACTCTACCGCATTGTAATCTTGAAGGTGACCCAGTATACAACATATTTTAATAGAACTGTTTTGTGAATTTCATCATTTGGCTTAAATTTATATAAAATTGAAACAATATTAACTTCGAAGGAAATGCTAGTAAGAAGACATTCTGTTGCGAAATAAAGTGTAAGTTGTTCCTGGGAATGTTAACGTGTGTTATATTGCAGTTCATCATCGTCATCATTTCGGCCGAATGAAGTCCACTGCTGGACACCAGCCTCTCTCTAAGATCACCACAACGACCAATATGAGTGTGTTGTGGCTCATTGGAGGGTTTTGCCATAATCGCCACACTTGGCAGACGGGTTGGTGATCGCAGTTGAGTTGTTAATGTACTCGAAGGACGCTGCTGCCCATCCTCCGGCTAATCCCTTCTTCGTCCCTCTTTTTTACCTACTTCCGGCACGGTTGGTGCAGTGGCTGATACAGTCGGCTTCTGCGCACCGGGTCGTGGGTTCGATTCCCGCACGGAACAAATATTTGTACGATCTGCAGGTAGTTGTTCTGGGTCTGGGTGTATTGTGTGTGGAATTTGTGTTTGTAAACGCACCCACGACACAGGAGAAATCCTAGCGTGGGGTAATGTTTTTTTAAGCAGAAATAAAATATCCCTTAATCTACTTTTACGACACCCACGTGAGGAGATGGGGTGGTGGTATTCTGAGCCGGACCACACGGTACCGGCACCACAAGGCTATTGGAGTTAGTTATATCAAAATAAAAGATAGCTAACAAATAATATAATAACAAATATCTCTATTATTCACCTTAAATTCATCCTCAGTTCTAATTCCAATAATTACGAGGAGTTTCCTTAATATCTGGTTGAGGATCCGTACAACTGCGAAGGTAGACCAAAACTGGGCGAATAATGATCTTAGCCTGCCAAAATTTTCTGCCACACCTGTCAATATAAAAGATGTATTAGGTAAATGAGTTATATGAAACGTGGAAAAGATTTCTTTCTTCGTATTACTGGGGAATTACAATATACTGACAATAGACTGGCAACAAAGTCTGTCATTGGGTGAACCCAATGACAGACTTTGTTGCCAGTCTTTAAACCTTGTATTGTAACTGATGGACTATACATAAACTTGTATCTTATATTAGATCTAAAATGAAACATAAACTATTTACAGGGACTTATGTATGGTCACACTTTAGTTGCCACATTCCAAACATGTAGATTTCCTATGGAGGCAAACGGACCTGAAACTACATGGTTTCTTTTTTAAATCATAATATGTTACAATATTTATGAAACGTATTAAATGAAACGAGAAACTTAAAAAACTACAATAAACAGGCCTGATTGCTATTTTAAGTAAAAAAAAATGCTAAAATTGTCATGGCTGCGACCTGAGCAGTTGACTGTCTGTTGGGCTCAGCTGTCCCCGAACGCACCTCGACCCTTGTGGATCTTTTGTGCCGAATCGCCGTTATACTTTTCAAGCATTTCGCTGCACCAGTCCGAACTACGGCAATTTTGATCATCCGTCAAATTCATTATTTGAAATCCTTATGGTGCAAAGTTTTCTGACGCCTAAATGTTCGTGTAAGACTTTTTTTTTAAACGTTGCCCCACAATTGGATTTTGCCTGTGTCGTGGGTGCGTTTACAGATATAAATTTCACACATAATACACCCAGACCCGGAACAACTACCTACAGATCATACAAATATTTGTTCTGTGCGGGAATCGAAACTTGCCCGGATCTGTTATATGTCACTCTTTTATCAACTTCTATCATTAGCCGACTGACGGCACTCGTTCAAGAGTATGACGCATGCATCAGCATCGCTCAGCCCAACCATATTGCAGGAAATCGCGTACACAATGACACTATCAGCAGGATATTTTAGTGGGAGATAAACTTTAACTGCCAGACAACTATTACGTCAATTAAATGAACAATAACATATTAGAATTACTATTCTTTCAAGCTACCATTATCATAAAAAAAAATCTTATTAGTTGTGTCAATCACGATTGAGTGGAACCAGGGTTCGAAAGTGTTCGCAAGAGCCATGTCTATTGGGCAAAGTCGGATTATGAAGCTGAAGACAGAGGATGGCAGCGTGGCTTCGACTAAGCCGGAGGTTTTGAGAGAGATCTAGAAATTTTACCGACAGCTATACACCTCAGTAACTATACCTACCATTGGCTCGCAAAGACCCGCGAGTCAAATTACCCCAACACTATACCGAAGATATGCCGGACATTAGCCTGTACAAGATTAGGATGGCCTTGAAACAGCTTAAAAATAACAAGCCACCGGGTGATGACGGAATTACGATAGAGCTTCTGAAAGCGGGTGGAATACCGGTACTTAAAGTCCTTTAGAAGCTATTCAATTCAGTCTTACTGAAGGGCACAACGCTGGTACCATGGAACAGAGGCGCGGTGGTACTCTTCTTCAAAAAGGGTGACGACACCCTTTTGAAGAATTACAGACCCCATCTCCCTTCTGAGCCATGTTTATAAGCGGTTTTCAAGGATCATCGCTAATCGTCTCGAGCGCAGGTTTGATGACTTCCAGCCTCCCGAACAAGCCGGTTTCCGAAATGGCTTTAGTACCATAGACCACATCCATACGCAGATTATACAGAGACCGAGGAGTATAATCAGCCACTATGCTTAGCGTTTGTGGACTATGAGAAAGCCTACGATTCGATTGTAACATGGGTGGTGTTGTAGTGTCTGCAATGCTCGATTATCTCAACAGTTTCCCAACAGGTGTGCCTTAAAATGAACATAGGCAAGATGAAAGTCATGTCAAATGCCCATGTCGTGCCCATACCAACATCCGTTGGGAGTTCTGTTCTCGAAATTGTTGACGAGTATGTCTACCTGGGACATATTCTCTAGTTAGGTAGGTCCAACTTCGAGAAAGAGGTCAATCGTCGAATCCGACTTGGCTGGGCAGCGTTCGGTAAACTTCGGAACGTCTTTTCGTCAATAACACCGCAATGCCTTAAGACGCAAGTCTTTAACCAGTGTGTGTTACCAGTGATGATATATGGCACGGAGAGGTGGTCACTCACAATGGGCCTCGTAAGAAAGCTTAAGGTCACTCAGCGAGCTATGGTTGGTATTTCTCTACAAGGTCGAATCAGGAATGAGGGGGGGATCCGTAAAAGAACTAAAGACGTCGACATAGCTGAAAGAATAAGTAAGCTGAAGTAGCAACGGGCAGGGCACATTGCTCGTAGAACTGATGGCCGTTGAGGCAAAAAGGTTCTCGAGTGTAGACCGCGCACCGGAAAACGCAGAGTAGGACGACCTCCAACGAGATGGACGGATGATCTGGTCAAGGTCGATGGGGCATGTGGCATGTAACAGGACTTTGTGGAAATCTGTGGGGGAGGCCTTTGTTCAGCAGTGGATGTCGTTTGGCTGACATGATGATGATGATGAATCAATCCCGCTTGACCAATTGCAGTTTATAATACATCGCTGATCAATTATACAACATAACTATATGTTACTAACCCGCCCAGCTTCGCACAGGCAGGTACATGCAAGCCCGATTGCAGCGCCACTTGCCGGGTCCAATTGTGAATCTAAACCATCCAGAGACCACTCAAATATACACAACAAATTTCATCAAAATCGGTCTAGCTGTTTAGGAGGCGTTCGGTGACATACACAATTATATATATAAAAATAATAAAAACATTACATCGTGAAAACACAAACATACCCAATATAGCCCTGAAAGAGCTGGTGAGCGCGAAGAATGTGCTTTCTAACATCATTGCCACGCTGCCCACTGCATTTACTAAGCTCTGTATTGACTCAAATGCTGGCCGTGAGCCCTCCTCTGCCAATTGAATGAACCTAGAAGAGAAGAGAGGGTATTAAGTACTTAAGGTAGAGGGATTACACAGTGGGTATGAGACCTGATTTTGTGACATGCCTTTTTGGGGTTTCGTAGTCAACTACTAAAAAGGTATGTCTGACAGTCGTCATATATTTTCGCTTAGTCCGTGTGTCCGACTCACTGTTATAGCCATAAAAAAAACTAAAGTATAAGGTTTTCTTAGGAAACCTACCTACCTACAGTAGGGGTGATTGTTTTTTCGCATATCTCATTGTGTATGTTATCGTTCTCCCGGCCATAGTTTAGTCTATGGTCCCACTTTCTGTAGGATAGGTATGGCCAACAAGGTCGCACCGTCAAACGTTGACGGTCCGATACCTTCGGGAGCACGCTCTAATGCAAACAAAGCGTGCGCCTCACGCCCGGCTAGAGGTAAGAGGAAGGACACCGTGCCGTTTTAGCCTGTTCGAGTATGGCATGCTCCTCTGCCATTCCCAAGGCGGAGGAAGTCCATTAGGATTGCCCACGATAAAAAAGGACGTGATGCAGGCAAAGGAGGCGGCAGAGCAGGGACGGGAGATCACCTCTGATCCCTGCTGTAGAAAACGCACCGGGCGCGGGCGCCAGGGGAGGGCGCTGAACGATCTCCGGCCACCATGAAAAGCGGCCTGCGGGCGACGGACTACCCTTAGTTTACACGCACAGAAACAGTTCCGAGACTGCGGCGCATGTCCTGCGCGCGCCTCTGAAGATATGTGCGGCCCACCACGTCTATCAGTGGCGGGCCGATACTTGCCGGGGGTGCAGTCTAATACTGACAAAGCGAACACCTCACCCCCGACGACAGGTAAGTGGAAGGACACCGCTAGGTTTTAGCCGGTAAGAGTCCGGCATGCCCCTCCGCTCATCCCAAGGCGGAGGAAGACCAAGAGGATTACCCCAAGACTAAGAAAATAAGGGTATCGTTAAATAGATATTTCAAAAATAAAACCCTTGAAATCCAATATATATATTCTATGTTAAGTGTCTATGTTGAAGTACTCTAAATTTCTTTTAAATTAAACGCGGGTGAATCCGCAGATCCGTCAAAACAAATCTGGCGTACCACAAGGCATTATTTTTGTCCCACTTCTCTTTCTACCTTCTTCATGCGGTTAACCAAGAATGTATCCTATTTGCTGATGATACAATACTGATCATCAAAACAATAATAAAAATAGTCTACAGGCAGTAACTAATCTGGCTATAGAAAAAGTTATTCAGTGGTTAGAAAACAATAACTTAAAGATAAATATGACAAAAACAAATCTGATACAATTTCAAACATACAAATCAAATTCAGGAAATCTTAAAATATTTACAATATTAGTCTATGAATCCGGCTACAAAGAGCATCAACCCATCTCATCCCGTGGGTGTCGTAAATGGCATTAACAACTCAACTGCGATCGCTTACCCGCCCGCCAAGCGTGGCGATTAGAGCAAAAACCCTGAATGAGCACACAACATTCCCAAATGGTCGTTGTGGCGATCATTGGGGAGGCTTGTGTCCAGCAGTGGGCTTTATTTGGCTGAACAATGATGTATATACTACTCAAAATATATGTTTTAAAAAAGTATCCTAACCTATTTTATAAACTAGGAGACATGGAGAATGGTTGAACCAGGCACAAAGACATACTTAGCTTACCAATAATAAAACTAGAAATATTTAGGAAAAATGTCTACTGTATGTCTCTTATAGTTTATGACCATCTGCCAACTAATCTCAAGAAGTTACCATTACCATTGTCCCAATTTTTTATGTAATACTAGCTGGGAACCGCGGTTTCACCCGCATTTAATTTAAAAGAAGTTAGAGTACTTCGTCACACATGACATAGAGTATATATATATATTGGATTTCAAGGGTTTTCTTTTTTTTGCATGGAACCTTAACTATTTTTCTAAAATAAAAGTAGCCTAAGTTATTCCTTATAATATCAGCTATCTGCCAGTGAAAGTCCCGTCAAAATCGGTCCAGCCGTTTCGGAGATTACCCGGAACAAACAGACAGACAGACCGACAGACAAAAATATTAAAAATTGTTTTTTTTGTTATATGTACCGTATATACTTTCATATGCATTTAGTAAAAAGCTTCTATCTTGACATTACAAACAGACACTTCAATTTTATTTATTTGTATAGATGTATAGATATGAATCGAAAACACCTATTATAATGTAAACAAATGCTGCATGGATAATTTAAATTTAATTTAAATTAATAATTTAATTTAATTAAAGAAATATTATTAATAAGAATTAAGATATATAATTAAATTTTGCCGTGTGGTGCCGGCTACGAATAGCACCAACCCATCTCATCCCGTGGGTGTCGTAAAAGCCGACTAAGGGATTAGCCGGAGGATGGGCAGCAGCGTCCTTCGAATACATTAACAACTCAACTGCGATCGCCAACCCGCCTGCCAAGCGTGGCGATTATGGCAAAACCTCTCAATGAGCACACAACACACCGATATCGGTCGTTGTGGTGATCATTGAGGGAGGCCTGTGTTCAGCAGTGGACTTCATTCGGCCGAAATGATGATTTAATTAAAGATTGTTCTGACTTAAATTAAAAAATGAACAAAGATCAACCTGTTTTCTAAACAATGGAAAACTGTTAATTTGTTTCAGATAAAAAAAGCTGTTTTAAAAAAACATGTGTTGATTGTAAATCAATTCTTGTTCAAGTAAAAAATCACTATTATCACTGCCTTTTTCCATCCTGTATAAAAATTGAACGTTAGAACATTCCTACTCTAATGATCTACATCTATAGATGAATTGATTATATACAGTTGATTTTATTATAAATTGAATAATGAGGCTAATCATAGTTCTATTGGGCAAAGGCCTATTCCAAGTTGCATCAAATAACTCAGTTGCTCACCTCCTGCACCATGTTTCAGAGTTCAGCAAATAATTAGTTAATAGTATCCTGGCTAAGGGTCATCCTTTAGATAAGCCTAGGTAAAAATATATGGATAAAAAACAAAAGACATGTGGAGTACTTTAATTCAAGATACATTCTACTTTGTTACTGAATTTTACAAGAATCTACCATCCACACAATCCAAACTTACATAGACCTGTTACTACTTACTATTGCTTATTATGTATTTGAGATGTTAGGTAAACATTGAGAGCATTACACAACTGTTTCACAATTAATCATAAAAATGATAATGTTGATTTTAATTTGGGGGTTATCGAAGGACAAGCTTGTTCTGAGAAAGATCGAGGTAAATTGCATTGATTGCTGTATTCAGCAATATTTTTATTCTGATTATGTTCATTTGCAAGCAGCATTAATCGGAAATAAAGTTAGTGTGATGGCAGATAGAGTAAATGTTTAAAAACACTATAAACTTACATTTTGAGTATATTTACTTCACTGCAAATTCCATTAAACAAACTAATCATAAACTCATTGTAGTATACCTATCTTCGTTTTGAAATGGCTTTTTTAAATAAACAAATATAATAATAGAACACTTACCTGCTTTCAATATCCCCATGTCCTGGTAATCCTGTTCCATATCTGTTGTATCCTCCATACATTCCACCCATGGGTCCCATGCCACCCATTCCATAACCACCACCATAGCCTCCATATCCACCATAGCCTGCCATACCATAGGAACCCATTCCCATTCCGCCGTATGAGTAGTTGGGAACTATGC
Source organism: Diloba caeruleocephala (assembly GCA_947459985.1). Lineage (NCBI taxonomy): Eukaryota > Metazoa > Arthropoda > Insecta > Lepidoptera > Noctuidae > Diloba > Diloba caeruleocephala. The sequence continues at coordinate 9,208,487 of OX381627.1, read as the reverse complement.
CTTGTTGCGAATAACCCTGATTTACGTTTATTCTTGGCGGAACTGGAGGTGGAACATTATTAAGAGCAGCTGTTGATGTTGACGGCATATGAGATACAAACTGATTTTGATCATGTCCTGGTGGTACACCCACATTAGCTATCACGGGGCTCATTTTAAGTTCGCACTGATTCATTAGATCATTCATCGCAAAATTATTGGAACCCTTTTACACACAAAGATCACCAAACAATATATAAAAAAAAAAAATAGAATTCGTAGGTTCACTTAAATGCGATGCGCGCCATCCTAGTTATTTTATAAGAAAGTATTTTTATCTATTTATCAGTCGGAATAATGATTTTACACCCAGATTACGCTTTATCGCAAAAGACACTGTTTTACTTACAACTTTTTTCAACAATAAAACAATAATGAATAAAATAAATCTAATGACAACTCGACTTCTTTCTTGATTGAGTTTGACGTAAGTCGTTTATTATTTTACTATTTTATTATTATTAGTCGTAGTAGTGGTATTATATTTAAACTGGTTTCTGAATTCTTTGGCCAAGATTGTCATCATAGACTAAGTATTATATATACTGGAGATTGTCATTTAATTGAGTGTAGTAAAAGTTAAATAAATGGTTTACTGTTAATAAATATATATTTTTATATAATGAGATAATTTATATCGTATTTGATATCGATGTCAAAATCGATCTTTCCTAGATAGAGCTCAATCACGTCAATTCAATTTTTCAATATGGCAACAGTATCGGTGATGTCGACTGTCCAATTCCTATTCCAGTTTTAGTTTATGGCTCCATCGGAATCGACTGTCGACCTAAGACCGACAATTCTGCCAATGTCTGTAGTGTCATGGAAGAACGTGTGTAGTATTCATTTATTTAAAGATAAAATTAATTTTACTACTGAGCTTTTGGGCAGAGATAAACACATACCATAATTTTTTAGCCATTGATTCAGATAATCTAGAGAATGGCAGAGAGATATAGCTGCATCATTAATTGATTCATTAGTAACATAAAGAGCCAGGTCATCAGCATATTGTAAAATGCGGCAATCAATATTAAGTCAAGTACCAATATCCACTGTGTACAAGTTATTCAGCAAAGGACTTAAAACGGAACCTTGTGGTAAACCTTTCCAAGTTAACCTAGGGTAAAATTCCTCACCCTGAACCCTTAAAACTAAAGAAAGGGACATAACAAGTGCAGATATTGAGGCTGACACTGAAAATCAGTGCTGTTGGCGTTGTCTCAACGCCTCGGCAATATGCTGAGTGTCAACCTGTCTCCGCACACTTCGGCGCACTTGTTGACGTCCTGTTTTCTGTTTTTTTATTTAAATTTGAGCCCATATCTATGTTAAGTTCATGCATTCTATTGGCAGTTAAAAAAAATATTGTGTTTATTGATAAGTTTTTATTTATATATATGTGTTATTTGTGACATACGTATAATTTTTATATTGTCTTTTTTATTATTGTTTTACCTGCTCTCGTAATGAAATAAAAATATTTTCTTGGTAGAAAAAAAAAACAATTGAACCGTACGACGTTGCCGACATATTTTTTAGATTGTTTTTCATTTTTGAGAAATATTAAATGAATATGTAAATATTTATTAATCTAAACACCGTACGACGTTGCCTTATACTTGACATTGGCGAAATTGTGGAAGATACACTACAGAAGCCATAGTCTAAGAGGAGAAGAAAGTTTTTTTTCTTTCATATACACTGCACCATCTTGACCGGGAACCTAAGCAGATGCAATTTTTGTCTGAGAATGAGAAAAAGGACACTATCGTATGCGGAAGACATGTCAAGAAATGCTGCTACTGCTGATTCATTTTTGGATAACGATCAACGAATGTTCGTTAGTAAGACTCCTGTCCACTGACCACTATCCATGCTACTGAACCCATTCCTAAAACCATATTGTGAGCTCGTCAGTAAATCTCTGGACTCAACAATCCACTCTAATCGTGCCAATAATTTGACCAATACTGATGACAAAGCAATTGGTCTAAGAGTATTCGGATCATCTACATGTTTGTCTGGTTTTAAAAGAGGCATAATGATTTGACGTTTCCATTGATCTGGGACCCAACTATTAAAGTAACTATAATTAACTTTTTCTAAAAAGCACTTCCAACTTCCATGCATTGAGGCCAGCGCAAGCAATAAACGAATAAGTTAAATCATCAATACCAGGAGCAGAATCACGAACATGTTGTAAAACTGAATTAATTCTTCAAGAGTAAATGGCATATCAAATGGATCCTCTGTTGACCACACGGGCGAGAGGTAACTTTCTGATGGAGATTGCGCATAAGGCGGGGCGTTTTTATCAAAAATTGTTCAGCTATCTCCCCGAATTATAGGGAAAGAGATTGAAGGCAAATATCCACATCTGAATCTGTTAATCCTCTTCCATACTTCAGACGTTGGCGTAGCTGGGGTTAAGGAGTTACAAAACTTGACCCACCCTGCAGGTTTCTTTTTCTGCAGTAATCTTCGTAATTTTGCGAGAGCATGTTTATACACAATCAGAGTTTCCATTGATCATCTCTTCATTATAAATCTTTTCCGCCTCATTTCTTTTCTTGATTGCCATGATGCATTTTTGGTCCCACCAAGTCGGTGGTGGTATTTGATTACGGGCACTATTTTTAAGATGAAAACAGGAATCCGCACTAGAAGTGACGGCCGAACAAAGCTCTCATAACAGGTTTTAACTTAACTGTGACCAGACACTACGAAATTTTCCGAAACTATATTTGGAAGCACGTCAATTTAGTCCTCCAGAGTTGATGCACACTCTGCCCATTTAGGTTTGGACTAATTATACCTCAAAACTGGAGGACACAATTTTTCTAAATATGTTTTTCCAGTTAATGATATATAGTGGGATAGTGGTCACTACCATGAATTTATACACTGCCAGTGAGATACGGCGGCGATATCAAGCGAGCAAAATGTGAGGTCTACACAGCTTTTTTGCTGACCAGGAAGGATTCTGCGAGTTGGGCAACCATTATTTAATATACACAGATTAAGCTCATCTAAAATGTTTACCAAATCCTCCCCAAAATAATCCCAACGTTCAGAGCCCCATCTAAAATAGTGACAGTTGAAGTCACCCATAATAATAATAAGGACAGGGCCATTAATACACCGCAATAAAACCCGTAATATAGGTAGAAATCGTTGATGAGGATGAGCAATATAAATAGGAATGATTGTTATACACTCAACCCTACATGCCACAATATACATATCAAGCGGAGGTATAGACTCGGACACAAGTGGGACACGATTATTTATGAGTAGAGCCGAGCCTCCATAGTCATCAGATCGATCACATCAGAGGATATTATAGTGTGGCATACGAAAACCAAGACATGGAACAAGCCCAGTCTCCCCAATGGAACAAGCCAATGGTCGTGTTTTTTTATGACACACGCTCCTCACATTCCATTGTAGAATAACTTGGGAAGCTGCCATTTTTTATATTTAAGAGTAATGATAAAAGTTTAGCAGCAACTTTGGACGGTGATTGGGATATATTTGAAGACAAAAAAGTTTTTTTTTTCTTTTTTTTAAAAGACCTTTACCACACACTAGGATTTCTCCTGTGTCGTGGGTGCGTTTTACAGACATAAATCCCACATACAATACACCCAGACCCGGAACAACTACCTGCAGATCATACAAATATTTGTTCCGTGTGGGAATCGAAACCAGCGGAGCGGAGCGCAGCAGCCGACTGTATCAGCCACTCCACCAACCGTTTCGTGCCAGAAGTTTGATGAGAAGTTCAATAATATTAGACAAACTGCCACAACGTGTGCTCGGCTGGGAGCAAGGAGGTCTATCAGAGGGATCCCCAATTAGCAAACACTGTCTTTGTGCATCTGGCCAAGAGATGCCATTCTGGATTAACCCGAGGTCGTGACAAATGGTCCGCACGACTGTTGTACATCTCGGTAATATTCAAAATATTCACGTGAATTTGATATTCTTCCAGAATTGATATACTTGGTATGTTAGATCCGTCAGTGGTGTGGATCTTGTGCTCCCTTCATGTCAGAGATATGCGCGAGCAGTTTTGTTGTCGCACTGTACTAATACAGTACAATACTATTACCCCGATGCAAGAGTAAACAATGATCTTGAAATAACTTTAGGATGGCGAGCATTTAATTCTGGTTACAGCGTAAATGTTTTTCGTGATCTGCCCGAAAACCTGTCAACGACAAATTGTCTAATCGAGCTCCCCATGCAATGTCATCCGTTGTCAGCTAATGTGATGGTGGATACGTATGAATGGCTGAATGAAACATGCAGTTCCAAAGCCACCATGTTATGTTGTACCGTGGCATCTATAGGAATCAAATGCTATTTCTGGTTTGATTTCATCATTTTATTGTGGAAGTCCAACAAAGCCCGATAAGTGAGTCGGCCTTTTGTGACGGTAAAACTAGTATTAGAATATAGCCACAGGAGTAGTTAAAAGACGTCTGTACTGTTCAACGGTTCGATTTAATATATCTAAAATATTCAGATTATCATCGACATTAAGTGACAGCAAAAACTGACAGACTAAAATATATTTTTAAAACAAATGAACAAATGGCGACATCACGCGAGACTTGGATTTTTGTAATATTCCAACAACTAGCAATATTCAGAAGTCCCACTAGACTCTGAATTTCCTTGAGTTATGTACGTTCTTTGTCTAGGATCTTTGGGATATCTTGACAATCAGCGACGTGAGTTTCTGTTAAAAAGTCGCTTCTGATTTGTCCAAGCATTTCACTGGATGCCCATATACGTTAAAGTTTTCGACGGAGTCAACACAATTTCTCGTTATTTATGACTTTAAGGTCTCTATAGCCTGCATAACAAACATTAACATATTGCTTTTGGCTAACCTCGTGTTGATGAGGAATCAGGAAATCATCTAAATACATACATTAGTATTCGTATTCCTTATTTTCTGAGCATTTGGGCAATCCAATTTTTCACCAATGTGAAGGTCTTGAGGTGCAGTACTTAGATTAAAAGGTAATCTGCTTTCGATGGATGAGACGTAGAAATCTACTGTGGTTGCGAGCCACTTAAATATGAAAACATGCTTGCGAAAGATCTATTTTGCAGTCAGCAAAATTCTTGCGGTTTCCCTGCAAGGGGCAGGAGGAACTGAAAGAAATTTGCCACACGAGAAACATTCACTAGTTTGTGTTTTGTAGCTGATACGTACTGATTGTATTTTTAATCAGGTCCCTCCAGCTGAAAATGGGTTGAGCAGAGCCATGCCGTCATCCCGGCATCCCCCTCCACCCTTCCCAAGGTGGAGGAAGTCGAAGAGAATTACCCGATGATAAAATGGGGTGTACCTCTTTTTTTTTGGTGTCCATTGGAAATATTACATGAACTTCCTTCGCTCCGGGGAAGGGCGTAGGGGTATGCCGGACTCCTACCGGCTAAAACCACTGGAGCGGTCATCTTCGGCACTGAAGGGGGGCTCTAGGTCCGCGTAAGATCACATAGAGCAGGAGTGTACCTCATAGTACCTAACATTTTGCCAGTGTCAACTGTCAAGTAAGATGACCAGTGACATATGGACTATATGGAGGAAGGTGCTGCCAAACGCAGAAACAAAATAGATCATGGTATAGTGTTAAAAATAACCAAAACAAAGAATTTATTCACTTCTATGTCCTAATTTACCAAAGCCAATTAATAACAACGGTGTCTCATTTAATTGGGAATGGTTACTTTATACGTTTATATAAAACGTAAATCAATTGATTTCATTTTAGAAACACTGATCTTTGACTGCTTCGATAATCTAGTTTTTAAAACGCAAATGATTTTGTCTATGTTCATAAGGGTGTCAATAAATTCCATAGTGCAAACTTTTGTTAATATTTAAGATTGTAATAATAAAGTTAAAGTGTTTCCTAAAGCATTAAGTAGTGCGTCTCAAGAAGCATAATTTAAACGGTAAGTAGTATTTAGGTGTTAAATCTATACTGAAAAAAATCGTAATGTTTCTATGCCAAAGTAAGTGTCATCTTTTCAGGGCATGTATTTCCTTGTTTTCATCAATTTATTATTAACAAAGCCGCTCTGTGTATACGTTATTGTGTGAAGAGAGATATCTTCATTCCATATTTCATATTTATGCATGTACATAATGGTTTTATGTCAAATTTCATGGCATTGGAAAGGTAGTACTTGCGACCGGTTTGCCGAGGCATTATAGCGGGTTGCCGCCTAGTCAGAGTCAATTACTTAGGGCTAACAGCTGGGATGACAAAAGTAATGAGCATTTATTGCTGACGCTGGGTATAACACAAATTGCGAAGCAAACTAATGTTGTAGATAGTAATATTTGGTGCAGTGTAACGATTCGTAGAACCAGTAGTAGAATGTTATGTATCGCGAGCTTCAGTGGAGTATTTAAATTATAGTTATCGTTAGTACTAACTTATATTGTGTACTTTACTACTTGTTTGTACATAGAGTTTGTAATGGGTTACTCTAATTTTTGGTTGAGTAATTTTTTCTCCACATGAATAACTTATTATAGTGCTGCTTTATGTATTCATTTTCCAGTTATTTTGACCACTTTTAGTTTATAAATAATAACTGAAGAAATTACCAAGAATTCTAAAGGAATGTGCCATAGCATAAAAATCACTTTTACTAAGTGACTAAACAAAATCTACCTGCTCCAATATTGCACACCTGAATCTAAACTGTAATAACTCCCACAAAGCTCATTTTTTAGAAATGCTGAAAAAATTATTCAATTTTTAATTTTTATGTACTAACTAGCTGGGACCCGCGATTTCACCCGCGTTTAATTTAAAAGAAATTTAGAGTACTTCGACATAGACACTTGACATAGAATATATATGTTGGATTTCAAGGGTTTTATTGTTTTCGCGCAGAACCCTAAATATTTTTCTAAAATAAAAGTAGCCTAAGTTATTCCTTATAACGTCAGCTATCTGCCAGCGTCCCGTCAAAATCGGTCCTGCCGTTTCGGAGATTACCCGGAACAAACAGACAGACAGACAGACAGACAAAAATATTAAAAATTGTTTTTTTTGTTATATGTACCGTATATACTTTCATATGCATTTAGTAAAAAGCTTCTATCTTGACATTACAAACAGACACTTCAATTTTATTTATTTGTATAGACTACATGATGTAGAAAGTTTTAAATATGTCAGTTAAAACATCCTACTAAGTTATTAATGGGCATAGGAGTTACTACGGTTTTGTTTGACGTCTTCTTGTTTTTTTATTTTCATTATTTACTCATAAACCACTTTGGTTGAATTTTATTGAGATGAAACACCTTTTTCTACATAAAAAGATGTATGAATTCAGAAAAAGTGTAGTTATCTTAGTTTAACAGAGGTTACCAATATTATTAGAGAGCTTTTTAAGAAATTCTTTCGCTATGGTTGGTATGTCCTTTAAGTTTCCTTATTTGAGTCTAATCCATTTATTATTATTAATTTGCGGATATTGGCATTGCTGAAAGATTTAAAAACAATTTGGTGGTCCCCATTATTAATGTGATGTGGCATTATGTGATATTTAAGTCTACAAATTGTTAGTGAATACAGCTTCAGTAAGAAATATTCAGTTGTAATAAAAGGCATTCATTATTATAATGTTTTATCATAAAACAATGTTATCTAAATAAGTAGGAGAAACTACGATATTGTAGGACACAGCCGCACTATTATCATACTGTTTACAACTTAGGTATAATTAAATCTGCAATAATTGGATTGATTGATAAAAACGAATAATTTGCAATTTGCTGTTTGCCAAAGCCCTTGTTTAGTATACTGAATACAGACAATACCACCTTTGTGGTAGAGATTACACTTTTTGTGCATAACAATAGGTTTTCTCCTGTATTTACAGTCACAAATGACTTTGTTTACAGTGAACGAATACTCCGAACCCTAACTAAAGAATGTTCCACCAAAATATTGGTGTGATACTTTAAAAAATAAATGAACACAGAAAACTGTTGATTACCTAGTGCAGTGGTCATTTGAGGAAAATGGTTAACCGATAAATAAATATTACCACAACTATAATAAATAACTCTGTAATGTTAGCATTCTTCCTGTTGTGATTTTGTTCTATTTTCAAGAAGAAAAACATTAATGAAATACCTAACTAAAATTTAAATAATAATTACTAAATTGCTAAAGGAGGTTGATGTTTTTATTTATATAATACAACCTCGAAAGATTTATTGTCCTAAAAGGATACCATAGCTGCCCCAGCATCCGTAGAGTGGTGAGCAGTGCATAGGCGCTGCTGTTCATTTGACTGAGTCAATAACCAATTGTTAAGATTAATAGAAACAACACGCACACAGTTTAAACACCTAAATCTCTAAACATCATAACAAAGCTTGGCATGTACATATACGTACGACCAAGGCGGTGTTGTCTGCTCTATTCTCCCGCTGGGCAGGAAGGCGGCAGCACTGTCGCGCAGGAAGCTGTCGGCTACCTACCGCTCCTTTGTAAAATTGTAACACAATATACATAGTAGCAGAATTACTTTATTTTTATATTTTGCATGCATGCAACATGCATTTTTTAAGCGCAAACGGATTTGGATTTGATTACATAATATCGATACTATATACATATAATCGGCCCATTCCTGTCCCACTGCTGGGCACTTATCTTTACTCACGATGAGAAAAGTTAGGCCTTAGTCCACCACGCTGCCCTAGTGCGGTTTGGCGGACTACACACACCATAAAGAACATTTTTCTGGGGCTTCTTCAGGTGTGCATATTTCATGTTTCCTCACGATGTTTTCCTTCATCGTTGACGCATGACGATAATCAAAATGTGATCCGCACTGGAATCGGAAATGTCTAGAGGTGCGGGCCGGGATTGAACTCGGACCCAAGACCAATGGAAGGCGAGCGTTCAGCCATACAGCTGTCGCTGCGGACAATCATCATATCATATCGGCCATTTATACGTCCACTGCATAACTAAGGCCTTTGGTAATTGGCAAATACTCACCACGCTTGGCAGGCGGGTTGGTGAGCGCAGTATGGCTACCGCTTCACAGAAGGGACGCTGCTGCCCTTCCCTCTGGTTTAGATTCCCTTAGTCGCCTTTTACGACAGCCACGGGAGGAGATGGAGTGGTGCTATACTCTTAATCTGGACACCATACGGACAATATGCTATTGCAATTACAGATTTGACTAGGGTTTAAACCTGCGTCGTGGATTATTCCAAGCGTGGGGCATCATTCTTTGAATTAAAATATCCTATGGACTTAGGTTGCTACTGCGAGATCCGAAACACTTCTATCTAGTCTAGTTTTTTTAAATGAAGAAAGCGGTTTCTAGATGTAAATATATTCGTGTGTCCGATCGCTTGCTTGATAGGTACAATCTAAATAACAATAGGTGCTAAATTCACAGCTGTATCTTTTTTTTTTTCATCTGGAATCTGATCAAGGCGGCCAGCTGGCAGCTTAATGGGTATAAAACCTCGTGGTGCATAAACGCTACATTATCATCAGGAGTGCCCCGCTGCCCCATCCTAATTACAAAATCCCTTATTAACCTTTTACGACACCGGTTTTACGGCTCTGCGTTCTTGGTATTTCAAATTCATGCAGGTTTTAAAGCAACCGCCTATCGAGTTGATTAGAATTGTCCGTTCCAATTAATGGCGTCTTTTATCGTAAGACTCTAAATGTATATGAATATTAAACTTCGTCGGGACTTAATTAACAATCTATTGCTGCGTTTTAATTACGAGAAATTCTTGTTTACATAGTTCGATAGTTTTGCAGTTTTAAATTAAACACCATCGCATTTCTTTAAAAAATAAACTTAATATTTTCCGCGTTTTGGTTAATTTCAGGCCCGAAGCAAATATTTGTTTGGACTGCGATAAGATAACGATAAAAGATATATATAAAAGGTTTTATTCATTGAAACCATTTACAGGCACTTATGAATAGTCAAAACTTTAGTTGTCGCATTCCAAGGTGTTAATTTCCTGCCGGGGGCGCGGTCTAATGCAGACATAGTGTACACCTCACCCCCGCCTAAAGGTAAGAAGAAGGACACCGTGGGGTTTTAGCCTGTTTGAGCCCGGCGGCGGAGGAAGTCCAAGAGGATTTATAAAAAGGTGTTAATTTCCTATGGAGAAGAACGGGCAATAAACTCCTATAGTACGCATAATATGTTCCGGGTTCTAGATATTATAGTGTATCAGCGCGTTGTGTTCTGCGCGCGTGTCTCTGTGGGAGTATGTAAGGCTGGCTAGGTCCCACATAGACGGGGTCTCTCAGACCAGGGCTGACACCTTTTTTAATTTTGTTTATTGATCTAGTGGAAATACATCATGTACTTCCTCCGCACCGCTAAAGGGCGGAGGGGCATGCCGGACTCCTACCGGCCAAAACCACCGGAATGGTCATCTTCGGCACCGTAGGGAGGCTCCAGGAACTCGGATAATCTCCACCTAGAGCGACCCATTGGTGCCGCGTCCCACATCTCGGAAGGGATGATTGTAAAGCGGTCACCCCCTCTAGTGGGGGAAGGTGACTGTAAAGAGGCCACCCTCCCGGGTACCTCTCGGAGGAATTGTAAAGGATTCCCCCGAAGCCTCGCTATGCGCTGTGCTGCGCACACGGCGGTACGTGGTCACATACACACAGCCGTCTTCTCGGGGATCGCTCGGTATGAGCACGCAGGACGGGCTGATCTATGGCTCAATTGCACGGCAAACACCGCACCCGCAGCCATAGGTAAATGGAAGGAATACAGTGGGGTTTGAACCGGTAAGAGTCTGGCATGCCCCTCTGCCCCTCCCAAGGCGGAGGAAGTCTGAAAGGAATTCCCCACGACAAAAAAAAAGTATTATAGTGTACAACGGGTGTAAGTAACATCATTACGAAAACTGATTCCATGGATGCAGTACATATTTCTGAAACCCTCATCGTCAGAATTTTGCGTCGGTCTATTCATGAGATTTTGATTATTTCTAGTTTAATTATCTAATTACAGTATAAAATAATTGTTTAGCGTCTATCCTAACGCTATTTTGAATAAAAACACTCAATACTTTTTACATAAATCTGCAATGTAAATAAAAAACTAAACGGCTGTTGTTTCGCTACAGTTCACGCATGAGGTCATTGCTCGCAGTAGCACAACAATATCATATCATAGTACAATAATCACGTGGCGTTATGATCGACTTGTTTACGATGCATTGCGTGCTCAAAAATGATAATAATTGTAACGTATTATTTCCAAGATTCCAGAGCTTTGCTATTTTTATTGTAGGCCTAAGTGTAACCTCTTCCCAAAGGTTTCGGTACGTTGTCAATTATACCCTGTATATATATAACAGTGCATATGAGATTAGTTTCTCTATATAAGCACACCCACGAGCAGGAGGCGTAAAGTAGGTGCCGTTTTTCTAGGACTAGCTAAGTGGTTACCTTACAACCTTTTTTATGGCGGAAGTAACAACCATGATCCAGAATTGAGTTCTAGAAGTCAGGGTTTAAGATAGCTGATATGATCCTAAAAGTCGTCCCTTATTCGATTCCCAGTGAAGACTAACCGCGACTGACTATATCACATCACCTTCTTTAGGTAGCCGCTGTTCCAAATAAGAAAAAAAATATATAAGGCATTATTTGCAGCCATATTAAATAAAATATGTTGTTAAGCAAATTACAAAAACGTGAAGTGTATTAGCGTTAACAACATGCCGATTACACAGCACAAGGTGTAAGAGAAAACATGCTTGGCGTGCCATAAAATTACCTCAGCATAAAAACTCCTAATGCCTAATTAAAATCCACTTTGCTAGATTAGTTCGAAGTGGTCCAAAATAGTCTGTACAAGACTAAACAGATTTTGGATAACATTTTTTGATTTCAGCGGCTCGGCGTGCAACCTGCCCAAGATGTTACCGAAGGGATTAATTAACATTTTGCAAGCTTTCAATTAACAAGCCTGTATGGCTAGTACGGATAAACACGAAATTATCTGAGTTGAATCAAATGATATTTATAATGACCCGGACAATTTAAATACTTACTCTCTTTTTAGCACTCGGCTAACTTCACTTTAATAGCCCGAACGAATCGGGCCTCATCATCGTAGTCTGTGCAGATTTTTAGCACATACTAGTGGCATACTGCCATCAATCTACGAAATCAACACATCTTAATACCTTGATCGCTTCTAAAGGCTTCGGTGGGAAGACAATCATCCCGGTATACTATAAACTACGTTTCTCTTGTAAGTTAACGCTAAACCTTTATTATACCTCAAGAATGTTTCCTCGTTTTTCCAATTCCCAAACCAAATCCTTCAATACAATAAAATATAGTTTATAAAAACTGGTTCGTGGTATGAATGGAGTGCGAAGCGTGTCAGTCGGAAGAGTCGGGCGGCGTCATTTCCTGGGACGTCTCGCAAACGAAATGGACCAGTTGTGGAAATGGGCCAGCGGGACAACCTCGTTGTGTTGCGTCAAGTTTTGTGATTTATGTTGTTCTGGTTTTGTTTCGTTTAAACTTTAAATAATGTCTGTATTTATACGTGTCGTAACACAGCTAAGCTGTTGGTTTAGCTCGAACATTTAGGGGTTTAGGATACTACAATGTTTGGAAACTTTAGTACACTATCCATCCGAGGTATATCGTCGTAGACATCATTACTTACTTTGTCAATACTTTGGGAACTCGCAGTCTGTATATAAGTTACTAGAGCCCTGCCCTGGCATCGCTTAATATAATATGTCGATCTGGAATCATCGAGTTAAACAACCAGAGATGCAAGCCTCTTCATCACGTGAAAATAATTTGTAGCCACTATGTGATTATGGAGACGTAGCTTTGAAACTAGGAAGGAGTTTGATGTAATTATATATTTATATCGCTCATACCTACTCGAGCGTCGTGTTCGTGGCATCAGTCTGATAAAGATGGCGATATTATTTTCAAACGCAAGATTGGTGTTGCTTACCCCATGACAATATTCCCTACGAATCGATGAATGAGTAAATGATTTATTATTTTATATTTTAATTGCCATTAGAGCGAAACCTAAACGTAGACACTAGAAACTTATTTTTTTACAGTGAGATAGTCGAATAGCTGACTCAGACGCTAGGTTCACGGGTTAAATTTCCGCAACAATTGCATAATCTGTAAAATTTGTCTCGCGCAATAAAATAATTTAATAGTATTTATCAGTCAAAATAGAATATCACAAATCATATTTTTAAAGAAATATGGATTATGTTAAATATACCATTTTTTTGTTTTATTATTTATCTCCAGTGGAAATTCTACATGAACTCCTTTGCCCCGGGGAAGAGCGAATAGGCATGCCGGACTCCTACCGGCTAGAAACATTGGAGCTGGAGAGCTCATTAGGCACATCTCGGAGGGGATGATTGCAAAACGGTCAACTCTTCCAGCAAAGGGAAGGTGACTGTAGAAAGGTCGCCCCCAGGTTCTTATCGGGGAGGATTGTAAAGGATCCCCCAAGCCTCGCTGAGCGCAGTGCTGCGCACAAGGCGGCACGTGACCACGTCCGCGCCACCGTTTTCCCGGGGGTGCGTTTTCTTTCTTAGCATTCGAATCATTTTATACCAAATTCTCAGGACGCCCTGGATCTTAAGGAACTACAAAATTAATCACATGCTTTTTTATGACAGAGGTTATAAACGGCGTCATTAAACACTGAGAAAACTCCGATATTACTGGGGAAACCGGGTCGCTGTTTCACGTCTTTGCGCGGTGACTAGTTATATGGTTACGATAGTAACATATATACATCAATGTCTGGAATATCTAGTTGCGATAATAACGTATCTACATGAATGTCGGGAATAGTAAACCTTCATAACGGAAGAAATATTTTCATAAATGGTACTGCATATGTTTGTTGGTCCAAATACTGAAACTGCGCGCGTCTCGAAGACTCGGAGCGGGTTTCCCCGTAATTACGCCATTAGACACTTAGCATATAAGAGCATATAGCTCTGGCGACCCCCCTCTGATCGGCCAACTAAGGCAAACCAGAATTGAAAATCCTGCGGGCACTCGTGGAGTTCCACTCCAACCGACCAATAAAGGCAAGCCGGAGACGAGGCCCTGACCGATTCTCTGGAGTATTCGGGTACGTAGTGTCGCCACTCACATTCAGCTCGCCACAAACTGCCCTGCGTACTGTATACATATTAGTAGTCAGGAGATCCTCTAACGGCGCTAGCATGTCTCATGGTGCTAATCTCATGAGCTCTTGGTAGCGGGGACACTTCTCAATAATACAACTTAGACGTTTTAACAAAATGTATAATTCTCTTAATACAATATTTTTAAAGTTTTAAAACAGTGTTTAATGTATGCAAAATTCAGTCCACTCTTTATATTCACGATGTGGTAACAGTCACTTGTTATATCCACTTGTTTTTATAGTATTATAGAGAGTTAATTTTTCACAGTCATTTGATATGAATACAGTCTTTGTGCTATTTTGGTACTACAGTTATTATTGTCTCTAAGACTCGGTTTCTATACTTATTACACTTTGATACTGATTTACACTTTATTAAGGTAAAAATGATCAATTGTATACTTATAAAATTCTCACTACGTCGCGGCAGAGTGGCCACGTAACTATAGGCGGGTGGGGCGAGCAAGACAATAAATATTCTATGTATGAGGACCTAATACCTATTGAGGAATCCTCGCCATCGCTCTCTTCACTCTTTTCCCTTCCCCTCTGGGGTCTATGAGCCTCCTAAGCAGTTCATAGACCTCATATATATTGCAGAAGGTTGCCATACTCTAGCTTTTTAATATGTCCCATCGGGTCATTTGTAACGCTACGAAGGAGGCGTAAGTATTCCGGTTTATTATGACTAATCTGTCAGTATATAGGTACACTTATTATTTACCACATCATCTGACTGATATAATAGAAGTGTTTTGAGAGCATCTTAAGAAGTTTGCGCACGAACATGTTTAGACCTTCTATCCTTCAGTCAAGTGTCTGTCATCGCCGTATGACAGGGACTAATGGCTTGCCTTGTTTGCGAGTCCTTCAACAACAATATTGTATTTCTGAGCCCGGGTTTCAGTCTTTAGTTTAAGTTAGGCAGGATTTAGAGGTTCTACATAACTTCCGATCCGATCCTCATATCTAAACATTCGAAATAGAATGTAGGGTAGCTTTCCTATATCAAAAGTTACGTAGAACCCTTAAACATTGATGTTCTAAAAGGTCTGGTGCGGTCATGAATATAGTAATTTAAATTGAGTGCTAACAAAGATATAAAAATATATTTAAGCACCTTGTTACTTGCTCTAGACTAACTACTAAGGAACTAACTAGGGACTTAACGACTTGAGGTCGATCGCAGTTGCATTATACCGTGAGTTAGTAAGACTTACTAGAATGGATTATGTCGAATCAGGTCGTAAAAGGCGACTAAACGAGTCTATAAACCAGAGGGATGGGCAGCAGCGTCCCTTCTGTGGAACAGTAGTCAGAGTGCGCTCACCAACCTGCCTGCCAAGCGTGGTGAGTATCGTCAAATACTACCCAAAATGATGAAACCATTGTGTAAAATCTATGGGGGAAGCCTTTGTTCAGCAGTGGATGTATAAATGGCTGAAACGATGATGATGGGTGACATGTATTGTGCATTGGTTCTCCAATTTTTTACATATTTCTACTCCATGGTAAGCGCGGCATTACCTTTTTTTTTTTTTTATTGTTGTCCAGTGGAAATTCTACATGGAACTTCCTTCACCCCGGGGAAGGGCGAAGGGGTATGCCGGACTCCTTTTTTATTTTTTTATTGATGCCCAGTGGAAATTCATCATGAACTTCCTTCGCCCCGGGGAAGGACGAAGGGGTATGCCGGACTCCTACCGGCTAAAACCACTGGAGCGGTCATCTTCGGCACCTAAGGGAGGCTCCAGGTCCTCGTATGATCACACTAGAGCCACCCACTGGTGCCACGCCTATTGGCACATCTTGGAGAGGGTGACTGTAAAGCGGTCACCCCCCCAGGGGGATTGTAAAGGATCCCCCAAAGCGTCCCACGGCAGCGCGTGACCACATGCGTGCTACCGTCTTCTCTTGGGTCGCTTGGTGTGGGCACGCAGATTCCCCAATCTACGCACCCGCGAACCCAGAGGTCCCCCACCTTATAGCAACGGCAGGGGTTTTCAGGCGTATCGGAATTAGGCGCCAGGGCGGTTGTTACCCCGGCGCCGTCTCCTTCTTCTTCGAGCGGGATCGGCCCTCTCCCGATCCCGCTCTGCGGTCTCCTTCTGGAGCATGACGCTCTCACAGAAGGAGACCACTGCATTCCAGTTTTCGTGCTCTGCCAACATAGCCGACACTACTGCTGGCAGAGAGAGATCTTGCCCGATCCGATCGACCAGGATCCGCCGCTCAGCGGCCCACGCAGGGCACGCCTCGACCGTGTGCTGTGCAGGTACGCGCCGAAACAACCGTGCCCGGTGAGCATCTGCGTCAGGCGGTAGGTGACGCGCTCGCTCCTTCTGAGCCAGGCTCCAAAGAGCGGCAGAACGGCCTCGACGACGCGCTTGGTTGCAAACTGCATCCGCAGGCGATGACGCCACTTTACAAGTGCGCGCCGCCGAGCTAGCCGCCGCAGCTTGTCCAGCGCCCCTGAAGGCGCGCCTTCGCCGCTCTGGCGGAGGGAGCGTGTCTGATCGTAGACCCACGCATCCATCTCCGCCAGGATGTCAAAAGGCGGAAAACGCGCCAGGAGAGTTGCCGCCTCGTAGGACACCGTTCGGTATCCTCGTGCGATCCGGATAGCCACTCTGCGCTGCAGACCGTGAATTTTGGTTCTGCAGCGCTGGGCGCCTGATAGTCGAGCTGACCATACAGGCGCCCCGTATAGAACCACGGACCGCACGACTCCTCCGTAGAGACGGCGAACTTCCTCACATGGTCCCCCGAGATTGGGCAGCAGCCGGTGTAGAGCACCCACTACCCTCTCGACTCGGGGGAGGCTAAAACCACTGGAGCGGTCATCTTCGGCACCGAAGGGAGGCTCCAGGTCCTCGTAAGATCACACTAGAGCCGCCCATTGGTGCCACGCCTTTAGGCACATCACGGAATGGATGACTGTAAAGCGGTCACCCCCTCTAGCGGAGGGAAGGCGACTGTAAAAAGGTCGCCCCCTCAGGCACTTCTCGGGGAGGATTGTAAAGGATCCCCCCAAGCGCGGCATTACCTACTAGTGTAGTGATGCGCATTTTTTAAAATTATCATTATAATGCCAATATTGCTCCGATATTGACACTTTCCCGCCAATGTCATTTTTTTAACTTAGAAATTATTTCACGATTAAAAAGCGTCGAAATTAGTTCTTTGGGCATAGTTTTAGACATAAACATGTAATTGAATTAATTATAATAGTTGAAAAAACTAAATAAATACGCTTTACTCCACTTTACAAACAACCGGTTCCTTCATCAGACCCTCGTCACCAAGTGTTGATGTATTGGAGTTGTTAAAACAAACCAAACGGGTCCAAACACGAGGTGTTTACTAGTAGCCATGGAACAGTTCCACTATCTACCACCTGGCTCTATCATAAGACCAGTTTGATTGTACCAGATTGTATTATCATCCGGATTACATATGCTTGCGGATTACATAAGTTTCAAATCGATACCACAATTAGAAGTAGGTTAAAATCGACTTCCAAGATTTGTTTATAGATAGCACACGGAATAAATAATTGTATGATCTGGTAGTTGATCCGGGTCTGGGTGACGACAGGGTTAAGGAGATTTCCTAATATGTAATTGACACTGAAGCGTTCCTTACTCAAAATCCACTTTGCTTTTTTTTCAGGTGACATATTCCTATTGACTCGGTCCAGTTGGTAAGTACAATTATTTATCTATGATAAAACGCCGAAGGCGTTGCTCTTGCTAGCTACAAAACAAGTTGTTTAATCCTTGTAGTTTATGAGCTATAAAATAGTTTTTTGTTTCCAGTCATTTAG
The DNA here is from genome assembly GCA_947459985.1 of Diloba caeruleocephala. Classification (NCBI taxonomy): domain Eukaryota; kingdom Metazoa; phylum Arthropoda; class Insecta; order Lepidoptera; family Noctuidae; genus Diloba; species Diloba caeruleocephala. The sequence continues at coordinate 9,190,351 of OX381627.1, read as the reverse complement.
TTTCTTTCATCCTGATTTAATCATGAAAGAAAGTTTGATTTTTTCTAATATTTATGTTCTACATACCTAAAAACTAATGGTGTCGACGTCGGCGATGGCCTGTGTCAGTTGAAAACATTTACATACATATATTCAAAGCATAGAAACATCACCTTATGATTTGTATTTCTTTAATTATACTGTCCTATAGACGTAAAGTTAGCAGGAAAAATATAAATAGGTTTTTATAATTTCTTTACTGTCTTCTGTGTGTGCCGCTACGAATAGCACATCCCTTGGGGGTCGTAAAAGGCGACTATGGGATAAGCCAGAGGATGAGCAGCAGCTTCCTTCGAACTTAACAACTCAATTGCGATCGCCAACACGCCTGCCAAGCGTGGCGATTATGGCAAAACCCCCCAATGAGCACACAACATACCCAGACTTTCGTTGTCCCGATCTTTGGGGGAGGCCGGTGTCCACCAGTGGACTTTATTCGGCTGAAATGATTACTGTCTCCTATAGTCCTATGCACTGCAGCTTACATAATGCTTATACATATATTATCTGATTTCTGTAATATTTTATTATTTATCTATTTGTCGTGTACATACCATTGAAGTATAATGTACTACGTACTAGAGTAGCTATTCCAAACAAATTATAGCGCGCAACTTCATGACCACGGGACACGCGCGGGGCGAGCGGGGAGCGATGTTGTCTTAGAAGCATGTAAACAAAATATGGCCGTCACCATGGTAACGCGTTGCCACGCGACACATATTGATAATATTTTAATTTAATTACGCATGTTTTAAAGATAATATTTTGAACTAAGCAACTAACTGATGAAAAGTCACTCCTTGACTGTTACACATGGTTCTGGAGTTATTAAAACAATATCTCAATGCACATGAAGGCATATCTATGTAATAAAACCTAGCACTTAAATAGTTCACGTTGAGGCACGCGGCCTGGCACAGACTAAATGTGCGTGTGACAAAGTATCAAGTTGAGGCTTCTTCTCTAATACGTAGTACATTATACCTCAATGGTACATACGACTTATAGAGAGCAGGACGATATAAATGTGAATCGATATCTTGCAAACAAATCACTAGTAACGTTTAGTCCTACAATAATTAAACTCTGCAACTGCAACGAAAACACAAATTACAGAACAGCTGACACAGGATACCTCAATCCCAGTGCGCCATATTCCGTATTCGAGCACTAGTTTCCGACTGCGTTCGTTTTTCTCTCTGTCTAGCCTGAAGCCCGAAGCTTCGTCTCTAGTAACACTCGTATGTAATAAGGCGGTGGCCTGCTAACCTATAAAAAGAGACTCGCGCTTGATCACGTATGCGACCAAGATTGAGAGGACTTGAGACTGTTTTCATAAATGTTACGGAAAAGGGGTAATTGGAATCAGTAGTTTCATATTTGGTCGTTTGTTGTCTTTGTTGAGGAATCTAATGATACATTCTCCTATGTATCTCCCGTGATAACCTAGTGAGGGCAGTGTATGCCTAGTGGTTGAATGCTTGCCTTCCATACAGGAGGGTTGGAATTCGACCCGCACCTCTGACTTTTCGGATTCATGGGCGGATCATAATTTAATTATCACTTGCGTTTAACGGTAAAGGAAAATATCGTGGGGAAACCTGCACACCTTAGAGGGCTCCCAAATGTTCTCAATAGTGGGTGTAGGTAGTCCGCCAACCCGCACTAGGCCAGCTTGGTGGACTAAGGCCTAATCTTTCTCATTGTGAGAAAAGGCCAGTGCCCAGCAGTGGGACAGTAATGGGCTGATTATACATATATAAGTTTATGTATTCTCCCATAGATTATACCGAAGTAATAAAATGCTTATAAAGACGTAGTTCAGATTTCTAAATAGTTCTCACGTATGTAGTTGTACTCGTAAAATAGAAATCATGATTTTCCAGTGCTGCACTGCAATTATTACATTTTCAGCCTCTAGATTCCTAGCTTCTATAACACGCGCTGTGCAACTGGCGTAATATGAAAGCGAATATGTTATTAAACTGATTTTGATAGTTAAATATCATATAGATAGACAGATATATTAAAGATTCAAACACAATTAGTACCTGTCTACTACCGATTCTTTTTAATTATGATAAACAGGAGTATATCGGATTCGGAAGTAGAAACATTTGTTGAAAAATTAAATCCATATAATAATTGAATCAAAAATGTATGCAATTAAATAAAATTGTTGCGATTACTACAGCTGATGAGCGGACATAAGTCACGCAGTTCTTTGTACTGAATTGATCGATTCGTCACAGAATCGATGCGAATCGATGCGCTCGGATTACTCGATTAGTAAACAATGAGTCACCCCGTTGTTTAGATTGCACTATGTGATAAATAAATGCGGGTGGGGTGAAAATTGTTTCTGAGAGATTTATTACTATATATTTTTGGAATATGATCATGATGACTCTTTTGTGCTGCACATTTAAAGAGACGATTGTGCAGATTCTTTATAATTATGTAGAAATGTATCTGTCCCCGAATTGCATAATATTGACACAATTATAATCACTTTCATTTTGATAATTTATTCATTGTGGCATGCAGCTGTCAAGAGAGATTTTAAACATGCGGTGCAATGGTGCTTATTGTACAACAACAAATCCGATTCTCTATTGTGGTCTGCCCATTCTTAGTTTGTTTTTCAAGTGTAGCTGTAATTGTTATTTAAAATCAATATTGTTCTTATTGCCAATGAAACAACGAGCGACCTCGACTTGGCAACACAGTTTATTTTTACTACACATACTGATCTAGTGGAGCCCTTTTCTTTTACCTCGGTGGAAACTTCCGCTATGGACTTCTTCCTCCCCGGGGAAGGGCGTAAGGGTGTGCCGGACTGTTACTGGTAAAAACAGAAAAAGGGGGTCCCAGGCCTCTAGTGCCCACACCTTCAGAAATGAAGATATGGGCGCTAGTCAGTTGCAAATCGTAGGCTGTAATATTTCATACAATATGACGGGTAATTAGAACTCTAAAGATAATTTATTTCTGAATTTCTCACTACAATCAAGACTATCATTATCCAAGACTAAATTTAATCATGACAGCCTACTAAACGGTTCTGTAATTGTGAAGGCCCCTGATTGCACGGGTCAACGGTACATCAAATTATGTTACGTTTAATGGCCCGACGAGTGTTAGTCAGCATATGAATAGGAACAGATTTAGCATACGCTGGCCGAACTACAATATTGGTAATTGCTGTGTTATATAGAAATTTGTTTATACCTATATACTAAAGCGTCCTGTGTGAGTAGATTGGTTCTGCGGTCACCACGGTAATTATTCCAATTTTTAGAAGTGGTTAATTGCTAGTAGAAAGCCAAGGTTGTTAGCAACAACAATATAAATGCACTGTTAAATATAGCACCATAAAGCACAAGACAGGATAAGGGAGTCATTTCGCAGTATCTCAACACCTATACTTAGCGCGTGCGTGTGCCACAAAAGTACATACAATATAACCATTTCTACCTTCTAAGCGAAACAAATGCACCAAAAAAAATGTACAAGTTTGATGCAACATAAGCTAGACATGTCAGTCGGTCATACTACAAAATGCTAGCGTCTAAATGTCCGTGATTATGACACCGTCTATGTGAGTATCACGACCTTCTCTTTATGGTTAGCATATTTGGAATACCTAACTTATTAATTAAATACCTGAACAATATTAGATAATCACATCGCTTCGTAAACGCATTGGCGATCCCGGTATCGTCGCCTTACAGTGAAAACCTCGCAATTGCGAAAGAAGTAGCTTTGTAGGGGGAAGAAAAAACTGCGCTCTGTACAATTGTATTATAATAGCTTATTTAATTAGGTGTATTTATACATTTACGTTACAAGTATCGAAACGTTGTCCTGAGTGAAACTAAGGCGTGCGTTGCTTTTTGACGTAGATTTTCTTTACAAAAAGGTAAACAAAATACAAATGGCCAAAATTGCATTCACGACGATTTTCAATTTAAGGCTTGTAGCCTTATATTGTTTTTAGCGCACAGGTGGTTGTTGCAGACCATCTTCTTGACATTAATTGCAGAAGGCATAGAATATTAACACCTAGATTCCTAAAAGGATAATCAACATACGCAATTGTGTAAACATTTGAACGGTTGCGGATGCAACACCATTCGCTGGTCGAACTGTAGTGCTCTGGAATTTTTCCTTGTGAATGCTGCATCCGAATAATATTTAAATATGACTATTTGTGATGTGACGCAAATGGCTATCTATAACAACATTATCTATACGCTTGTGTGCGTGACAACGAAAACAAGTATACCTTGCGTACGCAAACATGAATAGTGTTCTAGCTACGTGTTTGCGACAGTATCAAAGTCGCGGCAACCGCCTGGAAGATACAAGTGAAGTTGGAATAAGAGAAGAGGGCAATACCCAGCAGTGGGTGATTTTGGGCTAGCATGATGTTCGTAACAGCGCAAGAGACTATTCTTCTAGGTGGTAATATTCTAAGCATAGAGACAACTGCCTTGTTACTGTGCGGAATCACGATCGAAGCGGATCTTGGTGAAATTGCTTTATTGGACTCTTGGTGGGAGTCATATATTTACGGATTATGTTCTGCTGATAAATAAGTCATTAATATTTTGTATGATATAAATTTGGGTAACCATAAAACATTACGCAGTTACCTTCGACAGGACAGGCCAATCTGTGACTTTGTTGACATCAGTCGTTAGCGTTATTTGGTCCAAATACGGTAGGCGGAACATCTATTAGGATTTGTTGGCGCATTTCCAAACCCAGGTTAAACCATGGTAACCTTACAACTAAGAACTTTTTGGACAGAAAAACTACGTAAAACTGTTGTACGTCCTCATGAAATATAAGAAGTTTTGGTGAACGGCCCAGTGTTTGCTGTAACTAGTTCATTTTCGTCATCATATCAGCCAAAGAACGTCCACTGCGGAACAAAGACTCCCCCCATAGGTTTCCACAACGAGTGGTTACATGCCGCCCGCATTCAACGGCCCCCAGCGACCAGGTCGCCTGTCCACCTCGTTAGAGATCGTCCCACGCTGCGTTTCCCGATGTGCGGTCTCCACTCGAGAACCTTTCTACCCCAACGGCCATCAGTTCTACAAGCAATATGCTGCCCATTGCCACTTCAGTTGAGTTGAGTGACCTTGAACTTTCTTATGAGGCCCATATTGAGCGACCACGTCTCTGTCCCATATGTCATCACTGGTAACAGATACTGGTTAAAGACTTTCGTCTTGAGGCATTGCGGTATTGTTACTAGTTAATGCGTTACAAATCCATCGGATCTTGGCAGATAAGTTTACCGGAAGAATTACTTAAATTAGAGATGCCCCTGAAGCTCTGTAGTGGATATGTCTGATATGGTGAAAAAAAGCTTACTGGATATAGCTAGTCAGTGGCCATGAATTAAGCTTTGCTTAGCAAATTAATGCTAGAGAGAAGAGTTTGGGTTCTACTGTAATAAGAAAGAAGCAAATTTCTTTTGCTTAAATAAGCTCCACAATGTTAAGCTGCACTAACATAACAAAAACAAAAATACACTAATGTCGATAGGAACATTTAAATCAACAATTTTGATGTGGTTTTAAATTAGTACATGTTCATTCCAAAAGTATATCTTCACTTATGGACCTCATTTGCGCGGAATTTACGCGATATCTCTTGAAATATGTACGGAAATTAATAATCACATCCAAAAAAGATCAAGGAAACTTGTTCAGTTTTTGTGTTATGATCACACTTAACACAACAACAGACAACTCTCAATCACATCACAAAAATCTATAATATGGGTACGCGATGTAATCCGTTTAAATCCTCAGTCATGAATATCAAATCCAACTTTTTTGGAATATTTTGTTTATTGTGTAGATTGAGTTCTAATACCAACTTCGACAAAGAAAGGTTTTTTGTTCCCCCCTTATGTTAGTTTGTCTGTGCGCGATTGTACAGTAACTGCACGGCCCATTTGTATGATTCTTTCACTGGGGTAATCTATCTACTTATGGGAGGTTCTAGTGTATGAAAAGTTAAAGTTTTTTTTTCTAACCAGCAAACATTTTGATTTCTTCTTTATTCACTGACAAATGACCGCACGCGGTGTGGTCTTTTGGATTTTCTAATATTATAATTTATTTCATTTAGGCTCGCAGATTTCAAACACTCGTGATAGACCCCCAGTGCTCACGATGCATGTAAGTATACCTGGATCTTCAGAGCTTTAGCTTTGTTCGTCATTTCTTGACAAGAACGCTGGTGACCTCATACCACGGACTCATCGACTGTGTGACGATGTTATTAACGTTAATCACTTTAATTACAGTTACTAGTACAATACACAATGGTGAATACTCGACAACAATTCACACGGCTTTTTTATACTTACCCATGACATATTAAATGACTTAAACCGCAGATCATGGTGGCAAAGGAGATACGTTGTCATTTAAAAATAGACAGCTCCTAACTATGTTATGTTATGTTGCCACTTAAGCAATACTCCTGCATGATCATCTATTGTACACAAGTATACCGGTATACCGGTCTTTTAAGAGGTTTTCTGTAGTAGAAACTAGCTGTAACCTGACTAGAGCTGGAAAACTGGGTGACTCGACCGGGTACTTCACAACGCTTTTAGAAAATCGGCATAAAGTAGCTTGCTGTGTTACCTGCAGTAAGTGACAAGCGTCGGAAGCCGATTCGAGCGTCAACACTTGTCGCGCGAATTCAACATTTTTCCTTCCCTCGCCCTCTCCATTCCCTCCTCCTCCCAATAGTTTAGAATCGCAGTAGCTGCTCTGGTGCTGCTGATGTTAGTGGGGAGCGGTGCTCGCTTTCCATAATTCTTCCATTAGGTCACATAGACCAGCTAGTTGTACTGAACTTGAAAAGACCCATTATTATTTGCAGGTTACGGGCCGTTACTTTAAAGAAATGCTTGTGTGTCTCTATCATGTAACATAGAAACAACCGTTACTAAGTATTTATGACACAGCCGTTATTGCTCCTCTTCTGTTAGTCCACTTTCTTAGAAATTGGTTAGGCAATCAGCGACAAGTGGATATCATCAAAAAATATATCTCGCTAGGGTTATTACACTTAAAAAGTTTAGTTTTGATCCATTTTTATGATATTATAGCAATTAAAGATGTTTCGATTTTGATTGCTTTTGAGAGCACCCAAGCAGTGTACACATTAAAACACCAGCACAGAGCGATTGGACCGGTTAACAATCTCCGAGCGTGCATCCATGCATTTCATTGACGCTTCCTGTCTAAGGGTTAATTTGCATTGATACAAATTTCTCTGCTCCCAGGCAAAGTGAAATGTCTCACGATTACTATTTTTGTTGGATCACGTGTCTGTTTGATTGCTTACCTATATCTACCCAAGCATATTGAAGGCTCATTATTGATCACAAGATGTAGCGGTAAACGTAGCGGCTGTGGTAGATTTGTGACCACTTCTTGCCATTTACCAGCATAATGTGTTGTCATTACTATTACCGTATTACGAGATAGTTTCATAACAGAGCCTATTTAGCTGATCGTCTTCCCGCACAATCAAGGAAATCTTCGAAAAAAGATCGCTTGAACCGGTCCTCATACATCCAACATACACGCGAAAGACTGAATGTTGATGAGTGACTTACTGCCGAAATTAATGATCATTCTAAACCAAAATCTTTTATTTAAGATTTTGAATTTCATCCGTTTTTTTGTTAAGGTTGACAAATCCTTAATTCGAGATCCAATGATTTTGGATAAGATTGATTATTATTAATTTCTGACGTTAGTAAAAGCCAGAGTGAATTGCGATATACGGAGTTGAAACATGGGCTTACCAAATGGCCTACTACAATGAACGATTTGACAAAAGCTATTGCTATGATCGCACCTGTGGTAGACTAGTTAGTGATCAAATTATGATGATATTAAACAAGTGATGCCCAACGTAAAGGCAACTACTAATTCGGATGCCAAACGTGCTGATTATGGTAATGTGACCGAACGCGGGAGCGGTACTTGAGCTCTTTGTTCTGCGATGGAAATTTACAGGAAAATCTAATAAATTAGCCGAATGCAGGAGAACAGACGGTGGTACGATGGGCTAAGCAAAGAAAACCAACAAAATGACTAACGTGGTGAGTTCTAAGGCCCATGGGAGCGATAAGATGATCTATTTGCCGATTCCACATCAGATAGTACGTGAAATGATTCCTAGAAGTACATTGATCTGGTCTGTAATGATATTCATTTTTAACACGAAAATGTCTGGTCTTAATTTAACTAACTTTATTTTGTAACCTCACGTTGACTGACAGCGCCAGCTTAGCATAAGCGTATTTTCTTTGCCGCGAATAATTTTCATAATATCGCTAAACAGCTCTACGTAGAACGAAAGATGGTGGTATGATGGTGATGGTAGCAGTTATTGGACAGGGCAGCTTGTATGGTCTGTAGGTAGCCTCCCTACGGTGCCGAAGATGACCACTCCGGTGGTTTTAGCCGGTAGGAGTCCGGCATGCCCCTCCGCTCTTTCCCAGGGCGTAGGAAGTACATGATGTATTTCCACCGGATCAATAAAAAAAAAAAAAAAAAAGGTAGGTGCTTCCAATGTCCCCTCTTATATGTTGGCTGGACACTTTGTGAAGCTGGAAACTTTCGGGGTGTGTCGTGGCTAAACAAATACTGTGATTAGTAAATTTCGTATCAATATACCGTATATACCCGATACAAGTGTGTTTGTAGCTGTTTTCTTTTTTGCAGCAAGCACTTGCTGCAAATATGTATGAATGTTTGTGTATGATAACTAGCTGGGACCCGCGGTTTCACCCACCGTTTAATTTAAAATATATAATTTAGAGTACTTCGGCAAAAACACTTGACATAGAGTATGTACATATATTGGCTTTCATGGGATTCAATTTTTTTTTTGCGGAATTATAATTATTTTTCTAAGATAAAAGTAGCCTTAGCTATTCCTTATAACATCAGCTATCTGCCAGTGACAGTTTCGTAGAAATCGGTCCAGGCGTTTCGGAGATTAGCGGGAACAAACAGACCGACAGACACAGACAAAAAAATTGAAAATAGTTATTTTTGTTGTAGGTACCGTATATACTTTCATATGCATTGAGTTAAAAGCTGTTATTTTGACATTACAAACAGAGACAATTTTATTTATTTGTATAGATATTAGATAGTATAGATGTAACAATAATGTTTATTGATTATAATGTGTTTACCTACTCAATTTATTCCTAAATTGTTTACTATCGCTCAGTGTCATTGACCGCTGTTTACGTTTGACACCACATGTTTCCTGAGGAGTCGGCGATTGCAACGTGTGGCAAGGCAAGCCCATAAGGTATGGAAAGTACACCAACTGCCATTAGATTCTCACCTGGCAGCATTTCTAAAGGATGTACTCGAAAGCTGAATCAATAGAAACCGTCACTACATGTCGGAATCCCATAAAATGAACCACCGAATTTCAAAGTTGCAATATGTAAATATTTGGTAAATAAATATGTATCGGAAGATAACAGCGGGTACCGCATGCCTAATCCTCGTATTAAACGGTAATGAGAATGACGCACAGCTGACGTCGGTTATCGGAACAATACGCTCCCATGTACATCCAAACATTTATAATGGATACAGCAAAATAAAGCTTAATTGCCTTGTTTTAAAGTGCACAATGCGATGTTAAATTAAATTATGTGTGTTAAGGTGTCCGCAGGCGTGATAAACCGGCGCAAGAAAATTGTAATAAAGCCTTAACGTTATTGTATGCTTTAGAAATTGTTGTTAATATGCTAACATTATAAACAAGAATTTACCGGAATACTTAGCTTTAACTAATTGCTTTAAGTCTTAGGTCGGCGATGCATGAGTAATCAATTATACATACAATCATACGTGACATACAGGTCAAACTTAATATAAAGCGTGTAAAAATGAAATTTGCTAACACAAATCAATACTCGATCAATAACTCTCGAGTTCTGTGTCCTCAACTATCGCATAGTTAACCATATCTAATCTGGTTGCGAATAACTCTTGGTCAGTCGAGGACCAGACAATAGAGTCTATGACAGAGTATGCGTGGACCAAGTTGATGTGTCAATACCCCTTTTCTAACATATCTTCATATCGACTGAGGCTCTTAGCAGCACGAGTGCGTATATGAAAAGCATCATAATGTGGTAGCGATAATTGATCAAAATGTAAAGTAATTCAGTATGTAAAGAAAAACTCCTGCATTCATTCGTCCATCTCATGTATTCCAAAATTCTACGAAATTCTTTGCACTTTAATATATAACATCCCGTAACTTTCTTTTTCTCGTTATTAACTGCCGGTTTACATAATACTTTCGACCCAAAGTTCTGCACAATTATATTTTCAGCCAATATACCATCTCCTTTACTATTAGTTTAGTCTGACATTCCCACGGCATCAAACCATAGAGCGGAACAGGTCGCTTCTTTCACCACGGAGCACGGTGTGACGAGTCAACGAGTCCAATGCTTTGTGCTAATCCCGGACGACACAGTTTAAACGCCGTGGCGTAATTTACAATTGCGGTTAAGGCCTCTCGGAATTCAATTTTACGAAAACATGGTTTGTTATGAACAAATATGTTAGGTTTTTGGAGGTAACGCTCCTAACATAGAATTTCTATGACATTACGTGTTACTTATTCATTTCAGTACTCTTATAATTTAAAGACTTACAGCATTGAATCCAGAGGGCGAAATTCTCACGTTATTTGTTATTTTATAATGTTTTTATTCGTGCATCACTATTATAAATGGACCGTGTGGTTCCCTGCACAGAACTGCAACTGCACACGTGTGGTGCCGGCTCAGAATGCCACCACCCCATTTCATCCCGTGGGTGTCGTAAAAGTCGACTAAGGGATTAACTGGAGGATGGGCAGCAGCGTCCTTCGAGTACATTAACAACTCAGCTGCGATCGCCAACCCGTCTGCCAAGCGTGGTGATTATGGCAAGACCCCCCAATGAGCACACAAGACACCATATCGGTCGTTGTGATCTTTGGGGGAGGCCTGTGTCCAGCAGTGGATTTCATTTGGCCGAAATGATGAATAGACTACCCCTCTCTACCCATCGCACAAGTCATTAAAAGCGACTAAAGGAATATCAAGATGCTGGGCAGCAACATTCTCCCGCGGGCTAATGATAACATACTGCGAAGTCTGCCAAACTGAAGTAATTATGGCAATGTACGTTCATTGTAGCGGTCACTGGGAGTTTCATGTTCAGCAGTTACGCCATGTTCGAACTTGGCGTGAATTCATATAAAAGTGGAAATCAAAATAATACTTTAGCCTAAGAAAAACTACACCTAGATTTAATTATTGTGTATGGTCTATGGCTAAATACCCTACTTAATAGCTTTTTCAGCAGCTCCAAAAGATTACAAACTCATACTTTACTTCAAACTATAATATTTAATTAAATACAAATAAAATATCTGCATTGGATTGGAGCTCCATGAATATCGTTTCTCCGTCAAATGCGAAATGTTTTGCAAACATGTAGAATGTGTTGTCAGTAATGTGAGCCGTCTCATGTTTGATATTGAAACAAGATCGTTCCGATCCGCCGACGGTACGGAACGTACGTACAAATAAAGGGATATACGTCAGGTTTCGATCGTGTTTTCAGTTTAATTAGTTGGTTTAGAAAGTACAGGAAATGATTTGATCTGAAATTTAATATCCATAATTTTAGAACTTATGTTAGAAGACATCATTATGGTGATTGGCGCAGAACAAAACGAATCAGTAAATCTTGTTCCGTTGTGATTTTTTGAAGAGAATATGAGTTATTTTATTCTATTATTCTTAGTATATAAAGATCCATTGATGTGAAAGAAGCAGATGGAGTGGATGGATACGCATGGCAAAAACGTATATGTCACTCTGAATGCCTAAAGCGCAGTGTACCTTAAGATGCACTGGTGTATGTTATCAACTACTAATCTAGCTAGTGAATATACGTTAATTTATTTTCTTGTCGACTATTGGAAGTTATCATACTTGGTGTAACTGGTCGCGAAGACACAAAGAATTCGCGAATCTTCAATGTCTTCAATGTGACTGTTCTAAATGTGTATCCTAAAGAATAAACACTGTCACACTCGTTTGAGCAGCGGCAGAAAGACCAAGGAACACCGCTTCTTATGGATTAATTCATTATTATGTAGCAAACTGTTGCTGTTTTGGAAACTAAAAAACTGTTATCTTATTACTAATAAAGAGCACACTGCAAAAAGAAAACTGTAACCTACACTAATTTACTTTATTAAAAATAAAACAAAAATGAATAATGCTGTGTGGTCACTTCGGCCGAATGAAGACCACTGCTGGACACAGGCCTCCCCCAAAAAACACCACAACGATCGATATGGGTGTGTTGTGAGCTCATTGGGGGGTTTTGCCATAATCGCCACGCTTGGCAGACGAGTTGGCGATCGCAGTTGAATTGTTAATGTATTCGAAGGACGCTGCTGCCCATCCCCCGTATAATCCCTTAGTCGCCTTTTACGACACCCACGGGATTCGGGAGAAAGGTGCCAGACCTTTCTCTCTCTTTAAACTTTTTCTTCAGTAACGTGATTAGCGTTCCGAAGCTTGCTTGTCCTTCAGGCTTGTAATTGCTCTTTTATCCGAGGTGTTCTAGCACCATTCTATGCCAGCTGCGCGATGCGTATTTAATGATAAATGATTATAGAGCTCTTCGCAGTGTTAGATCATCTCCCTGCTAAAGCGTCTGGGTCGTGCATTGCGGTATCGTTGTATTCTTCATCATATCAGCCATAGGACGTCCACTGCTGAACAAAGGCCACCCCCAAAGAATTCTACTATTGTGTCGTCATTGTGGTGGGATTTGCAGGCGGGTTGGTGAGCGCAGAACGATGCTGTTCCACAGAAAGGACCCTGCTGCCCATCCCTTTGGTGTAGAATCCCTAATTCGCCTTTAACGACACCTACGGGAGGAGAGGGAGTGGTGCTATATTCTTAATCAGCACACTACACGGAAACCCTGCAAAGTGTTCGAAACGTCAGGAAAAACAAAAAACTAAAATATACGCGATAGAATCCGTTTAAAAGTGTTTTATTATAATGTGTAATACTCGCGAAAACCTAAGACATTATTACACTACACGGACTTTTCTATTCTATTTTATTCTGCAATTACCCAATAATTTAGCTTGAGAAATTTGAGAAAGCAGGCGCAAGTTTGTCAGTGTTAAGATTTCATAGGGATATATGTGAGTTTTCAACTCGACGAAATTTTTCTTATTAGAACAAAGATTGTAGTTATAGTTTCTAACAACGTCATTTTTGAGACGTATTTTGAACTATATTCTTCATTTATGTAATGTCACGTGATAAACACAGTTTATGAAGAACAAACATGTTTTTTTAAAACCTCAGTAGCCTGATTTGCAAACCCTAGGTGGAATGAATTTGGTGCAAACATAATTGATTAATATAGCTTTACCGTTTAGTTTTCAAACGTATTATACCTCTTTTTAAGCAGTTTCGTGTTTTATTAGTATTTAAAATGAATACAAATATAAGGTACTCAAGGTACTTCTGATTTGTACGTAATTATAACATGTGACCATATTGCTTTATGTATACTTGAACTGAAGAAGATAAAGATAATTAACGCAGTTTACGTTGTAAATATTATTATGAGCTGGTCTCAGGTGCAGTCGCGTGGGCTAGCATAGTGTGTTCCGGACTCTGTTCCACATCCTCGTCATTTGGTCAACTGACCTGCAAGCTTGTATCATTTATTCCGTCTTAATAATGTGTTATTTACACTACGTTATCAACATAGTTTTTGTTATTTCCCGCTTTGAAACAATGTTTTCAATTTGCAAAATTATATCTACGACTGTTTTAAGAGTGGTTTGCGTTTATTGTGCACAATACTTATTTAAGTCTTCCACTTCGCAACATTTTAGCGCAATAAACTCGTATAATTTAAAACAGGGGAATTATGGTAAAAGGCTTCCATATTTTTTGCGTTTATAGCCTGTTTATTGCACATGTGCCGAAGTATCAGAGTTTTATACGATTGCCTAATGAAACCCGAGATGCTGATGCATTTCAATATGTCGATTTGCTTATTGAACTTACGCTTCGTTTTGCAATGGGTGCGTGCGGCAGTTGTCGGCGAAATTGGTAAAAAGTATAGCATTAGCCGTTTTGCTCACGTGACAGGAGCGGAGGCGGAAAGATCGGTTGTCCTGTTCCAGGAGCATCGATTGGCGCTCTCGGTTAAGGATACGCGAGAGGAGTCCTTACAGCCTTGTGTTTAGGGTGTTTTTAGTGGGTTGTGTGGGAAGTTAGGTCGTAAGGTTTCCGAGCGGAGCGGGCTCCACGCGGCTGGCCGCTCGCCGCAGTGCCACGCCGGTCGCCGGCACCACCGCCCGTGTTACTGAATCCTCCATTCGGGAACATTCGTTCGATAGCAGGCGTCGCGTTGCGGTAGGTTTCGTATGACGAACGTTCGCCGAAGGTTTCGGGATGCGTGCGGGAAACAGTGTATAAAAAAAATGACAGTGTAAAGTGAATTTTTGTATGTCTCATTATAACGAAGTTAGTGCACTAGTTTAGTGAGTGTGACTGGAATTCAAAGTTTTACGCATTGGTTTGTTTTAAGTTTCAGTAAAATTTTACACAATAGCTTTTATTTATTCCTATAAACTTCATTTATTCTGGCACACGTTGACTTTCATAAATTTAATATTTTGGCCAAGTTCCCGGAGTTTCTGTTGATAATTTAATAAATCCTACACGTATTTGTTCGGGGTTTCGTAAAGTTGGATCTATGTAATGTGTGTTACTTAGTTGTAAAGTTGTAAATGTTCTTAGTCTTTGGAAATGTAATTTATTTGAGGATCGATGTCGGAGTAATTAGTTTTCAGATTGAGTGGTAGGTCTGTGGTTTATTTTACTAATTAATTGCTTGTTTGACGAAGGATCGGTTGTTTACGATGTTTCGGCAAACAGGCTTTATGAAGGGGCGATGAAATTAAAGTTCCATTTAGACTTACTTCTACTGATTTGAAAATGATGAAAGAACACGGGGTTGTAAAGAATTAGGCAGTGATTAAATAAATTAAACCAAAGTATTTAGAACATATTTCATATTCACATATTTTAATTATAGGAACTGTAACTATTTATGTATTCTTTATGCACAAATATGTACAGACGCGGAATTAAAGTCTTGGACGCTTTCTACCAGTCAGTATGAAATCCACTGCTGGACACAGGCCTCCCCCAAAGATCACAACGACCGATATGGTGTCTTGTGTGCTCATTGGGGGGTCTTGCCATAATCACCACGCTTGGCAGACGGGTTGGCGATCGCAGCTGAGTTGTTAATGTATTCGAAGGACGCTGCTGCCCATCCCCCGTATAATCCCTTAGTCGCCTTTTACGACACCCACGGGATTCGGGAGAAAGGTGCCAGACCTTTCTCTCTCTTTAAACTTTTTCTTCAGTAACGTGATTAGCGTTCCGAAGCTTGCTTGTCCTTCAGGCTTGTAATTGCTCTTTTATCCGAGGTGTTCTAGCACCATTCTATGCCAGCTGCGCGATGCGTATTTAATGATAAATGATTATAGAGCTCTTCGCAGTGTTAGATCATCTCCCTGCTAAAGCGTCTGGGTCGTGCATTGCGGTATCGTTGTATTCTTCATCATATCAGCCATAGGACGTCCACTGCTGAACAAAGGCCACCCCCAAAGAATTCTACTATTGTGTCGTCATTGTGGTGGGATTTGCAGGCGGGTTGGTGAGCGCAGAACGATGCTGTTCCACAGAAAGGACCCTGCTGCCCATCCCTTTGGTGTAGAATCCCTAATTCGCCTTTAACGACACCTACGGGAGGAGAGGGAGTGGTGCTATATTCTTAATCAGCACACTACACGGAAACCCTGCAAAGTGTTCGAAACGTCAGGAAAAACAAAAAACTAAAATATACGCGATAGAATCCGTTTAAAAGTGTTTTATTATAATGTGTAATACTCGCGAAAACCTAAGACATTATTACACTACACGGACTTTTCTATTCTATTTTATTCTGCAATTACCCAATAATTTAGCTTGAGAAATTTGAGAAAGCAGGCGCAAGTTTGTCAGTGTTAAGATTTCATAGGGATATATGTGAGTTTTCAACTCGACGAAATTTTTCTTATTAGAACAAAGATTGTAGTTATAGTTTCTAACAACGTCATTTTTGAGACGTATTTTGAACTATATTCTTCATTTATGTAATGTCACGTGATAAACACAGTTTATGAAGAACAAACATGTTTTTTTAAAACCTCAGTAGCCTGATTTGCAAACCCTAGGTGGAATGAATTTGGTGCAAACATAATTGATTAATATAGCTTTACCGTTTAGTTTTCAAACGTATTATACCTCTTTTTAAGCAGTTTCGTGTTTTATTAGTATTTAAAATGAATACAAATATAAGGTACTCAAGGTACTTCTGATTTGTACGTAATTATAACATGTGACCATATTGCTTTATGTATACTTGAACTGAAGAAGATAAAGATAATTAACGCAGTTTACGTTGTAAATATTATTATGAGCTGGTCTCAGGTGCAGTCGCGTGGGCTAGCATAGTGTGTTCCGGACTCTGTTCCACATCCTCGTCATTTGGTCAACTGACCTGCAAGCTTGTATCATTTATTCCGTCTTAATAATGTGTTATTTACACTACGTTATCAACATAGTTTTTGTTATTTCCCGCTTTGAAACAATGTTTTCAATTTGCAAAATTATATCTACGACTGTTTTAAGAGTGGTTTGCGTTTATTGTGCACAATACTTATTTAAGTCTTCCACTTCGCAACATTTTAGCGCAATAAACTCGTATAATTTAAAACAGGGGAATTATGGTAAAAGGCTTCCATATTTTTTGCGTTTATAGCCTGTTTATTGCACATGTGCCGAAGTATCAGAGTTTTATACGATTGCCTAATGAAACCCGAGATGCTGATGCATTTCAATATGTCGATTTGCTTATTGAACTTACGCTTCGTTTTGCAATGGGTGCGTGCGGCAGTTGTCGGCGAAATTGGTAAAAAGTATAGCATTAGCCGTTTTGCTCACGTGACAGGAGCGGAGGCGGAAAGATCGGTTGTCCTGTTCCAGGAGCATCGATTGGCGCTCTCGGTTAAGGATACGCGAGAGGAGTCCTTACAGCCTTGTGTTTAGGGTGTTTTTAGTGGGTTGTGTGGGAAGTTAGGTCGTAAGGTTTCCGAGCGGAGCGGGCTCCACGCGGCTGGCCGCTCGCCGCAGTGCCACGCCGGTCGCCGGCACCACCGCCCGTGTTACTGAATCCTCCATTCGGGAACATTCGTTCGATAGCAGGCGTCGCGTTGCGGTAGGTTTCGTATGACGAACGTTCGCCGAAGGTTTCGGGATGCGTGCGGGAAACAGTGTATAAAAAAAATGACAGTGTAAAGTGAATTTTTGTATGTCTCATTATAACGAAGTTAGTGCACTAGTTTAGTGAGTGTGACTGGAATTCAAAGTTTTACGCATTGGTTTGTTTTAAGTTTCAGTAAAATTTTACACAATAGCTTTTATTTATTCCTATAAACTTCATTTATTCTGGCACACGTTGACTTTCATAAATTTAATATTTTGGCCAAGTTCCCGGAGTTTCTGTTGATAATTTAATAAATCCTACACGTATTTGTTCGGGGTTTCGTAAAGTTGGATCTATGTAATGTGTGTTACTTAGTTGTAAAGTTGTAAATGTTCTTAGTCTTTGGAAATGTAATTTATTTGAGGATCGATGTCGGAGTAATTAGTTTTCAGATTGAGTGGTAGGTCTGTGGTTTATTTTACTAATTAATTGCTTGTTTGACGAAGGATCGGTTGTTTACGATGTTTCGGCAAACAGGCTTTATGAAGGGGCGATGAAATTAAAGTTCCATTTAGACTTACTTCTACTGATTTGAAAATGATGAAAGAACACGGGGTTGTAAAGAATTAGGCAGTGATTAAATAAATTAAACCAAAGTATTTAGAACATATTTCATATTCACATATTTTAATTATAGGAACTGTAACTATTTATGTATTCTTTATGCACAAATATGTACAGACGCGGAATTAAAGTCTTGGACGCTTTCTACCAGTCTGTCTTAGGTTTAATGTAGAGTCAAAACCTGGTAGGTGCATTGGCTAAGTTATTGTGACTCGAATTAATATTAAAACTAAACATAATATGACATCATTATTAACTAATAATAATATATAGAAATATGCGTACATAAATGAATATAGTGCCGTGCTAATACAGCAAAATAATATAACGAAACCGTTATGATATGTAAAACTAATGGAAAAACACGTGGTTACAGCATGTACTCTTTGATTATTATTATATTTTGGTATCAATTGGATTTGTTTATATTTCTGTAATATGCAATATAATTATGTTTTTCGTGAAATAAATAATACAGGAAACAATATTATCTACTACTATGTCAATTATTCAACACCACCACCCCATCTCCTCCCGTGGGTGTCGTAAAAGTAAGGGATTAGCCGGAGGATGGGCAGCAGCATCCATCGAGTACATTAACAACTCAACTGCGATCGCCAACCCGTCTGCCAAGCGTGGCGATTATGGCAAAACCCCCCAATGAGCCCACAACACACCCATATCGGTCGTTGTGGTGATCTTTGGGGGAGGCCTGTGTCCAGCAGTGGACTTCATTCGGCCGAAATGATGATGATGCATAACAAATTATGAGGCGTATCTTAATTCCATTAAAGGTTGTTAATAAACAGTGCTGTAAATAGTAACTTTGTAAGCAAAATGTAGGTACTTCTGAAATAATACAGGATACGATATTAATTTATTATTATGTTAATTATTCAACATTTTGACGCATGCGTTTATACACGACAGTTTTTGAAGCGATACTAGTCCCATTACAATTATTATCAGATAAAGTGCTGTAAAAAGTAAATTTGTAAGCATAAATGTAAGTAATTCTGATACAGAAAAGTATTTGTTTGATGATGGAATTCCAATTTCATCATTCTTTTCGCTGCCATTAAATGACTATTTGCGTTCGCTTCCGTTGCGGTGAAAATTATTGTGTTCGCATCCTTCGGGGTGGTTGGATATTATAGTTGGGATACTATGAGTTAAGTTAGTTCTAGAGCTTTAATCAAGGAACTTGCCCTACCTTACTAATATTATAAAAGTAAAATGATACCTTCTTTCTGCTTTGGTTTATATCAAGAGGATGGGCAGTAGCATCCTCCCGTGTGATAATAACAACATACTGCGATCACCAATCCCCTGCCAAACGTCGTGATTATGGCAACATCCACCGCTCATTGGGAGGCCCATGTATAGCAGTGGGTGTTCACGGGCTGATGTCTGTGTATCTGATGCCTTCTGCCTGCTTCTGAATATTTAGAAGTTTTGAGAAGTTCGAACTGTAATGGCTGAAATGATAATGGCATTTGGTACAAAAGTACATCATCATATCAGCCATAAGATGTCCACGGCTTAACAAAGGCCTCTCCCCCATAGATTTCCACAATTGTGTTGTCATTTTAGGGGGATTTGCCAGTACTCACCACGCTTGGCAGGCAGGGTTGGTGACCGCAGAATGGCTGCTGTTACAAAGAAGGGACGCTGCTGCCCACCCTCCGATTCACAGTTTCTTTGTCGCCTTATACGACATCCACGGGAAGAGATGGAGTGGTGCGATATTCTTAATCCGGACACCACACGGAAAAGTAGATACTTTAAACCAATTCATTTGGTTTATAATTAGAACAACCTTGTTGCCTTTGTTTTTTCCTTTTCTAACCTGATAGGCTCCCGTATGCACATTACAGTACTAATTAATAACAATGTTGAACAATTTATCCTGTAGTATGTCATAATGTGTCATGTTCATATCTTCTGTAAAGGCGCTTGCAGATTCACCGCAATGGGGATTGTTAGAAATTCCTTTCCTTTAGTTTTATGAAAAATAAAGAGCATTTTAAGTAACATATTTAAATATGTTCATAATCGGCCCAATAGTTACTTGAAGAAAAATAATTTAAGGAATTGAAACTTTTTAGGGCTGTGAATAGTGGCGTTAAAACAGTTGTGCCGTTGCCTCACTAGTACGTATTAAGAACTGTCAACCAAACGTCATCTGTCAACTAATATCAAAATATTTATAACTTCATCTTTTAATCTATATTGCACCATATTCGATTCAAATCTACTATCGACGCCGCTTAGGTATTGTTTGTTTTCCCAAAGCACGATTAGTGATACTTTTAGAGCAGAGCAGAGAGAAGTTATGTTTTTGAGAAACTAGCGCTCGAGTGACAAGATGACTGATCGTTTTCTTTTATTGTAAACTAACTTCTTCTTGTCTATCTTTTTGTTTTTTTAAAACCTTTGCCCCACACTAGGATTTTTCCTGTGTCGTGCATGCGTTTACAGACATGAATTCCACATACACCCAGACCCGGAACAACTATCTGGAGATCATACGAATATTTGTTCCGTGCGGGAATCGAACCCACCAACCGGAGCGCAGCAGCCGACTGTATCAGCCACTGCACCAACCGTGCCGTCAAGTTATAATTCCTCTGATGACGTTATTGAAGTTGAAATAAAAGTCAAAAGTATTTCTCAAGTAATATAAGATTTTTTTTGAAATTCTCACCCCAAACATCACTATCAAAACTAAACGATTTTTGACCTTTGGTGAAATGTTAAATGAAAAGGAATGCTTTGTGACGACCGCCACACCGTGCTTGTGGATGGCGACATGATATTAAAGTCGTAAGGAATCACTCTGATCATTAATAATGTTGATTGATATAAACACTTGGTATTTTTATTGCTTTTTATTAGAAATTCGATCAATCAAATTCATTTAGTTTAAATTTTTTGATGATTAATGATTGGTTCTAGAATGCCAGTAACAGATTTTATGCCGTTATTATTAATTGTTGGCATTTTCTTTCAGCCCACATTTGAATATAAGCCCATTCTTTTTGTGTCATATTATATATATATATAATTCTTCTGTACGTGTGTATGTCACTGAATTCCTACCTCCGACCTCCCGATATTGATGTTTTTTCGTGTATGTTTGAGTAAGTCCCTGGATGGTTTAGATTCACATTTGGACCCGGTAGGTGGCGCTGCAATTGGATTTGCATGTACCTGTCTGTGCGAAGCTGGGGCGGGCAGCTAGTTTATACCTTACAATATTCTTCGTTATAATGTGCTGATTATATCTAGATCACTAGATCTATATCTAGATCAGATATTGCACGAACCCGTGCAGAGGGCCTTCGTTAGTCGTCCAAAAAAAGAACTCTACAACCAATCTGTAAGGGTTACGTGTTTGAATTATGATTTTGATTTCGTTTAGTGTCCGGATTAAGAGCATAGCACCACTCCATCCCCTCTCGTGGATGTCGTAAAAGGTGACTAAGGGATTCTAAATGGTGGTGAGTATCATCATTTCGGCCGAATGAAGTCCACTGCTGGACACAGGCCTCCCCCAAAGATCACCACAGCGATCGATATGGGTGTGTTGTGGGCTCATTGGGGAGTTTTGCCATAATCACCACGCTTGGTAGACGGGATGGCGATCGCAGTTGAGTTGTTAATGTACTCGAATGTACAGCGTGGTGAGCACTGGCAAATTAAAAAATTACGACACAAGGCATGTACCCGGCCGTTTTGGAAATCTATTAAGGAGGCCTTAGTTTAGCAGTGGCCATTCTTTGGCTGGTTTGATGATGACTTGCTTCAATAATCGTCTTCTGCCCGGACCCGCTTATTTCCATTATTTAATTCCCAATGATCGTTAAAACTAATGTAAATCTGTAAGCATCTTTATCATATTGTAGGTGGTGTCTATACATAGAAGCAAATTACGATATAAGTGTACATATTTACAAGTAGATAGATTGGCGTGGGTTTTGTTATTAATATATATCATTGGGTGACCACCGAGGTAATGTAGGTACTAGTGTTTGTAAAACATTCGTTTTGTTGGATATGATAATTTAAACAACGCTTCTATTTAAGTATAAGAAGCGAATGAAACGCGTGGAATGCGTCAGAAACATTTGACGAAAGCGTAAGTCGTGACCAGTGACAGGATGAGTTTGTACCCAAGGCGTTGCATAAATGATATGTTATCGAATTTTGGCGTCATGTCTATGTTGAACGGGATTTCAAGTTTGTTCAAATAACTTGCTGTACAAAGCGTTATGGTTCTTTAAGCACGTAAAATGATTTTCATGAATTGAGTTAGCAAATTGTATGTAATTTTACTAAACGAAGAACAATAATACGGTACCAATTTAGAAAGCGAGAAATTACCTTTACTAAAGTGCCTTTTTTATTGTATAGGAGTGCAAAAGTTATAGTTTAATTTCTTATCAAAATATAAGTAGACGCTGCGGTAGCCCAACGTAGGTGTAAGACCGGGGATCCAAAGGTTCAGAGTTCGAATCCCACTTTTTGCACGTTATATCTCTTATAACAATATTGATTGTATCGATTAATACACCCACGGGATGAGAAGTGGTGGTACTATATTGTTAATCCGGACACCAGACGGGAATATCTAATGTTTAAACAGACAAAAACAATATAAGTATAGTAAAGTTCAAAAACCACTGTCTGCTATTTTGTGCTGTTGTCTTACTTCTTACTAATATTATAAATCTAAAACTTTGTATACCTATTAGGATTTTTGTTTGTCTATCTGGCTCAAAAGCTTTACGGATTCAAAAAAATTGGGCAGGGAGATATTATGTCATGGATTAGGACACAGGATACGTTCTATTGCGTTATCAATTTCCTTAACAGTTTAAATTAGTTCCCTCACGGACGAAGTCGACGAAGACAAACTCAGTAAAACCTAGATAATATGTACATAGGATGTAAGTGACAATGCACCGAAAACTTTGGGTAGAAGTTACACTTAAGCTTGTAATAAAAATAGAAAGTCATTTATCTCGGAAATAATAGGTTACAGATGTTGTAATTTTTGAGCACGAGCCATGTAGTGCGAAATGTATGCGAGCCTAGAAATCCAGTTTTCCCTTACCATTCTTCATAAAAACACACTAATGCACACAGTTACAAGTTCACATCCAATGAACTGAATAAACACAACATTATAATTGGCTACTCATACTAAAACACACCCACGACTTTGTAGGCAGCCAATCATGCCGAGCGTACAGACTGCAACACAGCAGCCGTACCATGCAACGCGTAAGTTTATTGGGAGTACCATTCTCTTTTCTATTCACTGCGTTTGTTATTCACCGATTGCGAGTTAAAAGTGGTAGATTAGAAGCATTGTATTTTATACAAAAATAATAATGTCGTTCGTGTGTCGGCCGTGTTGTGCCGGCTCAGAATGCCACCACCCCATCTTCTCCCGTGGGTGTCGTAAAAGTCGACTAAGGGATTGGCCGGAGGATGGGCAGCAGCGTCCTTCGAGTACATTAACAACTCAACTGCGATCGCCAACCCGCCTGCCAAGCGTGGCGATTATGGCAAAACCCCCCAATGAGCCCACATCACATCCATATCGGTCGTTGTGGTGATCTTTGGGGGAGGCCCGTGTCCAGCAGTGGACTTCATTCGGCCGTTAGATTAGATTAGAATAATGTCGTTCTGCTCCATCAATCCAAATGTAACACAATAAACAAGCAATTTTTTTTTATTTATGATTATTTTTATAGACAAATACAAGAAAATTCTTTCACTTGCATATGGTATATGATTCCTTCCTTGATAAAGTTATTATTTTCACTTCGGTTTTTGCATATTATCCCTGAACAACACCCCGAACGACACTTTAACAAAGTTCCACTTACGCGATCGAATCTCGACTGATGTTGTAAATCGGCCATTTTTTCCGAATAGCCCGGATAGTGAATGTCGCTGTGGCGCGGTTACGCCCCCGTACCACTCTCCTTGTTTCCTATTTCTGTGATCGTAGACAACGCGATCAAAACGCTACATGATTATTGTACTATGATATGATATTATTATGCTACTGCGAGCGATGACCTCATCCGTGAACTGTAGTGAAACAACAGCCGTTTAGTTTTTACATACATTGCAGTTTCATATGAAGATAAATAGTTTGTGTTGTTATTCAAAATAGCGTTAGGATAGACGAAAACAATTATAACTAAAAATTATAACTGGAAAAATCTAAAAATTTGTGAAAGGACTGAGGCAAAATTCAAACGCTGAGGATTCCAGAATCATGTACTGAATCCAAGTTATCAGTTTTCGTTACGATGTCACTTACATCCGTTATACCCGATTATTACTCTAGGCAGATAATAAATCGTGAAACATTTTAGTAGCGTTGCGCGTATCTAACTAACCCCCGCAGGGAGTCATTGACCTTACCGTATTATCCAAGTATTTTCGTGTTTTTGGTACAGAAATCTTTTGAGATTCATATCTACAGTAAACAACTTTAATTGGCATCAAATGCTTCATAGAACCAAATATAACAGAGATATTTCAAGAAATTTTCTATCTTACTAATATATATGATAATGATTGTATATTTGAGCTCTAACGGCTCAACGGATTCAAGTATATTTGAGACTCCATCACCCTCTAACGGCTCAACGGATTCAAATATATTTGAGACTCCATCACCCTCTATCGGCTCAACGGATTCAAGTGAAATTTGGCATAGAGGTAGATTATGACATGAAATAGGATACCCCTAATAAAAAAGCAGTCTAGTGCTGTCGCGAATGAACTGGCCATGGCTTTTGTTTAACTGACCATCGCATTAGTATAACATAACTCTCAAACAATAAAATTGCGATTGTAAAAAAAAAATACCCGACTGCATAAAATATAACATACACCATATTTAAATATTATATACCATATGTCATTCCCTCATTTAAGACGGATGTAACGACACGTCATATGTTTAAATTCATTAAGCCGTTTAGGCTTAAGAGCGAGTTAAAGAAGTAGACATACATACATACGTATACATACACTCGAAAAACATTACCCTCCTGGGGCAGTCGGGTAAAAAATACTTGTTATTGTTAAAATAGTATATGACTATCAAAATATAACCCTCAAACCCTCATTGTATGTAATTAGAACCAAGAATTCATGATCGTGGTAAAACCCTACATGTAATACAGGGCGGCACAAGGGCCATACTGTGACAATATTTGGTCCAATTTAATTTGATATGCAATAAGATTTGGTGGTCGTTTAGTAAAATTTGTCTGCTGAAATTATTATGGTGGTCATTATATTTGATCTCGTTAATTATATTTTATAAAAAGGAGTATGCATCGATTATCTATTTTAACGTTACAGAAAAAATCTAAATATCTAATAACTTGTGTTGGTTCAGTATTTTAACCGGCTAAAAGACCACTAGTGTATACAGCGTTATTCTGTGTTCTTTTATTCATTAATCAACATGCGAAAACATTATTAATATTCAAACAATAAACTTTTACGGCCTACGGTGTTGTTGACTGCTAATCTCCGACATTACTAAATTGTATTCTAGACTCGGAGATAGGCTACATCATAGAGACCGGCGAATGTTACTGAAAAAATAAATAAATCGACTATGTAATCGTGTATTTGATTTATCGATTTACTCGTCGTCGTCGAATAACAATCGAATGAAAACGAACAATCTAATCTATATGGATCCTTTGATCCGAAATAAAGTTAATAATAATACAATTGCGCGCCAGTTGTCAACATGACGTCTAAAGAAGCGCGTCGTTAACGTGGTGTCTAAAAAAGGTCGTCAAAGCTTGGGGGGATCCTTTACAATCCTCCCCGAGAAGTGGTGCCTGGGGGGCAGCCTTTTTACAGCCGCTTGCCCTCAGCTAGAGGGGGTGACCGCTTTATAGTCATCCCCTCCGAGATGTGCCTAAAGGCGTGTCACCAAGGGGCGGATCTAGTGTGATCTTACGAGGACCTGGAGCCCCCCTTCGGTGCCAAAGATGACCGCTCCAGTGCTTTTAGCCGGTAGGAGTCCGGCATACCCCTTCGCCCTTCCCTGGGGTGGACGAAGTTCCATGTAGAATTTCCACAGGACATCAATAAAAAAAAGGTAGTTGTTCCGGGTCTGGGCGTATTGTATCTGGAATTCATGTCGTAAACGCACCCACGACACAGGAGCAATCCCAGTGGGAGGCAAAGTTTAAAAAAAAAACAAAAATATAATAATGAATAAATCGTTCGTATTACAATCGCCCGTCGCTTCTACATAAATACCCAAATCATTTACTAAATCTGAAAGTTACCGATTTCTTCTTTGTTGTGAAGTGATGCTATCAATAGTAGGTAGGCCCAGAGGAAGACTCGTTGAGCACCTGTCGCGAGTGGGTCCTGACCTGGCCGAAAGTCAGTATGGCTTCCGGCAGCGGCGGTCCACAATCGACGCGATTCTTCGCGTCCGCTCGCTGTCGGAACAGGCAGTGTCCCAGCGGGGTGGGGTGGCGTTGGCTGTCAGTCTAGACATTGTCAACGCCTTCAACTCCATCCCGTGGGGCGCGATTAGGGGGGCGCTAGTCCATCACCGATGCCCCCCCTACCTGCAGGGCATCATAGGGGCCTATCTGCGTGATAGGCACATTCGCTACGTGGGCAGGGACGGTAGCGTAAAGCGGAGGGAGATTACGTGCGGGGTTCCGCAGGGGTCGGTTCTCGGCCCCTTTTTATGGAACCTCGCCTACGACGCGGTCCTGCGTGTCGTACTCCCCGCTGGCGTCAGCTTGGTCTGTTACGCTGACGACACTCTTGTGTTGGCCAGCGGGGAGTCCTTCGAGGGAACCATCCGGCTTGCCGAGCAAGCGGTGGCAATTGTCGTGGCCAAAATCCACGCTCTGGGTCTGCAGATAGCGCCTCACAAAACCGAGGCGCTATGGTTCCACAAACTGCCGCGGAGTAGAGAACCACCCAGTTCGTGGATACGCGTTGGTGACGCGCAAATCAGGGTGGGCCAGTACATGAAGTACCTGGGGCTCACCCTGGACAGTCGTTGGGGCTTCGAAGAGCACTTCGCGCGCCTCGTCCCCCGAGTCGAGAGGGTAGTGGGTGCATTACACCGGGTGCTGCCCAATCTCGGGGGACCGAGCGAGGAAGTTCGCCGTCTCTACGGGGGCGTCGTGCGGTCTGTGGCCCTCTACGGGGCGCCTGTATGGTCATCCCGGCTGTCAGGCGTCCAGCGCTGCAGAAACAAACTTCACAGTCTGCAGCGCAGAGTGGCTATACGGATCGCGCGGGGATACAGGACAGTATCCTACGAGGCGGCAACTCTCCTGGCACGCTTTCCGCCTTTCGACATCCAGGCGGAGATGGATGCGTGGGTCTACGACCAGACACGCTCTCTCCGCCAAAGTCAAGGGGAAGGCGTGCCTTCAGGGGCGTTCGACAGACTGAGGCGGCTGGCTCGACAACGCGCACTCGAGATGTGGCGACATCGCCTACGGTCGCAGTTCGCGACCAAGCGCGTCGTCGAGGCCATCCTGCCGCTCTTCGGAGCCTGGCTCAAAAGGAGCGAGCGCGTTACCTACCGTCTGACGCAGGTGTTCACCGGTCACGGTTGTTTCGGTGCATACCTGCACAGAATAGGACGCGAGGTTACGGCACAGTGCCACCATTGTGGAAGCGACCAGGATACCGCACAGCACACGCTCGAGGAGTGCCCTGCGTGGGCGGCCGAGCGGCGGATCCTGGTTGACCAGATCGGGCAAGATCTCTCTCTGCCGGCAGTAGTGTCGGCTATGTTGGCAGAGCATGATAATTGGAGTGCAGTGGTCTCCTTCTGCGAGAGCGTCATGCTGCAGAAGGAGACTGCAGAGCGGGATCGGGAGAGGGCTGATCCCGCACGGAGAAGGACGAGACGGCGCCGGGGCAACAACCGTACCGGCTCCTAAGTCCAACACGCCTGAGCCCCCTGCCGTCAACTCATGGTGAGGGGCCTCGGGGGTCGCGGGTGCGCAGATTGGGGAGTCTGCGTGCTCACACCGAGCGACCCCCGGGAAGACGGTGGTGCGCACGTGGTCACGTGCCGCCGTGTGCGCAGCACAGCGCAAAGCGAGGCTTGGGGGGATCCTTTACAATCCTCCCCGAGAAGTGCCTGAGGGGGCGACCTTTTTACAGTCGCCTTCTCTCCGTTAGAGGGGGTGACCGCTTTACAGTCATCCCCTCCGTGATGTGCCTAAAGGCGTGGCACCAAATGGGCGGCTCTAGTGTGATCTTACGAGGACCTGGAGCCTCCCTTCGGTGCCGAAGATGACCGCTCCAGTGGTTTTAGCCGGTAGGAGTCCGGCATACCCCTTCGCCCTTCCCCGGGGTGAAGGAAGTTCCATGTAGAATTTCCACTGGACATCAATAAAAAAAAAAAAAAAAAAAAGGCCCAGAGGAAAGTGGATAAATTGTTTTTCTAGCCTGAGTATCAGATGAGAGAGACGATCCTGATGGCAAGAGTCACGCCTGCCCATAACTATTGTAATGCTACCCAGCACTAGTTTTGCGTGGCACCACATTGCGCTCGTCACCTCGTGACATTAGTTGTATTTTACGCCCAGTAATTTCACTAGCTACAGTACCTTTCAAGTCTGAACACAGTTATGGTTAACGTTTAAACACTACTGCTTGGCAGCAGAATATATAGCACTGCCTACCTAGCCGGACTCTTCCAAGAGCCCTACCACTTATAAAAATCTGGAGTGGTCCATTATAGAAATATCTACAAAACTAAATATTTCTATAATGGATTGATGAAGGTATTTAATTCAAAGTCAGTGGCGTTAGGCCCCAAGTTGCAAATAGTAATGTTTCCTTAATATGTAGCATGGTTACGTATTATAACCGCTTCAGGCGCAAATGTAACCCTTACATTAGTACGTAGTCCTTGACTAGACCTTACATTAATAATAAACCTTTCAAACAGCCTCCAGGCTCCACTTCTCGAAGAACGTTTGTCAATGCACACAAATTAAGGCGATAGTGTTTGCCTATGTTTGGGTTAATCATTATATACAATATTCTTAATTATTTACCGTGTGGTGCCGGCTGAGAATAGCACCACCTCATCTCATCGCGTGGGTATCATGATAGTCGACTATGTGATTACCCGGAGGATGGGCAGCAGTGTCCTTCGAGTACTTTTACAACTCTGCGAGCCAAGCGTGGCGACTATGGCAAAGCCCAATGTCAAGACAATGAGCACTCGAACACTATCATAGACCGGTCGTTGGGCCGATCTTAAGGGAAGGTCTATGTACAGCAGTGGACGTTATTCCGCTCAAATGATGATGATTGTTTATTATCGTCATCATCATATCTGCCAAAGACGTGCACTGCTAAAAGAAGGCCTCACCCCAGAGATTCCTACAATTGGATCGTCATTATATCGGGGGGAATTTGCTAATACTCACCACGCTTGGCAGGCGGGTTGGTGAGCACAGAATGGCTCCCTAATCCCTCTGGTTAAGTCGCTTAGTAGCCTTTCACAATATTCACGTGAGGTAATGCAGTGCTGCCATATTCTGAATCCGGACACCACTAGGAATTATTGATTGTATTGTA
This sequence comes from Diloba caeruleocephala, assembly GCA_947459985.1. Classification (NCBI taxonomy): domain Eukaryota; kingdom Metazoa; phylum Arthropoda; class Insecta; order Lepidoptera; family Noctuidae; genus Diloba; species Diloba caeruleocephala. The sequence goes on along the minus strand of OX381627.1, from coordinate 9,160,592 downwards.
CACCTTTAAAATAAAAACATATGTATAAAAATGTACACTAGACAGTTTTATCGGTAATAGCGATATTTCCTTAAAACCTGTAACTAGACTTATCTAGTACAGTGGATAATATTTTCCTTGAACACCCCTCTTCAGTAACATATAGTCTATGACCTGTCGTAGACTCTGAATGATGATTTAATATAATTCATCCATAATGATCCCCTGAACGCTCCCAAGATCCCTGTTTCATATTATTCAATATTACAAAAGGTATTAATTCTCCTTCCCGACTCCCGGCCTACGTTTATTATTAGCTAATATACGGTGATGAATCATTCATGATTGTAGCTCTTAGCTCTAAAGCATGGTAGACAAGCCGTGGGCGAGGGCGTGATCACAGCCTTCCAAAGATTATAAGTATTTGTTTTCAATTTTCCGTACCATTATGTTGGCTGTTGACTTTGTAAATTGTTGCTTTGGTCTAATATAAACTGAATTGTTAAAATAAACAGTTTGCTTTGTTTACTGGTCTTGGTTAGATGTGGTTTTCATTTTAATTGTAGTGTTAATATTTTGACTTGTGTGGTTGTGTTTGCTGTATAAAGTGAGGACAGCTGGTTATTTTCAGAGCGCAGAATAGATAGATAGATAGATAGATACTTCGAATGTTTCCACGTCGTAATATAACATGAGATATTTTGTTTCGAAAGGTACTAGAATCGAAATGCTGTTGTCTTTAGCAATATTTTGATTACAGTGGATATTTTTCTAAAAGTGATAGTTCTCTTTCTTGGCGCAACTTGGCAAAATATGGACTTTTCCCTATCATCATTTCGGCCGAATGAAGTCCACTGCTGGACACAGGCCTCCCCCAAAGATCACCACAACGACCGACATGGGTGTGTTGTGGGCTCATTGGGGGGTTTTGCCATAATCGCCACGCTTGGCAGACGGGTTGGCGATCGCAGTTGATTTGTTAATGTACTCGAAGGACGCTGCTGCCCATCCTCCGGCTAATCCCTTAGTCGACTTTTACGACACCCACGGGAAGAGATGGGGTGGTGGTATTCTGAGCCGGCACCGGCACTTTTCCCTATACGCTGCTCCAAACGATAAACTTGACCAGGGTGAAGTCAGAGTGGCGCAATGCTGAATTGCTGAATTCTAAGAGTGGCGCAATGCTGAATTGATGAATGCAGAACTGTAACGATTATAAAAATAAACACGTGGACGGCCTCCGTTGATCATGGATGGTATTCATTGGCATCTTAAATTAACGGTCTTGGGGGCATACTGCCATAAACCACGCGTAAGAGTAACTGTCAGGCATTTGCTGATATCGAACGAGGAAACTAAAGAGTAGCCACGTATAAATACTAATAAATAATGCATATCCTCTTAAAATAACTTACATTTTATGAGATGAGTAGCTAGCATTATTTATAAACAGCTTACTTAACGATTTCATGAAAATATGTTTCCTGTACTCCCACAGGACACACGAACTTATAATTTTGAACACAACTAGTATAGAAAAAGTCTAAACTATTACTTACGAGCATAGAAAAAGCGATTTACGGCCGAACACTGAAACGCCACTTAATATTAAGTTCCGCTGTGTTAGTTACGGTGTTTATCAAGGTGAGTTATCCTTCTGTGTGCTTAAAAACATACTACGATCTCCAAATGTGATTATGGTAAAGTCTTCCTATGACCAATAACTGCACCGGTCGTCGAGCGGTTCATGTTAAGCAGTGGCCGTTTATAGGCTGTTTTGACAGGCACAGCAAACCGGTCGCGGCCTAACTGATGGTATTAAGCAATCGTACTAATGCAGCAATCTATTGATAACTGGCGCGTTGACGACCTAACACTGAATATGGAATGCCTTGTTTTCCGGTAAATTCCCTGGCTGTTCCTACCGTTTAAGCGGAAGCAGCTACGCATAGTTGTTATGGCGGCTGAATTATTTAGTACCAACATTGCTAGACCGATTCGTGCGGGACGTCCCGTTTATTCTTTAATCGAGATGCCAATTGTCCCGATTTTTCATTAATTTATTTATCCGATTCTCTAAAAATCAATACTTTAACTTACCATAAATTGTCAATGTTACTGAAGACGTTGACACTTACTAACATGGGATGCGACAATTTTTTAAAACTCTCCCAAATCTCTTAAAATTATTTTTATCCCTAGCCTATTATCGGTGTCATATATTATGATATTTTCTTAATCAATCATGCTACAGGTTTAAAATAAACGTTAACTTATACAAGCCTATTTAGTCCCGATTATTTGACCTTCTGCCCCGATAATTCCCTTGCTAGACCTGGTACCACTGTTTAGGATTACAGTGCCGGTCCAGCCCAGTCGTTCACATTGAACTGTACCATTAAATGCCTACGAGTGATACAGTATCTAAGTCACTATCGCACCTTCCAACACGATGGCTGTCGGCATTCGTTTGCTATACAGTTTATATATTTATCCATTGTTTACGATAAACACATGAGGTGCTAACCTGCGAATTGCAGTGCTCGTCTTCGTATAACTGAATCATGTAGTGATGAGAAATTATTATACCTAGAGGCTTTTAAAAAAAACTTAATATGATCAAATATCATTAATATGATCATGAAATGCCAGGAACATTCTCTCGGCGGCCGTACTTTAAGTAACATTAGGTATAAGCGAGATTTCTTTTGGCTACGCGTTTTTGGAGCGATCTTATTATGTAGTCTTAATAACCGATGATAAAATTCTAGTTATCGTTATACGAATATACTTCGCGCTATGAATAGATTTCGAGTATCTGTCAAACTTATTTTCATTTCTAACTTTATTATGTACCTATATGTAAAATATGATTTTACCTGTTTTTTATACGTCGATAGTTAAACCTTAACGGTAGCAATACAATACGAGCAGATATCGATTCGATTAAAACGATCGAACAATCACATCTCTACACGTGCACATATTGTTTTATTTACCTTTACAAGTGGAAGAGAAAGTAGTCTGTACCTAATTGATTTCACATACTTACGTATACTTGTATTGATCGTAATTGTAAGTTGTTCGCGATTTAGTTCATATACATTAGTCTTGTTCGTTCTTATTTTTGATTATGTTAGCCAGCATTATATATTTATCATCATCATTCCAGCTGAAGGACGTCTGTTGTTGAACAACAAAGGCCGCCCCTGGATTTTCACAGCTACCTTCTCCTTCACGTGATCGAATGAGGAGATCCGTAGAAGAACTAAAGTTCTCGATATAGCTAGATATATTAGTAACCTGACTTGGTACTGGGTGGAGCACGTTGCTCGTAGAACGGTGGCCGCGGGAAAAAAAAGATTTTACTATAGGTGGAATTAAAAGCATATCCTCGGTGAAAGCAAAAATGAATTCTGTAAAAGTAAGCACTAGGATACCTTGGCTGGGGGGTGAGGGGGTGACCGCTTTACAGTCATCCCGTCTGATATGTGCATAAAGGCGTGGCACCAATGGGCTGCTCTAGTGTGATCTTGTGACGAAGTCATGCTTCATCTTCATTTCAATCAACCTCTTTCATGACATACCTTTTATCTCCATCACTGTCCACCTCACGATTCATTCTTTATTCAAATCAAAATTCGACTTTATGTGACGTAGAGTCGCTCTTCATTTTGATCATTATCATTACACATTGGATCCTGAACGCTAGTGATTCAACACACAGCTGTTGCTCTGACGAATAGTCTCCTGCAATATTACAATTACTTATTTTAAACTAGCGTAAATTGTGATAATAAGCTAAATTTTAAAATTTATATATCCATGAAGATGAAGTGTTCAAGTTGTGAATATCAATATACCATTATAACAATGTATATGTTACGTTTCATTGAATCATAATAACTGAACTCCGTTACTTGCTGCCGTGGAGAGAGCTTCCTAGTTGAGCTAACCGGGAAGGAAACACGGAGGGAGGCACTCCGCGACAATCTTACGAGGATCTGGAGCCCCCCTTCGGTGCCGAAGATGACCGGTCCAGTAGTTTTAGCCGGTAGACGTCCGGCATACCCCTTTGGGCGAAGTTCCATGTAGAATTTCCACTAGACATCAATAAAAAATTAAAAGTAGTTTACCTTGGCTTCAGGCAATCAATAAAAATAATTGAGTATTCACAATTTCCAAGCATTCCAAATACGAAATTTGAATAAAGTTGTTACGTACTAACTGGCTGAGCTATAAACACTGTGGTGCCATAATTTGCATGACAACGGTCGTCGAGTCGGTTCAGCGAGCCCATTCAACTGTGTCTGTACGTCCAAATTGAAATTCGGCCTTCGTCCTTAGCCCTCACAAACAAGACGACAGCCATTTTTAGCTGCCGGTCGGACCGGCAGCGTGACATCATCGGACCTGATGTCAGAAATGCAGTTATTTACGTTGAAACATCAACCGATTATGGTTTTTTATTTCAAAATACACACATGCATAATATTTATATGATCTTTAGTGAATAAAACTGACCAATTGGTGCCAGTTCACTTCTTGACACAATCTTGTATTAAAATACTATATTAGACTGTAAAGGTGGGTCTGCTGCACGTATCAAAACGAACTAACAAAATATATTAGCAACAAATACCGATCTGCTGCAACTTTATAAACAAAAAGTCAATGAACATTATCAGATAAAACTTTTCATAGAAGTTATAATGGGTTCGGCAGAGGACTGATTGATAAAATACCACGTATTGTCTTTATACCAATTCATATTAAAATTCTGAAACATTTACGATTTACGATAAACAATAAAAAACCAGTTAGAAGTGCGTGCGAACTGCGAGAGAAGTCTATTCGAAAAGAAATAAACACTTTTTCACCAGCAGGCGAACCTGGGGATATTACACACACACATTTAGGTCACACCCCATTTTATTAGAAAACATGTTAGGACCCATTTGTAATGCCATGCCAGTCAAGATCAAAGAAATTGGATGACCTCGTTAAATTTTTGTTTTATTTTAATTTGTTCAAAGATTTTGACATTGCAATAATTTCAATCAATCACAATGGGTATGAAATGTAATGAAAGCAATTCATGAGTATGAAATCAAGCAATGTCTTTATAATAACAAAGCACTGAGGTTATAAAAAAAGTGCGTTTAGAGTTTAGTATAGCATTTGTCAGCATTAGTTGCAAACATCACATCTTGGACGAAGATATTAGATGAGTGACATGACGCAGTCGTCAAAGAACTTTGATCAAATTTTGGACAAATAGGTTGGATGAGAGATGAACCAAAATATGGTGGCAGCAGACCCGGCTTTGGGTTTGCAGTGCATCCGCGGACACTTGGTACTAACAAATAATTGGTGAAACTTCATAGTTTTCTGATAGGCAGCTATATCTTAGACCCATATCTTCTCTACAATCGCGCATCGGCAAAATTGATTATTATATAATCATAGAAATCTAAATAGGTCACATTTTTGTGTACATAATATATTTATGATCTTCCCATATTTTCTTTTCCTCTGTAAAGTTGGAATGAACACGAGTTTAATATTTATAAGATATGATAACCTCTTCTGTTGAATAGTTTCGACGGTTCTTTTGTAGATTAAAGTTTGATCCGACTTGTAATCCACGGCGTTTCACTGTGTTAGAAGAACAAGGTAAACAGTTTTCTATAGCATTTTCCGTGTCAATATCTTACAGAAAGTACTTTGTTATATCTGTTGTCGTGGAAACATTAAAAGCGAGTAAATAATTTCCGTCTGGGCTCCGGACTAAGAATATAGTACGCAGCCCGTAAACGTCCACTGGGGAACATCATCATCATCATATCAGCCTAAGAACGTCCACTGCTGAACAAAGGCCTCCACCTTAGATTTCGACAATTGTGTCATCATCTTGGGGGGAATTCACCAGTACTCACCGTGCTTGGCAGGCGAATAGGTGATCGCAGTATGTTGTCATTAGCGTACGGGAGGATTCTGCTGCCCTTAGTTGCCTTTTACGACACTCGTGGATGGATAGAAGTAGTCTATTCTTTGCCGGAAACCACACGAAGTCATTCATTTATGATTATTCCAAATAAATTGAGTTTGTTCTACTTTCGGCTCAACCGCCATGTAGCCCAATGATCAAAACGTTAAATTAATTCTTGCTAACTGGTAAACTTGCTCGGATAAACTCTTATTCGGTCCGTATCCGGTAATCGGTTTCTTACGAATCATTGAACTCTCAGTTATCGCCAAATCAGTTCTGTCACCGTCGATAAGCCCACTGGTACAGAGGTTGTCTTGATAATATAGGTATTTGTCGTTTGCCAATCCCCTCTGACCTTTCGCGTTATCTGTATCTATTGCCAGCACGAATTTGCATGTGAACAGTCATCGAGTTGGATAGAACGGCACGCTTTCGTTGTGACGGTGTGACCGACAGGCATGCCCAATATGTTCTATTGAATAAGCGATTTCGCTTTTAGTTACAAAGTGTACTTGAAAGTATGTCGGTGAAGCACTCCGGAATTTTTAGTTCATTTAGCAAATGGTTGCTTTCCTCCGTCAACGCCGAGATAATTCACAGATGTTCATTTGAACATCCGAATAGCTTTGTAATTGAGGCACTTACAGTATTAAAACATATTTGGAATACTCCCGTCTGTCTTTACGCAGGTGAGAATTAAGCTCGTTTCCGCGCCGTGACAAAGGTTTCATGGAACCTCCACTTTGTTTTCTGCCCCTAATTTCATTGACGTAATGAGCATTCGTGTTCACGTCCGTTCTCTGTAATTTGCTAATTGTCCTGTCGCTTGCAAAATTGCTCTTTAACGTCCTACTTTCACTGCTGTTTGAACACGCTATCTTATTAAACGGATTTTCCAGGAAAGTTCTATCGTCCTTTAATATCTGTCCACATTGATAATCGTGCAGTCCAAGAAACTTGCTAACGAGCGAAATAACGGCATTATAGCTTTAAGTAAATCTAGCTATTGGGTAGACTTCAGACAGATACCATCTGTACCAATTGTGCAGCTCTCCATTCCCACGTACCTTCGACTTGGTCTAACATCTGGTCTTATTATATTCACATTTTCTAGCCAGACAGATGTGTTTAGTCCATTGTTGCGTCAGTGAACTATGCAAGGGGTCTCGATAAATTCGACATCTAAGAGTGGCACTGTAAGAGATGCATATCGTAGATAAAATTTTCAATTTTGTTTACGGATGCATATTGAAATACCTTTGCCTTGTACCTTTGCACGTAGCTGCGTTCTAAATTTAAGTAAAAATAGTTCACTACGTTTTCTCATAATTTTAAAGATACCGAGAACCTTTTCATTATATTTAGATGGTAGATACGTCTCGGCTTCGGTTCATCAAGACACATAGTTGTATATAGTAGTGCCTTTTTTATTGAGAGACTGTCGTTTCGAGAACGTGAAACGTGAAGCGAGGTAGTCCATCCGTTTTAGGTACCACGTCTGATAACTTGACAAGGGTAAGATACGGGGCTCCCAAGTGATTGGATATGTTTTGATCAATAAATCGACTTTAAATCGTGATTAGGGACTTTTTATTTAAATTATATTTAAATCTGATTGAGTTAATTTTGGCTTAATGTAACCTCTAAATGAAAATGTACCTTAAGGTAATATTGTTAGCTAACGTGCCCGTGATTGAGATAGCGGTACGTCGTCCAACATAACATATTCTCAAAGTAGAAACAACATAGAAGAGAAAATAACAACAAGAACACGTATGCGTTTGCTACACGGCACGGTGGGTGCAGTGGCTGATACAGTCGGCTGCTGTGCACTGGGTCGCGGGTTCGAATCCCGCACGGAACAAATATTTGTATGATCTGCAGGTAGTTGTTCCGGGTCTGGGTGTATTGTATGTGGAATTCATGTCTGTAAACGCACCCACGACACAGGAGAAATCCTAGTGTGGGGCAACGTTAAAAAAAAAAAATCAAACTCGTCATTAGAAACCCGAACAAATCATTAAGTTTATTTTAGGTTTAAACAACGAAAACGTAATCAATAAAGTCAATTTAGTTCTCAGATATCGCACAGAACAGTGTTCACATTTTTTTAAATGTATTATTTATGTATACACAGCAGTAGAAAAATACAGAATATATAGGGACACTTAAGTACAAAGGCACTGGTTATTTCTAAAGAAATTTCTGCCAGCAGACATGCGACATTACATTGTGCCGCGATTAAAATATTATTTCTATCTTAGAAAATAGTTTGCAATGGATTTGTTCGATTTGCTGGAGCACCAAATCGACGAAGAAGAGTTTATTTCCTTATCAAGAAATCGTAAATAACGTGTTTTCAAAAAACGGATTAACCATTTTACCGATTTTGATGAGGTTGATTTGTTCTAGAATGGAGACCGCGCACCGGAAAACGCAGCGTGGGACGACCTTCAACGAGGTGGACAGACGACCTGCTGAAGGTCGCTGGGAGTCGTTGGATGAGGGCGGCATGTAACCGCGCGTTGTGGAAATCTAAGGGGGAGGCCTTTGTTCAGCAGTGTACGTCTTGTGGCTGATGATGATTTTATTGCTAGATTTAGTTTATTCAAAAGTGCAGTGAAACAAGGGCATGGCCTCATAAGGCATAAAATATCATCATGTACTAACAGGTTTTGTTAAATAACTACAAACAAGCATATATTAAATGGATTATGGAAATATTTTAGGTTATATCATCTAAATAAAAAATATATCTATGTAAACTTATTTTTCAGAAATCATGCAGTGCCAACTATACGTGTTGTTGACATTAAGATATTTAGGTTGACATTTAAATGACAAGTCGTATGACGTTTGAGTTTTTTTACTGGCTTGCAAGATCATTTTCTATTGTGAAATTGAGAAACGAAAACTTGTAGCTTTTAATTAGCTATTAACGCTAACTGACAAGTTACTTATAACTTTACTTAGAGATGGTGAAACAGGCCCTAAGTCTCTTCTGCCTAACGCCAACTCATCAAGTCCTCAGCCAGTCGTGTCATTTGCCTTTAAACCATAATAGAAAAAAAGCAGTAGTTTTTTTTATTTTCGTCTAGTAAGCGTTTATTACAAGGTTCGATCAACAAAGTGGCTAGACTGCGCAATGTAATTTAAGATAATGGGTTGCTACCGACCAGAGTGCACGTCTGGTCTGCCATCTACGTATACATATATGTTCCGTTTTAGTTTTTACACAGCGGTAACAGAAAAAAAGTACTCTTAAGATTTTTAAGTTTCTGTTCTACGAAATAGTGGTAGTTAAATATCAGAGCACTAAAGAAGTATTAAAATAAAATCGAAAAGATTGATTCCCGAAAATAATGTAGTGTGTCAGAAATGCATTAATTGAGATCGTTTCGTCGTTATTACAACCGCCAAACTCCTTCCTCTCTTGGAAATATTTCTGTTTTCTACTGTGGAGAATTATAAGCTACCTTCGAAATGGAAAAGTCGCCGAGTCGCTTGTAATTGCCACGCCCTCTAAACCAAACTTAAACAATGCTTGGCACCGACCATTATTCCGCAAACAAACGGCACCATAGTGCTAACAATTCTAGGTATTAGGTATGTAAGTCTAGTTCTCTATATTTTTACTTTACCCAAGCAAAATTGCAGAACACGTGCACCAATTTTGAAGGCAGAGTCTGCCAAGTCGGTATGGTGAGTGCAAAACGCAGACAGCACATTAAGGTGCTTTCAAACGTACCCTTTTTTAAATTTATTTGTTATTGGCCTCCCCATGGAAATTCCTCATGAACTTTCTCCACCCCGGGAAAAGGCGAATGGGTATGCCGAACTCCTGCCGGCTTAAACCACCAGAGGGTTCATCTTCGGCACCGATGGGGAGGCTCCAGGTCGTCGTAAGATCTAGAGCCGCCCACTGTGGTCACGCTTTTAGGTACATCTCGAGTTAATTAATGTAAACCGGTCACACCCCTAGCCGAGCGGAGGAGACTGTGGCCACCCCCAGGCACTTGTCGGGGGGAGGGGGGTGGGCGGGGATTGTGAAGGATTCACCGGACCGCTTTATGCACTGTACTGCGCCCACGGCGAGTCGTGATCACGTGAGCATCGCCGTCTTCACGGGGTTTGTTTGGTATGAGCAACCAGACCCCTATCTGTGCACCCGCAACCCCCAATTCAGCCGTACCCTACGGAACCTGTAGTGGTAACGGAAATTCTTAAATGAGTAACAAGCACTGCTTCGGTTGGTTCAGTTGGGATGGCGGCTAACGGATTTGGGGACCTGATTTCGAGATCTGATTTAATTTATAATTACAACGAGTTTCGATGGGGACTTAATATTGAGAGTTCGGGGATTTATGGTGTATGATATTTATTTTAAGTTTAGACTTTATCCAAAATTATTCAACATTACCGTTGTCGTGAGAATAAACTATAGACTACTATAATAAACGTTCCTGGCTTTCTCACGATATTGTCCTTCAACTAAAGCCACTGGTGTTTTGAATGAACTAAGGAAGTACTTATATAAGGTCCTACAAAAATAGTAAACTTCATTTCAAGGACCAGTCACAAGTATTTTTTTTAATACAGTTGTATTTTATGCTTAATGAATACAAGATAGAGAACATTATTTTTTTCACCATCTTCATCACAATGTTGCCCCGCGTTTAAAATAAAACTATTCGAGCACTTTTTATCTTCTTTTTTCACCATTTTATTACGAAAGGGACACAAAAACACGCGCCGCTGTGATGAAGATGGTGAAAAAATTTATGTTTTTAGTGCTCGATTAGGAATTTTAAATAATAATAAATCATTTTTATTTCAGGCAAATTCGCCCATATTTAGGTACAATCAACGCACTTACATCAAAACTAACAATAGAATTAGGTACAGGTATCTCATAGTGAGGAAGGGCCCGCGCCCAATAGTGGGACAAACAGAAAAATAATAATAGGTATATGTTTCTTTTTTTATTTTATTATTTATTTGCATGTAGTCTTAAGTAAAGTTTGTTAATTATAAATCCGTGAAAGGCTGTAATTATGTTTTATTAAATAAGATCAACTTATAGATAATTATGAAACATAATAAAAATGAAATAAATAAATTCATAATTGCATAAATATAGAAATTATAACTTGTTTTTTTTTATAGACGTCTAAAATATTTATTGCTTATATATATGTAATATAATTCTTTATTGTCCCCTTGATATAAAGTTCATATTATTATATTTATGTTAGACCTTATATAATTATGACATTGAAAAAATCATATTGGTACTTGCCCGGTGTAAACCCCCTAAAGAAGCGAGTCAGTTAATCCCACCGCGGCAATGAAGTATTAATAATATTCTATTATGTTCAAAACACCTTTTTTATCCTGTAATGTTACTCTAAGCCTTTTGCCGGTCGTTCTCTTTCGGAGTGGCTTTTATAACACTAATAAAGGCTTCTGTCCACATGAACTGTAAAAAGCTTTGTCGTATTAGGACTGATAATAATTACCACCGTATGTCTGAAGCACCTTTACCCTCGTCGTTGATTCACGACCGTGGCTTCGAAGCACGTGCCAGACCAAATAAAGAGAAATTGTCTGTTGTGAGACGCACCTTTATTAATCATTGTTTTCTTATGTTATGATTGGTATTATTATACGGGGTCACGTGTAGCGGCCGTAGGTAATGTATAGGATGTGTTGTTTGTATGCTCTAATTAAAACAAGATTCGCTGTTAATGATGTTGGTAAAGGACTAATTGCAGCGTATTAAGTTGTGTTATGCTGTATTGTTTTTTGTTGGTATATCATTGTTTAACCTGGTTGAACCTGTAAACATTTATAATGATGATTTTTCCTCGCCTGCGTTGAGAGGAAACTGAGCGAGGTGGATCATTTTTAATGATTATAACGTAGATCCAATTAATAACATTATAGAATAGAGAGTAGTAATGATGAGAGTAATAATGTTTTTCGTGGTTGTTATTTTTAACCCTTTTAAACTTTTTAGTGATTACTGCGGAATTGTACAGTAGATAAAACAAAATAACTTTTTAAAATCTGTAACGTTGCCTGTCACCTTAGTCATCCTGCAATCACGACTGCTGCAAAGTGTTCGAGTGTGTTTGGCAGAAAAACCAAATGTCTATAATATACGCAATGTTATCCGTTTAAAAATGTTTTATTATTATGAGAAACGAGTGTATTCTCGTGCTACTATTGTGAATATATACTTTTTTGCCTTATTACCGAATTCGAGATGCCTTTTGCTTCAAGACAATAGTATCATTGTAGCATAATAATCCGGACAGATTAAGAAGTGTTATATTCTTACTCAAATAGAACACCTCACAGAAATGATTTACACTTTTTGACCACGTAACCGTGCGATATCCTCGTGGTGTCCGGATTAAGAATATAGCACCACTCCATCTCCTCGCATGGATGTCTTAAAAGGCGACTAAGGGACTCTGAACCAGAGGGGTGGGCAGCAGCGTCCCTTCTTTAAACAGCAGCCATACTGCGCTCACCAACCCGCCTGCCAAGCGTGGTGAGCGCTCGCATATTTCCCCCAAAATGACGACACACGGCATGTAACCAGTCTTCTATGATGGCGGAGGCCATTGCTCAGCAATGGACGTATTTTGGCTTATATGATTATGAATAGTCAGATTTTAATTGTTACATTTTTCTTTTAGTATGTGTTTGTTAAAAATCTACTCAAGATGTACAGAGTTTATTTGTAGCAATTTAATCTCTGAAAACTTTAGGTTCGTTATAACTAGTTCTTAGAGTAACTATTCCGGGTTTACCCTTAAATAATACATAGATATTTTTATTATTAAGGGATTCAAATGTCTAAATACATCTAAAAATAACGGAGTTCACTAACCAACAGTTTTGCCTTACTTTTTGGCCGTTCAATACACGAGACCAGCCAAGCACGGTTGGTATTTGATCCACCGAGACGGCACTTTACCGAGTCATCCAGGAAATGAATTTAAGAAGGAACTCGAACGATTCTCTACTTCAAATTGAGTTTAGCAAGAACAAAACTACTTGAAAGAAATCCTTTATCTTTTACTAGATTGATAATTTTGTTTGATGAATACCTGCTTTTAGCGATAAGACCGCCCATTGTGCCACGCTAACTATTGTAAATAATCCTTTATATTATTTTGGTGTACAATAAAGTTATATTCTATTCTATTCTATTCTGATGCCCAAATTCCAGATCCTTCCAAAATTACCTGTAAACAGCGATAGAACTATAAAAATGTAGCTCTAAATAAAAGTATTTACAAACTGAGCATGGATAATGACCCAATTGGGTCCTTAGAGATAGTTCTTTCTTCGTGGTACATTATTTCCATCGTTCGTCTTTAGTCTATTATTCGCTCAGGTAAGTTAAGCGTGGTCTCCACTGTAGTAATTACGGCAAATTGCTACCTTTGTGCACCGCCAGTCTAGTGGTTATGTCGAATTGCTCTGAGTCCTAATATAATCTTGGCTTGATTTCTTTATTTCTTTTCGTAAATGTACCATGTTTTCAATGTTTTATAACTGTTCTAGACGTAACTTGTTCTATAATAATGATAATCTTCTTAATCTATATAAATAAAAATGAATGTTGCTAAGCGCATAACTCGAGAATGGCTCGACCAATTAGGCTAATTTTATTTTTGTATGTTCCTTATGGCTCACGATTAATAATAATAATAAAAAAACAATGCGTGGACAATAGGAAAAACGCGGGTGAAACCGCGGGCGACAGCTAGTATAATAATATAATTTTATTTGATTACCAGAAAATGAAGTGAAGTGGCAATGGGCAGGGCACATTGCTCGTAGAACTGATGGCCGTTGGGGCACAAAGGTTCTCGAATGGAGACCGCGCACCGGAAAACGCAGCGTGGGACGACCTCCAACGAGGTGGACAGACGATCTGGTGAAGGTCGCTGGGAGTCGTTGGATGAGAGCGGCATGTGACCGCTCGTTGTGGAAATCTAAGGGGGAGGCCTTTGTTCAGCAGTGGACGTCCTGTGGCTGATATGATGATGATATGATGACCAGAAAATGTTTCACAGTTGGATTACATATAACACTGAACCCCACACTAGGATACCCTGTGTCTTGAGGTCCAGTCTCTTTAATCTACAAAAGAAGAAGAAATTAGACATTTTAGGTTAAGCTACATTACACCTTTACGTTTGATTTTAGTTCAAATTGTATTAAGTAGTAGCAATAATAAATTGGGGTTGTATTCTTTAGAAGTAATAATGTGAAGTTATGTTTATAATAGAAATGTGTGTAGTGTGTGTAGTATGTGTATATGATTGGAGGGCATGACAGTAGTGTTTATGATAGATGAAATGAGTGTTTGAGTGTGGTGTGTGTGGTATGTGTGAAGGATGTGGGTTGCGTGAATGCTGTGTGAGGGTGAAAGAGCATGGTTTGGTTGTCTATGTTATTTAGGAAATAGCGATGATTCTTTCAGTGTCTGTACAATCCAAATCTAATAGCCAATTAGTTACATTTTTTTTACAGCTGAATCTAGTCATGCAGAGTAAATTGAGGTCCTTGTTAGTTTTAGAGTATAGGTGAGGGCCCATAAAAGCAACAGCTTTGTTGCCAAAGCTCAGCTTGCAGATTGGCTTGGACCATTTGAGTCTTCTTTGTGAATGTTCCTTAATTATCACAGCAATACGCGCAGTCTTGTGGAACTTAAGTTCAACTAGCCAGTATGTATAACTTGCGCACTTTTAGTACTAGAGAATCTAGGTAAAGTTGATAAGCTGGGTAGCGAATCTTTCTCTTCTACATAACCTTTAAGACTGCTCTTTGTGCTCGCTCTGCGGCAATAAGATGGCTGTTTCTTGCTGATCCCCAAGTCAGTTTTTTTTGTATCAATTCTTCTTTCCTCTTTCGTTTGGTCAATGGCCAACCTTGTGTCAGAGTTGTTCAAGCTGCCCAAAGGCCTCTGACTCTGCTTAACGACTACTGTCTAATGACAACAATCGGGACCGACGATTTAACGTGCCCTCCGAAGTATGAAGACGCTCAGATCAAATACCACTATGCTGTCACCAATCCATAGACTTACCGCGCGAAGCGTTGCTTAACCTCGACCTCGACTATCTTTTACCGATTAGCGAGTGAAACTGGATATGAGTGACGTAGACGTAACCAAGGCTAATAGACTTTTGGTCTGTCACACGATGGTTTATGGTTTTTTATACAGCAACGCTTTTCATCATGAAACTAGCTAGATCTACTTGATCGTTGAAGACTTGATGAATCTTCCATATCTTCATAGTGAGTGTTATTATCCTCAAGAAAAAATATTGTCACACAAGGTTGAGTTGCGGCTGGGTTTGGCCCTTTAAGCCACCCCGAAGCCGAGAACATGTAGATATAATGCTATGAAATTATAATATTTATAGCTAATTTGTAAATCGCTGTATCGCACAGCGATGTCGCACAGTTGCGCGAGCAATATCACCCACACCGCGTATGTTGAAGGCGCTCAACGCACTCCTGGAAACCAATCCTGAACTGGATGTTTGCTGATGAGTGGAAGGTGATACTGTTGGAATGTTTGAGAGTTGTGTGACAAGACTGAGTGAAAGAATCTTAATTGTTTCAGTAATCAGTGTAACTGACTTATTGTTAGTTCTGATTTTAATTAATAAATTTAAAAATAATCTAAGATTTACGGAATCGTCTTGGTGTATGTCAACATTCACCGGTATATGTGCGATGCTAAAGTTTAATTAATCAATTTCGAACTTACACCATAAAAACTGGTGATTGCCGACATACACAGATGCAGCTTAACATTAACTAATATGGGACATTCATACATATACAGTGATAGTTAACTCTTCAAATTTTCTACATGAAAATACTGAAGCAACGATAACTGAGCATACTCGTACAAAATGAAAATGAAAGGATAATTTGGTCCATAGTACTTGCCAAAATATATAATGAACGAATTCAATCAAACATCACTTGATGAAAGCACCAATTAGCTTCGACAATAGCACTTGGACGCAGCGTAAATTAACACGGCGTGTTTGTATTGTTGGTCGCGTGGCGGCCAACTTTTCAATGGCTATCCATGTTTGCTGTGAATGAAAAATGTTTCAGCCAATGTTTGTTTTGCGATGTTCAATTATTGGCTTCCCCATTGGGAAAGGAGGGTTGTTTGGTGTAGTTTTGAATGGATGTAAATGGTAAAGTTGGTTTGAAAGGCTTGTCATGACTTTTCCACAACCAACGAATATTTGAGCCATAATCTTGTTCTATTTAACTTTTACGGAAGTTTTCATTTTATCCATGTATTATATTTGTATCCCTCAGACTTTAAATCATATAAATTGGATACTTCCTGTTTAGTTAATCAAAATGTTAACTTGCATTATTTCCTACTATCGTTGACGGGAGATAGTCCTATACTGTATAAGTAAGGTCCTACAGAAATAGTTAACTCTATTCCAAGGGGTCCATCAGTAGATTATAGGGATCGCGTTTATTAAAGATAGCATACAATTTTAAACTATCGCGAATTTCACTCATATTAGATTTTACCCATCCGTTAACCTCGACGTAAAAACCAATGGGCTCACGACACAAAACCTTACTGGTAATTTTTGGGGTGGCTTTTGTCCAGCAGTGGACGTTTTTCGGATGGAATGATGATGATGATGATTATGAACCTCGGCGTTTCAGCCAAGTTGCACTGACCGTGGTAACGAGAAGACTTCTCGTGCTCACGATTTAGTCAAAATATTTTTTTGATTTACTTGTGCACGAAAAGTCCCGAAATCATAGTCTAATAGTCTAATATAAAAATAGTTGTAATTTTTATTTTATTTTGTAATTACGAGTATGAATAACCCCGTTTGCTGATCACTTGCCGCTCTGAGGGCCAATTCTTATCAACAACTTATCACAAAAACAAACTTATCATCGTAGCTGTAAAACTAGTTCTCCCATACATTCCAACTGCAAACATAAGTTTGTACGTACAATATTGACAAAAATATTATGTTTTTTAAGATCATAGACTTCTTATAGGTTTTCCTGTAATCTATAGGTAAAGAGCTATAATCTATTTTTTTTTTCAAAATTTTAGCCTCATTAATTATAGAGATAATAGGGGGTGGGACGAATGGTCGATTTTCGTCTATTCTACAACTCACAACAAGCGCTTCCATTTCATATGTTACACGGTACAGTTTGCAAAACTTTATTCTTTAATTTTCTATACTGCCCCAAAAAGTGACTCCATATCCAAAATTCATATATTTACGTTACACGTCCGTGTTTGGGTCGCACAAATCAGTTGCCTCAAGAGTTTGGAGCGGGCGAATTACACTTGCATTGCAATTGCGCCGAATACGTTAAACACGTCGTACGCATTTACGTTCCGGTTGTGAAAAGAAACTCACACTCGGCTCTCAGTACTGACGATATTTTACCCGACTACGGCGAAGCAAAAAAGAGGGTTATGGACGGTTGTGATCGGTATGTATTTATGTGGGTATGGATGTAGTATGCATGTATTGTATGTGTGTATGTTCATCTGTTCCCTCAGATCGCTTTAACTTCTCGCCGCATTTTGACAAATGAGGTATTGTTGGAAGCGTCGTGGTATTACGCAGATTATAGGCTATGTGACGTCACAAAATATAACACATAAACTGCTATCAAAAATAGTACAAAATAACGTTTGTTGTCCAGTGAAAAATCTATACATAGATTATTCAACACATAAATTTTCACAATTAATCGATAAATATATATATGTGATTAGAAACACTATATATACAACTACCTACTATATATATACATACATACATAAAATGGTCACACATAAAGTTAAAAGCGTAACGATAAAAACTCCCTATAACGCCAATACAAGCTTCACTTTAAAGATATGCTATACAAATTCGACAAGGTGTCTTTTATGAAAACTGAAGTGGTCGTATGCAATAAAATTGCTGACATTTTAATACGAGTATTAAGCTCCGATGACATTATGGGGAACAAGGTGTGGTGTTCCTCCATAGAAAAGGGACGGGTGGTATGCCTGGCGGCCGAAGCCCAACGGTTGAGGTTGGGCGACTGTATATATGCAGCGTTGCGCGAATACTTTACAAGTGTGATTCAGGATTCTTTGACGTCATCGGAGAGTTGCAATTAATATTCAAGTAGATGTCGCTGTAAGTTGCAGTTGTATGCTGGCGATATAGGTGTCGCCACAACGTTTAAATTATCCGGCACATAAGATCTTTGGCAAAGAACTTAACTGTGTCATACAACTGTGAGGTTGCGGACCAAGCTTCATAAATTTCTCGTAACTCTGCGTACGTAGCGTACCGTGTTCGGCTGGATTAAGCCCATATTTTTCGTGGCAGACGTGCCGTATCGCACATTTTATATTCTAGCTCGCTTTACATCATATCTGGTACATATGTTGTGTCTGCTTCACAAAGCAAGTCTCTTACGGTACATATATTGTTGGTTTCCTCACTTTTAGAGTGAAGGTTACATTTTTCCGTATTGCTACATTTCGTCATTGATCTAGTAAGACTTACACACACGTCGTCACAAAGCGGTTTATAATTATTGTGCTTAAATATTATTTAGGGGACGAAGGGGTTCGTTTCCACTTCTGTGTGGTTCCCGGTGCAGTGTAGACTCTTATCTCATTCCACCCATGGGTATCGTAAATGGGGACAAAGTGTTGATATCAAGAACATGGGCAGCGGCATCCTCCCGTGTGCTAGTAACAACATACTGCGATCACCAGTCCGCCAGCCAGTTGTGATGATCATGGCAATATCCTCATTGTATTGATCATTGGGGGGTCCAAGTCCAGTAGTGGATGTTCACGAGCTGATGTGTATGTGTGTGTTGGTTTCCTATTATATAAGACCTCATACTATCATCGGCAGCATTAACCCTGTAAGCTTAATCATTCAATTCCCGTTAGTTGAATGACATCCAATGACTGACTTCGGAAGCATTAAATTGAATTTTAAAGTCTCACGGCCGAATACTAAAACGCCACTTCATATTAAGTCCCCCTTTAACTATTTGACATCACAATTACTGTGCATGTGGTGTCTGGATTAAGAATACATCCCCACGCCATCATCTTCATCATTACCTTCCGTTGGATGTCGTAAAAGGCGACTAGGGATTCTAAACCAGAGGAATCTACGGAGAAGGCCTTTGATCAGCATCGGACGTATAATTGGCTGATATGATGATCACTATTTGAGCCGCCCGGTTTCCTACCGAAAACGGGAGTGCCGAATAGTTAAAGCAGAACTTAATATTAAGTGGCGTTTCAGTATTCGGCCGTCAGATTTTATAACAGCTGTCTAAACTGTTTGACAGCAGGGCTTGCCTGCGATCGATTTAATAAGATTAGCCTCACAAGTACTGTCAAACCGCCCGCCAGTTGGAAATAACAAAAAGTCAAGTACCCGCTTTTCAAATATCACAATCGATTCGATCGATTGGAAGTAGGTGTAGATTTTGTATTGATTCCCCCTAACAAAGGAGTTATCTGAATAAAGCATAGCAGTTTTTGTATATTTCGTTAAGCATCTATACAAATAGTAAGTATAGGTATTAATATAGTTATACCCAAGTAATTATAATCCAATATAATGTGTGAGGATGATCGAGCAAATTTTCTTTTTAAATCCCTAACGAATACTGGTGATTTCGATATCTGTTGGAATAGACCCAGGAAGCCAAAATTATAAAGTTCATAGCACAGTCTGTTACACGGTCTGTACAATCTAAAGCTTGAGAATTATTTTGGAGGTTTCTTAAGTCATTAATTGTTTCAATTTCAGGTTACAGGTTTCAGTTACTGTACGTAACTAGCAAAATGTCAACTATCTGCCAATATTAACGATGACTATTACAGTAGTCCATCGCCGTTAAATGCCTTTAAACGCCGTTAATGATATATCGTGTACTGTAAGCTAAGTTACTCCTGCGACAGATGGTAAACTGGTTAGCTCTTTTAAATAAAAAACGAAAGAGATATGTGGAAGGAAATATAACTATTCAGGTAATCGTACCGAAGCTAATACTACGAGTATAGTGTATGGACATAATTCTTAAAACAATCTTACTCATTCTTTATCTTGTTTTTTCTAAAATGGCCAGCTCCAGCGGAATGAAACCTAAGTAATGCATAAATGCTACAGTAATTGCGAGATCTTTCTCGACATTCTACTCGGTATTATGGTATGACACCGCAAACATAAAAGCAATTGTAACACTAATCGCCCCGAGCGGCAGTGTTCTGCGAAGCTCCTGACATATTAAATTTACTTGATCTTGTATTTTTATTTACTTTACTGTACGTTGCAACCCCCTCTCGGTTCTAAGCAAGGACAAATGTTGCTAAATTGACTTAAATGCATTAGTCAAAATACACTTTTTACTTTACGTTAGTAAGAAGTGTATTTTGACTGGTCAAATTCAAGCGGTTAAAAAGATGATTTGGTTCAGCTAAGAACCAAAAACTTGGACACAAAATGTTACTACTGTTACATAATGATTTGATTAATAGCTGTAATTACTGTTATTATTGTTAGCCACCTGCGCTCACCAACCCGTCTACCGAGCGTGGTGAGTACTGGCAAGTTCCTCCCAAATTGAAGACACACAGCATTTAACCCATCGTTGTGTAAATATATGGGGAGGCCTTTATTCAGCAGTGGACGTCCTTTTGCTGATATGACGATGATGTACTAACATATAGGTTTGAAGCACTGTTCAGCGTTCATTGTTGCGAGAAGAAATCCGACAAAAAACTATCAGTAGGCAGATTGTTAAATGTATGTGTGTATTTTGTGGATACAATTTATGTCGAAAAGTCATTGGGTCCAATCGTAAATGTTGTTACAAATTAAAATGTTTTGCGTTGTTAAACTCTACAATCTCACTGACAGAAAGATAATCTTATTAAGACCTTTTTTTTTCTTTTTTTTGTATTGATTTCCAGTGGTAATTCTACATGGAACTTCCTTCACCCCGGGGAAGGGCTAAGGGGTATGACGGACTCCTACCGGCTAAAACCACTGGAGCGGTCATCTTCGGCACCGAAGGGGGGCTCCAGGTCCTCGTAAGATCAGACTAGAGAATCTTATTAAGACCTATCTACGTCCTACGATTTGACTAGATATCCTGGACTCCAAAAACATTATACGCTTAATAAGAACCGACATCTCGGACACTGATTCAAACTGTAGAAGAAATAATAATAAAAAAACTCCTTAAAATATTTTCAAAGCGTGTTGTAACAGAATGAAATAAAGCGCCTGAAACTGATTTTTTGACACAAAAATCTTACTACATTATGATTTGATTAATAGCTATAATTACTGTTATTATAGTACCACAATCTATATCTCCATCTCTTATAACTTCGGTAAGGCGCTGTTCAGCCTAACACTACAACTCTTCTACTTTTATAAAACCTTTACTGTTCATTGCCTTCTTTACCACGACCATTATTTACTTTCTGCTATTACCGGTAACATTCATACAACTTTGTCGAGATGAGAAAAGGTGGTTGATGTTATTTTTATTCGTTTTTCTTCCGTTACATCGTAACCACTATTTATTGGGTCAGCTCCTCCCGGACCTCAACGTTTAGCTCTCGGGGAAACTTTCAAATAATAAGTTATTACTGGAGGCATCAGAAGCTATTACTTAGGAACGCCTCCAGCAATATGTTCAGTCATTTGTTTTTATTATAAGTTTTCTTTCCTTACAACACTATGTTAATGCGTTTTTTTTATTAGGTTCCTTGCGGTTCCGTATTAAGAATATAGCACCACTCCATCTCCAGTAGATGTCGTAAAAAGCTACTAAAGGACTAAACCAGAGGGATGGGGCGGAATTTCCCTTCTTTCTTCTGTGGAATAGCAGCAATTCTGCGCTCACCAATCCGCTTGTCAAGCGTGGTGAGTACTGAAATACTCCCCCCAAAATGACGACACACGGTATGTAACTGTTCGTCTATGGGGGACACCTTTGTTTAGCATTGGAAGTCTTTTGGCTGATGATGATGATCATGGCGCTTGGTAAGGATCGCGTTTGCGTGCTTTTATCAAGGAAGTGGTAGTCCACTTCCTTTATAAAAAGCAGTAAGTAAGCATCGTAGTAAGCCTTGGTTGACCCCAGGATTACTACGATGCATACGCAATAGAGACAACCTTCATAAAAAGTTTTCATTAAATCCAGACAACCACGTGCTTGAAATTTCGTATAAAAGATATCGCAATTTTTGTAACGCATTGCTGAGAAAATTAAAATGTAATTACGAAAGATCTCTTTTGCAAAACACAAAAAATAACAAAGACAAATGGAACGCGGTTAAAACTATAATACAACAAAAAAAAACAAAATACAGCAGCAGATCATCTAATTAAAAATACAAATAATTCTAATAGAATAGAGGACATAAATAATTACTTTTCAAACATAGGTAAAAACCTAGCAGATAGCATAACTAAATCTTCTCCTACTGATTTATTATCCTATAAATTTGACATACCCACTAATTTAAATTCAATTGTCTTACTTCCCCCAGATGAGCGGGAAATCGAAGCACTGATTCTTAACCTCAACAACGATTGTGCTGTTGGTTGGGACTCCATACCTGCTAAGCTTCTTAAATCAGCTAGACATATCATTGTTCCCACTCTAACGAAACTCATAGAAATCTGCTTTGCACAAGGTGTTTTCCCAGGAGCTTTTAAAAAGTCTCTAATAAGCCCTGTCTACAAGAGTGGGCTGAAGGACGATTTTGGGAATTATCGGCCTATCTCCGTTCTCACGTCAATGTCTAAAATACTTGAAAAGGTACTGAATACTAGGCTAATAAGCTTCATGGATCATAATAAAATATTATCAGATTCTCAATTTGGCTTTAGAGCGAGAAAGAGCACAGACGATGCTGTCGGTCAGCTGGTAGATCATGTATCATCTTGTTTGGATGCTAATCAAACATGCGTAGGTATTTTTCTCGACTTAGCCAAGGCTTTTGACACCGTTTCGATTCCTTATCTTGTAGACAAACTGGAACGGATTGGTATTCGGGGAAAAGCTTTAGAGATTTTTAAAGACTTTCTCAATGACCGGACACAGAGAGTCAAAATTGGAGGACATATTAGCTCAGATGCCCGGGTTGTTTATGGCGTACCACAAGGCAGTATACTCGGCCCGAGTCTCTTCCTGATTTACAATGATCTGTGTCAACAAACGATTGAAAATTGTAAAATTTTTACATATGCTGATGACACCGCACTTGTATTTCATGGAGAGACCTGGGAGGAAGTTAAACAAAATACCGAGCTGGGACTAGTTAGGGTTAGCCACTGGCTGAGAGCTAACCTGCTAACCCTAAATTTTTCAAAATCGACGCTCATTCAATTTAGTTTCTCCTATCGTAAACCTGTGAATATTGACGTTAAATTACATGTATGTAATTTACCACCTAAAAATACGACTTGCTCCTGTCTAGCTATTAATAAATCAGAAACTGTAAAATATTTAGGAGTTGTACTAGATCAAAGACTAAGCTGGCGCCAGCACATAGACCTCACTACCGCACGTATTAGAAAATTAATTTGGATATTTAAAAAACTAAGAGATGTTGCTGATTTTGAAATATTACGCACGGTGTACTACGCGCTTGCACAATCGGTACTTGGATATTGTATTAGGGTCTGGGGCGGTGCGTGTAAGACTCTCATGATTCGCCTCGAAAGGGCTCAAAGATCTGTCCTTAAAGTAATGACTTTCAGGCCTTTCAAATTCCCCACCAAAAAATTATACGAGGAGTGTAAAGTACTAACAGTAAGGCAGATATACATTTTACATACTGTCACCAAGCAGCACCTTATTTCACCATACAATAAAGATATAATAAGTAAACGAACCACACGAAATGTTTACCCATTTTTTAAATGTCACACTGCATCTGCTAGAAGGCAACACAAGTACTTGTCCATCTATTTATATAATAAAATTAACATAACACTTAAAATAAATCCTCTTTCAATCCAAGAAATAAAAACTAAGGTTAAATCATGGCTTCTGACGCAGGACTACTATGAAACCGAATACTTACTAATATAGATATTACAAAAAACCACAAGCATTATACACAAGCACAAACACCCTCATATACACTTAACCACAGTCATAAATCATCACACATATTTTCTTCACAATATTCATATTTTATATTTTATTTCAATATTTCATGATAAGCTTTGTTAATTTAATTAAAAACTTATTGCATAATAATTTGCTCACACAACAATTGGGAAATGACACTGACTCCTGTAACACAGTTATTGTACCTAGCACGGGAGTCAGGGCCTCACTACTTTGTAATCGATTTTTATGCCAATAAAGAATTACTATTATTACTATTATTATTATTATTATTTATCTATGACAGTGCTAGTTTAGTTTAACATTTACGGAAACAAGATTTAAGTAGTTGTACGAATTAAGTTGCTTGATTAATCAATCGTCTATTATTAACTACTACTACTAACAGTTATCTTCCCTATTCTAGAACAAAATCCCCTCTACTATAGGTATCATCGTCATTATCCACATAATATCAGCCAAAGGACGTCCACTGCTGAACAAAGGCCTCCCCATACATTTCCACTTCGAGCGGTTACATGCCGCCCGCATCCAACTACTCCCAGTCGTCCCACGCTGCGTTTTCCGGTGCGCGGTCTTCTCTCGAGAACCTTTTCATCCCGACGGCCATCGGTTCTACGAGCTATGTGCCCCGCTCATTGCCACTTCAGTTTACTAATCTTGTTAGCTATGTCGGCCACTTTCGGTCTACGGATCTCCTCATTTCTGATACAAAACCGCAATGCTCTGCTATAGGTAGCGGAAAGAAATTGACACTAACTACTTTATTTTTATGCTTCTCGCATACATTTCTACCGGTAATTTCTGGCGAAGCCAAAAGATGCCTCCAGTCACGACACTAACTACCTTCGACGATGACTTTATATACCTACCCACGAAGCACAGTAAAAACGACATTTCATGTGAATGTGTTCCTGCCTTTTATGAGCTATTAAAGTAAATGTAGATGAGGTAGAGCATGAAATAAATTATCTGTGTAAAACTGCGGGTGAATCGTAACGTGTAGAAACGTATTTTCGTTGTCGTTTCCTCCAGTGTTGTGGAGCTAGCGACCGACATAGTTTGTGCAGTGTTCATTAGCGTTGGTTCCATTGGAATTAAAGAGAAACAGACAATTAGTTGCATATTATTTTGCGTTATTTTTTTTAGTTTAAATACTTGTGGTAACTGAGAATTGTAGGCCATGGTTATTAAGTAACTAAAGACTGTAGATAACGTGTGCAGTTTTTTTTTTTCGTTTTGGTTTAATTATATATGATCATGAACGGTGACGGAAAACGTCTTGAGGAAACCTGCATACCTGAGAGGGCTCCAACCGAAAATGGTCTCAATGGTGTGTGTAGTTCGCCAACCCGCACTAGGCCAACGTGGTGGACTAAGGCCTAACCTTTCTCATCGTAAGAAGAGGCCCGTGTCCAGCAGTGGGACATCAATGGGCTGATTATGAACAAATCCACTAGTTATCTATGTGCATGTTATGGCATACTGTTTATTTTTTAACACAAATGTTCTGTGATCTGTGATTAGGTTAATTAAACATGGTTCAATAAAAAAAATTAACTTATTATTTTTAGTGGTGGTCTCTTATTGTAAGGGTCCGGGTAGTTAGGTACCACGGCAGTGCTAGATATTCGCCGCCAAGGCGCCATTCAATTGTGTTTGAACTTTAAATAATACAGTGTTCCTGCTTGAAAGGTAAAAGATTTAATAATTGATTTCTCGACGTGCGAGTGCAGTTTGGTACCTCTCAGTACTAGGTCCTTCTCCATAATTGTAAACGGCAGGCGTCCACGCTTACCGCCAGGCGAATGATATCCTCATCCCGTTACTAGGCTGCATAAAAAATGTTTCTATAATTAAATAACTATGGCTCCATCAGAACAACATTAAACTACATGTTTATAATTATTCACTCGTTGTTGAGCTCATAAATAATACTAGTAATAATATTCTTAAACTTCTCAGTCCATGTAACTCCCATTGCAACATACCTTATCATTATAGTTTCAATTTGATACAATAGCCTTACAACACCGGGGACAATCCGTGACTTAATTTTATAGTGCAGCTAGTCCCCGGTTAGTATCCCATTACATTTTAGATTAAGATTCTCTAACTTTCTGCGTGTGGGACCCATGTCCCCGCGTAAGCCTATCGAAAGACCGGGTCCCCCCTTACATGGGGTATAAGCCCATGTATGTAATAATACATCATATAATTAAACCATAATGCTTAATATTACCGGACAGTAGCACTGACTTATACTCGATGACAATAGCAAAGGAACAGTTCCTTTGCTGATACCATAGAGTTAGCTTTAATTGTACAGTTCAGTGTTACAGTTCAATTGAACTGCAAATGTGTGCATAATCTTTCCATGTACATTGTTGTAAGTGCAATGTTACCCTCTATAGTTGTATGTCACAGCTTTGAATTATTCTATTTTTAAACTATGACATTTTACATGCTGTTTGACTGTTTTTTTGTTTAAAATATACTGTGGATTGCAAGCCAGTAGGTAGAGAGACTCCGCATGTGGTCACGCGCTGCCGTGGGACGCACTGGGGGATCCTTTACAATCCCCCTGGGGGGGGTGACCGCCTTACAGTCACCCTCTCCGAGATGTGCCAATAGGCGTGGCACCAGTGGGTGGCTCTAGTGTGATCATACGAGAACCTGGAGCCTCCCTTAGGTGCCGAAGATGACCGCTCCAGTGGTTTTAGCCGGTAGGAGTCCGGCATACCCCTTCGTCCTTCCCCGGGGCGAAGGAAGTTCATGATGAATTTCCACTGGGCACCAATAAAAAATAAAAAATAAAATGTAGAGAGACTCAGCCGGCAGCAAAAATGTACAGATAACATAAGAAGCATTTACTTTAATATCAGAAAAGGCATGTGGCCACAGCGGTCTTCCTCCAGGTTATGTGATAATGACGAAGAGTTGTTCACTCGCTTGAAATCCTCAACCTTGCCTTTTTGCAACTATGTTGGGGTCGACTTTTATTCTATCTAGAACTGGTATATCATTACTTTTACACGGAGGGAATGCCCTCTGATTTCCGCGCCTCAATTAGTAAAGTAAACCGATATCGTAAGGTTAGACCAAATGTCAGCCGTTCGGGCTTCTGACTGTAAGTAAGGCCTGTCATAGGTATTCGTATGACAAACGGGGATCGAAGGTCTGACGAGCTCTCAGAGATTCCACTGCGTGAGTGGTGTGAACAGAGATGTCACCCATTCAAACCATGACTGCGATAAGCGCAGCACCTTGCAGGTCGGTCCAGCAAATGATGCTAGATTCTACTTTATGATAAAACACTTTTAATGGATTAATTAACGTGTGGTGCCGGTTAAGAATACCACCACCACATCTTATCCCATGGGTGTCTTAAAAAGCGTCCTACGGGTACATTTATCGCCAACCCGTCTGTCAAGCGTGGCGATTATGGCAAAACTCCCCAATGATCACACAACACAAACCCGTACCGGTCGTTGTGGCAGTCTTTGGGGGAGGCTTCTGTCCAGGAGTGGACGTTTCACGGACGAAATTATGATTATGATCAATTACATCGCGTATAGGTATTATCGTTTTGTGTTTTTACTAAAGTTTCGAAACATTCGTGGTAAGAGGATGGCTAACTACCGAAATCAATCTAATCCAAAAAAGGGATTGATTTGGGATTGAGGGTATTTCTTTTTTGTGTTAATACAGTCAAAACACAAAAACAGATGAAGTTAAAAATCTTAAATAGAAATAAAGATTTTGGATCACATAGCCAGCACATAGACCTCACTACCGCACGTATTAGAAAATTAATTTGGATATTTAAAAAACTAAGAGATGTTGCTGATTTTGAAATATTACGCACGGTGTACTACGCGCTTGCACAATCGGTACTTGGATATTGTATTAGGGTCTGGGGCGGTGCGTGTAAGACTCTCATGATTCGCCTCGAAAGGGCTCAAAGATCTGTCCTTAAAGTAATGACTTTCAGGCCTTTCAAATTCCCCACCAAAAAATTATACGAGGAGTGTAAAGTACTAACAGTAAGGCAGATATACATTTTACATACTGTCACCAAGCAGCACCTTATTTCACCATACAATAAAGATATAATAAGTAAACGAACCACACGAAATGTTTACCCATTTTTTAAATGTCACACTGCATCTGCTAGAAGGCAACACAAGTACTTGTCCATCTATTTATATAATAAAATTAACATAACACTTAAAATAAATCCTCTTTCAATCCAAGAAATAAAAACTAAGGTTAAATCATGGCTTCTGACGCAGGACTACTATGAAACCGAATACTTACTAATATAGATATTACAAAAAACCACAAGCATTATACACAAGCACAAACACCCTCATATACACTTAACCACAGTCATAAATCATCACACATATTTTCTTCACAATATTCATATTTTATATTTTATTTCAATATTTCATGATAAGCTTTGTTAATTTAATTAAAAACTTATTGCATAATAATTTGCTCACACAACAATTGGGAAATGACACTGACTCCTGTAACACAGTTATTGTACCTAGCACGGGAGTCAGGGCCTCACTACTTTGTAATCGATTTTTATGCCAATAAAGAATTACTATTATTACTATTATTATTATTATTATTTATCTATGACAGTGCTAGTTTAGTTTAACATTTACGGAAACAAGATTTAAGTAGTTGTACGAATTAAGTTGCTTGATTAATCAATCGTCTATTATTAACTACTACTACTAACAGTTATCTTCCCTATTCTAGAACAAAATCCCCTCTACTATAGGTATCATCGTCATTATCCACATAATATCAGCCAAAGGACGTCCACTGCTGAACAAAGGCCTCCCCATACATTTCCACTTCGAGCGGTTACATGCCGCCCGCATCCAACTACTCCCAGTCGTCCCACGCTGCGTTTTCCGGTGCGCGGTCTTCTCTCGAGAACCTTTTCATCCCGACGGCCATCGGTTCTACGAGCTATGTGCCCCGCTCATTGCCACTTCAGTTTACTAATCTTGTTAGCTATGTCGGCCACTTTCGGTCTACGGATCTCCTCATTTCTGATACAAAACCGCAATGCTCTGCTATAGGTAGCGGAAAGAAATTGACACTAACTACTTTATTTTTATGCTTCTCGCATACATTTCTACCGGTAATTTCTGGCGAAGCCAAAAGATGCCTCCAGTCACGACACTAACTACCTTCGACGATGACTTTATATACCTACCCACGAAGCACAGTAAAAACGACATTTCATGTGAATGTGTTCCTGCCTTTTATGAGCTATTAAAGTAAATGTAGATGAGGTAGAGCATGAAATAAATTATCTGTGTAAAACTGCGGGTGAATCGTAACGTGTAGAAACGTATTTTCGTTGTCGTTTCCTCCAGTGTTGTGGAGCTAGCGACCGACATAGTTTGTGCAGTGTTCATTAGCGTTGGTTCCATTGGAATTAAAGAGAAACAGACAATTAGTTGCATATTATTTTGCGTTATTTTTTTTAGTTTAAATACTTGTGGTAACTGAGAATTGTAGGCCATGGTTATTAAGTAACTAAAGACTGTAGATAACGTGTGCAGTTTTTTTTTTTCGTTTTGGTTTAATTATATATGATCATGAACGGTGACGGAAAACGTCTTGAGGAAACCTGCATACCTGAGAGGGCTCCAACCGAAAATGGTCTCAATGGTGTGTGTAGTTCGCCAACCCGCACTAGGCCAACGTGGTGGACTAAGGCCTAACCTTTCTCATCGTAAGAAGAGGCCCGTGTCCAGCAGTGGGACATCAATGGGCTGATTATGAACAAATCCACTAGTTATCTATGTGCATGTTATGGCATACTGTTTATTTTTTAACACAAATGTTCTGTGATCTGTGATTAGGTTAATTAAACATGGTTCAATAAAAAAAATTAACTTATTATTTTTAGTGGTGGTCTCTTATTGTAAGGGTCCGGGTTACTAGGCTGCATAAAAAATGTTTCTATAATTAAATAACTATGGCTCCATCAGAACAACATTAAACTACATGTTTATAATTATTCACTCGTTGTTGAGCTCATCAATAATACTAGTAATAATATTCTTAAACTTCTCAGTCCATGTAACTCCCATTGCAACATACCTTATCATTATAGTTTCAATTTGATACAATAGCCTTACAACACCGGGGACAATCCGTGACTTAATTTTATAGTGCAGCTAGTCCCCGGTTAGTATCCCATTACATTTTAGATTAAGATTCTCTAACTTTCTGCGTGTGGGACCCATGTCCCCGCGTAAGCCTATCGAAAGACCGGGTCCCCCCTTACATGGGGTATAAGCCCATGTATGTAATAATACATCATATAATTAAACCATAATGCTTAATATTACCGGACAGTAGCACTGACTTATACTCGATGACAATAGCAAAGGAACAGTTCCTTTGCTGATACCATAGAGTTAGCTTTAATTGTACAGTTCAGTGTTACAGTTCAATTGAACTGCAAATGTGTGCATAATCTTTCCATGTACATTGTTGTAAGTGCAATGTTACCCTCTATAGTTGTATGTCACAGCTTTGAATTATTCTATTTTTAAACTATGACATTTTACATGCTGTTTGACTGTTTTTTTGTTTAAAATATACTGTGGATTGCAAGCCAGTAGGTAGAGAGACTCCGCATGTGGTCACGCGCTGCCGTGGGACGCACTGGGGGATCCTTTACAATCCCCCTGGGGGGGGTGACCGCCTTACAGTCACCCTCTCCGAGATGTGCCAATAGGCGTGGCACCAGTGGGTGGCTCTAGTGTGATCATACGAGAACCTGGAGCCTCCCTTAGGTGCCGAAGATGACCGCTCCAGTGGTTTTAGCCGGTAGGAGTCCGGCATACCCCTTCGTCCTTCCCCGGGGCGAAGGAAGTTCATGATGAATTTCCACTGGGCACCAATAAAAAATAAAAAATAAAATGTAGAGAGACTCAGCCGGCAGCAAAAATGTACAGATAACATAAGAAGCATTTACTTTAATATCAGAAAAGGCATGTGGCCACAGCGGTCTTCCTCCAGGTTATGTGATAATGACGAAGAGTTGTTCACTCGCTTGAAATCCTCAACCTTGCCTTTTTGCAACTATGTTGGGGTCGACTTTTATTCTATCTAGAACTGGTATATCATTACTTTTACACGGAGGGAATGCCCTCTGATTTCCGCGCCTCAATTAGTAAAGTAAACCGATATCGTAAGGTTAGACCAAATGTCAGCCGTTCGGGCTTCTGACTGTAAGTAAGGCCTGTCATAGGTATTCGTATGACAAACGGGGATCGAAGGTCTGACGAGCTCTCAGAGATTCCACTGCGTGAGTGGTGTGAACAGAGATGTCACCCATTCAAACCATGACTGCGATAAGCGCAGCACCTTGCAGGTCGGTCCAGCAAATGATGCTAGATTCTACTTTATGATAAAACACTTTTAATGGATTAATTAACGTGTGGTGCCGGTTAAGAATACCACCACCACATCTTATCCCATGGGTGTCTTAAAAAGCGTCCTACGGGTACATTTATCGCCAACCCGTCTGTCAAGCGTGGCGATTATGGCAAAACTCCCCAATGATCACACAACACAAACCCGTACCGGTCGTTGTGGCAGTCTTTGGGGGAGGCTTCTGTCCAGGAGTGGACGTTTCACGGACGAAATTATGATTATGATCAATTACATCGCGTATAGGTATTATCGTTTTGTGTTTTTACTAAAGTTTCGAAACATTCGTGGTAAGAGGATGGCTAACTACCGAAATCAATCTAATCCAAAAAAGGGATTGATTTGGGATTGAGGGTATTTCTTTTTTGTGTTAATACAGTCAAAACACAAAAACAGATGAAGTTAAAAATCTTAAATAGAAATAAAGATTTTGGATCACATTGATGACTAGTTTCGGTTGTAAGGCGACAGGTGTCGTTACAGACGTTAAAAGTTATTACTAGCTGCTGCACAATTCATATAATTACGTTTTGTACTTCGTTAACTTTCGAAATTTAGATATTCATATCATTTCGAAATCTATAATATACGCGATGGAACCCGTTAAAAAGTATTTTATTATAATGAGTAATAATCGCGAAAACCAGAAGGACATCATTAAATAGATAAGACGTTTTAATAAATATTCACGAGAGCAACGACGCGGGTACAAGCTAGTCTTCAAACAAATCTACATAATACGAAAAACGTTTTCAATTGACCGAAGGGCTTGGGTTCATAAATTCGAAATACCGTTACATGAATACCTTAATCAATTCAAGTAGAGAGGTATGACAAGACTCGGAATGCCCACTAATTATATATGACGTATGCATTTATAATGAATTGAATATTAATTGGGTACGTGTTTTGATAATTGTTTAGTTTTCACACCTTTCTTCATATGCGATAGGGTACTTACGAAAGCTATACAGTTATAGCTCGCGTACGCTTTCGTTCTGCTTGCGATTCCATTCATATTACAATCTGCTTGCGTTCGCAAGTTGAAAGCAGGCAGGTCGCTATCAAATGGGATCTCAAGTTGTCGCAAAACCTTGGTTTCAATGAAGTTGTCACGGCTCCCATGGCTACACATGTGCTATTTACCTAATCGAACCATTAGTATTGGGTTGTAGCACGTTCTAAAATTCATAATAAACTCGTTTTCGATCATGAGGTTCTAAACTTCCTGCCCATCTGGACAAAGTTTTTTATATCAGTAATCATTCATCATTTTAACTGAAACGTCCACTACTGGACAGAAGCCTCCCCCAAATATTGCGACAACGACAGGTATGGGTTTGTGTTGTCATTATCGCCACTCTTGGCAGACGGGTTGGCTATCGCAGTTGTGTTATAAATTATAATTGCACTCAAAGGACGCTGCTGCCCATCCTTCGGATAATCCCATATTCGCCTTTAATACACCCCCGGGATAAGATGGGGTGGTGGTATTCCTAGCCGGCACCACACGGAAATATATCAGTATTTTATAATTTTATAAAAGTATAGATATGCATATAAAAGTTCTTTAACACATTTATATTTAAATTAGGTACGCGTGATAGACAAGGATGGCTCACTCGTGATCACTGATAGTGGAGTCAATGGCTTTCGACGTCGGCATCAAAACAATGAACTCGTAAGTTTTTATGTGGTGCCCACAAATGTCTTCTTCAACATCGTTTCACTGTGAATAACTGTCGCTATCCTTTTCACACTGGTAGATACTGAACAATTAAAAAGAAAAAGCAATACCTAGTTTTGTAGTAAAAGTGGTGGAACTTAAATGAAATTAAAGAGACTGATATGTTTTTGTCACGATTTCAAGCTTATGCAGC
The DNA here is from genome assembly GCA_947459985.1 of Diloba caeruleocephala. Taxonomy (NCBI): domain Eukaryota; kingdom Metazoa; phylum Arthropoda; class Insecta; order Lepidoptera; family Noctuidae; genus Diloba; species Diloba caeruleocephala. Next base: position 9,127,025 of record OX381627.1, on the reverse strand, counting down.
ATTATTAAGTCTAGTGCGAGTAATTGTTTTATTTGGTCTTGGATCGAAGTAAATTTACCAGTATTTTCTGTACTTCTTTTTTTTATACGTACTAGCAGTAAGCTCTCAAAGAGCTGTTTGAATTTTGAACGTAAGTGTGTGCCATACTAAACGGAAACGACCTTGCCCACAGACTGCTTCCGAAACAGCACATTTAGGTTATCTGTTCCGGACACAAAGTTCGTTCCAAATACGTGACTATTTTAAATGTCTAGTAAACTTATTTTAAACATCAAGCTACCAAAATTTTACGTGCTTTGCACAAAATGAAAGAGTAATAAAGCCACCGTGATCGGTGGTTCCTTTCAATTGATTTCATCAACTAAACGAGTCTCCAGTAATGATATTATCGCTGCGTAGAGCGCTCCCATTATTGACCGCGCATTGTTCATGTCTGGCCTGTTCTCCGAGGAATTTATTATATTATCGAAGCGACTCCCTCGGGACTTCTGGGACACTGTCGCATGACGAGAATTCTAAAGAAAAATCTGAAGGGTCTGTGTAATGATACTAGTGGCTTTGGTCTGAAAAGGAAAATATATTTTTATAGCCTTCACTTGCGGCTTTCTTGGCGTCGCCTATATGATTTTCGACATGGTTTTCTGTGATAATATTTTCTATTTATTACTATGATTTTGTTAACTCGCTTTCTTGTATGTCTGTTCGGGAGGAATTCTGTAATTGATTTTAAGCTAACTGTCCAATGAGCCAGAGACTTACAGAAAAACAATTGGATGCTCTTACTTTCTCATAATTCATCATTTCGGCCGAATGAAGTCCACTGCTGGACACAGGCCTCGCCCCAAGAATCACCACAACTACCGATATGGATGTGTTGTGGGCTCATTGGGGGTTTTGCCATAGTCGCCACGCTTGGCAGACGGGTTGGCGATCGCAGTTGAGTTGTTAATGTAATCGAAGGAAGCTGCTGCCCATCCTCCGGCTAATCCCTTAGTCGACTTTTACGACACCCACGGGAATAGATGGGGTGGTGGTATTCTGAGCTGGCACCACACATAATTAATCTACCTTTAATATCGAGCTCCCCACGTTTTTATTTTACATTAAAACATTATGTTCTTCTTCTTAAATTTCATTTTCCCAACCCTAAGGAAATATTTTTTTTACAATACCATTAATCTATCATCATATCAGCCAAAGAACGTCCACTGCTTAACAAAGGCCTCCCCCATTGATTTCCACAACGAGCGGTCACATGCCGCCCTCGTCCAACGACTCCCAGCGACCTTCACCAGGTCGTCTGTCCACCTCGTCCGTCGCCCCACGCTGCGTTTTACGGTGCGCGGTCTCCACTCGAGAACCTTTTTACCCCAACGGCCATCAGTTCTACGATGTGACCCGTCCATCGCCACTTCAGTTTACTAATCCTTTCAGCTATGTCGGCACGGGATATCCACTTTTCTGATTCGATCTCGTAGACAAATACCAAGCATAGCTATCTCAATATACAACTCGCTGAGTGACCATGAGCTTTCTTATGAGGCCCATGGTGAGTGACCACGTCACTGTCCCATATATTACCCTGGTAGCACACACTGGTTAAAGACTTTCGTCTTGAGGCATTGCGGTATTGTTGACGAAAAGACGTTGCGAAGTTTCCAGAACGCCGCCCAGCCGAGTAGATTCGAAGTTTGATCTCTTTCTCGAAGTTGGACCTACCTCACTGGACAGTTTGTCCCCAGATAGACATACTCGTCAACAACAACTACGAAAACAGAGCTCCAAACGGATATTGGTATGGGCACGACAAGGGCATTTGACATGACTTTCGTCTTGCCCATGTTTATTTTAAGGCTCTTTAAACATACTGTCGTGAAACAATATTATTTTAAGGGGAGTAGAGACAAAACGCATTAACTACCTTACAGTGCTTAAGGAGTATGCTTATGTTTAGCATTGACTGTATATGGAAAATTAACAGCTTGACATGAATCGAAAGTTAATTTCCGAAGACGCGTTTCAAACTTAACCGCCATAGCTGTTAGCATTAAACTAGCAATAAAGTAGAGACAGTGCGGCTAGTTTTAATTCTGCAAAGAGAGTAAGTAACCGTTTTATAGTTAGTCAGCCAGTTCATTGACCCGCCCGATCCGATCGCTAGCCGACCAGACGACGTTTATTTCTTCTTGTATAATTTGTTAACTATGGAATGAATACTAATTCGATGAATGTAAATAAGACCATGTACGATGCAACGGCACATTTCTCAATTAGAGAGCTTTTACGCGACATGTGCGTTTCCTTTAATATCCAGTTCAGTTCGCGATGAGTCGTCAAGAAAGCCGTGCGTCTCATTTTGACTCTCAGTTCATTAATTTAGGCTTTTTATCTTTTAGATATAGAATATATCTAATATACATCTTAATGATTATTAATGATGATGAATGTATTTTTTTTTCATTACGTTGTTGATTTAATACTAGCTGTGATCTCCTATAATTGAGGAAGCACAAGGCTTAAATGTATATTGTTGTTATTATTTATAATGAAATGTGTATTCTTTGTTGGAGATCCTAATAAAATAAAATAAAAAATATAATAAAATATTATTTGATGACATTTAATTCCAAAGAATAGTGTAGTTTAACGAGAAACTATACAGACAAGGTTATAAAGATATTATGTTTTCGGAAAAAATCTCTCAAGTTACGCAAATCATAACCCTTTATCTCGAAGTTGTCCATGTAGTTATTAGAATCTAAAATTTATTGTAAAGAACACAAAACATCCCAATACTTTTTTAAAGAACAGAAATCGAATATACAAATGAGTGTAATTAAGAAAATTATTTGAAAGATTTCTTTAAATTACTATTTAGCAAGATTTCTGCACAAGTATCGCACAATTATCTGCTCTTTCATACTATTAAGCAAAATTTCGAAACGTACACATTGCTAGTCTTCAGTTACGTATTTGATTGCTAAAACTGACCAACTAAAACTGTGTAAACAGCGATGGTTAGAATCCCTCAACTTTGTGTAAGCAACTATTATTTTTGTCGATATTCCACAGATATTTAGTGTAAGTTCTAGTAGGGGATAGATAGTTGCGTTTTAATCGGCTTGCTAGTAATTAATCCTCCCGCTTCCCCTTTCTGGTTTCATTGGCTGACATGTCACGTGACACCCGCGATGCCGGCCGTCGCGTCAGTTGCGGTAGCAGATAGGGAGCGATTTCTTGTCGTTAGTGAAGCATACTCATCATTTTGTCCGAAAGACGTCCACTGTTGGACATATGCTTCTCGCAAAGATCCCCACAGTGACCGGTCCTGCGCTAGTCGCATCTAGTGGAATCCCGCAACCTTTTACCAGATCGTCGGTTTATGTTGCGAGCTCTGCCCACGCTGTGTATTATAGTACGCAGTGGCCATTCGAGTACTTTTCGGCCCCATCGGTCATCCGTTCTACTAGAAATGTGTCTCGCTTACTGCCACTTAAGTATAGCAACTGTTCGGGCTATACCTGATACCTGCAAGCGAATATTAAAAAAGAAAGATAAAGATACGTTGATAGTAAAAATTAAACGTTTGACTGAAAACTCGGACCATGTAAATGACGCTTTAAGTAGTAATTAGCTAAAGCGATAATTAAATCGGCAATATTAAAAACATACAATCTGTTCATTAGGCTTGAGTGTTGAAAGAGGTTTTATTTCAAATCTAAATCGAGGTTTTATTTCGTTTGCTAGTATATCTGGCTGTTCATGCCAGCGGGTACGAAAATTCGATGGGGACGCTTGTATTCCATGTTTTTTGGTAGCGTTGCTGTAGGTGGCACGTTTTAATTACGAACGGGGTATTTCAAATCATGAACATCATGACATTAATTGCTTTCTGTAGTAACTAACTAAATTGGTTCTGTTTTATATGTTTTTATGTACTTTCGTAGATTCGTCCCCTGCTCTCGGTCGCATGCACTTTGTTAGGGAGCTGGCGAGCAAAATGTCTATATGACTTGGCATTTTTATTGCTTTTTACAAATTTTAAGCTCTGTAACACTAAACTTCCGCGACGTAGGGACCTTAATTGACTAGACCAAATTGATTCGTATTGATCTCAACTATAATCCTAGTGATATGAAACTTGATCAAAATCATTCACCGAAATACTCGACAGCTCCGTAAGTACATTGCTTCAGACGTTACATGATTGCAGATTTTAACACTGCTTCAACTAAAAATATATGTTCACTGCATGGTGAGGTTATTTACAGTATGCTTGCTTTTTTATACCACTAAGGTGGCAAACAAGCTTACGAGTTGCCCGATTGTAAGCGGTTAGCGTAACCTATAAACGCTTGCAACACCGAAAACATCGCCCGGTGTAAATATTGCTGACTGAGGAACCAACCTATACCATCATCATATATCATATCATATCGGCCATTTATACGTCCACTGCTGAACAAAGGCCTCCCCCATTAATTTTCACAACTGTCAACTGTCTTATCATTTTGGGGGGTATTTTGCCAATACTCACCACGCTTGGCAGGCGGGTTGGTGAGCGCAGTATGGCTACCGTTTCACAGAAGGGACGCTGCTGCCCATCCCTCTGGTTTAGATTCCCTTAGTCGCCTTTTACGACATCCACGGGAGGAGATAGAGTGGTGCTATATTCTTAATCCGGACACCACACGGATACCATAGAGTATAGTAATACATTGTATGGTAACGTTACGTACACATGGCGTAGAAAGAAGTACCAATTTATAAGTTGCTAGGTGAGCACAGAATGCGGAAATATTAAACTGAATAAAATGCGAACAGCGCTGTTTATATGAATTTCATCATCATGATTATCATCATATCAGCCGAAGGACGTGTTCGGCTGAACAAAGGTCCCCACCATAAATTTTCACAACGACCGTTTACATGACTTGAATTACCTTCACCTAAAATTAAATTCACTAAAATTCTCTCAATAAAATTATAAAAATCTACTTTTATTATTAAATGGTCGTTGATATTCGAAGAAGGTATTGTTTCGTTATATTACAGAAGACTGAAACGTTTTTACGGCAAGATTTAACAGTGGAGTAGGGTTGGAGGATTGCGTGGCTTACTTTAATTTGTACAAGATTGGCTGATTAACCACTTGATATTAATACTTTATTACACGGATATAACACAAATTGCGTGATAATACTCAGTTAATTGTCACTTTAATAAAATATCATTAAGATTTTGGCTTTGTTTCGATGCTTTATGGCTCTTGTTTACGTTGCGATAAGCCCAAAATATTTCGTTGTTGTTTCTGTAGATAAATGAAGATTAATGCGGATTCCTTTGCTTAGTTCCAGCTGTTCTACAAAAGAGATCAAGTTTCAAATAAGGATTTAAAAACAATTGTACAGCAGCTAAAATATAATACAAATGAATAAGTACATTCGAAATTCATAAAAAAATATTCTCAGATAATGCCAGCTGCAGTAAGTCACAGTTCAAAATACCTTCTAATAAGTCTTTACGGAGACTTCGAAGGCACAACTACTGATTTACCTCCGCATTAAACGACAGTTGGAAACTTCCTAACTTGTACCCACGTAAGTTCACTCTGTCAGAAACTTGATCTGCCCGAATAAATTTGTTTTCCGACTTTATTAAGTTTCATATTTTCGGATGCTATCCGTGACTTGTTTTCTTAAAAGCTTCGAATGCATCTAGGTTATCTTCCTGGTCTCGTCTCGGCTTTTGACTAGGATTTTGGTTAAAAATATTAAAGTGCAGGAGAGAAACGAGTCATGCGAAAGTTCTCGGGATATTTTGTAATACCATTTCTTACAAATGGCTGAATTGTTTTTGTATTTCGTAAAGACAAGAAGTTGTCTGAGTCCTTCCTATCCTTTTACGGTTGATTCATTTCATGCCTGATTTTTCAATCGGTGGTAGATAATAAAGTGGCACAACTGAACAATATTAAAGTACAAAGGGGAATGCCCATCGGCAATACAAATAAGTATATATAAGTCGTGTGGTGCCGGCTTAGAATACCACCGCCCCATCTCCTCCCGTGAGTGTCATAAAAGTCGACTAAGGGATTAGCCGGAGGATGGGCAGCAGCGTCCTTCGAGTACATTAACAACTCAACTGCGATCGCTAATCCGTCTGTCAAGCGTGGCGATTATAGCAAAACCCCCCAATGAGCCCACAACACATCCATATCGGTCATTGTGGTGATCTTTGGGGGAAGATATTAGCTTCAAAACCTTTCATCGAATAATTCTATCACCAGAAAGTTATGTCAAATATATGGAAGGTTTCTTTTTAATAATTTACTTATGGAATGCAGTAAAGAATTGAATTGAATTGAATATTATTTAATCATTCGTTCAAGTTCCTTGATGACTTTATAGGACTAAAATAAAACTACTTAGCAAAAAAAACGAAAACTACTTTTTGTTCAAAACTTTATTTTTCATTTTAGTGTAAATAAATGTAGGAACTTTTTCCAATTTGGTATCAGTATTTAACACAAAACATAAGAATGACTCAAATCGGTTCTCTAATTCGGAGGAGTCGAAACAATTAAGACATCATCTAGATAAGCGCAGTAAAATTTAACCTGTTTATTGAAGCTGGTTAAAAACTACTCAACCATATGTAATGAAATTTATATGGGACTATCACGAAAGCATTCTGCATCTATAAAATAAATTGCTCTAATCGGTCTACAAATCTCGGAGTAATCGGTGTACATCGAATTGAGAACCTCCTCCTTTTTGAAGTCGGTTAATAATCGTTATCGGTACTTTTAGCCTAGTTAAACAAACTTACGAATAATTTAATTACCCATATTTTATTCTGAATAGAATATAGGACTATTGGTATTTTCTGTTCATTTAAAGGGCATTCCCATTAAAGTTGAGTTTTGCACCATAAAGTAAGCGCTCACTATTTACCTCCACTGAACATTATGTAAATGAACATGTTGTTAACACTTAAAAGTGCGGGAATCCACCAAATATGTATCTAGCTGGACCGGTACTTAGCCGCAATACATAGGCTGCACTAAAAGTATCGGGAATGGAATATTTCCACTGTTCCTGTCATATTAAAATCTTTTTAATTGAAAACTCCTTGGTTTTACAAATCGAATACCATTTATTTATTTAAAAAAAGATTCACGGTCTTGTCACAAGGTTTTGTCAAACGTGTTTAGTCGTTGAGAAAATGGAACTGACTCGAGAAAATTCAAGAGCGATGATTTATTATGACTTTCGAAGTGGTTTAACACAAAAACAGTGTGTTGACCGGATGATTTCTGCATTTGGTGATGAAGCCCCATCCAAAACCACAATTTATCGCTGGTTTGCTGAATTTCAACGTGGACGTGTCAAGCTCAGTGATGATCCTCGTCAAGGTCGTCCAAAAACTGCAGTCACCCAAGAAAACGTTGATGCTGTGCGTAAGCTGATTGAGGAAGATCGACATGTGACATACCGCGAAATTCAGGCATCTTTGGACATTGGCATGAGTCAAATACAAATAATCTTGCATGAACAATTAGGTGTAAAAAAGTTGTTTTCCCGATGGATACCGCATTTGCTATGTGAAGAGCAAAAAGCGGCTCGCGTTACTTGGTGCGTCAGAACTCTCGAAAGATTCCACGCAGGATCTTCAAATGCTGTATACAACATCGTATCAGGTGACGAATCCTGGATATATGCGTACGAACCCGAAACAAAAAACCAGTCACGAGTTTGGGTGTTCGAAAATGAGTTAAAGCCAACAAAAATTGTTCGTTCACGGAGTGTTGCAAAAACATGGTGGTCACGTTTGTCTCCAAAACCGGCCATGTTACGACTATTCCTATTGAGGGACAAAGAACGGTTAATGCAGAATGGTATGCTAGCATTTGTTTGCCACAGGTCGTTTCTGAACTCCGTAAAGAGAACTGCAACCGCCGCATCATCCTCCATCACGACAATGCGAGTTCTCACACCGCGCACAGAACAAAAGAGTTTTTAGAGCAAGAAAACATAGAATTATTAGACCATCCGCCGTACAGCCCCGACCTAAGCCCTAATGATTTCTATACTTTCCCTAAAATAAAGAATAAATTGCGTGGACAGAGATTTTCATCACCTAAAGAAGCTGTGGACGCCTACAAAACGGCCATTTTGGAGACCCCAACTTCCGAATGGAATGGTTGCTTCAATGATTGGTTCCATCGTATGGAAAAATGTGTCAAATTTCGCGGAGAATACTTCGAAAAGCAATAAATACATTTTTAAATAGTAATGTTGTGTCACTTCCTTGATTCCCGAAATTTTCAGTGCCGCCCTCGTAACCTGCGGCCACAACAAAAGCTAAGCACCTAACTGTATTCCAAATATACGTCAATATGGTATGTATACCACGTTATAAACTTAACAGATGTCGTTCGATAGCCTTTTGCGCCTATATTGATGCCGATAAGTCCTAATTAGCCATTTGTGGGTTACCCGTTGTCCAGACAGGTCATTGTTCGAACTGACTGTTCAAGTGCTCGTGCTTTTTGGTATTCGCGACGAGAACAGGTGGCGTGCGTGACACCTGCTTCCGGCGATGCGCGTACGCATATTTGGGATGTAGAATGCATGTCGCGGACGCTTTATTGGTCAGTCGTGTCTGGACGTTCGATGCGTACACATGTGATAAACGGCGCCGGTCTCGCATGCTTTCGGAACAACGTTCCATATTGGTCGAACTCAGAAAATAAGTAACAGATATTTACAATGAACTCAAGTGAAATTTGTTTATGGTAGACATGTTTTTGGCTTAAGATCTTGTAGCGGCATTTTGCTCATATTTGTATTTATTATTTCGAAAGTAATATTGTAGTTGGGATACTCTGAATGGTATGTGGTTGACAGTGTTTTGTATGTACTCCGCTGTTATCTCAGCCGGAACAATTGCCCGCCGGCGGAAGCTGCTGACAGTTCCAACAGCTAAATGATAATGTTTGCCAGTGACTGCCACTTTAGAACGTTTGCGCACAATATTTCTTCGTACCTTGTGTTATATATTAGATTACTGTACTTGTAGTATTTTTAATCCTATTGTTCAAAGTTAACATTGATCCGCTTGATACAATAGAGTCCTCAGGAATTTATGTCGTATCGACATTTAGGCACTGCATGATAAATTTCCAATAGACTACTCCAGAACTTATACGTTTTCATGTCTCTTTTGGGTCAATGTCAATCATGTAGATACAATGCATTGTAACTTGAAAAGCGGGAGAGGAGAAGATCTTGACTTCATCGTGATGACAAGGGTAGTCGAGCTACGACTTTTAACGCAAAGGTCGGAAAACGTGTTCCTGAAACCTTTTGTTGGCTCAACTTGATAGCGATTTACTCTGTGCTCTCTCTCAAATACTCGGGAAAATAAAAGCTATTGTGTGATAAACTCAATGTTTACGTACAAACCTTTGCGCAAAACTTGAATCATTTTCTTTTAATTTCAGAGAAGCAGGTTATAATATTCTGCCAGTTCGTAGAGAATCAAATCAAAAGTGGACTGTGATCGCCTTATAGGCGTTAAATAAGTAGTCATAGTATTAACATTAAGTGCTTCTTTACCAAATATTTTTACCTTTTAACCAATAAACCAGCCTTAACTTTAGAACGAAGTCACTTTAAAGGACCAACATTAGAATTTTGTAAACATTTTGTAGTTGTCAGACGCCTTAATTTTTTATTGGATCTAGTGTAAGTGTAATAATATTAAGTGCATAAATACGTTTTATACGGAATCATTTTGTATGAAATCAACGAATTTTCGTAGAATGGTAAATGTAGTGGAAAAGTGTTGTTTGTGGTGGTCCCGTGACAACGTGAGGTGGTGTTGAAACTTGTGAGAAAGTTCTAGAAAGTGGTGATCATGGAGCGGTGCGACGGATTCCTGGTCTACAGAAAGCCGGTGTACAGGGTCTTCCAGTATTTGGAAACGTAAGTAAATTAACAAACATGACCTTGATGTACGCTAATAATTATTCTAGGCTTATGATGAAATAACCGAGTTCTCCCTTTCAAAATTTACGTAGTCTGGCTAATTGTATCGTGACGTCATTCAGAGCGTTAAAAGCGTGGTATATACGAATGAAAAGTGAAAATTTTACGTACAAAACGATTATTATCAAGAGGTTCTCGTAAAAAATTCAAAAGTAATATTAGACCTCTGTTAATTTTGATGTTCGTTTCGCCAGCAGATTTTAGCGAGTAAAAATAAAAGAATTCTTTATAAAGGGCAGATTGATGATAATATTTTGGCCTGACAACGACCTTGAGACTTCCAGGTAGTTCTCGGAGTAAGAAACGATAAACTGCTTGCAATCCTGCTTTATTAACTAAAATAAGATGTTATCGGCCGAATACTAAAACGCCAGTTAATATTAAGTCTAAGTAATATTAATTAAGATATTAATATCTTAATAATTTTCTATTGTTATCTATTAAGATATTAATAATTTTGTGCTAAAATTAATAGTAGACTAGGCTTATTGACCTTTTTCTGATTTTTTTAACCCTATTATTTATGCACGTATTCTTAATAATGTCTATAATCTGAATAAAGTCAACGCTTGCAGTTCGAAAGTGCGTCCTCATGATATAAGAAAGTTTACTTTTCCGGATCATAAACCAAGTTTCTCTTGCCACCAGTTATCGCATAATGAAGAAGCGCCGCATGTTCAGTGGTTCGAGCTAATCATTTATTAAAGAGATCGTACCCCAGATTGAGACATTGTGGCAAATAGCTTCGAACAGTTCGGTAGACGAGCCTGCATGTTTCATGAGACCCGACGGTCTGATAGATCATTGTTCCGACACTCGATTTCGGATCTTAAAGTAATAATATTGGTGATGGAATTTGCATAAAGGGACAAGTAGTCGAAAATTTATCCGTAATATTCGCGCTGGATATGTATTAATCTTCCTAAAGAGTTTGAGATCGTTTTGAAAAGTTTTCGGCAGTTAACAAACTTAATAATTATGTAATTGTATAAACATAATTACATGAACTATTTATTTAGTCTGTTTAAAGTTATTCTCTGGTTTACTGTCTGAGAAAATGTTTTCCTCATAAACACAAAGCTTATATAGCAACCGAAGTCGAAGGTAACCAAATACAATAGAAAATTTGGTCTCCAACATCAGTATCTTTCGGTCTCTCTAGTTTTCAATAGAATCCGTTGCCAATATTGACAAGGTAAACGGCATTGAAGCACGCAGTGTTATACGCAAAGGTACAATACGAACCATTGTAGGCCCACATATTGGAATACCCTTGAAATAGGACGCTTTGACCCAATGGTATTAGGGATAAAATCGGAATTATTTGACGTGGGATTTGAAACAGTTTGAAGGTAGTCTTGTCTTTGAAACTATAGGTTTGGGGGCCGCGAGCGCGCCTATTGGGAAATCTGTCGTGCTCATACCGAGCGACCCCGGGTAGACAGCGGTGTGTATGTGGTCACGTACCGCCGTGTGCGCAGCACAGCGCATAGCGAGGCTTCGGGGGAATCCTTTTCAATCTCCCGAGAGGTGCCTGGGAGGATGGCCTCTTTACAGTCGTCTTCCCCCACCGCTTTACAGTCATCCCCTCAAAGATGTGCCTAAAGGCGCGGCACCAATGGGTGGGTCTAGATGGAGATTATTCGAGTTCCTGGAGCCTCCCTACGGTGCCGAAGATGACCACTCCGGTGGTTTTAGCCGGTAGGATCCATAGCATAGCATAGGGCATAGCCCTCCGCCCTTTCCCGGGGCGGAGGATATACAGTATTTATTTCCACCGGATCAATGAAAAAAAAAAAAGGTATTCGACGGAGGAGGAGGCAAAAAAATTTTTTTTTTAAACTTTGCCCACATTAGGATTTCTCCTGTGTCGTGGGTGCGTTTACAAACACAAATTCCACACACAATACACCCAGACCCGGAACAACTACCTGCAGATCGTACAAATATTTGTTCCGTGCGGGGAATGGAACCCATGAACCGGTGCGCCGCAGCCGACTGTATCAGCCACTGCACCAACCGTGTCGTGAAAATGAAGAAACGAAAAGAATTATGATTGTGCGTTCTCAGCCAACTCTAAAACCGATCGTATATAAATTGTCATGATCATGGTATAAATTTGTACTTTATGGAATAACAGAATGAAGTTGCTTGGCTAGTATATAAAAAAGCTTTAAAATCGTACAAAACGCATCGAAGCCGCGAGAATTCGTAAATTATGTTAACCAGAAAATTAATATGGTCCACGTGCTTTGTAATAAAATATAAATACATTTTCATACAGCGGTGTACGTTTTGAATAAATTTCACATAAACAACAAGCGGACCGGTGTGAGTTGGAGCAAGACGTCGAAATTTACATAAAATCACGATATTTCACCAGTGTTCCAGCCGGCATGAATACCTATCCAGTGTTACTATTGATCTGGCTTTAATTTTTAAGTTCTCTGAATAAAATATGTCCACTGTCTCTAGGTTTTTTTATTTCATTTATAACATCAACATCAAGATTTTCAAAAGCAGTTGTTTAAGGGCTCAAACTTAGCTTCAATTAGTAAATTTTCTCGCAAATACTAAAATAATCTTGACTAAATTTGCTAGGTCCAATACAGAAGCTACAGAGAAGATTTTATCAGTGCCAAAACAATGCTCTCATCGAACAATAGTTGGCCTAATGGATCTATTTGTGAACTTACTAACCCTCCATCCTCAGAATATAGACTCCATTATAAGTCGTCTCTAAAATCAAGGTCAAACAGGACTTATGGAGGGTTCCTAAGAGACTTCTTAAGTGGAAAACAGCTTTATCATTTTCAAATGGTACTCGGCCTCGTGAGCTTTGGAAAGCTTGGACGATATCCAACTTATTTTGTTCCCGAAACATTAATTTATGGAATTCATTCATTTTATAATATAAGCTCTCATTAAAAACGGATTTTGAAAATTGTCAAGGGAAAAAGGGTATTTACAGATCACGTGGTGGATTATATAAGAACTCAAAGAGTGTACTCTAACATTAATGTGAAGCTTTAATGAGTTGTCCGACTATTATGCTTTTTTTAAACTTCGTACCAAAGGGTGGGATGTTTTCATAACGCATTTTAAATATAGCGGGTTTAAAAGGGGAGGTAAGTGTTTTCTGAAGCGCTTAGTATGTTTTGGGCTTTTTTGGAACGCGCTCGTTTGTTTAGTTGCTTATAAATAGGTCTATAAAATTTAATGATTTGTCTTGGGGAATTGTTCTGGATTTTTGGACATGTGTTGATGATCTTGGTAATTGATTGTATGTTCAAGCTAGTTTTGGAAAGTACTGGGATTTGTGCGGTATGAGAATATATATAATAGTAACGAAATAAATAATACACTTTATTTTATACCATTTGGAATTTAAAAAGTAAAATATAAATATAAAGTACAATGTTATCGCTAATAGCGATCTTTTCTAGACAACCTTAGGGTGGTCTACAAAGTATTTATCTTGACTTTAAGAATGTTTGGGAGATATTATGGTATTATAATGAATAATTTATAATATTATTATAAATTATACAGGTTGCATCTGTTCCGACTCTTTTATGGATGAGATCATTAAACATTGGTTTATTTCCAACCATGTGATGCCTTTTAGATAAACTTACTATAGTAAATGTATGTATAATTATCTCATAAATCCGTAACTCGTGTGTAGTCCTGCTTAAGAATATAGCACCACTCCCATCTCCTCCCATGGATGTCGTGAAAGCCGCCTAAGGGACTCTAAACCAGGTCAGCAGCGTACCTTCTGTGAAACAGTAGCCGCACTGCGCTCTCCAATCCCCCTGCCAAATGTAGTGAGTACTGGCATATTCTCCCCAAACTGACGACACATGGCAAGTAACCGATCATCTTAATGGGGGAGGTTTGGTTCAGCAGTGGACGTTTTTTGGCTGATATAATAGTTATGTCATAAATCGCTACTCTATTTTAGTTTGTAGTTTTCCTAATCATAATTTTGCCATTATGCCGGACTCCTACCGGCTAAAACCACTGGAGCAGTCATCTTCGGCACCTAAGTGAGGCTCCTGGTCCTCGTATGATCACACTAGAGCCGCACTGGTGCCACGCCTATAGGCACATCTCGGAGAGGGTGACTGTAAAGCGGTCACCCCCCCGGGGGACGGACTAAGCTGACGCCAGCAGGGAGAACGACACGCAGGTTATATATTCACCTATGTGGCTGAAGAACAAGTTCCATCACCAAATACAATTAGACTATACGTTTTAAAAAAAACAATCTCCGAAGGAGTAGAATGACTCAAAGTAGAGCAATCAATAGTTTTCATCATCCTATCAGCGAAAGGACGTCCACTGCTGAACAAAGGCCTCCCCTTAGATTTCCACAACGAGCGGTCACATGCCGCTCTCATCCAACGCAGTAATAGTGCGAAAGCAAGGTTGAAACCTCTTTTATCATATACAATAAGTTGGTTTAAAATAAAATTGCATTACGTAATTAAACTTGCCTGTTCCCACACCTCTGAGCACTCGGATTAATATAATATCAGTTCTGAATTTTCTCATGTCTAGTATATTACAGTAACGTGACCGTAGCAAATGAAGTGTCAGCTTTCGGTATCGTAAGATATTTGATCGGTTCCTATTGCGCAAATTAATCAAGTGTTTCTAACACCAACAAATATACTTTTATACCTAGATTAGAATCTAACTTGTTTATAATTCTGCAGCTCTAAATGACTCACTGTTCGCGCCTACGCGTTAGTTAGTGATCTATATTATTTCTTTGATTTTCAAATTGCATTTTGTACATAACGACGAACAGTTTTTCTTCGTCAGTCTTTGCAGAATGTAATTTCTATTATTACAATTTTGTTCCTTCCTCAGCCTGATTGTCAATGTCGGTTTGCTCACAGTTTAGCTACATGGCAACTGGAACCGTAGCCTAAAGCTAAATAAAATGAACCAAGATTTTCAAAGGAGTAATATTTCATCTTCTAAGTGCTCGGTTTATCATTTCAGGACCTCGGCGTTTAAGTAAGTGAAGTCAAATATGGCTGCTGTAGACTTACCTTAGATTCGTTATTTTTAAAATGAAACCACATAGAGTTCTTCTTTTCTAGTAAAGAACTGAAGTGGGATGCGTTCGCAACTTTTTTATATGCATATTCGTTAAAGTAGTATTATTACTTTAACGATGAAAGATGTTCTTTAATACAGGAAAATCAGTTATGTTGCTTATTTTTGGGCATAGTCCACTATCATAACCTTAACTTCCTAATCAATACTTATCTGTAGAAACAAGGTGTGGTGTTGCTCTATTGCAAAGGGGGGATCCTCCAACCAGTCGGGTGGTATGGTATAGTATGGTAAATCCTTCATGAACTTCCTTCGCCCCGGGGAAGGGCGAAGGGGTATGCCGGACTCCTACCGGCTAAACCCACTGAAGCGGGCATCTTCGGCACCTAAGGGAAGCTCCAGGTCCTCGTATGATCACACTAGAGCGGGTGGTATGCCTAGCTGGCCAAACCCTACGGTTGATGTATGCAGCGTTGTGCGAACATTTTACTTGCGTGATTCAGGATTGTTGACGCCATCGGAGAGTTGTACTTAATTTCCAAGTAGATGTCGCTGTAAGTTGTAGTTACACGGTAGCAATGGAGGTATCGCTACACTTATTAATAGACGCATTTATAGCCATCATTATGCCTCATACATATTTCTAGAGGATTTTAAATAGCGTCGACGTATTGGTAATGAAGTCGACGTATTGGTAATGAACACTTTTCTAATATGTATTTCAAATCAATTACCCATACACAAAATAAAAAGTGACCCAACAGGCCTACCTCACATCACCCTACCCCGTCATCTTTCCCCCAATATTTATCGTGACTGCTGCCGCTAAAATCACATAAACTCCTGGCGTACAAAGCGCCATAAAAAATAGTATTCCATACGGAAGGGGACGTTTGCCCTTCATGGCCGTCATCCCTAGTAGACGCAAACATTTTTAAAGGATTCAAACATGGCCGCCCGTTCGTAATTATGATAATGGGCTTTGAAACTGGTCTCTAATTAGCTTTCATGAAATTATCTTTTTGTAATTTATAACTTCCTTCAAATATTTTCTTTGATGAATATTAAATAAGTGGAGCGAGGCATGTCAACAATATTAAAGTTAGGATCTGAATAGAAATATTAAAGTCAGGTTTATTTTGGTACATGATCATGAACTCATTGTGGTGTCATTTCCGGCTAAGAATTCCTCGCCCCCTTTCCGTGGGTTTCGTAATAAGCGACTCAAGGATTTTAACAAGGGGATGAGTAGCAATCAGTATTGGTCAGACATAATAAAAATAAGTTTTTACTTTTTTATTATTTATTGTACACCAATCGGTAAAAGATACAAAAACAGTAGCGCTTAAAAGTATCTCTTAGAGTACAATGGGCGGCCTTATCGCACTCGGCGATTTCTTCCAGCCAACCTTAGGATGGAGAAATACTAAAGTGGATATTATATGCGGCAGTCGATGGTGCACACAGATACATAATTATGTAACTTAATTACGTATACTATCCTAAATATATAAAGAATGAAAATTATACACAAGTTATTACATTATGTTGTATGTGAGGCATTCATAGCCAGTTGCAGTAGATAGTAAACGATCAGTGAGATTAAGAAACGCTCGACACAGTCAGTCTGTGGATGGGTGGCCGCATAGTGGTATTTAAACGGCGTCTCTGCGCTTCGGAGGTCACGTAAAATCGTCGGTCCCGGTTGTTGTCATTAGGCAGCAGTCGTTCAGCCAAGTTGGAGTTTAGTGGAGAGTAGTGGCTTTAACTCTAAACACGAGGTTGCCCACTAATCATACGAAAATAAGGTATTTGTCTTCTTTACACACTAACATAAATGTACCATAATTTTAATCAGTCAACATTGTAATCTTAATTATCGTGCGGACTCTTCTCCATAGGGCCAACAAATTGCAACCGCGCCATTTAAAATTCGAATGTTCAACTATGGGATTACCCAGATAGTAGAGTCCCTGAAGAATATTTACAACTCAACTACATTCGCCAACCCGCCTGCTAAGCGTGGCGATGGTAGCAAAATCCGCATATAAGCACACAACCCAAACCTAGACCGGGCGTTATGGTGATCATTGGGGAGGCCAATGGTCAGCAGTGGAGCTTTTCGGCTGGAATGAAGCTGATGATGCATGCTATAAAATTAAAATTCCGTTTCCTAAACATTAGCATAATATTGAAAGACCGTGGCGTTTTCTTAAAAGGCCCATGATAGAGTGGACATCGACGATAATGACTATCACTACTATAATTGAAAGTTGTTTTTCGCGTTGTTACTCTTCTACAGATAGGGTTGCCACGCCCGAGGCGAAGCGGCGGAGGTGCGCGGCACCCTACTGCCTGGGGTCGTGCGCTATCGCCCGCCGGACTTTTGTGGGGTTGCCGCAGCCGTGGATATTTCGCATTGCTTCGCTCGTTCTACAAGCGCTGCGTGCGACTGCGTTACACTGTCAAACAGCCTAACAAAAGTGATGAGGCTTTTTTCTTTTTGTCGTAAATATTTGGTTGGAAACCCTACCTATAAAATGTCTGAACGACTTCGAATGGCGCTTTTCATTATTGAATAGCATGGTTCTACGGCAAAGTTTAATGCTATATTTCTGCTCGGGAAATATCGTGACGTATAAGTACTTTATGAACGTACCTACCCGTGAAAAGCCAGGTTGGGTAGCCAGTGATATTTTATTTATACATAAAGGTACGTACTGAATAGATGCTGTTTACTCTCGATTAATATCATACACATCATGCTGCTTAATGTGTTGTAAGCTCGTTTGCCTTTAAGTGAAGTGAAAGCAGAGGTAATTGGTAGGTACGCCGTTTGTGCGTTTAGTAATAAGCGCCCGCGGAGGCAGTTTAAGATTATTTGGGTTTTCAAGCACCGAAAGACGCTCGTTATCGTCATATTAACCAAAGGACGTCGACTGATGAATAAAGACCTTCCCTATAGATTTTCACAATGCCTGATTTGTGTTTCCATTTTGAGAGGAATTTGCCAGTACTCACCAGGCTTGGCAGGCAGGTTGGTGACCGCAGAATGGCTGCTGTTCCACAGAAGGGACGCTGCTGCTTATCCCTCTGGTTTACAGTCTTTAGTCGCGTTTTACGACATCCACTGGAGGAGATGGACTGCTAATATATTCTTAATCCGTACACCACACGGAGCTACGGAGCTTAGATAATTAGGTAAATTGAACTTCCTTTACTAAATTTTGTACACTTTTGAAGAAAGTTGCATAGAGTCCTGACGTTGAAGGCCCAAATTAATGTGCTTTGCTTTATGACATAGATTTGGTAATCTGCATATGAATGACGATGACGTCTGAGACCTAAACATATCACTATATATATATCATCTATTTCGCAGTACATATGCATATCTATATCCTGTATACTTCGATATTTATTGTATGGACCTACGGCAAATGCGCACGACGTTCAAGCGTTTTTGCAATACCCACTATTGGAGTCTGTCAAACAACATAAGGCCCGTAAATAATAATATTAACTAATAAATAAAATTAACCGCCTGAGTTATATGTTTGGGGGTGCAAATGTTTAATGGCGTAATCACGGGGAAACCCGCTCCGAGTCTTCGCGACGCGTGAAGGTGAAACCTGTGCCGCACCTCTCGACACCCCGAGCTGCTCACACCGGTGTTGCTCCCTGTCGCATGTAGTGTACCCATCTTGTGAGTGGCGAGTCACCGTCTGCCACAGAATTTCACTTTATAGGTTGGCAGGCAGACGCCGCTGTTCTAGTATTTCATAAAAGTTTCATTCCATTTAACACCCATTGCAATAGAAGGTCTATCGTTATAGTTTTCATCTCATACCATAGCCTTACACCACCAGGGACAATCTGTGACTTCATTTTATAGTGCAGCTATCTCTCCATAGCTGCACTATAAAATGAAGGTTAGTGACGTTAGGTTAGTGTTCCATTACATTTTAGATTAAAATTCTCTAAAAGGCCGCTGCGTGTTGGGGCCCATGTCCCCGCGTAAGCCTATCAAAAGACTAGGTTTCTCCTTTACAAGGGATATAAGCCCGTGCACAGAAAGACATAAAAATGATATTTACGATGTCTGTCTGTACCCGTCGTGCTTGACAAATGAGCTTATTGCAGGTGTAACCCTCCATTTTGGCCACATAATTATAATCGCCCATAGTTCGTTACTGTCTCGGGCTTGCAGAAGGGACGTGTAATATATCTTCTATCCTACTCCTCCTTTTTATTTTCTGATTAATTTCTATGCGGGTTCAAAGATAGTTATTCGTTTCCTTAGGGCACACCGAGCTTCATTGATCGGTTCATTGTTTGCCAAAATATATCCTGTTTTACAGGGGTTGCAGTGAATCGGGAGTGTATGGCGGGATTGTCCCAATAAAAAACCTGTATACTTGCATTATTATCCATTTTGTCACATCCATTAGTTATGATATTTTATGTTTAATGTTCCAGTTATCACGAAGCTGTCTCTATATGAGCCCAACCAACACTTGACCGGTTTGATAGCTAATTAACGAACAATAGATTTGGCCTTTATCAAGCAATTGACAGTCAAGTACAGATTTCCGGGTTATAACTATGTCATTATATAAAAGTAAGAACTAAATAAATTTAGGTTCCGGATACCTAGCATATAAGTACAGTTTTATTATTATTATTTTTTTAATTTGAAATGCATGCCTATCTGCAACAGTAGAATGTTGCAATTCCGCTGTCAGATTAATTCCAGCGAGTGCCCCTTTTACCCGACTGTACCTATTTCTTTGAGAAGCTCTAGCCTAACCGGCTTCATGGATTTTAAGGTGTGAGGTGTCGTTAGATTCGTCTTAATTGTGAGAGTGACATAGGGTACATAATATTTAAATATATTTTACTCAGCCTGGTTTAGTTTTTTTTACTTTCGCGTGTTAAACATTTCATTTCATTTTAGATCTTTATCTTTATTTTCGCTAATAGGGCGGATAGCTCAAGGTATTTCAATAGAAAATAATAACTAAAATATGAGCAGTGTAAAAATCGACGGGGTATATGGCTAATTTTGTACAAGTTGATTATATAGCTATGATAGCCAAAACACAGTACTCGAGATTGTAGTGGTTATGTAAGCCTAAGCGCTAAGAAGAGAGCAATGGTCACTGCGCTGCCTGTCCTGGAAGCCTTCACTAATGTACCTGTAAACACAGTCGGGCGATGGACTGACATTTAGTCAATTGTTAACATCGTCTCATATGACGATCATGATGGCAACTACCCAGTAAAGTTCAAAACAAAAAAAATACATATTCAAATTTTTTTGCCGTCTAAGATACCAAAGTCTACTATACTAAAATGATGGACACAGGTTAACAGAAGCACGATTTAACTATACATAACAACAAAATCGAATTCTTTCAACATTAAAGAACGAGTCGTTATATTTTCTCTAAGTGGTTCGGGTGCTGTCGGAAAATTTATGGCGAGAAGCATAATCGATTTCCACCCCGTAGAGTGCCAAGCAACCCTTGCGCTGTGCGAGTATTATTGTTTGTGGGAAATATACACGGTGAGGCAGAGTGGTTTATTAATTGAAATTGATGTGGAAAAATATTAGTGGCGCGGTAGTTGCGACTATAATAAGTAAAGATTTAAAATAAGCAGGAACGAGGTAAAAGAATTGTAAAGTGGTAGAGTTAAAGTTTATTCCATGTGGTGGATTCAGAATAAAGCCACGCCATTACCTCCCATGGATGTCGTAAAAGGCGATTAACGGACTTCACATCAGACGGATGGGCAGCAACCCACCCTTCTGTGCCGCCTGTTAAGTGTGGTCAGTATTGGTAAATTCCTCCCCAAGATGATGACACAGTTGTAGAAAGCTATGCGGGAGGCCTTTGTTCAGCAGTGGACATGATTTGTCTGGCATGGTGATAAGTTAATATGTTGAAAACGGTACATATGTTTTGGCAAATTTTAAAGTATACTCCTATGTCGGAAAGCTGGCTCATATGGCCTATTTTACTAATTAGAAATTAATTATTCTTATTGGAAAGTCTTAAGGCAGTTACTATTAACTAGTTTCTGTTAAGTAAATGTTTGATGTTGCCATATTTTAAATTCATACTATTGCCAATAATTTGAGTATTAACCAACTACCTTTGCTCTACTTACGTCATATGTACCTAGTGACAGAAACAACATTCAAGATTAATGTATCTAAATAAATTACTTGATAAAACCACGTTGAAATGTAATCAAATGTACGCTCACGTTATTTATGATTAAGTCCTATTTATAAATTGTATACACCCAGCATATAAAAACGAAATGCTGCTTATCGTATACCTTATTATATCACTAATACCGAACATTTTTTTTATTAAAGTAAGTTTTCACGTGAAAATATTGCTTTTTAGGGATCCGAACGTCCGAAGGAAATACGGCGGGACCCTTATAGGATCACCTTATCTACTGGACCGATTAAGTTGAAATTTGGTACGCATATGAATCTCCGAGCAAACACGAACGTGTAACGTTAATAAATGAATTTTGAATATCACTTTTCGGTGCAAATTATAAAATAAAACAAAAAAGTTTTGGAAACTGTACCGTGTCACATATCAAATGGAAGGGCTTGTTGTAAGGAGCTCAAATATATTTTAATTATAATTTTAGTGTATTTCATTTTAGAGTTATTAACGAAAGTTGATGAAAATTGACAATAAAAACTAAACAAGGTGTGGTACAAGACAAAATCTAACAATAGTATATTCAGCAATTTCGGAACCCTCTCCACGCGAGTTCAGCTCGCGCTAGTCCAGTTATTTAAAAAAAAAAAACTTTTCTAGCATTCTATGATTGTCATAAATTAATTTAGTTTTACATGATAAGGGACAACATACACGCAAACTTGCTTTAATTAATTAAAACCATTGTAGGTATACGAGGACATTCATATGATGGATGTACAGTTTATTATTTTATTTTAATGACGCGACGCAAGTTCATTAAGTGTATACCAGCGATCCTCAAACTTTGGTGGAAGGATTTCCTTTGTCATATCGAGCATTTATTTTAAAAATAGGTTCGTGTACTGCCTTGGTTTTAAACATAATAGTCATTATTTTAACCGACTAAAGTCCACTGCTGGACATATTCTTTCCCCGAAAAGTGTTGTGTGCTCATTCTGGTTTTGCCATAATCGCCATGCTTGGCAGCCAGGTTCATGTACCTTTTTGACATCTTTTAAGACACCCACGGGTTGGTGCTATTCGTAGCCATTTTTTTTTTCCGTGGGGAAATCCTCTTGGACTTCCTCCGCCTTGTGAAGGGCGGAGGGGCATGCCGGGCTCAAACCGGCTAAAACCCCACGGTGTCCTTCTTCTTACCTTTAGCCGGGGGTGAGGTGTACGCTTTGTGTGCATTAGACCGCGCCCCCGGCAGGTATCGGTCCGTCAATGATTGACGGGCCCCTTCTCTGTGCGACCTTACTGGCCGCATTTATTCTTCAGAGAGGAGCGCGCGGAACACGCGCGCCGCCATCTCATGGTGGCTAGAGATCGTTCAGCGCCCTACCCCGGCGGGTGCGTCCTCTACGGCGGAGATCAGAGATCTCCCTCCGTCCCCGCTCTGCCGCCTCCTTTGCGTGCATCACTTCCTCGCAAAAGGAGGACTACAGTTGTTGGATATTTAGTCGCATTGTGTGGACTATACAGAAATATGCTGGTCGTAGATAAATTCTTGTTGTTGGCAGTGAGGAAAATACGAAATAATGAAAAGTCAATCATCATCATCATATCGGCCATTTATACGTCCACTGCTGAACAAAGGCCTCCCCCATAGATTTGCACAACTGTGTCATCATTTTGGGGGGTATTTGCCAATTCTCACCACGCTTGGCAGGCGGGTTGGTGAGCGCAGTATGGCTACCGTTTCACAGAAGGGATGCTGCTGCCCATCCCTCCTCTGGTTTAGATTCCCTTAGTCGCCTTTTACGACATCCACGGGAGGAGATGGAGTGGTGCTACATTCTTAATCCGGACACCACACGGATACAGATACGGAAGTCAATAGGCCTTCAATAAACATAATCTTACTATTTATCTGTGATATTTACAAATGTGAAAGTTTGAAATACTGGAAATTTGTAACTTGATATGTAGCCATGCGTACAGGATATTTTTCATTTGAATAAACAAAACGATTGTCTCAACATTTTACGCCTGGTAACGGCTAGTATCTATATAAAGTAAGGTATCAGAAACAGCGATAGCGTTTTTTTATTGTTCCGCCGGAAATACATCTTGTACTTACCCCAGGGTAAGGCGAAGGGGCATGCTGGACTCCTTTTTTTATTTTTTATTAGTGCCCAGTGGAAATTCTTCATGAACTTCCTTCGCCCCGGGGAAGAGCGAAGGGGTATGCTGGACTCCTACCGGCTAAAACTACTGGAGTGGTCATCTTCGGCACGGTAGGGAGGCTCCAGGAACTAACTAAACTAAACTAAATGATTTCTGTAGACCACCTTTCCGTCCTAAGGCGTAACCTTTCTCATCGTGAGAAAGGCCCGTACCCAGCAGTGGGACAGTAGTGGGCTGATATCATAGGTATCAGAAATAGGCAGCCGATGCACAATTTCTCTCTATAATATTCCCAAAATAATTTCGCGTATTTTATTTCTAAATGTTGAGTTGTGTAACTAATAATGCGAGGTCACCCCTGCTAACGTGAATGGGGGTAGCTCACACGTGTATGATTTCACACATGATTTATATTTATTTTACTGTATCATATTATATTGCGTAGAGTTCAGTTACGGTTCAAATTGGATTGAAGTGTGTGACTAGGGTTCGAAAACATTTTTAATTAATTAATTAATGGCTATTGAATATTTGGGATTTCATTCATTCATTTTGGCCGAATGTAATCCACTGCTGGACACAGGCCTCCCCCAAAGATCACCACAGCGACCGATAGGGTGTGCTGTGTGCTCATTGGGGGGTCTTGCCATAATCGCCACGCTTGGCAGACGGGTTGGCGATCGCAGTTGAGTTGTTAATTTACTCGAAGGACGCTGCTGCCCATCTTCCGGTTAATCCCTTAGTTGACTTTTACGACACCCACGGGATGAAATGGGGTGGTGGCATTCTGAGCCGGCACCACACGGCTTAATGGTTATAATATGTAATTTGGGATTAGGAATGGCAAAAATGACTAATGTTCGTATTTTATTAGCGATATAAATAAATGTTAGTAGCGATGAAGATAAAGTGTACCTTTCGTCATTTGAGAAATAAATTAACATTGTGGTTTAATGATGATGAGTAATATTACTATTTGATGACACGATTGGTTCAGTCACCGTAGGCATAGACTGCTAAAGCAACTGTATTTACATGGCCTAAATATTGTTCCAGAACTGGTTGTGAAATTTGCGCATGTAAATGCACGGTACGGGTGAATATCAAGTACCGCATCTATGTGCAAATATGTGTCTTTAAAATCATCATACCAGCCAAAGGTGGACGTCCACTGCCGAACAAAGGCCTCCTGAATAGATTTCCTCAACTATGTCGTCATTTTGGGGCGATTTTTCCAGTACTCACCACGCTTGGCGGGCGGGTTGGTGAGCGCAGAATGGCTGATGTGCCACAGAAGGCATGCTGCTGCCCATCCCTCTGGTTTAAAGTCATTTAGCCGTCTTTTACGACATTCACAGAAGGACATGGAGTGGTGTTATATTCTTAATCTCAGGATTGCCCTCTAGGATTGTAATCTCCGATGGCGTCCGCACCACACGGATAAATACTATAGTAGTAGAAGACCTAGATTTCTACAGTTTTGATAGATGATACTTATTCAAACACATTTTATAATTCTTAGCGGAACCACCACCAATCAATAAGTTGTTACAGGTATTTTGAACAACCGCGTATTATAAAGATGCATATTTTAATTATAAAAAGTACTCTCGTTGGGAACGTTTGAGGGCTTTTTAAAAGTAACCAATTCATTACACCATTAGAGATTAACTCAGGAGGGTCCAACTTTCTGCGTAATGGAGGCAATTAAACAGTTCAATTTGCGTAATTGTAGGCAAAGCTACTGGAACTCACATGTACGAGTAATGGGGGATGCCTCAATTATATAAATTACTAAACTCCGTGGTTTTCTCTATTATCGTTGTGGTAAGATAAGGTTAGGTTATGCGAGTTAGAGCTGACTCGAATTCTTTTGTGGTATGATATTTGCTAACTTTTTGCTGGTTAATTACTGTAAATGTTGAAGGGACCAAGAACATAAAATACTATGGAGTAATTAATGCTTTTGGATAGTTATTATGAATTGATTATACGTTCGATACTGTGGCCACATCTTTATGAATTTATTCTCATTTTTACTATTATATGTGGTGGATGTCGGAACGGAAAAGTTGTATGTTAAGGTTGATCCTGATTAGTTACTCTTTTTTTATTTATTTTTTATTGATGTCCAGTGGAAATTCTACATGGAACTTCCTTCACCCCGGGGAAGGGTGAAGGGGTATGCTGGACTCCTACCGGATAAAACCACTAGAGCGGTCATCTTCGGCACCGAAGGGGGGCTCAAGGTCCTCGTAAGATCACACTAGAGCCGCCCATTAGTGCCACGCCCTTAGGCACATCTCGGAAGGGATGACTGTAAAGTGGTCACCCCCTCTAGCGGAGGGAAGGCAACTGTAAAAAGCGCCCCCCCAGGCACTTCTCGGGGAGGATTGTAAAGGATCCCCCCAAGCCTCGCTTTGCGCTGATTAGTTACCCTACGCACCAAATTCATGATAAAATTTTGCATGGCATGATGAGAGCCCATGGGATTGTATGAATAATTGACTCAACGAAGCCCATCTAGGTTTTGTTGACTTACATATGCAGTCGATAGAACTAGGTAATTCGATAAAACATCTTCCATCAAACTGCAAAAACGTTCACATATTCTGACTGTTGTCTATTGAAATAGATATATCACAGACAAAACTACAATAGATTGGTAATAAGCAACTGAAAATATTGTACGTTAATCCTTTAAACCACAAAATTATATAAAAAACATACCTCGTAAGCACTGAAAATGACTCCGAGGTTTTAATCTCATTTCCACTTACATTAAGATTAAGTCTTAATCGCTATAACGACGGGATTGCTATCTAGTTGCTTACTTTTCAACTCATTTAGTCGACGACTAAAAACTTTGAAATGTCTTAAAAGTTCGAATGTCTTGACTACTTTTTCCATTTAGAAGATACCTATTCTGGTTCATTCTGGAAAGTCCTGTACATAGATATTATGGGAAAAGATTGCACAAACAAGGACGCACATAAAATAGAGCCAATGTTTTATAATTATAATAAGAAAAGTAAAACGAAAAATGACTTATAACTAAACAAGAACAAGAAAGAAAAATTAGGCGTAAAGCTTTGTCCCAGTTATCCATCAGCGCGGCGTGGCGGTAGAACGCAAAACATGCAATTATGCGTGTGTACCATCCACATTGCACTGCCCAGGTTCGACAAAAGAAAAAAAAAAAAAAACAGTAAAACTTTCTTATTAATTTTATTTCTAATAGGCTAATAGAGAAATATTATTCATCCATATGTATATCGTAATTTCGGCTATTTATACATCTTCAGGTACTAGACAGTAACACGTCGTATGCCACCCGTTCTTGCTGTTGAGTCAAACAGTGTTCCTTTCCTTCTGTTTTGGGTGTTTTGTTTTTATATCGTTGCACACTAGGTTTTCTCCTGTGTCGTGGGTGCGTTTACAGACACAAATTCCACACACAATACACCCAGACCCGGAACAACTACCTGGAGATTGTACAAATATTTGTTCCGTGCGGGAATCGAACCCACGACCCGGTGCGCAGCAGCCGACTGTATGAGCCACTGCACCAACCGTGTCGTCATATGGGCTATACTGTCTTCCCCCGCGCAAGGTTTACCTCTTAATATACCTAGTTCGTTGAAGAGGCCTACGGGCCCATCTATGTACTATTGGTAGATCCAATATAATAGGTACTCGTATTATTATAGTCCCTACCTATACTAATGATTAAACATCGCCCTAATTCTACGCATTGTTTATCACAAAGGAACCTCTTATAAAGTTCCCACAGTAAGGTGACACTTTCCAAACTTCTGGCATCTTCGATAAGTTGGCAGGGATATTTTATAAATCCTTTCTCGGCGAACTTCCAGAATGTTCGACGAACAAACTTATCCCTGAAATCTGGTAGTTTGCAATCGTGAAGAAATTTTGCATGTTACTGAGTTTAAGCTTACTTATAATATTTGCGTGTCGTTCGAAAACTTCTGCTTATTCGAAGACAATTTCGTATGACTAGGAAATGCTAGTTTCGAAACATGTTGCAAGTTGAGAATTGGATTATTGGGTTATGTAAATAAAATTATAACTAAGAAAGTAATCTGACCTGGTTTTAAGCCATTGCAAAAGTTGTACTAATCTGTTTTCTCATAGGAAAAATTGCGTTTGTACTTCGAGATGAGATAGTTCACAGCAAAGTTGCTAACTGTTATTATTGTCATTTAACAAAGTAATATTAACAACAAATATTGTCTTGGGTTTTCGAGATTGCCGTGTATAGCACAGCGCACAGGGATGCTTCGGGGGATCCTTTACAATCCCCCGGGGATCACCTTACAGTCACCCTCTCCGAGATGTGCCTATAGGCGTGGCACCAGTGGGTGGCTGTAGCGTGATCATACGAGGATCTGGTGCCAAAGATGACCGCCCCAGTGGTTTTAGCATGCCACTTCGTCCTTCCCCGAGGCGAAAGTTCATGACGAATATACACTCGGATCAATAAAAAAAAGGGTTTCGAGATTATTACTCATAATGAAACACTTTTTACGGGATTACATCGCGTATTTATAGATGTTCTTCACGAAGGAGAACCGACGAATAATGCTTTGTGAGGATATTGAAATAAAAAGAATACCCTAATTTCAATAGGGAAGATAGTTGGCAAGTACAGTTTGGAATCTCATAATAAAAATAATAAACTCCTTAACTCCATATCACACTGTGACCGATTACTGTGTGCAACGAAACTATTTTAAAATAACTTTCAAAATCTGTAACGACGTTTGTCTCCTTACTCATCCTGCGACCACGAATGCTGCAAGGGATTCGAACGATAGGAAAAACAAAAATCTATAATATACGCAAAGTAATCCTATTAAAAGAGTTTATTATAACAAATACCTTTTTTTTATTTTTTTTTATTGGTGCCCAGTGGAAATTCATCATGAACTTCCTTCGCCCCGGGGAAGGACGAAGGGGTATGCCGGACTCCTACCGGCTAAAACCACTGGAGCGGTCATCTTCGGCACCTAAGGGAGGCTCCAGGTCCTCGTATGATCACACTAGAGCCACCCACTGGTGCCACGCCTATTGGCACATCTCGGATTATAACAAATTTTTTACAGATTTTTTGGAATAAGTTGCAATGGATAATGCTGCATCTGCTGGCACTGGGTTTATTCTCTTTGGTCTGATGTAATCAGTGCCCGTAGGAATCTCTATTGTAATGTCGCTATTGAACTTGCCGCATACACCGTTAATATGGAATATTGGTCATAACTTCAGTCTGGACTACGTGTGAGTGGCTTCTAATATGTTCATATCGTCAGGGAAACTGAGCGACGACAATTACGCTAGATTCCCAAGGTATACGAGTAAGCAGGACGTTGCAGATGTCTGATCCCTGTGAAATACTTCGTGGATGAGTTGGTAGTGTTTTCCTTTACAAAAGCCTCATAGCCAGTTACACGCACTAATCGGTAAACGTTCGGCGAGGTTAAATAACGCTTGGTGCGGTCTTGAACTCAGCGTCTCCGTGCTTCAGAGGTCACGTAAAATCGTTGGTCGCGGTTCTTGTCATTAGATGGCAGTCTTTAAGCCAAGCTGGAGGCCTTTGAGCTGCTTGAACAACTCTAAGGGGCCACTAAATACAAGAAAACAGAAGAACCGAATAGATATTTAAAATTGCAGCTCATCGTATCGATAGCATTAGCGAAACCTCGATCCGATGAAATATAAATCACTATGGATTACGCAATCATCGCTTCACCAAGAGGACTCGTTTGTCTTTGAAGTTTTTCGTACAATGGGTATAGATTTCTCTATTCATAAAGATCTATTCTCTGGTACCACAAAGGTGTAAACAATGATAAATATTACAGTTTCCTAATGAAACTAATTCGAACCGTTATAGCCCCTTTATATAGTCCTGGTAACCAAAACTGGTTCAGACGAGCATCTCTCAATTTCAAGGAATAGTGGGATAATAACGCAATATTTACTACATATTTGGCAGGATGCCCAGTGGAGTCGACCGAGGTGGCCAAACGAGCAGTCTTGTGGTTACTACTCGTAAATGGGATTGCTTTTACAAGTGCTGTAACAATATTTAAAGCTCTAAAGTGCGATATGTTTTCTGGAAATTACTTTCAAGCGTATTGTAAATTAATAGATTAAATATCTATTTTATAGATGATGTAGTGCTGGTATTTTTCAGCTAGAGCCCATCTAATAAACTAACTAGATGTAGTGCAATCAGCACTATTCATTCAGTATTGATATTGTCAATACTTTTCTAGCCTTAATATTGATGAAGCGTCAATGCTTTCTTATATAAAGTTTATGTAAGTATACCAGATATCAATAAATTCAATGGCAATCGTAACTATTATTGGCGAAGCATGTTGGCCACAAACCCTTTGGCATCGAAGTCCTAAAATTACAACACCTGTATGTGATACAGCCGGATTTGTCACCGCTGCATTGGCCTTATTAGTTACGAACGTAAGTGCCGTAACTAAAATGGCCTCGGAAGCTTATTAATCATCTTTTATTGATGCAAAAAGGAACAAAGATGAGCATTATGTTGGCACAGTTCCTATAAGAATTCTTGTTGAGATTTTATCTATATATTATAGCGTGAATATAATATTTCCAGTTCTTAATATCAGCCACAGGACGTCCACTGCTGAACAAAGGCCTCTCCCTTAGATTTCCACAACGAGCGGTTACATGCCGCCCTCATTCAACGACTCCCAGCGACCTTCACCAGGTCGTCTGTCCACCTCGTTGGAGGTCGTCCCACGCTGCGTTTTCCGGTGCGCGGACTCCATTCTAGAACCTTTGTGCCCCAGCGGCCATCAGTTCTACGAGCAATGTGCCCTGCCCATTGCCACTTCAGTTGCACTTCATTTCCAGTTACACTTCAAGAAAAGATACTCTAAGTTTGAATGTATTTTTAAATATTTGTCCATTAAAAACAATAATCCAACTTGTCCTGCACTGCTCGTAAACTGCTGTTAATCTAGTAAAAGTTAAACAGTTATGACAGCGGCTTTGTGCCGCATGTGTTGTCCAACTTTCTCTAAAATGTTTAATGTGGGCTTTGAATGATAAATATTAATTGCTGTGGAAATGAGGATGGCTGAAAATGGAAACTGACTTTCAGTAAGGCATTAAGTTGGTTGTAGTGGTTCGATTATTATTCGTAGAATCCGTGTGTTTATAGTAATGTTAATTTCATAGTGCACTTTATAATGATGAATTTATGAGACTAACGGGCGAATCTTCCTGTGGGATGTAATTGTGGTGTTATCCGGTTATCGTGGTTTATTTATTCTATTTATATACCCCTTATTGTACACCACATAATACATAACAGAAAAACTATTAAAAATATACATGTACAATGAGCGGTCTTATCGCGCAAGGCGATCTCTTCCGGACAACCTCAGGATGGACTGCAAGAAAGGAGAGAGATATTGGGCTGTCAAGTGTACAAAATATCATACACAATATTACTTAGACATAATAATATAAAATACATAACAATACATACAATAAATATTTTATATATTAATAAAACATAGTAATAAATATCAAAAATAACTAGGAAAGGAGAAAAATGAGAGAGAATGTTTTATTTATTCATGTCAAGTTTTGGATGGCTGGATATGATATGGTTATTCTATTCCATTCAGTATAAGTATGTCACCCTCACTAATATGTCTCGTTGAGGGTAGCGTTGTGTGTTGGGTGGTTAAATTTCCTGCATTATGTTTGGTTTGAACCATGGTCAAGCATGCGTGACACTCGTAAACGGGTGCCCTCTGTCAGGACTGGTCAGCTTGTAACTGCTATAGCAATCTTACGTAAGACTAATTAATTCTTTATTGTATGATTATGAGTATTTATCTCAAACATTGGCTCGCATTATACTCTTATACACTTCCTCTAATTCATTTGAAAGTTATACTAATAGGCGTAGAAAAATTTGATTTTTAATTATTTATAATAACTCATTTTGCCTTTGTAGCCCCGGTATATTGTGTTTAGCGTGAACGCTTCACCCATACCCTAGATAGACCCATAGCAGCTAGGGTTGCTACCCGTATTTTATAATAAACTATTGCATGTTATTTCAGACAAAAGTGTGTATACTCTATACTTTATGAGAACAATAAAATACGCGAAAATACTTTACTTCACCTAATATATGTAGTAAAAAAAATCTAGGATTAATTTTACTTAAATCATTAAATGACCAATAAATAATTTTGCGTATAACAGATTGCAAGTCTGAGAATTAAGATCACTTGTTTTTTAACGCAACCTAACATCAAATGTCTATAAAGTCATTTGTCAAATGTTTATTTATTGAGTTTTTTTTTTGTCTGAGGCGACCAAAGTTGGCGTCGGGTGCAATTAAATAAAAAAACGATTGTTTTGTTCTTAAGCAACAATCTACCTTTATTTGTAATAGTGAATTACGGATAAGTACGGAGTACTCCCAGTACACCTACAAACGTGATCTTAATCGTGAAACGGATCAAATATTTATAAAAAACCTAAAAACGAAAACTATATTACATTGTTCAAATAATAATTTGCTGAAAGTAGGAATGAAGCAATGAAAATAACGTGTTTAAAAAAGTACTTCATTTCTGTTATCCTAAAACACTAATGTACGTTTACTGTTCCAAAAAAGGTGGCCACCCTAATAGTAAGCTGTGTATGACATTCGTTAGAGGGGTTACCAATTCTTTTGCGGGTACGGCCACTAATCAAAACTCAACAATACCTCGATAGCAACTATTGTGAAAGTGAATACTGGATAACGTTTCTTTTAAATTTCTACTGCCATCCCGGCCTTTTTTTAATGGTTTCCAGTGGAGATTCTACATGAACTTCCTTCGCTCTAGGGAAGGGCGAAGGGGAATGCCGAACTCCTACCGGCTAAAACCACTGGAGTGGTCATCTTCGGCACCGAAGAGGAGCTCCAGGTCCTCGTAAGATCACACTAGAGCCTCCCATTGGCGCCACGCATTTAGGCACATCTCGGAGGGACTGCCATCTCGGCCTAGTTGACAGAAAAAGGCAGCTTTGGACATGGACACTTTCAAAAGATTTTTTTATGAATGAGATTTTAGTTACCATTGTAAACTGTGTGGTGACTCATAGTTCCGTTTGTCAGATGAAAACGGGTTGAAGTCCAATCCCTAACTTTCAGAATTCTATTAGTTTTTTAAATACTCCGCAAGCAAAAACCACGCTCTTTTTAAAGGTTTTATTGGAACATAACAGCCTTAAAGCAAAGGTAATCAATACCTTATGAATCCTATGATCAACCATTTTTTTGCTAGAACTAGTGTTCTTCCGTGATCCTACTAAATAGCAAGTACAATGGATAAAATATTCATATTCCCTATCGTTATTTCATCCATTAATTATCAACGCAGCTAGACATAACTGTATACCAAACATTTCTCGTCGTTAAGAAATGTGGCTGGCTCTATGAGAAAAAAGGCGTTCTACAGACCAGAAACTGCCAGACAGACACTCTGTTCGACGAGTGATTGGCGGGTCTCACGCAATACTTCGTGTGTAACTATCCTTAATAATAGCATACCAGATTATAGCTCCAGGAATACTCGCACAGATTGTGGCTAGGAGATTTATTGTAATAACTAGTTTGCCTCCCGGCTCCGCCTGTGGTTCACGTGGTTGAAAATATGTAAGAAACTTAAGGGTAACTAGGTGATACAGACGGCTTTGCTTGCATGAAAAAACAATCCTCAGTTACGTTAGTATGTGCATACAAAACAAACGATAAACCTATGCCAGTGCAAAAGAGGGCTTGATTGGTAATAATATAAAATAATTGAAAGGTAGCAAAATATTTAAACATCTCACTATCAACATTTATGTATAATTACTTGGCTTCACTGACTGATTCATCAACGCAGAACCTAACCCGCTGGGGCTACAAAAGTTGAAATTTTGGCATTCAATAACGTAGGACGTAGTAACGTTAGTAGATACTAAGGAAGGCATTTTAGTAATTCCACCCTTACGGTGGTAAAATAGGGTTTAAAGATTGTATGAAACTCCGTCATTTTATAAGTTAGATCTATGAAAATTGGTATTTGGCCTTTAGGTTCAAAATAAAGAAATACGGGTTTCAGTGATTTTCACAAATTAAATCTGTAACGACGCCTGTCACCTTAGTCATCCTGCGACCACGAACCCTGCAAAGTGTTCGAAACGTCAGGAAAAACAAAAATCTAAAATTAACGCGATAAAATCCGTTTAAAAGTGTTTTATTATGTGTAATACTCGCGAAAACCTAAGACATTATTATAAATTATACCCTTAAGGGGGTGAAAGTTTGTATTAGTTATTTTTGAGATTAGATGTAAAAAAAATGTTAATTGGCCTTTTGGATGAAAATAAATGCAATAAGAGACCTATGACTAGTCGAAAAAGATAACGTAATAAAACTACTATATATTTTTCGAAAACATATCCTCATCTCTTTGCCTAGTTTCACGCAAATCTGTTCAGTCGTTCAGGCTAGAATGAGTCGTAAACCGTTCTAACCGCTTAGGCGTTTTCTTTTTTAAAGCTCTGCCCCACACTAGGATTGCTCCTGTGTCATGGGTGCGTTTACAGACATAAATTCCACATACATACAATACACCCAGACCCGGACCAACTATCTGCAGATCATATAAATATTTGTTCCGTGTGGGAATCGAACCCACGACCCGAAGCGCAGCAGCCGACTGTATCAGCCACTGCACCAACCGTGCCGTCAAAAGTTGAAAGATACCCAATTTCCATTCTAACAATGACCCATACTGAAGTTCCTGTACGAGTCACAAAATCTCATGGCTGCCCCGCATTTGGATAATGTTGGAGGGCTTCCAAACGGTAAACGTCTCTTCCGTTTCCGTGCCAATACTCACTTCCTTCAAGCGGTGACTATTGTGGCTTGGTTAAATATTTATGAATTTATCCTTTTACTAGCCCTACAGCGTACAACGATACAAGTATTGTTCTGTAATTCGAAAAAAGGTTGTATTACAATATATTTTTTGCCTATTAATACAGAATGAAAGAGTCGACGATCGTGTGACGTCATGGGTCGCGCGGCACATGAACAATGTGTTCGGAAATAAAATTTAAATTATTTTATCTATAATCAAAGCTCTAAGCCCATATACGTCCACTGCTGAACATGGGTCATTTGCCATAATCACCACGCCTGGCCGGCCGATTGATGATCACAGTCTGTTGTTATTAGCACGCGGGATCTGCTGTTACCCATCCTCATTATATCAACCCTTAATCGCCTTTTACGACACCTAAAGGTGGAGAGAGGTCATCTATTATTTTCGGGGGTCACACGGAATTATCACCTAAAATTATGCATTAAAATTATCATCATTTCAGCCG
The DNA here is from genome assembly GCA_947459985.1 of Diloba caeruleocephala. Lineage (NCBI taxonomy): Eukaryota > Metazoa > Arthropoda > Insecta > Lepidoptera > Noctuidae > Diloba > Diloba caeruleocephala. The sequence continues at coordinate 9,092,077 of OX381627.1, read as the reverse complement.
AATAAAGTCCACTGTTGGACACAGGCCTCCCCCAAAGATCGCTACCATGACCGATCAAGGTGTGTTGTGTGTTCATAGGGGGGGTTTTGCCATAATCCCCAGCAATGCAAACGGGTTGGCGATCGCACTAGAGTTGTTAACGTATTCGAAGGACGCTGTTGCCCATCCTCCGGCTAAGCCCATAGTTGCCTTTTACGACACCCACAGAATGAGATGGTTTAAAACTAAATAAAATGGTCAAAATTATCACCACATATTACTAATTCCTGTTCAACGTACAGATTTGTTTGTGCACTAAGTTGTCGGTGTAAAGTGTCCAATGAACAAAACGCTTACCGGTTCAGTGAGCGGTGGCCGGCGATGCCGTGCCACTATTTATAGTTGGTTAGGTTGTTCAGTAGTTGTTCAACGGGTTGTGTACCTAAATTACAGGCTGCTAGACATGGTGGTAATATGTAGGCGATACATAAATTACCCGGTTAAGCTGTTAATAAGATTGGACGTTTTCAAATTATGAACGGCCAAACGACGTTTTCAAATTAAGAACTGCCAAACGTCGTTCAGTGTGGACCAAGCACCGGAAAACGCAACACGAGTCGCAGTAGCGAAGGGTTAATATTTTCGGAAGGCGAGCCGTTCCATAAGAACGCTCACTCACCAATAATACTTCAAGATACAAATTGGACTCCTTGGAGAAATTGAAACGTGCAATCTGTGTCGAAAGTCAAGATTTGCGGATATTGAATATTTTTCTCAGATACAGGTTTTTTATTTATGCCAATTGATAAAACTCTCCTCATAAATAAATGTTATGAGCGTTTTTCACAGTTTCCAATCCAATGTCCGCAGATGTGACTTTTGACCCAGTGTGCATTCATATATCATCATTTCGGCCGAATGAAGTCCACTGTTGGACACAGGCCTCCCCCAAAGATCACCACAATGACCGATATGGATGTGTTGTGGGCTCGTTGGGGGGTTTTGCCAAAATCGCCACGCTTGGCAGGCGGGTTGGCGATCGCACTTGAGTTGTTAATGTACTCGAAGGATGCTGCTGCCCATCCTCCGGCTAATCCCTTAGTCGACTTTTACGACACCCACGGGAGGAGATGGGGTGGTGGTATTCTGAACCGGCACCACACGGCAAATACTTATTATTATTATGCATATGCATTCATAGGCACTGAACATTTTAAACAATAATCAAACAGAAATGTCGGCTTTATTTCTTTAAGCAGTGAACTTAAAGTGTCAACCAGTTTGTTAAGAGAAGCCGATAGTAATTGGGTAATTTGACATTGATGGCACAGTTGGTGCAGTGGCTGACACAGTCGGCTGCTGTCCAACGGAAATGTCATCAAAAGTCACGATGTACCTGTTATTGATGTTCAACAAACAGTACGCGCTATTCAATTGTACAATGTTTAATCATAGGTAGTAAAAATTTGGCGCATTCATTTAGTCCTGGGAGTTTTATTCAGATTAATAGAGGATTTTAGTCAAGCAAAATAGGCGAGTATAAGTACCGTGCGGTTTTGGGCCCACTAATCTCTTCGGTAATCTACTGTCAAACACGAGTCTGCCGTTTGCTCCATACTCCTGTCGTTTCATCGACCGTCCTAAGCGGATAAAGCCGTAATCAACATGTTTGACGGCCGGATTAGTAAGAGCCGTACTTTATTAATATGCGTGTAGATAGTACTGTTTATCCTCCTGAGTTACCTAAAGGTATATTATGAATGAAAAGCCGTTATTCCCAGCAATGGTGGGGACCATTGAGGTCTTTTTCCCATAATGTCTCATTTGTCACCAGAAGTGAAAAAAGGGAACGGCCACTGTTTTTGTTCCTAGTTGCCTCCAGTGGTGACGGATGGGAAATATTAATTATTTCGTTCCCAGTAGTGTCATCGCTAGTGGTGATATAAACTGATGTGATATCCAATATTTTTCACGAATTTCCATTTTAGTTATGTTTATTTAGCTGGACAAGAAAGTTACATTCATAAGCATCACTTGAAAGATGCTAATTTTATAAATCACATTATTTTGCATGCTAGCAACAACTAATCAACCAAGCAGACAAGTGGATTCAGGGTTACAAAAATCACTCGGCCTTGCTTCGCTCCCGACTTTTGACATTCTAAGCTAAATTATCGGAGTCTGATGCGCCTTACAAGATTGAATAGTGGGATGAATGAATTTATATCACCCATCTATTTGTCACCAGATGGGAGGGGAACAAAAAGAGTGGTCGTTCCCAGTTATCATCTCTGGTGACAAATGGGACTTTATTTGAAAACAAAATAACAAACCATTTGTGGACAGTTGTGATATTGATGGTGGGAACTACTGGGAATAACCTATGAAAAGGATTTCGGGACTTGTGGGCGCTATAACTGGGGACTGCGGGCTCATTTCGAACTAATCCTGAAAAGACGGCGGCACGCATGTGGTCTTGTGCTAAGTGTACGAGGCTTTGGGGGATCTTTTGCAAAGCACCTCGAGAAGTGCCTGATTGGCCTCTTTGCCCCTTCGCTAGAGGGGGTAACCTGTGATGGGCCTGTGTGGTGATCCGAGACGTGCCTATAGGCATAGCATCAATCGGCGGCTCCGGAGCGTTCGTACTCAAGATCCGGTGCCGAAGGTATGGTATGGAATAGCTGGTACCGTTTCTCTTCCCAGGGACGGTAGACGATGAATAAGCATTTCCAACGCGGTGAAAAATAAGGTCATGATGAAGATGCGTCCTCGCAAAAGGTGACCTACGGGTATATTCAGAGGATATCTCGTACAGCACTGTTTTCCAAGCGTATGTAATTTTTGTACTGTTCTTAACACTGGATAATTGTTGCTGTTATAATCATGATAATTTACGACCTTACAGTGATAACAATACGCATATTTATCTTCTTATTTTTTTTACTATGTTTGTCATGTAGTGAAAGGTAATCCGTGTATTACTGTCTAAAAAATGCTGAATTATCAGACTTATCATTGTGCCTTCACAGCTTCTATTTGTAATGCATATTTTTATTGATGGAAAAATGGATTCTGTTTTCAACGACAGTCTCGCACACTGACATATTTCGCTGGTACATTTCAACGATGTCATTGACGCGCGTCGAAATGCGACCAAATAAAACTGCTCTGCACGAGGACGGACATATTTCTATGTGTTCGTACTCGCAATACAGCTGTAAACAAAGAATGTGTCACCTTTTACGGACTTTAAAATATTCGCGTGGAACAAGTCCGGAAAGTTCTGGTACGTTGCGGTCATGTTCCACATTCGAATCAAAATTGTCTGTTATATCTGCTTGTCATAGCTCTTTTTGTCTTAGGAATTGTAGGAGTTCATATCAGCTAAGGAACTGCTCAACAAAGGACGGCACGTTTGGTGCAGTGTCTGATACAGTCGGCTGCTGCGTTCCGGTCGCGGGTTTGATTCGCGCACGGAATAAATATTTGTATGATCTGCAGGTATTTGTTCCGGGTCTCTCTAGTGTGATCATACGAGGACCTGGAGCCTCCCTAAGGTGCCGAAGATGACCGCTCCAGTGGTTTTAGCCGGCATACCCCTTCGCCCTTCCCCGGGGTGAAGGAAGTTCATGAAGAATTTCCACCGGGCACCAATAAAAAATAAAAAAAAGGTATTTGTTCCGGGTCTGGGTGTATTGTGTGTGGAATTTATGTCTGTAAACGCACCCACGACACAGGAGAAATCCTAGTGAGGGGCAACGTTTATTGTTTCTTTTTTAAAGTCCTCGCTCATACTTTTTCCACTACGACCGGTTAGACCGATATTTTGCTTAATGTGGTTATTTGGGGAGAATTTGCCAGTACTCACCAGGCAGGCCAATTGTCGTGGCCAAAATCCACGCTCTGGGTCTGCAGATGCGACTCACAAAACCGAGGCGCTATGGTTCCACAAACTGCCGCGGAGCAGAGAACCACCCAGTTCGTGGATACGCGTTGGTGACGCGCAAATCAGGGTGGGCCAGTACATGAAGTACCTGGGGCTCACCTTGGACAGTCGTTGGGGCTTCGAAGAGCACTTCGCACGCCTCGTCCCCCGAGTCGAGAGGGTAGTGGGTGCATTGCACCGGGTGCTGCCCAATCTCGGGGGACCGAGCGAGGAGGTTCGCCGTCTCTACGGGGGCGTCGTGCGGTCTGTGGCCCTCTATGGGGCGCCTGTATGGTCATCCTGGCTGTCAGGCGTCCGGCGCTGCAGAACCAAACTTCACAGTCTGCAGCGCAGAGTGGCTATACCGATCGCACGGGGATACAGGACAGTGTCCTACGAGGCGGCAACTCTCCTGGCACGCTTCCCGCCTTTCGACATCCAGGCGGAGATGGATGCGTGGGTCTATGACCAGACACGCTCCTTCCGCCAAAGTGGGGAAAGCGTGCCTCCAGGGGCGTTTGACAGAATGAGGCGGCTGGCTCGACGGCGCGCACTCGAGATATGGCGACAACGCCTACAGTTGCAGTTCGCGACCAAGCGCTTCGTCGAGGCCATCCTGCCACTCTTCGGAGCCTGGCTCAGAAGGAGCGAGCGCGTCACCTACCGTCTGACGCAGGTATTCACTGGTCACGGTTGTTTCGGTGCGTACCTGCACAGAATAGGACGCGAGGTTACGGCACAGTGCCACCATTGTGGAAGCGACCAGGATACCGCACAGCACACGCTCGAGGAGTGCCCTGCGTGGGCGGCCGAGCGGCGGATCCTGGTCGATCGGATCGGGCAAGATTTCTCTCTGCTGGCAGTAGTGTCGGCTATGTTGGCAGAGCATACAAATTGGAGTGCAGTGGTCTCCTTCTGCGAGAGCGTCATGCTCCAGAAGGAGACTGCAGAGCGGGATCGGGAGAGGGCTGATCCCACACGGAGAAGGACGAGGCGGCGCCGGAGCAACAACCGTCCCGGCTCCCAAGTCCAACACGCCTGAGCCCCCCGCCGTCACTACATGGTGGGGGGCCTCGGGGGTCGCGGGCGCGCAGATTGGGGAGTCTGCGTGCTCACACCGAGCGACCCCAGGGAAGACGGTGGCGCGCACGTGGTCACGTGCCGCCGTGTGCGCAGCACAGCGCAAAGCGAGGCTTGGGGGGATCCTTTACAATCCTCCCCGAGAAGTGCCTGGGGGGGCGACCTTTTTACAGTCGCCTTCCCTCCACTAGAGGGGGTGACCGCTTTACAGTCATCCCCTCCGTGATGTGCCTAAAGGCGTGGCGCCAATGGGCGGCTCTAGTGTGATCTTACGAGGACCTGGAGCCCCCCTTCGGTGCCGAAGATGACCGCTCCAGTGGTTTTAGCCGGTAGGAGTCCGGCATACCCCTTCGCCCTTCCCCGGGGTGAAGGAAGTTCCATGTAGAATTTCCACTGGACATCAATAAAAAAAAAAGGCAGGCGGGTCGGTAAGCTCAGTATAATTCCTGTTTTACAGAAGGGACGCTGTTGCCCATACCTCTCTTCCTCTATCATCTCCTCTTTAGTGTCCATTATTTACCATTCACAAGATCCACGGGAGAAGGTGAAGTGGGGCTATATTCTTAATCCGGGACCACCCGGATTAATTAGAGTTATCAAATTGAAATTAATATCAATTACTTACTCAGCCTACAAATCTATAATTTATAAAAAGTAATCTAATCGAATCCTTTCATATGTGTAAAGGCCTTAGATAAGTGAACTGGGAAACTGTTATGCTTACGAAAGACATGTATGTAAAATAAATTAAATAAGTTTCAAAGTTAGAGACTTATTAGAGAATTAAATACTAATTAACTATATTTTAGACTAATCCTCAGTTTTTGTTAGTAGAATCTCCTTTATTTACTTCCCGTTGACCTTTGGCAAAGGAAAGCTGTTATAGCAAAAGTAAAGTAATACAGAATCATTACCTAAACGTTCTTTGAAGAATTATTTCGTGACTAATTTGCGTTTTAGTTTGTGAATTCTCGTCTTCAATAAACAGCAGACATCGTGAAGGAACGGGATCGGCAGGGCGAGAGCTCTACTAATTAACGAAAATCGTCAGACAGCCGCAGTTGCAATACAAAAAATCTTCTCTTAGATTATGGCTTCTTTAGAGAACCTATCTTCCACAATTTCGCCAATTTCAAGTATAAGGCAACATCGTACGGTGTTTAAAATAATGAATCTTCACAAATTCATAAAATATTTCTCAAAACTGAAAAAAATCTATCAAATATGTGGGCGACGTCGTACGGTTCCTACAAAAAATCTACATCAAATACACTTTAATGACATGTTTCAATCGACATATATTTTTTTTACCAGTATTATAGTTATGTACTGTAATATTGATCGCCTCCTTGGTGCGATTAAAAAGTATATAGTTTTGACGTGAGGAGTTAATTAAAAAATGCTCTGACGTTCTTCGGTCATGCGTTTGTCGGATTCGGGTCATTGTCGGAAGAATAATGTAATTCAAGCCTTAAAATAATATACGAAAGACGTATTATAATTACTTATAAAAAATACACAAATATTCCAAGAAACTATATTATTTGTTTAGAATCCCGGTACAAGCTCCTACCAGACCACGTTCCCAACAGTACGTATCCTTTGTCATTCGCCAGTACTTTTCAAATGCTTTTTACTTGTCGCTATTTAAAAAGGCATGTCTTGTCGCCGTCGTTTGCATTCATACCATATTTGTATCGTCGTGTATGCGCGGAAATGAAAACACGGCCTGTATAATTTTATCCGATATATAATAGTTTGCAAACATCCGCTATACAGTTCATTTCGTTGAGAATACAAAATACTAGTTTACGTGGGAACCTTGCACATTCAAATGATAACACGGAGTCTATGAGACCAAGTTTTGTTCTAGCAAAGACTTCAAGAACGCGAAGATCTGAAACGAAGTTGTTGTAAATTTTAAACACAAGCAAACTCGAACACCGTCAGAACATATGGGTAGCTTACCTTGTTACTCGGTGGTTTGGAACCGATAAATTGTATGAAATCTACTTTGACAGGCAACACCTATCGTATTAACGAGTTTGTTAATCAAACAAGTTTAAAATAGTCACTTCTCCGCCACCGAATCGTAATCGATATGGACACTTCAAACTCGGTTAGTGCATAATCGAAATATAATTCGAACACCCGTCGACCTTCATGAGGACTTTTAAAGCATCAGAATTAGAATTTCGAACTGTAAGGCTATGATGTTAATGCACACAGTCGACAATTTATCTCGAATAACCTTTCCATCCGAGTATAATTTCCTATGACGGTCTCGACCGGTAATTTGAGACCATGACTAGGTTATACAAATTTCCGACTCAGCTCCCTCGATATTTCCATAATAGGTACAAACTTATTTGTGTCATATTTTAAATTAGGTTACATTTCTCACAGGATAATTTTGTCCAGTAGTTGAAATATAACCATATTTCAACTACTGGATTATATTTCATTCGCGATATGAACATGAGCGTTGTAATTAAAATCTTTCCGAATACACCCGCAAGCATGTGCACAATGAGACAAAAGTGTTTACAGCCAAGACCATTTAAATATTTCCACGTCTATCTCGACACTGGAGTGGGATCCCCCTTTACGTAAATCGATGGTAGGGTGGTACGTCCTCGCCAGTTGCTCCTATTACCGAGCTTTTTTACGTTTTGTTTATTCTGGAATTAATGAAAAACGGTCCGGCCCGCGGGCTAGCGGCCTGTTGTTTACCGTCTCGTGTATTTTGGGACCATTCAGAACTTAGAGCACTGCATGTAAAATATCGGCGTGGTTTTTCTATTTTAAGTCGGCATTTCGCCAAATGGTTCTTATACTTTATTCGCCTTCGTTTTTTGGAGTTTTTGGCGTTTACTCCTTAAGAATTATATATAAGGCCCCCGGTGTGAAAAATGTATGAGGAGTGAAATATTGTCGAGCGTTAACTAAAATGCGTTACGTTTTTCTGCGCACCTTTTGCGTTCAAGTCATGTGTGTGTGTCACGTATTGTATATTGGTGCAGTGGCTGATACAGTCGACTGCTGCGCCGAGGGTCGTGGGTTCGATTCCTATACGGAACAAATATTTGTATTATCTGCAGGTAGTTGTTCCGGGTCTGGGTGTATTGTATGTGGAATTCATGTCTGTAAACGCACCCACGACACAGGAGAAATCCTAGTGCGGGGCAACGTTTTTAAAAAAAAAAAAATGTCGTTTGATTGATGAAACTTTTATATTATTTAATTTAAGATATATAAATATTGTTAATTATTAATACGCAGTGAGTGATTGCCGTGTGGTGCCGGCTCAGAATACCACCACCCCATCTCCTCCCATGGGTGTCGTAAAAGTCGACTAAGGGATTAGCCGGAGGATGGGCAGCAGCGTCCTTCGAGTACATTAACAACTCATTGCGATCGCCAACCCGTCTGCCAAGCGTGGCAATTATAGCAAAACCCCCCAATGCGCCCACAAATATCGGTCGTTGTGGTGATCTTTGGGGGAGGCCTGTGTCCAGCAGTGGACTTCATTCGGCCGAAATGACGAGTGATTAAATAAATGAATATAAGATATGGATAAATCTAGTTTAAATGACGGTGGAAGAAAATTCGACGAACACTGTGGATGCAGTTACTAGGTAGGTTATAAGTCATTTTTATATTTATGAAAATCGTATATATAACATCCGTCGACGTCGCGGAGGCCTATCGCCGCGTCACCTTCCCGTTCAAGTTAGCACTTCTCCCTCCCGTCTCTTGCTCGCGCCGGCCCGTGCCGAGCCTGTAGCTTTAAATGTCCTCTAATACAATTTAAATAATACCGATCCAGCTGTCCCCAAAACTATAGCTTGTTATCCCCAGCAACGCCCTAAGCCGAGGTCCGTGTCCCGCAGGGGGCGCCCTTACCGAAAGTTGCTTAGTTTTTAATATTAAATTTAAGCCTGGCTGGAGGCCTCTATTGGCTTCGCCAGAAAATGACCGGTTAAGCAACCACATTTCCCTGAAATGTATGCGAGAAGCCCAAAAAAAAAAAATTCGTGCTTTTTATTTTTTAACGCTCACTGCCTATTAATTAATGAGACAATTGTACTTACAGAGTAAACTCGTGCGTCGGAGCCGACACACACACTTTGTTAAATTTGGCTTACTTATTATAACTAGTTGGGTAAATTTAAATTAAGTGATCATTGTTTTGTTTTATGTAACAAAGAAAAGGTGTCCTATATCCTAATTCACAGTGTAACTACCTCTATGCCAAGTTTTATTTCAGCGTGATGGAGCCTCAAACATTCAAATTTACAAACTTTCACATTAATAATATAACTACTTACTATATATTACTAATAATAGTAGTAAGAAACTAAAATAATTAATAATAATTTGGTGTTATAATTCATTACGTAAAAAAGACTTATAAAACTTAAAAAAAACCTACTGGTTTTGAACGTTTTTAATGATATGCAAACCTAATTAAAACATTGGTGCAGCAAATCCATATTTGCACATGCTTTCCTGCTATACATATAGTTGTTTCTTCGTTTCCCGATAGTTTATTTCAGTTATACATGTATATGTTATGCAGTTATGCAATCAAAGGTTTAATATTTAAACATTGGAATTGATTATATTATTAATGTAAAATAAGTTGACATGACCATTTAAAATTGCATTTTTTATGTTATTTACTTAAATATTTACACCTTGACATTATATACCCTGACATTTGACTTGACTCAGTTGAAATTACATATTTTTTTATGTTATTTACTTATATTCAATAACTTGACATTATCTTAAACAAATTCATTTAAAATTTCATTTCTTTTAATGTTAGTTTCTTATATTTAATATTATGACCTTGACTATTAGTTATTGTTAATATTGTTCTTGTAACATTATATTATAGTATTCATACGAAACTGTAAATGTGTGAGAATCATTTTATTTTATTTATTGGGGAAAACAAACAGTGACACATTATGTATTAAATTAAAAAATGTTAACAAAATAAGAGTGAATGTGTAACCAACAGCATTTTCCACAGAATATAACTAGAAATACCTATAAATATCATGCGATTTTATACATAAATATTTGAACCTACAAACTATAAATACATATTAACAACAATGCAACAGATAGACAAATCATCACGGCATGCAAACTAACAATTAGTCTAAGTAAGTAATGTTTCACTGTTCAATTTAATTATTATTAAACGTGATAAGAACTTTTTTTCTAAATTTATTAGCAGAAAGGGCAGACATATCAATATGGTTAAAATGTTTGTTGTAGTTACTTGTAAGCCTACGTAGAGGTGCCCGCAAGCCTGCGTTAGTGCGACTGGAGGACACAGCAAACAGTGGTCGTGCGCGCACCCCACGGCACATCGTGGTTCTAGGCACTAAGTAACTTATTTTATTACGAATGTCCATACAGTCATATACATTGCCACACAAATCAAATAAGAATAATGTCTCTAGGAGAGTGCGTCTAGATTTTAAATCAAGTATTCATTGATCATGTAGCCATTGATGTTATTTTTAGTACTAAAGTATATATATGTATTACAATAATTTGTATCAATCAACATTGTAATCTCAATTATTTTAAAAGAGTATCCATGGAGTTCCTTGCCGGCTCTTCTCCACGAGATCAACTATTTGGAACCGTGCAACTTAGATTCTGACGTTTCATAAGTGCCAATATTTGGTTTATTTGAAATAAAAAACTTTGACTATAATTCCAGTAATCTATACAAATAAATAAAATTGAAGTGTCTGTTTGTAATGTTAAAATAACAGCTTTTTACTAAATGCATATGAAAGTATGTACGTGACATATAACAAAAAAACAATTTTAATTTTTTTTGTCTGTCTGTCTGTTTGTCCGTCTGTCTGTCTGTCTGTCTGTCTGTCTGTCTGTCTGTCTGTTTGTTCCGGGTAATCTCCGAAACAGCTGAACCGATTTTGACGGGACCTTCACTGGCAGATAGCTGATGTTATAAGGAATGACTTAGGCTACTTTTATTTTAGAAAAATAATTAGGGTTCCGCGTAAAAAAAACACCCTTGAAATTCAACATATTTATTCTATGTCAAGTGTCTCTGTCGAAATACTCTAAATTCCTTTTAAATTAAACGCGGTTGAAACCGCGGGTCCCAGCTAGTTTTAAAATAAACTTGCATATTCCTTTTTATTCCAAAGTGGCATACCTAGCCTGTGGAACAGTAGCCATGCTGCGCTTACCAACCCGCCTGCAAAGCCTAGTGAGTACTGGAAAATTCTCCCCAAAATGACGACACAATATTATGTATTTCAACACATGATATTTACAAAAAAAAATGTAGTGATTCGAAGACTGTCACATGAATCCTATATAATACGATAACATTTCTTGGAGACAATTTCAAGTGCAGGTCTTATATTTATCTGCAGAATTTTGAACGAGTCGTTATGTTTTTAACAATACGTATTGCATTTAAGGACTTCTTTGTTTGATCGCCTTTTGGATATCTTTTGATGATAGATATGACAAACAAGACATTGCTTTTCATATTGATCGATTTATACTCGATCGAACAATGTTAGATAACTTCTCATCAAAGCTAAAACGATTTTCGCCGAGGAAGACGTAGGGTAATTGAGGTTCGACGTTATTTATTATACAAGAAAAGAAACCGATATCGATCAACTAAAGTAACGTAGGCGTAAAAATATGAATTGTGTTTTTTCCAATTCATATTAGTTATTATTTTCAAAACAACACTCTAATTTAAATATGGAAATACCTCCGACCGTGAACTAAATACAAACGCAAGTGTAAAATCTGTGAGCGAGCTGCAAGAGACGTTTGTGATGATCGAAAGCAACGATGAAATAAACACTCCTCTTCCTGCAGGCGACCGCGGAATCTTATCCACCCACAGTTATTTTGTTAGAAAAATACTGACAACCGAAAAATACTAACAAAGATATGGTCATAGCAGACCCGGTTTACACTAACTAAGAACAGGCACCGTGGTGTCGATTGATGAGCACAGTAACATCAATGGCTTACTTGAAATGACCATCCGTGAGGTAACAAAGGTGTTGGATGTTCATAGCAGAAGAACAGGGTGTTCTTCTTCAGGGAGTCCAGAAGGTTACATATTAGAAACATAAACCTGGATTGAGCATACTATAGTATAATTCGTTATTTTAGTAGGTTGTCATTGTCTCTGAAAACCCCTGCCGTTGCTATAAGGTGGGGGACCTCTGGGTTCGCGGGTGCGTAGATTGGGGAATCTGCGTGCCCACACCAAGCGACCCAAGAGAGGACGGTAGCACGCATGTGGTCACGCGCTGCCGTGGGACGCTTTGGGGGATCCTTTACAATCCCCCTGGGGGGGTGACCGCTTTACAGTCACCCTCTCCGAGATGTGCCAATAGGCGTGGCACCAGTGAGTGGCTCTAGTGTGATCATACGAGGACCTGGAGCCTCCCTTAGGTGCCGAAGATGACCGCTCCAGTGGTTTTAGCCGGTAGGAGTCCGGCATACCCCTTCGTCCTTCGCCCCGTACCCCTTCGTCCTTCCCCGGGGCGAAGGAAGTTCATGATGAATTTCCACTGGGCATAAATAAAAAAAAGAAAAAAAAAAGGTTGTCATTGTCTATATCTCTTTTTCAAATAAAAGCTAAGCACTCCCGTTAAAAATTTACTTCGCACAGTGCGGCCTTTTAGAGCCAATTTCTCACAGTGAAAATCAGATTTGCTCAAATCCAATATCTCGCGTTACCAGTGAATGGGTATTACATCCATTCCTTCCAGATAAGATGAAATACTTGTACCTACCTTAATACCTACATAAGGTAAGACAAAAGTCACTGCGCGTAAAACCGGCTTCCACATTTTGGATGAGGAACCATATAGTGCTGTTGCGAATCGTATTGTACTTTCTTTCTTTTCTTTTTCATCTGGTTAGTGTGTGTGTTTAACCTTGTGTCAGAGTTGCTCAAGCCAACCAAAGAGGCCACCTAGTTGGTTTAACGACTGCCGTCTAATGACAACGCCGGTCGTTGGCCGTCGACAACCAGGGTTCGAAAATATCAAGATAATAATAAGTCTTGATAATTATCCGACAATTATCAAGACTGGGTAAAGTTAATTATGATTTTTTTAACTAAAAGGCAGATTTTTATCTGTTTTAGCTTTTTTTACTTATGAAATCGTGACCTCGACCGACCAGTATACTTGGAAAGAAACTAAATAGAGACCTGAAATTTGTTTTTTTGTCGTATAGTTTCAGTGACCAATAATTAACAATAAATTGTTTACACATGACTTGTCATAATTGTTCGACAAATAGTGCGTTAGCGACTGTAATAAGAATTAACTTTATCATATTAACAATATAATTTAACACAATATCAGTCTGAAACTGTCCCACGGCCGGGGAAAAGACCATTTTCATGCGGAAAAAGAACGAGTATGATCATTATGCTTGCTCACTGCGTGATGGCGTTTTCTGACCATTGGGCGTTCCTCACGATGTTTTGCTTCACCTAAAGTTGATGGTTGCCGTGTGGTGCCGGCTCAGAATGCCACCACCCCATCTCCTCCCATGGGTGTCGTAAAAGTCGACTAATGGATTAGCCGGAGAATTGGCAGCAGCGTCTTTCGAGTACATTAACAACTCAACTGCGATCGCCAACCCGCCTGCCAAGCGTGGCGATTATGGCAAAACCCCCCAATGAGCCCACAACACATCCATATCGGTGGTTGTGGTGATCTTTGGGGGAGGCCTGTGTTCAGCAGTTGACTTCATTCGGCCGAAATGATGAAAGTTAATGATGTCTTAGATTAACTAAGCAAGTAGGTACATATTATGACATAAAGAAATCACATTGTTAGATGCAAGCTACCACGACATGACATTATATTAATTGCATTTAAATGCTGTTCGTGGGATAAGACCGAAAAGAAGATAGCATAGCGATAGCATTTCATGCACTGAAGCGAAATACAATATATCCTGAATTTGACAAGCAGTAGTACTCACACGTAAGTGGCGCAGATACAAGATGACAAAACGAACACCTCACTTCACTCACTGGTTTGAACCAGTGGTAAGTGGATGGGGTGGCACACCGTGAGGTTTTAGTCGGTAAGAGTCCGGCCATCTCAAAACTCATCCAGGTATTTAACAAAGTTCACACTATAACGGATGTAAGTAATATCGTAAAGAAAACTGATACCATGAATTCAGTACAATATTCTGGAACCCGTTAGAATTTTGCGTCGGATCTTTTTATGAATTTTCTGATGCTTTATCAAACTTATTTAACTGATTTCAGTATAGAAGAAGATTAAGCGTTAGCGTTAAGCCTAACGCTTAATCTTTTTAATAAAAACACAATATCCTATTTATTTCCCCATAAAACTACAATGTAAATAAAAACTAAAGGCTGTTGTTTCGCTACAGTTTACGGATAAGATCATCGCTCGCAGTAGCATAACATATTATATCATAGTACCATAATTACGCAGCGTTTTGATTACGGTGTTGACGATACATTGCGCGCTCAAAAATGACAAATTGTAACAACTTATTTCCGAGATAAATGGCTTTCTTATTTTTATTTATTAATACTCAGTGTAACCTCTTCCCAAAGTTTTTGTCACATGTATTTTGGCTTGACTATTTATATATACTATAATATGCAAGTATGTCCTGGGTATTTAACATTTATTTGTCGTTTATTCTGGCCCGCGTGCTGGGCAATGATAAAACTGTTTCGTTGTGGCCTGCAGCCGCCAGATACAGGCGTTATCTAAAATAATGCTTGATATTTTTTTCTGTGTTGGTTTTTTGCATTTGTTTAGGACCTTATCTATTTTGTTAAAATTTTTGATTGTGGCCTGATTCGTGTGGGTTCACAGTTTTTATTTTACTTGCTATATTTATTATTTAGAGGTCGTTTAGCGCAGTGACTAATCGCTTGGCTTTCTGCGCTGCGTGTCGCTGGTTCGATCTCCGCATATAATCTTCCGATAGTCGTACCGGGTCTGAATGTTTTTGTATGTGAAGTTTGTTTGTATACTGTACCCGCGACACAGGAGGAATTTATAAAAGGACAGACAGATCGATCACAAAAATGGGCTTTTTGCGTCAGCAGCTTGTCTTCTTGATTTCATTTAGTGGTTGTTGCGAAATATTGCTTCACCCGCTCTCCTCTAAAAGTTTGTTCAGATAAGATCCAGAGGCTGTTCTTCTGTGTGCTGAAAACATATGGGTATTACTTTTCAAGAGTGGGGTTGCAATATCCCATAAGACTATGTATTGTAGTCGTCATTGGGAGGCCCAGGTTTACGCGCCAATATGAATTAAAGCTACGAACAGAACTTGTTTCTCTTTCCGAGGGTCTGATGAACAAAGAAAGGAAAATATATCTATTTTCCTCCAACAGCCACACATATTTCGCAAAGGAAAACAGAAAGAAATTAAAATCAAATAACATTAAACTTATAAACACGTGATATTAAAGGTGTTCCGTTTTTTTTGTGCCTAAAACAGCTCAGTTAATGTCCGATTCTGATTTTCAGCTGGACTGGTATAAAGTGAGAACCAATGCCAAACAGTTAATACAAATCATTAAAAAAGAAATCAAATTCAAATAATTGTAGAAGTGTATAAAAACTGTGACTGAATATGTCCATACTCCTGTAAATTCGCCTTATCCATGCATAAGAGCCACCGGCACCATAACGTGACGATGTCGGTAACATAATGGTGTTTACACTGTGTCGGGGTTAGGTTAGACAAAAAAAAGTGCGCATCGCTTTTTTTCTTGCCAGGTGTAAATCGGGTTAAGCATAGCCGCCTTTAGAAATTCAGAAAGACGGCCACTAGCGTTCTAATAATCTCATAGCTTTTGTCTTTTTTTCTTAACTGGTGGAAATACATCATGAAGGGTGGAGCGGCCTCCTACCGGCTAAAACCACCGGAGCAGTCATCTTCGGCACCAAAGGACCCTTTCCAGTTCCTCGATGCCATCGCTCTAGAGCCATTGATGCCCCGCCCCTAGGCCCATCTCAGAGGGGATTCTAAAAGATCCCCCCTAAACCTCGCTGTGCACGGAAATAATCTCATACCTACCTGAATTTAGGGAAGGTTAAGTTTAGTTTAGGTACTACTTCATATGAGGTTGGTGTGATAAAAGGGTGCACTGTCAGTACATATAAATATATCACAATATATTCTCATTCACTCAAGTTACCGAGCAAAAATACGAAAAAGATCCTAATCCATTTGCTTAAACTTTCTATGTAATACGGTTTTCTAAGAATACTAAGTGTATGAGACGAACGTATACCAATCTCGTAAGTGCTTTTCACACAATAACTAGGTGCATAAAGTATGTGAATAACATTTTACACGTCGGGAAAAATAGTCAATACTGATAGAAAGGTTCCGCTACACCGAACGCGATCGTGGCAGAATAGCGACTCGCGGAGCGGATCTACGGTGGTGGCTGTGTGCAGTTGTTTGAGCTAGTCATGTCGCTCTAAAACTGGTGGAGTGACGAGGTTCGCGTGGCGATGATGACTCCACTTTCAGTCTAACATCTCTGGCACATGTTAGTATGGTGGCTTTTGACGGCGCGCGATTTTCCGAGCCGTGCCGACCAGCTTGCGACAAGTGCACAATGGAAACGGCGCAGCCTGCAGCAGTTTAAGCTGCCTGTGGTTGCACGTGCTGGCTTGTTATGCGCCATGGGAAGCCGCCATAACAGAAACGCGAATCCACGCCGCTGCCGATGCCGTCCCTCTTTACCAACCCGCCGTTAATGTAGCAGAACCTTTACCTTTTCATTTCGGGCGGCTGATTGTAGCGCGACAAAAGCACTGCAGACCTGTTGCTAAAAATGTATAGAATTTATAATTACATGCGGTTGTTGAGCTGATGCCGTGGCGTTGTCCATAGCAATATAATTAAATTAACTGTGTGGTGCCGGCTAAGAATAGCACCAACCCATCTCATCCCGGGGGTGCCGTAAAAGGCGACTGGGATTAGCTGGAGGATGGGCAGCAGCATCCTTCGAGTACAACTTCTGCGATCGCCAACCCGCCTGCCAAGCGTGGCGATTATGGTAAAACCTCCCATTGAGCTCGCAAGACACATTTGGGGAGACCTGTGTTCCGCAGTGGACCTTATTCGGCTGAAGTAACGATGATTAAATAGTTAAATTAAATTTGGGCATCGCCCGCCTGTCGCTACTTGTGGAGGATGCATAGTTACTAGCGCCAGTAGCGATAAAGTAGCCACCAGTGGAACTAAAAAGAATGAAGTTTTTAGTTCATTAATTGTCCGATAAAGGCGCGTCAGAGATCTTCGCCTGTTTAGTAGCTATCGACAAATAGGTAGTACCAAATTGACGTTTGACAACGGCATTGGAGCAATTTACGCCTGTTGCAAAGCGTCTGCGACTTAGGTCCTAATCAGCCCGCCGATATCCAATCTTCATGAATGTTTAAAGACCTTTATTTGAAAGGAATAGCTTAAAGGTAAATTGAACTTTATATATTTGGCAGAATGCGTCCCTATGATTTTTTCTCTAAACAAAGTGACTGCCAGAGCTTCCCTGCACTGTGGAGTTGGTCGTTAAAAGCGTAACCGGATTGCATTCACTACGTGCAGTGTCAGCTGTACTCTTGATTGCCTTTGTTTATAGCCGTTTTGTAGTAACAAAAAGGTACTATATATGGTACTGTTTTATTTATGCCACAGTTATTCTTCATTTATTATCCTTTGTGGTGTCCGGATTAAGAATAGTACAGTAGCCATTCTGTGCCCACCAACCCGTCTGCCAAGCGTGGTGAGTACCTACTGACAAATTAAAAAGACGCAAAATGACGATGTAAGGCATGTAACCAGTTGTTATGGAAATTTATGGGGGAGGCCTTTGTTCAGAAGAGAATGTTATTTGGCTAAAATTATTATGAAATAAATGATTTCTGATTCTGGGTCGTTTATAGAAGGAAGCAGTGTTTTTGATTTTTTTTTTTTAAAAAAACGTTGCCCCACACTAGGATTTCTCCTGTATCGTGGGTGCGTTTACAAACACAAATTCCACACACAATACACCCAGACCCGGAACAACTACCTGCAGATCGTACAAATATTGGTTCCGTGCGGGAATCGAACCCACGACCCGGTGCGCAGCAGCCGACTGTATCAGCCACTGCACCAACCGTGCCGTCATCATCATCATCATCAGTGATAGCGTAGTGGTTGAACGAGCTACAAAATGTTCTCAATGGTGCGTGTAATCCGCATACCCCCTACCTCCCTACCCGCACTAGACAGCATGGTGGATAAAGGCTTTACCTTTCTCATCGTCAGAAAAGGCTCGTGCCCAGCATTGGGACAAAAGTGGGCTGATTATATTGTCACATAAACAGACACCCAAACCCGAAACAACTATCTGTAGGCTGTACAAATATTTGTTGCGTGCGACCAACCGTGCCTTCGTTTCGTCAGGTAAAATGCCTGGTAATCTGAAATTTCCCAGATTTCGATTTCTGGCATCAATGGACCATATCTCTATTCAGTCTCATATAAAAACTTACGAGTGCAATCGCCACGTAGGCATTCGCATTTGTGTTTTGGTGGAATCACGCTTTTCTGCATCTATTTGTTAATCCAGGATTATTGTTTTAGCAAAAAGTCATTGTTTTGAGTTCTGCATGCCGCAGTCACCTAGTAAAAGCTGGTTCTACCCTGATTATGTCGCAGCGGTTATCAAGTCGAATGAAAATTGGCGCTACATTCTAAATTTGAAATGAAAAATGTAGATAGGTACTATTGGGAAAACGCTTCTACTTTTTTAAATGATTACCTTGCTATTATTATATTTCAGTTTGAATAATTGTAAATCTTGACGAATTTAGCAAACTCGCCAACTTGGTAGCTTGGTCAGCAATTGCTTTAACTTTATTTTGGTTTAAATTTGTTCTCAAATTGTGTAGTAATGACGGACATCTGCGGTAACCTAACTCAAAATAAATCGTGCAGAAGGCCAATTCCATACGAAGTAGGAAATGGTAAATTGAGAAATAACTAAATTAGAATTTCCCACATCTAATCTAAGCATAATGTATATTGAGAAATTGACCGAATATTAGACTGATCTATCAAACTTCATTACAACTGAACTACTTGAATATCAGTGACGAAAATAAGACAATTTCCTATTGGGCAGGTAACTTTCTTTTTCACCCGGTGGATATATCATGTACTTTCTCCGCTCTGGGAAAAGGCGGGGGGCATGCCAGATTCCTACCGGCTAAAACCACTGAAGCTGACCGCTTTTTGACACCGAAGGTCGACGATACAATTATTCTATAGCCGCGCATTAGTACCACGCCTTTAGGGACATCTTTACGGCGCTGGGTGTGAATTGATGGATGACGGCGACGACGGTCACCCCCTCTAGCGGTGGGAAGGCAAGTGTAAAAAGGCCGCCCCGCAGGCACATCTCGGGGAATAATAAAGGATCCCCCGAAGCCTCGCTGTGCGCCATGGTGCGCACACGGTGACACAAGACCACCGCGCGCACCGCCATTTTCCCGGGATCGCTCAGTATGACCACGCAGATTACCTACATTAAACATTATTTGAAAATTGACCGTGTGGTGCCGGCTCAGAATACCACCACCCCATCTCCTCCCGTGGGTGTCGTAAAAGTCGACTAAGGGATTAGCCGGAGGATGGGCAGCAGCGTCCTTCGAATACATTAACAGCTCAACTGCGATCGCCAACCCGTCTGCCAAGCGTGGCGATTATGGCAAAACCCCCCATCGAGCCCACAACACAGCCATATCGGTCGTTGTGGTGCTCTTTGGGGGAGGCCTGTGTCCAGCAGTGGATTTCAGTCGGCCGAAATGATGATGATGAAAATTCCATTGAATTCAAATACGTTTGTTGCCAGGGTTCCAGACTTCTTACCATTGCCTAATGACTGTAAGAAATGACACGCAATATTATGCTAATAGAGTGATATTGTGTGAACAGCTTGTTTGACATCTGTCAAACACCGTTCATCTCACCGCTTCTGTTCCCAACAAATGACGGTGCCGTATGACGTGACGTTAACAATTATATAATGTAATGACAGATTCATTGCTTTTGTTCCGCGCACATCATGGGTTCAGTGAGTTTGATTGTAAGAAGTAGTATGCGAATTAGCATAAAATGTTATAGAGATCTGTAGAAGTGGGCTTTCTGTACTATCCTATTTAGCGAATAACCGTAATTAAAAAGTTGGTAGCGCAACGGGTAGAAAGGGGCGCTTTGTAAAGACACGTCCAAGTTATCTAATTACGAGTTCGTCGCAAACCAAGCACTGATTTGCTTTCAATAACATGTTTTGAAATTAAAATGGAGTTGCACTGCTTTAATTACCGAATAGATACTGTAGATCTGAGCCGTAGTCAAAGAAATAAAATAAAACTCACTGGCTAATTAATGTATTGTGAAAGTAACAAATGGCTGAACTGAGCGGGATGCTGAATAGTCTTTTACCAGGCAGATCAGGAATGTAAATAATACTAGAATTTTGATTGAATAATTTCGTATTTAATACCACTGGTTATATTGATAATTTCATATCACAGCATATGGAAAGTATATCGTGTATGCTTATTTGAATTGACCAATAGCAGATGAGCGCGCAGAAATTAACAAAAACGGTCGCCATATAAATACTTGCGTCGCGTGCAATCGTCAGTTATATGCCTGCGCGCATGGCGCACGGACGCTGGTTCTAGTTGCCACATAGCTCCCCTCCAGCGAAGCGTCAAATGATATGGTAGACGTGTGCGCGTCTGAACCCGCGCAGTCGCAGTACGAGTACGCGCTGTGTAACTCATTGCGCGGTCGAGCTGTGTCTCGATCGGACGTATGTGTTAGGGGCGAAGCGTACGGTAGGTCTCGACGTTCGGCCGGATCGCGTGACGTATGCCGACTGTTCATCTTCACGACTTGCTGGCTCTTCGGTGTTAGGCAGGAATGCAGGTTTCAGTCTATCTATGCTGACATTTATCGGTCGATCCTTGACTTGTATTGTGTATACTTTGTCCTGTCTCTTCAAAACACGATACGGGCCTTCATACGTCGGTGTTAAGGGCCGGCGGTATGCATCGGTGCGAATGAATACATGCGAACATACATGTAGGTCGTCATGTATAAACATTGAACGGCGATCGGTGTTCCGCCGTGCGGCTTGAAACTTCTTCATCGCTGACGTAATGCTATCGCTAAAGTGTGTATTTGTTGTGCTTGAAAACTTTTCTCCACACATTTCGCCTGGCAGTCGTAACGGTCTTCCGTATAATGCCTCTGCTGATGAGACATCGGTGTTTTCTTTTATAGCGGCTCGTAGTCCCAATAAAACTGTGGGCAATTCTTGAGTCCAGCTTGAGTTTTGCAGTCGGGCAGTCAAGGAAGATTTTAACGAGCGGTGCCATCTCTCAATCATCCCGTTAGCCTGTGGATGATAGGCAGTAGTCCGAGTTTTTTCTATACCCATTCTATTCATTAATGTTTTGAATAATTGGGATTCAAATTGCCTTCCTTGATCGCTTGTTATCCGCTCTGGGCATCCAAAACGTACTATCCAGCCTTCGTAGACAATCGTAGCGATAGTGTTGGCTTCCATGTTGCTAACTGGGAATGCTTCTGGCCATTTCGTAGCTCGGTCAATGATGGTCACACAGTATCGTCTTCCGTCTGATATCGGTAGTGGACCGACGATATCTATGTGTATGTGCGACAGGCGATCGGTGGGTGGATAATTTTGTAACGGCGATACTGTGTGTCGCTGTACTTTCGTCCGTTGGCAATTTATGCAGCATTTTGTCCACATGTTAACGTCTTTGTTCATGTTTGGCCAGAAAAATCTTTGTGTAATCATTTTCCTAGTTGCTCGGGTGCCGGGGTGACTCAAGTTATGAACGGCGTCGAATGCCTTCCTTCGTAATTCCGGCGGTAAGTATGGTCGTATATTGCCGCTCGATGTTTCGCACAGTATTGAGTTGCTTGCATTAGGTGGTCGTAAGCGTTCAAATTGCAGCGACTCATTTTTCGTGACGTCTCTCGTCTGTTTATCACTTAGCTGATGGCGTGCCAGTTCATCGTAGTCGATTGGTGAAGGAGTGGATATTGCTTCGATTCTTGATAAGGCATCGGCCACAACATTGTCCTTTCCTTCTATATGGCATATTTTCGTCGTAAATTGACTTATATAGTGCAAGTACCTTGTGCGTAATGGCGTTTCTGTTTTGCTGTTTTGCCTCAGAATTGCATGTGTTATTGGTTTATGATCCGTGTAAACCGTTATTTCTCTGCCCTCGAACATACATCGAAAGTGCCGTATAGCTAGGTATATTGCTAGAAGTTCTCGGTCAAACGTACTATACTTCTTCTGTGCATCTGTTAATTTCTTTGAGAAAAAACCAAGCGGTCTCCAGCTGTTGTCGACGTGTTGCTGTAATGAGGCTCCGACACATGTGTTCGACGCGTCGCACATAAGTGATAGTGGAGCGTGTACTGACGGGTGAGATAAGGTTACAGCGTCCTTGATACTATTCTTGCACGCTATAAAGGCTTCTTTTTCTTCGCTGGTAAAGTTCACCTTTGTTTTATCGTTCTTCTTGCATGTTCGCATATATTTATATAGCGTTTCTTGGACGTGTGCGGCGTGTGGGATATTTTCTTTGTAGAAATTTAAAATTCCGAGGAAACGACGTAATTCTTGAATTGTGGTTGGCTCGGGGTAAGTAGATATGCATTTAATACGATCTTCTGTTGGCTGGATACCGTTTTTAGTCAATGTATATCCCAAAAATTCTAGATTTTCCTGTCCGAAAACGCACTTCGACACGTTTATTCGTAAACCATGTTCTCGGAGTCTTTTGAATAAGGCTTCTAAATGTCTTCTGTGTGTTTCTTCGTCTACCGAAGCACACAGTATATCGTCGACGAATGGAAATACATTGTCCAAGTCACCTAGAACATTGTTGATGTGGCGTTGAAAAGTTTGACCTGCGTTGCATAGGCCAAAACACATCCTCGGAAATTCATATAGGCCAAAAGGCGTGATGACTGCTGTCTTCTCAATGTCCTCTTCACGAATCCTCAATTGATTATAGGCTTTTTTTAAATCAATTTTTGTGAATATCTTCATTCCTTCCAAGCAATATGTAAAATCGCGTAGTCTGGGTATCGGATATCTGTCTGGTTTGGTTACCGCGTTCAATCTGCGGTAATCACCACACGGTCTGTATTCACCATTTTTCTTCTGCACAAGGTGTAATGGGCTTGCCCAAGGTGATTTTGATGGCCGACATATTCCTTGTTCAAGCATGACTTGGAATTCTTTCTTCGCCACTTGATATTTATGCGGCGGTAACGGTCTTGCTTTACTGTACACTGGTGGTCCGCAAGTGACTATATGGTGTTCGACGTTACTGTTTGTCACGTTACATAAATTTGCAGATGTTATTTCTGCATACTCTTGTAGAAGATTATGAAACGGGTCTGTGAGGTTGATGGTGAGCACTGTCGGGGATGATAATGTACTGTTAGAAATACAGCCGTCAATTGTCAATCCCGTTTTCTGATCGACGAGTTTCTTGGAACGTAGGTCAACGAGAAGATTGTGATGGCGCAAGAAATCAGCGCCCAGTATTGGTCGTTTCACAGCGGCGATGATGAATTCCCATCTTAGTGGGCGACGCAGACCCAAATTTAACTCCAACTTCTTCTCGCCGTATGTTTGTATTGGGGTTCCATTTGCTGCATACAATATTTCTCCAGCCTGTTTCATTCCGTTCTTGTAGGGAATGACCGATACGTTCGCTCCGGTGTCTACTAAAAATCGCAGATGGTTTTGGTAGTCGCAAACGTGTAGACGGTAAGTTGATACGTCATTGACCTCGGGTCCCGTCTCGCCCAAGGTCGCGACTAGTTTCCCTGACGCTTGGTGAACTTGCAAGGATATCTGCATTTGCGTGCTTGTTCGCCGTATCGTGCGTGGTAGAAACATACTTCGCCTGACGTCTGCTGGTAAGAATTCGATGGTCGTCCTTGAGAGCGTGAGCGTGATCGTGAGCGGAAAGAGTGGAATGGTTGTCTTGGTCTATGCATTTTCATTTCGGCTATCTCACGTGTAAGTTCCATGACAGCTTCTCGTAGGTCTTGATCGGGCTGCTGTTTATCGTTTCCGTATCGTGACGTTGACTCATGTTGGCAGGAACACACTGAGTGGATCTCTCGCGTTTGCTCGTGCATCTTATCGGCCATAGCTGCGAGTACGTCGAGTGAGGCTTCTTCGTTCACAGATAGCACGGTGCGCGTGGAGGTAGGTAAGTGTCTCATCCACAGTATTTTTAGGGTGGGGTCGGGTATCTTGTCATGTGCTGGCTCTTTCATACAGCGCAGTAACTGGGATGGCTTCTGGTCTCCCAACTCCATCTCATTTAGCAGTTTTTGTAATTGCTTTGTGTCCGACTCTTCATACACGGATAGTAATCGCTTCTTAGCCTCTTCATAACGGCCAGAGCGCGACTTGCTCAGGAGAATATCGCTTATTTGTTCCACATCCGTTTTTTCAAGATGTGCTATCAGGAGGCTGAACTTGGCTTCATCACCAGGCTTCTGCGGATTGACCACGGTCTCAAATTGGGCAAACCAAAGTAGTGGTTTATCGCGCCAAAATGTTGGAATGCGAGATTTTAATGAGATGGTTGCAATTTCTTCGGACTTCATAGTATGGTCTTGCTCTTCAATTTTAGACTGCGTTTCCAAGGTGGCCAGGGGCATTATATTTATGTTTAGATCACGTCGGGGTCACCACTTTACCAGGCAGATCAGGAATGTAAATAATACTAGAATTTTGATTGAATAATTTCGTATTTAATACCACTGGTTATATTGATAATTTCATATCACAGCATATGGAAAGTATATCGTGTATGCTTATTTGAATTGACCAATAGCAGATGAGCGCGCAGAAATTAACAAAAACGGTCGCCATATAAATACTTGCGTCGCGTGCAATCGTCAGTTATATGCCTGCGCGCATGGCGCACGGACGCTGGTTCTAGTTGCCACAGTCTCAACGTAGCCTCAAGACGTGTTCCCCTTAGCATGAACTTGGAAATCCAAGGTCATGTCTAATAGACATGTGTCGAGGCCGATTAGCATCGAAGGTACGGTGGTGGAAGTTGTGGACGAGTACGTCTACCTCGGACAAACGCTCCGGTTGGATATACACAGCTTTAACAGAGAAGCTGACAAAAGGATACGTTTAGGCTGGGTGGTGTTCGGTAAGCTTCGTCAATTCTTCTCGTCGTCTTGTATTCCGCAATGTCTGAAAACTAAAGTTTTCAACAAGTGCGTCATACCTGTTATGACCGAGATTCAAGGGGCCGCTCACGGCTAAATTGTGAATGTCACACGAGTTTACGAAGCTACTTAGAAGACCAAGATGATATTGTTTTTTAGTTATGAGCCTTGAAACATGCTTTGGGGTGTGTGACCGCACGAGTTAATTAAGGGTTTATAACCATTGCGATTTCGAAACTTGTATAAGTCCATATCGTAAGTTATCCGTGTTGTGTCCGGATCATGAACATAGCTCGCCGGAACGGTTGGTGCAGTGGCTGATACAGTCGGCTGCACTCCGGGTCGTGGGTTCGATTCCCACACGGAATAAATATTTGTATGATCTGCAGGTAGTTGTTCTGGGTCTGGGTGTATTGTGTATGTATGTGTATGTCTGTAAACGTAACCACGAAGCCTACTGTGGAGCAAAGTTTAAAAAATAATGCTCCACTTCATCTCCCGTGGATGTCGTAAAAGGAGACTACGGTACTCTAAACCAGAGGGATGGCGTCTCTACTGTGGCACAGTAGCCATACTGCGCTCACCAACCCGCCTGCCAAGCGTGTTGAGTGTTGGAAAATACCCCCAAAAATGACGGCTCACGGTATGTATGTCGTTGTGGAAATCAATGGGGAGGCCTTTACTCAGCAGTGGACGTCCTTTGGAGCCGTTGGATATAGGTGGCATGTACCCGGCAGTTCTAGAGCTCTATGGGGGAGGCCTTCGTTCAGCAGTGGATGTCCTTTGGCTGATATGATGATGATGATGATGATAGTGAATTGACCTATACAAATAACGATATTTGGAAACGATTGGCGATCGCAGTGCATGTAACTAGAGACACTATGACACAACAATTTGACTTCAAACTAATCTGTTAATATTTTTGCTTAACACGACATTTTATTTACAGAACTTCCATGATGTAGACTCGTGTAGACAAACTTTGAGCTGATCAGTAAACGTTTAAAGCCCCGGGGCACAAAGTTGGCTCACTAAGCTGTGTACGTTGAGTCTTCGACCTATTCACTCAGCTTTATATTGAGCACTGGCAAGTTTGAATGGAGATTTTTTTGCACTGATCACTCTCGTAATTCTGAGGAGAATTGAGATGGCAAGTATTTGAGTGTATTGAACGAATTAGTCGCTGAATTAAAAAAGGTTTTCAGGGGAATTATTTCTAATATTAAAAGATTTTACTTAGTATAAATGTTTTGAAACTTTTTTCGGCGCACCTATATGAGTAAAGTAAATAGGGCTGCAACGATAATAATTTTATATCTATTTAATTACATGCCATAACCCTTGGCTCACAGATTGACGCTTCATTTCCTTTATTTTTATTGTATTTATTTTGAAGTTGATTTTTGTTTCAATTATCTGTTGCGTGCGCCCCACGTTTTTATTTCTACATCTTACAAGCATTTTCATAGCTACTAAAAAAGTTGCAAGGATTCATTGTAATTCTCATGCTAATTACTTATACTCACATTTAAAACAGTAGGTATAACATATTTACGACCCAAGAGAAGACGGTAGCACGCATGTGGTCACGCGCTGCCGTGGGACGCTTTGGGGGATCCTTTACAATCCCCCGGGGGGTGACCGCTTTACAGTCACCCTCTCCGAGATGTGCCTATAGGCGTGGCACCAGTGGGTAGTGGGTAAGCTTACACTTCTTTACGCCAATCTCTTAAAAATAAAACATAAATATAGCATGTAAGAGCTGCTTACCATCCCTGGCAAGTCGTTTAATCGGAGGGAGAAAAGGATCAAACGTATTTCTACCCAACAGCTGCGTCTACACCCTGAAATTCCCGCGTTTTACTGTCCCGTTTGTTTGTTCGCTGCCATGGCACCGGTCACCCATAACTTATGTGTATACACTGCGTGGAGCCGGACGGTGTGCTTATTGAACGAAGTTACATATATGACGCAACATTGGCCAGTATCGTTAACTTGATAGTTAATCATTTTGTTTATAAATAATTTAGAGTACTTCGGCATAGACAGTTCATACACACACATATATATATATATATATATATATATATATATATATATATATTGGTTTTCATGGGCCTTCATTTTTTGCGCGGAACACTATTGATTTTTCCTAAAATAAAAGTAGCCTAATTTACTCCTTATGACATCAGCCATCTGCCAGTGAAAGTTCCTTCTAAATCGGCAAGCAGTTTCGGTGATTAGAATTTTATGAAAAAAGTTTTAGTTACCATACATACTTTCATTTACATTTAGTAAAAATATATTATTTTAACATTACAGACAACAAATTCAATTTTATTTATTTCTGTAGAAAAGGTCATTATTTTAAGTAGTTTATTTCATCCCAGTAAAACTGTATCAAACTAGGGTTTTCGTTATGTGCTTTTACTTTACATAACTTGTGTGAAATACGAGATGTGATTTCTGAACAATATACGCCATTACGTCTTTGGTTTATGGGTCGTTAGCGATGTTCAGATTCTAACTCATCGTTTATTATACTGATACGTATGTTACCTTACCTTACCTTCATACATATTTCTCGTTTATTATCGTCATCGAAATCGACATCGGTTATTTATCTTTAAATGTATTTCATCATCATCATCATCATATCAGCCAAAGAACATCTAGTGCTGAACAAAAGCCCCCATAGATTTCCAATATTCCAATAATCCAAAATTTATCATACCTAATGTAATCACATGTTATTTTATTACATTTCAAACACGTACTGTTAAAAATATGTATCCGCAGAAAGGATACTACTTCAAACGGAACGGTTGCCAGTTCCATTGTCGCCGTCACTTTCAACAACTGAACAATAGCCGGCTTTTGTCAGCTAAAGCACCCCCTTTATTCCCATTACCCGTGCTTTCAATGTTTGGACAACTCTTATAAAGTATTCGGTTAACTGCCTGTCAGGTTTTGGTAAAGAAAGCCGAGGTCGATTTAGAAGAGTATGATTTTCAGTTGTATTTATGTGTAATAATTGTCGTTTTCAGGGAATACCCGACTAAATGATTGTTGCGATTCAATAAAATTTTATAATATGCAGAGAATATTTAAAATGCTGTACATAACAATGTGATTATACAGAGTAACAAAGAGTGACCGGAACTGCGTTGAATAAATTATATAAAAACATCAACGACTATACTTTATAATCACTATGCGTCAGCGCCATCACTGGACGTTGAAAGCATCATGTATCGAAAAAAACTATTTTCGATGTGTCACATTAACTATGCCTATAGCTCCCATATATACATATATTCCGTATGTTGTCCGTATTAAGCATCACATCATCACTCCATCTCCGCTCGTAGATGTCGTAAAACGTGACTAACTCTATACCAGAGGGATGGGCAGCAACGTCCCTTCTGTGAAACAGCTTTTATACTCCACTCACCAACCCGCTTGCCAAGAGTGTGAGTACCGACTTTGCGAATTCCTTTCAAGATGGCGACACAATTGTGGAAGTCTATGCGAGAGGCCTTGGTTCAGCAGTGTACTGAATAACAGTATTTCTCGTCTTAATTATGATTGCATTGTACGATTCGGGCAAAAATTATAACTTAATACGAGGACACAGTATCCACTAACGGCCGCAATTAATAATCAATGTATCCCAAATATATTTCAGTAGTTTTTTTGTGTTAATTGTGATCCTAAAACAGATCAAATTCAAAATGTTAAATCTAAAGACTGGATTAGATTGGTTATTAATTTCGGCCGTTAGTCGCTGTAATATCTTCCTTCTACCTGCACTCCTAATCCCAGTAGACTTGCCTTTTGGACGGGAAAACAAATTGACTGTCCGTAATCTCCATTAATAATATGTCCAGCTATTTTTATGAGGTTCATTACGTTGTAGCGAAAACATATGATTGCTTATATGATCGCTAAATGTCAAGCATGATTAATGATGCGCAATACCTAGCTAGAAAGTGATTATATAGGAAGACCTGGCCTTTACTTGGTGAACACTTTCATGTGGTTAGTGGGTAACCTTGTGTCAGAGTTGTTCAAGCCGACCAAAGGCCTCCGTCTTGGCTTAACGACTACCGTCTAAATGGCAATAACCGGCACCGTCGATTTTGGTGCCCGCTAAAACACGGAGACGCTCAGTTCAAATACCACTATGCGGACACCTGCAACGCTGAAAAACAGCTTTGTGTTGTGGTTTACAGTAACACAGTAAGTAAAGTTGCTGCGTGTTGACCACAGTTACGACGTTCCTTAGCCAAGTATTTTTATAATCAGTAACAACACAGCGCAAGGGGCAAGCCAACTCCTACCGGCTCAAACCACTGGGGCGGTCATCTTCGGCACCTAAGGGGGGCTCCAAATCCTCGTATGATCACACTAGAGCCGCCCACTGGTGCCACGCCTATAGGCACATCTCGGAGTGACTGTAAAGCAGTCACCCCCCCGGGGGGATTTTAAAGGATCCCCCAAAGCCTCCCAAGGTTCAATAAGAGACCTACCACCGGCCTTCATATAGGGCTTCATATGTATCTTGAGGCAAATTTCAAGTTAACTGTGCGATGATAACTTCCGCTTCAAGTCACTTTGGTCGCTATGATCGGCCAATCCTTTATTTCCAAACGCAAATAGAAACAACAAAACAACAATTTTACCTTTCAACTTAGTGTTCTGAACAACAAAAGAGTTTCTTGTTTCTTAACAACCATACATAAAGCGTACTTCAAAACAATTTTGCTTGGCCAGACATTTGTAACAAGTTTAAAATTGAATAAAGAAAGAACTGACCTGCGCATTGCTACGGCAGGATGGCCAGGCTGACAATAAAATGTTGAGTAATACCTAAACGCTACTACTAACGTTAATGTTTATTTAATAATTTATTTTTATTTGGAACACCATCAGCATTTCACTACAAGTATAAGATATACCGTGTGGTGCCGGAAGAATACCACCACCCCGACTCATCCCGTAGGTGTCAGAAAGCCGACTATGTGATTAACCGGTGGATGAGCAGCAGCGTTCTTCGAGTATAATTATAACAACTGCGATCACCAACCCGTCTACCAAGCGTGGCGATTATGGCAAAACCCCTCCAATGAGTACACAACACCCATACCAATCGTTTTGGGACCAATCTTTGGAGGAAGGTTATGTCCAGCACTGGACGTTTTTCGGCTGAAACGATGACGATGAATGTGTTAGAAATGAAACAATAGGTCTTCACGAATAAGAACTGAAGTGGGACAAATCTTAATAAAGTGCAAACAGTGCAGTCAAATTAAATATAGACATTTTTTTAAGAACAGTTAAGCCAGTAACTTATATATATTAAAAATCTAAGCTAAGTACCCGGCTTACTGGTTCCAGTTTAATGTTAAATATATTAAACTGAAACTTTCTACTATATTTTTACTTAAACTTCTACTCGCTCGTTACAGATACGCATTCTGACGGCAATTGGTGGACATCAAGGGAGATGTATAGGATTATGATGTCTTGTCGTTGTTCTACGTACGTAAAATTTTATTTTAGATAGGATCAGACCAATTGATCGATTAATTTAATATATTTAAAATAAAAGAGACATGAGCTATCTCACGACGTTTGACTAAGGGAGGATGTGAAACTTAGCGCAAAGCTCGAAAGAGACTCAAAGTCGGAAGAGTAGTTAAGTTTCAGTCGATAGCATAAATATTTAATAACTTTTTCTAAACATTCTCCAGTTACCAAATGTACATGTTATGGCATGGGTTCCAAACCTGACAAGTATTTTCTAGTGTACTGCGTACGAATGTGCAATATAATATGAGATTTTTAAAGCTTTTAGACACACGCGTTACAAATCCCAATGATTGTGAGGATTTGGTAACAATATGTTTTCGTGGTTGACAGTTTATATTTTCTACTGCATTTAAAAAAAAAAAACATATTTTAATGATACTACATCGACTTAACACTCCCAAAATGTTATACCGATGATGCCTTGATAAGAGGCATTCATTAGTAGTTGTTCCAGATCGTAGTAGAAGTTAAAATCAATATTTGCGTAAAGGATTCACTTCCGCAA
This sequence comes from Diloba caeruleocephala, assembly GCA_947459985.1. Taxonomy (NCBI): domain Eukaryota; kingdom Metazoa; phylum Arthropoda; class Insecta; order Lepidoptera; family Noctuidae; genus Diloba; species Diloba caeruleocephala. The sequence goes on along the minus strand of OX381627.1, from coordinate 9,060,602 downwards.
ACGTTTAATCAAAGTATTGACGTAAAAAGTGTGAACAAACAGCCCAGCTAATCCCACAGTTTCGGTTCAACAGCACGTACCCGACATGATATATGTGGGGATTGGATGAACCATTAGCAATCGGGGCCATTATTGGTTTTACTGAGATTAATTCGGAGTTGAATGGAATTTATTCAAATGTAGGTTGTGTTGATCGGGAGATGGTTAAATAAATCGATTTTGATTAGCTGATTATATTAGTGGCTGATTATAATAACGATGACACTAGTCATAAGTTTTTAAGCTTATATATTATAACAATCACGGTTGCCGCCTGCCGGATAGAACCGGACGGTAGTAGGATAATATGGAATATCTGATAACCAGGCTCAAAGGACAAATAAATTTAGTCTCTTGTTATGCTGCACTATCCCTTTAAAATGAAATGTAATAGTAATTCACGTAAAATAATTATTGTTTAAACGATAGAGTTAAAATGAGCTGAATAAACTTTGAGTGAAAGGACGCACGCACATCTTTCGTGACGGCGAATATTAAAGAAACTCATTTGATGCGTCAAGTCTTTTAAACGCGATGGAGCGAATAGAGCCTTAAACTATCAAACATATCAACCATTCCCATTTATAATAACTAGGTATTAATAAGATTACAATAAGTAGGTAAAAAAGGCTCTAGTGTGATTGTATCGAGGCCCTGGAGCCCCCCTTGGGTGCCTAAGATAACCGTTCAGGTAATTTTAGCCGGTAGGAGTCCGGCATGCCCTTAGTTCCCTAGGCACGAGGAAGTGTGGAGTAGATGAGTTATTTGAACTGGGCGACCAACAAACTTACAGAAACATAGGTTACCAAAAGTTTGGTGATATGTAATTCTTTTACAAAGGTTCGTCGTCTTTTTAATACTTTAACAACAATAAGTAGATAGGTTACTCATCTGACGTACATAATTTAGCTGCTGTAGCTAAAAGCTAAGTTAACCATTATAATAAATCCAGAATAATGATACGTATCCAGATAAAAGAAACTTAGACTCTCAAGAGAAATACACCATTGCTAACGTTGGCGAGTACTCAACGAGACTCTAGAGTGGAAGAGACGAGGTACGGCATGATAGACTGCACTGATGTAGCCACCACTTGCGACCGAGCACCTCGAGTGGCCAATTTGCCCACCAGCCAGGCGCTTCGATAAACTACCCCGGCATTTTTGCACAAAAAATTGCTACATTTTGCGAATTGTGTCAGTTTTCTTAAAGTAGTTATTGTGCCATTGGCTGTTGGGAACAAATGGTGATGGTCGTTTTAATGTTATTTTTACCATATAAATAACAGTCGTACGGCTTTCGTGATAGTTAATAAAAAAAAAATACTAACTGAATCCTGGATACGGAAAAGCGCAACACAAGATTTATCGTAGTCGAAGGCCCAACCCTGATGGTCGAAGCAAAACAGTAACGATTCTCGTTTTACTATTATATATTCTGTGCTTAGGGCGTTAACATAACCTAGCGTTCACAAAAAAGTTTAAACTGGCTTCTCCCATTTTTAAATAATTCATAAAATTGTAATAGATTTCCTTCGACTTGCATTTCAATGTTAAATATGGTGGGCATTCCACTTTAAAATAAAAAAATGTACCTGTAGGTATAAGTATATCTATGTATTTTTGGGGCTTACTCGTTAAGATTTTTCATTGGATACCAAACACGTTTTTTTTAGTAGCATTTTATATCCGCTATGAACCGCCATATTGAATTTTATGTGACGTCATATAGCCTATAACCTGCGTAATAATAGCACGACGCTTCCAACGATACCATTAATTTGTCAAAATGCCACGAGTAGTTTAAGCGATCTGAGCGAACAGATTAATATACATAACATACAGGGTGTCCAATAAATAGCACGACATACTGCAGGGGTGAGAGCTTGGGTCAATACCTACCAAAAAAACAATATATGTTCAGCAAAATCTTACGGATACGGATTTATAGTAGCACAAAATTTTCCGAAATATCGAAAAATTCCCTTCCCTTCAGGGAAGGCGGAGGGGTATTTCGGATTCTTACCGACTAGAACCACCACACTATTCCTTCAACCTATCTTGCCCCGGAGTTCGCGATTCTCTCCCGCATTCTTAAGAATAAAATGTGATTTATTTGTCTTATATACATTTGCCGTGTGGTGTCATCAGCTCAGAATACCACCACCCCATCTCCTCCCGTGGGTGTCGTAAAAGTCGACAAAGGGATTAGCCGGAGGATGGGCAGCAGCGTCCTTCGAGTACATTAACAGCTCAACTGCGATCGCCAACCCGTCTGCCAAGCGTGGCGATTATGGCAAAACCCCCCAATGAGCCCACTACACACCCATATCGGTCATTGTGGTGATCTTTGGGGGAGGCCTGTGTACAGCAGTGGACTTCATTCGGCCGAAATGATGATGATGATGATAATATACAAATACAATAATTATTAAAAAAGTAGATTGCTTAATATAAAAGACAAAATAGTCTTCGGCAAGTATTATGTTTGCAGCGCTGAGCATGCTCAACTGCTGATATTCTGCCTAAGCTAGTCATGCAAACAACAGAACATAATTTTAATATATTAGAAGTAATTAATAAAAATAAAAACATTCCACAATTAGAATACACGAAATCATTAAAACATTAACAAGAAATAATTTCTTCACTATTCTTCGCTCCCTATTTTCCTAACGCGATCGTTCCGTAAATATTGTTATGTAAATAAGTAAACAAATTGTTCTTAAATCAAACAAATACTGACATTAATGCAGCGACGCATACACGGCTCTTGATTATTCTTTTTATAATGTGAAAAATTACACATTTCGAGATAATCAAATTTAATCAACAATCATAAACGTAACTTCAAGTCAATAACAATCACTTAGTGCACATATTGGCGTATAACAGAAGTTATGATGATTACACGCCTAATTTTCTCCAAATTGAAAAAGCTGAAGCGTAATAACCATAACTGTTCCTCGTATCTCCTATACAGTAACCAAGAAAAACATTACCTTGATCATAACAGCTACTTATACAAACATCTCAGGTCTCAGGTAAGTGTGAACATCGCTTGGCTAATATTTCATACTTTCGTTGTGCAAGTGACTCGGCGACGGGAAAAAATGGAACGTAAACATCCTCGGGCTGAAGAATATTCTAAGAAGGCAGCACTTATGACGATGGATGGCCCGCCAGCTCGTTAATCGTGCGTTGTACGCGGAAAATTGTGGAAGTTTGCTGTACAAAAACTTGAGAAAGTAAAGGGTTGTGCGTATAGATTATTTTCGATGTGTCCATTGTGATCACTACTATGATCCCACGTTAAGTGTGAGCATGAAAGCAGTACTTAAATTAATTTAAAATGTAAGATCCACACTAACATATCATATCGTACACATTATGTATAGTAAATAAAAACGTTATTTGCAATCAACAAATTGTAGATTTGACATAGTCTTACAGTTTGCATGCTGGTTGCTAGATACAGGTAACAGTAAAAATAGTCTACAATGGCTACCAATGGCAGCGGCAATGGCTACCACCGAAAAGAACGCCGACCAATGAAGCTTGGTGAGTCCCAGAGAAATGAATAATTGTCGCGGAACCCGCAACGAAATTAATAAGAAAAGAAAATGGAGGAATAGGAAAGAAAATACGTTCCACTTGCCTCCGTAGCGAGCAGGAGAAAGAGAAAATACTATAGGCCATAGGCACAATAATTGGGAGTGTACAACTAGGATAAGCCTAGTTGCCAAGCACCACGGGTACAAAAAATGTTCATAAATATATAGTTACGGGTCCTATGTTGAGAGCTATTGTGATTGATTCCAATAGTAGATATGGCAAAAACGCCTGAACGGACGGAAAAAATAGTCTACAATAAAATGTGGGAAGTACTTGTTCAATGTTCCTCAAGGTAGATTTCTGGAAAACCTGTGTTAGGAGAGACCGTTCCACTCCCGCACCCTGATTGGTTAAAAACAGCAATAGAAGAGGCGACAGCAGATATCGTTCAGCCATGGATCCACCAGTGCCAAATCGCCTGAAATTGAAAGCAGGATGATGATTTTTACTTTATTAATCGCCCGACAGTGTGCCTCGGAGATCTTCGCCAGTTTAATCTTTCTCGGCAAATACGTAATACCAAAATAACGTATGACATTGGCGCCTTTGCGACATACGTAATCAGCCCGCCGGTCCCCCATAGGTATGTTGCGTATAGCACGTGTTCAGAGGAAGACTTATAATATTGTTATATCACTTTTTAATAATAATAGTAATATATATCACAATTATTTTTAATTAGTATCCGTGGAATTCTTTTTGGCTCTTCTCCGTAGGACCGACTTTTCCGAACCGTGTATCTTAAGACAGTTACCAGGCAGCTTACGACTGACAGTCTGATAGCATGTTAAGGCGCTTGAACTTTCTGAACAATATGATCAATATTGTCGGGGTATCTTTTCCCGGCATTGTAAAGAAATCCTGCACGTACAAATTAATTTCAGCGTAAGATTTAGACACAAACTTCTCATAACTTTGGAAGAACATTTATTCTCATTAAAGAAGTTTGCGAATGTCGTCGGGCAAGTTCAAGTGTACCTTGAAAGCCCGTTTACGGGCTCTATAGAGATAATTAATAGCTCTTAATATTTGAACATTTGTGATAAATTTCACGACTGTAATTGAGGAGGCCTATTTCGGTGTAATGATATGTAAATAAAGTAGTAGGTATATAAAAAAAAATCCGATTAATATTATATCCGAATTGAATGTTTTTAGTACTTTATGAAACTTATTGTCAACAGCCAGGCAGTGCGCGCACACTCGCAGCTAACGTCGCACGGCTACGTGGCGAATAAGAAAGCATCATGCGCAACCAATAGGTGTGAGAGATATGGTTCTACTCAAATAAGACTTACTTCACATTGCTAATGAATTACAAATCATACGGTTATAGTCCTTAAGTAAACGTCATAAAGTTCACTTTTATTTTTATCGTTGTTTGTTATCTTATCGAACATGTTTTATTTTACGATTTTATGCTTTATTCAATAGGAATAATGTCGATTTTAATATTTAACTGAGGCAATAAGTAAACAACGGATAACGAAAATTTGACAACAGTAAGACAATAATGTAATGCGAGTTGCGACTAATGTAAATGTTATTGTTGTCATTGAGATCACGAACACGATTGTCATTATCCGCTGTCGCTGTCCGGTGATAGTTGAAAAGTTGAGTTTGGTGTTTTAGATTATTGTAATTACTAAATCATTTTAGTAATAGCAAGTGTTTAAGATTATTGTAAGTAATTACTAAGTCATGTACTGTATATAAACTTTACGATAGGACAAGCTACACATAATCCATAATTCATTGTTGTTGTTGCAAAACAGCAAAACGACTCAACAGCAGAATAACAGGATAACTGACAGCAGTTTATAATAATTAATAACAGTTGTTGTAAAATAACACAGCAGTGTAATTCATTACTGAAATGTAGCCGTTATTGCCATCTCTGAATTTGAGTGTTTTAATACCTAGTCATGTGCAGTTCCATACACTACTTCATCTAATCTCATACAAAACTATTTTGTAATGCTGTGATACTGGCGCGCTACGCATTTGCGATACATTTGAAAAAAAAAATGTCGAACCTCCTTATTATTAACTTCTTGGATTTGCCCTGTATCGTAGTGGCAAAAATGTATTGTAACATTATTTTGTTAGAGAAAAACTGTGATAATCTAATTCTATTTTTAAATTTCGATATTGAGTTTATAAGGTATGTCAATTTAAACTCTTTTTGGAGTTTATAATTCGAATTTTACGATATGAGAGTAGATAAAGATTATTATGTACATATATATATATATATATACCTATGTACACATTGCCGGTATTCTTAATTTTCCGTTTGGCGTCCGGATTTAGCTTAGAGCAGAGGAGATGGGGTGGCCATCTCCTCCCGATGATGTCGTAAAAACAGACCAAGCGATGCTAAGCCAGAAGGATCGGCATCAGCGCTTTTTCTGTGTAACAACAGCTATACTGCGCACACCAACCCGCCTGCTAAGCATGGTGAATACCTTAAATTTCCCCCAATTACGACACAAATATCGTTGTGGAATTCCTTGTGTGTATGGAAGGCCTTTGTTCAGCAGTAGACGTCCCTCTGCTAATACGAAACTGGTATTTTAGTATCTAGTTAAAACTACTGGGGCTATATTCTTAATCCGAACACCACACGGAATAAAAATCATATAGCTCACCGAAAAATATGCTTACAGCTTTGATATATTTATCCAGTTTCATTCCAGCCTTAATTTACCTTTTTATATTTTTTCGATCGTGTAATATTCCAGTTAATTATGTTCGTTTTTACGTGGAAACTCTTTTGTGATTCGAGCCTCTTTGTTAAGCTTGTGTGAATGAGGCCTTGTTTGCTTTTCAACTGTTTGAACGACTTTTTGATTATTCCAGTTGTTAAGTCGGATGCTTTTACAGTTTTAAATTTTTCAGGATGGTTTAGTGTGATGAAATGGAAAATTATTTTATCCGTGAAATGTTGATGAGTTATAAACGAGCTTGCACTTTATATTAATTTATTGTAGCTTTACCAAGTTCTGCTGCCTTCGACTTTCTGATGAGGGCGGCATGTAACCGCTTGTTGTGGAAATCTATGGGGGAGGACTTGGTTCAGCAGTGGACGTCCTTTGGCGGATATGATGATGATAACAATGGTGGTACACGTGTTGATAGATTTTACGGAATCAAATCCGTGAAATTAAGAGTATAATTATATAGTCGTACTATTGAATAAGAAACAATAGGTATGTATGACTAACTGGTACCCGCAGCTTTGCTTGCGTTACGATTATTTTTATCAAAATTAGAAACAGTAGTTAGTGAGTTAGCCTTAGAAGATAGTCATATGCTGTTGCGGACTTTTTCTAGAACTGTACAAGATAATTTTTTACATTTTATTCGTGCAACTTAACCGATTGACGCAGAGCACGCCGTCAAAGTCTAAGTCATTTTTTTTAATTTCAAATAAACCAATTACTGGCACTTATGAAACGTCAGAATTGAAGTTGCACGGTTCCAATTAGTTGATCCTATAGAGCAGAACCGGCAAGAAACTCCATGGATACTTATTAAGAACATATAAAGGTGTTTCAAACTTTATCAAAATATTGCTGAAACATAAATATAGCAGCTATGCAGTACAAAGAGTACCTCACACATAATTGTTTACCAGGGAAGCCACATGTGCCGAAAAGAGCTGACGCCATATGTCCCCATCGTCAACATAGTCTCTAACCATATAGTAGGCATTGTTTATGAGAATGGTTTTAACGTGTGTTTTAAACTTCCAATTTGTGAGATCAGTAATTGCTTTAGGCATCTTGTTATAAAATCGAATACAGTTTCCTAAGAATGTTTTTTTTTTTATTCTTTGCGCATAGTGTGGGACTATGATTTCTCCTGTGTCTCGGGTGCGTTTACAGACATGAATTCCACATACAATTCACCCAGACCCGGAACAACTACCTGCAGATCATACAAATATTTGTTCCGTGCGGGAATCGAACCTACGACTGCTCCGGCGCACCAGTCGACTGTATCAGCCACTGCACCAACCGTGCCGTCAATTTATTGGTTTTTGTAAATCTAAATTTAGGAACAACAATTTTCTGTTTATTTCTAGTATTTATACAATGAGTGTCGTCGCTCTTTACATTGTAAGTGAAAGCTCTTAAGACTTTTTCCGATTTATTGACGAATTTCATCGTTATTTAAGCTAATTTGAACTTAATATCGCCTATGACCATCTGGAATATGGTACCTTTCAAATGGTTAAAGGAATTTTCTAAATAGGTGCAGTGGTCGCATTCGGATAATGCCCCCTCTATTTATAATATTAACGAACATTTTGTTATTTACATATGTTTATCTAATTTCATTTTTATTTGTTACAGGTAAGCGTCGTAGCGTACCGTAGTTAGGTGCATGGCTTTAAGTAAACGGGTGACATTCCTGCTGCCTCGGTAAGATGAACAAGAAGTTATAACATGTGCTGTCATAGTGGTGTTTTATGTTCAATGTTTATTCTACTTTTCTTTTTGTGTCAGAGTTGTTTAAGCTGGCCAAAGGCCTCCGATTTGGCTTAACAACTGCCAGGACCGACGATTACACGTTCCCTCAGAAGCACGGAGACGCTCAGTTCAAATATGTACCACTGAGCGGTCACCCATCCATAGTCTGACCGCGCCAAGCGTTGCTTAACCTCAACAGTTCAGCTATATCGATAATAAGATGCTTTAGTATTTACTAAATAAGTTAATATTTTAGCTAGATATCATCGAGCACGAAAAAATAAACATCATGTAAGTGACAACGTACCGCGAACTTTGAGGAGCGGTAACACTTTAGACCTATAACATAAAAATAGGAAAGGCATTATCTCGGAAGTAGGTTACAGATTTTGACATTTTTAGGGTTCCGAACGTTCGAAGGAAAAAACGGCGGAACCCTTATAGGATCAGTCGTGTGTCTCGTCCGTCTGTCCGTCACAGCCAATTTGATCTGGATCTACTAAACCGATTAAGTTGAAATTTGGTACACATATGGATTTCTGCGACCCAAGCATGTACGTGTAACGTAAATAAATTAATTTCTAATGTGGGGCTCCTTTTTGGGGGGCAATATAGAAAATTAAAGAAAAAAAGTTTGGCGATCTGTACCGTGTAATAGATGAAATGGAATGGCTTATTGTTAGTCTCAAATCTATTTATTTTATCATTATCTCCGAAACCACTAAGCCTAAAATAGAAACATGGTTTATCGATAGTCTCGGACTAAAAGTGTGGTTTAATCAAATTTCTTATTACAAAAAGTGGTTTAACTCTTAGTCTTGGACTGTCTATGGTACTAAAGATAAACCTGATGGGGACCTAGTTTAACTCTAAAACCTTTGGTCTAAGTCACAAATATACGTCAAATTCATTGTTTTGAGGTTAGATTTGGTTTATTTTTGTATGTTGTATTGTAATATTTCCTGAAATAGTTTAAATTTGCGTCGTCCTAAAGATAGTAATGTGCCGTAATTACAATAATTGTAGGCAAGTACTAACTTTTTCTTCAGAATTCCAGTTTTCACTTCTTCGTTTTTTCTGTTGTTCTATTTTATTAATATTATTCCCTAACTTCTTATCAATAATAAGTACGAAGAAACGTCCAAATCTCAGAATAGTTTTACCTATGTTTAAAGATTTCCGCGCGATATAGACATTCCGTTACGCATTAGTGTTGTTTGAAAGTACATATTTCGGACATGAAATAAATGTCATAAAAGTATTCCTCAGAAAGAAAATAAATGTCATTTATTGAAACAAGAACAACCATTCGTTTCTAATAGTTATCGTCATTAAATACTATTATATATGTTAACATACAATACCATTAATATAAAAAAATTACAGAAATATTCAGCATTTGGGTAAACGGAACGTAATGTATCCGAATGCTATCTGATTGAATGAATGTTTCCAAGGAATTCCGTGTATAATCTGTGGAAATAATTTAAGCCAGAACTAAAGTCAGGTACTATCTAGTCCTGACTTATTTTGATATTTGTAATACGGACGGGTTTAAACCACGGTACTAACGTTAGTTCCGTACTAAGTCCAGACTTCATAGTTCTGGTTTAAACCTGAGTCTAACAAGATTTTTTTAATAAGACTGAAATAGTTTATTGTGGTTTGATTCAAAATCGGGTTAGGATAGACGAAAACAATTAATTTATGCTGAAATCCATCAAATAAACTGTCCGTGTGGTGTTTGGATTAAGAATATGGACATTTTTATTTATACAACTACCTTTTGCAGGTTAGCCTGGCGAAATTGCAAGGGTCTATTTTTAAGTGTTATTTACGTTTGCTTATAAATTAAAAAAATACCAGCTATTTGCTGACAATGAAGATTAGAAAAGACGACTCTGTGTGGTGTCGGGATTAAGAATATAGCACCACTCCAGCTCCTCCCGTGGATGTCGTTAATGCGACTAAGGGACTCTGAACCAAAGGGATGGGCAGCAGCGTCCCATCTGAGAAACAGCAGTAAAACCACCAACAGCATGCCTAGCGTGGTGAGTACTGGCAATTTCCTCCCAAAATGACGACACAATTGTGGAGATCTATGGGGGAGGCCTTTGTTCAGCAGTGGACGTATACATGGCTGATATGATCAGGAAAAAATCCATCGTATTCGCTACGATGGATATTTTACACTTGATTTAAAAAAAAAAAAAAATACAAAATCGCACACAAATAAAGAACACGTGCCACAATCATAAAAAAACACTATCCCTGTAACCTAGGTACTCATGGTCAACTTGAGATAAATTTCCCTGTTTTTAGGGCGTATATAAAGTATTCAAACGTTTACTACGTTCTCGCCTGCTGCCCTCAGTCTCAAATCAATTTAAATATATACAACGTTATCTTGTATTAAAGTAAACCACCCATAATTTCAATCTAGATAACGGTAAGGGTGTGCCGTGTCTATTAAGCAAATCTAAAGTGTTAGAATACACAGTTTTACCAGATACTATATAATTTACCACCTATTACCAGCAGGCCGAATGTGCCGATAGATAATCACTATATTTTACCGCTATCTCGACGTTTTCTATGCAGAATTTACGTCAAAATTCCGTATTAGGAACATAATAAACGTTTGTCTATTAACCTTCTGTAAACATGGCTAGTTGCAGTGTTTGGAAGACAATTTCTAGTGATTAACTCGCGCAATCAGCTAAAACAAACCGGTCTTTTTGCTAGGGATTTTGAACTTTATTGCTTCGTGATAATGCTTTGATAGGTGTCTGTAAATAATGGTGTTTAATACATTACGGTTAGTGTTTACACCCTTGTAAGGGTGATGGATAATAATTACTATTGCGTGTTAGTCTGTTATTCGTTACCGTGGAAAACGTGATAGAATTATTCGATTAATGAATTTTAGTAATTTTTTAGGAAATGTGTATTGTACCCGAATTTAAGTTATACTAGGTTCATGGTTATTTGGAGTAGGTGCTCCTCCTCCGATCACTGATGCAGAGATAACTGCGGCAATCCTGCGAGTGCGCTGCAAAAACACTGTAGACTGTAATACTTTCATATATTATTTCAAAAGAGTATATCCATGGAGTTTCTTGGCGGTTCTTCTCCATAGGACCAACGACTTCATCATATCAGCCACAGGACGTCCACTGCTGAACAAAAGCCTCCCCCTTAGATTTCCACAACGAGCGGTCACATGCCGCCCTCATTCAACGACTCCCAGCGACCTTCACCAGGTCGTCTGTCCACCTCGTTGGAGGTCGTCCCACGCTGCGTTTTCCGGTGCGCGGTCTCCATTCTAGAACCTTTGTGCCCCAGCGGCCATCAGTTCTACGAGCAATGTGCCCTGCCCATTGCCACTTCAGTTTACTAATCCTTTCAGCTATGTCGACAACTTTAGTTCTTCTACGGATCTCCTCATTTCTGATTCGATCTCGTAGAGAAGTACCAAGCATAGCTCTCTCCATAGCTCGCTGAGTGACCTTGAGCTTTCTTATGAGGCCTATTGTGAGTGACCACGTCTCTGTTCCATATGTCATCACTGGTAACCAACGACTTGGAACTGTGCAACTACTTAAATTCTGACTATTCGTAAGTGCCAGCAAATGGTTTATATGAATAAAAACAATTTGAGTTTGACTTTGACTTTACTATTGGCTCTGACAAAGACCCCGAGCCAAATTAACCCGACACTATACCGAATATATCCCGTATATCAGCCTGTACGAGATTAGGGTGATTTTGAAACAGCTTAAAAATAATAAGGCGCTGGGTGGTGACGGAATTACGACAGACCTTCCGAAAGTGGGTGGAACACCGGTACTTAAAGTCCTTCAGAAGCTATTGAATTCCGTCTTACTCGAGGGCACAACACCGGCAGCGTCGAACAGAGGCGAGGAGGTGCTCTTTTTTAAAAATGGTGATAACACCCTGTTAAAGAATGACAGACCCATCTCACTTCTGAGCCATGTTTATAAGCTGTTTTCAAGGGTCATCACGAATCGTCTCGAGCGCAGGTTTGATGATTTCCAGCCTCCCTAACAAGCCGGTTTCCGAAAAGGTATTAGTACCATTGACCGCATCCATACGCTGCGGCAGGTTAAGCTTAGCGTTTGTGGACTATGAGAAAGCCTTCGATTCGATCGAAACCTGGGCAGTGCTGCAGTCTCTGCAGCGGTGCCACATTGACTATCGGTACATCGAAGTTCTGAAGTGTTTATACAGAAACGCCACCATGTCGGTCCGAGTACATGAACAGAGCACGGGGGCAATTCCATTGCAGAGAGGTGTGAGACAGGGGGACGTCATTTCCCCGGAACTGTTCACCGCTGCAATGGAGGATGCCTTCAAGCTACCGGAACGGAAAGGATTCGGCATTAACATCAATAGCGAGTATGTCACTCACCTTCGATTTGCCGACGACATCGTAGTCATGGCAGAATCGCTGCAAGAGCTCAGCACAATGCTCAATGATCTCAACAGAGTTTCCCAACAGGTGGGCCTTAAAATGAATATGGGCAAGACGAAAGTGATGTCAAATATCCATGTCGTGCCCATCCCAATATCCGTTGGGAGCTCTGTTCTCGAAGTTGTTGACGAGTATGTCTACCTGCGACAAACTGCCTAGTTAGGTAGGTCCAACTTCGAGAAAGATCAATCGTCGAATCCGACTCGGCTGGGCAGCGTTTGGAAAACTTCGCAACGTCTTTTCGTCAACAATACCGCAATTCCTCAAGGCGAAATTATTTAACCAGTGTGTGTTCCCAGTGATGATGTATGGGCGTCATAAGAAAGCTCAAGGTCACTCAGCGAGCTGGGCTATGCTTGGTATTTCTGTAAGAGATCGAATCAGAAATGAGGAGATCCGTTGAAGAACTAAAGTTGCCGACATAGCTGAAAGGATTAGTAAACTGAATTGGCAATGGGCGGGGCACATTGCTCGTAGAACTGATTGATGGTCATTGGGGCAAAATGGTTCTCGAATGGAGACAGCGCACCGGTAAACGCAGCGTGGGACGACCTCCAACGAGGCGGACAGATGACCTGGTGAAGGTCCCTGGGAACCATTGGATACGGGTAGCATGTAACCGCTTGTTGTGGAAACCTGTGGGGGAAGCCTGTGTTCAACAGTGGACATCTTTTGGCTGTTATGATGATGATGATGATGATGATACGCCGATGGAAACTAGACATATGATATGAGTGGTGGCTTAATAAATTGGTATATTTCCTTCCATTCTTGTCTGAGCAATATTGACAACGACAAGCATTTCAGGCGTTATTGTACCAACTTTTGACAGCCCTGTAGGACTGACGTGTTCATGTTTACATTCATATAAACATAGTTTCAACTCAATGCTCATACTATTAGAGTTACTTTTCCCTTAAACCGATTATTGAATGGAATGTCTAAAGTATGATGTGCTGTATCGTATCAAACTTTGCTTTTACGTTATAATCTTGTTCTTTGTTAGTATTTGTTGTGATTTTACCCACAATTTGAATGCTTTCATTACTTAATAGGGAGTCGTAAGCCTCTCTTATTGTTTGTTCTTTGGTAACAGGAGTATTTGCTTATTGTATGTTTGTTTATTAGGATTGACTGACGTTTATAACATCAGTTAACATCAGTTCTACAGATGTAATGTAAGACAGTGACGTAGCGCGGTTGCTTTCCTTAAACTTTGATTGACAAGGTTAGCCGAGCACAAATTTTAATTGAGTGACGTAGGTAGGTATATAGTAAACTGGCATTCATTGATTCATTTTGATTTTCGCTGTGGTGTCAGCATATAACTATTCCATAAGATACTTAGATTTCTTTCGGCTAATGCTAATACATAAAAAAATTAGAAAATAAAGTGACGCCATTGACGTATAATGTATTACGTACTAGAGAAGACATCTCAACTAGAACCTTTGTCACGACAGTTAGAGCGCAAAAACTCTAACTGACTTAGTCTATGTCATGTCTGTGTCAGGACGCTTGCCACAGCGTGAGGTGTTTGAGTGCTAGGTTGTATTACTTTTGGGGGGATCCTTTACAATCCTCCCCGAGAAGTGCCTGGGGGGGCGACCTTTTTACAGTCGCCTTCCCTCCGCTAGAGGGGGTGACCGCTTTACAGTCATCCCTTCCGAGATGTGCCTAAAGGCGTGGCACCAATGGGCGGCTCTAGTGTGATCTTACGAGGACCTGGAGCCCCCCTTCGGTGCCGAAGATGACCGCTCCAGTGGTTTTAGCCGGTAGGAGTCCGGCATACCCCTTCACCCTTCCCCGGGGTGAAGGAAGTTCCATGTAGAATTTCCACTGGACATCAATAAAAAAAAAAAAAAAGGTTGTATTACTTGAATATGCCTTCGTGTGCAGTGAGATATTGTTTTAATAACTCGAGAAACATATATTCAAAAGTCAAGGAGTGGCGTGTCCCGCAGTCGCAACTTCATGACCATATAATTTGTTTGTAATAGCTACTTTAGTACGTAGTACATTATACCTCAATGAGCGGCGCCAAGGCGTGAGTCTTCTACTGATCCAATTTTGAATACACAAACTGGTAAATGGTAGGGTCTTAGGATAAAACACAATTATTACGAAAAATGCATATGTGAACTAATTGTGTTATTTCCGAAGTGAAATTTTTTTGGACGCGGTGAGTGTTCTAGTTTAAGTGTGAAAAGAAAAAAGAGCACCGTCTGTTTTCCTGCTATAGTCGGTTTCCTTTTTTGTCGTGGGCAAATCCTCATGTAGTTTACCCGCTTTGGGAAAGGTGGAGTGGCATGCCGACTCGTGACGTGACTCTATCGGCTAAAACCCCACGGTATCTTTCCACTTACCTCTGGCTGGGAGTGAGGTGTTCGCCTTTCAGCATTCGACCGCACCCCCGGTAGGTATCGGCCCGACACTGTTTGACGGGTTCCGTCTCAGTGCGACCTGGCCGGCCGCACATACCTTCAGAGGGGCGCGCTCAGAACAAACGCCGCCGTCTTGGGGCTGTTTCTATTCGCGCAACGGACTGCTTTTAGTTCATGGGGCGTAGATCGTTCAGCGCCCTCCGAGCTCACCTGGTGAGTTTTCTGCGGCGGGGATAAGAGGTGGTCCCGTCCCCGCTCTGCCGCCATATTTAAACAAGAAACTTCGTGCATATTCCATTTCGATATCTTGTAGGGTTCAGAAGATATGAATATAAATATAATTTACGCCTAGCGAAGAAGCAGGCGGGTAACGGCTAGTTTAAAATATAGCACATCTCCATCTCCTTAACATAGGTCGGGCTGCAGCTTTTCTTCTGTGGAACAGTACCATACTGCACTCGCTAACCCGCCTGCCAAGCGTGGTGTGTAGATACTGGTGAGACTGAAATTCCTCCCAATGACGACACAAACAAACAACCTGACTTCATATAACCGATAGTTGCGGAAATCGATGGGAGACGCTTTCGCTTAGCAGTGGAGGTCCTTCAGCTGGTAATGATGATGATGATGAGTATTCCTGATAAGTCGTCCAACTAATATCTTGTTGGTGCATCCACCTGGTTGTCTTTGCATCACCCAAAGGTCGTCTGGTAGAAATCGCCTACGGCATTAAGAACGCCTTTGTACACTGTTGTACATTAAGCATAAATATGTTCGTGAAAGGAGACGGTTTGAATTCACAACCTCTTGATCAGCCAGAAGAAAAATAATTAGGATAATGCCGCTTGAAAAAACAGATGTTATCAATAAAAGGTACAGTAAAGTCACATTCATGTACTTTATAACATAAAAATAAGGCATGGCCAAACACTATAATTCATTATTTTTATCGATACCCATAGAATTTTAATCGGCTATCAGAGCCCACGCTGAAACCGTGAGCATGACGCAATCAACGGTCGTCTGCAGATGAAGGGTTTCCTACGTCTTGTAATCTGGTAATGGTGTTAAATGTTCTACTTAGCCCTTACTACGCTATTTAGTCTTAACTTAGATAAAGAATATATGTATACCTATGCTAGTGATCCAGGATGGCTTAGTGACTAGGAACACTTTAATTTTCACTGCTACTTAAATAATTACTTCATTTTTAATCGTTTTAAAATCTTGCTGTCTTCCTCTGATAGGTTATCTCTGATACACATCTACCCAGACCCCGAACAACTACCGGTATGCCATACAAAAAAATACTCTGCGCCTGAATAGAACTCGCGGCCCACGACCCGGCAGGGCAGAAAGGCAGTCGCTAAGCGGGTGCGGTAACCGTGCTCTCATTATTATTATAATACGATACGAGCATTATAATTAAAGCTATTTTTTCGATTCAAAATGCAGTTTGTGTATACGTGCTCAAAAATTTCAAAACCTGTAACCCATTATTTTCAAGATACATGGCTTTCCTATTACCCGCCTACGGCGAAGGAAACAGGAGGGTTATAATTTTCACCGGTATGTATGTATGTGGGTATGTACGTATGCATATTCATCTGTTCCCTCAGATCGCCTAAACTACTCGTCGCATTTTGACATATGAGTGTATGAATGTATGAACGTGTCATTGGAAGCGTCGTGCTATTCCCCAGGCTACATGCTATATGATATCACATAAAATTCAACGTGGCGGTTTATAAAGGACATAAACTGCTACTAATAAGAGTATAAAATATCGTGCTTGGTATCCAATGAAAAAACTTAACGAGTATGTTCCAAAATTAAATAGATTACCTATAATTTTACATCTATTAACCTATTTTCTATTTAATTTTTAAGTACAATCAATTGGGCTAAAACGCTTTTCCAACAAGCGAAATCTTACCCAAAAATAATTTGAAATCTAAAACCCGACTATGGAAAAGCTCAAAACAAGTTTGAATGAATTACACAAAACAATTTGTGACATAAGTATTATGATTGAATCTATAGCGACCGTGTATTATTTATTGTAAAAATTTATACCAGATAAAAAAAGACCTAACTATGAGTTTTTCTTGGCGTTTCTCGTCATGTATTTAAAAAGCCTTTCCGGCGCTCCATATTGATCAACTTAAAAACTGTTTAGATGGCAACTAGGTACTTGTGACATAAGTATTATGATGGAATCTATAGCGACCGTGTATTATTTATTGTAAAAATTTATACCAGATAAAAAAGACCTAACCATGAGTATTTTGGCGTTTCTCGTCATGTATTTAAAAAGCCCTTCGGCGTTCCATATTGATCAACTTAAAAACTGTTTCGACGGCAACTAGGTACTTGTGACTTAAGTATTATGATTGAATCTATAGCGACCGTGTATTATTTATTGTAAAAATTTATACCAGATAAAAAAAGACCGAACCATGAGTCTTTTTGGCGTTTCTTGTCATGTGTTTACTGTTTCACAGAAGGGACGCTGCTGCGCATTTCTCTGCTAAGAGCCCCTCAGTCGCGGTTTACGACATTCACGGGAGGAGATGTAGTGCTACTATAATCTTAATCCGGACGCCACATGGAAAAGGACGTCCACTGTTGAACAATGTCTCCTTTCCCTTAGATTTCCACATCGACCAGTTACATGACGCCCGCATATGATAAGTCCCAGCTACATTCACCGGGTCGTCTTTCCAACTCGAACTCGTCCAATATTCCAATCACAGACAAATTTTAGATGTTCCTTAATCTCCATAATACATAGTAGCACTTTGTTCATGTTTATCTATAACTTTAATTATATTGTCAATGCAATCTACCTCTGCTTATAAATGCTAACTTATTTATGTATGCATAGGGTCGCAGTATTGATTCCACGGGTGCAATCCGTGGGGGGATACCACGGATATTGCATTTCCACCCCAACTGTATCTAAGCGCGTGTCTATATAATTACCTAGGTGGGTTGCTTTCAGTTCATTATGTTTGCCCCCAGCTATTAGAGTGCAATCATGCCTCAAATATATTTTCCCGAAGAGTTTATAGTTTAGATATTCACTATACAGTCGCTGTGCTTGAATTTAGAATCTCACCATGTGAAGGAATAGGGTTTTAAAAAAAAAAAAAGTACTAGTATAGCTTGTAGCTTTTTATTATTCATGAATTTCCCATCTTATCCTGTGGGTGTCGCAGACGCTGACTAAGGGAGTTTGAAACTCAGTGCATAAACACTAAGCACTTTGGGTTGCTCACAGGTGGCGGGTAAACCACCAACACTAGCTTACCCAAGAAGGTTTGGTATAAGGCAGGCGGTCGACTGTTAAACCCTTTTGCCAAAACCTTTGACTAACATATTGCGCCAACCGCAAGTAACTTAGGATCAGGGCAGGAAGAAGGAGGAGACTCATGTCTAGCTCTTAGTTAATTCCCATTGAGCAATACACTCAAAGTAGTTGTTGAGTCTAGCTTTCTAGCCTAGCTACTAGAATAGAAAAGGTATCCAAAAAACACTTAGGTATCAGTCATTTTTGTCAATTCTAAAGCAAAAGCTGTGGTGTTCCATTTGCAGCCTCTACACCATGAAGTAATAAAAACATTTTGAGTTACGAAACATCTCTAAAAACCATAAAATGACAATGCTGAATATTTTACAAGGCAATATTTTTGTCGTAAACAACGAACTGTCAATTACCATAGCGTAGTGAGGCAATAAGTCGATAATGCGTATGTAATTGTCGATGTATCGATAGAACGAAGCGATTGAGATATCAACGCCTGAGGCGATGCGATAACTGTGGGAGTATTTTATCGATAAAACTGCGTGTGGTCTAGATAAGTGTTCTTGTACTGAAATTGATGATATAATAAAAGTTTAGACTTTAGTTTCTTTGGTTCAATTTGTCCTATTGTCATTGTGCCACAGCTTGTTATGTCTAAACTTGCTAGTTGAGAACAATTTAACGTTATTTTTGACTCTGGAACTTTACCCCGCTTTTAAACGAAACATTTTTTATATTAACTATATAATAATAAAAACCTTGTAATATGAATAAGATCTAACCCTCATAGCTTTTTTCTATACCTAAAATTGCTCTATGTATGAGAACTGTTTATCTTACTACTTAAATATTAACTTTCAAGTACAAAAAATTGGTCACTGCTTCCGAGAATCTGCGTTGCACTTTTGCAATGTTGAACCGTAAAGAGATATATGGCTATATGTTGGCTTGAATCCGTGCCAACAGAATCCATAGGTACTAAAACCACTGGGAAAAGGTGATAAATTAGACATACCATTGCATTTTGTATTTTATAATGATAAATGCAATACATGGCTATCTGGTCATGGCATTCGCCACTAGCAACAATAACCATCATCAGTATCACCGCGTGGTTTTCTGCGACTCATCGTGGCAAATAAAGGCCATCTTTCGTTCTGTGGGGGGCGTAAAAACCGCAATAAAGAGCACATACATTATCTGTATCGATATACTCTACAATAACTTGTTATTCTGTTTTTTACTCATTTAGATCAGATCCTTTATACACAGAATAGATGACAGCTCATCATAATCAATGAAATAAATTAAACCACTAATGTATCGACACGTATGTCCCATCCCGCATTTATTGGTTACGTAATGTCACGGCACGTGATAACTTCAATGGCGTCGCGCCCGCTTACGCCACAATTATATTATTCATTGCATCGCATTGTGTATTCAAAATGAATAAAAGCTTAAATGTTTTAAGTCAGTTTTAATTCACTTAACGCTACGGTGTTTCGAAGTCGACAGTCTTTGAACCAGTCTCAACATAAAATATCCTCCCAGAAATTGAGGCTTTTTGTTATTATTGTAAGACTGTAAGTACCACAACGTAATTATTCTGCTGTCGAGCTCCAACGCGATGTGTTTTTTATCTGATGCCCCATACAAGCATCTCTTGCATTGTTGGTGAAGTTTATAGATATTAATCTCACAAACATGAACACCCAGACACGGAGCTTCGTGCGGGAATCGAAGCCCTTTGAAATACACCACTGAGCCATCAAAATGTTTGCAATTGACAATTTGATGGGCAACTCCTTCTTTCAGTATCCGAAATTGATACGACCCAGTCTTCATTTACAGGCCATTTTTGTCTTTAAACCTTTATTTTATATGCATCTTGTATATAGGGTCCTAAAAAATAATTCACTTTCATGATAGGGTATAGGTTATGCTATGGTGGTCAAAAAGGGGTTGAAAGGTTGTATGAAACGCCGTCATTTTATAAGTTAGATCTATGAAAATTGGTATTTGGCTTTTTGGTTCGAAATAAATAATACGTGTTTCCGTGTATTTGTAAATTCTACTCTTAAGGGGATAAAACAAGGGGTGAAAGTTTGAATGGACAAACCATCTTTATGAACATCTTTTTGAAGTCAGTTCTATGAAAATTGGTGTTTGCAATCTTGGTTGAAAATAAAGAAATGTTATTTTCGGTGATTTTGTAACGCGGGTAAAACCGCGGGCGACACCTTGTTAATCCATAGAAATAAATATAATTAAAGTGTAACAGACACTTTTTATTTAATGGCAAATAAACATTTTATTTAACGGCAAATAACAGCTTTAAATATAGTGAAAAATCTTTTTTTATGTGTCGGTCTATCTGTCTGTTTGTTCCAGCTAATTTACGAAACGCCTGGACCAATTTTGACGGGACTTTCACTGGAGATAGCTGATGTTATAAGGAGTGACTTAAACTTTTATTTTAGAAATAGAATTAGAGTTCAGCGCAAAAAAAAGCATGAAATCCAATAAATATATTCTATATGACAACAGTCTATGCCGAAGTACTATAAATTATTTATAAATAATCAGATATTTTTTTAAATTTAACGGTGGGTAAAAGCTCGTACAGCTAGTTATAAAATATTATTGCTAACCAAAAAATGAAAATTACTGTTTTTCAAAAAACGTGTTGTCCGTGTGGTGTCCGGATTAAGAATATAGTACCAGTCGTGGATGTCATAAAAGGCGACTAAGGGATTTTAAACCAGAGGGATGGGCTACAGCGTCCCTTCTGTCGAACAGTAGCCATTCTGCGCTCACCAACCCGCTTGCCAAGCGTGGTGAGTACCTGCTGGCCAATACCCCCCAATATGATGACAGTTGTGGAAATCTATAGGGGAGGCCTTTGTTCAGCAGTGGACATAGTATGGCCGATTTGATGAATAAACGCGTAAATCGCTATACCGTACTGGTTGTCTTCGTCAATAAAATTCACTAGTTTTATAGGACTATTTAGCCAAATAAATCAATTGCTAATTCAACGCCATTCTTGTCGTAATCTTACAACACACGCTCCAGTTATAATCATTGCACTGAACAGTTACGCCGCTTTGTGTTAAAACGAATTGAAGTTAATGGTGCAGATGTGAACCAATTTCGTGTGAGTTCTTGAGTGTTTCTGTCATGCGTAAAATAAAATACAAACATGCATAAAGTGAAGCGAATGGCTTCACTTTATCTTCAGTGCTGTAATTGCAACACCACATAACACCACGTACTACGAGATTTTCCTCTTTCGTACTTTCCTATTTCATTCAATATTTTAATTATATCACAATTTAATCATTTTATTCATTTAACTTTTTTAATAACGTTGCTCCACACTAGGTTTTCTCCTGTGTCGTGGGTGCGTTTACAAACACAAACTCCACAAATATACCCAGACCCGGAACAACTACCTGCAGATCGTACAAATGTTTGTTCCGTGCGGGAATCGAACCCATGACCCCAGTCCGCAGCAGCCGACTGTATCAGCCACTGCACCAACCGCGCCGTCATTTATAGTCGTCAATTATTGAAGTGAAACTCATGCAACGTTTTATGTGTAACGTCGTGCATATGCGATTGTTTCTATGCTGTAGTCAGGCGTCCTGGAACGGAAAAGAAGTTTCGCTTCTGTTACGTTCGGCTTATAGTAAAGTGAGCTCATGAGCTGGCAGAAATCGTCACATAAGGATAAATCGTTATGGCCAGGCGACCTTTTCCTCTCTGTCTCTTTCTATTATATACGGTTGTTTGTGTGTTTGCGTGCGATTATCGAGATTGGAGCAGCAAGCATTGTTTGCGGTCGGCTGTATAACCTAAATTCTAAACACGTGTAAATATTATTTAAACAAATTTTATTTTATTGTTTTAATCACATTTTCTCACATTTTTATTGATTGGAAGTGCCAAAATATCGTTGTTACCTGGAGAAATAATTAATACAATTATTAATCAAAACTTTACATTTTCTTGTAAAATTGGCAACCTACTTATAAGGGCTAAATACTTTATTATTATTCAATAATTAACAATTTTGGGATCAATTAAACTCGTACATAAACAATTCCCGTAATGAACCTAATTTTTACGTTGCCACGTATTTCGCATGAAATTTTTCACCGAGTGCGACAATTTGCATCCTTCAGGGACGATTAAGAAAACGCTTAATATTTTTTAAATTTATTAATAAGTTGTGCATAAAATTTTACGACAAGTTTTGTCGGGATATGCTACGAATAAATGATTGTCAAACGGACTGATGTCACACGAATTTTATATTTTGTAGAAGCAATTGAACGGTGGTTTCTTAAACTATTATTTATTTTCTATTTTTATAAGCAAGTGTTGGGGTAGATTAGCAAATGGCAAGTTTATGCTAATACTATAATAATAGAAGTACTATGATTTAATACTACCGAGCATACCGCCCATAGATATCCCGGTATTTACTTACTTTGATACTTTCGCCTAGAGAAGACCCACGTTTTCCGGAGTTCCGCGTGACCTATTCCAATCCGGATTCCATACTGCACGCTATTTACAAACTTCACAAAGTTATACCTTTGAGTTCATTGCAGTTCATATTATACATTATATACGGGTAATGTACTCGTATATGAAACAGTTTCGCACAATGGAGCGTAGGTGTACGATGCGTCGGGGACGGGATTATATCAAAGTACTTTGTTAAGAATTCTGATGTTGTGTCGAACGCAGAACTTGTGTCTGCCTACTCAACACTGTTCATAAGAAACGTATTAAACATGAAATAATAATAAAAATAAAGTGTTCGTTCTACCTTTTTAGTCTAAAATCACGCAACTTATGAGACAAGACTACTCGTCGAAATGAATTTCATTGCATGACCATTGCGTCACACCGGCGGCGGTTAGCTAAAAACAGCAATAGCAGACGCGATAGCAGCTATCGCGCAGCCAAGGATCCACGGGAAGCAAAGCGTCAAAAAAAATTGGTATTACGTAAGGCATTCGCCCGCCTGTGGCTAGCGGAGTGGAAGATGCATACTTACTAGCGCCAGTGGAACTAAAAAGAATGAACGTTTTTAGTTCATTGATTGTCCGACAGAGGCGCGTCAGAGATCTTCGCCTGATTAGTCGCTATCGGCAAATAGGTAATACCAAATTGACGTTTGACAGCGGCGTTGGAGCAATTTACGCCTGTTGCAAAGCGTCTGCGACTTAGGTAATCAGCCCGCCGGAGTCGCTAATTCGCTACGCTGAGACCACTATATCCCATCCATTTATTTATTTTCTAATTGACATATCCTAGCCCGCCCATCACGTTCCGTTTTTGACAGCAGATAGTATTCATATACTTCACTAGTAAATGAACCATGCGAATACTCAAGGAGGTATGACTCAAAATTACCACGACAGACTTAGGCAGTTTTGGTGCTTAGGACTCGTCCTCGACAGCCGGTGGAACTTCCTGCCGCACTTCAGGCGGCTGGCCCCCAAGTTGACGGCGGCCGCGTCTGCACTTTCGCGGCTGCGCGGCGAGATCGAGGTGCGTCGGTTCGAGCTCCGGCGGATCCTGGTGGCGGAGTGGAAAGGGCGACTGGAGCGGCCCACTGCAGGGCACGCCGCGGTAGCGGCGGTAAGACCAGTAATGGAGGAATGGCTGGAGAGGCGGCATGGCGCCCTCACCTACCGGATGACACAGGTACTCTCGAACCATGGGTGTTTCGGGAAGTACCTGTGCCAAATAGGCCGAGAAGAGACGCCTGGTTGTCATCACTGCGGAGACTGCCCGGAGGACACGGCGCAGCACACGTTGGAGGAGTGCCCAGCCTGGGCAGCGCAGCGCCGTGACCTCGTCGTGGCGGTCGAAGGGGGTGACCTCTCGCTTTCGGCCGTGGTTCGGTCCATCGTCCGGAGCGAGAGCGCGTGGGATGCCGTCGCCTCCTTTTGCGAGGAAGTGATGCAAGCAAAGGAGGCGGCAGAGCGGGTATGGAGGGATATCTCCGATCCCCTCCGCAGAAGACACACCGGGCGTCGGCGCCAGGGTGGGGCGCTGGACGATCTCCGGCCACCATGAGGAGCGGCCTGCGGACGACAAACCAGGGGCGGTCCGTCGCCCGAACAGAAACAGGCCCGAGATGGCGGCGCGCGTGTTCCGCGCGCGCCTCTCTGAAGGATAGGTGCGGCCAATAAGGCCGCACACAGAAGGGGCCCGTCAATCATTGACGGGCCGATACCTGCCGGGGGAGCGGTCCAATGCAGAAAAGCGTACAACTCACCCCCGGCTAGAGGTAAGAAGAAGGACACCGTGGGGTTTTAGCCGGTTTGATCCCGGCATGCCCCTCCGCCCTTCCCAAGGCGGAGGAAGTCCAAGAGGATTTCCCCACCTTAAAAAAAAAAAAAAAAAAAAGGCAGTTTTGGTGCTGCACCAAATTATATGTTCGGCTGATTCTATACGCGCTCATAGGAAGTGGCACTCACTGATTGGTGAACGATCGGTTAGGTTAAGCAAAGCTTGGCGCAGTCAATCCATGGATGGGCGACAGCATAGTGGTATTTGTGGGCACGGTTGGTACAGTGGCTAAGCGATTATCTTTCTGCGTTTCGTGTCGCGGATTCGATCCCCGCGTGGAACAAATATTTGTATTTATAGATAAAGAAAGATAAAAATATTTTTATTCATGTAAACCATATACAGGCACTTATGAATCGTCGAGACTTTAATTGCCGCGTTCAAAGATGTGGGTTTCCTATGGAGAGTATATATATTTGTTATAGATATTTGCTTCGTGTCTGGGTGTTTGTGCATGTGAGATTTATGTCTGTAGCTGTACCCACGACACAGGAGAAATTCTAGTGCTGACAAGGTTTACAAAATAACGACATGGCTGAAGTTTTGTAGAAAGGTTTTATTCACAAGGAATGAATATTAAGGCACATACAGCCAGACGCACCCACTGATCGGTTTTCGATTAGCGAGGTTAAGCAACGCTTGGCGCGGTCTATGGATGGTGACCGCATAGTGCTACTTACTTGAACTGAGCGTCTCCGTGCTCCGGAGGCCAAGTAAAATCGTCGGTCCCAATTGTTCTCATTAGACTGCAGTCGCTGAGCCAAGTCGGTGCCTTCGGGCGGCTTGAACAACTACAAAACGAAAAGAAAAGTTCGATTTAATATATTTATTGGTAAAAACGGTACGCCCAAGAAGGATTACAGTTAGTATCTTAATCGCAATACCAAAAAACGATACCGTTTTCGGCCCTCAGTTTCCACTCGATATGACAAAGCTAAAATAACATCGGTTTATTGCAGGCGTCATAAACATTCGGTTGTATTACCGTGTCAATATTTTGGTTAAGGATGGCGACATTGGCGACCCACGCGCGCATTGATTGGGCACTTCTGACAGATATTTTATATTGGCACGATATTTTAGTTTATTCTAATTGATATTTGGTCATATCTTGCTTATATCGTAATCTTATTCTACCTGTCTTAATAACAATTAATCCGATCATTTGTGATACGTAATTTAAAAAAAAATGCCTTGGCAAACCTAGGCTCTCCTGTCAAGCTATACCAATATCATCATCATCGTCATATCAGCCATAAGACATCCACTGCTGAACAAAGGCCTCCCCCATAGATTTCAACAATTGTGTCATTATTTTGGGGGGAATTTGCTAGTACTCACCACGCTTGGCAGGCGGGTTGGTGAGCGCAGTAGGTATGGCCGATGTTCCAAAGAAGGTACGCTGCTGCCCATCCCTCTGGTTTAGAATCCCTCAGTCGCCTTTTACTACATCCATGGGAGGAGATGGAGTGGTGCTATATTCTTAATCCGGACACCACACGGATAGTAAAATTAAAATATCTATCTGTGATTTCAAAAGAAATGCCAATATTTAAGTGAAAACTTGCTAGTAGTATTTATGCGATGCCTGAGCATAAATGACCGTTTATAGAATTTTTGTCTATGTCTGGAAATTTGTCTCGAATAGGCGCCGAAACGGCTCAACGGATTTAAACAATAAAATTGGGATAAAAGCCGGTATTGTAACTTAAATTATTGTGCATGATCCATTTCGGTATCTTGCAGGATTCAGAAGATATGCATTTGAATATAATTTACGCCTAGGGAAGCGGACGGGTAACGGTTAGAAAAGAATATGCCTACTACGAAAAGGTTAGGACTTAGGGAGCTTTGATGTTTTCTTGCGTGGGAGCGGCTGATAATCGCTTACAAATACGCTGTCTGATTAAACTTAAAACGTGCCATCAACACGAGAAAAAGAAAAAATGAGACAAGAGAGGAAGCTGGTGACGAAATTAGTAGTCCGTAATTATTTATTTATTGCCGTGTGGTGCCGGAGCAGAATGCCACCACCCCATTTCATCCCGTGGGTGTCGTAAAAGTCGACTAAGGGATTAACCCGAGGATGGGCAGCAGCGTCCTTCGAATACATTATCAACTCAACTGCTATCGCCAACCCGTCTGCCAAGCGTGGCGATTATGGCAAGACCCCCCAATGAGCACACAACACACCCATATCGGTCGTTGTGGTGATCTTTGGGGGAGGCCTGTGTCCAGCAGTGGACTTCATTCGGCCGAAATGATGAATTATTTATAAAATTTTCTATGATTAGCATAGAAACATAATATTCATATACTCCACAAGAACGTTCTTTCATGTTACGTAATACGAATAATCTTATAAATAAAGTGATGTCAAAGTAACACATGTGTTTATAAAAGCAACAGATGCTAACAATGCTTGGATAGTTTTTAATAAAATTGGCCCGGCACTGGCATAGCGCCAGTCGTGCAATTGCCCCGCACATAGAGTAGACTCAACAAGTAATTGAAGTGAGGACACCCCTCTTTGATGCTGTTGTAGACCCTACCTACAGCAACAATTTTTTGTCGGTGGTGACAGTTGATTGTTAAGAAATAAAAATTATCATAAAACACTTTTAAGGTTAAAACCTTTCAGTGTGGTGTGAAGTTCGAGACTATTTTATTAAAAAACACACACACTGAAAAACATCGAGACAATGAGTGATTACTGGGTGCATTGAAACAATTTTTGAATAGAATTGCACGGTGGATAAATTTAATTACTTAAAAAAATGTATAACTACGCCTGGCATATTAGTCATCCTGCGACCACGAATGCTGCAAAGTGATCGAAGCGTCAGTAAAAACAAAAATCTATAATATACGGGATGTAAGCCGTTCAAAAGTGTTTTAATATAATGTGTAAGAAAAATAAAAAGCCAATAGACAGTATGTTATAGCTTTGTCTTTTTTAATTCTGTTATAAATTATCGTGCAGTTTAAAATGAAGTTCACGCTGCATAACGTAAGGGCAGCTAAGTATTGATTGACACTAAAGATGCCTATCTACTTAAACCAATATTAAAAAGACAGCCATGCGAAATAATAACAGAGTGACTTTTTCTTTCTTGGGCGGTACACCTTTAATATTCCTGTAAAACTTCTATTACTATATACATGGTTGACAATACAGTTCTTACAAATGACATACAATACAGTATTACAAATTGGATAATCATTATATTAGCGCAAGGACGTCCATTGTAAAACAAAGAAACAATACATTGCCTTCTAGATCTCCACAATTATACCGTTATTTCTGGAGGAATCTGCCATTACTCACCAACCCGCCCTGCCACTGTTGCTGCTGCGTATCCTACTGGTTTAGATTCCCTTAGTCGCCGTTTACGATATCCGCGGGAGGAGATAGTGATGCTATACTTTTAATCCGGACACGATACGGACTCGAACAAAGAGTATATAATACGGACAAATTGGATACACTTCAGGTATAATACAAATAGCTGTTGAATAGCGCAGTCTTTCTTTCTGCAAAGTCTTAGGCTATGTTTTACGCCGGGAAAATATCGTGACAAATGACAATTAATGATCTTCATTTATGTACCTATATGCACTCTTACTAGCTAAATGCTCGTAGATCCCTTCGGCACGGAATCGGGCACTAGGTTCTCGAAAACGAACGCACACAGAGCTGCCCATTGGTGCCACGTCTTTAATCACATCTCAGAGGGGGAGACTGTAGCGGTCATACCCTCTAGAGGAGAGGAGGCAACTGTAAAAAGGCCGCCCACCAAGGCACCCATTTCCTCGAAGCCTCGCTGGGCGTGCAACTAGATGCGTGCCGCCCTCTTCCCGGGGATCGCTCGGTATTACTATGTATGTACATACCCGTGCCCTAGTGGCCTGTATTCCTACAGTCAGATCCATAACGGAATATAATATCGGTAACT
Source organism: Diloba caeruleocephala (assembly GCA_947459985.1). NCBI lineage: Eukaryota > Metazoa > Arthropoda > Insecta > Lepidoptera > Noctuidae > Diloba > Diloba caeruleocephala. The sequence goes on along the minus strand of OX381627.1, from coordinate 9,031,951 downwards.
TACTGTATCAAACCTTGTCGCGGAGAGCTTCCCTCCGTGTTTCCTTCCCGGTTAGCTCAACTAGGAGGCTCTCTCCACGGCAGCAACTAACGGAGTTCAGTTAATGTGATCAATGAAACGTAATACATATATTATTATATTGGTATATTGTCATTCACAAGTTATTATCACTTATGCTGATGTTTATATTTTTAAAATACAGCTTACTAACAATTATTTAAGCTAGTTAAAAATAAGTAATTGCAATATTGCAGGAGACTATTTGTCAGAGCGACAGCTGTGTCGAACCACTAGCATTCAGAATCGAATGGAATCCAATGTGATAATGATCAAAATACGAAGAGCGACTCTACGTCACATAATAAATTCGAATTTTGGTTTGAATAAAGAATAAATCATGTGATGGACAGTGATGGAGATAAAAGGTATGAAGTCATGAAATAGGTTGATTGAAATGAAGATAAGGGATGACTTCGTCACAACCTCATACAAATTGTCACGTTAGCTAAAAATAAATAAGGCAGAACTACACAGAAAATGAGTACACTTTGACCACTACAAACAAGTGTCTTGTCTGCAAAGTTATTCTTTGATCGGTCGGTCGTTGACCCACGCCTGGAATATCAGATCGCCGACGCAACGATAAGTGTAGATTGTTTAGATTATCTATTGTTGTGTACTATGATGTATCGAACGCGCTAATTTCATGTTTAATAGATAAACGTTAATTATACAAATTGGTACGAGGGTACCGCCTTATCGTTTTCCGTGTTATTATTAGGAAGATGGACGTTATCGTTAATTTGGGAACTTATATAATGTCATGTAACGATAGTTGATTTGCATAATGCGACGCGCTGATTAAGATTATCTACGTCAAAATCGACGATGACGAAGCCGGTAGCGATTACAAAAAATGTAATAAAATTTATTACCTATATTTCCGTGTGGTGTCCGGATTAAGAATAAAGCACCACTCCATCTCCTCCCGTGGATGTCGTAAAAGGCGACTAAGGGAATCTAAACCAGAGGGATGGGCAGCAGCGTCCCTTCTGTGAAACGGTAGCCATACTGCGCTCACCAACCCGCCTGCCGAGCGTGGTGAGTATTGGCAAATACCCCCCAAAATGATGACACAGTTGTGAAAATCTATGGGGGAGGCCTTTGTTCAGCAGTGGACATATAAATGGCTCATATGATGATAATTTTTTATATCTTGGTCTTATTGATCTTGATATTTGGAAAGAAATTATAGTAATATTACTACAAAATTTGTTGATAAAAAATTATAAACAACCTTTGTAATCATTAGTTTGAGGTAATTGTTATTCAGGCTTATCAATATTAAAATCACATGTATTTATATTTTTTAGTGAAATTTTGACGGCGCGGTTGGTGCAGTGGCTGATACCGTCGGTTGCTGCGCTCCGGATCGCGGGTTCGATTCCCGTACGGAACAAATATTTGTAGTGTATAGACATATATGCATAATGTTCGTATATACACCATCTAAGACCTAAAAACCGACTTATACAGGTATTTAAATAATATACATTTTTGAAAGCGGTAGCGAAATACAACCCTAAATCATATCTGTAAATATACCGGTACCGAAATATTTCTGCAGATTTATATAAATGTAGACTTACCGTTGTTAAAAGGGTATGACGATTACCGCTTTATAAAACTATCGATATTTTTTGGTTATTCACTCCCTGATCCATAGTCGATCTCGTAAAATTATCGGTAAATCGACGGTCAGCTGCTCAAATCGGGGTGGGGTGTGAACGGGAGGCTGCGAAAGTGGTAAAAAAATTAAAGCCATAGTAAGTCGGCTGAAAATATTTCACTAAAGTTGGCTAAATCCGGCTATAGCCGTAACGGCCTTTAGTTCTACGAGCTACCTACGTGGCATGTTCCGCGTCTGTTGGCACTTTAGTTTACTAATCTTTTGGTCTATATCAGCAATATTAGATCTATTACGGATCTTCCCGTTGCTGATTCGATACCAAGCATAGCTCTCTCCATACTCGGATATCGTTTATATCAATGAAGAATGTTTATACGGCATATCTAATGTTTCCAAAACAACTGGTAACCGTGTGAGACCTTGCCTTCGTGTGAACAGTATCGCCTTCTAGTTTCCGTTGACACGGTGTCCGTATATGGAAACTAAACCTCGCACGGTCTTGATATCGAAGTTATGTGCATAAATTATATTCATAGCTTTATGGAATTTAATATTATCAAGTATTATCATTTGCGCATCGTCATAGTGGCCAAATGCAAGTAAACTGTAATAAAAATAAAGTTTTATCTAAAGGCAGGTGGCAGACGCAGATCGGAAACATGACGATTACACCGAAATCTGTATTCTGTGCCAAAATAACCTTTATCGACGTTATTTTCCATTGTCAAGATGAAAACAATTAAAAATCACGAAAATAAATACGAAATTTGGTAGAAGGTTCTGTGTGGTTCTCGGCAAAGAATAGACCACCCGCTTCACCCAAAGGCGACTAGAGGATTGGTAGTGGTATCCTCCCGTTAGGTGTGTCGTGCTGGCTATGAATAGCACCAACCCATCTCTACCCGTGGGCGTCGTAAAAGGCGACTATGGGATTACCCGGAGGATGGGCAGCAGTGTCCTTCGAGTACAATGACAACTCTGCTGCGATCGCCAACGCGTGCCAAGCGTGGCTATTTTGGCAAAACCTCCCTATGAGCACAAAACACACCCTGACCAGTCGTTGTGGCGATCCTCCCGTGTGCTAATAACAACATAATGTGATCGCCAATCCGCCTGCCAATCGTAGTGATCATGGGATTATTCCCTATGACTGGTCATTGTAGTGATAATTGGCAGGCCCTTGTTCAGCAGTGGAAGTTTACTGAAGGATGTGTGTGCTGTTAAAATATGCGCGCATTGACACTTTCACTGACGTAAACTCTGTTCTAGGAAACAAAATGTCCTCTCACACTCACAATTTCACACAATTATTTTATCTTGTGCAAAGTATTGACCCAACCTTTAGTTCAAATTAATTGTGATGACCTCATCAAAGGAAAATAAAGGGGAAACAAATACGTACGCATCTTCATTAATTGGAATTACCGAACGCACGTGTACAAGATATCATCAGAAACCTAGTACATCAGATATTTCCTCGTATCTACTGACGGCAAAATTAATCCCATAGTAAAATACAGTACAGAAGTACCAGTTACTTGAATGACGACCTCTTACGACTTACAAGTTTTAACAAATACAAAATATGCATATTGCGATATTTGACATATTGATTGACGGCACGGTTGGTGCAGTGGCTGATACAGTCGACTGCTGCGCTCCGGGTCGCGGGTTCGATTCCCGCACGGAACAAATGTTTGTATGATCAGGTAGTTGTTCCGGGTCTGGGTGGATTGTGTGTGAAATTTGTGTCTGTAAAACGCACCCACGACACAGGTGAAATCCTAGTGTGGGGCAACGTTATTAAAAAGAAATAGAAATAAAAAAAATATAAGTTATATGTTTGTTTAGCTTGATGTCTGTTAAAATCTGAGCGCGTTATGATTTATAAAAAACCATTATACTTATGAAAAGACAGACTTCAGTTGCCACGTTCTAAAATGTTTTCTTATGGAGAAGAATATGCGAGAAACTCTATAACTCCTCCTCTCCACTCCATAACTTAATATCCTCGTTTCAAACTATAATGTTACAAAATTTATGGCTACATTGTTTTCGTAATGAAGAAGAGTCTGAACTTCTCAAAAGTTCATTACTAAACAAGTCTGATCGCAATATTTATTAAGATTCTTGATTAAATTCATAGCAGTATTAAGCGGATTAATCCCCACAGACGGCACCCATTCACGAGTATGACACATTGACGAGTGTATGATCGACTATTCGATCGCGGTTATTTGTCCAGATCATACCTGTGGTAGGTCTCTTAAGATAAGATAAGATAAGATAAAAATATTTTTATTCATGTAAAACCATATACAGGCACTTATGAATAGTCAAGGCTTTAGTTGCCGCGTTCCAAGATGTTGATTTCCTATGGAGAAGAACGGGCAAGAAACTCCATGGTTACTCTTTTTAAATCATAATAATTGTTACAGTATTTTTGGTTACATTGTTCTCAAAATAAACAATGTGAGGACAATGTAGCAGAAAAAAGTAAACTTCTTTAAAAGTCCACACTAAACAAGCCTGATATTTATGTTAAATTATGTTTAAATTGTCATGGCAGCATTAAGCTGACCAATCCCAACAGACAGCACTCGTTCACGAGCATGACGCATGTATCAGCGTCGCTCGGCTCAACCATATTGTAGGGCAACTAAGCGACCCGATACACGACGCCACCATCAGCAGGACACTTGAGTGAGCATGACATACCTAAACTACCACACAACTATCACGTCAATTAAACAAAATAAATTAATAATCCACATGGTCCTCGCACTTACAGTTTCAAATCTAAGTAAAGTGAATATAAAACAAAAACAACCAACACCAAAAAGTAATTGGTGTCACTTAAACAAATTGAGGATGAAGGATAATCAAATGTCATTAAATGAATTAATGTAATCCATTATAAAAAAATGTCAAAATAAATAAAAATTAATGGCAATGGTATTTGATACATCAAACCCAATAATGTCAATATTTATTTGCACAAGTCCCGCTAGGTAGGGACCATCGCTGCCGTGGGACGCACTGGGGGATCCTTTACAATCCCCCTGGGGGGGTGACCGCTTTACAGTCACCCTCTCCGAGATGTGCCAATAGGCGTGGCACCAGTGGGTGGCTCTAGTGTGATCATACGAGGACCTGGAGCCTCCCTTAGGTGCCGAAGATGACCGCTCCAGTGGTTTTAGCCGGTAGGAGTCCGGCATACCCCTTCGTCCTTCCCCGGGGCGAAGGAAGTTCATGATGAATTTCCACTGGGCACCAATAAAAAAAAAAAAAAAAAAAGGTAGGGACCATCGCAGTCGATAGCGTGATTGTATCGAGGACCTGAAGACCTTTGGTGCCGAAGATGACCGCTCCAGTGGTTTTAGCCGGTTGGAGTCCAGCATACCCCTTAGCCCTTCCCCGGGGCGAAGAAAGTTCATGAAAAATGTTCAATGGGAACCATAAAATAATAATTAAAAAAGGGGTACGTTATGGCCGGCTGATCGCTGCGACCTCTAGTTTGTGCATGCAGGTTGGAACGTTTGCAGTTGTTTTAGTCTTTTCGCATGCTTCTCAGGGAGATGTCGCTGCTTGAAATTCTGGCGATTGGCGAAGCCGAAACGTTATCCAACCAGTTATAGTTCCAGGCACTCGTATGATCACACTAGAGCCGCCCACTGGTGCCACGCCCATAGGCACATCTCGGAGAGGGTGACTGTAAAGCGTTTGTTTGTTTCCTGTGTGTAGAAAGTATTGGTTGAAGTTACCTTGATCCCAATAAATAAAATCAACGAAGAAAGTATATATATATTTGTGGATTTTAGAAATTATTGCTGAAAAGTCAAAAGCGTAAAAATACCTACTAACCAAAATGATCTTCATATACTATTTTCCTGACAAAGGTATAATTGCATCAACATTTTCATCATAACAAAACCTCATCGGTGTTCAATTCTAATCCAGTAACTAGTTCCGTCTGAACACGCTCTCATAATACATTGGAGACGCGGTACTCCGACATAGGAATACTAATCTTAACATCGGGTACTAGAAATCTGAATCAACTCTGGTTGGCTAAACCCTGATTAGCAATGTCAGTCTAGACTGGAACTTTGTCCTTTTGCTGACGTGAGGGAAACTATGGAAAAGTAAGCAATCTGTTACATTTGGAGTCGAGCTTACGTTTCTTATTTTTATTTGGACAGGTAGGTTAGGTATCTTTGTTGGTCTCGGGGGTCACAGGCGCGCAGATTGGGTAGTCTGTGTGCTCATACCAAGTGACCCCCGGGAAGACGGTGGCGCGCACGTGGACACGTGTCGCCGTGTGCGCAGCACAGCGCACAGCGAGACTTGGGGGGATCCTTTACAATCCTCCCCGAGAAGTGCCTGGGGGGCAGCCTTTTTACAGCCGCTTGCCCTCCGCTAGAGGGGGTGACCGCTTTACAGTCATCCCCTCCGAGATGTGCATAAAGGTGTGGCACCAATTGGCGGCTCTAGTGTGATCTTACGAGGACCTGGAGCCCACTTCGGTGTCGAAGATGACCGTTCCAGTAGTTTTAGCCAGTCCGGCTACCCCTTCGCCCTTCCCCGGGGTGGAGGAAGTTCCATGTAGAATTACTACTGGACATCAATAAAAAATAAAAATAAAATAAAGGTATCTTTGTTGCTATACCACCGCAAATAGCCCTCGATTTGAAATTGATCAGCACTGGAACGATAGAGGCCGGATTATATGAAAATGCCCTTTAGCATTATGCATTTGGGTATTTTGGGATTTTTTTCGGGTTTAACCATATTTTACTTTTGTAATTAAGAGGCGCTCGTTATATCAGCTAAAGAACGTCCACTGCTGAACAAAGCCCCATAGGTTTTCACAGTTGAGTCGTCATTTTGGGGAGAATTTGCCAGTACTCACCACGCTTGGTAGGCGGGTTATTGAGCGCAGTATGATTACTGTTCCGCAGAAGGGACGCTGCTACCCATCCCTCTGGTTTAGAGTCCCTAGGTCGCCTTATACGACATCCACGCAAGGAGATGGAGGAGTGTTGCTATATTCTTAATCCGGACACCACACGGAATCTATTGCACTCTCTGATCGGCGAGGTTAAGCAATGCTTGGCGCGGTCAGTCTATTATTGGTTGAGCGTATAGTGGTATTTGGACTGAGCGTCTGCGTGTTTAGAAGGGCACTTATACGTGTCGGGCCCGGTGGTTGTCATTAGACAGGAGTTATTAAGTCAAGTCGGAGGCCTGTGGGCGGCTTGAGCAACTCCAGGTTGGCCACTAACCATACGAAAAGAAGAAGACAGAACTTGCTGAATTTCAGGTATATTTACAGATCTCAGTAGTTGTAGCTGACTTAAATAATAAATTGCACGCAGCTTTTAAAGACGAAATTTAATATTTTTAGGATTGCTATGATGAGGTACGCACGGTTGAATTCGCTCCATTCAAATACTGAGTAAAATCCTTCATTTGAACTCTGACAAATATATTCTCGAAAAAACTTAAAGAAAGGTTTGAAAAAAATATTTTACTCTAGAACCCTGTGGAGCTTGTTCTAAACGCGTGAAAACTTTCCGTGTCGAGAACGTGCCTAGAATGATTCAATTATTATTAGTATTCAAACCTACTAATAATAAAAGGGTAGAAAATATTAATACATAAAAATAATAATTTTACACGTTGATTATAAAAAATGTGTTTTCGTAAGATTCAATCATAATTGGTAGACACACAGTATTGTCACTGTTCATTGTACAGTTTTGTCATTTTTGAACACGCAATGTATCGTATTCGACGTGATCAAAACGATACGTGATTATTGTAATATGCTATTATTATGCTACTGCCAGCGATAATCTCATCCGCGAAACGACAGCCTTTTAGTTTTTATTTACATTGCTGTTTTATGTGAAAATAAGTAGTTTGTTGTGTTTTCATTCAAAATAGCGTTAGGACAGACGATACAAATTATTTGATACTGAAATTTGTAAAATGAACTGGAAAATAATCTGAAAATTCATGACAAGATTGACGCAAAATTCTTACGCTGAGGGTTCCAGAATCAGGTATTGAATCCATGGTATCTAATTTATCTCACTTACACCCGCTATTACTGTAACCTTTTATAAAAACAAAGCTTATAATCTAAGGATATAATTTTAGATATTTTTGTTTTGTTGAATATTATAAGTATCAACGCACAGCGAGGCTGGGGGATCCTTTACTATCCTCCCCGAGAAGTGCCTGGGTGCGACTTTTTTACAGTCGCCTTCCCTCCGCTAGAGGGGATGACCACTTTTCAGTCATCCCCTCCGAGATGTGCCTAAAGGCGTGGCACCAATGGGCGGCTCTAGTGTGATCTTACGGGGACCTGGAGCCGCCCTTCGGGGCCAAAGAAGGCCACACCAGTGGTTTTAGCCAGTAGGATGCCCGTTCGTCCTTCCCCGGGACGGAGGAAGTTGATGAAGAATTTCCACTGGGGACCAATAAACAAAAATAGCTTAGGGCACTGCTGTTGCTTTACTGCACAAACTGGCAAAGTCGAAAGAGCCCCCGCCCAGGCGATAACTTAAATGATAAGTGATATAATTTAGAGGGTTTGGGGGGTCAAGCTGGGACGCTGGACCAGAATTATTATTCTGATTTAAGCTATTTTAAGCTACTGGCTCGGTACAGACAGGTTTGAGCAGGATGGAGTAGGATTAAAATGTTCTACAAGAATTAATTATTCATTTATAGTTAATTTAATAAGCTTCGTTTAGAAACAAAACCTTATCTGTCACCTAAATATATGTAAAGAACTGTAAAATGTGTAGGGAGAATAGACAAAACTCACCCATTTTAAGCGCATATGTTTCAACCCTAAAATGGCAGTTCAATAAATCAAATGGACCACGTAAACAAAGTCGTAACTGAAAGCTACTTTTTAATACATCGCTTCCAACCATGTTTTTATTTCAATATTATTTATATCGGCAGTTGTTATTTATGTTCCAATCAGCCAGCGCCTTTGCTATGCAAATGGTTTGATTTAATGTGTCTCCTTTGTAGACAGCCGGCGTGGAGAGCTGGCCCGTATATGGTACGTAGGTATACTTTTTAATTAGGATGACGTATTTCCTATCCACTGGAAATTTACGTCATCAAGTGCGCTTCTTGTGATTGACTGCGTTGAGACTTTGTGATGTGATCAATGTTTTATTTTACCAGAATATCTTCGATCAAATGCCTTGCAATGTCTCTGAATTTAAGACGAGCATTTAGACCCTAAGCGGCTTGATTGGTAGCTTAGGCTGACCCATTCTTCGAATAAAGAATTAGCATTGCCTTTGAACGCGGCAATGTCTTTTGGGCACGTTTACAGTTGACAGCGATGCGTAGGAGTATTTTACGCCTTGCTGTCATAATCCAGTGTATAATTTATTCTAGCTTTAATTTTAATTTGTAAGTAATAGGAACAAACTGACCAGGGAAATTACAACAGAGCACCGGGCTTTAGACTCACCTCTATTAACATATTTTTTTACAATGTCATATTTGACAATGTCTGTAGTTTTTTTTTTTCTCCCCTTGGCAATGAAAAAGTTATAGTATTATACAAATTTACTGTGGGAGACTGGTGCCTGAACTAGGCTGAAGCCTGTAGCTCAGGTCACCAAGCCTTCCACCCCAGAAGTCCAATTTTGGTCTTTCATTAACTGTGCCAAGCGAAATGTTTTCATTTTATTGTTCTTCGTGTAGGTATCTGATTGCATCAAGTTGTTTCCTCTTGTTAAAGTTCTCTTGATGAATACTCTCCAATACGTTGTAATAAAATGTGTATATTATGGCTTTGATACACCCAATATTGACGATTTATCAAAATTTATTTAAATTTTTTCACATCTTTGTTTTACTTTGACAATATTTGATGCTGATTTTGTAGAAAATGGACGTCCCATACATGTTTTCTAATATTCACATTTTACAGGTTGACAGAGTGAAATTACTTTTTTGAACAGCCACGTGCTAAAACGCGAGCAAACGTCACAGGGCTCTCTGGTATTTTGCCGAGTCTTGCGTGAGATCAAGCCTTAGGTTAACCTTGAGAGCCTGAATTATAATTTTGTGATAGAATAAATGGTAGACATTAATTGATAATCGCTCGTCCAGTGTCTTTATCAAAGGTTCATGAGCTTTATGCTTAACACGTCGTGACTGCCGCCTGACCTTCCTCTATCTTTGTTATATTTAGGTGCGTGTGCCAGTTTCTAAGTTGATAGTTATACGATTCTTTTATGCTTCTAGTGACAGACGAGCACGTCATTCACCTTGAACGCTTGTCCGTAACGATTGTCATACTACCCAGAACTTGTCACTTATTTTTACCAGCTACAGTGCCATTCAAACCAGAACACAGTAATATCTAAAGTTTAAACACTATTGCTTAGCAGCAGAACAACTGCACTGCGGAGGTGCCGACGTTTCATCCAGACGATTATAGCGTCGGTTGGCGCTGATTTTTAAGATTAAACATTGTTTATACGTGTAATTATGTAGATGCCTTTAATTTGTGTAATTGGTTTTGTACCGTTATAATAAAAAAGTAAATAAATAAACTAACAATCGCTGAATTGAAGGTTCTTGATTACGATCGCCGTAACTCTAAAATCGTGTGGTTTCCGGATTAAGACTAATCCACCGTGGACGTCGTAAAATGCGACGAAGGGACTCAAAATCAGTGGGATGGACAGCAGTTCTGTAGAACAGTAGCCATACTACGCTCACTAACCCGCCTACCAAGCGTGGTGAGTATTGGCAAATTCCTCCCACAACGATGATGATGATGATGTTATGTTTTTTTTGCTGAAACGCATCATTGCTACCTATAGATGTACCTCCTAACATTGTCCATTATTAAAGTAAGACCCTCATCATTTCGGCTGAATGAAGTCCACTGCTGGACACAGGCCTCTCCCAAAAAATCACCACAATGACCGATATGGCTGTGTTGTGGGATCATTGGGGGGTTTCGCCATAATCGCCACGCTTGGCAGACGGGTTGGCGATCGCAGTTGATGTTAATATACTCGAAGGACGCTGCTGCCCATCCTCCGGGTACTCCCTTAGTCGACTTTTACGACACCCACTGGAGGAGATGGGGTGGTGGTATTCTGAGCCGGCACCATATGGCAGTAAGTAAGACCCTATATACATAAAAAGTCTTCAAAATCGACGACACTGCAATATGCCTTATACATTCAAGTTTCAAGACGGAGAACAATAAAACACGACCGGCCCATAAATAGCAGCGGGCACCTAACTTCGCTGCTTCGGGACACCGAGATACTCGGAGCGTTTTAGTGGGCCTAAAGTTTAGTTCAACTAAAGAGCTATTACCAAACTTTTCCAATATAACTAAGATTTGTTACCAGGATGTACCGCAGATATTAAGATAAATGAAAGGGTATTTGGCGAAATTGGTGACGAATACGTTGTACAGGTAAATCTTGGGAAAGTTTCGTTGGTAGTTTTTGTTTTTAATTTGGGTTACCCCAAGTTTTTTACTGTTTTTGATCCGCTGATAAACATTGTAGAGGCCTAGTTCATATGTACGAAAAGCTCATCGCATGATTATTGAAGCTACATCGTTTCAGCCAAATAAAGTCCACTGCTAGACACAAGTCTTCCCCAAAGATCGCCACAACGACCGCTCTGAATGTGTTGCCACTGCCGCTCTTGGCAGGTAGGTTGGCGATCGCAGTTGAATTGTTACTGTACTCGAAGAACGCTGCTGCCCATCCTCCGTGTAAGCCCATAGTCGTTTTTTACGACACCGACGTGTTGAGAAGGGTTGGTGCTTTTCGCAGCTAGCACCACACGGCCGGCGGAAGCGAAAGCTATAAGGGAAGAATGGAAAGACCTAAAGAGAATGATTAATGATATTAATGTAGCAAGACTGCTTCAAGAAACGCCAATAAGATGACGCCTGCATTTTCTACTGACTGCTTCTGAGAAGAAATGCCGAAACAAATTCAAAGGCTCATGTTTTAAATTCCAGAAATATTAATGATGTTTTTTTTTTTAACCTTGCCCCACACTAGGCTTTCTCCCGTGTCGTGGGTGCGTTCACAGACATGAATTCCACATACAATACACCCAGACCCGGAACAACTACCTGCAGATCATACAAATATTTGTTCCGTGTGGGAGTCGAACCCACGCCCTCGGCGCAGCAGTCGACTGTATCAGCCACTGCACCAACCAAATACTATATGTAAAAATGTAGAGCAACGTCTAGAATAACTTACTGAAGAAAAATCACCCCAAAAATACTATTTTGTCATGACCTGTCCTGACAGATGGCAAGCGTGAATCGCCACCGTCAAGTTCACTCCTATTTTGGGGAGCTCAAACACCTACCACACAACAATACACTCAGTGTGACATTTGCGTAGGACACATGAATACCCAAAACTATGAGACAATCATCACAATCTTTCGGCCGTGGTCCCAATCCCAAGTTAATTAGGGTCAGCGCGATATTTTTTTCTCTTCCATTCTTCTCGGTCAGCCGTCACCTCATTATTCGCTGGCTTCATATCCTCCCTAACCCAATCCATTCATCTTTTCTTTGGTCTCTCCCTTCTCTCCATTCATCAACAATCATATTCATTACTCTCTTAGTAATAATATGCGTTTCATCCCTCATCATCACATACCCATACTAAGACAAACGATTTCTTTTCAACTTTTTCGTCACTGGCGGCTCTTTCAATCTCCCTCGCCTCTCTCCCCTCCACGTGTACATCCATCTCAACATTCTCATCTCTGTGACGTGCTATTTTCTCTCACTGGTCTTCTTCACACCCCGACATTCCCAGCCATACAATATTTATAAATAATGAATATAAAATTAATTAAAATAAATTATATAATAAACAAACTTTTTTAATCATAATAATATTAATAATTTGTTGTAGTAAAAATCGCTAATATTTTTTATGGACCTTTACGATCTTCTTATTTTTTTTAATATATATAATAAATAATATAATAAATAATGATAAATAATAAATTTATTAACATTCGAAAAAAACATCCTATTTTAAAAATTATTAAGGGATCATTAATTGATCTACCCTCTCCTTCCAATATTTCAGCTTGATGAAATTTTGGATCATTATTAGCTTTATGTTCCATATTTATATATAGCCATACAGAATGACAGGTCTGTTAAAGAATTTGTAAACTGTACCCTTTACTTTGAGAGGCATCCGTGGTGGTTTTTTTTTTTTTTTTATTGATTTCCATTGGAAATTCTACATGGAACTTCCTTCACCCCGGGGAAGGGCGAAGGGATATGCCGGACTCCTGCCGGCTAAAACCGCTGGAGCGGTCATCTTCGGCACCGAAGGGAGGCTCCAGGTCCTCGTAAGATCACACTGGAGCCGCCCATTGGTGCCACGCCTTTAGGCACATCTCGGAAGGGATGACTGTAAAGCGGTCACCCCCTCTAGCGGAGGGAAGGCGACTGTAAAAAGATCCCCCCCCCCAGGCACTTCTCGGGGAGGATTGTAAAGGATCCCCCCAAGCCTCGCTTTGCGCAGTGCTGCGCACACGGCGGCACGTGACCACGTCCGCGGCACCGTCTTCCCGGGGGCCGCTCGGTGTGAGCACGCAGATTCCCCAATCTGCGCGCCCGCGACCCCCGATATTCCTGTGACCTATTGCCATTACATCCAACCTGAGTAGATCCGATGCGTGACGTAGCGGTCAATTTCACGATGTAAGGACACTCTAGCGTGAGTTATAGGCACAGGACTGGAGGGCAGTCTTTTGGAGAGTGTCTTGTATATCAAAACATGTACTGCAACACTCTCCAGTCATCGCCAGCATTCCTCCAATCTGCTCAGGACCTCTAGGCCACTAGCCCAAAAAGACACACACTTCTTTGAAAATGTCTAATTTAACTTTGAAGTTTTCCGCTGTATGTATAACTTAGCCAATGAGTCTATTAATGTGTACAGTTACATGTTGAAAACAATACACAAAAGGCAAACCAGAACACTGGACGGAAATAATTAAATGGAAAGTCAAAACCGCAAGCCGCTAGCTTTCAAAGGTAAATTAAAAATGTACCGATTAATTATTACACATGTATGTACGTACATTTGTACATATTGCCTATTCAAGCCTGCTCACGATTCGTGTTCACGATTTTGTAATAGCGTGACACACAGAAAGCTATACTAACGCGATGCGATGATCTATATTCTAAGCATTAGTGTTTAAACTTTAGACATGACTGTGTACTGTAGCTAGTGAAATTACTGGCCATAAGAGACTAATAATTAATGTCTTGAGCTGACGAGCGCAGTGTGGTGGAGGATCACGCACGGAGGAGGACGAGACGGCGCCGGTGTAAGAACCGCCCCGGCGCCCAGGTCCAACACGCCTGAGCCCTCTGCCGTCGTTACATGGTGGGGGGCCTCGGGGATGCGGGCGCGCAGATTGGGGAGTCTGCGTGCTGACACCGAGCGACCCCCGGGAGTACGGTGGCATGCAAGTGGTCACGTGCCGCCGTGTGCGTAGCACCGCGCACAACGAGGCTCGGGGGATCCTTTACAATCCTTCCCGAAAAGTGCCAGGGGGCCGGCCTTTTTACAGCCGCCTGCCCTCCACTAGAGTGAGTAATCGCTTTACAGTCATCCCCTCCGAGATATGCCTAAAGGCGTGGCACCAATGGGTAGCTCTAGTGTGATCTTACAAGGACCTGGAGCCCCCCTTCGATGCCGAAGCTGATCGCTCCGGTGGTTTTAGCCGGTAGGACTCCGGCATACCCCCGGGCGAAGGAAGTTCACGTAGAAATACCACTGGACACCAAAAAAAGGTATGCCGCCCCAACAGTCTTCACTTAAACTTGAAAGGAGAATGCCCATTTTGTTAGGAGCTTTGGGCCCAGAAAAAAAATAGTCGTGTCACGGTCGTTGTATTTTTAATTTATAGAAAAAGCTTTCTCTTTTCATATGCAGCAAAAAGATTCAATTTTTTTATCGTGGTTTAAGAGAAATCTTATACTGTCTGTTGAATTTGAGGTTATAAAATGCTCACAGATTTAATTTCTTCGAAACTTGACAATATGTACGAGTCTGATTGTTATTGTGGCTAATTGTTGATGGGGAAAGCCCAAAGAGTACAGAACGCCTGGTTTGGGGTAGCTTTTGCTCAGCAGTAGGCTGCTTATCAGATGATATGATGATAATTACCTAAGTACCTACGTATTGTGTTTGACAGACGCGATGTTTCTACCACTCCCTCCTCTCGTTAGAACATAGTAATGTACCTACTGTGCTCTCTCCACCAGCGGGTGTAGGCTAAAAGGCTTTTGGCAGCAGCATCTTCAGTACCTACTCTACAATATAGTGTGATCACCATTCCGGGTGATTATGGCAACATCATCCATGACGGAACAGTCACATTAAATTGTAGCAGAAATTGGAGGCCTTTGTTTAGAAATGGATTGATAAAAGGCAGGTGTATTGAGATGCTAGTTTAAGTAGCTACTCCCAACAATAAAGGATGTATACATATATATACTTTATAAGAAATAAAACAACAATAAACAGGTACATTATTTATTCTTCATAGAATAGGTTGTCTAGAAACTGAGCTGGGGCACTTACATCATTAAAGCGGCCCCAGCTTAAATACCACAACACAGTCATGTTATGAGCGCAGCACCCTACTGTACGATTTCCCACTAGGCAATTGCAGTAATAAGCAATGATACTTTCCAAAGAATTTGCCGTATTTTGTTCTCTACTAATGAATAAATATGCATAGTATGTCTTACTGCTCACATGTCGTGATTTAATTCTGGCCCTAATCAGATAATTGTTCTGACCTAATATTAATGGCAAATCTTCTTCTATTAATTCATTGCTTATTTCTACACTATAGGTACCGTTCGCTCGCACGTGCTCCCCATAATAGGATCGTGCTTGTTTTAATTGGTAAGATCCTAATGCAAATCTTCTTAAATCGATTAAGGTTAATCTTGGGAAATTGTCTAGATGGGGAGCACTGCTATTAATGTCTTGAAAAATCGTACGTCTTCTGTTTATATGTTCCCTTTGAATAAATTCCGATAAATAATTAACTGTATTTAATCTCGCCTGAGCAATATTAAGATACTCCATAGCATCAGGCCTATCTTCAATTGTGGTATGGAATTTATTCAAAAGGGAACAAGCTATTTTAAAATCTAGCATAAGGTGCTTTGATGCTACATTAAAATATTCCTGTCGGAATAATTTATAATCTCTTTTAATTCTCCCATTGACAACCTCTACAACCCACCGACACATTGTTATACATCTCGACTTGTTAGCCTGGTCAGTTGTTAATTGAAATTCGTTTTCTAATAATGATTCAGGCATATGCGTCTTATAATTGTAGCTCTCTAATTCAGGAACCACATCCCTAAACCCTCTATCCAAAATAAAGACATCGCCTGGTCTAAAAAAGGAGCGCATAGGACCATTTTCATTAATAAACAAAGCACTCATAATTGAAGAATCATTTTTTATTGCTTCATAAGGTCCTACACACTCCACAATATACCCGTCACAACTTACAATTAAAAACGGTTTAATTAGATTTGCATATTTGTGCAGACTATAGGTTTTCTTTTGATACATATAGTTACTGCTACTTTGGACGTAAACATATGTACCATCGCATATTACAATTGCAGGTTTAATATTTGGAGCCATGTTGGCATTCCCAAAAAAACCCTCTGGTATAATCCTATTGCGTGATGCTACATTTTGGATAGAAGTGTGATTGATTCCTAAATGTCTAGGAACAAACTGTTCATCTAGACAATTCCGCACTTTATTCATTTTTCTTTCTAAAGTGGATCTTGGTAATTTAAACAAGGTTGACAACCTTTGATTGCTGTCACCTGTTCTGAGTTTAACCAAAAATATACTCAGAGCAACAGAAGGGTTTGAAACATAATTGTTTAACATTGGAATAGTTATTAAAAGTTCATTAAATTGCTCTGCACTAAGACCCAACCAATAATGGCATAAGTGTGGATCCATTGTGTTAATATTATTAAAGTCTAAATGTCGTTCAGCAGCTTTTTCTAGTTTTGTAAATATGTCATCAACCTGAAATCCAGTAAAATCTGAATAGGGCGTGTGTAGTTCATCCCCCCACTGATTGCTGTTCAAATGGTGTTGGCAGATTCGGACATTAAAAGGGATGTATATTTTGTACTGGAATAACAAAACTTCCTTTATAGTGCTCGGTATTAAAAGACGACCCATGTTCTCACAGGCAATGCCGTGAAGTTGCAGCAACCCGTTTATATTTGAGGGAATTAATTTTTGGTACAGTTCGGGGCTGTTGTTCTTCTTGTGATATGAGTGGTAGTGGCAGTGGAGGTGGTGCAGGAACCTCAGTAACTGATACATCAATTTCAATATTGGCAGAATGCACTGATTCCAGGGTAGGTCTGTTAATGTCATGAAGAGCCTGTCTTTGAAGATTTCTCGTTGCTGCCTCCCAACAAGCATGACAAACTCGTTCTACATGTAAAACCTAAAAATATGTAAATATAATTATTTTAACTGATTATATAAAATAGAACTTTAATAATAACTGTAATTCTGCCAAGTTAATAACACTTACGTGATGAGCTGGAGTCCATCTTAAAATAAAGGTCCTTTGAGGACAATCTTGGGAAACTCTATGAGTTCTCCGATGAACAATTGAGATGCCACATCCAAAACATATGCTTAGATGTCCCCGAGCAGGGGAAACCACTCGTTGAGATGAGGTCATGTTTGATAACCGCTCTTGCAATAACACAAAACATTCAGTACATAGCATGTCGTCGGTGGATAACTGAAAAGGGTAAAAAAGTACATAATTACTATGACAGAAAGATAAAGGAAGGAGGATGATGACGAATTATGTTTTGTATATGAGTGTAAATTGTATTACATTCACCAGGGAGTTTTTCTTCTTAAGACACTGCATAAATTGTCTGTAATAGACATACAAGACTGATAATGGTATAGCAAACATTACAGAATACTATTATTTTACATTTATGTTATAGTAACATTTGCTTTATTATTTACTAGTGAGTTGTAAGACGATCATGGTGCCCGAAGAAAAAGTGTGTGTCTGCCAGTAACTAGTCTATAGACATACACAGCTGAATATAGGCCTCCTCATACAATAATGCAATAATTAATGGCTCTTCATGTAATTACGATTATACTGTAAATATTTTACACAACAAAGGTACTTACCGGTGTAGGCGTTACCCAGGAACGTAGTAGGTTTAGCATGTCTTCGTCTAATTCTGCAATTGGTCGTCTACGCATATTAGGTGCCAAACGCAGGGAGCAATTGACACACCGACGAGGCAGAGGACGGTTCATCCGATTACGAGCAGGTATAGACATTTTTCAATCGTTCGTTAACAGTAAAATAGTGTCCAATCGCTCACTAAACACTAAAGGTCCCAATCGCTCACTTAACACTCAAACAAGACTCTGAAATCTACAAAACTACTCGAGGAACTTAAAAGCTCAACTCGGTAGCAGTAAAATCGTAACGTAGCAAAAGTAAATACGGAGGAAAAGAATTTCAACTCGACGCAAAAACAAACAACACGTAACGGAGCAATGAACAGATGTCATTGATTTCACAGTCACAGATAGCTGTCTGACGACAGGCCAGTGTTGTCAGATTCAATTATTTTAAATCGATAATCGATATTGATATATTTTTTTTGAATAAATACTGTCAGGAGCTTGTCAATGTTCATTTAATAACTACGTAAGTAGTATACTAACGATATTTATAATTATTATTACAATATATGCACAATTAACATATTTTTAATAAGTAGATCTTTCGTAGTTCGTTCGTTCCGTGTGGTGTCCGTATTGAGAATACAGTACCACTCCATCCCCTGCTGCAGTCGTAAAAGGGACATTCAACCAGAGTAATGGGCAGCAGCGTTTCTTCGACGAACAGCAGGCATAATGTGCTCACCAACCCGCCTGCCAAGCGTGGTAAATATTGGCAAATTATCCCCTACAAGTTGATACAATTGTGGAAATCTATGGGGGAACCCAACAGTAGACATCCTTTGGCTGATTTGATGACAAGTTCGTCATTTCGTTTTTCATCGTACTGGGTCGACAAGGTGAACATCATCGAAGTTAATATTTCGAATCGATTCTAACTAAGTCTGTCCTCTGGCAACATTTTATGTTCGATGAAGTTGTCGGATGTACTAAATTCAGATAAATACATATTAATTCTGATTTTTAATGCTACGATATGAAAAAACCTCATAATAGTTAATAATAAATAAAAAAATAAGACTTAATTTATGGATAATGTATCGTTTAGGCACACCTCGCCACCAAGTGGGCCCGTTTTTGGGCATTCTCCTTTGGCCTGCACTAAAGAACGAAAATTCTAATACCAATATAAAAAGGCATCTTTAGATGCATTTTGCCTTCATGCAGTGATAAGCCTTAAGCTTGGGCAACGGTTAATAGAAGCGTATTTTTTTAGGGATTTTTTTATTACAATTCACAAATGTATATGCCAATTCCATCATAACTTAAGATAACAATAACAAAATAAAATGTAAACAACTTAAATCTACTCCCTGCTTAATAATGGGGATTAAAGAACATAAACAAGTTTTTTGATGGTTCAGATGGAGGTCTCGATAGCAAGTCATGAAACATACCTATACTTAGTCTGTTCAGGTTCAGAGTCCTCATCGAGGACTTCTGTACGTCTGATAACAGACACATTCCATCAACAAATGATGCACGTCTTACACTACACCGCACAAATCACAATTTGCAGAGTTAGATTTTCTCATCATAAAAGCAAACTTGTTTAATGGTTGTCCTGATCGTAATGCTGTTACAGTTAAACATCTACTTAACAAAAGCGTATGTTTAAAAATGAAATATGTTTTCGAAAATGCATACGTATTTCGCATTAAATGTCCCACACAAACTCTTGTTATTCTTGTCACGAAGTTGAACCCAGTTTACGTATGTAATTATTTCTTTAAAAGGTGAAATTAATCTTAAATAAGTTTGACATTTAAAATAGCTTAGCCTTTACGTCAATAATATTTCAAGCAGGTCTCTGGGCCTTTCTTTTTACTCTCAAAAAGTTCTGTATATATGTACCTTTTAGAAGTTTTACGTTCTTCTCACTGAACGTAACGATAAACACAGATATTGCCGTGACTATGCGCAAACTAAATAGAAAATAGAAGAAAAAAATAGCTTTCGCTAATCATGCGCACAAGCATAAGTAAAAAGTGAACGTACGTCATGATCGCAATGTTTACATGACTCATTAGGTACCGTCACCTACTTATACTGATTATTCTAGGCCGAGCGTACACATTGATATTTATGAAATATTGCTGTTGACTCTTAGAATTTATTAACAAGCTGGTTGTTTATGTTTGCTTGTATTTTACTTAAAACTGCCAATTTGATTTTTACCTATACCTATGTCAAAAAAATTACTGGTATCGTGCGTGTGGTCCTCCTTATTCGGATGTTACTACTCCATCTCCTCTTTTGGATGTTGTAAACAGCCACGGGACTCTAAACCAGAGGGATAGGCAGCAGCGTTCCTTTTGTGGACCGGCAGCCATTCTGCGCGTACCAACATGCCCTGTCAAACGTTGTGAGTACCTATTCGCAAATTAACTGGTCTTTTATGGGGTGTTTTTTTTTTGTTCAATAGTTGAAACTATGTCTAAAAAAAAAACAATGTTTTTCGTACAGCTAGCATTAAAGTAAATGATCCGACTGGATTTCAAAACTGGTAAATCATCTGTAAACTTTAGTGAATAGTTCAGCAATTTCGAAGTTTGACCGATCTTTGTTTACTGACAGCCTGTGCTAGCTTTTTCCATTGTTTCCGTTCAAAGCTTTTTTATTCGTTCAAAGCTTCTTAATATTGCCCATTAAATTCATTTCATCTATATAGTGATCAGTCGCTTGAAGAACAAGAAACGCCAGTACTTAGGTAGCCATAAAAATGCTCTAAGTGAAAAGTTTATTAAGTAAAATTCTTTCGAGGTGAAATACTTCATATAAAGAACAAACAATAATCTCTGGAATTAATGAGCTAATTTAAAAAATATTTAAGCATTACTTAGTTACACTATTCCAAATAGACAGGTAATGCAAAGCGAATGCGGGTTGTTATGGGAAAATAAACCAACCATCTTCAAACTACCAGCAAGCGTGACTGCGGCAAAATCTGGTTCAATCATAATTCATTGAATTGAACGCGGGTGACTAACGGTTTCTGGTGTAAGGTTGACGTCCGCGGCTGGTTCCGTGTGTCCTAGGTATTCGTATGTTAATGTGACATACACGCACACGCGTGCACACACGCACCCACGCACACACGCACACAAGCGTCCACACACTCATGTCACACTCAATACGAGCACACACACACACGCATGCACGCGCAAACTCATACAACGGCGCACTGACATATGCACACATATATCAGTCTGCAAACATCCACTGCGGAACAAGGCCTCCTAATTTAGGAGGCCCCCAATGAACACTACAAATTGGCATAACCATGACGCTCGGCAGGGCATTGTTGATCGCAGTATGTTGCTAGTCAGTGCTGTCATCCTCTTCTTATCAATCCGTAGTCATCTTTTGACACCCATGGATGCATGATGTATTTCCCGGTAAAGTTATATCCCGGAAATGGTTTTTGTCGACATAGCTAAATATTATATATATTTGCGCAAGATATATTGTAGGCCCTCTTTTTATTTTTGTTGGCGTGCCGTGGAAGTTCTGCCTTAACGTCCTTCGCCCCAGGGAAGGGCGGACCCTTACCGGCTAAAACCACTGGAGGGGTCATCTTCGGCACCGAAGGAGGACTCCAGGTCCTAGTGAGATCACACTAGAGCCGTCCATTGGGGCCACGCCTTTAGGCACATCATGGAGGATATTCATCATCATTTCGGCCGAATGAAGTCCACTGCTGGACACAGGCCTCCCCAAAAGATCACCACAACCACAGATATGGATGTGTTGTGGGTTCATTGGGGGGTTTTGCCATAATCGCCACGCTTGGCAGGCGGGTTGGCGATCGCAGTTGAGTTGTTAATGTACTCGAAGGACGCTGCTGCCCATCCTCCGGCTAATCCCTTAGTCGACTTTTACGACGCCCATGGGAGGAGATGGGATGGTGGCATTCTGAGCCGGCACCACACGGCACTTTTACCATTATTTGACTACTACTCCACTGGGTCCACCTACTTGTGCTTTAATTTATTGAGTGTCAGTATTTGTTCTGAAAGAAGCGAAACGCTAATAATATCGCTCAAGGAACTGTCCATGTTGAGTGCAAAATACTAAATGAAAGTAGTTTACCGTTTTCGCAGCCGATTGTTAGGTAATTGCTTCTCAGTCTTCCAGCGCTGTACGCAGTAGATAGAAGCGTTTCAGCAGATATAGCATGATATGACAGCCTTTCACAATCTAACGAGGCTGAACGCAGCTGATGGAAGCGAAACTGAATAAGTGTAAACAAAATCGTCATGTGAAACGCGAATAGAACTGCATAAATGTAGTTAGTCCCTTAAGCAGTTATCTAGCCAAAAGTAAGACATGTTTACCGCAGTAACATTATACCATAATAAATAGAATAATATAATTTATCCATTACTTATAATGTATAATTAAGAGATAACAAATATAACAGAGAATAAAAACAGCCCAACTATAGCTAAGGCGTTTACAAGTGAAAGAGAGGAGTTATTCTAGTGAACTTCTTTCTAGTGATATTTCGCTTCACAGATTTGCTAATAAAATATAATTTATTTAAATGTATTTCCTTTTTTTTTCAGGTAAGTCGCACATACACATCTAATATCAATTACTTTGACTGATTAATCAAACTTCGAGTTACTATTGCAGTTTGAAAGACAACTAAAGCTAAGTGAAATAACTTGAATTTGTAATTAATGTGTTCCATCATACTATGTAATGTGAAATTTTGTGTTTGAGGCTCCATCACGATCACAGCTGGACGGATTCTGATGTAATCAGGCATAAAGGCAGATTATGCCGTGGAATAGGATACATAACACTTTTCATTTCATCATCATCAACATTGCTTTTCTTTCTTCTTTATTGCTTTTAAAAAAACCTTGCCCCACACTTGGAATTCTCCTGTGTCGTGGATGCGTTTGCAGACACAAATTCCACACACAATACGCCCAGACCCTGAACAACTACCTTTTTTTATTGGTACCCAGTGGAAATTCTACATGAACTTCCTTCGCCCCGGGGAAGGGTGAAGGGGTATGCCGGACTCTTACGGGCTACTCGTAAAACCACTGGAGCGGTCATCTTCGGCACCCAAGGGGGGTGGGCTCCAGGTCCTCGAAAGATCACACTAGAGCCGCCCATTGGTGCCACGCCTTTATCTCGGAGGGGATGACTGTAAAGTGGTCACCTACTAGCTATGCTGTTGTGAGGGTTTGAAGTGTATTTATTTTATAATTTTAAAATGTATAGTTTTAAAGTTATTTAAGAAAATAGACGAAAATTTACCATTCCCGATCACGCTTATCTCCGAAACTACAGAGGCTAAAATTTTGAAAACATAATAGCTATTTACCTATTGATTACAGGAAAACCGATGAGAGGTCTTAAAATAACATGGTAAATCTTTCAATATTGTGCGTACAATCTTACGTTTGCGGTTGGAATGTATGGGAAAACATGTTTTTCAACTACGATGTTAAGTTTGTTCTTAGGATAAGTTACTGGTACAAGACCGAATTCAACAATAGACAACATATTCAGCAAATTCCGGCTCCACGCGAGGTCAACTCACACTTGCCCGGTTTTTTTTATTCTTTATCCGGTCACCATGCACCATCAGTTCACTAAGTAATTTGTTATGTTTTATTTGTGAATTTGAACTGATGTGGAATGAAGTTATGAAAAACTGTTCTAAATCACTTCTTAGGTAATCGATAAAATACAATAAACTACATAAAGCGTGACAAATTGTCTTTGACCCTGATTCCAATATCGAATATCCTCTGTTATAGTAATAACTCCTTACTTGTGTTATCATCATATCAGCCCATTAACGTCCACTGCTGAACATGGGCCTCCCAATGATGACTACAATGAGCAGTCATATATTGCCATGCTCTAGTATGATCTTACGAGGACCTGAAGTCCTCCTTCGGTGCCGAAGATAACCGCTTCAATGGTTTTAGCTGATAGGAGTCCGGCATGCCCAGTCGCCCTTCCCTGCGGCGGGGGAAGTTCACGAAGAATTTCCCCTGGATCAATAAATAAAGGTACAATATGAGCACAATCTTGTGCGCTGAGCAATTACTTTTAATGTCGTATCTTATCGCGAAGTTTATTGACTTTATATCGAATTGCATGAAAGCGACAAATTGTGGGATTTTACCCGTTTAAAGCGAATATGATTTTGAATCATCTAGTTTTATTTACCAATTGATATCTCATAAATCTCGATCCGTGCAGAAAGCTGTCTATGTAACTGTTTTGTTAGCCAACATTAATAACAAAATCTCATTTATCAAAAGCGAACATTTTCAAAAAAAAAACAAAAAACAAGTTGTGCTGTGCTCTTTCATCATCATCATCATCATCATCATATCAGCCAAGCGCTGTCCACAGCTGAACAAAGCCCTCCACCATAATTTCCCACAATTTGATCCTCATTTTGGAGAAACATGGAAGCAGAATAAATGCAGTTGAGATGAGAGCGTTAAGAAGTATGATAGGAGTTAAACTGAGTGACAGGATAAGAAATAGTGAGATAAGAAAACGTTGTGGTCTGAAAGAAGATGTAGTGACAAAAATTGAGAAAGGTATGAGATGGTTTGGCCATGTCGAGAAAATGAATGAAGAACGATTGACGAAAAAAGTGTATAAGGCGAGTGTGAATGAAAGTGTTGGAAGGGGTAGACCTAGGCGGACGTTTCGAGACCAAATCAGGGATGTCTTGGAAAAAGGCCAGGTCAAGAGTACCCTAAACCGAAGAGCATGTATGGAGGGAATAATGAAAGTGGACGAAGCGAAACAAGTATGTAAGGATCGTAGCAAGTGGAAAGAAGTGGTCTCTGCCTACCCCTACGGGAGAGAGGCGTGATTATATGTATGTATGTATTTTGGAGGAATTGTTTCTAGTACTCACCGCGCAGGCGGATCGCTGTTGAAAGGGACGGGCCTTTGGTAAAGAGTCCCATAGTCGCCTTTTACGCCATAGTCGTCTTTTACGACATCCCCGGGAGATGAAGTGGTGCTATATTCTTAATCCCAACACCAACGTGGGCTGTTTAGATATATCAAATAATAAAATCTGAGCTTAAGTAAGTAATATGTACTAAAATAATCAGGAGTAATACGAAGTGACAATACTAAACCACAGTTTGATTTATATAACACATTTTTATTTAAACTATTAACTATTTATTTACACCCTAACCTAACTAGTTCACACTTTTCATCGGATACGCTATAGCTGTTACATAAAACATCTATTTTAATACGTTAATTTTCCCATAAACCATGTGTTAATAGAAACCTACGACGCGACCTAATAATAAAAGTTGACGCCGCGCCTACATAGCCCCGACCAACGTTAATACGGCCAGCTGACATTTCACAAAAAAGAATTCTCACATTACTTTTATATATATTCCAATATTGTTTTGTAAATCGTCCTTGACGATACAGCCTTGCGAAATCACGCCTCCGCGTCATCTCGGGAAAAATTACCAGCATTCTACACCTCTTCTCTTCTAGTCATTATAAGCTCTATGTGTGTGAAGGGGACGGGGGACAAAGGTGAATGATGCGTGTGGTGTGCTCCGTCTCCAGCCAGTCTCAGGCCGCTGCGCGTGCGGCGCGGACCGTGCGTACGACGACGCTTGTAACAGCGAATAGCCGCGATCGCTCGAGTTTCGAAATTTAACGAAGTTTGTCGATGTGCCATTGTTCTGTGGTTTTCTGTGAACTGTGAATTTATGAGAGGTTCTATTTTAAATTGTTTATTTTTTGTTGAGCTTTAGATCGTCAGAGCAGGTTGCCTTATTAGTCATTGTTTTTTGTGAGCAATTCCTTCCTGTTAAGCTTTAATTTATTACTTAGAACTGCTAGTAAAAATATCCATGTATGAATATAAAAAGTCTTAATGTTATAAAATATGGAAAATATGAAGAGATCGTCAAACGTTACACCTAAGGCAAACTTGTTAGAATCTTTCTTCTAGTAAGGGACGTGAAAAAATGAATAGGTAATTCATTTTTTCACGTCCCTTACTAGTATAGTCACAAGAAAATCTATTAAAAGCTTGAACCATAAAATTATGAATAGTCGTCTATTTAATAGTTAAAGTACGTTGGTTACAAATTTTCTCGATTTTCCCTACGTCTAGAAACAGCCGCTCTTTGTGTGTCCAATGTTTATACGACAGTCACAAATAAACGAGACAGTTTAACTGCCGCTGTAGCGACAGTGTCACTCCTCTACACAAGCACTTTTATTTAGATCTTCGGTTTTATTGGACTTTTCAGCGTTTGGACACATATGTGGCTCCTAAACATTACCACGGTAAATTGTTAGATCGTCAAGCTATAAATAAGACTACTCAAAGCTTGGTTAATTTTAATTGAATAATTGTTATTGCTTGATGTAATTGACTGCTAACAGATACCTGAACTCAGAAATTTAATCTATCTTCACTGTATACTAAAGACTCCTAATAGTATTTAACCAAATTTGAGTGCAGAAAGGCATTTGGCAATGGAATAATAATGGATTCAAAGCTACAAAATTGAAAGTTAGACCCAATACTAATGATTTGAAAAGTTAGGTAAACGCAGTACCTGTCTAGGATGAATTATATCTTCACTAAATTGTGACAAGGCATATTTTACCATGCACTTGTATAAATCCTTATGTCACCACTTAGACACACACCGGATACGACGACTTTAACTATTAGTAGCCGGGACCACCCAGTGTTTGATACCCATTCCAAACTACATACAAGTCTATCAATGAATTCTCAAGTTGTAATGCAAAACGATTTCGAAGATGCACGTGAGTTCAAATAACGTTGTCTAAACCTGTAAAACAAGACAACCCATAAAAATTACATGTTACGCAGCCTTAGGACTCACTTGATAACCTAGACATACATAAATAAAATTGAAGTATCTGTATGCATCGCCATTGAATGTTTTAGACACTACAGAATGAAATTTAGCGTTGGTTTAAATCTTCTCTTCAGTTATTGCAACTAAATGTTTTTAGAAGAATTTAGGTTATCCGCACGAGCTTACGAACACGAATTAAACAGTTTCTTATCAAACCATCTTAATGCATCTCAATTCCACTTACGTCTGTTTATATCAACATAGGCATAATATTCGATTACCAGAACACGTTTCTACGGACACAAACTAAATTGTTTATACTAAAGAATAAATCAATATAAAAACTCATAAATGAAATAGTTAGATTATAGAAAGCAATTGCTCCAATTAATTATCAATACGGAATGGATTTTATAATAATAAACTGTAGATTTATGATTTACTTCATAATATTTACTCTAATCCGTATCAACAAATTCTTAAACAAGATGAGGTCAATCTCCAACCTCCTAGATATCTCTTCAATTTTGTTTAACAGCCTCACTGACAGCTATAATAGCAAGTCTGTCTTTGCACTAGCATCGCAATGAATTCTTTTGTAAATGTTTTTATTGGTCTGTTTATGGTTATTATCAGCAAATGTGTTGGAGTTGTTGTTTTAGCTCGATTTGTTGAACTAGAAATACTAAAAGAAAACTGTGACGAAATTTGAACTAATAGTAATAATAGATAGAGATGAAATTATTACGGGAAATATGATTTGATAGTAATTTTCGTTACCTACGTTAGACATTTGAAATCAGAATTTTCCCCTAATAGACGTATGTTAGTCAAAAATGTTTATTCATGTAATAGTAAACCATTGAAAGATCTTTATGAATAGTCGGAATTTAAATATGTGCACGGTTTCAAGTCATTGGTCCTATGGAGAAGAGCTGGAAATCATCTCCAATGTGTGCGATGACTCGATAAATGTCAATTTCTCGACAAATTATATAGTATACCTCATTTTCCTCATTTCCTATCCACATTTTCTACTAATTTGTTTAATACTTTTACACATCATATGATACCCTTCATTTTTTATGACATCCTTTATGAACAAAGAGTGTTATAATATTATAATTTGGTATCCTATAAATATATCTTCTATAACGACTATATATTTTGATAATAAATAGTGGTTTTTACAAGCCTTTACCTCAAATAAAGTAATTATTAGGATAAAATTTCATTTCTGTTGTAATTCCCTGATTTTAAAGTGCACCATGACTCATAATTTACCGTGTTAATCTTACAATGTCAATACAGTATCTAAAATCGACATCTTTATTTTTTAACATTGGTGGCAATGACATTTAACGATAAAAATATTTCGATTACCTTCTTTCTCGTCATTTTTGGTCAGTCACGGAAATCATATATTAAAAATCCTTATCACCAATTTGTTTGCCATGGATGGTAATTACGGCAAGACCTTACCCTACGGTACATTCTGCCTTGAACGTCCTATGTTCAACAATCTACGGGTCAATATCATTCAATATTATGTTGATTAGTATGTATAAATTAATCAAACAAGATTAGTGTCGTCTCAAAAAAGAAATAGGTGTTTAAAATTATAAATTCCTTGTTAATTGCTTGGTTATCCGTTTGATGACGTTATTTACTCATAATTATGCGTACACGCAGCCCGGCTGTTGTTAAACAAATCGTCTGGTACCGTTTCGGACAGTTGACTCAAACGTGCTAGGGTTAAACTTAGATTACAACTGACTAAACCACGGTGCAGTGTCATGTTACCTGGATTTTTTGCTTTGTTTGTATTTTGGCTCCTCTTGGAATGTAATGAAGTGTCAATAATTGTGACGGATTCTTGACGTTAATAATTTACATATTCGTTTCTCCTTAAACTTTCATATGGTTCAGTTTTATAACCTATATGAATAAGGTCCTTGTTTTCAAATAAATCTCTCGACACGATTACCTATTCAATTTATTTGGTGTGTTTCGTTCAATTCAATTTTATTTCATTTCGATAAAATTCTCGCAATGTAATCTCTCTAGAAATTTTAATAATTGGCAATTTACTGACGCTTTCAAGCGATTTAGTCTGTATGCCTCTCGATACATTTCATACCTATTTTGGCGGTCAGTTCTAGCTTCCATGATCGACACAAAAAAAATCATTCAAGCTCTTACCGAGAATACATAATCTTTATGACTCTTTATTGCATTAACTTAAATTTTTCAATTACTAGCCACCCACCACCGACTGGCTGACCTCCAATCTTCAAAATAAAAACATCAGGAAAATATATTAATTTACCAACGCATTATTATCATTGTTCCTGTATAGCATATTAAAGCGAAAGGTGTAATTATAAAACGAGACCATAATGATGAGGACCTGTACTTGTTTACTTACGGCGTACAATTGTGAGTTGAGAGAGACTTGTGAGTTTGCAAATTATACAAAAGGAGGAACAAGGAACAATAATATGGGTTTACTGTGAGTCTTATTACACCTGTCGTCATGTACATTTCCATTGCGGGTACATTATAATTACAAGCTTTACCGGAGGTAGGCCTCGACTGCTAGAGTCCGGCTAGGTAGGTACCACCACAGTGCCAGACATTCTGCTGTCAAGCACTAGACATTACTGTGTTCCTGTTTGAAGGGCACTGCAGCTAGTTCTAGTGAAATTACTGGTAATTAGTGGGCGGTACCCCAGAAAGTCAGTCGCATCGCCCGTGTCTGTCACTGCCTTCAATAATGGTAGGCATCCAGTGATATAAACAATTGGTTTCTGCAAGCTCACACGATCAACTCGGATTATATAAACAGGGTGTAAGTGATAACGTACCGAAAACTTTGAGAAGAGCTTACACTTAGGTCTACAATAAAGATGTGAGAGCCATTTATCTCGGAAATAATAGGTTACTGTTTTTGTCATTTTGAACACGCAATGTATCCTACACAACGCAATCAAAACGCTACGTGATTATTGTACTATCATATGATATTATTATACTACTGCGAGCGATGACCTCATCCTTGAACGACTTAGCCATTTAGTTTTTATTAACATTGATGTTTTATGTGAAAATAAATAATTTACTGTGCTTTTATTCAAAATAGCGTTAGGATATACAAAAACAATTATTTTATACCGAAAGTTAAATAAACTGAAAAAGAAAACTCAAGATACTAGAACAGACCGACGCCAAATTCTAACGCACAAATTTTATCCATAATCATGTACCGACTCCATGGTATCAGCTTTCGTTACGATGTCGTTTACATCCGTTATTTATTTAGTGACATTCGTGCACGTTTCAGAAACGATGCTTCATGCTTGAGATGCGTAGTATCTAGTATATGACGTCGTATAAACTTACTATTTCTTGTACCAAAAGTTGTAGACTGTAGTGCAGTGTGTCACGTATATTTTATTATTATTTGCCTCAGTCAATAAAGCGGACACAACGTCTGACATTTAAGATAATAAGGGCCAAGGATTCGCAAATCTATATGCAATTTACAGATGGCAGGATAGATAAGTATAATTGTGCGTCTAAAATACAGAAATTTTACGTTTTGCTGTGGAATATTTGTATTGTTTATGAATATTACTTAGTATCTTTTACTTAATTTACGTACATATCATCAGTGTCTCCTTTTCAGCAGAAAAAGGATGGAAATTAATGGTAATCCCTTCATATTACCATCTTTTATGGCTCATAACCACGATAAACGATCGATGCGGTTAAGCAACGCTCGGCGCGGTCAGTCTATGGACACATGACCATTTAGTGATATTTAAACTGAGCGTCTCCGTGCTTCGGACGGCACGTAAAATTGTTCGTCCAGAATCATCTTCATACAATTTTCGAAATAAATTAGGCAATCTAGCAAGTAGGTTACGACAAACATTTTCATTCATACATTTTTGATGAACCTCGCATTTCGTAGTGACTTCTTCTGAGAAGAAATGCCGGAACAAGCTTAAAAGTTTTTCTAAGTACATATTTGAATAGAATATTACGTGAAAAAAACGTCTGAAATGGCCTTTTGAAGAAAGATCCATAGCCGTATTGGGATGATCTGTCCTGACGGACGGCAAGCAAGAATCAGTCGTAGAGTAGCTAAACCCGACCCGTCGCACAACAGCACCACCAGCGTGACATTTGTGTAGGCCACGTGAATATCCAAAACCACCGGACAAATCAGTAATTAAGCCAATTCTGCTATATGTAGCTTGAACAATTTTGTGACAAGGTTGGCCGCTATCCTAACTAAAGTAAGAGACAGCATGAATTGCTAATAGTCGGTAGGAGAGATACTAAGGCTGTAGTGTGATCGTACGAGGACCTGGAGCCCCATTAAGTGCCGAAGATGACCGCCCCAGTGGCTTAGCCGGTAGGAGACCGGCATGCTCCTTCCCAGGGCAAAAATTTCCACTGAGATAAATAAAGAAGTAAAAAATAAAGGAGAGATATGGTAAAGTACAGGATCACTTTAACCTTCTATTTTTTCGCTTCACTTTAATATTTTCGAAAAACTTCGGTCTCATTTTAATTACCTTTTACTACTCTATCTATTACTACTCTAATTCAGTAGGGACGGTAAAATATACAATATTGAATTATGATGCTATTAATTATTAAATCATATTAATATATAAAGCAAATTGAAAATTAATCATTCTTCCAGATTATATTCTAAATAAAATACAAATACAGCAATACATGCTGGTATTGCTGTATACCACAGATAATAATCAAGGCTTTTAATAAAACCTCGACGCGATAAAATGTAATAACGTTATAATTTTGAAGCAAAATTATTCTTTTGTGGAAACGGCGGTTACTTATTATGAAGATCTTGTAATGAAATATTTTTGTATATTACCTAACTTCGCTACAATCGTGATTAAGTTAAGGTTGGCTAAGTTAAAAATATTTTTGTTGTGAATCTTTTAATTTCAAAACATAAATTGTAGCTTAGCACTGGTTTAAACTACGGTTGTGGTGTTAAACAAGAGGAAAATTGGTTGAAAAGCTGCCTAACTTTAAAAGCTACATCACGAGTACAATTCCCCTCATTATAGTGGACTATACATTTTATATCAATGTCGAAACAAAGTGTTAATTGTCTCAAACTTTGGTTAAAAGGAATATTTCTCTAAAAGCTTCAAAAAATTGTATGCCACACAACTATCATCAAACTTTTACCACACATTAGTGTTGGTTTATGCGATGAGTCAGTTAATAGCGTGATTAACTTCAGTGTTTTGTGCCATTACTCCTATTTCATGGCTATGTCCCGCTATAACTAATAGACCCGGCTTTAGAACGGACAATTTTCGAAAAATCACTCTAGGAGGGTTAAAACCCATTGTTTTGTTTTACTTTCATTTTGAAAGCAACGATTATGTTTTCAGCATATAGGTGCAAATGTAGTCATAAATGTGAATTATATGTATTAGTGACCATCGACATGACTTACCTTATTGTACTGCTTAAGCGGGCCCTTTTTTGTCTTAGGGAAATCCTAATGGATTTCCTCCGCCCTCGGAAAACGGGAGGGGCGTACCTGCCGGACTCTTACCGGCTAAACACGGGGTTCCTTTGTACTTAACTATGGTTGGGGCTGCGGCGTTCGCTTGGCTTTGAGCCGCATCAAGGGTCCTAAGATTTTGATTTGATTACCCAACCCGATTGATATTTGACTAGCTATACTATTTAAAATGCCATTTCGTGCCCTCCTCACACTGTATAATAATATCACTTAAGGCCGAATACTGAAACGCCAGTTAATGTAATTGTCGTCGTTTCAGCCCAATAAAGTCCACTGCTGGACACAAGCCTCCTCAAATATCGCCACAACGACCGGTCTGGGTGTGTTGTGTGCTCATTGGGGGGTATAACCATAATCGGCATCTTTAGCAGGTGGGTTGGCGATCGCAGTTGAGTTGTTAATGGACTCGAAGGACGCTGCTGCCCATCCTCCGGCTAATCCCACAGTCGCCTTTAAGACACCCACGAGATGAGATGGGTTGGTGCTATTCGTAGCCGGCACTACACCGCCAGCCTGTTATTGTCACCAACATATTCACGACTTTTTATAAAAGCCCTGTAGCTAGTGAAATCACAAAAGACTAAATAATTTCGTGTCTCGAGCATAGCTCAGCTATTCTATGCCGGGGGCAATAATGAATCCAGATAGGATGAATAATAACCACCCCTCTCTCATTATTACCCATGGTCGTCAGAAAATGCATTGTAAAGGTTTTTAACAAGAAGATGGGCTGTATGCTCCAGTGTGCTGATAAGATCATGTTGCGACCACCAATCTACCTGCTAATCGTGGTGATTAAGGCAAAACCATTAACATTTACCCCTATGACCGCTCATTGTAGTGATAATTGAGATGGCGATGTCCAGCAGTGGACGTTTACCGGCTGATTTGTGTATATAATTTCAATTTTGTCAGTCCCGGTATTGGTTTCTCAACGGTAGTATTTCTCCTCACCGTCACCATTTGCACGATCTCCCATTAAATAAATTGTCTCGTATTTCAGTCGGTTTAGCTCGCTACTCTATCTACCGTTTATTTTGCTATTAACTCTAATTGCTCTAAGCTTTTAGGTTGTTTTCGTAAGAGTAATTATTTCGTATAGTAAAATGTCTTCCGTCGTTTCAATATGAAGTGTAGCTAACAGTGTCTTTTACGATAGAATTACAGAAAAATCGATATACTATTCTAAAACTTGTTTTTTTATATTATAAGCTCAACATAACACACCGTGGTAGCCTGGTGGTTGAACGCTTACCTTCCATACAGAGTCTGGAGGCTGAGTTCAATCTCAGCCCGCACCTGGCTTATCGGATTCATGTGCAGAACAGAATTTTATTATTACTTGCGTTAACGGTGAAGGTAAACACCGTGAGGAAACTTGCAAAAAACGAATAGGGCTCATAAATAATAATCAAATGATGTGTGTAGTCTGCCATCTGCCATTAGGCCAGCGTGGTGGACTAAGCCCTAACATTTCTCATCGTGAGAAAAGGCCCGTGCCCAGAAGTTGGACTGTAATGGGCTGATTTACATAATCAACCCATTACAAAGCTCAATACGATAGAGCTCATTTTTCTCTCTCTATCTTCTTACAAAAATGTATATGATTTGTCGGTAAGTGATTGCTGGATATGCATACGATATACATGTTCATAAAAAATCTCGCATTAATTCTTACATCAATTTTATTTATACTTCCAGGAAACTGGTGTTTCAATACGAATGTGATTCACTAAAAATACGTTCTTAAATAACATTCTGAAGAAAGTTTGTAAGGAAAAGAAGTACGAGTTGTTCCACATTGATTTTCCACTTACAAAATGAAAATTTAAGTAGAGTATCATTTAGTAATGATCTGTTAGTTTTGGGTTACGTGACTATTCCAAAGCTTGTGGCAATGGCATTTACTACAAATTTCTACTTTTTCAAAAGGCCATTTGTTTAACGTCTCGTACCCCATTAGCGAACCACCAAATTAATGGTGTAAACGAAATCCGATGTACTCTCTCTCCTGTACTCTATCACAGTGACACAAAGCTGTGTTACAATGAGTGACGCTAGTATAAGGCACACACACAAATCACTTCTGAACATGGGCCTCCCAATGATCGCTACAATGAACGGTCGCAAAGGATATTGCCATAAATACTACGCCTGGCAGGCGGATTGGTGATTGCACTGTGTTGTTATTAGCATACGGGAAGATACTGCAGCCCCTGCTTTTGATATCAACCCTTAATCGCCTTTTACGACACCCATAGATGGAGAGGTATAGTCTTTGCCAGGTACCACATGGGACACGCTAGTATAAGACTTGGTTTAAATATTTTGAAACTCCTTTTTTCTACCCATTAATTACCAGAACACTAAATACCCCAGCTCCATGACATCTGTCGCTTCAGGAATTCCCTTTGCCGCCTGACTCATCGTCCTTTGGACCGGTGCCAGATCGTTAGCGGGTAGTGACTGTAATATTTCACAGTTATTATTAAATCTATAAATAATGATTTATTATTGTCCGTTTCCAAGCTCTCTGGAATTGAGGAAAATAGGCCTTTGTTGGATTGTTGTTCGTCACGTAATTAACGGTACTGATGGCCGATTCTGATGTGAAGGAAAGATTAGAGACTTTGTAGTTACAGATTCGTGTTTTAGGTAGGTAACTTGTATGCTGGTATCTACTCGTACTTACATAGGTCTTCATGGTACCTTTTTTAGGGTACCCATAAAGGATCACCCGTGTGTCGTGTCTGTCACAGCCAATTTGCTCCGAATTTATTTGGCCGATTAAGTTGAATCTTGCTTATGTATTTATGTAACCCAAACACGGACGTGTAACGTAAATAAATGAATTTTGAATATGGGTATTAGTTTTGGGAGAAAATTAGAAAATGAATAGAAAATATTTTGCAAACACACGTGTAACATATCCAATGAAAGAACTTGTTGTGAGGACCCAATTTTTTTTTTGGTACATTTTGAAGTTAATATTTTTGTTAGCTAAAAGTGACGATTTTACGTGCACTCCGAAGCATTAAGGGTGAGATTCAGATACGAGTCTAAGCGTGAACTTACGCTTCCATCTGTCAAAATGCACTACTTACGTCCCTAATTTTGACAGATGGAAGCGTATGTTCTCGCTTAGACTCGTTTTGTAATCTCACCCTAAGACGCTCGGTTTAGACGTTCAGTTCAAATGCCACTATGCGATCACCCGTCCGTAGACTGTTCGCGCTGAGCGTTGTGTAACCTTACTGATAAGAAAGCTATGTGGCATTATCTTCTATCTCTGAACTTCTAAAACTCAAACTGAAACAAAATAATATGAGATAGCAAATGACATTGTACTTCAAAATCACAAGATCGTTGTCACAAGTTAACTTAACGGTGGATTCACAACAAGGCCCTCCGCCATAGATTTACACAACAATTGTGTCATCATTTTGGGGGTTAGCAAGTACTTACCACGCTTGGCAGGCGGGTTGGTGATCACAGTATGGCTACTGTTCCACAGAAGGGACGCTGCTGCCCTTGCCTCTGAGCTAAGTGTCCCTTCCCGAAATTAATAATCAAAGTAATCCAAAGTTTTCAGATTTATGATTTTAAAATTCATCCGTTATTGTGTTACGAAAACATTTAACAAAAAAAAATAGACATATCCGTAATCCGAAATTTAAAGTGTTTGAATTAGATCGATTATTCATTTCGGCTGTTAGTCGCCTTGTACGACATCTACGGGCATATCTATGAGTAACATGCTAAATACCAAATGAGCAGCGTAATTTACTACAATACAAGATACCCTACATGTCTAAATTGGTAAATTTATAAGCAAATTGTTACACCAATGAGCACAAATACGAAGCTCCAATGTGGACTGAGATACGCCATAGTTAATTCTATTGTTTCCAGCTAGAATCTCACAAAATCTATAAAAAGCTACCACTTTTCCGATAGATGTGAATGACCTCCCTAACGGCCGGTAGCTTTATAATAACAAACAGTATCCCCCGGGACACGATCAGGCGACCTAACAAGGAGGTTTCAGCTTCCTCCTTTATATTACTTTGCTTTATTGTTTATTTATAGCGCGTAATTTACTTGTTTTACGTCATTGGAACTTTATTTGGTTGCCTTTATTGCTTTAGTTAAACATATTTATATTGGCATTTTTGTGTATTTTTTATTATTGAAGTGAACACTTATTTTAGCGCGGTACGCATATTTTTAGATGAGATAAAATCTCTGGACTCGCGACACCGTTACGAGACGCAGCTATAGTGTGTGCATATATGCATGTACATATAGCAGACCGCGAACGCGTCTATATAAATAAAAAAAAATAAGTTTTCACTTCTGTCGGCACTCCCGTATTTTTATGTACATATATGTTTTGTATTTTACTTATTTACACACTGTGCCTATATTTCTTTTTGTGCAAATTCTTCTCTCACAGGTCTGCGGGAAGGGATTTCTTAAGAAATAAGCAGTACCTGTTAGTCCTATATTTCATTTTATTTCTGTTTTTTGTAGAATATATTTAAAAAAATAACAAATACTACTACAGTCAAGCTTATTATTCTAGATATTTCTTAGAACTACGTTGGGCATTAATGTATTGTATCGCTTCATATCGTATCATCGTGTGAATTTGTTTCCTTTGGTGCCCACGTCGCGTCGTGGACCAGTAGTCCTGCTGCCTGTCATTCTGACAATCTCTATAAACATAAATTCTACCCTTTAAGTAAAACTACCGTATCGTGGTGCCCGATGGTTGACGAACTCGCTCCTTAAGCACTAGCTAAAGTTGTAGGATTTCTGCGTGCCCACACCGAACGACCTACGAGATGACGGTGGCGCGCATGTGGTTGATACAGTCGGCTGCTGCGCTCCGGGTCGTGTGTGCGATTCCTGTACGGAACAAATATTTGTATGATCTGCAGGTAGTTCTTCCGGGTCTGGGTGTATTGTATGTGGAATTCATGTCTGTAAACGCACAGCAAAGTTTTATTTTAAACAATAAAAAAATGGTGACATGAAGGTCGACAATAGCTTCCATCGCTTCATTCAAATTTAATACTCGCTTGGCTAGAAAATATTTTTTTGCTTCAAGTTATCGTAAAGGGAAATGTTTCCATATATTTCTATTTCATATTTTATGTAACTGTTACTGGTGATAGACACACGACTAGTCCTGGGTAGCATTTTAATTGTTATGCGCAGGCATGTCGCTTACCAAGAGGTGAATGACTTGCTGGTATATTCACAAAGAAATATGTTATCCATTATTTTAAAAAGTCTAAAAATTGTTCCCTTTGAACGTCAGCGTAAGACAGAATATAGCTCAGAAGTCAATTGAGAAACGCTCTGATGGTGGCAATTTGTATAAATAAATAGGTTATTGACCATTATTGACCTAATTTTCGGTTTTCAGAAACAAAAATTAATAAACGCATCATAGGATAATTGAATTACCATTCAACCTAGCTGCCAAAATACCCCAGATTGGTGATAAGCCACCGGTGTTTCAGGACTTTTTTTTTTTTGAGGCACGTTCTGGTCGATCCAGACGATAAAATCACGTTAGATCACATAAAGAGACGCTTTGTCTCGTTCACTCAACACCCGACCGTTGTACCGCCCTCGCCGCCGAGGATGCCCGCCTCACCGACGTCGCGGAGGCCTATCGCCGCGTCACCTTCCCGTTCAAGTTAGCACTTCTCCCTCCCGTCTCTTGCTCGCGCCGGCCCGTGCCGAGCCTGTAGCTTTAAATGTCCCCTAATACAATTTAAATAATACCGATCCAGCTGTCCCCAAAACAATAGCTTGATATCCCCAGCAACGCCCTAAGCCGAGGTCCGTGTCCCGCAGGGGGCGCCCTTAGCGAAAGTTGCTTAGTTTTTTTTTTTTATACTAAATTTAAGCCTGGCTGGAAGCCTCTTTTGGCTTCGCCAGAAAATGACCGGTTAAGCAACCACATTACCCAGAAATGTATTGCGAGAAGCCCAAAAAAAAAAAGGACTATTTTTTATCATCTCGCTTACCCAACCGAGCGTGGGTGTCTACGGATATCACACCTGTTTTGGCCCAGCTGTGGGCTTAGTAGAGTAGAAAATATAATAAAATTTACTATCCCAAACATTTCCGGAGCCTATTATCACCTCACCCTACACGAATATTATCTATCAAACAAATTTTATCTCTTTTATTACAGCGCCCAGCTGTTATTTTGTCGAGTATCGCGGGAGATATCTCTTGTTTTGTTGTACTATGCCTAGTGGCCGTGTGGTGCCAGCCCAGAATACCACCACCCCATCTCCTCCCGTGGGTGTCGTAGAAGTTGACTAAGGGATTAGCCGGAGGATGGGCAGCAGCCTTCGAGTACATTAACAATTCAACTGCGGTCGCCAACCCCTCTGCCAAGCGTGGCGATTATGGCAAATCCCCCCAATGAGCCCACAACACATCCATATCGGTCGTTGTGGTGATCTTTGGGGGAGGCCTGTGTCCAGTAGTGGATTTTATTCGGCCGAAATGATCATGCCTAGGTCCATTAATACGATACGGGTTTATATGAAATAAAAAACCAGAGGAATGCAGCAGCTGCTATCTGCTAGAAACATACAGCATCCCTCTACCGAGCGGTGATTATGAGAATAATATCCCCTGTTACTGATCATTGAGTATATGTTCAGCAGTGGACAATGATAGGCTGATATCTACGATAATGTCGCAACAAAAGTTACACTGACAAAATCAGCTAACATCAAAGCACACGCAGATATTCCCAGGCATTTCTCACAATTTTATCGTTTTGTGTATTCGCGTACTATCACTACATGATCTCGTTACAGAACATGTTTGTGCAACACTCGAACAGATTTCGCTCACCCGAATCGATTTACGTATTTCAAAAGCCCTGTTTGATTTGAAATGTGAACATGTTTCCCCTTTGAAGTGTGAAAATACTGGTAGGTACTAATAGTGTGAGGTAAAGAAAACAAACATGACATGATGTTTGTGATCACGAACCGAACGCGATCAGTATGATTGCATTTAGTGCTATTAGTAGGAATTGCAATAATAGTACTTACGGTCGAAATTAATAATCAATCTAATCCAAATTCTTTGGAATTGAGGATTTGTCTGTTTGTGTGATCTTAACACGAATCTAATGAATTTCAAAATCTTGAAATATTTTGGATTAAATTGATTATTAATTTCAGCCGTTAGTGAATTGGTACTTATGGTACCTTTAAAAAAAATAGGTTTCCAATGAAAATTCTACATGAACTTCCTCCGCCCCGGGGAAGGGTGAAGGGACATGCTGGACTCCTACCGGCTAAAACAGCTGGAGCGGTCAGCTTCGGCACCGAAGGGGGCTTCAGGTCCTCGTAAGATCACACTAGAGATCCCCATCGATGTCACGCCTTTAGGTACATCTCGGAGGGGATGACTGTAAAGCGGTCACCCCCTCTAGCGGAGGGAAGGCGACTGTAAAAAGGTCGTACCCAGGCACATCTCGGGGAGGATTGTAAAAGATCCAAGCCTCGCTGTACGCTGTGCTGCGCACATAGCGGCACGTTTCCACGTGCGCGCCACCGTCTTCTCGGGGGTCGCTCGGTATGAGCTGCGTGCTCATATTGGGAATATTGGGTATATTGGGAAACGCGCCTGCGACACAGCAAGATTGACATGAAAATCGTTCTAATTTGTTGTTCAATAGTACTAATAGTACTTTGATCAAAATGCGTAGTTATTTAACGTGTCCTATCGGGAGCGCACATTTTAATCATCATCATCATCATTTCGGCCGAATAAAGTCCACTGCTGGACACATGCCTCCCCCAAAGATCACCACAACCATCGATATGGATGTCTTGTGGGCTCATTGGGGGGTTTTGCCATAATCGCCACGCTTGGCAGGCGGGTTGGCGATCGCAGTTGAGTTGTTAATGTACTCGAAGGACGCTGCTGCCCATCCTCCGGCTAATCCCTTAGTCGACTTTTACGACACCCATGGGAGGAGATGGGGTGGTGGCATTCTGAGCCGGCACCACACGGCATTTTAATACTGGACACTTTTTATTTATTCTAACTGCCTGGATTAAAAGTGTGATAAAAAACGTATGGAACGATATACACGGAACAATGCTTTAATACTGTTAAAATTCACTATTAATATGGTACAAATTATGCCAAGCCAACTCAATATTCAGTTGCCGTAAATGGCATTCGTTGCCTCAGTATGAGAACCAATTTTTTGTAGCCTATTTAAATGACATGGAGATTCACAACATGTCACGGATGCCATACAGCGTGAGAAACATTGAATGGTTGCACTAACGATTTCCGGGCCGTGTCATCTCCCTACATGCAGATATTAATTGGCCAGCAAGATCTTACGATTTAACGCCGTGCGACTTTTTATGGGGTTGGGGGTGGGGGGCACAAACAATTCCCAACCTTAAGGCCGAGATCCAATGAGCTATCATTGAGATTGAGCCATATCTCTGTGAAAATTTCGTTAAAAGAAACTGTCGTGTAGGACATTTAGAGGATATTTTATTTAATAAGTAGTCTCAAAATGTATACTAATTTTGTAATAAAAATACTGCCACATGCATAGTATAGAAATAGAAATGTCTTATAAAAAAATTGATCCGCATGGGACAGACTTTAAAATTTAAAAAAGTGAGAGGCGAATTAATTCTCCGCTATCGTATATAGAAATATTTATTCGAATAATTATTCATTATTACTCGCTTGCATTTTTTATCAATATTCATCCCTTTTTTCAGACACTTATTATCAACTATTTATTATCTAATATAGTTTACACATGTAAATTAGTTTATATAACAGCACACTTTATACACAACACTGTAGGTTAAGCGCACAGCTGGCACAGGCTGACAGTACCAACCTCTCGGAAAATGGGTTGGTGCCATCTGACGGCCAACGCTAGCACCGCGCGCGCTCATTGGTGAAAACGAATAGCGCGCTTCCCTGGCTTCCTGTTACACACTTCCGTCCCTCTTCACGAAGTCACTCCCACAGATTGCAGAAAAGCGAGAGGGATAATGTTATACATCAATAAAAATATTGCGCGCGTAACAATAGTGTCACTTTTTGTTTCAGGACAACATCAATCGGACTCGAAACGTTATATATAAATCTTTTCACTCAAAATTGAGCTTCCAAATATCTCTCTCTCTTTGTCTCTCTCTCATGACGTCCAAAGTAACTCACTTCAAACACGACTAACGGCCGAAATTAATAATCAATCGAAATCATCAGATTTAAGATTTTGAAATTCATCTGTTGTTGTGTTACGATCACATTTAACACAAAAAACAGATATCCGAAATCCAAAGATTTTGGATTAGATCGATTATTAATTTCGGCCGTAAAACTGCGAAATATAAAAGCTTTCGGTCTATGAAAAAGTAAACCAACAATTTCATCTACAAACATTTTAATATCACAAATGTAAGTGAATTGATTGTGTGTAGTGCTTCATATCGTAAAGATCGAAGTAGTGAGTACATATGTTTTCATATAGCCCCTATATCTTTGTTATCAACGCAGAAACATATAGGTACTGAGTACAAAAACGTTAGGGTTTCTTCCAAATAATCAGTGGTTGAAGGGTTTCACTTGTTGTTTGTTAAAGAAATGTACGTTGGTAGTATCTTTTAGACAAATGTTTTATATTTTTCTATTTATCTTGTTCTGAAATGTGAAATTGAATTTCATAATAAATGTCAAAATTTTAATAATAAATGCTATTTACACGACGATATTTATTATCACAAATGACCGATTATAGAATGTTTGTCTATCTGTTTGAAACTTTGTCTCGAATTAAGCTCCGAAACGGCTCATCGGATTTCAATGAAAATTTCAGGGATTCAAACAGGATTTTGGAATAAAGTTTTCGTGTATGTTCCATTTCGATGTGTTGCAGGGTTCAGAAGGTATGAATATAAATATAATTAACGCCTAGCAAAGCGGGCGGGTAACGGTTAGTTAGAATCAAATATCTTTATATATATATATAGCCGTGTGGTGCCGGCTCAGAATACCACCACCCCATCTCCTCCCGTGGGTGTCGTAAAAGTCGACTTAGGGATTAGCCGAAGGATGGGCAGCAGCGTCCTTCGAATACATTAACAGCTCAACTGCGATCGCCAACCCGTCTGTCAAGCGGGCCATTATGGCAAAACCCCCTAATGACCCCCCCAAAACACACCCATATCGGTTGTTGTGGTGATCTTTGGAGGAGGCCTGTGTCCAGCAGTGGACTTCATTTGGCCGAAACGATATAATTCTTCTGTACGTGTGTATGTCACTGAACTCCTCCTAAACGGCTGGACCGATTTTGATGAAATTTTGTGTGTATGTTTGAGTGGGTCCCTGGATGGTTTAGATTTACAACTGGACCCGGTAGGTGGCGCCTGTGCGATGCTGGGGCGGGCAGCTAGTATACATATATATTTTTATACAACAGTGACGAAACAAAAAGTCATTTGCCTGATAGTAAGCATCATGCCTTCCCTCTTAAAATTTTAAGGCTACCCAAGATCTGCGTAGCACCACACTGAGCTCGTCAACTTCGAGAAGTGAGTTATTTAGTC
Source organism: Diloba caeruleocephala (assembly GCA_947459985.1). Taxonomy (NCBI): domain Eukaryota; kingdom Metazoa; phylum Arthropoda; class Insecta; order Lepidoptera; family Noctuidae; genus Diloba; species Diloba caeruleocephala. Next base: position 8,988,782 of record OX381627.1, on the reverse strand, counting down.
TCTTTTTCCCAATAATTATTACACTAGCTACAATGCCCTTCAAACCGTACAGTAATGTCTAAAGTGAATTGCTCAGTTTGTAAGGCTGCTTTGGCTATAAGTGGACATAAATTATAATGATAAATGACTTGCTTTTTAACATTTTATATTTAAGACAAACAAAACATTATAATAAGGTTGCAGGAAAGTAAATAAGTGTGCCATATCTAGCATGTGTAAAATTGTATTCTCGTCACTAAAATACCTTCAGTATGAGTATTTTTTTCAAAAATATATTCTTTTCCATTATTATGATGATATTGCCTTATTTATTTATATAGTAGTTACACATTATGAGGATAGATTAGTGGATAAAAAATAAATGGAAGATGGCGCTGCCTTGTGGACTATCGGTTTAAATACTTATGAATGAGACTTTTTTACGTATAGTTTCCGACAGCAAGGTTTGCAAAATTATTTACTTTAGAATTGATTAAATTCTTTTGCCAAAATACTTTTTACTGAGCGACATGTCGACGTTTAGCCGAGATTGGGCACTGCCTTTAAACACTTCTGCTTGACAGCAGAATATCTGGAGCTGCGGTGGTTCCTACCTTGCCCGAATCTTACAATAAATAACCACCAGCGGAAGGTAAAAATGTTAATGGCTGTAAGGAAATAATCCAAGTAGTTAATCATTAAGTAAAACTTGTGTAATCCGCAACCCAATACTGGAGCGCTCTCCCGTTTTTGCGTAACTACTCCCAACTAATCTGATACATAAATAAGTCTTGCCAAACACAACAAGAGAACAGTTTTTCTCAGACACCGTAACATAATCCTCTCTAATTCAGCGGGGCTCGACCCACTTGCGTAGATTCATACAAACATCACGGTTAACATCTCTAACGGCGTTAGTAGAGAAAACGAGGTGCGAAAGCATTTGATTGTCACGTAAACATGATTTAGTGATTTTCATAACAAGCTGACGCCAGAGGATGACTCTCTTTGTGACGGAGATTTTTCTCCATACACTCACATTTTTCTGTTTTAATCAGATTAAAACAAGCAAGTAATTTATATTAGCACAAATAGAATAGAATATAATATACTTTATTGTACACCATTTTAAAAACAACTACTAGGAATAATTCTATAAACAGTAATTGTACAATGAGCGGTCTTAATGCTATTAAATACTACATCGTATTTATTGTTATACTATGAAAAGATGCAACGAGAAAGTCTTAACTGATTATCTTATCAACATATTATCAAGCACAATTCAACGCAGAGCTTCGACTGAGACGTTTTTACTCTTTGCCCAACTTGGAGATATAGTTCCCAATAGAGAACCCTTCATCCGACTCGACTTTTATGCCTTCCCGAATGATAAGCAACTAGGTAGAACATTAAAATCGTTTTTTCTTTACCTCCCTTCATCTTTACGTTACACAATTGTACCACATTTGTTCCGAACTGAAAGAAGCACGCTTTCGACTCGTGTTCCATAATGTTTACCATTTAGTGGTCTTTGCAGTCGGTCAGCAGGTCGGTACCGTACAATGAAACATTCGTTATCTAACTTACTAGGTAAACTGCTACTAGGCAGGCATGAAAATGAGTAGTAGACATGGTATTGGGCTGTTTGTTTTCGTGAATACCGCAATAAATCAAGGCATTTCGTGTCGTGTAGACATTTTGCTGACAAAAGAACTTTATAAATGACTGATGATGTCTTGAGCCCACTGTCTATTTCCATCTAAAAGAGACATCATGTAAGCTTTATGTTCATTAACAAATCACCAAAGGTCAAATTACCTTCGACCGCTAATGAACTATACCTTAACACACAAAATTATAGTCTTCAAATGCCCATTTCTCTTATTCTTGGCACGTGTTGGGAATCCAACTTTGGCGAACATATTCCTTCATTGGCCTATTAAATGGCGTTACGGAGCAGTTTCCATTCAGCTATCGGCTAGTGATGATATTAACAAGTTTGGCTTCAGACCTCGTATTAGTAATTACTTCAAATTTCGGTAGATTCACTGAGTGGAAATGTAAGCTTCGTAGAGTTAGTGGTCGTGTCGAAGGTTTTGGAATGATCTAATCGTGTTGCATGTTTGGAAATAGTTTAATAAAGCTGTTGTTTATCTTCTAATGTATATCCTGGTATTGTTAAAACCTACTTTGGTTAGGCAGATGAAAAATATGGGTGGCTCCAGTGCGTTCGATTTGTTCGTTCGAGAACCTGGAGCCACGCTTCGGTGCGGAAGATGACTACACCGGTGGTTTTAACCGTGAAAAATCTGGGACACCCAACCACCCTTCCCTGGGCTAACTCCATAAAAGATTTCCACCTCGTAGCAAAATATAGACGAAAAATAAAGGCAGCCATACAAAAGCTAACGTTGACCGACTTTGGTTTAGCAGATTAGAAACTTATTTCATTGCAAGTACTTTGATAAAACATTGTACGCTACCCCCGAACAGAGAACAAATATTAAAACAAAAGACTCAACAAAATTGCTTTTGTACATAATCCCTTTGGGACCACACGATGAAAGCGGAATGAATGACATCGCAATCCAATGATATCCGGAAACAAGCAGATAAATCAGTCCCGAGATTGATGCGCGCCATCTGTCAGGCTCGGCCATCCGTTATGAAAGCCGCACAGTTGCCTGCGGCTGATAAGATAATGGTGCAGCATATATGCTTGAATAATACCCTCATTTGCGTAGCTATAGTTAAGTAATGCTTTGGCAATGGTGCCCCTTCTGTAATATATATCATTATATCTGTACGTAATCTTCTGAACTTGTAAGTCTCAAAAGACGGTTTAACTAACTTCAGAAGTTTTAAAGTGAAAGCGTTATTGGGGTTTCGGTATCAGAAAATCTTCAAGCCTAGTATTAAAAACTATCCAGTTGACATTTTATTTTATGATTTAATCAAATCTTAGTTTTACTCATAATAGGTACGTTTCTCTATGTTACCCCTACCTTAACTACTTGGCCTAAAAGAAACCGGATTCAAACACTTCTCGATGATGATCTCCTAGTAACAGCAAATGCAACCTCAACCCACTTTCACTAAACGCATTCCAATAATTTTACTCGGTTTATCCAATAAACAACCGAAATCTATGCATAAATCTAATACAAAGGCAAACAAAATCATTTACTATTCGCTTGTATAGACGTTGCTCTAATTCGAGGCTATTCCAAGTATCTGGGACACCGTGTTGTGCAGTTGGAAATGGCTGGCAACCGAATTTTCACTGCAGTTTCACAGAAGACAGCTGCTAAATGAAAATAATGGAAAGCGGTATATGTTTTGGTAAATTCCTTTTAACGTGCGTTTGATCCATTATCAGCATTTACTTAAATATATTCATTATGTGTACGAATGTTGCTTTCCCTACAAATTATGCTGATCAAACAGCAGTCGCTTTATGGTGGACAAAAATTGCTATATCATAGATATAGGTCACGAGGTCTGAAGGACCAGTTTTGTCGCGTAATGCGGACCTTAGCAATAGGTTATGAATGTAAGGATCAAGAGCTTTGTTACATATCAACCGGATACAGGACAGTGTCCTACGAGGCGGCAACTCTCCTGGCACGCTTTCCGCCTTTCGACATCCAGGCGGAGATGGATGCGTGGGTCTACGACCAGACACGCTCTCTCCGCCAAAGTGGGGAAGGCGTGCCTTCAGGGGCGTTCGACAGACTGAGGCGGCTGGCTCGACGGCGCGCACTCGAGATGTGGCGTCATCGCCTACGGTTGCAGTTCGCGACCAAGCGCGTCGTTGAGGCCATCCTGCCGCTCTTCGGAGCCTGGCTCCAAAGGAGCGAGCGCGTCACCTACCGTCTGACGCAGGTGTTCACCGGTCACGGTTGTTTCGGTGCATACCTGCACAGAATAGGACGCGAGGTTACGGCAGAGTGCCACCATTGTGGAAGCGACCAGGATACCGCACAGCACACGCTCGAGGAGTGCCCTGCGTGGGCGGCCGAGCGGCGGATCCTGGTTGACCGGATCGGGCAAGATCTCTCTCTGCCGGCAGTAGTGTCGGCTATGTTGGCAGAGCATGAAAATTGGAGTGCAGTGATCTCCTTCTGCGAGAGCGTCATGTTGCAGAAGGAGACTGCAGAGCGGGATCGGGAGAGGGCCGATCCCGCACGGAGAAGGACGAGACGGCGCCGGGGCAACAACCGTCCCGGCTCCCAAGTCCAACACGCCTGAGCCCCCTGCCGTCAATTCATGGTGGGGGGCCACGGGGGTCGCGGGTGCGCAGATTGGGGAGTCTGCGTGCTCACACCGAGCGACCCCCGGGAAGACGGTGGCGCGCACGTGTTCACGTGCCGCCGTGTGCGCAGCACAGCGCAAAGCGAGGCTTGGGGGGGGATCCTTTACAATCCTCCCCGAGAAGTGCCTGAGGGGGCGACCTTTTTACAGTCGCCTTCCCTCCGCTAGAGGGGGTGACCGCTTTACAGTCATCCCTTCCGTGATGTGCCTAAAGGCGTGGCACCAATGGGCGGCTCTAGTGTGATCTTACGAGGACCTGGAGCCTCCCTTCGGTGCCGAAGATGACCGCTCCAGTGGTTTTAGCCGGTAGGAGTCCGGCATACCCCTTCGCCCTTCCCCGGGGTGAAGGAAGTTCCATGTAGAATTTCCACTGGACATCTATAAAAAAAAAAAAAAAAACAAAAAAAAAAAAAAAAAGATAAGATTATATAAGATAGAGACTTCCTCCATAGCTTATCAAAACGAAATCAGTTTCAAAGAGCAAACCTATGTATACACCTGCTGTAAAATACAGTGGTGCATTCCGGAACGTTACTTTGAAACTCCATCAAATTCACATCAGCTCATAATTCCCAACAGTCAGCGACTACAACTGCATACAATATTAGGATGCTATGTAAGGTATCGCACCCACACTAACAGTGCCGATGTCTTCCGGCTATTGTCATCAACAATATTGTGCCGGAGTTATTCAATACTTTCTTGGGATTAAATTTCTGGAACGAGCTATTAATTGTTTTGACAGGAATGTTTATACATAGGCTGCACTAAAAGTATCGGGAATGGAATATTTCCACTGTTCCTGTCATATTAAAATCTTTTTAATTGAAAACTCCTTGGTTTTACAAATCGAATACCATTTATTTATTTAAAAAAAGATTCACGGTCTTGTCACAAGGTTTTGTCAAACTTGTTTAGTCGTTGAGAAAATGGAATTGACTCGAGAAAATTCAAGAGCGATGATTTATTATGACTTTCGAAGTGGTTTAACACAAAAACAGTGTGTTGACCGGATGATTTCTGCATTTGGTGATGAAGCCCCATCCAAAACCACAATTTATCGCTGGTTTGCTGAATTTCAACGTGGACGTGTCAAGCTCAGTGATGATCCTCGTCAAGGTCGTCCAAAAACTGCAGTCACCCAAGAAAACGTTGATGCTATGCGTAAGCTGATTGAGGAAGATCGACATGTGACATACCGCGAAATTCAAGCAACTTTAGACATTGGCATGAGTCAAATACAAATAATCTTGCATGAACAATTAGGTGTAAAAAAGTTGTTTTCCCGATGGATACCGCATTTGCTATGTGAAGAGCAAAAAGCGGCGCGCGTTACTTGGTGCGTCAGAACTCTCGAAAGATTCCACGCAGGATCCTCAAATGCTGTATACAACATCGTATCAGGTGACGAATCCTGGATATATGCGTACGAACTCGAAACAAAAAACCAGTAACGAGTTTGGGTGTTCGAAAATGAGTTAAAGCCAACAAAAATTGTTCGTTCACGGAGTGTTGCAAAAAAAATGGTGGCCACGTTTGTCTCCAAAACCGGCCATGTTACGACTATTCCTCTTGAGGGACAAAGAACGGTTAATGCAGAATGGTATGCTAGCATTTGTTTGCCACAGGTCGTTTCTGAACTCCGTAGAGAGAACTGCAACCGCCGCATCATCCTCCATCACGACAATGCGAGTTCTCACACCGCGCACAGAACAAAAGAGTTTTTAGAGCAAGAAAACATAGAATTATTAGACCATCCGCCGTACAGCCCCGACCTAAGCCCTAATGATTTCTATACTTTCCCTAAAATAAAGAACAAATTGCGTGGACAGAGATTTTCATCACCTAAAGAAGCTGTGGATGCCTACAAAACGGCCATATTGGAGACCCCAACTTCCGAATGGAATGGTTGCTTCAATGATTGGTTCCATCGTATGGAAAAATGTGTCAAATTTCGCGGAGAATACTTCGAAAAGCAATAAATACATTTTTAAATAGTAATGTTGTGTCACTTCCTTGATTCCCGAAATTTTCAGTGCCGCCCTCGTATGTATATGTGAGACATAAGTTCAAAGTTTTTTTTTTGTATAAAGACTGAGTACTAAATTGTAGATATGGCATGTTGTAATTTCATTGGTTGCTAGCATCAAAGAAAGAAGTAATATATTCATGTTTCTTTTGTTATCCGTATGCAATTGGTCATAACGTATAGCCATTGTAACACGACAAAAATGATAAGTGGCATTCAATGTGATTAATTAATTAGTAAATTCGTCGCTGCTTTTCGTCGATAAGTTCGTCATAGAAGTGACTATGAGAGTTCCGTTGAGAGTGATGAAAGTATATGATGAAACCAGCTGTCGCGCGCGGTTTCACCCGCGTTAGAAAAACACGGACACACGTATTTCTTAATTTTTAATCAAAAATCAAATCTGAATTCAAAAATAATGGTTTGTCCATACAAACTGTCACCCCATGTTTAAAGGCTGAATTTACAAAAACATGTATTGGACATCATCTAACTTGCCACATACTTCACAATCTGGTGAATCAAGCTTTTTCATGAGATGTCCAAACTTGCCAGATGGAAAGTGACCAGAACGTAATCTATGAGCCATAACAACAAAAAATCTGCTTATTTTACTTCCAGCAAACCAAGGAATCCGAAAAGGCTCATATTGGACGGTCCTATACCATATGCCCTTTTCTTTACTCTTCTTGTCAAAGTATTCCTTAAAATTATTGTAACATATATTTTTGTAACGATTTAGGACCTCTGAATATAACGGAGCGATATCGATTTCCAAGCCTTCTAAAATAGCCATCTTTGCTAACTTGTCAGCTTCTTCGTTTCCTTTTATACCTATGTGCGATGGAATCCATTGCAACCTCAAGTTAATGTTACCTAATTCAAAAATTTGTTTAAGTACTACATAAGCTATTGGTACACCTCTAAACCCAGAGGCGCATCGAATCAAATGTAGTAAACCACTTCTACTATCGGTACATATAACTATATGTTGGGTAGATAAGTTATTCCTGTAGTTATAACAAACATGGTCTATAACTTTCGAGATTGCAATGAGTTCCATCGTCATTATCGACACATTTGCATCAAGAGATTTAAATAAAGCAGAAGTGCCATCACTCAAACTGTAATAAGCGGCTCCGCAACCAGCCTTACTCTTAGACCCGTCCGTATAGAATATAAGCCAATCTGAGTACATCTCTCTTAGTTCTTTAATCACATCGAATTTGAGTGATGTCACATTCTGCATGCCTTTTGGTCCCTTGATGCAGTCTAAATTACATCGAATTTTTTCACGTACATTAATATATGTGACCCATACGTCCAAAGAATACATATCTAAAATATTTGAACAATATATACTGCAAGGTTTACATTCATTGAAGGCATCAACTGCCAATATTTCAAGTTTGTTGCCCCAGCGGTTTAGGCTCTGCGTTGACGAATCAGTCGGTCAGGACAAGTAATTACATTTGTATAGATGTTAAACCGCTCGCCTTTAGTTCTAATTCAGGCCTTTTTTTACTACGTATAGCTTCAAGTTATTTTGTGAATACAGAATCAAAATTTAAGGATAAAATCTATATTGCAAAAAAATTTGATCCGGCACAATAATGTATCTTTAAGTGAGTCAGAAATGAAATAAATTTATGGGGGAAATGAAAAGTTTATGACGCAAGAAATATCATTTCCGAGGTCCGCTGAGAGCGACAAAATCTCCCGTTTATTCATGTTAATGCGTCATTCCGCTGTAATTTCGTTTTTGATGAGTAAATGGGTAAATTTGTAAATATGTTTCAGTAAAAATAAGGATACAAAATTTACTTACAGTTTTAAATATAAAGTAAGTCTTTCCTTTGTTGCCAAGGACGAGTAAGTAGTCTTGGCCTGCGCTTATATTGTTCTCATGACGAATAAAAAGCTATATACATTTATGCAAAATTAAGCGTTAATCTAACATTTATGCAAAATTAAGCATTAATCTACAGTCTGTTTTTCTTTGAAACCTGTTTTCTATTTAGGCTTTTTTTCGTGGGGCAGTCCTCATGGATTTCCTCCGCCCCCCCGGCAGGTATCGGCACGTCACTATTCGACGGGCCCAGTCTTTTCTGTTTAGGCATACTAACATCAGACATATATGTACAACAAACAGCTATAAATTTCCAGTATAAGCTGATCTCTCATTATACAAAAATCCAATAAAATGCGAGATCAGCTTATACTGGAAATAGGCTTCATATGTAGCCATGTATGTAGTAGTCACTATACTGATATTTTAAATTTTCAATATTATTGTTCAATATATAAGCTAGTAAGATATTTATTGAATCATATTTTATTAATATCACTCCGTGCTACGTGAATTAAGACACGCAATTCTGTTGAGCTGGCGCATCCTACACATTGACACGATGCACGACTTAGAGGTGTCAACAGCTGTTACTATTATGCCGTCATTATATCTGGTAATCGTAGCTTTTTTCCCACTTCACTTGTGTTTGACTTTGACTTTGACTTGACTTTGTTTCATTTAACCAGACGCAGCAGTCAATCAGGAACGTGACCCAGATATTAGTGAAGTTCTGTTTAATCACGACCTATACTGATATTCCAAAATTCGTACAGTTACGAATTAGGAAAGTATTTTTTATGTAACCCAGTGACGAGATGAGGTCTGGTAAGCGTCTCGCCCGATCATAGCAATTGTAATGCTACCCACAACTAGTCCTGCGTCACCACACGGCGCTCGTCACCTCGAGACATCAGTTATTAAGTCTCTTATGTTATATCATCCTTTTACTTGCTATAGAGCCCTTCAAACTAAAACACAGTAATGTCTGAAGTTTAAACTACTACTCAACGGTGAATATTTGGCACTGCAATGGTATCTAGCCGGAGTCTTGCAATAAGAGACCCGCGGCCAGGGAAATCTACCATCCAAACTATTTCTTTTCGCCAGTAACCTTGATCCTAAGAATCATGACAAGGCCTTGTTTTCGTAATTTGGACCTTTTTATTTCATCATCATCATTTCAGCCAAATGACATCCACTACTTAACAAAAGCCTCCCCCATAGATTAACACAATTGTGTCATCATTTTGGGGGGAATTTGCCGATACTCACCACGCTTGGCAGGCGGGTTGGTGAGCGCAGAAATGCTACTGTTCAGCAACGGGACGCTGCTACCCATCCCTCCGGTTAAGAGTCCCTTAGTCGACTTTTACGACATTCACGGGAGGAGATGGAGCGGTGCTATATTCTTAATCCGGCCACCACACGGACAACACCTTTTTATTTAATCGCACTTAATCATCGTCAAACTACAAGTTGCCAACAAGAATTTCCGATACATCCCACACATGACACTACAATGTCAACAGGCAATAGTGTTGTATCGATTTCCAGAATTATTAGCCGCTGACTCAGCCCCCCCTATTGTAATAATAATGTTATACGTATGGGACGCTTCCTGTGATTCAAGCTTTTCGATCGTTTCCTGCGACTCCTAACTTAGTCCTCGAGTTTTTTTGTTAACAAGTTACTATCTCCGTTTCCTATCTACTTTTGGAATGGTATCTAAGTATTATACAAGTGTTGTTAAGCGTAAGTCAATTTATTTTAAGTCCTTAGTGTTTAGGTTATTTTTATCAAAACAATCATCATCATATCAGCCAAAAGACGTCCACAACTGACAAACCAAATCGATTTCCACAACGGCCGGTGGCATACCGCCCGCATCCAAGCACCCCTAGAGACTTTCACCAGGTCATCCGCCCATCTCGCTGGAGGCCGTCCGACGCTGCGTTTTCCGAGTGGACACAGCGTATCGGACAACAATTGAAACCACAAAAATTGCGCCATTTTTTTTAAATTGGTGTCCGGTTTAAGGATGTAGCACCACTCCATCTCCTCCCGTGGATGTCGTAAAAGGCGACTAAGGGAATCTAAACCAGAGGGATGGGCAGCAGCGTCCCTTCTGTGAAACGGTAGCCATACTGCGCTCACCAACCCGCCTGCCAAGCGTGGTGAGTATTGGCAAATACCCCCCAAAATGATGACACAGTTGTGAAAATCTATCGGGGAGGCCTTGTTCAGCAGTGGACGTATAAATGGCCGATATGATATCATTGAACAACATAAACTTTATCATGAAATCGCTGCGCCAAATCCAAATGCAAAGCTTTCGTGTTTCCATGTATACGATATCTATGTACTACATCAGTACATTAGCATACCCATACGCACATATATTTGCGTCCTGTCGGCTGCTGTTTCCTGAGCCAGCGCTTAGTATGCAACGCTATTCGGTGACATCCGATAACGTGGCCATTACGCCTCCTCGGCATTTTATGGCTATCAGTACGCCGTCAGAGATCGTCAACGGTTTGTGGTCCCCTTTCGTGTAATAAAAACGCTGCGATGTATTTTAGGTCGCGCATTTTTTCCTAAAAAGGAGGGTCAAAAGCTTATTGGGCTGTTTCTATTTCTTTTGTAGATTTTTGCATGCTGCCAAAGTTATGGCGCACAAGCAATGAGAATAAACTTTTCGGTTATACAAGCTATTGGCTTGTATAACCGAAAAGTTTCGTTATAATTTAAAAATAAATGCTCTCATTATATCTGTTTCGTTTCGCAATTTTCTTACGGGAAGTGCAATAATCTGATAAATTACATGTTTATTATTGTTAGACAGGAACAAACCTATAACATCTACGCAAATGTTCGCAGATCCTGTTATAGTTTCACAAGTTGTAATAAAAGACACAAACACCGTTTTTATTGCTAGCGCCGCTTGGTCATTATGACCCCCGATTTTCCGGCCGCTGCCCTCGATTCCACAAATTAAAGTAGAATTCACAAATGACGATAGAAATTAATTTAAATTGTCTCATTTAGGGTCAAACTTATTTAAACAGTTTAAAATTCATTATGATGTTTTTATTCGCCGTGACATACATTTTTCATTTTTTAATATCTACTGTTTTTAATAATAAAAGTATATGAGGAAAATAACGACTTTAAAGAAGATAAAGTTATCCCCAAAATATTTCTAATACAGTTTACGCCAAATGTTTTGAGTCATTGAAGTAGTCACTTCATCTTTATCTATGGTTCCTGTAGACGTTTCGCATGATTGATTGCGTAGGCGCGTTGGTTATGCACTTTTCATTTGAGCAATGTTACTGTTTAGTATATGAATAGCTTTAGGATGTAGCGGACGTATTCAACGTTTGTGGAATAATAATATCATAAAACTTCAACTTTCGTATTTCTTTCTTAATAAGTGTCTGAGAATCTATAGCTTTCATATAATTTATTTTTTAGCATCGATATAGTCAAATATTCAGTGATTTGTGAAGTGACAATCAAAAATGGTTATGGAATCTGGACAACAAAATGGGCGGTTTTGGCCGCTCTCACCTCGTATGTGGCGTCGAAGTAATGAGTACTCAAAAGTTGTCTTCGAGCCTCGAAGAGCTCCTTTATCGCCCATCGAAATCAGGAGACATGATCGGCTGGATACTACTCCAGACTTGCTCCGTACCAGGAGTTTTATTAAGGACAGGTTGGATCATCTGAATTTGGAGGACACCATAATAAATGAGCACAGATGGAGCGTGGACTCCAAGAAGCCGCCGATCAGAGAGACGAAGAAGAGAGTAGAGGTAGAAGAAGTGGTAAAGTTAAGAGTGAAGAAGCAAAGGCAGCCAAGGCCGAACAGTCTTCAACTGCTGTTATGTCCTTCTAGTTCAGGACATTACAGTAGCAACACCTGGAGATATACCAGGGTCCGGTCTAAGAGGTTAGTAGTTATATTAAAATATATTTTTTCTATGATGAAACCGTTACAGGCCTGTACCTGTTCGTGTGGTTTTTGGCAATGCTTCGATATTTCATCATTTATCCTCATTTCGGCCGAATAAAGTCCACTGCTGGACGCAGGCCTCCCCCAAAGATCACCACAACAACCGATATCGGTGTGTTGTGTGCTCATTGGGGGGTTTTGACATAATCGCCAACGCTTGGCAGGCGGGTTGGCGATCGCAGTTGAGTTGTTAATGTATTCGAAGGACGCTGCTGCCCATCCTCCGGCCAATCTCTTAGTCGACTTTTACGACACCCGCGGGAGGAGATGGGGTGGTGGCATTCTGAGCCGGCACCACACGGCAAATATTATAAATTATTAATTGAAATATGGAGGAAGAGACACATACAGTTAGTTGGACTATTCTAATTAACTTTGGTAGAGCTAAGTAAATCGGAAACATACTGACTTAAGCTTTCGCGGTGCATTATGAACCGCTTGACGTTCCAAGGAAATTTCGTGTTAATTCCCGTTTTCTATAAATTATTTATCATACTATTATGAATCCGAAACATATATTAAAATACAATGAATTCATTTCCAAATTCATTGGTAAAGAATGCGTATATGCGGTCGTATAAAACCTACGACATGTGTGGGCTCATGAATCAATTCAAGGTGTCCAACTTAATTTTAAGTATGTATTATGCAATTTAAGTTATATAAAGAAACACCTGTTGTATTTAGTGTTTATTTTATATATGTTACTTCAGCTTTCTTTCGATAAGCAAGTTTAATTTAACTTATTGTGAAATGTTGCATAAGAATAGTAGCAACGTATCGAACCTGAACTTAACCCCTTGAAGTCTCCTGTAGTTTATTAAACATACTTGTTTTATCATCACTATCTCAGCCAAAGTCCTCTACTGAACAAAGGCCTCCCCATACATTTCCACTAATTGTGTCATCATTTTGGGAGAATTTTCCAGTATTTACCACGCTTGGCAGGCGAGTTGGTAAGCGCAGTATGGCTATCCCTCTGGTTTAGAGTCGCTTTGTAGCTGTTTACGATATCTACGGCAGGAGATGGAGTGGTGTTATATTCTTTATCAGGAAACCACACGGAAAGCGAGACATACTTGTTTAGTCAGCATCAAATGTGATCTTTGTACAAAGTTACAACATATTTTGAATACCAAAAACTGTTTGTTAGATTATTTGCCAACAAATTGTGATTGTTTTCAAGACTAGTGCTATGATAAACTTCAATAACTCCTGTGGAAATTAATTTAAATTTTTTTACATCAAATGTATGTTATGCATGCTGTCGGCTGTACTAGGATAATTTAAAATCAGTTTTCAAAATTAGGACTCAAAACCCGTCACTGTCAGTTAACTACAGCCGAAGAGCTAGTTTCCCTTTTCAAAATAATGATTTCATTAGCGTTACTTTCATTTACACGTTAGTTTATCGACCTCAAGATATTTTATGCTGCGCATTAGATTCGCAGCGCGTTGGCGATAATCACTATCAGATGAGTCACATTCATACTCTGGAACTGTCAATTATTTTTCACTTTCGCGTTATAGGCTTGTAGTAAATAACTCCAATTAGCATTGGAAGATCAACTTTCGCTTCTTGGTTTAATGATCGCAAATATACCGAATAAATCGTTGTGTGTTCGACCTTCAAATACTGCAGACTTTTTAATGAGTTTATTTTGTTATTTGAATACGCACAAGTAAGATTAGCATGGTTTTAGGATAGGAAGGTTCTTTTTACTAAAATGGGTACTAAGGGTACTAAGGGTTCCGAGATGTGCCTAAAGGCGTGGCATCAATGTGGGGGTCTAGTGTGATCTTACGAGGACCTGGAGCCCTCCTTCGGTGCCGAAGATGACCGCTCCAGTGGTTTAAGCCGGTAGGAGTCCGGCATGTAGAATTTCCACTGGACACCAATAAAAAGAATTGGTACTAAGGGTATGCCCATAATAATATGTGGCAAATATACAGCCCGCCGGCCGGTAAGCGGTTACTGTAACCTATGCACGCTTGCAACACCAGAGGTATCATCCGCGCATTGCCGACCCTGTAAAAATACTATCAGGCCCTTTTTAAATAGCCCCATGCGGTGGGTAGTTAATTTCAAAAACAAAAACGTGTGTGGGAGTAGTTAAATTCTAGTAAAAGTCTAGGGTACGCTGATGAACTCCACGCTGATGGAGAGAGGTGCAGTGGTAGAAATAGCCGTTGGCATCATAACGAACAATTCCTTGGAACAGTGTACGTTGTACAAGCGATGAAACACATACAGGGAGAGAGTCTCTCCCCAGACTTAGCGTGGTTGTGTGCATGACTTCTATTACGTGATCGTTAAAGATCCTTTCAATTTTGGCAGCTGTATGATCGCTGCATTAAATTGCGATTGAAAATAATTTTTATTTTCGTTTGCAGTACTAGTGTCGCAGTTATATATGCAGGCACTGCAATATGTCGCTTAAATTGAAAAGAAACGGCAAACAGTTATACTAAACCACTGACTACATACTCGGTTATTTTTACCATCTTGCGCCATCTTTACTTGTTGAGTGGGTGTTAAGTGGGTGTTATGATGTTGACAACACCCCAGCATATGTCGCTTACCTCGTGCGAACGGCCCTTTAATATTGAGCAAGTTACTGACATAATAATCTCGTAAGATCGTGATAAATGTTGGTTTTCTTAACCATTGGAAAGCTTTCAATAAAATACATTATCGTGTTAAGTAACTTTTAAGTGTTTATTGGCGTAATATTTATATTTAAAGGCATAATTTATGCGCGGATTATTAAAAGTTGCATTCATTAATAGGTAAACGATCGGTGAGGTTAAGCAACGCTCAGCACGCGTCAGTCTCCGAATCGCTGACCGCATAGTGGTATTTGAACTGAAAGTCCCCGTGCACGTAAAATCGTCGATTCTGGTTATTATCATTAGACGGTCCCTAAGCTAAGTGGAGGCCTTTCAGCTCCTTGAACAACTCTGACACAAGGTTGGCAATAACTAAACGAAAAAGAAGTACCTACAGTTTGATTCAGGACAGAATTTGAAGGTACGTTTGGCTGAGTGGCTAATCACTTGGGCTTTCTGCGCTACTTACATGTTGCGGGTTTGATTTAACAAATATCTGCATGGTCTAGACAGGTGTCCCGGGTCTGAATGTTTGTGCATTTATGTCTGTAAACTGAACCCTACGAAGCAAGATAAATACTAGCGTCGGGCATAATAATGGTCCAATTGCTTCTCAATCGTTGAAAGTTGATTGACCTGTCTCCATCGCAATTTCGTCGAGAACTCATGTTGTGTGTTAATCAATGTAGTCAGAGTCTAGAATTGTCGGTACCTACTAATGTAATTAAATGCAAGCCTTGGCAAATTTGAGTCGACGAATGTCCTCGAAGTGTGCTTCTGATTAAATAGATAGTCGGCGACCGCATGATTTATTTCGGTTCGTTTCTTATAATTAAAGCAAATCATTTTTTCACCCCGTGTTCATCTGTCATGTTTATATTTATTTATTATACTCTTTATTGTACACTACACATATTCATAAAGGATAAAACATTTAAAAAGATAAATGTACAATGCGCGGTCTTATCTCAAAAGGTGATCTCTGACAGACAACCTTTCCAGATATCAATTGCGGTTTAATAAGTAGTGCTTATATAATCAGCCCCGTTCCACTGCTGGGCACTGAGAAAGGTTAGGCCTTAGTCCACCACGCTGGCCTAGTGCGGGTTGACGGAATTCATACATCCTTGATAACATTTTGGAGCCCTCTCAGGTGTATAGGTTTCCTCACGATGTTTTCCTTCACCATTAACACAAGTGATTACGAAATTCTGATCCGCACGTGAATCCAAAACGTCTGAGGTGTGGGCTGGGATCGAACTAGATAATCATGTATAGCAGGCAATAGTTCAACCACTAAGCTATCACTGCTATATTAAAGTGCTTTCACGTAGATATTATTAATATTCAAAAGCTCCATGTCGTTCCGGGCAACGAATAGAACGGAGAGGGGTCTCTCCACATGGGTGTCGTAAAAGGTGACTCCGGGTTGATCTAGAGTATTCTAGAGTATCGGCCGAAGTATCCTCCCGAGTGCTTACACCACAGAAATAGTAAATATGGAGAAGTGGTACAGGGGAGTGACCACGCCACCGCGACATGCACAATCTGGGCCATTCGGAATAAATGGCCGATTTATAACATCAGTTGAGATTCGATCGCGTAAGTGAAACTTTGTTAGTGTCGTGTCGCAAAAACCGAAGCGAAAGTAATAACTTTATCAAGGAAGGAATCATATTACATATCCAAGTGAAAGAATTTTGTTGTATTTGTCTATTAAAAATTATAAATTAAAATTTATCGTTTTGTTTATTAATTTACATTTGGATTGATGGAGCAGACCGACATTATTATTTTTGTACAAAATACAATGCTTCATATCTACCACTTTTAACTAGCAATCGGTGAATAACAAACCTAGTGAATAGAACAGCGAATGGTACTCCCAATAAACTTACGCGTTGCGTGGTACGGCTGCTGTGTTGCAGTCTGTACGCTCGGCATGATTGGCTGCCTACATAGTCGTGGGTGTGTTTTAGTATGAGTAGCCAATTATAATGTTGTGTTTATTCAGGACATTGGATGAGAATTTGTAACTGTGTGCATTAGTGTGTTTTTATGAAGGATGGTAGGGGATAACTGAATCTC
Organism: Diloba caeruleocephala; assembly: GCA_947459985.1. NCBI lineage: Eukaryota > Metazoa > Arthropoda > Insecta > Lepidoptera > Noctuidae > Diloba > Diloba caeruleocephala. The sequence continues at coordinate 8,971,892 of OX381627.1, read as the reverse complement.
TAGGCTCGCATACATTTTGAACTACATGGTACGAGTATATCTCCTTTGTTCCAATATCTTTGGCTTACACCAACGTACTGCTATCACCAATCCACCTGCCAAGCGTGGTAATTAGGCAAGATCCCTTATAGTCCTGCATTGTAGTGATCATTAGGAGGCCCATGTTCAGCGTGGACCTTTAAGGGTTGATATTATCTGATGACGAATATGGAAAAGCATCCAACTTAAATCCGACGGCATGTAACTTCAGGATCGAATGATATTGATTTTGTATGGTTTAGTACAAAACTAAGACAGGATACGTCATTCCCTTTAGTTTATTGGTACTTAAACAAAGCCATTCTACTGATATCTGAGTTCAGTTATATCATAATCCATTATGAGTTATTGTTATTACTATCTAAATGTAACAATCACAAATAAAACAGTCGTACATATGAGCTGTTTTTATATTTATTGCGTTAAAGTGTTCGTACGTATGTATTTGGGCATCAATTATTGAAAATTGTGTTGAACTTGTATTTTAAACTCATTTCGGGTATCGGCCAAACATCAACCGGAACTGTAAATTGGTTGTATGTTCATCGGCTAAAAGTAAGCTAACCGATCTCATTAAAAATGCATCGTAAGTGTGGGCAGCGCTAAAACGTACAATTCTCCTGATAAAAATGTGTAACCATTAGACCTCTAGCCAGGCTAATCATTATCCTAACGGTCTATAGTGGGACCAGTCTTATTTTTGATGGTCTCGACAATTTATCAATCCTCATATCAGCTAAAATAAGTCCATGAACGATCGGCGGGCTGATTAGCTAAAAACAGCAACAGCAGACGCGATAGCAGCTATCGCGCAGCCAAGGACCGGTGCCAAAGCGTCAAAAAAAATTGTATTACATAAGGCATCGCCCGCCAGTCGCTATTGTGGAAGATGCATAGTTACTAGCGCCAGTAGTCACCAGTGGAACTAAAAAGAATGAATGTTTTGAGTTCATGGATTGTCCGAGAGAAGCACATCAGAGATCTTCGCCTGTTTAGTCGCTATCGGCAAATAGGTAATACCAAATTGACGTTTGACAGAGGCGTTGAAGCAATTTACGCCAAGCGTGGCGATTATCGCAAAACACCACAATGAGTACACACACCCATACAGCCTGGTGTAGCGGTATTTGGGGGAGGCCTGTGTTCAGTAGCGGACTTCATACGGCCAAAATGAAAAAAAAAAAGATGGATGACAAAACATCTTTGATCCAAAAATCTGGTTATGTATTATTTCTGGTAAATCTGATAGAGGATTTTCAAGACCAGTGCTATGATTCATTTGTGGAAAATAATTTTATCAGGCGGATTGGTGAGCGTAGAATGCCCGCTGTTTCAGTCTAGAGCTTCCGGTTTAGAGGCCCTTGCGGCCGAATACTGAAACGCCACCTAATATTAAATCACGCTTTAAATATTCGAGAAACCCGTTTTCGGTAGGCAACCGGGCGGCTCAAATAGTTAAAGCGGGACTTAATATAACCTGGCGTTTTAGTATTCGGCCGTTAGTCGCCTTTTACGATATCTATGGGAGGACATGGAGTGGTGCTTCATTCTTAATCGGGAAACCACACTGTCAGTCTTAACAATTAACTACAAATAAATAACAAATTAATTACACTGTACAATCATGAGAACATAATCTGCCAACACAATACAATTAGTTCGGCAAAAACTCTAGTACATGAATTTGGGTACGTTTTAAGGCCAATGGGATTAAAATGGTTTATTATATTTAATTATGAGTCGTTGTCGGCCGGCCCAGCTACTTTGCATAATTCTGCTCGTTATGGCAGTACGTATAAATATGTTAATGTCTGACACATGAAGTAATGATTAATTGTTATTGACATTTCGGAACGGTATTGGTTTGTGTGATTAATTAATCTAAGAAAGATTTAAATACAATCATCGGTGGATTTTATAAGTGACATACGGCTGAATACTCAAACGCCATTTAACGTTATGTCCCCGCTTTAACTATTCGAGAAACCGGTTTTTGGTACAAAATCGGGCGCCTCAAATTGTTTAAGCGGGGACTTAGCGTTAAATGGCGTTTGAGTATTCGGTCGTTAATCATACTATTATAAAAGTAAAACTTTGATTTCTGTATGTTTGAGGCTCCATCACTCGCAAACAGCTGAACTGACTCGAATGAAATTAGAGCCTAGAGGTATACTATGTCGTGGAATAGGATATAGTATACCTTTTATTGCGGTATTTTAATTATTTCCCTCGCCGATGAGGTCGCGATTAACAGCTAGAAAAATTAAAAATACTTAAACATTTTTAAAAAGAAACACAATCAAAGTCGCTTTCATGAATACAGATACTATACTGTCAAATTCATAGATTATCCGTTACTCAAGCCAATGTCCTAGAAACGGCTAAACATATCCTAGTGTCAACGTCTTGTACCATAAGCAGAGGAATGCGTATGATTCAACACACGTGAATATTAACGGTCGACGCCATTTATATTATTCACCATGACATAGGATTTCGTGTAGCGAGATGTGAAAACGATTTTTGAAAATGAAAATCTTTATTCCCTTAGTTACCGGTTACAGTTTGTAGATTTCATAATTAATTGACTCCGGAACTTATGAAATATACTTATATAACAATATTTTAAGGGACCCAGAGGGATGGGCAGCAGTGTCCCTTACCCGACCCGCCTGCAAAGCGACTTGAGTACTGGCAAATTCCCCCTCAAATGACTACACAATTGTTCGAATCTATGGGAGAGGCCTTTGTTCAGTAGTGGACGTCCTTCGGCTGGTATAATGATGATGAACATAAATTTTAGTATATACTAAACCTGAAAATAGTTTGTTTAGAATCAGTAATATTATAATCGATTGCAATGAATTTTAAAACATGTTTTATTTTCACTGATAAGATAAAAATGTTGCAAGTTGGACTCAGCAATACGCAAATCAGCTGACCGCGCCGGCAACATCACATTGATAGAGTTTCAGCTCCGTTTCATCATCATCATTTCGGCCGAATGAAGTCCACTGCTGGACACAGGCCTCCCCCAAAGAATACCACAACGATCGATATGGGTGTATTGTGGGCTCATTGGGGGGTTTTGCCATAATCGCCACGCTTGGCAGACGGGTTGGCGATCGCAGTTGAATTGTTAATGTACCCGAAGGACGCTGCTGCCCATCCCCCGGCTAATCCCTTAGTCGACTTTTACGACACCCACGGGAGGAGATGGGTTGGTGGTGTTCTGAGCCGGCACCTCCGTTTGCCTGATATGTAATGAGACGATTTAAAAAAAAATAGGTAATCGCCGCCACGTGTAGCGAATGGGATAACTATTTTTGAAAATGAAAATCTTTATCCTCTGATTAACTCCAGGCGATGACAGTTAGATTGTAGCTTTCATAATTAATGGACACCCCTCGCGCTCGTTCGGCGCCACGGTTTTAAATTTTCGTGGTGGTCATGATTATGTGTGGACAACAGAGCAATCATTATCATCATGACAAACTTATAACGTTGTGAATTTTTATTACATAAAATATGTTTTTATATAGACATTTTATTTTCGCCTATCTATATCTTGGAAAGGATTTGTGACACAGTTTTTAGTGGGCGAGAAATCGTATGTGTCAGTAAAATGTCACTATTAAAGGTCTTTTATCATCATCGTGTCAGCCAAAAAACGTCCCCTGCTGAACAAAGGCCTCCACTATTGTGTCGTCATTTTGGGGGGAATTTGCAAGTACTCACCGCGCTTGGCAGGCGGGTTGGTGAGCACAGAATGGCTACTACACCACAAGGGACGCTGCCCTCGAGATTAAGAGTCTCTTACGGCTTAAATTATTAATCAATCTAATCCAAAATCTTCAGATTAAAGATTTTGTAATCCATCCGTTTCGGCCGTTAGTCGCCTTTAACGACATCCATGAGAGGAGATGGAGTGGTCCGATATTCTTAATCCGAACACCACACGGATGTGCACAAATCTATTATCATAATAATTAATTTTATTTATTGTCCTAACACTCTGTTTGATGTGTACTGATCTGTGAACTCCGATACGATTCTACGATAACTTCACCACGCATGTGTGTGTAGGTAAGTATCGGATACCTATAATTTCCTCTCTAGTGTTAAAGTACTGAAGCAATGGTATAGGTACATCAAATATCTGTCCTCAGTATCGATCAGCAAAGGTTTCTACTAGTATGAATTCTTCATATTAATAATCTATTGCCCATAATCTGTGACTAAATATATTTTACTTGTTCGTGACAACTCAAAGTACATTTTTTACGGAATAGGCTAAAGGTACCAGGAAGTTTACCATGAGCTCTTAATACGAGTCAATTGAAGACCTCAACTGATTTGTTATAATTACGGAAAACCAATGCGAGGTCAGCTTATACTGGAAATGTATAGCTTGACTTGTAAGCCTCCAGCACATCACTAACAATATAAAAAACTCGTTCACCTCTCTAAACTTTATTTTTACCAACAATATTCTTGCTTTAATGTTCGCAATATGACGACACCTATTCCATCACGGCGCACAATATTTCAGTGTTAAATAACGCCCCGCAACATTACACCCCTCTTATATATCAGACATATTCTCCGTAAGCTGCGGTTACATTATGTATATGACTTGCAGCTAGCAGTTAGCGCGTCCATCTAATATTATTTCAGGTATTCACGCTATTTAATTGACGCCCATGGTGACAAGCTATCAGCCATCAATATTAATCAGGGAGCGCCTAATTGGCTGCGAATTGAATATAACAACTGAAAGTCAGCTATAGAAAATCAACAAACCATATATTTGTGTTTGCAGATACGGTCGTTATTTTATGGTAAACGATGCGGGCTTTCGTATTTATTTAACCCGGGGAAAATACATTGTGTAATTCCTCTGCCCAGGGAAGGGCGGACGGGCATGCCGGTCTCCTACAGGCTAAAACCACCTGAGCGGTCATTTTCGGCACCGAAAAAGGGCTCTAGTATTTCGACTATAATCACACTAGAGTCAACCATTGGTGTCATGGCTTTAGGAATATCTCGGAGGGGGTGGCTGAAAAGCGGACACCCTCTCTAACTGAGGCGAAGGAAAGGCGGCTGTAAAAAGGCCACCCGCAAGCACTGCCGTCTGCCAAGCGAATGCGCCGGCCATAAACATTCGCATCTACAAAGGAGTTGCTGATATGTTGTCGACTTTTAGAAACCGACATACCTACACTTATTCCTTGAAGGCCCCATGGCGCACGTATGCCCTATTCTTGGGGGCTGGGCTTCCGGTATTGATCAGCCAACGTGCGAAACACATCAAATGTTGTTCCTTCACGCTGTTGGGCCTGGTACTCACCCGGTAGAGCCGGCCCATTTACGAGCTTTAGGCATCTGATGACTACTAGGCTCTGCCACGCATAAAACTGTGTAATATTTAAAGATTTTAAACACGAGTAACTCTTAAGACTTTTTTGTTATTGGTGTCCAGTGGAAATTGTACATGGGACGCCCCGGGGAACGGCGAAGGGGTATGCCGGACTCCTACCGGCTAAAACCACTGGAGCGGTCATCTTCGGCACCGAAGAGGGGCTCCAGGTCCTCGTAAGATCACACTAGAGCCGCCCATTGGTGCCACGCCTTTAGGCACATCTCGGAAGGGATGACTGTAAAGCGGTCACCCCCTCTAGCGGAGGGAAGGCGACTGTAAAAAGGTCGCCCCCCCAGGCACTTCTCGGGGAGGATTGTAAAGGATCCCCCCAAGCCTCGCTTTGCGCTGTGCTGCGCACACGGCGGCACGTGACCACGTGCGCGCCACCGTCTTTCCGGGGGTCGTTCGGTGTGAGCACGCAGATTCCCCAATCTGCGCGCCCGCGACCCCCGAGGCTCCCCACCATGAAGTGACGGCAGGGGGCTCAGGCGTGTTGGACTTGGGAGCCGGGACGGTTGTTGCCCCGGCGGCGTCTCGTCCTTCTCCGTGCCTCTCCCGATCCCGCTCTGCAGTCTCCTTCTGGAGTATGACGCTCTCGCAGAAGGAGAACAGGAGATATCCTAGTGTAAGGCAACGTTTTTATAAACAAAAACATCGTTTGAGTTCACACGCGGTAGAAGTGAAACTTTGTATTTTGGTTAATTTGTAAGAGAATGCGATGCATAGACTATGGAGGTGGTAAACACAGAGAGAGAGAGAGAGAACGATTGATCGACAGTAGGGAAGTGGGAAACTATATAGAAACGTGTTTTATCTCATTCTCTTACAGACTAAGCCCTATAAATACATTTATAGTTCTCTCTTTCGTTACACGTTTTCGTTCCATAAAATCCAATTCACACCGTCCCAAAAGCAGTTTCATATCAACAGAAACAAAAAAAGCCGTGCTGGCAAATCTGGTTTATGCAGTAAACGCAGTTGAGACTAATACATATGTACCATCTTTTAAACTGTTCACTGTAACTGAAAACGCGTAGTCTGCCATACTTTCAATGAATATCATTACGTGAAGAAGCAATTTTCAAGTTCATTGAACACAATTGTTTGCGAATTGGCGTCAGCCGGGCGAGAGTGTTTTTCTTCAACCTAGATGTTTTACTAGTCTCTATAGAGGTTTTTGAACTTCGATTTTCACCTTTTTTGAGTGGGATAATTATTGTTGGGAAGGTGTGTATTTAAATATATATGCGGAAGTTCAGAAATATGGGTAAACTGAAGATGGTTGATAAGGATGATGGTTGATAAGTTGAAGATGGAAGATGGATGATGGTTTTACGTGTGGTGCCGGCTCAGAATGCCACCACCCCATCTCCTCCCATGGGTGTCGTAAAAGTCGACTAAGGGATTAGCCGGAGTATGGGCAGCAGCGTCCTTCGAATACATTAACAACTCAACTGCGATCGCCAACCCGCCTGCCAAGCGTGGCGATTATGGCAAAACCCCCCAATGAGCCCACAACATATCCATATCGGTGGTTGTGGTGATCTTTGGGGGAGGCCTATGTCCAGCAGTGGACTTCACTCGGCCGAAATGATGAAAAAAATGATGATGAAGATGGTTGTGCGAGAAAAATAATTTAATTTAATATAAAAATTAGAATACTACTATTAAAATGATACACTGTCTTAAAATAGCCGTGTGTGGTATAGTAGTGTAGCAGTTCCGTCTATGTCCGAATTAAGAGCACCACTCCATCTAACTCCGTGGATGTAGTAAAAGGCGAATAAGAGACTCTAAGCCAGCGGGATGGGCAGCAGCGTCCCTTCTGTGGAACAGCAGATCTTCTGCGCTCACCATCCCGCTCGCAAAGCGTGGTGAGTACTAGCAAATTCTCCCACAAATGGAATACCTGTGACCGTTCGTTGTTGGCAGCATGGGCAGCAGTGTCCTTCAAGTACATTTATAACTCTTCTGCGATTGCCAACCCCCTCTGCTAAGCGTGGCGATTATGGCAAAACCTCCCAATGGACCCAGAAAACAAAACCATATCGGTCGTTGTGGCTATCTTTAGGGGAGGCTTCTGTCCAGCATGGACGTTTTTCGGCTAAAATGATGATGATATGATGATGAAGAAGGTTTTGGTTCAGCAGTGGATGTCCTTTGAATGGTGTGGTGAAAATAGCAACATTTTGTTGCTGCATTTTGTCCGGTGAGTGACTAGTACCGGGAGTACCCATACTCCATACTCTCCCCATAGTGGGTTGGCAACGCGAACGTATCGGTGAGGCCACTGGTGATGCAGATAACTGTGAGCTACGGTATTTGTTTACCATGACAATCAAGTCTTTTATACACAAAAATATGCTATTAAAAATTGGTTCAAACTGCTGAATGAAATGAAATAATCATTTATTCAAAATAGACTAAATTATTAGTTCTTTTTGAACGTCAACATTAGACAGCACCCATTAAGCCCACCCTTCACCGCTTCCTAGTGTTTAAGCTGGGGAGAAGAAACGGCGCAACAAACTCCCCAGCAACACGTTAGTCTGTCAAAACTAAGCTAAGCTGTAACCTAAAATACTAAATTGAAAACATTGTTGGTATTTTTTTCTCACAACTTGCAACACTGTACCGTGATGGCTTAGGTTAATATAATTTTTGTGTAATGATCCATTTACGTAAAGATAATGTATAAAATGAAAGTACTTACTTTTTGTTTTCCGTACGTGTTGCAACATCGTTTTGTGGTACAAATGGTCATTTTTATTAAATTCTCTCTCTCTCGAGTTGTATATCGCTGGACATGACCTTGAGTACTGACCGCTCGCCGAGTAAAGTCAGCCATATATGGCTAAGTTTTTGTTGCCTTACTTTTCGTGTTCGTAATAGCTTTCTATGCGTTATTATTCTAAGATGGTGAGCCTGACATACACATCGAAAAATCGCTTCAGTAGACAATCTACATGGATGTATGTACGAGTATACTAAAACAAAACAGTTTCAGAAAAGATTTCCTCCGTCGCCAAAAAGCTTGAACGACGACAAATCTAAGTGATTACGTCATGAACTTAAAATGTGTGCCTACTGCACGACGTGCATGTATCCAATATAGATGCGGGAATGTCCACTAGTATTCGTGATTCAGACATATACAGGGCCTAGGACGAACATATTGACGTATAGAGTTTGGAATCGAAAATACAACTATCCTTTAGCGTTTTCGTTTAAATTTATACGACAAACACAATTCGTATCATATATACTACTCTGTCAAGAAAGTAACGGGAAAAGATCAATAATACACAAAATGTTTGTTATTCGTCCAAATTTATTTTATCTCCTTCAAAGTATGCTCCTTCAGAAACGACACACTTACGCCAACGAATAATCCAATCATCAAAACATTTTTTAAACGCTGTTTCCGGAATTGAGTTCAGTTCTCGCCGCGAATTCTATTTTATGTCTTCTACCGATTGAAAACGGGTGCCACGAAGTGGTAATTTGAGTTTAGGAAAAAGAAAGAAGACGGCTGGATCCATTTCTGGTGAATATGGTGGTTGCTCGATGGTATTTGTTGAGTGTTTGGTCAAAAATTCGTTCACAATGATGGCCGTGTGTGAAGGCGCATTATCGTGGTGCAAAATCAAAAAACTTTCTTTCCACAAAGCTGTCCTTTTTCTTCATATTTGCTATCTTAAATGCCGCATACCCAAATGTTAACTTCAGTTGCAGACGTTGATGGCCTACCAGAGCGAGGCAAATCTTCCATCACATCTCGACCGCTTTTGAACGCTTTGTACCACTCATAAGCACGTGTTTTTGATAAAGTCGATTCACCGTAAGCCTTCTGTAACATTTTCAGTGACACCGAACGCGAAATTCCATTGGCGATGCAAAATTTAAGACAAACTCTCTGTTCGGTGTTTTTGTGAATAATGAAATTCGCTATACACACTAGATATGATATGACTAAAAACAGCACTGTATTTAATATAAATAACAGATGCAACTCAAACTCCGCGCCAAAATGGAAAACAGTTGTGCCAATCTAACAACAACAATAAAAACGAAAATTTTAATTTGAAACCATAAACAAATCATCCATTCCCGATACTTTTTTGACTGAATGTAGGTATGAATAAAGCTCCGCCAGAAACGACCGGTTAAGCAATCACATTTCCAAGAAATGTATGCCAGAAGCCCTACAAAATAAAAAGACAAGAGTTTTCTAAAATTTATTTACTTATGTGGTTAAATCGGGGTCAGCCCTCCGCTCTGGGGAGGGTGGGTGTGCCGGTCTTTTGCCAGCTAAAACCACCACTTAACCACCTACTGTGCGCTGGAAGTGCTGGATTAGCTCGCCCATTCACCGCAACCCCAGCAGGCTTACCTGCTTTGGCTGACCCAATTCATTCATACCTACTTAAGCTAATGGTGAATAATTATGGGTTGATGCTATTAATGGCACCAACGCATCTCATCCCGTGGATGTCGTTAAAGGTGACTCCTCCTTCTCCTCCTTCCTCCTCCTCCTCCTTCGAGTATATTAACAACTCAACTGCGATCGCCAATCCGCCTGCCTAGCGTGGCGATTATGGCAAAACCCCCAAATGAGCACACAATACTTACACCCAGACTTGTCCTATGGCGATCTTTGGAGGAGGCTCCGGGGGAGGGCGAAGGGGTATGCCGGACTCCTACCGGCTAAAACCACTGGAGCGGTCATCTTCGGCACCTAAGGGAGGCTCCAGATATTCGTATGATCACACTAGAGCTGCCCTCTGGTGCCACGCCTATAGGCACATCTCGGAGAGGGTGACTACTAACTAGGGGTAGAGGGTGACTGACTGAAAAGCTGTCACCCTCCCGACGATGACTTAACCCGAGAGTAGACTCATTTTATACGAATATACATTATATAATATACAATATTTCTATAAGACATACATAACAAAGTATATGCAGTATACACGCAATTATAATATCCAATTATGTGGGGGTGCATTTAATAAACAATTATAATTTGACGGGCACATTACTAGAATCAAAACATGTGTTTTTTAAATAAAATACTGTACTTAATACTTTGTGAAATTCGGCAAAATTATATTAAAAAGATAAACGATAATAACGAAAAGATAAAATGATACGCAGCCGAAAGACGTCCACTGTTGAACAATGGCCTCGAGATTGGATTTCCACAACGACCGGCTACATGCCACCGCATCCACCGTCTACCAGCTACCTTTAGTCATCTAATCATTCAATAAAAATGAGAATGGTTCATTCCTACAAACCTATATTTTTTTTTTTTTTATTTTTTTTTTATTTAATGTTGAAAGACCAACAGCATTTAACAATTACAATAGTTATTTTACGCTAGTTACATTCAGCCAATAACAGGTCTTCACGTGTAGTAATTGGTTACAATAAAGTGAGTGGATACAAAAGTAGAGACATTACATATGATGATAAGCATCACAGAGCTAAAAACTTGAAAAGAACTCTAGACTAAGTGCCCGCCTCGCCGATTGCAGACTTGTTTCAAATATATCAAAATTAAAATGCAAGCATTTTTTGTTTATGGTATTGCTCGCTCGCCACAGGAACGCATTTTGCCGGTAGTTAGAGGATACTACGGGCAAGTGTATGGGCGTATAATATCTTGAGCTCTTTGTGGGCACAACAAAGGCAATTTTTGAAAGAAGATCAGGACAGTCAACAGACCCCGATATGATATTCAACATGAATGTGACATCCGCTACTTCTCGCCGTATAGTTATATTATATAGTTATATTTTACTTCTATATGCTTAAACCATTTGCCCTACAGTACATATAGAATGTATTTTTATTTTCATCCGAAATGAGTTGACCATTTACACATATTAATCAAATCCCTAATACCATATGCCAGTCACGAAGCTCAAGTTATTCACACACCAATTCTCATTATTACTCAAATTCCTACAATAATTGCGTATGATATGACGTCATCTGACATTTTGATCAACAAACGGCATTAATACTTATCTGTATTCAAAGTCCATAAAACATCTTATTACAAATCAAGAAATGTTTTGTAAATATGTTTAAAGTTGAGCTATTTTGCGGTTGAATTCTTTTAAATGATTGAATAATTTCAATCTCTAAAACAATGTTTCGTATATTATTCTGCGCGATTTAGTGGCTCTAGTAACTTGTTTTACCTTTTACAATACTAAATCTGGGGTAAAGTTTTTAGTAAATTTTATCGTGTGTACAGCAATATCCGTTTTCACGAAATCATTGTACAATATGCGATAGACTGGCATAATACAACTGTGTCAACATAACTTCGTACTAAGATTGATAGTTCCAATTTAAAAACATTTTTGTGACCCAATTAATTTAACTGGCATACCACCACAGTGTAACTTCAACCGATCTCATCAAATCCTTAACGATCGAGTTCACCGAATTAATTCGGCAAGCAGTGTACAAGTTGCACTTCAATTAAAATAGGGATTGTGAGCTTCCAAAAAGCTTTTTTCTTTTTTTTAAAACACAAATGCTATATTTTACCGTTTTTGAATAGACAATGTGAAAATTATCTACCTACTCAATAATCATAATAAACCTTCACTTTGTCACTGTGTAGTCGTTCTACAAATTAAAACAATTGATTTTTTGCGAAGCAAAAGTATTTGCGCCAGTGTCCATCGAAGTGTACAAGGGATTCTCTAAACTGCGTCCAATTGATGGCGACCGGGCGGGTCGTGCTCTGAATATTCATAGATATCACTTATTGCATTCGATATTCGCGAGACCCACCGTACTCATTGAGATGAAAATATACGGCTCTGTTTTATGATTGAAAACGCAACCGTATTTAGTTAATTTCGACGCTAGTACATAAATTATTGAATGATTTACTTACGAATTTTTTTCATTACTTAGAAGTGTTATGTGAATATACTTTTTGAAACTTGATTGGAATGAACCAGGTTTTTTCCGAATTTCGTCTATTCCATTTCCACATATTTCGAGCAGTCTTCAGTGCTCGTAGTGCCTGTGACCAAGAGCTCCATACATGGAATGACGGGAAATATAAAATATACATATTAATAAAAAATTGCTTCATTTCCATAATATGTAAATATTAGAAGTCATTAGTAAGTAGCATTGACTAGGTCACTACACTTGCAGGCCTTGTTAGTTTTTATTTCAAGTCATGTTGTTGTACTATGTTGCCATTCGTATTCAATACATGAGATATATGATAGGCGACAATGCAATGCTGATAGCATGGTAATGAAAGCCGATATTACGGTCTTGATTATCTATTGCCAAAGATTAAGTTTTGCCATTCAACGTGGTAATGCTGCCCGCCTTCTGGGAACATTACCAACAGGCAGAAATGAGAAGTAGTCATTTGATGCCAAGTGCACAGTGCCAAGGGGGCACTATTTATAGGTGTTTCGTTTTTTAATTATGCCTTGACCATTCTACGGCGTTAGCCAAATAGCAGTTACCCAATTGAATGATAAGGAGATCTGGAATTGCATATATTATGTATTTACGAAGAGTGTTAGAAAGAAAGCTTCGGTTTTACCCCTGAGACTGACATGCAAATACGCGGAATAGAGACTGGTGCCATTCCCGGTGGTCGCAAGGGAGACTCTGCGTGCTCGCACGTGGAGACGTGCAGGCGTGTGCGCAGTACAGCGCACAGCGACGCTTGGTGGGATCCCTTACAATCCTCCCCGAGAAGTGCCTGGGGAACAACCTTTCTACAGTCGCCTTCCCTCCGGTAGAGGGGGAGCGCTTTACAGTCATCCCCTGCGTGAGGTGCCTAAATGGCAATGGCGGCTCTAGTGTGATCTTACGAGGACTCTTCGGTGCCGGAGATGGCCGCTCCAGTGGTTTTAGCCGGAAGGAGTCCGTAAAGGAAATTCATGTAGTAAAAAAAACCTCTGGCGCCATAGGTAAATAATCGTGACATGTTATTGACATATGCCTTCATTCTAAGTCACATTTCATCATTCATCATCATTTCGGCCAAATGAAGTCCACTGCTGGACACAGGCCTCCCCAAAGATCACCAACGATCGATATAGGTGTGTTGTGGGCTCATTAGGGGGTTTTGCCATAATCGCCACGCTTGGCAGACGGGTTGGCGATCGCAGTTGCGTTGTTAATGTACTAGAAGGACGCTGCTGCCCATCCTCGGGTTAATCCCTTAGTTGACCTTTACAACACCCACGGGAGGAAATGGGGTGGTGGTATTCTGTCACATTTCACCACCCTGTAAAAACTAAAGTACTAACTTATTTTAACGTTACATAGTCATAACATAATCAGCTCATTACTGTCTCACTACTCGGCCTTATGCGGGTTGACGGACTACATACACGACTAACTTTTTTTTTGGATGCGCGATATTAATTCACCATTAACGCAAGTGATAATCAAATTCTGATTCGCACATGATTCAGAAAAATCAGAGGTGCGGTCCGGGATCGAACTTGGACACTCCTGTATGAAGACAAGCGTTCAACCACTAAGCTACAGCTCCTATATTTCGTCGCCGCTCAAAATATAATTCCGTGTATTCCAACAAGTACGTAAATTCAATACAGCTATAAATATCGATAGTTGTGGCTTAACAAGCCAACATTTTGCATGACTAACCCGATGGTTTACATCTATTTTCGTACAAAAGATTTATTACTTATTGATGCGTGAAAACTGTTTTATTAGCAATCCAGTCTGAGAACCAAATGGTTTCTGTCTGGAGTTAGATTTAATATAGTTCAACTGTTTTTCCGTAGTTCGATGACTGACTGGTTCATTACGTAGTGGTAAAGACATTGGAAAAAAGGAGATATGCCATGTACTTCATAATGTATGCGAGCCTAGATATCCAATTTTCCCCTACAATTCTTCATAAAAACATAACATAATAAAGAAAACAATAATTCTTAATTTATTATTTTTATAGACTAATACAAGAAAATTTTTACACTTACATATGGTGTATGATTCCTACATTGACAAAGTTATTATTTTCGCTTCGGTTTTTGCATGTTATCCCCGAACAACACGAGACTTTAACAGTTTCACGTACGCGATCGAATCTCAACTGATGTTATAAAACGGCCATTTTTTCTGACATGCCCGGATCGTGCATGTCGCGGTGGCGCGGTTGCGCCCCCGTACCACTTCTTATTTCCTATTTCTGTGGTTAGTGGGCTAGCGGCCGAATACTGAAACTCCACATAACATTAAGTCCGGGCAGGTCAAACAGGTTAAAGCGGGACTTAATATCAACTGGCGTATCAGTATTCGGCCGTGTGCCAGCTGTAGATTGATAGATGTTAAGTTCGATCCTAGACAAAGTTCTATTGAAATTTCTATTCTCCTCTGGGACACATTGCCCTGGATATTCCAGCTGTCACGATTTGTGTGGCCAAGGTATTCGCTAAACATAACCTTTTTTTGTACAACTTATTGACGAGACTAGCAATTACAATTGTAATGCTACCCAGGAATTGTCCTGCGTAGCACACCTACCTATCCATACTCTTGCAACAAGAGACCTACCGCCAGTCCATACAAACGTTAACACGCATACCGATTCCCTTTAAGTGTGGCTCTAGCATTAGGAGTTCTCAGTTGTGGTCTATGGTCTCTGGTGATACCATAGACCACAACTGAGAAATTGTTGAGGTTGACTGAGGGTTAATCAATTCGCCCTCCATCGTACTATTAGATCTAATATCGTCGTAAGTAAAACTTTCAGTGGTATCCTTCTTCTTCCTTATGTCAGAATTGTTTAAGCCGATCAAAGGCCTTTGCTTAGCGAATTCCCATCTCATGACAGCAACTGGGACTGACTTGCTCTCCGAAGCGGAGACGATCATTTCTTATACCACTATGCGGTTACCCATCCATAGTCTGACCACGTCAAGCGTTGCTTAACCTCGCCGATAGTTTACCGGTCAGTGATTGCAACTAGCTATGAATTCTTCAGTGGTATTTCTTGAGTTTAATGACCATGTTATTCCGTTACACTAAATTGCAGTCGATTCAGAATTAGTATCGGTTGTACAAATTCCATTTTGATGCCACATTTAATCAACGATCAATCGATATCCCAGTTCTGTTCATCTCTGGTTGCCTGCAAACTACAGACTCGCCGCAATTGATTTGCAACCGATACCGGGAATCGGTTCAGGAAATCAGATAACGTTGTTACGGATTCAGTTTGCTACACTAGTGATGTGACTTTAGTGAATCAAATGCTGATTTTGCAAGATATCTAATAGCCTTGATGGTTTGACGGATATTTCCAGTAAACGCGAGTCTTATTCTCAGTAAAATGTGAACATAGTTTTTCCAAGAATACTTGAAGCTAGGAAGGAAAAATAACCTATTACATCAATTTTATCGATATCATATCAATACATATTTTGATAGCCGTTATCATTACGAAATAACTTATCTCTATTTTGTCAAATGACTCACTATTTCGAGTTTCGACAGATTCACTATTAGACTCAAAAGGGAGTTTAGTTGTTAGTTAGTTCGAAGAGAAGGCTCGAATCGTAGATATAATTATTAACTGTCGGTCAAATATAGATATATAGATAGAACCCGACATTATGACTAAAATAGCTACTACATATTGTCTTCACTTTCTTTCAATTTATATAACATTGTATTCAAGCTTTCACTTGTGAATTGAGTATTTAGCGGCGCCCACCAGCGCTTAGAATGCTAATTAATGACTGCACCAGTAATTAGTTAATAAAATTACTATCAGATACAAGAGACTTATTGTAATGTACTCCGCATTCAATCTTTGTTGTTATTATAATGTTATTGAATGACTAAGATAAGAAAAGTTTAATAACATGGCAATGTATAAATAATTATAATTATATAATAGTTCTGATACGAGCGCTTTAATGCAATATGCAGTAAGGCTACTATTGATGGCACAGTTGGCGCAGTGAAGCGTTTGGCTTGCAGCGCTACGGGTCGCGGGGTAGATTCCCGCACTGAACGAATATTGGTATCGCCTACATATAGTTGCTCCAGCAGTGCTATTCTGTAAGAACTCACTAGCAAACTCACTTTTGAGGACCGAGTGTGAGTTTTTTTCCACACTCGAAACGTCGTGCTACGCTTTTACCGTGTTCGTGTTCGACACTACGGTTCGCCCGCTACATACCTCTTCAGCCAATTGAATCCTTTTAAAAGCTATATCCCATAAAAAATATTAGTATCGAAATGTATTCCAAAACCCGACCAATAAACAGCTACTAAATGAAAATATTAAACAAAATTATTTCGCATATTATTAAATAAATTATGAAGCTTGCTTATTTTAAAGAATTTCACGCTTTATTCCTAACGGAAATCAACCCTGTTTGGCAAGCAATCAAATAAAAATAACACGAATAAACAAACTTCAATTTAACGAAACAAAGCCCAATATTTGTTTTGTACATTTTGTTTCCCAAATGTTTTCGTCAGCCTACTTCTCAGGATTTAGGGTTATTAAACCGCAAACGTCGACCCTAGTCGACGTCTACCTTTATTAATGTGACAGTTCCATATATTTTGACCTGCTAAGTCTGACAACCCTGGTTAATTTCTTAGTGCCGCGCATGGTATATAGGCAATTAAGCAGTGCCTAACTCATTAGAACTATACTAACGAAAATATACTCATATATTAGTTACCTAATGTTAACTGAGCCGAAATCATGAATACATATTACAGCACTAGATAAGTAATTTCCTCATATTAAACCTTACACATGGACGTAATGAAATGATTTATTACTAATAAAACATTTCCTTTCAATTAAGCGTAATAAAACTCTTGATTGACACTGGTCAATGACTCTAGTGTTATCGACTCTACTGCCTGCACCATAGGACTCAATAACATAATCTTGTGCAATATATCGATACGGAATAGGTAGATACAGAAGTGTCACTCCCGTGCAATGCGCAATAAAAAAAACGTAGCGAACACACACGCGGCCAGTGATCTCAGAAAAAAAAAACCAGAGTCACGCTTTGTAGCAGTTGTTAGGTCAATAAGTTTTTTTCCAATAGTAGTGGAGTTATGCATCCTTTTTTTTTAACGCGGGGAAATCCTCTTTGACTTCCTCCGCCTTGGGAAGGGCCGGGATCAAACCGGCTAAAACCCCATGGTGTCCTTCTTCTTACCTCTAGCCGGGGGTGAGTTCTACGCTTTTCTGCATTAGACCGCTCCCCCCGCGAGTTATGCTTCCTGTGTTATTGGACTATTGCATGTCAGACGGCTTAGCGCTGCATACGTTCTGTTTCTACATTCTGTAAATTTCGTTCTGTACCTAATATCCTTTTATCTGTCGATTTTTTTTTTTTTTTAGACTTTGAACTGCTAGTGTGCTATATATATTAAATTAGTCCTCTACTCTGTACTCATATTTCAGCCGAAAAACGTCCACTGATGGACAGAAGTCTCACCCCAAGATTGCCACAACGACCGGTATGGGTTTATGTTGTGTGCTCATTGGGGGGTTTTGCTATAATCTGGCATAATTTGGCAGCCGGTTTGGCGATCGCAGTTAGGTTATAAATGTACTCGAAAGACGCTGCTGCCCATCCTCCGGCTAATCCCATAGTCGCCTTTTAACTTGAGCTTTCTTATGATGCCCATAGTGAGTGACCACGTCTCGGTGCCATATGTACCAGTGATGGTACCACACACAGGCTAAAGACCTTTGTTTTGACGCACTGCGGTATTGTTGACGAAAAGACGTTGCGATGTTTCCCGAACTCGTCCAGCCAGCCGGATTCGACGATTGACCACTTTCTCGAAGTTGAATCGATTAATTACTTCATGTTTTCATAAGTTTATGTCTGAACATATTGAATGTAGTGGACCTACTGTACTGTACTGTGTGTTGATTTTATATTATAGATGAGTCAGCGTGGCCTGTTCCGACATGTTCGATGGCCTACTTAATTGCGCACCTGTTCCCACCCACCAGTGATTATGACTTGTTTATTTGTAAACATCACGCGTTCTTAAAGTTTTATAGATTATACTTCTGTTTGTTTATGACTACGATCAACTACTTTGTTAGTATGTGCCAGTAGTAATGAGTTCTTTTAATTATTATAGGAGAACCGCTTATCTATGGGCTAGCATTTTTTGAGAGGACCATGCTTAACGGCTTGCTCAATGTCGATGGGGTAGTGGGGTAGTTTTAAAGCGGTAGGTGGGAAACTCCGTGTTGTTGCTCATCTTGGGAGCCGGCTATGTAAAGCAGTTGTCTGCACAAGACTCTTGATTGATTTCTTAGTTGTATACAAGGTGAAACCGACATAAGAAGTGGAAAATAGGATTTAAGAGCCTTTCATACTTATTAAATTTATAACTGTATTTTTTTGACAAATTAATTACATCCAGAACGAATTGCTTGGCGAAAACTTGACCGAGACAAATTTCGATATTTGGGTCACGATTCTCGACACTGAGGTTCAATATGAAGTAGATCAGCCTCAAAAACTATAACGATATAATTATTATAATTTATAATTCGCATACACTGCATCATTTGCATCTCGGCATCGATGCCAAGTGTCGCATGCGCGGGCCACTTGCCAAATATGCGTGATATTGTTATTTTTATCAAACCACAGGCATGGGGACTGGCTGTTTTGTACATTGTTTAAATACTTTCATGTTCTGATAATGCATTTATAGCATAAATAGACGCCAGGTCAAAAAAGCGTCAGATCAATGTTTCAGCGATAGTCCATGTGTAGAAACAGTATCGATGACATGAGATATTAGATTTATATTTTTGGAGTCTTTCATAGCTTAACTTAGTCCAGTTATCATCACATCAGCCATAGAACCTTCACTTCTGAACAAAAGACTCCTCTAAGTATTGCAAGAACAACCGTTATTTAGCCGCGGGTCGTCATTTTAAGGGAAATGTGCCAGTACTCACCACGATGGACATGAAGGTGTGTGAGTTTTATAGAAGGGACGCTACTGCCCATCACTCTGATTTTCATCACACGGACAGATGTGATGGAATAGGGATACAATTATCAAATGATAACCAATATTCTTTTTAAATCAATTGTATTTGAGACCTACTAAGACAAAGCCATATAGTGGTTAGTCGGAAAGGGGGTACTATGCCGCGGCCAATTTAAAATGTCACTGATGAATGTCTACAATAAAAGCCTCATCTTAAAAAAAATGTGTTCTTTTTCAAATGGCAATTTCATCAAATTGTAGTCAACGATAGCGGTCAGAGCTTGATTTATTATTTCCATTCCGAAATAATTCTTTGTCGTAAATTACTAGGTCTGTGAATCCAAATATGACGTTAAATGTATGACACAGCTGATGATAGGGGTTGTGTCAAAGTATTTTTCATGAAAAGTTTGAACAGCTATAACCAATGATAATATATTTAAAAAGTGGTATAATATCATTACCTATAACTCTGTAACTATTGACTTTTTGGGGAAAGTAGTAGAACAAAAGTTGCTCATTACCGCCCATAGTATTACACCCTTTCGACTTGTACACGCTTTCCGACTGACTCGGTATAAAAAATATATTACTTTTTATCGGACAGATCCCAAGGACTTTATTATATATAAGAATTTAACAAATTCATATTCTCATTTTCATCAAAAACAAGCGAAAGCCCGCCAAAAATTTCAACAATTTGCATTCTGAGATGGAATAATTCAAACATTCTGATAACAAACTGATTCAATCTGAACAGGAAAGCAAATTCCAAGCTTTGAGGAGCCCGAGGTCGGGGAGCCGTTGAAGCAGACACGACATCTTTGTAAATACTGAAGGAGCTTCAATAAGCGGGTATTTCTATTCACTCGTTTTGTCTTTGAAATAAGACATTAATGCTCTGTAGATTAGTACTGTAGGTGAATAGAATAGAATCATTTATTCAGTACAGAAATATCTCGACTTACGCATCGCCCCGATTTTCTTAACCTCCCCCATAATTCGGCTTCTGTATGTCAATTGCCAGTCCCCACTTTGCCCACACACTAGTATGTTCGACTTACGACATGTCCAATTATTAATTTCGACCGTATGGTTTTTGATTTAAGTGTGAAGGTCAAGTCCAAAATGTATTACACGGATATCGGTCGCTTGCGCCTATCGCTTAAGTAGGTACCCCTAGGTAGGGAAGGGGTAGGTATTAGGTAAAAACAGTCATTTTTCACGTTATACAAAAAAACTTACTTTATAAATTTAATACGGGTATTTCGCCATCATTGACAAAAAAGACGGCAATAATGCGAAAAAGCGGAATTAAAAACAAAAGTATACAATAGTTTTTGATGAAGGACAAAAATCTATAGGAAAACGATAGCATTGATATTAACTAACAAATCCGTGTCGTATCACGGATACACTAGGGTTTTATTATAAGCGGCCAATATAGGTACAACTACATTGTTTTTGCAATTTCCTAGAAGTATTTTTGATCTGGTGAGTATTTGCAAATAGGTACCCCCCAAAATTATGACACAGTTGTGTAAATCTATGGGGAGGTCTTTGTTCAGTAGTGGACGTATAAATGGCCGATATGATGATTTTTGATCTGGATACCTGTTACGCCATATTTCTGAAATAGATTTATAGATGATTTTACTAACAAATTTAATTTAATTAAACGACCATTCTAATGAAAATACGAGCGACACGTTTTTGTGACAGACGTACGAGTATTGACGTACCAATATGGCATACTTTCTTTTTGATTTGGCTAGTGAAAACCTTGTGTCAATTGAGCAATTCGCCCAAAGGCCTCCGATGAGGCTTAAGTACTGCCCTCCAGTGACAACAACGGGAACCGACGATCTTACGTGACCGGTCATTCAACGATTAGTGAATGCAATTGGACTTTAGCGTACAGAACCCAAAATCCCATGAACTCATGAGGGAGGATACTCTTTTTGTAGTAGTAGTAGTTATATTCCAGCCTCAGTAGACATACCTGACCGCTACAGAAGTGGTTTAGCCGCATCACCATCCTAAAACTATTATAGACGCACAAGTGCTCTGCGATATCCAGTCCACATAGGCTGCAAGTGTAAAATGTTTGTCAATAATACTTGTACATAATTATCTTGACTTCTTTTCACGTTGCAAACCCACGAGCCGGCAAGTTGCATCTCACTGCTCAACGCTCCCGCTCCATGTCGAGGTCATCTAAGAGGTCCTCGGTAACCAGTGCTACTTGAATTTGGTGACTCTATTTAGGGATACAACCTTAAAATAACTTATATGTATTGGGCGTGATAAGAAAGCTCAAGGTCACTCAGCGATCTGTAGAGAGAACTATGCTTGGTATTTCTCTACGAGATCGAATCGGAAATGAGGAGATCCGAAGAAGAACTAAAGTTGCCGACATGGTTAAAAGGATTAGTAAATATAAGTTGCAATAGGTGGGGCACATAGCTCGTAGAACTGATGGCCGTTGGGGCAAAAAGGTTCTAGGGAGACCGCGCACCGGAAAACGAAGCGTGGGATGACCTCCAACGAGGTGGACAGACAACCTGGTGAAGGTCGCTTGGAGTCGTTGGATAAGGGTGGCATTTAACCGCTCGTTGTGGAAATATAGGGGGGAAGCCTTTGTTCAGCAGTGGGCTTCCTGTGGCTGATATAATGATGATGATGATTTACTTGATTTAAATTAATTATGTTCAAATCAATGCCAGGTGAATATATGCCTAATTTCGCACTCGTTCGTTAACCGTATCTCAAATGCGGCAACCCTATCATAATGCGTCTATCTACTCACAGTAGGTACTCTACATATTATCGTGTATGCAAGGGGCTTTGTGCATTTGCAAGCGCCGAATGTCGCCAATCGATGCGTGCGGGGGTGCGAGGGCGTGGGAGGAGGAACGGGGATGTTCACTCACCCTCGGACCTGCCGGACAGAGCCGTGTTGCTATAATTAAACCTGCTATACGCATGTCCTGGATATTGGAATACTTGGATCAAGCCTCATTGGACAGTAGGTAAAGTAAAAAAGGTGCTATCGTATTCATAACATGATATACATATACCTGAAAAACCTCTTTGTTATTTGGAATGGATCATATTGCTTTACTTCTTTTTCAAAAGTTAAGTTAAAGTAAGTGGCATTTATAATTTGCAATGGTGGTTATTTTACGAGGCAATGTAGCCGTTTATGAAAATACGATATAATATGACATTGGCAGCGATTCTGTAAAGCACCATTAATCTTATACTTACAGTTAATACAACAATAAGATGGTGTCAAATTAAGTAGGAAGCTCCTTTGGTATGGAATTATGTTTTTGATTTATAATCTGAGTTGACAGCTCTGAAATATTAAAACTTCTTTCATACAATAAAAGCAAACAAATGTTATCCAATAGATCTTTTTCCTTAACAACCCTTCTGTTATATATTCGGGGTAATAAAAACCAATCTCCTGAAAAATGTTTTTCTTTGCCTCCTGAATCTGCATTACGATAATACATGCTTTTATTATATTAGCTTTTTGCCGTAGCTTACCTCGTTCTTCATGTTTTTTTTTACTTGCGCTAGTGTTTAATTCTCCCATAATTTTTGATTTATTTTTGTATGCATTCTGCTCTTTACGTCTTGTATCAGAATGTCGATATGCATTTTCTAAAACTTGCTTCTCGGTATAAAATAATTAACAAAACCCACTAATAAATCAAATCCGTTTTGTTTCTTACCAAAAGCAGCAAAAAGCCATCCAGTCGCTGATTGATGCGTAAGGTCAGCCGACCCTCATATTTGTGCCATAGATCTTCCTTCAACAGCATTAGTTAAACTTCTGAAGGTGAGCAGACAGTTGATATAAAACACGTATAAAAACGGTCAATCAAGTAGGAGGAACCTATTTTAATTTCGCTGGCTAAGTGGTAACCATGTAGCAGGTATCAAACTTACTTATTGAAGCCTAATTAATTCCTTTTTTTTTATTTTTTTTCAGCATATCAGCCAAAGAATGTCCACTGCTGAACAGGCCTCCCCCATAGATTTCCACAATTATGTGATATATTGTATCTTATATATATCTATGAATGTTTCTTTTTTGTTTGTGCGTCCCTATACCGTTCATCCTCATTAGTATCATAATATCAGCCAAAAAACGTCCACTGCTAAACAAAAGCCTCTCCTATAGATTTCCTCAATAGTGCTGCCCATCTCTCTGATTTAGAGTCTCTTAGAGACCTTTTACTACATCTACGGGAGAAGATGGAGTGGTGCTATATTCTTAATCCGGACACCACACGGAATATTATATATTCATCCTTTAAAATTGAAACTGTGTACAGTTATAGTTGGTGCTAGCGAAAAAGAATCTGGCATAGAAAAATATTGAATAATTGAAAGAGGCGTTGCACGTTTGCTATGGCATATGTATCCGTAACAGTAGCCCTAGCACAAACAACTTGCGAGAAAATGTTCGTATCGTAACGTTAATGTAAGTGAATTTTGAATCGAAAATACAACTATCCTATAGCATTTTTGTTTAAATTTATACGACAAACACAATTCGTATCATATATACGTATGAATAAGTCTTCAGTTTAAATAAAAAATATGTGCGAATCAAGTATTTTCAATTCAAAATTCACTCATATTAACGTGCAAATTACAATTCGTGCGTTGCTGGTAGTTCACTTTCTGTACTTATTTAGCTTATGACTAAACTGGCAAGACCACCCTTGGGTTGTTAAGGGCTCTTATAGCTTGCGGTCAATTTGATTCAAAGCTATCGAGGGGTTTGATAGAGTAGGTACTTCGATCGGAATCCGAGCGAAATTAAACTACTTTGAGTGTACTTTCAGTGTAACGTTTTAGTTCAGTTTGGGTGGTATGTCCAATATCTTTATCCAAGATTTGACAAGTGCCATATTCACTTCTAACCGCATTATTTTGCTTTTATGAAGTTGGTGGCTTGTACATAGAGAAATTCGTTGCTTTTATACCAATTAAATGTTCTGTAGATTAAAAATGTTGAAATGAATAAATCTTTGATAAGATTAATAGTGTAGTTTTTAACGTTTAAAGTTTAAACACTACTACCTACCTTTTTTTTTTTTTTTTATTGGTGCCCAGTGGAAATTCATCATGAACTTCCTTCGCCCCGGGGAAGGGCGAAGGGGTAGCCGGACTCCTACCGGCTAAAACCACTGGAGCGGTCATCTTCGGCACGTAAGGGAGGCTCCAGGTCCTCGTATGATCACACTAGAGCCGCCCACTAGTGCCACGCCTATTGGCACATCTCGGAGAGGGTGACTGTAAAGCGGTCACCCCCCCAGGGGGATTGTAAAAGATCCCCCAAAGCGTCCCACGGCAGCGCGTGACCACATGCGTGCTACCGTCTTCTCTTGGGTCGCTTGGTGTGGGCACGCAGATTCCCCAATCTACGCACCCGCGAACCCAGAGGTCCCCCACCTTATAGCAACGGCAGGGGTTTTCAGGCGTATCGGAATTAGGCGCCAGGGCGGTTGTTACCCCGGCGCCGTCTCCTTCTTCTTCGAGCGGGATCGGCCCTCTCCCGATCCCGCTCTGCGGTCTCCTTCTGGAGCATGACGCTCTCACAGAAGGAGACCACTGCATTCCAGTTTTCGTGCTCTGCCAACATAGCCGACACTACTGCTGGCAGAGAGAGATCTTGCTCGATCCGATCGACCAGGATCCGCCGCTCGGCGGCCCACGCAGGGCACGCCTCGAGCGTGTGCTGTGCGGTGTCCTGGTCGCTATCACAATGGTGGCATTGTGCCGTGGCCTCGCGTCCTATCCTGTGCAGGTACGCACCGAAACAACCGTGCCCGGTGAGCACCTGCGTCAGGCGATAGGTGACGCGCTCGCTCCTTCTGAGCCAGGCTCCGAAGAGCGGCAGGACGGCCTCGACGACGCGCTTGGTCGCAAATTGCATCCGCAGGCGGTGACGCCACTTTACAAGTGCGCGTCGGCGAGCTAGCCGCCGCAGCCTCTCCAACGCCCCTGGAGGCGCGTTTTCGCCGCTCTGGCGGAGGGAGCGTGTCTGATCGTAGACCCACGCATCCATCTCCGCCAGGATGTCGAAAGGCGGAAATCGCGCCAGGAGAGTTGCCGCCTCGTAGGACACCGTTCGGTATCCTCGTGCGATCCGGATAGCCACTCTGCGCTGCAGACCGTGAATTTTGGTTCTGCAGCGCTGGGCACCTGACAGTCGAGCTGACCATACAGGCGCCCCGTAGAGGGCTACGGACCGCACAACCCCTCCGTAGAGACGGCGAACTTCCTCACATGGTCCCCCGAGATTGGGCAGCAGCCGGTGTAGTGCACCCACTACCCTCTCGACTCGGGGAACGAGGCGCTGAAAGTGCTCTTCGAAGCCCCAACGACTGTCCAGGGTGAGCCCCAGGTATTTCATGTACCGGCCCACCCCGATTCGCGTGTCACCAACGCGTATCCACGAACTGGGTGGTTCTCTGCTTCTTGGCAGTTTGTGGAACCATAGCGCCTCGGTTTTTTGAGGCGCTATCCGCAGACCCAGGGCGTGGATTTTGGCTACGACAATTGCCACCGCTTGCTCTGCAAGCCGGATGGTTCCCTCGAAGGACTCCCCGCTGGCCAACACCAGAGTGTCGTCAGCGTAACAAACTAAGCTGACGCCAGCAGGGAGAACGACACGCAGGACCGCGTCGTAGGCAAGGTTCCATAAAAGGGGGCCGAGAACTGACCCCTGCGGAACCCCGCACGTAATCTCCCTCCGCTTTACGTTACCGTCCCTACCCACGAAGCGAATGTGCCTATCGCGCAGATAGGCCCACTACTACCTACCTAGCCGGCCTCTTGCTATAAGAGACTTAGAATCAGCAAATCTGTGTGGTGTCCGGATTCAGAATATAGCACCACTGCATCACCTACCGTGGATGCTTAAAAGGCGACAAAGCGACTCTGATCCAATGGGATGGACAGCAGCCTAATTCTAAGTCTCTTATAGCAAGAGGCCGGCTAGGTAGGTAGTAGTGTTCAAACTTTGGACCAGGGATTCCCAAACTATTTTGGGCAAGAGAGCCCTTTCAAAATTAACTGATACCTCAGCCTCCATAGCCAGATTACTTTAAAAATCCTATCTCTAGTTTTTTTTCCTATTTATACAAAATACTTAATTTTCGGCCGAATGAAGTCCACTGCTGGACACAAGCCTCCCCCAAAGATCACGACAACGACCGATATGGGTGTGTTGTGGGATCATTGGGGGGTTTTGCCATAATCGCCACGCTTGGCAGACGGGTTGGCGATCGCAGTTGAGTTGTTAATGAAATCGAAGGACGCTGCTGCCCATCCTCCGGCTTATCCCTTAGTCGACTTTTACGACACCCATGGGAGGAGATGGGGTGGTGGTATTCTGAGCCGGCACCACACGGCAAAATACTTACCAACTCCTAATCCTCCTATTCCTACTAAAATATTTGTCATTCTTATAACAACTTGTGTTCATTAATAGGAGTCGATTTTTAGACCTCGTCGACACCCGAAATCAGTTATCGACCACTTTGGAAATCCCTAGGCATAAGAGACTAAATAACTTTACGTCTCGAGTTGACGAGCGCAGTATAATACCTCGTAGGAATAGTCCTGGGTAGCAATCTAATTGTTATGGGCAGGCATGTCCCTTACCTCCAGGCGAATCACTTTCTCGTTTCATCACCAAATTGTATAAAAATTTTTAGATTAACTAAGAAAGTAAGTACATAAGACATTGAAAAAGTCATATCGGTACATGCCAGGTTCATTCATCATTCATTCCTTGTGCTGAAGAAGCAAGCTCGCCAACCTAAGCCAAAACGATTAGACTACTCGGTTCAAATCGAGAAGCAAAGTGCATAATATATTGTTCTGCGGTAACTATGGTGCTATTACTACAGCGCTACGCCTATTACCGTACTTAATCAGTGCCTAGACTTAATTAGCACCTAGTATTTAATGCTCCTAGAACATCCCTGCTTTATTAGTAGCTCAGGACAATTAATGGTAAATTCAACTGGAAAGAATGATCTTTGATCGATATTGAAGCGTTCTGTGGATTATCTAATGAACTGCCTCAAAACGAGACAAAATTAAAAATTGATTGTGTCTACACGGCTGCCGGCAATTGACACGCGACAGGTATGCATGCTCTGTGAAGAGAAAAAGCAGGCCATTCTGCTTGCCTGCCTGCCAAGCGTGGTGCAGAGTAGTAGCAAATCCCCCCATAATGACGATACACGGCATATAACCGGTCGCTGTGGAAATCTATGGGGTAGCCTTTATTCAGCAGTGGACGTTCTTTGGCTGATATGTTTTTATATTGCTCCACTCTAGGAATTATCCTGTGCAGTGCGTTTACATACACAAATTCCACACACAATACACCCAGAACTGGAACAACTATCTGCAGATCATACAAATATTTGTTCCGTGCGGGAATCGAACCCGCGACCCGGAGCGCAGTAGCAGACTGTATCAGCCACTACACCAACCGTATCTCAAGTAATGAAGCCCTAATTATCAGGCAGAATACATAATGCAATATCATAATAGTGGTAATCTATACTAATATTATAAATGTGAATGTAAGTTTGTTTGTTACGCTTTCACGCGCAAACTAATTAATTAACCGATCTTCATGAAACTTTGTACGCATGTTCTTGGAGGTATTAGCAGTAACATAGAATACTTTATATTAAAAAAAAAAAATTACGGAAGAAAAAAAAATGGCTTATTTAATGGCTTCAATGCGAGCGAAGCCGCGGGTAAAAGCTATTAAGTAATAAGGCTTGTTTAGCCTACTTTTGAATGACGATAATTTAGATACGAAGTGGATGATACTGGGTGCCGAATTAGTCAGCTTCAACATTCCAATGCAGTAAAGCACCGAACCCACTAATTATTATTAGTGTTCTACCGCAGTTTTTTTATTATAGTAAAAACCAGTCTGTTACCAATAAAAAAACACGCGATAATGTAATTGGTATCCAGCCAAAATATTGCAGCTTACACATGCACCCGTCTCGTACAATAACCGAGCGCGATGTGGGCACTGCAGAGATGTTTGGTACTTACTACCATCATATGTGCCTACTATATGAGGCTATTGACCGAGCTGTTTTAGATTGACTCTCTGTGAAAAATATCATCATCTAGGTGAAAAATAAAGATACTTTTTTTACTGATTCGTGTAGAGAATCGTGGACAGATTTACTAACAACGTCCCTTAAGGGTTACAGGGGATGAAATCACCAGGATAATTACTCAAAAAATCTGTGATCAGTCAGTGATTGAACGCTTGCCTTCCATGGTCTGAGATCGCGGATCTACTCCCGGTCCGCCCCTTTGACTTTTCAGATTCATGTGCTGAGCAAAATTCTATTATCACTTGCGTTAAAGGAGGAAAAAAAAAACGCCGAAATGACCGCTTTACACTCATTCCCTCCAAGATGTGCCTAAAGGCGTGGCTCTAGATAGAAATTATTCGAGTTCCTAGAGCCTACCTTCGGTGCCGAAGATGACCACTCCAGTGGTTTAAGCCGGTAGGAGTCCGGCATACCCCTCCGCCCTTCCCCGGGGCGGAGGAAGTACATGACGTATTTCCACCGGATCAATGAAATAAAAAATAAAAGCCCAGCGTAGTGGACTAAGATCTAACCTTGTTTAGCGTCAGAAAATAATCCGTAATGGGCTGATAATGTTAAAATTACTCACATAAAGTTAGAACCAAATTACGTTTATTTTGTATAGTTGCAGCTGCTTCGGTTTCTTTTCTACTTATGAAATAGATTATTTAGAAATCTAATTATGAAAACTTAAATAGCATAACAAAGTGTTCAACGACCTTTAACCTCAGCAGCATACTTTCTACAGCTATATATACACATTGTTTCATTCATTTATTTACCTTTTTCTTTTATTAAAACACAAGAACGTGTGAGACGTGTATTTTCCCCATACCCATATTTTCTCCCCATATACGCACAAAGTAATCCTCTTACGTGGTAATTCTTAGCGAAATGGAACAACGCTGTGTTGAACTTACTCGGTCGGATTAAGGAAGCCAGTTGTTTCCGAAGAGAAAATGTTTTGTTTGTTGCAGATTTGTTTTAATTTATGTTGCTTTCTTTGTTAATGGGAGAGTATCGATTGGCGATTATTAGGTAAGGTAGTTTGTAAGTAGGATAGTAGAATTCTGTACCCTCAGTGAAATCGCTTTAGTGATATCCCATAATACATCTAATTATTCGTGTTGATTAATAAGGAAAGTGATTTGTGAACGTTTATATTGTACCTACCTGGCATCGAATGTCAAATCTTTATCTATCTATCTAGGGTCCTATATAATAGTATACCTTATTTAAAGGGACTATGAGTAAGTTCTAGGGAAGTCTTTCATTAAATAACAACATGTAATTTTAAATTTCTTTGCAATCATATCAGCCACAGGACGTCCACTGCTGAACAAAGGCCTCCCCCGTAGATTTCCACAACGAGCGGTCACATGCCGCTCTCATCCAACGACTCCCAGCGACCTTCACCAGGTCGTCTGTCCACCTCGTTGGAGGTCATCCCACGCTGCGTTTTCCGGTGCGCGGTCTCCATTCGAGAACCTTTGTGCCCCAACGGCCTTCAGTTCTACGAGCAATGTGCTCTGCCCATTGCCACTTTACTAATCCTTTCAGCTATGTCGACAAATTTAGTTCTTCTACGGATCTCCTCATTTCTGATTCGATCTCGTAGAGAAATACCAAGCATAGCTCTCTCCATAGCTCGCTGAGTGACCTTGAGCTTTCTTATGAGGCCCATTGTGAGTGACCACGTCTCTGTTCCATATGTCATCACTGGTAACACACACTGGGTAAAGATTTGCGTTTTGAGGCATTGCGGCTTTTCTTTGCAATAATATTTAATAATTATTTATATAATTATGAAGCTTCTTAGACATAAACAAGACATGGTCTTCCTTATTTGGAATTGTACTGTAAAATTGGACACATTTATGCCGTATGTGCTTTTTTGTAATAATGAGCTGTAGGAACTTGAATATATTTACTCCTTTTCTACCACTCTACTTTCTTATATTATACATTCTTATATATAGATTATATTTTTCCCGCAATAAAAGGCGTGACCTCTGTAGTAACACGTCACTGTGTACAAAAGAACTCAATATTTCCAAAGTACTCGTATTTTCATGTCCTTGGCTAACAGGCGACCGTGTCGGATCGTATTGACGCCTTTTGTCGACCAAAGCCTGACCGATTCTATAACTGGAAATGTAATGTGTTACGGATATTTTGCTAGCAATGGTTTCGGGTTAAGGCCGCGATTCCTTTTTATTTGGTGTAGAAACAAAAGATTGGCATTTCGTTTTTTTTTAGTTTGAGAACAATGTCTTAACGCTTGACTTGCAACGTTTAAAGGGCTTTGTGATTTAGAATTTCCTTTTTTTAGATTTGTAGTCATTGTTACGAGTTGGGCAACTTTTGAGGACAACTTACAAAGGCTGCCAAGTGGTCGGTTTTTTATGAATATATTTTCCGACTAGTATAATTTTTGAGGCCCTTTTAATTATTTTTGTTTTCCGTCCTTCTCGTTGGAAGTTGTCCGGAACTGCGTTTTCCGGTGCGCGGTCTCGACTCGAGAACCTTTTTTGCTCCAACGGATGACTGTTCTACGAGTTCTACGAGTGACGTGCCCCACCCATTGCCAACTTCAGCTTGCTAATTCTATTTTAGCTATGTCGGCAACTTAGTTCTTCTACGGACCTCCTCATTTCTGATTCGATCTCGTAGAGAAATCCCAAGCATAGCTCTTCATAGCTCGCCGACTGACCTTTCGCGTACAAATAGTAAAAAAGCAGTTACCCTTCGCTTGTCATATCGTTCGACCTGGTTAAGGTAGCTGGGAGTCTTACGATGAGGGTGGCATGTAACTGGTCGTTGTGGAAATCTATGGGGTAGGCCTTTGCTGAGCAGTGGACGTTATGATGATGATATTTTAATTAATTGTTACCTTGTTTCGTTTCATACTCTTATTTCCCTCGTTTCTGCATGCTTGCTTTTGGGTCACGTCATATCATATACTTCCTTGTCGTTATCTGCCATATCATTAATATATTAATGTTCCATATTTACACATTAACCTAAATGTTTCTCGTTATATGTATTACCATCAACATTCTCAATTATTTTATAAGAGTTTAGATTCATGGAGTTTCTTCCCGGTTATTCTCAGTACAACCAACCAATGGAAACCGAGCAACTTACATTCTGAAGTTTCATAAGTGCCAGTAATTGTTACAATTATTAGATTGAAATAAAAAAAATAAAAAGCGATTTCCTGATTAGAGTCTGTACTTATTCAATAACATCAAAAACCTTTTCCTTTCGGTTATTGTTACTTTTTACATTTAACAAAACATTGCTCGTCCCTAATTCTTTTGAACACCGTCGTTTTCAGAATAGTAACAACGGAGGTGTCATTTAAAATCGTTTAGCAGGTTTTGAGTGAAACACCTACAAAGAGTAAAAACGACAGCTTCCTTTCACTTGTCATATCGATCTAAAACTACGTTTTCATAAATAACTTCGAAGAGCTTTGGTCTTTAATGATTTGCTAGTGGTCGCCCAGGGGTCGAAAATAGGACCGTAATTCATGGAATTTTATACATATTGTATATACATTTTAACTTTCTGCACTCCTCCTCCATATGAAATTTAACTATGCCAAATCGCACACTCGCGTGTGCGTGTGTGTCGCGAGTGGGCGCAATGTGCTTAAAAAGGGGTAAAAAGTTTATTTTCCCGTATTAATATATTCTGGTAAAGAAATCACCAATATTTATCCAAATTTTATCAGTGTTGGTGATTATGGTTTTATATGTCTGGTGTTTATCTCAGGGGTCACAGATATTGTCAGTAGATGTGTTCCAGGGATCAAGGAGATATGATATGTAGATAATGGTCGTATGCCCACTGTTATGTAAATGTTAATTTTATTATATAGATAAGCCAATTAGCGTACTTAATCAGTGCCTAAACTTAATTATATAATGCTCCTAGATCATCTCTGCTTTATTAGTAACCCAGGATAATTAATGGTCGATTCAAGAGGAAATAATGATCTTTAATCGGAATTCAGGGGTTCCATTATGTTCTTATTGAGGGAATACATGCATTATGTCATTTAATATAGGGATTAAAGCCTCAATTCCGTGCGGCGACCACTCCATTTCCTTCTGTGGTAAAAGGCTTCTTACAGCCGATTTTTTTTATTTTTTATGATCAATCTAATGCAAAATCTTCAGATTTAAGAGTTTGAAATTGATCTGTTTTTGTGTTAAAACAGATCAATTTCAAACTCTTAAATCACACTTCAAACAAAAACACACAAATTGTCAATCCCAAATCCAAAGATTTTAGAATAGATTGATTATTATTAATTTTGTGGTGGGTACTGGCAAATGCCCGCCAAAATTACGACACAATTGGAAATTTATGTGGGGCCTCCACAGTTTCCTTCCTTGTTCAGCAGTGGACGTTCTTTTGCTGCATATTATGATGATGAAACTCTGTAGAAATAAAAATACTGCATTAAAAGCTATTTCTTTATACGAATGGTTAGAACTGCAGCAGCTTAAATGCGTAATACACTCATAATCGTAATTGGTTCCGTTTTAGCAGTTTAACAATATTTATTGCGCTCTATGGTTTATAGTTGAATTCATTCTTGTTACAATTAATTCGCTATTTATCTATATTATGTCGGGTGTGGCACGGTAACGAAAAATGATACCATGGAGTCAGTACATGATTCGGTACATGAAACTGCAATGTAAATAAAGACTAAACGGCTGTTGTTTTGTTACAGTTCACGCATGAGGTCATTGCTCGCAGTAGCATAATAATATCATATCATAGTCCAATAATCACGTAGCGTTATGATCGCGTTGTTTACGATACATTGCGTGCTCAAAAATGACAAAAAGTGCAACCTATTATTTGCGAGATAAGTGGCTTTCCTATTTTTAGTATCTTCTACATTTTGTAAATGTGAGAACTTCGTCGACTTGATTAATAATTCTCGTTCTATTCTATTAGGTCCTATATAATAATGTATATGAAATAAAAACTATGAATATCTCTCCGCTTAACAAATGGATGTACCAATGTACATCGTTGAACTGTCAAAATAAAAGAGATTACGATTGCGAAAGTTTTAATAAGTGACAGGAGTGGCAGCACTTAGTGGAATGCTAAAAATATGAGAACTGCAATTCGCTGACTACTACTAAACAGTACGTGTGTCATATGGTACGTGGTAGCGGTCTAGAAACCCAACATACAACTTATGTAAGTTCATCTTGAAATCCCGTTGCAGGTCAGGTACACACAATATGCGTAGATACCGTATGTTATTAGTAACGCGCTCCATCTTCGAAAGTCGGTATATTTTAATCGTTATCTGCTAACTTCTCTGCGTCACATCACTAAATACCGCCGAAATGATGTCTTGCTCACAAATACAAGGCTGAATCTAGTGTTGTTCAGATGGTGTGTCTTCTGCTCTATTTATTCAAACTTTTCTTCTTTATTGTTACAGCCATGAGCCGGAAGGCGGCGGGCGGTGCGGTGACGGGCCGCTAGCGCGAGCCATGCAGGCCGCACAATCAGGCGGCTCGCCCAAGCGACATCACACATCTGCGCCTGCGCATGGTAAGCGAAATTGCTACTTTATTAGTGACTAGCTGGGACCAGCGGTTTCACCCGCGTTTAATTTAAAATAAATTTAGAGTACTTCGACATAGACACGTGACATAGAAGAAATATATTGAATTTCAAGGGTTTTATTTTTTTACGCGGAACTCTAATTATTTTTCTAAAATAAAACTAGCCTAAGTTATTCCTTATAACATCAGCTATATGCCAGTGAAGGTCCCGTCAAAATCGGTTTCGGAGATTACCCGGAACAAACAGACAGACAGACAGACGGACAAACAGACAGACAAAAAAAATAGTTTTTTTGTTGTATGTAACGTACATACTTTCATATGCATTTAATACAAAGCTGTTATTTTGACATTACTAACCGACACTTCAATTTTATTTATTTGTATAGATATAACGTAGTGTGATCATCGATTGTGGAACGGTATTTAAAAGCCGGTAAATGAGAGGGAGTTTACTCAGCAGTAGATGGAAAAGCTGTCAATGATGATTAGTAATGTTACGTACGCGTTATTCAAAAATAAAAAAGAGTGAGATAGCTATTGTATCTATAGCTCTTCCATGGGCCTCGTTACAGGTTAAGAATAAAATACATAAAATACAATGAGAGAACGAAATAGTGTTGCATACAGCGCCGGACTGGTTGTGAAGCAAACTCGAACTTGCCAAAAGTTCGGCCAACTACATTATGAAGAACAATAAAAATTTCAGTAGCTAGAACAACAATCTTCCTCCACTACCTACCTGGGCTCCCTCCAATACATAGAGAAACATCAAGGTGCAGTTATCGTTAGTTATCAAGGAAAGAAAACAATTCATGTCGAATCATGAAGTCGCCAAAACACGGACGGAGATTGGCGATCACTCCACCGACAAGAACTTAGTTCAGAAATAAATAGGTATATATACCCATTGCACACTCTTTAGTACTAAGGTTCTTAAACTCCTCCGCACTCCCCTTTCTCCACATTCCTTTCTCAGTTGCCTCTGGCAATATATTATCGCTTTAAAAGTCGAGCCCAACAAGCCCGTCTTTTGTTCTTTTTTAATGAGAAGCACGTTATATTACCTGGAAAAACGTAAACCACGTTTAATTAAAATACGGACGCGTTACGTGTGTGAAAAATCTTGTGTCGCTATTCGTCCTTTTTTTGAAATTTAATGTAAAAGGGATTGAGTAAAGGATTCTCGTGTTAGTGTTCCGTGAAATGGTTTAGGCTCAATGTCTTTTTTTAAACGAAGCCACACGCTAGGCTTTCTCCTGTGTCTTGGGTGCGTTTACAAACACAAATTCCACACACAATACACCCAGACCCGGAACAACTACCTGCAGATCATAGAAAGCTCTGTTCCGTGCGGGAATCGAACCCGCGACCCGGTGCGCGCCAACTGTATCAGCCACTGCACCAACCGTGCCGTCAAATTTTTAGCTTGTTCATCGAATCTAACATCGTACATCGTAACTATTGTTATTAATAATCAGTGACGTTTATCAATGAATTTAATTAAAAATAATTCATCATAAATATAATATATTTTTAGTAGATAAATGTTATTAATGGAATGATAATACAGTCGTTTTCTATTTAATATTTATTTATAAATTGTTATTATAGTATTCTGCATAACAAACACAATAAACACTTAATACATTGTTTATGGATATATAAATTAAAATTAAAACCATCGACTCCCAGCTACCTTAGTTTGGTCGTATTTATATTTAAATAAATAAATAAAGCTATTCCGGGGTCATGTTTGTACATTTTAATATACAAGTGTTTGAACTTCCGGAACAGCGGTCTATTTATAGGAAGACAGAAGACGAGGTATATTTTTTTGAATTTTAGTCTAGTCTGTCTTTTTGTTCCCGCCTTACGAGATAACAGCTATACGGATTTCGATGGGATTCCAATACTTTAGGGTTGAGACCCCAATACCACGATCTGAGATACTCCTTGACCTCTCTATGGTATGTTGTGTTTGTATGTTCGAGATTCGCACCGAAACTACTTGACAGATTAAGTAGAAATTTTGCAGTGATATCCAAACGATGGGTCAACAATAACATGTATAAATATTTACGCTATTGTATTTGGGAGATGAGCAATAAAACATTGTCTATGTACGTTCGCATCACCACTTGGTTATAACGAAACCGTATGTCATACAATAACAACCATTACGACCAATATTAAAGAGTACTTCGGCACAAGGGTTGGATAGCAGGCACGCCCGAAAACACGCGCCTCACAGCAGTTTCAATTTATTGTGCGTTTGATTAATCCCATTACTTTACCATCCATTTGCTAGGTAGGTGCAGTTTTTATGAAATGAATCTGTTTGCGAGTACTGACAGCACACGGTTGGGCGTGGGCCACGCTTCGGAGAATTTTAGGGAAGTAACAGTGTAAATTAGGTCACGTCGGTTCTATTAAAATAGCTTGCGGGTGATTTTAGTGCACTGTGATATTTACAATTACTGAAGCGATAAACGATACAACTGATACTGGCAGTGAGAACATTGATTGTACTCACTTCTGGCTGGTCCGCTGGAAGAGATTATTTGAGAAATGAACAGCTACAGTGATCAGCTCGACATCTTGAAATCTAGTGGACTTTGTCTATTTTTAGGTCTAAGATGGTGTATCATATCGGCCATTTATACGTGACCACTGCTGACCAAAGGTCTTCCCTATAGATTTCCACAACTGTGTCATCATTTTCACACATCACATACTCACCACGCTTGGCAGGCGGGTTGGCAGCGCAGTATGGCTACCGGTTCACAAAAGGGACGCTGCGGCCCATCCGTCTGGTTTAGATTCCCTTAGTCGCCTTTTACGCGTCCACAGGAGATGGGGGGTGCTATATTCGCAACCAGGACACCACACGGTCCTGATGATGGTGTATATATGAACATATATGTGTGATCATACATGCATATACAGGCTTTCCCAGAAATAATGGATAAGCCTGAAACACCTCATAGTACAGCCGGCGCTCAAAAAAAAAAAAAAGTCCCAGGTAGCACTTACGATAAGTAATAAATAATTTAGTTTGTAAAAGTTATTATTCAAAAAAACGTACGAAACCCTAGGCGGACAACTATTTAAAAAAAATACCGATTTCGAAATGGTAAATACATCATTTTATCTAGTGTAAATACGAGTTTTTTGCTATTAATATGCAGAATCTGTAAATTCAATTAATAACAACATTTTAAAGAATCTATGATTTCTTGTCTTAAACTGTAGGTATCTGATGATTAGGGATTCATAAAAAAACAGTTATGTACATTTATTAAACAGGAGACGCCGCGACACTGTCTACTGTAGCTTTGCCTTCCGCATCCAGTCCATACCTTTCCTTGTTCTTTGAAAATAAGAATCCATGGGAGATACTTACCAAATCGTATTTATTCTTTGTTTCATTAATAACTTGTAAACAAGCAGAATGTTCCCATAACGGTAATTTTTATTTATTTATTTATCATTAATGGGATCAGTGGTCTACCGCATTGGAGTTTTGAAGGTGACTACATCATCATCATCATTTCAGCCGAATAAAGTCCACTGCTAGGCACAGTTCTCCTCCAAAGATCGCCACAAAGACCAGTCTGGGTGTGTAGTATGCTCAATGGGGGGTTATGCCATAATCGCCATGCAGATAGGTGGGTTTAAGATCGCAGTTCAGTTGTTAATTTACTCGATATACGCTGCTGCCCATCCTCCGGCTAATCCCATAGTTGCCATTTACGACACCCACAGGATGAGATAGGTTGGAGCTACTATTAGCCGGTACTCACAAGATCAAAATGACTAAAAAGGTACCCACTACTTATAAATAAATTATTCCAATCTTTACTTAAGTGTAAAAGTAAACAGTACTTATTCTTATTTTAAACTTGAACTCAACGATTCGTCGTAAAATCTCTCTCAATAAATAAATCAAAGAAACGTGACAAGAATACCACTTATAGCTGTGAAAGTCCGCCATAAACATCAGGCCCCATAGGAGTCATCGCCTCGTTCAGCAATCAATAGCTAGTAATGACGCGAGACTGCGTGGTAACGAACCTTACAATATTTTTTGAAGTGACTATTTTTGGAACGGTGTGATTTGAATTTTATGAAACGAAAATGTGTAACGAAAGAGAGACAACTATAAATGTATTTATAGGTTTTAGCCTCTGAGAGAATGAGATAAAACACGTTTCTATATAATTTCCTTATTCCCTATTGACAGCGTGTGAACTCACACTCGACAATTTTTTATTTTTTATTGGATTATTAAACTAACGGTAGGAGAAAAGTAAGGGAGTGGGAGAATTTTCATAAATTATAAGTATTAATGTATGTCTTTAGAGTTCCTAAGAACGAAACCACGGCGCAGCCCATATAGCATCCACTCATGTGTCTGTCTGTTTATTCGCCAATTTGCTTCGAATCGACTAGACTAGGATTAAGTTGAAATTTGGTACACATATAAATATCTGCAAATTACGGACGTGTAACGTAAATAAATGAATTTTGAATACGGCGGTCACTTTTACGGCTTTTTTTTACGGCGTGCCAAATTAGAAAATAAAGAATAAGGTTTTGCAGTCTGTATCGTGTCATATATGAAATGGAAGGGCTTATTGTGAGGGGATCAAATTTAATTATTTCACAATTTTAAAATGAATCGTTTTAAAGTTATTTAAGAAAATAGATGAAAACTGACCATTTCTCATAGCTCCACCCCATCTCTTCCCGTGGGTATCGCAATACTATGGGAAGTACATTTACAAGTCATCTGCGCTTAGCAACCCACCTGTTAAGCATGACGATTATGGCAAAACGTCCCAATGAGTACACAGCAAACTCAAACCAGTCGTTGTACCGATCTTTGGGGGAAGCGTAGACCAATGGTGGACGTGTTTTGGCTGAAATAACAGTGATTAACACGGACTATTCATCATTATACGTATTTATTTTCTGTGTGGACTCCGTATTAAAACTATAGCACCACTTCTCCCGTGGATGTCGTAAAAGGCGATTAATAGGCTCTAAACCAAAGGGATGGGCAGCGTCCCTTTTGTGGAATAGCATCATTCTGCACTCACCAATACGTTTGCCAAGCGTGGTGAGTATTGGCAACCCCTCCCCAAAATAATGACACAATTGTGGAATTCTATGGGGGGGGAGGCTTTTGTTCAGCAGTGGACGTCTTTTGGCTAATATGATGATGATGATTTTCACCATCATCGTTCTTACCTCTTGTCCGAATGTCGTTATTTTGCGTTTGTGGATTTCCAGTCCAATTACTCACTTTGCTTAAAGGCGTTCTGACTAGGATACGCAAACCAAGGTGCGGATTGCAGTTAATGCCTGAGCTAATCCCGCACCCCTGCCGTTAGGTAGGCGGCAATTAAAAAGAAAGAAAAATATTTTATTATTACACAAAGACGCACACTATGTAGGTACATACAATACACACACACACAAAGAATACATGCACACTATATAATGGACGGCACGGTTGGTGCAGTGGCGACTGCTGCGCTCCGGGTCGCTTGCACGGAACAAATATTTGTATAATCTGCAGATAGTTGTTCGGGTTCTGCGTGTGTGTATTGTGTGGTAAATTTGTGTCTGTAAACGCACCCACGACACAAGAGAAATCCTAGTGCGGCATTTTTTTTAACTATAAATAACTTAAATTAAACATCAACAAAAAGACAAATTGGGCGTAAAGCTTTATCCCAGCTAGACATCAATCGTGGCGGTAGAACGCAAAACATGCAAGCATGCGTGTGTACCATGGACATTACACTACACAGCTAAGACAAAGAATAATAAAAAAACAAAACAAGAAAATTAACTTATCACGTCAGCCCGTAAATGTCACGGGGATATTGCCATAATCACCACACCTGGCAGGTGAATCGGTGATCATAGTATGTTGTTATTAGCACAAACAATTGCTCATACGACCAAAATAATACCCGGTAGTTTTAGCCGGTATGAGACCAACAAGCCTTGGTGGCGGACTTCTATGAGTTGTTTCTCCGTGATAAAAAATGGTAACGCAAACTGTGACGTATACGACCAGCGCCACCTAGCGACCGAGCTCTATCCTTAGGAGAAAAGATACCCTTATGTTATGAATTAATATACAAAAATGATTTTGTTATCATATTTGCCGTGTGGTGCCGGCTCTGAATACCACCACCCCATCTCCTCCCGTGGTTGTCGTAAAAGTCGGTTAAGGGATTAATCGGAGGATGGGCAGCAGCGTTCTTCGAGTACATTAACAACACAACTGCCATCGCCAACCCGTCTGCCAAGCTTGGTGATTATAGCGAAACCCCCCAACGACCCACAACACACCCATATCGGTCGTTGTGGTGATCTTTGGGGGAGGCCTGTGTGTGTCCAGATGTGGACTTCATTCGGCCGAAATGATGATGATTTTGTTATCATAATCAAGTTGGCATGTGTATGCATGGCATTTCATGTGTAAATACGGCGCACTTAGAAAGAACAAAGAAAAAAGAAAGAATATTTATTATCGCCCAAAACACGACGCACAATTAAAAACAATACAAATACGACATTATCAATAGCACTATCAGTTCAACTGGCAACCCTCACTTGACGTTCCTTAAATTTAGCTTTATAGTATATTAGTAGCAAAGACTTCTTCAACAATACTCCCAATTTAAACTAATTGCAGTATTCTCATCTTCCTCAGGCGCAGGTGGCGACCAATCTACGCTAAGGGTCCACCTTCCCAACGGTGGGATCAACGTGGTGCGAGCGTCGGCAGACGAAGATGTGAGGTCCGTTTTAAGACTGCTCGCTTCACGGCTTGCAGCTGGCGACAGGGTTTATACCTCCTGCTACGCGATGAGGGCAAAGAGGCTTACCACTGGCAAGGTAGGCACCAAAATTAGAGACTTTAGTATGAAGATGTGAAGTCCGTGTTCAGGCTGGGGACGGCTTGCAGCCAGCGACTGGGTTTATAAGTCCCGCTACACGTTGGGGGCCAAAAGGTTTACTACTGTAAAGGTGGGCACTACTATTAGAGACTGTAGTTTGAAGATGTGAAGTCCGTGTTAAGGCTGGGGACAGTTTGCAGCCAGCGACTGGGTTTATACGTCCCGCTACTCATTGGGGGCCAAAAGGTTTACCACTGGCAAGGTGGGCACTACAATTAGAGACTTTAGTATGAAGATGTGAAGTCCGTGTTCAGGGTGGGGACGGCTTGCAGCCAGCGACTGGGTTTATAAGTCCCGCTACACGTTGGGGGCCAAAAGGTTTACCACTGGAAAGGTGGCCACTACAATTAGAGACTTTAGTTTGAAGATGTGAAGTCCATGTTAAGGCTGAGGACTGCTTGCAGCCAGCGACTGGGTTTATACGTCCCGCTACTCATTGGGGGCCAAAAGGTTTACCACTGGCAAGGTGGGCACTACAATTAGAGACTTTTAGTTTGAAGATGTGAAGTCCGTGTTAAGGCTGGACGCCTTGCAGTCGGCGACTGGATTTATTCGTCCCACTACGCGTTTGGGGCCAGAGAGGCTCACCACTGACATGATGAAAGACGTGAAGTTTACTACGTGTGCTGGGTGCATGGACTGTGTTCATTGACAGCGTTCACACGTCCTGCCACTCACAGAGAGCTAAGAAGTCTGGGTGATACCATAGAATAGCATGATTTTTATTACTTTCCCCGCCCTAGAATTTGTCCTGGTTCGTGGGTTCAATTTACAGACATAGTACTCACATGCATAAACACCCAGACCTGGAAAAACAACCTGTAGACGATACAAAAAAAAAAAACCGTTCATCGATCGAACTCGTGACACGTGACAGATTGGCAGAAAACCAATCGCTTAGCCACTGCGTCAATCGTGCCGACTGTCTATATATCACTGTCTTAAAGATTGTAGGGTGAACATGTGAATTACTTGGTAGGTATACTGCCCTTAAGGCCTTAGGCCAGCTTCAGGATCTACACCTCTTGTATCGCACAATGACTAAGTTGGACAAGAACAAAGTGCTGTCAGGCCAGGCTTGCGTATGCAGGATGTATGTTGCACTGAGAGAAAATTGGCAATTGATTTCGTCGTTTAAAAGCTTATACCCAATAACCATTATCCTCAGATTCGCTGGATCCACCAAGACACTCCAGTCTCAGAGCTGCTCACAAAATGGCCGGCGAGCGAGTGGCGACTAGAATTGCGCGTGCGATACCTGCCAGCTAACCTCCGTGACCTGTGTGACGCCGACCGAGTCACCTTCCATTATTATTACGACCAGGTTTGTGACCATCATCCGACCTTATAATAAGTACCTTGGCTATACGTAGTCTATCCAATTTGTACTCTCTGGTCTAACCATGCACGTAGTTAAAACGTTGTGTAGTAAGTAGTGTGGGGCACTAGAATTTCCCCTATAGTATCTTAAGTACAGATGACAGTCAGAAATCTCACATGGACAAACCCGTGTAAGAGAAAAAGTATCTTGTAGGCCATGTATTTTTCACAGTGGAGACTGAATCTCGGACGGGTATCACAGCAAGCCAATGGCTTAGCCACTGCACCAATCGCTTAGCCACTGCGCCAATCGCTTAGCCACTGTGCAGATCGCTTAGCGACTGCGTCGATTGCTTAAAGTGTTTAATAGTTGCAAATCGGCCCGTCTCGCTATTTGATTAATGTATCATCTCTTGTTTACGTATTAATGATAATGTTTTGTATTTCAGGTGCGACACGACTACCTCAACGCCAACCATCCTATGGTAGACCAGGATCTGGCGATACAAATATGTTGTTTAGAAATTAAGTGAGTACATCTGTTATTAGCTCTAACATCATCAATATATGTCATCATCATCATTTCGGCCGAATGAAGTCCACTGCTGGACACAGGCCTCCCCGAAAGATCACCACAACGACCGACATCGGTATGTTGTGTGCTCATTGGGGGGTTTTGCCATAATCGCCACGCTTGGCAGACGGGTTGGCGATCGCAGTTGAGTTGTTAGTGTACTCGAAGGACGCTGCTGCCCATCCTCCGGCTAATTCCTTAGTCGACTTTTACGACACCCAGGAGGAGGAGATGGGGTGGTGGCATTCTGAGCCGGCACCACACGGCAACAATCAATATATGTGTAGATCGGATATTCTGAACAACAAGGCACCACGATGCGTTCAATCATCGATGAATCCTTATATTTTTTAAATAAAAATAGAGATTCAAAACAAGGTAATGATTCTCAGTGTATCTGGTTCATAAATACCTACGTATAGATACCGCTAGTTGTCTAGAAATAACTAAAAATAAAGTTGCCTACAAATCCAGATAAATTCTGGGAAAATCGCAACTATTCTGATTGAAATGTAACATATCGATCCTGTAGATTATAATGTATTGAATCGGTCGCTGCAAACTTTTTGGGCAGAAAATATATTAAATATTAATAATTACTTCACAATTCCAGATACTTCTGTAAGGATATGCAAATATCTCTGGACAAGAAGTCCAACATCGAGTACTTGGAAAAAGAGTTCGGTCTGCACAAGTTCCTGCCGAAGTCGGTGCTGGAAGCCATCAAACCCAAAGTGCTCAAGAAGGCTATACAGCAACAGTTCAAAAAGGTAACCATTATGTACTTGAAAAACCTTATTAAATGATCCTGAGGTAAAGTTTTGTTTATATCAAGTTGCCATATCGCCACTCCGACAGCCAAGCATGGTAATTATAGCAAAATCCTCGATCACCACGTTCAGTAATCGACGTTAAAAAAAAAGCTAGGGTTGGGTATCCAGTGGTTTTCTTTTGTGAAAGCGTCATGCTCCTGAAGGAGACCGCAGAGTGGGGTCTGGAGAGGGCCGAACCCACTCCGAGAACGGTGGAGCTCGGGCCCGGTGCCCAAGTCCAACACGTCTAATCAACACGCCTGTTCTGCATGCCATCACTCTATAGCGCGTGGGCTAGAGGGCAGCGTTTCACAGTCGTTAACTCCGAGATGTGCCTAAAGGCGTGGTACCAATGCGCGGCTCTAGGGTGATTGTACGAGAACCTGGAGCAGCCTCCCTTCAATGCCGAAGATGACTGCTCTAGTGGTTTTAGCCGGAAGGAGTCCGGCAAGCCCCTCCGCCCATACACCGGGCAGAGAAAGCAACCAATTATTTCCACGGGGTTAATTTAAATGAAAGAGTCTCAATGTGTAAACCCCATTATATGTTTTTTTTTCAGGTGGCAAACCTTAGCGACACAGAATGCATGTTGAAGTACCTCGACACGATGCACACACACTATTGTTACGATCGGGAAACATTCACAGGAGCGCTTGGCACCGGCTGGGCTATACCTGTGGAGCTGGCCATCGGACCCGACATAGGTATGGAACCGCTAAGTTTCTTAAGAGATAGTCTCGAGAGTATAGACTAGACTCTACCCGTGGTAGGTCTTGGCGCGGTTGGTGCAGTGGCTGATACTGTCAACTGCTGCGGTTCTGGTCGCGAGTTCGATAATTACTATCCTTAGAAGCTGAGCAAAAAGAAAAAAAGACAGAAAGCGACGCGGTGGGTCGGGAGCCTAGGGCGGCTGCGACGAGATCCGAACATTACTGAGAA
The DNA here is from genome assembly GCA_947459985.1 of Diloba caeruleocephala. Classification (NCBI taxonomy): domain Eukaryota; kingdom Metazoa; phylum Arthropoda; class Insecta; order Lepidoptera; family Noctuidae; genus Diloba; species Diloba caeruleocephala. The sequence goes on along the minus strand of OX381627.1, from coordinate 8,926,984 downwards.
GGGCCGAACTATGCATGCCTATGTAATGAAAACCAGTATATACTAATACCACGTTTAAAACGTATAAAATATTGTCTATCCAGCACTCTAAATTATTTATAAATAATCCGATATCTTTTAAATTAAACGGCGAACGGATGGCCATTGGGGCAAAAAGGTTCTTGAATGGAGACGGCGCACCGGAAAACGCAGCGTGGGACGACCTCCAACGAGGTGGACAGACGACCTGGTGAAGATCGCTGGGAGTCGTTGGATGAGAGCGGCATGTAACCGCTCGTTGTGGAAATCTAAGGGCCTTTGTTCAGCAGTGGACGTCCTGTGGCTGATATGATGATGATGAAACGGCGGGTTAAACCGCAAGGCACAGCTAATATTGAATATTAACAGGGTTGACGTTTAGGACGCCGACGCGTCGTTTACCGTTTGCGCCTATGCAACAATGGCCGCTGCTTTGCGATTGACATAACTTGTTATGTTGTAAAATGAAGTCAATTGTAATTTGTATTCTTCCATATGTATTTATTAGGTTTCTATTTATCTTAGTGTACACTGTATGTTTACGTCTTTACTCTAACATATTAATCATTACTTCGCTAATTTAAAGTATGAAGTACTTACTTTTTAGTTTTTCACTGGTAGGACTCCAATACGTCACACAAAGGTTGTTGCTGAAAACCAGCGCTGTTGGCTCTAGGTTCGTCCGGCGCCACGGCATAATGCTGAGCAATTACCTACATTTCTGCCCACATACGACGCACAATTTTGTACATCAATAATTTATTTCATTTGTTGTGTATAACTGTAACCTATTTGTTGTTGTTTGGTTGCACAGATTACTTAGACATACTACTTTTTTTCTTTTTTTATTACATCGAGAAACCACAACCACAGATAATACAGATCCATTGAACTTTATAAACTGGATTATCAGAGATCAAATTTCTTATGGACTGAGAAATTTTATTTAAAATCCGTGCTACAATTTTTATATTTCTGTTTTTTTATAATGTTATTATTATTTTGGCTGAAGAAAGTCTAGTTTTAAGTCTTGTGTTAAGTGTTGTATGTGTCAATTGCGCGTAGAAATAAACCTTTTTCTTTCTTTCTTTCTTTCTTTCTAGGAAAACTAGTTCAAGTTCGTTTCCTCCATACACCCCATTATGAATGAATACCAACAGAAAATTATTATATTTGCTTTCAGACATATCGTACGTGTCGCACAAGGCGGGCGAACCCCCCACATACACCAAAATAGCGTCGTTCTGCGACATTGTCGCCGTGCAGACGCTCAAGTCCAACTGCACGCAACAATCTCAAACACAGGTACACAGTTGTTGAGTTAGTATAAAAACTCTGCGATCACAAACTCAGTGTTGATAGATGCAGCGGTACACATACCGGATTAGAGACATTTGAACTCTTAAAAAGCAATTTTTTGTCAATAATTTGATTTTTTTAAGGATAAATAAAAAACTATGCACTCTTGATATTGTTCACTATTTCCTTTTAAACCATGATATTTTTCTATCTATCTATCTAATTAACTATATTTTTTAACATGAAAATGAAATAACGTTTATTCAAAATAGACTAAAAATCGTACTTTTTGTACGACAACGTAAAATAAGACAGCCCTCAATAACGCCTACCCATAACCGTTTCCGAGGAAGCGGCGCTACAAACTCCTCAGCAACGCGTTTCTGTTTGTTACGTTATATTATTTTATTTTAAAATTATTGTATTAATATGCTTTATAAAAAATCTAAAGCAATGTAGGTATATAAAATTGCATTATATCGTAATTTTATGTTTAGTATTATATTTGTAATATTTGCCTTCTCTTGGCGTTCGACGCGAATTTTAGAAAATTTAAGATATAAATCAAATCTGCAGCTGTAAACACTAATGTGGTATTATTAATACCGCTGGAAACTTAGAATTATGTGGTAATAATTAAGTTAGGCTTTATCCATGGCCGTTAAATAAATAATATAAAAATAACTATTAATTTTCGAGTAGTATAAAATAAAATAGAAAAAGAAAATATGTACGTCAATTTTGAGACGATCGGAATCTTCTGCCTCAGTCTATTTATCTCGTTTAATTGTTAGGATAAAAAAAAACACAGGTGATATCGTATCATTATAGCTGATATTTTAATATTTCAGAGCGGGTCTTGTGGTAAGGCGGCGTTACAGTTGCGGGTGAAAGGTGCGACAGAAACTCTCACCATCACGTGTAGCAGTGTAGAGGTGAGCAGAATTAGAACTTTAAGAGTTAGAAGAAAATTAGTCGGAATTCACTGGCGTTTACTGGCTGTTACAAAGCATAAAACATTTGAATAGAAATATTCATAACTAGCTGAAACACGCGGTTTCACCCGCGGTCAATTTAAAAGAAATTTAGAGTACTTCGACATAGACACTTGACATAGAATATATATATTGGATTTCAAGGGCTTTATTTTTTTACGCGGAACCCTAATTATTTTTCTAAAATAAAAGTAGCCTAAGTTATTCCTTATAATATCAGCTATCTGCCAGTGAAGGTCCCGTCAAAATCGGTTCAGCCGTTTCGGAGATTACCCGGAACAAACAGACAGACAGACAAAAAAAATAGTTTTTTTGTTATATGTAACGTTACATACTTTCATATGCATTTAGTAAAAAGCTGTTATTTTGACATTACAAACAGACACTTCAATTTTATTTATTTGTATATATTCCTATTTAGGGTTCAAAGGCAGAAAGATAAAGATAAGCTCTGTGTCGTGGTGTCCTGAAGGTTTAGAAACTCACTAAAGAACTCTTAAGAATCGAGTAGCAGGTTCAAAATCAATAGGATGTATCTGGAATTTATGTCTGTAAACGCACCCACGACACAGGAGAAATCCTAGTGTGGGGCAACGTTTTTTTTAGAAAAAAAATAAGATTACTTTTTAATTGTCATTACTTTCTTAGTTAATCTAAAATACAGCCGACTTTGGGTGTAGGTATAAACCACAGCTTGGGGGGATCCTGTACAATCTTCCCCGAGAAGTGCCTCGGGAGGCGACCTTTTTACAGTCGCCTTCCCTATTGCTAGAGGGGGTGACCGCTTTACAGTATACAATATGGCACTAGTGTGATCTTACGAGGACTTGCAGCCCCCCTTCGGTGCCGAAGATGACCGCTCCAGTGGTTTTAGCCGGTAGTAGTTACCCATTCGCCCTTCCCCGGGGGAAGTAAGTTCATGATGAATTTACACTGGGACCAATAAAAAAAGATATACAAAAAGGTATATCGCTTCGACTATTTTTCTCTACAATTTTTAAGAACAAAATTCAACAATAGGATGGTTGTAATAATGTTTTTCTTTTTGCAGGCTGCAGAAAGTTTAGCAGACTTAGTCGACGGATACTGTAGATTAGTCACAGAGTCGCAGACGTCGTTATGGAATAGAACGAGTGAGTAAACAATATTATTTATTACTTACTATAATAGAGACTGTGTTGTGTCCGGATTAAGAATATAGACGACAGACTAAACCAGAGGGATAGGCAGCAGCGTCCCTTCTGTAGAACAGTAGCCATTCTGCGCTCACCAACCCGCCTACCAAGCGCGGTGAGTAATGGCAAATTCCCCCCAAAATAACGATACGTGGCATGTAACCTGTCGTCTATGGGGAGGCTTTTGTTCAGCAGTGGACATCCTTTAGCTGATATGACAATGATGATGGAGAAACATGGAACACGTATTTAAAGTCTGCAGTACTAAATTTGAAGTAATCATTTTGCTAGTTTGTGTGGTTTGTTCTGTAAATTATCAGACAGGGAGTTGACACTAAAGGCAAGTGCCCGCATCCTGCTATTCCCAAATACTTCTTACTTTTGCAGTTGAGAAGATGTTTTTCAAATCGGTTTTTGGACTGGTTCACATTTTGGAGTTTATTTCAAGCTCTATTCCGTTGCTTAGCAAGTGTTTTGTCCGTAATTTGAAAGGAATCGGAGGAAGTAATCCTTTATCATACATTTATTTTTATTTAACATTTGTTACAAGCTACCGTATGGAAACAACTCAATTGTCAGTGCAAAAGTAAGTCAAATGGTGAGAGACTTTTGGAATTACAATAGTTTAGAAACAACAAAATAGTACTAAGGGGATAAATCGATGTTCCGCCTCATGGCTATGTCCTGTATCTCGGGTACAGTGACACCCAGTCCCGGAACAAAAAAAAACCGGAACGGAAAAAATGTACCGTGTGAGGCTTCTATCAACAATACTACTAGATTAAGGATCAGGGGTGCAATTCTCTAAGCTCAATCATCCATACATCCTTGAATACAGAATTGAAATAACGCTGATACCCAATTTGGTATTCGCTAAGACTGGTCCGCATGGGTCACTGTCTGTAATGTGTCCTTGAATAGCTTCAATCATGTCTTAGCGAGGACCAAATTGGTTTTTCACCGTTATTTCAATTCTGTATTCAAATTTGTATGGATGTCTGAGCTTAAGGAATTGCACCCCAGGAATAAAAACACATCGCTCAAGCTGCGATTGATTATAAACCTGAACACTCAAACATAAAGTTTATTATCGTTTGCAATATATTTGTGTTTAAGATCTTTTGTCATCGGAGTAAACGTAAAAGCAATAAAAACTGCGCCTGAAAACTGTGAAGTCTTTCTTGAATAAGTACAAAAATATTTATTATACGATAATATCAGTCAATGTTGACACAATAGTTGCGCGTTGTCGCAAAACATTGATAAAACAAACGTAATAATTGTTAATTTATTAATATTTCACGTTAAATTCTTTTTTTATTACATAAAAATTTGCTATTTACATAAACTTATCGACATAACGACATTCCCTTAGAAATCGCACCTAGATTTCCGGTAGTTATTAGTTATGTGTTACGGTCGTTATTTTTACAACTTTTGAACCTATATATTTATTGGTGCCCAGTGGAAATTCATCATGAACTTCCTTCGCCCCGGGGAAGGACGAAGGGGTATGCCGGACTCCTACCGGCTAAAACCACTGGAGCGGTCATCTTCGGCACCTAAGGGAGGCTCCAGGTCCTCGTATGATCACACTAGAGCCACCCACTGGTGCCACGCCTATTGGCACATCTCGGAGAGGGTGACTGTAAGGCGGTCACCCCCCCAGGGGGATTGTAAAGGATCCCCCAGTGCGTCCCACGGCAGCGCGTGACCACATGCGTGCTACCGTCTTCTCTTGGGTCGCTTGGTGTGGGCACGCAGATTCCCCAATCTACGCACCCGCGAACCCAGAGGTCCCCCACCTTATAGCAACGGCAGGGGTTTCAGGCGTATCGGAATTAGGCGCCAGGGCGGTTGTTACCCCGGCACCGTCTCCTTCTTCTTCGAGCGGGATCGGCCCTCTCCCGATCCCGCTCTGCGGTCTCCTTCTGGAGCATGACGCTCTCACAGAAGGAGACCACTGCATTCCAATTTTCGTGCTCTGCCAACATAGCTGACACTACTGCTGGCAGAGAGAGATCTTGCCCGATCCGATCGACCAGGATCCGCCGCTCGGAGGCCCACGCAGGGCACGCCTCGAGCGTGTGCTGTGCGGTGTCCTGGTCGCTATCACAATGGTGGCATTGTGCCGTGGCCTCGCGTCCTATCCTGTGCAGGTACGCGCCGAAGCAACCGTGCCCGGTGAGCACCTGCGTCAGGCGGTAGGTGACGCGCTCGCTCCTTTTGAGCCAGGCTCCAAAGAGCGGCAGGACGGCCTCGACGACGCGCTTGGTTGCAAACTGCATCCGCAGGCGATGACGCCACTTTACAAGTGCGCGCCGCCGAGCTAGCCGCCGCAGCTTGTCCAACGCCCCTGGAGGCGCGCCTTCGCCGCTCTGGCGGAGGGAGCGTGTCTGATCGTAGACCCACGCATCCATCTCCGCCAGGATGTCAAAAGGCGGAAAACGCGCCAGGAGAGTTGCCGCCTCGTAGGACACCGTTCGGTATCCTCGTGCGATCCGGATAGCCACTCTGCGCTGCAGACCGTGAATTTTGGTTCTGCAGCGCTGGGCGCCTGATAGTCGAGCTGACCATACAGGCGCCCCGTATAGGACCACGGACCGCACGACTCCTCCGTAGAGACGGCGAACTTCCTCACATGGTCCCCCGAGATTGGGCAGCAGCCGGTGTAGAGCACCCACTACCCTCTCGACTCGAGGGACAACAACTTTTGAACCTGCACTGCGGCATTTTGAACGTCTTATTGTGGCTATGATTGGACCATACTAATATCAAATAAGACCACAATATTTGTGCCCCGCCTCACCGACGTCGCGGAGGCCTATCGCCGCGTCACCTTCTCGTTCAAGTTTGCACTTCTCCCTCCCGTCTCTTTCTCGCGCCGGCCCGTGCCGAGCCTGTAGTTTTTAATTTCCCCTAGTAAATTTTAAATAATACCGATCCAGCCGTCCATAAAACCATAGCTTGGTATCCCCAGCAACGTTCTAAGCCGAGGTCCGAGTCCCGCAGAGGGCGCCCTTAGCGCAAGTTGCTTAGTTTTTAATATTATTTAAAGCCTGGCTTGGGGCCTCTTTTGGCTTCGCCAGAAATGACCGGTTAAGCAACCACATTTCCAAGAAATATATGCAAGAAGCCCAACTAAATAGAAAAACATTTGTGCTCTTATTTTTCGGGCCATTTTTGAAGCGTTCATTGGAAATCTAGTACAAATTGTTGATTGAAGGTGTGAGGGTCGATTCAAAATGGCAAATAGTAGGCTACCCCTTTTGGGTGTGTAATAGGCGACACTGCGATCACCAATTTTTTTTTTTTTTGCTTGACAAGGGTCGTGATTATGGCAGATATTGCCTATGACTGTTATTTGTAAGAATCATTCGGAGGCGCATGTCCAGCTGTGGATGTCTGTCTGTATATGTGTGTGTGTGTGTGTGTCAGTGTGGGTGCGTGTGTGTGTCAGTGTGGGTGCGTGTGTGTGTCTGTCGTCTAACGGTCGACGATAATAATACCTCCCTTTCTTTACAATTTATGAAGGTTCTCTATCCATACATATTTGCCAAGAACACCATTTTCACAGCGGAGATGAGCAGCAGTTCGTCAGAAGGGAAGACCAGTTCGTGGGAGGCTAACACCGCGACCATACTATCAGAAGACTACGCCGAAATTGTAGACGATGACGCCGACTACTCCACGCCCGCTGGTGAGAACTTCAACCCTTATCTACTTTGGTAGTCTTTGAGTTTGTTTCGCTTCATTGAAATTTATTGACACGTGAAAGTGTCAAAACCTACTTGCTAATTTAAGATCGTGCCGTGTGGTGCCGGCTTAGAATGCCACCACCCCATTTCATCCCGTGGGTGTCGTAAAAGTCGACTAAGGGATTAACCGGAGGATGGGCAGCAGCGTCCTTCGAGTACATTGACAGCTCACCTGCGATCGCCAACCCGTCTGCCAAGCGTGGCGATTATGGGAAGACCCCCCAATGAGCATACAACACACCCATATGGGTCGTTGTGGTGATCTTTGGGGGAGGCCTGTGTCCAGCAGTGGACTTCATTCGGCCGAAATGAATGAAATGAATTTAAGATCGTTTATCATTTATGTGCCGTAAACGGAAGGTTGTGGACATGCACTCTCCCTTTAGTCACATACGCTGCTCGAACCCAAGGTTGAGCGCCTCTGTTGAAGTGGCAAATGCCAATTTTGTTTGAAATTAATTGTTTAAGTTGCCGTGTGGTGCCGGTTACGAATAGCACTAACCCATCTCATCCCGTAGGTGTCGTAAAGGCGACTATGGGATTAACCGGAGGATGGGCAGCAGCGTTCTTCGAGTACATTAACAACTCAACTGCGATCGCCAACCCGCCTGCGTGGCGATTATGGCAAAACCCCCCAGTGAGCACACAACACATCCATATCGATTGATATGGCGATCTTTGGGGGAGGCTTGTGTCCAGCAGTGGACTTTATTTGCCCGAAATGATGAATCAAAATGAAGCCTACGATCAACCGTGTTGTTAGTTTACACGAAGTGTCTTTAATTTGCTCGATTTTGTTATATCGACTGGTGACATTGGCAAAATAAAAATAATTACGACGGATAAAATATTTAATTTTCGACTTACGATCGAAATTAATAATAAATCCAATCCATTTTTCTTGCACTTAAGATCCTGAACTTAACACAAAAAAACAGACAAATCCTTAACTCCAAATCCAAAGATTTTGGATTAGATTCATTATTAATTTCGGCCGTAAATGTGTACACGGATAACAAACTATTAATATTTACTATCAAAGAAATCTTACATCAAAACTTATAATCGATCCACAGTTATCGATAAACAAAATCCAGCAATCTGTAGACACTTTTAGCCAACATATACCTGTGTGACTGTCGTAGCTTGGAGCGGAATTCAACTAAAAATATAAAATAATGTTGTTAACAAAATTATATTTTAATAACAGCGGTTAAAATGTAATATTACTTAAAGGTACGTTTCTTATTTCAGTTCGAGATTACGAGTTAGTGCGTAATCAAATAGAATTGACTGGAATCATCGGCGAGGGACAGTTCGGAGACGTCCATAAAGGTAAATAAATTATGTTTCTAATTTATTGATTGCCGGACTTACTTAATTGAAACCACAATCTTTGTAAAAGAAATTGCAAGTTCGTGGAATCCAACATTAAACTTTTATTTTGAAATTCAATGGCGAAGTAATCAATTTTCATCGTTTCGCTGGTTTTCAAGAGGCATATGTGTAGCAAGGGCTTTCCCAGCCCTACCCAGAATCCTTTTTTTATTGATCATCATCGTCATCAGCCTATATCGGTCCACTGCTGTACATAGGCCTCTCCTAGCGTTCGCCACTACCGCTCTCCAGGTCATCAGCAGTCCGCCTCCAGCCGGACCTAACAACCTTCTTAATACGTCTCATATTTCCACTGCCTCAGCCCATAATCCTGGCCCAACCCAGAATTATATTGACCCACTTTCTCCTGTGTCGTGGGTGCGGTTACAGATGCAAATTCCACACACAATACAGCCAGATCTGGAACAACTACCTGCAGATCATACAAACATTTGTTCCGTGCGGGAATCGAACCTAAGACCTGGGGCGCAGCAGCCGACTGTATCAGCTACTGCACTATTGTGTGTGTATTTGTGTCTGTAAAATGCACAGGAGAAATACTAGAGTGGGCCACGTTTAAAAAAGTGCGACCGCAGAGCAGAGCATTGTCATCTGGGGGCCTAAAAAAGGCCGCTTTAGGTGAATCATAATCCGATTGACATTAGAAAATATTAAACGGTCCAGGGGGCCTAAAAAAGCCGCTTTTTTTTGGGAATCATAATATGATCTCAATACGATTCACATTAGAAATCACAAAATGGTCAGTTAATTGAAACCTGACCATTTTGTGATTTCTAATATGAATCCTAAGGCGGCCTTTTTAGGCCCAGAGGAAGGCCCTCTTCTCTCTGTTATTCATAAGATATTTCGAAGTTGCCAAGTCTTTGTAGAATCGCTTTATACTTTAAAATAATATTTAGAATAGAATATACTTTATTGTACACCATTTGGATCTTAAAAATAAAACTTAAAATATTAATATAATGTACAATGGGCGGTCTTATCGCTAAAATCTTTTCTAGACAACCTTAGGATGGACAAGAAAGTCACGAAAAATAATATTGGGGTGGTCAGGTACTTATGTATTTATGTCAGATTATAACATCGAGGCTTCAACTAAACTCTTCAGCTTCGGAATCAAACTCATTCATCAACGTGTTGTATTTTCCTCAAGGTACATGCAAAGTTACGTCATCGAACCACCCGTCGCTGCGTCGTCAGCTCGCGTCAGGAGCGGCTCGAGGCGAAGCTGTGTTACCCGTCGCAGTCAAGACTTGCAAGATGGACGCTGACCTCGATACCGCTGAAAAGTTCCTAGAAGAGGCCTGTAAGTATACTTTTTAAAGGTTTAGCTATGACATGTAAGGTCACCAGCTCATGACAGGATAACACGTAGATAAACACGTCGTAACCGAAATTTGCAAGTAAAACGCGGTCCTCGCAACCGCTGAAAAGTTCCTAAAAGACTCAGAGTGTGAGTAGTTGACAACGTGTATTTTTATGATTCAAATATCGAAAGCTTTATTTTTATGATAGGGGCGGGCAAACGAGCCTGACGGTAAGCAATTCCTGCAATCCATAAATATCCGCAACACCAGTAGAGCCGCTAATGCGTTTTCGCCTTATTGGGGGGAGGGAGACTGGATGGGTGAGTAGTAGAAAGAAGTAGGAGTTTGGGAAACCTCAGTCACCGCATAAACACACAGCACCGAAATTTGGCTATTTTAGCCCAGTGTTCAATTAGCCCATAATACTTCACCGGTCGAACAAGCCCGTTATTGAGCTGTCGCTAATCAGATATACTTACTACAGCTCAAACGACTATTGTTGTTTCATGTGTTATCACAATACTTATAATTAAATTCCTATGGCTTTGTTCCAGATATAATGCAGCAGTTCTCGCACCCGCATATAATCGGCCTAGTGGGCGTGTGCAGCTCCCCGCCTATCTGGATAGTCATGGAGCTCGCCACGCTGGGCGAGATGAGGGCCTATTTGCAACAGCACGCACACAGGTATGCTTACAATTGTCAACTCATCATCATCATCATAATTTCAGTCGAAAGACGTAAATTAGTAAATCTTTTTTATTTTATTTTTATTGGTGCCCAGTGGAAATTCTTCATGAACTTCCTTCGCCCCGGGGAAGGGGTATGCCGGACTCCTACCGGCTAAAACCTCTGAATCGGTCATCTTCGGCACCTAAGGAAGGCTCCAGGTCCACGTATGATCACACTAGAGCCCCACTGGTCACACGCCTATAGGCACATCTCGGAGAGGGTGACTGTAACCCCCCCTCTATAAACGGATTTATTCAATTTACACTGCCAAGCTTTTGCCGACTGACCAAATCCCAATCCCTTGAGTTCATTCATAAGATGCTCTCAAAAAAGTCAATTCTAAATGGTTGATGGATACAATTGTATCGGACGCCGTACTCACATGATCTTGTTAGACATATTTACACATCCTGTAGGGATGAACCTTCATGTTGTGAACACGCTGAAACCGCACTGACGAATAGTAGTCAGCATGGTTGGCGCAGTGGCTAAGCGATTGGCTTTCTACGTTAGTTGTTGCGGGTTCGATCTCCGCATGGAACAAATAATATCTCTATCTACAGATAATTCTTTCGCTTTGCTTTGTGTATTAGAAATGTATAACTGTAAACGTTTCAGTTTCAGTACGTTCGGTTCCGTGTGGTGTCCGGATTAAGAATATAGCACCACTCCATCTCCTCCCGTGGAGGTCGTAAAAGTCGACTAAGGGACTCTTAACCAGAGGGATGGGCAGCAGCGTCCCTTTTGCTGAGCAGTAGCAACTCTGCGCTCACCAACCCGCTTGCCAAGCGTGGTGAGTATCGGCAAATTCCCCCCAAAATGACAACACAACATAAGCACCGGCCCCCAGTTCCCGGCAGCCCCGCCATTCCTGGTCATGGTAGCGGCCACGGAAACGGCGGGGCAGGGGGTGCTAAGAATCTCCGGATGGGATCCGGCTACCACCCAAACCGAAAACTGGCCCTGGTGACATATAACACACGCACACTGAGGGCAGACGAAAAGATTGTTGAGCTGGAAGAAGAAATAGATAAGTTGCACTGGGATATCATGGGTCTATCAGAAGTCCGAAGAGAGGGGGAGGACACGATAACCCTGAAATCCGGCAACTTATTCTACTACCGGGAAGGCGAACATCTGTCTCAAGGTGGTGTCGGGTTTCTCGTCCGCAGGTCCCTCATTAACAGTATAGTGGCCATCGAAAGTGTGTCGAGCAGGGTAGCGTACCTTATACTCAGAATATCCAAGAGATATTCGTTGAAGGTCATACAGGTCTACGCACCAACCTCGACACACCCAGATGATGAAGTAGAGAGTATGTATGAGGACGTAAGTAGGGCCATACATACCTCGAAGACACATTTCACTGTTGTGATGGGGGACTTCAACGCAAAACTGGGCACTCGATGCGATGGTGAGTTGAGAGTGGGGCAATTTGGATATGGGCAACGGAACCCCAGGGGACAGAGGCTGGCCGACTTTTTGGAAAAGGAGGGACTCTTTATGATGAACTCCTTTTTCCAAAAGCCGCCTCACAGGAAGTGGACCTGGATGAGTCCCGATGGTTCCACGAGGAATGAGATTGACTTCATCATGACCAATAAAAGACAAATATTCAATGATGTCTCTGTGATCCACAGGGTGAAAACCGGTAGTGATCACCGAATGGTAAGAGGCACATTGAATATTAATCTCAAAGTTGAGAGGTCTCGTCTGATGAGGTCTACGCTCCGGCCCTCTAGTGCTCATATCCAAAACCCCGAGAGCTTTCAACTCGAACTCCAAAACCGCTTCGAGTGCCTGGAACATTGCGTATCTGTGGACGATTTAAATGGTAGGTTTGTAGAAACTGTCCAAACGGTTGGGTCTAAGTTCTTTAAAGCCCACCGTAAAGGTAGACCAAAAAAGTTCTCCGATCACACTCTCGACCTTATGGCAGAAAGGCGCGCCATGACGCTGCAGTCTTCCGATGATGCTGAAGCATACCGACTGCTCAATAGACGGATATGGAAGTCCTTGCGGCACGATATCCGCACCTTTAACACTAACGGTGTTAAAGAGGCGATTGAGCGGAATCAAGGCTCCAAAGTGTTCGCAAGAGACAAGTCTATTGGGCAAAGTCGTATTATGAAGCTGAAGACCGAGGACGGCAGTGTAGCGTCGACTAAGCCAGAGGTTTTGAGAGAGATTGAGAACTTCTACCGGCAGTTATACACCTCGGTTACTATACCTACCATTGGCTCTGACAAAGACCCGCGAGCCAAACTAACCCGACACTATACCGAGGATATCCCGGACATCAGCCTGTACGAGATTAGGATGGCCTTGAAGCAGCTTAAAAATAACAAGGCGCCGGGTGGAGACGGAATTACGACAGAGCTTCTGAAAGCGGGTGGAACACCGGTACTTAAAGTCCTTCAGAAGCTATTCAATTCCGTCTTACTCGAGGGCACAACGCCGGAAGCGTGGAACAGAGGTGAGGTGGTGCTCTTCTTCAAAAAGGGTGATAACACCCTATTGAAGAATTATAGACCCATCTCACTTCTGAGCCATGTTTATAAGCTGTTTTCAAGGGTCATCACGAATCGTCTCGAGCGCAGGTTTGATGACTTCCAGCCTCCCGAACAAGCCGGTTTCCGAAAAGGTTTCAGTACCATAGACCACATCCATACGCTGCGGCAGGTTATACAGAAGACCGAGGAGTATAATCTGCCACTATGCTTGGCGTTTGTGGACTATGAGAAAGCCTTCGATTCGATCGAAACCTGGGCAGTGCTGCAATCTCTGCAGCGGTGCCAGATTGACTATCGGTACATTGAAGTGTTGAAGTGCTTATACAGAAACGCCACCATGTCGGTCCGAGTACATGAACAGAGCACGGGGGCAATTCCATTGCAGAGAGGTGTGAGACAGGGGGACGTCATTTCCCCGAAACTGTTCACCGCTGCAATGGAGGATGCCTTCAAGCTACTGGAGTGGAAAGGATTCGGCATTAACATCAATGGCGAGTATATCACTCACCTTCGATTTGCCGATGACATCGTAGTCATGGCAGAATCGCTGCAAGAGCTCAGCACAATGCTCGATGATCTCAACAGAGTTTCCCAACAGGTGGGCCTTAAAATGAACATGGGCAAGACAAAAGTCATGTCAAATGTCCATGTCGTGCCCACCCCAATATCCGTTGGGAGCTCTGTTCTCGAAGTTGTTGACGAGTATGTCTACCTAGGACAAACTGTCCAGTTAGGTAGGTCCAACTTCGAGAAAGAGGTCAATCGTCGAATCCGACTCGGCTGGGCAGCGTTCGGGAAACTTCGCAACGTCTTTTCGTCAACAATACCGCAATGCCTCAAGACGCAAGTCTTTAACCAGTGTGTGTTACCAGTGATGACATATGGAACAGAGACGTGGTCACTCACAATGGGCCTCATAAGAAAGCTCAAGGTCACTCAGCGAGCTATGGAGAGAGCTATGCTTGGTATTTCTCTACGAGATCGAATCAGAAATGAGGAGATCCGTAGACGAACTAAAGTTGTCGACATAGCTGAAAGGATTAGTAAACTGAAGTGGCAATGGGCAGGGCACATTGCTCGTAGAACTGATGGCCGTTGGGGCACAAAGGTTCTCGAATGGAGACCGCGCACCGGAAAACGCAGCGTGGGACGACCTCCAACGAGGTGGACAGACGATCTGGTGAAGGTCGCTGGGAGTCGTTGGATGAGAGCGGCATGTGACCGCTCGTTGTGGAAATCTAAGGGGGAGGCCTTTGTTCAGCAGTGGACGTCCTGTGGCTGATATGATGATGATGAAACGTTTCACCTTCGTACGGGGATATACACCAGGCCACATGGGACAGAGACGTGGTCACTCACTATGGGCCTCATAAGGCCGACAATCTAATTAAATACGTTGTGCTTTTACCCTAGTTAAACAATCTTGCGAATAATTGAATTGTTTATATGTTATTCTAAATAGAATTTAGGACTGTTGGTGGTTTCTGTTCATTCCAGACATTAAATGGGAAATCCCTTTCAAACAATTTTAAAAAAAAAAGTCAGTACCTATACCTAGTATTATTGTTTCAGACTAGAAACGTGCACGCTAGTACTGTACATCTACCAGTTGTCCACCGCGCTGAGCTACTTAGAAAGCAAGAAGTTCGTGCACAGAGATATCGCGGCTAGAAATGTGCTGGTGTCCACGCCGACCTGTGTAAAGGTTAGTAATTCATCGAGTGAAAACCTAGTATATGCTTGAGAGGTAACTTTACAGATTAACTTTTCGTATTTCTATCTCTAATTAGCTGAACATTTTTTTATTGTAAATCAAATGTAAATCCATCCATCTCTATCTCCTCCCGTAGATGTCGTAAAAGGCGACTAAGGGACTCCAAGCCAGCGGGATGGGCAGCAGCGTCCCTTCTATGAAGCGGTAGCCATACTGCGCTCACCAACCCGCCTGCCAAGCGTGGTGAGTATTGGCAAATACCCCCCTAAATGATAACACAGTTGTGGAATCTATGGGGGAGGCCTTTGTTCAGCAGTGGACACGTAAATGGCCGATATGATATGTAAATGGTTCTCACCGCTCTCTGCAATTTGCGCGCGTGTTTTTTTTTTAATTTGAACTAGGGACTTAAAGCTTAGACAATACCGGTTCAAACCACCGCTATCATACCGGTACAAAAGAGGTATTTAAATCAGAGCCTGTGCCTTTATTTAACCGCTTTGAGATTTCGGTACCGAAAACACAGCACAGGCAGGGCGCGCGAGAGTAGTGTGTCCACCACCAAGTCGGTCATATATAGTTAGTATATTCTTTTTGCAATTTTGTTATTATTCTGGCTGACTTTATGCGTTTTAGTTTGATAATTGAGCACTTATGTATATATGTTCATACATACTGTTCGTGTATAACCATCTAAGACTTAAAAACATGCGTCATACCGTAGCGGTACTTAAATTATATCGGTTAAACATTTATTATACAACCTGTAATCTTACCTGTAAATATACCGGTACTTGAAGTTATATTTATTATGTTGATTTATATAAATACTTATATTTCAGTTATATAACCATACGGTGTATAACCATCTAAGGCCTAAAAACCTGCGTCATACCATAGCGGTACTTAAATTATATCGGTTAAACATTTATTATACAACTTGTAATCTTACCTGTAAATATACCGGTACTTGAAGTTATATTTATTATGTTGATTTATATAAATACTTATATTTCAGTTATATAACCATACGGTGTATAACCATCTAAGGCCTAAAAACCTGCGTCATACCATAGCGGTACTTAAATTATATCGGTTAAACATTTATTATACAACTTGTAATCTTACCTGTAAATATACCGGTACTTGAAGTTATATTTATTATATTGATTTATATAAATACTTATATTTCGGTTTTATAACCATACGGTGTATAACCATCTGAGACCTAAAAACCTGCGTCATACCATAGCGGTACTTAAATTATGTCGGTTAAACATTTATTATACAACTTGTAATCTTACCTGTAAATATACCGGTACTTGATGTTATATTTATTATATGGATTTATATAAATACTTATATTTCGGTTACCGGTGCCGTTAATAAAAAGGTATGACGATTACCGTTTTGAAAACAGCCGATCATCATCATCATCATATCGGCCATTTATACGTCCACTGCTGAACAAAGGCCTCCCCCATAGATGTTGACAACTGTGTCATCATTTTGGGGGGTATTTGCCAATACTAACCACGCTTGGCAGGCGGGTCGGTGAGCGCAGTATGGCTACCGTTTCACAGAAGGGACGCTGCTGCCCATCCCTCTGGTTTAGATTCCCTTAGTCGCCTTTTACGACATCCACGGGAGGAGGTGGAGTGGTGCTTTATTCTTAATCCGGACACCACACGGAACTTACCACCGATACTTTTCGGTTATTCAGTCCCTGATTTTGAACTTCCGTCATAACAGTCGCACGACGCGCATATGGAAATAGAAAACCTTACAAAATTAAATGTCTTTTTTATAACCTCAGTTAGCGGACTTCGGCCTATCAAAGATGGTAGAAGACAAGTCGTACTACAAGGCGTCTCGCGGCAAGCTGCCCATCAAGTGGATGGCGCCCGAGTCCATCAACTTCAGAAGATTCACCTCAGCTTCCGACGTGTGGATGTTCGGTACGTATATCAGCTTAACGCCGCCCACTGCTGGGCATAGGCCTCTCCGAAAAAATAATGATGTCTGTTATCATCACCTTGATAACAGACCTCATTATTTAAAGATACTTCAGCAATTAGTTGATTAGTGCCTTTTCTATTCTATTCTATTGTGGCTCTCAATGGTTTTGCAGCACGCACTTCAACCCTACTGGATCCATTGTGCTGCACTACTCCTCTGCTGGTAATTCACGGAGTCCCTGCAAGTACTTGGCAATGACACCTGCCTGGAGCCGCGCAAAGCCATTTATAGATGATTTGCCCTACGTCTTGCCAGAGCGTCGCAGCTGCATAATATTTGTGGCGTTGACTCTTGATTATCCATACAGAATCTGCATGCATACGTCGCACTAAGCTTCATTCTGCGAACGTGCTGCTTGGTGTCGAATTGGCCTGTCATTGCGCCAATGTACTGCCTTAATTGAGTTTTGGTTAGATTTACAAGTCTCTCAAATTTGTGTACTCTTGTGCCGCAGAAAGTCTTAGTGGTTTAGGCCTCGCTCCGTTCTCAGAAATGTTCTTCACCAGCAAATTAATCCAATACCTGTTGGTAGATCCCATGAGGTAATGGTACAAATGGCTCTGGGCCAACGAGCTGCATATTCGAGCCCGCCCTTGCTAGTTAGTCTGCTATCTCGTTACCCTCAACACCTATGTGTCCAGGTACCCAAATTAGCTTCGACCTTCCTGCAGCACCTTCCTTGACTAGTTTCGAATTTACTCTGGAAGGTGATTAGTGCCATCAGGGTGCTTGACTGTCACTGAGTATATATACGGGTTTACCCTTCACTTTTGTCCTTACCATTTCTCTGATGCTGGTAATTATTGCAAGTCTCCAGACTGAAAAACCGATATTGCGGTAATTGGACCAAATTCCTGCTCGCGTTCCTAGCTTTATTAGACCCGTCAGTATACCAAATGAGATGACCAGTGTCGTTTTTGGGATTGAGTCCTCTCTTCCACTCTTCTCTTGTGGGTATGTGTACACTGTATCTCCTATTGAATATACGGACTAGATTGTCATCATCGCTTTACTCTCAATGAAGTCATGCAGTTCTTTCACTGGATCCGTTGATGTGGATCAACGGATTTGATTGTTGATTGATCCAGCGTTGTGGTTTTGCTCTGGCCACATCATAGCATTATGCTGAGTGAGAACCCTATTGACACAGCTGCGACGTACAACTGCCAACTGCCAACAGGTGCAGCTTAACTACTTGTATTGTTGAGCCTGATCGCGCCCCGCATCACCAGAGCCACTCGGAGCTGTTCATTACAATTATTTAATTCGCTGTTCATCGGGTAGCGAGACGGGGCGGTCGCTCCACACTGCTGCACCGAGTGACTTGATCTTTTATTATTCTATTAAAACCTTATAAAATTATCAACATAATAGTTAGATGTACTGAATTTGTAAACATAATTGTACGTCGTTAGTTGTAGATCAATGAATGAGTTTCTTTCTTTCTTTTTTCTTTCTTCTTTCATGTGTAGGCTGTGTGCAGGGTTTGCAACGATTCCATGCGTCTGCCTTTGTAAGTCTGTTTAGACAGCCCCCGTTAATCTATGACGTTGTGATAAGTCATTTAATTAAGGTAATCTCAATCTCATCGTGTTGTTGCCAGAGCTCAAATTATGGCTTTCCTAAACGAAAATCATATACTTTACCCAGTATATCATGTTTCGAAAATAAGACCATCGAGGCGATCAAATCTTGAGTTCAGTGAAAATAAGACGTGGAATATCGGTAAAAATTTTTGGAAATATGCCTATAAAAACTAGAAATATCGTTCATTCTAAATAATAAAAGTAGCTTTATTGATTACATCTAAAAGGGCTACTCTACGAATGTTGTGTACAAGATACCAATAATGAGGCACCTTCATGTGGGTGGTTAAATACCATGCTCCCTAGAACTTGCGTCGAAAAATAGTCTTTATGCTTTGGGCTTAATATCATCATATCACATAAGCCCATATTGTCATAATCACCACATTTGGCAGATAGATATTTATCGTGTGGTGCCGGCTACGAATAGCACCAACCCATCTCACTCCGTGGGTGTCGTAAAAGGTGACTAACGGATTAGCCGGTGGATGGCCAGCAGCGTCCTTCGAATACATTAACAACTCAACTGCGATCGCCAACCCGCCCGCCAAGCGCGGCGATTATGGCAAAACCCCTCAATGAGCACACAACACACCGATATCGGTCGTTGTGGTGATCTTTGAGGGAGGCCTGTGTCCAGCAGTGGACTTTATTCGGCCGAAATGATGATTATTGATCGCACTATGTTGATATTACCACACTTAGGGTATTTTTGATAAAGATTTATGAAGAATCACTTCGGATAACAAGTTTCCTTTCACAGGTGTATGCATGTGGGAGATCCTGATGCTGGGAGTGAAGCCCTTCAGCGGGGTCAAAAACAACGACGTGATCGGCAAACTGGAGAATGGTGAACGTTTGGCGTTGCCTCCGAGTTGTCCTCCGCGACTGTACTCTGTGATGTCACGCTGCTGGGCCTATGAGCCCAGCCAGAGGCCAGCTGCGCATCAGCTGAAGGAGACGCTGTTGTAAGTGCACTGTGTACCGGATGTAGACAGGAGGATATAACTATTAGGTCTCTTTTGCAGCCCCACAAGCGATCTAGAACCCCTAAGTCTGAGGAGAGACTTTGCCTCCCTGTGGGAGTTTTACCGCTTGTACAATGGACAGTATTCTAAGGAATTGTTCGATATGATGCCAACAGCTACTTTCTACCATCGCACCGCGCACGCTCAAATTCTGGAATCAGTAGGGAGCATTGAGGTTTTCCCAAGAGACTACAGCATGGAGCTCTTCAAAAGAGGCGTGGAAAGATTTTCACACGTTCGGCAACGCACTAGTGATACCTCTGGTGTTGCAAGCGTTCGTAGGCTGCGGTAACAGCTAACCATAGGGCGGGCCGCATGTTTGTTTGCCACCTTATTGGTACATAAAAAAAAAGTAACGTTAGACATGACCGAGTTCCGGTTTGAAAGTCACTGTAGCTAGCTAAAATACTGGGCATAAGACTAAATAACGTAAATCCTTGAGGTGATGAGCGCAGTGCGCCCACGCAGGACTAATCACGCATTACAATTGTTATGGACAGGCGCGACGCTTACCACTAGGAGAAATACTTGACTTGAGGACTTGCTCGTCCCACCACTAAAAAATATATTAAGAAAACCAATGTTCAGAATAGAATTATATTATACTTAGCTGTTACCCGGGACTTTTAACCAGGGCACTAATTAAAATCCCGGGGGAAGGATGAAGGGGCAGGCCGGACACCTACCGGCTAAAACCACTGGGGCGGTCATCTTCGACACCCGAGGGGGTCTCCAGGTTGCCGTAAGATCACACTAGAGCCGCCCACTGGTGCCACGCCTATAGGCACATCTCGGAGAGGGTGACTGTAAAGCGGTCATCCCCCGGGGGGATTGTAAAGGATCCCCCCGAAGCCTCACTGTGCGCTGTGATGTGCTGCGCACACGAATGCATTACCGTACTAGGACGATGAATAACTGAAGTAAATGAGTCTCTGAAGATCATAAATACATGTGATTCAATAATGTCCTGTATTACAGCGAGATTCTGCAAGAGGAGCGCAGTTCAGCGTGGGAAACCATGCGTCGAGAAAACCGTCGGGTGGCTGCCGCGTCCTTCAATGAAGAACCGCCTCCCAAGCCGCAGAGACCTTCAGCAAACAATATTGCTGGTAATTGTATTTTATTTTCTTACAGTGCAAAATGGGTCCGAGTATCGGTTTAGTAAAAAAAAATGAAAACTGGTCCATATGTTATAGTAGTACCAGAGTTTACCCGCGACTTTTTCTGTGGTGGACTTAATTTAAATCCAGTAAATAATGCAATTGAAAATGAATGAAATTCCGCGTGGTATCCGCATTCCGTGCGCTGTCCGGATTAAGAATATAGCACCACTCAATTTCATGCCGTGGACGTAGTAAAGGCGACTAAAGGGCTCTAAAATAAGGGATGGGCAGCAGCATCCCTTGCAGCAACTATTCTGCGCTCACCAACCCGTCTGCCAACCTTGGCAAATTCCCTCCAAAATGACAACACAATTGTGGAAATCAATGCAAAAGTCCTTTGTTCAGTAGTGGAATAGCTGATACGATATGATGATGATGATGAATTATCGCAATAAAATACATCCTAATTATGTTCCGCCACACACTCTTGCTCTAGCCGGGCCGCGCCGCGGCGCGCCATTAGCTTTAAATGTAGTTTTTTTATTTGTTATAATACCAATGTAGCTGTACGGTGATTTGGTCCCCCAGCAACGCCTTAACCAGTGGAATTTATTCACCTAGAATGATGATGATCTTTAATGAGGCTCTGAAGTAACTTTTATTTTTGTCAACAGCTGGTGACACTGCAGTTACTCCAGCAGGTGGAGGCGCAGCGCAAACCTACATAGTGGCCCAAAACCCTCTGGTATTGGCCCATCTGCTACGAGAGAACCAGGCCCGGGCTATCCATCCGCAGGCCTACACAACACCAGCCTCGGTATTCAATACAGTCTCCGTAGACTTCGCCGAGACCCTGCCGGAGACCCACGACATCGTCGACAAAATCATACACCCCAGACCTGACGAGAAAATCGACATCCCCCTCCAGACCGCTCCCATTCCTGCCGCGAGTCTGCAAAAGTTAGATCCCATAGTCCCCGCCCCGACCCCTTCGGAGCCTCCTGATGAGACTCTTACAGTTGTTGTAGGTGCCCGTGAGAGTTGCGATAACCTTTGTCAGAATATTCCTAGCGTGTCGCCTCGTGGAGACACCGCGTCACCTTCTCCCGCCGTTGAACCTGACGTCTCGGAGACGTATGCAAGTCGCGTTAGATCCTTAGAAAGGAACACTAGAGGCGCGTTATCAAGTGCCGAAAGGGCTCCTATACGTATGGGCTCTTTGGAACGCAACGCGAGGGGAAGCGTATCCCATCGCGGTTCGCCGGTCCCCATCGCCCCGTTCACGCGCCAGCATTCCGTACCCGCGTCTCCCCCGCCGAGGACTCGGAGAGATCAGGACATAGGACAGTTCGCTGTTCAAGGCGCCTTGAACGCGCAATTGGCAGCGAGTGTGATGAATAAAATGCGCACACAACCCGAACCCCCTTTAGTTGAAGAGATTTACGACTTTGGTGGGGATAATGTGAAGAGTTGTGTGGCTATTGCTGCGCAAAGGGCGATGGCGCGGCCACAGTACAGACGGGAGAGTAGCATGGCAGCGTCACATCCTTCCGCCTATGGAGTACCGGTAGGAGTCGTTCAAGGTGTGCCATATTCTCCTGGACAAAGCCGACCTGCAAAAGTACCGCCCGGCTTCCTCCGGTCTTCAAGTCCACAGCCGTTTCCAGCAGTGCAAGGTTTTGCGCCGCCGATGGGGGTGGTCCCTCCGATGTCGTACGGAGGGCAGCAGATGTATACCCACAGCGTGTCGGGAGCTCAGCCGATGCAGCGGGCGCAGGGGACGAGCTCCCAGGCGCAGGCGGGTGGGCCGGGCCTGGGCGTGTACCGTCCCGTGCCGGTGCAGACGGCCGACCCAACCATGATCTTCGCGTCGCGCATGGAGTGCCAGCCAGCGGTCGCTTCAGCCGTAGCACCGGTTTTATCGACGAGTGTAGCCGGCGTTTCTACGGCCAGCGCCGTAATGCCCGGTGCTTCGGCAGGAGTAGTGCCGGTTTACGGTGCAATTCCCGGCGTTTCGACGGGTGTTTCGCACATCCACGGCGTAGCCCAGCCCGTGCAGGTGATTGGAATGTTGTTCGCGTAGATTTAGATTTACCTAATTAATAAGGTAGGCATGATTTATGGTGCTAATGATTAAATGCAGAACATTAGAGCTTGTTATATTAAGTCTGGTGACTCGCTGATCCAACTGGTTTTAGTCGAGGGGGAAGAAGGGATATTGAATTATTTAATTGTAAATGATTAATATTTTAAAATAAACGTTCAAAAATGAAAGAAGTTACGTGCCAGGTTTTGCGTTTAATTTTTACACCGTATTTAGTATGTGTGTGTAGATAATAGGGTATGCATGCTTGTGTTTAAGACCAGCAGTGATATTCTGTAAGAACTCACCGTCGGGCTCACTTCTGTATCCACAGTGAAATCTCTAATTTCGTATTGTTTTTACCACATTTCACTGTGAATTCAAAAGCGAGTTTGTTAGTGAGTTCTGCTCACTTCTGAATCGGCAATGAAATCTTAAATTACATCATTGAGGATAATGTACTACATGCTAGAGTAGCTATTACAAACAAACGATAGCGCGCATTTACATGACCGCGGGGCACGCGCGGGGTGAGCGGGGGTGTAATGTTATCATAGAAGCATGTAAACAAAATATGGCTGTCACCATGGTAACGCGTCGCCACGCGTCACATATTGATAATAGTGTAATTTAATTACGCATGTTTTAAAGATAATATTTTGAACTGATGAAAAGTCACTCCTTGACTTTTACATATGGTTCTCGAGTTATTAAAACAATATCCCACTGCACATGAAGGCATATCTTAGTAATAAAACTTAGCACTAAGACAAGTCACATTGCGGCAAGCGGCTTGGCACAGACTGAGTAAGAGTATATTCGCTCTAACACGTGTGACGAAGAATCAACTTAAGGCGTCTTCTCTAGTACGTGGTGAATTACAACCTCAATGAATTACGTGTTGTTTTTACTACTTTTCTCTGTGAATTCAGAAGTGAGTATGCTAGTGAGTTCTTACAGAATAGCGAGTGAAGTGTGAGCGAATAGTGATGCGTAAAAGTTGCGATATTTATTATAAGTAATGCAGTTTACATTAGTACGGGTCCCTATTACCTTATTTTTAATGCTTATCCCCGATCTGTTGGCTCGTTGCTTCGGGTTCGAACGAAACTCAACTAACGTAAAACGTGAAACAATCTACGTAATTTCTGATTCCAAAGTTACTGACTGTACTCGAAAAACTTTTTTTAAAATACTTATAGCACCCACACATCTTGTCCCATGGGGGTCGTAGAAGGCGACTACGGGATTAGCCAGAGAATGGGCAGCAGCGTCCTTCGAGTACAATAACAACTAAACTGCGATCGACAACCCGCATGAAAAGCGTGACGATTATGGAAAATGCGCACACAATACACCCAGACGGGTCGTTATGGGATCTTATGGGATGTTATCTTTGGGGAGGCTTGTGTCCAGCAGTGGACTTTTTCGGCTGAAATGATGATGATTTCGTCAGCAAGTCATTCGCCTGGTGGTGAGCATCAAGCCTGCCCATAAAAGTTGCAATGCTACCCAGGACTTCTCCTGCGTGGCACCGCACTGCGCTCGTCACCTCGAGACATTAGTTATTTAGTCTCTTACGCCCAGTAATTTCACCAGCTACACTGTCCTTCGAACCAGTACACTGTAATGTCTAAAATTGAAACACTACTGCTTGGCGACAGAACTTACCTAGCTGGGCTCTTGCAAAAAGAGGCCTCACTTCACTCCGAATCAGCCAAAGGTGACTGCTGAACCTGGCCACTCCCATGGATTTCCACAATTGTGTGGTCATTTTAGGGGAATTTGCCAGTACCCACCACGCGCGGCACTCACGGCGTGTTGGTGAGCGCAGTGTGGCTACTGTTTCACAGATGGGACGCTGCTGCCCATCTCTCTGGCTTAGAGGCCCTCAGTCGCCTTTTACGACATCCACGGGAGGAGATGGAGTGATGCTATATTCTTAAACCGGACACGGAGGCCTACCACCGGTAGCATATAAAGTGCAAAACAGAAGTCAAAATGAGTTTCGTTCGAGCTTGTAGTGAGGGCTTACAGAACGAGATTAACGGCCGAATACTGAAACGCCATTTAATATTAAGTCCCACCGGAGCGGTCATCTTCGGCACCGAAGGGGGGCTCCAGGTCCTCGTAAGATCAAGCTAGAACCCAGTCACCCTCTCTAGCGGAGAGAAGCCGACTGTAAAAAGGTCGCCCCCAGGCACTTCTTGGGGAGGATTGTAAAAGATCCCCTCAAGCTTTGCTGTGCACACGGCGGCACGTGGCATGGCTGAATATTAGCCGCCCGGTTCCTACCGAAAACGGGTTTCTCGAATTGTTAAAGCAAGACTTAATATTAACTGACGTTTCAGTATTGGCCCGTACGTCTAGTTTTTGAAAATGTTCATTCCTTATTTTGTAAATATCCAATCGATCCAATCCTAGCTCCTGATAATATTATGTTGAGGTGTATGTATTGTAAATAAACTTTTAATTCTTTTTTCTCAGTTTTTGGTTTTTGTTTTCAGATTTTTGTGTCATTTGGGTTTCTCCGGTAGAGTGTCGGTTTTTATTTAATTTTTATTTATTATTTTACTATGTTGAAATCATTTGTGGATGATAATTTTGCTAGTCGTCCACTTTTGATTTCAATTATATTTTTCAAATAAACGAACTAACATTGTTGGTTTTAAAAATTCTCAATCACAACTTCTTTATTTTTGGTACTACGAGTATAGCTGGTAAATAACATTGTATGGTACTTAATAAAAACTAAAACCCATGTTAATATTTGTACAAAATTTGGAAATTGGCGATATTACTAACAGCAATGTTAGTTCTAGATTATGTATACAACTAAGATCCTTCAATGCGTAAGCTTTACATTCAAGTTTCATTACATTTTTCTTTCTTACACTACAATTGTGACTTTGTCTTTATAAAAAAATATTATTTTAAAATTGTTCTAACTCTCACCAAAAAGTTATAATTTAGCTTAAAGGTATATATTTTTTTAGTTATATATTAGCCACTTCCTTACAAAAATATTGCCCCAAAAAAAGTTATACAAGTAATTTAAATTCTTTGTATATACCAATTGCTTTTAAGTTTTCTGACGTATTCATATTCAATCATTCAATATACTTTATTAGTACTATTTTAATGTATTCAATCGATTATAACACTTATTCCGTGTTAAACAGAGTCCAGAATGCGACAGCGAGCAAGCTGTGGAACGACGGCTGCTCGCTGAACTGGCGCGCCAGCAGCATCAGAGTGAAGAAGACAGACGATGGTTACAGATGCAGGAGGAGAACTTGGTAACTAACTTAATACATGTATTTGTAAGTAGCTGGAACCCGCAGTTTCACCCGCATTTTATTTAAAAGAAATTTAGAGTACTTCGACATAGACACTTGACATAGAATATATATACTGGATTTCAAGGGTTTTTTTTTGCGCGGAATTTTAATTATTTTTCTAAAATATTAGTAGCCTAAGTTATTCCTTAGAACATCAGCTATCTGCCAGTGAAAGTCCCGTCAAAATCGGTCCAGCCGTTTCGGAGATTACCTGGAACAAACAGACAGACAGACAGACAAAAAAAATTAAAAATGTTTTTTTTTGTAATATGCACCGTGTGGTGCCGGCTCAGAATGCCACCACCCCATCTCCTCCCATGGGTGTCGTAAAAGTCGACTAAGGGATTAGCCGGAGGATGGGCAGCAGCGTCCTTCGAGTACATTAACAACTCAACTGCGATCGCCAACCCGCTTGCCAAGCGTGGCGATTATGGCAAAACCCCCCAATGAGCCCGCAACACATCCATATCGGTGGCTGTGGTGATCTTTGGGGGAGGCCTGTGTCCAGCAGTGGACTTCATTCGGCCGAAATGATGATGATGATGATGCGCCGTATATACTTTCATATGCATTTAGTAAAAAGCTGTTATTTCGCCATTACAAACAGACACTTCAATTTTATTTATTTGTGTAGATGTCGTATGTTATACAACTACATACTCATATTAGACTCGAAGTCTTTTCGTGACCACGGTCAATGCAACTTGACTGAAACGTTGAGGTTAGTCAAAATAATGTTTTGATTTATCTGTGCGTGAAAAGTCCCGAAATCATAGTCTAATATGAGTAAAATTCGCGATAGTTTAAAAACTTATACTACATACTATCTAAATCAGAAGAAGCAGCGTCCCATCTGTGGACCAGCAGCCATTCTAAACTCTCAAACCCGCCTGCCAAGTGTGGTAAGTACTGGCAACTGGTACTGCCTCTCAAAATGACGATACACGGCATATTGCCATCATATCAGCCAAAGGACGTCCACTGCTGAACAAAGACCTTCGTATAGAATTCCACGATTGCGTCATGATTTTGGGGGGAATTTGCCAGTACTCACGACACTTGGCAGGCGGGTCGGAGTACAGAATGGCTACTGTTCCACAGTAGGAACGCTGCTGCCCATCTCTCTGGTTAGAATTCCTTAGTTGCCTTTTACGACAGCCACGGGAGGCGATGGAGTGGTGGTATATTCTTAATCCGGACTCCACACGGAACTTAAACTTCGCTTTACACAGACCGCACCAAACTTCGACATAAACGACTAAATGTCAGTACTTTGCCACTATTAAATTCCAGGGAAACTTTGTACAAAGATAATACACCGAGATAATATACAATAAACCATCTATTATTTTCAGAAAAAGCGTTTGTCAAATGTGCAGCTGTCCACCGAGTCCGAACCGGGAACCGAACACAAGACAGACAACACGCAAGAACCGAGGGCGTCTAGTCAGCCGCATTCAGGTACGTACATTCTTTATTGTGTTACCAGAAGGGAATATTCTGGATTCGTACACATTTTCGTTTTAATTTCTATATTTTCCATGGACGTTCCCTGTATAATAGGCACCGATTTGGGTAATTCGTTCAAAACTATATTCAGTATATAAGTGCCGGGCACAATATACTATACATTATACAATACACTATACATTATACAATACACTATAGTCATGTTTAAGAAAGCAAGAACATCGCATTTAAAGTTGCATTAAGTAAACATTCCAAACTACAACACAATATAACGTAGGTTAGTGAATTATGAACCTTAGTTTAGACTTAAATTTTATTTTTGTTTACTGTCAGTAAGCACGTTCGCTAAGTTATACTAACATTTCGTTCGGCCAAATTTTATTGTGACGACAATGAAACCGCCGATAGAACCTCTAGCTTGATTTGTACTCTAACAAACAGACTAACTCATGTTTTGCAATTATATATAAACTACGATATTTATCATTTCGGCCTAATAAAGTGCTGGACACAGGCCTCCCCCAAAGATCACTACAATGACCGATATGGGTGTGCTCATTGGGGGGTTTTGCCATAATCGCCACGCTTGGCAGGCGGGTTGGCGATCGCAGTTGAGTTGTTAATATACTCGAAGAACGCTGCTGCCCATCCTCCGGCTAATCCATAGTCGCCTTTTACGACACCCAAGGGATGAGATGGGTTGGGGCTATTCGTAATCGGCACCACACAGCGAATAACGATATTATGTCAATAGATTTATCACTGACCCTTATATTACAGCGGCAAGCTCGTCAGAAACGAGTCCAGCGAATACGGTATCTAAAGAAAAACCACCCAGTGAAGACAAGGTAAGCAGTTGCAGGCGTTCACATTTTTTCACCATTATCAAATGCGAGCGGACACAGTGAGTTTCGAGTGTCGGGAACAAAGTCGAGTTGTGAGTGACTTAAGCGATAGTGGTAGCGGCACCCAGCGCACAAAACGTTTAAGGAAGAGGGTAGATCGTTTTGTCTGCTCGTAAACATCCACCCGCAAAAACTTTAGTTTATCCGTGAACATGGCGCTTGCAACAGCGCCGAAATATCGGGAACTGAAAATAAATAAAAAGCATGGTAAATATCCCGTTTCCAGTTCTAATAATAGTGTCAGTGACCATGTCAGTTTAAAAACTCATATTATCAAATGAAGCCCACTGCTGAACAAATATCCCCATAGACTTCCAAAACGATTAGTTACACGCCGTGTGTCATTTTGGGGGGAATTTGCCAATACTCACCACGCTTGGCAGGTGGATTGGTGAGCGTAGTATGGTTGCTGTTCCACAGAAGGGACGCTGCTGCTCATTCCTCTGGTTGATACCTGCCAAACGTACTGGCACATTCCCTCAAAATAACGACATACGGCATGTACCGGTCATCTATGGGGGAGGCCTATTTTCGACAGTGAACCTCTTGGCTGATACGATGGTATGCCTTATTTTATGGGGACCGTATTTTTTTTTGTATCGTTTTAATTTATTTAGACTCAATTCATTTAACTTGGCACTTATACCGATGACGTTTTAATAGGCCGAATTTGACAGTTGTTTTTTACTCGGTATAGGGGTGGGAACCAAAAAATCGGCTGTGGGTAAAACCGATTCTCGAGACATATCCAGTAATTATATTTGAAAAAAAATTCAACCTCATTGCTATAGGTTGGTTGACATGATTTTTCGTTTATGTGAGTTCATAATGACAGCCATAGGACGTCTACTGCTGAACAAAGCCTCGCCCATAGATTTTCACAATTATGAAAATCATTTTGGGGGGAATTTGCCAATACTCAGCACGCTAGGGGTTGGTAAGCGAAGTATGGTTATTGTTCCACAGACGGGACGCTGTTGCCTATCCCTCGAGTTTAGTCCCTTAGTCGCCTTTTACGACTCCCGCGGGAGGAGATGGAGTGGTGGCTATGTTCTTAGTCCGGACACCACACGGAATGAGTTTTTTGAGTTAAACGTTTGTAAAAAGTTATCGTGGCATGTAAAACGAGAAACGTTAAAGCTAACATATTAGATTCTCAGGACAAATAGTATTTAAAGTCGTTTTCGCTGTACGAGTTGAATCATTTTCTCAGAGTCGGTCGGCTGCGGCGGCGGACCCGGTGTACGGTGCGACCACGGGCGTGGTGCGAGGGGTCATGCGGCTGGCGGGAGCGGCTGCAGGAGGTGCGGGCGCAGCCGGTGTGCTGGGGGCCGTGCGTGCCGTGGGCCGCGAGCTGCGGGACCTGTGCGCCACCGTCGACAGGCTCGTCGTGCCCTTCCCGCACCATGCGCAGAGGTATGCAACATCATCACCATTTCCACCGAAAAAAGTCCAAGCAGGCCTCCCCCAAAAATTGCCACAGTGACCGGTATGGTTTTGTGTGGTCGGCCCATTTGTTTAGGCTTGGCAGACGGGTTAGCGATCGCAATTGTGTTATAAATGCACTCGAAGGACACTGCTACCCATCCTCCGGCTAATTCCGGCTAGTCGCCTTTTACACCCTCGGAATGAAATAGGGTGATGGAATTATTACAAATAGTTTAATTCACGAAGACGCTACTCACAATTTTTTAAGGTGTGGATACCTTAAAAAAGTAGTAAATAATGTAGCTCTGTTTCCGTTTGCACACATCTCCAACTAGGGCGTACTGTACGTACGTACGTCTCCCCATAGATTGCCACATTGTGTCGTTATTTTGGGGGTTACATTAGCCATTCTGCACTCACCAACCCGCCTGCCAAGCGAGGTGAGTATTGGCAAAATTCCCTCCAAATGCGACAATTGTTGAAATCTATTAGGGAGACCTTTGTTTAGCAGTGGCCCATATAGAGATGCTGATTTCATATGCATTTAGTAAAAAGCTGTTCCTTTGACATTACAAACAGACACATCAGTTTGATTTATTTCTATTTATAGGCCTAACCTAGATTGGGACCTATGACATCTCCACTAGAAACTACATATCTGTAGATGATATTAATATTTGTTCCGTGAAGGGATCAAACCCGCGAAACGTGGCACCGAAAGCCAATTGCTTAGCCACTGCACAAACACTATCGTCAAATTTATTAATTATATGCTTCTGTTTACCCAGGGAGGTGGAGATGGCTCATCAAGTGTTAAGCAAGGACATGGCGGCGTTAGTGGAGGCGATGCGGCTCGCCATACAGTACCACAACACCACACTGCAGCATGAGTACACTAAGTTAGTATAATTAAACAATAAGCTTAGCTCCTAAGTGTAGTGAGTCATCTAGCAATTTTAGGTATCTTTAGTTTTCGAAAAAAAAAATACAATTATTTTTATCACAAGCAAATACCACTGGCCGACGTCACAGTGACGTCACTACCTCCGCTGATTGACATGCTTTGTATAAGTAATCGTCTAACTAACGTAATATAGATCACATATGCGCCCGCTCTGTTTGCGGCTGTGAGTTAAAAAAACATTTTGGTTCATTTACATGTTTATGGTTCTTTTTCGTAGTTAACATTCAGCTGTCCATGGTAGCTAATTAGTCGATATTTTATGTATCGATAAAAAAATGTGAAACGTGTTCATGAATCGCAGTTTTTTTTCTCATTAAGACTTTTTAAATTATATGTTAATTATGTATTTTATCCGTCTAGGAACATGCTAGCTGCAGCGCACATCCTCGCGATGGACGCTAAGAACCTACTGGATGTGGTAGACTGCATCCGCGAACGACATCCCACCATCGACTGGCGATCCGCCCTCGATCCACCACCTGAGCCTGCCAGCCCTAACGCACAGGTTAGTGTTGCATGCAACAGTTAAACTACGGTAAGTCGATAAACACAATTTATTATATTTTACCTCGTAATTACATATCGATAGAGCTATTGATAGTACCGACCATATCAATTTTGTATTCAGTGACTATAGGATGTTTGGTAGTATTGATATTTCTGCGTCTTGGTTACACTACCAATGGATATAATCAATAGGCTATATATACTATAGATAATAAAATACTACATCATCATCATCATCATCAATACCCCATACCAGTCCTCTGCTGGACATAGGCCTCTCCAAAGTCACGACACTGAGCACGATCCTCGGCTTTTCTCATCCAGTTCATGCGAGCCACCTTGCCTGAGGGCGCCCTACACTACATTTGCGGAGCCTCGGTCTCCACTCAAGAACACGTTTGCCCCAAAGGCCATCAGTTCTACGGATAATATGGCCAGCCCATTGGCACTTCAGCTTGCTAATCCGATGGCCTATGTCGGTGACTTACCGTGTGGTGCCGGCTCAGAATACCACCACCCCATCTCCTCCCATGGGTGTCGTAAAAGTCGACTAAGGGATAAGCCGGAGGATGGGCAGCAGCGTCCTTCGATTTCATTAACAACTCGACTGCGATCGCCAACCCGTCTGCCAAGCGTGGCGATTATGGCAAAACCCCCCAATGATCCCACAACACACCCATATCGGTCGTTGTCGTGATCTTTGGGGGAGGCTTGTGTCCAGCAGTGGACTTCATTCGGCCGAAAATGATGATGTCGGTGACTTTGGTTCTCTGTCGGATCACCTCGTTTCGGATTCGATTCTTCAGAGAAACGCCAAGCATAGCCCTCGCTGAGCAACTTAAAATTAGTGGAGGACTAGCCGAACCGTTAGTGTCCACGTTTCGGCACCATGTGTCCACAGGTAGGACGCACTGATTAAAGATTTGTCTAGGCCGTGTGGTATTGAGGACACAACCCAATTTCCCAAATGCCGCCTATTTCTCATTTCATACAAAATTTTATATTTTGGTAAAGTACAACAATAGAAATTGTTATATCCATATTCATGGATGTTTTCCGGCTGATTTGATGATGTTCATGAATAGTACAACTCATAGAAATAGTATCGACCTTTGTGTTACTATCGATAGCTCTATCGAGATTTTACTATAGATTTTATGCAACACTAGCAGACAACCCGTACATGACTCAATTGTATACGTAAAATTAATTTATATTTCAATAAACTTCCCAAATATATTTCACATTTTATTCTTTAGGCAATATAAACTCGTAATCTTACCTTCATTGAATTCTATTACATGATTTCAGAAAGAATGAGATAAAATACCTATAAATTAATCTATACCAAATAAACGATTATAAATAAATATTTACGTTGTGTTATATAACTTATTCTAAAAAGAGTTCTAGCCCTAATTTAGCTCCGCCATTTTATATTTTAAAATATATATATAAATGAAATACGTCGGCAAGCTTAAAAAAAAGTTAAAAAGGAATAACTTTTTTATTTCAGATTGTGATTCCACAAAACCAGACGTTGACCTCGCAAAACCAGGTCTTCGCACCACAAAACCAAATATGCATCCCACAGAACCCGATCCTAAGCAACCAGTCGTCCGTACAAGAGGATGACCTTCCGCCACCCAAACCAGACTTCAAGATCAACCAGCCGGTCACCACCAGCCAGCTGATTGTCACAGAACAACCGCCCAAAGAACACAGCAGCCTACCCGCTGCTGCTAACAGAGTATCCACTCTGATACATAATTATAATTTGTACGGAAACGTGAGAGAACCTCAACATATATATGGCAACACTGAAGCCTCATCGTTCCAATACTCTTCATCAAGCTCTGATGATGTAAAAGTAGATTCAGCTCCCATGGAATCTGTCAAAAGTCGAGTACAGGCGTTAGCTGGGAAGCTTGACTCCCCTCCTATATACTCCACCAGCAAAAAAATGATCCCTCTCGATCAAAACATGGGTGTTTCAGACCAGGGATGAACGCCGTCTTAAGACGTTTTTTTCGCTTGTAGTGGCAATTTTATTTACGTCACATGACGTCTACAGCTTTACATAGGCTATGACCTAATATTAGAACGACTAGTGTACTTATCCGGATATGCTAATAGAAATTATCCCTCATTTGCCATTTAAATTCTATAGTGCGACGCTTATTTGGAAAAGACAAAAGAAATGCTCAATATTATCAGTAGCGAATTAAGAGAGCCAAATAATTTGTCGATATATCCATCCATGTAACTTCGCGTTCGTTTATATCGGAGTTTATATAGACCGTTTAAATTACTGTTTGAGTGAATAGCGCGCTTTTGGAAAAATATCGACGGTAGAAAGGCATAATTCTTTTTTGGTTTCAAAGTAATTTAATGTTACAATCTGCTTGGATGCCTCATAGACTTGGTACCTTTTTTTTATTGGTGTCCAGTGGAAATTCTACATGGAACTTCCTTCGCCCCGGGGAAGGGCGAAGGGGTATGCTGGACTCCTACCGGTTAAAACTAGAGCGGTCATCTTCGGCACCGAAAGGGGGCTCCAGGTCCTCGTAAGATCACTAGAGCAGACTTGGTACCTGACGATGTTTTCGACAACTCACTTCAATCTAAATAATACAAAATAAGTTGTCTAAATTAAAAGAAATATTTTATACTGTCTCAACCATGTTGTTCAAATTTTTTGACTAACTGCTGAACATTGGCAATCCAACAACGGCAGATCCAGGATTTTTATCTGAGGGGCGGGGGTTATAAACCGTGTGCAAAATTTCTTTTATAATAATAATAATAATTCATTTTTATTTCAGAACTAGTCCATATGCATACATGAGAAATTGAAAATATTAGATACATTATGAGCAAATAAAATAATTACAAAAAGACTAACATTACAAAAAATCATCAATAAAAACAAATTAATTTACAATTCTACAATAACAAAAAGATAAAAACACTATATACTTCATCTTAGTCTATATTTAGGTTTTATGACACCCTTGGGTCGAGAAGGCTGGTCTTTTTCGGAAACCCCACGGAACTTAAGTTAATTGTGGCCTAAATCACACTAAACATTGCTTTTCTACCGTTGGCATCTAGATCTAAGCGTTGTTCATAATTAATTTCTGCTTGTCAATAGGATTTGAATTTTAGCAAATGTTCTATAAATTGTATGCAAGAGCGCGTTATTTACGCAAACATAACTACTATACGTTGGATCATTTAGTGATATCTATTAACATATCATCAGCATTGTTGTGCTTCAAATAAATATGTGGTGTTGCCTGTTCGTAAATATTATTATTCGACATATCTGTTCGTTCTCGAAACTTCATCCATTACTCTGACGTCGTCACTCAGAACTGTTGATTGTGAAATCATGATAATATTGATTTGTGATATTATTGCCAATAAAATTTGAATACTTTTTTAATAATAAGGACGGCTACGTCACGCAGTTCAGATGAGCACATTCCTCAAACTTGCACCTAATGAGTAAGTTTTGTAGTTATTTTCATACAAAATTTTATATTTTTGGTGTAACAGTGTTGCAGATTTTATACTCAACCAGTGTTAGTGTACACGTGTAAGATGATGATTCTTCCATAAACAATAAATACTGGTGTCGTTTGAAATTAATTATAAAGTATTATTTTTAATGTAAAATGTATTATTATTGCAAGTATAACGTGTATATTTTTCGTTAGTTAAGGTGCGTTTACAGTCACAAGTTACATTATGCATTTAATTTCTTATACATTCTCACTCAGTATTCAACAGGATTTGAATTATTTTCTTTGTAAAAATGTACAAAACAAATTGTCAATAATTATTTTAATTTTTTATCCAAAGTTTTTATTTTAAGCTTAGATCTCAGATGGAATTTGTAGCGTACGTTAAATCGATTAGTTTTGTAATTATGAAATCAGAATTTATTTATTGACGAATCTTCGGTTTATTTGTAAAGTTGATTTTCCTAATGTGTTAGAGTTAAGCAGGATATCATTCCAAAGTATATGGTTATAGTACCTAAGCAGTAACCCGTAGTCCATGTATTGTAGTGAGCTGCCTGAGATTATTTTCCAAATATCTGATAATGGTGGACCGGTTTTTGTTTATTGCATTAAATAAAGGACAAGTCAATCATTATGTTTGCTTTTATTTCACTCTGTCTCTTCATGACACAATTTTTTTCATTATATTATATTCAGCCAAAGAAGGTCAACTGCTGAACAAAGGTCTCCCCATCATCATCGTCATTCCAGCCGATATACGTCCACTGCTGGACAGAAGCCTCCTAGAGGTTGCCACAACGACCGGTATGGGTTTGTGTTGTGCGCCCATTGGGGGGTTTTGCCATAAACGCAACGCTTGGGAGACGGATTGGCGATTGCAGTTCAGTTATATTTAGGACGCTACTGCCCATCCTCCGGCTACCATCCAACCAACCATCTGGTCCTGCCGAGCTGGCGTTCCCCGAACAGGGGTGCAATTCCCTAAGCTCAAACATCCATACATCGTAGAATACAGAATTAAAATAATGGTGAAAAACTAATTTGGTAATCGCTAAAACCATTGCTCATTAACAATGAGGACGAGTTTTACGACGTCGCAGTCGGTGGTCTGCAACGTGTCCTTGAATAGCTTCGATCATGTCTTGGCACCTTTCAGACGATATATCTCCCAAGTACTGGAGAATAAATTCTGGTAAGAATTTTAATACTAATAAGCACCAATGGAACACCAAATACCTATTTGTGCTGTGCAGGAATAATTAGCTTAACGTAGTCCTGCTGGGATAACACGTCTCGTTGCTGGTACAGTTTTATATAGATCAGTTTGCGCGATACATATTAGTCTTATCGGTGTGTTGATGTCGTATCGGTGTGTGGATGTCGTATCGGTGTGTGGATGACGTATCGGTGTGTTGATGACGTAACGGTGTGTGGATGACGTATCGGTGTGTGGATGTCGTATCAGTGACCCTAAGTACCACATGTTCAGTGCCTCTCGTCACCGAGTTGTAAAAAATATTTCCTGATATCAATGAATTGAGAACTGTTATGTAAGCATAATGTACCTAATAATAAATGAATGAGGTATCTACAATATAATAATTCTTTTTTTGATAAGATTATATGGCATGATCAAACACATATCCTAACTCTTTTTTAAATTTGAGGATAATAATAATAGACTTCGTCGACCCTAGGGAAGGCCGAGGGGCGTGTCGGACTCTTACTGGCTTAAACCCCAGTGTACAGGTGGTGTACAAATATGTGGAGGGCAGTGTTGCCACCTCATAAAAATTAAAGTTACTAGATGAACACCCAAAAGTCACCAGATTGGGCTAAATTCGAAGCGAAAGTCACCAGAAATCCCAAATTTTTTTTTTTTTTGAAACAGTTTTGTAAGGTCATCTATCGAAGTATCTATAGTACTGGGCAGACTACTCAAGTGACAGTACATGTTCAAATTGCCGTGTAACTCCGGTCACGGTTAGGACTACCCCATCTCATGCCGTGGGTGTCGTAGAAGATGACTAAGGGAGTTTGGAACCCGATGAGTACCATTATTATTAGACACATTGAGTTGCCCGCAGGTGACGGATAAACAACAGACTACCACTACCATACCCAACGAGGGTTAGTGTCCCTTTTGCAATATAAATAACACTAATTTCGCCACCCCCAAGTAACTTGGGACCAGGGCAGGAAGAAGAAAAATCATTGTTCAAATATTGTTACGTAATAACAAGAAACGCTGTGACTTAATACCACTTTTTATTGTGTACCAAACATTACCAGTCAAAAATCAGATTTTTTATTACATCAAACAATTCCAAGTATGGAATTGTAAAAGTAGATAACATAGTTTGGTTTTAATAATAACGTCGAAACAAGAATATAAATAGTAATTAATATTCTTAAGAAGCTTTTTAGGACAGATGAAGACGACTCAAATATCGCTAAAAGTCGCTAAAAACAAAAATCGCTAAACGACAGAAATAAATCGCCAAAACGGGTCAAAAGTCACCAGATCTAGTGACAAAATCGCTAAGGTGACAACACTGATTACGGGTGCCTGAAGAGGGCGTTGTCTGTCCGTCATTGACCCTGACCAGACACTTGCTCTCCCTCCGCATCCGAGGCTGTAAATCTCGCAGATTATTGCACTCCAGGCGCTACCACTGCCGACCATATTTTGTACCAATGCCCGCAGGGAGGTCTCCCGACCTTAATGATGCCGTGCATTCTTCAACCGGCGCCACGTCACGTCGCCCGTAACGAAGCAGGAAGTCGTGCCTACAATAGTCCTACACAACCGGGGACGATTCGTGTCTAATTTCTATAGTGCAGCCATGAAGAGTCCCTAGCGATCCATTACCTGTTAGATTAAAATTCTCTAAAGGACCTCTGCGTATTGGACCGATGTCCTCACGTAAGCCTATTAAAAAAACCCGGGATCCTCCTTGCAGAGAATGAACACGCGAAGAGAGTCATAATAATAATTAAAACAAAACAATAAGAAATGACTGTTTATTAACAAAATAAAAAGCAAAACATTGCGATCTGGTTAATGTTAAGGTGAAGTCTCGTCTTTTCCTCTTACAAAATAATATTGCTCAAATATTATGTGAAATAGCTTAATTATTATCAACACATTTTTAAATCACGCTGTTAAATTTGCTATTAAGAGTTAATTGTTGTCGAACATTGGTTTCACAAGCAAAGTATTTAAGATTTTGAATTGATAAAGCAGGTGCTCAATATAAGGATTTTTGTTATTATAGCACTATGTGACGTCAGTAATTAAATAATAAAGAGTTAAATACTATCATAAAATATATACTGTGTTTAAGTAATATTACTTTGTACGAAGGAGACACGTGACACAATCCACCATAAAAGCCACTTGAGAAAATAAATTATGAATTCCTAGCGTATCAGTTTATACAAGGAGTGAAGCGCCATAACAAAGGAACATTTCCATACAAAAAGATTATAAAAAATTTGCTAACTTCACCTAAATAATAATCAGTGACTGTCAAATTATACATATACAGACACCGTATGGATTTACAGAAAATACAATACAGTAATCGGCCACCTCTATAAATTGACATTCTTAAACTTAGTATGAAACTATGTCGGAATTAGAGCTTCACGTCACGGCTAGGTTAGCTTTTATGGATTTGCTGATGGGTGATACCAATAGTATTATATATAGCAACATGCCTAATCTACCGATGCGATAAATAGTTTATATTACAGATTTAAACTACTCTTACAAATACTAGCAACTTCATAATATGCTAGCATTACCCCCTCTTATTAAGCAAAACGCTTATATGCTAAGAGTGAGTATCCCACAATCGTTTTACGGGTTAATATTGTCAGCCAATAAGGGATTGCCAGCAGGACTTAATCGTAATTATTGTCGCTTTCAAACTGAAATGCTCAGCTTAATACATTCCAGCATAGTTTTTACTAAATTTAATCTAGACATAATTAACTATGACAACCAAATGTTGAACAGAAGTGGTGGCCTTTTAATTTTCCTATGACTATTTCATGAATGTACGCACGACTACATATCAAGCTATATATTTCCAGTATAAGCTGATCTCGCATTGCTTTGCTTTCCGTTCAATGAAAGATCAGCTTATAATGAAAATGATTGATATGTAGCAGTGTAACTATACAATGCCATCCTCAAACTACAGAATTAACATGAGATTTATATTATCAAGTTTCCAGATACATAATTACATATAATTGAGTACTGTATCAGTATCTACGAAATTAACTGGAATCTACAGAAGAAACTTTTATTTATTCTGTTACCGATCGAATTTTGCTTTATTGTGGTGAAAATATTTTTAATATATTTTCCGTACCAATTGCGTATTGGTAATCCATAGCGACAATTAATTCTGTATTTCTTAATCGTTATTAATACTAATTGTCTAAAGGTATAATGGGGGTAACCTATTACAATTGTTTTAATAGATACAATTATGAATTCTAATGACGCTGTATTTTCACTGTGTGGACAGACTGCGCCAAACTTCTGGACCGCTCTGACGTGAGAGTGTGCGCAGTGTAGTTGCATAATAAAATGTTAATTCGTACTGACGAACCGATTGTGACACCGGAACAAGGGTGTTACTCCCCCCAAACAGTTGTTGCCATGCCTGCGTTAAAATTCAATACTGCGCAGAGATTCGCTTCATGTTCACAAAGGCCAAGAAATTTGGCGCGGTTTATACAAATGATATTCACAATTTCGACGCTAAATAAAATTTTACATCAGACTTTGCCGATAAAGGTTTGTTACACTGAATTTTTTTTACATTTCTTGCAAGCTTAGCCTTGATACCTGGTACCCAATACTTTCACAGACAGGTCTGTATTTTTAACGGTGCTAAGGTCCCAAGCCGGCGTTTGATTTTTGATGTCTTCACGGCGCTACGTGACGCGCGCATCATCAGCCTCGGTCCAACTGTTATACGACCAAAAATCAATAGTCTTAGGCTGGATAAAACATTGTAATAGCCACATTCACTTACTTCGTTTAGTAATGGTTGGCAAGTACTATCGGTGGCCTCTAAAATCAACCTTATTGACCACTTAGTTCCTCATAACTTTAATAGTGATAAACAATATATGTACACATCACAAAAAATGTTAGACGCATTTTCATGAGCTGATGAATTCTCATATCTATAGACAGTAAAAATACTATGCTATAAATAATCATTATAATACAACACTTTTATACGAATTACATCGCGTATATTATTGTTTTTCCTGACGTTTCGCACACTTTGCAGCATTCGTGGTCGCAGGTTGACGGTCATAGTTTTATTATTTGGAACACAGAAATTGTTATTTGGACAACATTGCAAAATTTAAAAATATCGTTTCCCTTATTTACATACATAAATCCCCTATTTGCCGCCACAAAAATCTGCCGCTTCGGCGTTAGCCTACTTAGCCTGCTGTTAAATCCGCCACCGATTCTAGATACGAAGAGATGTTAAGACCACTGCAAAGTCTAATCACCCCCGATAAACTAGTCGAAGCGATACATTATGAATTAGTTTACCGTCGACAATGAACGATCTGTACCGACGAAAAAACCGTCGAAGAGCTCTACTATTTACTGTCAGTAGATATAAAAATGGTCATGAGGTTTGCCATCGATAAAAAATAAAATATGTGTATATTAAAATAATGGAGGCGTTCATGTGAATTACGATGTTTACAAATTAAATGGTAATATCACACTTAACGTGTGATCTTTCAGTTCCAAACCACAGAGGCGCTAGTATCACTAGAGGTAGTTTTTAAATACTAGGTAAACAAATAATTTAAAATTTTATGATTTTAGTAACTTGTGACAATGTAGGGGAAAAATAAGTAGGTAATCTATTTATCTAAAATTTACAGTTTTCTATAATCAAGTAGCAGGTTTTCGCTAAAATACTGAGTCTCAACAAAACCTCGCTTCACAATTCTTCCACATACCAGGACGACAATAGAAAAGAAATTCTAGTTAGCAAAAACTTTAAACAGAACTTCTCTTCTCCAGACACATCCAAGCCAACCTTATTTTCCGTAACCTCATGTCAAACTAGCGCCATCTATCGTCACACGAGTTTACTCTAACAGTCGAGGAAGTTAGCTGCCATGAGCAACTCCAGCGCGATTTCAGGCGCGATGGGGAACTCGGGAATCTCAGTCGAAGAGTTCGTGTAGCGAACCTTGTAAGTGAAGTACATGCATACCTTCTGAAGAACGTGGGAGCTGGAAAAGAGAAGGCAAGATTAGTTTCGACGTCCAGGAAGCATTTTTTTATATCCTAATGCTGATTTTGATTATTCTTTTTGTAATGTTGGCAGTCGGAGCGGAGGGATAAATGAAAGATGGTCCGTACCAGTCAATGGTCGTGTAATGACTAATTAATCCTACTTACTAAATACAGTTGCATATTACGACTAACGCACACTATAACATACATGTTGTATCTACTAACACATCACACCTGAGGGGTTATTTTGAAAAAAAAAAGATACAAAATCTTTTTTTTTTTTTTTAACATATATAATTCTAAAATCTTTTATTCATAATCACTATTATATAATCTAAACAAGTTTCACATAATATCTAAAGTACATTTTATGACATCAATTGCATAGTCTTATTACTTATTATAAACAAAAGAATGTCGTAACGTTACACATTCTAAGCTTTTTCTAATAACAACAGTATCAAGTATCGGTGAGAACCTACTCAAGCTAAAAATAGACATTCTTATTACTACTAAGTTACATATAATTTAGTCCTGTTTTTATGGACAGTCTCAATCTTATCACCTTTACTAACAGTTACATTAGGTTCATTTTCATTTAACACAACAAACGGTCCATTAAACAACTTGTCTAATTTTTTTCCCGTTTCATTCCTAATTAAAACTAAATCACCTTTTTCATAGTGAACAGGATTACACTTTTTATCCCATATCTCTTTTCTTTTAATTTTGCTTAAATTTAAATTTTTATTTGCTTCCTGAGACGCTAGCTGTAACCTATACTTAAGTTCTAATACATAATTATCCGAGTTATATAGTGGTTCAACAACGTTATTAGTTAGGTTGCTAGGCAGGTTACATGTTTTACCAAATACTAGCTCGTATGGGGTGTACTTAGTTTCGGTGTGTACAGTAGTATTGAACGAAAAACACCAGAACGGAAGCCACTGGCTCCATGCCTCTGGGTGTCCGTCACACTGAGTACGTAAGAAGGCAGCAAGATGCTTATGGGTATTTTCTAATGCACCGATCGATTCGTGATGATAAGCGGTGGAGTTTACCTTCTCAATCTTTAGCAGTTTACACATCTCGGTCATTGTTTCTGAGATAAATTCTGCGCCTCGGTCGCTGGCGATAGCTGCTGGTACTCCATACCTTAGTACAAAATTATTGATAAAAGCTCTTGCTACACTTACTGAATCTTTCCGCTGCAAGGGATACGCCTCGACGTACTTGCTCAATTCGCATTGTAAACTTAATACATAAACATTATTATCTAAATCCCTATCTAGTGGTCCAATTATGTCTAAATAAACCTTTTCAAAAGCTTTCGATGCTGTTGACGTCACGGTCATAGGTTCAATAGTATTTTTTGAATACTTACTAGTTTGACACTTAACACATTTTCTCACGTACTTTCGCACATCGGATTCCAATCCTGGCCAAAAGTACTTACCTTTTATATTGTTGATCATACGTCGTACACCCGCATGACCACTCGTAGGCAGTAAATGATAATCGTGTAGTATGTATACCTTTTCATGATAATTATAGACTCTTTTTATTCCTTTTAATACATTTATTCGTGGTCCGGACCACATTTCTCTACTTTTTATTTCAGCTGTTAACTGCTTAATACGCTCTTTATTTTCATCATCTTTTATTATACACAATTCTTTAATATTTAATTCATTACAACAACTGCTCAATATATTCGTAAATTCGACTCGCGTAAAGTACGACATATAATTGAGGTTTATGTATAATGTATGATTCGACTCTTCGTAAGCAAAACATTCTTTACTATAACTTACATTTTTCTTCTTTTATTATACACAGTTCTTTAATATTTAATTCATTACAACAACTGCTCAATATATTCGTAAATTCGACTCGCGTAAAGTACGACATATAATTGAGGTTTATGTATAATGTATGAGTCATCAACTTTTCTGTAATCTATTACCAAACGCCATTTTTTACCACTATCCGATTTTTTAGGTACTAAAAGTATTGGACTATTCCATTCGCTACTAGAAGGTTCTATAATATCATCATCAAGCATTTGTTGAACTTGTCGGTTAATCTCTGGTTTCGACGACTCCGGTAGCCGATAAGGCTTTGTGTACACGGGCTTAGTATAAGATTTCACTGTGATAGACTGTTCTACAACGTTCGCGGTACCTAACTTATCACCTTCTAAGAAAAATACATTAGCATATTTTGCACA
Source organism: Diloba caeruleocephala (assembly GCA_947459985.1). Lineage (NCBI taxonomy): Eukaryota > Metazoa > Arthropoda > Insecta > Lepidoptera > Noctuidae > Diloba > Diloba caeruleocephala. Next base: position 8,883,580 of record OX381627.1, on the reverse strand, counting down.
AATAATTTCTATGTTTTTTCTGTCATTCGAATTTAAATGTGATAATTTTAATTCTGGTAACAACTTTTCAACACGCTCAACGTCCTGTTTTGATTCGTTAAATAAACATATATTATATTCTTCTAAAAAATCAAGTCCCTGAGGATGAATCAAGTCTGACTTCAAAATTTTGACTATCTTTTCACCCTTTTATCTTTTAATATTTTAATCGGAATTCTACCACATTTTGGTGTTACGATACTACTTGCAATAAAAACATTTTCGGCTAACTGTCTAGAATATATTACGCAGTCTTTTTGTAGATTTTTATTTATATTTATAAAATGAATTGATTCACTACGCGCTGGTATGTAAAGATAACTTTCAGACTGTACCGATTCATTACTTTGCTTATAAATATTTAATGTACACTCTGTATTACCAGATTGCAGTATCAGTCGGTTTGATGGTAGATCTATGTTTGCACTATAATTTCTTAGAAAATCTAGACCGATGATACCATCTGCCTCGCATGGCATGTTATCGAATACATAGAGCTTGTGGCAAAATTCTATCCCGTTTTCGATACACAGTGGAATGTAGACAAAACATTTTGCGTGTATTGTTCCGCCTATTCCGTTTATAAACGTATTGTCCTTGTATCGTTTTGTGTTATTTTGTACTATCTGGTTACGAATAATAGATAATGAAGCGCCAGTATCTAATAAGAACTTGCATTTTTTATCTTTGAAATATAGGTAAATAAAATTCAAACCTTCACATGCGAGTATATAGTTAGATCCGAAAAAACTCACCTAAATCGCCTTTTTCCTCTTCTTTCTGCTCGGCGTTCTCGCTAGGTGTGGCAACGTTAACATTTCCCTGACGATTATTATAATTATTATAGGAGTTACCTCGATAGTAGCCTCTGCTAGGCCTCGTGTATGTCTGGTATCTGCCGCGACCATTTTTAGCATACCTCGTATTTTTAGGGCGGTAATTTACTTGACCTTGATGCTGGTCATTCTACATCATTATACATCTCAATGCCTTCCACTATACGCTCAGTAGTCTCCTCGGTACCATCCATTAAAGGAATTAATGTACACGCGGTTTTTAAATCAATACTCTCAATTTTTCCACTATTTGTTTCAGATAAGATACATAAGCTATTTATTTAATCAAAAGTGTTCCTAATTTTCCCGAAAATTTTCAAACCTATCTTAATATCGTCACTATCTTCTAAAATATTAACAATTTCCTTACATCTGTTAAAAACACAATTTGCTTCATCTAATTTTAATTTTGTAGTATTACACGTATATCTACTTTTTCCCTTTTTTTTATAAAATATTTTCTAATATCTACCAAAACATCATAGCTTTTTAATAAACTATTGATCATAATAATAAACTTTCAATCATATTAATTAATCATAATATTAGCCGTTCATATTACCTATCAGTTAATCTAAATTTCGCAAGAATTGAATACCTCACTCATACAAAAACACACCACAAAAACTGTAATAGGCTAGGCTCACGTTAGGCTTCGTTCTCCGTTGTAGTGCGTCCTCGTAGGGAAGCACGGATGCGCTGCATTGTGTGCATTCTAATTTCTTCTTGAACCCACCGGCGATGGCAATTTCTGTACACTCGAGCGGCAACGTAAACCGCTTTGCTTGATGCCCCCCGATGTCTTAGTGCCTCATTTTGGTTAACAAAAACCTCTTCTTTTCTTCTGATCTACACATAATTTTGTTCTTCAGTCTTCAGTTTGAGCCTTATTCAAAATATATACACAAAGGTCCCGACCAGGTCCAAACCATACCCAGTCGGGCCTGGCAAGGTCGCCATGTAATGTTGGCAGTCGGAGCGGAGGGATAAATGAAAGATGGTCCGTACCAGTCAATGGTCGTGTAATGACTAATTAATCCTACTTACTAAATACAGTTGCATATTACGACTAACGCACACTATAACATACATGTTGTATCTACTAACACATCACATTTTGATCACCAACGACGCGTATAAACGTCAAGCAAATTAATAAATTCTAATGAACAAGTGCTCAAGACTCCAACGACGTCGCCAGACGTCGAAAAATAGGGTTTAGAAAAGTGAGCTGACCGGACCGGACCTCGCGGAATAGCGAATTGCACCTCACAATCCCTGCGAGCACTTCCGTAATTATTATCCCTTTTACCCAAGACACATTAACATATAATTCTTCTGTACGTGTATATGTCACTGAACTCCTTCTAAACGACTTTACCGATTTTGATGATTTTTAGGGCTCCGAACGTCCGAAGGAGAAACCGCAGAACCCTTATAGAATCACTCGTGTGTCTGTCTGTCTGTCCGTCTGTTACAGCCAATTTGCTCCGAATACATTGGACCGAATAAGTTGAAATTTGGTACACATATAGTTTTCTGCGACCCAAAGACGTACGTGTAATGTAAATAAATGAATTTTGAATATAGATGGCTTTTTGGAGAGCTATATAGAAAATTTAAGAATAAAGCTGTGCGAACTGTACCATGTAACAAATGAAATTGAAGGGCTTGTTGTGAGGGTCTCAAATGTATTTATTTTATAATTTTAAAATATATTGTTTTAAAGTTTTGTAAGAAAACATAGGAAAATTGACCATTGCCATATCTCCAAAACTACTGAGCCTAAAATTCTCACTCTCTCTAAATAGCTATTTGCCTATTGATTACAGGAAACTCTATAAGAAGTCTATGGTCTTAAAATAACAAACGTTTGCGGTTTGGAACGTTTGGAATGTTTGGAAACACCGGTTGTTCTTGGAATAAGTTATTGGTACGAGACCAAAAATGGACAAGTGTATGTATGAGTGGACCCTGGATGGTTTAGATTCACAAAAGGGTAGCTCCAGATCCTCGTAAGATCACACTAGAGCCACCCATTGCAACCACCTATGCCTTTAGGCACATCACGGAGGGGATATTGTAGGGCACCTAACGACCCGATACACAACGCCACCGCCAGCAAGTCATTTTAGTGACCATGTCAAACCAATACAGCCAAGCAAAAGATACATAATCGTAACATTAATGGCTACATGATGCTCACAGATTTAGTTTTGTATGAATATTATAGTTTAATGTCACAAGAACAATATTAGCAATAAATAAGTTCACAAATTATAAAATTAATTATACAGCACCAGAGGGTCGCAGCGTGCAGAAGGGAATCGTGTGCCAGACATCTTTATCATCGACGTAATGATTTATGCTGTAGTAGGCCTTCGACATTAAAATACGCTTAATCAAAGATTTCTTTAGTTCTAGTAAACTGGCAATACTAGAAGGCATTTTGTTGAAGAACCTGACAGTGTTTCCGATAAACGAATTGCTGGTTCTGCTAAGTCTAAAGCCAGGCAAGACAACCTTGTTCTTATTGTGAGTATTTCAGCTGTGCACGTCACTTTTTTTTATTGAAACTAGCAATGTTTTTGCATATATACCTACATGATATTTTGGTATATATATAAGGATAGTAAAGTATGTTTATCTTCTTAAATAGTTCCCGCTGACTCACGACAGCCCAGGTTATAAATAGCTCAGACTCTCTTTTCTTTAATATAAAAATTGTTTCACTATCAGCAGCTGATCACCACAGTAAAATACCGTAGGACGTAATATTGTGGAAGTAAGCAAAATATACCATTCTAGCTGTAGCCACATCCGTCACCTGTCTAATTTTCCTAACAGCAAATGCAGCAGAGCTCAGTTTTCCAGACAGTGCTTTTATATGGCCCGCCCCCATTGCAATTTGGAATCTACTGTAACGCCCAAAAACGCAGTTGAGGGAACCAGATCTAATGCTTTACCGTCAAATTGAACTTTATGTTCTTAAATAGGACACATATGCCATTACAAAAAAATTATACATTTGGTTTTTACTGCGTTTAGAATAAGATTATTCGCCGAAAACCAATCAGATATCTTATGAAGTATATCATTGGGTTCTACAAGATGCCTTCTATTATATTGATCCTTTCTATTTACTTTAAATCATCATCATATCAGCCACAGGACGTCCACTGCTGAACAAAGGCCTCCCCCTTAGATTTCCACAACGAGCGGTCATATGCCGCTCTCATCCAACGACTCCCAGCGATCTTCACCAGGTCGTCTGTCCACCTCGTTGGAGGTCGTCCCATGCTGCGTTTTCCAGTGCGCGGTCTCCATTCGAGAACGTTTGTGCCCCAACGGCCATCAATTCTACGAGCAATGTGCCCTGCCCATTGCTACTTCAGTTTACTAACCCTTTCAGCTATGTCGACAACTTTAGTTCTTCTACGGATCTCCTCATTTATGATTCGATCTCGTAGAGAAATACCAAGCATAGCTCACTCCATAGTTCGCTGAGTCATCATTTCGGCCGAATCAAGTCCACTGCCGGACACAGGCCTCCCCCAAAGTTCACCACAACGACCGATATGGCTGTGCTATGGGCTCAATGGGGGGTTTTGCCATAATCGCCACGCCTGGCAGACGGGTTGGCGATCGCAGTTGACTTGTTAATGCATTCGAAGGACGCTGCTGCCCATCCTCCGGCTAATCCCTTAGCCGACTTTTACGACACCCACGGGAGGAGATGGGGTGGTGGCATTCTGAGCCGGCACCACACGACTCGCTGAGTGACCTTGAGCTTTCTTATGAGGCCCATTGTGAGTGACCACGTCTCTGTTCCATATGTCATCACTGGTAACACACACTGGTTAAAGACTTTCGTCTTAAAGCATTGCGGTATTGTTGACGAAAAGACGTTGCGAAGTTTCCCAAACGCTGCCCAGCCGAGAATACTTTAAATATAAGTGATGTATCATCACTTCATCAGCGAACAAGACTATGCTCGAATTTGTATCGTTTATCATATATGGCAGATCATGATCCTTGAGGTACTCCCATTTTAACTAGTGAGCCTGAAGATGTGTGATCATCAATTGCCACTCTTTGATCCCGATTTAACAAATAGGAGGTTACAAGATATATAGATCTACCTTAGATTCCATAGCACTTAAGTTTCAGAATGAGTGTGCAGTGGTCCACTTTGTCGAATGCTTTGAAAAAATCGCAAAATACGCCCAAAGCACCAAGCGCATCCTCCAATACAAATTTAAAATATTCTAACATTTGATTTTATAGCATTTCTACGAAAATTTTGCTTATGGCTGGTAGCACGGATATTGGCCTATAGTTTTATGCATTATTTAGGCAACCAGCTTTAAACTTGGGTTCAATTTTACTAAATTTCATCAGATCGGGAAATATGCCATCCGCGATCCAAGCATTAAATATTACAGCCAGAATTGTCGCAATGTTGGCTTTCATTGACAATCCTCATAAGTCCTTTTAACTGCTATAGTTTTAATGTTTTTACTATATCAGATAGTAGATAGTAACAGAACTGAATTCAAAGAAAGGTACACGTAAATCTACATTTTTCTTTAAGAATGCTTCGGCTGCTATGAGACGTTAAAAGATGTTTAGTAGTCTCAATTGGAATATTCGTGAAAAAATATTTAGGAAATTTGAGACTATTCTTATCTGAAACTAGTTTGTCATTATCATCATCATTTTGGTCGAATAAAGTCCACTGCTGGACCTCACCCAAATATCGCCACAACGACCGATATGGGTGCGTTGTTAACATTTAGTGTCTGGGCAACCAAGGGTATAAGACGTAGTCGAGATGTCTTATATGAACTTTACAACAAGTCCTACTGTACACCTAATATTGATTTTCGTAACTACGCTAGACAATATTCTAAAATATTAAAAAATGTGTGCAAGTTAAGGCTTCTTATATTAGTGATCAAATAAATAGTCGAATAATAAGACATAAACGTCATGAAAATAATAAATACTGAAACTGATGATAGTAGGTTTAGTGACTGCAATAAATTTATATATAGATGACAAACTAGTGGTGTGGTGCCAGTTACGAATAGTACCAACTCATCTCATCTCGTGGGTATCGTAAAGGGCGACGATGGAAAGCAGTGTCTTTCGAGTACATTAACAACTCAACTGCAATCGTCAACCCATCTGCCAAGCGTAGCGATTATGGCAATACCCCCCCATTATCCTACAACACACCCATATCGGTCATTGTGGTGATCTTTGAGGGAGGCCTGTGTCCAGCAGTGGACTTCATTCGGCCGAAATGATGAAGTAGAGTGAAGGTGGGTGTCACTCTAGTAGGCTCAGAAAACAAAAAGCCTACGTTATGTGATTTAAAGAAGGATTTATTTAAATCATTAAACTTAAGATTTTGTTTATCTATCAGAATCTGATTGTTAGTTAGTTAAATTTCAGGTACTGTTTTCTATTCTGTAGTTTCAGGTCCAATAGTACAAAATATCCCGAAGTATAGTGTTAAAATCAGTAATGCTTCCATAGTCAGGTAATAAACCCTAAAAGATTGAAATACAAAATATTACTTACGGAATCTCCCTAAAGTTGACCTCATTGGCTTCATTCTCAGCAAACTGTCCAGGCCCGCTAAGCATAGCCTTGATAGTTCCAGACGTAAGGGCGTGTTCCCTCTTCACAATGAACTCGTGGCCATCAGACGAGATAAGCTTCACATACATTGCGTTTGGCCCTTCACAACCACCATACAGTTTCTCTTCAGAGCCACCTGAACCAACAATGCTGCCGCCACCACTTGCTACGGATAATTATAGAGTAAATTTAGATTCAACTACCATGAAAATTAATATAGCAGAAAGGAAAAAAATTGAAAGAAATGCATGAAACTATATTATAAAAATACCACTATGGGAAAAAGAGACAAAGGTGCAGCCTTAAATGAATATTTTTCTTGAAAGATCATCAATTAATTATGTGTCACTAACCACCACCCACAGTACTGCCAGAACGCTGCTCTTCAGCAACGGTGGTGGCAGATGCAGCTGCAGACCCTGCCGCTGATCCCACCTGCTGTTCTGACATTTTCTCTGCAATCACCATGTTATCATCTTAGTTCGAAGTCCAACAATATAACAGGATAATAACTTTTTTTGCTATCATACTTCAAAGAAATACCTTTATGTAGTTGCACCTTTGAGTAGTTTAACTCAATTTATTAATAATTAATTAAATCAATTCAACTATTCAACCAACATGGGCATCAAAACCCACTACACTGCACCAACACCACACACACCACACACCCTCATGATCAGCTACAGTACTTGTGACCACTAGAATACATATTTAATAAATAGCTAAATGCTAAAAAAATTACCCCTGAGTTGGCCCACAGGGTTTATTTATGTATAGATTTTATGGGTGTACTATAAAATCTATACATAAATAAACCCTGTGGGCCAACTCAGGGGTAACAGCAAACAGCGTATTTAGATTTATATATGGGTTGCTTGGTAGCTACTTACAGGAAGGACTAGTCAAAAACCAACAAACTACATACTATTTACAATAATACTGTGGAATTTATTGTAAAGTTCTCTAAAGAGCTACTGTGTGTTGGACCCATGCCCCCACATAAGTCTATCAAAAGACTGGGTTCCCTGTTACTGGGGATATAAACCCGTGAAGAGAAAGAGAGAACTATAATATGGTTGACCTGAATAACGAAATAACAGAAATTAGTTTGAGAATTTGATATCCTCTAACTTTAATTAAGACTATTCAAGGAGGTTCACAAAGATAACAACTTATTACAAGCCTATCCTAACAGTTTTCAAATTTTGAATTTTAATGCTGAGAGTCACTTAGCATAGCACGATAGTTGTTCTGAAATGTTGTAATTTAATAATATATGTATAAAATTAATGGACAGTATCACCATAAAAATAAAACATAGGTATGTGTTTAGTAATGTTAGTCTATATTTAGAATATGATTTATCGACATGAGTACTGTATTATTTTACACGTTAAAATAGTAAAACTGTTAAATACAAAAATGTTATCGAGAGACATTTCAGAAAAAGCCCCCCAATCCAATGACAAAATGCAAAGGACACTGGAATCTTGAATACGTATTTATACTTAAAACAAAATGACTATGCATATATTACCTGGTTAATATGGCAGTTTCGTGAATGAACAAATTAATTATTTAAGACCTGTTTTAGCTTTAATTTACAATTAAGTATTAATCTTGGAAATTAGGTTATTTCGAGTACAAGAGTGATTTGATTTTGATAGATTAAACTTTTTCACATCAGACATGTAAGATTTAATAAGTTAGATTAGAGGCTTTTGGTCCAAAATAGAGATGAGTCGTGTAATCGTATTTATTAGAACAGATCCGAACCATTCAACCATAGACTAATATGTATCTAGGATAGATGTCCTGCAGAGTGCTCCTCCTTTACTGGAGAATCTATTGCCATATTATAAGCAATATCTTATCTTGGGTGTAATCGAGATCATTTTCATAGAGCTTTAATCTTCAGCGATTCCCTTGTCTGTTTACAGGATCTTCAAAAATTACATAAATTAATAGCAAAAATACTTTTTGTTATTACTTTCAATATTATGCAAAGTAACACAACTTAAATCAAGCCGGAGTTGACATAGGAATCCAGAGTACATTACAAAGTACATTGCCTGGATTCCAGGTTATTCAGGTATCTTAGGAAATGAAGATGAAGACTTTTATAATAAATTATAATATACCATTAATAAACCATTTTAAAAACAACTACTAGGAATAATTTAATGAACAGTAATTGTACAATGGGCGGTCTTATCGCTATTAGCGATTTCTTACAGACAACCTTTGGATGGATAAGAAAAAGATGGACAACTTATTATATTAATATAATCAAATAGTGAATCTATTAAATATAATACAAATAGGTATTTATTCCATAAATTACTTACATAATATGCACACATATACAACAATATATAATACTTTATACAATACATTATAAATAATCCAGAAGAATATTGGATACATACATAAACATAATAAATATATGGTAAATACACAATCAAAAGAAAGTACTATATTGGTAAATACAACAAATAATTAAACAGACAAGTAATATTCTTTTACTAGTTTTTTAAAAGTAACCAATGACTGGGCACCCTTGATTGACACAGGCAGTGCATTCCATAATCGGACAGCCTGAATGGTGAAGGATTTATCACAAAATTTGGTAGAATCCATTGGCATCTCAAGTCTCAGATTCTCTGACGATCTCAAGAATCTCGAATGTGTCATTAAGGAATTTAAAACGTTCTTTAAGGTAAAAAGGGGTTTTAGGATTAAACAGAATACTATAAAGCAAGGAAAGTATATAAGAATTCCGGCGAAGACGTATTGGAAGCCACTTGAGTTTTGTGCGAAATTCTGAAACATGATCATATTTGCGTAAACCAAATATGAATCGAATACAAAAGTTTTGGAGTCGCTCAAGTTTATCTAATTGTGCCTCAGTAAGATCGAGATAACTGGCAGCAGCATAATCAAGTATAGGAAGGAAAAGTGATTGGGCGAGCGCAGTTTAAGTAGCAGTTGGCAGAAAGTTGCGTATTCTCCTCAGGGAGCTTGCTGATGCAAATAATTTTCGACTTACTTCTTGTAACTGTGGACCCCAAGAAAGATTTCTATCAATATATATCCCCAGGTTCTTAACCGTATCACTTATGGGTACCATAGTGCTGTCGAAAATTACCTGTGGAAGCTGCGACCAATTAATTCTAGAGATAAGCCTAGGACTGCCTGTAACTAACACTTGGGTTTTCGAAGGATTCTCTTTTAACCCATATGCCTTATTCCATTCGCATATATGCGCTAAATCTTTGTTTACAGTGTTTATGACTTCCACCAACTCTCCTAAGGGACCTTGTGAATAAATTTGTAGATCATCTGCATAAAGGTGGCAGGAAGAAAGAGATTGATTAGAGATGGAATTTATAAATATTGCGAAGAGTAGAGGAGATAGAACGCCATCCTGTGGTACACCAACAGAAGTAATACAAAAAGAAGATAAAGTATCTTCAATGCAAATACGTTGTCGGCGGCCAGACAGGTAATTACGAAACCAGTCAATCGCCGTTGGAAATACATTGAGTGAGTAGAGAATAGCAAGCAGAATATCAAAATTGACGGTGTTAAATCAAGTAGGGAAAGCACTGTCAGATTTCCATCCTCCATACCGGATCTAATGTCGTCCGTAATGTTGACTAAAGCCGTAACAGTACTGTGACCAGGTCGAAATCCAGACTGGAAGGGATTCAGGAGATTATTCCTACATAGAAAAGAACTAAGCTGGTTATAGATGAGGCGTTCAAGGACTTTGGAAAGGAATGGTAATATGGAGATGGAACGATATTCGGTAAAAGATTTAGGATTTGCTTTTTTCGGTAAGGGTATGACTTAAAGGTTCAACCGAGGAGAGTCAAATCACGTCTACGACATCATCAGTGGTGACGAATCTTGGATCTATGCCTACGATCCTGATTCCAAACAACAATCTACAATCTGGGTCTTTCAAGACGAGCCAAAGCCGGCTAAAGTTGTTAGTTCTCGAAGCACTTCAAAGAAGATGGTGACCAAGTTCGTTGCAAAAACCGGCCATGTTGCGACTATTGCACTTGAAGATCGTAGAACGGTTAACGCAGAGTGGTATACCACAGTTTGTTTACCACTAGTCATCGCCGAACTACGAAAATCTAACTCAAAGCGACGCATCATCCTGCACCACGACAACGCAAGCTCACACAGCGCTAGTCAAACGATTGAGTATTTGAAGCATGAAGAAGTAGAAATTCTTGACCATCCTCCATACAGTCCTGACCTAAGCCCTAACGATTTCTTTACATTTCCTAAAATTAAGATAAAGTCTTCGTGGTCAAAGGTTCCAGTCCGGTGAACAAGCAGTCGACGCTTTCAAGTCGGCCATTTTGAACACCCCCACTTTAGAGTGGAATAAATGTTATAATAACTGGTTTGAGCGAATGGAAAAGTGTATTAAGCTACGTGGTGAATACTTTGAAAAACAATAAACAGTACTATAAGGTTCTAGTTGTGTTTTTTTCTTCAAACGTCAAAACTTAAAAAGCATGCCGTATCCAAATATGAGATAATACTTATTCTTATGTTCCTACCGGAGATCACGTTAACAGATAGATAAACACTTATTATATAAATTATACGTCAACAGACACATCCGTGTGGTGCCGGCTAGAACGTGTGGTGCGGGCTCAGAATGCCACCACCCCGTCTCCTCCCGTGGGTGTCGTAAAAGTCGACTAAGGGATTAGCCGGAAGATGGGCAGCAGCGTCCTTCGAATACATTAACAACTCAACTGCGATCGCCAATCCGTCTGCCAAGCGTAGCAATTACGACAAAACCCCTCAATGAGCCCACAACACACCCATATTGGCCGTTGCGGTGATCTTCGGGGGAGGCCTGTGTCCAGCAGTGGGCTTCATTCGGCCGAAATGATGAAAATAAAATGATGACACACATGGTTCACACGGCTACATCATACCGGCCATTTATACGTCCACTGCTGAACAAAGGCCTCCCCCATAGATTTTCACAACTGTGTCATAATTTTGGGGGGTTTTTGCTAATACTCACCACGCTTGGCAGGCGGGTTGGTGAGCGCAGTTTGGCTACTGTTTCTCAGAAGGGACGCAGCTGCCCATCCCTCTGGTTTAGATTCCCTTAGTCGCCTTTTACGACATCCACGGGAGGAGATGGATTGGTGCTATATTCTTAATCCGGACACCACACGGAATTGATTTGATTGCATTAAAAATGATCATAAAAATTATTGATTGAATGATTCCAGTAAGGAAAATACGAAATTGAAAACAAATATAAAAGAATTTATTAATTTTAATTAAGATTATTAATAAAGTCTAAATGATAATACATCATCATTACAACGTAAACAATTGAAATGAAAATTACATACGATTTAAATAATTATTTCATTTGTTAGCTCATCTACTGTGTAAAATGCTCTTTAAGAAAGCCAGCATTTAATTTAGCTTTAAACCCTGATCTTGCCAGGGCCGAGGTGACAGACTCCGGTAACTGGTTAAAAACTTTGGAAAGAAATAATGGAAAGTATGGTTTTGCGGAGGCTTCTCGTGATGTCTTCGCTATTGCTCTCACTGCTCGTCTTTGCATTCGAAATGCACGTAATCTATCAGCAGCGTGTCCCCATAACTCGGCACTATACTGAAGGATTAAATACACTGTGGCAAAGTAGCATGTTCGCACCATATGCGTTGACACTATTCGAGAGAGTCTACTGAGCGCATAACATGCACTTTCAAGTCTTGCGCACAGTGCGTCTATATATGAACTCCAAGTCAAGCCCCAATCTACTTGAAATCCAAATTGTGTAAACTCCATCTGTTCTAACGGCTTTCTATCAATGTACACATCTAATTTTCTGGATTGTCGCCCTGATGTTGAAAAAATAAAGTGTGTCTTATTTAGATTAAGAGCAAGACCATTTAACTTAAACCAGATCGATACCTCCAATGCGGCTTCATTAAGATGTTGCTCAAGAGCGTCAATGTCAATACCACAGACAACTACCGCCACATCGTCCGCATACATAAATACTTCGCCTGAGTTGACCGATTTGGGAAGATCGTTCAGCAGTACGGAGAGTGATGATGATGTTCGAGATCAGGATCAGGAAGATCCCTGAGCCACGCCCATTACGGCCATCGGTGGATCAGATTGGAGTAGCTCCATGGATACCTCATAGATATCTTTCGTCGGCTTAATAGGTATGCGTGACGTGATAATACGATGTACCTCTGCAGCAGTGAATGGTGTAAGTGCACGCGCGATGTGTCACATGCTTGAGCCGCTTCAATCAATCTGGAATTCATCGCGTCAGTGGCGGCTTTTATACAACGAAATAGTACCTGTGGAGTCTATGAGTATATCGGTAAAGCCAACAGTTTGTCGTACCACAGCTCCTCTTTTAACATTCACTATACGCCACATTGTCTTATTAGTATTACGACTGTTTGTTATAATCTTGGTGTAGTATAGACCTTTGGGCTAACGTACATTTGTCATATTTATAGTTAATTTCTTCTATTAGCGTACTGAGTCCTCCAATTTTAGGATATTTATCCTGTAATTTAATGGTTTCGAGCAAAACACACTTAATTATAATAATATCGTCGGTTAATCACGTTGTTTTTCTAATGTTTTTTCGTTTTAAAGGACATGATATGGTGTAATTGTTAATTGCCAGACCACGTCTTTTAAAATCTTCGAATTAATTATGGCAACAGTCCAAACGTCTAAAAGTAAAATACGATGGAAGTATTTATTACCCACAATAATACCTTGATTTTTAAAATTTAAAGATTTAAAAATAGTAAGCTCAGTTATTATTCATCTGCGTTTAGGACAATATGTTTGCTTTCTTGTATTTTAAGACAAACTGCGCATCTCTCTCATTCTTTCTGAGAATGTGGCATGGCAGAGGATACTCTAGAGCACTTATTTTCCCCTGTCCCCTAGTCTGTGTCCTGTTCCAATCTCGTCGTCCCCTTGTATGATATCGGAGATGGATGACACATTAAATCCATAAAATACGAGGAAAAGAGATACTTCTATACAGACAAGATGTAGGAAGGAGTAAGGGGGACAACATCATGACGTGTTATCTCTTTCGGTTTACCTTTATTTTAGTAGTGGGGATTGTTTAACTCCAGTGAACAGGTGCTAGACAATTTAGTGAAATATCTTGGTGAATTGTATTTCAGCCTAATTAGTGATATTTTTGGGGAACTTGTGTGATTGTGCACGTTCTGAATACGATTGAACGCTTAAAGCATGGTACACTGCGCTATTTTAGGCTGTGAAAGCGACAATGGACGAAAAGAAGAAAGCATAACCTTTCATCAGTAACTATAAGTATGTTGTCGTTTAAATGGACCAACTACAGTGTGCTATGGAAATGTTAAGAAATGTGTTCTAATATTCTATGCTAAAACTTAAATTTTTAAGTCTATTTCCTTACCATTTTAGAATTATTAGAATATTGGTTTGTCACTATAACCCCTTTAAATTTATAAGACACACGAATGTTTGTAGACCAACTTAATTGGCCTACATTTAATTTGTCCGAGTTATTGGAATACCAGCAAAGTAAAAATACTTTTCCCTAATTCACTGGTAATTTATTTTTAGTATGGAGTTGAATATATTATTAGATATTATGTTGTAATTTATGAATGTGTATCTCAATCTGGTGTACATATAATCAATATAACTAAAAATACATTTGGGCATGCCACTTTACTGGCAAAACACGAATATTGTAAAAACTTTCAAACGTCTTTCTAGCAAAGAAATATTTCTTTCTTTCTTAATTTGATAAAAAAATTACACTAGGCTCGGCTGGACACAAAAATATTATAGAAAACTTATTGTTAGTAAGTAATAGAAGATCGATTCCGGCCGAACCCGAAGCTGATTAATCGTTATCGCCACAAGCTTCAACCTAAGCCAAAGGTTTATTAATCCTAAGAAGTTCACTTCAAGATTAGCTAAAAATTATTAAAATAGTGTTTTTTAAATGTTTATGGTGATAGTATATAAGCACTTAACGAGATAATTAAAATTATCCTGGGACTACGAATGCCGGAAAGTATTCGAAACGTCAGGAAAAACAAAAATCTAATCTAATCCGTTTAAAATTGATTTATTATAATGTGTAATAATCGCGAAAACCTAAGACATTACTGTGATTAAAATTATCTTGCAACTTGTCAAAAATATTATCACTTCGAAATAATACCGATTATAATATTTCATGCATAATTTTATTAATAGCTTTTACTCTTTAACTTTGACTCTTTTACCAACAACAAGTTACAATCATTTAAGAGAGAGAGAAAAAGCCCATGTCCTGCCGTAAGACAGTAACGGGCTGATTATGCATACTATAAGGACTATCAAAATGAATATAAGCTATGTTTGTGTTACCTCGGGATTCAACAATAGTAACAGATATAAAAATTGACAATATAAATAAAATAAAAGTTGGTTAGCAATTCATCATCATTTTCATTTCGGCCGAATGAAGTCCACTGCTGGACACAGGTCTCCCCCAAAGATGTCCACAACGACCGATATGGACGTGTTGTGGGCTCATTGGGGGGTTTTGCCATAATCGCCACAATAGCAATAGCAATTAGATCAATAAAATTATGACTTCGGACTCGACTACTACTAAGTAAAGCAAGCGTTTATATGAATATGAACATTATCTGCATATAAATAATGTTCATATTAGAACCTTCACGTTGGGATCCGAACGGCGAGCGATTCTTTTCTTAAAAAAAGTGCCTCTGTGTGCGTAAAGCAACAAATGCTGTGATTGGCCGATGCTACGAGAGGCAGTCTCTATTGTACAATTTTGTGCTTCGCATATAGCATAGTTATGGTTATATAGGGTGTCGCGCTTGGCGTGTAGCCGTGTGTACGACCGACATATTTGTGTAGTATTTTTAATTGCATTTTGGAGAAATAATTTATGAATATATAAAGATTGATTAATCTGAATACCGTACAACGTTGCCTTATACATGACACTAACGCAATTGTGGATGATACTCTACAGAAGCCATAATCTAAAAGAAAAAGATTTTATGATACGTTGTTTTATCCAACTTTGACACTGGCAAAATCATCGACTCGTCGAAGGAGCCATTAAATTAAAATGGGAATCGGGATTGGACTAAAATTTATAAATTGAAGTTTATTTATTTATCATATTAATATTGGTATATTATTATTGTACAAATTTATTGTGGAAGACTGGTGCCTAAACTAGGTTCAAGCCTGTATTTCAGGTCACCAGGCTTTCCACCCCGGAAGTCCAATTTCATAGTCCATTCATAAATTGTGCCAAGCGAAAATTTTCCATTTTCTTGTTCTTCGTGTATCTGATTCTATAAAGTTGTTTTCTCTTGTTAGATTTCTCTTGATAAATACGTTGCTATAATTTTATCAGACACCGATACTGGATGATTTTGTCCTTTATACCCAGTTATCATCTTGCACCCCACGAATGCGCACTTTCACTGCAGACAACATCTTGATATAAAAATAAACTCGCTGTTTTATGTTATGTTTATATATTATGGCTTAGATACACCCGTTACTGACGATTTCTCAAAATTACTAAATAATAGTTCAAGTCAAGTCATTTATAATATAATTCCCGCACGGAAATTAAAGAAAAATACAATTTTTTCTTTTAATATTTATTTTTTGGTATTACAAATTCCAGTTGAGTCGAATAATTATAAAAATACAAATATTATCTATCTAGGTACATAATGCTCTCTTGGAAGTGATGACCTTTTGCGTTCCAGGGACCCAGTTATTGCGTAATCTTGAAGCATAAACTATAGTTTTTATATTAAAATAATTACATGAAAAGAATGAAGATAAAGCTGAAATCATTTTTTATTCATCGCATAAACACAGTATTTCAATGAATTAAAATATTTCTCTAAACGTCATCAGTAACACGAATGATTTAAAGCTGAAAATATTGAGCATACTAGTGATTCTGAAAGCACACGATGTAGGTCAATGGACCACAGCTGACGATTCGGCGGACTTTTTTTGACATGGCTTTTGGCTTCATTTCATTATTTTGACGTTTCGTGATTTCGATGTCAAACGCTACGTATTTCATTGAAAAAAGTAATTTTTCCATTAGTTTTCATGCTCTGTTCAGTTTTTTTTATTTAATAGAAACCTAGGGACGCGGGTGGAACCCATCGCTTTGTGAAATTAGACTGCAGACACGAGAAATTCCGCGAGAACCATGTGACACGAATACGAAAAAGGGCTTCCAGACCGTCAATGTGACAGAAATGTTTTCTGCCATCGCGACGAGCCAGCGCCACGGCGGAGCCGATACGAGCACAACGCGAAATAAACGAACGGCGATTTAGGGCAAGCGCGTCAAAAATGAGCGCGAGATGGCCAGCCCGCCACCGAACCCTAAGGAAGGCGAGGAGGGCGGCTCCGAGTTCAAAGAAGAGCCGAGCAGGGAACGCCCGGCCGCCCCGCAGAAGACGTTCATAGCGCCGCCCGCGTCGCAGCTGCCCTCAAAGCTGCAGTACGTAACGGTCGGCGCGTCCGGCCCCAGCGGCATCAAGCAGTTATTCCGCACCGTCAAGGTGGCGCGACGTGTGCCTACGCTGCCGCGGCGGCCGCGGGAGGGCGAAGGCGGAGCGCCCGGCCCAGCTCCTCCGGAGCCGCGAGAACCGCGCGCGCGCAAGGATCACGCTAAGCGTCATGTCTGCGACACCTGCGACAAACGCTTCTCCAGCCCCGGTAAGCTTAGCCAACATGTCCTCTCGCACACAGGCGAGCTGCCCTTTTCCTGTGATTTGTGCGACAAGCGCTTCAACTCCAAGTTCAAGCTTGTGCGACACAATCTAATACACAGCGAGGCTCGAGCCTTCGCATGTAATGTTTGCAGTAAGACATTTAATCGTAAGGATCATCTCACCAACCATGTTAGAGTGCATAATCCGGTTAAAAAGCTTTACACATGTGAAAGGCCTGATTGCAGAAAATCCTACACATCCCTCTTGAGCTATCGAAAGCATGCCGCCTTGCATTCTGCTGAGGAAGGCAATCTTCAGTGTAAGATATGTGATAAAAATTTTACTACTCGGCAGGATATAATATATCACCTCAAAGTACACACAGGTAGTCGCACTGTTAAAAATGATTCCGATAAGAAGTTCACATGTCACTATTGTGATCGGAAATTCTTTACGGCTAAAGATGTGCGGCGACATCTTGTTGTTCACACTGGTAGACGTGACTTTCTGTGTCCTTACTGTCCACAAAAGTTTGGGCGTAAAGACCATCTTGTACGGCATGTAAAAAATGCTCACCCTGATGAATCATGGAAGTCTGCAGCTGTAGGCACATCCAGTGAGCCACCACCAGAGGCTTCTGCTTTTGAAGAGACTTATACTGAATACCCATTGGAGGGTACAGATTTTTCTATTTGGAAACCACCCTCGCCCAAAGAGAGTATATCAGAGGGACGCCCAACTAGAGTACCATCTACAGATATCATAGTAGAAATTCCACCAGACCTTGATATTAACATCAAGGTTGAGCCTATAGAAATAAAATTAGAGGAGCCCTTAGATATAAAGCTTGAGGAGCCAAGCTCACCAGGCTGTACACTACTGCCCGTGGAGTATCCAATGGTGTTTATGGTGGGCCCACCATACTCGCAGACGCCGTCCGACTTGCCTTACATGACGACGCAGGAGTTGCCGGATCCAATGGAAGAACATTTACTTCATTCGGGGAATGTGGAGTCTCTGTTGATGGATCCGGGAGAGGGCCCTTCCGGTTTGTCAAGCCAGATGCTAGAGCTGCTAGAGGAGAGTGAGCCAACATATGCAGGAGAGGAAGGCCGTGTGCAACAACGGCTGCCAGCCTTCACACAGGCCTTCTTGACGGCGCAGAGCCCTAAGCCCCCGCCGCCACCGCCCCCGCCACATTAACCTCGGCTCACCGAACACCTCAATGCCATTTATACTTTAATCTTCAACTGAACACTACTTTGCAAGGAGTTGAAAGATCTTCCTGAAACTATGGATGGCATCAGATGGTTATATAAAGGGTGAGATTCCTGCATTTAGCTTATGTGAATACCGAACTACCTCACTAGGTAAGGTTGATCTAAGCTGTAAATAGTCTTGAGTGCAGTTAGTAATTCAAATGATAATATTGTTGGGCTTGATTTGTTATCAACTTGTAAGCAAATAGAGGGCGCGCTCGCCCCGATTTATATTGCCAAATTGTATGTTTGTACGTCTCGGATATACCAAAATTACTTCCGAATTCTACATGAATATGTGATCTAGTCGTGTATGTACTTTCGGAATTATATACTGTTTATTTATAGCGTTACGTGTATGACGTTTATGGAGTATAATTGGGACCAACTCTGTAAGCTATTAGGTGGAATACAGTGCTTAGTTGAGACGGGCCGCGCTTCATGCTTGGCCGAAGTGAGTATAGTAAGCAGAATATAAGCAGGGTGTATGGCTCTTGAAAGCAGTAGGCTATTATAATATGTTAAGAGAGGCCTGCTGCTTTTCGACGTGATAATGTAATACAACAGAGAGCGTATTCCTTTCGAATCAATAAAGTGAATGTAATATTCTGCCGGAGTAGATTAACATCAGATCTGTCTATAACTAGATTGAAATATCATCTTTAAGTGTAAATGCTAAGCGTTCTTAACAGTTATACAATTGAAGGCTTTATAAGTAATATTTAGGGTTCCATTTCATTCTATTGTACAGAATGATATCTAAGTCCTTACAACTCAGGAAAATTGAGCTAGAATTAAAATGCAATAAAAATGATCAATATACCTCAGAGGCACTTGTGCTTCCTTATAGAATAATATAATATAAAACAATACTAATTGGGTGTGTCTGATGAGCAAAGTAGACGAACTCGTGTTCGTAGATAATTTACAGCGTTAACATTTTCATTATAACAAAAATGTGCCAAAAGTGATAGGATTGTGGACAAGTGAAGTTGACGTATATTGCTTAGATCGTGTTCAAAATCCGCATTTTATTTGCTCGTTGGATTCGCGTGTGCAGGAATTAAAATTCATAGTTTAGATCTTCAGTTGGATCTACGATCGACATAGGTGTGTAAAAAAAAATACTTATTTTGACCATAACAAATTTTCGTTTTTCATGCAGTAAGAAAATTCGGAGATTGTTACTTCAGAGGAGTAATTTTCATATATATGTTTTAGAATAATGAGCCAAATCATGTTATTCGTTTAGTCATGTGTTGGTTGGAGTGTAAGTGTAAGATGGTTAATAGTGCGAAATAAAAGGATATTGCCATTGCAGCTTGTATTAGGTGACATGCATTCTAAATGTTTTATGTATCTCCAACGCGTGTACAATTCACTAGTCGTTTTATTTATTGCCATCTGGCCCGATGTTGTTTCAAGTCGATTGTTTTTAGTGTAAGTATCCGATACTTAATGGTCTAGTAGACTACTGAAGGTTCTGTCAGTATACGCGATTTGCGTAACGCGCTTTTCATCTATAATTACTATAATTAGCGACAGTGTGGTCTATTTTTCCCTTCTAAATTATTATTAGTACCTAACCAATGCCTTCTCATATCTATTAGCTGACCTATTACATGTTCCCCATTTATGACATAAGTTTTTGCTCGCTTTAAATCCTCAATGGTTTAGTTGTTTGCTGTGGTCTGGCTGAGGATTTGCTCTTAGCACTGCTAATCCATGACAAACATTATAGGCTACCTGATTGGACGCGGGCCAGCCATATCCATCTACCTACTTCTCTAGCAGCTTGTCTTCACTTTTACTTAGAATCATCAATCAATCACTTTTTTTGACTTAGAATCGGCTCTTGGCATACGTACTCCGGAAATCTAAATCAGTTTGGCACTCTAAAATTCAATCTTGTAGTTGGGCGGGCAGTCTTTACAAGCGCAATCAATCCGCAAAAATGTGGATTGATTTCGGCAACATAATATGGTTTTAACGTGTACCTATCGCCATTGTCTTATCGCGAGTTGTGCACGCGCACTGTTTGGATCAGTTGGTACTTTTCGAGCGCTGACGAGATTGGGGAGACATCAAACTAGGTAGGTAGTAAAAGATCCTTTCGGAAGTTTCTTTGGTAATGTTTATCTATACGCATAATAGTGATTTTCATTTAACCGTGTGTTAGAAACTATTCCGTAACCTTGTTAGAAGTTCAAGGACCAATATATTAATCCTCTGGAGGCAATATGATCAACATGCAACATATCCACTGGCAGTCAAGAAGCGTTAATTTTGAACCACTTCACTTACTCCCTAATATGGTAGCACTCTAGAGTATTTAGGGAGAAAGTCTCATTCCTGACACATTAACATGTTTAAAGTAAATGTTAAGTTTAATATTTTTCGGTAATATAAAGGTTTTAATAATATTGGTCATAGTTCGGCGTCTAGTAATGCAAGGAGAGCATATTGTGAGATCATGTACACGCTTGATAAGTAGAATATTATGTGAATAATTCTAATCTATTAGGTTAATAGGACTGTAAAAAATTTAATCTACCTCAAATGCAACTTATTCTTACTTCTAGAAATGTAATTGTACTATGTTAGATTAGTGAGAAAATTAGTTTTTTTTTCTATTTGAGAAATACTTGATCATAGAGGGCTGGTTGATTCAGTTAACACCACGTTGTCTTAATTTAATGTAAGTGTGTGCTGCATATCGAAATCTTTATTGATATACAAGTTAAATATGTATGATTATTATTAATTTTTCTTTTTATTTTATTGTACTCTACAAGAGTGGCGTTTGAGTTCAATGTTGGATAGTTTTCGGATCAAGTTTGCATTAAAAGTTTACAATGAAGATCTGGAATTTTAAAGTTAAAACATGAAAAAAATAAAAATCAAAAAAAGTTTAAGTATGTGTAGTAATGTTAGGAACTTTCCTATCGCACATTTGGTATAAGTAAAATAAGAAATTTTATATATTTTGTATATCGATGATTATACATATTTCCTTTATGCAAATATCAGAAAAGATTTCCGCAAAAATGTTTTTTATAAATACAATTTATATAAAAACTGTTAATGTTTAAGTTTTTCGACTGTTGTATGTATTTGTTGGAAATATTTTTGCTATATCCTTCCCGAGGTTGTAGACTGAGAATCAATCGGTTTGTCGTTTCGGCACATGGCTTATTTGTTTGTAAAGCTTAAAAAGAAACATGAATTTATGTTTTTATTGTTTCATTTGCTTCAATTTGTAGAGAACTTTGAATTCTATTTAAAGAGAAAATTCCTTGACTGCCAAAAGCATAATAGCCATCATTTAAATTAATTTATACCTTATATATATTTAATAAGTATAATAGTAAGGTACAAAGGTAGTACAAAGGTTGACTGGTAGAGAATGCCACATGGCATTAAGTCCGCCTTGTGTACCACCATTGTACATGAAAGTGTAAATAAATAAATAAATAAATAAATAGTAAAATAAAAATGTGAATTTGATCTACCAGAAAGGCTTGCTTTTAGATCAAACTTCGCATCGCCGGAAACTATGGCCCAACAACAAACCGATTTCTCGCAATCAGTCTATACCCTTTTACCACTAGTCATATACAATAGCAGTACATTATATTCTCAAATAGGCAGTTATACTGAGTGATATTTACCTATCTGACGATTTACAATAGTTTTACAACATTGGTGCAACCACTAGTACAAAATGTAATACATAGTTATAAATAACGCCTGGTTTCATCTACATATTTCTTATCGGATTAAGCGACATTTAATGTCGGGTTTATACTGTTAATAAATACGTTAATGTTCAAAGTAAAAAGGTTTTATCGTGATAGGTTCAAAATGTTTTATAATTTACGTTCGAAACAAAGAAATACAATATTAAATACATAATTACTTTTTTTTTTAATAATAAAACTTTTAAGTTGTTGCTTTATTTAGATGAAATACGGCGCTTATCCTTTTTCCTCATATATTATTGATACATAAATATACAACGACACAATGCAATATATTTTTATATAGTTTTTTTAGATTTTAAAATAATTATTAAAATAGTTAACATATCAAAGACTACCATGTACGGCCGTTTTTGTTGTCATGTAACTTGAATATTTAATATTAAAGTTCATTACCTGTATTTATTTATTGACCATTTTAAGAAACAGATGTCAATTGACGATAAAATCTATCTGTTTTTGGGACACTGTAAGTGTTAAACTTTTTATCTTTATCGGGGAATATCTATGCATAATTGTTAACTTTTTTCATGTAGCCCCAGTTTTTTATAGTTCGTATCTTTAATGAGTGTAACTCATTGTATTTATATTTTTGTAAAAACGAAATTATGTTGTGTAATACCAAATACATAATTATTATCGTACCTTTATTTTGTGCTTACATCTGTAAAGTTTCGAATATTTTTTAAACTATGTAAGTTTGGTTACAGCTACGAAGCTGCTGTGAGTGATAGTAAAATATTGTTTGTGCATCATGTTGAATACAATTTAAAATGCGTTTATTTAACTGCTTAATGAAATTTGAATATTGTTTGACAGTTAGTTGGTCTTCATACATTGTATCAGAATGTTGCAATGAAAAGTTACCTTAAAAATAATTCTTTTGTAGACGCCGTCGACGTCTTTAGGCGGTCAACTGCATATAACAAAATATAAGTAGTAGGTATTCTCTTACTCGTAGAAAAATTAATTTGTGTAAACACATGATCAACAGATATACGTAATTTTGGTACATACATAGGGGCCTTATAACAAATGAATAAAAAGTAGAAAATTTATTGATTTATAAATGGAAAAAATAAATATTTTTAGAAATCGTATGATATTTTACTAGAGATGATCTATTTTTGTTACGCTTTTATGGAGTAATAAACATTGAATGTTTTAAAAAACAATGTTACATTTCAGGTTTGTAATATTATGTTGAATATCAAGTTATACGGACTAAATAGATAAGAGAAGCGGAATTCAGGATTAAAACGTCGAACAATACAATTGTTTTCGGTACATATGTGAAAGCGGCGTGGCTTCCATCCTGCCGCAGCCTATATATGGCAAGCATCCCTTTCTGGTTGATTCCTAATTGTCAACATGACGTTAGATACATCATACAGCTGTTACATCTGCCGACGCGTCGGTATGACTGTACAAACAATTCCGGATCCAGAGGGGAGGGATGGCTCAGGGGGCCATTGCCCCCTCCCCTCCCCCAAAACTGAGATTAGTAAGAATGATCACTGAAAATCTTGAGTTGAGACCCGAGGGCCCCCAGATTAAACCATGGATCCGACCTATTCTGGCGTCTGAAATCCCCTCTATAAGTTACAAAACGAACTTTCGGCCGAATACTGAAACGCCAGTTAGTATGAAATCCCGCTTTAACTATTGGAGAAACATGTTTTCGGTACAAAACCGGGCGGCTGAAATAGTTAAAGCGGGACTTAATATTATCTGGCGTTTCAGTATTCGGCCGTTTCACTAGCCATTGCACTTTTCCCCTAAAAGTAGCCGAAGTATTCTTCTCCAGACCTACAAAAACGTACATTGTACGAGATAACTTGATTTTCATCAAATAAAGAAGTAACTTGACAGTAGTAATTGACTAGGTATTTTTGTACTAACGCATGAACCGTTTGTATCCTCGCAGGATAGCATTATAATAATTATAAACATTGTACCTGGTTTATAATAACAAGATGTATGTAATGGTCTTCATTGTAATAAATATTTGGAACATCCATTTTGTCTTTTTTTCGGCTTCGAACGGTCTCTGTATACGGCTAGTGTTATGTAGGTAGGTTAGTATTAAAAGACCCATTTGCCTTAGGTATAAAATGTGTAAAATATGCCTATACCCGTATAATATGCTTCAAACAAATGAGGGCCATCGGCTTTTTTTATTGGTCGCAACAACCATGCCCGGTGAACAACTGCGTCAGGCGGTAGGTGACGCGCTCGCCCCTTCTGAGCCAGGCTCCAAAGAGCGGCAGGACGGCCTCGACGACGCGCTTGGTCACAATGGTGTACATTTCATCATCATTATCATTGCAGCCGAAAGACATCCACTGCTGAACATGGGCTTCCCCCAAAGATCGCCGCTGACCGGTCCTGCGCTACTCGCATACAGCGGATTTCCGCAACCTTCCCCAGGTCGTCGGTCCATTTCGTGGGTTCTGCGTCTTCCGGTACGCGGTCGCCACTCGAGAACTTTTCGGCCCCATCGGCCATCTATTCTGCGAGCAATGTGCCCTGCTCACTGCCACTTAAGTTTAGCGATTCTTCGGTCTATGTCGGTTACCTTGGTTCTTTTGCGAATCTCCCATTTTCGAGTCGATTTTGCAGGGCAACTCCGAGCATAGTCCTCTCCATTGCTCTTTGGGTGGATCACAAAATAAAACAAGGTATTGAGGACTTTGGTGAACCGGTATTGTTTTGTCTTGTCAAGGAATATAGTACTCAGAGGAGTGTCTTGTCCTTGTGAAATTTCGATTTTATTTGATTACATGGTCCCGTGGCGAAGACATTTCAATATAAGTCCTCTCATAAATTACCTACGATTACTTTCAATCTTTTAAATGTTTATTTTTATAACAATTCAATTATAAAAATGTTTAAAATATATGTTTGAAGTTGGCAATAAATATAATGTGCGTAAAAATATACATTGAAGCTTATACACTTGTTAGCAATAAATCTTTGTCTCATTGCACCATTAGTTTGATTTTACGCGCATTTACGACTACATTATTACACTATTGTCGCTATTAACGTCCATTATTTAACATCCAGAGGAAATAAGAAAACGTGCGCGTCAACTACGTAGCTATCCAGTGAAATTCGTAAATCATGATCATCAATGACGTTGCTAAATGGAGGGCAATGAACTTTCATAAAGTACTTACTTCGTTTTTTTTGCAGATAGTTTTATATATTTTTACATTCATTGATAACTAGACTGGTTGACAAATCAGCTACAGTAGAAAAAGCAACCATCGCAGCAATCATGTGTTCCTCTCAAGAGGTAACATAGGGGTGGGGTGGTGGAGGTTACAGTACATCGATTGTAGAGTTGTTAGTCAGGGCGAGTCTATTGCCAATTACTGAGCACTGTTCTAGGCCGAAACTTATTGAGAATTTCTTCAAGAAAACAACTACTTCTTCCCCATCGACTGAAATTGAACCGATGACCTCACATTCGGCAGTCCTATTCTCGAATAGAATACAAAAAAGATCGGTTTGAATATCGTAGGCTGGATGGACGGCGACATTTTATCCACCCTGCTATTTTAAAGGTGACCCAACAGAGAACCAAATTCACCTTTCTTTTTTATTGATCCGGTGGAAATACATCATGCACTTCCTCCGCCCCGGGAAAGGGCGGATGATGACTCCAACCGGCTGAAACCACCGGAGTGGTCATCTTCGGCGCTGAAGGGAGGCTCCAGGAACTCAAATAACGTCCACCTAGAGCCACCCATTGGTGCCACGCCTGTAGGCACAACTCGGAGGGGATGTCTGTAAAGCGCTTATCCCCTCTAGCGGATGGAAGGCGACTGTAAAGAGGTCACCCCCCTAGGCACTTCTCGGGGGGATTGTAAAGGATTCCCCCGAAGCCTCGCTATGCGCTGTGCTGCGCACACGGCGGCCCGTGACTGCATGCACAACGCCGTCTTCGGGTCGCTGGGTATGAGCACGCAGGTTTCCCAATAGGCGGACTCGCGACGCCCCAGGCCGCCATATAAAAACGACAGGAGGCCACCTTCCGATCCCGCTCTGCGACCTCCTGGACGACAATACTACTGGCACAGAGCTCTTGCCCGTGGATATCGTAAAAGGTGACCAAGGGACTCTCTCGGTAACTATACCTACCATGTGCTCTGACAAAGACCTGCGAGCCAAAATAACCCGACACTGTACCGAAGATATCCCGGACGCTGATGCCTATACGAGACTAGGATGGCCAGCTTGATAAACAGCTTGTTGGTGCCGGAATTACGACAGCTTATGAAAGCGGATGAAACACCGGTACTTAAAGTCCTTCAGAAGCTGTCCAATTCAGTGTTACTCCAGAGCACAACGCCTCAAGATTGGTACAGAGGCGAACCGATGCTCTTCTTCAAAAAGGGTGATGACAACCTGTTGAAGAATTATGGACATATGTCACTTCCGAGCCTCGTTTATTAGCTGTTTTCAAGGACCACGATTCGTCTCGAGTGCAGGCTTGATTACTTCCAGCCTCTCGAACAAGCCTGTTTTCGAAAAGGTTTTAGTACCATAGACCACATCCATACGCTGCGGCAGGTTATACAGAAGACCAAGGAGTGGGTATAATATCTGTCACTATGCTTAGCGTTTGTGGACTGTGAGAAAGCCTTCGATTCGATCGAAACCTGGGCAGTGCTGCAATTTATGCAGTGGTGCCATATCGACTATAGGTACATCTAAGTGCTTATACAGATACGCTACCATCTCGGTCCAAGTACATGGACAGAGCGCGGGAACAATTCCATTGCAGAGGTGTGAGACAGGGGGATGTCTTTTCCCTGAGACTGTTCACCGCTGCATTTGCATTGCATTCTGTGGAACAGTAACCACACTGCGGTCACCAACCCAATAATTCCCCCCAAAATGACGCCACAATAATGTCAAAAATCTATGGGGGGAGGACTTTGTTGAGCAGTGGACTTCCTATGGCTGATATGATGACTCACACAGCCACACCGTGCGGTTTTAGCCGGCTGACATCCATCCATGCCCCTCCGCTCTTTCCAAGGCGGGGGAAGTTCATGAGGATATTCCCACGATAAAAAAGGTCTTAGACGG
The DNA here is from genome assembly GCA_947459985.1 of Diloba caeruleocephala. Lineage (NCBI taxonomy): Eukaryota > Metazoa > Arthropoda > Insecta > Lepidoptera > Noctuidae > Diloba > Diloba caeruleocephala. Next base: position 8,856,109 of record OX381627.1, on the reverse strand, counting down.
CGTTTATATAAACATATGTATGATCATACAACGGGTGTAAGTCACATCGTTACGAAAACTGGATGAAATCCAATGAGAAAATTTATCTGTGCTCCATAGTCTTTCCTTATAATTAGCCGAGTACGAATAGATATTCATTATAATATAGTAAATGTTTGTGTTACTCAATGAAACAAATGTATGCAGCCAATATAGATCAAATATATTTAATTGCTGATCAATTCTTTAACAAAATAACATAGACTTAGAACCAGAAATAACAAAATAAATACCTAATCCACGGTAAACAAGAGAAACGACAGAAATGCAGTCAGGATTATAATAGTCTATCTATAAACATGAAATTTCTATACACTTACAAGTGTTATGGTTAACTTTTATTAGAATTTTACACAGATATACATTCATATTATGTTAAATATACAGCTTGATGATTATTTCATGGATAACATCATTTCTATCAAGTATCAAATTTTTCTATACCTGAATTTGAACTAAATTAAAATTGTACTAAAATACTAAAACCCTCCCGTGAGCCGGGCGGCGAGGCCGCATATTTTAAATATTAGAATGCTTTAGAAAAATATCGTTTATACGAAAGAAGTTAAGAGACCGAAGAGTCCCACAGTTTAATGGTTCGTCCAACCTATAAATGCACATATTTTTAACACCAGTCACCGAAAAAAAGGAATGCTCGAAATACAAACGTTTTAAACGTAGTCTCTGTGTGCCGACACGAGCCGTCGCCTCAACCTGTGAACGAACTGGAAGGCCAGAAAGAATCATTTAACTGTCCGTCTTTTAATTTTTCTCACTTTGCCGCTTTTAGAGGGCTTGCCCTTTAGCGATATACTGTCTAGATTTGGTAGATCTGTGTCTGTCAGTTTGTCAGAGGTTTTCTTGTTGAACACTGGGTTGTCGTTGGCGTCATGGTCTGAGCTGTCGACGCCGTTCTCCATACGAACGGTGTTGACGTACACTGTGTTACGTGGAGGGCTCACATCCATGTCGTCGTCATCAGAATCTTGGTAGTTACCGTTGGGCTCGTGTCTTCTGTACTGGAAGCTTGGCCGTCTATATGTAACGTCCTCGTCCGATTCGGCCGTTGTTCTGACTTGGTATCGTCGGTTAATATTTTGGAGGGATTGGTTTTTCTGCAGCTCACCGTGAATGGTATCTCTGATGTTCATTTCTGAAGTTGATTTGGTGCAGTACTCCTCCTTATCCGACTCTGAATATTTTCGGGACAGCCGCCGCGCTTCGAAGACTTTGGTATCTTTGTCGGTGAGTATGGTCTGTTGAACTGTGGTGGTGGGCGATTTGAGCCTAACTTCTGGTCCTCCTCCATAGATGCTAGTGAAGAATCTCCATAGCTCCTCGCTGAGTTGGGCGTGGTCGGAACCTGGTTTTATTGTGAGTGTTGTGGTACCATCGATTTCCTGTAAATATTGATTGAAGCATTTTTATACACACTGGCAAGTATCAAAACTGTTTGTGGTGTTTGTATTATACATTAGAATATGTTGTTAAAAATAAAATTTCAAGTGACGACTCTTCCATAGCGAAACCAATACCAAAACTTAGTCCTAAATTCGTTATCCTACGGGAATTTGGTAACAACGAAGGATCACTGCATGTTGATATTAGTACTCAGACTTACTATGGTCCGGCCTTTAACCTTTTTGGGCTATAGGCCTCCCTAGAGCCCGCTAGTGACCTCTTACAAAAAATAAGGAAATTAGTGAGGGGTGGACTGGACGCGAAATGTGGAGGGTGCAAGTGCCATCGGCCTACTTGTTCCTGGAGTGAACGGTGATAGGTTGAGTTATTTGGTGCGAGTAATGTCTCTCACACAGTTCACGCAAATTACATTTCTGCTAACGATAGCTAAAATGTGTTGAGTCTTGATGTTGACGTACACAACTAACAGACGAAACTAGAGCTTATGACCCACCCGTCTGCCAAGCGTAAGTAAGCCCCCCCCCTCTAGTTCATCAGTGGACGTATATTGGATGTGATGAAGTTGATGATGAAAGAATCGACGTATTAATTTGCACTATAACTTCGTTTCATAAAAACCATTGATAGAAAGCTAGTGGTGGGCCCTCAAGTGTCTGGGTGCGTGAATGCGCGAGCGAATCCCCCGTCGCCGTACAAGGTAGCTAGAGGCACATTCCCTCCATGCTTAAAGGCATGGCACCGATGGGCCGCTTCAGTGCCCACAGCCCCACTGCAGAAAACAAGTGCCTACAATACCTGTTTAGCAATGATGCCGGAGTTGTCAACGGGCGGGGGTGGCTGCTGCGTCTTGTTGCGAACGAACGCCTGCCACTGCCGGAACCAGTGCATGCTTATTGCATAGATCGCGTGCGGCCGTTCTTGTTCCTGTGTATGTTTATAATATTGTTTACGATAGATAATTAATCATATAAGACTATATTACACTAGCCATTACCCGTGCGGTGCCGGCTAAGAATACCGCCGCCCCATCTCATCCTGTGTCGTAAAAGGCGACTATGGGATTAGTCGGAGGATGAGGTGTCCCTCGAGTAAATTAGTTACAACTTAACGGCGATCGCCAAACCGCCTGCCAAGCGTGGCGATTATGGCTAGAACCCCCAATGAGCACACAGCAGAAACCCAGATCGGTCGTTGTGGTGATTTTTGGGAGCGGTTGTGTCCAGCAGTGGATTTATTTGGCTGATATGACGAGCCTTTACCAGCCTGCTGCGCTGTGCTGTACGTATTTTCTTTATGTAATTGAAATAAAAAATATTCTATTTCTTATTCTACAACATAATCTACCTCTGTGCCAAATCTCATTAGAATCAGCTCAGCCGTTTAAGGGTGATGGAGCTTCAAACATACAAACTTTCACATCGGTATTAGTAGTTTGATAAATAATATTTATTACAAATTATAATTTGAAGAGTCAATAGTCCAATAGCTAATGGACAATAGAGAGATCGTGAGTTCGAACCGCATCCATTTCATTAGTACGTGAGTACTCTAGAGCACAATTGGAAGGAAATAACCAAAAGTAATAAGTAATTCAAGAATAAAATCATTTTGTAAAGGTTTAATACTCAGCTGCTCAGAGTGTAAGGCAGACTCCGTAATGTAATGCAGAAGCGAGCTAGGCTGCCGTGAGCGCAGCTCAGCGCACAGCGAGGCTTGGGGGGAACGTCAACAATCCTCTTCGAGAAGTGCCTAGGTGGCGGTCTTTTTACAGTTGTCTTCCCTCCGCTAGAGGGGGTGACTGTTTTATAGTCATCTCCTCCGAGATGTGCCTAAAGGCGTGGCACCAGTCGCTCTAGTGTGATCTTAAGCCCCCTTCGGTGCCGAAGATGACCGCTCCAGTGGTTTTAGCCGGTACTCCCCGAGGCGAAGGACCATAAAAATAAAAAGGCTGGTGGTTACCTGGAAGGTGGCGTGCAGGTCGCAGAAGGCGGCCAGCTCGCGCGCGCGCCGCGTGCGCAGGCGCAGCGCAGTGCGCGCGCACGGCCCGCACTCGTGCACGTGCGACACGGCCGGCCCGCCGCCGAACCTGCACCAGGACACACTCTTGTGTATCGTGCTCGCCACAGAGAACATTTTGTGAACGAAAGCGGGCGAACGTGTACTTAAATATAAATTAGTATACCGTGACGTAACTATATAAATGATTAAAAAAAGTGTGTGTGTGTGTGTGTCAGTTCCGACGCACGACTGGGGTTTACTCTTTACGAACAATTATTATTATTATATATATATCGAATAGAAAAAGAGGGTAAATGAACGCATCTTCTAAAATGATAAGAGAAACAAGCATATATCTGTAATTATTCGGATTATTTATATTACTTCAATAAAAGCGTATTACATAAAGTATGTTACTCAAAACGTTAAAAGTTGATGGTTAGGTTGCTGTTTATGTACGTTGTACAGATACAACAAGTGCTACTATATGTATTTATTATACAGCATGCTTACCCTGTACTCGGCAGCAGTATACAAGTTGCGGCAGAACTTCATAACACGCAGACACACAACACACACGTACAAACATACGCACACATTCAACTATCAGACCAGAGGTAGTGAACTATACAGTGAGACTAAGAAGCATCGCACAAAGAGGAGGCCCCGAGAATAAGATACGCCGTGTAATGTATTCTATCTCATTCTTTTGCACGTTCAATCCTACAGATATATATTTGTCTCTTTCTACGTAACGCCTCAAATTTCCGAGTGTTACACTTGATTTTACTCCTCATAAAATTTCCGTACCGGGCCTTTTTCTTAAGGAGTAAACTCCCAAAAAAAGCAATATCTACAGTACGCCGATGAATCCATGTGATCATGATGTATCTGAATGAATGCAAGACCGTTGGGGAAAAGAACAATTTTTATTTTTCCACCTCCATGTTGCACGGGTGGTACCGCACGTATTATGCACACGTTTGCCTTTTACGTGTACGTGGAACCTCGGCTCGCGTGTCTTTTTAACCTACTGTTGCAAAGGTCATACATGCCTAGTACATAATGAATGTATTATGTCAATGAAATTACCAAAACTATCGTCGTGAGTGTCCGTAGGTCACCAAGGTCCTATCTGAAAATCAGCGTTGCAACACTTCTTGTTGTAGCATGTGCTGAGATAGGTTCCATTTTTGGATTCGTACAGCAATTTTTCTTTCTTTGTTAATGTCTTTCATCTATTCTATATATCTGTTGTACGCCTATTTTTTATTGTTATTGTCAAGTATCTTATTTGTTGTGCGGGGCCAAAATAAATATTTTTCTTTCTTTCTTTCTTTCTAGTTCACCGCGAGTCAACAATTCAAAGTTGTGATGAGTAGCAATTGGAGATATAGAGGAGGGTTGAGCACGTCCATGTAGGTGGGACGTCATGCTTTCTATGTTTCAGATGACAGTCAGAAATGTCAAACTCATATGACGAACCGAGGTGTGAAAGAGATTTAAAGCTTATGCTATGACATTCTTGATGCAATAATACGCACTGTATCTGTCGCGGAGTAACAGCAATGGTCGTACCTTGAGCAAAATAGGACACCATCTGCTGGAGTGATTCCAATTTGTCAAACTTCTACGTCAGCGGCTACTCGTGCAGTAACAGTACAGCTAGCTCTAGTGGGATCATACGAGGTCCTGGAGCGCCCCTTAGGTGCCGAACGAATGAGCGCCCCGGTGGTTTTATCCGGTAGGAGTTCAGCATGCCTCTTCGCCCTTCCCCGGGGCGAAGGGAATTCATGATAAATTTCCACTGGGACCAAGAAAAAAAGGAGGACTGCTAACTATACATACTGCAGGTAGAGGAATTCCCAGAGCGGCTGCGGCACTAGCGCGGCCAGGTGATGCAGGTGAGGCGCACGGTCCGGCCTCACGCCTCCGTGACAGCACACGAAGTCGCTGTTGTCTATGGGGCCCGGCTCCGCCCAAGTGTTGAATCTGGTGAATTCGACTGTATTTAGAAAAGATAATGAAGTTTGCCGTAGAAATAGTTTCTAGACTACACCATGTCAGCCCTTATGTTCACTGCTTTAGCACTTGTTAGGCTTCCTCTGAATTGTGAGGCAATATTACTATAGTAACCATGCTTGGCAAATTGGTGGTCGCAAAACGATTTTATTTGCGCAAAAGGACAAATAGTCCATGTGGTGTCCGGATTAAGAATATAGTACCACTCCATCTCCTCCCGAGGATGTCGTAAAAGGCGACTAAGGGAATCTAAACCAGGGGGATGGGCAGCAGCGTCCCTTTTGTGAACCGATAGTCATACTGCGCTCACCAACCCGCCTGCCAAGCGTGGTGAGTATTGGCAAATACCCCCCAAAATGATGACACAGTTGTGAAATCTATGGGGGAGGCCTTTGTTCAGTAGTGGACGTATAAATGGCCGATATGATGATGATGATGAAAAGGACAATTCTGCTGTTATAATGTACTTTTCAGCCACCTACGGGAAGTGTATAGTAGCAAGATTATTAGCAATAAACCATTTGGATAGAGTCGGTGAGCTTTTATTGTCATATAGATCTTCGTCTTTTCTATTAACATTTAATGGGCTATGATTTAATTGGTCACCTAAATATTGACGTTTTGTTCAGCTCCAATTTTTTTCATCAGCAAATAATGTCATGTTAGGCAGCTCTAAAATTAGTTTCATAGCTAAATAAATATATCTGCAGCAATATACAATATAAGTAACAAAGAGGCGAATCGTGAGTCAGATTTAATACAATTTTGGCAAGCTGATTAATTAATTTGTTTGCTTATTAACTTTATTTATACAGTAACAAAAAAGAATAACTACGAAGGTCTCTTGCTTTTAGCCAAAATTCCGGATCCGTCTTAGAATATTATTTTCGTGCTCACCACTAATTGTAATTTTGTATTTTGACTATTTATTTTGGAAACAGATATATATATATATTAAGCTGACCATATATGTACTTATATTCTGACTAGCTGCCCGCCCCAGCTTTGCACAGGCAAGTAAACGCAAACCCGATTGCAGCACCGGGTCCAACTGTGAATCTAAACCATCCAGGAACACACGTTTTTGTATATGTTTACATACAAAAAAAAAACATCAAAATCGATCCAGCTGTTTAGGAGTTTAGTGACATACACGCATACAGAAGAATTATATATATATAAGATTAAATTATTTGCTAACCTTAGTATTGCGCCTGTTTCTTTTTTACAGCTGACAAAATATAGTATAATATAAAAATTTGTTAATAGCTGCTTTTTCTAGCTAACCAAATATTTTAATGGCGAATCATTAAAGGACTTTTTCTATAAATTTGATTGAAAAGTGTCTTTAAGTAATATTATATTCGATATCTGGCACGGTTGGTGCCGTGGAACAAATATTTGTATGATCTACAGATAGTTGTTCCGGGTCTGAATGTGAGAATGTGACATTCTCACATTAAAACTGTAAAATGTCCCCACGACACAGGAAAAATCACAGTGTGGAACAACGTTCAAAGGCGCCAAGTAAAATAAGATCGTTTACGTAGGTTAAGAAAAAAGGGGCCGAGAATTGCGCCCTGGGGCACGCTAATTTTTACTATAGCTTCTCTCTCTTTTATTTTTACTATATTATGGCATTTATGCTTAATTTTGCAGGTAAGATAGGATAGTACAAGATCGAAAACGATATTCTGTAGTGGTTTAATTTACAAATGAGTTTATTGTGATCAACAAAGTCATCTCATCTTATCAGTCCGTAAACACTGTCCACTGCTGAATATGAGCCTCTCAATTACCGTTCCAAGGACCTTAGGTTACGATGACCGCAGTGTGCAGTTATCAGCACACGGGACGATGCCGTTGTCTATTCTTTGCGGGAAACCACACGGCCAATTTTGTAATCAATGAAGTCAAATGCCTTAAAAATAACTAAAAAACGCTTTTATAGATAATCGAAAAGTATAAATAACAATAGTGATTAACAAAAAAAAAGAAAAATGATTGAAAAGTGTGGGGTGCAAAAGAAAGTGAAGGAGAGGAGAGGAGATGAGATGAGATGAGATGAGAGGAGAGAGAGAGATATATATATATATATAGATATCAAGGAACACAAAAGTAAGAGATAATACCAAAACGCGGCTTTAAAAGATGATAGTAACGATTTTGATAACTCACTTGTTAATCCACTGTTTAGAGATGTAGAACTTGATGTCATTTGGCTCGACGGTCGTTGACTCTAATATTTCCGCCGCTTTCTGTCGCAACGCTGTCATTTGAGGATTTACTTTCCTGTCATAGAAGTAATGAGTTAGATGAGGTTATAATAAGTAGTCTTAGTGTGATTATTGTGTTTGAATTTTGCTACATGCATTTAGATAATATTCTGAGGACTATATGACGAACTCTAGCTAGTAATTTGCTGCAATTTTGCATATGTTTAGATATTTTGCCCCTTGCAATTTGTGCATATATTAGGCCCTCTATACACGTTACTCGTTAATATGGGCCTCTTGTCATCAGCTAATCCCTTAGTCAACTTTTACGACACCCACGAGAGATGGGGTGGTGGTATTCTGAGCCGGCACAGCCGGCACCACACGCCCTCTTGTAGCGAGTTCTAAAACAAATTATCTGGGAGACAGTGTTGTATCGTTTCGCTTAGCTAGAAAATCAATTTAAGGTAGCATTATCATTATCTAGGGAATGTTGCTTCCCATCGATCTCGTGACCTGTGACACCCACGGCACGAGATAATGCAGGTCTACACAATCTAGGATTATAAAGCAAAGCTAATTCACTTTACAAATAGGGACGCTCTGCAATATGATATGTAGTGTTACCTATAAAACAGCACATAAGCTTCGCAGTGTGGCAGATGATGGTGAGGCAGTGGCTGCACACAGTGGTCGTCAAACGTGTACCAGGATCGTCCATTCCGCGCAACACAGGTGTAATGACCGCCACCTGCAGTCCCCGCGTGGCAGATCACCGCACATAGCTCGTAACGTGTTATCTTGGAAGTACAGTCTGCAGAAGAAAGAGGGCTAGTTTTGGGGATACTTCTTTTAATTGTGTATAGTCGCACAGGCTTTATATAGTTAAGAGTCCGAAAGTAACAGTATAACGGTAACAGATATAAAATGAACCATTTTACCGTTCAAAACATATATAAATAGGTTAGTCAAGAACAACAAAAAAATATATATATATTGCCTGTATTCGTCATAACGGCCGAATGAAGTCCACTGCTGGACACAGGCCTCCCCTCTGTTTTGGGCTCATTTGGGGGTTTTACCATAATCGCCACGCTTGGCAGACGGGTTGGCGATCGCAGTTGAGTTGTTAATGTACTCGAAGGACGCTGCTGCTCATCCTCCGGCTAATCCCTTAGTCGACTTTTACGACACCCACGGAAGAAGATGGGGTGGTGGTATTCTGAGCCGGCACCACATGGCTGCCTGTATTATAAAACTGCAAACATGGTTTTTTGGAAGCCATGCTTTATCGTAGTTTTCGTGCTTCTCTATCTTACCATGACCTACTCGAGAGGTACAAGTTATTAAATCTGAAGTCTAGATGACCTTCTCTTAGAAACAATGTTTTTGTTTGATTTGTGTAGCAAAATGTATGATTGTATTGACGGCACGGTTGGTGCAGTGGCTGATACAGTCGGCTGCTGTGCTCCGGGTCGCGGGTTCGATTACCGCAGGGAACAAATATTTGTATGACCTGCAGATAGTTAGTTGTTCCGGGTCCGGGTGTTTTGTGTGTGGAATTTGTGTCTGTAAACGCACCCACGACACAGGAGAAATCCCTGAGTGGGGTAAAGTTAAGAAAAAAAAAATGGAAATTTGCAATCGATTGTTTTCTGTGTGCACCGTCTATGGGGGGTTGACCGAAGTCATACCCACGGGAGGAGATGGGGTGGTGGTATTCTGAGCCGGTCTTTTCAATAAGCCAATAGCATACCCTAAATAGAATATTTTATTATATATTACTACACTTTATTATTATATTACACTTCACACAAAACCTCGATAGAGCCAAGCTCACCTTTATGGGTGTAGGGCGCCATATTGAGGTCGTTGATGGGGAAGGACACGCGCGCGCCCACCTTGGCGCTGAACATGAGCTCATGCCGGAAGCGCTTCAGGTGCACGCACAGGACCTCAGGCAGGCGCACCACGCCCGACATCTTCACGCCGTTGCGCAGCTTGTTGCACCGAGAACAGCTGGGTCACAGAACAACTTCAATTACGCACTTAATATCCGTTGTTCGGTTGTTGACCACAGATGGGCCTACTGGTTCCTCGATTTAACAGCCTGAATGAAGTAAACAGTAGCTTTTATATTAGTTAAAAAAAGTGAAGTAAAAATCGAATTGTTCAGATGTCGGGTTTGGTTTGAACTAATATGAACAAAACTATACATCTGGCTGGGAGGACTGCAGAAAGAGTATGCACTTCCTGGTGATTTCAAGTTCATTTAAATATTAACAGATTGCCATGTATCCATTCGGTAGCATAATAAAATAAAATAACTGTGTTTGAAAAGCTCTATGCTCTGTCCGCAAACATAATATTTTCATTTCAGATACAGATAAATTATTAAGCAATGGCTTTTTTGAGCGAATTATTCCGGGCAACAGAGTAGTATAACGCTATATGACGGCTAAGCGTTGAAAAGAGAACAAACCAGAGGCAGAAGACTAACATAAGTGACAATGCCGAGAGTCTAGTTTGTATACATTTACTAACCTGTACATATTATCGCCTTTCAGCTCGTCAGCACTGAAGAAGGCTGCGAGACAATCCTGCAGAGACACCACTGGACCATAGAACCAGGACCGCAGCCAACTCAGTACCCACCACACCTGGTTAAGACAACAAATAATAGTATTTTTCATACAACCGAAAAAAACACACATACCCAGGGGCGGAGTAGCAGTTCATACAATGGCGCCGTAGGCCTGGTCCGATATCCCTTCATTTTTCATCATTTCGGCCGAATGAAGTCCACTTCTGGACTCAGGCCTCCCATAAAGAGCACCACAACGAACGATATGAGTGTGTTGTGGGCTTATTGGGAGGTTTTGCCATAATCGCCACGCTTGGCAGACGCAGTTGAGTTGTTAATGTACTCGAAGGACGCGAAGGCTGCCCATCCTCCGGCTAATCCCTTAGTCGACTTTTACGACACCCACGGGAGGAAATGGAGCTGTGGTATACTGAACCGGCACCCCACGGTACGCCGGCACCACACGGCATATCCCTTACAAGCTTTATAATAATTGATAAGGGTAGTAAAGTAGACGGAAAACATGTCAACGACATATTTTTTTCATTGGCAATTTTAAATAGACGACATCTGTACCTAGGTCTGGGGACACTATATCTGACGTGACAGATTATGGTTACCTTTGAAATTTTGCCGCCCTACACCTGGGCCTCGCGGGTCTATTCTAAATCCAGCCCTGTTGGGTGCGCAAGCTCGGTAAATAAGGCGTTTACCCCCTCTGCTTCACTCCTCCAGCTCCGGCTGCTCGTTGGTTTCGAGGATGCGGCCTTGGGTAGAGGCGCATAGTGTCTAGCTACCCGAAACTACCGGTATAAGAATGCAGTGTGATAATGAGTGATGTTCCTTCTTATTGCGTAGCATCTGGTTAGAAGCCAACCTCAATACAATGGGGGAAAATCTAGAAAGAAGAACGCGAAAGTTGTTGGTTACTGACCCATGACTCCTGAGATCCGTGGGCTACGTGGTGGTTGAGTATGGGCTGCTGGCAACGAATCACCGCCAGATGCTCCCGCGACGGGATCGGCAGAGACAGGTCTTGAAACGTCTCCACTCGTGTAGACACCTGTGATATAACATCATTTGTATAAATGAATGTTTGTAACCGATTTCCTCACGAGATTAACTTCACCATTAAATCATATATAATGTTAGTGGTGCCTTAGAATAACTAAGTATATAACATAACATAGAAAAAGTCGCATTAGCACCTGCCAGGTTTTGAACCAATAAGTCCATGCTTAAGAAGCGATTCTATAAACCTACGGGCCACGACTCGTCGTTTCGGCCGAATAAAGTCCACTGCTGGACACAGGCCTCCCTCAAAGATCGCCACAACGACCGATATCGGTATGTTGTCTGCTCATTGGCAGGTTTTGCCATAATCGCCATGCTTGGCAGGCGGGTTGGCGATCGCAGTTCAGTTGGTAATGTACTCTAAGGATGCTGCTGTCCATCCTCCGGCTAATCCCTAAGTCGCCTTTTACGACACCCACGGGATGAGATGGGTTGGTGCTATTCGTAGCTGGCCACGACTATCTATATCAATTTCGATTTTATACATTCCTACTCCTGTGATATATAGCAATTAAGACCTTAGTAATTTGGCATAGCTTTTTAAGATGAGAGTGTAAGATTTAATGGAGTAAAAAAAGCTAGTAAAACCCAAACTGTGTGGTACAACCCTCAAATACTCAAATTCAAACCTTTGGAATTTGGCGTTTGCAAAAATAGATGGTCAAGTCGCTTGACAAGAACGCCTCCATTCAGCAGTTGCATGGTTAGATGCCGAATAAGAGAAGAGAGTGTAATAAAAATGTCCGAGTAGGTAAATGTACCTACCCTATTGCATATGAGGCACTGCACTGAGGACAGCAACTTTCCATCGAACACGTCGGAAATGACGCTGCGGAATCTCATACCGCCCGAGCCGCCGTCACCACCGCCCATGGGTACTACGTTCTTGCTGCAAACGATATAACACATTTATAACGTCAATTTTCTATAATAAATAATATATAATTTTTATAATCACTCCATGTGGAGTCCGGATTAAGAATATAGCGCCACTCCATCTCCTCCTGTGGATGTCGTAAAAGGCGCCTAAGCGACTATTTACCAGAGGTATGGGCAGCAGCGCCTTTTCTGTGGAATAGCAGCCAAGCTGCGCTGCCAAGTACTGGCAAATTGACAAAATGACGTCACATGGCATGTAACCCTTCGTTGTGTCTATGCGGGAAGCCTTGGTTTAACAGTGGTCGTCCTTTGGCTGGTACGATGATAATTAGGTCAAACTTAAAGCTCGTGGCCTTAGAGATGTAATAGAGCTTCGCTTCCAACATTGAAAAGGCAGAACTTCCGGTTAAGATCGAGCCTTCGACTTCCGTTCTGGTATCAATGGTTTTGAAACAGGTTTTAACCAGTCTGACCAAGGCGTACATATTTATAAACGGGCAACTCATGTCAGTCAGTTATTATTCATTACAATCACTCGTTCCTTTAATTCACTTTTTTCAGACAATTAATACTGATGTAAGTCGTACAGATACAATTCCACAACCTACAAGTTCGGTGTCTATGAAACCACAATTGCTACACATCCTTAGGCTACACTATGGCGATATACGTATGCGTATGCGCAGTTCAGGGCATCCTTTACTATCACAATATGCGTTTGAGGAGGGGAGGTTTAGCCGGTAACAGTCCGGCACACCCTTCGCCTCTCTCCCTAAGGGCGTTAGATAAACATGGACAATATCACCGCTGTAAAAAAAAGGCTGCCCAACTCATATTGGGCATACTCACCCATCCGTATGGTGGTTCAACTAACTTTTCAGGATAAAAAAATAACATTCCCGATGTAGCCCAGTGCCTAACCGGCGCCCACCGCACCTCCAGCAATAGGTGAGAAGAAGGAACAACGACGCGGTAAGAGGCCAGCATGCTCCTCCGCCCCTCCCAAGGCGGAGGAATGCCATGAGGATGTCCCCGCGATGTCATCAAACACCAGTTTGTGTCACTAAGGCGAGACGTCTGGGTCTTCCAAGTCCTACATTCGTAAACTTGTTGTCCGCCAGTTAATTGAATAGCCAGCCAGCCTACTTAATAGATACATCAGAAGTATACACTTACGGCTGTTCGCTCCGTGTGTCAGGAGCGTCGCTCGCTCCACTCGAGCACGTTTCGTAGCGCTCCTCCGCTTCGCTCGACCACGACAGCGACGATTCTGACCCGTATAGCGCCTGGTTTTGGCCCCGGATAGAGTCTGAACCTACGATAGTATATTAGCTGTCTTCATCATCATCATCACACCAACCAAAGGATGTCCACTGCTGAACAAAGGCCTGCCAATAGATTTCCACAATTGTCTCATTTGGAGGCAGACTTACCTATGCTCACCACGCTGACCGCTCGCCCATTGGTTTGCGCAATATGGCTACTATTCCACAGAATCTCATCATTTCGGCAGAATGAATTCCACTGCTGGACACAGGCCTCCCCCAAAGATCACCACAACGACCGATATGGGTGTGTTGTATGCATTGGGTTTGCCATAATCGCCACACTTGGTAGATAATGTACTCGAAGGACACTGCTGCCCATCCTCCATCTAATCCCTTAGTCGACTTTTACGACTCCCAAGGGAGGAGATTGGGTGGTGGTATTCTGAGCCGGCACCACACGGCAAACACGGCCACAGAATCTATCCTAACGCTATTTTGAATAAAAACACAATTAACTATTGATTTTCTAAAAACTACATTGCGTAAATAAAAACTCAACAGCTGTTTCGTGTTCTATTTCGCTACAGTTCACGGGTGAGGTTATCGCTCGCAGTAGCATAATAATAGCACATTACACTACACTAATCACGTACTGTTTTGATCGCGTTGTTTACGATTCATTGCGTGCCCAAAAATGACAAGAACTGGAAGCTGTTATTTCAGGGATAAATGGCTTTCTTATTTTTATTATTATAGGCCTACGTATAACCTCCTCCCAAAGTTTTCGGTGCGTTATTACACATTGTATAATAACATTTTCTCACCATCAATTCTATATTTGTCTCGTTCACCCTTAGCTGTGTTCCTTAGTATTTAAGTTATTTCCTGGGTGCTTTCCTTTAAAGCTGCGCCAGTTCGTCCAGTTAAGCAGCATATCTAAGTCTAATTGCTTACGAGAAGCACATAAAAATAACCTGTTTTAGTAAGTAGGTAGCATGGTTACCATTAGCCTGTTGTGTAAACATGTTGTATTGCAGATGGTGGGTGCCCGCGAAGCTCGCCGACCGACGGTGCCGTGATGCAAGTGGCTCTTGTGTTTGCACTCTAAAAATAGAACACTGACATTAAAAAACGTGAGTTGGTGGAATATTTATAAATTGTGTGAATTTAAAATCTGCATTATTGGTCACTAGCCGTTACCCGACCGTTACGCTGGGCGAAGATTTAAATTTTGTGATTCATTTCTATTCTTCATTTTAAAATGTAAAGAAAATAATGTAAGTAAGTAACTGTTAGTTGTAAGCTAAGTAATTGCAAACTAAATATTAAATTATGACTTTAAAACCCTTAATGCACCAGTACATAAAAACCCATATTACCACAAGACATCCAATTTCATCGGTCATGTATTGATGATTTTTCGTAGTAAAGCCTTTTTTAATGTGCTGGAAATTCTCATGCATCGTATAATGAATCTGTGAAGAGGGGCGAGGGGCACCGGTTAAAACCATCTGTGCGGCGTATCTCTAGGACTGAAGGGGGGCTCCGGATCTCGCGAACGAACGCTCTGTGGTCCATAGTAAATAAAGCCTAGCTGAATATAACTTGAAAACGGGTTAGTTTGATCAGGGAAGTACCATTCTGAAGCAGAATATCCGCGTAAAGTAGCAACATCGTGTTACTGCGATGTCGCGATTTCAGGAAAGAGACACGCCTTGCTCCTACCCTTCTTCCCTCCCCCCTTTAACCCCTAAGGTTAGCAAAATAAAAATGGCATGCAAAGGAAATGTAATATTACCTCAAATAACCTTCAGTCCTTGATTCGCTGTATGACGACGGCGCAGGTGATTTTCGCCTCATCCGTGCGAATAATGGCGCGTCGCTTGCTGCAGAAACCGAAATAAACATTACGTCAGTTTTTCTTTTGTTTTCGTGTATTTACGAACAATGCCGGAATAAGATTTGAATTAGAATTGACGGCACGGTTGGCGCAGGGTATGCGGTACATATCGCGGGTTCGATCCCCGCACGGAACAAATATTTGTATGATCTCCAGATAGTTCTGGTCTGGGTGCTTATGCATGTGAGATCTATAAACTGTACCCACAACAGAGGAGAAATGCTAGTGTGGACAACGTTAAAAAAGATAGTATCTAAGGTAATCGGCGCGTGGTGTTAGCCTTCCTCCTCTGAACGTTGCAGTACGAATGACTTTTATCACGCAGAGTAGCATACGGTGAAAAAAAACGTCAACTGCTGGACAGAAGCCTCCCCCAAAGATTGCCACAACGACCGGTATGGGTTTGTGTTGTGCGCTCATTGGGGGGTTCTGCCGGGTATTTAGTGGCTGGGAGTTATGCATGAACTCCTACTGCCAGTCAATTTTATTGCCCTGCGATTGAACTACACCGTCTCTTTAAGAATGCAAACAATTCTGATTAAGGAGTACATTACATATTTCCATTTCCCCTATACTGATAGGGAGATTGATGCGAGTTTCGGTACGCGTTCGAACAGTGACAGATACTTGAACTTATTACAGCTGTGGAGATATTTGATGACCACTTGGGTGAGACGAAACTATGTTGCAGTCGCCAATATGGTATGGCAGTGTTCCTTTTTTGGATAGGGAGGATCCTTCAACCAGGCGGTGAGGCGGGGTGTATGCCTGGCGTGCTGAAGCTCAACGGTTGATGTCGGGCGTCTGTACATATGTAACGTTGTGCGAACATTTTACTTGCGTGATTCAGGATTGTTGTCGTCATCGGAGTTTCACTTAATGTATAAGTAGATGTCGCTGTAAATTGTAGTTACATGATGGCGGTGTAGGTGTCGCCACACGTCTGTTCCATGCATCGCGTTAAACACTCACTCGCGCACTCACCACCAGAAGACGCTGCTCTTCGTCGTATGTGCACGTTCCTAGTTTCCTGGTGGTCACCGTCAGCTTCCGAGCCGAGCTTGTCTTCTGATGTGCTGTCCCACACCTAATAACACAATAATAGTACACAGTAAACTTGGTGATCACATAAGAAAATGAGCGAGAAGGGCTTTGGATTTGACCATGTGTTACAAAAGATAAAAATATAAAAAAACATTTTTATTCATTTTAATCATATACAGGTACTTATAAATAGTCGAGACTTTAGCTGCCGCGTTCCAAGATGTTGATTTCCTATGGAGAAGAACGGGCAAGAAACTCTAGGGTTACTTCTTTTCAAATCATATTAAAAGTAACAATATTTTATGAGCACACTGTTGTGGAAATCAAGGATATGTTAAAACAATGTAGGAGAAAAGAGTGTAAACTTCTTAAAAAGTCTACTTCACAAGCCTAACAGTTGTTATAGTAATGTCTTAGATTTTCGCGTTGTTTTTAAGATTTTATAAATGTCATGGCAGCATTTGGCAGACCAGTCCCAACAGACGGCACTCATTCACAAGCATGACGCATGCCTCAGCATCGCTTAGCTCAGCTGTCAACTCAGTAGGTACAGTCCGGGTTATTCAGCTATGCAGAACAAGAACGCTCGAAATAGATAATGGAAGGGTACTTCAAACCATCAGGCATAATCATTAGTATACTTCCACTGCTCAGTGTACAAGGTAGATAGAAAGAAGTATCTTTCGATCTTCATAAAACATAGACAACTGTCTTGTAAAACACTTACCGGTTCTTTGAGCTCCTCGTGCAGCTGATCCATGAAACATCGCAGGAACTCCTGCGTGTCGTGCTGGTGGTAGCCGCGGAACATCGGATGTACCTGACAATGGTATAATAGTATTATCAGTCCATCACTGAAAATATCATACTGCTAAAGAGTCTCTAAATTGATCGATTGGCCCTCGTAAGAAAGCTCAAGGTCACTCAGGGAGCTATGCTTGGTATTTCTCTACGAGATCGAATCAGAAACGAGGAGATCCGTAGACGAACTAAAGTTGCCGACATAGCTCAAAGGATTAATAAACTGAAGTGGAAATGGGCGGGGCAAAGGTTCTCGAGTGGAGACCAGGTATTGTAAAGCGCAGTGTGGGACGACCTCCAAGGTGGACAGACGACCTGGTGAAGATCGCTGGGAGTTGTTGGATGCGGGCGGAATGTGACCGCTCGTTGTGGAAATCTATAGGGGAGGCCTTTGTTCAGCAGTGGACGTCCTTTGGCTGATATGATGATGGATTGGTCACTAGGACCACGGTATTGATGGCTAGCCAGCGAAGCAGCAACAGAACGATGGTCCGACTCAAAACACTACAAGTTCGTTTAGAAATTTCGCCAGCAAATGGGACATGACCTCTGATGATCTCTGCCTGACAAGTTAAACTATCGATAAGAAATATCATTCAACCCGATGTGCCAATGAATCACGAGATTAATGATTTGCTGCAGTTAAATGCCAGAAATAAATAAAAACCAGACGGTTTTACATGAACTGATGGGCATGCTGGTATGATAATTTAAATGCTGTTTTTGGGGATGTGAGCCATATTTATCATATTAGCCAAGGACGTTCACTGGTAGACAAAGGCCTCCCCCATAGATTTCCACAATTAATTGTTGTTGGAGGAATTTACCAGTATGATACTGTTCCATGGACGGGGCGGTGCTGTCCATCCCGCTGGATTCGAGTCCCTTAGTCACCTTTTATCACACCCACGAGAGGATGCTCTGGTGCTATATTCTAAGTCCGGAAACTACACGGAACAGTCCGAACACCACACAGAGGCCCGTATTACAGAACGAGAATCAGAATTTAAACTCAGTTCTAGATTAGGTTAATACAATATGTACCCTACGTAATAGACCCTGCATTTATATTCAATTGATGCAACCTTCTCGTTCTTAAATACGGGCCTTAGACTGGTGAATACAACATGAAAAAAAAAACTTACATTCCGGATGCCATACAGGATGCCGTTCGGTACAACGTAGCCTCTTGTCTTCCTACTCCACATCTCTTTTACTAATTTTTGGTATGCTCTAGAAGAAAAAGTAATTCCTTTCAATATTAAAAGCAAACTAATCTGTGATATTCTTGGGGTATATGATACGGTGACATTTGAGATCAGTTGCGGAATGGGAACACTAATAAGCGTGCAACACTAGTGGTGAAAGGAGTTAAAAACTGTCGACACGTCCTGCATTTTTTAACACAGTTTTATTATCTTGGTATGTATCTATGTAACGGAATTTTTTAACGCAATTTTCATCCCCTTCAAAACGTCGGATTGATTTGAAACTTCGCACACTTATCAAGGACCGATGACAATGCAATAATTTCAATAGCTTGTCCCATTATCCTGAGGATCCAGGATTAGCGATTTTTTCATCTCTGATACCCGGAAAAAACTTGAACGCCGCGCTTGCCGCACTAAAAATTGAAAATAAATGATAGTTTAAAAAACTTAAAAAACACGCTTTTGTAGATACCCGAACTAAAAAGCACAAAATAATATTCAATAAGTTTAAAATAACAATAGCAAAAAAATATATTATATTGTACAAAAGCGTGGGGTGCTTTATCAGATATTTTCATGATGACGCTACTTTTACCAACATTCACAAAAATATTTACAACAATTGACATCAAGCACCCCAAGCTTTTTTTACATTTTATTTTGTTGTAATACAACAATAGAGTGTTATTTTAAATATTTGAAAATTATTTTGTAGTTTTTAGTTCGGGTATCTGCAAAAGCGTGTTAAGTTTTTTAAACTATTATTTATTTTAATACAAGGGTTATTAAAATAAATTATAGTTTAAAAGATATATGATTCTAGATACTGAAAATGCACAGTAGGGAAGAAACATCTATTGATGGATAAATGCCAGAACATACAGGCATCGATATGTTAATTCGATCGGAATGCTGACATCATTTGTTTAGCACTCCCGTGTTTTGAGAATTACTGTTTGTTGCCAAGGCGAGTACGCTACGCCGGCAGGACTCCAGAACGTACGCTCTGCGGTCACCACTTGCCTAGCGTAGCAGGCACTTTCTTAGGCTTTTCTGTTTTGTGACTTCGTGCCTCGAACATTTCGCCAAACTGTTGGCCCTAAATAATCAACCAAGCCTATTGCAGTCTGTCAGTTTATTGCTGGATATACTTTACTCTCAAGTTGCGCTACAACGTTCGATCTTCCGAGTTCCATATTTAGTCCACCTTAGCTAACTTTTTCAGATCCGGAATCAGATACGAATATCTATATCATTCGTCACGGCCTCTTCGAAGTCCAAGTCTCAAACTACTATACTGGGAGACATATTATTGCAAAAATACCTATGTGTCAAGTCAAGTCACTGACCTGCTGATCCCAGGCTTCTTGTCGGCAGCAAGCACGGCAACGGCAGCGGCGCACTCCAGAAAGTATGACGTCAGAGGTGCCGTGTTACTGAGCGCCTGCAAAGCTGCGTTCATGTAACACGTGTTGCCCATGTTTTGGAGACCCACCAGTCCTGGAGATTCAGTTAGAATTATGTTGTATGTGCGAATGAAAAGAAATTAAACTTTTCAAGAAGGTAGTTCTGACTGGACTGTATCAGGCTGTTATATCAATGTCGCATGTCTCACCTTTTGGCCGTGTCTCTTCGTCGTACTCCAAGTCGTCCGGATCCAGGTCGTCGTCCGCGATGTTCAGACCCACGGCGCTGACACGCTCTGAACTTTCCACGCAGGTGGAGTCTGGATTTGCCTGTGAGGAGAAGTATAAAGGTTGGGGTTTAGTCCCTCCAGTCCGACCTGGTCAGTCATCTATACATTGGGACAACGGTTCCATGCGATCCCTATTATTCACAAAAGCCAATTAAGAAAACAGTTTATTTTTCCCCTTTAGTTTGTTCTAACCCTGTTCTTCCCAGGTTCAGATTAAGTGTTGAAATATCAATCACTGCTAATAAACAACAGGAACTTAAATACTTTTTATTTAAAAACGTAAAAAATAAATGTTACCGCATATGCCAAAGCTGCCCTTATGTGGACCTCCTTCTCGCACAGGTAGCACCATATCCGGTCCGTGGACACGTTCATGTGCACGCAGTGCTGTGGAAAGTTCTGGAAACAAATATCCCGTTAAAAAGCCATGTACTCTGTGTGAAATTGATGGATATATTAAGCTAGGTCTCAAGGACTAACAACGTAATGACTAATTACGAAAAACCGTCCTATAGAAAAAGTAAGGTGTAGGTATGCCAACCATGCCAACTGTCCAGTTTTCCTTGGTTCTTTTCTGAGGTTCACACATACCGATAACGCTGTGTGGTGCCGGCTACGAATAGCACCAACCCATCTCATCCCTTGGGTGTCGTAAAAGGCGACTATGGAATTAGCCGGAGGATGGGCAGCAGCGTCCTTCGAGTACTTTAACAACTCAACTGCGGTCGCCAAACCGCCGGCCAAGGCGTGGCGATTATGGTAAAACCCCCCAATGAGCACACAACGCACCCATATCGGTGTTGTAGTGATCTTTGGGGAGGCCTGTGTCCAGCAGTGGACTTTATTTGGCCGAAATGAATGATGATGACATACAGATATCTTGCCTGGTATTATGACAATGGGTTATTACGATATTCTCACATGCAAATACAGTATGGGAGACTGATGCGATAATATTGTTCAATATAGGAATCGCGTAGGTATTGGCCGTGGTCTGGCTAGGCCTAAATATCTCCTTCCGAGACGTGCCTATAGGTGTGGCAATAACGGGCGGCTTCGGAGCGTTCGTTCACGAGATCCCTTTGGTTCTAAAGATTACCAGCCAGGTGATGTTAGCCGGTAAGTCTCTTTCCGCAGAGGGATTGGACGATGCATGAGGATTTCCAGCGCGGTGAAAAAAGTTTATATACCTCAGATACGATCGACTTGCATCGTTTGATACTAATTGCTGTACCTGGTACAGTACTGAAGTGAATCTGGTATTAAATGTACTCGGATAGACATGTTAACATCGTACCACACTTGTGTGGGCAACCTTTACTTAATTCTCAGTACTAATAAAAACGATATACTTTATATAAGATTCTAGATTTCCATCAGGAAATTAAGTTTATAGAAATCACTAACATCAACATATTTTTTCTCGTACCCGTATGTGACGCGGCTGGCGCAACCCTACGTCAATGCCAATTCTCGTCGTTGACCTTTGTGTGAGTATTGATAAAGTCATGGTCGTGACATGTCGGTATCACGACTAATAGACGTAGACTTCCATGTCATGTCTCCTGTGTGCATTGCGCCTTACAGTGACTTCTGGTGATTCACTGCTCTATATCTTATCCAGCTAAAAGACATACATAATATGACTTGCACAAACACAAAACATATACTCATAACAGAGTGAATATTTCATTTTTGATACTTTTGTTCCCTATTTTTAGCTACCATTTGCCCGTAAATAGTCCACAGAGCGCTTTATATTGTCCTTTGTACTCCACATTGTATTGTTAAACGAAGAATTTTATATGACGTACATTATTACCCGTCTCGACGTGTGATTTCCTGTGTAGAGAAGGTCATCTGCTGTTCGCGTGGTAAAGTTAAAAGGGATTTACAAAAATGAATGAGAACATTATGTGCATACCTTTTGGTGCAGCGTACTGTGGTCATTTTTAACTTCAGAACAGCCGATATGGTGGCAATCTGGCTGCAGGCAGATCCACAGGTTAGGGCCGGGGCAACCGCAATCGAAACATGTCAGTGTCTGCAACAAATATGGGTAGAATTTGTATGCTTCTATGTTAGTTAGGAAGTGTTGTAGCAAACACGCGCTGCACCTTGATCATAAATTATTATTGAGCAGGTGCAATAGTAATGCAAAACAAATATTCGTGTCAGCCAGTCAACTTAGCTCAATACATTGATGTTAGAAATGGGTTCAAGTCACTAGGAAAGCAGGTGGGGTTAAAACTGACGGAATGTTGTTGGAAATGTTTGCTCAGAATTATAATATTTTGTGGCAAAACTACTGAAATTTGTAAGTGCGTAAAACGTGCTGTCACTGATTACCTAATAATATAAGCTACTTAGGCTATCCCCCATATTCTACGTTCCACGAGAAATTAAAGGAATATACTTTTTTATTTTTTATTGGTGTCCAGTAGAAATTCTACATGAACTTACACTTACACACAACTTGCACATCTCTGAGAGGGTGACTGTAAAGCGGTCGGCCCCCCGGGGGGATTGGAAAGGATCTCCTGAAGGTCCCTGTGCGCTGTGCTATGCGCACACGGCAGCGCGGGCCCGCTGCTGCATGCTGCGTGGCACGCAGATTTCCCAATCTACGCATCCGTGAACTCAGGGGCCCCCCGCCTTATAGCGACGGCAGGGGGTTTCAGGCGTATGGGAATTAGGCGCCAGGGTAGCTGTTACCCCGGCGCCGTTTCCTCCTTCGAGCAGGATTGGCCCTCTCCTGATCCCACCCTGCGGTCTCCTTTTGGAGCATGACGCTCTCACAGAAGCGAGACCACTGCAATGCAGTTTTCGTACTCTGTCAACATAGCCGACACTACTGTTGGCAGAGAGAAATAGAGAGAGAGAGATCTTGCCCGATCCGATCGACCAGGATCTGCTGCTCGGCGGCACGGCAGGGCACGCCTCGAGCGTGTGTTGTGCGGTGTCCTGATCGCTATCACAATGGTGGCATTGTGCCGTGGCCTCGCGTCCTATCCTGTGCAGGTACGCACCGAAACAAACGTGCCCCGTGAACACCTGCGTCAGGCGGTAGGTGACGCGCTCGCTCCTTTTGAGCCAGGCTCCAAAGAGCAGCAGGACGGCCTCAACAACACGCTTAGTCGCAAATTGCATCCGCAGGCGGTGACGCCACTTTCCAAGTGCGCACCACCGAGCTAGCCGCCTCAGCCTGTCCAACGCCCCTGGAGGCGCGTCTTCGCTGCTCTGGCGCCGGGGGCTTGTCTGATCGTAGACCCACGCATCCACCTCCGCCATGATGTCGAAAGGTGGAAAACGCGCCAGGACAGTTGCCACCTCGTAGGACACTGTTCGGATAGCCACTCTGCGTTGCAAGCCGTGAATTTTGGTTCTGCAGCGCTGGGCGCCTGATAGTCGAGCTGACCATACAGGCACCCCGTAGCCACGGACCGCACGACCATTGATCACTGCTTTATGTGCAGTAAAATATTCTTACAAACATTTAGGAATAATTATGTTAAGTAGCTGGGACCCGCGGTCACATCCGCCGTTTAATTTAAAAGAAATCAGGTTATGGACACTTGACATAGAGCATATATTGGATTTCATGGGTTTTAATTTTACCCTAAAGTTTTTCTCAAATAAAAGTAGCCTAAGTTATTCCTTATAACATCAGCTATATGCCAGTGAAAGTCCCGTAGAAATCGGCCAAGCCGTTTCGGAGATTAGCGGGAACAAACAGACAGACAGACAGACCGGCCGACAGAAAAGTTAAAAATAGTTTTTTTTGTTGTAGGTACCGTATTATATCATATGCATTTAGTAAAAATCTGATATTTTGGCATTACAAACAGACACTTAAATTTTATTTATTTGTATAGATAATATAATGCTTTTCTTACACTGTTTTAACCTCAGATGCATAAAATTATCCACAAATTGCTTCATGATAAGCATTAATAGCAGCGCTAGAGCTTGATCTAAAAACAATTAAATTCCTACTAATGCCTTGAATAATTATCAAGAATATATAGTATGTATAATAAAATGAGATAAGGGACTAAATTGAATTTAAATTTATATTCAACTAGCGGTCTTATTGCAAAGGATGTGCTGTATAATTGTGCAGAAGCGATTTCAAGACTTATAATAGGCAAACAAATTGTCAGTTTAAATGATCTTACCAGTATGATTAATGTTTGTTATTGAGTTGTTTTATAATTAAGAAATTGTGACTTATTGTTCAGCTTGCATAAACTGGTAATTATTTTTATATGGATTGCATATAAAAGGTCGAGTATGGCTCTGTTTATTACAGCAGCCTTTCCCAAATTATATAACCGTGGTCCCTTAGAAGTACAAATCATTATGGCCTACTTGGTAAAAAAATATTATTAATCATCATAGCAGTAATAGCCTAGTGGTTGAATACTTTCCTTCTAAACAGGCGCGTCTGAGTTCTATCCTGGACCGCGCCAACACTTTTTGGATTCATGTGTGGATCAGAATTTGATTATCACTTGCGTTAATGGTGAAGGAAAATGTCTCGAGGAAACCTGCACCCGAGGGCTCCAAATATCCGCCAACCTGCACTTGGCCCTCATGGTGGACGAAGGCCTTACCTTTCTCATCGTGAGAAAAGGCCCGTGCCCAGCAGTGGGACAGTAATGGGGTGATTATGACAATGATGAATAATCTAATTATTTTTAAAATTTGAAACAAGTAACAGGCTGTGGCTGAAAACCAGCGCTACTGGCTCCTTTTGATGCCACATCACTATAAAATAACGGAAATATATCATATACTTCCTCCGCTATGGGTAAGGGTAGAGGGGTATGCCAGACTCCTACCAGCTAAAAGCACCGGGGTGGTCATCTTCAGCACAGAAGGTCGGCTCCAGGAACACGAATAACCTCCATCGGTGCTAGGCCGTTAGGCATATCTCGGCGACTGTAAGGATTGGACCTTACAGTCGCCGCCTTGGCGACTGTAAGGTCGCCCCCAAGCACTTATCGGGGGATTGTAAAAGATTCCCCGAAGCCTCGTTGTGCGCTGTGCTGCGCACTTGACCACGTGCACACCGCTGTCTTTCCGGTGTTCACTTGTTATGAGCAAGCAATTCCCCAATCGGCGGGCTGGCAACTCCCAAGCCCTCCCGCTATATACCGACGACAGGGCTCAGGCGCGTTGGACATGAGCGCCACGGCGGCTGGCTACCATGGCTCTATGCCCATTTTCTCCGAGCGGGATCGGTTCTCTTCCGATCTCGCCCTACGATCTCCGTCTGGAGCATGACGCTCTCACAGAAGGAGACCACAGCATTCCAATTTTCATGCTCTGCCAGCATAGCCGACAATACAATACTAATAACTAATACTATACTAAATAATGAGAGATCTTGTCAAATCCGATCGACCAGGATCCGCCGCTCAGCAGCCCATGCAGGGCGCTCTCCGAACGTGTGCTATGCGGTATCCCGATCGTCTCCACAGTGGCACTGTGCCGTGACCTCGCGTCCTACCCTGTGCAAGTATGCACCTAAACAACCGTGTCCGGTGAATACCTGCGTCAGGCGGAATGTGCCAAGCTCACCCCTTTGGGGCCAAGCTCCAAAGAGCGGCAAGACAGCCGCAGCGAGGCGCTTCTGCGCGTACTGCAGTAGCATGAACCCGTCGCGCCACAGCTCGAGTGCACGCCACCAAGCTTCCAAACTTCCGAGCGGACCCTAAGGCGGGCCCTCACCGCTCTGGCAGAGGGAGCGTGTTTGGTGATACACCCACGCATCCATCTCCGTCTGGATATCAAAACGCGGAAAGCACGCCAACGGAGTTGCCACCTCAAAGGACACCGTTCGGTATCCTCGTGCAATCCGTATAGCCACTCTACGCTGCAGACTGTGAATCTTGGTACTGCAGCGCTGGACGCCCGAGAGTCGAGACGACCAAACAGGCGCCCCGTAGGGGGCCACGGGCCGCACGAGTCCCCTGTTAAGGCGATGAACTTATTCCGTTACTCCCCCGAGATTGGGCAGTAGCCGATGCAAGGCACCCACTAACCTTTCGACCAGGGACAAAATGCTCGAACTGCTCCTCGAAGCCCCAGCGACTATTCAGGGTGAGCCCCAGGTACTTCATGTACAAGCCTGCTCCTCTCTGTTGGCGTAGAATCGCTTCGATAGTGGACCACCGCTGCCGGAAGCCATACTTGCTGTCAGCCAAATCGGGACCAACTTGCGACAGGTACTCGAGTCTTCGGGCAATTATCACTCGAATAGCTTTGAAGCCTCATCGAGCAGGCAAATGGGACGGTACGCAAAGAGAAACTCCGCACCCCTTCCTTCTTTCTTCAAGAGAACCAATTCGGCTTTCTTCCAGCCGGACAGGAACACACTGCGACGGAGGCAGCTGGTGATTTCAGGTGATTTGCCACCGGTGGACCCTTGGCTGAGCTATAGCTGCTGTCGCTGTTTTTAGCTAATCAGGGTGCCGGGTGGTGTTGCGAGTCTTTAGGCGGTCAACGGCTCGGTTCAGCTCTCCTTCCGAAACCCCCAATTCCCCAGCCAATTCCAAGGCAATAGGGAGTAGAGAGGTAATGGGAAGTGATAGCCTTGTGGTTGAATGCTTACCTTCTATATTGTGAGGAAACTTGGTCAACATTTTCACATTGGTGTAGTCCACCAAACCGCAACTAACCCACGTAGTGGACTAAGGCCTAACCTTTGTCTTCGTGAGAAAAGGTCCCATGCCCAGCAGTGGGACAGTAATGGACTGATTCTGATGAGGGTCCGGGACGGTCTTGGAAAGAGTGTAGAAAGCACTCCAGCAAATAATGGCCATGGTTTCAGTCATCAGGATGATCAATCCCACGGGACGGACGGGACGATTCTTTCTGGTACTCAACCATACTCATATAATAATATACACCCGCATATATGCATTGCATTTAGTTACTATAGTCTTGTGTAACTATTTAGTTAACTATGCCATAATATGTGGAATTTTAACTTCTTGTGTATTTGTGCTTCAATATATGCCGCAATAATGAATGGATTTTTTTTCTTTCATTAGGTACAAAAAACTAAGCAATTGTTATTTTTTTTATTGCTATTCAATTTGTGTACCTTTATTGCAATAGCTCTACTTGTAATCCATTATAAGATTAGTGAAATTTATAAAATATATTACTGTACACTGGATGTTTGTGTATGTCCAAATGGTGATAAACAAATATTATAAGGGTTAATTTTTATATAAAATATCTTATAGATATTTTGCATATTTTGAGTGATACTCGGTTTTTTAAATCAACTCCAGATGCTCAGACTTCTTCTGATCTCCTGTATCATGGGTACAGCATACAGACATAAATCTTACATGCACAAACAACCAGGTTGTGCCATGTTCTGCTTGCTACTGCATGTTGAGTGATGTTACATTATACTGTTGCATGATATTACATGCATCATTTACATCAGGGATTCTCAAACTTTTTTGGGCAAGAGACCCCTTTTCCAAAATGAACTGAAACCTCAGACCGCCATAGCCAAATTACTTTAAAAATCAAATCTCTAGTATTTTTCCTATTGATACTAAGTAATTACCAATTCCTACTTCAATTCCTAATTCCTACTAAAATTAAAATTAGTCATTCTTATCACAAGTTGGAACATGTAATACTTAAACAATATCTTGAAAGTTTCAAATAAGAACTTGTGTTAATTAATAGGGGTCGATTTTTAGACCTTGTTGAACCCCAAAATCAGTTTTCGTTTATGTCGACCCCTGGGAAACGAATATCGACCCCTTTGCGAATTTACATAGATACTTCTATAAGAAGTCTTGATATGCTAGTGTCAATATCAGTTTTAAGTCGCAATATTGTGGGATAAAGAGATATTAAATAGATTTCTTAGTCAATTATATTCTTATCTTGGCAAATATATTGCATTACAATGCATAAAAAAACATAAAATGCGTTTTATTGTTCTTTAATACAGAGTAAAAAATGTAAACACACGGATGTATGAGAAGGTATTAAATAACAGGCAATGATAAACATACCATCGTTAGGTGCAGATTACATGCATCCAAGGAGTACTCGGTTGTCCGAGCATTACAAAATCTAGAGTGAATCAAGAATGCTAATTACCAGTGACATTGCGTTTGAGGTTAGGTATTAAGAAATTTACAACTATTTACCTCTTTCGACTGCCATAGTTCCTTCCCGAGAACGTCAGCTAATTTATTCAGATGATCGCACGTTACTCCTTTATCCATTTTCAAGAACACACTACTTTTTTACGTAAAGAAGAAACTGATTCACAATAGGCTTGTAAATAAAAGGCATTTCTATACTACAGCGAAACAAAATAAGAAAGTAACAGCAGCTGGAGGCACTAGAAGTAAATGGTCAAGTTTAAAGGGAAACATTTCGGAGAAAGGGCTAATAATTGAATTAGATTACAGAAATTTCCTACTACACAAAAACCTTCCGTGACGAGCGAAAAGTCAGCCCCCTTCAGTGTTACCGGCTGAGATTAGTCGAAACAAACTTCGAAAGAAAAGGTAGAAAATTGTATTTTTTGCAGTAAGTAGATTACGGAATAATTCAGTAGATACTGAATTAGATTGTTCACATGCCTTAAAACACTAATTATGAGTTAATTAATATATTCAAATTCATGTCTCTCTTTACGGGTTTATATCCCCTGCAAGGGGGAACCCCGGTCTTTTGATAGGCGTAAGCGCATGTCCAACACGCAGAGGTCATTTTATTTTTATCAAAAATGTAATAGGACATTAACGGTGAACTCTCCATAGCTGCACTATAAAATGAAGTTACGGATTGTCGCCCAGTGATGTAAGGCTATTGTATGAGATGGAAACTAAGACGATAAGGTCTACTGCATTGCCCCGCCCCCTGACCACACAACACGCAAACCCATACCGGTCGTTGTGGCAATCTTTAGGGGAGGCTTCTGTCCAGCGATGATGAGGAATTGGTTTTCAGCGCAATGGGTCGCGGGTTCAATCCCCACACGGAACAAATATTTGTATGATCTACGAGTTAATCCTTATGCTTATGCTTATACCTCAGCTCAATACGACTCGAGGAATTTTCGAGGTATCGTTTTAGGCCCGTATTGCAGATCGAGTATCAAAACTCAAGTAGAACTAAGTGAAGATAAGTTTAGAATATCGGTGTTACTCTGAATTACGGATAATATACTACATAATAATATACTTTAAATAGCACCATATCCGCTCTTATCAACTGTATTCGTATCGAAACTAAATAAGTTTGAACAGTTAAGAGTGATGACGATGGTGGTTTTATTTGCTAAATGTAATAGTTTGGTGGATTTCGTGAGTTGTCGCTGTAAATCAGTAGAGCAGTAGGGTGATCATTCATCATCATCAAATTAGGTAGATCCACCAATTAATCAGAAAATCTGGCAATAATGGCCATCATATTTGGATTTATACGATTGTGTCGAATTCGAATGATTAATTCAATTTTCATAGCACTTTCTCACGTATTTACGTTAATTAGAAAGAATAATAGATTTTCGACTTCTAATTTTGACATTTTGAAGTGCGCGATAATATAATTATACCCGTAAACTGAGTATTCAATTATACCTTTGATTGAGAGGAAGATATTTCGGAGTTGCCATTTTATTAAACTTTCCTGTATAATAAAAGTACTTTGTGATTTAAGGGTGAGATTCAGAAACTTATCTAAGCATTTGCCCGGTTAAGCAGATATATCCCCCTTGGGATTACTGCGAGAAGCCCTACATAAAAAATAAACTTATCTAAGCGTGAACTCACGCTTCCATCTGTCAAAATGCACTACTTTCGCTCATAATTTTGACAGATGGAAGCGTAAGACTACGTTTAGACTCGTTTCTGAATCTCACCCTTAAATCACGAAGTACTTTTATTATACAGGAAATACACTGTGGGCCTCGTCCATACCAGTTAGCAGATTGTATAGAAGACGAAGGGAACTAAAGGCTTATTATGACGGCACGGTTGGTGCAGTGGCTGATACAGTCGGCTGCTGTGCCCCGGGTCGTGAATTCAATTTCCGCATGGAACAAATATTTGTATGATCTGCAGGTAGTTGTTCAAGATATTGTGTTCAAAGAAAATATATGTAGATAATTTAAAACAAGCTGTTATTGATATTAAAATATAGATGTTAGAGGCACATGAAAGTTCATTCCGACTTTATATGGTAACACATATAAAGTTCAATTATATATCAATTTCTCCATCACTAGTAATGTGTTTCCAAAAGCGTGGAAAGATGCCCAAGTTAACCCTTTACCTAAAAATATTCTTCCATTTCTATCCAAAGTCCTTAAAAAGATTATTCACCATCAACTTAGTATGTTCCTTTCTAAACACAATCTGCTCAATCCCTTACAATCTGATTTTCG
The DNA here is from genome assembly GCA_947459985.1 of Diloba caeruleocephala. Lineage (NCBI taxonomy): Eukaryota > Metazoa > Arthropoda > Insecta > Lepidoptera > Noctuidae > Diloba > Diloba caeruleocephala. Next base: position 8,825,514 of record OX381627.1, on the reverse strand, counting down.
GCCTGAACATAGCACTACCTCAGCCCTTGTGAATATTACAGACGATATCAGGTTAACCATGGAAATGGGTACGTTAACGGTACTTGCACTGCTTGACTTTAGTAACGCTTTTAATTCAGTTGTTAACGATATTTTGATTGGAATACTCTGCTCTGTTAAGATAATATCTCCATCGTTACTTGACCGGTTTCATAGTTACCTGTTTGGCCACCGTTTGCGTATTTGCATCGAAGAATCTGTCTTTGTCGTTATATCTCCTCTGCTATTTGCACTTTTTTTTAATTATATCTCTCTTCGACTGTCTTCTTCCTTCCACTTTTATGCAGATGATCTCCAAATTTATCCGATCGACTTGGATAATTTAGGTAAGAAGGTGAAGCGCAGTGAGCCTTGGCGTTCGGGCTTTTTTTAAGGGATTGATCAAATCGCTTCGTTTCTTTTGGGAAATCACCCTACAGAGTTATAATTCTAACATCTACGGTGAATTTGATCATCAACTTTAGGAATTTGGCCTTATCTCCATTTTCATAGTTTCTCTGCAACATTTAGATCATTCAATTTTTAAATATTCATAAATTATGTCACAATAATGAAAAGAGTACAAAAAATGTCCGCAACGTCCCTCTATATTTTTATTTTTTTTATGATGGGCTTCTCGCACTCATCCCAAGAGGGATTTAAGTGCTTAACCGGGCAACTCAATAACGATATTTATTGACATGCCTAAACTAACGTCAAACAAAATGACAATGACATTGACATTTCGTTCGCATGAATAACAAACTGAAATGTTCAGTAAATAAGAAACTCATGATAATTCGTTTGTCGGAACGCTCTATTGAGCATCAGTATCAGATTATATTATATTAAATAAAACAAATTAAATAGTCGCCACGCAATGACTTCGGCTTCGTCAAGCAGCGCACGGTCATTGTTTGCCGAATCAAAACAGCGGTTAGCTGAAAGAGTGCAAGTTAATATGAACAACATATCGTCTTTGGCGCGCCAGATCCAAAGAGGATCCAAGTCTAATGAGGTACTTTATGTCCTTATCAAATTTTTCTTTTTATTTGCTGATGCTATAATGTGGCCATTACTTATTATGATTGTGGATTTCTATGTTGTAAAGTCTTTTGGTTAGAGTATAATCCTTAGGATGTGTTCGTATAATGTATTATAAAGTTATATAAAGCGCATCTATGTTTGATTGACTTATTGCTAGGTGGCATTAACGCTCAGGCTGAGATCTATAAAGCATACTTAAACATAGCTCAGACTTTCTTTTGAGTTAATTCAAAGTTGATATTTATATGACAACTTTCGAATCCCCTGTGCATACTTAGCAGATGATTAGCGAAATTGATAACTTACCAAAACTTGTACTACATGCCAAACAAATATAATGGTGTAAAATATACTTCACAATCAAGGGTGGATTCATGGGGGCACAGTAGCACAGGCTTAATTTCAAATAAAAGAAACCTATAAATAGCAAACAAATGATTATGCTTAGTATACACCAAGGAAAGTTTTACATAAGTCTAGTTTCAGCAAAATCTAAGTACTCTTTATAAATCTCTGCCTTAGTCAGCACCAGCCTCTCATATTTAAAATAATATTAAATATTTACCAGTTTTCAATAAATTGATGTGTTAAATTATAATGCGCGTGTGCACTGAGGGACCACACAGAGTATTCGCAAAATAAATACTTAAGGATTTAGTAGTAGACTTAAATCAATTGTAGAATGAATCTTGGAATTTGTAAAAAAGTATTTAAAAAACTACAGCCCTTAAATTGTGGTCCCTCGGTCCTCATAGACCATCTGCCAGATCTCGGAAAGTATCTTAAAAATGAAGGTAATGTGATTACAGATATTTAGTAGAGAATTTTTAAAGCTTATTTACTAAATAACACACCATAAAAAGTTAAAGATAAAAAAGACACAATGTCTAAACTGTGGTCCCTCAGTTCACACAAAGAGTATATCGACGGTTGAAAGGCTATTTGTACTAAGCGACATTTTTTAAAAGTTTCAGGAGACAGAATTAAAGTTTCATTTTTCGGAAAAAAAATCATTGTAAATAGACTACTGAGTAAATTTTGGTAATATTAATACATTATTTCTATAAGTTCATACTACAGATTTTTGAGTTAATCAAGGAAGTATATTTGCGTTATTTTCTGAAATAAATGTCGCTTAACACAAAATGCATCGAATGTATTGTTTTCTGGAGTAAAGCAAAGTGGCTCAATTGCCTCTGATATATATTATAGCTGAAAGTAAATTAGTACATGTGTTGACACGGATATAAAACAGAACGAGGGAAAATGTATTATTCTCACAAACTTAGGATGAACTGAATACGTTAAATAAGTCTAAGCGACATGTTACGGTGAACCATACTGAAGTAACTTGATACAGACGACGATTAGTATTCAAACCGAATCAAGTGTTTTTTTACTATCGTAGGGCAGGCATGGGTTCTTAAACGATTGCTCTGGTACAACATCAACAAAAAAATTTGTTCATTAAAGTTAAATTAAAAATAAAACCACAAATAAATATTTTGAAGATTGTAATACTTTCAAGGTAAAATACGAATTTACTGGTAAATAATGCTTATATATAGGAGATAATATTATAAATCAACATAAATTGTGACTCTTACAGTTAGCTGAGATAGTGCAAATAAAATAAACAAAATAATTTTAACAGAAAGTTGAATCTTTTTATTTTAAATCAATTAATGACAACAACTCTACTGTAGATAATAAATATTTTGATTTTTCAATCTTCAGATGAAACTTAAAGGAGAAATAATTTTCTATGGATAGTATGTAAAATGTAATTATTGATGAGTTTTACTAGTGGATTAAAAATCAAACAAATTGTATTTATTACAGTTAGCATTAATAAAAACATCGATCTTAACAGTGACTTTTTAAAGTTATCAATTATATGAATGGAAATTACTTTAGCTTAATATTAATCAATCAATATAACAGGGTTAACAGTCTAGAGATTTCTTGTTCTTTTCCTCATTGAATCAGATACTGAAGGAGACGTCTCCACCTTATCTTCAATATCTGTCTCAACCAGTATGTCTTTTCGTCTCTTGAGAAAAGTTTGCGGATTCGGAATGAAATACATTATATTTTGTAGTTGTTATAGGCAAATTGGTTTTGTGTTTTTGATTAAGCTGCTTTGGTCTTGAATTTATTCCTACTGAATCCTCCTGAGCATCCTCTATCATGCTGTATTTGATTGTCATAAGATTGGGAGATGATTTGTTTCATGTCACCATGACTTTGCTAATCTTGAAGTCCGTATGGGTAAGAGTTTCTATGTAATACGGACCGGGTTATTTTCGAACCAACTGAAAAAATTATGCCGACGGCGAGGGTCCCCATATTATGGTACTTCTAACAGAGTTTTAAATTGTTGCATGAATGTTACCAGCAGGCATTTCCGTGTACCCCCTGCCATTGCTATAAGGCGGGGGACCTCTGGGTTCGCGGGTGCGTAGATTGGGGAATCTGTGTGTTCACCAAGCGACCCAAGAGAAGACGGTAGCACGCATGTGGTCACGTCTGCCATGGGACGCTTTGGGGGATCCTTTACAATCCCCCGGGGGGGTGACCACTTTACAGTCACGCTCTCCGAGATGTGCCTATGGGCGTGGCACCAGTGGGCGGCTCTAGTGTGATCATACGAGGACCTGGAGCCTCCCTTAGGTGCCGAAGATGACCGCCCCTGTGGTCTTAGCCGGTAGGAGTCCGGCATACCCCTTCGCCCTTCCCCGGGGCGAAGGAAGTTCATGAAGAATTTCCACTGGGCATCAATAAAAAAAAAGGCATTTCCGTGTGTCTTGGTTCATCTCGATGATCTCAATATAGTTTGCTTGCAGCAGGGCATTGTGTGAAGTGGCTAAGACGATTTTATTCTTATTCTGGCCTGGGCATAAATCTGAATACAAAATCAAACTTTTTATAGAGCCACGTAAGTTGGCATCAGCAGTATGTTTTTGCAGAATTGTTGCAATCTCATTACCTTTTTCCTTAGTTTCCCCCACACATAACAAAATAAATTCCTTGTAACGCTTTCATAGAAACATAGATTATAAACTGTATATTGCCTGGAATAGAACAAGAGCACGCTTTGTCCGTGCGACATATTAAGGACCTTTTGTAAATCGAAAGAATGGATTTCTTCTTTTTGCACAGTTAACGATGGAAATTAAATATGTTCTTCGAGGCTTCTTTTTCTTGTAAACTAAAGTCACTTTTCAGGATTTGCATTAACATCTTTTCCTTCAAAACGTAAACATTTCACACATTTGTCCTTTGTCGGGAGGTGAAAATCGATGTTAAAGTCCCTTATGAAAATGTCAATAAAAACTTCTGTATAAATTCTGTAAAGATTTTTAATGTTACTAAACTCTATTGGAAGATATTATCCGGTAGTATGTTTACGACAGTAATTTGACGGTAACACCGGTAATCTTTTGATAAAGTTTATGGCTGACTCGTTGACTACTTGATTTTTAATTTTAGGAATAGTTTTTCCTCTAGCTTCGTCTTTCGAAGATCCAAAAGACGCATTGGCCAATGTGTAGCTAATGTATCTTTGGATTACGTCTAAGGTTTTTATCGAGTACTTCTTACATACTTTGCGACGACCCACACCGACATTTATGTATTAAGAATAAGTGTTGTCCATATAGATTGACTCTTTGGATCTTTTTCGTTTTACCTCACTTCTAAATCCTTGTTTCTTTGTGGCGGTTATCCCAAAAACGGTCGAATGTATTCTTTCTTTTTTTTTCACTTACCTCATGGCAATTGTTGCCACATGTCATGTCATGCCTAGACATGGATTTTCGTGCATTAATTGTTTTCTTTGTGTCCAGCATCACCTACTTTTCTATTTCCTGAGCAATTCTTTTTCTTCTTTTATTTTTATTTTATCATGGTCACTAGACGTAGAATCATCCCCAGTATCTTTCCAAGAAATAGAGTCCCATATAAAACCGTCTTCGTCAGAAAGAAAACCGACATAGCTTTTCTTCATTTGACACTTTTTAGATGATTCAGCTTGAGCGTAATTTTCATCTATTACTAGTATTGCTTTTCAGATTCCATGTTTTTGATTAATTTCTGTATTGGTAGTGCCTTTCGCTTTAGTGGTATTTTTCTATTGAGATATGTCTTTCATAATCTGTTTTTTTGTAGTACATCCACCGAGATGATTCCAGAGCAACTAAAATGAAATAATAGCTTGATTATTAAATAAATACTTCACACCTATTCTACCGGAAAAGGTTGCCACAGGCCGTCGTAGTACCTGAATTTTACGGAAGTATGCAGTCCCTACTCGGGAGTTTTCCAAGGCTTGTAAAACTAAACTAAGATAGCCCAATATTGTACCTAATTCACGACCTGTACCTGCTCTTAGTTACAAGTTTTAATTTGAGTATAAACTCTGAGCCTAGCGGTGGTTGTGTATATTCTTTGGTCACAAATCCAATAAACATATTAGAGTTACAGCCAAAGCATGGTTCTATGGTACTATATTTATATCACTATTTAACCATGCTTAAAGTTATAATTTCATTTGCATTTTGGGCGAAACTAGCGTGGCTATTTTGTGGGTCCGAAATATCTCAATACGGGTACATGGCAGGTCGAGAAGAAGTTGAAAAAATTGGACTTTTACCGTATAACTTTACTGTAAATCATGGCGTGAATCCGTAAAATCAGTTCATTTTATAATAACTAACGCGTAAATACATACCACTAGCGGAATTAGAAACTTACTTATTTATAAAACTTGTGTAAAACTACAAAATAGAATGCATACTAACCTCGAAAGTGTTGTCCGTTTCAGGCCAGCAAAACATAGTATTCTTCAGAATCTCACACACAACTGCCTCTGTTCGGTTCTGGCGGACGACTTATGCACCCGGGCGGGGAAATACCTCAGCAACTTGCGTAAAAATTTATACCGCGCAACAGAAATTAGTTTGTTTCAACCACCTTAAAAATATGCTACCTTATTCGTTTATCGACGATTCAACTAGTTCAGCTTTTCAATTTTAATTTGGTAAAATGATGCAATTACCACAAAAATAAAAGAACGAGTAACTTCTAAAAAGCTTATATAACATCTCACACCAATATGGACTCGAAGTAAAATGTTTCAACCGTCGTTATACATATAAAATAAACAAGTTCAAATGTTTCAAGAGACTGAACCAAATAATATGATTGAATGCAAAATGATTCAAATTACACAATCAAGTATTTATACTAAAAGCTAAACGCATTAACGCACATTACATATTGAAAATAGTATTAGGAAAAACGATTTAAGTAACATACGAGATTAAGTTGAAAAAAGTTCAAACAGTTTAAGTGATCTGCTACCTAAAATTGTCAAATTTTGTGTCAGTTGATACAATCGTCTCCAAAATGAGAGCAAATTAAGCGGGGGGATCAAGCGCCAAAAAAGTGCTGATAAAAATTTGAAACCTAGCCCAAACGATGGGGAAAAATTAGCTGATTCCAAATATGTATATAACACAATATCACAAAAAATGTCGCTTAGACCAATTAGCCTTTCAACCGTCGATATATATATTTTATTTAAAAGTACTAAATTAAACCAATAAAACCATACTTTTTTCCAGTTATGATTTTAGTAAAAGTCTTAAAACTATTTGTATAAAAGAAATGAAGCAAAAATATTGGTGCAATTTTAAGATGGCGATTATCAAAACTGGTTCCTCAATTCACACGCCTACTATCATATATAATGTAATAACTGTGTGATGAAAGGAATATCAGAAAGTCAGGCATACTTACCTTTTAGTAGAAAGTTTCTACTAAATAATCCAAATCGTGAATTGTGTATTGTTTACCTTTTAGCTGAGATAATACAGTTTTATTAATCCTAAGAAAATAAACTGAGTAGTGTGACCACACAATGAAACAAAATCTATGTACAGTATATTTTATTATACTTACTTCATTAAATGTAGCTTCATTAAATTAGACAGAACTAAAATGGGTGAGTGGTCTGTTTAAAACGCTTTTGTTAGCTTGGTATTTAATTTTTTAATTTGTACTATGTATCTATGTAACAGATTTGAAAAATAGTTTGGTTTAATTTATTACTTTTGAATAAAATATATATACTCTTTGTGTGAACTGAGGGACCACAGTTTAGACATTGTGTTTTTTTATCTTTAACTTTTTATGGTGTGTTATTTAGTAAATAAGCTTTAAAAATTAAAAAAAAAAATCTCTACTAAATGTCTGTAATCACATTACCTTCATTTTTAAGATACTTTCCGAGATCTGGCAGATGGTCTGTGAGGACTGAGGGACCACAATTTAAGGGCTGTAGTTTTTTAAATACTTTTTTACAAATTCCAAGATACATTGTACAATTGATTTAAGTCTACTACTAAATCCTTGGGTATTTATTTTGCGAATACCCTGTGTGGTCCCTCAGTGCACACGCACATAAATTATAGTATTCGCTGACTTTATTTATTTTTAGAACACATCTAGTTCTTTCTTACATAGTGCTTATTTTTTTAGCTCCTATCTAAAGCAGCCAGAGATATGTCATCAGCTGAGAACCAAATAGAGAACAGTGAGGAAAATCTCAAGAAGATGCAACTGATTGCTGTTCACATTGGCTACCAGTTTGAGAATATACAAAAGTCAGCTCAGTTGTTAACTGAGATTGGAGAAAAAGTGTCTGCAATGCAGAGGTGATGGAAATTAACTGCATATTGCTAGAGTCGCAGATTGACCAATGGCAAACATTTATTCAAAAGTTTTGTTGTAATTATATTTGTCCTTCATGAATAAATGTTAGCTGTATTTTACCTACAGCACATAAGAAACCAGTTAGGCTGAATTGCCAATGCAATATTTGTAAGTGTGTCGATTTACTAAAATTTCACAAATTATAATAAACAATAACGCGTATAAGGCTCTGCTTGTATTATAAGGCTGTACAGGTGAGTTATGATACATATTAAATCAAATAAAAATATGTTTGAGTTTTCTTTACTTTTACAAGTCCACAGCAAAACTATGATGATTATGTCCTAAACCAGTTGTATTATTGGTATAATCCACTATGTTCACCTGAGTCTTACATAGTAAAAGATGTTTAACCTGTAGTATAGGTTGGAGTGCGGAGTAAGACAGGGAGGTCTGACGTCTCCTAGGCTCTTCAACCTCTACGTAAATTACCTCATTGCCGAACTCGGCAGCATGCGTGTCGGATGCAGCGTTGATCGGGTTAGCATTAACAACATCAGCTATGCAGATGACATGGTGCTGCTGGGTCCGTCAGCGGCAGCAATCAGAGAACTACTTAAAACATGTGAAGCCTACGCTGCCGCACACGGATTAATTTATAATGTAAAAAAAAGTGAATACATGGTTTTTGAGGTTGGCGGCATTCGCCGTGGAGATGGACCCGAGTTGTTTTTGAATGGATCAACAATTAACAGGGTGTCCACTTTTAAATACTTAGGGCATTTTCTTGTCGACAACCTTAAGGACGATGTAGACATTGAGAGGGAACGTAGGGCTCTAGCGGTAAGGAGCAATATGTTGGCCCGTAGATTTGCGCGGTGTACTGACCTTGTAAAGATTTCACTTTTCAAGGCTTACTGCCAGAGCATGTACACAGGCAATCTATGGGTCAACTACACCAAAAGATCGCTGGATGTCCTACGTGTCCAGTACAACAATGCTTTCAGGATGTTGTTGAGACTGCCTCGTTACTGCAGTGCATCGGAGATGTTTGCGCAAGCCCGTACCGATGGTTTTCACGCGATTATACGCAAAAACAGCTTCACTATTGAGGAGAGTGAGAGACAGTCAAAACAATATCCTGAAAATTGTAGCTGAGAGCTTGTGCTCTCCGATTGTAAAACAGTTTGTGCAGAGGGTGATCGGTACTAACACTAGGTAATAAGCCATTTTATGTTACTAACACTATATGGATTCTTTGATCCGAAATAAAGTTAATTAATTAATAATAATAATATGTTTTATAATACAATAGTCCCAGTATGTATAAAACACATTAACTAGTATTATTTTCTTTCTTTTTTATATTGTTGTGTTATTTTAATATGGATCTGATGTGCAACCACTATACGAGGGTCACACTGAATTTTTTAGAACTGTAAGTAAGAAAAGTTGCAGATGAATAATTGATTTAAATTTCGATTAAATAACCTTTTGGGAAGCTGTAGATGAACAATTCATTCATATGTCATTTGTTTTTACAAATTGGTGTCAATTTAAAAAGTGCTTAGAAAGGATTAAGGAACAGATACTACTTCGAAAAACTATACAAATACTAGCTACCCGCCCCAGCTTCGGACAGACAGGTATTCTAAACCATCCAGGGACCCACTCAAAATTCACCTAAATTGGTCCAGCCATTTAGGAGTTCAGTGACATACAAACATGCAGAAGAAATATATTTATTTTCTAAAACATTTTAGTGTGACCGCCATATCTGTAGGGTGTGCATTAGAAACTTGTCGAATGTATTTGTGATTTCTATGGGTTCTTTAAAGAAGGGTTGGTTCTCTCTACCCCATGTATATAACAACAACAAAGCGTAGCATAGCCACCCGAATAAAAGAACATATAGCTGACGTCAAGCATAGACGCTCCACAAAGTCTGCAGTGTGTGAACATGCCTTAGGCAAACCAAACCATTATCTTCGTTTTGATCAACCTCAAGTACTCGCGAAAGAGAACCGATATGTACCTAGAATGTTTCGTGAGGCTATTGAAATTAAAAAACATCCTAATTTTAATAGAGAAGATGGTTGGCAGGTACCACCTGTTTGGAATCCAGTCATTAAAATAATAAAGTCCCAAACAAGATACCGCACTAAGAAACATCAAGACACTGTGAGTGATTACTGCGTGCATCGAAACTAATTTTTTGATTAAAATTGTACGGTAGATAAAATAAAATAACTTTTTAAAATCTGTAACGACGCCTGTCACCTTAGTCATCCTGCGACCACGAATGCTGCAAAGTATTCGAAACGTCAGGAAAATCAAAAATCAAAATATACGCGATAGAATCCGTTTAAAAGTGTTTTATTATAATGTGTAATAATCGCGAAAATCTAAGACATTACCATGTATATATGTTTGTATTTTTATGTTTTTGAAAACATGTAATTTATTTTTGTGATTGTTCATGTTTCAAAATCTTTATTTATCTAGTTCGCAAAATAAAATAATCAATATATAGTTCTCTTATTATGCTGATTTTTATCATATTAATCTTAGTTTAAAATAACAAGTAGAAGGGAACGTAAATCCGCCATTTTGATTGAGCGTACAAGTTAAAAAAATCACTTCAGCTGTTAAAACAGCATCGTTTACGAATTGAATTGAAAACCGTACGACGTTGCCGACATATTTATGAAGATTTGAAGAACTGTCCTTTATGACATTTGACAATTGATGATTCTGTTGCTATGCACGCAATTCTTAGCCATGTCACAATAATTCTGAGGTAGGTCAGGTCAAGTTGGCTGATGCCATCGCGGTGGCGGGCGGTTGTCAGCCCGAGAAGTGAAGGTGGGCGACATTCGCTGCTCACCCATTTCCTTAAGCACCGTCTGGGTGCACTGCCCACTGGACGCAGAAAGTCATGCGCTGCCCAGAAAGGTAAGAGGGGGAAGCAAGCCCCCCTCTGCCTCTGCCAAGAGCCAAGAGTCAACTGTGCCGGCGACATCGGTCGCAGGTCTACCGGAGGCAATGGACGCCGAAAATTCCCAGCCTTTAAAGTTTTATAGGGAAATCTGAACCACTGCCACAACGCGCAGAATCTACAGCTGCAGACTGTTGCGGTTGTGGCGGAGCCCTAAGTCATCCAGAAACATCCTCGCTGATTCGGGGGCGCCGGGGACTCCATCGCCATCTATTGAGCTGGGGTTTAAGGTGCTGCTCGCTGTTGGACAGGTGCCTGATCGGGTGCCCTCTGTCGGGACTGTTGGCAATCTACTTGTAAGGCATTTAATTATCATTGTGCATAAATATGTGTGTATTTATCCCACACATTGGTATGCATTATCCTCACATATCTTTTTACGATTATATTTAAGACTGTAATACTTTCATATATTATTTCAAACGAGTATATCCATGGAGTTTCTTGCCGGTTCTTCTCCATAGGACCAACGACTTGGAATCGTGCAACTATTTAAATTTTGACTATTCGTAAGTGCCAGCGAGTGGTTTATACGAATAAAAACAATTTGACTTTGACTTATGGGGGTGACCGCTTTAGTCATCCCCTCCGAGACATGCTTAAAGGCGTGTGACCTAAATATATGGCTCTAAATATATGGAGATGTTTGGAGTTCCTGGATGAGCTGCCACCTGAACCTGCCGGTGGGACTACGGCATGCCCCTCCGCCCTTCCCTAGGACAGGAAGTAGTAAGTAGTATTTTATCGTACCATGATGTATTTCTCCGATAATGAGTCAATAAAATAAATGTAGGTTAAGTTGCAGAACCGAATCGGGCAACCCCGAATAGGATAAATTAGGTTAACCTTCATGCTTGTTAATACTTGAAGGCACATTGTTACTGGCATATGGTAGGATTATTATAATACGTAGTTTCACTGCTGTGTTTATTGCTATTTGATATTTATTAGGCACCTCCTGTTTATCGTAGATCGTTGACGGCACGGTTGGCGCAGTGGCTAAGCAATTGGCGTTCTGCACTACGTATCGCGGGTTCGATCTCTGCGCGTAATAAATATCTGTAAAATCTGCAGATAGTTATTTCGGGTCTGGGTGTTTCTGCATGTGAGATGTATGACTTGTAACATGGTAAAAAAATATGTTTAACTATCTATAGTATGCGATTGGTACCTAGTTGCCTAGAACAGTACTAAACATAACGCGATTACAAATTAAGAAAGTGGTGTCACACTTTTTTAACATGCTTTTATTAGCTACCCTTGTAACTCGCGACTCTCATATTCTTTCCCTTCTTTATTCGGTTCTACACATCCCTAAATCTCCTGTCTATCTGCGTGGGCGTTTTGAGTTTCTTGTACCTAGGGGTACAGCCTGTCGTACATCTCTTCTCCTTCGTACTCCTCATCACATCTCCAACCGGTATGATGGATCATTTACAGTACGCGGAGTGCGTCTTTGGAATTCTCTTCCACACACACTACGCGATAGCTCTTCTCTGGACGTTTTCAAGAAAGGACTCAAAAAGCATTTCCTTTCAGTATAACTTATAAGTATGTATTTAAGGTACATATTTATTTATATAGTTATGTATTTATTTAAGTATATATTATGTCTATGCTGTATAGTTGAGTATTCTATCATTATTCTTAACTGTTGTTTTCTTCCTGATTGTACACTTCATACTGTCCTCTTGTTTCAATTTTTTTTATCAGTCAAAGGTTTGCTGGAAGAAAACTCAATGTTGAGTTAAGGTCGCCTTTATACATCATGTTTTATTTTATTTAACAATCTGTATATTCTGTTTTATGTTGTACAATAAAGAATAAGAATAAGAACTAACTACATAAGTCGATTTTAACCTACTCCTAATTGTCGTTGAGGAAAGTGGAACGTATTTTCTTATTCATTTCTTTGCGGGTTCCAAGACAGTTAATCTTTTCTCTGGGACACACCGAGCTTCATTGGACGGTATTCTAACCGGTAGTCACCATTGTAGATCCCGGCTTATAGGAGTTGCAGTGGCAGGGAACGTGTGACGAGCTTACTCAAAAAGTACTTTTAGTGACGTGGGTCTGATGTGGATCTGGGAGGTGAATAGTGGACCACGCTGTGTTTTTTTAGTTTTTAAACTATTACAATTATTATGTATTCTTAAGCCGTGGAAGGAAGGCTTTGTGTCGGTGTCTGTCACATTAGTTGCCTCTATCTTTGTAAGAAGTATATTTTAATAATAAAACTTTGTGTTCACTTATAATAGAAAAATATTGTACCCGTTTTTGATAATACAGTATTATTCTTATTATAAACGTTATTACTAGGGAGGATTGAGTTGAGGGCGAACTGGCAACTGGTGTCCGGATTAAGAATATAGCACCACTCCATCTCCACCCGTGGATGTTGTAAAAGGCGACTAAGGGACTCTAAACTAATAATAAATAACTAATCTAATGATAATGACGACCCTGGTGGTTGTGCGGGGCGTCAGAGTCATGGAAGTGCGGTGCGGATGGGTGGCGGGAGGATAGACTAGCGAATCAATAAAAAAAATAAAAACCATGTCGTCCGAGCCGCTCGGCTTGCTTAGGCTGGTGCCGACTATCACCACGTCTGGCACTGGCGGACAGATCGAGCAGTATACTGTTATTAGGATACGATAGGTTGATGCTGCCCATACCCTCCCTCCCTTAGTCGCGTTTGAGACTTGTGGGAAGAGGTGATGTTGGCTCCCTTTGCCGAGAGCCACGCATGCACTGCACGAAGAAATGTTTACGTAAATCAAAAATTACATTGTTCACAATAATTCCCTCAATATTTACTGTCCGAGGAAGTGATTTGTCACAATTATTTTGTTAGATCGTGACCAGTATGTCTAAGGAAGTGATCCGACCTGCTTTGTGCGATTGGGAGCAGTGAAAGTGTTGGGATAGCCGTAGGTTTGAGACCGATGGATTTGCTGGCTTGGTTCCGGTCAATGTGATTATGCAATGGTTTTCTTTTAATTCTGTCGATTGACGAGACGAGCAAGTCGTTCGCCTGGTGGTATGCGTCACGCCTGCCCTTAACAATTGTTTCGCTACCCAGGACCAGTCCTGGCACCACACTGCGCTCGTCGCCTTCAGACATTCGTTATGTAGTCACTTAAGCCCAGTAATTTAACTAGCTGCAATGCCCTTCAAACTGGAACACAGTAATGTTTAAACCGTACTGCTTGGCAGAAGAATATCTGTCATCAATAACCTACTTTGTGCCTAAGGCGGGATTCGCTCGCGTATTCACCGTGCTTCACGCAGGTCTTGACCCAGCTACCATAAATTATTGGCGGACCTTACTCCTCTGTGCGGCCTAACCAGCGGATACTCTCTACTGAACAAAGGCCTCCACTAAAGATTTCTACCATTGCGTCGTCATTTTGCAGGGAACTTGATAGTAATCACCACATTTGGCAGGTAGGTTGGTGAGCGCAGTATAGCAGCCGTTTCACAGCAGGGACGCTGCTGCTCATCCCCCTGCTTTAGAGTCCCTTACGGCCGAAATCAATAATCGATCTAATCCAAAATCTTTGGATTACGGATATGTCTGTTTTTGTGTTAAATGTGATCGTAACAACAACGGATAAATTTCAAAATCTTAAATTTGAAGATTTTGTATTAGATTAATTATTAATTTCGGTCGTTAGTCGACTTTCACGATATCTACGGAGATAGATTCGTGCTATATTTTTAATTCGGACATCACACGAATTAATACAATGGATTAGCGATAATAGCTGATAGATTTGGGCATTAAAAAGTTTTGACGAAGACGCAGTAGTAAGCTACGTATTGCGTTAGCAATTGGACAAAAGTTGTCATATATAGCTCTGTATTTTTTACTACCTGCAACTGTTGAGCCTTGCTCCACTTGATAACAAAAGGATTACAGTATCGTAATTTATTGTGCTTTTTGATATTCACTGTAAAAAATCTAATCTAGATATGCTATATTAGATCTTATTTTCTACTTCATAAAGCCGAGTGGAATTTCCACTAGGTATTTGAAATTAAAAGTATTTAGAAAAACGATTCGTAAGGATTTATTTATCAATTGCAATGCGTTTCATATTGAACTCTAGGTCGATTTCACTTACTTAGTTTCGAATGTATTTACATAAGTGTTTTGTCAATACCTAATGCATAACATGTTACTAAAGATCTTTCAGTAACTAGGGTAATAAATTATCTAATTATGTAACTACATAAAGAACATTTTGCCTAATGCCATTTAATATATTGACATAATATTTGCATAATATACTATAAAAAAACTGGACAAGTGTGGGCTGAACTCGCGTGGAGAGGGTTCCGAAATTGCTGAATATATTGTCTATTGGTGAATTCGGTCTTGTACCAATAACTTATCCCAAGAACAAACTTAACATCGTTGTTGAAAAACATGTTTTCCCATACATTCCAACCACACACATAAGTTTGTACGCACAATATTGAAAGATTTACCATGTTATTGTAAAACCATAGACTTCATATATATAGGTTTACCTGCTATCTACAGGTAAAGAGCTATTATCTATAGTTTTTCAAAATTGTAGCCGCAGTAGTTTCGGAGATAAAGGTGAGGGGATTTGTTAAATTTTCATCTACTTTCTAAAATAACTTTTTACGTTATACGTACGTGTTTAGGTCACAGAAATCCAATCTGCGTGCTCACACCGAGCGACCCCCGGGAAGACGGTGGCGCGCACGTGGTCACGTGCCGCCGTGTGCGCAGCACAGCGCAATGCGAGGCTTGGGGGGATCCTTTACAATCCTCCCCGAGAAGTGCCTGGGGGGGGCGACCTTTTTACAGTCGCCTTCCCTCCGCTAGAGGGGGTGACCGCTTTACAGTCATCCCTTCCGAGATGTGCCTAAAGGCGTGGCACCAATGGGCGGCTCTAGTGTGATCTTACGAGGACCTGGAGCCCCCCCTTCGGTGCCGAAGATGACCGCTCTAGTGGTTTTAGCCGGTAGGAGTCCGGCATGCCCCTTCGCACTTCCCCGGGGTGAAGGAAGTTCCATGTAGAATTTCCACTGGACATCAATAAAAAAAAAAAAGGTCACAGAAATCCATATGTGTACCAAATTGGCTGTGACAGACGGACGGACAGACATACAGACACACGAGTGATCCTATAAGGGTTCCGCTGTTTTTCCTTCGGACGTTCGGAACCCTAAAAAGGAAAACCAGTTACACCTACGCCAAAAAATGATTCCCAAACATCTAGGCAACCAAAAGAGATAGTAAATGCAAGTAAGTACTGGGTATCGTTATACGAGACCGACGTATCGCTGAACTAGACGAACATGGTGAACGTATAGCATATGACATAATTATGTCGATCAAATATGGTACCGGAAAAAGCGAGCTATTAACGCAGCAGTAAAGCTTCAACAGCCAAAACACTACAGGGTGGAAGCCAATGGGATACGGGAAATAATTTATTTATTTGGCAACAAAAATTAGTAAACACAATTAATGAATCATCATTTCGGCCGAATGAAGTCTACTGCTGGATACAGGCCTCCCCCAAGGATCACCACAACGACTGACATGGTTGTGTTGTGGGCTCATTGGGGGGTTTTGCCATAATCGCCACGCTTGGCAGACGGGTTGGCGATCGCAGTCGAGTTGTTAATTTACTCGAAGGACGCTGCTGCCCATCCTCCGGGTATTAGTCGACCTTTACGACACCTACGGGAGGAAATGGGGTGGTGGTATTCTGAGCCGGCACCACACTGTAATTAATGAATATATAACAATAATTATTCAAACAAAATAAAACCAGCCTATGTGTGTCTCACATCTGCGCCAAAAAGGTTCAGTTCAGCAATGTGCTAGACATTTGGTGCCTAGCGCTGGCTTTCAACTGAATCAGTTTGTGTAGGACCCACAGATATTATATAGGACATACAGATATGATTAGAAGAACAATCAAAAATATATTTTTTACTTATACCTAAAACATAAAATGTTTGCAAATATAGAATAGAATAAAATATAATTATACGTGCGGCTCAGAACCACCCCATTTCCTCCCATGGGTGTCGTAAAAGTCGACTAAGGGATTAGCTGGAGGATGGGCAGCAGCGTCCTTCGAGTACATTAACAACTCAACTGCGATCGCCAACCCGTCTGCCAAGCGTGGCGATTATGGCAAAACCCCCCAATGTGCTCACAACACATCCATATCGGTGGTTGTGGTGATCTTTGGGGGAGGCCTGTGTCCAGCAGTGGACTTCATTCGGCCGAAATGATGATATGTTAAATGCATTGCATATCGTTTATAATTATTTATATATTTATTTTTCAATTACATGTGATTCATTCACAGAATAGATTACACATATGCTATGGCGCGTCCGCGTTAACCCGATGCAATATTATCAGAATAACACACAAAGCAACAGCAAAAGCTACGCGTAAATAAATACGAGTATAACATCATATAATCGAAACTTTTAAAATAATCAACACACAAGTGTTCTTAAAACAGCCTTAAACAACCAAGGTACTGGCTGAGTACAGACAAGAACGGTAATTGCTCCACCGTAATGATGGTGAACGCAGAACCTATGGCCACTTAGTGAGCATAACTCCAATCAATCTCTATTAAAGATCCAACCCACTGCTGTGCATAAGGTTCAATTAATTCTATCGAATTCTAATTAATTCTAAAGTGTCAATACGTCCACTGCTGAACAAGGCCTCCTCCATAAACGATCGGTTACACGCGGTGTGTCGTCATTTTGGGGTGAATTTGCCAGTACTTACCACGCTTGGCAGGCGGGTTGTGGGCGCGGAAAGGCTGCTATACCTACTACAGAAGGGACGCTGATGCCCATCCCTCTAGTTTAGAGTCCCTTTGTAGCCTTTTGAGGAGGAGATGGAGTGGTGCGTGCTATATTCTAAATCAGAATCCGGGCTGTTTTTGAGAATTTAGATTGTAAAGATCTGGGATACCTTTATTATACCGCGTAAGTCAAAATTCACTGAAGGGGGAAGGAACAACAACTTCTTTAGTTCTCACTATAAATATAAAACAATAGCAATAATTCTGCAGAGCACGTAATTGCTATTTAAGTGATTAAAAAGATACCACAGTCCACGCTGCTTGATATGCACTCACATGCAACGTCCATCGATTTATTCGTTTGTTAGAAGTTCACGAGAGTACAAACCCTGATTGGTAATGGTATAGTATATAGTAGAGATAAGTAACTCTATGATTTTTATGTATTGTATGCTTATTTTTGATGCTGACCTAAGCTTTCTATTGGCATAATTTTTATTGCTGTTCCGTTACTGATATTACTTAAAAACACTTCGGCCTCATAGAAGTCATAAAATAACACTCGTAACTTCCAATCAAGAATTTATTTCGCCATATTAAAGAATTCAATAGAAATTGGTAGAAAACACTAATTGACAGAGACGTGGTCGAGACAAATAAAACTAACTTTTGAGAAAACTCAACATTTCGAATATGATTGTGTAGGTCAAGTCTTAACATCTAATTTCAACACAGCAATCATGTTTGAGCTAGAAATGGTACAATTTATTTCAAAATGAGCAATCTTCATTTCAGTAGACCACATTAGTAATCCTCTGGTGGCCATACAGACTATTATCAAGTATTGTTATAAGTTTTTGATACAGAATCGTGCTTACTATGCCATTGTATCCATTGCCCGCTCCAATTCTTGCACTTTCGTTTTTTTTTCCGCGACATCTATTATTATTCTATTGGGCACGAGGTTATGCAACCACTGCCTTTAGAGTTTTGATATAATTTTTACTGCTTTGTGTTTCTACTATTTTATGTTTGGCGTTGAAAAAATGGTCATCTTTCTTTTTGCGGATCACGTAAAGTCGGATTTAGAAAGTTAAGTATTTTTACGGCGGCAAAGGTAAGTTTGTGTTACAATTTGATCGTGACTGCAGAAGCGACTGGGGGCTTTAGTTACGCAAGTTGCAAGTTGTAATTACCTGTGAGTCGAAAGTGCAAAATTAGCGAGCCAGCTAATGTTACAAACAGTCTTGTTCTGATATTAAAGCGAAGATATCACGGTTAAGTGTTTGAGGTTGATTGGAACCGGTTTTTTGAGGATCGCGCCTTATTTTAATATTATTTATGCATGAGTGTACGGTGAGTATGGTGACTCATTGTGTCGAGGGAATGTAGTATACTGATTGAGTAAAGTAAGTAGAGTTCTAAGGTGCTATGTTTACGTCCCGTACCTTTTAGAGATGCACTGCCACAAATCTATTTTCAGTTATACACACCTTATAGGTGCACCTTGTCACACTTCTCTTTCATCTTCATTATCATTTATTTCTTTATTATTCTTGACTTGAATAGGAAGGCTATTGTAAGGCTCCACTTTACAACTAAGCAAGCTTCACTTTGCACGACCGTGCATTCTCAGCGATTATATTTAGTACTACATTATTATATAATTCATTACGTATATTATGTAATTTTCTTATTGTTTGCCAATCATCTAGGATATTCAACAGTTTGTCTTAGTTGACTCGCTTAGTGTAATTAATTCATTTCTCAATTGATTTACGATTATGGGGAACTAGGTGTGTATCTAAATGTTTTTACGATTGAAACATCATCGTTCATATCGTAATACATAGTTGGATATACGCCACAGCCGGTTTTTAGCCTTCCGCATCCATTATGTATATGCCAGCTACTTCTTCAGGTCACAGATAATCTATTACACAATATGTATTTTAAACCCTATCCGACCCAAAAGGAGCGTGTAAATATTTCTATAATTATACTATATAAAATGACAATTACCCGTGCGGTGTTCGCATTAAGAATATAGCGTCACTCCATCTCCATCCGTGGATGTCGTAAAAGGCGACTATGGGACTCTAAACCAGAGCAATGGGTAGCACCATCCCTTTTGTGCAAAAGAAAACATTCTGCGCTCACAAACCTGCCTGGCAAGCGTGGTTAGTACTGGCAAATTCCCTCTAAAATGACGACAAATGGCATGTAACCGGCGATATTATGAAATTCAACAATTACAGAAAAGGATTATATTAATATGATCACATTTCGATACTGAATATCACCTTCACAAATCGAACCGGGATTTTGGCACATATTTTTTACATTTATAGGGATCGTCCTCCACCAGGGTTGTCGAAATGCGGTCTCTACACAAAGTTGTCTACTTTTTCTAATAAATAATTTCGTTTAGAATCTCACCCTGATGAATATGAGCGTCTTAATGACCGGTAATTGGGGATATTGTCATTATCACCACGCTTGGAGACGATACCATATATTTGACCAAACACCTTTATCGTTATGATTTGTCAAAGTTACGCGCACGCCCATCGGCTACTCTGATACACAACACCCTGTTACATAACTATATCTGGCCTTGTCAGTAGCTGTCGGCTGATCCACAACCTGTGCAGCCGGGCTCGCGGTTCTATTATTCAATATTGTTGTTGTAAGTTCTAAGGCTTAAGGCTTCGCTTTCCAGCTAAGCAAGCTTCACTTTGCACGTCCGTGCTCATGGCCTGTTGCACTCATTGATTGGTAGACGATCGGCGAGGTTAAGCAACGGTCGGCGAGGTTAAGCAACAGTTGGCGGGGTCAGTCTATGGATGGGTGATAGCATAGTGGTATTTGAACTGAGCGCCTCCGTGCTTCGGAGGGCATGTAAATTGTCGGTCCGGGTTGATGTCATTAGATGGCAGTCGGTACCTAAGCCGAGTTGGAGGCCTTTGGGCGGCTTTAACAACTCTGACACAATACTGGCCACTAATTAAACGAAAAAAAGATCTGCAGGTTTTTTATATCTGCTGAGTTTATAGTAGAAAAAAGGTTCACTAGGCTTTTTAAATACAGAACGCACTGAACTGTTTTAATATATTTTGTTTTAAACACTTTTTTAATCATAGGAAGGGCGAACGAGCAGCTTACTACGAGCTTGGTCTATCTGATGGGAAGTAGCAACCTATAGGCTTCCGCAATCGCTGGCGATAGGTCAGTATATATCACGTGGGCAATTACCAGCTCGTTGTCGACCAGCATGCTTATTGAATATAGTGATTGGTGCTGCTTTTTATTTGTATAGAGCAAGAGGCAGTGGGCCGGGAGTAACGACATAAATAAAATCACTGAAGTGGACTGGTTAAATAAACTGCTCCCAAGATTGTTTACAAGGAAGAATTGTACTCAACAGGTATGCTACGGCTGCAGGGCGGATCCAAGATTTTAACCGCGGGGTGGCCCTCAAGTTTCATTTCAAGATTTTCAAAGATTATTATTGGTACTAAGTCGAAGGTCACCTGCACTCCAGCGTTCTGGGGGTGGGGCCATGGCCCCCTAAACCCCTTCTAGATCCGCCCTTGATGGCAACTTGGCACCCATTGTTTGACTACCGTGGAGCACAAAGGTTCCAGGTGAAAACCATCGTCAAGAATTGGTGCTTCACATTAAGCTGATCTGGATACTGATGTGGTCTAATCAAACCCACTAAGGGTTGTTTTGAATACTCATATTAATTTAAATATTCTGGGCTTCTTCAACTTCTTCAACTTCGTGGTGGCCCAGAGTTCCACGGAATCTCTTCTTAGAGATTAGGATGCGGGTTCAAAATGTCTGTACTTTCTTATCCACAGGCGGTGAAGGAAAATATAACGAGAAAACCTGGATCTAGTGAAAATGAAATCGACAACATGCAGTGAGTAAGCGTGGCGATAAATAAATAAATAATGAATCTCTATTAACTAAAATGTGTTACAATTATCTATCTTGGTATGTATATGTACGGTGTCCGTGGCAACGTACCGAAGACATTTTTGAGAACGCAATGTATCGTTAACAACGCGATTAAAACGCTACGTGATTACTGTACTAAGATTTGTGATATTATTAAGCTACTGCGAGCGATGACCTCATCCGTCAACTGCAGCAAAACAACACCCGTTTAGTATTATTTACATTGCAGTTTTATGTTAAAAATAAACGTTGTTTTTATTCAAAATAGCTTTAGGATAGACGAAAACATATATTTTATGCTGAATATATATATATATATAATAAGCATGAAAAAGTCCGAAAATTCATAGGAAGATCGTAGCAAAATTCTAACGCTGAGGATTCCAGAATCATGTACTGAATCCATGGTATCAGTTTTCGTTACGATATCACTTACTACTTACAGTAACATTGAAGTGATGCATTATACCGCAATGTTTCTCAGTGCTCGTTTCGTCTCTATATGAGAAGAGGTCTTTGCTCTTTTTCGTACTTGGTTATTAAGGGCTTCCTTCGCTCTCCGGGCGGAAGGAGTAGGGGCGTGCTAGATTCTGATCTTTTAAAACCACACGTTGTTCTTTCGACCTATCGCCGAAGGTGCAGGATTCGCTCATGTATTTGCCGCACCGGAGAGGTCTTTGCCCTGCTGTGTGACAGTTACAGGCTGATATCATATTCTTTCATTCATTTACGTTCATTCGGAGGCAGATACGGTTATAATGATATACATTACTGTATATGTTGACAGAATTAAAGGGTTTATGAAAGGCTACTTTACAAATCGACCTATCTACGACGTATTGACATTTCTGTTGTTATGTGTTAAATATGTGACCGCCGCTATAAATATCTTAGAGTGGTATGCCACTCATCCAAAATCTTTATACAATGTACATTTGATCATAGTAATTTGATTTTTTTATTTGGGCAAAGATTTTGACATTTCAATGTTTTCTATCAATCACAATTAAATGGGTATGAAAGCAATATTTGATGAGTATGAAAGCAACCAATTTTTTTTAGAAAACAGCACACCGAAATTATAAAAAATGCGTTTAGCATTGAATATCATCGGTAGTACAATACCGTGTAACTGTATTACTGGCTATACAACCGTTTTACCGTGTGCGGTTCGAACCCGCGATCGCTGCACTAAGCGTAGTCCAGATGATAAATTATTACCAACAACATACGAGTTATTATAGTAACCCAATCGATTCGATTATCAATATTCATGCCCTACCCTAACATAAATCGATAGTTGTATCCATCAACGCCTAATTGCGAATATTACGAAAGGATTACTGTGAAGATGGCCATCCACAAGAATTACATCAACTCTAAATGTTACAAGATATATCTTGCGGCAATTGGTGTTTTGGTAATAAAAATAAGAAGGTATATTGCGACGTTATTTAGAAGATCTAGTGAATTTATATTGTTGTCTAATGGCTGTATGTACGTCTGCTTCTAGGACAGGAAAGGAATCCTGAAATTGTGCCGCCCTAGGCCCGATGCCGTTCCGTATTGGGCTGCATAAAATTCAAAGTCCTATGCTATAGTTGCATAGCTTTACTTGTCATACTCATTTGACATAACGTTTGTACGGAACAGTAATCAGGCAACCTATCTTCTACCTTCATAATTGCAACAGCAAATATAGGGCCAGCAGTCCAATATAAAGCGTGTAAAAAACAGGACACACTACAATGTACAGCAGAATTATAATCAAAATTAAAAGCTTGAAAAATAAACTATATAAGAATTATAACGTGAACTTTTTTATTGTTATTAAAAGCCTATAGAGCCCCACTGCAGGGCAAAGGCCTCCCTTTCCTCAGTCCAATTTTCTCGGTCTATTGCAGTGTGGAGCCAGACCTTTAGATAAGAGTTCAGACCATCGCACCAATCTCCTTCCGGGCTTGCCGCGTAGTTGTAATCCTGGTGTTTGAAACCAACATTGTATTTTTTACCTTTGATATCGTGCTTTTGTTTAAGATTAAAAAAAACATTTTGTGCTTATATACACCGACAAGCGACAGACGATGAAGTGAAAGTGCACCTACAAAATAAATATTCAAAACATATGCAACAAAATATACTGGGTTAATCAGAAAGGGTGTTAATCACTAAGCCGTGGCCAATTTAAAGTGTCACTGATGATTGTTTCGCAGTAAATACCTCATTTGTGTGTGGTGTCCGGATTAAGAATATAGCACCACTCCATCTCCTCCCGTGGAGGTCGTAAAAGTCGACTAAGGGACTCTTAACCAGAGGGATGGGCAGCAGCGTCCCTTTTGCTGAGCAGTAGCAACTCTGCGCTCACCAACCCGCTTGCCAAGCGTGGTGAGTATCGGCAAATTCCCCCCAAAATGACAACACAACATAAGCACCGGCCCCCAGTTCCCGGCAGCCCCGCCATTCCTGGTCATGGTAGCGGCCACGGATACGGCGGGGCAGGGGGTGCTAAGAATCTCCGGATGGGATCCGGCTACCACCCAAACCGAAAACTGGCCCTGGTGACATATAACACACGCACACTGAGGGCAGACGAAAAGATTGTTGAGCTGGAAGAAGAAATAGATAAGTTGCACTGGGATATCATGGGTCTATCAGAAGTCCGAAGAGAGGGGGAGGACACGATAACCCTGAAATCCGGCATCTTATTCTACTACCGGGAAGGCGAACATCTGTCTCAAGGTGGTGTCGGGTTTCTCGTCCGCAGGTCCCTCATTAACAGTATAGTGGCCATCGAAAGTGTGTCGAGCAGGGTAGCGTACCTTATACTCAGAATATCCAAGAGATATTCGTTGAAGGTCATAAAGGTCTACGCACCGACCTCGACACACCCAGATGATGAAGTAGAGAGTATGTATGAGGACGTAAGTAGGGCCATACATACCTCGAAGACACATTTCACTGTTGTGATGGGGGACTTCAACGCAAAACTGGGCACTCGATGCGATGGTGAGTTGAGAGTGGGGCAATTTGGATATGGGCAACGGAACCCCAGGGGACAGAGGCTGGCCGACTTTTTGGAAAAGGAGGGACTCTTTATGATGAACTCCTTTTTCCAAAAGCCGCCTCACAGGGAGTGGACCTGGATGAGTCCCGATGGTTCCACGAGGAATGAGATTGACTTCATCATGACCAATAAAAGACAAATATTCAATGATGTCTCTGTGATCCACAGGGTGAAAACCGGTAGTGATCACTGAATGGTAAGAGGCACATTGAATATTAATCTCAAAGTTGAGAGGTCTCGTCTGATGAGGTCTACGCTCCGGCCCTCTAGTGCTCATATCCAAAACCCCGAGAGCTTTCAACTCGAACTCCAAAACCGCTTCGAGTGCCTGGAACATTGCGTATCTGTGGACGATTTAAATGGTAGGTTTGTAGAAACTGTCCAAACGGTTGGGTCTAAGTTCTTTAAAGCCCACCGTAAAGGTAGACCAAAAAAGTTCTCCGATCACACTCTCGACCTTATGGCAGAAAGACGCGCCATGACGCTGCAGTCTTCCGATGATGCTGAAGCATACCGACTGCTCAATAGACGGATATGGAAGTCCTTGCGGCACGATATCCGCACCACCACGCAAGGACTCAGCGAGCTATGGAGAGAGCTATGCTTGGTATTTCTCTACGAGATCGAATCAGAAATGAGGAGATCCGTAGAAGAACTAAAGTTGTCGACATAGCTGAAAGGATTAGTAAACTGAAGTGGCAATGGGCAGGGCACATTGCTCGTAGAACTGATGGCCGTTGGGGCACAAAGGTTCTCGAATGGAGACCGCGCACCGGAAAACGCAGCGTGGGACGACCTCTAACGAGGTGGACAGACGATCTGGTGAAGGTCGCTGGGAGTCGTTGGATGAGAGCGGCATGTGACCGCTCGTTGTGGAAATCTAAGGGGGAGGCCTTCGTTCAGCAGTGGACGTCCTGTGGCTGATATGACCTCATTTAAAAAAAATTACATATTAATTTCATCAAGATAGCGGTCAGGGCTTGGCAAAGTACTAGGTCTGTGAACCCAATGACGTTGAATGTAAGATACAGCAGATGATAGGGTTGTGTCAGCGTATTTTTCATGAAAAGTTTGACCAGCTATAACGTTGTAACTATTGATTTTTTGGGTAGATCGTACAACAAAAGTTGCTCATTACCACCCATAGTATTACACCCTTTCGGCTTAGTACACCCTTTCCGACTAACCTGGTATACATAGATATATATATTACCAATATACTTATATTCTCATAATTAATCTACCTTTGATACTGCCCTCCGCTTTTATTTTACATTTAAACATTTTTTACATTATGTGGGCTTTTTGTTATATACATGTATATACCTACATATTATAAAATACAAACTACTACAAAAATATAGAAATATGTCCATATACTAAAAAGCCAAGACGCGTGGTAAGGATTTTTTTTTATATCTTTAAAACGTACACAAAAGGGCCAGCGCGTAAGTTGCGCGGGAGACAATTACTAAATCTATTGCTAAGAAGTCTATAGGTCCTTTATATAAAAACGTGACAGCCATACAAAGGGACAATTCACAGTTATTACCATGCAAATACTTGATGTTGCGCAGGCGCATCTTGCACTAGACTGAACTGTTACGTCACTGTAGCGATATTAAACTACGTCGAACACGGCGTGTTATTAAAGGCAATGAGTAGAGTGCAGATGGGTCAAGGAAAATAAATGTGATGAATGCGTAGTCTTTTCTTCTTCGTATTTTCCGTACATTATCAATTTGAATAATGGATCTGGGCCCGCCGTCTTTCAGCCTTTTCCTAAGCAGTAATGACTGTAAAAAGGCCGCTCCCCAGACACTTCCTGGGGGAGAATTGTAAAGGATTCCCCCGAAGCCTCGCTGTGCGCTGTGCTACGCACTAGGTGGCACGTGACCACGTGCGTGCCTTCGTCTCCCGGGGGTCGCTAGGTGTGAGCACGCAGACTCCCCAATCTATGCACCCGCGACCCCCGAGGCCCCCTGCCATAAAGCGACGGCAGGGCAAAGCCCATATGAAGAGGGTGAATGGCCTTTCTTTGGACCACTTATTTTTATACAACTTGGTGATGAACAAGCGTGTCATTCGCCTGGTGGCATCATGCCTGCAGTTCCGCATTCCGAAATTACCGCGTCTGTTCCCGAATCGGTGGGTCATCTTAAATTGGTTAAGTATAAGACTTGACAGGTTAAGCGGTGTGCTCTAGTGTGATCATACGAGGACCTGGAGCCTCCCTTAGGTGCCGAAGATGACCGCTTCAGTGGTTTTAGCCGGTAGGAGTCCGGCATACCCCTTCGCTCTTCCCCGGGGCGAAGGAAGTTCATGAAGAAATTCCACTGGCCACCAATAAGAAAAAAAAAAAAAAAAAACGGTGTAACTTGTAAGTTGTGGATGAGAAAACAAAAAGATAAATAACTGTTACTATAATCGAAGCATGGTACGGTAGGTGCAGTGGCTAAGCGATTGACTTACACAAAAAAAAAAACATAAATACTATTGTTACTGTATAGTAAAATTGCTGCGCCCTAACAGGGTTTCATATTGATACGCATCTAATTTTCTGTTAACTTATGAACATATGAATGCAATAAAGATTTGAGTTTGAGTTTGAGTTTTAACACGGGTTTTCTAAAAACAAGAAAAAGCGTCATTAAATTGCAATGCATTCTCAACAGGAACACTAACTTTCGCAAGATGCACCAGAAAACAATTCACGCGTCCTTTCTGACATCAGAAACGCCAATCAATTACCTGTCTTCAGAATTCACTTAAGCATTGTAATTTTCTAACTCATCCCATACCATTTTCCTGTCAAAAGCCTGTAATCAGCACAACACATAACGCGGCCAATATGCAAAACGCTTGCGTTGAACTGGATGCATACAAAGCTTATTTCGTCATAACCCTGCGCTTCCTGGACACGACCTAACATGGGAGTATATAGGTACAACATGAGCATAGAACAAGTTCTTGTCTCTATCTCTAATCTCTAAATAGTACAAAGCAAAATCGCTATAAGCCACGCAACGGGTTTTGATAAGGTTTTCTATAACAGAAACAGTGATAAACCATTCGTATGTGTATATAATTTAAATATTTTGTACAAAATGGGTGAACTATGACTGTGTTTTGTCAAAGAAAAACTGTTTTCGTACGCTTACATGGCTAACGCTGGCGAAATCTTAAAAGATACATCAGTACAATGCACTGGAAAATTGTAGGTCTTAAAAAGGTCTACATTAAAGTCCACAATAGCATGTATATGGTATACTCACAATAATAATTTTATCTATTACAGACTAGTAAAAAACTATAGGTTATTTGCGAAGCTATTTCCTCCAATTAATTATTGAGAAAAAAAAACACATATCATTCATATGAATATTTTAGGAGATATCATTGATTCTGAATTACGTGCAACCAATAAATTCGCCGCCGTTGACGTCCGCGCCACGGCCTATGAAATAAACTTTATAAAATAAATACGCTTTAATACTTTCTTGCTAAGCGCACATCTTTTTTAATTAGTAAAGGCACCCACGCGAAGCCGGAGCGGGTCCCTAGTAAGTAACAAAAATTAATCAGATTTTTTCAAATATGCATTGGTATTCGGGAGACATTTACGGCTGAAATTCATTATCAATCTAATCCAAAATCTTTAGATTTAAGATTTGGAAATGCATCCGTTTTACGTTAGGATCAACTTTAACCTTAAAAACATTCATTCGTTCATACCTTCGTTCAATGCCATAATCAATCAACATGTTGTTAGCTCCACGGTATTCCTTGGCTTACCTATAGATGCCAAATTACAATGGGGCCCACATATTCACAAGTTGTCAAGTATACTTAGTTCTGCAGTCTACGCCGTTAAGAAAATTCGAAACGTTACTGATACATATACACAGCTAGAATAGTCTGTTTTAGCTATTTTCACAGTGTAGTGTCATATGGGATTCTTCTCTGGGGAAACTGTGCAGACATTAATACCATCTTCGATTTACAGAAAAGGGATGTTCGAGACATTTACAAATTGGGTCCCAGGGTTTCTCTCAGAGAGAAATTCAAAGAATTTGGTATTCTGACTGTAGCTTACCCAATATATATATATAAAAAAATATTATATGTGCATAAAAACATTTCAGATTTTGTTAAAATGACTGATGTTAAAACAGTATTAGTACAAGGTACAAACACAACTTCGTTGTACATTGCACTCGTCTCCACAGAGTAAGCAACTCGTTCGTCCGAAATTTATCTATAAGAAATTTAAAACTTTCATAACTCTAAACTCTGCAATAAAGGATATTTCAAGATTTCTGACTGTCTTGGTGATGAAAAAGCTTGGGACTGAGCTGTTCGCTGGGTACAGTCAACATTGTTTATTTTGTTATACATGAACTGAGATTTGTTTTATACACCTTTTATTGACATTAAATTTATACTGATTTTTGACATGTGATTTATATTATTATCTACATATCTCTCTTTTCACGGGTTTATATCCCCTGTAAGGTTTGACAGGCTTACGCAGGGACATAGGTCCAACACGCAGAGGCCCTTTAGAGAATTTTAATCTGAAATGTAATGGGACACCAACCGGGGACTCTCCATAGCTGCACTATAAAATGAAGTCATGGATTGTCCCCGGTGGTGTAAGGCTATTGTATGAGATGGAAACTATAACGATAAGGTCTATTGCAATGGGTGTTACATGGAATAAAAAGACTAATAAATACGGGAACAACGGCGTCTGCCTTTCAACTTTGATCGTGAAATTCTGTGGCAGACGGTGACTCGCCACTCACAAGATGGGCCCCCTAAATGGCCACCACTACAGGCGACAAGGAGCAACACCGGTGTGAGCGGCTAGGGGTGTAGAGAGGTGTGGCACCGGTTTCACCATCGCGCGTCTCGAAGACTCGGAGCGGGTTTCCCCGTTATTACGCCATTAGACACTTCCACCACTGGCGGCCCCCCTCTGGTCGGCCATCTAAGGCAAGCCAGAGTTGAAAATTCTGCGGGCACTCATGGGGTTCCACTCCAACCAACCAATAAAGGCAAGCGGAGACGAGGCCCTGACCGACTCTCTGGAGCATTCGGGTACGCAGTGTCGCCACTCACATTCAGCTCGCCACAAACTGCCCTGCGTTCTGTAAGCTACTTAATATACTTTTTTTTTTCTTATGATATACTTTTTTTTATCATAAGGTATGAAGAAATCAAGCAGTTACTTTAATCTGCCCTCCAGGATTACCTTATCCCATGGTGAGATAACGTTTGTCCAGAGGGGTATATATATGTATCAATAAAAAGTAAAAATAATAATAATATTATTTTACTTTTTATTGATACACTTTTTATGACACACCCAGATAGCTCGTCGACGCTACGACGAGCTGTCTGGGTGTGTGTGCTCATTGGGGGTTTCGCCATTATTGCCACCCTTGGCAGGCGGGTTAGCGATCACAGTTCAGTTGTTAATCAAAGGACGCTGCTGCTCATCTTCCGGCTAATCCCATAGTCGCCTTTTACGACACCCTCAGGATGAGATGGGTTGGTGCTATTCGTAGCCAGTAACCATACGTCAAGTATGTTCAAAACTACGTGTGCCCCGCGGGTTCACACGCCGTTTAATTTGAAAGAAATCGGTTTATTATTATATAATTAGTATAAATATTGGTTTTCATGGGTTTTAATTTTTTGTGGAACCCTAATTCATTTTTATAAAATATATATAGGCTATGTTACTCCCTATAACATTAGCTATCTGTCAGTGAAAGTCTAGTCAAAATCGGTCCAGCCTTTTCGGAGATTAGCCGGAACAAACAGACAGAAAGAAAGACAGACAAAAAAGGTATTTTGTTATCATATCGGCCATTTATACGTCCACTGCTGAACAAAGGCCTCCCCCATAGATTTTCAGAACTGTGTCATCATTCTGGGGGGTATTTGCCAATACTCACCACGCTTGGCAGGTGGGTTGGTGAGCGCAGTATGACTACCGTTTAACAGAAGGGACGCTGCTGCCCATCCCTCTGGTTTAGATTCCCTTAGTCGCCTTTTACGACATCCACGGGAGGAAATGGAGTGGTGCTATATTCTTAATCCGGACACCACACGGAATATTTTGTTATATCAACCGAATATACTTTTATATGTTATTCGAAAAAGGTTTGTAAATTACAAACAGACACTTTAATTTTATTTATTTGTATAGACTAGCTGTCCGATGACTGCGTCCGCGTGGAATTCGTTTCCTATTTATCTGTAATAAGATACTTTCTTTGGCCGATGGGTATGTCGTCTGAGGAACCTTTTTTATGAATCGCCCAGTGGAAATACCTCATGTACTTCCCCGCTCGGGAGCTCCGGGAACTTGAAAAGTCTCTATGTAGAGCCGACTAATACTCTTCCCGGGGGTGAATCAGTATAAGCACGCAGATTCCCAAAAGTGCGCGCCTGAGACCCCCGAAGCCTCCTGCCATATAGTGACGGGAGACGGGCCAGGCCGGTATGAGGAACCTACCTGTCAAATTTTAGTGTGTAGATTTTATATAGTAATTCAGCGGCTCATATGTCATTCTTATATTTTAAGATTTAAAAGTAGGTGACACAAACGTTTATCAAGTGTAATTTTCTGGGTTTTTTTACGTTTTCGATGTGAAACTTCTTAGGGCGCGATGAGAATAAAATTTCAAGGTTAGAGTGCAACATTTTATATGTAACGTTGTGAGTGCGCATGCGCGTGTTTCACTTATGTATGACTTTTAATTGCTGTATTATTATTTATTTTACTGTTCAAAATCGTACAGGGCAGTAGTATTCATAAAAGTTATAATTAAACTAAATAAATCGTTGGATAAACGTCATCGTGTACGTGTCGTCACATCGCCACGATGAGTAAGACGCCTCTTTTTTTCCTCTCGCTATATATATACGTACTATTTGTATGTTGAACAGAGAAAGCGCAAACAGGATATCCAGGCCTTATGGAGGCCAGGATGAAGCAACCAAAAAAATTCCACCCAACAATTTACAATATTAGTCACTTTATCTCAGTTCATTTTAAAGAATTGGCATGATTATTAGCGCAATGGCTGAACTGAACGTATTTATTTTTCCTAAGAGCCGTGGGCGAACCCTTTTTTGTGGCTTCTCGTATGCATCTGAGGGCAATGTCGCTGTTTGAATGGGCGATTGCCCCGTCAGACAGGCGAAGCTGAAAAGGCCTCCAGCCGGGCATGCAAACTAAGCAAATGCAATCAAGGGCGCCCCTTGCGGGACTCGGACCTCGGCTTAGGGCTTGCTGGGGGATCAAACTGAGGGATTGATTGGTATTGGTATTTTTTAATAAAACAAAACACAATGGCCAGTCCTCTGGTTTCAGTTTTTTCAAATCAGCTACGTTATTTACACAGTGACCAGTAGCAGTGTCTTAAGGTTTTGCAGTGTGATATGAAGTTTGGGATTTTATTATTTTAATACTAGAATTCCAAACTTTTGGTACCTACCAACCATCGTCTGTATTGAAATTAGGTTTTTTATAATCACTATCATCATCATATCAGCCAAAGGACGTCCATTGCTGAACAAAGGCCTCCCCCTTAGATTTCTACAACGAGCGGTTACATGCCACTCTCATCCAACGACTCGACTTGGAGGTCGTCCCACGCTGCGTTTTCCGGTGCGTGGTCTCCTTCCGTAAACCTGTTTACCCCAACGGCCATCCGTTCTACGAGCAATGTGCCCCGCTCATTGCCACTTTAGTTTACTAATACTTTTAGCTATGTCGCCAACTTTAGTTCTCCTACGGAACTTTTCATTTCTCGTAGAGAAATACCAAGCATAGCTGTCTCCATAGCTCACTGAGTGACCTTGAGCTTTCCTATGAGGCCCATAGTGAGGGACCACGTCTCTGTTCCATACGTCATCACTGGTAACACACACTGGTTAAAGAATTTCGACTTGACGCAATGCGGTATTGTTTTTTTGGTTTGTTTAGTGTATGTTCACAGACTGCAGACTTTAAGGAGCGTCTGTTATTGACATCAGCTATGTGTTTTTCATACTGCTGGTATAGTACGCATTATGTGCCCTATAAAAATAATCTTACATATATAATTCTTCTGTACGTGTCTATGTCACTGAACTCCTCCTAAACGGCTGGACCGATTTTGATATTTTTTGTGTATGTTTGAGTGGATGGTTTAAATTCACAATTGGACCCGATAGGTAGCCCTGCAATCGGGTTGGCATGTAACTATCTGTGTGAAGCTAGGACAGGCAGCTAGTCTTATATAAATAATTCTTCTGGATGTGTGTATGTCACTGTTTTGATGAACTTTTTTGAGTATTTATGGGTGGGTCAAAAAAGTGGGTCATAGCCTTTGGCTGATATGATGATGATGCAAAAAGTGGTAATTTTCAATTTTCATTTTTGTATTTATTTTAGATAATTATTAACGAATAATTAAAGGCTATTTAAGCACTGAACAATACGCCCAGAGATGAAGAACACGCGCCGCAGTAATAAAATGGTGAAACTTAATTTTAAAAAAGGAAATCACAACTCTCTTATAATAAACGCGATCTCTAGAAAAACCTACTTGCTAACCCCTTAAAATAAAGTTCCCTATTTATGTAGAACCTTATATAGTAATAGTAGAGTGAGCGGATGTACATAGATAAAAACGTTGATACATACGAAAGGCATATTAAGCTGCTTAAGCTTTTAATGTACGAACAAATCTAGGGAACGCTAGGGTGTAAAGAGATACTAAATATATAATATAAGCGAAGCGCGTAGCTAGTAAAAAAGACGGGCAAGCGCAAGAAGGAGAGATGGTTCCGTGAATCAGCTCCCTACTGAGGATGTCCCAAGATACTACAGCATGGAGCTCTTCAAAAAGGGTGTGAAAAGATTTATACAGGGTTAGCAACGTAAATGCTGCTCATCCTCTTGATATCAACCCTTAGTCACCTTTTACGATACCCGTGGGTGCAGAGGGGTGTTCTATTTTATGCCAGAAACCACACGGAACAATTACAGGTAATACTTATTAGTTATTACTATTAGTCACTTTACTACAGTGCGGCCACCTAGAGAATGCGTTCCTGACATCTCTTAATTGGTCTAGTTTCTATGATATTAAATATTTAATTTACGGCAAAACTTTTTAAGGTTATTGTGTGTTAACGTTACTACATTAAAATCATACTATATATGAAATTTAATCTGTAATATAAAATAAACTAGACCAATTAACAGATGTCAGGAACGCATTCTCTCGGCGGCTGCACTTTAATTAACAATAATCAGTAAAGTTTACACAGTTACTTAAAATGCCCGGGCAGACAGACAAACGTCGCATTAAGCAGGAAAGGACTTAACAAGTGGAGCGTACGCTGAGGTAACACCTTATTAGATCAGCTGTGACTTAATTGAAGCATTGCGCAAACAGTTACGTGCATAATTACATGCCAAAATGCGAGGATCTGCCGAACACTGTTTTAATTAGATTATTAGAAGTGAATTTTAATTAGTTATGTATTAAATTTATTTTGTGTACGTTATAAAAGTGTGTGGATGAGCTAGTAATCTCGATAATCGCCGAGTGATTGTGGGTTTTGTAAGATTCATAGGTTAATTCAATATCGTTAATTAAAAACGTTGGTGCCTGAATGCATGAGCCGTAAAATGTGGGTAGTGGAATTGGACTATCCGTCACGCAGGATCACACCTGAGAATGTGGGCTCGCGCCCCTCTAGAGGATTGTGCGTTTGGCGAGGCTAAGACGGGCAGGCTGAGTTCTGCTACATCTGCAGTGAGTCTTGCGCGCCTGGTGCAACGAAGGCAAAAGAACGCCGTGGTGGTCTTAGCCGATAAGAGCCTCTCCGCCTTTCCCAGGACGGGAAAAGTCCGTCAGGTTTTCCCATTTTTAAATAAAGAAGGTCTATCCCATTAGTAGTTAATGTTTTTCATGTAGCGTATTCGTGGGTGCACATTTACGGACATTAATCTTACGTGCACAAACACTCAGATCTGGAACAATTATTTGGAGATTATTTTTGTTTGATTAGATATACTTTTCGAATAAAGTACGTAAATTTGCCTTATGTATTAATTTGTTTTACCGGAAGTAGTAAATATTAATTTACTAAAAGCCTTTTGTAAAAATTGTAATTGTCTTCATAACTTCAAACGAAAAAGGTCTACTGCGGGACATAGGACTCCCCAAAAGATCGCTACAACGACCGGTCTGAGTTTGCGTTGTGCGCTCATTGGGGATTATTTTCCTTAATCACCACTCTTGGCAACCCATCCGGGGTTGGCGATAGTTGATATGTATATTTACGCAAAGGACACGGCTGTCCATCCTTCGGCTAATCCTACAGTCGCCTTTTACGACACCCACGGAAAGAGATGGGGAGGGATGGTGCTATTCTTAGCCGGCACCACACGGTTTATGTATTTAAATATTATTATATCAACGTTCATAGGATTTGGGGCTTTGCTTGGTGGCCGGCTCCCAGGTCAAGGACTGCATTTACCGTTTTTCTGATTCACGGGATACAGTGCCATATAGAAGGCCGCCGGATATCCGTCGCAAGCGTAGCAACTATAACAGGTTACATATCTAGTCAAGATCTTAAAATAAAAAAATACCGGGTTAAAGTGAACTGAAAATTGTGATGAAAATTACAACCGCCGGTTATAAATTGAAAAAGTTATAAACAAATGAAATTTTACAGCGGTCTGGAAATTTCGCAACCTCTTTTCGTCAATAATACCGTAGTGCCTCAAGACGAAAGACTAACCAGCGTGTGTGGTCACTCACTATGGCCCACATAAAGCTCAAGGTCATTCAGCGAGCCATGGAGACAACTATGCTTGGTATTTCTCTACGAGATCGTGTCAGCAATGAGGAGATACGTACAAGAACTAAAGTTGCCGACAGCTAAAAAGGATTAGTAAGCTGAAGTGGAGCGAGGGACGGCCTCCGACTAGATGGATAGATGACCTGGTGAAGGTAGCTGGGAGTCGTAGGATGCGGGTGGCAATCCGGTCGTTGTAGAAATCTACAAGGGAGGCCTTTGTCCAGCAGTATTCGGCTGATATGATGATAATGAAATTGAAAAAAAAAACAGTTTTTCCCAGATAACCCACAGAGCATTAAATATTTTGCCATAGAAAAAAAAGGTCTTGTGGAAAATTGCAGTAAAAACATGCCAGCTTTCGAATCTATGGTATTAATGTTGAAAAGATGGTACTATTGTAATAGCAGGTTTTAAATTATATTACAATTATATGATTATGTAAGTAATTGAGATAGAGATCCGAATACGTAGGGGTAGTTAGTACGTTTTTATAGCATCTCTGGCTGTATTTCCTGGCACAATTTTCTAGAAGATATCACGACTCGAATGAGCAGTCAATCATATTTTAATTCGTCCACTGTTGGACACAGGCCTTCTCAAAGATCGCTCCAATAGCCGGTCAGGGGTTGTGTTGTGTGCTGATGGGAGGGTTTTGCTATAATTGCCACGCTTAGCAGGCGGGTTGGCAATACTAGTCGAGTAGTAAATGTACTTGAAGGACGCTACTTTTATGACACCCACGGGAAGAGACGGGGTGGTGTTATTTTTAGCCGGCATCACACGGTTAAGATCTT
This sequence comes from Diloba caeruleocephala, assembly GCA_947459985.1. Classification (NCBI taxonomy): domain Eukaryota; kingdom Metazoa; phylum Arthropoda; class Insecta; order Lepidoptera; family Noctuidae; genus Diloba; species Diloba caeruleocephala. Next base: position 8,789,205 of record OX381627.1, on the reverse strand, counting down.
GACTAGAATATTTTACATCATATATTTTTTTTCGTTTCGTGATCGTTTACAATAACGGGCTGTTCTCAGAAGGTCAAGTCTATGCAGAAAACCGCCATCTTCTACTGCTAAGCATCGTTAAATTTATTATAAGACATTATAAGATTTTAGTCGTATCATTAAGATAACATAAAAAAGATAAGAGATTTTTATTAATTTCAATCATTGCGGGCACTTATGAATAGTCAAGAATTTAGTTTTTAGGAATTTGCTAATACACACCAAGCTTGGCAGGCGGGTTGGTGAGCGTAGAATGGCTACTGTCCCACAGAAGAGACGCTCTTCTGTGGAAAACCATGCCTCTGGTTTGGAATCAATTAGCCGCCTTTTACGACATCAACGGCGAGAGATGGAGTGGTGCTATATTCTTAATCCGGACACCATTTACCACATATTTATTTTAACCGAATTCATAACAGGAACTCTACGGACGGATTGTTCGGTATGTTTTTTGGGTTCCGAACGTCCGAAGGAAAAAACGGCGGAACCCTTATAGGATCACTCGTCTGTCTATCTGTTTGTCCGTCTGTCACAGCAAATTCGCTCTGAATCTAACTGGACCAATTAAGTTGAAATTTGGTACATATGTGGATTTCTGCAACACAAACACGGAAGTGTAACCTAAATAAATACATTTTGAATATGGGGTCACTTTTGGGGGCAATATAGAAAATAAAAGAATAAAGTATTGCAAAATTCACCGTGTTTGTAATGACATTCTTCAATATATTTATTTTATAATTCTAAAATATATTATCTCCGGACCATCCCTCGCCCTTATCTCCGAAAATACTGAGTCTAAAATATTGAAAAAAATATAGATAATAGCTCTTTACCTATAGATTACAGGAAAACATATAAGAAGTCTATGGTTTTAATACCATTTATAAATATACCATGGTAAATCTTTCAATATTGTTTGTACAAACTTACGTTTGCGGTTGGAATGTATGGGAAAACATGTTTTTCAACTACGATGTTACGTTTCTTCTTGGGATAAGTTATTGCTACAAGACCGAATTCAACAATAGAAAATATAGTAATGTCTTAGATTTTCGCGATTATTACACATTATAATAAAACACTTTTAAACGGATTCTATCGCGTATATTTAGATTTTTGATTTTCCTGACGTTTCGAATACTTTGCAGCATTCGTGGTCGCAGGAATCCTGCGATAGAATCCGTTTAAAAGTGTTTTATTATAATAGAAAATATATTCAGAAATTTTGGAACCCTCTCCACGCGAGTTTAACTCGCACTTGTCCGGTTTTTTTGTTTATTTTATCAACTCACATAGTAGCAGTTCATCATTTCATCATTTCGGCCGAATAAAGTCCACTGCTGGACACAGGCCTCCCTCAAAGATCCCCACAACGACCGACATCGGTATGTTGTGTGCTCATTGAGGGGTTTTGCCATTATCGCCACGCTTGGCAGGCGGGTTGGCGATCGCAGTTGAGTTGTTAATGTATTCGAAGGATGCTGCTGCCCATCCTCCGGCTAATGTGAATCCCTTAGTCGACTTTTACGACACCCACGGGATGAGATGGGTTGGTGCTATTCGTAGCCGACACCACACGATTCAGTAGCAGTTGGTGTTCTAAAAATTAACATAAGCAATTAGTTAAGTATGCAGTTTGCAGATGTTACTTTTTTAGCTGTCACATTGCTGATCGCATTTGGTGTGAAGTTAAAAGGGTGAGTACACTACCATTTATCGAGCAACGGCTTTAATGCACTGTGTCCATAACTTCAGCTGAGTTTTTGTAACACCAAGATATACCTCACACACATACTACCAAAGATTTAACGTTCTACACACATCAGCTCGTAAACATCCACTGCTGAACATGGGCCTCCCAATGATCACTACATTAATCGGTCATAGGGACATTGCCATAATCACCATGCTTGGCAGGCGGTTTGGTGGTCACAGTATCTTGTTATTACCACAAGGGAGGATACTGCTTCCCATGTTCTTGAATTCAACCCTTATTCGCCTTTTACGACACCCATGGGAAAGAGAGGGTTCGTCCATTCTTTGACGGGAATGACACGGAACCTGCGATGTGCAAAGCTTTAGAAACGCAGCAACTGCAATGCTGACGTCACTACAAAAGTTGAGGTAACTACAATTTTACTATCTTCTTCTTCTTCTCTTAGACTATGGCTTCTGTAGAGTATCTTCCACAATTTCGCCAATGTCAAGTATAAGGCAACGTCGTACAGTGTTTAGAATAATCAATCTTAACATATTCATAAAACATTTCTCAAAAATTAAAACATTCTATAAAATACGTGGACAACGTCGTACGGTTTTCCAATTTTATTATCAAAATCTAAAAAAACCTTTTGACAGCTGTCTATTGCAATGGCTGATGGCATCTTTTTGCCCAAAGATTCTTAGGTTTTGCCAGCTTCATTTGAAAGCCGTTAAAAGGTATCTTTTATTCTGATTCTTAAAATTATGTTGACAAAAAATGGCAGAGATCATCACCCATACATCCATTTAATATTTACTTACTCGCCTCACACGGAAAGAGATCTTTAACTACGACTAGCTATCACAAAGAAATCACACATTATAATATGGAAATATGATAATAGTGTGCAAATGATCACGTTTTATTTATTTATTTCTCATGCGCCATCTCGGTAATTATGCGTATTTGCGTATAGCGATGCCCTTAACCTCTACTCATACGACATAGTTAAGATCAAGGTTGTGATTGCGATATTATATCGCGTAGCATGACTCATGTCGGTACTCGATCTTACTGAGCATTATTACGAGCCGGAAGATGGATCCTGGGTATATCCATGTACTGAGGTATGTATGTTTAACAATGCCTCATTTAGTGATCAAAATTACAATTTACTTGATTATTTCAGCAGAAAGACATCCAATGCTGGACATAGGTCTCCCACAAAGATCGCCACAACGATCGGTCTGGGTTTTTGAGTGCTAATTGGGGGGTTTTGCCGTAACCGTCACGTTTTTCAGGCAGGTTGGCGATCGCAGTTGAGTTGTAAGTATACTTGAAAATGAATCTTTTAGCTAATCCCATAGTCGCCTTATACGCCACCCATGGGATGAGATGGGCTGGTGCTATTATTAGCCGATATTGTCTAATAATACTAATATTTAGCATCATTAGATGTGGAATTTTCTGTTCCTATTACACCTAGATGAGTATGTGAAGTGCAAATGGACGGAGCACATAGTTCGTGGAACTGACGGCCGGTTGGGCAGAAAGGTTCTCGAGTACAACGACGCGCCGGAAAATGCAGTGTGGGACGTGGACGTTGAAGGTGGCTAGGACTCGTTTTATGCGGGTGGAATCTAACCGGCCGTCGTGGAAATCTATAGGGAGACCATTGAGCTTTATTCAGCAGTGGACGTCCTTTGGAATATATGATGATGAAGATGATAACACCAACATATATTTTCATAAGAAAAAACGGTAAACGGTACGGAAAGAGTTATTATATAAACATGCATAAAAAGATTCAAGTTTCGCGGCCTGCTCGACGTAACTCAGCTCTGGTTTTTTACGCGCCTCGCAAGGGACCCAAGAATCAGCGCCTGCAAACTACGGTCCTCGACTGAGGTGTTTATAGCAGTATACGAAATAGTACACCGGCGGGTGGATTACGTAAGTCGCAGACAGTTTGTGACAGGCGTAAATCGCGCAGACGCCGTTCTCAAACGTAATTTTTGTACTAAGTATTTGCCGATAGCGAATAAACAGGCGAAGATCTCTGACGCATACTTTATCGGATGATCAATGAACAAAAAATAGCATCCTCTTCTTTCTATTTCAGGCAATTTGTACCGGTGAATCCTTGGCTGCGCGATAGCTGCTGTCGCGTCAGCTGTCGCTATTTTTAGCTAATCAGGGTGCCGGCGTTGGGTTGCCAATTTTTTGGCTTAGGTTATGGCAATATTGCAATGGGTGTGCGGCGAGACATAAGAACTTGCCGCACAACGATGAGTATCTTATCTGTAATATTTGTATGTTTCATAGTAGGGGCTCCGATGTTTTTCACGATAAACCTGATGAGATCCCCGGTTACCCACGGTTAACTGTATTCTTCTGGGTTAGGAAAAACTGAACTGTTAAATGTACAAAATTTGCCGAGAACCTATTACCTACTTTATGTTAAGTGTTACCAATGACTTATAGATCAAACAATATTATCCTACCCTTTGCTCATCTATAACATATATTGATTGTAGGTGGTCGTCTTGATTTGATTATAGCCTTGGCTGGCAGAGTTTTGGGAGCGAAAAACATATTTATTGGCGGAGCAAAAATAAATTTAAAACGTTTTATCAAAAAAATTAAGCTTCTTGTTTCTTTTAAAACGGAAACGTAACGTTCGCAATAAATATCTCGTTAAATTAAATCCATCATCAGCTTCCCCTGATATAAATTATTCGAGGCCCTTGTAACTAAATACTTTTTTCCATGAAGTTGATTTCTTGTCCCCGTTTCTGTTTATCCTTCCTTAATATCGGCTCTTTTTTAATTTTTATTACTTTACCACAGTAACCGACCCACGTCTCGCCCCCTGAATGACTCCACTTACCCTAACCATCACCGCGTCATTACACCACGATTGTTCCGTTCCCTCGAGCAACTGCCTTCACGCCGGTAACGCAGAAAACAGCAAAATTGGGCCCTGAGCGCTTCCAGCTAGTAAGGTCAACGAAATTGGCATTGATCTTGAGTTCAAGTCGCATATTTCCCGTAATGAATACTGGTCCTTCGTTCAGCATGTGGGTCAGAGGCTGTTAGAATGGCAGGCATGGTGTTACTGGCCTTTGAAAAGAATAAAGTCACTTGATCTAAATGAAATCCTTCGTATTATTCATAATATGGTATATCGAAGGTTGTCCATGTGGTGTCCGGATTCAGCAGTGGAACCTTTAAATTATTAAATTGAATATAACAAGTTTGGAGAAATAATATAAACCAGTTTTTTTTTAAATTAAGTTCTGTCTCACTCATTTATACTCACAAGTCAAGTACGACAAAAATCGATCGACCAGATCACATCAAGTAAAATTTTTACTTCCGCCCTACCTGTAACCACTTTAGATTCAAGTCTAGCTACGGGCCTGGATATGCTTCATTGTCTGTAGTGCAATTCTCTAAGCTCAAACATCCATACATCCGTAAATAGAGAATTGAAAAAAGGGTGAAAAACCAATTTGGTATTCGCTAAGACTTGATAAAAGCTATTCAAGGACACCTTGGAGACGGTGAGCCATGAAGGCGAGTGAAAGCGAATACTAAACTGGTTATTCACCTAAATTTTATTTCTGTATTCAAGGATGTATGGATGTTTGAGCTTAAGGAATTGCAACCCAGTAGTGCAATTTCGTGGTGAAACATCCATACATCCTTCAATACAGAATTAAAATAATGGTGAAAACCAATTTGGTATACGCTAAGACATGATTGAAGGTATTCAAGGACACGTTGCAGACAGAGAGCCATGGGGCCGAGTCTTAGGGAATACCAAATCGGTGATAACCCCGTTATTTCAATTCTGTATTCAAGGATATATGGATGTTTGAGATTAAGGAATTACACCCCTGATCGGCGTCCGTGAAGCAATTGGACCCAGGTCCGTCGCAGCGCTTAAATATACTAAGTATACCACAAGATAATTTTTTAAACAGTCATTAATAGTTTGGCCTCTTAATGCCCGTCGCGACTGTCATAGGTATTCGTATTACAACGGGGACCGAAGGACTAAATCGCAAGGCTCGATGACAAAAAAAATGCGATGGCACGGTTGACGCAGTGGCTAAGTAATTGGCACTCTGCGCAACGGGTCGCGGGTTTGATTTCCGCACTGAACAAATATTTGTACGACCTACAATTAATTGTTCGGGTCTGGGTGTTTGTGTCTGTGAGATATGTACAAACATACAACACAACTGTACAACTGTACCGACGAAGCAGGAGAAATAGTGAAAAAGTGAAAAAAAAAACATCCATCTCAGGCATGACAAACGAGCTCAATAAGACAGTTTATTTAGCTCAAGTGTCATTAATTGATGATACTAATCACCGCATTAATTACTCAACACATTCCCTACGTGCCAAGAATCACTACAAATTTTCAATCAGCAAGCTATTTATGCAACCATTGTGTTTCGTCCTTAACCTGTGCTTAATGACATACCGACAGATCATGAATTATGTACGAAGCACCGATTGATAGTTGAAACCAGTAGAAGACGTTAATTCGAACGGTTTGATAGAAATCTGTATCAGTTTAGGCAAATAAAAACTATTTCGAAGACGAGTGAGGGTATATTCTATATATATAGCAGGGGAGGCTAAAAGATTAATTCAAATGGATTGGGAGAAGCGTTCCTCTATCTAAGATCACAACTAAAGAAAGAAAAAAGAAAGAAAATAATGTTGGCCAAGCGTGGTGTTTATTGCAATGTCTTCTATGAACCTAATAGCACATAGAAGGATCCGTGTGGTGTCCAGATTTAGAATATAGCACCACTCCATCTGTTCCCGTGGCTGTCGTAAGAGGCGATTAAGGGACTATAAACCAGAGGGATAGGCAGCAGCGTCCTTCTGTGGAACAACAGCAGATATTCTCCGCCCAACGACCCGTCTGCCAAGTTGGTGAGCACTGTAAAATTCCCCCAAAAATGACGACACGCGGCATGTAACCGGCCGTCTTATGGGGGAGGCTCTTGTTCAGCAGTGGACATTGGCTGATATAATGACTACCTTAATTTAAAAATGCTCATTGCTCATCAAATTAAGTTGGCCCAAATATTGTCATAGTAGGTTATGGTGCGGTCTAGTGTGATCATCCGAGGACCTGGAGCCTCCCTTACTTGCCGAAGATGACCGCTCCAGTGGTTTTAGCCGGTAGGAGTCCGGCATACCCCTTCCCCGGGGCGAAGGAAGTTCATGAAGAATTTCCACTGGGCACCAATAAAAAAATAAAAAAAGGTTATGGTGCGGTGGAACATTAATCCTTTCAAATTCACTTTTTCGGGGCCTATTATTTTTAATAGCACAAAAAGGAATTAATTGTGTGGTGGTAAGTAATATTTTTTGCAATAAAAGTATTTATCTGGTGCTCATTTAAACATAAACCTATAAAATCTAACTGTTTATTAGATAAAGAAGGGGAAAATATATTCAATATTAAATTTTCGTTGTTATTTGTACATTTTGTTCCGAAGTACGATTTACTAATTTAGTTGAACGCTTGCCTTTTATACAGAAAGAACTGTGTTGGATCCCGGCCCGCACCTCTGTCTTTTCGGATTCATGTGCGGATCAGATTTTGATTATCACTTGCGTTAACCGTGAAGGAAAATATCGTGAGGAAACATGTACATTTGAGAGTGCGCCAAAATGTTGTCAGTGGTGTGTCTAGTCTGCCAACCCGTACTAGGTCAGCGTGGTGGATTAAGGCCTAACCTTTCTCATCATGCAGCAGTGCATCAGCTGAGGGACAGTAATGGCTGATTATTAGCTATATGGTACACACGGCTACAAGTCAAGCTATACATTTCCAGGATAAGATGATCCCGCATTGTATAGGCTTTTAGTTTAGTGAGAGATCAGCTTATCTTGGAAATATATAGCTTGATATATAGCCGGCTGAACGATTTATCGAACCGGTATTCAAATCGTACCGATAGGGACTTTTTCAACTTTTGTTGTGAAAATAGGCTGTCTTGTACTCAGTATTTTCTAAATCATATTGTAGTCAAATAACTCAGGAATGTTCTAAATTAAAATGTACTAGGTATATACCTATACTAGTAGGCGAAATACGGACAAAATGACATATCAGGTTTTTCTCGGAACTGGCCAGACATAAGATATATGCAATACAGGCAGATAATGTCCACTTCTGGGCCCCGTAATCGTGGCCTAAAATGGACTTGGACATCTTTTAATTTTTTATGATAATGAGGGTATCTCACTCTATTGGCAATCAATAGATAATATTTTTGATGTAGTTTGTAACGACAATAAAATTATATTAATCTTTCTTTTTTTTAGGTAGGTCCAAATTCGAGAAAGATGTCTATCGTCGAATCCACCTCCACTGGACAGCGTTCGGGAAACTTCGCAACGTCGTTTCTTCAACAATACCGCAATGCCTCAATTGAAATTGAGAGTTGAATTATTTGTTGGTATTAATTACAATGTTCTGCTTCACTGCAATTTATTTTTAACGACTTACGTCCTATGATTTTGGCTTCTATGAGGAGCAAGGCCTGAAAACTAACGCATTTACTTAAGAAGTCTTGTTAAATAATAATTAAAAATACATCTTTACCTATTTTCTTATTTTATTTCACTGTATTTGCGAAAACATCTTAGTTTATGGAAAATCCTCTAGGTGAATTTGAGGACCCGCGTATGTGAGAAAAGTGATCCCAAGTTGTGGCACTGGCCGGTTATCTATAACCGTATAATAATAATAACCATCATCATCATTTCAGCCGAACAAAGTCTACTGCTGGACACAGGCCTCCCCCAAAGGCCACCACACGACCATTTTGGGTGTGTTGTATACTCATTGGGGGATTTTGCCATAATCGCCACGCTTGTCAGGCGGGTTGGCGATCGCAGTTAAGTTGTAAACGCTGCTGCCAATTTTTGGCTAATGAATCGCCTTTTACGGCACCCACGGGATGAGATAGGTTGGTGCTATTCTAAGCCGGCACCACCATTTAATAATGCACATCTAAAAACAATTACCTACGAATATCGCTTTTTAAAATAATGTTCACTAGGCGTTGATAAATTTGATAGCTCCAGGCTATGCCTTTGCCTCAAAAGTGCACAGCAATCATTATCACTTTTTATCTAGGAAGTCTAGCTATCTGTGACGTGATCTGATGTCAGCATCCCTCAAGTAAATGAGGTTAATTTTTTACTGTCATAAACAAGCATGTTTTACATTTTGATGGATGAGGCAGAGGCGATTCGTCTTCGTCCTATAAGTGTCATGGTGCCTCTAGGTCATTTTTTATCTAATTCGAAGTCTTTGAACCCATTAGAGTGAAGTGAATTTTAAGTAGATTGACCGTTCGTTTTATTTTAATATATTTCGGTGATTAGTCTGATTTTCTGTAAAGTTCTACGATATGATTAATTTGTTGTCAGTTGGCGGACATTCAAACCTTCATTAGGACGAATTGTTAAATACGTAATAATTGATTCAGGTACAAAAGAATCCACTTTGGATTCTATAAGAAAATCAAGTATGATGCTCACATATTTATTTTTATAATGTTATTCACGCATATTGTCGTTTAAGTATGAACATTTAATTTATGTACTCAAAAATGCCAAATGGATTAATAATTGGTCGGGTATTACAAATAAATCTATTATAATTATAAATTTAGGATTTACCTGCACGATTCGATTCGTATACCAAAACACATTAATCATTGAAATTCTGCTTTGAATCTATAACGTGACCGTCACGCTAGTAACCTTTGAAGGGTCAAGTAGAGGTGTACTGTCTTACACAAAAGTTCACCTAGGACATAGTAGCTGTCTGTTACGCCTGGGCCGATATGAATGTATCACATAACGCCTCATCTGAAAATACCTCAGTACTTTTTTTTTGTGTCATCCTCATAATATCAGCCAAAGGAACGTTTCCACTGGTGAACAAAGGCCTCCCCCATAGATTTCCACCACAACCGGCTACATGCCGCCCACATCCAACGACTCCCAGCAACCTAAATGTTGTGTATGAAGTATTAAATAAATAAACAACGCCCGAATTACACGTTAAATATAGGTATATATTACGAAGCTGATGCATACGTCATGCTCGTGAACGGGTGCCGTCTGCCGATACTGGTCAGCCGTTAACTGCCATAGCCAATTAAATTATTATTATACTATTGTTGTATATTTCATCTTTACACCCATATTTTTCTCATTATGTGTTTTACCATCATTTGTATCAATCAACATTATAATCTCAATTATTAAAAAAGTTAAAATGGAGTATCTAGCTGGCTCTTCGCCATAGGATCAATTAATCTATATATTAATACGCGAAGAAAAACTTAGCACCCCTTTTTAAGCACACTGCGCGCACGAAGGAGTGTGAGATTTGGCATAGTTTAAGTTCATAAGGAGGAGGAGTTTTGCAGAAAGTTAAAATGTATCTACAATATGTGTTACAAATACATATAATCTATTTAAAAAAATTAATGTATCCCGGTCCAATTTCGACCCCTGGGCAACCACTAGTAATTCATCATCAGCATTTCGGCCGAGTAAACTTTTGGTAGGAAAATAAAGTTATGCAATCTATACCGTGTAACATAACAAATGAAAGGGTTTGTTATGAGAGTTTCAATTTTTATTTTATAGTTTTAAAGTTATTTAAGAAATAAATTAATAGAATAATTCACTGTGTGTACCAGCTACGAATAGCACCAACCCATCTCATTCCGTGGATGTCGTAAAAAGCGACTATGGGATTATCCGGAGGATGGGCAGCAGCGTCCTTCGAGTACATTAACGACTCAACTGCGATCACCAACTCGCCTGTCAAGCGAGTCCTGGCGATTATGGCAAAACCCCCCAATGAGCCCAAAACACAGCCAGACCGGTGGTTGTGGCGATCTTTGGGGGAGGCATGTGTCTTTATTTGACTGAAACGATGAAAAAAAAAAGATGAAAATTGACAGTTCACCCCGATATCTTCGAAATAGCTGAGCCATTTTTTTAAATATATTTACTTTTAGATTACAGGAAAATCTATAAGAAGTCTGTGGTCCTAAAATGACATGGTAAATCTTTCAATTTTGTGCGTACAAACAAAATGCAGTTGGAATGTATGGGAGAACATGTTTTCCAACTACAATGTTTGTTTGTTCTTGTGGTAAATTATTGGTACAAGACAGAATTTAAAAATAGACTATATATTCAGCAGTTTCCTTATGCAATCCGGAACCATACATACTTTTTACCGACTTCGAAAAGGAGGAGGTTCTCAACTCGAAGCCTTTTTTATTTTTATGTAAGTACACCGATTATACCGAGATTTGTTGACCGATTTGAGCAATTCTTTTTTTAACTGGTGCAGACTGCTTTTGAGTTGGTCCCATATAAATTTCATTACATTTGATGGAGTAGTTTTTTAAATAGCTTCAATATACAGGTTGATTTGACTGCGCTTATCTAGATGATGTCTTAATAGTTTCGATTCCTCTCAGATCAGAGAACCGATATTTGAGTCATTTTTATTTTTAGTGTTAAATACTGATACCAAATTGGAAAAAGTTCTTACATATAATTACACTAAAAAGAAACAAATAAAACTGTTTAACAAAAAAAATACCCCCTGCTAAAAGGAAAAATAAAGTACCTAAAGTTTTTTTTCCTTTTTGAAGTCGGTATTTTGCCGTGTGGTGCCGGCTCAGAATGCCACCACCCCATTTCCTCCCATGGGTGTCGTAAAAGTCGACTAAGGGATTAGCTGGAGGATGGGCAGCAGCGTCCTTCGAGTACATTAACAACTCAACTGCGATCGCCAACCCGCCTGCCAAGCGTGGCGATTATGGCAAAACCCCCCAATGTGCTCACAACACATCCATATCGGTGGTTGTGGTGATCTTTGGGGGAGGCCTGTGTCCAGCAGTGGACTTCATTCGGCCGAAATGATGAATGATGAATGATGATTTTTTTTGTTAAAACGTTTTTGTAGTAAAGTACAAACAAATTAGGGTTGGATTTAAAAACATTGTAGTTGGATTTCGGATTACGGATATCGGATCGGACGGATGACTTTGTTTGTGTTAAATGTGATCGTAACATAACAACGGATGAATTACAAATCTTAAATCTAAAGATTTTGGATTAGATTACTAATTAATTTCGGCTATTAGTCGTTCAAGCCCTTTTCGTATTCAGATCCATCGATCGAACTAGAACGGCATCGATTTTAGATACTTTAATCGTTCTTCAACCGTTCCATTACTTTGATTTCAACGTATTCCCATAAATCAATCAGACGACTTCACGTCAAATTACGTTTGAAAATGTAAAAAAATAGAAGATTGACAATTGAGACGCTTACAGTGTTTCTGTGGTTTATAATTAAAAGTGGTTGAAAATTAGTCTCGGGCTAGCGTATTTTTTATAACATATGCCTACTTTTCTTCTTATACTCGTACACATAGATAATTATGAGAATTAAATAAACTAGAATCATAAATAAAATTAACCTAAAACTGATCTAAACTAAGTTCTTAAATAAATCGAACCAATTGTTTGTCACTGTCATCGCATGAAACTCCCTGACGATGTACGTGCACTGAGGACGGAGAAGAACGCAGCCCTTAGAGCGTACTCATCTTTTCCCAGCGAACCCAATCGCCTCTTTATGCGCCACCTGCAGCGTGCTGTCAAGGAACGTATTAAGGAGTGCCGAGAGGCTAACTGGGATAAGATGTTGGGCGACTTAGAGCCAACCCACCTTGCGTTCTGGCATCTGCAACGGAAACTCAAATCCGAAACATCCAATGCTGTCCCCCCCCTCAACCGTCCCAACCAAAGGCCGGCCTTTGATGACGACGAAAAATTCGAATGCCTAGCTGACAGTCTAGAAGCGCAATGTTCCCCAAGCACTCTACCTGTAGACCAAGCTCACCTCAAAAAGGTTGACGCTGAAGTCGAACGTAGAGCAGCTATTCCGCCTGCCGAGGACCCTGACGACCCCCTCCCTCCGGTCACGGCAGACGAGGTCAGAAATCTCGTGAAAAAGATTCACACTCGCAAAGATCCCGGCTCTGACGGTATCACCAACAAGGTGATTAAACTCTTCCCCGAATGTCTTATCGCCTTAATGACCGTCATCTTCAATGCGGCATTAAACAATAACCTCTTTCCGCATACGTGGAAACAGGCCACCGTTATCGGTATTCCCAAACCCGGTAAGCCCAAGTGCGAGCCTTCCAGCTATCGCCCCATAAGCCTTCTCAATTCTCTTGCGAAGATTTATGAGCGGATTATCTATTCCCGACTAAAGGATTTTGCCGATTTCAAGAAACTCATTCCCGATTCACTCGTGTGTACAACAAGTCCACCGACTAGTTGAACACATCACGTTCGGATTCTCACGCGGCATGATGACGGGAGTCCTCTTTTTCGATGTTGCGAAAGCATTTGACAAAGTCTGGCACAATGGCTTATTATATAAGTTGTATCAACTCGGAGTGCCTGACCGTCTCGTTCTCATCATACGAGACTTCTTGTCAAATCGCAGTTTCCGATATCGAATCACGGGCGCTCTCTCTTCCCCCCACCCCATTAGAGCCGGAGTCCCACAAGGATCCGTGCTAGCCCCACTACTGTTCACACTGTACACCAGTGACCTCCCCAAAAGACCTGCTAATACGACCCAATTAGCACTCTTCGCCGATGACACGGCCATTTTCTACTCTGGTTACGTTCCCGATAGTATAACTAAGATCCTCCAAACCACAGCCAACGTCTACGGTAAATGGTTTAGGAAATGGCGGATCGAAGTTAACCCTATCAAAAGTAAAGCCGTCCTATTTTGCAAATTAGGCGACGACCACCCACGCTTCAGGGAGATCTCGATGCTGGGCCAATCGGTTCCTTGGGAACCGCACGCCAAGTATCTTGGAGTCACCCTAGACAAAAAACTGACCTTCATTCCCCACACAAAGACGGTGCGTGCCCGCGCTGCCTTTGTGCTCGGTCGCCTTCACTATATTCTGAACGCTCGTAGTAAATTATCCCTTAGAAATAAGGTGAGAATTTACACCACATGCATTCGACCCATCATGACCTATGCCAGCCCAGTGTTCGCACACGCTGAATCATACCCACTCCGTAGATTCGAAACCCTCCAAACCCGTTTCATGCGCAAGGCCACCGGAGCGCCTCTGTACATGCGAAACGACCAACTCCATTTCGACCTTAACTTGCCGACCATCAGGCAATTTATGAAACAAGCGTCTAAACGCTATCTCGATTCTGCCCTGTCCCACCCAAATCCCCTTGTGGTATCAGCCGCCGATTACGAACCCTCCCGTATCAGTAGAGTACGCCGCCCGAGGCACGTTCTGGTCGATCCAGACGATAAAATCACGTTAGATCACATGAAGAGACTCGCGTTGTCTCGTTCACTAAACACCCGACCGTTGTACCGCCCTCGCCGCCGAGGATGCCCGCCTCACCGACGTCGCGGAGGCCTATCGCCGCGTCACCTTCCCGTTCAAGTTAGCACTTCTCCCTCCCGTCTCTTGCTCGCGCCGGCCCGTGCCGAGCCTGTAGCTTTAAATGTCCCCTAATACAATTTAAATAATACCGATCCAGCTGTCCCCAAAACAATAGCTTGATATCCCCAGCAACGCCCTAAGCCGAGGTCCGTGTCCCGCAGGGGGCGCCCTTAGCGAAAGTTGCTTAGTTTTTAATATTTAATTTAAGCCTGGCTGGAGGCCTCTTTTGGCTTCGCCAGCAAATGACCGGTTAAGCAACCACATTTCCCAGAAATGTATGCGAGAAGGCCAACAAAAAAAAAAAAAAAAAGTCACTGTCGTACCCAGTTGCAATCACTGATCGGTAAACGATCGGTGAGGTTAAGCAACGTTTAGCGCGGTCAGTCTATGGATGGGTGACCGCATAGTGGTTATTTAATTGATCGTATTTGCATTCTCTGATTGGTAAACGATCGGCGAGGTTAAGCAACGTTTAGCGCGGTCAGTCTATGGATGGGTTACCGCACAGTGGTATTTGCACTGAGTATCTCCGGTACGTTAATCGTCGATCCCGGTTGTTGTCATTAAACGGCAGTCGTTAATACGTAGCCTCCCAAATTTCTTCCAAATATATAATTAAAATAAAAAATTACTATTTCCAGTTTATGTTCATTGTTATCATATCAAATGTAATTTATTTGATAATTATGGCGAAAATCACAATATTTGGATTTTAAAAAACTGATCAAATAACTCGATAGAACACAAAAGGAAATACTGGCTACAACAATGACATTAAAAACATCCTAGGGCTCCAAGTCGTTGAGTAATCGTTTAATTTTGATCCTATCCAGTTAAAGTCCTAACACGTGAATACCAACTTTGGAGAGAACATCGATCGAACGTCTTTCAAACCTCAACAATATTTGGATCGTTTTTTTAACGAGAGTCGCGGTACATAACTATCTGTAGACCATACAAATAATTGTTTCGTGATTCTTGAAATTAGGAACATATAAGGAACTGTTTGAAAATATTTATTATCTTACCATAAAGTATGACTGTGTATTACGTGTGTTACGATTCGGGTTACTGAGAACTGGTATATAAAACTAAATTTGTCACGGATATATTACTGTAATTTATATATCGTAACCCGGCCTTTGTGTAAAAGTTTTTGCAGTTGCAGTTTTTGTATTTGATTAAAATAAACAAAACAATCACACTTTGCTATTTAAAAACTGAAAAGTGACAATGTTTTGATATTGACCGTCTAGACTTTATTAAATTAGTTTAAGCATTTCTTCTAAAAGGCAGTCAGTACTAGAACCTTTTATTATATGTGAAACTTCTTTTGGGGGTTTAGACTGTGAGAGAATGAGTCTCTCTCTCTCTCTCTCTCTCTCTCTCTCTCTCTCTCTCTCTCTCTCTCTCTCTCTCTCTCTCTCTCTCTCTCTCTCTCTCTCTCTCTCCTGCATAGTGTATTCCTTTCATTCTCTTACAAATTAACCAAAATACAAAGTTTCACTATAACCGCGTGTGAACTTTTATTTACTGAAGACTGAAAAAAAAAAGAACATTTCTTATCTAATTAAACGAGACCTGCTGCCACGCCAACCACCAAACCATTTAGGCAACCTTTGATTTTAGCACTACTGATACAAAACGTATGCGTAATAATTAAATAAGTATACAATACAAAAGTAGTAGTTGGTAGTAGGTAGTTAGGAACTTTGTAATTCAAATTATCTTAAAATATAATTATAATATACTGTAATGCAAATCACAATAATGACGCAAACGTTAACAATTACAGATCGTTATTTACAATATCACAATGATGTGCATAGCCTTAGGCATCGGAAATACGACGGAAGTAACTTGCTTACTATTATGACCGCAGGCTTTAAAGGATTTGCTTATTTGTATTAACTTGCTGCGTAGGAGTGGATATTTGTTTTCTTTATGGCTTTCGGGCACTGGTGATGTCATTTGATTATATTTTGGATCTTAAGGCTTTTAGAAATAAAATTAAAAAGTGATATACTCGTTTTAAATTATCAATCAGCTTGTCGAGTTTGTAAGGTTAGACGTTTTTTATTATTTCCAAAAGTTAGTTGTATTAATTTAAATTAATTAATAATTATATCCCTATTTTGGTATCAAACTGTATAAAATATATCAACATACAAATATATTGACAGAAGTCAGATGAAATTGTAAGATTTTCATTTATCAAATTTAAAAAGTGAAATCGGTAACTGCACATCATAGACCAGGGTCGATAATTTTTAAAACCAAAAAAAATCATAGTAGGATGAAACCCATTAGAAAAGGAGGGAAATATTATAAAAATGAAAGGAAAAATAATTTACGGGCGATCTGAGGTTGGGAAGGGGATGGGGGTGAGTTTTTAAGGGTAAAAAACGGTTTTTCTCGATTTCCGGCAAAACTAAAAGTCCTATCGAAAAAAGTCAAATGGCAAAGTTGTAGATAATAAAAAGATCTAAAACTTTTGTATTTACACTTTTTTCACATAACCTCAAAATTTATGTGAAAAATTCAAAAAACCAAGTTTTTGGTTTTTTATTTTTATCTTTTACAAAAAAATTTTTTTTTTAACGAAATTTTGTGAAAACTTACCTTTTTATGTCCCAAATACGCTGTAATTTATTTGATTAAAAATATTTATTTTTTCACCTTATTTTGAATTAATATCGAAAAAACACCCTAATTTTCAATCGAAAATTCACCCGTCAAAATATCAGCTTTTTTCAAAAAGTTGGTATGGTTTCTGTTCGTTGAAATCTCTACTTTCCGATGGTGAAAAAAAAATATATGTTACTACGGTAAATCTTCTCAGAAAATGCATAAATTAAAAAAAAACTTGAATTCGAAAATTTTTTTTTAATTATTATAAATAATTTCATCAAAAAAATGTGATTGCTGCAATTTGTTTCAATTAAAAAGTTGATTTAT
The DNA here is from genome assembly GCA_947459985.1 of Diloba caeruleocephala. NCBI lineage: Eukaryota > Metazoa > Arthropoda > Insecta > Lepidoptera > Noctuidae > Diloba > Diloba caeruleocephala. The sequence goes on along the minus strand of OX381627.1, from coordinate 8,771,913 downwards.
TTAATGCTAATTACATTTATGTCATAGAAAATCTCATTATAGATAAATATAAATGTAAATCGTACTATTAAATGTAGATGCTTTATTCTCATTACGTTATTCATTACAATATTTTTAAACACATTAATCTTATCATTCATAAATACCTTATCTTCAATTCTAATCACTTATCCATTAGTTTTTGTCTTTTTGATGGCATTTCTTCATCGTTAGATTCGTCAAACATCTCCGATTCTAGTAGATCTTCGAAATCTTCATGACTATCACCTTCTTCCTCTCCAACATTATTTCTAGACTGCGTTGGTTCTTCATCCACAATTTCTTCTGAATCATTAACTTCCTCATAGGTTTCTTCTTCAGCTGACTAACAGCTGGCTAACAGCTGCTACGAAATATATAGTATATAATAGTAGGTATGTATGTAGTAAGACCCAGACCCGCCTAGCCCCTTCCCCACTTCTCCACGAAATACCTTTTGATGGGCTACAATTTTTCGTAGGTCACTCAGGTATATCTACTCAGGTATTTTTAAGATATTTTTTTTTTTTAAGATATATTTATTTCACAAAACTAGTACACATGGTTTACAAAATGAATGCTTTAGAAATAGATTATATGTACACAAAAGTCTTAGCATCTGAAGCCGAACTAGGAGGAACCTGTATTTCGACCTTCAGCGCCAATCCCCTCGAGTTACGTTAAACATAAATTCTTAAGCGCTAGCATTATAGATTTTATTTCTAGGTACATGGTATTGGTACTGTTATAAAGGTTTATATGATTTCTAAACAGATTTATTCAGTTAGTTATATCCTATATATCATAGTAATTGGACATTGGAGTAATTGTTTGAGTTTGACTGTGAGTGTGCTAAGTGTGTAAGTGTTCCTCTCTTTGTGTGGCATGATAGTGTGCAGGAGTGACTGTGAGAGGATGAGTAGATGTGTAGTGTGGTGTGTTCATGTACTATAGTGAGTAATGTGTGTGAAAATAAATACTGAGTTGGTAATGAATATCCAGTCCAATATTGGATTTGGTACCATAGACTTAACAACTACATACACAGTAGGTTCTGCCTATCTTGGTATGTTTAGTAGTTCCTCAGTCTCATCATAGGTGAGACACTGCAAGTATTCAGATACCCTTCTTTTACAACTCTCTCCATTTAGTGAGTATATATTTAGTTTTTTATTTAGTTTATTGTAGATGTATGGTCCAAGAAAGTTACAAAATTTGGTTATAAATTTAGTTTTGTAAGAATTTATTCGCGTGCAAACCGCATGGTTTATTCGTTTATTTAAGATCTGGGGATCATAATGAAGATTTGTGTGTTGTAACATAGTTATTTTCAGAAGGAATAGTTGTCTCACGGTTAGCACTGCGCAGGATTGGTAGAGTAGCGTGGTAGGGAAAAGTATTGATTTGAATGTGCTAACCTTTAGGATTGCACGTTGCGCCACCTCAATCGGCTTCAACGTGGTTTTTGGGGCTCCTCCCCATGCGGATATACAGTATGTTATAAGAGACTGACAGAGGGCAAAATATATTCGTTTCAGTAGCAGAGGATCAGCGACATGTCTTAGGTTTTTAAAGATGTAGATTAGTTTTCGGACGCGTCCGCTTAATATTTTTATGTGGTCTTTAAAATTAAGACTTCCGTCAATGGTAACGCCTAGGTATTTAATAGAATTCACCTGTTCTAATTTAGTGCATGTGCAAGTATTATAAGAAGTACATTCATGTGGTATGATGCAATTGGTGTTATTAAGTTCCATGTCCGGACGAATACCAAAACATATATACTTAGTTTTATTAATATTTAATGTTAAAATATTCTTACTAAGCCAGTCTCTGACGGTACTGAATCCACACTGGGCAACATCAAAGACCTCATTCCAGGTATCGGCGGAAAAAAGTAGGGCAGTGTCATCTGCAAAAGAAATGATCTCGCCCTGGTGAAGTTTGATATTTGTGAGGTCGTTGATATATACGAGAAATAAGGTTGGTCCCAATATGCTGCCCTGTGGGACCCCATGAGAAATTTGGAGGTCAGAGCTGGTAAAGCTGCCTACCCGTACGCATTGTCGTCGATCAGTAAGGTAACTTTCAAAAAGTTTTAATTGCGTACCTCTAATTCCCAGTCTTTCCAGCTTAGCCAAGAGTACGGTGACAGATATCGTATCAAAAGCCTTAGCTAGATCTAGGAAGATAGTAAGGCATCTTCTTTTTTTGTCTAAGTTGTCACTGAGATAACTGACAAGTCTATTTACAGCTTGTTCAGTAGATTTTCCATTTCGGAATCCGTACTGATTTGCTGAAAGTAAATTTCTATTTTCAAGATACCTTGTGAGTCTTGAGTTGATTATTCGCTCCAAAATCTTTGATATCGAAGGAAGTATAGATATAGGCCTATAATTAGTGATACGATTTCTGTCATCGCTCTTATATATCGGGCAAACTTCAGACTTCTTCAAGTTTACAGGGAATATTCCGCTGTGAAGACAGGTGTTAAAGATGTAAGTAAGTGGGGGAATCAGAACTTCTTTATATTCTCAAAATAGTTATAAATAGGCATCTACGCATATAATTTAAAGAAAATTAGACAACTTTCTCCAAATATTGTAGATGTCTTATTAAATATTAATTTAATTAACTTATTTGTTTGTTAATTATAGTAGTATATTTTTATTTGCAATTTTTTTGTTATCAACGTCACATGTAATCCTAACGTTTTTCGAGTAATTAAAGTGTAAATTTTAATAAGTAGCTGAATCAGATTACACAAAGAGAATAATTTATTTACTGACAATAATTATGAATAATATTGACATAACAAATAGCCGTGATACACGGAACTCTAGGGAACTATTTAATTATGTAGTCCTCACATATTAATGATGAGTAGTTAGAGCCTTGTCTACACTATCTTCCTGACCACTCGTAAAACCGTTTTATTTGTGCAAAACATGTATCGTTATTAAGTGCTAAGGTTATGGATAAGAATAAATATAATTACACGGTATATTCTATAATTATATCTCAAGGTATATAAAATAAATATTATTAACGAGCTTTTTTTAATATTCATTTGAAGTGAGGCCAGGCCGTGTGCTTCGGCAAAGAAGCTTCGGTTTGTACATAGTTATTCAAAATATAAACGATTTAAAGGCCTATTTCATCATCATCATCATCATCATTTAGGCCGAATAAAGTCCACTGCTAGACACAGGCCTCCCCCAAAGATCAATACAATGACCGATATGGGTGTATTATGTGGTTATTGGGGGCTTTTGCCATAATCGCCACGCTTGGCAGGCGGGTTAACGATCGCAGTTGAGTTGTTAATGTACTCAAAGGACGCTGCTGCCCATCCTCCGGCTAATTCCATAATCGCCTTTTATGACACCCAAGGCCTATTTAATGATTGTCAATAGCATGCAGATAATTTTGTGCTTATTGTTCCATAGTTAAGTTAATAATTTTAGTATTATTTAAAAGTTATTCATTACTAGTTGTGAGACGCCCACGGGGCGCGTTAATAAAGGTAAAAAATTACACTTTAATTTAACATACGTGGTCACTCAGCAAGCTATGGAGAGAGCTATACTTGGTATTTTTCTACGAGATCGAATGAGAAATGAGGAGATCCTTAGAAGAACTGAAGTTGCCGAAATAGTTGAAAGGATTAGTAAACTGAAGTGGCACTGGGCGAGGCACATTGCTCGTGGAACTGATGGCCGTTGGGGTAAAAAGGTTCTCGGGTAGAGACCGCCCACTGGAAAACGCAGCGTGGGACGACCTCCAACGAGGTGGACAGAAGACATGTAGTGGTGGTGACCTTTGTTCAGCAGTGGACGTCCTTCGACTGATATGATGATGATGAATTTAACATACATGACATGTTTATATAATGTTTAAAGAGGTACAGAGTCAGTCCGTGAGTCATACAGTGAGTCAGTGATGAGCGCAAATATATGTATGTTATTTAAGAATCGCAGTTTCCAAGTGTTAATATTGAATATTGGCTTGCTGTTAATAATTATAATTAAGTCACAAATAATTATGGGTCGTTGGTAAGCTTATGTTCTGTAGGATACTTAAACTGACAGATATAATAACTGTGATTTAACCAGCCAACCAAAATTACGGTTGTCCACAGTCAAGGAATTAATTGCTGGATCCTTCACATTTCTACAATGAACACATCACATTAATTAAAATATAAATTAAGAAAAGATAATAACGGTGAGCACGCGACGGTACGAATGTCCGTCCCCAGCTGCACCATGCCGGACTCAATCGCCGCCCATTTCTCCGGTTTTCCACGCACGATTTTTCTGCGAAAACACGTTTAATCAATGAGTATAGGTAGATAGACATAAGCCGTAGTTCATCAACGACCACCTCATAGAGGATAATATAGTTCTACCATAGATTTGTACACCATTTTATGGCCGAATCTATAGGCTTGCTACGAACTGCTATTACATGATATTCTAGTAATTAAATCTTCATCATCTTCATCATCATCATCATCATATCAGCCGAAGGATGTCTGATGAACTGCTGAACATAGGCCCTCATAGATTTCCCTAACGACTAGTTAGGCCGATTTCTTGTTATGCATTGTCATTTGTGGGGAATAATAATAATACAATACTCACCACACTTGGCAGGGAAGCGCAGTATGGCTTCTCTTCCACAGAAGGGACGCCGCTGCCGGTCCCTCTGGAGTCCCTAAGTCGCCTCTTACGACATCCACAGGAGGAGACAGAGTGGGGATATATTCTTAATCCGGACACCATACGGACAAAGCCGATACCTATTCTCACAAAGAAATAACGGGCTATAAAGTATAATTGATTCTCAGAAACATGATGCTATTGGGTTGGGCAAAATGAAGTATGTGCGAGAACCGCAAAATGATGTCAACCCAAAAAAGATGATGCATCTTTGCAAACCTGAATTAAACAACCAGAAACAGCCAACTACCAAGAACAACAGCGCCACAAGGTTCGAAGGAAATAAGGAAATGTGATAACGAAAATAGAAATTGTTCAGAAACGGGGACTAAGAACTCCCTTTCAATGATTGCTTTATTAAGATTTTTGGTATATCGTTTACTGAATGAAAATATAAAATTAATGTCGTTAAAGTGGGTGAGGAAAATTTATGCGTGTTCAAAGGATTCTTTCAACAGCTTCTTTCCGCAGTCTATATTGCGTCCCCGATGGTCATAAGATGGCGTTTGTAGTAGTGAGCGCGAGCGGCGACAGATATATAATAGGAAAAGCTAATTGATCAAACGAAGGTTGTACAAAATGAACAGTCAAGGCTCCGTCACAATAAAGGGAAGATGGAAACGGAAGCGGCATAAAACCGACTTCCGGTCACTACTCAATTTCGATAAAAGAATTTTATATACGGTTACAGTGAAAATTAATTTCATGGTTTTTAATTCAACTGCTTTTATACAGACATTGATGTACTTTTTTGAGATATCGAATATTGTTTATTTAAAATGAGTGAGTAAGCATCTCTTTGTCACAGGTTGGTATCGGATGGGGAGTAGTCTTGCATAACTACTACCTACATTAGAAATGATTACTCAGAGTTACGTCTATGTAGTGGCTCTAGGCTAAATGGATGAAAATCGATAGATCTACGAGGTTAAGCAACACTGCCGACAAGCTTTAGTCAATACCTACTAAAAGTTTTTATTTCATGTGACCACGTGCACACCACCATCTTCCCGGTGGTCACTTGGTATGAGCACGCAGATTCTCCAATCGGAGCGCTCGTGACCCCTGAGGCCCCCACCATAGAACGACGATAGGAGGCTTCATGTCCCCTTCTCCAAGTAGGATCTCCTTCTGGAGCATGACGCTCTCACAGAAAGAGATCAAAGAAGTATGAAGACTCTAGGTTAGAATAAACTGAAAACAAATGTCGAGGAGTTTACGCTTGAGTGGCAATGGCAGGTACTTTTCACTGACCAGTAGCTTATCTGAGTGTTTTTGTTGCAACGGTTTTTTGTTTTGGTTGTTTCGAAGTAGACTAATCGGCTAAGGGCTTAGGTAGGTATGTATAGCGCGGCTTCGGGGGAATTCTTTACAATCCTCCCCTAGGTGGAGAGGCGGGCTTTTTACAGCTGCCTTCCGGGGTTACCGCTTTACAATCTTCCCCTCCAAGATGTGCCTAAACGCGCATCATGGGCAGCTCTAGTGTGATCCTACGAGGACCTGGAGCCGCCTTTCGACGCAGGCCAATAAAATAACATAAAGTTGGTATGTATGAAAACAATAAATTGCACATTATCATACATTACTTAAAATATATTTGATTTATTTATTTATATACTCTTTATTGTACACCACATATGCTTAAAAGATAAATATTTAAAAAGATACGTGTACAATGGGCGGTCTTATATTTTGTGCTGTATCATACAATTAGACCTATATACCACTGTTTATTTTTCAATATAAATGAGTATCGATTATTCAACTGGTTCGCGTGTGGTATTAGTTCGTTTGGCTGATCGTGGTGACCTGAATAGCTACCCCTGACCGGTTAGCACACGCTATAAACTGTAATATTTGTGTACGTACAGATGCGAGACGTGGTGAAGTTACGTTGTTAAGGACTAGTCGGGTTTGGTGATTAGTTTTTTCAGTTTATGGATATTTATTTATTTAAGTTTTCCATAGCTTGTATAAATAACGATATGTGTGGTGTCCGGATTAAGAATATACCACCACTCCAATTCCCACAAATGGCATGGCCGATCGTCTTATTAACTTTGGACGTTTTTGGCTGATATGATCATCATTTCGGCCAAATAAAGTCCACTGCTGGACACAGACCTCCCCCTAAGATCACCACAACGGCCGAAATGAGTTTTGCCATAATCAGCAGACGGGTTGACGTTCGCAGTTGAGTTGTTAATTAATGTACTCGAAGGACGCTGCTGCACATCCGCCGGCTAATCCCTTAGTCGACTCTTACGACACCCACGGGAGGAGATGGGGTGGTGGTATTCTGAGCCGGCACCACACGGCTGATATGATGATGATGATTAAATAAGATTGCATGGCAGTAAGGACTGACTGACTGATTTATTCGCACAAGGGAGAATGATGCTGCCAATCCTCTTAACCCCTGGAGTGTTGCTAACTGGCAACCGGGAGTTTTCTAAAAGTTGATATGTGCCAATTCCCGGCGCGTTTTTATATTGAAAGCCTACTATAACATATAGCATTACATCGATAAAGATGTGTGGCAAACGTGCACACTTCGACCCTCTGGCGCTGTATAATTTATTTTATAACGTCTGATAATTGACATGATTGCAAGTGTTTTAACTTGCAATCAAAGGCTTAATACGTCATGATGCGTGTCGGATCATCACAGGCTGTCGTAAGCCGACCCCCATGCACATGCTGTTTCCACTAGTCGGTATAGCAGTTCCCGAGGTGCGCAGAAGTTGTGTTGAGTTCCATAGAACGACTTAAAATGGAAAAAGATGTACGTCCTACGGGAATGAATTGCTCGACTCGTCACCAAGTTGCATTAAAAAGGATGAAAATATGTAAGTGTAAAACAACGGCGGCACGGTTGCTGATACAGTCGGCTGCTGCGCTTCAGGTCGTGGGTTGGATTCCCACACGGAACAAATATTTGTATGATCTGCAGGTAGTTGTTCCGGGTCTGGGTGTATTGTATGTGGAATTCATGTCTGTAAACGCACCCACGACACAGGAGAAATACTAGTGTGGAGCGCCGTTTGAAAAAAAAAAAAGAAACTATTCACTTCTGCCGAACCATTTGAGAAATACATAATAACCTTAGTGCTTGTCTTAATTTATGACTTGCTGGTATGCTTACTTATGATTTCATATTATTTACTCCAAACATCAATATCATGTTATAATTTTATAGTTAAGTTATTTTATTTAGTTTACCTATAAAGTTATTTTATATTTATGTACTATTAAGTTTAATGTAACCATATAACGCATGCTGTGTTTGCATCAAGTAGGTTTTAACCGCCTACAAGCTTGCTTTTTTTTTTAAAGTTCGATCTTTGATTGTAACCAATTTTACAAAATTAATAAATAATACTTAACTATTAAATAAATCAAATACGCTTTTAGGAGCGAGGCTAGCATAGATAATATTAATTGAAACCTTGCAAATACTAAGTTACTTCAGTAAATTGTTATTTCCGTTGCTGTATAACAGTAACATGATAAAGGTAATCAGATATGACTAGGAATAATTAATTTGTATAAAATAATTGCTAATCCCACTTGATATGTTTAACAAGTTTTTTTTTTATACCTTGACCACACAGGAGAAATCCTAATGTGGGGATTAGGATTTCTCCTGTGTGGTGGGTGCGTTTACTGATATGAATTTCACATACAATACTTCCACAGTATAAACTGTACAATATACAATATTAAGTAACTGATGTCTGGAGGTGACGCCTCACCGACGTCGCGGAGCCTATCGCCGCGTCACCTTCCCGTTCAAGTTAGCACTTCTCCCTCCCGTCTCTTGCTCGCGCCGGCCCGTGCCGAGCCTGTAGCTTTAAATGTCCCATAATACAATTTAAATAATACCGATCCAGCTGTCCCCAAAACAATAGCTTGTTATCCCCAGCAACGCCCTAAGCCGAGGTCCGTGTCCCGCAGGGGACGCCCTTAGCGAAAGTTCCTTAGTTTTTAATATTAAATTTAGAAAAACAAAAAAAAAAAAAAAAAAACTGCATGAGGTGTATTTAGAACAACGACAACGGCGTTCTGAGTGTAGAAGAGCCAAGCTGTAGTCATTAATGGACTAGAGTGCGTAAATGGGCTGGCTCTACTGGAGAACTACCACGCCGGTTGCACAGAATATCGGCGTGAAGTAGCATCATTGTTGGTAACGTAGGCTTACCCAGGTGAATGGCTTGTTTGTCTTGTCACTAGTACTAACTAACATAAAAATTAATAAAATCATTAATTGCCTACAACATTAGTTTATTACCAAGATGTATTCAGTTGTATTTTATGTTTGTGTTTCTTATTTATCATATCAGCGCCAAAGGACGTTTACTGTTGAACAAAAGCCTTCTCCGTAGATTATGTAGTCATTTTGGGGGGAGCCTTCTTAGATTTCCACAATTAAGTAGTCATTTTGGGGGTAATTTACCACTACTCACCACGCTTAGCAGCAAGGTTGAGCGCAGTATGGCGAGTGTACCTCAGTTTGTGCGTCCTGCTGCTGCCCATCCCTCTGGTTTAGTCTCTTAGTCGCCTTTTATGTGCTATTTTCTTATTCCAGTTACCACACGGACAATTATTACCAAAGCGAAATAGAACGCGTTGAAATCTATGGGCGTTTTTAAATATTCACAGACTCACAGTAATCCATTCTCTCTACTTACCCGTAGATACGTACTCGTATAATATCATAGTATTATTGACCAGAAGTGAAATTTATATTAAAATATACAAACTAAACACAAAATTTATATTCTGAGTCCTCTACAAAATTATCGAAAATAAAGAATTAACATTTTTCTTTTTAAACTTTTCCCCACACTAGGATTTCTCCTGTTTCGTGAGTGCGTTTACAGACATAAATTCCACATACAATACACCCAGACCCGGAACAACTACCTGCAGATCATACAAATATTTGTACCGTGCGGGAATCGAACCCGCGACCCGGAGCGCAGCAGCCGACTGTCAGCCACTGCACCAACTGTGCCGTCAAGTATAATATATATAAATAATAACTAGTCCCTAGCACGTCCACACGCTCCGATCGTCCAATCAAAAGTGTCTGCACGATGGTGATCGGCTCCTCGCCTGAAGCTTTGCACCACTCGGTGCCACGCCCTCTGCTTAGTAGTCATCATGTTACAATAGTTTACATAAATGTGTGTGTGATAAAACGGTTTTCCTCTGAAAAGTTTAACATTAGCGTAGCACAATCATAAAAAAATAAACAATATTACTGTGACTCCCGTTGATGTCTTTTACAGGGACGAAATTTTATATTTATAACGTCCCATTTTATTGCATTCTTATCGAAGTTTTATAGTTTTTTACTTAAATACATTATTAATGTGCTCAAATAAATATACCGGTGTGATATATTGCTTTTATTCATTAGTTCCAAATAAACCTATTTAATTTTGTTGGGGGATGAAGTAATCCATGAAAAAGGTAAACAGTTTTTACGAGTTTTACCTAGAATTGGCGTTTAAAGCCTAATTATACTTTTTGATGACTTTTTATGGTCTTAGCCATGATCTTTTAAATAAATGAATGATTGAATTTATTTGCTACAATTAAACTAATTATGGGATGAGACTCTATGCTAAATAATGTTGTCTGCTCACTGACAATACCTCCGCATTCGAGAAATATATATAGTTTGATTGTTTAGATTTGTTTTATCTTATTACAATCACGCATACTAGAAATGGCTGCATAATGTTGAATACATCATTTCTTTGACATGGTGAATATTATTGTAATTTTCAACTACCATCCCATCTGTCTACTTTCGTCATTGACAAAGTCCTAGAATTTTTAAGGTAAAAGATACTCTAATACCACGTAAAACCACTCTTAGACCCTCAAGCACCCGAGCACCTTTCTACCTGGCAAATCAACTGCGTCTAATTTCACTGAATACATAAGTGACGTAACTGATTCCTGTGTCAGTAACAACGAAATCCATTTAAAATATACCACTTTTCAAAGCCGTTCGTCGTAGTTGATCACAACATATAGATTGCAAAACTCGGTCACACAGGTCTTCGATGTACTCTTTGGTCCGGCGCGGCGATGCTTATCATACATATGCAGAAACACTCAACTAGTCACAGAGTACCATTTAATTGGAGAATTTAAAAGCTTCAAGCTTTAAATTCTCCATTTAAATGGTACGGTACTGTTCGAATTGTCTTGTAAGGATTAAGATCGTCACTGCCTGCGGATGCAATTTGAGACCAAGCGCGTCGTCGAGGCTGTCCTGCCGCTCTTTGGAGCCTGGCTCAGAAGGAGCGAGCGCGTCACCTACCGCCTGACGCAGGTGCTCACCGGGCACCGTTGCTTCAGTGCGTATCTGCACAGGATAGGACGCGAGGCCACGGCACAGGAGAAATCCTAGTGTGGGGCAACGTTTTTAAAAACGAAAAAAAAAGAAATCTTATGAAGCAAGAAGTAAGCATTAAAAAAATCAGAATATTGTGGTGGTTTTAGCGGGTAAGAGTTCAGCACGCCCCTTTTCCTTCCACAGGGCCGAAGATGTAAATGATTATTTCTTCACTATCGAAAAATAATGTTGGATGCGAAATATTTTGAACGTCATAAATATCAAAGCTTTTATATAACAATTCCGAACTCTTAGGACAATTTAATTTTTAGTACCTCGCTCTAGTAGTCATATCTAAAACGATTTTTTTTTTGCTTTTCGTCGTATTCGCATCAATTACTTTCAACACTCGCTAATCTTGGATATATTTTATGTACAATAATAAAAATGCAACGCCAGAATTTAATTATTTATTTATTTATCTTTATGCAACTTCCGTATTACTTGGAATTTGAACTACTTCAAGCAGTGCAATGAAGATTAGGTATTATTTTTGCATGGCATGCTTTGCTCAGGTCTAACGAATATATTGGACAACAGGAATAAACTCATACCTACATAAATTCTACATAAACATTTCATAGATGTTCAAATTATACGTAAAAAATGGGAAGCCGAAGGGCCATTTTATCTAAAACCATACTTATATATGTAAAACAAGTTCAACAATTTCGCCTTCTTCTGTGAGAATGTCATGGATCAGAAGATGGCCACCAAGCAGGACCATCAGAGAGTCACTCCTGCTCAAAGCGGAGGCATCCTCCTCGGAGCCCGGCCCAGTTTATATCAGGGTTATGGAATTTCGGATACGGTTAAGGGTAAGGATGTTCGGTTTGTGTTACGGATATTATAATAATTTCGGATATCTGGATAATTACCGTTATGTATTTTACAGTAACTATTCGCGACCACGTTCCGTGATTTTTATTTATTTAACACTATATGCTCTACTGTACAGATGCCATTAAGCATTTTCTACCAGACGACCTTAGGGTGGTCCAGAGACAATACGTGGTAGGTGCACAGACAGTAGGCTTGGGGCATCCTTTACAATCCTCCCTGAGAAGTGCCTGGAGGCTGCCCGGTTCTCTTTCGCGAGGACTTGAGGTTGATCGAAACGAAGAAAATGGTTGGGTTTATCTAAGGCATGTTCGCTGCAGCCTTTGACTGTAACGCTCCACAAAGTCTGCAGTGTGCTGTTATTAAAATAACAAAGTCCCAAACTAAATACCACACTAAACAACATCAAGACACTGTGAATGATTACTGCGTGCATCGCAATAATTTTTTTATAATAATTGTACGGTAGATAAAATAACTTTTAAAAATCTGTAACGTCGCCTGTCACCTTAGTCATCCTGCGACCATGAACCCTGCAAAGTGTTCGAAACGTCAGGAAAAACAAAAATCTAAAATATACGCGATATAATCCGTTTAAAAGTGTTTTATTATAATTTGTAGTACTCGCGAAAACCTAAGACATTATTATCATCGTATCAGCCGAAGGTCGTCCACTGTTGAACAAAGGACTCCACTATAGATTTCCACAACGACCGGTTACATGACGCCTGCATTTAACGACTCCTATCTTTACCAGGTCATCTGCACATCTCGTTTGAGGCCATCCCACGCTGCATTTTCAGGTTTTTTCCTAGTCCACGGGACACTCGTAAACCTTTCTGCTCCAACTCCATCATTTCTACGAGATATGTGCCCTGCCCAGCCACTTCATCTCACTAATCTTTTTCGCTATGTCAGCAACTTTAATTCTTTTACGGGTCGATAAAAAAACCATGTATTGTCTTTATAAATCATATTAGCTATTACTTTTAAAACAACACGCACCCATTTTAAATACCGCAATATTTTAGACAGCAGATTAAAACGAAACACAAATGAAGAAATGTACTATGCGAGCGAGTTGCGAGTGTAACGTGTGCGACATTCAAACTGTGCTGTGTGGTGCCGGCTATGAATGGCACCAACCCATCTAGATCATTCTGCATCCCCAGCAGCATCCTTCGAGTACATTAACAACTCAACTGCGATCGCCAACTCGCCTGTCAAGCGTGGCGATTATGGCAAAACTCCCCAATAAGCACACAGCACAGACGAGCCGTTGTGACGATCTTTGGGGAGGCTTGTGTCCAGTCACGACTTTATCCGGCTGAAACGATGCCGATGACATTCAAAAGCTACGGTGGAATAAACACTTCCCTGTCCCCACAGGCGAACGCGGGTATGTTATCCACCCGTCTCGGATAACATGTTAGCAAGTATTTGTTTTAATTTTAATTAAAAAACGGAAAACGCAGCGTGGGACGACCTCCAACGAGGTGGACAGACGACCTGGTGAAGATCGCTGGGAGTCACTGGATGAGAGCGGCATGTGACCGCTCGTTGTGGAAATCTAAGGGGGAGGCCTTTGTTCAGCAGTGGACGTCCTATGGCTGATATGATGATGATGATGAAGTATTTGTTAAGCCCTCATTGTTAGGATAACATGTTAAGATCCAAAAAATGTGGTCGCAGCAGACCAGCCTTCAGATTCCGCCCACGTAATAACCGAAACTATCCAAAATCTATACAAATAAATAAAATTGAAGTGTCTGTTTGTAATGTCAAAATAACAACTTTTTACTAAATGCATATGAAAGTATGTACGTTACATATAACAAAAACACTTTTTTTTTAAAAATTGTCTCACTGTCTGTCTGTCTGTTTGTTCCGGGTAATCTCCGAAACGGCTGGACCGATTTTGATAGGACCTTCACTGGCAGATAGCTAATGTTATAAGGAATAACTTAAGCTACTTTTATTTTAGAAAAATAATTAGGGTTCTGCGTAAAAAAAGAAAACCTTGAAATCCAATATATATAATCTATCTCAAGTGTCTAAGTTGAAGTACTCTAAATTTCTTTTAAATTAAACGCGGGTGAAACCGCGGGTCCCAGCTAGTATTTATATATAAGGATATTAAATAATTTTCGATGTCCCAAAGTTTCAGTTACGGATACAAAGCTCCATAAGCATCCCTAGTGACCACCACTAGGTGACCCGTGGCCGATGTCGGGGAGACTGTAGCTCTCCGAGATTATGAAGCGGCAATGCACAGGGGTGCAATTCCTTAAGCTCAAACATCTATACATCCTTGAATACAGAATCGAAATAACGGTATAAAACCAATCCAGTATTCGCCAAGACACGATTGAAGCTATTCAAGAACATGTTGCAGAAGGTAAGCCATGAGGACCAGTCTTAGCGAATACCAAACAGGGTTATCACCGTTATTTCAATTCTGTATTCAAGGATGTATGGATGTTTGAGCTTAAGGAATTGCACCCCAGGACGCTACACTACGTTGCACTGCAAGAGCTGAAGACGGCCACCGTGTGGCTTAAGTGTGTAGCAATAGCTTATCACCCTCCCCAGGGGCAGGGGTACCCATGAATTATTTCCACACGTTAATGGCCTATCATCATCATTATCATCATTTACGAAACGAAAGCCGTCTACTGCTCGACATAAGCCTCCCCAAAGAACGAACAACGACTGGTCTGGGTTTGTTTTGTGTGCTCGTTGGGGTATTTGCCGTAATCGCCACGCTTGGCAGGCAGGTTGGCGATCGCAGTTGAGTTGGTAATGTACTCGAAGGACGCTGCAGCCCAACCTTCGGATTATCCCATAGTCGCCTTGTACGAAACTCACGGGATGAGATGGGTTGCTGCTATTCTTAGACACCACACGGTGTAGTGGCCTACAGATGCAGAATACAGTATGATATTTAAACATGGTAACTAAATAACTAACAAAAATATCTAAACGTTTCAAAATCCTCACAGCAAACCCAAAAACTAACGGGAAACGAGACCCGATCCAGCAAGTAACATTCAGGTTCCATTTTCAAAAAGCCATCACGCCCCACTCTTGAAAAGCGAAGGTTTTATTACGTGGGGAGGCGCTCGCGCATGCCAGTCACCCGCTCGCCGTCGCAAGCGCCGGACGCGCCGCGCGGCAATAGTTTTCCTTTATACACGGAAAAATAGTGTCGCGAGTGCGTTTGAACCTTAAAAAAAGACCCTGTGCCCATTCACCCAATGAAGGATTATGTGCATGGCTGACAAGTGTTTCGACTGTGATTTTCTTTACATCAGTGCCCCCGGCCCTCCCTTCCTACGTTAACCCTTACACGGTGAGTATAAGTTATGCAACTCGGAACTGTTACTGAAAGTTGCGAAAGATTTTTTGTTGAAATATCCGCCTGGGGTGCTAATTGTCGTCATATTAGAATATACTTAAATAAAATGCAATATACGACTGACCAATTATTTGTATAGAAAATGTCTGTTCAATATCGATCCGGTTTTTTTTATCTTTAATAGGTTTCACGTCTGATCGGGAAGGTCATAGAAACGTTAACGTTACGTAAAGATTTATTATGGATTAAATTAAGTTATATACGTAAATATATGTGTATATTATGCTGCACAAACAAGTTATCAGAAAAAGGTTTGTAAAAATACTAAAACAAGTTTTAATATTAGATTTTAAGTATATAGAGTCCGAAACGAAATCATAAACAAATATTTAAATCTTACTAAAAAAAAGATTTTATTTAAAATATTACCATATTTTACTAACGAGCAAAAGGACATGTAACTTGACACCCTTAGGTCTAACTATTGTAACACACTTATTATTCGCTCGAATGTAAAACGATTATGAATCGGCGCGGTTGCTAGATTGCTTACCCAACAAGATAGTTAAGCAATAACTTAATTAAACAGAGTTTGTAAATAAAAACGCAATCGTTAATACCTGTCTGTTTGTAAAACATTTCGGCCGGGCATCTATTTTAGGTACAACGTGAACTTATTACGAACGATTTTAGTTAAAGTATGTTTTATCATGTTTCTTTTTTGTGATGATTGTTACTTGAAATACAAATTCAACCTGGCAATTGTAATAAGAATTTATAAATAACTTATATTCGTTACTTAAAAAAAAACAACAAAGAGTAATACTACAGGTATTAGCTTTTCAGGAACAAAACCTAAGCGACAAATATGAGAACGTTGCGTTTTTTTTTTCTAAAAACTGTTCAAGGCGAAAGTGTCTAGGTTGTAATTCGATCAATATCTGTTTTTATTGAGATGGGCCTTTCTGTCTAAAGACTGTATTGTGGCTTGTTAAAAATAAATTGACTGTATAATATATAGACGGCACGATTGGTGCAGTGGCTGATACAGCGGCTGCTGCACCCCCGGTCGGGGGTACGATTCCCGCACGGAACAAATATTTGTATGATCTGCAGGTAGTTGTTCCGGGTCTGGGTGTATTGTATGCGGAATTAATGGCTGTAAACGCACCCACAACATAGGAGAAATCCTAGTGTGGAGCAATGTTTTTAAAGTCGCTGTGAATGCCCGAAGCGCAGTGTATCTGAACATGCACTGGAGTCGTTTTTTTATACGACACATGGTGACGAAACGAACACCTCATTCGCCCGCTGGTAAGCGTCAAGCCTGCACATAAAATAAAATGCTACCCAAGACTAGTCCAAGCTAGCTGGTGAATGTCTGTTGTTTTCTTTTCATGGTGATTTTGGTCATGCATCAGTAAATGTTATCATACACTGTGACAACTTGGTTAGTTTTGGATATTTTTATCATGAGTGCTGTAATCCTAAAAAATGTACACTGTCCCAGTATGTTGAGACGTGACTGCCAAAGCAGCGAACATGTATAATGCTCTCATAATAATTATATTTATTGCTCATTCGCGTAATTTGTTCATCGCTATATCAACGATTCACGGAATCGTCATGTCAGCCAAAGAACGTTCACTACTGAATAAAGACCTCCCATAGATTTCCACAACTGTGTCGTTATTTTGAGGGAATTTGCCAATACACACCACGCTTGCCGGACGGGTTGGTAAGCGCAGTATAGCTACTATTTCACAGAAGGGATGCTGCTGCCCATCCCTCTGGCTTAAAGTCCCTTAATCCCCTTTTACGACATCCATATGTGGAAATGCAGTAATGCTATATTTTTTTATCAGGACACCATACGGATAAGTACATGTCACGGAATTGTCTTGGTGTATATCAATATTCACTGGTGTATGTCTAAATGTAAAAGATGGATTAGTGATTGTCGATATGAACCGGTGCATCACACTAATATCGGATATTCTCGGTAACAATCTATACATACAAATAAATAAAATTGAAGTGTCTGTTTGTAATGTCAAAATAACAGCTTTTTACTAAATGCATATGAAAGTATATACGGGACATATAACAAAAAAACAATTTTTAAATTTTTTGTCTGTCTGTCTGTCTGTTTGTTCCGGGTAATCTCCGAAATGGCTGGACCGATTTTGACGGGACTTTCACTGGCAGATAGCTGATGTTCTAAGGAATAACTTAGGCTACTTTAATTTTAGAAAAATAATTAGGGTTCCGCGCAAAAAAGAAAACCCTTGAAATCCAATATATATATTCTATGTCAAGTGTCTATGTCGGAGTACTCTAAATTCCTTTTAAATTACAACGCGGGTGAAACCGCGGGTCCCAGCTAGTTATGTAATATTAGAGCAGACGCATTAATGTAGACATAAGCTTTCACACTGAACAGCAACAAAAGTATGCAATAAGCCTAATTTAAAAATGATTATGTCCAAATCCAAAATGACTATGATTTTGCCAGCCTTTGTTTTACTAACTTGTTATACAGCACTTTAAAAAAATGGGCACCATAGGTAAAATTTTCTTGTATAAACGACATAACCATAAACTATTATTTAATCGATACCTGCCAGCAGATATATTTTATATTTTATCTGAACACCAGTCGAGTTACAATAGTACCTACCTACAAGTTAGACGAAAATATAAATCGCAATGATGGAGATTCGATTAAAAACATAATATAACTTTAATCGGAAAAAAACTGTCGTTCTTTTAATGTTATTTTAAATATTTTATTGATTCTATAATCCGGTCACTTGTGAAACCTGTATGACAACCTTTGAACTATAAAGGTGCCTCTATCATGTGCGAATTTGAGGTATTATTTGCGCATACGGTGTCTTTGACGAAGAAACAAAAAATCATTTGTTAAAATGATTTTAGGTATATTATCGGGCGGTTGGAATAAATTGAGATCTGCGTTAACGTTAATAGCTTATTATAGATTATTATAAATGTGAAAGTAGAATATTTGATTGGTTTTGAGGCTCCGCCACGCTCAAACGGCTGATTCTAATGAAATTAGGTGTAGAGGTAGATTATGTACCTGGAATAGGATATAGGATACCACTTATATAAAAACAAAACCCGGGTTGCACTCCGCGAGTGCCGACAGAAGTGAAAACTTATTTTGGCGCGTTAGACATTTTTTAGATGGGTACTAGGGTTAATGCGATCCCGATGGCGAAACGCCAAACTAAACGTCTAGCGTCTCGTAACGGTGTCGCGCGTCCAGAGATTTTATCTCATCTAAAAATATGCGTACCGCGCTAAAAGAAGCTTTCACTTTTAAAAAAAACCTAAAATCCGCTTCACTGGGCACAATTTTAAATTTAGAATGATTTAAATTTGTGCCCAGTGAAGCGGACTTATTTAAGCTGCCTACTTAAAAAAGTGCACGCAGGGCCTTAGATGCGTCTCTGCCAGATTGTATAGTGAGAATGTTTGCAGAGCCAGTATACGAGTATATACACTATACAATCCGGCAGAGATGTTGTATGTAGGGCCTTGCAAGCAGTGCTTTTAAGTCCGCCTTATGGCATTAAGTCCGCCTTATGTATACTCAATGTACATAAAAGTTTAAATAAATAAATATTTCATAGACTTGTACTAGAGTATATTGATTATAACGGTGTCCAGTAAACAGACACATACTGCAGGGGGTGAGAGCTTGGGTCAATACCTACCAAAAAAACACAATATGTGTTCAGCAAAATCTTACGGATTTACAGTTACAGTTCAATTCACCACTGGAGGTTAAAGTTAAGCGATAAGAAAATTGTACTGTGAAAATTTCAATAAAAATTGTATTTCTTGAAAACATTTTAGTTTTTAATAGAATAAAGACTTATCAATGAGTAAAGTAACTATTCACAAATAATTTGAGGTAAAATAAAGATTTTTCAATATTTCGGAAAATTTTGTACTAGTAAATCCGTAAAATTTTGCTGAACATTTTTGTGTTTTTTTGGTAGGTTTGTTTGGTATTGACCCAAGGTCTTAACCCCTGCAGTATGTCGTGCTATTTACTGGACACTCTGTAAATTGTTTTTTTAGGCGCATAATGACGTATTCGGCAATATTATTCATTATTCACATTTTGTGTGTGGAATATTTCATAAGACTAGAAAGAAGTATTTTATAACATGGATACCTAAAACATAATTGATATTTATAGATTCGGGATTTCAATAAATATTTCAGATTCATATAAATATGTAAAATAAACGCTCAGAAATATATAATTAAAAAAATTGAAACAAGTTTTGGTCGTGTGACGACAGAGGCGAGGAAATTTTGTAGGTAGTAACCCTGCCTATGCGTATTGCATGTATATATGTATATTCATTTTAATTCATATAGGACTTGACAAGTATGCACGATGTACTTTGAGGTATTTTGCTCTTTTATTTGGATTTCGACAACAACTATCAGTTTATCTTGTAAAGCCATTATCAAGGACAGTTTTTCATATTAACTTTATTATATCTAATCCTAGTGTACATCTGCTACCCTGGGGAAGAAGGGGGGTGTGCCGACTTTTACCGGCTAAAACCCCACGGACCTTTGACCTACCTTACGCCGTGGGTGCGGTATTCGCTCGCGCGTTTGCTGCAGGTCTAACCCCGCCATATTCAACCCCCCTAATGACTCCATAGATTCGAGTATTCAACCTGAACTGCCAAATTCAGTTTCTGACATAAATTTGTTGCTTATCACGTGTGATGTTTTGAATTATTATGGATATTACAATCTGTTATCAAGACCCAATTTACTCGTAATAATTTGTTAAATAAAATTCAAAGGTTATCGCTTCAGGCGTACACTTCTGATGAACTAAAATAAAGAACATTGTTATTAAATAAACTGGAATTTTATATATGTGATAGCAAAGTTTAGAATTGTCGGTAAATCCCACAACTGTCTGCACTAAAATTCTGTAACAAAAATCTCATATTTATGTTATCGATAATAATGAGTAAACTGAGTACTGAATACTGAAAAGCCTGAAATTTTCTTATAAATATTACTAGCGACAAATCTAGGCATCGCACGGAGAAAATAAAAATCTGTTGATCCTATCGTTACCAAACTTCACAAGATTACCCGCTAGGGTAGTCTGAAGATTGCTTGAAAATTTCATCAAAATCTGTCGAGCCGGACATGGGAACACATCGATTTTTATATATAGATAAAACAGTTTTCAGTTGAGTCGTTAATTGTTTATAAACGTTTCTGAGATAAAGTATAGAGTATAGAGTAAGTTATATATAAGATAAAGATACATTATGTTCAATTTTTTTTTACTAATTGGACCATTTTGCCCATCTTGAGTAAAAGTATTTTTCTGCTACTGCGTTTCCTGTGCTACTCCAGAATATATTTTGCCATCGCAGTTACGAAGATTACACCTACGGAGTAACAAACGGACAAGTAAACGCAAACCCAAGCTTGAACATTAATTTCTAACATAAAGTACGTCTACTTATTATCTTAATATAATTCGACTTCTTACATGATAAATTCCACAGATCGAATATTGATCATGAATTAAAAAAAAAACATTTCGTATTCCATATGAATATGACTTAAGTTCACCGTCGACAGGCTCTGCAGTGTTGACTCCGTCTGACTTGTATAAATATTGAAGGACTGGTGTCAAGCGGATTCTGTTGTTTAGTCAATTTGCGTTACATCATCGTTTATAGGGCATTGAAAGCGGGTTTTTCTACCTAAACAGATCTAGATTCAACCAATTCCATATGGTTTGTCAACATTTTCATATAAACTGGCGTTTTCGTACGATTTTATTTTAACCTGTTTTTTAAGACTGATTTTTTACTTCGTAGTTTGAACGTCACATGTTCTAAATTCGAAGTATCATCCAATAATAAAGGCTTCATAATCAAAAGTGTATCAACTTCAATGTACAATATACCTTCATCTGGTAGCAAAAGGTTTGTTTTTTTAAATAGTAATGAATAAATCTGCTAGTAATCTATCAATAATAATAGACGTAATGGCCGTTGTCGTTCATTGTGTACCACTTGCAATAATAATGGCGGAATTTCATGATTTAATTGTATTGCAATTTTCGTAAATTATTGTTGTTTTTAAATAGAAACTATACAATTTAACAGTAGAAAATTGATCTATTGTGTATGGTCTTAGCAAAAAAAATACGTCAGTCAAATATTGACATAATAATGTGTAGATAGGAGATTAAAGGCGATTGTTATGTGTAGATTTTATTGTAAAAAATAATTTACTCAAAGATTTATAGATGTTCTCACACTTTTGATATATGGAAAGACGTTAAACAACGCTGCCTAAATCTATTAAAGAAAAACCAAAATTGGTAAGCTTCGTCTCATAGTTAAAAAAAGCTGTATACAAACACCAGTGTCATTGAAATAACAAAACTCTCTAGGCGACAGTGTGCACGGACCCTAAGGACTGGGCAAAACGATCGATTGTTTGGTCAGTTCATTGGAAGTAATTTCAACAAGAAACATCATAAAAGACATCCATAAACATCCAATCGATGTTAACCTCTAATCTAGTATGTTGTCACATATTGGTTTGCGTGGTTGAGCTGCGGCACCTAAATGTTGTGTGGGTTCAGCCAGTTTTAGTCAAGCGTAGGGAAACCATTTCGAAATTTGAAAAGTCACAGAGTCGGGCTTTTGTAAGGCTGGACATTTTAGTGACTAAACAAAATAATTTAAGTATCCCTGCAATTTTGACATCTTTATTAAACCATTCAATTATTTAGATAGCTAGATCTCTCTAGCCTCTACTAGTAAACATTATATCAATTTTTGGGCTTATTTTTTTGTTAAGGCCCTAACTAGTCAAGCTCAAGCATGCAATTCGTGTAATTTTTAAAACGTCCTCATACATCGTTTGATTTTAGAACTAGTAGACCAGCTAGACAGAGGTTAAAAGGAGGGCCCGAGAAAATCGGTTTGATGGAATAATTTCAGTTACCCTAGATATTCCTGTGCTTAATTCAAATACGCTCGTCAATATAGCCCAGCTTCCTGTGAAAGAAAGAAAGAAGAAAAGAAATGTTTTATTTTGGACTCTTACAAAATGACTATTAAATGTATTATTAACGTAATATTAAAATCTATATGACTACAGCTGTAGTGCTGTACGAGGCCAAAAAAGGTCCCTATCTATATGCATATACTGCAACAATTTATGCGGCTGGGCTGGTTTTCTGATACATGCTATATGTTGATGCCACGGGCAATAATATTAATATGTATATTCTTATTAATAATTGAGAAAGAAACGCATAGAATATTGGAGAGATACATAGATATTAAGTAGGACAAGAGATTTTTATAAATTTAACAAGTTTATATAGATACTAAAGTAGGGACGCATCAAGTAACAATCGACTAAAAGTCAAAGATTTACTCAGTGCACTTTTCCGTTGCGCGCTTTCGTCCGCTTTTTTTGTCATTTTGTCAATGCAATGAAGGGGGCGACGCTAGCGCCACCGGTTGCGTTTCGAATAGTGCGAAATGAATGAACTGGTTGACTGAAAGAAAATTGGAATTGTCTGATTTTTCATTGGCTGGCACTACGCCGGGACCATGTTCAGCAGCGTATACCAGCCGATGTGTGAGTGTGTGTTTGCGTATGTGTGATTGAATAACAAACACTAGTTTCCTTAAACGTTCGTGTTTTTAATATTCGTGAGATATATTTTAAACTGATGCTTTCATAGTTAACTTTTCTGGTTTCGGTAACTGATGAATATCCTATTACATAAAATATTTTATCGAATTTAATGACATACAATCAATTTTCAATTACTCAATCTATGTCAATTAATTTTATCTTAAATATAGTTAAGCGAAAATCAATAATCACATTAAAGTACTGTCTATATTATACAAGCTATGTTGGGACAACTTAACATATAAAACACCAACAAAATAGTGTTGGTGTTTTATATCGTAAGTTGTCCCAATTATTATTGTATTAGAGGTTTTTTTTTATTGATCCGGTGGAAATACTTCATGTATTTCCTTCGCCCCGGGAAGGTGCCGGACTCCTACCGGCTAAAACCACCGAAGTGATCATCGTCGGCACCGAAGGGACGCTCCAGGAACTCGAATAATCTCCATATAGAGCCACCCGTTGGTGGCACATCTCGGAGGGGATGACTGTAAAGTGGTCATCCCCTCTAGCGGAGGGAAGGCGACTGTAAAGAGGCCACCCTGCCAGGCATCTCTCGAGGGGGTTGTAAAAGATTCCCCTGAGGCCTCACTATGCGCTGTGCTGCGCACACGGCGGTACGTGGCCACATGCACACCGCTGTCTTCCCGGGGGTCGCTCGGTATGAGCACGCAGATTTCCCAATAAGCGCGCTCGCATGTGTAGTAGAGCCTAGCTGTAATCATTCGTTGACTGGAGCTCGTCAACTGGGGAAGTACGCTGTCAAAGAATACCACCGTGCAGTAGCAACACTGCTGCGTTTCTTACGGTGAATGACAAATATTGAAAGCCCAACACCAAGATATGGCAGACATACTATATAGGGGCCTGCGATAAAAAAATGTATATCAGCCCTAACGGTCTGCAACACATCAGCCACTCCTCTGGTGTTTCGCATTTGGACGGTGGCGATCGCTTTGGTGACCCGCATGCTTGCAGATAAAGCGTACACCTCACCTCTGGCTAGAGGTAAGAAGAAGGACACCGTGGGGTCTTAGCTGGTTTGAGCCCGGCATGCCCCTCCGCCCTTCCCAAGGCGGAGGAAGTCCAAGAGGGGTCCCCACGTTAAAAAAAATAGGTGACCCGCATGCTCGCTTGTTATCGTCATCATATAATTGTATCAGCCAAACTACGTTCACTGCTAAAAAAGACGACATTCGACATATTAGTGGCCAAACTTGTGTCAGAGTTGTTCAAGTCACCCAAAGGCCTCCGCCTTGGCTTAACGGCTGCCGTCTTATGACAACAACCGGGACTGACGATTTTACGTACCCTCCGAAGCACGGGGACGCTCAGTTGAAATACCACTATTCGGTCACCCATCTACTGACTGACCGCGCCGAGCGTTGCTTAACATCGCCGATCCTTTACCGATCAGTGAGTGCAACAGGCTGTGAGCGCCTTTATTTTAGGGTGAATTGGCCAATACTCACCACGCTCGGCGAGTTGGTGAGCGCAGAATGGTTGATCCACAGATTGGACGCTGCTGCCCATCCCTTTGATTTAGAGTCCATTAGTTGCCTTGTACGCTATAGACAGCAGAATCTTGTCTTTCTATATAGTAATAATAAAACAGATAACTGTAATTGAGAGCAGGGCGCAGAATTTGATGAAATATTGTGATAGGCATATTCTGACATCCTAGCTTGATTTAAGGGATGATATAATGAGTGTATTATTACATTATTCATTTTACAACTTGTAATTAATGTTTATTTAAAATAATACACGATAATTAGGACTTAATAGCCGACTAACGACCGAATACTGAAACGCCACTCAATATTTGAAACTTGCTCAACAAATTCAGATTGACGCCGCTATCCTACCGAAAACGGGCGTACGTCGATTTGCATAATTGCACAGTTTTGGAGCTAAAACGACGAACTATTCCAAAAAATATTTCACGCTTAAGAAATAATAAACTCAATTAATTTTTAAAAATCGTATTAGGTATAATGAATAATTCATAATGTTCAACATTCAGAATAAGTTATTTGCATGGATAATCTTAGGCTAAGTTCAGATAGACGCGCCATTTCGGGGTATATAACGCGCGTAAATAGTTCGGAACACGGCTCTGCCATCTGCTAAGCAGTCATTGATGATACGGGCGTTTATAATAATCGCACGATATCGCGACTATCTAGTTTCACACTAATGGTGAGGTCACGAGGTGAGATTGGTGAATGCTGATATCAACTAAGAAATTATATCCATAATTTAAGATAAAACCGCACCGAAAAAATGTCGTTTCTAGTAATAATACATGAAAGAGTAGGTATCGCAAATTATTAATTATAATCACGTCTTATTGATTTTTAGCTTACCTTCTAGAACATAGCTATTATCATATTAACAGATCACATTGCTATGAAATATATAATTAAAAATCGCCTCCTTCTGTAAACCTGCTTATAGACGTATTATCTAAAAACATTTTGCAATCAATGAAATTGGATCCGATACTCTATATACAAAATTTACCTAAGCTCGATGGGTATTATACCAAGGCATGAAATATGTTTATTTTGACGGTTGGACTGTTTAATATGCTGTCTCTTTCTATTCGGTGGCCATAAAAATTCCTACCTATACCAGTTACAGTATTGATGGAAGATGTACCTCTTTTTATTGGTTACCAGTAGACATTTTTCATGAACTTCATTCGCCCCGGGAAAGGGCGAACGGGCATGTCCAACTTCTACTGGCTAAAACCACTGGAGTGGTCACCTTCGAAGGGTCCTGGTCTTCGTAAGATCACACAATAGCCGCCTATTGATGCCACGCCTTAAGGCACATCTCGGAGCGGATGACTCTAAAGCGATGACCCCCTCTAGCAGAGGGAAGGCGGCTGTAAAAAGGCTCTTCTCGGGAGGATTGTAAAGGATGCACCCGAGCCTCGATGTGCGCTGTGCTGCGCATACGGTGGCACGTGACCACGTGCGCGCTGAAGTCTTCCCGTTGGTGACGGTTGCTGTACCTAGCTGTTGAAAAAATGAGAGAAAGGAAATCATTGTGCTCATATACGCAAGAGCCTTGATTAGATACAACATCGAGCTTACGTCGATTTTGTATATTCCTGTATCATTAACCTGGCTGTCTCACCAGTTTATTCTTCAAAAGACTGGTCAAACAAAACCGAATCTTGAGGCGCAGGATTACGTTTCGCCATAGTCATTTTTGTTGGTCCTTTTATATCTTTTATATGATTATCCAATGTCTCCCAATCCCAGTCTTAGAGAATAAAAACCTTGTGAAGCTGGGGTCAATTATTCGTGTAGCTGGAAAAACAAGCGCTAGCGATCGCGTTCCGCGCGGTGTTCGCGTTGTATGGACCGGTGAGGTACAGTCTTTAAAATGAAGACATATTGAAGCGACATTTGTGGAGATCTATAAATTTTACTGCCACATTTAAAAGCCTTAAATAACACTATACACACACACACACACACACATCAGCCCATAAACGTCCACTGCTGAATATGGTCCTCCCAATTATCGCCACAATAAGCGGTCATGGGGGATATTGTCATAGTCACCACGCTTGGCTGGCGGATTGATGATCGTAGCATGTTGTTATTAGCACACGGGAGGATGCTGAAGAATCGGAACTGTTGGTGTAGTGGCTTAGCGATTGGCTTACTGAGCTGCGGGCCGGGTTTGATTCCCTCAAGGAATCAATCTTTGTGTGGCCTACTGATAGCTATTCAGAGTCTGTGCATGTAAGGCATTTCACGATACGGGTGAAGTCCTAGTGTGGGACAAATTTAAAATAGAGGTGCCCGTTAAAAAAATATGAATAACGATAGTCAAAAAGTGTTTTCTATGGGGACGAGAGGCTGGGCCACCGACTCGTTCTGTGGGCACAATTACAATAGGTTCGTGGAGTTTCTTGCCAGCTCTTCTCCATGGGATTAGGTTTATAGAAACTTTATTCTCATAAGAACATACAGAGTTCACTTACATGAGACTAAATTATAAAAGTAATTTTAACTGTCTTGTGACGAAGCATGCATTCGTACTTTCACATAAAATTACACAATTAAAACAAAAGACACAATGTATGATGATGCAGGTAGGAGAAAATATATATTCACAGAACTAACTGTAATCGTGTTAGTTAAATTCTGACGTTCGATAAGTGCCATTACCTAGTTTTTTCAAGAAAAATGCTTTGCCTTTGTTTAGGGCTTCAATCAGATTTAATATTAAACTCTACGCCGTAAATATACTGTTAACATTTATCAAAAGTCTCAATAAGGAAGTCCACAAAACAAGATAACGACAATAGCGTATAAAGCATGCGCGTGAGTCTCTTGTGTAAAACATTGTGGAAACAGGTTATCGCTGCGTTTATGCACAAAAAATGCTGAGATACTGCACAACTCTGCACGAAACGCGACGTAATGGCCGCATGTAATTGTTATCGCTGCTTTTAGGGCGGGTTTCGTAATTAGAGTAGAATGTTAAGCGGAATATTTGTCAGCACGGGTGGTGGAACCTAGCGATTGGTTTTCTGCGGTACGGCCTACTGGTCGGAACAAATATTTGTATGATCTACAGATAGTTGTTCTGGGTGTTTATGCATGCGAGGTTAATGTTTGTAAACTTTACACACGATACAGGCGAAACTAGTTGCTACTAGTTGGGAAGCCGGTGGAGCGCATATGGTCACAGCGAGGCTTGGGGGGATCCTTTACAAGCCTCCCCCAGAAGTGCCTGCGCTGCGACCTTTTTACAGTCGCCTTCCCTATGCTAGAGGGCGTGACCGCTTTACAGTCATCCCCTTGGAGAGATGTGCCTAAAGGCGTGACATGATGGGCGGCTCTAGTGATCTTACTAGAACCTGGAGCCCCCCTCCGGTGCCGAAGATGACCTCACCAGTTGTTTTAGCCTGTAGAAGCCCTTTGCCGGGGCGAAGGAAGTTCATGAAATCTTCCACTGAGGACCAATAAAAAAAAGGAGAAACAGTAGGACAGCGCAACTTAATTTTTTTGTACATGTTAAAGATCTAGAAACTGTATTCATCAATATTTTGAATAAGGAATGCATAATATTTTTTTTTTTCATTTGGTTTGCTGGGCTTGCACAGTTATAATTATATCAATCGGCCTGTCTCTTTCACCTCAGAGCAAAAACCTTCTTATACAGAGAAGAAACCAGCATTGACCACCACGCTTGCTCACAACGTGTTATCGATTTCAGACCATTTGATCCAGTCTTCTTCATGATGTCTTACTTCGCCTTAAGTCAACGGTGTCTTAGATTAACTGAGAAAATATGACAATGAAATAGTCACATTAGTACCTACATACAAAGGTCTACACTCGCAACTTATTACTTTAAAAGCGAGTCCCCAAACCGGGCTTACATAAATCATTTTACAATCATACAAATTCAAGTATACAACTCTTGTAAAGGAAAATTCGCTTGATCGTGTAAGCTCTTTTGCTTGAAATTTGCTATGGGTTGGCAAGCGGTGCACTATTTTTGCCTATAGCGCTCTTAAGGCCCCTGTAAGAAAAAAGAAACTAAACTAAACTTCAGCTATTTACTATTCCAGAGGGCGGACTTGTAGCTATTTACGGGTAAAATTCCAATCATGTATTCCATTGTAATTGGGTAGTTCCTAACAGATTTGACATAGGCGTTTCTTCGGAAGCAGTCGATAGGAAATTTCGGCTTCATCTAAATTTAGTGACGAGATTTATTGAGGTGGTCATAGCAGTTGCACTTAACGATTGGTTAACGATCGCTGAGGTTAAGCAACGCTATAGATGGGTGACCACATCGTGGTATTTGAACGGAGCGTGACTGTGTCTCGGAGGGCACGTAAAATCATCGGTCCTAGATGTTGTCTGTAACTGCAGTCGTTAAGCCAAGTCGGAGGCTTTTGAGTGGCTTAAATAACTTTGACATAAGGCTGAAAAATAGCTGTTCGATGATTTGGCGTTTCAGAAATGGGCTTCGCAAAAATATCTGTCAAAAATGATTACGATTACGATTATTTGTGTATACATATTTACTATTTGGTGGATGTTTTCAAAAGATTTCATTAATTTGTTTATTGTTTCCTTGCTAATTACAGACAAATAGTATACAGGTTCTGGCCAAAATGGCAATTAATTGCCTCGTTTATTTTAAAAGGACTCGGTTGGCGCCTCATCCATTTAAAATCACTACGGAAGTACTCTGCTTCGCCTTGTCCTTATTCGGCCAGTATTACACGGCCGTATTTGTTAAAATCTCAGGACTGGATAGTAATGATCTATTTATTCATGTATAACTATATAAAGGCACTTATGAGTAGACGGACTTTGGTTGTTGCGTTCCAAGATGTAGATATTCTATGGAGATTATCACTCCATGGTTATAAATCATAATGTTTATAAAAAAAATGATATAATTTTGGTCATTGATTTATTTTGTTTTCATACCCATTGGTGTTGCCACAACACTGCCCGTTGCTACGCACGGTTGTTTTTAGATTAAACACAATAAAATGTTTCAATTATAGAGCGGAGGCTATCGCGATGACCGATGTAGAATATTCATATTTTAATATTTTATCTATCACGGTCTTATCTGTAACCTACATTGTAAATTGAGATATAACACGTAGTTGTTCGTGGATGATTGTGTGTTGCAACTTATCTTTTATGATACATTCGTTTATTTATACAGGATGTCCAGTAAATAGTACGACATACTGCAGGGGGTGAGAGCTTGGGTCAGTACCTACCAAAAAAACACAATATATGTACAGCAAAATCTTACGGATTTACAGTAGTACAAAATTTTCGATAAGAAAATTGTACTGTGAAAATTTAAATAAAAATTGTATTTATTGAAAACATTTTAGCTTTTAATAGAATAAAGACTTATCAATGAGTAAAGTAACTATTCACAAATAATTTGAGGTAAAAAAAAAACTAGAAAAGGAATTTTTCATTACGAGATGCTTAAAAATCTGTGTCAAGGTAGAGATTTTTCGATATTTCGGAAAATTTTGTACTACTTTAAATCCGTAAGATTTTGCTGAACATATATTGTGTTTTTTTGGTAGGTATTGACCCAAGCTCTCACCCCCTGCAGTATGTCATGCTATTTACTGGACATCCTGTATGTCGCTTGATCACCGCCTTGATAAGAGCACCCAATCTCGTCCAGTGTGTCATAATAGGAAACTAAGGGAATATAGCACTACTCCATCTCCCGTGGATGTCGTAAAAGGCGACTAAGGGAAGCTCAACCAGAGAGATAGGCAGCAATGTACTTCTTTGGAACATTATCCATACTGTGCTCACCAACCCGCCTACCAAGCGTGGTGAGTACTGGCAAATTCCCCCCAATATGATAATACAATTGTAGAATTCTATGAGGGAGGCCTTTGTTCAGTATTGGACGTTATATGAAGGGGTAGGTAAAGAATAGGGAAATACAATTTTATGTAAAAGTCTGGCTACGTGCAGTAGAAGGCAGACGTCTCCAAAATTGAAATACTCTTCTTAAGTATGAATGTTAATTAGTTATTTTGCATTATTATCTTGGTGTATTATACAATTATCATCATCATAATCATGTCAGCCAATCGACATCCACTGTTGAAGAAAGGCTTCCTCCATAGAGTTTCACAATTGCATCGTAATATTTGAGGGAATTTACCAATACTATTCAAGCAATAAAAATCCAGAAACATACGTCATGGAAGAGTGAATTGATGCTTTGCTTAAAACATAGTTTTAGAAAAAAGACTGACATGCACAGCGTGCCTTGATAGTAATGATTTCAAATGTCGATAATAAAAATGATTCCGTATCATTTTATAATCTCCAATGTTTTTGCTAAGCACGTTGCCGTCTAACTTGTTATAATTCACAAGGCATTTTCATCGCACTTTGAGTGTTAAATCTACAGTGGTGACGTTTGTACGTGTCGAACAAAATGGCGGCTTTGACACTTTTTTTGACCAAATTACGTACGTATTACGTGATGTTTGAGTCTTAGAAATTAGTGGTTATTTAATTATCTGTTTTAATGTGTGGTTAAGCGCAAACCACACGGTCGATTCTGGGTTCTGGCATCAGGGATAATTACAGCGATTTATAATAAAATAATGACAGCTTAGTATCAGTACAGTTCGACGTGCAGGACAGTTTGATGTGCAGATCAGTTCGATTTGCGGAACAAAAGGCATACCAACTTAGGCCCTACGCATGCCTTAAATATAAATATTGCTTGCCTGAAATAGTACATTTTAAAAAGCTGGTGGCAACAGGAAGGAATTAATGTCTTGCAAGCGAAGGTAGTGGCATTGGAAGTTTCCCTACTATCTGATACCAACATGTTACCATAAATAACGACAAGCGAGTCAGTAACAACACAGTACGACAGCTGTTAGAAGTTGAGGTTCTGTATTCTGCAGTATATATTCCACCTCAGTGCCAGATATTCGCCGATAAACAGTAGTATTTAAACTTTTTACATTACATTACTGTGTTCCAGTTAGAAGGGAAGGGTGTAGCTAGTGAAATTACTGGGCATAAGAGACTAAATAACTTAATGTCTCAAGGTGACGAGCGCAGTGTGATGCACGCAGTACTGTCCTGGGTAGTATTACAATTGTTATGGGCAGTCATCAGCACAAAAGATACACAACGGTCGAGGCGCTTCTCGGCGGTAGCTAAGTCCGACATACAGGCGACAATATGGGCAGGCATGACATTTACCACCCGGTGAATGACTTGCTTATCACCATGTGGTATAAAAAAAGTTTCGGCTGCGGATGGGTGGCCCATATTCAGTAGATAACATCTCGTGTTACTAGTAGGTATACAGCTCAGCCAAAGGACGTCCACTGTTGAATTTGATTTCAGCAATTGTGTCGTCATTTTGGACAGAATTTGCCAGTATTCACCACGCTTGGCAGGCGGGCTGGTGAGCGCAGAAAGCCTGCTGTTCCACGGAAGGGACGCTGCTGCCTATCCGTCTGGAGAGTTTAAACTGCCGTAGTCGCCTTCTACGACATCCATGGGAGGAGATGGAGGCTATATTCTTAATCCGGACCACATGGAACAAAATAGTGTTTTATTATAATACGGATAATAATGACTATAGTTGCCTCTTTACTGCAACACGTCACTACTGAACATGTGTCTCAATTATCGCTACAATGAGTGGTCATAATGGATATTTCCATAATCACCACGCTTAGCAGGAGAATGATATCGGTATGTTTTTATTAGCACTCTAAAGGATGCTGCTGCCCACCCTCTTGATAACAACTCTTAGTCGCCTTTTCAGACATCTATGCTTTGCTGGTAACTACACATTTAATAATTAAATAGAGAAAAACATTAAACTCGAGCGTACAAATACATATACTTATTTTAAGATCAACAGAAACGCCTTTTTCCTTCGTCCTTGCAAAGTTGAGCATCAACATTTAATAATAATCAGTTCGGTTTATCTTAAGATCAAAACAATACAGACATTTAAGTAACGGTTTTATATATTGCATGGTTTGCGAATGAGCCAAACAGTCGGCCTGCGGCGAAAAACTCTTACTCAGCACAAATTCAAGATTAGATATAATTAATTTAGTTTTATTCGTTGGATCGAAACGCCAACAATATAAGGTCTTAATTTAATAATCCACGATATTTTGCGTGCACGTATTTTTTCTTAGTAAACGCTAAAAGATGATGTGTGTATTACAAAAAAAATCCTTTTGTTTTTTTGTGCTACGTCGACGCCGCGCCACGCCTCCGCTGTGCTTTACCACCACCTTAAGTTCGTCAGCCAGCCGCGTCTACCATTTTCTTAATACATATATCTGGATAACACATCTAAAAGAACCAGTTAGTAATAAAATGATTAATTTATTTAAAAATTATTACACAAAATATGCATCCGATTCATATTTTTGTGATGCTTTCATTATCCTCGGCTTTCACTGAGGCGTCGTGCAGAATATCGTGGAGTATTGAAATAAGACCTTATATATTGATCTTACAAATTCACTTTAAATGATACGTAATTCCATTTAAAATCAAACATAATACATACAATTCTAATAAAATCTCGGCATTACTTCCTACACAACTTTAGTCTACATGTTTTAAGAAAAAAACTGAACATAATTTGTACAAGTTCCTACTGCATCACATAGGTACTACTTTTGATAGCAAAATACTATATACCAACGAGTGTTTAACCAACTGCAACGCAACTAACAACTCCAATACCAACTTATTATTAAATCTTTTATTGCAACGAAAATAGTAAAACGGGGTATGTAGGTCAACCCTAATCTTGCATAAAAAAGTATAGCTCGAGCCTGTTCACCAAAGCGTTGCATAGTTGCCGCAATGCGCCCGCGCCGCGCGTTGGCTAACTCGGTTAACTTGAGAAACTGACAACCCTGAAGGAAATTAGGGGACATTATCCATGCTATCATTTCTTATAGAGATTGCTGACGAGGTCAGGGTTTGGATGGGTTTGTTTTTATCTAGGGGCACATGATTGTGAGGTGTGTATTACTATTGCTTATATGACTAAAATTATTAAGAAGGCGGTTATTTAAGATTGGTACTGCTATGAGATCTATTATAAAACATACGAATATATCGGCTTGCTTTTAAAAAAAGTAGAAAATATTCGTTATTTAGACCGGTAGACTTATAGACAAATATAGACATATTCTAGTTCCTATATACTATTACTCCGGTCTGGTTGGGTTATTTACGGTGATTTTTTAGATAATATTGTGCCACTAATGCTGCAACTATGAGAAAAACGACTATAGGCAAAATTAGAAATATATTTGTAAAAGAATTGCGATAAGACTGATTTTTGTTTGAAAATAAATACCAACTTCTTTTAAAAATATTGCTAATATAGATAAAGTACTGCACAGGCCGTGTGGTGCCGGCTCAGAATGCCACCACCCCATCTCCTCCCATGGGTATCGTAAAAGTCGACTAAGGGATTAGCCGGAGGATGGGCAGCAGCGTCCTTCGAGTACATTCATAACTTAACTGCGATCGCCAACACGCCTGCCAAGCGTGGCGATTATGGCAAAACCCCCCAATTAGCCCACAACACATCCATATCGGTGGTTGTGGTGATCTTTGGGGGAGGCCTGTGTCCAGCAGTGGACTTCATTCGGCTGAAATGATGACTGCACAGGAATGTTATGTGGTAATACAAGGAAATTATTATGTTCTTAATTTCGATAGCATCTCCAAAACTAACTTGTGCATAATATACATGCTATTATGTTGACTGATACCACAATGTAGACCATATATAGACAACCCGGAAAAAGAAAATTTATAAAGACGCCAGAGATCAATACTCTGAGGAATATCACCAAAATTATTTGTTTGATTTCTGAACCTTGAATTTAATTTATTCGGAGACAGGAAGAGCTACAACCAATGTTGGTGGTAACCACTGGTTACACAATATAGCTCTTGGATATATGCTGCATACTGATGATTTGTTGCAATAACATCGGAATAATTATTTAGGCCCTATCAGAAAACCAACGCTGCAGCATAAATTGTTGTAGCATATGCTGAGAGAGAGACCTTTTTTCGGCCTCGTGCTGCACTACTGTAGCCATATATATTTTAATTTGTTAAGTTTGCAACGTCATCTTGTGCGAGTCCAAAATAAAACAGTTTCTTTCTTCATTTGCTGTATTTCCAGAGGCTGCGAAAATAACTTACTGTATTTAGGCAATTATTTTTAACAAAATCTTGTGACAGTGATTGCTCCTGTGTCGTAGGTACAGAGACATAAACCTTTATATCTGTAGGCCATAATAACATATTGTTCCGTTCATGTATCGAACCCGAAATCGTAGTGCAAGAAAGGTAAAGGCTTAGCTACTGCACCAAACGTAATGTCAGTCTTTTTTTTGTATCTGTAGTTTTATTTTAAACGATGTTCCTCTCTAGTATTTCTCCTGTGTCGTGGGACAGACATAAATCTCACATGCACGAACACCCAGACCCGAAACAACTATCTATAGATCATCCGCGACCCGTAGCGCAGAAAGCCAATTGCTTAGCCACCATGCCAACCGTGCCGTCGTAGTGGTACCGATTTTTTAATCATCTGCCATGTTGTTTCTTGAGAATAAAATTGGTCCTTTTGAATACGTTTCGGATCCAAGCAAATTAAGTTGTTGACAATGTCATCATCACACTAGTTATAATAACAGTTGGTTTATTGCCGAATGTCCTTTCATTTAGTTAGCATTAACATAGTAACTTTTGTGAGTTTTTGGTGGTTACAAAACTTAGCATTTGCAAATGAACGTACCGCAATTGCAATAGTTGACCAATCCTGAGTGAAGTTTTAGTGCGTTATTATACGACACTAAAATATGAATCATTAGCGATGCTGCATTTGAAACATTTTTGTCTTCTTCATCGTAGCGTCTTTGGTCCTGTTGCTAAGATCCTCTTGGTAAAATGAATTGGTCTATTCGTTCATCTTTCATCCAAATAAATGTCGTAAATGGCAGCCAGGAGTCTATTTAAAGCATATACAGTAGTTCTTTGTGCTAATAATAACGTATTACGATCTCAAACCCGCCTGCTAGGCATCGACTATCGACCCTAAGACTGATAATTGAAGCAGGCGGCTCCCTTCCATTGGGAGGTCCATATTCAGCAGACGTATGATCTTGGTTATAAAATTGGTTATAACAATATCTAGAAGGACAATTTATTACGGACTGCCGCTGTCGTGAACGGGAAACCTAAACACTATTGATGGTTGCGTTAGGAACGTATGTTGTTTATCGATTTACACACACAAGCGCATAGATAATGTTATAATTTGCCATATTACTGGTCTCTTAGTCTTAGTAGGTCTCTTATTGCAAGAGTTCGGCTAGGTAGGTGCCACCCCAGTGGCTCCAGTTCCAGGACACTAGCGCCCTAACCAGAACACAGTAATGTCTTAAGTTTAAACACTGCTTAGCGGGGAACATCTTGCACTGCGGTGGTGCTTTATTTTATTTTATTGGTGCCTAGTGGAATTTCTTCATGAACTTCCTTCGCCCCGGGGAATGGCGAAGGGGTATGCCGGACTCCTACGGCTAAAACCACTGGAGAGGTCATCTTCGGCACCTAAAGGAGGCTCCAGGTCCTTGTGTGATCACACTAGAGCCACCCACTGGTGCCACGCCTATAAGCACATCTCTGAGAGGGTGACTGTAAAGCGGTCACCCCCTCGGGGGGATTGTATAGAATCCCCCAAAGCGTTCCACCGCAGCGGGTGACCACATGCGTGCTACCGTCTGCTGTTGGGTCGCTCGGTGTGGGCACGCAGATTCCCCAATCTACGCACCCGCGAACCGAGAGGTCCCCGCCTTATAAAAACCCCCTGCGGGTTTCAGGCGTATGGGAATTAGGCGCCAGGGCGGTTGTTACCCCGGCGCCGTCTTCTCCTTCGTCGAGTGAGATCGGCCCTCTCCCGATCCCGCTCTGCGGTCTCCTTCTGGAGCATGACGCTCTCACAGAAGGAGACTACTGCATTCCACTGCGGTGGTACCTACCAGCTGGACTCTTGCAATAAAAGACCTACCACGAATGGATTCGACTATAATGATGAAATGATAGGCTGGAAAAATGTTGTCAATTGAAATTGCTCGATAGTATTACGATTTAGTTCAACAGTTTCCACCTGATACCATTACAAAAAAATTGACGTAAGAAGTAACCGTTTTATTATTGTATAGGCCAATGTACACCCGCATATTTCGTCAACACATACTTGTAAAAAATAATCATTTGCCAATTTAATTTTGTAATTCCTACTTAGTAGGCACACTGAAAAATGCTTAGTAATATGTTACTCGTAACTAAACGTTAAGCTAATGGTGGTGGTAACTACTAAACTCTTGTCCTACCGAATAGAGGTTTCTGGAATAGTTAAAGCGGGAATTAATATTAAATGGCGTTTCAGTATTCAGCTGTAAGCTATTTTATAAATAGTACCTTAAGTTTAGCTATATTAGTTAAACTAAAGAGTTATATATTCAAAGTTGGTTCCAGTTGAAAACCAGCGCCAGGTACGCAGTTGCCTGGCACATGCTGAACTGGACACCGATTTGTTGCAACTGTTATTGTTTGTGGTTATGATCTCGTATAACTTTGCTATTACTACTAGTAGCTAATCTAGTGTATCTCATATTTTGCAACAAATCAATGTTTCTTTCCTTTTTTAAACGCCGGCTACGAATAGCACCAACCCATTTCATCCCTTGGGTGTCGTAAGAGGCGACTATGGAATTAACCGGAGGATGGGCAGCAGCATCCTTCGAGTACAGTGACAAGTCAACTTCGATCGCCAACCCGCCTGCCAAGCGCGAGCAATGAGCACACAACACACCCAGACTGGTCGTTATGGTGATCTTTGGAGGAGAT
This sequence comes from Diloba caeruleocephala, assembly GCA_947459985.1. Taxonomy (NCBI): domain Eukaryota; kingdom Metazoa; phylum Arthropoda; class Insecta; order Lepidoptera; family Noctuidae; genus Diloba; species Diloba caeruleocephala. The sequence continues at coordinate 8,734,317 of OX381627.1, read as the reverse complement.
TTTTGTCCAGCAGTAGACTTTATTCGGCTGGAATGATGATGAATGTTTCTTTCTTTCTTTCTTTCTTTCTTTCATATAACAAAAGTTTTATAGTCGCAGTTGCTTACCTGTGTATACTCTAGTACGTTGTTGTCTACTTCCTAAATGTTCTCATTACGAGTCCATCTGAAAGTGAAAGTCCTAATAGAACCGTTCCAGTATTACGACATTAGGTATTATTTAAAGTGGTTTATTAAAGCAACATAGAACCACTTTAATGGTCTGGTGATTGCAAACGCAAAGGTAGTTTAGTTTCCAGGTTTACTGGAAATTGAATGCAAATATATTATTTAGGATATATTGTCAGGTCAAATGTCATTAAAATGTACCCAAGAAAAATGTAATTGATGTACAATCCTAGTAAAAATATATACTTAACCAATAAATACACAGAGAATTCGGAGCGAAACGAACCACCTCTTACCAGAGGACTAAGTGCGAGATTTTCCGTAATCGGAATATCGATTAGAGATAAAACAGTTAGCTCACTTCATATCATCTTCTGTCAGTCTTCTCGTGAATGCTGTTAACCACAATTTGTTTCAATCATATTGTAATCTCCATTATTTAAAAAGATTATCCATAGAGTTTTATGCCAGATTTTCCCCATGGGACCAACCAATAGGAACCCTGCAATTTAAGGGTTGAAAAAATGACTTAATAACAAAAGAACAAGATTATGCCAGTTGTTTTCTTTTTAGCATCTGTATTTACAGCAAAGATTAATACGTAAATAGTGTTGGAATAATTCCTAAATCACGAGATGTGAATGCACTACAAAGTTATGTCATAAGTACCATAGAACTATGCACATGCAGAATTACATAACGTATAACCTTTAAGTGTATATTTTGTAATCGGACGCTTCTTAAAAGCTATAATCGATGTTGTAATGCTTTCGCCGTATACTCGACCCCATGACACGGTAGTTTGACCTCTCTATACATTTATTTGCTCTATGTACGCTATTAAGGTGACTGTGGGAAATTCTTGATAATTTTTTAGCCACTTTTACGTAACACTGTGTCGTGAAAAGAATTGGCATGATTTGTTGTATATGTATCTTCTGTGACTTTGTGCTGTCTTGCAAAATTGGTTTAAGAAGATCTAGATATGTTATGTAAATTACGGAAGTGTTTATTTTTTAATATTCAGTGTAGACTGGAGGTTTTAATGTTGAAAAATGATTGGTGCAATTTTGTCTTGTAATGGTTTCGCCCGTTCTAATCTGATCTTTGGCAATGGTAGTTGATATTGACAGAGCGATTTCAGGTTGTCAGATTTAATCATGTAAATGATCTACACTGTGTGTTGTTATATTTATTATCTACATATATCTCTATTCACGGGTTTATATCACCTGTATGATCTCTCAACCCGGTATTTTGATAGGCTTACGCGGGGACTAGCTCCAACACGCAGAGGCCATTTAGATCATTTTAATCTAAAATGCACTCTTAACATACAGTCTCTGATTGTTACCGGAGGTGTAAACTATTGTATGAGATGGAAACTACAGTTATAAGATCTATTGCAATGGGTCCTAAATAGATTAATAAATACTTCGAAAAACTAAAAGAAACGGTGCCTGCCGTTCCAGCTTTAAGTGAAATTCTTTAATTTATCATTATTATTATCCTGCATTATGTCTTTAAATAAACCACGGATAGAGTGTAATTAAAAGGTTGGACTCCAAGATATAGGTGGCAAACACAAATTGAGAAGTATTTAGCGATTTTTTGGGGATTTTCCTGGCTGTTTTAAAACAACTGGTGGCCTTTGATTCTCATAGATATTGCAACGTCTTTTATCTTGCTTAGAATAAAGCAGATAAAGATTACAATTTCATATGTACTTTCCTAGCAAATTTACAGACACTGACTTTGACGGCGAAGAAAACAACGTAAAGATATCTGGATATAATGATCTGAGATTGCCAACACGCAGTGAGCAAGCTTGGTGATCATTGCTCGTTCCTTCTCTGTATGAGAAGAGGCGTTTGCCCTAGAGTGGGACAGGTATAGGCTGATATAAGGTTACCCGGTTGTTTTTGGATTGAGTATAGTTTCTGATATGTCACGAATAACGAAACAAACTCTTCGTATTATTAACTAAACTAAACTAGCTGGGCCCTTCGATTTCACCGCCGTTTAATAAAGGAAACCTGATTATAAATAAATAATTGATAGTAGTTCGGCATGGATATAAGTTACTCCTTATAACATGTTACAACAGTTATCTGCCAGTAAAAGTCCCGTCAAAATCGGTCCAGCTGTTTCGGAGATTAGCTGGAAAAAACAGACAAGCACACAAAAACATATCTATATTACATTATATTTTTTTATTATAAGTATCGTATACACTTTCATATGCATTTAGTAAAAAGTTGTTTGACATTTTAACATAACAAACAGACACTTCTATTTTATTTATTTGTATAGATATAAATGGCTAATAAAAAGTTAATGAACGGTTCAACTCACAATCAAATAACGATCCTACATTGACATACACGAAATGTAGCCAAAACGTAAATAAAATTCAATGTTCTATATCCCGTAAGGACATACAAATGTAAATAACTGTACTTAGGTTATTGACCTATGGACGCGAACATAATTATGTATGTATACGTGTCGTGATTCCCTGATATTGTCACTTCTTGGACTTTAACGGCTTTAAAGACGACAATTGAAGTGTTAACTGGGGCTCTGAAGTAAATGAGAAATGTTATTCAATGCATTTCACGTTTCTTCCTTGAATTGTTAGTTGTTTGAACTATTTGTTAAATTATCCAGTAACAAACCAATAAACCAAATGTAACCGGTCATTATCTTTTTTTTCTTTAATCTTTTTCTTTTTTTAATATAACTTTGCTCCACACTAGGATTTCTCCTGTGTCGTGGGTGCGTTTACAAACATGAATTCCACATACAATACACCCAGACCCGGAACAACTACCTGCAGATCATACAAATATTTGTTCCGTGCGGGAATCGAACCCACGACCCGGAGTGCAGCAGCCGACTGTATCAGCCACTGCACCAACCGTGCCGTCAGTATGGAAGTCTATGTAGGAGGTCTTTGTTCAGCAGTGAACGTCCTTCGATTGATATGATGATGATGATGATGGTGGTGGTGGTGGTGGTGGTGATGATGGTGGTGATGAGGTTGATGATATCAATAAATATGTCTGAAAACTTTTTGTTGGCTAGGCCTCTTTTTGCGTGGTTACGTGTAAAGAGCAGCTAACTCACTCTACCAGTGGTGGTCGTAAAAGGGGACAAAGAGGTCATCTATGTCCAGAGGTTAAACTAGCAGGCGACTATGGGCAACTATAGAGGCGCTTATAGCCAGTTGCACTCATTGATCGGTAAACGGTCGGTGAGGTTAAGCAACGCATGGCACGGTCAGTCTATGGATGGGTGACCGTATAGTGACCTGTATTTGACCTGAGCGTCTTCGTGCCTCAGAGGGCACGTAAAATTGTCGGCCAAGGTTGTTGTCATTAGACGGTAGTTGTATAAGTCAAGTAAGAGGCCTTAAGACGGGTTGAACAACTCTGACACAAGGTTGGCCACTAAACACACCAAAATAAAAGAAGACTATAAGCATTCTTTTACTAATAACAAACGACGATCACCGGCCTGTCGCCAAGTGTGGTGATTATGGTGATTGTTTATGGGCTGATATAGTCTTTCTCCATTGGGAGTACACTAAAATAGTCCTGATGTTTTGATACCACGATAAGCGATTTGCATAAATTTTTTTGTTGGGCTTTTCGCAATCACTTCTGGGAAGTGTGGTTGCTTAACCAGTCGGTTCTGACGAAACCAAAAGAGGCCTCCAGACAGGCTTAAAATTAATATTAAAAACTAAGCAAGTTGCGCTAAGGCCGCCTCCTTCGGGACACAGACGTCTGCTTAGAGCGTTGCTGGGAAAACAAGCTATTGTTTTGGGGACAACTGGATCGGTATTATTTAAAATGTATTAGGGGGGACATTTAAAACTACAGGCTCGGCAAGGGCTGGCGCGAGCAAGACACTGGGGGGAGAAGTAGTAATTTGAACGGGAAGGGCGGTAAAACGGTCGGGTGTTATTTCACCGTCAGGTTTTTTGGTATTAATATGTTACTGGTTTATATTCTACATCTGCGGTTAGCTATATTGTACTAAAACCAACATCGAAACCTATAAGGTAGTCAGTTACCTCCAAGAGGATTCTTTGATAATCCTTCTTCAGGAACTTTGTCATACGAATATTTTTGGTCTCCGACTAAAACAAACTTATGATCATAACTATACCGTTGCACTTAAGAGCTCTTAACTAAACACTCAAGGAAAATCTGAGTCAAGTGATTCATTTCCGAATAAGTAGATAATCTAACGGTGGCATGTTTTCGTAAGTGACAGCATGTGTAAATTACAAACAAGGAGGAGCTTTTCAAGTGCAAAGAACACATAGAAATTAAAAGTGCAAAAAGTGGTAATACTTCTTGAATTGATTTTATGATGTTTGTGAGATGGAGGGGTGTATTAATTAGGTCATAAAGTGTACTACATAAAAAACGAATGAACACAATTTTGTTCCACTATCCACCTCTCGGCTCCCTCATCAGAATGTCATCAAGTAGGGACTCGTCAAAACAAACCAAATGAGCCTAAACTCAAGGGGTTTGCTTAGCCATTCAATGGTTCCGTTATCCCCCTCCTGGCTCAATTATCGACATTCAAGATTAACTTATATAATTCGTTACTTAGTTTTTTTAATAGGTATCTAATAGGAACTCTACTAGTAAATTATTGCTATCATAATGAGCCCGTTATTGTCCCACTGTTGGGCATGGGCCTTATTCTCACGATGATAAAGGTTAGGCTTTAGTCCATTACGCTAGCCTAGTGCCGGTTGGCGGACACACACAGCATTGAGGACATTTTGGAGCCCTCTCAGGTGTGAAGGTTCCGTCACGATGTTTTTCTTCACCGTTAACGCAAGTGATAATCAAATTACCGTACATAAATCTGGAAAGTCAAAGGTTAGGGCTGGGATGGAACTTAGACTGTATGGCATGCAAGCCCTCAACCACTAGGGCTATCACCGCTGTTAACCCTTAGTTACAAATTAAATTAATTATTAATAAAACAAATTAAAATTGTAAGTAGTTTTTTTTAATAAACGCGATGAGTTGCCTATTTTTCCTAAAAATAAAGTTCATTATTAGGTATTTCCGACGGACACTATTTATCTTGCATTCTGCCCCTCGGCTAAGCGAGCTAATAGAATTTGTAAACATACAATTTGAAAGTCGAACTGCGGAAGAGTGACTAACTTGGACTTTAGAAATAGATGGAACCGTGTATATTTATTTAAATGATCGTCCCTTCCATATTTGTATGGTTTCGGTTATGCATAAACGCGTGTTTCCGTAGATGTAGTAGACTGCCAAGGCAATCGCAAGCAAGGGGTCGGGCAAGATCTCTCTGGCTATGTTGGCAGAGCATGAAAGTTGGGGTACAATGGTTTCCTTCTGTGACAGCGTTATTCTTCAAAGGACACCCCTTCGGAGGAGATGGAGTCGGGGTTACAGTGCTCTGGCACCAGTATCCAACTCCTCCAACACGCCTAAGCCTCCTGCCGTCACTATATGGCGGAAATACTTGCAACTTCCAAGCATAGCTCTCTCCATAGCTCGCTGAGTGACCTTGAGCTTTCTTATGAGGCCCATTGTGAGTGACCACGTCTCTGTTCCATATGTCATCACTGGTAACACACACTGGTTAAAGACTTGCGTCTTGAGGCATTGCGGTATTGTTGACGAAAAGACGTTGCGAAGTTTCCCGAACGCTCCCCAGCCGAGTCGGATTCGACGATTGACCTCTTTCTCGAAGTTGGACCTACCTAACTGGACAGTTTGTCCTAGGTAGACATACTCGTCAACAACTTCGAGAACAGAGCTCCCAACGGATATTGGGATGGGCACGACATGGGCATTTGACATGACTTTTGTCTTGCCCATGTTCATTTTAAGGCCCACCTGTTGGGAAACTCTGTTGAGATCATCGAGCATTGTGCTGAGCTCTTCAATTAAATGCAAAGTATTTGCTTACTAACCTATAATTTTGACGATTATCTTAGGCCATTTAAGACCGACCTTTACCCACCTCCTTTCATAACTAATTGGTATGGCAAGCCTCAAAATAGTCCATTCAGAAAAAGTAAAGGCAGACTGATAATTATGTATTTTATGGTTATTACAATGCAGTCTAGAGAACTTAAACATATAGTAGGTACTGGAAGTGGCAGTCGTACATACTGCTACATATCAAGCTATACTTAGGCTGATGTATCGGCTTTCGTACCATAAGAGATCAGCTTATACTGGATATGTATAGCTTGATATGAGCGGTGTGTACAACTCCTGAGTCGTCATTATATCAATTTACATAAGTCAATATTGGGAATTCCTAATATTTTCTTTACACGTCCAGTGTTTTCCTCGGCTGTACTTAACGGTGTACTGCAAATATCGAGATGTGTTGGTTTTAGCACTTCTGTCTATGCATAATCTATGACTCTTTAAATATATCTGTACCTTATTTTTTGGATATAGGTACAATGCACTGTGGTAACCCATAACGGGACTGGTTTTAATGTGTGTTTTGAAGTTAACGCATTAAATATATTGTCGAGTTTATACATGGTTATTGTAACAGTATGCGTGTATGTGGGTAATATCGGTGTACTTAGGTAAAAAATATTAAGTTAGATATTTGAAAAAGAAGTGGCAGGCTTGGACCGACCTTCCAGGAAGAAGGCGGTGCGCACGTGGTCACGTGCCGCCGTGTGCGCAGCACAGCGCAACACGAGGCTTGGGAGGATCCTTTACAATCCTCCCCGAGAAGTGCCTGGGGGACGAGCTTTTCACAGTCGCCTTTCCTCCACTAGATGGGGTGACCGCTTAACAATCATCCCCTCCGTGATGTGCCTAAAGGCGTGGCACTAATGGGCGGCTCTAGTGTGATCTTACGAGGACCTGGAGCCCCCCCTTCGGTGCCGAAGATGACCGCTCCAGTGGTTTTAGCCGGTAGGAGTCCGGCATACCCCTTCGCCCTTCCCAGGGGTGAATGAAATTCCATGTAGGTTTTCCACTGGACATCAATAAAAAAAGGCTTGGACCGACATGGTGGCGTTTCTGTATAGACACTTCACCACTTCGATAAACCGATAGTCAATGTGGCACCGCTGCAGAGACGATAATACTTCAGAAAATATTATATTATATTGAGATAATTATCATCACCATCGTATTAGCCAAATGAGTTCCACTGCTTAACAAAGGACTCCTCTTTCACAAAAGAGGGGTCCCCCTTTTTCGCTTGGCAAGTGAGTTGTTAAACGCAGTATTGCTATTTTTCCGCAGAAGGTCCTTCTGGTTGAGATTCCCGCAGTCGTCTTTTACGACATCCACGAGAGGGAATGGTGCTATATTCTTAATCCGGACCTCGTGCGGCTTATTTCTAGGCCATCTAACCACAAAGTAGGTGTAGTTGGTTGGTGCAGTGGCTGATACAGTCTGCTGCTGCGCACCGGGTCGTGGGTTCGATTCCCGCACGGAACAAATATTTGTACGATCTGCAGATAATTGTTACGAGTCTGGGTGTATTGTGTGTGGAATTTGTGTTTGTAAACGCACCCACGACACAGGAGAAATCCTCGAGTGGGGCAACGTTTAAAAAAAAAAACTGTTAAATTTGAATTATTATGTATTGAATTTAATTCCTGTTGCGTCAACAATAATCTTTATGGTTTGTGTACGAATATAAGCCAAGTCTAGACAATCATAACATCGCACAAACATTATAAAATATATTCCATTTAGCAAAGATTTATCATAATGCCTATAAATATCCTTTTTACGGCGATTCGCAATGCTCAAATCGCGCACATTATAATATCAGATTGGTCGTATATTGTCGTTGTGTGAAAAACGGCAATTTCGATAATGTTGCCATGAATCATACTGCTTACTTCCTTGTTCGCACGTATCAGGTATAATAGGTACGGTTTTTAAATGCAGTGACGTTATTCCGTTTGGGGTCCGGATAAAAAATATAGCACTACTCCATTCGCATTTTACGACATCCAAGGGAGGTCCTCCCTTGGATGTCGTAAAATGCGACTAACAGCCGAAATTAATAATCGATCTAATTTAAAATCTTTGGATTTCGGAATACGGAATACGGTGTTAAATGTGATCATAGCACAACAGATGAATTTCGAAATTTTAAATCTAAAGATTTTGGATAAGATTGATTATTAATTTCGGCTGTAAGGAACTCCCTTCTGTAGAACAGTTGCCATTCTGCGCTAACCAACCCACCTGCAAAGCACGGTGATTATTGGCAAATTTCCTCAAAAATTATCTCATTAATGTGGAAATTTATGGGGTAGGCCCTGTTCAGCGGTGGACGTCCTTTGGCTGATATGATGATGATGATGACGATTATTTTAATTAATATGAAAACAGACTTATATATGCTTTTATGCAAACGAGCTCTTTCATGGGAATTAATTACATAATTGTACATACTTGCATTTTTATTATTTGTTCCAAAATTTGTGATTTACATTAAAACAGATAGCCTCCCATAATCGTTAACATTTTATTTACTTAGGTACTTCAGAAATCAAACAAATTAGTTATTTGTGTTACATCAGCGTATTGTTACATAATAGAATGTAGTTCTTTTGTATGAAATGACTTTGACGATCGACCCAAATAGTGAGTAGCGCAAATTAAATATATTTGATCGTAACAATTAACTATTTTGTTTTATTTATGCAAATAAGTATACAATACAAATAACACAGAGAAGACATTGCTATGATGTGTACATAAACAGAAGAATTAAGTTATCTAATAATAGTAAAACTTGATTTAATGACTATGATTATAAAATCGTATAAGCTATTTGGTTTACGGTATATTGATCAGTAAACCAAATAGCTTATAGCCAAGAATAGAAAACTGCCATCTGTCACGATATCCTCAGTAGCATTTTAAGAGATTATTATAGATGAATGGGCTGCAGCACTCAGTTTATAATGATAACTCGAGACTGGGTTAGGTGCAACAAAACTACAATCGATAAATGAAAACATGCAATAGCAAAATGAAAATATGGAATTGTAAAATGTAAATCTGCTACTGCAAAATGAATGTATAGAATTGTGTATGCCGAAATACATTTGTATATAATCTGGTCTGCACTGGTAACCGTTTAAAAGGCTTGCAGAGGATCAATGACAATCTCATTGGATATAACCGAAAACCCGGAGGCATGTGGTGCCACCCAAAGTTCTAACGTGCACTACCATAATAAGACATTTGTCAAATCTTGACGGCAGGTCTGGCGCAGTAGCTCGTCGCTTAGCTTTCTGCACCCGCGACTCGTATCGCGGGTTCGATCTCCACGCGGTACAAGTATCTCTTTGGCCTAAATCATAGTTGTTCCAGGCCTGGGAGTCTGTGCATGAGAGCGTTTGGACACAGGAGACATCTTAATGTGAGTAACAGTAAAAAAGATCTTATGAGATAAATTAACTTTGTTTACTTTGTAATAGAGCCAGCTCAGGCTTCTTTTTGGTCCACTATACACTTTTGTTAAACTAAAATCGAAAATATGTATGCTTTTACCTACTGCATATGACGATAATTTTTTGATACCCAGTGAGTTATATTGTACGGACGTAGCAGTAACATTGTAATCAATATGGAGCTAGCAACATTGGAGTTGTCACGTCATTGCATAACACAGCTCTACATTAAGCTATCCACCGATAAGAGCAGCTTCTTTAAGGGATATGATTCGGAAAGCAATTATCCGGAAAAGAACTGGGTCTCCGACATACATAGCGTGCAGAATTAGTAAACTTGTCGCGGAGTGCCTCCCTCCGTGTTTCCTTCACGGTTAGCTCAACTAGGAGGCTCTCTCCACGGCAGCAAGTAACGGAGTTCAGTTATTGTGATTCAATGAAACGTAGCATATATGTTATATAGGTATATTGATATTCACAACTTCAACACTTCATCTTCATGCTGATTATTATATAAATTTTAAAATATAGCTTACTATCACAATTTAAGCTAATTAAAAATAAGTAATTGGAATGTTGCAGGAGACTATTCGTCAGAGCGACAGCTGTGTGTCGAACCACTAGCGTTCAGGATCCAATGTGTAATGATGATGATCAAAATATGAAGAGCGACTCTACGTCACATAAATTCGAATTTTGATTTGAATAAAGAATGATTCGTGAGGTGGACAGTGATGGAAATAAAAGGTATAAAGTCATGAAAGAGGTTGATTGAAATGAAGATTAAGGATGACTTCGTCACAAACTGAAGTGGTACTGAGCTGGCTATGTCCGTACAAGATCCAATGGCTGTTGTAGCAGACGAGTCTTCAGGACCGTGAAACTGCAAACGCAGTGTGGGACGCCCTCCAGCCAGATGGACCGAAGACATTAAGACCGCCTCTGTACACTTTTGTGCATCAAGAATAAATCAATAAATAAGACCGTCCAAGGACCTGAAGAAGGCTGTGGGGTACAAATTGAATGCTTGCCTATATCCAGGGATACTGGGATAGGCCGAGTTGGTTGATTTATTGACCCACCGATATAAGCGTAATATTCACGTGGAAGTCTGCCTCGACGCCAGTCCCACATGAGATAGACTTGTTATTACTAGGCTAAACGTTTGAACGACACCAACGACTCACAATATTCTATAATCATTTATTGCAGCTCATAGTTTTAATATTACAAAACAAAACCAAATCAAATCAATTATAGTAATCGTCTTTCATTTAATACCATTGCTCGACTCGTTGCACAAATCGATTATTAGGAGTGACGACAGGCAGATGTATCTTAATTACACTCCTAATGATTCGACTATATGACAGATTTCATTAATCATCTAGTTTTAGATTAATCAAATAACGTCACTGAATAAATAAATAGATATCTAATTAAGTACCAACGGCCGAAATTAATAATCAATCTTATCCAAAATCTTCAGGTTTAAGATTTTGAAATGATCCGTTGCTGTGTTATGGTCACATTTATCACAAAAAACAGACCTATCCGTCATCCGAAATCCAAAGGTTTTGGATTAGATTGATTATTCATTTCAGCCGTTATTCACATCTTTCGAATAATTACAGTAGACAAGAAATGTGTCATAGATAATATTAAGTCTATTTTTATAAGAACTCGTAACAAATTTGAATATTTTAGTAAATTATTGTAATGCAGCGTTTCTTCGTCAATTTTATGACTCCTTAAAGCATTGTTGGTATTCCTGATTTCAGTAAAGATAATATCTAAAGTAACTTTTTAATGTTATCATTAAAAGAAAACAAAAGCGTGTGAGATATATATCATCATAATAAATAGATATCTAATTATGTATGTATGTATATGCTTAAGTTAAGATGAAAAAACAAAACAATTAACAGAAATCGATTAATTCTTTACTGAATTGGTTTTACAGTGACACAAATTATATCAGTACCTCCTTAATTTTATTCTCATTTTGAAGACACTTTCATAAAATTACTCTCGTAACAAGATTACGTTCAGAAACAGATGTAAACATATATGTCACGTTAAGGTCAGAACAGTTTTAAAATTACCAAGTCGTAAGTTAGTTTTATAACTAGCAGATTTTTTATTACAGTATTGACCGATTAAACAGGCTATCACCGGGTATTTTGTTTAACTTCCGGTAACATTCAAGTTTAATTTTGTTCGTCTGTTTGTTTTCGTGACTATAAAGTGTATTACGGCACGAATATCATTATGTAACCTACTTTGGTTCGCAAGAAACCTATTAGGCTACCTATAAAAGATTTTGAATGAATTTGTACAGCTACGCCTTTCGTTTACGCTCTGAATGGAAACAACTGAGTTGGGTACAGGCAGATTTTTTAAGTTTACCAGTTTGAAGTATTTATTATTTTATTGATATGTTAAAAGCCAATAATTTGTTTGTCCTTCCTTCTTAGTTACCTTCTGATGGGCCTAATTAATTTTTTCATATTTATTTTGTGCAAGATTCATTTTTTTTTCTTCATGCTACAACTTTGTGGATATAACCTTCATTTCAAATCTCATTTTCTTACCAATACATCCACTTCTTTTTAAAATATTATATATGATTTAGCCTCTTCATTTAGTAAACTTAAAAAAGAACCGGATGGTAGAAATGGCTGCTACTACAGCAATATTAATTCAACGCGTTAAGTATAAAATATCTAAAAAGTTTACTAGCCCAAATATACAACACGCATACAATAACAAAACGCATACAGATATATAAAGCACATTACTATCATATACTCTCGATTTCAACGATTACAACGAGTACACGAAGTATCTCATAATTGTAACGTAGGCACGCTCGCAGACGAAAGTTGGCCAGCTAGTGACGTAACCGGCCCTGCTTCCGATCTCGTGACCTTTGCCTTTATTATACATATTTTAAATGTTAATTGGACAAGAGTACAATGTCATTTTTTACATCGCATGTTTGTTATAACGAATTACGAGTAGTTTGCTATGGTTTTTTTCCCAATGACCGACAGATCACAAATGATATGGTTTCAAATCTTTGTTTGTTCTCCACTTGAGGGACCTATGTCCTACGTCCAGTTGAACAAAAACCTGGGCTTTTTTAATGACCGTACCTATATTATTATAGGATAAGAAAACATTGCCATTAAGAGAAGAAGCTCATATAGGTACAGAACTAAAAGTTACTTCTACTTTTAAACACAATACCGTAGAAGAAAATGGGCTTAAAGCATTTTTGAAGCTATCGTTCTTTTTGGCGCGTTGATGATGTTAAAATTAGGAGCTCGCGCGCATATCTTTACGAAATTCCGACAGTAAAAAAAGAAAAAGAAAAATAAGATTGTATAATTACAAGTAATAAGTTATTTTACTGACTAATAATTGATTTTAATTATACCTATTTGACTCGTAAACATTGAGGTATAATGCACTACGTACTAAAGTAGCTAATACAAACAAATAATAGCGCGCAACTTGATGACCGACCGTCATAGAAACATTTCAATGAAATATGACCGTCAAGATATTGATAATATTTAAGTTAGGCATGTTTTAAAGATAACATTTTTAACTAACTGATGTAAACTCACTACTTGACTTTTACAAATATGTTTCTCGAGTTATTAAAACAATATCTCACTGTACATGAAAGCGTATATAAGTAATAAGCATAGACTAAGTAAGTTAGGGTGTATGCACTCTAACATTAATAACATGTGACAAAGATTCTAGTCGAGGCGTCTTCTCTAGTACATAGTATATTATACCTCAATGCTCGTAAATGACAATTAATATTTTAATCATTTTATCTGTTTAAAAATAAATATCATTTTAATTTAAATCATGTTCTTGAATCAAAACTTAATTTGTAATTAAATTCTTTCTTCGATCATTTACCGTTTTTCTTACCGACGTAAAATATTGGAATGCGGAATGAAAAAAGGTTACGCCAAAAAGGTATATTATAAATACTAACGCGTGTACATAACACACATTTTTATATGTGATACCTGACCGGTCCGGAATATATACTGAAGTGAAAGAGTTACACAAAGCAAGTTTGAGTGATTATCTTTTACCGAGTATTTTCCATAGTCTTTGTAGGAATACATATTCTCATGAATGCGGTTATGTTTGCCGGTCTTATATGAATAAGTCACTTTAGAGTACAAAGCCCCAGCCAACTTAAGGTCATGTCAGAACAAGTACTTTTTGTTTTACAAGAAGTTCAAAAGTTTTTTTTTTTCTCCGTTAACGCATGTTTTTTTACTAACAATTTGTATTCATTGTAGTAGTATGGCATACTTTTTGATGGACTTTTCTCACATGACATTTACGTAATTAACAACTGGAAACACATTTTTTATTTCGCCTATGATATGTGTCGACCGTACTTGACAGTCACAACGATTATGAAACAAAATGTTGATTGAAAAAATAAACTAAACGGTACGATACATAGCGACATGAATAAATTTATACTTTTTTTGAACGTACTGGTTGTGCAACCGTGCTTGGTTGAGTGACCAGCGCGAGCGTGGGCATCGCAGATGTGCACAGCGATATGTTGCAATTCCAATGCAAGTTATAACAAGTTTGTAGTAAATAGTTGCATTGCGTAACCGGCATTGTATTGCGAATCGGTCGGATTCACACTATCAGCGTCGCCGTGGTTTGATTTTTTTTGGTAACAGTTCCGATTCGGTGTTGTCACGTTTGAAATGGCTTACGTGGTTTTTATTTCTAGAGTTTTTCGCATAATATTATTACTATGAATATCATCTTGACGATTCGCGTCGCGATTTACCAATTTTTGAAATGGTAATATGCAAATTTTGCACTGGCGTATCGGTACAGTTTATTTTTTGTAATTGACTAATTAATCGTCTGTTCAATATTTGCTAAATAAACAAATATTAAAATTTTGTAAAGAGCATGTTTCTGAAAAATGGCGAAACAATTGGCCGTGAACTTAAATTGCAATTAATTAGTATTGCAAGAGGTGAAAATGTTGCCATCATAACAAAAACGGGTTTATAAATTACTAATTGAATTATTCATTGAATAAAACTAAGTCTTTTGTATGGTATCGTTAAAGGTTTGGCTAGGAGACTTAAGAGTCACTCTAAAGAAGTATTTATATTGTAAGCGTAGTAGATAGTTATTTAAATTCTACAGGAAGCTTATGAAGCGTTCTTTTACATTCATTTAGATCTGAAGGATATGATAACATTAGTATTTAATAATGTTGAAAAGCTGAGATTACATTTAACTTCATGTAACCCAATGTAAATGCCAAACCATTGACCTGTCAGGCCGAGTCAGAGTAACTACGGAACCACACTAAGGTATTATTAACTCATTTGCTTCCTAACTTTTTAATTTTTCTGCAGTGTGTATCGTTTTTATTCAATCGGTTCAGCCTACTGCAGTCTGCTGGTTGAGATAGGCCTCTCCTAGATTGTGTGATCGTTTAAGGGACGTCATTGCACTTGGCAGACGCTTGATGAGTACAGTATGGCTACTATTCCACAGAGAGGACGCTGCTGCCCATCCCCTTGTTTTAGAGTCCCTTAGTCGCCACTTACGATATCCACGGGAGGAGATAGATTGCTGCTATATTCTTATTCCGGACACCACACGGAATTTGTCACGCTGCATGGTTACATTTAGGTGCTTCCTGTTGTGCTCCGCCTCGCTGCCTCCGTAATTAAACTCTTCTTGGAGAGGCAGGCAGTCTCGTAGCACGAGACACATATACTAGTGGTACTCTTTACCATTAATTGTACCCTTTTCACCAGATGACGTGGCAGCTATATACTAAAAATCTATGGTTTGGCACATAACGATGGATAGAAACCAGAGGTGTGTTTGTTCAGTCCCATTTTCCAGGCTCGGTTCTGCTGGTGCTGCCATTGTAGTTGTGAAGACCATAACCGATACAATGAAACTATAGTAACCTCGTCGGGTGATTTTAAGTCTTTTGGAGTTGACAAGCTCTGAATATGAGATCCCAGTGCGTCTCTTTTTTAGAGATGTTGCGAGATGTTTGGTCTATACCTCACATGGTTAGAGGGACCTGTTGGACTCAGAATAGCATTGGCATTCAACGTGGCAATGCTGCCAGTCTCATGGGCAGTTTACCTTTAGAAGTATTTTGATGCCTAGGTACTTTTTATTGTACTTTTATACATCGTATTTTATAAATTTCTTGTACAGTTTGGCTATTATTTAGTTCATAGTAGGTTGAAATGTTTACAAGATTGTAGTTTGTATAGCAACAACATAATGTGAATATTAATAGTTGAAAGTGAAGTTTTCCCAATTTTATGTAGTGTCTTTTTCATGGTAATAAAGTAACGATTTGGCATAAAATTACCATTGTTTTCATGATTCAATGTCATTTTTTACTCTACTGAAAAAGTGATAAACTGCTAAAGTGCGAATCGACGATAACAGACGGGCAATTTACGAGACACGAGAAAGAAAAATAATATACCTAATACAATATAAATAATAAAACAAAACTTGAGTTAGTACAGTGTCCTATCCTTAGTAAAGGCACACGCACAAAGATCTCTCATAGCATATGCCACTTTGCTTGTACAATTTCATGAATACTTCCAAGTTACATACTCATTTTCTTATATCCATATCTGATCGCGACGCTGGACATCTCTTGACCTAATTATATACAAAATTTGTTTTTAAATGATGATCCACACTAGTATTTCTGTTGTACAACCATAAATCTCACATACCCGGAACAAGTACCTGAAGGCCATACAACATTAATCTGTGGAGGAACTTGCAAACCGTAGCGCAAGCGCAGAAAATCAACCGCTTGCTACTGCCATTTAATAAAGCGACATTTCCATATTGCCACATCACCACGAGAACTACAAAAAATTATAATGACCGTCTACACTAGATAATACACCTTGTCGTAGGATGTTCAGTAGGTAACTGCATACTGATCAACCCGTAATCTAATTATATATGACGCAACAAGAACAAACCACGACGATCGAATCACTGTCCTCCGTAACTGTTACTCAATAACGCGTTACATTTCACCCGTTATTTACCTGTTCTTTCGCCTGTTACGTGGTAACGTTACTGCTTTTTGCCTACCTCTACCGTAGTTGTAGTTTATATAATCGTTTACTGGTTACTTATTCGTTTTCAGTGCTACAATAGGATACTTGTGGTGTTGATAATGGCGTGTTCATACAACACTTTCTCGTGCATTTGTATCAATGCTCGAACGAATTCGAAAAAAATAAAAATAAGTGTTGATATAAAAAGTAATTTTGATTTCTTTTTTGAAGTATTTAGTAATGGAAATAAACAAACTTTAAAGTCACCTTAATAAGCGCGTAATACTTTTAACAAAATAAATTAATTATTGAAATTTGCGGCCATATTTGAATGGCTAATTTGTTCCGTGCGGCTACAGATCGAGAGGATTTAAGTTTGATTAAATCCACTCATTTTTCTAATTCATAACCTTCCATTGCATACACTATTGACGTGGACGTAAAGTTAAGCTAAGTTAGATGGGGTTCATATGAATATTAGTAATGAGATGCGCATATTAATTAGTACCAAGTTTAAAAAAATACATTAAATATAATTAAAAAGAACAGTAACAGCGTACATCCATGTTATATTAATCTTAAATACCACAAAAATGAGAGTAAAGATATTATATTTGGAAATCTTTGGGGGACCCCGCGTTCTTTATTTTAAACAACTAAATACTAAATAACATGATTGAGTATCGTGCGCTTTCATGATATATTACTAGATTATGGAAGCTAAAATGTACTCGTGGGGTGGAGATCTGTTGACGTGAGATACTATGAAATGTAATATTTTATGTTGTGGTGAGAAATAACAATATAATTATTATTATTCATTATATCAATCTCTTATCGCCCCCAATACAGCTTCTAACGCTGAATCAGTCTGAACCCACAAAGTCAGCATTTGAAAGCGACCAGCAATCGGTTTGACGTTTGACCTTCCACTGTGTCGCAAGTGACGACCGGGTAGTGGCCGTGGTTGCTCATGATCAAGGAGAAATGACTTTCAATATATTGAAAGTGGTGAATGTTAAGACGATAGATTGAAATTGGGAAAAATACTTGTTAATTTGCTTGAAGCAGACGATGATGCATTCATATAAATAAATCAATGTCTCCGGGGATTTTCCTTCTCTCTGTAACTTTTCGTCGGATCTGATATTTACTATTGGTATATTTTCAACAAACTTTAAACCGAGTTTGTTGTCAAAATAAAAACATAATATTGAGATAAAATTTAATGACATAGATAAATTACGTTTCCGTCACCCACGGCGGTTAAGCGATTTTAATTTATTCAGAGACACTGCTCTAAATTAAAATACTTCCCGAAAAAACGTAGTCATCTGTTAAATTATATGATTTTAAACAACATGATTATTTTTGTAAACGAAACCATACGATGGCACAAATACGAAATAGTGACACACAAACTAACAGAGAGACAAAAATTGTTGACGATGTTCGATATCCAGTACTCCGTCTGTGAACAGACTTATGTAACATGTCTTGAAGAGAGCGGATCTTGGAACAATAAAGCAACAACGAATACCAACAATCGCTTCTTATATCATCACATTTTCAATTTACAGTGCCAAATATTTAATATAACGAATTTTTGCACAATCTATTTGGTTTATCTGATATTTTGTAATAGCATTTAAGTAACCATTATGATCTTAAGAAGATTAGACTAATTATATTTTGATTTTTTTTCAATCATCATTTCGGCCGAATGAAGTCCACTGCTGGACACAGGCCTCCCCCAAAGATCATCACAACGACCGATATGGGTGAGTTGTGGGCTCATTGGGGGGGTTTGCCATAATCGCCACGCTTGGCAGACGGGTTGGCGATCGCAGTTGAGTTGTTAATGTACTCGAAGGACGCTGCTGCCCATCCTCCGGCCAATCCCTTAGTCGACTTTTACGAAACCCACGGGAGGAGATGGGGTGGTAGCATTCTAAATTATAAATTATAATTGTTTGCGGGGTTTTTAACATATTTTAAAAACCTAATGCTTTTCTGTAGACACCAAAGATCAATTATATAAAGTAATATCAACTTATCTAAAATTATTTTCTTTAACAAATCAACGTTTGGTACTAGCTATGATTCTTTCAAGGCTCGTTATCTGATTTTAATAAAAAACTCAAACAGTTATTGTTTTAAGTCGTGAATGTCTCTTATTATTTATAATTAGCTGGTTTATTTGATAAACAAGATCATCAATACATTAATATCTATTTCTTATTAAGCTCTTATAAGGCTACGGTAAATTGTTAAATAAAAATATGACATCAGTCAAGGCGCAGGTAAGAAGCGGCATGAATATTGAAAAAAAATCGTTGTATGACCTTATCTAGAGTCACAGACAAGATTTAAAATTGGTTTAATAAAAATGTATTTATGTTACTATTATTAATCTATTCGTTTTCTATTATAACCGTCCTTAAAATTAGGAATCAGACTAATTTGGAGTAAAATTTATTTCTTCATAGCAACATTCAAATAATTTCCCAACTTTTTGCAATATGGTACTATACTTCTATTCTATTAACTACCTATGTGATGCTAACAAGTTGTGTAAATCTGCCTAGTATGTGATACCGTTGTACAATATTGCCTTCTAGATATTTCTACTTTTGGAGAGATCTGTCCATCTCTCTCTAATTAAGTATGATTTAGTAATTTAGAAATGCATGTACAAACATAATGCAGTAAACGCTTGAAGCTTTGTGAATGTTGACCTGATGGCTCTCGATAATAGGTTCCCCGGTCAGCGGCGTCCTCCTGTGCTAGTACGTAAAGTGTGAGGAGTGAGTGAGGTATCTTTATGGCTGTTCATTGGAGCGACTAGCAGTATTTGGGACGCCGAATTTCAGCAGTGTACGTTTTAGGGCATATATAAATTCTACAAAAAAGATTTTTATTTTATTAGTTTTCTTTACGTTTATATGCTCCTGGTACATGAATTGTGGCAGTATAAGGTATGGCTAAAAGCACTACAACCGTGGTTGTGCTATTGTCGACGACAAACATCGCAAGAAAATCTAGAGGAACTTTATATAACTTATGTTAACAATATCTCTACTCTAATAACTTTCTACGCCAATTTATCATAGTATACTTAGTAAAACCGACAAAGAACCGAACAATGTGTCGGTAATATGCAAAAAAGTTTACAAGATATACTGCGGCAGCCTAGGAAATGGTTGTTACACGCGAAGTGGACGTGTGTGCGTGAGCTGTGTACGTTCACGTGGCGATGCGCGAGTGTCACGAACAGCTGATCGTTGGGTTATAGTCTAAGAGCCCGTGAACCCCAGACCTTCGTTATTTTATAAAAGCTGAAAGTTTGTCAGCGCATGCTCCCAACACAGGTAAGAACGATGGACTATTATGAAGTTTGGGTTACCGTGGCTTTGGCAGGTAAACGGTACTAAAGGTGTGTAAAATACCGATCTAAATTCATCAAATAATAAAGTGTGATTTTTTGGTATTACCTTCAGAATATTATTAAAAATCACGTTATTGATTGCCAGACACTTAACATCGTGGCAACCCCTTGCCAGACACCCCTAATGTTCATGAAATTATAATTCTACTTATGTTATAGTATAAAAGCTGATTTTTATATATAATACTTAGGTAATAATTAGATGATGTTTCCTCATCAGCCAGACATTTTTGATAGTTCCAACCCCTTGCCAGACAATGATGTAGGGTCGCTGTAGGAGCGAGCGCGAGACAGTATATGTATGGTGGGTGCGAGTGAGATGGCGAGATAGGTCTATCGCGATCCCTCAATAACAGATTATAAAAAAAAACCAAATAAATAATACTCAAAAATTTAATTAAAAATATATTGATAACATTACAAGTTACTATAAAGCATAAAAAATAGATTGATGTCATTACAGATTATTATTATTATTATAGTTTATAGTGTACTAAAGAAAATATTATTTTATTCATTATCATCATTATAATCAATGTTATCATTTTCTTCGTCACTGTTACTCCATTCCATATCGTCGTCTTCTTCTTCTTCGTCAGTTTCTGTAGAAATATCAAAAAGTTAATGGGATAGAAAATGTCAAAAAATAATGTATAATGGTTTGAAGTAGTATTATACCTGAGATAGTTTTCAGTGATTCTCTGACGAAATTTGGCAACTGATCACCTTCGAACCATTTAAAATGGTACTGATTATCTTCGAGAACCCAACCATTATTCTCGGGTTGATAAATTGTTGGAATTTGCTGATTTGCATTATTCCAAATGCTAGACACATAGTTGGCTCGCAGAAATTGTTGTAGCAGCTGGGATTTACATGGTGGCAGACTGCTAGCATCAAAATTTCGTAGTTTTTTACGGCTAAACGCTTCATTAATATCTGAGACCTGATATGTATTAATGAATAGTTGAAGCCGTGCTGCATCAACATCAGTTATCGAACCGACATTGTATACCTCATATATAAACCGTTGAATAATATCAAAAGTGCTTTGTTGTTCATTATTATTTTCGAATAATTCGTGTTTACCGAATTTAATGAAAGCTGTTTGATACTCTTCCGTTTTTTTTTAAATTTTAAAAGGCCTCGACTTTCCTTTTCGGAAAAATGCAGGATTATAATCACAACCTGTGATCGCATGGAATCCTGGTAAGCTCTTGCAAAAAGATTTTCCTAACTGTTATTGAGGGATCGCGATAGACCTATCTCGCCATCTCACTCGCACCCACCATACATATACTGTCTCGCGCTCGCTCCTACAGCGACCCTACATCATTGTCTGGCAAGGGGTTGAAACTATCAAAAATGTCTGGCTGATGAGGAAACATCATCTAATTATTACCTAAGTATTATATATAAAAATCAGCTTTTATACTATAACATAAGTAGAATTATAATTTCATGAACATTAGGGGTGTCTGGCAAGGGGTTGCCACGATGTTAAGTGTCTGGCAATCAATAACGTGATTATTAATAATATTCTGAAGGTAATACCAAAAAATCACACTTGATTATTTGATGAATTTAGATCGGTATTTTACACACCTTTAGTACCGTTTACCTGCCAAAGCCACGGTAACCCAAACTTCATAATGGCCCATCGTTCTTACCTGTGTTGGGAGCATGCGCTGACAAACTTTCAGCTTTTATAAAATAACGAAGGTCTGGGGTTCACGGGCTCTTGCTCTATTATACATGTAGTAAAAAAGGAAATAGTAATGTGTGTGCGGGTTTTTGTGTGTATTTAGAAGAGTTTGTATACTATCTAGTTATCATGTTCTTTGTGTAAGACGTGTCTTTTTCGCACTATACGTCGTCTATTACATTTCGTGCGGCTTCGAGCACATAATATTATTAGTGTGATGTAAAATAATGTTAATCATACGTATGAATCGTTGATTACGCTCACCTTTTACCACATAACCTTTATTGGTGAAACAAGGATTTATTATGTATGCGACATCACCATGAAAGTATTGGTGGAATTTTACTGAAACAGAGTTGGCTCCTTTCGGCACGAACTATATTCCATATAGGAGTAGCTCGTTCACATAGGTCGACCCTGACCCGTGTATGAAAAGAGCCTCCATAAGTGGTGATGACCGCACGGTTGGCGCAGTGGCTAAGCGATTAGCTTTCTGCGCTACGTGTCGCAGGTTTGATTCCCGCACGAAACAGATATTTGTGTGATCAACAGTTATTTGTTTCCGGTCTGGGTGTTTGTGCATGTCTGCAAACTTTGCACACGATATAGGAGAAAGCATAATATCTGGGGCATCGTTTAAAAAAACTCTTAACTACATCCAGAAAATGTTGGGCAGTCAGCCCCGTTATATTTTTATTTTCAAAGCTAACGTCTGTATTGTTTGTTGTCAATAAATCGATACAAAAACTCAATTTCATCTTTTCAGGAAGAATCGCGAAACATTAACATGGCGGTCCTGGCTAACTGGCCTAATGGATCTACTATTATAAAGAAAACCTTTATTTAACAAATAAATTGTATGTTTTTTAAACAAAAATATTTATAATTTATATAATCAAAGAGATGTCGGCAGGAAAATCTATTTGAAACCATTCTATAATATACTATCCCGCGATATCAAGAGGTGCTGTAATAATTTTAGTAAATCTTCATTAATTATATCACGCTGTTTTAATATTTATTTCAAATGAAAAACCCCCATAAATTCCATTTCAAATTTCGAACTCTAGTATGGCAAACGTCGATAAATAGGTTATTGGTACTGTCCGCAAGACGATAAAATACAGTCTCAACTCGGATGTCTATGGTCTCAACCATAAACTTTATTTCTCAACTTACACACACATTACATGTTTTCCCGTAACATTCTCCCACCAATAAAATAGGTACTATCACACAAGGTGACCGACTCTGGTTGCAGGTGACTCGCCAGTTCAAAAGGTTACACGCGGCAAATGAGCCAACTTTGCCCGCGGTGCTGTTGCGACAGAGCTAGCTTTGCATGATATGTAGGTACATCATTATGTGCTGTGTTGACGGGCTATTGTATTTTTGTAGGTTCTACTTCTATATAAAGTTACTGTGACATAAGTTGGGATGTAAATAAGTTAGATGTATGTTAGTGTGCGTATTGAGTTTATTTTAAGCCTTAGATATTGCCACCCGTCTCTTCTCGTGATGTTAAAGCCGACGACGAACGACTTATCAACATGACGGTCAACAGAGTCCTGTATACTGAAAAATAATGTTGTATACTAATCCGTCTGAGGTGTAGTTATGACTGAATGAATGGCCGTTAATTTACCACAAATTATTGACTTAACATAAGACATCTTTTAAATAAGTACCTATAAATCTAGGGGAAATTTATAAAACTGCACATTTTATTTAAGTACGAGTTCAGTTCTTAAAATTAAAAATAATAAACAGCAGGGTTTCAAATATAAAAACGCAAGAGCAGTAAAAGTCAGTTCACTGACACCATCGCCTGCAATCACCGGGGTAATAAACCATTTCTCTCGGACAACATTTATAATAAATACAAGCATACCTGGCTGTTTTATGGAGCGGTAGCCGCAACTTGAAGTCTTAGATTTAGTTCCCAGCTCAGCCTAAATGTCATTCGGGTATCCGGTTAGGAATTTTGCGGTCTGTAGTTAAAATTTGGCTCTATAAAAAATATTCAACGTCTGAGACTTGTCAGTACAGGCAGACTTGAAGGACTGGAGGACTTATGGATGTCATCATCAAAGGATGGAGAGTCCCTACATTTCAAGATATTAGTAAGGTCTTGTACGCACTCGACCATGAAAGAATAATAATCTCCTACAAACATTTTATTCTATGAAGATGAACTTTTTAAAGCGAAATTATTTATTAATATTATAATAAAACACTTTTAAATGGATTCTATCGCGTATATTTTTGATTTTTGATCAACCTCAAGTACTCGCGAAAGAGAACCGATATGTACCTAGAATGTTTCATGAGGCTATTGAAATTAAAAAACATCCTAATTTTAATAGAGAAGATGGTTGGCAGGTACCACCTGTTTGGAATCCAGTTATTAAAATAATAAAGTCCCAAACAAGATACCGCTCTAAGAAACATCAAGACACTGTGACTGCGTGCATCGAAACTAATTTTTTTATTAAAATTGTACGGTAGATAAAATGAAATTACTTTTTAAAATCTGTTCGACGCCTGTCACCTTAGTCATCCTGCAACCACGAATGCTGCAAAGTATTCGAAACGTCAGGAAAATAAAAAATCAAAAATATACGCGATAGAATCCGTTTAAAAGTGTTTTATTATAATGTATAATAATCGCGAAAATCTAAGACATAATTATTTATTAACTTCAGTATTGATTAGGGGAATTACAAAACGACTATTGCTGAATTTTTTAAAAGTAATTTCACAAGCGACTACCTAGATTTATTTCATTTAACATTTTATTTAAGCGCATAGAAATAGCTCTAGATTGACTCACTCAAGGTCCAAAGAGAGAGACGAAATTTTAATAATCACTAATCAGGCTATATTATTTTGGACACTAACCGTTTGCGTAAGAGATCTTTGGATATGATAGATTTCCACTCATAATTTCTCTCAATATTTTATATTAAAATAGACATTACCGCTCATAAATAGAGTTCGAATTACGATGCGCGATTTATGTGATCGATTCTGCAAACTTTTTTTCAACTTCCGGGAAGTTGGAAAAAGTTCTTCGAAAAATTGATACAGTTGCGGTTTCCAGCCAATTTTCTATAGAAGTAATTGATATAAAATCTATATTAAAATGTAAATTCGTTTCGTGTTTAGATTTCACCGTAACTGTTGCCGGTCGTGATCTATCAGCTACTTTGTTATTCGATTGATATCTGATTCACTGGAAGTGATGTTTTATCTTTTATGAATACTGACATATGCTTCTCTCTAAATCTGATGCATGGACGAGTACAAATAAATGTCGTACTAAGTACACATTTTGACATGTGATTTAAATTAGTATTTTTACGTTTTATTTATATTTGTGACATTTAATTTACGTACATTTTTGACATATAAGCACATTTTAGTATTGTTGTAATTTTTGATTTTTTTGTGTACATTTAATTATAAATATTGTATATGACAGACTAACGTGTTGCTGGGGAGTTTGTTGCGCCGTTCCTTCTCCCTAGCTTAAACACTAGAAGCGGTGAAGGATGGGCTTAATGGGTGCTGTCTAATGTTGACGTAGAAAAAGAACTAAGAATTTAGTATATTTTGAATAAGTGATTATTTCATTTCATTTTACTAAAAGTTTAGTAAGATTATTTTATTGACAACAAACGGTTTCAAACGTAGATTTATACTAAAGAGTACAATTAAAATGTTTTTGGTACTTTTATTTACTCTGTTTTTCTCGTAGTTAGTCAAGTTCCAGATGGAACGGACCAATTGAAAATCAGTGCTGTGCATACTTGAATTGCAAATACTAAAACCCTTGCTACACATAAAATGTCAGCATGTATGTTGAGGTCCTTCTAATGAGTTCTGTTTATTTTTAAATATGTATGGGTATTTTGTGTGTGATAAAATAAGTGGTTTAAAAAATGTAAGGTTACATTATAAGGATAACATTATATTGAAAGTTTTTACATAAGTATATTGTTAAATCAATTCGAAAACGATAATTTATTCTTAAGCTTTCGCGAATCGAATTCATTATTTTAATACAATAACAGTGAATATATTTAGCAAACTGACACAATTATTTTTGAAATTCTGGTCTACCGTATTAAAAATCGAAGTAAATTTAGCAACAAATGACATTTGGAGTTAAGTACAACATATGAATGACATCAAAATAAAGAGTAATAATTTGAGAAAATCACTACGTGACAAGATCACTTCCATAGCTCTATCTCCGCGCTATCGCTACTTCCTTGCAGCGCAAACGCAACTTGCACACACATACCCAACACGTGTTCTCATACACGTGCGAAGTTGTGCATGTGTGCGTCGACGTTCACTTTCGATCATTGACTGCGGGCTAATCGCGCTATATCTACTGATACACAATTATGATCTTACTTTATTATGCATATATGGTTATATTCATCATAAAAATATTTTGCTTTCCTTCCGTCGATTAGTTTATTGTTTATTTTTTATGTTTTGCATATTTAAATAACAATGGGAGATTGTTCCGGCTGTCCGTAGGTCCTAAACGTTTTGTATGGTATTTATAATATTTAATAAGCAATATAGGATTTATTGGTTTCTTAAATTCACAGCCAATATTTAACCAAATCCGAAATATCGGTATTTAAAAACAAGAGTAGGTTTACACTCGTTTGTAGTCCGTTATAAACGTTCTTAAATCGTAATAACATTAACCGTTGAGATTGTTTTATTAACAATTTGTCGTGAAAGTCCGCAGAAGATAAACAGCGGCTATTATATTATAGTTAGTATATATCTTCTTTTTATATAAAACACCACACTTATGTTTTTATTCTTCTTACAGGTAAGCGACCGCAAGAATTAAGATCTCAAGCATTAATTTGTATACAAAAAACAAACGGTAAGATATTTGGCAATCTAAGGTGTAAATCTCATAGCGTGGACTAAGGAAACTTATGAATACTTGTAGAACTATCTAAAACTAAGCAAAAAGTTAACTGAAAGTGATTTGAAAGACCTGGGAGAAAAAAGATATGAAAGCTAGAAGATTATAACCTATAAAAAGTAAACACGGTAAATGTATTTTGCCCATTTCGATCTTAACTTCCACTTCTGACCATCAGGCAATATATGAAACAAGCGTTTGAACGCTATCTCGATTCAGCCGTCGATTGCCAACCCTCTCGTATAAGTAGTGTACGCCGCGCGAGGCACGTTCTGGTCGATCCAGACGACAAAATCACGTTAAATCATATAAAGAGACTCGCGTTGTCTCGTTCACTGAACACCCGACCGTTATACCACCCTCGCCGCCAAGGATGCCCGTCTCACCGACGTCGCGGAGGCCTATCACCGCGTCACCTTCCCGTTCAAGTTAGCACTTCTCCCTCTCGTCTCTTGCTCGCGCCGGCCCGTGCCGAGCCTGTAGCTTTAAATGTCCCTTAATACAATTTAAATAATACCGATCCAGCTGTCCCCAAAACAATAGCTTGCTATCCCCAGCAACGCCCTAAGCCGAGGTCTGGGTCCCGCAGGGGGCGCCCTTAGCGAAAGTTGCTTAGTTTTTAATATAAAATTTAAGTCTGGCTGGAGGCCTCTTTTGGCTTCGCCAGAAATTACCGGTTAAGCAACCACATTTCCCTGAAATGTATGCGAAAGACCCCGACATAAAAATAAAATGTATTTTGTTCCATTTGTGATGTATTTGAATATCGAAATGATTTTGATTAGAATTAGTCTGTATGTGTGTACATCTATCTCCCTAGACTGATAATTCTGCACAACGCTGTAAGAATGACATTATGGGTCAGCAGCGCAGGCTGCGTGGCTTTTGTACAGATTGGGGTGCACTGGCTCGCATATTTTCTGTAATATGCAACACCTGTTGCAAGATTCATGCGTAAAACGTATTTGGGACCAACACATACACAAAAAAAACCAAGGCTCCATTTGCTAATTCTCCACGATTGGTCATCATCCCAGGTACCTAATCAAACTGTTAGTAGGTAAATCTACCCTTGAACCAAATCTACAAAGCTAATTAGTAAAACCTTAGCCAGCGACCGCTTTCTTGCAGCCTTGTAATTAAACGTGGGCGGGACCACCCGGGCCACAAACGTATATAATGAATTCAATGTACAGGACGTAATAATAGCTGTCTGCAAACTTGTATGATGGTTCCACGTGATTTATTACTGTGATGTAGAACTAAAGTTTCCGATGAAGCATTGTTTTGATTGTGGATTTTGTTCGTCGGTTTTTAAACAATTATAAATATTTTTTAATTGTACATAAGTGATAAAATGCAACACAAAGCACATATAACACAGCAGTTAGTGCAACAAATTTTGTTTTTGTAATTTTGTTACGCAGACTCTAGATGTAACTGATTTCTAAGATCTTAGAAGTCAGTTATTCGGCATCAAATTTTTATTACAATCGTGAAGTTTCTGTTTAATATATCCAATAGAATAAAATCATGTAGTATCCGGATTAAGAATATAGCACCACTCCACCTCCTCCCGTGGATGTCGTACAAGGCTGCTAGGGATGGGCAGTAGTATCCCTTCCGTGGAACAGTGGCCATTCTGCGTTTACGCCAAAATGATTAAGATAATTATGTTTATGACTGGGAAGTTTTGGGAATTACAGTAATAACTCGAGAACCTTTTTGCCCCAACTGCCATCAGTTGTACGAGCTATATGCTCCACCCATTGCCACTTTAGGTTACATCCTTCCAAATGTCTTGCAACTTTAGATCTTCTACGGCTCTCCTCATTTTTCCAATGCATCCGCAAGAAAAACACAATTCTGGGCATCTGTCTCATATCTTTTAGGTCTTCCAGATATTAGGCTCAAGCTTGTTGCTTTCATAAAATCCTTCAACACAGTCTCGTGTGGGGTCTTGGTTTTACGAGTAGGTCAAGGCAGCTCAACATACTCCAACATTACATTATCTAGAATAGATAAGCAAATTTAATGCATTCTCAGATAATTGCAGGCTTTACCCACTCGGTATTTTTAAATTATTTTAAGAATGTAATGCTTGACTAGTTCTATTATATCACTACCTGTTGTTGGTATAAAACCTATGTTTTTATTACTGTAACCTACATTTACATAATGTGTAACGAATGTATGTATACAGATAATATAATATTATTATTATATTTATGTTAGGTATGTGTATCGCGATGCTATTTAGGTCTGTAGGTACTCTCTGGTTATATTGTATAATAAATAGTGTTTAAATAGTAATTGCAATTGCTGGCGAAATTTCGCGGCATTTCATGGCGTTATCTTAATATGGATACGATTTTCAATTTCAATCCCAGCCGGTCCTTGTCTAACATCAACTGTATATTTAATTATGCTTAGTAACGAATATAAACAATACTCCAACACATTAAAGGCGTTGAACTTTAAAATAAGAACATTGATTTTATTCTTTATGGATGTTTTAATTCTTACATATAAGTACAAAATCCCGATCACGAAGGCTTATCCATACTCATATGAAGTTTAAGGTTGTTGACCCAAAGCTGGACCTATTTCGATCTCTGATTAATCTATAGCCTGCGTTCACAATCGGACCTCCGCGGACATGATGAGTCATACAAACTTGATAACGTATTATCTTATACATATATCTAAATGAGCTGAAACCTGAGCTACAGGTTCAATTCAAAGTTGAGCTACTTATCATGCCATGTATTCTTTCTAAAAACTACGCCGTCTCAAATCAAACCTGAAATCAGAAATAAGGGCGAATATAATAAATCTGAAGTAATTACGACTTTGCACAATGGCAATAGTAATAATTATTTATTTAATCTGAAAGCATTTAATTCATTTGGAATCCATTGCAATAGACCTTATAATTGTGGTTTCCATCTCATACACACAATAGCCTTACATCACCGGGGACAATCTGTGACTTCATTTTATAGTGCAGCTATGGAGAGTTCCCGGGTAGTGTCCCATTACATTTTAGAATCAAATTCTTTAAAGAGCCTCTGCGTGTTGGACTCATGTCCCCGCGTAAGCCTATCAAAATACCGAGTTTCTCTTACAGGGTATATAAACCTGTGAATAGAGAGACATGTACAATAGTAATGTGTTAGGTTTTCGCGATTACTCAGTATAACAAAACACGCGACTATAACGCGAAAGATACGCGATTCGATCCGTTTTAATAAGTGTTTTATTATAATAAATAATATTATCAGCTGGTAATAAATAATATTAGCTGCCCACTGACGGGCAAATTCCTCTTCTCATACAAAGTCAAAGTTTTTTATTTCAAATAAACCAAATATTGGCAGTTATGAAACGTCAGAATCTAAGTTGCACTAATACATAGAAGGAATTAGCATTTACCATCACGCTTGCGCACTGCATGTTGTTATTTCCAGACCATTTTAGATCCAGATTTCCTCGAGATGTTTTTCTTTACTTCAAGTCAGTGTCTGGTTTAAGAATATAGCACCACTCCATCTCCTCCCGTGGATGTCGTAAAAGGCGACTAAGGACTCTAAACCAAAGGTATGGGCAGCAGGTTCCCGTTTGTGAAACAGCGAGAATTCTGCGCTCACCCACCCGCCTGCCAAGCGTGGTGAGTACTGACAAATTCCCTCCAATACTATGACACTCGGCATGTAACCGGACGTTTGTGGGGGTTGCTTTTATTCAGCAGTGTACGTATTTTGGCTGATATGATGATGATGATGAAAGTCACTCGTGGAAAGTACGTTTGTCGCTTGGCTTTCTGCGTTTCGTGACGCGTGTTCGATCCCGCATGGATCAAATATTTGTATGTTTATATGTACCAGGTTCGGTGGTTAGAGGATGTAAGAAACTGTAACTACGATCGAGAAACCCAAAGAAGGGTGTCGTTTTCTTTAAACAAAGGAAAGAAATAAGAACATGATTTTGGACTCACAATATAGCGCTCAAAAAGCATGTCCGTAACCACCGAGCCATCACCATTAACGATAACAGTCATACCATCTGGGAACAAAGTCAAAGTAAAATATTTTTATTACAAATAAATCAATTATCTGCACTTATGAAACGTCAGATTGTTCCAATTAGTTGATCCAATAGAGAAGAGCCGGCAAGAAACTCCATGTATACTCTTTTAAAATATTCAATAAAGAAAGAACTCTTCGTAATTATTTAACATCATATATGATTCTAATCGCGTTCAGATCCCAAAACATTGTGTATTTCGCAGATAACCTTATAAGGAAATTTAGTCAATAACAGTTAAACTTTATTCTGTTGAATGAAATGAAATTCTTTACTTTATGAAAATATTTTCGTTGCTTTCGCTTTTATGTCGAAGTCGGCAGTTTTTGTACTGTATTACAAGCACAAATATTTATGCAAGGCGTACATAAATTAACAATCAAAATAAGTAATTATATATCTGATTTTAAGCGTGTTATTGGCTTAATAATTTTTCTACAGAAGTTTTAGATTTGAGCTCTCAGTACACCATCATTCTATCAGCTAAAGGACGTCCACTGTTGGACAATGTTTCCCCCCTATAGATTTCCACAATTATGTCGCCATTTTGGGGGAATCTGCCTGAATACAACGTGCTTATTAGTAACTGGGACGTTAGTGGACTGTAAACGCAAGTTTATATGTAAAAATATATTAAAATTTAAGGAAACAAACAAGAAACCATTACAAGTAAAGAAGCTGAAGTCGAAGACAAAGCTGACAGACAATACCTTTTAAACATTTGTCAAAATATAAAAAATAAAATAAAACTTTAGCTGCCAGTTCGCAACAGTGCTTGACATGCGAGTTTGTGTCCACATTTGTAATTTATGACTTATAATATACCACTAATATTATACGAGTATATATAATAACGTTTTGTTTACTGACGTAATAGCATTTATTGTATTTCATAAAAACGATGATAAAGCCCACATTACGATTAATAAAGTTTGGTATTTTAATCAATCAACTCTGTTCCTCTCTAAGAAAAAACCAAACCAGTCACACGCTGTAAAATATTATTTCTTGTTGAAAATCATTGAATGAAACAATCGCAATATGAAAAAAAAAGTTTCTATAGATTGTTGTTTCTGAGTTTCTGTGCATGTTAGATTCGTCTGTAATCTCCACGACACAGAAGCAATAAAAGTATGGGGCACCATTTAAAAACAAATTGTATTCAAAGTAAAGTTTTACTTTGAAATTAACATAGTGATTTGCTAAGGAATAAATATAAAAGGTAATCGTTTTTGACATTCGATCGATCGATTTGGTTCTTGTTATTACTTGATTTTATTGCTCTCATTTCTGTGTTGTGGGCTGTAGGTACTTTCCTACGTACACAACTAGATGTGAACATACTTAGTAAAGATAACACACACGCAAGCATCTATTGTTCTCTCACAATTTTGTAACAACGTTCCGTATGGTCGACTATTGTACGCCTTTATTTACTAATAAATATCTATCTAGTAATAATATAACTGCGAATCATATTGATTTCATAGATATATTACATTGCAGTTTTCTGTGAAAATAAATAGTGTATCGTATTTTTATTCAAAACACCGTTAGGATAGATGAAAAAGAATATTTTATCGTAAATCTTATAAACTAATTGTAAAAAAAAAAACAGAATATTCATGAAAAGGCAGAGTCAAAGTTTTAACGTTGAGGGTTTCAGAATCATGTACTGAACCCATGGTACTTATTAGTTTTCAATGTTACTTACACCCGTTATACGTATAAGTCATGAAAGCAATGGCACTCGGTATCGATGACATCGTGGCATCCTAATTGTGTAACACACTCGCGCTCCGTTTCATTTTACAGTTAAATAATATTCATTGTATTCTTCATACCTCTATGTTATATATACAGTGGTTAAAAGAAGAGATTACTATAACATACGGCGCAGTGGATATTGGTCTATACAAACCAACTACCAATGATTAATTAACGTTTTAATTAAAATGATATTTTTGAACGACAGAAGAAAGCCTCGAAAAACCGCCATCCTACCAATGGTACACCCCATGGTTAGAAAAAACCATACCCTCCCTATGGTAACCACATTAGGGCTTCAAAATCATTGGTTTAATTATTAAGTTAGTTTCTACATATATCATAATTAAATTGCCGCAATATGTTTGCGTTAGGTCAAATAACGTGTCGTGCTGGCTAAGAATACGACTACCCCAGACCATCCCGTGGGTGTCGTAAAAGGCAACTATGGAATTAGCCGGAGGATGGGGAGCAGCATACTTCGAGTACATTTATAACTCAACCGCAATCGCCAACCCGTCTGCCAAGCGTGGCGGTTATGGCAAAAACCCCCCAATGAACACACAACACAAACACCCATACCGGTCGTTGTGGCAATCTTAGGCGGAGTCTTAGGTCCAGCAGTGGACGTTTTTTCGGCTGAAATGATGGTGATGAAATAACTGAAGGAAATTAAATAGGCATACTTAAAACGATTGCAGAATATTTACGGTCCCCATTTATTTTCTAAGGGACATGTCGCAAAAAATTTCGTGGTAGATATCATCTGTCGCGACAAATTACCGTGTTACAACACTGTTTCCACCGCCGACGCGACGACGACGGTGACTTCCTAATGTCCCAACACTAGTGAGCAAGTGGGTGACGGACATAAGTAATTGAATGGTGATTACACTTTACTTATGTTGGCTATACTTAGTTAAACTTCGTTCGTATGAATGTCATGAAATTTGGAGATTATTTAGCAACAAAAAAACTGAAACAGACAAGGTGGCTCAATTTGTTACCACATAATCTGCACATCACTGTTCCACAGCTGGGCGCGGGCTTATAACACGATGAGAAAGGTTAGGTCTTAGTCCCTACTTGCCTAGTGCGGGTGTGGCGGACTACACACACCATTCAAGATTTTGGAGCCCTCGGCTAGGCACGTTTCCTCATGATGTTTTCCTTCACCGTCAACGCAAGTGATAATCAAATTCTGATCCGCACATGTATCAGAAAAGTCAGAGGTGCGGGTCGGTATCGTACTCTGACCCTTATGTATGGAAGGTAAGCGTTCAATCACTACTTGGATATCAACACCAAAGAAAAATACTAAAATGAAGGTCTAAAGTTTATTTTTTTTGAAAAAATACCTTCACAGCAGCAGACTATTTGACTAAACCAAAGTAAAGTGGTTTTATCGAGATTTTGCATAATAAAACATAAACCAACAATTAAATATAACACATACCATAAGCACAGTAGAATTGGTTTTAAATTACACATATCTATCGCAACCTAAATTGCAACCATATTACCCATATCATTTATTGAATATCCGTTAATGGAACCCTTACTACTAGCAACAAATTAAGTTCAAACACATTGATATACCGCGGTTACGCAGCTCTTACGTCTCTAAGTGAACCCAGTTGTAACATAGCGCATGCGCACACTAAGGTGTTTTATTATTATATCGACAGATTAAAGTGTAATTGTGTTGACTCTGAAATGTCAAAGTTTACGTGTGAGGTAATAAACACGTTTATATAATTATAAATAATTCATCGTTTAAAAATAATATGTTACCGTGGAAACCCAAATTCCGTAAGAATCCGGATTAAGTACAAACGATGCGATTACAATCTACGAGTCTTCAATCTGTCAAGTCACACCTAGAAGTTTGTAAATATCCGAATTCAAAGATGACTTCGATTTATGTGTGAGTACAGTCACTACCAGATCATCGTGTTGCATAGCTGTCAAAAGTCGAACTAAGTTCGTCTTTTGGCAGGTGTGTTACATCATCGTCACCCTGTAACTGTCTACTACTGGACATTGACATCAACTCACTTGACAAGTGGATTGCAGTATTTTGCTATTGACATAAAGGAGGACACTATTGCCATCATCTTTTTTGATAGTTTACAGGCATATTCGTAAATCTTAAGTCTCTATCTCTTTTCAAGAGTTAGGGTTTGGAGGGCACCGTAGCTAGGCATTAGAGACGAAATAACTATTGTCTCGAGGTGACGAGCACAGTGTGGTGCCACGCAAGACTAGTGCTGGGTAGCATTACAATTGTTATGGGCAGGCTTGACGCTTACCACCACGGGAATGACTTGCTCGTCTCGTTACATGTACAAATCCCCAGACCCGGTACAACTTTCTCTAGGCCATACAAATATTTGTTCCGTGCGGGGATCACACTCATGTAGTACAGAAATTTATAAATCGGTTAGTCACTTTGCCAACCGTAAACCTTAAACGACCTACTTAAAGCCCTGAGATACTGCAGGCAGGGCTTTGAATAGGCCCCTTTAGTTGACTTGTACGCACGGCTGCATATCAAGCTATACATTTCGTGCAAAAACTGATCTCGCATCCGGATTTCCTTACGATGAGAGATCAGTGTAAACTGGAAATGTATAGCTTGTGTAGCCGTGTGTACGACATTGTGTGATTAATTCCGGCTAACGCCTGGAACCGAATTCTGGCATATGCTTATACCAGAATTCGGTTCCAGGCGTTATATATTATATTATATATATTATATATTATATTATATATATTATATATTATGTTATATATTATATATTATATTATATATATTATATTATATATTATACCCCCCAGCGGACAACGGCACTAAATCTTGGTAATTCAGAGCGGAACCTCTGTAGTAATAGCTTTACTAAATAGTTGAGTGACATTGATTGATGCCGGTTGACTTACCACTAGTAAGTTCTTAGAATACGTACATACATATTATTATACACACATACATATTTCTGGTATGTGATAGAATGTTTGGTGCAGTTGCTCGTCGCTTGGCTTTTTGTGTTGCGTGTTGTGGATTCGAACTCTACAAATATTTGTATAGATATATATATAGTTGCTATAGATAGTTGTCCCGGGTCTGGGTGTGTTTGTGCATGTAACAAAATGTGCAAGTCATTCGACGTGGTAAGCGTCATTCCTGCCCATTAAATTTTTTTTGTTGATGTCCATTGGACATTCTACATAGAACTTCCTTCACCCCGGGGAAGGGCTAAGGGGTATGCCGGACTCCTAACGGCTAAAACCACTGGAGCGGTCATCTTCGGCACCGAAGCGGGGCTCCAGGTCCTCGTGAGATCACACTAGAGCCGTCCATTGGTGCCACGCCTTTAGGCACATCACGGAGAGGATGACTGTAAAACGGTCACCCCCTCTAGCGGAGGGAAGGTGACTGTAAAAAGGTCGCCTCCCCCAGGCATTTCTCGGGGAGGATTGTAAAGGATCCTCCCAAGCTTCGCTTTGCGCTGTGTTGTGCACACGGCGACACGTGACCACGTGCGCGCCACCGTCTTCCCGGGGGTTAGTTTCTAAAGCCTAGTAATTTAACTAGTTCCGGTTTGGAGGGCACTGCTACAGTGGAGGAACTTTGGTCTGTCTGAAATCTTAGCAAGGAAAATCGCAGTCCTACCCGCTAAAACTACCGCAGTGGTCATTTTCGGGTACAGAATGGAGGCTCTAGGAACTCGAAAAATCCCCATCTAGAGTCGCCCATTGGTGCCACGCCTTTAGGCACATCTCTGAAGGTATAAGTATAAACTGATTAGGTCCTCTAGCGGAGGGGAGGCGACGGGTCGCCCAGTATCTGGTGTCATAACCATCACCTTTCACATGGTTACGAATTGCGTGTCTATTTACATATTCTGGCAATTTTATCTGCACATTTTACCTAAAAACAAATCGTACATATTTGGGCATGTTTTCTATAATTTTAACTGTAGGTATATAACCAGAACGATATGAAAATGCACATACATAATGTGTATGCATTATGTATATATATTTATATATATTTGTAGTATAATAATAGACATATTAGTACTACTGAATATTCGGAACAGAACTTGATTGTTAACGTTTTTTATTTTATATTATTTTATTTTATTTTTAAACTTTTATTTTATTTTATTTTTAAATTTTATAAATATAAATTATATAATCAAGAACAAACATGATAATAGCTTGTTTTTGTGTTAATTTTGGAATTACTAATAATATTACCGGTTTGCTATTACTAGAAATTTAATTATAATGACAGTTAATTACAATATGCATTAGCATTTAGTGTTTTTTGTTCATTTATAGTATAAACATATTTTATATACTCACCCACAGATCCATTTACTTGTCTCCAGTATTAGATTGAGTCACTGTTACTAAAATTTTGCGACAGAAATCGTACAATATCCACACGATTATTTTATATACAAAATGCGAATAACTGAATAGTGAACTAGGGAGGAGACCTTTGTTCAGCAGTGGACGATGATTTAAGTATTTTTATGTGTTATTATGTTTTAAGCTCAACTAAATGGTTATTCCGTGTGGTGTCTGGATTAAGAATATAGCACCACCAGATCCTCCCGTGGGTGTCGTAAAAGGCGACGGAGGGAATCTAAACCAGAGGGATGGGCAGCAGCGTCCCTTCTGTGAAACGGTAGCCATACTGCGCTCACCAACCCGCCTGCCGAGCATGGTGAGTATTGGCAAATACCCCCTAGAATGATGACACAGTTGTGAAAATCTATGGGGAGGCCTTTGTTCAGCAGTGGACTTATAAATGGCCGATATGAAATGGTTATTTATGAAATCAATATTTATTGACTATGAAAGCAACCAATGTCTTTAAAATACAATGCACCGGGTTTATGAAAATTATATAATGCCTTTAAAATTGAATATGGCACTTGTAAAACAACACATCTTGGACAAAGATGTTGAATGTGTGCCTTGACATAGTCGTTAAAGGATGAAAGATTGGATTAAGAAATTGTACTAGTATATTGGATGGGTGGCCTACCACCCTCGAGCAGAAGAAAATAGGTTTTATTTTCTGGTGACAGTAGAATCTAAACTCTACAAAATGTGCATACGTTTAAATTTATGCCTATTTAACCTTGACCTTCTGTCTATTTAGGTCAGTCATGAAGATTAAGTATGCGACCTAAGGTGCGTGGGTACCAGGCCCCATACTAAATTCCGTTAACATTAATTTGACTCTACCCACAACACGCCTTACAATATTATCATGTGGTCTATCAAAAAACGAAGTCGCTCCTCAAAGCAATCTTTCAACTCTTTAACAGTACTGAGTCTTAGAAGTAAATATGTATAGTCACAATTCTATTATACGTAAAAAGGCTCTTTACAATGCGTATGGCCCACGCATAGCTTTAAAATGCATTACTGATTCTAACACGCTGGGATGAGTGTGGTCCCTTTTGTACTAGAGAATAACATCTTATGAATAATTTACAATTTATTCTCATTCTTGAATGCAAATATATGTTGAAATGAAAGATATGTTGTAACATGCGCCTACATGTTATCAAGTAGCTAACATTTAAGTAAATCAGTTCTTCGAAAAAGTTGTAAGCAGTGATATTAGACGTATCTTCTTCCTGGTACATGTACCAGCTTTTAGGGTATCGTACCATGTACAACTACAACTCAATAACGCGCTGGTACACATGAATACCTACCTTATTTACACTGCTAACACTATAGTACCCATTTTAGAGTATATACCAGCTTTTTATTTGAAATACCAACTTTTGCGACACCTGTACCAATATCAACGGGCCACTATATAACACCACTGGCTGTGTTTCATCATCATCATCATCATATCAGCCGAAGATCCCATCATATATTTCCACAACGACCGATTACATGCCATCCGCATCTAGCGACCTTCCCCAGGTCGCCTGTCCATATCTTGGCGTTCGTCTCACGCTGTGTATTCCGGTGCGCGGTCTCCACTCGAGAACCTTTCTGCCACAATGGCAATCAGTTCTGCCCCGCCCATTGCCATTTCAGCTTATGTCTTTCAGCTATGTAGGGTGGTGGTGTTGCCTGCTAAGAGTTGCACCACCCCGTCTCATCCCGTGGAGTCTCGTAAAAGTCAATTATGGGATTAGTCGGAGGATGGACAGCAGCGTCCTTCGGGTACAAACATTACAACTCAAATGCGATCGCCATTCCGCCTGCCAAGCGTAACGATTATGGCAAAACCCCCAGCGAGCACACGACATATACCCAGACCGTGGTTGCGACGATTTTTGGTGTATGCCATGTCCAGCAGTAGATGTAGGATTTATAGGTTCTTCCTATACCTTAAATCCATGGCAAGCATGTGATGATATGAGATTATCATTTGACCTCCACTACTCAATTACATGGGTATAGCGATATACTTATGTATAATAGATCAGAGAGAGAGTCAGGATTTCAGGATATTAACTTCCCGTAATGACTATCATAGATATTCGTATGACAGCTGAGACCGACAGCTTTACGTGCTCTTTGGGGCATGGAGGGGCCTTGATGTGGAAGGAGTGGGTCACCCATCCAAAGACAGATTTATCAGTAAGTATTAAAGTTTGTCTATAATTGACCCATAAGCCCCTCGAACTAGTAGAACTTCTGTTTTCTAAATAATTCAGTCCTTCAAAAGCGACAGCTCCATGGTGTCGAAGTGGATGAGAACAATTGCAGAGCGAACACAATGACGCGTTCAGACATCAGCCACTTTCCAAACGCACAATGAGCTAAACAATTAGGTATATACTTGATTCTAATGTTACAGGTTCCGTACAGATATAAAGAAACATTTGTTTGAATAGGAGTATCTATGAGACTATTTAGTCTAAAGATTGAAGTCAATTATTTTAAAATAATTAATGAAAGGTAGATTATTATTTATAAATTTTCCGTGTGGTGTCCGGATTAAGAATATAGCACCACTCCATCTCCTCCCGTGGATGTCGTAAAAGGCGACTAAGGGAATCTGAACCAGAGGGATGGGCAGCAGCGTCCCTTCTGAGAAACGGTA
Organism: Diloba caeruleocephala; assembly: GCA_947459985.1. Classification (NCBI taxonomy): domain Eukaryota; kingdom Metazoa; phylum Arthropoda; class Insecta; order Lepidoptera; family Noctuidae; genus Diloba; species Diloba caeruleocephala. The sequence continues at coordinate 8,694,471 of OX381627.1, read as the reverse complement.
GCCATACTGCGCTCACCAACCCGCCTGCCAAGCGTGGTGAGTATTGGCAAATACCCCCCAAAATGATGACACAGTTGTGAAAATCTATGGGGGAGGCCTTTGTTCAGCAGTGGACGTATAAATGGCCGATATGATGACTTGTGTAGGTGTATGCGTTGTGAAGTTTGTAACATATTGCACCTGCCATGTTGTCTCATCATCACCCTATGGATGAATGGTCGAGAATTAACGCATTGCGCATTAACAGCCAAAATAAATAACCAGTCTAGTTTAAAATCCTTAGATTTAATATTTTGAACTTGATCTGTTTTTTTCTGAAGATCACATTTAACACGAAACAGACAAATCCTTAATCCCAAATCCAAAGATCTCAGATTTTGTTGCTGCATAAAGTTTAGGTTACATGTTTAGGTTCAGGGATCTCAAGATATATAATATCTTTTCATATTTTAGGGAATTGTTTTCAAACATAGAACTTGCGTTACGATAGCGATTATGTGGGTTTCAATATCGCAATAGAGCTCAAGTCTTGACATTTTCTTGATCTGAGGGCAAGCAAATTAATGAACAGCAATTTGTTGCAACAGATAAATAAACATCTCAATTTAACACTCAAACTGGAGAGTATAATGGAGTAGTTGTCATGCCAATTTACCCACAGACATCCGATTTGCTGGCACTTATCAAATCTCTTACGAAAGCCTTAGGCAAACGCATGAAAGAACTCAAGATGCCAGGTCGAGGCGTCAATAGCTAGAGCAAGGTTCTGGAGCGTTTGTTCTCGAGATCCTCCCTTCAGTGCCAGTGCGTAGTGTTTTAGCTGGCAAGAGTCCGACGTACCCTTAATCCCTCTACCCAGGAGCATTGAACGATGCACGACCTTATCCAACGCGGTGAATCAAAAAGGGCCAGAAGATCCTAACCCTATGTTTTTCACCGCAGGGCATACATTGGTCAGGTTTGCAAACATAGGAATAGCTGTCAATAACGATGAGAGGGTATGCCCAGCAGTGGGATGAACAGGGCTACACGTAATGTTGATAAAATTATATGGCTCCACTGGCTGCTGTTGGCATCCATAAAAATCCGTTGCAAGCGCAATTGTCGTGCCATCCCGCGTAGAATCCGCTTTGAACTCATTTGATCTGTCTTTTATAAATTTAATTTTCATAAGGATTTCAGTGAGAACTTTCGCGGACGAAGTAGTGGGTAGAAGCAAGCCACACAATATAATTACACTACACAATCACGGAACTCCGTTTTTACTATGTGAAAAGCTTTTACGGGTCTTTGTAAAAGCAGTTAAGTAATCCAAGAGACCGGATAATTTGTAGTTTAGACTTAATGTTGTCATTAAGAGATACTCATATGCAACAATTATGTTATGATAACTTCATTTCGGCTTACAATTGAGGCGTGTAAATTAGGTGTGTAATTAAATTATCTAGATCACTGGTGAACGTTGTTTCATCATTTCGGCCGAATGAAGTCCACTGCTGGACACAGGCCTCCCCCAAAGATCAGTATAACGACCGATATGGGTGTGTTGTGAGCTCATTGGGGGGTTTTGCCATAATCGTTTGGCAGACGGTTTGGCGATCGCAGTTGAGTTGTTAATGTACTCGAAGGACGCTGCTGCCCATCCTCCGGCCAATCTCTTAGTAGACTTTTACGACACCCTCGGGAGGAGATGGGGTGGTGGAATTTTGAGCCGGCACCACACAGCATATGTTGTTTGTGGCATATTTATTTGGCTCGTTGATAAAATTGTTGCTGACATGCATAAATATGTTTCTTTTTTAAGTATTGTATATCTATTGCAACCGTGTGGTTAGTTGAGAATAGCACCAGTTCATCTCATTCCGTGGGTATCGTAAAAGGCGACTGTGGGATTCGCCGGAGGATGGGTAGTAGCGTCCTTCAAGTACTTTTACAACTCATCCGCGATCGATAACCTACCAAGCGTGGATTATTATAATTATTTTAATCTTCGGCTAAATTATTATGATGATTTCATGAATTCGTGCTCTTGTATAACAATAAAGATACTTAAATAATATAAACAAGAGAACAAAAAATATGCAAGGCTTTGTTCTTACCCTGAAAACACAACTAAAATATATTTATGTGAAGAGAATGTCCCCCAACAAGCTTATTGTTTGAATAGTCACTTACGTCATTACTCATAATGTTGAAAATTATCAGGGCCATGTTTTAAATGCATCTATACATGCGTATATGTGACAGCCCTTTTTTACTGATCCGGTGGAAATACGTCATGTACTTCCTCGACCCCGGGAAAGGGCGGAGCGGTATGGGTCCTACCGGCTAAAACCACCGGAGTGGTCATCTTCGGCACCGTACGGAGGCTTCGGGAACTCTGATAATCTCCATCTAGAGCCACCCAGAGAGGGGTGGTCTATTTTTTGCCAGGAACCACACGGAATTGGATCGATGTTTTGATTTGATAGTTTGATATTGATTAATTTGATAACATAAAATGTTCGTTTCTAAAAAGCATTCAAATCGGATTGAGAAATCTTATAGAGAAGGCTATCGGATGTAAAATTACTGCCCCTAGTAGCGGGGCGACCAAGATTTCGCTGTAGGTATATTTGAATCTATGTGCACAGCATAGCACGGCGCAGTGAGGCTTCAGTCACCCTCTCCGAGATATAGGCCCTATAGGCATGGCAGTGGGTGGCTCTAGTGTCATTATATCGAGGACGTGGACCCTCTTTAGGTGCTGAAGATGACCGATCCAGTGGTTTTAGCCGAAAGGGGTCCGGCATGCGCTGTCACCCTTCCCTGGAGCGGAGGAAATTCATGATGAATTTCCACTGGGGACATATAAAAAAAGATCACAAAAAAAATAGTATGTATAAGATTAGTAATGTCTTAGATTTTCGCGATTATTACACATTATAATAAAACACTTTTAAACGGATTCTATCGCGTATATTTTGATATATCGCGTATAAATTCAATACATAGTAAAATTCAATTTACTATGGAATTGGAGGATAACAATTGCTTGGCCTTTCTTGACATACTTCTTATCCATAATCCAGATCATTCTGTTAGCCACACTGTGTATAGAAAGCCTACCCATACAAACAGGTACCTTAACGGTGAATCTCACCACCATCCTTGTCAGTTAGCTACTGTGGCCAAATCTTTGTTATAGAGAGCACACGGCATCTGCGACGCCGACCACCTGGCAGGGGAGCTTAACCATGTGAAGAAAGTTCTTCAAAATAACAATTTGAAAGCTCCACATCCCCGTCGCAGAAGCCGCCCGAAACCCACCACGGTTGATCGACGGCCCGCTGTTTTACCATTTATTAAGGGAGTCACGGACAGAATTGGTCATATCTTAAAGCGTGCTTCTATAAAAACCTATTTCAAGCCGCACAAGAAGATCAGCCAACTTCTCAAACCAGTGAAATGTCACATACCCTTACAAGATGCAGGGGTCTATAAGATTGACTGTGATTGTGGTTTATCATACATAGGGCAAACAAAGCGTAGCATAGCCACCCGAATAAAAGAACATATAGCTGACGTCAAGCATAGACGCTCCACAAAGTCTGCAGTGTGTGAACATGCCTTAGGCAAACCAAACCATTATCTTCGTTTTGATCAACCTCAAGTACTCGCGAAAGAGAACCGATATGTACCTAGAATGTTTCGTGAGACTATTGAAATTAAAAACCATCCTAATTTTAATAGAGAAGATGGTTGGCAGGCACCACCTGTTTGGAATCCAGTCATTAAAATAATAAAGTCCCAAACAAGATACCGCACTAAGAAACATCAAGACACTGTGAGTGATTACTGCGTGCATCGAAACTAATTTTTTGATTAAAATTGTACGGTAGATAAAATAAAATAACTTTTTTAAAATCTGTAACGACGCCTGTCACCTTAGTCATCCTGCGACCACGAATGCTGCAAAGTATTCGAAACGTCAGGAAAATCAAAAATCAAAATATACGCGATAGAATCCGTTTAAAAGTGTTTTATTATAATGTATAAGATTTCCACTAAATTCGTATAAAGATCATTTTGAATACGTTACTTATGTGGATTACCAGGTCAATACAAAACTTCTTATGAGCAATCTCACGAGACGCGTCACGTTATGAACCTAGATGTTAACAATACTTTTTACACAACGTATGAACGTTCAGCGCGATCAGGTACGATTATTACAATGTTATAATAATATTTCTCGCGATCGGGCAACTGTTACAGCGTAATTTGCAGACCGTGTCCGTAGGTACCTACCGTTAACGGTGCTGGTCGAACCTCAAAAAAATTATACGTAAAATGCACAAACTGTCATGTTCCTGTAGAAGCGTGTTTAGAAATTCTAACCCATGTTTTGAAGAGTTTTTGGGGATTCTTTTATCCAGAAATAACATACTGCAGTAACTAACTATTGTAACGTTTAAAACTGGTTACTTGTCTATATGAGCGCTCTTAAAGCAAAGCGGATAGTTGGTCGCGATAAAAATACGTTCAGAAAGGTTTATGATGAATATTGATAAACTCAGTAACTGAATATGACCATGACAGAAGTTCATCATCATATCAGCCAAAGGGCGTGCACTGCTGAACAAAGGCCTCCCCTATAGATTCTCACCATTGTGTCGACATTTTGGGGGGAATTTGCCAGTACGCACCACGCTCAGCAGGCGTGATGAGCGCAGGATGGCTTCTATTCCACAGAAAGGACGCTGTTGCCCATCCCTCTCCCTCTCTCCCTTTGTCGCCTTTTACGACTTCCACGGGAGGAGATGGAGTGGTGCTTTATTGCTTTATGGACACCATACGACAAAACACAATATTTCGCGAAAATGCAAAGATTTTTGCACGATTTCGCAGGATAAAAATGTTCCTGGAAGGAGACAGTTTTTACCAGAAAACATTCGAATTCGTTTACGGAATTTTGTTAAAATGCGATTTGAATCAAATCGACTTTATATAATATTGGTTTTGTACACATGTCGGGTCGTTTGGACCTCGTTAAATGAGCATTGAATGTTCATTTTACTGTTATATTGTGACCTAAAAAGGAAATAAAATACGGTATTTTCTGGAATAAATTAAATGGTTCATTCATATAGAGATCACAATCCAAATATACACGAGAGATCCTTTTAAATCGGTTATTGAATGAGGACTCATTCAATAACAAAATCTCAAATAATAAAAATAAATAATGAAGTAAAAAATCTCTCGTGTATATTTGGAAGCGACTTTCTTTCTACATTGTGTATGAACTTCTTTTTAATATATAATATCATTGGTATGAAGTTTTGTATACCTTTTCAAAAGTTCGTTGTTTATAGTTTGAATAGATCACTACCAACTCCAACTACAACTAGCTTCAGGTGAGTCGAAGTTTCCATCACTTTAATCACCTTTATGCTGTAAGTAGGTATTTTGAGAGATTCCCGGTTGACAATAAGTATATTTTCTTCACGATTTTTATTTTTTTATTTTTTATAAAACATTGCCCCACACTAGGATTTCTCCTGTGTCGTGGGTGCGTTTACAGACATAAATTCCACACACAATACACCCAGACCCGGAACGGCACGGTTGGTACAGTGGCTGATACAGTCGACTGCTGCGCTCCGGGTCGTGGGTTCGATTCCCGCACGGAACAATTATTTGTATGATCTGCAGATTGTTGTTCCGGGTCTGGGTGTATTGTATGTGGAATTCATGTCTGTAAACGCACCCACGACACAGGAGAAATCCTAGTGTGGGGCAACGTTTTTAAAAAAAAAAAAAAAACTACCTGCAGATCATACAAATATTTGTTCCGTGCGGGAATCGAACCCGCGACCCGGAGCGTAGCAGCCGACTGTGTCAGCCACTGCACCAATGGAGTACTTACCTATAAAACTACATTCTAACATACATTTGTCGTAAGCCCGCCACAGAGGTCACAAGACTTACTCGATATCGACGATGTATGTTCACAGCGATGTGCATAGCGTTAGCGTAGCTACGTGTTGAAATGTAAGTAAGCTAATAGATAGAGGATCAAGATGTGGACATATCAGTAACGTAGCCGTGCGCTATGTTGAGGTGGGTATAACAGATTTAGTCCCGGGGTCTATTATAATCCTCGATTCTTGCCCACGCCGAGTCGGTACCAACAAAAGATCCTGTTTTAACCCAATTGATATCGAGCCAGCAGTCCCTTTTTGCGATTTTTTGATATTCCAGGAGCGTCCTTAGCTGTCAGAGTCCGCAGGGGACGCCCCTAGGCGTAGTTGGTTAGTATACCGTTTAAAACCAGGTTGGAGGCTATTTTATGCTTCGCCAATGGTTCGATTAAGCAACTATATCTCCCTTGAGATGTATGCGAGAAGCCAAAAAATTCTGTTATAAGCTGAAGTTGAAGGTCAATAATCAGGAATAATCTGAATGTCAGTCATCAGCTGTCAGGTTTCATACAGAACGATAGCTTGTGATCTACAACATATCGGCAATAAAGGCTAATATAAGAAGGATCTCGTTTCTTAATAAAACCGTAATGACTGGCTGAATTCTGTTTGACCGTGAAAACTTTTGAGTATAGAATGTAATATCGGGAGTGAGGCTACGTTTTCAGTAAAGCGGGAATCGAGGTGGATTACGGAGCAGACCATTTGCTTTCTCCTCAACACACTTCAATTCGTAGCGATCCTCTGCTTACAGCGCTGCAACCGAAAATGTTTTATAATCCAAACAATAAATTCATCTTGAAATATCGCGATTAAATGTAGAGCTATAAACAACTAAAATCCTCTAAATCGCATAAAACAACATGAAACTAAAAACTCAATTACGGAAATCTTAAACCGTGCCACTAAAATGTGCAGGTCGCAACTAAACACTTTTCACGGCTGGTTGTCACAACCTTTACCCCGATGTTTCGTTACAGTTGGACGCCTAAGATGATACTTCTTGATGAGGTAATTTGTTTTAGATTTTTATTTTCATTGTGTTATATTGTTTAAATTCTATCGTAAATGGGGTATATTAAGGTAAATATAATATATTGATGAAGTAATCGAATCGATCGATAAATATTTCTGAACAGCTGATGTTTGGTTGAATATTGTAATTTAAACATACAATATTTTGCCAGAATTATTTTTATTTATAAACCCGTCTTCGGTCCTTAGTTGAGTAAAAAATACAATATTATATTACAAAACAAACAAAATACCATAAATACTCATATAAAAAAATATTGTTAAACGAATCGTGAAAACTAAAACTGTTAAAAGCGTGTTGCCTCACTGATGCGGCGGGTGCGTGGCAGCGCCAACAGCCTCTTAGTTACTGTGGCGGATAGAGTAGATGGCCCGATACTGAGACACTGGACCAAAATGCATGTAACGCCATCTAACCGTTTCGCCAAATAAAATAATAATTTATAATTTAAATATTGTGAAATGGTTAGTGTAATATTAATTACTGAATATTTTGAAATAGATATAAGGTGAGTGATACTAACAAAAATGGATTGTATTATCTGGAATAAAACGTTATTATTATTATTATTAAAACATGAGCTTATAAATAGGGAGACACGTAAAGAGTTTAATGTAATATTCTAATGGGCCCACTAATTCCTCCGTTGTTGTCGCCGATTATTTGTTATTAGATATTATTGAAGCAGGAACAAAGTAATTTTATGGTACTGCGGAACATTGACGACTCTATCTACCCGCTTCTTACTCACACAAGGGATTGATAGCAGTTCGTATTACAGCAGCCGCTAGCCAAGTAAGTACCTATAAATTTAAAGAAGAAATATACGAAAAAATTACGTTTTAAAAAATGTCTCATCAAGACACTGCTCGTAATAATTCAGTTACATTTGAAGTTGATAGAATAACAAGGCTTTACTCAAAGAACTATTAATTATAGTCTAAATTAGTGCATTATCAGTCAATAATATTTGTTATTGTATTCCATTATTTGTTTGCAATGCCAATAAATTTTAAAATAATTGTTTCTACGCGTGTTTTATAGAGCTTGACTATTGGTTTTGTAACTGCTGTGCGTGTACTGTGTTGCACGAAATTGGATATTGGTAATTTATTAGGCTTAATTAAGTACATTTTAAAGTATTATATGGAATTGTGGATCTTGACAATGTTTCAATTATATTTATATAAAATTCGTCTGTTCTAGATATTTGTTACATTGTCGACAGCTGCAAAAAATTCTTCTCTATTCTAAAAGTAAATCATTACTCTTTTTGCACACGATAGCCGTAGAGGGCTTGAATATATTTTCTACAAATAAATAAAAATTTACTTAACATAACATAATTTGGTCCAAAGCGTCATTTTACCGCACCCACCAGATCTCAAGATCGTGCGACCACCACTGTACCGCGCGGTTTCAAAACTCATTGTTTGTCCTGCAATTACGTCTGTTGGGTAATAAACACGACACACTGTCGGCCTACTGTCTCCCTCCTCCTACCGATGATTGTATGAAGGTTAGCTTTAATCATACATTTCGTATATAGAGGAAATTGTAAATGGTCAGTTACCCATTTTTAACGGGTATTCATAAAGAAATAAGCGCTGGTAATTTATTTGGGGCGAGGACTTGGTGGTCATAAAAAACTGCAATAAATAATTGTAGTTAGGCTGATTGAATTACTAAAGGCAGGAAGAAAATCATCTAAAGTCGAAATGAAGGTTGTCCACTCAACAGAGAAGACTTGGTATGACATTTCGTTGCTTCCACGTGAATGGATAGATGCCTATTTTACTGGCTTAATATTATATTTTTAGACTTAAAGATAACAGATAAAATGAGGTGCCGGAAGGCGGCCTTTTCATACTCATCCCCTCCGAGATGCGCTGAAAGCCGTGGCACCAATGGATGGCTCTAGTGTGATCTTACGAGGACCTGGAGCCCCCCTTCGGTACCGAAATTGTACATCAGTAAGAATCCGGCATGCCTTTACACTCTTCCCCGGGGCGGACGCAGTTCATGATGAATTTCGGCCGGTCCAACAATAAAAAAGGAGTTGTGTCTGAAATATTCTTAAAAATCTACACAAAAAAAAGGATTGCATATTTGTTTTTATATTTTTGAAAATTTTCATAGGATCAGTATGCTGACCAGTCCTTACCAACGGCATCCATTCAGGAGCATTACGCATGCATCAGCATCGCACACAATCAAATTGTAGGGACACAGAGAAAAATAATTCTTGTCTAATGTCTAATGATACTAATCTCCTTGTTTTGCTTCAGTAAATTCAAAATAAGTACTTGATATGCATGTTGTATCATTGTTCAAACGGAACACATAAAATAAATTGCTGCATATGTCTGTGCAATATCGCCGCAATATCCCGGAAACATTAATGTAATTTGTACTTGATTGGCTTTATTATTTGTGTTCAATGTCTTGATACGAATCGTAAAAATGTTTCTGGTAATAGGCGATTACCACGTTTAAAGGTTATATCTCAAAGTTTTATTATCTGTCAACTTATGTAATTAACATTTATTACTCTTAGCTCATTTTGAGTTAGAAAAACCGGAACCAAATTCTTTTTAAATATGAATTCATAACTCAGCAAACAAGTTGACATCCTGCTGTTAAAAAAGGCACTAGGATTTCAACTGATTGCAGGAAATGACTTTGCTAAGGGGGACAGCAAAAACAAGTGATAGCTTAGTGGTTGAATGCTTGCCTTTCATACAGGAGAGCCCGTGTTCTAAATGGAGTGTATCAGAGTGTATAATCCACCAACCCGCACAAGGCCCGCGTGGTGGGATAAGGCCTAACCTTTGTCACCGTGAGAAAGGCCCGTGCCCAGCAGTGGGACAGTTATGGACTGATTATGTCGTGGAGTGCGAGTAGAACGCGTGCGCAGTGGTGTTAGAGACCGTACATAAAATTGCTGGTCCACCAAAAATCGTCACAATATTAACAAAATATCAATACTGAATGCTTTGACAATTAGCCCACTTAACAAATCGCCGCGTAGCATTCGAAATCTTGAAAAATGACCGCCGTTGCCTAAGCGCCAGCCGGTGTAATGTGAAGCGAAATTGCATTATAATTAGTTTATTCGCGCTTTCTAAATGTTGCTAACCCTAATCAATTTTGCCACTGACTCCTCTGAAGTAGGGAAATTGATGCTCTGTTTTGTAATTAGCTTGTAATATTATCGAATGCGGTTCATGACCGGAACTACAGGAAAGTGACAGAAAACGTATCTATGATTCATCTCATCATCATCATATCGGCCATTTATATGTCCACGGCTGAGAAAAGGCATTCCCCGTACTCACCACGCTTGGCAGGCGGGTTGGTGAGCGCAGTATGGCTACCGTTTCACAGAAGGGACGCTGCTGCCCATCCCGCTGGTTTAGAGTCCCTTAGTCGCCTTTTACGACATCCACGGGAGGAGATCAGTAGGTCTATATTCTTAATCCGGACACTACACGGTCAGATGAGATGAGAAGATGATTCATCTATCTCGCCTTAACTATATTGGAATCGGCTTTCAGTATAACTAGATGCATCTGAATATCAGAATTACATGGATAGAAGTGCAAAATAGTAATTTTCGCGGCGCAGCAACGCCTCGACGACGGTTCATTTGGCGCAGTGGCTAAGCGATTTCTACGCTATATCTCGCGGGTTCGATCTTGGAACGGGTACAAATATTTGTATGGCCTACGCTCTACAGATAGTTGTTCCGGGTCTGAGTATTTATATATATATATAGATTTATGTGAACTGCACCCACGATGCAAGAGGAATATTAGTGTGTCGTAAAAAAACGGTATCCTTAGGTTAGACCGATTGTTAGTGGTCTGATTTCCGACTTGTAAAGGGGAACGTGCATTAGTAAATATATAACGAATGTCTAAAGGTGACGGGTGCAGTCTGGTGCCGCGCAGAACTAGTCCTGGGTAGCATTACAATTGTAATGGGCAAGCGTTACTGTCTCGTGACTGCGTTGCATAAAAGGGAGGAGGTTTTTTTTTTTTGTAATTTACGACTAGTTAGTTAATATTGAATTTAAGCAGTGCAGTGATAGTGAATGTGCATACCAACACAAAACATTTCTGGTTTAATGGTACTAAACCAACCTGAAAATGTAATGTATGCATTAAATAAAAGAAAAAAAAAACCTGTTGCATTTAAATCTTTGCATGTTCCTCGAAAGTTGTAACTATGGTTGTCGCACCGAACTATGCACTGTTTACTGTTGTAAACGGTCGCAACACTATGGCAACTCATTAATTATTGTTATAAGGCGTCAAAATAAAATTAATCCTGGTTCTTATGAATGATAATTAATGTTATAGTGTATAATTATTATAATAACTGTTTTGTGTTAAATATATTTCGTGAGTAGACGTTCGTACAAAGTCATCGCTTCATGAAAAATGAGAAACGTCAAATTGATCATAGTCCGGACTCCACTCTAGAAACAACTATCTAGTTATTATACTCTTTGCAACTATCGTAGCTAAATATGAATTAATTGTTACGCTCGGTGCTATTAAAACTATCTAGGTTCGAAACTGAATACCTCCATTGTATTATGCTTTGTGGCACATCTGATTGACAACAGTTTTTGCGCTCAAGTCATTGTGTTCAAACCGTGACGGATGGCGAAGGGTCGCCAATTTTTTTACATCTGTATACAAAATCATTACTATGTTTATGGTAATTCTTTACGCAATTACGCAACTGATCCATTGTGTTTTGTAAACACTCATCATCATCATTTCGGCCGAATGAATCCACTGCTGGACACAGGCTTCCCCCAAAGATCACCACAATGCCGATATGGGTGTGTTGCGGGCTCATTGGGGGGGTTTTGCCATAATCGCCACGCTTGGCAGACGGGTTGGCGATCGCAGTTGAGCTGTTAATGTACTCGAAGGACGCTGCTGCCCATCCTCAGGCTAATTGCCAAAATGCCGTGTTTATATTGTTTTTGCTTTGCTGCGAGGTTATGGTTCGAAATATCATGTAGTATCACGTGGGTAATGCATGTGCCTTTACTTACTGTACTTTATGAGCCCTCTGAACCTAGGGGAGGCTGCGTGCTCATACCGAGCGACCCCGGGAAGACGATGGCACGCACGTGGTCACCCAAGCGTGGTGATTATGGCGATCATCATTTCAGCAGAAAGACGTTTAACCTCCATTAACCTCCCCCAAAGAACAAACAACGACCGGCCTGGTTTGTGTTGTGTGCTCGTTGGGGGTGTTCCCATAATCGCCACGCTTGACAGGCGGGTTGGCGATCACAGTTGAGATCGTATATTCGAAAGTCGAAGGACGCAGCTGCCCATCCTTCGGTTAGTAACAGAGTTGCCTTTTACGACTCCCGCGGGATGAGGTGGGTTGGTGCTATTCTGAACCGGCACCACGCGACAAAAATAGCAATATATGACCGCTTATTATAGTGATAATTGAGGTCCACAGTTAAACATGGGCCTCACGACAGACCTCTGCGGGCTGATGACCGACTATATTGCTGTTCGTATATTATTATTGGAATCTCATCGTTTAATAGGAGAAGCGTAGTTTGGGAATTTTTAAAAGCAATTAAGGATTTAAACGCCTGCATTGTTACCTTCAGGGTCCGCTTCACTGAAGTCGCGGAGGTCTATCGCCGCGTCAACTTCACGTTCAAGTTAGCACTTCTCCCTCCCGTCTCTGGCTCACGCCGGCCCGTGCCGAGCATGTATTTTTTAAATATTGATACATTATATTATTATCTTATTTGTGAAAACTTTTAATTGGCCTTCTGTAACTATTATAACACACTAACTATATTCTAGCTGTAAGTTTTCTTGAGAAATAAAATAAAAATAAAATAAATAATACCGATCCAGCTCTCCCCAAATCAATAGCTTGTTATCCCCAGCAACGCCCTAAGCCGAGGTCCGTGTCCCGCAGGGGGCGCCCTTAGCGCAAGTTGTTTAGTTTTTAATATTAATTTTAAGCCTGGCTGGAGGCCTCGTTTGGCTTCGCCAGAAATGACCGGTTAAGCAACCACATTTCCCAGAAAAGTATGCGAGAAGCCCAACAAAAATAAAAAAGCTTCAGGTTGAGGGAGTGATCTGTTTAACAAAACAACAAACTTTTCCTGCTTAAAGTTTATATATAATAAAAACTAAAACGATTTCGCGGAAAACATTGTCCTGTTTCAATTTCCGTCGTACGTAAGCGGTATTATCACATTAGACTGACTAAGAAATCCTCAAGTATTCTCACAATTGGAATGTTACATTATACATAAATTGTACAAATACTTGCTCATAATATAGATACATATACAACTTACAATGTTTGTACAACTAATCTTTACTTGTCGACCTATTAAACAAAAATAAATGTCTGCTGACATATCTATACAAATAAATAAAGTTGAAATGTCTGTTTGTAATGTAAAAATAACAGCTTTTTACTAAATGCATATGAAAGTATGTACGGTACCAGTAACAAAAAAACAATTTTTGAATTTTTTGGCTGTCTGTCTGTTTGTTCCGGGTAATCTCCAAAACGGCTGGACCGATTTTGACGGTACTTTTACTGGCAGATAGCTGATGTTATGAGGAATAACTTAGGCTACTTTTATTTAGAAAAATAATTAGAGTTTCACGCAAAATAAATAAAACCCTTGAAATCTAATACATATATTCTATGTCAAGTGTCTATGTCCAAGTACTCTAAATTTCTTTTAAATTAAATGAGGGCGAAACCGCGGGTCCCAGCTAGTATTTTAATAAAACTGCTTTTGATTAATATTGCATTGTCATCCAGTTCTGTGTTTCAATGTTCTAGTCTAACTCATCAGAAATTTTGTTTAAAATTATTTGTTTAGCTGACTGATAAACAGACAAGAAAGCGAGTTAATTAAAACGCGTTAATTAAAATGGGCATGAGGAAACGTTGAAATTCTTTTATTATGCCTATGGTATTGGTGCTATTATGCCTACTGGTATTGTATTGATGTCGCCACAGATTTGTATTTTGATGTAGCTATTTGTAGGGCGCTTAAAAAAACTTGCAAAAGTACTACGTAATACTTAGTCTCTGATATTTGTTATCTGTGTTTAGAGGGCAATGCCATGGTATATTTATGATAATTACGCCACTAATACATATGAAACTATGATGAACAAAATATGGTTTTATTAATATTCTGAACTTTTGTAATTTAGAATTATAATATTGGTGGTTTCTTAAGTTTAGTAATCTGTGCTATTCAGTATGATCAGATGCCTACACAATTCTGAATAATGCGAATCGAGTGAATAGTCTGTCAATTCACGTCATCTAACCCTTAAGTTTGAGATGTAGCATTTTAATCTGCCATAGAATCATGTTTCTTCATAATCACTGAGTAAACTCACGTGAAATCATATTTATGTGCACTTTTACGGTTAGTGAATTTTATTTCGAGACGGTCTCGGTTGTCTAAACGAATAATCCTGATGAAGAGTTTGACGCGCGTTAGAGATGGTTTACAACGTGTAAAGCATGAATTTGTTAACGAATTTTAAATTTCTCGACGTTTATTCAATAACTGTATCTAAAAATAAACACAACATATGACTAAACAACCATTTTTTTAAAATATAATATAAGTGCCCCCTGCACGCCATAGGCGTCAACTTTATCGCTGTCAGCCGGTATTGTTCTCAAAAGTCTAGAAGCATTGCCACGTTGAATGGCAAAGCTTATTCTTTGGTAAAAAAAGGCTAGCCTTCTGACCACGCGAAGTGTCGACCAACCAGTTCGAGCTGAAACGGTTCAAAATAATAATTACTGATAAAGCTATTATATTGGCGCCGTTTGAGGGCTTCTTCAGGGCCACTTCAGAAGCGGCAGCGCCAGCGTAGCCTGCCGTGCTTAGAAGATGGGATGGAGCAAGGGTGTTAACACAAGTCCCAAACTAGACGCCAACTCATCTTCCACGGCAGTAACAATATACCGTTTGGTCTACTTTTTTACTTGTACATCTATGCTCTACAAGTAACGTGAATGTTCACATTGTGTATCTTGGATATGAGAATATTCAAACTACTACCTATATTTATTATTCTTTTGGTTAGATGTTGATAACTTCATTGGGGCAAAAAGGTTCTCGATCCATCGAGTCCATCGAGGTGGACAGACGACCTGGTGAGGGTCGCTGGGAGTAGTTGGATGAGAACGGCATGTGACCGGTCGTTGTGGAAATCTGAGGGGAGGTGTTCAGCGGTAGGCATCCTGTGGCTGATATAATGATGATAACTTCATTATTATAATATTCCAATCACTGTTAATATTTTGCTGTACTATTTGCTAATAAAATGTCATTTATAATGTTTTTCTTTCCTGCAGGTAAGTGGCGCACCATCTTACTTCAATTACTTTGATTGAATAATCAAAGTTCGAGTGCCTCAGTGCAGTTTGAAAGAACACTAAAGCTAAGTGAAATTAATTGAAATGAATATTCAATCGATGTTGACGTTTTCCATGTTGTGTCCGGATTAAGAATATAGCACCACTCCATCTTCTCCTGTGAATGTCCTAAAAGGCAACTAAGGGACTTTAAACCAGAGGGATGGGCAGCAGCGTCTCTTATGTGGAACAGTATAGATTCTGTCACCTTTCGTTATGGAAATCTAGAAGAAGATCTAGAAGAGGCATTTGTTCAGCAATGGATGTTTTTTGGTTGATATGATATTATGATTGACGTTTCTATTATACATGTGAAAGTTTGTATGTTTGAGGTTCTAAACGCTCCAACGGCTGAAGGGATTCTAATGACATTAGCATAGAGGTAGACTATGTCTTGGAATAGGATACAGGATACACATTTGATTTGAATTATAAAAAGATAACAATTATTTATGTTTGAATTTACGCCAAGCGAAGTGGCCGGCTAACGACCAGTAGTTTGTAAAATATGCTTCTGATCTGATTATGATCTATGTAACTAAGGATAAGGATAACGAGTTAGTGTTAGCTGTTTTGGCATAAACTCAAGCAAAATTTTATTTTTTATTTATTTATTTATTATTTCATAAACAATTTTTACATTGTGTCGAAATTTACACTTAGAACTTAATATTAAATAAAATAATATTATACAGCACATTATATAGCATAATTCGGAAAATTTTATATATTTGAAATTATTTATCATTCTTATACCATATATACCGATCCTAATCTACATGTCACCAATGAAATAATCAAAGTAGTACCAGTACATACTGAATGTGGTATGTATGTAGATTTATCTTTAATCACGTTTATTTCGCATTTGATTTAAAGATGTAGGTATCCGAGGAAGTTTCTTTTAATGTCATGACGTCACTTCTGAATTTGAATTTACCAGTAGTGCTGCGTTCTTTATGTCGTAATGCGATTTAACCTATTAAACGCTGGTTTGCAGATTTGAATATTAGATTTTGTTATCCTAATTAATGCAAGTATGAAATCAACAAAAATGCTTGTCATTTTCTTTCACAAATGTAGAACTTGGTAAACAGTGTTAGTCGATTATATTGTTAAGTTTATTTATAATCAGATTTGATATTCCTTCTTCCATTACGTTTGTATATTTGTTACTTTTATTTCTATATAATTACTTTAAATATAATAATCTGTATAAATACATTATTAATATAAATAATGTATTGGTAATCTAAAAATATAAATAATGAAATGTGCGTGATTTGCGTTCTTTTATCTAAGGTCCTATCGGAAGACCAGCGCAATGCTGAGATAGGAGCCCATTCTGATGTCTCACACAAAAATCTATTTGCATGCTTTTTATTTTTTAATTTGATATTTTGGAATATTCTGTGTTGTTATTTACAATTATTTTCTTGTTGTGTACGATCAGAATAAAATTATTTCTTTCTTCTTTCTTTAATTTAATTAATTTAATTTATTCTTTATTGTACACAAGTATTTTAATTTAAACAATAAATACAAACTTTTATGTACAAAGGCGAGCTTAACTCAGAATTGAGTTTTCTACCAGCAAACCCTTTGATTTTTAGAGAGATTGTGTCGTTTATGAGGGCCAAGACACGTGTACGTAGTAAGAAATCAAAGTTACAGTTATACAAAAACCAAATAAAAAAATATTTTTTTTTTAAAAAAGCCTTATATCATATAAATATGATACCATATAATATGCTTATAAGTACATAAATAAATTCAAATTTATAAATATGATATATAAATATACATATATATATATATATATGTAATAGACTGAAATACATACATAATATACTTAAAAGTCATATAGAAAGGAAATGCTTCTTAACTTTTGTCTTAAAGGTGTTCAGAGTACGGGTGTCACGCAAAGAATGAGGTAGCGAATTCCATAGACGTACTGCACGTATGGTGAAAGAATTGTCATAACGACTGGAAGTGTGGCGAGGAGTTCTAAGGAGTAGAGAAGAAGCTGAGCGACAGGGTTTGCCTCTAGGCACAAGATACTCAAAGCGCTCACGAAGATAGACAGGAGAATTCGGATTATGGAGAATAGAGTAGAGAAGAGAAAGTATATGACAATCACGGCGCCTCCGAATAGGTAGCCACTTCAATCTGGTTCGAAATTCTGACACATGGTCATATTTACGGAGACCGAAAATGAAGCGAATACACAAATTCTGGAGACGTTCTAGTTTGTTTAGGAGTTCCTCCGACGCGTCCAAAAAACATACATCAGCGTAGTCTAAGTGAGGCAGAAGAAGAGATTGTGCAAGAATTACTTTAGTTTGAAATGGGAGGAACTTCTGAAGACGTTTGAGGGACTGAAATGAGCAGAAAACCCTCCTACTAACTTCTGCAACGTGAACATTCCAGGAGAGGTTGGAATCAAAGAGGACACCCAAGTTTTTTGCGCTTATCGAACTGGCTATAGAAACGCTATCATACACGATAGGCGGGAGACACTGAGAATTCAAGAGGTTAGACATGTATCTACCACCAATAATGAGAGCTTGCGATTTTGTGGGATTGACTAAAAGGCCAAAAGATTTAGCCCACTTGTTAATATTCTCAAGGTCATTATTGATAGCATTAATAGCTGTAGCGTACTCCTCAACTTTAAAATGTCGGTATAACTGCAAATCGTCTGCATAGAGATGATAATGAGAAGTTAGGACCTTTGTGATGGCATTTATAAAAACAGAGAAGAGAAGAGGTGAGAGGACGCCACCTTGTGGAACACCCACAGCCAAATCATACCACTCAGAGGAGGCCTCATGAGAGCGAACCGACTGCGAGCGACCCCGAAGATAAGAGTTAAACCATGCAATTGCAGAAGACGAGATATTAAGAGAGGATAGAATACCTAAGAGGATGTCAAAATCAACTGAATTAAAAGCACTGCTAAAGTCCAACAGGACTAGTACCGTTAGCATTTTGTTTTCCATGGCCAGTCGGATGTCGTCAGTTATTTTAACTAGTGCCGTTGCAGTACTGTGGCCAGGTCGAAATCCAGATTGATAAGGACTTAACAGGCTATTAGAAGAGAGATAAGATGACAGTTGATTTTGAACAACGCTCTCAAGGACCTTAGACAGGATAGGAAGAATGGATATGGGTCGGAGCTGGGATACCGAAGAGGGATTAGGAACTTTGGGAATTGACAGGACGTGAGCCCTTTTCCATGCTATGGGAAAGGAGCTTGTCTCGAGAGAGTAGTTAATAATATGGGCAATGACGGGCACGAGTTCATTTAGGACGGGGAGAAGCATTTGCAGCTGAATGCCATCATCACCTACTGCTTTCGTGGAAATGGAAAGGATGTATTGTTTTATATCTCGTTCTGAAATTGATTGAAAAGAGAAAGAAGTACATACTGGCAGAGAAAGATTAGAAAGATAATTTAGTGTAGAAGATTTAATATTGTCATCTAGAGTAACCGGAGATTTGGAGAAATGTGCGTTAAGTGCATTTAGGTCCATTACGGTGGTGCTGTCATCGGAAGATTTTCCGATACCAAAAGACTTCAGAAATTGCCATACTTGTGATGTGTTGAAATTTTGAATTGAATTATGGATGTGGCGCCTTTTAGCATCCCTACACATACGACTGCAGCGATTTCGCAGCTGTTTGTACTGAGTCCAGTTTTCATCCGTAGGGTATTTTCTGTACTTTCTCTTGATCTTATCACGCTTAGACATAAGTATTTTAATATCATCAGATAACCATGGTGCTGGGTGGTGTTTCACTTTCACTTTTTTTAAAGGAGCATGCGCATCGTAAATAGCCAACACAATCTTGTTAAAGGTAGACACCTTAGAGTCCAATTGATTACAACTGTAAATAGAAGACCAGTCAATTCTACCCACTTCAGTCCTTAGACGCTCAGAATCAATGTTTTTGAAACTACGAAGCAACAGAAATTTTGCCTTGCGTTTTGGAGAGCGAATTTTGTAGGAGAGAAATATAAGATCATGATAGGAAAAAGAAGCAGGGAGCTGTCCATGTAAAGCTACTCTGTTAGGGTCAGAAACAATAATTAGATCTAAGAGTGAAGGAGTACAGTGAGGAGCCCGATGAGTAGCATTTAAGGGAAGGATTTGCATGTTGACAGATGAGACAAGTGAGAGTAGTTTACGGCTGCGCAAATCATCTCTAAGTAGGCAAGTGTTGAAGTCTCCGAGGATAATTAAATGGTCATATACTGAGGAGAGATATTCTAATTTGTGTTCAAAGGTGGAGAAATAATCAATATGACATGAAGGGCTATAGTAAACACCTAAAAGCAGCTTAGTGTGTTGGAAGTCGACTTCAATAAAAAGGTGCTCTGCGAATTTGGAATAATCACTCGGAGACTGATCTACTAATTTATAAGTGAGGTCCCCACGAAGGTAGATAGCGACACCTCCGCATCCCTTGCCTGTTCTGTCATTACGCACAATCTTGTAACCGGGGAGAGAATATTGCGTGGAAGGGAGTGCTGGTTTAAGAAAAGATTCGGAGACAAGGACAGCATGAATAAGTTCGGAGTCAAAGGATGACAGCAAATCAGAATAGTGAGCGGGAATACTTTGAGCATTTATATGTACAGCGTTAAAAAAATTGCGGTAACAGGAAAAAGTGGAAAGAAGTTTATCGTGCAGATGCAAGGAATCATCGCTTAACGCACTAGCGAAGCTCTCATCAGACGCGGAAGAAGACGAACATGAAGCAAAACTTTCGTTTATATCATCTAACATAGTTATACTTAAATATATAATTATAATAAATAAAAAAAAACTATATAGATAAAATACAATACTTAATCAAAACAAATTAAATGAGCAAAAAAAAAAAAAAAAATCTCTAATAATCCCCGATGCACACACAAGCCGCATCGACAAGTAATGGATGAAAATCCAAGAGGCCAAACTAGATAGAAAATATTAATCTTACAAGTGTTCGACTCTATTTTGACGTTTAAAAGTTTAGATTGTTTTCGAACGAATTACGATTACTTAGTAGGCAAACGTCAAAACATAGAACACATTAAAAATTTATAAAATCACAATTAAATCACTATTGACCAAGAGATAAAATAAGATAAAAAGTAAAGTGAAATAGAAAGAAAAGAATTGTGAACATATCCTGTACCATCATTTCGCTGGTTTACGCTGCCTCTTATCTGGAACTGTATTTGTTGGTTTTGTTGGCGAAGCTACTTCCTTGGTGGCTCCTACAGCAGTGTCACTAAGTGTCGACGCAGCCACCGGGAATTCCACTAGCAGCTTACGAAGATCAGCTGCTGTCTCTATCTTCCGGCGTACTTTACTTGACCCTGGAAGCTGAACTATCACTTTGCCCTCGGAGGTCCAACACTGGCTCATACCATAGTGTTTACGGGCGTCCATGAACACATCATGACGAGGCTTGGTCAAGAATTCCGTCAGAGTCACCCCAGAGCCCTTCAACAAAGACTTTTGTTGCCACACTTCACTTCGCTGCATGTAGTTTTGGAAACGGATCAAGACAGGACGAGGCTTGTTTTTATTTACTCCGAGGCGATGGCAAGCAATGATGTCAACTGATGAGATGTTGCTCAGCTTAATCTGGCCAGTGAATATGTTGATCACACTAGATAACAGATCCGCATCTTTCTCATCAGACAGGCCATGAAGGAGTAGAACCTGTCGACGAGATGCCATCTCATGCCTATCCAATCCAACCACTAATAGCTCCATCTGCGTTTTAAGTGCACTTATTGTCTTCCAGATTATGCACTTGAAGTCTATGAAGTCCTTTGACAGGCTGGCAATGGTCTTGTGAGATGTCTCATTACCACTGGCACATTTTAGATCGTCTTCATATTGTGTCATCCGGGAGTTAAAGGTTGATGACAGCTCCTCCATACAGCTCGACAGTTTGGAATATAGGTCCATAGTGGTGTAGTGATGATAGTGCAATGCAAAAGTGACACTTAGAGGAAATGTGATTAGCTTGGTGAGTGCAACAGAGATTAATGTAAAGTTTTACAATAAAGTTAACATTAAATATTCTTTCTTTCTTTCTTTTCTATAAAACCCGACCATTCTGCTATAAGTCTATTGTAAACGACTAAGCGTGCCAAGCGTGGCGATTATGGCAAAACCCCCCAATGAGCACACAACACAAACCCATACCGGTCGTTGTGGCAATCTCTGGAGAGGCTACTGTTCAGCAGTGGAAGTTTTTCAGCTGGCATGATGAAACGACAAGTACGAAAGAATTTGGTACGTTTAAACTACGAATTTGGTACGGTTATTAAAAAGGTACCAATTATAATGATGTAAATTATGTTTGTTCCACATATAACTAAAAAACGTTTATTTATAACTTTTGTTATATAGGCAAATTCGTTTAATTGTTATATGCTTTTGCTTTTTAATCCAAAGTCAAAGTTGTCGGAATAAGTAGTAAACAACAACAACAATTAAATGTGTACCGAACATATGGATTCATTAATCTTAGAACAATAAAAAGTTTTTTCTATTTCAAAGTAATTAAAATTTTATCTAATGCGTGGAAACACTGGCAACAATGGACGAATTCAATAAGGAAGTTGTTTATGCCGTGATCTGCATGACTTAACAGATAAATTGGTTTATGTTGGTAGACCATGGGCGCAGTGGTAGATTAAAACATAAACACGTTAAAGAATCTGGTGGAAATTAGGGGAAATAAGCTTCATCATCATCATGTCAGCCAAAGGACGTCCACTGCTGAACAAAAGCCTCCAAAGTCAAAGTCAAATAAACCAATTACTGGCACTTATGAAACGTCAGAATCCTATGGAGAAGAACCGGCAAGAAACTCCATGGATACTTTTTTTTCCCCATAGATTTCCACAACGAGCGGTTACATGCCGCCCGAATCCAATGGTTTCCTTTAGGCATGCCTAAGATCGACTCTAAAAAACTGAATAAGCTTTCAATTGAGATGATTGCAGGCCCTTTTAAAAAATGTGCAAGTATTCGATAATCTCTGTCAAAATGTTGTTAAACCATCATAAGTAAGAGCTTAAATCGAGGAAAGAAGCATTTGCACATTTGCCTAACCTTGTGATTTGTTGCATATCAAAAAAGACCTAATCCGATTTGTGTCATTCGTGTAAAGGGTTAACTTCGCTGTAGGCCGTATCTTGGTGTGTTACAAGTTTATTAAGGCCTTGAGAATTTTATCTTTCGACGAATGCAAATTTAGGTTTTCTTAATTACTGTCATATATTATTTTATAGCGTTTTATCGCGATGTAAGGTTAAATATAAAAATAATTTGAATGTGTTGCATTCTTTCTTGGGGCACTAATTTATTTAATTTAATGTTATCAAGTCTGTGGTATTTTCATGAGCCACAGATTGAATAAAAACATTTGACGGCGATTGGCGCGGTGACTGAACCACGGGTTCTTTGCGCTACGGATCGCGGGTTTGCCTGCAGCTGGTGGTTTTCACTCCGGGTTTGGTGTATGTGATATTTAATGTCTGTAAAACACGATATAAAATACATCAATCACATATATTATAAGCAATACAGCAAACAATTGTCTGTGGGATAGACATGTTGGTGATTATGTCGGTTTAGATGCTGATAACCCCTTTATAATAATAATAATAACCCCTCTGGGCAGTCGTTATCTCACCATAGGATAAGGTAATCCTGGAGGGCAGATTAAAGTATTGTTTATTGTATTGTTATCAGTGATTTCTTCCTACCTTATGAAAAAAAAACTATATCATAAGAAAAGAAAAAAAAAGTATATTAAGTAGCTTACAGAACGCAGGGCTGTTTGTGGCGAGCTGAATGTGAGTGGCGACACTGCGTACCCGAATGCTCCAGAGAGTCGGTCAGGCCCTTACCTCCGGCTTGCCTTTATTGGTTGGTTGGAGTGGTACCCCATGAGTGCCCGTAGGATTTTCAACTCTGGCTTGCCTTAGTTGGCCGATCAGAGGGGGGCCGCAGAGCTATATGCTCGGGGGTGGAAGTGTCTAATGGCGTAATAACGGGGAAACCCGCTCCGAGTCTTCGAGACGCGCGATGGTGAAACCGGTGCCGCACCTCTCTACACCCCTAGCCGCTCACACCGGTGTTGCTCCTTGTCGCCTGTAGTGGTGGCCATTTAGGGGGCCCATCTTGTGAGTGGCAAGTCACCGTCTGCCACAGAGTTTCACTTTAAATGTTGGAAGGCAGACGCCGTTTTTTCCGTTTTTCTTAATATTGAATCCATTTAGCAACCATTGCAATAGACCTTATACTTGTAGTTTCCATTTCATACAATAGTTTTCCTCCGGGGACAATCCGAGACTGCATTTTATAGTGTAGCCATGGAGAGTCCCCGATTAGTGTCCCATTACATTTTAGATTAAAATTCTCTAAAGGGCCTCTGCGTGTTGGACCCATGTCCCCGCGTAAGCCTATCAAAAGACCGGGTTCCCCTTTACAGGGGATATAAACCCGTGTATAAGAGAAACATGTAGATAATAATACATTCTTTATTTTCAGGCTACTTTGGCCCATAGATATATACCTTACAACAGATTATGTTAGTAAGAACCTTAAGTCTATGTTAGTAAAAACTTCACTCGCACTACGTTACTGTGCGTTCTAGGGCCACTTGTCTGCGGAAGCGACGGAACACCACGCCTTGCGGCCAAAAGTCCTCTTCCATAACCAGATGCAGATAACATGTTGGTACTCGCACCACGAACGCCTTGAAGTAGACGTTGCGGTGTGACTCCGGCAGCTGCACTCTCGGCGTGTACTTGGTCCTTTGACGCACGTACTCCACGATGTCCTCCGCCTTAGTGGTGTAGTGTAGGCGAGAGATATACACTGGAATGTTTGGCTTCGCGGCACGTATTGTTGTTTCGGACTCCGCAGGAGCCATGCCGCAGCGGTTCTTATTGGTTCGCTGACGGCGCTTCCTCCTTTGCACCAACAGGAAACCATCCTCATCAGCCTGCTTCGATGCCTTTTCAGGCATGGGCTTCTTGGTGTCCACAGTAGCACTGGCGAGATTCACTGTCTTGGCGGTGCAGGGAACTTTATGTAAGACTAGCTGGGACCCGCGGTTTCACCCGCGTTTAATTTAAAATAAATTTAGAGTACTTCGACATAGACACTTGACATAGAATATATATATTGGACTTCAAGGGGTTTATTTTTTTCGCACGGAACCCTAATTATTTTGCCAAAATAAAAGTAGCCTTAGTTATTCCTTATAACATCAGCTATCTGCCAGTGAAAGCCCCGTCAAAATCGGTCCAGCCGTTTCGGAGATTACCCGTAACAAACAAACAGACAGACAAAAAAAAAAAAAATTGTTTTCTTGTTATATGTACCGTACGAGGGCGGCACTGAAAATTTCGGGAATCAAGGAAGTGACACAACATTACTATTTATAAATGTATTTATTGCTTTTCGAAGTATTCTCCGCGAAATTTGACACATTTTTCCATACGATGGAACCAATCATTGAAGCAACCATTCCATTCGGAAGTTGGGGTCTCCAAAATGGCCGTTTTGTAGGCGTCCACAGCTTCTTTAGGTGATGAAAATCTCTGTCCACGCAATTTATTCTTTATTTTAGGGAAAGTATAGAAATCATTAGGGCTTAGGTCGGGGCTGTACGGCGGATGGTCTAATAATTCTATGTTTTCTTGCTCTAAAAACTCTTTTGTTCTGTGCGCGGTGTGAGAACTCGCATTGTCGTGATGGAGGATGATGCGGCGGTTGCAGTTCTCTCTACGGAGTTTAGAAACGACCTGTGGCAAACAAATGCTAGCATACCATTCTGCATTAACCGTTCTTTGTCCCTCAAGAGGAATAGTCGTAACATGGCCGGTTTTGGACACAAACGTGGCCACCATTTTTTTTGCAACACTCCGTGAACGAACAATTTTTGTTGGCTTTAACTCATTTTCGAACACCCAAACTCGTGACTGGTTTTTTGTTTCGGGTTCGTACGCATATATCCAGGATTCGTCACCTGATACGATGTTGTACACAGCATTTGAGGATCCTGCGTGGAATCTTTCGAGAGTTCTGACGCACCAAGTAACGCGAGCCGCTTTTTGCTCTTCACATAGCAAATGCGGTATCCATCGGGAAAACAACTTTTTTACACCTAATTGTTCATGCAAGATTATTTGTATTTGACTCATGCCAATGTCTAAAGTTGCCTGAATTTCGCGGTATGTCACATGTCGATGTTCCTCAATCAGCTTACGCACAGCATCAACGTTTTCTTGGGTGACTGCAGTTTTTGGACGACCTTGACGAGGATCATCACTGAGCTTGACACGTCCACGTTGAAATTCAGCAAACCAGCGATAAATTGTGGTTTTGGATGGGGCTTCATCACCAAATGCAGAAATCATCCGGTCAACACACTGTTTTTGTGTTAAACCACTTCGAAAGTCATAATAAATCATCGCTCTTGAATTTTCTCGAGTCAATTCCATTTTCTCTTCTTCTTCTTCTCTTAAATTATGGCTTCTGTAGATTATCTTCCACAATTTCGCCAATGTCATGTAATAAGGCAACGATGGACGATGTTCATATTAATCAATTCTGTGTTATCAACGTTGTTCGGTGTTCAACTTATTCAAAACTTAATATATGACACGAGGACCACAAAAAATTTTGCCAAATATGTACCTTGTGTACCTAGTTTCACAGAACATCAAATGCAGAAGTTTTTTCAATATCGCTGGCCAAATTTTTTTTTTTTTTTTTTTTGTGTATTGTCCAAGCAGAGAATATATTAAGTATCAGCAAACCCAACTATAAACAATACCCAAAAATTATAATTTAATTTTATTAGATTTAATATATTTACCCAATATATATACAAAACAAGTAAATACATAAGAAAGAAGGCATTTAACAGAAGTGGGACGTGGGATGTGAAAAGGGATAATATCATATAATGATGAGCCTATTTTAGGACAACAGAAGAAAATGTGATCCACATTTCCTTCATCTAAACCACATTCACAGAGAGAGTGCTGTCTAATCCTAAGTTTGGCCAAGAAAACAGGGGTGCAAGAATGATTAAGACGTAAACGACAAATCGTTGTGGTTGTCGTTTTATCTAATAACTGATATTTAAAAAACCAAGGTTTGAGAGGAATTTCAGGTTGTATGTCACCATAAAATTTACCTTTTAAGGACTTAGAAGATTGCCATTCTTTGGACCATGTGTTGAACATAATTGATTTTAAGGAAGAGCAAATATCATGGGAATATATCTCAGAATGAACAAGAGAGCCGGAATGAACAGCATTTTTGGCACACGAATCAGCCGATTCATTGCCAATAATACCCAGGTGACCAGGTATCCAGGCCAAAACAATATTAATACCTAATTTGTGACACTGATATAAATGATCTCTTATTGTAAGAATAATTGGAAACCTAGATTTAGATCGAAAGGGATTCGATAAAAAATAGATTGGAGACAACTTTTAGAGTCCGAAAATATTATTGACTTATTTAAATTATGAGATTTCACAAATAAAATGGCTTCCAAGATGGCAATAGATTCTCCCGTAAATACTGAGTAGACCCAAGGACATTTGAAATTAAGGATAATTTTAGTAGAAGGCATCCAAACAGCGGCACCAACAGGACTATTATCAGAGATTTTAGAAGCATCAGTATAAATAGTAAACCAATTATCATAATCACAAAGGACTTTGCTGGAGAACATTCTGTTCGCTTCTATTGAGCTCTTTTCTATACCAAAGTTCAAGATAATGTTGGGTTTATGAATCAGCGCTTCATAGGGCACAGAATAGAGTGGCAACATAGAATTTCGAAAAAGTGGATTAGGAAGACGAGTGAACATTAGATAGGCACGTAGAAGACAAGGGATTTTATAATTTGAACAGTGACTATTAAAGTCAATTATATCAGATAGTTGGTCAAGTTTGTGAAGAAGGGGATGATCAGAATTTTGCACTAGTTTAAAGAAAAACCTGTTAGCAAGATACTGACTACGAATACAGAGGGGAGCATCAACACACTCGACTTGCATGGCATTTATAGGAGACGATTTCATTGCCCCAAGGATTATACGTAAACATTTAGACTGGATTTTATCTAGTTTTTGGGAACCAGATATATTACTTGGGTCTAAAACAAATAATCCATAATCCATATGACTACGGATTATGGCATTGTAAATTAATTTTTGAGTGTGGGGGTGAGCACCCCACCAAACGCCAGATAGAGAACGTAGAATATTGACATTTCTTTCACATTTTTGAGAAACATAATCAGTATGTGATTTGCCTGATAACTTGTAGTCTAACCAGACACCCAGGAACTTTACTTTGCCCACCTGTAGAATATTTTCACCATCAACTCTTATTACGACAGGAGGAACAAATCGTTTTTTAGTGAAAACAACCACATAACTTTTAGAAGTCGAAAGGGACAATCCATGATTAAGAAGCCAGTCAGACAAGTATCCGAGGGCAGAGTTTAATCGTCTGACAGCCTCTTCAACGGATTTATCAGACTGATATAATACCAGATCATCAGCATATTGCAAAATTTGACACAACGGAATTACAGAATGATCCAGATCATAAGTATACAAGCTGTAAAGTAAAGGACTTAACACCGATCCTTGTGGTAAGCCTTTCCAGATAGACCTAGGGGAAAGGAAGGCATCGCGACTTTTAACTGATATTGTTATTTCCATAAAAAGGTTACAAATAAATCGTACTAATTTTTCAGGAATGTTCAGTTGATGAACAAGTTTATTCCTGAGTGTCGAAAGTAAGACGTTATCATAGGCTGAAGCAATATCAAGAAACACTCCCACTAAATACTCTTTTTTTAAAAAAGAAACACGAATATCAGTAGTTAAAATACTAAGACTATCCATTGTGCTCAAACCTTTTCTGAAACCATACTGAGTTTTTGCCAACAAATTCCTATTCTCCACAAGCCACTCAAGTCGATGTTTAATCATATGTTCTGTGATTTTTGACAAAACTGATGAAAGGGCTATAGGTCTATAATCACTTGAATTAGAAGGGTCCTTGCCAGGTTTCAGAATAGGAATTACAAGTTGGATTTTCCATGGTTTAGGTACTATGCCATATTCAAAGAAACTATTTATTAGTTCTAGATAATATTCCTTAGCTTTAACTGAAGCGTTTTTTAAAAAAGAATATGGGATTCCATCTGCTCCAGGAGAAGAATCAACTAAACCGTCAAGCGCGAGTTGAAGTTCACGAAACGAGAATGGTTGATCGAAACTATTTGTGGATGGGAGACGAATTGGAATAGAGGGAAAATGGTCCAAATTTGGTACAAAAGGAGGTGACAATTTATCTGAGAAAGACTCAAGCCATGACAAGGGGTCATTAACTGTCAAGTCGACAAAGCTACATGAACCTCTGTATCTTTTGATTAGTTTCCAAACTAAAGTGGATGGGGTCTTTGGGGATAGAGTTTCACAAAAGTGGATCCATCCCTTTTTCTTTTTTTCAGATAGAAGTTTTCTAGCCTTTGCAGCTTTCTTTTGATAATTAAAAAAGTTATCAAAATTCATATTTGCATTATAATAAAGTTCCGCTGTTTTCCTTTCAGAAACTGCTTTTGTGCATTCTGAGTCCCACCAAGGGGTTGAAACCTTAAATTTGAATTGCTTTTTTAATGGAAAACATTCATTGGCACTAGAGATGACAGATTCAACAAATTTAGAATAGCAATCTTCATGATTGTTGTTGTCAGGTGAAGGAAGAAATTCTAATCTCCTTTCAAGAGAAGAAGAATACGAGGACCACTTATCCTCTGCTAATCGATATTTAAAGGACGGGTTAAAATTTTGCATGGGAGTTACTTTATCAGAGATTGAAATGACAATAGGATAGTGATCACTGCCATGAGAATGAGTAAGAACATTCCAGGACATGGAGGGTGCCAATAAGGTAGAGCATATTCTTAGGTCCACAGCAGAGTGAGGATTTTGACGAACTCTTCGAGTGGGGGAACCATTATTAACGAAGCAGAGATTAGCTTCATCAAACATCTCAAGGAGGGAAATAGCAAAAGAATCATCATGGCTAGAACCCCATGAGGAATGATGAGCATTAAAATCACCCATTAATATAATCGGAGAAGGGACAGAAGAGATTACAAGTAAAATATCAGGGATTAAACTCGAATGGGGATGAGGAATGTACGCAGAGATGAAAGTAATATTAAATGACCTTACGGCAACAATATTAATCTCAGGGGAGACAGGGGGAAGAGGGACTTGAGAAAAGGAAAGGAAGTGTCTAATAAATAGAGCACTACCCGCATACCCATCAGCCCTATCATCTCGCAGACACGAGTACCCAGAAATCCGAAAACGAGAACCAGGTATCAACCATGTCTCCGAGATAGCAATGACTGACGGGAGAAATTTATTAATTAAGTAAAGAAGCTCATGTTTTTTAGGACGAATGCTTTTCGCGTTCCATTGGAGAATGGAGACTGGATCCATAATTGCTAGTTAGGGAGAAGATTTGAGTCAGTTTCTGGGCAACGTGGGGCGGTAAATTGGAATTATTACGAGAAATAATACTTAGGATGATACTTAACAGTAATTCTAAAAGATTATCATCTTGGGAAGGATCTGATGAACTCAGTTGACGAGAAATTAGGGCGGAACCATTAGGTAAAGAAGAGGGTTCATCAGCTACAATTGCTTGATGGGCAGCTTTGTCAAATGATTGACTCAAGGGAACTCTAGTACGAGGAGAGGAGTATACAGTTTTACGATAAGACAAATTATTAGGAGGGGAGGTATTATTCTGGCTAGGCATGAATTGGGAAGATGAATAGGAAGATTGGGATGGAAATATGTTTTGGGAACTGGCCACTTCAGAATATGGTTTTGTGACTTTGGGATGTTGCCTAGAAGCTTCCTCGTACGAGATATTTTGTTGTGACATCGTGAGCTTGATGGATTTCTGTCTCCCTAACTCTGGGCAACTCCCGCTATTAGCGTAGTGTTGGCCCAAACAATGAAGGCAGGTAGCCATGGATTCCTCAACCTCACAACTCTCTTCGGAATGAGGTTGAGTACAACGATAGCATCTGGTCTTTGACCGGCACTGAGATTTAACATGTCCGAATCGACAACAATTCAGACATTGAATAGTTGGAAAAAGGTAAGTTTCTACGGGGAGTGATGTGTGATAAGCATAAATTCTTTGAGGAAGAACTTGACCCTGGAAAGTAATTACTATTGTCTGAGTCGGAACCCATGTTGTTCGTCCATTCTCATTCAACTTACGGTTAAGTCTACGCGCCTTTAAAACCTGTCCGCATCCGCTTGGTAATGTCAATGATTCTACGAACTCGTCCATTGACATATCCACTGGCACTTGTCGGACTACACCCATTTTTGTTATATTATAAGAGGGGATGGAAACCTCATATTTGCTCATACCCAAAATTGGGTTATCTAAAAATTTATTGGCATCTTCAGCAGTAAAAAGCTCCACTGATATTTTATTCCTGCCTACTTTTTTAAGACCGTCAGGACAAATATTCTTTACATTGTTTTTGGATAAAAATTGACCAAACTTAATAGGGCGAAAAGTAGTCCCTGAGGCGGGATCAGGATCAGACCTAGATACATGAACTAAAAATGGGCCTTTATCAAATGAATTGTAGGCTTTAATCCCCATCACGAGAATAGGGTGAGCATAAAGGTTTTGAATAGATGCTACTGCCATTTCTTTATCAATGATCGTTTTTTTGGCCGAAACAACAGATTCGGCATCATTAATACGACGCTTGCCATGTCCTACGGAAGATACCGGGGAAATTGCAGCATCGGGAGGGTCCGGAGGAATTGGGGGAATAGGAGGATCCATAATGGATCCTATGAATATGTTTTGTAACACTAGTTAATAAGATAATTAAATACCTATGTAAAAGAATATGTATATAATAAATTTACCTTAAAAATAATTCTTGTTGAAACTTAGTATATCCCCTGCTTGGTAAACACTAATTTTTATAAAAAAATAACCAAAATGTCTTGAAATAAAATTTATAATCACTTACTGACGCATGTGATGTCTGCTTTCAATTTTTCCGAAAAAAAAACAACAGAAAATTCAAAAGAATTGAGATAATGGAGAATGACGTTTTTCGAGAACTATCCAGTCCGGAAATCCAAATTCCTTCCATTTTCTCAACGACTAAACAAGTTTGACAAAACCTTGTGACAAGACCGTGAATCTTTTTTTAAATAAATAAATGGTATTCGATTTGTAAAACCAAGGAGTTTTCAATTAAAAAGATTTTAATATGACAGGAACAGTGGAAATATTCCATTCCCGATACTTTTAGTGCAGCCTATGTATATACTTTCATATGCATTTAGTAAAAAGCTGTTATTTTGAAATTACAAACAGATACTTCAATTTTACTATTTGTATAGAATATTCAGATACAGTCAGTGTTGATAAGCCTTTATATTGAAGTGTACGTAAACGCAAACTCATCATCTGGGCCCTGCATTGAAAAGGCCAAGGAATACTGTCAATGCAGTATTTTAGCAAACGGCTGAACAGGAAGCCCTTTGTTAGCATAATGTGTAGTTTTGTTGTTGCAACGGTAATCTGTATAGCATTTATGGATTGACGAAGCAACAACATTTATCAACGTTAGGTTTTTGCTACATAATGTGTAAGTATATTGTGGAACATTAATAAAAATAAAAAATCTTGAAGTGCCCGTTTGAATCCAATACTGCAGGCCAACATTAGGTTATTTTTTATAGGCTAGGATAATTTCTGGGCAGCCCAGGCTCCGCCTATGAATGATTACACGCAATAAGTTATTATTCTTTTGTAATATTTCATTCGTAGTATTCAATTTTCTGAACGCATTACTAACCTGCCTGCACAAAAATCCGCATGAAATGACTAAACGAAAGCCGATAACATTTTTCGTGATGGCAATCATCAGGTTTCACATAATAATCCTCTAGTACCTTTTTATTGGTTCGGTGGAAATACGTAGTTTGATTCCTGCGCCCCTGCGGAGGAGTTTGCTTACCGCTAAGGCGTACCAGCTAAAACCACTTGAGTGGTCATCTTCGACACCGAAGGGAGGCTCCACAAACTCGAATAATCTCTATCTAGAGCTACCCATTAGTGCTACGCCTTAAGGCATATCTCGGAGGGGATTGAAAAGGATTCCCTCAAATCCTCGCAAACCTCTATTACCTAAAAGGAACTAAAGCCTGATACATGAAACCGACATTAGTCATAATTAATAAGAAAAATCTGACATCTTCTCACGTTACGTCAAAAAGCCCTCAACTTTACGAATTTATACACCATTAATATTGAAGATAAAATGTCAAAGATAAGATGTTTTTCAATTTGCGAATTGGTCATTTTTTGTATGAATATGAAAAAAGATATACGGAAAATGATATCTGAGTTGGGACAAAAAATATCATCTTTGCATCTGACAAATTAGCTGGCAATTTTTATCATAATATCCAGTCAGACTGTCTGTCACACGGTAAAGGATTAATGCATGTCATGCCTTTTTGCACCATGTGTATAAAATAAATGTTTATCAAATAACTTATAAATCATAAATTCAATCTCAATTAAAACGCGATTAGCTTTTCAGTGTTGACAAAAAATACTATGGACTTAATTTAATACAAACTGTAAGGTTTATGTGACAACGTACCAAAATATATGTAAAGAGATTAATTATATTTAAGCATATAATAAAAATAGTAAAGCCATTTATCTCGGAAATAATAGTACTAGTCGTTTTTGAGCACGCAATGTATCGTAAACAACGCGATCAAAACGCTACGTGATTATTGTACTATGATATGATTATATTATTATGCTACTCCGAGCGATGACCTAATCCATGAACTACAGCAAAACAGCAGCCGTTTAGTTCCTTTTTACATTGTAGTTTTATGTGAAATTCAAAAGATTATGTTTTTATTTAAAAGCGTTAGGCTAACGAACACAATTCCTTTAGTAGTAGATATCAGTTAAATAAACTGGAAAAAAATCTGAAGAGACCGACGCAAAATTAATAGTACGGAATCACTTACACGGTTACAACCGCTATATACTTGTCCCTAAAAACACTTTATGTGTGCAATCAGAACACTTAATAACATAAGTACGCACTTACTACCTTGCAACATAACTTATTAAACAATTCTTTCTAAAACATATTAATTTATTAAGCATAAAATACACATCTGGAATTCAACATTGACAGTACAGAAACGTTGACCACTAACACATAAATTGTAAAGATGATTTAATTTTTACCTTACCTTTACATTTAAAACTTCTCTTTGTCATATAATCTATGTATTTAATGTCTTTTTTTAACCGTTATAAAATGCTTATACAAAGTTAAATGGTTGATCCTTCATCGTTTACACCAAGCTGCGATAATTGCAGAAGTACTGCTCCAACTTTGGTATAAGTATAGTACGATCGTCCGAAAAATAGGTTAATACACAGATGACACATCCTGTAGTAGAATTTTAAAATTTCAGTGTGGCAACATTTTTGTCTGTCACTGTCGGTCACTGTGGTGCTATCACTGACTTACGTCATGCCAGTTATAGTCGAACATTTAACATTACATTACTACAAAAGTTATATTTGAACAAAATAGGGGTGCATTATTTATGTTATTATGGATTAATTATATGTGTGTTGGTTGATGTTGACAGCACAGTTGGTGCAGCGGTTAAGCAAAAGGCTTTAGCGCTACGTGTCGCTGGTTTGATCCCCGTACGGAACAAATATTTGTATGATACGAATAGTTCGTTCGGGTCTGGGTGTTGGTGCAGATGAGACTTGTATTTTTCTGTAAACTGCAACTACGACTGGAAAAATAATAGTGTGGGACATTTTTTTTTTAAAGTCTGGCTAGTGACATTTTGTCACTGGCAATTAGAAATCACATCAGACCCCTTGTATTTCAGCCCACGACCAGTCAGTTCTAAATATTAAATTACCTGTTGCAACTGACTTTTATAACGTGCTCACAATGTAGCTGATTATATATTTTTTTATTACTTCCCACTGGCAGCAAAATTAAGTGACTCGTTCCCCTCAATAAAGTGCTGAGATTCGTGCGCATACAGGCAATATAGCGCTTTCATTTCATTCTCATTCACGGTTTATTTCATTCAGTTTAAGGCCCATTTCATTCGATTTGTTTACGCACAATCGACTCGGTTCCACATCGCGCGTCTAACAGCACATTGACAATATACCATTTACAACAACATGATAATTTTAACAGCTGAGGTACGGTATAGACTACTCAAGGCTAATATATATTTTTAGATAATTTATGTATTAATTTTTGAGATAACAAAGCAAGTTAATAAAATTTTCGTGTGGCATCGCATTTTTTTGTTATTTTTGAGGAAATGAGACAAGTTATTATTGAAATTATCGATTGTGACAATAGCTGGTTTATTTGTGCTTAGTTTTGTAACTTCCTGTAAAATTATGTCACATCAAGGAACACGTTTGAAAATGTCAACTGCTTGTTCTATGAGTTGTTTAAAAATACCAAGTCAATATTTCGTCAGTCCAAAGTTATGGTGACGATGAACAAAACGCAATTTCCGTTTGAATTGAAGGTTAAATGTGTTAGTGACCTTAAATTCAAATAATTTCAGTTACTTTTAGTTTGAACCCGTGAACGCTGACTTTCACTTGTTTTTTCTTTAATGCACTGAATTGATTCGGGTATACTTATGTGTATGAATGTGTAAAACATTACGAGTATATTTGAGTTTAATCCACAGTAGATATTTCCTTATGATTTTTTGATTATGGATAATTGATAACGGATAATAACCATTCAGGGCTTTTTGCACATTAAACTTTAAATATGTTTTTATTTATATACTAACCCTAATACCTATAAAAAATACGCCCACCTGCTTCAAACTTTAGTGAATACCTAAGTAGCAAAAAAATAATATAAATATTTCGTAAACTAAGTCCAGTAGTTACTCCGGTTTATGAAATCATCGCAATGAATACCGATTATCGATTCTAAAATCGAGGTGCCAGATGTTATTATGTCGAGAACCATAGGTACCGTGAGCGTGACCCTGGCTGTTGGCCTGCGTATTTTTTATTGTCAAGACTGAATCGAATCAACACTCTTTCGACCCCTACTGTTAAGATACACATTATAGGTTCCCTGACCCTTTGATAAAATTCCCAATGAGTTTGCTTAGCAAAAAACTTTTTATCCCGTTATGCAATAATGGAGGTGGCATGAAATTCATTAAACATATTCGCCATATTTATTTTATTCCGCGCCATTTTGGATTTTCTTACTTTTTGTGCGGCACGTTGGCAAAGGCAAACACTCGTACAGCTTCATTTAAATTTGATACTTTACAGCGATATGATGATAGGAATTTATGACTGGCATACAAAATGTAATGCTGTGTCATTTCCGAGTGTTGCTGCGTTTTCTTTAACTGTTATCTTGAATGGTGAGGATTTTTTCGGAGGTAGGACGTTATCTTGAGAATAATTTTAATATTATTCTTTATAATAATATAATTTATGGTGCCTTCTTTACTTCTGGACACTGTGCCGACTTTACATTAAGTTAGGTATTTTCGTTTGTTCAATGTTGTTTATTCTTTTGTAAGATTTTAACAATCCAACTTAGTACTCATCATGAGCCGCGCCGGTAGGATTATTTAAGGGAGGTTCATCTGCATTATACTATTAACTAGACATATGAAGTTTATTATTAGGTAGGTATCTAGACACATTCGGCATTTACGTCATACCAATTTAATTATTTTATGTATTGTTATCCGGGCGTCTGTAGACCGTACGTTATAAAAATACCCTCTTCCACGCACGAAAATATACAAGTGCACCCCCTTGCACCCTCAACAATTTGGAACTTATATGTAACCCAATGTATAGCAGTTTCTATTACCTAAACGTTTCGTTAAGGTAAAAAGTGTTTACAAATAAACAACTTTCATAGATGAATAAAATAAAGAAAGTCACACATAACTTTTAGATTCGCATCACAAAGCGCGTAAGGCAACAGAATTTATAATATTCGATGCTCCGGACATGTGAAAACAGGGCCGTGTGAAGAATCCTTAATAGCTATTTGGTAAGAAGTTCACTTTCATCCAGTTTTGTCCTCTATTTAGTCTGATTTAAATCTGTGTGAAAGTGCTCTTTCAACATTTTATTTTCTTTTAGTTTTACATGGTTATGGTCAATTGTTAATTTGATAAAATGTTATCAATGGAAAGTGGAAATCATTATTGTTAGTAGGCTAACTATTTATATATATTATACGTTATGTCCCATCCATCCGTGTTGTGTCCGGATTAAGAATGTAGCACCGATCCATCTGATCCCGTGGATGTTGTAAAAGCCGACTAAAGGACTCTAAGCCAGAGGGATGGGCAGCAGCGTCCCTTCTTTGGAACAGTAGCCATTCTGCGCTCATCAACCTGCCTGCCAATCGTGGAGAGTATTGGCAAATACCCCCCAAAATGATGACACAATTGTGTGTGTCACGGCACTTTTTTTTACAGTATTTGGGTTTTGCCGTATAACAGCGTGATGTTCATTCAATAATTACAGTCATGTAAAAATTGAATAGGTTCAGTTTTCATAAGGTGTATCCAATATATTTCAATTCATCACCTTGCATTGTATATGGTATATGCTTTCCGTACAATAAGAGGTGAGCTTATCCTGGAAATGTATGGTTTGATACGTGGCCGTGTGTACTCGTAACCATGAATTAATAAGACAGGGGGCTCGTACGCATTTTGGTTCAAAAGTAAATTCAGAATGTTATTAAACATGCGATTGAAACGAAACAACTTCTAATGGCTAGGTCTCTTATTGCAAGAGTCCTGCTGGGTAGGACTGTGGTATTGAAATAGCGTTCTTTGTGGGTTTAACGAAGTCGCGGACTTCTTCACTTGCTTTCGTTCAGGGCGCGTCATGTAAAAGAACCGGTTCCAAACTATGTAAACTATATACCTAAGTGTAATAGCAATCAACAGAATCTATTACGAAGTACCTAATCTTAAGTGTTAAGTGCAATAATTATGTTTTTTAAATTCTAAGCTTAATAAACTTTGACGTCAATCATTAATGTTTCTAAAAGGCTTTCTGTGTTTGTTGATCAACAGGGCGGAGGTCATGACATCTGTGTTACTATATAGATAAGTAAAAGAAGGTCCAGTCCATATGACATCGAAATGTCATGCCATTATCCCATAACAAAAAGTACGAACTTCAAGAACATCCGGAAACTTATCCATATTATTGCGATACTGTCAATGTCATAAAAACTTCCTCGATGCAGCGTCGCGATATCGAGGATCGTGTGTTATATTGATAGTGTAATAGGCCCCATAACGATGAGATATGAATAGTAGAACACAACTATAATATTTTAAACCAAGGATGAAAAATGATACATAAAAAACAGCCTAAACGTCTCCTGTTTTTGTTTATTTAACCTTCTTATTTGTTATCTGTCGATTGACCACGAGTAAGGTTTGATTTGATTTGATATATTAGCTATTAACTACTGGAATTTGATTGCTGTTTGTATGGTTTTAGACATGATTGTGTATCTTTGAGTTTATCTAAGATGGATTACATTAAAAATATTCTATTTCTTTGCGTTTATGATATACCTCTTTTTTACTTGGGGACACCTTTATGGACTTCCTCTGCCTTTGGAGGGGTGGCATGCCCGACTCTTACCGGCTTTTAGCCCATGGTGTCCGTCCACTTATCTATGGCTGAGGGTGAGGTGTTCGCCTTGTCAGCATTGGACTGCACCCCTAGCAGGTATCGGCCCGTGACTAGGTCTGAAGGGCCCCGTCCCTGTGCGCCCTGGTCGGCCGGAAATCCCTTCAGAGAGGCGTGCGCGGAACCCAACGCACCGCCGTCTCGGGCCTGTTTCTGTTCAGGCGACAGACTGCCCCTGGTTTGTCATCCGCAGGCCGCAACTCATCAGAAGCCGGAGATCATTCGGCGCCCTGTACCGGCGCCCGCGCCTCTGGCGTTTTCTGCATCGGGGATCAGAAGTAGTCTCCTCCCATCCCCGCTCTGCCGCCTCCTTTGCCTGCATCTCATCCTCGCAAAAGGAGGAGATGTCATACTACGTGCCCTCACTTCGGACGATGGACTGAACCATGGCCGGAAGCGAGAAGCCACCCTCTTCGACCACCGTGACGTGATCCTCCAACGTGTGCTGCGCTGTATCCTCCTGGCAGTCTCCACAATGACCACAACCGGGCATCTGTTCTCGGCCTTTGTAATACAGATACTTCCCGAAACACACGTGGTATTCTTTTACTTTTTTTTTTTTTAAAACTTTGCCCCACACTAGGATTTCTCCTGTGTCGTGAGTGCGTTTGCAGACATAAATTCCACACACAATACAACTCAGACCCGGAACAATTACCTGCAGATCATACAAATATTTGTATCGTGCGGGAATCGAACCCGCGACCTGGAGCGCAGCAGCCGACTATGTCAGCCATTACACCAACCCTGCCGTATCTGCATCATCCGGAACGAGAGGGTGCCATGCCGCCTCTCCAGCCATTCCTCCATGGGGGTCTTACCGCTGCTTACGCAGCGTGCCCTGCATTGCGCTGGACCAGTCGTTCCTTCTATTTCACCACCAGGATCCGTTGAAGCTCGGACCGTCGTACCTCGATCTGACGAGGTACCGGCCGTTGTATTCCTCTGTCCTGGAACAGGGTAAAGATAAAGAAAATTTAATTGAAAGGCGGCAGGTCTCTGACCGGCTTAAACCGTGTCATATATCTACCTATCGCTATATAGCAAAGTAAAAACTTACAAAATATATTATTTACGTAGGTATTCACGAAGTGTTAGACGTTACAGCATACATACATTCTTTCTTAAACAAATTTCAGCTGCTGGAAATTGCAACCCAGATTTAAGTCAACTTGACGCAATTCGTTAACACGTATCCATATTATTTAAATTGCATTTTGATTAAGCGAAACTTAACATTTCATTATCACTAATTGGTCATATAGTTTGACATCGTTTCTTTAACGCAATAAATTCGTTCCTCGGGATAACAGGACGCAGCTTCCTTAAAAGTTCAATGTACTACGTTTATTTTCTTTATCTGAAATAAATAATCGTCAAAGAAAGGTACACACTTAATGCCGCCGAGACGTTTCGTTGGCCGCCAAAGACTTTTTATCTTGCGGTCTAATTAGCAGAAAATGTTTTGGCGCGAGAAGCATGAAATGTACCGAGTAGTGATGTGTTTAACGATAATGATTATTTATTAAATGACGGACTTTTATGCCGTAATTCTGGATCACTATCGGCTATTTTAAAATAAGATACTTTCATGATATAGACTTATTACGTAGAATATAATGTATCTACTGGATTTCGTTATGATTTGCACATAAAACATATTATCTAGATTTAAAATCAAAATAAAAAATCACAAATCTAAGGGGATATTGCCATAATAATCAGTGCTTTGTCAGTATTCCCACTCATACCCGCAATAGGTCAATATATAAAGATAGAGACTGCCGATCCAGAGATAGTTATTCACTACGTTTCTACCGTGAACTCGTTTTCATTTTTTGTCGTGGAGAAATTTTCTTTCAAGTTTCCTTCGCCCTGGGAAAGATGGACCTCCCCGGTCCGGTCTTTTATTGACTAACGGCCAAAACTAATAATCAATCTAAACCAGTCTTTGTGTGATCTGATGAGACAAATCTTCAATCCCAAATTCAAAGATATTGGATTAGATTGAATATTAATTTTGCCGGTAAACGACCACGGGTGTTTCTTTGAGCACTTCTAGCATAAGAATATTTGATTTTGCTTGAATATTTACAGGAATACTCGTAATATTAAATCTGTAATTCAATCCCAGCGCACCACGATCCTTGCTCGAGTCGTCCCGTACCGATCCAGTAGCTTTAAACATGTCCCTAAATAATAACCCACTCGTAGCACAAGAATATTTGATTTTGTTGCAGGACTTTACAGGAATAGTTCTAATTTTGAAGAATATACTCAATCCCAATCTACCACAACCTTTTTTCGAGCTGGCTCATGCCGAGCCAGTAGCTATAAATATGTTGCTACATCATAATCATTCTTGGTCCAGCTCCCTAGATTTTTCTTCCTTCAGCAATGCCCTACGACGAGGCCTGTGTCCTACTAGGGTGCGACCTTAGCTGTGTTGCAGTGTTCTTAAGTTTTTGCCCGTGACTTCTCAATTTTTTCCGAAAAGCAGCAAAAGATACCTAAGCTGTCGTAGAACAAAAAAAAAAACACAAATCAATACATTTTATTAACCGGTCGTCCTCTGCAATCAGGAATTTAAAACGCCATACGTAACCAACTCCATCTATCATCAAAACTGAACCGGTCTTCATGAACAAAACTAAATCAAGTACAATAGATAATTAACTTTCTTTTCTCTTCGTATTAACGCGTAATAATAGATTACTTAACCGATTATAATGAGTGAGTTTTCGTAATATAACTAAGTATTCGAATATGTATTATAGTAAGCTTGGGTTTTAACGAAATATTTATAGGAAATGAAAGAGTTATGCTACCTTTAGGTCTACGACAAAGCATTACACGAATTGGCCTCACTTTGGTACTGCTTGCTCTGAAAGAAATGTTTTCATTGAAATACCAGCATCACTATGGGGTAGTGCGTTTCTATATACTAGTGGTTCTATATGGTAGTCGAAATTCTACCGTAATTCTTTTTTTACACTAAGTTTAACTTTCTGCACTTCATTCACCTCCATATGAACTGTAACTACGCTTAATCGCACACTCCTCCGTGCGCGCAATGTGCTAAAAAAGGGGTATAAAGCTTTTTCTTCACGTATTAATTTATAGATTTATTGTTTTTTTTTTGCCGTGTGGTGCCGGCTCGGAATACCACCACCATCCACCAAGCGTGGCGATTATGGCAAATCCCCCCAATGAGCCCACAACCCACCCATATCGGTCGTTGTGGTGATCTTTAGGGGAGGCCTTTGTCCAGCAGTGGACTTCATTCGGCCGAAACGATGATTGCTTTTTTTGTACATATGTGTATTTATCGTGAAACTACCAGAGTCAAAACTCCTCCAATAGTTGGGACAACTTTTCGAAGCGTATTTCACGGTAGCTGATTAAAACAGGATAAGACCTGCCTTATATAACATATCTACGTGGTAGGTACAGTCAGGGATATTATAATGGTAAAGCTTCCCATCCACGTTTTGAAATTCAAGTCCAAAGTCAAGTCCTATGCTTTATCAATACAAAATTACTCGCTATGCCGTGTGAAATAATTTCCCGTAACGTGTTTCTTTTATATGCATTTATTGCGTCATGGTTGCATTCATTGTGTGGAATTATTTTACATGCATAGAGAGTAAGATCCCAGGGCACACATGGAGATGGGAAATTTGTGAATACACGTTCTATCACAACCATATGTCACTGCATATTTTGCCACAATTTAAGCTATGTTCCGTTTGGTGGTTCGTTTGTTAACTGATGTTACAGGCAAGTAAAATATTAAGTGGATCTCTAAGATTCTCACATTCACTTTTATTATGGTCTTACAAAATATTATATGCTACAACGGACAGGTTGGTTGGCCATTAGTTTGTATTATGTGCTAACTAAGGTGTCATAATGTTTGCCGGTATTTAAGTGCGTGGGCGCAGCCTTATGACGATGCAATAGGTGTATTTGTGATTGAGTTTGGGTCACCTATTGTATTTTCTCTGGCGCGTTGTTTCCAAAGAATGATACGGTATTTCTAGATGATAATAAATGATTTATTTTAGATGTGGTATAAGACGACTAAAGAAGAAGTTTTTTTAAATGTATCGTTGGGTACAGGAAAATATCTGTTAGCCAAGCGCATAGTGAAACTTGCTGGATCTTTCTAGATGGTATTCTTAGTTGTGACAGTATTTTTGAAGCTGAAATGATTAACTCGTCTGGTAAAGCTGTAGAATATTGCTTTGTATGTTTAAATACTTTTCTTAGCAATGCTTAATTAATTCAATTAAAATATTTCCTTTTGTGTAATACATTATTTTTACCAATTCACACACTTAACATTTTAGCCATAGTTTATAATTATTTGTAAGTAGTTAGGTATTTTTATTGCATTTTTGTTTATGCACAAATAAATATTACGTGATTATGTCCGCGTATTTATTATGTAAGGTATGTTAATTGGAAAACAAGCTATCTAGTAGTATATTTCATATCAAATGATTGTAGTCATTGTAGTGTAAATTCTATAGATATGTTCAAGTCGTTGTCCTGTTTTCTCATATCAATATTTGACAGTATCGACCAATATTTTCTG
This sequence comes from Diloba caeruleocephala, assembly GCA_947459985.1. Taxonomy (NCBI): domain Eukaryota; kingdom Metazoa; phylum Arthropoda; class Insecta; order Lepidoptera; family Noctuidae; genus Diloba; species Diloba caeruleocephala. Next base: position 8,651,461 of record OX381627.1, on the reverse strand, counting down.
CGTATCTACATAATTTGCAGTTCTTATAATTTGGTTATTATCTTCATTCCCTTATTATCATTATAGTATAATAAATGACTCGTGATGAACACCCTTTAACCGACCAGCGTGGCTATTCTGTAAGAACTACCTACTGTCGAGCTTACTTCTAAATCCGCAATGAATTCTCTAATTTCGGGTTGCTTTTACTACTTTTCTCAGCGGATTCAGAAGTGAGTTTGCTAGTGAGTTCTTATAGATTAGCACTGCAGGTCATAAAGGTACAATAGAAAAATATAAGTTTGTTTCAAATAAGTGTGTATTCAAGTTGTCTATCAAACTAATGTAGTAAAGTAATATCAATAATTGACACGATGTCGTCATAATTATGGACCTGACTTAATTTGTAACCACAGATAGCATAATTATTATTATCTTTTGTTTCTATGACATGTGGTGGCAGCACAATCGTCTCGTCTCCCAACTAAATTGGATATTTCGTAAAATGGTCCATTTTGTCCGATGTCGTAACGACTGTTCACACGCTCCATGCAATGATATTTTGTAATATTTATAACGCAGTTTCTTTTTTTGGTTTCTAATTTTACGACGATTTCAGAAAAAGTGAAGTACGCTTTTAGTATTTAGAGCATTTTATAACGAGACTAAAGTGCGCGTCACAAAATGCACAGCGAAGCCACTGTTGACAGTGTGGTAAAAAGCTTTTCATTGATATTACTTGTTGAAACTGTCCGTGTGGTGTCCGGAATAAGAATAACGCACTACTCCATTTCCTCCCGTGGATGTCGTAAAAGGCGACCAAGGGACTTTAAACCAGAGGGATGGGCTGCAGCGTCTCTTCTTTAGAACAGCAGCCATACTGCGCTTATCCACCCGCTTGTAAAGCGTGGTGAATACTGGCAAATTCCATCCAATATGACGACACAATAGTTGAAATCTATGGGGGACGCCTTTGTTCAGCAGTGGATCTCTTATGGTTGATATGGTGACTTGTGGAAATGTTACGTGACTCACTTCATTGTAATTTTTATAAGTTTACAAAGTGACTAGAGCACGTAGGACAAAGTTATGTTAGTTGAGGGATAGCGATTAAAGTTACTTCACTCTTCATAGTGTTTATTGATTAATTTATGTTATAATTATAAACAAAAAACGCTAGTTTAATAATACTGCATTATTAGTTCCTACTGTGAACTCTCAAGAAAAGTGTCTAGTCACTATTTTAGAGTGGACTGAATGGAGAGAACACAAATTCAAATTTATTGTTCTATTCGCCACAATTTTGCGTAACGTATTTTATTTCATTAGTCAATTATTTTGTAGCATAAATAATAGTAACAACTTTATTATTCCTGAGTAATCAATCGAGTATTCGGCTTCCTAGAATAAAAAAAACTGTCATGCTTTACCATCAATCGATTTTTAAATTATTTTAATTAAATTAATTAAAACGCCAGCTGGTGCCTTTTGACGAATATACCCTGAATATTTATGGTCGCCTATCACTTAATTTCCCGACAGTCGTATATTTAAACGTGATTAGTTGAGCTTCAGATTGTTTTCTTGATAGAGATATATCACTATGTCAATTCAACTAATTTGTAAGTGTCTGAGTTAAGTTAGAAATCTATAGGTCCATTTTCTTACCATAGTTTAGTGGAAGATTTTGGTATGATAATGCATCGCATGGGCATATGTTATTTTGTATAAATACCATATTATGCTTATTAGATAACAACAATTGTACCATATAAACACAGTTTTCCATAGTGCAACAGATAAAAAATATCGATATCAATTAATAACTATCATTATTTCGATTCATCACAAATTCAAGGCGGTTTAGTTAATTAATTAAAACAAAACAAACATAAGATAATTATGTAATTATAAAACTATTTCCTGATTTCTGGGTGTTGGCTATAGCGTTTCTAAAAACGCAACTGGTTATTTTTAGATCCGTAATATTATTGATATCGTTTTTTTGTGTTATAGAGGCGTTTGGTTATAATTTGCATCAAATTGTATTTAAAAAATAAAATATTAATCACCGCTAATAACAGTTTCAATATCTTCAATGTATTTCAAAGATCAAATTAGCAAATCATAAAAATGAAATTTCATTAGTTTGTATTTTATTTAAGAGAAACACACAAACGTCAAATACGACGGTAATTAAATATTAAATTTTTCGTTGTTGTTTTACAAAGTAAACTAGGCCAAAGTCAACCAAATGTTTGTCCCACCATGTTCTGTGACGCGATCGATGTGGCCGTGGTAAGTTACAAATTTAAGCCAGTTTTATTATAAGTTCTACTTTTTTATAGTCTTAGTTTCAGAAAACGGATATATTATTATGACCACTTATCGTTACTAAATATCACCTTCTAGGACCGTACATGGTCGTCGTCGAGGCCATCCTGCCGCTCTTCGGAGCCTGGCTCAGAAGGAGCGAGCGCGTCACCTACCGTGTAACGCAGGTGTTCACCGGTCACGGTTGTTTCGCTGCATACCTGCACAGAATAGGACGCGAGGTTATGGCACAGTACCACAATTGTGGAAGCGACCAGGGTACCGCACAGCACACGCACGTGCCGCCGAGTGCGCAGCACAGCGCAAAGCGAGGCTTGGGGGATCCTTTACAATCCTCCCCGAGAAGTGCCTGGGGGGGGGGACCTTTTTACAGTTGCCTTCCCTCCGCTAGAGTGGGTGAACGCTTTAAAATCATCCCCTCCGTGATGTGCCTAAAGGCGTGGCACCAATAGGCGGCTCTAGTGTGATCTTACGAGGACTTGAAGCCCCCTTCGGTGCCGAAGATGACCGCTCCAGTGGTTTAAGCCGGTAGGAGTCCGGCATACCCCTTGGCCCTTCTCCAGGGTGAAGGAAGTTCCATGTAGAATTTCCACTGGACATCAATAAAAAAAGGATTGTACATGGTTTTTAGTAAATATTGTATAGTAAGAGCTTTATAATCCGACTTATACTGTAGGTATTTAATTCAAGAGGCCGGCTAGGCAGGTATCACTGCAATGGCAGTTGTTCTACTGCGAGGCAGTAGCGTTTTTAAAGTTAAGACAGTTCCGGTGAGAATGGCACTGTAGCCAGTGAAATTAGTGGGCATCAGATACTAAATAACTATTATGTCGAGGTGACGAGCACAATGTGGTGCCACGCAGGACTAGTCCTGGGCAGCATTACTACGCTGACGCTTACCACCACGCGAATGAAAACTTTATCTATAGTGGTGCGTAAATACAAAGCACTTTATGTAGCGGAATTGAGCTTTAATCACTGTAGAATCATTATTTTTTACACAGCTACTTTTATAAAACACCCGCCAGAACGATCTCCTGTTTATTAATGTCAAATTTTGACCATAGATAACATGTAGAAAATGTTTCGTTCATCATTAGTATAAATACAGAGTACCATTTTAGAATTACCATTTTGTAAGCCAATGCACTACGATGGTTAACATGGTATTTGCTTACATTCGGCCATTCTGACCTTGCACGCGTCCCCGCGTGTGCTAATATTAACTATGAATGTAAGATTATCTACTCATTGAAGTTTTTATAGTATAACAATGCTTGTATATAGCACTAGTACTAAAGGTGGACTTAAGAGCAACTCAACATTACATATACTAATAACACAGGTAAATTACGATGTACACATTATAGTATAAGTACTATATATGCTACGAAAGTCACATTAAAAGAGAAAATGCCTGCCTGTAGCCTGTGCTTACATCGCCGCGAAAGGCTAGTAACGCCACACAAGGCTAGTAACGCCACACAGGGCTATTAACGCCACACAGGGCAGTAACGTCACACAGGGATAGTAACGCCACACAGGGCTAGTAACGCCACACAGGGCTAATAACGCCACACAGGGCTAGTAACGCCACAAAGGGCTAGTAACGCCACACAGGGCTAGTAACGCCACACAGGGCTAGTAACGCCACACAGGGCTAGTAACGCCACACAGGGCTAGTAACGCCACACAGGGCTAGTAACGTTTGATAGGTCAACAATTAATGTAGTTTTAATCACTTTGAAGTCACTGATTTCAACCGACTACAATTACCCACACTTTAATATTTTCTTGAACATACGTTTGTGATATATTGCACACATGCGCAATATCCAGCTCGACGTGATAATGGAATTGTAGATAATTCACTTGGGTTGACTTGTGTAGCAACCATCAAAACAAAACAATTTGAAAAAGTAAATCGAAATAGTTTGTGCAGCTCACAGTTTTGCAGTCAGCCAGCGCGTGTTTCTCATCCCCCTTCTGATTGAAAACTTTATCTATAGTGGTGTGTAAATACAAAGCACTTTATGTAGCGGAATTGAGCTTTAATCACTGTAGAATTATTATTTTTTACAGAGCTACTTTTATAAAACACCCGCCAGAACGATCTCCTGTTTATTAATGTCAAATTTTGACCATAGATAACATGTAGAAAATGTTTCGTTCATCATTAGTATAAATACAGAGTACCATTTTAGAATTACCATTTTGTAAGCCAATGCACTACGATGGTTAAAATGGTATTTGCTTACACGAATGACGTCACAAGGTTGTATAAAAAAATACCTCTGTTTAACTTTTTCCAATTCACAGTTGGTTCGGTCATGTCCTATTGTCTTTGCCGTGATTGAGTAAAAATATGGGTGCTTACACGAGATTTACTGTTGAACTGTCTACATTATGTTGGTCCCAACTCATAAACACTTACGTTTCGCAATACCATAGACAATGCGCTGTAGCGATAAAACTCAATGGTTTACACTAACACATAAACGTTTTACTTCTAAACGTTTCTAACCATCACTGTCAAAATTATACTTATTGTTTTACGATAAAAGCAAATGGTTTGTGTTGGTGGACTTACGATCCCGAAGAGATAGTGATATTACCATCGCGTCTTGCAGCTGAATTGGTAATAACAGCCCAATATATTTATACACGGGAATAGAGCTGTCTGCTCCGGCGGGAAGAGAGTGGGTGGTCTGAATTCCCTTTCCCTTCCAACATTCTATATTTATCTCTTACTTTTTAAATATATTTACTTACAAACCAAAGATATTGGAAGAAAGGAGATATGCCATGTAGATCAAAATGTATGCGAGCCTAGATATTTCCCCACTACCATTTTTCATAAAAGCACACTAATGCACACGGTTGCAAGTTCTCATCCAATGAACTGAATAAACACAACATTATAACTGGCTTCTCATACTAAAACACACCCACGACTTTGTAGGTAGCCAATCATACCGAGCGTACAGACCGCAAACGACAGCCGTACAACGCAACGCTTGTTTATTTGGAGTACTATTCACTGCGTTTGTTATTCACCGATTGCTAGTTAAAAGTGGTAGATAGCATTGAATTTTGTACAAAAATAATAATGTCGTTCTGCTCCATCAATCCAAATGTAACATAATAAAGAAAACAATAATTTTTAATTTATTCTTTTTATAGACAAATACAAGAAAATTCCCATTCATATTATATATGATTCCTTCCTTGATGAAGTTATTATTTTCGCTTCGGTTTTGCATGTTATCCTCAAACAACACGACAATTATCAAAGTTTCACTTACGCGATCGAATCTCAACTGATGTTATAAAACGGCCATTTTTCCAGATGGATCAAATTGATCATCTCGCGGTGGCGCGGTTACGCCCCCGTGTGGTACGGTTCTCCTTATTTCCTATTTCTGTGTTACAACCCAATGACTGGTCACGTAAGTCATTCGCCTGCTGGCAAGCGTCATGCCTATTATGCTTGGATAGCATTGTAATGCAATCCAAACCTTTTTTTATTGGTGCCCAGTGGAAATTCTTCATAAACTTCCTTCGCCCCGGGGAAAGGCGAAGGGGTATGCCTTTTTTTTTTTTTTTTTTTTATTGGTGCCCAGTGGAAATTCATCATGAACTTCCTTCGCCCCGGGGAAGGGCGAAGGGGTATGCCGGACTCCTACCGGCTAAAACCACTGGAGCGGTCATCTTCGGCACGTAAGGGAGGCTCCAGGTCCTCGTATGATCACACTAGAGCCGCCCACTGGTGCCACGCCTATAGGCACATCTCGGAGAGGGTGACTGTAAAGCGGTCACCCCCCGGGGGGATTCTAAAGGATCCCCTAAAGCGTCCCACGGCAGCGCGTGACCACATGTGTGCTACCGTCTTCTCTTGGGTCGCTTGGTGTGAGCACGCAGATTCCCCAACCTACGCACCCGCGAACACAGAGGCGGGGGCGCTTATAGCAACGGCAGGGGGTTTCAGGCGTATGGGTATAAGGCGCCAGGGCGGTAGTTACCCCGGCGCCGTCTCTTCCTTCTTCGAGCGGGATCGGCCCTCTCCCGATCCCGCTCTGCGGTCTCCTTCTGGAGATGCTATCCACGCCTAGTCCTGCTTGGCACCACACAGCATTCGACACTTGAGACATTTACGTTATTATTGACGTTATTTAGCCTCTTATCTTCGAGCAACCCATTCATTTCACACAAAACCGAATAACAATATATTAACTATAGACAGCCGTGTGGTGCCGGCTCAGAGCCGTGTGGTGCTGGCTCAGAGCCGTGTGGTGCCGGCTCAGAATACCACCACCCCATCTCCTCCCGTGGGTGTCGTACAAGTCGACTAAGGTATTAGCCAAAGGATGGGCAGCAGCGTCCTTCGAGTGCATTAACAACTCAACTGCGATCGCCAACCCGTCTGCCAAGCGTGGCGATTGTGGCAAAACCCCCCAATGAGCCCATAACACACCCATATCGGTCATTGTGGTGATTTTTGGGGGAGGCCTGTGTCCAGCAGTGGACTTCACTCGGACGAAATGATTGAACTATAGACAATATATTCAGCAATTTCGGAACCCTCTCCACGCAAGTTCAACTCGCACTTGTCTGGTTTTTTAAATATACTCCTTCTAATATTTCTCCTGTATCCTGGGTACAACTTACAGACATAATATGTAGGCCATATATCGTCGTGCTAAGAATAACACCAACCCATCTCATGTCGTGGGTGTCATAAAAGACAATTAAGGGATTAGTCGGAGGACGGGCAGCAGCGTCCTTCGAGTACATTTAAAACAGAACTGCGATCGCCAACCCGCCTGCCAAGCGTGGCGATTATAACAGAACTACCTAATGAGTACACAACTCAAACCCAAACCAGTAGTTGCTGCTATTTTTTGGGTGAGGTCTCTGTCCAGCAGTGGATGTTTTTGCCTGAAATGATGATATGTTGTGATTAGTGATGTGAGTTGTGTTATGATGCTTCGTGCGGAAATTGAACCCACGACCCGTAGCGCAGAATGCCAGCCCTTTACCCACTGTGCCATGGCATCTAATGTGAACAGAATAGCACACGTATTCATTTCGGCCTAATGAAGTCCACTGTTGGACACAGGCCTCCCCCAAAGATCATCACAACCACCGATATGGATGTGTTTTGAGCTCATTGGGGGGTTTTGCCATAATCGCCACGCTTGGCAGGCGGGTTGGCGATCGCAGTTGAGTTGTTAATGTACTCGAAGGACGCTGCTGCCCATCCTCCGACTAATCCCTTAGTCGACTTTTACGACACCCATGGGAGGAGATGGGGTGGTGGCATTCTGAGCCGGCAGCACACGGCACGGACACGTATACCGGATTGATAAATGTTTTTGCAACAAGATTAAATGCAATAATTTACGCCCATTGAAATGTAATGCAGTATTTTTCGGTCCTAAACGCGCACTTAATTGGACAAACGGTCTTTGATTTATTCACTCAGAACAACCATTATAATTTTATTTACGACGTTACTTATCTCATACGTCTTATCCCGAACTAAAGAACACGAATTAAGCTTTAGTTTTCTACCAAACGGTTTGGAGTTTGGAGATGGTAACATTATACCGGGTTAGTCCGAAAGAGTGTACTAAGCCGCGGCCAACTTAAAGTGTCACTGATGACTGTTTCACAGTAAATGCCTCATCTTATAAAGCGTATTTTTTTTTATTTCAATTTCTTATAATTGCAGTCAAAGATAGCGGTCAGGGCTTAATTTATTATTTGAATTCCGAAATAATCCTTTCTCGGAAAGTACTAGGTCTGTGAACTCACGGCTTTAGTGTGATCTTGCGAGGACCTGGAGCCCCCCTTCGGTGCCGAAGTTGACCGCTCCAGTGGATTTAGCCGGTAGGAGTCCGGCATGCCCCTTCGCCCTTCCCGGGGTGAACGAAGTTCCATGTAGAATTTCTACTGGACATCAATAAAAAAAGGTCTGTGAACTCAAATATGACGTTAAATATAAGACACAGCTGATGATAGGGTTGTATTGTTATCAGCGTATTTTTCATAAAAAGTTTGAACAGCTATAACTATTGACTTTATGGGGAAAGTCGTAAAACAAACGTTGCTTATTGCTACCCATAGTCTTGCACCCTTGCGGCTTCGTACACCCCACAGAAGTAGGAAATAAGGAGAAGTGGTACGGGGGCGTAACCGCGCCACCGCGACATGCGTTTTATTTTGTAAATTATTGTTGGCACTACCTATTGGCGTATACAAGAATTATTTAGTTTTTGTATTTGTGTGATGCGCGTTAAGTTATTTATAAAGTTGAATTAAGGTGATATAGTAATGTTTTTACAATGTTGATAACATCTGTATCATATCATTTACGCATATCAAAATTACCTACCCTATATTTGAAAGTGAAAAATTTTAAATCTTATATCTTTAAATGAGCAATTCTTGTATATATATTTTATATCTTTAAATGAGCAATTCTTGTATATATATATATATATATATATATAATTGGAAATTGTAAAAGTCGACTAAGGGATTAGCCAGAGGATGGGCAGCAGCGTCCTTCGAGTACATTAACAACTCAACTGCGATCGCCAACCCGTCTGCCAAGCGTGGCGATTATGGCAAAACCCCCCAATGAGCCCACAACATATCCATATCGGTCGTTGTGGATCTTTGGGGGAGGCCTGTGTCCAGCAGTGGACTTCATTCGGCCGAAATGATGATATATATATATATATATATATATATATAATTGGAATCTCGGAATCGGCTCCAACGATTTTCATAAAATTTAGTATATAGGGGGTTTCGGGGGCGATAAATCGATCTAGCTAGGAATCATTTTTAGAAAATGTCATTTTTAGAAAATGTCATTTTATAGGCGTTTGAGTAGTCTCAACTGAAAAATATGACTCTTCCTGACATCTATTGGCAAATAATAATACTATTTTTTGTGAGCAACTAATTGCTTTAACGACACAACAGCAGATGGCGTTGTTAAGTAACACGAAAATACCGAGCAAAGCTCGGTCATCCAGGTACTATGTATTTAAATTAAATAACATTGGCAGCAGTGTTAAAAAGATTAAATATATATTTTACAGAAGTTCATGTAAATAGTTTTTTGAAATACTTTTCGTTATGTCTGTAGCAAAGGAAACCGAGCTCATACAGCCACGAAACATAGCGTATGAACTTAATGTGAAATGTACCTTTGTGTTACTCTATTTTTTAACAAAGGCTAAAAGGCTTAGCGTAGTACGCAGGACACGCCATAATTAGGTAACTAGCAAGTTAATGACTACAGTCCATTAAAAGGACCTTCGTATCAATTAAAATACACATCATCTTGCTCACAAGAAACACAGGCCTTCGATTTCTTTAAAAGTAGATGCTGATGCTGCTTACCAATCATTATTCCTCTCGCAACCCTTCGTTGTAGCAGGCTGGAGGAAGTTAGCAGGACACTATAATGAAGTAGGTGAAATGAGTAGGTAAATCTATAATAGTAAAACAGATTTCTGTATTTATTACCCAGCAGTATATAGATACCTAATTACCAAAATGATTACAATTCACAATTCCAGTATAAGTACAAATTTATGAAATAAACGTCCACTGGTTGGAAAATTATTTGACGTCTATTTAGTAAAAACATTATTATTGGTACTCTCTTTAACATTGTATTATTGCACCTGTTCCCCCTGGACCAGTCAGTATACCAATGCGGAAACATGTCCCGGCCTAAACGGAGCTTTATTAATATTTCACGGCGTCCGATTCTGAGAAAAGACATTGTCCTTCTGAGCGCGAGCGTCGACCTCAGACAACTTTTTGTTTGTTTATGGTCACCGTTGTTGGCGGCAAAAAGGAAATTTGTAATCTATGCCTTTTATTTATTTTTCTGGACACGTCATTTTTCTTTACTTAACTTGACACTGGCAAAATGGAATACAATTGCCATGAAGAAAAATAAAAAGATTCTTGTGTTGCCCCCTACGATAAATATGCAGAATTTGTTATATTACGAGACAAACTTTATAAATCATATTAAACTGGTTGTCGCTGAGAAATCTCCATTGAATGACGATTAATACAGACATCAACATCATTTCCTGTGGGGACAGCATTATCATAATGTTCACACATGTACATTATGTTTTAAAACTCATTATGATAATACATAATTATGATAATTCTTATGCCGTGTGGTTTCCGGCATCTCGGCATGTCTTAATAACCGAGTACAGGATAGATTCAAGACACCAAGAGGATGGGCATGTAGCATCATCTTTGCTTTAAATAATAATTCTTGATCCATCTCTCAAGCATGTCCACCCCCAGTAACGCCGCAAGCCGAGGTTCGAGTTTCACTAGGGGTCGCTCTTCCGTCCTGCCGTTCTTTGGAGCCTGGCTCAGAAGGAGCGAGCGCGTCACCTACCGCCTGACGCAGGTGCTCACCGGGCACGGTTGTTTCGGCGCGTACCTACACAGGATAGGACGCCAGGCCACGGCACAATGCCACCATTGTGTTAGCGACCACCGACACCGCACAGCACACGCTCGAGGCGTGCCCTGCATGGGCCGCCGAGCGGCGGATCCTGGTCGATCGGATCGGGCAAGATCTCTCTCTGCCAGCAGTAGTGTCGGCTATGTTGGCAGAGCACGAAAACTGGAATGCAGTGGTAATCCTTCTGTGAGAGCGTCATGCTCCAGAAGGAGACCGCAGAGCAGGATCGGGAGAGGGCCGATCCCGCTCGAAGAAGGAGGAGACGGCGCCGGGGTAACAACCGCCCTGGCGCCTAATTCCCATACGCCTTAAACCCTGCCGTTGCTATGAGGCGGGGGACCTCTGGGTTTCACGGGTGCGTAGACTGGGGAATCTGCTGCTCACACCAAGCGACCCAAGAGAAGACGGTAGCACCCATGTGGTCACGCGCTGCCGTGGGACGCTTTGGGGGATCCTTTATAATCCCCCCAGGGGGGTGACCGCTTTACAGTCACCCTCTCCGAGATGTGCCTATAGGCGTGGCACCAGTGGGCGGCTCTAGTGTGATCATACGAGGTCCTGGAGCCTCCTTTAGGTGCCGAAGATGACCGCCCCAGTAGTTTTAGCCGGTAGGAGGCATACCCCTTCGCCCTCCCCCGGGGCGAAGGAAGTTCATGAAGAATTTCCATTGGGCACCAATAAAAAAAAAGGGTTCGCTCTTATCTGTGTTGCATAAATTCATCCTCATCATCATATTTTTCAAGAGCCAGTGCCAACTGTCAGTGGTGGGTGACCGCATGGCGGTAATTTAACTGAGCGTGTCCATGCTTCGGGGGGTACGTAAAATTGTCGGTCTCAGTTGTTATCATTTGACGACGTCGTTAAGGTAAGTCGGAGGCCGTAGGGCGGCTCATCAACTCTGACACAAGATTAGCCACTAGCCACACGAAAAGAAAGAAATTATGATTATTAGCGATCGGTTTGTTGTATTTACCAAAACTTCAAGGATGTAATACACATATAGTGAATCATACTAATGAATAATAGCTTTATTTATTTATTTATTTCAATTTGCAATTACTTAGGCCAACATAATTAGTTTAAATTTGCTGTAAAACAAATAAATTTAATTTGACACAGTTTTACGCCCGTATTACAGATCGTGAATCAAAACTCAAATAGAATTTGAGTCGAGATTTCGTTAATCGAATATGAACCCTACGTTTTCTTTTGTTAATACACAAACACAGCTGTAACATGGTACTGGTAGCTACGGCTTAACTTAGCAGATTGTTCAAATTCTTGCTTATTGAGCCCATCCCCTCGTATCCCATCCTGTATTTTTATAGTAGTTAATAATTTATCTATGGACGCTACCTTGTACCGTACCGTAGGTATCGTAATCCTATCGATAAAGTAATGAAGCTTGTTTATTTTTTTACAATTATGTTTTAATTTTTTTTTTAAATTGGTAATTAAAAAGCTAAGATACAAAAAGGTTTACTTATGGCAATAAATAAAGGATACTTAATTAAAAATTGTTTGGTAGTCTTTGTTTGGTTTTTTGGGCAAAGACCAATCGTACGTAATTGAATAAAATGATAAATAACATTTGTGTTTTTTACCTTTTATCATATGTTTTATCTTAAATATTATTTTCCAATGGCGACGCATCATAAATTACCATATATAATGTGATACATAAATATTAAACTTTATATAGCTGGGATAATAGTTAACTAGGATCCTAGAAAACTGTACCAACGTCTTTTGCGTATAGTTCAGGAAATGGCGGATTGAAGTTAATCTTATCAAAAGAAAAGCCATACTATTCTGTAGACTCGGCGACGAGCTTGATCGCTTCAGTCAGATGTTGATATTAGGCCAATCAATTGCCTGAGAACCGCATGTCAAATATCTAGGGGTCACGTTCGACAAAAACCTATAATTTCGAGAGCACACAAACACGGAGCGCGCCCGCGCCGCTTTTGCGATCGGGCGCCTCCATTTTGACACAACTTCTAAAGAGAAACGTACGATCTAAGATGTAGAAGCTACTGATACACACAATCATTGTTAAAATTTATCAAAATGGTCTTGACAAGATACCATGCTATCTTTTTGATCTAAACCTGTGTATCGACAATTACTGCAAGGAAAAGTGTTACCATTGGTATAATGGAATTTATGTTCATGTAGTTATTTTTTGTTTACAGATTCACTATGGAGTCGACGCCGTATGTGTCGGCCCACTGGCTGTCTGCATTCGTTCTTGTATGCTCCTTTTTCTCCACTCACACGCTCAATACTAAGGTAAGTCTCTATAATATCTTAAAGGAACTATTCATACTAGTCTCAAAATGTACGTGTGTAGATTTTTGGAAGTCAATTGCTACCACGAAATTCGGCATGATACGTTTATTGATAACAGAAAAATTATACAAAAAATACACTGAAATAATAATTGTCAAGTATCGTATTTATTTATTTCAAACAATACAAGCTTACAGTGTGGACCAAAATGCTTATATGTTATGCTACTTCTTTTAAAAAGCAAATCAATAACCTAAAGAATTAAAATTAAAATAATATTTAAGACATTAAAAATTGTGATAATAAAGTAAGTTATAACAATAAAATAAATTAGATAAAAACAAAACAATAACACGGGAAGAAGGTATGGCTGAATATTAAATTGTAATTAAATGAATCATTTTTCGTCTTACTGCAATTAATAAACACAGTACAGAGCTCGATTAGTTAAACAGTGTTATAAAATTTAAACTCTTCATATTATGAGAAATTGAAAGGCGTTTGCCATAATTGCCACGCCTGGTAGGCGGGTTGGCGATCCCAGTTGAGTGGTTAATGTACTCGAAAGACGCTGCTGCCCATCCTCCTTCCAGTCCCATAGTCACCAGTTACGACACCCACGGGATGAGATGGGTTAGTGCTATTCATAGCCAGCACCACACAGACGCATATCAGAATAATTATACAAAAAATACACTGAAATAATAATTATGGAAGATCAAAAGATAAAAATGTTATACCGTTATTAATAAACAGAGTCATATAATTTAATCGGGATCAACTAAGCTATGTTTAACTCGAAAAAAACACTTGAACACGGAATTCAGGTATTTTGAATTTTAATTGTTTTATTCTTGATTGATATTAGCGGTATCGTTACATTTTGACATTAGAACTAGCTTATAAACTTTGTATTTGTTTGTAGTTATTAAAAAAACGTTGTCTCACACTAGGATTTCTCCTGTGTTTACAGACACAATACACCCAGACCCGAAACAACTACATCAGATCATACAAATATTTGTTCCGTGCGAGAATCGAACCCGCGACCCGGTGCGCAGCAGCCGACTGTATCAGCCACTGCACCAACCGTGACGTGCGTTTAATTTATACGTAAATGTATACATAGTTTAAATACATTTAGATCATGGAAATGTCTCTTTACGAAATAAAAAAAATGCGATCTGTGGGTCTAGCATGAATATTTTGACGTATAGTAACGTAAACGTAACGCCAATGTGAGAATGAAGTGAATTTTGAATTGAAAATACTTGATTCACCCTAGTTTTTATTTAAATGTAAGACTTCATTCATATCTATATATGATACAAATTGTGTTTGTCGCATACATTTGCACTGCTGATAAAAGGCCTCCCCCTTAGTTTTCCACAACGAGCGGTTACATGCCGCTCTCATCCAACGACTCCCAACGACCTTTACCAGATCGTCTGTCCACCTCGTTGCAGGTCGTCCCACGCTGCGTTTTCCGGTGCGCGGTCTCCATTCGAGAACCTTTTTGCCCCAACGGCCATCAGTTCTACGAGCAATGTGTCCCGCCCATTGCCTCTTCAGTTTACTAATCCTTTCAGCTATGACGACAACTTTAGTTCTTCTATGGATCTCCTTATTTCTAATTGGATTTCGTAGAGATAAACCAAGCATAACTCTCTCCATAGTTCGCTGAGTGACCTTGAGCTTTCTTATGAGGCCTATTGTGAGTGACCACGTCTCTGTTACATGTTATCACTGGTAAAATGCTATAGGATAGTTGTATTTTCGATTCCATGTTCAATCTCATTAACGTTACGTTTACTTTATACTATACGTCAAAGCATTCGTGCTTGATCTGCAGACCATCAGTTCACCTATTTATTATTTGACTGGGTAATGTTCGTTCGTATCTACACTTTGCGATTTATCAAGCTCGAATTATGTTGAAATAAATTACCATACTCTCCAGTTGAACAGATATTAAACAATAAAAAACCTATATAAAATCATTAAATCCTAACAAAGTCGACGGTTGACATTATCTGTACGAAAGAACGAAATTTTTGCAATACCGGCTTTCTTTCACTGTATAATCTCATTACAAATTCAAATATCATGTTAAATTATTAATTTCCTGATGATACCTAATCATTTCTCAACGCCAAATATATGTTCAGATGTAGATAATGATAATTTTATATCACGGTTACGTAGTATCTTAAAGAAGTAAGTAATTAAAGGCGAGATTTTATTTGATTACTTAAAAGCTCGAAACCAGTCCATGTTAACTAAACATAAAATTTTATATATACTATACTATCTATCAATCTAATACGACATTTTTTTAACGTACACCTGGCTACCTAAACTTTTTATAGTTTTTATGATTCATACAATATTGGTTTGGTGCCCTGCAATGTTGCCGCTACTACGTCCTGTGTTCGTGGCTGCCTTTGATCAAATGTTTGCAAATTAAAATAATGATAATGGTTTCTTTATTTTGCACCTTATTTTTAAATCTTATTACAATTGCCATAAAAACGTAATTTGGTGCAAAGTGCCAAAGTTACCATTGAATAAATCGCGCCAAAATCGCGGTAATGTTTGATAGCTGTCAATTGAACGCGGCCATATTTGCGATATTGTATATAACAACGTGACTTATTTATCGATAGCCGTGCTGTTGTTCGCGTAATACGGTTTTTTTTTCGGAAGTTATACGGCATTCCAGTAGCTCGTATGTACATACATACATAATTCATGCAGTTACCGCATTACTTTCACTCGATCTGCGGTATTAAACGTTAGTTTGCGAGATGTTTTGCGTACTGAGGCAACAACAAATTTATGCAAATCTTCAATATTTTATTACAGAATGAATGAGAATCGTTTAGACTGTGAGTTAAAATCTAAAATAGCCGCAAACCACAAAGCCGTGGTAATATATGAATTAATTTCAATGTGGATATACTTTCTGTTGGCCTTTTGACTTTTTAGTGACTATCATGTGTCGTTTATGACGTAGACGTCTTTGATTATTAAAAGATTAAAAGTATTTATGTTAATATTTACGTATTCTTAACAATATCATTTTAACATGTTTGTATATGAAACGTCGGTCTTGCTCGTGAACCTTGTTAGGTACATTCATAAGTATTTTTTGCTAGTAGTATAAATGAACTTACTTGAGAAATACTATCTAGTGCCGTTATACTGCGATTGAAGTACCTATTGTACGATTTCAAATAAATTACCTCACAAATGTTTTTAATATGATGAGTAACATGTTAAGCAACTTAGGCAAGATTTCATTCTTTAGTTCTTAACTGTTATCAAAAATATATCATTTAAATTGAAATATAAGACGAGTTATGTGATTGATTGTTAACTTGTTTTTATTAATGTGATTTGTCTAGACATAATGTTTCATTCACACGAAATCTAATAATGAGCGCCAAGTGGGATTAATTATTATGATATGCTATTTCTTCGTTATCATCACTTACTGCCAGAATAGAAACGATTGGTTCTCTCTCAAAGTGCCTCTGTCTCCGACACGCCGAGAAACGTGGCTGAGTGTCGCCTCACTTTGAACTCACAATGTGATGGACATCGTAATATGACGAATATTTTGAAAGTTATTGCCTATTATTCAACCTACCCCTATAGTCAACTATTCCCGGTCTCCCCTTTTTTTAATTTTTTTATTGATGTCCAGTGGAAATTCTACATGAAACTTCCTTCACCTTGGGGAAGGGCGAAGGGGTATGCCGGACTCCTACCGGCTAAAACCACTGGAGCGGTCATCTTCGGCACCGAAGGGGGGCTCCAGGTCCTCGTAAGATCACACTAGAGCCGCCCATTGGTGCCACGCCTTTAGGCACATCTCGGAAGGGATGACTGTAAAGCGGTCACCCCCTCTAGCGGAGGGAAGGCGACTGTAAAAAGGTCGCCCCCCCAGGCACTTCTCGGGGAGGATTGTAAAGGATCCCCCCAAGCCTCGCTTTGCGCTGTGCTGCGCACACGGCGGCACGTGACCACGTGCGCGCCACCGTCTTCCAGGGGGTCGCTCGGTGTGAGCACGTAGATTCCCCAATCTGCGCGCCCGCGACCACCGAGTCCCGGTCTCCCCTAGCACCAAAATATCCTGCATGGTGTAAAATACTCCAACAGATTATATCACATTACGGCATAAGAGCACAACGAGATAATCTCAAATTAACCTTAGTAAGTCATAACACCACAATATTTAAGCGTAAATCGGGCTTATATTAGGTTTGGTATCGATCACGCCCAGCCATAGGTTTCATAATCAACCGGTTGGTTAGTAATATGACAACTGGCCGGGTTATGCGCGCGCACTTATTGTTACTCATGAGTTTACACCACTTTAAGTTATGGAGTCAGTAGTTTAAAATTGGGTAATATCTTTGGGTGTTTTGAGACAAATGTTTTTGGCTTTGACAAATATAAGTTTGTATGCTGTGCTGATGATGCCTTATCTTAAGACACGGCAACGAATATTTTTTTGGAAAATAATCCTATGATTACCACAATAAAAACGCTGTCGGATAATCAAAAAATTGTAAATATATATATGCTGTACCATCTTTGCCTTCACCATAAGTCGCTGCAACGAATATTTTTAGGAATTGTATATAGGTATTATAATAGGCGGTGGGATGATCTAAAAATCGCCTTCTGGATGATTTTGTTCAGAAAACTAAAACAGGTATAAAAATAATCAGCCCTAATTACGACAACCTAACTGCTATAAATTAGATCCTAAATGTGAAGGAAAACCTTATACAGATCAACATTGTTTAAACAAGATGTGTTTCAACAAGATTTCCATCTGAATGGAATATCAATTGAATGCCATTTATTTTACTGACATTAGAATAAATTGATCGGTGCTAAGTCCAACGTGAGACGCATAGGAGAGTAATTCCGTGTAGGATTTGTTAGGTTACACTTTTGTTAGCTCGAGATCAGGGAAATTTGACTAATCAGTGACATCAACCTGCAAGACGCACTGTTCTCAGCAAAGTATATTTTATTTTTTGTGCAGACACAGTAATCGCCTTTGATAATTTAAATCATCAGATTCTCTTAAATTTTAAGCCTTTTTTGAGGTTTTGGTGTCATGTTGATGTTTAGACTAGTGTCTAGTAATGTTAATGTCATAGATTTAAATGTTTTTTTTTTTCTTCTTGTCTTTTTATAAAACGTTGCCCCACACTAGGATTTCTCCTGTGTCGTGGGTGCGTTTACAGACACAAATTCCACACACAATACACCCAGACCCGGAACAACTACCTGCAGATCGTACAAATATTTGTTCCGTGCGGGAATCGAACCCACGACCCGGTGCGCAGCAGCCGACTGTATCAGCCACTGCACCAACCGTGCCGTCATTCTGTAATGGGACGTACGTACACACTGTTAAAAATTTAACTTGTTTTTAGACTGCCACAAGGAACTGCCTTGGGTCCTGTCGTTCCTCATCAATCTATTGATCATAAAAATATGATGAGGAACGGTAAGAATTTGGTTACTACTAATTTCTAATAGAGATTTTAATTGGCATAAAAGCTGAACGGCTTATTTTTTCTCTTGACTAGGAATACAAAAGGGACGCTGGTAAAATAATTATTGTGTTGCCTAACTTCATCTTCATTGTAGGTTATTAAACTTAAACGTGAAGTTATACTTAAAAGTGTAGGGAAATAATTCAATATAAATGTCCTTAACAAGGTGGCAGGCCAAGTCCCGGAGGGAGACTGTAGGTAGTGGCAGCCACTGGTACATCGTTTGTAGCGGCAACTGGTAGGCTCACGTTCAGCAGTAGGCAGTTGCGGATTGTATGATGAGTTGCTTTTTACAATACCCACGTAAAAGCAACGTGGTTTTTTATCGTCCGGGTGCTTCTTTACTATACAGCTGGTATTACGTCGTCTGTGTGGCAAACCAACTAATAAAAAATACACGCTCATGGCACCTCAGTTCTCCTTACACAACAGCTTTCTCATCAAAAACAATACCCTTTTCAAGGTGTACCTCTTTTTCGAAACCACAAGTTCATCTTGACATTTTCCGTAGATAATTGGGCGTGATTTCGATTAATTTGAAAAAATCGGTACAATGTGGCGTTTAAATCAATCGAGATGTCGTGTTGCGACCCAGTTCTGTACAAGTTTTTGTATGGTTTACGTAACGTACTCATCGCACATCATGGCCTTATTCGGCTTTGGAAAAGGCAATATGTGTAGTCATATCGGGTGCAGTGTAGAATTTGAGACATATCTTGTATTGACATATATTATATATAAGATACGTGTGGGTATAATTTGAGTACTACAACTTTTATAGGTAAAACAAAATGTATGTATGATATAATGGTATTGTGTATGAGACATTACAGCATTGTACTTCAAACCTGCTTCGGCAATCCCGGTTTTTCTGGCACACACTAATTTTAGTACTGTCTTCGCACTTTATTAAAGTATAGTGAAGTTATTATCTTCTATTTCAGCCTAAAATCGTCCACTGCTGAACAGAAGCCTCCCCCAAAGATTGCCACAATGACCGGTATGGTTTTGTGTTGTGTGCTCATTGGGGGGTTTTTGCCATAATCGCCACGCTTGGCAGACGGGTTGGCGTTCGCAGTTGAGTTATAAATGTACTCGAAGGATGCTGCTATCGCCTTTTTACGACACCCACGGGATGAGATGGGGTGGTGGTATTCTAAGCCGGCACCACACGGCACCGCACGTTCATTTGAAACATGGAAGTAGGCATACCATACGAGACTGTATTCTGTGCGGAACGAACGGTACTATATTCTGTAACATTATTGGTACACCGATTAACAAGTTAAAGTAACAAGGCCAATAAAATTAACCTTAACGTTATCATGAATGAGTTCATAACTAAACAAAGCATTTTATCGTTTAAATAAAAAAGGTAGTACTTAAAAGTAAAATGAATAAATTACCTGTACACTTCTGAACTCTGCTGAAAATTGAATTTAAGAGTAATAACATAAGACATGCATGCATACATCACTGCTGTGGTTATGCATCGATAACTTATATAAGTCCATAGCAATAATTCATTTAAATATTGACAACCCAATGCCCGCAGAAAATATAGCAGGAGCAGTTATGTTTAAAATGGAACCTTATTCCTTTGTAACAGAAACTAATTGATTCGTTCCTACCGCACACGAACCAAAGGGCATGATCGTAAAGTTGAAGGACAATACTTTCCTTGACTTTTGTTTGTGCGAAGCCATTCTCACAAGACTTATTAAGGCTTTCAATAAGTTATTGCTTAACACTGGCCTTATTGAATTTCCATTCATCTGTTGGTATAGGAGCTTACACTTCTGTATCTATACAAATATTATGAACTGTGCGTTTGTTTGTTAAAAAGTAATTACGGATATTGTTTGACTGATTTCAAAAAGACTTTTATTGTTATGAAGCTATATTATTCCAGATGGATGTAGTCAAGTTAGGTCAAGCCAAGTGAGAGATTTTTGTTAATATAAACCATTTGCAGGCACTATATAGACAACATTTTAATAGCTGCACAGTTCCAGAATGTGCCAGACAATTTAAGAATGTGCCAGTCCAAATGACGTGTCCCGAGCTGCAGTAAGTAGCTCAGGGAATTTGGCCAACCAATTTGCAATTATATGTAATTGTTTACTTTGATAGTCTATGGCGGGTAGCAGGCTACACGAGGCTACACGATGGACAACGGTTGTCAAATAAATGTCATTTGTTGTAACTACTGACTCTATTAGCTATTATAATAATATGTATATGGAAAGGAACTGCAAACATTTCCGCTAATCAATATCATGTTTTATTCATGTAGTCTGGCTTCGTTACCATGGCAACTTAAGTTCTTGAATAAAGAATTATAACTAAATTTAATGCTGACTTTATTGGCAGTACATTCAGATATGAATGGCTCCAATGCAATAATAATTCTTAACTGAATTAATACTAAATTAGAGGCAAAGCGAGCAGTGTCTTCTTATGAATAAAATATACTATTTAAATACGAACCTGAGCCATTCAGTCAGTGACCCGCAAGTATATAGATTAGTTTGAAAACAGAGATTTATTGGTCGGTGAGATTTATTGGTTGGTGATAGTATGAGATCAGTTTGTGGAAAGTTTTATATAATGCATTATACTTTAAAAGCTTCAGACGTACGAGTTTCGATTCATTCATCGCTAATTTAAGAAATAAAACAAATTGGTCTAGTCTTGCTCCTATTTCTACACTTTTACTGAAGAAAATTGTTTTATCTTCGGCCTACTCACTGCCTGCAGGGCCCTAAATGCTGTATCTTTGTCGGATTGTAGAGTGTGAATGTTTGCAGAGCCGATATATATATATATACATCCCAAATAAATAATATTACAGTACCTGATCGACCGAGTTTAATTTGGCGTCTTTCGAGTTTGCCGTAGGAATGTGATATATCCCGCGGGAATAGTTACTTCACCATGTCAGCCAAAAGTCCACTTCTGAACAAATGTCTCCCCATTAGGTGACCTGTTACATGCAGTGTATTTTCATTTTGGGGGGAATTTGCCAGTACTCACCACGCTTGGCAGGCGGGTTAGTGAGCACAGAATGGCTACTGTTTCATAGAAAGGGTTGCTGCTGCACATCCTTCTGGTTTAAACTCCCCTAATCGCCTTTTACGACTTCCACGGTAGAAGATGGAGTGGTGCTATATTCTTAATCCGGGCACCAAACCGGACGAAGAGTTACTTATATTCATATATTATTTTTTTGTGAAATTTAATTATCTCAGGGATGTCACATATCGTTAAAGCCTAGAAACCAATTACTTCCCTTAAACTAATGCAAAAGTGTGTTTGTCAGTTTGTCCTTCTGTCACGTAGCAACGGAGCATAGGGTCGACGTAATTTTTTGCATATAGGTAGTTTATGTGCCGTAGAATGACATAGGCTACTTTAACCCGTAAAAATGTAGGATTCATGTTCCCACAGTAGCGGGTAAAATCGCGGTGCGCAGCTATATATATATATAATATGATTGATCATACTTCAACACATTCAAAATAAAATATTTCAACTGTCAATACAATAATTTGTCCAATATATCCCCTGTTCAACTTAACGCGTAAACAAATTACTTCCAGAATATTCATATTTGGAACGTAATTTTAAATTATATCAAATTTATGTGAATCTCGAACGTTAATACTTTAAAGTTTAAAATGATTTCCTCATATATAATTTGCATATTTTAATTTATGTTGCGGTTACTGTGGTCAGATGTATCGGTGGGTATAAACATCCATCTGTCAATAGTCTTAAGTGCAGGAAAAGGCAAAACTCCATACTCATGACGTCATTTCAAATGATCACATTTCTTCTTGTTATTGCTGGATCATTATGTATATACAAAAAATTTGCAACCTATTGGTTACAAAATTTTATGACCACAATTAATGTGTGACAAGTGTCCTTCACATGACCTATGCACTTAATAATTTAATAATTATTAATCTTCTTTTTGGAATATTTTTAACACATGTTCATTAAAGAAAATATGCATAATCAGTGCCTGTAATTTTCATCACGATATTGCCTTTATAAGTACATATATGTAATCATATCAACCCGATCATCATATCAGCCACAGGACGTCCACTGCTGAACAAAGGCCTCCCCTTAGATTTCCACAACGAGCGGTCACATGCCGCTCTCATCCAACGACTCCCAGCGACCTTCACCAGGTCGTCTGTCCACCTCGTTGGAGGTGGTTCCACGCTGCGTTTTCCGGTGCGCGGTCTCCATTCGAGAACCTTTGTGCCCCAACGGCCATCAGTTCAACCCGATCAATTCATTTCAATTCATACATCTAATCCTGTTGTGCCGGCAACGAATAGCACACCCCATCTCATCCCGGGGGTTGAAAAAGGCCGACTATGGGATAAGCCGGAGGATGGGGAGCAGCGTCCTTCGAGTACATTTACAACTCAACTGCGATTGCCAACCCGCCTGCCCAGCGTGGTGATAATGGAAAATCTTCCCCGATAAGCTCACAACTCTTAGACCAGTCGTTGTGGCGATATATGGGAGAGACCTGTGTCCAGCAGTGGACTTTATGCAGCTGAAATCTTCACAGTATGGTTATTCATTATCCTCACTTAAAGAATATCCATTCCTGAACATAGGTTTTCTATATAGCTCGAGTTATAAGATGACCAGGATTTGCCACCGTTTTTCATGAAGCTAGCACTGATTGTAACACTGTATGAAAAAAATCTGATCAGAATCGGTACCATATAATGCCTATAAGCTAAACTGCCAAAGCATATTGGGGCTGCTTGTTCTAGCTGTAGAAGCCGTTGCTATAAATCATGCGATATATTCTTTCGCTACGCACTTTGATTTTTTATCACCATAAAGCGTTCCACTACTCATATCGACTATTTCCACGGCAACAACATATATTATGTACTTTGATTATGCCAGGTATTTTTATAGAGAGTTTTTGGCACGAAATTAGTAAGAGAGAAGGTCTACTCTGTATTGTGTTTGATTAATCTGTTTGGTTACATTCGACTTTCTCGTTCTCTCTGGCATCTCTACCTGGGGTATCGTTAAATGTTACTACAGAATAATCATTTATAGAGGCTGGAAAGCCTGTGTGCAATAATCGGGGCTTGATTTTGGGTTTCAGCTGCCCCTTGGCTGATCATAACCGGGTGACAATGGATTTTTATCCATTTATTGTAAAGTCCATTTTCAAACTCATCACAGTGTAAGTTCACGTTTGACGTTGTTTGTTAGTTTAGGAGAATACTATTTGAGACATTGAGACTATATAGATCGGAACTATATTTGAGACATATTTAAATTACGAGAATTGACCCTCTGAGCTAGCTTTTTTTTCAGCGTTAATGTTAATATGAATATTATAAAACTACGAAAATTTATTTTCCTCACTCACTTGATAGTACTTTGTTTTTGTTGTAGAACCTTCTGTATCTATTTATTTTGTGGTTTTTACGATGCCGCTGCTACAGTCACAAATCATCGTTAGATTATATTCATCGACCATGCTGTGAATATTGGCTTTTAAATTGTGTATTAGTGCGTTGACATACGAACCTGTTAATGACCTGTTATGTAATTTTTATCTGGTTTTTATTCCTACATAAAAATGAAAGAAAAGATGCCGTGAATATCTTAACGATAGATTACAATCTATCGTTAAGTTATGATATTGTCAGATCTATTTACAGTCACGGTTATTTACTTTGAGATCATAGCTTTGATTTTTATCTCTGGAAAATGTATGTTTTATTTTATCTTTCAGAACTTCCACTTATAATAAGAGGTAAGAATTACTATGCCTACCGAATCAATATTTCAGCCGAATAAAGTTCACTGCTGGACACATGCCTCCCTAAAGATCGCCACAACGATTTGCCATAATGGCCACTCGAGGCAGATGGGTTGACAATCACAGTTGAGTTGTAAATATACTCGAAGGACGTTGTTGTCCATCCTCCGGCTAATCCCATAGTCACCTTTAGTGATACCCACGGGATGAGATAGGGTGGTACTATGCCACGATACGGTAACTTATCAAATGACAATAACTAATAAAATTTTAGCAATTTCTTAACATTCCTGTAAAGTAAGTTTAAAATTAATTGCTGCAATAATAAATAAAATTAATGAATCAATGTAGATCATACTATCTCCTTAACCGAAAACAATATTATACGAAGAGATAAAACTTTACTGAATACTGAAACGACACTATTTAAACTCCGCTTAATGATTTGAGACGCTTTTCCCAGTGAAAACGGGCGTCTCAAATAGTTTAGTTCAGTAGATTTAAATATTAAGTGGCGTTTCAGTATTCGGCAGTAAGTATTTTGTTACAGATTGTGAGTGTGGTTAAACTTGATGAAACTCAACCCTGACCCTGCAAAGTGTTCGAAACGTCAGGGAAAACATAAATCTATGATATACGCGATGTAATCCGTTTAAAAGTCTTGTATTATAATGAAACATTTTTTTTTCGGGCCTTCGCATACATCTTAAGGGAAACGTGGATGCTATAATATATAACCGGACAATTGGCGAAGCTTGAATAGCCTCCAGCCAGGCTTAAAACTTAACTTACTTAACTGCGACTAAGGGGGACCCTACGGGACAAGGACCTCGGCTTAGGGCGTTACTGGGATAACAACAAAAAAGTGACACTAATTGCCCGGAGTTCACTTAGTCACATACCGACCAGTGTCGCGGCTCGACGGAATCATAAGCGTTATTCGGCAACATATTGCGAAAAAATAATGCCATCCTGTTTTTATAGACGATGCACTAATATACTGCAACTGTGAGAGAAGAAGACGATTTATTTCATAAATAAATAAATACGTGACGTAAATCGATATTTTAAATAAAAAATATGTTTTTATTACGCGGTCTAATGGCGGCGGCTCGCCGTATTGTAGTGCAATAATGTTCGTGTGTGACGCGTCTATTTGTAAAATCATTAATTGGTTTAAATCGGATCTTTAACTACTACCGACTCTCGGCGCGAGCCGGCTCGAGCAAGGTTCTGGGAACTTGATGAAACAGATTTTACATGGCATTATACACATAAGCGCGTAAACGTCCACTGCTGAATATGGGCCTCTCAATGGTGACTACAAGAGCCATAAGAATATTGCCATAATTACCTCGCTTGGCAGGTGGATCAGTGATCGCAGTATGTTGTTAGCACACAGGACGTCTGCCAATCCTCTTGATGACCCTTAGTCGCCTTTTAGCCTTGTGGTGCTGGATACGAATAACACCAACCCATATAATCCCGTGGGTGTCATAAAAGGCGACTATGGAATTAGCTGGAGGATTAGCAGCAGCGTCCTTTGAGTACATTAACAAGTTTAACTACTCAATTGAGACAACCAACCTGCTCGCCAAGCGTGGCGATTATGGCAAAACCCCCCAATGAGCACCAACACACACAGACTGGTCGTTGTATGCAATATGCAGTATTGCAATCTTTGGGGAGGTTGTGTCCATCAGTGAACTTTATTCGGCTGAAATGAAGATGATGATGAGTCGCCTTTTACTGATACCCGTGGGTAGATTGGTGTGGTCTTTTCTTTGCCGGGAACCACACAGAACTTAAATAGCACGCTACTCGGAATTTTTTGGCACTTATGACGCAATGGACTAATCTATGTACCTACCATAGATGTATCTATAGCCTTAATGTAAATCCGTTTTGCATCACTAAGTGTATTGACCTTTTTACTTAATGTTCAAGAGGATAACTCACAGAAACCGTTATTGCGGTTTAAAAAATAATCAATCATGTACTTAACTGTTTGGTACATGTAATGAAATTCTAATATAATGCAACTAGGTCTTTTATGTTAGTTAAGGATGTTGAACTTTGACTTTTGGGACTAATGGTCAAATACGTAGCTACTTATTGGTGGCTAAGTTACAAGTAATGTCTTAGGTTTTTGCGGTTATTACTCATTATTATAAAACATTTTCATTCATTTCGGACGAAGGAAGTCCACTGCTGGACACAGGCCTCCCTCAAAGATCACCACAACGATTGATATCGGTGTGTTATGTGCTCATTGGGGGTTTGGCCATAATCGCCACGCTTGGCAGGCGGGTTGGCGATCGCAGTTGAGTTGTGTATTCGAAGGACGCTGCTGCTCACCCTCCGTCTAATCCCTTAGTCGGCTTTTACGACACCCACGGGATGAGATGGGTTGGTGCTATTCGTAGCCGGTACCACACGGCAAAACATTTTCATACATTGCGTATATTATAGGTTTTTGTTTTACCTAACGTTTCAAATACTGCAGCGTTCCTAGCTGCAGGATGAATGAAGAGACATAGTTACCGATTCTAATTGTCATTTAATCTACCACACAATTGTATTAAAAATGTATTCATCGTAGCATTCATTACTCACAGTTTAGTGTAGTATAAAATTTGGGGCCTTAGGACTTTAATAACATGATTCCAAACTGGTGGTAGGTACCTGCGACCCTCCCCGAGAAGTGCCTGGGGGGGCGACCTTTTTACAGTCGCCTTCCCTCCGCTAGAGGGGGTGACCGCTTTACAGTCATCCCTTCCGAGATGTGCCCAAAGGCGTGGCACCAATGGGCGGCTCTAGTGTGATCTTACGAGGACCTGGAGCCCCCCTTCGGTGCCGAAGATGACCGCTCCAGTGGTTTTAGCCGGTAGGAGTCCGGCATACCCCTTCGTCGTTCCCCAGGGCGAAGGAAGTTCATGAAGAATTTCCAC
Source organism: Diloba caeruleocephala (assembly GCA_947459985.1). Lineage (NCBI taxonomy): Eukaryota > Metazoa > Arthropoda > Insecta > Lepidoptera > Noctuidae > Diloba > Diloba caeruleocephala. The sequence goes on along the minus strand of OX381627.1, from coordinate 8,623,984 downwards.
TGGGCACCAATAAAAAAAAAAGGTACCTGCGACCCATATTTTTCATCATCTTTATTGAAATTAGGATTTATTCTTATAGCCTCACGAAATTTTCCTGGTCCTTAAGTCTTATTATATTTTACCTCGTAAACGGTATGAATGGATTTCCCCATCATAGCTGTTAAAAACTGAACTACACTGGATGTCGATTTTCCTTGTGGTGTCCGGAATAGGAATATATAGCACCACTCCTCTCGTGGATGTTGTAAAGGAGACTAAGGGACTCCTGGAGGGAGATGGGCAGCAGCATCTTTTCTTTGGTACACTGGCAAATTACCTATAAAAGGGTGACACAATTGTGGAAATTTATGGCGTAGGTCTTTGTTCAGCAGCCGAGATCCTGTCTGATGTGATGGTGATAAACACTCCAGTGCGGTAGAGAAAACCCATCAATTATTTAAAATGTTTTCATAAATTGATACCAATAAAAATATACCCGATAATATAATTAAGATCCGACCACACTGTAGCTGCACCCTTTCAGTAAATGACTGAACGCGAGGCGGTATGGTACCACCCGATGATTTATCAGTATCATCAGCCAAAGGACGTCACTGCTGAACAAAAGCCTCCCCGTAGATTTCCACAGTTGTGTCATCATTTTGGGGGAAATTGTCAATACTCACCACGCTTGACAGGCGTGTTGGTGAGCGCAGTATTTACTACTATTCCACAGAAAAGACGCTGCTGCCGATACCTCTGGTTTAGAGTTCTTTAGTCGTCTTTTACATAATCGTTGGGAGGAGCTAGAGTGGTGCTATATACTTAACCCGGACCGGGCCATACGGATACTGATTTATATACATGAAGTTTTCAAAAAACCCATACACGTAGGTATGACTCAAATGACCACACCTGATTTAGCAACTGACAACCGATTAATTAGGAAACTTTAGCCGCAAATAATAAATTAGTCTATACCGAGGTGGCGCTGGTATACCCCAAAGGAAAAACACTGTAAATAATTTTAATAAAAAATACCAAATTCAGACGTTACCGAAATTCGTTTAAAACATAATTGTATGATGGATAAAATCGTAAATCCAAGTTAAAGAGGTAACGACATGTTGGGGTTTAAATCTGCGAATCAATCAACTCTGCGCATCGTAAATGTTGGAGCATAGCTTATTTAGATGTTGGCAGGCGTACCTACGTTTCGTTTCGTTTTGTGTAGATTGTCTTGTTTTAGTGTGATGTTGCAAAATGGTGGAGGAACAACTACAATTTGTAATAAGTACAAGGTGAGGTCTGTGTGGTAAGCCACAACATGAGACAGACAGATCTAACAGTCCAATTTTTTTGGGACCCCCCTCTTCGTTCAGCTCAGTGGCGTCATCTGTCATCGTCCAACTTGGATATAGTGGCGCCTGCCCTGATCATCATCATGTCACGGATTGTCCCCGGTGGCTATTGTATGAGATAGCGATAGATATTATGTAACGATAAGGTCTATTGCAATGGGTGTTACATGGAATGAAAAGTTTAAAAAATACGGGAACAACGGCATTTGCCATCCAACCTTTAAAGTGAAATTCTGTGGCAGACGGTGACTCACTCACGAGATGGGCCCCCTAAATGGCCACCACAATCGACAGGGATCAACACCAGTGTAATATAAATTCTTATTGATTAAATATTAACTTGAAACTGTTACATTAGAACGTGTTCATTAATTATTATCTAAAATGGCTCAATTATAAAAAAAACACATACTGTAATACCTATATCCTACCGATTGCCCCCTGAAAATAAATTACCCTATTTTTGGTGGATCCTGTATATTATATGAAATGATAATAATATAATATGAATTTGTGTCGATAACACATTAATTTGAAAGTGTTAGCGACCCGTCTTTTATATTTATAGCTGTAATTTCGTAATAAGCAATGCTTTAATTGCCCACAAACTAATGCAGGTGTGCTTCATATAACTAGATAAATATGAGACTAATTCATTTTTATCTCTACTATTCGTATTACATATCTTTAAAAACCAGTTCCACGATGTTTTCCGAGAATTCGTTCAATCGTAATTTACAAGATTGCGAAATCTGTTTAACTATAAATATAAATTACATGTAGATAAACATTTTATGACATAAAAGGTATTGTCGAAATGCTGACCGCAGAACATCCGTTACATAAAGATGTGTTATAAATAATTGGATACTAGGTATTATCGGATCGGGGAACAAATTTGTTGTTGTGACTATACAAGTCCCACAAAATGTCATACCATATTAATTATGGTGTGAAATTTTGTGTACACATCCGAGACTGCACCCGATGTTCGTATTGATATTTTGCACGGAGACAATCGGCCCGGACTTCAGAGCTTGATAAGAAACATCTCTTCCAGCGACCAGTGTTCATACATGTGAAATTTTGGGTACACATCTGGGACTGCAGCCGATATTCGTATTGATATTTTGCACGGAGACCAAGCGCCCTGAACTTCAGAGCTTGATAAGAAACAACTCTTCCAGCGACCAGTGTTCATACATGAAATTTAACTTCTGCCCAGCTATGTGTGTAGCTTAAAGGTTTATCTTTTGCGGGGTTTTTATGGACGGGTCCCTAGATCGATAAATGTTCCGTGCGGAAATCGAACTCTCGACACGAAGCGGAGAAAGCTAATCACTTAGCCACTGCAGCTGCCGTGCCGCAAGTGCGGATAGTTAGCACGTAATCAGACAACTGGGCTGATCTGAGGATGTCGGTATAACCCAGTAATTGAATTACGAAGGCCAGATGGCTCTTATTACCGAGTCTGGTTGCACTGGAAGCGGACATAGTTATAAAAGGCTCGGTGGTTGATGAATCTATAACCAGTATGTCCGTGAGCGTTAGTCCGAGGCAGTAGCGTCCTTCGAGTAACGGTTAACAGTTTAACTGCGATCGCCAAGCCGGCATGCCAGGCGTGGTGATTATGGTAGAACCCCCCTATGAGCATACATCATACCCTTACCGGTCGTTGTGGCGATCTTTGGGATAGGCCTGCGTCCAGCAGTGGACATTATTCGATTGAAATGATGAGGAATACAAAAATAGTGTAATCGAAATTAGTTATGCCAAATAGCAATTATGGACATTCGTGGATTTAAATATTCATGTTTTCGCAAACGCGGGTCCCGCGTCATTATGTCATTTTATTACTTTTAAACTGACAGTTCTGGTCCACTTGATGATTTATAACATATTTATAATGCTTAAAATAGATGTTGATACATCTATACCTATCTCTATCATCTATATCGGTGTCATGTTATGTCAATGTAATTAGGTGACTAGAACACAACCGTCGACAAAGAATACACTTTATTGTACACCATTTGAAACTTATAAATTAAATATTAATATGACGGCACGGTGGTCGCAGTGGCCAAGCAATTAGCTTCTTGCGTTACACGTCGCGGGTTCACTCCCCGCGCGGAACAAATATTTATATGATCTACAGATAGTTGTTCCGGGTCTGGGTACAAGCACCCAGACCCGGAACAACTATCTGTAGATCATATAAATATGTGAGATGTGTACATGAAGACCCTTGTTCTATTGATCCGATGGAAATCCATCATGTACTACCGCCGCACCGGGAAAGGCCGAAGGGGTATGCCGGACTCCTACCAACTAAAACCACTGGAGTGGTCATCTTCGGCACCAAAGGGAGGCTCCATGAATTAGAATAATCTCCATATTGAGCCACCCATTGCTGCCACGCCTTTAGGCACATCTCGGAGGGGATGACTGTAAAACGGTCACTCCTTCTAGCGGAGGTAAGGCGACTGTAAATAGGCCACCCCCCAGGCATCTCTCGGGGGGAATGTAAAGGATTCTCCCGAAGGATCGATGCATGCAAATCCTACCCACAATACAGATACATAGAAGTGATAGTGTAGAGTAGTCTTTGGCTATTTTGATAGAGACTTTGCTCGTAAACTGTACCTATAATTTAAAAGAAGTGCTGAACAACATACTGTTGCCACCAATCCGCCTGCCATGCGCTGTGTAAACCGACCGATCTTTGTGTGGCAGCGTGTCTAGTTAGAGTGTGTGTTTGTGCGTGTGCACTCGGGGTGCGTGCGAGCGTGTGTGTTCCTGGTAAAGAACAGACCACCCACGAAGACGACGACTAAGGGTTGATATGAAGAGGAAGGACAGCAGCATCCTCTCCTGTGCTAATAACAATATACTGCAATCACCAATCCCTCTGTCATGCGTGGAGATTAAAACAATACCCCAATGACCGCTTGTCGTAGTGATAGTTGGGAGGCCCATGGTCAGCAGTGGACGTTTGCGAGCTGATGTGATGTGCGATGACTGTGGCAATCATTGGGAAGCCTGTTTTGAACAGTGGAACTTTGAGAGATCATATGCGGAGATGCGATATTAGCAGCGGTATTCCGGACTGTACAATACTTCGAAACCCTAGTTTGACCAGGAATTTTTCTAGAATGGAATAGAATAGAATCATATTCGCTAGAGACATGTTTACATTGTAAGCTTTTACAATTTTAGAAGGCACACATACATCATACATTTAGCAGGCGTGCGAAACTTAAGGCGCATACTATATAGAAAATGTACCTATGTATTGGGGTTAATTGACGGCACGGTTGGTGCAGTGGCTGATACAGTCGGCTGCTGCGCACCGGGTCGTGGGTTCAATTCCCGCACGGAACAAATATTTATATTATCTGCAGGTAGTTGTTTCGGGTCTCGGTGTATTGTGTGCGGAATTTGTGTCTGTAACGCACCCGAGACACAGGAGAAATCCTAGTTTGGAGCATAGTTAAAAAAAATACAATGTATTAGAATATCATAGGTAATAAATTAAGAAAGCAAAGTAAATTAAATAAGAATGAGATAATTTATGAGATAAAATATGATTATTTTTTCGTCAAATTTGTTATTAGTCATTCAATTCTTATTGTTGTATTGTATTGACCAATTTTCCAGTTACTTATACATAATAATTATATGAATTGTGCTTGAAATTGAATAATTCGTTAATTGTGTAGAAGCTATTTTCAATGAACCATTGTTTCAATATGACTGAATGTTAATAATGGAAGTTCTCTGTAAAAGAGATTGCAAAGATCGACTGGTTGTCGCCCTAAGTTAATCAGAAAGTCGCCCTATCATGCATAGAGAACTGCTAGTGTGTCACTAGAGAAGCTGTGTTTATTTTACAAGGCAGACACCAGCTATAAGACAGGAATCGAATCTAAAAACGACAAGGATTTTTTCTTGACTCTAAAACTCGCTTGTCAGTTTCAGCATAATGTCAAGTCATGTATCTAGTTATTAAGATGTCTGACACGTCGAGCTCGTAATGAGGTTCTGTACAAACGGCGACGTGTAGGAATGTACACCTAGACTTATATATTTGTATTTACGTGCTCCAACGCCCCGTAGTTTAGCAAAATCCCGCAAAATACAACTTCCTTTCGAGACTTTGTGAAACTTTATTCTAATAATAGTTCTTCGTAACGCAATTTCGGAAGTAAAATACTCACACGTGTCTTCGGTACTCATCATCATATCAGCCAAAAGACGTCCACTGCTGAACAAAGGCCTCCCTATAAACGACGAATTTACCAGTACTCTTGGTAGGTGGTTGGTTAGCGCAGAATAGTTTCTATTCTGTAGATGGGACACTCCCCTGCCTCAGGTTTTGATTCCTTTAGTCGCCTGATATGACATCCACTCCAGTGGTGCTGTAATCTATAATATTATTCTTAATCCAGAAACAACACGAAAATTTTTTTTCGTTTTATTTATAAATCGGCACCCTTACTTCGCTCCAAAATCAAAGGTAGCCTTCAATCTAATCTAACGTCTGCACCAGTGACAGTAAAGTATTTATTTATTTACTATTATTTAGTGTAGAAAGGTGCAGACAAAACCTCGAACCCTGACCCGCGGGCCCTACTTCCATTTCCTCGACTCGCTCTACCGCCACGCCCTTGCCGTAAGGCCAACACTCCGAGAGATTAGTACCGATTATAACAAGCTAGCTATTTGTTACAGAGACCTGCCAGCTGATTATCATGGTTAGATGGTGTCGGATAAGGTTCCGCGTCTGCTAATGAAGTTGACACGTTTTGTTATGCACATTTGATGGGGAAAAGAGATAGTAATAAGGAAGTATAGCGGCGAATGCCGTTTGGTGCGGACTACGAATAGCACCAACCCATCCCTTTCCGTGGGTGGCGTAAAACGGGACCATGGGATTAGCCGGAGTATGGGCAGTAGTGTCCTTTGAGTACATTAACCACTCAACTGTGTACAGTGCCCATCAAACTAGAACACAGTAATGTCTAAAGTGTAAACGCTATAATGCTTGGCAGCGAATATGTGGCACTGCGGTGGTACCTGCCAAGTCGAACTCTTCTCATAAGAGACGTTTTCTTTTTTATAAGTTTCCAGTGGAAATTCTACATGAACTTCTTTTGGCCATTGGTGCCACGCCTTTAGGCACATCTCGGAGGGGATGACTGTAAAGTGGTCACCCCCTCAAGCGGAGGGCAGGCGTAAAAAGGCCGTCCCCAGGCACCTCTCGGGAAGGATTGTAAAGGATCCCCCCAAGCCTCACTGCGCGCTGTGCTACGCACACGGCGGCATGTGTCCATGTGCGCGCCACCGTTTTCCCGGGGGTCGAGCACGACTCCCCAATCTGCACGCCCTGCGATAAGATACCTACAACCAGACTACAGCTAAATAACCTTTAGGTGGGTCTTGATCTATAGCGTTTCAAAGTTAATTGTTAGGTACTATGACCTACAAAGCAAAGTAAGAATCAGGCTATCATTTCGTCACGAAATAATAGAGTTGCTAACATGACTAAGGTCAAATCATTGTGGGCTTTTGGTGGTCAATCACGTGACATTGGGTTATATGCAGTGACACGACGCCATAAGAGACTGCCTATGCCTATGCATACTATTCAATCATCAATCATATCTGCCATTTATACGTCCACTATTGAACAAAGCCCTCCCCCATAGATTCCACACCACACGGACCTTAGATTCTTTCATACTATTATTAAATGAAATTCTATAAAAATAAAAATTTACATTTATAAGTACCTTCACTTGTTTTAAAATAAATATTAATTATACAACTTGGTGACGAGACAAGCAATTCATTTGCCTGGTGGTATGCAACATGCCTGTCTATAACTATTGTATTGTATTGTAATTGTATCGTAATGCTACCCAGGGCTAGTCCTGCGTGTTATCACACAGCATTCGTCACCTCGAGACGTGAAGTTATTTAGTCTCATATGCCAAATAATGTCACTACCGCCCGTGGCACGTTCTGGTCGACCCAGACGATAAAATCACCGTAGATCACATAAAGAGACTCGCGTTGTCTGATTCACTTGCCCATTGGAAATTCTTGAACTTCCTTCGCCCCGAGGAAGGGCGAAGGGGAATGCCGCACTCCTACGTACCCGCGAACACTGAGGTCCCCCGCCTTATAGTAACGGCAGGGGTTTCAGGCGTATGGGAATTAGGCGCCAGGGCGGTTATAACCCTGGCGCCGTCTCCTCCTTCGAGCGCGATTGGCCCTCTCCCGATCCCGCACTGCGGTCTTCTTCTGGAGCATGACGCTCTCACAGAAGGAGACGGGTGGTACCTACCTAGCCGGCCTCTTGTAATGGGAAATCTACTACCAGTAAAACTTACTGTTTATGAGATGAAATTATTTTAGTATCAGTATCAGTACTGTAGAAAGAAGTTAGTTGATGACTGAAAAAAAAATCACACAGGTAGCTCAGATAAGTTAAGAGTTTTAAGTTTGTTATTAAGCGTCATGATTTTTCATAAGTTACTTCATATTTATTTATGCCAAATGAACTAATCACTTGACAATGAAACAAAATTTCCAAATTATAATCAATATCATAATTCATCATTTCGGCCGAATGAAGTCCACTGCTGGACACAGGCCTCCCCCAAAGATCACCATAACCACCGATATGGATGTGTTGTGGGCTCATTGGGGGGTTTTGCCATAATCGCCACGCTTGGCAGGCGGGTTGGCGATCGCAGTTGAGTTGTTAATGTACTCGAAGGGCGCTGCTGCCCATCCTCCGGCTAATCCCTTAGTCGACTTTTACGACACCCATGGGAGGAGATGGGGTGGTGGCATTCTGAGCCGGCACCACACGGTATACGGTATATAATATCATAATTAGGAAAATCATTTTCTATATATTACCCGGTATTGCAATTCTTTTTCGCAATTCACGCAATAGCACTTGCGTATCAAACCACGCAATATTGACAGCAATGTAACAAAATGGCGGATAGTACACGAAAATTAACAAATCCTACTTCTCAGTGCGCATAGGCAGGAAGAACGTAATTATGGGTGCGGTGAACGACCTTCACTCTAATTTCTCTATGATTATTTTATTTGGACCATTGGAGTGTATGTTATCTCATGTTAATTTTAATGGACGTCCTATTTATATTATTTGTTTGCGGTGTCTAATATGATTGATGTAAAACCTTCATAGAAAGCTTACGTATGTCTCCACGTATCCATACTTCTTATTTAAGTATTAATGTCATATTTTGTCTTTTCAGGTAAGGCCGCAATCATTTATTGATTTACATACAGCGCGGTAAGTTATAAAATGACAATATTTACCTTGTACTCACGAAGTAAATGAATGGAATACTAAATACGAACATTTCCCACTTATAAGATTGCGATGCAAAGAAACGTTTGACAATGAAATCGTCTGTCTCACGCCATTCGTTTTATTTCCGATGCGCGACAGTCGGAGTCTGATTGTTTTCGTGTCGTGCGCTCGCACATTATCACTCCATTCTTACTTCTCTACGGTTGTACAAAATTGACGGACAGGGTCACGTCAACTCTCATCATGTAATACCTACAAATCACCCTTAGACAGTTCTGATCTTTGACCTAACATGCAGCTAATTGACGTAGCTTCTGATGTCTTTGAACTTTAAACGGGAAATGCGGTAATGACGATATAGTATTGGTTCATCGTCATCGTTTCAGCCGAAGAACGTCCACTGGTGGACATGAGCCTCCCCCGAAGATTGCCACAACGACCGGTATGGTTTTGTGTTCTGGGCCCAATGGGGGGTTTTGGCATAATCGCCACGCTTGGCAGGCGAGTTGGCGGTTGCAGTTGAATTGTTAATGTACCTACTCGAAGAACGCTGCTGCCCGTCCTCCAGCTAATCCCATAGTCACCTTTACGACACCCACAGGATGAAATGGGGTGGTGGTATTCTTAGCTGGCACCACATTGCATAATATTGATTACTCTGTCATATTAGTGAACATAGTCATCATTTCGGCCGAATGAAGTCCACTGCTGGACACAGGCCTCCCCCACAGATCACCAGAATTACCGATATGGGTGTGTTGTGGGCTCATTGGCGGGTTTTGCCATAATTGCTTGGCAGACGGGTTGGCGATCGCAGTTGAGTTGTTAATGTACTTGAAGGACGCTGTTGCCCATCCTCCGGCTAATCCCTTAGTCGACTTTTACGACACCCACGGGAGGAGATGGGGTGGTGGTATTCTAAGTCGGCACCACACGGCGATGCAAAAGCGAATATAGTCCCATAGTCCAAATAAGAGAGACGTAAGGTTAATTTAAAAGATTTGATCCAAGATATGTGTTTTGCAAACACGTAACTGTAAAATATAATGAATATCTGCTGTCTACTTTTCTTTTGTTCAAAAGTCACGACTTATCAAACCTGTCGCTACTAAATAAATCTTCTATTAACACTCAAATGCTAAATGAAGCTACTCAAAAAACATAAAAATGTTATTAAATTATTTTATAATGTTTGTATGATTCACAACATACAAAGGTGGTATGTCGGGTCGAGTGGGGTTCAAAAAGGTAATAAATATGCAGGTACATTTGCAGTTTTTATGACCATGTCAATGTGGCGGTCGACGCCATGACACCTATAAGTAATCTCATTATAAAGATGGACTTTGGTAACGAAATGAAGTGCAAATAAATATACTTGGATTTTTATGAAAGGTTTGCGAATAAGTTGTTATATGCTTTGTATACTGCTATGATCGGGTCTGGTCATATCCAGATTGATGTCTTAATTTCTTTGCGAACATTTATAAACTGTCCTTAGGCTTTAAAAATCCTCAGGTCAGTGTCTTGCAACTGCCTCACTCTTAACTTGACACTGGCAAAATGTTATCACAATTGCCATATCAAAAATTTAAAAAAACTGCGTCACGGGGTGATAGTTTTGACTCTACGGTCTCATCGCCATCTCGCGCAAGTTTTCACCATGAGGAATAACCTAGTTTGTAGGACACACCAATACATGCAAAGATTATTATTTTATACTGGTACGAATAATTGACGACACGGTTAGTGCAGTGGCTGAAACAGTCGACTGCTGCGCCCCGGGTCGTGGGTTCGATTCCCGCACGGAACAAATATTTGTATGATCTGCAGGTAGTTGTTCCGGGTCTGGGTGTATTGTGTGGGAAATTTGTGTCTGTAAACGCACGCACGACATAGAAGAAATCCTAGTGTGGGACAATGTTTCAATTTTTTTTTTAAAGTGTCGTGAGACTTATATCATTAGATACCTACGAAGGTTTACGTTAACTTTATTTGGATTTGTACTTTTTATATTTTTAAATCTATGTCCCCTCTTTTACAATCGTGTCTCAGTGTTGTGATCAAAACAAATCTTTCTTTCTTTCTTTCTTTTCTTTCTTTCTTTCTTTTCTTTCTTTCTTTCAATGGTTATATAGTAGCTAATGTAAAGTGCACGGTTCCAATTGGTTGATCCTATTGAGAAAAGTCGGCAAGAAATTCCATGCATACTCTTAGTTGATCATATGGAGAAGAGCCGGCAAGAATGTCCATGCATAATCTTTTAAAATAATTGAGATCACAGTGCTGATTTACACAAATTATGGTAAAACATTAGAGATGGAACATCATCATCATCATCATTTCGGCCGAATGAAGTCCACTGCTGGACACCGGCCTCCCCCAAAGATCACCACAACGACTGATATGGGTGTGTGGTGTGCTCATTGGGGGGTGTTGCCATAATCGCCACGCTTGGCAGACGGGTTGGCGATCGCATTTGAGTTGTTAATGTACTCGAAGGACGCTGTTGCCCATCCTCCGGCTAATCCCTTAGTCGACTTTTACGACCCCCATAGGATGAGATGGAGTGGTGGTATTCTGAGCCGGCACCACACCGCAAGATGGAACATACTACAATAATAATATATTTGCTATGGCAGTTAACAGCTGACCAGTCCCGACAGACAGCACCCATTCACGAGTATGATTTTTAAAATCAACTGAGCGTGTTCCTTGGTGTGGTTTGTCTTACAAACAAAGGACCAGACAAACATTGTTATCTCTTTATACGGACCTCGTTTCTTCCATAAACTTAGCGCTTCTAACAGCCCAGTCGAAATTATATTTTCTTTGGAATGCCCTTGAGCTACTCACACCAGATTTGGTCTGCTGAACACCCTGATCCCGGCCCTTTCGTTCGACAGAGCGGTAAAGGTTGTTAGTATAAAATTGTAAGTAGAAAGTCGCTTTGACTACTTATTAGAAAATATTGAATTATTAAAATATTTAATATGAAAATTACTTTATAATAACAATAGTCCGGTCTAATATTGGTGACGTCTTAAAGTCTAGTGTTAAATAGACCATGTTTCATAGCATATATAGTATCATAGTGACTTTATGAAGACTTACTCTATGGTAAGTGAACATTGTTGCTTTTATAATCTAGGCATGGTTAATGTGTAGATTGTATGAGAATAGTAAAAAATAAGCTACCTTCAAATGAAATTAAGATAGGTAGTGTTAAATTTATATTATTATATAATATATTAAACAGCACGATTTGCGCAGTGGCTAAATGATTGACTTTCTGCGCGACGCGTCGCGGTTTCGATCCCCGCAATGTACAAATGTATATTTGTAGGATCTGCAGATAGTGGTTTCGGATGTAGGTGATGTTGAATGTGAAATTGATGTATGCAAACATTATTCACTATAGTAAGTAAACCTAGTGTGGGGCAACGTTTATTAAAAGAAAAAAGAAAATAACACGATAAACTTGGCTGAAATGCAAAAGAAACGTGCCAAACAAATACGTAGAATGTTTTATTTTATCTCTACTTCAAATAATCCCCATCAATTTTGGAGATATGAACCCGGAACTTCACACTTACTATCTAGTCATCTTCTACACAACTCCATGCCAATGTTATCTGATAAACCACGAACACAATTGCATAATACAATCAAAATAAAAATGCGAACACACGCATTGGCAATTAAGATCGACACTTAAACTCGGACTCACAGATTTTGCCATATAAAAACGACCTTTATTCGTATAGCGATAAGGTAGTAAACATTTTTGCAATGAATTATGTATAACAGCTAAAAATTACTTAACGGCCACGTGACATGAGAACTACAATGACAAAACGTTTCTAATCCAGTCCAAGATCAAATCTGAAGGTTTTTTAGGTTAAAAAACTGTTTTCGTAACCAATGTTGGTGTATTGCGATTTTGTTACGTGATTTGTTGGGCTATTGGCTTGGATGGTGGTGTCCAATTTCCGCTTTTAAAATGGTCTCATTGCTTTGGCAATATCATTTGTATAACGTGTGTGTAGAAATTAGTGCCTTATCAGAAGTTGCGAGATCGCTTGAATTTTCATGTATCCCTTGACTTTTTCGCGGGTTTGATTCCACCACGGAACAAATCGATGACCCTGTTTGATACAGCGACAGATCTAAAGTTATTAATTGTGTTAGATAAAATCAATGTTAATGATTTCAATTACTGTAATTTTTTTTTTTTTTTTTGTTGAGCTTCTCGCATACATTTCTGGGAAATGTGGTTGCTTAACCGGTCATTTGCTGGCGAAGCCAAAAGAGGCCTCCAGCCAGGCTTAAATTAAATATTAAAAACTAAGCAACTTTCGCTAAGGGCGCCCCCTGCGGGACACGGACCTCGGCTTAGGGCTGGGTTTTGGGGACAGCTGGATCGGTATTATTTAAATTGTATTAGGGGACATTTAAAGCTACAGGCTCGGCACGGGCCGGCGCAAGCAAGAGACGGGAGGGAGAAGTGCTAACTTGAACGGGAAGGTGACGCGGCGATAGGGCTCCGCGACGTCGGTGAATCAATTACTGTTAAAATTCATCTGCAATGTTAACTAACTCGCTTAAGTTGTGCTTTATGAAACTAGTAAAGGATATCAAGTACGTTGTCTGCTGTACAAAACCGTCCCCATAGATCACCATACCCCCCTTTTGGGGAAATTTCTCAGTACTCCACACGCTTGACAGGCGGGTTGGTGAGCGTAGAATGGCTGCTTCACCACAGAAGGGACGCTGCTGCCCATCCCTCTCATTAAGAGTCCCTTAGTAGTCGTTAACGACATCCAAGGGAGCAGATAGTGATGCTATATTCTTCAATAAATCCTATATCCTGTACTTAAGTGTAACTTAACTAACTTTGCATTAGTATGATAAAACAGAATCAAACCAATATAATTCAAATCTGTACTTTAAGAACCTTCTGATTTAAATATAAAGTGCTATAATTACTTTTACAATTTCGCGCTGTAATAGAATCATAGAATACGTTACGGTTTGGATTTCATTATAATATAACGAAATCCTCAGATTTTAACTCACGACTGATTGATTCACAAGTTTATACTGCAACTTCTCAACTAAGGTTCAATAAATCATTTTGATTATATTTATAAAGTATTAAGGTACTTCGGCATAGACACTTAACATAGGGTACATATATTGGATTTTATAGGTTTTAATTGTTTTGCGCGGAACCCTAATTATTTTTCTAAAATAAAAATAGCCTAAGTTATTCCTCATAACATCAGCTACCTGACAGTAAAAGTCCCGTCGAAATAGGCCGAGCCGTTTCGGAGATAAGCGGGAACAAACAGACAGACAGACAGACCGACAGACAGACAAAAAAAATCAAAATAGATTTTTTTGTTGAAGGTACCGTATATACTTTCATATGCATTTAGTAAAAATCTGTTATTTTGACATTACAAACAGACACTTCAAGTTTATTTATTTGTATAGATAAATCCAATTGTGATTTCCATTTGAAAATTGAATTTTGAAATCTATCGTAGAATATTATTCGATATTCAAAATAAATATTTATGACTAATGACAACAATTGCAGCATAACAAAAGCTATTGAAATACTTCTGTGAAACTAAAACAACATTCTTTTATAAATTACGAATTTGATTTCGTAATCAATAACTCACTTTGAATATGAATGCTTTTGTCGTTTTATTACAATATTTTGCTCAATATTCTATCGTGCGAGACAAGCAGCAAAATTCTTTGTCTCGCACGATAGAACATTTTCAATTCTGTTTCTTAAGATTTAACTATCATGGAGTTTATGCACTTTAAGCTTATAACGACCAAAATAATGAAACACCATAGCGGTTGGGATTCAAAGGAGCTAGCTTTTTAAATATTGTAAACATAATGATTGTGTACTATTTATGTACTTTCTAAGCATGCTAATCACGTTATTAAATAACAAGTAAAATTACCAGTTTCTAGCTACCGTACAAGGAAGACCTATGAAGGTCTGACATGTCACAGTCAACATAAACAAAACAAGCCATCAATATTAATTTAGTATTTAATACCCTGCCAACATTATTCGATTGTATCGGAAATCGAGTAGTATTGATAATCGTGAATCGATTCTCGTGCCTATCAGGTTGCGATGGTCAACCAGTCCGGTCCTTTTACTTCCGAATGCTTGAGTCATATTTTACTTCACTATTGTTCTACGTGGTAATGTGGGAATATTATAAATAAGCGTGGAATGAAATATGAAGGAAAAGTTTGACACGCCTGTCAAAGTAGTCGGTTTTCCTTTTCCTTATAGTCGATGTATTTTATTTTTCGAGTAATGCGAAGTCTATTTTACCATGTTATCAATAAAAAAAATGGGAGGATGACTGAGTATTATGGCTTAATTTGGAAGAGGCTTATGTCAGAAAATAGACATTGATAAGCTGAATTTCATATGTCCTGGCACTTAAACTCCACTAGTCATGTAATGGTGTTAGCACATTTTATATTTATATAATAAAAGCAATTCAAATTATGATGTG
Source organism: Diloba caeruleocephala (assembly GCA_947459985.1). Classification (NCBI taxonomy): domain Eukaryota; kingdom Metazoa; phylum Arthropoda; class Insecta; order Lepidoptera; family Noctuidae; genus Diloba; species Diloba caeruleocephala. The sequence continues at coordinate 8,608,718 of OX381627.1, read as the reverse complement.
CTAATGGTGAACCTTACCATTTACAGTAAGATGATCATCAATCATGTAAGTATTACAAAAGAATATTATCGATTGTATTCGTCGATCAACTACTTAGGGTTTAGTCGATTTATAACTAAACATAGTCGATTGTATAAATATAGCCAATTTGTTTCGAAATTGTCATCGTTTCCCTTCAATCAAATAAAGTTTGACTAGTGGTTTCTTTTATATAACAAATCATATGAAAATGGCTATTAGGCGCGTGTACAGAACGAGAAGTAGAATTTGAGTCTAGATTGCAACGATTGAATATAGATGCCAGACCTATTACGTAGGTCTCATATTTGATTGACGCAATCTAAAATTAAATTCTACTTGAGTTCTACTTAACGTTTGATTTTTGTTCTGTAATACGGATCGTAGTAAACTTGTAAGTAATACAAATATCGGGTCTGGCCCTGATGCTAAAATCCAATAATTCCCGGTGCGATTAGGCACAATTACTCATGCCTATAAAGTATGGAAGGGAAATGTGAATAAAGGCATTTCACGTTTTTATCACAATTACCGCCTTGTAGTTCGAACGTCCTGCGCTTAATGCCTGCGTCGAAAGTCGTCCGGGGAGTTAGACAGGATGTATCTACTTATATGTGGCTGTATGGCATTGATTTAAGAGAAAATTCTACTCATGATTGATAGATTTTGTGATGTTGGTGTCTTTTGTAGGAGTAAAAAATAAATATGTGACTATTTTATGGTCATATAAAAGGCAATGTTTATAGGAGTTCTTTTTCGACATTCCGCCCAAGAAAATTCAAGTATTGAAAAATGTACATGGTATTATCTACATAAAAAGTTGGACGTTATGTTTGCAGTTGCGACTGTTAACCACAATCTCAACTCAATATTGATAGGTACTCGCAATTTTTTGCTCGCAATTCAGAATTGACATTGGCAGTATTTTTAAAATCTATGCATTTTTATATACAAGCAAAGCTTTATTTATTTTAATAATGACTTATCGGCTCTGCCTCTTTAAGTGAATGGTTTACAAACAAACAAACATAAAATAAGCAGGCAAACATAACCACGATATGTTGACCTGTCCTTCTCCAATATTAAAAGTGATTCATTTGAAAGACTTACAGAAGTCGTGTTCTACTGGGTATAATAAGTACTTATGATTTCAGAGACCTCCGAGAGTGTTAGAATAAAGTTAAGAGCCTTTATAGAACAAATTAACTATTTTATATGCAAAAACAGGTTTGTTTTGAATAAAATAATTAATATATTCATTTTACACAAAATGGCTATTACGATAAACTAAAATAAGAGCCAAAATATCGACTAGAAGTTGACAGCGATCCGAAATCGACTATAATTTTAAACTAAAAGTACAGACAGCACTACCCTAAGCCAAATTCACGTAATTTTAAACTTGTATCAGGCAATATGATGAAGCCTTTCCGTAATTTGTGGAAACCACTGGTCAGGTAGGCCAAAGACCCTAAAGGTTATTTTTTGTCCTCATCTCTCTAAGTTTCATGCTATATAAGTGCGAAGTCGTGACTTGAATTTGAAATGATAAAAGAAACGTATTACATCTGTTTTAATCTAAGTACGTACTTTTGCATTTAGATTTCTATGCTCATCATTATCATGATATCCAAAAGACGTCCACTGCTGAACGAAGGCCTCCTCCATAGATTCCCACAATTTTCTCATTTCGACGGGATTTGCCAGCACTTATCACATTTGGTAGGCGGGTTGGTGAGCCGAGTATGGCTACAGTGCCACAGACGCTGCTGCCCATCCCCCTAGTTCATCCGAGAGTCCGTTAGTCGCCTTTTACGACATGCACAGGAGATGATGGAGAGGTGGTATATTCTTAATACGGACACCACACGGAATCTATCCTATCGGATGGTCTAAATTAATCAAAATAAACCGGTAAACGGAAACGGTTCACCGTTGTATCACTATAATTAGGGTATTAAAATTTGGCTAAATGCATCTTCAACTGGATTCGACTTTAGTGTAGTACGTATTTATACGTATGTACTTGCACTATGTAAACTACCAATTAAGTCAAAGTTGTTAGTCGAGTGTTTACTTACATTGTTCGAATAACAAAAATTTCGCGCACGTTTCAACCCGTAGATTTCCACCTCCCAATGATCACTACACTGAAAAATCATATTGCCATATCATTAAGCCTGAGAGAAGGATTAGTAATCACAGTTGTTATTAGATATCAACCCTTAGTCGCCTTTTACTACAGCCATAGAGAGGTGGTCTATTTTTTGCCGGGATCACACGGAACAAAAATTTTGTAGTTTCGGGGATTATATCATACCACAAGATTCTTTAATATCTTTAATTTAAATAGTAGTCAAATATTATTATTTAAATCTCGAACAATAATTAGATTTTAAATTGTGTCGGGTATTATGGCCCAAGTGCGCCGCACCGACTGACTGAAGTGGTGAAAAATAGGGTTCAGCAGACGTGGCAGGTATATTTAACGAAAAGCGTTGATGTGTTACGGAAAAATCGTAGCAGGCCGTATTGGCCCACTAGATCATAATACTCTCAACTCTACTAATAGTCGGTAATAGTCTGGAAACGTATATACGGGCATTTAAACATTGTTTGAAACCGAAGTGTGCCTAATTCATGGTATGTCTACGTCATTTAAACTATATTTGTTAAAGATTATTAACATATGCACGCATCGAAAATGCGTCTGACCTTACTCAACCTAACCGACCTTACATAGGGTAATGTTAATAGTATTGTTACATACAATAATACTTAGTGGAACTCTAAATAATATTAAATACATAGACAAACACGCCATGTCAGGACAACCTTCGAACTCTTTAGCATCAGCACTTATATGTAAAATGCATTTAAAATGTACCTAAGACAGGTGTGTCAATGACCTTTATAAATTTACAAATGCAGTGGCCTTTTATGTCCTGGGCTAAATTCGGATACTAAATAAAAAAAGGCAAATACTGTTTTGTTAATTTTAGTTTGGTCTAAAAAACTTTGAAATCAGAGCGTGACGGCTGGTAATTTTTCTAGACGCTAAGTTAAATACTAGTTTGGACTTTTTGATGACAGGCTTAGAGTAATAAATATAATAGATATATTTATTCAGTGATTAGGTTCTAACATACACTTTTACAGTCAAATCACTTGAAGTCATTCCAGTTTGTAAACTCCGCTTCATCTTAATATGCGTTCCAGTATTCGGCCGTTACAGGCATAGAATAAAATAGAAAAAATACATTACATTACATTACTCGTATGTCCTAACTTACACTTTTACAGTCAAGTCAGTATTCCGCATTCTTACCACCTAAAATCACCACTTTGTTCTTTCGACTTATCATTCACCGAGTCTCCGACAGGTCTCCTAAGGTCCTGTCCCCCTGGCCGTATAATTAATTACAGGCCTGGTATTTTTAATCGGACTTCCAAAGTGGAGGGGATTTCCACTCAGCGTATTTTTTTATTTCCGAAAAGTCAGTCTGAACTACAATTTTCAACACTACGTTTTTCTGATATAGGTGCCTTCTAAATATTTTATATGTCCCGCGTAATAGCTGGCGCTACCTTCGGATTCTCAGGTTATTAAACACGTCCTCAGTTTTAATGTTGACCCTTATTTATTTCCTCTCGATATTTTCCTTATTGATTTCTAAGTGTTAATAAATTTTTATTATTAATGCATATTTTGTATTGTAACTTATGCTGAAACTAAACTGATACTGCGCAATATGACTTGATGACGTTTTTTGTGAAGGAAATTAAATATTTGCTATATTTCATATATATCAGCGGCTAATGGTGTCATTAAATAAAAACGCAGCGTATTACCCACTGTGTTTGTCTATTTCAGTTTTAGATCCATCATCATATTAGCCAAAGGACGTCCACTACTGAACAAAGCCCCCCCCCCCCATAGATTTCCACAACTAGCGATCATATGCCGCCCGCATCCAATGACTTCTAAGCTACCTTCACCAGGTCGTCTGTCAACCTCGTTGGAGGTCGTCCCACGCTGCGTTTTGCGCGGTCTCCAGTCGAGAACCTTTTTACCCCAACGGCTATCAGTTCTACGAGCAATGTGCCCGGCCCATTGCCACTTCAGTTTACTAATCCTTTCAGCTATCTTTAGTTCAACACGGGCAAGACGAAATTCATGTCAAATCCATCCCAATATCTGTTGGGAGCTCTGTTCTTAAAGTTGTTGACGATTATGTCTACCTGGGACAAACTGTTCAGCTAGGTATGTCCAACTTCGAGACAGAGTTCCATCATCAAATCCGACTCGGCTGGGCAGCGTTCGGGAAACTCAGAAGATCACTCAATGAGCTATGGAGGGAGCTATGCTTGGTATTTCTCTACGAGATCGAATCAGAAATGAGGAGATCCGTAGAAGTTTTGGATTTGTAAAGCCCACACAATTCATTTTTTTTATCACTGCATGTCTCAGCTTTTTGCTGAATTATCGCTCCGGTACGACTTATTCGACTCTGAAGATTTCTTTTTTGGTTTTGGAGTAGGTCATCATCATAATATCAGCTCAAGGACGTCCACTGCTGAACAAAGGCCTCCCTATAGATAGATATACACAATAGTGTCGTCATTATGGGGAGAATTTGCTCATACACACCACACTTGCACGCAGGTTGGTAAGCGCAATAAGTCTACTGTTCCACAGAGGGGACGCTGTTGCCCTTCCCTCTGGTTTAGAGTCCCTTTACGACATCCACAGGAGGAGAAGGTGCTATATATTCCTAATCCGGACACCACACGTAGCAAATAAAGACGCAGACACAATGACGGTAATCACAGTCTGATTTAGCATGAAGGCTACATAAGCTAGAACCTCGGAGCGCGAGGTATTGAGGGGCCGACGGAAACCAAAAAAACGATGATCCTTGTTAGGAGATGAGTAGTTTCATCCGGGGAAACGCTCCCGCATTGACAAGTTAGCCAAATTGGAATCTCGAATATTGTATAAAATATTTTTGTGCTGTTTTTAAGCTTTACCCAATAAACGTATTTCATTTTTAATAATTGTGACGAAAATCGTTGATGGCGCTTCGTTTATATCAGCATTAGGGGCAGCTCAATTCCAATATCATGCCGTACGGAATTTATACCATTTTCACTCTTATTTACGCTACTTTTTTCCAACAGTATTTGAACGAAAAAATATCAGTACAATGTATATATGTAATGTAATGTACAATTAGGTCCTTCAGAAATGGTCAATTTCATACACATAAAAAGAGACTCGCGCAGTCTCGTTTAAACAGACCGGAATGTACTATCCTCGCTACCAAGGTCCGCCTCAATCTCCCCCCGGCCCTTGCTCTAGCCGGTCCGTGCCAACCATTACGACCTTTAAATATTACCGATCCAGCTGTCCCTTAGTTTGGTCCCCCAGCCACTGCATAAGCCAAGGTCAGAGTCCAGCAGGAGGCGCTATAAACTGCTGCTTTAGTTTAAATATTATGTATGTCTGGCTGGATGCCTTTTGGTTTCGCCAGATTGCGCAGTTAAGCAGCGCCATCTGCCTGAAATGGATGCGAGAATCCACACAAAAAATCTGAGGCGAAGTGTGTCGGTTTTGATAAATTTATTTTTATACCAAGTACTGGTCAGTCTAACACCCATGTGACCTCCTTATTATAAAAATGACCAACACACCTTTTTGTTGCATCATTGTCCGACAAAAAACCGTAATTAATTAATGTGTTGTTTTCATATCACTAGCCATTAGTTGATGGCAAACGTTTTTCCCTAAAATGATATTGTTTATCACATTTTAGAACCTGCGAGTCTTGTAAAAGACGATGGGAAGATTTTATCAGGTCGACGATATGACGCATTTTCTTAATGGTTTCAACAAGAACTGAGAACTTGGCGATCGTTCTGTGTATAATCAGAAACCCTGTTCACCATGAAAGATGATCTCTTTACCGCCGAACCTGTGGGGGTCATAACACTCATGACTAACCAACTTTAGATAACCCACCGATACGGTTCGGAAATAGTGACAATTAGCATATTTTTCTGTCTCTTACACACCAACAGATATTTTCATATTATGACATGCCTAAAATGCCAAGACAAATAAATGTTTCTTAGAGAACTGGGCCTGATTCTATTATAAGTTAGTTACAAAAATAAATTACGGATCTTACTAATGGAAAGTTTAAAACACGCTTTAAAACAATTCTAATAAAAACGCCTATTATAAAATCAAATACTATGTTGACGATAGGAACGTGTTTGAAAAACCTAAATATTTAATAGGCCTTGATAGCAAATCGAAATTGATCTGGTTAAATAACCAAAAAAATGCTATGCAATATCTATTTTCAATGTCAAATCTATTCAATGTATTGATAAATAGCATATAACAAGTCAAATGTTGCTCCCGAACTATATTTTTGTTTATAAAAGGGGTACAGTATGCCATTGTGAAGATTACCGACAGACGTCGGTATGTCAAAACTGACAGAGGAACCATTTACAAATATTCTCGTTTAAAAATAAATTACGTCAGTTTAAAAATAAATTGAGTCTTCTGAGAGCCAAACGTCAATTGACAAAATCAACTGCTTTTCGTAACAATCTACAAAATACATATATTTCCTATGTTTGAAACATTTGTTCTATTAAATAAGTTTGAAATTATCCAAACGGCCAGTAATAAAATGAACGATATGAAACCTCTATTTGCATGTAAAACGGAATGATAATTCTAAACAAATCCGAAACTAATTCAGCACCTAGTTGTGAGTGAATATTATTTTCTGCGTTTACGGTCAGTGGTTAAGAAAGCTGACCGCTGGATGTAGGTCGCGGTTTTGATTTCCACCTCTAGGAAGTAATTGCACTGGAATTACGAAATTGTATTTGACTCCCACGAATTCTGTGATTCAAATTACATGCATGTTAATGAGGTTTATATGAGAGATGAGATGTGTAACTTGCTGACTTTCTTAAAAGGCAGAAACGCATAAGGAAACAGAAAGTGCGTCTTAAAAAAAATACGTTCAGGTATATCATTTATTGAGTATATTTCTTAAGTTTAATTTATTTTTATTTTTAAGTAATGCTTTGCCCCGCACTACGATTTCTCCTGTGTCGTGGGTGCGTTTACAGACACAAGTTCCACATACAATACACCTAGACCCGGAACAACTACCTGCAGATCATACAAATATTTGTTCCTTGCGGGAATCGAACCCGTGACCCGGAGCGCAGCAGTCGACTGTATCAGCCACTGCAACAACCGTGCGTTTTTAACAATCTTGAAAATTTTCGAAATTCGTCAGTGAACCTTAATTCACTTATGCATCAGTAGTGTGGTTTATAACGGCTCCGACTCCAACTGCACTGCTTTACCGTGGCGAGAATCGGAGTAGTTTCAAGTGACCATCGAAGCCAAATCTTAAAACTGTTATAAAAAAAGGTTTTGATATAGACTAGCCGCCGCATCTGAAACTACGTACATATTGCTTACTTGTGGGGAATGAGCTTTCAAATAATCCAAAATTGGTTCCATTGTGTGCCCATACTATTGCTGTATCATGTCCGAGGTTCGGACTGAGAGTAAAACAAAGCACTGTGTATTGCCCAGTAACGTCGAATAAGTAGGTCTTGTGCACATGGGATTGCCCTGTGCATCACATGCGTGCTAATGAGAGTTGAGATTTGTTGATGTGTTAAGTGTAAATTAGTTTATGGGAAGATTTTGTATTTGTGTTACATCGAAGTAACCACTTTGGATTTAATGTTCAAAAATCGTGGTAGGCAACTTAATTTGTGGAAAAAGAACCTTTAAAAACCCACCTATTTTACCTTTACATCTTTTATATGTGCCTACTTACAATAAATTCGGATTAGCGAAACCCTGTCAGATGATATGATATTTACCCAAATATAGGCTTCGTAAGTCGTTCTTCTATTGCAAGAAAAAATCACTGTAGTACCCCCTGATTTTCAGAATAAACGCACGTACCCTGTGCATATATGGTTCAAATAAAACACAAATCCTTCTTTTGTTTTTCTTTCTATTTTAAGTCTGTTTTATTATATTTTTTCAAGAGAAATGGTTTGATTGTGTTCTCTTATTAAATGACGATTGTCACTTTAATAAACCAACACATCTGACTCAGATTATTCTCGAACACTCCTAATTGTTTGCTAATAATGATATAGCATTTCAATTCAATTTTGACGACATGGTGGCTAAGCGTTTGGTAGTCAGCAGCACGGGTCGCGGCGCCGATTGGGGCACGGAAAAATGTTCATGTAGGCTTTCCTGTGGAGATATTTTAAGCGCGTGAAATCTTTCCATGTCGAGAACGTGTCTACAGAGATCGATATTAAAAATGTAGCAATTATGATTGAGCCTTTGAAAATATGATTTTTATAATCAACGTGCAAAACTTATAATTTTTATCTTTTAATATTTTATAACTTTTTTTTTGTTATTTTTTTAATACACACACGACACTTTCTCGACACGGAAAGTTTTCACGCGTTTAGAATATCTCTACTGGTCTGGATGCTTTTGTACATGTGGGGTTTAAGTCTGTAAAAAATGTCTAGCTGTACCCTCACGGTGCCTAGTAGGTCATTTATGTATGCGGGTCCCCCGATTCTGACCGCTGTTTGACCCTCGCCAACATGTACCTATAGGCGTGGCACCAGTGGGTGGCTCTATTGTGATCATACGAGAACCTGGAGCCGCCCATAGATGCCGAAGATGACCGCGCCAATGGTTTAGCCGGAAGGAGTCCGGCATGCCCCTTCGCCCTTCCTCGGGGCGGAGGAAGTTCATGATGAATTTCCACTGGGGAGAAATAAAATAAAATAAATATTATCCAGCAACTAAGCAAACCAATTCACGACCAATTCGATCGTAATATGTCTTATTGCCTCTTATTATAATATAATATATAAATAACTTTATGCAGCTCAGTAGAACAATATGCAATTAAAAATGGTTGTGTAATCGTACTGTGGCATCGCATCGTGTGAAGATGAGGTTATGTAAGGCGAAACGAGTGCGTACGCGCAGAACGAATGTGGTATAATTTGATTGATCCAAATCACACCGACTCTGTATGAATGTGATTTTATCGGCTATACGTGTTTGTATGGTAATATAATTGTTTAACCTGGTTTTATTTTTATTTATAATCGAAACATTATCGCGGGGAGGTTCCGATGCTTGGATATTTAATTTAGTAACGATATCACGAAGGTCTAATTTATAGACTGTCATATAAAAACCCAAGTAGTAGTGACTGGGACTGTAAGGTACTGGGACCCTGGTCCCACGACACACATTGTGAGCTGAAAATTGAATGTGAACCGAGAAAAAATCATGAGAGCAACCAGTCTTGTGGAACAAGAGATGGCCTGACTTCTTGAGAAGCTTCTTCTGTCCGTAGACCAGAGTCAAGAAGCAAACAACCAAGAAGGTGTATTGTGTGTGGAATTCATGTCTATAAACGCACCCATGACACAGGAGGAATCCTAGTGAGGGGCAAAATTTTTAATAAAAAATAAAAATATGATCTATATTACAATTTAATCACACGTTTTGTTTTTCTGCATCTAACATTGACATTATTGCAGCGCTAAGATTTGTAAATCAGATTTTAATTATATACCATAGTATTTTCAAACAAAAACTGTTTCGTTTATTCGTGTCAATGGCAAACTAAGAATTTACCCCACAATTGTTACAGACCGTTTGATTTTTAGATCACTGTGCGTTTCCTTTTATTTGTACAGAATATATTTAGAAATTATATCAGCCAAAAGATGTCACCCGCTGAATAAAGACCTCCCCCTTAAACGACCGGTTATATGCCATGTGCCAGTCTGGGGGGAATTTGCCAGTACTCACCACGCTTGACAGGCGGTGAGGCGGGTTGATGAGCCCAGTATGGCTGCTGTTCACAGAAGGGACGCTGCTGCCCATCCCCCTGGCTTTGAAGTCATCTACTAGCTTTTGAAAGCAGTGGAAAGGATTTTTCAGATTTGGAGAACCGTACAAACGTCAACAAAAACTTGTACTGTTAGACTGTGACCATAAGGAACCATAATATTATAGACAGTCTTTTTTTTCATTCAAGGTCATTAGGGCCGTCCGAACTTGCTTAGCTTTCTTGAACTTGACCTCCATCCAACATGTCTCCGGATATTAGATAACACAAACAATGAAACTTCCTGTTTCCGTTCGACGTACAGTCAATAACTTTCTTTGATTTTGCTCACAATGTGTTATTGTGTTCTTACAATACGGAAAGACATGAACATGTCTACAACCTTGTTCACTATAGACAAAATTCAATTATCAAAAACAAAAGACATCCTAATAGATTATAACCGGAACGTCCAACGATAATTGGATAAAACACTAGTGTTAATTTAAATTCGATTCACGTATTGTCTTGACGATCGCGTCCAATGTCATGTTTCTACACAGAATTTGACATAAGCGCCATATTTGAAACATTAGAATTCAGTATTTAAATCCACGACTCAAGTGTCTTCTTTCGTTTGTGAGTGCAGCGCACGATTATGAAAGGTTTTTGCGCACGCGCCATGATTTGTGTTACTAGGTAAAGGGCAGACGTGCTGAGTAAAACATCTATTATGATACCGCGAAAAACCGCTCTTGAACTCACCGCGGTTTAACCAAAGAATAACCGTGGCTATAAAGAGTAAAAAATAATATTTAATCAGCCTTGTGGCGTAACTCTAATTCATCATGGTTTAAATTTCGAACGTACTTATATTCTCGTTACATTAAAGATGGTAAATGATTCGATACTGTTTAGTGAATAATCGATTTGATTCAAGTTTCATTCAAATTAAAGTCCATGTCGCAACTTATGATTTTTATTGTTTGCTCAAGATATAAGATGAAGCTTTCTAAAATCTTATTACAAATGACTCTAAGAACGGATCGATTCTGAGGAACCTTTGGTTGACCTCGATCCGTACATAAACCTACGACTGTATTGCGATGGTGATTTGCAGGTTTTATTGTCCTCGTCGCTTTAATGCGAACATAATTAATGGTGCCGGTTTTTGTGGGTAAATGAACTACCAATATTAGGACAGGCTTTAAAAAGTTATTAACCGGTTAAACTTCTGTATCTATTCGTGTTTTTTATTTATCTGTGGAAAATTACTATTTACTATAGTTGTTCTGCACCGTGTCTTTGTCCACAAATAGACCAACTTATGTCTTCCTATGCTACCCGTTAAGATGAGTAATATATAAGTGGATAAGAATCAGTGTTTATTGCTAACTGATTGCAAAAACTTCGCAACGTCTTTTCGTCAACAATACCGCAATGCCTCAAGACAAAAGTCTTTAACCAGCGTGTGTTACCAGTGATGACATATGGAACAGAGACGTGGTCACTCACAATGGGCCTTATAAGAGAGCTCAAGGTCACTCAGCGAGCTATGGAGAGAGCTATGCTTGGTATTTCTCTACGACATCGAATCAGAAATGAGAAGATTCGTAGAAGAACTAAAGTTATCGACATAGCTGCAAGAATTAGTAAACTGAAGTGGCAATGGGCAGGGCACATTGCTCGTAGAACTGGTGGCCGTTGGGGCAAAAAAGTTCTCGGCGACCGCGCACCGGAAAACGCAGCGTGGGACGACCTCCAACGAGGTGTACAGACGACCTGGTGAGGGTCGCTGGGAGTCGTTAGATGAGAGCGGCATGTAACCGTTCGTTGTGGAGATCTAAAGGGGAGGCCTTTGTTCAGCAGTGGACGACCTGTGGCTGATATGATTATTGCAAAAATCATCAAACCATAATCAAATTAAATCTTGGTTTTCAAACTGTTGCGAATGTCAGGTGGTTATGCTTTGAATGTAACTGTCTATGCTAATATCAGTTTTAACTATTGTACAGCGCTAGAATGAAGATGCAATAGAATTAGGCTTTGAAGTGAATTTTGTAAGTAAGAATAAAATTAAAGCAAAATGTTCATACGCACAAAAGTATGTTACACACGTCATATTGACCAAAGCATTATCTTCATTTGTCGAGTAAAAATGAAGATTGTAGGACACTGCGTATGTTCGACCCAAAAAAAAGTGAATGCATTTTAAAGCGAAAACGAGTGTGATGTGTATATTTGAGCGTATTTATGGAAGGGACACCTCAAATGTTTTGTTCTTTGTGTACTTTTTAGGGTTTATGTCCTAAAATATATAATATCACCTTTTTGGTAAGATTATGAGTCACGCACGAAGTTCGTCTTGGGTCGAAACACAGAAAAGGTACCATTTTTCATGTTTACGTTTCATGCTCTTTATTTAAAATGTATATTTATGATGTCGAGAAATCATTATTATCCAGAAATCCTAAGCTGATAACAGAACACTGGGGTCTTAAGTCTGCCATAGTTAAGGGCGGATCCAGGGGGGTCATAGGGGTCATGACACCCTGGGCCTAGTCAGCCACTGATAATATTTCTTAGTACCTAAGTTTTACAGCCTGTCCTGGCTGGACCTTGACTATGTGACCCCCCCCTGACTGGAAGGCTGGATCCGCCCCTGGCCATAGTGCATCCGGAGATATTGCCCATAGTATTATTTTTTTATCTATGTGAGACTTATTTTAAGGCAATGCATTTATTACCAAGTAATACAATCAAACAACCAACCGTAAAGGGACGACGCTACGAATAGAATCAACCCATCTCTTCCCGTGGTTGTCTTAAAAGGCGACTATGAGACTAGCCGGAAGACGGGCAACAGCGTCTTTCGAGTACAATAACAACTCAAATGAACCCGCCTGCCCAGCGTGGCGATTATGGCAAATCCCCCTAATAAGCACACTACTTACCCAAACCGGTCGTTATTGCGAGCAGTTTGCGTTTGTGTCCAGCAGTGGACCTAATTCGGCTGAAATAATGATGATGATATAACCGAGTCACGCGACGAGCAATTTTCGCCTGATCCATCAAACCTGCCTATAACAATTGCACTGTTATCCGGGACTAGTCTTGGCACCACACTGTGCACGTCACCTCAAGACATTATTTAAACCCTTATGGTCGTATTTAATTACTTCTGATCGTCGTTATTATTGATGTATGAAGATCATATTATGGCATGTGTAGACGACTGCTCCAGTTAAGAATAGTTATTGCCCACGATTTCATTCTGTCCGGTGGTTGAACATCACAATCTTTAGAAAGAGAAAAACAATAAAATAGCATACGTTATTACTGCACAGAGCATTAAGGCATCACGAACTGTTACTCCATCGTTTGCAGTCCATCGTTACGGCTAATACATTTGTTTCTTAAAGGTCACTAGAGCAGTATTTAATGTAAAATGTTTGCTGGGGATTACGTAACATCAATGCTCAGATTTCAGCTCGTTGACTTCAGGAGCTGTTCATTCATTTCGGCCGAATGAAATCCACTGCTGGACACAGGCCTCCCCCAAAGATCACCACAACGACCGATATGGTGTGTTGTGTGCTCATTGGGGGTCTTGCCATAATCGCCACGCTTGCACGCCGGCAGGCGGGTTGGCGATCGCAGTTGAGTTGTTAATGTACTCGAAGGACGCTGCTGCCCATCCTCCGGTTAATCCCTTAGTCGACTTTTACGACACCCACGGGAGGAGATGGGGTGGTGGCATTCTGAGCTGTTAGGAAGAGTTAATATGACATTGAAATGATTACCAGTAACCCAATCCAATCATTCATTCCTTAGTATAACATCGACAATGAACGGTTGGACTCTGAAATCTCAGCCTGCCCCTCTCAATGAATCAGTTTATAAGGAATTCACTGCAGGACATAGCAAGTTCTCAGTTTGCATCGGAGCACCCAGTCTCTCACGACCGTAGCTCTCAATTCCAGGTCATGTTTGCAGGTACTCTGTATAAAATCCCTTAGATGGTCATCCGAAGTGTGATAGTAACCTGGCTTCCCATTAATGAGACCATTTAACTGAAAGTATTATTGCTTGTCTTTTATATGTTACAATTAAAAAAATTGAAAGTCATTTAGTTCAGGTACCAAATAACCCATATAAGAAAACATCTTTAAATTATTCAATAATAAAAACATAATCATACATAAATAAATACAGAAGAATTAATACAATATAAATACAACATCAACACACAAATTAGATACATAAAAAAAAAAACAAATATGTTCCATAATAAAACTGCACGCTTTAATATTTAGGCGTAGTCTTCACGCCCTTCATCATCATCACTGCTGAATAAAGCCCTCCCCTATAGATTTCCTCAAGTTAAATACTGCCCGCATCCAACGACTCCCAGCTACCTTCTTCTGCTCGTCTCTCTATCTCGACGGAAGCCGTCCCACGCGCAGTTTTCCGGTGCAGGGGCTGGCCGAATGTATGTCGTGATGCCTTCACGTCTTGAAAACTGAAAAACCACTCGTTTGGTAGAAAGTCTCTAGTATTATATAAAAGGCTGACAATAGATTCCCTAAATATACAAAGTGAAGTGAGTAAAAAAATCCGCGCGCGTGCAAGTCGGTGATACGTGACGGATGGGATTTATTTTTGTTTCAGGACAACAACTATAGCATAGAAATAATCGCTTATCGCGCATGCGCCCACACTTTAGGCCCGCGCGCGTTACTCATGTTAAGTTGCACTCAAATTCGACAGTAAAATTTTACTTTCATTGCACCTAAAGAAGATTTTCTTCAATAATCCACTACAATTGTCTGATGACTAGTAGACATGATTCAATCATCTAATTTCAAAACCTCTCGTCAGCTTATATCTAGTGGTAGAATTTATTAATATTCATAGACAGCTAGAGGAGCTGTTTTTAGGAAGCTCTTTTTTTTATATTATATTTCTTGTTTTAGCAACCGCCTTCATTACTTTTGTATATTTTAGATAGCTCCTCTACTTTACATGTGAAATCCAGAATATTCTTCTTCAATTACTTGCTTAAGTTTAGCAACATTCTGTACAATTATTGGAATTTTTTAGACAGCTCCTCTATTTCAAATGTGAAATCTAGAATCATCGTCAATTATATTACTTGCACAAGCTTGGAAACAGCCTGTATAACTGTTGCAATTTTTTCACAGCTCCTTTACTTCAAATGTGGAATCTAGAATCTTCTTAAATTATATTACTTGCTTAAGTTTAGCAGCAGCCAAAACTTACTTATTGAAATGAAATGAAATGAAATGAAATAATCATTTATTCAAATAGACTAAATTATTAGTTCTTTTGAACGTCAACATTAGACAGCACCCATTAAGCCCACCCTTCACTTTTTATACCTATTTTTTTACCTATATTAACTTGTGATACCTATATTTTAGACAGGTCCTCTACTTCAAATGCGAAATCTAGAATTTTCTTCTTCAATTACTTAAGTTTTGCAACAACCTGTATAAGAGAAATACACGCAACTTAGTCTCAGTTACGTCAATGCTTATTTTAGAATTGCTCACCACGAAAAAACATTTTTAATGTGTGACAGTCTCGAACTTTGTGTTTCAAACTTTGCTGTTGATGTAGGTTGTCGCCCGAGTGGGATCAATATGACATGAACAGGTTTAAAATTAGCTTGTTCATGTTTATTTTCATTGGATTTGGCCCTTTGCAGTGCTTTCTGTTCTCAAAGCGCTTTTAAGGCATCACCAGATGAAAATGGTGAGGATTTTGTACTCGACGTTTAATTCTTTAACTTAGCTACGTCTTCTTCGTCAGATTAATAACCATCATTCTAGATGTAATAACTCGTAACTGTAATAATTAGCCGATTTTAAGTTTTCACCGTGTGGTGCCGGCTCAGAATGCCACCACCCCATCTCCTCCCATGGGTGTCGTAAAAGTCGACTAAGGGATTAGCCGGAGGATGGGCAGCAGCGTCCTTCGAGTACATTAACAACTCAACTGCGATCGCCAACCCGCCCGCCAAGCGTGGCGATTATGGCAAAACCCCCCAATGAGCCCACAACACATCCATATCGGTTGTTGTGGTGATCTTTGGGGGAGGCCTGTGTCCAACAGTGGACTTCATTCGGCCGTTAGATGTTCGCCCGAAACACCAATAAATCACTGACGGCTGAATGCTGAAATTATAAATATTATAAATTAAGTCCCGCTTTAACTATTCGAGAAACTTGTTTTCGGTAGGAAACCGGGCGGCTCAAATGGTCAAAAAGGGACTTTAAGTGGCGTTACAGTATTCGAACGTGATACATATTAACCTGCTAAGTGGGTACTTAATATTTAATAACAAAAGTGAAAATATGTTACCTCAATCTCGCTACAATTACTGATTCGCATTGCTTGGCATTTGGTTCGCAGGTAGCCGGGCCCAGCTAAGTTTAAACCAAACCGGTCAGGCGGTGACTGGTGACATAACAAGTGTTTTGCAGCATATGTTTTTTTTTTTTGGTTAATATGTCTGTGGTGGGTTATCCGGGTAGATTCCGGATTAAGAATATAGCTCCATCTCCTCCCGAGAGCCCTTTTTTCAGCAGTGGACGGACGTCTTTAGGTTGTTATAATGAATAGGCTTCGCCCTTTCCCGACATGCTGGACTGTAACCACCGGAGGGGTCATCTTCGGCACCGAATGGTCCTCGTAAGATCACACTAGAGTTAGCAACAGTGATCTCTGAAAATCTAGACCTGAGACCGGAGAGCCCTCCCCAGATTAAAATACTGGATCCGCCCCTGATCCGACGCGACATTAGCCGATTCTAAGTCCCCACTAAAAATCTGTCTGTTCTCAGCTAAACATGATTTCAAGTGGAGGTACACTTATTGTTACCTTACCTGACTCGTCACGGATCATAAGCTATATATAATACACAAGAAAATACAATAACTAGTGAAAGACTGCATCTAATACCGTTATTATGACGTAACACTAATTGTCATGTCAACCGGCGCGCGCGCAGGTTGCCAGCTGTCAGTCGGAAACGGGAAGGTACGTGATTACATGCGCTATTTTATATTATTTATTGTTATATCTGGTTGTCTATCAAGCTAGGGTGATATAATTTCAAGGAGGAAACGTTTAAATGTTGGTCTCTTGCCAAAAGACGTCCACTGCTGAACAAAGGTCTCCCCCGGGAACAGTTCCTGTTTGGGAACACTCTGGATAGGGGAAAATAATACACGTAGCTATGTATAGACACAAGTGGAATCGCACAATCCACTACCTTCAATACTTTTATATGAACAATATCAATTTACCCACAATAACTTATTACTACATACATTACACCCCAGCAGACAACAGGCTGCATGCCGTGAGTGTCCTTATTTTAGGGGAAACTTGCCAGTACTCACCACGCTTCGCAGGTGGGTCGGTGTGCGTAGAATGCTGCTGTTCCATAGAAGAGATGCTGCTGCGCATCCCTCTGATAGAGTCCCTTAGTCGCTGTTTACGACATCCACAGGATGAGATGGAGTGGTGCTATATTCTTAATCCGGACTCCACACGATTCAATGTGGAGTGGTCTCTTGTGGTGTAAAACACAATATTTTGATTAATTCATTTAAATATTTCAGGCTGTATGCACACTTAATGAAATAATAAAGTTCCAATTAATTAAGGTAATTAAATATTTCAAAACTAGAAGCCTCGACCTCTTTTGTTTTATATTATCTCGGCTGACCTGGGCTTGGTAACCAATTTGCATATACGAGTACTGCATGCATGACTACTATCCTAAATGCTTACTACCTCTAAGAGGCAGCGTGCCCAACAGTGATCTACGGCAGGATAAATGGATTTCTGAAAAACGTGCTGAGTATTTGTAACAATCAAACGACAGAGCTAGTTGTAATGAAGCTTATTAACATTTAACATGAAAATACGTTCATTTCTCTATTTTATATTTATTATCCTTGTTACGGTGTCACTCGGTACGCAAACTCAGTGGATGTTCGGAAGCAGGAACTAAACGTTACATCACAAAACTCACAAACCGTTGCGTGAACCATGCGCGTACGCAACTATACACACTGCCATGCGTATAACAGCTGATATATTTATATTTGAATGTGAGTTCTGATGCTTGATATATGATTTTTGTTGCTAATACATTTTCGTATATTTTGTTGTCAAACTCTATCCTGGTACTTGAGGAGACCCATACTAACGATACATATACTCCCTGTATATAATTATATACCGAAAATATCAAATGGACCTTCAAAAGGACTACTTTCGTAATTTCGGCAAAATTGTCAAAGCCAGACGGTATCATTTTAACAGCTGTCAAAAGCTATTTCTTGGGTTTGCAGTTGCATTGTTTCGTAGACGGCACACATAATAATCAGATTTTACTTTTGTTTATAATTTTGTGTGTGTAGTGGGTGTGTCACTTTATATTACTAATATAATTTAAACACGTCTGTATATGTGTATGTAACTTGATGATATTTAGATATTATTTTTTGAGATTAACTTTTACATAGATGTATCTTTTATTTTGTAGATTGATGCTTACGACTTCTTCTGCTTCTACAGAAAAGTAGAATGTATACATTTTGTTTTGTTGGTACTAAGTTACTTGGGTTCGGCGCAACATATTGCAATTTGTTACAAACATTTTGCTAAGGTTTGGCAAACGGGTTTTACAGTCGGCCGCCTGCCTGACAACAGCCCTCCTTAGGTATGCTAGTGTTGGTGATTTACCCGCCACCTGCAGGTCCAAGTGCTTAATGGTACGCACCGGGTTCTAAACTCCCTTAGTCTCCTTCTACGATACCCACGGGATGAGTGGGTCAGCCTTATTCGTGACCAAAGATACACGGTTCCGTAAACGGAAACGGATTTTCTTTTATCATCATCATCATCATATCAGCCACAGGACGTCCACTGCTGAACAAAGGCCTCCCTCTTAGATTTCCACAACGAGCGGTTACATGCCGCCCTCATTCAACGACTCCCAGCGACCTGCACCAGGTCGTCTGTCTGTGAATTTGTTTCATATTTACCGCAAAATTTATCGCTAAATCGATCAGAGAAGGTACCACACATTGCTACCTAATCTTTACACTATCTTTATTATAACTTCCTATTCACCTTCCACATACTAAAATATTATTTAAAAAACATAAGACAATAACATTACCATACCATACATTTATGGGAAAATTTCATTTGTGTTTCCCATGACAAGACGCGAGAGGTCATTAGTACTATATATTACGATACTTGAGACATGTGTTAGAAAATAAACAGCCATGTTAATATGAGAATGTATACACTGTTAAGTCTTTCATTGTATTCACTTACTGTTATTATAAATATGGATCTTGTCTGGAAAGCTAATGTGTGGGTGTACTTTTAGTCTACCTATTTTTTATGAGATTTAATAATTTATTATCAATTTCAATGTTTTGAGTATTTATTTTATAACATTGAATTTAAATACATTTACTATATTGTGCTACTCGTGACAAATATACATTACTTTGTATTTATATACGTATTTACTGCGCTATAAAAACATAATATATTTTTAATATATATTTACGCTCATTACTGACTCACTTACTCGCTGACGGATGCGCTGACTGACTCGCTGACGGACTCGTTGACATACTCTCTGACGGACTCGCTGACGGACTCGCCGACGGTCTCACTGACTGACTCAGTGGCTGACTCTCATGCTGCATGATGATTCATTTTTTTACGTTTGCAACGGGCGTTTTAGGCGCCTTACGACTCTCTAGTATGATATATATTTAGCAAACAGGATTTTTTTCCAACGATATTGCTCATCGAATTTACTTTAATTACTTTGGTTTGTTTGCGAAAAACCATCGGCTTTGAACAATATTAATAAAATTGATCATCGTATGATAAAAAGCATTCTGGTTCAGTGCCAAAGTCATTTTCTAGTGTGACACAGACACACAAAACCCGTAAATGTCGACTGCAGACCATGGGCCTCCCAATGATCACTACAATGAGTGGTTATTTGAGTTGGATGAATTGGCATAGTCAGCACGCTTGGCAAGCGGATTGGTGATCGCAGTATGTTACTATTAGCACACGGGAAAATGCTGCTGCCCATCCTCTCGATATTCCATTAGTCGCCTTTTAAGACACCCATAAAGTCAAAGTCAAAGTCAAAGTCAAAGTCAAAAAAATTTATTTCAAATAAACCAAATATTGGCACTTATGAAACGTCAGAATCTAAGTTGCACGGTTCCAAATATTATTTGCAGGGAACCCCACGGAACTTACGTGTAACCAAATACGGCTTAGTATTTACTTGTCTGCCAAACTGGACCCCAGAACAGTAGTAGTGACGCAAATTCGCTTTCGCTCACGCTCCGGATTTATTTTCTGTTTTTCAGGACGGTCAGATTTACTCACAACCCAATAAGCTAGCTATTTAATTTTTATAATCTCGGTGCCTTGTATTATAAAGATATTGGTTTCTTTTATACTCATGAAATATTTCTTCCATGCCCCAACCAACTAAATGTTGTGGTAGATTGGAAATATTGTAATGTCAACATTTATGATGAAATGAAAACAAAGATTTGATGACATCATCCAAATTCTTAGATAAAATGTATATTGGGACTATGATATTGGATGAATGACATACCACCTAAGACCTCGATGTTTCGATCAAGTTGCATTGACCGTGATTACAAACAGAAAATAATAATACCGGATATTAACACTGATATATATGTACGCACTAAAGTATAAAATGAATTCGCTTCAATTTCACACCATTGTTATGTATATGTTATGTAAATACACACGACTCTTGTTACATGAGAAATTCTTTAATAAAGTCATGCTGTATTCCGAAGAGAAAACGGTCACACAGGCGTCATCAGTATACAAGTCCTTTCGTAAGCTTGGCTTACAGTTGGCTTACAGTCCAACCAGAAGCCTGCCCAAGCAGCATCTGTCGCCGAAAACAAGTTTACCTCTCTCTTTTATACGCTACCTGTCATCTTTGTCACACAAGATTTGTACATATTTTATTTGTAACTTTATTCATCATCATTATCACTATGTCAGCCAAAAGATGTCCACTGCTGAACAAAAGCCTCCTCATAAAGGACCGGTTACATTTTGAGGGGAACTTGCCTGTACTCGCCACGATTGGCAGGCGGGTTGATGAGCGCAGTACGGCTGCTGAAGGGATGCTGCTGCCTGCTGCCAATTCCTTTGGTTTCAGTCCTTTAGGCGGCTTTAGTGACCCATAGGACGAGATGGAGTGGTGTTATACTCTTGATCCGGTCACCACGCGGACTCTTAACTTGATTGCGAAATAATAATAGTATGTAATTTTCCGTGTGGTTTCCGGTGAAGAATAGTCCACCACAATAGTCCACACAGTTCCACCCACCATGTCAGCCGAATGTCGAGTTCACTGCTGGACACAGGCCTCCCCCAAAGATCACCACTATGACCGATATGGGTGTGTTGTGGGCTCATTGGGGGGTTTTGCCATAATCGCCACGCTTGGCAGGCGGGTTGGCGATCGCAGTTGAGTTGTTAATGTACTCGAAGGACGCTGCTGCCCGTCCTCCGGCTAATCCCTTATCCCCTCCCTTTCCGTTACACCTTGTTTACCTACTATTACACAGACATACACTAACAAAATATTTCTCCCGAATGTGTCATCGGCAAAGCTATATTTTAGAACATTGAGAACGAAACGCACTGTTGGTGCAGTGGCTGATACAGTGGGCTGCTGCGCTCCGGGTCGCGAGTTCGATTCCCACACGGAACAAATATTTGTATCTGCAGATAGTTGTTCCGGGTCTGGGTGTAATGTGTGTGGAATTTGTGTCTGTAACGCATCCACGACACAGGAGAAATCCTAGTGTGAGGCAACGATTTTTAAAAAGATAAAAAAATGCTTCATGCACTATAGAAATAACACTATGTAAACTTTTTATAGAAAACAAAATATCACAACGTAATAAAACCTCTTCTTGGAATATCACGTGTATATAATCATTGAAACACATAAGACATTTTCTTGCTCTGTCTGATTTATTTGGCATTTTAGAACGTATGACATATAAATTATGCGTTTTATTAGTTTAAAGATTGGGAAAAATACACGAAAATTTGCATGTTTTACAATAGGTAATTTAAGATGTTGTTAATAGCAGTATCTCCGGTTACGAACATAGGACCACTCTCATCTCCTCCCGCGTATGTCGTACAAGGTGACTAAGGGACTCTAAACAAGAGGGAGAACAGCAGCCATTCTGCGGTCATCAACCCGCCTGCCAAGCGTATTGAGAGTACTTGCAAACTCCCCCAAAATGATGACACACCTGGGAATTTCTATGGGGAAGGCCTTTTTTCAGCAGTCAAATTGGTTTTATTCATGTAAACCATTTGCTGGCACTTACGAAGTCAGAATTTAAATTATTGCACGGTTCCAAGTCGTTGTCCTATGGAGAAGAACCGGCAAGAAACTCCATGGATATTCTCTTTTGAAATAGTATATAAATGTATTACAGTCTTCAATATAATCCTTTACATATCGTTTTCGCATTCACAAATAACAAATATTTTATCATCAGAACAATGTCAAAAAATATTAAAATGTCATATTCAATTCAATAAATGTCATAAAAAATCATTTATACATTCAAATGTCATAAAAATAATGTCCAAATTCAACAACAAATAATAAGTATGTTAGATTAGAGCAGCTCAATCCCAAGCATTTTTGTCGTCCATATAATCTGTAACTGTATAGAAACCCTTTTTACATAGTTTGTTTTTATAACGGATTTAAATTTATTATGACTAAGATTTTCAATACGACTTGGGATCTTATTGTAGAAACGTATACTTCGGTACCTAAATGAATTACAAATTTTTTGGAGTCTGGACATTGACATTACAAGATTTTCTTTATTTCTAGTATTGACGCTATATAAGTCGCCTTTTGTCGAATCTAAATGTATGTTCCTTTTAACGTATATTAGATTCTCATATATATATTATGATGCGACAGTGGATGTCCTTTGGCTGATGTCATTATAATAACCGGAACAATTGAACGACAGATTGACCAATTTGTTCTCACTATATCAAACTTTTTATGAGAGATCTTAACTAGTTTTTGCGCAATATATCCTTTGATATATTGACACATTTTTATTGCTGTGTTAAAAGTTTGTTTCTGTGAAATTAAAGTTTTATTGGTTCTCATCGATTTTTGATTATAGAAACCAATAATTTTGGTGGTAATTAAAGTTAACATAATTGTCTATTATCTTTGATCAATCCAGGTATTATTGGATACTTAATTGTGAACGACTAATTAAGTCCTTATTCACGGAAAGGTTAATTACATCATAATGGGTTTCCCCACATTTGGCTGTCTATAACCGGTCTTACATATTCATTAATATTTTTAAGAAAAATGCACGTGTGATAACATTTTAAATTCTTTTATTTTGATATCAGTTTTGATTAATATATAATACATTTTATAATGACTAAATACAATTAGTCTATAAGTATTGCAAGCGCATTATAAATTGTGTGTCTTACATCAACATCGTAAGTCGCAAATGACCATTTGGCGTCTAATGTGCTTGTTGTCAAAATACCATGTAACAATTTAAAAAATAATGTTGCACTATATAAACCAGAGAGCTGGTAAAATACTCACGTAATTAGAACGTGTTACAAGTATACTAATTATAATTACTATACTGCCCAGATTATGTCAACATTACGTATCACATTATCAACAACGACCTTACTAGGCGCTAGCTTAACCCGACATCAACCTACGGTTATTATGAAATTAATTAAAAATTCAATGACTAATAAAAATAATTATGCGAAATGTAATAATTATGTTAATTCTCTAAAAATATCAACATTTGATGAATGAGCGTCTCGTTGGCATGTTTTGAAAACTTGATAACAGATGTTGAATTAATTTTAAATCGTTCTAGCGTATTATTTGTATTGTATTTCATTCTCGAAACCAATAAATTGTCTGTTTAGGTATAAAGGTCATAATTGTATCCAAAATAACCTAAATCTATATCATAAAAGTAGTTGAATAAATTTCATAATTCTAATTAGTGATGCACTAAAACGAGAATACGAATATTCATTGTTGCCGAATAACAGCCAGTTACCGAATATTCCTAAAAAGTATATGAGTAAGCCGGAATGCACCCGTAAATAGTTGAGCTACTATTCATGTATCCTAACATATTTTATCGACGTGTAAGTTTGAGTATTCGTGGATTATCCGCAAACTAATTAATAAACTTACAAGGTCTATTATCTACACCTCGCAACATAGGTAACGTAACGTAGTAACAGTTATGAAAAATCGTGCAAATGTTATGCTATTTACGTAGGAATTCAAAGAGGCCATTTTCATTATTAAAAGTACTTGGTATTTATATTGACTAGCGTGTTTTATTGGCTGTAACTAATTAGGCTAAGCTTATTCGTATTCGCCGAATATATAGGTATCTATATTCGTACTTATTTATATTTTTATTCGCCTAATAGATATAATCAGTATTCGTATTTACATATATATATCAGTATTCGTAAAAGTAGTATACGTTGCATCACCTATAATTCAAATCATCATCATCATTTGAGCCGAAAAACGTCCACAGCTGGACAGAAGCCTCACCCAAAGATTGCCACAACGACCGGTAGCAGTTTGTGTTGTGTGGGGAGTTTTGCCATTATCGCCATACTTGGCAGACGGGCTGGCGATCGTAGTTGAGTTATAAATGTACTCATAGGACGCTGCTGCCCATCCTCCGGCTA
Source organism: Diloba caeruleocephala (assembly GCA_947459985.1). Taxonomy (NCBI): domain Eukaryota; kingdom Metazoa; phylum Arthropoda; class Insecta; order Lepidoptera; family Noctuidae; genus Diloba; species Diloba caeruleocephala. The sequence continues at coordinate 8,583,855 of OX381627.1, read as the reverse complement.
ATCCCATAGTCGGCTTTTACGATAACCACGAGAAGAAATGGGGTGGTGATTCTTAGCACCATAAATAATCTAACTACTAACTAATTAAAATAAACACTCATAATCAGTAGGTACATAATTATTATCTTGTACACACTTAATCGAACAAAGTAAACTTTGCTAAAATCATAATTTCTGTTCAGCTGGCAAATTGGTCATCGCATTCAATTCAGTCCGTTCAATTATCTGTCATAATCAAATCTACTTAAAAAATCGAATGAAAGAAAAATAAACTGTTTAATTGTGTAGAAGCTGATTGGAATACTAATTGATACTATTTTTATTTGAACAACAATTAATAATAAATGATGATACCCAAAAGTAATCAATATTAATTAGAAAAAATAACATAAAACGTTTTGGCTTTAATTATCGAGATTTAATGTTGATGTTACTTAATGTTGGTTATTCAAAAGTTTCTTATCTGCCTGTAACTGTCCCACTGCAGGCCAAAGGCCTCTTCTCATACAGAGAAGGGACGAGCACTGATCACCACGCTTGCTCACTGCGTGTTAGCGATTTGAGACCTAAGTAGATCCTGGATCACTCAAGGTTTTTTCTTAAATTTATTGGACTCAGTGCGAATTTATCATGAACTTATTCGCCCTAAGGAGCCCATTCTGTAAGGGCATGCTGGACTACTTTTTTTCTACTGGTTTCCAATGGATATTCTACATGAACTTCCTTCGCCCCGGGGAAGGGCAAAGGGGTATACCGGACTCCTACTGGCTAAAACCACTGGGGCGGTCATGTTGGGCACACAAGGGGTTCTCCGGGGCCTCGTATGATTATACTAGAGCCGCCCACCGGTGCCACGCCTGTAGGCACATCTCGGAGAGGGTGGGTGACTGTACAGCGGTCAACCGTTAACCTCCTAAGACCCAGAGCTCAATGTTTTTATTTTTGCTCGTTAAGATCTATTGTGCACTAAAGTTTACAAATTAAATATTCCTTGTCAGGCCCAAGTGTGCTTCATTTGTAATTATGTTATTTGAATGTGTGTCTAATTTTTTCATAAAAGTGGATAATCATATTAACTAATAAAGTACATATGACATTGAAAAAGTCACATTGGTAGATGCCAGGTATTGAACCTGCAACCCAGTACTCAAGAAGCGGATCCACCACGCACACAAACCTCCGGCCACCACGAGTAACATTTATCAAATGTCAGACAAGTTAATAATTATATTATTTATTTTACCTTATATCTTATCAGCGCAGAACATGAAGACTACTAAGATCCGGGAGGAGTATGGGAGTAACCGCTTTATAGTCACTCCCTCTGAGATGGCACCAGTGAGCGGGTCTTGTGTAATCATATGAGGACCTGGAGCCCCCCTTCGGTGCCGAAGGTGATCGCTCCAGTGGTTTTAGCTGGTAGGAGTCCGGCATCCCACATCGCCTTCTTCCTCGGGGCGGAGGAAATTCACGAAGAATCCCCACTGGATTAATAAAAAAAGGTGAATCGCAGTATGGAGTTTTTGCTCAAGAGAGGATGCTGCTGCGCATCCTTTAGTCACCGATTACGACATCCATGGAAATATAATAAATATAGAGATAGTCGTATATTTTTGGGCAAAAAAATGGTCCCGGCTTTTGTTCAGCAGTGGACGCCCTTTGGCTGAAACAAATCAAAGTCCTCTCTCTCTTTAAAATACAAATGAAATCTAAAATCTTCACATAACCAACAATAGCCTACAGTAAAAACATACCTCCGCTAATGACGTCATGTTACTTCGTGCAGTGAAAACGAAAGTACGACGGAGATCGAAAGTAGTCGAAGTGTGTCGAGCGTTGCGTTTGCGCTACTTATAGTGTTACGTGGCGGATTGACCTGGATGTTTTGGTTCGTGGGTTGGTGGTTTCTGATCTGATGGCTCCTGTTAACACCATGTTGAAAAACTTAAGTGTTACCCATTGCCACGTAGTTTCTAGAAAGATTTATCATGCTGAGAGCGTAATCAACTCAGGATACTTGAAGGCCAATTCTCGTAGTTAAAAATGTTCAAAATATAGTTCCGATCTAGTCTAAAGTGTCGTAAATGGCACAAATGTTATATATATATACTATATATATAAACTAACAAACAACGTCAAACGTGAACTTATATTATGATAATATCGTAAATGACACAGGTACTAACATTTTCATTATATAAACGTTAAAATTGTCGTTGAAATGAGACTGAATTGAGATCGTACTGAAATCAGAATGAACTTTAAGAGGAGCAGAATTTTAGTTGATTCATCATTTGATCTCAGTTTGGTTAATTAATTATGAGAATAGGCCCACAGAAGTAGGTGTGTTGAGACCTCAGATCATCATCATTGTATCAGCTGTAAGACCTGCACAGAAGAATACAGGCCTCTCAATACACTTTAAAAAATAAATAACGGGCATATCAAGCCAGTTTTTTCAGTCTTCACATGACCTTCACAGGAATGTCTGTGGTTTTTATTAATCAAATGTAATTAACAAAGATACTAAATTATTGTTAAAAAACCTGCAGTATGCGCGCAGCTCAAAGTAAATATTCATTCATAAAAAATGTTGTCTACAAGCAATATCACGTGCATCTATTTTAATAACGGAAACTGACTAACTACATACTAATCGGGGTTTAACCGGCGATTTAACTATTCACACGCAATCTTAAATGTTCCTTTGTTTTATGCAGTAAATTAACACTATCATAAACGCAATTGTTTTCGGAAATGACAATTAAACCATACAGTATTTTAATATATTTCCTTCTGTATTTGTGTATTTGTTTAATTGGATAAGGCGAATTGTCATTGCGACCTTGGTGTGATTTCGCTTAAAAATATACAAGGAAATGAATGAATGAAAGATTACTTGATTAGTTCAGTAGCCTTTTATAATCTGTTGTCAATTATAGACCATGGTGATAAGACACGGATTTAGGTATTGTTCAAAGTTATTTGGTTCCGTTACAATGTCCTAGTCATTAATTTAAATTAGATTTTTAGGTACTTGTTTTAGAAGTCAATTATTATTAGAATGGCTTCCGGATTTTTCGGAAGCAATATTTGCGATATAAGGCTGCTTTGCAATTTGATAATCTTAATTAAAAAAGAACGCGGAGGTATGGTTGCAGTTTGCAATGAATACGATTTTTAAATCAAGATAATTCTGCACCTTGAAACTTGTTTATAAGTTTATTAAGGGGTCTACTCAAATCCCGCCTGCTTTCAGATTATACAGTCTCTTGCGGGCGATACCTTATCGCCCCTTGCAAAAGAGCTGTCAGGGACCCGTTTGCCCATTCAGACTGGCCACGGATGGTACTAGCTTAGGGCTCACCACAGGTACACACACCTCCCTGCCTACACCCGGCAGGGAGGGGTTGTTACACACCCCCGGGCCCATCCAACCCGGGAGGATAAGGAATCGCGTAAATTCAATTGTCCTCTACGCTTTAGGCGTATTTCTGTTTTTCTATTGTCCCACGTCCGCCATTTTGTTTTGCAAACAAAATGGCTGACGACGCCACGCTATTGAAAATTATTAGGGAGGTCCTCTTAAAGGACCCCTATATCGTTGCCAATTACGGCAACCTCCTTTGCCCCTCATCTGAGCCAGGCACAATAGTGCAGCCCCCCTATCCCGAACCCAAAAAAAGGGGAACAACCCCCGAATTTGATGCGGGCATCTCCTCCGCTCCTCCAGCAAAACCCCCCATCCCCCCTTCCAGCTCGAATGCTACCGCATCCCCCGACGCCGACATGCCCACTCTCTCAGACATTTCGGAAATGTCAGAGAGTGACGACTCAAGCCCTCCGCCCCAAAACTTATCCTCCGACTCTGCCTCAGACGAGTTTCAACTCGTCAGTGGCAACCGCAAAAAGCGGGCCCGCAAGGCCAAGTCCTCCGCCCAAGCCGCTCCCGCTAAAGCCCCTAAGACGGAAGAGGCCTCGTCCTCCGCTCCGCCTTCTGCCCCTGTCCCCACGACGACCTCCTCTCAGGCCAGTCCCGCCCCCACCCCTACCCCCGCTAACACCCAACCCCAATCCCAACCCGCTAAGGTCCCTAAAAAGGACCGGAAACCGCCCGCTATTTTTATCCAAGCGAAGGATAAATGGAACGATGTTTCCAAGATGTGTACTGAGCTCGGTATCAACTACCTCAGTGCCCGCACCACAGCCGTCGGAGTCAAAGTGGCAGTTCCCACTGCCCAAGACTTCAAGTCCCTGACCCGAGCCCTCCAAGACCGAAACGTGTACTTCCACACGTACTCTCTTGCCGAGGAACGCCCACTCCGGGTAGTCCTAAAGGGTATCCCTAAAGAAATAGACACCGACTCCATAAAAGACGACCTTCTGTCGCAAAATATCCCCGTCCTGGAGGTTCACCGTATGCACGCTGGTCGCAACGGTGAAGCCTACGACATGGTCCTCGCCATATGCGAGAAGTCCACCGACAATGATCGGAAAATATTTAACATTAAGACCGTGTGCCACCTATCAGGCATAAAAATTGAGCCCCCCCACAGATATGGTCCTCCCGGGCAGTGTCATCGCTGCCAGCTTTACGGCCACGCGCAGCGACACTGCTACGCCAAACCTAGGTGCGTTAAGTGCCTAGGTGACCACAGCACCTCCGACTGCGATCGCCCCAAAGATCGCACGCTTTGCACAGAGCCTCCAAGTTGTGTGCTTTGCGGTGAGTCGGGTCATCCCGCGAATTATCGCGGATGCCCCAAAGCCCCGCGCGCTAACAACAAGGTAGCAAAGCGCAAAGCGGCTACCCAAGCCTTCGCGGCCGCCCATTACGCCTCTCAGGCCCCTCCCATGTCCCAACGACTTAGCCCTCAAAGGCCATCGCCGTGGAACGCGCTGAACCATCAGCAAGCGTTCCCCGCCCTGAGGCCTAGTTTACTGACCCAACAGGCGACCCAAGCGTCAGCGATTCCCTCGCTGATGACCGCCCCCCAAACGGCACCGTACCTTCCCGTGCCGTACCACCAACCCGCACCACAAGTGCACTCTCAGAGGGCCGCCCCTCCCTCACCCCAATCCACACCCCATCTCAAAACCGACGACCTCTCTGTTTGCCTCGGTCTTCTCAACTCTGTCGACCCGAACAGAGTCGCCCAAATGGCCGCAGCCATTAGGGCAAACCAGGGCCAATACGGCCTCATGTTAGTACTCAGCGACTTCGCTGATGTCTCATCCGCCCTCCTCTCCTACCGCGTTCATCCGTAATGGATACACAAAACAGGTGCAGAACAAAACCCCGATCCCTTAAAATAGGCATCTTCAATGCAAACAGCATTAATGGCCAAAAAGACGAAATCGCCTTATTCCTCCGCGACCACCTTATTGACATTATGTTGATACAAGAATCCTTTTTGAAACCCTCTCACAGGAACCCTAGAATTGCAAACTACGATATAGTGCGCAACGACAGGACCCACTCCCGTGGAGGAGGCACTCTTATCTACTATAAGAGATCCCTTTATTGCATGCCCCTAGATACCCCGTCCCTTTCCAATCTAGAGGCATCTGTGTGCAGAATAGGCATGACAGGTCATCAACCGATCACTATAGTGTCGGCTTACCAATCCCCCAATACCCAAGACGATCCAATCCAATCGGATCTCGAAGCACTCTTCGATCTAGGCGACTCCGTCATAGTGGCGGGAGATCTTAATGCCAAACATGAGTCTTGGAACTGTCTCACCCACAACCACAGAGGAAGTAAATTATACTCCCTCAGTACCCTCCTCAATTTTGACATCATCGCCCCGATGTATCCCACTCACTACCCCAGCAATGTTAATCATCGCCCGGATATACTCGACATAGCACTTCTAATGAATGTCAACCTCAAGTTGCATTCCATTGAAGTACTACAAGAGCTAGACTCCGATCACCGTCCTGTAATCCTTCACCTCACCTCCCGCTTTGGCCCCACGGACACAGGGCTACCCCCTCAGACCATTGTGACGACGGACTGGAGGAAAGTTAGGCAACGCCTCAACGACCCCTCGTCCGCTCAGTTAGATAGAATTCCCGAATGCATAACGTCAGTCGCAGACACGCTAGGCGCGATCGACTCCCTCACCGGGCATGTACAGTCCGTCGTGGACGAGTGTTCACGGCGAGTTCCTGCGATGGAAGACCATCGCATGAAACTCCCTGACGATGTACGTGCACTGATGACGGAGAAGAACGCAGCCCTTAGAGCGTACTCATCTTTTCCCAGCGAACCCAATCGCCTCTTTATGCGCCACCTGCAGCGTGCTGTCAAGGAACGTATTAAGGAGTGCCGAGAGGCTAACTGGGATAAGATGTTGGGCGACTTAGAGCCAACCCACCTTGCGTTCTGGCATCTGCAACGGAAACTCAAATCCGAAACATCCAATGCTGTCCCCCCCCTCAACCGTCCCAACCAAAGGCCGGCCTTTGATGACGACGAAAAATCCGAATGCCTAGCTGACAGTCTAGAAGCGCAATGTTCCCCAAGCACTCTACCTGTAGACCAAGCTCACCTCAAAAAGGTTGACGCTGAAGTCGAACGTAGAGCAGCTATTCCGCCTGCCGAGGACCCTGACGACCCCCTCCCTCCGGTCACGGCAGACGAGGTCAGAAATCTCGTGAAAAAGATTCACCCTCGCAAAGCCCCCGGCTCTGACGGTATCACCAACAAGGTGATTAAACTCTTCCCCGAACGTCTTATCGCCTTAATGACCGTCATCTTCAATGCGGCATTAAACAATAACCTCTTTCCGCATACGTGGAAACAGGCCACCGTTATCGGTATTCCCAAACCCGGTAAGCCCAAGTGCGAGCCTTCCAGCTATCGCCCCATAAGCCTTCTCAATTCTCTTGCGAAGATTTATGAGCGGATTATCTATTCCCGATTAAAGGATTTTGCCGATTCCAAGAAACTCATTCCCGACGAACAGTTTGGTTTTAGAACCAAACACTCGTGTGTACAACAAGTCCACCGACTAGTTGAACACATCACGTTCGGATTCTCACGCGGCATGATGACGGGAGTCCTCTTTTTCGATGTTGCGAAAGCATTTGACAAAGTCTGGCACAATGGCTTATTATATAAGTTGTATCAACTCGGAGTGCCCGACCGTCTCGTTCTCATCATACGAGACTTCTTGTCAAATCGCAGTTTCCGATATCGAATCACGGGCGCTCTCTCTTCCCCCCACCCCATTAGAGCCGGAGTCCCACAAGGATCCGTGCTAGCCCCACTATTGTTCACACTGTACACCAGTGACCTCCCCAAAAGACCTGCTAATACGACCCAATTAGCACTCTTCGCCGATGACACGGCTATTTTCTACTCTGGTTACGTTCCCGATAGTATAACTAAGATCCTCCAAACCACAGCCAACGTCTACGGTAAATGGTTTAGGAAATGGCGGATCGAAGTTAACCCTATCAAAAGTAAAGCCGTCCTATTTTGCAAATTAGGCGACGACCACCCACGCTTCAGGGAGATCTCGATGCTGGGCCAATCGGTTCCTTGGGAACCGCACGCCAAGTATCTTGGAGTCACCCTAGACAAAAAACTGACCTTCATTCCCCACACAAAGACGGTGCGTGCCCGCGCTGCCTTTGTGCTCGGTCGCCTTCACTATATTCTGAACGCTCGTAGTAAATTATCCCTTAGAAATAAGGTGAGAATTTACACCACATGCATTCGACCCATCATGACCTATGCCAGCCCAGTGTTCGCACACGCTGAATCATACCCACTCCGTAGATTCGAAACCCTCCAAACCCGTTTCATGCGCAAGGCCACCGGAGCGCCTCTGTACATGCGAAACGACCAACTCCATTTCGACCTTAACTTGCCGACCATCAGGCAATTTATGAAACAAGCGTCTAAACGCTATCTCGATTCTGCCCTGTCCCACCCAAATCCCCTTGTGGTATCAGCCGCCGACTACGAACCCTCCCGTATCAGTAGAGTACGCCGCCCGAGACACGTTCTGGTCGATCCAGACGATAAAATCACGTTAGATCACATGAAGAGACTCGCGTTGTCTCGTTCACTAAACACCCGACCGTTGTACCGCCCTCGCCGCCGAGGATGCCCGCCTCACCGACGTCGCGGAGGCTTATCGCCGCGTCACCTTCCCGTTCAAGTTAGCACTTCTCCCTCCCGTCTCTTGCTCGCGCCGGCCCGTGCCGAGCCTGTAGCTTTAAATGTCCCCTAATACAATTTAAATAATACCGATCCAGCTGTCCCCAAAACAATAGCTTGATATCCCCAGCAACGCCCTAAGCCGAGGTCCGTGTCCCGCAGGGGGCGCCCTTAGCGAAAGTTGCTTAGTTTTTAATATTAAATTTAAGCCTGGCTGGAGGCCTCTTTTGGCTTCGCCAGCAAATGACCGGTTAAGCAACCACATTTCCCAGAAATGTATGCGAGAAGCCCAACAAAAAAAAAAAAAAAAAAAAAAAATCCCGCCTGCAGGGCCCTACATGCAGTATCTCTGCCGGATTGTATAGTGTGAATGTTTGATATTTATCGATATTTTTATAAATATATCGGGCTTTGAGTAGGCCACTATAGAGATACAGGCCGGAGGATCAAACTCAGTTCCTCCTGTATGGAAAGCAAGCGTTTAACCACTAGGCTGTCACTGCTCTTTCGATTTTCTTCGTAATAAAACATTTGCTACATGATAAGAGTAATTTTCTTATAGGACACGGCATTTCTCTCTCTCTCTTCTTCTTCTTGTCCGTAGTACTTTTTAAAAAGCTATCAAATGCTGATTTCATTGTGTGAAATTGGACCCTCTCATCTCTACAGTAAGCAATCTTGGTTCAGCGTATGTATCAAATACTTCAGCCATATTTGCGGAGCGGAAAAAACTCAGTCAAAATTACATAACTAAACCTAGCCTTTTAAAACCGCGATGAAAGTGCCTATTCATCCTAAAACCGTGTTTTAATGCCACGTTTGGTCGAACTAAGTTGACGTGACATTTGACAGCAGAGCAGGCTGGCAGGCGCGAAGTTTACGCAACTACTTTCTATTGTTTACAGTTAATATATGTTATAATGTAGAGTAGACGGCCTAAAATAATTATAAAATTTTGCAACCGCATGGGAGCCAGTTAGCTTGTCTTCACAGACGATTTCTATACATTCGCGTGAATTGTAATATTTTGAAACAACTTTAAGAAGTAATTATCTCGTGTTAAGCGTGACTACAATAACGGACGGCATGGCTGGCACAGTCGCTAACTAATTGGCTTCTATCCCCGTACGAAACAAATAATTTTATAAAATAAATAACGAAATAAATACAAGTGTTGGGAAAAGTTTAAGAAAAAAGTTGCTATTATTGTTTAAAACATATTTATAAACTAACTCACCGTAATGTACATTTGATAAATCACTGGCGATCTACCGTTCCATATGGTGCCGGTTTTGAATAGCACAACCCCATTTCCATTCCCATCATCATCGCGTGGATGTAGAATGTGGGCGTCTATGTGGATTAACCGAAGGATGGGCAGCAGCGTCCTTCGATTACATTTAAACTTCAACTGCGATCGCTAACCCGTCTGCCAAGTATGACTATGACAAAACCCCTCAATGAGCACACAATACAAACCCAGCGTTTCGTTGTAGCGATCGTTGGGGGCTGGTGTCCAGCAGTGGACTTCTTTCGGCTAAAATGAGAATCTATCTTTAACTTAAGTACACAATCCAGAAACTTTGCTCAAACTCATAAAAAAATGCATTTGATAAAACATTCGCGATCTTTAACTTTAGTAAAATTGAACAACCACAGACACATTTCACAATGTGGCTAATGTATCGTTTCCTTGCAGATTACTAAGTACAGTTCGCTACAGTTTTTTCACACGAATGCCTGTAATTCGTGTATGTCCGTTTGGGTCGACCTTCAACGGTAGAGAAATAGCGGTCGGGAAAAAATATAATGGATTGTTTTTACTCTTACTTTTTAAGTATCAAGCTCCTTGGTTTCAGTTTCATTTGTGTTTTGTTTAGACTTAATGCCGATGTTTTTATTATTGTCTTGAGTTAAATTGCGACTCTATTAAATACAATTCGCGTACATTTCGCCTTATTGTCTATGGCATGTGAAATAATTCCACGCATGTAACGTGTTTTCGAAGTGATACTTTATTGGACGTGATGAGAGTAAGATTTCAATGTCAAAGAGTGCAACGTTTTGTAATGTCGTATGAGCGGATGCGCAGACAAAAGACGTGGGCGCATGTCCGGGCAAGTTTCCCTTCTGTCCCGCAGTGCTGTCTACTGCTTCACCATCATATTCATTGCGTGGAATTATTTCACATAAGAGGGCAGTAATATTTTCAAGTTTAGATCAAGATTCCTGTACTTTTATTCTTATTATCTACGAATATTGAAGTTGAAATAATACTTACATTAATTACAGTTGTCTCAATAAGTAGTAATTAACAGGGTTATGGATCTTTATTCAAAAAGCCATTCCAGTCTTATATTTTTTACCCGACTGCGTAGAAGCAAAAAGGAGGGTTATGATTTTGACCGGTATGTATGCATGTATGTTCATCTGTTCCCTCACAACTTCTAAACTACTTATCATAATTTGCCAAATGAGGTATCGTAGGAAGCTTCTTGATCCTCTTATGTGAGGTCACATTAAATTGAATATGGCGCCCTCTAGAGGCCAGAACTCAGAGAGTCATGAACTAAAATAAATATGCCACATTGCCCTAAAACTAATGATCGCTTACTACTGTTAGAATGTATTGTTTTGTTAAGGTAAGTGGCGTACGACCACGGCTATCTTCTGAACATCACTATGCATATGTATTAAATACTTTAAAATATATTACTTTTAAATTTATGGTTTATTTAATCCTCATCATCATCATATCAACCACAGGACGTCCACTGCAGAACAAAGGGGGAGGCCCTTAGATTTCCACAACGAGCGGTTACATACCGCCCTCATCAAACGACTTCCAGTTCGGAAAACTTCGCAACGTCTTTTCGTCAATAATACTCGCAATGCCTCAAGAAGAAAGTCTTTAACCAGTGTGTGTTACCAGTGATGATGTATGGAACAGAGACTTGGTCACTCACTGTGGGCCTCATAAGAAAGTTTAAGGTCACTCAGCGTGCTATGTAGAGAGCTATGCTTGGTATTTCTCTACGAGATCGAATCAGAAATGAGGAGATCTGTAGAAGAACATAAGTTGCCGACATAGCTGAAAGGATTAGTAAACTGAAGTGGCAATGGGCAAGCCACCATAGCTCGTAGAACCGATGGCCCTTGGGGCAAAAAGGTTCTCAACTGAAGGCCGTGCACCGGAAAACGCAGCGTGGGTCGACCTACAACGTGAAGTGGAGAGACGACCTGGTGAAGGTCGCTGGGAGTTGTTTATTTAATAGACGATAAAAATTAAATAGTACAAAACATAACAATTTCAGATAAGAATACATTCTTGTTTCATACTTTTTAGAGCGTGATTTTTCAGTAATCGGGTTTTAGAGATAGATTTTTTATTTGAACTTTTTATTTACCTACATAAGCTTTGAAACAGAAACCTCTGAGTTTGTTTCGAAATTTCTACCCAGAGACAGTCGGTAGGAAATGCTGCTTTATCTAAATATATTTACGAGTGTAAGTATTTCTTGAACTACTTGCTATATAAAGATCATTTAACAAAATAAATAGTTTGAACCTACTTATTGCTATTTCAAAATGTTTTATCAACTGTGAAATTTGATTACTGAATCAGTTTTTTCGCAATTTCATGGGTCCGTTTTAAATACTAGTGTTTATTGTATTGAAATATATAAGATTTTCGTAATCGATGTGATACCTCGTGCATCTCTAATTCGATTTCGTTAATCAACATTGAAAAGGAATTATCATTTCTGACATTTATCGATAAGGCCTCTTGTACCTCTAGTCGGCTGTTTAAGGATGTATAATATTCCTGCTTTCTTTATTCCAGTAAGTATGTTTCATAATTAACCGGGATGGAAACATGTAAAAGTGCAAAATGAATCATTATTGTAATGATATGGCATGATCATTGGAATTTCAAACAAAATGTCAAGTTATAATTTTAAGCTTCAAAATTAATATAAAATCAATTCATGTTAATTATTCAAAATTGACTTGTTGTATTGAAAAATCTTGGACTATTACGAAAAAGTGTACTAAAACAACTTTTACGTAGCTATACCTACTATCATCTGACTCTTTATTATTTAGAGAGAGCTATTATAGATATTTATAATATTGGTAGTCAAGATTCCTTTGGTAGTTAAGTACTATTAAAGGGTTTATATAATTTAATAATCAAAAACATTATGACACTGCTAAGGTTTATCTGGCTTGATTTGATTATATGATTAGCCCTGAATGTATATTAATGGAAAATCATATGGTTCACTAGGACCCCAAATTGTTGGGGACTAATAATTATAATGACGGCGCATTCTCATAGTTTAAAAAAACTTTACTATGATTTTTATAATACAGGTTTCTTTGATTGATTGTTCTCTTCCTCTGTAAATTACAAACAATTTAATTTTGCTCATAATTGGAACTTCATAATAGCATATAAATCCAGCATCATAATTATGTTTTAATATTTTGTGGTTTCAAAAACCCAGAGCAACGTTTTTTATTTATTGTCAATTTTTACTTTAAATGATGGAACTGATCATATAAACATTTAACCTTACAAATAATCGTAATTCAGAATTCCTGCGAGTTTTTGATGAAATCGCATTGGTGTTTTTTTTCTAAAATATGTTTTTCTTGCCTGAATTTGGTTATGTAATCTGATATAAATTTGCATATGCAATACTTTCATACAGGATCAATAGTTCATCATTCATAAAGTAATTTTTTTGCCACTCCATATAAAACTAAACTATTTTTTTTTATCATATGGTGTTGTTTAGTATCGATTGAAATTTCATTGTAATATATTTTACAAATTGAGTATTCTTATGTTTCCGTGTGGTGCCGGAAGGAATAGCACCACCCCATGTCGTCCTGTGGGTGCCGTGAAGGGCGACTATAGGACCACCTTCTTTCGATTACATTTACCGACTCGATTACGATCGCCATCCCATCTGCTCAGCGTGGCGATTATGGCAAAATCCCCTAATGAGCACACAACACAAATTCATACCTTTCGCTGTGGTGATCTTTGGAGGAGGCCTTTGTCCAGCAGTAGACGTTAGATGGCTAAAAATAATGATGTCTTTTCAAAAATACTGTAAAATATTTGAAATAAAAGCGCAGCTCGCATTTCTTAAAAAATGGGCAAGCTTTTTTGTGCCTACACATAATCTGTGTTCCAAATTCGAATGTTTGTGTACGTCGTTTGTGTGTATAATTGTAATGTTTTAAGGTTCTTATCATGTATCACATACATGTTTCTTGATATTTTTTGTCAGGTACCTACCCAAACCTTTACTACCTACCTTATATACTAACATTATGTATCTACATATAACGATGCTAACAAAAAATTAATTTGGACATTTTGACTTGAAAACTTCAGTCGTGCTTCCATGTAACGTCGCCCCTTTTGGCCACAAGACGGCTTAGAAAGACGGCCTTGTACGTCACAGGAACCTGGAGCATGTAGGACTTATGATTTGTAGTCATACTCGACTGTATTACTCCTACTGATTGTAATAATGTAGTATTGTCGTGCATTTATATTAAGTCGGTTAAAAATCACCGTAACATCATCATTTTAGAGACGAACTAATATTATTAACCTTTAAAAAATCGATAACCATTAAATTACTCTTTAAAGTCGATTAAAATCTTCAATAACCTATACTAAAAATGTAACGACGCAACTAAGGTTCTGCAGAGCGACTCCTACCATTGACTATTAAAACGTAATCACACTTGGAATAAAAAAGTCGATTAAGGTACCCGATTATCGATAATCCTACACAAAAGTACGATGCGAGCGGAAAGCCCACTGACATTCGAAATGATAGCAGCATGGCCGCCAGCTTGACCTTGCTCCAGATACAGCGCGTTTTGCAACGTGGTGGGAAATATGTATGTTCTATAGATCTTTTGCTGGTGGTTTTGGACAATGATTGGTCAAATAGTTTGTTTAAAAAATGAGGTCTATTTCATTAGCTAATACATGAAAAGTTACATAAACTTTGAAAATATAAGTGTTCTATCTATTGGGGCTACTGCATGAGCGCCCCAATAATACACTACTGTTTATAGTCTATGATCCGAGTTGCAATGCAGATTTTATTATGTGATGACAAGATTAATAGAAACTCAAGTCAGAGACCAAAACTGAAATTGTATGCCACCATAAAATGCATTTATACAATGTATTTTAGAAGGCATTCGTGAACTTATTTTTGAAAGTGGTAATGGTGATGCGGTTAAACTACGGTTAAATTCTAATAACAAAAGAAGTGGCAGGTTGCCATCGCTAATAGTTCAATTCAAATAAACCATTTATTCATATATGGTTAGTATAACCGTGTGGTGCCGGCTCAGAATGGCACCACCCCATTTCATCCCGTGGGTGTCGTAAAGTCGACTAAGGGAATAACAGCAGGATGGGCAGCAGTGTCATTCGAGCACATTAACAACTCAACTACGATCGCCAACCCGCCTACCAAGCGTGTCGATTATAGCAAACCCTCCAATGAGCACACAAAATACCCAAAGTAGTCGCTGTGGCGAACTTTGTGCGAGGCTTGCGTCCTGCAGTGGACTTTATTCGGCTGAAAAGATGTGCCTTCGTAACGCTTGAAGCACACTAGCTACTTTCAGGTTAGAGATGTCACGACTGATAGGTACTGTATCGCGATTTGACAACTCTAATTATGGTTGCTGCATCAAAAACGTGAGCTATTGTAAATGTAGTTGCTATATCATAGTGGTCGCCGCTAGGAGTATCTAGTATGGGGTTCATCGATCTGTCGCTACTTCCTACTTCTGAAATGCAACCAGTTACTGATCACCACTGTTTAAGTTAAGCATACTCTGGCATTTCAGCCAGAGTATCAAAAACAAAAAAAACTTCTTAATTTTTGACTTTTCTACGAATTTGAACACCTAGTATCTTTGCCTTTAATTAAGTAACGATAAATATCCTGACCTCGCTTTGTTACGCGCCGTTTGGCCAAATACAGTGACCTATTAGAGGCGGATATTTCAAAAAATATTATTGGTTTATGTTCTGATATCACGCATTTTTCATTAATAAAATTGGAAATATATGGTCGAGAATGACCTCTCGAATCAATATATGATTTACAACTTTTTTCGAATTGAAGTGAGGTATAATAGCTATGTTTACGCTGTTGTACGTTTGATATATTCAATTTTTTATTTTGTATGCTAAACCGGGTCTTTTTTATCCTTCTTGTAACAGAACCAGATTCGTACCAATAAAATGGGAATTTCATGTAAAGTTATAACTAGGTCTAACCGTCGCGCCAGTCTGCTAAACTGCCAATTTTTTGGCAACAAATCTGTCGCTCTTTCTTGGTGCGATACTACCCTTGTCATCAATGTTTACTAGACTTGCAAGCATTTTGTTTCATTCCTCTGATTGCTGATAGCAGTATTATTATTGTACAAGAACCACAAATATTCCCTCGAAGCCCGTGCAGACGTAGCGATCAAGTATTCGACGATCCAACATTACACTTTTACGAACGCATATTGTTTCTAGAAGTTTCGAAACGTTCTGCATCTGAAATTTCTATCTGCTTACACGGGTTCTCTGTCAAGCGCATCTACTACTGACGAGACATATGGACAAAAATTGCATTTTTATGCGAGAACCAAACGACTATGACCTTAGGATGGGAATACCACAAATATCATACACTAAAACACGTTCACTTAAAGCAATGCATTGAGCACACTGCCTTAATATTCCGATTGTAGGTTCAACAGGCCACAGGCAAGTTCCTTTCATTGTGCTACAGCTGTCATTGTTCTAGGGTCATTGTTCAGGTCCGTTTTTGCATCCGATTCATACATCTACATACAAACGAATTTCTCAGTGTCTGTGTGATACATTATGTAAACTCACATATTAAATGGTGTGATGGCTCATTGGCATGTATTATATAGATTTATACACAGTGCAGTTTTATTAATTAAGCTCCAATGTTTAAACTTACTCCGTACGCAAGCTTATTTAGCTTTCTGAAGCAGTTAACAGGATAATTATATGAATACTCAAACAACCTCTGGAAGTCCTGGTATTAAATTAAAAAGTATTTGTATATTTGTATATATAAATGTTTGTGTATTTATATATCCATATTGTGTATAATCTTCCATTATTTTATATATTTAGTATAGTATACGTAATTTAGTTATTTCATTATGTATCTGTGTGCACCATCAACTGCCGCATATATTATCCAGTTAAGTATTTCTCCATCCTAAGGTTGCCTGGAAGAAATCGCCGAGTGCGATAAGGCCGCCCATTGTACTCTAAAATATACTTATAAGCACTACTGTTTTTATTACCTTTAACGATTGGTGTACAATAAAGAGTATAATAAATAAATTCAGAAGCTCAAGCTACTTATGACTCTACCGAGACTTTGAAGCATTTTGAGTTCATAATCTTAAGTAGTAGACACTCTTTTTGTTTTATTGGTGTGCAGTGCAATTCTACATGGAACTACCTTCGCCCCGGGGAAGGGCGAGGGGTATGCTGGACTCCTACTGGCTAAAACGACTGGAGCGGTCATCTTCGGCACCAAAGGAGGGCTCCAGGACCTCGTAAAATCACACTAGAGCCGGAAGTAGTAGACACCCGCAGTCCCTGTAACTACATTGTAAATCATAAAACAATGCATCAGCCAGTCATGGTGAATGTCTGATACTGTAACAAGATAATGTATTACTCGTTGTTTGTGCACCATCATTTCATGGCATACAGTTTCATATATGTGGTCTTTTAGAGACAAACACAGATTCTTGTGTAATAAGAAAGAAAGAAAGAAAGAAAGAGGTGTAATTAGAAAGAAAGAAGTAGGTATTATATGTACGTTGCAGTGTATTGCTATAACCAAAATTATCGTCATAAAAAATCATACTAAATTTGTTATGAATGTAATTTCCAATGTTGCATGCTATGAATTAGCCAAATATGTGAAACAAAATTATTGTAACAACATCCCTACACCATGTTAGATGCAATAAATGATTATTATTATTTATTTTTTAACACCATAGAGACGCGCATAACATTAACACCAAAGTATAAAACATTTCTTTTTTCCTTGCAACACTCACGCAATTTAATAAAGTACCTGGCCAAAGGACTTGGATTCCAGATTATCATTATTCACAAACAAAAAGAAAAGTAATACAGCATTGCCAGCTCTGTTTTATGCGTGAATGTTGGCAAGAGATTTAAATTTCTACTAAAGCAACTTTATATTAATTAATACTATATAAAACTATGATTAAATTAAAATAATTGTGCGCCGTACCGGTAGTGTGCAGAAAATGGCTGACACTCAGCATAATGCCACAGCGTTGAGATAAAATCAACATCAACAGCGCTGGTTTTCAGTATCAGCCTCCTAACCTATCTGACGTCATTATTATTAATTAAAAGTTGATGTTGGTTTATTATGGGATAGGTAAGCCGTATACTTCTCGTATTCATTAATGATTAATATGGAACCTGCAAACTTAAAGCCAGACGTGACGTGTAAGGGGCGCATATAACATACGCTTGCATCCTATCGTTCTCTATGATTACGTTTGAATCTATTTAGCGCTATGGTTGAGCGACCACTAGATTCTGCCAAGACGCCTAATCACGGGAAAGTACCAAAAACTCGCGGCAAACTTTTAGGTAGTTTAGGTAGTTTAGTTAGGATACTAAAGGACAAAAACGTCATCTGATAATCTATAAAACCGGAAATGTAATTTTATACAAAGATAATGTAACGGTCTGGTAAAACAGTATTAAATGTTACATTACAAAGAGCATATTAAAATACAACAAACCTTCGGAATCGATCCTAAATGGTATTAAAACATACTAAAATATCGAACTGGAGTTTCTATCAGACGAGGTCAGGAACACTGTAGGAAAATATGGACACGTTTCGCAAGCCTGCTATTGTATTCGATCCATTGATTGATCTATTTTTGGCGCTACAACATTCGGACATTGACACTGTCCATTTTAATTAATTGAGTGATAATTATTGCGATATTTAATTATACAATAAAGAGATGCACATAATAATGATGTAGGAACTCTTAGTTGATATATTTATCTTATCAGTGTAGAATAGAATATTCTTTATTGTACACTATTATAAAAACAACTACTAGGAATCATTATTAGACAGTAGTTGTACAATGGGCGGTCTTATCGCTATTAGCAATTTCTTACAGACAACCTTTGGATGGACAAGAAAAAGGTGGAAAAAGACAAAGGGGGTAGTCCGTGGTGTACTTATTATATTAATATAATCAAATAGTGTATCTAGACAATTAAATATAACACGAATAGGTATATATTCCATAAATTACTCAAATAATATGCATATATATACAACCATGTATAATGCTTTATAAAATACAATATAAGTAATTCATATATACAAATATACAATTATATACTATAATTTATTCAATACAATATAAACAATCGATAAGAATATAGGATATCGTACATAAATAAATGGAAAATACACAATAAGAAGAAAGTATTACATCGGTTAATACAACATACATTTAAACAGGCAAGTAAGTGAGTTTACCTATATACCTAAATACTTCTGAAAATCAGGTACATCTTTTGTGTGATGTGCAGGTAGAAAATCAAGCACCTCTCCATCTCCTCCCGAGGATGTTGTAAAAGGCGACTAAATGACTCAAACCAGAGGGATGGGCTGCAGCGTCCCGGGATTCTGTGCAACAGTGGCTATACTGTGCCAAGCATGGTGAGTACTGCAAATTCCCCCTAAACAAACAACATAATTGTATGGGGGACGCCTTTGTTCAGTTGTGGATTTCCTTTGGCTGATATGATAACGGGCATTAAACCTGCGACCAATAACGTACAAATTATCAATGCACCAACTATTAATATGTCAGTTTAAGGACCGAGGGCTTCTAAAGAAGATTTGTCTAGGATACATTGCAGATTTGAGAACGTAGCGATTAGCGATAGCGTGAAGGTTCCCGTACAGGATAAATATTAGTATGGCCAGCAGAGAGTTCCGAGTCCGAATGTTTTTTTTTTGGATTTATGTCTGTAAACTGTACCATTACAAAATAAATATAAGAGGGCCGGAAAGTTCTGAAGTGAGTTTAAAAATATTTTAACTGTCATCACTACTCATCCTCAATCTATTATTAACATTAAGTAATTATAATTCGCTCGTCAATCAAAATACTATCCTTTCAATGCATTGCGTAATTTATTTTATCTTTAAGAACATTATGATAAACCACATTGATCTCTACACCCATGGACTAACGTTTAAGTTTGAATGCATAAACTCTCTTCTCTCGTCTTTTGTTTAATACTTTCTAAATATACCGACAGTGGAATCGAATCAATGATGTATTTATTAATCGAATGATTTCGAATCGCTTTGCTATTGTGTATCGATTTGTTGGACCGATCGGAACAAATCGTTCCTTTGTTGCTTGTCTTGAAATGTCTGTATCGATAAATGTTATATATTTGGACTTACATACATACTGGCATAGAAATAGTCAATAAACAATTTTATTTCAAGCAAAATGAGAATATATTCAACATCTTGCCGAAATATACATTGGTAGTAAATTAAAAATTATTTGCATATTTACTAATTTTAAATATTAGCGTACAAAAATCATGCGCTAGGCAGGGAGCGCCCTTAGCGAAAGTTGCTTAGTTTTTAATATTAAATTTAAGCCTGGCTGGAGGCCTCTTTTGGTTTCGCCAGAAATGACCGGTTAAGCAACCACATTTCCCTGAAATGTATGCGAGAAGCCCACAAAGAAAAAAAAAGAATGCGCTAGTTGAGAACTTATTTTGAATATTTTCACTCGTAATTTTCATTTTTCTTCACCATCCAACAATTTAAAGAGAATATAACGGCCTTGCTAAAACTAACTAAAGGATAATTTAAAGTCATTTTATTAGGGAATTCTTAACTTAAAATTCAGACTGCGATCACCATTATGCAGACAAATCTAATTTAAAATACATTTTTTTCTTTCTTTTTTTTATTTTTTTTGTTTTTTGAAAAAAACGTTGCCCCACACTAGGATTTCTCCTGTGTCGTGGCTGCGTTTACAGACATGAATTCCACATACAATACACCCAGACCCGGAAGAACTACCTGCAGATCATACAAATATTTGTTCCGTGCGGGAATCGAACCCACGACCCGGAGCGCAGCAGCCGACTGTATCAACCACTGCACCAACCGTGCCGTCATATTTATTACATTCCCTGCATCAACAAGCGTTTTCGGTGTGTGAGAAGGATTACATCTTAAATTATAAATATATTACTGGCCCACTATTAAATTTGCGCCCGCGCCAGTAGTTCGTGATAAACGTGACAGGTGACGCTTCCTATCGCCGTTAATTATAACTGAGCAGAGTTATGTACTTACTACTAAGTTAAAATTTGCCTTTTTATTCATGCAATATGCCAGGAATTTTATTAGAATGCGACGGCATGGTTGGCGTAGTGGTTAGCGACTGGCTTTCTGCGCAACGTTTAGCGGGTTCGATCCCCGTACGGAAATTATAATTGAATGATCTACAGACAGTTGTTCCGGGTCTGGATGTCTGTGCATGTGAAATGTATGTATGTAAACTATACCCACGACACAGGAGAAACGATAACGCAGGTCATGGCTATAAAAAAATAATACGTGTAACATATTTTATAAAATCAAATTTGTAGTAATCTTTACTACTCGTACTAACCTTAACTTTAGTGATCCGTGTCATACTCTCATCATCATCATCAATCAGCCAAAGGTCCTCCACTGCTGAACAGACGCCTCCTCCATTTCGAGACGATTTCCACAACGAGCGGTCACATGCCGCCTGCATCCAACGACTCCCAGCGACCTTCGCCAGGTAGTCTGTCCACCTCGTTGGAGGTCGTCCCACGCTGCATTTTCCGGTGCGCGATCTCCTTCCAGTGCGCGATATCCACTCGAGAACCTTCTTACCCAAACGGCCATCAGTTCTACTAGATATGTGCCCCGCCTACTGCCACTTCAGTTTACTAATCCTTTCAGCTATGTCGGCAACTTTAGTTTGTTACGGATTTCCTCATTTCTGATTAAAACTCGTAGAGTTACACCAAGCATAGCTCTCTCCATAGTTCGCTGTGTGACCTTGACCTTTCTTATGAGGCCCATAGTGAGTGACCACGTCTCTGTTCCACGGAATATTCCCAGGGAATTCATACTCTACAAACATATAGTATGTCAACCAATGTTATCGACCGATTAACGTCCGCTACAGCAGCCCCATAGGTGTCCAAAACTTCTGGTTACATGCCATTCACAGCCAACAAGTCCCAGCTAACTTCACCAGGTCGTCTGTCCATCGTATTGGAAGCCGTCCCCGCTGCGTTTTCTGGTACGTGGGACTAAATTAAATAAAATATATTTTAATTGTTATATGTAAAACATATTAAATAAAATACCCATATTTACTGAAATCATGTGGTTCATATAGTAATGTCTTAGATTCTCGCGATTATTAACGTCAACAAAACGAACAAAAATCTTATACGCGATGTAATCCGTATAAAAGTGTTTTATTATAATCATGTGGTCCCTCTCTTGCGATCTAATACTGAAGGGCGTCTCAATTAGTCAAGCGGCATATAATATTAAGTGACGTTTCAGTATTCGACCCTTAGAGTTAGAAAAATCATGAGCGCGTTGATGTCTTTTACTCTACTGAAACACAAGAGAGTACGTTAACGTTATTAATGTATTAACTACTTTTTTAAGTATGAATGACATAGCATATGAAGACGACGGTCGGGTTAGTCCACAAATTTAAAGTCACTCAGCGAAGTTTTTTTTTTGTTGGGCTTCTGGCATACATTTCTTGGAAATGTGGTTGCTTAACCGGTCATTTCTGGAGAAGCCAAAAGAGGTTTCCAGCCAGGCTTTAAATTAATATTAAAAACTAAGTAACTTGCGTTAAGGGCGCTCCCTGCGGGCACGGACCTCGGCTTAGGGCGTTGCTGGAGAAAACAAGCTATTGTGTTGGGGACAGCTGGATCGGTATTATTTAAGATGTATTAAGGGACACCAGCGAATCTTGATGATCGCTGTATATTTGTAGGATAGCTACATAGCTTGCAAAATCCGCAAGCTAAAATAACAGTAGCTTAGGACCGAAGGCCATTGGAATAAACGTATCTTTGAGGAAAGATCGCAGATCTGCATAAATATTGTGGGTCGCCTACCAGCCAGATGGACCGATGACCTGAAGATAGGTAGAAGTAGACTGAATGTTGAAGGCGGAGGACCGAGTGTTATTATGGCACAATTTAATTGATTGATTACCAATTTAAATTTCTTTATTTATTAAGAAAACACCATTACGTGTAAATTTAGCAATAGCAAAGTGGTGCTATAAGTACATACCCATTATTAAATTTTCTCTGTACCATATAAACGGTGGCACAGTTGGCATAGTGGCTAAGTGATTGACTGTCTGCGCTACCTGTCCCAAGGTCGATCACACATCAGGAAGAGGATTTTTCTTACGAATCATATGGCGTATTTTTACATAGTTGAAAGTGGCCTATATCATGCAGTGGGCTACGACACCCTGAACTGTTTAATTGGTTGAAAATGACCTTAATAATTCAATTTACCAGAAATTGTTAACTATAATATTACACACTTAAATTAATTCAGTTCTCATACCTCAAGAGCCTTTCTCAGAAATGTAATTCAAATGCTCATAATAATATGTATCTAAGAATCTGTGCGAACGTCCTTCGTTATGCAAACACTATCAGTTGGCAAACGCACATCAACCTTGATGCACGCGTCGCGGCGTAGGGTCAGCAAATAAAATATACGTGTACTTGGGGGTCGGCAAATAAGGCTTTAACAAGTACATGTTGTAGAGGGTTTCACTGTATGTTTTATATAGCTTATAGGATTTATAGATATTTATATTTATATATTTATAGATATGTATCATAAAATCTAAAATCGAGCAAATACGTTTCTATATAGGCGATGTATATCAATAAAAATCCTTATTTTATCGAATGGTACCTTAAAATGAAGGCACACATATATATATTTACACACTCTTCACTTTAGAATTAGTGGACTAGGATTTCGTTACTATGGACTGTCACAACCCTACATACATAACCTCTATCTGCAAACAAACAGGTTTTATTATATACGTAGAAGTTACGCAACCTCCAAGACGAAAAGAAAATTTACATACGCTTTTCTTTTAACAGTAACAAATTGCTGCTTTTAACCTAAACCAACATATATTAACCGATCTCTAACACAGATTTTTTAAGGTTACGTATAAGAAAGAAGAACTTTTGTAATGTCTGCCTGTCACAGAGATGTTCGCCTCCATGTTTACTCTACAACGGTATGGTATGTTTTAAAAATCCCAGATATGTGCTATAATGTGGATAGACATTTTTATTAATGTATTTTAGGGAATGGTTTCTAGATGCTTGATTTTATAACTTAATAAGCATGTACCGTGTGGTGCCGGTTACGAATAGCACCGTCCCATCTCATCCCGTGGGTGTCGTAATAACCCGACTAAGGGATTAGATGGAGGGTGGGCAGCAGCGTCCTTCGAATACATTAACAACTCAACTGCGATCGCCAACCCGCCTGTCAAGCGTGATGATTGTGGTAAAACCCGCAATGAGCACACAACACATCGATGTCGGTCGTTATCTTTGAGGGAGGCATATCCAGCAGTGGACTTTATTCGGCAGAAATGAAGCATGTTAGTCATAAATATTAGTGATGCGCCTATGCCTACGCCTGAATTATATTTGGTTTTATCATTATTATATTCTATATTATTATTGGCCATGTGATCCCCGGCAAAGAATAGACTAAGGTTAGATATCAAGAAGATGGACAGCAGCAGCCTCCCGTGTGCCAATAACAACTGTACTGCAATCTTGCCAAGTGTGATAATGGCAACATTCCCTATGACCACTCTTTGTAGTGATCATTGGGAGGCCCATTCTATTCTATTGTTGGCTCCCACGGGCTCAGCATTAGCCGAACGCACTTCGACCCTATTGGGTCCATTGTGCTGCCCAAAGCCCTGCACTACTCCTCCGCTGGCAAATCCAGAAGTCCCTGTAGGTACTTCGCAATCATACCTGCCTGGAGCCGTGCAAAATCATCAGGCAATGGATAAGCCACTCCTAGATGTTTTGCCCTACGTCTTCCCAGAGCGTCACAGCTGCACAAAATGTGCTGCATAGACTCTTGATTGTCCATACAGAATCTGCATGTATCCGTTGTGCTGAGCTTCATTCTATGGAGGTGCTCCTTGGTGCCGAAGTGGCCTGTCATTGCACCTATATAGTGCCTTAAATGGGTTTTGGTAAGATTTAATAGTCTCTTACACCCGTTTAGTCTTGTGCTGCAGAAAGTTTTGGAATGGTTTAGGCCTCTCGCTTGGGAGGCCCATGCTCAGCAGTGGACATTAACGCGCAGATGTTATGAGTGAATATTCTGTCGCGTAATATGCAGGTATTTTTTATAAATAAACTTGCGTTCCCCCCTGGCTTCGTACGGGTAGCAGTAACTATGAAAAATATAAACCAAAATTCCCAAAAAAACGGTTGATCCAATTTCTACCAAAATTCACAGAATTGAATTAATTAATAACTATGAAAAATATAAACCAAAATTCCCAAAAAAACGGTTGATCCAATTTCTACCAAAATTCACAGAATTACCTCTAGTATGAAGATTGCCTGAAAGTTTCTTCGAAATCGGTCCAGCCGTTTTGGAGTCCATGAGGAACATACGTACATACAAGTTTTCATGTAGCAAATATCGGGATATTCGACAATTACAACGAATAATTTAGCCGAATGCTTACGCCTAATGTGCCGCATGCTATCGATAATACGACGCATCTTTAATGAATGTCAATAATAATATAAATTTTCTTTTTATTAAACAGTTAATTGTATTCACACTTAATGATGACTACGGAACTCTATCGTAGTACGATGACAACTTGGCAGCTTCTTTGTTTTTTAAATAGAATTTCTTTGGGCGCGTTGAGAGTAAAATTTCAAGTTCAAAGAGTGCAACGTTTATGTGTAACGTTGCGTGGGCGCATGCGCGGGACAGAGTCACATCAGCCATGTGTAATGAATTGCACGCGCTGTAATATTTTTTAAATTGTTAAATAATGAAAGCACGTGTGCGGTTTACATAAGACACAAAAGCTTTCTATCCTAACCTTGCACGGTTCACTCTTATCCATTCCGTGACTCATTACGACTCAAATCGGTTCAGCATTTCGCAACACATTGTATATGCCCTTAGATTTAAACAACAATGGAATTACGACCTTGTTTGTAAACCATTAGATTCAATATCAATTGTTCTAATTTCACCAGTTGGTATCTATTGAATAGAAACTTTATTAAAAAAGTACTATGGTATATTTTAGATTAAATCTTGTTTGCAATTCTTCGAATATATCTTCGAAGGAGTTTGAACTATATGATGTTCGATTAGGGTCTATTGTTGTTCAAATATTATTATGGAAGAGAACGTATACAGAAGTGGAATGAGGAAAAATGGTTCAAATTTTCGTACTGCATTTCGAATGTAATTAAATATGTAACGGAATGGTTTGCGGTTTGTAATAACAATGCTAAGTGTTGTGTGATTCAGTGAAGGTTCGTTACTTCTCATGTGAAGGCAAATTGATGTTAATGAAAGGAAGAGTGCTTCATGTTTAAAATATGATTGTAAATAATGGCTATTTATATTCACGTATAATCTTCAGAGAGTAGCGTCAGGTACGTTTGTATGTAGTGTCAAATGCAACCTATTAAAAGAAACGTCCAGAACGTCCTTTGTTTTTCAGAATAGCTCTACTAGCATTTCTGCTGTCGTACATTTTACAAACATAAATCTCACATGCACAAACACCTAAACCCGAAACTGTATCTGTAGATCATACGAATATTTGTTCCGTGCGGGGATTGAACCCGCGATACGTACCGCAGCAAGTCAACCGTTAGCCGCTGCGCTAACGGTGCCGACCAATTCTTGCATATACTATATTTTGGTTCACTCATTGAAAACCAGCGCTGCAATACTGCTTAACTGTTTTGTAGCATATAGCCGAATGAGGGACCTTTGTTGGTACGCACGGCTACATATCAACCTATATATTTCCAGTACAAGCTGATCTCGCATTGTATAGGTTTAACTGGCTGGAGGCAAGCAACCACGTTTCCCAGAAATGTATTCGAGAAGCCCAACAAAAAAATATTATAGGTTTGATATTTGATACGATGAGAGATCAGCGTAAACTGGATCCCATAGTCGTATTTTACGAGAGCAACGGGATGAGATGGGGTGGTGGTGGTATTCTTAGCCAGCACCACATGACCCCACTATACTCGAGGGAAGCCAGTGTCACCAAGCTGGGCTAAGTTGGCGGTCTCTCAGATGTACTCCCGCAAGGGTAATAAATCCAGTTCCGTTTGACTTCTCAGTATCTATATCTTTTACTAATTTTACAAAACAGCATGTCTTAGGAGCAGATTTGTAGGCATTTATTTCCTCTTAGTTTTTACTATACTCTGCTAATCGTGTAAATGACTCTTAGGGCCGGGACAACATGGCTGCAGTTCGGCTCCAGCTCCGTAAATTTCGATCTAGAGTCAGGACCAGAGATCGGAATAGGTAGAGTATATTTACCTAAACTTAGATAGAGAGATCCCAGGATAAAAAAAAAAACAAATCTATTATTGCCCTTTGTATACGTTCTTAACTAACTATTATTTTGAAGAATTTTAGATGAATTAATCAATGATGTCTACGGATCCGTACTAAAACTGTTAAAGAAAGTATATGTTATATACATATAAGCTAACTAAATCTTTAATAAATGGCTTCATATTATATGTAGGTGTGTACTGGATTCCCCCGGGAAGACGGCGGCGTGCACGTGGTCACGTGCCGCCGTGTACGCAGCACAGCGCACAGCGAGGCTTGGGGGGATCCTTTACAATCCTCCCCGGGAAGTGCCTGGGAGGTGACCTTTTTACAGTCGCCTTCCCTCCGCTAGAGGGGGCGACCGCTTTACAGTCATCCCCTCCGTGATGTGCCTAAAGGCGTGGCACCAATGGGCGGGTCTAGTATGATCTTACGAGGACCTGGAGCCCCCCTTCGGTGCCGAAGATGACTGCTCCAGTGGTTTAAGCCGGTAGGAGCCCGGCATAATCCTTCGCCCTTCCCCGGAGCGAAGGAAGTTCATGTAGAATTTCCACTGGACTCTAAACAAAAATAAAAAAGTGGTGTACTGGATTATCTTGCCAAAAAATATTTAAAAATGCTATATTCTTCAAAACTATAATTTGTTACAATGTATTCAAAGTCCCATAAATAATCCGTGATTCTTAATCCCGGGATGAAAACGCCATGATTATTATTCCGGGATTTCAAAGGGAGGTATGATTTACTCTATGTTACTTTCTTCCTTGAACTTTAGAATATACGCTACCTAATCCGATCTCTACCCTGGGGTAATGAGCAGAGATCGGATCGGATTATATTGACAAATGAATCAGAACCTGAGGCGTACTCGTACAGCTCCAGCCTTATTCATGTTACCAGTGAGTTTTGTACACATACTGACATCAAAACGAGTCCCACCCACGCCCTACTTCCACCTTTAACCCTGTCACTACATTCCAACACATCGGAACGAATCGGAAGTATCGGCAACATGTAAGATGCTTGTTCGATCTTTGTTCGGCCAGTCAGCCTTGCCTCACTGATCCAGTTATAAACAACCATCAGACTAGATTCTATTTAGTTGACACACTGCTACACCATGTGTAGTAAATGACGTAATGAAATAGAGGGAAATTGTGCAACTGTGCGTTTTAAAAAGGTTTAGTTAACAAGTTGAGAAATTAACATTCTGTTAAATTGACAGCGAATTAGAGTTGTGGATTAGGTTAGTATTTTTACTAAGGCAGAACATTTTAGTTAATAGTATTTATTCTCTAATAGCCGTATGGTTATGGCTCAGAACACCACCACCCCATCTCCTCCCGTGGGTGTCGTATAAGTCGACTAAGGGATTAGCTAGAGGATGGGCAGCAGCGTACATCGAGTACATTAACAACTCAACTGCGATCGCCAACCCGTCTGCCAAGCGTGGCGATTATGGCAAGACCCCCCCAATGACCTCACAACTCACCCATATCGGGCGTTGTGGTGATCTTTGGGGGAGGCCTGTGCCAGCAGTGGACTTCATTCGGCCGAAATGATGATTCTCTTATTGGGGGGGAGGGATTTTTAAGTAATACGGCCACTAAATTCATATTCAATTTTAATTCAAAGTTAGGATTCGGGCTTCGGTCCCGTAGATGACGCTCCGGTCGTTTTAAGCGGTAGGAGTCCTCCACCCGTGCACTGAGCGGTGGAAGTACTTGATGTATTTCTAACAGGGGCCCAATATAAAAGGTGTCTAATGACCGTATTACAAAATGAGAATCAAATCTTAAGTAGAAGTCTAGATAGCGTCAATCAAATATGAACCCTATGTAGTAGGTCCCAGCATTTATTCAATTGATGCATTCTCGACTCTAGTTCTACTTGAGTCTTAATTCTCAATCTGTAATACGGTCCTTAGATAGCCTAAGAAAGTATATGACTTTAAAAAGTCACACAGGTACATACCAGGTTTTGTACCATCAACCTAATGCGTAAGCGGCGCGAGAGGTTACCAAAACTTCGATATAATATTAAACATTTGTATTATATATAATGTTGTAGGATTGTAGAACAAATATAATCTTTGCGAAAATCCTAGGACGACTGTATAGGACCGGATTATTGGAATGTAATCAGAAAGATTTTGTAAACATGATCGCAGCATTGAGGTGGCTCTAGTGTTCAACCAGCCGCACCATAACCCACTGCGACAGTGTCACCGTTTCAAATAGATCGGCTGATTCCGAAAAAAAATCCGATCATCCTACGCCCTAAACAAACATAAAAATTATATTCACAAATGAGCCATTAAAGAACCAATCAATTACGCAGTACCAAAATTAAAAACGAATATAAAATGACTCTAAAACACAATAACAAACCTCACAACACTCTAAATAGGAAAACATTAGAACCTCCTACAATATATTCTAAGTCATTAACCAGTTCACCTATTCAATATGCCCCAAATACGGTGACATAATCAATTCACTGTATAAATCTGGAAATATTATTGAGAAAGGACCGCGTTAAGTACGTAGGTATGTTGACCTAGTCCAAGGTTTTCGAGTTTCGCACCGATGACATTCAAACATAATGGCGATCCGGATGTCGTTACAGTTATTGTTTAGTAGAGGTGTGGTTAAATTGAAGGTTCTAGTGTAATAGGTGTTTAAAGGCTGTTGAGAATGATGTCTAGAGTGTGTTGAAAATGGTGTTCTTATATCTACGTCCTGCGTGGTTCCAGGCTAAGATTTGGTCAACCCTCTCTTCCCAAGACCATGTCCACCCTCATGTCAGCTTATAACAATGTATTTTGTTCGACAATCTTTTTGGCAAGAATCACCTAACGACAAATTATCGAAGTCTGTTAAGATGCCAGTTTTTTATTATTGAGACCTTATTATATTTTTAAATGATTTGATGATGATCCTAAATGTAGCAATTTATTATGTAGGCTCTCGTATATAAATGAAGATTATGATCAAAGTAAAAATAATAATCAATTTAGATAACTTTTACGTGAACGAAAGCTTGGACACATCTACGGGTAAGATTGTGATGAACACTGTGATTGTGGTGAACATGTATTCCACGTGTAATTTTGTTGGATTATCCGTCAATTGGGCATGAAATTGTTTTGTATTAATGAATCACAAAATTAATTGATGGAGTTCAGCCTATCTTAGGCTGCGATCTATAAAGCGTGCTTAGACTTTACTCAAGCTAAGTGCAGTAAGCGTTTCATATGAATATGTACATTAAGGTTCATATAAGGCTTTCCGGGCTTAGCTTAAGTAATCTTAAGGCTCGTATGTCGTGAGTCTAGACTGCGTTACACAAATGTGAACACTACGTAATACATCTCATATTCAATTGATGCAATCTAGATTTAAGGTCAACGTGAGTTGTGATTCTCAATCTGTAATATGGGCCTTAGTTTGATTTATAGATCTCAGACTTAGTTCGCAGCTTGTCAAAGGTGATAGTTAGATGCGTTGCCTGCGCTCTACGATGATCACATGAAAGCAGGGTAATTGCCCGGATTTCACTGAGTCACGCACCGGCCAGAGTCGTGGTTCGACGTGGATTATAAGCGTAATTCAGTATCATATTGCGAAAAAAGAATGCCATCCTGTGTTTATAAACGATGCATGAAGTATACTGCTATTTTGAGGGAAAAATATGTTATATTTCAGAAATAAATAAATACGTTACGTAAATCGATATTGTAAATAAAAAATAGTATTACTGTTTTATTGTTTATTCGATCTAAAGGCGGCCGGCGCGCCGTTTTGTATTGCAATAATGTTCGTGTATGGCGCGCGTCTATATGTAAAATGTAATTGCATCCAAGGGTATCATTTAGATGTTCCCAAATGTTTATTGTTGAGATTTTTTATATGCAAAATACAATTATCCTTGATTGGCTTTGGCTGATAACAGGTTTAATTTCAAAGTAAGATTAAGTATGGACCGAGGTTATAATTATCTACCAATCCCTTTGTTAATGGAATAAGAAAATTTAAAACCATTTCGAGCTTTAATGTTACTGTGGTGCATATAATTTTAATAACAAAAGTAAGAGTTCAAAGTCAGCCAAACATTTATTTAACATGCCTCAAGTAATACATCCTCCGGCTCCGGCGGGCAGCAGCGTCCTTCGAGTACATTAACAACTCAACTGCGATCGCCAACCCGCCTGCCAAGCATGGCGATTATGGCAAAACCCCCCAATGAGCCCACAACACATCCATATCGGTGGTTGTGGTGATCTTTGGGGGAGGCCTGTGTCCAGCAGTGGACTTCATTCGGCCGAAATGATGATGATGATGAAGTAATACATGTTGATACTAAAAATATTAAAACTTTGGAACATCCTTGTCTCAATTAAAGTGTGAAGTTCTTAGAATCTCTCATTGACAAACCACTACTGCAACATTGCATAGCTGTTTTGACGCATTAGCTGGATCAGACCTTTATTGGTACAGCTAAAATTATAATTAATGTATACTTATGCATGTGAATGTCGTGTAAATGTCTTATTTTCTACTTTTTATGTTTATACCTACTATTTTGTGTATAAATTCTGTAATAATGAATATGTGCGTGTTTGTTTGCTGTCCATTAAAATTTATTATTTCTTCTTTATCTTTCTTTATACATTTTTTTTTGGAAAAAGAGTTATTCAATGTCTAAAACAAAAATTTATCATCTTTCCAGATTCACGAGCACATGACTCCAGAAGAGTTACGGAGTGTTTTCCACGTGGAACACAACACCTTGGTGCCAGAATACCACCTCATTCAACTAACACACCACCTAGCTAGACGGCATGTCGCCGCCAGCCACCATGCTAACACCCTAAATCAGGGCAACTCCAAAATACCCCATGAAAAGACCACCAAGGACCAATGGAAAGCAGAAACCAGTCCACCGTCTTTGCTCAACGACGAAATGTTCGTTAAAGCTAAAGAGACCATCAAAGACGTTGATATTATTGGAGACTTGAATAACACAGTGAGTGTCAACTTCGATGTGACAAATTCTAGTGAAATCAGTGATAGTGCCAGTGTATTTAGTGATCTGGAGAGGTTAGTTGAAGATCAGGAATTAGATGTGCATAAGATTGACCTGGAGGCGTTCGGGAGACAGCTAAAGCTGGTATTAAAGAAACAAGACGGGTTGGTAAAGAAGGATGGTCTGAGGATGTGGAAAGCACACCAGAACGAATCCCAGCCTCACGGTGTGGATTATGAAGAATTAGTATCGGTAAGTGAACTATTTTACCTGTTGCCATATTTATATGTTAGCTGGCTATTGTCAATGTATTACGACTGTTCGTCCTTAACTTTGAGATATTTTGTGTACAGGCTGCAAAAAAAAGTATGCGAAAGTCATAAATAAAAGAAGACTTGAATATTAAATTATTGTACACACAGCTACATATCCAATTTAAGATGATCTCGTATTATATAGACTTTCGGTGCAATGAGAGGTCAGCTTATACTGGAAATTTATAGCTTGATATGTCGCATCTGTGAATACATGCGAAGGCATCGTTTGTAAAATATTTGATAATTCCAAACAATAGCATGCATTTACTTAGTGACTACACAGTTGCCTTGGCGCCCCAAAATTATGACACACTTGTGAAAATCTATGGGGGAGGCCTTTTTTCAGCAGTGGACGTCTTTTGGCTGATATGATGATGATGATTATGACACGGATGGCGCATTGGCTAAGCAATTGGCTTTCTGCTCTAGGTGGCGCGGGTTCGATCCCCGCACGGAATAAATATTTGTATGATATACAGACAGTTGTTTCGGGTCTGGGTGTTTGTGCATGTCAAATGTATGTAAAATACACCCACAACACAGAAGAAATACTAGTGTGGGACATCTTTTTATTTTTTAAATCGCCGTCACTGATTTACGAATAGTGTTATTAATGTTGTTTGTCCTTGTAAAAGAAAGATGAGGGTGGTTATTATTTGTAGTAGAAGTTCAATAGTTTCAAACCTCTCGTTCAATGTTTACTTATACATGCGACATTAAAATATACAAAAGTGTCAGAATGAATAATCGATTCACATTCCCATGAGATGACATTCGTTTCACCAATATACAGGGGTTATAATCAATTGGAAAGCAAAAATCGAATCAATATCGTTCGGAAATACTAAACAATGCGGAGAAATGACAACTCTAATTCTATCGTACACGATTAGTAAGAGGACGGATTACATAGGGCTGGCGAGCATTTTATAGTGTATAATTATGAATTGCGACTATGGAATATTACATACAGTTTTCTGTTTACTATTTATACACACGTTTAAAATAAGACACAAAAATGGAATAGGAAAGTAAAGTACAAAGGCACAGTTTATTTCTAAATAAATTTCTTCCATCTGACCTGCCAGAAGGAATTTAAAAAAGAAGAAAATATGTAGACACTGTAAAGGAATAAATAAATTTAGTACATACAAATATTAACACCACATTATGGTGCCGGCTACGAATAGCACCAATCCTTCTCATACCGTGGGTGTCGTAAAAGGTGACTACGGGACTAGCCGGAGGATGGGCAGCAGCGTTCTTCGATTACATTAACAACTCAACTGCGATCGCCAACCCCCAACTATCGCGATTATGGCAAAACCCCAGAATGAGCACACAACACACCCATACCGGTCGTTGTGGTTACCTTTGGGGGGGTGGACTTTACTCGGCCGAAATTATGATAAAAAAAGTTGAAATAACATACCAGCATACATATAATTACATAAAAGAACTACAAACATTTAATACAAAACAGCATTTATTAATTGATCCTGATGGAAATAACCACTACCCATCTTATTGAGGGTGACGTTCAAAGCCGTAGCGTTTTTTTTTTTCTGGAACGCTGTGGAACCCTGGTACCCGTTTTTAACACGCTTTTATTAGCTTCACCTGTATGTATGTATGTACGTTTGTTTGTTTGTAACCGACTCCTTTGAGCTCGATTTTGCCCTACTTTGAACGATCAGATTTGATTCAAACTTTGCACACCTGTCAAAGGTCGATGACAATGCAATAATCCGATCAAAATATCCGATTATCCTAATTAGATTCGCCAGGATTAATTAATTTCTTTCCGCATCCTTTGCATGCGAGTAAGAGAGACAGAGCTAGTGCGCGAACTACGCATGCGTGCAGTTCCAGACTTGCTCTTTCGGGCACTCAGTTCTAGAAGTGGGTAATAAAGCTTTTTGCGTGAACCGAACCGAAACTATGTATTGGTATCCGATAAAGTGTTTCAAAACTATGTATTTTCAAAAACTATTTATTGGACGATATGCGTATAAAGTGTTTATGA
This sequence comes from Diloba caeruleocephala, assembly GCA_947459985.1. Lineage (NCBI taxonomy): Eukaryota > Metazoa > Arthropoda > Insecta > Lepidoptera > Noctuidae > Diloba > Diloba caeruleocephala. The sequence continues at coordinate 8,549,442 of OX381627.1, read as the reverse complement.
AATGATAAACGTTTTCGTGTCGGTTTAGGTATTTGCTTCGAAACTTGTAATCAATAGTAAACAAATTCAAGTTCGCTATCAACTGAAAATTTTATACTTTGGTTTTTTGTTCTTTGTCTGTCATCATCATCATTTTCATCATTTCGACCGAGTGAAGTCCACTGCTGGACACAGGCCTCCCCCAAAGATCACCACAACCACCGATATGGATTTGTTCTCGCTCATTGGGGGGTTTTGCCATAATCACCACGCTTGGCAGGCGGGTTGGTGATCGCAGTTGAGTTAATGTACTCGAAGGACGCTGCTGCCCATTCTCTGGCTAATCCCTTAGTCGACTTTTACGACACCCATGGGAGGAGATGGGGTGGTGGCATTCTGAGCCGGCACCACACGGCAAATGATTATTATGACTGGTAAAATACAACTACATGATATTATAATCATAGGAGCGAATCTGTAATAATAATAATATCATGTAGAATGGTTACGGATTGAAAATTCCATACCCAAGCATTAATGTGACTGACTGTATAAAATATGTAAATAAGGTTACACCTCTGTGTCTCACTGTTTATATTGGCATCATAGAAATCTTGAATATGTGTTCTTAACCAAGATACAATCAGAACACATTTGTACATATTAAGGGCGGTTGATAGTTAGCAAATCGAACTAAATAATTTATAGTTTAAAAAATTTAACTAAGAAATGAAAAATAAATAATAGTTTAAAAAACTAAAAAAACACACTTTTATAGAAAATCCAACTAAAAAACAGAAAATAAAATTTAATCAATTCGATTAAGTACAGTGTAAAAAAAAATGAATGTACATTATTGTAAAAAAGCGTGGGGTGTATTTAAAGCGCTTTTTAAGATATTATATTATCGAAGTGATGATTCTTCTACTCATTATCTGTCAATAAAATGTTTATAACTATTGACACTATGCGCCCCACGCTTTTTTACAATAATGTACATTCATTTTTTTTTACACTGTACTTAATCGAATTGATTAAATTTTATTTTCTGTTTTTTAGTTGGATTTTCTATAAAAGCGTGTTTTTTTAGTTTTTTTAAACTATTTATTATGTAATTCAATATAATTCTGAGGTGAGACTGAAGGATTCTGGACCATACATGACCGCTCATTGTAGTAATGATAGGGAGGCTCCTGATCCTGAGGTGTGTGTGTGTAGTATGTATGGTGGGCGTGAAATAATTTTGTAAATATTTTTATGAAGTTTATTTAGACTACCGCGTTCGTGTGCGTGCTTCGTGGTTCCCGGATTAAAGAGAAAACCCTTTTTTTGGCATGACCGTTAAATTTAGCGTTTATTGAAGCCCTTGATCAACTAAGAAGGTCACAGGCTCAAGTGAAGTCTATGTGCGAACGAGATATTTTACAGGAGGAAGTAATAACTGCGCCTTGTAAAATTGTATTACCACAGCTTATTAAATTATGTTGCATTTACATTTACGTTACAAGTCTGAAAATGATTTCCTGAGTGAAGCTAGGGCCTTCGTTGCTTTTAGGCGTACGTTTTCTTTCTAAAATCTTATCATGATTATCATCATCATCAGATTTCCACAGTGATCGGTTACATGCTTCCCCAACTACTCCCGACTATCTTTACCAGGTCGTATTTCCAAAGGTTAAAATAAATGTAAATGTCTAAATTTGTAATCCGGAGGTTTTCGCGATCGCTTCCCTCATTAAGTCACAACCCTACCATAAGCCAATTGTTCTAAGTTGCGGACGGTAAAAAAAGCGAGCACCTGTTTGTATCTGGCGGTGAAAGCTGAGTTCCCACGAACGTCTTATCTAACCGTGAAGTTGTTTCTAAGTACGAACATAAACAAAGAGCTGTTGCTTAGGGGTTGAGGAATACCGATGAAGACAGAAATTGTGAACATTTTCTTGGTGAACATGTTTCCTTTCAACATCAAGTGAGATGGTGGGAAGGAAGTCCCAGCCCAGCCAAAAGTCCCAGAAAAGAAAAAGACGAAAGAATGATTCATGATCATCTCAGCCATAAGACGTCCACTTCTGGACATAGGCCTCTCCCTAAAATCGCCACAGCAACAGGTCTGGGTTCTTGTGTGCATTAGGGGATATTGCTATAATCACCATGCTTGACAGGCGGGTTGTCGATAGCAGTTTTGTTCTAAATATACTTTAAGGGCGCTGCCCTTCCTCCGGCGAAGCCCATAGCCGCCTTTTAAGATACCCACAGGGTTAGATGGGGTGCTGCTATTCTCAGCTCGAACCACACGGAAAAGCCATTCAGATCATGAAGGTACCAAACCTTAAAGCGCAGTAATTATTCAATCGAAGTATTGAAAACCACCACAAGCTTAGTACTAAGCATGATGCGGCGGATATGAGGGGTATACCGACATTTAACATAACCAGCCCACTACTGCCCCTATGCTGGGCACGGCCTTTTCTCACTATGAGAAAGGTTAGACCTCCCGCCTTTGTTCAGCAGTGGACGTATAAATGGCTGATATGATGACTAAAGAGGTCTTCTTCTAATGTCGCTGCCTTCATCCTCTGCAATGTACCTTAAAAGCTTATAATTAGCGTTGTCTCAACCAATTTCAAAAATAGAGGACCAAACCAGGTCATCTGTTTTTGAACCCATTATTTAAGCCCGTCAGTTCCCTGAACATTAGCTTCCTCGTAAACTATGACAACACACGACAACTTTAATCATTCATCATCATCATCATCATATCAGCCAAAAGATTTCCACTGCGGAACTTTCCGCAACAAGCAACCGGTTACAGCGGATTGTTCCTGTGCCATGTATCATCATTTCGATCATCACCACTGCCTTTATTAAGCCTTATCAATGGTTGGTGGGTTCATCCAAATAAGGACGACAATCTGGCTTCACCCTCCAGGAACTAGGATTATAGGATCAGTATTGTCGTTGAACCGGTGTTGGATACTTGGGATCCGCGTTTGGTACTTCCTTATGTTGGGCGAGTATTAATTAGATATAGAAGAAGATATTGCTATAACCTTCTGAACTGCATAATGGTCTAAAATATTACAACAGATTTAGGCTTGTGTCAAGTTTTGAAACTGTCCCATTCATTCTACAACCGCAGCTAAAAGTTTTGAAATGATTAGTAAACTCTAGCCAACAGATGTTTAACACGATTCAACTTTTATTACAAATATAGTTAGAAACAAACTGGTTTGTCAAAAGCCTCAACTCTAATTAATATATAACCTGTTCTGATTACATAATTTATGCAATGGTTACGAAATAGTCTACCATGCTTATGCCATCAAAGTTAAACAGTGAGACATTGAATATAGAGCCAATGTATTGCAGGGGTAGCCAACATGTTGATCGCGGACCAGACGCCTCTCGATGCTTCCTAACATGTCCAAAAAGTAAATAGGGAAATTTATAAATTGTCAGGATTTTTAATGAAGAACGAAAATATACACATCGCTTAAATATAAAATGGAGACAAAATGTCAAGAAATTTAGTGAAACGTCACAGATGTTGTCAGGAAATCTCATTTTTGGATCTGGTAAATCTAATAAGCCAAATAAATATTTTATATGAAAAATGGAAACAGCATTGTCCTGCTTAAATATAATCGATCTACTTTAACTGATCATCACACCGAAGACTATTTAAGGTTGGCGTTCATCACACAGAAAATAAATTTGTTAATTTGACTAAAGATAAAAACAAACTTACCATCAACCTTTTTTCATAATAAACAATACTTGAATCCGTTTAGATATTGTTTATTCATCTAACTAAACCAAAAGTAGATCACAGCCCTAGACAAGTTGGCCAACCCTTGATCTAGAATATATTTAAATAGCCTTGACGCGTTTTTGTCGCCCTAAATTGTTACAAGTGCTTTGTGGGATAAGAGGTCGGGCACACTCAAGTCTAATTCCGTATTTTTGGTATTAGTATGTGAAATTTTACAATACAGTGTTAAAATGACTTCGACAGCACGGTTGGCAAAGTCGCTAGGCATCTGGCTTTCTGCGCTACGTGTCGCAGGTTCAATCCCCGCTTGGAACAAATCTATATATGATCTACAGATATTTGTTTTCGGCTTGAAATTGAACCCACGATACAGGACAAAAAATTACCACATTACCTAGTCCCGTAGTTATGACGATCTCACCCAAGAATGTAGTGGCCTACTTCTTGCATAAGTATATTGGCCTTACATAGCATTTATTTGTACACAATAAAGTAAATTTAAAAAATGACACCCTCATGTACGCAAATTAATAATAATAATGATTTTTAGGCAGGGCGACACTGTGTACCCGAATGCGGCAGAGAGTCGGTCAGGGCCTCGTCTCCGGCTTGCCTTTATTGGTCGGTTGGAGTGGAACCCCATGAGTGCTCGAAGGACTCTCAACTCTGGCTTGCTTTAGTTGGCCAATCAGAGGGGGGCTGCCAGAGCTATATGCTCGGGGGTAGGAGTGTCTAATGGCGTAATAACGGGGAAACCCGCTTGAGAACGCTTCGAAACGTGCGATGGTGAAATCGGTGCCACAACTCTCGACACCCAGACACACACCGGTATTGCTCCCTGTCGTCTGTAGTGGGGACTATTTAGGGGGCCCATTGTGAGTGGGTGGTATTTATTAGTCTTTTTATTCCATGTAACACCCATTGCAATAGACCTCATCGTTATAGTTTCCATCTCATACAGTAGCCTTACACCACCGGAGACAATCCATGACTTCATTTTATAGTGCAGCTATGGAGAGTCCCCGGTTTGTGTCCCATTACATTTTAGATTAAAATTCTCTAAAGGGCCTCTGCGTGTTGGACCCATGTCCCCGCGTAAGCCTATCAAAAGACCGGGTTCCCCCTTACAGGGATATAAACCCGTGCAAAGATAATGATTAATCGATTAAAAAGTACATAATTTGACATTAATACTAATGAGTGAAATTAATAAGAGACTTTCTAATGTCATGTGACATTTGGTACATGCCAGTTTTCGATCCCGTAGCCCAGCGCTTAAGAAGCCAATCCGTAAACCTCCAGACCAACACTTTATTAACATAATCATATGTACTTATAGAATGACCCGAGGACATCTGTTGTTGCCGATATCGGACAGGCTCCTCCCAATCTTGCAATGAGAGTCGTAATGGTAAAGGATAGAATCCTTGACCTTAAACCAGGCCTATGCGAGACTACTATTTTTACACATTATGAAAATATCTATTGGTGTAAAAGGAACAGAATCATCCACATCTAATAATGCATATGACAGTAATCTCAAATATATCGGTGGGTCAGCTTAAGTCGAAATTTTGGTCTTAATTAAGGTGTAGTTGCTCCATTCACGAACGCGCGTCGATTACTTGAATATGAACCATATATCAATGCGTATAGATGTCACGCGATGCGCACTCGCGTATTCAAATCATCATTTCGGCCGAATGAAGTCCACTGCTGGACACAAGCCTCCCCCAAAGATCACCGCAACGACCGATATGGGTGTGTTGTGGGCTCATTGGAGGGTTTTGCCATAATCGCCACGCTTGGCAGACGGGTTGGCGATCGCAGTTGATTCGTTAATGTAATCGAAGGAAGCTGCTGCCCATCCTCCGGCTAATCCCATAGTCGACTTTTACGACACCCACGGGAGGAAATGGGGTGGTGGTATTCTGAACCGGCACCACACGGATTCAAATTACTATACTAAAACTTGTGCTATAGAAACAACATACTACGATCAGTAATCCGTTTGCCATGTATGATTATGGCAATATTCACCTACGACATTCCATTTTTAAGTAATCACCTATAAAATTTGCATGTGCGCCATGCCTTATAGTCGCAGCGAATGTTATTCTACTGTTTCGTGTTCCGTAACGCAATTTAATATGCGAAGTTGAGTGGTTCTGTTATAATGTTATTTAGCTAAATATATTTGGCTTTATTATGATAAAAGCTGTTTCTGAGATCCAGGGTCGAGTACAGAATAAGTTATGTAATAATGTCATCATTCATTATCAGCCCATTACTGTCCCTCTGCGGGGCACGGGTTTTCTCATGATGAGAAAGGTTAGGCCTTGGTCCACCACGCTGGCCTAGTGCGGGTCGGTGGACTACACACATCTTTGAGAACATTTTGGAGCCCTCTCGAGTGTGCAAGTTTCCTCACTAAATACCGATCTGCACATGAATACGAAAAGTCAGAGGTGCGGGCTTATATCGTACCCAGACCCTCCTGTATGGAAGGCAAACGTCTAGTGACCATGCTATCACTGCTTCTGTGGTAATATGGTGTATAAGATATCTGTACTGCCTCAACATAGACGTTATCAATTTCTCACTCAGTTTGCAGTGACAGTCAAACCCAACTCTCTCAATGAGATTTTTTTCATGCCAATTTGAGGCGAGACGAACAAGTCATTCGCATGGTGGTAAGCATCATTCCTGCCCATAACAATCGTAATGCTAGAACTAGTCCAGCGGTTCCCTACGCTCGCCACCTTGAGATATTAGTTTAGTTTCTTTTCCGCAGTGATTTTAATAGCTACAGCTCTCTTCAAACCGGATCATGGTAACATCTGAACACTACTGTTTGGCAGCAAAATATCTGACACTGCGGTGATATCTACCTGGCCAGGAACTCGAATAATCTCCATCTAGAGCCACGCATTGATGCGACGCCTTTATGCATATCTCGGAGGGGATGACTGTAAAAAGTGCGTACGTGATCACGTGCGCGCCACCGTCTTCCCGGGGCTCGCTTGGTATGAGCACGCAGATTTCTAAAAGGCGCTCTTGAAACCCCGGCTCTATGTCCTCCTTCTCCGAGCGGGATCGGCTCTCTCCCGATCCCGTGCTATAAGAGATCTACCTCCAATTACAGTTAAAACAACTAACCAAAGCTTTACCTAGGTAAGTATTCATAAGTACTAGACATAATATTAGGACTCTTAGTACTTGGAATGGAAATTGGTTACAATGGTACGTACGTACGGCTACATGTCAGGCTATACTAATCCAGCATAAGCTGATCTCGCATTGGATCGGCTTTCCTTATGATATGTAGCCGTGTGTACTCATCAGAATTGTCTCAAAATATGAGGCATCAAAACCATTTTGCCATATTTTGTACAGATTCCAATTTATTCGCTAAAACTATTTAGGTATTAACTAAAATATTACAGTATATGACATTAAAACATAATTTTACTCAATCAATCCTACAGCAAAACCGCAAACATAAGTCATAGTTTCTATTAACATTATTGTATTAGATATTGACGTCTATGATAGCTACCTAGGTCCATTTCCAAGTAATCGACTACATTATCATAATGCATGCCAAAGAATTCGAAAATGGTGTCAAAAGTACTAAAACTGCTTTGTATGGTTAAATGTACATAATATATACAGTATGTTAACTAACGCAAAGCCTTCCCACTAACCTGGTGATACTATAGCCTAGCAGTGATAGCCTTTTTTATTGTTGTGTCCAGTGAAAATTCTTCATGAACTTCCCCCGGGGAAGGGCGAAGGGGTATGCCGGAGTCCTACCGGCTAAAACCACTGGAAAGGTCATCTTCTGCACATAAGGGAGGCTCCAGGTCCTCGTATGATCACACTAGAGATAGCAGTGATAGCCTAGTTCGAGAGTTCGATCCCGGCCCGCACCACTGACCTTACGGATTCATGTGTGGATCAGAATTTGATTATCACGTGCGTTAACTATGAAAGAAACCTGCACACCTGAGAAGGCTCCAAAATGTTCTCAATAGTGTAGTGATGGACTACGGCCTAACCTTTCTCATCGTGAGAAAAGGCCCGTGGCCATGATAGGACAGTACTCATATCAGCCAATGGACATCCACTGCTGAACTAAGGCCTCCCCCATAGATTTCCGTCACAAGCCTCCCGCATCCAACTACTCCCCAGCGACCATCACCAGGTCGTCTGTTCACCTTGTTGGAGGTCGTCTCACATGCTGCGTTTTCCGATGCACGGTCTCCACTCGAGAACCTTTTTAACCCAACGGCCATCAGTTCTACGAGAAATGTGCCCCGCCCATTGCCACTTCAGTTTATTAATCCTTTCAACTCAATAACGTCGGCAACTTTAGTTCTTCTACGGATCTCCTCATTTCTGATTGGATCTCGTCGAGAAATACCAAGCATAGGTCTCTCCTTAGCTAGCTGAGTGAGATTGAGCTTTCTTATGAGGCCTATTGTGAGTGACCACGTCTCTCTCCCATATATCATCACTGGCAACACACACTGGTTAAAGACTTTCGTCAGGCATGAGGCGTGAGGCAATGCGGTATTGTTGACGAAAAGGCGTTGCGAAGTTTTCCGAACGCTGTCGAGTCTAAAACGACGATTGACCTCTTGCTCGAAGTCAGACCTATCTAACTGGACTGTTTGTCCCAGGTAGATATACTCATCAACAACTTCGAGAACAAAGCTCCTAGCGGATATTGGAATGGGCACGACATGGGCATTAGACTCGACTTTCGTCTTGCCCATGTTAATTTTAAGGCCCACCTGTTTGGAAACTCTATTGAGATCATTGAGCATTATGCTCAGCTCTTGTAGCGAGTCTGCCATGACTACGATGTCGTCGGCAAATCGAAGGTGAGTAATACACTCGCCATTGATGTTAATGCCGAATCCTTTCCTCTCCAGTAGCTTGAAGGCATCCTCCATTGCAGCTGTATACAGTTTCGGGGAAGGTACAATAATAGGCTGATAACATACATATAAAAATATATCTTAGCATCTATTGAGAATAAAATTGTGCCATCCATAATAAAGGAGGTGGTGGAGGCCCGGATGCTTTTTAATTTGTCAGGGTTTTTACTTAGATATTTAAAAGGATCATTTAATTATCTCATTAAATTGCTTACTAACTTCTGTGATTAATGCCCGGACTTACTTAAAAATCTCCGGACTTTTTGAGAGACATCTAACTTATTGTCAGGACTTTTCAAATGGTAATCCTAGTTGCGTAGCTCAGCAGCAGTTGGCAGTTGCTCCGAGTAGATTATAATAATAAATAATGGAAATCAAAGAATATATAATATTCAGTCGTATCTGATAAGACTGGAAGCCGACCCTTTTTTTTATTTTTTTTTATTGGTGCCCAGTGGAAATTCTTCATGAACTTCCTTCGCCCCGGGGAAGGGCGAAGTGGTATGCCGGACTCCTACCGGCTAAAACTACTGCAGCGGTCATCTTCGGCACCTAAGGGAGGCTCCAGGTCCTCGTATGATCACACTAGAGCCGCCAGGTGCCACGCCTATAGGCACATCCCTGAGAGGGTGACTGTAAAGCGGTCACCCCCTCGGGGGGATTGTAAAGGATCCCCCAAAGCGTCCCACGGCAGTGCGTGACCACATGCGTGCTACCGGGAAGCCGACCCTTACATAGCTGGGAAAAGAGAAGAAATCTAGACGAAAGACAACATGAAGTTAAAAAACCAATATAAAAAAATGCTTTCGTTCAATTAAAAGTTGCCACATATTAACAACTTTTGACATTAAAAACGCTGTTTTATGGTGTTATAGTAGCAGGCACTGATATTGAGAGCTGACCTTACCCCTCACCCCTTTCACCTGCGCAGTAGTATTTTTAAGGTCTGTTTGACGGTATGCAACTGCGCAAACGGAACTCTCATTGAGCGCCCAAGGGCGCCTTAGCACTTTTATTATTATTATTTGGAATTTAGTAAGCTTATTTTTTTAAATTAATAATTTAGCATCTTACGCTTTCCAGTAAACAAAGTAAACATGCTGTATTTTTGTTTACCTTGATCGTATAAATGCACTTAGCTGGTTTTAATAGACTCCTAGAGCGAGGTCAAGATTCGTGCGCGAATGTAGGTCCTAGGTTTTCAAGTTTGCTTTGATAGGTACCTTTATAATACAAAATGAAATTCGCAATCGCGTTCTATGGTGTTCGGGATGTCAAAGTAATTTTTGACAAAAGGATAACGCTATATTGACGGCATTTGAAAATCGAAAAACTCAAAAAGGTCTATTCTTTGTTGGGAATCACATGGAACATAACATATTATATATAGTATAAGGTAGTCTTGCTGCTGGACACAGGCCTCCCCCAAAGATCGCCACAATGACCGATATGGGTGTGTTGTGGGCTCATTGGGGGTTTTGTCATAATCGCCACGCTTGGCAGACGGGTTGGCGATCGCAGTTGAGTTGTAAATGTACTCGAAGGACGCTGCTGCCCATCCTCCAGCTAATCCCTTAGTCAACTTTTATGACATCCACGGTAGGAGATGCGGTGGTGGTATTCTGAGCCGGCACAACACGGCGATGCATTACAAGCTTAAAATCATTATTTTTAATTTATGCGAAAAATATTAAATAATGAAACCAAATAATTTTCTTTGATCCGCAAAATATTGGAAAGATGGTAATTTGCATACCACCGATATTCATTAGTTTTATTTTAAAATTATTTTATGATTAATCATAAAGGTTGTTAATAAAATTTTATATTCGACTTCGTTAAGTCCCCAACAGGTGGATACGATGACCTATGACTATAATATTGTAAACTTTTAGGGACATATTTACAACATGTGTCTGTATCAATTACTGTGGTTCCGTGCTGATTTATTTGAGACTAGCTGTTGTCCGCCCGCTTCGGTAGGCGTCAATTATATTTAGCCGACTACGGTGAAGTAATCCAGAGGATTATGATTTTGACCGGTAAATATGTATGTGGGCATGCATGTATGTATAATCATCTATTCCCTCAGATTGCCTAAACTACTACTACAAATGAGATGTCGTTGGAAGCATCGTACTATTCCGCAGGTTATAGGCTATATGACGTCACATAAAATTCAACAAAACGAGTAGAAGAAAATTTCACAAAAGAATGTTAAACTAGTAAATACATTTCTCTTTTCAGATATAACTGCTATGAACCACCATTTTAACTTATAGCCTACTAACTGCGGAGTAGCACGACGCTTCCAACGACACCTAATTTTTCAAAATGCGACGAGTAGTTTAGGCGATCTGAGGGAACAGATGAATATATATGAATACGTACCCACATACATACATACCGGTCAAGATCATAACCCTCCTTTTTGCTTCACCGTTGTCGGATAAAAAATAATGCCTGACCGCTCAAGTGCGGTAAAGGCGAAGCATCTGAGTTACATAATCTGAAAACACAACGTCTAATAAATAAGTGAACTAATTGAAAACATAAACCACTCCACGTTCATCAACAAGACATCTAGTTGTTTTAATTTAAACACGCCCAGAATTATAATTAACTTTATTTATGGAGCGCATTTGGATTTACGATTGAATAATCATTATAACCAATTCGATCGGTTTTAAGTGTATTATTTAGTAGATAATTTGAGGTTTTTGAACCATCTGGCATGCGAAGTATTGGTCCAATAAATATCTGCCCCGAGCTAATTTATTGTCTGTATTATGGATAGACTAATCAGCTTTTACAGTTATATAGCCGAAAAGACTAGCGTCTTTGATTAGCGCGTTCCAAAAGCTATGTGCATCCAATTGCAAGAACATTGGACGCCGAGTTATCCTTTATATCAGGGGTGTTACGGATACGGATAAGGATATTTTACGGATAAGAAAATCGGTTTCGGTTACGGATATTAAAAATATTTGAGATATCCGGATAGATTCGGTTAAGAATCTAAATACATGTATAATTTAACAATAACTTTCCCCCACATTCCCTGGTGTTCACAGATTTCCTGTGTTTTAAAATCAAATATTTTTTTTAGCAATTATTTAATGAAAATTTAAATACATTATTTTAAGAAAAATCACATTATATTACCATTTGTCATATAATAATATTAAAAATAAAGTAATATGGAATTTCTTTTGAACAAAGCGAACTTTTTCTCCGGTAGACTGCCGCGGACTAAAATAACAGTAGTTGGCAGATACGCAACTTCTAAATAAAACTGCGGACAAAATTACCATTATGTGCGTTGAGTGTGCATGAATGTCGCGAGGGCACCAATTGGGCGCTGGACAAATGGTTCTTCTTCTTCTGTTTGGGGATTCCACCCCAAGTAATAACCGTACTATCTGAAACATTTATTTCGGTTACAGATAGGGATATATAATAATTTCGTATGTCCAAAAGTTTCGGTTACGGATACGGAGCTCCATCACATCCGGGCTTCATAGACAACTGGATAATTGCACCTGGTGCATTGCTGATCTAATTTCTAATAATAAAAACGTAAAATTATCTTATATCAATATTTGATTGGATTTAATGGGTTTTTAGGTAGGTGTGACGATGTGATAATCTTTACATCCTAAAGGTTAAATGTACACTAACTGCTGCCGATTGACGTGTAATAAAAGACCGAAAAAGAAAAGAAAATGCGCAGTGCTTTAAAAAAGTTACGTCCTTTTGTAATTAATAATGAATGAAGAAACATGAAATGTAATGAAATAGTTCACGTATGGAGAAAATAATTCAGAAATATTTACATGGTCATTTTTAAATCGTCATGACATATAACATAGTTTACCTATATCAATTCTTTGCACTTGTATCAACAAATGTAGGTATATTGTGTGTTGTCTGGTCTTAATATTATTGAAACGACTTTATATAATAATCTTTCATTTTTATAATTAATCAGCTGAGAATGGAAAAAAAAACAAAATATTACATCTCAAATCAATTTATGTTAATGAAAATAAAATAAACAGTCATAAGTTTTTATATTTTATAATAGATATTAATTTATACATGGTTTACTTTTATCTTTTTTTATACACGTGTTGAAAGTCACCCGTAAAACTTAGTCCAGTCCTATAATCTATACATACATAATTTCTTGTCCTGATCGACTGATTCGTCAACGCAGAGCCTAAACCGCTGGGGCTACAACTTGAAATTTTAGCAGTTCAGCTTTTAATAACGCAGGCATCCACTAAGGAAGGAATTTTAGAAATTCCATTCTCATGGTGGTAAAATAGGGTTTGAAAGGTTGTATAAAACTCCGTAATTTTATAAGTTAGATCTATGATGATTAGTATTTGGCTTTTTGGTTCGAAATAAAGAAATACATGTTTCAGTGTTTTTGCAAATTCAACCCTCAAGGGGTTATAACAACAGCTGACAGCTAGTATCTACATATAAATATAGATAGAGACATTTCTATAAATTCACAAACTTTTACAACATCCAATAGACAAACGAGGTTTTTTTTTAATAAAACAATAACACTCTTAGGTATTAGATAGCTAAGGTGACAGCTTTATAATCCAGTATGCAAATTGTAAGTAATAAAACTTCATCACGTAAAATAATAATTTCACTTGTTAAATCCAAATATGGGCTGCCAATAAAATGTTATATCATGTAGATGTTCCTTCATTAATATATTTCTCGTTATATTTTTGCAACATAAATATTAGAAAGAGAACAGCAAACGTGACAAATATTTTCTTGTATGGGCAATGGGCCCTCTACAAACTTTGATTATTATACCTAGTAACGAAATGCATGTAATTTTTTCTTTTATGATGTTTAGATTACAAAGGCATTCTTAGCTAAACCTTGTCGAAATAGAATATTGAGAATAAGAAATTCGGCATTGAATATGCTATCGATGACCAACGCCATCTATTAGCGCCTCGACGAACTACAATATTCGCAGCGATGATTGTAATTTCCAGATCCCATTGCTACGTAGTTAAAACCAGAGTTAATAAACACTTCATTTCTCGTTTAAAACATTATGTACACAAACTTCACAGCAATAACGACTCCTGACACAATATCCTACACAAATGTAAATCACTTACCAGTGGGGGAGATTCCATAATCTATATCTATGTATAATAATTCATACGTGAAAAAAAAGCTTTATACCCCTTTTTACGCACATTGCGCGCACGAAGGAGTATGAGATTTGATATAGTTAAGTCCATATGGAGGAGGAGTGCAGAAATTTAAAAAAAAAAATATTACAAATACATAAAATCAAATTAATTTTTTTAATGAATCACGGTTCAATTTCGGCCCCTGGACGACCACTAGTAAGCATAAGTTAAAAATCATCATCATCATCATTTCGGCCGAATAAAGTCCACTGCTGGACACAGGCCTCCCTCAAAGATCACCACACCCACCGATATCGATGTACTGTGTGCTTATTGGGGCGTTTTTCCATAATCGCCACGCTTGGCAGGCGGGTTGGCGATCGCAGTTGAGTTGGCAATGTATTCGAAGGACGCTGCTGCCCATCCTCCGACTAATCCCTTAGTCGCCTTTTACCACACCCACGGGATGAGATGGGTTGGTGCTATTCGTAGCTGGCACCACACGGCCTTAGTTAAAAATAGTCCACTTAAATCTACCGATCGATCGATCGATCACCAACCCGCCTGCCAAGCGTATAGCATTCCAATGACTAGGTAATCATTAATGTGAAATAACCATACAAACACTCCTTTACCTATGCACAAAACAATATTGTATTTATGTAAGCTCGTCACAATTTGCGAAGGATCATAAAACTGATTTGTAATTTAAATAAAACATTCAATTATAATAATGAGGTTGCCGTTATTCCGCCATCGCTTCGCACACGTGGTCGGGATGGCCGAATTTGTTCATTTACATAAAGAATGCTCAATAGTGAAATATGATTAGAATATTAAGTGGGAAATTAATAGATATGTCTTGCCAGGACAGTGTCATATCTTAATAAGTGGCTCTAAGGAATGTTGTGTTTGTTAAACGAATATTCAGTACAATGGTATGGCGAAACCCAGTACTACTAAGTAAAGTTGGGCGTTATAACACATAACACATTAAATATTCAAATATATTTTTATAGCAGTATAACAAATTATTAGAAATCTACCAAGACTGTTATAATATATATTATAGCCATTGTTTTAATTTTAATTTCGATATTTTGGATACAGTGCCATCTAGCTTCGTTTAGGTCACAGTACATGTACGTACGATATCGAAGAACTAAGTAATTTAATCTAACTTATAATAGATGGCGTTTGTTTTACATATTCAAGGTTAAATGAGCACTCTTTATTTAGAAATAAGAGCTACATTGACTTGCTACAACCAAAAATAATGAGATAGCATGATTGAACTCCAAGAATTACATTATAACAGTTTAGAGTTCATTGCACCGAACATATTTCGTTGGTTTTAAATTGCGAATATTTATTTGCGGTTGCTACCGACAAACTACATAATGTTTAGGTTTTGCTACATTTTGGAACAAGTAGGTAGTTTAGTTAATATTTTAATTTAGTTTTCATCATCATCATCATCGTCATCGTAGTTCGATTACGTATGCTATCAGGTGTAAATATAGGTCTAGTGTAAAGTGTGAATAGTTTTAGTGTTCTAGATATAAACACAACTTATTTTGTACCAAATACAACTCAAAAGACTAAATAAAATCGAACCGTAATATCAACTTTTACAATGTAATACAACTCTTTCAATATAATGTAACACTAAATAACATACAACTCATTATAATTATAACAAACAACGCTTTAACCAAAAATAAAATACAACTCATTATAATTATAATAAACAACACTTTAATTATAATACAACGACGCATATAACACTCTAAGATATAACATTATTTCAAATAACATTTTAATAAATATTATAACACTTTAAAACAACAGTTTAAAAAATATAACACAGCAGTATAATTCATTGAAAAATTATAACACTTTAGCCCATCTTTACTACTAAGTCGCAGTTTTTTTTTTTTTTAATCTTTGCCCCACACTAGGATTTCTCCTGTGTCGTGGGTGCGTTTACAGACACAAATTCCACACACAATACACCCAGACCCGGAACAACTACCTGCAGATATTACAAATATTTGGTCCGTGCGGGAATCGAACACACGACCCGGAGCGCAGCAGCCGACTGTATCAGCCACTGCACCATTATCATAATATTTCAGTAAAAGTGTATTATTAAGACACTTTTACTGAAATATTATGATAAAGGTACTATGCGATTTCTTTGTGGATTAAAATTTACCCCCATCCAATGTTAATTTCCCATGATTGACTATGGTGATGATTGTTACAATGACCTGAATGCAGATCTGCTCAACAAAATTGATCGCCTTCTGTATAACTGCATTCGATACGTTTTCAATCTACGGAAGTATGACCATGTGTCGGCGTACAGAACGCTTCTTAAATGGTATTTATACAGGGTGTCCAGTAAATATCACGACACACGGAGTGAGAGCTTGGGTCAATACCTACCAAAAAAACACAATATATGTTCACCAAAATCTTACGGATTTACTGTAGGTTAAAGTTAAGCGATGAGAAAATTGTACTGTGAAAATTAGGTATATATTTATATTATGTCAACGATTTAAAACATCTTGCATAAAATTCGCTACCTATTTAACTACTCACAGTTACACTGTCTGGGCATCTACCATGTTTTGCCTCTGTATGACCCTAAGGTCGACTGGTAGAAAATGCCTAATGGCATTAAGTCCACCTTTTTACAGTTTTTTTTCACATAAAGTATTAAATAAATAACGAAAATCCAATTATTTTCATACAAATTTGAATAAGTAATATACAACTCTATTTAGTGGGACTATAGATTCTACGTGCAAGACCCAGCGTGGGCAGACCCCCACGACGTATACCGACAACCTGGTGAAGGTTGCAGGAAACAGCTGGATGCAAATAGCGCCGGACCGGTCTTTGTGGTGATCTTTGGGGGAGGCCTATGTTCAGCAGTGGACGGCTTTCGGCTGAGATGATGATGATAGACACGCGCTAGGAGGATTTGATGCTAAATGATGACCATCAATCTTAACAGCCGGTTCTAGGGATGTTTCAAGTACTTTTTAATTCATCTTTGAACTGGTACTCTTTCGCGGGTTGAATACATTATTTCTAAGAAATATCGGGTCTATTCATATTACACATTATATTCGTACATTTTCTACTGAAGAAAACTGATAAATAAGCGCATGCGCCTTACACACACAACGTTGCACTATAATTTAATTTAATTTTTTATTCTCGTTGCTCTCAAAGAAGATTCACTTCAATAAAATTGGCGCATACCAATGCTATTAGTACTTCAGTACAGGCATCACTTAAACAGTTAGAACCATTACAATATTTGCGATGCAATAAGGTACATATATAATATATAACTACTCGTATATTATAGGTATATCTATATTACATACTTTTTTTATAGGCCTTTGTTCAGCAGTGGACGTCCTCTGACTGATGTGATGTGTCTATTGAATCTCAACATAATTATACTAGTAGGTGTAAGGCGAACACCTCACCCCTAGCCGTAGGCTATACCATAGGTAAGTGGAAGGACACCGTAGGTTTTTAGCCTGTAAGAGTCCGGCATGCCCCTTCGCCCCTCACAAGGCGGAGGAAGTCTATGAGGATTTCCCCTTGACAATAAAAGGTGTAAGGCGCCCGTTGTAACGAACACTTTCAGTAAATATAGTCATACTTATATACATTTTTTCTTACGGCGTTACAGAGTCAGTGCGTCAGTGTTGAGCGTAAATATATTTATTATTATTTTAGTGATCATTATATTTGACAATATTAGAAAAATATTGTCACTTGATACAGCAATAATGTTTTTATATCCAACATTACAACCGTTTGCGGGGCATATCATTTCTAAATCCATTCTTTATGATCACTGATCCCATGCAATTTTCATTCTTAAAGTTTTGATCATGAATTTATAATGGTTCCTCTTGCACAAATCTGCAATAAAGGTCGAAGTGATCGAACTTATACACCAATAATTTCTACTTAAGTACCACCCAATATTTACCTACTTATTTTCTTGTTTTGATGGGCTATGTTTATACCTAAAGCGCATAATTTTTTTTTATGGCTGTTGTATGGCATTTGCAAATTTTTTATCTGTTTCTACGACAGGCGGAAAAACCATTAATGACACAGTATTATGTTCGCGTCGAAAGAAAAGCATATTGTAACGCTTTCCATACATCTCTTACACATCTTACTGTTACTGCGTATTAGTACGAGGTGGGGTGTAGGACGAGGTCTCCCTCGCTTTAGACTTAACATAATTCCTAAAAAGGTTGGAAGTGATATCTACGCAATCATTTAGTGTAAAAAATTTAAAACTATATAAGGCAGTCTATCGCAGTCCACTGCGGTACATGAACTCAAGTTGAGCCAAAAGACTTCGTCCTTGGCATTATTGTCGAAAATAAACCTCATTTACCACAAAATTGATTTGTCTGTTGTCATTTTGGACTTATCAAAATGTTCAAAGTTCTTTTTTTAAAGTAACGCATAATTGTGCTCTTTAAAAATAGAATTCGAAATATTTCTTGTCTTTTTTTACATTTTGGCGTAAAAATTATTCAAACATGATGTTACTAATGCCCACTATTATCCTCTTATAATGTATATTTTAACATTTAAAAGTAGTTCTAATAGGCTATTACATTATCTTAGCATATATATAAGCCGTGTGTTATCGGCACATGGCAGTGTTGTTTATGATATTTGTAATTCTATAGTAATACGTTGATGGCGTCTCTGTCATTGTTTTGTGTTGTGGCAATGACGTCAGACATGTTTTTTTTTTAAATTTTAGTAGTGGTTTAAGGTACCTCCTTCGAGACTGATACATCATCCATACATAGGCACATTTCAGTCAATGTGTGTACTATTAGAATCGGCCTCGATCCCGTTCTTTTACGTTCTTGTATCGATATATTTTTAGTTTTTTTATAAATTTCAGTGACATCTGTCTAATGTAGATCGAATTAGAATATTTGTTATCTCATATAATTACCATGTACTATATTTCGATACCTCTTTTTTTTTTCTTTTTTTTTTGTAATATTTTAACGGCCCTGGATATTCGATACCTCAATACCAAAGTGTTACAAGTCTAAAATTCTGTTAGTTTGAGATAAGTATGAGAAATTTCTCCATAGATGATTACCCACCATTTCCAAAGAGAAACAAGTCTCTCATATATATAAATCTTAAACTGGTGGTGGTGACTTTGGAACTGAAGTATCGATTTGAATAAACAAAATGTCGTGTGCCTGCGGAACTTTTGTCATAATCGCCACGCTTGGCAGACGTGTTGGCGATCACAGTTGAGTTATAAATGTACTCGAAGAATGCTGCTGCCCATTCTCCGCCTAATCCCACAGTCGCCTTTTAAGATACCCACAGGAAGAAACCAAATGACAACTCTATAGCACTAGCAATCTGCGAGTAAAACGGCTGTGACAGTGACGACGGACGGACATGGCGAAACTAAGGCGGTCCCTTGTTTGACGGAAGCCTAAAAATGCCCGTATGATAATAAATTAAAAAAAATATTTGAGGATTTTATTTATAATAAACCTTTTTAACAAAAAAATACTGACTTCAAAAACCCTACACAACATAAAATATTAAAACCACTTATGTTGCCTGTAAGTTTTTTTTTACCTTTGCAGTAGTGGTACAATTTTTTTTTTTTAAATAAATAAAAGAAAAGTTTCTTTTTAGTGTAAATAAATGTGAAAACTTTTTCCAATTTGGTATCAGTATTTAACACTAAAATAAGTATGACTTAATCGGTTCTCTGATCTGAGGGGAATCGAAACTATTAAGACGTCATCTAGATAAGAATTAACCTGTTTATTGAAGCTGGTTAAAAAACTACTCAAACAAATGTAATGAAACTTATATGGGACCAACTCGAAAGTACTCTGCACCAGGTAAAAAATAATTCTCAAATCGGTCTACAAATCTCGGAGTAATCGGTGTACATAAATTAAAAAAATAAAAACGCCACTAATTGAGAACCTTTTTTAAATCTGTTAAAATATAACATCCAATTCGAACATTATTTATACATACTAGTATTAACAACTAAACTTGTTTTTACATAAAAAAGAAAATGTAAGAAATTATGATGACGCATGCGATGGCTATTAATTTGACATTTTATGTCAACTTTATAGCCATCATCACGTGCGTCATCGCGGAAGAGTCACATGACGTCATTCAAGTGTTAGGTAAATTTACGCAACAATATTACTAATAAAAATAATCAAATACATTTCAAACTCACTTAATTATAATACATGTATAACAATAATATCAGCCTGTAATTTGTTCCACTGTACAACAAAGTCTTCTAGTTTGTATAAATAAGCAACGAGCGATAAAACACTTTTAAACGGATTACATCGCGTATTTTATAGATTTTTGTTTAAAACAAAAATGTTTGCAGTGTTCGTGGTCGATAATAATTAGTAATAATAGCGAAAACCTAAGCCATTACGAAGCAACGAGCATGAATCAGTTTGATATTGAATTCTTACAGAATAGCACTACCGCATATTCATATGCATCATCATCATAATCATATCAGCAAAAGGATGTCCACTGCTGAATAAAGGCCTCCCCAACAGATTTCCGCAAAGTCCAGTTACTTGCCACATGCATCCAACGGCTCCCAGCGACCTTCACCAGATCATCCGTACATCTCGTTGGAGGTCGCATATTTTCCTATGCATCGCCATATTGTATTTTTTTAAACGATACCTAAGCGATATTATTACCTGTGTGGTGCCAGCTAAAAATAACACCACCCCATCTCATCCCATGGGTGTCGTAAAAGGCGACTCTAGTAACTATGTGTGAGCGTAGTTGAGTTCCGGGTGAAGAGGAGGAACAGCCAGTCAAATTACGGAAGAAAGCATTCCAACTTAAGCCTTAGACAGGCTGCGTATCAGTAATCAGTAGATTGCTTATCAGCAACAACAATACTTACATATCCGTTATATTAATCGCTATTCAATCAATTTTTTAATGAAAATTATTCGTATAACTTTTATTACTTACGTGATAAGCCAATTCACACTCGGCGGGCACAATAACGTTACTCGTGGCTGTGATTTCAGACAGTCGCAGTCGCGACTTATCCTGTAACGTGAGACCAATTACATATGTACAGGTAATTTAATTTTTAGACCATTCGAGCGACCGATGATGAAACACTCACTATGATGATCCATGTCTCGTTTCTTTCGGCTCATTTCGAGAAGAATTTAGGAATTTTAGGGCTCGGGCGCTACTAAAATGATTAAGACAACTGCGTGATTTTCTGTGTGGTGTCTGGCCTAAGAATACCACACCACCACGCCATCGCCTCCCGTCGATGTCGTAAAAGGCGACTAAGGGACTCTAAACCAGAGGGATGGGCAGCAGCGTCCTTTCTGTGGAGCGGTGGCCATTCTGCGCTCACCAACCCGCCTGCCAAGCGTGGTGAGTACTGGCAAATTCCCCCCAATATGATGACACAGTTGTGGAAATCTATGGGGGAGGCCTTTGTTCTGTAGTGGACGTTGTATGGCCGATATGATGACCCAATTTATTTGAAATAAATCATCAATTATGATATCTAAGATATTTCATCCTCAAGTCGTGATTTTCAAGCCCCTACCATTGTATTGTTGTATAAGCTCTATCGCAGTGATATGGCATACAGATTAAATATAATTACACAAGGTAATTCATTGCATACTACTTTAAAAGTAATTTTAAATTATATATCTAACAACTGCACGCCCTAGCTTCGCACAGGCTGGTTTATACAAACCCTATTGCAGTGCCACCTATCGGCTCCAATTTTGAATCTAAACTATCCAGGGACCCACTCAAAGAACACAAAAAGAAAAACTAAATCGGTCCAACCGTTAAGGAGGACTTCCGTGACATACACACGTACAGAAGAATTATATATAGAAGATTAAACATTCCTTATTACTAAGCATATCTCATTTTACATAAAAATACCGATATAGTACTTGAATGTTATCTTATCAAAATCGAGTCAGTACCATCATTAACTTACAATTAGCATTTAATTGATATTTATCTACAAATCATGCAAGTAATATAAGCATAGGAGGAAACATCTGTTACATTCCTTTTATTACCTTATCAGCATATAAAATGGATAATTGTTTAGAGGTTATAATTGCTAACAGCGTACTATGCAAATGTTTGAAAACAAACAGTAAGCGACTTCCTCATTGAAACAGCGCTATTAGCCATAATACATAATGTGTGTATGTTATATTCGAAAACGCTCATCGAGTGAAAAAAATCGACCATCATGCGATGCGGTTTTTTTGTATCATCCACACAAGCTGTGCAAAATAAATACATGTTCGCGGCATTAGGCTGCTGTCCAAGGGCCATCCCAGCCGTAGCTTAACCTAATAAGAAAGTAATAGTCGCAAGCACGGCTGCCGAGTGTGACGTCCTGGGTTTGATTGCCAACTTTGACTACCAGAGAACACACAATCGAAAGCAACGCAAGGGTTTAGAATATAGTTATTATCTTATCTCCTACTGTGGGTGCAGCGGCAAGACTTAAAGTAGATCAGTTCTACTACACATACGAATACCTACACAGAAAATAACCAGGCAATAATGACTTTTAAATAAAGCGGCTTTTGAAAAGGAAAAGAGGTACTCAGAAGAAACAATATTATATATCAACAAATGTCACAACTATTTCCGCACTTATGTTTTCCTTTTATGCTCGGATCATGGAAATAACTCAAAAATACGTACGTGACTTCAACATCATGGTAAACAGCCATTTTAATAATATTCTTTATATGTCTACAATCGTGAGAAGATCCATCAGACGCAATGAACCACGGAAGCATACTCATATTTATGTCTTCATAAGTTTATAATATTACAATTACTTTGCATATCAATGCCTCGCTGCAAATTATAATTATAATTGTATATTTTATTAAGTAAAATCCATAATTTTATAATGATATACACTGTTAGTTTGTTTATGCCTAAGCTCCGTTACTGTTTTACCGACTTTGATAATTTCTTTTGATGTAGATGGACAACAAACTGGTACTGGTCGTAGGTCTCTTATTGCATTGCCGGCTTGGTAGTTACCACCACAGTGCCAGTTATTCGCTGCTGAGCACTAGTGTTTAAATTTAAGACATTACTGTGGTCCGCTTAGATGGGCAATGTACCTAGTGAAATTAATGGGCATAAAGAGACTAAATATCTTCGGTGACGAGCGCAGTATGGTACTACGCAGGATTTATTTATTTGGGATAGACAAACAGCTACACATTATATCTTAGCTAATTAATATTAATACAAAAACAAAACAATCGTGCAACTCACACCGTTATCCACAGTTTATACAAAGCAAGTCCTGGGTAGCATTATAATTGTTATGGCCACGCATGACGCTTTCCACCAGGCGAATGACTTGAGACCGGCACTGTAATTTGCTAAATACAGCGACAGCAGCTATCGCACAGCCAATCACCCACGATGGCAAATCGCCTGAAAGGTGAGGATGCAATTTTTAGCTCATTAATCGTCCGATGGAATGTCCGTCAGAGATCTTCGCCTGTATTGATATCGTCAAATACGTAATACCAAAATGACGTTTGACTGCGGCGTCAGTCGTAAAATACTTCCGTTTCTACATATTCGCGTAGTATGAGCAAGTTGCCTGTATCCGTGACTGATGCGTGCGTGAGCCAAACAACGTGGAACAAAAGATACGCTAGGATCGTTGGACACGCCATTATATACTCACTTAAATGAATGGTGTGTGTAAATAAATGTGAACAAATATTTCGCAGTGCCAATCGCCTGGGGTATTTGCTTGCAAATCGAAGCATCGGGCTAAAAGACATTCTATGTCTACATCGCTGCAGTGCAAGGGTGCACACTTCAACTAACATTCTGCCACCACGCCCTTTTTGGAGATGTGTGCATACGCACAGTAATATATGTGGATACACTCACAAGAAAAATTGTAGGGTGCGTATTTGTGAATTGAATCATGTGCAATAAAATTAATTAAATGCCATAATTTAAGTAAAAACTGCTATTTATACGATGTCTAATCATAAATTACGGTTTTGATGTATTTTTTGCCTGAGTTTGCCTCGAATAGGCTCCGAATCCACTCAACGGATTTCAATGAAAATTTTACGAATTTTAACTAAATTCTTCGTGTATTATTCCATTTCGATACCTGGCAGGGTTCGGAAGATATCAATATAATTTAAGGCTAGCAAAGCGGGCGGTAACGGCTAATTTTAAATAAATAAAATGCCTTTGGAACCTATGTTATCAGGCAAGAGATGCGTTACGAGAATTCATATGAAGGTTCACCCTTTTATAAATAATAAAAAGATTAAAACGTTCAAACCCACGTTAGTTAAAATGTGTTTTGTCCTTATCTTTCAAAACCAAACGTCGCAATGAAAGATAAGGGCAAAACATATTTTTACTGTAATGGGTTTGAACAACGTTTATCTTTAAATAAGAGGGTTACTGCTTTAGATAGGTGCACAAGGACGATGACGTAGCCTACCCAGCAAATTGTTGTTTGACTGATGCCGACATACTATGTACGGATAAGGATCCATGATTTTTACAGCCCAGAATGGCAAATAAACGTGATCTTCCATATATCTGACTAAGGGTTTGCCAGCGGCTTCACTAGCGGACATTTACTTGCCGCATGCATAAATGAATAAAGTCCTATTAAATAAGGTACCTACTGTGGTGGTTCCCAGTACACTGCTGCTACCTACTTCGAGTCTGCTCCGGACCATCTAAATCCACTAGTGATGACTCGTGATCTCGGCCGCCCAAATACACCTTCCCCATTATTGATCGACGTCATTTAAGGTATCGTTCTCATGGACTCGCATGATGAAGTTACCCTTCCATCGTTATACCGTCCTCGCCGGCGAGACCCGTTGCGACGAGCCATTCCATTCTCTCCCTGACCCTTGCTCGAGCCGGTACACGTCGAGCCTATAAGTTTCAATATTATGTACCTAAATCATATCGTTCATTTCTTTTTTTAGCAGCTTGTCCCCCTTTTTATGTTTTATTGGTCGCTTAGTGGAAATGCTTCATGAACTTCCTTCGGCCCGGGGTAGAGCGAAGGGGCATGCCGGTTTCCTACCGGCTAAAACCAATGGAGCTGTCCTCGTAAGATGACACTAGAGCCACCCATTAGTGCCACGCCAATAGGCACAGCTCGTAGGGCGTGACTGTAAAGCGGTCACTCTCTCTAGCATAGGGAAGGCAACTGTAAAAAGGTTGCCTCCCCAGGCACCTCTCGGGAAGGATTGTAAAGGATCCTCCCATGCCTTGCTGTGCGCTGTGGTGCACAACTAGATTTCCACAACTATCGGTTATACATGCCGCCCGCATCCAACTCACAGCTATCGTCACCATCGTCGTCTGTCCATCTCATAACGCGGCTGTCCTACGCTGCGTTTTCCAGTACATAGTCTCAACCCCCAAATCTTTCTGCCTCATCGGTCATCAGTTCATTAAGCCATGTGGCCCGCTTATTCCCACTTCAGGTTACTAATCAACCGGTCAACAATGTGTTCAAGTTTACCGAGCACAATTACAATCTCCGACTACTAAAAATTGAGTAGAATGAAATTCAAATAATAATTTTACCAACCTGGGAACTGTACTCCGGATCAGGCTCATCTTACGATCACTACACCAATCAGACCAATTAGATTTTTAAGAATCCTGCAGAATTTTATCATGGTCGACGTCATCATTTCAGCCGAAAGCCAACCATAAATCATAATCTCAAAAATCGCCACAACGACCAGTCTGGATTTTTGTGGTGTGTGCTCATCGGGGAATTTGCTATAATCTCCAGGCATGGCAGATGGGTTTGTGATCCAGTTGAGTTAAAAATATACTCTAAGGACCCTGCTACCCATCTTCCGACTAATCTCATAGTTACATTTTACAATACCCACGGGATGAGATTGGGTGGTGCTATTCTTAGTCGGCACCGCATGGTAAAGTATGATAATTTAAAGGCCTTGAAATTTCCTTTTTATTAAGGAAGAGGAAGATAAATGAGTCCGTGACAATGTATGTACTTATACCTAAGTCGTATGCAAAATATACGAAGGTTCATTTCTTGGAACGACGTTATACATCACTTGGTCACACTCGGGAATTTCCTCACTTTATAATATTTATTTTGTACCTCAGTTTGTTTGTCTGTTATTAATTAATTAGCATATATGAGACTGTAGAAGGTAAAAGAATGATGCAAATAGCGTTACTTTGGAATGCGACAGAGTTAAAAACATGGCATAGACGAAATTAATAAGACAGATTAGCCGCGGAAAGCCGCACACAAATATGCCTTGCAGAATTTTTGATTCTCTTCGCTGTATTGGTATTCTCATTCAGTATATTCCGTGTTTGAAATATGTTCATTATGTGCACGTCACTGGTTGTAACTATGTAACAACCGCCCCGGTGCTAATGTCAAACATGCCTGAGCCTCCTGATGCCACTATATGGTGGGGGGCCTTGGGGTTACGGGCGCGTAGATTGGGGAATCTGCGTGCTTATATCGAGTGACCCCCGGGAAAAGGTGGCGCGCACCTGGACACGTGCCACCGTGTTCCAAATGGTTAAGCCTCTCAGGGCGGCTCTAGTGTGATCATGCGAGGACCTGGAGCCTCCCTTAGGTGCCAAAGATGACTGCTCCAGTGGCTTTAGCCGTTAGGAGTCCGGCATACCCCTTCGTCCTTCCCCGGGGCGAAGGAAGTTCATGAAGAATTTCCATTGGGCACCAATATAAAATAAAAAAGGTGGTTAAGCCTGTTCACCTCCGCCCTTCCCGGAGCGGAATAAGCCCATGATAGATAAAAAAAAAACTATGTATCAACTGGCTGTATTACGTATTTCCATATTGAAATAAAAATAATCCAAAACTATTTTATAATCTGTCGGATGTGGAGGACGGTCTAACACTCACCTGTCAAACGCTGCACTTGCCCCGTACAGAACACAAAAGAGCATGAATACAGGCAGATAAAAAATACAAAGATGAAAGTAAAAGCTGTACCTACGATATCTTTCTTCCATACACGAAACACACGATGTTTACGCATTTTTTGTCGGTTCACATGTAGGTACATACAACGAGCCCGATAAGTAAATAAATATATCACGCCCAGCCTCTGATGGAGCATTCAGATCACGATTTGTATATTTCCCACGGTATTCCACGTAATTGCCAGATGCATTCGAAGTTTTGTCACTAAATCTTGGTTTTTCTTACTAATGTTGCTAGTCGAATAATTTTAGAGGTGACTCGAGCCACTGCGCATCATCCTAGTAATAAATATTGTGTCTTAATTCTGAACGGAATCGAAATTCGAATATGGGCCCCATGAGTAAGTTCAAGGTCACTCAGTGAGCTATGCTTGGTATTTTTCTCGAATCCAATCAGAAATGAAGAGATCCGTAGAAGGACTAAGTTGCCGATATAGCATTAGTAAGCTGAATGTGCGGGGTACATTGCTCGTAGAACTGATGGCCGTTAGAACAAAAACTGGGAGTCGTCAGATGCGGACGGCATGTAAAGTCGTTGTGGAAATCTACAGCGGAGGTCTTTAAACAGCAGTGGACTACCTTCGGTTGACATGGAGATGATTATATGATGATGCGACCGTTTGTTTCAATAATCAGAAGCGTAAATTTAATTTCTAACAACTAAATTGTAACTGTACAAGATCTTTAATACGGTGGTTTTAATTTGGTTCAACTTGTGTAGAAGTTTGAGGAGCGTTTTTCATTGTCACATAGATTGGAAATTAATAGTCGACGATTATCCAATCACATTTATTATTCGCTTTTAATGGATAAGATTTTAGTTACAACGTCTCTTTGAAGGAAATGTAAAAAACGTTTGGGACATGTCTATGTGTCGTTTATCCAAAAAGAGTAATTCGCAACTGTTAACTCATATTGTATCTATGTTTTATTTGGCCTACAGGAGGGTGAAGAGGACGTGGGTGATTTATACCAAGACGAAGAGAATGGAGCCGCGTTACTCATCAGAAGACATCCCAAACATGGAAAACTGATTGTGGTGAGTTTCATACTTTCATAAATTGTCCCTTATTACTATGGCGATTATGGCAAAACCCCCCAATGAGCCCACAACACACCCATATCGGTCATTGTGGTGATTTTTGGGGGAGGCCTGTGTCCATCAGTGGACTTCGGCCGAAATGATGACTATTGAGTTAATGCAATAAATTATAAAAGCAAACTGTACCTATATGTACCGGTATCTATAGCAAATTCTGATTGTTCGATTATCCAGTCCATCCATTTATAAAAATATAATAGCAGTGTTAGATACTCCATTAAAATTCTCTCATAGGTCTACTGGTCTTTAATATCTATTTCTAAATACGACTCAGTTTAGAATTTTTACTTTAGTGGATATTTTTACTATGTAAAATCTACTAACATATGACAGTCCATGACAATTAGTTACGGCAACGCTATAGAGAACAAGATAGCTACCTAACTACTGGGATCGAGTGCTTTAATTGACACTAATATTTAATAAGAACAGATACTCGTAAATCTGTAGCACATTAAGAGTAACTGGCCAACTT
The DNA here is from genome assembly GCA_947459985.1 of Diloba caeruleocephala. NCBI lineage: Eukaryota > Metazoa > Arthropoda > Insecta > Lepidoptera > Noctuidae > Diloba > Diloba caeruleocephala. The sequence continues at coordinate 8,520,836 of OX381627.1, read as the reverse complement.
AGTAAAAGGGCCTTAACACGATTGTTAAGCGATGCGTGTCAAGAATGAATTTATTAATAACTAGCTGGGACCCGCGGTTTCACCCGCGTTTAATTTAAAAGAAATTTGGAGTACTTCGACATAGACACTTGACATAGAATATATATGTTGGATTTCAAGGGTTTTATTGTTTCCGCGCGGAACCCTAAATATTTTTCTAAAATAAAAGTAGCCTAAGTTATTCCTTATAACGTCAGCTATCTGCCAGTGAAAGTCCCGTCAAAATCGGTCCAGCCGTTTAGATTACCCGGAACAAACAAACAGACAGGCAGACAGACAGACAGACAGACAAAAAATTTAAAAATAGTTTTTTTGTTATAGGTACCGTATATACTTTCATATGCATTTAGTAAAAAGCTGTTATTTTGACATTACAAACAGACACTTCAATTTTATTTATTTGTATAGATTATAACAGATGTTGTAATATTTGGCGCGATTTGCATATATACGTAATACATTACGGTGTCAGTCCAAAGTAGTCAAATCGGCGTCGACACTTGCTCAGTGAGAGATTTATAACTAAGTATTTTATTCGTTGTCTAACCACCTCTGCCTAGTCGCCCAAAATTATACTGCCAAGCTAATGTCTAGGGTTCGATCCCCAGGCTTGGTCCACTACTGCATGGATCCTAATCCGAAAAGCCATGGGTGTATGTTAGTAAACCCCTTGCTGCCCATACTAAATGTTTGGCGCAATTTGAATAAAACGTCAAGCATTCAACAGGATGTGACATTTTCTGGATTTCGGACACGTCCCAATGTCAATGCGCGACTAACCATAAACTAAGACTCTGCTAGAGACGTGACTAGTAAATAATTATAGGGAAATTGGGTATCTATGGACGCGGTAATAAAACATGTCTATTTAACTAGATTTATAAACAGGAAACTGTAGATATATCGAGAAAGGAAGTTACAAGTTGAACTATTCACGTGTTTGAGTATTAATAGGTATGTACGTTATTCGTGTTTCTTCGAATATTGCTACACTGATTTTGTGGCTTTATCATCATTACCTATATCAGTAATAAGACGTCCACTGCTGAACAAACGACTTTGCCAGTACTTACCATGTTTGTCAAGCGTATTGGTGAGCGCAGAATGTCTGCTCTTCAAGAGAAGGGAGGCTGCTGCCTATCCCCCTGGTATAGATTCCGTAAGTCACATTTTACGACATTTTCGGGAGGATAGGAGTAGTGCTATATTCTTAATCCGGAAATCAGATGAAATTTGTGGCTTAGCCTTTTCGTATCTAAATCGAAGAGCAATAGAAAAAGCTTATTTACATTTCGATCTTAACTTGCCGACCATCAGGCAATTTATGAAACAAGCGTTCAAACGCTATCTCGATTCTGCCCTGTCCCACCCTAATCCCCTGGTGGTATCAGCCGTCGATTACCAACCCTCTCGTATCATTAGTGTACGCCCCCCGAGGCACGTTCTGGTCGATCCAGACGATGAAATCACGTTAGATCACATAAAGAGACTCGCGTTGTCTCATTCACTTAACACCCGACCGTTTTACCGCCCTCGCCGCCGAGGATGCCCATCTCACCGACGTCGCGGAGGCCTATCACCGCGTCACCTGCTCGTTCAAGTTAGCACTTCTCCCTCCCGTCTCTTGCTCGCGCCGGCCCGTGCCGAGCCTGTAGCTTTAAATGTCCCTTAATACATTTTAAATAATACCGATCCAGCTGTCCCCAAAACAATAGCTTGTTTCCCAGCAACGCCCTAAGCCGAGGTCCGTGACCCCCCGGGGCGCTCTTAGCGAAAGTTGCTTAGTTTTTAATGTTAATTTTAAGCCTGGCTGGAGGCCTCTTTTGGCTTCGCCAGAAATGACCAGTTAAGCAACCACATTACCCAAAATTTATGCGAGAAGCCCTACAAAAAAAGCTTTGACAACTCGAAACAAGTCAAACAACACTTTACTTTTTTTTATTCACCATTTTCAAATTAAGAATTACGTAGGAGCGTCCTAATTAAAATCATTCTGCATTCTGGAGTTCGAAAATGAAATTTAACAATACTACTTATTTGTTCAAAATTTTGCTTTCATGTCTACCACATCTGCTGACTGCATTGAAAACGCTTATAACAGATATCAAAAGAGCACATCTAGCTATACTGTGAGACCATACACACAATGGCGTTACAAATAAGACTAAGGTCGATTGCTCAACTGCCGGCTCAACAAAGTACAACGTAGGTGTGAAGTTTGAACATAGCTGTGAGGTTTTTGCTTAACCTTCAGACCTTTAAAATTTATGAGGTTAGCCAGGATTTTGGGACAGTAAAGCAAAATATTATGGAGTGTTAAATGCTGCAATGTGGTCAGGTGATCCCCGGTTTAGAACAAATATAGACACCGTTACTTTCTTGGGATTTTAAGATTGAAACCAGGAGTCTATAGTTAATGAATGGGCGTGGAGCGCCCACCTACATCCACCTTTCCAGCATGACATTAGCTCCTAAATTTCAATTGTTGTTCTAGTAATTCTCTAGTAACGAAACTCCGGTTTCGCAGGAGGCCGAATAGTATTAAGAGTTCATGTACATCATTTATTGTCAGTACAATGAAATAATAGTTCAGCCTCTAGGTATGACTAGTTAATCAGTATAGCTAACATGTTTTGCAATCATTATTAGCACCTTCATATTTTTATAGATTTTAATCATGTGCTGCATCACAGCTCAACATTAGCCACTAACCAAAGAGGACTGATTTTATGATTTGTCTTAAGACATTGTTCTTCTATACATATCTATACAAATAAATAAAATTGAAGTGTCTGTTTGAAATGTCAAAATAACAGGGTTTTACTATAAGCATATGAAAGTATATACGGTACCAACAACAAAAAAAGGCTTCTTTTTCTGTCTGTCCGTTTGTTCCCGCTAATCTCCGCAATGGCTGGACCAATTTCTACGGGACTTTCACTGGCAGATAGCTGATGTTATAAGGAATAACTTAGGCTACTTTTATGTTAGAGAAATTAATTATGTTCCACACAAAAAAAATTAAACCCATATATATACATACTATATGTAAAGTGTCTATGTAGAAGTACTCTAAATTATATATAAATAATCGCATTTCTTTTAAATTAAATGGCGGATGAAACCGCGGCTTGCAGCTAGTTATAAATAATTTTATGGAGTTAATATGTCCAGGAATTAATTCTTCTTTTGATGGGTTTTGCCTGGGTTCTTCATCCTTGCTCAACGCTGAATGTTCAGCCGTCATCGTAAAGGCGACGAGATATGGCTTTCATTTTAGGGTAGAATCAATCTGTCTGTCGGATAGGCACATTCTTGAGAAATATAGGTTTGTTAATTATTGTCTACAGTGGCAAACACTAACGAAATTACAGTTTTACAATTTTGGGTCAATAATCAAAATACGTCTTCGAAAGTGAACAAACGTAAACGCATCATTATGTAGAATTATAATTATCACTGTATTGCCAGTGTTAACGCGTAGTGTCCGGATTTAGAATAAAGCACCACCCCAACTCCTCCCGTGGATGTCGTAAAAGGTGACTATGGGACTCTCGTCAGAGGGACAGGCAGAAGCGTCCATTCTGTGGAATAGTAGCCATACTGCGCTCACAAACCCGCCCGCCAAACGTGGTGAGTACTGGCACAGATATTATAATACACGTACAGGCGAATTCCCCCCAAAATGAGAACATACTTGTGAAAATCTAAAGGGAAGGCCTTTGTTCAGCAGTGGACGTCCGTTGGCTGATATGATGATGTTGCTAGCGTTATTTAGGTTTTAAGCTTCATACTGTCTGTTAAAATATGTATACCTATTATACAATAATGTCTTAGGTTTTCGCGATTATTACACATTATAATAAAATAATTTTAAACGGATCGTAGATCGTAGAAAAAAAAACATCAAGACACTGTGAGTGATTACTGCGTGCATCGAAACTATTTTTCTGATTAAAATTATACGGTAGATAAAATAAAATAACTTTTTAAAATCTGTAACGACGCCTGTCACCTTAGTCATCCTTTTTTTTTTTTTTTTTTTATTGATGTCCAGTGGAAATTCTACATGGAACTTCCTTCGCCCCGGGGAAGGGTGAAGGGGTATGCCGGACTCCTACCGGCTAAAACCACTGGAGCGGTCATCTTCGGCACCGAAGGGGGGCTCCAGGTCCTCGTAAGATCACACTAGAGCCGCCCATTGGTACCACGCCTTTAGGCACATCACGGAGGGGATGACTGTAAAGCGGTCACCCCCTCTAGCAGAGGGAAGGCGACTGTAAAAAGGTCGCCCCCCCAGGCACTTCCCGGGGAGGATTGTAAAGGATCCCCCCAAGCCTCGCTTTGCGCTGTGCTGCGCACACGGCGGCACGTGACCACGTGCGCGCCACCGTCTTCCCGGGGGTCGCTCGGTGTGAGCACGCAGACTCCCCAATCTGCGCGCCCGCGACCCCCGAGGCCCCCCACCATGTAGTGACGGCAGGGGGCTCAGGCGTGTTGGACTTGGGAGCCGGGACGGTTGTTGCCCCGGCGCCGTCTCGTCCTTCTCCTTGCGGGATCAGCCCTCTCCCGATCCCGCTCTGCAGTCTCCTTCTGGAGCATGACGCTCTCGCAGAAGGAGACCACTGCACTCCAATTTTCATGCTCTGCCAACATAGCCGACACTACTGCCGGCAGAGAGAGATCCTGCCCGATCCGATCGACCAGGATCCGCCGCTCGGCCGCCCACGCAGGGCACTCCTCGAGCGTGTGCTGTGCGGTATCCTGGTCGCATTCACAATGGTGGCACTGTGCCGTAACCTCGCGTCCTATTCTGTGCAGGTACGCACCGAAACAACCGTGACCGGTGAACACCTGCGTTAGACGGTAGGTGACGCGCTCGCTCCTTCTGAGCCAGGCTCCAAAGAGCGGCAGAATGGCCTCAACGACGCGTTTGTTCGCGAACTGCAGCCGAAGGCGATTTCGCCACGTCTCGAGTGTGCGCCGTTGAGCCAGCCGCCTTAGCCTGTCGAGCGCCCCTGGCGGCACGCTTTCGCCACTCTGGCGGAGGGAGCGTGTTTGATCATAGACCCACGCATCCGTCTCCGCCATGTCGAAAGGCGGAAAGCGTGCCAGGAGAGTTGCCGCCTCGTAGGACACTGTCCTGTATCCCCGTGCGATCCGTATAGCCACTCTGCGCTGCAGACCGTGAAGTTTGGCTCTACAGCGCTGGACACCTGAAAACCGGGATGACCATACAGGTGCCCCGTAGAGGGCCACGGACCGCACGACGCCCCCGTAGAGACGGCGAACTTCCTCGCTCGGTCCCCCGAGATTGGGCAGCACCCGGTGTAATGCACCCACTACCCTCTCGACTCGGGGGACGAGGCGTGCGAAGTGCTCTTCGAAGCCCCAACGACTGTCCAGGGTGAGCCCCAGGTACTTCATGTACTGGCCCACCCTGATTTGCGCGTCACCAACGCTTATCCACGAACTGGGTGGTTCTCTACTCCGCGGCAGTTTGTGGAACCATAGCGCCTCGGTTTTGTGAGGCGCTATCTGCAGACCCAGAGCGTGGATTTTGGCTACGACAATTGCACCTTAGTCATCCTGCGACCACGAATGCTGCAAAGCATTCCAAACGTCAGGAAAAACAAAAATCTATAATTTCGATCTTATCCGTTTAAAATTGTTTTATTGTAACCTATTATATAATTTTATATTTCAAATTTAATCACAAAATGCGCCTCATATTCTGATATTCTTCACAATAACTTACATGAGTAAACCGTGAAATATGCATCGTTAAGTATATTCTTGCGGCAACAATGTGTTAGTCGTAAACTTTTTGATTACGTGGGTCTGACTTCTGTTTTCCTCTTCAGACATTGTTGTAGATATGATCATATGTTTTTATTACTTACATAAAACTTTTTTCTTATATGTTGTAAGTATGGTTTTCGAAATGTGATTTTGAATACCGAAACAATATGGATGTTTGGATAATCCTGAATAAGCCTTTAACTAAGATGTTGTCTTTAAAACGCGCGGCTCTGTAGTCTTGTCTTTGCTAAGTATTCAATTTAACACTCAGCGTCAATATACCTACGCCATTTAGTTCGTAATTATTGTGCATGCCTTTTTTAATTGAGATTCAAAAATTTTGGCTACGGGGCGCCGTATCTCCGAAAGTACAGAGCCAAAATTCAAAAAGCCAAAAAGGGGGGGGGGTACTTTTTCGTCTATTTTCTACTTTATAACGATATATTGAAAAATTATATAACATATATATTTGAGACCCTCACAATAAGCCCTTCCATTTCATATGTTACCCGGTACAGTTTGCAAAACTTTATACCTTAATTTTCTATATTGCCCTCCAAATATTACCCCCACATTCACATCACATTCAAAATTTATTTATTTACGTTACACGTACGTGTTTGGGTCGCAGAAAGCCATATGTGTACTAAATTTAATCTTAATCGGTCCAGTAGATTCGGAGTAAATTGGCTGTGACTGACGGACAGACAGACACACACATGAGTGATCCTATAAGGGTTCCGCCGTTTTTTCCTTCGGACGTTCGGAACCCCTTAAAATAACAATTCGTCCATCAAGCATCGTAGTTTTAGCAATATTCCCCAATACATGACTGCTTATGGTAGTGATCATGGGGAGGCTTATGTTCAGCAATGGACTTTTATGGGCCGATGTGTTGTGATGAAATAATCTAAGGTTAGAATTTTTGTATGCTTATTTTAATATATTAATGATATAATACAACTTGTAAGACGCCCATGTCGTGCCCATTCCAACGACGTGTGGGACGACCTCCAACAAGATGGACGGATGACCTGTTTAACGTCGCTGGGAGACGTTGGATGGCATGGACATCCTTTAGCTTATATGATGATGAGTACAACTTGCTAATAGGAACGCTTTTCGTTATTTTATCACACTGTATTTTCACTCATGGATGAACACTGACGGTATCTATATAAATTCGTATATATCGTCGTATCGTGTTTGTCTTTGGCAGGCGCAAGCTCTCGTCCATTTTATAAATTGAATATTTATTTTATCATTGGTCTACAGGAGGGCTCGATCGGTCACGACCTGGTGATCCGCCCGATACCGGACTCGATGACGGCGGCTGCTCAAGACGACGAGATGTTCATGGACCCTTCCAGTATGATTGATATGGTTTCTATTGATACTGGACTACCTATTGGTGAGCTGACAAGCTATAATTTTATAGGTATAGCTACTAGAGCCTTTCTGATATCGATAGATTATGTATATAAACTGGTTATTATATAATACTAATAATATTTCATCACAACATAAAATATTTTCAGTAGATTGCATAAACTGAGGAATCTGGTACGTTTCATACCATAATAGATTCGTTGCGATCTCTCATTTGCACATTATTACAAATTAGTAGAAACCATATTTAATTTTTCTTCTATGAGATATTTCTTTGCCTATCCTAGCTCATGTGTTATGCAAATAAAATCGTGTTGCATTCCGCAGGTACGACGTGAGAATTATATACAGTTTTATATGTTGTATCTTATTTATTCGTATATGTTTTCCAGTAAAAAGGAAAAGACAAGATCAAGAGAGGTTAACGCAGGCCCTCAGTGGCGCTCAACATGTCATCATTAAAAGAGTACCCGCGGAGCATGACCATTTAAGTGATTACGGTGAGTAAAAATGTTTACTTGTTCGTAAAGCTTAACATAGTCCCAGTTATTTATCTTTTAGAAATAAGGAATAATAATAGTTAAAAACTACGTAAGTAAATATATTCAACAACCTACGGCTTTCTTTTTTATTATGCACCTGTGGTTCCAAATAATGCAGTAAGACTAGGTTTGAAAACATTCGAAATCCTAAATTATCATTAATCACGAAAACATCATACATAAATGAAGATGAAACATTACATATTGTGTCATCTAGAGGTTGAAATTATTTAAACCAGCAAATAATTCATTCAGCAAAACAGTAGCGACAGAAACAATATTTCCCCAATATTATTATTATTTATCTGTGTACACGTGCAGTGCTATAGAGATGTCACGTGCAGTGCGCATCTATCGATTACTTAAACATAATAGTCGAGATAATCGATTATGTTAATAATACCGGTTTTCGAATGCCACCACGTATCTCTATGATTCTTGAATGATTATACTCGTTCGTTGTTTCGAGTATACCAATATAGAATTGTGAATACACGCGTTTAGGAAACCTGCTAGAAATATTATAGGAAAAGAATTAACGAGGAATATCCCCCGATTAAAGATTATTACTTTTCATGAATTTATTATTTGTTGTAATGGCAGATAAGTAGACGTTAACAATACTTGATAATAGGAAAAAATTACGGTAAAATATTCAAAAAAAAAGAATTGGTTAATACTATACCTACCGTCGATACAGAAGCCGAAAGGAGTTACAGGTTTAAATAACAGGAGCAGCTATTTTGTACTATTTTGCGTAAAGAAGCCGTTATAATGATAATACGTTGATGTGTATGACCATAACCGATTTATTTAAGAATTACATCATGTGTAAAGTTCGTGGTTTTCTCTATTAGCCTTCCTGTCCTATATTCGAGGCGGATGTAGGTGCAGCAGATATAAAATTTGGTCAATATTGTCTAATTAAAGTACCTATTTTTTTATTAGTTTTGCACATGTGCATCAATATATGCTGGAATGTTAATTAATAAAAATTAACCAATTATATAGATTACAATTCACTAAATCTTGTACAGCTGATATTTTAGCATCTATAGTAACGAATATAGTTTTTTTTTTTTGTGATTTTTTTTATTTTTTAGTTTTAGAATGAACCTAGCTTAATCATATATTTTGTTAACTAATAACTGTTTACAAAAACCTAATCTTTCTCTACTTAGTGCAATCTAATCCAAAATCTAAAGATTTAGAAATTGATCTGTTTTTTGCGCTAAGATGACAAATAACATAAAAAATAGATAAGTTTTCAATCCCTAATCCAAAGATTTTCGATTGGATTGATTTTTATTTGCGGCTGTTAGATAATAATATAATACGAAATAAATTGGCCATTTGGTAATTATAAAAGAAATAGGACTACATCTTGTAACCAAATAATACGATGTTGTTGGAATTTGATATTTGGCTTGACTAAATTATAGTGTAGGTACGGAATCCGATTACGATTTATTTATCGATTAGGTCAAAGGTTGAGTGAAGCATCTTTTGTGTCGCAACATATTAATAATTTTGTAATATAGCGTAAGTTGCTGATACCACTTACAGTACTATACTAATTCCTTAGATGTAGACACTAAAATGAGATTTATAAACATCTCAGAATTGCAGTTGACAACTAGGTACTGATATGTAGTTACAGATGTTTATTTTTCTGGTGCTGTATGAAAAGTTATCTTTAACACACTCTATATTAGCTTGACCTGTATGGGTGCATGTATGTGAACGTAATGGAATTTTGCAATTCATTTTCACTTGTAGATGTCCGATTGACTTGAAATTTTGTAGACATATCAAGAAGCGATGACACTACAATAATTTGACATGACTTCGACCTGTTGCTACCAGAATTATCAGCATGTAATAAAAAAAGCTATTATTATTCATACACTAGACATGTGTAAATAATTAATTTGAATGTATTAGTAATTAATATATAGGTACATAGAAAAATTAATTGGTGCATTTTAGTTCATATTTTATTACAAGCGTGTTTATTAGGCATCCTCCATCCAATGGAGGATGCCTTCAAGCTACTGGAGTGGAAAGGATTCGGCATTAACATCAATGGCGAGTATATCACTCACCTTCGATTTGCCGATGACATCGTAGCTCAGCACAATGCTCGATGATCTCAACAGAGTTTCCCAACAGGTGGGCCTTAAAATGAACATGGGCAAGACAAAAGTCATGTCAAATGTCCATGTCGTGCCCACCCCAATATCCGTTGGGAGCTCTGTTCTCGAAGTTGTTGACGAGTATGTCTACCTAGGACAAACTGTCCAGTTAGGTAGGTCCAACTTCGAGAAAGAGGTCAATCGTCGAATCCGACTCGGCTGGGCAGCGTTCGGGAAACTTCGCAACGTCTTTTCGTCAACAATACCGCAATGCCTCAAGACGCAAGTCTTTAACCAGTGTGTGTTACCAGTGATGACATATGGAACAGAGACGTGGTCACTCACAATGGGCCTCATAAGAAAGCTCAAGGTCACTCAGCGAGCTATGGAGAGAGCTATGCTTGGTATTTCTCTACGAGATCGAATCAGAAATGAGGAGATCCGTAGAAGAACTAAAGTTGTCGACATAGCTGAAAGGATTAGTAAACTGAAGTGGCAATGGGCAGGGCACATTGCTCGTAGAACTGATGACCGTTGGGGCACAAAGGTTCTCGAATGGAGACCGCGCACCGGAAAACGCAGCGTGGGACGACCTCCAACGAGGTGGACAGACGATCTGGTGAAGGTCGCTGGGAGTCGTTGGATGAGAGCGGCATGTGACCGCTCGTTGTGGAAATCTAAGGGGGAGGCCTTTGTTCAGCAGTGGACGTCCTGTGGCTGATATGATGATGATGATGATGATGATGATGTGTTTATTAGGTTTTATACCATATTCTTTTTAATACTTTTTGCTTAATGTTAAGTGGAGTTTCATGACCTATTTTGTCACTTCTACAGCCTCTGTAAGAAATCTTTAAACTAACAAATGATATTATACAACAACAAAAAAAATGCTACTCCTTTCTATCTAAATTTTAAAATTAAGAATTTTTTAGAATTTCTTTGCGGAATTATATTGTTCCCTTTCACTTGAGTATAAGATACTATCAAGTCGTCCAACATGTCCAAAAGTCCCCAAGCAGATATTGTTTTCGAAATAGTCCTTAAATAAGATTAACTATTAGTATCCCTGGGTCGTCCTGCAATATTGAGATTTTTGGGTGTAGTATTGTTCTTCCGTTATATATCAACAATGGTAACAGATAAAGCTAAATACGTCAATCAATGATCGTGTGTGGTGTCCGGATTAAAAATATAGCACCACTCCATCCCCTCTTATTATCATCATCATCATCAAATCAGCTTAAGGACTTCCACTGCTGAACAAATGCCTCCCGCATAGATTTCCACAATGCCGCCTGCATCGTTTGACTCCCAGCGACTTTCGTCTTGAGGCATTGCGGTAATGTTGACGATGAGACGTTGTAAAGTTTTCCGAACGCTGCCCAGCCGAATCGGATTCGACGATTTCCCTCTTTTCCTACTTAACTGTATAGTTTGTCCCAGGTAGACATACTCGCAACGACTTCGAGAACAGGGCTCCCCACGGATATTAGGATGTTGTAAAAGACGACTCAGAGACTACACCAGAGAAATGTGCAGCAGCGTTCCTTCTGTGGAATAGATGCAATACTGCGCTCACGAACCCCCCTGCCAAGCGTGCTGAGTACTGGCAAATACCCCCCAAATGACGGCACAATTATGTAATCTATGCCTTTGTTTAGGAGTGGACGTCCTTTGGCTGGTATGATGACGCCGATCAAAACATCTGGTTTATCAGCATTTAAAATTAAAATAATAGAATTAGTCAACATTATTGATAATGCAATTTGCATAATCTAAAGAACTTTTTTTAGAACATGTATGTCCCTTCTGTCAATAAAATATAGCATAACAACTCTAATACTTAGTACATTGGGCTCTAAGACTGTATTTGCGCCTCTGTATCATATTTAGGACTAGCCTATACCCGCTTCGCTAGGCGTGAATTATATTTAAATTCATATCTTCTGAACCCTGCAAAATATCGAAATGAAACATACACGAACATTTAAGTTAAAATCCCTCTTGTAATCTTTATAATTTTCATTGAAATATTTTGAGCCGTATCGAACCCAAAGTAGAGATTGTTATTCGAGACAAACTATTGGACGGACAGATAAAAACACTAAAAACGGTCATTACCTAAATGATTATGCATCATATAGCTGTTTTCACTTAAATTTCGCTACTTATTTAGAAATTCACTTTAATTTTGTTATATTAGTATAGATTTAAATAGACTCAATGAATTAAAAAATAACTAAGTATGCGGAAATTTTAATTAAACAGTAGGTATAAGCTTGATAATGTCCTAAATAAAACACGAATGGACAATCACATAAATAAAAATGCATATTACTTATTATCATTATCTTTTGATGAAATAAGTTATGCTTTTAAATTAAGTAATTATATAGGTACTGTACTAATAAGATAATAATTTTATTACAATCGCATTTTTTACGCTTGTAATTGGCAAGCCGTGTGGTGCCGGCTCAGAATACCACCACCCCATCTCCCGTGAGTGTCGTAAAAGTCGACTAAGAGATTAGGCGGAGGATGGGCAGCAGCGTCCTTCGAGTTATAATGTATCAACTCAACTGCGATGGCGATTATGGCAAAACCTCCCAATGAGCCCACAACACACTCATATCGGTCGTTGTGGTGATCTTTGTCCAGCAATGGACTTCATTCGGCCGAAATGATGATTGGCAACGAGAATTAGATGACAAATACAGTTACATTAATTAATATTTTAATGTCTCTTGGATCTCATCGCAACACCAAGTTGCAAAGATTATCATATTTATGTCATATAAACGTATTATTTGCAGTCACAAGTGCCAACACTAAAATCTTAATTACCACATCGGCTAATACCAGTTGTTAAACCTTTCAACACGTAATTCGCTTGTATACAAATATAAAGCCGTACCTACACCAATAAAATACGAAGAACGGACATTTTTTAAATGTTTTTTCTACTTAATAGGAAATTTTTGCCGCAATTTTTATAGAAGTTCTTGCTTAATGCAGACGAATGTGGCTATTAAACTCCAAAGTAAATTAATGTAAGACTTAACTGTATCTATGTGACTGAGTGAAATGTAGATATCATTTATTGGCTAAATGTTTATTTGCAGAGATATCATAAAGCACTTGTTATTTTTCTTAATACGTCACCCTCACCCGTCGTAGAAATTATCCTCCGTTTGACTTAAAAAATTAGTCGCCGCACACGACACAACACAAATTTTTATTAATGTATCGAGGCGAGATTTCAATTTAATTTATCCCACAGGAATAGCGGACGAAACCGCGGCGTGCATTTACTGAATAATAAATCCGGCTTTATTAAAGCCCGTTAACGTTGACTGCTTAACACTGAAATCACTTTACGAATGTACCTACTTAAACACATTATTAAACGTTGACTGCTTTAAAAGCAAGTACTTGATATCTTCAGTTTATGTATCCACAATTTTAATTTTATTTATTACACAACCAATTCTTGTTCTTGGAGACTAATTTTAACGTTTCTAAACTATGTAAAAACAATTCGTATAGATTAATATTTATAACTATTATATTTATTTTTAAAACGTTAGTATAATGTCATGATATCAGAGATTTCCGAGACAATTCTCGTTTTGCTAATAAGAACGTTCGTTATTCCGTCTTGGTCGGGGTCATAAGGTCAGACTCTAATCTATTCTACGGTTCATGAATAATCCATAATTTGGGAAAACCGACGAAACGGCAGCCTATTAAAGTGGGTAAAGCTAAGCTGGACACAGGCTTCTCTGGTGCACGTTTCAACTTGTTCGTGACCACAAGTTGTCTAACAATAACGTATAAACTCGACATTGATTCAGGATTAGAGCGCGCCCAACTCAGCTAATTAAATTATACGAGGTTAAACGTGTTTATTTTTCGAATATTTTCTAGATGGTAGACAAATGGGTTGTCATCCCACATTGAGAACCGAAAGCCTGTAGAGCACTCTTAAAAAACCTAAAACTCAACAGAAAAATGTTAAGACTTCATATCTATTGATTATTTCTTGACGTTTGCTGCTTGAAAACCAGCATTTTCATGTTTTAATAAACTTGTATATAATTTGCCGTGTGGTGCCGGCTCAGAATGCCACCAACCCATTTCATCCCGTGGGTGTCGTAAAAGTCGACTAAGGGATTAACCGGAGGAAGGGCAGCAGCTTCCTTAGAGTACATTAACAACTCAACTGCGATCGCCAACCCGTCTGCCAAGCGTGGCGATTATGGCAAGACCCCCCAACATCGGTCGTTGTGGTGATCTTTGGGGGAGGCCTGTGTCCAGCAGTGGATTTCATTCGGCCGAAATGATGATGATGATATCGAATCATAAAACATATAATTACTGCGATTCCTATATAATATGAGTATTTTGTAAAAGAAAATTATACCTATTCCTTCCGTGTGGTGCCCGGATTAAGAATATAGCACCACTTCATCTCCTGTTTTTCCCGGGAAAGAGTGAAGGGGCCGGGCTTCTACCGCCTAAAACCACCGGAGTGGTCATCTTCGGCACCGAAGGGAGGCTCCAGGAACTCGAATAATTTCCATCTTTAGCCACGCATTGGTGTCACGCCTTTGGGCACATCTCGGAGGGGATGACTGTAAAGCGGTCACCCTCTCTAGCGGAGGAAAGACGACTGTAAAGAACCCCCCCCCATGCTCCTCTCCGGGGATTGTAAAATTGCAGTTTGGTTCAATTTAAAAGGTTCTTTTTTTTTCTTAAAAATATTATAAAACACACTAGGATTTCTATTGTACCGAGGGTGCGTATAGAAATACAAATTTCAGCTACAATACACCCAGACCCGGAACAACTACCTGCAGATCATACAATATTAGACTCGTTTCTGAGGGTGAGATTCAGAAACGAGTCTAAGCTAAGTTCACGCTTCCATCTGTCAAAATTAGGGGCGTAAGTAGTGCATTTTGACATAGGGAAGCGTAAGTTCATGCTTAGACTCGTTTTTGAATCTCACCCTAAGATATATCGCTAAATGGTTAGCATAAAATAACTTATAATAAAGTTATTTCTCAAAACAAAATATTGTACTAATAACTTTTAATCTTAATTTGTCTTTTGCATTTGCAGCATTCATGGAGCCAGACCACCTCGGCAAGCGGTTTAGGAGGAAACGGTCAACAGAGGTGCACTCCAGACGGAAAAGAGAAGCCCCTTACGTCATATACCCCGAGATTCTGGTCATCGTTGACTATGATGGCTACAGGTAATTGAAGTTTATGAAACGAAAATGTGTAACGTGTGTAAGAATTTACTATTTATTTTATTATATAGTGTCAGAGAATGTAAACAAACAAAACTCATAGTTTCCCTTCGCCCTTCTTTCTGGCGTTGTCCCAGCCCTATTGCCAAGGTCTTCTAATAATTCATCATTTTGAGCATTTCATACGCGAAAGTAAGTAGATATGATATTTTTTTCTGTTTTGCTGTTCAGGTTACACGGAGGCGATAACGTGCAGATCAAACGTTACTTCGTTTCGTTTTGGAACGGCGTGGACCTCCGTTACAAACTACTCAAAGGACCCAGAATACGGATATCCATCGCCGGTATCATTATTTCTAGGGTGAGTTCAATTCAGGATAAAGAAAACCTGATCAAGCAATTCTTCGTTTCGTTTTATTATCACTCTAAAGCTGTCCGTGTGGTGCCGGCTCGGAACGCCACCACCACACCAAATTTCATCCCGTGGATGTCGTAAAAGTCGACTAAGGGATTAACCGGAGGATGGGCAGCAGCGTCCTTCGAGTACATTAACAACTCAACTGCGATCGCCAACCCGCCTGCCAAGCGTTATGGCAAGCCCCTCAATGAGCACACAACACATCCATATCGATCGTTGTGGTGATCTTTGGGGGAGGCCTGTGTCCAGCAGTGGACTCCATTCGGCCGAAATGATGAAAGCTGTGTATTCACTAGACAACAAATATCACGTGACACGTTCCTCAAACGAAGTCGCGCGATGTCGCAAAACTTCACGCGACAAGTCTGACCACATCGAAATGTTCCTATGTAAAAGGTTGCGGAACAAGATATCTAGCAACCTCGTGCGATGTCCAAAGACATCTTTCGAGAAAAATGTTCTGTCCTATGGAATACGCGCCTTCGGGATACAGATTTTTTACCTGTTTAGGCGAAATTAAACTTTAAAGGTAGCCAAATAAAATTGATTCCACATTCAACATAAAGCTGTTGCGTATTTTTTAAGTAAACTTTCCTGTGTAGCACCATACAGTTATTTCCTAAAGGAGTCGGTAAAGACTGCTATACAGTTATATTTTACTAATACATAAATTGAGTTGCATATTATCCTGCCAAGTCTACTGCCATTTTAGGGCACATTCCCAAACCCTTGACTTGACTGCTTGCAAGAATTTTCTCACAGAAAAACTTATAACTTTATGCCTGACACCATGACCTCACTCTATAGGAAATGAGATGGTTAAATTTACTGAATGCCTATGATAATAATAATTATTAATTCAAGTGATTACAATAATACCATTATTATAAATTATTTAATTATTATATTAATGCTATTATAGTAATCATTTGAATAAAAAAAGGCTTTTATTTGGAATTAAGTAAATAACACACCATATAATTTTTCAGTATCACAACACAATACAATCTCACTACAAAGATCATTAATTAATATGTGATCAATTTAAAATCAACCATCTCATCTGTCTCTATACAGAGTTCTTCTATGAATGCCTTCTTGGACTTTGGATAGCCTTCTAGTACTGCATCTAGCATATCAGTGCACATTCTTTTGCGTTTCCTTGTAATAAAATATTCATATTAGTCTATGTTTTTCTTATTATAAATTAATACTTACTTTATTACTAGAGAACCTGTTATCAAACTGGTGTGAAAAAGGGCTATTGTTTTATTTTTAAGATAACAAAATGTTGCATATAAAAAAATCTGCTTATCATTACATACTTGACAGATTATCAAGAATAATAATTGATCTCTATATTACCTGTATTCTCTCAACATCTTGTCATGTTCATTTAAAATTATTTTCTTCTCCTCAGAACTTATGATGTTTGAGGAGTTTTTTAAAGTTTCCAATTTTTGTTCTATAGTGTCTGTTCTTGCTTTAATTTCTTCTATTTGTGATTTAGCTGAATCAGTGGTCGGGGTGGAAATTAGGCTTTTGAGATTTGTTTCTACTGCTTTTAAAACATTGGATTTATCAGCCAAGTTTTGTGTCAAGGTTTTGAAAATGGTGTCATAGTCTAAAACATTGAAAATGAATTAATGACAAAGTATGGGACACAACATGTTGCTTTTGATTATTTATAACTATTAAATCCCTATAGAATTCTACTTATAACCACCTATAAAAACGAAGTAGGTACGCATTTCAAAACTGTATCATACACACGCAAGCTAATATTATAATATTGTAGTCATACAAATCTGTGTAGTTTAAATACTTAACCTTCTACATCACTATCATCTGCTGCGTTGTCCACTTGTATAGCGGCGTAAACTTTCTGTTTTCCATACAATTTGCATTTAATTTTTCCCGCTTCACTTAAGGCGTCCAACGCCTTCTGTACCACAGTCTTAGAATACGCTCCACGTAAATTCACCGTTACGTCCGCACACGAATACGGACGATTCGTGTCTACCAAGTATTTTAAAACAGCCTCACCAGCCATTTCTAAAAAAAATACGCATTAAAATAATCTAAATTAATTGTAATTTCCAAATTCCCGCTTAGAGAGTTCCGAAATTGACATTTCTTTTTTTTTTTGTTTTCATCAGACAGTAGGTATTTACGTTACGCCCAGCCCATCATAGTGGTGCGCTTTATATCGATTTTGTAATTTGTAAAATCAATAAAGGTTCAGCGTTTGGCGGTTAATGAAATCATTAATTGTATAGCAATGACAAAAAAAATGTCTTTACATTACAAATATTTTGAATGAAAACTATGCAAAATATTTATCTTTAGATATTAATTCATATAAGGGTTAAGTTAAGGGTCAAGATAAGGGTTTTGTATTATGCAACAACTTATATCAAGTCTTTAATTTAAACTTCCAGACAATGCCATGTAACGAAATATAGCTTAAACTGCTATTTAAAACTAAATTTATAAACGTGCAAGTACGGTTTGGAAAGGTCAATAAACATTTAAATAATTATTCTCTTTTATCATCGCATTAACATAAATATAGACTTTATAAAATATAGAGAAAAGTACATAATGTATATTGGAGCGATAAAACCTGAACTGGCCTTTAGCGAGAAACATAGAACCGATTTGTATAAATTAAAAACACCTGCAATATTAATGAGATGAATGGTGGTTATTTAATTGTTATGGTATAAAATCATGTGAATTAATAGTATACCTAACGAAAACAAAAACACAAGAGGCGAGTGAAACGAGTTCTGTTACCAACTTGCGAAATAACAAAAAATACTGAATATTCAAGGTTAGGAAAGTTACCTACCTACTCGAAAACAAGATTTTGAACTTTGCACCTTTAGCCAAATTGTTACTAATAAGTCGGCTTGGATATTGCAAGTAGAGTAGCGTTGCTGATCCTTGATTATATACATTATAAATTCATATATTCATAATCATCATCATATCAGCCAAAAGACGTCCACTGTTGAACAAAGGATTCTCCCATAGACAACTGATTACGTGTCGTGTGTGCTCATTTTGGGAGGAATTTGCAGTACTCACCACGCTTGGAGGCAGATTGGTGCGTGCAGAATGGTTGCTGTTCCCGTTCAGTGCTAGTTTTTAAATCCGAACATCACACCGAGAATTCATACAATAAAAATATAGAATTAATTGTTTGTCTTTTTCTTTACCTTTGTAACGGATTGTGCCTGTATTCCAGGGTCGGGATGCCACACCATATCTTGAAAGAAACCGTGTGGGGCGCGACGCGATTGACTCAGCTGCGGCGCTCACTGACATGGGCAAGTATCTGTTCAGGGAGCGACGCTTGCCTGTGTACGACATCGCAGTTGCCATCACCAAGTGAGTTCAAAACTTGTTTTCTTCCATATCATCCTGAAAACGTCTCGCCCCGAGTGTGGTACTCCTTAAGACTGTCACATGGTTTTTATTATGACCGCGCTCATTAAAAGGATAATCGCAGTATGTTGTTATTGGCTCATAAGAGGACTTTGAGCTATATGTCGACAATATGGTATGCGATGACGTTATTGTTTCTTAATATTTTAAAGATTTAATGTTTTTGTTGCACATAATATGTAAATAACAATTTGATTTATATAAAGTTGTTAAGGTCAAATTAATTATAAATGGAATATTGATTATATATTTGTGACACTATTCATAATTTCATTATAATATGTAGGTACAATCGAAATAGAACAGTAAAGAAAAAACAAATTACTTTTATGTTTAAAAAATCTGAATAACGTTATTATATAGTTGATCAATAATATAATTATGAAACACTGTAGCACTACAGATAAATTCAAAATGAATTAATAATTCTATGCACAGTAAAGTTATAGAATTAAAAACGATTCGGCCATGTCATAAACAATTTCCAGTTATAAAAACGACTATACGAGAGTATTTATGAAAACTTTGTGTTTACGATATATCTTGTAAGAGTAGTTAATTATTCAAATTTTATTAAACTGAATCACATGTGAATACGAATACGTTTATGCAAAGTATATATCACCAAACAAACTTTGTGTTCAAAGTTATTCAGTGACGATATCATAATAAACGTTGCTTTAAAAAATTTACAGTCTAATAGTTTACTGAGGCTGATATTTAATTTTAATTTATTTTACTTTACTTACCTAATATAATATTTTGTAAATTATATACTTGTTCTTCGTTCTTTACTTGCTAACGTGTATATACTATATATACATTTAATAAACATTTTATGAGTTTGTACTCTGTATACTATCAACAGCATTGTATAATTTTATTTTATTGTTCACGCACCGAATACAGGATAAGGTAAGATGGTAAGTATAACAATGCTTTCAAGTATCAATTTAGCGCCATTATTCAAGTTTTAATTTTATTTGCAATGTGCAGACTCTGGTCTTCATATATAGTTTTAAGGACAATATAACATGAACATCAAGAATTTGTTCTGAAGACACCAAAACTAATTTGACCAACAGGTATGACATGTGCCGACGACGCAAGGGTGGTCGCTGTACAAAAGGCACCGCTGGTAAATTAAATTTTAAAACAAACGTTCACATAGGATGGTGTTGTCAAACGGCGAGGCATTAACAGAGGCTTAAGAGTGAAACATTAATTTTTTGCTTCGTTATTTTTATTTATGAGGTAAAGGATTTGGTAATGGCGCTGAATACTTAAAAAAATAATCCCACTATACATTAGTCGCTTGCACAAGATGACGTTCTCTTTATGAGAATCTTTTGTGCTTTATTTCATTTTGTACATAAAATGAAGTAATCTAAAATTAACACGACGACCGTCGCCGTCGCACGTTTATGTAGTATACAGGCAAATGTGTAGCATTTTATTGAGTTTTATTCTTTCCATACAATTTCAGACTAGACATGTGCAGAAGACAATATCCCAACGATGCGTGCAATAGAGGGACAGCAGGTAGGCGTGTTACAGAGATCTAACATTTTCCAAAAGCACGCCTTGTTTCATCAAAGTCCCTCACCTATTTGTTCACGATTATACACTTTGGAACCATAATTCCACTCAATTATACCTTTACCCAAATCCGTAATGTCATATTCGCACCTTGTGAATAATATTCTGTCTTTTCTGCAATTATTTTCTTCTAGATACATTGTAAATCCTTCTGAATGCATTATTTTAGATATTTAAATGACATTGTAAATACATTTTCTTATACTACTTCTATTTTATGTAGTTAGACCATAAAAAGCTGTATTTTTATTATCATGTCTACGTTGCCTAGCTACTTATTCATAGTTGTTTATTGAAATATATAAGCGTTTATTTTCACTCTCATTTATTGTTTTCTAGATACTATCTGACTTCATCGTCATATAAAATGACCAAGAGTACGTAATTTAACAAAATTATAAACTAGGCATGTATCTGCTTACTAAAATAAATTAATAACATGCATTTACTATAGCCATTGTGTTGTTGTGTTCAAGTCAGGGGAAATGTAAGTAGATTTTTAAATACCTATCTACCGATAGGTAAGCCGTTTTAATTGAATTTTAAAAACAATGTTACCCGAATTTCATAGGAACCTTTATGAACTATTATTTATAATACTTGAAATGAAATAAAAGTCGATTTCGTATTACGTATAATCGATTACTAACACTTAGCTGTATAAAAAAATCTTTGCTTGACATCACTGTGTGTGTGTGACATAATGTCAGGCTAACTAGGTGGGCGCGGTAATTTAATTTTATTATTGCTTCTTTATTTTTAACACTTAAAATATATGAATACTTGCACGCTGTAAATATTATCTTATCCTAATTCTTACCTGCATGTCCGTTGATAATAATATTAAACTAACAACAACTCAAGTCAATATTGAACTATTGGGGCTTTGAAACGTTTACCTACTTACGGTAGATGCATCGCGTCTCTTCTACATATAAATTAATATTTTAAACTCGCTACCTTAGCTTGGTACTTACATATACCTATAATGCATTTTTTATAATGGATGATTTAAATCTCTAAATAATCGATGTCGCATAATATACTATGCGATTACAGCCAATAGGTATTTACCAAATGTTTGTTTTATCAATGCATAATTTTATAATACATACCTGATTGTTTTTCTACATGCGACAACGGTGTATTTATAAAATAATGAAGAATTAAATAAAAAAAATAAGACCAAAAATTTGAGCAATATTGTTTTGTATGAAGAAGAAACTAGGTACACCGAGGCAGAGGCAGGTTAATTAATGTGGATCTGGTTTTTTGTATTTCATGACTATACAAAGCGTGTATTTAGTCTAAAATTACCAAAATTCATAGCCGAAATCTAAAACTTTGTCAAACACAAGAGAATGAAGTTATTGCCCGATATGTGGATACAAAACATACATTTGGTAAATTGGCGACGAGCCTGATCTTTTGAAACGAAAACGTTTTGATATTGTCATTAAATTAAAAAAAATCACTGAATCCAGATGCACATCCTTAAATTAACTTTTATTTTGGCATATCACAATGCTTCTGCATGTTAATTAAGCAATGCATGTTTTGTGTGTCCTTTATATTCTAAACACTTCACTGTAAGTATTTTAAGTATATTTAAGTAATTAAGTGTCTACTTATTTCATGCATCAGTCATCGACCAACTGTAAGTAAGTAGTCTTAGCTTGCATTACACTTGATTATTGACAATTATGACCTCTTTTACCCAAAACTCCTTAATCCTACGATCATGCATTCATTTTTCAAGTTCAGTTACTTTTACAATCTACAATATCTGCTATGGATATTCTCTTCAGACGTTCTCGCTAACTGGGAAATCGCACTACCGATGACGAACATTAAGAAAAGGAACGGTATCGATAGTGTAAATTGACTTGCACAAATAAAATTTCAATAAAAAATAAAGATTTCAATAAAAAAATAAAAAAAAGCAGTTATTTCATATAGGTAAAAAAGAATACTTTACGCATTATAAATAAAGGAGAAGCATAGATCGATCGTGTGTCAGACAAATATTGTGCTGATAAACGCCATAATATTGTTAACTGAATTTATTTCCTATAATATACAAAAATAAATAAAAAACTAAATGCTTATACACAATGTTGTAACATCAAGGTTTCGCGTACGTCGGTGGCGCTTGCGTGGTGAACAAGAGACTGGAGAAGGTGAATTCTGTCGCTATCATTGAAGACACCGGCGGCTTCTCCGGTATCATCGTAGCTGCTCATGAAGTCGGACATTTGTAAGCATTGACATTATCATCATCATTTCGGCCGAATGAAATCCACTACTGGACACAGGCCTCCCCAAAGATCACCACAACGACCGATATGGATGTGTTGTGGGCTCATTGGGGGATTTTGCCATAATCGCCACGCTTGGCAGGCGGGTTGGCGATCGCAGTTGAGTTGTTAATGTACTCGAAGGACGCTGCTGCCCATCCTCCGGCTAATCCGTTAGTCGACTTTTACGACACCCATGGGAGGAGATGGGGTGGTGGCATTCTGAGCCGGCACCACACGGCAACTTGCTGTATCTACTTACTTTCATCTTAGCCTGCTGTAGGCAACTGCTGGATTTGCTTATCGCAAGTTAAACAACACAACGCCTGCCCCCTGACTGCGCAATACATTTTTATCAGCCTTAATTTTTAGGGTTACCGTATCAGCTCTAGTGTGATCATACGAGGACCTGGAGCCTCCCTTAGGTGCCGAAGATGACCGCTCCAGTGGTTTTAGCCGGTAGGAGTCCGGCATACCCCTTCGTCCTTCCCCGGGGCGAAGGAAGTTCATGAAGAATTTCCACTGGGCACCAATAAAAAAAATAAAAAAAAAGGGTTACCGTATCAAAATTTAATAGTCCGAAAGTTTGAATTTAGATAGATGAAATTAGGTTAATGTATACATATGGATATTTTTTTCTTATGCAGAAACCTCTTCATTTCGGCCGAATAAAGTCCACTGCTGGACACAGGCTTCCCTCAAAGATCACCACAACGACCGACATTGGTGTGTTGTGTGCTCATTGGGGGGTTTTGCCAGTTGTTAATGTATTCGAAGGACGCTGCTGCCCATCCTCCGGCTAATCCCTTAGTTGCCTTTTACGACACCCACGGGATGAGATGGGTTGGTGCTATTCGTAGCCGGCACCACACGGCATGAAACCTCTTACTAATTGAAAAATCCGACTCGTAGACCCATTGCATCCAGTGGGTGTCGTAAAAGGTGACTATGGGATTAGCCGGAGGATGGGCAGCAGTATCCTTAGAGTACACTTATATCTAAACTGCCATCGCCAACCCGTCTGCCAAGCGTGGTTATTATGGCAAAACCCCCTAATGAGCCCAACAACATAAACCCATACCGGTTATTGTGGCAATCTTTGGGGAAGGCCTCTGTCCAACAGTGGAATGTTTTAGCTGAAATGACGTGTTAGGGTGTTAGGGTTACCGATTGTCAGGTTTCGTCTAGACAAATCCTGAAACCCCAAACGGTTCAATTTTTAAATGTATGTACAGAGCAAATTTGTAAAATTATTAAGAATGCAAAAGATTAAAGACATTTCATATGTGTATCTGAAATGTCTTTAATCTTTTGCATTGAGTATACCCTAGAGAAGACAAATGAGAGGATCATTTTATTTTATTTATATTTATTAGGGATAACAAACAATTACACACTTTAGATGATTAAATGAAAGTAATTACATAAGGATGCATCAGCGTGCAACTAACTACGTAATCCACATCTTATATTACTAAAAGATTAATTCACGAGTATAATTTAACAATTAAACTATTAAAGATAATTGAACAAAGCTTCAAATACTTATGTTCACTATAGCTTTATGAAGACATTTTATATTTATATTTTATAAATGATCATTTCATTTAATTACAAAACAACATTTCCAACTTACAGATTAGGAGCCGTCCATGACGGTAGCCCGCCACCATCGTACCTCGGTGGCCCGGGTGCGGAAAAATGTGTCTGGGAAGACGGTTACATCATGTCAGACTTACGACACACGGAGAAGGGCTTCAGGTGGTCGACTTGCAGCGTACAGAGTTTCCATCACTTCTTGAAGTAAGTGAATTTGATGACGTAACTATATCAGTATCGTTGCATTGCATATTTTAACGGCCTCAATGTTGCCTCTTTATTCAATACTGTTTTCCTATTCTGCAGCCATAGCGAGTACCTGGTGAGTGGTCCAAATTAAAAGTCAAATTTATTGTAAAAAAAAAAACCTAATACTTTTTTTAGTTATCTATTATAGAAGGTACGTCGTTAAAAAAGTAAAAAATATTGTTAGGTAATCTAAAAACTTAGGTCGCGGCTTTGAGTTGACCCGAGAGACAACCCAGCTGCACCTTAACCTAGCTGTAACAGTGTTTGGTCCAAGTGTCACAGAAGTATTTTTTGGTAGCTAGGAAGTAGTTTGTTAAGGTAGTAGTAGTGCGTAAATTCGGTATTATCTACTGAAATAATATTTAAAGTATCATCAAAACATTGCCTTGATAGTATTTGCGACACTTGAAAGTATTTGTGGGTGTCGTAAAAGGCGACTGTGGGATTAGCCGGAGGATGGGCAGCAGCATCCTTCGAGTACATTTATGACACAACTGCGATCGCCAACCCAACCGCCAAGCGTAGCGATGGCAAGAACCCCCAATGAGCACACAACACAAACCTATGGGTTCCTTAACCAACCCGGTCGTGACCATTTTTTGGGGAGGCTTCTGGCCACCAGTGGACGTTTTTCGGCTGAAATGATGATGCTTTGCGACGCTAATATACAAATTTTACTTTTCTAATTTGGTACATTTCTGTTCTGGCGTACATTTTTGGTAAAAGATTTTAGGGTGTGCATATTTATTTAAGTAAGCATTACCTATATTTAAACTCAAATATATTTTTCTTTCACCTTAAATATCACGTAAGCCAGTCGAAGCCTGAAAATAATACTACCTACATTAGCACACACCTATTAGTTTAACAGCCTTGATATTTAAAATTGCAGTCATGATAGTCACTATTAGAATAGTAAGCTGACGATACTAAGACTATCTGTGCGGTGTCTGAATTAAGAATATACTCCACTCGCACCTCCTTCCGTGGATGTCGTAAAAACTGACGAAGGGAATCTCAACCAGAGGGATGGACAGCAGCGTCCGTTCTGTGGAACAGTACCCATACAACCCGCCTGCAAAGCATGGTGAGTATTAGCAAATTCACCTCAAAATGAGGCGCCAATTGTGGAAATCGATATGGGAAGGCCTTTGTTCAGTAGTGGACGTCCTTTGGCTGATATGATGATACTAGGATTTGATTATCTAAGTCTGGGTGGGTTCTAACATAGGCCTGTCCTACAAACGTAGGTCCATAGTCAACATGTATTATATTTTTATAATAAAACTCTTTTAAACGGATTATAAGGCGTATATTATAGACCCCCTACCCTTTTTGCCATATTCGCCACGCTTGGCAAGTGGGTTGGCGATCGCAGTAGAGTTGTTAATGTACTCAAAGGACGCTGCTGCCCATCCTCCGGCGAATCCCATAGTCACCTTTCATGACACCCACGGGATGATATGGGTTGATGCTATTCGTAGCCGGCACCACACGGCTTTCCTAATATACCTAATAATGATATACGCGGTAATTACATCGCGTATATTATTATCAGGTAACGGATTACTGTTTAAAGGCGTTTTATTATATTCTAATACTGTATACATTTATATTGCAGCGGTGACACAGCGACCTGTTTATACAACTCGCCGCATGAAGACGACTCGCTACCACGCGTGTTGCCCGGACGTCTGCTCACATTAGACGCACAGTGTCGCAAAGATAGGGGCACGAGGTAAGTCATTGTATCATTTACAATGAAAACAAAGATGAAAAATAAACTAGTTCAAACTTATTTTTTAACCTAAAACCATGATGTGTCTAACAAAGTTTCTAAGCATATGTAAGCTGAAGTGGCAACGGGGGGCATAGCTCGAAGAACTGATGTCCAATGGGACAGAAAGGTTCTTGAGTGGTGACCGCACACCGGAAAACACACCGTGAGACGGCTTTCAACGAGATGGACAAACGACTTGGTGAAGGTAGATGGTCGATTGACTGGTGAACTGGTTGTTGTGGAAATGTATGGGAGACGCCTTTGTTTAGTGGACGTGCTTTGGCTGATGTGATGATCATAATGACTTAGTTAACATACAATGAACACGCTCAATAGGTCTCGGTAAAAATGTATCGACAAATATACATACATACATAGACTATCTGGTAACGCTGTTTCTCTAGCTCTCAAGTACCAACGTGTTACTTTTCATATAAACGGCGCGTAAGCAATTTCGCTTTTATCAGTAAATGACTTAAAACAATCAAGTTGTTCAATTTTGTCTTCATGTAAACTCGGGCTTTGAAAGCACGCTTTTTTTATACTATCCAGTGATGAGATGAACATCGAAGACGTAGTCTTTCGCCTGGTAATAATCGTCACGCCTGAACAAAATCATTGTAATGCGACCCAGGAATAGTCCTGCGTGGTACCGAACTGCGCTTGTCACCGGAGACTTTAGTTATTTAATCTCTTATGTTTAGTAACTTTACTAACAACAGTGGCCTTCTAACCGGAACACGGTATTGTTTAAATTTAAACACAACTGCTTGGTGCCGAATATACCACTGCGGTGGTACCTACCCGAACTCTTGCAATAAGAGACCTTTTTTTTATTGATACCTGTGGAAATTCATCATGAACTTCCTCCGGCCCGGGGAAGGGCGAAGGGGCATGCTGGACCCCTACCGGCTAAAACCACTGGAGCGGTCATCTTCGGCACCTAAGGGAGCTCCAGGATGCAATAAGGGATCTGCTACCAGTGCACAGCGCCAATAACGTCAAATTCAGCCTTCTTTAAAATCAGGATACTTACTCTATGGTACTTATATTTCGTTGCATTTTCAGTGCATGTTTCAAAGACGAGCGTGTGTGCGCTCAGCTCTTTTGCTTCGATGCTACGAGCGGCTACTGCGTCGCGTACAGACCAGCCGCTGAGGGATCACCGTGCGGCGATGGACAGGTAACCAAGTTATATAGGTTCCTACAAAAATACTGAACTTTGAAGGTGACAGTATTTACGCTATTTGCGTTGTGACAGGATTAAGAACATAGCACCACTCCAACTCCTCCCTTGGATGTCGTAAAAGGTTCATAAAGGACTATAAACCAGAGGGATGGACAGTAGCATCCCTTCTGTGGAACAGTAGTCATTCTGCGTTCACCAACCCGCCTGCCAAGCGTGGTGAGTACTGGCAAATTCGTCCCAAAATGATGACACACGCTATTTAATCGGTCATATTTTGGAGAGGGTTTTGTTCAGCAGTGGACATTTTTTGGCTGATATGAATCAGTAGGTTACAGGGATCGCGTTTATTAGAAAACAAGTTGCAATTTACATATTATATTACAGAAATGAATGCGTCTCTTCTTTTCGTGTGTTGTGTGGCCTACCTTGTGTCAGAGTTGTTCAAGCCACTCCTCCTCCAACTCCTTCGATTTGGCTTAATGACTATACGACAACCGGGACCGACTATTTCACGTGCCCTCCAAAGCACAGAGGCGCTCAGTTCCCAAGCTTGCTTAACTTCGCCGACCGTTTACCAGTCAGTGATTGCAGATTTAGTATGATAAGAATATGAGCTATTCGAGCACTTAAAAATAAATATTTTTCATTATTTTATTACTACGTCGTGTGTCTTCTTTATCTTTGTGAGTTTCCATAATACAAAATAGTGAATTAGGCCTTTTCGTCAATAAACGTGATCTCTGTAATCTACTGATTGTCGCTGTAAAATAAAGTTCACCATTTTATTATTGTAGATTCAAAATATATACAGCGATAGTTTTCAATAACCGGCCAAATTGGGTTGGATATCGATAATTATTTCAATAATGGAATTTAAAAATCGGTCAAGTGCGAGTTGAATTCGCATGGAGAGGGTTCTGAAATACTGAATATATTGTCTATTGTTGGATTCGGTCTTGTACCAATAACTTATGCCAAGAACAAACTTAACATCGTAGTTGAAAAATATGTTTCCCATACATTCCAACCGCAAACGTAAGTTTGTACGCACAATATTGATATATTTACCATTTTCAGACCATACTTCTTCTTTCAGACTTCTTATAGGTATTCCTGTAATCTATAGGTGAAGAGCTTTTACCTATATTTTTTCAGAATTTTAGGCGCTGTACTTTCGGAGATACCGTCGGGGAATGGCATATTTTCTTAAATAACTTTGAAACTTTATATTTTAAAATTATAAAATAAATACATTTGAGACCCTCACAATAAGCCCTTCCATTTCATATATTACACGGTACAGTTCGCCAAACTTTACTCTTTAATTTTCTATATTGACCCCCAAAAAGGACCATATTCAAAATTCATTTATTGACGTTACACATACATATTTGGTTCAGTAGATTAAGAGCAAATTGACTGTGACAGACGGACAGACAAACAGACACGAGTGATCATATTAGGGTTCCACCGTTTTTCCTTCGCACGTTCGGCACCCTAAAAATAAGTTTTATTGTGTTTTATTCTTGTCCGCGACTAATAAACAGAACGTGTGGCAAACATACATTGGCAAACGCACATGTATTATCTAGTTTCCGGAGCTTTCAAATGTTTTATTTTTAATAAAATTCATATTGAATTTAATAATAGTATCTAAAATGCGCCTTCGGTTTGATCTCTAAAAGTTCAAAATTTGGCTGGCCTTCAAAAACTAACTCTGTAAAAACTATAATACGAAAATGAGATTTGTCAAAGGATTTTTTGATTTTGAAAGAGAATATTAACCAAATATTGTTTTTCTTGTGCTCAGTATTGTATAAACGGGCGGTGTACAACGGAAAATGAGAACATTATACCGGACTATTCTCAACACACGCCGAGCTATGTGCGGCCTGATACGAGTCCGTTCTTCGGAAATATTACCAGGTGTGTATTATAAATAGAATATGTATTATTACAGTCGTAATATTGAGTATTATAAAGGTGATATTTAGTCTTACACGTGTGATAGTGTGAGATAGTTACTAACTGATTTAACAACAGTATCGTAGCTGTGATAGTCATGATTATTAGTAATGTTGCATTTTGCTTGTGAGAAGAGCTACTAGTGTGTAAACTTATTTAATTCAATAATTTTAAATTGCATTAACTTTAGTTATAACTAAGCAATTTTAGTTAAGATACCCTACAGTATTGTTATGGTATATAAATGTAAAACATTTATGAGAAAGGCCGTTAATTTTGACACTATTTTTTTAAGTTACCTTGGTATATAATTTAAAATGAAGAAGCTGTGTTTTAGTAGTTGTTTATTTATTTACGTCACCGTTATGTTATCGTAGGTAAAGTAAAAGTTTAATTTTGCTTTTGTGTTACAAAGTGTCTAAATTTACGGTCTTGCCCATATACTACCTACTACAATAAGCACAACAATATAACAATATCCAATATAGTCACAACACTGACGTAGAAGATGAGATCATAACACATTCTCATTGCAGTCAGTCTGTGTACATACAGAGGCACACATAACTAATGATGAATTTCTTTAACACGTAGTAACGACGGAACGACACAGCCTTACGTAGCTAGTTCATCGGCGCCACCCGCACAACCCTTTAACTACTACCAAAAGAGCACAGAATACACAACAACAGAGAAACCATTCTACCAATTAACCACGAGAAAACCATTCCAATTCTCCACTGAAAGAACTACGACGTCTACTCAACCCAGTTCAAGCACCACTTACCCACCTTCAATAAACAAATACTCGATAACATCAACGAAAAGCCCTTACGATTTCAAAGATTTTACTACAAAACCGCCAACCTACAGTACAACAAAGAGAGGGTTTTATAACAAGGGAGACTTTGACGATTTCTTTGGACGCTCGACAACCAAAAGCCCTTATCAAGACAAGAATTTTAAAACCCTCTTTAAGATAGGAACGGCTTACTCTCCAGCGAAGTCTAGTGACAATTCTATACGACCCGACGCTAACTCGCAGCAAGTACAGATAGAACCGGCGAGGTTAGTGTTTTCGTACCGAAGGAACTTGGCAACCGGGGAGTTAGTTCAACCATAGGTTGCCAATTATTGGTAAGGACGAATGATGGATGATCATTATTTTTCATATCAAGACATCGACTTCTTACTTCATGCATAGTCACTCCTCTGAATGTTACTATCGTCATTAGGGGAATGGGCTGATTTCATTATTTAAGGTGTTTTGTGGAAAAAACAACACGCTGTTTGTAAATATGTGTCGCGCGTTAAAGTTATACTTCTTTGGACATTTTTTTATTCCTAATGTCAGTAATTTACCTATGTAGAAAAACCGATACAATGATCGAAGAAATATATTAAATACAATTATTAAAAGTTTGATTAAAGAACATAATTTAAAATTAACTTACATTATTTTTTATACACTAAAAAGTCTCTATTAAAATATTTATTGTCGAATAAAATATATTAAAAACCAATGACACATCGTCAGTAAAATAAATAAGCACATTAATTATCCTTGATGGTCAACCTCATTCACACTGATTTCGTGACGGTATCCGCGCGCAGATCCTAGTTTTACTGTGAGAGTAACGCGCCAAAAGAGTATAACTTCAAAAATAATTCCGAATTCATTTTTGTTTGTGCATGAACATATTGTTTTTTTTTAATACTTTATATGACATGGAATGGCCATGATCAATAATAACAACCTGACGTTGTAAAAATTACTATGAAATAGCACATTCCTTAATCTTTACCATAAAAAAATGGTCTTAACTTCTCGGTTATCCGTACAAAAAACTTTCTACATACATACTGGGTATATTGACTGTCCTTCACTACTTCAAACATTGTGTCACAAATTCTAATCTACATTTTACATATTTTTCCGAATTTTTGTGCCATATCTACCTACATACAAAACTATATACATACATACTATATCGACTATTCTCCACAAACTACTTCAAACATTGTGTCACACTTTGGAACATCTACATTTTACATACTCTTACTTCCGAATTTTTGTGCAGTATATTTTATTAATATAATTTCCAATATCTCGGTTATCTATAAAAACTTTCTACTTATATATTATATCGGCTATCCTCCACGAACTACTTTAAACATTATGTTACATTGTACCTACATACGCATACGTCATACGTCCGAATTTTTGTGCCATATCTGTTATTAATATTTTTTTCTGTATTCTCACCGTTATTAAAATAATTATGTCGCATTTGTTCTCTTGAATTTACAAATCAAGCATGTGTTTCAGCATTTAATTACGATGTATTCTTAAATATCATGCCTGTAATTTTTTTACTTATTTAATCTGTATTCTTTTTATTTACCTAATCTGTATTCTTTTACTATAGTATACATTTATTATAAATTTCATTTTCTTCTTACATCCCTAAATAAAAGATTTAGTTTTATCTATTAACACTTTTTTAATTTCTGCAGCCGCCACTAACAATAAGTGCTGGTCAAGCCTTCAAGACTGTCACGCTGGAGTGACGTGACTTCCCAACACGACCCTGCAACGGAGATTATCCACCCGGGTCGCACAGGGCAGCCCCGATCCAGCCAGTACATACATTACAGATTGTGAACCGCACACTACCCGTAAACAACAACGAATATCACCTCTGTAATTCGTGTAATTTTAATATCAAACGTGTAATACTCGAACTATCATAGTTAATTTCGAAAAGTAAACGTAAGTATAAGTCACTGTAATAAAAGCAAGCAGATGACGATATTTGCTTGTTTTTATTCCGAATATTAAACTCGTAATATTAAATTGAATACGGGAGTGTGCCAATTGTGTGTGAAATATAAAATGCGTCCGAAGACAATGCTTTATGAAAGTGTCGGACACAGTTCCGTGAGTGATATTACAATGTGATTGTGTTATTAATGAACTTATAAGTACACTAGAATATATAAAACGTTATGAGCAGAAAAGACAAAGTGTCCTGCGCTCGATTCCAATTAGTTGGAAAATGAATAGAAATACTCTTAGGTTTGAGTTTAAAAAAGGTTGTAAAATATCACCAATGTTACATAAAAGAAACTGCCACGAAGTGCCTTTTATACAGTAATTAATAAGAAATTATAAAGTAAGGACTTTTTAGTTATTTTTTTGTTTTAATAACTGATTCAAGAGCGACTGGATCGCGGTCTCCTGAAATTAGGTTTAATTCTTACTTTAAGTGAATTTTATATATAAAAAACTTTAATTTGGTTTTTTGTTCTATATCAAAAATTCAATTTGTTATAATTTAAGCTGTTTTTAATGTCAAAAATTATTTATGATGAGATATTAAATATTTAATAAAGTTACCAATAGTGTAAAAATTCTTTTAAAATGTATTTCGGTTATATGGAACATTCCTTCAGGAGATTCAGTGATATTTAAATTATGACATCACTTGCCGTTGATATAACTATTTATTGTATTCAAACTATTTATGTATAAAATCACCGTATTTTCTCCAAAACATACTAAATTTTAAGAAAAATATAGAAAATATCAAATGAATATCAATTTTGTTGTTTTATTTTCGATGCAGATGCTGCGTCCACTCAAGACTGCTAAAACAGCTATTTCGGCTAAAACACGAAAAATCAAATCTTGAAAAGGTAGTTGTAGTGGCGTTGCTCAAAGTCACAGTAGCTTTCTATTTGACAGGTTATGACAGAACGACATTAATAATAAGGCGCATCATCAATCTTCTTTCGCGCAGACACGAAAAGACGATTGGCGAAACACCCGAAAAATGCACCTAAGGTGGAAAAATTAATGGCCGTACCTAGGGCATGCATACCGGATTCAGTAATACCGAAAAACTGTAATACGTACCGGAACGTTTTCACCATTTTTGAATACCGGTATTATAACCACCAGGTTTTCGGTATTTTGGTCATCAATATTAAAGTTTCTCGACCGCGCCTTCTGTAACTCTACCATGAGTTTACACGGCCAAAACTCGCTAGCGTCTCCGTAAATGATTTATATGAAAGATTGTAAAGCGCCCCTAGCGGTCACGGAAAGAACTAAAATTCGTACCATGAGCAACATAGATTTCAATAAGTAAGAAACCTAACGTAATCTATTCTTACAGTCACTAACGTTTTCAACTGTCACCATATAAAACGGCACCATGAGTCACTAATTCGACAGAAGCGGACGAAATATACGATTGCGGTAGTAGTTACGTAGCTCACTAGCATTTTGAGGTGTGAAACATTTGTTTACATTATAATTGAATACGATTTTGAGTCTATTAACGTCTAAATAATGTCTGGAAGAGCTTAGTTAGCATTGACTATGTTAGTGGCCGTTGAATTTAATGACTAACGACGTGAACAATGTGAATTTCGAGCCTATGTAAGAATTCATGTGGGATACTAATTGGAAAATATAAGTGAAAGAAAGTAGATTAAACTTTAAGGTCATTCCGGTTACCCTCATAGGGCCTGGTTGATGTCACCAGACTCAGATCCAGTGCCCAAGTCCGTAAAGGATAATTTCATCAAGGCTACGAATGGCACCAACCCATCTCATCCCGTGGGTGTCGTAAAAGGCGACCGGAGGATAGGCAGCAGCTTTCTTCGAGTACATTAACAACTAAACTGTGATCGCCATCCCGCCTGCCAAGCGTGGTGATTATGGCGAAACCCACGCCGACCGGCCCCAATGAGCACACAACACACCCAAACCGGGCGTTGTGGCGATCTTCGGGGCAGTCCTGTGTCCAGCAGTGGACTTTATTCGGCTGAAATGATGATGATGATGATGATGGGTTAATGGAAGTACCTATTACAGGACAATGAACTTCTAGCCATTTACTAAAGGGCAACATACACCACGATTCGATGAATTCATTTAGATCCAAAATCCTGAATTCTATAAAAATACTATAGAAAACTAACTTGATTTTATACTTTCTTGCGCCTTTAGTCTAGAATCGTTAAAAATGTAATACCTACTCAATAATTTCAATCTCAAGCTTAAGCTGCCTCACCCGTCTGTTATTTTTAGTTATATTATCTATGTTCTCATTATGGAAAATGTTGGTTAGCCCGTAATTGGCTAGTGTGTAGGTCTGTTACCATATATATATATATCAATTAAATAGTATATTGTATGCACAAGCTGTGGGAAGAACTGAATAAATAAATAGACGTCCATTGGCTGATATGATGACGATGATGAGATCAAATTAACAACTAACTTACATAATAATAATTACTAGTGGTCACCAAATGTTCGACCGTAATTCCTTTTTTTAACATAAATTTAATTTTCTGCTCTCCTCCTTCATACGTACTTTAACTATGCCAAATCTCAGACTCCTACGTGCGCGCAATGTGGTTAAAAATGGGTATAACGTTTTTCTTTACGTATTAATTTATAGAAGATTTGATTGAGAGAAACCATTGTTCATGATACTGTGTTCTCAAGAACAATAAAGCATCTGACAACAATGTAACGCAGTCATTTGGGCTCCGCACGAATCTAAATATAGGCTCATGTTGGAGAGAGTACAGAATAAGTTTGTTAGATACGTATACTCGCGGCTGTATGGTGTTTATCCTTTGTATCCATTATTATACCCAACTTTATTTATTTTGGGCATGGTTGGATATAACGAACTGAGGGTCAGGAGGGATCTCGCACTCATTTTGTACATGTTCAAAATATTTAGAGGGAAGGTGTATAATGCCGACATCCTGGGGCAGATAGGTTTGTGTGTTCCGGACGGGTACGTGTGGCGCCGACGACAGCCACGGCTGCTGGTGGAGCCGCGTGGCCGAACCAACCTCTTAAGTGAGGCGCCGCTGACGCGAGCACTCCGCACTCTCAACCTCATAGCTAGTGAGACTGACGTATTCCATTGTACTCTGAGTGATTTCACAAAGGTAGCACTGTTTATTATTTGTTACAAGATTAATTAAGAAGTAAAGTAAATTTGTTACAAGATTAATTAACAAGTATTATATATATTATTAGTAGATGAAATATTGAATGCTACACTATCGCATTAGGTATATTTTTTAAACCTGTAATGATAGTAGTAAGTTTGAGGAATAAATAAATAAATAAATAAATAAGTAGGGTTAAAACATGCGCATCCCTAACTATATATTTTAAAACTGGACCATCCTTATAATTAAAATTAAATTGCAACAATTGAAAGTTAATCAGAATTTTTTCATTTAAAATGTAAATTATACATGCCTACTTAATCATATAATTACAAATATAATTTAAGTATACTCATTCACTCACACATCAGCCCGTAAACATTCACTGCTTAACATGGGCCTCCCAATAATCACCACGCTTAATGGCAGGCGGATTGGTGATCGCAGTATACTGTTACTAACACACGGGGGCATGCTGCCGCCCATCCTCTTGATATCAATCCTACATTATACCCACCAAAGACTTTTCTTGTTTGATTTTGTACGAAATCCACATCTCCTAATTTCCATCATCCAGATCCTGAAAACCGATCATCTCAATGTAGTCCCTGCATCTGCTAAACGACATCCGTTATAACTAAAGTTATAAGGAACTCCATAAGGAAGAAAGTACATTGGGACAGCTTTCTTCTAGCCAGATGCCGCTCAATATGTGTTCCACATTATGCGACTAGCATTCGACTCCCGCAATCTAAATACTTACTAACACGAAATATTTTTGTCAATAATCTGTAATTTCTGATAAAGAAGCTATCTGGTTCGGGTTCGCATGTACCTTCCACTTGCGTAAAACTCATTTATCACGATATTTTCACCAGGTACGAGTAAAATATGAGCCAAAAAATGTTGCTTAAGAAAATGGGGTTATCTGTTGTAAGGAGCATGCCATCCAACAGTGAAAACTAAATTCCTGCAATGGTTGTGAAGAACAGTAACGACTGTCCTCTCGTAGGTCTGCTGGAAGAGATTTCTTAAGAAATCAGCAGTACCTGTTTGTACCTTTCAGTCATATTTCATCTTTATATTTATTTCTGTGTGTAATCATAAAACAAACGCGTAAGCATTTCTCATTGACAACCTGGTGAAGGTCGCTGAGAATCTTTGGATTTTTTTAACGGTGCCCCAATTTCTCCTGTGTCGTGGGTGCGTTTACAGACACAAATTTCCCACACAATACAACCAGACCTGGAACAACTATCTGCAGATCATACAAATACGTGCGGAAATCCAACCAGCGGTCCGGAGCGCAGCAGTTAACGGTATCAGCCACTACGACATTCAGTGTCCGTAGCAGTTCAATCATCGTTGGACGAGGGCGGCATGTAACCGCATGTGGTGGAAATCTATGGACGAGGCTTTGTTCTGCAGTGGACGTCATTTGGCTGATATGATGATGATGAATGCTCATTCGTTTGCAGTAGTGACAGTAATCTGTAATATTGATTTTGCAGTCGATTTGAAGGGACTAGACTCTACCCATGGGTGTCGTAAACGTGACCAAGGCTCGATATGCATCCAAAAGGGCAGCACTATCCTCCCGTATGCTAATAACAACATAGGTACTGTGATCACCAATCCGCCTGCCAAGCGTGGTGATTCTGACCGTTCATTGTAGCGGTGATTGGGGGGCCCACGTTCAGCAGTGTTTGCAGGTGCATGTGATGATGTGGTCAGGTTAGAGTAAATAAAAACAAAATGTATCCCGACACCTTTTATTTGACACCATTACTAAAACTCGCTTTACTTCTACTAAGTATTACAAAATTATAAATCGTTTACATGAACGCAAACAAATGAACGCACATATTGCACCAATTGTGCGGGCACAATACAAACACTACAAAATATACAAAAACATTTTGACACATCTTAATATGTGATCGTTTAATCGTTAAGAATTCTTAATGCACTTGGAAACATAGATCCATGCGCTTATAGGAAATGCATCGTGGCAGTTAATTAATAGCAGTGAGAAATATTTATAAAACTGATAAAAATATTCTTGTCATTCTTATTCTTGACCCAATATTGCCCAATGATAAAACTAAACAAAAGAGTTCTCAAACGTGCTTAGCCTATTTTCGTAGATACTGGCGGAGAACGGACATTTTGAACTATTAGCTTGGCTAACATGCCGACAGAGAGACAGAAAACAAGGCCGGCTGGCATGAACTTTCTGCTGTTGTAATACCTGTGAAAAAATATAAGTACTTTTAATTGTAATATTAGGTTTCTTGGTATTCATATTCATATTAGTTATTTGTATAAACATATAGGTAAATATTATAACAGCATTTTATCTCGGCTATTCATATATGTAGGACTATAAAAATATACTAATATTATCTGTAAAGTGTGCGGGTTAAGAATACAGTACTCCGTTTCCTCTCGTGGATGTCGTAAAAGGGCGCGACTAAGGGACTCCAAACCAGTGATGAGCAGCAACGTCCCCACCGTAAAACAGTAGCCATACTGCGCTCACCAACCCGCCTGCCAAGCCTGGTGAGTACTGGCAAAATCCCCCCAAAATGACGACACTATTGTAGAAATTTACGGGGGACTCTTTTATTTAGCAGTGGACGTCCTTTGGCTGATATGATGACGAGTCTTACAATCCATTTTCATTTTCGCCATAATTCTATGAGATGGTGATGCGCCGGGATACACCACATTTAAAGTGGGGCTTATGTTCAGTCATAGACGCCATATCATATATAAAAATGTTGACAGTTTAGTTTATTTAAAATACAGTAGAGCCTCGATAAACCGAACTTGGGCTAATCTGAGCGTAGCTGTAAACCATCCAGCCAACCTCTCTGGTTGGCTCTGGTTCAGAAGAAAGTTCGACACTGAAGATAATATCCCACTATCTTTCCCGTAATCGTAGATTTACATAAGAAACCATTTCCACGTTCCTGTTAATTTACGATGGAGAGAAATTTGGTGAAGAACTGATGATGACAACAGACTGACGAGTCTGGAGTAGTGTTCAGTTCGAGATTCGATTCTCATAGTCAAGGTATTAGGAAAATTCACAAGCTATATCAGCACTAAACGCTTTCTTAGATCGCGCTGACGAAAATTACCTCTATCTAACGGCCGAATGAAGTCCACTGCTGGACACAGGCCTCCCCAAAGATCACCACAACGACCGATATGAATGTGATGTGGGCTCATTGGGGGGTTTTGCCATAATCGCCACGCTTGGCAGGCGGGTTGGCGATCGCAGTTGAGTTGTTAATGTACTCGAAGGACGCTGCTGCCCATCCTCCGGCCAATCCCTTAGTCGACTTTTACGACACCCACGGGAGGAGATGGGGTGGTGGCATTCTGAGCCTACCTACCCGAAAAGATGTTGCTGCATGAATTGATATTGTAATAAAGTTTTTTCTTGCTCAATAAATAGAATCCGCCAACTAAAATAGACCAGTTTATGACTTAGTAAATGCGTTTTGTTGTGTGTAATCTAAATATAAGAATGAAATAAATTGAAATTTTGTGTAGTTTTTGACATACCGTAATCCGAAGGTGTAGTTTCCATTCGTTTGGATTATCGATGCTCTACTGGATTTTAAACATTGTTGAAGGGAAAAATTGTTACATTCTAGACTTTCAAAACGTCGTGTTTGAGCGTTTATAACGACAATTGCGTCTGACGTATACAAAATGTCTCAATCGCTAAGTAATTATTAAGAAACGTCTGACCACAGAATATTTAGAAAAGGAAATTGCTGAATATACGTACAACAGTCCACGACATATTGGTTATGGTTGTCGCAAAAGTAGCAGTCACGTCTTGATAGATGGTAATTTTAAAAAATGAGGTCACCATTCCGTCTCCAACGCGTGGCGATTATGGCGATATCTGCTATAAACGTTCAATGTAGTAACTATTGGGAGTCCAATTTTTAGCAGGGGACGCTCAAGGGCTAATTTGTTCGCAAACTATTAAGTTCTGAGGACTTATCCATCACTTCTCGGTGGTGCGGGCCACGCTGATAACTCTTTGATTGCAGCTAACAGATACTGGTAGGTTGTCTTGATGGAAGTGATTGATGGAGACAGTTTAAATCCCCCTAAGCTACTACTACTATTTTAAATGCGTGAATTTTGCGTGTCGAGAATGTGCCTACAAAGATTTTAACACCTATTAATAATAAAAATATTTAAAGGATTAAACTTAAC
Organism: Diloba caeruleocephala; assembly: GCA_947459985.1. Classification (NCBI taxonomy): domain Eukaryota; kingdom Metazoa; phylum Arthropoda; class Insecta; order Lepidoptera; family Noctuidae; genus Diloba; species Diloba caeruleocephala. The sequence continues at coordinate 8,480,887 of OX381627.1, read as the reverse complement.
AGTTATAAGCGTTAATTATAAAAAAGGGAGACGTCGCGGGCCGCCTGGCAGATGTGAAACATCGAAATTATTTTGTACAGATAATATGCATAAAAGGATGGAGATGGAAGGAGGAAGAAGTAAATGAATAGAAATAAATATGGCATAATCATAAATAAAACATTCCGATTTTTTTATTAAGAACTAGCTGGGACCCGCGGTTTCACCCGCGTTTAATTTATTAGAAATTTAGAGTACTTCGACATAGACACTTGACATAGAATATATATATTGGACTTCAAGGGGTTTATTTTTTTCGCACGGAACCCTAATTATTTTTCTAAAATAAAAATATCCTAAGTTATTCCTTATAACACTAGTCAGCTATTTGCCAGTGAAATTCCTGTCAAAATCGGTCCACCTGTTTCCGAGTTTATCCGGAACAAACAGACAGACAGACAAAAAATTAAAAATGGTGTTATTGTTATAGGTACCGTATATACTTTCATATGCATTTAGTAAAAAGCTGTTATTTTGACATTACAAACTGACACTTCAATTTTATTTATTTGTATAGATAAGATGATTGTCTATTTAATAAGCATTTATATTAATTTAATACAAAAATTAAACATTAAAAAATTTCGAGGCGAGTGAGGAGAGATTTGCACAGTCACATGCGCACCGCGACACTTTACCACACCGTATTAGATGTTTCATACTATATAGAGTGGCGACGTCGCCACGCCAACAGTCTGTCTGTCCTTACGCGTTATATGTATCACATCAAACAAATTCGTCAGCATCAATTATAATTGGCAGATTATTTTTTCGGATCTCTGTAGACACATTCTCGACAAGGAAAGTTTTCACGCGTTTAGCATAGCTGTTCTGGTGACGAGGCGAGCATATCATTCGCCTGGTAACGCTACCTAACCTAAAACTACTCCTGCGTGGCAGCACACTGCGCTCGTTTCCTCAAGACACGGCGTTTTTGATCTTCCATCGAATTATAGGTATCCATTTGGTGCAAAGCTTCCTGACACCTAAAAGTTCATGTAAGACTTTTTGCATTTGAGTCATACCAATGCCTAAACTTGCCCGGATCGATTAATATGTCACTCTTTTATCAGCTTCTATCATTAGCCGCACATCACTCACGTTACCTTCAGTGGTCGCCGTAGACGGACGTACTTCGGTTTAAACCATTTAGAAATAATGGCACGAGATGGGGATTCATAATGAAATGCCAATCGAAGTCTACTATAACATAGTTGTTGATCAGCGATCAGCGGTCTTACCGCAACGAAAGTCGTAATAAATCATAGAGCGTAAATTTTCTTAAGTCAAATTGATTCCAATGCACGACATGCACTTTTGAAATTACCGCCAATTTGTAATAACAAATGACTTGTTGAAACAAATGAATGTTCATTTTCAGCTTCCCAGAGTTCTTTATTCGAAATTTTTCATCAGCATTTTTTCTTACTGGCCAATTATTTTAAAAACATTTAGTGTTACCCTTGTAAGAGACCTACCGCCAATAAAAGTAGGTAGGTACCTCAGCGATTAGAATAATTACTTACTTTATGTTTCGGTCTCATTAAATTACGTCGAGCCGCATCGAAACGCAGGGGGCCCGCATGATTTGCTGTTAGTACAGCAGGTAGTCCTGACAATAAATGTAATATCTTTAAAATTTCCATGATATTACCTGTATCCCATAAGACTTCCAAGAGTTGATGTTGTGCCTAACATCAATGTGTAGTTTGAAGGATTCTGACTCAGCTGGTAAGCTCCGATTCCTGGAAATGTTAACGGTATGATTTATAAGAGCTAGAAATGAATGACACGAAATGGAATGTAAGAGATTGAAAATGTAGTTTATGGATCTTAGGGTTTACCGACGACAAAAAAGTAAACTAAACAGAACAAAATATTTTATCTAAGTATGTAAAAGAAAAGCGTAGAATGCTCTTTACTCATATTCATGTTTCTTTAAAAGCGTGTTATCTTAGTTTTAAAACTATATTATTATAATATATGAATTATGATTACTTTATAATAAACTACAATTGAGTGTAAACCCAAGATCGGGTGAGTCTTACAAAATATTATTTTAAGTAGTTGCATGACTCCATGATTTCATAATCATTTTTATCACTCTTACTAACTATGTAACTTTATTTATATAGCATATCGTCTAAAGCTGTAATACAATTTCTAAATACTATATTTTAATTATAATAGATTCGACCGAAACAAGACCGGTTTGATATGGAGGTCAAACGAGTAAGTACGTAAAGAATATTGTTTTTCCTTTTATCTTCAAAATCGTTTAGTGAGTTTATTTGTAGCTACCAAATTTGTAATATTAATTAGTTATTTAATATTTAAGTCTTAGTAGTTTTGTTCACGCATTATGGCTAATTTCCATTACAGCTGTTAATCCATTTTGTTTTCGGATTCACATCGATTTACTCTGGGATTACGAGTACCTCCTGTATCGTGGATGCGTTTATAGTTACAAATTCAACATACACAGACCCCAGACCCGGAAAGAATACCTATAGATCATATGAATATTTGCCTTTCTGTGTTACTGCCATCTATTTTGTTTTTTTTTTTTTTTTTATGTAGGGGTTCTCGCAGTAATCCCGAGGGGGATATATCTGCTTAACCGGGCAAATGGCGAGTTAGAAACCTAATGCGTGCTTGATATAGCACTGAAAACCTAGCCCGACCTACATACCTATTTAAAAAATAAATTATTGATAACTGTAACGAAAAGTTTATTCAGTATACCTATTCTATCTTCATCAAAATTGTGTTGTGTTTGTGTTTGTGTTTTTTAAATAACGTTGCCCCACACTAGGATTTCTCCTGTGTCGTGGGTGCGTTTACAGACATGAGTTCCACATACAATACACCCAGACCCGGAACAACTATCTGCAGATCATACAAATATTTGTTCCGTGTGGGAATCGAACCCACGACCCGGAGCGCAGCAGTCGACTGTATCAGCCACTGCACCAACCGTGCCGTTAAGCCAAGCGTCACACTAACATTACAGAACCGAAACAATTAAATTTTTTTTCAGCGTTCTACGCTTGGAGCTGGTGTAATTAAAGTACTTTGTATTATATTATATTGTCTGGAGAAGAAGTCGCCAACATAGTGAGCTGTCAACCTCTTTAATTAAGACAAAGAATGTAATCGATGGGTGTTGGGACAGGTGGGTTGATGTTCAGACCTGATGGGACTCAAACAGATGCACAAAGCAGTGCGCGGCAAGTTGAGAAAGGCCTTTCTGCAATGGACTTCAATTAGCTGATTTAATGAAATTATTTAGCATAGTTACCTTTTTTGTATTTAAACTTTTTTCTGGATTCATGGAAGCGAAATTCTCAAATAATGGTATTGTAGTTCACGCAGTTGGGCACGCATAGATGCTTATTCATACTCGATACTTTTACTCGTTATGCTTAGAATTACCTATATACATTAAGCGCTTATGAGTTAACAGCATATCTTACCTAAAATTGAACCGAAAATAAGGCCAGCTCCCAAAGATGGTATCGATCCTGAAATAAAGAGAATGGAATTTTAACGTTATGCACGATTCAGCAAAATAGACAAGATACGAAATAGTCAGAATCATAATCATTTATATGTGAAACATAGGTTAATTTACAAAGGTTTTATATGATATTGGTGTCCACTATGTTCTACCACATATATGGTGTACAAATTTTATCATAATGGAACATTTTTAATTTCATAAAAATGTGAAACAAAAAGTGAACATAAAGATTATCTTTATGCTTACTGTCATGAAAGCAAAATTCAGTTCCGTTCAGTAAGTCATGTACTATGTATCATTCTCCGAGAGCGTGAGTATGGCTTGATGAATCAATACCAATATCATCATCATCATAATCAACATCATCATCATGATATCAGCCAAGAGACGTCCGCTGCTGAACAAAGACCTCCCCATAGATTTCCACAACTGCAGATGCCGTGGCAGGCGGCAGACGGGTTGGTGAGAGCGGGATGGCTGCTGTTCAACAGAAGGGACGCTACTGCCAATCCCTATGGTTTGAAGTCCTTTAGTCGCCTTTTACGACATCCACTGGAGGAGATGAACTGGTGCTATATTTTTAATCCGGACACCACACTGATAATGAGTATCCATGAAAACGAGTACAGATTAAAAAGGCTTTTGTGGGTGATAAATGTGTGTGTGTGGTGTCTCCAGAATCCAGATGTTCGAAGGGCGATAGTGAACTCTAGCCGTACGATAAATGAATGATGACATGTGGCACCCTCTGCACGACCACACCATTGTGCCGTAAAGGCTGAAGAGCCGCAACAGCTTTGTCTAGTGTGTTTATGTTATCACTGACGATTGATTTTCACAAGAGAATTGTAAATTGTAGTCTTTCCTTCCCATCTTCTCCTAGACATATCCGTGGCTGGCCTGGAAAGATTTTAATAGACTTGGGACCCAGGTTCAAAGCAATGAAAACTTTGTTGACGAATCCAACCTACATCGCAGTTATCGTTGGGCAACAATGTTGCACTTGACATAAAGCTCTTAGCTTAAACCTACACATAATGCAGTCCTTGTAACCAATGTCTGCACTGGCGATATGAATCTACTTAGATTTGCAACGGCCCAAATTAATAAATCGATCTAATCCTGATCTTTAGATGTATGATTTTGAACTTGGTGTTTTTGTATTAAATTAAATTGTTATGTCTATAGTATATTTTTGGGCAACGAAATAATACCACCGGCTCATAATACCACCGCCCCATCTCCTCCCGTGGGTATCGTAAAAGTTGACTAAGGGATTGGCCGGAGGATGGGCAGCAGCGTCCTTCGAATACAATAACAACTCAACTGCGATCGCCAACCCGTCTGCCAAGCGTGGCGACTATGGCAAAACCCCCCAATGAGCCCACCCATATCGGTCGTTGTGGTGATCTTTGGGGGAGGCCTGTGTCCAGCAGTGGACTTCATTCGGCCGAAATGATGAAATCTATTATTACTATAATAAAATTATTGATATCGGATTCAAAAGGGAATTTTACATGCCTCTGCATGCTCTGTGCACGTTTAGTAGTTAACTGAGCCTCACGATCAACTGCAGTTTTGAGAGATCGAGCTAGCCTTTGCATCTTAAAAGCCCATGATCTTTGAAAGATGTTCCTCTTTAACTGCAGAAAGCAGCACGCAGCGCCAGTCGCGGTTAGTTACCCAATTAGTTGTCATTGGTACCTCTCGATCACAAGATAGTAATGACGGACATGAAGCACGTCTCGCAAGCTATCGGAAGCGCCATGCTGCATCACAAGCCTTAGAGACACCCAGTGTGAATAGCAATCGAGCTCGCAGAGCATCTACACTGCGACGTCTCTATACATGATCGACATCCAACGGTCATGCATGTGACCGTCCATTTAGAAAATGGCTACCGAATTTATTTCAATTCTGAAAATGTCATAGAGCGCTTGGAAAATCCGCGTCAAACTACGGTTTTCGTATTTTTTCAACTGTGCGAAGAGGATCCTCTTCGTGCGCCAAATCGCGAACAAATGGCAAGATGCCGTCATATTATACGTACGAGAAGCAAAGAGGTGTGTTTGATCGACGTCAACATGGGCGTACAGAACATGGTTTCTCGGGAGTTATGAAAGACGCTGCATTGGATAAGGTCTACACTGTGCATCCAAATAATGGCAAGGGCAATTTTTTGCGCATTTTACTACACACGATGCTTTTGATGTTAAACGTTCAATTTCCCAAATATCACCCAGACAACAGAGCACTCCATCTACTTGACGGTGATAAACACTGGGACAATACTTTCGAGGAGGTCAGCGACAGTCCCGGTCATCTGCGACATTTATTCGCCATCATGTTGGTCTTCTACCGACTGCACCGACAGTCAGGATTCGAGTTATTGCTGTTCAATCAGCGCACATTATAGTGAGTGATCTCAAACGCGTGTATAATGGGCGGCAGTGGTGGTGTCGCCAAGCAGATCGCTCGCTGTTTGCTCGCTTGAAGCGCGCGATCTGCTCACTCGGTCTATACGCAGTATGTGGGATGAGATCATGGCAGTTGCGAGCGCACTCACGAAAGGTATCTTGATATTATAAAAGTATTGTACAATGCACGACTTAAAGCCCTAATTTTAATGACAAAATGAGCGGTGTGGCTATAATGAGTGATTGGACTGTTAATACTGGGCGAAACCAAGCTACAATTTATAAAAGTTATTGATGACGACACCCAGTGCCATGTGGGAAGCGTTTCCAAACAAAAGACAAAAGCGCATGGTTTGGCACTTGGCTGGCTGGATGGAATATGCGGCAGGCCTATGGGTCGTGTCATTCGGAAATATATCATGATCCCTCTACACCTATTACAAGTTCCTAATAAAAGCTCAGGTCATTGTTGCATGTTTTCAGTAGCATGATATACATTTCTAAATTCCACGCGTGCGAAGCCGCGGGCAAAAGCTAGTAATAAATATTGGAGTTGCGATCAAACAAACCTTGTCAGACAGTTATAAACTTGAAGTACATGATGTATCGAACATAATGTAAACATACACCTATTCAATTTAAATACAATAGTGTTTTCGTAGTATAAGATTACACACAACTGGTCAGTATAGAGTGCCCATCGAGTCATATCTTGTTGTAAATTTGCTATCTTCTGACCTTGAGCTGTAATAGACCTTTTATATTTTATAAAAACAACAGTATTATCATTGCACGAAACATGGGTGTACAACAACACATCTTTGTCCTCTCTTTGGGGAAGACTGATCTTTAACCCCAAGGAAATATAATAATATGTCTTACCTATGAAATTTCCGTTCTGCAGTACCTACTGGCCAATTCAAATCATTTCAAATATATTTTATTTTATAAACATGGTTTTTATTTTAATCAAAATCAGTCTCATGTGTATTGATTAGAGTTAATGTTGAATCTTTTTCGTCGTCATGGATACGTTGAAAATTCGAGTAACTATGGAATATGAGTACCGTCGTGGCAGCAACGCCGCACAAGCTGCATGCAACATCAACGACGATTACGGAGCGAACACTACAAACGAACGCACAACCCGTTGTTGGTTTGCCCGCTTCCGTTCTGGAAATTTCGATCTGATAAATTAACCCCGTGGTCGTCCGAAAACTTTGGTCGACAATGACGAATTAAAGGCGATTGTGGAAGCTGATGATACTCAATTTACGGCTGAATTAGCAGCACCTTTCGACGTTAGCATCAAAACAATATTGGTCCATTTGCGTCAAACTGCCAAGTTAAAAAAGCTGACAAATGGGTGCCCCACGAACTTAACGATCTTCAGCGCTACGTGCGCGTCGAGGCCTGCGCTGCGCTTCTCAACAGTCAACTCAACAACAGTTGCGACAAAAAATGGATTCTGTTTGACAATCGCAAGCGCTCAGCAAGTTAGTTAGATCCTGGCTCAGCACCTAATCAATGCCCTAAGCTGGATGTTTGGTGGTCTAGTGCTACACTGTACAAAAAAAATACGGACTTCGAAAACCCAATATTAAAATATTAAAACCACCAAAAAGGAAAAAACAAACTGTATTCATGAAGTCGGGTGGGGCAAGGTATAAATACTATAAATACTTCTCGTTGGTCTGCAGGAACCATGGGTGAGGCACACCTTAATAATCTTTTATAAATTTTAATATTTTTACATTGTATAGGCTTTTAAGGGTGGCATTTTTTTTTGTTAAATTGTTTTATTTGTTTCTTTTTATTATAAATAAATGTTAGAACTTTTTCCAATTTGGTATCAGTATTTAACACCAAAAATAAGGAGAGGCATCGAAACTATTAAGCCATCATCTAGATAAGTGCAGTCAAATTAAACATGTTTATTGAAGCTGGTTCAAAGACTACTCGATCAAATGTAATGAAATTTGTATGGAATCAACTAGAAAGCATTCTGCATCTGTTAAAGAAAGAATTGCTCAAATTGGTCTACAAATTGCTGAGTAACAGTGTACATACATAAAAAAGGCAAAATACGCATCAAATTCAGAACCTCCTCCTTTTTGAAGTTGGTTAATAAAACAGTGTTTTATTATTATGAGTAAAAATTGCGAATACCATTGTTCAGCAGTAGACCCCCATAGGCTGGTATAATCATGATGATGATGAAGATGGGTACCTATGTGCAGTTTCAATAACAGTTTGACTGAACATTAAATCAATCCAATTCGAAAACAGATTTTCACTTTAGCTATAAAGATTTTATAGTATAAAACAGAAGACTCAAAACATACATCCTGTCAGGGCACTAGAATATATTAGAAGATAAAGGTTTTTATTAATTACTTATGTAACATATATCTATTTCCACCTGCAGAATGTACAAAAAAAGGCAGAATAATTGTTACTACCCAGCAATGTAGATTTGGTACTGATTATATAAAAGATAGTAAAGTTATAATTTCAAGAACTCCATAACGTCAGTTCATGTTGCGCAAAACTATGAGCACGTGCAATAAGTATCTACCTGATTCTTTAAAAATAGGGGAAAATAAGAGCACTGACCTGCTTTAGCATAACCCATGATACCGCCGGCGGCTACGGTAGCGGCGTAGGCGAATCCCAAAATATCGACGCCCATTGTGTTCGTAATTCCAAACTATAATTCTTTATGCCTTTACTTTTCGACTGATCAACGTGATCAACACAGCACTAGGTTTGGCTTTATCTTAAAATTTATCAACACAATACGTGCTATACGTGCTATCAATCAGCTGAGTTTGAGTTGAAGTGTCTGTCACAGACTAGTGATGGTCGACTCGAGTAACTAAATCTAACTCGAGTTAACTCGAGTTGGGCGTAACTCGAACCCACTCAGGTTGAATTCTCTCTGACTCGAGTTCGTAAACGTAAAAAAAAGTATAAGTTTGCCGATCATTTGAGTGAGACTATATTCATTCATTCAGTCATAAGTTCATAACAAAGCAAGTAAACAAGTGTCACATATATGTAGATTTGAGGTTAACTTAAAGCCGGTTCTTGTTGTAGATTTTAGTGTTTTATTTATGTTCTGTTTTTGAAAAATGTCGGGTCCTAAAAGAAAATCTTTAGTTTGGGATGTATTCGAATCGCCAGTGAGTGGACGTGTTGCGTGTAAACAATGTTCAGATTCATTCAAATATAGTGGAAATACGACCACATTATTAAACCACATTAAAAAAAAGCATCCTAATGTTGCCATCGAGGAAAGTCAGAGTTCATCTTCAACAAATGAAAGTAATACGAGTACTTCAACCGATTCATCGCAGTCACTGGTATCGACAACCACATTGGATGTTGAGCCTCCTAGTAACTAAATTATTTAAAAAAATTAAAATTCAAGCCAAAAATACATAAATAAATGATTTTATTTCAAACAACAATTTTCTTTCTTACTTTAGTTAGTTAGTATAACTCTCCCATATGATACATCCCATCCAATACATTATAAATAAATAATATAAAAAAATGAAAGAATTGAAACAGATAAAAATATCATTTGTCTATTTCAATTAAATCAATTTATATCAATCAAATTATATCCTTGAAGTAGTGCTATTTACACGATGTAATATGAATATGTTCGAGAAATTAAGTAGTCGAAGGCTTAATCTAAAAATACGTCTTCCGTCAAACAAAACTTCATTACTGAATAACAGTGTGTTTTGCATGGCCCCGCGAGTCTATAACCATTTACCAAATAGAATACTCGAAATGTCAAATTTTTACATGTTTAAGAAAAATGTAAAAATATTACTTATTCAAAAAAGTTACTACTCAATTACAGAATATCTGACAGACAAATTATTGTAGTACTAAATTGTATTTATTTCCTCATAATGTGTATGTAGAATTGACCTCTAGTTTCGTTATCTATGACATTTCTATAAATTGTTTGTACCTAAATTTTTATTGTGATTATGACATTATAGTTTGACATTTTAAATCTGCTATATGTATTACGAGCAAAATGATTAATATTGTACTTGTATTTGCATTGTATTTTATGTGATCTAAGTGATCTTTGCATGCTGAGCGGCTGATTATGGTGATATTTATTTAAATTATGTAACAACTTATGTAAAACCCATTTTCGCAAATGAATAAATTGAATTGAATTGAATTGAATCAATTTATTAAATCATTAATGCAAAGCTGATGGAATAAACTGGTAAAAATTCAAAAAAAGCATTCACTTGTCCATCCAGTTAACTCGAGTTACGTAATTCGAGTTCAACCCGAGTTATGTGGATTTTAACTCGGGTTAAATCGAGTTTTGTTTTTTCCGAGTTGGCACATCGCAATCACAGACTACTAAGAGAAATAGTTCTGTTCCAGTGTAGCAGTGTAGCGATGACCGATTCGAATAGTTTAATTTAGTTACTCTTTGAACTCGATGAATTTGAATCGTGATTCTTCAAATCTATCGAGTTGACTCGTTCGCATTTTACCTTAGACTATTTAACCAAAGGACGCGGCATGCAAGACGATTCCCCTCTGCCAAGGTACAATATCAAACAATATATATAATATATATATATAAATATAATATTTTGGTAATCGATTTTAAACATAGAATCGTTTTCACTCTGTAAGGTGCTCCACAAAAACACAGACCTGTGCAGTTACCCTGGGCAAAAAAAAGTCAAATACCTCTAATGTACAAAAAGAATAGAATTCGATTTCATATGAAAGTGTTTTTGATATAATTACTACCTTCTTTCAATTAAATTCATTACAAAATACTATCGTCAATAAGGATTGAGAACATTATCAATTCAGCAATCGAGTACGAAATTATCGGGTCGGTGCTGGGACATTTCTGTAGAATTGTATTCGTTATGTCATTGAAAGAAAGTTTTAAATTGCGAAGCAATAGTAAAAAGGAATTAGTACATGCCCAAATTTACGACATCAGCCGCACTCCCCACGAGACTACCTTTTTTTGATTAACAATATCGGACCTTACTGCCCAGAACTTACATTCGAAGTTTAAATAACTATTGATAGATTATTTTCTATGATGACACGAGACTACTTTTTAATATTTTTTACAATCTTAGACTTTATTTCTTATCTCACAAGATAAGAATTTAGATGTTAAAAAAATTACACGAGACAATTTCGCCATTTTGAATAGTGTGGTGAGTGTTAATTTTTGACTACTTCGATAACGATAATAAATTAATTTATAATATTAATGTTCGTAGTAAAAACACATGACAGAATAACATTAGTCGAGGGTTCGAAACGTCGGAAAATAAAGAAATAATTATGTAGATATTGAATGAAAACATGCACGAATGGCTTTGCTGCACGTTGTTCAAATTAGGTATGTATTATTGTATATGTTTTCCTTACGATGAGAGATCAGCTTAAACCAGGTATGTATAGCTTAATGTGTAGCCGTGTGTACATAACTAGTAGCGTGAAAAAGTCCGTTAGTTTATTTCAGTAGTGGATGTATTGGCGTAAATGTCAACAAATTAATATAAACACCAGATGAAAAGAGGTGAAGTTAGTAAGAAAGAAGGCGAGGTAGGGTGAAATACCACAGATTTAAATCACCATATAGACGATTTCAACTCAGTAGTTCATCAAAAAAGCAATCGCGGCAATTTGAGTCAATTTACAAAAACCTTCTAATACATAATGAGCTATCAGTAACTGGAACGGGGACTACTTGCATACCCTTAGAAAATATAAACATGTTAACCTGTTACTCCACTGACAAAATTAACCGTACAGTAGACACGGAAAATTTGGGTTTGGATTTGGACTGTCAAGTGTATCTCTCGCCATTTGGTGAAAAGATAGTCGAATACATTACAGGTTTTGTAGGTCTCAAATATATTTATTTCATAGTGATATAAGCTTTTATTTGTAACAATAACTTATTATAATATTGATATACACATTAAAACTAATTACATATACACTATTTATGGTTATACTTTTTTTATTGTTTCTTGTGATATACTTTTTTTTTATATCAGAAGGTACGAAGAAATCAAGCAGCTACTTTAATCAGCCGTAGAAAAATAAACTTCACTTATTCGTGAAGTCGTATACTGGTCTCAACTGCTACTGTGTCGATGACTCCGCTAATTCAAACAAGCCAAAAAGAAATACTGAATTAAGTCAACTCTACTCGCAAGTTGTAAAGTATCCATGCCCAACTCAGTGGCTCGAATCAGCTGGATACATACATTCGAACTTAAGCGTCGTATTTGCATCACGCGATTGTTGCTATCGACTGAATAGTATCATTACGAATTTCGATTCGAATTAACAATTACATTAATTCCCATCGCCCCTCTAGTGTTTCATTGATCTGTCAATTTGATAGGTTTTTTCTTTTATGGCAATTGTAGGCAAAGCCATGTTGCCAAAGACAAGTTTAAACGAGTTTATTGGAGTTTATACAAAGTAAAAGTTATGGAAACAATTATGATTGTAAATGGATCGAAGATTTATACACATGCTTTATATTAATATTTTTAATCAACACTAATTTACATCAAATATGTATGTAATTAATTTTACTTGAAATAATAAATAGAGATAAAAGATTGTTAGTTATAATCTTTGTACAAAAGTGGGAACAGGAAATTTTATCAGGAATAAAATCAAGTGTAACACTCTGAAAGATGAGGCGTTACGTAGAAAGAGACAAACATATATATCTGTAGGATTTAATGTGCAAAAGAATGAGATGCAATATATTACACAGCGTATCTTATCCTCGGGGCGTCCCTTTTTGTGCGATGCTTCGTAGTCTTACTGTATAGTTCACTACCTCTGGTCTGAGAGTTGAATGTCTGCGTATGTTTGTACGTGTGTGTTGTGTGCCTGCGTATTACTAAGTTCTGCTGCAACTTGTATACTGCTGCCACGTACAGGGTATGCATGCTGTTCAATAAATACATATAGTAAGCATTTATTGTATCTATACAACGTACATAAACAGCAACCTAACCATCAACTTTTGATGTTATGACTTTAAATTTTTCTTATACTTCTATGCATTGATACGTGTATTTTTATGTACTACTAGCTGGGACCTGCGGTTTCTCCCGCGTTTAATTTAAAACAAATTTAGAGTACTTCGACATAGACACTTGACATAGAATATATATATGTTGGATTTCAAGGGTTTTATTTTTTTGCCCGGAACCCTAATTATTTTTCTGAAATAAAAGTATCCTAAGTTATTCCTTATAACATCAGCTATCTGCCAGTGAAAGTCCCGTCAAAATCGGTCCAGCCGTTTCGGAGATTACCCGGAACAAACAGACAGTCAGACAGACAACATATAAAAAAATCGTCGTACCGTATATACTTGAACATGCATTTAGTAAAAGCTGTTATTTTGACATTACAAACAGACACTTCAATTTTATTTATTTGTATAGATATAGATTATATAAATCATATTATTATTTTGTAACATACTTTATGTAATACGCTTTTATTGAAGTAATATAAATAATCCGAATAATTACAGATATATATATGTTGGTTTCTCTTATCAATTTAGAAGATGCGGTCATTTACCCTCTTTTTCTATTAGATACATATCATAATTATCGTCCGTAAGGAGTAAACTCCAGTCATGCGTCGGAGCTGATTTGATTTCCACTGTCGGCGGCGCGACGTCGAGCGGCGGGCGCGCGCAGTGAGCCCGACCTACCGCACGAGCGGCAGCCGCGCCCCGCTCCCCGCAGCGCTTCCCGGTCCCGCCCTCCAGCCGCTATTATTAGGTCACTCAGACGGCCGTGCGTGCGAAGTGCAACCGCACAATGACTAGTGCAACGCGTGCACCGCTCTCGCTTCGAGGACGATCTCTATTTCACTCCGCGTCCTTTGCCACATCATTGGAGGGGACCGATGTTTCTAGCCGCGTGATGCAATACTAGCTCTCGAGGTTCTAGGTTGAAGCATTGATCACGTGCCATTGTGTAATTAGCAAAAATATAGTATTACCTACGTACATGGTCTTAGGTAATTAGTGAATAGTGATTTCCACCGACTTTATCTTTCAACTGCATTGGTCGTATTGTGTTGGACACAAGAAAGTGTCACCTATGAGTAGCAGTGGGTAATAAAGCGTTTTGCGTGAACCGAACCGAAACTATATATCGGTATCTGTTAAAGTGTTTCGAAGCTATATATTTTCATTCACTATATATTGGACATACCGTCCAATGACTAGATAACTAGGTATTAAAAATTTATAGTTCTATACAAATCATAAATGAAATGGTAAAGGTTTTCGTTTAGAAATAGGTTATTTTAATTTAATATTTAAACAAAGTCCCGTTCACATAAAACGAATAAACGATTAACTTTGGTTTTTTATGTTTCTAATTGCGGTCATTATTATAATTCAGAACATTATTTTGATTAGATATTTTTGATGATTTGATTTGTTATACAATATATATCATGAGTTTGTATCGGTAGCTACCATTTGCGTTGGTAAACGAAATAGGTCTTTAGTTCGTTACCTATGATATTGCCGTTCTGCAGTAGTGGCCATTTAAAATAAAAATATTTTTTGTTTGGCTATGAATTCTAATTTCGAAAAACGACCCCTAGAATAGAAAAGTGGTGGTCACTGTTTGGTGATCTGGTGTGTGATTCATCAAACAAATATAAATATCACAAATTAATATAAACACCAGATGAAAAGAGGTGAAGTTAGTAAGAAAGAAGGCGAGGTAGGGTGAAATACCACAGATTTAAATCACCATATAGACGATTTCAACTCAGTAGTTCATCAAAAAAGCAATCGCGGCAATTTGAGTCAATTTACAAAAACCTTCTAATACATAATGAGCTATCAGTAACTGGAACGGGGACTACTTGCATACCCTTAGAAAATATAAACATGTTAACCTGTTACTCCACTGACAAAATTAACCGTACAGTAGACACGGAAAATTTGGGTTTGGATTTGGAC
The DNA here is from genome assembly GCA_947459985.1 of Diloba caeruleocephala. Taxonomy (NCBI): domain Eukaryota; kingdom Metazoa; phylum Arthropoda; class Insecta; order Lepidoptera; family Noctuidae; genus Diloba; species Diloba caeruleocephala. Next base: position 8,465,853 of record OX381627.1, on the reverse strand, counting down.
TGTCAAGTGTATCTCTCGCCATTTGGTGAAAAGATAGTCGAATACATTACAGGTTTTGTAGGTCTCAAATATATTTATTTCATAGTGATATAAGCTTTTATTTGTAACAATAACTTATTATAATATTGATATACACATTAAAACTAATTACATATACACTATTTATGGTTATACTTTTTTTATTGTTTCTTGTGATATACTTTTTTTTTATATCAGAAGGTACGAAGAAATCAAGCAGCTACTTTAATCAGCCGTAGAAAAATAAACTTCACTTATTCGTGAAGTCGTATACTGGTCTCAACTGCTACTGTGTCGATGACTCCGCTAATTCAAACAAGCCAAAAAGAAATACTGAATTAAGTCAACTCTACTCGCAAGTTGTAAAGTATCCATGCCCAACTCAGTGGCTCGAATCAGCTGGATACATACATTCGAACTTAAGCGTCGTATTTGCATCACGCGATTGTTGCTATCGACTGAATAGTATCATTACGAATTTCGATTCGAATTAACAATTACATTAATTCCCATCGCCCCTCTAGTGTTTCATTGATCTGTCAATTTGATAGGTTTTTTCTTTTATGGCAATTGTAGGCAAAGCCATGTTGCCAAAGACAAGTTTAAACGAGTTTATTGGAGTTTATACAAAGTAAAAGTTATGGAAACAATTATGATTGTAAATGGATCGAAGATTTATACACATGCTTTATATTAATATTTTTAATCAACACTAATTTACATCAAATATGTATGTAATTAATTTTACTTGAAATAATAAATAGAGATAAAAGATTGTTAGTTATAATCTTTGTACAAAAGTGGGAACAGGAAATTTTATCAGGAATAAAATCAAGTGTAACACTCTGAAAGATGAGGCGTTACGTAGAAAGAGACAAACATATATATCTGTAGGATTTAATGTGCAAAAGAATGAGATGCAATATATTACACAGCGTATCTTATCCTCGGGGCGTCCCTTTTTGTGCGATGCTTCGTAGTCTTACTGTATAGTTCACTACCTCTGGTCTGAGAGTTGAATGTCTGCGTATGTTTGTACGTGTGTGTTGTGTGCCTGCGTATTACTAAGTTCTGCTGCAACTTGTATACTGCTGCCACGTACAGGGTATGCATGCTGTTCAATAAATACATATAGTAAGCATTTATTGTATCTATACAACGTACATAAACAGCAACCTAACCATCAACTTTTGATGTTATGACTTTAAATTTTTCTTATACTTCTATGCATTGATACGTGTATTTTTATGTACTACTAGCTGGGACCTGCGGTTTCTCCCGCGTTTAATTTAAAACAAATTTAGAGTACTTCGACATAGACACTTGACATAGAATATATATATGTTGGATTTCAAGGGTTTTATTTTTTTGCCCGGAACCCTAATTATTTTTCTGAAATAAAAGTATCCTAAGTTATTCCTTATAACATCAGCTATCTGCCAGTGAAAGTCCCGTCAAAATCGGTCCAGCCGTTTCGGAGATTACCCGGAACAAACAGACAGTCAGACAGACAACATATAAAAAAATCGTCGTACCGTATATACTTGAACATGCATTTAGTAAAAGCTGTTATTTTGACATTACAAACAGACACTTCAATTTTATTTATTTGTATAGATATAGATTATATAAATCATATTATTATTTTGTAACATACTTTATGTAATACGCTTTTATTGAAGTAATATAAATAATCCGAATAATTACAGATATATATATGTTGGTTTCTCTTATCAATTTAGAAGATGCGGTCATTTACCCTCTTTTTCTATTAGATACATATCATAATTATCGTCCGTAAGGAGTAAACTCCAGTCATGCGTCGGAGCTGATTTGATTTCCACTGTCGGCGGCGCGACGTCGAGCGGCGGGCGCGCGCAGTGAGCCCGACCTACCGCACGAGCGGCAGCCGCGCCCCGCTCCCCGCAGCGCTTCCCGGTCCCGCCCTCCAGCCGCTATTATTAGGTCACTCAGACGGCCGTGCGTGCGAAGTGCAACCGCACAATGACTAGTGCAACGCGTGCACCGCTCTCGCTTCGAGGACGATCTCTATTTCACTCCGCGTCCTTTGCCACATCATTGGAGGGGACCGATGTTTCTAGCCGCGTGATGCAATACTAGCTCTCGAGGTTCTAGGTTGAAGCATTGATCACGTGCCATTGTGTAATTAGCAAAAATATAGTATTACCTACGTACATGGTCTTAGGTAATTAGTGAATAGTGATTTCCACCGACTTTATCTTTCAACTGCATTGGTCGTATTGTGTTGGACACAAGAAAGTGTCACCTATGAGTAGCAGTGGGTAATAAAGCGTTTTGCGTGAACCGAACCGAAACTATATATCGGTATCTGTTAAAGTGTTTCGAAGCTATATATTTTCATTCACTATATATTGGACATACCGTCCAATGACTAGATAACTAGGTATTAAAAATTTATAGTTCTATACAAATCATAAATGAAATGGTAAAGGTTTTCGTTTAGAAATAGGTTATTTTAATTTAATATTTAAACAAAGTCCCGTTCACATAAAACGAATAAACGATTAACTTTGGTTTTTTATGTTTCTAATTGCGGTCATTATTATAATTCAGAACATTATTTTGATTAGATATTTTTGATGATTTGATTTGTTATACAATATATATCATGAGTTTGTATCGGTAGCTACCATTTGCGTTGGTAAACGAAATAGGTCTTTAGTTCGTTACCTATGATATTGCCGTTCTGCAGTAGTGGCCATTTAAAATAAAAATATTTTTTGTTTGGCTATGAATTCTAATTTCGAAAAACGACCCCTAGAATAGAAAAGTGGTGGTCACTGTTTGGTGATCTGGTGTGTGATTCATCAAACAAATATAAATATCACAAATTAATATAAACACCAGATGAAAAGAGGTGAAGTTAGTAAGAAAGAAGGCGAGGTAGGGTGAAATACCACAGATTTAAATCACCATATAGACGATTTCAACTCAGTAGTTCATCAAAAAAGCAATCGCGGCAATTTGAGTCAATTTACAAAAACCTTCTAATACATAATGAGCTATCAGTAACTGGAACGGGGACTACTTGCATACCCTTAGAAAATATAAACATGTTAACCTGTTACTCCACTGACAAAATTAACCGTACAGTAGACACGGAAAATTTGGGTTTGGATTTGGACTGTCAAGTGTATCTCTCGCCATTTGGTGAAAAGATAGTCGAATACATTACAGGTTTTGTAGGTCTCAAATATATTTATTTCATAGTGATATAAGCTTTTATTTGTAACAATAACTTATTATAATATTGATATACACATTAAAACTAATTACATATACACTATTTATGGTTATACTTTTTTTATTGTTTCTTGTGATATACTTTTTTTTTATATCAGAAGGTACGAAGAAATCAAGCAGCTACTTTAATCAGCCGTAGAAAAATAAACTTCACTTATTCGTGAAGTCGTATACTGGTCTCAACTGCTACTGTGTCGATGACTCCGCTAATTCAAACAAGCCAAAAAGAAATACTGAATTAAGTCAACTCTACTCGCAAGTTGTAAAGTATCCATGCCCAACTCAGTGGCTCGAATCAGCTGGATACATACATTCGAACTTAAGCGTCGTATTTGCATCACGCGATTGTTGCTATCGACTGAATAGTATCATTACGAATTTCGATTCGAATTAACAATTACATTAATTCCCATCGCCCCTCTAGTGTTTCATTGATCTGTCAATTTGATAGGTTTTTTCTTTTATGGCAATTGTAGGCAAAGCCATGTTGCCAAAGACAAGTTTAAACGAGTTTATTGGAGTTTATACAAAGTAAAAGTTATGGAAACAATTATGATTGTAAATGGATCGAAGATTTATACACATGCTTTATATTAATATTTTTAATCAACACTAATTTACATCAAATATGTATGTAATTAATTTTACTTGAAATAATAAATAGAGATAAAAGATTGTTAGTTATAATCTTTGTACAAAAGTGGGAACAGGAAATTTTATCAGGAATAAAATCAAGTGTAACACTCTGAAAGATGAGGCGTTACGTAGAAAGAGACAAACATATATATCTGTAGGATTTAATGTGCAAAAGAATGAGATGCAATATATTACACAGCGTATCTTATCCTCGGGGCGTCCCTTTTTGTGCGATGCTTCGTAGTCTTACTGTATAGTTCACTACCTCTGGTCTGAGAGTTGAATGTCTGCGTATGTTTGTACGTGTGTGTTGTGTGCCTGCGTATTACTAAGTTCTGCTGCAACTTGTATACTGCTGCCACGTACAGGGTATGCATGCTGTTCAATAAATACATATAGTAAGCATTTATTGTATCTATACAACGTACATAAACAGCAACCTAACCATCAACTTTTGATGTTATGACTTTAAATTTTTCTTATACTTCTATGCATTGATACGTGTATTTTTATGTACTACTAGCTGGGACCTGCGGTTTCTCCCGCGTTTAATTTAAAACAAATTTAGAGTACTTCGACATAGACACTTGACATAGAATATATATATGTTGGATTTCAAGGGTTTTATTTTTTTGCCCGGAACCCTAATTATTTTTCTGAAATAAAAGTATCCTAAGTTATTCCTTATAACATCAGCTATCTGCCAGTGAAAGTCCCGTCAAAATCGGTCCAGCCGTTTCGGAGATTACCCGGAACAAACAGACAGTCAGACAGACAACATATAAAAAAATCGTCGTACCGTATATACTTGAACATGCATTTAGTAAAAGCTGTTATTTTGACATTACAAACAGACACTTCAATTTTATTTATTTGTATAGATATAGATTATATAAATCATATTATTATTTTGTAACATACTTTATGTAATACGCTTTTATTGAAGTAATATAAATAATCCGAATAATTACAGATATATATATGTTGGTTTCTCTTATCAATTTAGAAGATGCGGTCATTTACCCTCTTTTTCTATTAGATACATATCATAATTATCGTCCGTAAGGAGTAAACTCCAGTCATGCGTCGGAGCTGATTTGATTTCCACTGTCGGCGGCGCGACGTCGAGCGGCGGGCGCGCGCAGTGAGCCCGACCTACCGCACGAGCGGCAGCCGCGCCCCGCTCCCCGCAGCGCTTCCCGGTCCCGCCCTCCAGCCGCTATTATTAGGTCACTCAGACGGCCGTGCGTGCGAAGTGCAACCGCACAATGACTAGTGCAACGCGTGCACCGCTCTCGCTTCGAGGACGATCTCTATTTCACTCCGCGTCCTTTGCCACATCATTGGAGGGGACCGATGTTTCTAGCCGCGTGATGCAATACTAGCTCTCGAGGTTCTAGGTTGAAGCATTGATCACGTGCCATTGTGTAATTAGCAAAAATATAGTATTACCTACGTACATGGTCTTAGGTAATTAGTGAATAGTGATTTCCACCGACTTTATCTTTCAACTGCATTGGTCGTATTGTGTTGGACACAAGAAAGTGTCACCTATGAGTAGCAGTGGGTAATAAAGCGTTTTGCGTGAACCGAACCGAAACTATATATCGGTATCTGTTAAAGTGTTTCGAAGCTATATATTTTCATTCACTATATATTGGACATACCGTCCAATGACTAGATAACTAGGTATTAAAAATTTATAGTTCTATACAAATCATAAATGAAATGGTAAAGGTTTTCGTTTAGAAATAGGTTATTTTAATTTAATATTTAAACAAAGTCCCGTTCACATAAAACGAATAAACGATTAACTTTGGTTTTTTATGTTTCTAATTGCGGTCATTATTATAATTCAGAACATTATTTTGATTAGATATTTTTGATGATTTGATTTGTTATACAATATATATCATGAGTTTGTATCGGTAGCTACCATTTGCGTTGGTAAACGAAATAGGTCTTTAGTTCGTTACCTATGATATTGCCGTTCTGCAGTAGTGGCCATTTAAAATAAAAATATTTTTTGTTTGGCTATGAATTCTAATTTCGAAAAACGACCCCTAGAATAGAAAAGTGGTGGTCACTGTTTGGTGATCTGGTGTGTGATTCATCACAGCTTCTTACCAAACGGGATGATCATTACTGCAGATGTTTACCGTGAAGAATTAAACACTATGATGGAGAAGCTCGCACATCTCCAACTAGCTTTGATCAATCGCTCGTCCTCGCTGCTCCTGCGCGACAACGCGTGACACCATGCTGCGCAACAGACGGTCTTCAAGCTACAAGAACTGGGGTGGAAGCTCTCAGCCATCCGCCGTGCTCACCAGGCCTTGCGCCTACAGACTTCTACTTTGTCCAGAATTTAGTTAACTTTTTGGTGGAAGAAAAAATCAATGCTTGAGAGGCAGTACAAAATGCCTTTGAAGAGTTTGACGCCCCCCATCTATCTGGTTTCTTCAAGAAGGGCATCGATAAACTCCCACTGCGTTGGCAAAGATGCATCGACTGCATGATAGTACTGGGCGTTTTGTTCAGAAACACTTTAGTAAAACACTTTAGACGAAAAACGAACGGACGGTTTCTCGGCTAACCGACATTACGTTCCAAAACGAACGAGATTTCTAACCTGAATACTCACATACTGCAAACTTCGTTCTCTCAAAAATCGTTCCATTCGCCGTTTCTTCACAAACGTTCGGTTGGTACAACTACTTTGCACGTTTTTGGAACGAAGCATCTAATTAAATACCTTACGACGATTGCAATAAGAACTATTATCGTGTGAAGAACAACCAGTTGTTTTTAACCGCCAAGTAACTACTTTTAGTTACAACGCTAAAATGAATCTTATTTGTATTGGTAGAAACTACAAATTTGGTGGTAGAAAAACATGATGGAGAAAAACTGTTTCTTTTTGGCTCTCGTTTCAAGGACGGCTAGTCGGACGTTCGTTTTTGTTTGAAATTTGATTCTTGCATAGTGTTGGTTGACGTCATACGTGCATAGTTCCCGCGTTTTTATAAGTCTAGAAAAAGTATGACAAATGGTTGCTAAATTTATTATTTTCGTATTAATGAATGCAATTTGTATATTAAATTATATTAATTTATAATAAAATATACCGGTTTTAATTGATGAATTCATTTTTCAGTGGAACATTTTCGTAGTCCAATTACGCGGAAGCACGGAAGAATAATATAGGTATATTAATATTATAGATAGGGGGGAATGGGAGGGGAGGCCTTTTTTCAGCAGTGGACGTACTGTGGCTGATATGATGATACATAGGTCATGGTCATGAAAAAACAGTTTCTTTAAAATCTGTTTTTGGAAACTCTTTTTTGAGAAAATAAAACTGTTTCGTTTCATTTTCCGAAAAATCTGAAACGACCCAGTACTACAGTGCATGAGTTATTACTTCGATTAAAATCAATAAAAAAGATAGAAAAAGAATTACTATACTATATTCCGTACAAAATGGCAATTTCATAGGTAAAGACCTAATATTTCCGAATTTCCTAACATTATGGATTAAGGAGCTTACTCAAAGCCCTGTCTGCAGGGCCCTGTATGTAGTATCCCTGCCGAATTGTATAGTGCGAATGTTTGCAGAATCGATATTTATCGGCTTATTTATTTAATGTAGGGCCCTGCAAGCAGTGCTTTGAGTAGGACGTTTTAAGTGTTTCGCCCGATAAATAGTTATTGAATACATAGTTTTAGGTATTTGATGCAAATTAATGATACAATATATCGTTTCAGTAACTGTTTACCTACGATTTGTAACGTCCACTAGTACTGGGTCGTTTTAGATTTTTCGGAAAATGAAACGTAACAGTTTTATTTTCTCAAAAAAGAGTTTCCAAAAACAGATTTTAAAGAAACTGTTTTTCCATGACCATGACCTAAGTATCATCATATCAGCCACAGTATGTCCACTGCTGAACAAAGGCCTCCCCCTCCCATTCCGCCCTATCTATAATATACCTATATTATTCTTCTGTGCTTCCGCGTAATTAGACTACGAAAACATTCTACTGAAAAATGAATTCATCAATTAACGAATATTGGGAGGTTTCGAAAGTGACTTAGGTCGTAATTATAAATTAATTTAATTCAATATATAAATTGTAATAAATTGCATTCATAAATACGAAAGTAATAAATTTATTAACCATTCGTCATACTTTTTCTAGACATATAAAAACGCGGGAACCATGCACGTATGACGTCAACCAACACTATACAATTTATGCAAGAATCAAATTTCAAACAAAAACGAACGTCCGACTAGCCGTCCTTGAAACGAGAGCCAAAAAGAAACAGTTTTTCTCCATCATGTTTTTCTACCACCAAATTTGTAGTTTGTGGTAATACATATAAGATTCATTTTAGCGTTGTAACTAAAAGTAGTTACTTGGCGGTTAAAAACAACTGGTTGTTCTTCATACGATAATAGTTCTTATTACAATCATCGTAAGGTATTTAATTAGATGCTTCGTTCAAAAAACGTGCAAAGTAGTTGTACCAACCGAACGTTTGTGAAGAAACGGCGACTGGAACGATTTTTGAGAGAACGAAGTTTGCAGTATGTGATTACTCAGGTTAGAAATCTCGTTCGTTTTGGAACGTAATGTCAGTTAGCCGAGAAACCATCCGTTCGTTTTTCGTCTAAAAACTGTTTTACTAAAGTGTTTCTGAACAAAACGCCCAGTACTAACGTCCACTTCCACCGGTTCCGGTGACTTAATCGATGACAGTTGATGTACAGTTTTGACGTTTCGTCCGTGGTACAATATATATTGTAAATTATGAAATTTCCATGAAATTCCAGTTTTGCCGACTTATTGTTTGAATGCCATACCCACGGCAGACTAAAAAATTACCTTACAAAAATGTTGTCACAACCGTATTGAGCTATTTCGTCATACTTCGCAATACATACGTCATAGATATAACTTCTCCAGCTGATTGTGTATTGAAATAATGAGTTTCCGCGTGCAAGGCCAGTATTCAGTCGTTTACAGTTGCCGATAGTGGTCGGCTGCCTGTTCGCATTTCAAATATTGCGCTTGGAATATTTTTTGTGTGTGTGTGAAATTGGCCGGTAACCTTGGTTTTGTGTGAGGCCGCGAGTACCTACTACAATAAAAAAAAGTTAATTTAGTTGGTCACGATGTTGAAGAGTGCGTCTAAAGTGACAATAAATACTGGGAATGTTCTGAACTTGATCGATATCAAGAAGAAGGCAGGACAAAATGTTACTGAAGAGGTTAGTATCTTTTTTATAATTGCCAGGAAATTGTTCTTTATCCATAGAAAACCTAGTTGGTAACAAGGTTAAACACTAACCTCAGTCAGTGTTTCATTTATACTTGCATCACCTAGTATTACTGCATACTGCATAGTTGTAATGACAAATTTTTCAAAAGATCTTTTATGGAGTTTGGTTTTACTAGTTGGCACAAAACTCAATATCGCTTAAATAGGTGCAGGATTTTTAAACGATTATAATACTTTTTGCTCTCTGTTTACTAGACAGGAATGTGAAGGACTCAAACTAATCATAAATAATTTTTTAGTATTGCAAAAATTTGTGCCGAATTTACGGGCATGGGGGCTGCAGCCCTGGGGCCTCCATAATAGAGTGGCCCCAACATTAGAAATTCTAGGTAAATGTTCTAATAAATATGAATAATATCCATAATTTCAAAGAGTTTTTCTTTTGCTATCGCTAGGTGCCTCAATTTGTTAGCATTATAATTTAATTTGATTTATTTCTTGTTTTTTACTATAAATGTATATACACATTTTCAGTGAAAGGATTTGATTTGTCTCAATAAATTATTGAAACAGCAGATATAATATTTAAAGCTATTTGAAAAATAATTTGGGGCCTGCACTTGTTTGTCGCCCCAGAGCCTCGAAATCCAGCCCTGGCTGCAATTATTTATTAGTAATAATCTGTCAGTTAGTCATATTTATTACCTATCGTTGCCTGTTGCAAAATCACATGAGAGATTTTTCAGTAACTAATGCAAACAGATAGCTTACTTTCATTACCATGTTAGGTATTTAAGTTGTTTAACTAAGTAGTAATCTCAGCATCTACTTATGGGAAACAAATGTATCTAAATAAAAATGTTCCATGAGGCTTCCTTTGCCCTCTTCTCATTTGGTTTAAGATTTTTCCCTTACAGTCTCATGTCCTTAAAACATACTATATTATATTAAATAGTAGTAACTGCACAAAAAGCATTTGGTCACCAAAACAGAAAAATAACCTATTTTACTCAATCAAGTTTTAACCTATCCTTAATTAACTTTGCTTGGATTAACATAGAACAATCCTGCTTAACATACAAATTTATAACCTGTACACTATGTAAGCATGTTAGTAGGTAGTCTAGGTAGTATAATTCAAGGCCAAATTGAAACATTTATTGATTCCATAATCAGTACGTCTCATATAATCTTCAACACATTATAAGTGTCTTTAATTCTTCTCTCTCTTCCACTTTGTTAAGTATGACCGAATTGATATTCATGAATACTCCTATTTGCTTACACTATTTGTTTGAATTCCTAAATAGCTTAATTATTTGTAACATGTAACAAATGTAACCATTTTGACTTATATGATAATTATAATGAGCCACTTTTAAACAGAATAGGTTCCTAATGCTTCAAATAGTTTGCAGTATTTGTGGTTGCAAGATGTCATGAAATCCTAAGACATTGCCATAGAACTTTTAACATTATTCATTTAATTATATTATTTTATATCATATTGTTTATGCACGATTACTAGGAGGAAATATAAATACAATACTAAATTCTTTTAGACAGTACGCTTAACCTGTCCATGTGTTGTCTTTGTTAATCTGCTCCAATGGATTTGTAAAAGGCGACTAAGGGACTCTAAACCAGAGGGGTGGGCAATAGCGTCCCTTCTGTGGAATAGCAGCCATTCTGCATTCTTCAACCCACTTGCCAAGCATGTACTGGCAAATTCCCCCCAAAATGATGACACACAGCATGGAACTGGTTGTTTAACAGGGAGGCCTGCATTCAGCAGTGGACATCTTTGGTTGATATGATGATGACCTTACCTGTATTTTACAAATCATCATTTCATCATTTTGGCCGAATAAAGTCCTCTGGACACAGGCCTCAAAGATCACTACAACACAACAACTGACATTGGTGTGTTGTGTGCTCAGTCGCCTTTTACGACACCCATGAGATGAGATGGGTTGGTGCTATTCGTAGCTGGCACCGCACAGCAATTTTACAAATAATTTAAATATAGAAAATTGAATTGGCATGTTGACCATTGGTGACAATAAAATATCATGATTTACTGTCATGGTAATATAAAAGATATAAGTCAATTTTCATCATATTAGTCGAAAGACGACTACTGTTAAATACAGGACTCCCCTATTGATTTTCACAATGACCAGCTTCACTGGGGGCCGGTTTTTTATATGTCGTCACTGGCGGGTATTTGGCAGTACTTACCACGCTTAGCAGGCGGGTTGCTGAGCGCAGTATGGCTACTTTTCCACAAACGGGGCGCAGCTCTCCATCCCTCTAGTTTAAAGTTACTTAGTCACATTTTACGACATCCACTGAGATGGAATGGTGGTATATTTTTTATTCTGTCACCATACAGAGTTGTCCTAGGCATGTGTAAAATATGTTTTAGCATAATTTTTCCTTAACTTGCTTTTATTGAATGAGTCAATATTTCTTATTGACTGTAGTTTACATGACAGTAGGTATGTAATAAACCAGTTTTCAACAATTATGATTGATCAAAGCAAATGGTTTGTGATAAGTGTAACCTGTATGATTGTATAAAATATGATAGGTTACAACTGTCGCATATCCTTGTATTTTTATCGGGAATCCGACAGTGACAATATTAATGTTGTATCATACTCCATGTTTTGTCTTAATTGCAGAAAAATAATCTTACTAACATAATATTTTTTCATAGTGTTTGTATTTCAATAGCTATAAAACGGCTAAACTAAAATACAGGGGGATTGTAAAGGATCCCCCAAAGCGTCCCACGGCAGCGCGTGACCACATGCGTGCTACCATCTTCTCTTGGGTCGCTTGGCGTGGGCACGCAGATTCCCCAATCTACGCACCCGCGAACCCAGAGGTCCCCCGCCTTATAGCAACGGCAGGGGTTTTCAGGCGTATCGGAATTGGCGCCTGGGCGGTTGTTACCCCGGCGCCGTCTCCTTCTTCTTCGAGCGGGATCGGCCCTCTCCCGATCCCGCTCTGCAGTCTCCTGGAGCATGACGCTCTCACAGTAGGAGACCACTGCATTCCAGACATTGCTTAACCTTGCCGAGCGATTACAGGTCATTGAATGCAACTGTCTATGAGCGCCTACACTTAGGATACACACAGGATACATTTAATTCCGTTATCAAGTTCCTTTAAGGAAGTTCCTTCGGACTCTGACGAATAAAAGCCTGCAAATTGATAAAAATTAATGGACCAAAATCAACATAATAACAACAATAAATATATAATTAAACACTCTAAAATATCGTATTGCATACCAGGAGATAGTGGCTGCAGGTTAGAACCTTATTTATTGAATACAACGTTGCATAATATATACGTAAGAGCTCTCTCGTAGGCAATTTAGTTTTATATTACAATAGTGTTCCGTATGGTTCCCAGCAAAGAACAGACCACCCCGGTCCACTCGTGGGTGATGTAAAAGGCGACACAGAGTTGATATCAAGAGGACGAACAGCAGTATCCTTTTGTGTGCTTATAACAAAATACTGCGATCACCAATCCGTCTGCCAAGTGTGGTATGGCATTATACTCGTGCATCGTATCGCCTGGTAAACCGTATGGTGCCGGCTAAACCGTGTGGTGCCGGCTAAACCGTGTGGTGCCGGCTAAACCGTGTGGTGCCGGCTAAACTGTGTGGTACCGGCACCTCAGAATGCCACCACTCCATCTCATCCTGTGGGTGTCGTAAAAGTCGACTAAGGGATTAGCCAGAGAATGGGCAGCAGCATCCTTCGAGTACAATAACAACTCAACTGCGATCGCCAACCCGTCTGCCAAGCGTGGCGATTATTGCAAAACCCCCCAAATAAGCACACAACGCACCCGTATCGGTCGTTGTGGTGATCTTTAGGGGAGGCCTGTGTCCAGCAGTGGACTTCATTCGACCGAAATGATGATCGTATCGCCTATGTTCAGCAGTGGACGGCTTTCGGCGGAAATGATGATGATATTGGCTATTAGAAAGAAAGAAATCATTTATTTGGACAAAACGTGAGAAGATTTACATAGCAAACAAAATTTATATATTAGTAGATAAGAAAGTAAATACATTGTATATACCACACTAGCATAAACATTACTTATGACTATCTCAAATTACATCTCACGGCTGCACCAAAACGGAATCCAGTTCAGCATTCGCTAGACGTGTATCTAGCACTGAGAAGCCACTTCAAGCTAAAAACCGATACTTAAGTTCCTATATCTACGAGACTTTTAGAATTTTTCGGTCCACTGTGTGCCGCGCCGTTACTTTGATCATTTTGTAGTATATGACGTGTTGTTGAACAGTATCGGAGACGACATACAATTCTCGTAAAACAAAAAATGTATCATCATTTCGGCCGAATGAAGTCCACTGCTGGACACAGGCCTCCCCCAAAGATATCCACAACGACATATGGATGTGTTGTGGGCTCATTGGGGGGTTTTGCCATAATCGCCATGCTTGGCAGACGGGTTGGCGATCGCAGTTGAGTTGTTAATGTACTCGAAGGACGCTGCTGCCCATCCTCCGGCTAATCCCTTAGTCGACTTTTACGACACCCATGGGAAGAGATGGGGTGGTGGCATTCTGAGCCGGCACCACACGGCACAGCCGGCACCACACGGCACAGCCAGCACCAAAAAATGTATATAGTACAAAATTAAATGTCGAGAAGTAGTGGGTGATAAACTAGGGTGACGGGCGATGGCTGACGACGAACTGGATACTTGTTTTTCTTGTTATTTTTTTACGATGCTCCACACTAGGATTTCTACTGTGTCGTGGGCATTGGGCAAGCGTTTACAGACACACAATACACCCAGACCCGGAACAACTACTTATCTGCAGATCGCACAAATTGTTGTCCGTGCGGGTAACGAACCCGCGACCAGTGCGCAGCAGCCGACTGTATCAGCCGTCAGTTCCGTCGCGGTAGCAATAGTAGTAATCAGTATTTTTTTCCATTTCGTTACCCGAGGTATGCAAGCAGAATGAAATATCGCGTATCCCTACGAGGCAGTGACATTCTTCATCATCATCATCATTATGTCAGCCAAAGACCTGCCACATAGATTTCCACAGTTGTATCGTCATTTTGGATGGATTTTCTCACCACGCTTGGTTAGTGAGCGCAGATTCGCAGAATATCAGGTGTTCCACAGGTGGGACGCTGCTGCCCATCCCTCTGGTTTAGTTTCCCGTAGTGGCCTTTTACGACATCCACGGGAGGAAATGTGTTGCTATATTCATAATCCGGACACCACACTTAATATATCATCATTATTTCAGCTGAATAAAGTCCACTGCTGGACACAAGCCTCGCCAGAGATCGCCGCAACGACTGGTCTGGGTATGTGGTGTGTGTGCTCATTGGGGCGTTTTGCCATAATTGCCAAGCTTGGCAGGCGGGTTGGCTATCGCAGTTCGGTTCGGTTTCGCGAATGATGCTGCCCTTCCTCCAGTTAATCCCATAGTCGCATTTTACGACACCCAAGGAATGACATGGGTTGGTGCTATTCATAGCTGGCACCACACGGTACACTTAATATATAGACATAATTGATTTGTCACTCATTATAAGTACATGTGTATTGTATTTCGTAACACACACTTATGTTACGCGTCAAGGTAACTCAACACTGAAAGATAACGCCCAGTTCACTTCCTTCAGTGGGGGCAAGTGTGTAAACATGGCCTTAAAGACGAGCGTCTGACAGTGGAGTCTTCTAGAGTGTTTTATAACGTAATCTTACCTGTAGATAGTATTCGTGTGGTGCCAGCTAGGAATAGCACCATCCCATCTCATCCCGTGGGTGTCGTAAAAGGCGAATATGAGATTAGCCGGAGGATGGGTAGCAGCGTCCTAGTACAAGCGAGCCAAGCGTGGCGATTATGGCACAGCCCCCTTGACCACACAACATAAAACCCATACCGCTGGGACACAGGCCTCTCCCAAAAGCTTGTTGACCTTTGGCCGCAGAACTATTCTCTTGCACCGGTGATACCAATCAGCTGTTGTTGATGTCTGCCGTCTAACGGCCGAAATTAATAATACAAGGGTCACACAGAAAAATTATCTAGTCAAATTGAATTTGACGCACTATACGCACTTTTAAATTGCCTCCAATTAATAAAAACAAATGACATTATGAATTCAATGTACCTACAGCTTCCCAAAGAGTTCTTTATTCGAAGTTATAAAATTTTCATCGGCCACTTTTCTTACCGGCCAGTTCTAAAAACATTCAGTGTGGTCCCCTCATAATCAATCTAGTCAAATATTTTATAACTTATGTGTTTGTTAAAAAATCACACTGAACATAAAAACAGACAAATCCTCAATCCCATATCCATTATTATAACGGCACGGTTGGTGCAGTGGCTGATACAGTCGGCTGCGACGCACCGGGTCGCGGGTTCTATTCCCGCACGGAAAAAAATATTTGTATTATCTGCAGGTAGTTGTTTTGGGTCTGGGTGTATTGTGTTTGGAATGTATGTCTGTAAACGCACAGAAAGGTAGCAAAGTAAAAACAATTGTTTTGTTGTTGTTGGCCGTTAGTGTTTTTGAGAACTGCCATGTTTAGATTAGTTCAAAGAAATTGGCTGCTGTATCGGCGTCAGTCATTTAGCAAATTTCGCTCTTCGGGCATTAGTTCCGCGATGTCTACATTACGTACTGTGTGTTTTCGAAACACCTTAATCTTTACACCTATTGTGATTCTGCGTCCTACGTGTTCTTATGATAACTGCGGATAAATATTTAATAATTTACACTCGTCAGATGTAACAGTTTACCAAATCCAACTTAGGTATATTCCTCTCAGGGTCTTATATAATGTTTACAACAAGATTAAACCAATACCCTATACTGTATACATAAATGCTATTACACATTGCAAGAGTTTTTTGAAGAAAGGGCAATGAACTCATCGTAATTCTTAAAGTACTATATAAGTAGGTACAAATAGTATACGTTTAGTATAACTGTTATTATTTTTTAACGTAAGGTATTATGTATAAAATAACTATTAGTAATTTGTATAGTCTGTATAAATACTGTATTTTCTGCGCCCTAAGTCGAGTATTCAAAAACGCTATTTGCCAATAGCGCGCTACAGACTATTTGCTGTAGTAAAACAGCGCGCTATTTTACACGCTAAAATTATAACGAACTGGGCGTACGCGAATGACGCGATAAAAGCGCGGTGAATATTCTCGAATCACGCTAAATGTCGTTGGACAGATAGCGCGCTGTGTTAAGACAGCGTGCTTTATATGTACAGCGCGCAGTTTTAATTATATTCTTGATCTTGAATACGTTATAGTATATTCGATACGAAAAATAATATCTATCAAAATAAAAAAGAGCATTAAAGAAAAGATAATGAACTTTTCTTCATATTTTCCAGGATTGGGATAATGTATTTTTATGTACTCATTAATATAGGATAGGGTTATATTTCTTTTATTATTAATTTCTTAGAGCAGTTTTTACGGAACGGAATTGTTGATGTTGTATATGCCTACTATTGACGTCATCAAATGTCATGTCATGTTTTATATTTTAACTTTACGAAAACTTGAATGTCTAAAACTTAAACATTAAAGTCACCGGATCAGCGCCAGAAGTCACCAGATTGAGCTAAATTTGAAGCAACAATCACCAGAAATCCCAAAAACAATATTTCAGTACAATCTTTTTTTTGTAATGCCATCTAGCGAGGTTTTGATCATACTGGACAAGATACTCAAGCGCAAATTTTAAATTGCCGTGCAGTTTCGGTCACGAATAGGGCTACCCCATCTCATAGCGTGGGTGTTGTAGTAGGTGACTAAGGGAGTTTGGAACCCGGTGCGTACCATTAGCATTAAGTACTTCGGATTACCCGCAGGTGGCCGATAAACTACCGAATACTAGGTCAAGAAGAAGCTAGTGTGATCATATGAGGACCTAGATGGCGAAGATGACCGCTCCAGTGGTTTTAGCCGGTAGGAGTCCGGCATACCCCTTCGCCCTTCCCCGGGGTGAAGGAAGTTCATGAAGAATTTCCACTGGGCACCAATAAAAAAGGTCAAGAAGAAGAACAATAAGTGCTGTGACTCAACCGCTCCTACAGACCACTTATTTCTTTAAAAAGTACCAGACTACAGTGACAAACGTTAAAATAAATAAAAACCACCTTTTTTATTACGTCAACAAATTCTAAGTATGGAAAAACAACCGCAATTCTAATAAAGTTATCTTAGTTTAGTTGTAATAATTATATAGTGTCTTCAAAACAAGAATATAAATAGTAGGTAATTAATATTCTATAGACACTTTAGGAAAGATGAAGAAGACTCAAATGTCCCAACAAATCGCTGAAAAACAATAATTCGTTAAACGACAGAAATCAATCGCCGAAAGGGGTCAAAAGTGACAAGATCTAGTGACAAATTCGCTAAGGTGGCAACACTGGTCACCAGTCGCCACGCCTGCGCTCTGTCTTTGCTCGCGCTATCATCCTCGCTATTTGTTGTTATGGCGCGATTTTTATAGCGTCTAGTTAGAGCTGGCAAAGCGTGCGCTATACGTTGCGTGAACATAGCGCGCTATTTAATCGCGCCAGACGCTATATTAACCACCACTAGCCCTAACAGGGTTTCATGTTGAATCTTACCACTAACAACACCTATACCACACATGCATGAAATCCAAAATTGAGTTTGAGTACGCCATATTATCTTCCTTAATACTTTATCAAAATTAATGAATGAGAGATCATCATGAAGATTATGTTACCCGCTAAATACGAAAAATAACCAATAGTCGATAGTCGTTACCATTTCATCATAGCGTAAAGTACTTATATATTATTTCTCAAATATGTTCTTTTGTCGGTACGCCATATCTCCCATAATACTTTATCAAAATTAATGATTTTCAGTTACGACAAAAATAAATGATGTCGTAACTGCGTTTACACACACAAATTCCACACACAGACCCGAAACAACTACCTTTTTATTTTGTCGTGGGGAAATCCTCATGGGCTTCCTCTGCCTTAGGAAGGGCGGACCATGCCGTACTTTTACCTGCTAACACCCCACGGTGTCATTCTACTGACCTCTAGCCGGAGTGAGGTGCACGCTTTGTCAGCATTAGACCGGGCTTCCAGCAGGTACCGGCTCGTCATTGTTTGACAGGCCCTGTCTCTGTACGACCTGGCTGGCAGCATATATCCTACAGAGAGGCGCGCGCAGAACACACGCGCCTGTTTCGGTTCGGGTGGCGGACTGCCCTTAATTCGTCGCCCGCAGGCCGTTTCTCATGGTGGCTGAATTTTGTTCTGCGCCCTCCTCCGGCGTCCACGCCCGGTGCGTTTCCTATGGCGGGGATCAGAGGTGGTCTCTTCCCGTCCACGCGGTGCCGCTTTCTTTGCTTGTGATGCATGCATCGCAAAAGGAGGCGACGGCATCCCACGCCATGCCTCGTGCCCGTAATTAATTGAATTGCAATTTTGAGGATTTTGTACCTCGCTAATGACGAAAAAACCCACATATAGGTACACCATTCGGTGAGTGATCACGATACTGTGTGAAAATTTCGTTCATATCAACTAGAAGGTAATATTTGTCCAACTTTTCCATTAATCTTTTGCCAGGATTAAAGTGTGAAGGGAAAATCGATTAATAGATTTTATTACAATTTAGGTAGGTATTTTGCTTATGTTTATCGCGAAGATCGCCAGTCAGGTGCTCACGTTTTGTGAATCTGTTTCCTATCTTTTATTTATTTATTTAAGGATAATGTTTATTTAAATGAACTGTATCTTTATTTATTAGTGATTATTCTTTATTTAGATTTTTCTCGATAGATGAAGGTTTAAATATTTCACTTGTTTAACAAGTTGTTCCGTAGATAATGATCCGAAAAAATGTTCAGATACTGTTTGTGTAATAGGACGAGCAGTTTACTTCATACAGTCGAGCGAATTTGAAGAGCTATCTCGCTGGGCGAACTGATCGAGGTTAATGTTTCGCGTCACAATGTCCTTCTTATAAGGCAATAAATATATGTACAATAAAGGTCTATAACTAAATGGAGTAAACAGTTCTCACTGTGATAAAAGTGACTAACCATCGCAATTCCTTAGCTTTCAGAAAGCATCAAACTCACGCTATCCGAGTGGGGAACCGAGAATCGTCTCCCAGTCCAAAATGGCGTGGGTCCACCGGGTGGGTCGGTCCACCATCCTCAAACTTCGCGGCAGTACTCCGACTACATGGTGTTGTCAGCTTCAACAACCCCTGCTGTAGAAGCTGTAGTGAACATCACTAGACCACATGATGACGTGCAAAATAGGATGGCGGAAGAAGAAAGAAAGAATCTGAAGATTGGCGTCAAGATATTTATAAATGAAGATAGTACGTCGGCGTTAACGGATTGTTTGGAGAATGGTTCGTTTTTTTTTTATTGGTTGCCCCTCACTCTTTGATTATAGATTCTTTTTGGCGTTGAAACAAACACTACAACAAGTAACAATTAATATCAGTACGCAATATAATTTGTTTTGATGTGAGAATTAAATCAACGACTGAAGGCGGTATTTGCTTCTTTATTTAGTATTGCAATTTTCTATCACATTTCTAGGAGCTTAAAATTCTACTAGAATACTAAAACGCTTTTTGACATATTTCGAATTTCTGCGCCTTATAATAATAATAGGCCGCTACTGAAAAAAAAATTGAGTTATGAACATAGGACTGAATCTGCGTGCTTATACCGAATTTGTCACCGTGTGCGCATCCCAAAAGAGCATACCGGGCACCTTTTTTTTATTTTATTTTTTTATTGGTGCTCAGTGGAAATTCTTCCTGAACTTCCTTCCCCCCGGGGAAGAACGAAGGGGTATGCCGGACTCCTACCGACTAAAACCATTGGAGCGGTCATCTTCGGCACCTAAGGGAGGCTCCAGGTCCTCGTATGATCACACTAGAGCCGCCCACTGGTGCCACGCCTATTGGCACATCTCGGGGAGGGTGACTGTAAAGCGGTCACCCCCCCAGGGGGATTGTAAAGGATCCCCCAAAGCGTCCCACGGCAGCGCGTGACCACATGCGTGCTACCGTCTTCTCTTGGGTCGCTTGGTGTGGGCACGCAGATTCCCCAATCTACGCACCCGCGAACCCAGAGGTCCCCCACCTTATAGCAACGGCAGGGGTTTTCAGGCGTATCGGAATTAGGCGCCAGGGCGGTTGTTACCCCGGCGCCGTCTCCTTCTTCTTCGAGCGGGATCGGCCCTCTCCCGATCCCGCTCTGCGGTCTCCTTCTGGAGCATGACGCTCTCACAGAAGGAGACCACTGCATTCCAGTTTTCCATTCTATGGTTCATCAGCAGGGTATTATCACCCTTTTTAAAGAAGAGCACCACCTCGCCGCTGTACCGTGCTTTAGGTGTTGTGCTCTCGAGTAAGACGGACTCGAATAACGTCTTATGGACTTTTAGTATAGGTGTTCCAGCTGCTTTCAGTAGCTCTGTCGTAATTCCGTCATCACCCATCAATTCAATCAAAGGACTTCCAATGTTGAACGAGTTTTTAGATTTCCACAATTGAGGCGTCATTTTGGAGGGAATCCGCCAATCATGCTTGGAAGGTGGGCGGGTTTGTGAGCGCAATATGGCTACTGTTTCACAGAAGAGACGCTGCTGCCTATCGCTTTGGTTTAGAGATCTTAGTCGCCTTTTACGACATCCGCGTAAGGAGATGGAGTGGTGCTAGATTTTTAATCCCAGACTCCACACTCATCATCTTGTTATTTTTAAGCTGTTATTTTTGATCAACAGTGAGCAAACGCGGCACCCACGTTGTCGATAATTTACTCATCCCCAATTATTCACTCAAGTTTTGATGTGTCCGTTCTTTGGAAATGCCTGGAATATACATAATTTATGTACCTATAAAATTTTATCGTTTTCATGAAAGTCCGATCCGATACTATGACAAAGTATTCGAGTGATGACTTGACATTTTTTGTGTTGATAACTATATGATATGACATATAATTTTAACAAATCAAACAAGTATACTTCCCTCCTTGTGCGACACGGAACGCAGATACTACCAGTGACATCAGCCACAATTCTTTACAAATAAAGTTGCCCGGTTACTTGTTTTCCGCACCCCAGGAAAAAAAGGCGTAAGCCAAATCCGATTACTGGTTTAGACAACATTGACAAAGGCTTTATCAAACGCTGTAAGTATACAAAACTTCCACGTAACGGAAAGGAGATGCTAACACTAAGGAAACTACCTTAACAAGTAGTTTCTTAAAGAAACTAGATATTTGGTTTAAAATAATCCTATTCTTAACAAAAATCAAAGATATTAAGGTAGAACAATCGTGTATACAGGTGAGTCATACGAGCATTCATCAAACATGAAGAGCAAAGCATGGTCTGTAGATCAAACTTGAGTCCAAACTTGAGCCCTAATTCAGTCGTTGTGATGGACACTGCACCCTATCACAATAAAATACGCCCCCGACCCCGCACCAACGTAACTAAAACTAGACGATTCTATTATTTAGATCGACGATAGCTCTGAATCTGAAATTGACTCTGAGAATGAGAATTCCGATGTGAAGGATTCGGACGAAACAGACTCTGAAAACATAGGGACTACCTGGCACAATGCCTTAAAAAGCAATTACCAAAAAAAACTGAAGTAGTCTCGGCAATGTCCAGTGATAGTGATTAATAAAACTTTATATTTAACAAAAATATTTACTTTTATTTTCGAAATAACTAACCTTATAGAATAAAATTGTAAAATAGGTTTTCTTATGATAACAACGTTTTACGCGACTGTTCCGCGTCCTGAGACGCGGTACTCGGCCCTTTGCAAAACCTGTTTCAGTACCCCTGGTACACACGGCTACACGTCAAGCTCGACATCCTATATAACCATAACTATGCTATATGTGATGCACAAAATCGTGCGATAGGGACTTCCTATCGTGGCGTCGGCCAATCACAGCGTTTGTTGCTTTACGCAAACAGACGCACTTTTTTTGAAGAAAAATATGAATCGCCTTTCGGATCCCAACGTGAATCATAATTTATTGATCTAATTGCTAACCAACTTTTTTATTACTTCTCTCTCTCTCTTCGTCTACTTTTAATGAACCTTATCGACATTCAAAACGTTTACAACTCCGTAATTAAGTATTAAAATAATAGGTTTGTAATAATTGCCTTTTTTATTGTTATTGTCTTAGTAATAAGTAAAGTTACACAATGTCTATGGTTTGAGATGTAACTACATAGCAAAAAACTCTACATTGCCTCAGGCAAACACCGTTCAGTACCCCCCTAATCGAAACGTAATAGTAAACTACACCTTTACCCCGTGCAGCGCTCCCATTAGTTGAACAGTTTGGAGCGGGCCAATCGCAGCGCCGAACGCGGTAAACGTGTCGATTGTGAAAATGTGTTTCTTATAAATATTATATGCTTAATTTTAGTTGTGTGCGTCGTTACTGGTGCAAAAATAAATGGTTTTCTTTCTTCTTTCTAACAAAACTAACTGAAGTCTAACACCCACTATGAGGTGACCTTTAGTTTCTTTATACCCGGCTCAAGGCCGTTTGACCTTGACAAGTCTTTATTTACCTTGAACATGGTGTAAACGTGTAACAGGCTGGTTTTAATTTAATGTCCATATGTTCAGCTATACAGAATATGTATGGATTGCATTCAAAAATGATAAATTAACAAGCAAAAGGTCAAGGCTATAGAATGTCATATATTAATAAATAATTGGTAGATACAATAATAGTAATTAAAATTATGCATCACTATCCGTAATTGCAATAGGTGCATAGTATTGCGTAAATCTTAATGTAAAAAACTCTTTAATGCCGATATAATTATGTCGATTTAGCCTGTGATTTAGCCATTTATATATAGTTTGTTTTTAAATTAGTAGTCTTTAATAATTTCTGTTTTTTTGGGATTTCGTTGTATATGCGTACATATATCACAAGGCAACTTTTCGCATACTTGTCTGATTTAGAAATATCCTTCATTACAAATCTCTGTGCATCCCTTTTTAGTCTAATCCAACCAGATTGTCTGGCAGAGAGACTCCTTCAGCGCACTCCAAGACTCTCCACGGCGAAAACAAAGATAATCAAACTGAAGAATATCCCCCCACCCTTATGATTGATTGAATTGATCATGCATTAAACGCAAAATAACTTGCTGGTCCAACTTATTAAACCAGGACAAGACCAGTTTCCATCTTATATATTGTATACTAAGAATTTTTTAATAAGCGTTTGCTGTTAAAAAAAATACAACCTGGTGACGAGACGAGCCTGTTATTCAGCTGGTAAGCGTCATCTCTGCCCATGACAATCGTAATGCTACCCAGGACTAGTACAGCGTAGCACTACACTGCGCTAGTCACTTCGAGACAATAGTTCCTTCGTCTTTTATGGCCAGTAAATTCTCCAGCTACATTGTCCTTCAAACCGGAATACAGTAAATTTTAAACAATACTGCTTGTACACTGCTACCTAGCCAGACTCTTGCAATAAGAGACCTACCACCAGTATTGCTTCAGTGCGTATTTCGAGAAAGCTCGACTAGTTTTTGGTCTTTAATGCAGTTCTTTACTAGTTAGACATTTGAGGGACTAATAAGGGCCCTAAATGCCAGTCGGTTGATAATCTGGCGATGGTTATATTAAAAGCTTGGAATTGTCCAGTATTTCTTGAACAGGTCGAATATACCGAATTAGTCGGAAAGGGTACTAAGCCGAAAGGGTGTTATACTAAGGGTGGTAAGGACCAACTTTTGTACTACGACTTTCCCCAAAAAGTCAATAGATAACTTTTCATGAAAAATGCGCTGACGCAACCTATCATTAGCCGTGTCTTACATTTAACGTCATATTTGGGTTCACACACCAAGTACTTTACGACAAAAAAATATTTCGGAATGAAAATAATAAATCAAGCCCTGGCCGCTATCTTTGACTACAATTGAGGAATTTGGAAAAAAATAACGTTTTCTAAGATTAGGCATTTACTGTGAAACAGTCATCAGTGACACCTTAAATTCGCCGCGGCTTAGCCCTTTCCGACGAACCCGGTATAATGTCTTACGTTAAATTACGGAGATAAAATTGTATTATTAGTCTCTTACGAGAAAATAAACATTAATATACGCAATACTTAAATAGGAAACTTTTGTAGAAGCTTTTAAGAATAGTACCACTTCATCTCATCCTGAGGGTGGCGGCTATGGGACTAGCCGGAGGATGGTTAGCAGCGTCCTTTGGGTACATTTACAATTCAACTGCGTTCACAAACCCGCACGCCCAGCGTGGCGATTATGGCAATTCCCCCGCCAATGCGCACACAATAGAAATCGAGACCGGTCATCTTTCGAGGAGGTCTATGTCCGGCTGTCGTATGTGCCCCGCCTTAGCCAATGATCCTTATCTTAATATTTATGTAGGTACATGCAGAATAAATATTTATTTAATAGTGGGTGTGTTCACTGCACTGAAGCCGAGTACTATCACATTGTAGTAAATAACTATGAAAGTAAAAATCTGACGTAATTCTTGTGTATCTAATCGGTGGATATATATTTATGTAACATAACATATAATAATGCGTATCGAGAAATACAAGTCACGTATAGTAAACATGTTTCCGAATAATAATAAAGTATTGATTATGTTGAGTTTATTATTCGTTGTGGTATGGATATAAAAGTATAACCTTTGACCGACACTAGGGTTGTCGCAGTGTCTAAATATCATAGCGACGATTTACGCTTTATGAAATTTAATGACGTAACGTCGTCAATCAGCATTCAACCGACTAAACGTTCTTTACTGGAGCTAAGCCTCCCCAAAAGTTCGCCACAACGACCGTTCTGGGTTTGTGTTGTGTGTACACTGGGGTTTACCTTGGTCTCCACGCTTGTCAGGCGGGGTGGCGGTCGCCAGTTGAGTTGAAAATAATTTACTCGAAAGACGCTGCTGCCCATTCTCCAGCTAAGCCTATCGTCGCTTTTTACGACACGCATGGCATGCGATGGGGTGTTGCTATTCTTACGGCCGAAATTAATAATTAATTTAATCCAAAAACTTCAGATGTAAGATTTTGAAATTCAACTGTTGTTGTGTTACGATCACATTTAATACGTATCCGTAATTCGAAATCCAAAGACTGGATTAGATCGATTATTAATTTTGGCCGTTAGCCGGCACCACACGATGCAGCATGCAGCCAGTCGCGACGCTAAGTCCGAGACGAACGGTCGCATTTACTTTTTTTAATTTATACTGCCCACCTGATGGGAAACGGTTACCGTAACCTATGAACGCTTGCAACACCAGAGGTATAGCTTGCGCATTGCCGAACCTGTAAAAATCATTTTTACGCCCTTCTTGAATAACACCATGCTGTAGTCCCTTGGGGAAACTTCGGTAGGGAGCTGATTCCACAACCTGAGCGTGCGCGGGAGGAAGTTCCTCTGAAACCGTACGGTACTAGACCATTTTTACAAGCGGTAGAACACACACAGGGAGGCAAGGTCTCTCCTTATACTTAGGGTTCTATATTGCTAGAAAGCCTGGGATCGTCGACAATCCTAACTGCACGCTTCTGTACTGCGCGGAACCCTACTTATATTTCTAAAATAAATGTAGTCTAAGTTACTTGCTTATAACATAAGCTATCTGCCAGTGAAAGTCCCGTCAAAATCAGTCCAGTACGCAGGTCAATAATTTAAATAAAAATGTTTTTGTTTTTATGTATGAAAACTGGTGACTGACGACCCTAAGCCTCCGACGGAGCGTAGGTAATTATATCACAAATACGGCCTAGTTGATACTATAGATAATATGTTATCTGTGACACGGTCCTAATATACGTAGCGTAACGTAATGTTACTGTATTTCGTAAAGTAATAAGAAAGCCCTCTCAAATGAAAATTGTTTGTACCTAACAACCTATCACCGCCGGCGATTTTTTAAATTCTTCTATAAGTCATATTGAAACTACGGAGGACATTTAGCTTCATGAATACCTCTTAAGAAGAAATCCCTAAATAAACTCAGGCTTTAGATCGTTATTCATTTTTACTTTCCTACAAATCTGTTCTTTGTCAGACTATTAAAACAGGTATTTTTTTATTTCTGCCCCCCTTCAATACCTTGCCGCTCACACCCCCAGACTAGTTTACCTAAATGGTAAATCAGGTTCGTTTGATAAATATTTTGTATCGTCTAAGGTTTAATCTTCTTGCTACGTTTTTCTGACTTAGGCCTTCGCGTATTAAGGCTATAACTTGCGCAGCATGGTCACTAAAATAACAAATATATTGATCACAATAACAATAATGCGAAAAAGAGACGTGTTGGCTTAATGTTCGAATGCCAACTAAACGTCAACGCACACTGAATAAATCATATACATTAGCGGAAAACAGTACCCACTTAAGCACTTGTCAGCACCCCCGACACTTTTAAGTGTTTATTAGATACTACTCTAGTTACAAAAAACAAACACCAGTTTTAAGTTATAGCATTGCATATTTAAGGTAACAACTTTGTAAACGCAAATGATAAGGTGGCTCGATTTTTTGTACGGCCAACAGTGATTCTGTTCTTTCTTAAAACTTATTTTGTTTCTAGTATTCACTGCCTTGCATACGGCATACGTTGACAACGTGATCCTGGCGTACAACCCTGACATGCAGCACCGGGAGGACGCGAGCGATATTAAGAACTCGTACAGTACTAAAGCGTCTCCAATCTCTATGGGCAGCAATGGTGAGTACATCCATACTGAGGTATGGATCATCATCATCGTAATTATTAGCCAAAGGACGTCCACTGCTGAATAAAGGCCTCACCATAGATTTCCACAATTGCGTCTTCATTTTGGGTGGAATTGGCCAGTACTCACAACGCTTGGCCATTGATTGGTGAGCACAGTATGGCTGCTGTTCCACAGAAAGGCCACTGCTGCCCAGCCCTCTAGTGTACTCTACACCCTTAGTCGCCTTTTACGACATCCACGGGTGGACATGGCAGTGTTGCTATATTCTTATTGGGACACTACATGGAAAGGTCGCAGAATGCTGCAGTGTTCGAAACGTCAGGAAAAACAAAAATCTATAATATACGCGATGTAATCCGTTTAAAAGTGTTTTATTATAATGTTGCTATATTCATCATACATACATTTTGTCACGGTGAATATCACGATTCAGTAATATTTTAAACATAATTAGGTATTAATCGTTAAAACCTCTTTTGATGCTTCAGTTCGCATGTCGAGCACGGAAGTGGAAGCTGACAACGATGCGGACGCACGCAAGTGTGAAGCGATATTGCCTGGCATCAAAATATTGTGGGGAGTGTTAGAAGATTTTGTTAAAGAAGGTAACATTCATATATTATTAGTCTATTGGTTTTTTGGCTAGTATTACATATACACGCATGCAGCATACTGATCGCTGTTTGAGTTTAAGGGCTACTAAAAGCCGAGTCACATTTATCGATATTTATAGGCTCAAACACACACTATACAATTAATATTTTACGGATTGTTACGGAGGGAAAAATGAACGCGGAGCAGAAGCTCCGTGTCTCAACTCTTTGCCGAAAGGTCTCAAGTGGGACATCCCAGATGGCCGTCTTATACCAAGCCTTGAAGCAGAAAACCATTCACGCTCACAGCACTATCCAGCACCTACAGGTACAGCAGAACGTTGCGAACTCTCTTCAACAATTTAAAGAGGCCGTTGAAACTAAATTGATCCCTGAAAATGGGAGCTCATATGCCAATATGGTTAAAAAAGGCTCCGACAATTTTATTCGCCCAGCAAATCTGAGTTCAGTGGCTATTTATCCCAGCGATAAGACGAAGACTAGTGACGACACTAAGTCCCTAGTACAAAAAAATATTTCGCCGGAAGAACTAAAACTGCGTGTCCGTGGCCTGAGAAAAATCAGAAATGGGGGCGTCATTATTAGTACTGATAGCAAAGGTGACATTGACAAATTAAAAAGTTCTGATAAACTAGTATCTTCTGGTCTTACAGTCGAAGAACCATCTAAGCGACGTCCTAGGATCACTGTCATTGGTGTCCCAGTAGCCCTCGCTGAAAAGGAGGTATTTGATTGTATTTACGAACAAAATCTTACAGATAAGTTGCCGAATACTACTCGAGAGTCCTTTCTTGAAACAATCAAATTGAGCCACAAATCCGGTAAGAAAAACCTCCCTACCTGTAACTATATATTGGAACTACCCGCTAGCATCAGGAAAATTCTCATAAATCAAGGCCGCATTTTTATAAATTGGACATCATGCACAGTGAGAGATTTTACTTTAGTCACCAGGTGCTTTAATTGCCAGCTTTTCGGACACGCAGCCAAGTTTTGCCGAGAAACTAGCCCTACATGCAACCACTGTGGAGAGAATGGTCATTCTTTCAAGGAATGTTGCAACAAATCTTCCCCCCCTCAATGTGCGACATGCAACCGCTTTAAGAGGAAATGTGACCATCCAACTGGTGATGTATCTTGCCCGGCACGCATATACGCAGAGAATAACTACATCAATTCAATAGATTATGAAGGCGCCTAGGAGCGCCACCGATTATTGTATTAAGTAAGCACATATTAGTAGTAGTTTATCTCATATTTATATTTGTTAGTTTGTAATTATCATGACCAATCAGCTAATCTGTGAACTGGATAGTTTTTCTGTGTCTGACGCTAAAATCTGCGATGTTCAGGAGTGTAAACGTTTTTTTCCTGCTGGGAATAAAACGTTAACCCTGCTCACACAAAACATTCGCAGCATAAATCGAAACATGAATGGTTTTGAAGTGTTGTTAAAGAATCTTGACATAAGCTGTGATGTAATTGTCCTAACAGAATGTTGGTTGTCAAAACGGGCAGTCAATTTACCTTCTCTTGACGGCTATTATTCACACAAAACCGATAATAACTTTAATCAGAATGATGGTTTAGTAGTTTATATTAAAAATAATCTAAAACCAATCGTAGAGGAACCATTATTCCAAGATAGTAATTGCTTAATAATTAAAATTATTCCCGATACAGTAATTATAGCAATTTATAGGCCTCCATCCCAAAATATTGACAGATTTTTGGACTCGCTTGACATAAATTTAAAAGAAATATCATCCTTTAAAAACATAATACTTTTGGGCGATATTAACATTAACATTGCTTCCGGGAGAACCGATAGTCATGCACATAGCTACCTAAATATTTGCATATTTCATGGACTTTTACCGGCTCATTATCACCCCACGCACCAGAGCGGCTCATGCTTGGACCATATCATTATAAAATCAAAAAAACCAACCAAAACATTGGTGACTAATTCATCGCTTACTGATCATCAAGCTGTTTTAATTACATTACAAACATATATTCCTAGAAAAAACTGCAAGCGTAGCTATACTAAAGTCAATATGAAAGACCTTGAAATTGACATACGCGGTATTAATTTTGACCCCGTTTACTTCTCAAACGATGCAAATTTGTCTTTGCAGTATTTCATACATTCGCTACAATATGCAATAAGGAAAAACACTTTCACTCAAGTAATACCTAGAAAGTATAATAGCATTAAACCATGGATCACACCCGGTCTCGTCCGTTGTATAAGACATAGGGACAAAATGCACCTAAAATTGAAACTCGCACCTGATAATGAAATACTGTCTGTTACATATAAAAGGTATAGAAACTTCTGTAATAATCTTTTGAAAAAACTAAAGAATCAGTATGATAAAAACGAACTACAGAAGGCAGGAAAAAACAGTAAACTCGTTTGGAAATTCCTAAAAAATAATACGTTTAGTTCAAAAAATGCCGAACCTCCGCTTGATTTATTATCAACAGAGATAAACCCACACGAAGCAACAAATAAAGTGAACATTTTTTTTTCTAACATTGGTAAAAACTTAGCTGAAAACATCTTAAATTCTGGCATCTATCCTCCTCAAAGTCAGAGTATGATAGCTTCCACACTAAATTCTTTTGTTTTATTAGATACCGACGTGTATGAAGTATTAAGTATAATAACCGGGTTAAAGGACTCCTGTGCCGTTGGATGGGATAACATTCCTAATAATATACTTAAAACATTTAAATATCAACTTGCCCCTCCGCTTACTCACATTTTTCAGCTATGTTTATCGAAAGGAATATTCCCTAATCTGCTTAAAAAAGCTGTGGTTACGCCTGTGTTTAAATCTGGAGACAAACACTGTGTTAACAACTACAGACCCATTTCAGTTTTAACAGGCATATCAAAGATTTTAGAAAAAATCATAAACAGTAGACTAATAAAATATCTAGAAAATAACAAATTGCTTTCAGATTATCAATTCGGTTTCAGGCCGAAAAGATCTACCAGCCAAGCTGTTCACAAATTGACAAATTTTATAAGTACCAGTCTGGATAATGGCATGCATACCATTGGGATCTTTCTTGACCTTGCCAAGGCCTTCGAAACTATTTCTTGTACTAAATTATTGCACAAACTTGAAACACTTGGCATAAGAGGAGTACAACTTCAACTTTTTTGTGATTATCTTTGCGATCGACATCAATGTGTGAAAATAGGTCACTATAACACAAGTTCTGAACTTAAAAATAGCTGTTATGGCATTCCACAAGGAAGTATTTTGGGTCCTACTTTGTTCTTAATCTATATAAATGATCTGTGCAGCTTGACACTCCAAAATGGTGTCGTAATGTCATATGCGGATGACACAGCTCTGTTGTTCTCAGCTAAATCGCGAGTAGAGGTCTATGAATACGCTCAGAATGGCTTTAATATAGTGTCTAATTGGCTTCGTAAAAATCTTTTAACATTAAATACAGATAAAACAAAATACATTTTGTTCACAATTAGAAACACTAACATACCGCTTACTAACCTAAATATTTACGCACATAATTGTAGTACGTACGCTGACATTGCATGTACTTGCCCCAGTTTAGTTAAAGCTGAGCATATAAAATATCTAGGAGTCACAATTGACACGAATCTAAATTTCCGTAAACATATCGATTTACTTTGCACTAGAGTCCGTAAATTAATTTATATATTTAAGAATTTACGTAACATAGCCGACTACAAATTAATTAAACAGGTTTATTTAGCTTTGTGTCAATCCATTCTTACTTATTGCATAACTTCCTGGGGTGGGGCGGCAAAATCAACCTTACTCCCTCTAGAACGTGCTCAAAGAGCAATTCTAAAGGTTGCTACCTTTCGCCCGTTTAGATTTCCCACGCACCAGCTTTATATGACATGTGAGGTTCTAACAGTACGTCAATTATTTATTCTGAACATCGTACTACATCAGCACACTGAACTTCCTTTTGACCCAGTACCTTCAGACAAAAGACGGAAAGATTTGGTCTGCATAAAGCCTCACACTAGACATGCTTTTGCTAATAGATTTTATGTGTTCTTAGGACCTTTTTTGTATAATAAGCTCAACAAGTTATTAAATATATATTGTATAAGTTATAAAAAGTGTAGTACAATGTTGTCAGAATATTTAACCAAACTCAATTACACAGACACAGAAAAGATGTTAGAAATTTTGGAATGAATATAATATAACTTCGTAATATTCGTAAAAATATAATTACTTATTTTCGTTAACTTTTATATTCTAGTTTATGTTTATGTACCTAAATGCTTATTCTAATAGTAGTTATAAATATATAAATATATTAGTTTTACTTTAATTTAATTTAACGTCTCATACCGCGTTGTAAAGTGATGGCCTGAAACACAGGTTTCAATAACCTAGTTCGGGCAAGTCGCTTCATGTAATTATAATTCCAAGTAAGTAATATTTTTGTAACCGTAATCAATATATTTTAGTTATACACTAGTTTTAATTTAGTAACTAATAAAACCTTTATATAAGGTTTAACCATTATTACTGCGACTATCTGTATTCCTTTTGTAATAAGTTTTAAATAAAGTTTTATTTTTATTTATTTTATTTTTATTTTAATACAGGGCTTTGAGTAGGCCCCTTTAGTCCTTTCTGTGGCCATTAATTGGTTATTGACGAGCCAGCAAGCAAAGTCAAAGTTTTGAGTGAAATATTAATTTATCATGATTGAAATTTACTCCATATCGGCGATATGGAGTAAATTTATTTTGTTACACGAAATGGACCTCCCAATAATCAGCGCAATTAGCGGCCAGAAAGAATCACCACGCATTCGTCATCATTTCGGCCGAATGAAGTCCACTGCTGGACACAAGCCTCCCCCAAAGATCACCACAACCATCGATATGGGTGTGTTGTGGGCTCATTGGGGGGTTTTGCCATAATCGCCACGCTTGGTAGGCGGGTTGGCGAACGCAGTTGAGTTGTTAATGTACTCGAAGGACGCTGCTGCCCATCCTCCGGCTAATCCCTTAGTCGACTTTTGGACACCCATGGGAAGAGACGGGGTGGTGGCATTCTGAGCCGGCACCACACGGCAGCACGCATTCGTGATCGCACGTATTGTTGTTAGCACAAGGGAGGATACTGCTACCCATCCTCTTGATATCAACTCTTAGTCTCCTTTTACGACACCCATGGATGGAGCGGGCTGGTGTCTTTTTGGTCGGAAACGACCGTAATTTTTTTTTCTTTTCTTTAAAAAAAACGTTGCCCCACACTAGGATTTCTCCTGTGTCGTGGGTGCGTTTACAGACATGAATTCCACACACAATACACCCAGACCCGGAACAACTACCTGCACATCGTACAAATATTTGTTCCGTGCGGGAATCGAACCCACGACCCGGAGCGCAGCAGTCGACTGTATCAACCACTGCACCAACCATGCCGCCAAACCAAAACCTTAGGTTTAATTTACATACGAAATTTATTCTCCTTTCTGGTCCTGCTGAAAACAGTTTAATTTATTTTTTATTCATAAAAAGCAGAAAAGAAAAAACTCTGACTCGAAATAATATGTCCTTTTTTAAATGTCTCTTAATTACCAGGTCGCGTCCAGCAATTGGGAGTAGCCGACGTCGGAGGTGGTTGCCTTCGTAAGCTCCACGCCTGGGCCCGCGTCAGGCCTGCCATAGCTCAGATCAACCTAGCGTCGTGCTGCGTAGTGCCGCCCTCATTGCACGCCTTCTGTCGCGCCAACGACGTGCAGTTACTGACGCATGCTGACCCACCCGGTAATGTTACGTTGTAGTAACGTGTTATATACCACGTTCCATAGCTCAGATAAACCTAGCGTCGTGCTGCGTAGTGCCGCCGTCACTGCAATTCTGCACGCGTTATGTCTCGCCAACGACGTTACTGTAGCATGCTGAGCCACCCGTTAATGGCACGCAGTTTCAGCGTTTTATATATATTTAGTTATTTGTTTACACTTTATTGTACACCAAAAAAGAAAAACAATGGTTCACACTAGTCAATGTACAATCAAAGGATAACACGGGCGGTGTTACCGCATACAACGTTGTCTTCCAGACAACGTATATGCGGTAACATATATACTATATGCTTCATAAATCTATAGTGAACATAGGTATTTGAAGCTTTGTTTATTTATTTATTTATTTATTTATGCTTAATGTACAAGTGTACAAAGGCGGTCTTAATGCCGTAGGCATTTTCTACCAGACAACCTTTAGGTGATGCAGAGAACAACAAGGTAGATGCACCAATAAA
This sequence comes from Diloba caeruleocephala, assembly GCA_947459985.1. NCBI lineage: Eukaryota > Metazoa > Arthropoda > Insecta > Lepidoptera > Noctuidae > Diloba > Diloba caeruleocephala. The sequence continues at coordinate 8,431,815 of OX381627.1, read as the reverse complement.
ATATGACAGGCAAGATGTGAAGACATGAAAACAAAAGTGTAATAATAATATATAAACTTACATAACCATTACACACATATATATATATATATATATATATATATACTAAATAAACACGTACATACATATATTTGTTCCATTTTCTTTAATAGTTTAATTGTTAAATTATACTTGTGGATGAATCTTTTAGTAATATAAGATGTGGATTACGTAGTTAGTTGCAAAAATAAATTTATATATTTAAAATGGAAAATTCCTGTGAGTATTTATTCACAGGAATTTTTCGTCGGTCTGTTCCTCGTGCTATCCGTGTAGCCACTCTGCGCTGCAGTCTGTGAACTTTGGTTCTGCAGCGTTCTGACCTGGAGGAACCTTAGTTGGCCTATATCGCTTCCTGTGAGCCGGAGCGTACGACCGGTGCTGCCAGCGCAGACATCGTCGGCCCCTCGGCCGAAGCATGGGGGGCTGGTTTTCCGCTCTTGCTCTTCTGGGCTGCACAATAATTGCAGCCCAGCCTGTGTTCGGCCGGAAGCAGGTTTTTGTCTGTGCCGTGCATTCACGTATTTGGTGGCCCTGGCTGCCACAACCGATGCACCGGTCGCTTCGGTTGTGGTTGTGTGAATGGTGCACCGGAGGCGCACATGCCCGAGTTCGTATGCGCTATGCCTGTATAATACTTTTCATCCTTTATTTCTGGTTCCAAATCTATGGTCTGAACACAGCATCACTAATGTCATAATTCTTTCATCCACAGATCTACTCTCAATAGCTGCAGTGAAGGCACTATCCGACGCTGGTGTAGGTTGCAACAACCTAGATTGGTGCGCTCGCTACCAGGTTCACATAAAATGTAGGGGAGTACTTGCGCTTAAAGGATATGTTTGTAAGGCCACACTCGGGAACAAAATTGAAAAAATTGATGAAATTAATAAACTGGACAAAATGGACAAACTTGAGAAAGTATAGAGTGAAAAAAAGGAGTGTGCATCAACAGGAACCTCGTGTTAATAGTAAGGTATATGTTTAAATAAATTTCTGCCTTTTGGTCCATCTAATAGTGTCCAGCAGTGCTTATCCCAGTTTACGTTTTCGGTTCAATGATTCATTTGCTCCAAGTAAGTTCCCAGTAAATTCTAAAAGTCTATCGATTGTCCGAATATAGTTCTTCGACTTGCAAATACGCAAGGAACTCGGTCAACGTTGCAAGCGTTCTATCGGCTAAGGTAAAATAAGGGATGGTGGGGAGGGATCTTAATTCAAAGTCCGATTGAAAAATGATGTTTGTATTACAGCATGAGAGCAAATTGAATTGTGTACGAGAAACATTGAACCCAAGTAATTAGTCTATATTACATTACCGGGACATTCAAACTATTTGGTTTGATCCTTCAGTATTCTATAGTGGACGGTATTTGATGCTTTTCGCTTGTAGGTTTAGGTAAATTAGAGAAATACTGATCTATAGATACGAGGCCTAACAAACAAACGTTTAAAAAAAATAAGTAAGCCCGAGTCATGCGTCTGTATACGGTATTGTCTGCGAAAGTACAAAAAAGTCCGTACGCGTTTTCTTACGCGAGGCAAACTATAGTCTACGTACGAAAGATTGAGGACGCTCTAATGACGAGGTGAGATATTTGGTGGATCTACAGACTAGTGTTCGTTCAGGATACTGACCTCCAATATACTAGTACGCTGGACTAGAGATATACATCGCCATAGTGAACCTATTTGATTTTACGCCATTTTGGCGCTGATTGCAGTAGTGAGTGTCTACGGAACTAATGATAGAGATGGGACGTGTGACAACCATGTGACACCTATGTTATCGATAAAACGGATTACTTCAGAACACTTATATGTATTTTATACAAGACACAAACTCTCGTGGTTAATCCACAAAAACCATGCACAAAATAGACGTTTTAATGCGACACTTCACTAAAATACACAGAGACGCTTAATAAAACGCGACAGCCATTTGCCGCTATTTGTCAATTTAGTTCCGGAAACACTCGAGGAGGCGCTTCAAATTGGTACAAAAAATAGTTGACATTTTGTATTATAAATCCAGTCAGGTTTAGGACCATCGGCCATGAGCGAGTGTCTCGAGACGATTTCATTAGACTAGGGTGATTATATTTTTTTCTCGAGATACGTTAATCTCGCAGTCATTGCAGTCAACAACAATAATAAAATTTGACAATGGAAACCACAGACTGTTTCGAGTCTAAAAGTTGATTCATCCATTAATTTCCATCTTTTGTTATTCTGCGCTATATATATCTAGTATAGAAAAAAAATCGATAGGCGGCCGATTACCATACGTAAGGGCCAAAGCACACACGTTAATTTTAACATTAGCGAATGGCGATTTAATCACTTTTCGGATGCTTGATGCAGCAATGTTGCATCCCGAGAGGCGGGACAGAAATGTCATGAAATTTACATTCAAGTATAGCCAACGTGGGCGCGAGCTACTGCGAGGTGCGAGGTGAAGCAAGGGTGAGTCAAGCGCGGACGGGACGCTCTAGCTCCCCCTCGCTTCACCTCTTCGCCAGTCAATGTAACATCGATAGAATCAGTAAAACGCGCGATTTTAATACCAGGCTTAAGGCAAGTCGATGCAACACTATCGCTGAAGACCGATGCGATAAGTATCGGCCAAAGGCCCTAGAACATATTTTTTGGAGTATTGTAGTATAGTATTTTTGTAGTACCAAAGTACTATTAGAGTACTTTGGTAAAAAGCAACCGACTCTGCACATCGCTTGAAAACATGTAGCGCAAATAGGTGCTCCCCCCCCCCCCCCACTCAAACGCAGAAAATCAAAGTTTGGCGCTAAAAAGCTGTTTCTTAGCTGATCAGGGAAGCGGGTAGTTTGCACAACAGAATTATAATTCTGACACTGTTTCGCTGACGACTCGTAGAGGTTCGTTACTCGTCCGTTTGTAGATGGTCCTATAGAGATGTTTATAGTGACAGCGCGTATATCCAAAAACATCTCACCAATACCTTATGCTTACTTTTTTTTTTCAATGGTAGCACGTGTGAAGTTTAGATACATAGGCCTGTGTGAATTGCGATATTGTTAATTTCGGTATACTATGTAACCATACTAATGTATGTACTTATATTGTTGCTTAATGATTTAGGCACTGATTTTGGAAACTAAGAGCAGATGCCTTAGTTAACTTTGAGTGAGCTTTGAAAATTGTGTAATTTTAGTAATAAATCTATGAACTTATAGCAAATGATTATGTCGACTTCAACAGGGATGATAAATATGAAGGTCGGAAGGGGCTAGTCTGATGATTAAGGCCTCAGGAGGTTTAACATGAATTCTAACTCTCAGCTGTCATTTTCCTTGTAAAATCGACAAGCACGCAACCGATGTACCCATCACCATGTAAAATATGATTTATGACTCTTGCAGACAGATTTTTATTATTATTACATTATTTTTCATGCGCAAGAAACTTTTTACGCCACGCGCCTGCCGATGTAATTTGAGCTACATTTACAGATAACATGTTCTTGCTATATAATGTTCAAAGCTGTGCAAACCAATACTAGTTAAAATAGATTAGTCCTTATTTTTCATTCCGGCATTTATTTTGAAAGATAAGGGCACGTTAGAACAGTGTTACCAGGTTAGTGTACGGGGGCTTATTATGAACTGAACTGTGTTGAACTCCAATGCAATTCAAAGGGATAGAGCTTCAGGTCCCTGCCCATTCACCCAAGATATACCTTATCTGACTACCAAGAAAAGAGATAACGAGTTATCTGTTTTCATCAAAAAAGGTATTTTTTCGGCGGATTTACGCCTTTCTTGCTTATAATAATGCAATCTTATTATAATAATAGCCTTATGATGCATTACCCATAGTTTAATTAAATACGAAATAAAGCAAACAGAGTTTATCTTGCATTCTGTCTCCAAGAATATAATCTCCTTATCTTATCATTGGGTTTAGGGCTTGCGGATTTGTAATCTCATTACTTATTTACTTAATTTACAAAAGTTACGACGTTTTAAACTTAAAAATACAAATGTTAAAGCCGATGACGTAAGATAAGCAAGGCCATCAGCATAACTTTGGCTGGGTACTGGACATGAACCTTAGAAATCTGTGAAGCATACTTTTTAGCGTAAATTCCGGCGTAAGTTCTAATTGGCTAACATAGCCCTTTAAATATGGAGTCCAGTTTATGTTATCCTTTTTCCATCTGAATTTGAAGCTTCGTTAAATAGTACGATAATTATTATGCACAGTTTAATCATGTTAATTATATTGCACGAGATTTATTTAAGGTTCTTATTAAGATATGATAAAAAAAAACAAATGATTTTTAATTCTGGTCACAGTTAAGTATAAACCTGTATGTATGTACCATCTAAATATTGATGTCACCAAACAAGTATTTTATTTAATAAAACATTCCTATGTAAAAATTAAACATTGTATGCGAGACCATAAATGTCGTTTTGAAAGCGCCCTTGTCCCAAAAGGTTGTATCAGTCTGATGGTGCGAGAAGAACACTCAATGAATTTACAAATGTATTGATAATCTTAAAGTTCATTTGGATAATTTTTTCTACATATTTTCGCGCCATGCTGTGCATACGATCCTAGATTATATGATGTCAAATATTTGTCAGTTCGACATACCTAATATTAATCGGTTCTATAAGTTTCACATTTATTGATGTATAAGCATTTGCATTGGGTCTGTCTACCAGAGCGTAACTTCGTTATAAAAGTCACACGTAAGCAAATATTAAGCACATTATTTTGAAGAATTCCGTACTTTCATTACACTGTAATGACCATTGGATTGTGACCTTATAAAGAATATGAATTCATAGATGCCTCATTCTAATTATAAGATATTACATGTTACTTAAAAAGTGTAAAAATGTTTATAATAAATTCAAAAATGTATATGTAAGATGAAACCCGAATTGTTTTAAAATTAAAGTATTTATTGATATATTTGTTTTTTCATTACAATAGGTACTTTTATCAAGTGCGTATTGCTATTACAGACACAAAAATCAGATGGTGGATGTACTATTTTAAATATTAAATAATATAATTTGTTTTAACTGGTAACACTACCGATGATAAGGAGCCGATGGTGAGGCGAGTGGGTCAGCTGTTTGTTGTCCGAGCACACTGCCCGGACCTGCTTGTTAAGCATTTCAATTCGAAGAGACGTTCTTACAAGGGTCACACTAAACGTTTTAGAACATCAATAACGGAATGGTGTAGAAACCTGTTAATATTTTTATTGTATTTCGAAGTAGTCTCGGTACCTTTGTAAGCACCGTCGCATGCGATGGAATCATTGACTGAAGCAGTGAGTCCACTCTTTACTTTCCATGTATTTTTCGAACGGAGTCAGCCAGGAGTCATCTTCGGGGTTCATAGAGTTAGTTCACTTAGAAAGAATCTTTTATTTTGAGAAATAAATAAAAGTCGGAAGGCTCACAAATTCCACCCCTTCCATAGACAAATATTCGATTGTCCGTCTGGCGGAGTTAGCTGGACGATGCTCCATCCGTGATGGAGGAGGGAGGATCCTCCTTCTTGGGCGCTGTTTTCGTGTTTTCCAAGAGAACCAGTAAACAATGACAATCATACCAATCTGAAGTAATAGTCCTTTTATCCTCTAGCACAACTTTTGCGAAATGACTCGACTGTCCAAAGAATGAGGCAATCATTTTTTTCCTTAGGCTTTTGTGGGCAAATCTTCGAATGGAAACATCGGCTGGGAAGATTGTCTTTTGGTTTCGGGCTCGTAACAAAATAATCAGCCTGCATCACCTGTGACGATGTCAAACACAGAATTTGAGTCACCTCAGTTATAGAAAAATAATTAGGGTTCCGCGCGAAAACAATAAAACCCTTGAAATCCAATATATGTATATTCTATGTCGAAGTACTCTAAATTTCTTTTAAATTAAACGCGGGTGAAACCGCGTGTCCCAGCTAGTGCTTAAATAGAATTTAAGACCACGGCCCAAGAACCAGACAGTTCATTCAGTTAATTGCACAACAATAAAAATATCTTAAATCAGCAGGTGTTATCTTTCGTGGAAAGATAAAAGTCAGCTAATAACAAAACATAATAATAAAAGATATATTTACATTAGGAATTCGTTAATTGGTACCTACTTATAGGCATTCTTTTAATTTAATATATTAAATTCTGGATGTAATTATAGTCACATAAAAAAGAATTGGTAACATACTGACCGTAATTGAATAGTTGACATTTAACACGTTCATGATATGTAGTAGTTGAAGACTTATTTAGGATTAAATATTAGGAACAACACCATTATCTATTCAAAATTACGATATTGATCTTCGATATTATACAATATTGCAAATATGTAAGCATCGTGTAGCCGTTAAAGTTCATCATCTTCATCATGTTAGCCATTTATACGTCCACGGCTGAACAAAGGCAATAGATTTCAACAGTTGTTTCGTCATTTTGGGGGGAATGGCCGGTATTCACCACGCTTGGAATGCGCGTTGGTGAGCACAGTACGGCTACTATTTCACAGAAGTAAAGCTGCTGCCCATCTCTCTGGTTTAGAGTCCCTTAGTCGCCTTATACGACATCTTTGGGAGGAGGTGGAGTAGTGCTGTATTCATAATTCGGACACCACACGGATACTTAGGGGAAGCCCGGGCAAGAAGCATAGCGCGGGTAAGAAGAATAACAGATATTTCCAAAAATATATAATAGATAGCGTTATAACATTTTATCAAGTCGTGACACATGCGACCAGCAACGCCATGACAGTTCAACCAAAACCATACGCGAGTGCATTTATTTTTTTGAGAAAAACAATTGAACCGTACGACGTTGCCAACATATTTTTTAGATTTTTTTCATTTTTGTGAAATATATTATTGAATATGTAAAGTTTAATTAATCTAAACACCGTACAACGTTGCCATATACTTGAAATTGGCGAAATTGTGGAAGATACCCTACAGAAGCCATAATCTAAGAGAAGAAGAAGAGTGCATTTATTGTGGAAGGAGGAAAAAGTATAATCGTTGTTTTGTTACGATTTTTGAGAAGGTTTATGTACAAACTTTTTGGATTAGTCATCACTCATCTGTTACCTATGAATATGATTTGTTTATTCAATTGCACATTTATTAAGGTATTATTTGTGGTTCTTACTTTTTGTTTACCTTCTAAAAACATTTCAAGTCTTAACTTGTTTCTAATATTACCGTGTTGGGCAAAACGGATAGGTATCCGACAGAAATCAGAGGTGATGACGTCTACTCCTGTCAAAGCGGAGCAGGCATTAAAATTGGAGATGGCTAATATTAAGAAGAATCCGATTTCTGCGTTAGCAGGTCCCAGCAAATCTAAAACTAAAAGATACTCAGTCAAACAACGGACCAAAATCCGAATTCAGATTTTGACTGTTTAGTGTGCGCTGGCAAATACACTGAACCACCAGCGGAATATTGAATTGAGTGCAAAAGTTGGGCGCATGAAGACCGCACTTCCTATGTAGGAGTTGCCAGCTATTTCTGTGATGAATGCGAAGACTGATCTAAATCAATATATCCTTTGCCCTTGGGGCGTATCCGTTTTGCCCAACCGCTCTCGAACAAAATGAATAATTGATAATTTTTGCAAATGCTCATAATTATAACAGAAATTGATTAAGTTTTTTTAATTTTAATGATTATTTTCCAAAGATGATGAAACAGTACAAATTAAAAGCACAAAGAGTTCTATTGATTATCAGAATGTGTTTTTATTTACTCTATCCCTTAACATATGCGTAGGGCATGGGCAAGCCCAGGCTTCCCCTAATTACATCGTTAATGTTTTAGGTAGAAACATATAATTAGTAGATATATTATATTGTCTGTACCTTATTATCTGCCAGTATAGTTTGTCATGCTCACTAAAATGTCTTGCTGGTGGCGGGGTTGTGTAATGGGTCGTTGGGTTCCCTACAATATAGTTGAACTAAGTTAAGATGCTGAGGCATGCGTCATACTCGTGAACGGGTGCCGCCTGTCGGGACTGGTCAGCCGACAGATAGGCTCGACGAGTGGTTGTGACAATGAAGACATAAATGACATAGATGAAATGTCAAAACGCAATCAATTACGGGTCTGATTGTTTTATGCGTGTACGTTATTGGGGTGGATGTTATACGAATGCATGTGACTAGTAAGTCTGACAAGTGGTCTAACCTTGGGATGTCGATATCCAGTAACTGGGTTGTTGAGTGGCCTCCACCACCTAATTACAGGATATCGACGGCTGGCAGTCACTCCGTATAAAATACTGATACTGACGAAGATAGTCGTTGTCGGCAAAAACCCTGCACCCTAAGCCTTCACGAAAGCAGGAATGAAGACAATACAGGAGCGGCTTCTAGCCGGGCGGCATATGACCATGCACGCCTCGGAGGATACACCGTCTGACCTACCTGGGCTAACATCATTATGTTAGTCATGACAATTGACAGGGGCTACTGACTGACTAAGTTAGATCATTTGCGGATTATTCGAATGTCGGAGTTGGGGTTACTTGGACGCATTGTCTGAGGCACCAGAAGGGCCTTGAAGCGTAAACAGCGGTTAGCTTTCTAAATCTTGACAATGACACGTTGCGTAACTTTGTGGCTGTATCTGTCTCGCATACAGGTCATTCAGCCTGTACGTAACTGTCCCACTGCAGATCAAAGGCCTCTTTTCATACATAATAGGAAAGCAGGGCTTTGATCACCACGCTTACTCAATGAGGGTTGGCGATTTCAGATCAGATCCAGGATCCTCACTATATCTTCCTTGACCGGTAAGTCAGTGATGTCTTAGATTACCTAAGAAAGTACATATGACATTGGAAAAGTCAGATTCGTATGCATGTATCATCATTTTGGCCGAATGAAGTCCACTGCTGGACACAGGCCTCCCCCAAAGATCACCACAACGACCAATATGGGTGTATTGTGTGCTCATTGGGGGGTCTTGCCATAATCGCCACGCTTGGCAGACTGGATGGCGATCGCAGTTGAGTTGTTAATGTATTCGAAGGACGCTGCTGCCCATCCTCCGGTTTATCCCTTAGTTGACTTTTACGACACCCACGGGATGAAATAGGGTGGTGGTATTCTGAGCCGGCACCACACGGTATATATGAATCTGACTATAGGCGGCGCGGTTGGTGCAGCGGCTGATACAGGCGGCTGCTGCGCACCGGCTCGTGGGTTCGATTCCCGCACGGAACAACTACTTGTACGCACCTACGACACAGGACAAAACCTAGTGTGGGGCAAAGTAAAAAAAAAAAAGAGAATATCTATTTTGAACCAGCAACCTATTACATAAGAGTCCGAAAACCTCCGCGCCACCAGGACACATCTACACAGCTTTATTAAACAATAACAATAAATATCACAAAACCATTAATACGTAAAACAAATAAAGGACCACCCTAGCTTATAACTATAACTTTATAAGTCGATTTATATGCAACCGAGCGGTGCTGACGAAATCAAGCGAATAACTTTATAATTGTGAATTAAAATAAAAAAGGGGTTAACAGGAAACAGGATATTGCCTTCCGTGGCGACCCCATGCTACCGGCGACTGTTTTTTCAAGTTGGCAACTTGGTAGCGTGGCGTAAGATTCAATTGAATACACAAGTAGGTAACTGTTCTGGCGTTTCGAAGTGAAAACGAAACTAGTGGAGTTTGTAAGAGTAGGTAAGTAAGCGTAGGCAACGGTAAGAGATTCTGTTTTCTTTCATGAAGTGGCTTCAATGTATGAGTCTAAAGGTTTTTTTTCATACAACGCGGTATCGAGGCGAGCAAGACGTTCACCTGGTGGCAAGCGTCATTAATTCTTCAACTGTCATCAACATCAGTTGTAATGCTACCCAGGACTAGTCCTGCGTGGCAAGTTATTTAGTTCTTCTATTTCTTATGCTCAGTAATTTCACTAGCTACAGTGCCCTTTAAACCGGGACACAGTACCTAATATCTGAAGTTCAAACACTATTGCTTAGCGGCGAATATCTAGCACTGGGCCGCCTACCTACCTTCTTTATTAATCCGGTGGAAATACATCATGAGCTTCCTCCGTCCCGTGGAAGGGCGGAGGGGTATGTCGGACTCCTACCGGCTAAAACTACCGGAGTGATCATTTTCGGCACCGAAGGAATAGTCTCCATCTAGAGCCACCTATTGGGGACTCGACTTTAGGCACTTACTAGAGGGGATGACTGTGAAGCGTTCACCCCCGCTAGTGATGGGGAGGCACCTACCTAGCCGGCCTCTTACAATAAGAGACCTACCACTGGCAGGTGGTTAAGCTGGTGGTGGTGGTGGACAGTCATTCGACACTCGACGCTCACCGCGCACGGACGTGTCATGGTTCCCGCTCCCCATTCAAGGTGCTGTCGTGTTGCCGTCATTTCAATAAATCATAACTTGCCTTATTCAAGGTGACGATTGATTTTATTTCTTTGATGAATTAAATACATCGCGTATTGTGCCTCAGGGAAAAAATACTATTTGGTGGACCTCGGTGGATACCATAACGGTGCCAACGAAGCCGAGCGGGGTGTTGACCCGACACACCCCTTCAGGGCAAAGCATAAGTCGGCATTGAAGGTGCTGTCGTGTTGCCGTTCGCAATGCATTTGCGCCGTTTGATAATGAGCGCTTTCAGCGCTGGATCTATGGTTTTTTTTTTGTTTCTAATACACGTATTAGGTACGCCAGAAAACGCTAACTCGCTATTCAGACGAGGTTATTTCGTCTGACATTGACACTAAACAAAACGTTTTTAACTTGTTTAATTATGTATATGTTTTTTTTTTTTTTGTGAAATATTTTACAAATATGTAAATATTAATTATTCTTAACACCGTACAACGTTGCCTTATACTTGACATTGGCGAAATTGTGGAAGATACTCTACAGAAGCCATAATCTAAGAAAAAAAGTATTTGATTTGGATTTCCCCAAATAAATTTGCCGTGTGGTGCCGGTTCAGAATATGCCGTGTGGTGCCGGTTCAGAATACCACCACCCCATCTCCTCCCGTGGGTGTCGTAAAAGTCGACTAAGGGATTAGTCGGAGGATGGGCAGCAGCATCCTTCGAGTACATTAACAACTCAACTGCGATCGTCAACCCGCCTGCCAAGCGTGGCGATTATGGCAAAACCCCCCCAGTGAGCCCACAGCACATCCATATCGGTCATTGTGGTGATCTTTGGGGGAGGCCTGTGTCCAGCAGTGGACTTCATTCGGCCGTAATTATGAAATAAATTTACTCAATTATCATTAGAATTATGGACTAAGAGATTTAAGTTACGATCTGTCATCTGATGACAGTGTAGGGGACACTGTATTCCCGGCCCTACTGGCATATATCCTCCAAAATTATGACACAATTGTGAAAATCCATGGGTAGGCCATTTTTCAGCAGTAATATTCCTTTGGCTGAGATGATGAGCATTTAAGTACCCTAAATATTTATCGTAAAGCCAGTCTTAGCCAAGAGAGGTAACTCAATGCACTGTTTATAGCACATCTCGCAAGTCGAGCCGAGATTGGTAGATGCATAACATGGAAAGTTTTCCTTTGTACGTCAGAGTCGATGTGCGAGGTTGTGCAGGAATATTTACTTAGGTTAGCATGGTAGACATAACTTCTAGAAAGGACTCCACAAAAGGATTTAGGAATTCTGGGCAACATCTGGCAAACATTCCAGAGTGCTCTTGTTGCATTCCTTAACCAGTACGTCCTGGCTGTAATAACTGCCGGTCTAAGACGTGGACACCGACAAATTTGAATACAGTGAGCTATGCTCGTGGTCTTTGAACGATAAGATTCCAAATGATATTTTGAAGAAAAGCACTGGAATGTCAGAACCCATCCATTACGATTTTATACAAGTTTCCCGGCAGTATGCACAGTATATCATTCAATATTTTATGCCTAGTGAATTGGGCTGTAATAGAATAATAAAAAAAACTGATTTCCTAGCTTAAATACGTCCTAACACATCGTATGTGAGAGCAAAATCCGGGACTGTTTAGATTCCATAAGGATAACCACAAATGTAAAATGGATATTACATTGACAGCACGGTTAGTATAGTGGTTAAGCGATTGATTTTCTGCGCTGCACTGCATGCACGCTACCCATATTTGTATGGCCTACAGCTTTTGGGTCTGGGTGTTTGTTCATGCGAGATTTATATCTGTAAACTAACCCCAAGATACAGGAAAAATCCTAGGTGGCCACCGTATTTGTGAATATTTGAATCAATAAATGTTTCACCAGAATATCAATTTACTTTCTAACACAGAGTTTAATCAAAAACAACTGGCGGTAAATGGCCTGATACACCCATCATATGTGCAGTGCTCGCCTCGCGCTCGGTCATTGTACGAAACGATTCTGTATGTAAGCTGCAAGTGTTTTGGATATACAGGGCTTAAGTGACTACGTACTGGAACTTTGGGAAGAAGTTACGGAAATAACAGGTTACAGTTTCTTACAATTTTGAGCACGCAATGTATCATAAATAACGCGATTAAAATGCCATCCAGGCAAGAAATTACACATCCCTAGTAGAGCCGCTATATACTGACACGAACATTCGTCATATCAACTTTGTATAAATTCTAAACTGACAGAGCGAGACACGAGCAAGTCATTTGGTACTAGTACTGCGTGGCACCATACTATGCTCGTCACCTCAATACTAGTACATTAAGTTTATTCAGTGATTCCACTAGTTACAGTGCCCTTCTAACATGAAACATAGTAATGTCTAAAGTTTAAACACTACTGCTTAGCTGCGAATATCTGGCACTGGGACGGTACCTACATAGCCGGCCTCTTGCAAGAAGAGTCCAACCACCAGTAATCCCAAGGCCTCCCAATGAACGCTCAATAGGATAGGTCTTATGCCCACTCTCATCAGACGGATCAGCAATTCCAAAATGTTGTATAGTATGTAGACTTGCAAAATTGTTTCATTGTAAATATATCAAATCCTGCATAGCTTTCACTTTTGAACATGTGCTTTGTCATTAGCACTAGTATGCTCCGTTGTGAGGGCAAAATTGGCATGCTACCACGGTTGGCGAACGAATTGCTAGTCACGGTATGTTCTTATTCGCGTAGGAACTTCAGCTGGTAATCTTTCAGTCACCTTTTACTACACCCTCGGATCGTAAAGTGAACATTGGAGTAACAATTTTTCAATTGGTTTAGGTAGAGCTCGTTGGAGATTTGAGAACGAAAAACATTTTTATTTAACTATTTAGTGTTCCGAACGTCCAAAGGAATAAACGGCGGAGCCCTTATAGGATCACTCGTGTGTCTGTCTGTCTGGCTGTTCGTCTGTCACAGCCAATTCGCTCCGAATCTACTGGACAGGTTAAGTTGAAATTTGGTACACGTATGGATTTCTGCGACCCAAACACGAACGTGTAACGTAATCAAATGAATGTTGAATGTGGGGGTCACTTTTGGAGGGACTATAGAAATTTAAAGAATAAAGTTTTGCAAACTGTACCGTGTAACGTATGAAATGGATTTGTTGTGAGGGCTTCAAATGTATTTATTTTATAATTTTAAATTATAGAGTTTTAAAGTTATTGAAGAAAAAATACCATATGGGGCTCAACTCCGAAACTCCTGAGCCTAAAATTTTGAAAAAATGTAAGGTATAGTTCTTTACCTATACCTAGATTACAGGAAAACCAATAAGACTATGGTCTTAAAATAACATGGTAAATCTTTCAATATTGTGCGTACAAACCTATGTTTGGAGTTGGAATGTATGGGAAAACAAGTTTTTCAACTGCGATGTTAAGTTTGTTTCTGGGTATAAGTTATTGGTACAAAACCTAATTTAACAATAGACACCATTTTCAACAATTTCGGAACCCTTTCCACCCGAGTTCGACTCGCACTTGTCCGGTTATTTTTTGTATATCCTGGGGTGCAATTCCTTAAGCTCAAACATCCATACATCCTTGAACACAGAATCGAAATAACGGTGTAAAACCAATTCGGTATTAGCTAAGACATGAATGAAGCTATTCAAGGACACGTTGCAGAAGGTAAGCCATGAGGATCTTCGATCGATCGATATCTTATCGAATACCAAATCGAGTTATCACCATTATGTCAATTCTGTATTCAAGGATGTGTGGATGTTTGAGCTTAGAGAATTACACCCCTGATTACCAGACGCGCATGTGGTACGTACCCATAACAATTATAAAGCTACCTGGTGCTTGTCCTGGCAACACGCTGCGCTCGTCATTTAGCGAGTTATTTAGTCTTTATGCCCAGTAATTTCACTAGCTACAGTGCCCTTCGAACCGAAATGTTTAAAGTTTAAACACTATGTACTGGCAGCAGAATTCCTGGTATCTTACTGACCGGATCTTGTTACAAGAGACTTACTCCAGTCAAATTACCCGAGGGGCTACTCTGTGAAGATCGATATATTATCGTTTTGTGTTTGTATGAAACTTGGTAACTCGAGTTGTCTGCGTTTTCCTGCGAAACGCTTCATAATATTGACGATATGTTGCCAAGTGATTGACAGACAAACAAGTGAAACACTCGTCTTCGTCAACGTTGAAATTTGAAGCAAGATTGAGAAACTTAAGCAACAACCAAACTATGCGTCCTCAGAAACTGTGGTAGTTAGGTAATCGAATTACCAAACATGTGTGGGTTACACAATCATAGACAATATGGAAAGTGGCGGGAAATTGCACAGAGACAATTTTGGCGAGATCTGCGCAAGCATCGACTCGAGTCGGGTACAGACAGCACAAAAATGGTTTAAAATTAGTTTTATGAAATTATATTCAGCGTTAGTTTCATCCATGTTCCAAATGAATTATTTAGGCCTTTAGTTGAAGCAGAATACTTCTGTATTGTGTGTTTTCTTGCACATATTTATTAAATACTGGCTGCCTACTCCAGGTACAGGTACTTCGCACAGGTAGGTCATGCAAACCCGATTGCAGCGTCACCTACCGGGGCCAATTGTGAATCTAAACTATCCGGGAACCCACTCAAACATACACAAAAGATTTCATCAAATCAATCCAGCCGTTTAGGAGTTCAGTGACATACACACGTACACGAGAATTATATATACTTATATAACATTCCCTGTTTTGGCCCATTTTCCTTCTTGTATAAATAATTAAGTCTGGAAGCAGAGATGTTTCCTTATTTTAGTGATGGTAGCTGCAACTACTGCCACCACTTCATTTCTGTGTAATCCAGTTCGAATGAAATGTACCAAACACATTGTCATGGTATTGTAATCTATATTATATTTGCCGAACTGTTCTGCTGTGCATTAAAAACCATTTGCTATTGTCTTATAACATACTGAAGGTTCTGCTTTGTAAAAATGTTAATCAGTTTATAAATGACTCCATTTACTCACAATTTTCTCGGAAGCTACGTGCAAAATTTTCCCGCTGATGTAAACGTGCCGCTAAAGTATGGCCACGTACGACTCTTTTAACCTGCACCAAATTAATATGCTCTGACATATGTCAAATCGTTAAAATATGCACATACATTTGTTAATGTTTACACATACATAAAAGCTTTTGTCAACATAAACGCTCATTTAGCTATAGTTACTATCCGTATCCAATAACCGCTTTTATGAAGGCCATACAAAAAAAATGGTGCTCATTTTTTTAAAATAATAATTTAAACATAATTTGTGACTTGAGCTTTACTCAAGTGTTACATTCAACACCAGACTTATTGCTTATACTAGAGGCTATTGCTGAATATGAATAAAAAGAAAAGCCTTAACCATTGTTGGCGATCATGTACCGGAATGAATGTGAAAATACAACAGTTTTCTAAATTGTACTACGGAAAGCTTTCCTCTGCTGTCGGTACACAATCTCGCATTAGACGTCAAGTTCAGTGCGCGTGAGTCGCGAGCGTGAAATTGTCACACTCTTACTTTCTCGATGGAACGATACGGCATAAGACCGTCCTTCCTTTCGCTTTAATTACGACAAATCATCATTACTGTAAGGTCCCTGAACTGTCATGTTTGTTAATGTTCCATGGAGTTATATATGAGTAGTATTATTCTATGAGGGGTTTTTTGAGCTTGGCTACGGCTACGAAAAGGCTACGGACACACATAGTTTACGTTTCTTGATTCTGTCAAGCGCTAGGTGCCAGGTATACTTCAGGTTTAATCAGATAATAATTGGGCATCTCTATGGGATGTTTGCCTTTATCTAGCGCCATGGTTCACGTGTCAACTATTATGACCTAAGAAATTGCAAAAGAAAGACTTTTCTATGATGACGTGATAATATAACCGTCCTTTCACTTTATTACGAAAAATCATAGTTATAATTATTTCACGTCCATATACTGACATTTTTGTACACGTTTTATAGCATTCAGCAGGATGTACTTGTTTATGTAAGCTTTATAGCCGGGTCAATAGTGTCTACGAAACGGCTACGGTCATATGCTTCAAACTCAATTCATTTACTTAGTTTATGTACGGCCTAAAGGGAACGATTCGCTATAGTCTTATGGTCTGTCTGTATGGTGTCCGGATTATGAATACAGGACCACTCTCCTCCCTTGGATGTTGTAACAGGTGACTAAGGGACTCCAAACTAGAGGAGGGGCAGCAGCGTCCCTTCTCTGGATAGAAGCTATTCTGCGCTCACCAACTCACCTGCCAAGCGTGGTGAGTACGGCAAATCGGCAACTTTAGTTCTTCCACGGCTCACCTCATTTCTGATCCGATCTCGTAGAGAAACACCAAGTATAGCTCTCTCCACAGCTCGCTGAGTGACCTTGACTTTTCTTACGGGGCCTATAGTGAGTGACCACGTCGCTGTCCCATATGTCATCACTGGTAACACACACTAGTTAAATACTGTATATATTTTACACATTAGAGTCTAATTTTAATATATCTTGTAATTTATCTCTCATCACATATAAGCAGGCCTTTCCTGGAGGTAAGACCGCAGTCACTAGCAAGCGAAATTGCCACCACTATTCTTTCCAAACTCATGACGGTTGGCCAGTCACCGGCCTTGGTATTTCACCCAGCAATTTGGATAGTTAATATATAAACGTTTGTCCAAACCTTATTGTACTGTTGAACTTCTCCTCCTACATCAACTCGAATGTAAGTCTAAATTATTTGTATATAGATTTAATTTAATTTCCTCTATTCATAAATATGTTTAAGAATATTATTTATTTGACTAATTGTTATTATGTATAATTATTGTGTTGGTATTGGAGGGGTGCTATATTGTTAATCCCGAGGCCACACAGAAATTAATTAATTATTACTCGTACATATTACAATTATTCAAAGAAATGTAAAAATTACCTTGTCTAAACTACAAGGCAATGTATTTTAAAATCAGTTTTACGAAATTCATTTATCGTATAAGTAAGTTTTCGCAATGAGCAATTTCTTCAATTTACTTTGTAACATATTATTGCTACAATAACAAGAAATTTAGAAAGACGAAGTCGGTAAATGTTTGTACAATCGAGAAGCCTTATAAAGCTCACTATCATTAAAAATACCAGTTTTATTGACGACGCTTATATTTTAATTTGTGTTCTTTATGGCCGAATACTAAAAAGCAACTTAATATTAAGTCCCGCTTTAACTATTTGAGAGCCCTTTTTCGGTATGAAACTACGCTGCTCGAATAGTTAAAGCGGAACTTAATATTAAGTGACGTTTCAGTATTCGGCCATAACTCTTAATGATTATATTATTTTAAAGACCATTACTAAATACACGTTAAAGTTAACAACTTTGGAAATAAGTTTCTAAATCTGTCGGTTTCTTACGTTCTAAATTTATCCTGTTTTTCTATTTTTCTCCTGTGTCGTGGGTACAGTTTACGCACATAAATCTCACATGCATAACCACCCATACCCGAAGCAACTATCTACAGATCATACAAATATTTGATCCATGCAGGGATTGAACCCGCGACACGTAGCGCAGGAAGGCAATCCCTTAGACACAGAGCCAACCGTTACCTTCAGTTTCCAAGGTACCCTTTTAGGACTGCCGATGTATGACTGTTAGGTTTTCGATAACAGAAAGCGCATATGAATATTGATAAAGCACATGTTCAAAACACAATGTTTCCGTATGTGAATTCCAGTTTAAATTCATGTTTATATTAAAACTCAGAAACCCAGTCTTATCTAATCGTCTAAATTACGTTTGTAAATAGTGAATATTCCTATTAGCTAATTGGTGCAATGTATTTCTAAAAGTCATTAACGTTTATTTGATCGAGATTAATTTTTATTTTAACTATTTAATGTCAACCAATCAATAATGTTATGCAAAGTATTCTATGTGATACCTATCTTCTATCTCAGATTTATCTTTTGCAGTACATATAAATAATAATACTGTCGTACTGCAAATCAAATTTTACTATGATTTGTTATTGTTTATTAAAATAATGATCTCTCATTATTTAAATTAATGTTTTGCCAATAACCAATGGACCCGATACACTGCCTTGTGGCAAACCAAAATTACTGGTTTTGTACCTCATTACACATTTTTTGTGATATGATTTCATATAATTTCGTTATTAGATTGCCTGAATAATATTCACAACAAGTAGGAGTAGTGTTCGTTACACGTTTGTCTAGTACATAAACAGCGACAAAGTCACTATTTACTTGTTGTATTTACCGCGATAGTTGTCAAACTACATCGATGTATAGCTCTATGTGATCCGAGCAATATTAAATTTATATTATATACAAGATTAATAACAGCCTCATAATTTATTTAACCGATGAAGTCGGAATGTCGTCTATTGAATTTCAAACGCGAGAATTTATGGGTAACTTTCAAAAATCAAATTCTAATAATGTCAGATTATTTGGTAGAGTTAGATCTTACTTAATCTTACTAATATTATAAATGTGTATGTTTGATTGTTTGAGTCTCTATTACGCTTAAACGGATCCTAAAGTTTGTCATAGAGGTGGATTATTTCGTAGAACAGGACACAGGATAACTTTAAGAAGGACGCGGACAATGTCGGAGGGTCATAAATAATATCATAAAATA
The DNA here is from genome assembly GCA_947459985.1 of Diloba caeruleocephala. Classification (NCBI taxonomy): domain Eukaryota; kingdom Metazoa; phylum Arthropoda; class Insecta; order Lepidoptera; family Noctuidae; genus Diloba; species Diloba caeruleocephala. The sequence continues at coordinate 8,412,619 of OX381627.1, read as the reverse complement.
AATGAAAGCTTGCATGTTTGTTGCTCAGTCACGATGGGACGGTTCAACGGAATTAAATGAAATTTGGCAGAGAGACAATATTGTTTTTAAATGAGACGTAAGATATGCTTTTTATGTTAGTACCCTCCAGGATTTAATGTTCATTAAAATCACTACGGGTGAAGTCATGACTAACAGCTAATAAGTTATAAATCAATGGATGTACATAGATAGGGTTGTAACTGAAAACCAGCGATGACGGTGTTGCCTTGTCGTAAAATGGCAGCTTCATGCTGAGCTACAACCCTTTTTTGCACAGACGTGGCGCATATGCTCCCGTAATATACAACACCATGGCATTATGCTTTTTTTTTAATGGTTTTTATTTTTGTCCTGGCTGGATGGTGCAATGTGCACGGCACACTCGCATGCTTGCATGTTTTGCGTTCTACCGCCGCGTTGCGCTTTGATATATAGTTGGACAAACCTGTATGGCCAATTTGACATTCGTATTTTTTATTGTTAATTTAATTATGTAATTTTTACTTTTACGTTTTAAATAGGTATTGTCTCTATATTTTATGCGTCTTTATTTGAGTAAAAATAAATTTTCTTTTTTACATGAATAATGGAAAAATTGTTTCTTTCTACTTTTGCACGTTGATTACTATAATGGATCAATTAGGGAGTAACTAGCTTTTGCCTGCCACTTAGTCCGCATAAAACGACCACCGTATCATGAGCTTTGCTTTGTGTAGAACCACATACCGTAGAGAGACCAAGCCGCACCTCATGTTCTATTCAACCGATTGAGATGAATAATATTGTGGATTTTAAGTCTAATTACAATCTGTAGAAAAATAAATTAAAAGCCGACGATTGTACTTAGTGACGTGACATTGGAGAGGCCTATGTCCAGCAGTGGACTGCAATAGGCTGATGATGATGAAACTATGTACTCATGTTAAGCGCGAAAAAACAGACGAAAGTTTTATAACTATTGTTTCTGCGTCTATGGGACATAAATGACCCGTCTGCATCGGAACAAAAAATGCATACAAATATGACCTTATTATACCTATAACACTAGGCCTTCTCCTGTGTCGTGGGTACAGTTTACAGACATAAATCTCACAGGCACAAACACAGACCCGAAAGAACTATCTGTAGGTCAAACAAATTTTTGTTCCGTGTGAGGATCGAACGAGGATCGACCCCATCCCATCCCGTGGGTGTCGTAAAAGGCGACTAAGAGATTAGCCGAAGGATGGGCAGCAGCGTCCTTCGAATACATTAACAACTCAACTGCGATCGCCAACCCGTCTGCCGAGCGTGGCGATTATGGCAAAACCCCGCAATAAGTACACAACACACCGATATCGGTCGTTGTTGTGATCTTTGAGGGAGGCCTCTGTTCAGCGGCGGACTTCATTCGGCCGAAATGATGAGGATTGAACGCCCAATTTTTTTTTTTTTTTTTTTTTTTTTTTCAGGTCTTCCCACAGTGTTTACAGATTCGAACATTTATACATTAACAGACTTATTGCGAGGATAAAACCGATTCGCTGATGACCAATTATGCGTTGAATACTTAGATTGTGACATACAAAAGGATATGATTATGAGTTGCATATTGAATTTGCATATTATTGGTTCCCAGAGGAAATTCAAAGGGCGAAGGGTATGGCGAACTGCTACCGGCTAAAACTACTGCAGCGGTCATCTTCGGTACCGAAGGGGGGCTCCAGATCCTCGTAAGATCACACTAAAGCCGCCCATTGGTGCCACGCGTGTAGGCACATCTTGGGGGGGATGACTGTAAAGCGTTCACCCAATCTAGTGGAGGGAAGGTGAAGGTGAAGTCTAACCCCCATGTACTTCTCGGGGAGGATTGTAAAGGATCCCCGCCAAGCCTCGCTGTACGCTGTGACGCAGCACAGCGTTTCTCAATAAACAATTTTTTTTTTTAAACGACGATTAAACAACCTGCCGTGTAGTGCCGACTACGAATAGCACTAACCCGTGGGTGTCGTAAAAGCCGACTAAGGGATTAGACGGAGGGTGGGCAGCAGCGTCCTTCGAATACATTAACAACTCAACTGCGATCGCCAACCCGCCTGCCAAGCGTGGCAATTATGGCAAAACCCCCAAATGAGCACACAACACATCGATCTCTGTCGTTGTGGTGATCTTTGAGGGAGGCCTGTGTCCAGCAGTGGACTTTATTCGGCTGAAATGATGATGATGGACTACCTATACTAGATCGAACAGAATAAGATAAATCTCTTTTAAAAATTTCGATGTCCGGCTCTAGTATTTCTCTTTTATCGTGGGTACAGTTTAGATACATAAATCTCACATGCACGAACACTCAGACTCGAAACAACTATCTGCGATTGTACAAATATTTCTTCCGTGGGGATATCGAATATATATATATATAATACTGCGCCAACCGTTTTTAGGCTCTGCAGAATTTGACGAACAATCATACAATACAAAACAGTACCATTCTGTACACTTTTACTCAAGAAAATGTTGCCTGAGTCGACCGGAGATAGATTCCTTGCTACTTGAATAACCACCCAATACTTCATAGCGGTACTAACATTAGCTCGAAGACATTGCTTTCCTGTAATTTTGGAAACTATTTAAAAATATTCTTTATTTTTCATTACTTATGTATCTACTTGTACAACATTGTGTAGGTATGTTGACATTCTCCGCGAACTGCGCGTCTATTATGGGTGATTTTCCACTTTCATGATCTCCGAAACATGCGCGCGCATTTTTGTGTACACCCGAAAGACAAGCTGTCGCTAATATAAGAAAAAACAAAGAAAACTTCGTGGCGCTTTAAAGCGGAAAACTTTTGTTTGCCTAAATATATGTAATTTTACCACTACCTAAGCTGATGTTGGTATGGGACAAGGACAGGACAGGATGGTACAGGAAAACTAAAATATCTGTTTATAAGTAAGGTCTCAGATCCGGTCCACCACTCAATTGTCGCACTGTTTGTCTAATTTGCGATTTTTCGAAAAAACAGCTCCAATATATGGACGTCTTTTTTCCTAACAGCTGATTGATTCATTTACGAATATTAGAATAAAGTTAAGGAAAGTGTTTAGGAAAATACATGGTTTGTTTACTACATCAACATTTTTTACAAAATTTCCGAACGTAAAACCACAATACACACTTGCCGCCCGTTTGTCGCTCGCCTGTACCCAACAAGGCAGTTGACACAATCAAGATGCTATCTGGGGCGTACACCTCGCAAGTCAACAGGTTTCACACTCGTTGCCACTAGCATGATGGATCGTTACGGTATCTATACGCGATGATAAAGTAACAGAATATGAAACAAGGAAGCATCGTTGGAGCAGTTTGTTTCCTCGGACCGTATTCCCACTAACTACCATAATTAAAGGTTGTAAAGAAATGAGTTTATTGCTACAGTAGCTTGAAAAACGGAATAATAATCATAGTGTATTATTAGCGCATAGTCGGAGTCCAGCATTTTAGGAGGACAGAAGGCATCGGAGGCGAGCATCATCATAACGGCCATTTATACGTCCACTGCTGAACAAAGGCCTCCCCCATAGATTTTCACAACTGTGTCATCATTTTGGGGGGTATTTGCCAATACTCACCACGCTTGGCAGGCGGGTTGGTGAGCGCAGTATTGCTACCGTTTCACAGAAGGGACGCTGCTGCCCATCCCTCTGGTTTAGATTCCCTTAGTCGCCTTTTACGACATCCACGGGAGGAGATGGAGTGGTGCTATATTCTTAATCCGGACACCACACGGAATGCAGCAACAACGAGCATCATATTTATGTGGAAAATTATCTAGATTTACATATGCATTATACCAGCTAAAAATATCGACAGATATAAAATCAGCCACTATTGCATATTACGCCTACGCACATTCTTGGCTTAGATATGGCATAGTATTATGGGGAAACAGTACAGACAATGAAGTGCTTTTTAAATTACAAAAAAAATGTGTACGAATTCTTGCTAATATAGGAGGAATGGATAGTTGCAGGCCATACTTTCGTAATTTAGGCATCCTTACTCTAACATCACTGTACATTCTCGAAATCTGTTTATTTGTCAAAAAACACAAACATCTGTACTCCCAGAGAAAAGATCAATATTCACAATCACGTAATTTAAGACATCAAAATAATCTGTCCCTTCCCATCTCAAGTCTAACAATATCCACTCTGGCCCGTATTCAATGTCTATAAAAATATATAATAAAATACCCCAGGAAATAAAAGACACATTAAATTACAAGGTCTTTAAAGTAAAATTAAATAAATACTTAAAACAAAAATCCTATTACACTTTGCAAGAGTTTTTTGAAGACAAGATAAAATTTGTATCTTGTGATTAAACAAATTTTATACGTACTAAGTAAATAATATTTATATAATATAATAAGAATGATCAGATTTCGCTTCATTAATGATATAATATTAAAATGTACAAGATGTATCAAAAATTTATAATTAATATAAGTAACCGCTTAATAATCGCTTTAACCTTTAATAAGTATGTATTAATCTCTTCCTTTTAATATTTTAAGCAAACAAAAATACTATTGTTATCGTATAGTAAAATTGCTGCGCCCTAACAGGGTTTCATATTGATACGCATCTAATTTTCTGTTAACTTATGAACATATGAATGCAATAAAGATTTGAGTTTGAGTTTGAGGATTAGAGGCATCATAGCAGCATATATGAAGCATTGGAACAGGAAGATAGAAGGCATCGGAGGTTGGTATCGTAGGAGGATCGAAGGATAGGAGCATCGGAGGCAAATATCATAAGAGGATTGGAGGCGAGTATCATAGTAAGATAGGAGGCGGGTTAGGTGAGCATCTTAGGAAAATACGAGACATCGGAGTACAAAATTCGATCCTGGTCCTTATTTCTAATCCCGGGATTACTTAAGTATTGGTGGTCACAAATAAAGAACAAGAAAATCTTGCAGAAATCAGCAAGTTTTTTTTCTTTATCATAACGTTGCCCCGCACTGGGATTTCTCCTGTGTCGTTGGTGCGTTTACAGACATGAATTCCACATACAAGACTCGGAACAACTACCTGCAGATCATACAAATATTTGGTCCGTGCGGGAATCCCACGATCCGAAGCGCAGCAGTCGACTGTACCAGCCACTGCACCAACCCTGGATCAACAAATAATCATAATTTAGACAAGAATCTACGTATTTTACTGTATACATGTAATTAATATAATCAAGCTAATAAGTGAGACTTAAGAGTTAGACTAACCAGACTTAAAATCACTGTATCTAAGTTAAAGTTATACTTTTTCACGAAGCAGTGAGATCTATTTACATAAATTGAAAAAAATCCTTTATGTAACATACTACCTATGCAAATGAACTTTGAAAGCGAACAAACATCGATTAATAGATATTTTTATCTCATAATTTGAGCTGAATAAATTCCACTGCCCCATTGCAATCCTCCTCCAAAGATCTCCGCATCGACCGGGTGTGTTGTGTGCTCATTGGGGGGTTTTTGCCATAACTTGCGCTTGACAGGCGGGTTGGCGACCGCAGTTGAGTTGTTAATGTACTCGAAGGACGCTGCTGCTCATCCTTTGGCTAATCCCATAGTCGCCTTTTACGACACCCAAGGGATGATATGGGTTGGTGCTATTCGTGGCCGGCACCACATGGCATTTTTGTGTATCGATCTAGTACGCACCTAAGTGGTAACTTTCTGAGCATATTTTTTTTGCATTAATAACCTCTCTGTCTGCTCGTGCAAACGGTACTAAAATCAGCTGATATAACAAAATACCTGACACAAAACTTCTTGTATTTTATATTACAATGTGCTGCGCGCCCCAGTTTCACACAGGTAGGTACATGCAAACCGGTTTGGTACATACACAAATAATTTCATCAAAATCGGTCCAGGCGCTTAGGAGTTCAGTGACATACATACGTACAGAAAAATTATATATAAGATTATAGGAAAGTACTTCTGTTGAAAGTACTGGCACTTAGCGTTTCGCTTCACGCGGTCTATAAAGCAACTTTTTAAAATTATATCAATCCCGGAAATCTCGGTATCAGGAAAACTTAATTCCGTAAATTTCAAGACTAAAAACCGCTCAGGATCCAGATATCCTGAAAACCGGAATCCCATTGAATCTTCTACGATTCGATCGGAGGTGATAGCATCATAGGAGGATAGAAGTCATCAAAGGGAAGCGTCATAAGAGGATATGAGGCATTATAGGAGGTGCACAGAAGGCTTATGCCTATTCCCTTGACGTAATATGTGTCGGTATCCACGGTACAGAATAAGGGCTAGTGTATAGGGCATCGTATAAAAAAGAAAAACGTTTACGTCACCCATGGGCATGAAGTTGGCTTAGTTTTTATCGGAAAGCACACGGTATTTATATACTGTTATTCAGAAAAGAGACAGTTATAAAGTATTTTGAAATGGAATAAATAATGTTGGGTCGGATCATGAAAGCTGTGCAGTGTCAATTAATATGAATCGCTTGAACTGTTCGGGTAAACGTCATACTTCCATTGTAACAGTAAGAATTCAAGTAGTATAAAGTAATACAATTATTATTTCTACGCTACCATCTACCCCCAACCCCCGGTCATTAGTATTATTGAACGACAATATCGGATCGGTTTCTCTGCTCATTCGGGAAGGAAAATGAATCAGACTAGGTATACAAATACAAATAGGTAATAAATAATTACATAACAGGGCTATATAATCAGATGTTTTGCGAAATGCTGGGGAATTTTATAAATGCTAAGTGTACTTCACTAATTCAGTTTTAATTCTGACGTTTTATAAGTGTACCAGTAATTGGTTTATTAGAAATTATAAAAAATGAGTATTTATGGTTGAGCTAAGCGATGCTGAGGCATGCGTCATACCTCGAATGGGCGACGTCTGTCGGTTTACACATTAATCAAAACTTATTTTATCTTTTACCATAATTTAATCTATCAACAATGTAGCAATTATTTTATAGTAAAATAATCTCCATGGTGTTTCTTGCCGGCTGTTCCCCATATGACGAAATTATTGGGACCGTCCAACATTTTAAATTCAAAGTTAAATCGCTTTAATAGTCACTCCAGACCCTGTCCCACAAAAATATTCATCATCATCATTATTTCAGCCGAATAGCGTCCACTGCTGGACAGAAGCTTACCCCAAATATTGCTACAACGAACGGCATGGGTTTGTTTTGTGTGCTCATTGGCGGTTTTGCCATAATCGCCACGCTTGGCAGACGAGTTGGCGATCAAAGTTGCGTTATAAAAGTGCCTACTCAAAGGACGCTGCTGCCCATCCTCTAGCTGATCTCATAGTGACCTTTTACGACACCCACGGGATGAGATGGGGTGGTCGTATTCCAAGCTGACATCACATGAAAAACATATTGTTAGGCGGCAAACAAATCATAAATACTTACCAGTAGTTTTAGTGGTAGGTTTTTTTAACAATTACTAGATTAACACATTATTATCTATCAATAGGTATTGTCTCAACGATTTTAACTATAAACCAAAAATATCTGAAGATGAAAATTATTCGCTTTTGTCGCAGTAATTAAAATATATCTTTAAATAGCAACACAAAATCTTATTTCTCTTATTTTGACCTCCATGTTTTAATGATTCGTTGACCAAGAGAAATCATCAAGTGGGTAGATATCTACCAGATTATTTTTTACTGGTCTAAAGAAAGAAAGAAAGACAGGCAGAAAGAAAATACAGCAAACAATAAATGCAATATTGCATTGCAACTGTAAATGAGCAATAATAATAATTACATTAAATTACTATTGCATGTTATTTATAAATCAAATAACAATTTACGAGTGAGTGGAGAAGCCGTTGTTCTTTTTCTTAATTTCCCAGCTCACGTCTCTAGAATTCACTGCAATTGTATATGTAGCTTAAAGAAATTATGAAATTATGCAAATAAACTTATACAAATAAACAAATAGCTAAACATATAGAAAAACGTTACAGTAAATGTTACGAACAAAGACAGAAACAGATTGCAGTACGCAAAAAAAAGATTGTCTTCTACATTATTACAAAAGTACAATACCTATATAAAGTAACAAATTAAAGTAGTACTCCACTTATTTTGTAACCTGATGACGACTATTAAAATGCAGTCGTCTTTACTTAATAAATAACATAAAAAACAGGCCGCTATGTAAAACTGTTGTAACTGACGATTTCCTCCTACCTACAAAAATTAACCGATCACTACATCTGGGAAGATCCCATTAAAGCCACGTCTCTTTGGTCCATAAAGATGTAAACATTATGTGGTCCTGCTCTAACATACTGGTAGACTCACCGGGCGAAAGAGACGAAACGAAAAGATGTATTGTCGCAACTAATCAAACGTGTCCACTGTCCGGCTGCGCGTACGCATCCCACGCCGAAATTATCATTAAACGAATCCAATTTTATGCTATGGATTTTTATTAAGTAAATAATTTCACGTATTCTCTTTGTTTTAATTCACCTCGTTACACACGTTAAGCTGCCAAAATTTACATACTATTTAGCTGTTAAGTTTTCTCAAAATTGTTAAAATGGAGATAAATTTTATTGAAAATATATCTTATCTATGTTGTTACAAAGCATTAACTTAAATAATTCGTACCAACTTTACTTACAACTTATTGAAGCGATAACAATTAAGCTAGGTCTATGTGAGATTGCTTACAACAATAGTGACGTCTCTTTCTAATATAAGCCCACTTATTCCGTGTTAAAAAGCGACGCGTATATTTCTCAATTGCGGCTTATAGCTCTTAACGCTCGCAATTGCTGACTTAACAGGTTTTATCAGAAGTAAGAAACAGTTTGGTAACTTCGAGCAAGTATATTATCAGAGGTAAATGTATTTTATTTTGTTCTGTAAGCATAATGTTCCTGTTTTGCTGAACCACGTGAAAAAAGCATTATTTGTAAGACCCGGTATAATAAAGTATAGTGGTGGATTGGCATAAATAGCTAACAAGTATTACAACATTGTTTTTATACTTCATATCAAAACCTTTGAGGTTATCTGCAAGAAGCGTGTGTTCTTTATCTTCCTTTAATTTGGGAACATGTTATAACGTAAGTCACAGTTGTTACCGAATGTTGTATCATAGTAAAATTATAAAATAACATTATCAAATTGTGGAGTAATAATCAAATTGTGGAAGTCAAACTAAAGGTTGTGCGTATCAAATAATAAACCGAATCTCGTCGTCGTCGACCTTACCATAGTTTGGAAAAGTTTTAGCATACATTTGTACTGTTTCTACCCAAATCATTAAAATAATTACCAATATAGTACATCAATAAAACGAAAGAAATGTTGACAGTTTCTGCATGCGGCACAGGCCCGAGTCGAGGTGCGCTTGCGACTCCAGTCGATCGAGCACAGTCGTCAGCGCAGTGCTTCGTCGCGTCTGCTTCCAACTATTACGAACTTTTTACTTACCACCATCGCGTATCTTTGCAGACATTAAAAATAAAAATATAAACGTGAAAGTGTCAAAGTGCATAGTTCTTAATATCGATTTATTTTTGCAAATGTGATAAAGGTATGGTGCCAAGTAGCGGTTAAAGTTCGAACCTTTGGATGTACTGAATTTTCAAGATTATTGTGCTTTTTGTTTTGGGCTGTGATGTACATTTAAAACATTATACATTGACGTTTTAAAGATATATAACAAGTTCGTTAATGGTGCGTATTTATTAATACTATTTGCTGAAATCTAGATAAATATTTGATGGATACTGTCTATCTCTCTGTATCTATCTGTACTTATCAAGGTTTAATTTATGTTTTGTTTCATCTATGTCACATTGATATTTATAGGATATTTATTTGAAATATATTCAGTTATTAAATCAATTAGGAACGTACAATAAAAAACCTGCATACTTGTGTGTGAAAAAACCCTGTACGTAAAACACGCAGTTACTAATACCTATTTAGCGACGGTTTTAAATTAATAATTATTTTCTTAATGTCTGATTTTTAACAACATGTACGATGTTCGTGTCTGTTTTAAAATTTATATTCTAGGTAAGGGATCAGGTATTAAAAACCACGCGTTAATTTGAATATTTATTAGGTCCTTATTAGGTACCTGTCCGTTAAACAAACTAAGAAAATAAGTCGGTAAAGCATGATTATATTTACAGACTGGCATCAATTTTACCTTATTATTTATATATATATATATATTTCTAATACCTCTTGTATTTTTAGGAACCAAGTAAAGTTTAGACTAAACATAATTAAAAATGAAAACGTAATACGCACAATTATTAAGGCTTACTGTATTTTAAAATTTATTAGGATATAAGAACATAATATATTTTTTACCAATACTACGAAAACCGAAAATTATAAAAAAGCAATCTATTACGCTTACCAAAAATTTCAAAATATTTTCAGCATGCCAGTAACCACCATGATAAAAATAACTTTTATTATCTATCTAAATAAACAAAATTGAAGTTTCTGTTTGTAATATCAGAATAACAGCTTTTTACTAAATGCATATGAAAGTATATACGGTATCTACAACAAAAAACCTTTTTTTTTGTCTGTCTGTCTGTCTGTCCGCTAATCTCCGCAACGGCTGAACTGATTTCTACGGGACTTTCACTGGCAGATAGCTGATGTTATATGAAATAACTTAAGCTACTTTTATTTTAGAAAAATAATTAAAGTTCCGCGCAAAATAAATAAAACCCACGAAATCCTATAAATATAGGTACTCTATGTCAATTGTCTATGCCAAAGTACTCAAAATTATTTATAAATAATCCAATTTATTTTAAATTAAACCGCCGGTAAACCGCGGGTCCCAGCTAATTGTTTAATACAATTTTGACGTTTAGTCAATTAACAAAGAGGCAACATTTGGACACAACTGCGACGCATCCAAATTGGGTCAGAACCTAAACTTTGGTTTAGCATGGAAGTTCAATGAAACCCTATGATTTATCTTTAGTTTAGGTAAATAACAATAATTATTCGCGCATTGTAATATATATAAATATATTTTTTACCATCTGGCTGGTGTAGACATAATTCTACTGAGTTTCAATAAAAAAAATTGCGACCAGCCAAAAGCGTTACTGCAACCAGCTTTAATTTACATTTAGGCCGCGGAAAATACTTTAAACGGCGCTGAAAACCGTGCCAACCACCGCTCAGTAATGTAGTCTGAGTGTCTCAGTAACAGATGCGGCCGGGAACTGTCGTGTAGAGTACAAAAGCGATGAGTTAGCAATTTGTGGCTTAGGTACACATGTAATAAATATAATGATAATTAAATGATATGCACTAATAATGATGGGCATACAAATACGACCTACACGTGTTTTCTATAGTGCTGTCTTAGCACTTGGGCATAGAATTTTAAACACTAATATTAATCTTTTACTCCCTTGCGGACACCAAATTGTCACGGATATTGGAATTTCTAAGGAGGTGGTAGGTATTATTGAAAAATAGTTTCTCTAGGAAAAATTATGAAACAAATTTTGGAATATAATAATTCAAATTACATACCCCGTATATATGAATGTATGATTTTACGAATAATTCGTGATCTTGCGTCATCCTTTCACAACATTGCCGACATTTCTGACATTGGTGTTTAATGGTTAGTGTGGAGGCGAAGAGGTTAAAAAAATACACGAAATAATGTATACACGAAAAAATTTGTGTAGCATGATATTTTTTTATAAAAGGAATGAACATCTTTTAGGAGATAATAATTCGCAAATACGGATACAAATGTTTTCATTCGATTTTTTATCTTTTTCTTTCTGCTCTGGTTCCAAGTTACTTGGGTAAATGTTCAATATAGTCCATATTGTATAGCTTTTGGAAAAACGTCTAACAGCCGACCGCCTGCCTAACAGTAAACCTCCTTTTGGATATACCAACCCTGGTATTATTATTTTATTAGATTTTAATGCTAAGTATTTTACTGGGGTAAAGTTTGTGCTATGCTCTACGTATAGCTCAACAAACTTAGGCGTAGAGACGTTATAGACTTCCAAAGGTTTATGTCTTATAAGCCAATATTAATGAAAATACATTTCTATCATTTTATCTTATTTAAATCATAATTCGCAGATACCGTGAAGAGCATTTTCAATTGAATTTTAATCTTCTTCTTCCTCATCATTTCGGCCGAATGAAGTCCACTGCTGGACACAGGCCTCCCCCAAAGATCACCACAACCACCGATATGGATGTGTTGTGGGCTCATTGGGGGGTTTTGCCATAATCGCCACGCTTGGCAGGCGGGTTGGCGATCGCAGTTGAGTTGTTAATGTACTCGAAGAACGCTGCTGCCCATCCTCCGGCTAATCCCTTAGTCGACTTTTACGACACCCATAGGAGGAGATGGGGTGGTGGCATTCTTCTTCTTCCTGCTTCCAAGTTATTTGGGGTCGGCGCAATATATTCAGTATAGTCACAGTGCTAAGGTTTTGGAAAAAGAGCCTTACAGTCGTCTACCTGCCTGACACTAATTATTTTATTAGATTTTAATGCAAAATAGTCTTGCTGAAGAAACGTTTGTGCTACGCTCTACGTATAGTCTAACGACTTACAAAGGTTTATGTTATGCAAAATTAATGACAATACATTTCTATAATTTTATCTTAATTATATAATAATTAAACATTAGCGTTAAAGAATAACAATAGGAATAATATCTTTACCAACTTACTAATTTGCATACAGAATTCTTGATGATAACTAATGCCTACTAATAAAATTGATTATTTTATTATATGATAACTATTGTCGCTTCAGACGGCGGCGTCGATATGGAGTCAGCTTCGGCACAAGTTGCCATACACATTCTGTCCAGGTCTAAAAGAAAATTTAAACTCAGAACTAATAACAATTTAATAACGGTGCTCTATTCTTACTATTAAACTGTATTATTATGATTTATGTAATAATATGCGTGGGACTGTGTAATGGTATAATTAGTGAGGGCAAACAATATTCCGAACCTAAGTTATCGGCATTTTAAATTATTGCTCAGTTCTAACAATGTTAATCTAAGTTTAAGTAGCACAAGATTGGAATAAACAAGATCATTACAATTGTAGAATCGTAACGCCAAACTCGTCAGTGCATTGTTAATCTGTAAAGATTAAAACAGTTCACTTCTAAAGTACTAATGGCATCGACAAGCCTAGCGGCAAAGATTGTAGGGTACATAGAACGAAGTGAAGTGGGTGGGGTAGAAGAAAAAAATGTGGGAGAAATAATTATGTTGCAAATCTATACAAATAAATAAAATTGAAGTGTCTGTTTGTAATGTCAAAATAACAGCTTTTTACTAAATGCATATGAAAGTAGGTACGTTACATATAACAAAAAAACTATTTTTAATTTTTTTGTCTGTCTGTCTGTCCGTCTGTCTGTCTGTTCCGGGTAATCTCCGAAACGGCTGGACCGATTTCGACGGGACTTGCACTGGCAGATAGCTGATGTTATGAGGAATAACTTAGGCTACTTTTAATTAAAAAATAGGGGTCCATGTAAAAAAAAAACCCTTGAATTCCAATATATATATTCTATGTCAAGTGTCTATGTCGAAGTACCTACTCTAAATTTCTTTTAAATTAAACGCGGGTGAAACCGCGGTTCCCAGCTAGTTCTATATAAGTTAACAATGCTGCATTTATTATCCTAATAAGTGCAAAAGCATCAGCAGCTGAACTAGAAAGTGTCTGCTCATTCAGCGCTACCCTTCGAAAGTTGAAACACAATATAACATTGTGATAAAAAAACTATTATTAGTATAGCGACGTGCTTTTAATTTTATTTCTATATATATATATAAGACTAAGATGCTTATTTGCGTTGAGAAGTTACTCGGGTTGTAAAAGTACCAACTTAAGAAGCAACGATTTGCCCTCAGTAGAATTCTGATTATCGCATCATCATCATATCAGGTAAAGAACGTCCACTGATGTACAAAGGCCTCCCCCATAAGCGGTTACATGCCGTATATCGTCTGCATTTTGAAGGGAATTTCCTAGTACTCACCACACTTGACAGGCGGGTTCGTGAGCGCGGTATGGTTTGTGTTCAAAGAAGGGACGTTGCTGCCCGTCCATCTGGCTTACAGGCCCTTTGTTGCCTTTTACTACATCCACGGCAGGAGATGAAGTGGTGCTATATTCTTAATCCGGATACCACACAGATTATCGACACGGACCAACATGAAACAAATTAATATCAACCGCGAATGCAGATATACGACGCGCTTCTGCCTTTCCCTTTCGGAAATTTAGGCGTAATGATAATGTACTTGTGTGTGCAAACTCCCAACGCTATATTGTTACTGATACACCAAGGTTTAGACTCCCTTTAGTCGCTTTTTATGTCATCCACGAGAAGAGATGGACTGGTGCTATATTCTTGATCCGGATATCACACGGAGAAAAGAGAAGACGAAGATATTTCTTAACGATCGCTTATTACAGGATAGAAACTGTTTCGAAGTTTATAATGGCAGGCATATTTATTGCTTGAACATATTTGTTGCCAAACGCTACTGTTACCTTTTATCTCTTGTACGTTTTCAGCCATCAGACACATTTCTTTACACCCCTGAGGTTCAACCCATTTTTATTTTGTGCTAATGGTATATCAATAATATACCATTTGCAGAAGTTATTTTTTTATATACGGATAACCGTACTAATGAATTTCTTTAATAGTTTAATTCACACCTTACGGTTTCGACGTAAATGTCATTTCGAGTTTAATTTAATGAACTGAGCCAACAAGTGACTTTTACTATAGGTAAATGTTTATTAATTTAAATATGTGAACGCCCATGTTTGGAGTTATTTATTACCTATGTATATTAAAAATACATGTAGGTATGGGTAAATTAACGCCGGTTTTGCATTAAACTGTCCCACAAGAAGGCAAATATATGCAACGTAAAGTTGCATATGCGCAGTGTACCTATGCTTTTATTTTCAGTACTACTACTTTTCCATTTTTTATGGTATTTTTTGGAATATTTGGCAAAAAAATAATTTTAAAGGATTTTTTTAAGGAGACCGTCAGAAGTATATACATATTCTGAAAGATTTCTTTAAAGTTTAGTTTGATTTTGAACTTTTACTAGATATTTCTTTTCATAGCGTTTAGCTTTATGGCGATTAATTATACATGCTTGATTTTATAATAATTTTGCATACAATACTTTTCATATAGCAATTTTTTAATGCAATCGTTTAATCTGAAAACAGATAACTATATATCCATTAAAATATTCAAGATACAAACTAGATACTTAATTAAAACTTATATTTCTTTACAAAAGTGTTATTCACGTAGATATGTATAATTACTATCTTCCAAATATTATGTACCTACTTACTTAAAGTCTTAATTCAATATCTTATTAAGATGTCGTAGGTATAAAAAAATTGCGCTCTAATCAAGACAGACTTAAAAATATAGAGGAGTGAAATATCTGATTAGTACATACAGGTAATTTAGTAAAATATTATTTCATCAAGTAGGTATAACTTAATGAAAGAAATCTATTAAAATTTATACACATAAATAATCCTTATTTGCAAGGAAAGTCATTTTGTCTTGCGTTTGTCCAAGCAAAGTCAACTGATGGAGGCATATTGGTAATATTCCATAATATTTTATAACTACAATACCTACAAGCATATCCGCATAGCGACGTATACCATAATCGGTCCACGTACATTGATATCTCATTTGCCGGATGTTATTTTTTATGCGGACTGTACTTAACCAAAACATAGGCGTGTTTTAGTTAACAGCTGTTTGGTTATACGTTAACATTCTAGTCGTGTGTTATGTTCATGGTTTTGTACTTAAAGGGTAGGCAGGAGGACCATGAATTTTGAAAAACGAAATGATAATTCTGGGATTTAATTAACAATAAAAAGGCCCAAACGCATTATTTGAAAAATAACTTTTATGTATCGTGCTCCTGATAATACATTCCACTTTTTTTTAATGGCTTTTTGGCATAATTACACCTACCGCCGATTTTGATTTATGTTCCGTCGTCTATTTTTGCAATCTAGTATCTATCTATCTGCTTACAAAATTAATTTGAATCTTTTGTATATTAATGGCAATATCAGGATCTCTTTCCATAGTTGTTAGGTTTGCGGCCAGGCAAAATGAAAACTCATTATTTTTCCAAGCTCAGATACTTTTTACCACTTTTTGCCAAGGCAGACTTTGCTTCTTGTTACTCTTTTTCGAGCTATTATTTTCAACGTGTACTCTGCTTTTTTTTATCGGCTTACACAGTGTTGTGTCAGGCCGTCCACTTAGATTACCATCTACGTCTAGAGCGGTGACACTCGGTGATTATCGATAAGTTCGGTAGCGAGATTTTTATCGATACAGTGATCGAAACTGAACCAATACCGTCTCGGCAAATGTCAAAACAACTTCTTTTGAGCTTTCGCGCGACGACTTAAAATTAGAAAGTGGGAATTGGTAGGTATATATTTTTCTAGTTTTTGTAAAAAATCTGTGATGTAGCGACCCAGTTATTGGTGTTTAATATTGGTCTTTGAAATATACCTATCAAGGTTTAAAAGTAAGCTTAAAAGTAAGTTACTTAAAATATAAGTAAGCTGAAAACTAAGTTACTTAAAATTAAAAGTAAGTTACTTATAATTAAAAGTAAGGTTACACAACAATATTTTTTTAATTTCCAGCAGAAATATTTTTATTAAATTTTTTTACAATTACAGGGTCTAGCTCCAACCTCCTGCTCATCAAAAATAAGATACGAGTACAACGCTTAGTACCGATCCTTGCATTCAGACTTTTTTTTTTAATATCTATTAATTGTTTATTTATATTTAAAATTAATCATAAAAAATTACAGTTATTTCTAATATCTACCTACATACAATTTAACTAAAGATAAAACTTATATATAAATTATTTATACATAACTAGAATAATACACACAATATTTATGCCTTAAATATCTAACAATAAATTATAAAGACCCTAAAAAAGGAGGCATTTAGGCGTCAAAGTACTCCTCCCCATCGCTGTCAGCTGGGGTGCAATTCCTTAAGCTCAAACATCCATTCATCCTTGAATACAAAATAGAAATTACGGTGTTAAACCAATTCGGTATTCGCTAAGACATGATTGAAGCTATTCAAGGACACGTTGCAGAAGGACAGCCATGAGGACCAGACTTAGCGAATACCAAATTGGGTTATCACCTAGGTTATCACCGAGGTTACCACCGTTATTTTAATTCTGTATTCCAGGATGTATGGATTTGAGCTTAGAGAATTGCATCCCTGGTAATGTTCCCAGAAGACTGGCAGCATTGCCACGTTGAATGGCAATGCTTATTCTTTGGCCAAAGAAAAGGCCAGCCCTCTGATAACGCAAAGATAAATTCAGACTTCATAGTAATGAAGTCTGAATTTACCTAGTAAGGTAAACATATAATTTGTAGTTAATAGCTACTCCTATAGATTAGGTAATAGCTAGATTCACTTTGTTTTCAAAACTCGAGACAGTAACTAATGTAACTGATATGATTTACCGATTATGGTTTGAAGAGCACTGTAGCTAGTAAAATTACTGTTCACAAGAGAATAAATAACTATTCCCTCGAGTTGATGACCGCAGTGTGGTGCCACGTAGGACTTGTCCAGGGTGGCATTAAGTACAGTTGTTATGTGCAGGCGTGATGCTTACCACCATGCGACTGACTAACTAGTCGCGTCAAAAGGATTTACCTACATAAAAAAAGTGAAGCTCTTAAAACGCCCATATCTATTTCTGGTTTCTGTACCTTTTTTTTATTGGTGCCCAGTGGAAATTCTTCATGAACTTCCTTCGCCCCGGGGAAGGGCGAAGGGTTATGCCGGATTCCTACCGGCTAAAACCACTCGAGCGGTCATCTTCAGCACCCAAGGGAGGCTCCAGGTCCTCATATGATCACACTAGATCTGGTTTCTGTACCTAGTTTTAATAAACAAGTTTAAAAAAGTATTGTATTTACAGCATGTATTTTTCTTGCTTACGCGCGTTTGATTCCAGGATCCACTTTCCGGCACAGCCATCTCGTCTCAGACGACATTCCTGAATGTTTTCCGCTCCGTTACAGATGCCTGTTCGGACTTCGGATATATAAGTTGATACATTATAAATAAACTTTAGATTTGTGGTTTCCGCACCGCACATAGGTACATGATGTCAGAATCTAAAATTTTCAGTATGGACTATTATCACTACAGACGTGAGGATCCAAACAAAATGTTATCTCAAAGTATAAGGCATTTCAACTCACTGGAGGATTGTTCGAAATTTAAACGGGTATGGTTCCTTCTTAGTGATAAGAACATGGCTTGTGTTTAAAAAAAATGTAACAGTAGGTTAGTACGGTGGATCTTCTTCTCTTAGATTTATGGCTTCTGTTAGAGTATCTTCCACAATTTCGCCAATGTCATGTATGAGGCAACGTTGTACGATGTTCAGTTTAATCAATCTTTACATATTCATGAAATATTCCACAAAAATGAAAAAAAAATACAAAAATACGTTGAAACGTCGTACGGTTCAATTGGTTTTTCAACGGTGGATTTAGTGTATATACTTCTTGTTTATGGGGGGCCGTGTGGTGTCCAGATTAACAACATAGCCACTCGCGTGGACTTCGTAAAACACGACTGAGGAACTCTAATCTAGAGGGAAGGGCAGCAGCGTCCCTTTTGGGGGATGGCAGCCGTCAAGTGTGGTGAGTACTGGAAGATTACCCCCAAAATGACGACACACGGCATGTAGCCGGTCCTTGTGGAAATTTGGCTGATAATCATATATGACACACTATGCCATGAGTGGAGCTAGAGATAGAAGACGGTAGAGTAGAGTAGAGTTTGTAGTGTAGTATTTGTAGTGGCACATTTTACTGCCTTTTCATCAACACAGTGGTCATTTTATACTAGAGGCTCTCGACCGGTGCATACAGTATCCAGAATAGAAAAGGTGAGCGTGAGTCTTCATCGTTAAGCCTCTGAACATGCACTGCAAAGTCCGCAATGATTTTAAATATATACTTCTCTCTAGTTTCCGCTGCGTAGTGGGTACAGTTTATGTACATAAATCTGACATGCACAAACAGACCTAAAAACTATTTGTACAACATACAACTATTTGTTCCGTGCGAGGATCGAACTCACGACACGTAGCGCAGAAAGTAAATTGCTTACCCACTTAGCAAACAGTGCCTCTTCAAAAAGAAAACCATGTACGGCTATATATATAAATGGGCACTGTCATATTAGCTACGCTAAGCTAGCTATTCCTGATCGTAGTATGCTGTTTTTAGCACAAAACCCACTGCTGTCTATATCCTCTCAGCTTTAGTCACCTATAACGGGCGGAGGTAGCGTATTCGTTATCGGGATATCATAGTGTAGGTAACTACTTACTCTACAAATGTGTGCTAGACTGAAAATACTTTAAATCTGTGACGAACGCGATGATATTACAGTGCTTCCTTGTTGGGTGATTGTATCATCTGTGATCTGAACATCTCGTGCTGTCCTCATGGCTTACCATACCTTCTGCAACGTGTCCTTGAATAGCTTCAATCATGTCTTAGCGAACACCGAATTGGTTTAACATCGTTATTTCGATTCTGTATTCGAGGCTGTATGGATGTTTGAGCTTATGGAATTGCACCCCTGGCTGGCCGTATAATCCTTCAGAGAGGCGCGCGCAAAACACATCGCGCCCTTGTATAACACCCACAGAAAGAATTGGATAGCCTTTTTTTACGAGTATCACACGTTATCAGTATGGCACATACGGCACCATCAATATATTTAAAACCACAGCACTACAACTATAAATATTGTATTAGACTATGTACTATATACATATACATATATATACTATATACCTCTTATGGATCCTACAACAAATTTATTTTAAACTAAAGCTAATAAATAAACAACTAAACACTATTAAAACAGGAATGCAACGATTTTCAACGATTACGTCGTTTCTACATAATATTGTACACTTTACGACACTTACAATGACGTCAGCTTACTATAAAATAAGATTTATTGTACAATGTCATACTAATGATTTATCCGGCGGTTTTCCTCGTGTCCCCAGTAAAGTAAAGTTTGTAAAATTAACTGATAAAAGGTGCCTTATCAACGGCATCTTCGTTCTGCATCCTAGTTGCAATTTAGACGCATTGTTTACCGCTGTCAATGAAATGGCTTAGAAATTCACGAAGGATCGTCATCAGCCCATCAAACATTTCAAAATTTCCCATTTGTAAATTTGAGCCTGTGTCTGCGACGGGTACAATGAATAAGGAATATTGCTATAAAAAAACGTTTGGTAAACTGATTGATATATAAATACACTCAGGATGCTCGGAGAGGGTGGCGTACCTACTCTATGCTAGTGGACGAAGGACCACCTCTTTTAAATATGAACTTTTTAATACATACACGCATTCAAATTGAGAACATCCACACATTATTTTTTTCTTTCGCCAAATTATTAGAATTTTAAATTCAACGGTTCCTAAGTGCGAAAGCGGTGTCATAGATTTGTACATACATCAATGATATTATATCATAGATACGTTACGTCCATATTAAATGGCGCGCAAAATACAGTCTCGCCTGCATACCTATGTCGTACGACAGAAGATACAAAAGCTACAAGAGTAAAAGATATTGATTAGAAGGTGTTACAATTGGGGGAGTTTTGATTCTTACTTTTGACGCGCATGTAACATATATATTTCTTTTTAATATATAATATCATTGTCATACATAGTAAGCGTACACACGGCTACACATCAAGCTGTATATTATGTCTAGTTTAAGCGGATCTCTCATCGTAACGAAAGCCTATACATTGCGGGATCAGCTTATTCTGGAAATGTATACTTGATATGTAGCCGTGTGTACAAGTACCTTCGTTTTACGTTTTTTACAACCTAGTGATGCGCCTAGTGGTAAGCGTCACGCCTGCCCATAACAATTGTACTGCTACCCAGGACTAGTCCTACGTGGCACCACACTACGCTCGAGTCGATACATTGGTTATTTATGATGCCCAGTAATTTTACTAGCTTTCCCTTTAAATCGGGGCACAACACTACTATTTGGTGGCAGAGTATCTTGCACTCCTGTGGTCACTAGCTAGCCGGACTTCTTGAATATATACCTACCACCGGTACACTTACCTATTTGTTTATTCCTCTTTTCATTATACAAAAAGCTTGCATAAGTCATGAGATTGTAATTAATGAGTATGTACGTTACCTACAACATAATCGTCCCGCCTAGCGCCAGCACGTGATGGTATTAGATCTAGGGAATGCGCCTGCATAATATTTACACGACGAGAATAAGCAAAAATATATTATAATTAATCGTTAAACACCTACGACTATTTAAAATATCGCTTGTCATACTTTTAGTACCGTAGAACATTTCTCAGTTGAATAAGTCTCTTTTTTTCTTTCTTTTATACGTTGCCCCACACTAGGATTTCTCCTATGTCGTGGGTGCGTTTACAGACATACATCCTATTCTACGACATAATCCTAGACAAGGTCACTTTCTCAAATGTATCGTTATTAAAAAAGAAATGGGATATATATCTTATCGTATTTTGATTATTCCATTTTTTTGTTTCTGTCAGTTAAAATTATGCTTAAGAAATAAGGATTTTAGAACGTTAATTTAGTAATATACTTAGTTTAGATTTATGTCGTTAAAACTCCTCTAATATAAGGATCTCGTCCGTAAAGAAAATGATTCGCATACGCACGACCATATATTTAATAGAACTTTAAGTCTAAGTTCAGTATAATAAATAGCATCTCGGCTTTATTCTGGGTAATGTATCTTTTTTTTTTTTACTTGCCCGGTGGAAATACCTCATGTACTTCCTTCGCCCCGGGAAAGGATGAAGGGGCATGGCATTGGTGCCACGCCTTTAGGCAAATCTTGGAGGGGATGACTGTAAAGCGGTCATTCCCACTAGATGAGGGAAGGCGACTGTAAAGAGGCCAACCCCCCCGGGCATCTCTGGAGGGGATTGTAAAAGATTCCCCCGAAGCCTCACTATGCGCTGAGCTGCGCACACAGCGGTACGTGACCACATGCACACCGCTGTCTTCCCGGGGGTCACCCGGTATGAGCACGTAGATTCTGGGAAATGTACTTGCCTAAGTAACTGTTGTCAAACTATAGACAAAATTAAGAGAACGATTTTCAATATCTTTATTTTCCTGAAGTGGGTGTGATTATGTTGAGCTAAAATTATAAGACGATATGAAAATTTTCTAGATTTCAAGCTGAAATTTATGTAAATAAAGAGAAATTAGAAGTGTAGACTCGTGAAGATAATAAGACCATTTAAATACCTAACGGTAATTTAAAAGGCTTGAGTGCAAGTTTGACATTCATGGTAGAAGAAACGTGGAAATTTGCCTTCAAGAATTTCTACGACTTGCCTGGCACTTCAATAATTAGCAACACAACCCTATACAATGAGGAAGGCTTTACATGAGAGCCATTTTATATTAATGACGTAGTATCAATGAGACTTGAGACAATGAGACTATCTTTGAGATGTGCGCATTGAGACCATTTGAACATTAACTTTAATCTTTCGCGTTGGTAGTAAGTTCACTATCCATAACTTAACAAATGTCAATTCATTAAAACTATAACACTGGAAAAGAAACTAGCAACAAACAATTGAATGTCAAAGTAAAAAATTACATGTACAAAACGAACAGTATTTTGAAAACGAATTAGTGACGCGCGGTATACCGTAGTGCGCAGGCGCGGCGACGCGTCGCAGTGCCGCCAACATTGACAGCTGTCAATCAGGGCCAAGATGGCGGCGGGCCGGTTCCGTCGGGACAAACGCGGGTCGCTATCTCCGTCAAATCTGACGCAGGGCTCTCATGAGATTAGAAAATGTTTTTGTACAACAAAGTGTTGGTTGACCTCTTTAATCAGTTCAACTTTGCAGTTGAAATGTCACGCGATGGTAATTGTTTTCACTACCATAACTCCTCTGCTGGAAAACCCACTGATTTAAATGATAAGCCTAATTAAGTCCCTTAAAATATCACGACACACCAATATTAGTCTATTGTAATTTACCGACTACTTAATTAATTAATTTCGTTTTTACGTAATCTAATTACATATTACTACTGTGACTTGCATATTACTACTGCATATGGTCTGAACTGGGGTGATGATGATGATTATAAGAAATAGATTTTTGACATAGATAGCAACTTAGTTATTAGATTTTATCGTCTTGTTACAAAAGAATAAACGCAAATCAGCATTGTAATAGCATGCATATATTTATATATTTTTATTTCACAAAGCTTTTTAAAGTAAACCTTTGTTAATAATGGAATCGTTTTATTCCAGATATGCCACAAACACTAGTGATGTGACGTACATAATGTGCGAACGCGTCATACAGACGCAAGCACGGACTTTGAAGAACCAATAGTGAAGTGCGTTTCCCGATAGATTGTAATCGATATTGTAATCGATCGTGTTGTGAGAATCAATCCCGAATGAACACCCTGATGCTCACGACCGGCGGCGCGGTAGACGAACAACCCTGTGTTGACAACAATATGGCGTTCTCTTCCTATAAGTGAGTACAACAAACTGTATTCTATCTCTAAGTAGTCTGGTCTTTGAGGAATGTCCCTTATGGGTGCACACGAATGTTGTTACATGAAGTAAGGCATTAATCTGGGACGACACACATACAATAAATATATAATATATAATAAATGTATACAGTGTAAAAACTATTTTAACAATAAAATTATTTTAAAATAATTATCCTTATAAATAACTATAAGATAATGAAGGACAATAGACAAAATCTTTTATTTTTGCAATATCACGGTGCAATTAAAATAATAAAAATATAATAAAATTTGCAATATACTTGATAGTGGTAATAATCAATGTCAGTGTCAAGAAACTGAAAATTATTTATTCAAAAAACAATTTGCCGGTTGGCTTTTGACACAGAATTACTAACAAACAATGTTGTTGTTGTTGTTCAAAATAATGCTAAATTTTTTACAAATATTTAATTTTATGTTTAAGAGTCTCATGTAATTAAGTGCGTAAACAACCACCGTTACATGACTTATTATTTCAAACAAAAACAACCAGAAACTGAGTCTTCTCCCACAGATTACAATGGCATTGATCCGTCCATACAAATAACATTAGCTACTCGTACAATCGGGACAGGCAAATTACTGCATACTTTTTACTACAATATAATGAAATTATCTTCATGAAATACGTAAAAAGCCGTCATAACCATAACTTGAAGGAGTCTTGACAGCATCCCGTAGTGCGGGATGAAGCCATTTATCCAAAAACTGCACCGGGGATCTCTCGACCAATCGCAATCAGAATTCAGATGACAAGATTACTTATACTTGGAAATCGACTCAAGTTTTCGATGCATCATTAACAGCATTACTCGAATTAATTATACCGTTTTTTTTTTGCTTGATGGCAACCAATTTCTAGATATAAGAATATACGGACGCGCGAACTTTTTTTTTTTAATAATGCTTTTTGTAACACTATAAAGTACCCTATGACATTACATTTTTATGCACACCAAGGCGAGGCCTTATTTGCGGTTTGACTACAAATTCATATTTATTGTCAGCTGTATAAACTCTTGCTGTTCTGCAAATGGATTCATAATCTAAGCATAGTTTAAAAAACATGCTTAAATCATTGGAATAACAGAACGAGACCGTTCTGCGTGCATTAATTTCATTTCATAACCTATAAAGTAAATACAGCAATTACCGAACGCAAAAAGCCGTTGACCAATGAATTCGTCAGGCGGTTACAGTCCTCAATCGGGCACCTTTCATTTAAAAAAAGAACCATACGCCATTTCATGTCAATTTTTGAATTATTCATTGTGCGAATGCGCGAGCGCATCGATTGATGCAAACAAAAAGCGCGCGCTCGCTAATCTTCGCCCTTTTTCGCCGAGCTTCGGGTTTCCTCGGGTCCAGTGTTGCCAACCAACGCATTTATTATTCAACTAGTTTTTGCAGTCACGCTGTGCAAAGACATAACAGAGAATGCATTTATTTGATAAATGATATTTTTTTCGAAATCCTCGAGGTTGAGACTTTTTAAGTAATTTTTCGGTGTCAATATTGGAAGATACCTTTTGTTAATATAACGTACGCCATTCATGTCCATTCAATCAAAAGAGAAAACATAATGCTGTGTCATATAATCCGATACGTTCTCATAACAATGTTCTGAGAATCCGATCAGAAGTTTTAATTTTATACTTCTTATTGATTTGACAAGATTAACCGAGTCGAGGTTTTCGGGTTCGTCACATTCTAACTAGTTGGCCACATTCTAACAATGCCTACCTACAGATAGATAACATCTGGCGCGCGCTAATACTTACTTACTAATGATTAATAACTAGTTTCAAATTTTTCATATAAAGTGCAAGTTTTTTGTTAATCAGAGTAATAAACTAATAACTCATGAATAATTGATTGCATTCTAAATTCGTTATCATTGGCCGTCAAGCCAATTACAAGTAACATTGCGATGCTTTGAGTGCAGAAAAAATATAGTATTCGAATTTCCGAGCGTTCATCCCCCGCGCCCGCACGTCCGCCGCGCCTCGACGCCGCGTCTCGACTGTACGTGATTGGGTTATTAATTAGGCGAATCATCGTCGGGTTCCATTTTTAAAAATAGGCGGGATTCTTTCTGTGCGACTTTTCTTTTTAATTTTGGTCGGCGTTGAACGCAATTAGAGCTGGTAGTATAGTTTTTATCATAATCACTGAGCGGCGACAATATTACTTTTAATACCGTTTAAAATAATTAATAAGGCTCTGTATTATCTGATCGATATCTTAATTCTATTATGCTAATTAAAGTTTTAATGAAATATCTGTCCAGGTATCACGTTTATGATCGACCAATCTTTTGTATCAGTCTGTTTATGGTATGTAACTGAAGTGACTTTATTTGATTTTATTTGTTATTAAACATCGTTTATACTCTCTTTGACATATCAAGATTTAGTAAATAAAACTAAGATGAAAACATACAAAAATGGAACTTTCAGGGTTTATTTTGTAGTATTCGATTAAAAAGATACGAATCGATCGCAAACGACTGAGGTCAGCAGAAAAATAATATAAAAAGCGTTGTCGCGTCCGTCCCGATGTTATGTCTCCCGAATACCGTTAGGATGCCTTCCAAACTTAAATCAGAGAAAAAAGAATTGAAAACTATTCCAATTGCCAGTATTTGGAATCCGTTTTGTCTGCTATCGCGTTTTGAGGTTATTTAGGCTACGGAATATTTGTAATATTTGCTTTTTATGCGGCATAATATCCCTTTTCGGTTCTTACGCATGTGTTACGGATTTTCTGTCATTGATACGAGTTCTTTTCGTAACAGCATCTTAAAGATTCGAGATTTTAAAGGTTTGAATAATGTTTTAGACGTTGTACAATTAAATTAATTTGTTAGATTGATCGGCAAACAGTGGGTCCGAAATGCGCACCGTGAAAAGACCTTCAACTAAT
Organism: Diloba caeruleocephala; assembly: GCA_947459985.1. NCBI lineage: Eukaryota > Metazoa > Arthropoda > Insecta > Lepidoptera > Noctuidae > Diloba > Diloba caeruleocephala. The sequence goes on along the minus strand of OX381627.1, from coordinate 8,385,834 downwards.
CTTATACGATTCGTGTCAAACTTTCATTAGAAACTTTCCTACCTATATTTTATGTTCCTATAAACACATTAGATTATCTATAGATAATGTATTAGAGAATTATCATTTACAGAACTTTCTAACAATTGGATTTAAGACGTTTGGGGGTCAGCTTATTAACGATACCTACAAATTATAAAAGAAATAATATTAACCAATGAATGTTTGTATAAATTATTATAGTTAACTATTAATAATCCTTTTTTAAAAAGAAAACAGAAAAATTCGAAATAGCATTTAAGTTCTAACATTAGATGTAGCATGAAATGTAGGTTTCACCATAAAATGTATATGGAGCTGAAATAGTGGTAAGTCGAATTAAAGAACAAAAAACGCAATATAATAAATAAAAAGTTGTTAAAATAAATAAATAGGTACGTCCAATGGCCCGCTCACAAACAGTCCACCATAATTTCTTTATACCTAAGCAATATGAGAGCTTAACAATTGGAAATGATCTCGGTCGGTCTGTCACGACTTGGCGACACGTGCTGGCTTCCGATGGCCATTGTTCGGTTTACGTCATCTCACCTTACGTGATGTGTTGTGCGTTGGAGTTAAAGAACGATCTAGTGGACATCTCTTGCATCTTGTGCAGTAGCAGTGAGTTACCGTAAAAGGTGAAATAATTGCCTCTCTTTTCCCATGTTTTTTTTTTATTTTATCTCCTCTGTCTGTAAAATAAAGACTATTGAAGACCTTCTGGCAGTATCATCAAAGCACACAATTCTGTATCGATAAAAGTAGTTGCGTTCATATAAAGTTGAAGATTGGTGGGCTATTTAACTTTCTACAGAAAATAATGAGACTGTGAAATTTGATGGACATATAATTAACAGTTCGAACCAGCTCGTCCGGCGTTCTTCAAAGAATGGTCGACCCCCCAACTCCCTATTTGAAGCAGCTTTAGTAAAGCTAAAATAAAATAAAACGAAAGCCGTATCACAAGCTCACAAACAAAATTGCAAGTACAAAATACTTATAGCATCGCGTATCGGAAAGGCCCGAACATTTCTCGGAGCCGGTCAACTCGGCAACTCGGCAACTCGGTTGACCGCCGCTACTAAGTAAGACGGGGACATAAATTCTTCAAAGGGCTAAACAAAAATAAAAAAATACTCAAAAACCCCTTTAACAGAGCTACCGAACTATAATTTATGGGAGTGGGCCCGCGACTGCCATCGTATGAAAAAAGTAAAAAACGCAACAGCCAGAGAGGCAAAACGGTGAAATTTGGAATAATTTTGCGATAGCATCGCGCACGCCGGTACCTTTCAATTTCTTTATACGTTTGCAAATTTGTGTTTTTGTTTTGCCGCAATGTGGAGTTATGGTCGTTGTGGACAGCGGTCGCGGTACATTAGTTGAGTTTATTTTGTGCTAGGCTTGTACATCCACCTGCCACTGAGGCAGCGATTTACGCTGTAGCTTTTTGTCTTTTAATCCGAATGTATTTGAGTTTTGAGCTGAATTAGTAGTAATTTAAGACGATCAATGGCGATATTCCGTGGGGTGTCCGGATTCCGAATATAACCACATCATCCGCAGAGGGATATGCAGCGACGTCCCTTCTGTGGAATACTCTGCCTGCCAAGTGTGGTGAGTACTGGCAAATTTCCCCCAAACTCGATTGTGGAAATCTAAAGGGGAGACATTTGTTCAGCAGTGGACGTCCTTTGGCTGAAATGCTATAATGGCAAATGATATTCAATGTCCTTTGAGTCTTCGTATCTATGAACGTCTTTGCAGATCAAACACAATACACTGAAGCGGTGGCATGATGTAGATTAATAATTACATTATAGAATATTTTCTAATTTTGTCAAGGCATTATTGTGTGACGCAAATGGGATGTTAGGAGATAAATCATAAAGGTCTACAGAATAGCGACAAATTCATCAAAAATAACAATAATTATTTTTTGTCCCTCACTCTTGCGCAACGTTTGTGTTCAGATCTTGCCCTGATAGCTTTTTTATTTCTATTAGACTGAATACGGTTTCAAGTTGTGGGTCCTATGGAGAAGAGCCCGAAAGAAAGGAGTTTATAATCCTCTTTTACGTTTGTTGATTCCATATTAGTTTTGTTTAGATTCGTATCTGCCGAGTTGGTAGAGGTCTGATTGTTTATTGTTTTAACAATATTGCTTAGCAGTTGGCGCAATAGCCAAACTTGCTGCCAGCTTGATTTGTCAATTTTACATTTAATGTTTGTTCCGATAAAATATACAGTTTCCTTTTTTTAGTTTTGCTGTAATATTTGTCAAGCTGGTGCACCGATTTGGTTGACAGAATAGTTAAGTTAGGGTCGCCATTTGAATTGTGTTATTTAATAATCAAGTTATATTGTTTATTCCAATTTTGCCCCGTCATTTTGGACGACAATAAATGAGGTGGTGAGAGCAAGAGTGGCCTATCTTTTCCAGACACAAATGCTTTTAATTGTGTCTGGAAAAGATATTCTTAAAGATACTCTTGCTCTCACCGCCTCAAATATTGTCGTTATTTCTTATTTCAAAATAGTATCGTCAAAATTAGGCCTTCGAATGATCACTACAATGAGTGTCATAGGCGATATTGCCATAATCATCACTTATAGCAGGCGGTTTAGTGATCGCAGTATGTTGTTATTAGTACATGGAATGATGCTGCTGCCCATCCTCTTGATATAAATCCTTGGCGCCTTTTAACAGCCATGGGTGGAGAGGGGCGATCTATTTTGTATTTTGGCACAATGTTTATTTTAAATGCACTTTTTTTATTTTTTGTGTAATTAATTGTAGATTTTTAGTGACATTAAAAATTAATTAAAATTTTGTTTTAACTAACATTAATTCAATTAAATAATGATATAAATGTAGTGAGCGTCCGCGGCTCAGCGTTGCAACACTGTATTGTAGCATGTGCTGAGATAGAGCCCACTTTTACTATCTATTTTTTATTGTTGTAATTGCTGATTGTTACCAATTTTATTAATTGTTATTTAAGTAAGTAACTACACTATCGTATAAGGATTTTCCTTATATGGTATGTGTAAATGTAAATAAATACATTTTGGATTTGTACAGCAATGTTTACCATTCTGTTCATCTGTTGATTTTATTATTTAATTGTTAAGTACTTAATTTTGTTTTGCGAAATCAATATAAATATTTTTCTTTCTTTCTTTTTATCTGCTTTTGCCAGAAAGGTTTTTCAAATACAACTAAGCAATCGTGACTGTAAATTATATAAGTAAACTATATTAGGTTACGTCAGATTAACATTTGGCGTTTATCAAATTGTTAGAATCTGTAACAGCCTTTGGCAACTCATTAGTGTGTAAGGTTTAATACCATTTGCTAAATACTCAGTCGACTCACCAAGTTGTTATGTAACATGAGTCTATGACTAACACGGCTCCATATCCGTCGAGTTGTAGCACGTGCCCAAAATATTCTATTAAAATCATAGATTTGTTGAAAAATAACTACAGTTCTCAAGTGATATTTTTTTCTGAGTGAAGGTTGTTCACATTTCAAGAGTTTCCCATACACATTGTTAGGTCCATCATCATGAGCGGCGGGTCCTGGCCCGGATCGGGCAAGATCTCTCTCTGCAGTAGTAGTATCGGCTATGTTGGCAGAGCATGCAAACTGGAGTGCAGTGGTCTCCTTCTGTGAGAGCGTCATGCTCCAGAAGGAGACTGCAGAGCGGGATCGGGTGAGGACTGATCCCGCACGGAGAAGGACGAGACGGCGCCGAGGTAACAACCGCCCCAGCGCCCAGGTCCAACACGCCTGCCGTCAGTTCATGGTAGGGGGCCTCTGAGGTCTGCGTGCTCATACCCCTGAGAAGGCGGTGGCGCGCACGTGGTCACGTGCCGCCGTGTGCGCAGCTGAGCGCACAGCACAGAGACTGGGATCCTTTACACTCCTCCCTGAGAAGTACCTGGGGGGCGGCCGTTTTACAGCCACCTACCCCCCGCTAGCGGGGGTGACCACTTTACAGTTATCCTCTCCAAAATGTGCCTAAAGGCATGGCACCAATGGGCGGCTCTAGCGGGATCTTACGAGGACCTGGAGCCCATCTTCGGTGCCGAAGATGACCGCTCCAGTGTTTTTAGCCGGTAGGAGCCCGGCGGCATACCTCTTCGCCCTTCCCCGGGGCGAAGGAAGTTCCATGTAGAATTTTCACTGGACAAGAATAAAAAATAAAACCTCCATCATCATCATTACAGCCAAAAGTTGTCCACTGCTGAACAAATGCTGTCCCCATAAATCTCCATAATTGTGAAATCATTTTGGAGGGAGTTGCTTGGCACTCGGATAGGTGAGTGCAGTATTGCTACCGTTCCACAAAAGGGACGCTGCTACCCATCCGTATGGTTCGAGTCCCGTAGTCACCTTTTACGACATCCACGGAGCTGGAGTGGTGCTATATTCTTAATTCCAGACACCGTACGGCTGTGAGGTTCAAACTGGACTAAAATCTATAAGCTTAATAATCCAGCCATCTATGTAAAGCCATAGACTATTCCTCAATATTTCTGGCTTGCCTTTTTCTTTAGTTAGTTTGAGTCCAACTGATAAGATCGTATAATGTTATGATAGGTTCACTTTTAATTTGATTAATCTGCTGTCAGAGGCGAGGTAATCCGATTATTATTATTTTTGTGTAACTTGTTTGTATTAATAAGGTTACGATGGTGAAAGAAAAGGAATAGACACGTAATTTGGAGTTGTAATTCATATATGAAGTCACGCATGAAATTCCTAATCCCATATGTGTATGAAATATTCTAAACGGTCTGTTAATGGTATCGCTATCGGCAGTAGGTGTATTGAACCTAAGAGCTATTTGATTTCAAAGTTTAAGATTTTTCATTAAACAGTTCTAAGTCGAACGCAGGAAAAAAGCATTCCGAAAATAAAACCTATGAAAATTGCTATCCGTATAAAATATCTAGAACGACCGCCATTATTGCACTAGAACGCTTCTTCACACTTCAAGTTATACGTAGACGAAGTATGAGTTATTTGACATGTAACGTTTTATCCCATCCTTGTCCTTTTTCTTAAACTTTGTGAAAGTAGGAGCGGTAAGGATACAGTTTATATACGCATAAAAAGTAATTATTTATACGTTGGAGTTGATCTACCAGGAAGCTTCTGACTAATGCGTATTCTTGACATCGCCCTACAGGAGTGCGATCGACGTTATAAAAGAGGATGTACTTCTATTTTTGAATAACACTGACATAAGTGTTCCTAATTCAAATAATTGGTGGCACGTCGTCACACTACGTCACGACGTATCAATAACGATTTGTCAAAATCGCGAGCCGGCTCTGTGGCCTCGTTGCAAACATTGTGCTTGATTTTAGGGTACCGTACATGAAGAAAAAACTCTTTATAAATCCCTTTTTATTTCTGTATGTTTTACACTTTTGTCCTGCTCGTTTAAGGTTCATCCTTCATATATGTTCTTGTCTTTGGGCCTGTCCTTGAGAAAACGATTTGCAATATATAGTATTAACCAGTCAGTCACTGAATGAACTTATGCATGTCTGAAGCAACGAAGACCCTACATATATAAGAATCGAATTCCCTTACTTTGAGTACTAAATATGGTTTCTTCGGCCTTTTTAACTGTCGACACTTTGGGGCACTGAGAGTAGCAAAACAAAAAGTATCTGCTTGTTGAGAATTCACATATTGTTATTGCATGCATTTATTATTGTAGCTGTATAACTTATCAGAACTTGTTTTGTTTAACATAGCATATAGTTATTTCGGGTTTTTCAGAACGATAGTATGCAATGAAAAACCCAATATCAAAACAGGTTAAAAATATTAGGTATTTGTATAAAGTTAATGATTAATCATTAACATATTGGTTACGAATGGTGGTGAAAAAAGTCGCGACAACCTTAGATATTTTCTTTAAATCTTTTCCCTAGTCAATTTACCTAAACATACAGACAGACAGACAGGATGCTAATATTTGTTTTGTGATACATAGTTATAATTTTTTTAGACTAGTAGCTGTATATATTATTTAACATTAATTTTGATCGCTCTTAAGTATTTTGAAGCTACTTATATTGGGCACATGGTGTGGTTTGTTTATTGGCCGATAATTTTGTTATATTGTTTATTAGGTTTATAATATATTGCGCTAATCAACCCGCCTGCAGAGCGTGGTGAGAACTGGCAAATCAAATTCCCCCACAATGACGACGCAAGGTGGACATCTACGCGGAGCCCTTTGTTCAGCAGTGGACGTTCTTTGGCTGACATGATGAAGATGATCTTGATCAAGACCCTACAGCTATATTTTGGAAATCATTCGACATAAAAATCTTACATTGTGTTTCATAATAGAGACAAGATAAAACCTTTTTGTTCTTATTAAAATATGCCACACACTAGAATTTCTCTTTTAGCATAAGTTACAGTTAACAGACATACATCACACATGTACAACCACCCAAACCCGGACCAACGTGTAAGCCAATAAATATTTAATTCCTTGCGGAAATCGAGCGAAAATAGGCACGAAATCAAGCATGAAGGAAAAGCTCAAAATTCGGTGACCCATCGTCCTGCTTGGATAGCTGACGGATTATTTTTGTTGCTCTACAAGTAGACATCGCAGGGAGATCAGTTCGGAGGAGGCCTGCACCCAGGCGTATCTTCAAACTTATGAACTAAGCCAGCTAAGGGCGCTCCGGGACTCGAGCATTGCTGAGGATCAAACTAGGGACAGCTGGATCGGTATAGCTAATTAGTATAAGGATATAATAATATGGGAGTGCTCTCTTCAAGTTGTCTCTTTTGACAACGACGGCACGGTTGGTGCAGTGGCTGATACAGTCGGCTGCTGCGCTCCGGGTCGTGGGTTCGATTTCCGCACGGAACAAATATCTGTATGATCTGCAGGTAGTTGTTCCGGGCCTGGGTGTATTGTATGTGGAATTCATGTCTGTAAACGCACCCACGACACAGGAGAAATCCTAGTGTGGGGCAAGGATTTAAAAAAAATTGCTGGATATCTTAGTCCCGTGTTTCCCTAAATTTCTCTTCAATTACATCAGTCATCCCTTAGGTCACGCCGAGGATTAATGCATTTTTGGTCTAGTTTGTGACTCTTGCCGCTCACAATAAGATTGGTGGGGAGTGTTTTGAAAGACAAGTGTCTTTTTATATAATTTGGACACTAGCAACTCATTGCCCTGGTGGTAACCGTCACGACTGCCTACAGCAATAACATTGTAATGCTACCCAGGAGTAGCCCTGCGTGGGACCACACTGCGCCCGTCTCCTCGATACATTAGTTATTTAGCCCCTTATGCCCAGTAATCACTACCTAAAGTACTACGGTACTGTAGGGTCGTAGTCCGTTGGAAGCATGTACCGGGATTATATTTATATTGTTTAAATTATTTATTCTTATCGGTCCAGCTGAAAACCAGCGTCGGGCATTATTCGTCCGTCTTATGCTGAGCTGGTTACCCTTTTGGCGCAAACTCGAGACAAGATGTGTAGCTTAGTAACCTATGTTAAAATTTTATTAGTTTTACACTTTTTCTATTTAATTTAAAGTTTTCAGTATTATTGTATGTGTCTCTGTTCGTGGCAAATAAATATATTTCTTTCTTTCTTTCTTTATAATAAATACAATATATATTTTATCTATGGTTCACCAGGCTCGAATTACATTCCTCTCCCGGCAATTTTAGTACGTTTGTTTAGAACGTCAGAGCATTGTAAATATATTCAATTCAAACCTATATCCTTATAGTGGTCAGTAAATTATACCAAGGACTACGTTATTAAAAAAAAAAAAATTTAATCTTTTTTTTTATTGGTGCCCAGTGGAAATTCTTCATGAACTTCCTTCGCCCCGGGGAAGGGCGAAGGGGTATGCCGGACTCCTACCGGCTAAAACCACTGGAACGGTCATCTTCGGCACCTAAGGGAGGCTCCAGGTCCTCGTATGATCACACTAGAGCCACCCACTGGTGCCACGCCTATAGGCACATCCCTGAGAGGGTGACTGTAAAGCGGTCACCCCCTCGGGGGTATTGTAAAGGATCCCCCAAAGCGTCCCAAGGCAGTGCGTGACCACATGCGTGCTACCGTCTTACCAAGGAGTACCTACCACCAGTAAAGCATATACTGAACCGTCTCTAATAGTCATAACATCACACCTGGTTATTTTTGTAACCGCGAGACATTTAGAACCGGTCTGAATCGTGAGCAGCACTGTCATAGAAAGTTAAACAGAAGTTATTTAATTATCTGTGGTTAACGCGTGCCGGATGTCGCCTCAGGTTGTCATAGAAAAATATTGATTGCCCGTTTGTTATAAATATTGTGCCTGCTTTTAGTTTGGCAAATAAGTTATGTTTGTGCACTATCAAACTCTTAGAAATAGTTGTAAAAGTTAGAGTAGGGAACTTAAAGTATTTTTAAGTGTTGATGTGCAACCACCTAACATCAGCCAATGGATGTCCACTGCTGGATAAAGGTCTCCCCCGTAAATTTCCACAACTGTGCCATCATTTTACAGGACTGGTAAATTCCCCCTAAAATGATGACACAATAATCAAAATATATGGGGGAGGCCTTTGTTTAGCAGTGGATGACCTTTTGTCTGATATGATGATGAATCATTATCTATTACCATCGATCCGGTACAACCCTAAACTCTCATGCTTCTTATAATTTTCTAATAGAAAAACCCAATGACATTTTGACCAACCTGGAAACTAAACCCAGGACGTCCCCAGCAGCCGTGATGACGATCACTAAATTAAATTATAAGTTATCAGCTTATTCTCTTTTAGTCAGTGGCTCAACTTGTGTCAGGGTTGTTCAAGTTGCCCAACTGTATGGTCTTGGCTTAACGACTGCCGTCAAAGATCAACAATCGGGAACGTCGATTTTATGTGCCCTTGAAAGCTCGGGCATGCTCAGTTCATCTATGTGGTCACCCATCCATAAACAGACTGCGGTCCAATGTTGCTTAACATCACCGATCGGTAAGTGCAACTGGCCATGTCCATCGCGTATAAGTTTTCAGAATCACACTCGTAAGTTTCTCGATATTCTCCTAGAAACTCCGAGCCTTACATGATGTATGTGCATTTATTACATGAGATACATACATATATGCATCTTCAGAACTGGCTGAACAAGTATCTTGCAAGTACAATTAACTTCTCTTAGCTGTTGACACTGGCCCAGCACGTGCATTGCCCTTATCATCGTTATCAATATAACTAGAGTTGTCTTTATTGTCCTTTTTACGTCATATTTGTTTAGTGTGGTTTGATGCTTGAGTGAAATATTGTTCTTGAAATTAAGATTGAAATCGTAACCATAGCAGAGTCATAGCAACAGGACACAACGTGGTACTTGTTACTTATGTTCTATCTTACTGTTTTACCGGATACGAAGCGTGTTTTACAGTACATGTTTAAATTAAAGATTACATTTGATTAGTCTGTACCAATATATAAAAAAAATAAGTGTCTGTCTTTGAAAACTGCTATTTATACGATGCTTAATCATAAATGACCGTTTTTAGAATTTTGGTTCGTCTGTCTGAAAGCTTGACTCCAATATTCTCCGAAACAACTGAAAAGATTTCAATGAAAATGTTTGGGATAAAAATATGAATTTTAACTAAAATTTTCGTCTCTGTTACACTTCGGTATATTGCAGGGTTTAGAAGATATGGATATATAAGTAATTTACACCTAGCGAAGCGGGCGGGTAACGGGTAGATGTAAATTAATGTTGAGCACATCGTTTTCAATGTGGCTCTGCAGAGGTAGCAGTACTGCTCAGATTACGGTTGGAATGAATGCTCATCTAATCTCATAGTCCATATATGTTAAGCATAGCGGCAGATTATATAGCGTTTAACGAGATGAGCAGACAACCTGGTAAAGGAGTCGTTGGACCCTCGGGGGTGACGGGCGCGCAGATTGGGGAGTCTGCGTGCTCATACCGACTGACCCCCGGGAAGACGGTGGCACTCACGTGGTCATGTGCCGCCGTGTGCGCAGCACGGCGCACAGCGAGACTTGGGGAGTAATCCTTTACAATCATCCCCTCCGAGGTATGTTTAAAGGTGTGGCACCAATGGGCGGCTCTAGTGTGATCTTACAAGGACCTGGAGCCCTGCTTTGGTGCCGAAGATGAACGCTCCAGTGGTTTTAGCCGGTAGGAGTCCAGCATACCCCTGCGCCCTTCCCCGAAGCGAAGGAAGTTCCGTGTAGAATTTCCATTGGACACCAATAAAAAAAAGGAGTCGTTGGACACGGGTTTATGTAACCGGTCGTTGTGGAAATTTATGGATGTTCATCGGCTGATATGATGATAGATGACGATGACGTCGTTTTCTTCCTGTTTCTCTTTTTGTTTTGATTTATTGCTTCGTCTTCGTAAAATTATTATTTGACACTGCATGTCCTGTCTTCTGTATCTTTATGCTATGTCAGCTAGCGTACTCGTTATCACAACTAGGACATTATTTTGTTTACACTCCCTTGAAGCACATACTTATCCTACTCATAATTTTGATAGGTAGACTGACTAGCGTCGTCCGCCGGCTTTCCCCGAAGTGTTTGTTGTGCTCCCAGCTCCCAGTACTCTGTGTTGTGGTTTATGAAGCGTGTTGTGCTATTTGGTCGATCACAATGCTGTGTTTCTCCTCGCCGTTCGACATTGTAAACTAAAACGGTATTTTTCATTTTGATCCGCGAGAATTTCTTATGACGTTGTTTTAACAGATAAATATGCTTCGTGAACGCTTTAAGTATCTAGTCCCTAGGGGCAAACCATGTCGCACGGCTTCTTTTCTTCTCCTTCGAACTCCGCCTCACTCCTCAAGCCGTTATGACGGATCCTTTACAATTCGCGCAGTGCGCCTATCGAATTCTCTTCCACATCCTCTTCGCGATAGCTATTCTCCGGACGTTTTCAAGAGCACAATTAAGAAGCATCTTCTTTCTAAATAACATATATGGTTGAGCTGAGCGACGCTGATGTATGCTTCATGTTCGTGAACGAGTGCCGTCTGTTGGGATTGGTCATCTTAATGCTGTCATGACAATTGAATCAAAAACTCTGGTAAATATTAAAATCAAGCTTGTGTAGCGTAGACTTTTTAAGAAGTTTTCTCCTCCATTGTCCTCACATTACCATAATTTCGAGAACATTGTACCAATATGATTTAAAAAGAGTAACCATGGAGTTTCTTGCCCGTTCTTCTCCATAGGAAATCTACACCTTGGAACGAGGCAACTAAAGTCCTGACTATTCATAAGTGCCTATAAATGGTTTTACATGAATGAAAATATTTTTATCTTTATCTCTATAATTGGATATTGTATATTTATATACCTACATATATATTTATCTGTATATTAATATGTATATATATAATGTAATTTGGTTACATTTGCATAAGTTATATACATAAAATGTTTATTGTATTGCTGCTTCTATAAATAATGTACACTCTACTTAACATCTAGGCTTTATGCCATATCTCTCTCACTCAAAGGTTTACTGGTAGAAAACTCAATTTAGAGATGTCCAGTAATTTCACTAGCTACCCTTCTAACTGGAACACTGTAATGTCTAAAGTTTCAACACTACTGCTTAGCGGCGAATATCTGGCACTGGGGTGGTACATATTTTTTTTTATTTTTTTTTATTGGTGTCCAGTGGAAATTCTACATGGAACTCCCTTCGCCCGAGGAAGGGCGAAGGGGTATGCCGGACTTCTACCGGCTAAAACCACTGAAGCGGTCATCTTCGGCACCGAAGGGGGGCTCCAGGTCCTCGTAAGATCACACTAGAGCCGCCCATTGGTTTAGGCACATCTCGGAAGGGATGACTGTAAAGCGGTCACCCCCTCTAGCGGAGGGAAGGTGACTGTAAAAAGGTCGCCCCCCGTAGGCACCTCTCGGGGAAGGGGTGGTCCATACCTAGCCGGCCTCTTGCAATAAGTGGCGTACCACCAGAGATTATAGTTTATAGTGTAAATGTTTTGTAGTGTCCATACTTTAGACATTACTGTGTTCCGGTTTGAAGGGGGCTAGTGAAATTACTGGGCAAAAAATCCTTAATAACTAATATCTCGAGGGGACGAGCACAGTGCGGTGCCGCGCAGGACTAGTCCTGGGTAGTATTACTATTGTCAGGCGTGAAGCTTACCACCGTATCGAAACTGCCCGAGTTGAACGGCGATGAGCGATGATGTTCTTGTTTTAAATATTTTGTTACAAATATATACCGTAATACTTTTGTGTGTGGTGTCCGGATTAAGAATATAGCTCCACTCCATCTCCTCTCCTGGATGTCGTAAAAGGCGACTAAGGGAATCTAAACCGATGAATGATGAAACGAATAGAGGGATGGGCAGCAGCGTCCCTTTTGTGAACCGGTAGCCATACTGCGCTCACCAACCCGCCTGCCAAGCATGGTGAGTATAGGCAAATACCCCCCGAAATGATGAAATAGTTGTGAAATCTATGGGGGAGGCCTTTGTTCAACAGTGGACGTATAAATGGCCGACATTATGAATACTTTTATAATACATATGTATTTTTCGTCAAAGAAAGTTTGAGTAACTAGTTGACACTAGGTGGCGAGCTAACTGTTAAGACAGTAGAGGTACGACATTAACAAAGACATAAAGGACTTTTCGCAGCCAGTGAGAAAAAAATGAGGTGGTTGAACATTTGCCTTCCATACAGGAGGGTCTGAGATCAATCCCGGCCCGCACCTTTGACTTTTCTGATTCATGTGCGGATCAGAATTTGATTATCACTTGCATTAACGGTTCAGGGAAATATCGTGAGGAAACCGAAGGCCCGAAATATTCTCAATGGTGTGTGTAGTCCACCACACTATGCCAGCGTGGACTATGGGCTAACCTTGCTCATCGTGAGGAAAGCCCCGTGCCCAGCTGTGGGACAAGTAATGGGCTGATTATATATGTGTATGATCAAACGCATAATGTAGACGAAGGACGACACCATTTTTTTTTAAATTCATAATATTTATGCTCGTTAGCTCTCCTTTTGAGAACAAGTTAATGCAGCAACGAAACCAATTTATTCATCTCGAACTGCACTAAAAATTACCGTCGTTTAAGTCCCTACATCTCGTCAAGCACACATACAAATAAACATATCAGCTGCAGCGCAATGTGCATTGCTGATAACTTATCACTAGATATGCGATCTTACTGTTATCTTGGATGCAACAGACCACGACCGCTCCACAATCAAATTATTTCAGAAGGCAACGAACATTTATATGATATTATGCCAGCGACATTAATCACCAAAGTGATGTTATTAAATATTGCACGTGGACGGGTTATTAAATTAGTTTGTCATTCATCATTTCAGCCGAATGAAGTCCACTGATGGACACAAGCCTCCCCTAAGATCACCACAACCACCGATATGGGTGTGTTGTGGGCTCATTGGGGGGTTTTGCCATAATCGCCACGCTTGGCAGACGGGTTGGCAATCGCAGTTGAGTTGTTAATGTACTCGAAGGACGCTGCTGCTCATCATCCGGCGAATCCCTTAGTCGACTTTTACAACACCCACGGGAGGAAATGGGGTGGTGGTAATCTGAGCCGGCACCACACGGCACAGTTTATCATTATTTGGACGTTATGTTCTTTTTGTGGGTTTTGTACTGTCTTTCACTGTAAATGTCGCAGAGCTGCACTCACACGGGAAATTTTGAAGCTTATTACTAAAACACGGTTGGTGCAATGGCTGATATAGTTGGCTGCTGCGCTCCGGGTCGTGGGTTCGATTCCCGTATGGAACAATTGTATGATCTGCAGGTAGTCATCTGCGGGTCTGGGGGTATTGTGTGTGGAATTTGTGTCTGTAAACGCACCCACAACACGGGAGAAATCGTAGTGTGGGGCAACGTTTTAAAAAAAGAAAAAAGAACACTACAGGATTTGACTATTACTTGCGTTAACGGTCAAGGAAAACCTTGTGAGGAACCCTGCAAACCTGAGAGGGCTCCAAAAATTCTTCTAGCATGCACCATGTTTGCATAGATAGTAATCAAAAGTAAGTCGTTTCAATCTAAAAAAGATGCTTCTGCGTATACCTACTATTGAGTCTTGGTTACCTTTTACGACGCCAATGGTAGCAGTTAGTGGACTGATTCCTCGCTTACGATCAAGAAACATTTTGAAGGGTCAGCTTTTCTTTGCTTAGCCATAGTGAAAGGATTTCCGCTATTTGGATTTCTTATAATCTAGAAAGGAATTAAAGAAAGTAAAATTATATTGGGTATTCACAAACGGTACACACAGAAAAACTACAATAAAAAACCTAAAAGGTGACATAATATACAGATACAAAATTATAGTACCAAAAAGGTAACAGCTCAGCATAATGTTAAGATGCAGTTATCTTAAACTCCTAACGCTGATTTTCAGCTCCAACCCACTTGTGTCATACGCTCTAAACTATATCATCAACATCATCATATCAGCCAAACCAGCGTTATGCTGATGAAAGGCCAAAGGCCCAAAGGTTTTGGGGGGCATTTTACAGTACCCACCACGCTTGCCACCTGCAAGCTTGCAAGCTAGTTTGGGAAACTTCAATAAATCAAATAATAAAATTTGATTCGACTGCTAGATAAAGACCTCTTCAAGTTAAGATACTAAAACGATTCTTCAAAGCACCCAGATTGCTCCAGCCTTCTTTGGTTCGTTTAGTTCGTTAGTTTATTTAACTCATCCTAACTGCGTGAAACTTTTCAGCTGATTTGTAAAGAATCGTGTTTTTGTAAATCATAGAGAGGAGATAAGCAAATTGTACTATAGACTGGGCGAAAATCGAGTTGACTCTGTGATAAATACCAAGAGCATTTTGAAACTCAGATGTGCTTTATTCAATACCTAGAATGGGCAAAAGTATAGTTAAATCTTTACCATGACTTAACACGATTTCCAGCCGCTCGGTTTTTTCGATGCCTAAGGTACAATACAGGAGTCTTATTGTCAATGAATCATACTTATCGCAATGACATGTCGCGTATTAAGACCCAACAATACCATAAATATGACTCACGGACTACTCAAAGTCATAACCAAAATTCTGGTTAAGTGGCCAAGACTTGCTCGAAGTCCAGGCGTTTCGCTTCGTGTACGTTAATATTGAGTTACATGGGAATATAGAATTGAATTAGTCATAACATTGGAGTATAAAAGTCTGATTAGACGGACAGCATGCTAACTGATTAGAGTGACATTTAAAAATGAATTTAACACAAAGTTTTCTTAGAACTGTGGGAGTGAAGAATGTGTCTATATTTTCTTTGTAATATTATTTTAAAGTTCTTTCTGTAGGGTCCATTCGTGAGCACAGATTTTTTTTTAGCACAGCTTTGCTAATAACATTTTAAACCATTTTCCGTGAAGTAGTGTGCTATGCGATGCGATAAGTTATTCACGTGAAATAAAATCAATTGAGACAAAGACCCTTTGAAAATTGTAATTGCGTGTAGGTAACCATATATCGATTCAGAAAAATCGAAAACGTGGAAAAGATTTTTCATATGACGCGGACGTTTAAGAAAAATTCCGAACTCATCAAAATCGATTGAATTGAGAGAAGAATCGAGTGCTACCGTGTGCAGTTTTCGTCGATATCTCGGTGCGGGGTCCTCTGAACGCTGACGGATCGTTTTGTCAACAATCGCTATTGTCTCGGGCGATGTTTGAAAATAATATATGGACATCACCCTTCCTAAGTGCAGGAAATTTTCAAGATCGACGCGTCAGGGCGTTAATGAGTCTTGCGACACGTTTTGGATGAATTTAATGGAGAATATTCAGACATTATTAACTATTATATGGATGTGTTTTGTGGAAAGTAGAGTAGTGGAGCACAGTAAGGAAGCCTATTTAATAACTCGCATTAGGATCAAGAGAATTTTAAACTATAACTTTACACGCATGTCGCCATCATGATGGTCATGCATGCAGTGATATACATAGATATCTGGTAGGGATAGGATACATACAAAAATGTCTGACATGCACGATTATTTTCAGCTTGTACAAGTGCTGGATTTTGGTCTCGAATCAAGGAAAAATAAGAAGTTAAAATAATAATTCCCACGTTATTCAGGGAAACGGTAATACTAATGTCCAGTTTGTTTTGAATACATTAAATGGAATTTTGTATTTATAGAAAAGGAAAATTAAATTAGCTCATATCTAGTTAAAATAAATCAAACCACATTTTATTCTTAAATAAATATGAAATAATGAGCGGAATATTTGATCGACTGACTGACCAATGAGCAGCTCAAATTACTGGGTCTACAAGCTCATTCGATATCATTTAGGTTTCCCAAATGATATAGTCATAGCTAAGAAAGCTGCTTCCAATACAATAATATATATAATCAAGTTTTAGTGTAAACAAAGTGACATGAACAGCCCATTACAGTACCACTGCTGGGTATGGGCCTTTTCTCACGATGAGAAAGTTTAGGCCGTTAACTGACACATAGTGGTAGGTTGTCTCATATTTTCAGTATAATTTGTAATGATCCAACCTTTTTATTTTTTATTTATTTTTATTGATGTCCAGTGGAGAATATATGGAACTTCCTTCACCCCGGGGAAGGGCGAAGGCGAAAGGCGACTCCTACCGGCTAAAACCACTGGAGCGGTCATCTTCGGCACCGAAGGGGGGCTCCAGGTCCTCGTAAGATCACACTAGAGCCGCCCATTGGTGCCACGCCTTTAGGCATATCTCAGAAGGGATGACTGTAAAGCGGTCACACCCTCTAGGTAATGATCCAACCTAGCTCACAAGGCAATATTCTAAAATGCCTGTTAATAAATAATTAATGTAACACATCTAATTAATTAGTTTAGTAAAAAATGTTTTCCTTGTATGCTGAACTTGATTTGGGAATCCCAAAATGTTATAATTTTTTGCTTAAAAGAAGGAAAAGATATTAGTTACCTAAGAGAAATATAATATTAATTAAAATTTTCATAATTGTATGCTGCATTATTACAAGCTTTTATTGAACTTGCCTTGTTAGTATGGGTCAAATTTTGCAACTGAATTTTAAAACTGTTATCCCCAATCGATTGAGCTGAAATTCAGCATACACGTTTAGTTTGGATTTGCCAATGCTTGGTTAGCTGAGTGACGTCATTCTAAATCCAATATGGCGGACTCTGAAAAATGGCAGACAAGTTACTGTTTTATGCACCCCCATGAATGGGTATCAAATGAAAGGGTTTACTGAGAAGAATACGAATAAAATAAAATAAATAATTATTTTGAAATACTGCTAAATAACACGAGTAGAGAAATAATCAGTGTAAAAGAATTCCCTAAAGACTTTATTCGGATTCTATGCATCTACAATGAGCGGTCATAAGGGATATTTGCCAGAAATACCACGCTTGGCACGCGAATCGGTGATCTCAGTCACCCATCCTCTGGATATCAACCCTTAGTCTGACGACAACCACGGGTCGAGAGGCGTGGTCTGATCTTTGCAGGGAACCATACGAAACCTTTACTATTATTGGCTAGGTTATCAAGTTATCTGCGTGCTCACACCGAGTGACCCCCGGGAAGACGGTGGCGCGCACGTGGCCACGTGCCGCCGTGTGCGCAGCACAGCGCAAAGCGAGGCTTGGGGGGATCCTTTACAATCCTCCCCGAGAAGTGCCTGGGGGGCGACCTCGTTACAGTCGCCTTCCCTCCGCTAGAGGCGGTGACCGCTTTACATTCATCCCTTCTAAGATGTGCCTAAAAGCGTGGCACCAATGGGCGGCTCTAGTGTGATCTTACGAGGACCTGGAGCCCCCCTTCGGTGCCGAAGATGACCGCTCCAGTGGTTTTAGCCGGTAGGAGTCCGGCATACCCCTTCGCCCTTCCCCGGGGCGAAGGAAGTTCATGAACAATTTCCACTGGGCACCAATAAAAAAAAAGGAGTCCGGCACACCCCTTCGCCCTTCCCCGGGGTGAAGGAAGTTCCATGTAGAATTTCCACTGGAAATCAATAAAAAAAAAAAAAAAGTTTATCAAGTTATAATTCGTCTGCTTGTCGGAAAATTTCAATAAAATTTGAATACACGTTCCGGCTACTTATTCTTTATATAAGAAAATTTGCATAATAATTATATGTTTATATTATCTAATATACGAATACGTACTATGTTCTTCATTTTTCTTTAAAATAGTCATAAATATCATTGTTGACTACATACATTTTCTAGAATTTGACGTCAATGAAGTAAGTTGTTATCGAAGCTTGTTCTTATTTTTTACGTGCATAATAAATTATGCTTTTAACGAATAACCTTTATATCCGAGGTTAATTATTTTCACATTGAACTCATCGACAAAAACGTAGAATACATTATCTGCTTAATTAAAAGCCCGAGCAAAACGCTACCATTATGGCAAATATACCCGCTTAGTAGAAATAAAATATTTAGTGATGGTATCATAGAAGGAGATTGTGATATGCTTCATCTCGTTTTAGCGCTGAGCAGTCATATAGTATTATCCCACTCTGTCATGTCGAATAAAATGCTCAAAATAATATGGTCTCGCTATTAAATTGACATGTATAAAGGCGATTGGCTGGCACCTTGTTACTACAGTGCAGTTATCGTTTGAAATAACCATATTTGTGAGTATTGTGGAATTCACGTGAGTTTTGTTCACTAGTAAGGTGGCGAACCACTGTGTAGTGTCTCTATTAAGAACATAGCACCAATCCATATCCTCCCGTGGATGTCGTAAAGGCAGGCATGGGCAGCAGTGTCCTTCTTTGGGACAGTAGTCATACCGCACTCACCAACCCGGTTCACTAGTAAGGTGGCGAACCACTGTGTAGTGTCTCTATTAAGAACATAGCACCAATCCATATCCTCCCGTGGATGTCGTAAAGGCAGGCATGGGCAGCAGTGTCCTTCTTTGGGACAGTAGTCATACCGCACTCACCAACCCGCCTTCTTTTAAATTTATTTTTTATTGATGTCCAGCGGAAATTCTACATGGAACTTCCTTCGCCCCGGGGAAGGGCAAAAGGGTGCCGGGCTCCTACTGGCTAAAACCACTGGAGCGGTCATCTTCGGCACCGAAAGGGGGCTCCAGGTTCTCGTAAGATCACACTAGAGCCGCCCATTGGTGCCACGCCGTAAAAGGGTCGCCCCCCCAGGCACTTCTCGGGGAGGATTGTAAAGGATCCCCCAAGCCTCGCTTTGCGCTGTGCTGCGCACACGGCGGCACGTGACCACGTGCACGCCACCATCTTCCCAGGTGTCGCTCGGTGTGAGCACGCAGACTCCCCAATCTGCGCGTTCGCGACCCCCGAGTCACCAAGCCGCCTACCAAGCGTGTTGAGCACTGGCAAATTCAGTTTCTTCTTTCTTTCTTTTTTAAAACGTTGCTCCACACTAGGATTTCTCCTGTGTCGCGGGTGCGTTTACAGACATGAATTCCACATACAATACACCCAGACTCGGAACAACTACCTGCAGATCATACAAATATTTGTTCCGTGCGGGAATCGAGTCCACGACCCGGAGCGCAGCAGCCGACTGTATCAACCACTGCACCAACCGTGCCGTCAATTACGACACAATTGCGGAAATCTATGGGTAAGCCTTTGTTCAGTGGACGTCCTTTGGCTGATATGATGATGATGAGTAAATCACTAGTATTAATTAAAAACTTCATTGGGCGCGATGATAGTAAAATCTCAAGGTCAAATTTGAGTGCAACATTTTATGTGTAACGTTGTGTAGGGCGCATGCTCAGCCATCAAAGGTGACGGCGCATTCGCGGGCTAGTTTCACTTCTGTAACGGGTACCTCCCGAGTTGCACGCGCTCTAATTGTTTGTATAGGTATGTACCCACTACTAATTATTTAGTCTGATATGTTTATTATTTAGTCTGAAACCCGCTCACTAAAGTAGAGAAAAGGCACAAAGATTTAAGTGATGTATGAAAGTGATACTTTAGTAGTGATTTTAACTTTATCACCAACATAAATATGTAGTTCACAGTTTGCTGATAAATACCAGTTTCATGTCAGATAAGTCTAATATGAGTCAAAGTATCTTCTGACCCCAGTTTTAGATTCCTAAACGCATTACGAATCAAGAATCCACTTCACAATGGTTATAGTGAAAACATTAAATGTTATTTCTCATTCTTAAGCATTTGTTTAGATCGAATGGAATGCGAGATTTCTAACGGAGACGCGAGCGATTGTATCAATCAGTTTTTATTTATATTTACACAATAAAACGGAGAAAAACAATAGAAATGCGTGCAAGCGTATTATATTTACGTTTTCGCTGGAAATAATACAAGTGATGGAATAGATTCAGTTTGTAAAACACGTCTAATGGTAAGTTTAATATAATTCGTAAACAAATGAGATTATATGATTGTCTTCTTTTTCTGAAAATCTTAGAATGTACCTCTGTATGCTTACACACCACGTTCTGGTAGACAGATTACTAACTGCAGAAAGATGTAATCAATATGCAGATTGCAGGTGCTAATCTCAACCACCTAATATAATCCGCCTCCTTTAACACGTTCTGCAGGTAAGCGTTGAGGATTCCTATGTTTAACTGTCATACTTAGCCTACTATAATTAATAATAATAAATGCCTTTACTTCAGACATTTACAAAATCGCTTGTTAATTGATGTTTTTTTTAAACATTGGCCCACGCTAGAATTTATCCTGTGTTGTGGGTGCGTTTACAGACACAAATTCCACACACAATACACCCAGACCCGAAACAACTAACTGCAGATCATACAAATATTTGTTGCGTGTGGGAATCGAACCCGTGACCCGGTGCGCAGCAGCCGACTGTATCAGCCACTGCACCAACCGTGCCGTAAATTATTGATTAATTGATGTCCATTCGTCCCGCGACGAAGGCATACTCTTACTATCTCCATTTTGTCTTATCCTGTGTCGTCCTAGTACAAATTCTTCCCGCTACCGTTATAATTTCATTTGCCCATCTTCTGAATTGTTGTCCTCGTGTCCTTTTCTATCCCTTGGGTACCACTTCATCATAGTTTTGTTCCATTTATCCTGCTCTCTTAGCCCACTATACAGACATCAAATCAACTTGTTTGATTAACTAACAAACTGTTTTACACCATAACAGTCAAATGCTGTCTTAACTGCCCCACAAATATTATCACTGAATGTATCAGACGTGTGCAAGGTCATAAATTAGACATATCCAAGATGACATTTCGATTTGACAGCTGTCAAATAAGAAGTGCAATATATTTGACATTTGGATATTATGATTTTGCGTTGACTTCACAATTAAATCTTTATTTTATTGCCCACTTATGTAAATGCTATGTGAAAATATTTGTAGTACATTATTGCCATTACGTCGTAGAGGTGTTAGTTATTGTAGTACTTATATTCGCATAGTTGCGGGACTTCAACATATTGAGTGGGTACCGTTCGGAACCGTTTAGTTCGAACGTGTCGAGTTTAGAACGGTAAGAGCTTAAACACAAATATTTGTTCCATATTCAAAACTACTTCGCACTCGATCGTCTAAACTACATCTTGGGTTGCGCAATTGACATAAAAAGCAGTCACTCAATCATATGAGCAAATCAAAGATTATGCTGACGACTGAGTATGTACATAATAGTACGTTTTATCAGATCTACCTATGAAAATTACATAGGTAAGTAATCAGAGCTCTTTGCAGGGCCGATAGGATTCGTAATAATCGATGATATGTAAGAATGTATATTAGAGTGCTTGAATCAAAATTAACTCACTACACTACACTAGTCACTGTCATAATCTGTCTTGATCAAAATAAATCATTTCGCTGAATACTGAAACGCCACTTGATATTAAGTGCCGTTTTAACTATTTGACCCGCCAGGTGTCCTACTGAAAACGGATTTCTCGAATATTTAGAGCGGGACATAATATTAAGTAGCGTTTCAGTATTCGGCGAAATGATATATTTTGATCAAGACAGATTATGACAGTGACTTTTTATTGGAATGTACAAATATATCTACTCAATTATACAATACTTTTTCAAAAAACTTTCGGGACACCTCATGAATTTCGTTAAGAGTTCTTACAACTCATGTAAAGTCAACGAAATTGGACAGGTTTGCGAATAGCTTGCCAAATGCGGTGGAGTTGTTAAATGTTTAGCGTTTACCTAAAAAGGGTATAAAGTGTGGTGACAATACTGATGAAGTCTCAGTCCACTCCTACAGATAGCTAAAAAACTCACGTTATTAGTAAGCAACTTAAAAGATCTTACTTAGTTTTTTTAATACTACCTAGAGACGTGACGAGTAAGTGATTTAGCATCATATCATACCGGACGTCCACTGCTGAACAAAGCCCTTACAGATTTCCACAACGATCGTTTACATGCCATGTGTCGTCGTTTTAAGGGGAATTTTCCAACACTCACCACGTTTGCCAGGTGGGTTGGTGAGCGCAGAATAGCTGCTGCTCTATAGAAGGGGAGCTGCTACCCTACCCCTCTGGCTTAGAAAACCTTAGTCACCTGTTACGACATCCGTGAGAGGAGATGGAGTGGTGCTATATTCTTAATCTGGGCACCACAAGCGTCATGCCTACCTATAGCAATTTTAATGGTACCTAGGAGTTTTCTTGCGTCGCACCACACAGCGCTCGTCACCTCGAGACATTAGTTGTTTAGTCTCTTATTCCCAGTAATTTCACTAGCTACAAAAATTCAAGTTTAGAGCATAAACACTACTGCTTGGCGGTAGAATATTTGGCAGTGCAGTGGTACCTACCTATTATCCAGACGTTTTGCAATAAAAGACCTAGCTAACAGTGAAGTTGCATGTTTTTGTGCATTGCTGTAACAAGAACTCACTAATTAAAATTGTATTCTGCCCTGGGAATAGACAAAAATATAGAGTGGACTATTTCCGCTTCTTTTATGTCAAGCAAGTCATAATGTCTAAAAGGTTCGTGATATACCAGGTTATATAATCAAAGAACTGACAGACATCGGTGCAGAGGCAAATATATTCGAGTTGTTTCTTGCCCACAAAGATAAATCTGGAAAGGCAACAACAATAGTTAATAAAGCGTTTGATTTCCAGAGTAACCAAGGCTTCTTGGTATTTCTAGAACATCTCAACACACACACATGATCGTGACAATTAGCCGTACATAGTATTAATGAACTGTTAGTAAAGTAGGCACGCAGGTCGGATGAGACAAGTGAAATCAGAGGAACAATGCTTCTCGGTTCCCACACGATGGCGCCTCTGCGGCCGTTCCGAGAAACTCGGGTGTCGCGTTATCGGCGCCCGCGCGCTTTCCTTTAAATTTGGAATTACTCATTATTTATATCGCGTTACCGTTGTGTTGACAAATAGTGTCTTTATCGAGTTTGCGGGTACTGTGTGTGTCAAGCCTTGTTCCTGGAGGTAAGGAATATGTTCTGTGGTCAGTGAGAGAAGATTTTAATTTTAGTAGAGTTTTATGCAGACCTAAATAACCTCACTAATATCAATTTTACAATTCACGAGATTATGTTATTTCGAAAGTATATCTGTTCTCTCTCTCTTTGTCTGAGGTTGAAATCATGTCGTAATAAATAGTAAGAAAGTTAGTCTACTGTCAAAGTGCAGAAACGTTAGAATACAAAATTGTCTGCTGTGAAACTAAGGTACTTATTTTATTATATTAATCGTGGCTTAAGTACCTTATTGTTCATTGGTGACAATGTGTGCCAACTTGTAATATAAGACGTCAGTTTACTCTGTAAATAATATTCAAAGTTTCATTGACTTGAATTAATTGATTATGATAAATTAAATTTATGTAGGCAAATCAATAAGTTTTTCTCTACCGATTTAATTTGTCGTAGAAACTTTAAAAAGCCCGAAGGTGGTGGTTAAAGATCAACCTATTGTTTGGCTAAGACAATCCGGTACCTATATTGTAAGGTTTTATTATACTGTTATACTGAATTTCCAGTATTCCTACTTGCCTGTTGGCAAAATAGACGGACTTTAAATAATTTAAGATCTTATATATTTACGCTTTTTTATGGGAATAAATATTCATATACGTATAAAATAATTATTTAAATAATACTACAGCGTTTTTTTTAACTCACTAACTGCCACAATACGAGTCACAATTAAAATCTATTGTGTCTACACGGCTGCCGGAAATTGACATGCACGAGGTTAAATGATATGTTACTTTTTGATTTCTCCTGTGTCGTAGGTACAGTTTACAGACATAAATATTTCATGTTGCACAATCATCCAGATGTACTTTCAGCCCATATTTTCCAATAATGCGCTAAACGAACCAAAATAAAAGTTTAATGACAAATATATATAGTTAACTGCATTAATCGGGCAAAAAGAAGAAATGTTCTGGTTCATGGCGCCTCATTAGAATATAGTGACTGGAAGTTTGAGAACGCTTTCATTATTGTAAAAATCTACAAACATAGTATATGTTGACGGATTGATTATGAAACTGCTGTAATATTTAAATAATAAGTTAAATACTTGAACTTAAATTAAATACAAAATAATTACTGAAATAAAACTTAAAATATCCGCCCCTTTACGCCCAACCCTACTCTCAAAAGCACTTACCCGCATAGACTTAGCAACAGCCGACCACTAGACGAGACGATTCACATTACGGGTGTCGATTGATTAGCGTGATCGCTATCACTTGCCGGCTCTTCTTACCACGTTTCCTGCAACAGCGATATGTTAACGGTAAACGATATCGAAGCAAATGACACCGCCGCAACTTGCGGGTTTTTCAAATTCCAAAGCATAGTTTGCACTTTACCCGCAATCCGTCTATGTGGGCGGTACATACATTACTTACAGCTGTCTGGAGCTATGGTGAAAATAGTAGAACGAACTGGAGCGAATTGATTAACCTGTTTTGGTTTTTATTGGAACACTGTTTTCTCAGAAATCATTTTCTATATTTAGGTTGACGTTTGTAGAAAAGTGTTTAATGAAAATGTAAAATTAATAAAAATAAAAATAAACCAATTTTTATCGCTGCGGTGTAAATCCTCATGGACTTCCAGTGGCGTACTTGACTCTTACAGCTTACTCTTCAGCTAAAACCTGGGTGGTCATCTATAGCACCAAAGGGGTCAAAGTCAAACATTTTTTATTCATGTAAACCGTTTGCTGGCACTCACGAATAGTCAGAATTTAAAAAATTGCACGGTTACAAGTTGTTGGTCATATGGAGAAGAACCGGCAAGAAACTCTGTAGATAACTCTTGTGAAATATGTGGCTCCAAGATCTCGAGAGCGAACGCTCTCCAGCCGCCTACTCGTGCCACGTCTATAGGAACATCTTGGAGGTGATGACTGTAAACAGATATATTAGTATTTAAGTAACCAAATGTAGTCTACGCACGTTCCGCAAATGACGTCACAAGTGGTAAGGGATTTTACATAAAAATGAATGCACACCGGTACTTGCAATAATAATGGTACTAAATAGAAAGAAAAATAATTTATTTGTCACAGATATATGAGACACGCATTACAAAACAGTATACATAGGTTTATTACAAAAAAAAAGCTTGTAGAAATAAAACATTATACAAAGGACTAGATATGAGCAATCATATGAGTCTCACGTCTGTGCCAAATAGGCGTCCAGCTTAGCATTATGCCAGGCAGTGATGCTTAGGGCTGGTTTTCAGCTAGAACCTGAAGCGGCATACACATGTCAGGTAGCACAATTTTATATAAATAATAAAATAAAAAACCTTATGTGTCGTACTTGTTCTTGATAAATAAATAAACTCAATAGATAACATACGTGATTAAAAACTATATATATTATTTAAAAATATATGAAAATGTTAGTGCATTCATACCCTCGCCAACATAATTTATAAAAAAAAACTAGATATATTTTGATAATGACATTTATTTAATCTTCGTACGTTTTGCAGGAACTGAAAACATGTACCAAACGAAAGAACAATGAGAAAAATTAAATAAAACGAAAAACAATGAACGTGTAGCAGGATGTTTTTATGTTACGTAACATTATAAATAACAATTTTATTAAACTGGCTATTTATGGATGGACAAATGAGGATATCTTCTATATAGATTATATATTTTTCTATTATATCATATTTTAATTTTAGTGTAACATCGAACAACTTTACGTATTTCAAGCAAAATACTAATGGCGACTCTCAAATCACTTCAGCTCGTGTTACAGATCTCAAGTATCAGATCAGAACTCAAGTAGAATTTGAGTCCAGATAGCGTCTATTAAATATAAATGCTGGACCTATTACGTACGGTTAATATTTGATTAACGCAATCTAGACTTGAGCTGTACATAAGTTTTGATTCTTATTCTGAAATACGGGCCTTAGAGAAGTGACTCCAAGCCGGAGTGTGTGTTCCCGGATATTTACAACCTAGGAGTATTAAATCACTAGTAAATAGGTTACTTCTAGGCAAGCGTGCACCGTGTGGTATCCGGTTTCGGATATGGCAGTTCTCCTCCTGTGGATGTCGCAAATCGCGACTAAGGAACTCTAAGCCGGAGGGATGGGCAGCAGCGGGCCTTCTGTGAAACTGAAACTATTCTGCGCTCATCAACCTGCCAAGCGTGGTGAATTGTGTGTCCTTCGGTTCATATGACGATGAAGATGATGAGGTATGCTTATGATGGCTGTGACCGACTGCTAAATGTGCTCTCCTAGGCACGGAGGGAAATTCTAATCGTTGCAAGCGCAGCTTAAGCTCACAGATCATACTGCATGGTTAACCATAATCCACAAGCCGCAAGATAATTTTGTTTTTAACCTTACTTATTCTTTCTGTTCTTTTTTTCCAGCATGATGGATTCCGGAGGGGCAGGCATAGCAGAATCCCCACCTACCTACCATCGTACCTACGAGCAATATGTGCAAGGAGCAGTAGAAAACAGCACCGACTCAGTTCAAGAACAAACCAGCCCTGAGCTCGTTGTATGGTCAACATTACCGTATGGTTTAGACTATAGAGCGCAATACGACTATAGAAGCCCTTATGACACTGGCAGGGATTATTCCACTCAACAGTACGCGAGGGCCCCGTTCACCACAAAGATGGGGCAGGCTAAGGCACTAAAGGAGGCCAGGATAAGGAGGCCGATGAATGCGTTCATGGTGTGGGCGAAGGTCGAGAGGAAAAAGCTAGCTGATGAGAATCCAGATCTGCATAATGCTGATTTAAGTAAAATGCTAGGTAAGTGCAAATTTTTGTAGATTAAAAAATCGATCTTGCTGTATTCCGTTTTCGGAGAGCATTATAATTTTTTAATAGGTATTTTCAGCGAAATATGGTATCAAGAAGATAAAATGATCATTTATTTAGCTGTAGCCGGAAAAGGCCAGGGTCAGTTGAAAAGAAAAAAAACTGGTTGAACATTTTTTATGTAACTTGGCCCCTTGTCTTAAGTTTTAAAGTTTATTAATTACATGCGTATAAATATTCTTATTTGGAAGAATTAATGATTATAAATTATTACCAAGTATTTCGTTTTCTGATAACTTATTATTATATATATTTTTTTTAATGACGCGGTTTTTAAATAATTATCTATTCATTTTAATTAAAGGATTGGCTATGGAGTTTTACGTAATTTTTAATATATTAATATGGATATAAATCAAATTAAATTTTCGCAGTATGCCCAGTATTTTTTCTTTACATATAACAATGATATCTTTTTTGTAACATTTATGAGGGCTCCAATTTACCATTTATACTACTTCTTCTCTTAGGTTATGGCTTCTGTAGAGTATTTCCCACAATTTCGCCAATGTCAAGTATAACGCAAGTCGTACGGTGTCCATTTATACTAATAAATCAATTTGCATTTGTATAACGTGAAGTATTTTTCGTTACTTTTGTTTCCGACTTTTTTTTTCTTTTTGGTGTTTGTAGAATCTTATGCAATTTCATGCAAGGAGGTTAATATTTTCCATGAAGTAGATTCTATCAAAAGGTTACTAAAATAGTTTCCGTAACACGTTTCCAACGCCGGAAGCGTGGAACAGAGGTGAGGTGGTGCTCTTCTTCAAAAAGGGTGATAACACCCTATTGAAGAATTACAGACCCATCTCACTTCTGAGCCATGTTTATAAGCTGTTTTCAAGGGTCATCACGAATCGTCTCGAGCGCAGGTTTGATGACTTCCAGCCTCCCGAACAAGCCGGTTTCCGAAAAGGTTTCAGTACCATAGACCACATCCATACGCTGCGGCAGGTTATACAGAAGACCGAGGAGTATAATCTGCCACTATGCTTGGCGTTTGTGGACTATGAGAAAGCCTTCGATTCGATCGAAACCTGGGCAGTGCTGCAATCTCTGCAGCGGTGCCACATTGACTATCGGTACATTGAAGTGTTGAAGTGCTTATACAGAAACGCCACCATGTCGGTCCGAGTACATGAACAGAGTACGGGGGCAATTCCATTGCAGAGAGGTGTGAGACAGGGGGACGTAATTTCCCCGAAACTGTTCACCGCTGCAATGGAGGATGCCTTCAAGCTGCTGGAGTGGAAAGGATTCGGCATTAACATCAATGGCGAGTATATCACTCACCTTCGATTTGCCGACGATATCGTAGTCATGGCAGAATCGCTGCAAGAGCTCAGCACAATGCTCGATGATCTCAACAGGGTTTCCCAACAGGTGGGCCTTAAAATGAACATGGGCAAGACGAAAGTCATGTCAAATGCCCATGTCGTGCCCATCCCAATATCCGTTGGGAGCTCTGTTCTCGAAGTTGTTGACGAGTATGTCTACCTGGGACAAACTGTCCAGTTAGGTAGGTCCAACTTCGAGAAAGAGGTCAATCGTCGAATCCGACTCGGCTGGGCAGCGTTCGGGAAACTTCGCAACGTCTTTTCGTCAACAGTACCGCAATGCCTAAAGGCGAAAGTCTTTAACCAGTGTGTGTTACCAGTGATGACATATGGAACAGAGACGTGGTCACTCACAATGGGCCTCATAAGAAAGCTCAAGGTCACTCAGCGAGCTATGGAGAGAGCTATGCTTGGTATTTCTCTACGAGATCGAATCAGAAATGAGGAGATCCGTAGAAGAACTAAAGTTATCGACATAGCTGCAAGGATTAGTAAGCTGAAGTGGCAATGGGCAGGGCACGTTGCTCGTAGAACTGATGGCCGTTGGGGCAAAAAGGTTCTCGAATGGAGACGGTGCACCGGAAAACGCAGCGTGGGACGACCTCCAACGAGGTGGACAGACGACCTGGTGAAGGTCGCTGGGAGTCGTTGGATGAGAGCGGCATGTGACCGCTCGTTGTGGAGATCTAAGGGGGAGGCCTTTGTTCAGCAGTAGACGACCTGTGGCTGATATGATGAACACGTTTCCACTCTTCAGACGAGAGTGAGTTTTTTAGTTTTCGGTAAGTAAGTAAATAGTACGCTTAATTATCAAATTATTAACTCATCAGCTACTGCCACTGATCGCAACCTAATACGTATATCACGAGACGTGACAGCTAAATTAACCTCGTAGGGGAAACGAAAGAGGCAGTTACTCGACATCAGTTAGAACAGAGAATGGTAATCGCGACTAGTTCAAAGTCAAGTCAGTTTTCATTTCAAATAAACCAAATATTGGCACTTATGAAACGTCAGAATCGAAGTTACACGGTTCCAAATAGTTGATCTATGGAGAACAGCCGGCATGAAACTGCATGGATACTCTTTTAAAATAATTGAGATTACAATGTTGATGATTGGTACAAATGATTATAAAACATAGAATGAGAAAAATGTAGGTTAATGTGTAACAATGGAATGCTCCCACAATAATAAAATAATAGTTTATTTGCCGTGGCAGTAAACGGCTGATCAGTCCCGACAGGCGGAACCCGTTCACGAGCATGACGCATGCGTCAGCATAGCTTTACTCAACCTTATTGTAGGGAACCCAATGACTCGATACACAACGCCGCCGGCATGACATTTTAGTGAGCATGACAGACCAATACATCCAGGCAAAAGACACAGACACGATTTTACGTTGGTATATCGATTCGCTTTATTTAAGAAACTTGTAAATACTTCTTATAGACAAAGAATGCAATAAGAGCAATCTCAAAGTTACTAAAATCTGATGTGAGAATAGTATTAAAATTCGCATGATAAATAATATAATGTATAGTAAAATTGGGTTTGCCTTCATTTTTAACTTGAAGTATTTCTAACTTAACTATAAGTTTTACATTATAATAAACAAACCTTTGGAGCATCGGCAACCGAATGAGTCGGCATAAAACTTCCAATCTCGTACCCAATTCGAAATTTAAATATTATTTAGTGGCCGGCACTATTCCTACAGACACTCGCATAATTTGTGTGTTATAAATTATTAATTATCTGTACGTCATGACTTGGCGAGTAGATTCGTTAGCAGGACAGTTTTTAGTATTTTTTTATGTTGTTACTTATTGAGTCGTTTCGGCACGAGCGATATTTCAAATGGGGAATTCGGTGAGGAAAAGATTAGCTAGTAATCAAGGTTGAAGGCACACATGGAGGCACCTTTCTTGCTCTTTTTGTTACTGGTACCTTGTATTTGCAAATTACTTGATAGAAAATACAATGATTTGAGACATATTTAGAGATAAAACATGCCTAACAAACTTGTTAAAAAAATTATTATGTATCTTTCTCTATTACACGGGTTTATATCCCCTGCAAGGGGGAACCCGGTCTTTCGATAGGCTTACGCGGGGACATGGGTCCAACACGCAGAGGCCCTTTAGAGAATTTTAATCTAAAATGTAATGGGACACTAACCGGGGACTCTCCATGGCTGCACTATAAAATGCAGTCTCGGATTGTCGCCAGAGGTATAAAACTATTATATGAAATGGAAACTACAAGTATAAGGTCTATTGCAAAGGGTGCTAAATGGATTTAATACTAAGGAAAACGGAAAAAACGTCTGCCTTTCAACCTTTATAAAGTGAAATTCTGTAGCAGTCTGTAGTAAACTAAAGAATCATTTGCCGTCAATTTGGGAATTTGTTTGTACTCATCACGCTTGGCAGGCGGGTTGGTGAGCGCAGAATGGCTACTAATCCACATAAGGGACGCTGCTGTCCAGATTTATGGTTTAGAGTCCCTTAGTTGCCTTTTACGACATCCACGGGAGGAGATGGAGTGGTGCTATATTCTTAATCCGGACACTATACGGATTTCCTAGCAGCATCCACCCTTCTGCTAATAACAACATACTGCGATCAACAATCCACCTGCCAAGGGTGGTGATTATGGTAATATTATGACCGCTCATTGTAGTGAATATTAGGACGCTCAGGTTCAGTAGGTGGAGGTTCACAGGCTGCAAATACACTAATAGAGAACTCGTTACGGAGTAGTGTTATTGTGACGAGCTTTTAAACATAACTTCCTTCTTGAATTCCTTCGTAACAACTTAATCATAGTTGAATGGCATCTCAACATTATTTTTGCCGTCACTTTGCCATATTAAATGTAACGTCTCTGCTAACACATCATTACACAAATATTCATTAGCAAAACAAGTAATACATAAGCGTAGTGGAAATATAAAAAAAGAAATGTCGTTCGGAACTCACAATATTGTCCCATATTAGTCGTGTAAGTAACATTCCTATAGCTTAAGGCGATACTTAGTAAGTGAAGAACAAGTTAATTAAGCTATCAGGATGTCTAGTTGAAGTGTTTATTTTCTAGTACTTATATTTTAGGGTTCTGTGAATTGTGATACTCAAGTCGTTTGTTCAATAACGGCTGATGTTATTTATTGAAGAAAAATACCAATCACGCTACTTCTTCATCATCATCATCATCATATCAGCCAAAAGTCGTCAACTGCTGAACAAAGGCGTCCCCCTTAGATTTACACAAAAAGCGGTTACATTCTACCCGCATCTAATGACTTCCAGCTACATGTACCAGGTCGTCTGTCCATCTGTTTGGAAGCCGTCCCACGCTGCGTTTGCCGGTGTGTGGTGTCCAATCGTGAACCTTTCTGTTCCGACAGTCATCAACCTACTAGCAATGTGCCCCGCCTATTGCCACTCCAGCTTACTAAACCTTTTTGTTTGATTTGCCGACGACATCGTAGTAATGGCAGAATCGCTGCAAGAGCTCAGCATAAAGAGTTTTTTGAACGATGAACAAACACTTGTGTTCTTCAAAAATCTACCATAGAATCTACATTGCCTTACCTCGCCAACCCGCCTGCCAAGCGTGGCGCTTATGAAAATACTCCCAATGAGCACACAACACACCCAGACCGGCCATTGTGGCAATCTTTGGGGGAGGCCGGTGTCCAGCAGTGGACTTTGTTCGGCTGAAATGATAGTGTGTGTGTTAAGATAAAATTAAAGCGGTGAAATGGCTACTCCTTGTAAAATGAACACGGCGTACATCGAAATAACTGTGCCGCTTGTCGCGGTTATGCACTATTTAGACATTTAGACTTCCCCATACATTCGTGGGTAGTACAGTTTACATACATTAATCTCACATGCATAAACACTCAGGCCTGGAACAAAATAATATTTCTTCTTTGCGGGGTTCGAATCCGCGACACAGCACAGAAAACCAAGCGTCTAAAACGCTGCGCTAGACGTGCCGTCAAATCGATCTTATTTTCTTTCTTCATCATCATTTCGGCCGAATGAAGTCCACTGCTGGACACAGGCCTCCTCCAAAGATTATCACAACGCCTGATATGGCTGTGTTGTGGGCTCGTTGGGGGGTTTTTCCATAATCGCCACGCTTGGCAGACGGGTTGGCGATCGCAGTTGAGTTGTTAATGTAATCGAAGGACGCTGCTGCCCATCCTCCGGGTAATCCCTTAGTCGACTTTTACGACACCCACGGGAGGAGATGGGGTGGTGGTATTCTGAGCCTTTCTTCATACGATCATCATTTATATGATAATTATATTCCTTTGTTTTTCCTCTACGAGCTTATAGAAACTTCTGAACAAGACTGCGCCAGTTCAAAGTCAAGTGCAGTAGGTTACAAAATAAGAAAAATTTGGCTCATGTCAATGTTATAATTACGGTGACCTCGCGTAACTTTCTCCGTGAGATAAAACACGGGAGGCGAGGACATGAACTCCGCAGTCACCACGACGAGTGAGCGTGACGTACTGATGTATAATCAGACGAAAAAGTGCATACATAATTTTTTACGTGCAATATTTTGTATGAATAGATTAGTCTTGAGTAATTAACTGGTCCCGGACAAGGAACTCTCTAGAGCTTTAGGTATTGATAAGTATTTCGTCTGCAAGGTATTCCGGAAAGGGTAGTTTTAATATAAATCGTGTAACAAACGTAGGGGAAATTTTTGTGTTTCCGATTTTATAAAACCCTAACTATAGTTCTCTTGTGAGGAACCACTTCAGCAACTTTCAGCACCACAGATTTCTGTCGTTAACAAATGTTAGAGTGTATGGGCGATTCCAAAAAACGCTGCTATTTTTGCGAGAGAACATTCCTGTAAACTCGGTCGTACACTTCTAAATGTTCTATTATTCTCACTTATGAAATGAAATATAACTATGAAACTGTAATAATGTAAAAAAATATCATCATTGCGGCCGAATAAAGTCCACTGCTGGACACAGGCCTCCCCTAAAGATCACCACAACGACCGAGCTGAGTGTGTTGTGTGCTCATTTGCCATAATCGCCAGGCTTGGCAGGCAGGTTGTCGATCGTAGTTGAGTTGTTAATGTACTCGAAGGACGCTGCTGCCCAGGAACAAATATATATGCTACAGCTAGTCTGATAGTCGCCTTTTACGATACTCACGGGATGAGATGGGTTGGTGGCCACGTAGCCGGCACACACGGACAGTCATTCATATATAATTAAGAGTTACATCCATAAGTTCATTCGTTAATTCATTTATATAAGTGTATAAGGACAACAAAATATTAAACAGTTATAAATATCTACATACGTACATTTTAAGTAATAAAACAATCATAGGGCTCGTAACAGGAAAATAGTAATAAATATCCTTCAGCTATGTAACGTGTCGTTATCACAAAATAGACACAAGCTGATAAACTTTATTGACTAAAATCTTGTCTAGATAGGACTCAGTGGAATGCGCGAAAGTAAACAGTCATTCAAAAAAGGATCTACCTATTTATTTTATTTAACTTGTACCATTTATTCTTTTTTACAGTAGTAAAACTAATTTTAAAAACGTTTCTCATCATTTTAGCCATAAAAACGTCCACTGCTGGACAGAAGCCTCCCCAAAATATTGCTACGGCGACCGGGATGGGTTTGTGTTCTGTGCTCATTGGGAGATATTGCCATAATCGCCACGCTTGGTAGACGGGTTGGCGATCGCAGTTGAGTTATAAATAGACTCGAAGGACGCTGCTGCCCGTCCTCCAGCTAATCCCATACTCGCATTTTACGACACCCGCGGGATGAAATGGGGTGGTGGTGTTCTTAGCCGGCACCACACGGCAGCGTTTCTCATCTGACTTCAATATAGACAAACCGCCTTCTTTCAAAATTGGGTTAATTCCCATAGTCAGCAAAAGGAAAATGCATTGAAGATAATATATTATTCCAAGTAGTGTAATGGTAGGCCACACAACGATTTCTTAGCGCAAGTCTAGGTTTATACAAGTCTGCAGTTACGTGTGTGGGAAGAATTTGCGCAATTTATGGCAAAGAATTTATGACTTATACAAGTCTGAAAAATAGTTATGATCTTTGATTTCGAAGCTTGTGCGATTTGCGTTTGCACAAGAACGAGAGAAGAAGTAGCATTCAAAGCACAGAAGAGATGTATAAGAGCAATGTGTAAACTGCAACAAATTGAAAGTTGTAAACCCTTTTTCATTCAGCTTAACTTACTTACACTTCCTTGTATTTATATCCTCGAAGTAGTGCTATTTACACGATGTCATATAAATATGTTCGAGAAATTAAGTAGTCGAAGG
This sequence comes from Diloba caeruleocephala, assembly GCA_947459985.1. Classification (NCBI taxonomy): domain Eukaryota; kingdom Metazoa; phylum Arthropoda; class Insecta; order Lepidoptera; family Noctuidae; genus Diloba; species Diloba caeruleocephala. Next base: position 8,350,657 of record OX381627.1, on the reverse strand, counting down.
CTTAACCTAAAAATACGTCTTCCGTCAAACAAAACTTCATTACTGAGTAACAGTGTGTTTTGCATGGCCCCGCGAGTCTATAACCATTTACCAAATAGAATACTTGCAATGTCAAATTTTTATATGTTTAAGAAAAATGTAAAAATATTACTTATTCAAAAAAGTTACTACTCAATTACAGAATATCTGACAGACAAATTACTGTAGTACTAAATTGTATTTATTTCCTCATAATGTGTATGTAGAATTGACCTCTAGTTTCGTTATCTATGACATTTCTATTAATTGTTTGTTCCTAAGTTTTTATTGTGATTATGACATTATAGTTTGACATTTTGAATCTGCTATATGTAATACGAGCAAAATGATTAATATTAATATTATATACTTGTATTTGCATTGTATTTTATGTGATCTAAATGATCTTTGCATGCTGAAAGGCTGATTATGGTGATACTTATTTAAATTATGTAACAACTTATGTAAAACCCATTTTCGCAAATGAATAAATTGAATTGAATTGAATTGAACAAGTTATCATTTTTTACTCGAATAATTAACTTTGCTCACACTTCCGCTCAATCATAACCTCACATGACTAACGCTAAGATATAGGTCAAAATTAACGGTATGCCTTGTGTTCACAATTGTACTAAGAGTTAGATATGGCAAGTCATTATAACTCAGCGTGGGTGGCTTGATGCTATCGCTCTTAATGAAATAAAACCCGAATAAAAAAATAATGCCAGCCTGCCATGTACTTGTAAATAGTAAGCACTTCTCCAAACGTAGCGCTGCTGCTCCCCAGACAAATTAGCATCGTATCGCTAAGAGCCAGAGTTGAGTTTATAGTGTATATTTATTTGTGTAATCGTACATTTAAGTTGGTGTTACCTATAGCTATTATTCATTGGTTTGATGAATAATAGTATATATTTTTATTGGTCAAATATGGGATTACCACTTGAGAAGAATCATGGTAGGTTACACTGGTAAATTAATGTAAAATTGTTAGTTAATAAAACTATCGTAAACAAGAATACGGAAATTCTAATGACGTTGTCGTGTAAGGAATAAGGAATTTCATGTCGGTTGCTAAGGAAGGAGTTCGTTGTCAGACGCATAAGCAATTATGGGAATTTTGAATGCGTGATAAAAGTTTGTAAATAAACTCTTTCTCTTTAAGATCACATAATGTTACATGAAAATCTATGATGGATTGATCAACATCACAAAAGGCAGTTGGTCTGACAGTAAAGCCATTGAGAGTACTCGGTTAGTGTCCCACTACATTTTAGATTAAAGTTCTCTAAATTATCTGCATGTTGGACCTACGTCCCCGCGTAATCCTATCAAAAGACTGGGTTCCTCTTTGCAGAAGATATTAACTCGTGCAGAGAGACAAGTTGCAGCACAAGGGTCACTCACGATGAGGATAGTAAATGTGATTTTGTTTCAGAGTCAGCCTTCATCCTGTCGGATTTTCATAGATAAGTCCCACTTGCTCAAATTGTGTCTTAAAGAGCCCATTAGATTCTGGAGTTGGCTTAGAGACTTTCACCTATACCTGGAGAGTCAGAAGTTTCTCGAAATGCTCGATTTAGTTTATAGGAAACTATCTAGCTACTGTTTGTTCAATGTTAAATTGATAGATCGGCATCAAAGAGTTGATCCTGTCTAAGGTAAGGCTTATAGTTCATCATACTCATCATCATCACATCAGCCATGCCACTGCTGAACGTGGGCCTTCCCCATAGATTTTCCAAATTATGTCGTCATTTTGGGCAGAATTTACCAGTACTTATTACGCTCGGCAGGCGGGTTGGTGAGTGCAGTATGGCCTGTGTTGCACAGAGAGAACGCTGCTGCGTGTCCTTCTGGTTTAGACTCCCTTAATCGCCTTTTACGAAATCCTCGGAAGGAAGGCACGGTTGGTGCAGTGGTTGATACAGTCGGCTGCTGCGCTCCGCGTCGTGGGTTCGATTCCCGCACGGGACAAATATTTGTATGATCTGCAGTTAGTTGTTCCGGATCTGGGTGTAATGTATGTGGAATTCGTGTCTGTAAACGCACCCACGACACAGGTGAAATCCTAGTGTGGGGCAATGTTTTTAAAAAAAAAAGGTGGAGTTGTGCTAATATTCTTAATACGGGCACCATACGGTAATGGCTTATAGTTATTAATTGTGATCTTAATGTTCATGAGTTTAGGCGATAGTCGTTTCTATTCAGAATTTACCAATAACGTCAATTGCCAGCCAACGTCATCATCATCACATTGTTGTTTCCGATATATATTTATACATTCGCGATATATTTTGACGTATGGAGGGATCAGTCGTTGATTTTATTAATTAATGCGGAGAGTACATAAACAAAACATGGGTTTCCCCGGCTATTATCAACTATGCCTACAAAACAGGTTATAGGTCATACGAGTACCTTCTCTGGGATGCAGGCTAAAATATTTCTAATTCTGTTGTGATAAAGGTTAGAATAGTTTACAAAATGTAGGAACAATTAGTGGCTCATGTATTCAGCTAGAATAATGTAACTTACCTACATAAAAACACTTCTACTCCAGTCCCTCGTGCTTCCTATACTTGATGTTGGGGATATTTGTTAGTCTGATCTATTCCAAGACCTTGTTTTTTAGAATTTGTTAATTGGATCGCCTTCTTAACAATGTTATTCACTTCATCTTTAGATTACGAAAGATACCACATTTCTTCCTACCGAACGAAGCTTAACAGGCTACCTGTCCTGCAGAGAGTCGTCAGATAACTTGTTTACTATTAAAACGTTCCTTGAGCTCCTGATTATCTTTGAATACTCTTTCAACTTTTGGCAGTTATAATCTTCGTGCTTCCGCCATACAGAGCTGAACCGATCAGACTTCGCAGCAGTTGTCAAAGCTAAGCGATTTTTTTTTGTAATCCCTCTGATGTTATTTTAAAGTTATTGAAAATTATTTTCTACTTTTTAGTTCGGTTATCTACAAAAGCGTTGTTTTTAAACTATTGCGATAAACAAGAAATTCGTTTTTTTTTACAGAATTTTGATTAAGTAAGTACGCGTATCATCATCATCATCATATCAGCCACAGGACGTCCACTGCTGAACAAAGGCCTCCCCCTTAGATTTCCACAACGAGCGGTCACATGCCGCTCTCATCCAACGACTCCCAGCGACCTTCACCAGATCGTCTGTCCACCTCGTTGGAGGTCGTCCCACGCTGCGTTTTCCGGTGCGCGGTCTCCATTCGAGAACCTTTGTGCCCCAACGGCCATCAGTTCTACGAGCAATGTGCCCTGCCCATTGCCACTTCAGTTTACTAATCCTTTCAGCTATGTCGACAACTTTAGTTCTTCTACGGATCTCCTCATTTCTGATTCGATCCCGTAGAGAAATACCAAGCATAGCTCTCTCCATAGCTCGCTGAGTGACCTTGAGCTTTCTTATGAGGCCCATTGTGAGTGACCACGTCTCTGTTCCATATGTCATCACTGGTAACACACACTGGTTAAAGACTTGCGTCTTGAGGCATTGCGGTATTGTTGACGAAAAGACGTTGCGAAGTTTCCCGAACGCTGCCCAGCCGAGTCGGATTCGACGATTGACCTCTTTCTCGAAGTTGGACCTACCTAACTGGACAGTTTGTCCTAGGTAGACATACTCGTCAACAACTTCGAGAACAGAGCTCCCAACGGATATTGGGGTGGGCACGACATGGACATTTGACATGATTTTTGTCTTGCCCATGTTCATTTTAAGGCCCACCTGTTGGGAAACTCTGTTGAGATCATCGAGCATTGTGCGGAGCTCTTGCAGCGATTCTGCCATGATTACGATGTCATCGGCAAATCGAAGGTGAGTGATATACTCGCCATTGATGTTAATGCCGAATCCTTTCCACTCCAGTAGCTTGAAGGCATCCTCCATTGCAGCGGTGAACAGTTTCGGGGAAATGACGTCCCCCTGTCTCACACCTCTCTGCAATGGAATTGCCCCCGTGCTCTGTTCATGTACTCGGACCGACATGGTGGCGTTTCTGTATAAGCACTTCAACACTTCAATGTACCGATAGTCAATCTGGCACCGCTGCAGAGATTGCAGCACTGCCCAGGTTTCGATCGAATCGAAGGCTTTCTCATAGTCCACAAACGCCAAGCATAGTGGCAGATTATACTCCTCGGTCTTCTGTATAACCTGCCGCAGCGTATGGATGTGGTCTATGGTACTGAAACCTTTTCGGAAACCGGCTTGTTCGGGAGGCTGGAAGTCATCAAACCTGCGCTCGAGACGATTCGTGATGACCCTTGAAAACAGCTTATAAACATGGCTCAGAAGTGAGATGGGTCTATAATTCTTCAATAGGGTGTTATCACCCTTTTTGAAGAAGAGCACCACCTCACCTTTGTTCCACGCTTCCGGCGTTGTGCCCTCGAGTAAGACGGAATTGAATAGCTTCTGAAGGACTTTAAGTACCGGTGTTCCACCCGCTTTCAGAAGCTCTGTCGTAATTCCGTCTCCACCCGGCGCCTTGTTATTTTTAAGCTGTTTCAAGGCCATCCTAATCTCGTACAGGCTGATGTCCGGGATATCCTCGGTATAGTGTCGGGTTAGTTTGGCTCGCGGGTCTTTGTCAGAGCCAATGGTAGGTATAGTAACCGAGGTGTATAACTGCCGGTAGAAGTTCTCAATCTCTCTCAAAACCTCTGGCTTAGTCGACGCTACACTGCCGTCCTCGGTCTTCAGCTTCATAATACGACTTTGCCCAATAGACTTGTCTCTTGCGAACACTTTGGAGCCTTGATTCCGCTCAATCGCCTCTTTAACACCGTTAGTGTTAAAGGTGCGGATATCGTGCCGCAAGGACTTCCATATCCGTCTATTGAGCAGTCGGTATGCTTCAGCATCATCGGAAGACTGCAGCGTCATGGCGCGTCTTTCTGCCATAAGGTCGAGAGTGTGATCGGAGAACTTTTTTGGTCTACCTTTACGGTGGGCTTTAAAGAACTTAGACCCAACCGTTTGGACAGTTTCTACAAACCTACCATTTAAATCGTCCACAGATACGCAATGTTCCAGGCACTCGAAGCGGTTTTGGAGTTCGAGTTGAAAGCTCTCGGGGTTTTGGATATGAGCACTAGAGGGCCGGAGCGTAGACCTCATCAGACGAGACCTCTCAACTTTGAGATTAATATTCAATGTGCCTCTTACCATTCGGTGATCACTACCGGTTTTCACCCTGTGGATCACAGAGACATCATTGAATATTTGTCTTTTATTGGTCATGATGAAGTCAATCTCATTCCTCGTGGAACCATCGGGACTCATCCAGGTCCACTTCCTGTGAGGCGGCTTTTGGAAAAAGGAGTTCATCATAAAGAGTCCCTCCTTTTCCAAAAAGTCGGCCAGCCTCTGTCCCCTGGGGTTCCGTTGCCCATATCCAAATTGCCCCACTCTCAACTCACCATCGCATCGAGTGCCCAGTTTTGCGTTGAAGTCCCCCATCACAACAGTGAAATGTGTCTTCGAGGTATGTATGGCCCTACTTACGTCCTCATACATACTCTCTACTTCATCATCTGGGTGTGTCGAGGTCGGTGCGTAGACCTGTATGACCTTCAACGAATATCTCTTGGATATTCTGAGTATAAGGTACGCTACCCTGCTCGACACACTTTCGATGGCCACTATACTGTTAATGAGGGACCTGCGGACGAGAAACCCGACACCACCTTGAGACAGATGTACGCCTTCCCGGTAGTAGAATAAGTTGCCGGATTTCAGGGTTATCGTGTCCTCCCCCTCTCTTCGGACTTCTGATAGACCCATGATATCCCAGTGCAACTTATCTATTTCTTCTTCCAGCTCAACAATCTTTTCGTCTGCCCTCAGTGTGCGTGTGTTATATGTCACCAGGGCCAGTTTTCGGTTTGGGTGGTAGCCGGATCCCATCCGGAGATTCTTAGCACCCCCTGCCCCGCCGTTTCCGTGGCCGCTACCATGACCAGGAATGGCGGGGCTGCCGGGAACTGGGGGCCGGTGCTTATGTTGTGTTGTCATTTTGGGGGGAATTTGCCGATACTCACCACGCTTGGCAAGCGGGTTGGTGAGCGCAGAGTTGCTACTGCTCAGCAAAAGGGACGCTGCTGCCCATCCCTCTGGTTAAGAGTCCCTTAGTCGACTTTTACGACCTCCACGGGAGGAGATGGAGTGGTGCTACATTCTTAATCCGGACACCACACGGAATAATATAATATACTATAATAATATAATAATAATAATAACGTATGCGATATTCGATATACAGTCCGTGTGGTGTCTAGGTTAAAAATATGGCACCACTCGGATCTCCTCCCGTGCATATCATAAAAGCTGATTATGGAACTCTAAACCAGAGGGATGGGCAGCAGCGCCTCTTCTGTGCTCTGCACTCACCAACCCGTATGCCAAGCGTAATGAGTACTGGCAAATTCCCCCAAAATGAGGACACAATTGTGGAAATCTATGGGGGATGACTTTGTTCAGCAGTGGACGTCCTTTGGCTGATATGATGATGCGATATTAATATCAGATCTGAGAAAAAAGGCAGACAGACAACAAAGTAAACCTATAAGGGTTTCGGTTTTTCATTATGAGGTACGGGACCCTAAGAAACTAAAACATCTATTTCAATCGAACACGGAGCTGATCCAGAACAGACAGACAACAAACTCATCAGTTAAGGCTATGTTACACCACGTTTTCTCAATAACCCGCTGCGACCTTGAGCCTTCCATCGTTAATTGGCTAAATTGCACTCCATTTAAGGCGGCACCACACTGCGATAATGACATCCTTGTATCACTACGCGTTGCCGTACATACTTAGTGGACTTAATTAAATGAAGTCCTTAACTGGACGCTGGACGTTTGACTCAGCCGTATTATAAGTGAGTAATGTTCTTATGATTTGAATGTGCAGGAAGCTTTATGTTATTGAAATTGCTTTTTTATTGGCATGCGGTCGTGCCATTTTTTTTGTGATTAGTCGATAAGGTCAAGTTGTTGATATGGTTTGTCCCTAGAAATTGCAGAAGTAACGTCTGTTGAAAAATGTCCATGATTTTGCAAAGAGCAGGGCTGTGTGTTACACCATATTTAGCAACAAGTCGGAAATAGTTTAAAGCAAATAGTTTTTCTAGCCAAAAACTTTGAATCTCGTTTGTTACAAAGTGTGTTATATTTGCACTGATGATCTTTACACTACTCACTTTTAATTAATTATTATGTTTATGTACACACAGGAAGAATTAATAGATAATTACGTAGGAAAGCAACTTTGTACTCCGCTTAGCGTAGCTAAAAAATAAAAAAATCTTTATAAATCTCTTCCAACAGACCTGAAAGAGGAGATTTTGAAGAAAAGAGATGTAGGCACGGTATATAGAGGATATAGGTACTATTATACCCATAGTTTGCCGTGTGGTGCCGGCTCAGAATGCCACCACCCCATTTCCTCCCATGGGTGTCGTAAAAGTCGACTAAGGGATTAGCTAGAGGATGGGCAGCAGCGTCCTTCGAGTACATTAACAACTCAACTGCGATCGCCAACCCGCCTGCCAAGCGTGGCGATTATGGCAAAACCCCCCAATGTGCTCACAACACATCCATATCGGTGGTTGTGTTGATCTTTGGGGGAGGCATGTGTCCAGCAGTGGACTTCATTCGGCCGAAATGATGATACCCATAGTCATATTTTTATTGGATAGTAATATGTATGTATTCCGTATGGTGACCGGATTAAGAATATATCACCACTCCATTTCATCCCGTGGGTTTCGTCAAAGGCGATTATGGGACTCTAAACCAGAGGGATAGCAGCAAAGTCCCTTCTGCGGGACTGAAGCCATTCAGCACTTACCAACCCGCCTGCTAGGAGTGGTGTGTAGGTATTGCAAATTCCCTTCAAAATTACTACACGTAGGCGTAGTGCGCGTCCTTTGGGTGATATGATGATGATAATGGATGGATCATCACAAAACATCACGATTTTTAGGGTTCCGAACGTCCGAAGTAAAAAACGGCGGTACCCTTATAGGATCACTCGTGTGTCTGTCTGTCACAGCCAATTTGCTCCGAATCTACTGGACCGATTAAGTTGAAATGTAGCGCACATATGGATTCCTGCAAACCAAACACGTATGTGTAAAGTAAATAAATGAATTTTGCATATGTCCTATCTGGGGGGCAATATAGAAAATCAAAAAATAAAATGTTGCATACTGTAAAGTGTAATGTGTAATTATATGAAATGTAAGGGCTTGTTGTAAGGGTATCAAATGTATTTATTTTATCATTTTAAAATATATCGTTTTAAAATTATTTAAGAAAATAGATGAAAATTTACCATTCCCCCCTCTATCTCCGTAACTACTGAGCCTAAAATTCTGAAAAACATATAATAATAGCTCTTTACCTATAGATTACAGAAAAACATATGAGAAGTCTATGTTCCTAAAATAACATTGTAAATCTTTCAATATTATGCGTACAAACTTACGTTTGCGGTTGGGATGTATGGGAAAACACGTTTTTCAACTACGATGTTAAGTTTGTTCTTGGAAAGTTATTAGTACAAGACCAAATTGAACAATAGAAAACATATTCAGCAATTTCGGAACCCTCTCCACGCGAGTTCACCTCGCACTTGACCGGTTTTATATTAAAATGGATATATACATTTTCAGCTCTTCTATGTATTTAATAATTTCGTTAAAAAAGTATGCGTATTAAAGGTAGATATCTCATTAGGTCGTATAATTAAGTCTACGACAAAGATAAGTGTCACTATTTAAAAATCCTAAATTACCTATTTATATTATTCACGACTTTTTGTATACGAATCTTATATACAGTAAACGTTAAAATCAACATATTTCCTCCAATATCTCCATAGAAATAATACACTTGATGTCTCTATCAAACATAATAGAAAATACTTCCTCTATACATAACTCAAATTATAAAATTCATTTTAAAGATAACATTTTTATGGATGACTGTAACTGCATTCTTTAGAAATTGTATTTAATTTTAATCTGTGGCACACATATGTATCTTGTCTATGAATAAAATAAACTGCTTGACAAGACTATTGACGTGTTGTTTATTGTTGTCCAAATCCAACGAAAAAAAATTTGTCAAATACATTTCAAATCGTCAGGAAAAACGAAAATCTAAAATATACGCGATAGAATCCGTTTAAAAGTGTTTTATTATAATGTGTAATACTCGCGAAAACCTAAGACATTATTAAATACATTTAGTTTATTTTGTTATTTTTTAAGATAAAATAAAGAAAATGTAGATATTCTTTATAAAAATTGAAACATACGACGTTGCCGACATATTTTTTAGAATTTTTTACTTTTTGTGAAATATGTTACCGTACAACGTACAACGTTGCCTTATAATTGACATTGGCGAAATTGTGGAAGATACTCTACAGAAGCCACAATCTAAGAGAAGAAGAAGACTATTGACACAACATAATTATGAAAAATGTTGTTGGTATATGAAGCAATTAGGTAAGAACTCTTTCGAATATTACTCCTCTACAAGTCAAATACAACTAATTTTGATGACTAGTGCTTCTAAAACAAACGCGAAAAATCTTTAATTTTATTAAAGAGCTTTAGTTTTTTCTCGTCGCATAGAAATAGACCAGTAAAATTGCCTATATTGGGGCCTAAAATATCGACGAATATGCAGGGAGCAATCGGATTGCCTGCCGCTGGCCAAGGCTACAGCAATGTGGTCACTTCAACTTTTACTATTTATGGGAAAAGCAAATTGCCGATACAAGTTATTTGATTTTAGTTTCTAAATGTGTTTTTAAGACAATTAGATTCTTTGACGGACTGTCAAACTAGACAATTTGTCGTTTGACTGTTTTGAAGTTAAATGTATTCAAGTTAAAATTAAAGTTTACAAAATGCCATAGTTTAATGATACTTCGTCGTAGAGCAAAAAATTAAGAAGCAAATTGAAGCTTCAGCTAACTAGTTTTGAGATATTTTACGTAAAATATTTTTTTCTTTATTCTGCTTATTTTGGTTCTATAACATTTTTGTGCAAAGTTGCGGTCTGTTGAATATCAGGATCTTCTTATATCGGTACCTACTTACATTTTTGTGACTAGTGTACTCTATTACGAGTATCATATTTTCTTTCTGTTGATGACTACTTGTCTCGTCATGGTTAAGACTGTTCAAATTTATTGACGGCCAAGCATAGTTTCCGAGGCATGAGTTCGTGACGTCAAAGTGTTAAGAATGATCAGAAGGCTTTGCTGCGGGAATGTTGATTAACCTTTACAGCATCCGTTTCACAGTACGGCTGATTGTAATTATTACCATTGGTTAGCAAAATATTTCGTTTTTGTATATAGAAACGGGGCATTAGTGGTCGCCCTATAAGGAAAAGCGAACGTTAATAGTTACTTTTTGGTTACAGTAAACTCACCTTTCACTCCTAATCTATCCAAAGTTTATAATTAAAACACTTGAAGAAAACCCAAAAGGCATATCTTGGATATTTCCCACTACAGCCACTGTTTTTGGTGTTATCTCGTCCAGCCTCCATTTTCGACCACAGACAAGTTTTTACACTCGTCTAAATAAGGTTAGGTCTTACTAATGGTAATATTAATCTTGATGTTTAAATGTATTTTTGTTGGTGCTCCATTAAATATGAATATAATGAAGGGAGAAGGTTTGAGTTGGCTTTATCTTTGTTTTGTGTCGTTGTTATTGTCTGTGGTTATGATGGTCGTCGGAGGTTTAATCAAAGAGTTCGTATGAGAATAGATTAGTTGCTTTCAGTGATGCTTTAGTAGGTCCGGTACACGCCGATTGTCAACCAAAATGTCAATAAGGAAAATTAAATCATCTTAACTTGACACTGGCAAACGTGATCACCATAGCCATATAAAAAAAACATGTCGTACAGTTTACTCACCTGCGTTGGGGTTGATATGATTTAAGCTATAAGTTACTATTTTTAATAGAATTTCATTTACTTAATTATAAAAACTTATATTTAAACAAATATATACAATTAAATGTAAAAATATAGACTCTATACTACTAATGTAAATAAACTAACAAAACAACTATAAGAAAGGGAGCGCTTAGGCGTGAAAGTACTACTCCTCATCGCTGTCAATTGATAACTTCCACAGAAGACTGGTAGCATTGCCACGATGAATGGCCATGCTAATTCTTTGTCCAAAACTAGCCCAGCTCTCTGGCCAGGCGAAGAGTCGACCAAACATCTGACAATAACTTTAAAGAGCAGACGTGTACTCGGACCCCATGATCCGAGAGTTTCGACTCCAACCGCCTTCATCATTTTTATTTTTTCGGCCGAATGAATTCCATTGCTGGACACAGGCCTCCCCCAAAGATCACCACAACGACCGATATGGCTGTGTTGTGGGCTCATTGGGGGTTTTGCCATAATCGCCACGCTTGGCGGACGGGTTGGCGATCGCAGTTGAGTTGTTAATGTACTCGAAGGACGCTGCTGCCCATCCTCCGGCCAACCCAACCGCCTTAAATATAGAGAATTTTATTTGTTTGAATTGGCAACACTGCTACGTTGGCGTGATATTCGAATGGTGAGGTGCCGGTGTCGAGGCGAGTTGTCAGTCATTATTTTTCGGGCAGGTAGTTCCTGTTAAGCACTTCATTCGAACAGACGTTCTGAGTTGATACATTGGTATTGTGTTAATTATTAAATAGTGGATCCATGGCGAGTCCCCGGTTAGATTTCCATTACATATTAGATTTAAAATTCTCTAAAGGACTCTATTGAACCCATGTCCCCGCGTAAGTCTACGTCTACGATTTCTGTGTTTCGACAAATCTTGTCGCCGTTTCAGCTCGCGCCCCCAGACTCTTGCCTGTTTAGCAGTATGACAAAGGGCACTGTAGCGAAAGTAGGTGGTAAGTGTAGTTGAAACTACAGATACGTCTATGGAATTCCTTACCACATGCCCTACGCGACAGCCGTACTCTGGACGCTTTTAAGACTAGAATTAAGAAGCATTTCCTTGCTATGTGACTTTTTAAATTCGTTATATGTCAATATGTAATATATTTGTATAAAATATATGTAATGGTCTATATATATATATATATATATATATATATATATATATATATATATATATATATATTTTTCAGTTTTTATTAAATGACTGTTTCAATATTATTGTACACGTGACTTTGCCCTCTTTTTACCATCACTCTCTATCACTCAAAGGTTTTGCTGGTAGAAAACTGAGTCTGAGTTAAGCTCGCCTTTGTACATAACATTTATATTGACTGTCTGATTTGTATTTTCCGTTAGTACAATAAAGAATTTAAGAGTATAGAGACTAAAAACGAATTTCTCGAGGTGGCGAGCGCAGGGCAGTTCCGCGCAGGACTAGTCCTGGTTGGCATTACAGTGTTATGGGCAGGCGTAATGCTTGGTGGAAACCAATCGTATCACTGCTCATTCGTCAAAAGGCTGAATAAAAAAATCGGCGTAGCTGCTTTGTCAAAAGCTGTTTGAAAATTACCATTGTTTTTTTTCTATTTGTTAGTCTATTCTTAGTTGTTTTTTCGAATTTGTACAAACGTGACAATTCAAAATTCGAATCCCAAATATTACACTAGCAACAGATGTTGTTCGATAGCGTTTCGCGTTAACCCACAGCCTAGACATATTCATGCCGTGGCGAATTCTTCGAACGATGGCCACGAACACACTCGGAATAACACGAAACTATTCCAGGAAACTCAAACAAAAAGCGAACCGACTTACACATTAGGATTCTTAGCACGTCAACTATAATAATACAATTAATTCCGTTTGTCACATCTGATAACAATGTACAAAGTTATATTTGCGGTTGTACTCACTCTTATTGTTAAGTTGTGAAGGTGGTTTTTGAGTAGTTGATGTGGATGTAGGTAAATTGATGCAGCTATAAAGAAAATCTTAAAAGGCTTCAACGTTATGGGAGGTAGCCCATTGGGAAAATTGATTCTGCGCATATATTATGATTTCCTTCTTTTAATTTTAATAATGATTATTTTTATTTTCCTGTAGTCGAGTGTGTATTCCATGCTAAGGAAAACTTTGAAAAAAGAATACCTACGAATGTTAGTGGCAGTCTTACATATTATTTGGAGTGTGTTTTTTTAGATAAGTACGTAGGCAAAGGAATTTTTATTTATTATTTCTGCAAAATAATACGAATATGAGTTTTTCTCTTTGCGTTATGTTTAGTTTACAAAATTAAGCATTAATCTGCAGTGTATAGTTCGCCCCAATGATTGAAATGACTCGGCTTCTACTTTAAAGGCCTTTAATCGACTCACGACATAGGCCCGTATCATAGAACGAGATTTAAAACTTGAGTAAAACCCAAGTCTAGATTACATTAGTCAAATATGAACCCTACGTAATAGGTCCAGCATTTATATTCAAAATGCAATCTCAAGTTCTATTTCACTTTTGTTTCTAGATGTGTATTACAGGCCTAAGGGTCGACGATCGTCATTGGAAAGACATTTTGTAGGTTGTCAGCAACATGCGGAAGTTAGATGGTTGCGACAAATTTGCAAACTCTCTTGTAATTTTCATGGCCCTGACTAATGCCATGCGGTCTCCAGCTTTGAACAGGTTTTTCGTCTCTTGGGGCAGGCTGAGTCGCAAGACTGAGGCATTAATTGGGTAAATGGACGAGAACTGTAAAACTAACAGAAAAGTAGCTTAAGGTTCATTTACACGTCTCCATACTTCAGCAGAAAATATCTAGTGTTTTTTTTGTTGGGCTTCTCGCAGACATTTCCGAGAAATGTAGCTACTCAACCGGATATTTCTGGCGAAGCTAAAAGAGGTCTGAGAGCCAGGGTTAAAATTAATACTATTTACAGGCTCGGCACGGGCCGGCGCGAGCAAGGGACAGGGGGGCGGAGAAGTATTTCCTATTTTCCTCCTTGAACGGAATGGTTTGGTCGCGGCGATGGGCCTCCGCGATGTTGGTGAGGCGGGCATCCTCGTCGGCGAGGGTGGTAAACCGGAAAATATCTAGTCTATCATAAAACTTCTCTATTAAAACATCCTAATTTTAATAGAGTAGATGGTTGGCAGGTTTGGAACCTGGTTGTTAAATTAATAAAATTCCAAACAACACACCACACTATAAAACATCAAGACACTGTGAGTGATTACTGTGTGCATCGAAACAATTTTTGATTAGTTTTGTACGGTAGATAAAATAACTTTTTAAATCTGTAACGACGCTTGTCACCTTAGTCATCCTGCGACCACGAACCCTGCAAAGTGTTCGAAACGTCAGGAAAAACTAAAATCAATAATACACGCGATTTAATCCGTTTAAAAATTGTTTTATTATAATGTGTAATAATCGCAAAAACCTAAGACATTATATCTAGTCTAGTTTTTGTTAGTGTTGTGTGTGTGTACAGCTCGTATTCGATTGACGTATAGACAAAATTATAGGAAAAAAATATTCAGTAATATACTAACATGTAAACCGCAGACTTTATCCTCTATAGAGGATTTCTGTGGTTTACACGGTTTAACCGTTTGAGTAACAAAATTGCAGTAGCTAAATGCGTACTCGGCCAAAGATTGGATATGTGTAAATAAATTTTTATTACAAATAAAATCATTTTGGGATTTGTGACTCAAATAAAACGGATGCCACACGTGGTGAGTACTGGCAAATTACCCCTAAAATGACGACATAATTATGGATATTTATGGGAGAGGTTTTTGTTCAGCAGTGGACGTCATATGGCTGATACATAAAGAGAATTAATGTCAAAAATTAAGTTAACATATCTAATTATTTAGGAAGATCAGCCCTCCCGCCTTTCTTCAGCAGTGGACGAAGTTTGTACAATGTGATGATAATTATGATAAGTTAAAACAGTGCAAACCAAATAACTAAATTTAAACTGCAAACCATTTCACAAAATCCACTACCACTAAGAATACTTCCAGCCATCCGAAGAGGATACGCGGTATTGGTGAGTGAGGCAGCCTACGGTTCGCCATGATTGTACGGCAAACAACAGTTGACTTATGTTGCTTCGATAATTGTAAGAGGGCAGCTAATCGAGATAGCTTATCATGTAGATCTAGTAGTAGCACATCCATATTTCCACGAAGAATTTGAATGAGGAATGACCTCGATTGCACTACCTCTACAAAATATGATGAATCAGATTCTATCATTTGAACCCACGTACAAGCAATTTAATTAATTTAATGTTAAGATAAACAATTTTAACGCTTCCAAGACGTATTTATTAGACTGTTTAGGTGCTATATAGGATTGATTTACTGAGGTTAAGCAACACTTGGAGTCAATAATGGAGTGGTGGCCCTGGGGTTTAGATTGAGGTAATTAGAATTTGCGAATGCGTGTAGCGTTTATTAAGTAACGATATTCAAGTTTACCATCTGTATGGGTCTTAAGTTTACAGAGGACCGAGTGTGAGTTTCTTTTTACACTCGAAACGTTAACGCGTGCATCGCGTTTATGGCGTACGCAAGGACGAAGCGGGCTTGTATCGGCTAGTTACTCAAGTAGTTGTTCCGGGTCTGGGTGTATTGTATGTGGAATTCATGTCTGTAAACGCACCCACGACACAGGAGAAATCCTAGTGAGGGGTAATGTTAAAAAAAAAGTATGTGACAAAATTGTATTGTCTATGTTTATCATGAATTTTAAGTTTGATGAAATATTATAAGCTAATTATTATAGTAAATAGATATACATACGCAATTACTATTTTATTCTCTTTGTACATGCGTGACAGACAGAGACGTACAGGCTTCCCAGGAGGTAGTTGAGCCGCTTCTTATACCCAGCTTAAAACTAGGAAGCTATGAATAATATGTGAATATATACTGTAAAGTTTATTTATACGTAATAAACAATTTAAAAATATTTTATACACGATTCAAACTAAAAATATACAGTCTATACTACAGTGTAACTAAACTAATTAACTATGAGAAAGGGAGCGCGTTTAGGCGTCAAAGTACTCCTCCTCATCGCTGTCAACTGGTAACGTACCCAGAAGACTGGCAGCATTACCACGTTGAATGGCAATGCCGATTCTTTGTCCAATAAATAGGCCAGCCTTCTGGTCACGCAAAGAGTCGACCAAACGTCTTATGAGGTTATTATATTGGCGCCGTTTGAGAATATCTGCCAAAGCCCGCTGAGCACAAGTTGCATCCCACACCAGAGGCCTCCCCCTTAGATTAACACAACGAGTGGTCACATGCCGCTCTCATCCAACGACTCCCAGCGACCTTCACCAGGTCTTCTGTCCACCTCATCAGTTCTACCAGCAATGTGCCTCGCCCATTGCCACTTCAGTTTACTAATCCTTTCAGCTATGTCGACAACTTTAGTTCTTCTACGGATCTCCTCATTTCCGATTCGATCTCGTAGAGCAATACCAAGCATAGCTCTCTCCATAGCTCGCTGAGTGACCTTGAGCTTTCTTATTAGGCCCATTGTGAGTGACCACGTCTCTGTTCCATATGTCATCACTGGTAACAGACACTGGTTAAAGACTTTCGCCTTGAGGCACTGCGGTATTGTTGACGAAAAGACGTTGCGAAGTTTCTCGACCGCTGCCTACAGAACGTCAACAACAACAAAAACGAGAACAGAGCTCACAACGGATATTGGGATGGGCACGCCATGGGCATTTGGCATGCGAAAGTCATGCCAAATTAAGAGTCTTGCCCATGTTCATTTTACCTATTGGGAAACTCTGTTCAGATTATCGAGCATTGTGCTGAGCTCTTGCAGCGATTCTGCCATGACTACGATATCGTCGGCAATTCGAAGGTGAGTGATAAACTTGCCGTTGATGTTAATGCCGAATCCTTTCCACTCCGGTAGCTTGAAGGCATCCACAATTGCAGCGGTGAACAGTTTCGGGGAAATGACGTCTCCGTCCCACACCAATCTGTAATGGAATGCTGTGCCGTGCTGTGTTCATGTACTTGGACCGACATGGTGGCGTTTCTGTATAAGCACTTCAACACTTCAATGTACCGATAATAGTCAATCTGGCACCGCTGCAGATTGCAGCACTGCCCAGGTTTCGATCGGATCGAAGGCTTTCTCATAGTCCACAAACGCCAAGCATAGTGGCAGATTATACTCTTCGGTCTTCTGTATAACCTACCGCAGCGTATGGATGTGGTCTATGGTACTGAAACATTTTCGGAAATCGGCTTGTTTGGGAGGCTGGAAGTCATCAAACCTGCGCTCGAGTCGATTCGTGATGACCGTTGAAAACAGCTTATAAACATGGCTCGAAAACGAGATGGGTCTGTAATTCTTCAATAGGGTGTTATCACCCTTTTTGAAGAAAAGCACCACCTCACCTCTGTTCCACGCTTCCGGCGTTGTGCTCTCGAGGAAGACGGAATTGAATAGCTTATGAAGGACGTTAAGTACCGGTGCGCCACCCGCTTTCAGAAGCTCTGTCGTAATTTCGTTTCCTTGTTATTTTTAAGCTGTTTCAAGGCCATCCTAATCTCGTACAGCCCTGATGTCCGGGATATCCTCGGTATAGTGTCGGGTTAGTTTGGCTCGCGGGTCTTTGTCCGAGCCAATGGTTACCGAGGTGTATAGCTGCCGGTAGAAGTTCACGATCTCTCTCAACACATCTGGCTTACTTAGTGTGCAAACGTCAATTTGGTATTACCTATTTGCCGATAGCGACCTAACAGGCGAAGATCTCTGACGCGCCTCTGTCGGACAATCAATGAATTAAAAACGTTCATTATTTTTAGTTCCACTGGTGGCTACTGGCGCTAGTAACTATGCATCTTACACAATAGTGACAGGCGGGCGATGCCTTACGTAATACGAATTTTTTTGTCGCTTTGCCACCGGTGGATCCTTGGCTGCGCGATAGCTGCTATCGAGTCTGCTGTTGCTGTTTTTAGCTAATCAGCCCGCCAGAACGCAGCAGCCAACTGTATCAGCTACTGCCCCAGCCATGCCGTCACTTTTGATTAGAATTGTGCGGTAGATAAAAAATGTCTGTAACTAAACCTATCAAGGTTATTTTTTCGTTGACTAAGGTGATCCTTAGTCAACCTGCGACCACAGGACGCTAAAAAGTGTTCGAAACGTCAGGAAAAATAAAAATCTATAATATACGCGATGTAATCCGTTTAAAAGTATTTTATAATAATGAGTAATGATCGCGAAAACCTAAAACATTATAATATGATGATTCATTGTAATGTAGGTAGGTGTTTAATTGTTTTAAAATATTTGCTCCGTAAATTAACCGCCATTTTGGTGTTTAGAAAACCTGATGTCACTATGAACCATACCATGTAATAAACCAACCACCCTTGAACCGTCAAAAATATAAATAAGATTGTCAAATTATTCAAATGTAAGCAATAACCGGTCTAAGTAGACCTCAATTAGTTCTATGTAATTACTGAAATAACTGGCGTCGATCACTTATTGAGCCCACGCTACGCATAATAGACTCGTTACTCCGTATTACCTCTATTATTTATGAAAATGAACATACCTACTAGAGTTATTGATGATTTACTAGATGCCATAAATGGAAAACTTGTGAAGATCTAACAAAGAAGATGTTAACCGGGTAATTTCGCTTCGAGTCACAATTAAAAAGTTACGGAATGTGAATTTCAAATTAGCTGCGCGCTGCGATTCTAGACGGTTCGAAATATAATCTTCAGCCAGTTTTCTTTTTACAAATCGGTGTCGCCCCTTTTTTTTTATTTGACTTCCACGACGGAATACCTACTTACGTAACTGCGAAACACGTTGCCTCGAAGCTTGTTACCTCGATGACGCACTTAGTATCTTTGGAAGACGTTGTCTTGTTATGTTTGCAGTGTTAGGGTGGCCTAAGGGCTACCTCAACCGCACCTTAACCTACTATTTCAGCTAAAACGTTATATCTCTATTTGAATATAACCCAAATATAGCTTACATTCATTTTAAAAATAGATGCAAGTAATTTATTTGACGTTAGGTTTTAATAAAATATGTTGCACTCACAAATGGTCGATCCTTCAAAAACCGATAGTAAGCTGGGAATTGCGCACTGGCGCCAAAATGTAAGGCAAGCAAGATTTTATACAGCTGGTAAGCTTAAGCATTGTTCTTATTAGTGTTATGCTACTCGTTTTGGTTGGTCGAGGCATAGGCAAAGGTACTCGATAATGTCCACTTTTCTGATAGGCTATCACATTCCAGAAAAATATATCCCCATAAAGATCATACATAACTCAGAGCTCACATTACAAGTAACACGTGTATTTTGGCTTCTGATTCATGGTGCCCACATTTCGTCGCCTGTACATTATAATCTAATACAATCACTGCGTGCCTTATCGTTGCTACTTAATGCAAATTCGAATATTCGAAATTTAAAACCTCAAAGTGTTGCGCACGCGCCGCGAACATGACTCACACACGCAATAGGGTCACGACACTCGGTCCTACTATAGTTAACTATAGTATGTATGTAGTTTGTATGAAACTATATAAATGCCGCTTACCAAGTTTTGATTACGTATCATTATTTACGGAAATATAGTTTTGATCCTATAAAGTATACCTAGAACAATTTGCAATAGAAGAATAGTTTGGATTTTATTACATTTTTATGATAGGTAATGTTTTTTTTTTAAATCTTTAATTGAATTAAAAGTTATCTCTAACATCTATTGTACTTAAATTTTTATCTTGGTGATCAAAAAAGTGTACTTGGCGCAGGGCTATGAAATTCATCATCAATCATCAGATCGGCCATTTATGCGTCAACTGCTGAACAAAGGCCTACCCCATAGATTTCCACAACTGCATCATTATTTTGGGGGGAATTTGTCAATACTCACCACGCTTGGCAGGCGGGTTGGTGAGCGCAGTATGATATTCTTAATGCGGACACCACACGGAACAACATATAATACTAATAAATACCCATAAGACTGATATTGAATAATGAAAACCATTTGTATAAAATAAAATTTTAATTAGAATTCATAGCCAAACAAAAAACATTTTTATTTGAAAGGTCCAGTATTGCAGGACGGCAATTAATAAAAACATATTGTCTGTGTGGTGTCCGGATTGTCCGTATGGTGTCCGGATTAAGAATAGAGCACTACTCCATTTCCTCTCGTGGACGTCGTAAAAGGTGACTAAGGGACTCTAAACCAGAGGCAATGGGCAGCAGCGTCCGTTCTGTGAAACGGTAGCTATACTCCGCTTACCAACCCGCATGCCAAGCGTGGTGAGTATTGGCAAATACCTCCCAAAATGATGACATTGTCGTGGAAATCTATTGGGGAGGCCTTTTTTCAGCAGTGGAAGTATAAATGGCCGATATGATATGATGATGATGTTTTCAACACGTTTGAATCTTTTCGTCGTCATGGATACGTTGAAAAATCGAGTAATTATGGAATATGAGTACCGTTATTGCAGCAACGCGGCACAAACGGCATGCAACATCAACGACGTTTACGGAGCAAACACTAGAAACAAACGCGTAACCCGTAATTGGTTTGCCCGCTCCTGTTCTGGATCTTCCTTTCCAGAATTTGAATAACTTTGGTGTGAGAAAAGAATCAGTACCCGAAAGGCAGTACAAAATGCCTTTAAAGAGTTTGTCACCGCCTGTCCATCTCGTTTCTTCAAAAAGGCCATCGATAAACTGCCACTGTGTTGGCAAAGATGCATCGATTGCATGGGTGATTACTTTGATTAAAAAAAGACTGTATACTTGTACTTTATTTCGTACAAAACGGCAATTTCATAGGTAAAAACCTAATATATTACACACAAACATCAGCTCATAAACTGTTACTATTGAATAAAGGACTCACAATGATCACTACAATGAGCAGTCATTGGGGATATTGCTATAATCACCACACTTGGCAGGCGCCTTATTAACACACAGGAGCCGCAGCTGCCTTTCCTCTCAATCAACCCTTAGTCGCCTTTTACAACACCCACCCACGATCTATTCTTTATCGGCAAGTCGTGCTACAGACAGTAAAGCTAGATAGACCTAATAAGCTTTCGTTTCGTTGAGAACTGGAATTCATCAACTGTCATCAAAGACTGAATAGGTTCATCGTTCTAGCCACTGATGCACGTGCAAATAAAACATTAACATTTGAATCAAAACCATTTTTTATAATAACAAAATCGTGTACCCATCACTGTCAATTAAAATTTACACATGTTTTTGACAGTTCAAGTATCAAGACATGTCAATCACAGCGTGCGCCTACGCAGCGCCGCTACGTAGGATCGAGAGACGAATACATTATTTTATTGTAAGTAGGCGAACGCTCGGTAGATATGACTGGCGACGACAAATTGTTATTACGAATTTATCGATGCACGGCAATCGAGAAGTACCTAATCAAGAAATCAGCGGATATTAATTTAGTTCAGTGATTTATCGTCGATAGGTATTTGTTCGTATGTCAATTTTGAGACAAATGTTGGGTATGTACTAGTCTCCTAGTAACAAGTAGACGACGAATTAATAATCACTTCTCCGACTCATTATGTGTTAGCCGTAATCTTTGGTATCTTATTAATATTACAAGTGTAAAAGTTAGTAGGCAAGTTCTGATATTTGTCACTCAATTACAACCGACAATCTTAAACGGATTTAAATGGAAGAGTGTTCAAAAAAGTAAAGTATTCCCTACTTTACTTTTTTGAACACTTTGAAGAACAAATTGCCGCACCGTCCTCTTTATATCGTTTTATTTAAAGAGTATATCAGCATCATCAGCATCATCAGCATCATCATCATGTTACCCAAAAAACGTCAACATACGATCCCACACTGTATTATTCCGTGCGGTGTCTGTGATAAGAATATAGCACCACTCCCAACTCCTCCCATGGACGTCGTAAAAGGATTCTAAACTAGGATTGGCAGCAGCGTCCCTTCTGTAGAATAATAACAGCTATTCTGCACTTACATACCCGAGCGGTGGCGGGTGCCAAGCGTGGTGAGTCCTGACAAATTCAACCCTAAATTACCACACAATTGTGGAAATTTATGGGGGAGGCGTTTGTTTAACAGTGAACGCTCTTTGGCTGATATGATGATGACAATAAATTAATTTTATGCGTTCGATCAGTATCTAATTCTCTTTTTTGAATAAAAGAGTTTTTTTAAACTATCCGCACTAGTGTTTCTCCTGTGTCGTCGGTATCTCACATGCTCAAACACCCAGACCCACATAATGTTGTGATGATGTTACATTTATACATTCAGGTCAAGCTAATATAAAGCGTGTTAAAAAGAGTTATGAATGGCTCCTTGACGAGAAGTTCAAATATTGACACGTAAACATTCCTTCCACTTAATACGAACTTAATACAAAGTAAAAAGGAATTAGCTTTTAAATAAATACAATAATAAATATTCAAAGACATTAAAATCTAGTACATTTTTAACAGGCTATAGAACAGGCAACAATCTGGCAAGAAGATAGATAAAAAGCAGATATTATAATGAAATATAGAGACAAATCAAATGATTGCCACCGAAGCACTATCGTTAATTAATTTTAAAACTGTCAGAGTAGATACGCAGTTGGATTGCCATCAATTTCTACAATTGGTACCAATTTTTTGTATTCAGTTTTTACTTTTTAATTCTAATGTAAACATTTTTGATTCTGTGGCAAAGGTGACAACCTCCTTCGTTCGTTCTTGCGCGGTTAATTTAAGTATTTCAAGTAAAAGTGAAACTTTTACGTAAAGCGATAAATTCAATCGTAAGTATTCGCATTCCTGCCAATATTCGATGTTAAAATTGCAATTGACAGCTGTCATTGCGGGTTGAATCGGAAACGGCTCTTTGACTTTCATGTTCTTTTTTTTTAAGAAGCTTGTGTGGTCTTTGGCAATGTTGGTTTTGACAAATTCAGATACAGTATGAAAAGATCTCTGTTGGTGGATAACAGTTTAGTTCTTGTTTTTAATTTTGGTAGTTTGTATAATTATATTAAAAGCATATACATGTTGGCCGTTAGAGAGAAGAAGGTTCTTGAGTGGCGACCATGTTCTAAAAAACGCAGTACCGCCTCCAGCAAGTGAGGCCTTTGTTCAGCAGTGGACACCTGATATGCCGATGCTTAAAAGTATTGCAAAGCTGTTTTAATAGAGACAAAACAGCGTAGGCAGTATTAAAAAATTTGGCTAGCTTGTCGTGGATCTTGTTTTAAATATCTGTAGAGTTTCAAGCTTATCTATTTCTTTTAAGATTTTTCTTTTTGTCTCACTGTGAAAACTCTGTCCAGGAAGTACCTACGTACTCATGATCAAATATTTTATTTCTAGGGTATCCAATGCTTTTTCCTTGTTATCCCGTGTGGTTCCCGGCAAAGAACAGGCATATGGGGCCCTTGATATCAGAAGGATGGGCAGCAGCATCCTCTCGTGTGCTAATAACAACCCGCCTGGCAACGTGATGTTTATGGCAATATGACCCCTATGATGCTCGTTGTAGTGACCATTGGGAGGTACATGTTCAGCAACAACCTTTACAGGGTGATGTGTGTGTGCAATATTAGTTGCTTGTAACATCATTGATATAGTATATATCTACCGATTTTTTTTTATTGGGCCCACTGGAAATTCTGCATGAACTTCCTCCGCCCTTGGGAAGGACGGAGGGGTTTGCCAGACTCCTACCAGCTAAAGCCACTGGGGCGGTCATCTTCGGCACCTAGCCCCCTCGTATGATCACACTAGAGAATAAATGTCTACCTAGCTCTACGATGTTCAATAAGAACATAATTACGAAATTTAAATCTTGTGTTCACTATTGCTGGTGTTTTACAAACTGCGAGTTCCATTATCGTCATCGATGTAATACGTACTTAAGACGACGTTGACCAACATATAACTAGCTCCACCATTTTCAATAAGAGTATAATTCACGATATCGGCCATACAACGTCAACTACTGAACCAAAGCCTCCCCCATAGATTTCCACAACTGTATCATCATACTGGTGGGAATTTGCCAGTTCTCACCTCGCTTGGCAGGCGGGTTGGTGAGCGCAGAATGGCTACTGTTCCACAGAAAGGACGCTGCTGCCCATCCCTCTGGTTTAGAGTCCCTTAGTCGCCTTTTACGACGTCCACGGGAGATGGAGTGGTGCTATATTCTTAATCCGGACACCACATGGATCAAGAGCAATAAGAGTATAATTATGAAATTTTAATATTTAAGTCAAAGAATTATAAAGTAAAAACTGCTTCAGGTGTTTAACCCTAAGTGTTGACATGCCGTGGGTGTTTGTAAAGGATTCAGTCGGTAGATAAATCGCGCAAGATCAAGTGTTCTTGACCTAGTGCACAAGTGGCAGTAAGTAGGTTGTACTAACTGTAGCACTTGATATAACCACTTCTACGTATGTAATTAGGTGTAGCCTATTGGATTTGTTTTGAAGTTGATAAATTCCATATATATTGATAAAAACCGTGTGGTGTCCAGATTAAGAATATAGCACCACTATCTCCTGCCGTGGATGTCGTAAAAGGCGACTATGATATTAGCCAATTGATGGGCAGCAGCGTTCTTTGAGTACATTTATAACTCAACTGCGATCGCCAACCCGTCTGCCAAGCGAGGCGATTATGGCAAAACCCCGCAATGGGCCCCACAACACAAAACCATACCGGTGGCTGTGGCAATCTTTGGGGAAGGCTTTTGTCCAGTAGTGGACGTTTTTCGGCTGAAATGATGATGATGATGAGTACAATTGTTGATACTGCTCAGTTTAGAACGATATGTTTCTTCTTAACTAAGCATCTAGTACCTACATTTAGTACATAGATGTCGTTGGCGTGGTACAAGTATGTCAGTCCCATCCTGTAGTTGCTTTGCTATTGCAGAATGTGTACTCTTATATTTGAGAGTGAAGTTACAAATGTATGCCATACTGCGCTCATCTCCCGTCTTGCTAAGCTTTGTCAATACTGGCAATTACCCCCAAAATTACGACACAATTATGGAAATCTATGGAGGAGGCTTTTTCATCTGTGGACGTCCTTTGGCTGATATGATGATGATGATGATGATGTGTGACGAGAGAAAACAAATGTCCCGTGAGATATTAGCAGAAGTATACGAGTTTAGTGAACCTTGCGTTAACCAATGACGTATTGCTCAGCCGTGTTAAGTAAAGTTAAGTCGATGGTGGATGGTGGATGCTTCCCTATTAATTTTGGGATGAATAGATGCATCTGAGTAACTTACACAACTTGTTCTGGCATTAGTGGATTTAGATTATAGTGAGGTTCTTAGGCGATGGCCGACTAAATAAAATAATGTAATAATTGCGATCGTGATTATAAAGACATAAGTATATAGTCCTTAACACCAATACAATTTCTTTAAAATGTGCAGGTAGCATATGAACTTGAAAAGGATTTTTTCGCATGAGCATTCGGTGTGTGGTCCGTACGCATGTAACATTGAGCAGACAATTGCAAGCTATTTGCTTAGTTTGTTAACAATGAAAATTACATAGATGTTAGCGACCGGACTCACGTACGCTACATGAGTCAAACGATATAAAATCAGTAATAACCAGACGGACCATAGCCACACAATCGAGAACTTATCGATTCATCGTTTGTCCTGCGTCGCGTGCCAAACCAATGCTATTCGCGCAGGCATACGATTAATTTATTTATTGAAATCAATACTAATATCTGCCAAGACAATGGCCCCAAATGAAAATGCGTACACACATATGGCATGTCGGAATGCTAAACGGAGCGGCGTCATTTATTCAATACGCCATTTTGCATTCGATTTTGAGGTTATTAGATGCAATCGGAATGCGTGCGGCCATACTTGATTCGGTTCGTCTATATTCGGTCGTCTTCGGCTCCCGTCGGCGGTTTATGGTGACAATTGACGTATGTAATGGCAGTGTCATAGATTTCTGGGAAGATAAAAAGCTAATTAAATTCATAGGGAAATTGTAATAAAAGAATGCCGAAATGTAACGCCGTATAAGGGTAGCTTTATGGCTGTTTTATGTGATTGAATTGTGTTATTCGCTCATCGCGTATTTATAAATACAAATTTAAACAGTTGATTACAATAATATATGCGTCACATATTTTTAATCACGCAGTTTAGAATTGTTTAGGGGAATGTTATATGTTTTCCAACTCTATACGTATAGCTATGCGGAGCTATACACAATTATTATTTACATATTATATTCATTAGCCGACTTATTTGCGGGTTGACAGAAACTATTAATAAGATACCTGACAACTACCGACAATTATAGGTACGTATGATATTAAGTTATATACCACAGTATATCTACTTGAATCCGACTCCAGTGGTCAACGTGAATAATATTTACTCAAAGCACAGAAGTTGTAGAGGAAAATTGGTGGACCTAATGTCCCAAGCCGAATAGCGTGAGACATGACATGTGGGTTACCGCGTTCTGATATTCAATATTTAAAATTTAATATCGCGTCCATTTGTATCATGTGACAATCCTGTAAACAACGAGTCAATCTAGGAAAGCTGTTCACAGCAGAGTTTAGGCCCATGCGCTGGAAACGTCAATGACATACCAGTGAAAAAACATTTATTATTTCAAGTTGTAAGTTTAATGTACTCGTATTAAAGGCCCTATTCAAACAAACGCGTTACACTGGGTTATGATACAAGGCATCATAGTTGTGACGCTCCTTAATTAATACAATTTTTTTTTTTTAAAACGTTGCCCCACACTAGGATTTCTCCTGTGTCGTGGGTGCGTTTACAGACATGAATTCCACATACAATACACCCAGACCCGGAACAACTATCTGCAGATCATACAAATATTTGTTCCGTGTGGGAATCGAACCCACGACCCGGAGCGCAGCAGTCGACTGTATCAGCCACTGCACCAACCGTGCCGTCTGTTTTGACAGATTATTGATTTACAGTTTTTACCTTAAAGTTTACCGTCTAACCTCAGCTAATTAAATACTGATACTCGTTTGCACATAGCTGAGTAAGAAGTAGCTCCTACCACAACTTACAAGCTAATTGACGAAGGGTTTCCAACTCGGCTGGCTGGAGGTACTCTATGGCTGGAAGCCCTATCGCACCTTAAAAATAATACACTTTTACTAATAATCAAATCAATACTTTTACTAATAATAATAATCAAATCACAATGCATTTATCATCATTTCGGCCGAATCCGAAGTCCACTGCTGGACACAGGCCTCCCCGAAAGATTACTACTATTACATTAAATTTTTACCATGATAAGTTATCATAATAAAGCAATTTTAAACGGATTAAATCGCGTGTATTATTGATTTTTGTTTTTCCTCACGTTTCGAACACTTTGCAGGGTTCGTGGTCGCAGGATGACTAGTCATCGATTTAATCCGTTTAAAATTGTTTTATTATAATGTGTAATTAAACCTAAACAATACTATGATAAGTTATCACCAATTTATTTTTCATCATGTTGGTCAGTTAAGATTATGGTACCATAAATGACATGATATAAGCAATTTGATACCAACTATAGTTTTAATCTTGATTTACCTGTTTTTTTTAATTTATTTGTAAAAACTACGTAGACTTTTTGTTTTATAGCGCGATGTCTTTTGAAGCACTCGTCGTTTTAATAACAAAATTAATACATCATTCATTAATGCCTTAATATTAAACACATACTAAGTACTGTTTCAAAATATGTAACAGTTTTTATTCAAAACAAATAACTTGGTGTAACTACCTATAAGGTATACCCGTTTACACAATTGTCTGCAAGCCAATTTGAACGTTTAAACAATTTAACAGGGAACCGATGACGCGTAGATAACCTTTATTCATATATCACTTCAGTCAGTTTCACACTGCTGTTTTGAATTCCGTCGACAGATCAATCAGCTTAAAATAGGTTTTGATTTTGCACCAGGCTTAGTGAAAGATTATTTTAGCCTGCCTGTCCACCGGAGCGGAGAAAAGCGGAGACGAGAAATATGGGCCAATAGAAAACTTATATTATCACGTATCAAGGACAAAGTTACTCGGACAGATTGAAAGCGGAAGCCACAACACCCGGTCCTTTGACCAAAAGTTGTGGCGCAGCTTGGGAGATGCCTATCCCAGCTGTGGACTGCGAAAGGCCGAGTTGATTGATTGATATGGCCAATAAGGCCAATTTTCCCAGCTCCACTCTACTAAACTTCAGTGGAGAGTCAGCCTTATGTCTCTCTCTGGCTCTTAATCACATGCAGTCGTGTGACTTTTGACTGTCAACCTGAAATTTAATAGATCTAATATTTATGTCACACAGAAATCGGCAAAATCATGACAAATGTGTTAATAAATTACTGTCGTGGACCCCCTTTAGGTAGGGAGTTTTATTAGGCCCTGGAAGATATAGCATATACACGAATTAGACCAAGTAAATGACAAGCTACCTTTTACCTCTTTTTATTGGCCGTCATTAGAAATTCTTCACAAACTTCCTCCGCCCCGGGGAAGGACGAAGGGGTACGACTCCGACCGGCTAAAACAACTGGAGCGGTCATCTTCGGCACCGAAAGGGGGGCTCCAGGCGCTAGTACGATGACACTGGAGACGACAAGCTACCTAATATCACTAGAACTAGCTAGCATAGTGACATGTAAAAGCGTCGACAACAATCTATTTACAGATTCTTGCAGATCATACTTAAATGTGGATGGTAGATCTTCACCAAAAAAGAATCATCCAAATCAGTGCATATATACATATATCGAAGCTATACATTCGCCTCCTTTTTTTTTGATCATACGAATAAAATCAAATTTTAAACATCGAACGCGCAGTAATTTATCGCGCGCTTTTTCTAAGCTTTGTCTGTAAAATCAAGACTACGTTATGTCCTCTGAACATAGCTTCAGTAAAGTATTACAATGAATGACCTGTCCCACTTGGCACGCATCTTGGCAGCAGTGTTTGATCAATGGTTACTCACTCCCTAAAATAATTCTTTAGTCACTTGTACAAAACGGCTTAGTATTGGAACGAAAGTACTGTCTGCATGGCTTTTTTCTTATGGTACACACGACTACATATCAAGCTGCATTTCCAGTATAAGTGGATTTCACATTGCACGATTTTCCTTACAATGAGAGGTCAGCGTATACGGGAAATTTATCTTGTTATGTGAGGATGTACATAATTTGCTGACGGATTGTGTTAGGAACCATAAGTAAAGGGAAATTATAATCAATGAATTTCAATTAAGTGTGTTAGAGGTAGTGTTGGTTCAAACCTTTGACGGCATGGTTGGTGCAGTGGCGGATACAGTCGACTGCTGCGCTCCGGGTCGTGGGTTCGATGCCCGCACGGAACAAATATTTGTATGATCTGCAGGTAGTTGTTCCGGGTCTGAGTGTATTGTATGTGGAATTCATGTCTGTAAACGCACCCACGACACAGGAGAAATCCTAGTGCGGGACTACGTTTTAAAAAAAACAATAACCATTTTAGCACATCAAAAATCAGATGTTGCAAAAACATTATTTCAGTTGGTATACCTCATTGATGGAGACTTTTCTTTGAATACTAGATCTAGTATATTTTTATGCTTCTCGG
This sequence comes from Diloba caeruleocephala, assembly GCA_947459985.1. Classification (NCBI taxonomy): domain Eukaryota; kingdom Metazoa; phylum Arthropoda; class Insecta; order Lepidoptera; family Noctuidae; genus Diloba; species Diloba caeruleocephala. Next base: position 8,320,869 of record OX381627.1, on the reverse strand, counting down.
AGACATTTCCGAGAAATGTAGCTGCTCAACCGGACATTTCTGGTGAAGCCAAAAGAGGCCTACAACCAGGCTTAAATTAATATTAAAATCTAAGCAACAAGGGCGCCCCCTGTGGGACATGGACCTTGGCTTAGGGCGTTGCTGGGTATAAACAGATATTGTTTTGGGGATAGCTGGATCAGTTCTATTAAATTTTTGTAGGGGACGTTTATATCTGCAGGTTTACTACTTGAACTTGAACGGAGTGGTATTATCGAGGCGACGGGCCTCCGCGACGTCGCTGAGGAAGGAACAACTATCTGTAGTAGTATTTATTCCGTGTGGGACATTAAGTATCGAACCCGCGACACGCAGCGTATAAAGCAAGCGATTAGCCACTGCGCCAAACGTGCTGTCTTCTTACTTGGCGACAGTACCTACCTATGAGTATTTAACTACACTGTAGTAATCGCTCACCTTAAACCGAACATCATTGATCATTATGGATGAATTGCATGGGTACGTTGCTATCTGGACGTAACACTTTTTGATCACAAGCCTGAATTATCATATCAGACCTCAAAGCTCCACTGAATATTAGACCCCCAATAGTAGTTAGATTAATTATTATCATCGCCATAACCACCACACTTGGTTGACAGACTGGTGTCAATTCTCCATCACCCATTGGTTGATCCTATTGAGAATATCCTATTCAGAATAGCCGGCAAAAAACACCATGCATACTCTTTTAAAAGAGATCACAATCTTGATTGACATAAATTATTGTAAAAGATAACACGGTTGGAGCTGTGGCTAAGCGATTGGTTTTCTGCGCAACGTGTCGCAGGTTCGATCCCCGCACGGAACAAATATTAGTGTGATCTGCAGATAGTTTTCGGGTCTGGATGCTTTGTGCATGTGAACTGTATGTCTGTAAACTGCACCCACGACACAGGAGAAATCTTAGTGCGAGACAAAGATTAAAAAAAAAATTGTCAGTTAAGAATATACAACAATAATATTATAATAATTCTTTAATATAATAATCCTTATATATAATATAATAGTTTCCGTGTGTTGTCCGGATTAAGAATATAGCTTGACTCCATCTCCATCCGTGGATGCCATAAAAGGCGGATAGGGGACTAACCTGAGGTATGGACAGTAGCGTGCTTCTGCGTGAAACCTGTCAAGCTGTTGTTACGTCTTTTCTTAGAATAAATGGTACAGTAAAGAATTAAACTAATTATGAGACATTGTTTGTATAACATTTATTTTATAACAGGTAGGGAAGTGGGTTCGGTACTCTTGAGAGAGTCCTTTATTTGCACTAACAACAGAACCAAAAATACGCTCTTGTAATCGACGGGTAGGCGCCTATCGCTGAGCGATCAGAACAGCTATAAGACTGCGACACGGTGAGAAGTCTTCTGCACGGGAACGTGACGTTTCACGACGATTAGTAGGTCGCATTTGTTCGGTTGCCGGATGATGTAGGCACACCCAAGCGGCAAAATATAGGGGTGAATATGAACCCCGATCGCGGGGTTTCACTGTTCACTTTGTTTTTATTAATAATAATTTAAGTAAATGATAGATACAGATGGATACAGTACAGCTGATGACTTTCGCAATCACTAATTAAAATATGTTGAAGATTACTTGTTCGCGGGTGATCGAACATCAGTCTCAGTGTGAAGTGAGAGGACTTGTCGCCAAGTGCCCCTCCTCACCCGCTGCGGCGACCGTCGCTGTGACGTTCGAGACTTATTTTACTATATTAAAAAACTGAATGTGAAGTGTTGTTTGTTAGTTGAAATATATTGTTTAATAAGTCAAACTTTTTAAGAATAGGTGATTAGCTTTAAGTTTAGATTAATTTTAGATTTTATAATAATGTATTTATTTATCCCTAGACAGTAAGTATTAAAATGGGCTAGAATAGTTTAGAATTATAATATTAAAGTTTTGCAACAATGTAACACTGTCAACAATTTACACAAGTATAAACGAAATATAAAACCTTTATCAGTACCTCTGGTGTTGTATACAGACAATTCAATAATCATACTCAATAGTACACTGCTGTCCAAACTTTTGACTTCCCATTTTTTCACCCGTATGATATTCATAAACCACTTCCTGCGCCTCGGGGAAGGATGGAGGGTCATGCCAGACTCATACCGGCTAAAACTCTGGAGCGGGCATCATTGACACCGAAGACGGGATTCACAAAGTCCTCGATACAATCACATTAGAGCCGTCTATCGGTGCTACGCCTTAGGCACATCTAGGAGGGAATGACTATAAAGCAGTCATCCCCTCTAGCGGTGGTGAGGCAATGGTAAAAAGGCCACCCTTCCAGGCAAATCTTGGGAGGATTGTAAAGGATCCCCTCGAAGCCATCTATCGTCCCCTGTTACCTTTTACAACACACAAGACTGGAGGATTATTATCATAAACATATATTTTAATTGAACCAACATCCACTCTTGCCAGTTTTACAATAATATAAAATAAAATATGAATACTGCACGTTATACTAACAATATTAACATTGCATGTCTGCTACCTACAGCGGCGCACGCGCATGACTCACGTCCTGCTAGCAGGCAGCGATGCGACAGGATTTTCCTTCTGGTTTTTATGATTTCCTGATACTAACCTGTGTTTTGTGTGTTAACTATAAAAGTTAAATAATAAAGATGGAAGAGGAAATATTTTGTTAAAAATATAGTTTGCGCAGGGTTGCCTACATTACAAAAAATATCTTGTTTAACATTCGAAATGGTAATAACACGGTTGGTACAGTGGCTGATACAGTCAACTGCTGCGCTCCGGGTCGTGGGTTCGATTCCCGCACGGAATAAATATTTGTATGATCTGCAGGTAGTTGTTCCGGGTCTGGGTGTATTGTATGTGGAATTCATGTCTGTAAACGCACCCACGCACACAGGAGAAATCCTAGTGTGCGGCAAGGTTTTAAAAAAAAGAAAATATCTTAGGAAATAAAAGTTAGTCGGAAAATGTAGTGTTTGCTCGCTTATGCCATGTGGAAAAATAATTCCAAGCAAGCGCGATAGAGACGGAACAAATGCATATGTACCGATTAAAAAAACACATTTCTTGATAAATTTGTGGTAATTTTTTTTAAGAAGTGGGTATAACATTATTACTTTTAATTTTTTTTTTGTTACTTATGTTATATAAAAAGACTAACTAAAGTTTTCGGCAAATAATAGGCCACTCCTCTCTATCCACCTACGGATGTAGGGACCGAAAGACCTAAGGGTATATCCAGAGGATGTATAGCCTGTATCCTCATAACAACATACAGCGAATATCTGTCTGTGGTGTCTGCCGTTTGGGGCAGAAACGTTGTCGATTAGACACCACGCACCGGAAAACGCAGCGTAGGACTCCAACGAGAAGAACAGACGACCCAGTGAAGGTCGCGAGTCATTGGATGCGGGCGGCATGTAAGCGGTCGTTGTGGGAATGTATCCCCATAGGAGGCCTTTGCTCAGCAGTGGACGGCTTTCTTGATGAATTAATAATTATTGAGCTTTGTAGCTTATATAGGGAGACCTATGGTCAGCCATTAACGTTCATGGCCTGATGTGATTATGGTGTAACAGTAACGAAAGCAAAACCAGTCGTTTTTGAATATTGGAACTGGGACTTCAGATCTAATTACTTATTGCATGATGTAAAAAGTTTTCAATTAGAATTTAGACATACGAGTATCGATTAATGTGACAGTAATAAAATCCAAGAATATTTATTCGTTTCAGCCGAACAAAGTCCACTGCTGGACACAAGCCGCCTCAAAGATTGCCACAACAACTGGTCTGGGGTTTTTGCCATAATCGCCACGCTTGGCAGGCAGATCCCAGTTGAGTTGCTGCCCCATTCTCTGGTTAATCCCATAGTCACGACACCCACGGGATGAATTGGGTTGGTGCTATCGTAGCCGGCACCACACGACTCAAATATGAACGAATATTTATTAAGTGTACGTAAATCTTAGTTTTGCTTTGAGAGAATTCTAATGACATAAAACTTTTCTTATGAAACATCAAAGATAAAATATCTTTATCTCTAATATGAAATATATGTTTTATTCATTGATCTTTCTGTAATTAATCGTTCCAGCGAAGTAATTACAGCCAACAGCAAAATGCACTTCCCTAGATCATGTTTACAGATCAGTCTTATCTAGGCTGAGATACTTAATTACTAATTGCCTAGAAACTTCAGGAAAATATAGCAGAGTGCCTCCTATTACGTCATAAATAATTAGTCGACACTCTGGGTGTGACAAGGATTACTTCAGGTGTAAGCTAGTTCGAGTACATTAACAACTCAACTGCGATCGCCAACCCGTCTGCCAAGCGTGGCGATTATGGCAAAACCTCCCAATGAGCCCACAACACACCCATATCGGTCGTTGTGGTGATCTTTGGGGGAGGCCTGTGTCCAGCAGTGGACTTCATTCGGCCGAGATGATGAAGCTATTTTTTGCACTCGTCGTAAGTTATAGAGAATGAAAGATATAGCTTCAGGACCAACTGCTACAAAACAATTACTATAGCTCTAACCTAACTGACGACACGGTTGGTGCAGTGGCTAAGCTGTTGTCTTCCTGCGCTACGTGTTGCAGGTTCAATCCCTGCACGGAGCAAATATTTATAATCATGATATACCCTAAAACCCTATCGGTTTTAGGGATTTCGGGTTAAGATGTTTATGTATGTGATATTTATATATGTAACAAAATCCTTGATACAGGAGAAACATTGGAGGGGAAATCGTAAAAAAATACAATGAGGTAACTCTATTAGGAGCCGAACCTAATTTAGGGATTGTACCGCTTGTCCTAGGTACAACTGGGGCGCGACTAAATGTCTTTCATCACCATTATCTCAAAAGAACATTTTCCTGCGCTACTCGCATGCGCCGACCCCAAGCGCAATATGTTAGTCATATTGCAAAGGTTTTGGCAATAGGGTTTTAGTCGACCGCTTGCCTGACACCAACCCTCCTTGGGGTAGTGTTGGTCGTTTACCCACCACCTGCGGGTTACCCAAAATGTTTCATGGTACGCACCGGGTTTCAAACTACCATAGACGCCTTCTACGACGCCCACGGGATGCGATGAGGTACTCCTATTTATGGCTACACGGCAAAAAATTACATTTATTTTAAAGCTTCAAAATAGTACATAACATGCACCATTTAAGATTTAAATATGACTAACCTCTCAACGCTTTAGCTTGCTCCGGGCAAGAGCAAAAGGCAAGCCAAAACGAAATTCTGGTTTCCGACAAATCTCGCCGCTCCTTAAGTACCTCGCGCCCTCAGTTTAATCCTATTTAGAATTTATGGTAAATCAGACTCTGTGACATACGTCATCGTATATTACCATGAACACATATAAATATGGAGATCAAACTATGCATCTGCATCCAATTCCAAACAGAAACGTAATTAGACACTCCAAACTGAACTCTCCAGGTCGCTTAATCAATTATGCAACGTTTCATTTTCCACAACGTCATCATGAATAGCTATGACGGTACACCTCATACATCATGGAATCAATATGGAGACATGAATAAACACATGTAAACTCTATAGTAAGAAATAACGTTGAGCAATTTTGCATATTGCTTCAAAAGTATTACATTAAATATATCACGATAATTTCTTTAATAGTCTAAATAAGGATAAACCTGCATTACTCAACCATAATATCGTTTCAAGCAATTCATTTGCAGCCCTACCAACAATTTTCCACAACATAGCTATCCACCACATAAATACTCTCGATCCATATTCATAGTGTCTCGGACAGTCGACAGTACAGCCGCTGTACCGCGGACAGCCCGCCTCTCCCGCGCTTTGTAGTCGCCGCCGCCCGCGCAGCCAATCGCGACGCGCCCCGCCGACCAATGGCCGAGGTGCGTGCGCGCAAGAATTAAACCATTTAAACTGTTTATTGATAGGGTTGAGAAGTGTAGAATGGTTTTGGGATGTTTAAACGTGGAGATTAGAATTTGTAGGTGTGAAGAGATTTTGGGATAGGCTTTAATTCATAAACTGATGCTTCGTTTGTTAATAGACTCGTCATTTTATTTAGTATCGATGGGCGTAATAGCAAAACATGTGGGAGGTGCTCTGTGAGCTAGGCGAATACTGATTTTAGGCAATATTTTAAAATAAAAACTAGTGTTTATCCAGAAGGAAAAAAACCATATTTTACATATCGAACAACAATATTTTAGTATCGGGAAAAACCAGTCGTTACTTGTCGTACGATTAGTACTTACGATTTATATTAGTATTTGCGATTCTTCCGGGAATTTAGTCACAAACAAAAACCACGATATCATTAACTATGCAGCTTGCCAATCACAGGTCCTTGACAAATGACGATTCTGAATTATCAATAATTTGACAACAGCAAGGTTTTTGCTAGGTTGATGGTAAAGCTTCCTTTTTGAAAGTTCTTTCTGGTGAAAAGTATAATAAATATGTTTTATACGTTACTACAATGTGGGAACGATCAAATACAATAAAAATATTTATGTATCGACATGTATATTTATTTATTGTATGGTTAGTTATCAAACCGTGTGTCAGAGTTGTTTAAGCCGCCTAAAGGCCTCCAATTTGACTTAACACCTCCGTCTAAGACAGTAATTGGGACCTACGATTTTACGTGCCCTCTGTAGCACGTAGATGAGCGTCTCTTAAATACCACTATGCGGTCGTAGATTGACCGCACGGCGCACCAAACGTTACGTAATCTCACCGTTCGTTTAACGATCAATAAGTGCATCTGGCTATGAGCGCCTATCATCATCATCATATCAGCTAAAGGATGCCCACTGCTGAACAAAGGCCGAGGGAGCGCCTATATCGACACATAACGGTAGCATTTCCACAGAATCACCATTTTCACCGCAACGAACTGTCCTAAATATTCCACGGTCGCCCTAAAAAGCAGCCCTACATGAATCAGCGAGTATCGCGATAAGATCGCGTTTTGTCTCCGAATGTCGTTCTCTTATCGATATCGCCGACTTTGACTCGGCCGACACTAATTGTGTGTGCTATCGACAGTCTAAAACGAAAAAATGCCACTTGATCATGCAAATTAGGTACTTTTTGTGTTGAATGATTTGTGTTTTGTTAGGTGCTGTTAGGGCTTGGTGTGTTATTGGTTTTGTTTTCTTGTGTAACATACAGTTGGCAGTGTAAATATTTATTTTGTATAGTACAGAAAGTATGAATGAAGGTTCTTTTTAGTGTGTAGTCCGTTTCTGTTTTTTTTAAATAATGTGTCCTGCACTCGTATTGTATTTATTTACACGGTTCTAACCTCGTGGTACCTGCCAACCACCAGTTTGGAACCCTGCTATTAAAATAATAAAGTCTCAAACTTCGTACCAAACAGAAAATCATCAAGACACAATGAGTGATTACCAATTTTTGATTAGAATTGTACGGTGGATAAAATTTATAACTTTTTTAAAATCTGTAACGACTAACTACGGCTGTTAGTCATCTGCAACCACGAATGCTGCAAAGTGTTAGAATGTTAGGAAAAACAAAAATCTATAATATACGCGAAAACCTAAGACATTGTCATGTAGCTACTAGCGTAATCTAGAACTGGTGTTTTCTTAAAACGTTGCGGTCAGTGGTAACATACCGAGAAAGCTTTAAGATTTAGTAACTTGCCTTAATCTCATCATAGTTGCAATAGCTTAATAATAAAAGATCTGTATTTATATTCAAAAAATCTAGATGAAGCCGACATTTCCTACTGACTACCACTGAGAAGAAATGCCGAAACCAACTCCAGAGGTTTCTGTTTTAAATTCCAAACATATTTTACGGTGCAATATTATGTGGGAAAAATGTAGAGAAGCATCTAGAATGGCCTTCTAAAGAAATTTCTATTGCCGCTTTGAGTAGTCTCATCCCGACAGCCGGTAAGTATATAGCTATTACGTAATGTACCTCAATATTCAATATCTACTCATAGAGGTTTTGCGTTGCGTAAGATGATCAGAGGGCCAACTCTCGTAATTAATTTCACTATGACTGAACTGAGATTAAATTATGAATTGACCGAAATAATGGTATTCTGCTACTCTTAAAGTTCGGTCGGATTTCAGTATAATCTCGGTCTAGTCTCATTTCAATCTCAAGTTTGACGTTTACCTAATGACAATTTAGTACATGTGATAGTTCGAAATATTAGCAGAATACCGTTTTGACTACGATCAACTTTCGATCCATTTTCGATCTCATCACAGTGTAAGTTCACGTTTGGCGTTGTTTGTTAGTTTAGGAGAATACCATTTGTGACATTTATGACACTGAGACTAGATCGGAACTATATTTTGACCATTTTTTTTTAGAATTGACCCTCTGATCGATACATTTCAACACAAATTATTGCATACCATTTCTATTTGACTAAACATATTCATTCGAAAAATATAGAAGCACTGTTTGCCTACCTACGACATTTAATATATTCTTCCGTACATGGTAATATTTAGGTAGGTACACCGTTTCCTGCTACGTCATTCGCCCGACTGCTTTGCATTGCAAATGCGGTCGGATTTTACACGGAACAGTGTGGGTGTAGAGAGTTTCTTGTAACCACGGCTCAAAATAAAATGGCTGGTTGTTAATTTGTTTTTTTGGTGATGGCTGTTAGAAATGCTGTTGCTGGCTACCTGAAGTTGTTTAAAGTCTACGTGTCATCCTCGTTGCTCGGTGTGATTCCCGGCAAAGAACAGACCACTCCTCTCTACCCATGGGTGTCGTAAAAGTTGACTAAGGGTTGACATCAAGAGGATGAGCAGCAGCATCCTCCCGTGTGCTAGTAACAACATACTGCGATCACCGATCCGCCTACCAATCGTGGTGATTATGGCAAATTTGCCTACAACCGTTCTTTGGGAGGCCCGTGTTCAGCATTGGACATTCACGCGCTCATGAGATGAGGTGGACGATTATTTTTAATATTAGATATTCATCATATTACCCAAACGTCCACTGCTGAAAAAAGCAATCCCCCATAGATTTCTACAATTAGGTCGTAATTTTGGGGGGAATTTGCCAGCATCACCACTCACTCACTCACCACGCATGGCAGGCGTGTTGGTCAGCGCAGTATGGCAACAGTTCCACAGAAGGCACGCTGCTGTACATCGTCCCTTAGTCACCTTTCACGACATTCACGGGAGGAGATGGAGCGGTGCTATATTCTTAATCCGCACACCACACGGATAGGTATAAATTAGGTGGGTACTTATTATAGTCTTTCAAAGATTAGAAGTTCAAAACAGGAATAACCATTGACAGATTACAAATAGACGCGTCATACACGAACATTATTGCACTACAAAACGGCAAGCCGGCCCCCATTAGACCGCGTACAAAAAATTTACGTTACCTATTTATTTATTTATGAAATAAAACATCTTTTTCTCTCACAATTGCAGTATACTTCGTGCATCGTCTATAAACACAGGATGCGATTATTTTTCGCAATATGCTGAAGTACGCTTATGATTCACGTCGAGCCGCGACATTTGTCGGTGCGTGACTAAGTGAACTCCGGGCAATTACCTTGCTTTCGTGTAACCATCGTAGAGCGCGGGCAACACATCTTCACTCATAAAAACATCTTAGTCTATAACGACATTTTTCATACAAACATACATAATTAATCACATATTTGTATCTATACCATACATAGATATCAATCAGTCGCGATCATAAATTATTTCTTTGATTAAAAATGTTCAAAGACGCCATCTCTGGCAAAGACGTTTCATAATGCTAATGACACCTCGTGCTAATTTAATAGGGTTGCTAAAGATTTTTTAAATGTCACAAGCGCTTTGCATACTTTTTAAGATTGAGTTGGGATGAAATATTTATTACTGCGGTCTTAATGCTTATGTTAGAATTAATGCCCTGGTTCAGTACCCAAATTGAGCAAATTCTAATTATCATTTATGGGTCCCTAAAATGTTCATCGGCAAACTATGGGTTCAAACAGAACAAATGGTCAAGAAATTATGTTATGTCAATCATTTACTATGTGGGTCCATGGATGGATGGGTTGAATCCAGTACCTATATGAAAAACATCAACCTTACCTGATCGTACCATAAATCAATTCAGCTCAGCAGTACAATAATTCTATAAGTTTGTACAAAACATAATATGCTAATCGTTATATTAAGTGACTTAATTGTGTGCGTTGGTGTATGTCAGAGACACGTTGAAAAAATCTACCGTTATTGTGTGGGAGGCATGAATGGATGAACGTACGCTACTTTGATCGACTTTTTGTTCGAATATATGATCTATAGTTGCCTTGTAATTTTGCTGGCAATAAAGGCAGTAAGAGAGAGGCTATTTTTAATACGGAGGAAGCTGAATAACATTTGGAAAATAAATTCCTCGTAGGTAATTCCATATCTTTGATATTCCTCAAAGTCCATAACATGTTCTAATTTCAAATTACCCTATATCTAGGCAGTAAAAAATGGCTTCTGTTTAACTGCGCACCAAATATACCTACCTAATCAAAACCGACGTACTAAAATACTTTTTATTTCCAAAAATACTAAATGTTCACCATTTTAACACAACACAATTTTTAAAATTCCATTATTTTATATAATGTAAACTTAATATTTATATCATCGTTATTCTAATAAAGTATCATGCGACTCTAAAAAAACTTGTTCGCGGCATTGGAGTTAGCCCTGTCACAACACAAACACAAATATCTGTTTTTAGGTAGTACCTAATAGCGTGTAAACTTGGTTTCATTAAATTGGCCCACTGCACTGGTACTATTTCCAGTACCGACGTTAATAGAGTCATTGCAATACTTGTGATGCAACTCTAATATTTTTAACTTTTCTTAATTGGTATATATTTTTCATTTTTAACTGTATGTTCCCGGTTAAGAATAGCACTGCACCTAAAAATTATCGTAAAAAGCGACTATGCGATTAGCCGGATGCTGGGCAGCAACGTCCTTCGAGTAGGTTTACAGCTCAACTGCGATCGCCACCCACCTGCCAAGCATGGTGATTGTGGAAAAACACCCAATGAGCCCATAACACACCCAGATCGGTCATTGCGGCGATCTGCGGGGGAGGCCTGTACTGGACATAGGCCTCGCTGACTATATTCGGCTGGAATGATGATGAAACTTACTTATTAGTTATTGTTTTAATATTTATTTTGCTCATTAACTTAACACCCGACCGTTTTACCGCCGTCGCCGCCGAGGATTCCCGCCTCACCGACGTCGCGGAGCCCTAACGCTGCGTAACCTTCCTGTTCAAGTTAGTACTTCTCTCCCCCGGGCTCGTGCCGAGCTTGTAGTTTTAAAAGTTCCTTAATACATTTTAAGTACGTAATACCGATCCAGCTGTCCCCAAAACAATAGCTAGTTATCCCCAGCAACGCTCTAAGCCGAGGTCCGTGTCCCGCAGGGGGCGCCCTTAGCGCAAGTTGCTTAGTTTTTAATATTAATCTTAAGCCTGGCTGGAGGCCTCTTACGGCTTCGCCAGAATTGACCATATTATTATTGGTATATCATTTTATTTTATTTATTTTCCTTTTCAGGTAAGTTCCCGATTATGTCTTCTAAGGTCTTCGAAGGTAAGGCGATATGTATTTAAAACTTACTTACTTACTATAATAATAGAACTTGGTAAATGTTGATATCACGATAACACTGGTTTTAAAATATTAGGTAAATATTATTAGTAACGCTGTTTATATTTTTAAGTAACTAAGGAAACAGTTTTTAGGTACCGTTTCGGATAGACCTACTACATATATTATTACCAGCTTGGTATTGATTAAGTAATAATAAGTGAAGAAAAGTGTTCATACCACCCGCCTAAAATTATTTGAGTTGCCGTTGACGACAGCCGCAGGAAGAGAAGGTGTGTGAGTACTACATTTATACTTTAGGTTCTACTGATCTCAGACACAGTAATATACTAAATATAAAACACGGAAGAATTAAATATGGCAAGCGTATGGTATGCTAAACAAATACAATAAAAAGTTCCGCTATTAAGTCATACATTTTCCAATTCAATCTCAGATTTGATCAAAAATTTAAATATAGGATATATTTATATTTTTAACAAAGATTGTAATCTCGCAATTTATTATGTTTAAACGCTAATCTTATACACAACCTCCTTACTTATTACCTTAAATATTCTACAAATTGATTTGAATATTACCATTAAAATAAGATATTAAAATACAAAACAACGTAAAATTTTATCAGAATCTCCAACAATAAAAACTATGAAATCTCTGACTAGACAATAAATAACAAAAATGTGGTGTAACATTTTGCAATTTTCAATTCATTCTATTGCGTGCAAGGGTCGAAAATATAACTAGTTCCAAGGTTAAAACGTTTTGCTAATAAATAACGTATATTAAAGACTCTAGTAATAATGGGGTGCTGACGTCAGACGGTTATTACGAGATGTCTTCGTTGATACTACCTATTATAAATGCTGTTAACTAGATGTTTCAATTCAGTTCAGAATTTCATGTAGTAATTGAGGGTTGTAGTTACATACCTGTAAATATCAGTTCGTCCCTGGTGCTTGAAGTAATACGCTTTCGCAGAAATACCAGCATAAAGTTAGATAAAAAAACATTATGAATATATTATACCCACGTATTTTTGGAGAAAACTTGAGGAGGTATCGTTACTTAAATACAATATTCCCAAGCCCAGCTAGGTTTACTAGTTTGTCTTGTATCAATGATATAAATACTCGATATCGTTACGTATCAATTACACATTTCGCGGTAATTTACTGTTTTACGTTAAACGTAAGCAAAAAAACGTTACTGTTAGAGGTAACCATGCTATCGTTTCGATATTAAGTCGATGCGCGTGTGCACATTGTACGGCCGATCTGAGTCTGTAATCAAAACATGCATCTACAATACAAACGAAAGAAAAAAGAGTTTATTATAAGTTTATGTAGCCATCGAAAACCGTCGACTACTAAACTATCAAGTAGTGGGATAGAGGTAATTAATAACTCACTGGAAATGAAACGCGAAAGCAACAAAAGGAAAAACGAGTTAGTTCTACTTTTCATAAGTTTCAAAAGTCGTAGGACTCACACTAATAAATTAATCGAGTGACAACAGGTGACCAAACATGAACTTTAATCGTTTTTATTTTTATTTTAAACACGTGTGTCATTTTTTAATTGCATAGTAAGCTTAAACGAGGCTTGTTCACAAAATGAAGTTACGCACAATAATAACATGGCCAATTAAAGGTCTTGACTTAAATAGTCGGTTACATTCCCCTTTAATTAACTAGCGACGGATAATACTTAACCTGTTTTAATTATTTGCAGATTAGCGTCGTAATTAACATTTTATTTATAGATACTATATTAATGTAATCAATCAATCAATCAATCAAGCATTTTTATTCTCTCTTCACAAAGGTTTATAATTGTTACATTACTCTAAAAATATTAGATTACAATCCTTTGTGAGAGAGTGGAGTCCATACTAGGATACCCTGTGTGACGGATCACCAGGCCCTCACCCCGAATTTATAGTTATTAAATAAGCCGTCATCATAAGCATGAAGTATTGATATGGAAAAGAAGAAAAAAATAATAAAAAAAAATATATAATAAATAATTCGTACTTGAATGTTTAGTGTTGTTATTCTACCTTATCGATAATAGTTTCAAGATCTGGTACTAGAAAAGATGACACGATAGCGATGTCGGTAATAAAATTGAAATATTATTAAATTATTATAGAGTATTATATATTATAAAAATTTTGACATAATAAACTGACGGATAAATAAATAGCTAAAAGTATTGGTATTTAATTCGGAGCTATTTCTACGTATTATTTAAATGTGTATATTTGTACCAACCATAGAACATATAACTGTAGTATATTAAACCAATTAATCAGTATAGATATACTGCAATAAATAATTACGATAGACTTGTTATGGACAGCATTTAAAACCATTTTGTTCAAAATCTGAAATAACAAACGTACGAAAACCAGAGTCATTATGATATAGGTAATATTGGTATTGAAAGTGCGAAATTTGCTGACTGAAACTAAAGCAAATTAAAAACGCAAATGCAAAGGGTCAGTGTCAAAACGGACTTTTTAAATCGTTTTATATTTCGTCATAAAGTCCGGGCATACACTTTTCGGTCTGTTGTAAACTTTTTCTAACTCCTAGAAACAATTAAAAGAGAATTTTTTATTTCAATCTCCGTTTTTAAACTATATCCAACTAAAGATATCCCAACTAAAGAGTCAACGAGCAGCGTGCACCTGCATGTAAGTAGCAATTCTTTTTAATAACATTTGACGTTTTGGAAATCTTCACCACTGAATGGCGGGACGATTGAAAGATGATACAAATGTTCTAAAATTAAATGAAAAACCTTTACTTGCAACCACTTACAACCCTCAGTGAAAACAAAAATGGTTAGAAGTAGAGTACCTACCAGTATTTTAAGTGTTTTTTTACATCAGGTTGAGTGCCTATCTTCGTAACTAATCAAAATAAACTATGTATGAAGTAACGGGCTAAAGATCACAAAATTCAGTCATAAATAATTTAAACAGGCTACGGTGGCTACCTTGCCTATTAAAGTAAGTTTTATCACAATAGAGCCACTCCCCTAATCGATTAACAATTTCAGTCGATTATTATCGATTATCAGTATGTCAGGGCATTTCGATCAGCACAATTAACACCCAAGTCGTACGCGATACAAAAGAGCTGTCACTATAGTAGGCACACAAAGAAGAGTCGCGACTGTCCACGCGTCAATTTGACGGCGCAACTCGCGTCATATTGACGGCGCATCACGATCACGACACTGACGCTCGACTAGTTTCACCGTAAGTGAATTAAAGGTTAAAGGTGGTATAAAGATTAATTAAAAACCTTATTAGAACCTGGTTGAGTCGAACGATTCCAGAGATCTGCCTAAAATCAAACTAAAGGTATTAAACTGCATTTGGATACCAAACATTGATTTTCATTCAAATGTTTTACATTGATACATTTAACTTCATGTCAGACATAAGCTTTAGTAATCGCTCTCTACTACTACTACTACTCTACATCACCGAAATTAAATTCAATAACACATGTACACGTCTGTATAAGCACTAATTGTTGCACTATTATTTGGTGCTTAAGTCGTTTTGTGTCGATAGCTGCGTGCACATACGTTAAGTGTGAAATGCATACCAATCGCACTACCTATTCACTACCGCCTCGTTTGGTCGCTCCAATACGTTCGCTTTGATGCACCTTATTAATGCACTCTAAAGTAATTTATTGACATATATAAAGCGTTAATGTTGTCGTATAAAATTTAAAATGGTACTGTTTAGACGATTTATGAATTTTTTGACTAATGTTCGGGTTAACGTTCTTGTATCAGGAATTTTCCGTTGCATGCCCGATTAATTTGTTTTTAGCTTGTACAATTAACAATAACCTCACCTTTTTATAATTATGTCGTGGTCGGTTACCAGTCGCCTCATCATCATCATCATCATCATAGGCGAGGCCATGGGTTTCCCCAATTGTGTAATTTTGGGGGGAATTTGCCAGCATTCACCACGCTTTGCAGCCGGGTTAGTGAGCGCAGTATTGCTATTATTCCACAAAAGGGACGCAGCTGCTCTTCCTCTGTCTTAGACTGGGATTACGGCCAAAATTAATAAACATTCTAATCCAAGAATCCAATAAAGATTGAAGATCACAGTTAACAAATAACAGAAAAGTCCTCAATACCACATCCAAAGATTTTGGGTTAGATTGATTATTAATATTTGCCGTCGCTTTTTACAACATCCACGGGAGGAGATGAAGTAGTTATATTCTTAATCTGGACACCATACGGCTGTTTTCCTACCTATGATTATAAATACACTTTGCAGTTATTTATCACAGCATGATGGTAACCCAAGTCAACAATCCATGCGTGTTACACGCTGGAATGTTAATGAAACTGGAATGCCAGTCGATATAGTCAGTGTCGTAGTAAATAAATTGGTCGTTGAACTAAAACTGAAACCTAACGTGTCAGTTGACTACAAATCGTTGTTGTGTCGGGTGACATGTTCATTGATAACTTGACCATTAGTGTGCGGGTTTCCTCGTTGTCTACATTACTTTCATACCAGACGTGAATATACACATCTAAACATGAGCCACCAGCCAGTAATACCATACTCAAGTTGGTCACAATATGGTGTTATCGAATGGCAGTATCCCTAGTACGAGTTGCTTTTGATAATTGAAACGTAATAGTAAACTACACGTTTACCGCGCTCGGCGCTGCATTGGTTGAAGAATGTGGGTCTTTTTCTACTAGTAGTAGATAAAGTAAATTATCATGCCAGAGACATAACTCCGGCTCGAAACTTTACAAGGTTTTCCTTTATAACCGTTAGTAAAATCCAAAAATCCGCATACACCACAATCATCTATACAAATAAATAAAATTGAAGTGTCTGTTTGTAATGTCAAAATAACAGCTTTTTACTAAATGCTTATTCAATTCAATTCAAATTTTATTTCGGATAACAGGATCCATTGTGTTAGTAAACAGTACCTTATGACTAATGTTAGTAGACAATATTAAGGAGTACATTCACAAAAAGATGATTACATTATATAGATTATACATTATAAAATAAACTAAAAAAAAAAAAAAAAAAAAATCAGTAGATCATCTTCCCCACAAAATGCCTCAAAATAGGAGAATTAAACCTCTCAGCTACTGTTTCAAGGATGCTGTTGTTACTGGCCCGCACTCTGGTCACTAGTGATGCGATTTTTTTCCGAATTAGGGCATGGAAGCCATCCGTTCGATTCTGCGCAAACATTTCAGATGCACTGCAGAAACGGGGCAATCCCAACAGCATCCTAAAAATATTATTATATTGGACGCGTAGGGCATCCATTGATCTTTTGGTGTATGCGACCCATAGATGAAAGTATATACGGTACATATAAAAAAATATGTTTTTTGACTGTCTGTCTGTTTGTCCCGGGTAATCTCCGAAATGGCTGGATCGATTTTGACGGGACTTTCACTGCAGATAGCTGATATTATAAGGAATAGCTTAGGCTACTTTTATTTTAGAAAAATAATTAGGGTTCGGCCCTAAAACCCTTGAAATCCAATATATATATATATATATATATAAATTCAATGCCAAGTGACGAAGTACTCTAAATTTCTTTTAAATTAAACTTGGTTGAAACCGTGGGTCCCCTAGTTAGAAATAAGTACTATCATTAGTAAGATTCGTTTTTTGATATAAGATCCGGAAAAAGATATCACTGCCATACAGTTTATAATACCACTTGCGTATAATTTTTTATTTCATCTGTTTCTTTTTAATACATCCTAGTGACAAGACGAGTAAGTCACTCGCCTGATCGTAAGCGTCATGCCTGCCAGTAACAATATAGTAATGCTAGTCGAACTAGTCCTGCGTGGCACCACACTGAACTTGTCACTTCGAGACAATAGTTATTTAGACTCTTACGCCTTTTTATTTATTGGTGCCCAGTGGAAATTCTTCATGAACTTCCTTCGCCCCGGGGAAAGGCGAAGGGGTATCGGCGGACCTAAGTGAGGCTCCAGGTCCTCTTATGATCCCAATAGAGCCCCACTGGTGCCACGCCTATAGGCACATCTCTGAGAGGGTGACTGTAAAGCGGTCACCCCCCCGGGGCGATTGTAAACGATCCCCCAAAGCGTCCCACGGCAGCGCGTGACCACATGCGTGCTACCGTCTTCTCTTGCGTCGCTCGGTGTGGGCACGCAGATTCCCCAATCTACGCACCCGCGAACCCACAGGTCCTCCGCTTTATAGTAACGGTAGGGGGTTTCAGGCGTACAGGAATTAGGCGCCAGGGCGGTTGTTACCCCGAGACTCTTATGCCTATTAATTCCAGTAGCTACAGTGCCCTTCGAAGTGGAATACAGTAAAGTATCTGACTCAGTGGTGTTACTTACCTCGCCGGAATGAAACCTACGACCTTCAACTCTTTCTTTTCTAACTTCTTTTCGATTGCCATTCTAATTTGCCTGCAATTTTGAATTTCGCAATTAAACTAAATAATTTAAGTAATTACGCATACGAATAATTAGCAACAGATCGGTTGTTTCACAGATAAAATAAATACTACAATTGCTTGTAAAAACTGTCTGGTAGTTCATAACTTTTTAATTTACTATTTTATTCGTATTATTTCTCTACCAGATCGAATAAGAAATGAGGACATCCGAAGAAGAACTAAAGTTGCCGACATTGCTGGAAGAATCAGTAAACTGATTGCAATGGGCAGGGCACACATTGCTCGTAGAACTGATGGCCGTTGAGCCCAAAAGGTTATCGAGTGGAGACCGCGCACCGGAAAATACGATATTTTATTTTACTTTTCGATGTAAAGAGGTATTCTAGTTATGTGCGTAAGTGTCGTAATGTATGTTGTCGAGACAAGCAAATAAATTGAAATAAATCAATACATTTAATATGTAATCGATTTAGATAAATATTGGGACAATTTGATGGTAACATATTATTTAAAAAAATTACAAGTATTGCTACGTTATACTTATATGTAAAGTTGTGCTGCTGTAAAGCATATAACTTACATGTGCGAACCGGGATCGGGCTCAGACCCTCTTGTATGGAAGGCCAGCGTACAACCACTAGTTTAAATGTCTCCCTTATGTACTGGTTAATTGCCTCTGCAAAGAGGAACCCGGTCTTTTAATAGGCTTACGCGTGGCCATGGGTCGAACACGCAGAGGCCCTTTAGATAATTCAAATCTAGAATGTAATTGGACTCTCCATGGCTGCACTTTAAAATAACAACATTACAATATGAAATAAAATACAATATTATTATAAGTTTTGGCCTTAGTATTAGTCTGAATATAGTTAGCTTTTAAGGTGCTCTCGATGATGGACACGATCACCTGCTGGAAGCCGTCGAATGAAGACGTGTTGTTAAGGAAATCTATGGGCCACAAAACTTCGGCCCGTTCAAGGTTTGAGAACGACATAGCCTCAACGTAGATAGGTTTACAAATAATACAAACTAGTAATGAGACGATCAAGTCACCTCAGGCACCACACTGCGCTCGTAACCAAAGTCAAAGTATTTATTGCTTTCATTCATGTGTACATAAGATCTTAACAATACAATAATATAAACAACATGAAACCCTGTCAGGGCACAGCACTAATACACAATTTTATAATAATAATAAATTAATCTAATTTAATTTATTTTAATAAATACCCCTCTGGGCAAACGTTATCTCACCATGGGATAAGGTAATACTGGAGGGCAGATTAAAGTAGCTGCTTGATTTCTTCCTACCTTCTGATATAAAAAAAAGTATATCATAAGAAAAAAAAAATTAAGTAGCTTACAGAACGCTTTTAAATATGTTATTATTAAGATGTTTCTCTATTACACGGGTTTATATCCCCTGTAAGGGGGAACCCGGTCTTTTGATAGGCTTACGCGGGGACATGGGTCCAACACGCAGAGGCCCTTTAGAGAATTTTAATCCAAAATGTAATGGGACACTAACCGGGGACTCTCCATGGCTGCACTATAAAATGCAGTCTCGGATTGTCCCTGGAGGTATAAAACTATTGTATGAAATGGAAACTACAAGTGTAAGGTCTATTGCAATGGGTGCTAAATGGATTTAATACTAAGAAAAACGGAAAAAAGATGTTATTATTAAGAACCTCAAGACATTAGTCTCTGACGCCCAGTAATTTCACTGATAAATAGGCCACTCCCCGAGGCCCCTCTCACTGGGATTGTAAAGGATTCCCCGCTATGCGCTGTGCTGTGCACATGGCGGCATGGTGGCGATGGCGATGGACTTTCCGGGGAGATGGTACCTATCTAGCCAGACTTTTGCAGTAAGAGACCTACCACAAGTGAAAAGGAAGGAAAACAAGGTTCGAATACAACGCGGTGGCATTAAAATTCCTTCAGTTTCGCCGATACCGCATCCAAAGTCAGATTAAACAGCTAGTGCATATAAAACTGTACATAATATGCAACAATCCGCGCGGCCATGTCCAATCGATTGCTACGAACGTATCGGTCCGATGTCTTTATCTTAATTCGCTGTATAATTAACGTGATTATTTAGCGGCTTACATTTTATACGTTTATGACAGCTAGGTTGAGTTATATTTCGTTGCATATTTTTTCTGCCTCCTCAGAGACACGCTGCGGTGAGCTCTGCTTCAAAGTACGTTCGGCGCTCGCCTTTACCTGCTATACATATGAAGGAAACTTAAGGCTTACTATATTCGTTCTGTGTATGCAGAATAAACTGCTGATTTCTTCATCATCTCTCTCCAAATCCGCCCGTGAACGTTATAATTACTACGCTTATAGACAGATGAATCTGCGTGCCCACACCTAGTGACCCACGAGAAGACGGTGGCGCGCATGTGGTCACGCGCTGCCATGTGCGCATAGTACAGCGTACAGGGACGCTTCGGGGGATCCTTCACAATCCCCATGGGGGGGTGACCGCTTTACAGTCACCCTCTCCGAGATTGTGCCTATAGGCGTGGCACCAGTGGGCGGCTCTAGTGTGATCATACGAGGACCTGCAGCCCCCCTTAGGTGCCGAAGGTGGCCCCGGTGGTTTTAGTCATTAGGAGTCCAGCATGCCCCTTCGTCTCTCCCCGAGGCGGAGGAAGTTCATGTAGAATTTCCATTGAGCGCGATAAAAAAAGGACGATAGATAGCGATAAGGCCGCCTATTGTACTTCTGCTTAATTCAAAACTTCTGTGACTATTTTATGGTGTGCAATAAAGAGTATATAAATAAATAAATAGGTGATTTTAGTAAGTAATTATTAGTACACGGGAGAATGTGATGAGAGAGGGGATAATAAAATTTTTTTACTACACCAGATGGAGTATGGTGGTCTGTTCTTTGTCGGAAACAACACATCACTCATCTTAGAATACCCCTAGCTAGTTAAACAGTCAGTTTAGTTGGTGGTTTTTCGCCGCATGTCATCTTAACAGCCAAAGGATGTCCACCGCCGAACAAAGGCCTCCCCACAGACTTCCATTATTATGGGGGAAATTGCCAGTATTTGCTCATCCCTTTGGTTCAGAGTCCCTAAGTCACCCTTTACGACCGCCAAGGGAGAATATGGAGTGGTACTATACCTATTCTTAATACAGAGGTGGCTTACGCAAAAAATGCACAGTTCGCTGCATTACGTCAGTTGCAGTCTATATCAAATCAGCCAAAGGATGACGACTACTGAACGAATGCCTCCCCCATAGATTTACACAATGCTGTCAAAATTTTGGAGGGAAATTGCCACCGTGCTTGGCGCATACCAACCCGCCTGGGTTGGTAAGCGCAGTATGGCTAGTGTTCCACGAAAGGGACGCTGCTGCCCATTCATCTGGTTTAGAGCCACTTAGTCGCCTTTTACGACATCCACGGGACGAGATAGAGTGTTGCTATATTCTTAAGTGCAGTCTAAATATTTCATCTTCTATCAACTTGCAATTCCGACCAAGAAAACACCATAGAAACAAAAAATACTCCAACATATCCAACCCATTCAATCGATTCGGCCGAACAAAAATCAAATACAATTATCGATCATATTACATTCATTCATCGAAGATCAGTCTAAACACGGGTCGGGTTAAGCCGTTCATGTTATACTTTAGTGTTATAAACAAATCCGTTGATATTAAAATATGACCGTGAGAAGGCTGATGGCGTTCGCTGATTGGTGCTGTGTTATACAACTTTCAGAGTATGTTTTATTATGCTGCGGAAGTGACAGGTTATATATAAATTAACGGCTGATTCAGTAAGGATCGTCGGGTGAATGATTCCTGGACCTTTGTTTTTTTTTTATTAGTGCCCAGTGGAAATTCTTCATGAACTTCCTTCGCCCCGGGGAAGGGCGAAGGGGTATGGGACTCCTACCGGCTAAAACCACTGGGGCGGTCATCTTCGGCACCTAAAGGAGGATCCAGGTCCTCGTATGATCACACTAGAGCCGCCCACTGGTGCCACGCCTATAGGCACATCTCGGAGAGGGTGATTGTAAAGCGGTCACCCCCCCCCCCCCGGGGGGATCGTAAAGGATCCCCCAAAGCGTCCCACGGCAGCGCGTAACCACATGCGTGCTACCGTCTTCTCTTGGGTCGCTTGGTGTGAGCACGCAGATTCCCCAATCTACGCACCCGCGAATCCAGAGGTCCCCCGCCTTGTAACTACGGCAGCGGGTTTCAGGCGTATGGGAATTAGGCGCCAGGGCGGTTGTTACCCCGGCGCTGTCTCCTCCTTCTTCGAGTGGGATCAGCCCTCTCCCGACCCCGCTCTGCGGTCTCCTTCTGGAGCATGGCGCTCTCACAGAAGGAGACTACTGCATTCCAGTTTTCGTGCTCTGCCAACATAGCCTAGCAGAGCATAGACACTACTGCTGGCAGAGAGAGATCTTGCCCGATCCGATCGACCAGGATCCGCCGTCGGTGATATGCACCTATTCCTCATAGAGTTGATGCGATCCGTGTCGTGTCCGGATTAAGTAAATAGCACCACTCTTATCTTTTATCGATTTCGATTTTATTTTTGTGGATGTCGTAAAAAGCGACTAACGGGTGAAATTCATAATGAGTCCAATCCAAAATCTTTTGAATAAAGATTTTTAATTCGATCTGACTTTTTAGATTTATTAATAATTTCGGTCGTAAGATAGCATGGTTGGCTCAGTGGCTAAGCAGTTGGCTTTCCGCGGTACGGGTCACGGCTTCAATACCCGATCAAATATTTGTATGATCTACGGAAAGTTGTTTCGGGTCTAAGTGTTTGTCCATGTGAGATTTGTCTGTAAACTGTACCGACGTCACAGGAGAAGAACTAGTGTGGGATATCGTTTAAAAATGGGCTTTAAACCAGAGGAATGGGCAGCGGCGTCTATTCTTTGGACTTTCAACAGTAGTGTAGCCATACTGCGCCCACCAACTTACATGTCAAGCGTGGTGAATACTGGCTATTTCCCCTTAAAATTACAGCGCAATGGTGGAAATCTTTGGGGCGGGCTTTTGTTCAGCAGTGGACGGCCTTACGCTGATATGATGATGATGACCTAAAATGGCTGACTTGAGGAGCTGGCAGCTAGTATGTTATATGCTCTTGATAAACCTAACCATTGTCTTCGTTTTGAACGAACTCAAGTCCTCACGAATGAAAACCGATATGTACCAATAATGTTTCAAGAGGCTATTGAAATTAAAATAATACACCCTGACTTAAAAAGAGAAAATGGTAGGCAAGTATCACCAGATTGGAATACTGTAATAAAAATAATAAAGTCCCATACTGTATACAACACTGAAATCATCAAGACACCGTGTTGAATTTTTGAATAGAATTATTGTACTATGATTAAAAAAAAAAAACCTGCTACCACGGACTCTAAAATCTATAATAATGCTTATATATAATCCGTTCTTTTTTTTAGGACGCTGAAATCTATAATAATGCTTATATATAATCCGTTCTTTTTTTTAGGACGCTGAAATCTATAATAATGCTTATATATAATCCGTTCTTTAGTTAGGACGCTAAAATCTATAATAATGCTTATATATAATCCGTTCTTTTTTTTGTGTTGTTAGTGGCCAGCTTCGTGTCCGAGTCTCAAAATTACGACATGGCTGGGTTGGACCCGTCGTCTGTGGGAGAGGCATTAGTTCAGCAGTGGACATTCTATGGCTGATATGATGATGAAGTAATTATTGTGAAATAACTAAAATCCTAGTCCCAACCAGGTTCATGTGGAAGTCAGGTATACATTTGATTGTATAACAGAAACTATAGCTGCGTATACCAAAAGTGTTTAGTAATTCAATATATTACTCGGCGTCTGGGTGGCAATTTATTATGCGTAGCGCGGAGGTCAAAAGGTTAGAGCGTAGTGGCGCACACAGAAGTTGTACATGCTTAGCAACCGAAACAAATTTAACTTCTTAAAATATATTTTAGGGTGATACTTTTACCTTTTTCAGACTTATGGTACTAATCTCTTTGTCCAATAAACATTTGATCAAAGGAATTGGATGACTTCATAAAATGTTGGTGTTTAATTTATTTGATCAAAGATTTTGACATTATAACATTTTCAATCAATCACAACTACAAAAGCTATATTTAATAAGTATGAAAGTTACCTATCGCCTTATAATAGAAGTTACTGAGATTATTAAAATATAATAGGTAATGCGTTTAAAATTGAATATGGGCACTTATTAAACAGCAGATCTTGGACAAATATTGGATGAGTGATATGACGCAGTCGTCAAACAACTTTGATCAAATCTTTGACAAAGTAGTTGGACAAATAAATTGGAAAGAAAATCCGATGAGTTGTACCCGTTGTGGCACCCTAAGATGTAGCACATAAATATGAGCTCCATAGAATTTCATAGTTTATCTAATATCTCACTTTGATATAACTTGGTGGCCGGTGGCACAACTTAAGAGTCAAGCTGTGGTTTACAAAAGGTAGACCACCTATATAAAAATCTTTCCTCAGTGGATGACTATACGTTATAAAAAAAACGGGTTGAGCTCCAGGAGTGCCGACAGTAGTGAAAACTTTTTATTTTATTTATCTAGACGCGTTCGCGGTCTGCTTCATGTATATGCATATATGCACACACTATAGCTGCGTCTCGTAACAGTGTCGACCGATAAACCGACGCGCTAAAAGAAGTTTTCACTTCAAAAAAGCCTATGGCCATAATGTCAAGTTTATAGCCCCAAAAAGCCTAAACTATTAGGCTGTGCGTATATCAGTCAGTCACTCAGTGAGTTTGTCCTTTTCTATACTGATACAGATTTACTGAAATTCAACATCAATATCTCAACATGACGTATCTCAATTCCGAAATGTCAAAGAACTACCTTTGAAAACATAAAAACCGAACCAAGTAACTCTGAAATCGCGAATATTACTAAAGCTCGAATCCGAAACGAATTCCTCGAAAATAAAGAGAATTTCATCGTCAAATCGAGACGAATCGTCGCAAACGCGAGATGCAATAAGTAAAAAGATTCGGAATGAGGCCAGGCGGCCGCAAATGACCGGCCGGTCTGTGCTAAATTAACGTGCAATATTTTGCTCAAAAACGGCGGCAGGCGTCATGTTTCACGCTGTTTATGACGACCACATACGGGCACGCGTTTGGACCAGCTTAACGATCAAAAGAATAAAAACATATATCTAATATATTGATATACATATAGGTAGCTCATTAAACGCATTTGCCATTTGCATCTAGTTACATTATAGTAAATACTAGTTAGGCCCACAGTTTCAGCCGCCTTTTAATTTAAAATAAATAGGATTTTTATAAATAATTTAGAGTAGGTGCTTCAGCATTGACATTTGACATATAGAGTATAAATATATGGGATTTCATGGGTTTTACATTTTCGCGGAACCCAATTCTTTTTCCTAGGTAAAAGTAACCTAAGTTACTCCTTATAACATCAGCTATCTTCCAGTGAAAGTTCCGCCAAAATCGGTACAGCCGTTTTTGAGATTAGGTGAAAAAACTAGACTGTCAGACAAAAAAAAATGCTTTTCCTTATAAGTAGCGTATATGCTCGCACATGCATATAGTAAAAATCAGTTATTTTGACATCACAAATAGACACTTCAATTTTATATTTTGCATAGATAAACATTTTCGCTTTTATATAGTGACAACTGTGATTTCGAAACTTTATTATTAGAAACCAGATTATATTCGACAAAGATATCTGAAACATATTCTCGACTCAAGTCTATTCCAATACAATAAAAGGAGCCTGTCTGTAATTTCAAAATAAATGCCAAAATTTTACTGAAATCTTCTATCTATACGATCCTAAACATACGAGTACACGACCGTTTTTAGAAGTTTTGTCTGTCTATCTGAAAGTTTATCTCGAATAGGCTTGAAAACGTTTCAGATATCAATACAAATATGATTTACGCCTAGTGAAGCGGCCGGGTAACGGCTAGTGAGTAAATATATATAGAAATATATGCTCGGGAGTAGAAGTGTCTAATAGCCTAAAAACGGGGCAACTCGCTCTGAATTTTCAAGATGCGTGATCGTGAAATCGGTGCTGCACCTCTCGACAACCCGCTGGACCCATGTCCCTGCTTAGGACTGATAAAAAACCGGGTTCCACCCCGTGTAGACACTCAGAAGACATTATATTCATTACAAATTAGAATATTTCATCATATTTACGAAGATGACATACCTAGATCATTGTTATTATATATTATTTTACTTGCTGATTCAACAGTTGCTGTTATTTTTCAACTTTTGATCATAAAGGGAGGAAATACCTATTTGAACATCATTATTTTCATTGTATCAAGGAAAAAACAACTAGATTTCAAAATGCTACATTATATTATTTACAATATTTTTTTTATTAATAATTATTCCATTTTATGTCATCGACCTCCTGATAGCTTGCTAGACAGCCGCCCGTGTCGCAATATAATTAACGAAATTGAGTGGATGGGCAACACACACACATCAGCCCGTAAACGTCCACTGCTGAACATGGGTTTCCCAATTATCAGTACCTATAATGAGCGCTCACATGGGATATTGCCATACCACCACGCTTGGCTGGCGGAATAGTGACAGCAGTTGTTGTTAGCACACGGGAGTAAGTTGTTGGCCATTCTGTTGATATCGGTAATTTATCAGCCATTAGTCGCCTTATACGATACCCATGCCTGGAGAGGAGTGGTATACTCTTTGCAAGGAACCACAGGAACTAATGGGCAATATATCTAACTAAGTCTAGCTAGTCTAACGTCTTTTCGTCAACAATACCGCAATGCCTCAAGACGCAAGTCTTTAACCAGTGTGTGTTACCAGTGATGACATATGGAACAGAGACGTGGTCACTCACAATGGGCCTCATAAGAAAGCTCAAGGTCACTCAGCGAGCTATGGAGAGAGCTATGCTTGGTATTTCTCTACGAGATCGAATCAGAAATGAGGAGATCCGTAGAAGAACTAAAGTTGTCGACATAGCTGAAAGGATTAGTAAACTGAAGTGGCAATGGGCAGGGCACATTGCTCGTAGAACTGATAGCCGTTGGGGCACAAAGGTTCTCGAATGGAGACCGCGCACCGGAAAACGCAGCGTGGGACGACCTCCAACGAGGTGGACAGACGATCTGGTGAAGGTCGCTGGGAGTCGTTGGATGAGAACGGCATGTGACCGCTCGTTGTGGAAATCTAAGGGGGAGGCCTTTGTTCAGCAGTGGACGTCCTGTGGCTGATATGATGATGATGAAGTTTTCTGTTATTCGAATAATAAACATACATTTTAAATCATTCAGCGGTTGATATAGGCAGGGTAGTACCTTCTATCGTAAAAAGTACTCCGATAATGGTAGAGACGACGACAGGTGAGCCAAAAATATTGTACAGCAAATGTCAATTCTTATTTTTAACCGACTTCAAAATAAGTTGGTTCTGTGTTTCCGCCGCACGTTTATATGTTTGTATGTGCGTGATATTATCAAAACTGCATGACGGTTTATTTTTTATTCTTAGCGGGGCTAATTACATATACGGGTAGATTGTAGTATATAAAATATTAAGCTATTGTTATGTACATACTTATAGATAGAATCATTGGGAATTCTTGAAGTCGTTGTTATTTTTTCGTTAAAAATGATTATTGAGCATAAGTACACAAATAGATACTACACTAATAAAGCACTAAATTTAGACGGATATAGACTAAAATAAAAACCATTTCACGTTATACACATGATGTCGCACAAGTTACGCCGAATGTAAACCCGTATGTTATCTGCAATACCTTGAATGCTCACCTTTCACTGGTGTATGGATTAGGTACGGACCCCTTAACTGAAGAAATTACTTTGAACCCACGGTCCGGTTTACGCTATTTCTCATATTATGAGGGCTAAAGGAGAACGCCTTAGGGTCGTACTAATTGCGCCACAACCAAATGTAGCTCATATAACCAACATATTTTCAAACCCGATTCATATTATTTGCAATTGCACAACCCCCCACTGTATTAAGGTTTAGGAAAAAAGTATTTTAATATGTTCTACTTCTATCGCTATCATAACAAAAACAATAAAAAATCATAATGTTGCTGTTTTGCAAAAATCAACCAGTTTTCGGTAGTTACAAAAATATTCGTCTTACTACAAAAAAGATTAAACGATGTTTAAACCTTGTCCTTATCTTTCAAAACCAAACGTCGCAGTGAATGATATGGACAAATATATTAGAACTACATTGGGTTTTAACTAAATTGGGTTTGAACAACGTTTTATCTTTTTTGTTGTAAGATCGTATATTTTTCTTGTGGGTTTTATTTTTGGTATACTTTTTAATAAGAGTAAGTATACTATTAATCCAAAGGAGAACTAAGAAATTGAAACGCTAAACGTATATCTATATTTTTGTAGAATAACATGGCAACACAGACTATGATATGTCAATGTCCAGGCCAAATGTAATAACAAAAATAAAAGTCTTAACTTGACACTGGCAAAATGGAATACAATTGCCATGAAAAAAAAAGTAAGGGAGAGTAGAGTTAAAATTAATATTTGGTTTTATTCTCCATATTAAACAACTGTCGAACTTAATCTAGCCATTTCCAATTGTTACTTCTAAATATTCCTTACATTGGAGGCATCTAGTCATCAGGCGACACTTCGTCGCCAATGTCGGTCCTATGAAATGTGCATCTTCAAAATTGATAAATATACTCTGAATAATTCTTTGGCAACACAACCTAAGACAATCTTAGTTTAATTTAACTGCAGTCGCTTTAATTTATGGCGATACTATAGCATCTCTAATTAATAGACGTGGTGTTCACTAGTTCCGTGTGGTTCTCGGCAAGTCCCGTATGATTCCCGGCACGTCGCCTGTTGTTCCCTGCAGGGTCCATGTAGTTCCCGGCAAATATTGTTTGCCTCCCCACCGGTAGGTGTCGTAAAAGACGATTAAGGATTAATATCAAGAGGATGGGCAGCAGTATCCGTATATGAACGTACTGCGTATCAGACCGCCTGCGAGATTATAAAAGCAAGAAATAAATTCTTCATTTGACAGGAAAGCGAGACATCACAAATGGTAACAAAAAAAGATGAAACTATAAGAAAATATGATAAAAGAGTTCATTATAAAAAAAAACACTAAAAAAGCCTATAACAAAGTTAGATTTTTTTTGTTTAATTGCACCAATTAGGTAACCAGTTCAGCATTTGCCAGACTAGAGCCTGGCGCTAGTATCATTACAATATCGGGGTATGGCTGGTCATTGTAGAGATCATTGGTAGGCCTATGTTCAACAGAGGGCGCTTACGGTCTGATATGCGTGAGTGCGTGTATGTGTACGTGCCCTCATTGTGTGTAGAAGTTAACTCTTCAAATTTTGACGACAAAACTCATAAAAAGTACACCCACCCTTTTCACACATTAGACATGCATTAAAAAGATACATCAATCATTTTTGCAACAATGTCTCGAAGTCTCGAAGCGAGATTCGAAATGAGTTGCAATTTCGCTCCGCGTAACCAGTGCGTAACTCCTAATAAATCACTTGAAGTCCTTTCGCAACAGTGTTGTGATCGTAAAATCGTATGAGACACATAAAATCGTCTCGCAGATAATTCGATCGCTTCCCCGAATGATTTGGAACTTGGTGTTATGGCTAATGATATTTGTAAATGGTGAAAGTATTCAAACGAAAATGTAGTCGACAAAAGAAATTGCTTGTCACTCAATTCGTGAACTAACTAAATTGCAAGACACAATATTAATTAAACTATTGATGTGGAAAGCCAAATAAATTAGAAGTTGTTATTTTAATAATAAGATGATAGTACTATTGAACTTGAAAAAGATAGAAAGAATAATTATTTACTTTCGCATCAACAATGATGCACACGGCTACAATTAGTATGTATATTTATGCAAATAAAGACATTATTATTATATATATAAAAAAGAAAAAAGAACAACCGTAGCAAAAGGAATATTGACTGGCAACATAAAATATTCTATTCTATTTATTGTATTGTTTTAAGTTATGCGATAAGAAAATTGTACTGTGAAAATTTAAATAAAAATTGTATTTCTTGAAAATATTTTAGTTTTTAATAGAATAAAGACTTATCAATGAGTAAAGTAACTATTCACAAATAATTTGAGGTAAAAAAAAAACTAGAAAAGCAATTTTTCATTACGTGATGCATAAAAATCTGGGTCGTAGATATTTTTATGCATTTTTTTCATTTTTCGATATTTCACAAAATTTTGTACTACTGTAAATCCGTAAGGTTTTGCTGAACATATATTCTGTTTTTTTGGTAGGTATTGACCCAAGCTCACACCCCCTGCAGTATGTCGTGCTATTTACTGGACACCCTGTATATTTAAAACAACCTGTGATTGAGCGTCGTATTAGTGTAGAAAATGGATTCTCACTCAGCTTTAAAAAATTATAGGCAAGTTGTTTAAAAGAATTGGAGAAAAATTACTACTCGCTAAACCGAATAAAAACAAAAACTGGAGAAAAGCTACCTGAAATAGTATCTAGAAGTAGACCACGAAAGTCTGAGCCAGAAAATTACTTCTGAAGTTATTGATATGCGCAGAAGAGACGTAGGTTATTGTAGCAAGCAAACTAAAGTTTTTTTCCTTACCCATTACATATGTCGACGTTACTCAAATATAATGTTCCCTCACATTTTCTCAAGACATAAAACTCTCCTTCCTTGAACTACACCACTATACATCACATGAATGATTTTAAAAAATATCTCCAATATGCGCTTACAGCTATAACCTTCACAACTAACTTACGTACCACTCCCTGATCGTAAAAGCAAATCCCATGATTTACTTCGACTTTTGAATTCCAATGAACGGTATTGCGTACGTCACCATTAGATTGTTGTAAGTGACTGACTCTACATTTTAATATTTTGTACCGCTGCCAAATTTTTTAAAATTTATTTTCACCATCGGCGCTGCTTTTTCCGGACATCAGCCAAAATGGTGTCCACTAGCGAACAAAAATGAAGTATATATGATACGTTTTATATGCATATAATTTTGTCTATTTACCGTAATTTATAGATCTTGTAGCTCAAAACAACGGGATAATGGCTAAGAGATTTTTTTTTGTAAAATATCATTGGATAATGGAGATCTTGAAAAAAGGAACTCGACGAAGGATACTTATTAAACTCTATTGTTTTTATTTTTGATTATTTTGGCCTGGAGTCTAAGTCCTTTGGCCAAAAACTGTATTGTCATTTGAGTGAGTTGCCATATATGATAGATAATCTTCTACTATTTAACCCACGTTATATTGTTGTCGGTTTTCTTTGGGTAAAAGACTAAATGCCAAGTGAAATCAAGTGTCACGTCAAAATATTTATTACTAATTCCGACATTAAAAAAGTAAGTGGTTTATAAAGTAAGTTAGTTTATTTTTGTAGAGAAACTTCTTTTGGCGCGATGAGACTCAAAAACTAAGGTCAAATTTGAGCTCAACGTTTTATGTATAACGTTGTGTGCGCATGCACGATCATGTTTCAGTTTTGCCATATTTATGTACTGAGTCTCACGAGCTCAAGTTTTTAAACCATGACGGATTTCAATTAGGTATTCCTATTCGATATGACCGCATGTAATGTGGACTAAAACTTTTCGCTGTGAGTTAATTTCGAAGGGATTGTATCTATGAAATGGCGCTAAAACAGTCCAAAGCAAAGTAATAGGGACAGATTTAGTAAGATAATTTATATTTTCTATTTAAAATAGATATTTTATTATAAGCTGAATCAGTTCGTGTTGTTGAAAGATTTTATTTTTATTTTACCTTATAATACATACCTATACTTAAGCTGCCAACAAGTAATATTTTCATCTCATCCTAGCGCAGTGGTTAGCGCAGTTTTATCATAATTACGTCACGGGAAATCCCGTTATAAGTATTAAACAAATAATAATACTTAATAACAAGTGGCGACGATAGCTTGCACCTTATCATTTCTTGCCTACTGGGTTTTTGTTCGGAATCTGAGTTTTATCGCTGTAAGACTGCAACCCAAATAAGAGAATCGTGAGCTCCTTGGGTGCCGAAGATAACCGCTCCAGTCGTTGTAGCCGGTAGGAGTCCCGATGCCCCTTCTCCGGGGTGGAGGAAGTTAGTGATGACT
This sequence comes from Diloba caeruleocephala, assembly GCA_947459985.1. Classification (NCBI taxonomy): domain Eukaryota; kingdom Metazoa; phylum Arthropoda; class Insecta; order Lepidoptera; family Noctuidae; genus Diloba; species Diloba caeruleocephala. Next base: position 8,288,406 of record OX381627.1, on the reverse strand, counting down.
TTCCACCAATAAAAAAGAAGTTAATTTTAAAACTGCAGGATAAATAAAATAGAGTAAACGACCACTCTTCCCTCTACGGCACGTGTATGTACATTCTACCGTTATCCTGTTAAGTCATAAGAAACGCGCGAATTGCCAGCGTTATTAACACTTCGTACTTTTTTCATGGTCCGCGATGAGACGAAGATATTTTCATTCTAAAAATCTCCCGATTTAAAGGAACTGTTTTACTAGAACTGTCCACGTTACATGAGGGTAGGCCCAATACCTAAGGAATTGACTGTCTCCGCTACGGGTTGCTGACTACATTTTAATTATTATGAATTTATAAAAAAAATGCTCTACCTCCATCTGCTCCCATGGATGTTGACAAAGACGACTAAGGGACTATAAACCGAAGGGATGGAAGCAGCGTCACTTCTGTGGAATGGTAGCCATACTGTGCTCACCAACCCGCCTGCCAAACGGGGCAAGTACTGGCAATATCCCCCCACAATTACGACACAATTGTGGGAATCTGTGGGGGAAGTGTTGTTCAGCAGTGGACGTTCTTTGGCTGATATGATGACCTACCTACTCACATCTTTTAAACTCGGTGCCGCTACATCTTTTACCACGTACCAATCATCACTAATGTTTACCTCAAACACAACTCATTCCTTCATTACCTATCAATTGTCACATGTCAGGTCAAGACACCAACTAATAGATTTGACGACCGCCTCGACCGACTAACGGTGCTCCCACCTCTCTGTACCTACATGGAAATATTTCTTACTCAACTGTTGAGGAAGGAATTTCGGGTAGAAACGGTATAAACTCGTAGTAATTATTTATTATAACTTTAATTACTGGCCTGCTTTTTATACTACAATTACACACAATTTAGAAATATACAAAAATACTAAACATTAAACAACTTAGCAACTGCTTATCGCCTCATTCACAAAATGATTACAAACATACACGCTCCCAAATAAATTCGAAAAGAAGACTCACAATATAATACATGGAACAGAAATAAACTGGTACACCCAAAACCAAAAACAAATTACGGAATAAATTATGTGAGATTTGAGGGAGCTAAATTAAGTATATTTTAGTTTACCTGAAGATGACAAAACTTCTTAGTTAATTTCTAGTATAACATATACTACAGCGACATAGTGAATCTAACCTTGTAACAATTTTAATTTGATACTCAAAGAATTATGAAGCACTAAATGCACAATCATTTGTTCGGTATAAAACTAATATAACGGTACTACTACCTACTTGTGATTTAGTTAAGTTATATTTTCTGTTCAAAAGTACTATGTGAATTTATCAAAGCTATAAAAAATACGAGTAGGTAATTGAAAATATTATTTTTAATAGGAATGTCTTTTATTAATATAAGTTTAAGTAAAATAATTTTATATAGATTAAGAAAAACATATATACAGTTTTACAAATACAATAATAATAGGTTTACATTTTTAATTGAAATACGATTTTCAATCAATGTTAAATGTAATTAATAGTCTAGTTGACCCATTCTATCATAGAAATAATCAGTTGGTAGTAGCTAAAATAAGATGCAATTTTTTATGAATATACCTAAAAAAACATCATTTGTTGTACCATCCATGCAGAATAATGCTGTCTCGCTCATTCGCACGAGTAACAATATACGCTGCTGAGCCAATGAAGCGCATTGCATCGCCGCGTTCGCGTAGGTTAGGGTTGCCAAGCCCAAATTTAAAAAAGTAGGATTTGAAGTTGGAAAAGCCAGGACAATTCAGTTTAAAAACAGGACGCAGTTGCAATAGTTAATTATATGTATGGAAAATTTATCGAAATTAGGTTAAAATAATAGGTTTTTATTGAAAATAGGTTAAATGAAATTCAAGTAATGATAATAATCATATTTTTAATAAAAGTATCAGAATAAAATTATAAGAGTTGAAAACGAGTTATTAAAATATAAAACATAAGTTATTAACAAATTCTTTAAACATAGGTTAGTTATAGTATCTAATAAATTTTAATATTACAATCTTATTATATTTACTATACTTTTCAACCCCACCAATTTCCTTCAGTATCTGTGGTTGAGTTAATAAAATTCATAAAATGGCACCCGTGTGGTGCCACCTCAGAATACCACCACCCCATCTCCTACCGGGGGTGTCGTAAAAGTCGACTAAGGGATTAGCCGGAGGCTGCGCAGCAGCGTCCTTCGAGTACATTAACAACTCAACTGCGATCGCCAACCCGTCTGCCAAGCGTGGCGATATGGCAAAACCCCCCAATAATCCCACAACACACCCATATTGGTCGTTGGGGTGTACTTTGGGAGAGGCCTGTGTCCAGCAGTGGACTTCATTCGGCCGAAATGATGATAAAATTGGTCACACTTCATATAGTTTTGATGATTGCAAGAATCAAGCAATCAAGAATGAGTTTAAATACATACGTATTTCTCCTTTAAAATAAATACTTAACGTTCATGTAGCCTATTCACTTATACAAACAAATTACAACTAATTAATAAGCTGGTGGGATACTGTATGTCTAATGCAAGCAAGGGAAGAAAGAGAAAGCACTGCGCGACAATAGTAGAGAGAAAGAGATATCACCGTGGCACGTTGCGAATTTGTTTTAAAACAGCACGGCAGAGCGAGCACTCGCGAGCCGTGAGGCCGCGGCGTAAGAATTGTAAAAGTGGCGCGCGAATTTAAAAATACGAGTACATGACCTTATCAGGGCGCTTTAAAAACCCAGGACGCTGCTTAAAAACTATCCAGGACATCCCAGGACACTACAAAAACTAGGACATGTCCTGGGAAAACAGGACGGTTGGCAACTCTAGCGTAGGTTCGTTTCATATTTTGTGTGTAAAATCCCAATTTTTCAATATTAGTGTATAATCTATGATCCCATTAAAATATTATGTTGTCCAACTACGTCAACTACGTGGACTTTATTCGACCGAAACGATGATAATGTTAGTTATGTAATAAAGTTCCTTGGCTGATAATAGTTGTATAATAATACCACACTCTGACAGTCCCACTGCAGGGCAAAACCTCTTGGAACGAGCATTGGTCATCTCGCTTACTCACTACGTGTTGGTGATTTTAGATCATCCAGGGTTCCTCACGATGTTTTCCTTCGCCGCTAAAGTCAGTTATGTCTTAGATCAGCTAAAAAAGTGGATATGACAATGAAAGTCTCCGAGCCACCACGACGATCTACGCTTACTATTTTTAAATTATGATCGACAAAATATATTTGTTCGCAAATTCGTACTTACAACTACCGCCACACGACCAGAACATCAATGCAAGCTAATCGAAAGTTCAACACTAAAATACCGTCGGAAACTTGTCACCAGATGTAAGAACAATGAAATCTCAAGGACGTACTAGATGACAGATAACAAATGGTAAACAAAGTTGCGCACGTGGTCGACATAATTGCTTCGACCGGCGAAAACAAACAATGTACCATTGTCTTTTGTCGCGGTACGGATTCCTACGGGCCGTTCATATTGTACTCTCATAGGAGAAATGTTAATTGGGTGCCGATTTATTCGACACGGTGGGTCGATCTCTCGTATCTCCGGGATTAGGTCCATAATTAATTTCGCGAGTATGACCCGTTATGACTAACAATACATTACAAATGAGGACAGAGGGAAATAGTACAAGAATTCCTTAATACCTGATACTTACTAAAACTCTCTTGGTGGCCATCTTCGGTGCATAAAGAGAGGCTCCTGGATTGGCATTGGAAAGCACGGCTTTCCTTCTCCTGTAGTAGCGCAGGACTTTTCACAAAGAAACAAAATCGGCTATTTCGACACTGACACTGTGATGATTCTCGAGAGCACATGACCTATACATGTTTCTGACATCTCTGGGATCGCTTGTTAGACACCCAAAGGCCTGATTCTGAGCACCTGACACCAAAGGTTAAGGTCTCCGTCACACAGGGAATGCGACGTGTTTACGTTTTCGACCTTTCCCAAAACTACAGGCCATGTGGTACCGATCGGAATTTGCTATCTTCCGCCACAATAAACAATATTTTGATGAATAACTCCAGTGAGGTTTTACGTAGCGAAACGGTTCGTTTTCTCAATTTCTCCAAGTGTAACTTCCACATTTAAATTACTTTCCCGTTACCGAGAAAGTGTTGATAATATTTCATGCATTCATGATACTTTGAAAGGAACTTCCGTCAATACAAACATGTGTGCTATCACGATCTTAAAAGCTAATGGCTCTCGCAACGCTGACCCAACGTTGGCCATACTTCAATGTTTTAACGAAATCAATCAATGGCCCAATTTGCCCATGTTTCATCATCCATCACATCCATGAGTAGCTGAACCTAGACGACCCTCCAGAATAAAGTGAAGGATGGTAAATTAATGTTTACAACAAAAATATATGAGACACCTAGTAAGATTCAGGTCAGGTTAATATAACGAAAGAGAGAGTACACACTAGTGCATTGCTTGGCTTGTAACGTTCAATTGTCGGAACCTATTTTGCTCAGAATTTCTCCCAAGCGTATACAACCTGTGCGTATGATAAAATGCATTGTTCTTCCGTTCCCATATCATCGTGGAAACACTACAGCAGATGATCCTACATTAAGACAAAAAACACATACAAAAAGTTCAAAATTAGGTGTTGCTACAAAAAAATACGTTATTTTATAGCACGGGAGCTGCAGGCCATTCAAACTGCCCGATCCCACGATCAGCTGATCGCCACATTTGGACCTCCACTGACCTATATTCCGACCTATGACGTCGCCCGACAACAATAGGGCATTGTTCTTTTATATTTGCGCCAACATCAGGAGTTCCTCAAGGCAGTTCATTCACATCTATGTAGCTTTCATTTAAATAGGTTCATTTGTTTTTCGTCATTGTTCCGATCAGCTGTTTTCACGAGATTATATCTTAGTTGATAGGTGAAAGATGGTAACAATGAACTTAGTTGTACCTATTGTTTTATTATTGTTTGCTGTGACGTATTCCTGTTAAATCTTATTGTTTCTAGTCATGATGTAATTGATGTCTTTAGTTCAACTGTCGTTCAGTTTGATGTTTGTATTTATAGATTATTGTGTTTGTTGAACTGTTATCTTATTGTTGTTGGTTTCAATGTCAAGGTCTGTTTTGATACACTGATAATAGAGCATAATCCACAGGTATCTGACATTAACAATATATCAATTCTTCTTGTTCAAACTGAATATTCGAATACCCTACCTACCTAGGTTGCTATACCACGCATTGATTGCTTCATATCCTTGCCAACGCACTCAATTATGAAAAGATGCCTAATCAATAACTACCTACTTCAAACTTTGCTTAATCCAAGCCACGATAACAGTAATGACGTATTCTTGACTATTTCGCCCACAGATGAATTTAAAGATGCTTAAGGACTTGATACTATCTCATATGACTGTAATAGTAGAAGTAGTAACTATGATATTTACAACATTAACATTATTCCGAAACTAAAAGACTCAAAGTATGAATTTCAAACTCCGAACGCATAACCAGAATTTTTTATTTTTACTTCCAATATAAAAATGAGCATGTCAATGGCACTCGAGCATACAGCCTACTCGCAATCCGAGGAGGTCGAACCTCATCCATCCTAGAACGGTAGTGAACAAAAAAGTCGAATGAAATGATAAATAGTTGTAGTTAATCCGCTCTTATCGCCTCGTGGCTTCGTCTCGTGCGGTCCAAAAATGAGAGATGGAGCGGTTCCACGAGATAACACTTCTCAGTAATGGCTTTCTAGACAGTAGAGTGGTTTAACATTAGGTATTATAAATAATATGACATTGGTAATATTGGGAGTTAAGCGTGCTTGGATTTTATGTCTGATGTAATTTGTAAGTATGCGGAATCCATACTCTAATGTTATCCTTAGTTAAACTCGCCCATTCATTAGTAATTTATGTTATGTTTAACATTCAAGCAGTACTTATACACGTTTTCCTTTACCTTTTCTTCAGTTTCCTTCCTTAATATTTTTAACACATTATATATTACATGCGATATGATATGTAGTAGTAGTAGAGTTACTAGTACTAAACTTATAAAGCTAAGGTGATAAAAAACAAAAAAAAAAGGATAATCCGACATAAAATTGTTAAATAAAGAAAACGATATAGTGTACTGTTTTCTGTTACTGTAACTGAATATTTTATTTTTAAGATAACAGCCGTCTAAATGAAACCGTTTGGACCAGAATTGCCATTGTAAAAAATGATTGATTTAGGCGGCTCCACAGTTGCGAGCAGGCTATGACAAATGTAGTAAACGCTGAGTTAGCGCGCCCAACCACCGATGTTCCGATATCGACTAATTGTGTCGGTATGTGTACTTTCACGGACACTAGTGATGTTCTCCAATATCGATATAGTTGTTTATATAGTAACTTGTTTTAAAATATTCTTTAAGCAAATCTTATTAAAATTATTGGGAAAATCTTAGCACTTTTCACGGATGTTAAGTTGTCATTTTAAGGAATTACGTAAATTATGCTTCATTATCTTATCTTTTCCGCATGAACCTTCGCTAGAAAAAGATACCGCTAATAGCCTAACCGCATATGACTGATAATCAATACTTTAAAAATAGCGAGTGTTGTAGATCTGCTATCACAATCCAACTAACTGGGGATATTTGTAACAGGTTAGGTTAAAAAAGTGACTATCGATACAAAACTAATCGACTAAACACGTCACGAATCGTTATTTGTCGACGGTATCGCTCTGCCTCCCGAGTATCCATCACGGACACACAGCTAGAGAAGTTTAATAAGATAAACGCGCTACCTCATTAACTGTTCCGTTCGATCATTTGTAATAGAGGAATGTGATTTGTTATTCGAATATATTATAATCGATTACACGGTGTTGCTATAAAGACATGCCATTTTTGTGTTGAAAGTTCGACAACTTCTTGTATAAATTGGTAATATTAACAACGATTACCATAAACAAAGTCGAACAAGTGTATAGTTTGGTTATGATATTAAATAAATTATTTGTCCTCTTTGTTGACGAATTTTGATTTCAATCAAACAACTTCCGCCTGGCCTTCGTAAAACTTGGAAATCTCAAGTTTTGGCGGCACGGGCGTCGCGCATTCCTAGAGGATTGTGTGGCTGACCAAGTAGCGAGCCGAGACCTGCTATAGGCAGATTGAAGGAACTCTGTGATGAATATAACCGGTAGGAGTCTGACACACGCCTTACCCCTGGGCCCAGGGCCGAAGATGACCAAGATTTTTTATATAAAATAAAATATCCGTTAATTACCTATATCGGCTTCAAAGTAATAGATGCGACGGAATATAATTTGCTAGAAGCAGAAACATGCCTTAGGGTCAGATCACACCAAAACGCGACGCATTTTTAACTGTACGCGTGTATGCGCGGGTTCTCATAAGAAACTAGCTTTTCTTCAAACATCTGCGCGCCTCATCGCTTCGCGTCCCGTCTTTATGTGAACTGATACTTAGGCACTTTATAAATATCAAGTGCAAAACCAGTTACGTAGTACCTACTAATAACCGCATTCATTACTAAGCGTATGACGGTATAACAATCACAATGATTAAATTATAGGTAAGTATTCTGATAAAATAATAACTGTATAAAAGGATTTGTTATCCATGTGTACCCATGTGTGTGCGTGTGTACCCATGTGTGTGCGTGTGTGAGACTGGTGGTAGGTCTCTTATTGCAAGAGGCTGGTTAAGTAGGTACAGTGACAGATATTCACCGCTAAGCAGAAGTGTTTAAACTTAGTCATTACTGTAGTCCGGTTAGAACTTAGAAGGGCACTGTAGCTAGTGAAATTACTGAGCTTAAGAGACTGAATAACTTTACGTCCTAAGGTGACGAGCGTAGTGTGATGCCTTGCAGGAGTCCTGTCCTGGGTAGCATTCTAATTGTTATAGGCAGGCAGATCGCTTACCACCAAGAGAAAGACTTGCTCGTCGCGTCACAAAGTTGTTGTGCAAGTCCGAAATTGCTGAATATATTGTCGTCGTGGATGTCTTTTTCTAACTAGAAACTACTAGTAATCTTTACTATTCTACTGAGGACATCCTCATGGACATTTCACTCTGGCAAAGGCTGAGGGGCATGCCGACTATCACGGGCCAAAACCACAACTGTTTACTTCGACCTGCCTTACGCTGGGGATGCGTGATTTGTTCGACTTGACTCACGTATTAGACGCTCCTTCGGCAGGCCCACTGCCAACCTTGCAACATTCATCATCATCAGCATCATGTCAGCCATTTATATGTCCACTGCTGAACAAAAGCCTCCTCCATAGATTTCTACAATTGTGTCGACATTTTGGGGGTATTTGCCAGTACTCACCACGCTTGGCAGGCGGATCGGTGAGAGCAGTATGACTGCTGTTCCACAGCTGTATAGCTGCTGCCCATCCCTCTGGTTTAGCGTCCCTTAGTTGACTTTTACGCATCCATGGGAGGAGATGGAGCGCTGCTATATTCTTAATTCGGACACCAAACGGAAACATGGCGTCAGATGGCGACATTCAACCCAATAAATTATCTGTTTTTCTTCTTTGTTCTCGTACTTACAGCTACGTGGCTAATAATTCCTAATAATCAATAGACCCTTGTTACAGAATTTACAACACCCACATCTAACATTCCTCAGATTTTTTTTTACTTGACTAAGGGCATATTTCCTAATGTATACACTAGCCGTATTGATTGATATTCAACATCGAAACAGAAAAATATTCCCAGGTTATCTACGACGCTAGTACACACCCTACGTTCTCATAGTCATTGAATTTCACTGCCGCATGATTCAGCTGCCGCGGTCACTTATCAGCCAATGACGACACAGCTCGCGCGCCCCTCAATACGTCACGCGATTTCCAACCAATCAGGGCGCGTGAATGTGCGTCAAGCGATGTTGAAAACAGTTTTTCTATGAATCTTCATTGTTGATGTTTCGAAAGCTGCCTATTTGATTTGATTTATGTAGGTTTATACTAAAATCTATTAAGTTTTTCTAAAGGAAAATTTGCAGATCACCTAATATCCTTAATCGATTAGGTACGTTGTTATTTTTCCCTTTTAGATTTATTTTATTTTACCTACCATTCTATGTGTCGTATCATATTATTTTAGGTTCACATTATTTGAGGTACGATACTACATTACGTAGGTAATCTGTGATACTAGCATAATGCCAACAAAGAACTAAATTGTTATGCCAAAACAAAGTAAAAAAATATTCAAATGAATGTGTGGCGTATATGAAGTACATGGTTGCAATATTAAGTCTTTGATTATAAATACATTTTGATTACTTTAATTCATTGTAAGATGCCTACAATCACAAAAAAATATTAATCGACAAACAACCAAAATTGTTCGTACTTTAAACCTAGAATCTTAATTTTCTCCGAAGCTCTCCCAGACAATAACATCTCGACTTAACCAGATCAACAAACATCATATCAATATCACGAAGTTAATCTTTATAAACGATACAACTCTGACAGTATCTCGCCAATAAATCCATTAAATTTAAGAACACTAAGCACACCTGAGCATGACTCTCGTTTTCTGCCGACCCCCTTGACGCTAACGGGGGTTCGACACATTGGGCCACATTGGCGATGTCAGTAAGACCATCCTACATCAAACCGTTAGTATTCTTTCCAAACCAACTCCAGGCCAAGCAGCTTTAAGTGTAACACTCGATATGCTGGATAAGCGATTTGGTACCTGCTATACAATTTCTTATTGTCTTATTTTTATTATTGTTTGTATTTATTTCACATATTATCTATAGTCTACTTTATTTACACGTTATACCTAACTTGTCAAATTGTAATAATCAAATTTTAAGTAAATACTTCTATTAGCGCGGTACGCATATTTATAGATGAGATAAAATCTCTGGACTCGCGACACCGTTACGAGACGCAGCTATAGTGTGTGCATATATGCATGTACATATAGCAGACTGCAAACGCGTCTAGATAAAAAAAAAGCTTTCATTTATGTCGGCACTCCCGGAGTGCAACGCGTATTTTTTTTTTTTTATCGTCGAGACGGAATATCCTTGGACTTCCTTGGCTCGTCTCTATCAGACAGACTCTTCCAAACTTTCAACCTTAACTGTTGACTTTTCTTAAAAGCCGTATAATATATAAACACAAGCGATATAACATTGGCCAAAAACAATATGATCATCTCCGTTGGGCATCGTAACCTTAAATGCGTGTAACGCCAACGTTTGCCGTGCTGGCCCAACATGTAGAGGTAGCATTACAGAGCGCTTTCACGATGACGTATCGATAATATGAATTAACTTTTTTTCTCCAACCTTTTTGTTATGGTAATTTAGTGAAAATGTTAATGAAATATTAAAGAAAGAACGACCGTCTTCTTAGAAGATCAGAATATCTAATGTGTTTATTCAATTTTTGGTATATATGCGAAGTCATGGGTATCATGCCCGCCGAGAACAGCAATTGTCTACGACTGCTATTGTTTATACACGATATTATAAGGAAATACTGGATTCCCGGCTAATTTATCAATAGGATACCCGTAGGAGTAAAATATTCTTTAGCCGGGTATCAACATAATATATGCTTATAATAGTATTTTTATTTTTAGTTTTAGATCATACTTGGACCGTGTGGAGTCTAGATGACGAATACAGCATCACTCGCATCTCTTCATGGATGTCGTAAAAGGTGACTAAGGGACTGCAAACCAGAGGGACGGGCATCAGCATCCTTTCTGTGGAACAGTAGTGGAATTTATATTGCGTTTACCAACCCGACTGCCAAGCATTGTCAGAACTGGCAAGGTGCCCTCAAACTGACGACAACACGGCATGCAACCGGTAATTTATGGAGGAGGCCTTTGTGCAGCAGTGGACGTCTTTTGAGCGATATGATGATGATATATTAATATCTAATACCAAATTTGTGTCCCACGTACTTTTTCTTAAAATGATTAAGGATAACCAGTTCCAATATCTAACGCACTTGTGTCTACTAAGGGATAGTTATCTATACATACAAATAAATAATATTTAAGTGTCTGTTTGTAATTTCAAAATAACAGCCTTTTACTAAATGCATATGAACGTATATACGATATCTACAACAAAAAATCTATTTTGAATTCTTTGTCTGTCTGTCGGTTTGTCGGTCTGTCGGTCTATCTGTCTGTTTGTTCCCGCTTATCTCCGACACGGCGGGACCGATTTCTACGGGACTTTCACTAGCTGATGTTAGAAGGAATAATTTAGGCTACTTCTATTTTAGAAAAAAAAATTAGGGCTCCGCGCAAAAAAATGTAAGTCCATGAAATCCAATATATATACTCTATGTCAAGTGTCTATACCGTATACAGTACCGAAATTATTTATAAATAATCCAATTTCTTTTAAATTAAACGGCGGGTGAAACCGCTAGTCTACTAAATACATTTTTAATTAAGAACTCTACAGCTTATGATTACTATCTGCAAGGAGATTATGAAGAGCGGCATATATCTTGAGTTGTTTAATATATTTGAACGGCGCAGTCGTCTTTAGCCGACAAATGGAAATGTTTTTACCAAGCCAACGAAGCCATAGACAACAAAAATCTATGGTTTAAAACTACAGAATAAATATTGTATCATCATGACATTATTAACTGCTTTTGTTGGTATTTGCGTTGAATTCGTTGTTTGGCGTAGAGCTCCCTTTCAGTTCGAGCGTAGCGGTCAAAAACTCAAATCTTTTTTTTATAACATCGTTCGATTTAATTACATTTAAAAGGAGATTTACTTAAAACCGTTGCTACGAGCCTTAAAATCGGGTATAACGTTTTAAGTAGGTTGTATAGGTATATACAGGAAACATGTACAAAAAATACAGCATTGGGTATGCATTGAGATCGACCTGCGCTCCGGTTACAGTACTGTTTTACTTGCATTTCACTTGCAAGGGTACAATCGACGACAGAATGTTGATCGAATTACATAATATTGTTCGACCGTCTAGATTAAAATTCCAGATCTTTCTCCGGTATTGTACTCAGGGATTACGTCAAGATTTGTTTTCAGCAGCATCTCCTTGATCGGTGATAACAACCAAGCGTGGCGAAACCTCATTTTGAGCATTCTTTTTTTAAACCTTTCCCGACACTAGGACTTCCCCTATGTCGTCGTGTGAGATGAATGTCTATTAGACATACATCTACGTCTCGCATGCACAAACACCCCAGTTTTGGAACAACAACCTCTAGGCCGTACAAATCCTTGTTCCGTGCGGGAATCGAACCTGCAACACGTTGCCCAAGATATTAGCCATTGCGCCTAACGGGCTGTTGTTCGTTTTTGGTCAATTAAGGAACCATCATCAGCCGAAACAGTTTAATGATTAATATCATGACAATAATGAAATACTTCATTTTAGTTTTCTTTCACGATTCTATATTAAATTCATCATCCATAGACACACGTTTAAGCCGCACTCCTTATGATGAGAGAAGAAAAGTTCGCATATACAATACATTATTTTGCTTCGAATAATTAATGACGTCACGCAGCTTTGCCGACTCATTGTAAATTATTATGCAGCCATAATAAAATACGTTGAATAAACAATATGAACTCCGTAGGTACTTATGTTATGTCTTTGAGAATCATTGAAATTATTCTAAATGGGTTTAACTTTTTTTTTTAACCACAATAATTATGCTGTAGTATGCCGCGGCAGCGGTCGTCCAAACGAATACGTTTTAGCCCTCATCTTATCAGCTGAAAGACGTCCACTGCTGAACAAAGGCTTCCCCCAAAAACGTGTGCGTCATTTCGGGGAGAACTTACGACATCCACGGGAGGAGATGAAGTGGTGCTATATTATTGATACGGACACCACAGCAATGTTTTGTTCCTATCGCATGTAATCTTAAAACGCATTACCTTAGAATATACGTTACTTTAGATTTTAAGTGAAATTCGTTTGGGCGCGATGAAAGTAAATATTCAAGGTTAAATTTCAGTGCTACTTTTTATGTGTAAAGTTACCAGAGCGCATCCGCGGGCATAAAAGGTGTGGGCGCATGCGCGGGCATAAAAGGTGTGGGTGCAAGCCCGCGCATGTTTCACATCTGTCACGTATACCGAGTTGCACGCGCTCAAATTTTTTTTTGACAGTAACCCGTTTTGATATTAAATGTTTTATTCTTCATAGTTGAGACCAGCAGTGTAATTCCCTAAGCTCAAACATCCATACATCCATCAATACAGAATTGACATAGCGGTGACAACCCAATTTGTTATTCGCTAAGTTTCACCGTCTGCAACGTGTTCTTGAATGGTTTTAATCATATTGGTTTTTACCTTTGTTTCGATCCGGTATTGGATGTATAGATGTTTGAGCTTAGGGAATTGTACTGCAGTTCTGTGGTAATAGGCTAGAAGTAAAGGACTCGACTGAGGTAATTCTACAGTCCTACCTATTTCACCCGCCATTACAACTATACGTAAGCGTAGTAGTGCTCCGGGTGAAGAGTCAGCAATACATATGAAATCTCCTAATGATAAGATTGCTGATATCCATAGGTACGATTTAACTTATCATTAGGAAGGGCGTCGATCGCTTGTCGAGCTTGTCACATAAAAAATCTGTATGTATTGTACTACAGTGATCGGCTTTATTTAAGTCTATTACAGACATTAACTATTGGTATGATCTATAGATAGTTGTTTCAGGGCTGCGTATTTTGTGCATGTGAGATGTATGTCTGTAAACTGTATCCAAGACACAGGCGAAATCCTAGTGTGTATAACGGAAATTGCTGCGAGGTGCTGACCGCGGTCTGGCTCACCAAGCTTCTCACGGTCACGCCGTAGATAGGTGGCTGTATGTCTACATATTGACATCCTCCGTGCTTTGGAGAGTACGGTAATCCTTCGGTTTCGGTTGTCTTACAAATACCCACGTCAGTCGTCACAGGTAGTCAAAAGCCTGAAAGTCTGACACTCAGTGTAACCGCAGGATATTGGTATCCCTTAGTTACTGTGTCCCCAAAATGGCGACACACGGCATATAACCAGTCAGTGGACAGTGATATTGACACCAAAAATCAACCCCCTTGCGCTCATCAGTTTCTTTCTTAGGTTTGCTCTTATTGATAGAGTTATAGCTGAATATTATAATACTGTAGGCAAGTTTGTGTTCGCGTGTACCTCATAAGGCTGGCCGGGTGCTATGGTGGTGGAAAAATCGTTAGCCTCGCACGTAACCACAAGCGAGCGTGAGCGTACGGCGCGATAGCAGAACAAACTTATTAAATTAAATTAATTATTTAGATTTAATCGAAACTCGTATAGGATAAGTATATCAATATTAGAAATTCCATGAATCCTACATGATTCGTTTGTTTTTAATTATCAAACAAAAACAGGTAACGTCAATTTTCTCTTTCTTTAATCTTCAACGTCTCACACACATAGACACACACCCACGCACAAATACTCACACAAACTGACACACACTTACACATACAAAGTCACGCACACTAACGCACACACAAACTCGCATCTGCCCATTAACGTCTACTAGTGAATCTGGGCCTACCAATGATCACTACAATGAGTTACCATTGTTGATTGGTACAGGAGGCCCAGGCGCCTAATTCCGATACGCCTGAAAACTCCTGCCATTGCTATAAGGTGGGGGACCTCTGGGTTCGCGGGTACGTAGATTGGGGAATCTGCGTGCCCACACTGAGCGACCCAAGACAAGACGGTAGCACGCATGTGGTCACGCGCTGCCGTGGGACGCTTTGGGGGATCCTTTACAATCCCCCGGGGGGTGACCGCTTTACAGTCACCCTCTCCGAGATGTGCCTATAGACGTGGCACCAGTGAGCGGCTCTAGTGTGATCATACGAGGACCTGGAGCCTCCTTAGCCTCCCTGCCGAAGATGACCGCAGTGGTTTTAGCCGGTAGGAATCCGGCATACCCCTTCGCCCTTCCCCGGGCGTGGGGGTTCGGGGTGAAGGAAGTTCATGAAGAATTTCCACTGGGCACCAATAAAAAAAAATAGGTACAGTATCCTGTTATTAGCACACAGGAGGATGCTGATGCCAATCCTCTTGATATTAACCCTTAGTCGTCTTTTACGGCACCCATGGGCGGAGACGGGTGGTCTATTATTTGACGGGAATCACAATGAACTTTTAAAACTAAATAAATCTCCACAAACATATAAACTCCGCGTCTCTGCTGTCGGTACTTAGGCAATAAAGTTGAGTGAAGTCGCATAAAACCTTTATGTGATTTACTATGTACTTAATACGACCAAGCGCTCACGTGTTGCTGTGACTGAGATCAAATTTTCAAAGAAATACACAATTCTGAATTTTGCTGGAGAACTATTATGTTGGGAATTGCTTATAGGTACATAACTTTACCATCATAATTGGTTGTGTAGTGGTATGGAAAATTGCGTTGCAAATACAACGACATAATCCGTACGATCAATTTAGTTTAAAGACAACAAACTCAAAGCTTTCGCTAACCATAATTGAAGCTTCAATAATGTTTTGTTAAAAGAAAATTAGCTCAAAACGTCTAAATACTAGAAAATACAAATAAATGCAACGAAATCCCTAAAATCTGTAAGTTTTTAATAGAACTGGTATGTTTATTTACATTACAGTTTACTCGTCTCCAACTCGAAGTCAGACACATGCAAATTATTTGTCAGTTAAAGATTATTATCATCATCATATCAGCCAAAAGATGTCCACTGTTGAGTAAAGTCTTCACCCATAGATTTCCACAACCACCGATTACATCCAATCGCATCCAATGACTCCCAGATACCATCATCAGGTCGTCTGTTGGTGCACGGTCTCCACCCGAGAACCTTTCTGCCCCAACGGCTGGCAGTACTACGGCTATCTGCGCAGTATTCAGCTTACCTACTAATCCTTTCGGCTATGTTGGCAACTTTAGTTAGCTTGAAGACTATATTAACTACTACGACTATGCCGTGTGGTGCCGGCTCAGAATGCCACCACCCCATCTCCTCCCATGGGTGTCGTAAAAGTCGACTAAGGGATTAGTCGGAGGATGGGCAGCAGCGTCCTTCGAGTACATTAACAACTCAACTGCGATCGCCAACCCGCCTGCCAAGCGTGGCGATTATGGCAAAACCCCCCAATGAGCTCAAAACACATCCATATCGGTGGTTGTGATGATCTTTGGGGGAGGCCTGTGTCCAACAGTGGACTTCATTAGGCCGAAATGATGACTACGACTATGCTGATACTAGCACAGACACCGTCGTTAACTATATTTGATAATACTGATAATAGATAACTCTGGAAGTAATTTATATGTTATGATAAATGAGCAATACTTAGATGTTTTTTAAATACAAATACACATTTCTGGCAGCTCGTAAACGAGTAAAAGTGGACTTCTCTCGAATAAAAACTTTTTATTTGTTGGGCTTCTCGCAGACTTCTCACGGAGATATGGCTACTTAACCGGGCAATCTGGTGAAGCTAGAAGAAGCATCCAGCCAGGCGTAAATTTAAACTTGTAAACTAAGCATCTCCAACTAAGGGCGCCCCCAACGGGATTCAATCCACGACTTAGGGCGTTGCTGGCGGACCAAGCCTAGAGACAGCTGGATCTATTTAAATAATTATAGGGAATATTTAAAGAAAGAAAGAACTTTATTTTGGACTCGGACAACACTTACAGAACAGAATAATAGAAAAACTGTTATTTTTATAAACAACAGAATGCTGTACGAGGCCAAAAATGGTCCGTATCTCAGCATATACTGCAACGGTGGAACGTTACAGCGCTGGTGTTCAGATAGGACCGTGTAGTGAGGCTACTAGCTTGGCACGAACAGGGTCGTAGGAGGAGCAAAGCTTGGGGGGAAATAGAAATTACAAGAAAAGTTTGCTGAAGGATATTACCACAATCACGGAGTACGTTCTGTTGCCAGTTGGCAGTTATAGGCCGGAAAACTATGACAAAGAAGATTTATCTTCTTTATTCATTTGTTTACATCAGCCGTGGTGACTCGACCCGGAGGTTTAAGGACTCGCTATTTAAGCACTAAGTAGGTTCTCATAGGTATCAATAAAGGCACCACTGACTTAACGTAAAGGAGTAACATCGTGACGAAACCCGGAACCAATGGTCTCAAATCGCCAACACGCAGTGAACAAGCGTGATAATTAATGCCTCTTTATGAGAAGAAGCCTTCCCCTGGAGTGGGACAGTTGCAGGCTGATATTATCTATTATTATTAGATCAGCCAGTCAATGTTCACTGTTGAACTGGGCCTCCTTTTTTTTATTGGTGCCCAGTGGAAATTCTTCATGAACTTCCTTCGCTCCGGGGAAGGGCGAAGGGGTATGCCGGACTTCTACCGGCTAAAACCACTGGAGCGGTCATCTTCGGCACCTAATGGAGGCTCCAGGTCCTCGTATGATCACACTAGAGCCGCCCACTGGTGCCCCGCCTATAGGCACGAACTGGGGCTCCTACTGACGTCATAAGGGATTTTCTTTAAACATAGGTGCCTAACTTAAGAATTCAAGCAGTATACATTTTCTAAAAAAACTAAAAAGAAAAAGCTCCGCTATATAGAGCGCGAGTAAGTAGCGGGGTGGGGGTGGTGAGGCAGCGGTGCAGGTGACCTTGTTATGTGTGTGAGAAACGCCACACTGCGGGGCGATCGCCACGCGAGTCCTGCTACGCCATCCTGCTTTCAATGTGCAATGATGTCTTTTGTAATAAACCATTGATGCACCTAGCTGCACCTAGCCGTCCCGCCACTGTCCTTCGTTCAGTGTAGCAGAGCCTTTATAATAAACCTTTAGCTTGTACATTTTTGTCTCCAGCGCGTGCGACGTGACAGTCGGGGCGGAGGCTGCGCGCCGCGCCTCTCGATAAATTGAATTATGTTAAAACGTTTTTTGTTACCATAGTACTAGTGACGACGGTGTTCGTTGGACAGACGTTCTTTCGTTAACTTATACCGGCCTTATTAAAAAAACATCTTAATCTCGAGAATAACCTACGCTGTTCTAGTGACATCGGGGCTAAAATAAGGTTCAAGATTAAACTTTAACCTTTAATTATCGTAGAAGTCGAGTGCGATATTGGTGTATGTATATCATCATCATCATAATACTAGACAAAGGACGTCCACTGCTGAACAAACGCCTCCCTTATAGATTTCAACAACTGTGTCATCATTTTAATAGAGTTGAAGTTGAGCTAAGCTCTCGTCGGCGGTGCACTCACCTTTGCTGTCAATCCTCTGCCTTCTTTTTAATATCTTAATACACCTCGATTCTTAGTTCCTCCTTCACTTGTTCTACAAAGCCTCGTCTTTATCTTATCCTTACTCTCTTTCTATACATTTTTCCTTCTAAAATTATCTTAAATAAGTTGTCGGGTCCAAATGGCCAATAATCTTTCCTCTTTTGTTTTCTATAGTTTCATCATTTGTCTTTCCTCGATCAAGTAACACTTCCCCATTTATTTTCCTTTCCGTCCAACTGATCAGAGGGCTTAGCACGAATATTCTGACGTAAACGTTAGCGAATTTGGAATCGTGCGGTACGGTATGGTACGGTACTCTACGGTCGGTCCATCTAGCTAATGTAATAATATGAGTTTGTAACTGTCCCACTGCAGGCCAAAGGCCTCTTCTTATACAGAGAAGGAACGAGCATTGTCATTAGATCAAGGTTACCCCACCATATTTTCCGTCAGTGGTGGTCTAACTAAGAAAGAGGGAACGCTTGGGGCCGTGGCTAAGCAATTAATTGGCTTTTAACGCTACATGTCGCGGGTTGATACCGTACGGAACATGTATTTGTATGATCTACAGACAGCTGTTTTGGGTCTGAGTGCTTGTGCATGTGAGATTTAAGTCTGTAAACTGGAGAAATCCTTTTTGTTGAATGGATTACAGATCCGTTTGTTAAAAATAAAAATATATCTGACATTGGCACTAGATTTGAACCTGGTTTACGAGAAACCAAAACCAATTACATATATACAAGATTTTCTCGCTTAAAGTATAAGATACAGTATTTGTACCGCGACTGTACCGCACGAGGTAGGTGCTACGCGCTGGAGCCGCCCACCGCCGGAGATGATTCGTGGTTTCTCTCCACATTATAATCGCTAGTCGTAGGAAATTGGTACAACAGTTACAATTATTATTGTTACGTAAGGTAATACCAAAAATAATATCAGGATACAATTTAAACGTTCACCAAAATAAATAGTAAGTGCTAAGTAAAATAAATTGACTTTAAATACGTGAAATTTGCTAAAATAAGGCGTACATAACATTTGGAAATAATTGTGCGTTTTAGACAAATATTCATTTTGCTTCCCAAAATGTATATATGCTCACCAAATATTGTTTTGTTATCCGTGCGGTGTCCTGATTAAGAATATAGCAGCACTCCATCTCTTCTGATGGATGTCATAAAGGGTAACTAAGGGACTCTAAACCAGAGGGATGGGCAGCAGCGTCCTTTCTGTGAACAATAGCCATTCTGCGCTCACCAGCCTGCTTATTTATCTTATATCTTTAAATGAGCAATTCTTGTATATATATATATAATTGGAATCTCGGAATCGGCTCCAACGATTTTCATAAAATTTAGTATATAGGGGGTTTCGGGGGCGATAAATCGATCTAGCTAGGAATCATTTTTAGAAAATGTCATTTTATAGGCGTTTGAGTAGTCTCAACTGAAAAATATGACTCTTCCTGACATCTATTGGCGAATAATAATACTATTTTTTGTGAGCAACTAATTGCTTTAACGACACAACAGCAGATGGCGTTGTTAAGTAACACGAAAATACCGAGCAAAGCTCGGTCATCCAGGTACTTTATTCTTAATGTACAAAAGTGTACAGAGGCGGTCTTAATGCTATAGGTATTTTCTACCAGACGACCTTTGGGTGATGCCGAGAAGAGGCAAAATTATCACACACATCAGCCAATATAAGTCCACTGCTGAACAAAGGCCGGGTTACCGGTCGTCTATAGGGGAGCCCATAGACAACAGGTTATATGCCATGTGTCAAAATTTTGGCGGGAATATGCCAGTGCTCGCCATGCTTGGCAGGCGAGTTGATGAGCGCAGTATGGCTACTGTTCCACAGAACGGACGCTGCTGCCCATCCCTCTGGTTTAAAGTCCCTTAGTTGCCTTTTACGCATCCATAGGAGGAGATGGAGTGGTGCTATATTCTTAATGCGGACACCACACGGATTTATAATATATGTACATTATGTCATCATCATAATTTCGGCCGAATGAAGTCCACTGCTGGACACAGGCTTCCCCCAAAGACCACCACAATGATCGATATAGGTGTGTTATGTGCTCATTGGGGGGTTTTGCCATAATCGCCACGCTTGGCAGGCGGGTTGGCGATCGCAGTTGAGTTATGAATATACTCGATGGACGCTGCTGCCCATCTTCCAGCTAATCCCATAGTCGCTTTTTACGACACCCACGGGATGAAATAGGGTGGTGGTATTCTTAACCGGCACCACATACATTATGGATTACCATATTATGCATAGTAAGTTACTCCCTTATACTTTTAGGTGATTGGTAGGTACCAAAGTATAAGGGTTGGTTGATTACCTGGTTGTTTATTTCAGATATAAAGAGGAATTGCAGCGATAGACTTGTGGTTAAACGCTTGCCTTCCATACAGGAGGGTCTGAGTTCGATCCCAGCCCGCACTTCTGAGTTTTCGGGTTGATATGTGCGATTTCCGATGTGTGTATGTCAGAATTTGATTTGATTATTACTTACATTAACGGAGAACGAAAACATCGCGAGAAAACCTGCACACCTGAGGAGGCTCCAAAATGTTCTCAATTATGTGTGTAGTCCGCCAACCCGCACTAAGCTAGCGTGGTGATAACCTAATTCTTCTCATCGTGAGAAAAAGCCGTTCGCAGTAGTGGGACAGCGATGGGTTTATTATGCATAAAGACGGTAAAGTTGTGCCTGTGCCTAGGTTTTCTAGATATAATAATCTAATAGAAGTAGTGGTAGGTTTAATTGAATGTCTTACAGTTAATCGATGACCTTAAATCTTGTACTCGAAATGGCTGAATGAATCAGATATTGCTCAGTCGTACCAGACAGACGTGATCTGTATAGCGTAAGTATTAAAGGTCAGAATGCGGTGTAATAAATTAAATTATCTACGAGCACACATGTCTCGGAGACAATGTGAATGAAATGAACCGGTACTTTTTGGTGCCAACTTAGTTTTGCTGTTGATAAAGCTTGACGTCTCTAATGTCAAGAATAATGTGTAGGAAGTAGTAAATAGGAACTATGTTTTCAGACAAAAAATTGAAAATTTCTTTTTTATCGTTTCTTGATATGATAGTATTGGTTTTACATGTTAACTGCAAAATAAATCGATCTACGAAAACGTAATGTGGGATATTGCAACTGCCAGGGTAAATAAAAATAATTTCAGAGAAGAGCTTACAACATATTTAACTCATATTATGGAAGGCTTTGTTCCCGTTATTTTTATTCACCCCAGCCAACAATTGCTTAGAATACGGTAAGTAAAATAAAGCTGGCAAAAAACAAAACATTTTCATATATCTAACTCGCATATTTCTTTCTTTCTTCATCATCATATTAGCCAAAAGACGTCCACTGCTGAACAAAGGTCTCGCCCATAGACGAACGGTTACATGTCGTGTGTCGTCATTTTTAATGCTTATTTGCCACAGTATGGACGCTACCGCCCATCCTTCTGGTTTAGAGTTCCTTACTCGCCTTTAACAACATCCGCCAGGAGGAGATGGATTGGTGCTATATTTTTAATCCGGACAGCACACTGATTCATATATGCATGATGATAATGAATGCATCGTCGTTTCAGCCGAATAATGTCCACTGCTGGACACAAGCCTTCCCCAATCGCCACAACGACCGCTCTGGGTGTGTAGTGTGCTCATTGGGAGGTATCCATAATCGCCACGCTTGGCAGATGGGTCGGCGATCGCAGTTGAGGTGTTAATGCACTCGAAGGGCTGCCCATCCTCCGGTTTGACACCCACGGGTTGAGATGGGTTGGTGTTATTCGTAGCTGGCCCCACACAACAATGAATGCATATTGCCTAGTGTATAAAAACCTTATTACCTACCTACTAGGGTGGCGCAAAAAACGGTTTTTTTTTGAGTCCAGTGAAAAAATGTTTCCTGTCTCGATTTTTGAAATTAAAAAAAATTTGGAGTGACCTCTTAAAATTTTTTTGAGCTTTCATTTGGAGAGCCCTCTTAAAACATCAAAAACTAACATTTTTCACTCGAGACTCAAAAAAAGTAATACTCGGTTTTTTTGCGTCACCCTACTACCTACCTAAACCTATTTTTACTGCATACCTACTTTTTCATGTAAACGTAACAGATTTGCGTTAAAGAGCTTTAACCGAGTGATACTGTATTTATTATGTTATATTAGATATTATACTGTTAGTTCTTTATCATTTAATGGGTACCTTTGTAAGCCATAGTGATAACCAGCCGTTTTCAGGAATTTCGTTTTAATACAAGACTACTTTTAAGATTGAAATTCAATGTCGCTCCGACAAGTCACCGAACAAACTAGCTGCTGAGTTGTCCATCAAAATAATGAACACAAAAGTTTTTGCTCCGACAAATTATAACCCCACACTGCAAGTGTAAATACAATTTGGTTCGGTAATCGTACGCCAGTCGATCACCCATCGATACAGTATGATAAATGATGGCGCGTCAAACGTAGTGTCGGTGACCACACAAACTTGTTTTAAAAAGTCAAACGCTCAGTTCATTCACCATAGTAACTAGGCGATAGATTATTGAAATATTATTATATTTTATTAATAGTGTTTTGAAGTTTCGATAGCAGCGATTGGGTTACCGGACAAAGTATCAGATCGCATACGCCAAGAGCTTACCGGTAGAGATTAATTTGGATATTCGCGACAGGAGAGCATGAGAAACTCCATGCATACTCTTTAAAACAATTTAAATTACAATTTTGATATAAATGATGGTGAAAGATATAATGAGAAAAATATGGTGTAAATAAGGAACATTCTACTAAAATTTCTGTTGTGCATCGGGGATGTTCACTCAGGCGGGAGTGGATTGTTTTTTCACCATAATGCGCAAACGGTGTGCATCCCTGGTGCGCAGGGTGCGGGCTAGTTTCAACAGCATACTGACCATTATCATAGACAGATTGGACTGTGTGTACGTGAATCACTACTATGCTACCTCTCACGGAGTGGTGCAGCCGTGAGTTTGTGTATCATTGCATGCCATTTGTGCGAGAATATCGACTACTGAACAAAAATGAGTCATGTTACTTGATAATAAATGATTACTATTATTATAATATAACAATGGTTTACTTGCCAAGGCAGTTAATGGCGTTCGTTCCCGAGCATGACGCATGCATCAGCGTCGCTTAGCTCAAACATTTAATTCCTTCTGTGAAATAGTAGCCATACTACGCTCACCAATCCAGCTGCCAAGCGTGGTAAGTACTAGCAAGTTACCCCAAATTGGCGCTTACAACTGTGTAAATCTATGGGAAGGCCTTTGTTCATTGGGCTGATATGATGACGATGATATGGTTACCTGATAAACAAAAAAATACGGCCTAAACAGCGTAGTAGAGGAACGTCCGTTTGCCGTACAAAGGGCTGCAGGTTTGATTCCTTCGGGATAATGGTTTTAAGGGTCCATATATATTTGTTTAGAGTCTAGGTATTTGTAATACTGGAGGTACACTAGCGTAGGGCTATGTTAAAAACAAAAAATATTGTTATTTCTTCAAATAAAAATATTTGTTATATTCTTTTTAACCCCAAATAAGCGGGTATAGCAATATACATGAAAGGATTAAAACTCACTTATGCTTACGCACTTTTTAAACTCACTCCAGTTGTCAATACGGATGCATTACTTACTGCTTATCATGGACTTGTCGCATCCATTCTTAGATATGGCATAATTTTTTGGGGAAACTCAACAGACAAGGAATTTATTTTAAAAATGCAAAAGCGGTGTATAAGGTCTATGTTTGGACTCAAAACGACCGATAGCTGTAAGCCATATTTTATAAAACATAACATTCTCTCGCTTCCGTCCCTCTACATATTTGAAATGGCCTTATTTGTGAAAACGAACCCTCAACTGTTCTCACGGCTATCTGATGGTGCCATTAGAAGCCAGCGTGACAGCAGTAGGCTTCATATACATCATGCAAAAATAGCCCTCATGGGAAAGAGTATATTCTGCATGGCTCCAAAAATCTACAATAAGATACCGAAGTGCTATAAAGATTTAAATACGAGCATTTTCACTAAAGCCATGAAGGAATTATTACGTGCTAAATGCTACTATAATATCAATGATTATTTAAATGATGTGTTATAATTAGTATTTTTAAGTATGTATTTCTTATTATTTGACATGCATTTTCTTTTTTTACATTTTGACATATGACATTTTTATATTGAGGGTCTACTATTTTTATCTTGCTATTCATAACCAGAATCACCAGAATCACCAGAATTTCAGACATATGTTTTATTAGGTACCTTATTATTCAAACAAGTAACATAAAATGATTTTGTAAATTTACATTTGTACGCCTTTTTAGGCAAAACATGTTGGCACTTTTTATATTTTCTTCAATTAATGTGACCTGATTGTAAAACTAACACGTGTTTTAACAAATAAATGTTATCTTATCTTATCTTATCTTATCTCACGAGCTCTCGTTTGCCAGTAACCTAAGAGGGAGTGAGTTCAAGTTTTCAAAAACTTGAGTTCTATCTAATGTCGAGAAGCCACTTTGTCTGTATGAAATGCTAAGATTTATAGGTACTAATATATTAAAGAATAAATAACATGGACATTTACACATTTTTTACAAATTTATGCCTTCTTGATTGTGTTTTTGATTCAAAACTGAGACCTCGATTCCTTCCTTCATATATACGAATGAAGCATTTTTAGAACTTGAACTCACTCTGATATCGCCAGATGACGTCCACTGCCGAACAAAGGCTTCCCGCATAGATCTGCAGAGCGACCGGTTACATAAAACGAGATCATCTAATGTACTTATAATCATATATCGGCCATTTATACGTCCACTGCTGAACTGCTCTCCCGAAAGAGGCTCCCCCGTAGATTTTCACAACTGTGTCATCATTTTGGGGGGTATTTGCCAATACTCACCACCCTTGGCAGGCGGGTTGGTGAGCGCAGTATGGCTACCGTTTCACAGAAGGGACGCTGCTGCCCATCCCTCTGGTTTGGATTCCCTTAGTCGCCTTTTACGACATCCACGGGAGACGGAGTGGTGCTATATTCTTAATTCGGACACGGAATTTATAACTTAGATGCATATAGGTAGAACGTTTTTTATTCAATCTTATAATGGAACCAGCTCTTCTTTCGGCTGGTGGTAAGCATCACGCCTACCTACGAGTATAATGCTACCCAGGGCTAGTTCTGCGTGGTACCATACTGCGCTCCTCACCTCGAGCGATTATTTATTTAGTCTCTTATGCCCAGTAATTTCAGTAGCTACAGTGCCCTTCTTTCTGGGACAAAGTAATGTTTAAAGTTTAAACACTACGGCTTAGCGGCGTATATGTGACACTACGGTGGTACTAGTGGTAAGCACTGGGGCGGTCATCTTCGGCATCTAAGGGGGGCTCCAGGTTCTCGTATGATCACACTAGAGCCGCCCACTGGTGCCACGCCTATAGGCGACACAGAGATGTCTCTGAGAGGGTGACTGGAAAGTGGTTATCGCCCCGGGGGGATTGTAAAGGATCCCCCGAAGCGTCCCAACTGCGGTGGTACCTACATGCACGTTAATGAGAAAGAAGTTCGTTTTACCTATAAATAACAGCGCCGGTGTCCTTCGACGTTCTCGGTTGATTTCACACATTATGGGGCACGTCAGACCAAAGCGGCCTACAGGAAGTTTCTATTACACTGTATTAAAAATACCTTTTAATATGTTAATTTGAACACTACAGGCTTTGCAACTTCCCACGCGTATAATTAAGACTGAAAAGAATTGTTTAAAACTGTTGTAGGCAATTGTCAAAACCGTATCAAATTCGGCTCATGGGCCTTTTTTACTGTTTTTAAGATTACATAAATGCTTTATAGACAAAATGTTGACGTAGATTTCGTGTGGTGTTCCTTAAAGAATAGGTATAGCACCACTACATGTAATCCCGGGGATATCTTAAAAGCCGATTAAGGGACTCTAAGCCAGAGGGATGGGCAGCAGTGTCCCTTCTATGGAAGTACATACAGTCGTTTTACGCTCAACAGCCCGCCTGCCAAGCGTAGCGAGAGTATTGGTAAATTTCCCCTAAAATGATGACACAATTGTGGCAATTTATGAGGGAGGCCTTTGTTCAGCAGTGGACGTCATTTGGCTGATGTGATGATGATGAGACAAGATGTTGTGAGGTTTATTTTAAGTACCGTATAATTAATGTCAGATGGTATGCCTTCCAAATAATACCTTTAAAAAAAAACTTATACGGAGGAAACAGGCCAAAGTTCAAAGTACAAATTTGGAGTAATCTCAGACTTTCAGAAGCGATTGATATGTATGTGTTCATTTAACAACGTACTGTATATAGTTGTGACACAGCTGGGTGCGGTCGCAGTGACCCATGTCGGAGGTGACCTTCAAATCTGTGTCTGAACGTGAACAACATCGGGTGATCTTCCAAAACGTTTATCAATCAGTACAATTTAATAATACTCGTAGAAAAATTAACATAAATAAGTTGGCTGTACGGTTTCAGGCAATGAATTGGCCGAGTTGCTATTTATTGCTATCATAAGAAGAGATTTTTTAAAGTAATAAGCACTGTCTTTGTTCTCTTCTATCCTATGTAATTATTTCTGTGTGTATATAACACAATAAATAAAGTCATCCTGCTACCACAAACATTGCAAAGTGTACGAAACGTTAGGAAAACCCAAAACATATATTATACGCCATGTCGTTTAAAAGTGTTTTATTATAATTTATATACACTTTATTATAATGAGTAATAATCGCGAAAATGTAAGACATTGCTAAATAAAATAAGTATTCTAGAATCACCAATCCGCTTGCTAGGTGTGGTAATCATGGCAATTGTAGATCATTGTAGAGGACATTGGTAGGCCCATTTTCAGCAGTGGACGTTAATGGGTTTATTTGCGATGATGATTATGTTTAATGATACCGAGATCTAGAATAAAGCTAAACTGGCCAATTCTAATGTTTTATCATCACCATTTCGGCTGAATGAAGTCCACTGCTGGAAACCGGCCTCCCCCGAAGATCACCGCAACGACTGATATGGGTGTGTTGTGGGCTCATTGGGGGGTTTTGCCATAATCGCCACGCTTGGCAGACGGGTTGGCGATCGCAGTTGAGTTATTAATGTACTCGAAGGATGCTGCTGCCCATCCTCCGGCTAATCCCTTAGTCGACTTCTACGACACCCACGGGAGGAGATGGAGTGGTGGTATTCTGAGCCGGCACCACACGGATTCTAATGTTTACTAATATCAATCCATGATTTTATTTCATTCTGGCTCTGAAAGTCAACAAATAAGCTGCATGGCTCGGTAAAGTCGTTACCATTGACTTGTCTCCATAGGCACGACGAGCCGAGCTGTGCAGGCAGCGAGTAACCAAGAAAGACTACCGAAACTCTAATTTGAAAAAAGAAGTGATAATTATTACAATTAATTTAGAAAACAAAAAAGACTGCGTGAAATAAATACACACTGCTAAAACAATTAATTAAAGATCTGAAGGTGTCCCACTACAGGGCAAAGGCCTTCCTACCCTCATTCCATTTCTCCCTGTCTATTGCCACGAAGAACCAGCCTCTTTGAAAGGAGTCTAGCTCATCAGTCATCATAGTATGTATTAGTTAATACACATAATATATCATGAACGTCATTCAAAATCTTGGTGTGAAGTATCCCATACATAAATCTCACATCACATAGCAAAATCAGTTATCAGCTGTTTCTGATCCTTAGCTATCAGATATCAAACATATCTATATTTGCGATTTTAGGAATGAATTCAACGTTACTTCCATTCGAAATTGTAAAAGAAAACGACGTGGCATTACCACATGTAATCAACTTTTGTACAAACATTCTGAACTTCAAAAATCGTCTACGAGTTAACCCGAAGTGGCCCGAGCTGGTCCGAAGGTGCGTCACGGGTGGGCGCCCTCGCTAATTGCCTGCTCCGCGACCCGTGACGACAGTTATCCACGGGAGCGCCCCAGCCGTGTGATAACCTACGTATTGGTATCGTGATACCGAGAGGGTACCGTTTTTGTAATATGCAGATTGGAAACGATTTATTTTTAAATCGAAAGTAATAATTTGTATCACTTACGCTATTTTACATGGAACAGATCATACAGTGGATATTTTAACTAAGTAGGTGCTCGTTGATAAAAACATACAACATTTTCACCAATATAGGAATACAATAATTCGTTCTGCGTTAGTAGTTTGCCTGATAAATGGTATCCCTGGCTTACTATCTATTGCATACAACTATAATTACCGTCATCTGAAAACTGTGCCTATATTTACAGTACCTAGTGCGTTTTCTTTTTTGTGGCTTACAGGCAGCTGTTATCTTATACAAATAAATGGTAGAAAGGTGAGTGTTATTGCAACAAAGAAGTTTTAGTTATGATTTATTTATTTACTAGGAAATTTCAGCCCCACCGAAAAACATGTAGGAAATTTAACACAAGCTTTAACGTACTTGACGTTATTGGAACCAAATTTATCAACTCACTGTTTTTTATTTCTCAAAAAATGTCATTTAAGTAATAAATTTCACAAGGATGACTCCGCTGAGCTTCGAGTCCCAACTCTACGCTACGCTCGAAGGCGCGGCTAATGTACATTTAATTTCCGTCAAGCACGCCTCACTTGTCGTATTAAATGTAAACTGTATTAACATTGGTTTTAGAATGTTTGTATTTACACTATTTTGGTAGCCCTGATGGACAAATTAAAAATGTTGTGGCGATTGTTATAAAATTGTTTCCACTTAAAGCTCTATATACAAAATTATTTTATTTTTTATCTGTAAGCCTATTGGCCTATGAAACTGCTAAATAGGTACCAATCGGAGATTAAACGTAGCTTTAACAATTCCGATTGCATGTAGTTACGGGTTGCAGGTTAGGGAATATTAATTTGTTTTCTCCATTCGTAAATGATAGGGATGTACTTTCATACACCATAGATTCTCCTTTTCGTTCTATTGTAAGTATCAGTTTCTTACGTAATCCGTTAATAAGACATTAAACGTTTAATCTGGCGAAACAAAATGGCGCCTTTACGCTTCGTCACCTCACGCCAATCCGTTCGGATACATGTCCAAATAACAAAGAGGTGTAACGAGGCCGGACGGCGGCAGTTAACCGGCAAAATTCAAATTTCTATCAGAATAGCCGTCGAGAGGAACGAGCAATATCCGTTCTAATTTCGCAACTCTACACATCCGAAATGGTAAGCGTTGGTGCGTTTCCGAACGCGATTTGTTCAAATAGGATACACGGTTTTAAAATTAATCGCCCAATGAAACTACCTCTTCGCAGTTATTTATTTAGATAATAGAAAGCTGGCTTGTAATGGTATGAACATTACAGACAAAACACATATGCATCAACTTTGTTATTCTTTGCTGACTGTAAAACTTAATTCAAATTGAATTGGAAATCTTTGCTAAGGTGCACTTGTCCATTAAAAAAGGAAAAAAATTGTACTCATTTGCTTAAAAGCATGCTTGGGACAACGCAAGTATGCTATAACATTAGAAATGGTACTTAATTGACACAACAAATATATTATAATTTCTTGTGAGGCCCGAAGCATTTCTTCATGGCAGTAATATGAAATTGCAAGTCTAAAACTGATAGACAAACAGCTATTCATACTAATGCTTCGAACATATAAAAATTTTGATGGACTTTTGTATTTATTTCTAGTGTCTGTTATTAGTCGTTTATATCTATGTAGCTGTTTCTTAAATATAGCTTCGTTCAGGTTGTACTAGTATTTTCAGATAAACATTATTTCTATGGTAAACGCTTTTATTAACTATCAGTATGTCCCCTGTGGTATTCGGACTAAGAATATAGCAAGACAATCCATGCGACCACGAATAAAAAAAAGTCGATTAACGGACTTTAAACCATGGGGAAGGGCAGTAGCATCTCTATTGTGGAACAGCAGCCATTCTGCGTTTACCAACTCGCCTGCCAAGCGTGGAGAGTATTTTGTTCAGCAGTGGACATCTTTAGGCTGATATGATGATTAAAAAAACGTCTGCTCCATGATTTGCTGTAAAGTTGTGTGATAACATGAACTGTAACTGTCAATACTTATCGTTCCAGTGTTTAGCAAAGACCTCTTCTCATGATTTCCAGCCTTTCTGTCTATTCAGTATGGACCATTCAGTATATTTTGTCCAACTGTCTTTTTCGTGGTCTGGTGAAGCAGTCTCGCTGTATCAGAAGTTCCACTTGATAATTTTGGTCCATCTTTGGCTCATCAGGTTTTAACCTTTTTACGTCAAAACCTGATACAAATGACGTCAGTCATTTGTGTTTCAGAGCTCAGTGTCGAAATTCAAATCCATGTGATTCCAGGCAAAGAATAGACCAACCCTCTGAAAATCACATGGGTGTCGTAAAAGACAACCAAGAGTTTATATCGAGCGGATGGGCATCCTCCCGTGGGCTAGTAACAACATACTGCTGTCACCAATCCGCCTTCAAAGCGTGGTGATTATGACAGTACATGTATATAGGTTTACGGGATGAGTTGTGTGTGTTTGTGTTGCAATTGAGTTGAAATAAATACCGAATGTTACTCAACGATAATCCCTACTTTTTCTGAAACCCATCAAAATCTGTTCATTTTTTTTAAGAGATGCTTGGACTGACAAGCGGACGTTTCTAATTTTATTATATGTATATTCACAGATTTAAAAGATATCATTCAATGGCACTGAGGTGTAACCTGGCTATTAATTATTATGTAAAAATAGAAACAATATACATTCAAATAGAAACAGATATCTGCATTATGTTAAACTTAAGTCTTTTGTCATTTTTGCTTTTAAATATGTATATAGATTCAAAAGCTATAATTCAATGGCCATCCGTGTGGTGTCCGGATTAAGAATATAGCACCACTCCATCTCCTCCCGTGGATGTCGTAAAAGGCGACTAAGGGATTCTAAACCAGAGGGATGGGCAGCAGCGTCCCTTCTGTGAAACGGTAGCCATACTGCGCTCACCAACCCGCCTGCCAAGCGTGGTGAGTATTGGCAAATACCCCCCAAAATGAGGACACAGTTGTGGAAATCTGTGGGGGAGGCCTTTGTTCAGCAGTGGACGTATAAATGGCCGATATGATGAATTCAATGGCACCGGGGGGAAACCTTGTTCTGAGGAAAATCAAAGTTCCGTGTGATAAATATAGCACCACTCCATCTTTTCCCGTGGATATCGTAAAAAGTGACTTTCGGCCGAATACTCAAATGCCATTTAACGTTAAGTCCCCGCTTTAACTATTCGAGAAACCTGTTTTGGTACAAAACCGGGCGCCTCAAATTGTTTAAGCGGGGACTTAACGTTAAATGGCGTTTGAATATTCGACCGTAAGGGACTTTAAGCCAGAGGAATGGGCATCAGCGTCCCTTCTGTGAAACAGCAGGCATACTGTGCTCACCAACCCGCCTGCCAGGCGTGGTGAGTGCCGGCAAATTTCCCCCACAATGACGACATAATCGTGTAAATCTATGGGGGAGGCCTTTGTTCAGCAGTAAACATCCTTTGGCTGATATGATAAGCTTAACCTGGTTATTATCTATAGTGTAAAATTAAAACAGTCTAAGCAAATATATCTCCAGAATGTTAAAAGTAACTCAGTTTTAATGTTGAATATATATTTGCATATCAGCATGTCGCTAGATACCAAGTTTAGATATAAAATCCTTAGAAAATACTTATTACTTATATTTGCATATTTTTAACATAAACTTATTCTTTTGCAGGTAAGCTGACATCTTTATTAAGGAACTACGCTAAATCATTTACAAAGTAAGACAGCTGAATTATGTATTATTAAATTATTTATATATGTTACTGTAGAGCACAAAAAATCATGGCCGATCGTCATTAGGTACTTGAGCAATAATCTCTCAATATAATAAGTTCCTTACGGCCGAAATTAATAATCAATCTATCCCATAATCTTAGCATTTGGGATTGAGGATTTGTCTATTTTGTGTTAATTATGATCCTAACACAAAACAGATAAAGTTCAAAATCTTAAATCTAAAGATTTTTGATTAGATTGATTATTAATTTCGACCGTTCGTGAATATAGGTATAAAAGTTCTATAACATAACTGCACTAATAATTATTAATAGAAATGTTGCCCCACTCTTTGATCCCTCCTGTATCGTGGGTACAGCTTACAGAATAAATCTAACATGTATGAACACCTACGCTCGGAATAACTACATACAAATACAAATATTTGTTCCGTTTGGGAATCGAATCCGCGACCCGTAGCGCTGAAAGCCAATGCTTTAACCACAGCAACCGTGCCATTTATATATGGCTTTATTATCGTTCTGGTTCATCATTATCATCATCATTTCGAACAAAGTCCACTGCTGGACACAGGGCTCCCCCAAGATCACCACAACGACCCATATGGGTGTGTTGTGTGCTCATTAGGGTCATAATTGCCACGCTTGGCAGGCGGGTTGGCGATCGCAGTTGAGTTGTTAATGTACTTGAAGAACGCTGCTGGCCATCCTTTGGGTAATCCCATGGTCGCCTTTTACGACACCCATGGGAAGACATGGGTTGGCCCCATTCGTAACCGGCACTAACTTGAAATATTTACTAAGACAAGACTTGATCGTAAAAAAAAGCAACTGTGTATAAGATAACATACAAATTTTACTTGAATTATGATTCTCGACCTGTATACGGGTTTAAGTGATATCTTGGGCGGCGACCAATTCTAATTTGAAATTCAAAATTATTTAATTAAATAAATTTTAATCATTGCGACCATTACATAATTTTAAAATCCATTATATTTTTTTTCGGAAGAATAACAGTAATTGTTTTATTTAATTAGACTAATTACCTCTAATATATTCACGATTACGGCATAAAGCCGTACAATGTGGGGGTATTAAAAAGCTTGAAACGAGTAGTTATGTCGAGAGTCTTAAAACGTACAGATGCATGTAGACCACAACAATCGTCC
Source organism: Diloba caeruleocephala (assembly GCA_947459985.1). Lineage (NCBI taxonomy): Eukaryota > Metazoa > Arthropoda > Insecta > Lepidoptera > Noctuidae > Diloba > Diloba caeruleocephala. The sequence continues at coordinate 8,254,874 of OX381627.1, read as the reverse complement.
AATTTTCAAAAGGCCAATTTCGTAATTTAAAAATGTCAAAGTTCCGATCTAGTCTCAGTGTCATAAATGTCACAAATGGTATTCTTCTAAACTAACAACCAACGTTAAACGTGAACTTACACTCAATGAGATCGAAAATGGATTGAAGGTTGATCGAAGTCAAACAGGTAGTCTGCTAACATTTCGAACTGTTAGAGGCACCAAAATTGTCATTCAATAAACGAAAAAATTGAGATTGAAATGAGACTAGATTGAGAGCATACTGAAATCCCGCTGAACTTTAAGAGCAGTAGGATACAATTTTTTTGTCAATTCATAATTTAATCTCATTTTGGTCAACGTTCAGTCATCGTGTAAATGAATTACGATTGGCCTTCTTACTTACTAAGTGAAGTAAACCTTTGAAACTGTTGTAAATTGTAGAGGATGATAATTGAAAGTATGTTTTGAGGCGATCTTTGGGGAGGCCTGTGTCCAGCAGTGGACTTTATTCGACCGAAATAATTATGAAAACGTCTCCAATTCACATTGAACCGTAAACAGAATGTACCTATATCAACAAATAAAACACACTTAAGCAAATCCTTCACAATCACATATAAAACAAAGTCTTACATCTGTAAACAACCTAACACCGCTCACCGCGAGATGGCGCGATAGTAGCTCCAATGGCGTACACAATTAATACAGTACTTATCTCGCTAATTAACGATTGCAGAACGACCTAGAATCTTTAATGAGGCTGTGGCAAGATCCGTCCGGCCTCTCGGCTCTGAGCAAACGCTTCTACGCATCGCTACGTCGCCGTTGAAGGGGAACTTTTGGGCGATTTGTGTCCTACGTATGTTACGATACCCTTCTTCGACCTTTAGTAATAGGAACTGAAGCAGGGGTCAGTATAAAGCAAGCTGTATATATGCTTTGGAGATCACAGATGCGTTCCATTGTCTAGGAGTAGGTATTGCTTTTCCGCCTTCTTGCCTTTACTTTTGTTATCCTTAGATTAAATAGCCAGCAATAGTTGGAAACAATACATATACAATAGCAGTTTAGACTAGGCCTGAAATAAAGCTATTAATGGCCGACTATATTGGAAGGCCTTGTGACGAAGTCGAGTACTTTCGAAATGATTTCAAAAGGACGAGCCGAAGAAGGAGCCGATTGATGTATTGTTATTTTTGTGTTGTGATTGTGGGATGTTTTTAAATAAAGAAGTAATTTCTGAGCAACTGCGCGAAAAATTATATGAATGATTTTGAATATAGAATCTACTAAAATGCAGCTTCTTGAAAAGTAGCATGTGAATGCAAACGGAAACCGGATAAAAATGTATGACATGCGCTACGAACATATTATACACAGGATCCAACGACGCCAAAGTAGGTACTGGACGGGCTTATCCGAAAAGGATATTTCTATTAGTATCAATGTCGTGGCCCGGAAGTTTAATGACTCGATTCTTAAGCACAAGGTTGCGCCCGCAAACATGCCAACCTACCGATCTTTTTAATGGCACATGTACTTTCTTGGTTAATCTAAGACATTATTAATTTTAGGTAAAGGAAAATATCGTAAAGAAACCTATTTTACTGCTGTGGGTAAATCTTCATGGCCTTCCTCCGCCCTAGAAGAGGTGGAGGGGCATGCCAGACTCTTACCGATTAAAACCCCATGGTGTTCTTTCCACTTTCCTATGGTTGGGGGTGCGGTATCCGCTAGGCATTGGGCCGCGCCCCCATCAGCTATCGGCTCGTCACTTGGTCTGACGAACGAAGGAGATGGGCCAGGTCTGAGATCTCCGTGCGACCTGGCCAGCCGCACATTCCTTCAGGGATGCACATCTCTACCGGACATGCGCAGAACACAACACGCCGTCGCCGCCGTCTCAAGCGTGCTCTAGCCGGGTGACGAAATGCCCCAAGTACATCGCCCGCAGGGCGCACCACATGGAGGCTGGAGTTTGATCAGTACCTTCCGCCATCCGATACGTTTTTGCGGTGGGAATCAGAGGTGGTCACTCCCGTCCCCACTCTGCTGCCTCCTATGCGTGCATCACGTTCTTGCAAAAGGATGCAACGGCATCCAACGCACTCTCGCGCCGACCGAAGGACTGAACCACGACCAGGAGCGAGAGGTCACCATCTTCGACTAGATCACAGGAGGTGCTGCGTCGCCCAATCCGGGCGCTCCTCCAGTGTGTGCTGCGCCTTGTCCTCCGTGCAGTCTATGCAGTGATGACAATCGGACATCTCTTCCCGGACTATGCGACAAGATACTTCCCGAAAGACCCTTGTCCGAGGGCGTCAGCCATATTAACGCATACAGAATACATTTTATATTTAATGCACTTTACAAGACTTTGGTTTTGAGAACAGACAGAGTTTTGTCTAACATTGCTCTACATTATCATCATTTCGGCCGAATGAAGTCCACTGCTGGACACAGGCCTCCCCCAAAAAGCACCACAACCACCGATATGGATGTGTTGTTGGCTCATTGGGGGGTTTTTCCATAATCGCCACGCTCGGCAGGCGGGTTGGCGATCGCAGTTGAGTTGTTAATGTACTCGAAGGACGCTGCTGCCCATCCTCCGGCTAATCCCTTAGTCGACTTTTACGACACCCATGGGAGGAGATGGGGTGGTGGCATTCTGAGCCGGCACCACACGGCACTCTACATTATACTGACAAATTATGTAACATCGGTTTGGAATAAAGAGAGATAACATATTTATACCGACACCACTAAAATGAAGAATAAAAACAACCAAAATGTATGGTGTAAATCTTTGTCATGTATACACAATAAAAAAAAATAAAAAAAATGTTGAAACAATTACATTTATTTGCCTATACAAACGAAAACACATGGGGAAATTTTTAACTAGTTTCTTATATTCTGTGCAATGTACCACACAATTCACAAACAGCACTCATATGGAACGGTGGGCGTTGCAAATCTCATTGCTCGTTAAGCGTGGACATACGCAATTATTTTTCATATATTCTCCTTGAAAAATCGTAGCATCTTCAATTAAATCCGTTCTATGATTAATGACCGTACCGTACATACATATAGGTACCGCCCACGAACCATTTCACAAGACGTATAGAGTTTCTTTACGAAACATGTTCAATATATTATGTACGTACGTTTCTGCGATACAATCTGAAGCTACCTATGTAAATTCTGTTTAATCGTCCGCTTCATATAAATTAGTTTTATATTTCATATAATTTTGCATATAAATCTATTTAAATAAATCTATCAAAATACTTTAAGAAGTCTGTAGAAAATAATGTTGGTGTCAACAGTAAAAGGTTTTATTTCAAATTAACCAATTACTGGCACGTATTAAAAGTTGCAGGGCTCCAATTGTTTGGTCCTATATGGAGAAGAGCCGGTAAGAAACTCAATGGATACTCCTTTATAATAACCGATTACAATATTGATTGATACAAAGGATGCTAAAACATATAATATGAATTATGGAGGTTATTTGTACATACATAATCAGCCCATTACTGTCCACTGCTGGGCACTGTCCTTTTTTACGAGGATGAGAACTTTTTTGGAGCCTTCTCCGGTGTGTTGGTTTCCTCACGATGTTTTCCTTCATAGTTAATGCAAGTGATAACCAAATTCTGATCCGCATATAAATCCGAAAGGTCATAGGTGCGGGCCGGGATCGAAATCAGACCCTCCTGTACGGAAGGCAAGCGTTTAACCACTATGCTACCACTGCTTAGTTTCAATATCAATGTTTACTTTGTAAATAAGGAACATACTACAATAATATAATAATAATGAAATTGCCATGGCAATTAATGGCTGACCAGTCCCGACAGAAGTGTAATGAATTCGAATGTGGTACATGGTGTGCCGGCTACGAATAGCACCGACCCATCTCATCCCGTGGGTGTCGTAAAAGGCGACTAAGGGATTAGCCGGAGGATGGACAGCAGCGTCCTTCGAATACATTAACAACTCAACTGCGATCGCCAACCCGCCTGCCAAGCGTGGCGATTATGTCAAAACCCCCCAATGAGCACACAACACACCGATATCGGTCGTTGTGGTGATCTTTGAGGGAGGCCTGTGTCCTGCAGTGGACTTTATTCAGCCGAAATGATGACATGGTGTAATTGCATCAACATACCTAACATATTTATGAGAAAGGTTTTTGGTGTTGACCCACGACCCGGCAGCAGTCGACTGTATCAGCCACTGCACCAACCTTGCCGTCAATTTTGACGCCAATATTTTTTCGTCAGCTTTGAAAGAGTAACTTGGCTAAGGACGTCACTATTTAATTTAAAAGTAACTAGATATTAAAGACCATTTAATTAAACTAACTTTAAAGAAGTAGTTTTAAAAACTCAGGTATTATTTCTTTTAGTCGTTGAGATCCATATCAATCGTATTTTAGTTTTACACGGTCAACGCGGGTACAGAAGTCACTTATCTTTTATACAGAATAACAACAACATACATAAAATCTTAATTAACAAGCACTTCAATTATCACTGTTATTAGCATAACAAGAAAATAGAATGAATAAAACCACAATTAAAAACTATAACCTAAGGAAAATGGAAAATTACTACTGCTCAGATGTCTCAAACGATAGGTTTATCAAGCCCAGTGTCCTTCGGCGACGCCGTAATTATATCGTTCAATGTCATACAAGATTAATTTATTATTTTTTGCAGTCTTAGAACATTATTTTCTTTTGGCTGAAGATGGAGTGAGCTAACTCACTCACGCGATGTTACGGAGATGCATAGTGAAGCATACCTACCTAGCATAACCTTGCGGAGAATAGTATTTCTACACGCTTATTATTGTAATGTATGTATGCACATAACTATCTAACTATGTATGATTTAATTAAGGCACTATATAGGCGCAATGACAGGTCACTTCGGCACCAAGGAACAAGATGAACCGTGGTACAACGGATACATGCAGATACTGTATGGACTATAAAGATCTATATCAAAGCTGCGAATTGAAGTGCTACAGGCTGTGCAGGTTGATATTGGATGTCGTAAAAGATGACTGACGGCTGAATCCGGAGCCCCGTTTTAACTATTTGAGTCGCCCGGTTTTGTACCGAAAACAGGTTTACGCGGGATTTAATAATAACTGGCGTTTCAGTATTCGGCCGTAGAGGACTGAACTGGACGGATGGGTGGCAGCATCCCTTCTGTAGAACAGCAGCCATACTGCACTTACCGGCTCGCCTGCCAAGCGTGGTGAGTATTGGCAGATACCCCTCTAACTGACGACACAATTGTGGAAATATATGGGGGAGGCCTTTGTTCAGCAGTGCAAGCAAAAATGGCTCATATGATGATAAAAATATAGAACTTGCCGCTAAATAACTATGTTTTTACTTCTCAAATCGCAAACTTGACCACTTTAAATGTTCGTCTATATAAAATAAAGCAGTTTATTCATATGTCAACGCACTGTGACCCTCATAGCATGCCATTCACTATGCCATATGACACACAACACACCCGTGTCGCAACAAGTTTCAACACACAAGTTTTCCTTTTTTCGTGGGAAAATCTTTTCACTATACACAATGAACTTAATGTGTAGAAAACGTCAAATAATATGTTGCTTTTCATATGGGCTTTAAGTCAAGGTATTAAGGGTGATTTCTAATGGTTTGGTCGTGCGGTGACGTGTTATCGTTTATTAACGGTAGGCAATTTCTGTAGTAATTCATGATAATGAAAAGAAAATGTTAGGTTATGACTCTGTTCGAAAGCTAAGTTTAAAACTAGAACCTGCTTTGTACTGAACCTCTTTAGTGTCATAATACGGCTACTGGTTTTTTTCTTCAATAAAAAAAAAGGTTAATTTTAGTTGGTGGGGGCCTCGGGGGTGTGGTCGCTCAGATTGGAGAGTTACACCGGAGAGCTCACACCTAGTGACCGCCGTGTGCGCAGCACAGCGCAAAGCGAGGCTTGGGGGGATCCTTTATAATCCTCCCCGAGAAGTGCCTGAGGGGCAACCTTTTTACATTCGGCTTCGCTAGAGGGATTGACCGCTTAACAGTCATCCCCTCCATGATGTGCCTAAAAGCCTGGCACCAATGGGCGGCCCTAGTGTGATCTTACGAGGACCTAGAGATCCCCTTCGGTGCCGAAGATGACCTCTCCAGTGGTTTTAGCCGGTAAGAGTCTGGCATATCCCTTCGCCCTTCCCCGGGGCGTAGGAAGTTAATGTAGAATTACCACTGGCCACCAATAAAAAAAGAAAAAAGTAGGTTAATTTTAGTCGTTTTTGATAGGCAAGAATTGAATTCAGCTAGTTTAAATGCGAGAATTTGTTAATGATTTCAGTCGATAAGACATTTGCATATTCACCTCTATGAACTACAGCTGCTAACATTTTTCTGCTTTCATTTAAACAGAAAAATGTTGACTAGTAGTAATATTAGTGTGGCTTTACACCATTAACTGATACTCATTTTTATTTCAAAGCAATTTAAAACCAAACCTTTTTTAAAAAAAAATCATCATCGTCATATGTCATCAACCAAAAGACGTCCACTGCTGAACAAAGGTTCTATAAACGCTTTTCGAGGTTGCCGCCATAAACGTCCGGCTTCGGGGGACCGGGGGAATTTACCCACCATACTTGGTATGCGGGTTAGTGAGCGCAGAACTACTGTTATTCCAAAGAAGGGACGCTACTACCCATCCCTCTGGTTTAGAGTCCCTTATTCGCCTTTTACGACTTCCACGGGCCCTCTCTCTTGATATTATATTAGATAAATTATCAATCCGGATACTACACGGTGACTTAAAATTTATGATTTAAAATTTGTAACCATTAATTAATAATGACGTGTTGGTGCAGTGGCAGATACAGTCGGCTGCTGCGCCACCGGGTCGGGGGTTCGATTCCCGCACGGAACAAATATTTGTACGATCTGCAGGTAGTTCTTCCGGGTCTGAGCGCACCCACGGAACAGGAGAAACCTTGTGTGGGGCAACGTTTTTAAAAACTAAAAAAACAAAAATACCATCGACCCTCGGGGATGATTCCGCCAAATATTACACTAAAACAAAATAATATTCCTAATCATTTAAATACCTAAATAAAATTGAAAATCGAACAACAATCATTTCAAATTTTTATTGATCAGTTCATACAGTTCATCGCTAAAAACAAGGTTTCCCGAGGTGCATTGTGTCTTATCCCAAGTTGCGCCACTGGAATATCGCATACCTAAAAATATAAAATAAAAGTTCTAAAATCCCAATAACAAGCAAACGCAAAAGGAATGTATCAGCTGATATTGCGTTGAGCGGAAGTCGCATCACGTGTACGCGCCACCTTACTTTGTATGCACGGCTAGTGAGGGCCTTTATACCGCGTACTCCGAATTCGGTCTATGAACAAAGAAGGATATTTAAAAAAAATATAAAATTCTAGACGGATTCCTTAACGGAACTTATTTTTGTTAAACAATATGCTTCGACTCTTGGAAAGCTAACATAGGAGTTTTGAATATAAATTTTGGCAATATTTATTTGGGTCTTTGCCTATTTTTTAATTTATTAGATACAATATTTTACAGTTCGTCACATTTTAAGTTCTAGTCCAATATCCCGAATCATGATAATTGCCTGAATGCTTCCGCGTGGGGTCCTGATTAAGAATATAGCACCACTCAATCTCCTCCCATGGATGTAGTAAAAGGTGGTATATGGTGATCTAAACCAGAGGGACGGGCAGTAGCATTCCTTCTGTGGAACAGCAGCTATTCTGAATTAACCAACCCGCCTGCAAAGCGTGGTGAGTTCCTACTGGCTACTGGCAAATTCCCCCGAAACGACTGCACAATTGTTGAAATCTATGGGGGAGACCTTCGGTCAGCAGTGGACGCCATTTAGCTGATATGATGATGGTGCAAAATGTAGCTAGGGAATATTTATACTTGGTGGTTGCGAGCGCGCTTATTGGGAAATCTGCGTGCGTCTCATGCCGAGCGCCCCCGGGAAGACAGCGGTGTGCATGTGTCCGCGTACCGCTGTGTGCGCAGCACAGCGCATAGTGAGGCTTAGGGGGAATCTTTTACAATCCCCCCGAGAGATACCTGGAGGGGTGGCCTCTTTACAGTCGCCTTCCCTCCACTAGAGGGGATGACCGCTTTATAGTCATCCCCTCCGAAATGTGCCTAAAGGCGTGGCACCAACGGGTGGCTCTAGATGGAGATTATTCGAGTTCCTGGAGCCTACCTTCGGTGCCGACGATGATCATTCCGGTGGTTTTAGTCGGTAGGAGTCCGGCATGCCCCTTCGCCCTTTCCTGGGGCGAAGAAAGTACATGAGATGTTTCCACGGGATCAATAAATAAAAAAGGCGATATTTATAAAGATTGTGGGTAGGGAGTTTAACAACGGATACTGCTGACTTGAGTAATTGTATTTATACTTATAAATTTTGGCTAATTTGACCCCTTCTGTTGAATAAGTATAGGTAGTGAGACATTGCAGAAAGGATCCACTTTTCTGCAATGTTCTCTATATTATTTTCTGCTTTATCCCAATTGCACAGCTATAGCCATACCTACCTATTGAGTTCGCTGTACGATAATACACTGTAGCTATCTAACAGAAGGTTTCTATGTAGCAGAACACTGTATATTATAGTAGAAAACCTTAAAATATTATCGAATTGAAAATAGTTTACGGAAATATATCGCGTTTAATTAATTCATTCTATATACCTACGTACGGCATCTATACGTGCAACGTGCAGCCCTAGCACATACAATTATTATATATAAATTATAATACTAAATTGAAATATTTTCTCCTTATACGCTGAGTGCCGCAATATTTTTCTGACACATTCTACAATAACACATTTATTGGCAAGTAGCACATTATAATGTAATAAACTTAAAATACAATAATCGATAAATTATCCACCCAAAAAGAAAAAATACAATTGTAATCAAAATAAACTTAAAGTCAAATATTATCATAATTAACATTTTTTATAAACATTGCAATCGTATAAAATCGGTACGAAAAACGTTATTGATATTGAGATATGCCGCAGTGATCGATATACGTAGGAGTTCTTTTCGGACCAACTATTTTATAAGAATGACTATTATTATGACCCATTATTTTTCCTTGTTTTTGTTATGTGGTGTGCAATAAAGTATATATATATATATATATATATATTAAAAAAAAAAATAAGATTGCTAAAGCCCTGTTACGAGTATCACCGAGGATAACGCAGCTTTATTCATGAAATGATAAAATGTGCCAGAAACTTTCATATCACCGTCATTATAAATTGGCGGCCACGCATGCGCGTAACTGGTCTTAAAAGGATCTATGTTATGTGTCTCTATATTGAAATGACCGAAGCACCCCAATTTGGCAATTCAACAAAATTGACTTGACTGATTAGGACCATGGTCATTACATTTGGCCTATATTTTAGGTGCCCCCCGGCAACCAACGATAGCTGCGCTTGCGCAACATTGTCGCAACCATATTAATTACATCAAGGCATGATAATTTTAGTTCTAGGAGACGATATGAATAATAGGTTTAGAACTAAACAGGTGCAAGGCCACATATTTGGGGCATATTTCGGGATCCAGCCCGACAGTCGACAGCGGTTGCGCAACAGTTGTGGCGCAAACATATTAATTGCTACACTGCAATGAACACAGGCTGATTCAGTTTTAGAGTAATAAGGTGTTACTTCTGTTAATAGTCTTGATTATAAATATGAAAAAAGAGTAATTCTTTTAGAATCACAATAAATACGTAATTTGTAAGCGTTTGATAGAATGTGTAGCGTTTTAGAAAGCATGTTTCTGCAAGTGATACCTGCTTACTTAAGTAAATGCTGTGTGGTGCTGGCTAAGAATAGCACCAACCCATCCATCCCGTGGGTGTCGTAAAAGGCCACTATGGGGTTAGCCAGAGGATGGGCAGCAGCGTCCTTTAAGTACATTAACAGCTTTGATCGCCATCACGCCCGCCAAACGTGACGATTATGGCAAAACCCCCAAATTTTAACATAACACACCAAGACTGGTCGTTGTGGTGATCTTTGGGGAAACCAGTAGTGGACTTTATTCGGCTGAAATGATGATGAAGAAAATGCAACTAACAAAATAATTTTGCTTTAAAATATCTATCAATAGAATTTACTTGCAGTAAAGTTGGTTTGCAGTGCTACGAACTAAATATTTCACACGCATTTACATTCAGTATATAAACAAATACTTAAATCATTTTTTATTTTTTTATTTTTTATCTAGAACAATACGTCTTTCTATGTTGTTACTTTAAATTAACTAAAATATAACCGATTAACATCTACTAGGTAAAAGTACCTTACGCTATTCACTTGAAATAGCAGTTAATTATGAATAACTAATTAAGCATTTCCAACTATATTTTCGCCGTTTTACCTGTAAATTTACCGCATTAACAGAACAGACTGTATATATGAACAGTTAAGTGTCGGACCGTGCGAAAATCTGATAAAACGATTCTATGTACGTATAAAGAATATTTTTTCCCGAGACAATAGCCGTTAGAGCACGACCATATGTACCGACCGTTTTTTTTTCTTAATTACAGCAGTAATTTACCTTTCTAAAGTTGAGGTCACCGCTGTAATCCGATTAGTTAAGATTCGTATAAAGTTTAATATTTTTTTTAATCTAATTGAGCAACAGCCTGTAGCTGTGTAATTTTTACAAATGGAGGTTCGTATCTATTTATTCGAAAATAAGTAAGTCAAATGAACGTCAAAGACTTACGTCATGTTAATTGTTCACGTGTAACTAGACTGGCATTTGCTAAGCGTGGAATTTACGTCTGTAACCGTTACCCGCCCGTTTCATCATTTCGGCCGAACAGGTCCACTGCTGGACACAGGCCTCCACTCAGAGATCACTACAACGACCAACATCGGTATGCTGTGTGCTCATTGGGGGGTTTCACCATAATCGCCACGCTTGGCTGGCGGGTTGGTTGAGCTGCTAATGTATTCGAAGGACGCTGCTGCCCATCCTCCGGCTAATCCCTTAGTCGCCTTTTACGACACCCACGGGATGAGATAGGTTGGTACTATTCGTAGCCGGCACCACACAGCACGTAGCCCGCCCGCTTCGCTAGGCATAAATTATATTTATATTCATATCTGCCTGCAAGATATCGGAATGGAACATCCACGAAAATTTCGAATTCACTATTATAATCATTTTCATTGAAATCTGCTGAGCTGTTTCGGAGCCTATTCGAGACTAACTTTCAGACAGTATTCTAAAAACAGTATTGTATGAGCAGGCATAGTTTTAGCATTTTATTACATTTCATAGCAGTTTTCAGTTAAATTTTGGCATGTATTTTGAACTGACAGACAAACACTTCAATTTTAATAGGTATATATTAGATGCTTTGCGCATGGCAGTATTCACCACTCAAATTCCCCGTATACTGACGGGTTATCTACGAGGGAGGCCGTTTTTCAGCAGTGGAGATTGTTTGGTTGATATTATGATGATGATGAAACATCTTGCTGACACAACACACCTGTATCATTGACAGCTGCGTTTTAAATTTGGAACTATTATTAGGGTACCATATCTGGTAATAGAAACCCCTTACAGGTCACTTATCTGTCCGTCCGTGTATTAGGGTTCTTTTTCTCAGAGACGAATTGAAGTACAGGAGCCTCATACTGCTATAAATTTAAGCGTCTAATTTAAAGCAATAAAAAGATACAAGCTATTTTTTTTTTATTTGTCCTAGTGGAAATCAGCCAAAGGATACGCTCCCCTACATATTTCTACAGTTGTGTCATCATTTTGTGCCAGACTCACCATGCTTGGCAGGCTCAGAATAGCTACAGTTCCGCAGAAAGGAAGCTGCCACCCATCCCTCTGGTGTACAGTACCTTAGTCGCCTTTTACGGCGTCCAAGGGAGGAGACGGAGTGGTGCTAGTTTCTTAATCTGGGCACCACACGGATAACACGTACATTTGCAAATCCTGATATTCCAATCCATACGATGGTACGGAACCCTGGCGCGGTTTTACTCGGACTTGTTACCCGGGCTCGGACTGCATTTTTATATTTTAAAACTAATTAAACAATTTGGCACAACCTGTACAAAGTAACCTGAAACTTTAATAGCCGTGAGAATTCAGCGATGACGTCTCAAGTCATCGACCGATCTAGCAGCTACACGTCCATTACTAAGTTATCTAAACACAAACTAAGCGTTTTGTTTCGCAATATATTATCTCCAACCAATCTCAATTAAGGTGAGCTCACACACATTCATAAATCGTTGGCACATGACAATGAAACTGGGGAACAAGAAGCTGTTTTCGCACGATCATTGCAACGTACGAACATTGCGCAAAAAGTGCATATTGCGCCAGAAGGGCGGTGTTATTGTGCACCTAGCCTTATGTTTTGCGCTGTGTGAAGTGCTTTGTCGACGGTCATTATGTTAGAATTGGTTTGTTTTTACTTAGTTCAAATTCTAGTAACCCTTGGCCGAATTGTTGCTAACAATTGGGAGCGGACAATTGTAATTATAGGTATGAGACATGGCTTGTATTTATGCATAAAACACACGATTTTATGTAATACTATCAAGCATTTTATAGTAGCACTAACGGCTTACGCGTACATTACTAAACCAAACCTACGAAAATAGAATATTTTACCTAGTTATTGAAAATCGTACCCAAATGGACATTATTAGTAATAGATCTCTGATTGCACCCCCGACCCCCAGATGACAGAACAACTCCGAGATGTGCCTGAGACCGTATTCCGCTAGAGGGGGTGATTGCTTCACTTTCATTCAAGATGTCACTAAAAGCGTGGCACCAATGGGCGGCTCTAGGTGGTCATTTTTAGAGTTCTCCCCCTTCGGTGCCTAAGACGACCGCTGCAGTAATTTTGGCCGGGGCATACCGTACTCCTGGCATGCCCCTCCGCCCTTCCCCGGGGCGAAAGAAGTACATGATATTACCTACAGTATTCTGGTTTGATGGGAGGACAGCGGCTAGTGAAAATACTTGGAAAATAATAAGTAATCTCTGAAGGTGCCCAGCTGAATAGCGCAGTATGGTGCCATGTAGAACTAGTCCTGGGCAGCATTACAGTTGTCATGGGCAGGCGTGATGCTTACCATCAGGCGAATGAATTACTGGTATCGTCACTGGGTTGTACAAAACCCCTTGGGTTGTAGCGCCCCTTTTCGGAGCAAAAGGTTGAAAATTGAATGTTTTTTTATAATATAGGAAAGTAAATGAGCACACGGGGGGTCGCTTAAGCAATCACCACCGCTCACAAACACCTGCAACACCAGAGTTGTTGCTGATGCGCTGCCGGCCTCTAGGCAGACATACACTTTTTACTTGATGGCCTGTCGTATATCTGACATATCTTTGGTATCCGGTATTCGTCTCTCACCCAGAGAAACGCAGCGATACTGTTGCTACCAAAAACCTTGCTCGTTGGTACAGCGTGGTGATTCCCTGGACGATCCAGATTCATACGAACTCTAATCAACTAATACCACAACTAGGCTCTTCCACGCTTCCCCCGCTGTCGTTATATGGCGGGGGTCTCGGGGACGTGCGGATTTCGGAGACTGCGTGCTTATACCGAGAGAACCCCGGAAAGACGGCGATGCACACGTGGTCACGTGCCGCCATGTGCGCGTCACAGCAAGGCTTGGGGGGATTCTTTACAATCCCGCGAGAAGTGCCTGGGGGTGGCCATTTTACAGTCACTCCCCTCCATTAGAGGGGTAGACCGCCTTACAGTCATCCCCTCCGAGATGTGCTTATACGCGTGGCACTCATTGACGGCACCAGTGTCATCGTACGAGGACCTGGAGCTCCACTTCGGTGCCGAAGATGATCGCTCCGGTGGTTTTAGCCGGTAGGAGTCCAGCATGCCCTTCCCCGGAAATAAGGAAGTATAGGATGTATTTCCACCAGAATAAAAAAGTTTCTTCCACGCAAAAATATTATTGATTTCACCAAAAAGTTTTACGTTCAGTTAAACAGGCCTGCAAGCGTGTGACGTTCAAAAAAAGAAGCTAGTACCTACATAGTTACACACATTAAACGTACACACATACCTCAATAAAAGAAGATGTTCATAAATATGAATCGGTATTCAGCCGTGTCGGGGGTCGATTCAATGAATACGATTAGCGTTGGACGTTGGGCAACGTGGGTCGCCACCCGGCCTCGTGCACTGAATCCAACGATTGCTTTACATTTACAAATACATGTATAAGCGAGTTAAGTTTATTTTGATTAAGTTTTCGTAGCGCGCGACGTAATATTGTAATTCAACCGAATAATTTGCCCCCCGCTGCAGAAAGCCACTGCTACCTTATAGAAACCATAAAACATTATTGCACGCATACAGCTTAGTGCTGTATGAAGTTTGCGTGTGTCATTATTCTTTTTATTTTGTATCTGCGTGATTATCGTCATCGCCCGCTAAAATGATCGAACGAAAATTACCTCATAACTGAATTAAGATTGAAGGACTCGTAGCTAAGTTACAGCCGAGTGGATTGAAAGATCTGCGAGGTTAAGCTACGATTGCCTCGATCAATCTTTAGATGGGTGACCATTCCAAACACATCGAAAGCCCTCCGTGTCTCGGAAAGCACGTTAAGCCGTTGGTCCCGGTTATCATACCATCATGTTAGACCCAGAAGGCCGATAGATTGTCGGGATGATTGGTGCAGTGATTGATACAGTGACTGCTGCGCCCCGGGTCGCGGGTTCGATTTCCGAACGGAACAAATATTTGTATGATCTGCAGGTAGTTGTTCCGGGTCTTGGTGTTTTGTGTGTGGAATTTATGTCTATACGCACCAACGACACAGAAGAAACCCTAGGGAGGGGAAAATGAAACAAAATGTTCGTTGGATGATGACCTCAATTAAACAACAATTTAAACAGGATCCTTCAAATACATTAATTACAACTTAACTTCGGTTGCCAACCAGCCTGTCAAGCGTGGTTATATTGGCAAAACTCCCCAATCCCCAAAAAAGCACAGGTGTACAAACACAGACAGGTCGTTATGGCAATCTTTCGGGAAGCATATGTCTAACACTGGAGGTTTACTGGCTGATATAATCATGATATGAATTTCAGATGTTATGTCAATTTCATCGGGCCTATTGTCTTGATTCTGGGATCGGACAAGTAGCCAATTTTCTGTCGATTTGCCAAATGGGTCGTCGGGTCGTATGCTGTGAAATATTCTAAGCAAGAAGTTTGCACATAATATTAGGATTCTAATCTGAAACTTGGAATCAAACAAATAGGAAGTCCCATTGTAGTTATCATTCATCATATCAGCCAAAGGACGTTCAATGGTGAACAAAGGCCTCCGCCATAGATTTACAGAATTATGACGTCATTGTGGGAGGAATTTGCCAGTACTCAGCACGTATAAACACTACTGCTTGGTGGTAAATAGTACTTACCTAGCCGGACTCTTGCAGAAAGAGACGTTTTTGAGTTCCAGTACCAGTACCAGTTCCAGTATGATCACACTAGAGCCACCCAGTGGAGCCACGCCTATAGGCACATCTCGGGGAGGGTGACTTTAAAGCGGTCACCCTCCCCGGGGAGATTCTAAAATATCTAGATTATAAATAAAAGCCTTCAATCGGTTGAGAAAAGATAACATTACCTTGGCACCATCCCATCACTTTAATAGTCCTTGATTTGTCATACAATGCATCATTCCTATAGACTTTGAATTGTTGTTGGCAGAAATTTAGTTTTTTGTATTTATTTATTAAACTCTTTATTGTACACCAATTACTATACAAAAATTTAAAAACGGATTAAAGAGTTTAGGTACATAATCAAATGTTTATGCAATGACGTCATAGGACACGTCAAACGAAGCACATTTGATGTTTGTACATTATGCATTACCTATATTTATGAAAAATGATCCCATCTTTCTCCCTTAGGTTTAATATTATTGCGGATGCAATTTGCGACCAAGCGCGTCGTCGAGGTCGTCCTGCCGCTCTTCGGAGCCTGGCTCAGAAGGAGCGAGCGCGTCACCTATCGCCTGACTCAAGTGCTCACCGGGCACGGTTGTTTCGGTGCGTACCTGCACAGGATAGGACGCGAGGCCACGGCACAATGCCACCATTGTGATAGCGACCAGGACACCGCACAGCACACGCTCGAGGCGTGCCCTGCGTGGGCCCTCTAAGAAATAGCACTCTCCCTACTAAGTTTACTGCAGAACACGGTTAGAGCTTCTCTCAAAAAGGACATATGACTACGTACGATAAGCCAATTTGTGATTGACTGCAGAGCCTGCCTCGAAGTTTGATACCGCACCGCCAATCATCATTTCGGCCGACTGAAGTCCACTGCTGGACACAGGCCTCCCCCAAAGATGTCCACAACGGATATGCTGATATATGGATGTGCTGTGGGTTCATTGGGGGGTTTTGCCATAATCGCAACGCTTGGCAGACGGGATGGCGATTGCAGTTGAGTTGTTAATGTACTCGAAGGACGCCGCTGCCCATCATCCGGCTAATCCCTTAGTCGACTTTTACGACACCCATGGGAGGAGATGGGGTGGTGGCATTCTGAGCTGGCACCACACGGCACAGCCGGCACCACACGGCCAATCGTCACTATTTAAATTATGACCATTTAATCTAAACCCAACACATTACATCTACGCGGTTTATTTCCGATGCATTCAGTAAAAAAAAATTATGTGGTGTCGTGGGACACCAGGTAGGAACGAAGTTCCTTCGGCTAATGTAGAATCGACACTTATACACTACTCGCTTGTGTATGCGACTGTCGCGCCTGCGCACGTCTCATTTAACGGTTTTATTCCACGCACTTTTTTCCACGGATTTTTTCTTACGGTTTTACTATCACTTTTTTTTCAGTTCGGTCGCGCAGCAAAATCCCTATCCCCTCCAAGCCTGCCGTAAGGAACTTCGTTCCAATTATCCGGGTGCTGTCTGGATAAAGAACATAGCACCACTCATCTCCCATCGTGGCTACCGTAAAAGGCAACTAAGGGACTCTAAACGTAGCCTGCCAAGCGTTGTGAGCACTGGAAAATTCCCCCCAAAATGACTACACAATTGTGGAAATCTATGGGGGAGGCCGTTATTCAGCAGTGGACGTCTTTGGGCTGACATGATGATGATGACGTTCAGTAAATAAGCAAGGTAATTAAAGTGTTTAGGTACATAATCAAATGTTTGTACGAATGTTCATGCAAAGACGTCATAGGACACGTCAAACGAAGCTCATTTAATGCAGGTTTGTTATCACTGCCCGCGTGGTGCCTACGAGGCAATACTAAATAAAATAGTCATAAATGATTATACCATGACGCAAAATGAGTACCTATTTATAGTAGTTAATTACAATGTAATTAATAATAACCTCCAAGTTTTATATATTCCGAAAATATGTTCAGCTTCCTTAGAGGTGGCTTTATTTAGCCAATTGATTCATACACACTGATTAGCGGCTTGAGGGACATGACTCCACGTTTGTTGCGAGATATAAGTAGAAGAGACGGTGATGTTCCTAATATTAAGTTTTATTTTTCACATGGCGAAAGATCTCATGCACTTCCTCCGTCCCAGAGAAGGACAGGGTCTCCTACCGGCAAAAACTACCTAGGTAGTCTTTGGCACATGTCCTATATTAAGTAATTTTTAAAAAGGAATTTGTAGTAGTCCGTGTAATGTCCGGATTAAGAATATATCACCACTCCATCTCCTCCCGTGGATGTCTTAATAGCCGACTAAGGCATGGGCAGCAGCGTCTCTTCTGTGGAACAGCAGCCATTCTGCGCTCTCCAGCCCGCCTGCCAAGCGTGGTGAGTACTGACAAATTCCCTCCAAAAAATGACAACACAACCTTAGCCGGTCGGATTTTGTTCAGCAATGGACGTTTTCTTTTTGGCTGACATGATTATGATGCAAAAATAAATAAACAAGAAACTTAAACACCCCACGTGTTCCTGAATACAGATCATACATACCTCAAGTCTGTTACTCGTTATGCAATGCTATGTGAAATAATTCCACGCACGGAACGATATTGTCACACAATAATTGTACATCATCATCATGCTGGACACTAAAGTTACGATATAACTGCGATCCACAGTTGAATCAATTAATTCGATTCTTATAATACAACTGGTTGAAAACAAATCATACTCCATATGTCTCCGCCCACATTCGTAGATTCTCGTAACTCGCGAGTTGCCCATGAGTTTCACCGCCGCGTTCGGTTGTTCTTTCACCTTTGCTCCACTTGCGCGCCCAGCCACCCGCGACGGTACGCACCATCGCGCCGCGCCGGTACAGACTCAGCAGACTTGATTGAGATACTATGAATTATTGTTATTGCTTTCTTTTGTGTTTTAATTAACGTTCTCACTATGGCAGTATTAACTATGCCTGTTAATTGCAGCGGTTATTGGGAGGCTCATATTAAGAATGATGTTTGTACGAGTCATGTATCGTACATGGCACGTGCGCATCGCTCAGATCAGCACTTTCCGTCGCTTCGTACAAATACATATAGTAACATCACAGTACACTATCAGCATTCAAATCGGTTGTACTCATTAGCAATCAATCTTTTTAACACTAGTTACTTAGTAGTTAAAGTATTCAATAAATCAAATCTACTTTGGCTATCAGTGTCATCATTTTTAACTCATCAAAGTTGTGTGCGACCCATTCGGTAGCGTATACAATATTTGTAGACTAATAATATGATGAACATGAAAAATGTATTTCCTCTTCTGTACCATCGTAAAAAGGCTAATTTATTGTAAAAACACGTATAATGCACGTAGCTGCCTATAGCATAAAGCACGTAAACTCAGCTGAAAGAAAGTGGCACTACTGAAAGTATTATCAGTAGATTAGTGTTAGTCTGGAAATATTTCACATCGGAGTGCAATTTAATTAAATTTTACAACACAACCGCCTCCTTCATCATTTCCGCCGAATGAAGTCCACTGCTGGACACAGGCCTCCCCCAAAGATCAACACAACGACCGATATGGGTGTGTTGTGGGCTCATTGGGGGGTTTTGTAGGATAAAGATAAAAATAATTTATAAAAGATAAAGATAAAATTAAATGTTCCGTGTAGTGTTCAGATTAAGAATATAGCACCACTCCATTTCCTACCAAGGATGCCGTAAAAGGTGTCTAGTGTCACAGAGGGCACTGTAGAAGAGCAGACATTCTGCGCTCACCAACCCGCCTGCCAAGCGTGGTGAGTACTGGCAAATTCTGCCCAAAAATTACGCCGCAATTGCGAAATCTATGGGGGACGCATTTGTTCAGCAGTGGACATTCTTTGGCTGATATTATGATGATGAGAGATAAAACTAGCACCAACTAAAGCTCTGAGGCGCTCATAGCCAGTTGCACTCACTGATAGGTAAACGATCAGCGAGGTTAAGCAACGCTTGTCGAGGCCAGTCTATGGATGGGTGACCTATGGGTCTATGGACCGCATAGTGGTATTTGAACTGAGCATCTCCGTGCTTCGGAAGGCACGTAAAATTGATGGTCACGTTTCAAGTCGGAGGCCTTTGAGCAGCTTGAACAACTCTGACACAAGGTTGGCCACGAAAGAAGAGGAATAAGAAGTGATATGAGATACGTGTTAATGGTTTTTTGCCAATGCCTTTGTTAGCTGCCTGTACCATCTGTAACCGCTTCACACGTTACGGGTCATAAACGTATATTGCGTATGTATGTAGATTTATGATAAACGACTCGATTTTATGCTGATTTGAATCACATCTCATCACATCACATTATAATATTTGTGTGGATTGCATGGACCGTTAGTAAAGGTAGCCATTAACTGCTCTTTCTGCCTACCTCATGAGGTCGGCCGTGAGAATATGCAAATGTAGAATAAGATTTCCAAACTGATCTTAAGGCAAATCTAATCCAATCGGACTCTATGTTGCTGAAATTTGTTATTTCTGTTGACAGTGGAGATAAGTGAGATGTTTAAAATCTATCCAGTACAAATAGTATGTCATCTGAAATGGTAAATTACCTATTGGTGAAAGAATATACACCATCGATCCCATAAAAACAAACAAAAAAACTTACACTCGTCAGCATCTTCATCATTTCAGCTGGACAACGTCCACTGCTGGACACAGGCCTCCCCCAAACATTGCCACAATGACTGGTCTGGGTTTGTGTTGTGTGCTCATCAAGGGGTTTTGCCATAATCGCCATACTTGGCAGGCGGGTCGGCGATTACAGTTGAGTTGTAATTAATGCAGGTCGAAAGACACCATCCTCTAGCTAATCCCATAGTTTCCGTTTTGTCACCCAGGGGATGAAAAACTGACATAATTTCTTTATAATATTAGTAGAGTGTTATGTGTTTAAAATGTAGGTAAATTATTTAAAATGTCTATTAAGATTGCCTTCCATTGATTAGGTTTTGATCAGTAATGATTTCATTTCCATCTGAACCTTATTATAATTTCTAGAGACTGTTCATATAGGATTATTCCTTTTATCTCAACTCTCTGTGGAAATTGTTGACATGAAAGGTCCCTTAATTCTTATCGATTTAGATTTCTGATAGGGATAATCTGAGGCACTACATTTGCATGGTATTATGTACAGTACAGCATCTATTGGAGACAGGCTTGACCCAAATTGCACCACAACACTTGCTCCTCTGCTTTCTACATTGAATTTACCTATTTCCGCCACCGCAATTTCCGTTTCGTCGATTCGTGCTATCCATCATCATTCCGACCTACTGTAGGACGCCACGTTTAACCTGTAGCGTAGAAGCATGCCTGAGAAGTATTTGCGACTGGTGAAATCCAGAAATTATCTAGTCGAAAGTCGTTTTATATTTTGCATTGTTCGATGAAGATTTCGATGGCAAACTTACAGAACAGGCAAATTTTTTTAAATGCCAATTAGTGATAAGGCGTTCAAGTTATTGATCTGCCCATAACATTTGTAATGCTACCTAAGAAAAGTGCTTCGTGGCAGCACACTGCGCTCGTCACCTCAAGACATTAGTGGTTTAGTCTCGTATGCCCAGTAATGTCAGTAGCTGCAGTGCCCTTAACATAAAGACTGTGGTTTAAATACCTACTTGGCGGCAGTATATAGCTAGCACTACAGTGGTAGCTTTTTTTTAAAACCCGGTGGAAATACGCCATGTAGTTCCCCCACCCCGGGGAAGGGTAGAGGGGCATACCGGACTACTACTAGATAACCACCAGAGCGGTCATCCTCGGCACCGAAGGGAGGTTCGAGGTTCTCGATACAATCACATTAGAGCCGCCACGGTTTTAGGCACATCTTGTAGGGAATGACTATACAGCGTTCATCCGCTCTAGCAGTGGGAAGGAGACCGTAAAAAGCCGACTCCTAGGCATTGTAGAGGATCCTTCCGAAGCCACGCTTTGCGCTGTGGTGCGCATACGCCGATACGTGCACACCACCGTCTCCCGGGTGTCGCTGCAATTGTGAAAAATTATATACCCACACATTAATCGAAACTTAGAGCCAAAATGTATCTAAATACAACCGCGATCTACATTCGCTCAGTATGTAGGTGACACGGCAAGAGATGTTCGTGGGAGTCTTCCACCATTGTCTCTTGACTTTCACGAACATCTTAATTGGTGTGTCGCCAATTTAAATTAAATTAATTGTAATATTACAGTTGTGACGCGATTAAGTTGGTTAATAAGATGCTTTGAGACCATGGAAGGCGGAAGACATTAGCTATAGGTTAACTCCAGAATATTCTGTGTGGGGTCATCTACTTCTATGATAAAGTAAAAAGAAAAGGAATTTCAATGTGCAACGTCTCATTAAGGAGCATTAATAGCCTAGTGGTAGAACGCTGGCTTGCTTATACAGGTTGGAGGTCGATCCCGGCCCGCACCTCAGACTTTTCAGATTCCTGTGTGGATCAGAATTTGATTATCTCTTGCGTTAACGGTTAAGGAAAATATCGTGACGAAACCTGCACACCTGAGAAGGCTCCAAAATGTTCTCAATGGTGTGTGTAGTCCGCCAACCCGTAGGCCAGCGTGGTTGACTACGGCAGTACTACGGCGTAATGTTTCATTAGGTGTTTGCTTCTTTGTTTTTAACGAGCTAGTCGCCTTCTGGTAAGCATCAAGCCTGCCCATAACAATTGTAATGCTAACCAGAACTAGTCCTGCGTGGCACCACACCACGATCGTCACCACGATCGTCACCTCGAGACATAAGTTATTTATTTATTTATTATAAGGGAAAACTAACAGTAGTATATTGAGTCTTATACAATGTTATACAATGGTTTTGAAACTAGACTAAATACTGTTAGGATAATAAATTATTATAGAAGTAATTGTCCAATGGGCGATCTTATCGCTATAAGCGATTTCTTACTGACTTATATTGTCATAAAAATTACTCTTAAATGTATATTAGCGATTTCTTACTGACTGTAAAGCCATGGTTTACAATCTAAATAAAAAGATATTGCTCATAGCGGTATTCGTAAATGCACATGAACTTACGACATTTGTTTGCCTAATCCAGTTTAATAGAATAGCGGGATATCCCCGGGATTGTTTCTGAAAAATCCAGAAATGCCGGGATTGGTTACTCAAGACATAAGCCTGTCTCAAGCCCCACAATACTTAACCCGCCTTCCATTCAATTCACCCCAAATACTTTCTTTCATGTCTTCAGAGCCTGAATTTGCATAACTGAAATTTCACCCATGTTTTAACAGAAAATAGTGACGGTACATAAACTATTGCACCTATTTGATAGACATAAACATCTCTGCCCAAAAGTTTACATATCACAAACAAAATATTATGATGTTCTAACATGGCTAAACATTCTTATTTACAAAACAACGAATAAACACCGTGTGATATGATCACACTGTATATTTTACAAGAGTTTTTTTATTAATTGCTTCTATTAATTAAACTGAGCATAACCACCCATCGGGTTATAGTAACAATCAGAATTCAGCTTTAAACATGTGCATTCAAAGTTGTTGTTCCTTTGAAATCATGGCCATGCATGACCATCCATGATAATCCATATATCTCCCAGACTTACAAATGATTTTAGACTTTATTTGTTATCGAGAAGGTTTGTTTTTTTAATGTAGTTCGTGAAGTAAGGGGCGATAGGAAAATAAAATTAGAGTTGTGGCGTTAAATAGTTGATATGTAGCTTATGTTAATTAGACAGGGTATAATTGTTCGTTGAATAAATACTTTTTGTACTCATTTGATCTAATTGCTGCCTCTTTTAGAGAAAACGATGCCCCTCAAGGTTTTCTCTCGTGTCGAGGGTAGAGTTTACAATCATAAACACCCAGACCCCAACAACTACATGTAGGCCACATATATTTGTTTTGTGTGGTAGTCGAATCCGCGACACGTAGCGTAGAGATCTAAGTGACATAGCCACGGCGCTAATTATGTCCTCAACGTAGACGACTACTTCCTTCCTTCGTTCGGTTATTGATCAGCCCCGTATCAGAGTTGTTCAAGCTGCCCAAAGGCCTCCCAATTGCCTGTAACGCTCGGTCGCTCGCACGGAGACGCTCAGTTCTAATACCACTATGCGGTAACCCATCCATAGACGGACCGCGCTGAGCGTCCCTTAGCGTCACCGATCATTGAGTGCAACTAGCTATGAGCGCCTCGCCGCGTAATTATTCTGAGGTATAAGACCAAAAGATAGTGTAAGTATATCGTCGGTGATACTGTGCAATACAACGATACTAAACAGTGTTCAATACAGAGTAACTTTGTTTTGTTCCTGAGGATATTCCAGTGGACATCCTTCACTTTCCACCTGGTATGCAGATTAGGAATATAGCACCACTCCCGTGGTGGTCGTAAAAGGTGACTTAGGGACTCTAAACCAGAGGGCAGCACAGTCCCTTCTGTGTGCCAGTAGTCATACTGCGCTCACCAATCCGCCAAGCGTGGTGACGAAATAATTGTGCAAATCTATGCGGACGCCTTTGTTCAGCTGTGGGCTTTCTATGGATGATATGATAATCCTTTTTTATACCAATAAGGTGGCAATCAAGCGGCCCGTCTGATGGTAAGCGGTTACCGTAATCTATGAACGCTTGCAACACCAGAGGAGAGAGGGGAGATCACTCGCGCGCTGTCGTAATTCACCCTGGGGAAGAGGAAGGAAGTGTCCCGGACTCTCACTGGCCAAAACCCCGTGGTGCCCGTCTTCAGCGCTAGAGAGGCACTAGATCTCCAGTGGTAAGCATCAGTGTCATCTGTGCTTCGCAGCTAGTCACGGGGTGAGACATTCTGCCCCGACATAAACCCATTCGGTGTTTACAGCAGAACGCTACCACCTTATCGTCATCTATGGTCGCTCGATGGAAGCCACACACACAAGCATACTCATCAGCACTTAAACGTCCAATACGAGCCTCCTATGAGCTATGAGCTCTATCAAAACTATGAGCCTCCCAGTAATCACTACAACAAGCGGGCACTACGCTTGGCAGTCAGAATGGTTATCGCATAGCATTAGCATACGGGAGGATGATGCTGCCATCCATGTGTGGAGACTGGGGAGGTGTAAGCTATTATGTTCCGGGAACCGCACGGAACCGAAAAACGTCAATCAAATTATTATTACTGAACTTTCTTTAACTGGACGTAGGTAAGCCTCTATCGAAATTCAATAGGCACCTATATTGCCCGATCACGACCCTGGGCGAGCGGGTAAGTGGCCGTAAAGCCACTTGCAGTGGTCATGGTTCCATGTTTAGCAGTAGATGCGGAAAAAGCATCTCTTATACAATTCCCAAGATAACATTTATAATACAAATAAAAAATTATCACGTGAGCAGAGATTTTACACGCGCCGCTACCCCTCCGTATTGCTAATTGTAAACCAGTATATAATTACTATAGTAAAACATAATTTTTATAGCGTACTAGTGCAATATGCATGAGGCGCGGCTTCCCATGACGCGGACCCTAACGGTACACATATTGAGTTACATATTTATATGGTTTTTAACGTAATTGCAAGGTCAGTGGACTTATACTGCGGTATTTTTAAGATGAAAATTGTTTTTTGGGGACGATTGTAGTTTGTTAAGGATTTTAAATCTCGTTGGTTGTAAATAACCTGCTTAGATTTAGACAGTACAGCTATTAATAACTTTAAAAGCCTAAAGGCCGAATACTGAAATACCACACCATATTTAAAACCCTCTAAGACAGTTTGAGAGTTTTCGGTCAAACTTAAGATATACTCGTACTTAGTAGTTTCGTTTTCCATTCATATCAAGGAAATTTTCAGTAGCCAATGCATAGGTTTTTTTTACAGACACTGTTTTTAATCAACGCTTTCTTTGGCCTGAGAACAAGGTTCTAGTAATCACCAGGTTTTTAACACACGGTTAATTAAACTTGATTACAAAGATTGCTGGGTACCAGGAAATCTCCCAATAATTGTCAAAGGGTTTGTAATTAGCGACAAAGGCAAGTCACAGTAAACACAAGGTTAGGTTTGTGACCCGGCGATGCGTGAACTTCCGTGTGCCCTGGGAGTTCACACGCGTGTGGAGTGGTTCTAATGGTTCAAGGCTGGGATGTAAATCATTTCACTTTTATTTATTAAAAAAAAATTCTTTCTCTGGGAATTGGGATCTTATACTAAATATGGATCAATATGTCTTACCCAAATATAGATAAATAAATATCACATCGAAATTTATTAATCAGAAATTAATAGGTATATTTTCATTTGGTCTTCGGATTAAGAATATAGCACGACTCCATCTCCTCCCATGGATGTTGTAAAAGGAGACTAATGGACTCGAAACCAGAGAGATGGGCAGCAGCGTCCCTTCTGTAGAACAGCCATTCTGCGCTTACCAACTGGCCTGCTAAGCGTGGTGGTAGCCGTAATGGCAAATATTCCTCTTAAATGACGACACACAGCATGTAACCGGTCGTCTATCGCCTTCGTTCAGCAGTGGACATCTTTTGGCTGCATGATTATGAATATTACATCATACGGCAACTATTACAAATAATTCTTTATTGACATTCATTTAATTTTGTGAGGCCCTGATTAAGCTAGGTGTAAAGTACCTATGTTTCAGAAGTCATCGTCAGTGATAACACGAATAAAAAATATATTATCTTTATCAGAGCGTTCATTGAAATTGAGTTACTTTTGACAGGAACGTCGTATAAATGTTGTATATATTGCAATCTTTCTTCAAGAGAAAATATCAATAGTTTTTTTTTTATAATAGTCAAAAAGACTTAATCTGGTTAATCCTACGCAATTCATAAAAGCTTTTAAAGCTAACATCTTGTGCTTATTTAAATTAAAGAACCAATATAGAATTTATTAATAAAAATGTATCATGGTTACATATAACACGGGATTTAGATCAGTTTTCATTTAATCATTAGATAAATCTACCGGCCATGTTTATTTAATCAAGCTGTTATAAAATCTAACGCAAACAAATTTTTTATTCACAATCAAATAAATAGGAGCTCAATTTTTTGTTGCGCTTATGCGAATTATGTTTTGAAAACACTGAATAAATGAGTTTCTCAACAATTGATCTCATCGTAGTAGTTTACAAGGAACCTAAAACGATAAAAACAACAGCTATCGACGGAGAATTGATCATTGTTTTTATCAAACTGCGATACAAAAGTATAACACACAATTTTATCAATCAAAATACATCTCATTCATCTTCATTAGCCTGCCATTCATTCATTTAAAGACGTCTTCAACTTATAGCACAAAAAGAAATGTCATTTAAACATTCGCGAGCCGCATCATATCACGTACTCAATAAAAAACAATAAGATTCAAAGCATAAAAACTCCTTAACCGTACAGTTACACGACTCACTGGCTATGTGTTATACCTAGAAGAGTATTATTTTTCGTAAGAGGCGGCTGCGCGCGCGCCGACCCGCAACGCCACTTCCTGTTGGGTGCTATGACCCCGAAGAAATGGTCTATAGACGGCGAACTTTGCCTTTTTATACATGGGTTTTTTTCGTTCTAATGGTTGGCACAGGAAATTGATTGGACGTATTTTCGAGGACAATCAAATCAATGGTTATTTTACGGTTCAGACGTTTGGGTGCTTTTTTCTTTAAGGTAAATTTGGGGTGAGCTCCAAATTAAAAAACTAAAGTGGTTTGTTAGAATTTAGATATATTAATATTTTATTTTGATATGATCCGAGGTACGTACATAAATATTTTTCTTCATGTGTAAATGATGTTTCATTACTAAATAATTTTTTGTCGACCAGTCATTTGATTAATAATTACACTACGATTTCTCCGGTGTCGTAGGATAGGTTAATTTTGACTGAAAAAACTATCTGTAGATCAGACAAATATATTTTCTGTGCGAGGATCGAACCCAGGAAACATGCGCACAAAGTGAATTGCTTAGCCACTGGGCCAACCGTGCCGTAACCACACACCATTTTTCTTGTAATCTTAAGTACTCCACCTCCTTCAAACAAGGTCCACGACATTAAGTCACGCTTAAATACAAGAAACCACGCACACGGTCGTGATTAAAGAAAGTTGACCTGTAAACAATTTTCTCATACCTCCCCTTGTTACGTCGAAAGCATGAATCGATTAACCGATCCGTCATAATCGCATCCAATCGACTTTTTGTCTTTCGATAATTGGCCGTACGCATCTTCCGTGTGTCTCGTTTTTACCGATTATGAAATAATTGATACTAATAACGATAGTTCGATGAATCAATGAATTACGGGTCAGCGGTGATTGTTCGTGTTCGAGTCAACATGATCCGATTCCATGGGTAAAGAGATCTATAATATTGATGATTAACTTCTAGGAATTCAGGTCGAAATATATGCAAGTACTGTTTTAAATATAATATTTTAGCTTTGTACTCTTTGTTTCCAGATTTATTTAATCACAAATCTGCAACAATAAATACCCTAAAAATCGTAGACCGCGAAACGCAACGAAGAATTTATTTAGACAGTGCTCAAAATGCCTACTGGGCTGTTATATCTTATAATGATGACGTCACATTCACAACGCTTAGCAGGTGGATTGGCGTTCTTAGTACGATGTATTAGATACGAGTTACTGCTGAGTGCTACCCTCCACTCAACACTAACTCTATATCTTCAGTTGCCTCTTATGACACCCACGGAAAAAGGGGTTAGTTCGACTTTTGTAGAACTTTTTCTCTAAATTACATCCATCTTATACGTTGTCGTATTATATTAAGCCTAGCTTAAGACCACTTACACTAAACTTTCTGAAGTCCTAGAATCCCCAAGCGAGACAAAGTTTAATTGACGGTGTATTTCGACATAAGTTCACACACCTCTCCAGCGCTATTTGCTATTAGCCAGAATTGAAGCATGGATGAAATACACATCCGTATTTCATTTAAACTAATTGACTTCACTTACGAAGTTATGTTTAACGTTGGTTTATTCTTCATTGTGCAAAAAAAAGATACTTTGTTTATTTTCAATTCTAAATACGAATCGAAAAACGAAAATATAATATTGTCATATCCAAAATAATGTAGTTTTTTTATTTAACCAAATAAATGACTTGGTTTTTTAACACTGTGTGTAAACATGCTCATTATAAAGCGATAAATAAAATTATCTTCCTTTCATGACAAACCGGTGAATGCGTGTCATCTCCTTACGTTACACTTATTTTAAAACCCATAAATATTCCCCGTTTAACATTGTAAATTTAAACCAAAAAAACCTCTTTGGTGATTAAAAATATTTATAGTTCATACGTAGGCACATTAGACATAATAACTGCAATCAATGTCCCCATTTATTATTAAAAGAAAACATTGTCACACGTTCGCGCCAACTCGTAATTTAATATTTCGAACACCCACATCGAACGAAAAGTCCCTGCCCTCTTCGCCATACGTATAATTAGGAGAAATGATCACGGACTTTATGCACGACAGGCGTCGAAAGGGCAGGACTGCGACCCGCAAATATATGACCGATTTTTGTTATTCCTCGCTAATAAATGTGCACATAAAATTGCGGTCCGTATTTAATAATAATGTCCCTTAATAGAATGGTCTTTATTATGAAATATCGCCGTGAAATATTTTTGCATTTGAGCGATGAATGAATCAGATTTCATTCACCCATGGTAATCATTTTAATAGTATAGAATCATAACTTAATATTGATATTCAATTATTCTTAGAAATGTCGACCACACGCAATCGAACACGAAATCGAACGATTTATCGATTTAAAACAAAACGGTTCCAAATTTGAAACCGGCGTATTCTTCTCTCTAATTCTCTTTCCCCGCCTATAATTGACACCGACGCGCCATTCTCTATCGCTCTCCCACTTGTTGAGGCTATGTATGCTTGTCTCTTTCTGTTGTGGATGTCACGTGCGGCTGTCAGTGCAGTGACTATTTTGACAATTATGTCATTTGGCCGTCACGGGCGTGTCATTTGGGCGACGAACGATTGTGGCCCCTGTAATTTTGTTTGGAATTGTGGAATTTTTAGGGTCGTTGACTTTGCGTTATAATATGATGTATGGGAACATCTGGGCTGTGAGAAATAAGGTGAAGGGATGATTCAACCGCCTGTATCTTTAATTGACGACATTAAATTGGAGACGATGGCTAAACATATGATTATGGTGACAAGATTTTGATAATACTGCATGGGCCTTATTCTGAGAATATGTTACCTCCGAGATGCACCAACCACAACTTCTAATTCTACCGTCCTCATCCACTTCAGCCCTGAAACCACTCGATCTCCTTTTGCTTATTAAAAACATTACCTGCAAACATGTAGATCTAACGTTATAGAACCTTCACAAACGAAACAAAACTCAATAATAACGACATGAATCTTTCAAACACGTGTAAGCAATTGCCCGGCAGTAGAAAATTCAGCATCGTGCAATAGGTCGTGACTTCGCGACCACCTGTCCACGATGAATTATATATGAGCTAGTAGCGCTGTGTCAAAATATTGTAGACTTTTATAGGCAACGGTATTGACAGAATTATTATGTAGGGTTTGTTAAAGCATATAGGTATCGGTTAGTAATTGGAATACGGTGGTCAAGTGGCCGAGTGTAAAAAACACTGATGTTTTGCCGTTTTCTTGCAGATGGAGGGTTAAAAACCATGTTATGTATGATCATTTGGACAATCAACATTATAACGAAAATCAAGTCGTGGCTCAATTTAAACCGAGTCGGTTTTCATAATTAGCACAAGAATATCAATGTAATGTATCAAATTCGGAAAGTCTATTCGAATAAAATGTCGAATGTCACACCGTTATAGCAGTGTTGCCAATTCTACCCTTTTATATTTAAAATAGTGAATCATAACTCTTATGGATCTTTATTTTTCTTCTCACGTGGTTGTGCTGCAGGCAGTATAAAAGCGATAATCGTGTCAGGATAATTAAGTTTTATCCGTGTGGTGTTCGGATTAAGAAAATATAGCACCACTCCATCCCCTCCCGTGGATGTCGTAAAAGGCGACTAAGAGATTCTTTACCAGAGGGATGGGCAGCAGCGTCGTTTCTGTGGAACAGTAGCTAGCTATTCTGCGCTCACTAAACTGCCTGCCAAGCGTGGTGAGTACTAGCAAATTCCCCGCAATATTACTAATATTAATGTTACACAGTTGTGGAAATCTATGTGGGAGGCCTTTGTTCAGTAATGGAGGTTGTATGGCTGATATGATGATGATGATGAATTCAGTTTGGATGATGAGGTATTACCCTTTCTGTAGCGAGTAGAATTTTAGTGATTACTTAATATCGAAGATTACAATTCGGTACCTCACATTCTGATCCATAAAATAAGAACTGAAACTTCGTAGGAGAAATTTCTTTTTAAATGCATGAAGTTGCGAACGTATGAGAGAGACGTTGCGTGATGTTGTTCACTAAATATTATGACCACGCTAAGGATTTGTGTCATTCCAATTTCAATATTAGATTAATGGTGTTTTGACGATGATTCTGCCAATGTCAAGTAAAGGTATTTGTACGTTAAAAACAATGTATCAATAATAAATTCACATAACAGATTGTAATCAATGAATCTGACCAAATTGAATATGATCAATTTGTGTTATTACTTTTCAGTTGAGTGTGTTACTATGGTAACGAATTACTAATGCAAAGTTCTGACTACTAACGTAAACTCTACTTCTTTGTCTGTCATCACATTTTTTCCTTGCCGTCCATTTAGATTCAAAGAGCCCGATTAATCTATTCAACTGTTTGGACCGACAAGTTAATACAGGGATATATATCCCAATAATTTGAGTATAAAGTAAGCTATTAAGTGCTTCGAGTCGTACAGTTTAACGTAAGGTGGCTACCGTTAGCGGTGTTCAACGCATGCTAATAAGCCGCGTGCGACAGACGTGCGCCCGCGCACCCGCCGTCGGCTTTGTGGAGCCGACGAGACGTTAGCGTGCCGACAGCCGATAGGATATATAGTAGTTCGTTGGATAGATGGTTTGTCATCTATTGCGAATATATGAGGGATAGAATATGAATCAGGAGTACAACAGGCGTTAGTTCAAAGTAGGTTTACAGTTGGTGGTTCTTAGGTTGATAATAATACGACTTTGGTTTTGTGGATAGCCGTTGTTCATCATAGGAGTAGACACCAATGAAAAAATATCTCAGTGTAATGTCCGGATCATATAACACCACTCTATTTGCTCCTGTGGCTATCGTAAAAGGCGATTAAGGGACTCTAAACCAGAGTTATCGACGGCAACATCCCTTCTGTGTAACAGCAGCCATTCCACTGTGACCAAGGCGCCTGCCAAATCTAGTGAGAACTAGTAAATTACCCTCCAAATGAGGATACAATTGTGGAAATCCTTGGGGGATGCCTTTGTTCAGCACTGGACGTCCTTTGGCTGATATGGTTAATGGAAAAAATATGTGATATATCACACTATTTAGTGTGGTGCCGGCTAGCCGTGTGGTGCCGGCTCAGAATGCCACCACCCCATTTCATCTTGTGGGTGTCGTAAAAGTCGACTAAGGGATTAACCGGAGGAAGGGCAGCAGCGTCCTTCGAGTACATTAACAACTCAACTGCGATCGCCAACCCATCTGCCTGTAGCGATTATGGCAAGACCCCCAATGAGCACACAACACACCCATATCGGTCGTTGTGGTGATCTTTGGGGAGGCCTATGTCCAGCAGTGGACTTCATTCGCCTGAAATAATAATCTTATCAGTAACTAAGCAATACTTACAAAGTATTTCGAATCATGATCGTGGAGTACATGGGCAAAAGTAACGAAAAAAAGTTTAGCACAGCATGATAGTTAGCTGAGGCTTAGGTAGCATGCATGATTCTGGTAAGAAAACATTATTCATACTCAAAGTATAGACAATGAAGCTCAGATGTAATCAATCAGGAATGATTAGGAACATATTTATAGTTACTAGCTCGTTCATTGTGGTTCCCGACAAAGAATAGACGACCCTTCTCTGACCGTGGGTATCGTGAGAAGTAGTGACCAAGGGTTTATATCAAGAGGATAGGCGGCAGCATCTTCCAGTGGGCTAAGCAAGGATATTTACGGGATGCTGCATGTGCGGGCGTGTATATGTTTCTGTGTGTGTTTTTGTGTGCGTGTGTGTGTGCGTGAGTGTGTGATTGCGTACAGTTTCCTACCTGGTTCTAGTCTAACCAATGAAGCCGCTGGTAGTGATTGGTGGAAAGGTAAATTATTTGCCTTTCCCCCAATCACTACCTCATCTTAATAAAATATCATCATCATATTAGCCAGAGGACATCCACTGCCGAACAAAGGCCTTCCCCGTGGATTTCCACAACGACCGATTACATACAGCCCACATCCAACGCCTCCCGGTTAAGGACTGTCCATTTTATTGATAATTTGCGCATGTAAAAACCATTATAACAATATTATTGTATGTATGCAGTAATAACAAAGTTCAGGCTAAGTCACCAAATAAAAGACATCAACGCGTTAAAAGTCCAAAATGAATGTTCTTTCATAGCACTTTTTGTAAGTGTAATATCAGTTTGGGGTTTCTATTTATCATTTAGTAATGTAATAGTTAAGATACAGTTTAGTCCGTGTGGTGTCCGGGTTAAGAATATATATAGCACCTCTCCATCTCCTCCCGTGGATGTCGTTAAAGGTGACTAAGGCGCACTAAACCAAAGGGCCCATCCCTTTGCAGCAGCGTCGCTTCTGTGGAACAGCACCATTCTGCGCTTACCAACCCGCCTGCCAACCGTGATGAATATTGGCAAATCCCCCCAAAATGATGACACAATTGTGGAATTCTTTGGGAGAGACCTTTATTTGTCCAGAAGTGGACGTCCTTCGGCTGATATGATGCTAATGATGATAATAGTTTAGACAGTAAAACAACGTTTCATTTAAACTGGAAAGAAGCACAAACGGAACGATAATATTATCAGAGACTGTAGCAAAATAAAACACATTTTAAGTGAAGTACCTACTTGCCTTTACATTAATAAACATTTATTTGCCTGCTATGTATATAAGATTACATTAATATATTAAAAATTACCTCTAAGAGATTACTTAAAATCTTCACCAAACCTGACCCTGAAATTCAACTGTTAAATGCCAAATAAACAATGCAGTTAACACGATAATAAAATGATATATTTATCTCTCAATAAATACTCACTCCACGTGACGCGTCATCCTGTCGTGGAGACGCGCGATTCGGTGAACGCCGCAGTCGAGCCACGTTGTGCCGCTACGATAATAATAAGAACGTTAATGTTACTGAGTTAGCGCAAACCTCTGCTATGCCGCAATGTTGGGGTGGAGGTTTCCATTGTAATTTTCTTATATAATATTAAAAACAAATAAATAATAATAATAAACTTTATTCGCATCACCAAAGGAACAACCGTAAACTTTAAAAAAAAACTGTAAAAAACTTTAACATCGCATAGTTGATAGATATAAACAATACATTATGATAGATACTAGGTAATTACTTACAGAGTATTTATACTGCTACATAAACACCTATGAATCCAAACACTTAGCGTTTATCATAAATATTAGGTTGTTGGAATTGATTTACACTGTTCTCCGTACTAGTTCAAACTGTATCACGGTAGGACATGTGACAAATGTTGGTAGATAAAACCTACCAACAAGTGTCAGATGTCTCCTGTATCGTGGGTACAGTGTGCCAACGTAAATCTCACATACACCCATACCCGGAACAACTGTTTATAGACAATACAAATATTCCCCGTGTGGTGCATATTTAGGATGAAACAAAATTGACAAATAGTCCCTAATGCTATCTAGAATGATCTAATCCGTGTGGTGTCCGGATTAAGAATACCACCACCCACCCCATCTTATCCCGTGGGTGTTATAAAAGGCGACTGTGGGATTAGCCGAAGGATGGGCAGCAGCGTCCTCAGACTACAATTATCACATAATTGCGATCGCCAATCCGTCTGCCAAGCGCGGCGATTATGGTAAAACCCCCAAATGAGCACATAACACAAACCCGTTATGTTGACAATCTTTGGGGAGGCTTCTGTCCAGCAGTGGACGTTTTTCGACTGAAATTATGACAAATATTATAATATACAAACCCTGCAAAGTTTTCGAAACATCAGGAAAAACAAAAATCATTATTATAGGTGATTTAATCCTTTTAAAAGTGTTTTATTATTTAATATTTGTTCCGTACGAAAATCTAACCCGCGACCCGTATCGCAGACTATTGTTTAGTTACTGCCGCAAACCGTGCTTTCAAATTGTAGTAGTATTATGCAAAAATACTGTTTAGCAATAATAAAATAAAAGCCATGAGAAAAAGTAATATAAACGTTATAAAATAACCTACTAAAATCAAACTAAAAGGACACAATATTATACAACAATAAAATAATATATAGTAGAAGGTAGACGTAGAGTCACGAAAATACTGTCGTGTAATGTCATTACATAGCAGTACGTTCGACGTGAGCTCAATACAATAGTATTTATAGTTCTTAAAACAAGAAAGTCGTAAATATTTTCCATTACAACCAAAATCATAAATTTATAAGAGTTTACTAATTCTAAATGTTACGTAAGATCGGTCAGAAAGCTGTCACATGGCGAAATTAGAGTGCATGACTTATATCGTTTGATTTTTTATACAAATATGAAATCAGAACACACACTAGCATTAGGTTAAGAAAAGGGTATGGCGAAAGTTAGAATTTCAATTGTTACATAACACCAAAGCGCAACCGTTCTACTTCATCGGTTACAGTAATGTGTATGTAATATCTTGAAGATGTTTAACAAGACATACCCTTCAAAAATGTCCAATAACCATAGATAAAATCGTAACGTACAACAATGGAATCGTACAGCGGCGCGTGCTAGCGACGTGACCGCGTGGCACACGCGGTGCGAATAATCGCGCGGCTAATGAGCACGTGCAGTGTGTAGCCGCCCTTAGTTAACCTTCAACGTGACGGTAATGTTAGTTGGAATAATAATATGCAATAATAATAACCAGATTTTTTCTATTCCCCAATATTAATATCAAAGCTAATCACAAAACCATTGTTTAAGAAAAGCACTTGCACAATTTTTTTATTTAACATTAAGGAATACAACGTCAACAACAGCGATGGTCAAACGCAATATTATTTTAAATGGCACATCTATAGTTAAGTCAGTACCATCATCATATCAGCTTAAGGCCGTCCACTGCTGATCAAAGGCTTCCCCTGTAGATTTCCACAACCTGTCGTAATTTTAGGGGGAATTTGCCAGTAGTCACCACGCTTGGCAAGCGGGTTGGTAAGGCAGTATGGTCACAGTTCTACAGTAGGAACGCCCGACATCCCCTTAGTTCAGAGTCCGTAAGTCGCCTTATACTACATCCACAGGAGGAGATGGAGTAGTGCTATATTCTTAATTCGTAACACACGAAGATTCCAATTAGTCGCTTTTTATATGGTACTTTCCAGGCGAGTAAGTTTTTTGTCTTTGCTAAGTATCTTGTGATTTTGGTCCACACAGAAAAAAAAACGCTGATATCATGTATCTATAAAACGTAATTATTACTTTTGGGATACCTATATTATTTCCCCAATGAATTCCACTACGTAACGCAACGCGTGGAAATATTTTGGATAACGTAAGTTGTTCAGCTGAAACCTTACTTTTGTTATAAAGACTTAGATCTTATCTTCTTTAAGCGACTTCCGCACCATCAGCTTTTATTCTCCTCTTTTTTTTTATATAATATATTTTCAGGTGTTCCGGTTTTCTAGTTTATTATATTTAACTCTAAATAACCATTACACTATGAGACAGTTCTATCATTTCAATAATAGTCGATCATCCGCACCAGTGCTTCTTATCGAACGGAAACTAATCAAATAGAGAAGCCCTTAACAATCACTTCATTTTATGCTTTTTCTTGTAATCGAAAAAAAAACAACTGTGTCTCGGCACGCGCGAGCTCGCCGCTTGCGTACGCGCGTCGCATGTTAAACCGGTAAAACGAGATAACACTATACGAACGTAGCGAGTACGAGTAGGACTGCTATATGATTAATGAGTACGGCCCGTAACCGAGAAATGCAGTCAAATTAGGATAAATAAATATTGGAGTTGATGCCGTGGAAATATGTGATTTTGTAGGAAAATGGTTTAAAGTGCTGGTGATAATGTTACAGCGTTAACTAGAACAGTTTATTTATTTATTTAAGCTCAGTTAAAGATCGAATGTCATTTATATGGCAGTCAGGATCATGATCTAAACAGGAAGCTTGAAAAATATATTCCATATAGATGATGATATTCTTATAGATGTGCCTGCGTTGTAAATTCTGGTCTAGCATGTTTTTATAACGTAGAGAGCCAAACTCGGAACAAAGTCACAAAGTAGTCGTAGTTGGCACATTTACAAAAATTCAATTTCAATGACCATTCAATCTAGCAGGCCACTGCAGCTGTACAACTTCTCCTAAAAGGGAGATAATACCAAACAAACAATATTAATTAAACTAAAATTATTATTCGTCGTTTCAGCCAAATAAAGTCCACTGCTAGACACAAGTCTCCCCAAAGCTCGACGGGATGAGATGGGTTGGTGCTATTCGTAGCCGGCACAACACGGCAAATTATTATTGAAAAAATATGTACTCAAAAGCACATAATATTTTTGGGTGCTTGATATCACGGGTCGGTTAATTATGAGCATTCCACGCTTTTTATTTACACCAAAATAACATCGTTAGTTTTTTAAACTATAATTGTTTTAACTTATTTGGATTAATGTGAATGAATCCTACAAACATATAAATTCAGTACATAGAGATTCAAATTCATGATCTGCACATATCTAGTGTATAATAATAACCAGTTATTAGATTTTAATCAAGAACCAATGATCGTGGTGACACCTACTAGGTTATATTCATGTCAAATTATTGTAGTGTCATCGATTCTTGATACGTCAAGTATTTATTCAAGATTCCATTACATTCATACATTGCTTCAAAGTAACAGGTGAAGCTAATACATGTAAAAAAAATCATTGGATTAGCAATGAAAATTGAACAACTATCTAACGCTTCCTTACTGACCTAACATGAAAACCAATTCTACACAACATTCCATCCAAAGAATGCGTCACAAACTGTTGGTTTTGTATGTTCTTGCACTCAAATTATAGCTTTTTCCCTGCGTACATAAAATAGATTATAAAGTTAGTCGAAGAGGCGTTTTCGATGCGTTTCGTACGCTCACACAATGCGTCGCCGTTGGCCAGCATTTACTGCGAGATACTAAAGTTTATTACATACTGAACACGAACATATGCATCAGTTTGTATGAGCTGTTGAAGGGAAGAACTGAGAGCGGGAAACTGAGAACAAAAAAATCTTGTCTTTGGTTTTCGCGATTATGAATAATTACAATAAAACACTTTTAAATGGATTACATCGCGTTTAATATGGATTTGTGGTTTCCCTGACGTTTCGAACACTAAGTGGCATTCGTGGTCACTCGATGAGTAAGGTGAGAATCACACAAAAACATCAAGACACTGTGAGTGATTACTGCGTGCATCGAAACAATTTTTGATTATAATTGTAGGGTAGATCAAGTAAGTTTTGAAAATCTGTAACGACGCCTGTCACCTTAGTCATCCTGCAACCACGAACTATGCAGTGTTCGAAACATCAATAAAAGCAAAATTCTATAATATACGCGATGTGATCCGTTTAGAAGTGATTAAAATCTTCCGCAAGACGAGAGGGGGGAGATTGCAAACGATGGTTTTATGTTTGAATAAGATGACTTTAGATTAAATGTCACCCTAGACTAGATTGGTGACTGTAGGTTCTCCGAAATGTGCTCGAAATGTTGGGGAATATAAGGAAAGCAAAAGACAAGACTCTCAAGAAGTTGTTCTTAACAAAGCCCGCTCCCGCTCCAACCTTAACCCTCGAGAACTTTCGTTTCCGCCAACATAGCTCAGCCGAATATAGCGTCGGTTTATGCATTTCGGCAGCTTTGCTGTTTTATTTCGCGAAGGTTCTCAGAACTGAGGTAAAAAATGCCTTTCGCAGACACACTGGAGACTCGAGCGTTTGTAGGCTTCTGTTCGATGTTGAAGATGAAATAGTTCTGACATTTCTGTTGTTATAAATTTGCCTTTGAAGTATTTCTGGTTTTAAAGTGTCTAAAATGTTGTCTTAACGAAATTACTAGCAAAGTTTACAAATTAAATATGCTTACTAAGGAACCCTTTTTGTAAATATTTGCGTATCAAATATATCTTCGTCCTGATATGGGAATTGATCTTGTAATCCTTAATACAGATAGGCTACCTACGTCTTAATCTTTTAAGAAACTGTAATTTCCAGTCTAGATAGCATCATCATCATCATCACAGAAGCCGCCATAGATATACACAAATGTGTCATCTTTTTGGGGGGACTTAGCCAGTACTCACCATGCTTGGCAGGCGGGTTGGTGAGCGAAGTATTGGTGCTGTTCCACATAAGGGACGCTGCTGCCTTTCCCTCTGGTTTAGAGTCCCTCAGTCCCTTTTTACGATATCTAATGGAGAAGATTTGTCAATTTTGTTTCATCCTAAATATGTACGAAAGTGTAAAAGAAAAACATTGATGAACTGCCATTTAAATTATAAACCCAAAGACAAGTACAGTTTGTGCTCAATAAAAAGTATAATATCTACAATCACCATTCATATCAGATATTTAAACAGCGTATACCAAGCCGTACATCCATATGATTTAAATTCAGCCAATAATTTCAATATGACCCTGTATCGCGATCCGAAATAAAAGTCTACATACGCACGACAATAAAACGAACCCGCCACTGTCCGCAGACTATGAGACAAGACTTTTAAAAAAACAGGACAAAATTGACCACGCACTTGGAATCGAAATGCAAAAAAAATATTTTGCTAGAAAGAAACAGCGGCATAGGTCTTTAACGTGACAGAAAGGAAGGGAGAATATAAATTTAGAATGCATCGCATGTTGTTCGACATCCGTCGCCGCAAAAAATCGATGCTGCCATCTATCGGTTGTTTGTGACACTATAACGGGTTCAACGATTGATTGGG
Organism: Diloba caeruleocephala; assembly: GCA_947459985.1. NCBI lineage: Eukaryota > Metazoa > Arthropoda > Insecta > Lepidoptera > Noctuidae > Diloba > Diloba caeruleocephala. Next base: position 8,215,009 of record OX381627.1, on the reverse strand, counting down.
GGCAATTGGTTAGGGGTTTGACAATTCTTGATAATTAATAGAAAATGCGAGAACTTATATAAATAACTGACACGTATATACATGGAAATATTGCTCAAACTGAGTAGACAGGCAACTGGGACTACAAGGTACAGGGACCCCCGATCTTAGTTGCCCAATTGTGTTTTTTGTATCAGATGACTGGGACTACAAACCAGGTGACGCAAATTGTATTATCACCAAAAAATCAAAAAGACTATTACCGATACATTTTTGTAGATAATATTAACGTTAACATTAAAAGTTACAATAATCAACCGCGAATTTAAAGGTATTTCAAACGTTATTTCTTCTAACTGTACTAGATAACTTTACTACGCAACGACCCCGCTTCTCGGTCTTCATTCAAATACTGTTTATGCAACTCCAAATGTTACAACGCTGATGCAAACCACGTTGGTATATACATATTGGATCAAAAGTTGATAACTTATCTTTACTTTGTAGGCCATCAGCCCGTGAACGTCCACTGCTGAACTTATTTGTCCGTATGATCATTATAATGTGCTTCGCATGGCAGGCGGATCGGTGATCGTAGAACGTTGGTATTAGCAGGAGGGGTCCTATTGATATATTCTTTATTTAAAACGTTGCCCCACACTAGGATTGCTCCTGTATCGTGGGTGCGTTTACAGACATGAATTCCACATACAAATATTAGATTAGCCATCGTATATCAACCCTTAGGCACCTTTTTACGACACCCATGAGTAGAGGATGGGTGTAGACCACCCTTCTTTGCTAACCTTTGGAACCACGCGGATATGCAGAAGATTGACGGCACGGTTGGCGCAGTGGCTGATACAGTCGGCTGCTGCGCCCTTGGTCGCGGGTTCGATTCCCGCACGGAACTAATATTTGTATGATCTGCATGTAGTTGTTCCGGGTCTGGGTGTATTTTGTGTGGAGTTCATTTCTGTAAACGCACACAGGACACGAGAAATCCTAGTGTGGGGGCAAAGATTTTTTAAAAGAATAAATATACAATAGGACTCTAAACGAGGACTGAGGCTGCACTATTTAAATTCTAACTATTTGTAAGTGCCAGCGAAAGATTTATATTTTTATTTTGGACTTTGTATTTACCAAGCTATAAAAATAGATCCTCGGAATGTAGGACTATTTGGTGTATTATGTACAATATGACAACTAAGATAAATAGGATCATTTTGCAATACGTAAGTTTTATTAATCACTTTTATTACAACAGTAGCAACCTGTTCCAACCAACGGTAAATCAAATAGGCGTCCAGAAGCAATGTACTATAGAAAAACACAAAAAGTATAAATGATAACGCTATAATGATCCAATCGATCATGCTTGTTATGACGCGGTGGTCCCGGCCACTCCTGCGTATATCATTAATTAGATCGCCATCATTACGATCCTAATGATCCGTTGATATTAATGAATGATCTATTTTTATTAAATATTAGTTTAGGATGGGTGATATTGGTATTCTGACGGTGTTTTGTTGTGAAGGTTTATTTAGGAATATAAAAATAAGATGAAACCATTTTTTGTGTAAAAATACATTCTATTACATATAAATTGAATTGGATTTACTGGAATATCTCATATATATCATTCTTCTGTACTTGACTGTATATCACTGAACTCCTAAACGGCTGGAACCATTTTGATGTTTTCGTTTAGTGTATGTTTGAGTGGGTACTTGGATGGTTTTTGACGAATCACGCAGCAGTCCCCGAAAAGCCCAAAAGCTGTGAATACGTACTATATCCGCTTATGAGTTTTGTAACATTATATTTATAATGTCCGGATTAAGAATATAGCACCACTCCATCTCCTCCCGTGGATGTCGTAAAAGGCGACTAAGGGAATCTAAACCAGAGGGATGGGCAGCAGCGTCCCTTCTGAGAAACGGTAGCCATACTGCGCTCACCAACCCGCCTGCCAAGGGTGGTGAGTATTGGCAAATACCCCCCAAAATGATGACACAGTTGTGAAAATCTATGGGGGAGGCCTTTGTTCAGCAGTGGACGTATAAATGGCCGATATGATGATATTTATAATAAAATGATGTAAAATCTTTATCTCACTTTGCTTTTGGCAGCACTTAGAAAAAACATAATAAATCGTAACGACTTTTCAAAAATAGAACAGCACAATAAAAAATTGGTCCTAGTAAATTGTCATCTTACACTCAAAGTGGTATAACCCAAAAAATCCAAAAAACGTGGCTGTTTAAACGTTGATTGATTCCTGCCATTCAATGTTACTGCGATGGTTCTATCCCACAAACTTTACTTAATGGGCCGTCATTTATTACGATTGAGTGATATTCCGTTTTGTATGGTAGATTTTTACGAATATTTGACAATAATATTGAGAGGGAAGATTAAGATTCAAGATAATACTTACTATTGAATTATCTGTAGGATGGACATTGATAATATTTTTTATGCAAGTAGTTTTAGAACTATCATATAATGATATTGATCAAATGATTGCCAGAAACACAACATGTATCGTTAAAGTATTCATTGAAAATTATTACATAAATGGCGACAGTACGTCGCGGTCGGCTCGCCAATTAACCCATCTGCACACGGCGCACCCAGTCATTACCTGATATAAAACTAGGTCTGCACTCATCTCATTTTCCTCAACTATCGATAATACTCAATTGACGCGCCGGCTTCCGTCCAGCGCACGCGCATGTCCGCTTTATCGTCGCCACTCAATTACACTACGATAACACCCGGCTTCGGTTACCGACTGCACCGGTGGTCTGTTATGAGAGTTATTAAATAATTGTAGATATACGTGATTAGTTTAAATCGTTATATGTGTATTTTAATCTGTAGTCATTGCAAGGGACGCATGTTAATTTACACACGCATTTCTTTCAATTAAAAAGTAATTCTAAGAAACGGGAATAACGCATTTTTTTTTTTAAACCTTGCCCCACACTAGGATTTCTCCTGTCGTGGGTGCGTTTACAGACATGAATTCCACATACAATACACCCAGACCCGGAACAAGTACGTGCAGATCATACAATATTTGTTCCGTGCGGGAATCGAACCCACGACCCGGAGCGCAGCAGTCGACTGTATCAGCCACTGTACCAACCGTAACCAAATTACCTTTGAATAGCTTGACGTTTCGACCGGGTTGCACCGATCGTGGCTCCATTGATTTCGACAGCTACTAGTTACATACCGCCAGTATCCAATGACTCCAGGTCGTCATCTGTCCATCTCGTTGGAGGCCTTCCCACGCTGTGTTTTCTGGTGTGTGGCCCCACTCGAGAAATTTTCTGCCCCAACGGCCATCAGTTCTACGGACAATGGTCATAGCTTACTGATCCTAATACTTGTCATTTCAACGACATTAACAACATGATTAACTAAATATCGCAATTTAAAACTCTTTAGATAAAAAAAATATAAACGTAAATACGTAGCTAAGTTTAAGGAAAAAACTTGGATTCTCACAATATATTCATTATTTAATCACAAAGCATATCTAAAATTAGCGATAGTCTAGGTCTTAGAACGATGTGTTTAACCAGGTGTAAAATCCATCCAGGTCATTACCCAAGTAATAAAGTGGCCACTAAAAGCTGTATTAGATGTTGTTACAAAGAAATATTTCTCGACATCATATAGTGAGGTGCCACGGAATCCGGTAGTCGATTCCTTATCGCAAATCTGGACAAATGAGTAATAGGAAAAATGTCGCGAGTGACTGTAAACGTGTTTTAAATGTTGATATGGATTTTGTTTTATGAGTGTGGGATGTGAATTAAGCGTTTAATTCAATCATAAGTGATATAGAGAAATTAATGTGCTTCCTCGAGTAACATATAATGTATAAGCTGTTTACTTAGTACCAAATACCAGATTAAAAACATTACCAGTAGTATTTAGGTAATCGACTGACAGCTCGATACTCAATATGTTTGATGTATCACATTTATGACAAAATTGGTTTTAATTTATTTGATAAGATAAAGATAAAAATATTTTTATTCATGTAAAACCACTTACAGGCACTCATGAATAGTCAAACTTTAGTTGCCGCGATCCAAGATGTAGGTTTCCTATGGAGAAGAACGGGCAAGAAACTCCATGGTTACTCTTTTTAAATCAAAATAGTTTTGTTACAATATTTGACTACTGCCGTGTGGTGCCGGCTCAGAATACCACCACCCCATCTCCTCCCGTGGGTGTCGTAAAAGTCGACTAAGGGATTAGCCGGAGTATGGACAGCAGCGTCCTTCGAGTACATTAGCAGCTCAACTGCGATCGCCAACCCGTCTGCCAAGCGTGGCGATTATGGTAAACCCCCCACTGAGCCCACAACACACCCATATCGGACGTTGTGGTGATTTTTGGGGGAGGCCTATGTCCAGCAGTGGACTTCATTTGGCTGAAATGATTGATTGATTTGACTACATTGCTCTTGAAATAAAGGTTATCTGAGGACAATGGAGGAGAATAGAGTCTAAACTACATAAGTGTAAGATTAAACAAGCCAGTTTTTATTTATTAAAGCTTCTGATTAAATTGCCATGGCTGCCGTATGCATCAGCGTCGCTTCGCTCCACCATATTGTAGGGCAACTCAGCAACCGGCTACTAGTACTAACCACTAACAAATTCCGAATTTATGCTCCTTATTGGTCACCTTAGCCTGATCTCTCCAAACAGCGGGTGGCGGCACCAAAAATTAAGATCTATCTTAAAATTATGACTGTATACTACTGTATACTACTCTGGAACGCGTACCCGATCGCCAGTCACTTAATCAAAACAAAAATCAATGTAAAATCTAAAAGTAATTGTTCTAATTTAATTCACAAAGATAAACAAAATGTCACCGTGCCACACAAGTAACAATATGTAAGACATGTCAATATGCAAAATGAGAACCACATCAAAACAACTTCACCAATGAATTAATAAAAAGGCACACCCAGACCGCTGACAAGTGCTCTTAATCTTCACGATAGAACCCATAATTAATTATAATCGATAGAAAAAAGCTTCGATAAGTATTGCGACTAATGGAGTAAGACCTGCACTACAGGAAGCCTATTCCCGTCATTTGTCACGCTGACATTTGACATCAGTCAACCAAGTGGTTTATACCTGAGTAACGTTTTTGTAAAATTGTTAGGAGATTACGTTATACAAATATTTTGGACACGCCATTTTATTTTATTTGTAAAACGAAATATTTAAATGACCTCAGTAGTACTTCAATCTTCGGCAAAAGCATGAAGCAGGCAACGCCAGGAAACCAATAGGAAGCAATACAGCATGTCATGTATTAGTGAATAAAACAAAAAAATTGTCGTAATAAATGTTTTTTTGCGAAACACACTACTTAATCCAACATAAATCTAAAAAAATTAACCGCGTTAAATATTTTATTTACTTCATCCGTGCCGTTCAATATAGAAAATATCAAGCTTACATTTAAATTCTCAGTTGATAAATTACCATTTTTTATATCGACACGCCGCATCACTAACAGTGAAGTTGTTTGTTTTGCCGGTAGCAAGTAGTGTCGCCTTGATAAATATCCTTAAAGATTGTTCGGACTCCTCGATAATTTCTCTCAGAACCTCACACTTCAGGCCGCAAAGAAATCGATTCTTAAGCATCGATAAAATAAAGTCTACAATTCATTAGCAGACTTAAAATTGTTACTTAAAGATATATGATGTTATTTATGGTACCCTCATAGTACGTGTTTTATAGTTATTTGATAAAACACTATCGTGATTATTTAGCTTGACTTTGTGACTGGCTGAATCTATTTTGTTTATTTAACATGCCACTAATATTAGATATTCTTGGATGTTATCTACATTTATACGAAAGGTAATACTCATAAACATCGAGTATAAAGTTACAACAGCTGTCTTGCTTTGATAAATACCTAATGTGTTAAAGTATGAGATGGTTTTTTTCTTCATATTTCAGCATAAATGTTGTTCCAGTATACCTCTCACAGAACACTCTTATAGGTTGTAAATGATTTGCAAGAACTCGCAACAAACTTGGACACGCAGTTTTGCAGAAAAACAGTGACAACTTTTCACGCTAAACGCATAAACCTCTCTGTTACACGACGGATAAAAAGTATCGTAAATAATATAGTAATATCACCACGACAAGTCATGGCACGTCAATTTTCTCCGCTCAGTAAAAACGTGTAGCTACATTGTAGCCGACAAACACAATCGGCTCATTTTCATTTTTTATTTTCCAGGTAAAAAGTGGCGTTCGCTCACACCGCAAGACAGGCGGCCATTCGTAGAGGAAGCGGAGCGCCTTCGAGTCATCCATATGACCGAGCATCCCAACTACAAGTATCGGCCTCGGCGACGGAAGCAGAACAAAACAAGACCAAACCAACCCACCACACCGGCCAGCGCACCGCCCGCCACCTCTACGGCCTTAGGATCTCCTTACGCTGCCAGGACAGACTCTCCCGATCCTCGCTTCTCTCACAACCCTGGAGCTGGCTTCTCCCCTTATAGAACCTCGCCCCTCGCCTCGGACTTCCAAAACAATCAACAATTCAACGGCCATGTTCAGACTCCAGAATCTTCCCCCGCCAGGTCTCCTGAACCTCAAGGAAGACGGAGCGCACCCGCTGAAGCTCCTCTGCCTACGCCTGACGCATCTCCAGTCGAAAATGAAAAGGAAAATTTTCAATACGAAGAAAGGAGGCGAGCGATAAACGCCTCATCGATGTCTGAGTCGTACTCTCCCTATAAAACTTACAGAACGCCGGGTTCCTTCTCGCCAGCTCCCGTAGCCGCCATGGGCATGGCTAATGGCATGTACGTCATGTGTACGCAGAGGACTTTGACTGAGCAGCCTCCGCTCGTGACAGGGACGTTCTTCCCCCCAGTTGCGACTTCGCAAGATCAACAAACTCTAGGCACATCTACGCCTAGAGTTTCTAACGCTCCTAGTGGCCCAGTACCCACGGAATATACCATTCAGTATCATCATTATGATCAATATGAGCAGATGTATAAAACTGAGGACTCGTACGTGTCTCATTACCCTGATCAGCCAAAAACTGAGTACGATACGGGTGGTAGTTACTTCTCTGAAGAGCCACCGTCTAACCAACAGCAGGAGGCCGAACAAAACTTTATGAATTCTCGTCCGGAGATACGAACAGGATCACCCGAATCTGACGTCGATGCTCGGGAGTTTGATAAATATTTGGACTACGGGGCCGAGGGACCGATGGACCAACATCAGCAACAGCAGCAGTATAGATACGAGCAACAACAGAACTATAGGCCTCCTTACTGCCCAGAACAGACGCCAGGTCCTGAATATTGCTCTGAAAGGATGTATGCTTCTCCTTACGCGTCTGTGATTGCTGGAGCTCCTCCTACTGCTTACGCTCCAAGTGCTCCAGGCTCTGACGTAAGACCAGAGGATGAATTCAGCGTCATTCTAGCTGGAGTAAGGCAGACTTGTTACAGCAATTGACTAGATAGGACTGATATGGGATAGTTAATGGACTCTTCCTTAAATTTAGCCCAAAGAGTTGATTTTGTTCCATATGTAAAATGGAATATGCGATTACAAAGTTTGTACTCCGGATAATAGTGATATTGTAAGATATTCTTCTACTAAAATTAGATACAAAATATGTTGAATCTTACATTACACATTTACAAAAATTTTTTTTTTGTATACCGCGTTGGCAATGTTATGTAACTCAGATTAGATATTTTTTGTTGCTCGCAAATATGCGTTTTTTTTGTAATTTGTGTAAACCTTTTAACTATTTATTACACTGTGAATGAATTAAAAACGAAAGTAATGTATTTTAAGTGAATTTATATGATTTGTAGGGAAATAAAATTAATTATGTTTAAAAAGCGAAACGGCTTTATTGTATTAATGTTATAAGTTCCAAAATTGTCTGTGCCTTGTAGACTATTGTATAAAATATAAAATGTTATCGGCAGCAATTTGTGACAGCGACTGTTATAACTGTTAAGAGTTGAAGATATATAATAAAATAAATGCTGTCAATATTAAAGGGTCTACTCAAAGCCCTGCCTGCTGGGCCCTACATGCAGTACCTCTGCCGGATTGTATAGTGTGAATGTTTGCAGAGTCGATAAATATCGGCTGCAAGCAGTGCTTTGAGTAGCCCGCTTTAATGTGAATTGGTGCTATGTGAAGTGGTCCTAAAATATTTTTGTACGTCCAAAACCGTATACCATAGAGGTAGCGAATAATGCGATTCCTATGTAAAAGATTATTTATTTGTAACTATTTTTGTATATTTCGTAGATAAAAATTAAAATGAGCGTTGAATTAAATGAAATATAGTTCTTCCAATAAGTCTGTAGATATATATTTTAAGCCGTATTTTTATATCATTTTAGCTAATAAAATTTAAAGAACTACTGTTTCTGTATAAACTGTTAGAATAATTTAATAAAGAAATATCTCATAGGCTATAATTATTTTTACTAAAACTATACCTAGTTGAATTGTTTTTAGTTTACGCTGCAATTTTTTAGTTGTTTAGTAATGAGACACTCGCACTGCGAAACTAAGTTCTTCCTAATTGTAAGAAAATTTATAAGAAACAATAAAATTTTATTCATATGCACATTTTGTTATTTTTTACCTTACAATAACCCTTAGTTATTAAGAATTCAAAAGACGAGTAATCTTAAGCAAAGTCGTAAAAATAAAACAATGCAGAAATTACTGATAAAATGCCTTCACACCAGTCACACTCACCAAATGACAAATTGATTCCATTGAATATGAAAAACATCTCATACGAAAATCTCCTACATATGATATTACGGGTGGGTCATTTCTTGGATCCAAAATTATCGCATATTTATTTATTTTATCTCTCCGATAACCATCGCTTACAATTAATGATACATTACCATCGTACTATACTTGCCAAACGCTAAACACAACAAAAACAATGAGAAAGCGGTATAAGCCCAAATAAAATTAAAATTACTAAATAATTTGCGAGGCAGGGGTGTGCCCGTGCGGCCCGCGGGCGCTCGCGCCTGTAATTACGAAGCAGGCCGCAATATCACGCCCCTGCAGAGAGAACCACAGCAGGCTATTGATGTATTGACGTTTGGAGAAACACAGATATAAGTACAGAAATGAATATTTGAGCTTGTGCGGTACCATTTCGAGGAAATTTTGGGTGGTTTAATTGAGTTATTTTTCAATGGCTACTGAGTGGATTTATTTAGTGCGTATATCGTATTGATCCATATCAATACGATATATGCACTAAAGCTTCCAGTTATCTGATAATAAACTATAGTATTATAATGGCCGATATATACTACTCTGCCAAGAAAGTAACGGGAAAAGATCAATAATACACAAAATGTTTGTTATTCATCTAAATTTATTTTATCACCTTCAAAGTATGCTCCTTCAGAAACGATACACTTACGCCAACGAATAATCCAATCATCAAAACATGTTTTAAGCGCTGTTTCCGGAATTGAGTTCAGTCAGTTCAGTCGCCGCGAATTCTACTTTATGTCTTCTACCGATTGAAAACAGGTGCCACGAAGTGGTAATTTGAGTTTAGGAAAAAGAACGAAGTCTGCTAGAGCCATATCTGGTGAATATTGTGGTTGTTCGATGGTATTTGCTGAGTGTTTGGTCAAAAATTCGTTCACAATTATGGCCGTGTGTGAAGGCGCATTATCGTGGTGGAAAATCCAAGAATATTCTTTCCACAAATCTGGCCTTGTTCTTCGAATTTGCTCTCTTAAATGCCGCATAATGCTCAAATAATATTCTTTATTTACCGTTTGACCTTCCGGCAAGAATTCCGAGTGCACAACACCGCGATAGTCAAAGAAAACAGTCAACATGACTTTGACTTTTGATCGACATTGTGTGTTTTTTTCGGTTTCGGTTCAGTTGGAAGGCGCCACTCCGAAGCTTGTTAACTAGTTTGCATGTCAAACTCGTAAACCCACATCTCGTCACCAGTAACAATGCGTTTCATAAATGTTGGGTCGGAATTGACTCGTTCTAGCATGTCCTCGGCGACTCTCATGCGATTGAGTTTTTGAAGAAAATTCAGGTCTTTTGGGACTAGCCGAGCGGTAGCATGTTTCATACCCAAATGATTAGTTAAAATGGTACGGATCGACTCGTGAGATACAGAATGTTCGGCGGCTATCTCTCTCAAAGTTGAATGAGGATTTTCAGTCACTATTTCCTTAACTTTTGCGATGTTGACTTCAGTTGCAGACGATGATGGCCTACCAGAGCGAGGCAAATCTTCCATCACATCTCGACCGCTTTGTACCACTCATAAGCACGTGTTTTTGATAAATTCGATTCCCCGTAAGCCTTCTGTAACATTTTCAGTGACTCCGAACACGAAATTCCACTGGCAAAATTTAAGACAAACTCTTTGTTCGGTATTTTTGTCCATAATGAAATTCGCTATACACACTAGATATGATATAACTAAAACAGCACTGTATTTAATACAAATAACAGATGCAACTGAAACTCCGCGCCAAAATGGAAAACAGTTGTGTTGTGAAAGTTGTGTTGGAAAGTTAACATTACATAATTGATTGTATATGTAGGTCCCGGCAAAGATTAGACCATCCCTCTCCACTCAAGGTTGTTATAAAAGCCGACTAAAGGTTTATATCAAGAAGATGGGCAGTAGCATTCTTCTGTGTGCTAATAACAACATATTGCGATCACCAATACGCCTGCCAAGCGTGGTGGTAATGGCCATATCCCCCATGAGCGTTCAATGTAGCCATTTTGGGGGGCCCATTCTTAGCACGTTTTTTATTATCTATTAAATTACCAACGATCACTGATAATTTTTCTCTCTTTGTGAACACAGAATTACGAGGCCGTTTGGTGCCGACTACGAATAGCACCAACCCATCTCATCCCTTGGGTGTAGTAAAGAGTGACTATGGGATTAGCCGGAGGATGGGCAGCAGCGTCCTTCGAGTACATTACCAACTCAACTGCGATCGCCAACCCCTGTCAATCGTAGCGATTGTGGAAAAACCTTCCAATGAGCACTCAACACACCCAGAGCGGTCGCTGTGGCGATATTTGGGGAGGCTTGTGTCCAGCAGTGGACTTGATTCGGCTGAAATAGTGTTAAGTTTCTAAATATAATGTTACAAATGCAGATATTCAGCTGCATCTAGTTAGAGCCTACTCCAAATTAGTGGAAAAAAGGAATCTGGTGCATACTTCATCATTTCGGCCGAATGAAGTCCACTGCTGGACACAGGCCTCCCCCAAAAATCACCACAACCACCGATATGGATGTGTTGTGGGCTCATTGGGGAGTTTTGCCATAATCGCCACGCTTGGCAGACGGGTTGGCGATCGCAGTTGAGTTGTTAATGTACTCGAAGGACGCTGCTGCCCATCCTCCGGCTAATCCCTTAGTCGACTTTTACGACACCCATGGGAGGAGAGGGGGTGGTGGCATTCTGAGCCGGCACCACACGGTGCATACTTATAGCACCGAATCTATACGCACTTGGTAAAGGGATAAAAATGAAGAAAGAATTAGTATGTACTTAGATATATACATCTAAAATATATGATATTATTATAAAATATTACTATTATTGGCAACATACAAATAACACACAACATTAAAGGTGAAAATCTATTTAAAACAAATTCAACCGCAGAAACTTATCATCATCATCATATCAGCCGAAAGACGTCCACTGCTGAACAAAGGCCTCCCGCATAGATAGAACAATGGCTACTGTTCTACAGAAGAGACGGTTTTGCCCTTCCCTCTGGTTTAGAGTCCCTTAGTCGCCTTTTACGACATCGTCGATTAGTTGTGCTATATCCGGCCACCACACGGAATAGCAAAAAAAAACATCATGTGACTCACTCGCGGTAGAAGTGTACAGTATGGAGGTGGTAAACGAGAGAGAGAGAGAGATATTGATCGACAATAGGCAGTAGGGAAACTATAAGAAACGTGTTTTATCTCATTCACTCACAGCATAAACCCTATACATATCGTTACACATTTTCGTTTCATAAAACTGCATATTTTGTATATGAATATACTATCGAATTGTTACGATATAATAATACTTACGGAAACCTGGTTAACATCTGAAATATTTGATAGTGAGTTTATTGATAGTCGCTATGTAGTATATCGGTGCGACCGTGACCGCGTAGCCACTAATAAAAAAGAAGGAGGTGGCGTCCTTGTGGCGCTGTTGAAATGTTTGCGTCCGGTGAGAATAATTGCTCCCTATTCAACATTAGAAACACACATGGAATACGTCCTTTTAAAACTCCCTGGTGCTACTAGGGGGAAGAACCAAATCATTGGTGCGGCTTATATACCGCCGAGAACACCTGAAGCCGTTTATGTTCAATATTTCAATCTACTTGAGCTCTTACTGAGCGACACTAATGCTGAATATTTTCATTTGTTGGGTGATTATAATCTGCCGGATGTTGACTGGGTCCCCTGTAACAACAGCATAACGCCACCATCGGGATTAATTTGTAGGGGAAATTCTTCAATTTGTGGGCATCTAGGTGAATTTATGTCTTGTCTCAATGCTTGTCAGCATAATACCATTAAGAATACGAATGGAAAACTTTTAGACTTAGCCATCAGTAACAATCATTGCTCTATTTTCCCTCCCACAGACTATTTATTACAAATTGACAACCACCATCCACCATTCTGTGCATTATTGCCGTTTAAGTTATCACATTCAACCATGATCCGAAGGTCAGTTAAGAAACACAACTACTATAAGGCTGATTATGAGAAGATTAATAAGGAATTAAGTAACATTAATTGGAATGAGAAGATAGGGTTAAACCATTCCATTGATGAATCTCTAAATTCATTTTATAATTTTATTTTTAGTTTGGTTAGATCATACGTCCCACTAGTAAATTCTAAATCTACGAAATTTCCGATTTGGTTTTCACCATCTCTCATACATATATTTAAAAATAAAAATAAATCTTGGGTCAAATGGAAGATGTATAGAAATGTATCTGATTATGAACAATTTTCGTTATACCGATCTAGATTTCACGTCGAATGCAAAAACTGCTTTAGCAAGTATATTAACTCTGTGGAAGATGGCATTCGCAACAACGTCAAATGTTTCTGGACGTATATTGCTAACCGTAAGTCTTCTACTGGCATCCCTTCTGACATGAAATATAGGGACAAATGCACCAACGACCCCGAAGAAATCTGTAACTTCTTTTCTATTTTCTTTAAATCCATTTATGAACCGCAGTCTTCGAATAGTGCATCATCATTTAATGAAGATTATTCGGACAGTAGCCCCCTCATAAATAAAATTGAGCTAAGTGTTAGTGAAGTTTTGAGAGGACTCAAATCTTTAGACTCAACAAAAGGACCAGGACCTGATAGTCTTCCAGTAGTTTTCTTAAAAGCTACTGCAGATAATCTTTGTTTTCCTGTACAAATTTTATTTAATAAGTCACTGACACAGGGTACTTTTCCTGAAGCATGGAAGGGTGCCATTATAACACCAATTTATAAGTCTGGTTCTAAGCAAGACGTTGAGAATTATAGACCAATATCTATTCTGTCAGCCCTGCCGAAGCTCTTTGAAAGATTGGTGCATAACAGAATATATCCTGTACTTCATAATAGCATCATCCAACAACAACACGGATTCGTTAAGAAAAGATCAACCACAACAAATTTAGTGGCTTTTGTGGATTATTTATTTAACAATATGGATTCGCGTATTCAGGTGGATACTGTATACACTGACTTTCGAGGAGCGTTCGACAAGGTTGACCATAATTTACTTTTGAATAAAATTTCATTTAACGGCATTCGGGGTGATTTATTTCGATGGTTCTCTTCTTATGTAAGGAACAGAACTCAAAGAGTCGTGGTTAATGGCTTCCATTCCGCTACTGTTACTGTTACTTCTGGTGTGCCTCAGGGCTCAATTTTGGGGCCCCTTTTATTCATTATATTTATAAATGACATCAACACTTGCTTCCGTAATTCAAAATTATTACTCTATGCTGATGACATGAAAATTTACAGGCCCATCAGGGGTTTTCAGGACAGTAGATTGCTGCAGGAAGATTTAGATCGTCTTACTGAATACTGCAAAAGTAATAAACTACAACTGAGCATACCCAAGTGTTGTTGTGTTAGCTTCACAAAAAATAAGAACATTATCAAATACCCTTATTCACTAGATAGCACCACATTGTCTAGGCTGTCCGTTGTTCGTGATCTTGGGGTTCTTCTTGACGAGAAACTTCACCTGGATGCTCACATTAACAGAATTGTGAATAACGCCTATCGCATGTACGGTTTCGTTATGAGATCTACTAGAGACTTTTCACGCCCCTCAACCTACTTGTACTTGTATAAATCTCTGATAAGATCTCAATTGGAATATGCGGTGCAGGTGTGGAATCCTTTTTACAATAAGTATTCAGATTGTATTGAAAAAGTGCAAAGCAAATTTTTAAAAGCCATGCATTACCGTTGCTCCCACGCTTCTTTATCTTATGATAGCTTACTTAAAAAGTACAAAATACTTGATTTAAAATCTAGACGCACTCTCCTAGAGACAGTATTCTTATTTGATTTGTGTGGCAATGTATATGACTGTATGGACATTCGTAATAAAATAAGTTACTTAGTGCCTAGAACCACGATGTGCCGTGGGGTGCGCGCACGACCACTGTTTGCTGTGTCCTCCAGTCGCACTAACGCAGGCTTGCGGGCACCTCTACGCAGGCTTACAAGTAATTACAACAAACATTTTAACCATATTGATATGTCTGCCCTTTCTGCGAATAAATTTAGAAAAAAGGTTCTTATCACGTTTAATAATAATTAAAATGAAAAGTGAAACATTACTTACTTAGACTAGTTGTTAGTTTGCATGCCGTGATGATTTGTCTATCTGTTGCATTGTTATTAATATGTATTAATAGTTTGTAGGTTCAAATATTTATGTATAAAATCGCATAATATTTATATGTATTTCTAGTTATATTCTGTGGAAAATGCTGTTGGTTACACATTTACTCTTATTGTGTTAACATTTTTTTTAAATTTAATATATAATGTGTCACTGTTTGTTTTCCCCAATAAATAAAATAAAAATAAAAAAAATAAAATAAAATCCAATTCTCACCGTCCCAAAAGAAGTTTCACTTCAAAACTCAAAATTAAATTTTACGAGTTGTGGCACTTTCTGTCAACACGCGCTCAGGCGCGAGGCTGTTATAATACGTGATAATTAAGTTTTTATTCTCTGTTTTACGTATTAATCTTCGGAGACATCTCGGTTTATAAACACTTGAATAAAAAAATCAATGAATCAATTATTTAATCTAATTTCCCCAATGGTGCCAGAAAATACAACTGGCTTGTAATATTCACCATCAACATCATCACATCAGCTAAAAGACGTCCACTGCTGAACAAAGGCCTCATCATTTCGGCTGAATGAAGTCCACTGCTGGACACAAGCCTCCCCCAAAGATCACCACAACAACCTATATGGGTGTGTTATGGGCTCATAAGGGGTTTAGCTATAATCGCCAAGCTTGGCAGACGGGTTGGCGATCGCAGTTGAGTCGTTAATGTACTCGAAGGACGCTGCTTCCCATCCTCAGGCTAATCCCTTAGTGGACTTTTACGACACCCACGGGAGGAGATGGGGTGGTGGTATTCTGAGCTGGTACCACACGCACTCATTTTGAGGGAATTTTCCAGTACTCACCACGCACGTAGATTGGTGAGCGCAGAACGGCTACTGCCCATCCCTCTGTTTTAGAGTTCCAAAACATGAGAGCTTTTAACTATAACTCCAAAACCGTTTCGAGTGCCTAGAAAATCGCGTATAGATACGCACGTACTTTAAAACCCACCGTAAAGATTCAACTCTCAACCTCGTGGCAGAAAGACGTGCAATGATGCTCCAGTCCTCCGTTGATGCTGAAGCATACTGGCTGCTCAATAGACGGATATGGAAGTCCTTGCGTATATTACGGTATTCGAACCTTTAACTCCAATGGTGTTAAAGAGACGATTGAGCAGAAACAAGGCTCCAAAATGTTCGAGAAGTATAGAAAGAGAAATATATAACTTATTCTGAAGCTAAAAAAAAGGGGACAGCAGCATTGCATCACGTAAGCCAGATATCTTGAGATAGATCGAGAAGTTCTAACGATACCTGTAGACCTCGGTAACTATACCTACCATTGCCTCTTTCAAAGACCCACGAGAAAAATTAACCCGACATGATACCGAAGACATCCCAGACTTCACATACGGATGGCCTTAAAACAACAAAAATAACAAAGTTCCGGGCGATGAGGGAATTACGACAGAGCTTCTGAAAGCAATTGGAACACCAATACTTAAAATCCTCCAGAAACTATGCAATTGCGGCACGGTCGGTGCAGTGGCTGATACAGTCGGCTGCTGCGCACCGGGTCGTGGGTTCGATTCCCGCACGGAACAAATATTTGTACGACCTGCAGGTAGTTGTTCCGGGTCTGGGTGTATTGTGTGTGGGATTTGTGTCTGTAAACGCACCCACGACACAGGAGAAATCCTAGTGTGGGGCAACGTTTTTAAAAAAAAAAACAAAAAAAAAAAACCGTCTGACTCAAACACACCGCCGCAAGCATGGAATAGAGGCGAGATGGTGCTCTTCTTCAAAAAGGGTGAAAACACCCTATTGAAGTATTATAGAACCATCCCGCTTCTGAGCCATGTTTATTAGCTGTTTCATCAAAGGTGATCACGAATCGTCTCGAGCACAGGTTTGATATCTCCGGAGCAAGCCGAGTTTTGAAAAGGTTTTAGTGCCATACACCACATTTATGCGCTGCGGCTGGTTATACAGAAGACCGAGAAGTATAATCTGCCACTGTCCTTAACGTTTGTGGACAAGGAGAAAGCCTTCAATTCTAACATAGGCGATGCTACAATCTCTGCAGCGGTGCCATATTGATTATCCGTACATAGAAGTTATAGAATAAGACCATATTATGTACCCTATTTATGTGAAATAAATTAATTTGAATTTGAAGTGTTAACGTATTTATACAGAAACCCCACCATGTGATCCGATTCGAATACATGAACACAGCACGGGAGCAAAGAGCTTTCTCTCTCTTCTGCAGAGAGGTGGGAGACAGGAGGACGTTATGTCCCCGAAACACCAACACCCGAAACTCCAATACTGAACAATAGCCTCCCCATAATTTCCACAATTGTGTCATGATTTGGCGGGGAATATACGAGTACTCACCACGCTTGGCAGGCGGGTTGGTGAGCAGGATGGCTACTGATCCACGGAAGGCACGCTATTCCCCATGACATCCCTCTGGTTTAGAGTTCCTTAGCCGTATTTTACGACAACCACAGGAAGAGATGGAGTGATGCTACATTCTTAATCAGGACACCGCAAAGTATAAGTTTATTTTTTTACTAAGAAATAATTTATACTGCCTGATAGGGTTAGCTATCACATCAACAACATAAAGAAATAAATAACTAAAAACGGTTCAATAACCAATCCACTAATTAATAAGCTTATTACACACAATTACGTTCACCGAGCGAACCATTAGCTGTCACGTGAGGCAGCGTCTAAAATTGAATGAACACAAAAACAGCGCGCGACGTAATGGTCGATGGAGAACCAATAAAATATACGCACTGACCAAGCAAACGGGCTGGTATTCCACTGGAAGATGTGCGAGGACTTCTATGAGTGTAAGTGGGATACGTAAGTATAGAACACTTATTTTTTTAAATATGTTTATGGCCGAAATTTACAATCAATCTAATCCAAAATCATTGGATTTGGGATTACGGATTTGTCTGTTTATTTAACAAAACGGATGAAGTTCAAATCCTTAAATCTAAAGATTTTGGATTAGATTGATTATTAATTTTGGGCGTCAGAATTCATATAGTATTAAATCTAAACTTTCGGGTGTTGTGGAAAGTGATTTTTGGAATTACATAGCTATCTATATAATGTGAATAGGTATTAGCATCAGTGTTGCCAGATTCAACTATCTTATCACCGGGACTTAAAATGCGGACTGGGTAAAATATCGTGGCATAGAAAATATCTATCTATCATTTACAAATTTAATGAGATTTGATTAACCTTAAGATCCACTACTGCTAATGTTCTTACAAGATTAATGTTACCAATGTTACCTACTTATGATTTTATATGATCTACTTAGACGTAATACTGGGGTTTTGGCGTCCCGCTTAGGGTGATGGCAAGAAGCGTCCTGAAAGGGCTGAAAAACGGTAAGTCCCAGCAAAAGCGGGGTATCTGGCTACACTAATCAGCATCTTCCTTTTCTCTATTAATATCAGATGCAGAGATACCCAAAGGAAGATCAACCACAAGTTGCATCGCGTGAAACCAAGTCCAAGTGACGGCGCCGTTGGTGCAGTGGCTGATACAGTCGGCTGCTGCGCTCCGGGTCGTGGGTTCGATTCCCACACGGAACAAATATTTGTATGATCTGCAGGTTGTTCCGGGTCTGGGTGTATTGTATGTGGAATTCATGTCTGTAAACGCACCCACGACACAGGAGCAATCCTAGTGTGGGGCAATGTTTTTTATAAAAAAAAAATAAAAAAAAACTGTTGCGCAATTCCCTAAGTTCAAACATACATACACCCTTGAATACAGAATGGAAATAATGGTAACAACCCAAATTGGTATTCGCCAAGACTCGTCCTCATGGCTTACCGTCTGTAACCGCACCTACACCGTATCCTTTAATAGCTTCAATCATGTCTTAGTACTACTAAATACATTAACTAATACTAAATTGGTTTTTAGGGTTCCGAATGTCTGAAGGAAAAACGGCGGAACCATTATAGGATCACTCGTGTGTCTGTCTGTCTGTCCGTCTGTCACAGCCAATTTGCTCCGAATCTACCCGACCGATTAAGTTGAAATTTGGTACACATATGAATTTCTGCGACCCAAACTCGGACGTGTAATGTAAATAAATTAATTTTGAATATGGGAGGCACTTTTGAGGGGCAAATTAGAAAATCAGCTAATTCAACTCGCACTTGTCCAGTTTATTTATATTTTGTACATACTCGTTCAAGTGCTAATACTGAATCTTACATTTAAAAAAAAAATTAGATAATCGCCACTATAGATAACAGGAAAACCTATAAGAAGTCTATGGTCTTAAAATTACATGGTAAATCTTTCAATACTGGGCGTACAAACTTACGTTTGCGGTTGGAATGTATGGTAAAACATGTTTTTCAACTACGATGTTAAGTTTGTTCTTGGTATAAGTAATTGATACAAGACCGAATTCAACAATAGATAATTTTATATAATAATAAATTCAGCAATTTCGGAACCCTCTCCACGCGAGGTCAACTCGCACTTGTCCGGTATTTTTACCACCGTTATTTCAATTCTGTGTTCATGGATGTACGGATGATTTAGTTTTTGATTTTTATATAGTTGTAGACTACGACTTGTTCTCGGGGGTATATAAGCTCCTATAAAAAGAATGAACGTTATTTCAATGGGATATTTCAATCCGTAGGTTATAGAGATTTACTTTCACCTCCTAATAGCTTCAATCATGTTTTAGCGAATACTAAATTGGTTTTTAGGGTTCCGAACGTCTAGAGGGGTTGACAGTCATCCACTCCGAGATCTGCCTAAAAGCACCAATGGTCAGCTCTAGTGTGTTTTTATCGAGGACCTGGAGATTAGGGTCCCGGAGATGATGTTTCAATAGTTTTAGCTGGTAGGAGACCGGCTTGCCCCTCCGCCCTCCCCAGGGGCCGAGGAAATACATGACGTATTTCTACCGGGATAATAAAGAAGAGGCTATAAAGATCGCGTTTATTAAAAACAAGATGTAATTTCCATTTTTTTTTTTTCAGTTATTGACGAGTAACGTTGCGAGTTTGTCCCAGCTCTACATAATAATAATCGCATCACGCAAAAACAGCCAAAAGGTCTCCACTGTATTTATTATTTCAATGTAAAGCAAACAATAAAATTGGAAAATAATGGTAGCAAAGCCACAACCCAATAAAATCCTCAGCACCGTATATCCTGCACTGCTTCGCGCATGCGCACGACGGCAGCGGCGCAAGCGCACCGCTCCAAAGAGATGCGCCTTTGAAGATAGCGCCGATACATTTATTAGCCCGGTTTGCATACCGACCGCCATCAACCGCCAGCCTGAATAAGGTTCGGTTCTCGGCTGAGTTATTTTGAATTGTGCTTTTTGACTAGTTTAAACTTTTCGAATACTGAATGATTTTGCGGAGGTAAGTTTAATTGCTTTGAGAAAGACATCTGGGAAGTAATGCCTTAATCTAACGAGCATAATTACCGATAAATTTTATAAGTAAGTATCATATCCATTTCGTGCGATGTGTGGGTTAGGAATATAGTCACTCCTCCTCCCGTGGGTATTGTAAAAGGCGACTACGGGACGCTAAGCCAGAAATATGGGCAACGAGCCCCTTCTGTGAAACAGTAGCTATTCTGCGCTCACCAACCACTTTGCTTGGTAAATACTGCAAAATGACAACGCAATTGTGGAAATCTATGGCGGTCTTTATTCAACAATGAATGTCCTTTCGAACAGATCCATACGAACACTACACGTATATATATTAGACGTAGCTTATTTATGTTATTTAGGTATTGATTGTTCAATTTTGTCCTTTTTTGTACCACTAAGGTGGCAAACAAGCATACGACCCACCTGATGGTAAGCGGTTACCGCAACCTATGAATACCTGCAACACCAGATATAAAACCCGCGATCCTGTAATCCTAAATCCTGTAAATCTTTTCACGCCCTTTTTGGAGAGCCCCATGCTATAGTCAAGTGGGAAAACCTCGATAGGGAGCTAACACCACTTTTTTTTTATGGCCAGTGGCAATACTACATTGAACTTCCTTCACCCCGGGGAAGGGCGAAGGGGTATGCCAGACTCCTACCGGCTAAAACCACTGGAGCGGTCATCTTCGGTACCGAAGGGGAGCTCCAGGTCCTGGTAAGATCACACTAGAGCCTAACTCCACAACCTGAGCGAATCTTACAATAGTAGGAAAGTAAGTATATAAACCGTATGGTGCCGGTCATGAATCGCACCACCCCATCTCATCTCTCAAGCGTGGCAATTATAACAAAACCCCCCCAATGAGTACATAACGGAAACCTATACCGGTTGTTGTGGCAATCTTTGGGCTAGGCTTCTGTCCAGCAATGGACGTTATTTCGGCTGAAATGATGATTTGGTACTTCCTCGATCTGACTAGCCCGTTGAGGCGCACATAGCTAGTTGCACTCACTGACTGGTAAACGATCGGCAAGGTTAAGCAACGCTAAGCTCGGTCAGTCTATAAACGGTCACCCGGACCGTATAGTTTTATTTGAACTGAGCGTCTCCGGACTCGGAGGGCACGTAAAATCGTCGGTCCCGGTTGTTGTCTTCAGACGGCTGTCGAGTCAAGTCGGAGGCCTTTGGGCGACTTGAACAACTCTGACATACGGTTGACCATTAACCGCACGAAAAGAACAAGAAGACTAGCCCGTTTTCGAGTTCTATTCAAATACAGGCCTCTACCACAAAAAAAGGCATATCTGAAAGAATCACCTTAGTTATAAATATCCTGTCTGTCTTTTTAGGCAGCACAGTTGGCCACGTGCATATTATCACTGGATGTCCTTTTTACCCAGTTTCGATATTAAACCAAAACATTGCTGTTAATGGTCCATTGTGCCACACGTAACTAGCCAACTTGTTTCCAAACACAACTCGCTGAAAAATAAAAAGAGATCGGCCGATAACACCGATAAGATGATGCTGTACTTACATAGTTGTCGAGTTTACCTATTTGAAATCACAGTTAAATTTGTTATTCTGCTGGCTTGGCGGAGATTTTGGAGTTTCGAGATCACGGTGAATCCGGGTGTCATTGCAGAGATACGAGTTTTGGAAAACGACTACTTATGGCTAATTAGTAAGCCTTTCGATAGATTTTGTGCGTGTCGAGGTCCTTGATGATAATGAAAAGTGCGAAACAATGTTATACGGGCCAGGAAAACAGGACTAAGCCCGACAGAGTTTTCCATTTTTGGTGAACAAAAGAGAACACTAAGATTTACATTTATGTCACAAATTCGCGTACCAAGCATAATTATAGTTAGTACCACAAATTACTGACCCGTCCTTGGAATAGTTCATTATTAAAAGCATAATCAGTAGAGAACGTTTACAAACTGTTTTGTATAAACATTATGTTCCCATACTAAGAGTATTTAACATAGCACTAAGATTTTAAAAATGTATTCTCGTACTTATATATATTGAATAGGGTAGCGTTTGACCAGTAGTGCAATTCATCATATCATCATATCGGCCATATACGTCCACTGCTGGACAAAGGCCTCCCCATGAATTTTCACAACTGTGTGATCATTTTGGATATTTGCCAATACTCACCACGCTTGGCAGGTGGTGAGCGCAGTATGGCTACCGTTTCACAGAAAGGACGCTGCTGCCCATCCCTTCGGTTTAGATTCCCTTAGTCGCCTTTTACGACTACTACGGGAGGACATGGAGTGGTGCTATATCCTTAATCCGGCCACACAAAATTGGTTTTTCACCCTTATTTTAATTCTGTATTCAAGGATGTATGGATGTTTGAGCTTAGAGAATTGCACTACAGTATTTCACCTGATTTTAGGCAACGATGTGGTCGACGATGGTGCACGCTTGCCTAAAAGAAACCAGTTCAGTGGTGAGTTGAAGATTCCCAGATTATAACGGTCGGGAAACATGGACGGACTCTGGAAATGAGTTCTACTTCAACGCTTTGTACGTATGGGTGGGACATCAACCATGTAACGATGGCGCAGTGCCGTTCGTCTGGATATCCGATGATGGAATGGACTTGGGGGAATTAAATCGTGCAATTCCAGTGCTCACTCAGCGAAACGTATACGATAAAAACCGATAACGTAGTTTCATGCTTCAGTGTAGTAAAAAAATGTACAGTGCTATTCTGTAAGAACTCACTAGCAAACTCACTTCTGAATCCGCAGTGAAAAGTAGTAAAAACGATATGAAATTAGAGGTTTTACTGCGGATTCAGAAGTGGATTTGCCAGTGAAGCTAACTCACACAAGAATACGTATACGTAAGTTTGCTAGAGTTCTTACAGAATAGCCATGAAGCCTGCAACATTGCGTCTATGTTCAAGGTTCTGAATCCTTGCCTCGACAAATGCATCGTTGTTTATTGAGCGCGTCTGTCTATCACCGTATTATTTTTGTCCCTTTTTTGCTGACAATAGGCAGATGTAGCCTAACTGAAGACAGGCTTACAAGGGGAAGCAAAGGATCACCATAACAAAAAAGCTAGTCAAGATCAATGTTTTTCGCGTAAATTCCTTAGCGGCTATATATCCCTAGGAAGCCCTATATCCCTAGGGTCTTACGATGCCATCACTATAATTAGCCAGGCCCACGAAAATTATACAAGACGTCATAATCAACAGCTAAAACAAAGCATATTTTTACTCATGGTAAGAAAATGTGTAGGTATATACATTCTTGCACACTATATTTAAACTTCACTGTCACGTGTTTCCACACGCGGCTTTTGCATTTCTCTATTTAGTGAGAGCTTATCTTTAAGCCAGTGTTTATATGGTATTGTTCATTTCTAAATATACAGGTTGAATATTTTACGAGGGCAATGCGTGACGTTTGTACTCTTTTCAGCGCTGACCTGTTATAATAGCGTAATCTTACTCTGCTATTCTGAGCACATTTGTTTAGAGTGCCTTTGCTAAATAATTAACTATATCAAAGGCAACTCTAAAAATGTACAAAAAAATAACTGTATAAAAAAGCAGAGCGGGCGCACCTCAGTATACGTGACAGAAGTAGAAACTTACCCGCGCTGGCGCACACATACGACTGTACACACGATACGTACGTAAACATTGCACTCTTTGACCTTGAAATTGTACTCGTATCGCACTATTCGCAATTATATATATATATAATTATATATTATACGCAAATTTCACTTAAATAAATAAAAGTTAAAAAACAAAAAGACATTCTTTTGTAGATAAATGAACTAAAAAGTAAAAAATAAGTTTAAAATAACAATAGAGTGATTAACAAAAATAATTTTTGTAAAAAAGCGTGGGGTGCTTATCAGATATTTTCATAGTGACGCTACTTTTACAAATATTTACATTGGCAAGGATTTTTCTAATAAGAGGGTATGGCCTAAACGCCCACGTTGGAGCGGTGGGTTGGTAATCACATAGGTAGCAGCTATCTCTCTAAAACGGATGATGTTGCAATCCAGCACCTACCTAAGTTTGATGAATATCGTAAGTTGGGCATTTGATATCCGATCACTTGATCATAGAATCTTTACTTGAGCGTCAATCGTATTCTAGAACGTCAAATAAAATTAAAATTAAAATCTAGATTCAATTCGTGCCCCAAGTAGAGAAGCCTGTTTTCATTTACATTTTTTTTTCTTTGTCCACTTCGTTTCGCTCCAACATAATTACGAAGTAAACAATAATAAAACCGTACTTAGAAAATCAATGTTATGAATAATAAAATAGAACTGAAACTATTCGAAACTACATAATTATCGAAATAAGGTTTTATTCGCAACAGCGTTATTTTAATTACGCGAGGGAATAATATCAAGACAAAAATAGTAACGCATAGAGGAAGGTTCTTTTTTATCAGGGGTGAATTCTCATGGACTTTCTCCACCTCCATGGCGACACGTTACTTACGGACTCTAAACCAGAGGGATGGGCAGCGGCGTCCGTTCTATGCAATAGCAGCCATCCTGTGCTCACCAACGCGCCAACCAGCCTTTATGAGTACTGGTAAATTCCCCCTAAAATTACGACACATTGCATGTAATAGGTCGCTGTGGAAGTCTATGGAGAGTCCTTTGTCCAGCAGAGACGTCCTTTGGGATATAAAGATGATGTAGTATTATATTAATATAAGTATTAATTAATTAAAAATATATATTTATATTAAAATAAAATAAATACCTTGCCCCACACTAGGATATCTTCTGTGTCGTGGGTCCAGGATCTAACCAATTACCGATCCAATTCTCCTGTGTGGTGGAACCAGGACCTAACCAACTTGTTGAGCGCTTGCGATTGTCAAACAGAAACAATACCGTTCAAAATTCCTTCGTTTCTGTGCCTGTTGAGAAGCTCAAAGCCTGCCTCGACGCGCATGTTGCGCTGATGATCGTTAAGTTCGTGGGGCACCAAGTGTCAAGCTTGTTTACCTTACGAATTTGAAACAAATGGATCAATATTGTTTTGATGCGCACGTCGAAAACTGCTGCTAATTCAGCCGTAGATTGAGTATCATCAGCTTTCACAATCGCTTCTAATTCGTCATTATCGGCCAAAGTTTTGAGATGACCACAGGGTTCATTTTTCAGATCGAAATTTCCAGAATGGAATCGGGCAAACCAGTAACGGTTTGTGTGTTCGTTTGTAGTGTTCGCTCCGTAAACGTCGTTGATGTTGCATGCCGCTTGTGCTGCCACGACGGTACTCATATTTCATAACTAGTCGAATTTTCAACGTATCCATGACAACGAAAAATATTCAAACTTGATGAAAACATAACACTAATCAATACTATAATATACTCGTAAGACTGATTATGATATTTAATGAAAACCATATTTACAAAATAAAATGAAATTGAAATCAGAATTCGTAGCCAAACAAAAAATATTTTTATTGAATTGGCCAGTTTCGTGTATGTATGTGTTTCCTTTCAAAAACGGCTGGACTGATTTAAATGAAATTTTTAGGCAATCTTTAGATTAGTCCAGCGGGTGATCTTGTAAAGTTTGGTAACTATCGAATTAATAGCTTTTTTGTTTTTGGCAATTTTGTGCCATTTAAGCCAACTGGCTACAGATAATTAGTGCTACCCGTGTGAAGCCAGGGCAGGGCACTAGTTACTGATAAAGATACGTTTAGATATATTAATCTACGAGCAGGCGTCGCAGGCGATTCCAACATTAATAAAAATAAAATTTAAACAAACACATTTTTGTCGGAGTTGAATCGTAAATTTTATTTAATCTTAAACCATGAACCAGCCACAGCTACGCAACAGGGCGACAGACCATTTTTGCTTCGTCACCGCGACATCCTGCTCTTCAATGTATTCCGTCCGTCACACGACAGACATTTACATAAACTTTGAGCTTTTTCTTTGATAGATATTATAAACGATCTTATTGGATTCTGACGTGCTATTGTAGAATTGACACATTGTTTATGCATTTTTATAATGATATTTTTTATATTGGCCCAGGAAACCGTTATAAATGACAGCTCGGTTTTTAGATGATCGAATCATTAAAATGTTGCATCACGCTTGGCAAAGAGATTCCTAGGATTCATCAGGGCTTTAATAGCGCACAGTCACATAATGCTGCTCATACTCGTGACTTACTTCTTTCGTTCTTTTTTTCTATCTAACCATCTTTACCACCTAATAAGATAGTCCACCAAATATTTTCACTTATAAATAAATAATAACTCCTTAATTAATAATAATCATATCTAAATTCTTCAGAAAAACTAGCGACTGACGCCTGTCAGTCACAGGAACCCACATTTAAAATTCATAAATCGACATGTCGCGTCATACTCATAAATAAATTACAAATTCATAAAAAACCAGTCGGACCACCCCTAGCTTTACATGTGGTATTCATACACTCATCACGAATCTTTTCTACTTTCAATATACATTTTTCTAAAGTTTAATTTCACAAAACCAAACCTTATTCAAAAGACACACAAATCAATATTTGAATCACGAATCGCTGGCTTAAGTTTGTTACAAAAATAAATTCTTTTAAAGAAATAAAAGTTTTTTTACTTGTAGGTCTTTAGGCCACGTGCCATGATATCGTAATTTTTACAGCCAGACGACATTTCCTATTAATTTGCATCGAGATATTATTCGGAAATGACTGATCATTTTTAGTTTTTTATTACATCGTTAAATTGTATTATTGGCTATTGATGTAGTTTTTTAACTGTGCACCTTTCTTGGGTAGGATTTACGACCAATTGATATGAGAATATAGGAAAAAACAGCTTAAACAATTTGTAAACAGTAGAGTTACTGTAATTTATAGGCTTATCGAGGATTCATAGAAATAAATTGTTTATAGGTAAGCAATACATTTTCGTTGCTTGTATCAATTGATACTTTACATAAAAAAAACGTTGTGTGGACGTTCTCTTTCTTTGACGGGGAGCTCATAGCCAGTTGCACTCACTGAACGATAAAGGATCGCGAGGTTAAGCAACGGTCAGCGCGGTTAGTCTATTAATGGGTGACCGTATAGTGGTATTTGAACTGTACGACAAGGCAATCGCGGACGTAGATCAAAATGGGCAAACAAACATTTGACTTGAACGATCGCCAATGGTCTAACGTGTTATTCTCCGATGAATCTCGGATCGGCTTCCATCCAGATTCACGAAGAATATGTATTGGGCGTACACCTGGATATGAGAGACGCCTACAAAATCCCCAGGAAGTCTATCCAAGTAATGGTGGAACCATCACGGTATGAATACGCTTAGGCGGGAGAACTGGCCTCGTTTGAGTACACGGTAATTTAACTGCTGCTAAATATTGTGATCAGGGGCTGGAACCAGAAGTTATCTCACACCCATTGCAAATGGGTCAAGATTTTATGCTTCTGGATGATACTGCCCCAAATACGACTTGAGTTGTAACTGTGGCTGCAGCAACATAATGTTGCGACCCGGGACTGGCCCACGCAATTCCCTGATTTAAATCCGATTAAGCAAGCGTGGGATACACTACAAAGAAGGGCTATTTGAGGTTCGTCTACATAAAAACTTAGGACCGTGTCCCACAAGACGATGTTGACATCCTCATTATGAGTATGCGTAATCGTTGCAGATGTGTTATAAACATTCACGGTGTTTTTTCAGATTAGTAAATAATGCCAGAATGCCACCACCCCATCTCCTCCCATGGGTGTCGTAAAAGTCGACTAAGGGATTAGCCGGAGGATGGGCAGCAGCGTCCTTCGAGCACATTAACAACTCAACTGCGATCGCCAACCCGCCTGCCAAGCGTGGCGATTATGGCAAAACCCCCCAATGAGCACACAACACACCCATATCGGTCATTGTAGTGATCTTTGGGGGAGGCCTGTGTCCAGCAGTGGACTTCATTCGGCCGAAATGATGAAATAAGTTTAAAAAAATTGAATGTTTCATTCAATTTTCAAAAAAAGAAAAAAAAGAAAAAAGAATTTCATATCTTTCCTTAAACACCAAAATAAACAAGATTCTTATATAATTTCCTGCTAGTATAAAAAACAAATACAAGGATGTTACAATAAACATGTTACAGTTTCCTTCTCACCGTACTAGTTTTATTGCTAAATCCTATGCCGTCTCAACAATTAAAATCTGGAACGTGCTTCCCCTTGATATAAAGAAAGCACCGAGTAAATTTTCTTTTAAACGCAAAGTTAGGGAATACTATTTGAAATCGCTGGAATCCTAACTGACAATTATGGACATGGTTAAAATGATAAATAGTACGTATTGTATGTAGTATATTTTAAACCTATATATTTTACCATATCTATAGTATGTAGTTTTTATGTATGTGTATCTTATTATTAAATTTTTGTATTATATCTTTTTTGTACCATTTTTCAATGCATTTCTTTTTTAACTTAAAGGTTGACTGGTAGAGAATGCCATATGGCATTAAGTCCGCCTTGTGTACCATCATTGTGCATAAAAGTATAAATAAATAAATAAATAAATAAATTCTTGATACTTTATTTTCAATACATGAATAAGTAAAACATCCCTAGATTGTGTTGACGTATATATTTAAAATTTAGTAAGTAAAATAATACATACTCTTTAAATTATCTTTGACACCATAGTTTATAAAAGTGTATAAAATGTTGTTTAAAAAGTTAATAAAAACACAATGAAATATGAACTAAAAAGTACAAGATATTTTATAATGTAAAATCATAGCGTGGTGTGCTCTACTTATTGCTGATAGTTGATTTACCTCTATCGATATCAAGACAATTAACCCTAGAAACCTATAATTAATTATATTATTAATCATATTAAACTAGGTTTACATTAAACTTTAGCAAATAATTAATTTGAATCTATAAATATTCAAATTCAATATTTGTAGATGATGTAGACATGTCTAGTATATAATAATAGCCTGTTATTAGGTTTGTTTCAGTCATGAGCGATGATCCTGGTGACGGGTTCCTATCGTGATCCAGGATCTTGGTCATGGTCATAGTCATGTCAAATTATTGTAGTGTCATCGACGCTTGATACGTCTGCAAAATTTTAATTCAAACGGACAAAAGAAGTGGGGGAAAATTTAATTGCAAGATTTCGTTACATTCAAATTTAGTTACATACATACATATGTATGCAGGTATATATAGGTCAAGCTAATATAATGTATGAATTGTAATGTATGAAACTCGTCAAAACAAATCTGCTTCCAATATTTATTTACATAGATCGTTAGTTTGTTGCAAGTGAAGTTAATCAGAACGTGATAAAAACTTTTTTTTTCCTCAAAACTGGTTAATTTTATCTAAATGATTAACTTTTTGTTACTGTTAGAAACTATTTGATGTTAAAAAGCTTTGTTCGAGGTATTAGAATGTTCCATGTTAATGTTCCAGCCGCTCCTGAAACCTACAGTACAATGTTTCATCCAACTGTTTTATTTTATTGTCTCTCTCTTCACGGGTTTATATCCCCTGTAAGGGGGAACCCGGTCTTTTCATTGGCTTACACGGTGACATGGGTCTAACACGCAAAGGCCCTTTAGGGAATTTAAATCTAAATTGTAATGGCACACTAACCGGGGACTCTCCATGGCTGCACTATAAAAATGCAGTCTCAGATTGTCCCCGGAGGTGTAAAACAATTGTATGAGTATGTAATGAGTGTTGAATGGATTAAATACTACTGCGTCTGCCTTTCAATCTTTATAGTGAAATTCTGTAGCAGACGGTGACTGGCCACTCACAAGATGGGCCCCGTAAATGGCCACCACTACAGGTGACAAGGAGGACCATCGGTGTGAGCGCCTCGGGGTGTCTAGAGGTGCGGCACCGGTTTCACCATCGCACGTCTCGAAGACTTCGAGCGGGATTCCCCGTTATTACGCCATTAGACACTTCCACCCCCGAGCTATAGCTCTGGCGACCACCCTCAGA
This sequence comes from Diloba caeruleocephala, assembly GCA_947459985.1. Classification (NCBI taxonomy): domain Eukaryota; kingdom Metazoa; phylum Arthropoda; class Insecta; order Lepidoptera; family Noctuidae; genus Diloba; species Diloba caeruleocephala. The sequence goes on along the minus strand of OX381627.1, from coordinate 8,184,511 downwards.
TCGGCCAACTAAGGCAAGCCAGAGTTGAAAATCCTGCGGACAATCATGAGGTTCCACTCCTACCGACCAATAAAGGCAAGCCGGAGACGAGGCCCTGACCGACTCTCTGGAGCATTCGGGTACGCAATGTCACCACTCACATTCAGCTCGCCACATTTTATTTTTTCTTAACATTAATTATTACATTTAATAGTGTACATTGAAAATTAAAGAGTTTACATAATATAGAGCACACATTTTGGAGCCCTCTCAGGAGTGTAAGTTTGGTCACAATGTTTTCCTTCACTGTTAAAGCAAAGATCACCATAACCACCGATATGGATGTGTTGTGGGCTCATTGGGGGGTTTTGCCATAATCGCCACGCTTGGCCGGCGGGTCGGCGATCGCAGTTGAGTTGTTAATGTACTCGAAGGACGCTGCCGCCCATCCTCCGGCTAATCCCTTAGTCGACTTTTACGACACCCATGGGAGGAGATGGGGTGGTGGCATTCTGAGCCGGACACCACACGGACGGTCCGGACACCACACGGACATTCATTCATTAGTGTAATTTATAAATTAATTAATAAACATGCCTCTTTTACAAACTTGTGTCCTAGTATAAAATATTTTTATTGGTATTTATTTATTATTTATTTATATACTCTTTATTATACACCACATAATACAAAGAGATAAATATTTTAAAAGATACATGTACAATGGGCGGTCTTATCGCACAGGGCGATCTCTTCCAGACAACCTTTGGATGGACAGCAGCTTATGGTATATTATTGTGACAGTAAAAATACCTTCACGGCACAAATTAATTTAAGGACACAATCAAAGCAATTAATTAATTCTAAACAATCAAATGAGCCGTGTGGTGCCGGTTAAGAATACTACCACCCCATCTCATCTCGTGGGTGTCGTAAAAGGCGACTATAGGCATAGCCGGAGGATGGGCAGCAGCAAGTACATTTATAAAGTCTGCCAAGCGTGGCGATTATGGCAAAACCTCCCAATAAGCTTACAACACAAACCCATACCGGTTGTTGTGACAATTTTTGGGGGAGGCTTCTGTCCAGCAGTGGACGATTTACGGCTGAAATGATGATGAAGCAATCTAATGGCAACTTTAATCGATTTAATCGTCAATTCTCAAGTCAATCGGCGATGACTCTAAGTAGTTAAACATTAAAACAATTATCTACATTTTACACGACAATATCACACTGTATCACTTACTACCAGAGTTTTGTAATTCATCAGTTTTAATTTAGCCCTACTCTCAATTGGTAGGTCCTTTTTTATAAACGGCAGAAGTCAGAGATGGGGCGTACTTGTTTTTCAGTATTTAGTATATTTATTGCATATATGCATATATACAATGAAGTCTTAGGTGGTAAATATAATTTATGATATCTATCGTGAACCCTGTCGGGCACATGCAAAGTACTGTATTACTATAACTTTATTTCTTTAAGTTTGTATCAGACGAAGCTACAAATTCAAGCTATTAATTTGATAGAAATATAAAATCTAGAATAATAACCATTTGGAAAAAAAGAGAGAGGTTATTAGTTCTTGATATGGTTGAAAATTCTGCAAACTGGTAGGAGCAACGAGTATATTTTAATAATAGATATATTTTACATAGTATGATAAAAAATGGAGGGATAACAGTTTTATATTTCTTGTGTTGAGTGCCTTCATTGCCAATTATAAAGCCACTCAATAAATCCTCAGACAAAGAATATACTTACCTAATTTTTTAATCATGATATAACACACCATAAACCACACATAGCTTAAAAATACCTCTCCAATTATCTATCGTCTATCAATAGCTGTTGCGTAGAACTGCGTTCGGAATCCACTACCCGTGCCGCCATGTAGGCTTTTAGCTAAAAATGCGCTGGATCCGGGGGCATCCCTCCTATGTTAATGGTCTGTGGCGGATTCCTGTGCGTATAGCAAACGCTAATTTAAACTGGATGCTACGCTGTACAGCTCCACGACATTGTTGTTTATTATTGCATGTGTAGTAGGTGTAGGTGTTTTGTGTAGTCTTAATTACCGTACTAATGAATAAGGATTAATATTTTCTGGCCCATTGCTACTGTTTTCTTTCAAGACATTAATTATATAATCAACTAATTTCCAATCATCTTCTTCATCTGCAAGAGAATTCACTAGGATTAATACACATTATGTTTTATGAAATTTAATCCACAACATTATGTATTTATATATATTTAATCATAAAATTTACTATACTCTCTATCAGCAAACATTCAAAATACCCACATAATTCTCCCTCATTCCATCTCACCTGTGCGTATACACGTCAATATTTTATTTATCGGTAGCCGGTATCTCAGATATCTGCAAGCCGATACGGCGGGGCGACGGCCAGGTAAATGAGGCCCGGGGACACCTCCGCTGCCCCCTGTGCACGCGTGATTTACGGACTACTCCCACTTATGGGCCCACGGCAAGACTAAAAGTATTCATTATATGAAGCACTAGACTTAAAAGTGCGATGATTTTGGATTAATTTAATCCTATCACCTATAGACTACGCTTTAACGTTTGTAGATACATTTTTAAGCCGCAGTAAGATGATAGCCGGTGTAGGGATATTAGTAAATCTGTAGTTTTCATAACTTTCTAACAATTCGTTTAGCTAAGATAGGGTATCTAAATCTTACAAGATCTGTCAACTGTGGACATTGGAAAGGTGATAAAAAGAACATTGTCTTCTATTACTTATCCAAGCAAAATTCTGGATGAAAGAGTCATTCATCAAAACCATGCGTATGTATTATAAATGTTATCTTGGGAATTGTATTCTTTAAGGCCACTTACCCGCTGTCCCAGGGTCGTGATCGGGCAATATCGGTAGCTATTCAATTTCGATAGAGCCTTACCTACGTTCAGTTATAGAAGGTTCAGCAATAATTAATAGTAGTTTTATAGTTCCGTGTTGTTTCCGGCAAAGAATAGACCACCCCTCTCTACCCGTGGGTGTGGTAATAGGCGACTAAGGGTTGATATCAAGAGTATCGGCAGCAGCATCCTCCCGTAGGTTAATATTGCTTTAGTGCGATCTGATGAGGACCTGGAACCGCCTTCGGTGCCGAAGATGACCGCTCCAGTGGTTCCGGTAGGAGTCCGGCATACCCCTTCGCCCTTCCCCGGGGTGAAGGAAGTTCCATTCCATGTAGAATTTCCACTGGATACCAATAACAAAAAAGGTTATTATGTATCAAGATACTGCCATTACTAATCCGCCTGCCATGTGTGGTGATTATCGCAATATCCCCTGTCTTCTTTCTTTCTTTCTTCCAGTATGGTTGCCAGTTGTTCAAGCAGCCAAAAGGCTTTCAACTTGGGTTAACGATTGCCATTATATGACAACAACCACGACCAACAAATTTCGTGTCCTCGGAAGTAGGAGACGCTCAGTTAATATAAAGATAAAAGATACAAATATTTCATATTCATGTAAAATTATTTCTGGTACTTATGAATATGACTTTAGTTGCCGCTGCAGATTTCCTATGAAGAAGAACGGGCAGGAAACTCCATGGTTACTCTTTTAAAATCATAATAATTGTTGCAATACGTTTGAATACATCGTTCTCAAAATAAAGATTAAGGCTGGGTTGCACCAAGTAACTATAACGATAACCAACGCCTCACCAGCCGTCAAATCACTGGTTAAGCTACATACGGGTTGCACCATTTTAACAATGGTCGAAATGACGTCACATTTAACGATAACAATAACCGCTCAAATTCGGGTGGTTAAGTCAATTGCTATACAATTCTAACCTAGCTATACATTGTGTTATCAAACAAAATACTGATTTTAATCTCTCTATTGGGAAGTTCACTATTGTTGTATTATAAGAAGTAGGTACGTAAGTAATTATAAAGTTATAATGAAAACGTGTTATTTTTAGAAGAAAGATTAGCTCACTTTGTAGGTATTGAAGTTTTGGAGCAAATTGGTATTGCAGATTCCTCCTGACCTTCCCATATTTTCACTCTACGTAATCTTTGTTTTCACTGGGGAGCTCGTTTGCCACATGTTTTACAGCAGTAAAATAATGTTACTTAAATACCACGCTAAAGTACCACCTTAAAAACTTACAATGACGACTTTTGTTAGAATTTGTTAGCTTAAGTAATAAAAGCAAGCATGTTGTCAGTCCCAAAGAAATTACCCATGTATTTATTTGGGAAATAAAACGTCTTTTCACTTGTCACCCTTTTAACTTCAACTATTACATTTTGCTTGACGGTGCAACAGTAAATAGTTTAATACTATGGTCATTGCTAATGTTATTGTTAAAATTAACTTTGACAGAAACTATAACGGAGCTTTTGGTGCAACGCACCCTATGTGAGGACAATGTAGGAGAAAAGAGTGCACTTCTTAAAAAGTCTACAACTAAACAAGCCTGATTTTAATATTTACTAAACTTTATGATTAAATTATGATGGCAGCGTTAAGCTGATCAATCCCAACCGAGAAATACAACTCAACGTTCAAATACCACTATGCGGTCACCCATCTGTAAACTGACCGCGCCGAGCGTTGCTTAACCTGGCCGATCGTTTAATCAGTCAGATCAGTGATTCCAACTGGTTATGAGCGCCAGTACTCCTAGGACCGCTCATTGTAGTGATCATTTATCATCATCATTTCAACCGAATAAGGTCTACTGCTGGACACTGGCCTCCCCAAAGATAGCCATAACAATCAGTTTTGACGAGATGTGTGCTAATTAGGGGGTTTTGCCATAATCACCAAGCTTTCCAGGCGGGTTGGCGATTGCAATTGAGTCGTTAATGTACTTGAAGGACGCTGCTTCCCATCCTCCGACTGATCTCATCGCCTTTTACGACACCCACGGGATAAGATGGGTTGGTGCTATTCTTAGCCGGTCACTACACGGTCAGTGTTTATTGTGAGGCCCATATTCAGCGGACGTTTACGGGCTGATGTGTGCATAGGCAATATTAAGAAAGTAAGAAACCTGTTTAATTATTTACCCTTATTATTTCTTACTCTAGACTTGACTAGTTAAAAAGAAGTTTCTTATATGTCAAAGTGTTATTCAAACAGAAACAATATATCGATCAGATACCGCGGCAATAATCTCGTCGCAACAAAAAGACCGTGTTCAACTTGCACTCCGCTATATGTAAATGTGCTGAGATCTATGCGCGCGCCGTTCGTCGCAGATTTATTGCATAATTGATTTCCGGCGGGAAAGACGCCATCTTGAAAAACAACCAACACACTTATGAATTGCCTAACAGTTAAATTGCTTTTACGGTTTAAAGGATCTGTTCGATTTTATCTTTAAGGTTTAATATTATGAATAAACTTGGTCGTGATCAATTAACATTTTTGGCTACTACACACGGTGTCAACGGAATATTACCAGAACTACGACGCTTGGCGTATTAGAGCGGTTACACGCTGCGACTGTTTGCAGCGCTTCTGCAGCGATTCAGTCAGGATGCAGTAGCGATACAGTTGGCTGTCCACCTAGCTAGGCTAGTGTCGCGATGAAGTCGCACATTTCACAAACGCGCGTTTTTATCGCTGCAAACAATCGCCGTGTGTAACCGCCCTTAGTGATGACGGCACGCTGGCGTATTCACATGGTTTTCTGCGTTGCGTGTGGCGGGTTCGATCCCCGCACGGAACTATTATTTGTTGATCTACAGATAGTTGTTTCGGGTCTGGGTATTTGTGCATGTGAAATGTATGTTTGTAAAGGGTACCCGCGACACAGGAGAAACCCTAGTGTGGGGCAACTCTAACAAAAATAAAATGCTGATAAAATACCGAAATAAAAAATAAATGGCCGTGTGGTGAAAACTGCAACTGTAACTGAAAACCAGAGGAATGGGCACCATCATCCCTTGTTTGGAATAATAATTATTATGCGCTCACCAACCCGTCTGCCAAGCGTGGTAGTAATGATATATCGCCCCAAAATGATGACACAATTATGACGATCTATGGGGAAGGCTTTTGTCCAGTAGCGGATGTCCGTCGGTTGATCTGAAAATGATATTTAGTACAGCGCGTCTGTACTCTCCTCACTGATTATTTTTGTCTTACTTGTTCCACCATTAAATGAGCCATTAATTAGAGCAGTAGATTTGTCGACTTCCGAAATTAAGAATCAATCTAATCCAAAATCTTTAGATTTAAGATTTTGAAATTCATCCGTTGTTGTATTACGATTTAACACAAAAACAGACATATCCGAAATCCAAATAATTTGGATTAGATTGATCATTCATTTCGGCCGTTAATCACATTTTATCTCCCAAGTCGTAATGAAATCTATACGGTTAGGCCCTACCTATGAAAATTAGCAAAAGTTTCCAAAAGATACACAGTTATATATGTTACTATAATTATTCCAGCCAATGTACTACACTCCGTATATACCGGGTTAGTCGGAAAGGCTGTACTAAGCTGAAAGGGTATAATACTTTGGGTGGTAATGAGCAACTTTTGTTCTACGACTTTCCCCAAAAAGTCAATAGTTACAGAGTTATAGCTGTTCATTATTTGCATGAAAAATACGCCGACACAACCCTATCATCAGCTGTGTCTTACATTTAACGTAAGTTTGGGTTCACAGACTACTTTAATTTCCGACAAAGGATTATTTCGGAATGAAAATAATAAATCAAGCCCTGACCGCTATCTTTGACTACAAATTGACGAATTTGTTGACGAATAATTTACGTTTTGTAAGCTGAGGCATATACTGTGAAACAGTCATTGGCGACACTTTATATTGGCCGCGGCTTAACACACCCTTTCGGACTAACCCGATATATAATGTCTTCTACATATGTATAGTGCATACAATGGCTTGACGGCGACGCACACGCAGCCGGTGTCGCCACAAAGCGCACGCGACGACAGACGGCAGGCTACTGGGAGGCCGACCTCTATGAACACAAGATAGGATGTATTGTACTTACACTAGGTACCTAAGTACCATGGTCGGGAGAGGGCCGATCCCGCTCGAAGAAGAAGGAGACGGCGCCGGGGTAACAACCGCCCTGGCACCTAATTCCGATACGCCTGAAAACCCCTGCCGTTGCTATAAGGTGGGGGACCTCTGGGTTCGCGGGTGCGTAGATTGGGGAATCTGCGTGCCCACACCAAGCGACCCAAGAGAAGACGGTAGCACGCATGTGGTCACGCGCTGCCGTGGGACGCACTGGGGGATCCTTTACAATCCCCCTGGGGGGGTGACCGCTTTACAGTCACCCTCTCCGAGATGTGCCAATAGGCGTGGCACCAGTGGGTGGCTCTAGTGTGATCATACGAGGACCTGGAGCCTCCCTTAGGTGCCGAAGATGACCGCTCCAGTGGTTTTAGCCGGTAGGAGTCCGGCATACCCCTTCGTCCTTCCCCGGGGCGAAGGAAGTTCATGATGAATTTCCACTGGGCACCAATAAAAAAAAAATAAAAAAAAAAAAAAAAAAAAGGTACCTAAGTACCAATGAATGCCATTTAATAAAACCTTGACGTTGTTTTGCAAAAAACAAAAGAAAAACACCAAAAGTTGTGCAATCCTGTCATAATCATCAGTAATTGATATTTGACGGTCAATTTTGTTTTGCAATCTAGTATCGAAATCTATTTTGGTGGATACGTTGAGTTTTAATCACAATATATGCACGATGCATGCACAATGGTTTGACTGCGCGTACGCAGCGGGTGTCGCCACAAAGCGTTGTCGCGACGACAGCCGACAGGCTACCGAGAGCCGGCACAGCGCCATGAATACTTAGTATACATAGAATATTGTAGCACTTTGTTTGTTAGCCGACGGACACTAGCTTTTTAATATAGGCTACGTATCATCAGTTTATTTTTTAAGCAAATTACTAGTAGGTGTCATATTAACGGATAAGTAGGAAATTGTCTTTTAATAATATCTTATACTGTGTGGTGCCGGCTAAGAATACCATCACCCCATCTTATCCAGTGGTTGTCGTAAAAAGCGACTGTGGGATTAGCCGGAGGATGTTTTCAGCGTCCTTCGAGTACATTTATAACTCAACCTGCGATCGCCAACCAGTCTGCCATGAGCGTGGCGATTATGGCAAAACCCCGCAATGGGCCCACAACACAAAACTATACCGGTCGTTGTGGCAATCTATTGGGAAGGCTTCTGTCCAGCAGTGGACGTTTTTCGGCTGCAATAACGATATCTGAGTATATGAATTCAGCTCTACCAAAGTAACATTCCAATTAATAAGTAAGTTTTAACCCTTGGACCACAGAGTTTAATGCATATTATGACAGCGGGGCAACGCAACTAGCGTAATGGGTACTTGTGGTTCTGACGCTCATCTATGACGACGCATTTTATTTACTGTGGATTTTTAATTAGTTCATTTTTTACTCGGATTTATCTCAATACCTTCTCAATAAATTGGATCGCCTTAACAACTGCATTCGCTTTATATTTGGACTACGTAAATACGACCACATCTCTTTTTCCGTTCCCAGCTCAAATGGCTGCCTATCCGTCAGAGAAGGTCTCTCTGATCCGTTGGTCTCCTCTTCTCCGTGATTAACAAATTAAAAGAATGTTTCCATGTTTATTGTGGTAACTCTCACAGCCGTAACCTGCGTGCTGCTGAAAATTTCGTTCTCCAGATTCCTTCTCACCGCTCAGGTTTTATTTCTAACTCCTTCGCTGCCTCAGCAATCAAACTCTGGAACGTGGTTCCTCTACACTTAAAAAAAGCTACAAGTAAAATTTCATTCAAACGGAAAGTTCGGGAATACTACTTGATATCGCAGCATTCCTAATCGACACTTATGGGCATCGTTATAATGATTATTAGAATATAAATATCATTCTTGAAGTATTTGTTTTTTGTACCTTTTTCAATGCCTTTCTTTTTAACCCAAAGGTTGACTGGTAGAGAAGCCACATGGCATTAAGTCCGCCTTGTGTATCACCATTGTACATGAAAGTATAAATAAATTAATAAATTAGTATCTTCTTTATTAATTTATTTTGTTTGTGTGGTATACAGGACTACTTACTTGTGGTGCTGACTCTTCTTCTACTTTTTCTTGTTCTCTTAGATTATTGCTTCTGTAGAGTATCTTCCACAATTTCATCAATGTCAAGTATAAGGCAACGTCGTACGGTGTTTAGATTAATTAATCTTTAGATATCCATCAGCTATTTCACAAAAATGAAAAAAAAAACTAAAAAATATATATATTTTATACTCTCAACATTTCGATTTTAAAAATCAAACCAACCTACGTTAATCAATTAAAAACCCGAGCCACACCGCGAGCTCTATATTGTTCAACAACATCATGTTATCTGATCGAAAACATTTGATACCTCCTCATTCAGCGACGGACATCAATCTGATCAAGATTTAAATGAGATTGACGCTCAATCAAAGCACAATTAATTAAGGGGCACACAATACAAGCCGGTAGGCCGCACGCTGAATGATATAGAACGAGACATTGGCGAGGATTTTAAAAAGTGACTGTTTACAATCTAAGTTGATCTACATCAGATTGAATCAATCACAACAATTAATTAGGAGTGCATAATACAGAACCGGTTGCCCAAGAGGTCACTGAATGATATAAGAACGAGACATTGTTGACGGATGAACTGACCTGTTATGATCTGTAACAGTGGATTATTATGTAGCACACTATGAGAGCCAGGGATTCGAAAACAGAATTATATAGAACGCAACGTTTTTGCGGAATAATAAAACAAACTCTCCACAACCATTGTACACAACATCTCAGTAATATTATAAATATGAATTTTTGTATGTTTGTATCTCAATCATGCTTAAACGTCTGAACGGATACCATTGTGCGGTCACCCATCCACAGACTGACCGCGCCAAGTGTACCCCCGCCGATTGTTTATCGTTCAGTGAGTGTGACTGGCTATGAACGTCTCAGAAACGTAGATTATGTCATGGAATGGAACTCGTATAATCTACGTTTCTTAATAATAGGTATTAAAATTAATATGAAACGTTTTATTCTTTCAGGAGGTATCTTCTGTGAGGAGGAACGGGACATAGGAAACAGCCTTATAAACTACTGCAATGTAAAGAGACTGATGACTACAATCAAAGTATAATTGAAAATGCACCAACGTCAGGCCTAAGATGGCCCGTTGGAGACTCCTCGCCCAGCTTGGGCAGCGCAGCGCCGTGATCTCGTCACGATGGTCGAAGGGGGTGACCTCTCGATTCCAGCCGTGGTTCAGTCCATCTTCCTGAGCGAGAGCACGTGGGATGCCGTCGCCTCCTTTTGCGAGGACGTGACGCAAGCAAAGGAGGCGGCAGAGCGGGGACGGGAGGAGACCACCTCTGATCCCCGCCGCAGAATACGCACCGGGCGCGGGCGCCGGAGGATAGCACTGAATGATCTCTGGGGACCAGGAGCGGCCTGCGGGCGACGAACTAGGGGCGGTCCGTCGCCCGAATAGAAACAGGCCCGAGATGGCGGCGCATCTGTTCCGCGCGCGCCACTCTGTAGGATAGGAGCGGCCAGCATGCTAGAGGGGGTGACCGCTTTACAGTCATCCCTCCCGTAATGTGCCTAAAGGCGTGGCGCCAATGGGCGGCTCTAGTGAGATCTTACGAGGACCTGGAGCCTCCCTTCGGTGCCGAAGATGACCGCTCCAGTGGTTTTAGCCGGTAGGAGTCCGGCATACCTCTTTGCCCTTCCCCGGGGTGAAGGAAGTTCCATGTAGAATTTCCACTGGACATCAATAAAAAAATAAAAAAAAAGGTGCGGCCAGTATGGTCGCACAGGGAAGATACCTGCCGATGGCGCGGCCTAATGCAGACAGTGCCTACACCTTACCCCTGGCTAGAGGTAAGAACACCTAGTCGGAACCAGTTCCTTACTTATTTGGCTTCCCTGGAAACCAAATATATCTGAAGTACTGTTTGTATTGTATAGCTGCTACATTTATTTTGTATCAATGTAGGTATAGAAAACTCCCCCTGCCGTCACTTCATGGTGGGGGGCCTCGGGGGTCGCGGGCGCGCAGATTGGGGAATCTGCGTGCTCACACCGAGCGACCCCCAGGAAGACGGTGGCGCGCACGTGGTCACGTGCCGCCGTGTGCACAGCACAGCGCAATGCGAGGCTTGGGGGGATCCTTTACAATCCTCCCCGAGAAGTGCCTGGGGGGCCACCTTTTTACAGTCGCCTTCCCTCCGCTAGAGAGGGTGACCGCTTTACAGTCATCCCTTCCGAGATGTGCCTAAAGGCGTGGCACCAATGGGCGGCTCTCGTGTGATCTTACGAGGACCTGGAGCCCCCCTTCGGTGCCGAAGATGACCACTCCAGTGGTAACCTAACCCGGAGTTTCTTTGGGCATTTCTTCTCAGAGGTTGTCATGAAGCGAAATGCACTCCATTGTTTTATTATGACGTGTATAAGTGTCTGTTAGTTCCTAATTACTGGTTAAATTATTTCATTCTATGCTATTTAATTTTATGTGACATGTTATCTTTTGTATGCATATTGTTTGTCGGAAGTAAATGAATTTATTATTATTTTGTCACCCTTCACTGTCTAGTTAATCTACTCTGCAAGGAGGAACCCGGTCTTTTGATAGGCTTAAAGCCGGGACATGGGTCCTACACGTAGACGCCCTTTAGAGAATTTTAATCTAAAATGTATGCAATGGAATGGGACCAGCTGCAGCTGCACTATGAAAAAGCTGTCTCGGATTTTCCCCGGGGGTGAACGAGATGGAAACAATAACGATATGATCTATTGTGATAAGTGTTATATTAAATGAAAGCCTTGCCATAAAAAAAAACCACGGCGGCTGCCTTATTACTCATATTTTATTTCCGATCACATCTATTTCACGTTGTTTTCATGAATAAATATTTGCAATTACTACCCAATTACTTTGTCAGATGACTATTTCCCTCTCACATATAAAAATAATAATTGGCACTATTTAAAACACCGAAACATATGAATGGTGAGTATTACCTATCAGCTAATCAGCAGCGGTCAGTATCGGCTATCGCACACGCATAAAGATTCAGCGGATAGCCGCCGTATCTCAGATGATAGCTGAGATAAATGGAAGCGCGCGCAGCCGAAATACGGCCGGGAATCGAACAAAAAGACGCATGCGCATGATGGCATTATGCGAGACGTAGCATGATCGAAAAAGAAAATGGTTGAATTACGGCCGCAATTAATAATCACTATAATCTAAACACAAGTTCAAAATGTAAAGATTTTGGATGAGATTGATTATTAATTTCGACCGTTAATGTTCGGCCTGCTGCAATCCAATGCTCTAGTTTTTCTTTTCTATTATTCATTAAATGCCGCTGGCTTGTAACCGGTCATTATGGAAATCTATAGGCAAGGCCTTTGTTCAGCAGTGGACGAGATCCACGAGACCTTAAATATCCCTAGGGAACTACACAACTATATACTTACATACAATTTCGGGACTTGGATTATGCAAGTCGATAATCGGCCGAAATTTATAATTAATCTAATCCGAAATCTTTAGATTTAAGATTTTGAAAATGCTCTGTTTATGTGTTAGGTTCACGATTAACACAAAAAACAGACATGTCCGTAATACGTAATCGTAAAGGCTTTGGATTAGATTAATTATTTATTTTGGCCGAATATAAACTTAAAACCAATAAGTATTTTTGAAACTGGTTCCCTCCCTTGTGATGCTCTCCCAGCGGCGGTGTCCTTAAAGGCTAGTGTGACACTGTTATTTAGTACCGAACCGGTAGCACACGCCTGTCGCCTGCTTCGACATAAATACACGGCTAAAACTGACGACAAACCGCAGGCCTGTGTTCTGGATGGTGGATAAAATTGTTTCCAACGCGATTCGGCTATCATCGTTATAATATCATTAAAACTTTAGGTTTTGAGGATGTTATAGGGGCCAATTGCAATGAATAATATATTATTCCTTCATCACTACATCTATTCGATCTACTAGGACTTTGCCTTTTTATATTTATAAGAAAGTGCAGGCTTATAGTTAGTGTCTTACTTACAGATCATTTCGAAAACTCATTACGGACAAAGTTGTATTTTTTGTTTTAACTCTAATGTTTTGAAGGTAATTGGTACCATGTTTTTTCTTCATAGTAATTACTGCGTATTGTAGGAATGATACTCTTTCTAAAACCGATTTCGTTTTTTTAATTGTTGCCTGGCTGTATGGCTGTACTATACAAATATAGTCTCGGATGATCTCCAGGTGTAGGGCAGAACCGAAAAATATTAAGCCTAAGCATTCCCGATAACACAAATAAAAAGATGAAAAAAAGCATAGGCAGAAGCTGTCCTTTTTAACAAAACTGTTGGACAATATTTCTTTAATAATGATTATTTACTTATCGCAGTTTCTGAGGCTATAATCGAAGTCGAATTTATGTATACAGTCAATGGCAGTTCATTGCTTAACATACCTAATTGATAATGCACCAGTTTTTCATAAAACTTAGAAGATATATCATCATCATATCAGCCACAGGATGTCCATGGATGAACAAAGGCCTCCCCCTTAGATTTCTACAACGAGCGGTCACATGCCGCTCTCATCCAACGACTTCCTTCCTTCACCAGGTCGTCTGTCCACCTCGTTGGAGGTCGTCCCACGCTGCGTTTTCCGGTGCGTGGTCTCCATTCGAGAACCTTTGTGCCCCAACGGCCATCAGTTCTACGAGCAATGTGCCCCGCCCATTGCCACTTCAGTTTACTAATCCTTTCAGTTATGTCGACAACTTTAGTTCTTCTACGGATCTCCTCATTTCTGATTTGATCTCTCGATTGACCTCTTTCTCGAAGTTGGACCTACCCAACTGGACAGTATGTCCCAGGTAGACATACTCGTCAACAACTTCGAGAACAGAGCTCCCAACGGATATTGGGATGGGCACGACATGGGCATTTGACATGACTTTTGTCTTGCCCATGTTCATTTTGAGGCACACCTGTTGGGAAACTGTATATGTAAGATATATAAGACCAAAAAAAAGCATTCGTTGGCCACTATGATGTGATGCTAATATCACCAATATGTATCTACGAGTAGGTAACGAAAAAAGTAAAAGAAGTCACGGGAACGTGTTAGTATGAAATAGAAACGTTCATAAAAGTCGAGTCCACAGCTTACTTATTAATGATGCGTAACGCCTATTACGAATATAAACTAATCTGCCTTGAGGGGTCGGTAGTACACTAAGATTTATACACAAGAATCAAGACGCCAATAAATGGTGCCTACTTACTTATAAACTAACGCATGTATATTGTAAAAACTTTATTTTAGGTTTATATAAACACTCTAATATTATCACCTTTTTATTGCGATTTATAAATAAAAAAATAAAAACTTCCCTATTCATCCTAGCCCTTTGAATACCAAACATAAAAATACCGCTTTCCATCCGCTTTGATTGTTTCCAATAAGTCCATAGAGTATTGTATGAGTTTCGGCTTCCCTAACCAATTAAACTCATGTATGTACTTCAGAATGTTCCAGTCCAGTAATCTGACTACATTTTATTGCTGCTTTTATTTTAGCACAAAACCGCGTAGCTTTTAAAGCTCATATTGTACAACGACAAGGGAACGAAATTAAATTTGATTAATTTTGAACCTTTCACAACGAGTATAGGATTCATTTTTGCTTGTGAAAAGAATCAGTAGAACTTTTAGAACCAGAACGGTTTACAAATTAAGGACTCTAATGGGGTATTTAAAAAAATGTTTAATTGCAACGTGAAAGAATAGGGTGGACCTCTCTTGTACATATTAAAACTTTTTAGTCCATGAAATCTAGAATGTTTCGTTGGATAGGTTATGTATGATTAATGATAAGTTATGAAATGACGATAAGAAGTATATAAGTATGATCTTAATTTTGACGACACGGTTAGCGCAGTGACAATGATTGAGTTTCAGCGCAACGGGTCGTGGGTTCAATATAGATCGGTTACATGTCGTATGTCGTCATTTTTGGAGGTATTAGCCAGCTCACCACGCTTGGCAGGCGACGATGATCACTCCGGTGGTTTTAGCCGGTAGGAGTCCGGCATGCCCCTTCGCCCTTTCCCGGGGCGAAGGAAGTACATGAGGTATTTCCACCGGATCAATAAAAATAAAAAAAGGCGGGTTGATGAGCGCAGAATGGCTACTGTTCCACAATAGAGATGCTGCTGTCAATCCCTCTGGTTCAGAGTCCCTTAGTTGCCTTTTACGACACCCACCGGAGGTGATGCAATGGCGCTATATTCCCAATGTTTATGTCCTATGAACCCTGTCAATCCTATGTTCATGTTTTTGAGGTTTTATCTCGCTCAATTGGCTGAAGAGATTCTAATGAAATTTGGCAGAGTTAGATTATATCGTGGAATAGGACATAGGATAGGATTATAATTCGTTCCCACCCGGAAGAACATCTACTGCTGAAAAAAGGCCTCCTCCATAGATTCCACAATTGTGTCGACAATTTGCGGGTTGTTGAGTGCAGTATGGCTGCTGATGCAAGAACGGGACGCTGCTTCCCCGCCTCTGGCATATAGTCTGTTAGCCGCGTTTATTTGCCATCCATGGGAAAAGAGAGATGCAGTGTTGCTATATTCTTAATCCGGACAGCTAATATTTTATATTGTACTAGCTGGGACCCGCGGTTTCACTCGCGTATAATTTAAAAGAAATTTAGAGTACTTCGACATAGACACTTGACATAGAATATATATTGGATTTCAAGGGTTTTATATTTTTTGCGCGGAACCCTAATTATTTTTCTAAAATAAAAGTAGCCTAAGTTATTCCTTATAACATCAGCTATCTGAGACTGAAAGTCCCGTCAAAATCGGTCTAGCCGGTTTCGGAGATTACCTGGAACAAACAGACAGACAGACAGACAGACAGACCGACAGACAAAAAAATTAAAGATTGTTTTTTTTGTTATATGTACCGTATATACTTTCATATGCATTTAGTAAAAAGCTGTTATTTTGACATTACAAACAGACACTTCAATTTTATTTATTTGTATAGATTTTATTCCATAGTCCTCTGTGCACTCACTACTCCAGGGCTGAGGCGTGTTGGACATAAATGCGACGGGCGGTTGTTACTCCGTCTCCAAGCGGCGTGGGCCCTCTCGCGATCCCGCTCTGTACACTCCTGCTGGATCAATTAGGCTCACAGAAGCATAGAACCAACCTATAAATAAAATACATTTAATCTTCCAAGCACGGCAGGCTGTTCTGGCACTGCTGCATCTGGAGCAGAGACCCTCAAACGGCGCAAATACATTAACCTAATAGGTAGTTTTTGTTTTGAGCCGTTTGAGGTCGAAACGCTTGGGTCATGGGGTCCGATTGCACGTCTGCTTTTCAAAGATATAGCTAGACGGTTGGTCGATACTTCACGTGATCAGAGGGCGGGCATTTTCTTTGGCCAAAGAATAAGCATTGTCATTCAACGTGGCAATGCTGCCAGTCTTCTGGGAACATTATCAGCTGATAGCGATGAGGAGGAGTACTTTGACGCCTAAACGCGTGTACAAGTTTTTTATAAATTGACTTTTTTTTTACTTTGGATTTCTCCTGTGTCGTGGGTGCGTTTATAGATCCTGCAGATCATACAAATAATTGTTCCGTGCGGGAATCGAACCCGCGACCCGGAGCGCAGCAGTCGACTGTATCAACTACTGCACCAACCGTGTCGTCAAATTATTTTAACTTAAATTATTATTATCCAAAGTTAATTAGGCACATCACCACACTACCGTTCGTGCCCACTCCCAGTCCGTGATCATTGATCGCTGATCGTACAGGAAGGGACAGCGGGAACAAAAAGACGCCGATCCGATCTAAGCTTATTTGTAGCGTTTGTAGCTAACCCGCTCGCCACCGCTGATTGTTCCTTATCTAACATTTTGTGCGACTTTAATTCGAAATAACAAGGGTTTAATATGTTGCACAGCACGGTTTAAATGTTGAATTTTAAATTGATGTTTTATCACGCCAATACATATGTAAAATGGAGATAAACTTGAGGATTTTTGCATCTATGTTTTCAATATATAGGTATGTCATCATCAGCCGTAAAACGTCCACTGCTGAAGAAAGGCCTCCCCATAGATTTCCACAATTGTGTCGTCGTTTTGCGAGGGAATTTGCCAGTAATCATCACAAACGAACAAACAAAACAGCGGAGTGTGGCAACGAACACTTTAAAAATACTATTTTATAGCGGGTACAGTTTGTAGCCATAAATCCCATAATATGTCTACTTGTAAACCATGCAAATATTTTTTTCATGGGAATCGAATCTGCGCCTCAGAATGCCAATCCTCACCACGCTTGGCAGGCAGGTTGGTGAGCGCAAAATGGACTCGGAGGGATCTTGTGTGGAGGCAGAATGCGGAATGAGGCGGAGGGAGTGTTTATCTGTTTAAGCTGGGTAGAAGATGCGGCTCTCTCTCATAATCATCATCATATCAGCCACAGGACGTCCACTGCTGAACAAAGGCCTCCCCCTTAGATTTCCACAACGAGCGGTTACATACCGCCCTCATCCAACGACTCCCGGCGACCTTTACCAGGTCATCTATCTACTCTCTCTACTCTACTCTACTCTCTTTCAGCCATGGTATTTTTAATAACTACCATAAAATGGGGCTATTTATTTATTGAGGTATATTATTGCAAGAGTCCAGCTAGTGTAGGTACCACCGCTGTGCCAGATATTCTACTTCCAAGCAGTAGTGTTTCAACTTTTAAACCTTACAGTGTTCCAGTTTAAAGGGCACTATAGCTAGTAAAATTACTGGCCTTAAGAGACTAAATAACGAAGTGATGAGCACAGTGTGGTGCCATGCAGGACTAGTCCAGGGTAGAGTTACAATAGTTAATGGCGAGTGTGATGCTTACCATTAAGCTAATAACATCACCGGGTCATAAAAAATAAAAGCAGAGTGGCCTGTGGCCAGATACCAATTAGCACCAAAATGCAGCTATGTTTTTTTAATTCATTAATTGGATCCGCTCTTGATCACAATCACTGCTTTGGATACTTAAGATATTTAATAAAGTTATACAAATAAAGTTCCGTAATCTTCACAGCAAAACAGATGTATCAATCTCATAGCATAAGAGTAAAACGACCTGCCTTTTTCATGGCAATCGGTTGAACGGGATGGATGTTGACGTGCTGCAGCGCCATCTAGTGGAGAGCTTCAACAAGGTGGATAGTTTATAAACCTTATACGAGTATGTACCAACTTTCATGGTGATCGGTCAAACTGTGTCGAAGTCTTTTAATCTCAAACAGATAAACGAGTAATGTTCTATTTAATCCCTCAAACCACTCTTATCTTAAAGATCGATTTCAGTTCCTTCATGACATACATACCAGATATCTAAGATCGTCGGAAAATTTGAAGCTTAAGATACATTCCACAGTTTTTTTGGACAAATCGTTTGCAGTACTAGCCGCACGACTTTGGAATGCCTTACCCGATGCAGTTAAACAAGCTCAATCATTACAAGCATTTAAATAAATGGTAAAAGAACAATATCTATCTCTTTATTTGACTTAAATATCCAGTATTGTATCAGCAAGTATGTATGTTTAATATTATATTTTATATATATAGAGTATTTATTTATTGTATGTATGTATTAATATACCAATACGTGTATTTTCTTATATATATATCGATATCATTATTTATATCAGTATTCAGTACACCACAGACTACCTGAATTTCTTTATTTCCCCACTTTTAAATCCATCCAAAGGTTGTCTGTAAAAGATCTCTTTTACCGATAAGACCGCCTATTGTGACACGCAACTATTGTAAATAATCCTTCTTATTATTTTGGTGTTCAATAAATTTAAATTAAACGTTGGTGTAGTTCTATTCTATTCTAAACCAACATCATTTTTTATATAATATAGATATACCTCGTATACTTATACATTCGATTCCCAATATACGTTATTAATCATTACTCTACATAACTCGCTAATTAATCACCATCAATACACATCTACGATTATCAACTTCTATAAAACCCCAATTCAAAACCATTAGCATTGAAATGCTAAATATTTTGTCCAAATAAGGCGCTACGGGTCAAAGGATAGTCGCTAGCCAATAAATCATGGAATGCTTCGAATAGCCTGCACTCGGCTAGCGTCGTGCCCTGCTAAGTAATTAGCGATAGTACTAATTAACTTTAGTTTGGCTTAGTCGGATATGCAAGGTTGGATTGCACTGTTTTAAACGGCGCGTTTTGTGTTAGGCTGCGTTCGCTGCGATTCAGATTTGATCGCTATGCGTAAGTTGACTCACGACATGCAGAGCAGATCATCGACGCGTGTCGTTACTCAAAGGCCGCAAATGAACTTTAGATAAAACTATTTCCGTGTTGATCTGCATTTCATTAGATTGTGTACACTAGCATACAATATTGTCACCCGAATAACAGCAAAAATAACAGCGTGCAAGCAAAAACGAAGACAGCACGTATGCGGAGGCACCCTTATTTTATTTTTTGTTGTTGAGAAATCCCTTGTTTTCTTTATTCCGTGAGAAATTCACATGGACTTGCTCATCCTTGGGAGGAGCGGAGGAGCATGCCGGACTCTTACCGGCTAAAACCCCACGGTTCCACTACCTATGGCGAGGGTGAGGTGTTAGCCGCATTGGACCTGACTTCTGGTAGGTAGCGGCCCGTCACTCTAAATATTTCTATTCTTAATTACCAACATTGCGATAATAATAGAAAACAATAAATTAAACCACAATTAACTCAATCAGGGACCTAATGCGCGTACGCAACAATCTGTTTTCGAAGCGCTAATCACACACACACATCAGCCCGTAAACATCCACTGCTGAACAAGGCCCCCCCAGTGACCACTACAATAAGCGGTCATAGGAGATATTGCCATAATCACCACGCTTGACAGACGGATTGGTGATCGCAGTAGGTAGGTTGTTATTAAGATATGTCGAATGTTGCTGCCCATCTTCTTGTTATCAACCTTTGGTCGCCTTTTGCGACAGCCATGGGTGGAGTCTATTCTTTGCTGGGAACCGCCGAACACATAATTAGTAAAGCTTTATATATCTGATACACATTGCTCGTAGAACTGATGGCCGTTGGGGCAAAAAGCAACGGAAAACGTAGCGTGGAACGACCTCCAACGAGGTGGATAGACGACCTGGTGAAGGTCGCTGGAAGTCGTTGGATGAGAGCGGCATGTGACCGCTCGTTGTGGAAATCCAAGGGGGTGGCCTTTGTTAATAATTTTAATAAAATATGTTTAAACTGGCTGTTTACTTTTTATGTTTTTTACTACTAATTGAAAGTAAGTGTACCTAAAAAATAGTAAGCACGTGTTAGAAATAAAAAACGTACATATATACGAGGGTCACACTGAATGTTTTTAGAATTGGCCAGTAAGAAAAGTTACCGATGAAAAAATTATTTAAATTATAATATTCTTTATTATGCGCGAAAGACGTCCTTCTACGGCCACCCCTGAAGATAACGTGAGTGCTATGCGGCTAGTGATAGATGCTGACAAAAGAGTGACATATCGACAGATACGGGCAAGTTTAGGCATTGGTATGAGTCAAGTGCAAAAAGTCTTACACGAATATTTAAGCGTCAGAAAGCTTTGCACCAGAGGGATACCTCATTATTTAACGGACGCTCAAAAACGCCGTAGTATAAAATATAAATAAACGGGAAAGGGCTTAAGAGGGTACAACAAAAATCAATCTGCAAAATTAACGCTAGTAAAGCACTAACATACAATCTTTGTTTCTTCAAGAAAAAAGGAACAACATACAATTATGTATTGTTAAAGTTGGGCGTTATAACACATAACAAATTAAATATTCAAATATATTTTTATAGCAGTATAACAAATTATGAGAAATCTAACAAGACTGTTATAATATATATTATAGCCATTGTTTTAATTTTAATTTCGATATTTTGGTAACAGCGCCATCTAGCTTCGTTTAGGTCACAGTACATGTACGTACGATATCGAAGAACTAAGTAATTCAATCTAACTTATAATAGATGGCGTTTGTTTTACTTATTCAAGGTTAAATGAGCACTCTCGATTTAGAAATAAGAGCTACTTTGACTTGCTACAACCAAAAATAATGAGATAGCATGATAAATTTATAATGAATTCCAAGAATTACATTATAACAGTTTAGAGTTCATTGCACCGAACATATTTCGTTGGTTTTAAATTGCGAATATTTATTTGCGGTTGCTACCGACAAACTACATAATGTTTAGGTTTTGCTAAATTTTGGAACAAGTAGGTAGTTTAGTAAATATTTTAATTTTGTTTTCATCATCATCATCATCGTATTTCGATTACGTATTAGCATCGTGGTGGTAAGGTGTAAATATAGGTCTAGTGTAAAGTGTTAATGGTTTTAGTGTTCTAGATATGAACACAACTTATTTTGTACCAAACACAACTCAAAAGACTAAATCAAATCGAAACTCTTTCAACATAATGTAACACTAAATAACATACAACTCATTATAATTACAACAAACAACGCTTTAACCAAAAATAAAATACAACTCATTATAATTATAATAAACAACACTTTAATTATAATACAACGACGCATATGACACTCTAAGATATAACATTATTTCAAATAACATTTAAAAAAATATTATAACACTTAGATTTAATTTGATTTGTAGCGGGTAAATTAACTTGAGGTTAGATAAAATGCTCCATGTAAGGCATAGAAATGTTCTAGGAACTGCAATGTCGGTATAAAGTACAATATTAAACGGCTGCAGTCGATATGTAAGCGGAACTAACTTGGCTTAGGCATACGAGCCGACGTGCAAAATAA
Source organism: Diloba caeruleocephala (assembly GCA_947459985.1). Classification (NCBI taxonomy): domain Eukaryota; kingdom Metazoa; phylum Arthropoda; class Insecta; order Lepidoptera; family Noctuidae; genus Diloba; species Diloba caeruleocephala. The sequence continues at coordinate 8,162,506 of OX381627.1, read as the reverse complement.
CATACCTTCTTAAGTATGTAGCTTATAGTAACAAACTATACATATATCAATAAGACACGGAATCGGCATAAAGAAGAAAATTTCAAGTAAAATTATTATAGGGTTCTTTAGGGTATTATAATCATTTTAGGGTTCCGAACGTCCGAAAGAAAAAATGGCGGAACCCACTGGTGTGTCTGACTGTCAGTCCTTATGTTACAGCCAATTTGCTCCGAATCTACTGGATCGATTAGATCGCAATTTGATACACATATGGATTTCTGCGACCCAAAAACAAACCTTTAACGTAAATAAATTAATGTTATTATTATTATTTAAACACTTTTCGGGCGCAATATAGAAAATTTTAAGAATACAGTTTTGCGCGTACTTAACATATGAAATGTCCGTCCATAAAATCTATCCAGGTAAACGGTCAAATCAAAAATATTGCATAGCATTGGTATGAAATCTCTACAGTCATAATCATCATCATTTCGGCCGAATAAAGTCCACTGCTGGACACAGGCCTCCCCCAAAGATCACTACAATGACCGATATGGGTGTGTTGTGTGCTCATTGGGGGGTTTTGCCATAATCGCCACGCTTGGCAGGCGGGTTGGCGATCGCAGTTGAGTTGTTAATGTACTCGAAAGACGCTGCTGCCCATCCCCCGGCCAATCCCACTGTCACCTTTTATGACACCCACGGGATGAGATGGGTTGGTGCTATTCGTAGCCGCAGTACTAGTATATAATATAGTATCTCTACAGTACCTACAAGTAACGTAAGTTTTTTTTTATGGTTGTCAAGAGAACATACTGTAATTAATAAATTTAGATTTGTAATTCTCGTTATATTAATTTACTACTTCATAACAGATGCAAAGGTTTGTCTCTAGTGAAAATCCCAAATTCTATGTATTATATTAACTTCTATTTATATATTATTATACTTGGACTCACTGCAGAAGGACAAAGGGGACAAATAGTAAAACAGAAACCTTCTGAAGAGAATTAAAGCCACGAGAAGTATAGTGATTCTCTCATGAATATAGGTTATTTTGGAGGTAAGGATACCGAAAACAGAAAGACCACGAAATCGTTCAAATTCACGAAATTGTTGAATAGGTCAAAATAAATCAAACCCAGATAAATATCAGGATATTTATAAAAAAGGTCAAGGAACTGGTGAATAATATAAACACACCGATAAAAGATATTTATGAAGATAATGTACTCGTAGAACTTAGAGCTCCAGCAGAGAGCTTAGTAAATATTTATTGTAGACATTGTAGTTTTCACCGAACCCCTGTAAGAAGGGTTATTAATTAATGGAATTAAATAGTTGTAATGCTTGCCAAAATAAATATTAAGGCCAGACACTTAATAAACACAATTTTTTTACCAAACTCCAAAAGTAAAAAATGTAGTACCTATATTTACATCGCAAATATTGCAATAGTTTTAACTGTTTTAGTGATACTGTACCAATAAGTTCTAGCCGCCATCATCATATCACCAACAAGATGTCCACTGCTGAACAAAGGCCTCCCCCATTCCACACTAGTGTCATAATTTTGGGGGGAATTTGCCATTACCTACTCACCTTGCTTGACAGGCGGTTTGGTGAGCGCAGTATGGCTAGTGTTCCACATAAGGAACGCTACTGCCCATCCGTCTTGTTTAGAGTCCCATAATCGCCTTGGATGTCATCTACGGGAGGAGATGGAGTGGTGCTATATCCTTAGTCCGGACACTACACGGATAATAAAAGTTTAGTGAACACTAATATTCGAATATTTTTTGAGAAGAAAGAACGAAGTGCCGTTCTATGGATGTCATAAAAGTCGACTAAGGGTTCTTAAAATGACGACACTCGGCAAGCAAACCGGTCATTGTGGAAATCGAGGGGAAGTGCTTTTTTTAAGCAGAGGATGTTCTTTGGCTCGTATGATCTATACAAATAAATAAAATTGAAGTGTATGTTTGTAATGTCAAAATAACAGCTTTTTACTAAATGCATATGAAAGTATGTACATATAACAAAAAAACAATGTTTAAATTTTTCGTTTGTCTATCTGTCTGCCTCGCTGTTTGTTCCGGGTAATTTCCGACTGCTCCGACGGCTGGACCGATTTTGACGGGACTTTCACTGGCAGATAGCTGATGTTATAAGGAATAACTTAGGAATAACCGAACTTTTATTTTAGAAAAATATTTAGTGTTCCACGCAAAAAAAACCCTTGCAATCCAATGTATGTATTCTATGTCAAATGTCTATGTCGAAGTACTCTAAATTTCTTTTAAATTAAATGTGGGTGAAACCGCGGCTCTCAGCTAGTAATATAATAAGTCACATAGAAATAAAAAACTCCAAACTTTCTTTTCGTGAAAATTGTCACAGAACTTTTAAACAATTGTATCGACAATCGACAACTGTAATCAATGACGGGTTCATTGAGCCTGATGATCATTTAGATGTAATTTGGTTTTTGTTGGGCTCGATGCGACAATTTCTCACTAAGATATCAGCCGCTTTTTTATGTAATGTTTCTGGCATACATTTTCGGGAGTTGCGGGTGCTTAACCGGCAATTGGCAAAGCTTGAAATAGCCTCCAGCCAGGCTTTACACTATATACTAAGCAACTGCACCTTTTTTTTTTTATTGATGCCCAGTGGAAATTCTTCATGAACTTCCTTCGCCCCAGGGAAGGACGAAGGGGTATGCCGGACTCCTACCGGCTAAAACCACAGGAGCGGTCATCTTCGGCACGTAAGGGAGGCTCCAGGTCCTCGTATGATCACACTAGAGCCGCCCACTGGTGCCACGCCACATCTCGGAGAGGGTGACCGTAAAGCGGTCACCGCCCCAGGGGGATTGTAAAGGATCCCCCAAAGCGTCCCACGGCAGCGCGTGACCACATGCGTGCTACCGTCTTCTCTTGGGTCGCTTGGTGTGGGCACGCAGATTCCCCAATCTACGCACCCGCGAACCCAGAGGTCCCCCACCTTATAGCAACGGCAGGGGTTTTCAGGCGTATTGGAATTAGGTGCCAGGGCGGTTGTTACCCCGGCACCGTCTCCTTCTTCTTCGAGCGGGATCGGCCCTCTCCCAATCCCGCTCTGCAGTCTCCTTCTGGAGCATGACGCTCTCACAGAAGGAGAACACTGCATTCCAGTTTTCGTACTCTGCCAACATAGCGGACACTACTGCTGGCAGAGAGAGATCAACTGCACCTAAGGGACCCTACGGGGCACGGACCTCGGCTTAGGGCGTTGCTGGGATAACTACAAACACAAAAGGGACTGGGGGATCGCTATTATTGGGATTTAAAGGGGATCTTTCATTACTACCGAGTCAGCCAGGCATGAGCAAGGGTCTGGTGGGGAAGATATCCGCTGAAAAGTCGTATCTTATCTTAGATCGTAGATGTCTCATGAACTTGAATAAACCTTCTATAATTCCCTAATGATTTTGAAGAACAAAATGTATTTAATCTTGCCATTAATTATTCTCTTTTCACTTTATGGATATAGATATATATATTTCCCTAAATCTAAATTTAAAATAAATGTGTTGAAAGTTATATCCAATATCAATTAACGTAAAATATTTAAATTCATTGAATGTTGATTATACTCGTATTTCAACTTGCTTAATCCTATGCACTATAATGATTCTTAATTTGATGATCCGATTTTATCTTGTTTTATACTATCTACTATTATTATTCTAAATTTTATTCAATCTTATTAGTTGAACTGCATTGTACTTAAAATGTATTATCTTATTTTTATTATATAGTGGCACATATTACCAAATATTTTTGTTTAATAAATGCGGATAATGTAGTGGGTCACAATATTGTAATTGATTAATATTATTAATTAACAGGAATATTTACATATTTCGTTCGGCTGTTTACTATCCCTTAATAAATAAATAATTAAAAAAATAGGTACAAAACAATTACATTTTCTTGGTTTTTAGAAAATACGACTTAGAATCCTTTTTTTTAGTTGTATCTAAGTATCCCTAAAAGCTCTGTAAAATTTTTAATTGACCCGCTCATGCGTCTTTGTATTTCGACACACAAATTTCTTCTCTCTTTCTAAGTAATAACAATAATAAGTAATCACGTTTATTCCGCCTTAAACAATATTTAATGGTTTTTTTTCTTGCTAACCAAATCTCGGAAATATGAGATTTTTTCTACTTAAATAAGAAATATTTAAATCAAAATTGCCGTGTGCTGCCCATCTCCTCCCGTGGATGACGTAAAAATCGACTAAGGGATTAGCCGGAGGATCGGCAGCAGCGTCCTTCGAGTACATTAACAACTCAACTGCGATCGCCAACCCGTCTGCCAAGCGTAGCGATTATGGCAAAACCCCCCAATGAGCCCACAACACACCCATATCGGTCGTTGTGGTGGTGGAGGGGGAAGCCTGTGTCCAGCAGTGGACTTCATTCGGACGAAATGATGATGAAATCAAAATTCTACAGCTAGCGCGCCTTATGATGTACAATCATGCGAATGCTTTACTCAATGCATACCACGTGGAAGGTCGGTCGGATTATCCATGATTTGATTGTTTCATGTTTAAGGACATTCGTCAAGAAGAAGAAACTTCCAAGCTTCACAATGTTTTTTTATCATCTTCACAGGATCATGTTTCAATCAATGAAGTCAATGCCTCCTTCATACCTAGCCTTAAAATCATAGAAATCTGCGTCTTACATTTTTTGGATGACTGTAAGAGTTTGAGCAGTAGAGGTACCACAGAAGCTTTAATTATTAATTAGATTTAAAAGAATATTTCCAGAACATGTCCACACAAAAATACATAACTTTTTATATACCACTAATGTGGCAAACAAGTATACGGCCCGGCTGATGGTAAGTGGGTACCGTAACTTATGAACCCCCGCCCGAAAGAAAAATCTTTTCTCTCCACTTTTGAAGAGCCCAAGCAGTGTTGCCAACCCTGGCGTACAGTAAAACTACATATGACCGTCAGAAATACTGTAAATGGTTTAAAATGTACAGATTTAATTTATAGGTTAACGGTTTTGCAAAAGGGGAGTTTTTACGGTATCTCATTTACACAAAGGCACTAACTTTTCCAATAAAAATGTAAACAAATAACGGTAATTTATAGGTTTTTACAAGACTTGACAATCAGCCTGAACATTAAAATACAGACATCCAGACTTGTAAAATACTGTAGATCTACAGGTAAAATTGAAGGGTTGGCAACACTCAGCCCAAGACTCCAATCTCTTGGGAAAAACTCGGTGGGAAGCTGATTCCACAATCTGAGCGTCTGAAACCGTACAGTACGTGACCATTTTGGCTCTAGGGTATGAAGTTCAAGTTCCCGCCGATGGCGAGAGGTGTGATGGTAGAAAGTAGTCGTTGGCATCATAGTGAACAATTGCTTAGAGCACTGTCAATTGTACCAGAGGCAAAACGTCTCTCCTCAGACTTATGGGTTCTAGACTGCTTGTAAGCTTGGGATCTTACTGATTAACTTTAGCATTAACTTAACCTTTAAAATATGTCTGTCTACCACACATTATGTATCCAGCGCCGCACAAATGGAAGGTTCCACCTATCTGACAGTACGTTCAAGATGCTGTTGGTACTGAATATTATACAGCCGGCGGCTCGGCAGCCAAGCGGTCCGCTTTCGGGCCTAGCACTGCCCGGAAACCATTTGTTTGCGCAACAGCACAATTACCGAAGCGCTAAAAAATCGTGGCAATCCCTTCAACATCCTAATTGGGCAATGGTATTAAAATGGTGAGTCATTCGTTAAATAATTACCTTATTATATTTATTTTTGTTATAACCCTCTGTATTTCTTTACCTTAGGCGTGTTTCTCCTCTGCAATCGCCGTGCTGGATCAAGAAAGTAGAGGCGACAGGCAAGTTTGTTTTGGCATTTCCTCCATAGACTGCCACAATTTTGTGTCACTGTCTCCGAGTCTTCCATCGCCAAGTATTATCAATAGGTAATGATATAATCGTCAGTTATCCTGGAGCTTCTAAAATAAACAAAGCGTCGTATAGCCACCAAAATAAAAGAACACATAGCTGACGTTAAGCATGGATGCTCCACAAAGACTGCAGTGTGCGAACATGCCTTAAACAAACCCAACCATTTTCTTCGTTTCGATCAACCTCAAGTCCTCGCGAAAGAGGCCGATAAGTACCAAGAATGTTTCGTGTGGCTGTTGAAACTAAAAAACATACTAAAGAAGATGGCCACCAGTTCGGAATCCTGTTATTAAAATAATAAAATCTCTAACAAAATATCACATTAAAAAACATCAAGAAGCACGCAGTACACACTCACAGTGAGTGTACCTATACTGCGTGCGTCTTGATGTTTTTTAATGAGGTATTTAGTATTCGAAATAACTTTTAATTAGAATTGTACGGTAGATAAAATAAAATAACAGTTTAAAATCTGTAACGACACCTATCACCTTAGTCATACATACTGCAACCACGAATGCTGCAAAGTGTTCGAAACGTCAGGAAAAACTAAAATAATATACGCGATGAAATCCGTTTAAAATTGTTTCATTATAACTTTTAAAGCAATTCATCGTAGCAGGCAGTCCTTTAATAAAAAAATAGTCCCATTGTAAAGCGATCGTTCAACTAAAGCTGAATATTTCAGACTAAAAATAGATACCTATATTTCTTTGTTACTCACCTAAATGATGTTATGAGTCCCAAATATATGCATAATAGACACACATGAAACAATTGTTTTCAAATGTATTAATTGAAGTTAAACTTAAAGCTAAGAAATAAAATAGTATGATTTTCTATCAATCATCAAATACTCGAATACAAACAGAGGTACAAACACACCCTTCTCATAAGCAAATACTCGAACCTTTAAAAAACTTACCTCATTTCCTGTCAAAACCTATGCATAAGGCCGCTAACAAACAAAAAGTATAAAAAGCTATTTACGTATAAAGAGTTCCATATTCAAATCGTGGCGCGATTAGCGTCCAAGATGGCGACGCAACCGATTTTTGTCCAGCGATACAAATTTCAATTTCCTGTTTTAGTTATCGCACCTCAGTGATCTAAGTTTGACAAATAAGTTCATTTTGACGAGTCGCCCGGTGACGGTGCGGGTGATTTATCATTTTAAATGATCGTATCCAGTAGCGGCCATACTGGAAATCCGATAAAATGTAGAGTATCACAAACAGACAGACAGTTTATTTTTTATGCTTATGCTTATTCGGTTTAAAATTGTTTCCTTATATCTACAATGATGTCTTAACAATACTTCTCCCGAGTTTGACCTTATCAATCTTCGTCGAGCTGTGTCACTTATATTTATAAAATTAACGTATGTTCAAACAAATATTTAAAATACAAAGATCAACTTACATTCTACCATCATAGACATTAAAACATTTATTTACGCTCTTTACCGACTTACTCCTATAACTCACTAGTACAATATATTTACGCTCATCACCGACTCTTTGAGTCACTGACTCTGTAACTCTGTTAGATGATTCTTTCTTTTAGTTTAACATTTCAATTGACGCCTTCGCCTTACAAGTAACAAATAATGACATCTCGTTTTATCCTTTAACACACATTCAACGTGCTCTTTAAATTTTGAAAGCATTCATTATTTTTAGAGCGTATAACTCACTATAACTCGCTAGTAAAATATATTTACGCTCATCACCGACTCTTTGAGTCACTGACTCTGTAACTCTGTTAGATGATTCTTTCTTTTAGTTTAACATTTCAATTGACGCCTTCGCCTTACAAGTAACAAATAATGACATCTCGTTTTATCCTTTAACACACATTCAACGTGCTCTTTAAATTTTGAAAGCATTCATTATTTTTAGAGCGTATAACTCACTATAACTCGCTAGTAAAATATATTTACGCTCATCACCGACTCTTTGAGTCACTGACTCTGTAACTCTGTTAGATGATTCTTTCTTTTAGTTTAACATTTCAATTGACGCCTTCGCCTTACAAGTAACAAATAATGACATCTCGTTTTATCCTTTAACACACATTCAACGTGCTCTTTAAATTTTGAAAGCATTCATTATTTTTAGAGCGTATTCTGGAGTCAAAAGCCTACCATTATAACACTGAACAACACTTTTCGCCTCAGCGTTATGCCACTGTAAGTTAAAGTCTAAAAGCTCCTAAATGACATTACGAAAACCGTCAGAAATGTGCTCTGACGTCCAACAAGTCATTTCGCTTCGGCGAAGCAACAAAAGGGAGCCACCGACTCCCCAACAACTATTACCGTCATGGGGTTACTTAAAATTCAAATAAAGCGAAAAAGCCGCCTTTACTTGGTCGGGCCGCGTCGAAATAGCGAAATAATTGCGACGTGGGCTCTTAAATCTGTGAGCGCGTCATTTGTTTATTAAGGGTCCGAGCCGCAGGGCCTTTTAGCATAAATACTGTGGCAGCAGTAGACAGTCGACCGCGCCTACATAAACTGAGAAAACGGACCTAAACTAAGTTTATACGAGTTACATGTGGTTTGACGTTGTCGGAAACGCTTTCCGAAATAAAGTGGTAGAAGAATGGTACTGGAGTCAGTTCCGTATAATTTGCAGATATTTAAACGGGTTGCTCTAAAAGCGGCGTTATTATCAGTTTTTTTTCTTACCTATCGTTAATTTGAAAATAAAGGTTCACCAGTTATTGTGAAACATGATGGATCACTTCTTATAATTAATTACTTATACTTACATAATGCCGTTTAATGCCGGCTAAGAATACCACTACCCCATTTCTTCCCGTGGGTGTCGTAAAAGGTGAATAAGGGATTAGCCGGAGGATGGGCAGCAGCGTCCTTCGAGTAAATTTATAACACAATTGCGACCGCCAACCAGTTTGCCATGCGTGGCGATTATGGTAAAACCCAATATGCACACAACACAAACCCATACCAGTCGATGTGACAATATTTGGGGGAGACTTCTGTCCAGCAGTGGCCGTTTTTCGGATTAAATAATGACTTACATAACACATTTCATATTCGATTAATGAATAATGAGTTAATGACTCATTAACGAGTTCTTTTTAAGCTCTAAGAGTAATTAATGGCACATGTAGGAAATCCTATATTTAGTTGAAACGTTACAAAACATGACTAAATCTTTATTTTACTAGCTTTGTAAAATACTTCTACAACAGGAAAAGTTTACTGAAAACAAAAAATCACTGCTTCGATGCAAGAAGCTAGTCGGCGGTACCAGGCAGACATGCGCGTAGAGTAGTGGCCGGTGCGGTGCTGTCACCGCGTGCGCGCGCACACATAAATCCGACGACGACATTCTTTGGAGCCACTGCCGCCGCCGATCTGTGCTCCTGGTACACACAGCTACGGAACGGAGTTTGAATACCCGCTGGGACGTTCGGGTCCCAGCCTCCCCAGCCAGTATATATAAATGTACTCTGTGCTCCCAGCAAAACTGAAATGTATGTTACTAAAATCTCTGTTCATTATGAATCGTTGTGAATTGTCGGCGTTTATTTGTCTATGGACGTTTGTTATGGTTTATTAAATACTACGTTCTTAAACAACTTTATAAGCTAGAAAAATCACACACAGCCAACATATAAAATGAAGGTTACATACTACAAAAACTTGACGTCGACGGCGCCATTACTCAGCGCATATGTATTCCGTTGAGTATGTTTACATCGTATTTTCAATATTAAATTAAGGTAGTTTAATAAAAGTGCATTTGTTAACAAGGAAAAGGTTCCATATCGGTAGGTACCTACAGTTTATCAGTAATCCCAATAAAAATCTACACATTAATAAACACAATTATTTTGTTTTGGAATATCGTAATGATGAAGTTCTTACTTACTTACCAATTTTATTTCATAATCACGATTGGCCTGCATGTTTCTTAATATTTTCCGTGACCTAAGTTAATAAATATTATGTTTTTTCTTTTTGTATCCATCCAAAAACCCATTCTAGAATAGAATAGAATAAAATAGAATCATTTCAATTGATAAGATGTCCCCGCGTAAGCCTGTCAAAAGACCTGGTTCCCCCTTACAGGGGATATAAACCCGTGAAAAGAGAGACATGTAGATAATAATAAATATATCATATAAATCATGTCGTAATATTTTTATAATGCACCTGCCAGATTGTTATCTCTGCATCACCCTAAGGTGGACTAGTAGAAAATGCCTAAGGCATTAAGTCCGCCCCCTAGGCCGCCGCAAATAAATAAATAACTAAATAAGGCTATTTAATGCTTCATCGATTTGTCCGGTTAAGCATCTATATCCCTCTCGGGATGAGTGCAAGAAGCCCAACACAAAAACAATTTTAAGCGATATGCCACCACTGGATCCTTGGCTACGCAATAGCTGCTGTCGCGTCTGCTGTCCCTGTTTTTTGCTAATCTGGGTGCGGGTCCCACCCATCAAAACTGAATATTTTTCATGTTACTAATATATCTGATCATGATGAATTGCCGGCTTTTATTTGTCTACGAACGTTTATACACTATGGTTTATTAGATACTGCGTTCATATTTATACAACTTTACATGCTAAAAAAATCGCAGTCAACATAATTATTTTTAAATGAAGGTTACATACGATAAAAATCGACGTCGCCATTTATTACTCAGCGCCTATATATTCCGTTTACGATGTTTAGATCTTATTTTCAATATTAAATTATGGTAGTTTAATAAAATTACATTTGTAAACAAGGAAAAGGTTTATCGGTAGGGTACAATTTATCAGTAATCCCAATAAAAATATACACATGAATAAACACAATATTTTGAATATCGTAATGATCAAGTCTAGCTCTACTTACAATTATTTTTTTCATAATCACAATTGGGCTGCATGTTTCTTAATATTTTTCGTTACATAAGTTAATAAATATTGTAATTTTTTGTATCCACCCCAAAAAAGCCATTCAAATTGATAAGAACGGATTGATCCCCCCTATCCCTTTACTTCAGCGTCGCGATATTAATATTAAATATTTGCAAGAAGCCAGTTGGCGGTACCAGGCAGACATGCGCGTAGAGTAGTGGCCGATGCGGTGCTGTCACCGCGTGCGCGCTCACTCATAAATCCGACGACGACATTCTTTGCAGCCACCGCCGCCGCCGATCTGTGCGCCTGGTACACACAGCGACGGAATGGAGTTTGGTTAATCCCCGCTGGGACTCTCGGGTCCCCCAATAAACGCGATACATACCGTTACGTACAGCTGGGACGTTTGGGTCCCACCCAGAAAAACTGAAAAGTAACATGTTACTAAAATCTCTGTTCATGATGAATTGCCGGCTTTTATTTGTCTTGAACGTTTATACACTATGGTTTTTAAATACTGCGTTCATATTTATACAACTTTTTAAGCTAAAAAAAATCTCAGCCACCATTTATTTATAAATGAAGGTTCATACGACAAAAACTCGACGGCGCCATTTTGTACTCAGCGCCTATGTATTCCGTTTAATATGTTTAGATCTCAATTTCAATATTAAATTATGGTAGTTTATATACAAGTGCATTTGTAAACAAAGAGAACACTTTATCAGTAGTCCCAATAAAAATATACACATGAATGAACACAATTTTTTTGAATATCGTAATGATCGAGGCCTTCCCCAAAGATCGCCACAACGGCTGGTCCTGCGCTTCTCGCATCCAGCGGATTCCCGCAACCTTCACCAGCTCGTCGGTCCATAACCATTACCTACTTACCAAATTTTTATCAGAATCACGAGTGGGGTGTTGCTTAATGTTTTCCGTGACCTAAATTAATAAATATGTTATTTTTGTATCCATCCAAAAACCCATTCAAATAGATAAGAACGAATTGATCCCCTATCCCTTTACTTCAGGGTCATGATATTAGTATTGAATCGTTTAATAAATTTATATCGTTTAATATCCGCTAAATGAGCGGTTGGCGTAATAAAATAAATCTGTTAGCGTGCGCAGGTTGCAGTAACAATCAAATTTAATGTGCATCACATAGTGATGCGCGAGGGCACCCACGCTTCGCCCACGGTGGGTATGGTGACCATGCTAATTGTAATGTAATAGTAATAATAATGATATTTATTTCTTTGAAGATTTTTAGGTACGAGACTGACTCTGCGGTTTCTATAGCACATGCCCAGCGCAGTAATCAAGTACAACAACTTCACTCCCGTTTTGAGAAAGCTGTTTTCGGCAGTAGACTGTAACACAGCGATGAGTACAAAAAACAAGCAATCTAAACCTAAGATGTTTTTTGTAAAATGTCATTGATCTAAACGCCGAGAACCAGATAATAGGTATTATAAGCAAGGCCGTCTTAGGGCATGTCGGGGCCCTTGGCCATATAAGAATTTGGGGGCCACAAATTCTGTTGGAAAATAAAAAACTAAATGACAAGAAAAACCATTGTCTGTTTTTATATTTATTAAGTTATCAAATACATGTTATTATTTGTTTTAAGAAATAGAACTTCGTTAGGTACACACGGCTACACACCAAGCTGTACAATTCCAGTATTAGCTGATCTCGCATTGTATTGGCTTTCGGTATGATAAGAGATCAGCGTAAACTGGTTTTGTATAACTTTATGTGTAGCCCTGTGTACCTACGTTAAATATATAAAATTCTGCTAGTTTGGTTGGTTACGTACGACAATGGTTTCTTTCGATTTCCGTTTTTCAAATCTATTATATCCTCAAAGTCAATTTTTAAATATAGATAAGTAACTAATAGGTACTTATTATAACTATAATGGCCAATGTTTAGAAAAAAGTCGGATCTGGTGCCCGATTAACATTTTAATTTAGAAATGTTAAATTGTTAGTATTTAACAACCTAAAAATAGAAAAATTGGGCTCCTTTTTTCGTGTGAGCGAATATATCGACCTTTCGGGGCCCTGGGCACGGGCCCCGTGTGCGCTTATGGTAAGGACGGTACTGATTATAAGACAATGAAAGTAAAGTAAACAAAACTGTCGGTATGAACAGAGTGAGGTCTATAATCAGTAGTATCAGGCTGTAAATAATGATGACGCTTGACACACTTTTAACTATGCTATTTAAAAAAATGAAGACCTATCACTGGTTTACTATTTCTTATCTAATAATACAGATAACCGTCGTTTAGCTGTAAGTCTTCCAGCAAAAAACCTTCTTTGTTTAATCTTAAGATAAGTTTGTCTGACTTTTGGCAGCTAAAAAGGCGGAATTACATCTAAAGGACACATGAGCCTGCCTACCGCTACTGTTTCTGATCAAATATCCATCTGCCAAGCACTGACGGTTGCTATAGCGGCGTCTCTGGAGTTATTAGATGGACCATATATATTTATATTTCACCTGAGCAGGACCAGGACTTATCCCACTACTGCTACTCCACACACAATCCCTAGTCTTGCAAGCACGATTTTTCCACCCAATCAATACAACGATCGGCCAGCGCAACGAAACAATCGTAGTTATTTAATATCTTCAAGTTTCGCAAGATATGACCTTACTACGTAAATGAATTAGAAATGTGAATGACTAATCACGGCTTAGCCGTGTGGTGCCGGCTACGAATAGCACTAACCCATCTCATCTCGTGGGTGACGTAAAAGGCGACTAAGGGATTAGCCGGAGGATGGGCAGCAGCGTCCTTGGAATACATTAACAACTCAACTGCGATCGCCAACCGGCCTACCAAGCGTGGCGATTATGGCAAAATCCCCAAATGATCACACAACACACCTATGTCGGTAGTTGTAGTGATCTTTGAGGGAGGCCTTTGTCCAGTAGTGGACTTTATTCGGCCGAAATGATGATGATGAATCACGGCTAGGAATCATACTGCGTAAGCGGTATCATCATGTTTCTTCTGCTGCTGGCTGAGTAATCACTCATTTTGACGCCATCCCGTTACTAATCCCATCCTAGATTCGGGTCCAATAGCTCCCATTGGTCTAACATAGACGTACGGGCCAAATCGCGGGACGCCTGCGTACGAGTACTCAAAGTCAACGCCAAAGATTTTTATTTCAAACTAGCTGTGACCCGCGGTTTCACCCGCGTTTAATTTAAAAGAAATTTAGAGTACTTCGACATAGACACTTGACATATAATATATATATTGGATTTCAAGGGCTTTGTTTGTTTGCGCGGCACCCTAATTATTTTTCTAAAACAAAAGTAGCCTAAGTTATTCCTTATAACATCAGCTATCTGCCAATGAAAGTCCTGTCAAAATCGGTTCAGCCGTTTCGGAGATTACCCGGAACAAACAGACAGACAGACGAACAGACAGACAGACAACAAATTTCTAAATTGTTTTTTTGTTATATGTACCGTATATAATTTCATATGCATTCAGTAAAAAGTTGTTATTTTGACATTACAAACAGACACTTCAATTTTATTTATTTGTATAGATAGCACTGGCACTTATGAAACGTCTGAATTTATAATATATATAAAATATGTTAACTCATGTAATTCCTTCGCCTCGGGAAAGGGCGAAGGGGCATGCCGGACTCCTACCGACTAAAACCACCGGAGTGATCATCGTCGGTACCGAAGGGAGGCTCCAGGAACTCGAAAGATCTTCATCTAGACCAGTTTAATCTTACCTACGCACATGTAAAATCAGTACCTAATATCACCGATAAAACACGGTGTACCTTAAAAAATCCGGACAAGTGCGAGTTGAACTCGTTGCGTACGATGAATGGTATTTTTAGGTACGAGAAGTGACGGATGCCTGGCCTAGTTAAGGCGAACGAGTAGTACCAATAACTTACCCGAAGAACATACTTAACATTGTAGTTGAAAAAATGTTCTCCCATACACATTCAAACCGCAAATGTAAGTGTGTACGCACAATATTGAAAGATTTACCATATTATTTTAAGACTTCTTATAAGTTTTCCTGTAATTTATAAGTAAGGAACTATGATGTATTTTTATTTAAAAATATCGGCTCAGTAGTTTCGGAAATAAGGATGGGGGGGAATGGTCAATATTCACCTATTTTCTTAAACAACTTAAAAAAAAAAATTGAATCTATACATCTATACAAATAAATAAAATTGAAGTGTCTGTTTGTAATATCAAAATAACATCTTTTTACTAAATGCATATGAAAGTATATACGGTACCGATAACATAAAAACAATTTTTAAATTTTTTGTCTGTCTGTCTGTCTGTCTGTTTGTTCCGGGTAATCTCCGAAACGGCTGGACCGATTTTGACGGGACTTTCACTGGCAGATAGCTGACGTTATAAGGAATAACTTAGGCTACTTTGATTTTAGAAAATGAATTAGGGTTCCGCGCGAAAACAATAAAACCCTTGAAATCCAACATATATATTCTATGTCAAGTGTCTATGTCGAAGTACTGTAAATTTCTTTTAAACTAAACGCGGGTGAAACCGCGTGTCCCAGCTAGTTATAAAATAAATATATTTGAGCCCCTTACAATAAGCCCTTCCATTTAATATATCACACGATACAGTTTGCAAAACTTTTACTTTATAAATTTACGTTTTACCCTGCACAAGTGACCGCCATATTCAAAATTCACTTAATCACATTACATTACACCCATGTACACGGGGTCGCAGAAATCCATCTGTGTACCAAATTTCAACTTAATTGGTTCAGTAGATTCGGGTGAACTAGCTGTGACAGACGGACAGACAGACAGACACACGAGTGATCCTATAAGTTTATAAATCGTGTAAGATAATTTTTTTGACAATAACGTTGATTATCTCGCTACCTTTGATTATGTTTAATATAACGACTGCGATTTTCATTCTTAATCTTATGACATTATTAAATTAATTAATCCAAAATTGTAAATTTGTAAGTGTCATGTAGCCATTAATGTTATAATTATGTGTCTTTTGCCTGGCAGTATTGGTCTGTCATGCTCAGTAAACTGTCTTGCTGGTGGCGGCGTTGTGTAACGGGTCGTTAGGTTCCCTACAAAATGCAAAGTAAGCGATGCTGATGCATGTATCGTGCTCCTGAACGGGCGCTGTCTGTCGGGACTGGTCAACCGTTAGCCATGGGAAATAAATTATTATTATATTATTGTAGTATGAAGTTCTTACACACATTAAGCTATATTATTCTCGTTATATGTTTCACTATCATTTGTATCAATTAACATTGTAATCTCAATTATTTTAAAAGAGTGTCCATGGAGTTTCTTGCGTGCAACTTAAATTCTGACGTTTCATAAGTGCCAGTAAATGGTTTATTTGAAATAATAATATTTGACTTTGACTTCGAACTGTCCCATAGTAAATATTAATAAATTATTGATTGACCAGTTACATACGTGTTATGGATTTGCATAAAACTGCTTTACGCAACCATAATTTTAAATTTATAACATTAGATAATAATACAACTTATATTTTGTTCTAACGTCATAATAGTTTTATTTCTTGTTCAAACAAACATTAAAATGTCAACTCTTAATATGTCATTTAATTTCTATGAATATAAGTGGGTATAAATAATGACAATGTTATAATAATGTCAAAATGGTTAAGTTGGCTGCGTAGCTAGGTATTTGTAATGAGTGTAAGATCGCTAAAGTGGCCCTTACCCGAGATCAATGTGCAACATATCAATAGTAGGTATTTCGTTTCCAGGATTGTAGATCTTTCTTTTTCGACTAGGCATATATACATCTCTTTTTTTTTATTGCAAGTATTGCATTGCTGTCTAGAGGTACAACTGCTTGCTGCAGCAGCGGGTACTCACATCGTTCGCTAGAAACGTTATTGGAAAGATCTAAATTGACGTGTATGTGTTGTATTACCATCAGACATACGGAACAATAACATTCAGTCATTTAAACACAGAGCTCTAAAACTGCACCTCTGTGTTTATGGTTTAGGAAAAGTTGAATAAAAAATACTGCTCACTATTATGTTTTTATTGTATCAACAATTCTGTAAATGTTTACTAATATAAACTACGTGCTACTCACGCAATCAATTTAACTGTAGACTCAAGAACAAAATGTAGATTTCGCAAATTCATAGTTATTGTCGCAATAAATAGGTTATTCTTCAAGCAAGCCAGAAACTACATTCGGCAGTAGATATCCCCTTGTCCCCACATAGCAGAAGCAGACAAATTACTTACAATTATATGGCAATCGTTGAGTAACAGAGGCTTTCGACACACGTAAGTTACAAGTTTCGTGTGTAACATAGGCCGAGAAGAGATGCCCGGTTGTCATGACCGCGGAGACTGCCCGGAGGACACGGCGCAGCACACGTTGGAAAAGTGCCCAGCTTAGGCAACGCAGCGCCGTGGTCTCATCACAGTGGGCGAAGAGGGTGACCTCTCTCGCTTCCGGCCGTGGTTCAGTCCATCGTCTGGAGCTCGAGCGTGTGGGATGCTGGCGCCTCCTTTTGCAAGGACATGATGCCAGCAAAAGAGGCGGCAGAGCGGGGACGGAAGGAGACCACCTCTTATCCCCGCCGCAGAAAGCGCACCGGGGTCGGGCGCCGGCTGAGGGCGTTGAACGCATTCCGGCCTGCATGAGTTGCGGCCTGTGGGCGAAAAACTAAGGGCAGTCTGTCGACCGAACAGAAACAGGCCCGAGACGGCGGCGCGTTGTATTCTGCACGCGCCTCTCTGAATTGATGTGCGGCCGACCAGGTCGCACAGAGACGAGGCCCGTCAGACTAAGTGACGGGCCGATACCTGCCAGAGGTGTGGTCACGTCACCCCTAGCCATAGGTAAGTGGAAGGACACCGTGGGGTTTAATCCGGTAAGAGTCCGGCATGCCCCTCCGCCCCTCTCATAGCGAAGGTAGTAAATGAGGATTTCGCTAACGACCAAAAACAAACAAATAAGAAGGGGGAATTCAAAGTCAAAGTTTTTTATTCCAAATAAACCAAATATTGGCACTTATGAAACTTCAGATTCTAAGTTGCGCGGTTCCAAATAGTTGATCTCGTGGAGAAGAGCCGGCAAGAAACTCCATGGATACTCTTTTAAAATAATTGAGATTACAATATTAATTGATACAAATTATTGTAATATATATACCGAGACCAGCTGGAGGATGGGCAGCAGCGTCCTTCGAGTACATTAACAACTCAGCTGCGATCGCCAACCCGCCTGCCAAGCGTGGCGATTATGGCAAAACCCCCCAATGTGCTCACAACACATCCATATCGGTGGTTGTGGTGATCTTTGGGGGAGGCCTGTGTCCAGCAGTGGACTTCATTCGGCCGAAATGATGATATACCGAGAAAAATGTAGGACAATGTGTAAAGATGGAACATACCATTAATATTATAATAATAAATTATTTGCCGTGGCAGTTAACGGCTGACCAGTCCCAACAGACGGCACCCGTTCACGAGCATGACGCATGCATCAGCATCGCTTAGCTCAACCATATTGTAGGGAACCGAACGACCCGATACACAACGCCACCGCCAGCAAGACATTTAAGTGAGTATGACAGACCAATACAGCCTGGCAAAAGACAATCAATATTAGTACTAAAAATAACATCAATGGCTACATGATTCTCACACATTTACAGTTTCGTATGAATATTATAATATAATGTTACAAGAACAATATTAACAATAACTAATAGTCAATGTCATAATATTAAATATAAGAAACTAACATTAATATAAATGAAATTTTAAATGAATTTGTTCAAGAAAATGTCAAGTTATTGAATATAAGTAAATAACATTAAAAAATATGTAATTTCAACTGAGTCAAGTCAAATGTCAAGGTATATAATGTCAAGGTGTAAATATTTAAGTAAATAACATAAAAAATACAAATTTAAATGAGTCATGTCAACTTATTTTACATTAATAATATAATCAATTCCAGTCTGTATCTATAATCAATGTCAGTCGTCAGTCAGACTGTGTGTTTCCTGGTTTGCTGCGCCACACAGAAAGAACACCGTGGTAGTCTTTGGCGGTAAGAGCCAGCCCAACACATCCCTCCGTGAAGTGAGGATTAATATTACAAAATAGAAAGAGATAATTTATTCTTGTATATGGATTTTAGCTGTACCGAAACACCTAACATTACCAGTTTGGTGTCATGAAAAAAGCGTAAAATTGAAAAATAACATCGTAAGAAAGCTTCGACGAGTTCTAAGAATTGAAATAGCTGGGTTTTATCTGAGACCGACGTCGAAGCAGCTGTTTCAAATATTGTCTGTTTCTGTTTGATCCGTTTTGTCCGTTAAAATGTTTTGTTTGTGATGGACTTATAAGATATAGATATAGATTTTAATTTATTATAGGTGTTTTAATACGAATACTGACGTTTACATTTTTATATGTATGCACATAGCAAGTTATTGCGCAATCGTATAAAAAGCGATATTACTCCAATTCCAATTTTAGTTTGGGGCTCCATCGGTTTGTCGATGATCCTGTCAATGTCAAGGTTGGATAAAACAAAACTCAAAGCGATATTAATAAAAACAAGAAATACTTTAATTCGGGGATCTTATCCCATTTTTTATGTTATTGTTAGGTTCTACCTAGTTCAGCAAACAGAACTCCTTTTGAATTGTGATATATTTGGTTGCTAATAAACGTTATTATTATTATTCCTACGTTTTTTCGGTAATTCCGAATCAATTTTATATTTAATTTTTCTCTTCCCCACACATAAACTTTCACGAACGATCAGTAGAAAACTAGATTTTACGAGCCCTTTGTGATAATACTTTTTCTCTGCCTCTTAGAAACTTTGCCCATCATACGTTTCCCCTGTATCTGTACCTGCACACACATCCATACCCCAACCAACTACGCCATACAATGTTCTGTGCGCAGATCGAACCTGTGACTTGTAGCGCAGTAAGCCAATCACTGAGCCACTGCGCCAACCGTCTCGTAACTCTGGTATACATTTTCTATCCAAATCACGTAAACTGCTGTTCGCCCCTCATATTCCAGCTCTTTATTTATCTATCACATATGGTGAATGTTTTTTACTTTCCTCTGTTGATAGGAAAGAGAGAGATTTCTCCTGTGTCGTGGGCATGAAACAAATACAAAGTTTGTTTTTGCTTCATGGTCGTGGGTACAGCTTACAGACATTTATTTCACATGCACAAATACCCAGACCCGGAACAACTGCCTGTAGATCATACAGATTTTTTTATACAGACGTCTGGGAATGTAACCCGTGACTCGCAGCGCAGAAAGCCAATCGCTTAGCCACTGCGCCAGCCGTGCTGACAATATTTATCCATTGTAGCGACTTGGTAGAATTAAACGAAAGCTTGTGTTTTTTTACAAAGTTGTATTGATGTATTAACACTAACAACACCCAAAATTCTCTTGCACCATACATTTATTTTCAGTAACCTCCCTTTTTGGAAGGGGCCTACTTCTAGGCAACCGTGGTCGATCGTCGACCGCATCTTCGCTTAATTAACATCAGGTGAGATAGTGGTCATACATATGACTATTTCATATAGAAAAAAAAAACAGCAATAATTGAAAAATCAAAATCTAATCAATCTTCAAGATAAACGTCTTTCAATCAAAGTTCATCAACCCCTACGTCGCTGTCTTATACTTAACCACACACGGCGAAGCGTGAGGGTTGAAATCCATGGTTCGATCGTACAGCGCCATCTCTCGGCAGGGCGGGGCACATCACGAGGGATGACGTCATCGCCGCTGGCGCACGTTGATTGAGCGATGAACTTTGCGGCCCGTCGATCATTTCGCGTATTATTATTACAGTCTGTGTAAAGGATTATCCATTCAAATGTTTTAGACAGGATGTTGGTTTGCGGTTTGATTAATCGTTGTTCAAGGTAAATATGGTCAGTACAGTAATGAGAGTTAAATGAGCATTTTTGTTAATATTACGTGGACCTTTTTTTGCCCGGAGAAAAGGCTCGGAGGCATTATATATACCACGCCGTCCGGGGATACCGCGTGTTTATGTGTTCATCAGCTGTTGGCCCACTTTGGCCTACCCGTCACGTACGGTGATGCATCCAAGGCGTCACCGCAACTCCAAGGCCTGTCCCCTGCGACGGATTGAGTCAGCCAGGGCAGCCTCCCTGACCCGCTCTGCCATTTCCTTCTGCGAGATCTCCTCGCAGAACGATGCGACTGCCTCCCAAACCCTCACGCTATTGACCATGGCTTTTACCAGCACTGACAGCAAGAGGTCTCCCTCGATTACTGCTACGAGATCACGGCGCTGCACTGCCCAAGCAGGGCGGTGCTCAAGAGTGTGCTGCGCCGTGTCCTCGCTGCAGCCGCACTGGTGGCACACGGGGGATGCCTCCCGTCTTGCCACTACGTGCAGGTATTTTCCGAAGCAGCAATACCCCGACAACACCTGTATAAGACGGAAAGACAACGTGCCATGCCGCCTCCGCACCCAATCCTCCAGGATCGGCTGGATAGCCATCACGGTCCTTAAGCCGGTGCTGGGTGTCTCCAGCCTCTCCTTCCACAAACCCATGATGCCAATATGGACCTCCTTGCGCCACCTCATGACTATTTCAAGCGGAGGGCGACTGCCACTCTCAACGTCCGTTCCCTTCCAGTAAACTTCGGCGAGCACCCGTGATTCCAGGTCCCACGGAGGCGTTCCCGCGAGCGCACACGCGGCCTCGGAAGACACAGTGCGGTATCCGCGTATAACCCTAACTGCCATGATTCTTTGTGTCCTCCGCAATAGAGTCTTGTCCTGGGCAGTCAGGGCTTCTGCCCACACCAGAGCACCGTAAAGTGCCATTGAGCGGACCACCCCAGTGTAGAGATTTTGGCAGCCCAGCCTGGGTCCACCCAGGTTGGGCAGCGGCCGGCTTAGGGCGGATGCAGTGCCAATAAGCTTCGGAGCAAGCTGGCGAAAGTGCTCACCGAAGTTCCACCTCCGGTCAAGGACCAGAGGTGCAATTCCTTAAGCTCAAACATCCATACATCCTTGAATATACAATCAAAATAGCGGTGTAAAACCAACTTGGTATTCGTTAAACATGATTGAAGCTATTAAAAGGCACATTGCAGACGGTGAGCCATGAGGACCAGCCTTAGCTAATACCTAATTGGGTCATCACCATTATTTCAATTCTGTATTCAAGGATATATGGATGTTTGAGCTTAGAGAATTGCACCCCAAACCCAGGTAGCGCATCTGCGCCCGGACGACTACATTCACATCACCAACAGTGATGTGGGAGCCAGTCGGTGGCCGACGACGTGGCCCATAGAAAACTAGGGCCTCCGTCTTCTCAAGCGCCACCCTGAGTCCTAGTGCCTCAATACGGCCAATGAACAGAGACGCGCCCTCGGTGGCCGCTCGTGCCGCCTCCTAAAAATTGGCTTACATTCTAAATATTATGTTGACCTAACCTCAACACTCCCACCCCATCCCATCAAAATCTTAACCAACCAACTTTGGATGACCCACCCACGGTTCGGGAATACTGACATATTTTTCTGGAACAGCTTTACAGTCATCCCGTCCGAGATGTGTCAACAATAGGCGGATATGGTGCATTTGTTCTCGAGACCCTGGAGCACCACTTTGGTGCTGAAGATAACCACTCAGGTGGGTTTGCCGGTAAGATTCCGGCGGCATACCCATGACGATTTCCATGCTAGATTTCCACCAAGATAAAAAACAGTGTTAATCTAATGTAACAAATGTTAAGTCAGCCAGGGCATCTTCCTCCCTGACCCGCTCTGCCATTTCCTTCTGCGAGATCTCGCGCATAGCGCATAAATATTGCGCATACTAATTCTTTTTGAACTTCGGTTCCCCTACAGTGGAAATATCTTTCCATTATCTAATCTACTGCTCAGGAGTTAATATCCATAAATAAAATTAATACATAATACAATTAGTAAATACCTGCACATATACCTAAAATGAAATAAATAATAACATTGTAAATGATTTAAATAATATTAAATATTTAATCAAATAATAATACCTGTGCCTGTAGTACAAATTAATTCATACAGAAATAATGTTTTTATTAAATAATAGCTAGTGGTCGCCCAGACGTCAAAATTCGACCGAAATTAATTTAAGAAAAAAATATTTTTTTCTTATACATAATAAGTTAAAATTTATATATATACACATATATATAAATTTTAACTTTCTGCACTCCTCCTCCATATGAACTTTAACTATGCCAAGTCTCAAACTTCTCCGGGCGCGCAATAAGCCAACGTTTTTTCTTCACGTATTAATATATAGATACCTAAGATGAAATTAAATTCATATGAATGCTTGCCGTCAATTTATATTATTGTTAGATATTATTTGGAATAACAATTAGAAATAAGAGTGAATTTATTTTTAACTATAGCCCTTTTAATTTGCCCGACGGGGTCCATAATGACGTCATAATTATTAGTTACCACCTAAGTCTACACTGTCGAATGCAAATAAATGATTGAATATTCAGTTTCCAAAAAAATTACTTAGGTAAAATACGCAACCCTTGTAGTGCACCATATGTTGCTAGTAATATTATTAAGGAAAAAGCAACGCTTCCTGTAATCCTAGGTCTACTTCTCTGGATCACCCTGTAGATGGAGGCCGCAACAGCATCGTTCGCAAGCACTTATTAATAACGAAGAAAGCTGCACCGAATCTTTTGATCGACAAACAATGGGTGTGCACGGATACCCGCGAAGCCAAAGCAAATATAGTTTATTATAATATTATACTTTTACAAAATGCATCGAACGTTTAAAAATACGACACGGTGGGTAATGAAATATGGTCATTGCGGTGTATTTTAATGTGGGTTACAACTTACAATTCAGGGAGTCGTTTCAAGGGCAGTGTTGGTTTTTTTTAACAATAATAGTAACATGACCTACACGTAAAAAGTGTGAATCACGAAATCCTTATCAAGTCTGAGTTTTAATATTTCCGTTAAAAATATGTATATAGTAGGTACATTTGAATTAAATTTAAAAGCCACGCAAGGTGTTCTATCTTCTTCTTCTTCTCTTAGATTATGGCTTCTGCAGAGTATCTTCCAGAATTACGCCAATGGCAAGTATAAGGCAAGGTCGTACGATGTTTAGACTAATGAATCTTTACGTATTTATAAAATATTTCTCAAACATTAAAAACATCTGTAAAATATGTGGGCTACGTCGTACTGTTATCAATTGTTTAAGGTGTTCTATCTTCAAGTCTCATCGTATTTAGGAAAATCTTGTTTTATGGGTAATGATTTAATAAAAATATTTGATAGATAGAGTTTCTGGTCGACGGTATTGTCCATCTGCTATCCTATACCTGGAAAGCAATTAAATATTCCTATTCATAGTGCAACCGACATGTAGGGTACGGCGGTGCATAGACCCATAAGCGGGCGTGATGTTGCGTGCGTGCAGTGGATGTTTTTGTACCTTTTCCTTCCTGAATATAGTTATATTATCTTTGGGTAGTCTACTACGAACTTTGGATGAAATAATCACAACTAGTGGGTGAAACAGGTCAATGCAGTCATCTAAGTATAATCTGAATATTAAATTTTCACATCTAAGTAGCTAATATTTCCTGTTATACTTGGTGTTAACTATGATAGGTACCTACCGGCTTTCAAGGTGCATAATGGTTAGAGTCTGATTTATCATATAGGCTAACAGATTAGTCTGGGGGCGCGAAGTATTTAAAAAGGCGACGAAAACCAAAATTTGTTTCAGATTAGACGAACCAGTTGCAGATCAGACATTTTAAGCGTTATTCCAATTTTTACTTTTTATTATGATGACGAAAGGCATTTCTTGGCTACCCGTTTATAGACGGATTTAACCCAAAATCAGGCCCCGATAATCGTATTAATAGAACACACACAGTACCTACCTACCCACGTATTATTTTAAAACCCACAATCTAAGACAGCTTAATTTTTTCCTATGTTTTCCCATACCAAGGCGAAGGCCTTCTATCTTCTTCATCTTCCACTCTTTTCGGGTGTGTACCAGTTCAATTTTGTGGAACAAAAAAAAATCGCCATAATCATAGTAAGAACATCTATACTTGCGCTAACCACAAAACCACGGGTTTATTTATAAAAGTCCCTCTTCAATACCTTATTGAATAATCGACGAGCAAAAGATTAAGCCGATACGGCCTCTCCCGACGCAAATTAATATTTCGCATCGGCGAATTAATATAATTAGCCGTAATTATTATTCAGTTTTGTGCGTTGCTTTATGCAGGAGGTTTTGTGCATGAGAACAACATTTTTTATTCGTAATCGTTCGATCTTTTTGTCACAGGAAATGTTCCCACTATAAACATTTTTTAACATGTTGTAAATACGTTCCTACTCACGTCACGACTAATATAAGCGGATCTACAGAACTAGTTATAATCCTATTTCATTTTAATTATACATAAGAAAGTAACGATTCATTGGGAAATTTATATAAAACTACGGAATAATATTCGAATAAGAATCGCACCTACTACTCGATAATTATAAAACCACCCGTTACCCGTTTATCCTTTGGATAGTAGGAACAAGAGCGATGTAAGGAAGCAACAAAAATACTTATTACTTTCTAAAAAAACATATACGCGTATAAAAATATATTACTCGCATTTAAATTGAATCAACTATTATTTTTATCTATATACATTGATAAAAACAAGAATAGTGCCATCTCTTGACGAATTTAGTTGAAGAGAAACATAAAAAAGTAACATTTCGTTTTTTAAGATATTCATTAGTTGTACTTATCCAGTTAAACGTTAACGCATACAAACCGTAACTAATAATAAATAAATCTTATAAATAATTGATACAAAACTCAAAATTGATAGAAATTATCACACGTTTCAATGATGTTTGCAAAACGGAACGACATCCTTATGTCAATGCAAACAAAACTAGGTATGTCAAAATTAATTCTAAATTTCGTGTAAAAACAACAACAAAATCACACAACAATTTATGTGCAGCAATCTATGTGCTCCTGTTATTTGTGTACAATATAAAGAAACGTCGTGATGGCTGAAAAGTAAGTTATTTCACGTATTCGTGTTGCCACAAAATTCATGTCAAATATTCTCTGTGTTATCGTAGAAAGAGCTTATAGAAGAAATAATGGGCTGATTTACTAGTTAAATGCTTCTATGGTAGCTTTGTTTATGCTAGGAATAACATTATTAAGATAATAATTTTGTTTTCGAAAGGTCATGAGATTAATTAGGAAAGGTCTTCGTTGCTCCCTATTGGCTCGGTCTAAAGATGAATTAGACGATAACGAGTAAGTCAGGTGTATAACAGTAACAACCGAATCGTTTCGGTTTTAACCAAGTCCTGACATAATTTGTTTTCTTAGTTCTGTATTAAATTTTTACAGTCATAAGTTTTGTAATTCATATATTCCCATGCAAGATGGTGTAAATATCTGGCAAAATAAATTACACTTTCAAAGGCAAAGAGACCCCTTTTATTTCGTTGCTTTGTTTATTCTATACATTTCATCAGTTATGGCATTTGTGAACATAGTATTATAGTAAAACAATTTTAAATGGATTGCATTACGTTTATTATAGATTTTTGTTAATTCTGACGTTTCAAATACTTTGCAGCATTTGTGGTTGCAGGATCATCATCATCATCCTGCTTTTGATTTATTACAATGTGTAATAATCGCGATAACCTAAGACATTACAACATAATATTAATTAATATAATCATTAGCACATTTTAATCTGATTACTAGCTCACCTCTGATAGAATATTTATGCAACATTGATCCTGCTTTTAAGTTATGCATGATAATCGCAATAACTTGTCAATTTATCTTTTAATTTGTTTAAAAGATAAATTGATAAGTGCAGCTACATAAGCTATTAAGCTAATACTGCTGTATTCACATTCTCTAACTCTATCTCTATCTCTCCTATTGGTAGTTTGTCTAACCAGTAGCTGACTGTAAGGCTATTAACACGAATTTACTTTGCTTGCCTCTACTCCCACAAACTAATGTTATCCTTTTGAATGCCACAATTGTATATAGCAGTGGCAATAGACAATAAAAACTACATTTCAAATACAGAATACAAATATATTATACTAATAAATAAAATTGAAGTGCAATCATGAATGATGTATATAATTGAAACATTTACGAATTCTGAATAAGTAATGATTATGACATTAGTAACTTAGTTAGATTTTATTACTAATGTCATAATCATAATAATAGAGATACAGATACAGAATTAGTTATTTGTAAATGTCTCAATTCATTGAATCGTCAGTGGCCATTGGGTAGTTGTTTTGTTCTGGTGGCGAGTGTGGTCAGGCTTACTTTTTTAAAAGGTGTCTACTTAAGTTATCTTAATTCATCAGAATCACGTATCTACTTGCTATGTTGTAGCTACCGTGTCTCTGCTGTCTCAATCACTGATACGGACAACAAATTATTAAAAGTCAACGTTTTTTATGTCAAATAAACCAAATATTGGCACTTATGAAAATGAAACATCAGAATCTTATTTGACAGACCTATTACAGATGTTTACAGAATTAGTTATTTGTAAATGTCTCAACTCATTGAATAGTCAGAGGCCATTGGGTAGTTGTTTTGTTCTGGTGGTGAGTGTGGTCAGGCTTACTTTTTTAAAAGGTGTCTACTTAAGTTATCTTAATTCATCAGAATCACGTATCTACTTGCTATGTTGTAGCTGCCGTGTCTCTGCTGTCTCAATGCCTGATATGGACAATGAATTATTAAAAGTCAACTTTTTTTATGTCAAATAAACCAAATATTGGCACTTATGAAAGTGAAATGTTAGAATCTTATTGTTATTATTACTTACAATCGAGATATCTCGAGACGTCTTTATTATCTAATGATTCCATTAGCATATCTCATAATTGCCTGCCACTAGTCAAAAGGTGAAACAGTTTTTCACTTACTATGTATCATACTCACCAACCATTATTATAAATACTATAGTAAGTTTTGTCTTAGTCTATTTGTTTTTTGTCTTCACTGATTTTGATGGAATGTAACTTGTAACCTGCATTATATATTGGTATTCATGCCATGTAGCCAGCTAAGAATAGTGCTACCGTACCATCGTGAAACGCGACTATGGCTGGGCAGCAGTGTCCTTAATGTAGAAGCCAAGCATGGCGCAATGAGCACACAACACAAACCCAGACTGGTAACTGTGACAATTTTTGGAGAGGCCTGTGTCCAGCAATGGATATTTTTCAGTTTAAATGATAATGCAGGCTTGGATATGCCACTAATTTATGTATCTTCCATTTATCTAGTCTACTATTTATATCATATACTGTTCCCATCAATTATAAAAATACAAAGATTTAATAAACTTTGCATTTTACATGTAGTACTATGCCATTAAACTCCCATAATTGTTAAAAAAGGTCTATTGATTCAAGTCCCAGCGAGGCAGCCTCTACTCCCAGACATGATGACAAACAGTCTGGCAACTGGTGGGACACCTGGATATCTTCGGCTAAGTCCAAGGTGAGTTATAAACCTAAACATTATAAAAACGTTTGCATTTAAATTAATTTTAATATGAAAGGTGTAAAAATTTAATATTACTCATAGATAGCTGACATGTCACAGTATGGTTTGCTTTTTTAGAATAACTAGTGGTTGCCCAAAGACAGTTTTTTCTTTTTAGTCATAATTTTTTACTTTCTGCACTCCTCTGTATAAACTTTAACTATAGCAAATCTCCGTCCGCGTGGTGTCCGACGTCCGCGTGGTGTCCGGATTAAGAATATAGCACCACTCCATCTCCTCCATGGATGTCGTAAAAGGCGACTTAGGTACGCTAAGCCAGAGGGATGGGCAGCGGTGTCCCTCCTGTGGAACAGTAACCATACTGCGCTCGCCTGCCAAGCGTGGTGGGAATATTGCCAAATACCCCCCAAAATTATGACACAGTTGTGTAAATATATGAGGGAGGCCTTTGTTCAGCAGTGGACGTATTTAAATGGCCGATATGATATGATGAAACCAAAATTAATATTCTATAACTGTTATTATCATGATAATTAATGATCAGCTGATTGCAAGCGTGCTTTTAACCTCTGCCTCTTAATTTAGTCCATAATAATTTTTTATTGATATGTTTTTGTATTTAAGACACAAATTTTCTATCCCAATTAACGTGTACATACAGGGTAACACCCCAAATGCCCCCCAAAATGACGACACAGTTGTGGAGGTCTATGAGGGAGGCAGATGTTCAGCAGTGGACATACAAATGGCCGAGATGATGATATCAAATCTCACACTCCTCAGTGGCCCGCAATGTGCTTAAAAAGTGTTACAAAGTTTTTTCTTCACGTATTTAATATACGCATAGATTACTTAATCTGTAGCAGAATGTCTTTATAAATAAAGACATGTGCAATTTTATAGGAAGCGTACACTGCCTTCAGTTTGTGTAAGTTCTTCAATTCAATATATTTACTGTAGATTTCGGTGCTGGGGCTACCAGCAGTAGGTAAACTTATAATTATTCATAAAAATTAAAAAACCAGCATTGGGAGGATAGTTTTCTTTCATTTTTGGTAGTCTCGTTCGCCATGCCGCACGGCAGGCGATCATCAATGACATCATACAGCCGGCCGAGCGGCACCGACTTCTACGACGACTTGCGAATGCCGCCACTGTGTCGCCATCGACCACGAGGGGTTTATTTGTACTTTTGTTCCCTTGGTTCCGAAATTGTGTAAAATAAAACTGCCAACGAACTGTGCCTATTCTATTGTAATGGGATATTTAGGCTTACATAAGTAGCAACATGTGAATTTAATATGGATTTAATTACAGAATCTATTTAGTTACATATTTTGGGGTACTTGTAAGTAAAACTATCTTGTTAATGTGAGTGACATCTGACAAAAACGTATTGTTAATCAGATATTTTTTCTTAATGATCTCTTTTATCTGTTTGCTAATTAGTCTTATTTCCAATTTCAAATACTTGTCATTTATTTCTCTTTAAAAAGAATAAAATAACAATGTTCAGACATTTGGGTCAAGTTCTAAGGTCAAAGTTTAATAAATAAACAAATTATGTTCATAATTATTCAGCTGCAAATTCCGAATAACTTTTGGATTGTTTAAAATTTATTAAACAAAAGTGACTTGGTAATTGCAATGAGACTTTTTTTCTAGATCCACGCCATCAAACAAATGTTAATATATCATAAGGAAAATGGTACAAATCTGAGATTAATTTGTACTGAGTGTTGAAATGTGGAAATGCTCAACACATTTTGATGGTGTGTGTGCTCAACGAGGCACTAAGATTACATTTTGCTTGGACTACGTTATATATAATATTGGCATAATAATAGCACTTCGACTTGTCCTTTATCTGTGCAGACCAAGACGCTGAACAAATGATCCCAATTTAAAGTCTAAGAACATATTAAATTACCAATTGTTAATCAAATTAAATTGAATTCTATTGATTTTGGGATGCCGACATCATCGCACAGCGATAAAACCCTAATAATAAGAAAATAAATGTTATTGATGTACATAGACCAATTAAATCCCTCACTGAAATGCTGCTTTAATTCCTTAATATATCTATTCAAATGTGTACTGCTGTAAATATTTATAGAATTACGAATAACATTGTCGTAATCTGGGTCAGAAGTTTATTGCAAGTATACTAGCTCACTCAATTGGTAAGAGTTGACGGAATGTGGCAGGGTACAGCTACATAATGAGATAATGTCATTACCCAATACAAACCTTTTAAATTCGTTTAGGGACTGTTCACACCAAACGTAACGCTCGCTCACGGTCAGCCACCGAATGTGAACTAGCGTTAAGCGGTTATCTTATTTTTAATAAATTTTAAATTTTCTACTTTACGTTCACATCAAGAACTCACAATACGCTATTACGCTACGCGTAATGGTGTTGGACATTTTAGTACGACTTCAGTGCAGTGCTATCCTATAAGAGCTCACTTGCAAACTTACTTCTGAATTCGCAGTTTACTGCTTTCTATCTAAACTATCATTTCGTATTGATAAATGATAAATCACATGTCAAAAAAACTGTATGAATTCAATGTCAATAAAAGAGTATAAAATAACAGATGTCAGTTTATGTATAAAAATAAAAATAAAACAATGCTGACTGTACCTAGCGAGCAGCTCAGTCCCAAGTTTTTTTATCCTCAAGACAATCGGAAATCTTACAATATCCTTTATTACAGAGTTTAGATTTAATAACAGTTTTAAATTTCTTAAGGGATAAATTTCTGACTTCAGTGGGTGGTAAAAGAGATAGCTATCTAAAATGACAACACGTGTACTCGATGGCTTTGTCACACCTGTGATTGACTATATGTTGTCTCTTTTCCTTGCTTGCCCTGTGTTTTGTTCGAGAACATTATTCTCTTCTATATATATATATATATTAATTTGAATAGTATTTTTTATTAAAATATATTATATAGTTTGTTACTCACGTGTGGTATGAGATCCCTTGTTCTTTATTTATTTTTGATCCATAGTTTGTGCATTTTCTATACGCACTACGGCATTGGTATTACTTATTAATAAAACAATACAGATTGTGACAGTGTGCTCGTTGTCCTGTCTTGGGCGAACTGATTGCAAGGTGCTCCAATTGGGGGAGCTTTGGTTCTCACTTTTGGCGCGCATGTAACATATCTACTTCTTTTAATATATAATATCACTGTACATAATCGAAACGTAAACGCGTGCGACGCGCTTACCGCGTTCGGTGCTCCGATTGGCTGAAGAGTTTGGAGCGGGCAACAACAACTGCATAACTGCAGCGCGGAACGCGGTAAATGCGTTGCATAAGATTACGTTTCGAGTTTTAAAAAAACTCACTCTCGGCCCTCTGAGCCTGCTCACAGTCGGCGGCTAACTACTTGTTAGTTTGGTGTGAACCGTCCCTTAGTAATTGACCGACTAAATGTAGATAACTGTGACCTCTCCACTAAATTCTATCAAAATAGATTTGGCGATTTTACCGTAAGTTAAGTAAGGTAAGGCCGTGTGGTACCGGCTACGAATAGCACCAACTCATCTCATCCCGTGGGTGGTAGAAGGCGACCAAGGGATTAGTTGGAGGATGGGCAGCAGCGTCCTTTGATTACATTAACAACTCAAATGCGATCGCATGCCAAGTGTGGCGATTATGGCAAAACCTCTCAATAAACACACAACACACCCATCGGTCGATGTGGTGATCTTTGGAAGAGGCCTATGTTCAGCAGTAGACTTTATTCGGCCGTAAGTTCTTCATAAACAGAAAGACAAATACTTTCGTATTCATAATATATAAATGATAATTACTATTATTCTTAGGCTAGTAAAAATATCTGTAGGGATGATGAGGAAGTAAAATAAAGAATGTGCATCATCTTATTGTATTTAAACGAAATAGTGATTCTCTCTAGTCTCACTTATTGCTCGCGTATCTAATCGCAGGCGCTCAACCGATTCATTCGATGAATAAATAAACTAGTTACATGGTAAGGTTAACCTATTGGAATCAGGGACAGAACAACCCCGGTTATACGTTAAAACTTTCGAAAGGGTAAGCCACAGCCCTTTCATGAGGTGACCTCCTGGTGGTACGTCTTGAATTTGTAACCTTCTCGTAACTCGATGAAAGTCAATCCCTTAATTATGATAACCACCTGAAGGGGTTACCCCTTTGACTGAGGTAACCCATCGAAGTGGGTTACCTCTTGGAAGGATTTTATTCGAGTTCATGGTTCCTCATTAAAATTGCTGTGTACACAGCAGAATTTTAATGGGCTACACACTAACAATCAATTACGAGTACAAAGAAGTTAAAAAAAGGATTGACATGAAAAATCGTACGATTTTCAATCTAGATTATATTATTCTTTGGCTGTCCCCTAGCAACAATAATCATAGGAGCGTGTTTATAAGCCGCTCGGTACAGAACGGCAAAGACCCGTTCTGCCTTGAACATGTTATAATTTTGCAACCAATGACTCATCAATAGATCATATTACGCTGCTTCGTATCTCAATCAGTTGCTCTGTTACAGAGTTTGATTCCAATAGCATCTAGGTGGCAATTTGGTACTTCAATTCAATGCAGACAGTATTATTTAAATGTCGTAGTGGCCCGGAGGTTTACGGTGTAGCTTTTTAAGCACTAAGTTGCGGGTTCAAAACCTAGCATGTATTAATGTGACTTTTTCAATGTCATAGTATGTAGTTTCTAGTTGAACTAACACAGCACTGGCTTTAGGTGAAGGAAAACACTGATGAAACCTTGACCCTCATTGTTCTGAGATCGCCAATACTCAGTGACCAAGTGTGGTGATCAATGCTGAAATCATCAATCTGAAAAGCTAAAGACAGCGGCAGCAGCTATCGTGCAGCCAAACATCCACCGGTGGCAAATCGCCTGAAATCAAGGCAATTTACGCAAGAATAATGCATTTGTAGTTCATTGACCGTCCGACAGAGTATGCGCCTGTTTAATCGCTATCGTCACATACGTAATGCCAAAATTACGCTTCACAGTGGTGTCTGCTCGATTTACGCCTGTCGCAAACCGTCTGTGACATACGTAATTAGCTCGCCGGCCGCGTGACGATCGGTGTGGCATAGGTACAAATTAAAGCCTGTTTTGTTAGAATTTTCGTAAATTTATTTCTCCAGAAATGAATTACGTAAATATTATAACATAGGTATCAATATTGAATATCACCTTAACGGATCGGACATGGCTTTTATTTACTACATAACATGGTATATATGGGTATTCACAATTTCAAATAATGACACCACCAATCAGTTCTGCGGCATAATGTAAAGTCAAAGACAACAGAACTTGACACTCTTAGTATACATTTAGGAACATATATTATGTATGTAAAGCTACCATACAAAAGAAATATTTATGAAATTCAAATTGTATGTCCAAGGTCTTATACTAACTCTTGTACATACTAGAAGGCTGTATTTTAAACTCGTTATGTATTTGTGTGTATCTTTCCCGTTTTGCTTTATTAATTGTTCTTCATTTGATACTATGTTGTCGCCCCGCGTTTTAACCACACGTTAACGATCAAAGATAAGTCCAAAGAGTGGGTTCTCTATCCGTGGACGTCATAAAAGGTGATGATTTTTGTTACATCTAAACCAGGGGTTCCCAACCTTTTTTTGTCTACTGCCCACTTTAAGAATAAATTATTTTTTAACGCCCCCCTTTTTAAACATACTTAAAAACCGCTAAGTACTTATAACTGATTATTGAAACGCAAATTTATAGTATTCGGACAGAGTATCTTTTATTGAAAATAAAACAAACATAATCAATTCTTATATAAAAACTAATGTGAAGGTGTTCAATAAGTTTGTTGATATCAGGTTCCAATTTACTCAAAAACAGCCACAAGTCGCCACGTTCGGTAACACGCAAACGATTTCTCTTTTTAGTAAGCAGCGTTGCCACAGCACTAAATCCACGTTCACACAAATATGACGATGGGAATGCTATCAAAAATCGTTGAACAATTGACCACAATCCAGGGTACAATTGCGGGATCGGTTTTTGTAGCCAAAATTCTTGATATCCATTTTTGAACTTGATTTTTATTTCTTCGTTTGATGTCAATTCTATAAGTTCTTCTTCCAGCTGAGGTGACATTGCTGTGTTGACATTTGAAAACGTATCCAACACCAAGTCTGGTATTTCCAAGTTTAAAATGTCCTGGTATCGTTCGGTGAAGTCAATGTGGAGGTTTTCCAAATGTTGGCAGTAGGCAAACAAGTCGTCGTTACTGCAGTATACTGATAAATTCGGAAAATTGTGAAACTCACGTCTGCCCATATTCTTTTTGTGCAGAAGCAGTTTGGCTGCGAAATCAGCAACGACATTTTTTGTTTTAATTAAATTTAGTTCATCGCCTTGCAGTTGGAGGTTCATGTCGTTGAACATTTTATACAGATCTGTCATGTAAGCTATATCATTCTTTGATGTTATGAGCTTGTTGCGCAGTTCTGTATCTTTAGTTTCCAAGAACTCTATCATAGAGGCAAACAGGTTGTAAAATCGAATCAGACAATTGCCTCTTGACAGCCAACGAACTTCAGTATGAAGCAACAAACGGTTGAAATCTTCGTCATTAGTAACACAAAGCTGATGAAATAATCTATCATTCAAAGAGCTGCTACGGATTTTATTGACTGCTTTGATGACATATTGCAGTGATTGAAATAGTCGTTCACTTTAGTTTCTAGCAACCAAATGTTGTCTATGAATAACGCAATGTATAGCAAGGACATCTGGAATTTTATTCTTTAAGTATGCTATGAAGCCTTTATGGCGCCCTGTCATAGCCGGAGCGCCATCCGTAGCAACTGATATAATATTTTTCAAAGGAATCTCTTTCTCTTCACAAAACTTTTCCAATGTATTGAATATGGTTTCGCCTTTTGTATCTGTCTCCAAATTTCTGGCAAACAATAGTTCTTCACGTATTTTCTCATCTTTAATAAACCTCACGTAAGATAGCAACAACGCTTCATTGGTTGGTAAAGTGGACTCATCGAGCTGAATTGAGAATTGACTAATCATCTGATGATTGCACAATGATTCTTCAATGTTTTCAGCCATTTCATCAATTCGTCTTTGCACAGAATTATTACTCAAAGGAATTTTTCGGATAATATCTGCGGCCGGTTTATGAAGCACAGTAGTTATTACTTCCTTTATTGCTGGCAAAATTAACTCTTCTCCGATGTTGTGTGGTTTGCCTTTTTGAGCAATTAACAAAGAGATATTGTACGAAGCTCGAAGTCCGTCGTCATCTTGCTTAGCAGCCGCCGAAAATAGTTTTGATACACTTGGCTGAGTATTATGCTTCTTCTCTAGGTCTTGAAAATATGCTACATTCTTTTCTGTCTTATCTGGATGCATTTTATTCAAATGATCTTGCAGTCTTGAAGGCTTCATTGCTTCGTTCGAAAATGTTTTTAGACATAGAAGACACAAAGGCGACGACGGGTTTGTGGGATTTTCAATAAATCCGAATTTAATATATTCCGCAGAGTATTGCCGTCTTTTCTTTTTTACTTCCGACATTGTTTTGTTTTAAGAAATACGTAAGTGTTGAAATCAAGTACTGCTTATCTATTATGCGCGAAACCGCAAATGAAAATAAAATAAATTTACGTCGTTTATATAGGATTGCATAAGCAGCACGCACCAACAGAAATAAGACAAACGTGCATAAACTCGTTTATCTCATTCGACGCCCAATCGTACTCGACAAGCAAGAACAAGTATTATAGAACCAGCCAATTGGTATAGGAATGTACAATTCGCATTATTTAACAAAAACTTGTTAAAACATGATTGCCCGCGGTCTTTTATATCGAACCGAGTTTGAGCTATATCTTAATTGATATTAGTTGATGTTCACAACATGTAGTCGAGAGTCGAGAGCTCAGTCGGTGTCTAAGAGTCTTCCTAGCTAGGTAGATGAAATTATAAATCGACCCCAAAGCCCTACACAATGCCCCCTTTTTTTTCTGGGTCTCTTACCGCCCCCCTTTAGGCCTGCAGCGCCCACAAGGGGGCGTTATCGCCCACGTTGGGAAAGACTGATCTAAACGCTATGCCCCTTCACTATGATATTCCTTTGCCTTGGGTCATTATTTCAGCTGAATAAAGTCCATTGGCGAACATAGGCCTCCCCCAAAGTGCCACAACGATGTGGTGTGTTATGTGCATTTGGGGGGAGAGGGGGTTGGCCATAATCGCCACGCCTTGCAAGCGGGTTGGCGATCGCAGTTGAGTTGGCAATGTTCTTGAAGGATCCACCGATTAATCCCATAGTCGCATTTTACGTTACCCACGGGATGAGACGGGTTGGTGCTATTCGCAGCTGGCACCACACGGCACGTCACGACATATGCTAGCCTGATTTTGCCCACATACAACAACAACATAAATTTGTCAGTACTCACCACGCTTGGCAGACGGGTTGGTGAGCGCAGCAGCGTGGTTTAGAGTCCCTTAGTCGCCTTTTACGACATCCACGGGAGGAGATGGAGTGGTGCTATATTGTTAATCCAAGCGCAGTCCAGCAATGTAATGCCATGCGTGGTGAGTACTGACATATTCCCCCCAAAATGACGACACGGCATGTAGCCGGTCATTTATGGGGGAGGTCTTTGTTCAACAGTGGACGTCTTATGGCTGATATGATGAAGATGATGATCATGATATATGGAACTGAAAAATATGATATGAAATAACTAGCAAGGTCACTGACATCTGTGAAGCTGACTCACGACTAAATTATTAGATCAACACGCGTCTGATAATCACTGGATTCCGAATTTAACATAAAATAAAACCTAAAATAAACTCTATGCTCTGATGTATAAAATTCACTTCGGTGTATAGCGTTTTTATAAAGGAAAAAAGTATTTATTTACCGCGTTGCATAAACAAAGACTGCATTGATGATTAAAAACAAAAACGTAAACTCCTTGGAGCATAAAATGTATGTTAGATGTGTTTTATGATCGGGGATCGGGCGCGCAGATTGGGGAGTCTGCGTGCTCTCACCGACCCCCGCGAAGACGGTGGCACGCACGTGGTCACATGCCGTGGTGTGCCCAGTGAGGCTTCTGGGGGGATCTTTTCTAATCCCTCGTGGTGTGCCTTTTTACAACCGCCTCCCCTCTGCTGGAGAAGGTGACCGCTTTACAGTAATCCCCTCCGGGATGTGCCTAAAGTCGAGGCACCTATGGGCGGCTCTAGTGTGGTTTTATTGTGGACCTGGAGCCTTCCGTCGGTGCCAAAAATGACCGCTCCGGTGGTTTAAGTACATTACGTATTTCCACCGGGATAAATAAAATAAATAAAAAAGAAAGCCCGTCATGTAGGAACTGGCGAGGTGGCATGGTGCCCTAACCTCCCGATTGACGCCGATACTCTTTAGACCATGGGTGTTTCGGGAAGTATCTGTGTCACTTAGGCTGAGAAGAGACGCCCGGTTGTCATCACTGCGGAGACTGCCCGGAGAACACGGCGAGCACACGTTAGAGGAGTGCCCAGCTTGGGCAGCGCAGCGCCGTGATCTCGTCGCGGTGGTCGAAGAGGGTGACCTCTCGCTTCCGGCCGTGGTTCAAAATCTACAGTTGTTGTTGTTGTTTCGCTACTGTTCACGGATGAGGTCATCGCTCGCAGTAGCATCATAATATATAACAGTACAGTAATCACGTAGCATTTAGATTGCGTTGTTTACGAGACGTGCTCAAAAATGACGAAAACTAGAAACATATTGTTTCTGAGATAAATAGCTTTCCTGTTTTTATTATAAGCCTAAGTGTAATCTATTCCCAAAGATTTCGGTACGTTGTCACTTAAACCCTGTATACATAAGGTGTGGTGCCGGCTAACGGCTGTATTTATTCTGTAGATTTCGATTTTTAGACGTCAGTCAAAAGTTGTAGCAACAACTGTATGTTTAGCTGTAGATTTAAATGATTGACATCAGTCTCAAGTTGTAGCAACAACTGTATGTTTAGCTGTAGACTTAAATGATTGACATCAGTCTAAAGTTGTAGCAACAACTGTATGTTTAGCTGTAGACTTAAATGATTGACATCAGTCTAAAGTTGTAGCAACAACTGTATGTTTAGCTGTAGACTTAAATGATTGACATCAGTCTAAAGTTGTAGCAACAACTGTATGTTTAGCTGTAGACTTAAATGATTGACATCAGTCTAAAGTTGTAGCAACAACTGTATGTTTAGCTGTAGACTTAAATGATTGACATCAGTCTAAAGTTGTAGCAACAACTGTATGTTTAGCTGTAGACTTAAATGATTGACATCAGTCTAAAGTTGTAGCAACAACTGTATGTTTAGCTGTAGACTTAAATGATTGACATCAGTCTAAAGTTGTAGCAACAACTGTATGTTTAGCTGTAGACTTAAATGATTGACATCAGTCTAAAGTTGTAGCAACAACTGTATGTTTAGCTGTAGACTTAAATGATTGACATCAGTCTAAAGTTGTAGCAACAACTGTATGTTTAGCTGTAGACTTAAATGATTGACATCAGTCTAAAGTTGTAGCAACAACTGTATGTTTAGCTGTAGACTTAAATGATTGACATCAGTCTAAAGTTGTAGCAACAACTGTATGTTTAGCTGTAGATTTAAATGATTGGCATCAGTCTAAAGTTGTAGCAACAACTGTATGTTTTGCTGTGGATTTTGGCTTTTAGACATCAATCTAAAGTTGTAGCAACTACTGTGTTTTTAGCTGTAGATTTAGATTTTTAGACAGCAGTCTAAAGTTGTAACAACAACTGTATGTTTAACTGTAGATTTTGACTTTTAGACATCAGTGTAAAGTTGTAACAACATCTTTATGTTTAGTTGTAGATTATCCAGTAATACATAAATATGTTGTACATAATGTTTTCTCACTTTATTTTATGTATTTATATCGTTAATTTTTACCGTAAGGATTCACACTCATGGATGAAGTGGTTTCTAATCAATTTGTTAGACAGGATTTTGCTTGTTGTTGTATATTTGCATTTAATTGTTGCTACCAAATCAAGCCGACCTCATTTCAATATTTGGCATGGGTTGTGTATTAATGTCTGCAAAGATTTACTGTAAGTATTATATAATCTATGTAGGCCAGCGGCTGTAAACAATATTATCTATGTGTATTGCTGTATTTTTGTGATAAACTATCTATGAGATAAAATTTAACTTAAATATAAGTAATAACTAGTGTATGATAGATTAAAAACATGAATTGCGAATTTTATATTGCTTTTGTTATTGTTTGCCATTGATTGTCAAATTAGATAATGAACATATTATTAACAGGAAAGCTTTTTGTTAGAATAAAAATTAAGAAAATAACGATTGCATACAAACGCACACGTCCACTGCTGAACATGCGCCTCAAAATATCACTAATATAAGTGGTTATATGGATATTACTTAATGCCTAATAATGCCTTAATCACCCTACTTGAAAAGCCTTTTTGAAGACAGGTCTTTCTTATGTACAAGATGGCGACTAAGTTGGTCAAGGAATAAAGGCTTGCGTTTGTGAAATAATATATCTAATAAGGCACTTTTGCACAAATACACTAAATGATAACAAAATGCACGTAAACACACTTAAACTCTTAAACTATGATTAATCAATATGTGGTGAATATATGGTAAAATGTTTTTGGTAGTGGTATTGAGCTCGCGGTGTCTCGGAAGAGACCGGAACACGAACTCGAACGTTGTTATTAGCACATGGGACGGTGCTGTTGCCCATCCTCTTGATATCAACCCTTAGTCGCCTTTTACGATACTGACGGGTGGAGACGGGTAGTCTTTTCTTTGCCGGGAAAGTCACTGAACTAGTTTTAATAACAATTTATATAACATATGCTTAATGTATATTTCCTTATCACCAGGAAATTCTAAAATAATCTTTGAAAGTCAAAATATTCAGAATATAATACTTGTACTCCAATAAAATATCTAAATGTTATCTATGCATGAGGTCAAGCACATGATAATTTTGCTTATTTGCATACAAGCCTGTACACCAAAGAGTAGTAAGTTGATGAAATGCTGATACAAATAATTGCGCGTATTTAATATATTAAAGTGACTAGCTGGGGCCCGCGGTTTCACCCGCGTTTAATTTAAAAGGAATTTAGGTACTTCGACATAGACACTTGACATAGAATATATATATTGGATTGCAAGGGTTTTTTTTGCGCGGAACCCTAATTATTTTTCTAAAATTAAAGTAGCCTAAGTTATTCCGTAGAACATCAGCTATCTGCCAGTGAAAGTCCCGTCAAAATCGGTCCAGCCGTTTCGGAGATTACCCGGAACAAACAGACAGACAGACAAAAAAATTAAAAATTGTTTGTTTGTTATATGTCCCGTATATACTTTCATATGCATTTAGTAAAAAGCTGTTATTTCGACATTACAAACAGACACTTCAATTTTATTTATTTGTATAGATTTAATATTATATACAAGTTGTAACAACATACCGAAAACTTTGAGAAGAGACGTTTTTTGGGACATTTACCTCATCATTTCAGCCGAAAAACGTCCACTGTTGGACAGAAGCCTCCCCCAAAGACAGCCACAACGACCGGTTTGGTTTTGTGTTGTGAGCCTATTGCGGGGTTTTGCCATAATCGCCACGCTTGGCAGACGAGTTGGCGATCGCAGTTGAGTTATACATGTACTTGAAAGACGCTGCTGCCCATCCTCCGGCTAATCCCATAGTCGCCTTTTACGACACCCACAGGATGAGATGGGGTGTGGTGGTATTCTTAGCCGGCACCACACGGCAGTTCATTCAGAGACATTTACCTCGGAAACAATATATTACAGTTTTTGTCATTTTTGAGCACGTAGTGTATCGTAAACAACGCGATCTAAACGTTACGTGATTATTGTACTATGATATGATATTATTATGATACTGCGAGCGATGACCTCATCCGTGAACTGTAGCGAAACAACACCCGTTTAGATATTATTTACATTGCAGTTTTATGTGAAATAAAAAAGTTTGTTGTGTATATTCAAAATAGCTTTAGGATAGACGAAGTAATTATTTTATTCTGAAATCAGTTAAATAAACCACCAACGCAACAGGAGAAACCCGAGTGAAATAGTTCGAAAAAAAAAAACACTACAATGAAACTCATTCAATTAGTGATTAAACAACTAGAGAATTAAGAAACGACTCTCGTTGGACAATCGTATGCAACCGATTGGTTACAAAATGAAAATACCTAAGCACAAACATCCTTGAATACACCGTTGAAACAACATAGAAAAACCAATTTGGTATTCGTTAAATCTAATGTGGCTCATGGCTCACCGTCTTCAACGATGTGGCGCTAGTGTCATTGAATGGCTTCAATCATCATACCGCATAGCAAATTGGTTTCTCAACATTGTTTTAATGTGTTATTCGAAGATATTTAGATGTTTGAGCTGCGGGAATTTCGTTTCTGCAACCAATCGATTGCATGCTATATGATGCGATGCCGGTGATTGTCCAATGAGAGAACGGACAATACAATTTCTGTTTAGTCCAATTCAATTATTTATCTCGTAATTAGGTCCTAGCAGATTTTTAACCATTTTTCCTGTGGTGTCCGGATTAAGAATATAGCACCACTTCATTTCCTCCCATGGATCTCGTAAAAGGAAACTAAGGGACTCTGAACCGCATCATGCTAGATGGAGCTAGATGGGCAACAGTGTTCCTTCTGTGATACAGTAGCCATACTGCTCTCACCAACCCGCCTGCCCAGCGTGGTGAGTATTAGCAAATTCCCCCCAAAATGTAGACACTTTGTTGAAATATATAGTGGACGTCCTTTGGTTGATATGATTTCCCTACACGTTTTCGAAGGACCAAAAGCTACGCCTATGAAACGAAGTGTTCTTTATTTTTACAGTCAGCAGAAGTATATACAATGGTGAAGAAGGACCTAGACGAGATAGGCACGGCGGTGAAGAGCGAAGCAAGCCACGTGTTCAGTACCACATCTACCGCCATTGGGAAGACGTTTAAGGTATATAAATCTTCTGGATGGTCAGCTAGATCTACCTCTTTCTTATCGAGGACTATTTAGTATGGACTGTAGAATTATCCATTTCCTATATATAAATATAAACTATGATTTTTTCAACAGTTGGATGTGCCAGAATCGCCTGCGAATGTAATGAAAAAGAGTCTGAGTACTTTCATTGGTAAGGTCATGGCTATAACTATTTTTCAGACTTTACAGTGACATTAACTAACTAATTGATTGGTGCTGGGGCTAAGCGGCTTCCTGCGCTGACTATTGCACATTTGATCCTCATTCGGTACTAATTATCGGGTAACTTTAAAGTGTAATTGAGGGCGTCATGCTGCGACCACGAATGCTAAAAATGTTCGAAACGTCAGGTAAAACAAAAATCTATAATTACGCGAAGTAATCCGTTCAAAAGTGTTTTATTATCATGAGTTACTACTTTTGTTATCATTACTACTGTTTTATTAAAATATAGAAGCCCATATTTATGTAATTTATGAACAGCAGTATCTTCAAAGCTATCGTTTATTTTTTGAAAACTATAAGAAAAAAGTTACTCACTATCGTGGGTTCTTTAATTACCTAAAGTTCTAGTACCTCCTGAAGCGCTCATAGCCAGTTGCACTCACGGATTGGTAAACGATTGGCGAGTTTTAGCAACGCTTTGCGCGGTCAGTCTTTGGATGAGTGACCGTATTGTGGTATTTGTAACTGACTAACTAGACGGCAGTCGTAAGTTGGAGGCCTTTGGGCGGCTTGAACAACTCTGACGCAAGTAGCCACAAATCTCACGAAAAGAAAGAAGGAAGAAGTACCTCCTTTCCGATTAACCATGCCGATTTTTGTTCCGAATCGGTTCGTGCGAACGTACAGCGAGATTTATTTCTCGAAACGCACTCACGATACAGTTGTGCACATTACCGAGTGACTTTCGGCAACGAATCGACGCCCAGCAGGAGTGGTTGGTGTTGTAAAAGATAAATAAAGAAATCTGTCATGAGGATATGCAGCAGTTTACTACTACTACTATGTTCATA
The DNA here is from genome assembly GCA_947459985.1 of Diloba caeruleocephala. Lineage (NCBI taxonomy): Eukaryota > Metazoa > Arthropoda > Insecta > Lepidoptera > Noctuidae > Diloba > Diloba caeruleocephala. The sequence continues at coordinate 8,118,746 of OX381627.1, read as the reverse complement.
AATTCGCTTACCAAGTGTGGCGACGATTCAGGAAGCCCAAGTTCACAATACAGGTGAAATAGCATTACTTTTTTTATAATAGCAAAAGAACATATCGTCGAAGAGTTAAAATGGGTGGCAAATTCAAAACCTGGCACGTACCATGTGGCTTTTTCTATGTTATATGTACTTTTTAATTTATTTATTTATTATTTGGATCTCCAACAGAGGATACACAGTTACAAACTATTTAAGTAACACAGAGGACAGTAACAAGTATGCTCCTCCAATTACAGAAGACCACATCATTCATATATAATCTAGGTAAAAATTAAATTTAATGAAGACAAAGTATATTCATGACATTAAAATAAGCAATAGCAAAAAGAATTATGTTGAAGATAAAATTAATATATGATATAATTAAGTGAAAATAATTATAATAAATAAAAATAAAAAAGACATTTTTAGGATAAATCTTAAATGAATGAATGATAATAAAAAATAAATTAAAATAATCATAATAATATCATCTGTTTAACAGTAAACTTTTATATATTTTGTAATTTTGCAAGTGATGTCCAAATTATTCCGATTAGCTGGTTCATTATATTGCCTGTTAATAAGTTAATTAATTTAAATTAAGTTAATCTAAGACAGCATAGACTATGACGGTAAAGCAAAATTGTGAGAAATCTAGATCTTATGGTCTGAAATCAGGTCTGTCAAGTGAGGTGTACAATGCTTGTCTCTTCTTTGTGTGAGAATAGGCCTTTGCCCAGCAATGGTACAATTACACGCAGGTTTTTTTTTTATGCCTAGATGTTCAATGTAATGTTTGCCCAATTAAATCCTTAGGTCAGGTGAGCACAGTCTTGAACCCTGAGCCGGACGATGAGGACGACACAGAAGTAATTTTGTCCTCAGGGGACACCACCATGCTATCTACTTACAAGGTAATAACAAAATATACGTATTGTAAAAAGGTTTTCTTTAGTAGTATGTAAATCCTTGTCATATCTTCGGCTATTTGACTAGTATCTTAAGATCGATTTCTGCATCTGTAAAGTTCAAACTATTTTTTTATTATTAGTATTTAGTGAAATGAGAGGACATAAGAGACTAAATAACTAATGTCTCGAAGTGAGGAGTGCAACTAGTCCTGAATGGCAATATTACAATTTTTATGGGCAGGCGTAAAGCTTATCACACGGCGAATGACATGCTCGTCTAGAGACGTCGCTAGGTGCTGCCTACCTATATTTCTAGCCATTTCTGTAAGACTATTTCTATAGGCAGAGAGGATCGGGCAGTGGAACCAGCTTCCACTCTCCATCATTGTGGTCAAATAGCGGTCGAATCTTATAAAAAGTCCGTTTCATATTATTGCAGAAAGAGCTAGAGGCGTTACAGCGCGTGGACGCCACGTTCATCGTACCAGCATACAGTCCCGAGTTCGAAGCCTGGCGGGCTAGTCTCGAGAATACCGATGCAGGGCTCATCACTCAGTCGGCAGCGGCACGCCGCCTCGACTCAAGTCAAGTACTGAAGACCCAGTACGACAAGCTGGTTCCTGATGCTGTGTCACACGATGACTTCTGGGAGCGGTGAGTGAATGTAACTCCAGTAGTATAGCCCATGTGGTAACCCAAAAAGTTATCTTACAAATCAGACTCAATGCGTAGAAACAACTCTTTAGATCAATATAGATTTTTACGAACAGAAATTAATTTGTCGATGTGCCTCAAGGTAGTATCTTTGGCCCATTGTTGTTTTTACTGTATATAAACGATTTGCCTTCGCAGTGAAACGCCAGTGTATTCTTTTTGCTGATGATTTTTCGGTTATAGTAACTCACGAAGATAAAACAACATGCAGTCGTAAAAGCCGACTCAGCGTCGATATCCAGAGAATGAGCAGCAGAATCTTCCCTTGTGCACATAACTACATACTGCGATCACCAATCCGCCTGCTAAGAGTTTTGATTGTGGCAATATCCGCTATGACTGCCTATTGTATTGATCATTGAGAGGCCCATGTGCAGCAGTGGACGTTTACGTATTAATTAGATAATTATAGCTCATCATTTGCGCTGGCATTGAAATGGTAAATACCATATAGTCACCACACTTATCTTCGTTTAGGAATGTGTTTTGTACGTCCGCACACATATACACGAGTTGCCGCCAGAAAAGACGGTACACGACTGACGCAGGACGCTTATAGATGAGTAATTCCGTATCGAAATAGTTCCAGGAACTATGTCCTATGCTGGAACGATATCGGTCTAATCCGAGATGTCTACTAAAACGGGTTATACAAATCCACATGTTCTGACAGCAAATGAAAAAACAAATTGAACCGAACCAGAACCAACCAGAGCTAACGCGAAATTTTATATCGAGTACACGAATGCGTGTGCGAGTGAACGGCTGCATGAGCGCCATATGCCATCTCTTACTATGCTGTTGCAATTACGTTCCATGTTCTGTCCACTCCAAGACATGATTTGTGTCTGAAAACTGTAAATTAGGATTTACTTGGGTGTAGGACATAGATTTTAAAACAAAAGTCCTTAATCGCCCTATACGACAAGGTTGGCCTATTAAACCCAGCGTGTAGATAAAGGTTATGTTAGGAGTACGTATAACATGTTAAACGTTTCGACCAAGACCCTTGACTCTAAGGATCTTATGTTTGTCTCCAGCTACCTGTTCCGCGTGGCCCTGCTGCAGGACCGCTTGGCGGCAGCGGCTCGTAAGCAGCCCATCGAGGAGCCCACCACCGACCCCGTGCTCGCACACCTGCCCATGCAGACGCCCATAGAAGAGTAAGATGTTTTGTATTTTTACTATCATCATCATTTCAGCCGATAACGTCCACTGCTGGACTTGGGATAGACCCAGGTTGGCGATCGTAGTTGCAAAATGTACTCGAAGGACGCTGCCGTTCATTCTCCGAGTAATCTTATAGTCGCCTTTTACGACACCCATGGGATGAGATGGGGTGGTGGTATACTGAGGATTATGGTGGTATTCTATCAATTATTATAAACTATTGTTACATATTAAGATAAACTTTAAACGAAATCATCATCATCATCAGCCTTTATCGGTCCACTGCTGGACATAGGCCTCTCCTAACGTGCCCCACAACACCCGGTCATCAGCATTCCGCATCCAGCCGGACCCAGCAACCTTCTTCAGGTCGTCCATCCATCTGGCCGGTGGGCGCCCCCACACAACGTTTACCCATACGCGGTCTCCACTCTAGGACTCGCCTGCTCCGTCGACTATCGGTACTTTGACAGACGTGGCCCGCCCACTGCCACTTCAGCTTGCTAATTTGGTGTGCTATGTCGATCATTTTGGTTGTCTTCCGGATATCCTCATTTCGCATTAAACGACAGTACTTCGTAAAATCTTAGTACATATGTCGCTTGGCCCTAATATGCCATTTTCCTCCGTCGATTTAATCGTTAAGTACAACCGTAGCCGACTCGGGCGGTACTCACTGACACACCACACGGACTCACATTCGAGACGCCTTCTGGTTTTTTTTAACATGCGTAGTAACTTAGTTTAGTTTATTTAGAAGGAAGTTCATGTAGAATTACCACTGGACACCAATAAAAAAATAGTCGCCGTGGTATAGCCACATTGCGGCTCGTCTGGGTATCCGCCCACACGGGAGCAACATAAAGTGCCATGTTCCGTACAATTCCCACTTAGAGCCTCCGGTAGTAGGGAATTCAATTGACATTTATTAACCTAGAAAAGAATACATGTAAAATGTCATTTCAGAAGTCCAAAAAAAGTCCTATCTGGCTTGGACAATGAGAAGCCTTTCGAAGCACCAGACATTGACAACGTAGTCGTCGCTTGGGAAGACGGTAAGTCAAAATAGAGATGTAGTGTTACTTCATTGATATAAGCGATTCTTTGAGCGTCAAAATCGATGTGTACTTCTAATCGAATTTATGTAAGCTAAGATCGATTTTAACCGTCCGTTTCTATTCGTCTTATATTAATCTTCAAATTGTATTTTGGTGAATAAAAACTCTTTATTAAATGTTGTTTTTATATTCCCATAGGTTTAAACATATTATCTATATGTAATTCATATAATGTTTGCGAACATTGACTCTACCATTAATGTTTCAATTTCAATAAGCTTGAGCGCCGAATATTAATATATTCTTATACTTGTCTTCATTAGCTTCTTCTTTTTGAATTTAAAAATTTAGAGTATATTGTCCATTACAAGGATATATCCAGTCTACTAATCTTCTAATTTACTTAATGTAATAAACTAACCTAACCTGCTTTGCATTGCTCCCACAATAAACTTTACCTTTTTTTACTTTTACTCTGTCGCCGGCTTTCGTTCTTGACACCTTGAGCAAATGATATATATTTTGACGAAACCGCCCGCTTGCGTCGCTATCATACTGAATCCTTTTTCTTGGATGTCCACATTTTGTCAACGGAAAGTGTCCTAAACGAAGCCGATGGATTTTAATAACAAAAATGTATTTTTAATGTTTACTGTAAACCAAAATGACCTCCCTTTGCCTTATACACTCAATAAAATGAAGTGGAAACGTACTGATTCCCAAGCAAATGATACTTTTACCACAAATTAAAATTCACTGATTGTAGCTTCACGATTAAAATAGTTTTTGATAAAATTGTCATTTTACATTTGACATAGAGTCAAAGTGTTGTCTCTAATCTTGTAGATTAGAGACCATACTTTGACTCTATTTTTCCTTTAATACGTTAGTAAGATACAAAATAACTTGTTCCATACAATGGTTCTTGTACATGTTGCCAACGTTGGCCCCACTTGAACGTCCGTCGCATCCACTGACATAAAATTAATTGGAATTTAATTACGTTGGAAGTTGAAGTGTTGCAATCATTGGTCACTGTGCGGGAGCCATAAGTTATAGCACGTTCCAAATAATTGTACCTCTGTACAGAAGACTTCGCCAACGACGTGGAACTGACAGAAGAACAGCAAATATTACTTCTAGAAGAATACGAGAAAGAGATCGCGTGCAAAAAGTTAACCAAACAAACCTCCTCCCGCGACATAGCCAATAATAACACAGACAAAACGACGAGCACAGACAACAAAAAATCGAAAACTGCACAAACCAGAGACAACAAACCGAAAAATAAACATGGACGTTCACCGAAAAAGGCGGCAAAAGTTGACATGTGTGGTAACAATTTAGTTGAAGATTATTTCGGGAATAAAGAAGCTAAGGACGATGCTAGCGCCAACTCTGATGAGAGTTGGGAGAAAGAATTTGAAATTGATGACGTAGTGGAACAGAAAGCATGAACGAATCCGGCCATAGTGTAATGTTTTAAGGATAATATAATTCGGTACCATTGTGCGGCGCGAAATATTGTGACATAATGTGTCATGTATTATAGAAATGTATTTTTGGATCACACAAAAGCAGCCATAATTTGATACATGTAATATCATAGTACCTATAAACATATGTATGATTAAGTTTAATGCACATTAAACGCCAGTATATTCTACGTTAACATCACTCAAAATCCGCGGAGGGCACAAACCATTTCACACAGTTCATGAATGAACAATTTACCAAGTTCTTCCTGTCTTGCAATTAAGATCAATATATTGTAGGCTCAAAGTTCAGTATTGGATAATTCCTGTTACTTATATCGTACGCACAATGTTCCGTAAAGCCAACATTCTAACAGCTTTGCGATGACAGCCTGGCAATTTACGTTATACATACATATTGATCTGTAAATATATAATGATGCTCAGACACGTAGTGTTAATAAATAGACAAGGGATTTTGTATGTTTGTTTCACATAAGGATGTAGTTGCATTGTTATCGCAGTACATGCAAAGCAAACCCTGTATACAATATGTACTTAAAACATGGTCCGATCCGTGAAGGTGATATTCAGTATCGCAAACTGATCATATTTGTGTGATACTTTTTTGAAATGAGACTATAAGAAAATATTTTGTTTAAAAAAAGGGCTTAGTTTTGTGACTGACCGGTGTAACGGCTTCACCATTCGCGTCGTGTGACCGTCGACTTAGGCCATTTAATATGGATGAGTACATTTTCATTAGTAAACTCAGTCACATGAGTAAAATCTAGGACATAAAAAAAATGTAGGCAGTTTATATAGTGTAATTATGAGGTTGTATGGGCCCTTTTACTTATATAGAAAAGGGAAAAAGCGAAAGAAAACATATAATTGTGTCATTATAGAAATATGTACACGCACCTTTCGGGTTGGATAGAGTTTAAGATACATATTGTATAACGTGCTACAAAAATAGTAAAGATGTTTTCAAGTGGTCAATCAATATTTTATTTGTAACGCTTTAAAATTGTAAATTCTATTTGTTTGTTAATAAAATTACACAATAATTAAAATAAAAAATATATTAATTTCATGCTGGAATAGCAACATTATTTATATTTATTGCGAAAAAATCACATCTTGTTTTTTAATAAATGCGATCCGTATTAACTACTGATTGCCCCGTGACATAAATCATTGAAACCTCTGCGCTTGGTCGACAAATGACTACTTTAGGTAGACAGTGCGTCAGCGTCTGAATTTTAGGTTTGAACGTATGTTTTAATCCCTCGTACCATTAAGAATTACTATTTTGGTGTCTGTAAATTATTTACTTAAGTTGTAACTGTTACCTTTTTTGCAAATTCGTGGTTAGGTACTGTCAAAACGTTATTTGATAGTTATTGTATGTTAAACGAATATTGTCTGGCTGTCACACCCTATAGCCACGTTGAAGTTGAAGCCATGTAATTACATTGTATCGTTAAATATATATTGATTTTATATTGAACCACATCTATATAATGTAAGAATGACGTTGGTTGTGAAGTTGTCAATTGATATGACATTGTTGCGATAACAAATTTAGGATTTCTTTTGCGTTGTGAATTCAGTTTGCAGACATGAATCTCACATGCACACAAATATTTGTTCCATGCGGGATCGAGCTGGCGGCACGACGATTATGCCGTCTTGATTTACGCATACGACTAAGTGAGCCAAGCCAACCGTAGCTTCTTGATTGATTTTATTGATTTCCGAAGTCAAGTGGTATATGAATCCAAATTTATCAGAAAACGATGAATTAAACCACGGATCTTAATATATAATCTACTTATATAGTGAATATTTCTGTCTTATAAAGACCATGTTGCATAGAATAAATAAGCAAACGTCAAATTAATTGACGATTTTACAATCTTAAATTCGGCTGCAAAGCCAATATATGAGGGACCGACCATGATGTAAAACAGATATAGTTTTAGTAATAACACACATTGTAATGTAGACACAAATAGCGATACGGAGTCCAGTAAAATCTCCTGTATAAAAAGAGAACTACGCACAATTTTGTTTATCTGTATCGCATGCCCAGCATGTCGGATGTCGAGTTTAACTTTTTAGCTCTTTTAAGACTTCGCAAGGAGCCCGCTTGCGCTTGCACGGCGCTGTTAGAACCGGTTTGGACAGGATTTCGACCAATCGGCTTAAAGCGTGCTTGGCCACGCCTTCTTGTCCTTTTCCACTACTTTTGGTGGCCGATTCAAATCTGAAGTCTCGTGAGGATTCTACTTTACAATAATGTCTTCTAGAGTTTGCCAAAGAGTTTGTCAGAGAGTTTAAATTAGAGTTTACGTTACAAACATTTGCCTATCAACATTGTGTCTACATAAACTTGTGTTTTATCATAATAGCGTTAGTGCACATTAATTGGGTTCAGACGTACCTATCCTATTGCATTTACTTTTACACAAAATCCCCAATATCACATTGTCAAAGAGTTTTCAATTTATAGGTTTTCTTTTTTCCTATTCTTGTGGTTAGTGGCCAATCTTGTGTCAGAGATGTTCAAGTCGCCCAAAGGCCACCGACTTGGCTTCTTATGACAAATGCCGTCTTATGACTACAACCCGGATCGATGCCTGGTTCAAAGACCACTGCGGTCACCCATCCATATATTTACCTCGCTAAATGTTGCTTAACCTCGCCGATCGCTTACCGACCAGTGAGTGTAACTGGCTATGCCTGGTTTACAGATGAATTTTCTTTGACAGTGTATATTCAAGCACCTCTTTATTTTTACTAACATGAGTTTTTGAGTGTCTATTTATACCGAAGTAATTTTTTTTCCATTCCATACTCTGACTTAACTCGCCAGTGATAATTATTCTTAAAATAATGTATACACGATGTCACGCCATAATTTGTTGGAAATAAATAGGTCAAAAAATGTGGGAAAGTGCCTGTACGTTTGATATAGCTAGCCAGTGATATATGTTACAAAAAGGCGTGTCTATACTTCGATAGGTATAAGAAATAAGGATAGCTGAAAATACATTGATCGCTCCGCAATGTATTTTTAATTATTCAATTTTACTTGGAAAATAATGTAATTACTGTATATCTGTTATAATTGTTTACTACTTTTAGCCGGCGAGTTCACTATCCAACGAGAATATAAATTACTTAAAAATGTTGCAAGTGGTACAATAATATTTAAAGTGTGATATCCCACTAAAATAGGTCTCCGAAATAGTTTTAAGTATATAATAGTAATGATTTTATTCGCATCTCCCTGCGTAATGGGATGAACGGGCAAGTGACTAGTGTTGCCAGAAATCAGTATAAATAAATACAATTGTAGATTAATATGCTGCCTTATTAGCTCAATGATATTGACTATAATAGTATTATAAATGTCTGATGCATTTACAATCCATTTTGAAAAAAAGAATTATTCTTAACCCTGTACACAGCTATATTTTCCAGTATAAGCTAACCTCTCATTTCACGGAAAGCCTATAAAATTCGAGATCAGCTTATACTAGAAATATATAACTTGATATGTAGCCGTGTCTACGTCTGTCGTCCTCTTATTGTCAACAAGCCTATCCATAATTCAAAATCATATAAAATATTCGATTAGGAACTATCGATTTTAGGCAACATTAGGCGCAATCGAGTGTGTCCTTTACTCTCGGCGCTAGTTCCATTACACCAGTTTAATTTGAACTTGAAGTACGTACGTCTGTAAACGTTCCGTACAGAATCACCAATTCTGGTTTATATTTTTTGTGCGTTAATCATCTACTGGGATTGAAGCAATGTTTATAATTCGACCAATGAACATGAAAATAAGGTTCATATGGAAAATGTTGTATAGAAGCTGAAAGAAAATTGGAATTGGAGTATAGAGTAAAGCGATAACGACATTTCTCTGTCAGTCAAAAGCAAAATTGTATAGGTTACATCAATCGTACTTTGAAATGTTTGATTTAGTAAATATTAAAATTAAGTGCAATAAAGTTATCTTACATTAACTCGACATTTATTTCAAATATATTTAGGTTAAAGCTCTCAACTAAATGAGTTGACACTAGGTATCGTTATGTTTGTGTAAATTATGATTATTATGAATATGAATAAAAGTTATTAAAAATCGAAGTATGTTTGTTTAATTTGGCTGTTACAGCCACAGCCTCCTTTAGCTTCCTTCACGCGTGTTGGACTAGGGCGCCAGGGCGGTTGTTACCCCAGCGCACTTCTCTTCTCCGAACTGGATCGGCCTTCCCGATCCTGCTATGTGGTCTGCTGGAACATGACGCTGTCACAGGAAACCACTGCACTCCAATTGTCGTGCTCTGTTAGCATAGCCGGCACTACTGCCAGCAGACAGATCTTGTTAGATCTGAACAACCAGGATCCGCCGCTTGGCTGCCCAATCAGGGCACTCCTCGAGCGTGTACTGTGCTGTGTCCTGATAGCTTCAATTGGTAGCATTGTGCTACGGCCTTGCATCCTATCCTGTGCACCGCACGCACGCACTGAAACAACCGTGTGCGGTGCCATACGTGCGTCAGGCGGTAAATAACACGGTCGTTCTTGAGCCAGGCTCCGAAAAGTGGCAGGACGGTCTCGACGAAGCGCTTACAGCCACAGCTTGGAAAGAACATCCAGCACACTTCTTACAAATTGCTCCGCTCCAAAGCGCTAATGTTTTATTTATTTACCTATGACAACTTCCCCCGCACCCGTATTAGCTAATAACAGCGACAGCAGACGCGACGGCAGCTATCGCGCATCTAAGAATTCCCAGTGGAAAAGATTCTGAAATTGAAAGCCGAGGATGCAATTTTTAGTTCATTGATCGTCCAACAGACTGTCCGTCAACGATTTTCGCCTGCTTAATCGCTATCGGCAAATACGTAATACCAAAATGACGATTAAGAACGGCGTCTGCGCGATTCACGCCTGTCGCAAAGCGTCTGCGACTTACGTAATCAGCCCACCGGTCCTCCGCAAAGCGCTCGGAACTCAAAGCCAAACAAATTGCACGTCAAATCAGGATCAATATAGCACGTCAAACTACATAGGGGCAACAGGATTTTTATAGACGTCAAAAATACTCACAAGAGTAAGCAAAATAGGAACGATGAATAATCTGAGGTCTCAATTCTTCACTGGTTACGAGGCGGCAGAGAATACTGCAGCACATATACCATTTTATCAAAATTCCTTCAAACAAACTCCGCGTAAAGATTATCTCGCGTTCTACTATTAAATTTACTGATACAGCTCGTAAACAACCCTTGTTGGACATAAGCGTCCCAAATGATCACTGGGGATGTTGCCATAATCACCACGCTTTACAGGTGGATTGGTGATCGCAGTACGTAGTTATTAGCAAATGGGAAGATACTGCTGTCTGTTCCTTAGAAATCAACCCTTAGTCGCCTTTTACGACACCCATGAGAAGAGAGAGACAGAGGGTAGTCTATTTTTTGCCGGGAACTACGCGGAACTTAGTGGCATGGAAATATTATCGTCGTCGCTCGCATCTCCTCCCGTCGATTTCGTAAAAGGCGAATAAAGGACTCTAATACAGAATTATTTTAAAAGAGTATCCATGGAGTTTCTTGCCGGCTCTTCTCCACCAGATCAACTATTTGTAACCGTGCAAATAGGATTCTGACGTTTCATAAGTACCTACCAATATTTGGTTTATTTGAAATAAAAAACTGACTTTGAGACATGAAGTCCTATATGTATGTGTGTGTAACGAGACTAAATTTCTAATGCCTATTCACAATTATATTTTAATATTTTGGTTTGTAAGGAACCCAAAATAATGACTCAAAAACGCTTCGAGTTCATCGGTGACTTGATAACTCCTTTACAGTTCAGGCCACTCGTTTGTGGAATGCATTACCAGTTTTAATAAGACGAGCTCAGTTAATATGTGTTCAAAAGCCTAGTGAGGGAACATTACTTGTCACTGTAATTATTTTTGCTGAGAGTTTACTAAGTTTTACATCTGAATTAACTGTTTTTCGATATTTTGTCGAATTAATTAAAGAGTATTTGTATATGTGTATATATAAATGTTTATGTATTTATATATCTATATTGTGTATAATCTTCCATTAATTATATATTTAGCAAAGTATACGTAATTTAGTTATTTCATTATGCATCTGTGTGCACCATCTACTGCGGTATATATTATCCAGTTAGTAGTTAGTATTTCTCCAACCTAAGGTTGCCTGGAAGAAATCGCCGGGCGCGATAAGGCCGCCCATTGTACTCTAAAATATACTATTAAGCACTACTGTTTTATATCTTTTACCGATTGGTGTACATAAATAAATAAAAAGTCTATTATCTAGTTTAACCAAATAAAAAACTAACGGCTTTTATAAGCCTATTTTCATACTAAAAATCCCTTTCTTCATTGACTACCACGTCATCAAAACCTATAGGGTATTTCCCGGTGACCTATCTTGAAATCACGATCATTGCGAGACAAACTTATATTTGCCGTTAATTGCCTACAGGGTTAACACTGAAAAACAGCGCTGTGTTGTGGCTCACGTTATAACAGTATTATGCTGAGTGCTGCTGACTTCTTTGCCACTTTTGAAACGTGCATCAGCAAACTGCTGTCTTTAATTATTATTTTCGTTTCTGTTCGACGGTTTATCGTTCTATTAAGTACTTTTTTATTACAAGTTCAGTGTAGATATTAGTCTGATTAATGTAAATGTACTGATGCACGTTTGATGTGGTAATAAATCGTTTTTAATTTCTTTCTTACTTCTTTCTTTCAGTGTACCTAACTACTTCACGACCGCCGCAAAATAAAGTTTGTCACATAACACGTATGTACACTTACGGCCAATATTAATAATAATTTTTAGATTAAAGATTTTGAAATTCATCCGTTTTTATGTAAGGATCACATTTCACACCAAAAACAGACAAATCCTTAATCCCAAATCCAAAGTTTCTGGATAAGATTGATTATAAATTTTGGCCGTTAGGGATCCCCGATTTTCTACAAGGGTACGGAACCCTCTCAGGGCGCGTGTCCTACTTGTATTTGTCCGTCTTTAATTAATACATTTTTTATATTAATGTTAGGAAAATAATAGCGTTGTGAGCACGGCAATGTTCCATCACCACCATCTGCTGCAGCGTAGAAGGCCCGTTTTAAATACTGACATGTCAATAATTTCGACCGACGTTATGTTTACTGTCTAGGTGCCAAACAAAGAGGCAATAAAACCACACCTATGTAAATGAAATTTATATTCCGTGCATTTCTGGCAACATAAGGGCGGAGGGTGGTTGTCCTTGCTGGTGGGGGTAAAACACGGGATCGATGGGCTGCGACATGGAACCGGGCGGGTCGCCAGCCGTCGAGTACGGGTGATGAGGTGGTCCGCCCATCCATTGAGGATACCAGTATAGACCCTGGAATAGAACGAAGTCGTTAAGAAGATTAATTTTGTTTATTTGTGTTCAGTTACTATTTTTGGGCATGGAGTGCCATAGAGTATCTATAAATAATGGAGTCTACAAACCAATTGTACACTTGCAAAGGTATGCCCAAGGGATAAGTTTTATCGTGACATACTAAAGAAGGTAAAAGCAGAACATAACCCGTATGTAAAATACGTATTAGGCCTGTGATGATGATAGCTGAAGAAGTTAAAAGCAGTGTATGAAACTGTTCAAACACAGTGTATTTAAAATTGCATACGATTTACACACATTGACTGCCGCGCAGCAGACACAAACAAACTGTTAGCGTCCTCAGATAATATGAGAATATAGGAAGACAAAAATAAGCTAAAAGGGAACCGGCGCATAATTATATCCTATGGCGTCGGCTGCAGAGGTAAAACCAATGATATTATACCATAGATATGTTACGTCCTTAATACATCGCGCCACAACTCAGTCTCGCTGCACGTAGGTATAAAGCTATAAAACTACACACCTATGCTGTAAGAAAGAAGATACAAAAACTATGAGAGTAAAAGTGATAGCTATCTAAAATGACAACTCGTGTACTCAATGTCTATGTCGCACCTGTAATAAAAATGATAGAATATATGTTTTCCCTTTTCCTTGCTTGGCCTGTGGTTTGTTCGAGAATATTATTCTGTAGATATTTTGAATAGTATTTTTACTAAAATATTTTATATAGTTTGTTACTCTCGTGTGGTATGAGATCCCTTGTTCTTTATTTATTTTGCTTGTTATTTTGTGCATTTTCTATACGCACGACGGCATTGTCATTACTTAATTCATAAAACAATACAATAGTTTTGGTTTTTACCTTTGGCGAGCATGTAACATATCTACTTCTTTTAATATATAATATCATTGGGTAAAACCTACTATGTAGGTATAAGCAAATAAACACATATTTAGTTAGCTTAATATGTATGTGTTTGTAGCTCAATATTTATGTGTTTGCAAAACAAATAGGTAATAAAAATGAGCAGTGCGGGTTTTCAGCAGCGGAACCTTTGATGTGACCAAGATCGTGTTTATCACTTACATATGACGTGATGCGACAAGCAGAAATGCGCCTCGGCATGTGGCCTTGCCCAATGATATTATATATTAAAACGACTTCTTTTTTTACATACCTACTTAGGTATGTTGCATTCGTGCCAAAAGTAAGAACCAAAACTCCCCCAATTGTACAATACAATACAATACTCTTTATTGTACACCAAAAATAACAAAAATAAGATCCAATATAGAAAAAGACATGTACAAAGGGCGGTCTTATCGCACACGGCGATTTCTGCCAGACAACCTTGGGATGGACAGATTTGTAAGCGATAAAGAAAAAGGTAGTTCGCGGTATAACAATAATTTTAAGTTAATACATAACATGATATATATAATGAAAAAAATTGTTATAATAGATTAAAAAAAAAAAATTATAAGTATTATTATAATAAATATACAAATGTAATAAATAAATAAAAGAAGTAAAGGAGAAACTACAGTGATAGATAATGCTCCTTGACTAGTCTTTTAAATATTGCTAGGGATTGAGCACGTCTAATTGCCACTGGCAACACATTCCATAAGCGGGCAGCCTTCATTGTAGCACTTCGCAATCGGTTCACCTAGATTGCTATCTCTTTTACTCTTGTTGTTCTTGTATCTTCTTTCTCACGACGTGGTTGTGCAAGCGAGACTGTGTTTTGCGCGCCATTTAATATGGAAGTAACATATCTATGGTATAATATCATTGGGCCTTAACATAAACTGGCAGCATAACTAGACTAGCCTGGTTAAGTACCTACTGTTAACAAACACCCCTGCTGCTGTTTAACAAATATTTAGAACGGTACGGAACATGAATGCAGTTGAGTTTATGGTATGGTATCAGGACGATTGACTAGTTTATAACTTTAATTATAAAGCCGACGGAAGAGTCCAGTTGCACTGGACAAAATTTGGCAAGCTTTAATAAAGTCTTCACATCGCCTGTATTGCAAAATTTGAAAACATCCGAAAAATGTAAACTTTTAGTTGAGTTAGGCTGTCTGTGGCACATCGATGAGCGGAGAAAAATAAGTACCTATCCTCCCACTGGCTAATTTTGTCTGCTCGGCTACTCTCCTCTCAAATGGACAGGCCATCATATCGGCCATTTATACGTCCACTGCTGAACAAAAGCGTCGTCATTTTGGGGGGTATTTGCCAATACTGACCACGCTTGGCAGGCGGGTTGGTGAGCGCATTATGGCTACTGGTCCATAGAGGGAACGCTGCTGCCCATCCCGGTTTAGAGTCTCTTAGTCGCCTTTTACGACACCCAACGGGAAGAAAGTTAGTGATTCTATATTCTTAAATGGCGCATGGCGCCTCATGGAGTTTCTTGCCGGCTCTTCTCCATGACTATTTGGAACGTTTCATAAGTGCCAATATTTGGTTTATTTGAAATAAAAAACTTTAAATTTGACTTTAAACCGGGCACCACACGGAAAACACGGACTGGTAGCCTTCTACATATTATTGAAAAAATATGCTTGATGCATCTTTTAAATATGTAGTGAGATTATCTGAAGAACAACTGGAGTCTTCAATATCGCGGGCTGGCCACGTCCGTCGGAAGACAGCTTGCTATCGGATCAGTAAGCACACAAAGAACCATTAAAACTGTTGTATACCTTATTCCCAGATCCTTGACAAGTAAATCGGTACTCATTGACGGTAAGCGGGTCCAAGTAGCTGATGCCAGCAATGGAACCGTAGTTCGGCGGGAACATGTACCAACAACCGTCCAGTGTATCTGTGAACACATTGTTTATTGTTACAACTTAGGGTAGTTGGCCGGTAGCCAGTCTGCGTGCTCATACCAAGCGACTGATTATTAATTTCGGCCGTAAGAGATTCGGCAGCAGCATCCTACTGTGTGCAGCACAAACAATTGAAATCACCAATCTGCTTCCCAAATGAGTTCATTATGGCAGTCTTGTCTCGTGACCAATCATTGTATCGGCCTTTAGGGTCCTATTCATTAATAGACGGATTCAGGATGTTCTATTTTATAGAAAACCAAAATATCCCACATAAATCTACTGCCTCGGCATTGCTCAATCAAGAAGCTGCGACGAGGAAAGCGGCCGATACAGCATTTTTTTATTGGTCTCCAGTGGAATTTCGTCATAGAATTCCTTCGCCCCGGGAAAGGGCGGAGGGATATGCCGGTACTCCTAACGGCTAAAAACACCGGAGTGGTCATCTTCGGCACCGAAGGGGGGCTCCAGGAGCACGAATAATCTCCATCTAAAGCCAACCATTGGTGCCACGCCTTTAGGCACATCTCGGAGGGGATACTGTAAAGCGGCCACCCCCTCTAGCGGAGGGAAGGCGATTGTAAAGAGGCCACCCCAGACACCTCTTGGGGGGATTGTAAAGGATTCCCCCGAAGCCTCGCACAGAATCACTCCTAGAACCAGCATAATATATTTAGCTTAGTTATAGAGGCGCACAAGACAACTAGTAAGGTGTAACCCACATTGCTATTAAGATAAAAAATATGTAGTAACTCACAAGTGATATTCGACGGGCCCTCGGGCCCATTGGGGTAATCTGTAGTCACTGAGTATGCTTCTGTTGTCTGCTCGATAAACGGAGGTACTGGCGACAGGCCAGATCCAGGGTCACCCGGGATTATGAATGGACCTGTTGTAAAAAATACAATATCCCAGAAATTACATAGAAAAGTATCTGTTCGCACGACACAGGACAAATACTAAAGTGGAAAAAAAACATGCAAGGCGACAATCATTAGGTTTAAATAAAGATCGCGTTTATCTATACAAATAAATAAAATTGAAGTGTCTGTTTGTAATGTCAAAATAGCAGCTTTTTACTAAATGCATATGAAAGTATATACGTTACATATAACAAATAAACATTTTTTTTTTTGTCTTTCTGTCGGTCTGTATGTGTGTTTCGGGTAATCTCCGAAACGGCTGGACCGATTTTGATAGGACTTTCACTCGCAGATAGCTGATGTTATAAGGAATAACTTAGGATACTTTTATTATAGAAAAATAATTAGGGTTCCGTGCAAAAATTACCCCTTGAAATCCAATATACATATTCTATGTCAAGTGTATATGTCGAAGTACTCTAAATTTCTTTTAAATTAAACTCGGGTGAAACCGCGCGTAACATTTAGTTTCAAAAACTAAATTTTAAAAGCCTGTAGTTTCCATTTTTGCAATATCAAAAACTTTGCTATTGGACCCAAAAAGATACTGGCTGCTTCCTTTTTCACCAATTTATTAAGTATAAAAAGATCACGCGCCGCTGTTATAGTGGACAAAGACTTTTATTATTGCTCGAGTAGCTCATTTATTACACAAACTGATGGATATTGTAGCTTGTTTTGTATTAAACGCGACCCCTATTACCTACAGTTTGTCCCAGTGATACAAAATTCACTATTTAGGAGCCTGTATACAAAGCCAGAAGCAACTAAGCGAGAGCTTGATTGATTTGAACGGTAGGTAATAAAATAATGGGTTGTTTACATATAATTATAAAATTTCACAAACGCTTTCTATTTTATAATTTCAAGAGAAAGTTTGATTGTCTGTAGGTAACTCAATCACGTATTAACCGGTTCAGCTTTTTATGTTTAGTAAACAGAGGGTAATTGACCCGCAATTAATTTACCTGGACTAAACTACTAGACTGAAAGTTGACCGAACTGAGATTAAATTATTAATTGGGTATAAATAGGTATTCTGCTCTCTCAAAAGTTCAGTCATATATATCAGTATGATTTTTCTTCTCTTAGATCATGGCTTCTTAGAGTATCTTCCACAATTTCGCCAATGGCAAGTTTAAGGCAACGTTGTACGGTGTTCAGATTAATCAATCTTTACATATTCATAAAATAATTCTCAAAAATGAAAAAATCTACAAAAATATGTCGGCAACGTCGTACGGTTCAAAAGATTTTTCTTCTTCTTCTTCTCTTAGATTATGGCTTCTGTAGAATATCTTCCACAATTTCGCCAATGTCAAGTATAAGGCAACGTCGTACGGTATTTAGATTGATAAATCTTTACATATTCATAAAATATTTCTCAAAAATGAAAAAATTCTAAAAAATATGTAGGCAACGTCGTACGGTTCAATTGTTTTTTCCTAACCGAAAAAAACCAAAAGATTTTTCTATCAGTATGGTATCAATTCAGTCTCGTTTCATTGTCAATTTTGACGTTAATTGAATGAAAGTTTTGTACCTGTCCAAAATGTTAGCAGAATACCGTTTTGGTTTCGATCTATTTTCGAGTTCATCACAATATAAGTTCACGTTTGACGTTGTTTGTTAGTTAGGAGAATACCATTTGTGAAATTTATTTTGGATATAATAATCGGAACTATATTTTGATTAATTAATTGAACTTTTTTAATTACGAGCATTGGCCTTCAGGTGGTGATTAAAGTACTGACTTCTAAAAACCTACCGAAGCTAAGACTTCGGTCAACTTCGGGCAAATGCAAGTCTTCGGACCAATTTGACCTGCGGTCGGACATTACTTACTTTACGTGGTGGACTGATAAGTACAACGAATAGCTTAGAAATCTTACCGCCATAAAAGTTGGTGTAGTTCCATTCGCAGACATGGTGATCACAGTACAATGGAGAGTACTGCTCTTTAGTGTAGTAAGCCTGCCCGTTGGGGATCAGCTGTGCAGATAATATTGACATTTATTCATTTTTTTATTAAATCTAACGACTCAGTTTCACTAACGCTATTGAAGACACAACTGTCATAGAGATTTCTAATATTTTAGAGGCCAGAGGCAGAGACTATTGCATCAATCCCAGGGAGGCAGGTCAGACATTACGAACATCTACTCTTCGTCCCCACATCATGTTCCTGGCCTTTAACCAAAATATGCTTATGCAGGACCACTTCATTTAATATCGCGTGATTTTATTTTTAAAATATGTAACTATATTTATATGTGTTTTCCGTATGAAAGACTTGTTTTAATTAATATTTCTGTATTTCGATAAAGAAAAAGCCTTAGCTTGGAGCCAACCTAAGACTAAACATGAGGACTTGCCACTGAAACGGTCCTACTAATTTCACTGAAGAAGTACAATTTGAGGACACAAATTATAAAACCATTAATCACGCGACAGAGATGGATATTCAGATATTCAGGTGTGTGGTCTACACTCGAAAACCTTTTTACGGCAATCAGTTCTACGAGCCCCGCCCATTGCTACTTCAGTTCCTTCCATCAACTATATCGGCAATTTTAGTTATTCTACGATCTCCTCATTTCTGTTTCATACTCGTAGAGAAATACTAAATATCGTTCTCCCCATATGTCTATACACTTTACTTTCACTGTACTAAACACTGGAGACGTGTAATTAAGTTAGAATAGAATAGACTATTCTTTATTGTACACCGTTTTAAAAACAACTACAAGGAATCATTGAACAGTAACTGTACAATGGGCGGCCTTATCACTATTAGCAATTTCTTACAGACAACCTTTGGATGTACAAGAAAAAGATGGAAAACGACAATCAAACAGCAAATCTAGACAAATAAATATAATACGAATAGGCACATATTCTATAAATTACTTAAATATTATGCACATATATACAACCATATATAATACTTAGTACAATACAATATAATTAAACCATATACTATACTATATATTACTACGTTTGTCTTCTATACTAAACAGGAAGATGTTTTTTAACGATGCCCCACTCCACGATTTGGGCATGTGAGATGTATGTCTGTAAACTTTACCCATGATACAGAAGAATTCCTAGTGTTGAGTAACGAACGCCTTAAAAACTATTTTATAATGGGTGCAGCCATAAATCCCATAGGACTACTTGTAGACCATACAAATATTCGTTCCATGTGGGAATCGAACATGCGACTCGTAGCGCAGATAGCCAATCGTTTGCTAATGCGCCAACCGTGTCAGTTTCTGTAACTGTATTACGTAATAATGAGTACGTTAATCTATATATATCTCTAGATATATTTCCTTTCTCTCCTATCGTTAGATCTCGTCATTCATTCATTTTAGCCATAGGACGTCCACTGCTAAACAAAGGCCACCCCCATAGATTTCCACAAATCGTAATTTTGGAGGGAATTTTCCAGTAGTCACCACGCTTGGCAAGCGGGTTGGTGAGCGCAAAATGGCTTAGGTTTTACAGAAAGGACGCTGCTGCCCATCGCTCTGGTTTAGACTCCCTTTGTCGCCTTTTACGACATCCATGGGAGGCGATGGAGTGGTGCTATATTCTTAGTCCAGACAACACACGGACTGGATCTCGTACCAGCAAGTAATCATGATGCCTCATCCGAACTCCCTGTATGTTGAAGTCCAGTATGAATGATCCTGACGTAACGATGCAAGAGGCGGCAGTCAACGGCGGCAGCTTGTACATCTCTGTACCACACTTCACAATAGCCTTAGGCAGAGCGGACACGTCACGAATGTGCTGCATATGTTTCTTGAATGGAAACCTGGAATAAGAGACAGATACATGCGCGTAGAGACCCCTACCCCTACGTCACAGACATCGTAATCAAGTCGGAACTGGACATGTGTCTTGATTGCCAGGACCAGCGCAGATCTCAAATTTTTTTTTAAGCCTAGTGACAATACCAGCATCTCGTATGCCTTGTGGTAAGCGTCACGCCTGCCCATAACAATTGTAATGCTACCCAGAACAAGCCCTCCTTAGCACCACGCTACGTGGATCACTTTGAGACATTAGTATTTAGTCACTTAATTATATCCGGTAATTTCACTAGCTACCCTTCGAACCGGAACACGGTAATATTTAAACACTACTGTTTGGCGGCAGAATATCTGACATATTGCGTTGGTACCCTAGTCAAACTCTATCATCTCTCATCTTATTGCATCAACATCGCAATGTTGATGCAATAAGAGATCTCCCACCGATTATATTATATAGTATGTAAGTGACAACGTACCGAAACCTTTGAGAAGAGGTTACACTTAGGCATATAATAATAAAAATAAGAAAGCCATTTATCTCGAAAATATTAGGTCACAGTTTTGTCATTTTAGAGCACACAATGTATTGTAAACAACGCGATCAAGACGCTGCGTATTTATTGTGCTATAAATATTATACTATTGTGCTACTGCAAGCGATGACCTTATCCGTAAACTATAGCGAAACAACACCGCAATTTAGTTTTTATTTACATTGCTGTTTTATAAGAAAATAAATAGTTATTTGTGTTTTTATTCAAAATAGCGTAAGGATAAACAAAAACATTTTTTTATACCGAAATCAGTTAGGTAAACTGTAAAAAAAAACATCAATACATGAAAAGGTCGACGCAAAAGTTTTACGCTAAGGATTCCAGAATCATGTAGTGAATTCATGACATCAGTTTACGCCACGATGTCACTTATACCCGTTGTAATAGCTTCTGATAGTGCGTTTTCCCTTTAAGTTCTTATGAATATTATTATCATGTAAGAATAATCGTAAGCACCTGAAAATACAAATCCCGATGTTGCATTCCAGTCCATGAACGAAGTTATCCATAGAGAACATCACGTTCGGATCTTCTTCAAGAAAGTATCGATTATCGTCCATATAATGCACAAATCCAACGAAGTGGAAAGCTCGGCCCTTACAGTAAGGCGAGGGCCCTCGGCCCATATTGTAGATGTCGCTGTATAACTCCGACACGAAGACGTATACGTTTTTGCCACAGTAGTACTCTGGAAGAAGTCTTTGTCGATAAATTAGGTAGAATTGGCTGTTTGAAGAAAAGCGGAAGCAGACTTAAAAATAAAATAGGCAAAATTGAATTGAAGTGAATTTTGTTTGAATTATACCAATAACCAACCTGACTCTACTGTACTATAAACTGTACTGTTGAGTCAAGGTCTTTAAGGACTTCCAGGTTTCCAGCCAGCCAACCAAGACAGCATATAATTAATTTTTAGACCGAATATTTGAAATAGTTCGAATGTTAGTTTGACAACCACAATATGTCGCCGCTATATCTGCTTTGGCTCTTGAATATGGATGGACGTATGGATAACTAGGCTAGGTAACCTGGTGACCACGTGTCATCAGGATACGGTCTAGTCAAAGGCCAGTTAACATTTTGCGCGTACCAACAGCTATCGAAATCACGGGCCATACATTTGGTAGTGTAAATTATAATTCATACTGTTGTTATGTCTATTTAGTTGTTATGGATAACGTAAGCAGAATTAAAAACCCATACTGTGAACATATTGTAGTTGTATACCTTTTTTGTTTTTTTATTGGTGCCCAGTGGAAATTCTTCATGAACTTCCTTCGCCCCGGGGAAGGACGAAGGGGTATGCCGGACTCCTACCGGCTAAAACCACTGGAGCGGTCATCTTCGGCACCTAAGGGAGGCTTCAGGTCCTATACCTATTGAATAGGTCACACCATTTTGTTACGCCGTGTGATTTTTGGAAAGAAATAGAATAGGATCGATCTTTTAGTCATTAATTTCTAACAGACACTTTTACACTTCATATGGAGATGACGGAGCCTTTCACTAAATGATAGAGTCAGAGAAGAAATACTGAAAGATAGAGGACTACTAGGAAAGAGATTTGTCTAAAAAAGCAGTTTCATTAATCTTAAAATCTCACCTTCGTCATTATCATAATATCAACCGAAGGCCATCCACTGCTGTACAAAGACCTCCCCTGTAGATTTCCACAATTGTGTCGCCATTTTGGGAGGAATTTGCCAGTACGCTTGGCCGACGGGTTGTTGAGCGCAGAATGTTTAGTCTCCCTTAGTCACCTTTTACGACATCCACGAGAGGAGATGGAGTGGTACCTACTATATTCATAATCCGGACACCACACCGAAATCTTACCTTGACTCATGTAAAATTCTGAGGGTACAGCTCCCCCTGCCGCTGAGTTATACGTGGCCACCCGCTCTGTTTTGATAGCGTTATGATTGTCGTACATCGTTAACATGTTGTCTATCGTGTCGTCTAACGCTATTAATAATACCTGAAAATAGCAACAGGTTAAATATTGTGCTATCGATTGAACTTAAATGTCAGGCTTTGGATCTAATTATTATTATTCTTTACACATCGGAGAACACTTAAGTCGCCGATACCGGCTATCAAAGGTATACCTATGACAGTCGCTACAGGTAGCCAAAAGCCTGAAAGTCTGTTAATCTTATTTATTTGTCGATTTAATTCAAGCATTAACCCATAGGCCCATAAAGTAAAACACAATAAAACAATCCATTACAAAGAAGACTTACAGCTAACTTAAAAATACTTTTTTTATAAATGAAATATAATCTCTAATCACACAATGAGTCAGCGTCGTGTGTCACACAATGTCCGTTAGGCCTTTGATTCGTACGAACACTAACTCTCGACCAAAATTCATCCTCCATTAGGTTCGACAAATGTTTGGCCGGTGCCTCCCATAAAGGGTTGAATGTCAGACTTTTCCAATGCTTTTAATGCCGTTGACCACAATATTCTCCTTGCCGTTCTATCAAAAATCGGAATCCCGTCGTCATCTCAGGAGTGGTTCTCATCATATCTTCGTGGTCAACAGCAAGCAGTATGTCATCATTCCGGCCGAATTAAGTCCACTGCTGGACACAGGCCTCCCCCAATGATCATCACAACGACTAATATGGGTGTGTGCTCATTGGCGGGTCTTGCCATAATCGCCACGCTTGGCAGACAGGTTGGCAATCGCAGTTGAGTTGTTAATGACTTCGAAGGACGCTGCTGCCCATCCTCCGGCTAATCCCTTAGTCGACTTTTACGACACCCACGGGATGAGATGGGGTGGTGGTTATCTGAGCCGGCACCACACGGCAAAAGCAGTATGTGCTGATCAGCAATTATCTGACTGGTGCAACTTGGCAACTGGTTTGCCACAAGGCGGTATACTCTCCCCACTTTTGTTTTCATAATTTATCAATTCCATAACTAACATCCTCAATGCTCTTACCATCTGTACGCTGATGACTTGCAATTATACGTTCAAGCTGACATCGGCAATTTAAATAATTATATTTCTAGCCTTAATACTGAGCTGAACACGAGTTGCCGTGAACGTCGGTAATTATCAAGCCATCATTACGGGCAGCTCATTCCACCTAAAAACCTTTAATACTAATCATTTAACGCCGATTATATTTGACAGTACAGCTATTTCGTAATCACCTGACTTTAAGGATTTGGGTTTACATATTGATGATAGGCCAAGATGGAATAAGCAAGTATGTTGGGTTAGCCGTAATGTCAGAGCCATACTATGATCACTATAGATTTAAGAATTTTCTTCCATCTAACACTAAAAACCTTCTGGTCCAGTCCATTGGGCTTCCTGTAATTAATTATGTGGATTTTTGTTACTCGGATTTATCCCATTTATTAATGCTATTTGCATTCGCTGGAATCCTAATCACCAATTACAGGTAAGGTCATAATGAAAAATAGTACGTATTGTATGTAGTGTATTGTAACTCACTGACTGACTCTGTCACGTTGCAGGATGAATTATTCTTTTACTTTTTCAACAGGAGCCTTGCCACTCACAAGTTCATTCATTCATTTCACATAGTTGACAACTAAGTATACTTTTATAATTTTTCGGCCATATTTTCTTGAATAAAAACAACTTGATTTGACAAATTGGTGGCCTACCTACTTATCAATTAAAAATCGTCGAATATCAATTGATCGACAACTACTCATCGAATTTTGAAATAAACGAATGTTTATTTTATCGAAAGTTCAACACATCAAACATTAATCATACAATCATTACATCACTGGTTCAAAATATCGATTGTTTTATAGATCGATCGTTCGTGACAAAAACATTAATTTCATCCGTTTTTTTTATAAAGTACTTATAGGAAATCATTAAGTTCCCGGATATTTCTCACCTACCTTAAGTTCTTTGACGTGCATGTGAGCGAATCTCGCCAAGTGATCCGTTGCTATGTGCACATGTTCGTTTATTATATACTGCGAACAAAGAATAATAACTTTTAATTTAATTTGACAATGGTTTTTTTACATAACCCACTGACGAGACGAACCAGTCATTCGCCTGGTGGTAAAGTGTCACACACTGCGCCCGCCACCTCGAGACATGTCCAAACACTACTGCTTGGCGGCAGAATATCTGCTACGGCGGTGGTAACTACTTTTTCGAAATTTGGCATGAACGTCCTTCGCCCCGGGAAAGGGCGAAGAGGTATGACTCCTACCGGCTAAAACTACTGGAGCGGTCATCTTCGGCACCGAAGGGGGGCTTCAGGTCCTCGTAAGATCACACTTGAGCCGCCCATGATGCCTTTAGGCACATCTCGGAAGGGATAACTGTAAAGTGGTCAGCACAGGGAAGGCGACTGTAAAAGGGTCGCTCCCCTAGCACTTCTCGGGGAGGATTGTAAAGGATCCTTCATGCCTCGCTGTGCGCACACGGGTTGCGGTGTTACCTACCAAGCTGGACTCTTGCAATAAGAGACGTACCACCAGAAAAAAAATGCACTTTAAAATTAACTGGAAACCGTCATCCTGATAAAAGAATTGTGATCTTAATATGCGCTCCAATTCCTATTTAGTCAAATGCCAATTGCAAGTTGTCATTACATTATATTGCGAACAGTATCCTTGATGGTCGGTGAGATCAGTGCCATAATGAGTAGTTATAGTAGTTCGGGTAGGTGCATAAAAAGTGTACACATGTGCTCTCAACATTTACTATAAATTTATTATTATTAATCAATTTTAAGTACTAATTCCTAGTAATTACATATTATTCTTCAGAGGATATTGTGTGGCCAATAAAATATATGTCCTAACTTAAGAAATTGCACTTACTTGCCGGTGACACATTACTTTCACATAATCACTGTGTTTTTACTTAACACCTAAACATGACAACTCTTGCGGATATTGCGGAGATCCAGCGTGTCGCAATGACATCGCTCAACCAGCGGATGGCAGACTTTGAAGCCCACTTGAAGGCATCATCTCCCGGTTCAGACCTGAGCACCCTTCATAAGGATTTTGGCACCTTCAAGGAACATGTCTGGAGTGTTCTAACCGTGTTGCAGCAGCAGATCACAGAGATTAGCAGGTGTGTAGATATTATGGAGATGCGTCACAGAAGAAAATTTCTGTTACTCGGTGGTATACCCGAAGCATCCAATGATGAGAAGATTGCTGATGCCGTGACTTCTGTTCTTCAGAGTAAGTTGGGCTTATCTGACTTTAAAGCATCTTCACTCACTGTCTGTCACAGGCTAGGCACTGCCTCTGATAGTAGATCGAGACCCATTTTGCTACGGTTTGCTGAGCCTGAGGTGAGGGCTATAATCTGGAAGACTAAGACGAAGCTTAAAGGATCTTCTTTTGTGCTGTCGGAGTTCCTTACACGACAACGGCAGACGGCTTTCTCGACGGCTCGCAAGCTTTTCGGTGTAACAAACGTGTGGACGATGGATGGGAACGTTAACATCAGACTCCCTGACGGAAAGCGCTGCCGTGTACTCGGTCATGAGGAAGTTGTTGCGCTGGGTACGGAACACGGCAAGTCATTGGAAGATCAAGCGGTTTCCCTAGCAAAGAGTGCCAGTCCGCCCGCACAGGTTTCTGTCAGATCGAGGCGGAATATACCGAAGAAGAAATAACTGTCCATCGTTTTTCTTCTTTTTTTTTTTTCGGATTATAACATCTCCAACTTTTCGATTTTGTGTACTTTACTCAATTTTATTTTACTTGTTTTAATTTATTTAGCACTTCATCTATTATTGTTTGTCAAGTGTCAGAACTGTCAGACCTCAGGCTGTCAGCAGTTGTCACTAGTGTCAATCTTTTTAGATTGTCTACGGTTTCTGTTTGGATACTTGCTACAGCTATTTATAAATTGTGAACAGTCGACCGGCAGGTTATGCAACGTAAGTGAAATTTTTATTTCATAATTCAAATCATAGTATTAGTGTTATAAGAATATTTATTTTATATATTATTATTTATTATGTCAGACGATGATTCATACTATTCTGCCTGCGATACTCATTCCATCTCGTATTCGTCACTTAATGAATCTTTTTCCACAAATAATTTTATAAGTGGAGAGTTTCAGCGTTTTGAAAACTGCTTTAATGTATGTCACATAAATGCGCAAAGTATTCCCCAGCACCATTCGGAGTTAATGGATGTATTTTGTAACGTTTCTTTACATGCTATTCTAGTTTCAGAAAGTTGGCTCAAACCTGAACTTCCATCTACATCTTTTAGCCTGCCGGGCTTCGTTCTAATTCGCAATGATCGCACAGGAAAAAGAGCCGGGGGTGTCGCTATTTATTTACGCAGCGATATTCCCCATAAAATTCTATATTCTTCACCATCACTTTATAATGGTAATTCTGAGTTCCTACTACTTGAAATAGATATCAAGGGGGTAAAAGCCGTTCTGGGAGTTGTTTACTGCCCGCCCGCTATCGATTATTTCTCCACTCTGGACACACTTTTTGAATCTGTCTCCTCTGAGTACAAGCACCTCATAATCATGGGTGACTTTAATACCGACCTCTTGCAAAACACTTCACGGTCTCGTAGGCTGAGAGAAATCCTGGAATCATCGAATCTCACGTCTCTCACCCTTAATGCGACTCATCATAACATCGATTCTGATGATTCCTGGCTTGATCTCATAATTACCTCTACTGTGGATCTTGTGGCTAACCATGGCCAGACCGTCGCTCCTGGATTTTCTAGGCACGATTTAATTTACCTTTCATACAAAATGAAGCCCCCTAAGCAGCGGTCTGCCATTGTTTATCTTCGGATGTTTGCAAAGTTGGATAAAGTGAGACTGAACAGCGATGCACAAACCCTGGACTGGACCAAAATTCTTCAAGCTGCTACAGTAGATGACAAGGTTGCTCTTCTTAACAGTTCCATTTTACAGCTGCTTGATAAATATGCTCCGCTCAAGGCTGTTAGAGTGAAGCGTCCTCCAGCCCCATGGATTACTGCTGGTGTCCGAATGGCTATGAGACGACGTGACAGGGCTTTTTGGAGGCATAGACGAGATCGCAGTGAGGAGAACTGGTGCCTGTACAAGTTGGCGAGAAATCGGTGTAACCAGATGGTAAGAGTATCTAAGCGCCGATACATTTGTGAAAATGTCCTAAATTCTTCACCGGCTGATATATGGAAGTTTCTAAAATCACTTGGCTTTTCCAAATCACAATCCAATGTCTTACCTTCCAACTTGTCTCTCAATCATCTAAATAAGCATTTTTCAACATCGGCTACTCTTGCTGATGATGTGAAAACGAAAACAATATATGATATCATTTCCATGCCGATATTGCCTCCCGACTCCTTCTCATTTTCCCCTGTAACTAACCTCGAGATCCGCAAGGCTTTTACTTCCCTAAAGTCTAAAGCTGTCGGCTGCGACGGGGTTAGCAGAACCATGATAGAATTCATTCTTGACAGTATCATTCCCGTTTTAACACATGTTATCAATTTTTCTCTGCAGACTGGGGTGCATCCTTCTGTCTGGCGTAAAGCTTATATTATCCCTCTTCCGAAAAATTCTAACCCCAGTTTAGCTAATCATTTCAGGCCGATATCGATACTTCCATTTCTATCCAAGGTACTGGAAGCTGTTGTTCATAAACAAATCTCCTCCTACATTTTCAAGAATAACTTGCTATCCCAGTACCAATCCGGATTCCGGCCTGGTCATAGCACATCTACTGCTCTTCTTAAAGTCACAGAAGACGTGAGGAGTGGTATGGAGAATTCGAAACTTACATTCTTAATTTTAATAGACTTTTCCAATGCGTTTAATGCCGTTGACCACGATATTCTCCTCGCCATTCTATCACAAGTCGGATAGAATGGCGAGGCAATTCTCGTCGTCATCTCAGGGTTGGTTCTCATCATATCTTTGTGGTCGCCAGCAAGCAGTACGTGCTGATCAGAAATTATCTGACTGGTGCAATCTGGCTACTGGTGTACCACAAGGCGGTATACTCTCTCCACTTTTGTTTTCATTATTTATCAATTCCATAACTAACATCCTCAAATGCTCTTACCATCTGTACGCTGATGACTTGCAATTATACGCTCAAGCTGACATCGGCGATTTAAATAATTGTATTTCTAGGCTTAATGCTGAACTGAATACGATCGCAGACTGGTCACGTAATTTTGGAGTTGCCGTGAACGTTAGTAAATGTCAAGCCATCCTTACGGGCAGCTCATTCTACCTAAAAAACTTAAACACTGATCACCTTACCCCGATTATATTTGATGGTACAGTTATTGCGTTATCACATGACTTAAAGGATTTGGGTTTATATATTGATGATAGGCTAAGTTGGAATAAGCAAGTCTGTCAGGTTAGCCGTAATGTCACCGCCATACTGCGATCGCTCTATAGATTTAAGCATTTTTTACCATCTAACACTAAAACCCTTCTGGTCCAGTCCCTTGTGCTTCCTGTAATTGATTATGCGGATGTTTGTTACTCGGATTTATCCGAAGACCTTCTCAACAAATTGGATCGACTTCTCAATAACTGCATTCGCTTCATTTTTGGACTTCGGAAGTATGACCACATCTCTTTATACCGTTCCCAGCTTAAATGGCTGCCTATCCGTCAGAGAAGATCATTGAGATCTCTTTGTCTCCTCTTTTCCATTATTAACGATCCTTGTGCTCCTGATTATCTCAAAAGATTTTTTCCTGTGTTGGGTAGCTCTCATAGCCGTAACCTGCGTGCTGCCGAGAATTTGATTCTCCAGTTTCCTTCTCACCGTACTAGTTTTATTGCTAAATCCTATGCCGTCTCAACAATTAAAATCTGGAACGTGCTTCCCCTTGATATAAAGAAAGCACCGAGTAAATTTTCTTTTAAACGCAAAGTTAGGGAATACTATTTGAAATCGCTGGAATCCTAACTGACAATTATGGACATGGTTAAAATGATAAATAGTACGTATTGTATGTAGTATATTTTAAACCTATATATTTTACCATATCTATAGTATGTAGTTTTTATGTATGTGTATCTTATTATTAAATTTTTGTATTATATCTTTTTTGTACCATTTTTCAATGCATTTCTTTTTTAACCCAAAGGTTGACTGGTAGAGAATGCCATATGGCATTAAGTCCGCCTTGTGTACCATCATTGTGCATAAAAGTATAAATAAATAAATAAATAAATAAATAAATAATGAAAAATGGATCCTATCCTGATTTTTATTAGATTTCTCCTCCTTTTTTGTTATGCGCATCTCTATAGTGTTCAGAAATAAATACTTTTTCTTTCTTTTTCTTTCTCCTCCATAACACAATGAAGAAATGAATAGATTTATATATATTTATAATGGAGTTAAAATAAATAATATTTTAATAATATATAAATAAATATTACCATGTTTCAAAATGAATAATTTCCTGTGAAATATTAAAAATGCTCATTAGCAATAACTTGTTATAATCTCCTGTAATAACACGCCTGTAAAATATATTATTCCGTATGGTGTCCGGATTAAGAATATAGAACCACTCCATCTCCTCCCATGGATGTCGTAAAAGGGGACTAAGGGATTCTAAACCAGAGGGCTGGGCAGCAGCGGCCCTTCTTTGGAACTTCAGCCATACTGCGCTCACCAACCCGCCTGCCAAGCGTGGTGAGTACTGGCAAATTCCCCCCAATATGATGATTCAATTGTTGAAATCTATGGGGCCTTTGTTCAGCAGTGGATGTCTTATGGCCGATATGAATATAAAAATTATATATTTTCATATATCATGAAAATATATAATTTTTCATGAAAATAAGTTTTTACGGGTGCCGTCGTTAACACGGCACTCACGACCACGCTTACTTAAACTGGGTAAAAAAGGTTATTCAGCCCCCCCTCCTCCCTAAAACCTATTATGTAATGAATAACATTTCTAACGAAAAACAACGAAAGCTTTAAATAAATTGTTGTCTACAAGTTCACCTGGTCGGGCGCTCGTTTGATCTTCATCATTTCTATCTGGTAGTGCGCCAGGTGGTCCAGCTTGTCCGTTGGGTCATGTCCATAAACCTCGTACGCGTCGATGACCATCGCCAGCGATAGGTTATCGCTGGACTCTCTGCAGCATGGGTGGTTGCTTATGACATACGATTGCTGGAACGCAAAGTCTCAGATTACCTGATAGTTACTTCGAAGTCTTCATCATCGTCATCGTAACAGCCAGCCAAAGAACGTTCACTGCTGACCAAAGGCCTCCTCCATAGATTTCCTAAACTGTGTCGTCATTTTTGGGGAAATGACGTCACGTTGTGGGTGGTTTTATGCAACATTTTTGTAACCAAGAATCAATTTATAAAAAAATAACTACAGTGTTATTATTAAAAATGTAGGTAGCATAGTTCATGAAAAGGTTTATTCCTCTATCTTCAACATGGAATACTAACTAGATACGGCTAAGTATAGATATTTTACATGGAACGACTGTCATCAGACTCCACAACCTAAATACTAGGTAATATTGAAATTCTTAGGTTAGATAAAGATAAAGATAATGGTTATTTTTATTATATTAGATCTATGAAATTGCCGTTTGTATGAAATAAAGCATAGCAATTTTATTTATTTTAATCCAAGTAATCGTCCGAATAACCGAACCTCGATTGCATAATCGATGTATCTTTGCCAACGAAGTGGCAGTTAATTGATGCCTTTTTTAAGGAACCAGATAACCAAATTGCTGAGCGCTTGCAATTGTCAAACAGAATCCATTTTTCGTCTCAGCTAACAATTCGACTTAAAATTTCCGCGTTTCTGTGTTTGTTGAAAAGCGCGTATATAGTTCGTATGGCACCCATTTGTCAAGATTTTGTACCTTGCCTTATATTGAGTATCATCAGCTACCACAATAGCCTTCGCCGTCATTATCTACCAAAGTTTTCAGACGACCACGGGGTTCATTTCTCAAATCGAAATTTCCAGTAAGGAAGCGGGCAAACCAATAACGGTTTGTGCGTTCGTTTGTAGTCTCTGTAAACGTCGTTGATGTTGCATGTCTCTTGTGCGGTATGCCGCGTTGCTGCCACAACGGTACTCATATTCCATATTTACTTGAATTTTCAACGCACCCATGACAACGTAAAAGGTTCCAACGTGATGAAAACATAACACTTATCAATACACATAAGACTGACTTTGAATAATGGAACCACATTTATAAAATTATTTTGAAATTAGAAAACATAGCCAAACAAATTTTTTTTTTAAATAGATAGTACTGCAGAGCGGCAATTTTATAGGCAAAGACCTATTATTACTATAACTAGCAATATTTTGTATGTAAAGTCAGCGTCAAATAGATCTGAGCGTCCAAGGTAGTCAAAATGATCAGATGACATAAATTCATTTATATGTACGCAGTCTGAACTCTCTTATTGTTGTAAGCATCTAAAAGTGGTCAATATATTTAAGTAGCACAGTTTCCAATATTATGTAACATGTCAAGATGCTCAATTTTATGTTTACGAGTAAAACTTTAAACGGTATCAACGCAGCTTTTTTTCTTTCTTTCTTTAAAAATTACGTTGTCCCCACACTCAGATATCTCCTGTGTCGTGGGTGCGTTTACAAACACAAATTGCACACACAACCTATAGTAACCAAAGGCAACTCATATTAATAAAAATTAAAGTAACCGAATTATTTGTAATGACTGTATAGTTCAGCTAACATATGAGTAGCTGGACTATTCCACATCTAAATCGTATTTTTAATTTTGTTCGTACTCTTTGACGAGTCTTTTATTTGGAATACTTTTGCCATCTTGATCAACTAGATAAAAACTATCCTTGTCAATGCCCCGTATCACCGCAAGGCTCCCGCCATATAAAGACGACAGGAGGCTCATGCGTGTTGGACTTGGGTGTCACGGCGGTTATTACCCCAGCTCCATGTCCTTCTCCAAACAGGATTGGCTCTATGCCTCTCTCGGCGATCTCCTTTTGTAGCATGACGTTCTCACAAAAGCGAATCCATAGCACTCCAATTATTGTGCTCGGCCTTAACCACAATACTGCGAGGTAGCAGAGACAGATCTTGCCCAATCCGATCGACCAGAATCCGCCGCTCGGCAGCCCGAGCGTGTGCTGTGCGGTATCCTGATCGTCTCGGGTGCAAGGCACTCCTTGACTCGAAGCGCTCCTTAAAGCTTCAGCGACTGTCCAGGGTGGGATCAGGTACATGATGTACCTACCCACCCTGATTTGTACGTCACCAACGCGTATCTGCGACTGGGTGGTTATCTGCTCCGCGGCAGTTTGTGGAACCATAGTGCCTCGGTTTTGTGAGGCGCTATTATGTAGGCGCCGTAATCCGTCAGGAAAGATTTATTAGTCATAGAGTCCATATCACGCAGCCGGGTTAATTGTGATAGCATAAGTCATCGACTCCATATCACAAGCCATAATTGTAATAGCATTAGTTATCAAATCTATATTAAAAGCTGGGTCAATCGTAGTAGATGCAGAGGTCGAGTCTAGCGAAAGAGTTGAGAAAACCGTTGTGCATATAGAAGATATAGATAAAGAGAGCTAAAATCGCACTAACATCATCGCAATAACTCACAAGGGACGTACAGACAGGCACAGATCAAGACTGTGCAATATTATTAACTTCATACCGACATATACACTTTTTCCATTCAAATACAAAAAAAAACACAATAAATCAAACAGTAGATAATCCTCGATGTCATACTTGGAAGCTATAAACATACTATTTTAGGTAACGATGTTTTACACATAAATGTAATAAAATTTACGATGATGCACGAAGTGCAATAATAATAGGACAATTAAACAGTTGAAACTATAACAGTGTTTATAAATTATAATAGATTCCAAACCTCACTGTGACTTGGTTGTGGATCATCATATCGGCCATGTAACGTCTACTGCTGAACAACTGTACCGAACTCAGTGAAGTCGCGACTCGAATTCACTTAGAGATATAACGTAGACCTTTTTTTTATTAATAGAAAGGGTGGAGATGGCGATGATGGCGGACGATGATCACCCCGGTGGTTTTAGCCGGTAGGAGTCCGGCATGCCCCTTCGGCCCTTTCCCGGGGCGAAGGAAGTACATGAGGTATTTCCACCGGACCAATAAAAAAAGGGGCTCAGGCATGTTGGACACGTGCGCCGCGGCGGTTGTTACCCCGGCTCCGTGTCCTCCTTCACCGAGGGGGATTGGTCCTCTCCCGCTCCCGCTCTGCGACCTCCTTTGGAGCATGACGCTCTCACAGAAGGAGACCACAGCACTTAAATTTACATGCTCTGCCAGCATAGCTGACACTACTACTGGCAAAGAGAGATCTTGCCCGATCCGATCGACCAGGATCCGCCGCTCGGCAACCCACGCAGGGCACTCTCCGAGCGTGTGCTGTACGGTATCCTGATCGTCTCCACAATGGCATTGTACCGTGACCTCGCGTCCTATCCTGTGCAAGTACGCACTGAAACAACCGTGTCCGGTGAATACCTGCGTCAGGCGGAATGTAAAGTGGGAAGACAGCCTCAACGACGCGCTTTTGCACTTACTGTGGCAGCATAAGCCGCTCGCGCTGCCGCGCATATTTGGTGATACACCCACGAATCCATCTCCGCCAGAATATCAAAATGTGTAAAGCGCGCCAACAGAGTTGCCGCCTGAAAGGACACCGTTTGGTTTCCTCGTGCGATCCGTATAGCCAGTCTACGCTGCAGACCGTGAATCTTGGTTCTACAGCGCTGGATGCGCGAGAGTCCAGATGACCAGAAAGGTACTGCGTAGAGGACCACGGAACGCACAACTCCCCCGTAGACGTGGCGAACTTCTTCCCTCGGCAGCAGCCGTCGCAAGCAGCACCCACTATCCTTTCGACCCGGGGGACAAGACGCGCGAAGTGCTCTTCGAAGCCCCAACAACTGTCCAAGGTGAGCCCCAGGTAATTCATGTACCAGCCCACCCTGATTGGCGCGTCACCAACGCGTATCCACGAACTGGGAGGCGGTAGTTTGTGAAACCATAGCGACTCAATTTATATAGTTTTTTGACATGTGATTTATATTAGTATTTTTACGTTTTATTTATATTTGTGACATTTAATTTACATAAATTTTTGACATGTA
The DNA here is from genome assembly GCA_947459985.1 of Diloba caeruleocephala. Lineage (NCBI taxonomy): Eukaryota > Metazoa > Arthropoda > Insecta > Lepidoptera > Noctuidae > Diloba > Diloba caeruleocephala. The sequence goes on along the minus strand of OX381627.1, from coordinate 8,083,583 downwards.
AGTACATTTTAGAATTGTTGTAATTTTTTAATTTTTTGTGTAGTTGTATTTATAAATATGCCGTGTGGTGCCGGCTCAGAATACCACCACCCCATCTCCTCTCGTGGCTGTCGTAGAAGTCGACTAAGGGATTAGCCGGAGGATGGGCAGCAGCGTCCTTCGAGTACATTAACAGCTCAACTACGATCGTCAACTCGTCTGCCAAGCGTGGCGATTATGGCAAAACCCCCCGATGAGCTCACAACACACCCATATCGGTCGTTGTGATCTTTAGGGGAGGCCTGTGTCCAGCAGTGGATTTCGTTCGGCCGAAATGATGATTTATAAATATTGTATATGACAGACTAACGTGTTGCTGGGGAGTTTATTGCGCCATTTCTTCTCTCCAGCTGAAACACTAAGAAGCGGTGAAGAGTGGGCTTAATGGGTGCTGTCTAATGTTGACGTTCCTGAAGAACTAATAATTTAGTCTATTTTGAATAAGTGATTTTTTCATTTCATTTCCTCGGTTTTGTGAGGCGCTATTCGCAAACCCAGATCGCGTGTATTTCGGCTACGACAATTGCCACCGCTTGCTCGGGTTCCCTCGAAGGACTCCCCGCTGGCCAACACATGAGTGTCATCAGCGTAACAGACTAAGCTGACGCCAGCGGGGAGAACGACACGACCGACGGACCGTATCGTAGGCGAGGTTCGGCCGACAGCCGACCCCTGTGGAACCCCGCACGTGATCTCCCTCCGCTTTACGCTACCGTCCCTGCCCACGTAGTGAACATGCCTGTCGCGCAGTTATGGTCAGATGATACCCTACAGATGGGGGAGGGGGCACCGATGGTGGACTAGTGCCCTCCTAATCGCGCCCCACGGGATGGTATTGAAGACGTTGACTATATCAAGACTGACAGCCAACGCCACCCCACTCCACCGGGACACTGTATGTTCCGACAGCGAGCGGACGCGAAGAATCGCATCGATAGTGGACTGCCGCTGCCGGAAGCCATACTGGCTGTGGGCCAGGTCGGGACCAACTCGCAACTAGTGCTCAACGAGTCTTCGGGCAACTTCCTACCTACCTTCTTCAAGAGAACCAATCCAGCTTCCTTCCAGCCGGATAGGAACACGCTGCGACAGAGACAGTTGGTGAACAGCCGTCTCAAGCGGTCCCCAAGAGACTGCAATGCATACACCCACGCACAACCTGGAATGCTATCCGGGTCGGGTGAGGTGTTGCGAGCCTTCAGGCGGCCAACAGCTCGGTCCAACTCTCTTTCAGAAACCGCCAATTCCTCATGCCATTCCAAGGTAATCGGCGGGGTGTGACGTATTCCTACGAGATGTTATACCGTTCTCATAAGAATCATGATAATATAGAATAAACTCATACTTACAGTTAACATTAGAAAACATGACAAAAGTAACAAAAGTAGCAGTAACACACGACCAGGGCGGGCCATAACGCCGACTGTCAAACCGCAGTACATAGCAAAAGAAACTCAATTAGGTGGCTGGCAAATAAGTTAATTGCCAATCAATGTATAACAATCCAATCGTAACACGCTGCTGGTACATTTTATGACTCAATTTAGTTATAAATATAAACCAAAATTATTTTTTATGTACACACGGCTACATACCAAGCTATATAATTCCAGTATAAGCTGATCTCGCATTGTATAGGCTTTCGCTATGACGAGAGATCAGCGTCAGTTAGGCGTAGGTATGATATGTACTTCGCACCTCATGATCATCATATCAGCTATAGAACGTCCAGCGCTGAACAAACGCCTTCCCCATAGATTAACACAACGACAGATTACCTACATGCCATGTGTCGTTATATTCGAGCGGAATTTCCCAATACTTACCACGCTTGGTAGGCGGGTTGGTGAGCTCAAGTGTGATCATAGGAGGACCTGGAGCCCCCCTTAAGTGCCGAAGATGACAGTGGTTTTAGCCGGTAGGAGTCCGGCATGCTCCTTCGTCCTTCCCCGGGGCATAGGAAGTTCATGTAGAATTTCAACTGGGTCCAGTAAAAAAAGGCAGGTTGGTGAGCGCTAAATGACCACGGTTGATTCACCACAGGGTGATTCCGCTGCGAAGGACGCTGCTGCCCATCTCTCTGGTTTACGACATCCACGGGAGGAGATGGAGTGGTGCCGATATTCCTAAAAATGGACACCACACGAAATACAAATAAAAGGTTATAATATGAAAAGATGTGCGCACGGACACTGTGCAAGGGCATGTACATCCGCGCGCAACCATCGTCACGACTAGAGAAAATTAGGGAGACTATACATTATTATCACTGTCTTTTGATTATCATCGCCATTTGCACATCGGTGCATAGTTATCAAAAGCATACACCTGCGTAAACTTCGACTTTCCATCTCTTGCCGTGGACGTTGTAAAAGGCGACTAAGGGACTCTAATCCATAGGGATAGGCAGCAGCGTCCCTTCTGTGGAACACTACTCTCACCAACCCGTCTGCCACGCGTGACAGGCTATTGGCAGTCTCCCAAAAATTACGACATAATTGTGAAAATCTATAAGGGAGCCCTTTTTTTTAGCAGTGGACGGACTATGGCTGATAAGATGAATTCGTAATCGTAACAATGAATATTACGTAGATAAAGATAGATACCTTGCATTTATGTACTTAGCCAATTTTACAGAAATCAATAATCAAATGCATACTGAGGTAAATTTGCATGGTATCGAAAACCTAAATCATATCATAGTGTGTATTGTTTATCAGTCGAAATTAACATTCCATCCCCTGAGAAAATGTTGGCGTGTAGTCGATCTATCGATCGTCTCACCGCGCATCATCCCTGCGCGGTAGGAGATGAAACCACCCCACAGTACTAACCACCGTCACCGTGCCGAGCAGCCATTGTGTCGAAGAAAACGGTTTTTAAAATGATAAAACTTAACATACACCGACCGTGATTCGTCAAAAACCGACCCAGTTCTTAACAAAAGTGTAAATATATAAAATAAAACAAAACAACTATAAAACAATGAGTTTAATACGGTAAAATATTAGAGAAAATGGCTGCTCATAATACGAAAGGCACATTACAATAATGTAATAAAAATTAACATAGAGTAGTGAAAAGAAGTCTTCCAATATAGTGTAAAAAAATAAGAAAATTAGTTGCTAAATTTACAACGTAAAATGTATTAATAATTATTGAATATTATTATCAAAAATCGATGTCTTCCCGTTGATGTCAATTTAAAACTGTAATTGAATTTAATATAGGTACGAAGGAAAATAAATGTATACATAGTTGGAAAAGTATATCGACAATAATTACAGCAAATTAAAAAGGCTTATACAGCCAAAATATATTTTTTACGTGAGGGTGGTATACCAATTTCAAGATGATTAATCTCGGCAAGTTCAAATTGCCTCCCCTGAGAAATGTATTGGACGTCACAATGCAAACGGTCAGGCAGCAGATACCTGAAAAGCCTGGCGCGCCCCCGCGTCCTCCGCAAAATGTCAGGTTCGCGAACTTAGGTAAGTTATAAGATCACAAGGTCAGTAGGTGAATCGATTGCCTTAAGATAGTTAATTTGATATTGTGTGGCCTTTTTATATAAAGTATAACCTGGCAAACAACTGTGCTCAAATCAAGTAAGAAAGACTAAAATTACATATCATTATATACTTTTTCATAATTTCTAACTTTGCCACCAAAACAATTTTATTAATACTATTTTAGTATACGGAAAATGCATAGCGTTTTTTAGTTTATTCTCTTTCCCACACCAAATATTTAATATTATTCTAAGCGATATATATAAAGCCCAGAATATACTCATACCAATTATTCCTATTTTGCATATTTCAGACAATGCGGGTGAAAGCTGTGAACTTTCAACGATGAACGAAACGACGTCCCCGACCTACCAGTCAACGAATCCAACTAACCCGTTCCTGAGCGGGCAACTGCAGGCTGAGGATTCTTTCACTAGTTATCAGAATACCTATCCCCAACAAGACGGGGCTCCTCGGTAATTCAAAATGCATTTGTACTTAATTTTATAGAAAGTTAGCATGCTAAAAGTAGATTCTCAATTATATTATGATTTCAGGACTCAGAGCATGCAAAGCGTCGATTTTTACGCTTCATCCGAAGAGGGTGGGTTTGAAGAAGGAGGAGGCAAACCAGGCGCAAAGATCAATGAATATCAAGCAGCTTGGAACGTCACTAATGCTATCCAGGTAAAACGAATGAGCAAGCGTAACTAGGTACATAATTCTAAAGAGTCATTTTTCTAAAACTTGCTTTTTTTCTTTTCAGGGTATGTTCGTAGTATCCTTGCCATTTGCTGTCCTACAAGGCGGCTACTGGGCTATCGCTGCAATGATTGGTATTGCGCATATCTGCTGCTACACCGGTAAGATCCTCGTCGAATGCCTCTACGAGGACGATCCCGTCTCAGGACAACGCGTCAGAGTCCGTGACTCTTACGTCAGCATTGCTAAAGAATGTTTCGGCAGGAAATATGGCGCAAGAATTGTCAATCTAGCTCAAATTATTGAACTTCTTATGACCTGCATTCTGTATGTAGTCGTATGTGGTGACCTGATGATCGGAACCTTCCCTGATGGCGCTATTGACACCCGTTCCTGGATGATGTTAATAGGAATATTCCTTCTCCCTTTGGCTTTCTTAAAATCACTCAAAAGCGTCAGTATGCTTTCTTTCTGGTGTACCATGAGTCACTTGATAATTAACGCTGTAGTTCTGGGTTATTGTATCTTAAACATTGGTGATTGGGGCTGGTCTAAAGTGAAATGGAGTTTAGATTTCGAAAATTTCCCTATTAGTCTGGGCGTTATCGTTTTCTCATACACTTCACAGATATTTCTACCAACTTTAGAAGGCAATATGGAAGATCGGTCTAAATTCGAGTGGATGTTAGATTGGTCGCACATCGCAGCTGCCGCCTTTAAATCTATATTTGGATACTTGTGTTTTTTGACTTTCCAAAACGATACCCAGCAAGTAATCACGAACAACCTCCGTTCGGCTGGATTTAAAGGTCTTGTTAACTTTTTTCTCGTCGTTAAGGCGATATTAAGTTACCCATTGCCTTATTACGCGGCATGTGATCTCCTGGAACGTGCTCTTTTTAGGGGCAAACCTAAAACATTTTTCCCTGTAATTTATGCGTTAGATGGAGAACTGAAAGTGTGGGGACTTGCATGGAGACTGGGCGTGATAATGTTTACTATTTTGATGGCAATATTTATTCCCCACTTCGCAATTTTGATGGGTTTTATCGGCAGCTTCACGGGAACTATGTTGAGCTTCATTTGGCCTGCGTACTTCCACCTTAAATTGAAAGGAAATCAACTCGAAACTACGAGAATTGCGTACGATTACTTTATAATAGCTCTCGGTGTTCTTTTTGGAGTCATCGGTATGTATGATTCCGGCTCAGCTCTGATCAAGGCGTTCAAGATTGGTTTGCCATTCTAAATTTTCGTAATGTTAGATTCATTGTTGAACTATTTTTAGAGTTACACATCGTAAATTATGATTTGACGCCATCATTATGCGGCTTATTTTTAAATACCTGATTCTTCCTTGACCGATGTATTAATAAGTTTTGTATCTTTAAGTTAGTTTAGAAAATGTGCAAATAGTTTTTGTTTTGAATGGATCGATCAAGTGTGTTAGCGAACTTTAATTTCTTCAAGTAGACATTGAATGAATGTATGAAAAAACCAGCCGAGAGAGAAGTCAATCGCTTTTGACTTCGCAATTTTATTTTGCTCCAGATTTTTATGTATATACTTAGTAATAATTGGCTAGCTATAAAAATATATAATAATAAACCGGTGATCCAACGTCTTCCAAACAAATAATTATGTGTTTTTAAAGTGTGTAACAACGAAGTCTTCCATAAAAAAAGTATGCTATATAATAAGCAAAAGTATTGCTTGTATCGTACGAATAAATCTCAAAAACATATTTGGATAATATATACATTAATATTAGGTACTACATTGTAGTGAAATTCTAAAAAGGTTCCAGTGATACCTGATTAATTCTGAGATTTTGATAAAATTCAATTCAAATTTATGTTATATTTAACATTGCTTTTTACGTAAATATGGTATGTGGTATTTAAAATATTATTATTTTACGAGAAAATCATACAGAAAAATCTATTTACAAACATGTACAATTTACTTTATAAGATTAAGTTAATAATATAAATATTAAATATCCGAACTATGTCTTCCATTTTTAATTATAAATGTTGTTGATTATATAAATAGATTATTGTACTAAATTATACCTACATGTTGAATAGACTAGTTAGTTACGTTAAAATTAGATATTGTGAGAACATGTGATTATTGTGATACCAACGTATTGAAATTTCGTATTAGGTATACAGATGATTTTGCTGATAAGAAATAAAACTAAAAACAGTAACAATTGCCAATACTAACTATAAGTAGGCATACTTAAATAGATGACAGCCAATCCAGCCGGTTGTTATTTGTTTTACTAAAATAGTTAAATAGTTGGAAAATCCAAAAGTGCGCGCCTCATAAGCTTTAATTTATTAAATAATAATTAAACTACATCGAATTATACCGTGAAAAGTAATAGGCTTCTATTCCTCAAAATACTGAAGCCTATAAAAAAAGCCAGCTCGATAAGTGAACTATTTCGCTCGTTATCGTGACCACAAGATACGGGATCCGCACATACAGACACACGGAATTCCAAGACAGAACTTTTTTAAACAATTTTTTAATTAGTTTAAATAATAAAAAGAGTTTTTAAAATATCATGAGTGTAAAAAATAGTGTTTTTTCCCAACATTTGTCTATTTATATTCACTTATAAAAGCAATAAAGAATAAAAAAGTGACATTTTAAGTTGGAGAATCACTCGGTGTGCGTAAACAACGCTTCGCTTATGAGGCGTGTAATATGAACCCCGTAAACTGCCAGGCAAAATTGAAATCCGTTCAAAATAAAAATTCTTGTGATATAACTTTTCGAATAGACATTCGTCACTCGAAACTCGGACGTCACTCGCCAAGAGTATGATCATAAACTGGGCTGACGACTCCAACAGAATTCCATGCAGATTATATTCATCCTACTGTACATGAATGCATATCTTTGATTTGAATAATATATTAAATGACAAATCGCAGTTAGTTGAAGATATTAGGAAACCATCTGTATATCTAAAAACCTGTTGGGCTTCCAAAATTTCGGTGGTAAACCTATATGAATAAACGTTGCTTGTATTCGATTATGCCTAACTGTTTAGTTAATTTCAATATCCATGCTTATATCCATATGAATATTTAGAAATGTATCCAAGTGCAATAATGTTGTATAAATATACTTAATGGTATAATGTATTACGATGAAATGAACAATTCTAGGTGTGTATTTTAAATAATATAAAATGTTAATCGATATTTGTTTTATTTATGTTAAATGTCACACGATGCATGGGGTAGACACAACATTCCTGTATTTTTTAAATCACACATATGTCTTCTATTCTGTGTAGATTACCTAAGAAGTTGTGAAAAGAAACAGCCTCAAGCGCTTGGGGAGATCGAATGAAATACCAAGCATTTCTTTCATTTTGACTAATTTATTCATAAATTTATTCAGTAATTAGGTTAACGTAACCTAACAAACAAATACACCTCATATTGAAAGAAAAGTGGGCATTTTGCTAGATGACAACGTATGAGAAGTAACGCCAAAACCAACTCTGGGCTAGGTCTTCAAGTTTCAAATACAAATTTAAAAGATTTTTGGTCTTAATGTTTTTTTACTTACTACTTTACTTATGAATAGTCAGAATGTGATTTATATCTACTATCTCTTCTTTAGTGAAATCGTACTGTTTTGGTACCATAATGTCTTTGTAAAAGTTAACTATTCTTTTTCTCCCTACAACTTCATCATTAAAGACAAGTACTATGGTAAGTCAGCTATCACGGTGAGATTGTATAGAGGTCCTGGAGCTTCCTAATTTGGAACCCAAGTATGACGCTCCGGTGGTATGAGCCGGTAGGAGTCCAGCATGCCCCTCTGCCCTGCCCCGGGGCGGAGGCAGTACATGATCTATTTACACCGGATAATAAAGGTAAGCTACTACTGCCTTTGTCTCCATATTATAAAGAGAGTTATTTTTTATTTGTGGGGAGGTAATCTCGTAATCTACAGGACTGATTCTGAAAATCCTCGTTAGAAAGTTATGCTATACCAGATGGACAGAGGCTATATAGATTTAGAAGATCTGGAAGAGACTTGAGCGAAGCGAAGGCGGTTGCTAGTTATTATTTAGGGCTAACGATCGCTTCTTGTTTCTCAAGTCAAGCTATGCAGTTGTCCATTTGCTTTAAATCCATTCCCGCTTGTACCGATTCTAACTTGATTGATATATCAGATGACGTCCTAAAAAGAAGTAAGAGTAAGTATATAACAGATATTTCTTTATTTTTTTTCTTATCTATTCCGTTTTGTAAACGTTACCTACTACTAAACTAGTGTGGAGTTTTTCCCCTTTCTGGTACCGTTTACGGACATAAATCTCAGTCATGTACATTCACCCAGACCCGAAACAACTGTCTGTAGATGATACAAATATTTGTCCCGTGTGGGGATCGAGCCCGCGACATGTAGTGCAGAAAGCCTATCGCTTAGCAACTGCACCAACCGTGCCATAGAATTAGTAGTTATTATATTATTAGTATAGAGGGTCTTACTTTAATAATGTAAAATATTTTAACGCTAGGCTCTATGAATGGTATGGAATTCATTGCAATCATCAAGTATCGGTTTTACTGATAACAAATATTTAAATACTCGACTAGCGAAATATTTACTGAAATTATATTATTTTATAAAATGAAGGTTATTGTTATGTTTTTTTTTTTGCTAGAACATGCTAAAACGCATCATTGCAAACTATAGATTTTCCTCCAAAATATTTTGCATTATTAAAGTAAGATCCTATATTATATTATTGTGTTTTATATAATTATGTTTATGTAATATTGTGTGGTTCCGTGTACCTAATGTCCGGAATTAGAATATAGCACCACTGCATCTCTTCCCTTGGATGTTGTAAAAGGCGACTAAGGGACTCTAAACCAGGACGGGCAGCAGCGTCCCTCATGTGAAACAAAAGCCATACTGCGCTCACCAACCCGCCTGCCAAGCATGGTGAGTATTGGCAAATTCCCCACAAAATGACGACACAATTCTGTAAATCCATGGAGCGGGCCTTTGTTCAGCAGTGCACTACCTTTATATGATATGATGAATACTGTGTTTGCTGTTTTGTACATTTGGCAGCTCAATTAATATATCTTTCCTTTCTTTCAGTCCATCCAAAGGTTATCTGGTAGAGATCGCCTTGTGCGATAAGACCACCGCCTTGTACGAACACTTATCTTTCTATTTCATTCTTTTTTTATACTTTAAGTGTTATGTGGTGTACAATAAAGAGTATAAATAAATAACATTGACTTTAATATAAATACATCTATAATATAAACATAGAATATATAATATAGTTGTTTTTGTGATTGGTATTGTTTATTTATAAAACACATGATTTCTTCATTCAATAAAAATATAATCAACAAGGTTTTGAATAGTGATAAGGTAGCACTTTAAATTGGCAATTTGTTTAATTGTTCCCGCGCTAGCTACCTGTTCGGACGCCATGCTGTTAAAATGGACGCGCGCATTCACGCGTGCGTGCTGCTTGCAATATGTCTCCACCTTGTACAGATAACTGTAAGTATTATAGAAATAAAATAAGCAGTTACAGTCCTCGCAACGAGATATAAGCTTTATGTTTGCGCGAGTAAGTCCACAGATTGCGAAAATTACGTTGCGAAGACTGTAGGTACAAACGGAGTAAGTACCTATTTAAGGGATATATCAAACTCTTCACAATTATTTAAATTCCGCTACTGAATCACTAGCTAAAATTAAAGCTTTGTTGGTATATTACAAATGTTAAAGAACCATTTAGTTACTATTATATTTCAAAGTATAGCTTTCGTAAATTGCTATAAATTCAACTTTCTGTTGTCTTGTTTTGAATGCAATACAGTAATCTTCAACTGTCAAGAAAAAGGAACTGTTCCCATCCTTCTGGTTTAGTCCCGTAGTCGCCTTTTACGACATCCACGGGAGGAGATGGAGTGGTGCTATGTTTTTGATCCGGAAACCACACAGAATAAACGAATGCTTGAATTTGACAAAATAAAATGTATGATGTATATATGCACCTACATATTTGGGCTTTGAATATCACAACATACGCAAAGTATGTCGGCGATTCTTTGGAAAATATTAGTCAAAATTACGCAGATTATTCACCTCAACGAGTCACAATTCTTCTAGATTTAGTAAAATAGATGTCACTTTACGCGTACAGCTGCCGTACAACATACGCAACCACCCTTGCTGCCTGGGACCGAACGAGAATCTTACGCTAGCCATGATTATCGATGCGTTCGAGATCTACGGCCATGATCCTACGGACAAGCTGGACAACATGTGGCTGTACCAAAATGAAATGCTGAGGATCAAGACCGCTGAGGACCAGGTACTTTATGCAAATAAAAGTCCAATACACGTGTTCAAATTACTTGTGGTAAGTCTTTTACTGCAGCTCTAGTGTGATCGTACGAGGACCTGAATGAGCTCTCCAGTTGTTTTAGCCGGTAGGAGTCCGACATCCGTGGGACGCTTTGGGGGATCCTTTACAATCCCCCGAGGGGGTAACCGCTTTACAGTCACACTCTCTGGGATGTGCCTATAGACGTGGCATCAGTGGGCGGCTCTAGTGTGATCATACGAGGACCTGGAGCCTCCCTTAGGTGCCGAAAATGACCACTCCAGTGGTTTTAGCCGGTAGGAGCCCGGCGTACCCCTTCGCCCTTCCCCGGGGCGAAGGAAGTTCATGAAGAATTTCCACTGGGCACCAATAAAAAACAAGAAGGAGTCCGACATACCCTTGGCCCTCCGGAGGAAGATCATGATGAATTTCCACTGGCGACCAAAAGGTCTGTTCTTTGCATAATTTCTACTGTGAAATTTTTACCCTTTCTTGTGGAGGTCTCGGGGTTAGGGCCCCGGTTGTCCTCCCCTAAATCTATGTATGCTGAGAAGCATACGTATTTTGCGTTTACGCCTTCGTAAGCTTCGACATTTGTATACAAGTAATGCACACTGAGCACCTACGTAGATACTTACGTTTGCTTTTGTTCCTCAGTATTTGATCAACGAGAGAGTCCACATAGCGTCAGATCATTTAGGCCGTTTTGTGAAACTGCATATTCAAGAGCTCAAGGTATGCACAAACAAAATTATTGTTATAATTGTTAATGTTATTCTGTATATTTGCACATTGTATTACGATACTATTGTACTACGATAGTGATTCAAATTTCTGAGATCTGATACATTTTAACTGAATTCTAAGACTTCGATGAGAACAGTCGACAGTGGCTTGGAAAATCGATCCTATGAACGCCGCTTGAAACTTAAGTAACCCGGAAGAGATTTTTAAAATTTAAGTTATTGTGACGACACCTACATCACCAAATAACTACAACTTTCAGTGATATCTAGTCTAATATTAAGTGCAATTCTTCTATCCTGAATCACCTAAATATTTTATTACATATTTACATAATCAGCTCATTACTGTCCCACTTCTGGGCACGGGCCTTTTCTCACGATGAGAAAGTTTAGGCCCTAGTCCAGCACGCTGGCCTAGTGTGGGTTGGCGGACTACACACACCACTGTGAACATTTTGCAACCCTCTCAAGTGTGCAGGTTTCCTCAGGGTGTTTTCCTTCGCCGTTAACGCAAGTGATAATCAAATTTTGATCCACACATGAATTTGAAAAGTCAGAAGTGCGGGCTGTGATCGAACTCAGACCCTCCTGTGTGGAAGGCAAGCTTTCAACCACTAGGCTATCATTGCTGCGTATTGACAGACGGTCAACATCAACCGTTGGGCTCGGACCGCCAAGCATACCACCCGCCTGGTTAAAGGATTCTCGCTTTTCACTGCAGGAACACCACACTACGTTTCTCCATCCTGGATACACTTTGTTTCACTATAATTTATTTTTGGACATTTAGTCATACTTTACATCTTATTGACACAGGTCCTGCTAATCACGTTAGACGATGTCATAGACAACATGCTAACGATGTACGAGAATCACAACTCCGTGGCTGCCGAACGAAAAGCCACATACACTGGAGGCCCCGTGCCTATGGAGTTTTATATCAGCCAAGGTCAGATAGTAAACCTATTATAATAAATTAGTTAATCGAAAGGTGAACCATTTCCCAACCAGCTTCACGTGGAACGGGAACGGAAGGAACTCTCCGAGGAACAGTGTGTAGAGAAACATCATCATTAGACCATAGTAATCCACTGCTGGGCATAAGCCTCTCCAATGTTACGCCAATGCGCACGATCCTCGGCTTTTCTCATCCAACTCGTGCCAGCCATCCTGCGAAGTACTTTACTCTCCCGACCCTTCTTTACTACTTTCGCAAAGCCGCGGTCTCCACTCAAGAACAAGTTTGCCCCAACGGCTGTCGGTCAATGTCGACTTGTCAATTGACACTTTGCTTGCTATAATGAGCTACGTTGATGACTATGGTTCTCTGGCAAATAACTTCATTCAGGATTCGATCCTTTAGAGAAACTCCAAGCATAGGAGAGGGCCTCCATAATTCGCAGAGCAGCTATAAATTTGTGAATTAGTCGTACCGTTAGTGTCCACGTTTCGGCGCCGTATGTCATAATTTTGACGCACTGATTAAAGACTTTTATTTTGAGGTTCTGTTGTATAGACGACGAAAACACTCACCCAATTTCCAAAATGCCTGGGCGGCATTCGGCCCAGCGGAATGCTTATATAGGCCTCTTTCCCGAAATTGTTTCTACCCAACTACAGAGTTTACTCGAGATAAACGTATTGTTGAACAACTTCGAGAGCCGAGAGAGAGATAGTGTAAAGAACAGTCACCTACGTCAAACTTAACCCGGAAACTTCGTAAACCCCTTTGAATCAGTATGTCGCTCGGTAGCCATTTAGCCGAAAAGACCAAAATATCCCACTTAACATCTTCCTAATTTCCATTTCCATACCGTATGATTCCTGGCAAATAATAGACCACCCCTCTCCACCACATGAGTGCCATAAAAACGACGAAGAGTTGATATCGAGAGGATGGGCAGCAACATTCTTCCGTGTGCTATTAACAATATACTGCGATCAGCAATCCGTCTGCCAAGTGTGAAGATGTTGGCAATACCCGCCATGACCATTCATTGTTGATGTGATGAATTTCTTTATCCGTCCTGCACTTAAACATTTGTAATTTTCGATTTTAACTTACGTTTACTGATGCAAAAATAATTAAGATATTTTCTACAGAGTTCTACTGTGGCAAAAATGTTTACATCTTCATATCGGAGCTATACAGCGACATATATACGATGGGCAGGGGCGCAGCTCCCTACTGCAAGGACAGGGCCTTCGTGTTCCTCGGTTTCCTGCACTTTCACGAAGAACAGAAGTACTATTTACTAGACGACCCGACCATATCATTTCCGACTGACAACTACCTGCATGGCTTGGAGTGTCATATGGGTATTTGTGTGTTCAGGTTAGCTGGCGATTATTTATAATTCAGAAACTTCTTAGCGAAAAGGTTTAGGCAAAAACCTATATCTACTCACCAGGTCACCGATCTCATTTCAGCGATAATAATTGTGAAACGTTAGAATGTTGAACAGAACATGAACAGTTGAAAGAAAGAAAGAAAGAAATAATTTTAATTTAAATTCTTTCCTGTCTTTCTTTTTTTTGTTCTGTCAAAAATATTTATCGTATATAAGTACCTACAAGAATAATGGGCAAGCCGCGATTATACGAGTATAACAGGTTTAAGAGACATCGTAACGAAAATTTATACCGAGAATTTAATACATAATTCTGGACCCTCAGCGTTAGAATATTGCGTCGGTAGTACTGGACGTCCTTTGGCGTGGGGTTTCGTGGGGAAACCCTCATGGACTTTCTCCGTCTTGGGAAGGACGGAGGGAGATGCCGAACTCTTACCGGCTAAAACCCCACGGCCTTACACTTACCTCTAGCCGGGGATGAGGTGCACGCTTTGTCCTTCACTGTTTGACGGGCCCTGTCTCTGTGCGACCTGGCTGGCGCCACCTATTGTCAGAGAGGTGCGTGTGATCTGAGCCTGTTTCTGTTCGGGTGACAGACCGCTACTTATCGTGGATATATCGGAGATCGTTCAGCGCCCTCCTCCAGCGCCCGCACCCGGTGAGTTTTCTGCGGCGGAGATCAGTGATGGTCTCCTCCCGTCCCCACTCTGCCGCTTCCTTTGCTTGCATCACATCCTGGCAACAGGACGCGACGGCATCCCACGCGCTCTCGCTCTGGATGATGGTGAACCACGGCCGGAAGCGAGAGGTCACCTCCTTCAACGCCGCGACGAGATCACAGCGCAGCGTTGCCCAAGCTGGGCACTCTTCCAACGTGTGCTGCGCCGTATCCTCCGAATAGTCTCCGCAGTGCACTACCATGTGTGTGTATCCGCTCGTGACTAGCTTCGCGTTCGACCAGATTGGCGCAAGATAAAGATCGTAAAACGCTAAGAATTAAAAAATTACATGACCGTTACATTGTGCCCTGTGTTACACTGTAAATTACTCAACTGTGGAAATATATGAGTGAGGCCTTTGTTCAGCAGTAGACGACCTTTGGCTGATAATGATGATGATGGTTATGAAGGTAAAAAGTGGCTATACCCACAAATAAAATCTTTACCTACTTATTTACTGTGAACAGCACCGGCTTTAGGCGAGATATTTTTCAGCGCCCTTTATTTCTTAATAATAATTGGCTTTTATTTTGTGACATCATTATTAATATACATTCAGTCAAAAAAGTATCGGGAATGGATGATTTGTTTTTATGGTTCCAAATTCAAATTTTTGTTTTTATTGTTATTAGATTGGCACAATTGTTTTCCATTTTGGCGCGGAGTTTGAGTTGCATCTGTTATTTATATTAAATACAGTGCTGTTTTTAGTTATATCATATCTAGTGTGTATAGCGAATTTCACTATGGACAAAAACACGAACAAAGAGTTTGTCTTAAATTTTGGATCGCCAATGGAATTTCGTGTCTGGAGTCACTTAAAATGTTACAGAAGGCTTACGGTGAATCGACTTTATCATAAACACGTGCTTATGAGTGGTACAAAGCGTTCAAAAGCGGTCGAGATGTGATGGAAGACTTGCCTCGCTCTGGTAGGCCATCAACGTCTGCAACTGAAGTTAACATCGCAAAAGTGAAGGAAATAGTGACTGAAAATCCTCATTCAACTTTGAGAGAGATAGCCGCCGAACTTTCTGTATCTCACGAGTCGATCCGTACCATTTTAACTAATCATTCGGGTATGAAACATGTTACCGCTCGGCTAGTCCCAAAAGACCTGAACTTTCTTCAAAAACTCAATCGCATGAGAGTCGCTGAGGACATGCTAGAACGAGTCAATTCCGACCCAACATTCGTGAAACGCATTGTTACTGGTGACGAGACGTGGGTTTACGAGTTTGACATGCAAACTAGTCAACAAGCTTCGGAGTGGCGCCTTCCAACTGAACCGAAACCGTAAAAACCACGCCAAAGTCGATCAAAAGTCAAAGTCATGTTGACTGTTTTCTTTGATTATCGCGGTGTTGTGCACTCGGAATTCTTGCCGGAAGGTCAAACGGTAAATAAAGAATATTATTTGAGCGTTATGCGGCATATAAAAGAGCAAATTCGAAGAAAAAGGCCAGATTTGTGGAAAGAAAATTCTTGGATTTTGCACCACGATAATGCGCCTTCACACACGGCCGTAATTGTGAACGAATTTTTGACCAAACACTCAACAAATACCATCGAGCAACCACCATATACTCCAGCCGACTTCTTTCTTTTTCCTAAACTCAAATTACCACTTCGCGGCACCCGTTTTCAATCGGTAGAAGACATAAAGGAGAATTCGCGGCGAGAACTGAACTCAATTCCGGAAACAGCGTTTAAAAAAAGTTTTTATGATTGGATTATTCGTTGGCGTAAGTGTCTCGTTTCTGAAGGAGCATACTTTGAAGGTGATAAATTTGGATGAATAACAAACATTTTATGTATTATTGATCTTTTCCCATTACTTGCTTGATAGAGTAGTATGACAGATTGATACGTGAGTCAAAGCGCCGCATTCGCATACGGCGCGGGCGTGGCGGCCGCTTAGCCCTAGAGCCCCGGGCAAACACCCGGGTCAGCCGTCCACGATTTGTGTTACTGCGCTCGAAAACGAGTGCTCCGAATTCGATCTGTGAGCGTTACGTACAAACGAGCCTAATGACACGTCAAAGACCATGTTCTGTGACCACATACACATATTAATTTAATTCTGCCTTCAAAGGTTTCCTTTCAAGAAACTTCTGCAACGAGTACGCGACGTATCTGCCCTTCCAAAGGCTATTGTCAAGTGCGGCACAGAGATGTACAAATTGCCGCCGCTGTCAGCTGCCTCTTGCATCATCACGTCAGGGTCATTCATACTTGACTTTAATATCCAGGGTGTTCGGTATCGCCACTACGACTATTTGTTGGTGAGATATTTCAATTTTTTATAAACCTTGGTGAGGCTTCTATTACTCAAAAGAGATAACCACAAAAAACTACCTCTTTTTCACTGTTGCTTTTATGCCATAACTGTATTTCATCAAGCGTAGGGTTCTCTTTTGTATTCCCCCCAAGATGGACCTGGGGGGCGGCCTCGTAGCAGTCGCCTCTGAACTAGAGGGGGTGACCAATTTACTGTCTCCCCCTATAAGATTTGCCTAAAGGCGTCGCACCAATAGGCAACTCCAGTGTGCTCTTTGTCGACAACCGGGAGGCCCCGTTCGGTACTGAAGATGACCACCCAGGTGGCTTTATCCGGTAAGGGACCGACATATCCCTCCGCATTTCCCCAGGGCAGAGTAAATCCATGAAGGTTTCCAATGCGGTGAAAAATAATTCGTCTGTACCCTTGAAAGAATATCCTACTAAAAGCTATACAACCTTGTGCTATACTTGCAGACTATACCTAATGGCAACACCTACTACACCAAAGAACCTCACTCGCCGCTGATCTGTGACCATCACGTGTGCGAATGGAACTACACTAACCATTACGGAGGTGAGCAACTAGAAGTTTTAAGTTTATTCAAGCCTGGGTACCTATTCTATTCATCTAGAACCCATATCGAAGACTACTGGTTGGATTATGCGCTGTGGCACACAAGTCTACCTTCGGATTTATTGGCACTGGTCCTCTGACGTTTACACTATACGGTACGTCAAGTGCCACTTCAACCAAATAATCCTTAAAACTTCATATGTCGAAGTATGACTAGCGGAGGGAACCATGCGATGTAAGAGGCTTAGAACTAATCTTTGTGATTGGAAATCTTTATTATTTAGTCTTAGATTTGGTTTGTTCGAAACTAAACTGATAGTGAAATTAATATGTATAAAACTAAATAACGAATGTCTTGAAGTGAGCGCAGCGTACAGGACTACGCGTGTGCTTCTCTTCACCAAACTGACTGTTTCGTAACATTGAAGTGTTTCAACAGATGGAAACATGATTAATGT
Source organism: Diloba caeruleocephala (assembly GCA_947459985.1). Classification (NCBI taxonomy): domain Eukaryota; kingdom Metazoa; phylum Arthropoda; class Insecta; order Lepidoptera; family Noctuidae; genus Diloba; species Diloba caeruleocephala. The sequence continues at coordinate 8,065,796 of OX381627.1, read as the reverse complement.
TTCAAATGCAGCATTTGGATCAAGAACATTACTTTGCTCTTTACACCGTGCAGTCATGTCGCTTACGAGTGACGGAGACAATTCCCGAGTTATCTGTAAACGCACACTGAATCTGAAACTGAATCACTGAGCGGCTAGCGACAGAGCGGGAAACATAATTCAATATAAGCTAGTGAGAAAGCGATACCAAATCATATGAATCTCAGATATTGTCGATGCCTACGCAAAAATAACCACTATTGCGCTTTTGTTTTTTTTATGAGCCACATTTTTTTCTTAACGCAATGACCAATGTTCCAATTATTCCAAATGAAACATCAGATTTTCGTAACAGTTCACTGTTCCAGATGCAAAAGTTCCAATCGCAAAAATGATGACACTTCCCACGCCTATACTGGACTACTCGCATTACGGTTATGGGCTAGCGTGACGCTTATCACCATGCGAAAAACAAGTCTCGTCGCTAAGTTGTACAAAAAAACTACACTGCCCCAGTGTTGTAGCCATGCATGACCCTAGCTCATAACGTTACAAACGCTACTTTATTCTCTTCTTGTATTTCTTTTGAAGCTGCTTTTATGTGCTATTTAAATTTGTTTTCTCAGGTCCGTTCTTAATCCCCGGTGACCCGGGCACTGGTATAGACGCTGTGCCGCCATACATCGAACCTACGCCGAAGCCAGACGGGGATGGCGAAGAAGAAAACATTACAGTGCCTTGTAAGACATTTACCTTTTGTATTATAACGGGAACAACGCGGCGGATTATTTTGTGTAGGATACAACATTGCTTAATACTTTCAGCCGTGTGTTAGAAGGAAAGGGACTAGGGATACCGGCGCAAATATTCGCCTTTCATTAGCCGAGCTGGCGTATGAGCGAAAGGCACATAACAAGCATATTTGAAGCACCGCCATTTTCAATTGCATTTTATGTTAGCGGTAGTAGATACATTTACTGCCGCGTTTCAAATAATAGGAATATTCTAGAGACGTCACAACTTTATCGGGTTCGAGATATATATTTTTGTATATCTCGAATGAAGAGAACTTAGATCTAAAAACATCTAAAATCATTAATAACTTTAATACAGGGGCGATAATTATAATTATCTAACGGTGGCGATTTAAGGAACTAAAAGGTTTGTACGAAGCACAGAGAAGCCACGGCACGCAAAATTATATGTGTTAGAATTTTGTAAGAACTAATGATTAATATTTGCCTAAGCTCTACACTACTCTACAGATATTCTCGACGGGTGTCTGTTCATGTACCCACCGAACTACGGCTCCATCGCCGGCAAGAGTTACCTGGACGCCATCGACCTCCACGACGACAGGTTCACCTGCAACGCAGCTGGTGCGAATAAGGTAAGATTACCGATGGTACGCAATATGAAAGCCAACATGGTCGAGAATAAACACCTCTGAGATGTACAGAAAGTTCTGTAAGCAGACAATATTCGGAAACAGCAAGGCCCAGAGAGCAAATATCGCTGTAAAACTCATAACGATGTTATGTTCATATCATGTTTTTATCGCTTGGCGATCGAAGATGTCATCTCGTTCCTCTCTACCCCTCAGCCACACTGCTCCTCACTCTGCTCATTGCGGTGTCGCGATGTTGCCTTAGGCAGCCACACACTTCTTTACTCGAGCTACTCATCAACATGCATTTAATTTAAAATAAATCGGATTAATTCGGCATAGACGGTTGACATATATATGCGCCATGCACACTACTAGTCTGGCATTTTTGCTGAACTAGACCTGTTTGGCGCAGCTGTGAGGCATACAAAAATGTTTTCCTTGTTTGTATTGTATTATTATGTGTACCACATTGTCTGTATAAAAAAAAATATTTTCTGTTTCTCTCTTTTCCTTTTTAATTTTCTGTTTTCATTTTTTGCACGGCACCCTAATAATTATTTTACTTTTTCTAAAATATGATAATGAGCACGCAGATTTCCCAATTAGCGCGCTCGCGACCCCCTAGGCCCCCTGCCATATAAAAACGCCAGGGGGCTCAGGCGTGTTGGACCCGGGCGCCGCGGCGACTGTTACCCCGGCTCCGTGTCCTCCTCCTCCGAGCGGGATCGGCCCTCTCCCGATCACGCTCTGCGACCTCCTTTTGGAGCATTACACTCTCACAGAAGGAGACCACAGCTCTCCAATTTTCATGCTCTGCCAGCATAGCCGACACTACTGCTGGCAAAGAGAGATCTTGCCCGATCCTATCGACCAGGATCCGCCGCTCGGCAGCCCACGGACTCTCCGAGCGTGTGCTGTGCGGTATCCTGATCGTCTCCACAGTGGTGGCACTGTGCCGTGACCTCGCGTCCTATCCTGCGCAAGTACGCACCGAAACAACCGTGTCCGGTGTGTACCTGCCAGTGATAGTACCGTCAAAATCGGTCTAGCCGTTTCGAAGATAAGCTGAAACAGACAGACAGACAAAACTTATAAAAATGGTTTTTTTTTTTTGTTATAAACTTTAATATGTATTTAGTAAAAACCTATTAATTTGACATTATCGACACTTTTATTTATTTGTATGGCTAAAATGATATCGATGTTATAAAAGGAAACAATATTGTTATTTAACAATGTTTTTCATTAGACCATTCATCGGCCGGCGGCTTGACTGGTAACCTAAAACCTAACACGTGCTGTTTTCGATATGAGCGTTAGATACGAACTGCGATCACGCGACTATGTGGCCGGCTACTGGTGCTCATATTGCGGGTTCTTTGACTCGCGTATAATAACCCGACAAGAAAGGGAGCGGCACCGACGACTCACGAAGGTGGCCGAATGGCACGACCCGACTTGCCACAAAAGCTGGTCTACCCACGTATAGGCCACAAATTACTATATTAGTAGTACTTAGTATAGGCGCATCATTAGATGTTTCACATCAAAAGTATTACAGTCGAAACCGGATATAACGACGCATCGGTTATAAATCGGTCGGTAAATCGGTAATACTAGAAGGAATTTTGTTGAAGAACCCAACACCGGTATTGGAAACAGTGTTTGGGATGGAGAGGTTAGAGCTTGTTTATATATACTCGAAACAACGTCGGTCCTAAAATGTAACCCTAGGGGACTCCAAAAGTAAGGTGTTCCAGATCACTCACAACAGAATTGATTGTAACACAAACATTTCATGCGATCAGATAAATAACTACCGAATATTTTCAGTACAGACAGACACCTATTCGCTGGAGCTTGTGAATTAGTATGGGGACAGTGACAGTGTCGAAAGCTCTCGAGAGATCCAGGAAGATGGCCATGCACCTTGTTGTCATCTAGATGAGATACAATTTCATTATTTAGGGCCAAGACAGCATCCTCCGTGGAGATGCCACCCCTAAACTCATGTTGATTAGCAGCTAGGATGTTAAATTTATTTAGGAGGAGACTAAGCGGTTATTTAAAGCTTTTTCCAAGATTGTTGATAGAGCTGGTTGGATAGAGATGGGTCGATAGTTATCAACACTGCCCCTGTCACCGGCTTTAAATATCGGGTGAACTATAGCTCTTTTAAAAAGTATAGGGACAACGCTAGAAGCAAAAGAAGCATTACAAAGTTATGTGATTACTGTGACTAGAGTGGATCTGCATAAAAATATTTTTGAGGGTATATTGTCCCATCCAGATGCAGTCTTCTTTTTAGGCTACCGATGAGTAAATTTATTTCATCCTCATCTACGTCTAACAGACATAATATAACATTAATATAAGAACATAGAATAAGGACTATGAATGTTCGGAGAAGTTGAAAGGTTATCAGATAAAGGCGGACCACTCCCATTTGTCATGAATTTCAATGCAAGAGTTTACGTGTGAGAATGTGAGCATTGGCAAAAAAATACATTAACCAAATTCACTGATAGTCATCGTGAAACTCACTTTGATAGCGAATTGCAATATTATCTTAAATTCAAACGGGTGGTCACTAGGAGTGCGCGGCATAAAGACTTCCTCTCTGGGCTGTACTGTAAAATCATGGCCTTTAAAAACCTTTGACTTGCAGCCTAGGGTCATTACACAGCTCCAGTGTGATCTTACGAGGACCTGGAGCCCCCCTTCGGTGCCGAAGATGACCACTCCAGTGGTTTTAGCCGGTAGGAGTCCGGCATACCCCTTCACCCTTCCCCGGGGTGAAGGAAGTTCCATGTAGAATTTCCACTGGACATCAATAAAAAAAAAATAAAAAAAAGGGTCATTACACAATTTGAACGGCTTCAAACTTACGTTTAGTTTACGAGACAACTGAGTGGTAGCATATAAAGATTATACAGTAACTCCGGTAGCATAGTATATAGAAAATATTCACTTAGTTGCATGTTGTGTCCGCGCCGCTGCGTAGGTACCCTAAAACAACGCCTTGGGGGTGGAAGAATTGCCAATTTTTTTTTCTTCTAAATCTAACCAATTTCGTTTATCCAGGGTCTGTACTGGTATCCGCAATGGATGGGCACGGTGCCCCACCACCCGTACCCGACGAGCGACGACAAGGACAGCTTCGAACCACCTGGGCCATACTACCCGCACCAGCAAGGATACGAAATGGATGAACAGGATATTGAATAATACATTTTATATACTTCATTACTTTTATTGTATTTCACCTTTTATCATGTTATATAGTTGGTATTTCAAAGTGTGTACTACTCACATGGACTGTGGACACAACTGTTCGAAATCATGTTTTGTCAACGAAATAAAGATGCAAACAACTTCGTTCGTACCTATAGGACATCCTATAGGACACTAGGCTAGAATATGCCATACATGGAGTAGGTTATTTTTCTTCAACCTGGTGACGAGACTATCAATTCTTTTGCCTCCTGGTAAGCGACACGTCTGCCCATAACAATTGTTATGCTACCCAGAACTAGTACTGTGTGATACGACTGCGCTCGTTACCTCTGACATTGGTTATTTAGTCTCTTATATGCCCAGTCATTTTAATAGCTACAGTGCCCATCAAACCGGGACCCAGGTTGCCTGTGACATCGTTGCGGGTTGCCAAATATCATAATCATCATCATCAGCCTATATGCTATATCAGCTAATGTTTAGCTGAGAGAGGCATGAACTGAAGCAACAGGATAAGTTTTTTTTTTTGGGACAAGCCCGCCACACATTCCCAACCACTGCAACTCCTGTAATCCAGGATCTACAATGGCGACCACCGAAAAGAACACCGACCAATGAAGGTCGGTGTGTCCCAGAGAAATGCAGAACTGTCTTGGAACCCGCAACGAAATTAATCAGAAAAGAAAATGGAGGAGTAGGAAAGAATATACGTTCCACTTCCCTCCGTAGCAAGCAGGAGACAGAGAAAATACTATAGGCCATAGGCACAATAATTGGGAGTGTACAACTAGGATAAGCCTAGTTGCCAAGCACCACGGGTACAAAAATGTTTATAAATATTTAATTACGGGTCCTATGTTGTGAGCTATTGCGACTGATTCCAATAGTAGGTATGGCAAAAACGCCTGAACGCACGGAAATTCGTCCTTGTTGCAACAAGGTCTGTATAGTAAACAACTCCGGATGTAACTTGCAAGCTGTCAAACATAATATTGCGTTCATCTTGCCAAAGAATACACTCCCACAGAACATGATGTGCAGACTGTTCATATTCACAGTCCGGTGTTGAACATTTGCAGAATGGTGAGACAACAAGCACAGGATAAGTATATAAAAAATAATTTATTTGTAATCAACATACACTTATGTACAAGTTAAACACTAATTCTAAATATAGCTCTCTAAAAACCTGCGCTCGACATTGCTACCGCGGGGTAGTACGAAAAACGCGGGCGTTCCGGCTTTCAACTCAAAATATTTCGTCACTAGTAAATCACCAAGATTCTTACACGGATTAATAACATGAGGCATTTTATCATATCCTTCGAAATACACGTTAATCTTGGCACAACTGTACTTGTTTTCTTCATCCCACGGTGCTGGGAAGAGCTGGTCTAACTGACTTTGTAGAGGTACATTTTCGGGGCAAGCTCTTATAAAATCTGTCATTTGGTATTCTGGGTATAAGAGTAATATAGGCCATTTTAGGATCCCATTTTCCAAATGAACTATAGCGTCTTGCGCTCCTGGTAAACTAGGTTCTAATTTAGACAGATCTATGTCATCTTCATCGTCACATTTCGAAATTTTAATTCCCCGTTCGATAATCGTTTTGATTACAGCCTCTTTCTGCTCAGTGACCTTGTAATTTTTTCTCTCTTTCTTTCTTTGATCTCGCTCCTGTAGCAGTTTCTTCTTTTTCGCGGTATTTAAGAGTTCGGTTATTTCTTTGTCTTTTGATTGACTTTCCAATAGCTTTTGACAGTGTTCAAAAACAGTGTCATATTTTGCTATTTCTAGAGCAGATTTTGCAGCGCGCAGACGAGCCTTGGTGTGGTTTGGGTTAAAATTTAGGGCTCTCTCACTGTCAAATAGTGCTGACCTGTAATTCCTTAGATGCCAGTGAGCTGCTGCTCGGTTATTGTAGAGACTAGCATTGATTTCTGCATCATCACATCTTTGTTTGATTCCTTCGGTGTAACTGTGAAAACAAAATGATGTAAGTTTAGTAAATACTTGCAGTAGGCAAGTTGGTCAACCCCCTTACTGGAATACGCAGATAGGTAGGAGAATGATGTAATGCCTAAATGTTAGAAGTTTGAAGTAAACTAATAGCAATTTAATAAGACTGTATGGCAGTTAAGAACAGACCAGCCCCAGCTGATGGTAACCGCTCACAAGCATGACGCAAGAATCAGTGTCGCTCAGCTCAACAAAGAGGCGCTCTTAGCTAGTTGCACTCAATTGGTAAGGTTAAGCAACGCTCAGCGCAGTCAGTCTATAGATGGTTCAATAATTTTCCTTCACGAGACTTATGTGAATCATTGTCACACAGTGCCTGCATGTTGGCAATCAGTGCAATGAAAAATATATAATAGGTCCGCGTCTTATAACAGTAGATACTAAATCTGCAACGGATTCGTAAGCAACGGATTGCTCATATTCAAGTCCCATTCTAAAACAGGCGACTACCACGGCGATATGAATAATATGATTTTTGTTAATGAAATTCTTTAGCCAAATATAGTTCAAAACGCCGTGGTAGTCATGGACAACGCAGGAGGCGTTGTATACAGACAAAAACCTTCTATGACCTCATTAAAATCAGTTATACAAAATTGTTGTTGTTGTTGGCAATAATATTCAATTTGACCACTCGCTTCGTAAATGTGATTTGATGGCCCTCATCATAAACCATAAGATGGACAAAACCTATAATATTGATGAGATACGAATACCGCCCCACAACCCAGACATAATCCGGGGGAAATTAAAGAAAATCTTGCTAGAAGTTCAAAAATGGAAATTATGCGCTGATCACATAATAAAAAATGAAGATGATTACTATAAGCACGATAGAGGCTCAGAGAACGAATGCGATAGATTATGCGATAGATCAAATTACTAAAAGGGAAGATGAACGAAAGAAAGACACCATTTATTTTTGCACCATTAACAACGCACACAACTAAAATTAAGCACATAATATTTATGAGAAACACAAAAACAAACACACTAAGTGCAATAAACTGGAAACACAAAACTATTATATGGGATTATGAGGATGATACTGGTTCGAAAGAGGAAGATAGTTCGGAAACCCAAAATGTAATGTGATCATGAGTGATGAAACCTTTGATTTGAGTATTGAATTGATACATCGGGAATAAATCAAACATTATTGTGCACTAGTTTGTCGATTTATTCGTCTTCTCCACAAAACAATCGAACGAAACTGGGCAATCGAATTGCATGACGTCTAAAAACAAGCGCAAAAGTTAAAATGGTACTGACAGGTGCGTACAGTGATTCATATCAATCGACCAACAATTGAGTATCCACAATGGTAATCGAATAAATGGAATACAATTGTTTTATTAACAATCGCCCGAGCCTTGAACTGATCACGCTCTTACTTCAATTTATATCGCGATAATTTACACATTTCAGTAACTACTATTATATACATTCTATACATCGAGTAAATATTTCCGCAGCTATATATGTAGACATAAGGCGCCATAAACGAAAGCGATCTACTTGTATTGGAATGCGAAACTATCATGTAAAATCGCATTATATTATAAATCGGACTTAATGAGAAATTACTTCGGTGTTCCTCAAGGCAGTTTGCTTGGTCCCCTATTATATTTGTTGTACATAAATGACCTGCCTGATTTAACAGAACAATATTATTTGCTAACGATTCATCCGTTATAGTATCCTCTAAAAATAAATCAACATTAGAATAATAATGTGAAAAGAAATGACATCAATAAAGTACTGATACAAATGATTAAATGGTTAAATGAGAATAATTTACAAATAAATTTATCAAAGACTAATTTAAATAATTTTAGTAATTTCCGACATAATTATTTAAATATTGAATATAATGGACAAATTCTTCAGAAAGCTAATAATGTGACATTTCTCAAAATTATACTAAATGCCAAACTCAATTGGAAAGAACAAATAGATAAAGTATGCAATAAAATAAACAGATTCTCATTTGCCTTATCTAAATTAGCTTGAGTTGCAAATAGAAACACTGCAATCACTGCTTACTGTACTGCGACGTATGCAAGTAGAATCTGTGCTCAGGTATGGACTACTTATTTGGGGAAATGACACAGAAGTTATGAAAGCTTTTGTTGCTCGAAAAAGTGCATATGGTCCATATGTGGTATAGCTCCAAATATATCTTGTCGACCATATTTTAAAACATTAAACATACTACCGCTGTCATGTTTATATATCCTTGAAGAAGCAAAATTTACTAAGCAGAACTACAACTTATTTAATTAGGCAAAAGATAACACCCAATATATATATATAATTACCCAATAGATATAATCTTAGAAATCCATATCAGTTAGTTCCGCAAAAAGAACTGCGCAATGTGTATGACAGTTATTAATGTAATTTTGTCAATTAAAGAATATATAGTGTAAATTTGCATGCTGTTTTAAATGGCTAATTGGGCACGAACGATAGTGTTATTATGAATTGTCATTAAGAATTGTATTGAACGCAATTTTTTTTTTCTTTTTTAAAAACTTTGCCCCACACTGGGATTTCTCCTGTGTCGTGGGTGCGTTTACAAACATTCACAAGAATTCCACATACAATACACCCAGACCCGAAACAACTACCTGCAGATCATACAAATATTTGTTCCGTGCGGGAATCGAACCCACGACCCGGAGCGTAGCAGCCGACTGCATCAGCCACTGCACCAACCGTGCCGGTATTCAGTGCAAAGAAAGTTATTTGATTTGATTTGAATCGTATCACACAATTCAATAAATCTAGATGAATCCTGGTGTTTCTGCGGATTTCGTGTGATGTCCGGTTTAGCGATATAACATCACTCATCCTCTTCCCGTCCGTGTCGCAGAGGGAAGGGCAGCAGCATCCGTTTTGTGAACGGCAGCCAGTCTGCGCTCACCAACCAGACGGCCAAGCCTGGTGAGTAGCAGAGTAGTTGCCAGAGCAAATTCCCCACAAAATGATGACACAACATGCATGTAACTGGTCATCTGTGGGGGAGGCCTTTGTTGGGCAGTGGACAGCTTTTTGTCATATATTATGATGAGGTGAAACCTACATTTCCTGTTAACTGGCACTAACAAGAAATACCAAAGGTCTCTCTCTACCAAGTTCGTTTCGGTATACTGCTAGTAAAAGTGAAAAAAAAACTTACCCTAAAATTGCCAGTCTGTAGTTTTTATGCTTGAAGTTGAAGTTTCCATCTTCTTTGTAATTGCTGGCAAGCTCTACTGGCGTGTTCTCCTCAGGATCATACTTTAACTTGGCCAGGCCTTCAGCTAGTGGTGACAGTTCATCACCACCTGGAGCTGTCTTCATGAAAAAAGGATGCTTATCCATTTCCTCCTGGAATTATCATGACATGATATATTTAAAAGCCAAGCATTAAATACTATTTATCTCTATGTATTATGTGGTGTACAATAAAGAGTATATAAAATAAATGAATAAATAAATACCAAGAACAGAAAAAGATACACTACCATTTCTTTGTTCATTCCAATGTTCTGATGATTTGTACGCGCAATATGCACTTTCGGTGCTTTATGTTGTTTCAGTGGAATACAAAAGTAATCAGGAAAAAATATAACCAAGGGCAGATCCAGGGGGGTCATAGGGGTTCTCTGGGCCATATCTTCTATCAACCTGATAATATTTCTAATCACAAATATTAGAATTTCTTTATAGTTTGTGCCATAATGACTGGTCTGGGCTCACATAAACACGCATATAACGACACGAACGAATAAGACTGTGCTGTTCATTATGTTGCACCCTTTGTTCATTGTAAATAATAATAATTGTTCATATGATTTCAAATTTGACTTTGCCGAAGCGTGTCACTCCCTTCCCTTGCAAACTCCAGCCACGGGCTGACCATTCCCCTGATAGTCATGTACCGCTTCGCGCTTTGCTTAGCGTGAATGAATGAAATAAATACAAGGATTAACGCGAATCAAAATCGAATACCGCATGTAAAATACGGCCGAAATTAATAATCAATGAAATCTGAAATCTTTGGCTTTGGGATTGAGGATTCGTTTGTTTTTGTGTTAATGTGATCTTAAGACAAAAACAGATAAAGTTCAAAAATTTAAATCTAAGGATTTCGGGTTAGATTATTATTAATTTCGGCCGTTATTGGGACTTTAACAGATAAAAACTATGAATAAATGCAACCATTTTTAAGTCATAAAATTCTATATAGTTGTACAAAGATTAAAAAAAGAAATCACCTTGGTTCATGTACCTACTTTCAATGGAAACAATTAATAAATATATTAATTAATAAAATAAACACAGGTTATTTTCGTGTTTCTGTATTTATTTCTTTCTTTGTAAAGACTAACTTAAAAATTATAATATAATATGATTAGATTTATTTGTGGTTGATCGGACAATAATTAAACAAATCCATTTGTAGGTATATAGGTTGTTGCTGGGATTGCGAAAGTATAAAAATAAATAAACAATATCACTGCTTTACCTCCCATTTGTCTTCAGGCCAACCTTCTGTATACCTTTTCTTCTCTAAGCTATCAATAAAGTCATCCAGCTCTTTATCGAGTTTCTGGCATAATGCCATCCGCTCCTCATCAGTCATATGCTTTTCGTCCTCCTTTAAACCCCCTTCAGCCATTACTAAATTCTATATACTTTACTGCTTTTACTATGAACGTGCTTACACTTATCAAAAATAATTTAACAAAACAACAACTGTATTAATTGTTTTATTACGAAACCAAACAAAATTTTCCATAGATCGTAAACATAACCTAAAAACCACACACTGATACTGCTGACGCTGACAGTCTAACACACAGTTGACAGTTAAACAGTGCTGCCACCTGATAAAAATTAAAGTCACTAGATCAACGACCGAACTCCAGTTCAGACCGCTTATTTCTTAAAAAGTACCGAGTACAGTAACAAATATTAAAACATATAATTATATCAAAGACCTTCTTTTGTATGGTATGGAATAACAACCGTACTTGTACTGTAACATAGTTTGGTTGTAATAATTATATATATTCTTGTTTTGAAAATACAATATTATTTTATTGAAGTGGAACTTCTTTTGGGACGGTGTGAATTGGATTTTATGAAACGAAAACGTGTAATGAAAGAGACATAACTTATGTATTTATAGGGTTTAGGCTGTGAGAGAATGAGATAAAACACGTTTCTATGTAGGGTCTTACAATGATGGAAAATATTTTAGGAGGTAAAACTATAGGTTGTAATGATTCATTTTAGCAAAAAAAGTCACTAAATCTTTCGCTAGTGGAGTATTTAAATATTCATTTATTTAGTTATCAGTAAAACCGATACCTGATATTTGAAATGAATTCTATACCATTCATAGAGCGTAGGCTTAAAATATTTTCCATTATTAAAATAAGACCCTATATAGTTTCCCTATTCCAAATTGTCAATCAATCGCTCTCTCTCTCTCTGGCTCCCTCTTTCTCGCTAATTTTCCCTCTGGCTCTCTCTCTCTCTCTCTGTTACCACCTCCAAAGTGTAGTTCATCTCATTATCTTACAAATTAACCAATATACAAAGTTTCACTTCTACACGATGTTTTTTGTATCTTCAAAATAAGAATATAAACAGTAACAGTAATTAATTCAAATTTTATAGAAACTTTTTAGAATAGATGATGAAGACTGAAATATCGCTAGAAGTCACTGATAAATAAAAAATTGCTAATTGACAGAAATAAATCGCCAAAAGAGGTCAAAGGTCACCAGGATCTAGTGACAAAATCGCATAGGTACACGCACACTGTAGTTAACACTGCCTTGCAGTTTCTCCGTCTACGTAGCTTACTTTAATTGACCGGTATTCTAGACAAAGAAACACTTTGTTGTATATATGTTAGCATAGTTCTACACGTGTAAGTAGTAACAGAAAGTCGACTGAGTGATCAGGACTAGTCAATTGTGTGATGGGGTATGAGATGGGATGTCGCCAGCCACTACTGCGCCAGTGGCAGTTTGGTGACCTCTTTCAGAATTTCATCAATGCATCATGCACGCAGCACGCTTAGCGCAGGCTAGTTGGGACAATAAAAAATATGTTATATACCAGTTGTGCAAAGAACGGTTGTTTGTTCACATCATGCTAAGGAATCAACTCGACCAAATGCAATGTTTTAATAATATCAGGAAATTAATCTATGACGGTTTTATTTTATTTGGTTTGTATAGCTGACTTATTCCAATGTTTGGACTCAAACCGAACTCAAAGGTGGCCCGGCGTGACGTCTCGTGTGGCTTCAAGGAAATCGACTCACTGTTATTACATATACGTGTGACGTTTGGTAATTTCGTAATCTTTTCAAACTAAATCTTAAAATTGGGTCACCATGCGTTTACCATGTTGTCACCATTTACTACCACGTTTCATGAGTAATTTACATAGTTTTCCGATTACAGCAAATTATGCAATACTCGATCGAAGGCATCTAATATAAATAAACAATAAATCGAATCGAATATTTAATTAATAATTCAACATCTTGTAAAAGAGCAAGAATCACCTCAACTTTTCATATTATGTAAAACACTATTTAATGCAAACATATTTAAATTTAACATGTTTTAAGTGAGTTGATTAGTCGTGTGGTTTGTACACCCACAAAGTAAGCCGTAATTGTAGTTTATAAAAAATATAACTGAAAGAATGTTAAGCGCTGTCTGTGCAGCCTATTTATACCACGAGAATGTTTAGTGGGTGGGTAAGCTAAAAGGAGATAAACGTTTATCAATCAATATCTAAATAATTAAGCTTCACGAATTCATAGTTACGTAATTTTCAATATAGTTGCCCTAAATGCCATTGCTGAATATATTCACATTTACGAGCTTCACGTTTTTTAAAGTATTCAGGAAATTGAGCCTTTTCAAGAGGGTGCCAGTAATCAATTACCCAGTCTGGAGGCATAACGACACGTTCGAAGGCCGTTCCAGCAGAAGAATGGCAAACTAGAACAGAATAAATAGAAATATCACACAACTGTTACAAAGTTTTATTTAAATAAAACTATAGCAGTTGCGTGCCGCCGCGCGTAACAATTATTGTGAAATCTTTATATGGAAGCGCATCTGCCTTTGGCAAGGGTCCTTAACTGTTACAAAGGCTTAAAATTAGTATTTTTTAATACAATATTTTATAAATAAGAAACCGGCCAAGTATGAGTTGATCTCAGGTGGAGAAGGTTCTGTGCGATGGATATGTTATCTTTCATTTTTTTTATCAGACCATTTGTTTGTGGTAACTAAATAAAATATGTATGATACCGGATTGTAGTAGAAAATTTCTGAATATATTGTCTATTGTTGAATTCTGTCTTGTACCAATAATTTATCCCAAGAATACATCCCATACATTCCAACTGTCACTCTAAGTTTGTATACGCCATACTAAATGATTTACTATGTTATTTTATGACATTAAACTGCTTATACTTTTTCTTTCCTGTAATCTATAAGAAAGTAATTATTTTTAGTAAGTTGTTCATTATTTTAGGCTTGGTTGTTTTGGAGATAAAGGTCCCTTTTCTTCTATTTTCGTAAATAACTATAAAACAACGTATTTTAAAATTAATAAACAAATTGAACTTCTCACAATATACCACCTTTCCATTAAATATGTTACACGGCACAATTTGAAATCTTTATTTTTATATTCTTATTTACACCCCCCATACTAAAAATTTATTTATTTACGTTACACGTCCGTGTTTGGGTCACCGAAATTAATATGTGTACCAAATTTCAACTTAATCCGTCCAGTAGATTCGGAACAAAGTGGCTGTGACAAATGGACAGACAGACAGGTACCCGAGTGATCCTTTAAGGGTTCCGCCGTATTTTCATTCCGATGTACGGAACCCTAAAAAGGATGAGGTCAACTTCCGCGTATTAATTATGCCTAGTTCTAAAAATACCAATTTATTTGAGGCAAATATGAATAAAACAATATAGAGCTAATGTTTGTGATCTACTAATGGAGCTACTCAAAGCACTGCTTGCAAGGCCCTACACGCAGTATCTCTGCCAGATTATTTTGCTATTCACAATGTTTGCACAGCCGGTATATATCAGTATGCAGGCAGTGCTTTGAGTAGGCCGCTTTAAACATAATTTGATTTTTAAACGGCTACAAAAAATAGGTTCTGTGTCTCCCGTATTTTTTTTTACATGTGTTTGATTATTCAGGAAGTACAAGACCGAATTTTTTATTATTTTCACTGGGGTTATCTATATACTTATGGGAAGGTATATAAAATATTAACGCACCATTCTTATGTATGTTTATACATAAGAATGGTGCGTTAATATTTATTTATTTATTGGTATAATAATTGAATTTATTTGGAGTCGGTTTTATTTTATCTTATTTCTTAGTTGTTATTATTTGCTACGTCAAAAATCATAATTGAAAAAATCAGATTACAATTCATAATAGTCTGTATTTGTATCTGTTATAAGTGGGTATAAATGTATCTGCATTAGAGACATGCTTTGACTGTTGGTACAAAGGCACGATTCTATCCGAGCCGTAAGACTATAGTAATTTTACGGCATACTTGGCTAGTCACTTGGCTTTCTGCATTACGTGTAGGTTCTATTCCCAAATTAACAGCTTGATTCTTTATTCATTTCCTGACGATATTCTCATAATAGAGGATTATACTGAAGCAACTGAGTGAATTTTTGCTCAGCCTAAGTTGACGAAAGAGCTTAGTTAAGACGAAGCATGCACATGACGTGCTGATAACGGTTTACAAGAAGAGATAGCGCTCACAGTTGCGAAGAAATATGTCCATCTATTTCGAGCGAGGTTATTCTGCTTGGTTGAAAAATTTGTATGACTGAAATCAATAGATATATTCGTTAAAAAACATTGTTATCCGTATGCATACTCCAGTTTATTTGCTGACCCTGCATTAGAATAATTTCCTCTAAAAAGGCAAATCGACAAGCTAGTCAATGGATAATATGCTTTTTCTAGACTTTGTTGCCTGTAATAATTAACCGATTCGTTTAGTAAAACGCTCTCATAGCTTAGTTTTCATGTTGAAACATAAGATTCTTAGTTAGTATACAGAACTACACTACAGACTGACTGAGAATGTACTTATTGAACGATCGTAACGTACAAAAGTCAAAATACCAATTGCTTTATCCTCTCGGGATATTCATCATTTCAGCCGAAAAACGTCCACTACTGGACAGAAGCCTCCCCTAAAGATTATGTGCTCATTGGGGGTTTCGCCATAATCGCCACGCTTGGGAGACGGGTTGGCGATCGCAGTTCTGTTGTAATTGTACTCGAAGGACACTGCTGCCAATCCTTCGGCTATTATTTAACAGTATTTCGATATCAAACAAGCAAGTTAAAGTATTGCAAATAAAACGCAAGATAGAGTTAAGTCTCCATAATAACTACAATACTTAATTTGACCAGTGTCTTTAAGAAAGCTTATTCTCATTTATTTTACCGACTGCTAATTAGAGTTGCTTGTAATTCCTTTTGATCACTAGGGCTTCCCTTTAAAGTACCCTACTTTTATATTTATTAATTAAGTTTTTGTCATCTTTTGCCGTCGCTACCGTGGTAAAACATTTCCATTTCATTTCAGAGGACTGTGACTCATATAGTTAAAATAATATTTTTTAAGTTCCATTTCCCTTTATGAATATTTAAATATGGACAGTAATATTTTTACTTACATTTCCCTACTGGTAAAGGATTCGATTTCATAAATAGTTCGTGTTCTCCCAACCATAGTAAACGACGTCGTTCCTTAGGATCACTAACGCATTTGTTTTTGTCAAATTCAGATCTCAAAATAACTTGATGATAACGAACTACTTGCCTGAAAAAGAAGACCCGAACAGGTACATTTTTAGAGAATCGTTCATTTTATTGTAAATCACTAAGTTTTTCTTTTCTTTCAATAAATAACTATTCAACGAAAATCGTTACGCGATGTAATGATTTTAGTTTAGGTTAGAGCTGTGTGTGAGCCCTGACCACAGCGCACGAGCCGAGTGAGCGTTGTCACGGCAACGAAAAAATATGATCTGAAAATACCTAATATGAACAATATAAAATAAAAATGATATATTTGTGTAATCTTTTCAGTGACAATAAAGAAAAAAAATGTGATCATTAATACTAAATGCAAATATCTGGGTCGGTATAAATATCTACTTTACTAATAATAATTTGAAACTAAATGCAAATATATGGGTCGGTATAAATATCTACTTTACTAATTCTGCCACATTTCATCACAATTCTTACCATATGAAAAACAACAGTTATCTCGGGCCCTAGTTCATTACACGACACATCTCAAATCTCGTGCTTACCTGGCTACGTAATATGCTTCAATATTTCTTAAAGCTTTTTTATAAAGTGAACATACTTTTTGAGAATGACTTCGTAATTCAGGAGCAAACGGCATATTTTACAACAAATTGAGTATAAAATCTTAATTGCCCCGAACCAGTCAGCTCCAAAGAGATAATATAGATTAATTACTTAAGTATATGAATACGTCATTTCATATATAGGCATAGATTAGAGTTACGCAGTATTTATGTACTCTTTGGACTAGAGTATAATAAACAAACCTCAATAAAATAAAACAGAAATTATAAGAGAATTTTATAGCAGAAAGACTCTTTAAAAATAAATACTTTATTGAATATACATCTCTTCTGGATTAATATCCTTTGTAAAGAAGAACCTGGTATTTCGATAGGTTTACGTGGGGACTCATGTCCATTAATACATGCCTAAAATATAATCATTATGGATTATCGTTGCAAACAACGCACATAGAATGTTTACTTTGTTTATATTATCTGTACAAAAAGTTGTATGGAGCTGACATGAATCAAACCATATATCTCAGTTGTCGCATGATTGTTCCTAGTTTTCTTGCAGGATGTAAACTTTTGAACTATCTTGAATTTTTGGACTTACTCTATGAAACGGCCACTAGGGTGACATTTTTTTAAATAGCCATTTTCGTAATTAATTTTTTTCCAAATAGTAATCACATTGTTCGTGTTCTGTATGAAATATAACTTACAATATACAAAATAATCTCGTAATAGATGATAAATGATACTGTAACATATCTTCGTAACAAAATTTACGCTACTGGTGTAAACGCTATGCGCATACGCTATGTTCAAACAACAATCATTCTTAAATTAATAAACATACAGTTGCCAATTCAATGTTGTATTGCAGTTAAGCTCAAAATCTGTCAACCTAGTAAAAAAACTAAAAAGGGTCAGAGGGGTTGTTATTGCAGTAATTTACAATAATTTGATGATCGGCATTGTTTTGTAGTTTAAATAAAATAATTAACAGAACGAAAATGTAAACCCATTGTTTAGTTATGTAAACTATAGACAATATCCATATATATAATAAGATAATATAAGCCTATTCTTATCTCAGTAAGACCAAAACTTTGAGAGATATGATTTTTTGTACACACGTATACAGTATCTCAACAATAAAAATAACTAAATGGCTGCCACACAGCGTGGAAGAAGCCGAAGTGTTCGACCAATCGGTGAACTTGTTGGATGCATGAGTGTTTTGTTCGAAAACAAACTGCTCGTCTGAAATAAGTTTATTGGATTCGGCAAATACCATTAATCGCCAAGAATAAGCTACTCATATATCTTCGCAAGATTATTGAGAAGGCTTATGGGGTAATAGCTCGCTAGCTCAGATGGTGATTTGCCGGGTTTCGGAATACCTAAACTCGGTAGCGGTCGCCTGTTTCCACTTGTGTGGGAAAGAGGTTATTTAACCAGTTCGATATCACGATCATGCTCCCCTTGCTGTTGCAAGCAGATCGACTGGCACTACTGTTAGTACTGTTCGTTCCACTCATGTTTTTGCTTTCTTTGAGAACGTTCCTATTCATGGCCAATCATAACGTCGACATCACGCATGCGCGACCCAAACGGAGGGATTTTTAAAATAAAATATTTAATCAACACAGATATTTTATTGTTTTTGTCATTGCAAACAACTCGATGTATGAGATCCTCGCGTTGGCGTTCTGAATGTCTAAATTGACATCATCGACGGAGATCGTAGGCGTACTGTTTCTTTTATATGCGTCGGATGCCTTTATAGACTATGAGAGTCGCGTTGCAGAAGGGCGAAGTTCTTGCTTACGTCTGTGCTTCGGAGGTCCGTACTCGTTGTAAAGGGGTTAATGCCGCACGCGAATAAGATAATAAAGGAGGAGAAAAGTATTTGATCACCTTACTGGTGATCCCGTGTGAGCCAAGGGCTATTTTAGGATGAGGGTTTTTAACTATAATTAGGACTTCATCGACCTAGATGGAGGGCGGGGGATATCAACCTCAGTGAGGTGTCGTTGATCTACAGGTAGAGCGCTGAAGGTGCATTGGGCCTCTAGGCTGTTGGCTAGGTATTCGGACTTTTCATCGTCATCAAAGGCTTTGGTTGGGACGATTGAGGGGGGAGTAGATGACACTGTGACCGACTTTACGCTGTATTTGCCAAAATGCAAGATAAGAGGGTTCTAAGTCGCTTAACAACTTATCTCAATTAGCCTCACGTACCTCTCTTATATACGCTTCTATACAGCACGCTGTAAATGACGCATATAGAGGCGATTTGCTTCACAAGGAAAAACGCTGTATGCTCCAAGGGCTGCATTCTTGTTCGTCAAAAGAGAAAGCGCATCATCCGGCAACTTCCAGCGATGGTCAACTACCGCTGGAACCCACCGTGGGCATTCACTCAGTACAGACTGTACGTGCCTGGAGAGGGAGCGGACCGCGCCTTGCGTATCTGTGACTGTGATTATAGAATCGGGAATAGAGACTAAGTGTGGGGACGAGGTATCCTTGAGGTGATGCCCAGGTCTCCTCCAGTCCGTCATAACTTTAGTCTGTACGGGTTGTCCTGGATCGGGGGGCACAGATTACCACATGAGTGTACTTACTTATTATATAAACTGTTTAAATTATACATGTGTAATTTTCGCTAGTGTAGCCAACAAATCCTTATTGAAATTATAAATTGTCGACGGGCATGCCGCCGTCCAGGCGAGTCTATCCGTCACATTATTTCCGGTTGTTCTCGTCTTGCTAACGGCGAGTACTTGCACAGGCATAACCAAGTGGCCAGGATTATCCACCAGCAACTTGCACTGCAATACAACCTTGTGAGTTCAGAAGTGCCATACTACAGGTATGTGCCCGACCCAGTTCTCGAGAATGATCATGTCACATTGTAATGGGATCGATCTATCATTACTGACGACAGGACTATTGTAGCCAATAAGCCTGATATAGTGGTGATAGATTGAGTAGAGCGCCGCACAATGATTGTTGATATAGCTATCCCGCATGACGAGCATCTCGTGAAAGCCGAGAAAGATGAGCAAATTAAGTATCTTGACTTGGCGCACGAGGTTGTCGACATGTGGGAGGTAGACTCTGCAATCATTGTGCCGATAGTTGTCACGGCCAATAGCCTCATGGCCAAGAGCCTCGACCAACACCTTAAAAGGCTCTCGTTAGGCAACTGGATCAAGGGTTTGATACAGAAATCGGTACTCTTGGACACGGCTCGTATTGTTAGGAGGTTCCTCTCTCTGGAGCCCTAACCACCGGTAGCTTGGACCTTGTTCCCGATGCCGGTGGGCTACTATTTTTAAATATTTTTATTGTTTTTTTTATATATGTATTTAAAAATGTAATTTGTATGTATATATTCAAAATAAAGGAAAATACTTTGTTTTAATGTTTGAATGATACATTACAGGTTTTAACAACGAAGTCCAAAGATTTAAATCTTTGACGAAGATCGATAAACTTGAAGATGACTAATAAGGTTAATAATTATACTAATGTGAAGATTATTAATACGGATACACTAATATGAAGATGACGAATATGGATATGACTAATATAATATTGAAATTTACATACAGTTCTACGAAAGACATTAAATAGACTTACAAAACGGAAGAAATAATTAACGACAGACCAGGCAGTATGGTCAATAGCCTATAGCATAACAAAAGGGGCGAACGAAAGAAAAAAAAAATGTCGACGGTCACTGTCATAGGGTCACGTCTTGGCGCGTCTTGGTTACGTCACCAGTGATGCCAACCTTATAGCTAGATCTAGCAACTTTTGCATCCCCATCAGCTACAACTTAGATAAGATTTTTTAGATTTTTAGATTTAGATTAGAGATTATTATGTATTGTGTGTGGAATTTATGTCTGTAAACGCACCCACGACACAGGAGAAATCCTAGTGTGGGGCAATGTTTTTTAAAATAAATAAAAACAAAAAAATAAAAAAAAGAGAAGATTAGTTTACTACTTTTTATACCAACTTTAGAGCTCAGCGCATTTTTTAAAGTTATGGAGATGAGGGAGCGTTCATAAACATATTTGTGTCAATATTTAGATACATTGACAGACACCATAGACTATACACTTAATACTGACATAGATGCGCAACTCTAAGACCACACAATAATCAAACATGCGACCTTTACTACTAGATGGCGCTACGTTTTCATTTAGTACCGAAACAATCCTGCAGGTGGCGTGCCTCTAGTATTTTTAATAAAATTTGTTCATTGTATGAAAAAATCACTAGATCGATTAAATTGCGCCGCAGACCATAATATAATATATTGAAAAAAGTTTTGCAATTTAAACCGACCTAATAATTTCTCTAAACTAGAATAGTTCTACAAAAAAGAAACAAGGGAAACGTTTCAATGTTTTTTATTATTCTTTTCGTATAATAATCATACGCTTACCAAAACTAGGTCATTCTTATCATATTAAGAAAATTTTACATTCGAAGTTATATTCACTTCTTTATACCGTGGATTATAAAACTCAGTGCGAGATTATTCAAAAATTACAAGAAATGCAACGTAAAATGATCACACTCATAAAATAATCTAATCCAATAGCAAACACGTAAACACCAGCTAAATTAAGTTTACAAACTTGTAAATGGTAGGTAGGTATCTTTTCTCTTTGACAATTTGTGAAGTGATGATATTTTAATAATAAACAAATTATTGTTTGTCGACATTAAATAAACGAAATCGTGTTTTATTAATATTACAAAAAAGGGATTGTAATTTAAGAACATATTACCAAAAAAAAACATTAAATAAATTTATTTTGGGTACTTCCGGTAAGGTACTACTGCCATCTAGTCATATTTTGAATAAAACTTAATATGAAATGTGCCGACTGTAGGCAGGAGATGGCGCTACTTTCGATGCAACTTTTCGTACTCACTATTTGTATGAGAGTTTCACCCCCCTGACAGACACTGACAGCAAGATTGTTTAATTGCAATACCATAGACAAGACGATTCCAAGCAAAGGGATTCCCCTCCTTACCTGTGCAAAGCTTTGTGAGTTCGAGGCTGCAAACATAATAGTTTTAGTTCTTCTAATTGAATCCTTCTTATTCATAATTATGACCTTAGTTCTACGTGTTGGTTTTCCGTGTCATGTTTAGAGTCCGGTTCAATTAAGTATTTCGATCGTGTGCTTCCTCAAAATTTCTACCAAGCCATCTACCCATCTAAAATTAGCCATCTGCCCATCTACAATTAGCCATCTACCTACTGCTGAGCATTTTCTGTGCTCTTTGTGTAGAAAATGGATCTACAAATGAAACCAATAACGTATTCCCAAAAATTTAGAACCGCGTTAGAGTTTAGATGAGTGCAAAGTTAGAAAATTTTCCTATATCTAGTAAAATATTAACGTTAACAAATCTAGCAACTTTTTAGCGTAAAGTCTGGTAAACTGGCATCTTTGTAAAAAATCTAGCTACAAAGTAATTGGTACTTCTTCTTCTTCTCTTAGATTATGGCTTCTGTAGAGTATCTTCCACAATTTCGCCAATCTATACATCTATACAAATAAATAAAATTAAGTGTCTGTTTGTAATGTCAAAATAACAGCTTTTTACTGAATGCATATGAGATTATATACGGTACATGTAACAAAACAACAATTTTTAAATTTTTTGTCTGTCTGTCTGTCTTTCCGTCTGTCTGTCTGTCTGTTTGTTCCAGGTAATCTCCGGAACGGCTGGACCGATTTTGACGGGACTTTCGCTGGTAGATAGTTGATGTTATAAGGAATAACTAAGGCTACTTTTATTTTAGAAAAATAATTAGGGTTCCGCGCAAAAAAAAACCCTTGAAATCCAATATACATATTCTATGTCAAGTGTCTATGTCGAAGTACTCGCGGGTGAAACCGCGGGACCCAGCTAGTGTCAAATAAAAGAGTAATTGGTACAGTTGGCTTGGCAACTAGAAGTGGGTAATAAAGCTTTTTGCGTGAACCGAACCGAAACTATGTATTGGTATCCGATAAAGTGTTTCAAAACTATGTATTTTCAAAAACTATTTATTGGACGATATGCGTATAAAGTGTTTATGAAATGATAAACGTTTTCGTGTCGGTTCAGGTATTTGCTTTGAAACATGCTATCAACACAAAACTATGTATTTACGGTAACTATTTATTGGACGAGATGCGTATAAAGTGTTTCAAAACTATGTATTTTCAAAAACTATTTATTGGACGATATGCGTATAAAGTGTTTATGAAATGATAAACGTTTTCGTGTCGGTTTAGGTATTTGCTTCGAAACTTGTAATCAATAGTAAACAAATTAAAATTCGCTATCTACTGAAAATTTATACTTTGGTTTTTTGTTCTTTGTCTGTGGTAAATGATTATTATGACTGGTAAAATACAATAATTTGACACAATAAATTATAGTCTTATGCAAAGTTCTAATATGTAATTTATACTCGTGCCAATATAGGATGGATATACCTAAATAACGTGTCAAAGATTTGATAGCAGCATAAAAATGATTCCTAATAAAATAGAATAAAATGTGATTTTTATTATTATTATTTAGAATGACTAAAATTCATAAATGCGCGATCTCGCTTCTTGTTCGTGCGATCGTCGGTATCGGTCGGGTTTACTTCGGAATAACTCGGTCGGAGTCATTCGGCTAGTTTCGGTAACTGTTTATCGACGATCCAATGCTGTGTGAATAAAGTGTTTCGCCCGATAAATAGTTTCAGAAGAGACCAATACATAGTTTTAGGTATTGGACGCGATACATAGTTTCAATAACTGTTTACGGTTTGCAACACACACCGCTATTGGCAACACTTCACGTCACTGTCATACGAGTAGGTACGTCGGTGCCCGCTTGACTGTTTTAGACGCATTCCAAATATTATTTAATAGAT
This sequence comes from Diloba caeruleocephala, assembly GCA_947459985.1. NCBI lineage: Eukaryota > Metazoa > Arthropoda > Insecta > Lepidoptera > Noctuidae > Diloba > Diloba caeruleocephala. Next base: position 8,041,775 of record OX381627.1, on the reverse strand, counting down.
TTTTCTAAATTTACTTTAGGTGATAGCAATTCTTTTAGAAATGGTTATTACTGACATCGCATTCATTTTATCATACAGAACATAATTCTGCAGTTAAAATCTTCGTAAGTAATAATAAAAGCACCACTCTCGTAGAGCCGGTTAAAGTTTCTAATGGTATTTGTAACAAAATAAAAAATATGTCTGACGCCTGGGAAGAAATTCAAGCTGTCAAAAGCAAAAGAAACAGCCTGCGAGAGAAGTTAGAGAAACGTAAAAAAGAACGACAAAACATCCTGAGTGCTAATTTAGTTAGCGGTGAAAAGTCGGAGGGTTCGCCATGCGGCGGGAAAGAGCGTTCTGTGGCTAGTCCTTCGACACAGAAAAATGATGGTAATAGTAGTATTTATTCAATAACTTCTTTTATTTAATTGAATATGATATAGGCCTCTCTGCAGTTTCCACTGCTAGAAATGCTGGTAGTGCCATCAGAAAATGTGGCAGAAGTATTGCTATCCCCTTCATGTAAATTCACAGCTGAATTGTGAATATAGTATAAAGGCCATGGAGTCAGCTCTAGTATGTATTTAGAGAAATATTGATGTTTGTTTTTAATGTTTTGCGAATTTTACCCATATTGTATTCATAAACAACCACAGTCAATACAACTTGGCCTTAATGTCCAGGTTAGTCAAAATATTGTTATCAGTGTGTGAAAAGTCCTGAAATCTTAGTATAACAATGATGTTGTTTCTTCCTTAACTTGAAATAGTTTTTCAGTTAGGAATGTTTTAAACATTTGTCGATGATAGCTAGGTAGGTATGTGGAAGGTTATTTTTTAACAGCTATTATTCCTTAAATTTATACATACATTTTTAGCTAATCAATATAAACTACATATATTTCAGCACCTGGAACTCAAGAAAAGCTAAAAGCACCAGTGCCATCAGCATCACTAGAAGTGCGCCTCCTACAAGTTTTGTCAGACATGCAGCTGCAGCTGCCCGCGACAGCCAGTGCCTTACTGCCTGGTCTAGGTGATGTGGATGCAGGAATCATTGCCAGCTTGCTGCAGAAGTTTGCCACGCAAAAGCTTATAATGTAAGTTTTGGTTTTTGGGTAATATAAAATTATCCTCAAATTCGGATATAATTGGAAGGGCCATTCGAAATTACAAGATAATCCAAAATAATGGTGCTTGGTAACTATTTGTAGCCTAGGCTAGTGGCGGAACAGGAGCGTAAGGCAACCATTTCCCCTTTACATGGCAGACATACTAGGCCCTAACCAATCTCCCAGATCATGTACTCTCGCCTCAATGAGTGCGGGTGGCAGATTTAGGGCAGTCCATCGTCCATCGAGAAACTGGCCCGAAAAAGTAGTGCGCAGTGTTTTACACGCGCCTCTAGAAGGTTGCGGGGTTAGCCCAACTGCACAGAGGCATGGGGCCACCAGACTAAGCACTACTTAGTCACTTAGCCCACTGGCCAAGACCTATTGGGGATACAGTAAACGTGCGATTGAATCCGGCACCCCTGGTAATAGGTAGATTGAAGGCACACTATAATGGTTTCTTTCAGCTGGTAAAAGTCCAGTACACCCGTCGCCCTTGCCCAACTCCATCAAGAATTCCTTAAGTTAACAAAAAGATTACCTTCTCATCAATGACAATCATTTTGACCGACTTCAAAATAGGAAGGTTTCTGTTTCCCCATATGTTAGTTTGTGTGCAGATTTTTTCTTGAGGTTTTACTTCGAGTCTTTGGGTCCACAATGAACTGTTTCTTCATTGATTATTAAATCCACTAATTTAGGGACAGTATTGTTAGTCACACTGCCCTAGCTTTTGTTCTGTGCTTCGAGCTTATTGACATGCCTCGACAGTCTACTAACTGTTGCTATACATCACAGTCTCATGTTTGAAGGGAATTTAAGCCCTGAAAGATGTATTTATTGCTTATGAAAAAAACATCCGCATTATCAGGACTCAAAATCTAAGTTGTATCAAAATTTTACTATTGCTGGCAGTACATATTGATACCTCAGTCCCAAAGTGTAACAAGTCTGAAATACTGTTAGTTGAAGATAAGTATGAGAAATTGTTCCGTAGATGATTACCCGCCATTTCCAAAGAGAAACAAGTCTCTCATATATATAAATCTTAAACTGCACCACTGACTTTCTCTTTTTTCTCATACTTGTCTCAATCTAACAGAATTTCAGACTTGTTACACTTTGGAACTGAGGTATCGATATGTAGGATACACCTCTTGAACAGCTAGTGCTGAACATGGGCGTCCCAATGATCGTCACGCGCTCTCCTATAGCACTGTAGGTACACAGGGCTAGTCTAGTCTACTGCGCTAGTCACCTTGAGACACTTTATTCCACTAGCAATAATAATGCAGTTGTAACTGAAACATAATGTTTAAATTTTAAACACTACTTCTTAGTGGCAGAATATACATAGGACTGCGGTGTACCTTCTTAGGCAGACTAGGAGATCTACCATCAGTAAATGTGGTTGCAGTATCTTGTTATCAGCACACCAGATACCTTGATATTTATTTACTTTAATTAAAACTGTAGAAACAAATTGGAACATTTAATTTTTATTTATTTACTAGCTTCTGCCCGCGGCTTCGCACGCGTCGAATTTTAGTAAATTGCGGTTATACTAATAAATTGTAGCTTACATAAAACGTTTGTACTTTTAACATAGCGCCATCTATTGGATACTTACTCAATGCAGTCAACTAGTTACCTTATACCGCCATCTGCTAGAATCTCATAAAACTAACAGATAATTATGAGTCGTTGTCAGATAATAAACAAATAATTCGCTATAAAATAATATTGCGATTATAAATTGAGATATAAACTATCCTATCTTTTAAGTTGGATAAAACTGCACACAGTGTGCAAAATTTTATTAAAATCGTTTCAGTAGCTTAGAGTCCATAGCGGACAAACAACGTGACACGTAATTTATATATAAGATATATTAAGATTTATTTAGTTAAGGCATCAAGGCCCAAATATACCGGCATTAGTCGGAAAGAGTGTACTAAGCCGCGGCTAATTTAAAGTGTCACTGATGACTGTTTCACAGTAAATGCCTCATCTTATAAACACGTATATTTTTATTTACATACAAAAGTGAAATATTGTTATTCTGTTTTAAAAACGCGCATCCCTTTCACATACCAATTTCTGAAAATTGTGTCGTTCGCGATTATTAGCGCCAGGCTGTTAAAATACAAAGCACCTCAATACACCCGCAATTAGAAATTTTCCCATGTTTTCGTTTGCAACCGCACGTCGTTTGAATCTTATGACAATCGTTTAAGGTCTAAATTGCAATGATTCACGATGAACAACTACCTGCACTTTGATCATCATAAGAACTTAACTATTACTGGGGATGATTAGCCGACTTGTTTCTTGTTTCTTCCAAGTATCAACAGACACTCATCTTTTATGTAGTTCACTTTAGTTTAAAACATAAGGAGCACTTAATTTTAATTAATTAATTAGATATTATTTTATTATTTTTTGTAAATATCTAATTACTACTTCACCAAAAACGATATTAGACGCATTAAATGTACCTATGAGTGTACATTCAGGCAGTCACCCATTAGTAATGTAAAAAGGTAATTTAGGTTAGGCAGGTAATTATTTTATGAGTTATTCTCCACAGCTTAAAGCTTTAAGAGCTCAATGTGCCACCCTTGTGGCTCGATACACAAAGAAAGTTTTTTTTATAGGACGTCTAAAACTAAGGCCAAAATTGGTATCTATCTCAGCTAGTGCTTGCTCGGCAAGCGGTGTCAATTGTCGTCCCCACAATCCGCGCACTGGGTCTGCAGATAGCCACACAAAACCGAGGCGCAATGCAGTAGTAGGCAGTGCAACTACTGTGGAAGCGACCAGGATACCGCACGGCACACGCTCGAGGAGTGCCCTGCGCGGGCTGCTGAGCTGCGGATCTGGTCGATCGTCTATGCTAGCAGAGCATGAAAATTGGGAGTGTCGTGGTCTCCTTCTGTGAGAGCGACAGCCTGTAGAAGGAGATCGCAGAGCAAAATCGGGAGAGGGGTGATCCCGCACGGAGAAGGGCTAGACGGTGCCTAACATCCGCCCTAGCGTCCGGTTCCATACGCCTGAGCCTCCTTCCGTCGTTACATTTCACACCGAGATGTGCCTGGGTGTGGCGAACTTTAACATTTGCCTCCCCTCTACTAGAGGGGGTGACCGCCTTACAATCATCCTCTTCGAGATGTGCCTAAAGGCGTGGCACCAATGGGCAGCTCTAGTGTGATCGTACGAGGACCTGGAGCTCCCATTCGGTGCCGGAGATGACCGCTCCGATGGTTTTAACTGGTAGGAGATCGGCACTTTGCCCTTCCCCGAGGTGGAGGAAGTACATGATGTATTTCCACCGGGCGATCATAAAAAGGTACCTACATGTTGCCCACGCTCTATGATGGTCACATGAAAGCAAGGTAATGGCCCGGAGTTCACTTAGTCGCGCACCGACCAGTGTCGCTGCTATTCACAACTAGACGTCATTCTTATACGTAATTCTTACAACATATTGCGGAAAAATATATTATATAATATATGCTGTGTGGTGCCGGCTACGAATAGCACCAACCCATCCCATCCCTTGGGTGTCGTAAAAGACGACTATGGGATTAGCCGAAGGATGGGCAGCAGCATCCTTCGAGTACATTAACGACTCAACTGCGATAGCCAACCCGCCTGCCAAGCGTGGCGATTATGGCAAACCCTCCCAAAGAGTACACATCACACCCATATCGGTCGTTATAGTGATCTTTAGGCGAGGCCTGTGTCCATCAGTGGACTTTATTCCGCCGAAATGATGATTGCGGAAAAAATGCATTCCTGAGTTTATATAAGGTTTATGCACGAATTATAGTACAACTGTGAAAAAAAAACGTCATTCCATGCGTAGAATCTATACTGTAAATAAACATTTTACAAATTACAGTATTTTGTTTTATTACGCGGTCTAATGGCGGCCGGCGCCAGGACGACATCGAACGAGCATGCGCATAGCTGCTACCTGACGTAACTAAAGGTGTATATTCATCTCTTTCTAACAACAGATATGCCGCATGGTGGCTTTCCCAGGCTTTCGTGACCGGACTTTTTAAGTATTAGCCTGTTCGTATACTTGGCAATTTTTCCAGGTTATTTGCTGGCTACGAATAGCACCAACCCATCTCATCCCGTGAGTGTCGTAAAAGGCGACTATGGGATTAGACGGAGGACGGGTAGCAGCGTCCTTCGAGTACATTAAAAACTCAACTGCGATCGCCAACCCGCCTGCCAAGCGTGGCGATTATAGCAAAACCCCTCAATGCACACACAACACACCCATATCGGTCGTTGTAGTGATCTTTGGGGGAGGCCTGTATCCAGCCGTGGACTTTATTCGGCCGAAATAAAATGAAAAAAAGCATATTTTACCTATAATCTACTGATCGTGCATGTTCGGGCATGTTTTGTATAATTTTAACTGTACATAAACTAGAAAATAACTACGATGTACGTACATCATGTAATACGTAGGTGTACCTATTTTTATTTTTGTAGTGGTATAATCTCACTACTGCACAGTATAATATTTTTTACGTTTGCAATAAAAAAAGATATAAAGTTCTTTCTCATAAAACAATGTAGTAAGTATGCAGATCTTAAAAACCTTAGCATGTTTAATAAAATAGATGTTGCATATTTTTGCACATTTTGGTGATGGCCCTGCCCCTAATGATCTGATTAGTCTGAACACACAGACCGGGGCAACAGTGGATTGCCTTTTTATTATGTAACTAGAGAGTTGCAAGGCGCCCGTAGAAAAAGTAAAAGAATTAAGATTAATCATTAAAATATACATGTATATTAAGTATATAAAAGAAATGGTGATGTTTCTTATAGCATAAAGGAACGGACAGAAAGTACAACAGATGCAAGTATAGAGGTGGTGAGTGCAGAGTCTGTGAGATTGGCAGCAGTCCTTGCGGCACTCATGGAGGAACAGTCATCTGGTAATAAAAGGAAAGGTTTGAACTTATTTATACCTTATTTTTACTGCTTATGCTATTGCTAAGGCATTTTGTATGTTGACATCCATACATAGCAAGTAAGAATTTTCAATTTTATGTTCATGTTGCAGGTGATAACAGAGCGGAAGAGACGACAAATCCTAAAGTATCAAAAACTGCCACAGATGAAAAGAAAATACCTAAAAATGACACGGATATTATGGTACATTAAGTAACATTTTGTGCTATAGTCTGTAAGTGACGTATTTAATTTCAAACTCTTGGCTATCACAGTTGGACGTAATTAAACAAAAACGCATCCGTTTGGTGTCTGTATTAAGAATATAACACCACTACAGCTCCCGTGAACGTCATAAAAGACGAACAAGGCACTCTAAACCACTCGGATGTGCAGAAGCGTCCTTTCTGTGGAATAGCAGCCGGCGAGGCCTTTGTTCAGCAGTGGACGTCTTTGTGTTGATATGACATTACGGTGACTTTCGAAACTACACGTCGGTTAAAATTGGGTTAATAAAATTTTATTACTTATTGGTTTCTTTTTACAAACTCATATAGTAAAAAATGTTGGGCACTTCATTAATGATAATAATTTTAATAACTAATAATTGTTTCTTTTTAATAGTAATAAAAAAACAATTATTAGTTATTATTCCCATTTTATTTATCCATAGCCGGGTGGTATCGCATTACACCTTATAGTTTTAGTTTACATCTAATACAATAGTTTTACACCTCCAAGGATAATCCGAGGCTGCATTTTTATAGTGCAGTCATGTAGAGTCCCCAACCAGTAGCCACACATTATAGATTAAAATTCTTGAAAGGGCCTCTGCCTGTTGGATTATATCCATGCGAAAACTTATCAAAAGACCGGGTTCCTCCATGCAGAGAAGTAACCCTTGAAAGAATTACATTTTAATAGTAAAATTATCGAAACTATTAAAATATGTTCGATTTGGTTGACAGACTTTGACTATAATATTCCAAATCATTCTTATATTTACCTGTTTATGTTATATTCGATGTTAGTATAATTTTCAATTATATTTTCGTCACAACATTTCTCGTCCTAGACATTTGTTTTTTAAAGATATTAGGCATAAATATGTATTAATACAGATTCGCCAACCCTGCGCAAAGCTAACGAATAAAAATATCCTGTTGACAAGAATTTAATTCCCTAAACGTATTCATTGTAGTCTTTACTGGCGATGCCTTCAAGTAGAGAAAAGGCCGTGAAGAGAGTTGGTGAAGAGATCATGGACTTACTAAGCAAGCCCACTGCTAAAGAGAAGTCACTTGCTGATAAGTTCAAGAGCCAAGGAGGTTAGTTATCATTACTTAAATTAATATACACACTGATAATATTATAGACTGCCCCATGGTTTAACCGCCGTTTATTTTTAAAAGAAATCTGATTATTAATAAATAAGTGTAAGTTGACCGCGCCCCGTAAAACGCAGCGTGGGATGACCTCCAACGAAGTGGACAGACGATCTGGTGAAGGTCGCTAGGAGTCGTTGGATGAGAGCCGCATGTAACCGCTCGTTGTGGAAATCTAAGAGGGAGGCCTTTGTTCAGCAGTGGACGTCCTTTGGCTGATATGACGATGATACTTTCATATGCATTTAGTAAAAAGCTGTTATTTTGACATTACAAACAGACATATCAATTTTATTGATTTGTATAGATGTCTAAGTAAGTTTGTTTATTTCTTCGTTACATCTTCACGACTGTCAAAGGATTTTAATGAAATTTATCAGGAAGATAACTTGTGACCCAAATAATTACTTAGGAAGTACTTAACCGATCAAATATGTTTTTAAGTTTTTAATTAGTAAGAAAATAAAGTTAGGTGTAGTTTAGTTCTCCAATACATGGCCAGTCTTTAGGCTGTTATCCCAGTTATTTACTAGTTCATTAAAAGAGTTTTGAACAGTTTCAATTTTGTGTAGGTACAATGAACCATAGTTGTCCATTCTTTTATAAAGTGATTACCTTTGGAACTTGGTTCTTACCTCAGAAGAAGTCGAAGTACGATTTCTTAATACACTGCTCGCAATAAATGTATCTTCTCTCGCTGTTGTTGCTTTTTTTGCGACCTTTAAGTCTTGTATACTCTCCAATCTGCTGGTATCATTAAAATGACTGACTTGGAAACTCTATGTTTGAGCACTTATAATCAAGTGATTATAAGTGTAACCATTTTCAGTTGAAGTTACAGATCGTGAGAGTTGAGCTATGCTGCGATCCGGCATTATCACTTGAATTTATCAAATGATGTTTACGTAACACGACAACAATAAATTACTAACAAAAAAAAGGAAAAAAAGAATAAGGAATTTTAAAAAACAGTATCTTGTTTCGATGCGCGTTCATTAAATTTACACATAGCCGAAAAAACAAACGAATCTCAGAATTAAACGATACCTAAAATTGTTCTTTTTTTCAAGTTACATAAACTGATATAGGTGGCCAGTACGTAATGAGAACATATTAAATATGATTTAGCCTTTTTTTACGTTCCTCTAAATATGTCCATGAGTGTATAAATACATCTTGTTTAGGAGCACAAGTAATGGAGTTCTGTCCTCACGGCACCCGCGCGGAATGTATGCGTGCGTTTGATGTGACCAAGATAGAGGAAGGTTTAGACCAGTCCTATATCTGCAAGAAGCTTCATTTCAAGAAGATCATACAAAGCCACACTGACGAGTCGCTTGGTGACTGCTCCTTTTTAAACACCTGTTTCCATATGGACAGCTGCAAGTAAGCTTTTATTTTTTTTTATTTAATGAGCCCGCTCTTTACCTCAATCTCGCCTGATGGACAGAGATGGATGAGGCCTAAGTACTTTAGAACGAGCGAAACCAGAAGGTGCTTATATTACTTAAATTGAGCCCCAGGTATGCAAGAAGTGACGCATCAAGACAGTAGAATATGTTATTTGCTGTTGGTAGTCGCTCATTCTAAATTGTATTATATTTTTTCTTCTTTATCGATAGTGATAAGCACACACAAGGGGCAATTCTGACGGTTCCAGATGGTGACGTTCCTATCACGTAAAAAATAAAAATGTTACATCTCCGCTGTGAACAAGTGAGGCCGTGTGGTGTCGGCTACGAATAGCCCGCGTGGTGCCGGCTACGGATAGGTCGGTTGGTGCCGGCTACGAATAGGCCGTGTGTTATCGGCTACGAATAGGTCATTTGGTGCTGGTTACAAATAGGCCGTATGGTGGCTATGGATAGCACCAGTCCATCTTATCCCTTGGGTTTCGTTGGTGACTTTGGGTATTACTGGAGGATGGGCAGCAGCATCCTTCGAATACAGGGGGGTATTATGGCAATATCCCCCAATGAATAAACAGCACACCTAGACCGGTCGTTGTAGCGATCTTTAGGGGAGGGCTGTGTCCAGTAATGGACTTCATTCGGCTGAAATGATGATGATGGTGAACCTATCCGCAGTGTACCCACATATAGGCTTATTTGTGGCGTAGAAGTTCTAATTGTTTTTTTTTCTTTTCAGATACGTACATTACGAAGTGGACAACACCGACCCGAATGCGAACGTGCCCAAGCTTTCTGAAACCACGGCCAAGGGAGTACATAACGGTAAACTATACTTCATCTGATCAGCCATAGAACATTCACTGTTGAAGGAAGGCCTCCCCCATAGATTTGCACAACTGTGCTATTTTGGGGGGAATCTGCCAGTACTCACCACGCTTGGCGGGCGGGTTGGTGGGCGCAGTATGATTTTTGGTTGTTCTACAGAAGGGACTCTGCTGCCCATCCCTCTGGTTTAGAATTTCCTTAGTCGGTTTTTACGACATCCACGGGAGGAGATGGAGTATTGCTATATTCTAAATCCGGGCACTACACGGACTAACAACTATACTTAGTTTACATTTATTATTCTTTCTGATGCCTGAAAATGATTCATTAAGGATTAATTTAAAGTATACTTATTTAAGCATCTGTAATTATTTCGGTACTGTAGTTATCAAAAAGCAACTCATAGGAATATGATAATCATGGCAAAAAGTAAATAAATGTCTGTGTGGGTTCGCCCTAATGTTAAATCCAATATTTATGATGATCTTACCGCAGTGGTTTGATCTCTAGAGATATTTACACAAAGATTGAAGAAGAAGATTGAATTGCTTCAAGTTGGATGGCATATTCCAGCGTGACAATCAAGGTTATTCAGAGTTACTCGGTTCGACCACCGAGACCTTAACGGGCCAACTCGATCATGACGTATGAGGTCGCGCCCCTTGTATAGAACGAAACGATTGCCATATTTTTTTTTTTACAAATAAATATGTTGACAAAGAATTCCGCGTCACTATTAAACACTACAGCTTTCCGACTGAACATCGGGCACTGCGGTGGTACCTACCTAGCCGGATTCTTGCAATATGAGACCTTTTTATTAGTCGCCCGGTGGAAATACTTCATGTACTTCCTCGGTCCCGGGGAAGGGCGGAGGACCAGCTAAAACCACTGAACCGGTCATCTTCTGAACTGAAGGGGCGGTCCAGGTCCATCTCGCAGTGGATTGTAAAAGATCCCCCGAAGCCGTTTCCACATGCGCGTCGCCGTCTGCCCGGGGGTTGCTCGGTTTGTGCACGTTGACTCCCCGGTTGGGGTTGGCCTCGCCTGGATCTTGGCCAGGATGTTGAAAGGCGGAAAGCGCGCCAGCAGAGTTGCCGCCTCGTAGAACACTCATGTATCCCCGTGCGATCCATATAGCCAGTCAGCGCTGCAGACTGTGAAGTTTGGTTCTGTAGAGCGCTGGAAGTCTGACCGCAATAAGGGACCTATCTCCAGTAAAATAATTCACATGGCATAACGAGTAAGGGCTCCCGTTATCTCTTCTGCAGAACATGACAGCCCATAAATACGGCAGTATTTTCAGATTATATTTTATGTTGTTTTGTTGCATCAGGCTCGACTCTAGTGGCCAAGCCGGACGGCGTGCTGACGCTGACCCCGCCGCAGTGGATACAGTGTGACCTCCGATATCTGGATATGACGTTCTTAGGTCAGTACAACATACAACATCAACATATCAGCTATAGGACGTCCACTGTTGAACTTAGGCCTCCCCATAGATTTTTACAATTGTGTCGTCATTTTGGGAGGTATCTGTCAGTACTCACGCTTGGCAAGCGGGTTTGAGAGCGCACTACGGCTGCTGTTCCACAGAAGGGGAGTCCCTTAGTCGCCTTTTTCGTCATCCACGGGAGGAGATGGAGTGGCGCTATATTCTTAATCCGGATACCGCACTGATCGGACACAAACGCATTTGTTTTACGTTTTATGTATTATGTTTAGAAAACATATGCTTTTTCCTATGTTAGAAAAAACACAAGGATTAGTATCATTTTTTTGTTTGATTGTCTATAATTTTGGTTGGTATGCCATTAAACTAATATTTTTGTCCAAGATTTGATCAAATTTCTTTGACGTCTGCGTTATTCCACTTATCGAATATATTTGTCTAAGATGTGATGTTTTTAAAGTGATATATTCAAATCTAAACCCATTACTTTTGTAATTTTTTAATTAGTGAATTTGGCAACTCTTCCTCCCTCCACCTGTAACTTAATCATGACGGCCATACAATGTCCACTACTGAACAAAGGCCTCCCCCATAGATTTCCACAACTGTGTGTATTGGGGGGAATTTGCCAGTACTCACCACGCTTGGCAGGCGGGTTGGTGAGTGCAGTATGGCTACTGTTCCACAGAAAGGACGTTGCTGCCCATCCCTCTAGTTTAGAGTCCCTTAGTCGCCTTTTACGACCTCCACTGGATGGAGTGGTGCTATATTCTTAATCTTGATTTCGTTATAAGCGAACCAATAAGAAATAAATATCGTGTATTCCAAATGGATTAAAAATAATTGAACGTTACCATAATATAAGACGCCCCAAAATGTGTACCCTTCACCGCTTCTTCCGAGCTTAAACATTATTGAAGCTGAAAAGCGGCCCAATAAACTCTCCCTACTTAGTTTATTGTATAAAAATAGTTTAAATAGCTTACAAGAAGATGTTTATTGTTAGGCAAGTTCGCAGTCATAATGGCGGACCCGCCGTGGGACATCCACATGGAGCTACCGTATGGCACCATGTCGGATGATGAAATGCGATGCCTCGGCGTGCCACAGCTGCAAGACAGTGGACTTATATTCTTGTGGGTCACCGGAAGGTACATACTTTATATTTTACACACAACACGCAGTGCTTACCAGCGGTGTACATAAAACAGTTATTTTATTACAACGCCTTTTTTTCATTACCATTAGTGATCGCAATCAGGTAAGTTATTTAGGGTTGGCAGCGCCTACTACTACTAATGGCAAAAAATTAAGATATGAGGTACCTGCGTCTCGTTGGTACCTCCGTTTGACGCAGGCCAGCTACTTTTCTTTAAAAAAAAGCGTTGCCCCACACTAGGATTTCTCCTGTGTCGTGGGTGCGTTTACAGACATACATTTCACACACAATACACCCAGACCCGGAACAACTACCTGCAGAACATACAAATATTTGGTCCGTGCGGGAATCGAACCCGCGACCCAGAGCGCAGCAGTCGACTGTATCAACCACTGCACCTACCGTGTCGTCACTTGCTTATGCATTTTATACAGCGGCGAAGGTACGTACGTACTAATAATAGCGAACGTCAGGTGCGAGTCGAGTCTATTAAATTTTCAGTTACTTTTAAAATTCCTTTTAATTTATGCTCGAAAATTAAATGAGGCCCTGCCAGTCTATATAAGTGTTCGTTTAAAATATCAAAACACAATTACGATACTAAATACATTTTACAATCACGGAAATCTCGGCATCATAGCTGAAAAGTACACAAAATAGCTCACCTAATTCCGATGACTGATTTTGACATGTCAGCTTTTTCTTTTGGCCTTATTCTATTGATTCTAGTCCCAATACGAGTCTGCCAATGTGAACGTCGTAAGCTAGTACACGCAGGAGATTAGTCGGTTGGGAAACTTACTCAGAAAAAAGAGATTGTTCAGTGGTTGACCCGCCACCTAAAACAACACAAAAAAACAATTGCACCGAGGGAGAGACGTCACATCATTTCAACTTTGAAATGGATTAATAAAACAAAATGTCACTGTCACTGAATATTTTTATTTACAAAAATACCATCTACTCTACGCAATATATACTAATGCGGGCCGGAATCGAACTGAGACTCCAGTATGGAAGGAAGCGTTCAACTACTAAGCCATCACTGCTCTTGTTATAAAGTATTATTTGGTTGTTAATACATAAATATTTTTTAAGTTGATTCAGCTTCCGGTCTGTCTTTTGGAAGTCATAAATGCAATTATCTAACTATATTACCTAAAAGCGTGAAGATATTTCTTATACCTATTAGTAGTCAAGTTTTATTTGCCATACTTGATTTTATGAAGGTGAAGGTTATATAATTGTCATTAGATCAATATGATTTATAATATTTTTTATATTGTATTGATTAAAATGCTCACATTAATTTCAACTGTGTTGTTATTATGTTCATTGTTGATTTCGATTTTTAATTATGATTGGCTCCTAAGGTAAACATGTGGGTATATTTAGATTTTGATGGCTATTTTATCTTAACATTTAAAGCGTTAAATAATGAGACAAATTTCTATACTTGCGTGGCCACCGCGGTCCGCGCGTGGCTTTGTGAATTAAACTATCTTGGATAGTTAATTCAATTTAGACTTCCACTGATTCCGTTTCCTGTCAGGTAATTTCTAAGACACATTGATAAATGCAATGATTGACTGGCTTGGGCAACATGCAGAAAGGACTATTTAGATATAAGCAATATTCGACGATACCACTGTAAATAGAAAATAAATATCGAGCTGTACCTTAGTATTCCGCCGGGTAATTGTATGGACTTCCACAGTCAGCGCGAAACCAGAATACAAATACCTACCCAGCGGAATACCGCTTGATATTTTCGCCACGCACAGTGGTAGCGAATATCGCTTATATGTGAATAGGCCTTTAGCTTTGGGTCTAAGCTACCTCTAATCAGTTCAGTAGTTTTGTTGTATAAATGTATCAAACAGATATATTTAACAGACAGACAAATGTCTTAATATTATAAAGGTACTTCCATTGGGAATATGTTCCCAAACTTCCGATCTCTGTGCAAAATCACGTCGAAGCATTGCTCTGATGTGATTGCGCAATGCAGGTCTTATCTTACTCCATCATCTATACACATAAAACTTCATAAAAGTGTAATCGCCCGTTTATGATGCCTATAACACTTTCTATCTAGATCCTTAGCTATCTATTTCGTCTCGTCGTTTCAGCCAAATGAAGTCCACTGCTAGACACAAGTCTCCCCCAAAGATCGCCACAACGATTGGTCTGGGCGTGTTTTGCCATAATCGCCACGCTTAGCAGGCGGGTTGGCGATCGCAGTTGAGTTGTTAATTTATTCGCAGGACGCTGCTGTCCATCCTCCAGTTAATCCATAGTCACTTTTTACGAAACCCACGGGATGAGTTGGGTTGGTGCTATTAGTAGCCGGCACCATACGTGACTGCCGTGAAAGGTGACTAAGCGTTGACAGACACGCGGCACAAATCAAAATACGGAACTAAATTGTAAAACTGAAATCCCTTCTCTGCATTTTTTTATTGTCTGAGTTCGATCCACGCCCGCACCTCTGACTTTTCGGGTTCATGTGCGGACCAGAGTTTGATAATCACTTGCGTTAGTGGTGAAGGAAAACATTGTGAGGAAACCTGCATGCCTGAGAGGGCCCCAATAATGTTCTCAATGGTGTGTGTAGTCTGCCAACTGACGGCACGGTTGGTGCAGCGGTTGATACAGTCGACTGCTGCGCTCCGGGTCGTGGGATCGATTCCCGCACGGAACAAATATTTGTACGATCTGCAGGTAGTTGTTCCGGGTCTGGGTATTGTATGTGGAATTCATGTCTGTAAACGCACCCACGACACAGGAGAAATCCTAGAGTGGGGCAAAGTTTTTTAAAAACAAACTCGCACTAGGCCAGCTCGGTGGACTAAGGCGTAACCTTTCTCATCCTGAGAAAAGGCCCGTGCCCAGCAGTGGAACATTAATAGGGTTTTTTTAAATTAATATCCAAACCATTTACATATCTACTTTAACTCCTATATACATTTCCTAAATAGTAATCGTTTTTACTAATGCTATAAATTTATAATAATTCATAATAAATAATAATAGATGTATAAACGCTAGCGCAGTGCAAATCAAAAAGAATGTATTATGCGACGACCTAAACTTGCTTACGTAATATATACGTATATGATACGTACCTATTATTCAAATTAAACAGGTTTTGTATAGCTTGATCTGTAGCCGAGTATTCGAGTATGTAAAAGAGTGCGACGGAATGACAAAAAGTACTACACCCTCTCGCACGATTCCCAGCTTTCAACTTCTAATAGTTCAAAGTCCAAACAGTCTAGGTTGATGCGTAGTGCATAAACAAATAATATTAAAATCAAAAAATAAACAGTGAAATCTTTGTTAAAACATTTTGCTAATTTTGTAGGTACATATTATCTATCAGAATTCCACCACCCCATTTCCTCCCGTGGGTGTCGTAAAAGTCGACTAAGTGATTAACCGGAGGATGGGCAGCAGCATCCTTCGAGTACATTAACAACTCAACTGCGATCGCCAACCCGTCTGCCAAGCGTGGCGATTATGGCGAAACCCCTCAATGAGCCCACAACACACCCGTATCGATCGTTGTGGTGATCTTTGAGGGAGGCCTGTGCCAAGCAGTAGACTTCATTCGGCCGAAATGATGATGACATATTATCTTTGTGTTGGTCGATTTAAAATTTTAGTTGCCACCCTAGTCAGTAATTGATCACATTTCACGCATAACACAAAACATGATTTTGGTAGATAGCTGCTCAAGGCTGCTTTTATCTGAATTAATAATTATGAAACAAACAGATTTGATATTTCATTCTTTAATGTAATTATAATATCTCGTTAGAGCCATGGAGTTGGGCCGCGAGTGCCTCAAGTTGTGGGGGTACGAACGTGTCGACGAACTCATTTGGGTGAAGACAAATCAATTACAACGCATCATACGCACTGGACGTACGGGACACTGGCTCAACCACGGCAAGGAACACTGCTTGGTAGGTATATACTTCATGTAATAAAGGTGTGATAGGTGAACTACACGGTTTTACTCTGGTACAGCTAAGGTTCGGCTCCAATACCTCTGGTCTGAAATTCTGTATAAGTAAATATTATTTGAACTTTTTTTTAACGCTGTATACTTCATATACATAAAATACATTAATATATTTTATACGACTCACCAATTACGCCAATCAAATATAATATATGGTCATCATTTCAGCCAAACGATATCCACTGCTGAACAAAGGTGTGTGTGTGTGGAATTTGTATTTGTAAACGTGGGTGCGTTGCGACACAGGAGAAATCCCAATGTGGGGCAACGTTTTTTTAAGAAAGAAAGGTAGGCCGTATACTTGCACAATGGTGTCGTCATTTTGGGGGGTTTGCCAGCATTTGAACTGGGATGGCCTCCAAAGAGGTGGAAAGGCGACCTGTTGAAGGTCGCTGAGAGTCTTTGGATGCGGGCGGTATGTAACCGCTCGTTGTAGAAATCTATGGGGGAGGCCTTGTTCAGCAGTAGACTTACTCCCTTCCTTCCTTTGGCTGATATGATGATGTACTTTCTTAATTAATCGTAAGACACCACTGACTTTGGGAGAAGGGATACACCATCTTATGGTCTGAAATCGCCAACACGCAGTGAGCCAGCGAGGTAATCAATGCTCGTTCCTTGTCTATGAGGCCCACCGGTGGGACAGTTAATGGCTGATATTATTCTAATTGATAGGACGGAATTTTCACGTGATTTACATGTTCTGGATCTCGGCAGGCACCCGAGAGTATACAATTAGCCCATTACTGTCCCACTGCTGGGAACTGGCCTCTGCTCACGATGAGAACGGTTATTTCTTAGTTCACCACGTTGGCCTAGTGCGGGTTCGCGGACTACACACACCATTGAAAACATTTTGGAGCCGTCTCAGGTATGCAGAAGCACTATGTTTTCCTACACGGTTAACGCACGTGATGAAAATTCTGACTCACAATCGTTCAACCTTTCAGTGTTGAACGCTTGCGAGTTCGATATCGGCCCGCACCTCGTGTCTTTTAATATCTACCGTTCAGACTATCACTGTTTCTTTGGCACCCGAGTATCTCCGAATAACTTTGTTTATTATTTTACAGGTGGGTATGAAAGGCAGTCCGGACAACCTGAACAGAGGGCTAGACTGCGACGTGATCGTTGCAGAAGTGCGCGCCACCTCACACAAACCTGATGAGATATATGGCATCATAGGTGAGAACGTTTTGTTTAACTCCTTGAGCGTGAAGATTAAATAACAGCGAGCTAACCCCCGAGTACCAAATTTCATCCAAATCAAATATTTTTTGCATTTTGGTCCGCCATTTTAAGCAATAAAGATTCGTTATCAGAGATCTCGTAAACCTTGGGGGTAGGTAACAATTTTAGTGGAAATCTATTGACCCAATCAGTAAAGTGATATACATGCTACACTACGACATTGTAATGTCTAACTACCCTACAAAACATCAAATACCTTAAGTTTATAGAATTGCCATGCAGCCCGTGTTGCTGACAGATGAGCTCAACTCAAGCTATGGACACATATGCTCATTAGTGGCACGGAAGCAACTTTTTTATATATTTTCTGTTCTTTTTTTATTGCAATCAGTGTAAATACATTACCTACAGCCTCCTACCGGCTAAAACCAATGGATCTGTCAACTACGGCGCCGAAGGGGGGCTCCACGATCTCGATTACAATCATATTAGAGCCGCCCGTCGCTGCAGCGCCCTTGGGCACTTCTCGGAGGGGCGACTGTAAAAAGGCCACGCCCAGACACATCTCTAGGGGGAATTTTACAAGATCCCCCTATGCCTCGCTGTGCGCTGTGTACTACACACTACTTACTGCTGGCAGAGATACCTTGCCGATCCGATCGACCAGGATCCGCCGCGTGACAAGCCAAGCAGGACACTCCTCGAGCGTGTGCTGTGCGGTACCCTGGTCGCTTCCAGAGGTGGCACTGTGCCGTGAGCTAACGTCCTGTCTTGCGCAGGTACGCACCGAAACAACCGTGATCGATGAATACCTGCGTCAGGGAGTGACGTGCTCGGTCCTGTTGAGTCAGGTTCCAAAGAGCCGCAGAATGACCTCGAAGACGTGCTTAGTCGCAAACTGCAAAAATCCTGAGTCCGCGCCGCTGAGCCAGCCGCCTCAGCCTAACGAACGCCCCTGGAGATCGCTTTAGCCGCTCTGGCGGAGAGAGCGTCTCTGATCGTAGACCCACGTATCTATCTCCGCCAGGATGTCAAAGTAAAAGCGCGCCAGAAGAGTTGCCACCTCGTAGGATACCGTTCAGTATAACCTGATCACAATTCGACGATACAACAGTACAGATAGTAAAAGTGCTTATATAATGATAAATCAATGCACCCGTTTACGTCTTTGACCTCTAAAAAGTCAGTAATAGTTTTCGATCTTCATTTCATACGCTGTCTCTCGCTCGGTGGACACGCTCGCACGCATAGCTCAGCACGACACGCAAACCTAGCTTGGTTGTCAACAAAGTCAAACTGTCGACGAGCTACCCTCTACCTTGTCCATTTTACCCCTGCGCTGGTGCATCTGGCTGTTCGAATGATTGAGACCCTATTGTATGACCATTTCTGAAAGACAGAGTTGGGCAAGACATTATTTGACTGCACTTAAAGCATGCATCGGGAAGTCTCCGCTGTGGTTATAGGAACAATTATCATAATTTTACTAGTTTATTCTTTTTCTATTAATCATTAATTATATTTCCAGAGCGGCTCAGTCCTGGCACAAGAAAAATAGAACTGTTTGGTCGACCACACAATGTTCAGCCTAATTGGTAAGTTATTTATTTACATCGTCATTATAATATGGTGTATATTCCATCTGTAAGCAAGAAGCGGTTTCCGATAACACATTTATTATCCATACCTCTAAAAAGTGGAACTCCTTGCCGGAGTCTGTGTTTTTCTCGATCTTATACCTGGGAATCTGCAAACCACGAGTGAATAGGTTTTCTTCTAGGCATCGGTTACCATTAGGTGAGATAGTGGTCAATCGCAAGCATATTCAATCTCCTTCCTCGGAGATCAACATTCTAGTAACGTGGGTCTGCAGAAGATGAAATTAATGAATACTCCTTAGGTATTTATTCTCATTGGGGCGGTGGATGCGCGAGCGAAACCCACGACTCGCTCCGAAGGAATGCCATAGGGTTTTAGAAGGTATGAGTCTGTTAGCCTTTACCCCGGGCAGAGGTACTCTATGATGATCATGATGATTTCTTCACGTACACAATTAAAATGAAGAAATACGCTTGCGAAATGGATAACAGCCGAGAGACGTGTGCCGGGGATTTAAGCTGCAAGAGTACATATGGTTGCTGTAAATTTTTATATTACCCATCTCATTTCAAACTTAATTCTGAGACGTTGCTAATCATAGCAGAATCTATAATCAAAACTTAATGTTGCTAAAAAAGTGCTCCTCCACCCTCTTATCCATAATAACATTAACGTTTGAACTCATTGTCACAAACACCTCACCTAATTGCGATCACTTCTTGTTACACAACCCTTCCCTTCATTCGTATCCGCTTTATTGGCCCTGAAAAGATTTCTACTGAAGAGTTTCTACACTAGAAAGCAGTGAAGTGCTAGTGCGATATTTGGGTGTTGCCCTTTATTTATCTTTAAATTGTTCGACGTTCAAAAAGAAATACATTTTACTCTATTTAGAATAATTGATGTGCGCTAATTTTACAGGATAACTCTAGGCAACCAAGTGGATGGCGTACGTCTGGTAGACCCCGACTTGATCGCGGCCTTCAAAAAGCGATACCCTGACGGTAACTGCATGGCGCCGCCGACTCCAGACCCTGGCTTAGCCTAGCTCTTAGACAACTTTGTGTGTTGTCTTATTGAGATAATAGTCGTGGAGACAATCTCCAAGATAAACATTAAAAAGTCAGTTTTACCTTAATTGTCGTTTTGTACGAAATAAAGTATACTTATTCTTTTAGTAGGTTTTTACTTAATGTACAAAGTTGTAAACTAAGTCGTCATTTAAGATTATGAGGTCTAAAGTAGATAAACTGAAAAATCTAATTGTTAACCGAATCTAATCATCTCCTAACATGGCAGGTAGCATGTCTTAGCGATGCGACTCGAGTCCAATTTTGCTTCTCGAGTCAGTTGCCTACATCAATAGAGTTGCACTCGAGGATACGAGTCAGAATAGATACTCAGAATACCACCACCCCATCTCCTCCCATGGGTGTCGTAAAAGTCGACTAAGGGATAAGCTGGAGGATGGGCAGCAGCGTCCTTCGATTTCATTAACAACTCAACTGCGATCGCCAACCCGTCTGCCAAGCGTGGCGATTATGGCAAAACCCCCCAATGATCCCACAACACACCCATATCGGTCGTTGTCGTGATCTTTGGGGGAGGCTTGTGTCCAGCAGTGGACTTCATTCGGCCGAAAATGATACGAGTCACTCTAGTTTTCGAGTCAATCGAGTTTTTGAGTTACTCTAGTTATGAAGTCACTCGAGTCAACACTGTTCATGTCCAAACATTCTTTTACTTATTTTTTTTATTTGTATTGTAATAGAAAGTAGATGATAATTCTATTGTCCCTTCTTATTGTACGTGCGAATAGTATTTATTTCAAAATGAGCTGATCGTCAAAAATTATATGTTAGGTACTAATTTACTATCTGAGGCCACATATTTAAAGTTAGGTTTAAACCTGTAACGTACGACGTACGAACGTTGACTATTACTGACTAAGTCCACTCGTTGGGCTTGTTGACTCGGTAACTTAATCAGCCACTCGATTGCAAGTTGACTCAATTCAATATTTTATTCACTTGGGTACGAGTTTTAGAAAATCACTCGAGTCAATGAAAAAACGACTCGAGTCGCATCGCTAGTATGTCTTCATGTGGGATTGATAGATAAAAAGGACGATGTACTGGAGGGAAAAAGTGTTCTTTTATGTCTTTCATTCATCTTTTTGAATGGTAAGGGATTTGCTCCCGTAGCCTGGTCCATTATACAGTTTGAGGTTTAAAAGAAATGCCTCCAAATCATGATCCAACGCAGTTTTGTCGCTTAGATCCGTTTGGCAAGATATGATTTTCCAAATTCCATTAATTTTAAACTGAGGTTGAGATTTCTCAAGGAATAATTGTACTTATAATTGCACTTGGATCAGTGTGGCAATTTTTTCAAACCTAAATGACAAATCTTTACTTTGTGGACGAATGAAATGTTATTTGGGTCACTTTTGTTCTACCATCGTCATTATTTATTGCAAACAAATATTACAAAAAGTGTTGTTTCAATGAAGCTGTACATAATTGTAAATAATAATGTAAATAAAACTCGTGAATATAAAATGTACTTTTATTACGTCCCAAGTACACGACACAATTTAAGTCAGTTACTATGCGTTTCAAATGTAAAAATCTTGAGCTTGGCGTGGACTGTGTATGGTGTCCATATTAAACCGGAAGGCGTGCATTTTTTTAACTACTAATAATAATTAGTGGTCGGAATTAGGTTAAGGATTTCACATACTTTATCTACATTTTCATGGTATTGATATGCTCGTTGAAATAATTGACTTAAGCTAAATGTCCTAAATGTTTTTTTAATTATGAAACCTTTATGTTGGTGAGTATTATTAGTAAACGCTATCGTAATTGGGACCATTAAAGCTAATGCGGTTCCTGTCTTAATACGGAGTTCTGAGACGTTGAGAATTATAGCAAAATCTGCAGTAAAAGTTGAATATGCAACAATGGGCTTCAGTCATATCCATACTAACTTTAATGTTTAAATTCGTTGACCTTAAACAGCTCATCTAACTCCGATCACTAATAACAGTATCGTATTCGTAGTATCAGTATTACTTTTAAATCATTTCAGGTCTTTTTATTATTTGTAGCTATACAACATAAAATATCAAAAATATCTAACTTTGCTCGTCCGTTAATCTCGATAGTGTTTTCTTAGTTGAAAGGCATAGTATACGTTACAAGCGTCAATAGAAACTCGTCGTCTGCGCGTTCCGCCGCCCCTTGGGTGACATCGGGCGCGCAGGGGTGTAAAAGCTTCTCGACACCGAGCCTGGCTTGTCTCTGCTACCGCTGTAAAACAGATTCTATCATTAATTTAACACAATAATCTCGACTTGCGGTTAATACAGAAATCAGATGACATTCAATCGGTTTTGTTTATTACACATGAACTACAGTCCTTCAAGAAACTCTAGCATTTTGTTTGGCTGGCGAAAAAGGGCATTTGTTCCGTGCTTCGATATGCGGAACGATGCAGGCAGAATGTTGTACAGTGACTTCACCATTATTACATTATTAAAATCCCGGAATTCCCGTATTACAAATCCTAGAATTTTAAGAGCTTTCTTGCACAGCTGTACGATATGAGCACGAAACGATAATTCCCGAGAGACGAACCGATGTAAACCGTGGTATGACACCCCCTTCCATTCGATATACGTTATGTCGTGGTACCACTGCCCGTGTGAAAGACATCACGTTGCACTTGGACACATTAAAGAGAAGCCTGTTTTCAATACTCCACTCTACCACACGATCAATATCACGCTGTAGTCGTTCGCAATCCGACTCATTGGTAATCCACAAAAACAATTTCAGGTCGTCCGCAAAAAGTAGGCAACCCGCGTCTTTGATAACTTCAGGGATATCATTTATCATAATAATATTATAAATTCCAACGGACCCAAATTACTCCCCTGACTAACTCCTGTAAGAGTACTATACGAGATTGAAGTATAGCCAGCGTATTCCACAATTTGCTTCCTATTTCCTAAATAACTGAAAAAAAAACTGCAATAGGTCTGGAGTGAAACCTGCCATCGCGAATTTGCTTAAAACAGAACATCATTGTCTATGCTATCGAAAGCATTTCTGAAGTCGAAGTATGCGACATCCAGCTGGGCACCTGCCTCAGAGTCAAGCACTGACGTGGCATGATTCATAAAGCACATCAAGTTGGAATTCGTGCTGCGGCCCGTCCGAAAGCCATGCTGTGCATCGTTGAGTTGCGTACTCACCTGCGAATAAATACAAGAACACAACGCGGACTCAAAGATTTTCGCGAATGCTGACAATACAGCCACAGGTCTGTATCCACTGACGTCCGAGCCAGGAGCCCCCTTAGGCACAGGAGTAACCCTGGTTAACTTCCAACCATCTAGATACAATCGTTCTCTCAAACAGACATTGAACAAATGACAGAGAGGACGAGCCAACACCTTCCCGCAGTCCCTAACAATATAGGGTACCTCCCTATATTGTTAGGGATTAGTAGAACGAACATGTTTTTCATGGTTGGAACAAAGATACTGGAAGTGAGATGATAAATAAGGAGTATTGGGTGCGTGAAGTATAGAGAACAGGGTAGTAATTTATGGTTGTTATACTTACCTGGTGTCTTGTGTAAGATTAGGTTTCACTGCATTATTGGTCCTAGAGTTCACGATCTTGATATTTGGCTTCTTGGGCGACACACTATCAACAAAGCAAATAAATAATTTATAATGTTTTTTTTTTTTTAAACTCGAATCTTGGGTAAATATTCATAAATTATACATTACTGTTGCCCGCGGTTTCACCCGCGCTTTTATTTTTAACTAGCTGGGACCCGCGGTTTCACCCGCGTTTAATTTAAAAGGGATTTAGAGTATTACTTCAATATAGAGACTTGACATAGAACAAATATATTGGATTTCAAGGGTTTTTATTTTTTTGCGCGGAACCCTAATTATTTTTCTTAAATTAAAGTAGCCTATGTTATTCCTTATAACATCAGCTATCTGCCAGTGAAAGTCCCGTCAAAATCGGTCCAGCCGTTTCGGAGATTACCCGGAACAAACAGACAGACAGACAAAAAAATTAAAAATTGTGTTTTTGTTATAGGTACCATATATACTTTCATATGCATTAAGTAAAAACCTGTTATTTTGACATTACAAACAGCCACTTCAATTTTATTTATTTGTATAGATAATATAGTTAGATGAAAATATATAAGTATAACTAACCGCACCCGCCCGCTACGCTAGGCGCTAATTACATTTACACCTATTCATATCTTCTGAACCCTGCTGCAAGATATAATATCGGAACACACATGAAAATTTTAGTTAAAATTCATGTATTCATCCCTAAAATTTTCATTGACAACCGTTGAGCCGTTTCGGAGTCTGTTCGCGATAACATTCAGAGAGACATACATACAGACAGTAAAAAATCTAAAAACGGTCGTTTATGATTAGGCATCGTGTTAAATAACAGTTTTCACATTCATTTTGAAATCACAGGCAGGCAATACAATTTTATTATTATATTGGCAAAGATAAATGCTGTGTAGGAAATTGCAAATATGCATAGAAAATACAAAAATAAAGCAAAAAGCCAACGCCACGCGGTGTTCCCAGGCGGTCACCCATCCAAGTACTAACCGCGCCCGATGTTGCTTAACTTTGGTGATCGGAGAGACCGGCTTCGTCCTCATCCCTACTACGTAATGTTTGCTGGATAACTGGTGACACCTGGCGGGGGGATAACTGATCGATTGATAGTTGATCAGTAGTCGAACGGTGAGGGCGGGAGATCAAATTGAATTTAAAAAAAAAACATAATTAAAGGAACTTGAAATTATAATATCTGGATAGGAATTAACAAATAAAAAATAGGGGTTGATCGTAAAGGGGTGAAAAATTGAGAGTATTATGAGATTTTTTATTGTAAGTAATCAAAAAATTTAAAAAAAAAAATTGCCAAAAAATTAAAGTTTATAATTAACAAATAAAAAATAGGAGGTGATCGTAGAGGGGTGAAAATTTAGGGTTGTATGTATTTTTGTATGCTGTGTCATAAAAAAATAAAAACAAAAAAATTTGCCAAAAAATTTAAAAGAAAATTAGGGGTGGACTACCCTTAACATTTAGGGGGATGAAAAATAGATGTTGGCCGATTCTCCACCCTGGCCGACAATCACGCTAAGGATCACAAAAATCGGTCGAGCCGTTTCGGAGGAGTTCAAGTTCGAACCCCGTGACACGAGAATTTTATATATTAGATTAGTAGTTATGAATATATATTAATATTGGATTGCTTAACATGGATTAATTTTTTTCAAAAAACAATTAGTCTATGTTATTCCTTATAACATCAGCTGCATCGGCCAGTGAATGTCCCGTAAAAATCGGTCCAGCCGTTTCGCAGATTCGCGGAACAAACTGACAGACAAAAAAATAAAAATTGTAGTTTTTTATATGTTCCACATTCATAATTATTTAGTAAAAAGCTGTTATTTTGACATTACATACACTTCCATTTTATTTGTATAGATCTATACAAATAAATAAAGCTTAAAACAATCGGGTACCTACTTATAAAAAAATATAACTTGTTATAAGTAAAATTTATTGTCGGTCTGTTTGTTCCAGCTAGTTTGCGAGACGGCTGGATCGATTTAGACGGAACTTTCACTGGCAGATAGTTGATGAGAAGTAACTTAGGCTACTTTTATTTCAGAAAAAGAATCAGGGTTCCGCGCAACTAAATTAAAACCCATGAAATACAAATCTACTAATTATTTATAACAAATCAGTTTTCGTTTAAACTAACGGCGCGTGAAAATGCCGTGTGGTGCCCGCTACGAATGGCACCAACCCATCTCATCCCCTGGGTGTCGTAAAAGGCGACTATGGGTTTAATCAGAGGATAGGCAACAGCGGCCACCGAGTACATTAACAACTTAACTGCGATCGCCAACCAGCTTGCCAAGAGAGGCGATTATAGCAAATACTGGGGGTATTTGCTATAAGAGCACACAACCCACCCATATCGTTCGTTGTTGTGATCTTTGAAGCCTGTGTGCAGCAGTGAACTATTCGGCCGAAATGAATAAAAAAAACGGCGGGTGAAACCGCGAGGCACAGCTAGTCTGAAATAACATCGTTTGAAAAAAAATAAAAAAGTTTGAGTGTTTCCGATATTTTGCCGAAATCGGAACTCCGGTCTCAATCGTCTGTTCCGACCATATCTAGTCTGAACTAAACTATAGAGGATCTCGTAGAGAAAGTTCTCTTCTCTTATCTAGGCCTAATGTATCTTACATTTACCTCTGAAAATTCATAATATTATCCCGCGTGTGGTATCCGAATTAAGAATATAACACCACACTTTCTTCTCCTGTGGATGTCGTAAAAGGCAACTACGGGACTCTCTCTGTCTACTCTGGGTAAGAGGGTGGGCAGCAGCGTACCTTCTGTTTAACAGCGGCCATTCTGCGCTCACCAACCCGCCTGTCAAGCGTTGTTGAGTACTGACGAATTCCCCATGGCCTTTGTATAGCAGTCGACGTTTGGCTAATCATCTTAGTCATAACTATAATGACGATTAATAATATTACGTATAAAGTTGAATGTTGTTTACCCGACTTTATCGTGATATACGCCACTCTTTTCTGCATTTAAAGTTTCTCGCAATCTTCTTTGAAACTGTAATTAAGTAATACAAGATAAGGATCGTGCGGCGCAAAGAGATCTTTCGACCAGGCAGGATGTATGGCTGGCAACCGCGGGGCCCAACGGTTGACCAAAGGTCGCATATTTTTAGGGCGAACAGTCTTGTCAGGTACACTTCGGAAGTACCAAGTGATTTTTAACGTCATAAAATGTGCATTTAGTAGTGTGGCGCTACGGATGCAAATATACGTATAACGAACGTTTTAGGGCAGCCTATCGTCGCTGCGCTTGCAAAAACTGCTGTTTTTGATCGAAATAGGTTCTTGATGCAATTTTACATTAGATACTTTCGAAGGCACATATTGTTACATCTCTAATGGTTTAGAAAATAGTAAAATCAGCTATGTCATTTCGGCCAAAATTTTACTTGAAAAATGCTCCATGAGTGCTATAGATAAATAGCGGTCTGCAAAGTTGCGTTTCTCACATAGCAGATTTCGCGGGCGGGCGGGAATCAGAGATGGATAGCCCACACAAGTGCTCAATAACCTCTTAAATGACGATAAGAAGACCAATCGTGTAGGTACCTTGATACTGTTGAGCATGTCGCCCTGCGTGGCGAGCGGTCGCTCGTCGGACCGGACGGAGGGCGCTCGACGCGGCGCGGGTGCCTCTCGGTTGGCGCCCAACGAGGCCGCACCCAGTGACCCTTCGCGGCACATCGACACTGACAAGAGTAATGATTGCAAAATGCTACTATTCTTATCTGCTTTACCTGCTTAGTACAGAGTAGGTACTGCTCTGTTTGGCGCACGCGGACAAAAACCCACAATATCCAGTGTTAAACCCAATTATCAAATTACATTTTTATCGTGGTACCTGGAATGTATCACCCTACTTTTCTATCTACAACGGTCACCAACAGGCAATAACTGGCGACATTAATGGCTACATATGGTACTCCCAATTAAATTTAATTAGGAAGAAAATAGTAATGAAACATCCGCGGCCTTGCCCCACGGTAAGCAGACCATAAAGTCTATAGGTACATACAATGCGAGATCAGTTTATAACTACTGGAAATGTATAGCTTGGTCTGCTTGATATGTAGCCGTGCGTACAAGTTACGCAGATGCTATTAGCTATATAGCAAGAAATAATAGTATATTATAATATTACGAAAACGCACACAATACTCGTCACGTAATAACAAATGTGCTCGAATAGCATTTTTATTTAATAAACGCGATCCTTATAACTGCCTAGATCTTTGAAATAAAGTTTACTATTTTTGTAGGAAGTTTTAAACCAAAATTACAGGCAGATCAACAGGCCAAAGTGGTGGTGGGGGACCTCGGGGGTCGCGGGTGCGCAGATTGGGGAGTCTACGTGCTCACACCGAGCGACCCCCGGGAAGACGGTGGCGCGCACGCGGTCACGTGCCGCCGTGTGCGCAGCATAGCGCAAAACGAGGCTTGGGGGGATCCTTTACAATCCTCCCTGAGAAGTACTGTTATTAAAAGGGTATGACGATTACCGCTTTATAAACTAACAATATTTTTCGGTTATTCAGTCCCTGCTTCGGAAGACACGTAAAACGTAAAATCGTTGCTGGGGTGCAATTCCTTAATCTCAAACATCCACACATCCTTAAATACAGAATCGAAATAACGGTGTAAAACCAATTTCGGTATTCTTTAATTATGATTGAAGCTATACCAGGACACGTTGCAGAAGGTAAGCCACGAGGTCCAGTCTTCGAATACCAAATCGGGTTATCACCATTATTTCAATTCTTTATTCAAGAATGTATGGATGTTTGAGCTTAGAGAATTGCACCCATGGTTATTGTCATTAGACGGCAGTCGTCTTTGAGCGGCTTGACTAACTCTAACATAAGTTTGGCCACTAAGCACACGAAAGAAGAAGAAATTATAAGTATGTTTGTAGACACATCGATGCGAACTGCGAATCCTCTAATTCCACATCGCATCAATTAAATGCCTCTGCTATATAATACAAGATATTATTATTGTCTATCTATGCGATAGGCACATTCGCTACGTGGGCACGGACGGTAGCGTAAAGCGGAGGGAGATAACGTGTAACGTTCCGCAGGGGTCGGTTCTCGGCCCCCTTTTATGGAACCTCGCCTACGACGCGGTCCTGCGCGCCTTTCTCCTCGCTGGTGTCAGCTTAGTATGTTACGCTGATGACACTCTTGTGTTGGCCGGTGGGGTCTTTCGAAGGAACCATCCGGCTTGCCGAGCAAGCGGTGGCAAATGTCGCGGCAAAAATTCACGCTCTGGGTCTGCGGATAGCGCTTCACAAAACTGAGGCGCTATGGTTCCATACACTGCAACGTAGCAGAGAACCACCCAGTTAATGGATACGCGTTGGTTACGCGCAAATCAGGGTGGGCCCGTACATGAAGTATCTGGAGCTCACCCTGGACAGTCGTTGGGGCTTCGAAGAGCACTTCGAGCGCCTCGTCCCCCGGATCAAGAGGATATGTGTGCCTTGAACCGGCTCCTGCCCAATCTCGGGGGACCGGAAGAAGAAGGTCGCCGCCTCTACAGGGGAGTCGTGCGGTCTGTGGCCCTCTACGGGGCGCCTGTATGGTCACCTCGACTGTCAGGCGTCCAGCGCTGCAGAGCCAAACTTCACGGTCTGCAGCGTAGAGTGGCTATACGGATCGCACGAGGGTACCGAGCGGTGTCCTTTGAGGCGGCAACTCTGTTGGCCCCCTTTCCCCTTCTTTTTGGTGTATCACCAAACATGCTCCCTCCGCCAGAGCGGTGAAGACGCGCCTACAGAGGCATTCGTAATTTCGACACGGGAGGCCCGGCGGCGTGGTCTCGAGCTGTGGCGCGAGCGGCTCATGCTGCCGCAGTACACTCAAAAGCGCGTCGTTGAGGCCGTCTTGACGCTCTTTGGAGCCTGGCTCAAAAGAAACGAGCGCGTCACCTACCGCCTGACGAAGGTATTCACCGGTCACGGTTGTTCCGGTGCGTACCTGCACAGGATAGGACGCGAGGTCACGGTACAGTGCCACCACTGCCAAAGCAACCAGGATACCGCACAGCACACGCTCGAGGAGTCCCTGCGTGGGCTGCCCAGCGGCGGATCCTGGTTGATCGGATCGGGCAAGATCTCTTTCTGCCAGCAGACACTACTGCTATGCTGGCAGAGCATGAAAATTGGAGTGAAGTGGTCTCCTTCTGTGAGTGCGTCATGCTGCAGAAGGGGACCGCAAAGCGGGATCGGGAGAGCCGATCCCGCACGGAGAAGGACTAGACGGCGCCTGGGTAACAACCGCCCGGCGCCCAGGTCCAACACGCCTAAGTCCCCCGCTATGTGGCGAGGGGCCTCGGGGGTCGCTGGCGGGTGGATTGGGAGTCCACGTGCTCATACCAAGTCACCTCCGGGAAGACGGCGGTGTGCACGTGGTTACGTGCCGCCGTGTGCGCAGCACAGCGCACAGGAACCTCGCCTACTATACGGTCCTGAGTGTCGTTCTCCCCGCTGGCGTCAGCTTAGTTTGATGACACTCTTGTGTTGGCCAGCGGGGAGTCCTTCGAGAGAACCATCTGGCTTGCCGAGCAAGCGGTGCTATTGCCACGGCCTATTTTGGCCGAAATCCACGCTCTGGTTCGCGGAAAGCAAGGCGCTATGGTTCCATAATCTGCCGCGGAGCAGGGAGCCTCCCAGTTCGGGCATATGCGTCGTTACTTGGGGCTGACCCTAGACAGTCGCTGGGGCTTCGAGGAGCACTTGAGCGTCTTGTCCTCCGGGTCGAAAGGTGGGTGCCTTGCACCGACTACTGCCCAATCTAGGGGTATCGAGGGAAAAGTTCGCTGCCTTTACAGGGGGAGTTGTGCGGTCCATGGCCCTCTAAAGGCCACCTGTTTAGTCATCTTGACTCTCAGACGTCCAGCGCTGCAGAACCAAGATTTACGGTCTACCACGTAGAGCGGCTATACGGATCGCATAGAGATAACGAGCGGTGTCCTTTGAGGTGGCAACTCTGTTGGTCCCCTTTCCGCCTTTTGATATCCTGGCGGAGATGGATGCGTGGGTGTATCACCAAACACGCTCCCTCCGCCAGAGCGGTGAAGACGTGCCTACAGAGGCATTCGTAAGTTTGACACGGGAGGCCCGGCGGCGTGGTTACGAGCTGTGGCGCGAACGGCTCATGCTGCCGCAGTTCACGCAAAAGCGCGTCGTTGAGGCCGTCTTGACGCTCTTTGGAGCCTGGCTCCAAAGGAGCGAGCGCGTCATGGCCCAGGAGATCGCAAAGCGAGATCAGGAGAGGGCCGATCCCGCTCGGAGAAAGACACGATAGTCGGAGTAACAACCGCCGCGGCGCCTATGTCCAACACGCCTGAGCCCCATCGTCGTTATATGGCGGGGGCCCTTGGAGTGTCACGAACGCGCTGGTTGGGGAATCCGCATGCTCAACCCCCAGGAAGATGGCGGTGTGCACGCGATCAAGAACCGCGAGGCTTCAGGGGAAATCTTTTATAATCCCCCTTAGATGTGACTGGGGGGCGGCGGAAAAAAGAGGTAGGTACCACCCCCGTGTTCGCAATTCACTGCTTAGCAGTAGTGTTTAGACAATATTGTGTTCTGGTAAGAAGGGTCAACTGTAGTTGTAACTTATGTATATTATAACTTATGTCTTGAGGTGACGAGTGCAGTGTGGGGCCATACAGGACTAATCCTAAGTGGCATTAAAATTGTAATGGGCAGACATGATGCTTACCACCAGAGAAATGACTCGCTTGTCTTGTCACCATGGTGTATATAAAAACAGAATACATTATAAAATAAAAGTATGATTTACTAACACAAATTTATTATTTCTAACATCTAAATCACATTGGCTTTGATATTATTAGCAATATCAAAATATACTAGATAATGTACAGCATATAATTAGCAAATGTTGCTTAAACATAATAAATAAAGATATTATGAACTACACCAATGTTAGCATAATATGATAGCTTTACCCTGACACTATATGTTTTACTACATTTTGTTTTATTTTTTAAAGTTAAGTAACTTTTATTGGTATATATAATATAATAATTGCCATATATGAATTTTGCCTGACAACAAGTAAATAAATAAACCTTGTATGTACCGTTCAAACAATAACCATGAAGACACATTACAACATTTAACAAGCTAAAAACATTAGTAGACCAACATGGGGGGAAGTGTAACATAGTAAATATACAAAGGATAATAAGTTATCTTAGTAAACAAAATGAATCTTCTGTTTTTGTGAACAGTCAGCATCATAAGAATATAATATTATCATCAGTTTATTGTTATCAATTCATAATAATACTAATGTATACAGAATACTCCATTTATTTCTACATGTCATTGTAATTCATAAAACAGATTTGAAACCTTGACAACCTTAAATTACTTACCATGTTGATCATACTTCTTAAAATCAAATATTTATCCTAGATACTAAAGTCAAAGTTAACAGAAAAACAATGTAGCTTGAACTAAGATCATACAGTTTATATTTTGCTATACTGTATCCTTTAATTTTCTATCTGTATTCGTTACTATTGCATCTTTACTATTCTTTTTATCACCTTCTAGTTCTTTAGTTTCCAGTCTATACAGCTTCTTTCTCATTGCCGCAGGTCCTGCAAATACGGCTGGTGATTCCTTAGTTTCTGGTAAATATACTTCATAAGTCTTGAAATATTTTAGTATAGTTTCTACGTCTTCTCCATTTAATTTATATTCTAAAGCTATTTTAGTAGCCGTCACTTCATTAGGATTTGCTTGATGCGCAGC
This sequence comes from Diloba caeruleocephala, assembly GCA_947459985.1. NCBI lineage: Eukaryota > Metazoa > Arthropoda > Insecta > Lepidoptera > Noctuidae > Diloba > Diloba caeruleocephala. Next base: position 8,009,135 of record OX381627.1, on the reverse strand, counting down.
AATAAAGTTAATTGCATCTCTAAGCGTTGTTCGGCCATAAGTAACTCTTTCTGGCTCCTTAAAACCAAAATCATATTCCTCGGGCATTTTGCGGTCTTGTGGCAAGGGGCGACTACCCTTATTCTTCGTTTTTTTCTCCCATGTAACGTCATCTTCTGGTCTCCCAAGCGCGGTTACATAAACATTTTTTAATCGACTATCAAGCGCTTCATCCTTTTTATCTAATTTTTCATCTATATTAGGATCCGCTTCAAGGGTTCGCTTTAAGTCTTCGATATTAGCGGGATATCTCGGCGCCGGTGTCGGTTTTTCTTTCGCAATCACACGATGAGCGCGGTTTTCGATGTTAAAGGATTTAATCGGTCTCAAAGCTTTTGTCACTAAAGCACCCATCTCAGGTGGCGTTAGCACTTTATTATTTATACTTCCTCTCTACACGTGAATAACATTGTTGTAATTATAAAAACTCACGATTGCATCATGACAGAAGAGGTTATTTTTCACAATCTAGCTCTCAACTGACAATAGTGACAATTGACTGACACTGACAATTCTGTATTTAAAATGAAAAAATAAAGCATGTATACAGTGACGCAAAAATGTATTTAATTATGTCTGAATATTGTAAATGCAAATCGAAACGAATATATCTAAATGGAAACTAGAAATGTAGATAAATAGGATCGATGAATCGATGATTTTGCCAATGTCAAACACCATGTAAAAGCAACTTGTAATAAATTGCAATAATAATAAAATAAAAAGTAAGTATGTTTATTTCTATAGTGATTCATATACTCTGGACAACTTCTTAATCAGCACTGAGAGAAGGTAAATGTTACTCCTATTTATAAATCGTTAAAGTAAAATAAAAACCAGTAGATTAAAGCTTGATTGAGATCAAATATTGTTCTTTTTAAATTTAACTACTATTTTAATTGAAGACGAATCGTCAAAAGTGAGAAGGAATTGAATATTGATGGGCCTGAGAAAATTGTCAGGAAGAATATCATACAAGGGGACTTCGAGATTGGAACAGGATAAAAATAAGAGCTCTAAGAGTACTCTCTGCCATGCCACATTTACGGAGAGAAATATTACGGATGCGGGCTTTGGCTGAAAACACAGTGGAGCAAACATGTACTAAATGCGGACTAAATAATAACTGAGGAGCATTCGATCACAAGTCATTACATTGATTGACAGTTGACAATGAATGGAAGGTCAAATACTGACTTGCTGATTGCTGCGTCAAAATACAAGCAATCTTTAAAGAATCGATGGACGATTGGAAAAGTATAAAATCATTACTTTTCATGACATTACAGATAAATAAAAATATGAAATAGCTTGCCAAACATTTTATCTTTAGCTTACAGTTACAATCATACGAATGTTAATGTATGTTATTAAAATACAGGGTGTTTGGTGCATCGTGTGCCAAATTGAAATGGTCGACTGGGAGGTCATCTGCTATCATTTCAGACCCCTAAACATTACTCATGCCCTGTGGATTTTTTTTCATCGACTTTTTATTGTTTTATAAAAAAAAAATACCCAAATTTTACATTCAAATACAAATTTAAAAAAAGTATAAGTCGTAGACTATGAATTTTAATTTTATTTAGATGTGTATTGTATTACAGTACTATTAAATTTTAAAATTAGTGACATAAGCCATCTAGTTCTTTTTTAATTTACTCGCAAAGTTTCGGACTTAAATTAAAGCTGTCCATGTTACAGCTATTTACATGACTCTGAAAAAAAAAAAACCGACCGGGACCTTCCAACTCTCTCAAAAATTCTCTAGTCTATCTTCTTGCTAGTGATGTGTCACATGCCATAAAAAGCTTTTTATAACTTTGTGAATTAGCTAGAAGTGTAAATCGAGCCACAATATACTAAATTCCAAATTCTAAAGAAAAAAGTCTTTTTGCGTAATTGTTACTTGAGAAACAGGTAAAATTTGTTTTCTCAGTCGCGCGAAGTAAAATTTATCTTCTATCTCTTTCTTGCATAGCGTAAACTAGTGTGAACAAACGACGAAGTGCCGCCGACTACGCCGTCAATCCGTCATTATTTTAGTCGAGACATCACTGCCTCTGCTACCTGACGTGTGTGCTAGTTCATCGTACTCCGCGATTTTTTCATTTTGTTACTTTGTTTTGATGAGTTTGGTTGGTTTTTGTTACGTTTTAACTTTTGGTGTTAATGTTAAACTTTGTTGACTTTTTTGTTGTTGCAATGGCGACGTTCTCTAACGAAGAATATGCTTACATCATGATGGCTTATGGAGCCGCCCATGGTGTCGCTCGTGCTGCGCAACGACTTTACCAGGAACGCTTTCCTGAAAGACGATTACCTGGCCGCAGAGTCTTCCAAGAGACATACCGACGCATACGCGAGACTGGCAGTGTCACTTTTCATGAACCAAGGGGCCATATTGTGCGACATAATGTTGAAGTGGACGAGAGAATACTGGCACTTTTTGAGGAAAACCCACAAGAAGCATTAGAAATGTGGCAGCACATCTTGATATTTCAATATGGAAAGTGTGGATAGTTCTTCAGCAAAACGAAAAGCATCCATTCCACTACACTCCGGTGCAAGGTACGTAATTTTAAACAACTTTAAACCCGTACACGCTTTGTTTGACGATGCCTTCGTTTAGCAGGTAATGGGTATGGTATGACGTCACTTCCAGGCAGTGAATCAGTTAGCCCATACAGGCGGTCCACCGGTCCATAAAAATCTGATTGTGCAATTATTTACTGCTCAACAGGAATTTAAAAGAGTTCTTTGCTTGTAGGTCTTGAGGGTGGCGACTTTGACAGACGAGTGGAATTCTATCGGTTTATGTTCTATCGGTCCACACGGATGTGGATGATCCTAATTTTTTTAAAAGAATACTGTGGACGGATGAATCCAAATTTACCAAAGAAGGGATACTCAATCTTCACAATCTGCACCACTGGACAAACAAAATGGAAAACCCGCGTGTTAAAAGACAGAAATCTTTTCAAAGGAGGTTTAGTGTAAACGTTTGGGCAGGAGTGATTGGGAATCAGGTAGTTGGACCGCATTACCTGCCCGATAACCTCAATGGCGACAACTATTTGGAGTTCCTTCAAAGTCAAAGTCAAAGTCAAAGTTTTTTATTTCAAATAAACCAAATATTGGCACTTATGAAACGTCAGAATCTAAGTTGCACGGTTCCAAATAGTGGATCTCATGGAGAAGAGCCGGCAAGAAACTCCATGGATACTCTTTTAAAATAATGGAGATTACAATGCTGATTGATACAAAAATGATTGTACAACAAATACCGAGAAAAATGTAGGTCAATGTCTAAAGATGGAACGTACCATAATAATATTTCTTGCCGTGGCAGTTAATGACTGACCAGTCCCAACAGACGGCACCCGTTCACGAGCATAACGCATGCATCAGCATCACTTAGCTCAACCATGTTGAAGGGAACCGAACGACCCGATACACAACGCCACCATCAGCAAGACATTTTAGTGAGCATGACAGACCAATACAGCCAGGCAAAAGACAAAATTAAGTACTAAATATATATCATCAATGCCTACATAATGCTCACACATTTACGGTTTTGTAAGAATATTATAATTTGATGTCACAAGAACAATATTAACAATAACAAATAGTCAATCAATGTATATAAGTAAATTTACATTTTTTTTAAATGTTTTAAATGAGTCAAGTCAAATGTCAATTTATTAACTATAAGTAAATAACATAAATATTTGCAATTTTAAATGCGATATTAGAAATGTCAAGTTATTTTTACAATAATAATATAATTAATTCCAATTTGTAGACATTATGCCTTTGATTGCAAGTTAAAACACTTGCAATCATGTCAATTATCAGACGTTATAAAATAAATTATACAGCGCCAGAGGGTCGCTGTGTGCAGAAGGGAATCGTTTGCCACACATCTTTATCATCGATGTAATGCTGTATGTTATAGTAGGCTTTCAATATTAAAACGCGCTTAATCAAAGATTTGAATTTTAGTTCTGGTAAATCGGTAATACTAGAAGGAATTTTGTTGTAGAACCTAATACTGTTTCCCATAAACGACTTGCTGGTTCTGCTAAGTCTAAAGCCAGGCAAGACAAGCTTGTTCTTATTGCGAGTATTTAGGTTATGCACGTCACTTCTTTTATTGAAACTAACAATGTCTTTGTTGGATGGCAAAGTTAGTATGTTTATCTCCTTAAATAGTTCCCGGAGTGACTCACGAGAGCCCATATTATAAATAGCTCGGACTGCTCTTTTTTGTAATATAAAAATAGTCTCGACATCGGCAGCCGATCCCCACAGTAAAATTCCGTAGGCCATAATACTGTGAAAATACGCAAAATATACTAACCTAGCTGTAGCCACATCCGTAACCTGTCTAATTTTCCTAACGGCAAATGCAGCAGAGCTCAGTTTGCCTGAAAGTGCTTTTATATGGGGTCCCCATTGCAATTTTGCGTCTACCGTAATGCCCAAAAACACAGTTGAGGGAACCAGATCTAATGTTTTTCCGTCAAGTTTTACTTCAGTAGTTAAATGGGTCACATTTGCCGTTGAGAATTTTACACATTTGGTTTTTTCTGCGTTTAGGAGTAGGTTATTAGCCGAAAACCAATCGGATATCTTACGAAGTATATCATTGGGTTCTACAAGATGCCTATCATTTCTGTTTACCTTAAATATTAGTGAAGTATCGTCAGCAAATAAGATTATGTTTGACATTGTGTCGTTTATCATATATGGCAAGTCATTGATATAAACCAGAAACAGAAAAGGGCCCAAAATTGATCCTTGAGGTACTCCTATTTTAACTTGTGAGCCTGTAGATGTGACGTTCTCAATTGCCACTCTTTGATCTCGATTTGCCAGATAGGAAATTAAAAGATCTATAGATCTACCTTGAATTCCGTAGTATTTAAGCTTCATAATGAGCGTACGGTGGTCCACGCAGTCGAACGCCTTGGACAGATCACAAAACACGCCCAAAGCATTCAAAATGACCTGCCCGAATTAGTGTCAGAGGTACCTGTATTTAATGAAAATGTACCCAAGGTATTCCAGCATGACGGCTGTCCCGCGCATTGGCGTTTGACTGTGAGGGAATATCTCGACGATGTGTTCCCCAATGCGTGGATTGGTCGCGATGGCCCTATTGCATGGCCGCACGTTCCTCAGACCTAACTCCGCTAGACTTTTATGTCTGGGGACGTGCCAAAGAGCTGGTATACGCCACGGAGTTTCCGACTAGGGAGGTATTACTACAACGCATTGAAACGGCGTTCAATACAATTAAGGAGGAAATGCGACTTCGTACCACAACAGTGGAAATACGAAATAGATGTCGGGCCTGCATTCGCAATACAGGCCAACAATTTGAGCAGAATATGTAAAAAAAATATTAAATAAGTGTTAAAAATGCATTTTTTTATTTCTAGTAAATAAAAAATCCACAGGGCATCAGAAATGTTTAGGGGTCTGGAAGAATAGCAGATGACCCCCCCCAGTCGACCATTTCAGTTTGGCACACGATGCACCAAACATTCTGTATATTTAATTAAAGTGTTTGTTAAACTCGATCGAGTGTTTGTTTAATGTCCTTAAGCGCCTTACATCGAACTAGCCAAGATTCATAGTAGCCTCGAACTCGTCACGTACAAAATCTCGAACGTCTGGCAGCCCAAGCTATCTACCGTGTAAAAACCACAGCGTGAAAAGGACAGTGTTATCTATGCTGTACTAAATAATACAACATGAATAATTACGATGACTGTTTGGTTCTAGACTAAAAAAGACCTGCCCCTGTCAACCCGTAGTTATCGTAATAGTTGAGAAAGTCATTATGTTGAGATTGATGGCAGGAAGAAGGATCTTTTAGCAAATTTTAACTACAGTGATATCACCAACCCATTTGCTGATAAAGCAGATTTATGAATTAATTTTATTTATAATATCATTACCATCATAGATGTTATTTATGGGTAACACCATACATCACTACATCTAGGGTAAACTACTCATTGCCACCGCTGCGCAATATTAGCTGCGACTGCGAAACATCCACGGCGACGGTGGTAACGAATCGCTAGCTGTAATAGGTACGGAGGATACTTTATCGATTCCTTTACAATAAAAATATGGTTCTCACGTTTTAGTCTAGATAACACATCCTTTAAGGCAGACTTAGAGGCATCTTTCGCCAAAAACTTCTCCGTGGGTGAAGGCGTGTTTGTGGCTCGGGATTGTTCGTTTGTCATACGTGCTGGAGGACTCGGACTACGTCCGAGTCGTCGTCGTTGTTGGGGTTGCGTTGGAAGTCTAGATGCTATAAATAAGAGATAATTATTCTGTTATTATTTAATGTTTCATACACATCTCATTCTCAATAGTATAATAATATCTACCCCTAAATTTCAATCTGCTGAAGTAATCTCTTATTACGAATTCGCGGCGTTGGAAGGGGAAGGAGAATATAAATTTTACCAAAAATTACAATCCAAAGATGCTTCCCCTAAAATACAGTTACAGGGTAATTGAAAAAATACCCGAAATCTTAGAACTTAGTTTGTTTGTACCCTAAAAAATATACTTTTTCTTACAAATTTATGAAAATATTTATGTTCAAATTCAAATTCAAATTCAAAAGATTTTTATTCATATAAACCATTTACGGGCGCTTATGAATAGTCAGAATGTAGTTGCACGGTTCCAAGAAGTTGGTCCTATGGAGAAGAACCGGCAAGTAACTCCATACTCCGTTCGTTTGCATATTCTAGACAGCTGACGAGGCGACGGGGTGTTAGTACTATGAGGTTCGGGTATCACTAATTACAAAATTTGTATCATGCTCATCCGTCCTAAAACGCGATTACCTTGATCTGGACTTAGAACACAGAAAATTCCACTTGGTCAACTCGATCTACCCCTTCATTAATTATTTGTTTGTCTAAGAAGACGAAATATTCCATAATACTCCTAATATTTAACAGTATAAGTACTAAGTCTTGTTTCTGCGATATATAAAGATTATAACTTTTTTTTAATAGACGCACTACAGTACAAACCAGTAATCCTGCAACCAGAAATGCTGCTAAGAGTTCAAAACATTGGGAAAAATTGTATTTGATATCACGCACCTGTGCTATAAAAAGAGGGTGCGACATGAGCTCCGCTACATGGAGAAGGACTAGAATAGCGTTGGTTTTGCGGCCGATTTCTGTGTGGTGTTACTGTAATGGACGTGTTCAGATGCTTTTCCCGTTCGGTGTTATATATACTGCTTCGCATTAAGTAATTCTGAAAAGAGGACGTAGCATTTTACCCGATGTAGGTGGCGGACGTGTACGAGGTGCGTACTGTCATAGTCCTGCTGAAAATTAAGACTTTCTAAAGCAGAAGCCTTTGTTTGTTAAGGCTCCTCTACAAGATGGGCAACGGGCAACATGTGCGCCATAGTGTAGGCACACATGACGACCTAGAAATGTATGATCGGTCCACACGTTGGAAGATCGTTCAGTTTTTGTTGGTTCAGGCCAATTTGCGATCGATATTCTAAAACTCTTTGGCTTACGTCAAAGCGCGTATAATAAAATTATAGTTTAAAATATTCATTAGGTATATAGAACTGAAAACGGGATAGTTACCATGTTTCTTTATTTATTTAGTAATAGTGTCAGTAACCATGTCAGTTTAAAAACTTATATGAGTATATGTTGTTAATGTACAATAAAAGCGTGGGACGCTCTTTACTTAAATTCTCATAATTTATCTACCTTCTATATTGCGTAACCCACTCTTTTATTTTAAATTAAAAAAGCGTTTTAATACGTTTAATTTTTTACTTACTTTATAGCAACATTAATACTAACGACCTATAAATTAATTACATATAGATTTAACTTCATTATTTACACATGTCTGGTGTATCATAATAACCTGTTATTAGATTTGTTTAAATCATGAGATGATAATCCTGGTGATAGCTCCTAGTGTCATCGATTTTTGATACGTCTGTATGTCAATCGGACATCTACAAGTCGGTCAAAATTTAACTACTTACTAAGTTACTATATTCCATTGCATTCATAAATAGTTACATTGTTACGTACCAACATGCAACACGGGGGAGGCCTTTGTTCAGCAGTGGACGTCTTTTGGCTGATATGATGATACTAACATATACATATATACATACATACAGGAGAAGCTTATACAATGTGTAAATTGTAATATATGGGTCTCGTCAAAACAAGTAAAATTAGCCCAAACTCAAAGGATTTAAGCCATTGAAGAGATCCATTATCCACCTCCTGGCTCCATTATCAGACCCTCCACATCAAGTGCAACGTATGGGACTCGTTAAAACAAACCAAAACGAGCTCAAATTTGAGCGGTGTACTAGTAGTCACTAAAGAGTTCCACTATCCATCTCCTGGCTCCACCATCAGATCAGTTTGATGGCAACAAATTATCAGATTACATAAACTTGCAAAGTTTCAAATCAATACTACAATAAATTAGAAGTAGGTTAAAATAGACTAACAAGTTTTTTTTACATAGTTACTATACAATTAAAGTTAATAAAACCGTGTTACTAAATGAATAATGGATATCGAGTTGGTAACGGCTGCTGCAGTTTATTTTTTGCTGTGTATATAGTATCTACTACTTAAGTGTGTATATAAGTAGGTTATCAAAATCGGCTTAGTTTTAATATATATATAAATTACGTGTCACGTTTTTTGTCCGCTATGGACTCCTAAACTACTGAACCGATTTTAATAACATTTTGCACACTGTGTGCAGTTATATCCAACTTAAAAGATAGGATAGTTTATATCTCAATTTATAATTGCAATATTATTTTTTGCGAATTATTTGTTTATTATCTGACAAAGAGTCATAAGTATCTGTTAGTTCAATAAGATTCTAACAGATGGCGGTATTAAGTAATTAGTTGACTGGATTGATTGGACCCGGTAGGTGTCACTGCAATCGGGGTTGCTAGTACATACCCGTGCGAAGCCGGGGCGGGCAGCTAGTAGACTATAAACCGAAAAGTTTATCATTGCTCATATGTCATAGTTGTCGTCGAAGTCATTTTGTATTACTAAATAGTTATTAATACATGCGCGTACTGAACACGTCCAGTCCCTATGGAAGTTCATTGCAAACTAAACCCAGTATTTTAATAATGCACTCTGTAAACTAAACGAGCAACCAACGTGTGTACGCAGTGGCCATAATTGTGCCAATGCCCTTATATCTGTGCTGAAAAAAAGCGTTAATTATTAACTTTGTCGAAAATACTCCCAGATTGCGCGCCAACATATGGGGCAACACTAAAATTAAAATATCTACCAAGGCGACCATAAACCCCCCTCTACACGATAGCCAATAGTATTCTCCACAACACGTGGCACACATAATGCCCATCAGGAAGAGGGGGGCCATTAGAAACACAAAAGGCTTTATAGACGTGAAGTACAAAGCTGCTTTTACATTATGTAATATGTAGGTCCGTGTGGGTACAAGTTAGTAAAGAAAGGATTTAGATCGTAAGCTATTGTTTGTACCGATGAGGGTGACATAATCAGCTTGTGATTAAACACTCTATAAAATTTAATAGAATAAAAAAAATAAAAAAAATGTCCGTGTGGTGTCCGGATTAAGAATAAAGGAATAAAGCACCACTCCATCTCCTCTCGTGGATGTCGTAAAAGGCGACAAAGGGAATCTAAGCCAGAGGGATGGGCAGCAGCGTCCTTTCTGAGAAACGGTAGCCATACTGCGCTCACCAACCCATCTGCCAAGCGTGGTGAGTATTGGCAAATATTAGTAGTAGAGTATTGGTAAAAAGATGACACAGTTGTAAAAATCTATGAGGGAGGCCTTTGTTCAGCAGTGGACGTATAAATGGCCGATATGATGAATATGTAGGTACTACGAAAAGGAAATAAAAATATATTTTACTAACCCTAGCATCATTTACGCTTTTTATTGCAGGTGCTTGGCTTGTACGGTATGTTGTAATAGGAGTGTATCCACGAAGATTTTTCGATTCAGTCTCCTATAATTGCAAAATATTCTTTCATTATGAAATTGATACCTAGATGATATGATGCAGCTAGACGATAAATAAACATTCAGAAAAACATTTTTGTCATTAATAATCTAGGAGCTAATCATGGATGAAATCTATAGTTGATCAATAAACTGCTCTGCTATTTCCTACCAGAATGTCGTTCTCTTTGTTCTGTTAAATTGAAAGAAAGAAAGAAAATAATTCCAGTCTCGCACAGGTAAGGAATAGTAGAAAACAAACAGCATAAAAAAGAAACATAGTACATGTACAGCGCGTACTGGTATTTTGATAGGGCCTTAAAGTGAAGCCACAGACAGTTACGACTTAGGACTAAAATAAGAATAAAAATATTTACTGTAATCAAAATACTTATTTAAAAATAGATAAGTGTGAAACAATAATATGAAGAATGAAATCGACTAAAAACCATATCGACATTGGCATAGAACTACAGATCAGTATTTCACTGTGCTAACTGTGTCACCAACAATTGCGGGAATTCATCTTTTCCGGAACTAGAATGGAATTACTACCTACGTGATAAGCCTTGGCCCTGATGTCTGACGAAGAATATGAAGTCTCGGGAGAATATCTCCGAGTCGACACTCTGAATCCGCAAACGTTACTACGTCTCATGCTGAGACGCATTCAAGTCAAATGTCGACGGATGACCTGACGGTGGTTGGCGACCATTCAATGCCGGCGACGGAGAATCAGGTGTTATGGCAAACTTGGAAGAGGGCCTATGTGTAGAATTGGGTTGCGATATACTAAATTCGTAAAAAAAGGATTAGTAAACTGAATTGGCAATGGGCAGGGCACATTGCTCGTAGAACTGATGGCCGTTGGGGCACAAAGGTTCTAGAATGGAGACCGCGCACCGGAAAACGCAGCGTGGGACGACCTCCAACCAGGTGGACAGACGACCTGGTGAAGGTCGCTGAGAGTCGTTGGATAAGAGCGGCATGTGACCGCTCGTTGTGGAAAACTAAGGGGGAGGCCTTTGTTCAGCAGTGGACGTCCTGTGGCTGATATACTAAATTCATTCATAGTACTCCCCATTTTACATACCCTTACGTTACATTTTACATTTTCCCGTGACCCAAGTGAAAGCGCTGTTGAGGTTCTGGAAGGTTTACGAGCAGCTTTGGGGTCTCCAGCGCCGCTGCTGCGATGCGATACATTACTGACTGAGTCGTATGTGTCACTGTAATGATATATTATTTTTGTTAAATCGATAGGGTAGGTTACAAGATAGTATGACGTTTAAGTAAAGGAAGTAAATAGAATAGAATATAATCGTTCATTCATTAATAGGCCATAACAGTCCCTTTTACACAACATATTGAAACGAGGTAGTGGTGAAATGCATGATAACTTTTGAGTAAAAATGCCGAAAGGAAATCAGGGTTAGGTCTTTTTAGGGTTCCGTACGTCTAAATGAAAAACGGCGGTCCCCTTATCACTCGTCTGTCTGCCCGTCTGTCACAGCCAATTTGCTCCGAATCTACAGGACCGATTAAATTAAAATTTGGTATGTACACATATGTAATTTCTACGACCCAAACACGAACGTGTAATGTAAATAAGTTAATTTTGAATATGGGGGGCACTTTTGGGGGGTAAATTAGAAAATTAGCTAGTTCAACTAGCACTTGTGCTAATAAACACACTCATATGGAAATAAACGTCTGTCATTGGATTATTGCTTGTGTCTAGTGATGAGCAATGGATGAATACTCAAAAGATAAATACTCGGGTATTTATCATAAATGGATAAGTACTCGTTTTAATCCATTTTATCGGAATTTGCTCAACTTGGTGGATAAATATATTTTACGCGTGTCTGGTGTCTATTTTTCTATTTTAAGAGAGTAGAGTAATTTTCTGGTGTCAAGTCTCTTCCCGATACTCTTGCGCTTGATTACTATTTATTTCAATTAACAAAGCTTACACAACTCATTTATAGTATACTTTGTCCAGGAGCCAGTTTTTAAGACTTCTCTTGTGTTTCTTTTTCATAAATGTACATGTATGAATATGTATGTATATGTAGGAAGTTATCTAACATCGTTGAGAAATTTGAATATCTTATAGAGCGGTAATTACCGTAAGCAATTTATTAAAATACCGTCATGCCATATAAAACACAAGCAGCTTTGCTAAGCCATGTGCTTGATTCAATCACTTGAGTCCAACTACTACAATGCTCATATTTATAGTTGTAAAGGACATAAAATGGATAAAACCTTTGCATTTTTCCACGCATTAGCTAGTAGACCCAAAGGCTCTAAAAGGCGAAATAAATCATGACAAAGATGTTAGATGTACATAAAAAGCAAAAAAACGGATTATTGAGAAAACATAATTTAGAAGAACGTACGAAAAAGCCCTTTTACCTGGTGGAAAAGAATAAGTTCGTGGACAAAGTTGCGTTACGACGCAGTGCGTATGCATTCGGCACCGTGTACTTTTTCCGCAGCAGAGCGGTCTTTCTGTACACAAGCTAATTTACACAGTAAAAAAGAAATCGTCTGACAATCGACAAATCGGCTAAAATCATATTGATCAAGTATAATTAGAACAATTTTTAATAAATTTCTAGAGAGTGCAGACGTCAACGTGACCTTGAAGAATAAACTCAACCCCCATGTCCAGTTCAGACTAATACTAAAGAAGAATGAGTGGAATTGAGGGAATCTAGAAGAGAGTTCGTGTTTGTAGATTGCAGTAATAATTATGAACAAACATTTAATATTGAAAGTGATTTATTCAAAATATTCATAACATGATAGTGAGGCCATTGAAATTTTACGATTTTTTACTGGCACATCTATTTTTTTTATGCTTAATTAATTTATTTTATTTTGTAGTTATTATTACCTAAAAGTTATTCTAAACGTCAGGAAAAACAAAAATCATTCACGCGATATAATTGGTATAAAAGTGTTTTATTACATAACGACCTCATTTAATTTAGTTAATTTTTGAACCGATTCAAGACGCTTATTGACACTCCTTTGGTATAGAAAATTACATAATTTACGCTAGATATCATTATCGAAACATAAAATATCCGTATTAGATATTTATCCGCTTTTTGGATAAATATTCAAGTATATGCGTATAAATAAAGAGTATTTATCCGGTTGAAAACCCATCACTGCTTGTGTCACGTTATGCGTTGTTCGGGTTGGCGATAGCCAAAGCGATCTATTATGCAGTACGTTTTTCGTCTGCACATTATAACTGCATGCGCTTATTAGACAAGGAATAATAAGTTGAATATAAATAATTGCTCACCATTTATATGAGATCTTTTGATGACTACAATTCATACTTTGCGTCTTCACGCGCCAGTCGCACTCCTTCTCGGTCGCCTTATTAAGAGCTGCACAATACAATAGAAACGATGAAAACAAATAATAATAATTATTTATATAAATAATTATTCACAAATACATTAAAAACAATTACAAACCAAGTCTAATAAGCTGCATAACTTATTCGCATTACATATTTCGGGAGCACAGCTTGCGCAACGCACCGCCAACATCCACAAGCCGTCATTTATACTTTTGAAGCATGGCTTACAACACAAGTATTTCTTCCAGGGTGAGATTCTCTCTGGGTAACGATCACAATCATCATATTCTTCGGAACTTCTTAAAACACAGCCCCTCATTTGCGTGATCGCTGCATTGGGCATTACTGTCAAGTCGCATGACGCTATAAATACTTCATCGTCCTCACGATCCGCTTTACTTCCATGCTCTGGACGTAAGAAACATATAATTCATGACTGTCTCCATATTTCATGTCATGTCCATATTTAAAATAACACTGTTTATCTCGCAAATTCGATATTAAACTGACGGTGCGTTGCGTAAAGCTTTGCTGTAAGAAAATCTAGGAATACAAACAGTGTCAATTTAAACAAATTGTATATAGTGAAGTCATAAAATGGGACTACAATACATAATGAACACAATAACACTGTTTGGATACATACTTCTAAGATAGATAAGACGTGGACGGCGATAGACTAAATTCGGTTACAAATATTAATTTTAATAACCTTCTTTGAATCTGGAGTTCTGCGGTCTCATGGGAGTCAGCCCACTTTGTTTTTGGTGCATTGGTGGTGGTGGTGACGCTGACTTGTGAAAGACCACTGGTCGCTGTTTCATAGTCTTTTCAGCGATAGAATAAACACCAAACTCATGCAAGGGCAGCTTTTCTGTGTCCTGATATGTACGTTTCCTGATGCAAACTTTATTAATTTCAGTTTTCATTATCTAGATAATTTATTAATCGTATAACTTTTGTCATGTGCATAGATAACTACATTTCATTGCAGGTATTTTAAAAGATAAAGAAATAGGTGATTAGAGAATTGCGATATTATGTCTTTCTGTAATATTTATTACACGATTGTAATATAAGAAGAAAAAGAAAGCTATACTTGAACGATGGCCCCACCGCAATTTCAGGTTGGACCAATTTTTTTCTTATTTCGTACAAGAGCAAGACTTAAGGCAGACTGAAATTTTGGCTAGGCTAACTACTACATAGGCTGCACTAAAAGTATCGGGAATGGAATATTTCCACTGTTCCTGTCATATTAACCTCTTTTTAATTGAAAACTCCTTGGTTTTACAAATCGAATACCATTTATTTATTTAATAAAAGATTCACGGTCTTGTCACAAGGTTTTGTTAAACTTGTTTAGTCGTTGAGAAAATGGAATTGACTCGAGAAAATTCAAGAGCGATGATTTATTATGACTTTCGAAGTGGTTTAACACAAAAACAGTGTGTTGACCGGATGATTTCTGCATTTGGTGATGAAGCCCCATCCAAAACCACAATTTATCGCTGGTTTGCTGAATTTCAACGTGGACGTGTCAAGCTCAGTGATGATCCTCGTCAAGGTCGTCCAAAAATTGCAGTCACCCAAGAAAACGTTGATGCTGTGCGTAAGCTGATTGTGGAAGATCGACATGTGACATACCGCGAGATTCAGGTAACTTTAGACATTGGCATGAGTCAAATACAAATAATCTTGCATGAACAATTAGGTGTAAAAAAGTTGTTTTCCCGATAGATACCGCATTTGCTATGTGAAGAGCAAAAAGCGGCTCGCGTTACTTGGTGCGTCAGAACTCTCGAAAGATTCCACGCAGGATCCTCAAAGGCTGTATACAACATCGTATCAGGTGACGAATCCTGGATATATGCGTACGAACCCGAAACAAAAAACCAGTCACGAGTTTGGGTGTTCGAAAATGAGTTAAAGCCAACAAAAATTGTTCGTTCACGGAGTGTTGCAAAAAAAATTGGTGGCCACGTTTGTCTCCAAAACCGGCCATGTTACGACTATTCCTCTTGAGGGACAAAGAACGGTTAATGCAGAATGGTATGCTAGCATTTGTTTGCCACAAGTCGTTTCTGAACTCCGTAGAGAGCACTGCAACCGCCGCATCATCCTCCATCACGACAATGCGAGTTCTCACACCGCGCACAGAACAAAAGAGTTTTTAGAGCAAGAAAACATAGAATTATTAGACCATCCGCCGTACAGCCCCGACCTAAGCCCTAATGATTTCTATACTTTCCCTAAAATAAAGAATAAATTGCGTGGAAAGAGATTTTCATCGCCTAAAGAAGCTGTGGACGCCTACAAAACGGCCATTTTGGAGACGCCAACTTCCGAATGGAATGGTTGCTTCAATGATTGGTTCCATCGTATGGAAAAATGTGTCAAATTTCGCGGAGAATACTTCGAAAAGCAATAAATACATTTTTAAATAGTAATGTTGTGTCACTTCCTTGATTCCCGAAATTTTCAGTGCCGCCCTCGTATAGTTACAGCTATGAAATAAAATAACAAACTAACAATGAAATCTTCACCTGTTTACCTATAAAGATTTCCCTGCTTTATCAGCCACGTCTCCAGCTGCTCGAGCCAGGCCTGGGACAAATAAAAAGGTACTATAAATACTAACTCTCTATAAATACTACAATTCAAAAGTTGAACTATGAATCTCGGTGGGGCAGAGATGGCACAGATGTTCTCCTCTTCGGTCGGATGTCCAATAAGCTGTTGCCGCTAACACATTTTTTCATTTATTAATGTATTAATTAATTAATTCATATCGGCCATACATAGTCCACTGCTGAACAAAGGCCTCCCCCATAGATTTCCACAAGTGTGCCATCATATTGGGGGGAATTTGCCAGTACTCACCACGCTTGGCAGGCGGGTTGGCGAACGCAGAAAATCTACTGTTCCACAGAAGAGACGCTGCTGCCCATCCCTCTGGTTTAGAGTCCCTTAGTCGCCTTATACGACATCCACAGGAGGAAATGGAGTGGTGCTATATTCTTAATCCGAACACCACATATTTAATATTAATTAATTAAATTAATTATTTGTATTAATTATCAATGTACTCATTGTCTGTTTCTTGAAAACATTATGGGACGATAACCGGAATAAGGGCATATGGACCTACCATATGCCTTGTAAATTCGTCTACAAGATTTCAAAATTATGGAGGCAGTTAAGTTTTTACCTGTTGATGTCCAATAACAGAACCTGGTCTGCAAATCCTCATCCAGCCTATAGCTTCGTGGGAGGTCATCCGGTAATGTTTGATCAAGTAACAACCAATCAGCGATCCCGTGCGCCCTAGACCTGCCTGAACAATTACTTCGTCAGAAACGGAAAAACAAAAATGATTGTACTTTTCCTCATCATCATCATCATCATTTCGGCCGAATGTAGTCCACTGCTGGACACAGGCCTCCCCCAAAGATCACCACAACGACCGATATGGGTGTGCTGTGACCTCATTGGGGGGTTTTGCCATAATCGCCACGCTTGGCAGACGGGTTGGCGATCGCAGTGGAGTTGTTAATATACTCGAAGGACGCTGCTGCCCATCCTCCGGCTAATCCCTTAGTCGTCTTTTACGACACCCACGGGAGGAGATGGGGTGGTGGTGGTGGTAGATAGACTAAATTCGTAACCTTGCAATGCACCGCGAGGGCGCAATTAGCTTCCTCACTAATCTGAAGGAATTTGAATAAAATGTGTCGCGGTGGGCAAGAACCATCAGGAAAAAATAGATCGTAATGAACTATTCCAACATTATTGAACCTGAGAAAAGATAAAATAACCATAGATTGGCTAATGATATATGATTGAAAAAATAAAATCTAGAACACGTATATAAACTTACACGTTTCCATCATATAATCTTTTATTTAAACGTATGACTATTTTAACGTCATTTTCCAAAAAGTAATCTATGTACATTTCCGGTGGATGGAATAATGAGACGCTGTAGTCAACGGGGCCAATAAATGCTAGAAATTTGTCTGAAAGGTTGATAATCAATCAGTCGATAATAATCAGTGTAGTGGATACTTAACAATTACACAGTTATATTCATAATACGTAATAGGGTTTCTGAGAGAAATTTGAAATTTGTCTTCAATCGAGACGGGAAAAGTAAACTCAATGCCTCGAGAACTCGAGAAATCAATTGTGTGCGGTAACAAAACATGCCTATAACACGTGACGAGTCAAGTTAATTATGATTCGTTTAATCATAGAAAAGCTATTTTTAGTTTAAGTTGCAGTTGTTTAGCAAAATGTTTGTTTTTTAAAGAAGTTTTTATAGTTATCGAAATATGGTCTAGTAATTTTGTCGATATAACTTTACATTTTTTTTTAAACGTTGCCCCACACTAGTGTTTTTCCTGTGTCGTGGCTGCGTTTACAGACATGAATTCCACATACAATACACCCAGACCCGGAACAACTACCTGCAGATCATACAAATATTTGTTCCGTGCGGGAATCGAACCCACGACCCGGAGCCCTTAATACAACGATTTGAGTTATACTTATAATATAAGGCCCGGTACGGAAATTTTATAACGAGTAAAATCAAGTGTAACACAAAGTTGAGGCGTTACGTAGAAAGAGACAAGCATATATATGTGCACGGAACAAATATTTGTAGGATCTGCAGGTAGTTGTTCCGGTTCTGAGTGTATTGTATGTGGAATTCATGTTTGTAAACGTACCCACGACACTGGAGAAATAATAGCGTCGGGCAACGCTTAAAAAAAACTGTAGTATTGAACGTGCAAAAGAATGAGATGGAATACATTACACAGCGTATCTTATTCTCGGGGCCTCCTCTTTGTGCGATGCTTCGTAGTCTCACTGTATAGTTCACTACCTCTGGTCTGACAGTTGAATGTGTGCGTATAATTGTACGTGTGTGTTGTGTGCCTGCGTATTACGAAGTTCTGTCGCAACTTTGTACTGCTGCCAAGTACAGGGTATGCATGCTGTATAATAAATACATATAGTAGCATTTATTGTATCTACCATCAACTTTTAAGGTTTTGATTTTAAAGTTTTCTTGTACTTCTATGCATTGCTACGTGTATTTTTATGTACTATAAAACAAATCATATTATTATTTTGTAACATTTATTACGCTTTTATTGAAGTTATATAAATAATCCGAATAATTACAGATATATGTTTGTTTCTCTTATCATTTTAGAAGATGCGGTCATTAACCCTCTTTTTCTATTCGATATATCATAATAATCGCTCGTAAGGAGTAAACTCCAGTCGTGCGTCGGAGCTGACACACACTTTTTTTAAATAAAAGCCTGTTGTACATTTGGTCACTGGTAGGGACCCAATAAAAGTTAAATACTAACCTACCTTTTACTTTTTATATAGACCAGCCGAGTCATCATCATCATTATCATCATCATATCAGCCACAGGACGTCCACTGCTGAACAAAGGCCTCCCCCTTAGATTTCCACAACGAGCGGTCACATGCCGCTCTCATCCAACGACTCCCAGCGACCTTCACCAGGTCGTCTGTTCACCTCGTTGGAGGTCGTCCCACGCTGCGTTTTGCGCGGTCTCCATTCGAGAACCTTTTTTTTTAGACCAGCCGAGTAGTTTGTTTAATTTACTGTTTAAAGTTGACTTGTCAATTAATAAGTGCAATTTGTAACAAAAACAAAACAATTTGATTTAATTGATCTCATCATCTATCAGTTTAATTTGCAATAAATCAAATATTCGAAAATAGCATCGTATGATGCACGTATAGATGCTGTACGTAAGTATATAGAATAAATTCATTAAACGCGATATATTTCCGTAAGCTATTTTCAATCCTATCAACTGCGATCGCCAACCCGTCTGCCAAGCGTGGCGATTATGGCGAAACCCCCCAATGAGCACACAACACGCCCAGACCGGTCGTTATGGCGATCTTTGGGGGCGGCTTCTGTCCAGTAGTGGACGGGAGAAATATTAAATATGTTAAGGGCAGAAGGAAACTAGATTTTTTTTAAACTAATATTTTTACTTGCTGTTTTTTGTGGTTATGTTCGGGTTGTTAATTGCTTGTATGGAACTCCTATGAAAATCTTGAAATGAGACTCGAGGCTCCCTCAGTTTAAAACCCTGTAGGTATCCACCCCTGCCACCAAGGAATTAACTTCAAGTAATAACGAAGCAGTACTGGTTATTCCATTGATGGTACTACTGGGCTGTACTGGGACATATCGATCACTATGTCCAATGAAACTGCTTTTGGGTAGAAGTGGGGTACCCACCTACCAGTTTAGTAGGTTTACCAAACCATACTTAACCAAAGTTAGTGTTAAATAATAATAAAATTAAGCTTGTCTTACCAGGAACAATCCAGTTCAGATCACCGCCTTGTATTTTATCAAGTCTGTCATATTCCTCGTAATTAAAATCTTGAAAGTTAAAGAACCCTAATTCTCGAGCCTTCTTTATTGCTTGCAGGCAATCCATCAATGATATCGTGTAGCTCGAATCACCTTGCGTTGCGTCTTGGAATGGTCTAACAAATTGTGGATATAAATCGTTTTATTTAAAAAGCAACCACGATGATGCATAAAAGTTATTTATTTAATGATGATGATTATACTGTGATATAGATTACTGATGAATAAGCTATATAGTGAAATGCCGAAAACGCAGAATGGGACGTCGTCCTGCCAGATGGACAATGACTTTGTAAAGGTAGCTGGTAGTAGTTGGATGCCGGTGGCATGTAACTGGTTGTTGTGGAGATCTATGGGGAGGCATTTGTTCAGAAGTGGTCATCCTTCCGCTGATATGATGATTATGCTGTTAGTGGGCAACATAACTTCATGGAAATTACATTATTAAAAGTGTATGACCTGCCTGTAGCTCTGTCCATGAATCATTAAAGGCTTTAAAGCATCTCTTGGTGTTAAACTCAAATACAATACTCCATAACATCCTAGTAGAAATGCTGAGTTAGCTTTCTCCTTAGGGTCAATAGAAGTGTAATGTACAATAACTTGCTTATTTAGATACTGTTTCAGTTTCTCATTTAATATTCTACAATATTTATACACACAACCAAGATTTAAAGGACCAAAATCTGAATAGTAATTTTCGTATACTAGTTCCTTATCTATACAAAAATAATGTGTATCAGCCGTATTCTTAGGTGTTTTTCCTTGTCTTACTGTTGCGAAATATAAAACATTTTTTATATATTCTGCCATAAACAATATATCAGGACTTCGAGTCATGATTGCATTAACAGTATTGATACGTAACTTAATTGATAGTACATTTTTAATATAGTAATATACTCATTTACAACTAAAATACACAGTTGTGTATAATCAGACACTAAAACACGACGATTTCACAACACAAACATATTTTCTAAACAAATTTAACAAAAATAAAAGTATATAAAATCCAAATGTCGCTGTCGTTGGCACTCTTTTGTTTTAAACTTGCCGCGGTAAAGACTTCACATCAGTTTTGTAGGTTGCCAATGACTAAATAACAAATTAATAGTAATAGTCTTACAAATAGTTATTATACTCATTGTAAATAACAATGCTCTTAAGTGTTTATTTTTTTACATTACAAATAAATAATAAATATACTGATTGTTGCAAGTGTAGAAAATTGGACGCGATATTATCATAGTAAAAAATGATTTTGACAATGACGGCTACAGTCTTTTTCCGGTACGCAAGGTAAATCGTCAAACGTTTTGTGTTCGATTTAACAGAATCTTGAAATATATTCGCAATCTTCAATTCTAGATTGACTGCAGTCATTTCAAAAATATGTTGGTGTATCGCTTAACCTATTATATTTCGTATTTCAGGTCGTCAAATAGCATAAAACCATGGCAGAAGTCGAAGTGTAAGTACTATTTGTTTTGGTCTATATTTGCATTTCTCACTGTCCTCTTTAACAATTAGATCATTCATTTTTTCCACACAATACTTTTATTACATATTTATTCTCCAAACTCTTAATTTAATTTGGTAAACATGTTGTCAACATAACCTCAAATATACATTATATTTGTCATCGGAATAGTTCCACCCTGTTTCGTTTGTTGCGGCCAACCTTGTCTAATACTTGTTCAAGCCGCACATAGGCCTCCGATTTCGCTTAACGACTGCCTTAATATGATAACAATCGGGGCATAGGACTTCGTGCCGAAGCAAGGAAACGCTCAATTGAAATACTGCTACTTACCTTACTTTCACTGATTCGTGAGAGATTTCTACATAATATGCAGCAAATAACACGGCTTCAAAGCCTTCCTAATTGTCGAAATCTCAATTTTACAAGTCTTAAGAGTATGACTCTCTATTTCTTTATAACAGTATAAATGTCGTAAGTTTTAACCCACTGTTGGATGTTAGTGAGGTACCCGTGAATCCCGTGCTGAGTGGAGGCGCGATGGACGTAAACACAGCCCTGCAGGAGGTGCTTAAGACAGCCCTCATCCATGGTGGACTCGTACATGGACTTCATGAAGCTGCCAAGGCTCTTGACAAGTAAGTAAACATTAGTAACATTTTTTAATTCTTGTAACATGCAAGAAGAGTGAGAATAACCTAGTATAGGGTTTACAAATAACTATTATTGTAAACTAGTAAATGGTGAATAATAACAGTAACCATGTTGCAATTATTAATTGTATACTTGGAAGATGGAAAAAAAAATCATGGTTGATGATTTCAGAAACTTGGAGTTTTGCATACCAAGACAATATTTATTTAGAATGTGGTATGAGACAAAAGAATGTTCATAAACCAAGAAGTTGCTATGTTTAGCATATATCTATCCAAAATATTATATGGTTTATGATTGTCGGGTAATTAATTGCATTTTTAAACTTTATGCAAAATCAAGTGATTTAATTCAAATTAATATTATTTCCAATCTCATAATAATAATAAGTGGTTAATAGGTAACAAAGACAATAATTACTCATATCAGTAAATTTATACAGATTGAGAATCAAAACTCAAGTAGAATTTGAGTCGTGATTCCATCGATTGAATATAAATATATAAATGCTTGACCTATTACACAGGGTTCATATTTGATAAATGCATCATAAACTTGGGTTTTACTTAAAGTTTAATTGTTGCTCTGTAATTTAGGTAAATTTCTGGATGACTGTTACTGAGCCCACTGAGCCCTCCAAATGATTTAGCTTGGAAATAAAATCTTGTAGCTTATACAACACCAATGCATTGGAACTATAACCAATATTCACTCAGTGTGGGGCTGTTCTAGTTCTACACTGTGTGGAAATATGTTGCACTGTGCCAGCTGTGCAGGATACATTCTGATGCAGACATTGATGCACATGCATAGTACCACACTGTTAGTATGTTCAACATTGTGGCCTCCCATATGTGCTACATTTTTACTATCTATACCTCATGTATTGTTCAAACTTAGAGAATCTGGTCTTGCCAATTTCTGAAATCATTATGCTGGCTATTGCCTTACTTGTCTCTTTCACTTGCTCATATTATTAATGTTTTCTATTTATTATATGGGTCAAATATGAATGATCATTTCAGCCAAATAGAGTTCACTGCTGGCCTCCCTCAAATGTCAGCACAACGACCAGTCTGGGTGTTGTGTTTATTGGTTCGAATTTGCCATAACTGCTACACTTGGCAGATGGTTTGGTGATCGCAGTTGAGTTGTAAATGTACTTAAAGGGTGCTGTTTCCCAAAGTCAACTACTACAAAACCCATGGGATGAGGAGTATTAATTTATAAATTATGGGGGAATAATATTGCATAAAATGGATTCTAATAGATTATCTGAATATGAACACATACAGTCTTATTACAAAAATCTTGTTAGACTCAGGTTTAAACCAGAACTATGAAGTCTGGACTTAGTACGGAACTAACGTTAGTACCGTGGTTTAAACCCGTCCGTATTACAATTATCAAATTAAGTCAGGACTAGATAGTACCTGACTTTAGTTCTGGCTTAAATTATTTCCACAGATTATACACGGAATTCCTTGGAAACATTCATTCAATCAGATAGCATTCGGTTACATCGTTCCGTTTACCCAAATGCTGAATATTTCTATAATTTTTTTATATTAATGATATTGATATTTTAACATATTTATTAGGGTATTTAATGACGATAACTATTAGAAACTAGTGGTTGTTCTTGTTTCAATAAATGCCATTTATTTTCTTTCTGAGGAATACTTTTATGACATTTATTTCATGTCCGAAATATGTACTTTCAAACAACACTAATGCGTAACGGAATGTCTATATCGCGCGGAAATCTTTAATTAAACATAGGTACAACTATTCTGAGATTTGGACGTTTCTTCGTACTTATTATTGATAAGAAGTTAGGGAATAATATTAATAAAATAGAACAACAGAAAAAACGAAGAAGTGAAAACTGGAATTCAAATGAAAAAGTTAGTATTTGCCTACAATGATTCTAATAAGCCGCACATTACTATCTTTAGGACAACGAAAATTTAAACTATTTCAGGTAATATTACAATACTAGCTGGAACCCGCGGTTTCACCCGCGATTAATTTAATGAAATTTAGAGTACTTCGACATAGATACTTGATAGAATATATATATTGGATTTCAAGGGTTTTATTTTTTTTGCGCGGAACCCTAATTATTTTTCCAAAATAAAAGTAGCCTAAGTTATTCCTTATAACATCAGCTATCTGCCAGTGAAAGTCCCGTCAAAATCGGTCCAGCCGTTTCGGAGATTACCCGGAACAAACAGACAGACAGACAGACAGACAAAAAAATTAAAAATTGATTTTTTATTATATGTACCGCATATACTTTCATATGCATTTATTAAAAATCTGTTATTTTGATATTACAAACAGACACTTCAATTTTATTTATTTGTATAGATAACACACAAAAATAAACCAAATCTAACCTCAAAACAATGAATTTGACGTATATTTGTGACTTAGACCAAAGGTTTATAGAGTTAAACTAGGTCCCCATCAGGTTTATCTTTAGTACCATAGATAGTCCAAGACTAAGAGTTAAACCACTTTTTGTAATAAGAAATTTTATTAAACCACACTTTTAGTCCGAGACTATCGATAAACCATGTTTTGTAATAAGACGGATAATCAGACACCACAGAACATAAGCTCGGTCCTATCATGAGATCAGGTTCACCATTTCTAGAAAAGCCAAATAGCCATTCCTAATTTTATCAATGAGTTGTCATTCACGTTGTTGTTCACCTTCCCTTTCTGCTCTGTGCCAAAGGTTCACACTTCCACTTGGAAGAAATATTTGTATAACCTACAGATAGTTGGGTCTGGGTGTTTTGTGCATGTGAGATTCATGTTTGTTAATTGTTAATAGAGAAAAAAAATTAATTTCAAAACAAAATCTATGCTTAAATATGCAATTTTCTTAAGCAGTGGTATATCTGTTTTGTAGGGGAACTGGTGTGTAATTATGGGGTGTATATAGTCTTTGCAATGTCCACCAGGACAATTAGTCCTGAACATGGTAAAAAAAAAAAATACAGTTTATGTGTCACAATTGTGTTTTTTAAGGGGAATTATTATAAATGGTCTAGCCATGAATGGCCCAGTATTGAATTTTCGAACCTGTTGAATCAAACGCGGAAGAATGAATGAACAGCTGTTTAATTTAAATTTCTCAACAACAGGAGGCAAGCAGTACTTTGTGTTCTGGCCGAGAACTGTGATGAGGCTGCATACAAGAAACTTGTCCAGGCTCTCTGCAATGAGCACCAGATCCCACTTGTCAAGGTAAATTTTAACATAGAATAAAAATAGAATTGCGAGGTATAACGTGGCTGGAATATATTTACCCTTGAGTTATCTCTAATTTGCCCCCTTAGTCTTTAAACTGGACTGAGTCGCATTGTTTTTGCTTGATTAAATTGCTTATAATCACACAAACATCTTGAGAATTGTGATAATAGGAAACTATAATGCTGTTTAATAACGCAAATATCAACAATTATTAACAATTATTAAAAATAATTTATTATTGTCAATACATGAATTATTGAATTGGTAAATTAACACTAAGATCAATGTACATTTTACTTTATGTAAAGAAATTAAGTATATTAATTTTATTTTAACTGGAACTGCAACCTCATTTGACTAAGCTATTACCAACTCTCAAGATAACTTTTTAGCTTACATATTTTCGCTCCGCACGAGCAGGGCTGGTCCAATATCGGTTCCCGCACAAGGAGCGTAGAATGAATCATGTGCCCCTATGGTGACTTTCAACATGATAGTCAACTTTCCTAGCACTCGAACATTTTTTATACTTATTTCATTTTTGACGCCAATGCGGTACTTACTTGTCTCATACTTCAACCGCACACCCCTATGAAAGCGACAAGCAGGCAGCTGTCGTTGTACGACACCTTTGATTGCTTGAAGGGCTTGTTGTGAGGGTCTCAAATATAATTTTTATTAATAATATATTTAATAATTTTATTATATTAAAGTAATTGTTTTAAAATTATTTAAGAAAACAGGTGAAATCTCCCAAAACTACAGAGCCAAAAATGTTGAAAAAAATTTGTGTTCTTTAAGATTACAGGAAAACCTATAATAATTCCATCTAAAATGGGAAATCTATCAATATTGTGCATAAAAAACTTAAATTTGCAGTTGGAATGTATGGGAGAACATGTTATTCGACTACAATGTTAAGTTTGTTCTTGGTATAAATTATTGGCACAAGACAATTCAACAATAGACTCAGCAATTTCAGAACCCTTTCAATGCGAGTTCAACTCGCACTTGCCCGGTTTTTTTAAATTATTGCTAAGTCGTGCTAGTCTGTATATTATGTGTACATATTAAATTCATGATTAATTTTCATGTTCTCCCTTAAAAATATACTTATTATGCTATAGGTGGACAATAACAAGAAGCTGGGTGAATGGGCAGGCCTTTGCAAAATCGACAAGGATGGAAAGGCTAGGAAGATTGTTGGCTGTTCGTGCGTAGTTATCAAGGTAAGTTAAAAGTCAGGGCTAAAATTGTAGCACTGATTTTACTCAGTTAATGAATGATTTAACTCCTATGATACTCCTATTTATATACACATACAAATATATTATAACTATATATATAAATTTTCTTCTCAAACTTTTATATTCGTGACATCGTCACACGGGCCTATCAGAATATCAGCCCTGAAGCATTTTGTTTGCTGTAGCACTAGCTGAGATAGGTACAACTTTGGCCTCATGCATTCACAACCACTTGCTATCGTATTTCATTTACTGTTTGTATAAAATTTGCAACGTGTGTATGAATGAGGACTCAAAATAAACAAATTTTCTTTCTCTTTCTTTCTTTCTTTCTTAATTCTGAATAAAGCTCGCAATTGTACAATAAAAAATATTTTATTTTATAACTCAAGTAATGTCATCTTAAATAACCACATTGCGCTCAGCACGAACACTATCAACATTCGTAGTTGTTAGTGACGAAATACAAGCGCTAAATTATATTGAGTGACCCTATGGTGCCTGGTGCTATATGCACAGGCAACCTTCCTATCACACGAACAAAATTGTAACATGAAAAACCATCCTGTCCATTTAAAATTCAGGAATTTATCCAATTAAAGTATTGTTTGTTATTTTCAGGACTTCGGTGAGGAGACGCCAGCGTTGGACGTGCTCAAAGACTACCTGAAGTCTTCAAGTTAATCATCCATTTAGTGCTATAAGTTTAACAATAAAAACAAAAACAAAAAAACATTTTTCATTTGGTGTACTAGTGACAAGTGCATAACTGTAGGGCTGGGCTATAAAGTTGTAGCCGCTTGGCAAATTCGAAGCCCATAAGCAGCACAAGCACTGTCACAGATATAGACGTCCATCGAAAACCATAGGACACTTGAGCCAGCTAGGGATACCCATTCACTTCGTTGAATATTTCACCTTTTCGTTACAATCCCTTGTTCCTGGACATGCCAGTATAATAAACAGTAAAGCAATCGTTACATAATACTAATTTAATTAATATAAAATAAATAAATTGGTACATAATTAAAACTATATAACTGTACTGTTGAGTTCTCATTCACCACAAGTAATTGAAATCGAGTCCTCCGAAATTATGCTTCTCATTCGCTCACTATAGGCCTGATAAGTAAGCTGCATAATCAGCAATGAGATCCTTGCCGACATACTGAAAGATTTTTTAAGCTGAAGTGGTAATGGGTGGTGCACAGCTTGTAGAAAAGATGGCGGGGCGAAAAGGGTTCTCGAATTGAGCGTGGGACGGCCTCCAACGAGATGGACAGCGGACCTGGTAAAGGACGCTGGGAGACGTTAGATGCGGGCGGCATGTAACCAGTCGTTTTGGAAACACCTCATTCCTAAGATTACATGCAAATTTTAGCAAACTGATCGCATATTTCCTTGTGGTTTGGCCACTGCTGCACTTGACATTCCCTGCAATAGAAACGAAACTGTTAGAGTATCGTATCGTATTCATTCTCGTAAGCAGAAATCATAGGCAACACGCGTATTAACGCCGAATGCGGGTCAAAAATATACCGCACATATAAAATATCTCGCGACACATCGCTATTGGAAATACTATTTCAAATGGATGTGGCGCTCATGTTGCGGTTGTGCAGTTAATCGCATTGCAATCTCACGTCAAAATATGAATTAGAAAGTGATTGCTTTCTGAGCGTAGACGATGTCATAACTGTACCGCGACAACTATCTTATCGCTGCGTTTCTAACAATGCCAGCAGTCGCTGCGTATACCCCGCTGCAACTGCTGTAGTCGCGTCTATATTGTCCATAATATAAGTAGGTCAACGTAAAAAAAATCGTTTACGAATACTGAAACGCCACTCAATATTTAGAATCCTCAACTGTTTGAGACGCCCGTTTACTCTAAGATAGTGGGCGTCCCAACTAGTTGAGTACTAAATATTGAGTGGCGTTACAGTTTTCGGCCCGTCGGCCGTTAATGTGGTAGGGCGCATTCGGTGATTCAGATAGATGATAGATACATACGTAGTAAGACAGTAGGCACCGGGATATACTCATTAAATGGCAATACGCTTTGCTCATCACATGGAAGGACCACGTACCGTCAACTGACGATGAACTGACCGCTATACTCGAGGCTACGTACCTTTCTTTTCACCGTGGTGAACCTATCATGGACATCCTCCGCCCTGTGGAGGGGTATGGCCAGGCTCCAAGTTCTCGAGAACAAACGCATCGTAATCTAGAAGGAGGGGCCGGGAGCAATGCCCCCTGGGCTCTGAAATCCTGGATCCGCCCTTGCCGGAGTCAGCTATTGATGCCGTGTCTTTAGGCATATCTTGAAGGGGGTGACAGTAAAGCGGTCACCTGCTCCTTTTTCTCCGCGGTCCCACCGCGGCTCTCTCCTGATCCTGCTCTGCGGTCTCCTGTAGCATAGCGCTCTAACAGAAGGAGACCACTATACTCCAGTTTTCTTGCTCTGCCGGAATAGCAGACACTACTGCCATGCCGGCAGAAAGAGATCTTGCCCCACGGGCCATCCGATCGTCCAGCATCCGCCACTAGACAATCCACACAGTGCCCTGTTCACGAGCGCGGGCTGTGCGGTATCCTGGTCGTTTCCACTGTGCCGTGACCTCGAATTATATTCTGTGCAGGTACGATCAACGACATTTTTTTCAAATTATTTGCAACCTTTCGTTTCGGATCATATCAATATTTTTGTTATCAAGTCATATTTCAGTATTTAAATATGTTGCTCCGTAGAGGGCGCAAACTTCCTCTTACGGTCCCCCTAGATTGGATAGCAGCCGGCACCCACTACCCTTCCAATTCAGGGGATAAGGCGGTGGAAGTGCTCTTCCAAGGCCCAGCGACTGTCCAGAGTGAGCCCCAGGTACTTCATGTACCGGCCAACCCTGATTTGCACGTCACCAACGCGTATCCACGTGTTAGGTGGTTCTATGCTAGTAACACATTATTTTGAACCATAGCGCCTCGGTTTTGTTAGGCGCTATTCGCAGATCCAGAGCATGGATTTCTGCCATAACCTTTGGCCCGGATGATTCCATCGAACTCCCCGCCTGGCCAACATAGACTGTCATAATCGTAACATACCATGCTGACGCCATTGGGGAGAACGACACACAGGAACCCGCCGTTGGCGACGTTCCATAAGAAGGGGCCGAGAACCAATCCACGTAGGATTGGATATCTACCGCGCAGATAGGCCCTGACAATGCCTACTGGCACGGGAGGCACTGAATATTAACTAGACCCCCGCAATCGCACCCCGAGGCTATGTACCCTTTTTTATTGGTCGCCCGGTGAAAATATACTCGCAACTTCCTCCACCCCGGCACCGAGAGGCTATAGGTACTAACGGCATACTTACATACATAGTTCATAGTAAATACTAGGAAAGACGTTTGTACACTAACCTGCCACAATACCACTCAGTCTTGCACCTCGAGCACTTTTTAGTGGCCTTATCGCCACACTTGGCACATTTAGCGCCGCCACTATCCAACGCAAGTGCGGTGTCGCTCGTGTAAGACTCTAGTAGCCGCTTGGCCATGCTTCGTGATTCTTCTGACCCATCTAAGTTGAACATCTCTAGTTGAGCCTTCGCTAGAGATTTTGTGCGCTTGTGGACTTGCTTTAAGTAGACTTCTTTGATCTGTAATTTGATTATATAATTACATTAACTTAGTAGGTAGCTTAATTCATTTTAAGTTTAAATATCAAGAAACATTTGACGACCCAGTTGGCATAGGAGCTAAGCATCTGGCCGCGTTAAGGGTTTAATTCCTGCACCAAATATTTTCATGGCGTAAACAAGCCTACAGAGTAGGTTTTTTATGATTAAACTTGCAACTAGTCTTCGGGAATTTGTAACAGCTATTTGCTTCAAATCTGAGTGTTTGTAAGTACCTTTTTTTATTGGTGTCCAGTGGAAATTCTACATGGTTCCTTCGCCCCGGGGAAGGGCGAAGGGTTATGCTGGACTCCTACCGGCTAAACCCACTGGACCGGTCATCTTCGGCACCGAAGGTGCGCTCCAGGTCCTCGTAAGATCACACTAGAGCCGCCCATTGGTGCCACGCCCTTAGGCACATCACGGAGGGTTTGTAAGTACCTACGTGTGACCGAACCACGAAACATTTTTATAATGTTATGTAATAACCACCTTTTTAAAGCGGACTAGAAATTATAGTTTTTATTTACTACACTTTATACATTTAGTTCGCCGTAAAAAAACTTGAAGTTTGGGAGACGCGCCAAAAGCTAAGCTTCTAGCGCATTGAATGTAAAATCGAATTTATAAAAGCTGTAAAAAAATGAGTAATGAATTTTAATAGGAATGTTTTTTAAATTAATTTAATTTCGATTTAGTAAGAAAATAATTATTTAGACGGTTTACAAATACAATAATAATACGAAAAGAAAAGAATAAAAGGTAGGAATAGTAAGAAAAGAAACAAAGGAAAGGAAAAGTAAGGGAAATTAAAGAAAATAAAATACATTCTATCATCATACATTCTTGTACTCTGTCCCGCTCACTCACATGGACAACAATATGCGCTACCTCGTTTCACAATTTGTTTCAGTTATGTCCCCATCCTCAAACGTGCGTAAGGGTAAAAAGGCATCGCTCCAAAAATATTTTTTATAAGAATCAAATTTCTAAATTACTACTACTCACGAATTAGAAATAAAATAGGGACACTATAAAATATGTTGTTTGCCAGTGTAGTTGACATGAGATTTTACCTGCGGCACCATCTCGATAAGCGTGCAGCCAGGGTTCTTAACACCGTTGGTGCGATTGTGTAGACTCGAATAGTCTCCGACAGCCAATCGGCACAGGAACATCTTTAAGTCGCCAAGCGGTGGGATCTGATCCAACATCGGTTCCGACATCTTGGCTTGCAACTAGATGAAAATATTCAGGATGTAAGTGATAACGTACCAATAACTTCGGGAAGAGGTTACACTTAGGCCTATAATAAATGCGTGCTTACACACCGAGTGACCCAAGAGAAGACGGTAGCACGCATGTGGTCACGCGCTGCCGTGGGACGTTTTGGGGGATCCTTTACAATCCCCCGGGGGGGGTGACCGCTTTACAGTCACCCTCTCAGAGATGTGCCTATAGGCGTGGCACCAGTGGGCGGCTCTAGTGTGATCATACGAGGACCTTCAACTACAATGTTAAGTTGGTTCTTCGGATCATTATTGGTGCTACTCGTTTGCCTTAACTAGGCCAGGCATCCGTCACTTCTCGTACTCAAACTCGGCTAATACCACCGAGGTGGTCATTTCCGGCACCGAAGGGAGGCTTCAGGAACTTAATCTCCATCTAGAGCCATCCATTGCTGACACGCCTTTAGGCACATCTCGGAAAGGATGACTGTAAAGCGGTGACCACCTCGGTGGCGACTGTAAAGTGGCCGCCCCGCGCACATTTCGGGGGGTGCGGCGAAGCCCTACAAAATGTATGAAAAGTGGCTGATGCTAGTCACTAGTGACGGTCGCGAGTGGCCCATTTGCGGCAGCCCATAAATAGTATGACGTTGGCTCGGCTCCATCATGATGATATTCGAGGACCCCAGTACATATAGTCCTGGCGAAGGCGTAGCATCGAAACTCGTCGATCGTGTATAAAGATTCCAGGAGCGGCTCTAGCAGTGTTAGTCGTCCACATATCTACAGCTAGGGCTTGTCGTAGTGTAGTTATAACGTAGACTTACTCTACAGAAGGCGTTGCGTCGACATTCATCGATTGTATAGTAGTGTGCAAGGCGCGGCTCTAGTAACAGTTGTCTCAGACACAACCACAGCTGCGCCTCGGTGCGGTGCATCTGAGCTAAATCCTCAGAGGTTGGCTTGCTCCAACGACCGTCTACAAAAACATGGAAAAGCATAAACCAAGTAGTAAGTAGTAGCCAAGTACCCAGTTGTTGCAGCTTCAAACAACTAATTTATTATATAACACGGCACATTAATTTGTTACAACTGCTAAAACCTTGGCTTTCCATGCTACGTGGTGCGGGTTCCGTGTGGTGACGGATTAATAATATAGCACCACTTCATCTCCTCCCGTGAAAGTTGCAAAAGGCGACTAAGGGACTCTAAGCCGGAGTAATGAGCAGCAGCATCCCTTCTTTTGAACAGCGGCTATTCTGCGCTCACCAACCTGTCTGACGAGCGTGATGGGTACTAGCGAATTCCCCCCAAATTACGACACAATTGTGGAAATCAATGGGGGAGACCTCGGATATCTATGGCGAGGCATTTGTTCAGCAGTGGATGTTCTTTGGTTGATATAGTGATGATGTCGCGGATTTCATCACTGCTCTAACCAAGTATTTGAAGGGTGTACAAACAGGGTTTAGGTGTTTGTGCATGTGAGATGATGAAGGTGTATTTATATATGTAGGTAACACAAGGTGACATAAAAATCCCAGCCATCATCATTAAAAAAAAAACGTTAATGCCTTTTGGACTATTTTACTTTTGAAACATTATCACACACCAATCAAAGAATACGTACAGTTAAAAATCTGAAGTTCGCCATTATCATTGTTCTTCTTCCATGGCTCGTGTAGTAACAGATGGGTTAGTAGAGATGGCACGTCGTGCGTCTTAAATATATTGGTGGATATCGAAGCACCCGCGCCACCCACCTCCATATGTTCTGCTATGTAGCTGATTGAGATCAAGATGTTTACCACAGTTAGTCAGTTTAATCACCTAGTTCCTAATTAACCATAAATCATGTGGTTAACGTAAGACTAAATTAAATAAAAACCAAGATATGAGGGGCGCCAGACATAGGATCTTCGTTCATTATTGTATCAATCTGCCCCTATCACTTTGTCAAAAAAAAAACTGCCACTATCGACGAAAATGAATGAATGAAAACACAGACAGTAGGATAATAATCCAACTTGACGGCCTAACCCAAAAAGCCCACGATAACGATGGGTGCCCAACAAGGACAAAAAAAACTGTGATTCTGTTGGTCACCACCCGGATGTGCTTACGTGCACTTTTCTTTTTGGGAGACGCTAATGTTCTGAAATAGGCTTTAATTAGCTGAACAGCAGTATCTCACCGCACGATGGAAATGCATCTCATGCTAATGTCGAACTGAAGATCGCGCTTCTGTCGTTCTAACTCTTCTGTGGCCGTCTCGCAATCCAATTCTTTCGCAGACATTGTCTTCAGGTAGCCGTTACTATGAGAATTAAATGGGTTCTTAGAACTTACATGTCAAATAATTAAACAAAGTCTTATAAATACAAAGACCCTGGTTGTGGGAGTTATTTTATTGCCAGAGTCCGGCTAGGTAGGTACCACCGCAGTGCCAGATATTCTACCGCCAAGCAGTAGTTTAAACATTACTGTTTTCCGGTATGAAGGGCACTGTAATTTGAAATTGTTGAGCATAAGACACTAAATAAATTATGTCTCGAGGTGACGACCGCAATGTGGAGCCAAGCATAGTCCTGTGTAGCATTAAAATTGTTATTGGCAGCCGGGGCGGCTCTAGGATTTTATTCTGGGGACCCGAAGGCACCTTTCCAGTAATAACCATTACCTATTACACATTACACACACTATTTAAGGTAATTTTGTCCCGGTAATGATGATAATGATACAAAATATGGTACATAACTATCATGCATTTCGATTATGAGCGTGTGGTCTCGGCAAAAAATAGACAGGGGTGGTCCATCCATGGGTATCGTAAAAGGCGAATAAGGGTTGACATGTCGGGAGGATTGGCAGCAGCAACCTCCAGTGTCCTAATCACAACATACTGGGATCCGATTGGTGATCCACAAAGCGTGGTAATTATGGCAATATTCCCATGTTCATTATAATGATCATTGGGAGGCCCATGAGCAGCGAACGTTTACCGGCTGATGTGAATCAACTTTATATAATCTGACAGTTCAGGAGAAAGGTCAAGTAATCGTTCTCAAAAACGAATCATAAAAATAGGTACGTATTAAATTGAACCACCAATTAGTTACCTGCCCTTGCATAAATAAGTATTATGAATTACAATGGGCCTAATGGATACAGAGATGACGCATGGATTTTTAGGGTTAATCTAATATGTAAACCATGACACCATCCATGACTTACAGTGTGGTTCACGAATGTTGTAACAGGAAACTAAAGGTTATGGGCAGCAGCATAAGCTAGTCTATTGTCGGCGGCTATATGTCGGTCTCAGCTATCGCCGGACGCACCTCGACCCTAATGGATCTTTTGTGCTGACCCTAGCCCCCTATTCCGTTGCTGCCACATCGAAGAGTTCTTGCAGGTACCTGCGATTGTGCCAGCATGGAACTACGCCTAATCATCTGGTGGTAAGCTATTCCCAGGTGACAAGAGCATATCGACTCTTTTTCACCCCTGCAGAATCTACATCTATTTCATTTTTCTATTTCATTGGTACCGAAGTCTCTTTTTTAGTGTAGGGCTTCTCGCACATATTCTTAGAGGGATGTAGTTTCTTAACCGGACAAATTGGCGAAGCATAAATAGCCTCCAGCCTGGCTTTATTATATATTTCAGTAACTGCGCCTGGGAGCTTCCCCTGCCGGACACGGACCTCGGCTCTGAGCATTACTGGGATAGTAATAATCGCAAGCGACTGCTGGATTAGTGTTAATTGGGGTTTAAAGGGATCTTTTGTTACTACTCGGATTTTCTCGGCACGTGCCGGCGCGAGCGGGGGGTAAAAGGTGTCTCAGTTGTGATATGTGTATGTATGAGTGTGTGTGTTTGTGACACTGCCTGAGATAATACTTACTTAATGAGAGCCAATAGTACAGTAAGCTGGTCCACGGCGTAGTTCAACAAGTCTATCACTACGTCGCTGATGCACTGTGCACCGTCCTCATGAAACAACACTGTCTCCAGTAAGCCCACCGCTGCTGCCTCGTGATACAACTAGAGGGAAACTAATTAATGCGTACTTTACAGAAAATCTTGAATGAACGGAGCCTTTATTGAGTAACCCTGAGTCCCTTCGCCTATATAATGCTAAATTAAGGGACTTTGTGGGCGAACTACAATAATGGAGTGAATGGGTCACATCAGTACCGTTGTAATCTTAGTGCCAATTAATTAACACCCGAAAATATAATCGTGTTTACATACATACAGTTATTACATTTTATTGTAAGTTATGTCATCATCTCATCATCATTTATTTATTGGCGTACCACATATAGGAATGCACATCTTTCACGATAATTGGATGTATTTTATAGGTATTAAACATCAGCTATCATTTATAATGTATATATATATATATATTATATATACATTTCGCCGAGGTTTTGCATAATAAATAATTATACTATATAAATATATGTATAGATATTATACTGATAATATATCAAATTAAATTAAACGTTAAAAAAAGAAAATTAATATCGATACCAAAGTTAAAATCATCAGGCCTCCCCCATAAATTTTCGCAACGCCTGGACCAGTTTACCGATCCTTTACTGTCGGCAACTTTAGTTCTTTTCTTTTAGTTTTTTTCTTTAGTGACATACCATTAGAAGAAAACTCAAAGTAATGAGCGTGAGCTATAGCGAGACCTTATGCTTGGTATATTTTTTTTATGAGATCGAATCATTGACTTATGTTGATAAAAATAAATTAAATAACCTGTATTTAATTTATTTTCTCGTTTCGTTTCTTGTGTGCTTATCTATTTCTTCGATAACATTTTGTGCGAACTGCTGCACTCATCTCCAATACTAGTAGATTAAAATTTCCAAACTAAAATATAACTTAATACATACCACCATATAAATGCCAAACGTATTGGCAGGTGCGGGCTCTAACTTAATAATTTGTGGATAGATCTTAGTACGCCACACTTGGATACATATTGCTTCGTACACCAACACAGGTAGCTAAAAATATACAAACAATAATGTATTATATTTATTTATAGTCATAGTAAAATGTGATAGTTTTAGCAGTAATAGCCTAGTGGCTGAATGCTTGCCTTCCACACAGGAGGGTCATGGGTTCGATCCACGCCGGCACCTATGCCTTTTCGGATTCATGTGCGAATCAGAACTTGATTATCACTTGCGTTGACGATGAAGAAAAACATCGTAAGAAAACCTGCATACAGGAGGGGTACAAAAATGCTCTTAATGGTGTGTAGTCTACCAACCCGCACTAGGCCAGCGTCGTGGACTAAGGCCTAGTCTTTCTCATTCTGAAAAAAGGCCCGTGCCCAGCAGTAGGACAGTAGGTAATCAGCTGATTATGTTGTATTAGTAAAATGTTCTATACATTTCGGCTAAGCTAATCGGTAAAAAAAAAACATCGAATATCGCTGATTAAGTATATATTATTAAGGTATGCCGTGTGGTGCCGGCTCAGAATACCACCACCCCATCTCCTCCCATGGGTGTCGTAAAAGTCGACTAAGGGATTAGCCGGAGGATGGGCAGCAGCGTCCTTCGAGTACATTAACAACTCAACTGCGATCGCCAACCCGCCTGCCAAGCGTGGCGATTATAGCAAAACCCCCCAATGAGCCCACAACACATCCATATACCGATATGGATGTGTTGTGGTGATCTTTGGGGAGGCCTGTGTCCAGCAGTGGACTTCATTCGGCCGAAATGTTGATTAAGGTATACCTACTTAATTAGGTAAGAATCTGCATGAATGCAGCAATAAATTGAAAAATAAATTGAATTTGTCATTTTCTTGCTATTATGGAGATTCCAATTGCATGCTGAAACAGTATGTTACATCTGATTTGAAACGCCGTTATTTTTTATCAAAATACAAGTATCAAAACGCTGGGTGCGAGTACATACCGTACCGTACGTAAACCTTTAAACTTCTACTATATTTATTTATTGTTAGGCAAGCCTCACAGGAAATAGATCTGAATGAGTCCTACATAGTTCCACAAAGAACGAGATTGACATCATCATGACCAATAAAAGACAAATATTCAATATGATGTCTCTGTAATCCATAGGGTGAAAAACTGTAGTGATCACCGAATGGCACATTGAATTTATTTTTTATTTTTATAAAAAACGTTGCCCCACACTAGGATTTCTCCTGTGTCGTGGGTGCGTTTTACAGACATAAATCCCACATACAATACACCCAGACCCGGAACAACTACCTGCAGATCATACAAATATTTGTTCCGTGTGGGAATCGAACCCACGACCCGGAGCGCAGCAGCCGACTGTATCAGCCACTGCACCAACTGTGCCGTTTATAGTTGAGAAAATCGCCCAAATCATGGCTTAGATATTCTCATCCCTCCTGCGGGACGGCATTTTGCCGGTCATGTCGATCTAGCCGTACGCTCCTTTGCACTGCGAATATCGTCTTCGGTGTAGCTCGAGGTGCAGATCTGCACGACGCTAATTTCATCCATGACGGCCAAATGGTGTTGCATGAACGCCAGGAGCTCGTTAAATTTAAGCTTTTGTAAACCGCTTCCGCGAATTAGGACGTATGTTATGATTCGAAACGTATAATAAATCGCGTCCATTCCAGAGCGCACATCGCACTTTACTGATTTGTTTTTAATGAAAGGCTTAATGTTTGGAGATGAAAGGTAATGTTATAATTTGGATATTGTACATAAATTGATGATGTACTACTACGCTACCCAAATATAAGTAAAATTTATTGCATTACCTTTCCACAGGAAATAAGAGTTTCTTTGGTGAGTTCCTCTTGCATCGAAGAGGCTTCTAGGACAGCTTGTTGATTCAATTTCTGTAATCGTATGTGCCAATCTACCCATCTAAAAATATGTTAATATTATGCTTTTTATATTGGCCGGCCGATGACTGATGAGACGGCGTAGCTCAAGCTTCCCTTACAAAAGTTTAAATATTTGTGAACTTACGCTTGATTGCCGATAGAGTCTATACGGAATGGTTCCATACTTTCAACAAACATATCTAACTCGCCAACACCTAGAGCGCTCAGTTGAGGATCTTTTTCCATCATTTAGACAAAATATACTTCTATCTTATATTATGGCTTCTGTAGAGTATCTTCTACAATTTCTCCAATGTCATGTATAAGACAACGGACAAACTCTAAGTTTTATTTTTAGTAACAGACGTTTACTTCTCTTGTTGTTTGTAACGTAACTATGGAAACGTTGGTTCTATAGAATTTTCAAATACGCGCCACCGGAAGCTACCACAAAATCGAAATTCATTTTTGCAGAAGAAAGAGTGCATTCGAAGTCACAGCCATAGCAATAATTGCAAGAAATTTATTTTCGCTTGCATATGTTTAATAAGAAAATGTTGAATTTTACCAAAAATGAAGAGGAATTTATTTAGTTTGTCAAAGAGAAGATTTTTTTATTGTTTAGACTAATCTTTAATTCGGTGCTGGCAGCACTGTACCCCTTATCCCTATCAGGACTTTTTTGGCGGGAAGTCAAATAGGGCGGCAAATTTTATTTTGTGTTTAATTTAATTTTAATTTAAATAGCTTAAATCCTTGTTTTAGTGCATAGTATTACCTAATTGCACGAAAAAACGTCCAAGATGAGTCCTCACAGTGATGGTGAGGACACCGGAGATCCGAAAAAGAAACGAAAGTATAGTAAAATATCGCGGGAATCGGACAATAAAATAGACAACACACAAAAATACAAAGCATATATAAAGCCTAACTACAAAAGATTATTTATTGAGAACGGAAGCAAAGAATTCATTGTTTATGTAGAATCTACGGAAAATGAAAAAGTTGGAAACAAGAACCCCATTACACTTACCAATCTTTTCTGTGACAATGTTAAAGGCATTCTTGGAGTACACAGACTCAATGCACACAAAATAGGCATCACTTTTAAAACTGCAGCAAATGCTAACAATTTTATTAAGATGGAAGACTTTTTACTTAACCATAAATTGAAAGCATTCATACCATCATATATAACCGAAAAAATCGGTGTTCTGAGATATGTTCCAAAAGAAATGAACAACGAAGAAATATATAAGAATATCAGTTGCGACGCTGAAGTCATTTCTGTAAAGAGAATGATGAAGAAAGTTGATGGTACACTAACACCTCTTAACACTGTAGTGGTAACATTTGCTACAACTTCTTTACCACAGCACGCATATATTAAACTATTCAGATACCAAGTCCATGTCTATATACCACCGCTACTGCAGTGTTTCAAATGTCTGAAATTTAATCACTCGGCTAAGGTATGCAGAGGAGTCCAGAGTTGTTCCTCATGTGCAGGACAACATTCTTACAAAGATTGCGACGTAGAAGAGATAGTCTGTATTAATTGTAGTGGGAATCACCTGGCGGTGTCGAGAGATTGCCCGATTAAGAAAAAGAAGATTGAAGAAAAGAAAAATAAATATAAGCAAAATTCGTATGCCACTGTGGTGAGTACACCCCCGACCTTTAATGAGACATCTTTTCCAGCGTTGCCTACAAAAGTAAATACAAATAATTCCAATGTTAAAGAGCTGAATGCTCAACAAATAGCAAATAATGAAATTATTCTTAACGCTATAGTAAAATCCCTTGTAGCTCTAGGTAATAACTCAGATAACACACCATTAACTACTAAGAAAATTAAAGAGATATTTTTGTCTAACCTATTTTAATGGAAAATTATTTACATATTTTACAGTATAATATACAAAGCTTACAGAGTAAAAAGGCCTTATTACAAAATTTATTACTTGAAAAATCAATTGATATTTGTTTACTTAATGAGACATGGATTAAATCTAACACTAGAATTCAAAATTTTCCATCCTATAACTTTATTTACAAAATATCTGAAAACCCTCACAATGGGGTAGGTATCCTAATAAGATATGGTTTACAATACAGTGTAATTGACACAATATATCATGAGTCCATTCAAAATATATGTATTTCATTAAAAACATGTACTGGTATTATATACATACTTTGTGTTTATTGTCCACCCAATAATAGATTATATAGCTTGAAACTAAAGAGGCTTGTTAATTCTATACCCAAACCATGTATAATTATGGGTGACTTCAATGCTCATCATATAGCTTTTGGATGTAATAATGATAACAATAGAGGTATTTGTTTATACAATATTATAGATGACTGTGATTTGTGTATTCTAAATGATGGTTCTCCAACAACTGTTCCTTATCCTGGTAGACAGCCTGCTGCTTTAGATTTGGCTCTTGTTAGTTCTTCCATTGCTCATCTATGTAATTGGTCTGTTCATGATGATCCAATGGGTAGTTATCACCTTCCAACTTTTCTTGAAATAAATGTACAATCATCATCACACTGTGTCCTTCCTGAAAATGAAAAAAAGTACATTTATAGCAAAGCAAATTGGGATGGCTATCTCTCTTTAAGTGAAAATAGTTTTTCCCATTTGGATCTTATTAGTCTTAGTAGTAGACCTTTAACATTGTATAATGATTTTGTTCAAATATTAAATAATATAAGAGATAAAACGATACCTAAAGTAAAAAGGAAATTAAATGCTATCCTATCAAGGAAACCAGTACCATGGTGGAACCAAAAATGTACTGATGCTGTAAATAATTCAAAATGTGCACTAAAGGATTACTTTTCTCAGCCTACAATAGACAATTGGATCAAATATAAAAAGTTGGATGCTGCAAAGAAAATAATATTGAAGGAGGAGAAAACTGCTTCTTGGCAGAACTTATGTGGTAGTTTCAACAGATTAACACCAATTTCTCGAATATGGAATTACATTAAAAAATTCAAGAGAATTGGATATAGTAACGTAAACAAAAACTTTGATGATGACTGGATTCCTGATTTCTTAGATAATCTAGCAGACACAACAGAAATAAATCAGGATAGGATAGCTTATCTATTTGAAAATACAAATAAAAAGGATATTCACCTATTTCTCAATAAAAAATTTACCTTAGATGAATTGTTAATTTCTTTAAAAAGTAGAAAAGATACTACACCTGGATTGGACGACATACCATACATGTTAATTAAAAAACTACATTTGAATGCACAAATCATATTGCTTAATATATATAATAGACTATGGGAGGAACTAGTAATACCAGAGTCCTGGAAAACTCAGTGTGTCATTCCTGTATTAAAACCTGACAAACCAATTAACAATGCATCTTCATATAGACCTATTTCACTATCTTCATGTCTGGGTAAGCTTTTCGAGAATATGTTAAAGTTAAGATTAGAATTTTTAACAGAGTCTACTAACATAATTCCTCCTATACAGTTTGGTTTTAGAAAAGGCAAGAGTTGCTCTGAAAGTTTTGTTTCATTAATATCCGATATAAAACAGGTTAAATTAAGTCATTCTAATATAATATGCGTATTTTTAGATGTGAAAGGTGCTTTTGATAATGTGAATATAGAAGAGCTCATCCAAGTGCTTTATGACATAGACATACCAGCCCATGTTTTAAAATGGCTTTACCATTTTATGAGTAATAGAACTCTATTTGTGAAGTACAATAATAAATTGTATGGGCCTAAGTCTGTAAATAAAGGAACAATGCAAGGAGCCACTTTATCTCCATTGCTATACAATTTATACACATCTCAAATATTAAAGTATGTGGATACATCCAATGTTAAAATCCTACAATTTGCTGATGACTTGCTTTTGTATAGCATAAACCAAAATATAGATATTGCTCAAAAGAATGTTGATACAGCATTGAAGCAGTTGTATAACTACTATCATAATAAGCTTAAGTTAGACATTAGCCCTGGAAAAAGTTCAGTATTAATTTTCAGTAAGCATTATAATGTAAAACCTAACATTAATATTGTTTATAATACAACTCAGATCCCAATAGTAAAACATCATAAATATTTAGGAGTAGTCATTGATGATAAGCTTAAATTTGATGAGCACATTAAGCACATAAGCAGAAATGCACTAAAGGGCATCAATTTACTACGACACTTGGCAGGATCTTTCTGGGGTTCTGACCCAAAAACAATGGCCATGCTATATAAAAGTATAGTTAGAAGTCATTTTGACTATAGTAGTTTAGCATATATGAATGCTAACAACACCCTTTTAAGAAAATTGGATGTAATTCAAAACATGGGATTGAGATTAATATGTGGGGCAATGCGATCCACACCTATTAATTCATTAGAGATAGAGACTTGCATACCCCCTCTGGCTTTACGCAGATTACAGTTAGCTCAAACATTTTATTTGAAAGTTTTGTCCTTAAATAATTGTATTCTCCATAGTAACCTTGAATTAAATCCTATAGTCTCTGAATCTATTCCATCCAATATTATCACAGGATCGTCTCTTGTTCATGGAACATTACCTGAAATTGTAACAATTTATAACTATGTTAAAACTAATTCTGAGAACATAAAAAAATATGATAATTGGCCATTGTATACATATTCTTTTAAAGCTCTTGTAGATTCCTCAATCATTATTTATGACAATGTTATCCACAATAAAACAGATTTTTTAGAATATAGTGACAGGAAAATTAATTATTACTTCATTTATTCAGATGGTTCTAAATCTAATGATAGTTGTACAGCAGCCTTTTATGACCCACAACAAAATTTCACTAAATGTATTAGGATAAATTCGAGTTGTAGCATATTTACAGCAGAATCTTATGCTGTATATTGTTCATTAATTCATGTAAATAGTACTGTAAATAGTGTAAATAATATTGTGATTATAACAGACGCAAAAAGTGTTCTGTGTGCATTAGCTAATGTAAACATAACCTATAAAACAAATTACTTAATTTATACAATTAGAAATATGTTATTACAATTAAAAGACGACAAACATATAAATGTAGAATTTTGGTGGGTGCCCTCACACTGTGGCATACATGGAAATGAAGTGGTAGATAAGGCAACCCGTTCAGCCCCTGATGAAGACCACTCGGAATCGTTGCAAGTTCCGTTCACTGACTTTTATTATAAATTCAAGTTAACTAATAGGCAGTTATGGAAGGAATACTGGGATGTAACTTTAGAAAAGAAGGGCAAGTGGTATAAACGGATACAAAAGGACTTGCCAACGAAACCTTGGTTCTGTAAATACAAGTACATAAATAGAAAATTCATAACAATAATATCACGCATGCGGTTGGGACACTGCTTAACTCCAGCTCACCTGAATAGGCTACATATTATCGCAGATAGCAGATGTTCTCATTGTAATCAAGGTGATGCCGATTTAAATCACATTGTGCTTCATTGTCCTGCATTCAAAATTGACCGTTTAATATTAGTAAGTGAATTGAGTGACATTTGTAACCAAAGTGCTACTAGTAATAGTAATAGTGTCGGAAGTGTACCCCGCCGCGTTGAAGATATACTAGCTAACCCAGAATATTTTAGGGCATTGTTTAGTTATATAAGTAATACTATAAAGAAAATTTAAGTAGTATAAGTCAAGTATACCTACTGTGTTAGACGATTGACTAATTTTCATTTTATTATTTTAATGTTATGGTATTTTTTATTTTTTTTTATTCTTCTCTATTGTTATTTGATTGTCATAATGTTTATTAGAATATGTTTTGTGTATCCTTAAGTGAATTTTAATTTTCTATGTATACGACTGAAGGACAATGTATCCATGGTCAAGAAATAAATTTAAAAAAAAAAAAAAAAAAATATCCCTATCAGACTTTTTGGCGGGAAGTCAAATAGGGCGGCAAATTTTATTTTGTGTTTAATTTAATTTTAATTTAAATAGCTTAAATCCTTGTTTTAGTGCATAGTATTACCTAATTGCACGAAAAAACGTCCAAGATGAGTCCTCACAGTGATGGTGAGGACACCGGAGATCCGAAAAAGAAACGAAAGTATAGTAAAATATCGCGGGAATCGGACAATAAAATAGACAACACACAAAAATACAAAGCATATATAAAGCCTAACTACAAAAGATTATTTATTGAGAACGGAAGCAAAGAATTCATTGTTTATGTAGAATCTACGGAAAATGAAAAAGTTGGAAACAAGAACCCCATTACACTTACCAATCTTTTCTGTGACAATGTTAAAGGCATTCTTGGAGTACACAGACTCAATGCACACAAAATAGGCATCACTTTTAAAACTGCAGCAAATGCTAACAATTTTATTAAGATGGAAGACTTTTTACTTAACCATAAATTGAAAGCATTCATACCATCATATATAACCGAAAAAATCGGTGTTCTGAGATATGTTCCAAAAGAAATGAA
Source organism: Diloba caeruleocephala (assembly GCA_947459985.1). Classification (NCBI taxonomy): domain Eukaryota; kingdom Metazoa; phylum Arthropoda; class Insecta; order Lepidoptera; family Noctuidae; genus Diloba; species Diloba caeruleocephala. The sequence continues at coordinate 7,964,266 of OX381627.1, read as the reverse complement.
CAACGAAGAAATATATAAGAATATCAGTTGCGACGCTGAAGTCATTTCTGTAAAGAGAATGATGAAGAAAGTTGATGGTACACTAACACCTCTTAACACTGTAGTGGTAACATTTGCTACAACTTCTTTACCACAGCACGCATATATTAAACTATTCAGATACCAAGTCCATGTCTATATACCACCGCTACTGCAGTGTTTCAAATGTCTGAAATTTAATCACTCGGCTAAGGTATGCAGAGGAGTCCAGAGTTGTTCCTCATGTGCAGGACAACATTCTTACAAAGATTGCGATGTAGAAGAGATAGTCTGTATTAATTGTAGTGGGAATCACCTGGCGGTGTCGAGAGATTGCCCGATTAAGAAAAAGAAGATTGAAGAAAAGAAAAATAAATATAAGCAAAATTCGTATGCCACTGTGGTGAGTACACCCCCGACCTTTAATGAGACATCTTTTCCAGCGTTGCCTACAAAAGTAAATACAAATAATTCCAATGTTAAAGAGCTGAATGCTCAACAAATAGCAAATAATGAAATTATTCTTAACGCTATAGTAAAATCCCTTGTAGCTCTAGGTAATAACTCAGATAACACACCATTAACTACTAAGAAAATTAAAGAGATATTTTTGTCTAACCTATTTTAATGGAAAATTATTTACATATTTTACAGTATAATATACAAAGCTTACAGAGTAAAAAGGCCTTATTACAAAATTTATTACTTGAAAAATCAATTGATATTTGTTTACTTAATGAGACATGGATTAAATCTAACACTAGAATTCAAAATTTTCCATCCTATAACTTTATTTACAAAATATCTGAAAACCCTCACAATGGGGTAGGTATCCTAATAAGATATGGTTTACAATACAGTGTAATTGACACAATATATCATGAGTCCATTCAAAATATATGTATTTCATTAAAAACATGTACTGGTATTATATACATACTTTGTGTTTATTGTCCACCCAATAATAGATTATATAGCTTGAAACTAAAGAGGCTTGTTAATTCTATACCCAAACCATGTATAATTATGGGTGACTTCAATGCTCATCATATAGCTTTTGGATGTAATAATGATAACAATAGAGGTATTTGTTTATACAATATTATAGATGACTGTGATTTGTGTATTCTAAGTGATGGTTCTCCAACAACTGTTCCTTATCCTGGTAGACAGCCTGCTGCTTTAGATTTGGCTCTTGTTAGTTCTTCCATTGCTCATCTATGTAATTGGTCTGTTCATGATGATCCAATGGGTAGTTATCACCTTCCAACTTTTCTTGAAATAAATGTACAATCATCATCACACTGTGTCCTTCCTGAAAATGAAAAAAAGTACATTTATAGCAAAGCAAATTGGGATGGCTATCTCTCTTTAAGTGAAAATAGTTTTTCCCATTTGGATCTTATTAGTCTTAGTAGTAGACCTTTAACATTGTATAATGATTTTGTTCAAATATTAAATAATATAAGAGATAAAACGATACCTAAAGTAAAAAGGAAATTAAATGCTATCCTATCAAGGAAACCAGTACCATGGTGGAACCAAAAATGTACTGATGCTGTAAATAATTCAAAATGTGCACTAAAGGATTACTTTTCTCAGCCTACAATAGACAATTGGATCAAATATAAAAAGTTGGATGCTGCAAAGAAAATAATATTGAAGGAGGAGAAAACTGCTTCTTGGCAGAACTTATGTGGTAGTTTCAACAGATTAACACCAATTTCTCGAATATGGAATTACATTAAAAAATTCAAGAGAATTGGATATAGTAACATAAACAAAAACTTTGATGATGACTGGATTCCTAATTTCTTAGATAATCTAGCAGACACAACAGAAATAAATCAGGATAGGATAGCTTATCTATTTGAAAATACAAATAAAAAGGATATTCACCTATTTCTCAATAAAAAATTTACCTTAGATGAATTGTTAATTTCTTTAAAAAGTAGAAAAGATACTACACCTGGATTGGACGACATACCATACATGTTAATTAAAAAACTACATTTGAATGCACAAATCATATTGCTTAATATATATAATAGACTGTGGGAGGAACTAGTAATACCAGAGTCCTGGAAAACTCAGTGTGTCATTCCTGTATTAAAACCTGACAAACCAATTAATAATGCATCTTCATATAGACCTATTTCACTATCTTCATGTCTGGGTAAGCTTTTCGAGAATATGTTAAAGTTAAGATTAGAATTTTTAACAGAGTCTACTAACATAATTCCTCCTATACAGTTTGGTTTTAGAAAAGGCAAGAGTTGCTCTGAAAGTTTTGTTTCATTAATATCCGATATAAAACAGGTTAAATTAAGTCATTCTAATATGATATGCGTATTTTTAGATGTGAAAGGTGCTTTTGATAATGTGAATATAGAAGAGCTCATCCAAGTGCTTTATGACATAGACATACCAGCCCATGTTTTAAAATGGCTTTACCATTTTATGAGTAATAGAACTCTATTTGTGAAGTACAATAATAAATTGTATGGGCCTAAGTCTGTAAATAAAGGAACAATGCAAGGAGCCACTTTATCTCCATTGCTATACAATTTATACACATCTCAAATATTAAAGTATGTGGATACATCCAATGTTAAAGTCCTACAATTTGCTGATGACTTGCTTTTGTATAGCATAAACCAAAATATAGATATTGCTCAAAAGAATGTTGATACAGCATTGAAGCAGTTGTATAACTACTATCATAATAAGCTTAAGTTAGACATTAGCCCTGGAAAAAGTTCAGTATTAATTTTCAGTAAGCATTATAATGTAAAACCTAACATTAATATTGTTTATAATACAACTCAGATCCCAATAGTAAAACATCATAAATATTTAGGAGTAGTCATTGATGATAAGCTTAAATTTGATGAGCACATTAAGCACATAAGCAGAAATGCACTAAAGGGCATCAATTTACTACGACACTTGGCAGGATCTTTCTGGGGTTCTGACCCAAAAACAATGGCCATGCTATATAAAAGTATAGTTAGAAGTCATTTTGACTATAGTAGTTTAGCATATATGAATGCTAACAACACCCTTTTAAGAAAATTGGATGTAATTCAAAACATGGGATTGAGATTAATATGTGGGGCAATGCGATCCACACCTATTAATTCATTAGAGATAGAGACTTGCATACCCCCTCTGGCTTTACGCAGATTACAGTTAGCTCAAACATTTTATTTGAAAGTTTTGTCCTTAAATAATTGTATTCTCCATAGTAACCTTGAATTAAATCCTATAGTCTCTGAATCTATTCCATCCAATATTATCACAGGATCGTCTCTTGTTCATGGAACATTACCTGAAATTGTAACAATTTATAACTATGTTAAAACTAATTCTGAGAACATAAAAAAATATGATAATTGGCCATTGTATACATATTCTTTTAAAGCTCTTGTAGATTCCTCAATCATTATTTATGACAATGTTATCCACAATAAAACAGATTTTTTAGAATATAGTGACAGGAAAATTAATTATTACTTCATTTATTCAGATGGTTCTAAATCTAATGATAGTTGTACAGCAGCCTTTTATGACCCACAACAAAATTTCACTAAATGTATTAGGATAAATTCGAGTTGTAGCATATTTACAGCAGAATCTTATGCTGTATATTGTTCATTAATTCATGTAAATAGTACTGTAAATAGTGTAAATAATATTGTGATTATAACAGACGCAAAAAGTGTTCTGTGTGCATTAGCTAATGTAAACATAACCTATAAAACAAATTACTTAATTTATACAATTAGAAATATGTTATTACAATTAAAAGACGACAAACATATAAATGTAGAATTTTGGTGGGTGCCCTCACACTGTGGCATACATGGAAATGAAGTGGTAGATAAGGCAACCCGTTCAGCCCCTGATGAAGACCACTCGGAATCGTTGCAAGTTCCGTTCACTGACTTTTATTATAAATTCAAGTTAACTAATAGGCAGTTATGGAAGGAATACTGGGATGTAACTTTAGAAAAGAAGGGCAAGTGGTATAAACGGATACAAAAGGACTTGCCAACGAAACCTTGGTTCTGTAAATACAAGTACATAAATAGAAAATTCATAACAATAATATCACGCATGCGGTTGGGACACTGCTTAACTCCAGCTCACCTGAATAGGCTACATATTATCGCAGATAGCAGATGTTCTCATTGTAATCAAGGTGATGCCGATTTAAATCACATTGTGCTTCATTGTCCTGCATTCAAAATTGACCGTTTAATATTAGTAAGTGAATTGAGTGACATTTGTAACCAAAGTGCTACTAGTAATAGTAATAGTGTCGGAAGTGTACCCCGCCGCGTTGAAGATATACTAGCTAACCCAGAATATTTTAGGGCATTGTTTAGTTATATATGTAATACTATAAAGAAAATTTAAGTAGTATAAGTCAAGTATACCTACTGTGTTAGACGATTGACTAATTTTCATTTTATTATTTTAATGTTATGGTTTTTTTTATTTTTTTATTCTTCTCTATTGTTATTTGATTGTCATAATGTTTATTAGAATATGTTTTGTGTATCCTTAAGTGAATTTTAATTTTCTATGTATACGACTGAAGGACAATGTATCCATGGTCAAGAAATAAATAATAAAAAAAAAAAAAAATATCCCTATCACTATCACTTAAACTGACCAAACGGCGTTGCCATGTATACAGATTTCTCCGTATTAATACAGATTTTCGGTATGGGATACAAACACTGGATACTTATTTATTTATTTATTTATTTATTCAAATACAATTAATTACACGGCCGTGGCCAATTACAATAATTAATTTCTAAGTATGTACAATAACAGCAATGAAATACAATTATACATAGTAGATTGCATTTTATTATAAAGTGATGTCAAAAAATAAATAAATATAGGCGCGATAATAAAAAATAAATAAGGTTTAGTGAACAGAAAAATACTGAATTACATAATATAATATCGGACATATAATATACATTAAAGCTACACACATTCTTTTCACAGTACTCCAAACACTCTGACAAAATCACTTTCCATTCATCCGCAAACACATCACAATCAGGTTTTGCGTCTAGGAGAGCATTGAGGGCAGTGAAGGTTCGCGGAATAGGGGACTGAGCACGCGCGACAGTTCGGCATGAGGGAACTGAGAATAGTTTGAATATTATACAAATTGATACATATTATTATACAGAATCTTCAGATTCTGTTGATTAAAATTACCATAATCTTCTTACACGTGTAAAAGTGGGACAGGTTGATAATCCACGACCAATTCAATATATATTTTTAACAGCAAATGTTGCAGCCTCTTCTGTCTCTACAAACGCTCTAAGAAATTAAGAAGATACTAAAACATTTAAACTCAAATGACTTGATATTTATTAAAGGGGCATAATACTTAAAAATGAACAGTTTCAACAATGATGTAATTAAACAAAATATAGTTTCGTGACCCACATCTCGAAAATCTCGTAGAATAGATGACTTTGGCCACTTTGGCAGTAAAGTTTCCAAATATGTCTTCAGTTGATGAACTGCAACACGTAGACGTTAGCGTAATTAGAAAAATATTTGGCCTCGTGATTCAGAACTTCAGAAGACCTTGAAACCTACTGGTATAAAGTCATTGCATCCTGTCATCCTGAACTACAGCAATCTATTATATCTTACACTGTCCAAATTTATTTAAGCAATCTTTAGTATACCTCATTCAAGTACCGCTGCACCTTATAAAAGTATCTTCAAAACAACGCAACTGTCTCAATGCAAACACGATTTAAAGTATTTTGCTTACCAAGCCACCGATTAGTGAAAAATCTTGCCATAGCCTAAAAGTTGTTAGTAAAGTTTTTTATTTCGTCAAACCTATTCAATTGTTTTTCAAACAAGCAAAACAAATTACCATGACTGCATATTTATTCTGTTTGAGTTCTAATTACTGTACATGTTACGGATTTCAAGTTAAAAATAGCATAAATACAGATTTTAGCAGTTTCTACTACAGATATAAGGCGGAATGCATCTGGCTACACTGTGGCCAAAGGACTAGGAAAGACTTTTTGGCGGGAAGTCTAAACAAGCGGGCGGTTTTAATTTTCTCCAAATTTGTTTCAAATTTATTTGTAATTAATATCAGCAAATAAATTTAAAATCAACGCAAGTGAGTTTACGGCCCAAAATGGGGTCCGATACCGACGGGGACGAGGAGTCCTCGGACCGCAAGAGAAAAAAAATATCCATCCCCTCGGATCAGGATAAGTATAAAATGTATTTTAAAACGAACTACACAAGACTGTTCCTTGAAAATAACGCCAACGCAGACTACACTGTGTATATTGAATCTAAAGAAAAGGAAAAAATTGGCAACAAAAACCCAATTAAATTAACTAAATTATTTAGTGATAATGTAAAGGGAATCGCGAGCGTGTATCGCATAAATGCCTACAAGGTAGGTATTACATTCAAAAAAGCAGCTGCTGCTAACAGCTTTCTAAAATTAGACACCTTTTTATTGAAATATAAATTACGGCCCTTCATTCCCGCCCATTTGGTGGAGAAGGTCGGCATCATCAAGTTTGTTCCTACTGACATGTCCAATGAAGAAATCTATAAGAATATGACATCGGATGCTGATATCATTTCTGTTAAAAGATTTATGAAAAGGGATGCTGACAGAAAGTTAGTTCCTCTGTCAACAGTTGCAATAACTTTTTCTTCAACAACATTACCAAAATTTGTCTTTTTGAACCTGTTCAGATATCAGGTTAATACTTATGTTCCACCACTTATACAATGTTACAAATGTTTAAAATTTAACCACTCAGCAAAAGTATGTAGAGGTGAACAAATGTGTTCATCATGTTCAGGAAACCATTTATACAAAGAATGTTCAGTAGATACCTTATTATGCATCAACTGCGGTGGGGCTCACCTAGCCATATCCCGTGATTGTCCTATTAAAAAGAAGAAACTAGAAGACAAAAGGAATTTAATTTTAAACCACAACCGTACATACTCATCTATAGTTAAAGACGACAACAATTTCCCTGCTTTAAAACCTAAACCTGTAGATAAAACTGTAAATACTAAACTTGTAAATAACTCTGTTAATATTGTAAATACTTCTGTACATACCCCTTTCAATAGAAAAGGCATTGTAACAGACAAAAAAACAGAAATTGAACAAATTGCTAATAATGAAATTATTCTGAATGCTATAGTTAAGTCTCTTGTAGCATTAGCAAACTCATCTGGGACAGAACCAATGACCTTAAATAAAATAAAAGATGTTTTTCTATCTAATTTACTTTAATATGGATAATAGTAGATATTATAACAGTTCTTACATTAAGACATATCTCACAATAGCTCATTTTAATATACAGAGTGTCAATAATAAAAAACCATTATTAATTAATTTTCTTACTCATAATGATATAGACATTTGCTTGCTAAATGAAACATGGTTGAAGGAAAAAAGCAATTTCAGTGTTTCAGGCTATAATGTTATAAAACAGAATGGTCCTAATGGGCATGGCGGTGTGGCTATTTTAATTAAAAATATTTTTAAATACAAGGTGGTACAGACTCCTTACTATGATAACCTTCAAACAGCTTCTGTTATTCTTAAGACCAGTTTAGGTAATATATCTATACTTAGTGCATATAGTCCTCCAAGAGATCGATTTAAATGTAAAAAATTAAAACAGATTATTGATGATTTGCCAAAGCCTATCATTCTATCAGGTGACTTGAATGCACATCATGTTGCATTTGGTTGCTTGTCTTCAAATTCTAGAGGAAATGATATCTATAATTTATTGGATAGTTGTGATCTTTGCATATTGAATACTGGAACTTCAACCACTGTAGGCACTATTCATCATAATCCATCTGCTATAGACATATCATGTGTAAGTCCTGTTCTAGCTCCTTTATGTGACTGGAAGGTATACGACGATCCAATGGGTAGTTATCACCTTCCAACAATCGTAAATATTCAGACTTCTATAGAGAAATATGAGGTAGTTTATCCATCTGAGCGCTTCATATACAGCCAAGCAAACTGGTCCAGGTATATCTCTGAAAGTGAAAAAGCATTTGATCATTTGAACTTTAGGTCTAATAGCTCAATCGATTTATATAATAGCTTTTGTGATATCCTCAATACTATTAAAGTGCAAAATATTCCGAAAATTGAGAATAATATACCATATAAAATTAAAAAACCAGTTCCCTGGTGGGACAATGAGTGCTCCATAGCTGTAAATAACAGTAAAGAAGCATGGAGAAATTATAGATTTAATCCGACAATAGATACATTTATTAAATATAAGAAGATAGACGCAACAAAAAAAAAAATACTTAGTGAGAAAAAGAAACTTAGTTGGAGATTGTTATGTGAAGCATTCAATAGATACACACCCGTTAGCAAGATTTGGAACTACATCCGTAGATTTAAACGTGTAGCATGTAGCAAACATTCGAAAAATGATGAATGGATCCCCTCTTTTCTTGATAAATATGCTCCTATGTCTCCACCTGAAAAAGATATAGACACTACAAGGTTAAAAAACATTTTTGAATTAGCTGGAAACACTGAAAGTCATTTTTTATCCGAACCTTTCACTTTAAATGAATTGGAAATTGCTCTTAAGTACAGAAAGGATACTACTCCTGGTCTCGATGATATTACTTATAAGTCAATTCGAAACCTCCATATTAAAGCAAAACAGATACTCCTAAAAATTTATAATTTCTTATGGTTATCAGAATCTATCCCAGACTCTTGGAAAACACAATGTGTCATTCCAATTCTTAAGCCTGAAAAACCTGACAATGATTGCAATTCATACAGACCAATATCACTGTCATCCTGCTTAGGTAAACTATTTGAATGTATGTTAAAATTTAGATTAGAGTACTATAGTGAAAAATACAGCATCTTACCTGAACAACAATTTGGTTTCCGTAGAGGTAAAAGTGCAACAGATAACTTCATTTCTTTTATTTCAGATATTAAAAAATCCTTCCATAGTCACTCTTATACAGCTTGTACTTTTCTTGATGTTAGCGGTGCTTTTGATAATGTCAACCCTTCTATACTTATTCAGATTTTAAGTGATGTTGGTGTGCCAGGTAAAGTCTGCAAATGGATATTCACATTTTTGTATGATAGGATAATGTATGTTAAATATAATAACATTTTTCATGGACCTAGACATGTATATAAAGGTACTATGCAGGGTTCTACTATCTCTCCTTTGTTATATAATCTATATACATCACAAATTAATAAATATTTAACAGAACCCTCTGTTAAATGTTTATTGTTTGCTGATGATATTGTGGTATATAGTGTAAATAAAGATGTAAATAAGACCATTATAAATTTAAACCAAGGATTACATCAAGTTCACAAATTTTATAACAGCTTAAAATTAGAAATTAATATCAGCAAAAGTGGTGCTATGTTATTTAGCAAAAAAGCTGTTGATTTTGATGAAATCCCTTCAGTTTCCTATAATAACAATTCATTGGTTTGGTTAAATGAAAAGAAATTTCTTGGTATATGTTTAGATATGAAATTAACTTTTGAAAGTCATATTAACCATATTTTAAGAAATGCCAGCAAAGGTCTAAATATATTACGGTCATTAGCTGGTGTTCATTGGGGTTCAGACCCTAAAATCCTGGCTATGTTGTATAAAAGTATTGTTAGGAGCCATTTAGATTATAGTTCTTTAGCCTATATGAATACAAATATTAGTTATCTCAGAAAGTTGGATGTTATACAAAATCAGGCCCTTAGAATTATCACTGGAGCCATGTGTTCAACACCAATAAATGCTATGGAATCCGAATCAGGTATAATGCCTCTTAAATTGAGACGGTTACAAATTGCACAAAAATTTTGTCTTAAATTACTGGCTACTAACAATATGTTTGTTCTAAACAGGATTTTACCAAGACAGGATCTTCCAGGGTCCTTAACTAATAGTATAAATATAAATGCTCAACAGATGGTGTCTGAACATCTACCAGAAATTTTAAGCATAACATTATATACTAAAACTATTTGTAATAATTTATTCTTTTCTGATTTTCTACCATTATATACAATTGATTATAACTGTATAAAAAGTCAATTAATTAGTATTGATTTTGGAAGGGTTAACAGCCAGTCTGATTTCTTAGAATATGTACATAATCTTTCAGATGTCTATAAATTGTATACAGACGGATCAAAAGTCTTGGATCAAGTAACTTCTGCATACTATGATCCACAAGAGACACAAACCAGATGCTTTAAATTAGACCCTCATTGTAGTATTTTTACAGCTGAATGTTATGCGATTTATAGAGCATTATTACATGCAAATACTGTTAATACTTCTAAAATTTTAATTGTGACAGACAGTCAAAGTGTTTTGTTAGCATTAGAAAATAATTATCTTAGATATAATTTAAATTTTATATTGTTTAACATTAGGCAAACTTTACTAGAGTTAAGTCATAAAGGCATATGTATATTATTCAAATGGGTACCTTCTCACTGTGGTATCTCCGGTAATGAAACAGTAGACAGAGCAGCCCGAGCAGTAGCTGATGAGGATCACTCTGCTTTACTTAAGGTTCCTTTCACAGATTATTATGAAATGATAACTGGAAACCTAAAAACATTGTGGCATGAGTATTGGAAAGTGATAAGCCAAGAAAAAGGCAAGTGGTACACAAAAATTCAGGAGACCCCGCCGCAAAGACCTTGGTATCACAAAAGTAAAGACGCTGATAGCCGAAATTTCATTACTACAATCAATCGGTTAAGATTTGGTCATTGTAAAACTCCGGCTCACCTTGCAAGACTCAAAATTGTATCCGAACAAAAATGTGACCGTTGCATCAATGAGATCGCTGACCTTGAACATATTGTGATGAAGTGTCAAAAGTTTAACTTTGAGCGTTTGATTTTAGTGTCAGAATTACAAAGTGCGTGTGATAGTGAAGTACCGATTGACTTACAATCAATTTTAGCTAACCCTATGTATTTTAAGTCTCTATATAAATTTATTATTAACACAGTAGGAACATTATAATAAGATATTTTGTTATTTAAGTTAGGCTTTAAGGACTTGTATCCATGGCCGTTAAATAAATGAAAAAAAAAAAAAAAGGACTAGGAAAGACTTTTTGGCGGGAAGTCTAAACAAGCGGGCGGTTTTAATTTTCTCCAAATTTGTTTCAAATTTATTTGTAATTAATATCAGCAAATAAATTTAAAATCAACGCAAGTGAGTTTACGGCCCAAAATGGGGTCCGATACCGACGGGGACGAGGAGTCCTCGGACCGCAAGAGAAAAAAAATATCCATCCCCTCGGATCAGGATAAGTATAAAATGTATTTTAAAACGAACTACACAAGACTGTTCCTTGAAAATAACGCCAACGCAGACTACACTGTGTATATTGAATCTAAAGAAAAGGAAAAAATTGGCAACAAAAACCCAATTAAATTAACTAAATTATTTAGTGATAATGTAAAGGGAATCGCGAGCGTGTATCGCATAAATGCCTACAAGGTAGGTATTACATTCAAAAAAGCAGCTGCTGCTAACAGCTTTCTAAAATTAGACACCTTTTTATTGAAATATAAATTACGGCCCTTCATTCCCGCCCATTTGGTGGAGAAGGTCGGCATCATCAAGTTTGTTCCTACTGACATGTCCAATGAAGAAATCTATAAGAATATGACATCGGATGCTGATATCATTTCTGTTAAAAGATTTATGAAAAGGGATGCTGACAGAAAGTTAGTTCCTCTGTCAACAGTTGCAATAACTTTTTCTTCAACAACATTACCAAAATTTGTCTTTTTGAACCTGTTCAGATATCAGGTTAATACTTATGTTCCACCACTTATACAATGTTACAAATGTTTAAAATTTAACCACTCGGCAAAAGTATGTAGAGGTGAACAAATGTGTTCATCATGTTCAGGAAACCATTTATACAAAGAATGTTCAGTAGATACCTTATTATGCATCAACTGCGGTGGGGCTCACCTAGCCATATCCCGTGATTGTCCTATTAAAAAGAAGAAACTAGAAGACAAAAGGAATTTAATTTTAAACCACAACCGTACATACTCCTCTATAGTTAAAGACGACAACAATTTCCCTGCTTTAAAACCTAAACCTGTAGATAAAACTGTAAATACTAAACTTGTAAATAATTCTGTTAATATTGTAAATACTTCTGTACATACCCCTTTCAATAGAAAAGGCATTGTAACAGACAAAAAAACAGAAATTGAACAAATTGCTAATAATGAAATTATTCTGAATGCTATAGTTAAGTCTCTTGTAGCATTAGCAAACTCATCTGGGACAGAACCAATGACCTTAAATGAAATAAAAGATGTTTTTCTATCTAATTTACTTTAATATGGATAATAGTAGATATTATAACAGTTCTTACATTAAGACATATCTCACAATAGCTCATTTTAATATACAGAGTGTCAATAATAAAAAACCATTATTAATTAATTTTCTTACTCATAATGATATAGACATTTGCTTGCTAAATGAAACTTGGTTGAAGGAAAAAAGCAATTTCAGTGTTTCAGGCTATAATGTTATAAAACAGAATGGTCCTAATGGGCATGGCGGTGTGGCTATTTTAATTAAAAATATTTTTAAATACAAGGTGGTACAGACTCCTTACTATGATAACCTTCAAACAGCTTCTGTTATTCTTAAGACCAGTTTAGGTAATATATCTATACTTAGTGCATATAGTCCTCCTAGAGATCGATTTAAATGTAAAAAATTAAAACAGATTATTGATGATTTGCCAAAGCCTATCATTCTATCAGGTGACTTGAATGCACATCATGTTGCATTTGGTTGCTTGTCTTCAAATTCTAGAGGAAATGATATCTATAATTTATTGGATAGTTGTGATCTTTGCATATTGAATACTGGAACTTCAACCACTGTAGGCACTATTCATCATAATCCATCTGCTATAGACATATCATGTGTAAGTCCTGTTCTAGCTCCTTTATGTGACTGGAAGGTATACGACGATCCAATGGGTAGTTATCACCTTCCAACAATCGTAAATATTCAGACTTCTATGGAGAAATATGAGGTAGTTTATCCATCTGAGCGCTTCATATACAGCCAAGCAAACTGGTCCAGGTATATCTCTGAAAGTGAAAAAGCATTTGATCATTTGAACTTTAGGTCTAATAGCTCAATCGATTTATATAATAGCTTTTGTGATATCCTCAATACTATTAAAGTGCAAAATATTCCGAAAATTGAGAATAATATACCATATAAAATTAAAAAACCAGTTCCCTGGTGGGACAATGAGTGCTCCATAGCTGTAAATAACAGTAAAGAAGCATGGAGAAATTATAGATTTAATCCGACAATAGATACATTTATTAAATATAAGAAGATAGACGCAACAAAAAAAAAATTACTTAGTGAGAAAAAGAAACTTAGTTGGAGATTGTTATGTGAAGCATTCAATAGATACACACCCGTTAGCAAGATTTGGAACTACATCCGTAGATTTAAACGTGTAGCATGTAGCAAACATTCGAAAAATGATGAATGGATCCCCTCTTTTCTTGATAAATATGCTCCTATGTCTCCACCTGAAAAAGATATAGACACTACAAGGTTAAAAAACATTTTTGAATTAGCTGGAAACACTGAAAGTCATTTTTTATCCGAACCTTTCACTTTGAATGAATTGGAAATTGCTCTTAAGTACAGAAAGGATACTACTCCTGGTCTCGATGATATTACTTATAAGTCAATTCGAAACCTCCATATTAAAGCAAAACAGATACTCCTAAAAATTTATAATTTCTTATGGTTATCAGAATCTATCCCAGACTCTTGGAAAACACAATGTGTCATTCCAATTCTTAAGCCTGAAAAACCTGACAATGATTGCAATTCATACAGACCAATATCACTATCATCCTGCTTAGGTAAACTATTTGAATGTATGTTAAAATTTAGATTAGAGTACTATAGTGAAAAATACAGCATCTTACCTGAACAACAATTTGGTTTCCGTAGAGGTAAAAGTGCAACAGATAACTTCATTTCTTTTATTTCAGATATTAAAAAATCCTTCCATAGTCACTCTTATACAGCTTGTACTTTTCTTGATGTTAGCGGTGCTTTTGATAATGTCAACCCTTCTATACTTATTCAGATTTTAAGTGATGTTGGTGTGCCAGGTAAAGTCTGCAAATGGATATTCACATTTTTGTATGATAGGATAATGTATGTTAAATATAATAACATTTTTCATGGACCTAGACATGTATATAAAGGTACTATGCAGGGTTCTACTATCTCTCCTTTGTTATATAATCTATATACATCACAAATTAATAAATATTTAACAGAACCCTCTGTTAAATGTTTATTGTTTGCTGATGATATTGTGGTATATAGTGTAAATAAAGATGTAAATAAGACCATTATAAATTTAAACCAAGGATTACATCAAGTTCACACATTTTATAACAGCTTAAAATTAGAAATTAATATCAGCAAAAGTGGTGCTATGTTATTTAGCAAAAAAGCTGTTGATTTTGATGAAATCCCTTCAGTTTCCTATAATAACAATTCTTTGGTTTGGTTAAATCAAAAGAAATTTCTTGGTATATGTTTAGATATGAAATTAACTTTTGAAAGTCATATTAACCATATTTTAAGAAATGCCAGCAAAGGTCTAAATATATTACGGTCATTAGCTGGTGTTCATTGGGGTTCAGACCCTAAAATCCTGGCTGTGTTGTATAAAAGTATTGTTAGGAGCCATTTAGATTATAGTTCTTTAGCCTATATGAATACAAATATTAGTTATCTCAGAAAGTTGGATGTTATACAAAATCAGGCGCTTAGAATTATCACTGGAGCCATGTGTTCAACACCAATAAATGCTATGGAATCCGAATCAGGTATAATGCCTCTTAAATTGAGACGGTTACAAATTGCACAAAGATTTTGTCTTAAATTACTGGCTACTAACAATATGTTTGTTCTAAACAGGATTTTACCAAGACAGGATCTTCCAGGGTCCTTAACTAATAGTATAAATATAAATGCTCAACAGATGGTGTCTGAACATCTACCAGAAATTTTAAGCATAACATTATATACTAAAACTATTTGTAATAATTTATTCTTTTCTGATTTTCTACCATTATATACAATTGATTATAACTGTATAAAAAGTCAATTAATTAGTATTGATTTTGGAAGGGTTAACAGCCAGTCTGATTTCTTAGAGTATGTACATAATCTTTCAGATGTCTATAAATTGTATACAGACGGATCAAAAGTCTTGGATCAAGTAACTTCTGCATACTATGATCCACAAGAGACACAAACCAGATGCTTTAAATTAGACCCTCATTGTAGTATTTTTACAGCTGAATGTTATGCGATTTATAGAGCATTATTACATGCAAATACTGTTAATACTTCTAAAATTTTAATTGTGACAGACAGTCAAAGTGTTTTGTTAGCATTAGAAAATAATTATCTTAGATATAATTTAAATTTTATATTGTTTAACATTAGGCAAACTTTACTAGAGTTAAGTCATAAAGGCATATGTATATTATTCAAATGGGTACCTTCTCACTGTGGTATCTCCGGTAATGAAATAGTAGACAGAGCAGCCCGAGCAGTAGCTGATGAGGATCACTCTGCTTTACTTAAGGTTCCTTTCACAGATTATTATGAAATGATAACTGGAAACCTAAAAACATTGTGGCATGAGTATTGGAAAGTGATAAGCCAAGAAAAAGGCAAGTGGTACACAAAAATTCAGGAGACCCCGCCGCAAAGACCTTGGTATCACAAAAGTAAAGACGCTGATAGCCGAAATTTCATTACTACAATCAATCGGTTAAGATTTGGTCATTGTAAAACTCCGGCTCACCTTGCAAGACTCAAAATTGTATCCGAACAAAAATGTGACCGTTGCATCAATGAGATAGCTGACCTTGAACATATTGTGATGAAGTGTCAAAAGTTTAACTTTGAGCGTTTGATTTTAGTGTCAGAATTACAAAGTGCGTGTGATAGTGAAGTACCGATTGACTTACAATCAATTTTAGCTAACCCTATGTATTTTAAGTCTCTATATAAATTTATTATTAACACAGTAGGAACATTATAATAAGATATTTTGTTATTTAAGTTAGGCTTTAAGGACTTGTATCCATGGCCGTTAAATAAATGAAAAAAAAAAAAAAAGGACTAGGAAAAAACACCAAATACCTGCCAAATAATACACATATTTACCTTTAGTCACTTTTAAGATACGTGAAAAAAGGTGTAGAAAAATCCTTTCCACATGGAGAGTAGGTACCTATTTTAATTGTTAACCTTATTTTTTATATTAATATAGAGAAGGGTTAAAAATCCAGTGTTTTTACACGAAAAAATAAATAAAATGGCGACTGGCGGAAGTCTGTAATCTGTCTTTCTTTTGATAATTTGACACACGTGCCGCGTGGAGTTTTACCCCGCAGGTTGTTAAAATATCGCATATTTATTACTAAATTAGTTGTAAAATTACTAACAATCTTACAAGGAATACAAATACAGTGTCAGTAAAATTAAAATATATGTGAATTTTGTGAAAAGTGATGTTAAACCTTAGGGTAGGATGGTGACATGCCGCCACACCAAAGATACTTGTTTTTCTATTCATGAAACCTTTAGTGGGATCAGTATAATTTGGAAACAAAAGAGTATTATTAATTTATTATAATACCTATGTTTTACGTATAATTACTGCTAACAAATTTCAAACAACACGACCTAACCTCTACTGCAGTATCACGGTGTGGTTTGGCACCAACATTTTAAACTATCGTTATTAATATCATTTTTCTAATATGACTATAGGCACAATTATCTTAATTTCCAAGCATTTGTTTTAACAATAAATAATTTTATTATTTGTGTTGACTTCACCAATCTACTAAAAGCTTTGTAGTGTGTAAATACTATATTATTAGTGTAAATCTTTAAGACTGTAATGATCCTCAGTAACAATGTAATATGACAATAGAACACACGTAAAGATTTATAAGTTCATCTTTGGTGTAAGGGTGAAAAGAAATATTATCAAGTAATATGTATGTCCTCCTACATATACACACATTGGTCCATAAACACCCACTGCATAACAATGGCCTCCCAATGAGACTACACACTACAAGTCGTCATAGGGGATATTGTCATAATCACCACATTTGGCATGTGTGTTTGTGATTGCAGTATGTTGTTAGTGCCGTCCATCCTCTAAGTCCCCTTTTACCACACCAATAGGTAGAGATGGGTGGTCTAATATTTGCCATGCACCACACATTTTCACTTATTGAATGGGTATCATCAATAACAGATTTGACTAGTCAACCTATTCAGAGTTCAAATTGAAACTTTGTATTAAATGCTAATTCAAAAATTAATAAGTTTATATAATGTTGCAGCACGATGGTAGCGACAACAAACAAGAAGGCTGCGGCTGAGAAAAAGCCAGTGAAGGGCAAGGAGGACAGCAAGAAGCTGCCAGCCGTACCGGAGTCAGTGCTCAAGCACCGCAAGAGGAGGGATGCCCTCCGCACTCGCCGCCTCCAGGTATCATAACTTAATTTTATTTTCCTTCTAATCGGGTAATTAATGTTACATAAATATCACCTTCTAAGTTGCATGGTTTTATAATAAAACACTTTTAAACGGATTCTATCACGTATATTTTGATTTTTGATTTTCCTGACGTTTCAAATACTTTGCAGCATTCGTGGTCGCAGGATGACTAAGGTGACAGGCGTCGTTACAGATTTTAAAAAGTGATTTTATCTTATCTACCGTACAATTTTAATCAAAAAATTAGTTTCGATGCACGCAGTAATCACTCACAGTGTCTTGATGTTTCTTAGTGCGGTATCTTGTTTGGGACTTTATTATTTTAATGACTGGATTCCAAACAGGTGGTACCTGCCAACCATCTTCTCTATTAAAATTAGGATGTTAATTTAAAAACTAAGACATTGCATGGTTTTGTTTTTAAATTGAACCAATTTTATGATGATCCTAACACTTAAGGCATAGTTCATCTGAATATGATGCTGTTAATTTTTATTACTGATTTATTATGTTTTCTACACTAGATCATTTCATAATGTAATGCACAAACTTATATTTATATATTGTGTACCAGGTAACACTCAAGAGGCGTTCAGTGGCCATCAAGAAGAAGAAGGAAATCTTCAAGAGGGCTGAACAGTATGTCAAAGAATACCGCATCAGGGAGCGAGATGAGATCAGGCTAGCCAGACAGGTAAGTCATCAGCAGTTTTAAATGCAGACATGTATTTGATGTTCCTTTATTTTCAGTCTTAGTGGTTAGGGCCACTAACCACCTATGTCGGAATATTTCGGAATGACCTCTGTGGAGTTCGGTTCATAGAATGAAATGCAAGTTTGAAAAAACAAACATGTGCTTCAAGAATAAGAAAAAGAGTTAGATACATAACAAAACTTAGAAAGTTTGTAAGTTTTGAAAAATATAATCGTTTTTTTTTTCATTAGTATGTTGACTCGGGCGTTTTTTATATTTATCATCCTTTTATTCACCTTCACTGGTGCTTTATATTGTAAACATACAAAACGTACTCGCACGATAGTTTCCTCTCCGTAGTTCCTCGGCGGACCGCTAAGCTCCGTTTAGCCTTCGTATTAATAGTATCGGAACCGGAGTCGAATTCGGAGATAAAATTTGAACCGGAGGCTCCGACTATATCGGATTCGAAGTCCTAGCTCTGCTACATCCCTAATGATAATAGGTACACATTTAGTGACAAAGATTTTGTTAATAAATGTCACCGCACATCGTTATGTGAGGAATAAACTAATATAATGATGTAGAACTAATATACAATGTTAATATAATTATGTAATGTATTAAGTGTGGGGAAAATGAGCGAATTTGGATAAAATTAAAATCAATAATTTTATTCAAATAATAGTATCGTCATTAAAATGTAGCTATTTAAAAAAAAATGTTTGGACGGTAAATGAAGAACACGCGCCTCATGCATTGCTCCCTCGTTGCCACGATTCCGATCGGGAAGGTTGGGCAATTCCCAAACGCCATTCTCCATTCCCTTCAGGGGCCGACCTCCACATTTTAAACCAATTATAAACAAAACTTTATAAAATGTTTGTACGCCAGTTTTTAGATAGCGGCCGTGATTTTTTAAATTGTGATAGTTTTTATAATTTTTAGGTTTAACAAATATTTCTTCTCTTCTTTTATTATAGGTACTCAAAGGTAGAAAAAAAAAAACTTTCTAATAGTCTAGACACACACGCTTTACTGTAAATTATTATATCTTTGCCTACTCTTCAGTATTTCCCTCGAGATACATCAGTTTCCACTGCAATTGATACTGCATACAAAATCAGTTTCCACTGCAATTTAATGTAATTGCTGTTTTTATTGCAGGCTCGCAACCGCGGTAACTACTACGTGCCTGGTGAAGCCAAGCTCGCGTTTGTCATCCGTATCCGTGGTATCAACCAGGTCTCACCTAAGGTAATTATATTTGTAGTGTTTTTTATGTAATCAAGCTTAACATTTGAATTATTTTTTCGATCCACATAGAAAATACCATCTAAATATATTTCTTCTACAATTATATGTGAAAAATACAACTTACGATAACTTAAGGTCCTAAATTTGTGGATATGTATAACGGTGAGGTCTATGTTATCATTTGTATTAATTCTCTATTAAGCAGAATATAGTGGACAATTTCGTATTCAAGAAAAGCATTGATTGACGCAATCTCGACTCAAGTTCTACTCGAGTTTTGGCTCTCGATCTGTATATACTAGTACTATATATAATACTATAGACATTTTTTGCCAGTAGACCATTTGCCAGTGTTAAGGTCCAGTGTTGCCACCTGGTAAGAATTAAAGTCACTAGATCAACACCCAAAAATCACCGATTAAACTAAATTCGTCATAGCTAAAAGTCACCAGAAATCACCGTTGCTACCTGATAAAAATTAAAGTCACTAGATCAAAGCCCAAAAATCACCAGATTGAGCTAAATTTGCCAAAACTGAAAAGCAAATCTCTAATAAGATATTACAACAAAATAAAAATAGTAACGCCATCTGTTGATCATACTGGACACGCGACTCAACTTGCCGCCGACTTCCGTGAAGGCATCGTTATCTCTGACTACAGCTGCAGTGACTAGAAGTGGGTAATTATGCTTTTTGCGTGAACCGAACCGAAACTATGTATTGGTATCCGATAAAGTGTTTCAAAACTATGTATTTTCAAAAACTATTTATTGGACGATATGCGTATAAAGTGTTTATGAAATGATAAACGTTTTCGTGTCGGTTCATGTATTTGCTTCGAAACATGGTATCAACACAAAACTATGTATTTACGGTAACTATTTATTGGATTAGATTAGATTAGATTTTTCCCTGTGTTTATTAGTTCCACTGTGTTTTCGTAAGTCAGCAATTTTCGCAAAAAGTTCAGTTTTGCATAGTGAGCAATAAGCTTTAGACGCGTCGGTTGGTACAGGTTTTAGCAAAGCTTTGAATCCGTCTTGGGACTCCCACTCTTTTTTATACTTCTGCATATATAACTTCTTTTTTGGTGGAGCTTCCATGACTACAACATCAGCTAAGTTCTTCCATTCACACACGGCACACCGATAGTAAAACGAATAATACAAATACAACGAATATACACAGTATGACAATACACACACTCTTAGGTTGAGTTGCACCATTTAAATATAACGATAACCATCAAATTAAAGATTGTCAAACAACAGAAAATACATATATTATTGTGATTTGACAGATTTTACAATCGTCAACGTGCTGGTTACAGTTTTATTAAACGTAGTGGTTTTATAGTCTTCGCTTATAGTTAAATTAAAGTCGTGTGCTTAAAGTAAAGTCGTGTGCTTAATAATTCATCGTAATATGTTTTACTCTCGGGGAATCACCATTCACAAGATATGAATAATGGAGTCTATGGTCCATGTAATACGGACCATAGAGTATAGTAGCGGTGTGCGTTGCAAACCGTAAACAGTTATTGAAACTATGTATCGCGTCCAATACCTAAAACTATGTATTGGTCTCTTCAGAAACTATTTATCGGGCGAAACACTTTATTCACACAGCATTGGATCGTCGATAAACAGTTACCGAAACTAGCCGAATGACTCCGACCGAGTTATTCCGAAGTAAACCCGACCGATACCGACGATCGCACGAACAAGAAGCGAGATCGACACGAAAACGTTTATCATTTCATAAACACTTTATACGCATATCGTCCCATAAATAGTTTTTGAAAATACATAGTTTTGAAACACTTTATCGGATACCAATACATAGTTTCGGTTCGGTTCACGCAAAAAGCTTTATTATCCACTTCTAGAGTATAGATACATCGCGTTCATAATTCCAATTTCAGAACGATAATAATGTTGCCAGTAAGCCAATCATAAAATAACAAAGTTTGGTTTTAAGAATACTTTATCGTCAATAAAATAATATAAAATCTAGCAATTAATACTAGTAATATAGTTCTATCTGTCATAAATGCAGAGGGCTCAATATAGCTAGAAATCGCTAAAAAATAAAAATCGCTAGACGCTAGAAATAAATCGCCAAATGGGGTCAAAAGTCACCAGATCTAGTGACAAAATCGCTAAGGTGGCAATACTGTTCTTGACGGCTATGACTTCTTTGACGACTGTGACATTCTCACTAGATCAACACCCAAAAGTCACCAGATTGGGCTAAATTCGAAGCAAAAGTCACCAGAAATCCCAAAAAATATATTTTAGTAGAAACAATGTTCTAATGCCATCTATCGAAGTATCGATAGTACTGGACAGACTACTCAAGCGGCAGCTAACTACGGGAGCTTGGAACCCGGTGTGTACCATTATTATTAGGCACTGAGTTACCCGCAGGTGACGTATAAACAACGGACTAGTACACTGTTACGTAATAACAATTAACGCTGTGGCTCAATACCACTTTTTATTGTGTATCAAACTACGGTAACAAACATTAAAATATGTCAAAAACCAGATTTTTTATTACATCATCAAATTATAAGTATGGAAAAACAACCGTAGTTGTAACAATAGATAACATAGTTTGGTTGTAATAATTATATTGTAACGTCAAAACAAGAATATAAATAGTAATTAATATTTTACAGAATCTTTTTAGGATAGATGAAGACGACTCAATTATCGCTAGAAGTCGCTAAAAACAAAAAATCGCTAAACGACAGAAATAAATCGCCAAAAGGGGTCAAAAGTCACCAGATCTAGTGACAAAATCGCTAAGGTGGCAACACTGTTAAGGTCTCTATGTAGCCAATTGCGAGATACCCACGTTGTCGACGGTGGGGTTTGCGTATCTCAATGGTCAAGGCTATGCCAGTAGAGGCACACATACGTGGTGCATGGTCGCCGGTGCGCAGATTGGTGAATTTACGTGCTCATACCGAGCGACATCCGGGCAGACGGCGATGCGCACGTTTTCCCGCAGTGTGCACAGCGCACGCTTAAGGTTTCGGGGGGTTCTATACAGCCTTCCCCGAGATGTGCTTACGGAGCGGCCTTTTTACAGTCGCCATCCCACCGCTAGAGGGGGTGGCTGCTTTAGGCATTCTCTCTGAGATGTGTCTAAAGGCACTGATGCCCCGGCTTTAGCGTTATTGCATCGAGGTTTCCCTTTCAGTACCGAAGATGACCGCTATGGTGGTAAAGAGCCAAGTCGATAAACGAGTCCCTCCATATCTCCCTAGTACAGGAAGTATTTCCAACGAGTGAAATGAAAAATGTAGCCAATTGCAGTGCACTGCCAGACTAGGGACCTCAGGCTGCTTATTATTGTTTATGTACTAACCTATTATCGTTTGTTATAGGTCCGCAAAGTGCTGCAGCTGTTCAGGCTTCGTCAGATCAACAACGGCGTGTTCATTCGTCTGAACAAGGCCACAGTCAACATGCTGCGTATTGCTGAGCCCTACATCGCGTGGGGATACCCCAACCTTAAGAGCGTTAGGGAGGTCAGTACACTGAAATACTCGCCATCCAAACTAAACAGTAGAGTATCTGCGTAACACTCGCAACCGCATACACTTTCATTTTAATAATTCAATACTGTTCATTCCCTCCATGTTTCAAACATATTACCTTGAATATAATTATATCGCAACTAAATGTTACAATGAACATGGATTAACCACAATGCATTTGTGGTTAATCTAAATATAAAGGGACTGCTTTTCAAGATAAACTATAATTTAAAAACTATTATTTAAGTAACGTTTTTGGTATACCATCCGTGGTAATCATTAATCAGCCAAAACAAGACAAAATTTTAGTAATGAAGATCGATGTAATACTCATAAATAAAAAAAGTGTTACTGTCGAACATGTTTGTAATGTAATATTCATCTCCCTCAGCTGGTATACAAGCGCGGTTTCGCAAAGGTGAGCGGTCAGCGCGTGCCGATTGCGTCCAACACAATCGTCGAACAGAAGCTTGGTCAACAAAACATCATTTGCGTTGAGGACCTCATCCACGAGATCTTCAGCGTCGGCGAGAAGTTCAAAGTGAGTTTGATAAGCCGACATCCCGCAATTAACATTCATAATACATCATGGTGATCGATGAGTTTCAGCATGGACCTGGTTACGTTACGAGACATCTGAGGGCCAATTCTAGTAATTTAGAAATGTTCAAAATATAGTTCAGATCTAGTCTCAGTGTCATAAATGTCACAAATGGTATTCTCCTAAACTAACAAACGAACTTACACTGTGATGAGATCGAAAATGGATCGAAAGTTGATCGAAGTCAAAACGGTATTCTGCTAACATTCCGAACAGTCACATGTACTAAATTGTCATTAAATAAACGTCAAAATTGAGATTGAAATGAGACTAGATCGAGATTATACTGAAATCCGACTGAACTTTAAGAATAGCAGAATACAATTTTTTCGGTCAATTCATAATTTAATCTCAGTTCAGTCAAGTTTCAGTCATAGTGTAAATTAATTACGAGAATTGGCCCTCGGATGATAATTCATCATATCAGCCAAAAGATGTCCACTGTTGGACAGCCTTCCCATAGATTTCCACAACAACCACATGCTGCCTGCATACAACGACAACCACATAATAAGTTTGGACAGATTAATTTTAGGCTAAAATACGAAACTGGAATTAGTCTAGCCGCTTTTTTTTGTCCTGGGGAATAAGCCTAATTAAAAAGAAAGAATTAAAGAGGCCATGAGGAATACCACCTCATGGCCTTCTCTCGCCTTGGGAGTGGCCGAGAGGCATGCTGGACCGGCTGAAACCTGTGTTCCTTCCAATTATCTATGGCTGGGGGTGAGATGTTCGCCATGTAGGCATTATTGAACCATCCCCTAGGCCGATATCGGCCTGACACTATCTAGTCGCCCGAGTAGGATGTTCGCCTATGATGTATGTCTGTAAACTGTACCTACGACACAGGAGCAAAAGTGGTGTGGGGCAAAGTTAAAAAAAAATGCATTGTGAAGCTTTGTATGTGACTTTATGTTCTATAATTTTTCTCTTTCATTTATTCCGCTAGTACGCGAGTAACTTCCTGTGGCCCTTCAAGCTGAACAACCCAACTGGTGGTTGGCGCAAGAAGACAATTCACTACGTAGACGGAGGTGACTTCGGCAACCGTGAGGACAAGATCAACGAGCTCCTCAGGAGAATGGTCTAATAATAAATAGATTTATAATTATTACTTGTGGTTTTGTTTACTCATTCGTAAATACCCTCTATTTTTAACGTAGCTTGTGATCCCTGAGGGGTAGGCAGAGATGAGTTCAATAATAGCAAATGACAGCTGAGAATTATTAGTGCCGTACGGTAAATCGATTTACGCTTGAACGTTAACAACTACACACCACGGTTCACCGTGAACGGTAGTATGAAAAAAAAATGTATTATAAACAAAAATAATCCAATACTTACCATGCAGGCAGTTACTGTTCGGCAGAAGGGACGCTGCTGCGTCTTTCTGATTTAGAGCCCCTTAATTATCTATTACGACGTCCACGGGAGATGGAGTGGTGCTATATTTTTAATGCGGGCACCACACGATTAGAGCAATAAATCTTCTCCGATTGTCTCCTCTATGCTTGTACCAAAGAGCTTGAATACTCATGTGGCTTCGTTTTCAAACTCTACGATGCCACCGGTGAGCGAGGGCAAGGCTACGAAACAACGTGTCTATTTCACCAAAGCAGTGCAGTGCGGAGTTGTTCGTTGAGCGGTAAGATGTTCTAGGAATACGCGCTTTGCGCGAGTTAGATGTGCGATGCGAGCTAGTTATCAGTGCGACAACCTAGTAAGGCGCAGCATGAGCAGCGCTCCGAGTTTTAATTAATTTTAATTTCTTAGCACCGTACACAGCACCACTTGCATTTAGGGTTGCCAGATGTCGGGATTCGTCTGGATAGTCCTGACATTTCATATGATGTCCAGAATCCCAACAAAATACAAAATGCCCCGACAAACAACTCCTCTTCCCTCTTTAAGTTCTTAACAAAACACATTTTAAATTACTGAGCGCTTTCACGCTCCCTACTTACACTCCCGACTGAACAGAATACACTATAGTAGTGTATTTGTTGTAATTGGCACAAAAAACAAAGTAAGCACGGCACACACAGCACGGCAGTAACAGCAATTTTATTTCTTATGAAGAAAGTTCACAAATCACGTTATAGTAACAGGAGAAGATTTTTTTACGTATACAATAAGAAAGATAACGAAAGCATTAGGGTATATATATATAGGGTACGACATGCACTGTGCGTCGAGGTAAACACGACTTTCTATTATGTGTCAAATTATTATTATTAATCTGTCATCATACTCATAATGAGCCAAAAAATTCAAGCTTTTTGCCATAATGTCCATTTTAATAATAAAATGTATGATTTTGATTAATAATATTATTTGTCCCGACAACGATCCCAAAATCCCGACATTTTCAAACTCCCGATATTGTAGTCTTCCCATCTGGCAACCCTACTCAAATCCTTCGTTTCAACTTATATAAATACTTTAATTGAGCCCTTTTCCACCAGAGTTAACTAGATCTATTAAAAACAAACGATCCTAGATCTTCCGAAAGACAGCCTCAAAGGTGCACCAAGAGGCCCAAAAAAAAAAACTATCAACAGTCTTCTGCAAATCGCATTTTTTGGCGGCGGCGCCAATATTCTTAAACCTTATCAAACAAAAATACTAGAACTACCTAATATAATATAATATAATAATAACAAAACAAGAATAGGTCATTGTAGAGGCGCAATTAAACAGATATCCGTAATCCAAAGATTTTTGATTAGACCGATTATTAATTTCAGCCGTAAGTGGGCCGAGATGAAGACATTTACAGGTCCTCAATTTGATGTCGCTTAGCTACGGTCATGGTATCTTTGAATGGAATGCCTTCCAAGAAAAGAACTGGAAGCATCGCCATGGCTTCCAGTGTAAGCAAGTGGTGGCTGCAGGCTGGCCCTGTACAAGGCAGAGGACATGTTGTTGTGTACTTTGCCAAGCAATGAATTGCAATTCATCATCATCATTTCGGCCGAATGAAATCCACTGCTGGACACAGGCCTCCCCCAAAGATCACCACAACGACCGATATGGTGTGTTGTGTGCTCATTGGGGGGTCTTGCCATAATCGCCACGCTTGGCAGACGGGTTGGCGATCGCAGTTGAGTTATTAATGTACTCGAAGGACGCTGCTGCCCATCCTCCAGTCAATTGCAATTGGAATCATCATATCAGCCACAGGACGTCCACTGCTGAACAAAGGCCTCCCCCTTAGATTTCCACAACGAGCGGTCACATGCCGCTCTCATCCAACGACTCCCAGCGACCTTCACCAGGTCGTCTGTCCACCTCGTTGGAGGTCGTCCCACGCTGCGTTTTCCGGCGCGCGGTCTCCATTCGAGAACCGTTGTGCCCCAACGGCCATCAGTTCTACGAGCAATGTCCCCTGCCCATTGCCACTTCAGTTTACTAATCCTTTCAGCTATGTCGACAACTTTAGTTCTTCTACGGACCTCCTCATTTCTGATTCGATCTCGTAGAGAAATACCAAGCATAGCTCTCTCCATAGCTCGCTGAGTGACCTTGAGCTTTCTTATGAGGCCCATTGTGAGTGACCACGTCTCTGTTCGATATGTCATCACTGGTAACACACACTGGTTAAAGACTTGCGTCTTGAGGCATTGCGGTATTGTTGACGAAAAGACGTTGCGAAGTTTCCCGAACGCTGCCCAGCCGAGTCGCATTCGACGTTTGACCTCTTTCTCGAAGTTGGACCTACCTAACTGGACAGTTTGTCCCAGGTAGACATACTCGTCAACAACTTCGAGAACAGAGCTCCCAACGGATATTGGGATGGGCACGACACGGGTATTTGACATGACTTTTGTCTTGCCCATGTTCATTTTAAGGCCCACCTGTTGGGAAACTCTGTTGAGATCATCGAGCATTGTGCTGAGCTCTTGCAGCGATTCTGCCATGACTACGATGTCATCGGCAAATCGAAGGTGAGTGACATACTCGCCATTGATGTTAATGCCAAATCCTTTCCACTCCAGTAGCTTGAAGGCATCCTCCATTGCAGCGGTGAACAGTTTCGGGGAAATGACGTCCCCCTGTCTCACACCTCTCTGCAATGGAATTGCCCCCGTGCTCTGTTCATGTACTCGGACCGACATGGTGGCGTTTCTGTATAAGCACTTCAACACCTCAATGTACCGATAGTCAATCTGGCACCGCTGCAGAGATTGCAGCACTGCCCAGGTTTCAATCGAATCGAAGGCTTTCTCATAGTCCACAAACGCCAAGCATAGTGGCAGATTATACTCCTCGATCTTCTGTATAACCTGCCGCAGCGTATGGATGTGGTCTATGGTACTGAAACCTTTTCGGAAACCGGCTTGTTCGGGAGGCTGGAAGTCATCAAACCTGCGCTCGAGACGATTCGTGATGACCCTTGAAAACAGCTTATAAACATGGCTCAGAAGTGAGATGGGTCTATAATTCTTCAATAGGGTGTTATCACCCTTTTTGAAGAAGAGCACCACCTCACCTCTGTTCCACGCTTCCGGCGTTGTGCCCTCGAGTAAGACGGAATTGAATAGCTTCTGAAGGACTTTAAGTACCGGTGTGCCACCCGCTTTCAGAAGCTCTGTCGTAATTCCGTCTCCACCTTGTTATTTTTAAGTAAATAAAAATTATTTGTCTCATCGTCTATATTAAAATATTGGTCCTTTTTCAAACAGTGATTGTAATCCTTACTTATGGTAATTATTACAATCACTGTTTAAAATTGATTCGAGATATCTAAGAGGTACTTAGTTGAATTATCTAAATAGGTAAAACTCCAATCACATTCTTTTCAAATTGTTCAATCAAATGTTCAATTTCTTCTTGTGTGGACCCTTCAATACATTGTTTTACTGCTTTTTGTAGATTCTGCAACAAATATTATTTGGTTTAGAAGTAACTTACTTTATGTCAGAACAAATGCTATATTTTATAGATTTTTTATTAATGTGGCTCCCGTAACTATTTGACAAAACTCCGGCCAAACTTGAGTGCTAGCGACTCGGGAGCGGGACAGCGTTAGCAACTTGAAGTGGACTGACTATCGTACCAGGGGCGTAAAATTATCGTACATGGATCGAAATTATCGTATTTTTTAGGATAATGTCTATTATAGATAAATAAATCACATAAATTGTAATATTGATATGAATTCCTTTTGTCAGAGCGAATACAGACATATAATCATAATAATATAACGAAATGACTGCCAACTTTTCTACACAAAATATACGATACATATGAAGTGTGAACATAATCGAAATATCGAACTTATATTCTCTTGTTCGCATTGGTAGATGCTATACTAACCAATAAGAAAGCGTGTACAGCAGGCGCTGGATAAAGTTACAGTATCGGCAGTGGTGAAACTTAGCAGAGCGGATCGTAAGGACCAATAGGAATAGAGAACTTGTATTTCCCGGTATTTTCCCAAGATTTTATTGGACAAAATAAAATCATGCTACTGCGATTTAGACTATCAGGGCATGAGTGAAATAATATAAATTCTCAAATTTTGCATCATGATAGAAATTATCGTACAATCTGCGTACGATAATAATATGCTATCGTACATCGTACGTAGGCACAAAATTATCGTATGTGTACGATAATTATCGTACGGTTCCGAACGCTGGAGCGGGAGCTACAATGCGAAACTTGCCGAGTTGCCGTGCACACCTGCGTAACTACGCCACGAATCGCCAACTTAATTTGTTACGGCCGAAACTAATAATCAATCTAATCTGAAATCTTTGGATTTTGGATTAAGGCTTTGATAATTTTTTGTGTTAAATGTGATCTTAACACAATTAACACGATTATTATTTCGGCCGTTAGTGAATCGTTTGCCAAATTGCCACTGTGGTAGACGCGTCCTGACCTGGGGTGCAATTCCCTAAGCTCATACATCCATACATCCTTGAAAACAATATTAAAATAACGGCGAGAAACCAATTTGATATGCGCTAAGACATGATTGAAGCTATTGAAATACATTGTTGCAGACGGTGAGCCATGGGGACCAGTCTTAGCGAATACCAAATTGGGTTATCATCGTTATTTCGATTTTGTATTCAACGATGTATGGATGTTTGAGCTTAGAGAATTGCACCACTGCTGATGGGGTCATCGCGCGTTCAGATCGCGTAGTTATGCATGGCGCCATCAGATATTATGGAAAGCGTGCGCCGCGCGGCTGATGCTCTCGCTTCGCAGTCGCTTTGGTCGCACAAGTTTGGCCAAAGCTTAAGTTAGTCAATTTAAAAAAAAATCACAGTGAATAAAAAGGATTAACCATAGTTTGTAGCCATGAAAACAGATAAGCATGCTGAAAAAGGCAATGCGGGAATTTAATATATTACGTTTTAAGGGGCCATGCAGAGCTTGCAGCTCCGCCCAGTTTTAGATTTAATTCAACGCTTTCTCATAGTCCACAATTGGTAAGCATGGTAGCAGATTATACTCCTCGGTTATCTGTACCTGCTGCAGTGAATGTGTGTGGTATTTGGTACAAAAACCTTTTCGGAAACCCATAGCAAGAAGCAGCAACCCGCCTGCCATACGTAGTGGGTACTGGCAAATAATAGCAACTAATATCTTTATGATTTTCTTATTTTTAATCAAAAATCCCTAACTTTATGTACCAATCTACAATATTCAACACATACCCTAGTCTAACTAGTCCTAGTCCATTCATTATTATAAAAAATATACTCACTTCAACCGTAGCATATGATGAAAGACTGATATATTCCTTTCCTGGACCAACATTGGCAAAAACACTGTAAATCAAATCTGACAAGAAATTCCTTATATTTAATGCAATTTCAACATTTGTACTAGTTATCTTAAGTAATGGATTAGAAAAACTATCATTGTATATTTCTATTTTAACTTTATCATTACCTATGATGAATATTAAATTAGTTTTAGACTTCAAAAAATCTTCAGAAGTGAACTGTTGGAGGAAATAGGTAACTTTCTTAGTATTCAGGATCTTTGCATAGCCATCTTTGTTTCCAATTTGTTCTTGGTATTGACTTGGTAATTTCACATACATTTGCCATTCTCTTAAAACTGGCTTATATCTTGAAATATCTTCGAATTCAAATAAATTGCCATGTTGGTTCACTGCAGTTTGAAATATAAGTTCTTCTAATGATTCTTGTAAAGCTTTCAAGCAGTGTTGCCTGTTTGAGCTTAAGGTGAATTTTATAAAGTGTTCAGAGTGCAGTGTTATGCTTTTTCTATATAGGACGGTCCATATTTTCTGTTTAGTATCCAAAGCCCCTGGTATATTGGACATAATTTTTATAATGACATTCATTTTTATAGGGTTCACCATTTTTGTTTTAATTGGTATTAAATAACTCATTTTCTGTAATTGTTCTGTAATTTTTATACTGGTTGTTTTCAAAACTTTGTTATCAGTTGCCAATGTAGTATGGACCCTTATGTCTCCCAAAGAATGAGATAATATATCTCCAAGATTATGTTCAGCTGTGGTAGCAATATTGATCAAAAAGAAGGATGATTCAGTTTCAAAATACTCAGCAAAGGCATTAGTTAAAATAACTTCAGTATTTTCTGTAATAGCATCTACATAATTTTCATAAACTGTTATTTTAAGATTTATAATATTATCCATTATATCTTGCCTATTTGATAGTGACAAAGCAGTAATATAATTCTTTTCTTTGAGTAATTTATTGATCAATGTATCATTTAATTTTACTTCTTCCATAATCTTCTGTAAATATTGAGAATTATACAAAAGTTTATCCGCAGAACAATATTCATCAACAGATTGAACTTTTAAATATGCGCCATCATCATCTATCAAAAATGTGTATATTAAATTTGTAAATGTTGTACAAATTATTAGATCTCCAAATTTTACAAAGTCCTTTACATGTTTGATAAAAAATTGACAAAATTTTATGTCTTTAGACATTACGTTCTCCGCTTTCCACATAGAAATTCCATCTGTGTATAATATGACATCATTTAAATATAAGAATTTGTGAATAGCAGTGTTCAAATGAATAATTTCAGGGCATTTTAGGTCTTTCAAAGATAGTTTTATTAATGTCCCTATTGTGAGAGCAATTATAATGTTTAATTCGCTCGATTCAGTCACTTGTATATTGCATATCTCAGATGGACATGAATATAATTTAACTAGTGATATTTGTTCTTCAGTCATTTTAGGATTAAATAAACAACCATAAACATTCAGTTTGTCAAAAGTTACAACTACTATGTTATATATCATTCTGGCATTTGTATCCTCTATGTTCAAAACTTTTATCAGATTTTCCAAACAATTTTCAGGTACTAACTGAACTTTTATAATGTATTTGTCTTTAGTTTGTATTAATGGCAAGAGTTCATTAGAAACCAATATTACTTTCTTAACCAATGGAAATTCTGTGTTATTTTCATGAAGACACAAAAAGTATGAATTTGATTCATATATCAAACACAATGTGTGAACTACATCAAAGACCGAACAGGCTACTACATCTTGTTCTTGAGGATGAAAAGAGTATTTAAAACTCTTTTGGGCTGCATTTTTAAACTTTAAAGAAGTTGTGTGTACATTACCGCTGTAATCCAAGCAAACCAAATAGTTGCCAGAGATGTTTAAGTCCTGTATATGAAACTCAGGATAAAATACTTTTGCTGCAGTCTCAAATTCTAGGTTTTCATATACCAATATTTGAAATTTATTCCAAAATATTATGGTGTTGTTCGATGCATTATAAACAATGTTTAAGTTGTTTATCACTGTTTGGTCACATTTAAAACATCGTTTAATAATTTCTCTATCATAACTGATATCCATATTTATCTACACAGTACCGTACCACGCATTTAAAATTATTATTAATGTAAAAATTGAATTTACTATTAAAAAACCAAACCGCCGCGCGCGATTTATTTTGACTTTGGCAATTCAGTTCGGAAATGTTTACTTTTCCGGGTTTCTTTCTACTTAAGTTAATTTTAGTTTACGGCTCCATCGGTTTCTTGATGATTATGCCACTAGCGGTGTGCGTTGCAAACCGTAAACAGTTATTGAAACTATGTATCGCGTCCAATACCTAAAACTATGTATTGGTCTCTTCAGAAACTATTTATCGGGCGAAACACTTTATTCACACAGCATTGGATCGTCGATAAACAGTTACCGAAACTAGCCGAATGACTCCGACCGAGTTATTCCGAAGTAAACCGTAAATGTATTCTATGAGTAAACCTACTAGTATATCTGTATAATCTATGAGTAAACCCGACCGATACCGACGATCGCACGGACAAGAAGCGAGATCGCGCATTTATGAATTTTAGTCATTCTAAATAATAATAATAAAAATCACACTTTATTCTATTTCCTTTATTGGCACGAGTATAAATTACATATTAGAACTTTGCATAAGACTAGAATTTATTGTGTCAAATTATTGTATTTTACCAGTCAAAATAATCATTTACCACAGACAAAGAACAAAAAACCAAATTATAAAATTTTCAGTTGATAGCGAACTTGAATTTGTTTACTATTGATTACAAGTTTCGAAGCAAATACCTAAACCGACACGAAAACGTTTATCATTTCATAAACACTTTATACGCATCTCGTGCAATAAATAGTTACCGTAAATACATAGTTTTGTGTTGATAGCATGTTTCGAAGCAAATACATGAACCGACACGAAAACGTTTATCATTTCATAAACACTATACGCATATCGTCCAATAAATAGTTTTTGAAAATACATAGTTTTGAAACACTATAACGGATACTAATACATAGTTTCGGTTCGGTTCACGCAAAAAGCTTTATTACCCACTTCTATATGCCACTGTTAAGGTTGGATCACGGACTAGAAAAAAAAGATGGACTCCGCGCCACTCATTACGAAAGTGAAGCACGGTATCGAACATGTTTGCGTGATTTGAGGGATACCAGATGGAATGAAATTTTCCCACATTTTTAAATAATAACAGTATTATTACATAAAGTTGTAATACTTTCATCAAAGATAAGATAAAAATGGAAATATTATTTCTGTAGATTGAATTTTGCTTTCTCTGTGTGAAAAGACGCCTTTAGTTAGCACTGGGACAGTGACAGGCGGATATGATATTTTATATTTATAAAGAAAAATTGTCGAGTGTGAGTTCACACGCGGTAAAGGTGAAACGTTGTATTTTGGTTAATTTATAAGAGAATGAGATGAATACATTATGGAGGTGGTAAACAGAGTAGTTCAGTCGAGTTTAGTCAAGTTCAGTCAAGTTCAGTCAAGTTCAGTCGAGTTCGGTCGAGTTCAGTCTAGTTCAGTTGAGTTTAATAGAGTTCAGTCTAGTTAAGTTGAGTTCAGTCTAGTTTATGGGGCGACTACGAAAGCCCGAACAAAGAGGAGACGAAGATTATAGGAATCACTCTATACTTGTATTCGCAGACTAAATCCTATTTATGAATATGTTTTTCTTGTTGCAAGAGGTTTTAGTCAAAGGCGGGGCATTGACTATTTTGAAACTTTCTCGCCAGTAGTGAGGCATAGCTCACTGAGGACGTTGATGGCATTAGCAGTCCATATGAATCTAAAAGTAGACCAAATGGACGTGAAAACAGCTTTTAAGGATAAAGGATTAAATAACAGATGCCGACTTTTATCAAAGTTTCAGTCAAACCTTGTAACATCAACGTTGCTAATAACTCATCGTTAACCTCCTTACCGATGTCACTCAATTGCTGCGCTACTGACATCAGCTCGGTGACATAACTCCTAATTGATGTAAACTGTTCAAGCTTTAGGCTTACAAGCTTTGATAAAAGTCTTGTCTTACGTGGATCAGGCAATGCGGTTTTATCATCAAGCATATCCTGGCTCTAGCTTTTTGGTCTCTTTTTAAGCCTAATACATCTGAACTCTCGGGTGTCGTCTGAGTGTACTCCCAAAGGTCGTCATGGATTAAGTACAGCTCTACCATAAACTTCCATGTGTTATAATTAGAGTTTCCGTCAAGTTTCTCTATAGACGTTAAGCTCATACCTGTATCATGTGGTTGCAATCTCTCCAGTCGCTCACCACTTGAAGTTGTACTTACAACTTTACCTTCAGTCGCCATAATAGGTAACAACTTTTTTCATTAAACATTGAATAGACTCGTGCTGGGCCCATAACCTGAACGGGATTGGTATTCTCGTTCACATATAATGTTTAAATGAAATACAAAACATTATAACATGAATAGAAATTTATTTTGTGACACACATCAGAAAAGACAAAAGACGACAATGAAGAAGTCCCAAAGAAAAACAATATGTGATTATTAAAACCTCTTTGCTTTAATACTCCTCCTTAATCTCATATCTCCTGGCACTCCTCTCATCACTCATCATCATCTCAACCCCATACTACTCACACACCACTCATACTTCTGTCTTAACAACGCCTTGGTCAGAACATCCGCTACCATCCGCGCTGTCTCCTTGTACCTTAATTGTAGATCACCTTTCTCTATTGCCTCTCTGACAAAGTGATATCGCACATCCACGTGCTTCGTACGTTGGTGGTGCACTGGGTTTTTAGCTATCGCCATAGCCGACTGACTATCAGTGAATATAGTAATTGATGGTAGCGTAATTGATTCTCGCCCCATCTCTGCTATAAACCTGCGAAGGAATACCGCTTCCTTTGCAGCCTCAGATAGTGAAATATATTCTGCCTCCGCAGTTGATAAAGCAATTGTTCTTTGTTTCTTGCTCTCCCAAGAAATCGCTCCTCCTTGAGACAAGAACAACCACCCTGAATTAGATTTACGATCATAGTCTCCAGCATGATCTGCATCTGCATATCCTACAACAAGTTCTTGTCGATTACCTCTCGTGTATCTCAATGAATAATGCATGGTTCCTTTTAGATAGCGTAGTACTCTCTTTGCAGCTATCCAATGTTTTTCATCATAACAGTTGTTAAACTGGCTTAGCTGATTTACTGTGTGAGCAATGTCGGGCCTCGTGCACACTGCCAGATACATCAGTGATCCAATTAATGCTCGATATGGAATAGCTTCATTCAATTTATGATCAGGTTGCGGCTTCTCTAGACGCTGTCCTGAACCTGATACAGCTGGAGTGGCGACTGGCTTACAGTCCTCCATTCCGAAAGATCGTAGGATCTTTTCTATGTACCGCTCTTGGTCTAACTTAATCCCTTCACTATCCTGAGTTATACGTATTCCCAACATAAGCTCTGCTTTGCCTAGGTCTTTCATCTCAAATTTGTTGGCGAGATCTATCTTGACCTTCCGCAAGTCTTCAGCATCGTTCCAGAATAATAAAATATCATCAACATATACTGCAATGATGATGATTTTTCCTTCATTAAATCTGGTATAAACACAAGGTTCATTTTCAGATCTCTTGAACTGAAGTTTTATCAGTTCGTCATGAAGTCTTTTGTTCCATGCTCTCGGAGCTTGTTTAAGTCCGTACAGCGACCTCTGCAACAAACAAACGTGATTTTCTTTACCTTTCTCTTCAAAACCTTCAGGTTGCCTCATATAGACAACTTCGTCTAGATTTCCATTAAGAAAAGCTGTTTTCACGTCCATTTGGTCTACTTTTAGATTCATATGGACTGCTAATGCCATCAACGTCCTCAGTGAGCTATGCCTCACTACTGGCGAGAAAGTTTCAAAATAGTCAATGCCCCGCCTTTGACTAAAACCTCTTGCAACAAGACGAGCTTTATATCGCTTCTTTCTCCCCGTCTCTTCTTTTATTCTAAATATCCATTTAGAATCCACAACGTTGCAAGATTGTGGTAGCTCCACCAAAGTCCAAGTTTTATTTCTCTTCAGCGCTTCCAGCTCCTCCTTAATAGCAGCTCTCCACATTTCTTTGTCTCTTCTAGACATTGCCTCTTCGACACTCTGTGGATCATCTTCACCAGCGGTTGTTTGGTAAGTGATATAACCTGGAAAGTCTCTTTTCTTCCTTTCTCTAATAGGATATCTCCTTTCCACATGATGATCATCATCTTCCTTTTCATCAGATGTCATCCACTCTTCATCACTAACAACTTGATTCTCTGCTTCAATGCACTCCTGCACTGGCGGTTGCTCAATCTTCTCTTCTTTATTTTCAGTATCTCCTTGAAAATCTTCTTGAGCTTTTCTCAGGTGCAGACCTTCGTCTACATTCTTAGTCAAATTTTCTTCAAGACTGACTATCACATGCCCTTCATTCTTATTCTCTATAGGCTTCACACTGTTGAATTTTTTATTTTCGAAAAATACAACGTCCCTCGCCTTACTAAGTTGTCCGCTTGCCGGATCGATTAGTCGGTAAGCCTTTGACTCTCCGCAGATACCGACGTGAATAAGCTCTTTCGATTTTGGATCCCATTTCCTCCTTTTAGCGTCGGGGATATGTGCAAATGCTTTACATCCAAAAACTTTGATCATACTCAGATCTTGCTTCTTCCCCGTCCACGCTTCCTCTGGCGTTTTCCCTTTGACTGCGACTGTCGGAGACCTATTCTTTAAATAAACGGCATAATTTACGGCCTCGGCCCAGAAAGTTGTTTCCAATCCTGCCTCTTGAAGCATACTCCTAGCTTTTTCTACAATCGTTCGGTTTGCACGTTCTGCAACACCATTCTGCTCGGGCGTATACTCTACTGTAAGTTGGTGTAGGATTCCACAATCCTTCATCAACTTGTTCATCTGTCGGTTGACATACTCTTTGCCATTATCCGACCGAAGAATCTTCAGAGTCTTCCCAGATTGTTTTTCTACAAAAGTCTTGAACTCGTGAAACTTTTCAAATACTTCACTCTTATTCTTGAGGAAATACACGAAAGTTTTACGCGTGAAATCATCAATGAAAGTCAAGAAGTATTTGTATCCACTGAGTGAATTTTCACCCATTGGTCCACAAACATCAGAATGAACTAATCCGAGAACTTCTTTAGCCCTATTCGCACGACCTCTCTGAAACGGTTGTTTCGTTTGTTTCCCCATTAAACACGCTGTACACTCTAAGTTAGTTGAAGTGTTAGGAAAACTTACTCCTGTGGCTAATTTGTCTCTCAACAATGTAAGGTTACGTATGCCAAGGTGCCCCATACGCCTATGCCACAACTCCATATCTTCACTGATAGTCGAAGCTAGTGCGATTTCCTGTGAACAGAGTTTTAGTTTATAAACACCATTCTCCTCAACACCTGTATGTGCAACATCACCTGTAACCTTACATCCATCTTCTCGCAACAACTGAAAACCTTTCCTTGAAAACACTACCACAAAGCCTCTCTTTACAATAGTGCTCACACTTAATAGGTTGGTTTTTAAATCGGGTACATATATCACATTACTTACGCTCGCATTTTCTTTCTCGCATATCACAGACCCTACTCCTATACCAAACACCTTACCTCCATTTGCACACCCAATCTCTATCTTTCGGCCACACATCCTGAAATCTCTCAGCCACTCTCTATTATTGGTCATGTGGTTAGTTGCTCCTGAATCAAGAATCCATTCTTGGTACTCTCCTGCCGTTGCAAGTCCAAGTGCTACTGAAGCATTCTTCTTGATTTTTGGATTTTCAGGGCAAACTTTTGCTTTATGTGGTCCATTACAGATAAAACATTTTATCATATGTGCCTTTCTTGGCACAGGTTTCTTTGCTTTACGATGTTTATCGGTTAGAAGTGCAGTATCATTGGTGCTGGTACTTAGACCTGAACTGTATGAAGCTTCCATCTGTAACAGCTTGGTCTTCACATAGTCTGTGGTCAACTCTACTCTTGAGTTTTCAATCGCAAGCCTCATCGGTTGAAAAGTTTCAGTCAAACCTTGTAACATCAACGTTGCTAATAACTCATCGTCAACCTCCTTACCGATGTCACTCAATTGCTGCGCTACTGACATCAGCTCGGTGACATAACTCCTAATTGATGTAAACTGTTCAAGCTTTAGGCTTACAAGCTTTGATAAAAGTCGGCATCTGTTATTTAATCCTTTATCCTCAAAAGCTGACCTTAAAGACTCCCACGCCTCCTTTGCCGTTTTTGCATGTCTTACGTGGATCAGGCAATGCGGTTTTATCATCAAGCATATCCTGGCTCTAGCTTTTTGGTCTCTTTTTAAGCCTAATACATCTGAACTCTCGGGTGTCGTCTGAGTGTACTCCCAAAGGTCGTCATGGATTAAGTACAGCTCTACCATAAACTTCCATGTGTTATAATTAGAGTTTCCGTCAAGTTTCTCTATAGACGTTAAGCTCATACCTGTATCATGTGGTTGCAATCTCTCCAGTCGCTCACCACTTGAAGTTGTACTTACAACTTTACCTTCAGTCGCCATAATAGGTAACAACTTTTTTCATTAAACATTGAATAGACTCGTGCTGGGCCCATAACCTGAACGGGATTGGTATTCTCGTTCACATATAATGTTTAAATGAAATACAAAACATTATAACATGAATAGAAATTTATTTTGTGACACACATCAGAAAAGACAAAAGACGACAATGAAGAAGTCCCAAAGAAAAACAATATGTGATTATTAAAACCTCTTTGCTTTAATAGTTTTTCGCTTCAATAAAAAACATGTTACCCATTTTTTCGGGAAAATTACCCAATTATTTTCTAACTACACAGGCACGTGTCGTTGAGGTGTTGTGCTTCAAATAGTAACGATAAATTAAATCTCAAAAATATTAAAACATGGTATATAAATTAGTGTCTTACCTGTGATAATTGATAAGTAATTCCTAGACACTTTTTTTGGGATGTAGAGTTATTTTTACACCATTTCAAGACACAAGACGGCATTATTGGTTTTTTGTTTCAATTAACGTAAGTAGTAACTACACTGCCGCTGTCGTGCCGCGTAATGGCGGTGACCGGCATACTATGATGCATGTGTGTGCGTAAGGCACGTGTGTACAAGCGAATCGGCATACTTAGGGTGTTTCACTTTCGATATGAGAAGCGTGGAGTCCTTCTTTTTTTCTAGTCCGTGGGTTGGATATAACAAAAATATAGACTGGTCCAAACAGGGACGTTGTATAAAAGAAATTGATCCCTTATGCCCAGGGGCTGCCCTGGGCATTCGAAAACAGTGTTGCCAGATGCATTCAGCCTTTCATCTGAACTAGAGACTGCTGAAAGCTGTATAAATTCTGTAGAGCCAAGAACTAAAACAGAATAATTATGCAGGGCAAGTAGTTTTGTTACGGTTCTTTTGAAAAGCAATGGAATTGGTACGACTATCGTACACGAATTAAAAAATGACTAATTGGTGAACAACGAATAAGAGTAATTTATTATCAACCTCTGCTTAGTAAGATTTTACATCAGTCAGTGGCTTGGTGAGCAAAAGATCTTCAATCGTGTTTGCGTCGTCAATTGCGTTCTTTTGTCTTTATTAAATTTATAGATAAGAATGAGATGCTATGTATGGCGTGGCGCGGCGGTACTCGAATGAATGACTAAATAGTAGGATATAATCGATTGATGCAGTAGTAGTAGTAGGATCCGTGATCCTGGTAACTGCTGCAATGAATTTATACTAGAAGGATCTTCTAATTTCAAGATCTTCTGAATCATCAGGCGAAATATCTTAATGATTACGCAAAAACCACCACTGTGTGTCAAGTTGTTGCAGCTCATCAACTGAGATCAAATTTGGAAAGTTTACTGCCAAAATGACCAATTAATCAATTATAGGAGATTTGACAACTTGTGGGTCACGACACTACATTTATTTCATTACAGCATTGTATTGTTGCGTAGCGAGTGGACTGTATAAATAACTAACTATTAACTATGACACTTGAATAACACTATATTGCACTTTCTTGTTGACCTTGAAGTCAATACAGGTACTTTAAATCTGCCGGCTGGAATGGAACCATGTAATAGTTGCCTATTACATGGTTTCTAAGTCCAAAGTAACAAGCGGTGGCAGCACCAAATAAATAGATAAAGAAACAAGATAGTATATTCAGACTCCTAGAAATTACACTCTAGGTTTTCAGACTTACCGAAGAACTATTTCCGACGCCTTGAGGAACCACGCTTACATAGTAAAACTCGCGATCTTGATATAATTATAACACTTCTTCTTAACTTCCGTCTTCAAATAATATTAGTCTTACAACAATCTTCATAAACAATCTTCACTAAATAATTTCCACTAGTTACTATTTTCCTGCCGCTGACTATTTCTTCCTTTTCTTGTGTTCACGACTCTGTGTATTTTGATTTTTGACTCGGATTAATTCGGCCTGACACCCCTACTTTCCAAGAAAAAAAGTAGCACACGGAGGAGGCACCTCTACACCAGACCTGGGGTGTTTCTGGTAGACAGAAAGCAGAAAGGAAAGGTCTTTTTTTGTGCAGAAGTTTTAAAGGGATTCTGCTTCCTTTCTGAGATTAATCACATTGGTGTAGTCAGAGTCCCACGATGGAGGAGAGGACGATCTTTTTTTTTTTTAATGAGGGATGTGTAGGTCGGTCGATATGATTAGGGAGTATATAAATAGGTCATAACTGGTTAAAGGATCAAGAGAAGGATCCATAGAACACGTGTCCACCTCTGCCGCATATAATTCCCATTTCGATACACGTAAATTGTATTTGAGGAGGGGATCTAGGGATGGACTAACTTATAGCTTTAGCTTTAGCGTTGTTTGTTAAAAAGTCACTGAATTTCATGATAAAATTGTCCAGGATGGCAAAAAAAAAACTATAAAATTCTCTTGAGACGAATTTGCCAAACTGTAAGCAGGAGATGAAGAAGTATAGACTGGGTTAGCACTTCCATTTGGTAGCGTAGAAGGGGAGTTATTTATGATAGTCTGATGAGTATGTCTATCATAGCCCAGGGACATAGAGTGGTCTGGGGTGAGGCTTGCGAACCATTTCTTCTTTTCCTTCTTCCTATCTTTCTTCTTCGTCTTTTTATAAGATGTTGAAGGAGAAGAGTTGATTAAGTTTTTTGTATCAGGGCGGGAGGAAGATATGATTGGAGGTTGGGTGTTAAGGGAGAAAGTACTAGAGTACGAGTGATATTAATCAGAGTAAAGGCGACGAACGGGGGGAATTGAGAATATGAATTATTATTTTCCGACATAAGCAATTTTATCATTTCTTACGTGAATTTGGGCATTGTTTGTCAATTCAATTGCACGATATTGACCTGAACAGCGGGTACCTACATGATATTTTGTCATTTTGAATATTGCAAGATTCCCCTGGATGTCTCTGTCAACACTTAAAACACCTGACTTTTGACTGTACCGACAACAGTTATGACAATCTTCCACTGGGAGAGTTATAAAAACAATAGATGTGCTAAGGGAGGATTTGACCTTGACAGATTGTGTAGCTATCCACTAAATACCCGTTTCTGAATAGGACTTTCTGTTTAAACGTTTAAGTTTAAGAATCTTGCCACAGTTTT
Organism: Diloba caeruleocephala; assembly: GCA_947459985.1. Taxonomy (NCBI): domain Eukaryota; kingdom Metazoa; phylum Arthropoda; class Insecta; order Lepidoptera; family Noctuidae; genus Diloba; species Diloba caeruleocephala. The sequence continues at coordinate 7,921,906 of OX381627.1, read as the reverse complement.
CTGGGAGTTCCACAGCTTCGGTAAATTCAGACATGAACCAGTCACTTGTAACACCAGGCAGCCAACCAAGTCGAGTAACATTGTATGATGAGATGGAAGCAACAAGGTTGGAAGCAGAGAGGCAGGGATGGGAAGTAAAGTTGTTTGCTGCAGATGAAGAAGAGAATTCGATTGATATCCTGTTGCGGCTTGCGGCCTACTAGTTTGACTCTGCCTCTGATAATATTCTGTACATTATGTTTCATTAGAATTTGACCAAATTTTATAGGGCGTAGAGACAGACCCGACGTGGGATCATTCTCAGCGAGGGACACATGGGCAATTAATTGGCCATGATCCTTGTCGCTATAAGACCGTGGGGTGTCTAAATTCGGATGAGAAAATGTAGTTTGAACTGAAGCTGATGGCATGTCTAAGTCAGTTATGTTTGTTTTTTCTGGAGAGAGAATGTCTTGATGATCGCTTGCTGGACGTTTTACACCACGATCTGAGGTAATGGATCCTTGTGTAAAAAATACCGGGGATGGGGATGAAAATATATCAGGAGCTCTACCGGGGGATTTGCCCTCATGTTGACTAAGGTATATTAAGGCCTTTAAATTGTAAGAAAAAACTTACCCGCTACCAAAAAAAAAAACCGTCACCACCAAAAAAGAAAAAAAACTCAATAAAAATTCCGCCTCTGCAGCGGAAAACCTTAAATAATCTCATCGGAAATTATTGTTTTAAGCCGTTTGGGGTTCGAAATGCTTGGGTCATGGGGTGTGCAAGTGCACGTCTACTTTTCAAAGACAAAGCTAGACGGTTGGTCGACACTTTGCGTGATGAGAGGGTTGGCCTTTTCTTTGGTCAAAGAATAAGCATTGCTATTCAACGCGGCAATGCTGCCAGTCTTCTGGGAACATTACCGGCTGACAGCGATGGGGACGAGTACTTTGAGGGCTAAAAGCCTCCTTTTTTAGGGTTTTTATTTATTGTTAGTTATTTAAGGCATACATAATGTGTATATTTTTTAGTTATGTGTATATATAAGTTTTATCTTTAGTAATATTGCATGTAGGTAGATATTAAAAATATTAATTCCGTGTGGTGTCCGGATTAAGAATATAGCACCACTCCATCTCCTCCCGTAGATGTCGTAAAAGGCGACTAAGGGAATCTACACCAGAGGGATGGGCAGCAGCGTCCCTTCTGTGAAACGGTAGCCATACTGCGCTCACCAACCCGCCTGCCAAGCGTGGTGAGTATTGGCAAATACCCCCCAAAATGATGACACAGCTGTGAAAATCTATGGGGGAGGCCTTTGTCCAGCAGTGGACGTATAAATGGCCGATATGATGATTAAAAATATAATTAACATATGATCAAATAAAATAAAAAATACTAATTAAAAAAAAAACGCAAGTACAATATTTTTTTTCCACGAGACTATCACGACCGCGTGTATTCACCAACTCCGCTTATGACAGATCGATACGTGTACTTGTATCAACATATCATTAAGAACTACATACACCTACAACATATCATTTAAATTTAGCCAAATAATTAAAGTGCGCGAAATAAAAAAATATACGGAAAGCAGTGGTAGTACTCTCACCGTCAAGAACTAATTACTAATATGAAAAATATTTCCCTTTCTGCACTATTGTTTGTTGCAGCCACTAGTTTTTTTTTTATGTCTTGGTCTACTAGGACTCTGATTTCTCATGTGTCGTGGTAACAGTTTACAGAGATAAACCTCACATGCACAAACAACCAGGCCCGAAACAACTACCTGTAAAGCATACAAATATTCCAACCGTACTTTCATACACTCAAATTATCATGTAGTTTTGCTATTGGTCATTAGATGGCACTGCGACAAATGGCGCTTAAAGTGTAGTTTTCTTCTTTTTGTGGGTAGTTCTAGACATGCAAAATAGGTAACATTTATACTAAAGTGGCCAAATGTGGGGTCGTATTTTATATTCATGTATCTTTACGTACTATGATGTGCTTTTTAAAAGGATAGGTAATAAAACAAACCATTTTTGAACATCATTCTTTACTCCACGAAACAAAATATAAGTACACAGTGGTCACTGAAAATTTTATTTTATAGCATATAATTATGGTATATAAAAGTGCAGATGTCAAAAATAAAGACTTATTCATAACTTTTAAATGTCATATTATTTGATAGAGACAGCAGTGCACAAACTCCAGATTGACAATAAAAGTATGTTATAATTGTACTAACCACCAAAATTGTACGTAAAACACAATAGCCTGCTTTTTACCGCCATAAAGCATACTTCTTAGCAGGCGCTTTTAATTACATTAAGAAGCAGCCTTGTGCTTCTCATCCCTAGCTCTTCAGTATTCCCTACCTTTGTTTTTTATTTTCCTTAATCTTGAACACATACATTGTTCCCGATTCTGGAATCGAACTTGCGACCTTCTCGTTTCTCCGCCAGTCTTGGCACGGAATTAGATAACGGATGGACACAGTAAGACAATTTATTAAAAGAATAGCTATGCTACCCGTATCCTACATAATTACATCGTTTTTTTTTACATTTACAATGGGAAAGTACTTTTTAGTGGACCATTTAAATTCTCACAAGAATATTTCGAAATCTGATTACTTGCGTTCCTGATTTAGGTTTTTATTGTTAGTACAACTTTTGTTTTGTACGCTGCCGTGTCTTCCCCGTATGTATGATAGTATGATAGTAGTAGTAGTATGATATTTAAACGATGCTCGGAGAGATGCGCTCTCACAGCAATTAACCGCTCGACCTGTCAAATATATAACCAAATAATGTAAGATCCACCGATACAGTGCGGGAATATCATTAGAGGTGGCATTTTCAGTCCATCATAAGATTTTATTTTTTTATATCAGCCAAGGAGTAAATTCAAGAGTGATGCATAGGCGTCGCGTTCCATGTAAGAGGCACAACCTTCAACGTCATGGGCCGCGTAGGCTATGCACGAGGTGACCCATTAACCGATATTATGTTAGCCTGAAAGACTAATTAATCTGAGCTCTGAACCAGCAAACTGGCAGTCCCAAGCGGTATTTTTTTTACCAACATAATTTTTGAAGTGCGCGGTTTTTTCAGTAATTGCAAGACTGATTTTTATGATTCTTTCACCGAGGGAATCTATGTAGTTATGGGAAGATTTTACTAAATAAAATATTAAGGTACGTACCATTCTTATGTAATTTATAGAATATTATCTATAATGGTAATAATAATTACTTGAAGACGATATTTTTTTTTATTTACAATTTTTGAACTTCTTTTAGCGCGGTACGCATATTTTTAGATGAGATAAAATCTCTGGATTCGCGACACCGTTACGAGACGCAGCTATAGTGTGTGCATATATGCATGTACATATAGCAGACCGCGAACGCGTCTAGATAAATAAAAAATAATAAGTTTTCACTTCTGTCGGCACTCCCGGAGTGCAACCCGTATTTTTTTTTTCATACACGTGCCCATCGCGACATGCATGATAATTGATAACTTGCAACTGGCAACTGACTTGTAATACGAGTTCATAATAAGAAATAATTTGAAAGTATCACTTTATCATTGAATGTTCTTGGAAAATCGCTTCAGTATGCGTAAATAGTTTATTATTGTGATAAACAAATTCATTACAAAAATAATATTATAACTAGGTATATAAGATAGTCTTAAGGGGATATAAGGGACTAGTGGGGCATATTGCTCGTAGAGTAGAGACCGCGCACCGGAAAACGCAGCGTGGGCCGATCTTCAATGACGTGGACAGACGACCTGAGGGTCGCTGGCAGTCGTTGGATGCGGGCGACATGTGACCGCTCGTTGTGGAAAGCTATGCTTTTGTTCAGAAGTGGACGTACTTTGGTTGATATGATGATGATGAACTACTATGATTTTCAAAGTTTATTGTAAAAATAATAGAGGTTACAAATCAAGTCTAAAATCTTATGAGATATGCGCGTAACAAATTATTAGGTTCGGTTCTCGGCGGAACTCTAGGGTACGATACGAGATACTGGGATACGAGAACCTAGAGCCCCTGTTCGATGCCGAAGATGACCGCTTCTTCTCCGGGCCTGAGGAAGTTTACGACGAATTTCCAATGGGAATCAATAAAAAAATATTTCTCGATGATTAGCGTGATGTGAGAGTTGACACGTACATATAGCATGAATCGGCGCGGGTGGACTGCCTATGCCACGCGGTTGCACCTTTCGCGTCGGTGACATGATAGAGACATATGAGAGAGGTAATTTATGCGAGGGAAAGATACGCACCATCTAAGAGTCGCGGCGGTATAGGACCGCGGGACGCTCCGCACCCTGATTAGCTAAATACAGCGACAGCGGCAATCGCGCGGCCAAGTTTCCACCGGTGGCCAAAAGACAAAAAAATAGTATTACGTAAGGCATTCGCCCGCCTGTCGCTACTTGTAAATGGATGCATAGATTGCAACGTTACTAGCGCCAGTAGCGATGATGTAGCTGTGTAAGTTTAATTTTTAGTTCATTGATTGTCCGACAGAGGGTGCGTCAGCGATCTTTGGCTGTTTAATCGCTATCGGCAAATATGTAGTACCAAAATGACGTTTGAATGCGACGTCTGCGCGATTTAGCCCTGTCGCTAACCGTCGGTGACATACGTAATAAGCCCGCCGGGTCTGGCTTGCATCGGGCGACAAGAATTAAAGTGTGGGTTGCTATAGCTATTAAAAAAATCTAGAACATTTTGCCTCGTTTTCTGCTGCATCTAAAGCTAGCTGTATAGGCTTGTTATCATTGATCTTGGCTATAGTGGGGCTTATGGTAATTTCCGGCACACATTTATAAAATAATGCTGGCATAAAAATCTTGAAATGAGAATATAAATTTAAACTGGGATGTAACATTTTTGGAAATTAAGGTAACTGACAAGAAATACTTTATATAAAAGGATCACTTTATTCAAAATTGAAAATAGCCAAATACTAGGCAAACTCCTGTACAAATTTTACTTTATTACTGTGTATTTTCTCATTATTAATTTGTTACTTTTAACTAATATTACACATATTCAGCAAATTTTGTGTTATGCTACACTGCATGGACTGTCGAGATACTTGAAATTTCAAGAGTCACGCACACAGTATCCTGACTCGAACATTAAACTCAATAAAACTTTAGGTACTTATAATAAAAATCTGGAGTAAGAGATACATGTACGAATACTAGAACAACTTTAGAAAAAAACTAAATATTAGGCAAGTGAATAGCAATTTTATAAGTATTATGTACAAGCCACAATAAATATTAATTAAATACTTAATTTTCGGGAACCCGTTATGGTGTTTCCACAATTAAAACTAATTGGCACACTTTCACATTGAGTCACTAGCAAAACTATACCTAATTAAAAACTAAAGAGGTTTTATTATTTTAATAGTAATCTAAAAACAGTATGAAAAGTTTTTGTGGCAAATGATAAAACAATAGTTTTATAGTCTATATAACTTTAGTTCTATTTACATTATTGATATGTGTCTTTATTGCGGTGGATGTGAAATATTTTACATTTATTAAAAAATATTCATTTTTATTACAAAAATCACTGGTTGAGCTGAAAATTATTATTCGCTATAAATGCTTAAATTAATACTAATTATTATTCTAGGCTATATTTACAGATTCTCACAAACATGAGTATTATAATTGCACTTTATTTGTATGCGGGTCGCCTCTAACGAAGATCATCATAAAAATAAATACGCAATCTCCGTGCATTCATTCATACGCACATTTTGTATGGCAGTTTTATTTAGATGACAATGTCATTAGTAACCTTGGATGGTTAATATACTCCTTTGCCTCGATTACGTTGAACAGTTCACGCAGGTTTGTTCTCGTTGTGCGTAATTGTTTGCTGCAGGGTCCGACATTATCGTCATCACGCATGTGTTACTTCTTGATGTCGGGGTCCATTTTTGTTTTGTCCATCGATGATGACACCATACCGCTTTGAGGATATAATTTGTCTAAATGCTTGAGGGACTCGTTGAGGAAATTCTAGAACAAATATACAATACAGGTAAGCACAAAAGGTAAGTTAAAGTTTGTAGATAGTTCTGCTTATACACAAGTAGAGTAGTTTCGGGTATTATGGCCTAGTGGGCCAATACGGCCTGCTACAATTTGTCCGGACCACATCATCACTTATCGTTAAATACATCTGTCTCGTCTGCTGAACCCTATCCTTCACCGCCTTAGTAAGATGGTGCGGTGCAGCGAGTGTGTAGGTGTCCTTTACAGGCATTCAAAATGACAATTCCAATGTTATATTATGGCAAGTTTTGACTGAATTAGTTACTCGAATTATTAATTACTAGCAGGAACTCGCTGTTTCACCCGCGTTTAATTTAAAAGAAATTTTGAGTACTACATAGACACTTGACATAGAATATATATATTGGATTTCAAGGGTTTTATTTTTTTAGCGCGGAACCCTAATTATTTTTCCAAAATAAAAGTAGCCTAAGTTATTCCTTATAACATCAGCTATCTACCAGTGAAAGTCCCGTCAAAATCGGTCAAGCCGTTTCGGAGATTACCCGGAACAGACAGACAGACAAAAAAAAAGATTTTTTGTTATATGTACCGTATAAACTTTCATATGCATTTAGTAAAAAACTGTTATTTTTATATTACAAACAGACACTTCAATTTTATTTATTTGTATTGATTTTAATTGGTAGTGCACAGTCCTGTAAGTCAATCCTGAATCTATGGTGTGTTGATAGTTTTGTATACAATTACTGTTCTCTTGATTTAGGTTAGATCACAGGCTAGGTAAAGGCCACTATAGCCTGCTAGGTCGTATTACTATATCCACAGCTGAAGCTCAGGAGTGGAAATTATCATTGCTTTTTGTGCAATTGTCTGGTGGGAAATATGGCCCACCAAATTTACGGTCGAACGTCTTATCGTGCAAGGTAAAGTGGATGGCACCAGACCGCGCGGAAGGTCACCAGTGCGATGGACCGACCAGATAAAATCTTGCTTGGGTGGACCCTTGAAGGAGTGTACCAGAATATGCTCTAACAGAGAGAGATGGCGATGTATAGTGAGGCGAGCTACATTTGCCCCTAAAAGTACTACATGACGACCACGACCGCTCCGTCTAATAACCTCTCACTATTAACCTCTCACTCTTATTTTGTTGGTGCATCTAGGTACCTTGGTGTGTCTGGTCGTCTGGCAGAAAACGCCTATGGCATTAAGACCGCCTATGTACACTATTGTACATTGAGAATAAATAAATAGATAAGTCTGCGTACACACCTGTATGGCAGTGAGCGCGGCTACAATTGCCGGGCCGCCAAAACCATGCGATATGAGTGAGAAGTGCGTTAGATGGCGCTGTATCGCCGGCTCCAGGAGATGCGGGGGTCGCGTGTTGCATAGCGGCGAGCGATCCTGGTTCAGTAGGTCCATCAGCTCCTTGATTACCTGAAAATGAATATAAATAGTCAATTATCATTATACCGGTGATCTGCAAATTGTCCGTCCATTGATCAATAGACCGTAGTATCACAGTGTGTGGAAGGTTTGGCGTACAATCTTTATTGCTTAATATGCGATATGATATCATCATCTTTTTTATCATTAATTTATCATCATCATATCAGCCAAAAGACGTCCACTGCTGAACAAAGGCCTCCCCCATTAAAGACTGGTTATATTCAGTGTGTCGTAATTTCGGGGAGAATTTGCCACGCAAATACTCACCACGTTTAGCGGCAGGCGGGTTGGTGACCACAGAAAAGCTGCCTATCCTTCTAGTTTAGAGTCCTCTAGTCACCTTTTACCATATCCACGAGAGGAGATGGATTAGCGCTATATCATTAATCTGGACAACACATGAGCTATAGACACGGATATGTGATATGGATGCCTCAATGGAATGCTTCTTTATTATACAATTACAGGATCGATCAAACACTTGGTATGAAATGTATCTACAGCCAGCTTACAAAAAGCAAATCGTTATTTCTATGGGCCAGTACCAGAACTATAATTTTGGGGGAGATCGATAAGATATTAGAAAAAAAGAGGTATCCTGAAGTTAGCTAGGTAGCTAGGTACCTGTTTAGTGGCTTGCAGTAAGTCTCTTCTGCGTCGTGAGTCGTGTTCGGCGTATTGACGTGCGAGATATTCGGCAAGCGCACGTGCTGGGAACTCTGTCTCACATACGTAGCCGAAGTCGCGGGCTAGGTGGACTGCTTCCGCTGTAGGGAAAATATATTTGTGGTTTAGGCATTTGGGTGTAGAACAAGGAAGAAGTCAGGTCCTATTAAATTGGTATATCTAAAAGCAGGCAGGTGAGGCGTTACACAAAAGGACAGGTCAACTCCTTATAAAATTATACTACCTACTCTATCGGCCGAATTCAGAAATACCATTAATATTAAGTCCCGCTGTACCTATTTGAACTACCTGGTTTACTACCCAAAACGGGTTTCTCGAATAGTTAAAGCGGGACTTAGGTCTTTACCTATGAAATTGCCGGTCTGCAGTACTGGGCATTTTAAATAAAAATAATTTTTATTTTTGCTATGAATTCTAATTTCTATATATTTTAATTTTATAAACACGGTTTACATTATTTGATAATCAGTTTTATGTGTTTTGATTAGTGTTATGTTTTCACGTTTGAATCATGGAAATTTCGATTTGAAAAATGAACCCCGTGATCGTCCGAAAACTTCGGTCGACCATGACGAATAAAAGGCGATTGCGAAAGCTGATGATATTCAATCTACGGCTGAATTAGCAGCAGCTTTCGACGTTAGCATCATCGTCAAATAAACAAGGTTTACACACACACACACAGGTCACAGTTTGACAAATGGGTGCCCCACGAACTTAACGATCTTCAGCGCAACGTGCGCGTCGAGGCCTGCCTTGCACTTCTCAGCAGGCACAGAAACGAAGGAATTTTGAACCGCATTGTTACTTGGGACGCAAAATCGATTCTGTTTGACAATCGCAAGCGGTCAGCAAGTTGATTAGACCCTTGTTCAGCACACAATTAACGCCTTAAACGAAAAATGAAGTGATGGTCACTGTTTGGTGGTCTAGAGCCAGTTTGATTCATTACAGCTTTTACCAAACGGGATGAGCATTACTGCAGATGTGTACTATGAAGAACTGAACACTATGATGGTTCAGCTCGAAAATCTGCAACCAGCTTTGCACCCCGCTGCTCCTGCACGACTACGAGCGACCCCATAGTGCACAACAGACGGTCTCCAGGCTACAAAAGCTGGGGTTGGAAGCTCTCCGTCATCCTCCTACAGACTTTTAAAAGAAAAAAAAAGAAAAAGAGACTTCAATTTTTTCAAGAGCTTGGATAACTTTTTGGCGGGGAAAAATTCAATACCCGAGAGGAAGTACACAATACCTTTGAAAGATTTTCCATCTGGTTTCTTCAAGAAGGGCATCGATATTTTTTTATAAAACGGCAATTTCGTAGGTACCTTATATTAAGTGGCGTTTCATATTCGGCCGTGATTTCAGTAAATATGGGCATATGTTTTTAAATGACGGATATCTTAACTAAAACAGCCTATACAGTGCACCCTTATATCGACGAACCTTCACACCGCATCGCAAATTTCAAATTACTGATATTTATATAATTTGTTACACTCATCATCATCAGCAGTATTAACTCTTGTGTAAGAACTTTAGATGTGAGTTGCGACCCGCCACGACTTCGTACGACATATAGGTTCTTCTTCTTCTTCTCTTAGATTATGGCTTCTGTAGAGTATCTTCCACAATTTCGCCAATGTCAAGTATAAAGGCAACGTTGTACGGTGTTTAGATTAATTAATCTTTACATATCCATAAAATAATTCACAAGAATGAAAAAAGTCTAAATAATATGTCGGCAACGTCGTACGGTTCAGTCAATATTAACGATATAGGTTATTAAGTTGACTGCTCGAGATTTTTTACAATTATTTGCTTTTAATGTGTTTGTGATATTCGCGTGCCAGCATGTCCATCACCGTCCGACCTACATCGCAAGGAACGTCGTTAAACATAATTCCTTTCTCTTAAACTACTTATCCCAATCATTTATCCACAGAATACGAATTAGGCAATGGTTCTGAGACTCGAGTGTAAGTTGTGCCCGTGGCAACTCTATTACTGCGTTTTAGTTTTCTCTATTCATAATGCGTTGAGAAAACGGAGACGCAGTAGTAAATATTACTTAAACAAATAGAATTAGGGCCTCTGGTCTTTGAAATGGAAAGTAACGTAACGTAAAATTCACACACGCACATACACGCACACACGTAGATACGCATACAGATGCAGACACACACGAAAAATATCAATGATTATCCATTGATATTTTTTTACATAATTTTGGGTTCAAACTAAATACCCGTGACAAATATAATCTTCTATTTAATTACCTTCCACTAAAGATGTAAGAAGCGTAACATTGGCAGCTTTCCGCCGGCCAGCTGGAAGGTTGAGGCCAATTTTTTCCAATTTTTCACGGAGTAATCGCCCGCCATTTTTGCTCTTCGCTCTGAAAAAAGAATTCGTTTCAAACTTTTTGCTATAATTAAGAAAGTTATGCCTTTAATAATAACCAGGCTAGTATGGGCAGAGCATTTTAGTTATTGCGATTAGGTACTTAGGTTGGGGCTTCGAAGAGCACTTCCAGCGCCTCGTCCCCTGAGTCGAGAGGGTAGTGGGTGCACTACACCGGGTGCTGCCCAATCTCGGAGGACCATGTGAGGAAGTTCGCCGTCCCTACGGAGGGGTCGTACGGTCCGTGGCCCTCTACGGGGCGCCTGTATGGTCAGCTCGAGTGTCAGGCGCCCAGCGCTGCAGAACAACCAAAATTCACGGTCTGCAGCGCAAAGTGGCTATCCGGATCGCACGTGGATACAGAACAGTATCCTACGAGGCGGCAACTCTCCTGGCGCGTTTTCCGCCTTTCGACATCCTGGCGGAGATGGATGCGTAGGTCTACGATCAGACACGCTCCCTCCACCAGAGCGGCGAAGGCGCGCCTCCAGGGGCGTTGGACAGACTGAGGCGGCTAGCTCGACGGCGCGCACTTGGAAAGTGGCGTCATCGCCTGCGGATGCAGTCTTCAACCAAGCGCGTCGTCAGGCAGGTTGGTGAGCGTAGTATGGCTACCGGTTCACAAAAGGGACGCTGCTACCCATCCCTCTGGTTTAGATTCCCTTAGTCGCCTTTTACGACATCCACGGGAGGAGATGGAGTGGTACTATATAAGGTCTTACTTTATTAATGGAAAATATTTTAGGAGGTAAATCTATAGGTTGTAAAAGTGGGTTTTAACATACTTTATTTTATACATATTCAAAATAAAATAATAATTGTTTCCGTTTGCTTAAAAAGCACAATTCACCCGTAAGTACTATAAGGTAACTATCACTATTATGTCTTTCTAAAAATACTGTGGTACTATCACCGAACAGGCACACGCAATAACACTAAAACGTGTTTGAAAATGGTCCAGTCGAACAACAATGTGAGTTTTTAAAAGCCCACCGGTGTGTTTTGATACTTGAAATGAATTCTATACCATTCATAGAGCCTAAAAATATTTTCCATTATTAAAGTAAGTATTACATTATAACGGCGAACTTCCTAATGTCGGATTTTCGTGACGGCATGTATAATGTACCTACTCTGTGATATGCGTGTACAAATTTTACTCTAGTCTAATTCTTATAACTTTGAAACATAGGAAGTAGCCACTTTTGTCACACTTGTTGAACAACGGGTCATGTCAGTCAATAGTGCTGCTACTGACCGCTAGATAGGGCCACCGATAACCTATCGATTACCGTCAAAATTGTTATTCGTGATTGACGCATAGAAAGTAAGTAGTTGGCAAATAAAACTATACTGTACGCAAGAAATTACTTTTCTCCTATTGTCACGATATTGGGCTGTTAATAGAATAAACTGATTGCTTTTTGGCGGCAAATACTCTGTGGCTGTATGTTGTACCTATGTCGAATGTTTAAAAGTGGCTACCAGTATTAACTAACGTGAAATTAAAGCTCGTTATCGAAATTGTTTTCAATAAACTTTGATGGAGTTTATGAACTAAGTTTAATAACGCGACTTTGCTCGTTATATAATAATAATTATTAAAAAATAGGTAACGTCGATTAAATTTGCGCTTTTATTTTTCGACCAGCCATTAACAATTATTTGTATTGAATATAAGGTGTGGCAGAGAGAGCCCGGTGGTTGAACGCTTGCCTTTCATACAGGACGTCCTAAATTCGATCCCGGACCGCGCCTCTAGCTTTTCAGATTCATGTGTGGATCAGAATTTGATTTTCACTTGCGTTAACGGTGCAGGAAAACATCGTAAGAAAACCCGCACAGTGAGAGGGCTGCAAAATGTTCTCAATGGTGTGTGTAGTCTGCCAACCCGCACTAGGCTAGCGTGGTGGACTGAGGCTTAACCTTTCTCATCGTGGGAAAAGGCCCGTGCCCAGCAGTGGGACAGTAATGGGCTGATTAGTAAATGTCTTTTATTATAAACACTAACCTCTATAATTTTATACGAACTACTAACAGGCGTCGAACAGATTTAAAAAAGTTACACCTTAGTCATCCTGCAACCACGAATGCTGCAAAGTGTTCGAAACGACAGGAAAGACAAAAATCTATAATATACGCGATGTAATCCGTTGTTTTATTATAATAAGTGACAATCGCGAAAATCTAAGACAATACTATTATCGTATTATCTATATGATTATTGACTCTCTGTATTCAATGCAAAGAGCAACTCTTTCTTTTGATAGATTTAGGTACGCGGGAACATGGGTACAACACGCAGAGGCCTTTTAGAGAACTTTAATCTAGAATGTAATGGGACACTAATCGGTATTCTCCATGGCTGCACTATAGAATCTATTGTAATCTGTGTTATATGGACTGAAAACTACATTTAACAGAAACAACGGCGTCTGCCTTTCCACCTTTTAATGAAAATCGGTCGCAAACTGTGACTCACCACTAGCAAACGGTTCGGTTTCACCATCACGCGTCTCGAAGACTCTGAGCGGATTTTCCCGTTATAACGCCGTTAGAGACTTCCATCCCCGAGCGTATTACTATGACGGCCCCCTTTGAGCGGCCAACTAAGACAAGCTAGAATTGGCACTCATGGGGTCTACTCCAGCTAGCCAACAAGGCAAGGTGGAGACGAGGCCCTAACTGACTCTCTGGGGTATTCGGGTACGCAGTGTCGCCACTCACACACAGCTCCCCAGAAGCTGTCCTGCGGTTTGTAAGCGTCTTAATAGATCTCCTTTAGACATATTTTTTTTATCTGCCCGCCAGGATTGCCTTTGTCCCATGGTGTGATAACGACTACGCCAGGGGGGTTTGAAAATTATTATTAATCAAATATATATTTACGCTGATCACTGACTCAATAACTGACTTACTGATAGACTCACTGACTGCCTCACTGACGGACTCACTGACTGTCTCACTGACGGACTCACTAACTGTTTCTTTCACGCTTAAGCTGATTCATTATTTTACTTCTTCAAGGGGCACATTAGGTTTATTACAACTCACTAATAAATAATACTTAAAAAAACGTTCGCTTTGTTTATTTTACTTCATCACCCTATTATTGTAACAATATTAAAACTTATCTTGTAACTTGTAGTGTTGCAAGTTTTAATCGTATGTTTTTTTTTTCTACTTATGTTCGTGAGATCCAACTCCAGTTCCTGATGATTCAGTAACATCACAAACATTAATATTATCTGAATGGCAATAGAGAAAATCTTTTTAAAAGTGCAAATATCAAAAGTAATTTTATCGTCATTAGTTTCCAAATCAAACCTTACTAAATACTAAAAAAAACTTATGACGACGTGAAATCGAAACAATTTTCTCGCTGAAATCATTTCTCTGGGGTCTATTGAGATAGGCTTAATTTTGTGTAACGACGTCTTCGGGCACCCCTCGCTTCGCCCCGACATCGGCTTGGCATGCGTATGAATTCCGAAGAAATTGTTATTAATTTGTGTATTTAAATCGTAAACTTTCAACTATATCGTCATTTATACGAGTATTTCCTTTAGATAAATATAGCAGAATTCTAAACGTTACTTTCGTCACGATCAGCAAAACTTGGCGACTGCGTTTTAGGCAGGCATATATCATTTGAGGGAATGCCTGAACTATCTAATTACATATTTAAGCAATAAATTAAAAGTAAATTGTTAAATCAACTAATAATTCTGTGTTTGGTCTGTGACAGGAAGATGTGATGTTAAGAGTATATATTATCGTTGTTAAGTATTAGGATACACAGAACAGAGAATTATTAGTTGATTTAACAATTTACTTTTAATTTATTGCTTAAATATGTAATTAGATAGTGCTAATGTAGAGCATGATCACAAATACAATATTTATTGTTGTATTTCCTGTCTAATTTACGAAGGGCAAAATAATACATTAATTGTATTAGTCCAAGACTAAAATGTAAGTATTACATCGTAATGTCATAGGTTTTCGCGATTATTACACATTATAATAAAACACTTAACAGATTTCATCGGGTATATTATATATTTTAGTTTTTCCTAACATTTCAAACACTGCAGGGTTCGTGGTCACAGGATTACTCATAAAATATAACCGTTGTGGGAATCTATGGGGAGGCCTTTGTCAGGGTTGCAATTCTCTAAGCTCAAAAATCCACACATCCTTGAATACAAAATTGAATTAACGGTGATAACCCAATTTGGTATTCGCTAAGACTGGTCCTCATGGCTCACCTTCTACAAAGTGTCCTTGAATAGCTTCAATTATGTCTATATTGTTTGAACGTAACCAAAAGAACAAATTCAACATTTCAAGAAAATATGAAATTAATTGGCCGTTAAAAAGCTGCACAGCTTGCGTGCCGATTCGATTCTGTGACCATCGATTCTACTTTTTCACATTTACACAATGGCTGAGGTGAAAATAATCATAATTGTAATTAGACAGCGCACCGTTAGTCAAGCTTAATATTTTCACACGTTCGTTTAGGCAACTACAAAAGAATTGAGAATCATCCGAAGAGCTAACGAGCCAAACAATGAATTTGAATTTAGAATCAATGGAAAACTAAATCGAATGAATCGACAGATTGGAAAGAGAACTAATGGGCATCGAATATCGACTATGTATCAAATATTCAAGTGTCCGATTAAACAGATTATCAATCAAGTACCTACACGTCTTTGATTCAAGTACGATAATTATGGCAAAAAGATACCGTTGGATGATTTCCCACAGGCGTCATATCAAATTGACACACGAATTTACTTTTTGAGTAATCGATATTTAGTTTTTACCTGCAAAGAAATACCGACTGAATGTGACCGCGTATCGACGAATGCAAGATCATTTCATCTCCAATTACCGAATCAAGCATATTGATATGAAAAAGAATAAAAATAACTCTCGTAGGTATCGTAAAGCGGCGTATCCATTAATAATACGCGATTGATTAAATCAAAATGGCGTTCGTACTTACGACACAATGAGTTTTTTGAATTTCGAAATAATGGTGTCTGAGGCATAGGTATGTTATGACAGCATTTCTTTGTAGAAAGACGCGGCAGATAAGTAGTTTTTACGAGTGATTAATTTCATTCGGATTTGGTTTTGAAATGGACACACTTTAATTTCTAAGGTTGTACCTTTGTGTAGAGCAGAGATTTTACGGACCGGTAAATAGTGTTGGCCGCGTTACCGATAGGCTTTTGTGCAATAAGGAATTATGAATGAATGCAGATAATGCATATTTAGATTACCATTATCATAACAGTCTACTGCTCAGTAATTTTATGAACCAAGATGCTTAATAGTATACCAATTAGTGGCGAGTCATCATAATATAATATGTTATTTAACTTAAATTATTACATATTATTATTCTTCATTTTAAATTATTTTAGGTACATAAAACTAACATGCATTCAAACATTTTAAAAAACTTCCGCTAGTCGTCTGTTCATCGTCATATTAATTGAGGTTTCGCTTTTTATTTAAAACTAGACTTGAAACGCTTATTTCGCTGAACGTAAATTAAAATTTGGTGAAAATATTATTTTTTAGGTAAAATGTATCCCATTACACGATATAGCCAAATGTTATTAGTATTAGTGCAGCTGTTTGGGCCTCACCGAGCCTCAAACGTTCAAATATATCAAAAAATACATTCACTTTTAGATTAATAGTATAATTTACTTTAATTACCTACCATACGAGAACACATCAAGTTATGAATGTAAATCAATCCCGTATAAATTCAGCTGCCTGTTTTCCGCCAATATTTGGTGTTGCCATCGTATAGATTACTTGCAAAAGCCGCAATACACTAGCTGTATGTTTTTTTTTGTCCTGGAGTATAAGTCCTTTGGCCACTGGCTATATGAATTCTGACAATGTTGCCATTATCGCCGACGATGCGCTGTTTATCTTGTTCTAAACTTAATAAAATCTATAAATTGGCTTGTGACACGTATTCATTGTGTTATATGGAATGTCTGATAGAGTTCAAAGTTAGAGACAAAAAATATCTATCCATCTAATTGTTGTTTTTCAACAATGCCCTAATTTAAATCCTAGCATTACGGCGATCACGTACAAACTAGGATGTGCTTAAATGACCTCGTAAGTTGGACAGGTAGTCATTACGGCTTCCTTTTGTAGAATAATTGGATTTTTTATTAAATGATGACCGGACAGTTTTTTGCTGAAACTTTGAGCTTTTGGCGGACACTTTACAGAGAGTGCTTGAATCCAGTTAATATATTATATATGCGTACCTAAGGCAACAAGGGATAAAAAACGTACATGATTTGATCAAGTGTCAAAATAAATTTGCGTCTCTATCAACAGGTTTAAGCGTAAGATTTCATTAAAATTCTATTATATAAAAGGCAAAAACAAGTTAGTAGCAATAACCTTAGCCACGTACTTTATACATAACATTGTGTGTAGAGCAAGATATGATCACAATGAAATATCTAGAAGTAATACCCGGCAATTATAAGTATTCAATAAACATATTAAGGAAACGGTGTTTAGATGCCAGCCCACATTTAACCGCGTCGAGGCAACAAAAAGTATGCACGTCGTAATATGAGCAGTATGTAGGTACGGGTTCCGTAATTTAAATAAACTAGTAACTTGAATATTCAATTACATGGTTTTTTACACTTTGCAATGATTATGTAGGCAGTTTAAAACTGTCTTGTTCCTTAATTTTATTGATCAATGCAAATTTTATTAAGGATAGGAGTAGTTTTATCGTTTTCCGACGGGCTATTTGTGGAATACGCAAAAAACAAACTATATATTTAAATGTCTGTGTTGAAGTCTTAATTATTTTGCTATAGATGGAACAACGAGCGGTTTGTTGTGCTTAAATATTAAATTACAACAATTTAATATGGTTAAGGTAGCCATTGAAAGCATGCGGTTGTTTCATAAAGATATTCCTAATTCCTATGTTACCTGGTAAGTAGTTAGGCTAGGTAAGTATTAAGGGAAAGGACTATGGTATCCTACGCTAAGCAAAACGGATTCTTAAATTCTGATCTATAAAGTCAAACAAGTCTTTATAGCTAGCCACAAACTATATACAGTGTTTCCAGCATGAAAATATAGGTAATAAATAAAGAAAAAGCAAAGCACCGCATTTGCGGAACAAGATGATGCCTCGAGTAAATTCATTATTATGCTTAGTTGATGTGAGCGAGTGATGTGAATTTGACTTGTACTTAGATAATTGCCTAGTATTTATTATACATACGGTAATTATAATGTTAATTAACTTGTAGCGGATCATCAAACATACGCAGGTGTAGGTATAGTTTGATTATTACAAATTTGAAAATGGTACACTCGACCACAGTAAGTTATATGTAGCAAGTGTAAATTTTACCATGTAAGACGTGCGAAATTGTGAATCATGTAAAAGTTAATACTTTTCCAATATTGGTAAAAAATCAAGCTGTAAGCCCGAGAAAGATGGACCCGGGACACCATCATTTCTTGAAAAAATATAAATACGTGCCGTGTATCGGGCTACGAATAACACCAACTCATCTCATCCCGTGGGTGTTGTAAATGGCGACTATGGGATTCACTGGAGGATGGGCAGCAGCGTCCTTCGGGTACTTTTACAACTTAACTGCCATCGCCAATCCGTCTGCCAAGCGTGGCGATTATGGCAAACCCCACAATGATCCCACAACACACCCAGACCGATCGTTGTGGCGATCTTTCAGGGAGCCTTAGGCCAGCAGTGGACTTTATTCAGCTGAAACGACGAACATAAATCATTTCCTGAATAAATCTATAAAGAAGAATTTACAAAGTATTAATTATAACTTTAATATCAACCAATTTTGTTACCGGTATCTCTATATTTTAAATAATTTCCTTACCTTCTCAACACTCCTCCAAGTAGAGACGCATTGAGGCACTCAGGCGGTGACAACCTCCGCTGAACCTCTGCCACGGTCACCTTGTACTTGCTGGTTGAGGAGAGCAGCGACAGTCGGCCCGGAACCGAACAGAACACGTCGTTGGGTGCGCACGAGCCGGTCCCGCCAAGACCGTCGCGGCCTTTCATTGCTGGACAATATTAATAAAGATAAGTTTAGGGACATTTCTCAGACTCTTCAGTGCTTTTTTTAAGATAAGATAAAAAAATCTTTTTATCCATTTAAACCATTAAAATCACTTATGAATCGTCAAGACTTTAGTTGCCAGTGTAGTTGCAGTTGCTTAGTGAAAGAGTGAGGATCGGCAGTTGCGTACCGCAAAACACCCAAAAAACTACTTCTGCACAGGTGAGGTCGGCGCTCAAGATAAGTGCCGGTTACAATCATAGCCCACTGCTGAACATAGTGCTCTTCCACTGGGCTAAATAATAAAGCTAATTTATTCCATGCCTGCGTCGTCGTTTCGGGTAAAAATATTTACGTCGAGCGCACGCCATGTAGTGATATGGCGAAGTAAATCTTCTATACAAATAATTGAACTGTTTGTTTGTAATATCAAAATAACAGCTTTTTATTAAATGCATGTGAAAGTATAATATATACGGTACCTAAAATAAAATTAAACAATTTTAGAATTTATTGTCGTGCTTTCACTAGCAGATAGCTAATGTTACAAGGAGTAACTTAGGCTAATTTTATTTTAGAAAACAAAGAAATAGGATACCGCGCAAATAAATTAAAATGCATGAATTCCAATATATGTACTCTATATGTCAACTGTCTATACTGAAGTACTTATTACTATACTTATTTACTTTTAAATTAAACGGCGGGTGAAACCATGGGGCACAGCTAGTAGACAATATAATAATTAAGTTTGAGATTGCAACGATTGAGTATTAATGCCCTATTACGTAGTACGTATTGTCCGCGTGGTGTCCGGATTCTGAACAAAGCATGTCTATCCTCCCGTGGATGTCGTAAAAGGCGAGTAAGGGCATGAACCAGAGGTATGGGCGGCAACCTGCCTGCGAAGCGTGGTGAGTAAATTTCCCCCATAGTGCGAGGGGATTCGAGTGGGTCAGCGCAGAGACGAAGAACTGTTTAGACGCTTTATTCATGAATTATCTGATTGTCGGCAAGTTTAAGTCGATATGTAGTTGATCATTACGCATGTAGCAGGGCGCACCCATGGCCGTAGCACACGCGGCATGTAACCGGTCATCTATAGGGAAGGCCTTTGTTCAGCACGTCTTTTGGCTGATGATATTACGTAGGGTTCATATTTGATTAACACAATTTAGAGTTGAGTTCTAAGCAAGTTTTGACTTTCTTTCTGTAATACGGGCCTTAGCGTCACTAGGCAGCCTTATAATTCAATGATGTAGCCACATAAAGCCACGTTGCCTGGTAGAAAGGCCTCATGGCATTAAGTCCACCTTATGTACCAACAATATATATATAGATTTTCAAATAAATAAGTAGTGATGGATTTCGCTACACTTTATTACTTTGTACCGTTTAGGCAGGTACGAACATATCGATTACATCCTCCATCAAGATTTCCAACAGGAAATTGTGTTTGACTAGTTATGTCTTTCATTAACAATGCTCGCGATTCAACTTTTACTTTAGTGTTTGATTTATAGATAGATATTAATGGAACTATCAAAATGGGACATCATATTATATTATTACTCAAAGTACTTCTTTATATTTGGCTTCAGAAGAATATTGATTACATCTTAGAGATGACGATGTAAAATAAGTAAAATGTGATTGTAAAGAAATAAAAAAACTCGACTGCGCAATAAATTGCATACGCCATATTTAAATATTAAACCTGATGTCACTCCCGCAAATAAGAAGAATTTAACGGTACCTCATATGTTAAAATCCATCAAACCGTTTAGGCTATAGAGCGTGGCAAAGAAATAGGCATACATACACTCCAAAGACATTACCCTCCTTCTGGGGCAGTCAGGTAATATAGTTTGTTTTAAATATGTTCTAATATCTTAAGTCGTAAATTTAAAAGTCTCATGTTATGGCAATAATTCATTTTAAAAGGCGTCGCGTCTTTCTTACTAATGAATTTTGAATAAATAATACATGGCCTCGCAAAAGAAATTGGAAAAAATGTATCAAACGTACATGTCGTATAAAAATTGGAATGATTACAAAATCTTCGGCTTCAAATATCAACAATAGGGCCACTAACAATCATTGCCACGCCCCAAACATGAGCCCAGCGTGATCTCCATTCTCATTGAAATATTTCTGTATGGCAACCCTAATACAATAAACATTAGTGTGTCATTATGCTGGCACCATACTGGCTATTTAACACCCAGAGCTTTTGTATAAAATGTTAAAGGTGCACGCACACTTATTACTGGCCAATTAAGTTTTTAATAAACCGACGGGAGTTTGAGACGGTCTCGTAAACTGTAGTTTTTTAGTAGCTAGGTATTCGGAAATTATTATAGTAAAAAAAATCCGTACGTTTAAAAGTAACTTGCGTTACGAAAATCAGATACTGGACAAAAAGAAAACGCAATGCAGGCAATATGCATTGGAGGTCTATGTTCAGTAGTGAACCTCTACGGGCTGAAGTGTGTGTTGTGAAACGAAGACCAAAATATTTTCATTTGCCTAAACATGTATATAAAAGAAAGTTAATACCTAACTGTGATGTATTTGTATAATTCTTTTCTTTTCTAATTCACATCCTAAGCAACAACGACTCCAGATCGCCTTAAATCAAAAAGCCATTTCCAAATTCGAAAATGCTATGTATTCAAATATCGATTGATTGATCGTTACTTTTATTTATTTGATATTGATTCATTCGTCCGTTGAATGAGATGGATTTTTTACAATCTACTTATAAAAATCGATACACGTATTTGATAAGTGCGGTATGAAGTCTAATTACACTTTTATCTTTAACGGGTCATCTTAGAAGAGTATAACAATATAGTATTTGATATGTTAATAATATGTACTTACGTTATCAGTCGTGCAATTTAAATTACACATGGACTACTCAGTATTAACTGAATAATTTCAAGCGTATCTTTGGATATCAACGATAAATTAGGGATGTTATGATGCAGGTGGCGCTTATAGTGGAGACATTTTTACGCGTTTGTTCAACCAAAAATGGTGTTTTCGTAACATTTAGATGCAAGAAACTGTATCGGTAAGTATTATACGCTCTTTTTATTCAACACTAGCTGGGACCCGCGGTTTCACCCGCGTTGAATTGAAAAGAAATTTAGAGTACTTTGACATATACACTTGACATAGAATATATATATTGGATTTCAAGGGTTTTATTTTTTTGCGCGGAACCCTAATTATTTTTCTAGAATAAAAGTAGCCTAAGTTATACCTTATAACATCAGCTATCTGCCAGTGAAAGTCCCGTCAAAATCGGTCCAGCCGTTTCGGAGATTACCCGGAACAAACAGACAGACAGACAGACAGACAGACAGACAAAAAATTTAAAAATTGTTTTTTTGTTGTAGGTATCGTATATACTTTCATATGCATTTAGTAAAAAGCTGTTATTTTGACATTACAAACAGACACTTCAATTTTATTTATTTGTATAGATTAAATTAACAGAAATATTATTCAACATTAAATTAACAGAAATATTAAATTTAGCTCATTCGCCCTATATAATAAATAACAATGTGAAATAAGGTTGAACAGCATTAGCTCAGTGGTTAAGGCGTCAGGCTGATGATCGAGAGGCCGCGAGTTCGAGTCCCACCCATTTCACTATTGACATCATACTACTCCTAGCACATATAAATTTAACTTGGTTGTATACTTGCTTATATAATATTACTCACAACGTATTCTAAGACTTACGTGTGGTGTCCGGATTAAGAATATAGCACCATTCCATCTCCTCCCATGGATGTCGTAAAAGGCGACTAAGGGACGCTAAGCCGGAGGGATGGGCAGCGGCGTCCCTCCTGTGGAATAGTAACCATACTGCGCTCACCAACCCGCCTGCCAAGCGTGGTGAGTATTGGCAAATGCCCCCCAAAATGACGACACAGTTGTGGAGGTATATGAGGGAGGCCGATGTTCAGCAGTGGACATATAAATGGCTGATATGATGATTCTAAGACTCGTACAAATAAGTATAGATCAATCGGGCTTACAACATAGCCCATCTTCCAGCTAATACCCTTTTAATTTTATTTATTGATCCCCAGTGGTAATTCATCATAAACTTCCTCCGCCCCTGGGAAGGGCGAAGGGATGCCAGACTCCAACCGGCTAAAACCACTGGAGTTGTCATCTTCGGCACCGAAGTGGGGCTACAGGTCCTCGTAAGATCATACTAGGGCCGCCCATTGGTGCCACACCTTTAAGTACATCTTGGAGGGGATGACTGTAAAGCGGTTATCCTCTCTAGCGGTGGGAAAGCGACTGTAAAAAGGCCTCAGGCGCTTCTCGGAGTGGATTGTAAAGGATCGCCCCAAAGCCACACTGTGCGCTGTGCTGCGCACACGGCGGCACGTGACCACGTGTGCGTCACCGTGTTCCCGGGGGTCACCCGGTATGATCACGCAGACTCCCCAATCTGCGCGCCTGCTACCCCCGAGCCAGCTGATTTACCAATTGTAGGTATTTTTTTAAGTATTTAGAATTTTCGTGAAACACTTACTTTTTAACAGAGGAAGGTCAGTCATGAATCCCGTAGTGTCATCCATACCAGCGTTCTAAAAAAGAGAATGAGATTTATAAAATATAAAGGAATTTAGCGCGAAATTTTTAGTGAGGCGGAAATTAAATATGCAGATAATATTTTTCTACCTCATTCATTTTGAATGTTTTTCGGTAATGGTCATGAAAGAAGCCATTAAAATTTGAATCTCCAATGTTTATTTTTAAAACGTAAAATGAGACAATTTATATTGTAAAAGTTCCAAATCATACACAAAAAACAATACAAGTATGTATTTAATTCAGATAGCGCATATTTTTTGTATCCCTAATATACATGTTGTAGGTTTCCAGAAAGTACCTATAGATATTAGAAAAAAATAACAGAGATTTCCGGAATTCTACGCTATCGGAGGAGTATTTTAATTTAGTAACCTTATTATTAAATTCCAGGACTGAGCGTACATATTTCTTAGATATTGGATGTCTATCAAAATATCGACGATACAAGGGGGAAACGAAAATATGAAACATTGATATTTCCTATATTATGCCTACATAGTGTATTCTGTGGTGAAACAGGTTATCGCGCTCAAGTGTTCACAGTCACCACGCTTTGCCGGTGACGCTGCTGGCTGCCAGTAGCTTGAACTATTTAAATTGCGTCTTTCCCTTTTTAAAAACCGATGCCCACATTTTGGTATGTCTTGTATTGTAGGAAAAGTTTATAGCAGAGGCGGATCCAGCTCTTAATGTGAGGGATCTCGGGACTCATGTCAAAATATTCAGAGATCGATGTTGCTAGTACGTCTAAGGTCCACTAAATCCTACAGTGCTGGTATGGCTCCCTGAATCCGTGGATCCACCCTTGGTTTATAGACATAAATGCACAAACACCTGGGTGTTTGGTGTCTGGACACCAAACAACTATTTGTAGGCTATACAAATATTTGCTCGGTGACGGGAATCAAACCCGCGACCTCCAGTGGAGAAAGCCAATCACTTTAGCCACTGTACCAACCGTGCTGTCACCTGTACTTCGCCACTGTCACCAGAGCCATGATGGTCAGTGCACTATTTGAGGATAAGGTTGACCTATGGGGAGTCTAGGTGTTCGCGTCTTTGGGGATATTAGATGCTGCTTGCTTCCCTTACCTGCAACTTGCAAGTGACTCGCTTCTCGTGTGGATTGGCTAGGTTGATGAGTAATATTTATATAAATGCTATTCTTACCGGCGTTTCCTCTGCGGAGTGCAGCGCGTGGTGGAGCGCCAGCTCATGTTGCTCCCGTGCGCCGTAGTCCGCTCGCCGCTCGCCGCCACCGTAACTGAACCCGCCGTGAGATAACTGGACAAATATTTAGGGTAAATGTCTTGAAACTGTATCTACGTGGATGCCGTAAAAGGCGACTAAGGGACTCTAGACCAGAGGGATGGCACCAGCGTCCATTCTGTGAAAAAGCAGCCATTCTGCACTCACCAACCCACGTGCCAAGCATGGTGAGTACTAGCAAATGCCCCCCGAAATGACTACACAATTGTGTAAATTTAGGGGGAGGCCTTCGTTCAGTAGTGGACATCCTTTGGCTGATATGATGAGAGTCTTGAGTCTGCCAGACTTTATAATTTTATTTATTTGTCAAATACATAAATAGCTTACTGACTAACATGTGAACAATAACGTTTTGAGGGAAGATGTCAATGGAATTTCTAAGTTAATCGGGGCGTTCCTAATGGTCCAATTCTAGGTCCAGTATTGTTTCAAATTAGAATAAAATTCCTGGCGAAACTGTTCGCGTAAGGGACAGACACGCGTCGGCAATGTTTGTAATTTACTCTTTATTGATTTATAAACTTATATGACAGGTAATTTCTTAATTATGATGAAGTTAACAACGCGCTCTACAATGTTTTTTTTTGCTTTGTAGTTAAATTATCTTTTTAAGAACAACCAATGTTTGGCACAGTACAAAATTGCCGCCTGTGCTCTAAACTTTAGATAGCTCCAGTGATATGTGTGATAATATAAATATAAAGAAGGTTCACTTAGTACCTACAACAACAAAAAAAGGAGTAGGTACAATAAATAACGTAAGTAATACATTTTAAAAAAAACCTGAAAGTAGTCGTAAATTGCTATTCAATAGCGTAAAATGTCACCGAGACTTCCCGGCAGCGATCGGAATTGAATAGCCCACTATCCGACTACCGGAACATTACCAACGGCTAATCTACTAAAGTGATCCATCCCTAACGTCTCCGTTCAAAACCTATTGTTGGCCGAAAAATACAGCCAACAGAACCGCGGTAAAAAAAAAATGGCTTAATACTTCGTATTTCGAATGTAGTTTCATTTAAAAAGTTCGAGAATTAGGATTAATTTCTGAGTTCACTATGTCATTTATCGAAATACAATATCTAAGTAAGTATATTTCGTAATTGATTTTAACCATTTTAATGTAGTTTTAAAATTTGCGCAGCCTATACCATTTACTTCTACGCACGTGAACGCTGTAGGTATGTATACCCAACATAAGTTGTATCCGATAATTAACTGTATAAAAGATAAAGAAACCTTTGATCAATTGACTGTTTGGATACAAATCAAGATAAAGTGCGTATTTATGACAGTAAAATATCTTAAATGATGCCAATAATTTAATCGTCAATAATTATAATTTATATGAGTAATATCCGACCTCGTTATTAAAGCATATTTTATTTATTACGCGTCATTTGTGGCCACTTCAACTTATTAGTCAAAATAATTTTACTTGCTGTTCAGTTCCGTAAAAGACGGAACTCAACCTAAAAAGTTCGGCGCTTTACTTATTCGTCAGATTTCTAGATTGCCAGTATTCTAATTTGATGGATGGATGGATTCTAGTTAGGCAGAATGGAACAGTCAACAAATAGTAGCTGAACATTGTCGTTTTTAACCGTGGCATTATTTGTAAAACGAATTGATGCACAAAGCTTTAAAATATTCAAAAATAATCTAATGCTGTTTTTAGAATACTTAAAGTTACTATCGTGGATAAGATTTCCAGTTAATGCCATGTTTCAAAACTAAAATGTAGGTACAGCTACTTTTGTTGCCGAGTTATCTTCATAATTATTTGACAAAACAGTACTTAGGTAAGTATAAAAAATTAAAACTGTTTGGCTCATGTAGGAAAGATCGTATCGACGGAAAATTAATTACATGATCATTTTGTAGATTCACGGAGGGTAACAAACTATGCGGACATTCTTTCACGTAGGGTGACTGGGGGAGGAGCGCATAGTTTCTTAGTACACTGTTGTTTACATCGATTTATACAGTGGAAGATGTTTTAGGGATGAATAATCTGTATGTATCTTAACAGAATTTCCCAACAGGTGGGCCTTAAAATGAACATGGGCAAGACGAAACTTATGTAAAATGCCCATGATGTGGCCATCCCAATATCCGTGGGGAGCTCTGTTCTCGAAATTGTTGACGAATACGTATATCTGGGATAAACTGAATAGTTAGGTAGGTCGAACTTCGAGAAAGAGGTTAATCGTCGAGAGTGGGAGTCGTTGGATAAGGGTATATGTAACCGGTCATTGTGGCAATCTAAAGGGTAGGCCTGTGTCCAGCAGTGGACTTCATTCGGCCGAAATGATGATGATGAAGTCTTCTGTCGTGGTGGTACTCACATGATGTGCATGTATGTCATGGTGGTCGCGGTGATGTCGCAGGTGTGCGTGGGGCTCGTGGTGGGTATGGTGCCGAGGTAGTAACTGCTGGGGAGCGTAGTGCTGAGCGTACTCCGCGCCGCCGCCACCTCCGCCGCCGTACTCCATGCCATGATTCTGCCGCGGATTTATAGAAGTATAGGTAGTGAAGAAGACAATAAGTGCTTAATTTAGATTGTACTTACGTGCGTACTGATTTTGAATGCAATGTTTGACATTAAAGATCGCTTTAATTTGTTATTAGTATTATGTGACGACCCTGTGAAAATTACGTCGAGACATCTGGCAATCTTAAGATTGATGATCTAAGAGGTGTATCTAATGCCACTTGAAGTAGTCAGAAATATAAAGTATAGATATGCTTGCAATGCATATTTTATTGGTGCATCTACCTTGTTGTTCTCTGCATCACCTAAAGGTTGTCTGGTAGAAAATGCCTACGGCATTAAGACCGCCTTTGTACACTTGTACATTAAGCATAAATAAATATTATAGCTCAGAATATTGTGTATACAGCTCTCCTAAAAATGGAGGTTAACGCTTCTACTCTAGGCATGCTGACTGACTGAGACTGACGATCATAGAACTAACCCTCTCACACCAATGAGGTTATTGCTACTCGCTGGTCTTTGCTGAGCTGCCGCTTTGGATGGTCGTCTTCCAAAGATCAGAATCTTGTCCTCAGCTGCAGGGTTAACTGCGTGCAGGTGAGTTAACGTGGGGGAAAACTGTATTGGTGCTGTACGGCCACCAACTAGGTAGTTCTGTTGATACCAGGCAGTGCCCCACTTTTTTAGAAGGAATGGACAATATAGCTAGCATTGACAGCAGGACTTTAGGTATTGAGCTTCTGTCAAATTCTGTTTGTGAAGCCACTAGTAAGTCACATAGTTCGTGCATACTAACCTGTTGTTGATGATGTGGGCTGGCAGGGTGAGGCGCGGGGGCGAACGGTGGCGGAAAATACGGCGGCTGGAAGTCGGCCAGCGAGGGCTGCGCGCCACCGCGAAACCCACCCCCGCCGAGACCCAGCCCGCCGCTGCCCAGCCGCTCCTGAACGAAAACGACAATGGTTAGGAACGCAATGAACAATCCTTAGATGTGGACGTAAGAAGTAATGTTAACCAAGGATAAAGGTACTGGTCTTAAGCTTGCTAATGAACCCTGGCTACTTCCTAGCGGAAACGCTAGCTTTACAAGCGACTATTACCGAAATCTGACTCAAAGCCGTGAAAGTGAACGCATTTCACGAACCATTCAGTACTGAAGATTTTATACGTGGTTACGAAATTACAAAACAATTTAAGACGTTTTGAATTCAACACGTGCAACAATATAACAACAAAAAAGCTGGCCTAAATTTTCCTATAGATACTCGTTGAAAGCACCCATCAAACACCATGACGCGATCCCAATCTGAATATAGTAATTAAAGCAGCTAATTATCAAATCACTCGTTATAACACTGGCAATTTACACCAACTAAATGATACCATTGTGTAGAACAAATTAGGGTTAAGAATGGCTCTTCACCAAACGCTATGCGAAGAGATGATATAGAAATATGAAAACGTTTTGTTAATAGGGTTTTAGTGATACTGAAATGACGGACGAAACTGTTAGGTAGGTATTGATCACACTGAGTACACACAGCTACATATCAAACTATATTTGTCCAGTATAGGCTGATCTCGCACTGTATAAGCTTTCCATACAATGAAATATCAGCTTATACTGGAAATTTATACTTTGATATATAGCCGAGTGTACGTCTTGATATAATTAATCATATATTGTAAGGTGTCGATAATTACCATATTTATGATCATTAAAGATAATTTGTTGATCTTAAAAAACCCTTCACATTGAGCATTGCTATCGTAATCTTCTTTGTTCTGTCACTGACGTGACAGTTTTACAACAAAAAGTAATTAGGTATGATTAAATTTAAAAGTATACATAGACAGGTTAGGTTAAGTACAGGTAGACATACCGTAGTGATAGCCTAGTGGTTGAACGTTTGCCTTCCATAAAGGAGCCCACCTCTGACTTTTCGGATTGATGATTCATCATTCACGAATTAGTATTTGAATATCACTCACCTGCTTAACGGTGATGGAAAACATCGTGAGGAAGCTTGCACACCTGAGAGGGCTCCAAAATGTTCCCAATGGTGTGTGTAGTCCACCAACCCGCACTAAGCCAGCGTGGTGAACTAAGGTCTAACCTTTCTCATCGTGACAAAAGACCCGTGCCAGCAGTGGGATAGTAATGGGCTGATTATGTATAGACAGGTTTGAGGCAGTGAACTGCCGTTTTTACGGACAAGCCACAAAAGCTTCTGTATCCATAAAATGGTGGATGAATGTAGATATGATTATTATCGCTAAAACACGTGTTCGAATGCACAATCAACAATGATAGAAGCCGAAGCAAATAGCTTCCTGGATGGGCTGTCTGTCCTGGAAAGAGGCGGAACGACGTGCTGGACGCTTACCGGTTAAATACCCCACTGTATTCCTTCACCAAACGTAAGACAACACCGGTACATCTAGGCCTCACAGTGGGACGGAGCCCGTACGTATTAACGCTTTTATTCCACTGTGCAGCCTTTTTTTTTTTTGATGTCCAGTGGAAATACTACATGAACTTCCTTCACCCCGGGGAAGGGCGAAGGGGTATGCCGGACTCCTACCGGCTAAAACCACTGGAGCGGTCATCTTCGGCACCGAATAGGGGCTCCAGGTCCTCGTAAGATCACACTAGAGCCCCCCCAGTGATGCCACGCCTTAAGCACATCTTGGAGGGATGAATGTAAAGCGGTCACCCCCTCTAGCGGAGGGAAGGCGACTGTAAAAAGTTCGCCCCGCAGGCACCTCTCGGGGAGGATTGTAAAGGATCCCCCCAAGCCTCGATGTGCGCTGTGCTACGCACTCGGCGGCACGTGACCACGTGCGCGCCACCGTCTTCCCGGGGGTCGCTCGGTGTGAATCCACTGTGCGGCCTGGGCCGCCGCCTAATTTCGTAGAGAAACCTTTAGCAAAAGGTTGAAAAAGCACTAGGAATTAACTGAGTAAGACAATTCTTCACTGAGCTATTTCCTTATAGCTTATCGTGGACTATGGAAAATTACCTAACAATGCCAATGTAGACTTCATTACAATAAACGAATAGACAATGATGAGTTTTTCAGCTTATACGGTTACATGATACACGCAATCTATGAATTAGCACATATGTCTTTGGTATTATGAGCACGGTAGATAATCATATATAAAGGTATAGGTACCAATTGGATATAGTAATCAATTTCAATCCTAATGTAATAAATTGAGCAAAATGTGAATCTAATGATCCTGATTCATGACTTTGAAATGTGAAAATAAAAAAAGCGGAAAACTATCAGTTGCTTACAAAAGTTCTTTTTTGCAATTTATTTTTCTATAGCTGGGACCCGCGGTTTCACCCGCGTTTAATTTAAAACAAATTTGGAGTACTTCGACATAGACACTTGACATAGATTATATATATATTGGATTTCAAGGGTTTTATTTATTTTGCGCGGAACCCTAATATTTTTTCTAAAATAAAAGTAGCCTAAGTTATTCCTTATAACATCAGCTATCTGCCAGTGAAAGTCCCGTCAAAATCGGTCCAGCCATTTCGGAGTTTAGCTGGAACAAACAGACAGACAGACAGACCGACAAACAGACAGACAAAAAAAAATGTTTTTTGTTATATGTACCGTATATACATTAATAAGTGTTAGTTTAGAACTGACAAAGCTCAGCGTCGAGTTCCAGTTTTTATCGTCACATTTGATACAACTGTTAAAGACCTATTAAATATTTAGAAATCGTCGTATTCAGTAATCGTTCTTCGTTGATATAATATTAGTTTAATATTATAATTAATTTCTAATGCAAATATTATAAAAGTTAGACCGAATTTCTTAATGAGATTTATAATATTCAATTTCGTTGCCGCGTATTCACTACTTAATTACGCTAACGATCATCTAAAACGTTCAACACAACCGCCATCTTTGCTGTCATAAAACTATGTATCCCATGAACATTTCGCTAGAGAAGTAACCGTTGACTGCATTTAAAAGTTTGTCAAACTATTCCAATTTCAAATCTCTAGTGTGTAGCCCATTCGGTTGAAATTATACTCGATATAATGTAGATCAATTACAAAACTTACGGTATCCGTATCAAGTTACGGCATTGGACACCTAATCGATTACTTTCGATCTAGTTTTTTATTTATTATCTGTTTTAATTTATGCACTTGTTACCGGATGTGGTGAAAACTTGTCGTGATGACATAGGTGCTACGATACTTAATTGTTGGTATAGAGTAGTAGCAGCGCAAAAAATATGTTATCAATATTTTTATATGCACTAAGACGTTTTATTAGTAATAAATCATGTAAATTGCTCTGCATTCATCATATTTTAAGAAGCTAGAATAGTCGTTCAAATTGTTTCTCCAGGGAATAATTCAATTAGCAAATTAATTTGTACGCAATTTAACGATCAGTCATCAGTTCATCATACATTACTTTTCACTTTTTCAATCTCCTTTAAATCATTATTTTGATACTAGTTTATCAATTTCGTCTAATAAAGGCACTGCCCTGGTACAGGCCTTTTATAGTTTGGCAGGATAAAAACCGTAGCCGGTTCTTGGGACATATTTTGACAGATGTGGTGAGAAGCAACGTACGTAATCATTAGTTTATCTATCTGTTTTACGCCTTAAAGGTCTATTGGTCGCAAGCTCCAATGCTGGAAAATGAACAATAACAGTCATAGGTTTGGAATTGAGCCCGATAAATAGCTTCAGGCTTGCCTATGTCCTGGCCTCACTATTTTAGCCTTGCGACCTTTATCAGCAAACCACAGTTCACTTGGAGGAATACCTCCCGTTAACCCTTCAGGGATACTGCTCTGCCGGTAATATTCTTGTCTCTTCCATCGTTAATTTGGCAATATGTTATGCAAATCTATGCTACTATTGCTGACGCTACTTGCGCGGGCGCTGATGTTGCAAGTGTTCTGAATTTGTTAACTTGATTTATGCGCATACGCAATACTTCTTGTAAACTAAGTTGATTAGAGCATTATACGATTTGGTCAAATTTAAAGTAAGTTTTAAAGTGATTGTCTTGCTTATTAAAGAATGCTTTCATGAGTAGCTCGTACTTCCAGAGAGTAGCGGTTCGGGGAATAAGTACATTTCAGTTTTATTTGGCTTGATCAATATCAAAAGGTATAATTGTATTGCTTAAAAAAAGCCGCGAACGCATCCATTCCCCTCTTTATATCTGGCCGAAGATGCCGGCTACGAATACCACCAATCCATCTCAACCCATGGGTGTCGTAAAAGAAGACTATGGGATTAGCCGGAGGAAGGGCAACAGCGTCCCTCAACTGCGATCGCCAACCCGCCTGCGATTATGGCAAAACCTCCAGGCAGTGATGAATGGTGGATATTATGCATTGGGGAACTTTCTCAAGAGGCAGCCGAATCTAGCAACAAAATTATCAATGCATATAGACGACCACACTCGAAAAATGTTGCAGGGATTAACAAACGCCGATGTACTTCATAGACTTTCATTGCCCTCTTTTATGACACAATCTCTCTATCACTCAAGGATAAGCAAATAAGTACCTTATTGCTGGTAGAAAACTTAATTCTGAATTAATGCCACGCTTGGCAGGCGGATTGGCGATCGCAGTTGAGTTGTTACTGTACTCGAAGGATGCTGCTGCCCATCTTCTGGTTAATCCCATAGTCGCCTTTTACGACACCCAAGGGATGAGATGGGTTGGTGCTATTCGTAGCCGGCACCACACGGTTGTTATATTTTGATATTAGTATTTATGAATAAGATTTAGGTTTATGCCGTTATTCTTTACTGATGCTTTTTAGTTCCTAAGTTTTGAAAATATGTTTTATTGTTTAATAAAGATACTAAATCAGAATACCACCACCCCATCTCCTCCTATGGGTGTCGTAAAAGTCGACTAAGGGATTAGCCGGAGGATGGGCAGCAGCATCCTTCGAGTACATTAACAACTCAACTGCGATCGCCAACCCGCCTGCCAAGCGTGGCGATTATGGCAAAACCCCCGAATGCGCCCACAACACACACATATCGGTCGTTGTGGTGATCTTTGGGGGAGGCCTATGTCCAGCAGTGGACTTCATTCGGCCGAAATGATGAAATATTCAAAATAAAATAGATATCGTCTCTTCATATTATTTTAAACTTATAAAGCACAAATATCAGTCGGAATTTAGGATTTATGTATTTACGGCTGCTTTTGTTCTGGCGCTGAACCGCCGTCCAAAGGGTGCGGCGGCTTTGGATGCAAGTGCAGATATTCTCTCTGCCATGTCCCGTTGGGTTCACCGATATGTAGGCATAGTATTTTTAGCTCCTAACATATCGTGATTGAATTTTCCCTCTAGTTAATACTTTGTTATCAATCAATATTTAATTGTCGATAGAAATAAACAATGAACGAACAATGTTCTTAGTCTCCTTCTTCGGACCTTGTCCGATTTATGTTTCAATATATCGAAAACTATTAAATTTTTCCGTGAGTATTAGGGAAATAATGTGTCGCATTTTAGACCCACTGCCCACCCGCCTTCAAAGAGTAATTAAAGGTGAATTACAAACTGTACTCATATTAGGCTACCTAATAACTAGCTAAAGCGCATATATTAACAGGTTAAACTCAACCGATTCTCATCGTTTCGATTGGGAAATCCAAAGACAATCTTGATAAAACAAAAATAAATATGTTCCTAATATTGTCTATGCGTGGAGGTGAAAGGCGGTATTGTTTACCCAGGTCGTCGGGTCAACGCGTGTTGGGTGACTCATAGATAGACACTGGCCATTATTTAGGAAGCTGTGATAGACATAGCTATAAAAATGGACGCGTGATAAATTGATAGATAAATGTGTGGCTAACTGTACTGCTGCTTGTCAAAATGGGTAGATTTTGATGATATATGTTGCTAATGTTATAAAAAATATGTAAAATGTAGATATTGTCTGAATATATCTATTGTTCGGCGATGTCAAATTTATGTTTGCTTGTTTTTTTTAATTTATTTGTTATACCCATTCATTATGCTTCCCAAAATTAATATAATAATATTATGCTCACCAAATATTGTTAAGCTAAAATGGTAAATCATATCATCATCATATCATATCGGCCATTTATACGTCCACTGCTGAACAAAGGCCTCCCCCATTGATTTTCACAACTGTGTCATCATTTTGGGGGGTATTTGCCAATACTCACCACGCTTGGCAGGCGGGTTGGTGAGCGCAGTATGGCTACCGTTTCACAGAAGGGACGCTGCTGCCCATCCCTCTGGCTTAGAATCCCTTAGTCGCCTTTTACGACATCCACGGGAGGAGATGGAGTGGTGCTATATTCTTAATCCGGACACCACACGGACAAATGGTAAATACCAATACCAAAAGCTAAAGTTCTAATTGGCTTTAGTTTAATCTAAGTTGGCCCAAATATTGATGCAGTAGGTAAAGGCTGGGGTGGCCCACAAACATGAATCCTGGGTATGAAATTAATTATTCCGGGGTCTAACTATTTTTGTACAAAATAAGAATGTACTTACAGTTATTAGATAAGTACTTTATCAACGCAATTTAGTGAGAATTTATCCGTTTAGACGGGGAAGTAATATTTTCGGTACATTATGTACGTATTTGGTGACCAATATACAAAGTATGAACTGTTTGCAGAAGTTCTATGGACATTGGGAAGCGGTGGATTGCAATCGGCTGAGTTTATTACTTATGGGCAATATAGCAGCGTGTTCTGATAAGTAAGAAATGACAAAACAGGAAGAAGAAACCTAAGCCTTGGCCACAACATCGCGTCACACGGGAAATACATAAAAATAAACAAAGGAAATCCATCTTAACTGAATACACAATCTAATCGACTAGATTTACTGTTACATATCGGATACTCGCTATCAATCAATGGCGGAATGTGTATTAGATGTACGTCTCTATCTCAATGCAGTAATAAATCGATCTGAATGTATGTATGTCTCATTAACATACCAAGTGGTCTCGTGCAATTATGCATTGTTTAGAACCATTTTATTATTAATCATCGAGCTGTTATATTATAACAATATGGTGAAAGTTGAAAGGAAATAGTTGTAATATCTCACCTAACATCATCAAAGCCGAAGTCTAAGTCAATTTTTTAATTTCTAATGTACCAATTAGTAGCACAATTGGTTGATCCTATGGAGAAGAGCCGGCAAGTAACTCCATGGATACTCATTTAAAATAATTGAGATTACAATGTTGATTGATTGAAATGATAGTAAAACATATTATGAGTAAAATGATGTAGGTCAATGTGTAAATGGAATTTACTACAATAATTTTTATTTATTACATATAATTTATAAATATAAATATAATTTATTTGCCATGGTAGTTACGCTTGATCAGTCCCGTCCCGACTCGACAAACAGTATCCGTTCACGCGTATGATGCATGCATCAGAATCGCATTCGCTTAGCTCAAACATATTGTAGGGAACCCAAATACCCGATACACAACGCCACCGCCACCAGCAAGCAATGTCAATTTACTTATTAAAATTAGCTATATTTCACACTAGGCCTCATAAGAAAGCTCAAGGTCACTCAGCGAGCTATGGAGAGAGCTATGCTTAGTATTTCTCTACGAGATCTAATTAGAAATGAGGAGATCCGTAGAAAAATTAAAGTTGCCGACATAGCTGAAAGGATTAGTAAGCTGAAGTGGCAATGGGCGGGGCACATTGCGCGTAGAACTGATGGCCGTTGGGGCAAAAAGGTTCTTGAGTGGAGACCGCGCACCGGAAAACGCAGCGTGGGACGACGCAGTGGACATCCTTTGGCTGATATGATGATTTTTTAGTTTTTACACTTTTTATGTTCACTGCGATGCTTATTAATTACTACTGTAAATGGTAGGTAATCATAAATAAATTAAATCTTTGTCTGGTTTTTGGTTTAGCAATTAATATTATTACTCAATTTATCCGAATTTGTGATAATAAATACTATGCTTCGTTCTATAAATGTTTCAGCTGGATTCTGGCTCTAAAATTTACAGCAATTGGGGTCGAACCAGCTTCGCATACCCGGATTTATATTTCAGTAAACCTACTCGATTTTACAAAGGACTTTTAAAATGGAAAATGAGATGGTATAATGTCTTAGGTTTTTAAGTATTCGAAACGTCAGGAAAAACAAAAATCTATAATATACGCGATCTAATCCGTTTAAAATTGTTTAATTATAATGAGATGGTATAAATTAAATCTAATAATTGTCAAAAGCACATTTTGTTTTATTTGTCAACACAACACAAAGTCACAACGATATTTATCAGCTATAGTTTTGAATAATGATACCAGCTATAATTTCCGTGTGGTGTCCGGATTAAGAATATAACACCACTCCATTTCCTCCTGTGGAAGTCGTAAAAGGCGACTAAGGGAATCTAAACCAGCGGGATGGGCAGCAGCGTCCGTTCTGAGAAACAGTAGCCAAACTGCGCTCACCAACCCGCCTGCCAATCGTGGTGAGTTTTGGCAAATAAAATAATATTATGACACTGTTGTGAAAATCTATGGGGAAAGCCTTTGTTCAGCAGTGGACGTAGAAAGGGCCGATATGGTGATACTTTTGAATGTCAATTAAAACGCAAAAAAACGGTAAGAGACCCCAGTGGTAGGTACTTACCTTTATTGTAGTATTATTTTGATAATTGTGTCCTTAGAAAAATATCGCCGCAAAAAATAAATATATAATTGATAAAATTATAATTTATCGTACAATGAAGTAACAGAACTGCTAGTTCGAACGATCAGTGAAGTCTTCGGTAGTATAGTGGTCAGTATCCCCGCCTGTCACGCGGGAGACCGGGGTTCGATTCCCCGCCGGAGAGACTCTTTTAGCGTTTTTTTAAGTATATCAATGTATTACCTGCACCTCGATCACACTGGATAAATCCACGTACGCCAGCGCCAAAGCTTGTTGTACACTTCACCGAAAAAAATGATTCTTTGTATAATGTAAAACTTTGTAGCACTTTAATAATTTCCGTTATATTTTCATGATAGTATTTCTTTTGATACATCGGTATTTAGAATGTCATTTGAGTTAAAAGTGTTTGTTTTAAAGGTTCTTAGCGTTCCTATGTATGTAAATATTACCTTTTTCTTTAGTGTTAGAAGTTAAGTGGTGTTATTACATTATACGGATTCTGCAGCGTTCAAATAATCGATTAATTATTCTTATTAATCAATGTCATTGATAAATTAAAAATAAATTATCAACTTAATTTTAATCACGATTAGCGTCAGGTTATCTCGATAATTACGAATTAGTCGATATTCAGCTAAAATTCATTTATTGCCATAATAGTGAAGTGAAAGCGAATGTATTAAAAACCGATATGTAAATTTCGAGTATCGATAATTACCGGTCCCTTAAAAGGCGGGCGATTCCGGCTACAATCGGTTAGTGATTGCTTTTTAAATTGCTGCCTTGCGAGCCAGCTCGATGACCGAATGCCGACTACTGCATGCTTTTTTATTTATTACCAAGTGGCGGATTTATGTCGATAGTTTATCGAATCACGTGCTAGCCTATTAAGTTGAAAACGAGATGCAATCTATACTTAATGTACATCCCAGAAGCATATAAACATTGACGTCATGAGTATAATAGTGTAGAGTATAGACAATGTTAATAGCTTCTTTGAAGCTGCAATTTATTTGTAAAGAACATACATAGATGGGGCGGGTACAAATACTTTTAGAATCTCCACGTAGTAATAAAGTGTACCGGTAAAAAAATAGCGTCAGCTTTAAAAGTTATTTGAACACCTGGTGATATAACGATTTAGAAGTCAGTATCATTAAATTGTATCTAGATAAAAAATGTAACTAATGATTTTTTAATGAAACCTATTAATCAATCGGCCGACCCGATGATTGCGAAAGTAAAAACAAAAGTTAAACAATGCCGCGCGCGGCTTAGAAATACAATAACTATAACTAAACAATCAGACGTCCTTACGGATTAATTTAATTACCAGCTTGTTTTTTAAATCCAGATAATATTATAATAAAACTGTGCAGCATTCGAAACGTCAGGAAAAACAAAAAATTATAATATACACGACCTAATCCGTTTAAAATTGTTTTATTATAATGTGTAATTATCGCGAATACCTAAGACATTACTATCCAGGTAATAATTATGGTAAATTTGGTTTATCGACTAAATCCTTCGATACGAGCTCGTGCGCACCACTAAATCTTAATAACTGTTGCCAAATAAACCGTATAAACCAATTCTGCATGCTGTATATAATGATTATGGTTAAATAGAGAAACTAGTAGTTGATGAACATTTTACTACATAACGGGAAGTTAGTTATAAATCAATATTACGATTTAGTTTTACTATGCTTATGATTTTTTAATTAACAAACCGATATTGCAATTAATGTAATGAGAGTTAATAACTTTTATATTGAGACGCTGAGTTTGATTGTGTTTTAAGTTTAAATCACAGTAATCGATTGGGAATCGGACTTCTAATCGACGTATCGGTAAAATCGTAAAGCTTGGTTTACGATCGCGCGCGTCGCGTGCTCAGCACAGACTGCCGGAGGGCGGGCGTTCCGCCCTCGGGGTAACCATGTGCTCTCGGCCTTACGATTGATATTCGATATAAGTGACCCTTTTTAATATTTAATGGTTACTATTTGCACTATTGATCGTCGAGCGAGTTCTAAGAGTTTTTTCAGAGAAATATAAAAATTGTGAATATTTTGAATACAGCACCACTTTGCGCCATCGTGTCATTCGCCTTTTTTATTACTTCAGATATTAATTTTATAGGTACCTATTTCGCTTGTAATCAATTACTTATTTGTAAAATAATGACTAGTTAATTAGATGTAGGTAATATAAGTATTTTTAAAGTTACTGGAGGAGTATAATACTGCATATGCCAATGCCATTGATAAAACTGTAATAGTATGCATATAAAACACAAAAAGTCCAAAAAAGCAGTAGGTAAATCATATATTTTATAATATTGTAAAATGTTGTAGGACACGAAAACAGAACTCAATTTAAATCCATTGCAAATCCATATCGATTATCAAATCTTTACAAATAAATAAAATTGAAGTGTCTGTTTGTAATGTCAAAATAACAGCTTTTTACTATATGCATATGAAAGTATGTACGTTACATATAACAAAAACACTATTTCTAATTTTTGTCTGCCTGTCTGTTCCGGGTAATCTCCGAAATGGCTGGACCGATTTTGACGGGACCTTCACTGGCAGATAGCTGATGTTATAAGGAATAACTTAGGCTACTTTTATTTTAGAAAAATAATTACGGTTCCGCGTAAAAAAATAAAACCCTTGAAATCCAAAATATATATTCTATGTTAAGTGGCGTCGAAGTACTCTAAATTTCATTTTAAATTAAACGCGGGTGAAACCGCGGGTCCCAGCTAGTAGATAATATATATTTAAATTACGCATTTACTCGAATAAATATCGTACAGAACTCGATCAAAGTGTTAAATAAAACACATAGTAGCGTGTCGCCCCACCCT
Organism: Diloba caeruleocephala; assembly: GCA_947459985.1. Lineage (NCBI taxonomy): Eukaryota > Metazoa > Arthropoda > Insecta > Lepidoptera > Noctuidae > Diloba > Diloba caeruleocephala. The sequence continues at coordinate 7,882,166 of OX381627.1, read as the reverse complement.
GAGGCCATTAATTAGTAGGCAGCATTGCGAGCTCGCGATTGGTGATCACTCGGCTGTGCAACGTATTCTTATGTACCGGCTACAACATTGTTACTGCTTAAAGTTCGCTAATGGATTTATTAACACTAATGTGTTATTTGTTGAATGTCAGACGAACGACAAAGAAAGGAATGTAGGTTATTTTTATGTAGTACTTTTATAGCTGTACCTCTGTTTGTCTACTATGTATTCCTTGTAAACTGAGCAGAAGTAAAATTCATTTTCTATTGAATTAGGAAATTATTTATACAACCTATTTACTAGACAAGTAACTAATTCGCGTGGTGGTAAGCGTCACACCTGATAATAATTGTAATGCTACCCAGGACTAGACCTGCGTGGCACCACACTGCGCTCGTCGTTAGTTAATTACGGCTGAATATTGAAACGCCAGTTAATATTAATTCCCGCTTTAACTATTTGAGCCGCCCGGTTTCTCACCTAAAACAGGTTTCTCGAATGGTTAAAGCGGGATTTAATACTAAGTGACATTTCAGTATTCGGCTGTTAGTCTCTTATACTGAATGATATTATATATTAAAAGAAGTAGATATGTTACATGCGTGCTATGAGTAAGAACCAAAACTCCCCCAATTGTAGCACCTCGCAATCAGTTCGCCCCAGACAGGACAACGAATACAGACTGTCACCATCTGTATTGTTTCATTAAATTAAGTAATAACAATGCCGTCGTGCGTATAGAAAATGCACAAGCTATCAAGCAAAAATAAATAAAGAACAAGGGATCTCATACCAGAATACCCGACGTGAGTAACAAACTATATAAAATATTTTAATAAAAAGACTATTCAAATTATCTATAGATTAATATTCTCGAAAAAAACACAGGCCAAGTAAAGAAAAGAGACAACACGTATATTCTATCATAGGTGCGACAAAGACATCGAGTACACGTGTTGTCATTTTAGATAGCTATCTCTTTTACTCTGGTAGTTTTTGTATCTTCTTTCTTACAGCATAGGTATGTAGCTTTATACCTACACACAGTGAGACTGGATATAACATATAATATGAATATATATGAATATGGACGTAACATACCTATGGTATAATATCATTGCTTATACCCAGTAATTTCACTAGCTACAAACAGCCAGCCCCAAACTCGTCATGGCTATGATAGCAGGCCGTCTGGATTCCCTTTACATGGACCATTGCTCTGCGGTACACGTTGAGAAAATCCAACCAAAACCTACATTTTAAATTGTTTTTAAATAGCCTATTACTAACCATAATAATTAAATATGTACTAACACACTATCGGCTGAATAATGAAACGTCAGTTAATATTAAGTCTCGCTTTAACTATTTAAATATTTTAAGCGGGATTCAATGTTAACTGGCGTTTCAGTATTCGGCCATCAGTCTCAGTCACATAAATAAAGATTTTTAATTGTTATTATTAAAGCTTAAACACTACTGCTCGGCGGTAGAATATCCGGCACTGCGGTGGTACCAAACCGGCCGGACTTGCAATAAGAGACCTATTTTGTTTTTTTTATTGGTGCCCAGTGGAAATTCTTCATGAACTTCTTCGCCCCGGGGAAGAGCGAAGGGGTATGCCGGACTCCTACCGGCTAAAACCACTGGAGCGGTCATCTTTGCCACATAAGGGAGGCACCAAGTCCTCGTGTGATCACATTAGAGCCGCCCATTGGTGCCACGCTTATAGGCACATCTCGGAGAGGGTGACAGTAAAGCGGTCACCCCCCCGGGGGGATTGTAAAGGATCCCCCATGCAATAAGAGACCTACCACCATTGAAAGTTCTTGAAAATGTCCAAGTAACACTAGCTAAGGATACAAAGATTTGTGACTAAAGAAATGTGATGCTGATTGCCTGATTTCCATAATACAAAAAAATATATTTAAAAATCAGTTAGGTATATAATTATTTTGAAGTTGTTAAGTAAATAGTTTCGTTTTAAGTAATACTTAAGCAACAAATCAGGGTTATTAAATTTAAACCCCGGATAAATACATTCATAGAAATATAGAGACATTTAAATGCTGCGTTCCAAACCTAAGAAGCTTGTTTTGGTGTAATAACTATTTTTTTTTTAAGTTTTATGTTTTTGTTATATTTTTATTGTTATGTTTGTATAACGTATTTATTTTTAATCGGTGATAACAATGCATCGGCAAACTTTCATAATCGGAGATTAATAAATTGTATTGATTGTAATCGTTGCGGTTGCATCCCTAAATTTAACGCTTATTTCGGTCTAGTTCAAATCCACTTGAAACCAATTTATTATTAAACGTTCATTAGGTTATTAATAGCCATAAAACACATCATGTAATAGTTTTATTGACATTGGTTTTAGTTTACACGTCAAAGGCAAAATAAAATAAAGCTTAGCTTATCTTCAATTTGCGTGAAAGAAGTATTAATAGGTAAGTACTTATATTTTTAAATTAAATATTAACTTTTTTATTGGCAACACCTACGAGAATTTCCCCTGACTATAGTGAACGGATTTCAAAGTCACTTTCATTAATATCCGCTATAGGACCGCCCTGTCTTCTCGTGCCCTCGGGCTAGATACCACATGCGTAACCATAGCACGAACATTGTACTGTATTCTGATTTTAAAATTGAGAATATGTTCGGGAAATTATAGTTTTATTTTAATAAGTCGTAAGTAGGTATAGTTTAACTTCGGGCCCAGTCACATGAACCAGAAGAAGATAGCTGAGAAAAAATTGATGCCGTTCCGCGTGGTGCCGGCTAAGAATACCACCAACCATCCCGTAGGTATAGTAAAAGGCGACTATGGTATTAGCCGGAGGATGCCCATCCTATACAGCAGCATATTTCGAGTACATTTATCTCAACTGCGATCGCCAATCCGTCTACCTAGCGTGGCGATTAAGGCAAAACCCTCCAACGAGTACACAACATAAACCCATGCCGGTCGTTGTTACAATCTTTGGTGGAGGCTCCTGTCCTGTAGTGGACGTATTTCGGCTGAAATTATGAAACAGAAGTCTGGGCGTTGCGGTGTATTGTAATTTGTAACGTAAGAGGCTAATAGAGCTGGAGCTCTTGACGATAGGCTGCGTTCAGTTCTAGTTTTTGACAATATGATAGGTATTGTACAACAAGTTTCTCGAATAGTTAAAGCGGGATTTAATATTAACTGGCGGTTCAGTATTCGGCCGTTAGAACTTGTATTATTTCTTAACTTAATATAATGGATAAGTAGGTACTTAATAAAATGTTACGACATTTTATATGCCTTCAGTGGGTCGTTTTACAGTTTTTAACGGACGGTCCCGGATACTATACATAATTTTAATAATTAAAACGTGAGCAATGTACCTACTCAAAATAAATTTGAGCACGCATGCCCAATTACTTCTAAGCACAATGAAAATGTCGAACGAATAGAAAAATAATAAAAATGCATTGTGCTAAAGTAGTTTTTTGAATAAAGAACGTACACCGATTGGCTGTATCGCCTCGGGCTAAATCGCAGGGTGCCGAATGTTGCCAGTCTCTCGGCCGGAAATATGAATTCTATTTGTCTAATGACCTTCCTAATTCAAATTTGTTCTTTCGATTTTTGTGAAATAAAATAAAAGCGTGTCAAAAGATTGCAAGGCCAGTGAAAAAACATACAGTAATATAATAGTGAAAGTAATGGAGTCTTTTATTCGCAATTCCATTCATTGCGTTTTTAATGTCGCACTAAGATTATTTTATCAGCGTGACTACTGTTTGAGGAAAGTAAACAGACAATAGATTTATATTTTGCCGTTTACAGGAAAATATAAGGAATTGATAAAAAAAAGCTCTAGAGAGGGATATTTTTGTAAAGGGGTTGAAAGGGCTGTAAAACAATTGAGATACTAGTAGTATTGAGACAAAGTAGGAATTAACCCGAAAAACCCACAGTTTTGAATTATGTAATTAAAATACTCATACACCGAAAGGGCACGATTAAAATAGCGCGGTAAATCAACTCGCGAGGAAATAAAGCTCATTCTTATCAAAATATTTTTCGGTTCACAAAAAGGTCTTAATTACGAAATTTCGAAAAAGGAACGCAGTAAAGAAAGTAAAAAGCCGTGCGGCCGCGCATTGGCAACCGTTATGTTCTTGGAAGTGCGTGATTGATTCCGCGCACCCGCCCATTGTGGTCAGCTGTTTGTGATGGCTGCGTGGGCAAACTGCCTGGCCATCGGAATGTGGCTACGGCATTAGGAGCAACGTTAAATTAACACTTTCGTGAAGATATGGTAAGAGAAATGACATTCGACGTGTCAATACAACATGCACCTATAGTATCTAAAGATTGAGAATTATACTATGGAATGACAATTCACCCATGTTTGATTTTCGCATTAAATTATACTTTTTAATACGCTTTTATTTATTCTCACTTTACTTGTAACTAGCCATGTAAACACAATTGTTTGAAGTCGATTTTGTCGTATCGATTTGAAGCCTTACAAGTATATATATATATATCTAATTCGGATGACAATACAATAATCTGGTACCATCAAACTCATCTGATGATAGAGCCTGGAGGTGGATAGTGGAACTCTTCAATGGCTACTAGTAAACCCCTCGAGTTTGGACTCATATGGTGTTTTTAACGGGTCCCATACATTATACTTGGTAATTAGGGTCTGATGATGGAGTCGGGAGGTCGATAGTGGACCAAGGAAGTATGTTTCTTAGTTTATTAAACTACTATAAGTATTTAAATGCCTGGACTTTTTGTCAGGACTTTTCTAATTTCGAAATGGTAACCTTATTCGCGACTCAATTACTGGGCAAATCTGATATCTGATATATAATTGGACCGACTGTCAGACTTTCGAACGTCTGACTGCCTCAGGGGCACGAACGTCATCATTTCGGCCGAATGAAGTCCACTGCTGGACACAGGCCTCCCCAAAAGATCACCACAACGACCGATATAGGTGTGTTGTGGGCTCATTGGCGGGTTTTGTCATAATCGCCACGCTTGGCAGACGGGTTGACGATCGCAGTTGAATTGTAATATACTCGAAGGACGCTGCTGCCCATCCTCCGGCTAATCCCTTAGTTGGCTTTTACGACACCCACGAGAGGAGATGGGGTGGTGGTATTCTGAGCCGGCACCACACGGCACAATGTCATAAGCATTTGTATTTATTTATTTAGGTATTTTGTATCAATTGCTTTGCTGCACTTACACTGTACACCAAGGCGCACAACAAGCCAAGTTATGAGTAGCACATTACCCTGAAAAAGGAACATTACAAACATTTGAAATCAAATTAAAATTTATATAGAAAAATTGACATCGGGTCATGTATAAAAAGACGGTCAAGTGTGAGTACGACTCGTGTCGTCAGAGGTTTCCGTTCCTTTGCATGTTTTACATAGTGTTGAGATCCTCCAATTGTACGTCTTTAAGGGACAAACTTTTATTTAGTTGGTGGTCTTGAATAGTTTTAAGTTTATCTAGTTAATAATAATTTTAATAATAATTTTTATTTTATTTTACATAAAATTACACACATTATTACAAAGCACTAATATAAATAGTTAAATATTTTTTAGTTAGCAAGGCTATGTCTACAAAATTCAGAATTCAGCCCCAATTCAGCCTAAAAAATCGTAATAAGAAGTCGCCGAAAAAATCACACCTGGAACTGGATATAAAATAAATAAAAATGTTTTTATAAACTTTAAACTCAAATGAAAAACTTGCTTTCTGTCTATTTTTGAAATTAACGGCTTCTGGGAGCATAGCTGGAACAGCTAAAGCTATCTAGAACAGCTAAAGTTATAAACAAATTAAGGATAGCTAAAAGGCGTTTTGCTGAATTGAAATTGGCATAATGAATAAATTGAGGTTCTGTGTATAGAAAAAGGTTTATATCTTAAAACTCATAAAATTGGTACTGGAATTATTGAATCGACAGGAAAAAACTAAAATATCGGCTACCCAAACGAGCTTTAACTAACGTGGACATTTTAAACTATGGCAATAATATTGCCCATTTCGAGGTGTTTCCATTAAAGATGAACTCTCTAAGCTTCTTTAAAAAAATGCATGGACTTATTAATTCAGATAGTTCAAGAAATCCTGGTTTTCATGGTTAACCATATGACATAAATCGTAAATATAAGTTTGTTTCTAATAACTCCACACGGGATTTGAAATTAATGATTTTCGGATTTATTCCTTTACTGTGCCAAATTTCACGATTGTCGTCACCGAGAACTCTCTTTGATGATCAGATAGCGGGACTTTTAGTATGAAAATACGCTTTGAAACGCCGCTCGCCGTATGTTTTTACGGCGTTAAACTAGAGACTTTATTTTTATACTTGTAATATGAAGTTATACCTTAATGTTCCATATTAATTTCAAGTTGATACCCCAAACCGTTTCTGACAAAAAGGGGTCCTTGCACACGGACAGGCAACAAAGTGATAAAGGTTCTGTTTTTTCATTATCAGATTTGGACCCCAAAAAATTATCATGAGACGAAGAAGACATTAAGACTTAATCTTCCAGATCAAGCGCAAAAATATTAGTTTTTCTTATTAAATAAATAATCTCATCATCTAAAATCTTATTATATTCAAATCAAATCCTAAAAAACTGCGAGTGTCCCAATCAAAGGTTTATACGACAAACTTATCCTGCATATAGTAAAAAATTTTATAACCTTTATATCGGTAGTCATAAAGATAAAATTGCAAGTGACATCCAGTTTCCTGATTGTAATCTATCTCAGTTTGTGTATTGAGTAATGTTGACAAGCGGGCTGATTTGGGAGCAACTTTCTATAAGTATAAACAAGTATGGCTTGTATGTATGAGTATGAGGAATACGTAACGACTGTCGAAATTTGTATGAGTTGCCACCACCGTGTGTCGGGACCACGGAAATGTTTATACAACATGTATCTAAAGTCCGTGGTGGCCGGATTAAGATTGTAGCACGATTCCATTTCCTTCTATGGATGTCGTAAATGGGACTAAGGGACTCTAAACCAGAGGGCTTGGCAGTAGCATCCCTTCTGTGGCATAGCAGCTATTCTGCGCTCACCTACCCGCCAAGAGTCGTGAGTACTGGCAAATTCCCCCCAAAATGACGACCATGTAACCGATTGTTTATGGGGTAGGCCTTTGTTCAGCAGTGAACGTCTTGTGACTGATATCATCAACACAAACCCTGTTCGATCCATTAAAATTGTACTCCTGTTTTAAAATATATACTATAAAAAAATATTTAAAGCGCCAAACATAAAATTTGGCTAGTTTTTCACAAGTTGATCACTCCACTGGGGCGTGGATTGTAGCAAAGACTCTATTTAATTCTTTATTTATTATGTTTAACTTACAGTTAATACATTGGTACTTATATCCTAGAAAACATATACAGTACTTTGATAAATATTTAACCTATTATAAGCAAACCACATGCAATAATATTTATAAATAAGAATAGTAGGACAACAACAAACAAGTTCAATCTGAGACAATTTACACATCTATTAAATAAGCAACATCGCTCCTTCTGGAACAATATCAAACAAATCAAGATGAGAAATCACAATCACTAACTACTTATTAGCGCTGTGTGCTACTTATTAACTGTGACCCCCGCCGCACACAGCGCTCAACACTATTGCGAAAACGAAAAACTGAGTCTAGGAATATATCAGTGTCACCACTGCACTCATTGGCCCATTGCTTATTGAACCAAGCATTGTTCTCCTTAGTGGATGATAGAAGAGAGTGATTCGGTAACGAGGATACCTAGATGGCACTTTTATATTCAGTTTTTGCAGTAGCTGCGGACAATCTATCTTGTTTCTTACAAGTTTAGATGAGAACATTAAATCAAACATTTGTGTATTCATTTCAAAGTGAAGTAGTCTATCACTATAAGACAACTCTCTCTTATCAACCTGTTGCATATGCCAGATGCCACATAAATCGCTTCTGTATAAGTTGGATTCTTAAGCTATAAACCGAAAAGTGCGGGCGCCATACTACATTGCAATATTCCCTGACGAAACAATTATATAGCAGGATTTTGATCTTTGGTTTGCGGAAAACTTTCCAGTGTCTTATAATTAAACCTAACATTCTAGAAGCTTTTCTTATTACATTTTCCATATGTGGACTGAATGTAAGCTTTCTGTCAAGAATTCAGTATTCCTGAATCCTTTATATACTCAAATTCTTTTAATATCAATCATTAATAATGTAGAATAAAAGAATTTTGCAATAGAATTTCGTGAGAGACTGTCAAAAGCCCTGCTGAAGTCAGTATATACTACGTCTACTTTTTTGTAGTTTTTTAAATTAATGAATGTCGTCGCGGCGCGATTGTCGTTTGTTCCGTGTGGCTCCCGGCTAAGAATAGACCACCCCTCTACTCATGAGTGCCGTAAAAGGTGACTTAGGGTTGATATCAATAGGATGGGTATCCTACAACAACGTTCTGTGGTCACCAATTCGTTCAAGCGTGATGATTATGGCAATATGACCCTTATGACCTAGGACCTAGGCCATACCTATGACCCCTACCTCTACTCTTTGTAGTGATCATTGAGAGGCCCATGTTCAGCAGTGGACGTGATTTGACCTCCGCAACCAATTAGGTAATAGAAATTCCAATATCCTATGGTTAGACTTGCATTAGTATGACAACCTGCTCTCCGAGGTACGTAAGATGTAAAGAATGGTTATCACTATAAGGATGACCTGGTCAAGCGCAGCTTACCCCCAAAGCTCTTCTGAAATGCGCGGCAGATAAAATTATAATGGAAATAAACAAATATGCTACCTCTAGTGGATATTTCTTATATTTGAATGTGGATAATTTCGAATTAATCAATTTAAAAAATATGACACTTATCTAAGCTTTTGTAAGTTATGTTGAGTTTGTATAGATGTATTATTATAATCTGAAATAAATAAGAATATGTTAAATGTATAGGACTAAAACATAAGGCAAATCTCAAAATATAACTGTCAAACATGAAAATACCGCCATTTATTTTTTAAGTTCGAACTTTCCTATCCTGTTGCTACTTGCATATAATGTTCTGAAGTTCAAAGTCTTCATAAAAGTCGTTGTAATTACGCCACGGTCGGGCGGGTGCCAATTAAATGATGTAACTGGTGTGACAAACATACCGACAAACAAAACGTTGCGATTAGATTTACAGCCATTGATATATAGGACGATAAAAAAAAGCTATCGGCAGTTATGCAACAGATAATCCGTGGAAGAAGTATAACTGTGACGCTTAGTGTGCCTACAGATTTACTAGATTTAGGCGATTGATAAATTGTTCACCTAAACCAGAATAATCATATAAATAGGTATTTTTATTATGTAGGAGGCAAAAGGAGCTTGCGGGTTACCTAGCATTCACCGCAGCTCATAAACATCCGCAACACCAAAGGATTCGCTGATGTGTACACGTTTTCCTTGTAGGCCTCCATGTCGTGGTGGCTCTAGATGGAAATCTTTCGAGTTCCTTCGGTGCCGACGATGATCACTCCGTTGGTTTTAGCCGGTAGGAGTTCGGCATGCCCCTTCGCCTTTTCCCGGGGCGAAGGAAGTACAGGAGGTATTTGCACCGGATCAATAAAATAAAAAATGCCTCCATGTCGTATGTCTACCATATTTTTGGAGGTTAGACTGATGGTATGAGTCACTCGCCGTACGATGATTGATGATTGTGATAACTCCGACGCTGAAGACGAAATCCCACTCCTCATCTTTACCGTAACTCGATTCACAGAAGTAGCCATTTTCACGTAACTGTCGATCCTTGAAGAGGAGACTTTGCAGAGCCTATAATCAACCTCTTCGTTTGATGAAATAAAAAAAAAAATACAATGAAATTAAATCGCACAAATACACTGGCGGCGGGTACACCAAACAGAATAAGAACTCAATAATGTAGTTAGAACTTAAAGTTGTGATATATACTAGGGCTGTAACGGATATCCGCTATCTGCTCATAAATTTAGATATCCGCCAAAAAACATTTCGCATATGTTTCGCAAACTTTTTATTTTAAAAGCTCTGCACCATCGTCTGCATAAGTAAAATTGAAAGTTAATTAAGGGCAGGTTTTTTATTGAAAATGAATAGTTTGTTTTAATCTTAAACACATAATTATATCAAATTATTACAAATATATATCGGTACTACATTACATCAAAGACTAATATTTCTTGTTTTCTTTTTTACGAAACTCGTATCATGACCCACATCCTCAAACCTATCATATTAATAGCCTTATCCGAGAAAGCCTAGAAAAAATATATCGAAGCTATAACTGTTATAAGATTCTAGATTAATAGGGTGCCTAGGTACATACTTTTTTTTTGCGGACATTTTTTCGTACTCCGACAGCGATTTTGTCATGTATTTAATAGTTGAATGTTTCGGAGACTCAGAATAGCCAGAACACCTGTCACCAAACTCAGGGCGAAGGTAGAAAGCATTAAAGTATAATATTCTCAGCGTTTTCCTTATCCAAGTAGTAATAATTTATTATGTAGGCCTATGTCGCTCTCTCTGATTCATATCGTCACTGAATTTATGTGCAGATTGATTGATAGATACCATATGATAGTCAGTGAGATGAGATTCATTATATATAAATCATCATCATTTCGGCCGAATGAAGTCCACTGCTGGACACAGGCCTCCCCCAAAGATCACCACAACGACCGATATGGGTGTGTTGTGGGCTCGTTGGGGGGGTTTTGCCATAATCGCCACGCTTGGCAGACGGGTTGGCGATCGCAGTTGAGTTGTTAATGTACTCGAAGGACGCTGCTGCCCATCCTCCGGCCAATCCCTTAGTCGACTTTTACGACACCCACGGGAGGAGATGGGGTGGTGGCATTCTGAGCCGGCACCACACGGCATATAAATATATATATATAATTATATTTTGTATATATACACAAAAAGAGTGAATTTAATTGCAAGGGGCCACCAGTAGTTTATAGGGATCGCCTTTATTAAAAATTAAATAAAAATGACATTTTCTTTTTTTTGTTGTTAAAATAACTCACCACGCTTGGCAGGCGAGTTGGTGAGCGCAGGATGGTTACTGCTTCCCCGTGGTGGGGACACTGCTGCCCATCCCTCTGGTTTAGTCCCAATCGCCTTTACTACGACTTCCGCGGGATGGGCTTTTTTCTTACTCCCAGGATTCGCCCTTGACACCACGCTGTTTAAAATTCGCTACCCCAAATTAATGCTCCATAAGCAAAATTAAATCGTATAACAACACTATTACGAAACAACCGTGTTCTTTTAATGAGCATCTAAATAAGCGAGTTGTTGCCAAAATTCTGCAACACGCGAAGATTTCTTTAGTCAACAGGAAACTGTAATGTATATTATACCTTGATTTTTAGAAAATTGACAAACTTGATTCACAAGTCATGTGAAATCATTAATTTGATACAGTTTTGTGGGACAGTTATTTACCTAGATTTAATTATCGATTAATGACTAGTAGTTGGAATGTTTTATGTTAAAATTTTATAATCGTAGGTATGTCGCAAAACTTATATTTAAGACCAATTCGTTAATTAAGTTCGACAGAGAGAAGGCAATTTTTTTCGTTAAAGTGAATTAAGTAAGAGAGAGAATTTTAGTTCTGTTGATATAAACCAAATAAAAACAATTGCATGCGCTTATTTCATTCCAGCGTGTCGATTTTAGATAAATATTAGGTAGCTTCAGTAACGTACACGGGATCTCCTCGTGCAGTCTCGTTCAGCAAACAGATCGTCATACCGCCCTTGTCGCCGAGGATGCCTTCAATGTTGTCGAGGAGGCCTGGCGCCGCGACACAATGCCGTTCAATCATCCTCTCCCACCCGTCCCTTGCTCACGGCCCATACGCAGCCTGTAGTCTTATCATTTCGGCCGAATGAAGTCCACTGCTGGACACAGGCCTCCCCCAAAGATCACCACAACGATCGATATGGGTGTTCTATGTGCTTTGGGGGCTTTGCCATAATCACCACGCTTGGCAGACGGGTTGGCGATCGCAGTTGAGTTGTTAATATACTCGAAGGACGCTGCTGCCTATCCTCCGGCTAATCCCTTAGTCGACCTTTACGACACCCACGGGAGGAGATGGGGTGGTGGTATTCTGAGCCACCACACGGCACTGTAGTCTTATATATTTCCTAAAATATTTAAATAATACCGATCCAGCTGTCCCTTCATAGCTTGTATCCCCCAGCAACGCCCTAAGCCGAGGTTCGAATACCGCAGGGGGCGCACATAGCTGTACTTGCTTAGTTTATTAACACGCTTTTATTAGCTTCACCTGTATGTATGTATGTTTGTTTGTAACCGACTCCTTTGTTTATAAAATCATTTTTAAGTCTGGCTAGAGGCCTCTTTCGCATCTCAATCGCAGCCGCACTTCTCGGACATTTCGGCGAGAATCACAACATATAAAAAACGCGGTATCTATGGGATGTGTGCTCAGTACAATGAAATGATAACTTTAATTCTTAGTAGATGTACTTATTTTCTTTTCTCAATATAAAGGTACACATCCAACCCGGCTAATCGTTTCTATAATCATGAAATCTTCGCGCGACATTAATGCGTTTGACAACCGTTCGGACAATTTTCAAAATCATCTATATTTAAAAAATGATGTACCTAATAATAAATAAATAAAAAAAAAAAAAAAAAAATGTTTTCTCTTAATGGCCAATAACCTTAACCATTATAGTACTACCCTTATGATATGCGTCCTTTGACGTATCTGAGCTTCTTAGCCGTTGTTTACGTGTCTCAGTTCTTCAGTTTAACTTTACTATTCAAACAACTGCATTAAATACGTGTAAAAAACCAAGGAATATTGACCGATATGATTAATCGTTTATAACATATTGGTAAATTGGTAATGAATAACCTATTGCATTCTAGACAGCTAGACATCGCGTGGGAGTGTAATAAATAAATAATCCAACAACCGCCGCGCAACGATTGCCGGGTGTTATTCACATTATAATGTCGAGACTGTGTGTGTAAAGATAAATAATATGAAAAATAAATTATTTTTGGAGCCTTTGTGAAGGAGGAACCGCTAGGTCCGACAAAGTGCGGTAATGTAAAAGAAGGTCGGTTTCGTATCATCATATGCACAGAATAACTACTTACTTACGTAGTATTCGCAACGATTTACTCCCGAGGGGTGGATAGAAGAGAAAGCCGCTAATATGTAATTCTCTCCGATAAATGTACTTATCTTTTAAGTTTCTAAGTTACAACAAGGAGCGAAACTATGTCAATTTTATAGCACGATTCCAGTTCCAATTTGGTTTTAGTCCTCTGTGACTGAAATTAGAACCTCAAAGCTGAACAGCTCTAGTGACGATCTAACATTCCAGGTAAGGATAATAAATGAATATCTATATATCATAAGAAAATATTTGTAGTTTTAGCAATATTGGTTGGATCTTATGATCTGTTTAGATATTGATTAATTTTGTGTGCGGCTCGGCGGAGTTGATATAATTTTATAGATTATCGATTTTAACATTACTTATAAGCATTACCATGATCGAAAGCTTACAAAACAGTTCTACTATAGCCTTACCAATACTGCTGCACCGCGCCTTAGGTATGCGAGCAGCGAGGTGGGGGAGCCGAGCAGCCGATCCGTTTTATCATTTTGTCTCTTTCCTTCCCACTCTCCACCTCACCGCGCATACCTAAGGCGCGGTACAGTGGTATTGGTCAGGCTATAACATAATAATTTAGTTAGACCATTTTTGGATATTTATGTTTTATTATAAAATAAAATAAACGATACTAAACAATTTATAGAGACATCTAATATTTAGTATGATGAATACTTAAACCTTGATTTAATGGTCTAAGGATGAATAGCAACTCAATAAATAGCTAAGCAGTAGATTTAAACTTAAAATAATACTGTGTTCTGGTTATAAGTATTGTAGCTAATGAAATTACTGGGCCTAAGAGACCAATGACCGAATACTGAAACGTTAGTTAGTATTAAATCCCGCTTTAACCATTCGAGAAACCTGTTTTCGGTAGGAAACCAGGTGGCTGCAATGGTTTAACGCGGAAATTAATATTAACTGGCGTTTCAGTATTCAGCCATAAATAACTAAATGTCTCAAGGTGACAAGCGCAGTTTGGTGCCAGGCAGCACTAGTCCATAGCCATGGGTAGCATTACAATTGTTATGGGCAGGCATGATGCTTACCACCATGTGAATGACTTGCTAGTATCGTCACCGGGTTGAATATAAAAAAAGTTTGTTTAAAAAACACATTACGGCTCCCAAGTAGGTTCTAATGCCTTAATGTATTTGTTATCGGCTATCACCTATTTATCTAAAACAATAAATAAAAACTCGGCCATTGCTAACGATCTCAAAAGCCCGCGAAAGATCTCAATCATTGACAGACAGACGTTTGAGCGACAGCGGTCATTCTATTTAGTATTAGAGTTTATAGTTGTCGTCTTTTTGGTTTAGTATTAGGAAACAAGGCTTTGGAAAACTTGTGCTTTTTACATTTTATGATTCAATTTCCGGAGGAATTTCCAAAAGGACGTCCACTGCTGAACAAGGACCTGCTTCATAGATTTCCAGCATAGTGTCGTCATTTTGGGGAGAATTTGCAAATGATTTTTCGAGGATGTATTAGAATTTATCGCGAGGCGCGACGCATGGCGTCCACCCAGACTGTGAAGAAATCAAGCTAAAGGTTTATTTTAAGGACTCAGCTACACTAAACTATGGGTCAGTGGTCCCCACCACAAGACGGCAAGGCACGGTCAGTTATATGACTTAGCTGTATTACCTAATCTTAAGGTAATTTTCTGAAAATGATTATGTACTGTAGGCTCCCCTGTGCCTTTGGGATTTTCTGTTTTACTTACAGTATACACATTTGCTCTTTTAGAACTTTGTAAAATGGATAGCGAGGCCATATGGCTCTTGTTAGCACCGACCGCTCAGAAGTGTTTGAATGATCGGTGTAGGAACTTAGATATGGTGCGCTTTCTGCCTTTCGATATGTTGCTAGAGATGGATGCGTGGGTGTATAACTAAACACACTTGTACAGGATAGGACGTGAGTTCAAGGCACAGTGCCGCCATTCTGAAGAGCTGTGTGTGTGTGTGTGTGCGTGTGTGAACTCGGAGAGTGTCCTGCGTGGCCTGCCGAGCGGCAGATCCTAGTCAATTGTATCGGGCAAGATCTCGTAGAGGCGGCTATGCTGGCAGAGCACGAAAATTAAGATGCTATGGTCTCCTGTGTTGCCGTGTGGTGCCGGCTCAGAATGCCACCACCCCAACTCCTCCCATGGGTGTCGTAAAAGTCAATGAGGAGGAGGATGGGCAGCAGCGTCCTTCGAGTACATTAACAACTCAACTGTGATCGCCAACCCGTCTGCCAAGCGTGGCGATTATGGCAAAACCCCCCAATGAGCCCACAACACATCCATATCGGTCGTTTTGGTGATCTTTGGGGAGGCCTGTGTCCAGCAGTGGACTTCATTCGGCCGAAATGATGATGGTCTCCTGTGACAGTGTCATGCTCCAGAAGGAGGTCGCAAAGCACGATCGGGGAGGGCCGATCTCGCTCGAAAAAGAAAGACACGGAGCCGGGGTAACAACCATAGCGGCGGCTATGTCTAAGACGCCTGAGATCCGCGTTATCGATACATGACGAGGGGCCTCTGGGTTTGCAAGCGTGCACATCGGGGAATCTGCGTGCGCATATTGAGCTATCCTCAGGGAGAAGACGGCAGTGCGCACGCGGACACGTGCCGCCGTGTGCGCAGCACAGCGACGCTTAGAAGGATCCTTTAGAATCCCCCGCGATATTTTCTTGGGGGGAACGGCTTCTTTACAGTCACCTTCCCCTCTGCTAGAGGGGGTAAACCCTTTATAGTCATCTCCTCCGAGATGTGCCTAAAAGCGTAGCTTTAGATGGAGATTTTTAGAAATTTGGAGCCCCCTTCGATGCCGAAGATGACCACTCCAGTAGTTTTAGTTGGTAAGAATCTGGCATGCACCTCCGCCTTTCTCCGAGGCGGAGAAAGTGTATGAGGTATTGACACCGGATTAATAAAAATATAAAAAGGTACTCATAATATGATTTGACGGCACGGTTGGTGCAGTGGCTGATACAGTCGGCTGCTGCGCACCGGTTCGTGGGTTCGATTCCCGCACGGAACAAATATTTGTACGATCTGCAGGTGTTGTTCCGGGTCAGGGTGTATTGTGTGTGGAATTTGTGTCTGTAAACGCTACCACGACACAGGAGAAATCCTAGTGTGGGGCAACGTTATTTAAAGAGAAAAAAAACGAAAAAAAAAAATGCAGGATTGACTCGAAACAGTTGGTTAAGTCCTGTATGAGTATATGTATCATAAATTTCTCATTTTCTTTGGTCTATGGAACAGTTAAACATGTAATTACATCGTTTGAAACTCCCGCAACACTTTAGTGCACGTACATTTCTATACCACAGTTACTAATGTTAATACTTCTGAATCTTACCTGTATAATCACTCGGCCATCGGGCGATACGCATAAAAACACAATAGGTGTGTACTCTGAAGGTATGTTATTGTTGACCAGCCATCGGACGCTGTTAAGTAACCTCTATGTTTCTCATCATATACTCACTTAGGAAGTAAAGGCGTGAGTTCACTGTCCTAAGGGCATTACGACGTTTCTGATTGAATTGAACCCAATCATAAAACGTTTTAGATAAACAATTCGTATACGAGTAAAGCGTAATTCAATTTCTCAGTACTAGTTTCAATTTTTATTTCATAGTAAAAGGTATGTTTACGGATATGGCAAAAAGCTGCGAGTATCCAATTAAGTTTACAGTAAACATAATTTAGATCGCATAAACAAGGTTTGCGGTTTCTCTATTTTTCTTTTTTGGCAACATCGAACGTTACCTGCCAAACGTAACAGAACTATCAAGCAAAACTTATTATCTAATTCTAGGAACTCTGACTCGCCTTATCATTGCAGTTACCACTACTACGTGTCCTAAAATATAAAAATAAAAACTATATGTATAAGCATATAAGTCTAGCCAATGTTGGTCGTAGTAGCTGATCCTAATTATGGCCAACGTTGGCCAAACATCTTTATTTATTACTGTTTTCGTATAGTTAACGTAACCTACTAAAGTAGATGGCCATTTTATAATGGAACATTACAGTCTGCACCAAGAAAAGGCATTTCAATCACTCATTAATATAAAAATACTATACTATACTGACATTTAGATACAGCACAGGAATCACTATCTTCTTAGCAACAACTCAGCCCTCACAGTCCACAGCTCATAAAAAATGAGTATCGAAAACAAATAGTACCTGTTGTGAAATTATAAGCTAGAGGTGTTCGCGTGGGTGCCATAGAACTCACTTGGCCAGTGTAGTCAGGTCTGTGCTAAAACTAACCATTTGTAATAACTGGCTGTATGGGCGAGGTGTCTAAAACGAATCATTTGTTATATGTGTAATACACTTGCGTGTAGATGGAGAATGTAAGCTTTAATTATAGCCAAGTTATTTACAATATTACACCTAGTGTATGGACAGTTCCATTCGTTTCCATGTGGCATCCCGATTAAGAATACAGTACCACCTCTTCTCCTCCCGTGGATGTCAGTTCGTGGAACAGTATACTGCGCTCACCAATCCGCCTGCCAAGTGTGGTGAGTACTAACAAATTCCCCCCAAAATTACAACATAATTGTTGAAATATTTGGGGAAAGCCCAATAAAAAAATGTTCAACAGTGGCTGATATAATGACGATGATGATGTATGGGGAGTTTCCAAAAGCTTTGATGGACAATTTTGGGAAGTCGGTGTCATCGGTAATAATTTTGACAAGAACTACAGTAATGAAATCTTACGGAAGCTACCAGACAGAAAAGTTCAAAAGCTTCCGAAAGTCGTAGGTTTTACGTAAAGCAATGCTCATCGGCAGGTGGTGGAGTATTTTCCGCGAAGCTTAAGAGAAGCCTAAGTCAGTCAGTGAACTGTCATGAGCTGAGTTGATGATTCATATAGAGAGACTATGAGATATAAGTATTTATACTGCACCCACGTAGTAAAAATAACAACTATTTAATTTTATATATCAAACGTTGTTTTTAAATAGACATCCTTCATCATTTCAGCCGAATGAAGTCCACTGCTGGACACAGGCCTCCCCCAAAGATGTCCACAACGACCGATATGGATGTGTTGTGGGCTCATTGGGGGGTTTTGCCATAATCGCCACGCTTGGCAGACGGGTTGGCGATCGCAGTTGAGTTGTTAATGTACTCGAAGGACGCTGCTGCCCATCCTCCGGCTAATCCCTTAGTCGACTTTTACGACACCCATGGGAGGAGATGGGGTGGTGGAATTCTGAGCCGGCACCACACGGCACCCTTGTACCACATCCTTGTACCGTAATAATCTTTTCAGTCGAAACAAGGACTGATCTGGGTATGTTGTGTGCCTTTGGGGGTTTTTCCATAATCGCCAGGCTTGGCATGCGGATTGGCGATCGCAGTTGAGTTGTTAATGTACTCGAAAGAGGCTGATGCTCAACCTCCGGCTAAACCCATAGTCATCTTTTATGACACCCACATGATGAGATGGGTTGGTGCTATTTGTAGCTGGTATCACATGTATTCCTCTCCTTGTACAATTCAAGATGATTAAGTATGGTATGCAGCTCATCCAACATTTGATCAAATTTCTATCACATCAGAAATTTCAATGTTCAAAATGGGATGTTTGACAACTGCCATGTTCAATTCTAAACGCATTATTTTATTTTTATAACAACGGTGCCTTGTGTTATAAAGACATTGATTGCTTTCATACCCATTTAAAGAAATAATTGAAACAATAAATAATAGCTTTAAAAAAGAACATAAATCACGCTTTTGTAGATAATCGAACTAAAAAGTAGTTGTTGTTTTACGCATTGCTGAATGTCCATGTTGCCTGTCCATAGTCTCAATAACTCCGGGTGGTATTTATTTACCCAAGCATCTTCCTTTTGACGTTTAAGTAAACAAATTCTCCCTCATCATCAAAATCATCTGAAAAATGAGACACTATTCTGGTCTCATCGCACTCTTGCCGCGGAAAACTGATTCGACATCTTATGGAGGTATTATTTTTTGCAAGTTTGTGTATGTCGATGAATTTATCATTTTTTCCCGGTATCAGAGATGAAAAAATCGCTTATCCTGAGGATCCTGGCAAGGATAATGGGACAAACTATTTAAATTATTGCATTGTCATCAGTCCTTGATAAGTGTGCGAAGTTTCAAATCAATCCGACGTTTTGAAGGGGATTAAAATCGAGTTGAAAAATTCTGTTACATAGATACATAGATTCTTAAATACATACCAAGCTAATAAAAGCGTGTTAGAAAGAAAAATATGACGAAATCATCAAATTTCTTTGATCAACTGTACATTGGACATTCGATAAGTGGCATACCACCCTAACCCGCTAATGAGCGTAAGTAAAAGAAAGATTACACCACATTATAATGAATTCATATCGCATAGATTAGGATAATGACATCATTAAAGTCTAGACTGTTTGATAGACTGTGCGTCTGGATCTTTTTTTGCGTCTAGTTAGATTTACAATTGTATTCTGTTATGTTTTTTGATCGTCTGCAATAATATTGGTCAATGTAGTTAATACACCAATGCACTGATTGATGTCGTATATATATAATAGTTCATTTTGGCATACATTAACGCCCATCGCTTTAATTTATATCAACAATGGTTTTTTTTTGGTAGTTACCATCAGAGAAGGTATCAGGTCATTGAGCAGTCTACGTTTAAATTGACTGCGAAAAGTTTCCTTATAAATTGTGAAGGTCAGAAAACTTTGTAGATCTAGACCTAGAAGAGACCATGTCACGAATGGAAAGACTGCGAACAGTTTGTGTAGTGTCGTAGAAAGCCAAAGGCCAATGTACACGTTAATATGATGACAAAGCTTTTTTTTTTCTCTTCCTTCAACATTATACAGCCCACTAAAATATATTTTTAATGTTCAACTTAATTCTTTACTTATGCTTTTAAGGTATTTATAAGTTACCAGAACATCGGGCCTTTATAAAAGGTCATGTTGTTTGCAAATATACCTACAACAGCTAGTGACATAGGTATGTAAGGGTTGTAGCAAGCGAAGTTATATAACAATATACGAATATTGTGGTTATTTGTAACTACAAACTTCCAACTGGAAGAAACGGCATTTTATTATGTAGATTATGTAACCTTTTTCGAAAACTCGCACCACGTACCAGCCAGTCCGTCCATTCCTCATCACGAAACAGTATAGTATTAAACACGACATATCAATCGCCTCCACTTGAGCACAAGGCTCATTGTATTCTGGTTTCTCAACAGCAAAAAGTGTACCGTCAACCGGCCAGCTTGACACATTTACTTGTGGCCTAAAGGTTAAAGAACTCCGAATGCTACTATAAACAATATATCAAGTCGGACGTGTGTTAAAATTGGATGTTAATTTCGGCGTATTAGTTTATAGACTTTATAGCACACGAGTTTTCACTTGCGCGCTTCTAAATTGGGTTTGAAAAGAATTATAAACATTTGAATGTATTTCGAAAAATAAGCCGCCTATAGACACTTGGTCACCGAAAGAATGGTTATGCCGCAAGACATTCAGCGGAGGACTGGGTGCTGTGACGCACCTTGGTAGAGGCCCTATGTTTAGCAGTGGACTGCGATAATCTGAGTTGATTGATCCATTGATTGAATGGACCGATGATGACCTAAAAAATGGAGCTGCGGTAGACTGGACGTGGAATAGGAATATCGAGTGTGTGGGTGAAGCTTGGGAAGGGACTTTTTTGTAAGGTGGCGACATTGTCATGGACTTCTTCCGCCGCCGCCGTCGTCATGGGTAAGGCGCAGTGTAAATCGTGCGGGACTAGGGTTTCTGGCTTCTCGACCTTTTATTTCCTGAGGCACGAAAATTCTCGACCAGGATTTACAAATTGCACTTATTAATTAACAAGTCAACATTAAACAAACTATAGGTACTCGGCTGGTCTAAATAAAAAGTAAAAAGTAGGGTAGTATTTCAGTTTTTATAATTATTGGGTCCCTACCAGTGACGAAATGTACAACAGCCTTTAATTTAATAAAATATAATTAGTAAAATTAAACTTTAAAAAAATACTAGACCATATTTCGATAATTATAAAAACTTGTTTAGCAAAACAAACATTTTACTACCGACTTAAACTAAAAATAGCTTTTATACATTTTTTTAAAATTAATATATAACGTTGCCCCACACTACGATTTCTCCTGTGTCGTGGGTGTGTTTACAGACAGAAATTCCACACACAATACACACCCAGACCCGGAAGAACTACCTGCAGATCATACAAATATTTGTTCTATGTGGGAATCGAACCCGCGACCCGGAGCGCAGCAGTCGACTGTAGCAACCACTGCACCAACCATGCCATCAACAGTCTGTCTGCACTGAAGAAGTCCCTCTAAGGAGACACTATTTTTCGCAATTTGTAATCATGTTAATGCTGTTCAGAAATATAGGACCAGATCAGCAAATCAATATAGAATTATAAAATATGAAATGTAATGTAATTCCATGTGGTGTCCGGATTAAGAATATAGCACCAGTCCTCCTGTGGATGACTCTAAACCAGAGGGATTGGCCAGCAGCGGCCCTCTTATGGAACACCAGCCATTCTATGCTCACCAACCTGCCTGCCAAGGTGAGTACGGGCAAATTGGCCCCAAAATACGGCGTGTAACCAGTTGTTCTGGAAATTTATGGGGGAGGGCTTTATTCATCAGTAGACTTTCTTTGGCTAATTTGATGATGTAAAATTCGTGTTCTTCTCTCTTTGTAATGCAGTTCAGATATAATAGACAATGAAGATGGCTTTCCGACGACTTGTTCACAACTATACAAAATGCTTTCCAATCGTGAGCACAGTTAGTAAAAAAATAAAGTAGTAAGTGTAGTCAGTATTCTAATGACTCCCGTTATTACTTTGCATAATACCTCTAACCATACTTAAATTGTGAAATAAATAATTGCATTTTAAACCAATAGCTTCTTTAACCTCTAGAAATACACATTACAAACACATAATAATTGTAGGCTATAACAGGCAACAATGCATAGTTTGCTAATTTTATTTTAGGTGTTCACATACGGCTGAAATAAATAATCAATCTAATCCGAAATCTTTGGATTTTGGATGAAGGATTTGGCTGTTTTTTCTTTTAAATGTGATCTTAACCCCAGAACAGATTAAATTTCTAACTCTTAGCTCTGAAGATTTTAGATTAGATTGATTATTAATTTCGGCCGATAGTCGTCTTATCTTACGAAAAGGGCAAATTGCAAAAGCCCTACGTTACAGGAGGAGCATTTTGTGATATTTTAGCTAACAAAAATAATCAAATATTTAATTCAAACGCCAATCAATATTATCAGATATTTGCACATTAAAATATAATTAAAATTCTTAAAACAACTCTCAAAAGTAAGCACTTTTGTGCTTCTGTGAAAAAAGGATTTGCTTCTGTGAAAAAAAGGACTGCGCGTAGAACGTAGGTCGAACCTGCACACGAAACCTTAGGTCGTGTTGGGAGACGACCCACCTTTGATATGATCAGTTTGCGTTTAGTCTGTTTTTTTTCTCTTACTCTCTTAACCTTTTTGTTAACTTCTGCTCTTGGACACAAGAGACGATAGAGCACTAAGCTTTCGAAAAATTGCACTATGTATTGCGCCACTGTACGTCTGGTTCCGAGCTTCAAGTCTCTTTTTGCAAATTAAAAAAATAAATAAAATGTTTTCTATTCACTTACTTTTAAATTGAATGTAGGAAGCGCGACGGAAGGGAGAAAGTCATAAATACTCTTAGTGGTTTCCTATATCATTTTCATTGTTGATGAATTAAACTTTTGCAACCTTTCCTATTTAATTACTTTTAATTAAACCAATGGTTTTAACCAGGTTAAAATATAACTTTTAAGGCGTGATACACATTAAAAGTTATAAACACGGGGATTTGGATTTAAAACAGACAGCACCTACTATACTACAAATACTGATTTCAGTCGCATCTAGTTAAATTGGAAGTCTACCTTAGCATAGTTGGGATAAGGCTCGCAAATAAGATGAGTACCGTAATCTGGGGTGTATTTGTAGCTCCTAAATAACAACAACGCGACGCGAATGAAAACCTTTTTCAAAACTTAGTGTTCCCAACTTTATGAAGACTTTATTTCTGAATAGGCACATTCAATGTTGCATTGACGCGCTTTAGTAAGTCTCCAAATTGTTATTTATTATTTACCCCCGCAGTTGCAAGCTTCTACATTACAGTGCCAACAATATTAAATCAGACTCAAAAC
Source organism: Diloba caeruleocephala (assembly GCA_947459985.1). Classification (NCBI taxonomy): domain Eukaryota; kingdom Metazoa; phylum Arthropoda; class Insecta; order Lepidoptera; family Noctuidae; genus Diloba; species Diloba caeruleocephala. The sequence continues at coordinate 7,858,603 of OX381627.1, read as the reverse complement.
CTGTCACTACTGGAGTATACGATTCAGTCACAGTGTATAACTGGGATTAATTTGCTGTATCTAGTACGACTAACGAAAAATTACCTGAACACCTAGTATATATTTAAGAAAAGACTACACGATAGATCTTAAGTTCATTGAAGAAAATGTTGTTCTGTTTGTTTCTAAAGCGTAGTATTTAATTAAAACCTTATAAATGAATATGCTACTAAGGCCGAGCGCTCCTGGGCTAACACGTTTCGTGTTTACGGTAGCGGCATGTGCGATAGGGTACTGTTATACGAGTAAATGAGTAATACGTTTTTGTGAGTTGTTTGATGCTGGCATGGTATAGTTGAAAAATAAAAACAAGTGAAAAAGTGTGTCTATAGTTCCTCTATGGCCAATGTTGGCGCATATTTAATGTACATTGGAATATTAGTGAGTGATTCAAGATTTTCAAGAGTATCGGACATCAAGTTGTAACCAACATAAGTGATTACGATGTTTCATAGCCGAGGAATGTGGATAAAACAGTTGGTGTTGGTAGCTTTTTCACGTTTTAATAACTACAAGTTGTGGCTACGTAAATCATTTCATAACTGAAAACTCTATACTAAAATTATGCCTAGGCGAGTGTGGATCATTAACTAGTGTAAATTGTTTGAGATTTGTAAATAGAGATCAGTGACTACAAAAATGGCGGCGGTCCGACATTTTTTGACAACGTACCCTATTACACTGCTTTGGACGTGGCGACCTCGGACGAGGTGGACAGACAACCAGTAGCTAGAAGTCATTGGATGCGGGCGGCAGTCTATGGAAGAGGCCTTTGTTCAGTAGTGGACATTCTTCGGCTCATATGATAATAAATATAATAATGATAAGTTCAAAGTTGTATTTTGACAAAGAAAAATTAGTTTTATTAGTATGTTTAAAATGCATACATTTATTCCAAATAAATGTATGAAAATCGTGGTTCTATTAACTTGCAAATTGACGGCACGGTTGGTGCAGTGGCTGATACAGTAGGCTCCGGGACCTGGGTTCGATTCACTGTATGATCTGCAGGTAGTTGTTCCGGGTCTGGGTGTATTGTATGTGGAACTCATCAAGTCTGTAAACGCACCCACGACACAGGAGAAATTTAAGTCAAGGTTTTTTTAATACAAAAAAAGAAGAAATACTCTTATCAATACTTACTAAAAAAAAGAATTTCGATACTGTTACTTGCTGCCGTCCTTCTATTTTGTATTTGTTCGATGACAGAGCTAGATTCTAGTTAAATCCATGACAATGAGAAAATATTCTTAATATTATCCATATTTTTTAACGGATAGAGATCGCGATTATTTCCACATTGTAACTCCATTGTGATCGACTAACGGCATTAAGGCGACTATTGTCGGAATTAGACGACTATTGTCGGAATTAGCTGAGTATTGTAAGAATTTCGGCGTCTTATCGCGTTTGAAATCTAATCACGAGATATATTTTACGCTTTAACATAAACGAGAAGGCTTGAAATTATTCCTACTTCGAGTGATTTGTTCTTTGAGCTTCGGTTAAGAGGCCAATTTCTTTTGTTTCTTTGGCATATATATATGTGTGTGAAAATAGAGCTAAATATAACCTCACCATAGTTACCCACATTTTTTTTTTACAAGCCGTGGTCATGAAATTACTTCAGTCGTTTCAATATGACGTGTTAAAATGTCTGTTAAGACTAATGACCTAAAGGGTCTATTCAATCAATTCAATCTGGATTCTCTATGGAACCGGGTCTGATAAGAGCTGTAAAGCTAGTCAGTAGTAGTTTGAAGGCACAGTTAGCACAGTGACTAAGGGATTAGCTTTCTGCGCAACGTGTCGCGGGTTCGATCCTCACACGGAACAAATCTCTGTATGATCGTAGGGGCCATCTAGCAAAATAACCAGTTGTGTTTTTGTATGCAAGTGACAAGTTACTACTGACAATTAGAACATAAATTGAGGTTGCAGCCGGCAGTGATTACGTAAAATCACGGACTCCAGTGTAGTCGTTAATAGAGTTGGAGTATTTAGTTACTAAGAGTTAGTGACGCGAACCATGTTATAAACTCGACTTACTACTGGTTACTAAAATAAATACCAGTGATAAATCTTTAAAATGTTGAAACGTTAAATGAGGTTATAGATGAATGTACTGTTAATGCACGACTAGATTTCTCAAACAAAGCTTACTTGGACAATAGATTATAGCAACCTTTAGCAAGTATATGCATATTGGCTTCTAAAGGTCGATGGAGAAACAGGTGCCTGTATTTTTTATCCTGATAAATTTTATAAAGAGTCTAAAGATAAATGACGACAACAGAATCAAGTAGGCAGTTTCTTTGCTACATTAATTTTCATTTTTATCGGAAATGTACCAAATGGAAATATTACAACTACTTACATCGCTTTCTTGTTCATCGACCTCCTTCATATTATATTCAGTTTCGTTATTACTCATCGTCTTATTTTCTCTTGTCTCCATTGAAACAGACCCAACTTCATTCATGTCATCGCCAACCTGCCCGTTTGTTTTGTATCCCAAATCGTTACCACACTGCCTCATCTCCAATCTTATTTTACTCGGTTCCTTATCGATGATCATGTTCGATTGCACGATCTTGTCGATATCGTAGTTGTCTACGAAGCTTTTCAATTTCCTCTTTATAGTTTGAGGCAATTCTATTTTATCGATAACATTGTTGTTGTTTCCAAATTTAAGCGTGTCCAAGTCGCCGGATTCATTTGTTTTCCTACTGTCTTCATAGTCAACTTGTAGCTTCTTTCTTTTCAAATTGAAATTCTCGTTGAATATGTCGTCGACTGTAAGGTCTCGGTCGGCCATATCGGGCAGGTCAATTCCGTTTATTTTAGTCATTGTAGCGAATGTTCTGAGTTTCTAATTGATCACATTGTGCACACCGGCTGGGGGTTATCTCTTGCCATTGTCGGTTTAACGCGGCGTAAATCATCGACAGATCATTATCTATCGGCCGAGATGACCGCTATAACCGACCAGTTACAAGTGGCCTCTAATTTCAGTACACAAAGTATACATAAATCAATTTGTACAAGATCTATATACGCTGGGGATACTGCATTGTTACCGCCTCACGTTGGGCAAGTATCGTGAACTTTTACACGATTATTGTACCGCCATTACGTTTCGTATGAGAATTCTATTTTCTTAGATCAATGATTTTCTTTCGTCCTGCTCTTTGGTGTGCATCTATCTCTGTCTTACATAAAATAATGTTATTGTTTACTTGCCCCGTTATTATTGATGGTATAGGAAATTGCCTGACCAATATGTGATTACCTCCGCATTGGTATGATTATGATCAATATTCCTGCTGTTAATAACTTTATCAATGAAAAACAAAAATCTGTACACTTCGAACTTTGTCGCACTGTTCACAAATATTAATAAAATTCATATAATCATCCACCAGAAAGTTCACACACACCCGCTATAACATTCCATTTTTTTAAAGATGTTCAATGGCGAGTCAATAAAAAAAATTGTTGTCGTATATTCTAAATTCGAAAAGTAAAATTTCGATCGTTGGCGCGTGTTCGAGCCCACGTGAGCAGTCGGCAGTCGCTCGCGGCCCGAGGCTATCACATGGAGTGGTAGGTACGCGCGCGCCGCGAGACGTAGCCGTGATAAAGACGGGGAGTGGTGCAGAACATCGTAGCTATGCAGATCAAGAAATACATTAACATTTAATAACTGATGATGAATTGGTTAGTGACAGCGGAGGTCGTAGATTTATTGTGTGCATAATTAAATTGCGTCACAAATTTTAGTAGTTTATTTTCAGACTGGTTTATTGGTTTAGTACTATTAGGTAATCTGAGTGGAAGGACGCCGTGGCGATTTAGCTGGTAAGAGTCCGGCATGCCCCTCCGCCCTTCCCAAGGCTGAGGATGTCCATGAGGATTTCCCAAAGACAAAGAAACGGTTTAGTGGTCGCACTCACTGATCGGTAAACCATTGGCAAGGTTAAGCAACGCTCAGCGTGGTCTGTCTGTGGTGGTTGACTGCATTGAACCAAGCGTCTCCGTGCTTCGGAGGGCACGTAAAATCGTCGGTCGCGGTTGTTGTCATTGGACGGCGTGAAGACATAGCTACGATTTCGTGGTCGGGTTAAGTTAATCACTAGACTGGTTGTTGTCAATGGACTGCTCGCATTGGAGAGCCTGTTTAGAATGGAAAAGAGCAACCTCCGTATCCTAAATTGATAATTTCGCAATCTGTGATCTCCAAGAAATAGAAACAAAAAATATATGTCACTGAGTATAGACATTAGCGGGTCACGTGACGGTTTGACAGTGCATTTTATCTATCTATCTTTTATTCGATGGCGATCAAACATTAGAAATGTTAAAGATTAAAATGATTAAAAGAATACAACAAGATAACTAACTCTATTCGATGTTTGTTTCTTTTTGTTTTTTATTTAGAGGCTTTTGGCCATAACCTAACCATGTCAGCCCCATCGTAACCCGTACACAGAAAAAACATGCAGCTATTAAAGATAAAAATATACTTTGTTAGGTAAAACTTGTAAATTTTACAAGCTTAAACACTACATGGCTTGGATGAGATGCTTTGAAAAGCACCCAAAACTTATTAATTTATATTTAATTCGGCTGTGTTAAAGTGTCTTTTCCCCTGCTATTGCGCTGATACACATCTACAATTCCACAGTGTTCACAATTTGGACTATACTTTTTAAATTAAAATGCAAAATTTAATGAAAGGCATGTGTCCTGTTCTTTATCTATGTGCTGTTTTATGTGGAATACGAGGAGGTGTTTAATTACTCATCTCCTCTACAAATTGCAAAACCAGATTTATCATCACTATCATACAATATTATCTGAAAAGCAACCATATACTATACACAAAGCTCCTTCTCCCTCCTAACCGCGAATCTGTATCATTGTTACTCTCATATCAGGTTTGATTGTGTAGTAACGCGTGTGTGCGTCAGAGGTGCGTGTGTGTATATGTATGTGTGCGTGCGTGAAATTATTTTCGTTTGCGCATACGCATTCTGATGACAAGGCGTAGACAGCTTTGAAGGCCTACTTGCAGCTTTTAGAAGTTTCTTTTCTATTTCGTGTTCAGTTTATTGTTGAGCTTTTCATCTACAATATTAGTCGGAAAGGGTTACTAAGCCGCGGGGTATTTAAAGTTATATTCATACAAATAATAAAATAAAAAGCTTTTGCTGCCTATTTCACCTATTTCACCGCGCGTAGAGGAGCTTATGGCTCGCTCATGACCTTAACTCTAAATCAGGGTTTGATCGAGTAGCCTCATAGCCATTTACACTCACTGATTAGTGAATGATCGGCGAGGTTAAGCAACGCTTTAAGCGGTCAGTTTATGGGTGATAGTGGTATTTGAATTGCGTCTCCGTGCTTCGGGAGGCACGTAAAATCGCCGGTCCCGGTCGTAATTAGACGACAGATGTTAAGCTAAGTTGGAGGGCCTTTGGACGACTCGAACAAGGTTGGTACAAAGTTTACAACCAACCACACGAAAAGAAAAGAAAGACGGTCGCCTCAGCGATGGTATGTCATCGTTGAAATGTTAATTCTCTAAAAATCTTGGGAAAAATTGTACCTTTTATTTCGATGTTCATTAGTATGGATGGGTGCTTTGCAAACACACACATCAGCCCGTAAACATCCCTTGCTGAACAACGCCTCCCAATGCTCACTACAATGAGCGGTTATTGCCACAATAACCACGTTTGGCAAGCGGATTGGTGATAGCAGTATGCTGTTATTCTCTGTGTGCTAGAGTATGTTGCCCATCCTCTTATATCAACCCTTTTACGACACCTATGGTGGTCTTTTCTTTGCCAGGAACCACACGAATCTTTTATATGAATGCTTTAATATTCTTTACATGATTTCTTATCTTTCCTACTAACATTTTATGTAGATTAAGGAGTTCTAACGCTTATTTTCAGAACGAGAACCAAAACTTAAGTCTAGATTGCATTATTCAAATATGAACCCCACGCCATTGGTTTAGCATTTATATTCCATTGATGCAATCTAGAATCAAGTGCTACTTAAGTTTTGATACGGTGCTTAGTAACTAATAAGTACATACTTCGTAGACTTCAGGGAAATGAAATGTGTCAGGCATCACGCATGAAAGCTATTAACATTAGACAAGTAACACGGCATCCCAGACAAGACTTCGTGGATTTTGGTCTGCTATCGTTTCAGCCGAATAAATTCCACTGCTGGACACAGGCCTCCCCCGAAGATCGCCAGAACGACCGGTCTGGGTGTGTTGTGTACTCAATGAGAGGTGTTGCCATAATCTCCCCGCTTGGCGCGTCCTCCAACGACGCCCGGTGTATTTTTGCGGCAGAGAAGAGAGATGTTGTCTCCACGCTCCCACTCCGCCACCTCCTTCGCATACGTCACGTTCTAGCAAAAAGAGACGATCACATCCCACGTGCTCTCGCTCCGGATGATGAACTGGGCCATTGCCGGCAGCGAGAGATCACCATCTTCGATCGTCACCACCCAAGCTGGTCACTCCTTCAGCGTGTGATGCACCGTGTCCCCGGGGCAGTAATGACAAGATGTCTCTTCCCAGCCTAAGCGACATAGACACTTACTTCCTCGCTTGGCAGGCTGGTTGGCGATCGCAGTCGAGTTGTTAATGCACTCGAAGGACGCTGCTGCCCATCTTCCGGTTAATCCTATAGTCGCCGTTACCGACACCCACGGGATGACATGGGTTGGTGCTGCATTTTTAACTATTTCATAATTCTTAATAGCCCACTAACTTGATGTTATTTCAAAAGAATCACAATCTGGACCTTATTAACTATCCTATAATGAAAGTTATCTTATCAATATTTTAAATGTGAAAGTGTGTTGTTGGGATGTTGGTCTCTCAATCACGTTCCGACGGCTGAACGGATTAAAGTGAAATTTAGCAGACGTTACATTATGACATAGAATAGATATGACAAACGATACGCGTTTTGCGTTATCAAGTTCCCGGGATTAAAGTTTAAATGTCATTCAAATATAGCTCAAACATCCGAAAAGCTTATTTTACAGCTTTGGCCTGGTAGCACCACAAATAGTGTACACTGAACAGGCTCTAAAGGACTAGATTCCAGGGCTGTATAAAAGTAGATTGTACCCAGTACCGACGAATGATTATGATAGATTGTACACACGGCTACACATCAAGCTATAAAGATAAAAATATGTTTATTCATGTAAATCCATTCATAGGCACTTATGAATAGTCAAGACTTTAGTTGCCTCGTTCCAAGGTGTAGATTTCCTATGGAGAAGAACAGGCAAGAAACTCCATGGTTACTCTTTTTAAATCATATTTGGTACAATGCTTTTTTACTACAATGTTCTCAAAATGATGGTAATGTGAGGACAATGCTGGATAAAAGAGTCTAAACTTCTTAAAAAGTCTACACTAAACAAGCCTGATTTTAATATTTACCAGAGTTTTTGATTCAATTGTCATCATGACAGCACTAAGATGACCAATCCCAACAGACGGCACTCGTTCACGAACATGAAGCATACATCAGCGTCGCTCAGCTCAACCATATTGTAGGGAAACTAAGTATTATACCAGTTTACGCTGATCTCTCATCATACCGCAAGCCTATACAGTGTGAGATCAGCTTATACTGGAATTTTATACATAGCTTGATATGTAGCTGTGTGTACTCGTACTATCACGCGACCTCCGTTAGGCGGGCGGCATCGAAGCATTGTTTTTTACTGTCATTAGTGTTAGTGGGAGGTATGATACGATCACACTACTGCACCGCAATTACGAAATAGGTGCGTAGGTACTACTTATATCTGCTGTACGAGTTAACTGTGTTATTTTCTTTTACTCAAAGCTATGTATCGAAATGTCTGTGTGGTGTCCGGATTAAGAATATAGCACCACTCCATCTCTTCCCGTGGATGTCGTAAAAGGCGACTAAGGGAATCTAAACCAGAGGGATGGGCAGCAGCGTTGTGAACGGCGGGCTGATTAGCTAAAAACAGCAACAGCAGACGCGATAGCAGCTATCGCGCAGCCAAGGATCCACCGGTGGCAAAGCGACAAAATAATTGGTATTACGTAAGCCATGTCCGCTTGTCGCTGCTTGTGGAAGATGCATAGTTACTAGCGCCAGTAGCCACCAGTGGAACTAAAAAGTATGAACGTTTTTAGTTCATTGATTGTCCGACAGAGGCGCAACAGAGGTCTTCGCCTGTTTAGTCGCTATCGGCAAATAGGTAATACCAAATGGACGTTTGACAGCGACGTTGGAGAAATTTGCGCCTGTTGCAAAACGTCTGCGACTTAGGTAATCAGCCCGCCGGTAGCCATACTGCGCTTACCAACCCGCCTGCCAAGCGTGGTGAGGATTGGCAAATACCCCCTGAAATGATGACACAGTTGTGGAATCTATGGGGGAGGCCTTTGTTCAGCAGTGGACGCATAAATGGCCGATATGATGATATGATATATATCGAAAGAGCAGTCGTCAGAACCCGTTTATATATATTTATTTTTGACTAGCTGGGACCCGCGGTTTCACCCGCGTTTAATTAAAAATAAATTTAGAGTACTTCGTCATAGACACTTGACATAAAATATATGTAATGGAATTCAAGGGTTTTATATTTTTTGCGCGGAACCCTAATTATTTTTCTAAAATAAAAGTAGCCTAAGTTATTCCTTATAACATCAGCTATCTGACAATGAAAGTCCCGTCAAAATCGGTCTAGCCGTTTCGGAGATTACCCGGAACAAACAGACAGACAGACAAAAAAAATAAAAAATGTTATTTTGTTGCAAGAAACGTATATATACTTTCATATGCATTTAGTAAACTGTTTGTATAGATGTAGCTATGTCTGGTACCTGGCGCCGAGTGGCTCTCTGTGCAGTATATCTACCGCCTCCAGTACAGCGATCAGCGTTGGAGCACTTTTTGGACCACTGTAATATTAATTTTAAAACTCAGATATTTACACCTGTATAGTTGGCGATTTCAATCAGAGTGTTGTGGATTGGGGCCGAGTGAACGATCCTTCCAGTATTTATGTGGTACCAGCAGTATGTCAGACACTGATAGATTTTGTAAATTTAAATAAATTAACTCAACATAATGACGTTACAAACAAATCCGGACGTATACTTGATCTGGTTATTACCAACATGCCGTCTTGTGACGTAGTTGAGTCTCTCGGTGCCCTTAATACAATACACAAGTTTCACCCCCCGCTAGAAATTCACATCCCAGTTTTCTAAGAAACCAAGCTTTCTTATAACATCGACAACGGTTAACACAACTTTTATTGACCAGATTCACAAATATCTCGCTGGGCTGAACTGGAACGCAATTTTCAGTAGCTCAAGTAATGTAAGCGAAATGTTAAACCTTTTTAATCAAAGGATTCGGGCCGCCATTGAAAGTTTTGTACCTAAATGTACTAATAAACGCAGTCGTAATCCTACCTGGTTTGATCGCAATCTTGTGAAAATTATAAAGGAAAAATATAAAATCAGAAGTCGTTGTCGTTGAAAAATACGTTGAGTACAATGAACCGCTTCCGGATGAACCTCTTTTTTTTATGACCAGTGGAAATTCTACATGGAACTTCCTTCACCCTGGGGAAGGGCGAAGGGGTATGGGGTATTTACTCCTCCGCGGAAAAGGGTATAAGAACTGTCACAGACTGGTTGAATTACAATCTTCTGACACTAAATTTAAGTAAGACTAAATACCTAGCCTTCTCCATCACAAATAAGACAAAGCCACCAGCCTCACTTAAATTGAAATTTCACACTTGTCAACCTCAGCAAACCGACTTATGCAAATGTCTGGAAGTCGGTAGAGTAAAGAAAATAAAATATCTCGGCGTCATTATTGATGATCTCCTCCGTTGGCGGGCCCATATTGATCTAATCACTGGCAGAGTGCGAAAACTAACTTAGGTATTTAAAAGACTTCGACACATCGCACACGATAAAGTTATTACCATGGTATATAAAGCTATTTGCCAGTCTGTAATTCAATGTTGCATCTCAATATGGGGAGGAGCCCACAAAACCCATCTCGTATGCCTAGAAAGGGCCCAAAGATTCTTGCTTAAAGTAATATATCGAAAACCATACAGTTACTGTACTGAACAGCTCTATAAAGAATGTCAAATGCTCACAGTTAGACAAATATATGTTCTACATATAATATTACGACATCGTAAAATAACACCAATTAGCAACCCTCAATCAACCAATCGTAGGAAATACAAAGTATGTCCGAACATAGTCTCTCATTCAACCTTTCTACAACGACAGTACAGGTACTTGTCTAGCTACATGTATAATAAAATAAATAAAATACTGGATATGCACGTCGTCAGTTATTCAAAATGTAAAACATTACTATACAAATGGTTACTTACACTAAATTACAATGAAACCGAAAAACTCATAACAATCGTGAAATAACTTTTCATACATAACCAAACACGGATACACAAACTGCCGCACGCACGTGCATGCTCTGCAATATCGCTCCACATATACACGCACCGATACGACCCCCTACACACACACACTAACCCCAACACGAACACATCCATACATGTACACACCCCCACACGTACACACTCCCACTCGTATACACACCCAACATACATGGCAATTGCATGCTTTCGTACTATTAATAATTAATTAATTAATTGTCAACTTGTAAAACTAATTTCAAAACCAATGTTTTTAAGTTATAGGTTTAAGCTTTAAGTTAAACTATGTCATGATTACTATCATAAAAAATAAGGGAAGGTGGTCCCCATGATACAGGTTAACCTAGTTTGGGGATCAACGTGCACCTGAATTTGTCAAAAGAAATAATTGGAAAAAAAAAAAAAAACTCCTACCGGCTAAAACCACTGGAGCGGTCATCCTCGGCACCGAAGGGGGGCTCCAGGTCCTCGTAAGATCACACTAGAGCCGCCCACTGGTGCCACGCCTTTAGGCACATCACGGAGGGGATGGCTGTAAAGTGGTCACCCCCTCTAGCGGAGGGAAGGCGACTGTAAAAAGGTCGCCCCCCAGGCACTTCTCGGGGAGGATTGTAAAGGATCCCCTCAAGCCTCGCTTAGCGCTGTGCTGCGCACACGGCGGCACGTGACCACGTGCGCTCCGCCGTCTTCCCGGGGGTCGCTCGGTGTGAGCACGCAGTCTCCCCAATCTGCGCACCCGCGACCCCTGAGTTTCGGATGTACCTATACACCATTTACGTTACAATCTGTATAGATATCCAAATCTTTCATACCTGCAGCCAATTTACTTTGCGCTCTGCCTTTACACACCCTTTCTTTCTCATCCCGCATTCTCTCGAAGGATCAATGTGATAACTGATAGAATCCATGAGTTAATTTCAGGCTTTATATAATATCATCATTTCGGCCGAATGAAGTCTACTGCTGGACACAGGCCTCCACCAAAGATCACCACAACGACCGACATGGGTGTGCTGTGGGTTCATTGGGGGGTTCTGCCATAATCGCCACACTTGGCAGACAGGTTGGCGATCGCAGTTGAGTTGTTAATGAACTCGAAGGACGCTGCTGTCCATCCTCCGGCTAATCCCTTAGCCGACTTTTACGACACCCACGGGAAGAGATGGGGTGGTGGTATTCTGAGCCGGCACCACACGGAATATATAATATGATACCCGTGAATATCAACAGATCAATACAGAGGTTTGTTTTCCATAGTTTATAGGCCTCTCTGTTTACCAACAGTATTAAATTATGTCAGATGGACTCTGCTTTATCAATAAACCAGTGTGATGGAAACCAACTGATGGACACAACAATTGTACCTAGTTAATTATCTCAGACGGGAACTAATTACCTTCTATGAATATGTACAACGCTTATTATTATAACACCTATTTTAAACAACTTTTCAGATCATGTCATAATCCGTATTGAAAACATAACCCATATTTTAATGGTATACGCTCCAGTTCAATACATATTCGTATTATATTTAGTTGTAGTATACGCTATTTGATATTATTAATATATTAAGTACACCACAGACTACCGCTGTCTTTTTAACACGCTTTTATTAGCTTCGTATGTATCTATGTATCTAAGTAACGGACTTCTTTAACTCGATTTTCATCCCCTTCAAAACATGGACATTCAGCCTTGCGCAAAACAAAAAAAAAGCGATTTTGTAGTTAGTCGCACTAAAAAATAGAAAATAAATAATAGTATAAAAACTAAAAAACACGCATTCGTAGATAACCGAACTAAACAGTAGAAAAAAAAATCAATAGGTTTAATTTAACAATAGTGATATATAAAGATATTAGAGAGATTAATCTTATTGAAAATTATTTTCTACTTTTTAGTTTGGTTTATTATATTATATAGTACTATTATTTTTCCATTTTTTTCTTGTACATCCAAAGGTTGTCTGTAAGAAATTGCTAATAGCCCATTGTACAATTACGGTTCACAGAACGATTCCTAGTAAATTGTTTACAAAATAGTGTACATGAAAGAATATTCTATTCTATTCTAATAGACATTATTAGATAGGTACTCGATTAAAACCCACACAATCGGGCAACCTTTTTTTTTACAAAATAAAGCTACTATTATTTATAAGAAAATAAATTGTTAACACCTCAAAAGAAAACAGTTACGTATACCATCTTCACACCCTCATAGTCTATTCTTACTTTAGGTACTATAATTCCCAGGGTAATAACAGGGTCACTATTAAGTTAGCAAGAAGCCACATCTCTTCACTGTTGAACAGCGAGTGGGCGAATGTTGAGGTCACCACTAGTACTGGTTCATCGACATGTCAACAAGAACAGTTCAAAGTCAATGCCTTGAGCACGGACAATAAGAAGTTGATTTGTAACTAGATAATTACTTTTTATGATTACTGCGTGATGAATGTGCAGATTCTATCAGCTTCAGCTATGCAGATTCAGATCTAAATTAATAAAAAATGCTTTCAATTAATCAATTTTAATTACGGTATGATATATTTTTATAGGTATTTAAATATTTCTGAAAATACTTACTAATAAAAGTTAACTACTAGTATTGATTGTTTTCATAATTTAATAAAAGTTAATTTTATTCATGATACACGCTGAGACATCTAGTGGCAAATAGCGTAACTAAGTAACCAGTTTATTAACTAAGTACTCTCGTAGTTCCATATTTTTGTAATAGATGGCGCTGTATTACGATTTCATGATGAGTATCTAACTATGTTATACTTACCTATTGATGATAGCGGATAACAAATTTTAAAATTGGTGAAACATTATATTTTATCACAGCAGAAAAATATAATTTCTAATTACGTTAGATAATCGAATTAAAAAATATATTTTGTAGTATGCTATTGTAGCGTTATCTATTGTCAAATAGCTGTAACATAAGTTCAAGGTACTAAACACTTACCCAGGTGGCGTTGCTATCGTTGGAAACGGTTTGAAAAGTAGGAACACACCGAAAAGTCATTTTTCACTAAATATCACAAAATTGGTCCGTTTTTTACAAACAAACTTCTTCTCACAGCTTACCTAGAACAAAACAAAACACTTACTTAGTGATGCAGTTAATGAAACAGAACAAGTAACACTGCGATCGATGACGTAGTAGTCGCATACGTTTTTATTACTTACTTTCAAGAGTTTATTTATTAACAATTTTCAGGGAAGTAATTTGATAACAATGTCCTTATAAACAATCTAAAGGTCTGATACTGTATCGAGGATGAGTAATCTACTCATGTTCCATATATTTTTGGTTAAATTTGGGTAAGGCGTTCCGATTAGCACAGTGGCTACTATTGCTCGGATTTTTGCACTATTGGTTGCGTTTCGATTCCCGCATGAGTGAAATATTAGTCTTTTTTCATTTGCTTCACAGGCACAAACACCCAGACCCGACATAATTATACCTATGTAGATAATACAAATATTTGTTGAATAAATTATAGTTAGCTAGGTCCGAGTGCCTGTGCATATTAGATAATATGTGTGTGAAGAATGTATCAGCGGTACAGAAGGTACCTACCAAATTATAAAAAGAAAAAAATACAAATTTTATAATCCAGTAGGATTTTAATGTATGTTTTACTACTTGAAATATTAAAGTTTGTATTTGTAATGAGTGCAAAATGATATATTGTTTGAAAAGTCAAACATACAAAGGTATGTCTAATTGTTTGATTGGATGGCAATGGATGCAGAAAATATACAAAGAAAAGAGGATGTTGCGGGAAATTGCATGAATGAGGAAATAAAGCCATATAAAGTCGTGGCGTTCGGTTACACCGAACGAAGTTGAACATTTTACGAAAAAACAATAGAGTTAGAGCCGCTTCGTGAGACTGAGAATTATGTGAATATGTATCAAATAATAATATCAGCTTTTGGTCGTAAAAACTCCTTGCAAATAAAGTATAATCAATTTTAAATCTAATATATGAATATGTAGTCTATATATTATCTTGATAAAAACCACCTCATATCTGAATAAGGTAAACGTCTACAAGGCTCTATTGATTTATAGATAACTGACTTATGACGGGTTAATTGAAGCCAATCATCATCGCGCGTCCATCAACGTTACTGGAGCAATCATAATTTAGATTGGTATATGATTGGTGGCTATAATTTTATAGCGATTTAGGCGTAGGGGTACAAAAGAAGTTTCGTGTCTAGCGAGTTAAATGCGTTATCAAACTCGCCCGTTGTTTGAATTCCTAAGGATGTTATGTTCTTTTTTGGTTGAGAGGACTTAATTTTTTATGAAAGATTATTAAAATTTTGGTGACTTGGTTTGTATAATTGTTTTGCCCATAGACTGACTGATTGCTTGCAGTTTTATTTTGAATACTGGAGGAATAATATCAATTGGCATTAGTTGAATTTAAAACACAACCGGTATCATAATCTTCTAAACATAAATTCATTTCATACTTTACACCTAAAATTAAATAGTTTAACATCATAAAAATAATAGCTCACAGTTAATATTGACAGGTAATTTTAAGTTGTACGCAATCATTAAGCTCAGATTTGAAGCGAAGATTTCTAGGCAGAGTGCGGCCGGCCCGTGCCATGCCCGAGGCGGTGCGTCCAGCTCCAGCATTTTTTAAACTCCCAAAACAACTAAATAAAATGTTGCCAGATACAAATTCCACTCTACACCAAACCGTTTAGGTGCACTATTCGATAGCAGAGGTATATTTCAAGTAACCTTTTTTGTGGGTACCAGCCATCAAAAATTTTATGCCTCATTGTAGCGCGCACTGAGTTATCATTATGAATGTATGCTGGTATTTTTTTTGCGTCTTTCCGAAAGATTAATTAGTCTATTTAGGGAATGTAGCACAAAATTCTTTACAATAGATTTATTTATGCTGCGTAAAGAAATATTATGATTTATCATTAAGTATCCTATACAAACACTTTAATGTTAGAGATTTGAGTTGTTTATTTGGGGATTGGGAAATATACTCAGGTACTATTGGATCGATAGGAAAAAAATTTATAGATGGAATCTATCCCAGATGGACACACTACCTACTATTAAATTCAAAATACTACTTACCTAGTGCTACGACCATAGATTACATACTTAATGCCTATATCCAGACCTGTCAGAACAGTGCTGATTGGAAGAGATGGAAAGAACTTGCTTACCTGGTTAGTACTTTGTTAGCGTACGCTGGCACCACCGTTAAAGATACGTAAAAGAATAATTGTTAATTTACCAATATTATTTATATTTTTTTAGAGGTGGCCAGATATAACAATTTTATAAAGTTTCTATCACAATTTTTATATAAAAGTTGGTTATCGAGATCGCAGTTTTAAACTATTTGCCGAAATTTGGCTCATACCAACTTACTTGAATGAAATAGCTCCAACGTAAGGCTACAATATATTTGATGCGTCGATATCATAGATTGCCATAATCGCTGAGATAGGTTGGTGCTATTCGTAGCCGGCACACAATAGCTTTTTTATTTATCCTAGTGAACATTCATCATGAACTTCCTCAGCCCCGGGGAAGGGTGAAGGGGCATGCCGGACTTCTACCGGCTAAAACCACTGGAGCGGTCATCTTCGGCACCTAAGGGGCCCCTCTCCAGGTCCTAATATAAAGACACTAGAGCCACGCCTGTAGGCACATCTCGAAGGAGATTGTAAAGGATCCCTCCGAAGCCGGCAAAACATACTAACCTATAGTATTATTAGTTTTAGTATTGTATTGTTTATGTTTATTTATATTTATGTCCCAGAAATGTAAGCCATAAGACATCAGCGTCGTAATTTACCTATTTATTCTTATAAGACTTAATTTTATTACCATTTTTTTTATATATATGATAATAGGCACGCTTACAATAATTTGCCCATCCAACTAACTACTAGATAATGAAATGATAAACTCGGTGTGGCACAAAATTGTAGTAGGTAATGTAGGAACGGGATATGATAGCTACAATAATACTCGTATGTGAATAATTGTTAACTGTATTGAAATATAAGTAAAACGCGATTGTAAAAAATTAACTCAACCAAACTGCGTATAAAATAACATACTTAAAGATATATACGCCATAATTAAATACTATACCGTGTGGTGCCGGCTAAGAACACCACCACTCCATCTTATCCTATGGGTGTCGTAAAAGTCGACTAAGGGATTAGCCGGAGGATGAGCAGCAGCGCCCTTCGACTACATTAACAACTCAAATGCGATCGCCAACCCGTCTACCAAGCGTAGCGATTATGGCAACACCCCCCAATGAGCACACAACACACCCATATCGGTCGTTGTGGTGATCTTTGGGGGAGGCCTGTGTCCAGCAGTGGACTTAATTCGGCCGAAATGATGATAACTGTATGATACCCTATGGCACTCCCACAATTAGGACATAGAGGTATAATGTACTACGTGTTAAAAAAAATTGAGGTATAATGTAGCTATTAAGAACAAATGATATGGTCATGAAGTTGCCACGGGGCACGCCACTTTTATATGTTTATCGACTTGTTAAAACAAGTCTCACTGCACATGAAGGTATATCTAAGTAATATAACTTAGCACTCAAACACGTCACATGGCGGTACGGTTGGTGCAGTGACTGATACAGTCAGCTGCTGCGCACCGGGTCGCGGCTTCGATTGCCGCACGGAAAAAATATTTGTATGATCTGTAGGTAGTTGTTTCGGGTCACACCCATGTATTGTGTGTGGAATTTGTGTCTGTAAACGCACCCACAACACAGGAGAAATGCTGTGGGGCAATGCTAAAAAAAAATCCGGAACCACACGGTACAATTTCTTCTAAAACCTCGCTTTTAATTTTATAGTAAGTGGCACAAGACAATTCACATGACGACTTACGTGCACTCCTCTTCATAAAACGGAAAACGAGTTCTGGGTACAGTTTGCGGACATAGATACCATAACCCGTGCTCTAGTGTGATCTTACGAGGACCTGGAGCCCCCCTTCGGTGCTGAAGATGACCGCTCCAGTGGTTTTAGCCGGTAGGAGTCCGGCATACCCCTTCGCCCTTCCCCGGGGTGAAGGAAGTTCCATGTAGAATTTCCACTGGACATCAATTAAAAAAAAAAAAAAAAATGATACCATAACCCGTAATAAGCAGTTACGAGCGGGAATCAAACTGGCGATACGTAGTGCCGGAACCGTGCCAGGTGCCTACGACATTACTTTACATATACCTAAATACAAACGGATTGTTTTATTTTTATAGAGTTTTTTTAGTACGTACATAATTTTGACAAAATACCAACTACATCAGGCACGAGTTCTGCTTACTCCACAGATTTAACTGCGTGAACTTAACAAAGAACAATGGCGTACAAAAGTATAAGTTACAGTTTTATTTGTGTTTCTCGTAAGTTCTCAACGGACGATCATTTAGTAATTGCGGCCAGTTTTTGTAATTTACGTCAATTTTAGAATGTTTTCGTAAATTTATGATGTCCGTGCGTCAAGTGATGTGTTTGGTGGAATTTAAAAAACGTTTTACGGGTTTAATAACTATTTATTATTTGAAGCAATTTTAATACAACCTTGCTTTATTGTGTCTTCCTTACAGCATTTATAGTTTCTAATAAAAACTATTACAGCAGATAGAGACTTTCGTTTATAGGGAAATATTGTAAAATAAGAAACATTAAAAGGCAATTTAGGTTAATCATATATAACTGTAAGTGTTGTGTGTAAGTGATTTGTGTGGTGTGTTTTTTAGGATTTGTGGGTGTGTGTGTTTGTGTACAGATTTCACAGAAGTACTAAATTGCTTGTAGGAGAGGATTTTCTGTTTCACTGAATGGTAGCTTCAATAGTAAGTCCCGCACCAACAGTTTGCACTTGCAAGTTTACACTTTGTCCACCGGCGCGCGCGCAGTACAAGGATGCACTTGCAGCAGGGCCGTAGTTAGAATTTGAATTTGGTTACTATTGTAAGCAGGAAGGATTGTAAAAGATCCCCCCAAGCGTCACTGTGCGCCGTGCACACGGCGGCACGTAACCACGTGCGCGTCACAGCCTTCCCGGGGTCTATCTGCGCACCCACGACCCCCGAGGCCCCCTGCCACAAGGTGACAGTAGGGGGCTCAGGCGTGTTGGACCTGGGCGCTGGGGTGGTTGTTACTCCGGCGCCGTCTCATCCTTCTCTCCATGCAGGGTTAGCCCTCTTCCGATCCCGCTCTGCAGTCTCCTTCTAGTGCTTGACGCTCTCGCACAAGGTGACCGGTGAACCTGATGGTAAGACCAACAGGCATTACATGCGTTTGCTGGAAAAGAACATCTCAGAGAATGGAGGGAAGCGCGAGGCCTAAACCGTCCCAAGATTACTGCAGCATAAGGGTAGGTGGTTTTAACGGCAAGGATGGTGCAGTGGCTGATACAGTCGACTGCTACGCTCCGGTTCGCGGGTTCGATTCCCGCACGGAACAAATATTTGTATGATCTGCAGGTAGTTGTTCCGGGTCTGGGTGTATTGTGTGTGAAATTTGTGTATGTAAACGCACCGACGACACAGGATAAATCCTAGAAGGGGCAACGTTTCTTAAAAACAAAAATGGGACTTTTAAATCTAACCAAAACCCAATTAAGACTCTATATATGCGCAATGACAGGTCACTTCGCCACCAAGGAGCACCTCCACGTGAAGCTACCGACGGATACATACAGATTCTGTATGGACAATCAAGAGTCAATGCTGCACATTTTGTGTAGCTGTGACGGTCTGGGAAGACGTAGGGCTAATCATCTAGGAATGGCTTATCCATCACCTGATGACTTTGTGCGGCTTCAGGCAGGTTAGATTGTGAAGTACCTGCAGGGTATGCTTGATTTACTAGCGGAGGAGTAGTGCAGGGCTTTGGGCACAACGGACCCAATAGAGTTGAAGTTTGTTTGGCTGATGCTGAGCCCGTGAGAGCCACAATAGATAGTAAATTTGACTGCATTTTCTGCATCAACCTGAACATCGTCCCACTACGTCATCTGCATAAGCAAATGTTTCGCATATATTCTCACTTCCCAAAGTTCGTATGTATAAATTAGAAAGCGTAGGACCAAGTAAATTACGTTGTAGCGCTCGCAAGCCACTGAGATGAATATTGTAACTACAGGACGATTGTATTTTCCAATACTGATTTCGTCCAGTGAGGTAGTCTTTAACAATATTTGGGGCTAAACTTCTAATTCATATGCTCTCTGGTTTTCTCTGAAGAATAGTTGCAGAGATGGTATCAAATGCTTTTGATAGATCGAAAACTATGCCTTAGTTTTCTTTTCTAAGAATTTAAATATACTGTTGGTAAGGCCCAAAATAGCATCCTTGGTAGATTTATGTTTCGTAAACCCACAATTGTCATGCGTGATCATTATCGCTATTATTCTTTATATATTATCATTATTCTTTTGTAAGTAAGCGGAAATCAGAGCCTCTTCGAAGATCTTGGATTGTAGTAAGAACTCATATGGGCTTGAAGTTAGCGACATTATCTATGTCAGTCCTTGTAAATAGGTGTGCTAGTAATTGTATTTAAGAAGGCAATAAGAAAAAACTCTAGCAGCTTTTTATAAATGCCAATATTATCACTGGTAGTACTAGCATTGCGTTGGCGCGTAATAGTGGAGTTCAATTCTGTTTCGTTAACTGGTAGAAGGGCCATAGAGTTGCCCAGGGCATTGGAATTATTCTCATTATAACAGGTAAGAGTGTTTGTGTTTAATGTAGAGTGATGTTTGATACTAACTCGTTGCCAATGTTTGCAAATAACGGTTGACCTTGTCAATAGATGAATCGATGCCACGTGTAACAACAGTCCCGTTGCTGAATAGGACGTCTCATTTATATTGGCTAATTATTTGATTATATTGCAGGTTGTTTTAGGATTTATGTGGTGTTTTTCGAGTTTGGAATTGTTATAGGTACATTTTAACACATTATTGCAGAAGTGACGTTAACGGATGTAGATTGTTTTTCTAGTGATGTTTAGGAAACTTTTTGAAGTTTATCACGATGTTCGTATATATGTATTTTACGAGACTAGGCATGTTCCAGGGATTTATGATCTTCTTGTTTTCCTGGAAAATTACTTTACTACTGAGGTATTATTGAATTAAAACTTCTTTGTCGCGAAGAAATTTAGGTGTAACGTTGTGGTTGGATGCATGCGTGGGCATAAAAAGCGCAAGCATAAGCGATTGTTTCCATGCTATAGTCGATGTCGTAAAACAAAGAGGTTTCACTACTGTCACATGTACTGAATTGCACGCGCTCAAATTGTTTATTATTACCGAAGATACGGCGTTCAAGTTAGTGGATACCTACAACTTAGAGTGAAAGAGTTGTGTTATATTAATAGACATTCGCATTATTTGGATACGTATTCATATACGTAAGTTAATTTATGATGATGCACTTCCTATAGAAGATTGTTATAGGTGCCCATAAATAGCTATTACGAGTATACTATCTAACTTTTTTTACTTTCGATAATTATTTCAATACAAGTAGTCGTTATTGATAAAAAAACAACATGTTTTTACAATTCATCTTTTGATAAATGAATTTAAGCTTAATTGCTTTCCCTTACAGATTAAATTACATTCCTTCGACATACGTAAAACGGAAGTCAAAATTACGAATATCTGGACTGAAAAAGGCTTATAACGGAGAAATATTTAATGGGAAATGTTTGCTACTTTTATTGAGATAGTGTTCAAAATGGTTTATCACTTTCAAAAGCGTATTTTGGAATGGTAGCTCAGTTAATTTCAACATTCCATCTGTTCTCTTTTTAAATTCTGCTCTTTTAAATTGTCAGTGTTTTGTTTTTGTTTCAATACGCTCGTGTCAGTAGTTTAAATGCTTTTAGAATGAGAATGATTGTAAAGACGAGTTTGAGAGTTAAATTAATATTTTAATAATAATTTCAGCCTTGAATGTTTGCCTTGAGCATTCATTTAATGAAATGTAATAAAAAAAATTACAATCAGTTTTTTTTTTCAAGAAAACTTCTTTAATTTATAATTCTCATAAGTGTCCAACAACTATAAAACCGAGAAGGGCTCTTTCGTTTCTTCCGAAACGAAGATTATGGTTATTCTCAGAATATATTTACGTCTATACAAGGCCCTGGTAGGGACTTGGTCAACGACCCAAGAGCCAAGCTGACCAGACACTATGTTATGTACGGGATCAAAATGGACTAAAGCCTAAAACCAAAACTTCCATCCCTTCAAAAGCTATATTTAATATGCTGTTATTCAGAAAGGATGATAACACCTTATTGAAGAACGTTCACAAGTCGTTCGCGAGAGTCATAAGTTCATAACACTCATAACAAATCTTTTCTCGCACAGGTTTCCAGGGATTACAAAGTAAGACATGGAGATGTTATATCTCCGACTCCACTGCACTGGAAGATGTGATGATGATCATAACTTAAACATCTATTGCACGCCACTGACCTTCGTTTTGGGAGTTTATAAACTAGATGGAAAAATGCCTGTATGTATAAAATGGCTTAAAAACGATGAATGTAGAATTCTGGACGTTAAAAGGTTGATATGATGATGTATTGTTAATAATTATTTTATTGTTTTCTTCTTCCTAGCCTTAACAACTACTTATGGTCGGCTGCAAACCTAACCAGACTTGGCTGAATATTAGTATTTTACACAGATCGTCTGCTATCTGACGTCTACCCAGTTATTGGGGTATACCGATATCCTTGGTATAGACCGGTTGACAGAATTTCGGGCAAAAATTTACGTACATGCTAAAAACATTAAATACATATTAAATCTTTTAAATAAACAAATGACCCAACATTCATCCCCAGTCAAAATCACATCGCAATCTGAAAACATATTTAAAATTCCACGTTCAAAAGAGGTTGATTCAAAAAGTTTATATATCGGCCGGTTGTCGCGGGCGGCTTCGGGGCGTGGCTCTATGATCGATGCGCCGCACTCACACTGTCCTCCGAGTAGAGAAGATTGATTTGAAAATAGAATTGACTGACAGGTTGTTGGGTTAGAAAGAACCTGCTATTTTGTTAATTTTCTGGTATGAGTTTAGTAAAAGTGTATGCGTCAATAAAATGTAAAAAGGCAACTGATCATAAACTCAGATTCCCGTATTACTTAGTTATCGTTGTCTATGACTTGGGTGAACAAGCGACTGATACACTTACAGGCATCATTATAAAGTGTATAATATTGAGGTGATCGTCTGTATTATTAATGCGTAGACACATTATAAACATTTTGTAGGTAAATTTTTGGACAATTTCTTGTTGGTTGGACGGTTTCATTATTTACGCGAACTTTATGATCAGCAATCATCTAGTTGTTACTTGCTAAGCAGATTAACACACATTACTTTTTTTAAAGACATTGGCACTTTATAAATCGGCAGTGATGCAGTCTTTAGTTACAGCTGATCTAGACAATAAATTGAAGCACCTTTATTCAAATGAAAGAAGAGAAAGAAAGAAAGAAAAAGTATTTATTTCTGAACACCACAGAGACGCGCATAATATTAACACCAAAGTATAAGACACTTTTTTTTTTCCTTGCAACACTCACGCAGTTTATTAAAGTACCTCGCCAAAGGACTTGGAGTCCAGGCTATTCACATACAAAAAAGAAAAGTAATACAGCATTTCCAGCTCTGTTTAGTGCGTGAATGTTGGCAAGAGATTTAAATTTCTACTAAAGCAAAATAATTATACTATATAAAACTATGATTAAATTAAAATAATTGTGCGCCGCTAGTGTGCAGAAAATGGCTGACACTCAGCATTATGCTGCAGCGTTGAGATAAAATCAACATCAACAGCGCTGGTTTTCAGTATCAGCCTCCTAACCTATCTGACGTCATGGCATCAAATCTTGTTTATGTAAATACAAAATACTAATCAATTATAGAAAAAACAAAAAGGACTCTGCTGCTAATTGCTATATCTTTCGCCGGAAGTAAACGACAAAAACATTAAACGACAAATGACTTGTACGTATCTGGAACATACAAGTGGTTCTAGATAATAAATATACTAACTTCATAAGGCCAATGTTTTCAAATATAGCCTTAATTTCATGGGTCATAAAGCTTTAACCAAATGTAACAGTAAATTTGTAAATCTTTTGAGTCAATTCGTAAGGTTTGGTTAGAGAGTTCTGTAGTTGCTAATGAAGGAAGCTGTAGTCAAGCATTTGTTTTAAGTTTCTTAGTTTGGACTGACGTTGAGTTATGAGGTCCGAAACAATTAAATTTCATGTCAGTGTCCTTTGTTAATAACAAAAGATGTTAGTGTTTTTTAAAGGTACGCTACGCTTTACCTTAGTTAAATGCTATGAGATACATAGGCTGCACTAAAAGTATCGGGAATGGAATATTTCCACTGTTCCTGTCATATTAAAATCTTTTTAATTGAAAACTCCTTGGTTTTACAAATCGAATACCATTTATTTATTTAAAAAAAGATTCACGGTCTTGTCACAAGGTTTTGTCAAACTTGTTTAGTCGTTGAGAAAATGGAATTGACTCGAGAAAATTCAAGAGCGATGATTTATTATGACTTTCGAAGTGGTTTAACACAAAAACAGTGTGTTGACCGGATGATTTCTGCATTTGGTGATGAAGCCCCATCCAAAACCACAATTTATCGCTGGTTTGCTGAATTTCAACGTGGACGTGTCAAGCTCAGTGATGATCCTCGTCAAGGTCGTCCAAAAACTGCAGTCACCCAAGAAAACGTTGATGCTGTGCGTAAGCTGATTGAGGAAGATCGACATGTGACATACCGCGAAATTCAGGCAACTTTAGACATTGGCATGAGTCAAAAACAATAATCTTGCATGAACAATTAGGTGTAAAAAAGTTGTTTTCCCGATGGATACTGCATTTGCTATGTGAAGAGCAAAAAGCGGCTCGCGTTATTTGGTGCGTCAGAACTCTCGAAAGATTCCACGCAGGATCCTCAAATGCTGTATACAACATCGTATCAGGTGACGAATCCTGGATATATGCGTACGGACCCGAAACAAAAAACCAGTCACGAGTTTGGGTGTTCGAAAATGAGTTAAAGCCAACAAAAATTGTTCGTTCACGGAGTGTTGCAAAAAAAATGGTGGCCACGTTTGTCTCCAAAAGCGGCCATGTTATGACTATTCCTCTTGAGGGACAAAGAACGGTTAATGCAGAATGGTATGCTAGCATTTGTTTGCCACAGGTCATTTCTGAACTCCGTAGAGAGAACTGCAACCGCCGCATCATCCTCCATCACGACAATGCGAGTTCTCACACCGCGTACAGAACAAAAGAGTTTTTAGAGCAAGAAAACATAGAATTATTAGACCATCCGCCGTACAGCCTCGACCTAAGCCCTAATGATTTCTATACTTTCCCTAAAATAAAGAATAAATTGCGTGGACCGAGATTTTCATCACCTAAAGAAGCTGTGGACGCCTACAAAACGGCCATTTTGGAGACCCCAACTTCCGAATGGAATGATTGCTTCAATGATTGGTTCCATCGTATGGAAAAATGTGTCAAATTTCGCGGAGAATACTTCGAAAAGCAATAAATACATTTTTAAATAGTAATGTTGTGTCACTTCCTTGATTCCCGAAATTTTCAGTGCCGCCCTCGTAGTGAATTTTACGTAATAGCCGATAAAGAGTTTGCCTTCATAACTAACTTTTGGGTGTAGCTAACAATAGTAAAAAGAGCCAGAGACGTTTGTGTCGTGGCCTGCTGTCGTATTATTTTAAGTCCCGGATGATATTCTATGCTGGACTTGCAGCACTTCGCCCGGAATTCATTTTTACATTAGGCATTTCATTTTAACTCTCTGCATTTCTCCTCCATATGGACTTTAACTACAGCAAATCTTACTGTGCTTAAAAAGGAGTACATACCAAAGATTTTTTTTCAACTAATAAACGAGTATAGATTTGGTACATAAAGTATTTGTCGTGATGTGACCGAAAAGACTATTAAAGAAATTGACACAATGGAGAAACCTAATTCTAAACTCAACATTTTGAAATAAGAACATTGCCAGTACTCGTATTTCAAAACTTGTTCGTTAACCTTCAATTACGCGTTACACCCGCGGTTCGTGTAAAGTAATAAAATCAAATCGTTCAGGTCGTGACTCGTGCACGCGCGCAGCGGGTTGAGTCTCGTCTCGCGTAACACAGTAATGACTTTTTTGTACTGATGATAATTTTATGGGTAGGCGTTTCCTGTATCGTGGAATATTGGAGCGGTTAATTGGTGTTTTTAGATGCTTAAGATAGAATTGGGGTTTTTTGATTAATGCTTTGGGTGAAATGGTTGAATTAAGTTTGTATTGTTGGTAATTGCAAAGTCAAAATTGCTTATGTAAATCTAGTCTACATCGGTCACTAGATTATAATATCGCCCATATAAAACAAAAAAAAGCAAGTAAAATGAAAATAGAGCCTTTTAGGATGGCTGTTTTGTACTTCGAATAATAAGTCCAGGGAACTAGTCAATTATATGAAGAAAGAAAGAACGAGAACATTTATTCAACCACAGCAAGAGCGACGGCAGGTATGTATAATTCTACAAATAACCATTTTTTTTTTTTTCCAGTTTTGCGTGTGCTGCGATGTTGTGCTGAATAGGATCTAGTCCAGCGTAGTGATGGGACCTCACTCGTGAGGTGCCTCGTTTGAGTCCCTCGTCGCGACGAATTGACAGAGTAACTCGTATTTCAACTTTGAACCAACTCATTTAGCTCATTCCCCTAAATTTTCTAGATACGCAAAGCGAATTATGATTGTCAAAATTGTGAGCGGGCAAAAATATTTGTTTGAGCGAGATGAAAATGAAAACACAACTTTCGTTCGCACGCTAGTCGACTCGGCGAAGGGCAAACAAACAACACATTATTTTTACTCCCTCGCCTCGCGAGTCGCAGCCACTGATAATCATGACTCGCATTGCGCATTAGCTCGCACCTCACTTCAAATGAGGTACACCTCCAAAATGAAGCCCTCACTCATCCTCGTTTAAAATAGACCAGTTACCCATATATAGACTCCAGCGTGTTATATTCACCTATTTATGAAAATTCTTTAAAAAGTTACTGGCTACTAATATTTATAATCAAGCTGAATTACATAATTGTTCGAAATACAAAATTAAAGCAAAACACCAAAAGAATTATGGACGGTAAACTGTGCGAGGTTTTCTATAGTAAAAAATTGAGAGATTATTGTCCGTTTTCGTTTATTTCTTGTGAAGAATTATTATGGCTGCTTTCTCGTAATTTTTGGAATGAACGTTATGTCATGTGGTCTTTTAATGGAGGAAGAGATACGTAGGGCCGGGGTTTGTTGAGACTGGATGCAGTCGACGCGAAAGTGCGGGCGCTGTTAACGGTACTACAGAGATTATAATACCTACACTACACTAGACGGTACGCTAAAGGGATATAGGAGATGTAGCCGAAAGTTACCGAGAAAGATACAGGGTCTCAGAGACAAGATCGTTTATTGCAAAATACTGCAAGGAGGCAGCCTCAGATTACAGCTCGCCAGCTGATAGGAACACTCCCTAGGTCCCACCGCCAAATAATTATCAGTGACCAAACTGCTAGGTACATGAAGTCAATCTTTAAGCTCGCAGATCGCTAAGAGTTCAGCTGTGCGATGTGGAAGTCGAGGGCGTAGTTTTTTCCCAAGTATTTAGCCTTATTCTACAGGCGATAATTGGTAACCTTATTCACAGTATGCCAAGCCGATGTAGAGTCGTCGCTAATGCCATCTAAACAAATTATTATAAAAATGCTACAAAATTTGTATTCCTATAACAAATACGTATACGTTAAATTGTTAGAGAAACTAGTGTAAGAGGCCTTAGGTTCTCATAAAAAAAGGGCAAGTGCGAGTTGAACTCGCGTGAAGAAGGTTCTGTACGACGAATGTGTTATCTTTAGGTACGAGAAGTGACGGATGCCTGGCATGGTTAAGGCGAACGAGTAGTACCAATAATTTATCCGAAGAACAAACTTAACATTGTAGTTAAAAAACGTGTTCTCCCATACATTCCAACTGCAAATGTAAGTTTGTAAACATAATATTGAGAAATTAAGATGTTATTTTAAGACAATAGCCTTCTTATAGATTTTTACTATAATCTATAAATAAAGAACTATTTAGAAGATGTTTTTTTAAATTTTAGGCTCAGTTAATTCGGAGATAATGTTGGGGAATGTTATTTTTTTATTTCTTAAATAACTTTTAAACTATTTATTTCAAAAATATAAATGAAAATAAATAAAATTGAGACCTTCACAACAAGCCCTTCCATTTGATTTATACGGAAGAGTTTGCAACACTTTTCTTAAAATTTTCTAGTTTGCTCTCTGTCCCATCAAAATTCGTTTATTTTCGTTACACGTCCGTGTTTGGATCGTAGAAATCAATATGTTTATTATATCTCAACTAATCGGTCCAGTAGATTCGGAGCAAATTTGCTGTGAAAGACGGACAGACAGATACACGAGTGATCCTATAACGGTTCCACCGTTTTTTCATTCGAACGTACGGAACCCTAAAAGTATTGATGGAGTTTTTAAATTAATAGCCACTGGCTGGTAGCTTTAAGGCAATTAAATTTATCGTACGACCTCGGTCAGGTCAACGAGACGTTGCAACCGGTCAATGGTCACGACCATTGCAACGCCTCGCGTAACACCGGTCATTAACGTTTATAGACTGGTAATGATCTTATGGAATGTAATCAATATATCTATAAATGTATATATCCCGAATGTTGTAGGCGTGTATTCTACATTAAGCCAAAGAAGTTTGAATGTTAACGATCTGAAAATATAGCATAAACGAGAAACTGGCCAATAAAAACAAAACGATGTTACCCTAGCACGTGGACTATAAAAAAAAACAATCATTACTGTTTGGTTAGGCATTGTTCTTAACTTAAAACAACACATCTGACGGACTAGTGGGCGTTTCACTTTCACTTATTGGGAAATCTGCGTGCTCATACCGAGCGACCCCCGGGAAGACAGCGGTGCGCATGTGGTCACGTACCACTGTGTGCGCAGCACAGCGCATAGTGAGGCCTCGGGGGAATCTTTTACAATCCCCTCGAGAGATGCCTGGGGGGTGGCCTCTTTACAGTCGCCTTCCCTCCACTAGAGGGGATGACCACTTTACAGTCATCCCCTCCGAGATGTGCCTAAAGGCGTGGCACCAATGGGTGGCTCTAGATGGAGATCTTTCGAGTTCCTGGAGCCTCCCTTCGGTGCCGACGATGATCACTCCGGTGGTTTTAGCCGGTAGGAGTCCGGCATGCCCCTTCGCCCTTTCCCGGGGTGAAGGAAGTACATGAGGTATTTCCACCGGATCAATAAAAAAAAAAAAAAAAAAAAAAAAGGATATGAACCTTTGACCCCAAAAAGGAGTTGGATAACGGCCTTCAAAGGTCTCTAGCGGTTTTCAGGTTTTTATGTTGGCTAGTTAAACCTGAATATTAATTAGTTTGTGACTTGGTTTCTCCAGTCTCCGGCGGTCCTGCTATTTCCAGTTATGATAGCGGCCAGGGTGACAGCGGGACAGAGGGTGCTAAGAATCTCCGGCAGTGATCCAGATACACTCCAAACGACAACTGGTCGTGGTAACTTACAATGCACGCAACTGAGGGCAGCCGAAAAGATCTTTGAGCTGGAAGAAGAATAAGTTGCACAGGGGTGTCAAAAGTTTATTAGAAATCGAAAGACGCCCTGTCTTTCTAGGACACGGTTGGTGCAGTGGTTGATACAGTCGGCTGCTGCGCTCCGGGTCGTGGGTTCGATTCCCGCACGGAACAAATATTTGATTAAAAAAAAAAAAACACACTGTAACACTGAAGACCAGAAACCTTCTCCGTTACCAACTTCAACTGTCTGAAGATAGTATCGGTTTCCTCGTCCGCTTGTCTCTCAGTAACAACATAATTACCATCGAAAATGTGTCAAGCAGGATAGCGGACCTTATACAAAGAATATCCAAGAGAAACTACTTGAAGGTCATACAGGTCTACACATCGATCTTGACACACCCAGATAATAACGTAGAGTATGTATGAGGAAGTAAGAAGAGCCGAACATACCTCCAAAACACACTTCACTATTGTGATGGGGGACTTTAATGCGAAGCTGGGCACACGATACCATCCATGTTGATTTGCAACTGGAGCAGTTTTATTATTATCAGCAACGGGAACATAGCGAAAGATACTGGCAGACTTTTGGAAAAGAAGGAACTCTTCATAATGGTCTCCTTTTTTTAAACGCCACCTCACTGTACCTCGATGTACCTGGACGAGTCCCGGTGATTCCACAAAGAATGAGACTTATCATGACCAATATCATCATCATCATCATTTCTGAATAAAGTCCACTGCTGGACACAGGCTTCCCCCAATGATCGCCACATCCTGTATGGGTGTGTTGTGTGCTCATTGAGGGGTTTTGCCATAATCGCCACGCTTGGCAGGTGGGTTGGCGATCACAGTTGGGTTATTAATGTACTCGAAAGACGCTGGTGCCCATCCTCCGGCTAATCTCAGAGTCGCCTTTTACGATACCCACGGGATGAGATGGGTTGATGCTATTCGTAATATATAAGACAAATATTCAATGACGTCTCTGTGATCCATAGGGTGAAAAACGGCAGTGATCATAAGAGGCACATGTCGTGAATATTAATCTCAAAGTTTCTCAACTTGCCTTACATCTTGGTCTCGTCTAATAAAGTCTACGCTCCGACACTCTAGTGCTCTAGTGTTGCTATAGTGCAGAATCTAAAACCCCGAGAGCTTTCTACTCTGGAACGGAACTCCAAATCTGCTTTTAGTGCCTGCAACATTGCGTGTCTGTGGACGACATAAATGGTAGGTTTGTAGAATTACTGTCCAAACGATTAAATTTTAAGAACATAGACCCAATTAAGATTGGTATACCAAGCCAGCCTCCTGAACAAGCCGGTATCCGAAAAAGTTTTAGTACCATAGATCACATCCACACGCTGCGGCAAGTTATACACAAGACCCAGGAATATTATCTGCTACTATGCTTAGTATTTGTGGAATATAATAAAGCCTTCGATTCGATCGAAACCCAGGCGCATGCCACGTTTTGTTTGCAACCTAGTGCAGAAGCGAGGCCGTACCTAAACCTCCGGGTTTGCACGCCATTACACTATACATCACTAATAATTATTTTATTCAAGGTAAAAATATTCTAATTCATGTAAAACCATATGCAGGCACTTTTGAATAGTCAAGACTTTAGTTGCCGCGTTCCAAGATGTTGATTTCCTATGGAGAAGAACGGGCAAGAAACTCCAAGGAAAAACTATACCTTGTTAACCTGTGCTGTTGATACTCCTATTTTTACATCTAGAAGTGACTGTACGGCCATTCATTCTCTAAAAATAAATGAATAGAAAGAGACAGGTATATGTTAAAAAGAGATGTGTATAGTCTATTATCATAATTGATGGTTGTAAATCCGTAGGTGTCATGTCTTCCGGTGTTCGAAGATTAAAAAGTTAATGTCGATAGCTTGAACTTTGAGTGGTTTTTGAAACAATAGGCTTGAAACCTCTGCTAGCTATAGGTAATAACTGCCCGTTATAAGTACAGTCGGCAGGATAAGGCAATAATTATTACTAGCAGTTAAATAGTATTATTTATATTGGTTAATTTTAAAATATCAATAAGCAAGCTTTTATTCATAAAACACATTTGAAACTTCCACACATGTTACTTATTTCTGATGCTATTGCCGGCTGCAATCTGGAAAATCATACATTGTTATATCCATACTTTAAAATGGTATAAAAAAGTAGTTTATAATTTGAATAACAGACGTGGAAATATTCTAAATTCTCTTACCAATTAACCACCAACATTAAGACTTAAAATACTATTTGTATTAGTTTAATGTAAATTAAATGAAGCTATAAAAATATCATGTTTATTGCATATCATCGCATATAATAGCGTGTAGCCTTTAGCTTCAAACCGATTGCTTGAAGGCTCAGTAATTATTTATTTTAATTACTGGACCGCGATGACAGACTCTTTTAGCTAATATATTGTGTATGTAACCTGCATGGTTTAAAATGTCAAGTGTGAGTGATAAAAAATTGGTATTTAGTGGTGCTGGCAACCGGTCACGATCTTTGCAGTGTTGTAATATTGGGTTAAATAATTTTAATGTTATACACCGCTGGTGCAGTGGGTTTTGCTTGTTTCGTTTATTGTTCGATATGATGCCAACGGCTACTTTCTACCATCACACCTCCCGTCATCGGCGGGGAGTTCATCCACATACCCTAGAGCCAAAATGGTCTCGTACCGTATGGTTTCAGAGGAACTTCCTCCCGCGCACGCTCAGGTTGTGGAATCAGCAGGGTACGGAACCGATGTTTTCCCAAGAGATTACAGCATGGGGCTCTTCAAAAAGGGCGTGTTTTTTTTTACAGGGTCGGCAATGCGCAATTTATACCTCTGGTGTTGCAAGTATACATAGGTTACGGTAACCGCTTACCATCAGTTGGGCCATATGCTTGTTTGCCACCATAGTGGTATAAAACACTCACACCCAGCCCCCAAACGCTCACTGCTGAACATGGGCCTCCCAATTATCACTACAGTGAAAATTTATAGGGTGAATTTTAAGGGTGTCATGTCACGCATCCAAGATTAGATCAACTGTCTATGACGCTGCGTCATGCCACTTATCCAACGTCTGTGTCCAAGATGGGTTTTTTACAAGTGTAATATTCAAATCCTTTTATTTCTAATCACATTGTTTTATTTTTATAATCTCGATGCCTTGTATTATAAAGACATTGGTTGCTTTCATACTCATTATGTATTGCTTTCATACGTATTTAGTTGTGATTGATTGAAATGTCAAAAAGTTTTTTTTATTTGTTTTCGATATTGCAATTGTTATAACAATTTGCCAGTGTCAAGTTAAGAGAGTTTAATCTAATAAAATAAATGTGATGATTCAAAGGCAAAGTCAAATATTTTTCTTTCCGATAAACCAATTACTGGCACTTTGAAACGTCAAAATTTGTTTCGTTCGTCAACATGGTTTTTATTATTCAAAATAAGTTCCATGTGTATTGATTAGTGTTATGTTTTCATGACGTTTGAATCTTTTGCTTCGTCATGGATACGTTGAAAGTTCGTGTAACGGCACAAGCGGCATGCAACATCAACTACGTTTATGAAGCGAACACTACAAACGAACCCCCAAGCCGTTATTGGTTTGCCCGCTTCCGTTCTGGAAATTTCGATCTGAAAGATGAACCCCGTGGTCGTCCGAAAACTTTGGTCGACAATGACGAATTAAAGGCGATTGTGGAAGCTGATGATACTCTTCTAATGATAGATCTACGGCTAAATTAGCAGCAGCTTCAGACGTTAGCGTCAAAACAATATTCGTCCATTTGCAAGTTGGCAAGGTAAAAAGTCTTAATAAATGGGTGCCCCCACAAACTTAATGATCATCGCCGCGACGCGCGCGTCGAGGTCTGCCTTCTCAACATGCACCGAAGCGAAGGAATTTTGAACCGCATTGTTACCTGCGATGAAAAATGGATTTTGTTTGACAATCGCAAGCGCTCAGTAAGTTGGTTGGATTTTGGTTCAGCACCTAATCAGTGCCCTAAACAAAAAAGCTGAGCTGAGCGACGCTGATGTATGCTTCATGTTCGTGAACGAGTGTCGTCTGTTGGGATTGGTCATCTTAGTGCTGTCATGATGACAATTGAATCAAAAACTCTGGTAAATATTAAAATCACGCTTGTTTAGTGTAGAGTTTTTAAGAAGTTTAGACTCTTTTATCCAGCATTGTCCTCACATTATCATCATTTCGAGAACATTGTAGTGAAAAAAAGCATTGTACCAAATATGATTTAAAAAGAGTAACCATGGAGTTTCTTGCCCGTTCTTCTCCATAGGAAATCTACACCTTGGAACGCGGCAACTAAAGTGTTGACTATTCACAAGTGCATATAAATGGTTTTACATGAATCAAAATATTTTTTTCTTTTAACTTTATCATTAAAAGAAAAAAAGAATAACTGATGTTTTATTTCGATTCAAATTAAGATTCGATCAACGACAGATCGCAACAGACGTTTTCAAAGAAAGCGTGTTATTCCTTCCGTTGGAACAATAAAGGTATTATTTGTGGCTACGTGATGGCCAGTACAGTGGTCCTTATTACTTATGGGACTACAATCATGGGCGTTTTAATAATATAATCTTTTCCGAGTCTTTGTTTCAAGTATTTTTTCTCGAAAGTAGGGCTGTGGTGTTGGAAATTTTAAAACTTATTAGGGATGACACATTTTATTTTTGATCCAATCTCATTGTTCAAGTTGGTGTCCAGATTAAGAATATAGCACCGATCCATCTCCTCCTATGGATGTCGTAAAAGGCAACCAAGGGACTTTAAACCAGAGCGTTGACAGCAGCGTCACTTCTGTGGAACAGTAGTCCATACTGCGCTCACCAACCCGCCTGCCAAGCGTGGTGAGTACTGGCAAATTCCCATTAAGACGACAACTATTGAAATCTATGGGGGAAGCCTTTGTTCAGCAGCGGATGTTACGCTTAATTCTTCGTGCAAAATACAAACACACACACACACACAACAGAATAAAGGTTATTTCCAGCCAGCAATAATCGAATGTTTCGCCTGCGTGCTCACATGCAATGGATTCGGAATCAAAGAAGAATCGGTTCAAAATGTGAAACATTTAAATTGCACGTTATTGCTACTGTGCACGCGGCCGCCATCGCCCAAATATCCCAACGTTGTAATTATGGACACCGATTTGCTCATCCCGATCCGATGTTCCTGCAAATAAAAATCCTTAGCAGACTAATTCGTGGGAGTCAACCCTTGCTTAGCGTGAGAAAGAAACAAAGGGATTACTGGAAAGTAGATAGGTAATAATACCACAAAAGTATACCAAAAACATCTCTATAATTGATTCGAATTTTAAATGAGTTATTAGTTCAATAAAGAAATTAAAAAGTGCCGATTCCTAAATTAAAATGAGATGATTCCAGCGCGCAACGGATGCGCTTGCACCCCGCTGTGCGAGGTCGTGCATAAAAAAAAAGAACGGCGTCAACTGAACTGTCAGTACGTAAGACGAAGAATGAGAAATGTTGCCAGTTTAAAAATATTCATTCATAAAACCCGAGCCATTCAGTTTTAGAAATTAGTTTATTTTAATTACCCGGTGAGCGTATTGTTGTATTAATTATTCGAGTCTCAGCCGTATCCTCAGACCCGGCTTGGACAATATATTTTATTGTCTTTATGTACGGTTATGATTTATACGTCTAGTTAGTAAGTTATTCGAATTTTAATTTAGACGAGTTTTAATGGGGTACATTTGAATGGATTCTAATTAGAGGAAAACAACCGAACGGCATCGCATGAATAATGTCGGGTATAAATTCCGGTTATGGCTTAGAAAAGCTATTGCCGACCGCGGCCTGACCTCTGTATTAACCACACAATAGGTTCGTATTTGCTATAATAAATGTGCTATTACAAAAACTGGACGATGAAAGATTACTAGTACCTACAAACCTTTAACTTAAGCCTTTGTTGTATAATTCATAGAATGTTATTATTATTATTTTGATAGAAAATAAGAGCATTTCCAAGTCTTGAATATTCCAAGGTTAGTCAGTCACCACAATACAATAAACCAGGCTAGACCTAGGTATGCCATTACAATTAAGCGATACTTAATTTTAACGGATTGATATATTATATATGTTTAATATTAACCATTACAAATTAAAGGCTATGTATCGTAGTGCCTCTGTGACACAACTCAATACTTCATTAATTGCTGTTCACAAATCATTGGTTGTAAATCAAAAAAATTGAAAAACAACGACATGCTCATTTAGACCCTTGCGGTACACTATTAAGAAAAAAGAAATAAAGCTTTTATCCTTGCTCTTATTGCCTATTAAAATATAATATCGGCAATGATGATTGAAAAACGAATTTCGAAATAGCCAATTAGTGGGTATCGAACGTGTCCGATATAGATTATGGTCGGTTGGATCGTGGGCGGGGCTCAAGTGACATCTCGTTAAATCTTTTTGACAATATCTATTGTCGAGTGTTACGCAATACTTGTAATAGTTGTTTTCCACCTAGCTTTCTGTGACCAGAGGGCCAAGCACGAATATTTTGACGTATAGTATCGTAATCGTAACGTTAATGTGAGTGAATTTTGAATTAAAAATCCTGGCTCGCACATATTTTTTTATTTAAACCGAAAACTTTATTCGTACCTATATATGATACGAATTGCGTTTATCCTATACATTTAAACGAAAATACTATCGGATAGTTGTATTATGGATTCAAAATTCACTCACAATAAAGTTACGATTACGATACTATACGTCAAAATATTCGTGCTAGGCCCTCGGTACATTTTTGTTGGAGATAAAACTAGACTGCTCGGAAAAACGGAACAGAAATATCTAAGAAAGTGTCTCCTGATAATGACTCCTGTCCACAAATAAATTTTCCTCTTAACGAAGAACGGATCTGGGTTAAGCTGCGCTTGTCGTGGTCTTGCTTTGGATGAGTGACCAATTGTTCCATAGCAAGGAATGCTCGTTCAGCCGCCGGTCTCGGCTGACATACGAATATGTATGATAGTCGTTATGTTGCGAGATAGTCAGACTCCCGCAATTCTGATAATGAGGCTAAGCCCAAGAATATTAGTATACCTCAATAGTTGGGTTAAGGAGTTAAGCTGGTAGTAGCGCCGTGTGAAATACTGAAACTGATATATGGTTAAATGAGAATCTGACCACAACATAATTACGAAAGCCTAGGAAGAAGAGAAAGAAGAAGAAGGTTAGCCAGTAAGATCTGCCTCAAAAATGAGTCTCACCTCACACCTAGTAACTTTACAAATGTTATGTTAAAAATCAAAATAAGTTATAGGTATACAGATGCTAGTGTTCTATGCACAGACATCCACTCATCAATAACTTTTAAAAATATTGTGGAGCTACTTTACTTAATTTTTTCACGTTTTCTCCATTTTATTTTTATTTTATACCGAATCCCTGTTTTATGCATTTACTATGCCCTTGGTAGAAAATCGTATTTCCTCAATAGCACATCAATAGCTGCAACAACTTTTGAACAAAAAAGAAAAATGTTTACATTGGCCATAGGCTCAATGTAATGTTTTGGATATGAATCCAAAACAATTGCTTTTTACTTTTCTATATATATAGTAGTCATTCCTCATTACATCCCCATGACTGCCGTAGCTTATTTTCTGCATAATATGGGTCATCTTGCAAAGCAACGCGTACTTTGTATGGGCCGGGAAGCGTTGAAGAAGATAAGATAGAGAATATGAAGAAAGATGATAAAGCTTATCCCAGATCGACTATTGTAAGCTGCGTCATGCGTGTAATAAGTACAATACACCGAAACGACATGATAAATCTAACTAATACATGTTAAAAAATGACTCCCAATGTCCGATGTATATGTAATAAGCAATTATATTTGTGTGATGGATTTCAATAACTATCAGCAAAATTCTGATGATAAATAAGCTATAGCTTTTCATTAAGACAGTCAATATTTAGAAATACATTATGAAAAAACTCCATTCCAACGGCCCCGGATTATCTAAAAACTTTATGGTCGTGCAATAAAATTCTACAAAAAGCAACATGAAATCGTGTGTGGCGTTCCATTAAAATGACCATTATTTTATATTTGGTATTCAGACAATTGTAGTCCAAATAGTATTATTCAAAAGCAGACAGGCGGAGCAAAATTAATTTGTTAAATTACATTTTGGCCTCGTCATAACACTGGCTGTATGGTAAGAATTCCGACTGGGAACACCGCTCCTGTTCCAAATTCAAAATTTGAAATTAATGGCGGATTTGACAGGAGCTTTATTGTGCGGCTAATTTAAATCTTATCAACGGAGCGATGACAGCGACTTAATGGGATCGCGAAGACCGCCATAAAAATATAATGCCTTTCATTTGGCTTGGAGATTATTTTCATTTTTGATTTTAATTCCCTTCTTGTTTATGTGTAAATTAATTCCGTAATTACTTAAATCTGAATAAGTAAATGGATTAACTGGATATTTTATAAGTCCCTTAACCTAAGTGTTATTAAGGTGGTATATAAGAAACCTGAGCGTATTCTCGGTTCTAATAAAAAATCAGGTAAGTCATCAAACATTATTTTGCGGTTTGTCTATGTTCGGTACCAATTTGGTAAGAAATTATCCGATTACAATCTACTAGACATAATTCCAACCCCGGATAACAATCTTTCCACTGAATGTAAACCTTACTTGCCCCCATGTTATAATTCTGCTACATGCACTGCATTCACTGTAGTGGCCAAGAAAAATGGTACACGCAGGTGTAAAGGTACGCTGGATATGATAACATAGCGAATAGATTATTAGAAAATCAGGGCAGACCACCAAGCACAGGGCACTGTAAGACCTCACGCTTAGGTAGTATGACCACGTCTCATAGCGTTATACCAATCTGACAGTTATTAAAATAGAGAAAGAAAGTAATCAAAATGACCTAGCACCTATTGAATATTTAGATCCACGGCTGTGCAAAAGCCTCCCCCATTAGGCGACCTTACATGTTCAGGTTATATGCCGTGTATCGTCATTTTGGGAGCAGTTTGCCAGTACTCACCATGTTTGGTAGGCGGTTTGGTGAGCACAGAATGGCTACTGTTCCACAGAAGGCCCGCTGCTGCCCATCCGGTTTAGAGGGCCTTAGTCGCCTTTTACAACATGCACGGGAGGAGATAGGGTGGTGCTAAATTCTTAATCCGGATACCACACGGGATAATTAGGAATATTTGGATAGGCATACTTACCACCACTTGAATTTTGAAAGCCAGGAAGGAAACACTGACCGTTTGTAAATAAATAATAATAAAATCTAAAAGATAAAGTGACCAAAGGCGGACACCAACAGAAAATAAACGCTATACAAACAAAAAGAAATTCTTTTGATTGATAAAATCATTTTATAAACAATGCAATGCAATTTCATAAAGCAAAGTTCTTTATTTTACGTATCCGACATACAGGAGTACACGTCGACAATAATACTAGTTTCTGCTTAGAGCTCCAATCGCATATAAATTGCGTCTGGTCACACAATAATAAAATCATTTTAAAAACCGTATCAGGACAGGCGGTCTATATACAATTAATTTTTTTGAAAAACACTATCTACAACTGAAATCGTCAGTAATTAATCCTCTTATATTGACATAAGCCTTCAGAAAGACTTTGAAAACTAATTTCATTCGTATACAATTTGATATTTGTCTCCAAGCGATATCTATTGTAGATTTAATTTTATCTTGGCTCCCTGATGAAGTAAAGACTACGGAAAAGCCCCAGCATACACCAAAACCATTATAATAAACACGATACGAGAGTGTAAGTTTCATCAAAATCCGATTGGCAGTACACGAGTTATAAGGAAGAAGACTAACTACATACTTATTGTCCGAATCTTCTCTGGACAGTATTTTGTGGAGATTCAACAACAACAATGAATATAATATTTATTTATTTAGTATCTCGCCTCAATAATGAAAAAGTTATAGTATTATACAAATTTACTGTGGGAGACTGGTGCCTAAACTAGGCTTAAGCCTGTATTTTAGGTCACCAGCCCTTCCACCCCATCAGTCCAATTTTGCTCTTTCATAAACTGCCAAGAGATGTTTTTGCATTTTCTTGTTCTTCGTGTATCTGATTCTATCAAGTTGTTTCTTCTTGTTAAAGTTCTCTTGATGAATACTCTCCGATACGTTAATATAACTTTATCAGGCTCTTTCACTGCAGACAACATCTTGATATAACAATAAACTAACTGTTCTAATAAAATCTTATGGCTTTGATACACCCAATATTGACGATTTATCTTCTTCTTCTTCTTCTCCTAAACTTATAGTTTCTGTAAAGTATCTTCCACAATTTCGCCAATGTCAAGTATAAAGGCACGTTGTACGATGTTTAGATTAATTAATCTTTACATATCCATAAAATATGTCCCAAAAATGATTCTAAAAGATATGTCAGCAACGTCGTACGGTTCAATTGTTCTGATTGATTGAAGATTGAATCACCATTTTATTATCACCATTTAATATCGTTAAATTTAACAATTCGCGTGATTAGACGGCTTTAGCCAAAGAAAATGCATTACCATTCAATGTGGCAATGCCGCCAGTGTTCTGGGAACGTTACCAGCTGACAACGATGTAGAGGAATACTTTTACGCTTACAGAGGCCACTTTTTTAGTCTTTCTTAATATGTTTTTGTTTTATGTTATTTAGTTTAATCGTAAATAGTATGCAAATGCATGTATTAATGTGTAGTTGTTTATTTTATAAGAAGATCAAAATAAATATGCAAGTGACATAGTGGAGCAGTGGAAAACACAAAGTTATCCACTCGTGTATAAAGGCCTGCACGTAGGTTTTCAACATCCAACAGGTTTCAGAATTTGCATCTAACAGTGGTAATGATGGTGTTTATTAGTTACCTATGCTGAATCTTTAACATAGTAACATTTTAAATAACAGTCAGCACCCGCAATTCGTAGCCAATTCAATTGTGACGTATATGATTCAGTTTGCTAGGCGACCCGATACTTAGTGGAAAAATAAGGAAATCCTTATGAAATCTACTGCCGATTTTTTTATTTTTTTTAAACTTTTCCCCACCCTATTATTTCTCCTGTGTCATGGTCGCGTTTACAAACATGAATTCCACATACAATACACCCAGATCCGGAACAACTACCTGCAGATCATACAAATATTTGTTCCGTGCGGGAATCTAACCCACGACCCGGAGCGCAGCAGCCGACTGTATCAACCACTGCACCAACCGATTTTATGATGAATTGTGATGTGACGTAAATAAATGGCTAACTATGACAATAATATCAATGCGTTTGTGCGTGTGACAACTGAAAGCTATATAAACATACGCTGCTTACGCTCACATGGCTACTGTTTAGCCCGCAAGTCATTAGATTATATTTTAAAAAAAAGATCCGTGATAATAATGTAGTATATTGAATTTCCTGTGCTTGGGTCTATGACCCAAACTCAAACAGGAAATCCGACGGCGGCCTTTTGCCTGTGGTAACTGATCCAAACTTCCAAAGTGTGTGTCACTCTACGGA
This sequence comes from Diloba caeruleocephala, assembly GCA_947459985.1. Lineage (NCBI taxonomy): Eukaryota > Metazoa > Arthropoda > Insecta > Lepidoptera > Noctuidae > Diloba > Diloba caeruleocephala. The sequence continues at coordinate 7,817,606 of OX381627.1, read as the reverse complement.
TTATTTGGCATTGCTTGAAGTAACTTTTAATACATTTATACTACGCACTTGTCGCCGCATAGCAATCACTTGTAACATTCTTACGTAATAATACAGACAATAAAGTCTTTGAAGTTTGTCGTGAAGTGCACAGATGGAACCATTCTCTCTATAAAACTACTGTACCTACCAATACCGGAAACCTAATCGAATACAGAAAGGTTTACGCAATGAGGCCGATAACCGTCGGGAAACATGAATCCGGAATTAAAATGGCACATTACGGGCTTAACTTATAAATCGTGTGTACTTACAAATATATTCTTTTAACAGCATCAAGCTGATTGATTGATTCCATTGATTACATCATACTGAGACCAGTTTTTTGTCTATAAAGCGTCGTTATATCAGAATATGCTCCAAATATTGTTTGTTGTGGCGGTCTATGGAATGAGAATGAGCCCTGGTTCAACTTCCAAATTCCATGGTTACCTGTAGTTACTCTGCGACTACCTTCACCTACTTATCTTATTTTAGTGCTTCAATGGGGGTATATATAAGGGTAATACCGTGTTGTGCCTATGACGTGTGGTGCCGGCTCAGAATACAGAGAGAGACATAGATTATAGCTAGAGGATGGTCAGCAGCGTCCTTCGAGTGCATTAACACCTCAACTGCGATCGCCATCCCATCTGCCAAGCGTGGCGATTATGGCAAATCCCCCCAATGAGCCTACATCACACCTATATCGGTCGTCGTGGTGATCTTTGGGGGAGGCCTGTGTCCAGGGGTGGACTTCATTCGGCGGAAATGATGAAAATGGTGAAGAGTAGAAGGAGAAATCCGATAATAAACTTTGCTCATGATGTTCACAGTATCTTTATACTAATAGCATAAACTTTGCACTATTCGTATTTCTCGGACCAGCACACTTGATTTAAGAGTAGGATGGCATTAATTATAAATAAATAATAACCATAGAGTGGTCCTGTGGTTTCCGTGTTTCATGTAGTTTTAGAGCACATTATCCAGTTAAGACTTTACGGAAATGAAGTGGTATTCAAATTTAAAACAGCTATAAAATAATAATGTTGTATGGTTCTCAGGTTGTGTTTTATTTTGAATTGTTTAATTAGATGATATCTTCATTAATTCTATGGGTCTGATTTAAAACTGGAACTTCAATCATCCTTGAATTTTTGTGTTATTCCAATATGGAGGACATTTATAAAATAGAACATTTATTAATATAAAAAGATACGCTATAGAAAATAAAGTCTCATATATTATTATTCATCACACTTCAATAGTTACAATGACCACCGATAACGAAATATAATAAGAGATGTAGTAAGAAAAATATATGTTTTTTGTTCAATGTGATAATTTTACCTAAGTTTTTCATCTGATAAGCGATAAGTTATTCTATCATGACAAATTTTCCTAATAGTTCATTATTTTTAAACGAACGTAGGTTCAGACTTTTTTTGGTATAATTATTAACACAAACCAGTTTGTGTAGACGAGTTACAAAAGGATGTGTCTCGCGTGTAATTTTTGTCGAGGACCGCCAATTATAAGTTTAAAGTATAACTTAGAGAAGAATACGGGCTATTTAATTATATCCTTTGGAAGAATGTTTTAAATGTAGCAACGGCCGCTTCGCTCTCACAAAGTTTGGTTTTATTTTAAATAACTTTAATTGTGGTTTGTCGTTGGATATAAATTATTATTATACTCCATTTTAAATGTTTTTTGTTAGAATGAAATGTTTATTTTAACTGTAAATAGTTACCCGGATTGATTCTTAATGTGGTATGTAAGTACGAGTAGGTACCTAAATGGTTTATTTGAAGTAATAAATTATCTATATTAGCTATATGATTTTATTTAGATTATCTTTAAACTTCATTATTGTACGAAACCACATTTTTTTAAATATTTAATGAGTTTTCTTGTTTATCCCTTTCAGAGTCATAATAGAAGTCATATCACATTCCTGATTTGTTCACATATTGAAAAAGATTTATTTACATATTAATATTATGTTATGTTAGGTATAACTACTTACATAATATTAATCTTTTATCAAATCATTTCCTTATTAAGACACACAACATACACGAACTAATAACATTTCGTATGAGTAGCGACGGCTAAAACATGTACACTTGATTTTAAATGATGAATAAAATTGTCATTTGCTCTTAAAAGCAATGCAAAATTTCTGGATTTCTTTTAATTTAGTATCTAAATGCACCATCATATTAGATCAGCAAGCTATCAATGGCGCAATCAATCCCAATACTTAACAAGATGTTGGCTGGATCTCCCGATACACAAGCATATAAGATAGATACATCCATACCTCACGATGGCACTGCATATATAGGTTCATACCGCACGCTATATCTATACTAAGGCAAACATATCACAGAACGCACAATATGTCTCTCCCATATCACAACAACGCAAGTTCTATCATATCTCCGAAACTAATTCTAGTATCGCACTTCGCTTTGTACATCGCTATCGATTCGGTAAGCGCCCAGGGCGACGCGCGTAGATCACAGAATCACGCGTATGAAATGTAATAATAATCGACCATCCCGCGGGCTTATCTGTAAACGACTGCAGGCGAAAAGGTTTTAGCTGGGGGCGAAACACCGTGCGTAGCTTGAGGCTCCGCCCCAGGGAATGCCATTGGCCAAAAAGCGGTAGCGGGCCTCGACCGCACCTCCTTATTGGCTACCCGGTAGCCGCCGGTGGGGGTACCGTGTCGCATCCACGGACAATATTTTGACGTTTTTTTACTGGCGCGGTGGCATTTCTCGTCGCGGCGATTAATTGTAATTCTTTATGGCTATTGTAGGGTTAAGTGAGCAGTTATACGTGACGTTTGTGTTCCATGTTTGAATAGCTTGTTTGTAGTGGATACGTGCGTTGTGTCAGATTTGCGCGGGCGCATCATTTTGTTCACTTTTTGTTGGTATTTGTGTAGGCTCGTTGTCAGCGTTTGGATTCGTTGCGCTAAGTTTTTACATTTTATTCGCTTTGTTAGTACCATCTGTTTACATTTCGTTTTCATTTTAGCAGCATTTTTTACTTCAGTATGCATCAAAATTTACTCAAAATGTATACAAAAGTATCCTTTACTTTGTAAGATTTGTGAAGCATGAATATTAGATATAACAAATTGTAAAAACTACATTTTGTTGTGTCGTTTCAACGAATATGCACTAATAATAAATACATAAAAAGAAAGCATCTTTAAACAACCAATTAACGAAATTATAAGCTTTCTAGAGAATAAATACCAAACAAAATATTGCTATGCATACCTAATGCGGTAGAGCTCTACAAGGTCTTAGCAGAACACAATACAGAGAAAACATATAGGTAGTTAGTTGTTATTAATGTATTCCGAGCCCGCCCTACATACATTGAACGCATCTTACTATGTTTATCTTACAAAAGTGTGGGGGAACGGATTTCGGGTTTTGCTGTTGAGGGACGACTTGTGAAGGGGAATATCGAACCTCTCCTTAAGAATATATTGTTACCTAACAATGTAAGGATGCAAAAAATTTAATGGGATATAGTTACGGTGAAGGAGAAATTCCGTGTGGTGTCCGGATTAAGAATAAAGCACCACTCCATTTCCTCCCGTGGATGTCGTAAAAGGCGACTAAGGGAATCTAAACCAGAGGAATGGGCAGCAGCGTCCCTTCTGTGAAACGGTAGCCATACCGTGCTCACCAATCCGCCTGACAAGCGTGGTGAGTATTGGCAAATACCCCCCAAAATGATGACACAGTTGTGAAAATCTATGGGGGAGGCCTTTGTTCAGCAGTGGACGTATAAATGGCCGATATGATGATATATGATGAAGGAGAAATACGGCATGTAAAATAACGTGAATTTGTAATAAGAACTTTATGAACTGACATGACTACTAAATTTATGCGCTTTTTTAATATTTTCGTCAGAGTACTTTTAACGCAGATATAATATATAACATTCAATATTTATATATTTAATATCTACATTCTTAGAAATCGTAGATTGGAATTACTTTGATACGCAGGTGACTTGGGTCGAAACTTCCTATTTATATTACGTATTTTGGAAATTGCGTAGATGTATCTACAGAAAAGAAATTAATTTGTTGTTGTTATTATGTTCGGCTTGGATTTCAAGTTCTTTGGCCAGAAATAAATTTGAAAGTAAAAGTGTTGCTACCGCAGAAAAAAAAAAACAACTAGGAAATTGAAAAGGAAGTTTCGACCAAAATTGCCACGCGAATCTAAGTAGGTACTATAACGGAATGTACCTACTATATTTTGACCGTGTATATTTAGTGTACCTATAACAATAGAGAAAGTTCGCAATACCCTTTTAAAGGATCCTGTCAACATATTTTTTTATGATTTTAGTGTAAGTGTTAAGCTGCATTTTCTCGGGTGTTTTCTTTCAAATCTGCATAGCCAAGCCTCCAGGATTGCGCTAGGTTGATTAAATTGTTTGGATATTGTAGAATGTTCTACGTGCTTGAGTATTGTATAAAATTAAACTTCAAGCGTCCGCTTTCCAAGCAAATGTTCGGCTCTTCGATTAGCTTACGCAGTTTGCAGCCTGGAAATATCTTATGTAATCCGTGTAGGTAACATAATTTGTTGTATTATTATATTTTCCCAATGCCTGCCTGAATTATCACTTAAAAAATATGCCACTTGCTCAATTATAGTATAAGCTGAGCTAGTAACTGTGTCTGATTGTGAATGCGCGACACACAGATACGTACCTACATAATAATTAAATAAACCTGTGTAGTTTTATTTTTATTTCAGCTTTATCTTAAGTGTTGATGTAAGTTTTATTGTATTCGCGTCGTCCTCTTTGCAGAATTTTCTCGTGTTGCCGCTTATTCCATGTAGAATAACTGTATTTTCTCTCGTGATACATAATTTAGATTTACAAATTAGAGTTTGTTACACATGGTATACTATGGGGCAACTTTTATAGTTACTGGATTTATGTTCTTGCATTGTGCGTATTCAAAATAAGAAAATAGAATTTCAAGAAGTCAACAAAAACAATACCTAACCACTAAAAGCCTTGAGCAAATTGTAAATAAATAAAAAAATCAAATGGCAGCTGTCAAACCATTGTGTGGCCAACCTCTTGTTGCGGTGGCGACATTGTAAATTTTTCGGGTTTACCATCGCGAATAAATTGTGATAATTAATTTCTTGGGGAAACGCACGCCTTTCCGTGTGTGTTTAATAACCACCCCGAGGTGTTGGACATTTGGTAGGCGCGGAAACATTTTCGGAAATTTTCATTATATCGAAAGTTTGCGAAATAAGCTCCTTTTTATGTTACAAAGGATAATTGCGCATTTGTTTGGTATGAATAGCTAATTAAATTCATTATGTTATAAACGTGTACCGTTATGAGAAGAAATGATAAGTTTAACATATTCGAAGTTTCACTTTCATTAAGTATATTTTAGGGATGTTCAGGGCTAACAGAATAATGATAATTCCTATCTCTTCTTGTTAGTTTGTCTGTTATTATTTGTTTTTTGTTCTTCATGTAATAGGGATTGCGTTAGTCGATGTAAAATATAGGTAAAATGAAGGACGTTAGAATAATGTATTAACGGTAAACCTTAGATGAAATCGGATGCCTATGTCATACAGGATAGTGATGATGGACCTTTCCAATGATAAGTATATCAGAGGGAACAATTTTTTTTAGTCAACTATATATACCTACCTTAAGGTGTCTAATGCACACTGTTTCACACAAAAGGATAAAATGCCACAAACTTCTGACAAAAAATTGCCTCACACATTATCAGCTCATTAATGTCTAATTCACCGCGGCGACCCGACCCATGGGTCATCAATTAAAAATTACAAAACTGTCAGTTCGATTTGATAAATTCACATTTTCTCACTTATGTCGTTTTGTTTTAGCCGACATATTAGTCACGCGCGATCCCGTTCGAAATTTTCAAATTTAGAATATCTGTAACGGTATTTTTTGTAATTCGAATTATGTCAGTTAAAATCTTATTTTTTTATGAGATTGTCAGTAGTAAAAAAATTGCCACCATTTTTTATCATTAGTCTATCGTAACGCATGTCTCGATCTATGATTTGTTGTTAAAGTATATTTTCGTTAGGTTGGTTGCAAGTGGCAGGTTATGCCAAGTTAGGAAAAATAAATGATACTAAGTTTATCACCTAGATTTCTAATAATGCAGTTTCATATTTTGTTACTTGTTAATCATATTTATCAACTTGAGCGAAACGATGTTTAAATTTCATTTGATGCTGTCTCTATACAAGTTTGAAAGCCATATAGGTACCTACTTAATTGCTTTAAATGCATACCAATGTTACAAAAAATGCATAAAATACATACCAAAGTATACCTCTGTTTCAAATTGTTTACAATAAATCAGTCAGTTTTTACGAACTCAAATCAAATCCCTGACTGATTAATCATCGAATCAATTCCGACAGGAATGTAGATTAGATATTTCTAGCAACTATCTAAAAAGAAACAGAACCAACACTTTATCGCTTCAATAACGATCGTCAAGGAATTCCGTCAAAGATGTATATAATTTGGTAAAAATTCAAAAAATTCGGTTACTCGTGTTCACTACAATTACTCGGGTATTCGGAGACGAGGCGAGGCACGCGAGGTGCACCGCTATTACACGACTATAATGTAATTCTTACTATTAGGCCTAATGTCGTGTGTTACACATGTCTGTATAATCCTTATAATTCGATCCATAGTACCTACTAAGTGCCGAAGAGAGCAAAAACAAATAATAGACTGTCCAATCTGTCCTTGAATCTGCGTCTGGATCAAAACCTTTTGCCAGCCGAGGCTCAGAGCGCAGTAACTGTGCTTTTGACATTCTCCGCTAAGAAGGGTTTTTATATGGGGCGTGGGTTTCATCCCTCATCATCATCATTTCTGCCGAATGAAGTCCACTGCTGGACATAGGCCTCCACCAAAGATCACCACAACGACCGATATGGATGTGTTGTGGGCTCATTGGAGGGTTTTGCCATAATCGCCACGCTTGGCAGACGGGTTGGCGATCACAGTTGAGTTGTTATTATATTCGAAGGACGCTGCTGCCCATCCTCTGGCTAATCCATTAGTCGACTTTTACGACACCCACGGGAGGAAATGGGGTGGCGGTATTCTGGCACCACACGACCGGTTCCACCCCTGTACGAAACATATTTATATGGCCTACATATAACTGTTTTCGGGTCTGGACGATGTGCATGCCTGTTAACACACACACTAAAAAGGGCTAATCCTGTAGTATAGCAAAGGTTTATAAAGAAAAAAAAAATGCGTAGCCATTCAAACTTTTTCTTTAGATTTTTTTATTTTTTGTTGCTCCTCTGACGATCGTTTCCAGCATTTGAAACCCGTAGCTGTAGCTAAGAAATCAACGTGTGGTGCTTGTAGTCTCTAAGTAGATACACATAATTATAACCACGAAGTTATAGTTATGTCGTGGTGATCCGGAAGTTTACGGACACACTTCTTAAGCACTGGGTAGCGGGTTCAAAACCTGGCATGATACCAATGTGACTTTTGCATTTTTATATGTAATTCCGTTGTCATCATATCATCATCATCATATCGGCCATTTATACGTCCACTGCTGAATAAAGGTCTCCCTATAGATTTTCACAACTGTGTCACCATTTTGAGGGGTATTTGCCAATACTCACCACGCTTGACAGGCTGGTTGGTGAGCGCAGTATGGCTACCGTTTCTCAGAAGGGACACTGCAGCCCATCCCTCTGGTTTAGATTCCCTTAGTCGCCTTTTACGACATCCATGGGAGGAGATGGAGGATTCTTTGTACTAATTATAAAGGTGAAGAAAAACATCGTGAGTATACCTGGATCTCATTGTCTGAAAATAATCAACCCACAGTGAGCAAGCGCAGTGATCAATGCTCGTTGCTTTTCTAACAAGACTGCTTTGCCCTGCAGTGTGACAGTAACAGGCTTATATCATAAGTTATAAGAATGGTCTGCTCATACGCATATCTGTTACGCATGTTGTGAGACACGCGATAAGGACAACACATACCTCGTGTAGGTAAGCTATACTACGAGTGGAAACGAGTGGATTCTTGAGCTGATAATGAGTGAGACAATTTTTGTCAGAAGTTTGTGAGATTTTTATCCTTTTGTGTGAAACAGTGTGCATGTTCTGAAACACCTTAAGATATACTTAGTGGACTACAAAACCTTTGTACCTTCTGATATATCATTGTATATATGGATATAATTGTCCTTCCATTGTCACTATCCATAATAGGCATCCGACTTCTTCTAAGGTTTATCGTAAATACATTATTCTAACGTCTTTCATTTTACCTCATTCTAAACTTTTTCTAAACCTTTATCAACGGATTCTCGTGCAACGTTGGGCGTGTTGTGTCTGGATATAGCACCACTCCATCTCCCGTGGATGTCGTAAAAAGCAACGAAGGGACTCTAAACCAGAGGGATAAGCAGCAGCGTCCTTTCTGTGGAACAGCGGCCATGTTACGCTTACCAACCTGCCAAGCGTGATTGGGTACTGACTAATTCCTCCCAAAATGATGTCACTATTATTGTGTATATCCATAGAGGGGGCGTTTGTTCAGTAGTGTACGTCCCTTAGCTGATATGATGATGAACATAGGGCAGCAAAATTGAGGCAAAAGTCAAAAGCTCACGCGGCGAACTTTGTACCTACTGCAAATACCGAAGTCGGATTAAATATCACATTGCGCTCAATTTCTTTGTATGACGTAACGAAGACTGGTTCTTTCTATAGCTATGGGCTAATATTTGTGTTAATTCTGATAGTGAACTCGCAACTGGTGGTAAGTCTCTTGTAATTTTAATTGTAACAGTCCGGCTAGGTAGGCACCACCCACGGAGAAGGGAGAGACGGCGCCGGGGTAACAACCGCCACTGCCATCCCTACATGGTGGGGGGCCTCGGGGGTCGCGGGTGCGCATATTAGGGAGTCTGTGTGCTCACACCGAGAGACCCCCGGTAAGACGGCGGTGTGCACGCGGCCATGTGCCGCCGTGTGCGTAGCACAGCGCAAAGCGAGGCTTGAGGGATCCTTTACAATCCTCCCCGAGAAATGTCTGGGGGTGACCTTTTTACTGGCGCCCCTAATGTGGGACAAAAGCTAGTTTATCACTCGATGCAAATGATAATAAGATAAAAGATACAATAAAATAAGATAAAAAGGTTTTTATTAATTTAGTCTATTTACAGGCACTTATGAATAGTATAAACTTTAGTGCTTTACTTTTTAGCCGAGTTCCAAGATGTAGATTTCCTATACAGAAGAACGAGCAAAAACTCCATGGTTACTCTTTTTGTCGTTGTCAAAATTAAGGTTATGGGAAGACAATGTAGTAGGAAAGAGTCTAAACTTCTTAAAAGTCACGTATGTAAAGATTCACACTTAGCTGCGTATATACGGACACCCAACCTCAATCGTTAGGCTTCGGCCGCCAGCCAGGCATACCGCCCGCCTGGTTGGAGTATCCTCCCTTTTCTATGGAGGAACACCACATCTTCTACCCCATAATCATTTATAAAAAAATAAGTTGCTAATCAAAATAAAATAAAACAATATTTTCTTTTGCACCCATAATTTCCTTAAATAGATATCTACTAAATACTGCAAACTAACATAAAATTCAGTAATTTCAAAACAACTTGAGACAAAATTGATTTCTGAGATCTTCTTTTCCGCATATTCACGAGCCCTGCTACCAAGGGATCAGAGATCAGGAGTAGAGTTGAGAAAATCCTTATCAGTTACAGTCCTGGATATTTTCTGGGTATGTCATGATTGGGGCGATTTTAATATCTTTGTTTCTGGTTTGTGCTTCTTCCGTAAGTTGGTTTACTTGCATTACATAAAGTATAACAGCAGAACCGTACACAAACACGTAGCAATTTGCTACAAAGTTGTTACTTTGGCGTAGCTGGCAAATTATTGATCTTTGAAGAAAATGAAGGATCAATAAGGCTCAAGTTTCAGTGAATCCATAAAATGGGATGTTTTATCTATCTTATACAATGAGACTCAACTGTAATAGAGCATTAAAATACTAGTTAAATTTCAAAAAAATTGCTTGATCATCGACGGCGTAAAGTAAAATAAAGTAAGTTGATGATTACCATGGGTGCGGTTGCTACTTACCATCAGGTAGGCTGATAATAGCTGCTACTTTCGATTTCAGCCGCTAATGAACTAATTAACACCCTTAAGAGAACGTAATAACGCAATAAGATCTATCCTTTGTTCTATTCCACAACATAAACAACTAGAGAGAGCTACTACTACTACTAGTTGCTATGAAACACCTGACAACATTCACTAATCTCAAATTATTCTAACTCGCTACAATGGTAGGCAACTGATTTAATAACTATTAAATCTATCTATATTTCTACTCAAAGGTTTCTCAAAGGTTACAAAATCAATAAAACTACAAAAACAATAGGACCATCTCATAAATGCGGTCAGGTAAATCGCAAAACGTTTTATAATTGCACCCCATTGCCACACGCCTGTAATTGAGCTAAACATAGACATTTGCTGCATTTTATGGCCGAAACAATAAATATATATTGTTTGAGGAAACTCGAGTTTTTTGTTTGGATGAACAGAACAGTAAATCACAAATTCACCTTAAAAATTATGGCCTTGGCATAGAAAATATTTAAAATTCAGATATTGGAAATAAAAACAACATCAATCTAGGTAATTGTAATCGCATTATGTCTGTAAACTGTACCTAACAATACGAGTAAATCCTTAGAGACCAGGAGTGCAATTCTCTAAGCTCAAACATTGAACCTTGAATACAGAATTACAATCATGGTGATAATCCAATTTGGTATTCGCTAAGGCTGGTCTTAATGGCTCACCGTCTGCAACGTGTCCTTGAATTGCTGGGGAGCAATTCCTTAAGCTCAAACATCCATACATCCTTGAATAGAGAATCGAAATAACGGTGTAAAACCAATTTGGTATTCGCTAAGACATGATTGAAGCTATTCAAGGACACGTTGCAGACGGTAAGCCATGAGGAACAGTCTTAGCGAATACCAAATTGGGTTATCACCGTTATTTCAATTCTGTAGTCTGTAGTCATTAGTAAATAATTAGGTACTTTTTAAAATTCAAATTAAGTTTCTATCACAGAAACTTTAAACATAATACAGTGTAGGTAACAAGTTATAAACCAGTGGGCTCGACACAAAAGTTCTCCTCAGGAGATTGCACTTTGTATGTACATGTATGTGTATTTGTCTACATTATTATGTATATCTTTAAGCAGTGCATAACTACATAGAAACCCTATTTTCTGCGTGGTACGCAATTGGCATAGTGTTTTTCTCCAAGATCAGAAGCAAGTTCTAAGAAGGTTTTAATATACATTAATACACTAACTGCCCGATACGAGCATCATAAGATAAGAATCATCATATGCAGAAACATTATTAACATATAAATCCACTAACGTTTTAACGAAACGATCCATAATTATATCGGGAAATTATAATTTTTATATTATAAAAATGTTTTATCCCAAATTAAAGGTTGCGTTGAACTATGGCAGGTCATCGCGGGTATCTTGGTGTTTATGTAAATTGGTCCACGTGGTCTCGCGACATTAGTGCATGAGCACCCTATACTTATAGGAACATTAAAATACCGACGTTTTTTGTAAATATAATAAGGTTACATTGTGATTTTGGGTGTTAGTGTTTCGGTATTATTATGATGTATTATCGCGTTTGTTTTATGATTGTCAAAGATTTTGTAACAAATACGAAACAACGACGATCTTCTTCTTTTTCTCTTAGATTATGGCTTCTGTAGAGTATCTTCCACAATTTCGCCAGTATCAAGTATAAGTGTCAATGTCGTACCGTTAATAAAATATATATCAAAAATGAAAAAGAAACTATAAAATATGTGGGCAACGTCATACGGTGTACCTAATTGTTCTTTTTCTCACAAGGACAGTCATGACTGACAGTTGCATGACAGCTACAGTCAGTGTATGATACTGGATTGTAAATGGCGTAATAGTAGGCTTGGCATAATAAAAACACATGTAAGTTGTCACGTTTAGCACGTATAGTTTTTTTAATGGGAGATATAAATCTGTTTAAACTTCTTTTGAATAAAATTAGAAATTTCAAATATATATTGTTCTTATAATCATGTAAGACAAGTTAGACACGCTCTCATCTCTTCCGGTATCTTATAAAGAGAAGAAGTAGAAGCGGTGGGAACGGCGCATATACATATTCTTTTTTAGTCGATTTTCTAAGTAGAAAGACAAACGGTAAAACGAATCGCGCCACACTGCGCGTCGTCGCTCCGCCACATAACCGCGATGTGACTTAGATTTAGTCGCTTTATTACTACTTATTTCGATAGTGCTACTAAGGGTGACAATGAAACATCTTCCAGCACCGTGGTTGTCTGACGCCATCAAAAAAGCGATGACGAATAGGGATAAGGCAAACAAGCGATACAAAAAGTAAAAAAAGTGCCCTACTGAAGATAACTGGACATTGTATAAAAAGTTGCGAAATCTCTGCAGTCGTGTGCGTAGGGATGCTAAGAGACGACACATTCAAGACTCAAAAAAAAAACCGCCACTGCCCAAACATGGCAATTCCTTAATTCTTTTAGCCTCAATAGGGACATTAATGTCATTAATGTTAATTTTTTCAAATCCCCTGTTACACACATTAAATCCTCTACGCTATCTGATCTCTCTAAACTTGCTTTGCCATCGTGTACTCCTTTTTACCCAGTTACAAAAAAGGATATTAAGCAATTAATCCTATCAATATCCATCTAAGCGAAGAGTGATGATGGCCTTCAACTCCAAATGATTCTTCCAATCCTAAATAACCTTACACCTGTCATTATTCTTTCACCGTCCACGCAGTAAGATTGTGGAATTCACTTCCACCTAATATTCGCAATTCAAAAACCATTTCGGTCTTTAAAAATCGTGTTAAAGAACATCATCATTTCGGCCGAGTGAAGTCCACTGCTGGACACAGGCCTCCCCCAAATATCACCACAACCACCGATATGGATTTGTTCTCGCTCATTGGGGGGTTTTGCCATAATCGCCACGCTTGGCAGGCGGGTTGGCGATCGCAGTTGAGTTGTTAATGTACTCGAAGGACGCTGCTGCCCATCCTCCGGCTAATCCCTTAGTCGACTTTTACGACACCCATGGGAGGAGAAGGGGTGGTGGAAGAATGAAGAACATTACCTCTCCTAATTATTTGTAATATTTTAGAATATGTATGATTGTAACATTTTATTTATATTTTCGTTATTTTATTAGTACTAAATTATGTATATTTTCATATTAGATGTGTTAAAATTTTAGGATTTATAAAATATAATAATGTCTTACACATTATAATAAAACACCTTTAAACGGATTCTATTGCGTATATTTTAGATTTTTGTTTTTCCTGACGTTTCGAAAACTTTGCAGGGTTCGTGGTCGCAGGATGACTAAGGTGACAGGCGTCGTTACAGATTTTAAAAAGTTATTTTATTTTATCTACCGTGTAATTATAATCAAAAATTATTTCAATGCACGCAGTAATCACTCACAGTGTCTCGATGTTTTTTAGTGTGATATTTGGTTTGGGACTTTAGTATTTTAATAAGAGGATTCCAAACTGGTGGTACCTGCCAGCCATCTTCTCTATTAAAACATCCTGGGGCAGATAGGTTTGTGTGTTCCGGATGGATACATGTGGCGACGACGACAGCCACGGCTGCTGGTGAAGCCGCGTGGCCGAACCAACCTCTTAAGTGAGGCGCCGCTGACGCGAGCACTCCGCACTCTCAACCTCATAGCTAGTGAGACTGACGTATTTCATTGTACTCTGAGTGATTTCACAAAGGTAGCACTGTTTATCATTTGTTACAAGATTAATTAAGAAGTAAAGTAATTTTGTTACAAGAATAATTATCAAGTAGATGAAAATATTGTATACTACACTATCGCAGTAGGTTTTTTTTTTAAACCTGTAATGGTAGTGGTAAGTTTGAGGAATAAATAAATAAAAAAAAATTGAAAAAATTTGGATTTTTTAAATTTCAATAGCCTCACGAAACATTCTTGGTACATATCGGTTCTCTTTCGCGAGGATTTGAGGTCTTAGACCATATAACCAATTGGTCAAATGGTCTAAGCTTGAGGTTGATCGAAACGAAGAAAATGGTTGGGTTTGTCTAAGGCATGTTCGCACACTGCAGACTTTGTGGAGCGTTTATGCTTGACGTCAGCTATTTGTTCTTTTAACCTAGTGGCTATACTACGCTTTGTTTGCCCTATGTATGACAACCCACACTCACAGTCAATCTTATAGACCCTTGCATCTTGTAAAGGAATGCGACACTTCACCGGTTTGAGAAAGAAGAAAAGAAAAATTATTTATACAATAAATATGTAATTTCTCCTTTTCTACCATTACACATTGTCTACATTTTATAATTTATCTCTCCTATCGCAGGTCTGCTGGCGGAAATTTCTTTTGAAATAAGCAGTACCTTTGTACTCAAGTGTCTGTACATACCTACTGTATCCTAATAAATTATCGCTGTGTGTACATAAATTATAAATAAATAAAATTGCCCTCTCTACATAAGCACCTTTCCATCAGCATGGAAGAAGGCCCATGTCATACCGCTCCCCAAAGTTTCAAATCCCTCTTCAGTATCCCAGTTCCGTCAAATATTTATTGTTTATATCCTATCCAAAGTCCTTGAGAGTGTTGCTCATGATCAGCTATCTTATTATCTCTCATCTAACAGCTTGCTAAGTCCTTACCAGTCTGGATTTCGTCACAGCCATACCATAGCACTGTAACAGCTTCAGTTAAAATTACAGATGACATGCGATTGGCTCATCATATCGGCTATTTATATGTCCACTGTTGAACAAAGCCCTCCCCCAGATTTCCACAACCGTGTCATCATTTTGGGGGGTATTTGCCAATTCTCACCACGCCTGACAGGCGGGTTGGTGAGCGCAGTATGGCTACCCTTTACAGAAGGGGATGCTGCTGCCCATCCCTCTGGCTTAGATTCCCTTAGTCACCTTTTATGACATCCACGGGAGGAGACAGAGTAATAAAATAAAATATGTGGGCAATTATTTTATATTAAATTATTCTTAATCCGGACACCACACGGATAATCAATGGGATAGGCAACTGGGCATACTCCAGTATCTCAATAATAACTTTCGTGGTGATTAGGGCAATTTTCTCTATGACTGTTAATTTAAGCCTATAATCTTCAGTAGACGTGTAAGGGCTCATATAATGAAAACAGATAAAAAGGCATAAGGATAAATACGGTCTCGAGTAAAATAAGTTAATTGAATAAATTTAATCTTACAAGAAAGGCACACGAGCTACGCCGCACCTTGTGATATGTAACACCCGCACCCATGGACATCAGCAACTTTCTTCGTCTTGAAGTACATCAAGCACTTCCTTGCTGGACTCCTACCGGCTAAAACCACCGGAATGGTCATCTTCGGCACCGAACGGGGGTCCAAGAACTCAATAAATCTCCATCTAGCCACCCATGGGTTCCACCCATTTAGGCACATCCCGGAGGCGGTTGCCTGTAAAGCGGTCACCGAGTCTAGCAGAGGGGAGGTGACTGTACAGAGGCCACCCACAGGCACATCTCGGGTAGGATTGTAAAGTTACCCCCGAAGCCTCGCTGTGCTCTGAGCTGTGCAACACGGTGGCACGAGACCATGGGTGCGCCGTCGGCTTGCCGGGGTTCGCTCGGTGTGAGCACGTAGACTCCGCAATCTACGGGCACACGATCTCCGGGACATTAGCAACGGATTCGCTTCTTAAGCTGTCAGTTGTTGACAAAACCTAGCATGTATAAATGTGACTTGTTTATTGTCATGTTTACTTTCTTAGTTAATAGAATACACCACTGTCTTAAGCAGTAAAGGAAACCATCGTGGGGAAACCTAGATCAATTGGTCTGAAATGTCTAAAATACAGCGAGCAAGCTTCATCCCTCCATGCGTAATCAATTCTCGTCCCTTTGCCCTACAGTAAGATCATCATCATATCAGCAAAAATACATCCATTGCTGAACAAAAGCCTCCCCCGTAAAAGACCGGCTATATGCCGCGTGGTGTCATTTTGGAGGGAAATTGGCATATTCACCGCAGGCGGGTTGGTGAGCGCAGAATTGTTGCTGTTTCACACAAGGGACGCTGCTGCCCATCCCTTTTGTTTAGAGTACCTTGGTGGCCTTCTACGACATCCATGGGAGGAGGTGAAGTGGTGCTATATTATTAATCTGGACACTACACGGATTAGATACATGGGATAGTTACAGGCTATTATTATTAAAGATAGAAGGGATTGCCTGTTTCCACTCGTAGCTACATATATTATGTATTCTCGTGACTTAGGTCAGTGATAGTCAACTCACTTAGAAAAATAACCTCTTATGACATAAGACACCCATCTTCTCCTAATAACTAAAAATATGAACGGATAATCACGATATTGTATTTACTAAATTACATCCATCAATCAAAATTTTACTTTTTAAAACGATCGGAAGAACAGTGTTTTACTCGAGTACCTACAAGAACAAAAAGACAATCGACTAACACGAAGCCAAATTATAATAATTCGACTAAAGGATCATCTGACTAATCTGATAATCGCCTGATTGACTTTAACCTTTCATATTTTGATTGTACAAAAAATGGTGATGCACGAATGCATTTGTTATTAGTTTTTTCTATAAAACTTATTTTTTCAGATACATGTGACTTAAGATTTCTTGTAGAACACATTGGCCCAGTTGTGAATTCTCTGCCTAGAGTCGCCGGTAAAATATCCCTAAGGCCGGAGCACTGTTTTTTTTTTTAAGTGAAAATCTTTTTGCGCAGTGCGCATATTTTTAGATGAGATAAAATCTCTGGACTCGCGACACCATTACGAGACGCAGCTATAGTGTGTGCATATATGCATGTACATATAGCAGACCGCGAAGGCGTCTAGATAAATAAAAAAAAATAAGTTTTCACTTCTGTCGGCACTACCGGAGTGCAACCCTTATTTTTTTTTATTGGTACCAGTGTTGAATCGTTTCGTGTACTCTGGCTTAACAGGGTAACACCTATATTATCTAGAAAAGGTTGACTGGTAGAGAATGCCATATGGCGTTAAGTCCGCCTTGTGTACCACCATTGTAAAAATAAATAAATAAAATTATTAAAGTATAAATAAATGAATAAAATTATCTCTTAATCCATTACAGGTCTAGCAAGCATGGTTGCAAACGATAAGATTCGACTCAATCAGTACTAGAAACAAACATGTCATATGTTCGAGAGATGCTAAAGGGATATAATAGTTGCCACCGATCCTGCTGCATATCGTGAGATAAGTAACGTAGTGAGTAGCAGAGGGTACACTACTGAGTATAGGATTCTTTCTTTGCGTATCACCCTACCCAGATCTATGCCAATCACAGCTCGGTCTTTTCCATAATAGTTAGTTAGTGATTTAAGCTAATTTTTTGCCGTTGGTCTGTCAATCTTTCTTCAGCTGCCTATCGGATGCCATTGCAAGAAGACTACTCCACTTACCATTGACACAGAACAAGACTTAACAACTATTTAACGGCACGATGTGCGCAGATGCTAAGCGATTCGCTTTCTGCCGACCCGGTCTCGAGTCCGACCCTTGGACGAGTCAATACATGCGTCAGCATAGGAATACATAAAGTTGCTCCTGGACTGGGCGGTTGTACAGACAGTCTGATACAGGAGATATTCTAGTACCTATTGTATTCGTCTCATCATGATAAGACCAAAAAACAACTTAAAAATTATCCTTTACCACAAGTTACAACTCTCAACTTCAGTCTTACGTTCATGGTCTTAAAAGGCCAACCCAATACACACTCAATTTACAAAACACCATAATATATATTTACAATTACGTACCATTTACATCAATTTAATCCGTCGCGGTAAAGATTCGGGCCGGGACAATTTGGCTCGATCTCTAAGACAATATAATTTGACTGATTGATTTCACCGCCATCATGGATGCTTGGACGCCACACGCAAGTCCCCAGAATTTAGAATTTCGGAAATTTCAGAGTAATTGTAGTTTAATGTGCGATATAGATCTGAGAAACGAGCAGGGAATTAACAAATAAAGTCTTGTTTTAGATTTGGCAATGGAACTTTCCATTTCCTTTCCAAAGTCTTACTATTTTAGTTGTAATCCTAAAGAACGCAAAAATAATTAGTTTATGTCTAAAAATGTAGGGAGGTACCTACTTCTACTATACGATTCTGATTTCTAAGTATTTTTATTTAATTATTGATAGTTTTTGGACCTCAATTTGTATGTCTGCACAAAATGTATGTCATTAGCAACAAAGGTGTCGTTAGTACTAGCATATTTTCAAACCCAGCTTTTACCCGCGGCTTCATCCGCAAGCAAGCTTCATAACGCCTGCACGCAAATAAAATGAATAGGACATGTCAGTATTATGTTGGGTAATACTATAACATAATCTACCTGTCTGCCAAAATTCACTTTAAATTGGTTCAGCCATTTGAGCATGATTAGGTGACAAACATACTAATATAAAAAAAACACAAATAATCTCACATTAATAAGATATGATTTGAGTTACCTATTTCTTTTATAAACAGCTTTGTATAGATAATAAATTATAAGACGATGGATATTTATCATAATTTATTTCATTTAACGAATTCTTGCGACAAATCACTATGTTCTTTATTTAATTCATAGTTCTAAAGCCACTTATAAAACATCTTAGTCCAAAGCAGACATGTTTTTAAAATTTCAAACATTATTATTAAATATCTAAATTTTAGGAATTCAAAATCTTTTGGCAAAATTTTGACCAATTTCGGCTCCAACGGTGATTTATTGGTCTTCCACGACGCGACGTATCACTCATATTGAGTGAACTGCGGTCTGCGGTCAATAGTATCCGGTTGATTTATTACGCCTTTAATACGGCGAATTACCTACCAAATTCTGTTAATAGAATAATTGAACCAAATTTCTGAAAGAAAAGTTAGCAGAATGTCTGAAAATCTCATTTACATCAGGAATTGTATAGGCAATATAATTAGAAAATGATAATAAATTACACATAAACCCTTTTTGATATTATTAAAATTGAATTCAGATTTCATATAATTCCAATTATTACGCTTAAAAGCTTATGCAAAATAAACTTTAATTAGTTTCTGAATTAATTAAAGTTTGGTGTCCGGATTAAGAATATAGCACCACTCCATCTCCTCCCGTGGAGGTCGTAAAAGTCGACTATGGGACTCTTAACCAGAGGGATGGGCAGCAGCGTCCCTTTTGCTGAGCAATAGCAACTCTGCGCTCACCAACCCGCTTGCCAAGCGTGGTGAGTATCGGCAAATTCCCCCCAAAATGACAACACAACATAAGCACCGGCCCCCAGTTCCCGGCAGCCCCGCCATTCCTGGTCATGGTAGCGGCCACGGAAACGGCGGGGCAGGGGGTGCTAAGAATCTCCGGATGGGATCCGGCTACCACCCAAACCGAAAACTGGCCCTGGTGACATATAACACACGCACACTGAGGGCAGACGAAAAGATTGTTGAGCTGGAAGAAGAAATAGATAAGTTGCACTGGGATATCATGGGTCTATCAGAAGTCCGAAGAGAGGGGGAGGACACGATAACCCTGAAATCCGGCAACTTATTCTACTACCGGGAAGGCGAACATCTGTCTCAAGGTGGTGTCGGGTTTCTCGTCCGCAGGTCCCTCATTAACAGTATAGTGGCCATCGAAAGTGTGTCGAGCAGGGTAGCGTACCTTATACTCAGAATATCCAAGAGATATTCGTTGAAGGTCATACAGGTCTACGCACCGACCTCGACACACCCAGATGATGAAGTAGAGAGTATGTATGAGGACGTAAGTAGGGCCATACATACCTCGAAGACACATTTCACTGTTGTGATGGGGGACTTCAACGCAAAACTGGGCACTCGATGCGATGGTGAGTTGAGAGTGGGGCAATTTGGATATGGGCAACGGAACCCCAGGGGACAGAGGCTGGCCGACTTTTTGGAAAAGGAGGGACTCTTTATGATGAACTCCTTTTTCCAAAAGCCGCCTCACAGGAAGTGGACCTGGATGAGTCCCGATGGTTCCACGAGGAATGAGATTGACTTCATCATGACCAATAAAAGACAAATATTCAATGATGTCTCTGTGATCCACAGGGTGAAAACCGGTAGTGATCACCGAATGGTAAGAGGCACATTGAATATTAATCTCAAAGTTGAGAGGTCTCGTCTGATGAGGTCTACGCTCCGGCCCTCTAGTGCTCATATCCAAAACCCCGAGAGCTTTCAACTCGAACTCCAAAACCGCTTCGAGTGCCTGGAACATTGCGTATCTGTGGACGATTTAAATGGTAGGTTTGTAGAAACTGTCCAAACGGTTGGGTCTAAGTTCTTTAAAGCCCACCGTAAAGGTAGACCAAAAAAGTTCTCCGATCACACTCTCGACCTTATGGCAGAAAGACGCGCCATGACGCTGCAGTCTTCCGATGATGCTGAAGCATACCGACTGCTCAATAGACGGATATGGAAGTCCTTGCGGCACGATATCCGCACCTTTAACACTAACGGTGTTAAAGAGGCGATTGAGCGGAATCAAGGCTCCAAAGTGTTCGCAAGAGACAAGTCTATTGGGCAAAGTCGTATTATGAAGCTGAAGACCGAGGACGGCAGTGTAGCGTCGACTAAGCCAGAGGTTTTGAGAGAGATTGAGAACTTCTACCGGCAGTTATACACCTCGGTTACTATACCTACCATTGGCTCTGACAAAGACCCGCGAGCCAAACTAACCCGACACTATACCGAGGATATCCCGGACATCAGCCTGTACGAGATTAGGATGGCCTTGAAACAGCTTAAAAATAACAAGGTGCCGGGTGGAGACGGAATTACGACAGAGCTTCTGAAAGCGGGTGGAACACCGGTACTTAAAGTCCTTCAGAAGCTATTCAATTCCGTCTTACTCGAGGGCACAACGCCGGAAGCGTGGAACAGAGGTGAGGTGGTGCTCTTCTTCAAAAAGGGTGATAACACCCTATTGAAGAATTATAGACCCATCTCACTTCTGAGCCATGTTTATAAACTGTTTTCAAGGGTCATCACGAATCGTCTCGAGCGCAGGTTTGATGACTTCCAGCCTCCCGAACAAGCCGGTTTCCGAAAAGGTTTCAGTACCATAGACCACATCCATACGCTGCGGCAGGTTATACAGAAGACCGAGGAGTATAATCTGCCACTATGCTTGGCGTTTGTGGACTATGAGAAAGCCTTCGATTCGATCGAAACCTGGGCAGTGCTGCAATCTCTGCAGCGGTGCCAGATTGACTATCGGTACATTGAAGTGTTGAAGTGCTTATACAGAAACGCCACCATGTCGGTCCGAGTACATGAACAGAGCACGGGGGCAATTCCATTGCAGAGAGGTGTGAGACAGGGGGACGTCATTTCCCCGAAACTGTTCACCGCTGCAATGGAGGATGCCTTTAAGCTACTGGAGTGGAAAGGATTCGGCATTAACATCAATGGCGAGTATATCACTCACCTTC
The DNA here is from genome assembly GCA_947459985.1 of Diloba caeruleocephala. Lineage (NCBI taxonomy): Eukaryota > Metazoa > Arthropoda > Insecta > Lepidoptera > Noctuidae > Diloba > Diloba caeruleocephala. The sequence continues at coordinate 7,795,790 of OX381627.1, read as the reverse complement.
GATTTGCCGATGACATCGTAGTCATGGCAGAATCGCTGCAAGAGCTCAGCACAATGCTCGATGATCTCAACAGAGTTTCCCAACAGGTGGGCCTTAAAATGAACATGGGCAAGACAAAAGTCATGTCAAATGTCCATGTCGTGCCCACCCCAATATCCGTTGGGAGCTCTGTTCTCGAAGTTGTTGACGAGTATGTCTACCTAGGACAAACTGTCCAGTTAGGTAGGTCCAACTTCGAGAAAGAGGTCAATCGTCGAATCCGACTCGGCTGGGCAGCGTTCGGGAAACTTCGCAACGTCTTTTCGTCAACAATACCGCAATGCCTCAAGACGCAAGTCTTTAACCAGTGTGTGTTACCAGTGATGACATATGGAACAGAGACGTGGTCACTCACAATGGGCCTCATAAGAAAGCTCAAGGTCACTCAGCGAGCTATGGAGAGAGCTATGCTTGGTATTTCTCTACGAGATCGAATCAGAAATGAGGAGATCCGTAGAAGAACTAAAGTTGTCGACATAGCTGAAAGGATTAGTAAACTGAAGTGGCAATGGGCAGGGCACATTGCTCGTAGAACTGATGGCCGTTGGGGCACAAAGGTTCTCGAATGGAGACCGCGCACCGGAAAACGCAGCGTGGGACGACCTCCAACGAGGTGGACAGACGATCTGGTGAAGGTCGCTGGGAGTCGTTGGATGAGAGCGGCATGTGACCGCTCGTTGTGGAAATCTAAGGGGGAGGCCTTTGTTCAGCAGTGGACGTCCTGTGGCTGATATGATGAGTTTCTGAATTGAATTCTCGTTTTATGAATGCATAATCTTATTAAGCAATCACTGTTTGTTTTTATATGTATCTAAAATTTGCGACGACGATGACTTCATAACCAAATGAGAATGTTTGTTGGATAATGCATTAATAAGACGATTGAACTTAAAATCAAGCTTGTTTAGTGTAGAATTTTTAAGAAGTTTAGACTCTTTCTTCCTGCATTGTCCTCACATTACCATAATTTCGAGAACATTGTACCAATATGATTTAAAAAGAGTAACCATGGAGTTTCTTGCCCGTTCTTCTCCATACGAAATCTACACCTTGGAACGAGGCAACTAAAGTCTTGACTATTCATAAGTGCCTATAAATGGTTTTACATGAATAAAAATATTTTTATCTTTATCTTTATCTTTAGAAGTACTGAATTACAAGAGAATGTACTAACTTTTAAAGTTTCATAATGCATGATTATTATATTAAGAAACGAGAATTAACGCGAAATTATCTTTGAATAGCTTGACGTTTCGACCGGGTTGCACCGATCGTGGTCACAAGAGAATGGACCAGTGCATCATAGACCACATTGCGTGGCTTGCCCTAAAATTGATTATGGTAATTCAATATTCGAATACGGGCAGGTGCGGCGATGCATATCTATGCAGTAACAACGGAGATTGGATGTTTGGATGGGTCGGTTAATGAATTCATGTTGAAGGATAAGCAGGATGTATCTAAATCATGAAACGAAAATTCAAATTGTCGTTTAACTAATAACAAGCAACATTTAGATACACCAGAAAACTTTAGGTTTTAATCTATATATATAAAAATCGTTTGTGTGTATGTCCTTTATAGAATCGTAAACTATGCATTTGATCATGTCATGATTTTCAGCAAAGTGTTGTGCATGAGCCCACAAAGGTTTCTGAGTTGGTACGACCAATCTTTGACAGCTGGCGCCACTATCATTCCAATGAATTTCATTTCTAATTATATAAAATTAAACGGCGGATGAAACCGCGGGTCCCAGCTAGTACCTTATAAAAAGTAACCTAAAGTAGACATAAATGATGCATTCCGACAGTAAAAAAAATTAGAATCTCATTTTGCGGAATTTTCTTCTCTCCTCAAAACACTACGTAATCTGGACTTGGAAAAGCTAGTAGCCCCGATGACATTCCAGCCACAGTGCTTAAAGCATGAGTTGTATCCAATCCTAACGCGTCTATTTCGACTCCTATTAGATACTGATCAACTACCAAAAGCTTGGAAGCTAACAAACACGTAGCCCGTGTCCAAGATAGGTTGCCGAGCTGACCCTGTCAACTACAGGCCCATCTTAGTAATGTCAATATTTTACGAAACTATGAAACATGTGCTCAATTGCAGGCTCCTGGTATACCTAGAAGCGAATGACCAGAAGATCATTCCGCCGAAACCGGTCTACTAGCGACCTTCTTGTGTATGTCACCTACATGTGGAGCGATGCCATCGAGAAACAAGGAGAAGTGTTTACTACTTCCCATGATATCTCGAAGGTCTTTTATAGGGAATGGCTAATAAAGATTAATGGCAATAAGGATTGGCAAGCACAGGGATCGGTTGCTTTCATGTTCCTGAAGCCTCCCTTCGGTGCCGACGATGATCACTCCGGTGGTTGTAGGCGGTAGGAGTCCAGCATGCCCCTTCGCCTTTTCCCGGGGCGAAGGAAGTACATGAGGTTTTTCCACCGAATCAATAAAAAAATAAAAGAATAAAAAATATCGGTTGATACGTGTGGTCATTGATGGCTACTCATGCCGGCGATCGGTTGACAACGCTGACGGCACCGTTGTTGCGAGGTACACCTCCAATGCACGGATCAGTGTGTCGCAGATCCAGTCTCTCAGAGAGTCCATTGTCGAACGCTTGAATTTGTCCCTGAAGGCAGTTACCGAGTGGGGGCTGATGTTACGAAGTGTTTTTCTTCCACGTTTTTCCTGCGTACCGCTAAGGAGTGGAAGTCCTTGCCAGAGTCTGTGTTTCCCGACCGATATAACCTGGGGATCTTCAAGACGTGAGTTTCTTTTAGGCAAGCGTGCACCACTATCGACCGCATCGTTTATCTATCATCGGGTGAGACAGTGGTCAAACACAAGCCTATTCAATATAAAAACGGACCATTTTTGTATTTCTTCATTTTGACTTTGCCAATCACTGTCCTATTTTTAATACAAATATTGTAATAAAATTTACCATAGAATGAAATTCCCCCCTCAGTCCTTTGATTCAAAAAGACATCAGATAACACAAAACATCAAAGGTTACAAAATCATTTTAAATCGCGAGTCGAATGTGATTTCAAGCATCGATTCCCTCCGATTCGCGCCCTCGCATCGCTTGCGTGCCGCAAATCGCATCACGCAGATAAGTTTCGAAAGCGTTGGAAATTTAAATTCAGATTGAACTGGCAGGTGGCGCGTGCTCTCTATGCATTTATTTTGCATATTACCGCAAAAAAATTGCATGCTCCAGTAACTAGACGAAAATTCGTATTGGCTTTATTTTATCATCGTTATATTTATAAAAAAACAATATTTCAGTAAGGGTTCCTACGTGTTTATACCATTCATAAAAACTATTTTTAAGTTATGTTGTGTTTCCGGTACTCTTAGACAAAAGTAGTTTTTTTTCTTAATTACAATTACCTATCATCATATTAGCCAACAGACGTCCTCTGCTAAAAGAATCATTCGTCGTTATGGGGGAAATTTGCCAGTACCTACTCACCATGCTTGGCAGTGGGTTGGCGAGCACAGAATGGTTACTGTCCCAAAAAAGGGACGTTGAAGCCCATCCTTCTGGTTTAGTGTCCCTTAGTCGCCTTTTACGCCATCCACGGGAGCAGATGGAGTGGTGCTATATTCTTAATACGGTTTTTTATAATGAGTTAATTAATACCTCCGCAGGTTTTCGTTGATGCTAAAAAGCACGGTGTACAATATTTGTAATTATCTCGATAATTACAAACTCCAGGTTGTTTGATAGATTCGATGACTGGTTAGATAGATACCCCTATGACAAAAATGTGTCCATATAGACTCATTTATATATAGAATAAAAAAATAATTGAAATACGTACATCAAGTACTTAGTTACCGTATCATAACGCTCGCGTCACGCGGAGTGGCCACACAATACGTCCTCGTAGAGGCACGCGGCGCCCATTACCGGCCAAGAATAAAAAACATTGGCCCATTGTCAGCCACGCGTCGACACTCGATACCTCTACTTTATTAATTTTGACAGCTCTTTGCATTAGCTTGTTAGTGCTATACGTAATTATCGTGGGTATTAATTACATCTTACCCATACAAGGCCGCAGTCGAAAAATAATGCACTTTTTCGGACGAGAAAAGATTGATGATGTTTCTTAATTGGACTATTTAAACGGATGGCAAGGGAGACAAAAGTAAATCTTCATTTAATTTTCAAAAAGCAACTTTTCTACTTAACCTATTTTGTAAGCAATACGTACGATACGGTGTTAAGAGCATCTTCCTACATTTTGTGTTTATCCTTTTTAGTTCTTCGAGCTGACTCGTAAATTAGGGGTCATACCTCATATACCGTTTAATTAATTCCGTTTTTTTTTTTATAAAATCTGATCACGCAATGAATAACGTATTTTTGTTGACAGTATTTATCTTGTAGAAAATTTTGGATTTTGCAAAGGTTAAATGTAAAGCAAAATGTTCTAATATACGCATTTTCGATTATATTATTATTATGATTAGTTCGATTATCGATATTTCGATTTCGATTATGACTTGAACTGGCTTAACAGCCAATGTCAAAAATATTATCGTTCCGTGTGGTTCCCGGTAAAGAATAGACCACCCCTCTCCACCCATTCCTGTCGTAAAAGGCGACTAAGGGTCACTTGATATTAAGAGGATTGGCAGCAGCATACTCCCGTATAATAACAACACATTGCGATCACCAATCCGCCTGCTAAGCATGGTGATTATGACAATATCTCATAAGACTGCTCATAGTAGTGATCCTTGGGGTCCTTGAACTTAGAAAACTGTTTTAAGACTATATGATAGAGTTCAGAATCCATTACTTACACACTAATATTGCTCTAAGTTTAGAACAAAATTAGATTCTACGTTAATTCCAAAATACCGAACTATTCATCTACTTATATGGACAAAAATTTCTTGAATCTTTGATCCTCAGAAGTCAAACACATAAAACATTTTATGACCATCGACAATTATTATAAAAATATCAGTGAACAATAAAACTGCAACTTACTGAAAGAAGGCAACAAAAAAGTATAGTTATGAGGAAATATTAGCAAAATGAGTATTTAAAATAAACTTTTGCCTGCTACAGTAACGGTTTCATGCAAATGAAGGCAATGGGCGCTAAAATATTCTGTAATAAAATAATGTCATAATTTTATATTTGAGATACGAGTACCGATAAGTAAATTAAAATCGATTCGAGATGGACTCAGGGATGTCATCGTCGAAGTACATTATAAAATTACATGCTTTCGTGCCAAAAACTATAACACATAATCATTGATTACTTAGGTGAGTAGGTATATATGCAAGTATATTTTTTTTTTATTAGGTAGTTATAAAGTAAATATACATATTAAGGAGTAATACTTGGGATTTCGAATGATAAGTACTTACAATATTTATATTACGTGATTGATGAAATTGATATATGCACATCAAATAGTTACTCGCTTACCCAGCGTAACATTGCTACAGTAAATACTTAGGTATCCATATCATACCTTCATTTCGGCCGAATGAAGTCCACTGCTGGACACAGATCTCCCCCAAAGATCACCACAAGGGCCGATATGGGTGTGTTGTGGGCTCATTGGGGGGTTTTGCCATAATCACCATGCTTGGCAGACGGGTTGGCGAACGCAGTTGAGTTGTTAATGTACTCGAAGGACGCTGCTGCCCATCCTCCGGCTAATCCCTTAGTCGAATTTTACGACACCCACGGGAGGAGATAGGGTGGTGGTATTCTGAGCCGGCACCACATAACTTATCAGACCTTAACCAAAGAGTACTAACTATTACTATACTTAACTTGACTTTGTCATATCGACGTTAGAAAGCTACGAATATAACAGTTAGATAAAATTTCTAATTAGACAAATTTTGGCTTTTGGATATTATGAATTATAGTTACTCATAATTCATAATATCCAAAAGCCAAAACCTATTATTTTAAAACTGACGGGGTCCCAAAAACTACGGTTTTATTTTCTTTAGTTACGAATGACTACAAATATAAATTGTTTCGATTCCTCTGGAACGTTCAGATTTTACAGGTACAACAAGATTGCTTTGTTCGACGCTATCGATATAGAAATGTAGAAAAGTTCTCTTCTGATAGCATTTCAACATAAAAGTTTGCGCCATGTTTATTACATTATCACATCAGTCAAATGACGTCCACTGCTGATCAAAGACCTCCTCCATCGATTTCCAAAATTGTGTCGTTATTTTAGGGGGAATTTGCCAGTCCTCACCACGCTTAGTAGGTGGGTTGGCGAGCGCAATCTACGATTGCTGTTCCACAGCTGACGCTGCAACCCATTCCTCTGGTATCGAGTTCCCTAGTCATCTTTTACGACATCCACGGGAGGAAATGGAGTGGTGCTATATTCTTAATCCGGACATTGACGGCACGGTTTGTGCAGTGGCTGTTACAGTCGGCTGCTACGCTCCGGGTCGTGGGTTCGGTTCCCACACGGAACAAATATTTGTATGATCTGCAGGTAGTTGTTCCGGGTCTGGGTGTATTGTATGTGGAATTCATGTATGTAAAACGCACCCACGACACAGGAGAAATCCTAGTGTGGGGCAAAGTTTTTATTCTAAGAAACTACCGGACTGTATTACTATTATTAATGTTCTTCCATCATTCACCTGTAACAAGTTTTACTAGTCCAATCGACAGTAGTTCTCATCAAACTTCAAAGCTCCCACTAGCAAGAAGGTGAGTAAGCAAAAACAATGGTTACAATATGCACCATTCTTAGTACCAGTATATAATATCCATCACATTTTGTTCTTACCTATACAAATCCAAAAAATTATAGTTTATTTTCCTAGTCAATTAAAAAAAACATCTTGTTCCGTTCAAACTCGACAGCAATTAAAGGCCTTCTATGTTCAAAACCTCGTGCTAACAAGTAGCTGAGCAAAGACAAAGGTTTCATGTCGCGAGGCCGGCGCTACCTCCCCGCGGTGCACCCGCTGCGCACGCGCACCCGCGCACGACACCCGCGCATGTACGAACAAAGTGTTTAATTGATTGATGAAAGCTTGGTGTTTCGTTAACTGTTTAGAATACGAAACCTTGTTAGGTTTTAATACCGTCCGGAGGGCCAAAAATATCTTCAATATTTGTTGACATTTGCGTAACAAAAGCTTATCAATCTAAGGGCCAATTCTCGTAATTTTAAAATGTTCCAAATATAGTTCCGATCTAGTCTCAGTGTCATAAATGTCACAAATGGTATTCTCGTAAACTAACAAACTACGTCAAACGTGAACTTACACTGTGATGAGATCGAAAATGTATCGAAAGTTGATCGAAGTCAAAACGGTATTCTGCTAACATTTCTGACTGTCACATGTACTGAATTGTCATTAAATAAACGTCAACATTTATTTAAATTACGTGAGCTTCGTATACGAGTAAATAAAATCCCGTAACTAAGTGAGGTTAACAGTAATCAGTCGGACTGACAAAGAATTTAGTTCATTAGTGTTAGATCAGAGAAAAGAGTTATTCTTTCTGTAATTCCGTCCATTAATACTAATTTAATTTTAAATACATAACTAATTTCCTGAAAAGGATGTATCGTATTATCGAAATTTTGTTTTAGAGTTTTCATTTCTTCGTTTTAGTTACTCTGTCATTTTATCACTTCTACTGTCACGTCGGCACAAGCTTTATATATTAATATAATGCTTGTGCCTTATTATATATCTATATTTTACATAAAAATGGCTCATCGTCATATCAGCCAAAGGACGTCAACTGCTGAACATAGGCCTCCCACATAGACGTCCACAGTCGTGTCGTCATTTTATTATTTGTTTATTTTTAAAAAACGTTGCCCCACACTAGGATTCCTCCGGTGTCGTGGCTGTGTTTACAGTCATAAATTCCACACCCAATACACCCATGCCCGGAACAACTACCTGCAAATCATACAAATATTTGTTCCGTGCGGGAATCGAACCCGCGACCCGGAGCACAGCAGCCGACTGTATCAACCACTGCACCGTGCCGTCATTTTAGGGGGATTTTGCTATCACTCACCACGCTTGGCTAGCGAGTCGGTGAGCTCAGAATGGCTGCTGTTCCACAGAAGGGACGCTGCTGCCCATCCCTCTGTTTCCCCCTTAGCCGCCTTTTACGACATCCGGGGGTGGAGATGGAGTGATGCTTTATTCTTAATCCGGACACCATACGGAAAATGGCTCATGCCGTGGCGAATAGATTGGCCAGTCTCCGCAAACATGAATCCTTGGTTCTACCAAGGATAATTAATGAAAATAGTTACAGTTGTTAGATATTTTATCAACGCAATTTGGTGGGCATGATACGTGGACAGGCAGGAACTCGTTTTTTTTGGTAGTACAATAAATACATTTGTGGTAAGCGTTTAAATAAGAATTCAAACGTTATAAAACTTTTTATCAACTATTCTCCCTTGACACCGTGTAAAACATTTTTTTATATTCAGTAACATCAATAACTAAGAGTAAACATAGCGGCAATATGCCAATAAATTCCTTTATAAGTTGTCTAAAGTCAATTTATTATCTGCACAAGGTTAAAAATGTATACAATGCTGTAAGTAACCATCCGTGTATTACGTCTTACGACTATATTAACATTTCAAACATTGTGATTATGCCACATATAAATCGTTCGGTATGACACAAGGGGGCACCGAATAGGTGCTTTGTGGGGCCCACTTCGATCCTGTCATTACTCATATTAGATTTGTGGGCCCCCGATAAAAAACCCAGATAGGGTGATTATAGGCGGCCGATGGTTAATTTCGGGGTCTGTGACGGTATCCCCTTTTGTGTTTCTTGGCTAGTTTATTAAAAGAATTGTTTTGTTTTTCGAACTTCGTTGTTTAGACTTTCTGGCGCAGTAGAGTGGTAAGATTGATTTTTTACTATAAGTGCTTTGATGCTTTGATATTTGTCGTTGGTTGTTGATTGTTTAGTTGTTTTGCCTGCTACATGTAATATACCAATTTATTTACGAAGATATTGAGACTTTAAGTTTTTAATATTAAAATAAAAAAATCTGCTGTAAATATTAATGTCCTGGAATTAACTCCTAGTTTATAGTTAGTGGCCAATGCCGTGACATTACATCTTGACCTCATCATTTCGGCCGAATGAAGTCCACCGCTGGACACGGGCCTCCCCCAAAAATCATCACAAGGACCGATATGGGTGTGTTGTGGGCTCACTGGGGGGTTTTGCCATCTTGACATAATTCTACCAAAAACACGGTCCAATTATCTCATAAGATGCAATATCTGTAGCAAATAACAATACATCTCTCACCTATATATATCCATAACAAAGCAAAACAGACCCATCAAGCAATATCCATGGCTAAAAAAAAGAGCTCATCATGATCTTTAAAAAACGGTTGAAAAGAAAAAAGGGTCTCTTTTCATGAGCGCAGTCCAGTGAAATTGTGTATGGGCGGCGTGGCGGGTCATTCATCGTGACAGCCCCAGGCAAGCGTACCTACTGCTCGTACCTACACTATTGCACAGCTTAGAGGAGCCAAGTGGACATGGTACCGCAGGATTTGTACTAGTTGAAAAGATATCGGGTTTCTGACTTATACCTTAATTTTAAGGTCGAAAAGTAAGTGTGGTGTAATTACTGAAGCTTGGAGCGTTGCGTTTCATTGAGTGTAATCGGTCCGCGCTTGGGCGTACCTACCTAGTGCCAGTCGGTCACGTCACGTACTGTCATTTTTTAAAATAAATAGTAAGTACTACACGAATAAAAGTAGGTACCTACTCATTCTCATCACTGTCATTCGATTAATCAATTTGTCAATTAGTAGCCTAATATGTTTTTGGATACGTTCGTGTAAATCGTTAAATGTAATTAATGCCTCTTATAAGAAAGAAAAGAAAGAAGAAAGTAATTATTATCTACTACTTACTACTTATATCATCAAGGAAAAGCAAGGGTGGAAATGCGCTATTTATTTCTACATGTGTTGTTTGTGATGATTATTATATATTTATTTATTGCCTATATATATTTTGTGGAGTTTGAAAACAATTCCTACAATAACATCACCATAAAAACAAGACCAGAATCTGCAAAATACGCAACGTATGGTCGCCCTACGACCGGCTATTACCTTTCTCGGCACAAGTAGAATATAAACTGTATCTGTGCTATTTACTTAAATATATAATCGATGGAACTATTGTAAATTACCGGTACATTATATACTTGTAAATAGACCACCGGCGTGTCTAGTACGTCTGTGAGCGTATCGAATTAATGACAACGACAGAAGGGAAGCCAACGGCTAGGTTATCTATACCACAGATAATAAAGATATGAAATAAACTATTTCCTAATAGGTCCACGTTTTGTTGTGGACGTCTGTGTGAATATGTGATATGATAAATGCTCTCCCAGGATACAGTCTCCAAAAGGATATCGACTGAATGTAAACATTGTAACTTATATGAGTTGTGTAGTTTTTGTAGAGACCCCATTTCTTGTATGAACTTCTTTCTTACATCTTACTCGTTTTTCTACAAGTGAAAAGGATCACTGTACGTTATTATTTTCTTTTTGTTTGACGGATAATCGGCCAGCAATGCTGTTCACTTATCTCTTTTTATCGTTAGGCATAGAATGGAGCAGAAGGTCCCAATGTTTGCAGTTAATTAAGTTCTAATAATTGTATGTAAACATATCATTCGTTTCAGTTTCACCTGTTGCTTTATATTAGTGCCTCGTCGCTTTAATGCGACATATACAATCTCTTCGATTATAAAATACTAATCTATTCTAGTAGCAGCAGACTTGCGAGTGCTGCAGGGTATTTTATGCCATGTCACGATAGATCGCATATCAAGTACTATCATAATCGCTGGCGTTGTTTTGAAGAGAACCAGCTGGCCTTACTGTAGAACAGCATCCACCATTCGCTCGGTATAGTAAGGGACAATTTCAAGCAAAGCTAACCTTCAATCAATCAATCATCAGCCTATATCGGTCCACTGCTGGACTTAGGCCTCTCCCAGCGCGCTTTTCGCATCCAGCCGGATACAGCAACACTTTTTTTTTCTTTTTTTTTTTTTCACGTCATCCGTCCATCTGGCCGGTGGGCGTCCTACATTATGTTTGCCCTGCACTCTAGGACTCATCTGCCCCGGATCCTGGTTGATCGGATCGGGCAAGATCTCTCTCTGCCGGCAGTAGTGTCGGCTATGTTGGTAGAGCACGAAAACTGGAATGCAGTGGTCTCCTTCTGTGAGAGCGTCATGGTCCAGAAGGAGGAGACGGCGCCGGGGTAACAACCGCCCTGGCGCCTAATTCCACACGCCTGAAACCCCCTGCCGTTGCTGTGAGGCAGGGGACCTCTGGGTTCGCGGGTGCGTAGATTGGGGTATCTGCGTGCCCACACCGAGTGACCCAAGAGAAGACGGTAGCACGCATGTGGTCACGCGCTGCCGTGGGACGCTTTGGGGGATCCTTTACAATCCCCCCGAGGGGGTGACCGCTTTACAGTCACCCTCTCAGGGATGTGCCTATAGGCGTGGCACCAGTGGGCGGCTCTAGTGTGATCATACGAGGACCTGGAGCCTCCCTTAGGTGCCGAAGATGACCGCTCCAGTGGTTTTAGCCGGTAGGAGTCCGGCATACCCCTTCGCCCTTCCCCGGGGCGAAGGAAGTTCATGAAGAATTTCCACTGGGCAGCAATAAAAAAAAAAAAAGAACTCATCTGCTCCATCCGCCGTCGGTCCTTCGACAAACGTGACCAGCCCACTGCCACTTCAGCTTGCTAATTCGTTGTGCTACGTCGATCACTTTGGTTATCTTCCGGACATCTTCGTTTCGGATTCTATCCATTAGAGACACTCCGAGCATAGCACGTTCCATAGCCCGCTGAGTGACTTTGAACTTGTGGACTTTTCCGACTGTTAGTGTCCGTTTCGGCTCCGAAGGTCATAACAGGTAGGACGCACTGGTTGAAAACTTTCGTTTTAATACACGACGAAGAAGATGAAGCTTGCCGAATGTTAACCAGCCTAAACGTATTCTTCTGTCGGCTTATCTGTCAGAGCTGTGTCTATCCAACCCGAGTGTCCGAGGTAGTACTCGTCCACAACTTCGACCACCGTACTTTGACACAACATGTCTATTTGACATAATCTTAGATTTTTCCAAGTTCATACCAAGGCCAACAAGTCTTGAGGCTACGTTGAGACTATTCAGCATACCACTCAGATCATCCATAAGCAGCAGCAGTTTCCAAGCGTGGTGAACAACGTGGCAAATAACGACCACCATGCAAAAATGACGACACAACTATAGAAATCTATGGGGAGATCTTTGTTCAGCAGTGGACGTATGAATGGCTGATATGATAATGATTTTTCTTCCAGGTAGGTATGTTTATGCACCCAGAACATGCATTTAATAGAATTTTTCAATTTAAACGCACATCAGTCAATTTAACCTATTCTAATATCCTAGGAATATCGACCTATTAATCAGCTACAGTAATTGATACCTGAGTTCACTATCGTAATATTTTCTATTCAGAGGAACAATGTTCGGCACCTGCTGAAGAATAGAACGATTCAACAAACGGATAAGCTATGTAACAATACGTAATTATTGAGTCCATTGTGAAATAGTGATGTGTTTATTATGCAAGCCGGGTTATAAATCAGGTGTCTGAAGCGCTGGTGTTGGGACAAATGTACTGCAGTTATATTTTTTATTCATAGCCTGCATAGTGTAACAATGGACTATGCCTGTGGTGTTGTCGTTTTCAATTTGACGGCACGGTTGACGTCACAGAAATATCCTTGATATATTTATGTGGTTGGTGCAGAGGCTAAGCGATTAACGTTCTGCGCTGCGTGTCGCGCGTTCGATCCCCGCACGGAACTAATATTTGTATGATCTACAGATAGTTATTTCGGGTCTGGATGTTCGTGCATGTGTGTCTGTAATGTCTGTAAACTACAGTTCACTAGGTGTACCTTTTTTTTTTTTTTTTTTTTTTTTATTGATGCCCAGTGGAAATTCATCATGAACTTCCTTCGCCCCGGGGAAGGACGAAGGGGTATGCCGGACTCCTACCGGCTAAAACCACTGGAGCGGTCATCTTCGGCACCTAAGGGAGGCTCCAGGTCCTCGTATGATCACACTAGAGCCACCCACTGGTGCCACGCCTATTGGCACATCTCGGAGAGGGTGACTGTAAAGCGGTCACCCCCCCAGGGGGATTGTAAAGGATCCCCCAAAGCGTCTCACGGCAGCGCGTGACCACATGCGTGCTACCGTCTTCTCTTGGGTCCCTTGGTGTGGGCACGCAGATTCCCCAATCTACGCACCCGCGAACCCAGAGGTCCCCCACCTTATAGCAACGGCAGGGGTTTTCAGGCGTATCGGAATTAGGCGCCAGGGCGGTTGTTACCCCGGCGCCGTCTCCTTCTTCTTCGAGCGGGATCGGCCCTCTCCCGATCCCGCTCTGCGGTCTCCTTCTGGAGCATGACGCTCTCACAGAAGGAGACCACTGCATTCCAGTTTTCGTGCTCTGCCAACATAGCTGACACTACTGCTGGCAGAGAGAGATCTTGCCCGATCCGATCGACCAGGATCCGCCGCTCAGCGGCCCACGCAGGGCACTCACTAGGTGTACCTACGGATACAGGAGACATCCTGTTGTGGGCGTACGTTTTATATAACGTGTGTATACCATGGATTCAGTCCTTATATGATTCTGGAACCCTCAGCGTTAGAATTTTGCGTCGGTTTTTTCATATTTGAATTTTCTGATATTTTATTATTCTACTAGCTGGGACCCGCAGTTTCACCCGCGTTTAATTTAAAAGAAATTTAGAGTACTTCGACATAGACACTTGACATAGAATGTATATATTGGATTTCAAGGGTTTTATATTTTTTGCGCGGAACTCTAATTATTTTTCTAGTATGAATGCAGCCTAAGTTATTCCTTATAACATCAGTGTATCTGTATCTGTGAAAGTCCCGTCAAAATTGGTCCAGCCATTTCGGAGATTACCCGGAACAAACAGACAGACAAAAAAATTAAAAATGTTTTTTTGTTATATGTACCGTATATATTTTTATATGCATTTAGTAAAAAGCTGTTATTTTGACATTACAAACAGACACTTCAATTTTATTTATTTGTCTAGATTATTTCCGAGATAAATGGCGTTCCTATTTTTATTATAGGCCTAAGTGTAACCTCTTCCCAAAGATTTTTGTCACTTACACCTTGTAAATATATTATACTAGCTACTACTAATGCTAGCTGTGGACCGCGGTTCCACCTAGCGTTTAATTTTATAAATTTAGGGTTAATATATTGAATTTCATGGCATTTTCGTTAGCAGAATCCTAATTCTTATTTCCTAAAATTAAAGTAGCCTAAGTTACTCCTTATAACATCAGCTATCTACCAGTGAAAGTCCCGTCAAAATTGGTCCAGCCGTTTCGGAGATTAGCCGGAACAAACAGACAGAAAGACGGACATACAGTTATTTTGATATAATTACCGTATATATGTATTATACGCATGTAGTAAAAATCTGTTATTTTGACATTACAAACAGACACTTCAATTTTATTTATTTGTATAGAAAAATACAAGCATGTCTGCAGTTCAAGAGAAACTGTTGCCTTCATTTGGAGTTCAGCTATCTTCACAGCTCTGTTCGTCCATACGTCATACCTTTACCCTACTTTATCAGGTTCGCGTAGACTCTTAGCGAAACTAAACGAGGGCCGGTTCAGTTTTAGTTTCATTTTAAACCCGCTAGAACTGTATAGGAGCGAGAGCTGAAGCTCTGCTATCGACGAATTAGAGATCTCTTTGCTCTACTACCGTTTGTTGGTAGTAGAGCAGAATTTAAGCAGACTACGAAGAAGAAGAAAGTAAAGAAGTTGTATATTATAAGGTTGTTGTATAAGAATAATATGTATGCGTGTGTACATCGCCCAGGTTTACTTAAAATTATAGGTAATAAAGAGGAATCGAGAAGAAGTATCAATATAGATAACATGACAACGTGAATAACTATGTGGAATTTTCCATGCCGTTTGTATTAGGTTGTCAGTTGATCATCACGACCGACGTGCCGTGATCGAGTACGGAAACAATGTAAATAATTACCACACTGCTGACGAACTCTAATAATCTCTCAGAAGTTTTTGTATATTCGCAGCCTGCGTCACTACACATTTATCCTTATCGTGCCGTGGCGTGGTGTGTCGCGAGTGTTGTTCCGCCCTCTAAAGTTTATAATAATAACTGTATTTCTTGACGACTCACTTTAAGAATAAACGTTTTTCTTTCTTTCTTTCGGCATGTATAAAAATATTTCGCATATCCCTAATGTTTTCAGGCGGGGAAGTATAACGTATGGTGTTCTGTGTATGGGACGGCGCGGGCGCAACGTGATGCCTGCGGGCGCTCCGCTTGCGTTCTGCCACTTCGGTAACTGTATGCCACGGGCAGACAAAGAATAGGATGCAGATGAGATACTCTATCGAACTGTGGATGTTGTTCCCAAGATTTGGCAGAAAAAACGATGTTAGTTCAATAAATATAGTATCAATTTCTGTTGGCACTATACTATTTTTTATCTTCTAAAACTTCAAATGTCAGTTGAACATTACTATCATTCTTGTTAGCCCCTCCAACTAAACCCCTCGCGTGTTAATTACCGGCAGCCGTGTAGACACAATAGATTTTTAATCAGTCTTTATAACAAAAAAGCTATTAGTCCTTTAGATTTACCTTTAATTTATTTTAAGACTAAAATTATAGATAATAATAAAACACTTTTAAACGGATTCTATCGCGTATATTTTTAATTTTTCCTGACGTTTCGAATACTTTGCAGCATTCGTGGTGCAAAAGTGTTTTCTTATAATGTGTAATAATCGCGAAAATCTAAGACATTACTATTAAAGATAATCTTAATAAGAAGGTCTATCACTATAGATGATTATTTATACAATAGAAATTGCTGGTCGCTTAGTTGGGCAAAAAATTATTCTGTGTACTTACGCCTGTGTGTCATGCCTGCCAATTATTGTACCCAGGACTAGTCCTGCGTTGTTTCACACTGCGCTCGTCACCTCAAGACATATTTTATGCCCAATAATAAAAACTAATAAAAATCCACTAGCTACAGTGCCCTTCTAACCGAAATACAGTAATGTTTTAAGTTTAAACACTACATTGAATAACTAACACTGCAGTCGTACCAACCTAGCCAGACTATTGCAATAAGAGACCTACTACAAGCACAATGATACTACTAATACTAAGAGCCTGAGGTGAGCCACTGCAACGCAAACGCAAAGAAAGCAAGACAGGGCGGAATGGAAGGACGGTCCCTACCGTCCGTTATTGCTACGAAGGAACAGTTTTTTTTGTATGGAGTCCAGCTCATCGTCTTCGTCTGGGTGCCGCGGTGGCATTAATAATACAATGATAACTTTATGAGTACATAGTTTGGAGAAACGAACCGCTGCATAAAATTAAGCAATATAAAATCATTCAACCAATTACTTACAGGTTTTCACTAATAGCATTTGAATTTAATATGCGACTTTAAATAACGTTTGATCGCATAAAATTACGATTAATTAATAGAATATATATTTATACATCTATACTGTATAGGTTATATTTTAACAAGGCAATTATAACTAGCTGTTGCCCGCGGTTTCACCGGCGCGTTTATTTCTATGAATATAAATACACATATAGCCTATATCTCTCAGAGATAATGCAGCTTTCTATTAATGAAAGAAATTTTAGAATCGTTTCAGGGCAGAACAACTTCTGCCGGGCCAGCTGGTGTATAATATAATGATTATAGAATGGTCCAACTTCAATGTATGGTATTCATATTTAGTTAATTAATGTCCGATTTATAAAATCCGGTTCCGTGTGGTTGCCAGCACAGAATATCTCTCTTTCTCTCTCTCTCTCGCTCTTCGCCACTCTTGGGTTGATATCAAGAGAATGGGTAGCAGCATCTTCCCGTGTGCTAATAACAACATACTGCGACTTCTAATCCACCTGCGTTCTGATTATAGCAATGTCCCTTATGCCCGCTCATTGTAGTGATGATGAGGATGCCCACGTCCAACAGTGGGCGTTTACGGGCTGATGTGTGTGTAAAATCAGTACCTACTAACAATGCTTCATATGAAATCCTTTACAAAATAGTTAATGGTGTCTTAAATTCCATTATGTTTAAATAGATCTTGTCTAGTCTTAATCTTTATTCTTTGTTCATCACTTGCTTCTTCAAGACAAATAATTTATTAGTGCTAAATATCCTGTACCTATCCCTTATTACAATGTAATAAAGATTAAAATCGTTTATTTTTTTCGTATCGTTATACCTGTTAAGTGCTATAGGCGTGATTTGAATGGCAGGTGCACGATGAACGTATGTATCCAGTGCGAAACGTCTTTATGTATTACTAACGTACATAACTAGGCAAATTATAGTACCTAGTGAAAGAACGTTATAGAACCGGGTTGTCACTGCTGAATTGAGAAGTGGTGAGAAGAAGCTATAGTGCAAAATTTTGTATAAGTACCAAATTTAAGATTTTCCAACGATTCTTTTTGAAATATTCGAGCTTTAAATTTTTCGTCTCATTGTAGGTTTAGTTATTAGGTGCTATAGGCACTTATGCAAATGGCAACTGAAATTGGATACAGAGGAAAATTGCGATTCTGCCTACATATATTTGTTGAGCACCTTCTTTTTATTTATTTTTTATTGGTATCCAGTAGAAATGCTACTTGAACTTCCTTCGCTCCGGGGAAAATGGCTAAAACCACTGGAGCGGTCATCTTCGGCACCGAAGGGGGGCTCGAGGTCGACGTAAGATCTCACTAGAGCCGCCCATTGGTGCCACGCGTTTAAGCACTTCACGGAGGGGATGACTGTAAAGCGGTCACTCCCTCTAGTGGAGGGAAGGCGACTGTAAAAAGGTCGCCCCCCAGGCACTTCTCGGGGAGGATTGTAAAGGATCCCCCCCAAGCCTCGCCGTGCGCTGTGGTGCGCAAACGGTGGCACGTGACCACGTGCGCGCCACAGTGTTCCGGGGGGTCACGCGGTATGAGCACGCAGACTCCCCAATCTGCAGGCCCATGAACCCCGAGTTTTGTTGAGCACTGATAAAATAAAAAGGAGTCAGTCGAGCGCATCTTTAAGGATATCTCTGTTTCGTGTATAAAAAGCTGTGTAATATACATGATTCAGATCTGTGGAAATCTTCAATTATCAGAACGCCTGTTTTCAACAATAGCATTTTTGCTGACAGTTTGATATCTAAATCCGACCCTCGTTTTTCAAATAAATCACCATAAAAAACTAGGAATAACTAATTTTTCTAGTTACATGCCAATTTGTCATACATTTCCTCTCGATAGCCGCGTTTATTCTAATTTATTCACCCTTCAATGTCACTCGAAACAAAACTTTATAAACAGCCGCTTAAAACACGCTATGATAAAGAACTCATTTACACGCCGTGTTAACCGCGAAATGGAACGTAAAAAATCTATGTTTACAAATTTGATTCTACAGCTTGAAAGAGATTTTTAGTCAATATTAAACTTTAAAACTTTTGAAATAGGGGTTATATAATACTTTAATATAACTAAATGTTGTTTCCATATCTATAAAGCAACAAACGAACAATTCGAACAAATGTCGTCCGAGACTGAATGTAATTGAGCTGTCAGATTTTGGATTTTGGAAATGATAGTTGGGTTTCGAACTCTAAATTACAATATGTGATGAGTGGTTAATATTTCATCATATCATATCGGCAATTTATACGTCCACTGCTGAACAAAGGCCTCCCCCATTGATTTACACAACTGTATCATCATTTTGAGGGGTATTTGCCAATACTCACCACGCTTGGCAGGTGGGTTGGCGAGCGCAGTATGGCTACCGTATCACAGAAGGGGCGCTGCTGCCCATCCCTCTGGTTTAGATTCCCCTAGTCGCCCTTTATGAACTCCACGGGAGGAGATGGAGTGGTGCTATATTCTTTATCCGGACACCACACGGATATATTTAATTACCTGCTGCTAATAGCTGGATGTAAACGGGTGAAAATATATCTTGTACCATTTTCTCTGCCTTTAATCCTTGTGTCCATTGGCCCGATAGGCGATCAGCGAATTTGGGACCTATTTTTTTCGCTTAGGAAGATTAGCGTTGTCTGAATACTTTGAAGCCAAGGCTATGATGCGGGGAAAAGTGTACTTACCGCATGATTGAGAGGTTAGAATAATAAGAAAAAGGTAAACTATGAAGGATACATTAGCTACTTACCATATTAGATAAGCATAATTTTCCGTATTAGCAATTCTTGCTGATTATATTTAACCAAAACTCCAAGTACCAAGTAGTAAGATAAGGAAATTCAAAAACAAAAGTAACATTTAAATATTTTTTCTATATTTTGTATTCGGAACGAAATTAGTGTGAGAGCATTTAATTTATTTGAACATGATAAATGTTTAGAATATTAATTTGAAGGTCTGTAATGAAGCTATCATTGGCGCACCCCACTGGAGGGTCCCAACTCATTTCGCGCCCAATTTGAGGTCGATTAAAAACAAATTTCTATCAGAATGCATTCAGCTTTTTAAATAGTGCTGTGAGTAATATCGATAATGGATATTTTTCCGGTGTAGAACCGTTTCCAGATTTTATGATAAAATGTAATAATTATGTACCTTTAGCTTATATAATATAGGTATTATATGGTAATTCTTGTATATGTTCTGCTGCTATTTTGTAAATTAATTAAACTCTCGCCTCGTCTCGTCGTCGTTGATGAACTTTATTTTTAACTAGCTGGGACCCGCGGTTTCACCCGCGTTTAATTTAAAAGGAATTGAGAGTACTTCGACATATACACTTGACATAGAATGTATATATTGGATATCAAGAGTTTTTTTTTTTTGCGCGGACCCCTAATTATCTTTCTAAAATAAAAGTAGCCTAAGTTATTCCTTATAACATCAGCTATCTGCCAGTGAAAGTCCCGTCAAAATCGGTCCAGCCGTTTCGGAGTATACCTGGAACAAACAGACAGACAGACAAAAAAATTAAGAATTGTTTTTTTTGTTGTAGGTACCGTATATACTTTCATATGCATTTAGTAAAAAGCTGTTATTTTGACATTACAAATAGACACTTCAATTTTATTTATTTGTATAGATAAGTATTATGTTACGTATTCCTAGCAGGTCAGGTTAAATTCGGTACCGATGTTGATACAACATCGACGTTTTGGAAGTTCAATGTCTGTTTCAATAATAAAGCTGATAAAGTACGTCATATTATGGTAACTCAGTTTCCTAAATAATTTTACCATGGAAAGGACTGGCTTTTACTAGTAACTCAATATTCCTCACTAAAACAACGTACATCGATAGAATTCACTCAGTTCCACCCCTCGCCTTAGTCTGCATCGCTGCACATTGAGCGCACGCCTTTGATCTTCCTGAGTTTGGAAATTTGGTCGGTGACACTAGTGCTGTCACTGTCCAAACACGCCAGAGACAATCACGCCTGCAACTAACACGGTGGTGCTTTTTGTGGTATTGTGATGGTTTATGTTAAATGTGTGTATTTTAAATCACATTGGGGTTGACGCAAAATAAATGTTTTCTGTTATTTCTTCAGGTTAAATCTGTATTTTACAAGTAAAGATTTATTAAATAGTATACATTTAATAAGTCTGTAGCTACTTGTAAAATAGATTCAATTCAAATTCAGCAACAACTTTTAGATTGTGTTTTAATGTTACTATATTAGAAAACGCTAAGAGAATAAAATAAACCTTTAAATAATCAAAAAACAAAACAAAGTACAGTTTATTACGTTTTGTGATTTACGAGTTGTCTAACGGCCGAAAGTAAATAATCAATCTAATCCTTAGGTTATTGTAATCTGTAGATTTAAGATTTCGAACTTCATCTGTTTTTCTGTTACGATCACATTTAACACAAAAAAACTGATCCTTTAATCCTAAATTTAAAGTTTTTTAACAACTTTAGATTACTCTCTAAGCGACTCGCAAGGACCCACGTCGTAGATAGCGCGGATAGCATCTCATCCCGTGGGTGTCGAGATAGGCGACTATGGGATTAACTGGAGGATGTAGCGTCCTTCGAGTACATTAACCATTCAACTGCGATCTCCAACCCGCCTGCCAAGAATGGCGATTATTGCAAAACCCCCAAATGAGCACACAAGACAGTCAGACCTGTCGTTGTGGCGATCTTTAGGGGAAGGAAGCTTGTGTCCAGCAGTGGACTTTATTTGACTGAAACGATACCTAATGTGTAGTGCACTATTGTAGTAAATTATGCTTACATAAATATTTTTTGTTAATAATATGCTTCTACTCTATAGGCGGTTTTATTTTTTTCATAAAAACTTTGCCCCACACTAATATTTCTCCTGTGTCGTGGGTGCGTTTACAGACATGAATTCCACATACAAATACACCCAGACCCGGAACAACTACCTGCAGATCATATACATTTTCAGATGCGGGAATCGAACCCACGACCCGGAGCGCAGTAGCCGACTGTATCAGCCACTGCACCAACCGTGCCGTCAAATTTAAATAACTTATGTATATAGATAAATTCTATAGTTTCTATAAGTCGGCTGCTGCGCTCCGGGTCGTGGGTTCGATTCCCGCATCTTAAAATTTATATAACTTAATCGACCTCGAGCAATGTTTGACCACATTAAAAATTTTGGTCTGACTACTTAGTCAGTACCTACGGTAGTACTCTCCTCCTTTGGTTCATCCGTCTAATAGCACTATTTATCAGCAAGCAAACACCAACAGAAACGTATTTTTGTCTACATATTCTCCCAGATTTAGCAAAATCCTATCATATTCCACCAGGACTATATCGTTTGAGCCTTAATCATCATCATTCATTTAGTAGGTATGTATGTTTCCTTCTTTTGAAGGTGGATCACTTTTTTTGGGATGCAGAGTAAATTTGACACTATTTTACGACACAAGACGGCATTATTGGTTTTTTGTTTCAATTAACGTAAATAGTAACTACACTGCCGCTGTCGTGCCGCGTAATGGCGGTCGACCGGCATACTATGATGCATGTGTGTGCGTAATGCACGTACGTACAAGCGAATCGGCATACTTAGGGTGCTTCACTTTCGATATGAGTGGCGCGGAGTCCTTCTTTTTTTTCTAGTCCGTGATCATAATATAATTATGCGAAATTGTAAGATTATATTTTATTATTCTGAACCAATATGTTGCCTATAAGTTATTTTCATAACGCAAGGTGTATTATTTTTAAAGTTTAAATTACGTAAGACGATTAGTATACGTAGAGCTCATTTTAACCCTTTTATTTCGTTTGTTTGTACAGAATTCTTACACTGTTTAATACACATACTCCAAGAAATTACACAGCAGGCACACAACATAAGTCCGAGATGAGTGGGTGCTGCCAACTGCAGCGGCCTAATTGTGCCTCATTGCACATTGTCTCCCGGCGGTCATGATCTAGCTGCAACACGACCGGCCTAAGGCCTTCACTAAATATACCAACTTCGCAACAAATTCCCAACTTTTCGAATTTCGAACTTTTAATTTGACGTTTGGTAGAATTCCCGCCATAAACGGTAAGGATTGTTTCAATCGTGAGATTTTTTCGTCATATTCGTGAGTTTTTACCGTCGTTAGCCTTGGGCTTTGTAATTAGATGCCGTTGATTTATGCTGCATGTATTCGAGATGTGACGTGTGAACTGGGATCACGAACTCGTGATATGGGTCCTCATCAGTGGTCAATTGATGTCAATTGTAGGGATCGCATTGTTTCTCTGTAGTATTTATAATGAGTAAATTAGCTTTTACTTCACAGTTTGTAAGTCGTGGTCGTAGGCTTACCGGTCAAGTGCAATAATCTAAAGGGCAACCAAAAATACATCACCACGCAAACAGACAGGTTATTTGACAAATTTATTCAAATAATCGTTTAGAATTAATATGAATAGAATTGAATGTTTATGACAATACCGATGAATATTTCTGATTAATTCTCAAACGTTATTTCATCATATCGGCCAAAAGAGATCCACTGCCGACCAGAGGCCTAGAGAGAGAGATTTCACAATTGTGTCGTCATTTTGGGGGGAATTAGCCAGTACTCGCCACGCTTCACAGGCGGGTTGGTGAGCGCAGAATGGCTGCTGTTTCACAGAAGAGACGCTGCTGCCCACCCCCTTGATTTAAAATCCCTTATGGCCGAATACTAAAACACCAGGGTGACTCAAATAGTTAAAGCGGAACTTAATATTAACAGGCGTTTCAGTGTTCGGCCGTTAGTCGCCTTTTACGACGGGAGGAGATGGAATGATGCTATATTCTTAATCTGAACACCACACGGAATTTAAAATGATGAAACCTTAGACGACCCGTTATTTAAAATGGGTATATTATTGCTAACCAGAAAAGATATTAAAAGTCAATAAGGGTCTACTAAAAGATATAACGCAGAGAAAGAAATCTCATGAAAAAACCTGTTTTATAATTCAGTTTTTTTTTTTCTTATTACCTACTGAGGCTGTCGATCGATCGGAAATACACAGGCTTAGCTAGGTACATACGTCCGGTCGACTCCATCCAAATAATAAAAGAAGTCATTGTACTAAGAAAATGGCAAAATGTATTTTATTTAAGAGCTTGCCGTCACGGGTTTTTGTTCAATACCCATTCATATATTATAGTCTCGATAATGATCGAAAAACAAATGGTCAGACCTATCTGCTATTAAATTTCAGTTCTTAACCGTTTTCTTCGAATATATGAGGCACAACAAACAAATGAACACACTATAACCATTTGCTGGAAAACGTAAATTACACACGCATTTAGATCAACAGCTTTATATACTGTGCTTTAAGCAATAGCTTCAGGGTACCAGGAACTCAGGTGACAACTGCATCGATTAAAACTTTGTGTATGTTTCACTACTTCACTCGTTGAGGTAGAGGACAACTTCAAGCAGTTTGGGGTAGTGTGAAACTGTCTCGGGGAACTAGAGATGCACCTGCTTCAATTTATCGTTCAAAATTATATAGAGTTTGAGGAGCTTCAAGAATATACTGGCCTGTTTTTTGGAGTCATCATTTCTTGTTTCCAGAATTTGATACTACATAGTATCAAATTAAGACCACTTTAATAATGGAAAATATTTTAGGAGATAAATCTATAGGTAGCTATGATGCGTTTTAGCAAAATAAATAAACGTAACATCAACCTTTATTTTATAAAATAGTACAGAGTAAGTAAATCTTTCACTAGTCGAATATTTGAATATTGATTTATTTATTATCAGTAAAACCGATACTTGATATTTGAAATGAATTCTATACCATTCATAGAGCCTAGCCTTAAAATATTTTCCATTATTAATGTAAGACCCTATATATGTTTGTTTTAAAACACCCCGATAATATAAGGCTATTCTTGAACATAGAAGTACGCAGAATCATCATCATATCAGCCAAAGGACGTCCATTGCTGAACAAAGACCCCCTCCATAGATTTCCTCAATTGTGTCGTCATTTTGGGGGGAATTAGCCAGTACTCACCACGCTTGGCAGGCGGGTTAGTGAGCGCAGAATGGCTACTGTTGCTCAGAAGGGATGCTGCTGCCCGTCCCTCTGGCTTAGAGTCCCTTAGTCGCCTTTTACGACATCTATGGGAGGAGATGGAGTGGTGCTATATTCTAAATCCGAGCACCACACGGAAAGTGTGTATGTACATAAAATAGTGTAAACACTGAAACACAGTTCTGTCCTACCTGTGTATCCTATACTCTATCATTATCTGTGTACAAACCATTAAACAACTATAATCTTAAGTTTACATAAGGAGTACCTACCATGCCCTCTTGGTATCCATATGATGCTACATATAGCTTACATAGTTGTAATTTTGTACATATCCACATAGTAAGGTGTGCACCTTGTGGGGCGTGGACCCGCTTCCTCGCGGCATGAGCACAACAACCAGTCATTATGGCGATATAACCACCTAACAAAGTGGCGTACATAGACAACTGATATGTTGTTATTATTATACTTCATTCTAGGTAGTTCATTAAAATCCACTGTACTAATAAGCCTCCTGCTAAATAGCTACAATGAACGATTCATCAATGCCGATAAGAATAAGTAAACAAATAAAAATCTGTTTACTTACATACAAAATCGATTTACCAATATAAATTTAAATTTATTGCAAATCGATTTTATTGGTGTGTAATATTTTGCTTCATTTTTTTAAAATTCGTATTGCCTCAATGATCCCCAAAATAGTTAGTAGATATGTGAATACTGTATTATGATTAGGACACACAGCTTTCGGTCACTGGATAAAAATCATGTGACTACTCAGCTGTATCGCGATCAAGAAAATTTGGAATTTGAATTCAAAGTAGGTAGCTATATGGGGTTCAGCGATCGATCACGTTGTCCTTCCGGAAAGCGATAAAGTTGTCGCTTTAAAAACTAGCATTGATTATATGATTGTACTCCTTGTTCCTGCACAGCCGGAACGTTTCGATGTCTTTAAATAATGACTAATTGAATTAAGTCTTAATATTGGAACTGTCACATTTTATTATCCTGCATTTTATGAGGAGTATTGTACTAATTAGGACCCAATACACATAAATCTATCTTTACCAACATTAATCATTTTAACCGTGCATTGTCCTCTAGGAAAATACCGATGGTCATCAAGCGGAATCATTACTAGATTCAACAAGGTTGTTACTTTGAATACTGACTGCGGTTTCGGAATGAGAATAAATTTAATACTGAAAGTGCAGTTACGTCGCGTTTGGGTAAACAGCTAGCTAGAGGAGTGTAGGTTGATATCTTTTCCTTATTGGAAATCTGGTGTAGTTAGTTAAATTTAACGTGGATAAGACAAAAACCACTTGCCTGATGGCAACGTTACGTTTATGTCACGATCCATCTTCATGTCTACTGTACCACATACAATTACATCAAATTATCACATAAACACAAATTTTAATAAAAATTATAGACGAATTATAGAATGAAAAAAAGATAGAATGTCATGATTTTGAGCAAACATTAATAAATATTATTTTATATTGATAACCTACTATTAGATAGACAAACTTAATCTATCGTACCTAAAAGTCATTATTACAACGATATAAGACCGATTTCGTGGTAAAGTATATAAGGTTAGAAGGTATCCGAAGAGGGGATTTTAGTTTATCAAATAAATAATTGCGACTTTGTAAAGCATTATAGCTGTGTGTGTTCCTTTGCCAATTACCATGCCATATTCCTAATAATAGTGTTATCAAGCAAGTTTTGTATTACAATTAGCGACATTAAGGCCAGGTGCAAATGATCTTATATCCGTCTCTCGCTGATTTCATTTTCTTTGAGATTCCGTTTATTATATTTAAATTTGAATTTATTTGACAAGGGAAATTTTGCGACATTTTGGTAAGGGTCAAATTGACGCCGTGTGGTGCCGGCTAAGATTACCACCGCCCCATCTCATCCCGTGGGTGTCGTAAAAGATGACTACGGGATTAGCCGGAGGATGGGCAGCACCGTCCTTCAATTATATTTATAACTCAACTGCGATCGCCAACCCGTCTGCCAAGCGTGGCGATGATGGCAAAACCCCGCAATGGGCCCACAACACAAAACCGTACCAGTCGTTGTGAAAATCTTTAAGAGGAGGTTTCTGTCCAACAGTGGACGTTTTTCGGCTGAAATGATGAATCCGACCATATCTAGTAAACATTTTCTAGCACGAAAAAGGTTCTAGTATGAACTAGCAAAGCCCTTGCGTGGGTCGATTTCGAAAAATTACGCATTCCTAGACAGGGCAAACAACAATACTGGTAATATATTGTTAGTTAAGTTTATTGATATAGAGCGTGGGTACTTATTATGCCAACATTATCATGACAAAACTATGTTAAGTAATAAGAAAGAGGTATTGTTCAAGTTTGGAATTTTATTATTTAAATATTAAGTATTACCAGCCAGTGACGTTAGTAGCTGTTTAAGTATACTCTTTAGTTTTAATTTTGTAAATAAATAAATATTGTTTTCCAACGCTTGGTTTTATTGGTGGTTTACATGACTACTATGAAAATAATGATTCATGAAATAAGCTTGGAGCTAAAACTAAATAGACTGCAGGGTGTTAAAACTCCCGTAGTAGCAGTATAGTTTTTTAAATATATGGACATTAGCCGTTCTTGTGTAACCAGCAACCTAGTGAAATAAATACCGATGTATCCATCATATTTGGTGAAGGACGTCCACTGCTGAACAAAGTCTTCCCCATAGATTTCCACAACAACCGGTTACATGCCTCCCAGCAACCTTCACCAGGTCGTCTGTCGATCTCATTGAAGTTCGTCCCACACTGCGCTCGTCACCTCGAGGCATTCGTTACTTAATCTGTTATGCCTAGTAATTTCACTAGCTACAGTGCCCTTCTAACCGGAACACAAAACACTGCTTGGCGGCGAATATCTGGCACTGCGGTGGTATCTACCTATTCTGGATAAGAGACAAAGGTTAAAAACCTATGTACTTTAAATATTATAAACTGTTACATGCTCCAGCATCATTGTGTACATTGCCCATTCTGTTTTATAATATCAAAAACGCTCCTCAAAAAATTAGCATAAACCCGGTACACTACGGGGCTGTGGCTGCAGGGCTGTGTCCGGTGCGATACGGCGGTGCTGCGGCGCGGGCGCACAAATCCGCGCCCGAGGCGACGCGCGCAGCTGCTGCAGTCCGGTAATGAACGCACCCTGTACGCTGACGGCTTAGACACCCAGGTTACAGGGTGCGGGCTTATTTAACTTTTGGTGTGCCTTACCGATATTATAATAAGACCAAAGACATAATATGGAAATAAAACCTGGGAGTATACTCAAAAATATGCCCGTGTAATCCTAGTTTAAAAATCCTGAAATTAAAATGCCTAGGCGGATCTGCAGTGTCACTAGACACAGTAAATTTTCCAACAAGTACATCTGAGGAACACGGGTTATAGCCGACAAGCTGCCCTCGAGGCTAGTATGGTATTGGTATGAAACATAATTCCACCAAATTATTTAGGCAACCTGGCGCAATCATTGACCTATTATGGTAAAAGGCCATGAGGAATACCTACAACCAGAAGGACAAATGTAGTGCACAAGTACGGTGACATGCAGCGTCCCTGATATGGATGTCACAGATAGAGCAAAGTGGAGGCGAAAGAAAAGTTATGAAATTTCGAAGATCTGATCTGAGCAAAATATTTGGTGATGAATTTGAATACTGTTCAAGTGAAAGTGAAATTGGCAATTGCAACGTCCACTAGCGGTAATTAAACCTCTATTTAAACTTCTAATCGTAAATTATAATATGGATACTTGATACGGGTACGCGTACGGGGAAACATTATAACTGTATAATACATAAAATACGTTGTCATCTAGGTACTATAAACGAAGTAGCATTCGGCCGGAAAAATGCAATATCATAATTACTTCAGCCTGGAGATCATCCTTACATCTTTTTCATCCTCTTCATTTCAGTCAAAAACATCCACTGCTGGACAAAGGCCTCCTCCAAAGATTGCCACAACGTCCGGCCTGGGTTTATGATGTGGTTTTGGGGTGTATTGCCAGAATCGTGACGATTGGCAAGTGGGTTAGCGATCGCAGTTGAGTTGTAATTAATGTACTCAAAGCACGCTGCTGTCCATCTTACGGCTAATCCCATAGTTGCCTTTTACGACACCCACGGGATGAGATGGGGTGGTGCTGTTCTTATGCGGCACCACGCAATCCTGATCTTTATAGATCGGTTTACTTTTACTGAAAATATTAATGTAAATATAAAAATGTGCAGAGCAAGACTCTTTTCTCTAGAGTTGAAATAGGAACCAACTTTTTAACGACTATATTTCATTACAAAAGCGTCCATATCAAACACCGGTAAAATGAGTTTTTGGTAAAACTCGTATGAAAACAAAGTTTTAACCATCAAACACCATGTGTTTTGTGATCTCGGAGCACATTACATATTCGTGCGGCATAATAAATGTATCCGCTTAATTATTATTTTGAAAATATCCGCGCCCGGGGCTCACCGTGCGCTCGCTACACAATCATATTTCTTATAAAAATAAAAGTAAAATGAGTGTACACTTGTGCGTGGCTCCACTTGTAAATGGGACAAACTTCAGTGAGTTATGGTTTTAATTGGAGTATATGGATTAGATTGTGCGATGTGTTTTTTATGAGATTTAATTAATTGTTGCTAGAACTGTATTTTCTTAAATATTGGTTAAAAATTGTTATAATCTCACGTGACATATTAATGTAAAAAAAAAACTATTTTTTCATGATTTATTCAAAAAGGCTGGGCTAAATCGCTACTTTAGCGTTGCTGTATATGGTGTATTGTGGACGAAAATATGCTTATGAGTATGACTCTATGAATGTACAGTAGTGTTTGGGAAGATTTTTAAATAATTATTATGTTTACTTTTAAACAAGCCCATCCTTCTATGACTATGATATTTGTATATTGCAAGTTCCTGCATCTAATCTCTTCATTACAAAATTAAGATCCTTCTAGAAACAAATGCTAATGTTGGTATGAATATAGACACTAAAGTATCTAGAGATCAGTTATTTGAGACGGTTACAATATATCTAGTAGAGTCGCGTTGTGGCGCATGCCTAGCTATGTAATGGCCGTCCGCCGAAAGGGAAAGGGTTGCTTAACCCTTCAGTGCATAGACTGTTAAAGAGAACTAGAGGTGGTCAAGTCAAATTTCATTTTAGGTCTTCGTTGAGAAATCATGAGTCAACATATTATTAACACGAGACATTCTGTTTTAAAGTTTATTAATTATTTAAGATAAACATCTTTTGGCGCGTTTGACGATATAAAATTGGGAGCTCACCCGCATACCGTCACGATAATCCGACAGTATGAAGTTGGCCGCCAAAGATAATAAAAAGTGCATATTTATATTTTATATTTATTACTGACTAATAATTGATTTTAAATATATTTGACTCCTTTATGTGACATGTTTTACATGTTAAAGATTAATATATGTTGAATTGAATTATGTTCATTAATCAAATCTTTATTAACTGTACATTTAAGATCTTTCTTCAATTATTTTATCGTTTGTCCTATATACTATATTTGAAGGCACGGTTGGTGCAGTGGCTGATACAGTCGGCTGCTGCGCACCGGGTCGTGGGTTCGATTCCCGCACGGAACAAATATTTGTACGATCTGTAGGTAGTTGTTCCGGGTCTGGGTGTATTGTGTGTGGAATTTGTGTTTGTAAACGCACCCACGACACAGTAGAAATCATAGTGTGGGGCAACGTTTAAAAAAAAAAAACAATGCAAGGTCAACTGAATGTTTTAAAATTGGTCAGTAAGAAAAGTTACCGATGAAAAAATTATTTTAATTTCATATAAAGAACTCTTTGGGAAGTTGTACATGTACATTGAATTCACATATCAATTGTTTTTACAAATAGTAGGCAATTTAGAAAGTGCGTGTCGTGTGCCGAAATGAATTTGTCTACAGAAATTTATTTTTATTTTTATCTAAGATTCTAACGTGCGTAAATAAGTACATACACCACCTTTTTGTTGTAATCTAAAATAAAAATAAAATGGAAATGGTCACACTCAAAATAAAAAGAGACGAAGATCTTCCTAAACAGGCATTAAATTATGGTTTACTAATAGACCATAGACCATCCATACCAGCTAGCCCCGACCAGTAGACAACTTCAGCCCAAACATACAGACAATTAGGGACCTTGTTTTGTGGGTTGGGGACATTGCAGTGATCATTTCGAATTCTATTGTTCTACGGTTGAAACTACACAATCAGTTAGCATTGATTTTAATTATACCTCTACAATTTCATACGTCTACACTTCATCGGTAGGTACCTCCCTACCGAGGGGCATTGTTACCGATCAATAGAGACTGCCGCTTTAAATAACAATCACTCATTCATTCGCTTCGTACAGATCTATTCGAATTTCGAATTTAAATAACTACACAGAGACTGTCGTTATTTTAATTTCATTTATTTGGTTTGCCTTTAAATCATAAACTGTTTATCAAGTGGGTAGGTATCTATGTTACAATTAGTTGTTTGTAAGCTAGTTCACTTATGTCAGTGTAAAAAATAGAGTACTAGTGTTGAGATTGTATGTGTGTTGATACCCTGCTTGATAATTATATAATATTTAAAATGCTGATAACTGTATCAAAACCCTTAAATCTAACTATTGGCACAAACAGACGATCGTAAACTTTCTTTTACTATACCTAATTAAAAATATTTTAATAATTTCATTTTCCAACAATACAAATTCTGCGAACTGATATCGTCTCCACAAAATTCTGCCAGTTTAAAAGTCCTTAAAGACCCATATTACGGGGATTTTGCTATTAAAGTTCTGGTTTTCCACTTACCCATATCCATCATTTACCTAGAATCGACCATATTATCCCCTTACTCTATTACCAACATTATCAAAAATCAATCACTCTTCGTCACCATGGCAACGGCTTCGTAAGCATGAAACGCCATTGCCTCGCCTATTACCAACCCTCAGCGGCGGATCCGAACCGTGGCATTGCCCAAGCGGCCACAAACGCACCTTGATGATCTTTTACCAAACATCCAATACCTCCTAACTCCTCAAACATGCAAAAGTGATCTCATTTCACCTCAATAAAGTTGTTTTTTGATTGGATGTTGGGTCAATATAAACTGGTCGTCCCGTAAGGCGATTTTGCATGCCTCTTGCTCGCAGAAATGAAAACTCGATGTCAGAGTAACTAAGTTGTTGTCAAATTGATTTTAGCAACGTCTTTGTAGGTGCAAGTAAGGTGCTAGGAAGTTTGTTAGATTACTTAGATAATACTGCAAGTTTTTTATGAAAAAACAAACACTAAAGTTCACAAAACTAGAGTGGTTTTATTGAACTAAGCCCTCGGTTTGTGTTATTAGTTTTAATTGGTAAGTATAACTTAACTGTTACATACTCATTCAATCCATTATTGACATTTGTTCTATTGATAATAATTTGTATGATCTGCAGATAGTTACTTCTGGCCTGGGTGTTGTGCATGTGAGATCCATGTCTGTAACTATTCCCACGACACAGGAGAAACCCCTAGTGTGGAATTTCGGTTATGTTATTTTAAGACATTATAAGTTAGACTTCTTTTAAGTTTTTCTGTAGTCTATAAATAAGTAGCCATTTTTCCATATTTTTTTCATAATTTTAGGTTTAGGTAGTAGTTTTGTTGGGGAGAATGGTAAATTTTCGTCTATTTTCTTGAATAATTTAAAACTTTATATTTTAAAATAAATATATTTGAGACCCTCACAACAAGCCTTCCATTTCATTTGTACAGGCTACAGTTTGCAAAACTTTATTCTTTACTTTTCTATATTGACCCCTAAAAGTGACCACCATATTCAAAATTAATTTATTTACATTACACGTCCGTGTTTTGTTCTTAGAAGTCTTAGAACTTCATAAATATGTATACCAAATTTCAACTTAATCGGTCTAGTTGATTCGGCGCAAATTGGCGGTGACAAACGAGTGACCCTATGTATAAGGGATCCGCCGTTTTTTCATTCAGACGTTCGGAACCCTAAAAAATAAAATGTTGTTGAAACCTAAATACGTAACATTATTATGTTACGCCCTTGAAAGGACGATAATTTTACGTTCCTATTTGTCACCAATGACCACAGCACTTGAAGCGCGCCGGAGCGGTTCGTCACGGCTAGTAACGCGAGGGGGCGCTATCGGACCTTCAATTACAAATTATGTATTTATGTAGGGCTAAACAGCGTGTAGGTCACCTAAGAAACCACCGCCGCCCATGAATATCTGCAACACCAGAGGAATCACTGATATGTTGCCGACCGATTAAGGCAAACGTACACTTTTCTATGTCATGTTTGCAATATTTGTGGGGGTTGGGTTTCAAGTATTCGCCACTCACCATATGAAATGCGGCCACACCTATTGCTAACAACAGTTTTGCTACTTTCCGCCGGTTTTCCGGTCAAGCCAGCCGATTTAAGAGCTCTGTTAATAACTAAAACTAGGCTCTCCCAAGCAAAAATATTTGACGATTGCGAGATAATGTTGACAATCTATCGATGGATGCTACTTCCGTCTAACCACCTTATATAGAACTAAAGATGCTTCTTCAGAATCACACAATAGAAGCGGATAAGGCATTTTTTTAAAACGATGTTCCACCCATTATTAATTTGTTCTGTTCTAGACTACAGTTTATAGATATAAATCTCACATGCACAATCAACCAGACCCGAAACAACTAACTGTAGATCATACAAATATTAGTTCGAACGAGCGACACGAAGCGCAGAAAGCCAATTGCTTAGCTACGTCAACTGACAATAATAAATTTAAATATCTTAATCTCATAATCTCTCTACATTAAATATATATATAGACCTAAATGCTTTAGGATTCCTACACTCGTATTTTGCAGCAGTCACATACTAGGTTCCAGGGTCGCAATTAATTTGTCCATCCCTTAAGGCACCTGACTTACATGTTATTTCCAAGCTATTTGTCATCAATCACCACAGGACTTGAAGCGCGACGGAGCGCTTAGTCACGGCTAGTTGGGCGAGGGGGCGATATCTGATCGCAACTACAAATTGTTGAGTTTAACGAGTAATTTGGTTTTAATACGATTTGATAACATCAAGGATTGTCGAGGGAAAGATAAAATTGTGTGTTTGTTTAGTCAGTTTTTTGTAAGGGAGTTAACTTTGGTAATATTTGATATTGATTATCAATATTAAGTTTGATAATTCCGTATTTAATTTAGTACGTCTATCTGGATTACTCCACCTCCTTCCGTCATCATATTAGCCAAAGGATGTCCACTTCTGAACAAACGCGGGAGGCGTAGATTATAGATAGATATTTATTACCACCATAGATTTCTACAACTGTGTCATCAATTTGGGGGGTAATTTCCAGTACTCACCACGCTTGGCAGGTGGGTTGGTGAGCTGTATGGCTACTGTTGCACAGAAGGAACGCTGCTGCCCATCCCTTTGGTTGAGATTCCCTTAGTCGCTTTTTACGACATCCACGGGAGGGAGTAGTGCTACACCACATAATCTATGCTACAAAGGTTGAAGTATCGGAGTATCGTCAACATCCACATATCCCTGATGTCGATTAGTATGAAGTCCCATGAACTAAAGGAGAGCCAAACCAGTAACCGAGCACAATTCTAAACTTCAGACTGTCAGTGAATAGCTATTACATAGAAGAATATATATATGTCCTTGTGGCGATCTTTGGGCGAGGCTTCTGTCCAGCATTGGACATTTTTCGGCTGGAAAGAAGAATAACTAGTAGTGCACAATAAGGGAACAATCACTAGGTTATAAGAATATCGTATATTTAATAAAAAGGTTTAGTTTCGAATATGTACTATTATTTTGTATATCTAATTTATGAATAAAGTTCCCATTCATCATTTCGGCCGAATAAAGTCCACTGCTGGACAGGCCTCCCCCAAAGATTACCACAACAACCGATATGGGTGTGTAGTGTGCTCAGTAGGGGGCCCTGCCATAATCGCCACGCTTGGCAGACGGGTTGGCGATCGCAGTTGAGTTGTTGTGTGCTCGAAGGACGCTGCTGCCCATCCTCTGGTGTTCCCATTAGCGTCTTAAATACATATTCATTCTCCATTTCATTACTACATAGCCCACAGATAAAGAGCACGCAGTAATAAACTCGTGAAAACAGTTATTTTTATGTGCCAGAATAGCCACTTTGCATAAAATCAAGTGGAATTAAAATCTTGTTTTTTCAATACCTCCTACTAATACATTTATAATATATTTACAAAGGCGAGCTTAACTCAACATTGAGTTAAGCTCGCCTTTGTACATCATGTTTTATTTTATATAACAATCTGTGTTTTATATTTTATGTTGTACAAGAATAAGAACAAGAATATTACCCTTAAAATAAAGTTCACTATGTTAGTAGGACTATACTATCTGTAGCATGAGGATCCAAAGACCCGATAGACTTTTAGTGCTAACGTTTCATCAAAGACAAAAAATTATAATAAATCAATTTGTAGATCTGTCCTCATGATCGACTACTCTATAGCTACTCGCCCTAATCACCACTCACTCACATATGACAGTTGCGTAATTGACACAACATATAATCTGCAGCTCAAAATGTGATGGTCGTTAGTACAAACCAGCGTGTTAATGTGTTTTATTAATAAACACATACCATTATCCAGTAAAACGGGAATTAAAAGTTATGAGCGATCATTAACATTCAGTCGTAGATGTGTGATGTGACATAGAGGTCGAGGGTTGAGACACGTGCACACGCATT
Source organism: Diloba caeruleocephala (assembly GCA_947459985.1). Taxonomy (NCBI): domain Eukaryota; kingdom Metazoa; phylum Arthropoda; class Insecta; order Lepidoptera; family Noctuidae; genus Diloba; species Diloba caeruleocephala. Next base: position 7,760,089 of record OX381627.1, on the reverse strand, counting down.
ATAAAAAGAAACATTTATTGCTTCACTACTACTTTTCAACATTATCATCGTCATATTTAGCCATAAGACGTCCACTGCTGAACAAAGGCCTCCCTATGGATTAGCTTGTGGTAGGTCTCTTATTGCAAGAGGCCGGCTAGGTAGGTAGCACCCCACCCCCAAGGGGGTGACCGCTTTACAGTCACCCACTCTGAGATGTGCTTATAGGCCACCAGTGGGTGGCTCTAGTGTGATCATGACCTAGAGCCTCCCTTAGATGCCGAAGATGACCGCTTCAGTGGTTTTAGCCAGTAGGAGTCATACGCGCGCCGTCTCTACGGGGGTGTCGTGCGATCCGTGGCCCTCTACGGGGCGCCTGTATGGTCATCCCGGCTGTCAGGCGCCCAGCGCTGCAGAAACAAACTTCACGGTCTGCAGCGCAGAGTGGCTATACGGATCGCACGGGGATACAGGACAGTGTCCTACGAGGCGGCAACTCTCCTGGCATGCTTTCCGCCGTACGACATCCAGGCGGAGACGGATGCGTTGGTCTACGACCAGACACGCTCTCTCCGCCGAAGTGGGGAAGGCGTGCCTTCAGGGGCGTTCGACAGACTGAGGCGGCTGGCTCGACGGCGCGCACTCGAGATGTGGCGACATCGCCTTCGGTCGCAGTTCGCGACCAAGCGCGTCGTCGAGGCCATCCTGCCGCTCTTCGGAACCTGGCTCAGAAGGAGCGAGCGCGTCAGCTACCGTCTGACGCAGGTATTCACCGGTCACGGTTGTTTCGGTGCATACCTGCACAGAATAGGACGCGAGGTTACGGCACAGTGCCACCATTGTGGAAGCGACCAGGATACCGCACAGCACACGCTCGAGGAGTGCACTGCGTGGGCGGCCGAGCGGCGGATCCTGGTCGATCAGATCGGGCAAGATCTCTCTCTGCCGGCAGTAGTGTCGGCTATGTTGGCAGAGCACGAAAATTGGAGTGCAGTGGTCTCCTTCTGCGAGAGCGTCATGCTGCAGAAGGAGACTGCAGAGCGGGATCGGGAGAGGGCTGATCCCGCACGGAGAAGGACGAGATGGCGCCGGGGCAACAACCGCCTGAGCCCCCTGCCATCACTTCATGGTGGGGGGGCTCGGGGGTCGCGGGTGCGCAGATTGGGGAGACTGCGTGCTCACACCGAGCGACCCCCGGGAAGACGGTGGCGCGTACGTGGTCTCGTGCCGCCGTGTGCGTAACATAGCGCAAAGCGAGGCTTGGGGGATCCTTTACAATCCTCCCCGAGAAGTGCCTGGGGGGGCGACCTTTTTACAGTCGCCTTCCCTCCGCTAGAGGGGGTGACCGCTTTACAGTCATCCCTTCTGAGATGTGCCTAAAGGCGTGGCACCAATGGGCGGCTCTAGTGTGATCTTACCAGGACCTGGAGCCCCCCTTCGGTGCCGAAGATGACCGCTCCAGTGGTTTTAGCCGGTAGGAGTCCGGCATACCCCTTCACCCTTCCCCGGGGTGAAGGAAGTTCCATGTAGAATTTCCACTGGACATCAATAAAAAAAAATATAAAGGCGTCATACGCGGTATACCCCTTCCGGGGCGAAGGAAATTCATGAAGAATTTCCAATGGGCACCAATAAAAGAAAAGTACCACCCCAATGCCAGATATTCGCTGCTAAGGCAGTAGTGTTAAAACTTAAACCATTACTATGCTCCAGTTAGAAGGGCCCTGTAGCTAGTGGAATTACTTTACACACCAAGCCCTTCCATTTCTTAAGTTACATGGTACAGTTTGGGTTTGGATCTCATTAATTCATATATGTACCAAATCTCAACTTAGTCAGTCCAGTAGATTCGGAGAAAATTTGCTGTTGGCTGTGACAGAATGACAAACAGACACACGAGTAATGCTATAAGGGGTCCGCCGTTTTTTCATTCGGACGTTCGAATCCCTAAAAAGCACAATTGTGACGTCATTTTAGGGGGAAATATAAAAAAAGTTTCTTATGCAGTAATTTCGTACATTTCCAGAACCGTTTCGTCATTTTGAGAAGAAACTTCCACTTTTTCACTAGCAACTTCTAACCGCAACACAGTAATGTCTTAAGTTAAAACTGCTTAGCAGCGACTATCGGGCACTGCGGTGCTGTAGCACTCCTACAAGAAACCTGCCACAAGTCCAAAAAAATATAGGTTATTAAATGTATATTCAGCTACCTAGAATTACCGTTATCCTTAAATTGACGTTTGCGGCGTTTACAAACCTGAACACTTCGCCTACAAACATTTTTCAAACGTTGTGTAAATACGTTCTCTAAATAACAGTAACGAACTCAAAATAAAGTGTATTTCCTCCACAAAATAAGTCAACAGAGTAGAGAGGCGCCGTGTAAATTGCTATATCCGGTCGGCCGGTCCATTTCCGCCAATAAAGCCTACTTCCGGCGACGCGCCCGCCAGGTGGCAGCACTATTTAGTTTGTTCCGTCACTTCCGCTGAAGAAATAAGGTTTTCATTCGGTAAATCAGATTTCATGGAAGTTTGACCAATGTGTAGAGATGGGTCCCATTTAAAGATGATACTTATTCAATAGAGATTAAAATTTGTGTTGATAAACATAACTTTTTTTGTACTGTACTGTTTTCCTAGATAATTATTTACATAGTTTCCTGAAACAAGAAACTTGTCAGGATGCTTACAACTAGTTCTGATTGAGGCGTTCATTGCCAGTTGCACTCACTGGTCGGTAAACGATCAGCGAGGTTAAGCAACGCTCGGCGCGATCTGTATATGGATAGGTGACCGTTTGCTTAGTGGTATTTCAACTGAGCATATTCGTACTTCGCACGGCACGTAAAATCATCGGCCCCGGTCACTATAGTTAGATGGCAGTCGTTAAGCCAAGTTTGAGGTCTTTGGGCGGCTTGAACAACTCGGACTAAATTGGCCACTAAGCAAACGAAAACAACAGAGAGAGAGAATAAAAATACTTGAAATGCACTTTCATTACATCCCGCAAAAGAAAATGACTTAAAACCAATGTGTGACAACGACGTTAGAGGGAAACGAATTAAAGAGCCAGTTAAAAATACGCTGGGGTCCTTAGTCGTAAAACAAAAAATCTACCACTGAGCTAACAGAACTAAATGTAGCACGCAAACTGATTGGTTATCTTTCTTTGTACGACTCAAAACAGACATCATCGTTTCAGCAAAAAACGTTTTCGTAAAAACGTCAACTGCTGGACAGAAGCTTCCTCAAAAGCTTGCCGCAACGACCAGTATGGGTTTGTGTTGTGTGCTCATTGGAGGATATTGCCAGAATCGTCACGCTTGGCAGACAGGTTAGTGATCGCAGTTTAGTTATAAGTATACTTGAAGGACGCTGCCCTTCCCCCGGCTAATCCCGTAGTCGCCTTTTACGACACCCACGGGATGAGATGAAGTGGTAGAATTCTTAGCCGGCACCACACGGAAAACTAAATGGGCACGGATAAATAGCTCTTAGCCACTCAACGTAACGTAAGCTGTAACCTAACGTAGCAAATCGCTACGCGTAACCGTAACCCTAAATGTATTTCTTTCTTTCTACAAATACTAGGTTTTCTTTTTTATTTTGCTTATAATAACCTAATTTCTTACCTTGTTCTTATCCGTGGGCGCCCTTTGAACCATTTACACCACTATTCATTAGTAGAGCGGGTCTTTAGCTAGCGTTAGTATTTGGTGAACTGTTATTATCATATTATGTAAACAACTAATTAAAATCAAAAATCAAACTACATACATAGTTATTGGTTTTACAAACAAACAAAGGTACTTAAGACTTAGTGCCTTATTCAAGCATTGCAAATATGGATAGGTTATCTATCCAGTCTATCCAGTTCAAATCAAATTATAATTATTAATACAGTATTAAATTAGGTTAACTTGTAATCAATAATGAATTACAATTAAAATTAAAAACAATATAAAATTACAGTAAGCATATTAGTTTATGGTAATTACATGTCAGTCTTTATAAGTGGTGGATGATCGTCGGATTAATTATTTCCTTTAATCTTATTATCTGTATTATAATGATTACACCTGATATTTAATTACTATCTAGATATTCTGCAATAGAATAGTAACATTTTTTATTCAAATAAATTCTTAATTTCTTATTAAATTCTACTTGCTTTTCTTCATTTTTAATTATATTTGGTAGCTTATTAAATATTTTAACTGCCATATAATAGGAGCTTTCGTTTAGCATTTTTATTCTCGACAATGGTAGGTGTAATCTATTTTTATTGCGGGTGTATATGTTATGGATATCTTCCTATGTAGTAAAAATATTAATATTTTTAAATACAAATGTGCATATATCAAGTATATATATTGATGGCAGTGTTAATATATTAAATTTTGTAAAATATGGTTTGCAGCTTTTTGAGTTGTCTATTTGGGATATGATTCTAATGATTCTAAGTCATTAGTAGTGAGTTCTTTGGTTTTAAAAAACATTGCCCCACACTATGGTTTCTCCTGTGTCGTGAGTGCGTTTACAGACACAAATTTCACACACAATACACCCAGACTCGGAACAACTACCTGCACATCATACAAATATTCGTTCCGAGCGGGAATCGAACCCACGACCCGGGGCACAGCAGTCGACTGTATGCACGTTCGCACGGTTCAGGTCACTTGATTTTAATTATAGCTTTTTAAACGCTAGGTTCATATTCCATCATTTACCTTTAGTCATTCTCATTAGTAACTACAGGACAGCATTTCTCCAAGTATTCATTAAGTAATTGCCGTTTTGTACCAGTTTATTTTAATTTAGTTTCCATCTTGAAAACTCAGTTGGGGCTCTGCGATCACGGCCCGTGAGTCCCGATACGTGACTTCCAACAGTGCTCTGTTTCAACACGTAATATATCTTCTAGATTAAAAAATACACCATGTTGCAAACGTCGCCATTGACCTAAAAGTAGTCTCAGGGCTTTCTAAAGGTAAAGGAAATAGGTAACGACAAAAACAAAAATACCCATACTTAACACATTAAATTTACCAAACAGTTAAACTCCTAAAAAGCTGCAAATAAATCAGTTGCACTTACCTGCCATCCATTAGGATCCAGTGCCCGAAATGTCATCAGACATCAACCCACACATTTGTACCAACTATGATGTCACCGCGGTACACTTTAGTACTTATTACATTTCTCAGTTTAATTGTTTGCTATAGATTTTTAAAGTTCACAGAACTATAACATTGATAAAGCTGATTGATCAATTGATGGCTGAGGTAGGTACTCCTATTTTATAGTTTTGTCTAACTTAAGGGGCGCTGGTGGTGGCAGTGTAATGTAGGCATGACTTTAAAAATGTAAAACGCGCCGTCCTTTTTAATTAGATCCTACAAGGTATCTCACGGTCGAATAGTGATACGCCAGTTATTATTAAGTCCCCTTTTAACTATTCGAGAAACCGGTTTTCGGTAGGAAACCGGGCGGCTCAATTGGTTAGACTTAATATTAACTAACGTACAACAACGTTACGTAACAAACAGCCGTTATTCATCTAAAATATTTAAAACTTCATTTATAAAAATAAAAACAACAAAATACTTTTAATTCTCTCTGTCTGTTCTATTGTTAAAAAATATAAACATTACCTTGAATTGGAAACAAGTAATATCAGTATCATTAAAATACTAATATTTTAATAAAATATAGCCAGCACAAAGCCATTAGAACCGATGGTCATTGGGGCGGAAAGCTTTTCGAGTGAAGTCCACGTACTGAAAAACACAGCATGGGACGGCCTCCAACGAGATGGACAGACAACCTGGTGAAGGTCGCTGTGAGTCGTTGGATGTAGGTGGAATGTAACCTGCTGTTGTTGAAATCACTGGGGGAAGCCTATGTTCAGCAGTTAAGTAGAGGTCCTTAAGCTGATATGATTATGAATTTAAAAATATGTCAATATATTAAGCTTCTTTGCACGCAATAGATAATATAGCTCTTAAAATATGTCGTATGAATAAAGTAGGACTTTATATAATTTTGTCCTCATATAGCTAACACAACGCAAACCGTAGCCTAACACATAAATTATACTTAGTTTTAAACTTTTAACTATGTATTTGTTTAGTCCGTACAGTTATGGCAACTCTTATTTGAGTTACTATTAGTACGTTATGGTAAAATGTAAATATAATACATCGTGCATACATTTACTGAACTTTTGCGTCACAATTAACTTATTTAATAATGATCAAGTACTGTGGCACTTATAAGTTCAGGTTGCCACTACGAGGATCAAGACACTTGTAACCGGTTGTACTCGTAATAACTAAAAAAGGAGAGATCTTTGCACTAAATATTTAATTAATCCATAAAACAATATTATTTACTACTCCATCTACGACTTTGAATTTAAAATATATAAATCTTTGTTCTATCTAATGGGATTTGATTCAAGCGGCCAGTTTCATCGGTATGAAACCTCATTGGGCAAAACTCTACAGTATTTATATTTGAATTTAAATGTGACAATGTAAGACTTTATGTGCATTTTAATATGCTTAAGCTTAAGCTTTTTAATAAGTACATTTATCGTATTTGAATGAACTTAAGAATATACTACAAAGGCTTAAATGTGTTCATTCTCGAATGTTCTCGAATGGAGGCCGCGCACCGGAAACGCAGCGTGGGACGACCACGACCGGCTCGTGGAGAGATGACCTGGTGATGGTCACTGGGAGTCGGTGGATGAGAGCGGCATGAGACCGCTCGTTGTGTAAATCTAAGGGGGAGGCCTTTGTTCAGCAGTGGACATCCGGTGGCTGATATGATGATAATCCCTGCAGTATCGTGAGATGCAAAGTCCAAAAAGAAAAGCAAACTTTTAGTTCTCAACCGTTGGACAAATCTATGGCAAAATATAACAGTTAATTGAAGAACAAAAAACATAAATACACTTTAACATTAAACACATAAGTTATTTTACATTTAGCATCCATATCAAAATAAACCATAACAAGGTTTGCTGACGTCAGAAAAGAAAACAACTAAGTATCAAAAGAAAGTTAAGATATTTTTTTAGATTGTTACATAACGAAAATCAGATCATTACCTAAACAAAAATCGGAAAAACACGTTATACTTTTAGGGAATGTACAATACGGTTGGTAACATAGACACAGGCTACCTACCCCGAAGCGAGTACATTAAAATGATACGGCCGAACCAGTATTTGTTATACTCAAACTTTTATAATAAGGGGCATGTAACGTTTGGCCGATGAGGATGTTATTCAGGAGTTATTTAAATATGGACTTGTTAACCACCTTCAAAATACGTGAGGTGCTATTTACCCTTAATATACCTAACTTACCACAACTGTGAAAGTCTGTAGCTTGAGCCTTCATCTCGCTCAAATGGCTAAATAGATACTTACAAGACATTTTTTTTTACTTTGCCCCCACTAGCATTTCTCCTGTGTCGTGGGTACGTTTACAGACAAGAATTACACCTACAATACACCCAGACCCGGTACAACTACCTGCAGATCATACAAATATTTGTTCCGTGCGGAGGGAATTTTCCGTGTGGTATCCGGAATAAGAATATAGTACCACTCCATCTCCTCCCGTGGATGTCGTAAAAGGGACTAAGTCTAAAGGACTCTAAACCAGAGGTCTGGGCAGCAGCGTATCGCATGTGGAACAGCAGCCATACTGCACACACCAACCCGCCTGCCAAGCGTGGTGAGTGCTGGCAATTCCCCCCAAAATAACAACACAATTGTGGAAATCTATCAATCAGTGGACGTCATTAAGCTGAAATGATGATGATGATGAAGAGTTTAAATTAATTCCCTCGAGGATGAAGTCGTAGGTATCAGAGTACATTTGTGTATTTTGATATCTTGTGTTGATTATATTTATTCGTGAGGAACACCGAAACAATACTGTTATTGGTGTTAAGGAGCGTCCTATGTTCAGCAGCGCAGTGGGTTAAGCAGCGCCGTTTGATTTGATGTAAAGTCTCTATCTGTTGATCTAATTTTGTAGTCTTGTTGGGACAGTGATTACTCACACACACACGAGCCAGTAAACTTCCACTGCTTAACATAGGCTGCTCAATGATCGCTATAATAAGCGGTCATAATCTGCAATAATCATCACGCTTGGCAGGCCATCGCATTGTGTTGTTATTAGCAGGCGGGTGGATGCTGCTGCCCATCCTCTTGATATCAACCCTTAGTCACCTTTTACGACATCCATGGATGGAGGGTATGGTCTGATCTGCGATTACTCATCTATTGTTAATAGTTAAGTTTGGACAGTCATTAAATACTAAATTAACAATATTTATTTTTAATGTCCTTTATAATGTATTTCATTTTACAAATAAATACGATATACAAAAAAAATTGCCAGACTGTTGGTCGACACTTCGCGTGATCAGAGCCAAAGAAGCCCGGTCTTTTCTTTGACCAAAAAATAAGCATTGCCATTCAACTTAGCAAAGATGCCAGTCTGGGTACGTTACCCGTTGAACGCTACGAGAAGTAGTTTCATGCCCTTGCTTTTGCACCATAATATTACAAGTTTTTTTTTCTTTTTAAGTTAGTTACGCATTTTAGTTAAGTGATGTATATTTTTGGTTATACACCATTACATTATAAGTTACAATAAAAGCATACGTAAATACTTGTATTTAGATACTTTGTACATCATATGTATATATAAAATATTAAAATTTGTGTCGAAACGATTAATTAATTAACTTACTCGTTACTTAAGATGGCATCAATAAATAAAAAATAATATTTCTTAGCTTCAAAATTATTCCGAACAAAGAAAAAAGAACATTAAATTAACGTAAACCTCATCCACTCTATGCTAACAATATTTCTTCAAAGAACAAATTCGTAACGGGAAAGTTTTCAAGAAAAATAATTACAATGGCCCCAACCCCCTTTCAGCATAGAGGGAGGGCCCTTTGTGCGTTGAATTTCTTAAATAATTACGCTTCTTTATTTTCGCAAACATTTGGGTAACAAGATTACAGACTGCGATGATTACCTTTTGGCTTTACTTATTATTTTTTTGATAATTTCATTTTGGGTTCCGTGTTCGTTTTGTAAGGTGTTTTCAAGAGCGGTATAAGTATGTAGTAGCGTACGTAATCGTGCATACAGCGTCCAAGCATGTCTTCGTTTTTTCTATTCATAATGTAAGAAGAAAACGCAGATGCTTTAGCAGCGAACATTGCACCTGTAAGCTAGACTAGCTACCTGAACCTATAGCTGTAAGCTAGGCCTCCTGCTCACGGGTGCGCAGATTGGGGAGTCTGCCTGCTCACACCGAGCGACCCTAGGGAAGACGGTGGTGCGCACGTGGTCACGTGCCGCCGTGTGCGCAGCACAGCGCAAAGCGAGGCTCGGGGGGATCCTTGACCATCCTCCCCGAGAAGTGTTTTTAGCCGGTAGGAGTCCGGCATACCCCTTCGCCCTTCCCCGGGGCTAAGGAAGTTCCATGTAGAATTTCCACTGGACATCAATAAAAACAAAAAAAGGCCTCCTGCTCACATATCATCATCATAATCAGCCCATTATTGCCCCACTGCTGGGCACAGGCCTTTTGTCACGATGAGAAAAGTTATGCCTTAATTCACCAGTGCAGGCTGGTGGACTACACACACTATTAAGAATATTTTTGGAGCTCTCTGAGGTGTGCCGTCTTCCTCACAATGTTTTTTTCTTAAAAACACTCACAAGTGGTAATCAAATGAATCCGAATTCCGCATGCATCCGAAAAGTCAGAGGTGCGAGCCAGGATCTAACTCAGACCCTCCTGCTTGGAAGGCAAGCGTTCAACCACTAAGGCTATCACTGCTTACATATAGGTACTATACTTAAGTAGTAATTCTTAAACTTTCGCGAATTGAATTCATGATTTTAAGGTAATATCGGGTCTATTCGCGCACAGATTAATATTAAAATAATATTTTAACTAACCTAAACATTTCGATCAAGTTGCATTGATCGTGGTCACGAGTAGACTGCTATACTTACTATACATATCATTTAAGCTCTATTTACACTGGTAGAGTCTGTAGGATTACGAAGGTAAAGTACAAGTATGTATTAGTAAATTCTGCCCTTTACTTTGAGGATCCTTCCGTGTGCTAATAACAACATACTGGAATCACCAATCCACCTGCCAAGCACGGTGATTATGGCAATATCCTCTATGACCATATATTGGGGGGTGCATGTTCAGTAGTGGACGTTTATGGGCGGATGCGTGTGTGTGTAGTAATCATCCCGTACTACTCCAATTATAACCTAAACGCTTCCTGTGTGCGTTTAAGCATCGTATGTTTTCTTCTGCTGTCACAAACAAATGCAGATTATTTTGTTACAATTAGCTATTTTCATCACATCGTAAATCGTCAAAATTAATTATGTTCGACCACGAGCAGCTTTTACTAGGGAATGACAGAGCACGAACGGGCCTTGGTTCACGTTCCTTCTATGTGTTATTATTCCAAGTATAACAAATTGCCCCATAGTTGACTACCCCATTGAATATCGTCGTAAAACGAGACTATGAAAATCACATAGATGGATAAAGGATGGGCAGCAGCGTCCTTCGAATACATTTACAACTCAACCCGTCCGCCAAGCGTCGTGATTATGGCAAAAGTCCCAATGAGCACATAACCGAAACCCGGACCAGGTGTTGTGGTGATCTTTTGTTGAGGCATAGTATGTCCATTAGTGAATGTTTTCGGCTGAAATATGATGATGATGATGACAATATTGCCTGTAAGGTTACATGTAGGTATGTCTGGCCTTCGTGCGCAGCACAGCAAGCAAGACTTCGGGAGGATCCTCTACAATAATTCTGAGATATGCCTTGGGGGTGCCATTTTATAGTCGCCTTCCCTCCACTAGAGGGGTCACGCTTTACAGTGATTCCCTCCCAGATGTGCCTAAAGGCGTGGCACCAATGGGCGGATCTAGTGTGATTGTATCGAGGAGCTGGAGCCGTGTTCGACATGCCCCTCTACCCTTCCCCGCGGTGGTGGAAGCACAAGGTTTATTTCCACCGTGTTAATAAAAATAAGGTATTTCATGACTGATCTAACCGGTTATTTTTACCCACCAAATCATGAACATCTCAATTTTACACTAAAGTCAAAGATTGCATGACTTTATCCTAAAAGCCAAAACCATTCGAAAAGTAGATAAACACACAGGCCTATGAGTATAACTTTTCAGTCTATGATTTTTACACACATATCTCGTACATTCACACACTGTCAGAAATATAAAGATATAACTGCAAATTATATTATTTTTACGGAATGTCTTTTATATAATATATATGGCGACCGTCGCGCAATCGCCGTGTTTCAGGGCGGCTCGGCTGAAACTAACTGAGCGGCGGCGTTCTGAAACAAATGCAATATAACTACATAGACACCGAATTGTATCGACAATATACTTTTATTTAGAATTCTGTGTTAATTTGGAAGCATTTAGGTTTTCTATATAATAAGGTGACGAAACGAGCAAGTCATTCGCTTTGCGATAAGGGTCATGGCAATCCATAACAATTGTATCCAGGATTAGGCCTGCGCGGATCCAAACTGCGCTCATCACCCCGGGACATTCGGGAGTTATTAAAACCCGAATACTGAAACGCCACTTAATATTTAAATCCCACTTAATGATTGCCTTCCGACCGAAAACGGGTGCTTCAAATAGTTAAGCGTTATTATAAAAAACATAATCTCTTATCTCCAGTAATTTCACTGGGTAAGTACCTACTACAATTTAGGGAGGTAACTATTTACTTTATCGACAGCCTCTAAGTTTTCCAATGAAAAACCCTGCAGGGCAAAACTTTTTTTTTAAACTTTGCCCCTTTTTAGGTATTCTCCTCTGTCGTGGGTGCTTTACAGACATGAATTCCACATACAATACACCCACACCCGGAACAATTACCTGCAGATCATACAAATATTTGTTCCGTGCAGGAATAGAACTCACCACCCGGAGCGCATCAACCGTGCCGTCATATGTATGTATGAGATTTTGATTGTTGTCATCGTGATCGATGAGGTTAAGCAACACTCATCGCAGTCAGTCTATGGATGGATGACCGCATAGTGGTACTTGAACTGAGCGTCTCCGTGCTCCGGAGGGCACGTAAAATCGTCATAAGACGGCGGTCGTTAAGCCATATCAGAGGCGTTTAGGCGGCTTTTACAAATGTAACATAACGTTGGCCACCGACCAAACGAATATGAAAGAAAAATCATAAAAAATAGATCGATCGGGGTTCATACTGAAAACCATCGCTGTGTTGCTGCTTACGCTTCACCAAGGCACTATACTGAGTGGGAACCTCATTGACACAGCCCCAATCGCGACGTAGTACAATAATTACCAAACTAGGATTTTTTTTTCTGGATAAGTTTGTGTCCACGGCGCTGTCAATAAATTTATTTCTTTCTTTCTTCCCAGTTCTTAGTAGAGTTATAGTGTCCAGAGCTTTAAATGAGAACATTATGATATTTTTAAAATATTGTTCCTTGTGGTTCCCCACCCATGGGTGTCTTTAAAGACGCCTTAGAGTTTATAATAACAACATACGGTGATCACCAATCCTGCCAACCGTGACTAATAAGGCAGCATGCTCTATGACCGAATCCATAGACTGCGCCGAGCGTTGCTTAACTTCACCGATCGTTTTGAGAGTGCATCTGGCTATGGGCGCATTTTGTTCTTATTGCAAAAGATAATTCTGCTACCTAAAACAAACCTGAAATTTATAATAGAAATAGGTACTCCAATTTAAAATCGTTTTTCGATACCTACATAATAACACGGAACACTTATTGATCCGATGGTAAAAGATTTCCACGAAGCTGTTTTTATTATAATAGAACATAAATTCATGTATCTACTACATTTTTGCCCAAGAAATCCACAGATTCAAACAAAATATTACTCTTTTTTATATTATATAAAAGGGAACATCTCTAATTATTATTTTACTCTACATATAGCGCTGTTACATATAAACTTACTAGTACGGGGAAATTTTGCTATATCTACGTATACGCACAAGGGAATAGGGGTCTTGGGAAAACATTACTTAAATGTGTGCGTGGAATAACATTAAGAAGATTCGTGTATTTGCTTCAAAAAGTTTATATTGTAACTGTAGGAGTGCGAGACAAACACACACATAGATATTTTTTCCGTATACATACATTTGGTTTTGTGAAGATTTTTTGTCGGTTTTGTCAGTGTGGCTTCTAAGTACACACATGCGAAGGTTTTTCCGTGTATGTACGAGTTGTAGAGGGTGTGTTTGCGTATGTATGCGGGCCCCGCCCCGAGCTATGAGCGCCCTCGGTGACGCCGGCGGCGAGGGCATTCCCGCATTGACTGGTAACTGCGTTTCTTAGGTGTTTATAAGATTTCATTCAAAATAAGATATTGTTATGAAAATGAAAACGGATTAGGCAAAAGTGATCAGAGGGCTGGCCTTTTCTTTGGCCAAAGAATAAGCATTGCCATTCGACGTGGCAATGCTGCCAGCCTTCTAGGAACATTATCAGCCGACAGCGATGAGGAGGTATTCTTTGACGCCTAAGTACATATTATTCTTTTATATATATTATATACATAGTTATTTTTTTATGTTTAGTGTGATCATAATTAGTGTATATATATTTAGTTTTAATGTGTATAAAAGCATAGATATTAATTTAAAGTATAAGGCAAAAGATAATTTAAAGTTATTGAATCAGGTTTTATACCAAATGACCCGGTTGGAAAAAATTAACATCTTTGTTTATAACGTAATTGTATATTAATTCAAAGAAGTGGCCAGCTAGAGATAGTCAACAAGTGGTCTCTCTTTTGAGCGAGTAACTAAGTTTTCCTTTCATTATAAAAGACAGCAATGTGGGCAAAAAGGCAAGCTGAAGTAATGCCGTCTGCCGTTGTAGAAACATAATTACGTTAGCTAGTAAAAAATCGTCATATCATATTTTTTTAAGGGTTTCCTAGTCCTCGCCGGTATCGGTTCACCAGGCGTTTTAATAAGAATTAACAAAATATGATACTTGCTTGCCACTTCAGTTCAAGTTACGTCTTTTTGTGCCAGCTGCGTCACCGCTTACAGTAGACATAGGGCGGGCTACTGTTCACAGCCTGCGGCCTTCCTGACCAATCACAGTGCTCCGAGCTATATCGCTGTCCCATTCCCACTTATTGATACCCGCATCCGGCCATCCTTGTTGCTTCCCCCGGCGAAAATCCTAGCAATATCAGATTATCTCTCAATTCCTAACTTTAAATCTATATACATAAAGCTTACAACTGTTTAAACAAAATACGTCGCTTCAGGCATTCTGCTGCCACAATAATGTTTATTTGATATCGAGCGTCAGGCAGGCGACGATTTTCAAGTTCAGATTTCCCTTTCAAACGATTGTGGACTTTATTCCTTAAGCAGTTAAATCTAGACGATCGAAACGATTCAACGAATTGTATTTACGTGTGCAATGCTGGCATTTTCATTGTTACAATACTCAGGACAATTACGAAGAAAATATTATAGACTCTATGTCTCAGGACCAAAGTTTACAATTACTTGCAAGTTTTTGAGAGTTGCAAAGTTCTGGAGCTGGGTAACTCTAACGCCCAAGGCAAAAGCTATTTGCGATGACAATTTTGCGAGCGTTGGCGAACGAAATATGCCTTTTATTCGTACTAGAGTCGGGATTAAGGCTCTAAAACGGAATTGCTGTCAGAGGGAGCTTTGTTGAAATTTGCGAACTACACCTACACGTTCGCAGTTACATCTTTTCGCAGCAAGGATTGTGTTTTGGTTGCGTTTAAAAAATACTTGCGTATTTTCGGATAAATGTAGTTTACCGTGTTATGAATGCTTTATCTACTATAGTACGAGTGACGATGTAGACAGCTACATCGTAACAGACTTTAGAAAAAAACGGGTCGTAGGTATGCTTGTTTAAATTAAACTTAGGCAGCTAAGTCATTTCCGCTCTGACGTACAATTTTGAATCGCAAAAAGAGAGATATAGTATCAAATTATCGTTTTGTGCATATGGCATATATGCACTAGCGATTTTTATGAAATAAGTACACAACCAAAGGTTCTTACATAACATAAAAACACGTTTTGAATCTGTCAAGTCAGAGCCCAGCCATCGAGTTGGTATATGTAATTAACATGAACGGAAACTATGTTTATAAGACCTATTCTTGTTTATTGAAACTACCGATTGGGGCATAAAATAGCTTCTCATCCGAATTTATCCTCTTTTCTCAATGTTCATCTTAGTATGGGAAACGAAGGCCCTGGTTTAAGGGTTGGACGTAGTTAACACTGCTATATATTTCGAAATATAATGAATCAAAAACGAAAATTACTGAAGATATCTATCACTAATCGAACCTGTAAATAATTCATCAAATCTTTGATTAAATTAACCTATCTTGTAAAACGTGGGGAAATCCTCTTGGATTTCCTCCACCTTGGGAAGGGCGGAGAGGCATACCGGGCTCAAACCGGCTAAAACCCCACGGTGTCCTTCTTCTTACCTCTAGCCGAGGGTGAGGTGTACGCTTTATCTGCATTAGACCGCGCCCCCGGTAGATCTTGTATGTACCTAGGTTTACCTAATATGATGCTTTGTCGTTACCAAGGTTACTCTACTACTATAGTGTTCATAATATACATATTTTAGGCCACGACCAAGAGCTAGCTATACCTATATGAATCTGAAATGTAAGAATCTCAGAGTTAGACTTAGTTGAAAATCTTGCCTATTTACCTGCATCGTCGTTTTGGCCGAATGAAGTCCACTGCTGGACACAGGCCTCCCGATCACCACAACGACCGACATGGGTGTGTTGTGGGCTCATTGGGGGGTTTTGCCATAATCGCCACGCTTGGCAGACGGGTTGGCGATCGCAGTTGAGTTGTTAATTTACTCGAAGGACGCTGCTGCCCATCCTCCGGCTAATCTCTTAGGCGACTTTTACGACACCCACGAGAGGAGATGGGGTGGTGGTATTCTGAGCCAGCACCACACGGCAAATATACCTGCATATTTACACTCAAACACAATCAGGCAGCACACACACACTTGTAATATTGCATGCTTTTCTCCTTAGTTTAGTTTAAATGTAATTTCATTCATTCTGGTTTTTCTTTCTTTACTTATTTTATGTAATAATGGTCTCAAAATGATAAGGGAAGAAGCGAGATCGCCCCAACACAAGTATTATTTATTACTTACTGGGGCTGCCTCAATTTTATATGTGTTGTAATGATTTGAGACACTAAAGATTATTAATATTATCATAACAATAAATTACTATGACTATTGGCTCTAAAATGTAACGGCCATTGGTGTCACGGTCAGCGATTTACCTTGGACATCGTACTGTCGCTAAGTTTACTCTCAAACACAATTAGATATTTAAAGACGTTTTCATCGAGGTTGTCAAGGTTGTATCGAATGCATTTATTCTCATTGTTTTAAAATACTTTACTAGGTCCGAAACACTGGTACTGGCTTGGAACAGGGTTCTTCAGTGACAAATTCATCTTTTTTTAGAGAGAGAGAATCATTCCAGGCTAGTCAAAAGGCAAAGAAATGGAGTGTATGAGGCTCCTGTGCCTCATCGAGCTGTTCAACAGGCCACAGACAAACGGGTGGCCATTAAAATTATTTTTTGTAACTTACGACCGAATACCACTCAATAGTCCCGCTAATCTATTTGAGATGCCCGTTTTCGGTAGGAAAGCAACATACGATATGGATGCTTTCGAGGAAAAACTGTATTGCTCCAGGGTCGGCAACATATCAACAACACTTCTGGTGATTGTTCAGGCGACCCGCATGCTCGTTTGCCCTCCTATTATAAAAACTCCTCGGTTAGTAACCGTAAGTCGTTAAACTTTACCGCTTATGCACTGGCATCGTATGACGGACATCTCATCGGAAATGCAATGGAACGACGGACGATAGTGTGCGCTCATTCGATAAATTTCAGTCCGAATGTCATTTTAGTCATCAATTCTGGCTTTTAATCATCGCCTCTGTCACCCGATGCTGGTTTGCACCAATGGACAAACCGCGTACGTACCTATTGGCAACCTACTACTACAACCTACCTATTGACTTATTGACTTGCGCCTACAGTACGTTTACATATCGCCAGTCTTTAGTTGATTGAATGTTTCATAATGTTCCGTGTGGTTCTTGGCAAAGAAACGACCACCCATGAGTGTAGTGAAAGGCGACTAACATTTGATATTAAGAGGGTTGGTAGCAATCTTCGTTGCAATATCAAATGGCAATATCCTGCAATACGACCGTTCATTGTAGCGATCAATGGGAGGCTAGTGTTCAGCAGTAGATATTTACGGGCAAATGTGTGTGCTTTTCATCATCATCACCCTTGGTATTTTCCCAGCTATCCAGCTATATTGGAGTTGACTTGAAGTCTAACTAAATAAATCCGGCTGAATAATAATATTTATCACAAATCTACTGTCGTCCTCATTATCACATCAGACAAAAGACGTGTACTGCTGAATAAAATCCTCCCCTATAAACGACCGGTTGCATACCGTGTGTCATCATTTTGGGGGATATTTGCCAGTACTCACCACGCTTGGCAGGTGGATTGGTGAGCGCAAAACTGCTGCTTTCGCCAGCAGGGATGTTGCTGCCCATCTCTTTGGTTGACAAGCCCTCAGTCACCTTTTACTACATCCACGGGAGTAATTAGAGTGGTGCTATTTTTAATTCGGACACCACACGGTTCCAGTCAGCAGAATTTAATAACCATAAACTACAGATTGGTAACGTTTGAAGCGTCCAAACTATCGTTCGACCATGTGATTTGTAAAACTCGATCGAAACAGATATTTTGTTTTGAACTTATAAATCAGCCAGTTTTTAAACACAGCGTGGGACAGCCACCAACGGGATGGACTGATGACCTGGTGAACCTTCACCAAACCTTCGCCACCTGGCTCAGTTAAATGCGGGCGGCATGTTGGTCGTTGTGGAAATCTACGGTGGAGGCCTTTGTTCAGCAGTAAACGTCCTTCAGCTGATATGATGGTGACGATGAATCAGTCGACAAAATAATACGTTTTTCCATGGATGAACGATATTATAGTTAAACGGCAACCAGTCGATCTTACAAAAGAGTTAATAATAAACTATTCAGCAATTTTGTAATAGAAGCTTTTTACAGAGATTGTTTTTGACAACTGACAACAAATCAGTATGGAAATCAGTAGACAGTTACATAAAAAATAGGAAACTTCCCAATATCCAAATTGAAGAAAAACAAAAGAGGAACAAAAAAGTAAAATTAACAAACCTGTCACAACCAAACCTAAAGATTTCAAATAGCATTATAATGATAAATCACGTCAATCTTGTTCGTTATAAAACAAGGTGCATTTTACTTTGCATCCCCTCAAGTTATACAGATTCTTTCGGGCCAATGTTTCGTTTCTATTAGGGATTCGTATAAACATCCACCCCCGAGAAAAAAATATAATTTGCAATAACAAGTCCGTTTTGATTCAGCCTCCCTCCTGTATACTTTGAACTAAGGTACACCGCTGTTTTAATATAGGGATATATACAGATATACAGGGGGGTTATCTTCTTTATTTTACGCCGAGCTTTTCTTGGGGTGGCAAGTCTGTAAGGAAACTTGCTGTAGAACAAAAGAAGGTTTTCACTTTACACTATAAAATGGAAACACAAATGTAAACTACAAGTTAGTTTGACGGACTTCGGGGATTAGTTGTTCAAAATGATCAATGACAAAATACAATACATTTTGCTCCATTTACAATAAATGTTTCAGTCATTGATGGCGGTGCGGTAAGATTGGTGATGAACTAAATATAATAATATTGCACATACACTAAATTGTGGAAAAAACACCGATTTCACCTTTTACAAATTTGGCATTAGCCTCTCAATTCGGCACACCTCTCGTGAATTCGCTTCGCGTTCATTTTTCTACAAAAAACGTTTAGATCGACAACCTGCAGAAGTTACCACGGGGATTTTGATTACATGCCTGTTTTTGTGATCCACCCTTGGAGAACTGAATTAAAAACGTTGCGAAATATAGATCAGTGGTTTTTGAGAAAAAAACCCTTATCCAGGTATTTGGTCAGTTATACCTTTCATGTGACAGCATGTCTACGCGTATAAATCGGTGCAGTCATCTATTACCACTAAACAAAATGCTATGCGTGATTAAAGCAATATAACTTCAGAATAATTAGTAATAAACCTTACCACTAAAGAATAAATATTAATTTACATCAGTCTATATTTACAGGAATTTACATTGAATATTTTAGTTCACAATTTGCAAGAAGAAACATAGTCTCTATTCAACCTTGAACATAAACAACCACTACCAAAAATCACTATTACATTAATCATTTCGGCCGAATGAAGTCCATTTCTGGACACAGGCCTTCCCCAAAAATCACCACAACGACCGATATGGATGTGTTGTGTGCTCATTGGGGGGTCTTTCCATAATCGCCACGCTTGGCAGGCGGGTTGGCGATCGTACTTGAGTTGTTAATGTACTCGAAGGACGCTGCTGCCCATCCTCCGGTTAATCCCTTAGTCGACTTTTACGACCCCCACGGGATGAAATGGGGTGGTGGCATTCTGAGCCGGCACCACACGGCAACAACAACTAACTTACTAAATTACTTGCCGCAATGGTATATTATAGATATATGTAATTATAAAATATTAAGAGTTTCTGGTTCTGCGTCAGCAAAGAACTGTGATTCTGAAGGCCGCTGCATCGGTACAATACATGGACGGCACACTAGAAAATTAAGCGTGCGTCTGTACATCATCATTTCAGCCGAAAAACGTCCACTGCTGGACCGAAGCCTCCCCTAAAGATTGCCACAACCACCGATATGGATGTGTTGTGTGTTCATTGGGGGGTCTTTCCATTGTCGCCACGCTTGGCAGGCGGGTTGGCGATCGCACTTGAGTTGTTAATGTACTCGAAGGACGCTGCTGCCCATCCTCCGGTTAATTCCTTAGTCGCCTTTTACGACACCCACGGGATGAGATGGGGTGGTATTCTTAGCCGGCACCACACGGACCTCGGCACCACACGGACCTGTGTACATAGGTCGTTACGTTGAATCCGACTTTGACTCATTACCCGTCCACCACCTCTCACTGCGGCCAAGACAACTTTACCCGTCAATACGATCTTGAGTCTTGTGAGCCTGCTCGACCGGCAGTGAGAAAACCATTTTCTCACACCCAGATCCCACCCAGCTTCCGTCCAACTACAAGATAGTAGGATTAGGGACTTAGAGACTGTAGAGTACTAGGGACTTAGGGTGTGGTAGTAAGTACAGAAAGGGTGTGTTAATTAACACACGTACGGACGTTGGTCAGTAAACGTTGGCCCTAGTTTAGTTAATTAGATTAGTTTAAACGTTTCAAAAAGAAATACAGTCTCTCTGACTCTAATAATTCTTTATCTGTATAATACCTTCAAAAAATGCTCTATTTCACTTTAAAAGGATTTAATAACATAAAAATAACACTCCAGGTAGCTTAACCCTTCGCACAGATAATTATTTTCATGCTCGATTTATCGATTGGATTTTAACATTGGCTGAATGGACATAACAATACATTTTTTTTGTATTGTCAGTGCGTGGGTGTTTATTTTGTCCATATCAAGAATGGAGTACGTTCATATGTTTAGTTTTGTAGAAAGAAGAATCTTTTTGCAATGTTTTTCATTGTGGTAGGTTGAGTGGTTCATTGTGTGAACTTTAGTGAAGCAAAAAGCGTGACAAATGTACAGGACCGCTCCATCATAACACTGGCTCTTTGCATTTTACAGTTTTACTTTTTGCGTGGGTCTTGATATGGGTTTGGTTAGCATCAAGAAGAACCTTGGATAGGCGGCTACTTTAAAAAATAAGTATAAAAAGTCTCTAGGCTTTTTAAATATAGAATAATGACATTGTTAAAAATGGCCTATAGATCTACATCTATGAAACCTATAGAATAATTTCTAGTTCTTTTAATACTTTAATTAATCATTATTATAATCGAATGGACACTTCTTAATCTCGTAATGATTTTAAAAAGCGCTATCGACTTTATTTTCGATCATATCGATATATGTATAGTGAAACTCTTATAACATAGAATTGGTATCAGTCGAAACTCCAGCTAAACAAGTATGCAGTTTCATAGAGCACAAACTTAAGAATTTCTTCTTGATATTGGAGTGCAGGAAGCGCAAGTCGCGCCGCTTGTACGTTAAATTATTCAGCAGTCATTAGTCGTTCCTTTGCGCGCTGCATACATAGCATTGTTCGGACGGGCTCCTGTCTTGTTTGGCGCCCTGGTACTCGGAAATAGCAAACAGTATGGTATTGTGGTATGAAGATTTTAAGTTTTGGCCAGATGTGGTATTTTAGTGTTGTATCTACCTACATACTTTAAACTAATGACTCTGCTAAACTTAAAAATATACCTACAAGCTTAAGTTGCTTATTATAAGACGGACCGCAATTTACCGTGTTAAAGTGCAAACATAACTACTGGTTTTAATTGGATGGATCCTCACAAATTCGGGCTCAATGCTATAATTGTTAAAAGAAGAATATTTAATTGCAAAATATAGATGACAAGAAAGAGCTTTCTGCTCTGTATAAAAACACGAGCAAATTGTTAAAAAAAGACTACGCAGATTACAGGATGAGAATAATAGAAACGAATCTACGGATGTCTGGAAGTCAAAAAAGGGCGTATAAACAACTGAATACAAACAAAACGTGGATACCAAGACTAAAAGAGAAATCCCTTTCAAAAAATACACAATCAAGAACCGATATTGTGAAAATTGCTTCAGACTTTTACAGAGATCTATACAGCAATAAAAACTGCACGTCTGAAAAATCAAAAACACCGGATAACCAAAATGAAAGCTCGGAAGTACCACTATCGATAAAGCTTTTTAATAAAATTCTCCATATGCAAAAAGTACCTACGAACTGGGCTGAGTCAAGAATAATACTATTGTATAAGAAAGGAGATCCATCTGACGTAAACAACTACCAACCAATCAGCCTACTGCCGACTATGTACAAATTATTCGCGACATGTATTAACAAGTGAATAGAACCAGAAATTGAAAGAAATCAACCTTTAGAGCAGGCTGGATTTAGGAAAGGTTTTTGCACTATCGACCATATTCATACCTTGGACCAAATAATTGAAAAATATCAAGAACTACAACAGCCTTTGTACTTAGCTTTTATTGATTACGCAAAGGCTTTCGATTCCATATCCCACAATAGCTTATGGCAGGCTCTAGACTGTCAAGGTATTCCAAAAATCTATATAACTATTCTGAAAGATATTTATAGCAAAAGTATAAGCCATGTAAAGCTAGACAGATTGGGACCAACAATCAAAATATGTACAGGGGTAAAACAGGGAGATCCCCTATCACCAAAGATCTTTATAACTGTGCTACAACATATAATGAAAGACCTAAATTGGAACAAAAAACGAATCGACATTGGCGGGAAAAACCTCAGTAGTCTTAGATTCGCTGATGATATTGTGTTGTGATTGTGTGTGTGAACAACTAGAAGAAATGATAACAGAACTATGCAAAGTTAGTGAAAATATAGGATTAAAACTGAACCCATCAAAAACAAAAGTTATGACTAACGCACAGCAAAATCCTATACTGGCTAACCAAACGCCACTAGAATATGCAGAGAGCTACATATACCTAGGAAAGCACATATCGTTCAGCAACTCGAGACATAAAGACGAGATTGAGAGAAGAATTAATATGACATGGAATAAGTACTGGAGTCTAAAGGAAGTACTTAAGTCAAAACTACCCTTAAAACTTAAAAAGAAAGTTATGGACTCGTGCCTCCTACCCTGTCTATCTTACGGTTGCCAAACCTGGATATTCAATAATTCCACAGGGGATAAAATACAAAAGACCCAGCGAGCAATGGAAAGAAGCATTTTGAACATCAGGCTGACCGACAAGCAAAGAAATGAAAATATCCGCATGAAAACTAATGTCATAGATGCCCTCCAACATACAAAGCAACTTAAATGGAGATGGGCCGGTCACGTAGCTAGGATGACAGATGGTAGATGGAGCCATAAGGTAACGACATGGTCAGGCCCAAGCGGCCACAGAGCTAGAGGACGACCAAAAGAACGCTGGACTGATGAAATTAAAAAGCTTGCTGGAGAAAATTGGAAAGCGAAGGCAAAGGACAGGAAATTTTGGAAGAAGTTGGAGGAGGCCTATACCCGATAAGGGACCTTAACTGTATAAGCGTAATGTAAGTGATCATATTTTATAACGTTCATTACTTTGTTTTGTTTGTTAAGGTAATATAAGGCTTTATTTATTTATTTTTTATAAGACGGACCGCAATTTACCGTGTTAAAGTGCAAACATAACTACTGGTTTTAATTGGATTGATCCTCACAATTTCGGGCTCAATGCTATAATTGTTAAAAGAAGAATATTTAATTGCAAATCAAAAACTCACTATCCGAAGTGACAAAATAATTAATCATATCAGAACAGGATCATATTTTCTTTCCCAGTGCACAACTAAAATGGTAATTAATGTATAAAAATATGTTTCATATCGGCCATTTATACGTCCACTGCTGAACAAAGACCTCCCCCATAGATTTTCACAACTGTGTCATCATTTTGGGGGGTATTTGCCAGTACTCACCACGCTTGGCAGGCAGGTTGGTGAGCGCAGTATGGCTACCGTTTCACAGAAGGGACGCTGCTGCCCATCCCTCTGGTTTAGATTTCCTTAGTCGCCTTTTACGACATCCACGGGAGGAGATGGAGTGGTGCTATATTCTTAATCCGGACACCAACACACGGATAAAATATGTTTATCACACTAAAAATACTGATTGGAAATCAGAAATACTGATTGCAAATTAAGTTATAATACTGTCCCAGCAGGTTGCTAACATGAATCCTTTAATTCCTTTATTACTAATTAGATATCATCATCATATCAGCCAAAGGACGTCCACTGCTGAACAACACTGCCAACTGCTTCCCCCACAAATGTCTACAATTATGGTGTCATTTTGAGGGAATTAGCCAGCACTCACCACGCTTGGTAGGCGGGTCAGTGAGTGTAGAATGGCTGCTGTTCCATAGAAGGGGCGCTGCTTTCCATCCTTCTGGTTTAGAGTCCCTTAGACGCCTTTAGCGACATACACGAGAAAATATGGAGTGGTGTTATATTCTTAATCTAGACACGGTACGAATAATATACAATAAGATATACTTGATAAATAAGTATGCTCTATGGACTAAAATAGCTAGTGTTTATACATCAAAATGTGCAACGAGTAGTACTGAGAAATTGCCATAGTTTCTTGTACAAACGGCGGTTTCTTGGTAATTAGTATTTAACAATTAAAACCTGTTAAGTATTGTGAGTTGAGATAAGACACCCTATGTTTAATGCCAATATAATCTGGAGCTATAATAAAGTAATTATCCTCTCCTTCTTTTTTAGTGGTAGAGACATCTCATGGACTTGACCTGGCTAAAACCTCACGGTGTACTTTCAATTTACGACACCCGGATTTCTCTTGTTTAGTGGTACCCACTAACACATATAATCTCGAATGCAAAAATATATATACCTGGGAATACGATCTATTGGGTATACAAATATTTATACTGGCCGGGGATCGAACCCGCGGCACGTAGTGGAGAAAGCTTAGCGACTCTCCACTGGGCCCAAACGTCGTGGTACCAATCATTTTGTACAAATAAAAATTATCGCTCATGTTTAATTTTGCCCACTTTTTGTTGAAGAGACAAAAGCTCAACTTGGATCAATGAACATTGGATCATCACTGTATCATTAATTATATATCCTCTAAAGTTCCAATTAAAATGCACTTAAAAATAATGAAATTACATCTTATCTGATTACAATATTTAAATACAAATGACATACCGCGAGCCGCGCATCCGTGTCGCGGCTGCGTTAACATCACTATAACGGCACAAATTGATTTGTGCGAGCCGGATCGCGCGAGGTTATAATTTTCGCGCCACGCTGAGCGCGAAACCACGCTGTGCTGCCAACATAACAGATATGTAGGCTTGTTTGCTTCAGCGATAGATTCTGTTAAGTACATCGATAAAAGTATTTTAGTTGTAGGTATAGTAAGTACATATTTTAGTTGTAGGCATAGTAGGTACCTATATACGTGTGTTACGTATTTATGTAACACGTTATATTAAAGCAAACACGCATAATAACATTCCAGTAGATCAGAGAATTTAGCAGTCAGGTCACTTCTCATCTCTTCGAATCTTTAATTAATGAACTAATCCCACCATCTTGCTTCTACCATCGGACTTCCAGACACATAGCTGGTTAATATCCGCACTAGGTATCGACCATGCGGATGTTAACCTTATCGGTATATCAACACCGATATGTCGTACTGATCGCTACGCTAGGTTGAGGAACCTTCCATTGGGCTAGATAGAGATAAGACCCTTGCATAAATAATATATATACTCATTACAACCAAATACCAGTCTAGTTGTATATAAGTATATGCAATAAAAGCTGGTTGATACCCAAAGATAAAACGTTGGGAATGCGGCATAGTTAAATATTACGTCATGTAAATAGGCGATTTAGCTCACAAATATATCTGAACTCGAGAAAAAGAGGTTGCGTGTATCCCTACCTGACTTTAACTGAATCTTCAACGTACTTAAATTGCACACAGTGTTGTATTAATTAATGTCATCCCATATTAATCAAAATTCTCAACTTAAAGGTAAAGGAGGTAGATAACAACAAACGTAATTTTGAAGGCAACATCTAAAATTATTGATCTTTCAAATCGGCTTTAATATATAATGGAGTTACATAAATATCATAATCATAATAAATCAAATATCATATCATTGTAAATCACACGTATTTTAAAAACTAGTATATTTTTGTTATACCTGCTCTAGATCTTTCGCAGCGTTGATTGGGTCAGCTTTAGGTTTATCGTTACAGAATACCATAAAAAATGGAAACCGGGTTCTTTGATATTTACATCAAACATACTTTATAATATAAAAATAGCTCTTAATTTAATCACAAACTTGTTAAATTTGTAGGTATTACGAGATACATGCTTTGCCCTTTGTGGGGATCAAAAGCTACAGACCGTGGTCGAGGTAGTGTTCGTGACGTCACTTTGTGAGATTATGACCCCTAGTCTCGGGCGTGTTCGCTTCACGACAGCTTTTGTTAACCGTTCTACGTAACGTGTGTAGAGGTAAATGTGGGTAACGCTCGTTTGTAATTGAAAATTATTACTATTGTTGATATGAAATATACCTTAAATGGTTTTAAGGGTAAAATAATACTGTAAATTTTTTAATCTTAGTCTTTACAGTCAGTCAAATATACATTTAATATAAAAATCCGAGGACCGAAAAAGTACTCTATAACATCGAAGAATCCTTACTAAAATAAATATTAATATTGAACGAGCTTTCCATAGTTACCCATTGTATCAATGAGAACTGTGAATTGATCAGAATGAGCTCAAGCATGGTTCGTCTTTATTATTCGTACATCGAAGCATGTTCAAACGTGAATCCAATTACCTACTGCTGTCCTAGAAATCACCACTACCACAATGGTGAAAAAGTCACACAGTTCAAAGTACCTAATACATCAGCTTAATCGACTTTTAGTGTAAAGTATGTTAAGAGAATTATAGTTAAAAAATAACAATAATAAAAACACACTTTTAATGAAACATGAACTAAAAAAAACACAATATAATATTTCAATTATAGTAAAACAATTTTAAACGGATTAAATCGCGTGTATTATTGATTTTTGTTTTTCCTGACGTTTCGAACACTTTGCAGAACCTAAGACAATACTATAATATTTCAATGTAAAATAAAAGTGTGCTCTCTACATATGTTCTCATAAATATATACACCTTTAAATATATTCCTTTGATATGGATCTCCCCACGCTTTTATTTGACATCTATATATTACTAGCTGGGACCCGCGGTTTCACCCGCGTTTAATTTAAAAGAAATTTAGAGTACTTCGATATAGACACTTGACATAGAATATATATATTGGATTTCAAGGATTCATTTATTTTTTTACGCGGAACCCTAAGTATTTTTCTAAAATAAAAGTAGCCTAAGTTATACCTTATAACATCAGCTATCTGCCAGTCCCGTCAAAATCGGTCCAGCCGTTTCGGAGATTACCCGGAACAAACAAACAGACAGACAGACAGACGGATAGACACACAGACAAAATTAAAAATAGTGTTTTTGTTATATGTTACGTACATACTTTCATATGCATTTAGTAGAAAGCTGTTATTTTGATATTACAAACAGATACTTCAATTTTATTTATTTGTATAGATTTTCTGATATCATTAAAAGCGTATTTAATTCGATTTTAAACTCTCTCAATCTTTCTCCTTTGCAAGACGAATCAAGAATCTTTCTCCTTTGCAAGTCGCTTTTAGAAATTGGGAATATACGCAAAGGCTTCTTTCAAAAATTGTATACTGTCGTCACTATTAAGTTAACAGCCGTTTTAGGGCGATCGCCTGACAAATCTAGGTATATTTCCTCGCTGATATGTTAAAGTAGCCACATTATCCCGCTGGCGGGCCTCATGCTGCGCCCGGCAACTGATATATACGCCCGTGACACGACAACACTTCGACGCCTAAAGGTTTAAACATAACGATAGTTTTTTACTAATTTGTGTTTCCGGAATGAAAATGGGGTAACTGATGGGTTAAACCACAGTAACCCACAGAGCACTGAGGTTGAAGTTTTTTGGAATACCATTAGTGCTTCCTGGTAAAGAACGGACCACACCTCTCATCCATGGATGTTGTAAAACGCGGCTAAGGGTTCATATCAAGAGGATGCCCGTGCGGTAATAACAACATACTGCGATCAGAAATCCACCTGCCAAGCGTGGGGATCATAGCAAATACCTCCTATGACCGTTAATTTCAGCGATCATGGGGAAGCCTCCCCATGATCGCTGAAATTAACGGTTGATATGTTGGCAGATATGAGAGTAAGGGCTGATATGCTGGCAGATACGAGAGTTTCTTACTATGTGTGAAGATTGTCATTGGTATATAGTATGGCAACCAGGTTCTGGGGCCAATTAACACTAGACTGCGGAAAAGTAAAGTAAAATCACAAATGGGCTAATTTGAGCAGGAGGATTCATAGGTTTTTTTTTATCGCGGTAGAAATCTTCATGACCTTCCTACACACCCTTTCCCAGGCTGCGGGAAAGGGTGTGTAGGATTCTTATCAGCTAATACCACCTAGGCCCCGGTCATTTTCGTCACCGTAGGGGGCTCCACATCTCTTGGTGCGGGGGGGGGGGGATAAAGGGTTAAAGGACCACCCTGAAGCCTCGCTACAGCGCAGAAGCACCGAGATAAGGTGCAGCTTGCCATCTTCCCGGGGCTCACTCGGTGTACCTGCTTGCAAATTATACAACCACGCCCACGAACCCGAACACCGCCTGTTATTTATATTATAAATTATTATTTGTGATCTCAGTGACAATATATTTTTATTTTTTAAACTAAACTTTACTTGAACTTTTTAGGTAAATCGTTTCATTCTGACATGATTGTCTTTTGTCTATTGCAATGTATTATTCATGGATTTATATTCAGAAAGACATTTTCAAGTAAAATTATATTTTATTTTTATTGATCCCCATTGGTGATTCATCATGAACTTCCTCCGCCCCAGGGAAGGCGAAGAGACATGCTCCTAATGGCGGGAGCGGTCATCTTCGGTTCTAAAGGAGGCTCCAGGTCCTCGTAAAATTACACTAGAACGCAGTACAAGTATATCTACTAGCGAAAGACATTTGGCTAAATGACCAACGCTTAAAATTCAATGCCGACCTCATTGAAACTGTTAAAAACTGTCAGTGTATATAGAGCCTAATACCGCCATCTTGTTATTCAATTACATGGCGGGAACACTCGTAAAGTTGTAGCTTTTTGTGTCTCATCACTAGGCATAACATCAGTCTTGCGCTCAGATGACTTTATCTAGAGCACGTAACATTAAGATAATTGGAGTGAATTCGTAAATTACAACTGAAGTAGATTTTTGTTTATCGTGAACTTTTTAATCTAATGTAAATTTTATTATGTGTTTCTGTCACTATACACGTTACACAGATGCTCCTCATGAATATCAAGGCAGCGGAAAACATATAATATGGCCGTACTAGGAAGCCTTAATAGTACCTTTAATATACAAAACAGTAATATTTATGAAAGTTTTCTAATTAGTCCTTGCTTTGGGCCTCACAGAGATAAGAATAAGGTTGTCCAGAACATTAAAATTACTTCACTTATTCATCAGTATCCTACTATAATGATTCCGTATGGTGCCAGCTAAGAATAGCACCACCCCATCTCTTCCCGTGGGTGTCGTAAAGAGGACTGGGATTAGCCGGAGCATAGGCAGCAACGTCCTTTGAATGCGTCGGCAATCTGACTGCCAAGCGTGGCAATTATGGCAAATCCTCCAATGAGCACACAGCACAGACCCAAATCGGTTGCTGTGGCTATCTTTGTGGGAGACCCATGTGCAACAGTAGAAGTTTTTCGGAAGGAATGATGTTGATGATGATCCAATACCTTGAAGCCATCTGTTATGTCTTCTAACAACCATTGACTTTCTTTCTTTCATTCTTTTCGTGTGTTTAGTGGCCAACCTTGTGTCAGTTTAGCCAAGCTGCCCAAAGGCCTTCAACTTGGCTTAACGACTGCTGTCTAATGATAACAACCAGGACCAATGATTAAACCGTGCCCTCCGAAGCACAGAGACGCCTAGTTGGAATATCACTATGCGGTCAGCCATCCACAGACTCACCGCGCCAAGCGTTACTTAACCTCGCCAATCGTTTACCATTTAGTGATTTACAAAGCTTATCATAATGTTAAGTTTCGACTTATACAAGTTATATCCGCCTTCTAAGAATTAAGTGTCTTGTTAAATCAAAGTCGTAGTAACGCGGGTAGTCCTCCTTTCATGTCGTTGAAAATTAAAATAGCTGTCTCGTTATCTCGAATTAACTGTGTATTTAACTAGAAATCCTTTGAGATAGTTTCCATAAAGGCCTCTAAAGTAATGTGTACTGACTTCTAGGACAATTTAGACAGGCAGAGCAACTTAATCAGATATAATAGGAGATAAAGTTTACGTCAATAAGATGAAAAATCGAACATGCTTACTACAAATTTAACCCGAATTGTCGTGGAAACTACACGTGATGGTGACTGCACAGTATGAACAGACGGTGAAGAGACAACTATTTCACCTAATCTGAGAAAAGAACAAATCTAGACCAGGATACAGAAGACCAAACCATATAGTGATTTATACAGAGATAACAGCTGATTTGTGATTGTTATTGGGTATGCTTATAAAAGAAAAGAAAATTTTGTAGTGTTTGTGAGCATTGGCTTGGCTTTTGTAGTGCAATGTGAAATATCGGTCGCCCAGTCTTGACTAAAGGTTTTAATTCCATGAGCTGTATTGGTACATATATGTACACTATGAACTTTTTGGCAAAACTGCAACGTCGATTAACTGACTACTTTAAACTGTTTATTATATTTTATGTACAAATGAAGAGTCTATTGAAATATATATTTTAAAGAATGAAATATCATAAACAATCAGAATCAATCAGTCTGCCTACAAAGACTAAACTTTTTAACACCATTAGTAGCCCAGTCTTGACAAAAGATTTCAATCCCTTAGCTGCATTGGTACATATACCTACACTATTAACTTGTTAGCAAAACTGCAACGTCCAATAACTGACTACATTGAACTATTTATGTGCAAATCGAGTTTCTATTGAAATATATCCTTTGAACAATGATATCTGGTGCACAATCAGAACTCTTTCAAATCCTTTTTTTAGTTTCTTAAAACCAGCAAAAAGTTTTTAAGTAATAAACACTTATTCATACATTCCCATTATCCATATATCTTACTATCCTATCAAACAATATATCAATATGTTTTTAACATTTTGTACATGTTCATACACATGTATTGCGCGCACACGCTACCGACCCACGCTGAGCGCACGGTACGTTCTGCAAATAATTGAATTCCTGCCATTATACTTATAATGCTCGTATTAATTTAGTTCGAGTATGAAATATACAGGTGTTTGCCAAGTAGACTTTATAGGGAATTAAGTTGTGGACCAGAAGCCTGTGATAAATACGTCTGGCGCATGATGTAAATGGATTAATTCGATGTTTTAAAAGCTACACGTACACGTTTGTAAAACAGTCAACATTCATTTTGTACGAACTTTATTGATGATATAAGTGATGATCTTTCATCAAATGGGAGCAAAATACGTTGTGTAGCTACCAGATGAATATTGTGAGTGCTAGTGTAAGGAAATATTTAGCAACGCAATCCACCTCATTAAACTAATCGAAACTTAAATTACAGCTTCTATAACATTTCTCTCCTCTGTACTTCCTACCAATTCCGTATTCCGTATCCAATTTCCGCCTTGAATTTGAAGACAGTTTGTGATTATTGATTATATTGTTAATACCAGCTCAACTAGTCTAGCAATACCAAATCAAACACTACAGTTGGTACAATTTATGTACGTGTAACTTTAATCTATATGAATAAGTATTAACATTTTTCAAGCACCGCTCAAGAAAGATTTCATTCAAATGATTCATTCATTTCCATTAATTGCCGTTCCCATGCGTATGTTTTCACACACCATTTGACGGTTAATTTTCAGTAAACACTGCCATCTGTCGTCTATACAGCGAATCGTGATCGGTAAAAAACTACAACATGAATTATTCAACGGTAGAAGTAGGGTGCAACACTATCAATTTATCGATGCCGCATGTACAGATGTGCGTTGATAAGATTTAATATTTGAAATATCAAGAAGAAACAAATTCTGGTGTAAAGTGAAGACATTTTATATTAAATGTTTTCAAGATATTGTCTTGAGATTAAACGCTTCCCCTATCGTGCTAGAGTTTTAAAGTACGATTTCTGCAATAACCAATTTTTTTTTCTAAAGTTGTAGTAAGTTTATGGATACCATTTAGAAAACAGTAAATCCTCGTTGTATTTAATAGTGAAGATATAGTTCTTCAGCAGAGCTTTAACCTGCAGGTCTATTGCTTTAGACGGCATTATTCAAAAAAGACTTTCTCCGCACTATATAGTTTATTTTTTCTTTTATTTATCATAACAGAAATCTAACAAAGGTTTGCGAAAACCGTACGTTGTACTTTTTTACTCCGTTATCCATAATGAACGCTATCCTAATAAAACTGTAGATATTTCCGTCTTCTTTTGTTATTGAATGGATTCGCTCTTGATGTTGATCTGTTCTGATGGAAAGCGAGTCATGAGATCTATGTTGGAACGAGCGCACCCAGAAGATGCCTATTTACTCTTACTTTAAAAGGTGAACGAATTTGTAGGAAGCAGGAAAAGCAGACGCTCGGCTGGTAAGGGAGTTCTACACTTTGATTGTGCGCATAATGAATGAAGGTTGTGAAAACTGCTGAGTATCAGGATATCAACCAAATGCGGATGGTAACCTGCAGTGCGTCTGGAAGTCTGGTGGTCGAAGGAAGATGGCGGGATCAGCTTTTTGCAAGTTTAAGTTTAATACTGGGGCCACACTAAGGTTTAACGCCGTCAATTATCGCGTTAATGGACAATAGTCACAGGTGTAGCCACGGCTTAACGCGCTAATTTTTTAATGGCATTCATAATGCAGTTAGACGTTAGGCGATAGCTTGGGTCTTTTTTGGCACTTGAGATTTAGCGCGTTATTTGATACGTGTAGTGACCACATCTGCGTTTGTCAGTATGCACCGAGAGTGCGATAGTACTGTACGTCTTTGTTTCCCGCCCAAAACAACTTTTGATCGCTGATTGGCGATTGATGGCTGGCAATTAATATTAATTATTTTGTGACTATGGAGTGGTCAAATAAAAAAGAGGTCGAGCACTCATCAAATAATACAATCTAGCAGCCTCAACCGCCATCTTGAAAAGAATAGATCGAATAACGCGATTTATTGACATTAAGACGTTAAATCAGGTCAGTTTAACGTATTATTATGTGGAATATTTTTGCAATAATTATTGCGACAGCGGGCATTAGACGTTAAACCTTAGTGTAGCCCCAGCATTAATGTTATAGAGATAGACAGTTAAAGCATCATTTTAACAGATTTTAGCTTTCGTTGGTCATTATGAATAAGCCGGTTAAGATAATATACTGTCACCTGTATATTTGATGTAATGCCTGAATCACAAACATGTAGAATGAATTTAATACTTCCGAACATCGATGCTGGGGCACTTCCCTGTCGCGTAGTTCTCGAAACTGTGACAGATGGCCAGCCGCCGGCGATACGCGGCTTTGCGATCATATTCATATATTTGACGCACACTGCACTAGCTAGCATACGCTAATTTATAAATCTGAAACGATCACTGGCTTGTGGGCTTAAACAAAGGGTGTATTTTGGCTGGAATAAAACGATTGCTTGATAAAACATTTGGAAGTACATGGAACAACTCGAGGATACTGATATTAGGCACGAGATTTTTGACCGTGGCATTAGTTATTCCAGGTCTGGGTCTTGGTGCAGCTGATTTCTTTTTGTATGTATACGCACCCATGACACAGGAGAAATCCTAGTGTGGAGTAAAAGGTTTAAAAAAAAGATTAGCCTATTGTGACCGAAAATCGAACCCGCGACCCGGAGCGCAGCAGTCGACTGTATCAGCCACTGCACCAACCGTGCCGTCATTACATGTAGGTACATTTTATATGGTCTATACAGAGAAAATACCTATAGGTTCCACTAGGCACTGGCACTAATCACTTTTTGAATAGAGGTCACTGCTAAACATTGACTTGTAGTGCAGCGCTTAAATATTCAATTAAATGTTGCAAATAAAGTAAAAAAAATCAATCACGACATCTAGCTAAATAGCCAGTCGATCACATATTTTAACGCCTACTTTCTACATTAAAGTATCGCTAATCAATTCCAAGTCGTTAAGTCCTGCCAGATAATTATTTTCCAAATGTAACCACTAGTCATTTTCAAGCGCATCGAGCTTTTATTGAGCCCCTTTTATTGAGGTGTACTTGCGAGGGTGACAAGCCCCGATACTGGGGTGATCGCGCTGATTATACACGTCCCGGTAATGAAAGTGTTATGCATGACAAACGCAGGTTTTATGAAGCCATTATATTATATATTTAAAAACAAAAAAGGTTTTAATGTTTGTTCTCGTATAGTAGTGGAGTGGACAAGATGCGGAAGGTGGAGTACACTGTATTGTGGTGCCTAGCTGAGAGAGTCAATATTTTGTTATTATTTGGTGGCTGTCATACATTTAAAAGCATTTTTGATAAATAACATTAATTTACTTCTTCACTTGCATTGATCCTGGCATTAACAGCTCTAGATGTCATCAGAGCTCACCGTAAATGATTTGAATAGCTTTTTCTATCTTTGAAACTTTACTAAATAAAATGTGAACCTTCTTACAAAACATGATTACTTTAAAAACGTTCTGGTTCTATATCTCATTAGTACAGCCCCAATTATTTATTCAAGACATGAAATTGTCGATGGTGCGGCCCCACAGGTTATTGTTTTAGAACAACACTACACAAAAGAGGTTTAATCACCGTACTGCATAGAGCGGGCCTTTCGAACATGTGTTACTGATGAATTCGTCAAGAATTTAGTTGTTTGAAAATAAATGACAAAGGTTAGGTTAAAGTTGATATGTTTGGATGAATGGTTATATAATACAATGTATCCTGGAACTGGCATATCAAGAGGAGGGTTAGTAATAGTATATATTAAGTAGATCAAGTTAAAAACGAAAATAAGGAAAAGCAAAAATTTTTATACCTAGATACGTTAGACGAAAATGTTCCTATGCATAATATATATACGAGTACATAATCTAGCCCGGCAAAAACTTAAATACTAAGTAGCGCAGCTAAGGGCGGCTTCTAATGGGACTCGGGCCTCGACTTTAGGCCGTTACTGCTGGGGAAACAAGCTAGGAAACTTGGTGAAAATCAATTATGATTTGGGGACATATTTAAGGCTACTGGCTCGGCACGGGCCAGCTCAAGCAAGGGTCGTGGTGGTAGTGAAATTCCAGGCACATTGTATCATCTGCCGCTAGCATCCAATGACTCTCAGCTACCTATACCAGGTCGTCTGTCCATCTTGTTGGAGGCCGTCCCACACTGCGTTTCTTATATATTATATAGTTGTAAATAGGTAACTTTTTTTTTCTTTGCCTCTGTAACAATTTATACGTTTAGTACTTAATAGCATAAGCAAAAAACCTGCTACTGTAAAAAATACACACTTAACCTCAAATTACACCAATAAGCTATAATCGACCTATTTTGAAACCGAGAAGCGTTACGACACTATCGATATATAAGAATAAAATTCCAAATACAAAATAAGAGCGGTCGGTAGCGGGAACGAAGCCACGGTTCGCGACGGGACGCCTGCTTCCCGCCGCGCACCTAACAAGCTTGTTGCTTGTAGTCGGTAGACGTTGGCACCACTGTTTACGTGCCCAATGGTGATGTTCTTATACTATAGAGGTCAGTATGATATTCGGATAATCTTCGAAATGATTATATGATTAAAGATTTTCTTTTACAAGTCAAGAGCTACAGGCAATGTCTTTATCAGCATTAAAAGTTTAGAGATCGTAAATGGTTATAATTTGTGTATCATACATATAGGTCTATCTATGTATATATCATGAAACGATGGCCTATGAGCCCATTGATAATATTTTTTCAGTGTGATAACTGATATGGTACGCATGCAGTTTTAGTATTCACCATAAGGATTGTCAAACAGTACATAATATCAAAGGCAAAGCTGCCAAAACTAAATCGCGCGGCGACCCCTTGTATTGTGCCATTAGGTAATGAAAGATCGAAATAATCCCAGCTTCATAGTAATGCAGTTGCGTTCAGCCAGAGTAAATAACCGCGGGCAAAACGAAAGGCATCGCGGGACGCACAGGGGAGATTCAAAATTCGAATTAAGTATTTTTTTGAGTTGCCAATGAATGGCAATTTTAGAGATTTTTTAGATACTATTTGGAACATTTTTTACTTGTCTACGCCTGAACATAGGCCAATAAAATCGTCAAAAATACTAGGTCAACTAAAGAATCTTCTAAAAGCAGGCAATCATAGTTCCTGAACGTTGTTTGTACTACATTCTGAGCGATTTTTAATAACCTAATCACAAGGCAATGTCATGTCCCTGTATAATTTACGGACACAACTGTCTAAATACAACCCATATAAAGTACCCGCATTTTAGGTTTTTCCACAAGAAATTTAGCGGAGTAATTCTAGACAGTAGAACGGGGTATTGGCGAATAAATATTGTGATACTGAAAATACGAACTATAATGTCAAACAGGTTATCGATTACTGTAAAGTCTGTAACCAAGTTAGAAAGTAAGCATGTAAGTGTTAATATGCCAGCGGGCAAGTAGAGGAACTTAACTGCTTGTCAATAATCGTAGTAAACTTTGATTATATCGATGCGTTCAATTGCGCTTGTAGTTAAGAAATAGAAGAGATTTTATGTTGATCATACTACTTTTACATAAACAGTTTGATATTATATGTTATTATCATGACTATGTAACATTTTCCATTGACTATGTCATTAGTATGATTATGTTTGCGCTCCGGGTCGTGGGTTCGATTCCCGCACGGAACAAATATTTGTATGATCTGCAGGTAGTTGTTCCGGGTCTGGGTGTATTGTATGTGGAATTCATGTCTGTAAACGCATCAGGACACAGGCGAAATCCAAGTGTGAGGACACGTTTAAAAAAAAAAGTTTTATTTCTTATACGTGACATCGAGCCTGATATTATATTGAGAAATTTGGTTAGAAAAATACTTACGGTATACGGCCTATCCTATCGGCCCCATTAGATCGTTGACAATCTACTATCGCCGTGGTATTAGTATACGAAGTTCTAGGAGTATACAGTCAGGCAATAACTTACATAGTTAAACAAAGCTACTAACGGCACCCATTTTCGGCTTAGGGCGTTGCTAGGGGAGTTAGACTTGGGAGCTGAACGAGAATGATTCTTTTGATTTAAGGGCATTTTGAAGTTACTGGCTCTGCACGTGCCAGCTCAAGCAAAGGTCAGAGTCTCAGAGAGGGAATCACCATGGTAAACGGATAGAAACGTCACTGAAATATATCGGATTAACAAAACCCGACAGACGTTGTCCTGCCCTTTTCATGGCGATCGGTTGAACGGCATAGAAGTTGATGTACTGCAGCGCCATCTAGTAGCGAGTTACAGCAAAGTGGATAACCTGAAAATGGTGATCGACCATGAAAGTTGAAAAAATCAGTATATGTGCCAACTTTCATGGTGATCGGACATACTGTGTTGAAGTTTATTAAACCAAACAGATATACGTACATCTATTGTTATATATAGCAATCGAACGGTCACATGATCTGATTACATTTCTATCAACTTATCGAAACGATGACCGAACCAACTTTTCTACAGTTATAATAATCATCATCATTTCCGACGAAGGACGTCCACGGCTAACAAGAACTCCCCATAGAAGAAAAATGTCCTGTACTCATCACGCTTGGCAGGTGGGTTGGTGGGCGCAGTATGGCTACTGTTCCACAGATGAGACGCTGCTGCTCATCCCTTGG
This sequence comes from Diloba caeruleocephala, assembly GCA_947459985.1. Lineage (NCBI taxonomy): Eukaryota > Metazoa > Arthropoda > Insecta > Lepidoptera > Noctuidae > Diloba > Diloba caeruleocephala. The sequence goes on along the minus strand of OX381627.1, from coordinate 7,722,037 downwards.
CTTAGAATGCCTTAGTTGCATTTTAGGACATCCACGGGAGGAGATGGAGTGGTGCTATATTCTAAATCCAGATACCAAACGGAAATATTGTCTACTTATATTATAAATATTAATTACATAAACTTCATTCTGTATCCCTAGAAACTTTTCCTAAAAAAAGCATTAAGATTCTAAATGATTCTAGCTTAATCATCAGCTAAAGTTATGTAATGTACATACAAAGTCATTATCTTCAATTATACTGCAGTGTCCTACCAGTGTCTTGGAACTTCCATGTAATACCACATGTTTGGAATAAAGAATTGAATTGTAGCTGTTATTTTATACTTGATCACTCGGCAATCAAATAAATTAAAAGAGTTTATGGTTCATCAAATCAAGATAAGATGACGAGATATTATTTATATAATTATACTGTAAAAGATGGCTAGGCTAACTATTATAATGTATATACACGTACATATGTATTATCATATTTATTATACTTATTATATTATCTATAAAATATATATGGAATGAAATATGCTTTTTTATTATTTTATCATATTTTAACATTGAGCATATTATACACATACATAATAGCTCAATGTGTTTTAAAAGATGTTTATTCATGTAACCCACTTACAGGCACCGATGAAAAGTCTGACTTTAGTTCCAGTTTCACGATGTAAATTTACTATGGAGAAGAATGGGCAAGAAACGAAAAGAAACATGGTTTCTCCTTTTAAATCACAATAATGTCTATATAGATTAACGGATACAAGAAAGAACATTGTTTTCGAAATGAAGTTTATGTGAGGACAATGTAGAAGAACAGAGTAAACTTCTGTGTACAGAAGTTTAGTGTATACTTCTATGTCTATACTAAACAAGCCTGCAATATCAATTAAGATTTTGATTTATTTGTCATGGCAACGTTATGCGGCCAATCCCGACAGTCGGCACCCGTTCTCGATTATGATACATGCATCAGATTCGCTCAGCTCAACCGTAAGTTTTTAATCCTGGAACTCTACACTACTTATCCCCTGCACAGGTCTACTGGGGTACCCCATACTAAAATACCTGTATTTAAAAAAAAATTAAAACTAATTAAGTACATTTTTTTTAATAGTTGTAACTTGAGATTATAAATCAGTCTTTAAATCTAAAACTAATATTAATTTGAGCATTTGTCACAGACTTTTGTTTGATGCTCCAAACAAATTTTACACTAATGGCACGTCGTCTTCCTTTTTGGTCCTTATTGCGTGATATAAAAGTCACAGCATCCCTGTTTGAGGAACGGAACTTTGACTACCTATAGGTTTTTTGAGGATCCTTGCAATAGGCTCTTTTCCATCCCTCCTCAAAATCGACTTTTGGAAACGTTCCTACAAATGTTTATTAACAAACTCTAGACCCTTTTTTTCATGAAATATGCAGCGTTATTTTTGGTGTAGTTTAGGAATCGTTTTTCTTTATATTCATAGTAACATCGTTCGTAAAAAAAATATTATGCAAAGGATTCCATCAACATCAATGTATATTACATTAAATAATTTGGAAAACTATAAATGCATAAAAAAATACTTACTGTATTCCTGCACTGGGGTGCTGAGGTACCCCACGTCGCTCGTCACAGGCAGCCACACATCGCGACTGTCACCGCTAGCCTAATTAATCAGTAGCGGGTAGCACCTAACTAAATACAAGAATGTTTAAATCTGTGGGTATAACACAAACAGAAATAACTAAAAAACAAACCATCCTGTAATGTAGGGTTTAAGGGTTAAAATAAAGTTTCAGTACATTAAATAAATCATAACTATCGCAAACACTGTCAATTATTTTCAAGAATTCGCACTGAGATCCTAACTTTTAAAAAAACACGCGCCCCAGTTGTTTTATCCTCAAACTCCAGCTGCGATGCAACCGCTTCCCGCCATCAAATTTGAAAAAAGAATAGGTTTTATTTTTAATTGGAACATATTCGGATGTCGGTACGTCAGCCAGTGTTTGGTTCTTTATAGTTTCGAGGGGATCGAGTAGCCTGCAGCTATTTGGTTTTGAGTGCGTATTGGTATCAGAAAAACTGCGCCCTGCAATAACTTTGCTAAAATGAGCTTTGGTTGCTAGTCACCGTTTATGAACTGTTGTTGTCAATGAATAAGGATAGCAACCGTTAGGGAACCAAGGATTCTTAAGATTTTACGACATCAATCATATTAATCGACACTTTAGCTTCCAAACTGCAGTAACCTTACCAGTGTTTAGAATAAATTGAAAATGATCACACTTGTACGATGTCCAGCCTTGTTACGCTACAAAAAGATTAGGAAAGTTCCAAATGCGTTACAAGTCTAAAGAAATATTTTCTTTTATATGTTGAGCCTTTCACTACTCGTAATATCCTTAATTTTTAACAACAATAGTTTTAAATTTTGTTTTATTGAAATCGGTAATGAGTTGCGTACTATGTTCTTTTTAGAACATTCTTATTACTACAGACATATATTATATAAGCTTCCGTATAAAAGGCGCCGCTTTTTGAATTGATTGTATTTGTTTTTCAAAAATATATAACGCGAAGTCTGTCTTGAATTTATATTTGTATCCACTTGCACTATTACTACAAATTTTATACTCTTTGACTTGAACTGCAAGTCTCAAGCCAGTTTTTCATAAGTTCCCTTTTTGTACTGAACAATCAGGGTTTCTACATACCATAACTTCAATTTTCCTTATACCCATTGGCAAGCCAACTCCAGGTGGTCCGACATGGTCTTACTGTTAGATTACATTTTAGCGCGGAGACAGAATCTCACGGAGTGCCTGGGTTAAAGTCCATAAGGCCGAAGTGTAGTAAGTGGGTGGAACTGATCAGCACAGCAAGCCGGTAACTTTCCGAGTGGAGCGTAAAGTCAACGGCACCAGTGAAACTAACTGGCGACGGAAAGGGTCTTCTAGCAGAGCACATTTCAAAATTATAAGGATTGGATAAGTAATAAGATAAGATAAATAAAATGCCGTGTGGTGCTCAGAACACCACCACCCCATCTCCTCCCGTGGGTGTCGTAAAAGTCCACTAGGGATTAGCCGGGGGATGGGCAGCAGCGTCCTTCGGGTACATTAACAACTCAACTGCGATCGCCAACCCGTCTGCCAAGCGTGGCGATTATGGCAAAACCCCCCAATGAGCCCACAATACACCCATATCGATCGTTCTTTGGGGGAGGCCTGTGTCCAGCAGTGGACTTCATTCGGCCGAAATGATGAAATAAAATGTTATAGAAGTAAATACCTACATTAAATTTAGGGCATTTGTACATCAAAGCTTTTGGATGTCAGAACAATTGAAAATTTCGGAAGAACACCAATGATGATATTATGAGTATAAACGCCGATTTCAATTATTTATATATTGTACTTTGACTTAAGGATACTAGAACGTTATGGATTAGGACGATGTAGGTATATTCGTAACAACTAAATTAAGCAGAATTAGGACAAAAACGACGACAATAAAAAATATGGAGTGTAAATTATGGACCTATAAATATTTATTTATAGTTCTCGATAGAGCACTAAATAGATAGATTCTATCCAACAGCAATGATGTCGATTACACAAACTTATTACATATTATAAGGAATACGGAATCATCCTCCGTCGTTGTACCACAGATTTGCTCCTACAGGTCGTACATTCATAAGCGAGTAGGGCAATAAAATAGCCCACTACTTGCCAGCCTCACAATAGGCGAGGCCAGAAGCAAATCAGCAGTACCGGGCGCCCAGATATACAAGGTAGTAGAGGTGAAGCGCGGGGCGGGGAGTCGATCCGTCAACGGCTCGCGGCGATCACGACGACCGTCGACCTAAGCCGACGGACACACTGAATGAGTAAGAGCTTTTTGGCAAAGTGGTATTTAAATATATCGTGATAATATAAAATGTATTCTATTGTACAGCTTCGTAATATTTTCAAAAAAGCTACAACAGCGTAGCAGTATTCATATGAAGTATAAAAAAATGTAAGTAAGTGTAGAAAAATTGTATAGATGGTTAAAAAAGCTTCAGAATCTACCCTTCATGTGAAGGAGTAATGGAGAAAAGAAATGTTGAAATCGTTACAGCTGTTAATGCTCTTACAATCCATAGACCGTAATATTAATGATGGAAACTAAAGTTAAAATATACTTATTTATTCTATTAAAGTAGTAAGTAGGTAATATGGTATTTATATATTTCATTGTATTTTTATAATTTTCAGAACTACAAACAATTGCGTATTAATGCTTAAGTTAATTACAAAAATACATAGCACACTATTAACTAATCACGCAAACAACACCGTTATCCATAAAATCATATAATGAGAGGGTTGTAGCACAGTAAACAGGGAAAATACAATATGGTTAGAGAGAAAACTTATAATAAGGTTAGACCAGTTTAAAGGCAGTGCAACATGCAACAATAACAGCTTAGATACGGGTAAATCGTAAAAAGTATAAACAAAACTATAAAATATTTTTGGAGTTGTGTGGGTAATAAGACAAATGTGTCCAATATCAGCAAAATCATACAATCATTATACAGTTATACAATTTCATCATTCGCCCTAATGGAGCTCATTCTCCCGCATTTATTTTACACAGCTTGGGAGCAAATATACTATACGTTTCACGAAAGCTATGAAAATGACTAGGTATGCGAAGGTATATTTAGTTTATAAGTTGATTACAATTGAATTAATTGTGACAGATCTTATATAACACGGTTTGATCAAGATATAATCTTAATAATTTTAGAGTAGGTTGTGAGAACTTATCTAGAAGGGTACGGTATGAAGACCATTTGTGATAACATTTGTGGCGACACCTACATCGCCAGCATACAACTGCAACTTACAGAGACATCTACTTGAATATTAATTGCAATTCTCCGATGACGTCAAAGAATCCTGAATCACATTTGCAGAGTATTCGCGCAACGCTGCATATATACAGTGGCCCAACATCAACCGTTGGGCTTCGACCCGCCAGGCATAACACCCGCCTAGTTGGAGGATCCTCTCTTTTCTATGGAGGAACACCACACCTTGTTCCCCATACATTTATAGTTGTCGAATTTAAGGTATTTACGTCGTACTGACTCCAGTTGGTCACTGCACTATCATAAAACGTATTATATTTATATAAAATGTGTTCTACACAGGTGTAGCGTATTCAAGTTGTGATCTTATTAGCGAGTTTTACAATAATAAGTACGTTGCCGGCTTTTTAAATGATACGTAAGTACGCCTTAAAAAACAATAAAGCTGAAAGCCTCTTCTTGTAATGTGATCAACGTGAACATCGAAGTGTAGCTTAGAGTCAACGAATACACCTAGGACTTTTATTAATGAGACTTTGTCGCAGGAAATATTACAAAGAGAATATGTGAAATGGATGACGTTGTTTTTTTTTTGGTAAACGTAACTGATTTTCCTTTGGATAAACTCAAATGCAATTGATTAGCTAGATAATAAGCAGATAAGCGATCTAGAGCTTGTTAAAACCTTTCACAGTCATGAAATGTATTTTTTGACGAAATCCTCTGAGGTTGTCGGCATACAATAGAAAGCGGGTGGAAAAAAACAAATAGTAACGGGCCTAAAATTGAGCCTTGTTGTACTCCAGATGTTACGTCTACCACACCAGAAGAATAGCTTCCTATAGACTACAACGGTTTGAGTTCTATTTTTTATATGAAAACTGAACCAGCGTAGTGAATTCCCACGGATACTATTGAATTATATTTCACGAAGAAGTATAGCGTGATCCGCCCTGTCGAAAGCTTTACAGATATCTATATAGACAGAGTATGTAATAGTTATGTAATTTCAGCGCTTTTTAAACTGTTACCGAATAGTTATATTTCTCATTACTTTACCATAGCCTAGAAGACTATTTTTCTTACACTTAAATAAATCTTGCTTGGTGCATAATTACGTCTGGATGCTTTTGTCACGGAAAATCAATAAATTGATATTTTATTACTCACATAAACCAGTGTGTACGCACCCGCTTCGGGCGCGCGCGGCGCGACTGTCTGCTCGCGTGCCAGTAATTGCCGAGCGTTCCTTTTTTGAATAACTATCACGACTTTTTCGCTCCATAATACTCTTTTCTTTAGCTTTCGGTTGTTAAAGGTATTCCACGCATCCAGCCAAGCGGACGCGTTCGGATATTTCAGGCATTTTGCGTATAATCATCGTGGTGTTATGGGTGTTCCTTGTCTCGTACGCGGTTAAAAGGCTTTTTGAGAGTTGAAATGTCCTTAAATTGTATTCCTTTTTTTGGAGGATAATACTTTGTGTAGGTAATCTTCAGCTTAACGTTAATTTCGATACAAAAACAGCACCAAGAGTAAACAATGTTTAAGAACTTACATCTTTCTAATCTGGGACGTTATGATAGGTTACGGGACACATGACACAATTTAGGGAAGGATTTTAAAGTTGGTACTACACTAAGTGTCTATTGCCAGTGTGTAGGAAATTAAGCGTGTAGCTGCATAATTACCTATAAATATAAAAAGCACGATCTAGAATACATCTCAAAGAAGGTAATTTAAACGCAAATATATAATCAATATAAAAAACACTTGCTTTGTATGATACGTATTTGTATAGTTCAAAGAAGCGAACTTAGCCAAAAGGTCCAACCACCTACCTATATTCTACAATCTTTTTCTTCAAAGGTTACATTGTTCACTTTTCAAGCACCAAAGAGTTTGTAACTATAAGACCGCATAAACACAAACTGTTGCAATCCTATCCTTTGAGATAATATTAGTAAAGTAAACAGGTCGTATCTTTGTTATTATTTGGCCTTCTGTTTAGTTTAACCAGTGAAGTGAACTTTGAGGTTCCGTTCTCTAATATAACCTGTTATTAAGTCGAGTTGGGATTTCCTAAAAAGATCCTGATAATACGGCCAAAATTAATAATCGATCTAATCCAAAATCTTTGGATTTCGGATTACGGATATGTCTGTTTTTTGTGTTAAATGTGATCGTAACACAACAACGAATGATATTCAAAATTATAATTCTGAAGATTTTGGATTAGATTGATTATTAATTTCGGCCGATAGAGTACTCTTGAATTTTACTTAATACCTGTAGATGTAAAGTATTCTTTTATTCTTTTTTTTAAACGTTGCCTCTCACTGGGATTTCTTCTGTGTCGTGGGTGCGTTTACAGACATGAATTCCACACACAATACACCCAGACTCGGAAAAACTACCTGCAGATCGTACAAATATTTGTTCCGTGCGGGAATCGAACCCACGACCCGGAGCGCAGCAGTCGACTGTATCAACCAATGCACCAACCGTGCCGTCAATTATATTATAATCTTTACTCACCTTTTTTTCACCCGGTGGAAATCTAATCATGTACTTCCTTCGCCCCGGGGAAGGGCGGAAGGGCATGCAGGACTCCTACGGGCTAAAATCACCGGAGTGGTCATGTTCGACGACCTAGGGCACTATTTACCCACCTAGCCTAATTAGGCGATCCTAGATTCATGGATCGGGACCTAACGTTAAATTGTACTCCAAGTATAATTAAATAAATCATCATTCCGAATAAAGTCCACTGCTGGACACAGGCCTCCACCAAAGACCACCATAACGACGGATATGGGTGTGCTGTGGGCTCATTGGGGGGTTTTGCCATAATCGCCTCGCTTGGCAGACGGGTTGGCGATCGCAGTTTAGTTTTTAATGTACTCGAAGGACGCTGCTGCCCATCCTCCGGCTAATCCCTTAGTCGACTTTTACGACACCCCCATATCCTTATGGGGTGATGGTGTTCTGAGCCGGCACCACACGGCAAAATAAATAAATCAGATAGATCAAAATCGAATTTGGATACCTGTTCCTGTCCTGGTATCAAAAAATACTTATTTTCATTGTGTTATGATCCGTTTATTTTTGTGGTTAATATGGCTTTATTTTAAATGGCTTACGATTTCAACCGGCCCGCGGAGTAGTGACTGCTCAAAAATTTACTGTCAAGACTTTCATTAAAATAGGGGTTCTAAATTATAAAATAGGCAAGTAGATAAGTAATAAGTCTACGTGGGTAAATACGTGATAGCTTATCCTTTCGATACATCGTAAAATTAAAAAAACGTAGGTTGTGCAAAAGGAACTTTCGGAAACTCATTAAATCAAACACAAAAATAAGAATGATGGATTTTTTTCTCCCGATTTAATTTTTTTGTCGGTACTTTTATTTACCTTTAATTTCATAAGACTACATGTGTACTGTAAGATCGCCTCATCTGTGTATGTTTGTCCCATAGAATAAATCTAGAGCGATATTTTGCTAAAACGAATAATATATTAACATTGTAAATCCTCTTCCTTGCGTTGCATAATACCAAAGCTCGTTAGCCAAAGTCAGCGTCAGATGGGTCTAATCATCAACGCTTCTGCGTAAGAATCGCAGGACCGTTATAACACGAAATTAGACGTACGCACCTGCGCAACTACAAGCCGGCGGCGTCGCGTATCGCTATCGCTAGCGTCATTTTGTAAGTCGATTCACTTACGTTGCCACTAGACGCATGCGTCCCGCTGTTTAATCGCTATCGTCATATACGTACTACGAGTACTAAAATGAAGCGGCATCTGCGCAATTTACGCCTGTCGCAATCCGTGTCATCAGACCGTCGGGCAGCTGACGCGGTCGTCCCGCGTTGTGGTCACGTAGGTATGCACGCGCTATAAGATATCATGAGTAGTCCACCGTGCGGCTGACTCTTCACAGTCATTTTGATCGCGAACGTTTGGCCGAAGCTTTATATCCAAATACCATGCAAACACCTGAGAATATTAACACCTTTTTTTATTCTTTTTTATTGGGCACAATAGAAATTATACATGAACTTCCTCCGCCCCGGGGAAGGATGGAAGGGCGTGCCGGCTAAAACCACTGGGGCGATCGTCTTCGACACCTAAGGGGGGCTCCAGGTCCTCTTATGATCACACTAGAGCCGCCCACTGATGCCACGCCTATAGGCACATCTCTGAGAGGGTGACTGTAAAGCGATCAAGGGGGTATTGTAAAGGATCCCCCGAAGCGTCCCTGTGCGCTGTGCTATGCGCAAACGGCAGCGCGTGACCACATGCGCGCCACCGTCTTCACGTAAGCAGCGTATGTAAATGGTCATAAGAAAGCGCGGAAATGACAGAGCCCTAACGACTTAGTGGTGTCATATCCATCACTGTTCAAATACGCATTGCTTGTGCCGACTATCCTTCTACCTAGATGTTATTATTCGAAGCCAAATATATATTTATACAGTTCCATCCAATCCAGGGTTGTAGTCAGACTGCATAACTAGGATGGGCTCAAATAATCCAGGGCAAGCTAAAAGCCGATTTTTTCCACATTTATCCTACTTCTATTTATTCTACGTCTCATCGTTTATACGGCAGTTCTTATTATGTATGGGATTCTTAGGAATCTATTACAAACTGGCTGAGCCACGCGGTTTCACCTATCGTTTAATTTATAGAAATCGGGAAAGAATTAGGGTTCCTTGCAAAAAATTAAAACCTGAAATCCAATATATATTATACTCTAAATCTATGTCAACTGTCTATGCCGAAGTAATCATAGATATAGAGTATATCGGATTTCAGAGGTTTTCATTTTTTGCAAGGAACCCTAATTATTTTACTTTGTCTAAAATAAAAGTAGCCTAAGTTACTCCTTATAACATCAGCTATCTGCCAGTGAAAGTCCCGTCAAAATCGATGCAGCCGTTACGGAGATTCACAAACAGATAGGGGGACAGAAAGACAAATAATATAAACAATTATTTTTTTGTTATAAGTATTGTATATACTTTCATATGCATTTAGTAAACAGCTGTTATTTTGACATTAGAAACAGACACTTCAATTTTATTTATTTGTATAGAGGAATGTCTCACTAAAACTATTTAGGTAGGCGTTAAACAAAGATATTCTGTGGCGTTAAACTTACCCGAAAACGGCATACATCCACTGTAATAATCATATTAAATTTCGTTATTACTATATAGTCATTTAATAATACAAATATATCCACTTTGTTTGTGTGTTCCGTTGTACTACAGTAGAACTCAGAAATTACACGTAGAAATTTCAAAATCTTTAGCAAGCTCAGGCTAGTGGCTAGGGCAGGCTCGGCCTGACCAGGCGCCCTATACGTTGTATTTATTTGCATGTCAAAAATTAAAGAAACATGAATAGACTTTCGCAACATTTCTGTTAATTAAAATACAAGATGATTTTCTAATTCACTTTAGGCAAATACATCCCCTTTGAAGATCAAAGAAAGCTTTAAATGATGTCCAAATAATATTACTGTTTAATTCTTTGTGATTAGTGAGGGGAAACGGCAGATTTGTCGATAAAATATGAACCTTCATTTAAAAATGCGTATTTTATTTGTGTACTCTTTACAAGTTTTAATTCATTCCTGTGACCCTTATCCACGTTTACGTTACGTTTTCGATCGTTCTTCATCGTTCACAATGTAGGTACTACATACATTTATATCATCATCATCATCATCCGAAAGACGTCCACTGCTGAACATAGGCTTCCCCTAATGATCGCTACAATAACCGGCCGGGGTTTGTGTTGTGTTCTCATTTGCGGGTTTTTCCATAAGCGCCACGCTTGGCAGGTGGGTAAGCGATCACAGTTGAGTTAACAATGTACTCGAAAGACGGTGCTGCCCATCCTCTATATCCCATAATATATTCCCATAGTCAACACTTACGACACCCACGGGAAGACATGGGGTGGGGCGTATATTATAGATTTCTGTTTTTTCTTACGTTTCTATGCTTTGCAGCGTTCGCGGTAGCAGAACCTTATGGCGAAAGCTTTAATCAGTTTGTGTTACCAGCGATGACTTATGGAACAGAGACGTGGCCACTCACTATAGGCCTCACAACAAATCTCAAGGTTATTCAGCGAACTATGGAGAGCGCTATCATGGTGGGTGCTTGGCTCTACGATATCGGATCAGAACGAAATAGAACAACTAAAGTTATCGGCAGACCTGGAAGAATTTGTAAGCTGAAGTAGCAATGGATGACACAGAGATTCTTGAGTGGAGATCCTGCACCGGAAAACGCAACGTGGGACGGCCTGTATACAAGGTGGACAGATGACCTGGTAAAGGTAGCTGGGAATCGCTGGATACCTGCGGCATGTAACCGGTCATTGTCCCATGGTCCCACGACCATGGAGCACGCCCTTGTTCAGCGGTGGACGTCCTTTGGCTGATATGATCATGATAATGACGAATCCATAAAAAAAATTACACTCCGACAGTAACATTGCGTTTCTAGTCTTTTATGGTCAAGGACTAAACCAGTATGATAAATTATAACTTACAAAGCTTACTCTACCGATTCTAATAAATCGATACAATTACATCATTACCGTGCTTAAAAACAAAATCGGCATTGCGGGGCGCGGTGACCCCTAACTAATCAGACGATAAGCCCTGAAGGGGTCCTTGGGTTATAACATATTTTGAGGGCAATTAATATACATTTTTTTACTACATTACTTTTTTGAATGTGTCATTCAAGCTTACGTCCATAGGGGGGAAACAGAGATCTTACCGTGGGGTTCCCGGTTGCAATTAGGTAAGTATGTTATTCCCCTAAGTGTGAGTATATGAATATGTATCGACAAGATAGGTATAGCATTAAAACTTAAAGACTATAAAATTGTTAATTAATAAAAAATAAAAATAATCCATTGTATAAAATATTAAAAAAAGTCGTTTGTTCCATCCAGTTCTTAAAATAATTTATCTGCTAATGAACTTAATGAAAAAAGCAGAACGATTTGATTCCAATTTGATACCAAAGGAACTTAGACACCCCAACCACATGCACCGCGTTCATTTGTAAAAAAACAAATCAATATGTAATCACTGTTCACAAAGGGTAGTTAACAATAGCCTCGTGACAATAGAAACTACTCTCTTATCACACCCCAGTACCACGGGTACGGCCTTGGTACATTGGTACTGACAAATTGTGTCAATTTAGTGCCGGTGCAGTCGCCTCTATTTAATTAAGTAAGTATTGTATCAAAATGACAGCCAAAGACATTTTGTTCTGCATTGATTACAACTTCACCTTAATCTGACTCTCAGCGTCAACCGTTTTTTCACATCCACTTTGCTTACTCACTCCCGTTCTGATGATGCCACCATCGTGTATCGGGTTGCTGAGTTTTCCTACAATATAGTTAAGTTGAGCGACGCTGAAGCATGCCTCATGCTTGTAAACGAGTGCCGTCTGTTGGAATTGGCCACTACTTTGACTTTTTAAGAAGTTTATACTCTTTTCTCCTATCATTTTCCTCATATTACCTTCATTTCGCAAGCAATGTAATCAAATATTATACCGTATTATGATTTTTTACTAATACGAATAAATCCACTTAGTTTGTGTGTTCCGTTGTACTACAGTAGAACTCAGAAATTACACGTAGAAATTTCAAAATCTTTAGCAGGCTCAGGCTAGTGGCTTGGGCAGGCTCGGCCTCTAGTGTGATCTTACGAGGACCTGGACCCCCCCCTTCGGTGCCAAAGATAACCGCTCCAGTGGTTTTGGTCGGTAGGAGTCTGGCATCCTTCACCCTGCTCCGCGCTGCACCTCTGGGGCGGAGGAATTTCATGATGGATTTCCACTGGGAATCAATAAAAAATGGTTGATATATTATTCTACTGTATATGAATAGTTGAATCGTTTACTTGCTTATTTAATGCACTTCTCTGGAATTTCAGCTTCCTCTTTTCCTCATAGCGAATAAGAATATAGAATTATGAATTTGCACACAAGTAAATTCTAATTAACTGTTGAATTTCGTTACTTTATAACACAATTGGTCGAATTTCGACCACAGGCGATGTATGTACGAATTCAGGTAGTTTATTTATTAATAAAAATAGAGAATAGGAATGATTGATTTGTGACCTATGGGGGAACCACCGTCAGTTGCTACTACTAGCCGGATACACTGTCAAAAAGTTTAGAGCTTCCGAATTGAACAAGAATCCTTATTATTTTCGTCATGTTTCGAAGAACTATCAATTGGACTTGAGGTGTGTTTTAAAAACAAATAAGAATACAGTCTTAGATTATTTGATATTTGATTAAAGTGTTTCGGCAAACCTCTAAGAGTGACATAAGCATATAGATATTGTGTGGCATTTTTTCAAGATCAATCTGTGCAGAAAGCTCATATATTTTATTCGTTTTTTTTTATATTTTAGTAAACAAATGACTACCCGATGCCATTTCTGGGATTTTTATCGTATTCAAACAATATTTATGTCTGCGTAACTCTATTTTGTTCTGCTCTCACAAGCACTTGCTAAATTAAAATGCTCATCATGCTAGAAAAGATTGCTTTGAGAACTAAGCAGTAACTTTGTACATAATATACCTATGTACCTACTTCCTATATTTAGGTATATAACTTACTAAACAAAGGCTCGTTTCTGTCATTAGTAAGAAAAACATTCTTTAATCACGCTTCCCAAAGGGAGCCGGAGTGGTGACAATGGAACCACATGACCCCTGTACCACCCCAATACGCTGGCACCGATAATTATGCCAATCTAATACCAGTGCGGTCGCCTTAACGTGATTATGTATATCTGTAACATCGATTTTTTGCAGCAGGGGTGTAAACGTGCAATTTCGTTTCTTTTTTGCAATATAATGTATTATTATCGTTATATGTCCACTGACAAAACTGTCGATTTGAGTGACAAGGATATAACACGACACTCGACGTATCGATTAATTGAAAAAATGAAAAAACAGTTTATTGGTAAAACAAGTATAGGTAAAAAGAAAAGTTTTTAGATTGGATCGTCCTTTTTGGCGGGTAGTGCCTGTATTAGGAGAGTCCGCTCTTCCATAGCAAGACGTGTTATATTATGCTAAACTTCATACATTAACATTAACTTAAATTGAATTAGTGATTGTAAGTATTGTGAGTGAGTAGTGTAGTGTGAGTGAAAGTTTAGTCTGTAGGTGTGACTGAGAGTACATGAGTGTGAAGGTGAGTATGTGTCAAGGTTTCAGAAGTGTTTCGGTATCATTGTAGGTAAGCGTTTGAATCCATTCCATAATTTTTTTTTACTATCATAGCAGTTTTTGGGATAAATGTAGATGTATTTATTGATTTTATTATAGAGCACAGCAGATCTTTTACTAAATTGCATACTGGCAAGCTAAGTCCTTGTCCTAGGGATATTTAATATAATATCTTTTCTTCTTTTTGTCAGTATGCCAGGAAAGAGCATCATCATAGGAAAGAGACTTATGTTTTTTTAAGATAATTTGTGTGATGTAAAGTTTCCTGACTGAGAGTTACTAAGTCGAAATAGATCTTCAGTAGAGTGTCTCTTTTTTGTAAAGTACAGGCACTTGATAAGTGCGCTTTGTGACCTTTCCACCGCTAGAATTTTTTTTTTAGCTGCACCACCCCAGACTATTTTACAATAAAAAAGTATTGACTGGACTAGCGCAACATAGATCATCTTAAGGAAATATTTTTGATGGCTTGAACGATTTCCGGCCGTCTTGGGAACGACATATCTAAGGGTCCTAAACATCCAGCTTAATTTCCTGACCCTATTGGCAACCTGCTCAATGTGTGGGTACCATGATAGTCTCTGGACCACAATAACACCTAGGTACTTGATATGAGATACTTTGTTGATTGTTGAGCAGCCACAACTATTGCGATTATCGTTATTGCAAGTATGAATTTTAACATTAAAATCTTCCTCTCGTTGCGTACGTTGGCAGACACTGAAGCAAATGTAGTTTGTTTTTGTAATGTTTAATGTAAGCAAATTAATTGCTAACCACTTGGTGATTTTAGCCAAGCCTGTCTCAGTGCTGAGTTTAACATTCTGCCAAGTATCACCAGTGAAGACTACAGCAGTATCATCCGCGTAAGAGAAGACTTGTGCGTTTGCAACATTTATGTTACAGAGCTCATTGACGTAAATAAGGAACAATGTAGGTCCCAGGTACGCTTCCTTGAGGGACGCCGTTTGCCGTGCTTGCGTCTTCATTGGTGTACTCCTACCTCCTACCCACTCTAACCCTCTGCTTCCTATTTCCTAGATAATCCTTGAAAAGGCTAAGAGGCATTCCGCGAACTCCGATATATTCCAGCTTTCATACAAGGATTGGGACAGAGATGGTGTCAAAGGCTTTTTTTTAGATCTAAGAATGCAGTTATACATTTTTTACCTTTTTCAAGCTGTTCGGTTATATGTGTACTTAGTGCAGTAATTGCATGTTCAGTGGAAATCCCTCGACGAAAACCAATTTGTGACTCAGATAGTACGTTGAAATCTTTTAGGTATGTTAAAAGCCTGATATTGATAAGTTTTTCTATTATTTTTTTATATTGAGGGTAATACAGATATGGGCCTGAAGTTGGAGACATCGTCTGTGTCGCCACCCTTGTAAACTGGCGTAATAATAGTCAGCTTTAAGGAAGACGGGAAGATGCCTTCACCAAAGCAAAGAGTAGCAAGATGTGTGTAATTATGGGAACAACCTCCTTTCTTATATATTTTAGAAATGCAGTAGAAACATTATCCCAACCAGACGCACTATCGGATTTGAGACTCATTAGGATATTATTAACTTCATCATCATCAGTGTCTAACATTACGAAGGAATTCGGTTGGGTTCGTTGCAAACAGAGGTCATTTTGATCATAATTTAAAGTTGGCTGGATTTTCTGAGCTAAGCTCTTACCAATATTCGCGAAATATTTGTTTAAATAGTTAACTGATCCTAAAGGAGTCGATTTTATATTAAGTAAGTCTGTTTTGCAATTGTTAGGTTTATTTGTGAATGTTATAGTTTTAGTGTTCTTCCAAAGTAATTTATTGTTACAATATGACAATCATATCCTACACTCTACACAAATCTTTGATTCTTGGTTTTAATCATTACATAACCTGAAGAACATCAACCCGTCATTACCGACAGATATTTATACAGCAGATGGAGACAAAACAAAGAGAAAGCCGGCGAGCGGTGTGTAATAAATGCTTATAAATCAACTGTTATCTATGACACATCGACACATCGATATATCGATGGAACGCCACTAAAACTTATCGCGTGGGCTAGTGAGATGTTATATTATTTTATGAATGAAAGAAGCCGCTTCACTATTCTAGTGGCCGCAGGCTATAATGTCCTGAGTTGAATCCTTGGACCGAACAAAATGTAATGTTTTTCTAAGTATACCTACATAAAGCAGCAGAAACCTATCACACACTGAATGTTGCTAGCTTTCGTCGCAGTTAATTTCCGTGCCAAATCAAATCATATACCGATATTTATTCACTACTACACGCGTTACATCTTGTTGCTTGTTGCTCCACCAAATAATATAAAACTTACTCGTCTGAAGTGATAGAAAGTGTTGTTTAAATAAAGCTAAACTATAAGGAAATAGTTAATGATAATAGCCTACATGAATAAGTGCTTTTGAGTGTGTATATTTAATTTTTTATGATTTAATTTTTCAACATATTTCCGACCCACCCTCAGAACTTGACTAGAGTGGGCCTTTTATAGTGTGCATTTTTACATTAGATTCGGAAGGGGACTTTATTAGTGTACTGTTTTTAAGTACTTCACTTATTGGGATAAGTAATGATGCGAACGCCTCCAAATCTTGAAAAGTCATCATCAGAATCCGATATGGCGACTTTATTGCCAAAAGAGAAAGAGCAAGAATGCTCACCGAACGTGACACAACGAACCAAACATCGTCGCCGTCTTTACCAAGATGGGTCGAACAATGAGTCCTACACGACAAAGCTCGATGAAATATTGGCAAAAGTGAACGACATGATGTCAAGCCAAAATGCTAGACTTGATGTCCTTGAAGACCACATCAGAGATGTTAAGCATCAAAATGCTAGCATACAAACGAACAGTGCAGAAATTATCAAATCCATAGAATCCCTTGGCGAACAACTAGGAGACTTGGAAAACAAAATTCATGGCATGGAACTGGAGAGAAAGGAAATTACTGACTACTTATCTAAACTTGATGATAAAATTGATCAACTGGAACGAAGTTCTATTAAAACATCAGTTGAAATCAGAAATGTGCCAAAAATACAAAAGGAAACCAAGATAGGGCTGTATGACATGGCACAAAAGTTGTTTAAATCTCTTGGAGGTGAAATATTAAAGACAGACGTTCGTGATACATTAAGAGCTCCGAGTAAATCTACCGACAACATATCCACCGTCATTGTAGAATTTTCAGACACACTAACTAAGGGCCAATTCTTAGGAATCGTAAAAAACTTAAACAAAAATAATCCTTCCAACCGGCTTAACACTAGTCATCTTGGTATAGATGGAGAGAAGAAACCGATATTTATATCTGAACACCTTACTTCAAAAATGAAACGACTCCACTTTTTAGCGCGTGACGTAGCAAAATATGCTCAATACGAACACTGTTGGACGTCGAACGGGCAAGTTTATCTCCGTAACGAAGAAGGACACCCCTACATACGGATTACGTCGGAGGGGCAACTTCATCAGCTGAAACTTAAACACGACAAACAGGATAAATGACTAGTTGCAAAAGTTATTTTTTATCTGTACCTATGCTTATTTAAATACTGTAACTGTGTCCTTAAGTGCAAAGCTAACACTTACTTGTACATCCATTCACACACACACTGCAAACACTCACATACTTGTACCCACTCACAAACACACAAATTACACACACACCATCACTGCTGCTTCTAACTCTAACAAGGTGAGTTTCTATTTTTTATTATACGTACATAAATATATAATACTGGCCTGCAAAAATTGCGCTCATAATGTTCTAAGTACAAAAAAAATTATAATGCTATTTCCAATGCAAAACCGTACACCGACCAAATCAAAAATATTATCGCTGATAAACCCAGCTGTGAATCACTGTCCCTACATAATTAGCTCATATAATGAATAGGGATCTCTTACGTAATATCGATGACACTTCGATCGTTGATTGCTCCCGTGTATCCACCCCAGAAGATATTGTACTAAAGTTGGGCGACCCCAGTAATCTTTTAACTGTCCTTACTCAGAATATTAGAAGTGTTCGTAAAAATATAGAATACTTTTCATTTTTTTTAGCTAGGCTGGGATTTTTGCCTGACATAATCATATTGACGGAATGCTGGCTTGGTCCCAGTTTCAGCCCTATTAACATACCCAATTACGACTGTCACATCTCCAAAAAGTATCTAAACCAAAATGACGGAATTATTGTATTGACAAAGTGTGGCTTAACTGTTCAAGTACATGAACCTCAATTTTGCGACGCAAACTGCATGCTCATCGATGTCGGTACGGAGTTTAGCATTGTTGCGATTTATCGATCACCCTCCATTCATAATATTTGTGGCTTCCTGAAGTCACTAGAAGAGGTAATGAGCTTGGCTAAAGGTAGTACTTGCATAATCACCGGTGACATAAACATTGATATCAAAATGGACACCACAGACTCGAGAGCCAGCGAATATCTTAATTTAGCTGCATATAGTGGCTACATATCTGGTCATCAGTTTCCTACCAGAGGACCTAGCTGCCTAGACCATATGCTACTTAAAACTAAGTCTTCAGCATTCGTACTGGTTTGTGATACCGACATTAGTGACCATGATACGGTAATCGCTGGTATTGGAAAAACATTCAGGACCGCTAATTCGTCTTCCAAATACTGTATGAAAATAGATTATCCTGCATTAATAAAGAGTATTGTGGAGACGGATTGGTCAAACATTGAAACTGAATCAGATGTCAATATTGCCACGGAATGTTTCATCAAGCTAATGACAGATAATATCAAAAACTTTAACTCAAAGATCAAAGTGCGCAGTACAGAAGCCATACGCAAGCCTTGGATGACGGCAGGTCTTCTTAAATGCGTCCGTAAGAGAGACCTTCTGCATAATAAAGCTAGAAAAAATCCTAATGATAATATAACACAACGCGTGTGTAAAAAATATAGAAATTATTGTAACGATGTTATCAAAAAAGTTAATGAAGAACACAATCGAACAATGCTTATTAAAAATAAAGACAACACCAAAAAGCTTTGGCAAAGTATTAAAGAAATCTGCAACATAAAAAAAATCCCCAATACCAGTTCCGATATTACCAAAACATTGAAAGACGTAACGGAGTCAGTGAATTCTGCCAATAAGTTCTTTAGTACAGTCGGCAAAAATCTAGCCGATGTTATCCTATCAAAGCTGAATGTTACTGAACAACAGTTGGCAAATAATACATCAGTTAACAGCACTCCAATGAACTCCTTCTTTTTTTCTCCTACTGATCCGGAAGAAATAACAATGATTATCGATAACCTAAAAGAGTACTCTGCTCCTGGTGATGATATGATTAGCAACACTATATTAAAAAAATGTAAAACTGTTCTTTCCCCTATTCTAGTACACATTTGTAACCTTAGCATTTCAACCGGTATCTTTCCAGACTGCCTCAAAGTGGCCAATGTCTGTCCTATTTTTAAATCCGGTGACCCACTGCAAGTAACTAATTACCGTCCTATCTCTCTGTTATCTTCAGTCTCCAAGATACTTGAAAAACTCGCCAACAAACGCCTACAACAATATCTGGAAAAAGAAAAACTATTATCCCATAACCAGTATGGCTTCCGACAAAAAACGTCTACCGAAGATGCAGTAATCAATCTTGTTGATTATGTTACTGAAAAGATAGATTCAGGTCAAAAATGCGTTGGTGTATTTATAGATATCACTAAGGCTTTTGACGCAGTATCTAGGCCTATACTATTGAAGAAGTTGGAATTGATGGGTATAAGAGGTTTGGCACGGAACTGGTTTCATTCCTACCTTTCAAATCGAATGCAGCGAATAAGAACAAAGGATGGTGAAGCAACAAGTGAGTGGTCGGATATTGATTATGGTGTTCCTCAAGGAAGTGTGCTCGGGCCAACCCTCTTTTTGGCTTACATCAACGACCTTTGTGACATTGGATTAGAAGATGCAAAGGTACTAACCTTCGCGGATGACACTGCTATTGTATTCCATGGCAATAGCTGGGCAGGGGTCGTTGATGCGGCCCAACGGGGTCTGGCTCGTGTGGTGCACTGGCTCCAATGCAACCTACTGACTTTAAATGGCAGTAAGACTAAGTATATAGCATTCAAAAAATCTAAGCATTATGACCCCGAGAATCTGCCTTGCATTAAACTGCACTACTGCAACAATCCTAACGTCGATATTTGTCAATGCGTCGAGATTGAACAAGTTAACCATTTCAAATACCTTGGCGTCTCGATCGATTATCAACTGACTTGGATCAAACAAATAGATGCTGTCTCTGCCAGGGTCCATAAATTAATGTTTATTTTTAAAAAACTTAGAAACATAGCTGATTGTAACACCCTGAGAAGTGTGTATTTCGCCTTATGCCAATCTATTTTAAATTATTGTATAGGGGCATGGGGTACAGCAGCGAAGAGTCACTTGATAAAGCTTGAACGTGCTCAAAGGGCCATATTAAAGGTTGCATATGGTAAGCCTTACCGGTACCCTACTGACAGCCTATATCGAGAATGCAACGCTCTTCGAGTTAGACAACTGTACGTGTTGTCTATCGTACTACGCTTTCATCGACAAGCACCCTTTACCCAATACAGTTCTACCAGATCATTAAGGCATATAAAATGGAACATACCCACTACCCGTACAAAGTTTGCTCAAAGATCCTTTAGATACGTGGGCCCATACATTTATCAAAAAATTAATAAAGACCTAGATATAATCGGCTGCTCTAAGCGTAAATGCAAAACAAAGGTCACGAAGTGGCTTTCAACTCAAGACTATGGCACAACTGAAGCTCTCTTAATAGCCTTGATATGATAGAACCGAACTTATACTCACATACAACACATACACACTCAAAATCACAAATCTAAACACTAGCACAACTCGTACACATCTACACACAACACATACTCATCTACACTCTCTAACTCACTCGTTACCCCTCATCACCCTTACATACACAGCCAATTCCTGTACGAGAAATGAAGTTTATATTATTATTTATTAGGCCTCGAATGATTATTGTTGTATAATTATTAGAATCTTGTGGTAGCCTCCTAATTGTACCTACTAAGTAATGTATCACCAATCACGAGGAAACTAGATCCCGCGACACAGGGCATCCTATTGCGGGGTCTAGGGTTACTTCATTGCACAAAAAAAAAATTGTTATATTACCTTCTAGATAATTCACATGCCTTCGATGTATCTACTTTTTCTGTGCTAAAATATGTCTGTAAAGTTGTCACTCAATAAATAAATAAATATACACTCGTTATTTTAATGTTGAACAAAATTAAACGTCTTGTACAACCTCCAAAAAACACAAGACGTAGGGTACCTCTTTTAAATCTAAACAATATTACGTCACAGCGCCATCGGAGAGCGCACGCGCCGCTCGACTAATAACTATAACCGAACGACAATTACGACCACACGATCGATACACACCGTTACTCGATCGTAATCTGAACGTAAGACAATTAGCATATTTGATGCTTGTAGTATTGGGTACACGGATCGCTTCAAGTTGCCGTAAAATAACCCTAATGAAAAAACGAATTGATATATAGCTGTCATATGAAGAGAAATATTAGTTTGCCAGATGTAAGAACCATCAATTTTTTTTTATATGGCTACAGTTTCGTAACGAATAATGTATATTGACTCGGACATTCTACATTACTACCTTTTATTGGCATACAATCAGTAAGCAACCTAAAAATCGCTACGACTTCGTAGCAGATAATATAAAGTTAACTTCAATTTAAATGTTGTCATGTTTAACTGATTTTAAAAAGGCGGTGGATTTCCAGCGTTTATGAAAAATACACATGTTTATTTTTTAATTGACAGGTGATACCTCTAGCGTGGTTCCCTAAACCTTTTGTCAAGATCAAAAAAAACCCTTCAAAGATGCCCAATGGAATGAATACTTTAATATTGGGCGTATATGATAAATTATTTACTAGTTTTAATGGTTTTTTCTGGGTGCGGTAGCACTATCTTCAAATATGACCTTTTGCTCGTTTCAACGAATTCAATAGTATTGTCTCATAGAAACGCTATCTACTAAGGGCCAATCTATATTTTTTTGGTTTAAAAAGAAAAATAAATATATAATTTCTTAAATAATAATTATATTACATAAAATTCGGTACTTATTCGTACGCTATCAGATAATGCACTAATCTCATATGTTTTTAATTATTGTAACCAATAATTCCGTGACACGAGAGAATTACAGAAAGAAGCAATTTTCGAAGCATTTCGTGGCCTTCACCACTAAGTAATGGAGCATTAAATCTTGAACCTGTGTTATTAGGCGATTATCTCAATAACGCCATTGGACGCTTGTGGGACGGGAAGACATCACTTAGTGCCAGACGCCATTATGCCATACACTATACGTCTTATTTCTATGCAATCTAAATAAAGACTAAAACAAAGACGTCCGATGTTAAAATAATGATCTGATTATCATTAGAATTACATCTCGTCACCGTCCTCTGCTAAAACTAGCCTTCCTCATATTGGGAACACTGAACTATCAATCAATACACAATTATAACAATAACACAAAAAAAAACAACTCTTAGCCACACCGCTACGTCAAACTAGTCTAATGGCCAAAGGACTTAGAATCCTTGTCAAACGTAATAACAAAAAAAATTACGAGTCCAAACTATTAAAAAAAAAATATAAATGCAACGTCAATATGGTGTAAACGTGTGAACTATTGTGGTGATCCACAAGTAATTGGAACTATGACAATTATAATTAGGTCAATTTAATTGTGAATAGGTAATCATTTTCGTATTTCATACAAAACACTTTGTGATTATCTAATTATAATATCTTTATTATTATTGCACTAAATTACACCTTTAATCATAGACAATTACATGAAATGTCATATTATTTTGAATTCCATGTCAAAAGGCACTGGCAATTGTCTTTTATCCCTATGAATAGTTAATATATTATAAGATTATTACAGCGTTGGCCTTCCTTTGATATACGATAAATTACTGGCGGATAATCGGGGAATATTATGAGTTATTATAGCGGGGACACGATTGACTTGCGTTATGTTAACTACACCGATGCATTTATCAGCCAATACACGTTTATCTCACTACTATTAGGTATAAATGTGTATGTTTGAATGTTTGACGCTCCACCACGCTTAAATGGATAATAATTAGAAATAATCACTCAATTAAGAATGACATCACCCCAGCTCATCCCGTGGGTGACGTAAACAGTGTATATGGGATTAGCTGGAGGATGGGCAACAGCGTCCTACGAATACATTTACAACTCAACAGTGCGCCAACCGTCTGGCAAAACCCACTGACCGGTCGCTGTGGCGATCTTTGGTAAAGGCCTATGTCCAACAGTGGACGTTTCTCTGAAATAATTATGATGATGATAATTTACGGGTATCGGCTAGGCAACTTTGCAAATTTCTCGAAAGTACTAAGAAAGTCGATTTGGATTAATAGATTATAAAAAAAAACTGTGCAAATGAGATTTGATGTCATATTGGTTAATTTTAGCAATATTATTTTGTGTGGAGAAAAGAAAATAAAAGAATACCTCTTGCTATTCGTAGCCGGCACCACACGGTTAATAGCTCTAAATAGCTAAAGAAAATGACAAATTGTTTCCGGAGACACGTGTTATATTATCTCCCTCAGCTGTGTGGTGCCGGCTACGAATAGCACCAACCCATCTCATCCCTTAGGAGTCGTAAAAGGCGAGTATGGAATTAGCCGGAGAATGGGCAGCAGCGTCCTCCGAGTACATTAACAACTCAACTACGATCGCCAACCCGCCTGCCAAGGTGATTATGGCAAAACCCTGAAATGAACACACAACACACCCATATCGGTCGTTGTAGTGATCTTTGAGGGAGGCCTGTGTCCAGCAGTGGTCTTTATTCGGCCAAAATGATGATGATGATGATCGCCCTCACTGTAGTTCCATTACACAGTAGCTAGTAACACCTCCCATTACAAAGTAGCTAGTAACACCTCAACCTCACTAAGAATATTATCAATATATAGCCCAAGTACGTCCACTGCTGAACAAAGGCCTCCTCCGTCGTTTTCCACATCGACCGTTTACATGCCGTGTGTCGTCATTTTGGGGGAATTTTGCTATTCTCACCACGCTTGGCAGGCGGGTTGGTGAGCGCAGAATGGTTACTGTTCCACAGAAGAGACGCTGCTGTCCATCCTTCTGGATTAGAGTCCTTTAGTCACCTTTTACGACATCCATGGGAGAAGATGGAGAGGTGCTATATTCATAATCCGAACACCACACGAAAGACTTGAGAATATACATAGCCCTAACTGTGAGTCATAAAGTTCCACAAGTGAGTGACAAATAGTTCAACTGTGTGATAAAATAAAATAATAAAATTGTCGAGTGTGAGTGTGTACACACGCGGTAGAAGTGAAACTTAGTACTTTTGTTAATTTGTTAGAGACTGAGATGAATACACTATGGAGGTGATAAACAGAGAGAGACAGAGATAGCGATTGATCGACAATAGTCAATAGGGAATAGGGATACTATATAGAAACGTGTTTTATCTCATTCTCTCACAGCTAAACCCTATAAATACATTTATAGTTGTCTCCTTTCGTAACACATTTTCGTTTCATAAAATCAAATACATAACGTCTCAAAAGAAGTTTCACTTCAAATATATTTTTTGTAGTAAGTTTGTCACAAGCTTTGGCGTCACCCACCACGTAGCGTAACATAACCCTATCCATTTCTAGGTCAATAATTATGACCTATTATTACCGGGGAGGGGCAGGGGGTCAAACGGTGACAAATTACCTTACCACGTAATTTTCCTGACAGTTTAATACAGAACACGCACCGATTATGCAATTTGCATAGGATATTCCGTAATGTATGCATCATGTTAGTAATAAGTTGTTATTAAAATTCATATATTTTTTACATCTGAGAGTTTTATTTGCTTTAATTGTCGAATAGACTCATCTTTACAGCGTACGCAGTCACCAAAATACACCAGTTAACTGATGTAGAGACAGCAAAATTAGTATATTTGTTTATTGTCATAGTATAATGCTATGCTAATGTCGTTTAGCATTTTGTTGTGGGAAAATGATACCGACATTCATACTTCTTTGTGCTGCAAAAGACAGCTATTCTAGCAATTTATACTCTTAGCTATCGATATTCACTGACGGATAAATTTAAAGATATCAATATAGTTAATATGGCATCTCAATTTATATGAGACTAGCTGTGCCCCGCGGTTTCACCCGTCGTTTAAAAGAAATTGGATTACTTTGGCATAGACAGTTGAATATATATTTAATTTCATGGGTTTTCATTTTTTTGCGAGGAACACTAATTACTTTTCTTTTTCTAAAAAAAGGTAAGTCTAAGTTATTCCTTATAAGTTATAACATCAGCTATCTACCAGTGAAAGTCCCGTCAAAATTAGTCCAGCTGTTTCGGATATTAGCCGGAACAAACAGACAGACATACAGACAGCAAAAAGTTGAAAAATTGTTGTTTTATTATGAGTACCGTATATACTTGAATAAGCATTTTGTAAAAAGCTGTTATTTTGACTTTACAAACAGACACTTTTAATTATTTGTATAGATACCAATATACATTAAATTTTTTTATTAATAGATACATTTATTTTTGAGAAACAGCGACATACGTACCTAGAGACAATACGAAAGTATAGACAATTTGGAAATGCCACTGAGCAGGCTACAAAATAATTGTAATTAATTCAGGGGCCAACGTATACGTTTCTAAAACAAGATCCCAAGTAGTATTAAAAATCTTAGTCTTAACAAATTGAAGTCCGTGATAAAAACTAAACTAAGTAAAAAGGGTTTCTATACAGTTACAGATTATATGGATGACAATAATGCTTGGGACTGAGCTGTTCTAATGTAAAAAAAATACTTATTATTTGCATGGTTGTGTTGTTGAATTCGGACATAAAACATTTTTGGAGTTGCTCTTAAGAATCGATTTATATATAAGGCCTCCGGTATTAAAAAAACATGAGTAATGAAATTTTGTATAGCGTTAACTAAAATGCGTTACATTTTTCTGCGCACCTACCTTGCGCACCTTCTGCGTTAAAGTCATGATAAGATAAGATAAGATAAGATAAGATAAGATATTTTTTTTATTTGCTTAAACATGTGTATACATACAATTGCATGCAAGATGTAAACCTAATATGTATTTTGTTCCAACATGTTTGCCATATTATAAAATGGCGTGCAAATGTTATGTTGGTATTGAGATATACGATTCACGGGTTCAATAACAATAAGCAATTAAATAGTTCATAACAATTCAGCCACAACGGTTTCCCATAATATTAAAAAATTCAATCACTAAATATATACACTAATCCGATTTAGACACAAAACAATCATATAAAATACATGTCAAGAAAAAATAAATTGGTCCGTTAGAAATTCTGTGATATTATAATATGCCTTATCAATTAAAAGGGATTTGACCTTTGATTTGAGTGCGGCCTTTGTTAAGTCTTTCCATCTCTCAGGGAGTCTGTTGTAAATGATCGGCGCCATGCAAAATACACTGTTGCGCATAAGTGCAGTCTTAGCCGGGTTTAGACATAACCTACCATTGTCACGTCTGTTTCGGGGAACTACATCTGCCAATCTCAGGAACAGGCTAGGATTTGCCTTGACAAATACCAATATTTCTAAAATATACAAAGACGGCAGGGTCAATAACTTATGTTTTTTGAAGTAAGGTTGGCAGCTATCTGTCGTCTTCAACTGGAACATTGCTCTGAGACATCTTTTTTGAGCTTTAAATATAATTTCTCTGTGCGCAGAGTTGCCCCAGAATATGACGCCGTATCTGAGAACAGATTCAACCAGTCCATAATAAGCCGTAAGGAGCGCATCTATACTAAGGCTTCGCGACAGGGTATATAAAGCGTACGAGCTACTGCCTAATCTTTTACTTATTATTTCTATGTGAGCCTTCCAATTTAGAGCCCTATCTATCGTGAGTCCTAGAAACTTAGTCGTATTAACTGCGTCAATTTTTTTATTATTATAGTTAATGTCAAGATTTGTGGTTGTCAGACGTTGGCTAAAATTCATAATTAGTGTCTTATTAATATTTATTTTCAAATTATTATTCTCTAACCATTCAATTATTGTAGATAATGCATTATTTATGTCATTTTCATGGGTGTCTCGGCATTTACACGTTATAGTGACAGTACTGTCGTCAGCAAAGAGTGACATAGGGTGCACAGTAGCTCTAGGAAAGTCATTGATGTAGAGTGAAAAGAGGAGGGGTCCAAGTACGCTCCCCTGTGGGACTCCGTGGATGACTCTACGCTCTTCCGATGAGAATATGTTTTCCATCTTCTTGTTGTTTATCCTACTTATTAGTGTTTTTTGCCTCCGACCACTGAGATAAGATTCAAAGAGTTTTAGGATATTTCCTCTGACTCCATATGCCTCCAGTTTTTTCAAAAGAATATTATGTTGGACACAGTCAAACGCCTGTGTCATATCGCAGAATATTGAAGAGACAAGCGTATTTTTATCCATATTTTTCAATACAACATCTAAGATTGTAGAAGATGTATGTGTCAAATGTCATTTGACGTCAAAGTTTTATAGTATTTTATTTAATATATATAAATATTGATATATAATATCATTATTATTAATTAATAATTATTAATACGCAGTGGAGTAAGTAAATTATTTAATTTAAAAAAGCCAAATATGGAAAATGTAGAAAAAAACTATTTTAAGAAATGGTGGAAGAAAATCCGACAAACACGTGGATGCAGTTACTAGGTAGGTTATAGTTTATTTTTATATATGATATATATCGCACATACATAAATAAACATCCGCGCTTTTTATTTTTTAACCCTGACTGACTATTAATTACTGAAACAATTGTACTTACGGAGTAAACTCCAGTCGTGAGTAATTTATGACATTTTAATATTTTTTGGCATAATTTGGAATTCGAGTACTATGTAGGCAAGTTATACACACTTACACTTAATATCTGTACCTATAGAAAACTTACCCGCTAGCGTCAACCTCGCTAGTATACTAACGTGCATCAAATATATTTCGATAATGCTTGCACCATGAGTTTTGCGGAGTCTTACGCAGACGCTTGAGAGCTTGCCTCAAGCTCGATAGAATGTGTCTTTGAAATGTTAGGTTGGCATAACGTATTAATTAGCTAACTGCTAATGAAATTATCCTTTACGGACTTGGGCACTGGGTCTGAGTCTGGTGACATCAACCAGGCCCTCTGAGGGTAACCCGAATGACCTTAAAGTTTAATATACTTTCTTTCACTTATATTTTACAATTGGTATCCAACATAAATTCTTATTTAGGCTTGAAATTCACGCTGTTCACGTCGTTAGTCATTAAATTCAACAGCCACTAACATATTCAATGCTAACTAAGCTCTTCCAGACATTATTTAGACTTTAATAGACTCAAAAACGTATTCAATTATAATGTAAACAAATGTTTCACACCTCAAAATGCTAGTGAGCTACGTAACTACTATCGCAAGCGTACATTTCGCCAGCTTCTAACTAATTTGTGACTTATGGTGCCGTTTTATATGGTGACAGTTGAAAACGTTAGTGACTTTAGAGTAGATTACGTTAGGTTTCTTACCTATCGAAATCTATGTTGCTCATGGTACGAATTTAATTCTTTACCGATTAGGCCGTTAGGTTATTTACAATCTTTCATATAAATCATTTACGGAGACGCTAGCGAGTTTGGCCGTGTGAACTCATGGTAGAGGTACTGGCTGGTGGATTTTGGTATTCATGTGGCCTACACAAACGTCATGCTGAGGATTCGACGGTTCGTGGAGGTCCCGAATATAAGGCTAACCTACACGATGACTGATTCATGCTTACCGTCTGACATGACAGGTCATCCCAAAATGACTGTGAATCTCTTTTCAAAAGGCCATTCCAGACTTGGCCCTACATTTTTCTCACATATTGTATGTTGTTCAACCATGAACATCTGTGCCATGGCACAAATAAACAACCACGACCCAAAATCACAATTACAACTAACCTACTACAATACTTGC
The DNA here is from genome assembly GCA_947459985.1 of Diloba caeruleocephala. Classification (NCBI taxonomy): domain Eukaryota; kingdom Metazoa; phylum Arthropoda; class Insecta; order Lepidoptera; family Noctuidae; genus Diloba; species Diloba caeruleocephala. Next base: position 7,692,643 of record OX381627.1, on the reverse strand, counting down.
TGCAGCGGCATATAATATATTTATAAAATATTAGGTTTTCCGTGGTTCTGCGTCAGCATACCAACTGTGATTCTGCAAGACCGCAGCGTCGGCACAATACATGGACGGCACACTAACAAATAAGCGTAGATGTGTATATAGATTAAGATTAATATATAAGATGTAAATAATGTTAATAAACTGAGTCATTATGTTGAATCCGACTTTGACTCATTACCCGTCCAACCACCTCTCACTGCGGCCAAGACACCTTTAGCCGTCAGTACGATCGGTCTTGTGAGCCTGCTTGACCGGCAGTGAGAAAACCATTTCCACACACCCAGATCCCGCCCACCTTCCGCCTGTTACCTTAGGTCTCCTGGTAACAGGTTTCCCTGCCTTCAAACTACAAGATAGTAGGGCTAGGGACTTAGGGACTGTAGGGTAAAACTAGGGACTTAGGGTGTGGTAGCAAGTCAGATAGGGAGTATTAGGTTTAATTACGTACGGGACGTTGGTTAATATACGTTGGCCCTCGCCCGTACATATGTAATATGCCTGGACTTTAAAGCAGCAACCTTTGAGTTTGTTTCGGCATCACTTCTCAGAGGCAGTCATTAGGAAATTCATTCAAATTTATTGACGAGTGAAAGTGTTTCTTGGAACCTAAGTACTTGCTAAATAAAGATCATTTAATTTAATTTCGATAGATCTATTTTCGAGCGCTTCTTTACTGTTTCCTTATCTTAGCAAAAGATTGTAATCAGCTGTCCGGAGCCAGGGTCGTGATATTATTAGTATGGCATTTGACTTAATTTTAAGTCTATTGTATCTTATGTAGTACGTAAATCCAGTAGTAAGTACTTGTGATCCCGTAAGTATCAAAAAAGGGCGTGAAAGTTAAACCTACGCGCATTTCTGAGTGGAGGTCACACATATGACTAATAATATAGGTACTCCTAATGGCTATTACAACGCCCATAAGAGAAAGCAACCTCATTAAATAATAAAATTATTATTACTCGCTCGTGGCGTCGATTAAATCGATGACTCGCATAATTCAACACAAACTTTCGAAGCTCATGTTCGCAACTCAACACATAAAAAAGGTAAAATTCAAGAATAATATTTGGCGCCATGACACTCACCAGTCAAAGATGCCGCGGTGCCACAACCGTTCTGAAACGCACTCAATAAATTACAACGCCTAATCACCCTTAATTGGGATGTGTCGTGACCCAACTTAACCTCAGGTCGACAAATAAGAACAAAATAATGCAAACATAATGATACGTGCTGGCTGAACGTTACAACTTTTAATTTTCGAACGTTAAGGCCAACGTTCGTGGACTGTAATTATCGTCTTTTCCGAACTTTAAGTATAAGGATAGAGATATTAATAGTCTGTGGTGTTTGCTTTTTTCTTTGATTTATATATTTTTATAGATTCGGTGAAATTAGTGGTTTGTTACAGTTTTTGTTGTGCCGCTAATGGTTATAAATGTGTGACCGCAATAAAAATAATATTTAAAGACGAAACCCTAATATCCGAGGGCTTAAATGCGTGTGGTAATGGTGGGTGGTGGTATAAAAATTATTTGACCTATTGTGTCACGTTTGAAAGCGTAGACAGAGTAAACAAAAGTGATTTTAGTGCCATTAATAAGGGTAAAAAAATTAAGCCCTTTTTACACGACTGCCCCAGAAGGAGGGTAATGCCTTTGAAGTGTATGTATGTATGTCTATTTCTTTGGCACGCTCTGCAGCCTAAACGGTTTCATGGATTTTAACATATGAGGGGTGGTTAAATTCTTCTTAGTTGTGGGTGTGAATTAGGGTATAATATTTAAAAAATCGTATGTAATTTACTGCACAACTAATATAAAAAAAATAGGTCAAGGTCAAAAAACCAAAATAGGTCAAGGATGATAATTATAAGATAAAGACAGATGTAGATACTAAAAATACGCTGAAATTACAGCGAATTACAGAAAGTACATATGTTAAATACATAAATTAAAATATTACGTTCACGTTACGATACGTATACTATTACTATCTGAATAATCATTATAACAATGCCCATAAGCGTCGATTAGGAATGCTGCAATTTCAAGTAGTATTCCCGAACTTTCCATTTGAACGAATATTTACTTGTAGCTTTTTTAAGTGTAGAGGAACCACGTTCGAGAGTTTGATTGCTGAGACAGCGAAGAAGTGAGAAATAAAACCTGTCCGGTGAGGAAAAATCTGGAGAACTAAATTTTCGGCAGCACGCCGGTTACGGCTGTAAGAGCTACCGAATACATCGAACATTCTTTTAGATACTAAGGAGCACAGGAATAGTTAATAACGGAGAAGAGGAGACAAACAGATTTGAGAGACCTTCTCTGACGGATAGGCAGCCATTAAGCTGGGAATTTAGAAAGGTGGTGATAAGATGGTATATATGGTGATGGTAAGATGTGGTCGTATTTACGAAGACCAAAAATAAAGTGAATGCAGTCATAAGAAGTCGATCCAATTTATTGAGAAGGTATTGTGTTAAATCCGAGTAACAAATATCCGCATAATTAATTACAGGAAGCACAAGAGACTGGACCAGAAGGGTTTTAGTGCTAGATGGAAGGAAATGCTTAAATCTATATAGATATCGAAGTATGACTGTCACATTTCAGCCAACCTGACAGACTTGCTTATCCCAACTTAGCTTACTGTCAATATGTAAACCTAAATCCTATACGTCGGCTGATATAGGAATGACAGAATTGTTGAATATAATCGGCGTTAGGTGACTAGTATTTATTTATGTTTTAGATTATTTACCACTCTTTTTACATACATACATATAATGAACATGGTCTGACTCCCAAATATTTAAATCGTAAGTTGCTAATTGTTGTTAAGAGGAGACCTGTCGAAACACTAAATTTGACACGACGACAAGAAACAGTACATAAAACCTATACTTACCGACAGACCTCACAACACAAACGGCACAATTAATCACGAAAATTACAAAACTAACATCAAAAGACTCCAATAAATCATTTAACATATTTCATAGGAAGATAATGTCTCGATTTGCATCGCCACGGTCCCGCTAATAGAGCTATTCCACAGATAAATAGATAAAACACGACTACACCCTAAATTATGCGTATAATTTGCATATAATAACTGTGGGGTGACATATTAATAGTGTACAAGCGAAGGGCAGAAATATAACACCGCTTTGTCATTGAGTAAGAACGCGATACATTAAATGACATCTATGAAAACTCTCCCTTTAGTATTTCTCCCTCATAAACGTTCTCGTTTAATACAAAAAAACATAAATATGTCACTTGGTAGTCTGCGCAACAGACGACCAGACACAATGGCATACATAAGCCCCACTAACGTAAAGAGTATGTGTTCAACGCCTTCACCACTCCACAAAGGCTTAGGACATCGTGGAGAACATCTGGACTAAGACGCAATGGACCTTAAGGGTCGAGCAACTGGAGTCGCGCCACAATATTACCTTTTAATAGGTAGTGGCCCCGACTCGCCAGATAGAGGAGGTCGTGGAGTACATACGTTCGACGAAACGTTCGTAGTGCGTATCTCGACCAATAGCTGGAGACCTTCATGAAGGACGAGTTCTAGCCGAAACGTGGCGTGGTGTTGTATGAGATGGACACTAAAACGATAAGATCTATTGCAATGGGTGTTTGTATGGATTAAAATGTTTGGGAAAAACAGGAATACGGCGTCTGCCTTTGAAACTTTAAAGTCCAATTCTATGGCAGACGGTGACTCGCCGCTCACAAGATGGGCCCCCTAAATGGACACCACTACAAGTCACAGGAAGTAACACCGATGTGAGCGGCTCGGGTGTCGAGAGATACGGCACCGGTTTTTGGAGCGGGTTTCCCCGTTATTACTTCGTTAGACACTTCTACCCCCGAGCATATAGCTGTAGTGGCCAGCCTCTGATCAGCCAACTATGCCAAGCCATAGTTCAGAATCCTGCAGTTACTAATTGGGTTCCACTTTAGCCGACCAATAAATACAAGCCGTAGACGAGACCCTGACCCGACTAATTATATCTTATATATATATGTAATTCTTCTGTACATGTGTATGTCACTTATCTCACCTGGATCAAATTTGATATATTTTTTTGTGTATGTTTGAGTGGTGCTTTAGATTCACAATCGGACCTGGCAGGTGGCGCTGCTTTACATGTACCTGCCTATGCAAAGCTGCGGCTGGCAGTTAGTACATAATATATTACTAGTATATAAGACATGTTGTATATTGTAATTATTTATCTGTGGGCCTTTATCATCATCACTTCAGCCGAAATGAGGTCCATTGCTGATGATAAGCCTTCGTCGTAGATTGCCAACGACCAATCTGGGTTTGTGTCGTACATGGTCGTGCTATGTGCTCATTTAAGGGTTTTGCTATAACCACGACGCTTGGCAGATGGCTTGGGGATTATTGCTGAATTGTAAATTTACTCGAAGGATGCTGCTGCCCATTCTCGGAGTCAGACTAATGCCATCCTAAAGTTATGGACTAGTTTTATCGCTATTTACTACACCCACGAAAAAGGATGGGGTGGTGTTATTTTTGGTCTTAGCTGTCTGAAAATAAAGCAATTAATTAAATCATAATGTAATGAAAACATCCCCCTCTAGTCTAGAGGCAACTGTAAAGCGGCCGTCCCTAGACTCATCTCGGGAATTGCATCATCCCTAGGAAGCAATTGACTACCTACTCACTTATGGTCTGCTTATAAGCAACGTATATCAATAGGCTGAAAACTTGGACTACGGTCCTTTATCTGTTTATTATTCCACAAAAACAACCAACATGCTACCCCAAGTTCTTTAAATTAAAGTCCAAATTACGATAACTTACACACGCTGTATTTCTCTGAATAACAATAGACTTTCTTCAGTTATCCACACTCCCAGAGGGAGCCACTGTCGCACAGGGACATTTATGCAGATCTTGTAATGACGTCACACTGATAATGCGGGGATCGTGATCGCAGGCGCTAGATAAACCGATAAATATTAGTTATGCATAAATTTATGGATCTCTTTTTATTATGGAGGAGATTTAGGGTGGCGTATCGCATTTGTGGTTAGATTTGAGTATGCTTGTAGATTTTATGACGTATTTCCTCTGTTTTGTACTTCTTCATTATTTCTGAGTCTATTATTGTTTTTCATTTGTGTCATTTTTACAGTTTACAGACATAGATCGGTCATACACTAATAAACTCCTGGATCAATCAGTTAGCCATACAAAAATTGAAACCTGTGTCATGAGGACGCCAGGAGTGCGATGAATGCGCGAGCAAATCCCGCACTCCCCGAACTAATCGCCCATTGTAAAGGTACCGCTCCGACACAATCTACTTATCATGGAAATTAGGGCTTTAAGGCGTGTACTATTTTGGCGTACTTTACAATGATAAGATAAACTGCAAGCCGTTGCACCGCGCGCTTCAAGCTAGGAATCGAATACTGCAAGCGAGCCGGTCCATTCGGCTACAGCGCGCCGACTGCGTGCGGTCCGCGCCCCGCTCATGCCGCTATCCCTTTTACATTCTCAAATTAACTTCAAGACGGTCTGCACGCTTTTATGCGCTATAAACTAAGACATTACGAGTACACGTATGCTCCCTAGGTGAGATCACTCACTTATAATGTGCACCGATCGCACCCACTCGCCATCGACAGCTTGTTGTCTCTTCGACGTCTCGCGTCGATACGTGGACAGCGAGCTTACACCTCGGCGTCAGCGCGCAGACAGCTCGTCGTCACCTCTGCTTCTAGTGTTCGGCGGTGACGTATCGGAGCAGTGCCAGAACAGTGCCAGAGCAGTGCCGGAGCAGTGCCGTAGCAGTGTCGTAGTAGTGTCGTAACAGTGCCGTAGCAGTGCCACAGCAGTGTAGTAGTAGTGACTAGTGACGTAGCAGGGCCGTAACTGTACCGTAGCAATGCCGGAGCCGTACCGATATAATGAGTGATGACCGGCAGGTCAAAAGAATACGGTGGTGGTATTAGCCAGGAACTGTTCGGCATGCCCATGTGCCTTGCCCACGGTGCAGAATGTTATAGATTTCCCAACAGAAAAAAGGGGAGACGACAAGTCAGCAATATTTAAGTTGCATTTGAATTTAAACTAAGTAATTGGGAATTCATGCTAAGATCTTCTTCATGACATCATTAACATGAACACATAAGTTCATACCTATTCCCACATCGAATAATAATAATCACTTTTTCTCCTATACAATTATTGCATACAATTTAGCCCACCGCATAGGGTACTAACAAGCTTATATCAGCAAAATTTATCCCCGTATCCCATGAGAGACTAGTCTTGGGAATCGAACAGAATACGCGATCAGCTGATCGCCCTCGCTGAGAACAAAAATCAACACGGGCTTTGTCAACGGTGTTGTTCATTTTTGGGTGTACCACACATGTGTGAAGGGTGGATGTGGTAGGTTTTACTTCAAGTCTACAGTGTCCATAGGAAAGTTCTAATATCAGCCCGTTGAACTCCCGTGGTCTACTTGTAGACCGCTGCAATGAAATCTGAGGTAAAATTATCGTCTTTCCACGCTTCACAAACTTTTACATTTACAAAATTTTCCTCTCAATATTCAGACTAAATATTCCACTCTAATTCCCTCATCACTGTTTAACTACGACATCCATGGGAAAAGAGGAATATTGAGTGTAAACAACCCTGTCAAAATTTAAACTGAACAAAACAAGGACTTAAGGATAGGTTAAAGAAAGCGTCATACTTGATCCCGGCTACTAATATAAATATTTACATAAACAAATGTGCGATCAACTAACCACTAGTACAATAGTCCAGTTCCGACTGTTGAATTCAACATTTTCCACTGAATTTTCTACTGACTAAAGAATTCCATTCTAATTCCCTCATCACTGTTTTATTAAAACAGTCTTTAAGGTAGCCCATGTACAGATATAGACGTCTTAAGGCTAACATTACTTTAACAATCGACGATCGGCTTCTATGACGGCAAGATTATTGGCGCAGTTGACTAAGCGATTGGCCTTATGCGCTAAGAGTAGCAATTCGGATCTCCGCACGGATCAAAATTTTGCAGATATTTGTATTGATTCTGGGAGATTTTGCATGTTAGATGCGTTATCATCATCATCATCACCATAGCCAATTGCAGTCCACTGTCATAATAATCACGCCATGTCAGATTATTATCGGTAAATTGTATCCACGAAGTAGGAAAAAAGCTGCGGATTATTATTGTAAAAATCAACTATGCTCTCATAAACTGCCGCATCTGTTTTACCCTCACTTCGCTTTATTCATCTCAGCGCTCGAATGTCAAGCGTCACTCCATATTGCAAAGAGCTGTTGACGTTCGGGATTACGAGCGAAACACTATCGAGTTATATTATATGAATATTTACATTTGTTATTATAGAATATAAGTGTTTCTGTATTTCTGTTCTCCTAGTTTGTAATCAATAAATTAGTTCGTGTACATAATAGCTCAACAGCTACCTGGTCAACGGGAACTTATAATGTCCATTACCTTCTCTATTATTACCTACGTTCACCTCTTAAATTCGAGTCGGCAATGAATTTGGTGTTATACAGACGAGTCTGACGTGTAGAAGACATGAGTTTTAGGAAAATATAATTGCTGTCGGTTCTCTGCCAACATTTAAAAAGAGTAATAATAATTTACTAGCGACTCGACATTGCTTCGCTCATGCGTATCCCGTATAAGAATCGGTCTAGTAGTTTTTGAGATTAGGTTCCGAGCTATAAACAAACTGATTAGTTACTATGAAGATACTGTTCATTCATCTATACATCTATTCCTACACGCATACATTCCTGGCTTATAGGAAGGCCTTTTTTCATTGGGCCCTTATACATGAACTTTCTTCGCCGCGGGGAAGGACGGAGGGGCATGCCGGACTCCTACCGGCTAAAACCACTGGAGCGGTCATCTTCGGCACCTAAGGGGGGCTCAGGTCCTCGTATGATCACACTAGAGCCGCCCACTGTGTGTCCGCTTGGTGTGGGCACGCAGATTCCCCAATCTACGCATCCACGAACCCAAAGGCCCCCCGCTTTATAGCGACAGCAGGGGATTTCAGGCGTAAGGGAATTAGGTGACAGGGCGGTAGTTACCCCGACGCGCTCGCTCCTTCTGAGCCAGGCTCTAAAGAGCGGCAGAACGGCCTCTACGACGCATTTGATCGCAAACTGTTATAGGAAGGCCTAGAGATACCCGCAGTGTATAAATGGAAGTAAAAGCCTATTAAGTAACTCTGCATCTTTGGTATTAAGAAAGTTCTAAGTCAATACATTTTTGTTGGCAGAATACTATGGTCTTATTGCCATGTCGACTAACTGACTAATTATTATTCACCTACCAACACTCAAATGAACATCTTGCAAAGAATACCTATTACCGAATAGATAGGTACTTAACTTCAATCAAAAAGCTAGATAATACCTCCCCTCCCACAGTATTCTCAAAATTTAATATACAACCGACCTTATTAGCGTTAGGACTTATTAGCTTACCACCCTATCTTGATCAACTTCCCTCAAGTGTGGGTTAATAAAGGGCGCATTACTGTGTAAACATGGTCACGTGGCCTCCCGCCGGCAGTCACGTGACTAGGTAGAGATCACTCGCGCGCCCGAAATTTTCTGTTTGGTTTCGCGCGGTTTTTCATGTGAAATTAAGAAGTTCTGTTTCTGACGGCCGAATACTTTTTAGTTCTGGTTCCTTGCACTATTTCGCACACAATAAAAGAAGTCGTTGGTTTCTTTCAAGTATTATCTTAATGATCTTCAAGTAATGCTTAAACAAATGCTGATACGTTACTTAACATTTAAGACTTTCTCAATTATTAGAAATACCCGTTTTCGGTTGGTAGCGCATCTCAAATAGTTGAGAAGTTGCTTCAGTATTCGGCCGTTAGATATTCGAATGAGATGAAAGATATACAAGACTAATGGCCGAATATTAAAACGCCACTCAATGTATAAGAACCACTAAAATATGTGATTCATCAGAATTTGGTATGATCGCATTAAGTGGAACTTAATACGATGTAATGTTTCATTATTCAGCCCTAACAGCCGAATTACAGTACGAGAATCAAAGCTTAAGTAGAACTTGAGTCAAGACCTTTTACGTAGGCTTAATATTAGGTCTTTATCTATGAAATTGCCGTTTTGTACGACATAAAGTATATCAAAGTAATCACCCATCCAATCAATGCATCTTTGCCAACGCAGTGGCAAAGTCTTTTTGAATAAACCAGATGGACGGGAAGTGCCGGAAGAATCCCTTTAAAGGCATTTTGTACTGCCTCTCGGAATATCGGATATTGAATTTTTGTCCCGCCAAAAAGCTATCCGAATTCTGGAAATAGTAGAAGTCTGTAGGCGCAAGGTCTTGTGAGTACGGCGGATGTCGGAGAGCTTCCGAAACCAGCTCTTGTAGCTTGGAGACCGTCTGTTGCGCAGCATGGGGTTGTCGTGCAAGAGCAGGGGAGACGAGCGATTCAAAGCTGGTTGTAGATATGCGAGCTTCTCCATCATAGTGTTCAATTCTTCACACTACACATCTGCAGTTATACTCATCCCGTTTGGTATGAAGCTGTGATTAATCACACAGGCACTAGACCACCAAACAGTGACCACCACTTTGCTAGGGGTCATTTTTCGTTTAGGGCATTGATTCGGTGCTGAACCAGGATCTAACCAACTTGCTGAGCGCTTGCGATTGTCAAACAGAATCCATTTTTCGTCGCAGGTAACAATGTGGTCCAAAATTCCTTCGTTTCTGTGCCTGTTGAGAAACGCGATGCAGGCCTCGACGCGCACGTTGCGCTGATTATCGTTTAGTTCGTGGGGCACCCATTTGTCAGTCTTTTTTACCTTCAAAGTTTTCGCACGACCACGTATACGCGGTTCATTTTTCAGAACGGAAGCGGGCAAAGCAGTAACGGTTTGTGTGTTTGTTTGTAGTGTTCGTTCCATAAACGTCGTTGATGTTGCATGCCGCTTGTGCCGCGTATCCATGACAACGAAAAAGACACATAATACAGATTTTGAATAATGAAAACCATATTTATAATATAAAATTAATTTGACATTATAATTATTTTTATTTGAAATGGCCGGTACGGCAGAATGGCAATTTTATAGGTTCACCTATTATTTGATTAACGCAATCTGGCCTTGAGCTTTACATAAGTTTTGATTCCCGGAGCCTAAAAAGGCCGCTTTAGCAGAATCATAATATGAATCACATTAAATATCACCAAATGGTCCAGAAGGCCTAAAAAGACCGTATTAGGTTTTATTTATGAGGCATAATAATGATCTCAATACGATTCACATTAGAAATCACAAAATGGTCACTTAATCATAACTGACTATTAACGTGACCATTTTGTGATTTCTAATGTAATTCATATTATGATTCACCTAAAGCGGCCTTTTTAGGCCTCCTGTTCTGTAATATGGGCCTTAGACATCTTTGGCACAGGCTGCAACTCATCATTCATCATTTCGGCCGAATGAAGTCCACTGCTGGACACAGGCCTTCCCCAAAGATCACCACAACCACCGATATGGATGTGTTGTGGGCTCATTGGGGGGTTTTGCCATAATCGCCACGCTTGGCAGGCGGGTTGGCGATCGCAGTTGAGTTGTTAATGTACTCGAAGGACACTGCTGCCCATCCTCCGGCTAATCCCTTAGTCGACTTTTACGACACCCATAGGAGGAGATGGGGTGGTGGCATTCTGAGCCGGCACCACACGGCAATCTAAGCATGACAAAAACAGTAATGTATAGTTTCTACAATTATTATCTACAAAAAGAATCCCTCCCAGAATAAAAATAATTATGCTGATTAATTAAGAAATTATATAGAAAGTAAAACCCAAATGAAAATCTGCTAACTATAGAGTAATTACACCAATTAATTACTCAGAATAATGAAAGTAATTACAAAAAACATTTAGATATAGTCGTTATCGTGTTACAAACTTGATTGGTGCTTTTGACCGATTTTTAACCACCATTTAGTAATATGCTTCGGGCGCCATCTTGTCAAATGTGATAAAATGTAATCTATAATGCTTTAGTTAAATGTTTAATTACAGTTGTTCCAAGCGATAAATCACTCTATAGATTATGTTTTCATTGAAAAAGGTCAGGTGATGTGAAAGTAAACAATACATCTTGCCAAATATGAACGCATTAACACCGCAAGCAACATTACCTTTAGAAAAAAAAAATAACGAGAATATAATAATACTTGACAGATTTTCTATAACTGTGTAGGTCCGGTCACGAATAGGGCTACCCTATCTCATTACGTGGGTGTCATAGAAGGTGACTAAGGGAGTTTAGAACCCAGTACGGACCATTAAGCACTTTGGGTTACCTGCAGGTGGCGGGTAAACCAGCAACACTAGCATACCCAAGGAGGGCTGGTATCAGGCACCTGGCCGACTGTAAAACTCTTTTGCCAAAACCTTTGCAATATGACTAGTAATACATATTGCGCCGACCCCAAGTAACTTGGGACCAGTGCAGGAAGATGATGATGACTCGCAGCTTTTCTAACGGTGCAGCTAAGGTTACATATAGGCCAATCCATCGTCTCTCATGGTTTGTAAGAGGCAACTGAAGAATTGTATCAAAATGATGGGTAGCTGCTTCCGCTCTTTATGTAGAATATATAGTAAATGTGAAATGTAGTAATTTTCATCGTGTTATACCTAATGCATACAAGAACAGCTGAATGTTTATTATAGCAGTCATAAAAAAGGCCATATCCTTTTGCATCTTTTTGGAGTAAAGTAAATTATTCCGCTTTCTTAAATCTGTAATAAACATGAACATTGTCCGTGTGGTCTCCGGATTAAGAATACAGCACCACTCCATCTCCTCCATGATGAGCAGCAGCGTCCCTTCTGTGGATCAGTAGCCATACTGCGCTCACCAACCTGCATGCCAAGCGTAGTGAGCAAGTGGCAAATTCCCCCCAAAATAATGACACAATTTTGTTAATCTATGGGGAGGCTTTTGTTCGGTAGTGGACGTCCTCTGGCTGAAATGATGAAACTTGAACATAAAAACGAACTGTACATACACTGGCAGAACTAAGGACGCTAGTCAAAAATAGTGAGACCACGAAAAAAAATATACGATGCCCACTACACTGTGATTTCTTCTGTATCGTGGGTACAGTTTACAGACATAAATGACACATGCACAAACACCCAGACCCGTAAAAACTATCTGTAGATCATACGCATATTTGTGCCGTGCGAGAATCGAACCCGCGACACGTAGCGCAGACACCCGTGTCGTTGAAAATGAATAAGAGTATAAATAAATGCGTCATACTCGTGAACGGGTGCCGTAATGTGGGACTGGTCTGTCTACAGAAATATATCAATAGGGCAGTCCTTACTGCAATGCAAGCTTTTTTAATGCAACTTCATTATTATTTTACTTTATCTATTTCACACTGGCAGTACATTATACTCACATAACTTAATTCTATTGTAACTATCAACAATGTTTTGTTCCAACCGAGTATCCTTAAGACACCTCTCTCATTTTTTATTTTAATAGAGTTTTTTATGTAGGTTTTTGCTGGTTCTTCTCCATAGTATAACTTCCTGGAGCCGTGCAACACATTCTGATTATTTAGAAGTGCCTGTAAATGGTTTATATGAATCCACTCCCACCGGGATACAGCACTCTTGCAAAGCGATCTGGAAAGGCTGCGCATGTGGTGTAATGCAAATGACATGGACCTAAATATTAATAAATGCTTCCACATTAAATTTACCCGGAAAACCAAAATCACAGATTCTTTTATACAACACCTTGGTACGTAGCATACTTGAGTATTGTAGTACAGTCTGGAGACCTCATTATGCCACCCATACATTAAGGCTAGAAAGATTACAAAAGAGATTTGTTTGGCATTTGTCCAGCAAGGACAAGGTAGCCAGAAGACTATCATCATACCATGAGAGACTTCGTCACTTTAAGATGTGTAGTTTGGAAAAGCGTCGAAGTTTGCTGGATATGACCTTTTTGTTTAAAATCCTTGATAATAAGATAGACTGCATAAAATTGCTAGACAAAATTTCATTTCGAGTGCCATGCCGAATTCCTCGCTACCCCATAAAATTGTTGGTTCCACCGTTTCGTACTACCGTGCTGGGTTTTAATAAATATAGATGTCTTCTCAGACTCTCTATTGAAATGTCGCAGAAACTGGTTGGAGACACTAGACCCAGATAAAGATGGTTAGAGTAAGACAGTGTTTACTTTTGCTGCTGGTCGACACTTAGTTCTTACTTTTTATATTTTGTTTTGCTTTATAAAGTTGTGTATAAGTGCTAAATTATTACCATTGTTTTGTTTTTGGAGTTTACTGTTTAATTTTGGTTTGTTTAGCATGTCGTGTTTACCTGTAATTGATAATGCAATTAGCTGTAAGTACTTTAATGTATGTTGTATTTAAGCATGTATTATTGTAATTATCGTTGGTGAACCTAATAAAGAAAATAAAATAAAAATAAATAAAATAAAATAAAAATCCTTTGAATTTGTACCTATTTGAATTTGAAATAAAGTGCACAAAGAAAATTAAACAAATTTATTTTGTAATTAAAAATGTAGGGGAACTTGATGATCAACAGGTGAACAACTCTTAGCAGGTGAGGTGGTATCATCTTGAAAACGTCTACAGGCAATAAGGAATTAAAGTGAATACTTGTACACGGTTTTAAATGACACATCAGTTGGATATGGTGTCTTTTCCATCTATGCGCTGTCAAAACAACCGCTTATTTCATTACTATATTAAATGTAGGCGTTAATTATTCTGTTATATTGAATATTGTGAGAATCAGCTGCTTGCTTTCATTACTACAATTTCGCAACAATATATTTAATATGTCCTATGCGCTCTATGTATGTAAATAGCACCAACTATTTCATAGCCGGAGGATGGGCAGCAACGTGCTTCGAGACGGGATCGCCAACCCGCTTGCCAAGCGTTGCGATTATGGCCTGTGTGTTGCGGCCTTTGAGAAGGACTATGCCTTGTGGAATTTATTCGGCTTCAATGATGATTATGCTGATGATAGTGGTGTACACTTTTCTATAATTACGCGCATTATTGCCCAAAGTCATACTGGTTTCGTTTTATTTCCATTGACATTAACGATAAGCATCATTTAAATACTTTTGGTTCAGGAATCACACTTAACTTTGAGATTTCATAATTTTACTTTATTATTCGTCACTTTGGCCGGATTTTCTCCGCTGATATGAGAGTACCGAAGTATAGATATAGATGAAATGAGCTATCTATAACTTCGTATATACTATTCTGTCAAGAAAGTAACGGGAAAAGATCAATAATACACAAAATGTTTGTTATTCATCCAAATTTATTTTATCACCTTCAAAGTATATTCCTTTAGAAACGATACACTTACGCCAACGAATAATCCAATCATCAAAACATTTTTTAAACGCTGTTTCCGCAATTGAGTTCAATTCTCGCCGCGAATCCTCCTTTATGTCTTCTACCGATTGAAAACGGGTGCCACGAAGTGGTAATTTGAGTTTAGGAAAAAGAAAGAAGTCGGCTGGAGCCATATCTGGTGAATATGGTGGTTGCTCGTTGTAATTGGTGAGTGTTTGGTCAAAAATTCGTTCACAATGATGGCCGTGTGTGAAGGCGCATTATCGTGGTGCAAAATCCAAGAATTTTCTTTCCATAAATCTGGCCTGTTTCTTAGAATTTGCTCTCTTAAATGTCGCATAACGCTCAAATAATTTTCTTTATTTACCGTTTGACCTTCCGGCAAGAATTCCGAGTGCACAACACCGCGATAGTCAAAGAAAACAGTCAACATGACTATGACTTTTAATCGACTTTGGCGTGCTTTTTTCGGTTTCGTTTTAGTTGGAAGGCGCCACTCCGAAACTTGTTGACTAGTTTGCTCGTAAACCTATTCTCCCAAAAACCCATTTCTCGTCACCAGTAACAATGCGTTTCATGAATGTTGGGTCGGAATTGACTCGTTCTAGCATGTCCTCAGCGACTCTCATGCGATTGAGTTTTTGAAGAAAATTCAGGTATTTGGGACTAGCCGAGCGGTAACATGTTTCATACCCAAATAATTAGTTAAAATGGTACGGATCGACTCGTGAGATACAGAAAGTTCGGCGGCTATGTCTCTCAAAACCTACGTCAACTCAATATAAATGTCAATTCAACTTTAGCTCTTTTTTAAGGCTTCTGAAAAGTAATCTCCCACAGTTTCGCCAATGTCAATATATATCGGCAACATTGTTAGGGGTTCAGATTAATAAATCTTTAAATATTCATAAAATATGTCAAATAATAAAAAATTAAATGTATGTCGGTAACGTTATACAGTTTTCAATATTTGAAATGTAAACAAATACTTATGTCCAGTTCCAATTCCAAGTCTTTTAAAGGGTTCCATTGGTCTGTCGATGATTCTGCCAATATCAAGGTTGGAATTGAAAACCGTACGACGTCGTTCACATATTTTATAGAATTTTTAAAGTTTTGAGAAATATGTTATGAATACGTAAAGATTCATTAGTCTAAACACCGTACGACGTTGCCTTATTTGACATTGGCGAAATTCTGGAAGATACTCTGCAGAAGCCATAATCTAAGAGAAGAAGAGGAAGAATGTCAAGGTTGGATAAAACTAAAACATATTCCAAAGAAAAACCAAAATATTAAAATGCCCGTGATAGAAAACCGAATCTGATCTTATTGAGTAACCTAAAATATTAGAGCAAAATCATTTTTTTAAACTTATGTCGCGCTTCCTCGTATTTTCCCGCCAATCTGCCATGTCGGAACTGTCAGTGTCCAATGCGCGCGCACTTGACGTACGTAGCCGGCTGCCGGCGGCCATCTATTTAAATTTGAATAATACCAATAGCTATTACACGATACGGGCGGATTATAATCCACATCCGTCAATCTGTGAAATTGTGATGGTTTTTGCTTGTATTAAACTTGAGTTTCTTACAACATGTTTGTAGTACCTTCATCAACTTTGTTTTAGAATATCCTAGAAGCCAAATAATATACTTATTACCTTCAACTACATTTTTTAAATAATCAGTGACGATTTTATTTTTCCTGTACTTATTTTAAATGTCTTATTAATTTAAGGCTCTCTATTTTACTATGGCTATTATCGATTCATATCAGCCACAGGACATCAACTGCTGAACAAAGATCCATTGATAGAAGAAAAATATTTATGAGACAAAGTAACGTATTCACTGCATATAATGAAATAAACAAGTCGAGTTTAAGCGTTACAGACATTTAAGGTACCGTGTGGTGCCGGCTCAGAATGCCACCACCCCATGTCCTCCCATGGGTGTCGTAAAAGTCGACTAAGGGATTAGCCGGAGGATGGGCAGCAGCGTCCTTCGAGTACATTAACAACTCAACTGCGATCGCCAACCCGCCTGCCAAGCGTGGCGATTATGGCAAAACCCCCCAATGAGCCCACAACACATCCATATCGGTGGTTGTGGTGATCTTTGGGGGAGGCCTGTGTCCAGCAGTGGACTTCATTCGGCCGAAATGATGATACCTAATATAACAAATACTAAATATAAATAAAAGTTACACAACAATAAAATTTAAACCGCGTTTTAAATGCATTGACCATAACTACGTACTATTTGAAATCAGAGGCCAATTTTAATAATTACGCTGATGACTGTTTAATCTTTTTGCATACATATCGCATCGAAACTAACTTTTTTATTAAAATTATACGGTAGTTAAAATAAAATAAATAATCTGTAACGACACCGGTCACCTTAATCATCCTGCGACCACGAATGCTGCAATATATTCCAAACGTCAGGGAAAACAAAAATCTATAATTTACGCGATGTAATCCGTTTCATCATATCAGTCAAAAAACGTCCACTGCTGAACAAAGGCCTCCCCCACAGATTTCCACACCGAGCGGTTACATGCTACCCGCATCCAATGGCTCCCAGCGACCTTCACCAGGTCGTCAGTCCACCTCGTTGGAGGTCGTCCCTCGCTGCATTTTCCGGTGCGCGGTCTCCACTCGAGAACCTTTTTACCCCAGTGGCCATCAGTTCTACGTCCAATGCCACTTCAGTTTACTAGTCCTTTCAGCTATGTCGGCAACTTTAGTTCTACGAATTTCCTCATTTCTGATTCGATCTCGTAGAGAAATACCAAGCATAGCCCTCTCCATAGCTTTCTTATGAGGCCAATGGTAAGTGACCACGTCTCTATCCCATATGTCATCTGTATCCGTTTAAAATTGTTTTATGATAAATTGATAATACATATTATTACCTACTTTATCCAAAGTAGATACTACACTAGTAAATCTCAAGATGACTCGGACACAAATTATATCTAACATTCCCCTTTTATCCTTTATTATTAGCAAACTATGTGTTATAAAACTTAACTGCAATATTTCCCTAATCATGGTAGTTATATGATAAACCCAATCATATATAAAACGCGGGCATAAAATTATGGGACATATCCCATAATAACGGCTTAAAGACACGCACTCCGTCCATTGCGGCGGGCGAGAGCATAATGCGCAATGTGCGCAGTAATAATTCTAAATTCAAAACTGAAGAAGTTACGATGGCCGGTCGCGCACGGGCCGGTGTTGCCAGTTATATAATTAGAAAATGAAAGGGTGGCGCGCACGCAGCCCGGGGCTCAACCACTACTATCGCTCACCATCGAGCCTGCTCCCGCTAGTGTTGTGACAACGATTTATTGTCGATTTTCTGTAATGTCTGATACCGATGAATTTAATATTTTCCTAATTCGAGGGCTGCAAGTGGCATTTATTAAAAAAAACCATGAATTGCTACAATTGATAATATTGGGTACACATATCTATCATTATTCCGTAAAATTTTATGTAAATTACAAGTCACAAGTGACAAACAAAATCTAATCCGTTTAAAAATTGTTTTATTTTAATGTGTAATAATCGCGAAAACCTAAGACATTACTATACAGGTATTGCACAAACTACGTAAATTATACCATATTTCCCACCAATACCTTTAAATTGTACCTTCGAGAATATATGTCAATCAGACCACAAGACGTAAGTAAAAAATCCAATCTTAAAAATCGCACATTGAGCGCAGTAGCTAATCACTTGTCATTCTGCGTCACGTCTCTCGAGATCGATCCCGAGACGGAACAATTATTTGTATGGCTAACAGATAGCTGAGGTCAGTGTTTGTGCGTGTGAAATTTATACTATAAACTTTACCTACGACACAGGAGAAATTCTAATGCGGGGTTTTTTAAAGGAAATTATTTATTTATCGATATTCCCTAACAGCCAGCACTAATATAAATATATACTCCCCACCCCGGAGGGCAAATGGCAACATTCTTTATTTTCGAATATTAATAAGGAGCGTGCAACATTACACCGTATTTCACATTGGGTAACATCATTATCATCCTTCTCGCTTGTACTAACAAAAAACGATATCTATATACTCTTCTAATGTTCGAATTCCATATAATGTGGACCTTTTCGGTGCAAGATGGTAGATCTACGAAGATTTATCTAAGTTCTATAACGACTTACATATCTGCATACATATTTATAGGCTTTAAGTAATTACTACCTTTGTTCGATAACTCATTCAGTGAAGGAAAAATGTAATGAGAGTAAATTACGTAGGTGTGTCACTAAGTAATAAAGTTGCAATGATTTCTTAATATTGTTAAAACGCCGTTAATTTTATGCCTGAAATTAAACAAGGTAAAGAATACTTGGGACTTTATTCAAGCTCATACCAAGGTCCGCTATGTATGAAGTAGTTACAATATGTTGTGGTATAATAGAATAGGTACTTATTATAAGGTAATAAGTATTACACCACAAAATATATGACACATGTTACCAAAAGTAACCGTTCTCTTTGTTCTTTGTATATGAAGCATATGTATCTATTTTAAAATATTGTACCTACCTATATGACAGACTAATGTGTTGCTGGGGAGTTTGTTGCGCCGTTTCTTCTCCCCAGCTTAAACAATAGGAAGCGGTGAAGAGTGAGCTTATGGGTCTTTTGTGGACTAATTTCTTACTCTATTTTGAATGAATGATCATTTCATTTCATATGGTACCTACCGTTACCTATTATTAAACCTATTTTGCACTGAGAGCATTGAACCCCAGAGCCTGATTTTAGTATAAACCGAAAACCACCCGCCCGTATGCTGATATAACCGGGCGCTATGAAATGCGTTAATTCGATTTAAAAAAAAAACTTATAAAAAAGCATCGAAAGCCTATCCATCCACAATATTCTGGTATTGGAAATCTTTTCAAAGCTCTCCGGGGAGAAACAGGCACGTCTCCTCCTAACCCTAACAAATCTCATCGGTTCGTCAATACCTAGCGCCCCTTGCCTCGCCTATATGTTTAATCAGGCTCTGCCCATAAACTTGAGCACAAACAGGGACACACCGCCTCTGCGCCACCCAGTCATCAACCACCACCAACAACCACCCAGTACATAAATATTTGTGTGTGATATAGATTAAAAAATGTCACCACTTTTTCAATACATGGAACAAAATCAATTCGTGTGTTTTGTCCTATAAGCGATAAGGAAGAAATTAGATTAACGATTGTTAAGTTCAAGTTTTACACAAAAGTAAACAAGTATTAGGTAGGTCCAACTTCGAGAAAGAGGTCAATCGTCGAATCCGACTCGGCTGGGCAGCGTTCGGGAAACTTCGCAACGTCTTTTCGTCAACAATACCGCAATGCCTAAAGACGAAAGTCTTTAACCAGTGTGTGTTACCAGTGATGACATATGGAACAGAGACGTGGTCACTCACAATGGGCCTCATAAGAAAGCTCAAGGTCACTCAGCGAGCTATGGAGAGAGCTATGCTTGGTATTTCTCTACGAGATCGAATCAGAAATGAGGAGATCCGTAGAAGAACTAAAGTTATCGACATAGCTGCAAGGATTAGTAAGCTGAAGTGGCAATGGGCAGGGCACATTGCTCGTAGAACTGATGGCCGTTGGGGCAAAAAGGTTCTCGAATGGAGACCGCGCACCGGAAAACGCAGCGTGGGACGACCTCCAACGAGGTGGACAGACGACCTGGTGAAGGTCGCTGGGAGTCGTTGGATGAGAGCGGCATGTGACCGCTCGTTGTGGAGATCTAAGGGGGAGGCCTTTGTTCAGCAGTGGACGACCTGTGGCTGATATGATGAAACAAGTATCAAATGGTGAAACTGGGCCCGTTCCAAGTACTGAAATTCCGAATGATCGTAAACCAATATGGAGAATTACCGGCTCTACGCGGGACACCGTTCGACTTTCGTAACCCTCAGATAAACTGTAGTTTTAGTATTAGATATTTGTAGAAGTTCGTTGGTGCTAATGTACTGATATAAAACCTTCAAGGATGACGTTCACCTATTTGGTAACCAAGACTTGGGTGTTGACAAAACTGACTGATGTTATGCTCTACTACTTTCTTTTCGAAACTATCAACCTATTGATGCTTATAAATAAGGTTAATATAACAAATCTAACCATTAAAGAAAAAAAGTGAGTTGTTCTAACGAATCTCAAGTATTATGGCATAAAAGTGTTATAAAGGATATCGGGAGCTAACGAGGCACAAAACACACAGCGGCTGCCGCGTTATATGAGGCGTAATATGCGCCTGCGCATGAGGACAGAAGTAGTGGCACAGTCAATCAGAGGTTGATGCATTAATTAATTTGGGTATCGTAATACCCAAATAAGGATATTCATTGTCATCACAATAAACTTAAGCCATGTTGATCCTAGCAACGACAACCCCTCTATTTAGTTTAGCATAGATTTTTTTTAACGTTGCGCTATACTACCATTTGTCCTGTGTCGTACCGACATAAATTCCACACACAATACATCCAGACCCTGAACAACTACCTGCAGATCATACAAATATTTGTTCCGTGCGGCAATCGAACCCACGACCCGGAGCGTAGCAGCCGACTGTTTCAGCCACTACACCAGCCGCGCCAGTGCTATACCTGAGGATATCCAGTGGATGAGCAGCAACATTCTTTTATGTGTGAAAAATAACATACTGCGATTGCCAATCCGTCTACCAAGCGAGGTGATTATGGCAATAACGCCGAGACGGTAGTTACCCCGGTGCCGCCTCGTCCTTCTCCGTACGCGATCGGTTCTCCCGATTCCACTCTCAGGTCTCCTTCTGGAGCATGACGCTCTCACATGCTCCAAACAGCGGCAGGACGGCCTTGACGACGCGCTTGGTCACGAGAGATATCTTTGTAGGATATGTATTTAAGATACGCTGTATTTATGTAGCATAGATTCGTCATATTGGTCATTTATACGTCCACTGCTGAACAAAGGCTATTTTTTTTTTTTCACACTAGGATTTCTCCTGTGTCGTGGGTGCGTTTACAGACATGAATTCGACACACAATACACACAGACCCGGAACAACTACCTGCAGATCATACAAATATTTGTTCCGTGCGGGAATCGGGGGGAATTTGCCTATACTCACCACGCTTGGCAAGCGGGTTGGTGAGCGCAGTATGGCTACCGTTTCACAGAAGGGACGCTGCTGCCCATCCCTCTGATTTAGATTCCCTTAGTCGCCTTTTACGACATCCACGGGATGAGATGGAGTGGTGCTATATTCTTAATCCGGACACCACACGGACATCACACAGCCTAGATTACTCTCTGAAAAGTCCATGACCTGCCAATGAAAATCCTGTCAAAATCGGTTTAGCCGTTTTGGACATTAGGACATACAGACGCTTGTTTGGGTTTTAGTAACGTACAAATTACCATATGAACTTAAGGAAAAACCTTTATTTCGTAATCCCAGACACTTCAATATTCTTTATTTGTTCAGATTTACCATCATCATCGTCATATCAGTCAAAGGACGTCCACTGCTGAACAAAGCCCTCCTCCATAGATTTCCACAACCAATGGTAACATGCCACCCGCATCTGACGACTCCCAGCGACCTTCACCAGGTCTTCTGTCCACCTCATTGAAGGTCTTCTCACGCTGCGTTTTCCAGTGCGCTGTCTCCACTCGAGAACCTTTCTACCCCAAAGCCTATCTGTTCTACGAACAATGTGCCCTGCCCATTGCCACCATTTACTAATCCTTTCAGCTATGTCGGCAACTTTAGTTCTTCTACGGATCTCCTTATTTCTGATTCGATCTCGTAAAGAAATGCCAAGCATAGCTCTTCTCCATAGCTCGCTGCATGACCTTGAGCTTTCTTATGACACCCACAATGAGTGACCACGTCTCTGTACCATATGCCGTGACTGGTAGTGGTAACACACACTGGTTAAAGACTTTCGTCTTGAGGCATTGCGGTATTGTTGACGAAAATACGTTGCGAAGTTTCCCGGACATTGAACTTGTATAGTAATATTGTATAATAAATAATGTAATTGTATAGTACCAAGCTAATAATATTATATTAATTTTATAATATAATTAGCTGGGACCCGCGGTTTCACCCGCGTGTAGTTTAAAAAGAGATTTAGAGTACTTCGACATAGACACTTGACATAGAATATGTGGTATATTGGATTTCAAGGGTTTTATTTTTATGCGCGGATCCCTAATTATTTTTCTAAAATAAAAGTAGCCTAAGTTATTCCTTATAATATAATATGCCAGTGAAAATCGGAGATTACCCGGAAAAAACAGACAGACAGACAGACAGACAGACAGACAGACAAAAAAAAATGATTTTTTGTTATATGTACCATATATACTTGAATATGCATTTAGTAAAAAGCTGTTATTTTGAAGTTACAACAGCCACTTCAATTTTATTTATTCGAACGAAGTTCTTTACGGCAGGCTTGGAGGGGATAGGGATTTTGCTGCGCGACCGAACTGAAAAAAATGTGATAGTAAAACCGTAAGAAAAAATCCGTGGAAAAAAGTGCGTGGAATAAAACCGTTAAATGAGACGTGCGCAGGCGCAAGCGAGTAGTGTATAAGTGTCGATTCTACATTAGCCGAAGGAACTTCGTTCCTACCTGGTGTCCCACGACACCACATAATTTTTGTATAGATAATTATGTAAGTCATATCACAGCGACAAAACAGAAACCAGGTTTTCGGAGTATGATGTTATCATTGAACACATATATTCATCTATCATGTCCTTGGATGATACTCATCCGAAGAGTAGTCACAACTTGCATTTTGACACAGGTTCATTTCTTTTTTATCTACATGCATTATAATATTCACTTTGAATTTGCCTAATCTCAAATACTTATCACTACAATTACACACAGAACACCTTACAGACGTATAGCTATCATGACTTTAAGTTTGTACGTCACTTCATTCGGCCGCCCGTGTACCCTCGCAAACGCAAACCTCGTGAATGCAATTAAATCTTGCAGAATACAGCATACAGTAAACTCTTGATTACGGTCTGAGCTAACATCAAGGCCAGAGGACCTCGCCAATAAAACGTTCTGCACTGATATCATTCCCTGTACACATAACTAGTAGTTTTTAAACGAAATGCGTTTTTAATTCATTTAAGTCAGTTAGTTAGCCAGTAAAAGAAGATTAAATCGACGTTGAAGTTAATTTCTGCTTGACCCGGCTCCTATTACTATCTGCCAAAATTACCTAGGAAAATAGATTTCGCAGAACACATAATATTATTACTAAGTAAAAAGTATATGGTAAAAGGGTTAAATAATTATAGTTTCTAGAAAACCTTTGATATTTTTCTCACAGCTATTTTAAAGCTTATTATAGTTTCTCGGCTGCCTATCTCTAGGACATTAGAGTCACATTCCTATGAAAACGATATCATTTCACGTCAATTTCTAAACAATCTTATTGTCAAGTACCTGTGATATTGGTGTTATTAAAATGCCGTTGAAATTCGTGGCATTACTGACGGCCCCGGGGAGGACTCACAAATGTTTGAAGAACACCATGATTGAATGGTGTATTGGGATAATCAAGCAAATACTATCTGGTAATATGAATTTAGAAAAAAGTGACACGGGTGCCAATAGTGAAAATTTAAGGAGTTTTAAGCATAATATATGTAAAAAAATCATAGTGGATCAAATAAATATCTTTAAGTACTTGAAAGTGCAAATAAATAGATAGATAAGAACTTATTTGCTTTTCGTTCAAGGCTTCAAATTATTTTCAATTTTTTTAATGCAATATTGTTACAATGTAACGTTATTGCTATCGATCCATGGTCAAGACACCTCATGGTTACCTCACTGGACTACCAAAAACCATAGCGTGTCGCGTGACAAACTGCATCGAAGTCACGCGCATATTTCGTATGGGAAACGGACTAATGCCCCTGCCCTTTCGTCCTTTAGCCTTGGTTCCCAGAGAGCTGCCGAATTGCAACCATGCACCTTAGGAATGCATTAATAAGACCTAAAATATTCCGACTGTTACACCGACGTGCAACGTACACATGCTAGACGAGCTCTACCAGGCCATTCTTTACGAGTGCGTTGTTGTATGTGAGTGCATTAATGGTTTCATTATGGTGTAGAGAGCGGGATGTAACCAATACTCTAAGAGTCAAGTAGTCCTATCAGATATATTAGTTTTTAGACGGAGTGGACCTTATCCTTGTCGGCGGACGGCTGACGATTTTAGAATATATTTTAAAGGGTACAGCCGCTCATTTTACCAATCCTTGCGATGATTTTCTTGTGCTAGACCAATCGATTGTTCTGTGGTGCCGGCTAAGAATACCACCACCCCATCCCAACCTGTGGGTGTCGTAAATGGTGACAGATGGCAGCAGCCTCCTTCGAGAACATTTATAACTCAACTGCGATCACTAACCCGTCTGCCAAGGGTGGCGATAGTGCCAAAACCCCTCCAATAACCTCACAACACAAACCCATGCCAGTCGTTGTGGCAATCTTTGGAGGTGGCTTCTGTCCAGCAGTAGACGTTTTTCGGCTGAAACGTTGATGATGATGATGAGGCCTTACCTGAGAAACGATTATAGTTATGGAGATATTGAAAGTAAGTAAGTCAATATATATTTTTCACACAGACAGTGTTTTTGTGTTAATTTTAATATTATTCTATTATGCTCCACGTTCCCCGTCTCGTACAATACAACACACACGTAGGCACAGTCAATAGCGTGCATTAAATGCGCGCTACAATTAACAGCTGTTTTTATCAAAGTCACTTCCCAGCAACTATTTACGCTTAATGTTATTTTATTAGATGTAAGAATGCCTAATTTTCGGCTTGATGATGTATCCTCTTACACCTCGTATGCACAAACGTTCATCCATTCATACCAGCTGGAGGACATCATTACAGGCGGTTTTGTGAACGATGTACGATGTCCAAAGACTACATAACTATAATATAACCTAATAAATTATGCATTTCAAAACGAACGATATTCAATAACTTCGACCTCTTACACACCGGTGTATTGAACGGCCCCTAAAACTCGCAATTATGAGTTTTGGGCCTATCATTTGTGCAGGCTAGGTGCGTCTCTGACTCGCTCGTGACTTTCCCGCGATACGGTACACGATTTCTGAATTTGTTTGACGCAAGGCTTTGATGTGGGTGGTGTTGGCGCCAGAATTTTGAGAAACTGTTAATTTGGTTAGGGTTTAAGTTAAATGTATGTTAGCAAGATTATGAGAAGTGTATGGGCCTGCACTGATCTTACTGACTAGGACTTTCAAACTCTAAGGCAGAGACTATAAAAAATAACTGGATTAACTGGAACGGCATTGAAAACATTCAAAAATATTAATATGAAGGAACTGAACTAATAATGTAAGTACGGAACAGCTTTATACTGGTGGTACTCTCATTGCAGAGTCCGGCCAGGTAGGTACAGCTGCAGTTTGGGGGCACTAGTCCACCATCGGTGCCCCCCCTATCTGCAGGGCATCATAGAGGCCTATCGATGCGATAGGCACGTTCGCTACGTGGGCAGGAACGATAGCGTAAAGCGGAGTGAAGTAACGTGCGGGGTTCCGCAGGGGTGGGTTCTCGGCCCCCTCTTATGGAACCTCGCCTACGATGCGGTCTTGCGTGTCGTTCTCCCCGCTGGTGTCTGCTTAGTATGTTACGCTGATGAAACTACCAGGACCTGGAGCTCCCCTTTTGTCAACAATTTGTCAAATCTACAATTAACCGCCTATCAGAGCAATTTGGGTTTCTGAAAAGCTCTTTCGCTTGTTAACAAATTGTCAACGAGTCGATTTTATAATTGTTGAATATTGACCGATTTATCCTGTGCCAATGTTAATATTACTCGTTTATTTGGTTTATTTATTTATTTATTTATTTATTCAAGTACAGCCACATCACTTACATTACAGTTATCGCCACTCAATTTAAAACAGTATTTTGTCTGATGTAAATGACAATAACGGCGTACATAACACTTAATAATTACTTGGCTATGTTAGTAACAAAACAATAAACAACGAGAATACAAAAATAACAAAATAATAATATTGAAAATTTGGATAGTTGTCAAAATAACGAATTAAGTAATGAATTAATAAAGTAAAGAAAAATAAATAAACAAGAATAAAATCAAATCAAGACGAGCCTTCAAGCTGCAAATATTTGATCTTTTTTTTGAAACTATATAGTTTATCATGGAATACGTCCAAATCAGGCATTTTTGAGACTAAAGTGTGATATTCATTGATTATTCTATGAAATGGTGACTGTAGACCTAAATTTGTTTTAACAGTTGGGGAGTAAAAAAGTTTTTTGATTCTGCTTCGAGGATAGTTGACGGGGATTTTAATTGAAAAATTCTGCAAGAAGTAGCTGCATTGATTTTGACCACTCAGGACTTTGTGAAAAAAACATAGATCCAGCAGAATTCGCCGATCGCGGAGACTACACATTTTAAATTTTTTAAGTCGCGTGTCGTATGTATTCCTGTGCGAAAATCCAATTGACATATAAGCTAAATGTCTAGTGAACGCCCTTTGTATGCTTTCTATTCGTTGTGATTGTACCGTGTGAAAAGGGTTCCATACAGCGCTAGCATATTCGAGTTGGCTGCGTACTAACGTATTATAGAGTAGTATTTTGGTTCGTACGTGTTTAAAGCCTTTGGTGTTACGTTTTAAAAATCCTAACATCTGTGCCGCTTTTGTTACAATTTTATTTACATGTGAGGAAAATTTTAGTTTACTGTCAATAATCACACCCAGATCTCGGATTTCCTGAACTTCTTTAAGTTTTACGCCGTCGAGCTCGTACCCCGTAACAAATGGCTTTTTTTTCCTGGTGAATTTTATATGAAAGCATTTACTAGTATTTAGAATCATGCTGTTACACCGACACCAATATGAGATCGCGTCCAAGTCTTTTTGTAAGAAGTATGAATCACCATGAGACTTTACAGTTTTGTATACTTTTAGATCATCGGCAAATAATGAGACCTTAGAGTATTTTATGTGGTCAGTAACATCATTTATGAAGATAAGGAAAAGAAGTGGCCCCAGATGTGACCCCTGGGGTACACCTGACTTCGCGAAATAGGTATTCGAAGTGAAGCCGTTGACAACTACTGATTGCGGTCTCTGTTTTAAATATGATTCAAACCATTTTAGAACTGTGCCACCTATCCCAAACGAAATCAGTTTTTTAAGAAGTATTGAATGGTTAACTCTATCAAAAGCGCTACTAAGATCAGTATAGATCGCATCTACCTGCATTCCTTTGTCGACTTCATTTGAAATATCAGACACAAAGGGAACTAGATTAGTAAGTGTTGAGTGACCATGTCTAAAACCATTCTGAGTGTCCATTATATTATTATTTACAAGTCGTGAAATTACAGGATATAGGATAGATTCAAACAGTTTTGCGAAGCAAGACAGAATAGATATAGGGCGATAATTTCGGGTATCAGAATGGTCTCCTTTTTTGAATACTGGCACAATGCGTGCTTTTTTCCATTCCTCGGGAAATGTACCTTCGCTTAATGACCGGTTAAATATTAGTGCCAGCGGAAGAGTAAATGCAGGTCCACATCTTTTTAAAAATATTGGTGGAATGTTATCGGGCCCAGCACCTTTTGTTGGATCTATTTTCTTAATTACTTTGAGAATTTCAGATTCTTCGATTCTCAGTGAGCACAATATTTGCTGCGTATGCACGTTAGGCTGGAGCATCTGAAAATCCCGTTGTGCGCGTGATGTTGATTCTGGTAGATAGATAGAAGCAAATTGTTTTGCAAATAAATTTACTATTTCAGGGCCTGACTTTGCAACCTGGTCCTCTAATTTCACGCTTGCAGGTATAGACGAACGTCCACCTCGTTTGTGTTTGATGTAGTTCCAAAAAATTTTGGGGTTCTTAGGGATATTAGATTCTATTTTGATTTTGTATTCAGAGAGGCAAGTATTATACAGTGCATGACATCTAGTACGCAGCAGGTGGTATTCTATTTCGTCTCTAGGGTTATTGAATTTTTTAAACATTTTCCTTTTTTTTCTTTTTCTGAAAGCAATTTAATAAGTTTGTAGCTGAACCACGCAGGAAATTTAGATCTATTGAGTGTTAATTTTGGTACAAACCTGTCTATTACACCTCTTAGTATCACGTAAAATTTTAAAAGCATCGAGTCTACATTATCGCAGCTTAAAAACTCGTCCTGCCACTTTACATTTTTTAAATCATTATGCATTGCTGTATAATCGGCCTTGTAAAAATTTAATTTTACATTACACTTTGGACAGGGGTGGACAATATCTTTAAACGGAAAGTTTAATAATACGCTAGGGTGATATTGATAACATTTGCTTAAACAGCTAAGAGGTTTTGATACATATGCGTTGATTGAGTTCGTAATAACTAAGTCTAAGAATCTGTCATCACTATTACCAATACAATTGACTTGGTAGAGATTATTCATATAGATGAAGTTTGTGAGGGAATGTCCAAGTGCAGAGTTGTGATTAGAAGGTACCATGTAGTTACAGTTGTCCTTCATCTGCCAATTGATAAAACTAAGGTTAAAATCACCCAGAATGACAAGATCATCAGTCTGGTTAGCAATGTTATCTGCGTTGTTTAGAAAGGACACTAGAGTTTCCAATTTAACTGGAGGAGGTAGATAAACAACACAAATTGTGAGTTTTCGAGTCGTTGATCCATCTTTGATTAATAATGTTACCCACAAGTCCTCCACGCTAGTCTCCCAACTCTCAATACGAATAGATGGTATGTCTTTGGAGACGGCTAAAAGTACCCCACCTCCGTCTTTTTTAGATTTGAGACTACATTGACGGTCCCTGCGATAAACTATGTACCTATCATCAACCAATTCATTGTTGGAAATGTTAGAGTTAAGCCAGGTCTCAGTTAAGGCTATGACTTTGTAATTGGATGTGAGGATATTTTTTAAAAGTTCATTTGTTTTGGTTCTAAGACCTTGTACATTTTGGTAATATATATCAAGCATTAATGCATCAAATATACTGAAAAAATTACAAGAGAAACCAACTAAATGTATACCTATACTATAAGCTTCAGGCTTTCGGTATTTTTAATGAGCATAGCTTGATCTTCAAAGGTTTTACGCACGAAGATTCGGCCGTTGCGCACCCAAACATATTTGTAGGACATTTCCCGGGCTTTTATGCGTGTTGCAGCGTGCAAGGACTTTTGTGCAGGAGTCAGGTGTTTTGTTTTGTTTTTTTTTTTTTAAAAACTCCGTGTGGTGTCCGCTTTATTCTTAAAGCACCACTCCAACTCCTCCCGTGAATGCCGTAAAAGGCGACAAGCGACGCTGGACGCGACCAGAGGGATGGGCAGCAGTGTCCCTTCGGTGCAACAGCAGCCATATTGTACTCACCAACCTGTCTGCGTGGTGAGCACCTGGCCCCCAAAACACGACACAATTATTGAAATCTATGGGGGAGGGTTTTGTTCAGCAGTGGACGTTTTTGCGCTGATTGATCATCATCATATCATATCGGCCATTTATACGTTCACTGCTGAACAAAGGCCTCCCCCATAGATTTTCACAACTGTGTCATCATTTTAGGGGGGTATTTGCCAATACTCACCACGCTTGGCAGGCGGGTCGGTGAGCGCAGTATGGCTACCGTTTCACAGAAGGGACGCTGCTGCCCATCCCTCTGGTTTAGATTCCCTTAGTCGCCTTTTACGACATCCACGGGAGGAGATGGAGTGGTGCTTTATTCTTAATCCGGACACCACACGGAAAATTGAATGATTGATCATGATGAAAGCCTATTAACACGATAAATACTTAATATGTGACGAAGAAAGCTCCGTAAGCGCAATAATTATAAAGTACGTAAGTAGTAAAATACCAGCATCTAGGCAAACTAATGTTTAAATGTTAAAAAAGTTAAATTAAAATTAACAAAAAAAATGAATGTAGTTTCTTTTCCGGTAATAGCAAAGATATTATTTGGATAGCTTAGTACTCATCTTTACTATAATATAAATTTAAATCGTAGAAAGAAAAAACTGTACATTAGAAAGAAAGAAAGAAAGAAAGAAAGATTTTTATTATTGGCACACAATATACATGGTTACACACATTCTTACAACAAAATTACACATTGTGCCAACAACGGGTCTCCCATTCAGCTATATGCTAAAATACTGCATAGGCAGTATTCCAGCGCTGGTTTTCGATAGGAGGCCCAGGTAACGTACGGACATCAAGTCGAAGTAAATAAGAAAAAAATAAAAATTCAAGCACAAGAACGCAATACCAATCAGGCATCCATCTAAAGGATGTCTCCAGGAGCCCACCGGGAATATTCGTAATTATGCTGCCATGATTGCCGGTCACAGTAATACGTCTCCCTGCTGCCTTTCGGTCAGTAATGAGTAGGTGATTGTAATTGTATTTGTTATCTTAAACATTTGTTATTTTAAACATTTTTGATCTTCTAATAGATGCTTCTTGAGGTTATGTTTTAAACTTAATTTACTGTTACCAGATCGACATGGCGGTGGGATATTATTCCAGCAATGAGTGGCAGCATATTTGAAACAACCCCTAAATGCTGTAGTCCTATATCGTGGAATCGACAGCGGGTTAGTCGCAGATCGGGTGGAATATGAAAGGTAATCTTGCCTCCAAGTTAATTTTTCATATAAATATTTTGGTATTTTCTTTTTAATAATACCAAACAGGAGGATGGTCATATGTACTTTCCTTCTGGCTGCCATTTTCAAAACATTAGCGTCATTTAGAAAAGGTGTGACATGGTTACGAGGCGGGATGACGAAACAGAATCTAGCGCATGCATTTTGCACTCGCTGGACAAGACGCTCAGTTCTTGACAACAAGCAAGGGCCATACACAGTATCGCAGTAGTTTAGTTTTGCTAGAACTAAACTGTCAACTAGTCTTTTTCTTAACGCAACACTAAAGTATTGTCTAAACCTATACAACAGCTTCAGTCGGTAAAAACAATTTTTGACCACATTGCTAATATGGGCCTCGAAGCGTAGCTCGGGATCGATGATCAAGCCCAGGTTACATGCTGTTTCTACTCTCTCGATATTTTCCCCCATAATCGTTATCTCCGGCCTGGCAGACAAAATAGCTTTTATTTGTATTTTGCTGCCCAAGATTATGAATTTCGATTTCGTCGGATTCAAGACCAAGCAGTTGCGCTCCGCCCAGGAAACAACCCTATTCAGCTCCTCATTGATCTTTTGGACAGATGACGTCGTCTCACCGGCACTGATAGGCATGTATAATTGGATGTCGTCCGCATACATATGGTAACGACAATCCAGTAGGCATTGCGTTACATCTGCACTATATATGATGTAAAGAAGTGGTCCTAAATTTGATCCCTGCGGTATTCCACGAGTAACGGGTTGATGGGCGGAGGTAATCGAAGAACCATCTTCCTTTTGTATCTCCACATATTGCGATCTGTCCGTCAGATAGCTGTCAAACCATCGAATTGTATTTCCATCAAATCCGTAATAATTTAGCTTAGACAGTAACAAAGTTACATTTATAGCATCGAACGCCCCCTGTCTAAAACCTGATTGGAGGTCTGGGAGTAAACGATTCACTTCAAGGTATTCTGTGACTTGCAAACATACCACCCGCTCCAGTATTTTTGTATTATTATTCCATTAAATATATTTTGAAAATAATCTCTGTCGCGTGAGGACCGAGACTGATGAAACATTTGTGTTATTATCCTTGTAATAAAGGATAATAATGAAGCCATTTTCTATACGCACGAAGGCATTGTTATTACATAATTCATAAAACAATACAGATTGCGATAGTGTGTGCTTGTTGTCCTGTCTTGGGCGAACTGATTGCGGTGCTACAATTGGGGGAGTTTTGGTTCTTACTTTTGGCGCGCATGTAACATATCTACTTCTTTTAATATATAATATCATTGGCTCCAGTGGTTTTAGCCGGTAGGAGTCTTACTCTTACTCTAGTCATACCCCTTCGTCCTTCCCCGGGCGAAGGATATTCCATGTAGAATTTCCACTGGTCAACATTAAAAAAAACGGTATAAGCAATGAACACCGCGACTGTGGCAACAAATTAATTAATACCTTTCAAATCTCTGCTCACACCAGTCACAGCATAAGTAAAACAAGCATGAATTACGTAATAGTTACCTATTTATTTGCGTCTTTAGGGCATAATTTTATCAATTAATGATTGTTTTAATTTTAATGTTTATTATAATATGAAAACTTTAAATCAAACCATTGCATGCATTTTATTTGAGTCTTTAAGGCCGGAATACTGAAACGCCACTCAATATTTAAGACCCGCTAAGTTTTTTGAGACGCCCGTTTTCGGTAGAACAGCGGGCGTCCCAAATAGTTTGACATATCAGTCCAAGTACGTCCACTGCTGAACAAAGGTCTCCCCATAGATTTCCACAATAATTGTGTGGTCATTTTGAGTGGAATTTGCCAGTGCAAAGCGACGCTGCTGCCCATCACTCTGGTTTAGAGTCCCATAATCGCCCTTTACGACATCCATGGGCGAGATGGAGTGGGTACTATATTATTAATCCGGACACCACACGGCCAAATAGCTTAATGGGTTTTTAACTAATGAGTGACGTTTCAGTATTCGGCCGTAAGGCGCTCTTGTAATCCAAGCTGAACTTAATGCAGTAATTACTTTAGGAGCACCAAACGGTGGCTGCGTTTTAAGAATTTGTGATTTTCACAGCTCTAAACACCCCATATGTAAAGCCAGTATGAAATATCTACATTAATGTATTACACCATTTAAATAAATGTATACGGCATTTATTCTATAATTATTATTTACTACATACCCTACCTATATCGATGCACATTCCGCGCAACTACAACTAACAAAAACATCTTGATAGTGAGCTTTCCAAAATGACCAACAACTAATGACTAATATATAAATTATACAAACGCTATCTATCGTATCTTAGATATAATGACAGAGTTTAAACTGAGGAGCTTCGAATAATATCGACAGTAAGATCGTATCGAAACCCTGACTCATAGCGTAATGATAGGTTTGCTAACTTCTTCACTATTTATTAGGCACAGTTTGTATTCGGTGAATTTTATAATTCCGATCGTCTGAACGATTCTTTGAATTCATAACTGCTCATTTTGACCATCAAACTATTCATTAGCGAATTAGTGTTACGATAGATTCGATTCCTAATTTGTATTCCTTGTTAATAATAACGAACGATGACGAAATTGTCCTAGAAAAAAAAATGAATTGTGCTTACATGTTCATGAAGCGTAATTTTATTTAGCACAATTCTCATTTATTTATTTGTATTCACAATGAGATTTTGTAAATAATAATATATAACATAACGTCTAATTAATACCAACTATTATCCAGTAGCGACATCTATTGTTGAATAGCATTTCAAAATAAAATGATTTAAATGCTATTTAAATATAGATGCCGCTACTAGCTAATAGGTTTAATTAATGAGACAGTGTTATCTGTTATGTGTAAATTATTATTTACATTTCTACAAAATCTTTTTTGAAAATAAACGTCTGAGAATCATGCCAAATTAAATTCCATTTCATGAGCAAATTAATTACGTTTTGTTATAATTATGTGCCAGTAGCTACTAGACGGCAAGACTGGACTCTGGATCAGTTAAATAAGAATACACGTTTAATATGAAATTCATGGCAAATGACATAGACATTAATTTATTCAGATTTATTAACAAGAATTCCAGGGATATTACTTTTTAACGATAAATTACCTAAGTACCTAGTTTGTTACAAGAACACGGCTACCCCCGAATATAAACGTCAAACTTGACAAATCGGCGTTTTTGAAGAAATCGCTTGTCATTCATTCAAGTATTCAACACAATTTAACTGAAACCTCCAAATAAACATGGCTTTACTCGATTTGTGTCGTTTAGATGAGAAAATTAACTTGAAACCCGTTCATGCGCTTGCTTCTTTCCAAGATGACGTGATCGGGTATAGCCAAAACTTTTTAAACAGCTCACAACTCGCGACGCCTCCTTTCGCTAACGTAAGTAAAGGTTATAGTGCCATTTAAACGTTAATAATTCCGCAAAACCTTTAAATTTATGTGTTATTGTTATATTGACAGCCTATAGAAACCCTCGCACAGTTTAATCAGAAGGATGAGACTGGTAAAGCGATCAAAATTCAATTCGACCATGGTACCACTACTCTTGGCTTCCGTTACCAGGTAAGTTTTTAATTGTTATAAATAGCTGAACTCTTATGATAATCAAATATCTTGTAGGTGTATTTTACACAATGATCATCTAAGAATATCCTTGTGGTATCTGGAATATAGCACCACTCCATCTTCACCCATGGATGTCGTAAAAGGCGACTAAGGAATTCTAAACCAGAGGGATGGGCAGCAGCATCCCTTCTTTGGGACATTTGCCATACTGCACTCACCAACCTTTGAGTACTGGCAAATTCCTCTCAAAATGATGACACAATTGTTGAAATCTATGGGAGACGCCTTTGTTCAGTAGTGAATGTCTTATGGCCGATATGATGATGATGATAACTAAGGGCCAGTATATATTGCTCTACAAGCTCTAAGATCAAGCGCAAGATGAAACTCCCAACAATGACCAGACCTAAAGCCTATAATTTAATAATATACTATAGGTGAAAGATTAGACCACTCCTGGCCACCCATAGGTGTTGTAAAATAAACTAAAGGTTAATACTAAGAGGTTGGGCAGTAGCATCCTTCCATATACTTTTAACAACATACTGTGATCACCAATCCACCGGCCAAGTGTCTTAATTATGGCAATATCTCTAATGACCACCTCATTGTAGAGATCAATGAGAGGTCCATATTCAGTAGTGAATGTTTGTGGGCTGATGTGTATAAGTATAATTAATGCTAAAAGTGTTCAGAAACCAATATTTTTCTAAATCATGTGTTTTTAACAAATAGGCCTCCCCTTCTTACCTCTTACCACTTCTTACCACTTTTGAACTGAAGGTAGGTCTGATATTGCAAGAGGCTGGTTAGGTACTGTAATATCAATCCTAGCCATTTATAAAAGAAATATAAATGTTGTATTTGAAGATGTCATTGACAACAATGGTAATTCGGCTGTTGCAGCAAGCTTGTTGGCACATATTGTATTATTAATTTAGAAATGAACATGAGAATAATAAAAGACCTGATCAGCATAATAACAGAGTATAGTATTCATGACATCATTTCGGCCGAATGTAATCCACTGCTGTACACAGGCCTCCCCCAAAGATCACCACAACGACCGATATGGTGTGTTGTGTGCTCATTGGACCCCCCTTCTTGCCATAATCGCCACGCTTGGCAAGAGGCTCATATCCCAGTACCTAATTTACCTCTGAGCACTTGGACCCTACAGTATCACCGCTAAGCAGTAGTGTTTAAACTTTAGATATTACTGTGAACCAGTTAGAATGGCACTGTAGCTAGTGATATTACTGGGCATA
Source organism: Diloba caeruleocephala (assembly GCA_947459985.1). Classification (NCBI taxonomy): domain Eukaryota; kingdom Metazoa; phylum Arthropoda; class Insecta; order Lepidoptera; family Noctuidae; genus Diloba; species Diloba caeruleocephala. The sequence continues at coordinate 7,656,416 of OX381627.1, read as the reverse complement.
AGAGGCTAAACTTTACGTCTCGAAGTAATGAGCGCAGTGTGGTGTCTTGTAGGACTACTCCTGGGTAGTATTCTAATTGTTATGGGCAGGTATATCGCTTACCACCAAACAAATGACTTGCTTGTCTCAGCAAATGTAGTAAAAAAAAAGTCTCAATTTGTTGAAGTAGCCAGTAATGCAACCATAAGAAAGGTCCAATTTTAGATTCTAACCTACCATAAATTGTTTGACATAGGGTGGAGTACTGTTGGCAGTGGACTCCCGAGCCACTGGTGGCCAGTTCATTGGCTCACAGTGTATGAAGAAGATCGTAGAAATCAATGATTATTTACTAGGTAAGTGATTTTGCCCCAATTTGAAGAGTTTGTGAAGTGACTACTTTTTAATATTCAAGGAAGTATATCTTTTTTGTAAAGGATATGATCCTTTTGGGTTATGGATTATTAGTACTCCCATAGGCATGTTTGAGGGGAAAATAATGCACATATTTTTATTATTGAGGATAAGGCAGCTGTGTCAATACATCTACAATAAATTTGCCCAACAAACGGTACACTATCCATTATTACCATATATAGATTCAGGTCATATAACAATGATAGTAACAATCTTGAACCTTTCCCTATATTGAAATTCGACTATGGCCTCTCGAACTCTGTTTCTCCACTCCACTCTAAAATAACTGCTACAACTATTGTGTGTATGAATGTGTTAACACCTCCTTCCGGTGGAAATACGTCAAGTACTTCCTCCACCCCGGGTAAGGGCGGGAAGTATGCCGGACTCCTACTGGCTAAAACCACTGGAGTGGTCATCTTCGGCACCAAAGGGAGCCTCCAGGAACTCAAATAATCTGCATCTAGAGTCACCTTTAAACACATCTCGGAGGGGATGACTGTAAAGCAGTCACCCCCTCTAGAGGGGGAAGGCGACTGTGAGTGTCTGTGAGAGGCCACCTCCCCAGGTACCTCTCTGGGGGATTGTAAAGGAATTTCCCCAAAGCCTCGCTATGCGCTGTGCTGCGCACGGTCGCCTGGTATGAGTACGCACGTTTCCCAATAGGTGCGCTCGCCCAAGGCCCTCCGCTATATAAAAACGACAGGGGGCTCAGGCGTGTTGGACACGGGCGCCCCGGCCATTCTTACCCCGACTCCGTGTCCTCCTTCTCTGAGCGGGATCCCTATCCCGATTCCGCTCTGCGACCTCCTTCTGGAGCATGATGCTGTCACAGAAGGAGACCACAGCACTCCAATTTTCATGCTCTGCCAGCATAGACACACTGCTGACAGACAGAGATCTTGTCCGATCCGATCGACCAGGATCCGCCGCTCGGCAGTCCACGCAGGGCACTCTCCGAGCGTGTGCTGTGCGGTATCCTGATCGTCTCCACAGTGATGGCACTGTTCCGTGACCTCGTGCTCTATCTTGTGTAAGTACGCACCGAAACAACCTTGTCCAGTGAGTACCTGCGTCAGGCGGAATGTGACGCACTCCATCGGAGACAGGCTCCGAAGAGCGGCAAGACGGCCTAGACGACGCGCTTTTGCGCGGACTGTGGCAGCATGAGCCGCTCGCGCCACAGCTCGAGTGCACGCCGCCGAGCATGCCGCCTCAAACTTTCAAGCGCCCTTGAAGGCACACCTTCGACGTTCTGGCGGAGGGAGCGTGTTTGGTGACCCACGCATCCATTTCCACCAGGATATCAAAAGGCGGAAAGTGCGCCAACGGAGTTGCCGCCTCAAAAGACACCGTTCGGTATCCTCGTGCGACCCGTATAGCCGCTCTACATTGCAGACCGTGTATTTGTTCTGCAGCGCTGGTCGACCCAGAATCGAGATGACCAAACAGGCGCTCCGTACTGGGCAACGGGCCGCACGACTCCCTCGTAGAGGCGGCGAACTTGTTCCCTCGGTCCCCCGAGATCGGGTAGCAGCTGGTGCAAGACACCCACTATCCTTTCGACCCGGGGGACAAGACGCTCGAAGTGCTCCTCGAAGCCCCAGTGACTGTCCAGTGTGAGCCCCAGGTACTTCATGTACCGGCCAACCCTGATTTGCGCGTCACCAACGCGTATCCACGAACTGGGTGGTTCGCTGCTCCGCGGCAGTGTGTGGAACCATAGCGCCTCGGTTCTTTGAGGCGCTGTCCGCAGACCCAGTGCGTGAATTTTGGCCACGGATATTGCCACCGCTTGCTCCGCAAACCGCAACCGTTCCCTCGAAGGACTCCACCGTCCCTGCCCACGTAGCGCATGTGCCTAACGCGCAGATAGGCCCCTATGATGCCCTGCAGGTAGGGCGGACACCGATGATGGACTAGTGCAAAAATTGTCTGTTGGAATGCTAATAGATGATTTTAAAATCAATGTAACATTGCCATATGTTTTCACAATTGTCTTTCCTCAGGAACACTGGCTGGTGGTGCAGCAGACTGTGTGTACTGGGACCGTGTGCTAGCTAAACAGTGTCGTCTGTATGAGCTTCGGAACAGAGAGCGAATTTCTGTGGCCGCTGCCAGCAAGTTGATGGCCAACATGGTGTACAACTACAAAGGCATGGGTCTCAGCATGGGCATGATGCTGGCTGGAGTGGATAAGAGGGTGAGTTATTAAGTAGTTTTTTTACAGCTACCAATATAGCAAAACATTATTTATATTAGTTATTGCTCACAAAACATTCTTGCTGAAACTCAAATCTGAATTTTTTATTACTGTGTCACAGAACTTTTTTGTTTTGCTTATGGTGGCCTGCACATCTAACCACTGCAATTCCTGTAAGCCGAGCGAGGCTCAGCAGCATCCCAAAGACATTTCCAGTAGGAAAAAAGACATATCAGAAATACTCTATAGTGTATTTTCTGCAACCAAAAGCAACCTTGCCCAGCATGTTGGTATGATAGACCCATTAGAAACGGTTATTATTTCAGGGCGCTCAACTTTACTATGTGGACTCCGAAGGCACGCGCACGCCCGGCAAGGTGTTCTCCGTGGGCTCGGGCTCCGTGTACGCGTTCGGTGTGCTCGACAGCGGGTACAGCTGGGACCTCTCAGATACGGACGCGCAAGGTGAGCATTTTATCAGATGTCAGATTTTCTGGAACTATATATATATTAACGGGACTCACTGGCAGATAGCTGATGTTATAAGGAATAACTTAGGCTACGTTTATATTAGTAAACTAAAAAAAATGAAATCCAATATACCTACCTAAATGCTTAAATAATCAAATATCCGTTTTTTTCAAATTAAATGGCGGGTAAAACCGCGGGACACAGCTAGTATATATGTTCAGCTCATAGATCGAAATCTGCTAAATAAAATTCAGAACTAGAATTTGCTTTGCTATTCAATACAAACCAGAGTTACATTGCCCAACCTGGGAATACTCGTAGATGCGAAGTCGCACGCTCGGCACACGCCCTTACGCCTGCGATCAGTCGGGCAATAGACAGTGATGGGTTCACTAGTAATAACCTCACATCTCGTTAACCTCGTTTTATGAAGTTCTAACTCGTATGACTATGACAGATTAGTTCAGTCCTCATACCTCGTACATACCATCTCGATCGACAGTCACTCATTAAGTTTACTCACTCACTCATCAGTTGGTTGGTAGTAGGTGAGGAATTAGGCGAGGTGGTTCAAAGTCGAAATAGTCTTTCATTTTGCATTATGAGGAACTAAAACGAGAAAGAGGACTCATAACTAGTCCACGGACCTCTATTGTACATACACGGTGCCAATGTAGGTGTCGCTACCCCGCCATTGATTGACATAACTATTTGCCTTCAGAACTTGTCGCTACCCCGCCATTGATTGATATAACTATTTGCCTTCAGAATTGGGTCGCCGCGCCATCTACCACGCGACGCACCGTGACGCGTACTCGGGCGGCATCGTGCGCGTGTACCACATCAACGACAAGGGATGGGTCAACATCTCCAATGAGGACTGCTCGGACCTACACTACAAGTACGCGGACGAGAAGGCTCTCGCTGCAGCTTAGATTTAGGGACCTTTCTTAATAAATTGAATTATTTGTATTATCTTGTTTTATTTTGTAATATGTAACTATATTTTATTTATTGGACACTTGCAATGCAGGTTAACGCCATACTAAAATAGATTATGACAGTTGTTAATGTAAAATAGGCGATCTTATCGCAGCTGCACTACAGACAGGCAAATGAATCAACAGTGCTGTTTTTAGGGCGGTCGCCCAGGACACACAGTGGAACGAATGTATGGGAGAAGTTAGACTTAGCCATCTCCGAAAATAGTAAAAAATTTTAACAACTAATATCGCCTTCGTATTTAATAATTATCAAACAAACCTTTAGTGATACAGTTACATAGAAACCCTGCCATCTGAACTAGGTTGTTAGTCTGAATCTTCAGAGACAGTTCCTTCCCTGATTACATTCATTATAAAAAAGTCAACAACATCAAGCAATTTGTTTGAATCAGTTGGCCAGTGGGTAGGTGTTTTAAGTCCTTTGCATCTTCTTGTCATAAGCCTTGATCCCCAGAATGTATGCTTGAAGTTCCAATCTCCCCCAACTATGAAGCGAGGACCCATGCTCTTATCATATGCAGTCAATTGCTCCTCTTTTATGTTGTGCTTTGGAGGACAGTAAACAGAAGATACGTTAAAGTTTCAATTTTTCTCTTGTATGGACACTGAAGTAGCTTGAATGTTCTGTTTTGAACTAGGCTGGCTAATTCATAGCGTTCAATTGAAGATCTTATTAGGACAACAGTTCCATCTGGGTGGAATGTGGTGTATAGTCCCGAATATGTTTCTGGCTACTATTAGTAGGGGTGTCTCAGAAATAAGGAGAATGTCAAGGCTATGCATGTTTAGTAGAGCCTCAGATTCGCTTTTGTTGGGAGATAGACTTTGATCATTTCGACCAGTCACTTCCTAAGGCCCTGAGTGCGCTAAACGTGCACCTTCTGATATATATGGAGATTTATAATATATAGATATACAAAAATAGTTCCGCCAGTTTTATGGATTTATTAACTTTATGTTTACACACTATGACGCTTCTTACCACTAAATGCAGCTTTTTGTATGCATGTTATGATAATAAAAACTACTACTACTAGGGCTAGATTCAGGAGGCAGAGAGCTAATTCAGTAAAAATATACATTACCAAATATCTCGGAACATGCACGTTTGACGCACCATGTATCGTAGTACTAAATGTAGCTCTTGTTATGCTTAATAAGATAGTAATGGCCGCAACTGAACTGGTGAAGGTTGCTGGGAGTCGTTGGATGCGGGCGGCATGTAACCGCTCGCTGTAGAAATCTATTGGGAAGGTCTTTGTTCAGCAGTGGACGTCTTTTGGCTGATATGATGATGATGACCACAACTTTAAACAACGACGCAAATTCAAACATCACATAAAATCACTGTCAATCTCTGCCGCCTGATTCCAGAGGCGGCAGAGATTGACAGTGATTTTATGTGATGTTTGAATAAACCGTATGTATACGGCAGAGTCAGCTGCGTGTCCCGCCGCATAGTGCGCACGAAACTACGCCCATTCCGCTGCGGGCACCGCGTGCGCGTTACACGTTCTAAGCTCCGCAGTACACACACACACACTACACGCCGCGCAAAGCTCCGCGTCTTCATAAACGAGACCTAACGCGAAGCCCAAAGTTTGACAAGCGCATAGAAGCCCGGTCGGTTCATCTATGATCATCTAATATAATTTGATATTACGACGTACGGAATTCCTGGTATACGTACCAGTTTTTAGGGACTCGTACAATGGCGGATTTACCAGGGCGGCATTGAGGACCGAATTTTTCGTCCTATAAAACTATGTAACACTTTACCTGTGTTACATAATCATACATTATTGAACATTGATTACCTCAGAAACCCAAATAACTATTTATTGGGCATTATCAACAAATATACTGAATTACAAAAATAAACTAGGTAAGTACTGACAATTAGTAGGGCGGTAAAAATGTTATAAGCCTATACTTGTAAAATGTGTCAATCCTCCGTTGGTCTTATAGCATGTTCCAAGTAAATATTGTCATGGTTTGCAAAAATACCAAATTGCTAACACCGAGTATGAATCAGTTACTTGTTCTATCTCGCCAATAATTAATTATAAACAAGTTAACAGGCATTGTTTATAGTTAATAACAATTGCAAGACCGTTATCTTTCACAGTTTGCAATATTCTTTGTCATATACCGATTATTACTACTATCGAGGTATTACCGATGGCACAAGCTGGCCGTGTGTCAAAGAGAAATAGATAGTGATAGGGTAGTAAAGTAGACGAGCAAACATTCAAATATATGTACCAAGATCTGATGGCCATTATCTAACTTTACTGATGCCTTTTTTTTATTATTTCGACCGAATGAAGTCCACTGCTGGACACAGGCCTCCCCCAAAGATCACCACTACGACCGATATGGCTGTGCTGTGGGTTCAATGGGGGGTTTTGCCATAATCGCCACGCTTGGCAGGCGGGTTGGCGATCGCAGTTGAGTTGTTGATGTACTCGAAGGACGCTGCTGCCCATCCTCCGGCTAATCCCTTAGTCGACTTTTGACCATGGGCGGAGATGGGGTGGTGGCATTAGAAATACATCATGTACTTCCTCCTCGCGGGGGATGGGTAGAGGGGCATGCCGGACTCCTACCGGCTAAAACCGTCGGGGATCATTTAGCCATCAAAGAGGGGCTCCTGGTCCTCAGGTCCTCGATGTAATCATACTAGAGCCGACTATTGGTGCCTGACCTTTAGGCACATCACGGAGGCGATGACTGTCAAGCGGTCACCCTCTCTAGCAGATGTAAAAAGGCCGCCCTTCAGGCAGATCTTGGGGGGACTGGAAAAGATCCCCCAATGCCTCACTGTGCGCTATGCTGCGAACATGGCGGCACATAACCACGTGAGCGACTCCGTCTTCCCGGGGATCCCTCGGTATGAGCATACTCCTCAATCTTCGCGCCCGCGCACCCCCGAGGCACCCAACCACCATCCAACTTTGCCGATGCTTATGACGTCTCCATCTTGTCACGTGACTTAGCTGTTACAAGAAAATATCTGGCGCGATATTCCATTGTATTCATTTCAGCCGAAAGACGTCCACTGCTGGACATAAGCCTCTCCAAAGAACGAAGAACGACCGTTTTGGGTTTGTGTTGTGTCATTGGGGGTTTTGCCATAATCGTCACGCTAGGCAGGCAAGTTGGCGATCGTTGTTGAGTTGTTAATGTACTCAAAGGACGCTGTTGCCCATCCTTCGGTTAATCATGACACCCAAGGGATGAGATGGGGTGGTGCTATTCTTAGCCGGCACCACACGGCAACTACAAAAATTCATTATACACACGGCTACACATCAAGCTATACTAAACCAGTTTACGCTGATCTCTCATCATACCGAAAACCTGTACAATGACGGCACGGTTGGTGCAGTGGCTGATACAGTCAGCTGCTGCGCTCCGAGTCGTGGGTTTGATTCCCGCACGGAACAAATATTTGTATGATCTGCAGGGAGTTGTTCCGAGTCTGGGTGCATTCTGTGTGGAATTCATGTCTGTAAACGCACCCACGACACAGGAGAAATCCCAGTGTGGGGCAACGTTTAAAAAGAAAAAAAAGTAAGTAAACAATGCGAGATCAGCTTATACTTGTTTTTTAGCTTGATGTGTAGCCGTGTGTACTATTAATTAAAAAAAAACGCACATAAATGACTAGCACACGTTTTATTATATATTAAAACTTAACGCCTTACAAACGGAACAACCAATACGAGTCTTATCGTTACTATATCTAAAGCCACTATCACTTCTTATCCTCTTTCTTTTCAGCTACTTTGACGGTCACCTCGTCAACAGTTTCTTCAAGCTCCCAGTCTTTGAGAGGTACTTCTGTTAACTTGTAGAACTTGCCGTGTTTACCTATACCTAAGCAAATAAGGGTAGGATTTAGTAACCTTGTTTTTCTTTTAAATAAAACAGTGTTGTGTCCGGATTAGGAGTACAGCACCACTTTATCTCCTCCTGTGGATGTCGTAGAAAGGACTAAATCAGAGGGATCGGCAATAGCGTCCCTTCTGTGAATAAATAGCAATACTGCCCTCACCAACACGCACAAATGAAACATAATTGTGGAAATCTGTGGGGAGGTCTTTGTTCATCAGTGGATGTTCTTTGACTGATATGATGATGATAAAAAAACACTAGGATCTTGGATACAGTTTACGGATAAAACTTAAATTCATACCTAGACCCGACACAATAATGTGTAGGCCCTACAAATATTAGATCCGTGCAGGTGTCAAACCCGCGACCCAGAGAACAGAAATCTAAGCGCTTAACCGTTTCGCTAAGGGTACGTCAAATCATTATCATTTCAGCCGAATAAAGTCCACTGACAACGAGGTGGACAGACGACCTGGTGAAGGTCGCTGGGAGGCGGATGAGGGCGGCGTGTAAACGCTCGTTGTGGAAATCTATGTGGAAGGCCTTTGTTCAGCAGTGGACGTCCTTTGGCTGATATGATGATGATGATGAAAGTCCACTTTTTACAATAAACTTCCCACTGAAGTCAGAAATTTATCGCTTAAGAAATTTAAAACTTTTATTAAATCTAAACTCTGTAATAAAGGATATTATAAGATTTCTGATTGTCTTGAGGATAAAAAAGCTTGGGACTGAGCTGCTCGCTAGGTACAGTCAGCATTGTTTTTTTTTTTAATTTATACAAAAACTGACATCTGTTATTTCATACACTTTTTATTGACATTGAATTCAAACAGATTTTTGACATGTGTTTTATATTAGAATTTTTACGTTTTATTTATATTTAATTTACATAAATTTTTGACATACAAGTACATTTTAGTACTGTTGTAATTTTTTATTTTTTGTGTACATGTATGTATAAATATTATATATGACAGACTAACGTGTTGCTGGGGAGTTTGTTGCGCCGTTTCTTCTCCCCAGCTTAAACACTAGGAAGCGGTGAAGGGTGGGCTTAATGGGTGCTGTCTAATGTTGACGTTCAAAAGAACTAATAATTTAGTCTATTTGAATAAATGATTATTTCATTTCATTTCATTTCATTTCATTTCACTGCACAAAACAGTTACTAAAACAATCGAATTATCCGATCGTTCCGTTTATTAATTCACAATAAATAAACTGGATACAATAAGGTTTCTCCATGACACGGAGTACAGTTTACAGATATAAATGTCACATGCACAAACACTCAGACCCGAAACAACTATCTGTAGATCATATAAAATTTGTTCCGTACGGGGATCGAACCCGCGACTTGTAAAAGCTTAGCCACTACGCCAACCGTGCCGCTTACTTCGAGATGGTCGATTGTTATTCATCGAGTATGGCGGACGCGCTGCGTGATTCTCAACGGGCGACGTGAAGTAGACAGAAAAACAATTTATTATCAAACCAACAATCAAATAACACTGAACTTGGAATTATAAAGTACAGATCGAACGATTAACAGTAGAATAGAAAATGAAAATAATTATTATAAATAGCAGCTTGCTGATGCATGTCTTAAACGTGGCAAAGAGGTCAACACTCAGCATAACACTGCACAGCGCTGTTTTTCAGTGTTAATTCTTAGTAACGGACGAATATTAAGCCAAGATACATAATTTAATTAAATACACAAAATAATATAAGGTACGTGGAAAAGTATCATAACACATACATAATATATATGCGTCATCAAATAGTAAACATAAAAAGGTATTTTCACAGGCCTCATGTCTTGCTTTTGGAGTGCACTAGGCGCAATTCACAATCCAAAAGAATGAAATTGAAATAGTGGATATTTCGATGTTGAGTTAAAAAAAGAAATATCTATATTCTATAGAAGCTGTTATTCTCGATATACAAAACGATATTTTGACACTCAATATCGATAATCATCGATCATCCCTTTTGTTCCAATTGTAAAAGCCATGGAGAATACAGTCGTAATACAGCCGTGACTTAAAAAGACAAAAACGAGGATTTACTGCTACTCCTCCTGCAAAATAATTACCAACCTGATTGGAACTTTTTGACACCCTCTTTCATATCCTCGATAGCATTTCCAAGGAGACTGGTCATGACTGCCTCATCTCTCATACTCTCTTCACTGTTCGGGTTCAGCTGAGAGTTGATTGCGGCTAGCTTATCCATTATCAACGCGTTTTGCGGGAACTTCACCAAAGATTTCGCTAGCTTCATTGATTCGCCAAGAGCTAGAATGTATAAATAGGTTATTTTTAGTAGGTTTTATAGTTGCCTATCTAACTGCTGAAGAATACGTTATAAATAGGTTCTTTTTAGTAGGTTTTATAGTTTCCTATCTAACTGCTGAAGAATATGTTCGTGCCCGCCTCGGGAACCGTATAAAGATAGCCAAACACTAATTAACTTCAAATCGCCTTTAACAATCGACGTAAAGTATGGACCGGCTTAGTGCGGTTTCGCATTGACACTTATGGACAGGCCCTAAATACTATTCTCCCTGTAAAACTTAAATCTAGCCATATTACCATTAACCATATACAGCAACGAAGATTTTGAGCTCCCAAAGCTTCCAGCTAGCAACTAACTCCATACCCATAGCCCTAATAAGAAAAATTGTATATTATGTATAACCGGGTACAGCCTGCTAATAAATAATTGTGAACTATGACTATGCCCAGAAACTATGAGCGAAGTCGACTGTTCATCATGATCATCATCATCATATCAGCCGCTGAACAAGGGCATCACCTATCGTTTTCCACAAATAATTGTGTCGTTATATTTTGGGGCGAGATTTTGGCCAGGCTTGGCAGGCGGATTAGTGAGTGTAGTATGGTTTAGAGAACCTTAATCGCATTTTACGACATCCACGGGAGGAGATGCGGTGCTATTTTTTTTAATCCAAAGATAAGATATAAATGTCTCAATTCCTTGAGTTTTCCTTACCTGTGCCAGTCGAAGTAAGCTTGCAAGCCAGTCCTAATCGGTGAGCGTCCACTCCCGAGATCAGTCGCCCGGTGATGAGCAGGTCGAGCGCAGGCGACAGACCGATCAGTGACGTCAACTTTCGAGCACCTAACAGGGATTGTGGTACACCTGTGTTAAAATATAAAAAATAAGTTGAATCATTAGTATCAAATATTATAGATTATTCTTGGATAACCCTTGGGTACCGTAAGAGGAAGTCCCATAATTTCAGCCGATAGATATCCACCGCTGGACACAGATATCCCCAAAGATCGCCACAACAACCATGGGTTTGTATTGTGTGCTCATAATTAAGGTTTCTGTCAAGACGGGTTGTTGGGCAATTGATTTGTTACAGACTTGAAAAGGGAGGAGGTTCTCAATTCGATGCGTAATTTTTTTTTTTATGTATGTACCCCGATTACTCAGATATTTGTGGACCGTATTGAGCAATTTTTTTTAACAAGGGCAGATTGCTTTTAAGTTGGTACCATATAAATTTCATTACAATTAATTTAGTAGTTATTTAACCAGCTTCAATAAACAGGTTAATTTGACTGCGCTTATCTAGATTATGTCTTAATAGTTTCGATTCCTCTCAGATCAGACAACCGATTTTAGTCATTCTTATAGTGTTAAATACTGATACCAAATTGGAAAAGAAGAAATTACATTTGTTTACACTAAAAAGAAACAGTTAAAACTGTTTAACGAAAAAAATACCGACTTTAAAAACCGTACATGATATAACAATATTAAAACCACTGAAACGGAAAACAACTTTATTTATGACGTCGGGCGGGACAGGTATGCCCCAACCATGGTTCATGCAGACCGACGATAGGTTATATTATTTATTTTATTTGTTTTCTAGGTAATGGTCGGTAGTTTATTGCCCGTGTCTCTCCTATCTCTAAACTCCTCTGAAAAAAATAGAGCATATCGTAATTACAACCAGTCTAAACCAGTTAGGTACTGGATAAAACTCGAAGATTTTTTATTCATTTGCAAGAATTGATTAAAAGATATAAACCATAAAACAAAATCCCTTGTTATACTTTATAGCCTTGGGTGCAGCCTAAATTATTCTAATGCGCGAGCCACAATTAATCTTGTAATTGTAATATAGAGTCGCACGAGCTGTTCTCGCGCCAATTTCTTTCAAAAATAGATATGCAATCCGTGCATGTTCGCTGATGTACACACTAAGCTTTACGTGTAACATGATGCCGCCGCGCGCATCCTGCCTACGTAAGATGTACAAATTATAGAATCGTGTATGCAGTAATAAGGTCCTGACAGTGGTTTTTTTTATCATATTGATAGACGGAGGGCATTTCACTAGTGGCAGCTTCTGAGAAGAAATGCCGTAAGAAATTCCGAGTGAGGGCGTTTTTGGAACTTGGTATATACATCATCATCATATCAACCGATGTACATCCACAGCTGAACGTGCAGCTGACGTAGATTTCAACAACAACCAGTTACTTAAACCTGCTATTTATATGATAACAATATTTTTGAATGGGTAGCTCGTGTGTATAACAATCTTTTCCAAAGACATACTCCTCAACAACTTCGAGTTTTGCTCATGTTCATTTTAAGGCCCTTTGATCCAGTAATTATTGCTTATTGGAAATTGGAACATTTTTTATAAACGCCATCCTAATAACCTTACTGATTTTATGCTTGAAATAATGTTCACTATACACAATTCCGTGTGGTGTCCGGATTAAGAATATAGCTCCATCTCCTCCTGTGCATGTCGTAAAAGGCGACTAAGGGAATCTAAACCAGAGGGATGGGCAGCAACGTCCCTTCTGTAAACCTGTAGCCATACTGCGCTCACTAACCCGCCTGCCAAGCGTGTTGAGTATTGGCAAATACCCCCCAGAATGATGACACAGTTGTGAAAATCTATGGGGGAGGCCTTTGTTCAGCAGTGGACTATAAATGGCCAATATGACATGATATGATACACAATTATAGCATCACAATAGCTTTCTTTGCTCAAGTTATTTCACATGTCATACCGAATAAGAACCCCGAGTTTATAGGTTCATACAAAATACATACCAAACCTCCTTCCAAGACATCCAAGCACAGCCGTATCTTCAATCACTCGCAGATCACATGACAGAGCCAATTCAAAGCCTTCAGCCACTGCATACCCTGACACTGCTGCTATTGTTATCTTGTCACATAGTGGACGACGACGAAGACGTATCTATAAAAATAATATATCTAGTTGGTTATGGTCCATAATAGTTATGGGCATATTCAAGGTGAATACTTTCATGTTTTAAATAGAAAATTAAATAACGAAAGCATTAAAGTTAATAATGTAGTGAATTAATGGGTAGGTGTTTTGCTAAAAATATTCTTCTTTCACACACATAAGTCTTATGGCAATTGCAAAATCAGATCTCATAGGTATCTCTCTATGCTGTTGTCATATCAATATAGGTAATCTACAATGGCTTTAACCACTAAAAACATAAAGTCACAAATGGGTAATAAAGTTGTGTGAAGCAGAACATGTTAATAGGCAGAAATATCTTGTAATACATGGCTCAGTCTATCACAAACCACAGTCATGTGTAGAAAACAGAACAATGGGCAACAATCTAAAACTTGATTCACATCCTGCCCATACAGTTCTGCATCATGCACTGAAAAGTTTCATTATAACCAGTGAACATCCAAACATCAATTTTTATAAGCACTTGACTCTCTGTGCCCATGTCCTTGTTAATACAGTGGTGTTGTTTAATATAATATGCTACCAGTTGAGGCTAACTGTGCATGTTATTCATACTGCATTGTTTAAGCCCTAAACATCTATAATTATCTTACAATCTTTAAAATATGGTTTAGTTATATTGAGATAAATTACTCACAGCTGCATCCATCAAAATATTGTATCCCTTCTGACCTATTTCATCCATATCAAACCCTGAAGAGAAAGTTCCGCCTTCTCCGTTAAATACCAGGACTTTTGCCTCTGCATCCTTGTCAAATGCATCAATGGCAACTGAAATTTCTCTAAGAGTGGGTTCATCAAGGCTGTTACGTTTTGTCTGCCGGTCTATGTTCAGAGTAGTGACTGCCCCGAATTTTTCGATAGTTATATCTACGACAGGATATTTTTATGTTATTTACATGTGGGTACTTTTGTTTTGAGTAAATTGCTATCATGGTGTTAATATTGTTAATTGAGAAATATATATTATTCCAGTTGATTTGGGTTATTTTAATTAATATACTGCTTTATAATAACTTTTATAAGACGGTTACGATTGACCAACCCAAAACAACTGTGTTTACAAAAATAAATTACGATATTAGGAATAATTCACGAGTACAGGTTGAGAATTTTATTTTCATATAAAATAAGTAATTACTAATTGCCCATAAAATTATAAGTTTAGGTATATCATTGTTAGACTATCATGCCAAAACATTACGTCTTATGAATATTGCTTACTGTTTTTTATTTCTTCCATTTTCTCCGGTTCCTTGACTTCAGCATTTTGGGAACTACTGGAACTGAAACGTATAGCATATCTACGAATAGATAAATTGGTTGCCGAAACCAATCTTTGCAGTATAATTCTCATTTTACTTTACTTTTACTTGTCTAAAATAACTTTACATCCAAATTCAAATCAAAATAAAATGAACCCTTGTGACCACAGAACATTAATCACAGAATATTTATACTCATCTCAAGAATGTGACAGTGGCAAGTTTGTGTTATCTGTTAAGAAATCACTAGTAATAAGTTATTAACTAAATGTAAATGATTAATTGATTACATATGATTACAAATACTCGATTAGTTACTTATCACAATAATCCGCAATAATCATTTGTGGTTTTTCTCAATCGATTACGAAATCAAGTATAAAAAAATGAATAACCACTTACGCACTTTAGGACATAGATGAATTTAGCGATGTGTCGTTCGCGAACGACCGAATCAAACGATCCGGGTCGTAAACACTTCGCGAACGATCGGGTCCCTACGAAAACAATAACTCGTTCAATCGATCTCCGCTTGAGCGAACGGCGCGTGATTTTAATAATTAATGAACGAACGAAGAGTATAAAAAATCTGCCATATAGTGAAGAACTTAATGTCTATAATTGCAAAACGTTGCAATGTTTACTCATTCGCACACATTATTGCATAGCATTATATTTAAGCTCTAATAACTGAGTGTTAAAGTATAATATCGTACTGAGCAAGCTCCGAAGATTTGATTTGTTTATGATATGAACGAACTGTAACAGTTCTTTCAAATTCATCCAAATTATGTTTAAATTTAAATTTAATCAATCTTTAAGATATCTGGTGACCTACGTTACATTCTTACGTATTAAGTATATTTTTACTATCTTGCTATTCCATGGTGAACGCAAAAAAGTACGGGTTTATTATTAACAAATTTGCAGGGTTATATTAACCTACATTGAAAAAAATCATGATAGGATTGTCTACTGTACGTACTTATGTTGTGATTTATATTAAAATTATTAGATATATATGTTAAAAAATCTTGTTTTTTAGTGCATCTGATCAGAGAACCGCTGAGACGACCTACTGATTGATTTAAATATGAGCTACGTGCTTGGTTCGTGAGTGAACCAAGTAGGTACGGATCTTCCGCGCGTCAATCGGGCTTTCGTTCGATTGAACGGGTCGTACGAACCGGTTCATTTTCTCAACGGGTCAGTATTGATCTGGATCTCTAAAATTGAACGAACGACACATGCCTAAGATGATACATAAACTTTAGGGCGCTTTATGGTAGAAGTGGGTAATAAAGCTTTTTCCGTGAACCGAACCGAAACTATGTATTGGTATCCGATAAAGTGTTTCAAAACTATGTATTTTCAATAACTGTTTATTGGACGATATGCGTATAAAGTGTTTATGAAATGATAAACGTTTTTGTGTCGGTTCATGTATTTGCTTCGAAACATGTTATCAACACAAAACTATGTATTTTCAATAACTGTTTATTGGACGATATGCGTATAAAGTGTTTATGAAATGATAAACGTTTTTGTGTCGGTTCATGTATTTGCTTCGAAACATGTTATCAACACAAAACTATGTATTTTCAATAACTGTTTATTGGACGATATGCGTATAAAGTGTTTATGAAATGATAAACGTTTTTGTGTCGGTTCATGTATTTGCTTCGAAACATGTTATCAACACAAAACTATGTATTTTCAATAACTGTTTATTGGACGATATGCGTATAAAGTGATTATGAAATGATAAACGTTTTCGTGTCGGTTTATGTATTTGCTTCGAAACATGTTATCAATAGTAAATCAATTCAAGTTCGCTATCCACTGAAATTTTTTATAGGTACTTTGGTTCTTTGTTCTGTCTGTGGTAAATGATTATGACTGGTAAAATACAATAATTTGACACAGTAAATTCTAGTCTTATGCAAAGTTCTTATCAGTATTTTATACTCGTGCCAATATAGGATGGATATACCTAAATATACGGATATGCCGTGTGGTGCTGGCTCAGAATTCCACCACCCCATCTCCTCCCATGGGTGTCGTAAAAGTCGACTAAGGGATTAGCCGGAGGATGGGCAGCAGCGTCCTTCGAGTACATAAACAACTCAACTGCGATCGCCAACCCGCCTGCCAAGCGTGGCGATTATGGCAAAACCCCCCAATGAGCCCACAACACATCCATATCGTTGGTTGTGGTGATCTTTGGGGGAGGCCTGTGTCCAGCAGTGGACTCATTCGGCCGAAATGATGATACCTAAATAACGTGTCAAAGATTTGATAGCGGCATAAAAATCATCCCTAATAAAATATAATAAAATGTGTTTTTTTTTATTATTTAGAATGACTAAAATTCATAAATGAACTTTCCTTCATACTTTTTCCAGGCTTAGGACTGGCTGCATTAGGTAGGTATTTTATTTTGTTATAATACCTACTAACTAAAGCGTAGATGCTAGAGATACAGGCGTACTTAAAAGTTCATTTGATGATATTTACAAGATTTCCGATTTACACGTACCTATTGATAGATCGATTAATTGGTGTTGATAGATTGATCATAATATTTACATTTTGGCGGCATGTAACCGGTCGTTGCGTCCTTTGGCTTATAAGATAGATGATATAATATTTACATTGGTATTTACTTTTTTTATATTAAAAATATATTTTATACTAAATTCAAATGTTGAATCTGCGTTTATCCAGATTGACGTTCAAGAAAGCGAGCTGTTTGACTTTTAAAGACGTCAAACGTGTTCGGCGATCGTTGATTATGAGTCCCGTTTTACTAAAAATTCGTTCACACGGAACTGAAGTAGCCATAATATTCCCGTACTTTTTAAACAGTTTTACCAAATTTGGGTATGTGAAACGGTGATTGCGCCACCATTCTAGGGGGCAATTCCAAGCCGTGTCACCACTAAACATCGGCAGAGTGTCGTCATTGATATAGGTGTCTACTTCTTTTATAGCTTTAGACAAAGGAGTCCCAACAATCTGCTGTTTCTGCCCAACTATTTCATTAAATATAGTCCAAGGCGAAAATTTATCGATATCGGCATTAGAAGGACCGACCACATTTTCTTCTTGAGGTGCACAGTCTTCCATAATTATGTCCCTCAATAATTCCTGCACTCGCTTCTTTGTGTTCTTTGCTTCATTTTGGTCAGCAAAAACGGCAAGCTTATATCGAGGATCCAGAAAAGTACAAA
Source organism: Diloba caeruleocephala (assembly GCA_947459985.1). NCBI lineage: Eukaryota > Metazoa > Arthropoda > Insecta > Lepidoptera > Noctuidae > Diloba > Diloba caeruleocephala. The sequence continues at coordinate 7,638,639 of OX381627.1, read as the reverse complement.
TAGAGAATGTGCCGCTTCTTTCCACGTTACTGAATCTCGTCACCAATCCTGTCCGCAAGTTATAAACAATATCTTTTGACATGTCGTAAAAGTCTTCAGTAAGTAACTTATCACAAGCAGTAATAAGACATCTTGTCATGACTATGACGGAGCTAGCTGTCATGTAATTTTCACCGCTCATGGACCGTGTTGCTTCATCGAACGGTTTTAAAATTTTAGATAGTTCGGCCAGCAATTGCCACTCTTCATTGCTGATGATGGGAAGGTCTTTCCTTGTTACTGCTAAGGTGCTTCTAATATAATGTTCTAGCTCCACAAAACGCTTTGCCATGTGGTAACTAGAATTCCAGCGCGTAGGTACCTCTTGTATCAAACGTTTTGGTATACAGCCAGGCTGATGATCGGTTTGAGCTTTTAAAAGCTTCCCCAAAGCAGTACTACTTGTTTTAAAGAACCGAACGATCTTTTTTACTTTTTCCAATATCGGTTGTGCCGTTTTAATAGCATCCTGAACAATTAAATTTAGTGTATGCCCGTAACAGCCGTAATGCTTCCAGCCTAGGTCTTCAACTGCTTTCTTAATATTAGCGGCATTATCTGTGACAATAAAGTTAACTTTAAACGTTAAACCCCATTCTGTGATAATATTATGCAAAGCTGCCTGAATATTTTCGCTCGTGTGGGAGTCATCAAAATTTGCACAATCTAGCAGAACGGTCTTCATTTCTAAATCAACAGTGATGAAGTGGCCAGTAACGGCTAAATAAGATTCATTTGCCCTTGATGTCCACAAGTCAGCAGTGAGACATATTTTATCAAGGCCACAATTTTGACTTATTTCAGCTTTTAAAGCTTCCTTTGTCCGGTTGTATAAAGCTGGTAGCATAGCATTAGAAACAGTTTTTCTCGTGGGAAGTTGATATCCGGGAATCCAACGCGAAAATTTTTTAAACGACCTCTCTTCAACTAACGAGAACGGTTGGTAGCTATCAACAAATAAATCCATTAAATCAGCGTCAATTTTTCTTTTTAATTCGTTGGATATTTTTTTCGCCGTAGCATATCTTTCCATGGTTTGTTGTTTTGCTGGACCAGTAACTGAATATAGTGCTGTAGAGCCGGATGGTTGACCTGACAGTGCAATTGTTGCCGTGGGTGACATAGTCGTACTTGTAGTCGCCGTCGTCGTACTTGTAGTCGCCGTCGTCGTACTTGTCGTTGTACTTATTGTTGCTGTCGTCGTAGATGAAGCTGCTGTAGAAGCGGGGACAGAAGCAAAAACAGTGTGGGTTGTTCTCACTTCTTGCTGTACACTTACTACTCTAAAATACGCATCTAAATGTTTCTTTTTTAGATGTGCTTTTAAATTACCTGACGATGCCTTAAAGCTATAAGTATCGCCACAAATTCGACATTTGGCCTTTTTTTTTTCGACATCAATTTTGTCAAAATAGTCCCATAACACACTAGAATTTACACGAGACATTTTTGTAGGTATATTGTTAAGTCTATTCATATATATTTACACTTATTAAAAATAATATTTCGTAGTTACACTAAGTAGGTACATAAGTTGTTATTTAAAAAGTTTTAATCACACAGCGTAATGTACCGTTTAAATGATAGTTCAAATATAGGTACTTAAATTACTTTTCCACAAATTTAACGTATTGTAATGTCATATCTTTCACGACCCGTCGGTGAATCATGCACTATGCACTGTACTAGTGTCTAGTACAGAGTTACAGACTAGAATAATACTATAAATTAAAAATTACGGCATAGGTACCTACATACAAACCCAAAAATTATACCGTACTTCCGCAAAAAATAAAGATAAACATCTCATAAATTGTAAATTTTGGGAAATTGCGATTAAATTCTGTAAGTCCGGCGCGATCTACATATATTATTACTTAAAGATATGGATGTGTCTAGTAAGTTGAAATGATATTACTATATTTTTAATTATATATATTCATATAACACACAAATATTAGTTTATGTTAATATGTATTACATTTGTGCATTATTATACTACACTAAAGTAACTACGATTCATACATAAAAGTTATAACAACATGTAAAGCGAAACTCAGGTAAATCCAATTGATTTATAAATTTAGACAACACATTTTAAATTCACTTTACAATGCTTCAATGTGAGTAACCTAAAAATCACCCATTTTTGGGTTATTTCTGTTTATTATCATGCGTGTGTAATGTCCAAGGACAAGGTCAACTCAACCGTTGAATAGAAAATAATAAATATAAAATGCAAAATTGCATTTTCGCATTACGTAATAAGGTCGAAGATGGTTAACTTTCTTTATTTTAACTAAATTAGAAATACTCTCATCATTACCTTATCATATTAATATTAAGGTTTAAAATAGTATGAAATCATTTATTGCCGCAATTGTTCGCGATCTCGCTTTTTGTTCGTGCGATCGTCGGTAGCGGTCGGGTTTACTTCGGAAAAACTCGGTCGGAGTCATTCGGCTAGTTTCGGTAACTGTTTATCGACGCTGTGTGAATAAAGTGTTTCGCCCGATAAATAGTTTCTGAAGAGACCAATACATAGTTTTAGGTATTGGACGCAATACATAGTTTCAATAACTGTTTACGGTTTGCAACGCACACCGCTACTTTATGGTAAGGCCGTCCCAAAGAGTTGGGCCGTCCCAACCCCGTCCGCACCACAGAATATATTTTAAATACTGGTAGTCCGCACACAGATTTCCATTTTCCATAGAGAAATATGTTGTCCATAATTTAACTAATTGCAACACTAAAGTTATCTGTCAAAAACGATTTAATCATTCTCTTGCTTCATGCTTGTCTAAATTTTCTCGACAAATTCTCTTAGTACACGTGTACTTGCATTATTTTGTTAATAATTTCGTCATCAATATCTATTTGTCTTCAAAGTATCACTGAGTATTGTGCTCTAGTACTTTTCAATTCTACTTGTTACCCGCGTTCTAAGTGACCCAGTTGTTTGTGTTTACCTTCTAAAATGTCTGAATTTAGAGACTGGTACAATAGTGTACCGTTTTTTACTCGGTACTGGCTGACTTTGACGATAGCGCTCAGTATATTGGGCCGGTTTGGACTCGTAAACTATTACTATTTAGTGCTTGATTATTACCCATTTGTTCATCAATTCCAGGTAAGGAGATAATTTTAAATAATATTGGCTCTTGTTTAGCAGCTACTGATAACTTTCGATCCTTGTTTCATTACCTTAAACTGATCACTGTATATTACGACTATACTGTGAAATTACACTAAAAACAAAGGCGACACTGTGACCAATTACTCGTATTAAAAATATGGTACTATCGCATTTTCCATTATCTAACAAATTACATCCAATGGTTCACCTACAAAGAAAAGGTCTAAAGAAGTGGTTTACAATAAAACCAATGTATATATTTCATTGTCATTTTGTATGCCAATAGAATAAGACTGCCCACGGTATTGGTTCTGTAGTAAATGGTAATAATATGCATTTAACATATTATCTGCAGTAAATATGTGTAACCATGGCTATCAAATCATCATAATGCCAATAAACATAATTATGTTATATGCAGTAAAGTTGCAATAACAAGAAAAGTATCCATGCAATACTCTCATTTGGCATTTTTTTTAAAGCTTAACCGTTAGCCTTTCTTAATCCAAATCAGAAGGCTTTGGGCGGCTTGAACACCTCTGACAAGGTAGCTACTAATCATACTAAAAACAACGAACGAACAGAAATAGTTTAATGAATATTAATTATTAATGGCCTACAAATATGTGAGATTAAAGATTCCAAGCTTAAAACTGAATGATTTACTGTGTTACCTAAGATAGAATAAATCATCATCATCAACAGCCTATTACAGTTCACTTTGGGCACAGTCTCACAGGTATATGATAACTGTTTCTCTGTTATCCACAGATATGGCGACCACTGACTGCATTATTTTTCTACCCAATCAGCCCAGGCACAGGGTTCCATTTCCTGATCAACTGCTACTTCCTGTACAACTACTCGCAGCGGCTTGAGACAGGCATGTTTGCTGGCAAACCAGCAGACTACTTTTATATGCTACTTTTTAACTGGGTCTGCTGTGTAATCATCGGACTGCTTGTTAGCTTACCTGTGAGTATTTTTTTAGGTTACTCTGGATTTTAATTAAATTTTGTATGGAGTAATGAACATAAAGAACTTACCATCCCAAAATACCTAAAACTAAACAGTCACAATGTTTGCTTTAGCTATAATGAACATCTATTAGCATGACTGTTGAAATGGCTATCAGTAATGGATAGGTACATGTTAATGGTAATATTGTTAATAATGGCATCATTTTGGGAGAATCTCCTTTATATTAAGTTGTTAGGGATTTAGGATGATGTAGTCAAAATGCCAACCAAAAGATAAAAAATCCTGGCAGCAAAGAGTAAGATTGCTATGTATGTAAAATATACCTTGGAAATATTGCTATATTAACTAAGCAACATGGACTTCTATTTCAGATTCTCATGGACCCTATGGTCCTCTCAGTGTTGTATGTTTGGTGTCAACTCAACAAGGATGTGATTGTGTCCTTCTGGTTCGGCACTCGATTCAAGGCAATGTATTTGCCGTGGGTTCTGCTTGCTTTCAACCTTGTCATTAGTGGAGGGTAAGTTTTGTAATACTGTTTTATATACAACAATTAAGGTATGTTACGAAGGAGCGTCTAGCGCAGTTTTTTAATTTTTGTTAACCTGGTGGAACTACGTTATGTACTTACTACGCATGAACCTAGACTGATTGGACTTTGAACTATTAGAAGTTGAACACTGCGAATCGTGCGAGAGGGTGTAGTACTTTTTGTTATTCCATCCCACTCTCGTACATACTCGACTGCTAGGCTACACCATTTCCATTACAGCCATTTAAAACCTGTTTAGTTTGAGCACGCAGCACACATGGATTGCCATGTACCGAGATGCAAATAAAACGATCAGAATCCTATTAGAGAATCAATATAGACATGTATCAAAACTAATCTTGTAATTGTTGCAGTGGTGTCATGGAGCTGCTCGGCATCCTCATCGGTCACTTGGCGTTCTTCCTTCTATTCAAATACCCACAGGAGTTCGGTGGACCCGCTCTCTTGACGCCGCCTACTTTCTTGTAAGTATCAACAGAAAAAAGGGTTGATATGTGTCATACTCGTGAACAGGTGCTGTCTTAACACTAGCATGACAATTTTTTTATATAAATATTCATACACGCTCATTTAGTGTACACTGTTTATAAAGTAAGTAAACGTTTTAACTTACTATGATATGAAAAAACCCTGAAGTTTCGTGTGAGAACTAAAGTGAACATATCCATATAAATGTCTGTAAATATACTGTTTTATGTAATTACGAATTGTACAATTGTACGGCTACAACCCGTGGCCTCTACGATTCGAAGCCACTACGGCATAAATTATTATCTACATGTTTCTCTATTCACGGGCTTATATCCCCTGTAAAGGGGAACCCGGTCTTTTGATAGGCTTACGCGGGGACATGGGTCCAACACGCAGAGGCCCTTTAGAGAATTTTAATCTTAAATGTAATGGGACACTAACCCACACTCTCCATGGCTACGCTATAAAATGCAGTCTCGGATTGTCCTCGGAGGTGTAAAACTATTGTATAAGATGGAAACTATAATTATAAGGTCTATTGCAATGGGTGCTAAATGGATTATATACTTCTAAAACCTGAAAAAACGGCGTCTGCCTTTCAACTTTTGTAGTGTAATTCTGTAGCAGAATTATTATTATTATTATATCACTACGAGAAAAAGTTTGTCATGGTAATTAAATTTATATTACATTTCGATCGCTGCAAGGAGCAAATATTTGTATGGCCTACAGATAGTTGGTTTGGATGTTTGTTCATTTGCGATTTATGTCTGTAAACTGTACCCGTGTGGTGTCCGGATTATAGCACTACTCCATCCCCCGTGGATGTTGTAAAAGGCGACTTATGTACTCTAAACCAGAGGGACGGGCAGCTGCGTCCCTTCTGTGGAACAGCAGCTATTCTGTGCTCACCAACCCGCTTGCCAAGCGTTGCGAATACTAACAAATTTCCCCAAAATTGATGACACAAGGCATCCGATCGTCTGTGGCGGAGGCGTTTGTTCAGCAGTGGACGTCTTTTGGCTGATATCATATGATAAAACTGTACCCTTGATGAAAGAAAACACCTACTGCAGTTAAAAAACTTAATTTAGATATGTAATTATAAATCTTTCTTTGTTTATAATTAGGAAACAGGTCTTCCCCGATACAAGGTACGTGGGTGGCTTCGGCACCGCGCCTCAGGCTAGGGTACCCACGGCAACCGGAGGCACAGTGTTCGGCGGACACAACTGGGGACGCGGACACACTCTCGGAGGCAACTGAACGAGCAAAGCGTATATGGGCTCGGCAATAACGCAATTGGCATTTGATGTTAGAAGTATGGACTGTATCCTGATTTTGAAGTTGTGATTGTGGTGTCACTACTTTTATTTTTTCTAGGCAAAGACAAACACCATCTGTACATATAGAGTGAATTGTTTGTCTGTCTTTTTTTATAAGGAATGTCTATTGTTATGGCTGGGGAATGTTTATTGATATATTAAAATGAAATGTGTAATTTTTAATAGGTATAAAGTCACGCTCACAACTTAAAAATGAGTGATACCTGGGAATTGTTACTATTAAGTTAAAAGTATCGACCAAGAAATTCAAGAGTTTATGAACCATAGAACTTATATTTTCTAAACTTTCCTTCATCCCTACCTAAAGATATATAATTATATTATTTTAAGCACAATAGTTATTTTAACTTTATAGTAACATTCTAATTATATGATGTTGAATATTAATTTGTGCTCAAGATACTGGATCTGTAATAAAATGACTCTAATTAGACAAGATTTACTGAACATTGATGTCTTCATATGAAAAAGTGATTCAAAGTGATTAAAACCTGTCAACGGGCCATTGAAAATTTAAATTTTTGGTTTGTGGTGGTGATTCGCGAAAGAATTGTTGTTTTCGAGCGGGAATTAATAATGGCCGAGTTATAGTTCCTTCCGTAATTAACGTTTCTAGTATCAAGTGTGACACTAACGTCAGTGGACACATATCTTTGTATGAGTTTACTGTCTTTTTTTATTTTCCCATTCAACCCCAACTCGTAATTTTAGTTTTATATCCAAGAGTAAATTATCTTGATCACGAAGTTGTATATCAGCCTAAATAGGCCCACCAGCGGACAAAAATGAAATGTATATGAAAAAATTGCATATATTTTTGTATATTTACCGTAATTTGTAAACAGTTCAAAACGGTGGGATGAAGGAGATCACAAGAAAGGAACTCTACAAAGGAAATTGATTAAAACTGTTTTGTTATTTGACTGAGTTGCCATATGCAAAATCTTATAATATTTTTTTACTAATAAAGAACTCACGACTTTAAACTAACATAACCATGTATCTCGGTTTATAAATCACAGTTTTGTTTTCTAAGACACTCGCAATTATTTACATATTTTGTCTTTGGCTAAAAGACTAAATGCCAAATCAAATCAAACGTCACGTCAAAATATATAGTTATTATTATGAATATGAAGTTTATAAAAATATAGGTACCTTTTCAAACAGCAGTTTTAGTTCTAAAATGTGTAATTAATTAATTTATTTATTCGTACTCTGTTTTCACTAGCATAGGTAGACAACCTATGTTGTATTATATAACCTCAAAATCCGTATCTTTGAAATAATTTTTTTAATATCTTTAAATTCCCACAGTATTTTTTTATGTTAGTGTTTTTTAATTATTTGCGTATTTTGATTATATTATCGCTCTTGTCCGTCGACATGTCGAAGTGCGCCGGAGTTACTATGGGCGAAGGCAAGTATCCTATATCCTAGTAGATCCTTGAAAGGTAAAGTTAATAAGTGACAAGATATGTTCAAATGTTTAGATTGTGGGTCTGTTCAGATGGTAACACCACAGCGGCAAAAGCGAAAGGCTGACCACAATTTTACCGATGTGGTTGTGGTTTGGACCAGTCAACAAGGGTCTGTTCATAGACCCTTATCATAAATTGTCTTTCCTCCCAACAGTATGTTATAACAGTCTGCATAGCTGGGCTTAGACCCGCTCAAGTTTACACCACGACATCTGTGCTCTGACCTACATTGTACTTCGCTAATTCAAAGAATGTATTATTATCATTCACAGGTAATCATAAACGGTTGACCGGTACCATTAAACGTGTCGATATACCGAAATCACCATTTTTTGATAGTTGCTTAATTCGACAACCATCTTTTTGCTATCGAGAACATGATAATATGTGATGCGTAAACGGCGCACGAGTAGAAAATCGAATCAATGCAAAATACGCTACCTCTCTTTTTGACCATATATATATATTTTTTTTTTAAATTTCTGTAGATATTTATTTATTTATTTGTTTATTTCTCACCACAATAAAAGTTACAGTATTATTCAAATTTACTGGTGGTAGAGACTGGTGCCTAAACTAGGCTGAAGCCTGTATCTCAGGTCACCAGGCCTTCCACCCCAAAAGTCCAATTTTGCTCTTTCCTGAACTGTACCAAACAATTTTTTCCATTTTTTGCTCTTTCATGAACTGTACCAAAAAATATATATTCTTTCTCGCTCTGCGCTCTGCGACGTAAAATCCAATGTAAGGTTCGGTTGACACTAGTATGTAACGGTTTATTTGGTTTGTAAAAATATTGCAAATTGGATTTTCAATTTACCTATGCAAATCGTTAAGATTTCGATATTGTCATGTTTAGTACGATAAGTTTTGGTTTAGCAAGTGCGCACGGGTATTGTTATCACCGTAGTATCGATATTCATTCTTAATAACAAACTATGCTACTGATATCGATCTTTGAAAACCGTTTTCAATATTGGTCTGAAAACGAAAACAACAAATTGTAAATTTTGCATTATTACGTTGCGCAAGTGCCCTAAGATGCATAATGTAAATGTAGAATGTACATTTGTTAAACATAATAAAATAATAACATGCATTGAACAACGAATTTCTTAGAAATGGGAAGCTATTTAATAAGTCGGTGGTTTGTATTATCATAGGAACTGATGAACCAAATTTGAAACAAAGGCATTAAAATTCTAAAGTAATAAATATGTTTAGAATTCATGAAGCTCTATGATATAATGAATACGTTATTATAAGTTTAGTTTCCCATTTTTAACGTTAGGTAGTATATATGTAATAATATTTCATTTTTTATTAGTTAACTCGAGCTCTTGCATTTACTATTATCTACTAAAGCTTTGTATTTAATTTCTTTAAAGTTATTATAGCAGGCGTACATAGCAAAGGACTCATTATATTTAGGTTATTCAACCAAATTGGTTTATTGTTAAAGGCTATTTATATATAATATATTGGTATTTCTTAAAATACATTTTTGTTTTATCCAACCTTGACATTGGAAGAATCGATAAAACGATCGATGGAGTCATTAATTTAACTAAAAATGGTTTGGAAATAACGCTTCCTCTGTGCTAGTTACAGCTTTAAATAGAATAGCTATCAGTGCTGATACGCAAACAAGCCTCATACAATCAATGTCGTCGGGGCACCGTCCGTACCAATGTTCTGGATAGTGGTGGCCGTTGAATGATGAATCAGTTTTTTTAGACTTGCTTCGGCATCCACACTTCTTTTCGCATATGCTGGGTCTCCAGAGCGTGTTTTGCCCTACGCAACAAACAAAAACGTCCACACAAAACATTGTTTCACTACACATTTTTATTCACATCAATGCTTTTGCTTTCCTTGCCCAGCGGAAAACATCTACACAGGTCCTCCGCCGCGGGTAGAGGCCCCCGCCCCTTTACCCTCTACAATCATTTATTTTATTGACAACTCTCGCCAGCGTTGCGTGTCCGTCACCGCGTTTTTTACATTCTATTTATTATCAAAGAAGTAATTCTTCGAAATCTGATCCATTACAACAAAGAAGTTTCATATACCGAATCTAGTAAACATCAAATTTAAATTCTTGATACTTAAATTCACGTTCATGATCATAAGTATTACATATACATTTTACATAGCGAGTGCACAAAAGGATTAGTCAACAGAATCCTTTAAACGCTATTTTAGCGATTTCAGCGATGTAATCCCCTTAATTATAGACTTCAACGCGCAGTGAAAAAGTCACATTATTCAGTGTAAGAGCATAGTAAGAAACAGCATATGGCACCCATGCAGCCTTTCACTCCCACTCTCAAGACTTGGTCATAGATTCGCACTCGCACACACACTCGAACTACGTAGGTAATACTATATTTTTGGTTTTAGTTGACATCTTGGATTGGACCGATATCGTTCCAGCATAGGAAATAGTTCCTGGAACTATTTCGATCCGGAACTAGTCATCTCTACTAAAAATGCTGTTCCGTCTTTGAAATAAAGTAGTCGAAAATTCATTGCAATTAAAATTGTTCACGGTCTACGATGAACGGTCTCATTGCGTCGTCGGTAAACACTTCAACGACCCACCACTAGTTGTGGATACACGTCCACCACGTCCGACACGTGGTCGTTGGACCTTCACGTGAAGTGAGCAATCCAGCCGCACTGAATGCTGTAGTAGTAGTGCTGTAGTGTCCCTGCAGCGGAGGAAGTTCATGTAGAATTTCCACTGGGCTCAATAAAAATAAATGGATACGCTCCGGCTTCGGCACTTTCCGACAATGAGGTGGAGACGGGATATTTCCAAAGCCATACATAGTTCCAGGACCCACTTCGTTGTTGTCATGGTGACTTCAATTTGAAACTGGGCAAACTAGACGGTGAAGACCTGTTAGTAGGGCAAATTGGAGGATGTCGGAATCACCGGGGCCAACTACTAACCGGCTTCATGGAGAAGGAAGGACTCTTATATAATGCACTCCTTCAGGAAGCGGAAGCACAGCAAATGGGCTTGGATGAGCCCCAAAGGTGATACAAAAAATTAGATAGATTTCATAAGAAGCAAATATCCAATGATCTCTCTGTGAGAAACGCGGTTACAACTGGAAACGATCACAGTATGGCAAGAGACACATTGAATCAAACTTGAAAGATCTTGACTGCTGATGGTTTCGCCCAGCACTGATCCAATTACAAAACTCCGAAAGCTTTCAACTAGAACTCGAACTCGCTAGAAATCGCCTGGAGAGCCACTAGGTCGACTATAAAGACGAGTTCGTGAAAACTGTCCATACGGTTTGGTCTAAGTTCTTTATGACCCGTCGTACATCTTCCGTAGATGTAGTAAAAGGCGACAAAGAGATTCTAAACCAGAAAGAAGGGCAGCAGCGTCCCTTCTGTGGAACAGCAACGATACTGCGCTCACCAATCCGCCTGCCAAGCGTGGTGAATACTAGCAAATTCCCCCCAAAATGATGACACAATTGTGTAAATAAATGGGGAGGGTTTTGTTCATCACTGGTCGTCCATTGGCTATGATATGCATACAGAACCACCAAACTATGATGTTACTTCTTAAGCTGATGAAGGAAAGCCGTGCAATGATTCTCCAGTATTCAGATGCCTCGTATTACGGGCAGCTCAATAGGTAGATCTCAAAGTCCTTAAAATGCGACTTACGCCTATTTAATACTTATCGTAGCCAGCGGGCGAAACTGAAGTCTGAAGATGGCAGGAGCGTGTCATTCAAATCTGTGCTTTTATGTGAGGTTGAGAGGATCTAGGATCGAACAGTTATACACGTCAACTCGGAAGCCCGTTATCACGTAACATCCCTGCTCTTCATGGAACAGAAGAGCGGTGGTGCTCTTCATCAAAAAAGTAGTAGGTAGGTAAGTGTAGGCCCATTATCTCACTTCTGAGCCATATTTACAATCTGTTTTCGAGTTATTACGAATCGTCTCGCACCCAGGTTTCACGACTTTCACCTTCCCGAACACGCCGGTTTCCGAAAATACAAGTACCGTAGACCACATACATACGCTACGGCAGATACGTAATACCTGCCCCTTTGATCAGCATTTGTTGACTACAAGAAAGGCTAAAAAACTCGACTGCGACCCAGCGGTGTACTGCAGCCGCTCCAGCGGTGCCAAATCAACTACTGGTATGTCGAAGTGCTGAAGTGTTTGTACGAAAACGCCACTGGCAGGCCGACAACAGGACCTTAAGTCAAAACCTGTCCTGCTGCGGCAGGGAGTCAGACAGGGAAACGTTATTAGAGAGAACTGGAAAGTGCCAGTCCAGAATTTTTAAATCGTCTTCCAGTGCGGCAATGAACAGCTAGGCATCATTACAAAAATGGCCAATACATTGTTTATCGACGATATAGTCGATAATCTCTAATCAGTAGAGTCTCCGAAAGAGTTGGTCTTAAAATGAATATACATTCAGTCAAAAAAATATCGGGAATGGATGATTTGTTTATGGTTCCAAATTCAAATTTTTGTTTTTATTGTTGTTGTTAGGTTGGCACAACTGTTTTCCATTTTGGCGCGGAGTTTGAGTTGCATGTTATTTATATTAAATACAGTGCTGTTTTTAGTTATATCATATCTAGTGTGTATAGCGAATTTCATTATGGACAAAACACCGAACAAAGAGTTTGTCTTAAATTTTGCATCGCCAATGGAATTTCGTGTTCGGAGTCACTGAAAATGTTACAGAAGGCGAATCGACTTTATCAAAAACACGTGTTTATGAGTGGTACAAAGCGTTCAAAAGCGGTCGAGATGTAATGGAAGATTTGCCTCGCTCTGGTAGGCCATCAACATCTGCAACTGAAGTTAACATCGCAAAAGTGAAGGAAATAGTGACTGAAAATCCTCATTCAACTTTAAGAGAGATAGCCGCCGAACTTTCTGTATCTCACGAGTGGATCCGTACCATTTTAACTAATCATATGGGTATGCAACATGTTACCGCTCGGCTAGTTCCAAAAGATCTGAATTTTCTTCAAAAACTTAATCGCATGAGAGTCGCCGAGGACATGCTAGAACGAGTCAATTCCGACCCAACATTCATGAAACGCATTGTTACTGGTGACGAGACGTGGGTTTACGAGTTTGACATGCAAACTAGTCAACAAGCTTCGGAGTGGCGCCTTCCAACTGAACCGACGCCAAAGTTGATCAAAAGTCAAAGTCATGTTGACTGTTTTCTTTAACTATCGCGGTGTTGTGCACTCGGAATTCTCGCCGGAAGGTTAAACGGTAAATAAGAATATTATTTGAGCGTAATGCGGCATTTAAGAGAGCAAATCCGAAGAAAAAGGCCAGATTTGTAGAAATAAAATTCTTGGATTTTGCAGCACAATAATGCGCCGTCACACACAAATACCATCAAGCAACCACCATATTCACCAGATATGGCTCCATCCGACTTTTCTTTTTCCTAAACTCAAATGACCACTTCGTGGCACCTGTTTTCAATCGGTAGAAGACATAAAGGAGAATTAGCGGCGAGAACTGAACTCAATTCCGGAAACAGCGTTTAAGAAATGTTTTGATGATTGGATTATTCGTTGGCGTAAGTGTATCGTTTCTGAAGGAGCATACTTTGAAGGCGATGAAATAAATTTGGATGAATAACAAACATTTTGTGTATTATTGATCTTTTCCCAACTGCAACTTAGATTCTGACGTTTCATAAGTGCCAATATTTGGTTTATTTGAAATAAAATACTTTGACTTTGACTTTCCCGTTACTTTCTTGACAGAGTAGTACAAGCCGAAGGTCCTATCAAATGGCCACGTTTTACCAACTTCCATGAACAACGAACACCAGATAAGTTTACGGGAACAAACGGGGCAGCGAAATCGTGAGCAGGGGTGTAGTTATCAGAACAGTCAAAAGTGAATGCCTGTTGTCGCATGTACGCACCTAATGTACATAATAGCGGGTTGGCGACAGCAGTTGACTTGTTAATGCAGGACGCTGCTACCCATCCTCCATGTCGTGCCTGACTGTTGACGCGTGTTGTTCGGGAGCGTTCGCAAAAATGTGTTTTGTTTTCTCTAGCGCATATCGTTGTCTCTTTCTCTCTCTATAGATAGATTTAAGTTAGATAAAACTGCCTGTCTGTTCGTTGTTTAAAATCGTAAAAATACGAGAACAGTATCATTAACAGTTTATTTATTATTCCTGTTTTTCTTCGCCGTCTAAATTTATTTATATTGTACAAACCCCTTCGTTTGATGGTCTATCATAGTACACACGGCTAAATATAAGCTATATTTACCGTTATAAGCCGATCTCTCACGGCGCGGAGTCTTTACAAAGCGAGACCAGCTTATACTGGTAAGTGGTGCCGGCTAAGAATACCACCACCCATCTCATCCCGTAGGTGTCGTAAAAGAAGGCGACTATGGGAAGAGCCGGAGGATGGGCAGCAGCGTCCTTCGAGTACTTCCTTTCTGACAATAGTGGAAAAATGAGTACATACTAAGCTGTTCATATTCAACATTTTTGTTCAATTAGTGATTAAAAGTATTCAAACCAAAAAAGAATAAAATCAATTTTAAATTAACGCAATTTACTATATTACAAAACTATACAATAATCATCAATGCTTTTCTTCTTTTTCGGCGGGTCCATACTCCTTCTCCCACATGGCGATGAACTCCTTTTTACGTTCTTCGCGACGTTTGAAGTACTCGGGGTAGTGCGCCTTCTCGAGAGGATGCCAGTAGTCAATGATCCAGTCGGGAGGGGTTACTACGCGTTCGTAGGCCACTCCACCTTGGCTGGTAGCGACTGTAGAAGTAATTTTGGTTAAGGTTATTTTTAGCTTGTTCTTGATACAAAATAATATTACTACTTCCACATAAATTAAAAACTATATCATTCCTAATTTTTTGATCAATTGTTGATGCATTATTATTATTACAGGCAAAAAGATGCTGAATCGAAACCAGAATTCGATCAACATTAGTTTGTTTAAGTTATAATTAGCGACGATTGTTCATAATTTCTTTATTGAATCCATCCAAACCAAATGGGTAGATAAGTTTTGTGCAATATTAATTTGTATGAAAGAGATGTGAATATGAATCATTATCGTGTAAGTTTTATTTGTTATTTGTCTTTATGGAGGATATGCCTTGTGGCTAAATGACTACCTGCCACGCAGAATGGTCATTTTGCGTTAACCTCGTAAAATTATTGTTCTGCGTGGTTAAGCTGCGTTTTCCGGTTTAGGATGGGTGACCACTCCTACATCAAGACCCCTCCGTATCCCGTATATGCCATCGCGAGCACGTCTGGGCGGAACCCAAATAATAATAAGTAGCATGTATGACTAAAATTTATTCAATCATACTTATAGCCTTTGCTAATCACTTTACAACCCTTGGCAAAGGAAAGTTAGCTATTAGTTAGCTGTGACATGGGTCTTTTTGTATACTAACTAGTGGGCCTTTGTTGTCACAATAAATAAATATATTATCATCTACATGTTTCTCTATTTACGGGCTTACATCCTCTGTACTGGGGAACCCGGTGTTTTGATAGGCTTATGTGGGGACATGCCAACACATAGAGGCCCTTTAGAGAATTTTAATCTATAATGTCATTTTTTTTAGTCATTTCGGGCGAATGAAGTCCACTGCTGGACACAGGCCTCCCCCAAAGATCCACAACGACCGATATGGATGTGTTGTGGGCTTATTGGGGGGTTTTGCCATAATCGCCACGCTTGGCAGACGGGTTGGCGATCGCAGTTGAGTTGTTAATGTACTCGAAGGACGCTGCTGCCCATCCTCTGGCTAATCCCTTAGTCGACTTTTACGACACCCATGGGAGGAGATGGGGTGGTGGCATTCTGAGCCGGCACCACACTGCTGTAACCCCATCACCCATCTATAATGTATGGGACACTAACCAGGGACTCTCCATGGCTACACTATAAAATGCATACTCGGGTTGTCCCCAGAGGTGTAAAACTATTGTACAGGGTGGGCCATAAGGGTGTTGGCGGTTTCAATATTCAATTAAAAAAGAACTACGAAACAGAACAAAAATATATTTGTATTTTTAAAAAGTAGAAACATAGGATTTTTTAAGACCTAATAATAATATTGTCCAAATGACTTCCCTCGGCTGCTTGGCACTCTTGGAACTTTTCCCGGAAAACTCATTTCAAAAAGGGGGGATATTGAATGGCCACCACGTAGCCCCGATCTCTCTCCATGCGATTATTTTTTATGGGGCTACCTCAAATCGGCAGTCTACGAGACTACGAGAATAATCCGACCAATTTACAGCAGCTGAAGAGGAATATTATTCAAGAAAGTAACAAAATACCGAGAACAACTTTTCAACGAGTTTTCCAAAATTTGCGACTTCGGTTCCAGGAGTGCCAAGCAGCCGAGGGAAGTCATTTGGACAACATTATTTTTAGGTCTTAAAAATTCCTATGTTTCTACTTTTAAAAAATACAAATATATTTTTGTTATGTTTCGTAGTTCTTATTAAACTGAATATTGAAACCGCTAACACCCTTATGACCCACCCTGTATAAGATGGAAACTAAAATTATAAGGTCTATTGTAATGGGTGCTAAATGGATTATATACTAAAAACGGAAATAATGGTGTCTGCCTTTCAACTCTTAAAATGAAATTCTGTGGCAGACTGTGACTTGCCACTTACAAGATGGGCCCCCTAAATGGCCACCACTAAAGGCGACATGGAGCAACACCGGTTTCACCATCGCGCGGCTCGAAGACTCAGAGCTGGTTTCCCCGTTATTACGCCATTAGACACTTCCACCTCTGATCATATAGCTCTGGTGGCCTCCCTCTGATCGGCCAACTAATGCAAGCCAGAGTTGAAAATCCTATTGGCACAACTATTATTATTATTATTAAAAGAGAAATAAAGCACCAATCTCTCTTAAAAATTCATTGTTATTTAACAGATTGGAAGATTAATTCCGCAAGGGAACAGACATCTGGTTGTTCTGCAAGTTGATAAAACTAAAACTTGAATTCTTTTACTTTTACTGAAATCACTACTTAGAAAGTTAATGAACCAACCATACTGTCCCTTGCTGACATGTTTTCTGGAAAATCAAACATTCCTGGTTGAGCAGTACAGTGTATTGGGCAAGCCAACATTGCATCAGGCTATTATGTCCTAAATAGGTCTACATTGCTCCACAATGTGCTACAACACACCAACATATAAAATAAAAAACAAAATTGCTCACAGTTTTTAGGAATAGGATGCTGAATCAGGAACAGTTCCTGCTCGCCATCCTTTAACAGTTGTGCAGCCTTTCTCATGTCAGGCTCCTTAACATGGTTGTCAAACCTCTCTCTGAGGAGCACTGCCTGATACCGGTATACATTGCTGGAATTTACATTTCAATTAAATTAGTAAAAAAAATAAGGGTTAGTTGTTCTATACACATACTTCAAGTACCTTAACTGGTACTGATGAGCAACTCCGAGTATGAATATGGTCTATCACTAGTTTATCTAATAATAATAATATGAATTCGTAAAACAGTGATTTATGATTTCTGGGCTGTCATTTATTATTATTTATTACAATCTGAATTTGTGTCTCAAAGTTTTTAAATAAATATCTGACTAATGAGTATTAGAAAACTTTTATTTACTGTGTAGAAATATTTTTACAAATACGTATTAGTAATGTGATAACTATTTACTTCGTTTTTTTAAATCAAGTTATCATTATTTGTTCAATGTAAATAATATATCTAGAAATCATGTTGCTATTAAGATGATGATTTTAAAGCAGTATTCAGCACCTTGTATGTATGGAGACTTGAAAATCTGTTGATATTTATCGCTTATTCATAAAATATTCAAAAATCAAACAGTAAGTATCTGAAAAACAAATATGGTATGATGTGGTTATGTCCGAAAGAATTACGTAACGGAGAAAACAAAAGCAAGAAAGAGAAATATAACAGTCCAATTAATAGATTATCCATACCGTCTATCGTAAAACGCCTCTAAATTACGCAAAGCTCTTTTGTAAAGAGAACAAACTCTTTGAGAGTGGGATTTTATACCAAAAAGTGGTAGGCTCGCCATTTCTATTATGATTGTACAATGACACTAATGACAGACAGACAGCTGTCGAAATGACAATGTCGCCACAGAATAAATAACTACTCCGTTTTGTCGCAACTGTCCAGTATAATCTATTACCAACCTTTAAACACAATCTTATATCTATCTTTTATGAAACTTCTTATTTTTTATTAAACGTAAATTATATATTAATGGTGCGCGCTCATGCTTTGTGGCCGTTGTGTGTCGGTCAGTCCTTATATTATTATACCTACACTTTAGTCCTTAGTCACAGAGATTCGTTGCGAGTGAGCACTGAATTAACAGAACAAACAGTGCTTCGTATCTAGATCAATGGCGCCAGCGCGTGCCGAAAGCCACTAAAGCGCACTAATCAACTTTTAGTCAATGCAACGTTGCTCATATAAAATGTATTATATTTCAACAAGATAGGCAACAGCAGCATAAGATAACCGAGAGGACACCAAAGAGCCAATATAGAACCCGTTCCCAGCAAGGTGACTAAAGCCTCTAGCAAAGGGCAGACTGACAAGGAGGGTTTCGTGAAGGTGCGATATAAACGGAAGAAGCCCACTTGTCGCAATCAGTGCGGTACTGCACTAACAGGACCAAAGATGCTTCTACGTCCCGCAACGTCTTCGACGTACGTATTGTGTACGTATCCCGTCTGCATCACTCCATGAAGGTTGAGGAGATCGTGGAGTACATAAGTATCAAAACCAAATAGACCTTGAGGGTCGAAAGATTGGAATCGCGCCATAACGTAACCTTCAAGTCGTTTGTGGTGCGAGTTCTGACTCAACATCTGAAGACTTTCTTAACGGAAGAATTTTGGCGGAAGGGTGTCGTGTACCGACGCTTTCGTGGAAGCTTACGCGACACCACGCAGCGAAACACGACGCCGACTATACGTGTACAGTGATTATTAATAAGTGGTATAATAATGTTAATACGGCTTAGTTAAGCTTTTCCTGTATTTATGTATGTATAATCTATGGACCCTCGTTGCCTGACAGTAAACAAAATAAAAATGTTACCTACCTACTCGTCGGTTCAGGAGCCCAAGCACCTGCCTGCTGGGTGGACAGCTGCGACCAAGTACCAGGCTACGCCTATGGTCTAGTGTAACCTGTTATTAGGTTTTTTTATCATGAGCTGTTAATCCGGGCGCCAGCACCAGAGATCCATGTACACGTCAAGCTAATAAAAGCGTGTTAAACTTACTAAACCACAACAACAATTCTAAAATATGTATCATCAATTTCTGGAGCCGGATCACCCGTTGAACGAAGAGTTTAGTTTTCGCCTTCACTATTAAATTTTCCATATATATTGCTGGCCTCGTTAAGGCCAACCTGTTTTCTACTTAAATTTAACACTAATTTGATAATGGTTTCATTCCAGAAATAAAAAAAATATTACATTGACCTCGTTACGCATGCTAAAACAAAAAAATATAATAATGAATACTAAAATGTTTTATATCTCTCTCCTTTCTTCCTGTCCATCCAAAGGTTGTCTGGAAGAGATCGCCCTGTGCGATAAGACCGCCCATTGTACATGTATCTTTTTAAATTTTTATCTCTATGTATGTATTATGTGGTGTACAATAAAGAGTATATAAATAAATAAATAAAATAAATAAATAAAATGCAAGAAGTTGCCATGGTTTGACTGGTCCAATCTAAGAGCATTGTACTGATCCATTGATGGCAATTCACTACAATTGCATAAAAATATTTAGAAAACTAATAAAATCACACTTTTAATTAAATATAATATAATATAAAGAGCACAAAATATAGTTTAAATTTATGTAACAAAGCGTGGGGTACTCGATATTCAAAGTATATTAATTACGAGAATATAAATAGGTAGAGACATTTTCATTTTACTTACATTAAAAAATGATTTTGTGCTTTTTGGTTCATATTTCATTAAAAGCATGTTTTTATTAGTGTTTAAATATGTAATATAATATATCTATTATGAAATATTTTCATAATAGATTTCTTATTTTAAAGCTATATAATCCTAAAACCCTACAAATTAAGTACTTATAAATTAAAATTCAATATTTACACATTTCTAGTGTATATTTACATAGTTACATACATACAGGTCAAGCTAATACATATTGTATATTGCGTGAATTGTAATGTATTCGTCAAAACAAATCAAATCATCAAATGAGCCCAAAGTTGAATGGTTTACTAGTAACAATTGAGGAGCCACTATCCCCCTAGCTCCATCATCAGACACTCATCAACATTAGTGGTGATTAATATAGCGTCTAGCGCGATTAAATAGCGCGCTATGTTCACGCAACGTATAGCGCACCCGATGTCGGCTCCAACTTGACGCAATAAAATTCGAGCCATTAAAAATAACGAGTAGCGAGTAGGCGTGTTCATAACGGCTATATATTGATAACGCGTTATAACGATGCATGATTTAAAAATCACCAATACTTTCTGCGTTATAATATATTAGTTTAATATTTATTAGTTCGTCGAGCGCCGCGGTTTACTTAACGTTGCGGTCCACAACAGATAAATAGTTCCACATTTGTCCTCTTCGAGACATTTTGATTTAATATAACTCTTATTTACGTAAATAACAACCTAAACAAGTTAATTTTTATTAACACTAAACTAAAATACTTATTTTTAAAGTTTCACAATACAAACTTAATAACTTCGAAGTTCATAATGAAATAATATCAACATTTGAAAACTGTGATAGTTAGATAGCAATCGGTCGCAATCTCCCGTAAAATACAACTTATGACGTCAAGCGAGTTATCCGCACTGATTTTGTTCAAATATAATCGTAGATCAAAACGACTGTAGAATAAAAACAATTATATTAGGTCCTTCTATTATTTATTAGTTTCGATTTAATATTGATAAGAATCTAGCTCTTATAACTGTGCTGTGAAAGCATAATTTTGCATGTGACATTAAATAACGTCTAAGATATATTCGTTTCATTTTTATAGGAATCTAACACAGTTTTGCATGTGTCAGTAATAAAAATAATAGGGCAACATAAATAACTGTTACCTGGTTTAATAAATAATAGGTGACATAATTTTTTTTAAATAATCGATTATTTATTCAGCTAACTAATATATCGATCACTCCTAGTAGCGAGGACAATAGCGCGAGCAAGCGAGCCGGGCGGCAGTCATCACGTGAATTCGCGCGCTATCGGTTGTTATATATTAACGATTTGATGATTATTGATTATAATATGTATTTATTTTAGATATGCCAACAATGTACGTACAATAAAATTTCGTAAAATTCAATTAAAAAACATACATGACATTTAATGACGTCAATAGGCATACGCAGTATCAACAATTCCGTTCCGTGAAAACTGCAGTATGGAATTAATAATAAAAGAATATAACCTAATCCTATATAAATTAGTACATAAAAATCTATTATCCCTAGCCTGGAAAGTATGAGACAAAGTTCATTGACTTTTATTTACTGCTCCTTTTTATTTCGATAGATATTATTTTACGTATCGAATATACTATAACGTATTCAAGATCAAGAATATATATAAAACAGCGCGCGGTACTTAGAAAGTGCGCTGTCTTAACACAGCACGCTATCTGTTCAACGACATTTAGCGTGATTCGAGAATATTCAGCGCGCTTTTATCGCGTCGTTCGCGTACGCCCAGTTCGTTCTATTTTAGCGTGTAAAATAGCGCGTTATTTTGCTATAGCAAATAGTATGTAGCGCCATATAGCGTTTTTGAACACCACTAGTCCCACAACAGGTAGCCGTTGGTAAGGCAGTGTTCAAGCAATTCTGCATATTGTTGAGGCATGCTATGCTCACTTAACCGTTTCTTAACAACATCCATACAGTCCTTAATTGGTAAGTTAGTAAATAAGGACTGCACATCAAAACTGACCATCACTTCATTTTCAGCCAGTTGAAGGTCTTTTATTTGGCTGACAAAGTGATAGGAATCCTTCAAATATGTGTTAGACTTTCCACGAAGTTTTGAGAGTATCTTCGCTAGGTGTTGCGCCAGTTTGTAGGTTGGTGTATCAATCTGGCTTACTATTGGTCGTAGGGGAACATTGCTTTTGTGTATTTTCGGCAACCCATACAGCTTTGGGGGTTTCGCGCAAGATGGAATGAGTGTTTTCACGTCTAATTCTAAAATATCGGAGTGTTTGGATATTAACTCAGTGGTCTTTTTGAGTATTTTGTTGGTTGGATCTTTGTTTACCTTTTTATATGTGCTGTTATCCGACAAAAGGTCTTGAATTTTCTGTTTGTAATCTGACGTGTCCATTATAACCGTAGCGTTACCCTTATCGGCACGGAGGATAGTCAGGTCTGGGTCTTCATTAACGTTTTTTAGCGCTTGATACTCATCGCGAGACAGATTCGGTTTGGGCGGTTTGCTGCGACGTAATACCACTGATATGTCTTGTCGGATCGCCTCCAAATCTTCTTTCTTTACGTTGTTTTTGATAAGACAGTTTTTGAGGAGAGAGCACTGATGACAGCCCCGGCTATGCCGAATATGTTCAAACGGTATGTAGATGATACTTTTACCATCTTGCCTCACAATAGGGTCTCTGCATTTTTACAACATCTAAATTCAATACACAGTAAAATTCAGTTTACTATGGAATTGGAGGAAAACAAATCCTTGGCCTTTCTTGACATACTTCTTATCCATAATCCTGATCGTTCAGTTAGTCACACTGTGTATAGAAAGCCTACCCATACAGACAGGTACCTTAACGGTGAATCTCACCACCACCCTTGTCAGTTAGCTACCGTGGCTAAATCTTTGTTACAGAGAGCACACGGCATCTGCGACGCCGACCACCTGCCAGGGGAGCTTAACCATGTGAAGCAAGTTCTTCGAAATAACAATTTAAGAGCGCCACATCCCCGTCGCAGAAGCCGCCCGAAACCCACCACGGTTGATCGGAGACCTGCAGTCTTACCATTCATCAAGGGAGTCACGGACAGAATTGGTCATATCTTGAAGCGTGCTTCTATTAAAACCTGTTTCAAGCCACATAAAAAGATAAGCCAACTTCTCAAACCCGTGAAGTGTCACATTCCTCTACAAGATGCAGGGGTCTACAAGATTGACTGTGATTGTGGGTTGTCATACATAGGGCAAACAAAGCGTAGTATAGCCACCAGAATTAAAGAACACATAGCTGACGTCAAGCATAGACGCATCACAAAGTCCGCAGTGTGTGAACATGCCTTAGGCAAACCCAACCATTTTCTTCGATTTGATCATCCTCAAGTCCTCGCGAAAGAAAACCGTTATGTACCAAGAATGTTTCGAGAGGCTATTGAAATTAAAAAACATCCTAATTTTAATAGAGAAGATGGTTGGCAGGTACCACCTGTTTGGAATCCGGTTATTAAATTAATAAAATCCCAAACAACACACCAAACTAAAAAAACATCAAGACACTGTGAGTGATTACTGCGTGCATCGAAACAATTTTTGATTAGTTTTGTACGGTAGATAAAATAACTTTTTAAATCTGTAACGACGCTTGTCACCTTAGTCATCCTGCGACCACGAACCCTGCAAAGTGTTCGAAACGTCAGGAAAAACAAAAATCAATAATACACGCGATTTAATCCGTTTAAAATTGTTTTATTATAATTTATTCAGTAATTGGGTCTTTTACACGTTATATTGAAACAATGGAGGGCAATTCGCTACATGACAACCTCTGAGAAGAAATGCCAAAAGAAACTCAGGTCTAGGTCTTCTTTGATTACTTTGTTTTACAAATTATTTATTAGTAACAATTGACTGCTGTATTACTGTAGATTCATCATCATCATCATCATCATCATGTCAGCCAAAGGACGTCCAGTGCAGGCCCCTGCCTTAGATTTCCACAACGAGCGGTTACATAAAAGCCTTGAACCGTGGACATCAATGATTCGATCACATTTGTTACAAGGTCGTCATTATGCACGCCACATGCATCAGCTAGCTTCTGTAATCAAACGCATCCGCTGACTAATCAGTAATTTTAAATTACATATGATTTAAGCCGAAGGACAAGGAGTTTGTTTGTTTGAATGCGCTAATCTCTAGAATTACCTGTTTAAAAATTTGAATTCGAATTTCTTTGAGCGTCAGTTAAAGCCTAGGTTGAAAGGAGCTCGATGTCTATATAAACATGAACGTGACATATTTGTATCATATTGCGAGCATCGAGTTAAACAACGATGATACAATATATTTAATTTAATTTATAATCTGTAAGACGCCTGTCCCCTTAGTCATCCTGCGACCACGAATGCTGCAGTGTTCGAAAAGTCAGGAAAAGCAAAATACCTATACGCGATGTAATCCGTTGAAAAGTGTTTTATTATAACAAGTCTAATTATTATCTATCAAAACTGTCCTAACCCGAATCAACACCCTTGTACGTGTCCAAATCTTAACAATGAAAGACTAGTAAAATACTAAGGCTTTCACATTAATAATAAAAAAACTAAGTTTCCAACCACACATTGGTTCACTCACATCAAGAATCCATATAATGATATATTTACATCTTTCAAAATCTTCAACACATTGCTGAAGTCAATGTACAGCCGAAATTAATAAAGATAAGATAAAAATGTTTTTATTCATGTAAAACCATTTATAGGCACTTAAGAATAGTCAAGACTTTAGTTGCCTCGTTACAAGGTGTAGATTTCCTATGGAGAAGAACGGGCAAGAAACTCCATGATTACTCTTTTTAAATCATATTGGTAAAATGTTCTCGAAATGATGGTAATGTGAGGACAATGCCTCCTGCAAAGAGTCTAAACTTCTTAAAAAGCTTGATTTTAATATTCACCAGAATTTTTGATTTAATTGTCATGACAGCATTAAGATGACCTATCCCAACAGACGGCACTCGTTCACGAGCATGACGCATGCATCAGCGTCGCTCAGCTCAACCACATTGTAGGGAAACTTAGCGACCCGACACACAACGCCACCATAAGCAGGACACTTGAGTGAGCATGACATACCTAAACTGCCAGACAAATATCACGTCAATAAAACAAAATAATTGAATAGCCCACATGGTACTCGCACTATTACAGTATCAAATCTAAATGCATAACATGAACATATAAATAACATAATGTCATATAGAATAATGAAATGTCATTTTAAGAAATGATGCAATTTAAATGTCAAATTAATTAAAAAGTACTGGTTTTAGGTACAGAGATACCAGGAATGTCAATATAAGCCTATGCCTATCAGAGCAGCTCAATCCCAAGCATTTTTGTCGTCCATATAGTCTGTTACGTTATAGAAAGATTTTCTACACAGCTTCTGTTTTATAGTGGACTTGAATTTATTAACGCTTAGTTTTTGAATATGGCTTGGGATTTTATTGTAAAAACGTACACATTGACATTTAAATGATTTGCTTATTTTCTGGAGCCAAGTGGCAGGAACAACAAGTTTGTGTTTGTTCCTAGTATTAATACTATGGCTATCACTGTTCTTTGCAAAGAGAGAGATATTTTTATGAAGATACAAAACATTTTCGTAAATGTATTGAGATGGAATGGTCATTATATATATATATTTTTTAATTGCTCCCTACGTGAATATTTAGAGCTTAACTTATAAATTGACCGAATAGCTCGTTTTTACAGCACAAAAATAGTTTGAATATCGGCAGCATTCCCCCACAACAGAATACCGTACGACATTACACTATGAAAGTAACCAAAATACACTAATCGGGCTGTTTCTATGTCTGTTAAATAACGAATTTTCATTACCGCGTATGCTGCAGAGCTAAGCCTTTTCGACAATTTAAGAATGTGTGGGCCCCACTGCAGCTTAGAATATAAAGTAATACCTAAAAACACTGCGGTGTCCACAAGATCCAACTCCGCGCCATTCATTAATACACTGGTGTTCATCGTTTTAACATTAGGTGTTGTGAATTTCATACATTTAGTTTTTGTCTCATTCAAGACTAAATTGTTAACATTAAACCAGTGGACCACTCTAGAAATAGCGTTATTTACATCGTCAGATGCCAGATGTTGGCGTTTAAGTTTAAATAAAAGTGATGTGTCATATGCCAACAACACTATCTCATGATTATCCTTCATGATGTAAGGTAGGTCATTTATGTATATAAGAAACAAAAATGGGCCAAGAATTGAGCCCTGTGGTACTCTCATTTTGACCACAGACCTAGGAGATCGCTTTCCATTAACATCAACTGTCTGAATCCTATTATTCAAATATGAGACCAGAAGATCCAGTGCAAAATCCGTAATACCATAGTGAAGCAATTTCCTGATCAATATTTCGTGGAGAACATAATCAAATGCCTTAGACAAATCACAGAAGACGCCCAAGGCATCATGTGAATCCTCCCAAGCGCCGAAAACATGTCCTAAGAGTTCAACACCAGCGTCAGTTGTTGAACGACCCTTTGTAAATCCAAATTGTTTGCAATGTAATAATTGATACTTCCGTGTGGTATCCGGATTAAGAATATAGCACCACTCCATCTCCTCCCGTGGATGTCGTAAAAGGCGACTAAGGGAATCTAAACCAGAGGGATGGGCAGCAGCGTCCCTTCTGTGAAACGGTAGCCATACTGCGCTCACCAACCCGCCTGCCAAGCGTGGTGAGTATTGGCAAATACCCCCCAAAATGATGACACAGTTGTGAAAATCTATGGGGGAGGCCTTTGTTCAGCAGTGGACGTATTAATGGCCGATATGATATGATGAATTGATACTTATTAAAAAAAGGCTTGTAATTGATTCAACATCAATTTTTCAATTTTTTTACTAAATGTAGGTAGCACTGAAATAGGTCTAAAATTACTAGGGTCGGATGTACTACCTGATTTAAACAAAGGAATTATTTTACTATTTTTCATAAGATCAGGAAATTTTCCACAGTTTCACACACATTCCACATTTATTAAAAATTAGAGCCAATTCACGTGCAACAATGTCAATAATTGATTTGGCTACGTTAACAGAATTTCCCCACAAGTCTGCAGTTTTTTTGACATTTAGAGTGTTAAAGGTTCTTATTATATCTCTAGAATAACATGAACGAATTGAAATTCGTTACTGCAAAAATTTACATTTTCTTTAAGTAAAGTTTCTGCTACTGTAGGGGAAGAGTTTAATGATTTAGTAGTTGAAATGGGAATGTCAGTAAAAAAATGTTCGAAAGCCATAGCTACTTGTATATCTGACTTAATTATTTTATCGTCAATAATTAAGCTATAGTCACCGTTCCGGCTACTAACTTTTCCAGTTTCACTACTAATAACATTCCAAGTCATTTTAATTATGTCATTACTATTTTTAATTTTCGAACTCAAATAACGAGATTTTGCTATATGACAAATTCGTAATTTAATTAAAATATAATATAAAATTTAAATTAAATTCTTAGTAATTTCTAACGTAAAGATTAAATTTATCAGTATTAATATATTTTCGTTCATCATATAGCTCATAAAGTCTCTTTCTACTTATATGAATTCCAACAGTAGCCCATTCACTAAAGGTTGCATTGCCATTAACCGTGATCGTCTTGGGGATAAAAGTTGCATTGAATTCTTTACAGTATACAGGGTGTTTGGTGCATCGTGTGCCAAACTGAAATGGTCGACTGGGGGGTCATCTGCTATCCTTTCAGACCCCATAACATTTCTCATGCCCCGTGGATTTTTTTTCATCGACTTATATACATAAAGGACTTGATAAGAGTGACAAAATTGTCACGGTGACAAAAGTCACCCGTGCGCGCTAAGGCTAAAAGATGTTAAATGTTTACGTAAATAACTAGATACAAGTTCCACAGAACTTTGTAAAAAAACAACATTATTCTACACCATTAGCACTTCTTTAAATTGCTCTAATAATTGATCGGGAATGTAATTATTAAATACCTACCTAGTTTAAAAATAAACAAAAAAAATACTACTAGAGCTAAGCGGGCACCTAAAGTGTTCCAATGCGGTAATTGAATCCGCGATACGAACTCTGCACAATTTAATAAATGTAATAATGTAAGATATTCGTACTGAATTAAAGTAAATAAAATGATGAAATCATTTACTTAACCTTTTATTGCGGCGTAACCTGCAATCAGAACACACCATTAAATTATTGCAATAAAATTATACCAAAATGCAATCACTAAAAATCGTACCGACATGATAATCGGGGTCAAAGAAAGTTTGGGAAACCGCCGCCGCCGCGGCGAGATGACCAATCGATGGAACCGGTCGCGATGGTCGACCAATCTGAGAAATCGCTTCATCCTTTTGAAAATGGAACACTGATCCTAGTGCATGAATCCAGAAAACAGGCTTTTACGCATCGATAACTTGCTGTTCATTTTAGTATATTTTTAAGGCAGCAATTGCGTTAATTTCGATTTGATTGTCTGGTTCGCGCAGTAAACATAGCGTATATTCTTGTACCTATCTCAGTGTTAAAGCGACACTCGGCGCGGTGGGTACAGCCGTCGCACAATTTTTAAGGTTCGATTAAATTATTTTATATTTAAAACTTTGTAGTACCGTCAGTGAAATAATTTGACTTTAATAAATAATCAGTGAATAGTCCTTTGTGGGATATTCGACGCTTGGATCCAGTTGGAATTTCCTTCGCTCTTCGTGATTTAGGTAATATATTTTTATGTTTTGTTAAAATAATAATTATTTTATTATGCACTGGTATTCGATGATTGTTCACCTATATTTTATTATAAGTATGTCAATAATCATCATCAATCATAGCCTTCTAAAATCTTAAACCTGAACTGTATTAAAATGAGCTCCTGATAATTTTTATTAAAAAAGTTACAGAAGAAAAAAAACATGCTTGCAGCGAACCAAGTAAAGAATTTTAATTTTTAAATTAGTTTATTAGGGTTATAACGCATTAATTTTTATAAATTATGTAACTAATGACAGTTATTAGTACAACGAGCTCATAACTATACAATAATTATAACTTTAAATATTGAGTAACTGCAATTTATCCAAGTTAAAAGCTATTTCATTAAATCGAATCGAATCATGGGTTTATTAGCAGCAGTCTAGGTGAGTCTCTTATTGCAAGAGGCTGGCTAGGTAGGTCCCACCACAGTGCCAGCTATTCGCCGCAAGGTTTAAAGACTTTTGAGACATTACTGTGCTCCGGTTAGAAGGGCACTGCAGCTATTGAAATTACTGGACATATGAGACTAAATACCTTGTCTCGAGCTCAGTGTGGTGCCACGCAGGACTAGTTTTGGTAGCATTACAATTATTATGAGTAGGCATGACGCTTACAATCAGGCGAATCACTTGCTCGTCTGGTAACTAATTCGTATAAAAAAGAAAGTTTAGCACCCCTTGGACATAGCGGAGCTTAACTATTTAATTGATTTTCAGGATATTTTAGATACTATGAGGGACCGCGGCTCCGTTCGCGTAATAGTTTTGTTTTTGTGGATGAAAAGTTTTTTTTTTTAAATAAAACTTTGCCGCACACTAGGATTTCTCCGGTGTCGTGGGTGCGTTTACGGACATGAATTCCACATACAATACACCCAGACCCGGAACAACTACCTGCAGATCATACAAATAATTGTTTCGTGCGGGAATCGAACCCACGACCCGGAGCGCAGCAGCCGACTGTATCAACCACTGCACCAACCGTGCAGTGCACCAACATGCCCTATGTTAATTTCTGGGCTACGAGTTATGTTCCTGCCTTGTAATAAACAAGTGAAATAGTAAATACTTAACGAACAGATGGCCTAACTAAATTTTTCACTATCTCTCATCATATCATCAGCCAAAGCATGTCCACTGCTGAACAAAGGCCACCCGCATAGATTTTCACAACAACCAGTTACATGCAGTGTGTCGTTATTTGGGGTGGAAGTAGCCAGTACTCACCATGCTTGACAAAAAAATAAGTGAAAAAAAGTTTTAAAAGTGAAACTACTGCCAGGCTTGCCCGATCTGATTGACCGGGATCCGCCACTGAGCAGCTCACGCAGGGAACGCCTCGAGCCTTTGCTGTGCGGTATCCGGGTCGCTTCCGTAGTAATCCCACTGTGCCATGACCTCACGTCCTATCCTGTGAAGAGATGCACCGAAACAACCGTGCCCGGTGAATACCTTTTTTTTTTTTTAGGCGGAGAAAATGCCTGACGCATACCACGCCATCCGGGGGCATGGCGTGGTTATGTGGGGTTTGCACCCACTAAAAACTCCGCCGTTTCACCTGCGTCCGCCTTTTGATGGACCGCGAGTACTGCGTATGTATTACTTTCGCGGCCCATCGGCTGTTGGCCCATGTGTGTGCCTAACTAAACCTATGGTGATGTTTTAAGACATCGCCGCAACTCCAAGAGCCGTGCAATCCGGACGGCAGACTCCCCGATCTGCCGCCCGCTGGCTATTGTTAGCGCGGCATCAAGCGGGCGTTATGACGCCTGCGCCGACCTGTCCGCCTGCGGCGAATTGGGTCAGCAAGGGCGTCTTCCTCCCTGACCCGCTCCGCCGCCTCCTTCCGCTAGATTACCACCTCACAGAAGGATGCGACTGCTATGAGGTCACGGCGCTGCAACGCCCAAGCAGGACACTCCTCAAGACTGTGCTGCGCCGTGTCCTCACTGCAGCCACATTGATGGCATATGGGAGTCGCCTCCCGCCTCGTCACTGTGTGCATGTATTTGCCGAAGCAGCCATGCCCCGACAATACCTGCACAAGACGGAAGGACAACGTCCCATGCCGTCTCCGCACCCACTCATCCAGGATTGGTTGGATAGCCCCCACGGTCCTAAGACCAGCACTAGGCGTCTCCAGCCTCACCTTCCACTGACTCATGATGGCACTATGAGCCTCCCCGTGCCATCTCGTGACCGCTTCAGGCAAAGGGTGACTGCCACTCTCGGCCCGAACATCCGCTATCCTTCAGTAAACTGTAGCGAGCACCCGTGCTTCCAGGTCCCACGGGGGAGTCCCCGCAAGCGCACACGCAGCCTCAGCAGACACCGTGCGGTATCCGCGTATGACCCTGACTGCCATGATTCTTTGAGGTCTCCGCAGCAAAGCCTTGTTCTGGGCAGTCAGGGTTTCCGCCCACACTGGAGCGCCGTAAAGTGCCATCGAGCGGACCACCCCCGTGTAAAGCCGTCGACGCCCGGTGAATACCTGCGTCAAGCGGTAGGATGCGTGACGCGCTCGCTCCTCATGAGTCATGCTTCGAATAGCGGCAGGACGGTCTCGATGACTCGCTTGGTCACAAACTGCATCCCCAGGTGGTGACGCCACTTCACGAGTGCGCACTGCCGAGCCAGCCGCCCCAGCCTATAGAACGCCCTTGGAGGCGCGCCTTCGCCGCTCTGGCGGAGGGAGCATGTCTGATTATAGACGTGGACCACGCATCCGCCTCCGCCAGAATGTCGAAAGGCGGAAAGCGCGCCAGGAGAGTTGCCACCTCTTAGAACAATGCGGACAGGGTCCTACGAGGTGCCAAGAGTATCCCCGTGCGTTCCGTATAGCCATTCTGCGCTGTAGTTCGTGAAGTTTGGTTCTGCAGCGCTGTTCGCCTGACAGCGTGGATATATGTTTAATAAACTTATTTTCTTTCTTTCTTTCTTCTTCTATATAGATGCTCCGTAGAGTGCCACGGACCGCACCACCCCTCAATGAACGGTCCTACTGGATATTGCCATAATCACCACGCTTGATTAGCAGATTGGTGATCACAGTTTGTTGCGTGCATACGGGATGATACTGCTATCCATCCTGCGGATATCAATTAGTCGCATTTTACGATACCCAGGGTAGAGAGAGATCTTTTTTTTTTGCCGGTAACTACAGGGTCATTTTTCATTATAATATAGAGTAAATACTGAGTGTTCTGATATGATGATGATAAGCGAATTAGTATATAAAATGTACTTTGTGTGTGGATTGTTCACTCCTCTTTCAGACACGAATCACTTCCCGGGGACCCACCGAGCTAAATTGCTCGGTGCTTTTACCGGTGGTCGCACTTGTAGATCCTGGCTTGTAGCATCATTCACTGCTGGTAAATCACCTTTTGCAAGAGTCCGGCTTGGTAGGTACCACGGCCCCCGGGAAGACAGCGGTGTGCATGTGGTGACGTACCGCTGTGTGCGCAGCACAGTGCATTCTGAGGCTTCGGGGGAATCTTTTACAATTTCCTCGAGAGATGCCTGGGGTGTGGCCTCTTTACAGTCGCCTTCCCTCCGCTAGAGGGGATGACCGCTTTACAGTTATCCCCTCCGAGATGTGCCTAAAGGCATGGCACCAGTGGGCGGCTCTAGTGTGATCATACGCTCCTGGGCTCCAATTAGATAACGGAGATGCCCCAGTGGTTTTAGCCGTTAGGAGTTCGACATACCCCTTCGCCCTCTCCCGGGGCGGAGGAAGTTCATGATGAATTTCCACTGGGACCAATAAAAAAGGTACCACGGACGGCCAGATATTCGGCTGCCAAGCAGTAGTGTTGAAGGGCAGTACAAAAATTACTGCTGGATAAGAAACCACAAAACGCCGGACTAATTCTGAGTAACATTACAATAATTACAATACAAAATGGGCAGGCGTGACGCTTGCCACAAGGCGAATGAATTGCTCGTCTTGTCACGAACTAGTACACGCGGCTACAAGCTATACATTTTCAAGATAAGTTGATCTCGCATTGTATAGGCTTTTAGTACAGTGAGAGATCAGCTTACACTGGAACTGAATAGCTTGAAATGTAGCCGTTGTTTTTCATTATAGAATTTAAGAGGAAGGTATTACCACATTTACCACTGTTTGTGTAATTACTTCCTTGAAGATTAAATATTGTCCTCCCATTCGGATGTCTTATGATGTGATATAATTATGTTGCAACTGATTGTGCGCGCAGACCTTCGAAATATTATGAGTAAAACAATAAAGTAAAAGTTAACCTCCAAGGTTTACAACTTGGGAAGCGGAATATCTACAGACCCTTTAAATGTTCTGATGGTAGGTAAAGGTTTCAGGCCGCATTTAAGTGTTAATTTCCTGTTCAATTACGTTACGAACTCACTTTTACTTGTAAGTTCAAGTATATTGAGACTGACATAGGTAAGACAATTAACGAGTATCCGAGAAATTACATTTATTTATTTGGTAAAAATATCCTAACAGTTGGCTAAAAAACCAACAAGATTTTGGATTAGGTTGATTATCAATTTCAGCCGTCAATCAGTAGCAACAAGCAGGACAGCCAAAGTTTGACGACATTAAAAACACGGTGGGTCTTAAAATTGACACAGGCAAGACGAAAATCATGTCCAACGCCCATGTCGTGTCCATCCCAATATCCGTTGGGAACTCTGTTCTCGAAGTTGTTAACGAGTATGTGTACCTGTGGCAAACCGACACAGGTACACATACTCGTCAACTCATCACTAGAATTCCCTATGACACATCAGAGAGTCTCCTGTACTTTTTTTATTGCCGGTAAACTAAAATAAGCTCGTGAATAGCCAGCCGTTTTATTTTGTTTTAGTTAAACACGGATTACAAGAAATCGTGATCAATATAATACTGACGCTCCAATTTTAAATAAAACACGAAAAAATATAATCCTCCGTTAAAAATGGCAACGCTTATTTATTCAGAAGTGTGCACCTAGCCTTGGCTTAATAAAAAAAAAAAACAAGCTGCCGTTCTCGGGTTCTCGTAAACTAGATCCAAGATTCATTTGATTGTTGAGAGTGAATTTTTTTCCTCTAAGTTACTTTCGTTCGTGGTCGTGGGAGCACGGTAGATATATGAAATCATTTTTAGGGTACCGTAATAAAACATCTATTTATTTATAAAAACGAATAAAAACTAAATCTGAAAAGTATATTTACATTTATTAACTTACCAGTCAGTCACATTTTTTTTATCCTTAGTCAGATTGGTACGAACGTGTACGAAATTAATTGATACACAATTATAACATAGTTGAAGTGTCTGTTTGTAATGTCAAAATAATAGTTTTTTACTAAATGCATAAGAAAGTATATACCGTACCCAAAACCGAATAATCATTTCACACAAAATGATTTGAAAAAAAAATTGTCTGTCTGTCTGTTTCTTCTAGCCAATCTCCGAAACGGTTTGACCAATTTTGACGGACCTTCCACTGGCATATAGCTGATATTGTAAGAAGTAACTTAGGCTACTTTCGATCCTTTAGGAGTATTAAGAAAAGACTTAAAATTTAAACAATTTACTTATAAATTGTGCATAACACTTTACAATAACTTGTTTGTCTGAAGAATTTGAAAAAGAATTCCTAAAAAAATAAATTACTCCACATGCCACAATACTAGAATTTCAAAAAATTTACGCTGTCTTTAATAATGTAAAATTGGTGCTATGTACTTACTGAAATGACAAGGGCACATAATAACTCACCAAGAAGTAAGTGTATTCTATAATCTAATAATTTCGTCTAAAGTAGTTTATTTTCACTACTTGGTTTAGCTTAGTTTCATCATCATCATCATTATATCAGCCATAGGAAATCCACTGCTGAACAAAGGCCTCCTCCGTAGATTTCCACAACGAGCGGTTACATAAACCTGCCCTTATCCAGCGACTCCCAGCTGCCTTCACAAAGTCATCTGTCCACCTCGTTGGAGGTCGTCCCAAGCTGCGTTGTCCGGTGCGCGGTCTCCACTCGAGAACCTTTTTGCCCCAACGGCCATCAGTTCTACGAGCAATGTGCCCCACCCATTGCCACTTCAGTTTACTGATCCTTTCAGCTATGTCGACAACTTTAGTTCGTCTACGGATCTCCTCATTTCTGATTGATCTCGTAGAGAAATACCAAGCATAGCTCTCTCTATAGCTCGCTGAGTTACTTTGAGCTTTCTTATGACGCCCACAGTCACTGACCGAGTCTCTGTTCCATATATGATGATATATGGAACAGAGACTGGTTAAAGACTTTCGTCTTGAGGCATTGCGTTATTGTTGACGAAAAGACGTTGCGAAGTTTCCCGAACGCTGGCCAGCCAAATCGGATTCGACGATTGACCTCGCTGTCGAAGTTAGACCTACCTAACTGGACAGTTTGTCCCAGGCAGACATACTCGTCAACAACTCCGGGAACAGAGCTCCCAAGGGATATTCGGATGGGCACGACATAGCTTAGTTTACGTGAAGTTTAAGTCCTGTTTCGAACGTATCTGCATAGAATCATGAGCTGCAGTGGATGTTGACCGATGGAAGCGTAAGTTCACACTTAGACTAATTGCTGAATCTCACCCTAAAATAGAAGTAGGCAACAATCTTACTCGATTGTAATTAAAATTAATTTAATATGCAATTAATAACACAGAACCAAACCCTAAAGTACTGCGCGACGTGTTATTATGTATTGCTCAATATGATACGACTAAACAGTAAACTCCAAGGCTTCCGATGGAAACCCACCTACTGTTACCCAACGATATTAGCGTAATGGTGTTGATGTTAACACATACAAAATGTCCGCGCATTATATATATGAAGGACGTTTTTATTGGGTCTAGGTTTTATTATACGTCGGCGTTTATCTAAATGGTATCCGGTTTTTGTCTCCGGACCTAAACGCTTGAGAATACACATTTCAGAAAATAATACTTGTACCAGAATACAAGATCTTTTGTGGTTTATCTGACTGACTTATGAAACCAATACAAAACACCTTACGTATAATATTTTATTAACGATTTCACTTAATATTTCCCGAAACATTCGGCAAAGGTGGAGTGCCCGCGCCCTCGCTGAGAGCGAGGCCATACTTACGGCCAAACAGACCCAAAAATCGCTTCTGCACAAGAGAAGTTTAATTGAAGAAAAGGTCTCACGCACTCGAGATGTGGTGACGTCGCCTAAGGCTGCAGTTCACAACCAAGCGCGTCGTTGAGGCCATCCTGCCGCTCTTGGGAGCCTGGCTCTTAAGGACCGAGTGCGTCACCTACCGCCTGACGCAGGTGTGCACCGGTCACGGTTGATTCGGTGCATCATCATATCGGCCATATAACGTCCACTACTGAACAAAGGCCTCCCCCATAGATTTCCACAACTGTGTCATCATATCGGGGGGAATTTGCCAATACTGACCACACTTGGCAGGCGGGTTGGTGAGCGCAGAATGGCTACTGTTCCACAAAAAGGACGCTGCTGCCCATCCCTCTGGTTTAGAGTCCCTTAGTCGTCTTTTACGACCACCACGGGAGGAGATAGTGCTATATTCTTAATCCGGACACCACACGGATGTGTGCGTACCTGCACAGAATAGGACGCCAGGTCACGGCAAAGTCACTATTGCGGAAGCGACCAGGATACCGCACAACACACGCTCGAGGAATGCCCTGCGTGGGCTGTCAATTGGCGGATCCTGGTCAATCGGATCAGACAAGATCTATCTCTACGGGCTATGTTGGCAGAGCATGAAAATTGGAGTGCAGGGCTAGAGCGTCATGTTGCAGAAGGAGACTGCAGAGCGAGATCGGGAGAGGGCCGATCCCGCACGGAGTAGTACGAAACGGCACCGGGGTAACAACCGCCCACGTCCAACAAGCCTGAGGCCTCTTGCCGTTGCTTTATGGCGGGGGACGCGGGTGCGTAGATTGGCCTGTCTGCGTGCTCATGCCATGCAACCCCGGGAAGACGGTGGCACGCACGCACAGCACAGCGCACAGCGAGGCTTCGGGGGAATCCTTTACCATTTTCCCCGAGAAGCGCCTGGGGGTGGCCTTTTTACAGTCGCCTTCCCTCCGTTAGAGGGGGTGACCGCTCTACAGTCATCCCTTCCGAGATGTGCCTAAAGGCGTGGCATCATGGGTGGCTCTAGTGTGATCTTACTAGGACCTGGAGCCCCCCTCGGTGCCGAAGATGACCGCTCCAGTGGTTTTAGCCGGTAGGAGTCCGGCATACCCTTTCGCACTTCCCCGGGGCGTTGGAAGTTCGTGTAGAATTTCCACTGGAGACTAATAAAAAAAAGGCCTGTGCTCAAGATTGGTGCTGGCTACTTCACAGCCACATTACATCGCTGATGGTACAAAACCTGCAGGTGGCGAAAATATTGTTAATTCTATTACTGAGCACACTTCAGATCGCCGGTTGCGACTGCGTTATTGCATAAACAGAAAAACCCAATAACACTGTCCGACCTAACGCTCTGCAGCAGCGATGGTGACCCTAATTTGATTGATACAATCTTTAACATTTTCGACAAACTCGTCGAATATGGCGGTCAAGGATGTAGATTACGTACTCCTTGACTCTACGTTGTCTCTTACCAGTTATTGTATATTACCATTAAAACCTGCTAATTCTAGTTAAATTCTGTAAGCAGGGAGGTTTCATTTCACTTGCGAATCCTTATATTCACGGTGATCAAACACACTTTTTAAATATGGTAGGTAAAACGTATCTAATTCATCCATGTGTCTTTATATTGGTAAGCTATCATATGTTTCAGTTACCATAAGCACTGTTATTTACTTACACGATATTTTTATGTGTACGCTACATATCAATTGCAGTATAAGCTGAATTCTCATTGTGCAGAAAGCCTATGAGTACACACAGCTTTTATTGGAAATGTATAGATTGATATGTAGCCATGCGTACAATGTGGCAACTCGGCCATCATGTAGGTACTGCTACCTACATCCTTACTTAAGAAGTATGATAAAGGTTTCATCACGGTTTCGTTAATGATGACGTAATTGGACATGTTCTGCGTTAAATTTACGTGAGTAAACGTTGGATCAGGATTTTGGTTATTTGGACGAGATTGTTATGATGCCCCTTATTCTTTTAGGTATTCTTATATATTTTTATATAACTTGACACTATTGTGTATATATAAGCTACTGTACTTTATAGATTTTTAAATAGTGACCTCGTCATTTTCTATAATAAGCTATTTAAAACTTGTGTACATAGATTTTTTAATAAAACATCGTTACTGTTTTAAAAAATAATAGTATTTAGAATTCAATAAGACATGTTATTGAAAGCAGGGTGAAGTCGATTATGACTGTCCATGAGATAATGGAAACTGACATTTCATATAGGTAATTGCATATTCATAATTTTGTGCAGATCTTTTTAAATATTTACCACTTATATTATTTATATCGTGAGTAAAAACAGCGTGATAATCTGGTTTTAAGTTACTCAAAATTTGCCATCCTAACTTTAACTTAAATCAGTAATGATTAATGATACAATTTAAAATTATCTCAGTGAGTCGTAATTGGTCTAGTTAGCAAAAACAATTATATTTTTAACGTCCATTACCTACCTACAGCAGCAAAACTTTTATAGTGAAAAAAGTGTAGAAAGTTCGCCATTACCGCTAAAGTTGGAGGAAAAAACGATAAAATCGAACTAAGTGGGTTACTCGGTGAATATTTACGTAACTGCATTTACTTCTCAGCAAGGGTTTCGCAAAACATTCAGTGTTTACTTATACTACCTGCTAGTACTAGAACCTTCGATTACATATTATATGTAGTTGAAAAAAAAAGTAGGGAACATTACATTTTTATACAGTTTTTGTTTTTCAGCAACATTGAAAATTTATTTTAAAGAAAACGGATGCTTGCCCTTATTTTACTATTCTTTGATACTCTTAGCAAATCCAGGCAGTTCTCTAATTACGTGACATATTCGCAATCTTAGTCGCTAGCATTTTAACAGTTTTTTACTGGTACTAGGTGTTTTATTGCAGGAGTCTGGCTACAGAACAGAAAACCCTTAGTTTTATGTTCGTTTGTGCCAGCTATTCTGTATATTTAAACACCCCTCTCCATCCATGGGTGTCATAAAAAGCGTCTAAGGGTTGATATCAAGCGGAAGGGCAGCAGCCCCCATCCGTGTGCTAATAACAGCATACTGCGATTACCAATCCACCTGCCAAGCGTGGTGATTATGGCAATAGGGGTATGACCGCTGATTGTAGTTATCATTGGGAGCCCCATGTTCTGCAGCGCACGTTTACAGGCTACTATGTGTATGTGTTAGTAACAATGAGCGGCTAAATATATTGTTTCCCAAGCTTTCAGTCTATAAACTATATAGCCTTAAATAAAATATTATTTATAAGAGAAAGCCAGTACTCACCGTGTGAACGAAGGTGAAGCTATGTATTACTTATGCCCAACGCGTTAGTTTCACTAGACAATGCTGTAGACGCACTGATAGTAGATACTTGGCGTTAATATATTGACAAAGGAGAAAGAGGCTTTACGGATAAAGCTAAGACTCTTCCAGGAATAATATATATTTTAGAGAAAAAGTTGCATTCTTGGCCACGCTAAGTAGTATTTATGTGTACATTTAGTTCATGATTATCTGCATTGTAACTAACTAGGGCTTTGCAAAGTTTCTCCATCAAAGAATCTCTTCCGTTACGCGTTGTAGTTAGGCTCAGTTAGGAAAACTACCATAGGACTCGGATGCTTTTGGAGCTCCTTTTATAGCGTTCAGCAATAGACTTTACTTCTTGTTGAACAGTGTTGACTTTCAAGATGTCAAGCACCTCTAAATTTCTAATGAACCATGGGGCGTTAGAAATGGTTTCTAGTATAGTAGTGCTATTTTGCACCCTTCGGGTATTTTTAAATTTGAGGCACTTGCTGAACCTGTGAGTTGGATGCCATAAATCTAAATCGGCTTTAGTATAGCATTGTATTAGTAGCTTGTTGTCTATACTCAAGATGGAATTTCTACCAAGGAGCAATTGCAAACTTACGTCCTTTATGTAATTAATATGGTCTCTTTTACCCATGATGTGAGCTTTCCATGTGAGTCTGCGATCAATTTATGTCTGGGTATTTCACAACATCACTGTGGAGTAGTTCCTGTTGATCCAGTTTAACGGAAGGACAATTGCCCTGGTGGAGCGTAAATGTGACCTCCGTAGATTTGCTGGCCACTTAATTTAACCCGTCTTCTAGAATTTTGGAGGCAACCTCAGCAGATTTATGGCTGGCTAGGATGGCTGTCACATTTGTGCTCTCTGAAAGATATACAGTATAGATTATATACAATACAGGGGGCCCAGTACTGACCCATGGGGTACTCCTGCAGCGATATCATAGAAAAGAGATGTACAATCTCCTTCTCTAACTAGAAATATCTAGAAATATCCGAGAGGTATGAGCTTTTGATTTCAAAGAGTGTGTGTAGGACAGACTGTTTAACTTTATAAAGTAGACCCCTGCTCTAGTCTTTATCGAAGGATTTCAGTTGACTAGGAAGACGGAAGAACAGTATTTTATACCCTCCGGGGACTGCCTGATTCTTTTACACATTCTATGAACTTGTTCTATTGTGCTATGGTCTTGTCGGAATCCAGTCTGGTCGGTATTACGTGCCTTTGTTGTAACTTAGGTAGCATCCTGCGGATTAACAGTTTTTCAAAGAGCTTTGATAAAAAGATAAAAATATTTTTATTCATGTAAAACCATTTATGTAGTCAAGTGTTTAGTTGCCTCGTTCCAAGGTGTAGATTTCCTATGGAGAAGAACATGAAACTCCATGGTTACTCTTTTTAAATCATATTGGTACAATGTTCTCGAAATGATGGTAATATGAGGACAACGCAGGAGAAAAGAGTCTAAACTTCTTAAAAAGTCTACACTAAACAAGCTTGATTTTTTAATATTTACCAGAGTTTTTGATTCAATTGTCATGACAGCATTAAGATGACCACTCCCAACAGATGGCACTCGTTCACGAGCATGATGCATGCATCAGCGTCGCTCAGCTCGACCATATTGTAGGGAAACTTAGCAACCCGACACACAACGCCACCATAAGCAGGACACTTGAGTGAGCATGACATACCTAAACTGCCAGACAAATATCACGTCAATAATATATAATACATGTCAATGATATAAGTGGAAGCAGGCTAATAGGTCGATATAATTTAACCTTGTGTTCTGGTTTGGAATCACAATAATCTGTGATACCTTCCATAGACTAGACTAATATTTAGACCTATGTATGCCATTAAATAGTGAGATAATAAATACTGAAACCTTCCTAGGCAATTCTACCAAAATTGCCTTGGTGATTAGGTCAACGCCTGGAGATTTTTTCTATCACGGTTTTTATTGCCCTTGTCCTTTGTAGTAAAGGGTGAAGTCACTAGATCTAGTTGTAAGTCTTGATTCAGCATGAGGCCCAAGTCAGATGACTTGAAATGAAATAGTCATGTCCAGAAAAAAACGCAACGCATTCACCCTAAAGAGTCACTGTTTTTTTATATCCTAAAGCCAAAAGAAAGAAGTAAGTAGATAGTACTTTCCCTATCTTGTTTCTAATCAGAGCGGCATCATTATTTTGTTTTGTGCGCGGTGTTTTTATCAAAATTCGGAACAGTAGCGCGTTTTAATTTAGTGCAACACACTGGCGGATGCAAGCTTTGCTTTGTGTCCTCCATGCTCATACGTGTGCAGTAGCTCAGTTAAAATGACTGAGTCACTTGTCCCCATTCTGCTCTACTGGCTAAGACTTTCACTGCGTTCTTGTATAAGATGTTGCTTTGAGACGAATCTCTTATTGAGTTTTTATTGATTATTGCAAAAGCCGGAACGTGATGTCAGATTATTTCGAATTTGCGGTGTAGTTTATGCGCCAAAATATGCCTTTGTAATTACGTGGTCAAACCATTTTGGTCACTGTCGAAATTGTTTAGTGATCTTTGTGTTGTTGCATTTGAATAGAACACAATATGGGACTGTGAACAGTGCGTTTCATTTGTTCTCATTGCTCAAATGGGGCAATGAATGGTAGAGTCAAAAGGAGAAATTGGTTTGTTTCTTGTGTGTAGCGTTTCACAAAGGTGTGGTAATGTTTTTATTCCGGACTAATTTGATATTTCCGGTGTTAGTAATAAAATTAAATGAAATATCACTTATACGGCAAATAGTTGTAGTTTTTGAACGTCAACATAAGCCCCCAGAACGACCACCCTTCACCGCTTCCTCATAACAATAAGTCTTGGCTAATGAATGATAGTCGAAAACTTGCAAAGTTTTGAGAAAATACTTAATTCATATGAGGAACTGGGAATTTAGTCCCGTATCAGAACGAGAATCAAAGCAGCACCTTGAATAAAAATGCTGCATCAAAGATATTTTCCTTCCTATTTCTGTGTTGGACCTATTCCGTGGGATACATATTTGATTAACGCAATCTAGACTTGAGTTCTACTTAAGTTTTGGTTCTCGCTCTGTAATACATATTGTTCAATAAAAATTTATAGCCATAATAAGTAAGTACTATTGTATATGTATATTGTATATTATAGCCGTGTGGTGCCGGCTCAGAATGCCACCACCCCATCTTCTCCCATGGGTGTCGTAAAAGTCGACTAAGGGATTAGCCAGAGGATGGGCAGCAGCGTCCTTCGAGTACATTAACAACTTAACTGCGATCGCCAACCCGCCTGCCAAGCGTGGCGATTATGGCAAAGCTCCCCAATGAGCCCACAACACATCCATATCGGTGGTTGTAGTGATCTTTGGGGGAGGCCTGTGTCCAGCAGTGGACTTCATTCGGCCAAAATTATAACTATTGTATTGTATCATGATATTGATGATTATAATCATAAAATAAACCTAGTTTACTTAAAATACATTACGGTACTTATCTTTCAATGCGACGTTTGGTTTTGAAAGTGAACAAAACATACGATTTTAACGCCAAGACAGCAACATTTCAGCCCGTGAACATCCATTGCTGAGCATGACCCTACCAATAATCATTCATATGAGTGGTCATATATTGCCATAACCACGCTTGTCAGGCAGATTGGTGGTTATAGTATGTTCTTATTAGCACACGGAAGATTGCTCTGTTGATTTTAACTTTTAGTCGCCTGCACACTGCACCCATGGGTGGAGAGGGGTAGTCGATTCTTTGCCGGGAACCACACGGAATATTCAATATCCATACAAATAAATAAAATTGAAGTGTCTGTTTGTAATGTCAAAATAACAGCTTTTTACTAAATGCGTACAAAATTATATACCAACGTACCTACAACAAAAAACCGATTTTAATTTTTTTTGTCTGTCTGTGTGTCGGTCTGTCTGTCGGTTTGTTCCTGCTGATCTCCGAAACGACTGGGCTGATTTCTATAGGACTTTCACTGGCAGATAGCTGGTGTTATAAGGAATAACTTAGGCTACTTTTATTTTACAAAAATAATTAGTGTACCGCGCAATAAATTAAAACTTATAAAATCCAATATATATACATACTCTATGTCAAGTGTCTGTCGAAGTACTCTAAATTATATATAAATAATCCTATTTCTTTTGAATTAAACGACTGGTGAAACCGCGGGTCCCAGATAGTTTTAACTAAAGTAGGTTTATAGAACGTATTATCTTTGTAATGAATAAGAGAGTATTCATATTGAAATCAAGGTTCGTTTCGTACACACGGCTACTTAACAAGCTATACATTTCCAGTATAAGCTGATCTCGTATTGTATAGGCTTTCCTTACGATGAGAGATCAGATATACTAGATTTGTATACCTTGATGTGTAGCCGTACGTGCCCTTTAAGTATAATAATTGATTATACTCCTACTTAAAGACGTTCTTCAAAGTCAATGCCATACTATATGGAAATC
Organism: Diloba caeruleocephala; assembly: GCA_947459985.1. NCBI lineage: Eukaryota > Metazoa > Arthropoda > Insecta > Lepidoptera > Noctuidae > Diloba > Diloba caeruleocephala. The sequence goes on along the minus strand of OX381627.1, from coordinate 7,594,734 downwards.
ACCACTAACTAATAGATTACCTACAATGCAAATAAACAATGTTTATTAGTTTTCCTGGCAGATGCTGTTTACTACACATTGTATTGATATAATTGGCTCCCTACAAGGTGGATAATATGTTAAGCACGGCAATACAAAAGGACGGACATGTTAGTAAATGGATAAGTAGCAGTGTATACGCTTCATGCATTATGATTTAGATCACGTAGCTAAAAATGTAAGATCTATTTAATATTAAGTGTGCGTTCAACGCGTACAATACTGAGTCATTTTTTATTACTTAAAGGAAAATGATTGTGATAACATCTTTCGTATGATCGAGCATTTGTAGCGATCTCGTGAGTTCCTAGCTATTGTAACGAGATCCTGATTCACCATTCAGGCTTTAATTATTTTATAGAATAAAAAAAAAAAGGGTTTTGGTAGTACGATGGGTATGTACATTGATAAGCGTTTAAATACAAGCCATTTATAAATAACTGTAAGTAACAAATAAATCTGCCGGTCAGGTAGACTTGTGCCCAAAGATATTGGAAGAAAGCTTGTACCTTGTGTCCTAAAAATTCTCTCTCAGTCTTTATTGGTAGCACTAAAATGTCTTCAGCCATACTGGGGCTTTTTCATACGGGCGATAATGCCGAGGAACCCAAAACAGGTATAATGTCCCACGGGACGTCGCGATTCGGCATTAACGGGACCCGGCCAAGTGCATCGACCGCGAGCTCCACTTTCCAAACATAGCTTACTTTTTCAGAAAAAGTTTAATTACTAACGACCTTTTTCCACGGTGTTAATAAAATGATATACAGTAACCATCGTACGTTTCCACGCTACCGCTTTAATAAGTTGGTGCGAGTCAGTTTAATCAGTCATGTTTTATTTGAGAACAAATGATAATAAATTTTATTTGGCGACCGATAACTAGTTTGTGTACCTTAAAAGTTGGTACTATTTACGTAAGTTAGTCCTTATTTGTAATGTTTACGTGGGATTTTATAATGATTTATTATGGCGTCCGTTCGTCATTCGACACGGAATTCGGATATTAAATCGTTGAAAAGAAATGTTTATTTATGCCTGATATAGATAATTTCACCAGTAGCATGAACCCGTGGTGGTACCGTTGTGCACATTGAAGAACTTGCACGATGGTACATCCACGCTGCCGTCTTACGAATTGTACATTTTTCTTTTTTAGAAATACGCAATATTGTGTTTTTTCGAAAATTGGTAAGGAAATCTTATACAGTACATATTTGAATTATTAGGATTTTGGGTATATATGTAATTTCTAATATTTATTTGTAAAATACCGATTTTTTAGTTTTTTTTATATAGTATTTCATCATGATGGGGCAGCACGTCCCATTTAACTTCTGAGCCATTGATAGTCGAAAACATGCAAATTTTTGAGAAAATACTTAATTCATATGAGAAACTGGGAATTTAGTCCCGTATCAGAACGAGAATCAAAACTTGAGCAGACCTTGAATAAAAATGCTGCACCAAAGATATTTTCCTTCCTATTTCTGTGTTGGACCTATTCCGTGGGATACATATTTGATTAACGCAATCTAGACTTGAGTTTTTTTATATAGTATTTCATCATGATGGGGCAGCACGTCCCATTTAACTTCTGAGCCATTCTCGAATCATCAGGTTGCGAACTGGTAACTTCCTGAGCAAACCGATTTCTTTAGAGAACCATGAACTGAATCATTACACTATGCCACACCATACCATAAGTAAAGCCACAATGTATTACAACTCCAATCCTGTTCAAAGACCGATCAGAGCCGTTAATAATATATTAATTGATTTCAGTAAATTATTTATTATATATGCACGATGATATTCATAAATGTTATTCTTTAGTATTGTTAGTGCTGTCATTTATTAGCTTAGAAATTACATAATATAACAGTAAAAAGCTGCATTGGTACATGCCAGAACCTTAGCAACTCCTCCGTAAATACAAAGACATTAAATGAGCTACGGTATTTTGCAGGTTTGATTAATCAACTTTGAGTATCATAGTCCTCTCCTCTGGTTTCCGAACTGGCGCCTCTACACTCGGTCCTCCACGTTGGACTTCAAACCAAGAAATGTTTACTTGAACCCATTGTCTACCGTACCTAGTTATTGTTTAAATTATGTGTTCTAAATGAGTGTTTGTAGCAGCTTGTATTTTGCAAGCAATTTGTTATTTAACTTTAAATACACGTTTACCAGCCATTTTGGTTGTACAAACTGATATACCCGCTTACCCGTGTATATAAGCTAGTGATGCATATACTGCCTTCATTTCATGTCATTAGTGCACCCCTCTTGGTTCAAACATACAGTACCTGGATGACCGAGCTTTGCTCGGTATTTTCGTGTTACTTAACAACGCCATCTGCTGTTGTGTCGTTAAAGCAATTAGTTGCTCACAAAAAATAGTATTATTATTCGCCAATAGATGTCAGGAAGAGTCATATTTTTCAGTTGAGACTACTCAAACGCCTATAAAATGACATTTTCTAAAAATGATTCCTAGCTAGATCGATTTATCGCCCCCGAAACCCCCTATATACCAAATTTTATGAAAATCGTTGGAGCCGATTCCGAGATTCCAATTATATATATACAAGAATTGCTCATTTAAAGATATAAGATAAGATAAATACATCATAAATATCTCTTGATCGATAGCAAAATGATCTGTCAATGTTGTCATTCTAAATTTTAATTAACACTTTCTTATATGGCAACCTCGGAGTATCACAAAAATGAGGTGAGAGAACCAATTACTAGCACTATTGCATTACGCGCTGTTATTTAACAACTTTAGAATTCTAACGACTTGTTGACACTGAAGTCAATACTATAATCCTATCAGTCTTGCGATACCAGATATTCCAATACGGACTAGGACGATTAAATAATATACTCGTTTTCCTATTTCTGTATAATCGTTTTCATATATCTGACTAGCTGGGACCCGCGGTTTCACCCGCGTTGAATTGAAAAGAAATTTAGAGTACTTCGACATATACACTTGACATAGAATATATATATTGGATTTCAAGGGTTTTATTTTTTGCGCGGAACCCTAATTCTTTTTTTAAAATAAAAGTCGCCTAAGTTATACCTTATAACATCAGCTATCTGCTAGTGAAAGTCCCGTCAAAATCGGTCCAACCGTTTCGGAGATTACCCGGAACAAACAGACAGACAGACAGACAAAAAATTTAAAAATTGTTTTTTTGTTATAGGTATCGTATATACTTTCATATGCATTTAGTAAAAAGCTGTTATTTTGACATTAGAAACAGACACTTCAATTTTATTTATTTGTATAGATGTATAGATGATACTTTGGGAAATGGAGACAAAATGCAGATGAAATGCGAGTGCTTGTAATTCGACATCAAGCAGTAGTGTTTAAACTTTAAACAATACTGTGTTCCAGTTAGAATGGCACTGTAGATAGCTGGTGAAATTATGGGGCAGAAAAGCCTTGAGGTGACTAACTCAGAACGCCTACAAATGATTTTCTCGTCTCATTACTTGACAGGTTGTATTTAAAATAAAAAGCTACTTATTTTTCTTTGCAAACTACGTAGTTAGAATACTACCGTGATATGCTTAATACAACGCTGAAATTTATTGATTCTTTATTTAGGAAAGCCAATGCACGGGTGTTTTAAATTATCTGCAACAAATATTTAAATGCGAACTCTTGCCCACTGGATAGTGGTGAACTGGTGATATAGTGATATATAATAATCGTAGAGAATCGAAACAAATGACGATTATGTTTCTATGCTTGTTTTATTTCTTGTTATAAACTCTATATTGCAAATTACACAAAACTCAACGATAAGTGTTGCATGTTTACATAATACTGTTACCAACACACATTATGTAACAATTCTACTAACTTATACAGCAACGGGAAGGCATTGATATTGCATTATTGAGGGAAATTTAAAAAAGGTGATGACACAATTAATTATGGGAAACGTAGGCTTAACGTAGAGCCAACGTATGATTGTTTCATTTTGTGCCCTTTAAATCTTATTAATTATTTTTGTCACAGTATATTTGCTTTTATATTATACAGTGGATTAAACTACCCTCACTAGTTAAGTAGGAAAATTATGAGCGTGACAAATTTAACTTATTAGTGGTAGTGAGATTACAAGCAATGGTAATGGAGTTGTGTTTTAAAATTTTGTATTTCTTCTTCTCTCGCCTCGAGGGCTATCATTCACATGGAAATGTCTCATGCCCTGGTGAAAAGATTAGCCTGTCAGACGTACTTGCGTATCGTCACTAGTGGAACTCATTTAATGTACCCCTTTTTATTGCAATAGAATTGAGTAATTATTATAAATACGAACATATACTCGACATCAATCGTAAATATATTATCTTCTCTCTAATAGCTCTCTGATGTTTAAATTATAGAAACAAAACCCATGATACTAAAGAATATCGTTTATGAATATAATCGTGCGTATATAATAAACAATTTACTGAAATCAATTAATATATTATTTACGGCTCTGATTGGTCTTTGAACAGGATTGGATTTAAGCCACACTATATTCCTATTAACTGACTCAATGTTCGTAGCTCTCAGTTGTTGTTCGTCAATATCTATTGTTCATTGTGTCAACATCTTTAATAAAATGCCTCATAAAGGCATTACTAAGCGCTCGAACAGTTTTATTTTTGTAATAAAGATTTGATTTGTAAATGTGCCTTTAAGTATTTAAGTGTGGTGATTAAGAATATGCAAATAATTAAGTTTTCATTGCATCTCCTTTAGGATTTCTACACACTAGGATTTCTATGTCATAGGTACAGTTTACATACAAATTGGACCCCGGAACAACTATATGTAGACCATAAAAGTATTTGTTCCGTGCTGTGATTGAAGCCGCCACAGGTCACAGTAAGTCCAGCGCTTAGCCAACAGCGCCAAATCTGTGTCATCATGCACTGTATGTGCATACATGCTTTTCGGGTACAATAACCTTAAAATCCTTTAAATTATTGTTAAAACTACAGCACCACACAATTCTTTAAACGCTCCAATCTAATAAACTCAACTTCTGGCCGCTAAATATTTTTTTCGGTTTGATTGTTTATAGCGCGGGCAATACCCTACATATAAAAATACCATTATAAAGGTACTTTATTCCGTGAATCACAGAGGGCTTGCCGTATGTCGCAATATTTCGGAAGCTAACGGTGTGGACCGGGTGCATCGACCGAGTACAGCCAGTACGACTTGGCCTACGTTTATCGTGTGACGTGCAGACCACTACAGTGGCGTTCACCCTTGAATTTAAAAAAATGTGATGGGCGGGACGATAACTGGTGTGTTTACCTATTTGTAGATAATAGTACGTACGATAGTGTACGTAATGAAAATATGCGCTATTTCAAATTTTAAAAGTTCTGGTTTCTTTTTGTTTTGATTTAGATAATAAATTGTTCATTTATAACTTGATATAAAAAGAAAGTGTTGAAAAAAAGGTAAAACGCCGTTTATTTCACCGAATAAAGAAAACTGACGTTTTCTTTTGTTTATGTAAAAGTTAATAATATTTTGGAATAATTTCACTTGCTGTTTTTCGATTACGGGCGTTTGAATGGGTTGTTAGAAATAGAATGCCGATAGAGGATGTATTAGTAACTCGTCACTGACTACGTACTACCAACTGTTATTATTTTTTTAACGTAAAGCGTTAGCAAGGTATTGTTAATCCTTGCCACAGTGCATATAATCTCTTCAGATATTAATTCAAATTGGTCATATTAAGTTGTCTTTAAGTTTCATAAATGTTGCTTTAACCCAATTGTTGATTTCGAACAGACAAAATACTTATAATCACGTTAACTTTTATAAACGCGTAAAGATAAGCATTCAACAAATCCAATGTTTAATTAGCGTGAAGAATGCGGTTAGATGTTTACTTATTGTTTTGCTCATGCGTATGTAACGCATGCCAACGAGATTTAAAATGGTTTACGCATTTTTGGTAAGTGAATTAATAATATTAATGCTTAAGCATTATTTTAACGATGTCCTTCTCTAGTATTTATCTTGTGTCGTGGTACAGTTTACAAACATAAAGCTCACATGAACACCCAGACCCGAAACCATTATTTGTAGTTCATACAAATATTTGTTCCTTGCGGGGATCGAACCTGCGACCCATAGCGCAGAAAGCCAATTGCTTAGCCACTGCGCCAACTAAACAGTCAAATTGACTCAGTAATGATCTCATCATCATCATTATTTCAGCCAAAAAAACGTCCACTGCTGGACACAAGCCTCTCTTCCAAAGATCGCCATAACTACAGGCCTGGGTTTGTGTCGTGTGCTCATTGCGCGGTTTTGCTATAATCGCCACGCTTGGCAGGTGGGTTGGCGATCGCAGTTAAGTTGTTAATGTACTCGATGGAAGCTGTAAAAATCAATAATCTAAAAACATAAAAAGAATAATTTATTCCTCATAAAAAATATACATAGGAGATTTAGAAATACACTCTGTGTTTTAAAATGTAAACTTCAGATTTTTGCCATAAAATACAATAGACTTGAAACTAACAGCAGGAAACTCTTATCCTGTGATCATAGCTAAGTACCTTGCCGTGTCTTTTATAAGCGTACTTCGGACGGTCTATAAAACTGGAACAAAGCAAAATAAACCATAAGGAAGAGGAATTCGATCTAAAACAGCTTGTAAAACGCAAAACAATGACGTTGGACATGACTCGGTACGCAATACGTTTGTCGACTCCAAATGGGTTTATTGATAATAAAGATAGAACAGTCACTGGCATATCAAACAGTACTTTATATCTCCTATAGCTTCTCGATAAGACATGAAAATGTTCTCTGATTTATAGGACAACTATTCAGTCGTTCACCCTACTTTGATATTACTTTTATTATTTTGACAGGTCAAATTGTTACAATGGCCCATTATAAAAAAAAACCTGCCAAGTTCGTATCGTAAAACCCATAAAGACGGTGTCCGCAATAATAAGAACATTTTTTTCTCCCTTAAAAATGTTTGATACAAACTGAGTAATAACTATGTAATTTAGTTACGTATCCTACCTATATTTAAGTCATTGATAAATGTATGCGGAGTTATAATATAATAGGTACTAGCCTCCTGTATATTTTATGACGCACTTTTTGATGAAAATGGCGAATCGTTGAAGGTTCTTTGATTAAGTACAGAACCCTAAAAATGCTGATATTCGGCAAACTACTTATAGCACCAATAGCTTAACGGTTAATGCGTCGAAAACCCGGTCGTCAAGTCATGAGTTCGGATTCGACCCTGCGGCCTGCCCCTTTGTTATCATGAGTCGATTTCAGTTTTAGTTCCACTCTGCCCTGCTCCACTCGAGGTATCGGCCGCCCAATACCCGTTACGCTACCAATACCCTTCCGTATTAGTAGCGTAAGCCGCCTGAGGCTCGTGTTGATCGATCCGGATGATTAAATCACCATAAATAGATCGTAGCACGGCCCATAGACTAATATATAATACTGGAGGCACGGCCCTCGGCGCCGAAGACGCCCGGCTCACCGGCACGGCGCCGCGCAGGCCTGTCACCGCGACACTAACCCGTTCAATCATCTCCCCCCGACCCATGTTCGTGCTGGCCCGTGTCAAGCCTGTAGTCAAAAATTCCCTAAAATATTTAAATAATACCGATCCAGCTGTCCCTATAGCTTGTCACACTCCAGCAACGCTCTAAGCCGATGTTCGAGTCCCGCAGGAAACTCCCTTAGCTGCAATTGGAGGCTTCTTTTGGCTTCGCCAGAATTGGGCCCAGTTAAGCAGTCGGATTTCTCAGAAAAATCTGCGAGACGCTCTACAAAAAATCGTTTTTACTTTGATTTCCTCATACGTGGAGAATCAAATAACTGACAAATACAACATTCCGCGAAAATCGTCTTTTACTGTATTTGTTTTTACATAATTTTTTATGACTTTACTTGTAATAAAAAGATAACTGTCAGTGTTTTTGTTGTATAAATCTATCTATATCAATTTTGTCTATTGGGATAATTTTTTCACTGTCACTAAGAAAAAAATAAAAGTTATCCAATTTGCCCTCTACCTAAACTTTCGGAATATAATGTAATTGGTTAGTTTTTTTCTGTTAGTTTCTGTTAGTTATTTCTGCTCCGATATCAATTTCAAGTCTTTTAAAACGTCAAATGAGTATGTACCCTTATTTAGTTATCCAAAAGTCAGGCTTTTAAGGCAGAAATGACATGGCCGTGCCCTCTTCTAAGCCACATAATTATGTTGTAGTGGCAAAAGAGAATGCGTTCCTGACATCTATTCATATTGGCCATTTATACGTCCACTGCTGAACAAAGGCCTCCCCCATAGATTCCACAACTGTGTCATCATTTTGGGGGGTATTTGCCAATACTCACCACGCTGGGCAGGCGGGTTGGTGAGCGCAGTATGGCTACCGCTTCATAGGAACACTGCTGCCCATCCCTCTGGTTTAGATTCCCTTAGTCGCCTTTTACGACATTCACGGGAGGAAATGGAGTGGTACTATATTCTTAATCCGGACACCACACGGACAATCTATTATCAGATTTTAATATTATTACTTTACTCTGTGAACAGATGTCAGGAACGAATTCTCTTGGCGGCCGCACTGTTCGAGTAAAGATAAATAATAGAGTTATTGATTTATTTCTCGGGTTATTGATTTTTGTTTCTTCCGTTTAACGTGAAAATAACCATATACATATTTCCACCTGCATTCTTTAAATTGAGATATTGTTTTAGTGACATAGATATTTAAACGTGTGTAAGACTGAAACGAGCGGTATTTTTTGGGCTACAAGAAATTGTAAAAAAGCTCATTTCGACAAAAGCGTTAGTTGTTTAGTTCTCCACCTACTTCGACGAATTATAGTGGGTACAGTTTACAGATTAAATCTCACAAACACAAATACGCACACCTAAACCTATCTGTTACGGGTTCGATCCCCGCACGGAAAAACAATACAGATAGTATTGTTTTTCCGTGCGGGGATCGAACCCGCTCAATCACTCATAGGACATCCGTAGGGGTCATAGGACAGTGAAAGCTAAAACGCTGAGCCACTACGCCAATCGTGCCGTCAAATGATGAGACATCACTTCTATCACTAGCCATAACATGCTTACGTGACAATACATAATAATTATGATGTATTGTGCCTACGTGCTCAATTGCTCATTGGTAAGTACGTGACCCTTGGTTGCCATATAGTCGAGATACGTCTGGATTGTCCCGACATTTCACATGATGTCCAGAATCCCGACAAACAGCCACTCGTAAATTTTTAATTTCTAAACAGAAATTTTAAATTGCCGCGCGCTCTCACAATCTCTTCACTCCGACTGAACGGAGCGCCACCACTTTGGTGAACTTATTTGTTATAATTGTCACCAAAAACGAAGCAAGCACGGCACAGAGTCACAGCTGTTTATTTATAAGAAGAATGTTCACAACAGAGTTCACTAATTATCACAGTACCAAAGTTTTTTTTTAAAATAGTATGAAAAAGATAACGAGTGCTGTACTTATATGGAAGCACACCTTAGCGGAGCGAACTACACGCACTGTGCCTCGAGGAAACCATACTAATTTTTATTATGTCTTAAATTATTATTTATATATTAAAAACCTATGATGCTCATAATGTGCCCGAATTTTTTTGTTATTTTGCCATGATGTCAATTGTAATTTTTAATTTTAAACAGTATGATTTTATTTATAATATTATTTGGCCCGAGAAAGATCCAAAAATCCCGTCATTTTGCTTAGTTATTGTAGTCTTCCCATCTGGCACCCTAAGCGACTCTAATTACATTCACTCTGTGCCCTTACTTGGTCCATCCCCTATTTTACTTGTACGTCGATACTTGAAATATATGAGTATGTATAAGATAGATATACAAATGGAACGATGGACGTCACGTTAATTAATATTGGATAGCCCGCGCAGTACTTTTATTGTATACCTATGTCCACGCATACTGGCCAATGAATATAAGCCGTTCAGAGCTTTTGCTACATTATTTTAAGAGGCAGCGTTAAAAAATACATTTGAAAGTGCATCACTTTAATCACGTAGTAAACATGTTAGCAATACGTAAATAGCGTTTCGCTCTAATTTCTTAAAGTTGACAAACATGCTAGATAACTTTCATAAAAGCTAAAATGAATCATGAGCTTTATGGAACTGCGTTCACTAAATCGGTAAATGCGCAACGGACGTGCCAATTGTTAAGGCAAACATTACGACGCTCCGCTGCTGAGTCAGTGGACCCGCAGCTTTAGGACCCATTTTGAACAAAAATATGGGTGCAGCTTGTGAAGTACCTTTTTTTTTATTGATGTCCAGTGGAAATTCTACATGGAACTTCCTTCACCCCGGGGAAGGGTGAAGGGGTATGCCGGACTCCTACCGGCTAAAACCACTGGAGCGGTCATCTTCGGCACCGAAGGGGGGCTCCAGGTCCTCGTAAGATCACACTAGAGCCGCCCATTGGTGCCACGCCTTTAGGCACATCTCAGAAGGGATGACTGTAAAGCGGTCACCCCCTCTAGCGGAGGGAACGCGACTGTAAAAAGGTCGCCCCCCCCAGGCACTTCTCGGGGAGGATTGTAAAGGATCCCCCCAAGCCTCGCTTTGCGCTATGTTGCGCACACGGCGGCACGTGACCACGTGCGCGCCACCGTCTTCCCGGGGGTAGCTTGTGAAGTACCTACCGAACAACGCCAAAGGATGTAATGTAAAGTTTTGTTGGAAGTAACACAACACGTTCTTTATTATTAGTCTACTTTCGATTTTATTTAAAAGTCAATAATTTGCCCTCATTCTTACTGTTTAATATTATTAAACAGGTATTTTTTATGTTCGTACGTTTATCTCTCAATCACGGTCAAACTGCTGCAGGGATTCAAGTGAAATTTACACAGACGTAGATCATGTCATGGAATAAGTCAGGATAGGTAGGTACGTTTTTTTTGCATTGCATTCGCAGACGAATTCGCAAGTAACGGGTACCTACTTAGTTCATCATAAACCACAGTCGGAATACTTTCAGAACAAAAAAACACTAGTCTAAATTCAAAATAAAAAAAAAGTATAAGGAACACAGATAATAATCAGTTTTGACAGGTAGAAATATAGCGTTTTCTTTTTATCATCGACATTAAATAAAATCACGTTGTAATAGACTAAAGGGGAAAGTGGCCAGTGAAAGTTAAGTTTTAGCAAACCAGTTTGAAGGTCAACGATGACGGCCGTGAACGGAATAGAAATTAAGAATAACTTGCTTATAGCAATAAAATATGGGGTCATTTTTAATGTAGTTGTATACTTTTGTTTAAAATATTTTTTACAGCCATCGAATTTTTATGTAGTTTGTCGTCTTTTAAGTTTTTATGATTTAGATATCTATGGCACGTAACTTAGTTATTTGCAAGCAAAGCGTATTGCAGTGAATTAATGTACATACGTCTGTGTACTTACAGGAACTGTTTTTGTGTTAAGATCACATTTAACCCAAAAAACAGACAAATCCTAAATCCAAAGATTTCGGAGTTAGATTTATTAATTATTTCGTCCGTAAGTCGCTATTTACAATATCCATTGGTTATTAACAGAATTTTGTGAGCATCGTCCGCAACAAAAACAAAACGTTAACGCCTTTACAAAAACCAATATCTGTATAGACCGTACGGGACTCTAATCCAGAGTGTGTGTCTGTACTATCTGTGGAAGATTAGCCATTCTGCACTCATCAACCCGCTTGCCAAGCGTTGTTCATTAAAGTACTCCATTTTGACCCATCTTCCCTGATATTTCGCAATTTTAAACTTATTTTTTCTTAAAGAAACGGTGCCCCACACTAGGATTTCTCCTGTGTTGGGGGTGCGTTTATAGACATGAATTCCACAATACACCCAGACCCGGAACAACTATCTGCAGATCATACAAATATTGGTTCCGTGCGGGTATCGAACCCACGACCCGGAGCGCAGCAGCCGACTGTATGATCCACTGCACCAACCGTGCCGTCAAATTATATATTATATGGTACACACACACACATCTGTCCAATCACTACAATGAGCGGTACACATATTGCCATATTTCATAATCACCACGATTGGCAGACGGATTGGTGAATTTGTAATTTGCCGGGAATCACACGGAACCGGAAATTTACTGGTCGTGGATCTCTTATTCCAAGAGGCCGACTAGGTAGGTACCACTCCAGTGTCAGATATCCGCCGCTAAGCAGTAGTGTTTAAACTTTAGACATTATTGTGCTCCGGTTAGAAGGGCACTGCAGCTCGGGAAATTACTGGGCATAAGAGACTAAATAAATTCACGTCTCGAGGTGACGAGCGCAGTGTGATACTTCGCAGGACTAGTCCTGGGTAGCATTCTAATTGTTATGGGCAGGCATGTCGCTTACCACCAGGCGAATGACTTGCTCGTCTCGTCCCTAAGGTCCGTATTACAGAACGATCCTCAAGTCCAGTTTGATCTTTAATCACTTGATCACTGTTTATGTATAGAATCTGTACTTGAGTATCGGTCATATTCCAGAACGGTAATCAATCTAAACTCAGCTGAGACGAGATTCAAATCACGCCTCAAGCACATATTACTCATTGTCTATGCATCAGCCCGTTTTTGATTGCGATTTATTTCCATTACCAACTTTGTTCCGATCTGCGCAGATTATGAAGTAATGAAATTTACCTCAATAGCCCTATTAATTAAGAAATACAGATATTCACAAAGTAGTTCCTTAGTAGGTTCATTTTAAAAGAGTTATTTTACATACTAGTTATCTACGTAATTTTTTTTTATATACATAACGAGATGAGTGTTGTTGAAGTATAAACTAAAAGGAACGTGTACTGGTGTTGGCGCCTATTGTCATTGAAAACTGGAACAGATGTTATGTTGATAAATAAATATCGTTTTATTAATTTGATGTACATATTAACATAATAACCTGTAGCGAAATCGTGTTGGCATCTCCAGAAAGTTAAAGAAAATAAAGTATGACGTTTTTTACTACATATTGGGGAAATATGAAACTACCTCTTTTAAAAAGCATACAATTACATAAGGCCTGTACATCTCATATACATCTGAGAGGGACACTAACCTTCTTCCAGACCAAACTTCTTTTCGAATGACTGTTAAATAAATTATTGTAATAGTCAACTTCTCCAAAAATATTCATTTTGTGATAAATATATAATTCCATTCAATGACATTTTACAGATACATTAATATATAATATCATTGCAGAGCCACTTATAAAAACATCTTAGCTTGTATTCAGTCAAAACCAAATAACCAAAAATCAATGCGCAAGAAACAACATACATTAAAAACTGTGCTCAAGCGCTATCCGGACCACACTCACGTGATCACAGTTCAAATCTCTGTTCAAGTACAGACCTATAACTGAGTGACGATTTAGAATAAAGCCATGACTCAGTTGAACTACGTTCAATAAATCTATGATTGAGGGACATTTTAAAATTAATGCTCAACTCAAAACTAGTTTTAAACTGTGATCAATCCTTGAGTTTCGTTCTGTAATACGGACCTAACGGCCGAATACTCAAACGCCATTTAACGTTAAGCTTTAACTAATCGAGAAACCTGTTTTTTGTACAAAAGCGGGCGGCTCAAATTGTTTAAGCGGGGACTTCACCTTAAATGGCGTTTGAGTATTCGGCTGTAAGTTGTATAAAAAAAGTAGGCAAGCAAGCAAAGCAAGAAGTTTGTATGCGAGCTTTGTCTAACTCAGGCAGGTTGATCTGCTATGATTATTTCATGGATATTAATAACATCCTAATTTAAAACTTTTACTTTCTCCTTGTGTTATTAGCTACCTACATCATTTCTAGATTTCTTTTAGAGCTGACGTATATACCGAGAGCCTTTCAATCGAAATAGCTTACGGAAATATTACGCGTTTATTTCGTTCATTCTATATAAGTTCTTAGGGTGAGATTCAGAAATAAGTCTAAGCGTAAACTTACGCTTCCATCTGTCAAAATTATAGTGCATTTCTAGTGAACCTCAACCTCTTTCTCTCAACGGAATGATGTAGGAAGTTGATTTTTATATGTTTTTCGAAGTAGTCTTGGTTCCATTCTAAGCACCGTCGCATGCGATGGAAACATTGACTGAAGCAGTGAGCCCACTGCTCTTTAGGGATCTCATCCACGATTTTTCGAACGCAGCCATCTTCGATGTTCATGAAGCGAAATCCTCTGAGTTTATCGTTTATCATACTGTCTGGTATGGAAATGGAGTTTCTTGCCGGTCCTTCTCCATAGGACCGACTTCTTGGAACCGTGCAACTACATTCTGACTATTCATAAGCGCCCGTAAATGGTTTATAAGAATAAAAATCTTTTGCATTTGAAATAAACGCGATTTATTTCCGTAAGCTATTACGATTCAATGGTTGCTAGTCGCGTAAACTGCAGGAAATATTATGTATCCCGCCTTTTTTATTTTCTGACACAAGTTTCAATATCAGTGTCAGACTCGGAGATTCCGTATCGCGCCATTAGTCTAACCCTTTTTTTATTACTATGTATAATTAATTCAAAATTTATCATCCTTTAGGTTTTGAAATAACTGTGTCATCTTTACTAGTCCAAGTATACTAGGATAATTTAATTCTCTTTGTACCTCGTTTCGTATCCAGTCTATCTTGTGAATTTGTGAGCATATCGCTTTAGTTACACTCACAAAGTCATTCGAGCGAGTTCTTCACACACTCCTACCATATCCATACATGCACTCTAAACTAGGCTTAAAGGACAACAGAAACCTTGTTGTATTGAAGTCAAGTGCACATTAATATGTCGTTATGTAATCCAAATAAAAGCCTGTATGGACTGAGTCACTATTTGGCCGAGGCGACCAGTCTCGTGTGTCGTACGTGTAAGATTTATGTTCCACTTCAAGTTAGAAGGAGATTTTAAGACTAATTTTTGTTATATATTACTATTTATGTGTGGTGTCAGCTACGAATAGCACCAAACCATCTCATCCCTTGGGTGTCGTAAAAGGAGTTGTTCGGCGATTATGGCAAAACCTCCCAATGAATACACAACGTACCCATATAGGTCGTTGTAGTGATCTCCTGTGTCCAGCAGGGAACTTTATTCGGCCGAAATGATTACTATTTTTAATATTAGGTATATAATATAATTTTATTTGTTGGAATTGGCAACACTACTGTAAGGGCGTTAGGTTCCTGGAGAGCCGGTAGTGAGGCAAGTTGGTCAGTCGTTATTCCTATTGTTCGGATAAGCCAGTTGCTGTTCAGTATTCATTCGAGGAGATGTTCTAAATTTGATACATTTATATTTTTGAGCAAATTACACGAAGTCCGTTTAACTAGTTAGTTGATTTTCGTTTCACCTTAATATTAACTTGATTTTGTGGTAGTGGTGTGGTCTTGTTCCAAGAGTTCTGCTAGATAAAGGTACTGCCGCTAGCACTGCGGCAGTACCTATCTATATTCTGCTGCTAAGCAATTTTAACTTTAAACGTTACTATGTTACGGTTTGAAGGGCACTGTAGGCAGTGAAGTTTTCGTGTCAAGAAGTCACCAGCGCGTTGTGGTGCAGTGCAGTACTGTCCTGGGTGGCATTGTAACCGTTATATTGTAACCGTTACCGCACATTGGGCAGAGTCGTAAAGCTTACCATCAGGCGAATAACTTGCTTGTCTCGTCCTCGGGTTATGTATAAAAAAACTTACATTTTGTAAAAAAAAAACCGTGCCGTGGTTTTACTGATAGCTACACATGTGCGCTATTAGTTTGTCCTACATGTCCTATCGGGCAGAGGATCAACTTATTTGAATGGCGGCATTTGCGTAGTGAAATTCTCAATTAATTCTGGAGTTTGAAACATAACGTATCCTCTATCCCAAGGGTTCTCGTGATCTTATTCAAAATCGAATCATCGAAAAGTTATTATTTATACCACTAAGGTGGCCAACAAGCTTACGCCCGCCTGATGGTAAGGGCTTACCGTAACCTATGAACGGTCTAAATCGCGCTTGCTGACGCTGTTAATATCTTTTGCTGCTCATCTGTCATTCTGTAGTTTCTTGGGAAAACCTCGGTGGGAGCAGATTTCACAACCGTAGCGTGTGCGGGTGGAAGTTTCTCTGTAACCGTACGGTACGAGACCTATTTGGCTCTAGGGTATGCGGGTGAGCTCTAGATGGAGATTATTCGAGTTCCTGGAGCCTCCCTTCGGTGCCGACGATGATCACTCCGGTAGTTTTAGCCGGTAGGAGTCAGGCATGCCCCTTCGCCCTTTCCCGGGGCGAAGGAAGTACACCAGGTATTTCCACCGGATCAATAAAAAAAAGGGTATACGGGTGAACACCCGCCGATCAGATGGCGATAATAGAAAAAAGCCATTGGCATCATATCGAACAACTCCTTAGAACAATGTCCGTTGTAAGATCGGTAAAAGTTATGAGCAGCTTGAAGATTAACTTCGTTTTACGATTACCTGTAATGTAGAGGTATACGAACTTACATCCACATCGTCTGTATACGAGGGCGGCACTGAAAATTTCGGGATTCAAGGAAGTGACACAACATTACTATTTAAAAATGTATTTATTGCTTTTCGAAGTATTCTCCGCGAAATTTGACTCATTTTTCCATACGATGGAACCAATCATTGAAGCAACCATTCCATTCGGAAGTTGGGGTCTCCAAAGTGGCCGTTTTGTAGGCGTCCACAGCTTCTTTAGGTGATGAAAATCTCTGTCCACGCAATTTATTCTTTATTTTAGGGAAAGTATAGAAATCATTAGGGCTTAGGTCGGGGCTGTACGGCGGATGGTCTAATAATTCTATGCTTTCTTGCTCTAAAAACTCTTTTGTTCTGTGCGCGGTGTGAGAACTCGCATTGTCGTGATGGAGGATGATGCGGCGGTTGCAGTTCTCTCTACGGAGTTCAGAAACGACCTGTGGCAAACAAATGCTAGCATACCATTCTGCATTAACCGTTCTTTGTTCTTCAAGAGGAATAGTCGTAACATGGCCGGTTTTGGAGACAAACGTGGCCACCATTTTTTTTGCAGCACTCCGTGAACGAACAATTTTTGTTGGCTTTAACTCATTTTCGAACACCCAAACTCGTGACTGGTTTTTTGTTTCGGGTTCGTACGCATATATCCAGGATTCGTCACCTGATACCATGTTGTATACAGCATTTGAGGATCCTGCGTGGAATCTTTCGAGAGTTCTGACGCACCAAGTAACGCGAGCCGCTTTTTGCTCTTCACATAGCAAATGCGGTATCCATCGGGAAAACAACTTTTTTACACCTAATTGTTCATGCAAGATGATTTGTATTTGACTCATGCCAATGTCTAAAGTTGCCTGAATTTAGCGGTATGTCATATGTCGATCTTCCTCAATCAGCTTACGCACAGCATCAACGTTTTCTTGGGTGACTGCAGTTTTTGGACGACCTTGACGAGGATCATCACTGAGCTTGACACGTCCACGTTGAAATTCAGCAAACCAGCGATAAATTGTGGTTTTGGATGGGGCTTCATCACCAAATGCAGAAATCATCCGGTCAACACACTGTTTTTGTGTTAAACCACTTCGAAAGTCATAATAAATCATCGCTCTTGAATTTTCTCAAGTCAATTCCATTTTCTCTTCTTCTTCTTCTCTTAGATTATGGCTTCTGTAGAATATCTTCCACAATTTCGCCAATGTCAAGTATAAGGCAACGTCGTACGGTATTTAGATTGATAAATCTTTACATATTCATAAAATATTTCTCAAAAATGAAAAAGTTCTAAAAAATATGTCGGCAACGTCGTACGGTTCAATTGTTTTCTCCATTTTCTCAACGACTAAACAAGTTTGACAAAACCTTGTGACAAGACCGTGAATCTTTTTTTAAAATAAATAAATGGTATTCGATTTGTAAAACCAAGGAGTTTTCAATTAAAAAGATTTTAATATGACAGGAACAGTGGAAATATTCCATTCCCGATACTTTTAGTGCAGCCTATGTATCACCTTGACCAGAAAATAAAGATAGATAATTGACATTACTTGCAGAACAATTATGTAGGTATTATGCACGCAGTAGTTGAGTACCTAATCACTTTAATAACACATTGAATCCGATTACCAAGCTATAAATATTCCGGCCGACATATAATAATCATGAAACTTAACACTGAACTAGTTACTGTTGTAAAGAAATAAATGACTATATCAAAGCACGTGTGCTTTTATTATGTCTTAACTTACCAAATAGTATAAAAGAGTATTTCTGTTCGTAAACGCACTAAAGAACATTAAACCATGAAGGACAATTAAAGCTATAGTTTTGCATATTATCTTGATATCTTGCTGAATAGAATAGAATAATTTCCTAATAGACACTTTAACAATTTTAATTGAAAACTGATAACACTGCGATACACGAAACCTCTGAGAAGAAATGTGATAAGAAACTCAGGAGTACGTCTATTTTGAATATTATGTTAGTCTATAAATGTTTTAGGTAATTTATTATATTAGAGTGAGACACGATTCTCTAAGAGGTTTGTTTGTTATCGGTTTAAGCTCGCATCAGGATTGTAATCTAAATTCATTATAACATATATTTGGTTATAACTATATTCACTTCCCAAACTATCCCAAAAACGCAATTGCACATTGCCCGACATGGGAAATATACAAAGATCGAGTGGATTCGGGCGCTTGCGAAAGCAAAACTGTGATTTATATGTATCATGTTCCATGCGTAATACTTTATATTACTCTACTACCCTTTCAAGATTCATGCGAACATATTACCTAATCATTATTTAAAATCTGCACAAATCTGTGATCCTATTATACCACAGCAACCGACAACCTACTTTTAGGAGTATTTAGATCTGTACATTTGCGTGCTTAATGATGTAACCGAGTGTGAAACTTAGAAGGTCATACAATATTTGCATTGCCATAATTAATGGATATTATTCAAGATATTTGAGGCTCACAATTTGTGCAAACAACGGATAGTTGATTCTAAAATAGGTATACATAAATTCAAGAAGCATCCATGTATGTGCTGTAAGACATCTTCAAAGTTATTTTCACGGCATTATGAAACTTGAATTGTTCGAGAATTTGTTGGATCGATCCAGAAGTTAGCTGCTTCACGTCTTCGGTCCATCTACCTAAGGGGCGTCCTAAGCGACTTTTACCAATTCGTGGTCTCCATTGGACTCGTGCTTCAGACCTTCAACAGACATAACTGGCCCACTGCCACTTTAAATCCGAGTTCCGCTAGGTTAAAATTAGAACCTGCCCCTATAAACTTATGTTGCTGTATAATAGTATCAGCCTGTACCTGTCCCACTGCAGGGTAAAGGCTTCTTTTCATACAGAGAAGGAAAGAGCATTGATCATTACCCTTGCTCACTGCGTGTTGGTAACTTCAGACGGTTTGATCCAAATTTCCTCACGAAGGTTTCCTACACTGGTAAAGTCATACGTGTCTTATATTAATTAAGAAAGTACCCATGACATTGGAAAATGTCTTAGTACCAGGTACTTGAGAAGCGGGGCCACTACGACGAGCTACTTCTAACAAAATTTCATTTTATTTGACAGATAAATAACAATGGCGACATCAGTGCTGCAGCCCAAAGATTGCCGAAGAGAGCACGAGCCGAAGCCAGATAT
Organism: Diloba caeruleocephala; assembly: GCA_947459985.1. Lineage (NCBI taxonomy): Eukaryota > Metazoa > Arthropoda > Insecta > Lepidoptera > Noctuidae > Diloba > Diloba caeruleocephala. Next base: position 7,574,896 of record OX381627.1, on the reverse strand, counting down.
CATCGAAGCGCCAAGGTTGACTGATGATGACCGAATGCACATCCTTGAAGACAAAGAAAGGGAGACGGGTGAACTGCCTTTAGAATTAAGGGAACAGGCCAGAGTAGAGCTAAGAGAAGAACCGGCGCTAAGGGAACAGGCGCTAGCACAAATGAGACACTTTATAGAGAAACATCCGGCTATCAAGAAATGTAGAACTGGTGAGATTGAATTTACTTTATTAATTCCGTCAAGTGCCTGTGCCTCACTTGATCGTTAGGCAAACGTAGGTACTTACCGGTCTGATCGTAGAGAGTTAGTTAGTCATAGATGGAGAATACGCTATTAACATTGATTAGGTGTGAAGTAACAAAATTTGGAGGCCTCCTCGTTTCATATTTTTTAACCCAATTGGGTCCATAGATCCAAAAATAAGAATTTTAATTCGGGTGTTAATGTACTTGTGATTCAGATCACGTGGTATGTAAATCTGGTATCAAATTCTTCATGGTGAAGCCCTCTGTGTGCATCTCTCGAATACACAATGTATTTTAACTATAATTCAGTAGAATGGACGAGGTCGATCTGTTGCCATAGGTAACCACAGGGCGGGGTGCTAGGTCAGGTGGGGTGCTAGGTCAGGAAACCTCCACGTGCGCTCGGTGGCTGCTGGTCCCTCTTGATACGTCCGGGGGGAAGAGCAGTTGTCGGGCCGGTGCACCCTGGGCACCGGGCAATAACTACTCCACTTTTTGGAGGACCTTATTGTCCGGTGGCTAATATTCTGACAGGGACGGGCCCAATTTTTGGGCTGCAGGTAGGCCGTAGACTGCTTCTCCGTTTTCGGAGGAGCACGAGCGGGCTAGCGGCGGGCTCGGTGTGCACTCACCCTGCCCCGAGCAGGTAGTGGGAGGACTCCCCTTCCCTGCCACCGTCGATATCGTAACCTCGGTTGGAGTGTCGTGGTCACGTCTCGCGGCTTCGACCGGGACCGAGGATCTTGGCTTTACCGCCCGGATCGCGAGGAAGAAGGCCTCTATAAAAAATTCCCCGAACCCAAGCTAGCGTGCGGCGAGGGGTGCATGGCTGATGGGAAGTTCAGTCGCGAGCACGCCAACCCCAGGACCGGCGGCACCTGAAGATGGGATACGCTTGCCCGGGTACAGGGGGCACTGCCCGGGTCGACCGATTATTTCCCCCATACTCGTGGGATTTATTATGAAAAAAAGTATAAATAAAACAAAGAAGGTGGAGAAAGAGAAGGTGGGAGAGACTGTGGGATTGCTGTTGGAGTCCGACAGCGTCCAGATGGACATGGGGTCGGATGCCGGCTCTGTGTCCAGTTCGGGTGCCAGGACGCGTAGTGCGCGTAACTTGCGCGCCAATGCGCGTTCGCAATGTGCGGCCGCGTTGCTGTCGCGTCCGGGCACGCCATTGCCGTCGGGTGGGGCGAGTGACTCCGAGGATTCCGTGGACCCTCGGAGTTCGCACGCCTCACTCAACATGGTGTTGGGTGGAGAGGGCCGCAAGCCGACCCTCCCGAAGACGTCTGTGGGGTCGTCTCCTGAAGCCAAACGGTCAACTAAAAAGGAGTCGAAAGTCGAGAGGCTGGAGAGGGAGAACGCAGAGTTGCGCTCCCAGCTCGCTAGCCTCTCGGCACAGATAGAGAGACTGACGACGGAGGTGGGTCTCCTCCGTCGTCAGGGGGATGCCCTGGTTAGCCCGAGGGATGGCAGTGCTCCGGCATTCATGCCACCGGACGCGGTGGCCGAGCTTCGGCGTTCGATCGCCCTCGAAGTGGGGGCCATGTTGGACGCTAAGTTGGCCGCCTTGGAGGGGCGGCTTCCGCCGGAGAAGCGCTTGCGCCCGCCGCTCGCGGCCGACAAAAGGCCGATTCAATCGGGCGGAATGCAGGCTACCCAATTGGCCACATATGCTGCGGCCGCTCGAGCACCGACGAGCGCGGTAATGAATGCGGCCACGCAGAACTCTTCCCCTGGGACTCAGACACAGGGGAAGAAGAAGAAGAAGGACCGCAACGCGGCGAAGGTTGCTGGAGTGGCCGACCTGCCGGCGGTGCCTACTGCGACTGCAGCGCCCGCGGCAATCGTGACAGCCGATCCGCAGGCCACAGTGGAGACCACAGAGTTGTGGTCCACTGTGGTAGGAAGGAAAGGGAAGAGGCCCCAAATCCCTAAGGCCCAGAAGCCCGCCACTGCGCAAGCCACGCAGCCATCCTCTCCCAAGGAAGGCAGAGGTGAAAGGGGTGGGAAAGGAAAGGCGAGAAAAGGAAAGGGTAAAGTCAACCTCCCCAAGGTTCCCGCAACGGCCGCCATAACGGTCACCGTGCCGGAGGGCTCACCCAACAGTCGGTTGGGTGAGGTTATGGCCGAGGCCAGGAAGAGCATAAAGCTCGCTGACCTCGGCATCGGTCTCGACACGGTGACCATGAAGAGGGCAGCCAGCGGCGGAATGGTGCTGTCCGTCGCTGGTGAGGACTGCAGCGCCAAGGCTGACAGCCTGGCGCGCCGTATGAGGGAGGTGCTCTCCCCCGTCTTTGCTGTGCGAATCGCACGGCCAATTAAGACGGCGGAGATGAGGGTACGCGACCTGGACGACGCCGTCACGCCTAAAGAGGTGGCTGATGCCATCGCGGCGGCGGGTGGCTGTCAGCCCGAGGAAGTAAGGGTGGGCGACATTCGGCGCTCATCCGTGTCCTTGGGCACCGTCTGGGTGCGCTGCCCACTGGAGGCAGCAAGAAAGGTTGCGTCCGCCTCACGTGTCTGTGTGGGGTGGGCGTCGGCAAGGGTCGAGGCATTGGCGGCACGGCCCATGCAATGTTACCGATGCCTTGAACTCGGGCACGTGCGCCTCCGTTGCGCCACCCATGGGGGGGTTGACCGAAGCGACCTCTGCTTCGCTTGTGGCAGCCAGGGTCACAAGGCGAGGCAGTGCACGGCGCAGTCACAGAATTGTCCGCTATGCGCGGACTTCGGACTGCCTGCAGGGCATAGGCTGGGCAGCAAGACATGCACTGCCCAGAAAGGTAAGAGGGAGAAGCGAGCTCCCTCTGCCTCTGCCAATGACCAGGAGACGACTGCGCCAGCACTATCGGTCGCAGGCCTACCGGAGGCGATGGAAACATCTCATTCCCAGCCCTAAGAATCCTTCAGGGCAACCTTAACCACTGCCGCAACGCGCAGAATCTACTGCTGCAGACTGTTGCGGAGTGGTCGGTTGCCTTGGTGGTTGTGGCGGAGCCCTACGTCGTCCAAGAACATCCTCGCTGGTTCGGGGACGCCGGGGACTCCGTCGCCATCTATTGGGCTGAGGTTGAAGGTGGGCCGCCCTGCTCGCTGTTGGACAGGGGGCAGGGATTTGTCGCTGTAGAATGGGGACCTCTGGCAGTAGTGGGCTGCTACGTCTCCCCCAACGTGTCTCTCGCCGACTTCGAGGGATACTTGGATGGGGTAGCGCGCAGCATTCGCTGTAAATGCTCGCCCCGTCCAATGCTCGTCCTGGGGGACTTCAATGCTCATTCTAGAGCTTGGGGCAACCGTCGGGACGGGCCGAGGGGGAGGATAACACAAGACTGGGCGGCATCGCTTGACCTCCGATTGCTGAATCGGGGGTCCATTAGCACCTGCGTTCGGTGGCAGGGGGAGTCGGTCGTGGACCTGACATGGGCGTCTCCTTCTGTGGCCAGCATGGTGTCGGGCTGGCGGGTGGCGGAGGAGGTGGTAACGTTGTCCGACCACCGCCACATAGTTTTTGAAGTGGCCCTCCGTCCGCCTGGCCCGAGCCGCCTAGGTCCCAGCCCGCAGTCGCGGCGTTGGGCCCTCACACAGCTCGATCGAGAGATGCTCGTCGCTGCTGCCAACGTCATGGCGTGGTCAGAGGTCGATCAAGGGATCTTGCCCGATCCAGAAGAGGAAGCGGCCTGGTTCCGGGAGGCGATGACGTCGATATGCGATGCATCAATGCCCCGGGCCAGGCGCTCCCGGCGTACGGCGGTGTACTGGTGGTCGGAGGAGATTGCGCAGTTGCGCGCGGTCTGCCTGGCATCCCGCCGCCGGTACCAACGAAGCCGACGCCGGCGTAGTGCTACAGCTGGAGAGACTGCGGAGGCCTATCTGGCCTACCGGGCGGCCACGAAGTCGCTAAACAGCGCGATTCGCGAGGCGAAGGCTCGGTCCTGGAGCGAGCTCCTGGAGGGACTGGACAGGAATCCGTGGGGGAGACCCTATCGTATGGTCGTGGGCAAATTGCGCCCGTGGGTCCCCCCGGTGACCGAAACCTTGGCCCCGGATTTGTTGGAGGGAGTACTTTCAACGCTCTTTCCAGCGGTCCGGGACCATCCTGGTCCCTCTCCACCCCCGATTCCCTCGGAATGGGCCGAGGAGTTAGGGGTTTCGGAAGGGGAGCTGGGCCGAGCCATTGGCCGCCTGAAGAGTCGCAACACCGCACCAGGTCCGGACGGCATTCCGGGCCGCGCGTGGGTGTATGCACTGCAGTCTCTTGGGGACCGCCTGAGGCGGCTGTTCACCAGCTGCCTCCGTCGAAGCGTGTTCCCGTCCAGCTGGAAGGAAGCCGGATTGGTTCTGTTGAGGAAGGAAGGAAGGCCCGCGGAGTCTCCTTCTGCATATCGTCCAATTTGCCTGCTCGACGAGGCTCCGAAGCTATTCGAGAGAATAATTACCCGAAGACTCGTTGAGCACCTGTCGCGAGTGGGTCCCGACCTGGCCGAAAGTCAGTATGGCTTCCGGCAGCGGCGCTCCACAATCGACGCGATTCTTCGCGTCCGCTCGCTGTCGGAACAGGCAGTGTCCCAGCGGGGTGGGGTGGCGTTGGCTGTCAGTCTAGACATCGTCAACGCCTTCAACTCCATCCCGTGGGGCGCGATTAGGGGGGCACTAGTCCATCATCGATGCCCCCCCTACCTGCAGGGCATCATAGGGGCCTATCTACGCGATAGGCACATTCGCTACGTGGGCAGGGACGGTAGCGTAAAGCGGAGGGAGATTACGTGCGGGGTTCCGCAGGGGTCGGTTCTTGGCCCCTTTTTATGGAACCTCGCCTACAACGCGGTCCTACGTGTCGCTCTCCCCGCTGGCGTCAGCTTGGTGTGTTACGCTGATGACACTCTTGTGTTGGCCAGCGGGGAGTCCTTCGAGGGAACCATGCGGCTTGCCGAGCAAGCGGTGGCAATTGTCGTGGCCAAAATCCACGCTCTGGGTCTGCAGATAGCGCCTCACAAAACCGAGGCGCTATGGTTCCACAAACTGCCGCGGAGGAGAGAACCACCCAGTTCGTGGATACGCGTTGGTGACGCGCAAATCAGGGTGGGCCAGTACATGAAGTACCTGGGGCTCACCCTGGACAGTCGTTGGGGCTTCGAAGAGCACTTCGCGCGCCTCGTTCCCCGAGTCGAGAGGGTAGTGGGTGCATTACACCGGGTGCTGCCCAATCTCGGGGGACCGAGCGAGGAAGTCCGCCGTCTCTAAGGGGGCGTCGTGCGGTCTGTGGCCCTCTACGGGGCGCCTGTATGGTCATCCCGGCTGTCAGGCGTCCAGCGCTGCAGAAACAAACTTCACAGTCTGCAGCGCAGAGTGGCTATACGGATCGCACGGGGATACAGGACAGTGTCCTACGAGGCGGCAACTCTCCTGGCACGCTTTCCGCCTTTCGACATCCAGGCGGAGATGGATGCGTGGGTCTACGACCAGACACGCTCTCTCCGCCAAAGCGGGGAAGGCGTGCCTTCAGGGGCGTTCGACAGACTGAGGCGGCTGGCTCGACGGCGCGCACTCGAGATGTGGCGTCATCGCCTACGGTTGCAGTTCGCGACCAAGCGCGTCGTTGAGGCCATCCTGCCGCTCTTCGGAGCCTGGCTCCAAAGGAGCGAGCGCGTCACCTACCGTCTGACGCAGGTGTTCACCGGTCACGGTTGTTTCGGTGCATACCTGCACAGAATAGGACGCGAGGTTACGGCACAGTGCCACCATTGTGGAAGCGACCAGGACACCGCACAGCACACGCTCGAGGAGTGCCCTGCGTGGGCGGCCGAGCGGCGGATCCTGGTCGACCGGATCGGGCAAGATCTCTCTCTGCCGGCAGTAGTGTCGGCTATGTTGGCAGAGCATGAAAATTGGAGTGCAGTGGTCTCCTTCTGCGAGAGCGTCATGTTGCAGAAGGAGACTGCAGAGCGGGATCGGGAGAGGGCCGATCCCGCACGGAGAAGGACGAGACGGCGCCGGGGCAACAACCGTCCCGGCTCCCAAGTCCAACACGCCTGAGCCCCCTGCCGTCAATTCATGGTGGGGGGCCACGGGGGTTGCGGGTGCGCAGATTGGGGAGTCTGCGTGCTCACACCGAGCGACCCCCGGGAAGACGGTGGCGCGCACGTGGTCACGTGCCGCCGTGTGCGCAGCACAGCGCAAAGCGAGGCTTGGGGGGATCCTTTACAATCCTCCCCGAGAAGTGCCTGAGGGGGCGACCTTTTTACAGTCGCCTTCCCTCCGCTAGAGGGGGTGACCGCTTTACAGTCATCCCTTCCGTGATGTGCCTAAAGGCGTGGCACCAATGGGCGGCTCTAGTGTGATCTTACGAGGACCTGGAGCCTCCCTTAGGTGCCGAAGATGACCGCTCCAGTGGTTTTAGCCGGTAGGAGTCCGGCATACCCCTTCGCCCTTCCCAGGGGTGAAGGAAGTTCCATGTAGAATTTCCACTGGACATCAATAAAAAAAAAAAAAGGTAACCACAGGGCACGGAGTTTTTTAGAATTCCTTTCGTTCTGTGGTCGTAATTTTAAATTATACATACATACAACAAATAACTAATCTTCAGTCCTTTTTACTTGTCATGATTTCCGAACGAAATCTGGATGAAGAGAGAGAGGGTATGGTCTACATTTTGATGAATACTTTGGTTGGTGGAGTCCCAAACCATACCACTACATATTTTCTAGAATGAGCCATGCACAAGCGCTACATCAAATCGCTACGAATAAAGGAGCTACATCAAATCATGACCGGCCTTTGTCTTTACAGATGCACCCTTCCTCCTCCGCTTTCTCCGAACTAAGAAGTACTCGATACCGCAAGCATGTTCAATGCTGGAACGGTACCTGACCATTAGGGAGATGTATCCGCAATGGTTCCAGAAGCTAGATCCATTGGACCCGAAGATTGCCGCGGTAATCGATGCAGGGTACTTGGTGCCTTTGCCGAAGAGGGACTCTGAGGGCAGGCGGGTGGTGCTGTCTTGTATGGGTAAGTTGATTATGACCGTTGCTTTGTTCTTAATCACAGCGCTTTGATTCCTTTGTGAATCATTCCTTGCATGCATAATTATACAACGAAGTTTCCTAGAAATCTGGCTGTACTACAGCCAGATTTCGTCTTTATCGTCGTCGTTAGTCGTATTTAGTCAGATCTGTATTCACTCAAATTTCAAATTTAGTGTTTTTTATTTCACATAGGCCTTGACAGGCTCTTCAGACAGTCAAACATGTTGCACTCATATCACTTATTACAGATTGTACCTAATATTGTAAATTCTCTTTCAAATTTTATAAGATCAACCTTTATAACATGTATAACTTTTGTAGTTTCGAATCTTTTAGCAGGTTACACCTTTGATAACCTGGTGGTCTTTGGTTTATATTTGGTAATAGAGTTCTTTATTTAGAAATTTTAATATAAGAAGATATTACATATAACAAAAAGAATGTTTTCCTATCCAGGCCGTTTCGACCCTCACCAGTTCGACAACTGCGTGATGGCGCGCGTTCACTCCATGATAGTGGAACTATTACTGGATGAGCCCCGATCACAGCTGCTAGGGTACACACACGTCAACGACGAGGCCGGCATGCAGATGCCGCACGTCAGCCTGTGGTCCCTGACTGATGTCAGGATCATGCTTAATTGTATACAGGTCAGTTTGAAAATCGTAACACGTGACCACATCATGTGAGTATGGAGGGGACGCACAAAATCTGGTTTCCCCTCACCTCAATATCGCCCGCAAACATTTCTTCAACAGAACTAAATAGTCCGAGATCGCACCGCGTTATTACTACACCCATCTGTTATTTTTCGAAAAATGCATTTTATGTAATGTTAATAATGGATGCAAGATATTAGTTTATTTTTTATCAGTTTCGCTCTCTTGTTTTCAAGATAAATTATCATTCATTTTAAAGAGATAGGTATGTAAAGAACTTGAAATGTTTGAGTTTCTCACTTGGCCGCAATCTCGCAACCTACTGGCAACAGGTGTCAGCAGGTAGGTAATTAAATTACTCTGTTATATTTTCACATTCAAAACGTATCATAATTAATTAAGTATGTAATATAATCAAAGCTAAATTGTTTTCTATATACCATGCGAAACGGTTGCCTATGTAAAAGTGCCCGCAAATAGGGGTTAAATAATCAGCTTCTAGCCCACTGCTATGTGGGCTAGGGCTATGCCCAGCCTAATCCGAAAAGTCAGAGGTCCGTGCGGGCTCGGACGGAAGTCAAGGGAACGTATGGAAGTTAAGCATTCAACTACTAGGCTATCACTGCTATGCTAGCATACATAAAGTTAAAGATCAGAAGAGCGGCTAACACCGTCCATCAGACAAGAACGCAGTATTCAGCTGTACGTCGTTTTAAGACTATTGTGCATGCTTTTTTTGTAGGGTTTCTCGCTGACATTTCAGGGAACTGTGGCTGGCCAAGCCAAAAGAGGCCTCCAGCCAGTATTGCGCATACGTAACTGACGTCACTCTTATATTGTAACCATGTTGCTTTAGAGCTCTTAATGCACCACGTTTCATTATTTACGTTGCTTTACGTAAAATTAACATTACAAAAAATTAAGAAGTTTTCTTTTCTATCGTGAGAAAGGAAATTTTATTGACTGCAATGATCATAAAAAAATACTTACCATGACATTGAATTAACCTGCGCAATCTATGAACGAATATTTAAATAATATAGCATAGTAATATTTTTTATGTACCTATTTGCCAATAAAATATTCGGTGTAATGTTTAATAAACGATCCTACAGCTGGCACACTACATCCTTGTCTGATTAACGGAGTGGTCCGCTTACTCTCTCCCGCTCTTATTTAGCTTTAACAGTTAGCAAGCAGTAGCAATCCTTATATGCAGGCACTTTTACATAGGCAACCGTATTCCATTGAAAAAAAAGCTTGTTAACATACCTAACTACGTATGTCATAAGTGTGAAAATTTTACGGAGTAATTGCCTTCCTCCGGCACCTGGTTGCACAAGGTTGCGGCCACGTGAGAAACGGCAATCCAAACTTACCAAGTTCTTTACATATCTTTCTTTGAAACTGATTATAATTTAATTTATAATGAGCGAATTTGTATTTGTTTTATTTTAAAAGTACTTGCGGCCATATTTAATATGCAACCCAGCAGAAACGTATTCTTTTATTTCTAGTTATCTCAAAAAATTATAGTTTTGTGAAAAAACATCCTCATCCTCATGCCGTGTGGTGCCGGCTCAGAATACCACCGCCCCATCTCCTCCAGTGGGTGTCGTAAAAGTCGACTAAGGGCATATAGCCGGAGGATGGGTAGCAGCATCCTTCGAGTACATTAACAGCTTAACTGCAATCGCCAACCCGTCTGCCAAGCGTGGCGATTATGGCAAAACCCCCAATGAGCCCACAACACACCCATATCGGTGGCTGTGGTGATCTTTGGGAGAGGGTTATGTCTAGCAGTGAACTTCATTCGGCCGAAATTATGAATGATGATCCTCATCCTCAGTAATCGTGCAGTCTCATCTCGGACTAATAAGAAAAATCTGCTCTCATGTGGATTTTCCTGCTGCTGACCGACTAGATCCAGTATAGCAGTGTATATACACATATACTGATCATAAACCAAACAATACCACTGGTGCGAGTGCTGCGTGGGTATGTGGTCACCAACCCGCTCGCTAAACATATTGGCTACGTTTTTGGAATAGTACTATGTTCAGCAGTGAACTGTTATGGATAAGCACAGTCGAAGACTAAACATCCTTAGTTACACTTGCGACTAATCTCGTTGATAAGATTAGAATTATCACATTGACAGGGCAGTCCATTGTAGTGGAGCCGCTGTTGAATGAATCCAACAAACCTAGCTGTTACGAACGAATACGAACTTCTAAGTGTCAACCACGGATATCGTTGTCAACGGACTTGGGAATCTGCGTGCCCATATCGAGCTACCCCCAGCAATACAGCGGTGTGCATGCGGTCAGGTGCCACCGCTGCTTACACGGTGGTGTGTTCACTGTGAGGCTTCGGGGAATCCTTTACAATCCCTCCAAGAGGTGCCTGGGGGATGGCCTCTTTACAGTCCTCCTCTCCGCTAGAGGGGTGCTCGCTTTACAGTCATCCTCTCCGCGATGTGCCTAATGGCGTGGTAACGATGGGTGGTTCTAGACGGAGATTATTCGAGTTCATCCTCAGCCTCCCTTCGGTGCTGAAGATGTTCGAGTTCCTAGAGCCTCCTTTCGGTGCTGAAGATGACCACTCCGGTGGTTTTAGACGGTAGGCATCCCCATGCTCAAGCGCCGCTGCTCTGCTGCAAGGCATTAGTTACATTGTAAATATTGCTATGCAGTACTGTAGTTTGGCAGTGCGTTCTGCACATGTTCCGTGTAGTGTAGTGTACCCCTCTCCATCCATGGTTGTCGTATATTTTATAGGGTTGATTTCAGGAGGGTAGGCAGAAGCATCCTCCCTTGTGCGAATAACAACATACTGCGCATACATATCAATCCGCCTGCCAAGCGTGGTGATTGTGGCAATATTACCTTTGACCCGCTCAATCTGACTAGATTGAGATAATTGATAATTGAGTGGCCCATGTTCAGCAATGGACGTTTATGGCCTAATCTGATGTGTCCTTACTTTACGAACATCTTCACGAATACGGTTTGACTTCGACATTACTGGGGCAAATTATGAACTCTAATTGCCAGTCAGCTCAATTGATTCATTAATATACCTATATGTTGCTAACGTAAGCATTGGATACGTCAGTTGCCGGTTACGAACTATTATTTTGAATGAAACATTACTATATTATAAAGGTACGCAGAAAAAACGCGCCTAAATAGTTTAACTTGACCACAGTAAATATTTCTTTCAGAACTCAACTCCCATGAGGCATAAACGCACACACTTCGTGAACATTCCACACTACGGAGTCAAGTTCTTCGAGTTTGCTGTATCTCTACTTAGTGACAAGCTCAAGGATCGCGTGATGGTAATTATATTTTAGTATCCACCATGCCTGTAGACAGGCGAATACTTCTGTAATCTGCAATCGAAGAAAGCTTACCTACGCGACAGGTACGTCCACTGCGTGGGCAGGGACGGTAGCGTCAAGCAAGATATAACGTGCGGGGTTTCGCAGGGGTCAGTTCTCGGCCCTTACTATAAAACCTCGCCTACAACACGCTCGGAGCGTGTCATTCACCCTGCTGGTGTCAGCTTAGTCTGTTACACTGACGATACTCTGGTGTTAGCCAGTGGGGAATCCTTAAAGGGAAACATCGAGCTTACTGAGCGACCGGAGGCAAAAGTCGTGGGCGAAATCCACGCACTGAGTCTGCGGATAGCACCTCACAAAGCCAAGGCGTTTTAGCTCCACAAACTGCTTTTAGGGAACCACCCAATTCTTGGATATGCGTTGGTCAGGTGCAAATCAAATGGGCCGGTACATGAAGTACTTGGGGTTTTAGACAGTCGCTGGGGCTTCGAATAGCAATAGCCTTATCTCCCGTGTGGATGCCTTGTTCTGGGTGTTCCACCGTTTCCCGGGGCGGAGGAAAGGATTTCATCCACTCGGTGATACAAAAGGGGTAAAAAAGCCTATCGCCATTAATCGGGCTTAGTGCCAATTAGTATAAAAAAGCGCCCATAACTTGTATGTACTAGGGGTACAGGTTGGCCACTAACCGTAAGATAAAGAAAGAAAGAAGTGAATAAATACACAAATTACTAAATTAACATTGGTTTTCTTTTTGCTTACCCCTGTATTTGAAGTACAGATGGAAAGACGAAAACTTCAGTAGTTTAAATAAAAACGGACATAGGTATACTAACATGTAGGAACAGACCTACCAACTTTTTAGTAAATATTGAAATGCTTGACAACGTTGACAGTTTTGATAAAATTCTTTACCCAATGATTATCATGTCTACAAAACTACTTGACGGAGTTTGTGCATCCAATATTCATATAAAGAACTACCAGATGTATATTTTTTTTAATAATTACAAATCATCATGTCAGCCAAAGGACGTCCACTGCTAAACCAAGGTCTCCCACGTAGATTTCCCTAACGACTACTTACATGCCGCCTGCAACCAACGGCTCCCAGCTACCTTCACCAGGGCCCATTCATTCATTCGATTGGTGGCTCTTTCATGATGGGACTAATACCAATTTAACAGATTCCTGCCGATTGAATTCTGGCCGTCTCTTACAGATGAATTATAAAACTTTTACTAACAAATATACTGCTATAACTAGCACGTAATAACATTTTCAAAACCTAAAGTAATGAATAAAACATGCTTGAGCACGCAAAGCTTGAGTTATTTTGGAGGAAACCAAAAATGTTTTCCTGCATAATTTACCATTTATGAAATCACGTGTTGTTTCTTTTATAATGTTATCGTTTTCTTGCGATGATCATGAATAATTCTACAATTTACATGATTTTTAGACTGAATTTGACACAAGTTCCTGCCTCTATTGCAGAATTGTGTTTTATTATTCTTTATCAATACCTTTTAAGGCAGTATATTACTATTAGCTCAGAATAGAATCGTTCTTTACCTTTGACATGAACATTAAGACCACTCTTATTATTTATATTTCATCTAATTCTTATATATTTATTTATTATACTCTTTATTGTACACCAATCGTTAAAGGTAATAAAAACAGTAGTGCTTATAAGTATATTTTAGAGTACATTGGGCGGCCTTATCGCACTCGGCGATTTCTTCCAGGCAACCTTAGGATGGAGAAATACTTTACTGAATAATATATTGCGGCAGTTGATGATGCACACAGATACATAATCAAATAACTAAATTACGTATACTTTACTAAATATAGAAATGATGGAACATTATACACGATATAGATAAATAAGTACATAAACATTTACATATACAAATACTCTTTACTTAATTCGACAAAATATCTTACTTGGAGATAAGTTCAACACACTGAAGCCCTTTACAGGGTATGATATTAAATTTATTGTGAAGCCAACCAAGCCAGCCCATGTAATTCTGTAGCCGCATTAGGTAGGTAACTAGGGAAATGTACATACTCAGTTAGAATCATTAATTTTAAGACGGAGACATGGAAATTCAACGGACTGTAAATTATGGTACAATTACAACAGCAATACAAAATTTTGACGTCCTTCAATTATTATTTTTTCAGTTCCATCGTAGCAGTGACGAATTGATGAAGCACATGGATCCTGCAATCTTGCCGAAAGAATACGGTGGCACTGTTCCTCTTAGAGACATGATTGAAGAATTGAAAAGTAACCTCTTGAAGAAGAGAGATGATCTACTGTCCTTAGATGGAATGTCTGTTGACTTACATGCGTTGGAGAAGAATGATTTAACTCAAGACATACATTCGACTGCTGGGTCCTTTAGAAAACTTGAATTAGATTAATATTATTAAAAAAAATTTGAGAATCAAGAGTTATGAGCTATGTATGTTGTTTTAGAAACTTCATTATTTTTTGGAGTTGGAGTATCACTGAGCGTAGTTAATCTAAACAAATAGTTTGGATGCAATGACACAATGTATTTTAATGTTTTGATTTGAGCTTTGCTTTCAGGTAAAATTAAGGTTTATTTCCACTTAATTTTTATTTCAATTAGGGCTTAATACTAATTTATAGTTATTCAAACATTTAGGATGGCTATTTTAGTTATTTTTAAATGTAAAAAGTACTTAGCAAAATGAAATATAACTGTACGCATATTTTGCATTGCTAATAGATCTCATTCCATGTTATTAGGATAGCATTGTGGTAAAAAAATATTTTTACCAATATTAAAATAATTGCTTTGAAAGTTGTACTAAGGTGGGTATTGACCAGGATCATTGGCGTGTAGTGTAACAATTTATTACATTACAATAGTGCGCCAGCCTAAGGAACATTCGCTTTTGTAACTGATCGACGTCGTTATAATATTCAAATGATATTTTTTCTTTGTCCTAACACGTTTTTATATTCGGTTTTGATACCTATGTGTATAATATAAGGTCTTATTTTAGTAATCCACGATATTTTGCATGACGCCTCAGTAAATGCTAAAGAATCCTGCCACAAAAAAAGTATACGTAAATGTGTTCCTTTCTTTTATGCGACACCGACGCCAGCGGCGCGCCGCTACTTGTTTCGTTTGGCGTTGCCGACTAAATCGGTCAGCCGGACGCATCCCCCATTTTCTTACTAGATGCATCTGGATATTATGTATTACAACTAAGAGAAATGTAGAGTAAGTAGTGTAATGCTTGATTTATAAACAAAATATGACAAAAAATAAGAATTTTTGTCATGCGCCAGGCAAAATATCAAGACTATTAAAGTAAGACCTTATATGTCTACCAAAAAGCGTGGACAACATGACACTCATCAACAACATCACTGCCGTCAAAGCTACTGTGACTGTGAAATTACTTGTTACAAGTGGAGCACACTGTAATGCTCGGCTCCATACCTACTCGCCACTGCAATGTTCGAAGTTGTATCGTTATAACTTTGCGCACTGTGCCTTTGCTTGTTTCAACATATTCACTGACTCGAATTCAAACTGTTACGTTACACAAGAATGCTCGCGGATAATCAACCCTACCCTTATAGTATAAATCTAGAGTCATGCCAGATCACACTATATTTAATGCTGTAGGCCTACATTTATTTTTTATATTAGTTACTAGAGAGCTTGTGGCAGCCGTCGGTGGGGTCACGTTACCATTCTCAACGCATTGACTGCCGCGAAGCCTACACAATAGAAAAATCTATTGTTCGCGGTCACCAGTGACCGCAAAGGCATTCAAAGGCTTCTAATGGTTCTGAAAAATGTTATCTTTGCCATTTGTTGCGATGTATGTTTATCAATTAGATTTCTTGTATATTTAAGATAACAGCCAACATGACAAACTGACTGCTGCGTTAAATCAAACACATTTTGTAGTGAAAAAAAGAGTTTTTTTTTAACTACTAATAAATTTCTTACTTATGTAATGATTCATCTACTATTTTACAAGTCATCCGAAATATATTGGTACAGTATATTATAATATGTGAAAAAAACTAGGACAAAAAACAGGGTCTTACAAAAACTGTTATAACAGAAAAAAACTCAATTGTGTAAAACAATTAAATGTAAAGGTTATTAGAAAAAAATAATTAAATTGCCTTTACAATGTAATACAAGGCTATTGTTCTAATTGGTGCAACAAAACATAACACAATAAAAACGATTATTAGAAATGTTCATACAATGCAATGTACATGGATGCGGCTTTTTATTGAAATATATGTTTTGCCCAAAAGTTGTCAGAACATGACTTTCATCATCATCACTATAGCTAATACGTTTATTTGGTGGAATTATAATATTTTAATATAAATAAACAAAAGTATAATAAATAAAAATTGTTTCATTTTTAACACAAGTACAAAGTTTCTGAAATTGAAATGTATCAGATAAAGCATAGGGTGGAAATGTATATACCCTACACGGAGCCCAGGTACAGGTGACCATATATAAACATGTTCAACATAAACAAGGTGCTCCTTGATGATTAATGACATTATTTGTCGTGTTCTTGTCAACTCCGGCGTGCCAGCTATACTACAACTTATTATACTACGGCTTGGCACGTGATGATGCGAATGTCCCTATTATCATGAAATTTGGCCCCTGATGTGTGATGCAAATTGTCTCGACACCCTCGCTCCATCTCCTCTTTCAAGCTTGGTAGACTTTGCTCGTGGTGGCTTTGTCTTAAACGGTGGCAAATACAATAACCTCATCGGAAGCTGTGTTTACGCCGTTTGGCGTTGAAACGCTCGGGTCATGGGGTCCAAAAATGAAGTGTCTGTTAGTAATGTCAAAATAACAGCTTTTTACTAAATGCATATGGAAGTATAAACGGTACTTTTAAAAACATTTTTATTTTTTTTGTCTGTCTGTCTGTTTGTTCCAGCTAATCTCCGAAACCGCTTGACTGATTTTGACGGGACTATCACTGGCCGATAGCTAATATTACAAGGCATAACTTAGGCTACTTTTATTATAGAAAAAGTATTACGGTTCCGAGAAATAAAAATTAAACCGATGAAAACCAATATATGTAATCTATATGTCAACTGTCTATGCCGAAATCTGTCCGATTTCTTTTAAATTAAACGGTGGGTGGAACCGCGGGGCACAGCTAGTACAAAATAAAGTCAGTTTGTCAGTCAATGTGTTTTCAGAAAATAGAAAAAAATACTTGTTTTTTTTTATTTATCCGGTGGAACTACTTCCTGTACTTCCTCCGCCTCCTCCTGCCGGCTAAAACCACCGGAGTGGTCATCTTCGGCACCGTAAGGAGGCTCCAGGAACTCGAAAAATCTCCATCTAAATCCATCCATTGGTGCCACGCCTTTAGGCACATCTCGGAGGGGATGACTGTAAAGCGGTCATCCCCTCTAGCAGAGGGAAGGCGACTGTAAAGAGGCCACACCCCCAGGCACTTCTCGGGGGGATTGTAACGAATTTCTCCGAAACCTGGCTATGCATTGTGCTGCGCACATGGCGGCGCGTGACCACATGCCAACCGCCGTCATCCCAGGGGTCACTCGGTATGAGTACGCAGGCTTCCCAACAGGCGCACTCGCGACCCCCAAGGCCCCCCGCCATGTCAAGATGACAGGGGGCTCAGGCGGGTAGGACACGGGCGCTGCGGGGGTTGTTACCTCGGCTCCGTGTCCTCATTCTCCGAGCGAGATCGGCCCTCTCCCGATCCCGCTCAGCGACCTCCTTCTGGAGCATGACGCTCTCACAGAAGGAGACCACCGCACTCCAATTTTCATGCTCCGCCAGCATACCCGATACTACTATTGGCAGATAGAGATCTTGCCCGATCCGATCGACCAGGATCCGCCATTCGGCAGCCTACGCAAGGCACTCTCCAAGCGTGTGCTGTGCGGTATCCTGATCGTTTCCACAGTGGTGGCACTGTGCCGTAACATCGCTTCCTATCCTGTGCAAGTAGAGCCAGGTTCCGAAGAGTGGCAAGACGGCCTAGACGATGCGCTGATGCGGCACCATGAGCCGCAGCCACAGCTCGAGTGCACGCCGCCGAGCCTGGCGTCTTAACGGAGAAGGAGTGAGTGTGTTTTGTGAAACACCCACTTATCCATCTCCGCCAGGATATCAAAAGGCGGAAAGCGCGCCAACAGAGTTGCCGCCTCAAAGGATACCGTTCGGTATCCTCGTGCGATTCATATAGCCGCTCTACGCTGCAGACCGTGAATCTTGGTTCTGCAGCGCTGGACGCCCGAAAGTCGAGATGACCAAACAGGCGCTCCATAGAGGGCCACGGATCGCACGACTCCCCCGTAGAGGCGGTGAACTTCTTCCCTCAGTCCCCCGAGATAGGGCTGTAGCCGGTGCAAGGCACCCACTATCTTTTGACCCGGGGGACAAGACGCTCGAAGAGCTTCTCGAAGCCCCAGTGACTGTCCAGGGTGAGCCCCAGGTACTTCATGTACCGGCCCACTCTGACTGGCGCGTCACCAACGCGTATCCACGAACTGGGAGGCTCCCTGCTCCGCGGCAGTTTGTCGAACCATATTGCCTCGGTTTTGTGAAGCGCTATCCGCAAACCGAGAGCGTGGATTTCGGCCACGACAATTACCACCGCTTGCTCGGCAAGCCGGATGGTTCCCTCGAAGGACTCCCCGCTGAATAACACTAGTGTCATCAGCGTAATAGACTAAGCTGACGCCAGCGGGGAGAACGACACGCAGGACCGTATATAGGACATAGCTAGTCACAAATAAAACAAAATAATCCACCACACTAGCCAATAGCCAGACAAATAATTTTAATTCTTGAAATGTTTTTGGATTTTTGGGACTACGTCTGACCAATATATGAAATGAAGTGCTTAACTGTAAAACCTAGGTAATCTTAATCTATTTTGCGTTTAGCGTTTGTTACAGATTTTTTTTATGCGACGTATGTGTCATAAATCTTGTTAGATGTCTAATTTATAACCACAGAACTCGAAAATTATTAATTGTATACTAAACAATTCTTAGGAGTGTCCGTTACTTTAATTTAATTTCAGTCGAATGTGGTCATCATTTAGAACACAGAAAGGTAATCTTACGTGTCTATTGGGTCTTATGCTAACAATGTATGCCCGCAGAACAATGCTATTTATAAAATTTAAATACTTATTTCTTTTTTCCTAACTAGATGGCGTTACTGTCTAATTAGATCACGCTATGGTTTCGTTGGAAAAAAGTGATGTTTATGATGATGTAAGGGTCAGCTCAGATTAAACAGTGACTTTCTCATAAAAAACGTGGTACTTTTCCGATTTACTGCGGTCGAGAATATGTTCGAGTATGCCTGAGCAGTTCTCCGCCTAACCACCACCAAAGGGTACCGCTAACCGCTACCGGTGTCGATTGTCGCGGTGTCCACGCACCGGCGTTATCTTGTTGTCTTTGTGTTTGCGCTTTGCTTTGTATTCTTTGATTGTCCTAAACTTTTATAAACAACATACTAACCTAATCTACAATATTTTATTTATTCCTGAATTATTTGATCAATTGGCGATTCTTACGGACCTGTATCGATTTATTTTCTTTGATTTGGTTGTTATTGATATTGGATTAAATTTTAAACATGCCTCCTAGAAAGAGGATGAATATATCTCGAAACTCATGGGCTTCTAAGATGCAAAGGCGAAAAATGTCAAGCTAATTTCTTAAAATTACTGACAGTCCTGAGGCTCAGTTAGCTACTAAATATGAATGCAACGCATATACTTTATCTGCAGAAAGCAGCACATAAGGCCAGTCGCGGTTAGGTGTCCAACGAGTTGTCAGTGTTGTCTCTCGATCACAAGAATCCGCGCCATCTATGATATGGGTCCTTGTGAATCATCAGATTTTTATAAATATTATTATACTAACAGTGCCCTCCCTTTACATTTTTGAAAATATTATGTTTGTCCGTAAAAACCTGCTAATGTTTAATGTAAAGAGCGACATTTATTGTATCAATACTAGCAATAAACATAAAATTGTTTGTATTGGACCATCTGCTGACCACACGACCAGACGGATATTCGATCTCACTGGATGCGCTGCTTGGTTGATTGGACCACTGACTCGTTCGGTCGCAAGTGTCATGCGAGTGGCCAATTTTACACCGGCCAACCGAGTGGCGTGGGGTGTGGGCAAACAAATCAGCAGACTGGGATGAATTGCGTGAATTCTACGCATCGTGTCCGTGGAGGCAGCTTGGCTTGCTCGGAACTTGTGCGGCAGCTGTCGCTGAAACGATCCTGGAGGGTATGTAATGTTATATTCCTAACTCTCTAGTGGCTTCAGGGGTGACGAGGAGACCGTCGTTTAATCGGCATTGCTAGGCTTAAGTTAATTTTCAGCTGATAGTCCTTTTGTGTAATACTGTCTGCCGTGGTAAGTATGGAACCATCATCGGCAATTAAAACACACAAGTCATGTATTATAATTTTAGGAGTCATTAATTATATACCATAAATAATAGTGGCCCTAAGATACTTACCTACGGCACTCCAACTTTTAATTTGGCATAGGGTGATATCTTTGACATTTTAGACTTTTTACTTTGTACATGATTTCAGTTACTTGTTTGCGTTTTGTTAGATAAGTTTTTATCAATTGGTTTGGCATGCCTCTTATCCCCATGTGTTCCAATTGCCTTATATAATTTTAGTACTGACATAAACAAAGGCCTTTGATATGTCTAAGCGTAATGCGGTGGATGGCATCTTAATGTTTATGGCTTCCACTATACCTTTCAGTAATTTGGACATTACCAGCGTCGTTAAATGATTTTACCTAAAGCAAATTGGGCGTCATTTATTAATTAATTAATCTAGGTAGCTAGTCAAACGCTGATGAATTAAAATATAAACGTTTCAAACTATTTTGATAAACTGGTAACAGAGCTACAGGTCTATAGTTATACAAGTAATTTTTATCTCCTTTTTCATGTAAGGGTTTTATAATAGGTTCTTTTAGTTTATCTGTAAACACACCGCTTCTGAGAGGTAGATTGATAGTAAATGTCCAAGGTCTTAAGTGAAACTTAAGCTAAGGCAGAACTACTCTTAACTACTTGGGTCGTAATTCCTATCCTATAATTTCCTATCCTTTTTGGTTTTTCAAAATGTTTTTTTATTAGTAGATAACAAAATTGTTTTCATAATGGAAAAACGTTACTGAATTATTAATTACTATTACGGGATTAACCTTGTTTTGTTTATGTGGTGAGAGTAGTGACGCTAGTTTTGTTTGGTGGTGTCTACTTAAGGTAACTTAATTCATTAGAATCGCTTACATCTAGCAGAGTGGATGCCCGATCCCTACACCCACCACCGTGCCTACCTGTCACGTGTATCTCTACTTGCTATGTTTTAACTACCGAGTCTTTGCAATACGGACAACGAATTACTAATACTTTTAATCGAGACATCTCAAAATAACTTCATAATCGCATGATTCCATTAGTTATCTCATAATCGTCCGTCACTTGTCTCCTGTAGGCTTCGCGTTCTATGTGAACCTTACACATAAAACATTTCAAGATATAGAACAATTCTCATGGGCTTCCTTCGCACTAAGCAACGTGAACGGGTGTGCGGTGTGCCGGATTACCGGCTGCATCCTTTAAAATGCTCCTTCGATCTGCCTATCACTAGGGGTGCAGGGATCTGTAGCGCACCCTCAGCTGATCTTGACGCACCATTTGTTCTGGCGGGCCCCATCACCATGGTGCGGCCTGGCCTGCTACGCAATCCTGTAGAGTGGTTCGCATCTTCTCAAGCTTGTTTCGGGTCGGATGAGGGACAGGCCTATGTCTGCAGCCAGCAGCTTGCACGCCACAACCCAAGCAGGCTGGAGAACGGTATGCGACATTTAGTCCCCCGGTGCAACTTCTATGGCAGGGAAGAATGGTCGCTTTCCGTACCTGCTCCAAAAGGGAGGCGAAAGCTAACAAAAAGCCACATTACTTTACATTTTTTACGACAGTAATAATATATTGTAATATATACTTTATTATACTAGTAAAATTAATATGATGATATACTTTTACCACCGGGTAATAGTTATGGGTTCCATCGTATGGCTTCTACGGATGTTCGTATCATAGCATAGACTCATAGACTATTATCATAAACGAAATAAACGCGCAAAGACAACTTACCATAACATAGACTCTCTAGATCGTCCTTGAATTGCGAGCTGAACGATGCTAACTTCGCTGTAGTTTTTCCCGCAGTTTGGCGTCCACATAGATTGATAAAAAATTATTAGCACGAATTTTCTATGTATTTAGATCAATAGGACATTTTTCAACCCCTATGATTTGTGTTCCAGTGATGTTTTCATGAGACGATTATGCTATAACAGTGAACATTTTGTTTGGGTTACTGTATTGTGGTGGTTTTTGTAAACATCGGGACGTGAACGCAGGCCCACGTCTATGAATTCTTGTACGTATTCTAGCCATTATAGTTTTTAGTTATCTGTAAATGCGTAATCAAGATGCAAATTCGATATATTTTGGTTTAATGTGGTAAAGTTCAGATGGATTAACCTCCTAAGTTTGTTGTTTGCTTGGTCGTAAAAACTGTCTGCCATAATCTAGCATACTTTGATTGTTGTATAAACCACGAGCGCAGCAACAGGGTAGGGTAAATATCACGTTTGCGAGTATTTCCGATTAGAAAAAGTAAAGTTATGACTTAATTTGATCGACACGTCATGTTTTATGTTTCTAAACATCGTATTGATGTTGTTACGAAGACGATGTCCTTTACTGCTTTGCAATCGCACATAATCAATAAAAAAAACGTGATAACATTCCAGAATTATGTTAGGTCAAGAACAGACAATACTGCGCAGATTAGGCTGTTTGTATACAGTTTATAATATTAATCCACATTATAGTCATGAGCAACAATCAAAGTTCTTTAATAACAGATAAACATGATTAGATTTTGCTGACTGCTTTTTGAGTATACTCATGGTACAAAAATGACTCCAATATTCCAAACATTCCAGACCTTGCCACAGTTCTCATTGTATTGTTAGCATCCCCATATCCCTGTTTGAATGCTTTGGCCTACTTTTGGTGTAAAATATATGCTATTAAAACCTTCAAACATTTAGTTTTTGACAAAGCTATGATGTTAAGAAGTTTTACTAATTTCTAATATCATTGTGCCTCCATGAACTTACTTTAGATCAAGCAGCAGGTTGTCTCTAGTCTCTGATGAAAAAATTTACATCGATAATCCATTTCATCATTAAGTATATAGATATACACCACCTGGAAAATTCGAAACATTTCTGTTGAAAATACAGCCAGAATAGTCTATTGTAGCTATTTTCATAGTGTAATGTTATATGGGATTCTTCTCTTCTCTGGGGAAATTGTGCAGACATTAATACCATCTTCACCTTACAGAGAAGGATTTGAGTCATTTACAAATTGGGTACAAGGGTTTCTCTCAGAGAAAAATTCAAAGAGATTGTTAATCTGACAGTAGTAGCTTTGAGTAGAAAATTTATTGTATGTGCACAAAAATATTTCAGAAAAAATGACAGATTTTCAGTGTTAACACAAGGTACAAACACAACCTTGCTGTACATTGTACTGTATGCCTAGCACAAATGCTTTGATAGATAGTAAAGTAATTGATGTGAGTGAATTTGGAATTGAAAATACACTACAACATTTTCGTTCAAATTTATACAACAGACACAATCTGTATCTTAAATGAATGTGGATAAAATCTCCATTTGAAATAACAATTATGTGCGAAATAAGTATTTTCTATTCAAAATGCACTCACACTTATTGTGAATGTGAGCATTATGTAGCCACTAATATAATAACATATACGCCAGCCTGTTGCCTGGCAGTTTGAGTCTGTCATGCTCACTAAAATGTCTTGTTGAGGGTAGGTAGCATTGTGTGTTGGGTGGTTAATGCATTATGGTTGAGCTGAACCATGCTGATGCATGCATTATGCCTCTGGTCAGCTCTTGACTGCTATAGCAATCTTATTGTAAGTCAATTGATATCATTGTGCATAAATATGTGGTATAAGTATATCCATGGAGTTTCTTGCCGGTTTGGCCATAGGACCAATGATTTAGAACCACGCAAATATTTATATTCTGACTATACATAAGTGTCAGCAAATGGTTTACTTTGACTTTGACTCACATTAGTATTACGTTTACATACTATACATCAAAATATTCATGCTAGACCCACTGGTCTCCACAGAGAAAGCAATGCGTTCATGGGTCAATGTAGATGTTTTTACAATAAACTTCCCATTGAAGTCCAACATTTATCCCATAAGAACTTTAAAACTTATTAAATTTAAATTAAATCAAACACCATGCAAGGATATAATAATAAACAATCTTATTGTCATGATGATAAAAAGCTTGAGACAGAGCAGCTTGTGTAAGCTTGTTGACTGTACCTAGGTACAGTCAACATTGTTCTGTTTTTTTAATACATAAACTGATCTCTTATTTTATACACTTTTTTATTGGCATTGGATTTATACTGTTTTTTGACATGTGATTTCTATTTTTTTAAGTACTTACATTTATTTATACACTTTTATATTTTTTTGTGACATTTAATTTTAAATCAACTTCAACTCTTAGATTATGGCTTCTGAAGAGTATCTTCCACAATTTCGCCAAATTCGTGTTTAAAGGTAATGTTGTTCAGTGTTCAGTTTATACAATGTTTAATTATTCATCAAATATTTAACAACAATAAAAATCCTACAAATAATGTCGGGAAATTCGTACGGTTTTTTCGACTTTTAATTTACTTACATACATTTATTACATGTTGAATTAACATTTTATTATTGTTACGAAATAGTATTAATTGAAGAAGCTCAGTCTGGTATCCTTATCACCCTTTATTAAATATTTTACATCCCCTTTCCCACATCATTAATATTTCAATATAATGGACTAATAAAACTTTACCTTTACTTGTGAACAGTTTCAATTATATTGCTAATTGTCGTCTTCCGTCATGCAAATTATAAGGTTTCCTCTTTTTATGATGAAGTATGACTATCATTTTTTATTCCTTAAACTATTTGAAATTTTGGATTTGAAAGTAGTTTGTCAGGGGCAAACAACATCTATACAAATAAATAAAATTGAAGTGTCTGTTTGTAATGTCAAAATAACAGCTTTTTACTAAATGCATATGAAAGTATATACGGTACCTATATAATTTTTCTTTTTTTAAATTTTTTGTCTGTCTGTCTGTCTGTCTGTCTGTCTGTCTGTTTGTTCCGGGTAATCTCCGAAACGGCTGGACCGATTTTGACGGGACTTTCACTGGCAGGTAGCTGACGTTATAAGGAATAACTTAGGTTACTTTTATTTTAGTAAAATGTTTAGGGTTCCGCGCGAAAACAACAAAACCCTTGAAATCCAACATATATATTCTATGTCAAGTGTCTATGTCGAAGTACTCAACATTTCTTTTAAATTAAACGCGGGTGAAACCGCGGGTCCCAGCTAGTTTTTAATAAATTAATGAGTAAGAAGAGGTCAGATTGGGTTTTATTATTCACTGATGCTTCAATGCTTTGAGAGGTATCTTTGTGTATGTAAATCAGTTTTTATTCCCAAGTTTAATGTAATTCTGAGTCATAAATGTCCTCTAGTGTGCTCCATCGTTACTAGAGAATCCATTGCCTTATTATAAGCAGTATTTTATACTGATTCTAATCAACATCATTTTCAAAGAACTTAAATCAAGCCAGAATTGACACTGTGCTAGTTTCGATTCTGGGTCATTCAGGTATCCTAGGAAATGAAGCTGCAGGCGTTTATGCCAAACAGGCTATTCAAATAGGGGCTAATACTGATTCCTCTGTTCCTTCCCGAGATCATATGTTCACTTGCCCAGTCAACATCTTTCAAAATCCTGGAATGATTTATGGCAACAGTCGAAGCTTCTAAAAGGGAAATACTATGGAAGTGTTCAACCTATTATCCTGTCTAAATCCTGGTTTTTTAAACATAAAACATTTCCAAAAATAGTAACCTTGGTTATTATTCATCTTCATTTAGGATATGTTTGCTCCCCAGTGTTTTACGAAGTGAATGTGGTATGGCAGAAGGTACTTAAGAGCACTTATTTTTGTCCTGTCTCAATCTCATTGTCCCTTCTATATTCTTTTTTTTTCTACTCTCAAATTTTCCCATCCCTATAAATATTCCATTCCTTCATATCCATTAATATAATATAGAGAGAATATAATAATCTTTAGTTAATTATTATTTTCTGGACACCACATGGATATGTATTAACTACATATCCATGTGGTGGTACGGTTTTATATTGTATCATCATCATCATTACATCGGCCAAGGGACGTCCACTGCTGAACAAAGGCCTCCCCCACAGATTCTCACAATGAGCGGTTACATGTCGTGTTTCGACATTTTGGGGGGATTTGCCAATACTCACCACGCTTGGCAGGCGGGTTGGTGAGCGCAGAATGATGCTGTTCCACAGAAGGGACGCTGCTGCCAATCCCTTTTGTTTAGAGTCCCTTGATCGCCTCTTACGACATCCACGGGAGGAGATGGAGTGGTGCAATATTCTTAATCTTGACAGTATAATTATATAATAATAAATCATGTATCCAAAATAGTTAGTCTTTGTATATTACTGCCAGTAGCTGTTATTAATTTAAATAAACAGACTCAGATAACTGTAAAATATGGCTGACCCTTGAGGGGGTATAAAAAGACGACCAGTCCCACAATAAAACTAAATACATGGTTTTGTGTGGCTTAATTCTGTTGTAAAGTTAATTTTGTACTAAAATAAATAAATAATAATGTAGGTACCACCACAATAAGAGATTTATATTAAACTTTAGCTGTAGAATAAAACAGCATACAGCAGATTTCCACATATTATTTGACTAAATCAGACATGTTGTTTGGTACACTTAATATTCTTTTGAGAAATCAATGTATCACTGCATTCTGAATAAAGAATTATGCAACTGACCTTTCATAAAACAACAGTTACAGCAAAAACCTATTTTAAAGCTAGAGATATTCCTAAGCTGGCTTCTTATATAACATTAATATCTGCAACATTTATAACCAGCACACATGAATAACAACATGCATCTTTATAGTGGCATTCCATTGTTTCTGCCTACAAATATTAGTTTCCTCCTTCGTCCTCATCGTCCTAATGTTCACTACAATGTGCGTTCACAGGGGATATTGCTATAATTACCACGATTGGCAGGTTGATTGATGATTCCAGCATGTTGTTAGCATAGGGGAAAATTCTGCCGCCCATCCTATTGATATCAACCCTTAGTTACCTCTTACATTACCCATGGATGGAGAGGGATTGTTGATTCTTTGCCAGGAAGCACATGGAACATTATTTGTGCTTACTTGAGGACAGTGCTGTAATCTAATGTATATGAAGTTTTTTTTTATGGACACGAGTTGCAGCATTTCCGATTCAAACTATTTAACACACAAACAGTTCTGTCCATTTGGGTATGTTTTTTTAAACTTTGCCCCACACTTAGTTTTCTCCTGTGTCATGAGTACAGTTTAACTGTCTGTAGATCATACAAATATTTGTTCCGTGCGGGGAGCGAACCCGCGACACGTTGCGCAGAAAGCCAATCGCTTAGCCACTGCGCCAACTGTGCCGTCGTTGATGATCAAATTAAGTATAAATGAAATGCTAATGATGTTGAAAACTTACTTGAATGGTTTTGGAATGCAATTAAGTAAATAGTTGTTCACCATAAGAGATAATAGGTACTAATCCTTACTTCACATGTGTTATTGAATGTTAACAGATAAGTAAAATTAGTGTCATAAGCAAGAGATTTAAGAATTTGTAATTTAATATAGTAGATAATTAATTTATTATCATTATACTGGTATTTAAAGAAAAGATAAAGATAAAAATATTTTTATTCATATGAAACTATTTAAAGGCACTTGCGAATAGTCAGACTTTGGTTGCCGCGTTCCAAGATGTAGGTTTCTTATGGAGATGAACGGGCAAGAAGCTCCATGGTTACTCTTTTTAAATCTTCTTCTTTTAGATTATGGCTTCTGTAGAGTATCTTCCACAATGTCAAGTATAAGGCAACGTTGTACGGTGTTTAGATTAATTAATCTTTATATATTCAATAAAATATTTCACAAAAATAAAACAGGTCTAAAAAATTACTCTTTTTAAATCAAAATAGTTTTATTACAATAGTTGATTACATTGTTCTTGAAATGAAGGTTATGTGAGGACAATGTAGGAGAAAAGTCTTAAATTACATCAAGTCTACACTAAACTACCACTATACCACATATTTACTATAGCTTATGATTAAATTGACTTGGCTGTATTAGGTTGACCAGTCCCAACAGACAGCACTCGTTCACGAGCATGACGCATGCATATAATAAAAGTGAAGATTTCTACTTGTATGTAAGAAAATATTCAAAATTATTTAAACGGATTTGTCATATTGCCAAGTCTCAATACTTGAGTTCAAAAATAAAAAACAGCCAGAACAAAATTAAAACGACCTGGAACATTATTAGTGGTGAGACTGGAAGAGCTAAGAATCGTAACAGTGACCATAGCTTAAGAATAAACGACAAATTAATTAAATCAGACTTAGAGGTTGCTGCAGCATTTGAACGTTTTTTTTACCGACATTCCAGTCTCAATCACTAAAACACTGAACTCATCACCCACTGTTGCTGAGTCTCTATTAAAAGAAAATGTACATGCATGTAATAGTGATTTTTATTTCAGAAATGTGAGCAGTACAGATATTGTGAAAACTTTCAATACCCTTAATGTAAAAAAGACCACCGATCTGTGGGGTAACTCTGTTGAGGTCACTAAATCCATAATAAACATAGTAGCACCCGACTTGGCTCTTATATATAACACATGTGTTGACTGTGGTGTGTTTCCTGACTTAATGAAAAGTAGTAAGATAATAGCGTTGTTCAAATCGGGTAGCACATCTGACCCCACAAACTTTAGACCAATTTCTGCTACCAACTTTCAGTAAAATATTTGAGAAGTTGATGCTTGATCAATTGCAAAGCTACTTTAATAAAAATAAACTTTTACATAGGAAACAATTCGGTTTCACAAGGGGTCGCTCAACTACTGATGCTGGTGTTGAGCTTATAGAATATATCTTTGATGCCTGGGAGGATTCTTATGATGCATTAGGCATTTTTTGTGACCTTTCAAAGGCTTTCGATTGCGTTTTTCACGAGACATTGGTCAGGAAATTGCACCATTATGGAGTTAGGAACACTGCTCTGGATCTTCTTATTTCGTATTTGGATAATAGGATCCAGAGAGTTGACGTTAATGGAAAGCAGTCTCCGGGGTCTGTGGCCACAATGGGAGTTCCGCAGGGCTCAATTCTAGGCCCGTTCCTTTTTCTCGTATATATTAATGACCTACCTTATGTTATAAAAGATACTCATGAGATAGTGTTATTTGCAGATGACACATCCATTTTATTTAAGCTTAAGCGGCAGCAGCCTGTTACTGACGATGTAAATGACGCTCTCTCCAGAGTAGTGCACTGGTTTAACGTTAACAATTTACTTTTGAACGAGAAAAAGACCAAATGTATTAGATTCTTAACACCTAATGTTAAGCAGGTGAAAACCAGTGTACTAATAAATGGGAAGGAGTTGAGCCTTGTGGACACCACTATGTTTTTGGGTATTACTTTAGATTCAAAGCTACAGTGGGGCCCACATATTCACCAATTGTCGAATAGACTCACCTCTGCAGCTTATGCAGTCTTTAAAATACGTCAGTTAACTGACGTAGAAACAGCGAAATTAGTATACTTTAGTTACTTTCATAGTGTAATGTCGTATGGCATTTTGTTGTGGGGAAATGCTACCGACATTCAAACTATCTTTGTGCTGCAAAAGAGGGCTATTCGAGCAATTTATAACCTAAGCTTTCGACATTCACTGAGGGAAAAATTTAAAGAAATCGACATATTGACTGTCGCATCTCAATATATATATGAGAATCTAATATACGTTAAAAGAAACATACATTTATTTTCGACAAAAAGCGACATACATAGCGTCAATACTAGAAATAAGGAAAATCTCATAATGCCAATGTCCAGGCTCCAAAAAATTTGTAATTCATTTAGGTGCCAACGTATACGTTTCTACAATAAGATCCCAAGTAGTATTAAAAATCTTAGTCTTAACAAATTTAAATCCGTTATAAAAAAGAAACTATGTAAAAAGGGTTTCTATACAGTTACAGATTACATGGACGACAAAAATGCTTGGGATTGAGCTGCTCTAATCTTACATACTTTTTATTTGTTGTTGAATATAAAGTGTTTCTTGAAACCTAATTGCTAAATAAAGATCATTTAATTTAATTTCATTGACATTCTTGGTATTGATGTATCAAATACCATTACTTATATTTTGACATACAAACTGCATTTTTTTTTTCTTGAAATGGATTATATTAATTCATATAATGACATTTCACTATACTATATTTGTTATGACATTAATTATTTGTTTTTAATTGTTAGTTTTACATTATAGGTACATTATATTTGATACTGTTTAATAATTTTAGTATACCTGATATTAATTTTATATTGCATGTATAAAAATTTACTCTTTTATTATCGTGAATGTGAGCATTATGTAGCCACTAATGTAATAACATATACACCAGCTTGTTGCCTGGCAGTATGAGTCTGTCATGCTCACTAAAATGTCTTGTTGAAGGTGGCGTTATGTGTTAGGTGGCTAAGTTCCCTGCATTATGGTTGAGCTGAGCTATGCTGATGCATGCGTTATGCCCGTGAACGGGTGCCCTCTGTCGGGACTGGTCAGCTTATAACTGTTATAGTAATCTAATTGTAACGCATTTGATTATCATTGTGCATAAATATGTGTGTATTTATCCCACACATTGGCATGCATTATCCTCACATAGTTTTTACGATTATATTGAAGACTGTAATACTTTCAAATATTATTTCAAAAGAGTATGTCCATGGAGTTTCTTGCCGGTTCTTCTCCATAGGATCAACGACTTGGAACCGTGCAACTATTTAAATTCTGACTATTCGTAAGTGCCAGCAAATGGTTTACATGAATAAAAACAATTTGACTTTGACTTTGACTTTGACATCAGCGTCGCTTCATCATATATCATCATATCGGCCATTTATACATCCACTGCTGAACAAAGGCCTCCCCCATAGATTTACACAAATGTATCATCATTTTGGGGGGAATTTGCCAATACTCACCACGCTTGGCAGGCGGGTTGGTGAGCGCAGTATGGCTACCGATTCACAGAAGAGACGCTGCTGCCCATCCATCTGGTTTAGTTTCCCTTAGTCGCCTTTTACGACATCCACGGGATGAGGTGGAGCGGTGCTATATTCTTAATTCTTAATCCGGCTTAGCTCAACCATATTGTAGGGCAACTCAGCGACCCGATACACGACGCCACCGTAAGTAGGACACTTGAGTGAGCATGACATACCTAATTTGCCAGACCAATATTACGTCAGTTAAATAAAATGAATTAATAACCCACATGGTACTCGCACATACAGTATCAAATCTAAGTAAATAGCAAATATAGAAATATTAAAATGTCATAAGAATTAATATAATCCATTATAAGACATTATGTCGTACTTTATTAAATATTCAAGATAAGAATAAAGGTAATGGTATTTTAAACATATAACCAGGAATATCAATATAAGCACATGAATATCAGACCAGCCCAATCCTAATATTTTTTGTCATCCATATAATCTGTAACATTATAGAAACCTTTTCTACACAGCTTGTTTTATAATGAATTTAAATTTATTATGGCTTAATTTTTGAATAAATAGTTTAAAGTATTTTATATTTAATTTTATAATACCACAAATACTGTACTGACTTGATACAGATTTATTTATACGAAGACTGTTTTATGATATTTTGGAAGATCTTTACATGCATAATCATAATTTAGTTACCCTTTTATACATTTTAGTTACATCCATTGTTTCTGCAATATGACATAACATAACTCATATTATTGTCTATCTGTCCAAGACCTTCTTCGTCAGATCATATGTTCTTGATGAGTCCCTTGATTTATCATCTAGTGATGGATACTGAAACAATTCTACAAAGCGTATTTGGAATAAAAACTGTATCTTATTGTACCCAGTATTTTTGTCATATTTTGTATTTTAATTAGTGTATATGTACTTAGCTGTGAAATTGAACAGTTTTACATGGGAATAATATTTTTAATAAAGTACAGTTTTGTAATGGTGTATCAGCACAAAAAATCCCCAAAGGTCGAGGTGCTTTTTGGAGTCAGCAGTCAAGATAATGGTGTAGAAAAAAGATGAATAAAGACGATCCAAGATTATTAGAAAGGTTCTTGAGTGGAGACTAGTCACCGGAAAACGCAGCGTGGGATGTCTCCAAGATGACGGACGGATGACCTAGTTAAAAGTAGCTGGTAGTCATTGTATGCGGCCGGCATGCAACTGATCGTTGTGGAAATCGATGGGGACGCCTCTGTTTATCAGTGGACGGCCTTCGGCTCATAAGATGATGATGATTATTAATATTCAAACTCTATTACTCAAATTTCGGTCTGTCCACCAGATTGGCAGCATGGCGGAAATAGTGTACCCGCAAGGCTGCCGTCCAATCACCGATGACCTAGGCCCTGATGAGCTGGTGAGGAGACTAAAGGTACGTAACAAAATTATTCTCATTTATCATTGGTATTTAGAGGTGCTGATGATAACTATTTGTGATATTAGTCATGGGTTGTCAAAAGATTGAAAAAGCCAGCTAACAGATCCGACCTTAAGATAGCTGTTTAACCAAGTTAATTGTAACAGTTTGGATCGATGTCCAGAGTACCAGACAGTAGATAATTATCATCGTTGAATTGTAGCTGGAGTTCGATTCCTTCCCAAACAAACACGAGTAACCTGCATCTGATTGATTTCAACCTACCATAGAGCAATATGAGACTTGAAAAAACATGGTCTATTTGTCTTGTTGGCCATAGACACAATTATGAGGCATCTAGAATCTGCGGATTAGTTAATAACCTTTTCAATAAAACTTAACGCTATCATGCTCTAAAACTTGACATTGAATCATTCTATTGATGGGTCGATAAATCTTATCAGTCATTGTCATTATAACAAAACAAAGACTATAGAGGTGTTGGTGTTTGATTACAGCATTCTTTTAGAACACTAGCTGTGCCCACGGCTTCGCACGAAGTTGCACATATTCACATAACTATGTAGCGACTTGGTTTAAAAAACAGGCATGAAAAATACAAAAACAAAACTTAATTTAGCGAACTTTAGGGTTACTTTATTTTCTAATACTATTGTTACAACAAAGGTTTTTCTACAATGTTCGCAACAGAATCAGAAGGGATGTAGGTAATATTAAAAAAAAAATGAGTAAGTCATTGATTGAGTAGTCCGACTGAGTTGAAATGGATCCTAAATATTACTCCAAGGTAAGCTCAACTATTTTTTAAAAACCCCATCCAAATCGGTTCAAGAAGCTAGGTTAAGCAGTAGTGTTAAATTTTAGATATTACTGTGTTCCGGTTAGAAGCACTATAGTTAGTGAAATTAATGGGTATAAGAGACTAAATAACTTCACGTCTCGAGGTGACGAGCGCAGTGATACCACGCAAGGCTAGTCCTAGGTTGCATTACAATTGTTATGGGTATGACACTTACCACCAGGCGAATGGCTTGCTCGTCTTGTCATCAAGTAGTAAGATAAGATAAAGATAAAATATTTTTATTCATATTAAAACCAATTACAGGCACTCATGAATAGTCAGACTTTAGTTGCCGCGTTCCAAGATGTAGGTTTCCTATGGAGAAGAACGGGCAAGAAACTCCATGGTTACTCTTTTCAAATCAAAATAGTTTTGTTACAATATTTGAATACACTGTTCTTAGTATAACATAAAAAAGCACGGGCGGCCGTTGGGGGAGTAAGAAGAGCCTCCAACGAGAGTACAGAGTAAGAGAGACGACAGCCAACCTGACATAGGTAGCTGCGAGCTGTTGGATGCTTATAACATGCGGCCTATAACCGGTAGTTATGGGAATCTATCGGGGAGACCTTTGTTCAGTAGGGTAGGTCCTTTGCCTGATATGATATTGAATAAATATAATGTTATGCAGTTCTGCTGTATAGTGCGCATGTTAAATTTGCATTGCAACCACAATTCTCGAGAAACATAAGGCCCCTATGATAGAGACACCATGGCAGCGCACCACCAGGTCGCACTGCCAACAAAATGTATTGTATAGTTGGTTGCGGAAACAAGCAGACTATAGGTCTAATAGAGCTGTAGCCCTAAAAACGCGGAATCGAATAAAAAAGCAAAACGCATGCATTATATAGGCAGTTGCACTATATAAGTACTAGCTGGGACCCGCGGTTTCACCCGCCGTTTATTTTAAAAGAAATTTGGGAATGGGAATTTATAAAGATTATTTCTCAATAATTTAGAGAACTTAGCATAGACACTTGACATAAAATATATATACCTATTGGATTTCATGGGTATTTTTTTTTTCGCTGCAACCTAATTGTTTTTCTAAAATAAAAGTAGCGTAAGATATTCCTTATAACATCAGCAATCTGCCAGTGAACGTCCCGTAGACATCGGTTCAGCCGTTTCGGATATAGCGTAACAAACAGACAGACAGACAGATAAATAGTTTGCTGTTATTTTTACATTACAAATAGACACTTCAATTTTATTTATTTGTATAGATTAGTACCAAGCAGCTTTTCTCCACCAGGCAATAGAAAACCTCGTTTCGTCACTGCAAGTAGAAACTAGTTCGCGAGCTATAGCCGACCAAGATAATGCGTAGTAGCGTAAGCCCAATACCTAAAAGCTCGGACGAGTCAAAGGTCGAGGAATACCGGCCGATAGCAGTGATAGTGCGAAGGTGTTTGAAGCATACAAAAACATATATTCGCAGGAGGATAAATACTTTTGCACCGAACAGTATGACTTTAGAGAAAGAAGATGAAGTGAGAAGATCCGTTGACACCAGACTATCGAGTCTGGTACAGTTTATTTCGTCTGGGCTGGAATAAGGCTAAAAAAAGGATAGTAGACGTGCTCTATTATGGTTATTATCGACTTTCCGCTGGCAAACTTGCTTCTCAACAAGCTTCTACCTACCTAATATCATACGCGTTGCCTGGTGAGTCAGGGCTCGATACTTACTTATTTATTTATTTTAAACTACTCACTGCACTTACAGTATTTCCAACGCGTGCAGCGAGCCAACACTTCTAAATACTATAACATATAATAACTATTTTATCATGCACAGAAAAAAATATGTACAACTATTAAAAAAGTGTCCATATTGTCAAAACATGTCAGTGTCCGGATAATGAGCTATACTTGGGCCTCTCTTATTTTTACTAATGTTGAACGACGTTTCCGCCGATGTAGAGCGTCGCCTATCGCCCTTGATATACGTCGCCTATCACCGTCGCTCTATATATCTTACGGGCTACAAGCACCTGGGCATTGTGGGGCGTGCAGATTGCGGAATCTGCGTGTGCATACCGAGTGACACCCGGGAAAACTGTGGCGGGTCAGTAGTCACGTGCCGTGTGCGCAGCACAGCGCACAGCGAGGCTTCGGGGGTATCCTTTACAATCCCTCCTGAGATGTGCCTAAAGGCCTGGCAGCAATGGGCGGCTTTAGTGTGATTATATCGAGGACCCGGAGCCCCCTTCGGTGCCGAAGATGACCGCTCCGGTGCTTTTGACCGGTAGAATTTCAGCATGCCCCTCCGCCAATCCCCCGGCCGAGGGAAGTACCTACATGATGTATTTTAACCGGGTTTAATAAAAAAGGAATAAGCTCAGTTCAGCGACACGTGAAACGCACTAGTGACGTCCGAGCTACTTTTAGGTATATCGATGGCTGAATGTAAAAGTAGATGAGATAAGATAAGATCAAAAAATTTTTATTCGTTAGTTAGTTTATATACCGTTTACAGATGAATCTTATGAATCTTCAGACTGGGTGGCTAATACAGATGATAAATGTACATTCCTTAGTAAACATTTTTTTTTTGTATAAGTTTGTTACTGAGTCGTTCCACACCATGAACGCGAAGCGGAGAGGAAAACATTGTAACCTCACTTATTATTGATCTTCGTTTAGGACATGTTTGCTTCCCAGTGTTTTTAGCTAACTCCGCATTCGTAATAATTCTCTGTAAATGTGGCTTGACTGCAGGTACTTTTGAGCATTTGTTTTTCTGCTGTCCGTGTCGTGGGTTCGATTCCCGCACGGAACATATATTTGTATGATCTGCAGGTAGTTGTTCCGGGTGTATTGTGTATGTGGAATTTATGTCTGTAAACTCACCCACGACACAGGAGACATCATAGTGTGGGGCAAAGTTTAAAAAAAGGACCTATTAATATTACATTCCTTCTTGCTCTTGGCGAATCATGTTCAATTGAGATACGAAATAAATGTATTAGATCGAAAAATATTATTAAGCTTTAAATATAGATTAAATTAAATAAAATTAAGTTATTTTCTTTTTTTATAGTTCAGGAGCAACGTTATCTTGTTATGTTCTGTTTATCAATATTGTGATTGAATGAATAAAAAGAAGCTTTTTGTAGTAGTTACTATTTACAATTTATTCAACTAGATCCGTTTTAATCTACTAGGGCTATTCCTTTTATTTGCCTTACTTAGAATGCATTTTATTTTATCCAACCTCGACTTTGGGCAGAACCATCGACTAATCGTAAGGACTAGTCGTCGTTAAGCTGATTTAAATGTTTTTGGTTGAAATATAATCTTAGTTCCTGTTGCGAGGGATTTATTCAGAGTCAAACCAAACACGACACTTGTCCGCGATCGGCGATGTGATCGGTTTTCTGAATCTCGATGCTGCGATTGGTCTCTTATATACGCAAATTTGTATCGGAAGCTAGATACAGCGACAGCATGTTTCACTCCGTACGAGAGCTGGATAGAAGATTTATCAATAACTTCGTTCAAATAAACACTTACTGATAAGTGTAGATAATGAGCGCGTGTCTCCGCCAGCCGATGCAGCTTCGATAGAATCACTAACGGCTGAATACTGAATCGCCAGTTAATATTAAGTCCCGCTTTAACTATTCGAGAAAACCGGGTGGCCCAAACATGTAAAAGTGGGACTTAATATTAATTGGCGTTTTAGTACCTATTCGGGCGTAATAAATTCGCAAATTTGATACTACGCCCATACGCAGCAAGCCCTGACGCGATGGATCATCGGTACAGCCTCAAAATCACAGATGAAAAAAAAAATGCTAAGAGTATCGTGTGTGGTTTTACCCTTGCCGCAGAAACAAGGATATAGAAATACAATAATTGATGTAGCGCAAAATTTAATTCGTTCTTAATTTACTGCTATTGCCGTGTGGTGCCGGCTACGAATAGCACCAACCTATCTCATCCCGTAGGTGTCGTAAAAGCCAACCAAGGAATTAGACGGAGGATGGGGAGCATCGTCCTTCGAATACATTAACAACTCAACTGCAATCGCCAACCCGCCTGCCAAGCGTGGCGATTATGGCAAAACCCCCCAATGAGCACACAACACACCGATATCAGTCGTTGTGGTGATCTTTGAGGGAGGCCTGTGTCCAGCCGTGGACTTTATTAGGCCGAAATAATTAATTTACTGCCGACCGCTCTTTGATGACCAAATGAGATAGCCAATCTCAATTAAATCATTGTTTGGGCCTGGTAACATGATATGCGTCTCGAAAGATTTATTCGGGACTGACAGACCCGGAACATATTTTGAACAACCTATAACCACTCGCATTTGCAAAACCATTCCTACTTTCATGGATATTGAGCTGTGTCCAACGTTGGTCATTAAATACGTCATAACATTTGTTGACATATTTATGACATGACGTAGGTATTTTGCAACTGTATTGCAGATAAACAATACAGGGATTGAACGCTATTGCCTCATGTGACTTCAAGCAGTTCTGTCGCACTTAAGATTTGGTGCTAACTGGACAGACTATACATGACTTGAAATACTGTGGAAGATACGGTTTTTATTTTATTTTGTTTTCTCGCAGAGCAATGCCATTATTTGTTTTATTACTAAGACCTTGTGTTTTGACAAACTTTTGAAGTTGCTTTTGACAATACAATAAATATGGACTTATTCATGGTTGGACAGTATTATGCTCGATGCCTGTATAAGTTCCCCAGATTAGAGTATACTTTGACGTTAGCAGCGCGGAATTCAAACTCAAAAGGTTTTTATTTATCTAAATAGTTTTCAGGCACTTATGGTTATTGCTTACGGTTACAGGCGTCACGCTCGTGAACGAGTGTCGTCTGTTGGGATTGGTCAGTCAATGCTGCTATGAGAATTTAATCATACATTTTAATAAATATTTCAATCAAGCTTGTTTAGTGTAGACCTTTTTAGAGAAAATTTTTCTCCTATATTGTTCTCAGATAACCTTCATTTTACGAACAATGTAGACATAAATATTGTAAACATAATATAATTTGTAGAGTTTTTCTTGCCCATTCTTCTCTATAGCAAAGGGAAGCTCAGTTTGTTAGCGTGCTTTGGCTAAAAGTGGACAGAAACTATAATAATAAATGACTTGCTTTTTAAATATTTCATACCGAAGAGAAACGAAATATTATAATAAGGTTACAGGAAAGTTAATAAATGTGCCATGTGTAGCATGTGTAAAATTGTATTCTCGTCACTAAACGGCCTGCAACAAAAAATGGCGCTGCCTTGTAGGCGCAATCGGTTTAAATACTTATTAATGCGACTTTTTTTAATATATTTTCCGGCAACGAGGTTTGTAAAAGTATGTATTTTATAATTAAGTAAATTCTTTTGCGATAATACTTTTTACTGAACGACTTGTCCACGTTTAGCCGAGATTGGGCATTGCCTTTATAAGGCAGCAACTAAAGTCTGACTATTCATGACTACAAATGATTCTACATGAATTAAAATATTTTTATATTATCTTTATCATATGAATAGTCTGGATTTACGTACCGGTTACACGGTTCGAAGATGCTAGTCTTGTGGAGAACGACTCCGTCATGAGATAATTTTTTGTCGGCTCGGTTGGTGCAGTGGCTGATACAGTTGGCTGCTGCGCTCCGGCTCGTGTTTCGATTCCCGCACGGAACAAATATTTGTCTGCAGGTAGTTGTTCCGGGTCTGGGTGAATTGTATGTGGAATTCATGTCTGTAAACGCCAGAAAACCTAGTATGGGGCAACAATAAAAAAAAAAGTATTAGGTTCTCGATGGATAGAAAATAATTATGTGAGAATAATGTACCTACTACCTACTAGAATGTAAAATGGATGATGTACAATAATAATAATCTTGCCATTTAATAAGATCGCTTGGCGGTTGAGAACTGACCTGTCCCAAATAACGGTACCCATTTACGAGCATGACGCGTTGGCGTCGCTCCGTTGCAGGGAAACATAAGATCCGATAAACAAAATCACCATCAGTAGGAAATTTCAGTGAGCATGTGAACTTTTTAAATAGCAATAAAAATAGTATTGCTGTTAACACGCTGGCTGTGTAGACAGGTTTTGCCCGCCCGTAATAATTCAACCATGGCAAGTCTTTTTGCTTTTGTTCACCTTGTGCATCCTCGACGGTTAGGTTGTCCTATATCAACTTTCACAACATCCTGTCGGCATCCGCTTTCCGAGTTAGGTACTAGTCACACATGGCAAACGGCGTGATCTATTAAAATTCGTAGATATAAGGTGAGTCGATGTAATGTGATTAGTAGGAAGGCAGGCCTAAAGCCAACTCGCATCAATAACTCCATAAACTTGAGCGACTTCAAATTTCTGTTTCCACTACCTGATTACTATGTTATCTCAACAGGTATCATAATTTCCTTATTCCGCATCCCATCTTCATCTCAAATGTTTTCATAGGAATTTACTTTTTTATATTCGTATAATTGT
The DNA here is from genome assembly GCA_947459985.1 of Diloba caeruleocephala. Classification (NCBI taxonomy): domain Eukaryota; kingdom Metazoa; phylum Arthropoda; class Insecta; order Lepidoptera; family Noctuidae; genus Diloba; species Diloba caeruleocephala. The sequence goes on along the minus strand of OX381627.1, from coordinate 7,535,357 downwards.
TGATTTTTATATATAAATTTATTCATTTATATTAGGTATGTACTATCTTACTAGTTCTTATAAATGCCAAAGTTGGTGTATTTGAATGTTTGAGGCTCCATCACACTCAAACTGCTGGTCGGGTTCTAATAAAATTTAGAATAAGATAGATTATGTCGTGGACACAGAATGCTTTTACTTAAATTATTAAAAAACATTTTATTTGAGAGTTCCAGTGAACTGGGAGTCTAACGGCTAGTATTATAATACATATAATAAATATCATATGTTTTAGTAAGCCGACTTTAGTTTTGCTTTCTAGTATTATTCAGTATTATAACATCGTATAGGTAACACCACAAACTACCCTGTATTTCTTCGTTCTGTTTGTCCATCGTCATTTTTTATTCTAATTTTTTTTTATATACAACGAAGAGTATTCTATCTATCTATATATTTACTTATCTCGATCCTTCGAAGAAGACTACTCACTCTTACGGCCGAAATTAATAAAATCAATCTAATCCAAAATCTTAGATTTAATATTTTGAAAGTGATCTGTTTTTGTTACTCTTACAGCCGAAATTAATAAAATCTATCTAATCCGAAATCTTAAATTTAATATTTTGAAAATGATCTGTTTTTGTTTGAGGGTCACAACTAACACAATAAACAGACATATTGTATATCCCAAATCCAAAGATTTTGGATTGGTTTGATTATTAATTTCGGCCTTCAGTGGATTTATTGCCTCCTTATCCATTTCTATATCGTCTTATCGGTTTGTCCAGTGGACATGGAGGCATTAGCATTATTTTGCATGTACCGTCTGGGTCAAATAATAATAATGCTGGTTGTATATACATAGTTACGAACGGGTTGCGTTATTATGTCCTACACTACTTCGAACATTATTGATTTTATGTCGATATCAGATCCTATGAAACCTATGAAATTGCCGTTTTATAGTAGGTACTGGCCATTTCAAATAAAAATATTTTTTGTTTGGCTTTGTATTCTAATTTCAAAATTATTTTATTTTATAACCAATTTTCATTATTCAAAATCAGTCTTATATGTATTGATTATTGTTATATAATCATCACGTTTGCACTTTTTCGTCGTCATGGATCTGTTGAAAACTCTAGTAATTTTGGAATATTAGTACATATGGCTACACATCAAGCTATAAAAAACCAGTTTACGCTGATCTCTCATCATACGGAAAGCCTATGCAATGCGAGATCAGCTTATACTGGGTTTGTGTAGCTTGATATGTAGCCGTGTGTGGCTCGTGCACGTGCACGTGCACGAGTGTGTGTGTGTGTACGTGGCAGCAACACTGCGCAAACGGCATGTAACATCAACGACGTTTACGGAGCAAACACTACAAATGAACTAACAACCCGTTATTGGTTTGCCTGCTTTCGTTTTGAAATTTCGATTTGAACAATGAACCCCGTGGTCGTCCGAAAACTTTGGTCGACAATGACGAATTAAAGGCGATTGTGGAAGCTAATGATAGTCTATCCACGGCTGAATTAGCAGCAGCTTTCGAAGTTAGCATCAAAACAATATTGGTCCATTTGCGTTGAATTGCCAAGGTAAAAAGCTTGACAAAAAATTAACGATCATTGTCACTGTTTGGTGGTTTAGTGATTCCGGTGTGATTCATCACAGCTTTTTACCAAACAGGATGAGCATTATTGCAGATGTGTACTGCAAAGAATTGAACACTATGATGGAGAAGCTCGCACATCTGTAACCAGCTTTGACCAATCGCTCGTCCCCGCTGTTCCTGCACGACAACGCGCGACTCCATACTGCACAACACACGCTCTCCAAGCTACGAGAGCTGGGGTTGGAAGCTCTCCGTCATCCGCCGTACTCACCAAACCTTGCGCCTATAGCCTTAGGACTTAGACTCTAGTGGACCGGCTATACCAACTATTTAGATTCTAGAAAACATACTACTGCGGCCACATAAGTATGAAAAATTGTATTCAATGAAATAGGTTCTTGCTTTCCTCTCATTAATGATTAAGAACTTTATACTTGGTACTTAGAACGAAACTAGCAGTGTGCCTTCCATTAATTATGTAAGAACCTAACTCTTGGTTTATCTACTTAAGCATTAATTAACTAATCTAATAAATTCTTATTTTTCAATAATGACATAAGTTTGTACATTTGGTTCTATCTTTTGCAGATAAACATTTTTAATAGTTATTGTAGTGGAATTATCATAAAGTTGAAAGGAAGGTCCGGAAGGTATGGAAGTCCGTGTGGTGTCCGGAGTCCGTGTGGTGTCCAGATTAAGAATATAGCACCACTCCATTTCCTCCCGTGGATGTCGTAAAAGGCGACTAAAGGAATCTAAGCCAGACGGATGGGCAGCAGCGTCCCTTCTGTGAAGCGGTAGCCATACTGCGCTCACCAACCCGCCTGCCAAGCGTGGTGAGTATTGGCAAATAGCCCCCAAAATAATGACACAGTTGTGAAATCTATGGGGGACGCCTTTGTTCAACAGTGGACGTATAAAAGGCCGATATGTTGTTGTTGTTTGTTGAAAGGAATAAATGCCTCGAACAAGTCCAGTCAAAGTTTAGGTCGCGATCGTAGCGCTTGCTGCGTGCAGGGTTTAAGAAATGTGTGAGCTGAGTAGGCTCTTTTGTTTCGCCTTTCGACATCATGGCGGAGACGGATGCGTGGGTCTATGATCAAACACGCTCCCTCCGCCAGTGTGGCGAAAGCGTGCCGCCAGGGGCGTTCGACAGGCTAAGGCGGCTGGGTCAACGGCGCACACTCGAGACGTGGCGAAATCGCCTTCGGCTGCAGTTCGCGAACAAACGCGTCGTTGAGGCCATCCTGCCGCTCTTCGGAGCCTGGCTCAGAAGGAGCGAGCGCGTCACCTACCGTCTGTCGCAGGTGTTCACCGGTCACGGTTGTTTCGGTGCGTACCTGCACAGAATTGGACGCGAGGTTACGGCACAGTGCCACCATTGTGAAAGCGACCAGGATACCGCACAGCACACGCTCGAGGAGTGCCCTGCGTGGGCGGCCGAGCGGCGGGTCCTGGTCGATCGGATCGGGCAAGATCTCTCTCTGCCGGCAGTAGTGTCGGCTATGTTGGCAGAGCATGAAAATTGGAGTGCAGTGGTCTCCTTCTGCGAGAGCGTCATGCTCCAGAAGGAGACTGCAGAACGGGATCGGGAGAGGGCTGATCCCGCACGGAGAAGGACGAGACGGCGCCGGGGCAACAACCGTCCCGGCTCCCAAGTCCAACACGCCTGAGCCCCCTGCCGTCACTTCATGGTGGGGGGCCTTGGGGGTCGCGGGCGCGCAGATTGGGGAATCTGCGTGCTCACACCGAGCGACCCCCGGGAAGACGGTGGCGCGCACGTGGTCACGTGCCGCCGTGTGCGCAGCACAGCGCAATGCGAGGCTTGGGGGGATCCTTTACAATCCTAGAGGGGGTGACCGCTTTACAGTCATCCCTTCCGAGATGTGCCTAAAGGCGTGGCACCAATGGGCGGCTCTAGTGTGATCTTACGAGGACCTGGAGCCCCCCCTTCGGTGCCGAAGATGACCGCTCCAGTGGTTTTAGCCGGTAGGAGTCCGGCATGCCCCTTCGCCCTTCCCCGGGGTGAAGGAAGTTCCATGTAGAATTTCCACTGGACATCAATAAAAAAAAAAAAAAGGCTCTTTTGTTTAATAAATAACCTGGTTATAGGATCTGCTGTCTGCCGATGTTTTCCAATGTCACGCCATCGGGTTCTTGATAAGTGGCGCAAAAGGATTTTTTACAGGGTTTGCCAAGCACGCATGTTGCCCGGGGTGTGGCGGGTCTAATGTTTCTTTGCCATTTTAGATTTGCGGCCTTAGAACTGAATTATCGACGACTTAAACATAAAAACTAAATTTGTGCATACTGAAGATCTTATTTATTAATAACTAGTTTTACCCTGCCACGCGTTGCCACAAAATGCACGTAATGACAACATGATTTTTATTCTGAACTAGCTCGGACCCGCGGTTTCACCCGCGTTTAATTTAAAAGAAATTTAGAGTACTTCGACATATAAACTTGACATAGAATATATATATTGGATTTCAAGGGTTGTTTTTTTTTTGCGTGGAACCCTAATTATTTTTCTAAAATAAAAGTAGCCTAAGTTATTCCTTATAAGATCAGCTATCTGCCATTGAAAGTCCCATGCATCAAAATCGGTCCAGCCGTTTCGGAGATTACCCTGAACAAATGTTTTTTTGTTGTAGGTATCGTTTATACTTTCATTGCATATGAAAGTATAAACGATACCTACAACAAAAAAACAATTTTTGCCTGTCTGTCTGTTTGTTCCGGGTAATCTCCGAAACGGCTGGACCGATTTAGTAAAAAGCTGTTATTTTGACATTACAAACAGACACTTCAATTTTATTTATTTGTATAGATAGTAAAAAAAAACTATTAAGGTTCCCGTGGTTTAATAAAAACATGCGCGTATATGAATCCACGTTATGTAAAAAATTCTAAACGATCTGTAAAGAACTGTAGGAGATTTGCGATTTTGAACAAACGAATATAGATTTAAGACATATTGCGTATATGTATGGAACCAGATGTTGTTCATCTTTTTAACTGCCACGTGGATCTACGTAAAAAACCATACAGCTGCTCATCCTGCGCAAGGTGTAAGTCCCCAGTGAACGAAACTGGTTCCCATATGTTAGCAGACGACGTACTGTGGACTTGACATCGTTTGTTTTCGCTATCAGACCTCGGAAGCTCACCACTACACGTGGTTGATGTTATTAACCGAACCGTGTTTGCTACTAATGGTGTTAGATGATTCCCTCCTAATTAGTGCCCGGTAGAATAGGGTCCTTCAAAAATCATCATCATTTCGGCCGAATGAAGTCCACTGCTGGACACAAGCCTCCCCCAATGATCACCACAACGACCGATATGGGTGTATTGTGCGCTCATTGGAGGGTTTTGCCATAATCGCCACGCTTGGCAGACGGGTTGGCGATCGCAGTTGAGTTGTTAATGTATTCGAAGGACGCTGCTGCCCATCCTCCGGCTAATCCCTTAGTCGACTTTTACGACACCCACGGGAGGAGATGGGGTGGTGGTATTCTGAGCCGGCACCACACGGCCTTCAAAAATAGTTCATCTTTATTTCAAGCAATCAGTAGGTTAAAGTGATTGCGTTTATTCAAAAACAATTTAAATTTTACTTTTATTTTGACAATAATTAAATTTGCTATTCGAGTCCTTTTTTCTGTCTTAACTGTTGTTCAATTTATGAGAAAATCTTGTTTTCGCAATGTGATGTAATCAGAGTAGGCATAGATGGAAGTTCATACCTACCTACACTAGTAAACAAGCGATATCGGCATAAGCAGTATGTTGTATTGTTGTAATGTTTTGTTGCTGCGACAGTCGCCATACGTATGACGTTGAAACGCCACACTCTCATCGAAAGACAGGTTTCTTTTTTCCGACGAAATCAGTGTCTTGATTGTAGGGAAAATTGCGGATTGGATTAGCATTCCATTGATTTACTTCTTTGTGCTCCTTTCCATCTGGCAGGTGGCGTAATAAAGAGTGATGGAGATCGCAAAGTTATTATGAACTAATCTTTTAATTAGTCATCCGTGTAGTGCTGGCTAAGAATAGCAACACTCTCACACTCGCATCTCATCCCGTGGGTTTCGTAAAAGGTGACTAGGGGAATATTCGGAGAATAGGTAGCAGCAGCAGTAGTCCTTCGAGTATATTTACAACTAAACTGCGACTGCTACTGTGGCGATTATCGCAAAACTCCCAATGAGCTGACAGCACGAACCGAAACCGTTCGTTGTGGCGATCTTTGGGGGAGGCCTATGATAAGCAGTGGACGTTTTTTGGCTGAAATGATGATGAAGACTTCATTATTTTGTTTTCAATAATACTCTCTAGGCATCAAACGTACAATATGATCTTCACATATCTTTCACAAAATATATCAGTTACATGTAGAAACATGACAAGCGAGTGATAAATGAAGTGAAAGATCTCATAAAACACTGCACACTAATATGACTTCAATCACTTTGTAAAACACACTAAAATAGCTTAAAACGACAGCGGTATGTAATTTTAGTTACATGTAAAAGTGCCAAAATAAACAAGGTGTATTTTTAAACAGTGCTGAAAGAATAACTGTAGTATATATCTTATAACATGGACATGCAGAACACACATTTATAAAGTACTGACCTAAATATTTTTTATTGTGTAATGTCGCATCGGTAGCTTTCTGCTAAAATTAAGCGTATTCGGTCTAAGATTGATTTTAGAACGTTGTTTGCGCAAATGTAATCCGATATTTTGCGGAAAACGTTTATAGCATTTATTTATTTTTTACATTTGGCGATGATTCTGTTTAAGGCTTACGTCATAGGTAAACACAGAACCATTTCTACTTGACTAGATAAAATGGTTTTGTTTAATTGCTGCGGAGGAGATGGAATTTTTGTGGCAGGCTAGCAGGACGCAGGCAAGTGTGTCCCACAAATGAATGAACCTGTACTTAAAAATCTGAAAAAATTGCTTGGTTTCGATTTAGTCACCTTCAACACTTCATTGCAATAGAGTACTGATTGCATTTAATGAGAAATAATATAAAAACGCGATAATGTATTTAGTATCCAACCATAACACTTGCAGCTTACATATGGCCGGGTGTACTCGTAGAATGATCGGGCGCGAGGTGGGTACTGCGGAAATGTTTGGTCCAGCAGATCATGTGGAAGGCAAGTGAGGCCTTCGACCGTTAGCTGTTTTAGATTTACTCATGTTAGAAGATAAATCGAAAAATTAAGGTACTATTGTTTCTACTGATTCATGTAAAGAATCGTGGACTGATTCAGCTCCCAACAGGTAACAGGTGATTAAATCGGCTCAGTATTGATTTGAACGTTCGATTACATTTCTTTCGACAGACATCTGCCAATAACTTTTAATTATATAGTATATCAATTTATCAGTCAGGGCGCTACAAACGATAAGTCAAGGGGTCCTGCATTAACTTTCGACGGATTAACATTGTCGGACGTTATTTTTCTATTTCTTTAATTGTTATGCATTTATATGTTATACTACCCGTCAAACGCGAGCTTGGGCAATATATTTCGTTTAAAAAAAATTCATTATTAAATGTTTCCTAAATCCTATTCCACGACGTAATCTACCTCTATGCCAAATTTCACTTGAATCTTTTGAGCCGTTTGAGCGTAATGAAGGCTCAAACATTGAAACATACAATCTTTCAAAATTATAATATTAGTAACTTTAATGTTCTTATGACAGTTATAACTTCGGAACTCCTTATACGTAGTCTTGCCAGACATGCCCTTGTTGGTAGATTTAAAAAGAAAATGCGTCATTCGTTGCAGAAGCCATTTTTAGCGTGTTCTCAGGAACGTAATGCGCGTAAGGGTCGTAACATGCCTAACGAGGGGGACACCCTTTGATGCGAAATACCCGACTAGCGTATACAGTACAAAGCATGCCTAGCGTGTTCGATCGTATTCACGACCTGCCTCGCCGGCGAAACGAGAATGAATGTTACGCAGAACCGGGTTTTGAGGGTGTGGCAAAACTTGTGCCTTGTGGTTGCCAGCTGTGGACTGAGATAATTTGTAGATAGTGGTTATATTAATTGTTTAATCGTACTCGCAGATCCCTTACTACATGTTGTCTTATGAAATTTATGAATGGCAGCCACTGTTCTAGTTTGATCGATGAAAATAATGGTTAAGACTATAGGCATCTGATTGTACTTACATTACCTTATCCGAATGACCATTAAACTACTATTATTGTTGGATGCAGATTTTTAAACACAATAATTAAACCTAAAAGTTTACGTTATAGCTACGATGTAGTTATACTAACAGAAACACTGCATCTTCCTGCGCTAGTCGCGGATCGGCGCAATATCTTGAGTCACATTGCAAAGGTTTTGACAATAGGGTTTTACAGTCGTAGTGCTAACGGTACGCACCGGGTTTCAAACTACTTTAGTCGCCTTCTATGACAGTCACGGGGCGTCGTAGAAGTGTCACTATTCGTGATCGCAGCTACATCGCATTAACACAAAAAATACTATATGGGGGGCGCTTAGAGGTCAAAGGACTCCTCATCGCTGTCAGCTGGTAACGTTCCTAGAAGGCTGGCAGCATTGCCACGTTGAATGACAATGGTAATACTTTGTCCAAAACATAGTCACGCGAAGAGTCGACCGTCGTTTTGTAGATGCATAAAATATATTAAGTGTAAATTCTGTTAAGTTTAAACAGGAACCTAAGAACAGGTTAAACTAACTTAACATAATCAGCCCATTACTGTCCCATTACTGGGCATGGGCCTCTTCTCACGATGAGAAAGGTTAGGCCTTCACCACGCTGGCCTAGTGCGGGTTGCCACCATTGGGAACATTGCGGAGCCCTCTCAGATGTGCAGGTTTCCTCACGATGTTTTTTTTGAAGCAAGTGATAATCGAATCCTGATCCGCACATGAATCTGAAAAGTTGAAAGTGCGGGCCTGGATTGAATTCCGACTCTCGTGTATGGAAGGGAAGCGTTCTACCTCTAGGCTATCACTACTAAAAAGCCCGTTTGGGTTTTAAATTAAATACAATACAACTCTTTATTGTACACCAGACATAACATTGGGAATTAAAGTAGGTAACTGACATTAAGGCAGATGGTAATGTATTTGTCAATATTGTTTGTTGCTGCGACAGTCGCCATACGTATGACGTTGAAACGCCACACTCTCATCGAAAGACAGGTTTCTTTTTTCCGACGAAATCAGTGTCTTGATTGTAGGGAAAATTGCGGATTGGATTAGCATTCCATTGATTTACTTCTTTGTGCTCCTTTCCATCTGGCAGGTGGCGTAATAAAGAGTGATGGAGATCGCAAAGTTATTATGAACTAATCATTTAATTAGTCATCCGTGTAGTGCTGGCTAAGAATAGCAACACTCTCACACTCGCATCTCATCCCGTGGGTTTCGTAAAAGGTGACTAGGGGAATATTCGGAGAATAGGTAGCAGCAGCAGTAGTCCTTCGAGTATATTTACAACTAAACTGCGACTGCTACTGTGGCGATTATCGCAAAACTCCCAATGAGCTGACAGCACGAACCGAAACCGTTCGTTGTGGCGATCTTTGGGGGAGGCCTATGATAAGCAGTGGACGTTTTTTGGCTGAAATGATGATGAAGACTTCATTATTTTGTTTTCAATAATACTCTCTAGGCATCAAACGTACAATATGATCTTCACATATCTTTCACAAAATATATCAGTTACATGTAGAAACATGACAAGCGAGTGATAAATGAAGTGAAAGATCTCATAAAACACTGCACACTAATATGACTTCAATCACTTTGTAAAACACACTAAAATAGCTTAAAACGACAGCGGTATGTAATTTTAGTTACATGTAAAAGTGCCAAAATAAACAAGGTGTATTTTTAAACAGTGCTGAAAGAATAACTGTAGTATATATCTTATAACATGGACATGCAGAACACACATTTATAAAGTACTGACCTAAATATTTTTTATTGTGTAATGTCGCATCGGTAGCTTTCTGCTAAAATTAAGCGTATTCGGTCTAAGATTGATTTTAGAACGTTGTTTGCGCAAATGTAATCCGATATTTTGCGGAAAACGTTTATAGCATTTATTTATTTTTTACATTTGGCGATGATTCTGTTTAAGGCTTACGTCATAGGTAAACACAGAACCATTTCTACTTGACTAGATAAAATGGTTTTGTTTAATTGCTGCGGAGGAGATGGAATTTTTGTGGCAGGCTAGCAGGACGCAGGCAAGTGTGTCCCACAAATGAATGAACCTGTACTTAAAAATCTGAAAAAATTGCTTGGTTTCGATTTAGTCACCTTCAACACTTCATTGCAATAGAGTACTGATTGCATTTAATGAGAAATAATATAAAAACGCGATAATGTATTTAGTATCCAACCATAACACTTGCAGCTTACATATGGCCGGGTGTACTCGTAGAATGATCGGGCGCGAGGTGGGTACTGCGGAAATGTTTGGTCCAGCAGATCATGTGGAAGGCAAGTGAGGCCTTCGACCGTTAGCTGTTTTAGATTTACTCATGTTAGAAGATAAATCGAAAAATTAAGGTACTATTGTTTCTACTGATTCATGTAAAGAATCGTGGACTGATTCAGCTCCCAACAGGTAACAGGTGATTAAATCGGCTCAGTATTGATTTGAACGTTCGATTACATTTCTTTCGACAGACATCTGCCAATAACTTTTAATTATATAGTATATCAATTTATCAGTCAGGGCGCTACAAACGATAAGTCAAGGGGTCCTGCATTAACTTTCGACGGATTAACATTGTCGGACGTTATTTTTCTATTTCTTTAATTGTTATGCATTTATATGTTATACTACCCGTCAAACGCGAGCTTGGGCAATATATTTCGTTTAAAAAAAATTCATTATTAAATGTTTCCTAAATCCTATTCCACGACGTAATCTACCTCTATGCCAAATTTCACTTGAATCTTTTGAGCCGTTTGAGCGTAATGAAGGCTCAAACATTGAAACATACAATCTTTCAAAATTATAATATTAGTAACTTTAATGTTCTTATGACAGTTATAACTTCGGAACTCCTTATACGTAGTCTTGCCAGACATGCCCTTGTTGGTAGATTTAAAAAGAAAATGCGTCATTCGTTGCAGAAGCCATTTTTAGCGTGTTCTCAGGAACGTAATGCGCGTAAGGGTCGTAACATGCCTAACGAGGGGGACACCCTTTGATGCGAAATACCCGACTAGCGTATACAGTACAAAGCATGCCTAGCGTGTTCGATCGTATTCACGACCTGCCTCGCCGGCGAAACGAGAATGAATGTTACGCAGAACCGGGTTTTGAGGGTGTGGCAAAACTTGTGCCTTGTGGTTGCCAGCTGTGGACTGAGATAATTTGTAGATAGTGGTTATATTAATTGTTTAATCGTACTCGCAGATCCCTTACTACATGTTGTCTTATGAAATTTATGAATGGCAGCCACTGTTCTAGTTTGATCGATGAAAATAATGGTTAAGACTATAGGCATCTGATTGTACTTACATTACCTTATCCGAATGACCATTAAACTACTATTATTGTTGGATGCAGATTTTTAAACACAATAATTAAACCTAAAAGTTTACGTTATAGCTACGATGTAGTTATACTAACAGAAACACTGCATCTTCCTGCGCTAGTCGCGGATCGGCGCAATATCTTGAGTCACATTGCAAAGGTTTTGACAATAGGGTTTTACAGTCGTAGTGCTAACGGTACGCACCGGGTTTCAAACTACTTTAGTCGCCTTCTATGACAGTCACGGGGCGTCGTAGAAGTGTCACTATTCGTGATCGCAGCTACATCGCATTAACACAAAAAATACTATATGGGGGGCGCTTAGAGGTCAAAGGACTCCTCATCGCTGTCAGCTGGTAACGTTCCTAGAAGGCTGGCAGCATTGCCACGTTGAATGACAATGGTAATACTTTGTCCAAAACATAGTCACGCGAAGAGTCGACCGTCGTTTTGTAGATGCATAAAATATATTAAGTGTAAATTCTGTTAAGTTTAAACAGGAACCTAAGAACAGGTTAAACTAACTTAACATAATCAGCCCATTACTGTCCCATTACTGGGCATGGGCCTCTTCTCACGATGAGAAAGGTTAGGCCTTCACCACGCTGGCCTAGTGCGGGTTGCCACCATTGGGAACATTGCGGAGCCCTCTCAGATGTGCAGGTTTCCTCACGATGTTTTTTTTGAAGCAAGTGATAATCGAATCCTGATCCGCACATGAATCTGAAAAGTTGAAAGTGCGGGCCTGGATTGAATTCCGACTCTCGTGTATGGAAGGGAAGCGTTCTACCTCTAGGCTATCACTACTAAAAAGCCCGTTTGGGTTTTAAATTAAATACAATACAACTCTTTATTGTACACCAGACATAACATTGGGAATTAAAGTAGGTAACTGACATTAAGGCAGATGGTAATGTATTTGTCAATATTGTTTAATTATTTGCAGACTTCATTTATGTACTTTCGTGTACACTATGTGATGATAATCATCTGCGTGTTGCTTGCTACAGTTTTATTTTTCAAATTCTGTTTAATATGAATTGTGGTCGGTCATTAAATATATTAATTTACTTTGATGTTCCCTGAAACATGCAGTATTTTAGCAACTGTTTTATAAGCGCGACTAACAATATATTTTCTGAATGTAAATCGCTACAAAGAATTAAAAAACAAAGATCATTGGGCACATATCAAGATAATAATTATACCCGCAGGCGGACATAAAAATCAAAGCATACAACCTGTATGATGTAAATGGCTTTGGTTCACAATGGTATTACTCGTTTTACTGTGATAGCGGCAAAATTGAAAATAAAAAAACATGATCACAAAAGTTATCAGTGCATTGTATTTATAATTTTACGTGTGCGTTTGAGGGGTGTGGACGAGCGTGACGCTCAAGGTTAATTAAGTAGGTTGATTAAAGATAATTACATTATTATAATATAAAATTTAACTACTTGCTTTTATTTGGCATGATCCAATTTTTTTTTTTTTTTTTTTGTTGGGCTTCTCGCATACATTTCTGGGAAATGTGGTTGCTTAACCGGTCATTTGCTGGCAAAGCCAAAAGAGGCCTCCAGCCAGGCTTAAATTAAATACTAAAAACTAAGCAACTTTCGCTAAGGGCGCCCCCTGCGGGACACGGACCTCGGCTTAGGGCGTTGCTGGGGATATCAAGCTATTGTTTTGGGTACAGCTGGATCGGTATTATTTAAATTGTATTAGGGGACATTTAAAGCTACAGGCTCGGCACGGGCCGGCGCGAGCAAGAGACGGGAGGGAGAAGTGCTAACTTGAACGGGAAGGTGACGCGGCGATAGGCCTCCGCGATGTCGGTGAGGCGGGCATCCTCGGCGGCGAGGGCGGTACAACGGTCGGGTGTTTAGTGAACGAGACAACGCGAGTCTCTTCATGTGATCTAACGTGATTTTATCCTCTGGATCGACCAGAACGTGCCTCGGGCGGCGTACTCTACTGATACGGGAGGGTTCGTAATCGGCGGCTGATCAGAATCGAGATAGCGTTTAGACGCTTGTTTCATAAATTGCCTGATGGTCGGCAAGTTAAGGTCGAAATGGAGTTGGTCGTTTCGCATGTACAGAGGCGCTCCGGTGGCCTTGCGCATGAAACGGGTTTGGAGGGTTTCGAATCTACGGAGTGGGTATGATTCAGCGTGTGCGAACACTGGGCTGGCATAGGTCATGATGGGTCGAATGCATGTGGTGTAAATTCTCACCTTATTTCTAAGGGATAATTTACTACGAGCGTTCAGAATATAGTGAAGGCGACCGAGCACAAAGGCAGCGCGGGCACGCACCGTCTTTGTGTGGGGAATGAAGGTCAGTTTTTTTGTCTAGGGTGACTCCAAGATACTTGGCGTGCGGTTCCCAAGGAACCGATTGGCCCAGCATCGAGATCTCCCTGAAGCGTGGGTGGTCGTCGCCTAATTTGCAAAATAGGACGGCTTTACTTTTGATAGGGTTAACTGCGATCCGCCATTTCCTAAACCATTTACCGTAGACATTGGCAGTGGTTTGGAGGATCTTAGTTATACTATCGGGAACGTAACCAGAGTAGAAAATGGCCGTGTCATCGGCGAAGAGTGCTAATTGGGTCGTATTAGCAGGTCTTTTGGGGAGGTCACTGGTGTACAGTGTGAACAATAGTGGGGCTAGCACGGATCCTTGTGGGACTCCGGCTCTAATGGGGTGGGGGGAAGGGAGAGCGCCCGTGATTCGGTATCGGAAACTACGATTTGACAAGAAGTCTCGTATGATGAGAACGAGACGGTCAGGCACTCCGAGTTGATACAACTTATATAATAAGCCATTGTGCCAGACTTTGTCAAATGCTTTCGCGACATCGAAAAAGAGGACTCCCGTCATCATGCCGCGTGAGAATCCGAACGTGATGTGTTCAACTAGTCGGTGGAATTGTTGTACACACGAGTGTTTGGTTCTAAAACCAAACTGTTCGTCGGGAATAGATAATCCGCTCATAAATCTTCGCAAGAGAATTGAGAAGGCTTATGGGGCGATAGCTGGAAGGCTCGCACTTGGGCTTACCGGGTTTGGGAATACCGATAACGGTGGCCTGTTTCCACGTATGCGGAAAGAGGTTATTGTTTAATGCCGCATTGAAGATGACGGTCATTAAGGCGATAAGACGTTCGGGGAAGAGTTTAATCACCTTGTTGGTGATACCGTCAGAGCCGGGGGCTTTGCGAGGGTGAATCTTTTTCACGAGATTTCTGACCTCGTCTGCCGTGACCGGAGGGAGGGGGTCGTCAGGGTCCTCGGCAGGCTGAATAGCTGCTCTACGTTCGACTTCAGCGTCAACCTTTTTGAGGTGAGCTTGGTCTACAGGTAGAGTGCTTGGGGAACATTGCGCTTCTAGACTGTCAGCTAGGCATTCGGATTTTTCGTCGTCATCAAAGGCCGGCCTTTGGTTGGGACGGTTGAGGGGGGGGACAGCATTGGATGTTTCGGATTTGAGTTTCCGTTGCAGATGCCAGAACGCAAGGTGGGTTGGCTCTAAGTCGCCCAACATCTTATCCCAGTTAGCCTCTCGGCACTCCTTAATACGTTCCTTGACAGCACGCTGCAGGTGGCGCATGAAGAGGCGATTGGGTTCGCTGGGAAAAGATGAGTACGCTCTAAGGGCTGCATTCTTCTCCGTCATCAGTGCACGTACATCGTCAGGGAGTTTCATGCGATGATCTTCCATCGCAGGAACTCGCCGTGAACACTCGTCTACGACGGACTGTACATGCCCGGTGAGGGAGTCGATCGCGCCTAGCGTATCTGCGACTGACGTTATGCATTCGGGAATTCTATCTAACTGAGCGGACGAGGGGTCGTTGAGGCGTTGCCTAACTTTCCTCCAGTCCGTCGTCACAATGGTCTGAGGGGGTAGCCCTGTGTCCGTGGGGCCAAAGCGGGAGGTGAGGTGAAGGATCACAGGACGGTGATCGGAGTCTAGCTCTTGTAGTACTTCAATGGAATGCAATTTGAGGTTGACATTCATTAGAAGTGCTATGTCGAGTATATCCGGGCGATGATTAACATTGCTGGGGTAATGAGTGGGATACATTGGGGCGATGATGTCAAAATTGAGGAGGGTACTGAGGGAGTATAATTTACTTCCTCTGTGGTTGTGGGTGAGACAGTTCCAAGACTCATGTTTGGCATTAAGATCTCCCGCCACTATGACGGAGTCGCCTAGATCGAAGAGTGCTTCGAGATCCGATTGGATTGGATCGTCTTGGGTATTGGGGGATTGGTAAGCCGACACTATAGTGATCGGTTGATGACCTGTCATGCCTATTCTGCACACAGATGCCTCTAGATTGGAAAGGGACGGGGTATCTAGGGGGATGGAATAAAGGGATCTCTTATAGTAAATAAGAGTGCCTCCTCCACGGGAGTGGGTCCTGTCGTTGCGCACTATATCATAGTTTGCAATTCTAGGGTTCCTGTGAGAGGGTTTCAAAAAGGGCATGATCCAAATCGTTATTTCGTCTAAAAAGGCCGGAGGTGCGTTTGCTTTTTTACCTCCTACTTTTTGAAGTCAGTTAAAAATACAATAAATCTTAATGTTGAACCGCATTTTAACAGTACCAAAATAAAGTGTACAGTTAGTTTTATTTACTTATGCAATAGTTCGTTCAATTCCTAATAATTAGGAGAACTTAGTTATTGTAAAGCAATTGGAACGCATCATTAGAACATAGGCACTAAAAGTCCGAAAAAGCGTCGAAAATTCTACCAACATGGTGTGTTTGACGGGGTGTTATCGGAACCTTCTGTAATATTAATTTTATATATTAACACGCTTTTATTAGCTTCACCTGTATGTATGTTTGTTTGTAACCGACTCCTTTGAGCTCGATTTTGCCCTACTTTGAACGATCAGATTTGATTCAAACTTTGCACACCTGTCAAAGGTCGATGACAATGCAATAATCCGATCAAAATATCCGATTATCCTAATTAGATTCGCCAGGATTAATTAATTTCTTTCCGCATCCTTTGCATGCGAGTAAGAGAGACAGAGCTAGTGCGCGAACTACGCATGCGTGCAGTTCCAGACTTGCTCTTTCGGGCACTCAGTTCAGCACAACCTAGCGTGTTTTTTTAGTTTTTTTAAACTATTATTTTTTAGATAAAATATTTGAACCGCAACGAAATCTATATTATAATAAATTTGTAAGGCTCGAAAAGTCAAGAAAACATTTAGTTTTTTGGCGAAAACCGACTAGAAACAAGCAATCGAACACGAATCAATCGTTATTACAATTTATACCTGCCTGCTTGTCTGTTTATCTCATCACGTGAAACCGGCCGAACGGATCCTAATGAATCTTAACTTAAACGTCGAGGTATGTTTCTTCTCGAATCGGTTGAGTATATCCCATGATACAGCTTGTCCCCTCCAATTGTTTGTATCGAGTTGCATACAACACAGAGGTAATGAGAGGTGGTTTTTAGCAGTTTACTAAAAATACAACTACACGGTGTTAGTTGCACAATACAATCTATGGTATTTGAATCGTCTGTTCACCTAAATACGCTCAATGTTTTTGTAAACGGGATCTCTCCGTTGCGTTGTCTGTCGTCCCACCGTCTATTGGGTCGGGTTTTATCGTTTTCCACATTCTTAAGCTGTTGTGTTATTATCATTATTTTTATTAGATTTTTGCTTCACACAGTCCGTGGCCACACGTCATTTATATGTTCCTTAAAACGTATAATATTGTAGAGTACCTTTTTTTTATTGATGTCCAGTGGAAATTCTACATGGAACTTCCTTCACCCCGGGGAAGGGTGAAGGGGTATGCCGGACTCCTACCGGCTAAAACTACTGGAGCGGTCATCTTCGGCACCGAAGGGGGGCTCCAGGTCCTCGTAAGATCACACTAGAGCCGCCCATTGGTGCCACGCCTTTAGGCACATCTTGGAAGGGATGACTGTAAAGCGGTCACCCCCTCTAGCGGAGGGAAGGCGACTGTAAAAAGGTCACCCCCAGGCACTTCTCGGGGAGGACACTACCTTCCAAGCTGCTTGAAGAGCGCGCGGTATTCTATGTATGCATGTATCAGTGATAGCCCAAGTTATTTAAGACATTTATTTCCAATTATGTTGGTATTCTGTGGACTCTCACATCCGACACAATTATCGAAGAAATACGAACTCCCGTTTTGCTATGACTTCTTAAGGGAACAGATCGATAGTGACTGTACTGTAAATTTCAGTCTGTGGTCATTTCAGGACATTTTTATCTTAACAGGAGGCATTGACCTGGACAAATATGGATAACTGGAACTGCCATCTGTGTCCTATCAGCCTAGAACCAACCGAAATTAGAAGAATTTGCTTTACATACAAGTTAAATTCTACTTTTAGAAATCAGAAATTTGCTAAAATATAGGTATTTGTATATTGTATAGATGAAATTTACAGTATTAAGAAGCCACATATACCCATTCCTGGTATGCGAATTTATGACCATATATACAGGTTGTTTGGGAGATGGGTGCAAAGCCTAATGATATCTTAGACCATTTAGAACAATATAAGCTAAACTTGTCTGAGAGCACGTCTGTCCAATTTTTTTAATTTACTGGGCTTTTAACTATAAACCGCATTATTTTCAATTAATTGCTAATAGTATCCAGTAAAAGTTGTTATGTTATTATTTTATATTTACGTAATGTGTGATTACTCGAACAAAATAATTTCCAAGTATCTGTATAACCAGATCAACAATCTCTGCATATTTTTATTATGTTTTTTGTGCTGCAAAACGAGCTGTTCTGTCAATTTATATCGGCCATATAACTTACTGAACAAAGGCCTCCCCCATCGAATTTCACAATTGTGTCATCATATTGGGGGGAATTTGCCAGTACTCACCACGCTTGGCAGGCGGATTGGTGAGCGCAGAATGGCTGCTGTTCCACAGAAGGGACGCTGCTGCCCATCCCTTTGGTTTAGAGTACCTTAGTCGCCTTTTACGATCTCCACGGGAGGAGATGGTGTGGAGTGGTGCTATGTTCTTAATCCGGACACCACACGGACTAATTTTCTATAAGTTAAGCCCGAAATATTCACCCAGAGATAAATTTAAAGAGATTCATATAATGACCGGTCCCATCTCAGTACATTTATGAAAATGTCTTATATGTACATAAAAATATTAATCTTTTTGCAAAAAAAAGTTGTATCCGTAGTCTACATGTAAAGCCAATACCAGGAACAAACACAAACTGGTTGATCCTGCCCACTAGGCTCCAGAAGATAAGCAAATCATTTAAATGTCAATATGTACGTTTTTACAATAATATCCCAAGTCATGTTCATAATTTAAGACTTAATAAATTTAAACAAATAAAACAGAAGCTGTGTGTAAAAGGTTTCTATAACGTTACAGACTATATGGATGACAAAAATGTTTGGGATTGAGCTGCTCTAATATTCATGGGCTTATAATCATTTTCATTTTTTCATTTTCAAAAATCTTTATTTATCAGCAATAATAAACAATAACAAGTGTACTTAATTCTAAGCTACATTGACATCAGGGATAAAAACACTTTATGAGGCTAACAATGCACCTTTAAAAGTTTGTAAAATATATACACATAGCCTTATTGCAACGTAAACTCGAAACATATTTAGATGCAAACAAGATAGCAAAATGCAAATTATTTAGACAAGTACTATTTAAGTAGTACTAGATAATTTTGCTTATTTAATCATTAGTCGGTAAGTTTACAAAAACTCATTAGCTGCTTGCACGGTAGGTAGCGCAATTAGCAGAGAGTACCTATTTTATCTACGCGGTGGCAAGTGTTTGTTATCGGCCACCACCCGACCAGTCAATGACCATCGGACGGAGCCCACCTGCCGCCCGCGCTCAGGTGTAACCACTGCCAGCGCGGGGCGGCAGTGGGTCCTACCGGGGGTCAAACCACTGGTCACGCGTCGACTGGTGGGAACAATACGTAGTGATGCGGTAAACGGTAAGTGCCATATCTATCGATATATGGTAATTTATCTAGTGTGGATGAACAGAGACTTGAAACTAAGGGGTTAGTGTTGATTTTGTTTTTAGCATAAAATCGGGATGTTGGGCTTATAATGATATTCCTGGTTATATGTTTAAAATACCATTATCTTTATTTCTATTTTGACATTCAATAAATTACATTATAATTTCTTACATTGGATTATATTAATTCATATAATGACATTTTAAGATTTCTATATTTGCTATGACATAATTACTTGATTTTTATTTATTTTTATATTCACAATTTACTTAGATTTGATACTGTATGTGCGAGTACCATGTGGGTTATTAATTAATTTTGTATAATTGACGTGATATTTGTCTGGCAGATTAGGTATGTCTTGCTCACTCAAATCTCCTATATATAGAATGGCGTCGTGTGTCGGGTCGCTGAGTTGCCCTACAATATGGTTGAGCTAAGCGATGCTGCTGCATGCATCATGCCCGTGAACGAGTGCCGTCTGTCGGGACTGGTCAACCGTTAACTGCCATGGCAAATGAATTATTATTATGTTATTTGTTTTGTGTTCCATCTTTATTCATTATCGTACATTTTATTGTTTATATGTTTTACCATCATTTGTATAAATCAACATTATAATCTCATTTATTTTTAAAGGAGTATCTTGCGGGCTATTCTCCATGGGATCAACCAATTGGAACCATCCAACTTAAATTCTGACGTTTCAAAAGTGCCAGTGGTTTTATTGAAATTATAAAAACTTTGAGTTTGTACTTCCAAGAACAAAAATGGTAAAATCTTGTTGAAAATAAAGTTATTTGTTTTAATTTAATGTATGTTGACTTTTTTATTTTCGTATTTATTTTTTCGATTTTGTTGCATATATCGAGCAAACCCTTACACCCGTGAACAACGCTACTTTACGACATGTATCAAAACGTTAGTAAACACAAAGCATTGGTTAGGTAACTAGCGTGTCATACACCCAAACTACCCAGAAAATGATTCTGTACTACTATTTATACCTACATAGTTGAATACTGAACTGTTGATACTGAATACTGTTGAAACATGTAATCAATGCAGGCGAACAGTTACTAGAACTAGTGTTGCAATTTCCACATACGAATACGACATAACCACTAAATAAATAGGTACAGAAGGTGTACAGACCTCGAGGTCAATGAGCTATAACAAGCTTACGCTTGACACAGAATCGCTGAATAGAAAAATACTGCAGCGCGTACAATCTGCATTGCTATGTTCACTTCTGTTTGACATATAACTATGTTATTACGTACCGCGTGTTGTTGGAATCGGTCCTTCTGGTCATTACTATTTTGTGATGTCCTTGTTTACCTGTTTAACGATTATGAAAGGTACGGTAGCATTATTTTAAAATGGCTACAGAAAAATAGCCCGTGGTTTTACTGAGATTATTATTTATTTTTGGTAATTGAGAGATCAATATACTAATAATAACTTTAATTAATAGTAACTTGAATTGACGTCCTGTATTCATATCCTACATTGTAATTATATGACCCGTAAGCGTTTGACCCCGTGACCGCTACAAAGATTGGTTAATGGCAGCGCGTATTCATTCACTACAGATTTTATGGGTTGGTGATCGCGCTGTATTGCATTTAGTAACCAAGTGTTATGCCTTTTTTTATCGTGGGGAAAATCTCTTGGACATCCTCCGCCTTCCGAAGGGCGGAGGGGCATGCCGGGCTCAAACCGCCTAAAACCCCACGTTGCCTAAAAGTCACGATGCTCCTTTATCCAGATTTATCGCACATTATCCGTTTTTTACGCGCTTTATATTAGCTTGACCTGTACGTATGTATGCATGTATATATGTGTGAATGTAACTTAATGTAATGAATGTTATGTAATCTGGCAATTAAATTTTCGCCCACTTGTATGTACAGTCAGCATCATATATAAAGTGGCAGCCACGGTAACCAAATATTTAGAAACATCCAAAGTGATCACTGATATCCTGTCAACCATGGTCGTCTAATTGTTCAGGTCACCAATCTTGATCAAATATATCGGAACAACAAAAACGTCATTATATGAGGTCATTCAAACCGTCATTATTATGGTAACAAGCACAACGCCAATAGTTTCCAAGCAGCCAAGGTATTCAAAAATATGAAACACACTAGTCAACTGAACTTTATCTTTACCACACAGGGTTCAATTTGCAATAATTTTAAATTAACACACCCAACCCGGTGCACATTACAATCTAGGTATGTTTTGTGTAAAATCGACCCAGCGCTGCAGAAGCAAAATTCACGGTCTGCAGCGCAGAGTGGCCATCCGGATCGCACGAGGATACCGAACAGTGTCCTACGAGGCGGCAACTCTCCTGGCGCGTTTACGGCCTTTCGAAATCCTGGCGGAGATGGATGCGTGGGTCTACGATCAGACACGCTCCCTCCACCAGAGCAGCGAAGGCGCGCCTCCAGGGGCGTTGGACAGGCTGCGGCGGCTGGCTCGGCGGCGCGCACTTGTAAAGTGGCGTCATCGCCTGCGGGTGCAGTGCAACCAAGCGCGTCGACGAGGCCGTCTTGCCGCTCTTTGGAGCCTGGCTCAGAAGGAGCGAGCGCGTCACCTACCGCCTGACGCAGGTGCTCACCGGGCACGGTTGTTTCGGTGCGTACCTGCACAGGATAGGACGTGAGGCCACGGCACAATGCCACCATTGTGATAGCGACCAGGACACCGCACAGC
Organism: Diloba caeruleocephala; assembly: GCA_947459985.1. Classification (NCBI taxonomy): domain Eukaryota; kingdom Metazoa; phylum Arthropoda; class Insecta; order Lepidoptera; family Noctuidae; genus Diloba; species Diloba caeruleocephala. The sequence continues at coordinate 7,513,393 of OX381627.1, read as the reverse complement.
ACACGCTCGAGGCGTGCCCCGCGTGGGCTGCCGAACGGCGGATCCTGGTCGATCGGATCGGGCAAGATCTCTCTCTGCCAGCAGTAGTGTCGGTTATGTTGGCAGAGCACGAAAACTGGAATGCAGTGGTCTCCTTCTATGAGAGCTTCATGCTCCAGAAGGAGACCGCAGAGCGGGATCGGGAGAGGGCCGATCCCGCTCGAAGAAGGAGGAGACGGCGCCAGGGTAATAATTGCCCTGGCGCCTCATTCCCATATGCCTGAAACCCCCTGCCGTAGCTACAAGGCGGGGGACCTCTGGGTTCACGGGTACGTAGCCTGGGGAATCTGCGCACCAAGCGACCCAAGAGAAGACGGTAGCACGCATGTGGTCACGCGCTGTCGTGGGACGCTTTGGGGGATCCTTTACAATCCCCCCGGGGAGGTGACTGCTTTACAGTCACCCTCTCCGAGATGTGCTTATAGGCGTGGCACCAGTGGGCGGCTTTAGTGTGATCATACGAGGACCTGGAGCCCCCCTTAGGTGCCGAAGATGACCGCCCCAATGGTTTTAGCCGGTAGGAATCCGGCCTCCCGGTACCCCTTCGCCCTTCCCCGGGGCGAAGGAAGTTCATGAAGAATATCCACTGAGCACCAATAAAAAAGTAATAAAAAAAAGGCTAGAAACATCCTGCGTGTACATAGGCACCATTGTATTGAATTTAAAGTTTCTAGGATCGTAAAATAATATTGTTTACAATCCTGTTTTAGTTCGCCGGGCTGATTATAAGCATTGTCTGATTGCCGATTATTATAAATTCAGTTGGTGTTGTGTGAAAGGGGCTTTCGAACTATCAAACTAAAATTATTATGATAATGGAATAAAATTCATTTCTAATTTTATTGAAACAGCAAATTACAAACTCTTTGCTTTGTGCCTTGCTTCTTAGCAGGCATTCTGTGTTGTAAACCATTTTCCTGAAGCCGTCGTCGATCTCGTATGTAACATCTACTATTATACATACTGATAATAAAATGAGGTTCACTTAAAATGCTTGCATCTAAAATTATGACGTTTACTTAAACTCGCTCGTTTTAAGAAAGAGTTTTTATTTCTCATTAAAAAAAAACAATTGGGACTGATGGGAACAAGTCTTCATAGTCTTGTGCCAATTTCAAAATATAATCATAAAACAAAACACATGCCAATGACGTCACGCATGAAATGAAAGAGATAAGTGGTATAAGAAATATTTTTTATTCCTCCAATATTGTCAAGTTCAATGTTGTGTTTAGATAAATGAGACGCTATGAGGTTAAGATAAATTTCATTTTACTAGCGTGTTACATATTTTTGAATACCTTGGCTGCTTGGAAACTACTGGCGTTGTGCTTGTTACCATAATAATGACGGTTTGAATGACCTCATATAATGACGTTTTTGTTGTTCCGATATATTTGATCAAGATTGGTGACCTGAACAATTGGACGACCATGGTTGACAGGATATCAGTGATCACTTTGGATGTTTCTAAATATTTGGTTACCGTGGCTGCCACTTTATATATGATGCTGACTGTATATATGTCCGATTGACTTGAAATTTTGCAGACGCCAAGAAACGTCGACACTACAATAATTTAATGTGACTTATTGCGGAACCGGGATCTTCAGATCATGATAAAAAAAAGGACGGGTTGTTATTATCCTCATGGGTTATGATTATTATCATAATTAAAAAAAACCCAATAATACAGTTCAGGACACTAATTATTACTACACCGTTATAGGACCCATTTTATTTTGTATTTCTTCATAAGTGTTTAAGTCCTTTGTTGGAGGCCCTTGATAAATAAAGAAATGTAAAATAACAGTGCCCGTTATCACAGAATAGTTATGGGTAATTAAGAAGAGAGTAGCTCCCACTCTTACATAAAAAAAATATTTCGTGCTTTTAGTTTATATTTAACTAGTTTTTATTAGTATTTTTTAAATTATAATTCAATTTTTTATTGTAGTTCCACTATCTGTAAAGATCAGTTTATTTAATAAGTTTTATTCTTCGAATCTGATTTAAAAACGGATTCGCCCTAATACGGTTTTAACCCATGAAATTGCCGTTTTGTACGAAATAAAGTATGGTAATTTTTTTAAATCTTTATTATTTATTTTAATCAAAGTAGTCACTCGTGTAATCGATGCATCTTTGTCAACGCAGTGGCAGTTTATCGATACCCTTCTTGAAGAAACCGGATGGATGGAGATGACAAACTCTTCAAAGGCATTTTGTACTACCTTTCAGGTATAGATGTATTTTCCCGCCAAAGTTATCCAAATTCTGGAGAAAATAGAAGTCTGTAGACTGGTGAGTACGGCGGATGACGGAGACCTTCCAACTCCAGCTCTTGTAGCTTGGAGACAGTAAGTTGTGCAGTATGGGGTCGCGCGTTGTCGTACAGGAGCAGCGGGGACGAGCGATTGATCAAAGCTAGTTGCAGATATGCGAGCTACTTCATCATAGTGTTCAATTCTTCACAGTACACATCTGCAGTAATTCTCATCCCGTTAGGTAAGAAGTTGTGATGAATCACACCCGCTCTAGATCACCAAACAGTGACTATTACTTTTCTAGGGGTCATTTTTCGTTTAGGGCATTGATTAGGCGCTGAACCAGGATCTAACTTACAACAACTTGTTGAGCGCTTGCGTTTGTCAAACAGAATCTATTTGACGCATATGGACGAATATTGTTTTGATGCTAACGTCGAAAGCTGCTAATTGCTAATTCAGCCGTAGATTCGTCGTAATTCGTCATTGTTGACCAGAGGTTTCGGATGACCACGGCATTCAATATTTCACATCGAAATTTCCAGAACGGAAGCGGGCAAACCAATAACAGGTTGTGCGTTCGTTTGTAGTGTTCGCTCCATAAACGCCGTTGATGTTGCATGCCGCTTGTGCCGTGATGCTGCCACGACATTACTCGAATTTTCAACGACTCCATGACGACGAAAAATAATCAAATGTGATTAAAACATAACACTAATCAATTGCATAAGACTGATTTTGAATAGTGAAAACCATGTTTATAAAATAAAATTAATTTGACCTTAGAATCCATAGCTAAACAAAAAAATTTTTCTTTTAAATAGCCAGTACTCCAGAACGGCAATTTCATAGGTAAAGACCTATTATTACGGCTAGCTAGGAGTAAACCTAGGTTTAGCCGCGCTTCGGTAACTAACATGTACATTCTCCAAGAAATGTAGTTCCCCAAATAACAACATACTAAGTGCGATTGCTATTCCGTTTGCGAACCACGGTGATTATTACACAACCATTCATTTTAGGGTGTATATTAGATTAGAAAGTCCGTTGAGCCGTGGACGGTTACAGACTGATTGATAATACAAAAAGAAGAATTTTGGATATCAAATCGTAGCCATGTATGTATACTACGTCGTAGCTAGCATGGTGCATTTTTTATGCTGGAGCTTTAAGCTTTTGCTTGTCGAGGGTTCGGAGCGGGTTTTTACTGGTTTTTATTGATTATTTGAGAACGCCCCGCGACTTTGAGTCGTTAGTGTCGGTTTCGTTTGCTTATCGTTCCGCGGGGAGTTTATGTTAGTTAAAGCTCAAGGTCTGAAGGGTTCAGTATATTTCTTCGTTTCATAATTATAGCACAGTACTAATTCAATGTCTGTTCAAAGCTCGAATAGCGGTTATGCTAAAATTGGCATTTATGGCTATTGACATGAATTTAAAAATTTTTATTTTTATTTTTTTTATTGTAGACTATTTTTCTTTCTTCTTTCTTTCTTAATAATGTTCTTAGTAATGCTACCTAGGACTAATCCTGCGTGACATCAAACTGCGCTCGTCACCTCAAGACATTTTTCGATGGTTTTTTTTTTCGGCCTAATAACGTCCACTGCTGGACACAGGCCCCCTTCAAAGATCCCCACAACGACTGATATCGGTGTGTTGTGTGCTCATTGGGGGGTTGGTTTCTTAGTGCTAGTGAATAGTGCTGGTAATTTCTTGTCTGCGACATACGTAATCGGCCCGCGGGATACTATGCCCTTACGAGTGATAATATTCCTGCCCTATCTGTATTTGATAGGGCAGGAATATTATGGTTGGTTTGGTATGCAAACGGGGTTGCGGGCAATTAATTTACAATAATGACCTTAAATTATTATGTATAAAGATCGTTATTGTGAATCGATTGTGACGGGTTGTTAGCGTTTACTGTATGAGAACTATAATGCAACCAGTTTCTTTACTTATTTACACAATTCCGTTCAGTTCTGTTCAAGTTTCCTTCTAGCTGTTGACATCTCCGAGCTGAAGTTTGGATACCGGATGAGCTTGTTGCTGAACAATGGCCTCCCAATGATCACTACAATGGGCTGTCCAAAGGGGTTATTGCCATAATCACATATAGTAATAGTATGTTGTTATTAGTATATGAGACGATGCTGCTGCCCATTATCCCTTAGTCATCTTTGACGACACCCAGTGGGTGGAGGGGGATGGTCTATTTTTTTGCCGGGAACCACAGATCAACATCTTATGATCAGGTATTTCTACTATAATGTAATAAGTAAAGCTTTGAAATTGTGCTTGTCAATCGCCTTTATATCAGACCTTGATGACGTCATCGGATAACTGGGTGCACGATAAGATTCGATGACACATCTGCCTGCTCGTTCGGAAATGACTTCAAGGATATTTTTATATACTTTGTACAGACTAAATTTAAATATTGTTTTGCTGTCTGTATACTACCACTAAAATATGAATTATAGTTATTTATTGCGGGAGAGCCTAGCCGTGCTCGTTAGTTAACTAGAGCTCGTAAATGGGCTCGACCTGGGAAGTACACACGGCTACTCATCAAGCTTTAATCTGATCTCTCATCGAAAGGAAAGCCAATACAATACGAGATCAGCTTATACTACAAATGTATAGCTGGAGTAGATCGAGATTATACTGAAATCTGACTGAACTTTAAGAGTAGCAGAATACCATTTTATCGGTCAATTCATAATTTAATCTCAGTTCGGTCAAGTTTCAGTCATAGTGCAAATTAATTAAGAGAATTGGCCTTCTGGACTACACATAATGGTCAATTTTCCCAAAGAATGTCCTTAAAAATCCGTTTAGTGGAAACAGATAGATTGACGCCATAAACTTTTTCATCTAAGCCAGTCTTTCCCAACGTGGGCGATAACGCCCCCTTGTGGGCGCTGCAGGCCTAAAGGGGGGCGGTAAGAGACCCAGAAAAAAAAGGGGGCATTGTGTAGGGCTTTGGGGTCGATTTATAATTTCATCTACCTAGCTAGGAAGACTCTTAGACACCGACTGAGCTCTCGACTCTCGACTACATCTTGTGAACATCAACTAATATTAATTAAGATATAGCTCAAACTCGGTTCGATATAAAAGACCGCGGGCAATCATGTTTCAACAAGTTTTTGTTAAACAATCCGAATTGTACATTCCTATACCGATCGGCTGGTTCTATAATACTTGTTACTGTACTGCGTCGAATGAGATAAACGAGTTTATGCACGTTTGTCTTATTCCTGTTGGTGCGTGCTGCTTATGCAATCCTATATAAACGACGTAAATTTATTTTATTTACATTTGCGGTTTCGCGCATAATAGATAAGCTGTACTTGATTTCAACACTTACGTATTTCTTAAAACAAAACAATGTCGGAAGTAAAAAAGAAGAGACGGCAATACTCTGCGGAATATATTAAATTCGGATTTATTGAAAATCCCACAAACCCGTCGTCGCCTTTGTGTCTTCTATGTCTAAAAACATTTTCGAACGAAGCAATGAAGCCTTCAAGACTGCAAGATCATTTGAATAAAATGCATCCAGATAAGACAGAAAAGAATGTAGCATATTTTCAAGACCTAGAGAAGAAGCATAATACTCAGCCAAGTGTATCAAAACTATTTTCGGCGGCTGCTAAGCAAGATGACGACGGACTTCGAGCTTCGTACAATATCTCTTTGTTAATTGCTCAAAAAGGCAAACCACACAACATCGGAGAAGAGTTAATTTTGCCAGCAATAAAGGAAGTAATAACTACTGTGCTTCATAAACCGGCCGCAGATATTATCCGAAAAATTCCTTTGAGTAATAATTCTGTGCAAAGACGAATTGATGAAATGGCTGAAAACATTGAAGAATCATTGTGCAATCATCTGAGGACTAGTCAATTCTCAATTCAGCTCGATGAGTCCACTTTACCAACTAATGAAGCGTTGTTGCTATCTTATGTGAGGTTAATTAAAGATGAGAAAATACGTGAAGAACTATTGTTCGCCAGAAATTTGGAGACAGATACAAAAGGCGAAACCATATTCAATACATTGGAAAAGTTTTGTGAAGAGAAAGAGATTCCTTTGAAAAATATTATATCAGTTGCTACGGATGGCGCTCCGGCTATGACAGGGCGCCATAAAGGCTTCATAGCATACTTAAAGAATAAAATTCCAGATGTCCTTGCTATACATTGCGTTATTCATAGACAACATTTGGTTGCTAGAAACTTAAGTGAACGACTATTTCAATCACTGCAATATGTCATCAAAGCAGTCAATAAAATCCGTAGCAGCTCTTTGAATGATAGATTATTTCATCAGCTTTGTGTTACTAATGACGAAGATTTCAACCGTTTGTTGCTTCATACTGAAGTTCGTTGGCTGTCAAGAGGCAATTGTCTGATTCGATTTTACAACCTGTTTGACTCTATGATAGAGTTCTTGGAAACTAAAGATACAGAACTGCGCAACAAGCTCATAACATCAAAGAATGATATAGCTTACATGACAGACCTGTATAAAATGTTCAACGACATGAACCTCCAACTGCAAGGCGATGAACTAAATTTAATTAAAACAAAAAATGTCGTTGCTGCTTTCGCAACCAAACTGCTTCTGCACAAAAAGAATATGGGCAGACGTGAGTTTCACAATTTTCCGAATTTATCAGTATACTGCAGTAACGACGACTTGTTTGCCTACTGCCAACATTTGGAAAACCTCCACATTGACTTCACCGAATGATACCAGGACATTTTAAACTTGGAAATACCAGACTGGGTGTTGGACCCGTTTTCAAATGTCAACACAGCAATGTCACCTCAGCTGGAAGAAGAACTTATAGAATTGACAACAAACGAAGAAATAAAAATCAAGTTCAAAAATGGATATCAAGAATTTTGGCTACAAAAACCGATCCCGCAATTGTACCCTGGATTGTGGTCAATTGTTCAACGATTTTTGATAGCATTCCCATCGTCATATTTGTGTGAACGTGGATTTAGTGCTGTGGCAACGCTGCTTACTAAAAAGAGAAATCGTTTGCGTGTTACCGAACGTGGCGACTTGCGGCTGTTTTTGAGTAAATTGGAACCTGATATCAACAAACTTATTGAACAGCATCAGATTCAACCTTCACATTCGTTTTTATATAAGAATTGATTATGTTTGTTTTATTTTCAATAAAAGATACTCTGTCCGAATACTATAAATTTGCGTTTCAATAATCAGTTATAAGTACTTAGCGGTTTTTAAGTATGTTTAAAAAGGGTGGCGTTAAAAAATAATTTATTCTTAAAGTGGGCAGTAGACAAAAAAAGGTTGGGAACCCCTGATCTAAGCGCACATACCAGAGGGCCAATTCTCTTAATTAATTTACACTATGACTGAAACATGACCGAACTGAGATTAAATTATGAATTGACCGAAAAAATGGTTTTCTCACTCACTGACTGACACTGGCTGGCTCACTCTTAAAGTTCAGTCAGGTTTCAGTATAATCTCGATCTAGTCTCATTTCGATCTCAATTTTGACGTTACTTGAATGAAAATTTAGTACATGTGACAGTTCGAAATGTTAGCAGAATACCGTTTTAAGTAAGTTCACGTTTGACGTTGTTTGTTAGTTTAGGAGAATACCATTTGTGACATTTTTGATACAGAGTAGATCGGAACTATATTTTGAACATTTTTAAATTACGAGAATTGGCCTTCAGTTCTCAAAATACCTACTGGCCACACGCACATCGTGCACTATTATATTTTATACGAACCGTTTGAGTCAACCGACCCCCCGCAGCTCACACCTTTTTAAGACACACAGGTAATATTTAAACCACGTAATTAAGTACCCATCCTCTCAAAGATTTTAAATTAGTGCTTCATAACATTAACGAAATGATTCTCGCCACGAAAACCCTGGTTGAAATTTAATTTTATGTATTGTATTGAATAAGCGTTTTTGTTTTTGACGGCACGTTTGGTGCAGTGGCTGATACAGTCGGCTGCTGCGCTCCGGGTCGCGGGTTCGATTCCCGCACGGAACAAATATTTGTATGATCTGCACGTAGTTGTTCCGAGTCTGGGTGTATTGTGTGTGGAATTTATGTCTGTAAACGCACCCACGACAGGAGCAAACCAAGTGTGGGGCAACGTTTAAAAAAAAACTGGATGGGCAGTAGCGTCCCTTCTGGGGATAAACAAGATATTCGGCGCTCACCAGACTGCTTGCCAAGCGTGGTGAGTACTGGCAAATTTGCTCCAAAATGTGTTATGGCGGAAACCTTAAATTGTTAAGCAGTGGACGTCCGTGACGCCTTTTGGCTGTTATGATGGTTAATTTCAAATCTATTTTCTTACATAACTTTAAAACGATATATTTTAAAATGAACCCAGACCCTCACAACAAGCCCTTCCATTTCATATGTTACACGGTACAGTTTGAAAAACTTTATTCTTTAATTTTCTATATTGCCCCCCAAAAAGGACCCCATATTCAAAATTCATTTATCATGCTTATTTGGGTTGCAGAAATCCATATGTGTGCCAAATTTCAACTTAATCGGCCCAGTAGATTCGGAGCAAATTGGCTGTGACAGACACACAGACAGACACACTAGTGATCCTATAAGGGTACCGCTGTTTTTTCTTTCGGACGTTCGGAACCCTAAAAATCGGTCTAAGCGTTGTGGAGAGAGGCCTTTGTTTAGCAGTGGACATCCTTCGGTAGGATGATGATGACAAATATACGCTTTGGTCCTATTTCTTTAATATACCTACAGCAACCCGTATGGAATTGAATTATAGTTACCTAAGGCTGAAAGAATTTTCAGTAGGTACTAGGTAGGTAGGTGCCAGAATGCCACCACCCCATCTCCTCCCATGGGTGTCGTAAAAGTCGACCAAGGGATAAGCCGGAGGATGGGCAGCAGCGTCATTCGAGTATATTAACAACTCAAAACAACTCAACTGCGATCGCCAACCCGCCTGCCAAGCGTGGTGATTATGGCAAATCCCCCCAATGAGCCCACAACACATTCATATCACTCGTAGTGGTGATCTTTGGGGGGGCCTGTGTCCAGCATTGGACTTCATTCGGCCGAAATGATGATGATGATGATGACTATAATGGTTATATTGGTCATAATGAGAAAACATATAATTACATCGTTTTTGAAATAAGACATGCTATGGTACGACGGAACGGTTGTCAAACGCACTAATGTCGTTCGAATATTTAATTATTATACTGGAAACTATTGGACGGGACGGTTGAGTCTCGTGTGTGTAGGTGTAGAATATATACGAGGACCTGTAGCCCTCCTTTGGTGCCGAAGATGACCGCCCCAGTGGTTTTAGCCGGTAGGAGTCCGGCATACCCCTTCGCCCTTCCTCGGGGCGAAGGAAGTTCCATGTAGAATTTCCAAGAAAAGGTGTAGAATATATAAGAAGACAGAGTAAATATATCTATGAAAATAAAAGTGTTATCATTATAATATGCTGAGCACGCCACCCAAAGATCCCGAGTAGGTACGTTACAGTAGCTATCGGTGTAGTAATTACCAAAATCACCTCCAGACGTATAAACAAACGAACTTGCACTGTCTTAGTAATATCAGTAAAGATAGATACCGCGTATCGTATGCTTTCCGGCAAAGAATAGAATACCCATCTCCACCCATGGGTGATGCCAAGAGGATGGGTAGCAACATCCTCCCTTGTGTTAATAACAACATACTGCGAGGGCCCATGCTCAGCAGTGGACGTTTACTGGCTGATCAAATGAGATGAAAGATGTATATTTCTTTCATCGTAGAGCACAGCTGTAGCTAGTACACTACAGTTCGAAAACAGACTGGTTTTATCGGGGAATTACCACTCCCTCACAGGATACATGTGTAAAGTAATAATATTGTGGTGCTGCGTTTCGTGCAGTGAGTGACGAGTATTGGAAGCCCAATCCCCCTTCCCCATTCCCCATTCCCCATTCCCCATTTACCCTCGCCCCTAATAATTAACGAATTCAAATAATTTAGAAACAACGCATTAGCGACACCTCTGATGTTGCGGATATCTATCGGCGGCTTTTGTTGCTTACCCATCACAGTAAGAGAAGAAACAACTGAGATATTTTTATTTATTGTGGAAGGCTTATTGGACGGGCGACGGACTGTTCCAAGTCCGCCGCTTGCAGGCCGCAACCCGACCAAATGACCACCGGCGCGACACCGCATATATGCACTCAAAAAAGATGTAACAAGAATAACAAAAGATATGAGATTCTTCTCATATCTGCACAATAATTGGTATATACCTAGTTTGGAAATGTGGTTTTTGAAACACATTACTATCCATTGTTCAAAATATGCTTTTTATTACACAACCTACGCTACCCGATGTTCCCGAGAGTAGTACGTTACATGAACCGTATACACAAGCTAGCCTAGTTATAGTCGAGTTTCCATTAGCTTGCCTTCTCTAAGTAGATTACCTACATTTGTGCACAGGTATCTCAATATTAAGCTGCTGTATAATGGATTTCTATATTTCTTTCGGATTTTATTAAAAACTGCTAGATAAGATATTTTACCTGAAGTGAATGTTTTGCTTTAGCTTTTTCACATGCAAACATTACACTTTACTTACGAGTGATCATCATCACCATCATATCAGTCATAGACGTCCACTGCTGAACAAAGCCCTCCCCCATAGATCTCCCACAACGACTGGTTACAAGCCAGCCGCATCCAACGACTCCCAGCTTAGGTCATCTGTCCATCACGTGTGAGGCCGTCTCTTTTTTTCCGGTCTTAACCGGTCATTTTCTGGCGAAGCCAAAAGAGGCCTCCAGCCAGGGGGTGAGGCCGTCCCACGCTGCGTGGATTTTATACTAGTTAGAAATATGAGAAATTTGTCGTATGCTTCTTTATTGCCAAATAGGCATAGTTGCCCAGTTATGTTGACATGTTATCGGCTTTAATGACTGACACGTAATACATAAGTATCGGGTACTCATTCCGATTGGTTCCCAACAAGGTATAGGCCACACCCTCTCAACCAGTGGTTGTTGTAAGAGTTATCCAGGGGACGGGCAGCAGCGTCCTTCTGTGTTGTTCCAGCAACACACTGGCATTACCAAATTGACTGTCAAGCTTGGTGATTATGGCAATGCCTCCTTCGACAGATCATTGTGCGGTCTTTAGGACGCCCATATTCAGTAGTAGACGTTCATAGGCTGGTATAATATGGTACACTAGATTAACATAAGTAATTAAATAAATTTGTCATATAAAAGCGAACTCCCGTCAGTTACCTTAAAATATAGGCAGTAAAAATAACATTAAAATACTCTCTGTATCTATGCAATAAGTATAAAACATTCATAATCAGCCGCTTGTGAATAGACTGGAAGCTGGCCCCATTATGCCTGAGACAAAGCTCGGATAATGACAACGTTACCGATGCGAGCAGATTGTCACTGCGGACACCAATTAGCTTGGCCAGCCTAGTAACAAAGGCAGTACCTATTTTAATTTTCTAAAAGGCAAGGATGGTGAGGTGTTAGAGGGGGTTGATCGGACAGGTCAGTCCGAGATGTGTCTGTAAGCGTGGCGAAAATAGGCGGCTCCAGAGTGTTTGTTCTCGAGACCCTACAGCCCCTTCGGTGCCGAAGATGAGCGCGGCGGCTTAGCCGTAAAGAGTCTAGTATGCCCTTTATCCCTCTCCCCAGGGGCGTTGGAAAATGTAAGAGAATATCATCATTTCGGCCGAATAAAGTCCACTGCTGGACACATGCCTCCCTCAACGATCACCACAACGACCGACATCTGTATGTTGTGTGCTCATCGGGGGGTTTTGCCATAATCACCACGCTTGGCAGGCGGGTTGGCGATCGCAGTTGAGTTGTTAATGTATTCGAAGGACGCTGCTGCCCATCCTTCGGCTAATCCCATAGTCGCCTTTTACGACGCCCACAGGATGAGATGGGTTGGTGCTATTCGTAGCCGGCACCACACGGCACAAGAGAACATATAGCCCGGATAAAAAAAAGATAACGTGATTATTGCACAAATTGCATTAGCTTTCGTTTTCTATGCCACATCCACATTCATACATAATCAGGTCACATTAGAGTGGACTAGAATCTAGGTCTTATCTCCGTACAAATTGTTCTATTGTCTACGTGTCACCTGACCTAGATTGGAGAGACGTGATTAGGGATAAAATGTTACAGTAAATAAAGTTGAGCCCATCTCGATGTATGTGATTACTAGTGTTTACTCGTATTTAGGAAATAATTTGTTTTATACTAGCTTTACCCTACCACGCGTTGTTGTGGCTAGATGGACATATTTACAAAATGAATTTAATTATGAATAAATAAATAGAATATGAGTCCCCTGAATTAATAAAAACATGCGCGTATATGAATACAGCAATCTGTAAAAGATTCAAAACGATCGGAAAAGAACTTTAGGAGATTTGCGATTTTGAACAAACGAACATTACATTTTTATATACATAGAAGATTTTTATGAATCGAGCCTTGCTTTTCTTGAGGGAACTGTCCCTTACTGTACCAACGCAGACTCAGAATTGTAGCCTGTGACAAAAGTCTGTCACGGGCGGATTCATCACGGACTTGACACGTGACTAATAAAGATGGGCAGGACGCTTAGAAAAAGCTCGTTATGAGAGAATTAGAGAGTTATCGTCTGTTTCAGACCTAAGTATGTACCTCATATCAAATGTGTGTTTTAAAACGCGCTCTGACTGCGGAAGTTAACGAGAAGTAGTATCAAGCTTAACCGATAACATCATTATCTGACTAGTAATTCCGCGCAACCCACCATAAATTGTCTGTGCTGACTGCTAGTCAGACAAATAAACTTTGGCTTTTGAAGGATATTAAACTGTCTCTTGTAGTGAGAACTAAGCAACACCTGTATTGAAATCAGCCGCGATTGTGTTTCTTGTATGTCCAAAAAAGTTAAATCTCTATATCGTTAAATACGAACCACACACTTTTTCACGGTAACACGTTAGAAATCCTCATGGAATGGTGTGCCGGGGCCATAGATATTAGAAGAAAGGAGATATGCCATGTAGTTTAAAATGTATGCGAGCTTAGAGATTTCCCCTACAGTTTTTAATAAAAACACTAATGCACACAGTTGCAAGTTCTCATCCAATGAACTGAATAAACACAACTTTATAATTGACTACTCATACTACAACACACCTACGACTTTGGAGGCAGCTAATCGTGCCGAGCGTACGGACTGCACACAGCGGCTATACTACGCAACGCGTAAGTTTATTGGGAGTACCGTTCGCTGTTCTATTTCACTGCGTTTGTTATTCACCGAATGCTAGTTAAAAGTGGTAGGTAAGAAGCATTGTATTTTGTACAAAAATAATAATGTCGTTCTGCTCCATCAATCCAAATGTAACATAATAAAGAAAACAATAATTTTAATTCATTAATTTTATAGACAAATACAAGAAAATTCTTACACTTATACTCGTATATGTTATATGATTCCTTACTTGATAAAGTCATTACTTTCGCTTCGGTTTTTGCGTGTTATTTCCGAACCACACGACACTTTAACAAAGTATAGCTTACGCGATCGAATCTCAACTGATGTCATAAAAAGGGCATTTTTTTCGACATGTCTGGATTGTGCATGTCGCGGTTACGCCCCCGTACCACTTCTCCTTATTTCCTATTTCTGTGACCGGAGCCTTTGCCGATTAAAACCATACAAGTGGTCATCTTCAGCACCGATGGGGGCTGTAGGTTCTCGAGAGCTAACACACTGGAGTCTACGATCCTTTCACCTACCATTTTCTTAACTTCTACTTTCTTTTCAGGTCCTAGCACACACGTTACAAGGTCTGGGCCAAGATGAGGGCATGTACCAGCAGTACATACCCCTGGCGTTGCACCTGGCCGACGAGTTCTTCCTCACACACCCTTCGAGAGATGTGCAGCTGCTTATCGCGTGCTGCATCGCCGACGTGCTCAGAGTGTACGCCCCGGAGGCTCCATATAAAGATCAGGAACAGGTAAGGTTTGATTGGGTACGAAGTATACTTTGTTGAAATTTTACAGCAATATTTTATTTTATCTGACTATACGGAAAAGCTAGCTTTGCGAAACTTTAAGACAAGTATGTACTGGGTGGTATCCGATCGAAAGAAGTTTGCCTTTTGCCGTAATCTTCTTTTGCAGTTTTGGATGTATTTCGTCGAACAAATTTTCCATTTCAGGGAAGACACTTCGTGAAGTTTTGATGGATTGAGTTTACGACTGAAGCTTCGGTGATTGGTTATACTATTTGAGATTGCTGTTTTTCTGAATGTATATACTTATAAATATAGTAGTTTCCATATGGCAAGGACAAAATCATCACATCCGCCCGTAAACGTCCACTGCTGAAGGTGTATCTCTCAATGACTGCTACGATGAATGGTCCCAGGGGATATTGCATAATCACCACACTTGGCAGACGGATTATTGATCGTAGTATGATGTTATGAGCATACGGAAGGACGCTGCGGCCGTTCTATCGTTATCAACCCTAACTAGGCTTTTACGACACCTATGGGTGAATAGGGGTGGTCTATTTTTACCAGGATCCACACTGATTGCAATCATCATCATCATATCAGCCAAAGGACATCCACTGCAGAACAAAGACCTCTACAGATTTCGAGAACGAACGGTTATATGCCCTCGCATCCAGCGACTCCCAGTGACCTTCACCAGGTCGTCTATATACCTCGTTGGAGGTTGTCCCACGTTGCGTTTTCTGGTGCGCGGTTTCAACTCGAGAACCTTTTTACCCCAATGAGCATCAGTTCTACGAGCAATGTGCCCCGCCCATTGCCACTTCAGTTTATCTATCCTTTCAGCTATGTCGGCAACTTTAGTTCTTCTACAGATCTCCTCATTTCTGATTCGATCTCGTAGAGAAATACCAAGCATAGCTCTCTGAGCGAGTCTTGAGCTTACTTATGAGGTCCATGGTTAGTGACCACGTCTCTGTTCTATATGTCATCATTGGTAACAAATTGCAACTGGATCGCAAGGATATTACAAATTTGTAAAAAAAAAAATACAATACATGTTGACGATTTCGAATCTCTTGATATTTATTCATTCATGAATATGGACGCAGACTAGGGAAACCTTTCAACTCGAGTGAAGGAAAATCTTTCCTAAGTTTAATTGGATATCGCAAGTTAGTTCTCAAGTCTGTAAACATTGATATACGGGATTCTAAGTAGTACATAAGTCGTTATTTATTGCTCCAAGTAAAATTTTAAAATTGTGTCAGTTTTGCGAGCCACTCAAGTCAAAACTGATGTCACTCAAAGTTTTCCGGTATTGAATACGGGAAAACTCTATTATAACTAACGGTTTTATGATATACTACAATAAATAACCAGTCTGTGTTGAAGGTCAATGTTGTTCGGAGACTCGAATTCGACTTCATCATCATTCCAACCGAAAAACCTCTACTGCTGGGTAGCTGGCCTTCCCCAAAGATTGCCCTAATGACCGGTCTGGATTTATGTTGTGTACTCATTGGTGGTTTTGTCATAATCGTCGCTTGACAGGCAGACTTGGTGATCGCAGTTGAGTTGTAAATTTACTTGAAAGATACTGCTTTTTTTACTTTTACTACACCCACGGTAAAAGATTTGGTGGTGAACACCACACCAAAGTGTTCGGAGTATGATATTTTATTCCAAATTGATGCTACCTTTCCTTCGTATGCAACTAAGTCTTTCTTTCTCCTCATCAGGTAAAAACAATATTTCTGTTCCTGATCAACCAGCTGCAAGGACTGCGCGACCCAAAAGACCCGGCCTTCAAGCGCTACTTCTATCTGCTGGAGAATCTGGCGTACGTGAAGTCGTTCAACATGTGCTTCGAACTCGAGGACTGCCAGGAGATATTCTGCGCTCTGTTCTCGCTAATGTTTAAGATTGTCAAGTGAGTGGCTAGTTTCTTTATATCTAGAATGTTCCTAGCCCTGATAGTAGGAAAATGTATTTTCAACTAAATGTAATAGTGTCATCGTCACTAGATGGACACGGTGTTCTTTGCTTATGCTTATATTGAAGATTGCCAAGTAGGTGACAGTGTTTGAGGTATTCCGGAATGTAAATGGCAGTACCTACTCAATATTAGCTTAATCATATCAGCCAAAAGACGTCCACTGCTGGACAAAGGCACCCTTCATGAATTTGCCAGTATTCATCACGCTTAGCGAGTGGGTTGGTGAGCGCAGAATCGCCGCTGTTCACGAAATCGACCCTGCTGCCCATCCCTCTAAGTTGCCTTTTACGACATCCACGGGAGGAGATGGATTGGTGTGCTATATTCTTAACCCGGACAACATACGGATGTTAAGATTCTTGTAGATAATCTCAAAAAGAGATTGATAAGTCATCAGCCAATAAATAAATCCTTTATGCTTATGACTTCTTATTCAACGCTTATAGAAGTATGGTACTACGATCGAAGTCGTTATAAAAGTCAGTAAATATATATAACCCAAAGTTATATTTCAAGTCCAAGTGACAGATGTATTGTTTTTTGTTAATAATTAAAATTCTTGCAATCTGTATTTATTTTTATATTGTTGTCATTGGATGTCATAGATGATTTCGCAAATGAAATGGCACGTTCGTTGTTTGCAATTGTACCTGTGTATTTTTTTACTATTTAAACTGACTGAGACCATTTTTCCTCCAAAATAATATAATTTTAGTTTTATTTCCTTGTATTTTTACCTACGACAACGGGTACCCAAACGTATTCGTTCCACAAACATCCAACTCTCTGGTTTAGAGTGCCCTAGTCGCCTTTTACAATATCAGCAGAGTAGTGCTATATTCTTAATCCAGTTACCACACGGCATGTATTCGCTCAGAGCGCAGAAATCGGAATACTCTCAGAACTGCCCGTAATCATAGATAGGTATCCGAATAACAAACGGGGCTAGGAACTCCTCTTCGATGATCGTAGGGGTATCGAAAGTTGTAGTAGTAAAACTGAATTATCCCTGGCAGATTTTTAGCTACGGCCACCCTGTCTTATTTAATTATGATTTAATCTATTTGGGTTGGCCTGTTAAAAGACCGATCTGCCTTTGGAGCAGAGGAGTTCGTATGTGGAGACCGAGGCTCGGCAAACGATAGTGTGGGACACCAGCCAGTTGAACTGACCGCGACGACCTAAAGAAGGATGCTGGGACAGATTGGATGCGGAAGGTGGAAGACCGGGTGGTATGGCGTGGAGGGAGTGGCCTATATCCAACAGTGGACTGCGATAGGCTCAGATGTTTGATTGGCGCGAGTGATGGTACCTCTGGTGCTGCGAGCGATCATAGGTTACGGTAACCGCTTACCATCAGGCGGTCTGTATGCTTGTTTGCGACCTCATCATTTCATCATTTCGGCCGAATAAAGTCCACTGCTGGACAGGCCTCCCCCAAAGATCACCAAACAACCGATATGGGTGTGTACTGTGCTCAGTGGGGGGTCTTGCCATAATCGATGTTTGCGACCTAAATGTTTAAAAAAAAGAAATAATTGATTAACTATGTTTTATTTTTATTTCTCTCAAAATAATGTTTTATTCCTTTTTCTCTTTAGCACGGAACACTCAACAAAAGTGAAGTCCTTTATGCTGGACGTGCTCTGCCCGCTTATCACGGAGTCCGACGTAGTCTCCAATGAGCTGCTGAACGTGATCCTGATAAACTTGGTGGAGCCAAACAAACGCGAGCATAAGTATGCGTACTCGCTCGCCAAGGAACTAATCGTAAAGACCAGCGAGACACTAGAACCATATATACAAGCTGTGAGTAATTTTGAGTGTTTTTTCCTTATTTTGGCTTATTCAGACATACCACATCATTCCCATAGCGTGCGAATTTTATTTAAACTATACCATATACCAACCGAATCACATAATCTATATTGGCTGGGGGGTAACGCAGTGAATATCGACCACTCGCAAGTGAAAACCTCCGCTAGCGACACAATTCTCCAAAGTTCTATTGAAGTTCTTGTTTTGACACTACGCAATTATAAGCCTTTTGGTAACTACTTCGCTACGGCGGTTGTGTGGGTGTTGTTACAACTTACGACCCTGGGATCCTGATGAAATTAAAATTTACCAAATCAACACTACACACTTTATGTAGTTTTACATGAAAATCTCTAATATAATTATCGTCAAACTTGTACTGATCGCAATTATCGCACTGTATTTCGCTTCATGTTCACTGTTTTGTATTCCAGCGTAAATGTCTCCTTCCGCCGACCAAAAGTTTGTAGAAAATTTTAGGCTCCGTAGTACTGGCACCAGAGGGATTATTCCCGGAATCAATAATGTACAAAATGTAATTCCGATCTAGTCTCAATGCCGTAAATGTCACAAATGGTACTCTCCTAAACTAACAAATAACGTCAAACATGTTAAATGTGATGAGATCGAAAATGGTCGAAGGTTGATCGAAGCCAAAACGGTATTCTGCTAACATTCTGAACTAAGATAGGTAAAATTGAGATTGAAATATTATAAGGGTAGATTGAGGTATGATCTCGGGCGATGAAAATCGTATTGAACTTTAAGAGGAGTACCTATAATACCAATTATTTGTCAATTCATAATTTAATTTCAGTTCAGTCAACTTTCAGCCATCGTGTAAATTAATTATGAGAATTGGCTCTCAGATTGCGTCACTTGCCACAGAACTATCCAGAACACAAGAAGTTTCTAGATTCCGTAGTACTGCCACTAGGCACCAGATAGATATGCACTAGCACCAGACCGCCACGTTCCGCTATTAATTACTGGATGGCGTAACAGTATGCTACTTCACAGTTAGTGTATAATCTATGAGCTGATATCGCATTGTGCATAGGCCTTCCTTGCGAAGAGATCGGATTAAACTTGATGTGTAGTGTAGCCGTGTGTATATTCATTATCATTTGAGTTGCCCATGGAAAAAAAAAGATCCAGTTCTGATATATGATTAATTTGTTGTTCTAGTTTTGGTAGTCTATTGATAAGTTATTTTTTGGTGACAGTTCTCTTATTGTAAGAGTCCAGGTAGGTAGATACCACCCCAGTGCCAGATATTGGCCACCAAGCAGTGGTGATTAAACTTTAATTAAACTTTAAAGACATTACTGTTTACCGGTTTTAAAGGTACTGTAGCTAGTGAAATGAATGGGCTTAAGAGACAACTACTAACGTCTCGAGCTGGTAAATGCTGTGTGGTCCCACGCGGGACTAGTCTTGGGTAGCATTACATATTGTTATGTGCAGGCGTGAGGCTTATCATGCGAATGACTTACTAGTCTCATCACGGGGTCATATAAAAATGTTTTTATTTGCAATAAAATATTTCATGGTTTTACATCATGTCAACCAGAAGACGTCCACTGCTGAACCACTGAACCAACCACATTATGACTAATGTGTGCACATTATCCTTTTCATGATAAAATTGATTAACGTTCATACCAATTAACTCATTTTGTAATTACATTCCGATTTTTTCAAGTGCAATTAATTGATTTAGTTTTAGTAGCTTCAAATTTTGGAACTATATAATGTATGTAGTACATCATTTTCTCGCCCCCGGTCTCCAGTAACTTGAGGTCGGCGCAATGTATTTTCTGCTTCCATTTTTCCCTGTCAGCCGCCACCTTAACATTTACTCCCTTTTTACTTTTCTGTGTGTAGCTATAGTACAGTAAAATGTTAATGTAATCTTCATTGTCTTTTATAGTTCTTCAACCATGTTTTAATTCTCGGAAAAGAAGAGAAAAATCTCCTCATATACTCTAAAGTTTATGAGCTTATATACGAGCTTTACCAATGCTGCCCGTCTATTCTCCTCTCGGTGCTACCACAGTTGGAGTGCAAGCTAAAATCAGCACAGTTCCCAGAAAGATTAAGTGGCGTGGCTTTACTAGCTAGAATGTTCTCTGAGCCAGGATCAGAGCTCGCCAAACAATATCCAGCGTTATGGCGGGCATTCCTAGGCCGCTTCAACGACATCTCAGTACCAATTAGAATCAAATGCGTACAATACTGCATGCATTTCCTAGTTCACCACCCAGACCTGAGAAAAGATATTACGGAGACTTTAAAATTGCGACAGCACGACGCCCATGAGCAAGTGCGTTACGAAGTAGTAATGGCAATAATAGCGACTGCGCAAAGAGATTTCCAAGCCGTCGCCGAGTCAGAAGACCTCCTACACTTCGTCCGCGAAAGAACGCTCGACAAGAAATTCAAAATTCGAAAAGAAGCTATGTCTGGTCTAGCTTTAATCTACAAGAAATTTTTAACAGAGGAAAGTGTGCCTCCGGCAACTGAGAAGGCAGTTCAATGGATCAAAGACAAAATCCTGCACGGATATTACATGACAGCTTTGGAGGACAGATTGCTGGTAGAGCGACTCCTAAATACATCGCTGGTTCCGTACACGTTGCCGGCTCCGATTCGTATGAAGAAGCTGTTTTACTTAATGTCCAATGTGGATGACAACGCCACGAAAGCGTTCATAGAATTACAGAAGCATCAATTAGTTGTGCGTCGTACTGTCGCCGAATGGATTGAGCTGCACAGAAAACCCCCAACGCCCGCAGTACAAAAGGAAATGATTGCTAAAGTACTGCATATTAGTTCGAAGTTCTTGCCCGAGTCAGTGAAGTCTCAGGAGTTCCTGAATAAGTTTTCCCAGCATATGAAACAGGCGCCCGAACTGTTGCAGGGAATGGAGACTATTTTAAACCCTAACGTCAGCTGCGAAGTTTGTGTTCGTACTACAGTGAGTATAAATATTATTATTATAACGTTATTATCTTCTAAGTCTATCGTTAGCTCTCGCTTGGCATAGACCTTTCCCAAGGGAAATCATGCCCATAGGAAATACCATGCAGGCAGAAGATATAAAGGTCTTATCCAGCCGAATCATAAACTGGCCAGTCTTAGTATTATTAGTACCGCTTAAAAAGTACAAAAGTATTTCACAATAATTAAAGTACAAATGGCGTAGTGATATAGTTTTTATTAACCTGTGTACGCCTCAGTATTGTGTAGCCGAGAAATAGAAATATGTTTACACACTAACGACAGCAATAGACGACATTGAATATTGGAATTCCTCCTTTTTTGTTGGTTTTTGAGTTGGATTCGTGTTTTTGCGTAAAGGGGCGCGCTGAGCATGGTGGCGTTAATAGGTAAATATTGTGTTTCTTCTTACACAATACAATGTTTAAGTTTTCTATAAAAAAGCAGAAGCCTATTAACCGTATTCTGACGCGATATACATATACCTAACTTTTATCCGTAGGGCGTCTGCCGGAAAGATCACATGCGATCAGATCTTTTAAAATGTACATAATGATTTCTTCTTTTACCTTCCAGTCAAATGTACTAAAGAAGCTGGGTCAGCCGGTGATGACGAACCTCTACTACAACACAGTGAAGATGTTGCTAGAGCGCGTCAGTTCTGTGATGATCGACCGCGACGCGTTGATCATACTGGTTGGGTATGTGGAGGGCGCCGTGAAGGGAACCGACCCGTCTATGGCTGAGGAGTGCGGTATGTTTATTCCTACCTAGCCACGCGGTTTCACCCGCTATTCCATGTAAATGTTATTTTTATTTCCGAGATAAAAAGTAGCCTCTGTCACTCTCCGGCTCATAAACTATCTATACCCAAAAATCACTTTGCTTCTGGTGCTCGGTTGCTACGTTAAAGAAGGACAAACAAACACGTAATAGGGATATTTGAACATTTGGGCTCTTGATAAAATTATTGCACCACTTGCATCTCCTTCCGTGGATGTTATAAAAGGCGACTAAGGGACATTAAATAATAATGGGTGGCCGTGTCCATTCTGTGGAACAGCCATCATTGTCTCACCAGCCCGCCTGTCAAGCACGATGAGTACACACGGCTACAGCTTCCAGTATAAGCTGATCTCGCATTGTATTGGCTTTCGGTATGATAAGAGATCAGCGTAAACTGGTTGTGTATAACTTGATGTGTAGCCGTATGTACGTAGTAAATTCCCCCAAAAATTACAATACAATTGTGGAAATCTATGCGGGTGGTCCTGATTCAGCGTTGCTCCTCCTTTGGCTGATCTAAGGATGACATTTTCATATCGCACAACTGGCGAAGGCGTTAAAACAAAACAATGTTGTCAACAGGCATCGACTTAAAGAAAGCAGCGGAACGCGGCCTAAAGCTGCTGGTGATGCTCTCCTTCGTGTTCCCCGCGCACTTCCTGCACGAAGACGTGCTAAACCGGCTGACGTCACTGCTGGAGCTGGATGATGAAACCGTCGCGCCGCATATACTCGCTGCGCTCACCTTCCTAGGCAAATACAGGCCGCTCAGTGAGTAATGACAACACTATGCTAAAATGCAACGTATGGTGCTGGCTATCACAACCCCAACTCTTCCCGTGGGTGTCGTGTCCTCACGAGTAAATTTACAAATCAACTGCGATTGGCAACCCGCCTGCAAAGCGTGGCTATTATGGCGAAACCCCAATAAGCACACAACATAAACCTAGACCAATTGCTAAGTGCGATCTTTGTGAAGGAAATTTCCAGCAGTAAAATATTACAAAACAAATCCTAATATTTATCTATTATATAAATCATGGGTAATTTGCGTGCTGAACATATAATAGCAAACGCAAGTAATCAGAGACGTGAATGTCATCCATAGTTGGATCGTCGCATCAGTGCAGAAATGTTCAGCCCACAAGAATGTAACATAAATAATAATTATTCTGAAAGTGATGCATTGTTCTTATGACATTAACCCACTGACCTCTATTATACATGTTGTATATTAGAGGTCAGCGCATTAACCAAATACCTATTATACATTTTTATTAATAGTTGACAGTACAAATGCGTCTTTGTCACAGAGAAATACAGACCATTTTCGATCGTTTGGTATCATTACCTTAATTTTAACTAGTTGTGGATTGTATAATTTTTGTAGAACCATGGTCCTTATGCTGTATTTTTTTATGCTGATAGCAACAGTCTCCTGTATGTTTTGTTTGCATTTAAACCTCTATATTTGACAGGTGAAGCGTGCCCTGTGCTGTTCCCGCGGCTTATCACACTGTGCAAAGCGTACGCCGAAGTCGGCACACCGAAACAGGCCAAGAATGCTGTCAGGTAATAAATGTTCAATAAAAAAAAAGTTATGGCATATCTGTGGCCTCTGATCTGGTTATTAAATTCCTATATTTGACTGGGATGGCTCGATATAGCAGCTATGCACGGATTTAAGCAATACAGCAGAACCTTCTCGAACAATGCCTAATGAATACCATACTTAAGTCCCTTATCATAACTTGATATTTTCGTCATTAGCTCTGGAATGTACAGAGACCGTAGTTGGTTATTTATTTTCGTTCATGACTTCTTCATAAAATAATGTTTGCATATCGGAACGTAGAGCGTGCTATGTTTGGGATATCACTAACAGACTCGAGTCCGGAATACTGAAATCCGACAAAGGGCTAGGTGTCGGACAACGTATAACGGCTCTAAAATGGCGATGGGTAGAACACTTGGTTGAATGATTGCCGAGAGATGGCAGACGAAGTTTTCGTAGAGTAGATGCCTAAGCCTAATACGTAATGCGTACCACAGGAGAGTGAAGGCTATTAAGTTGAGTATGGAAAAGGATGTCAATAATGATGGTAGTGATTCCTATTGTATGACTTATTTTACCGGTAGTAAGTCTCTTATTGCAAGAGTGAGTTAGGTAGGTAGGTAGGTAGTTACGGCACAGTTGTGGAAGCGACCACGATACCGCACAGCACACGCTTGAGGAGTGATTGCCGTGCGTGGGCTGCCGGGCGGCGGATTCTGGTCGATTAGATCGGGCAAGATCTCTCTGCCGGCAGTAGTGTCTGCTATGTTGGCAGAGTATGAAAATAGGAGTGCAGTGGTCTTCTGTGAGAGCTTTATGCTGCAGAAGGAGACCGCAGAGCGGGATCGAGAGAGGGCCGATCCCGCACGGAGAAGGACTAGACGGCGCCGGGGTAACAACCGTCCCGACACCCAGGTCCAACGCGCCTAAGTCTCCCGCTGTCGTTATATGGCGAGGGGGCCTCGGGGGATCGCGGGCGCGTGGATCGTGTTCATACCGAGTGACCTCCGGGAAGACGGCGGTGCGCACGTGGTCACGTGCCGCCGTGTGCACAGTGAGGCGTTGGGGGATCACCTACAATACCCCCGAGAAGTGCCTGGGGGGTGGCCTTTTTACAGTCGCTCCCGTCACCTAGAGGGCGTGGCTGCCTTACAGTCATCCCCTCCGAGATGTGCCTATAGGCGTGGCACCAGTGGACGGCTCTAGTGTACGAGGACCTGGAGCTCCCCTTCGGTGCCGAAGATGATTACTCCGGTGGTTTTAGCCGGTAGGAGTCCGGCATGCCCCTCCGTCCTTCCCCGGTACGGAGAAAGTACATGAAGTATTTCCACCGGGATAATAAAAAAATTAAAAAACGTAGGTAGGTACCACTCGGCCAGATATTCTGCTGCCAACCAGTGAAGTTTAAACTTTAGACATTACTGTGTAGCGGTGTATATAGACGGTGAAGTCACTGGGCATAAGAGACTAAATAACTGATGTCTTTAGATGACGAGCGCAGTGTGGTGCCACGCAGGGCAACTCCTGGGTAGCAGTAGCAGTCGTTATGGGCAGGCGTGACACTTACCGCAGGGCAAATGACTTGCTCGTCTCGCCACTGTGTTGTATAATAAAGTGATAATTTCAACTGTTCCTGGTTTAATCTATCTAGTCCCTCTTTTTCAATTTGCCACTTTTAATTACATTAGTTTTATAAGATTGAGTAATGTCTTGTTTCTCGACTCCCCAGATGTCTATTCGTAAATGTACCGGAACAGAGGACGCAGATCTTCACTGAGATCCTGGACACGTTAAAGGCGACGCTCTCGCCTCACTCTGAACACTACCGCACCGCAATCGTGACGCTCGGACATATAGCACACAACCTGCCGGAAAACTTCCCCGTGCACATCAAGAACATTGTCTCTAGGAAGGTAAGAATGAAATAAATATTCAGGTATCAATGTTAACGACATGAGGTACCCAGTTTTGCCTAGACCACGGTAGTACCTGAGGTCAATAAGCTCGATAAAGTCCGCTTCCGTCAGCCACACTGCTGTTCCATGCAGTCCTCTGAGCTGCTCTCTGCCTCTGAGCCATAGTACAGGCTAAATGATTTCGTATTGTTTTTTTTGGAGGAAGCTTGAGATAGAAAAGTTCCGTATTGGCGTTATAGTCACTACCTGCCTACCTTGTCTCCTCGCATGGACTGCATTCACATTGGGTACATATATTATAACATTGAATAATTAAATTTATGTTATCATAACGCTTTCTGAGTGTTGGTCAGAGCGTTTTTACTGTGATCTTAGATTAATCGAAGTGGCGGCACCGCCTGAGGATGCAATTCGCGTACGAGAGCGTCGTCGAGGCCGTCCTGCCGCTCTTTAGAGCCTGGCTCAAGAGGCGAGCGCGAAACCTACCCGACGCGATGTCCCGATACAGTGCCACCATTGAGGAAGCGACGCGGATACCGCACAGCACATGCCCAAGGACTGCCCTGCGTGGGTGGCCGAGAGGCGGATCCTCTGAGGTCGATCTGATCGCGCAAGATCTCTATCAGCGAGCGGTAGAGTCGGTTGGTTATATTGGTAGAGTACGAAAATTGGAGAGCATGTTGTCCTGAGAGAGTGTCATACTCCAGAAGGAAACCGCAGAGCGGAATCGGGAGAGGGCCGATCTCGCACAGAGGAGAACGTGATGGCACCGGGGTTACAACCACTCCGACGTCTATGTCCAACTCGCCTGGACCCTCTGCCGTCATTAATTATATGGCGGAGTGCAACGGGGGTCGCCGGCGCGCGGTATCGGAAGTCGCGCGCGCTCATATCGAGCCACTGCCATGAGGACGCCGGCGCGCACATGATTATGTGGCGCCGTGTGCGCAACAAAGCATTTGGCGAGACTTCGGGGGGAACCTTTACAACCCTCCAATATGTACTGGGGGGGAGAGCTTTCTACAGTTACCTCCTAGGGGATGACCGCTTTACAGTCACCGCCTACGAGATCTGCCTAAAGGCGTGGTTGGTGCTGAAGATGACCGCTCCGGTGATTTTAACAGGTAGGAGTCCGGCATGCACCTCTGCTATAATTCCCTGAGGTGGAGACAGCTCATGAGGAATTTAAAAAAAGCATCTTAGATTATAGTGGGGTAATTTATTCCAGACCAAAATCGTAATTACATTAATCAATTATTTCCACCAGATCGTAAAAGAGCTGTTGGTCCGCGAGGGCGGCGCCAGTTCATCAGTGCCGGACGAGCCCTGGTGTCCCGAAGACCAGCTGCCCGAAGAAACGCGCTGCAAACTAGAGGGACTGAAGTGTATGGCGCGTTGGCTACTAGGGCTCAAGAAAGACGAACTGTCGGCACAGAAAACCTTTAGGATGTTGAATGCGTTTATAGTTCACAAGGGAGATCTCTTACAGGTGACTGACTTTATCTTTTGCTTGTTGCTTATTTACTGCTTGGTTGTCTTCAAAGGCTGAATAATAGTAATTACATAGGGACTGGTGACGAGGGCAGATTGATGCCGTCCCTTCTTATATTTAAATAAATTCAGATTGTGAACATGTTGCATTAAGGTTGTGGGTTCAGAACCTGGCGTGTACCAATGTGTTTTTTTTATTATATATTATGTACTTCCTTAGTTTGACGACACGGTTGGTGCAGTGGCTTATACAGTCGGCTGCTGTGGTTCGTGGCGTGGGTTCGATTCCCGCACGGAACAATTATTTGTATGATCTGCAGGTAGTTGTTCCGGGTCTGGGTGTCTTGTGTGTGGATTTGTGTCTGTAAACGCACCCACGACACAGGAGCAATCCTAGTGTGGAGCAACGTTTTTAAGTTAAAATCTTAAACAACCACTGACTGTAGCTGAAAGAAAGACAGTTACTGGCTGATATTATACAATAATATTGCAAATTTCAGTACATACACTTTTTTGAAACAGGCAAAAATTACAATATCAGAAATAATTTCCAAATTCTTATGATATCAATGTAGAGGGTTTGTACAATAATTTAGTCTTGAACAATATTTCGTAAACGCCGAATTAAGCACTTTCATAAAAAACAAAGTAAGTGTTGAGATTTATGTAGTATTATTTTATACTAGCCATTACCTGTCCAGTTCCCTGGCCACGTAAATTGAAATTTAGTGAAAGTAGTTTTGTTAATTCATCATCATATCAGCCTAAACACGTCCACTGCTGAACAATGGCCTCATTCACAAACGATCGGTTACATGGCACGAGTCGTCATTGTCATTTTTACGACATCCACGGGAGGAGATGGTTCATTTCAATTGCTGAAATGTGAATTCAAATAATGTTGTCATCCTATATCCAAATGTCACCTGTTGCCTATCGACCTCTATGCATGCAGTTTGAGCGTGTTGGCCACTTCCACATATATATTAGCAGTAAGATGAAGAGACAAACGGCATCACCCAAATCTTGGAGCTCGATCGATCCGCTCAGTAGGATCTTCGCGTCGTGACTCCCGGAATCCTCTAAGCTAAATACATATACACGTCAGCCTGAAAACATCCCCTGCTGAACATGTGCCTTCTAATCAGCAAGCCTCCCAAGTAGTCCGAAAGGATATTGCCATAATCACAACGCTTGGAAGGCGGATTGGTGATCGCAGTATGATATGCTACGCAAGGAAGGATGCTGACCAGACGATCAACCCTTTGTCGCCTTTTAATACACGACAGGCGAGAGATGGACGTTTCTTAACATTAGCTTTCAAGTCTTTCCAATACAATACTCATATACATTGTGTTGTTCCAGCAAAATCGCCTGTCAAAAGCTGAGATGGCGCACCTCCGGCTAGCGGCCGGCGCGGCCATGCTCAAGATCTGCGAACAGAAAGGCGTCGGCGACCAGTTCACCGCAGAGCAGTTCTACAACCTGTCGCATCTTATGATCGTACGTAGCATAGTGCATTCTACTTCTGGCAGGCATATGAGCAGCTTGTGTGTGCTGGCTGAAGTAAATAACAAAAATAATAAACTTTTACTAGCTAGCTTGGGTCAGAGTTGTTCAAGCCGCACAAAGACCTCAGTTTGGTTTAACGGCATCTGTGTGATGACAACAATCAGGACCGAGGATTTTTCGTACCCTTCGAAGCACGGATATGCATCATTAAATAATACCACTAAGCTAATACCCATCCATAGTCTGAACGCGCCGAGCATCGCTTAACCTCACTGATGTTTACTGATCAGTGAATGCAACTGGCTATGAAGATCACTTTCATTTTACCGAAGAAATGATATGAGGGTAATTAATCCATTTCGCAAGGAGTAAGCTTCTACCTATTCTATTCACTTCACCTATTCTATTCACTTCACCTATTCTTATCTTATCCTTCCAGGCGGGATGGTTTCTCGGTTCTTTCATTACTTACAATAAACACAAAGACGGAAGGAATCTTTATTGCGGGGAAATTTGCCAGTACTCACCACGGTTGGCAGGCGGGTTAGTGAGTATGGATTTTGTTCCAAAGAAGGGACGCTGCTGCCCACCAAGGGGTGGTTTAGTATACCTTAGTCGCCTTTTACGACATCAGCGGGAGGAGATGGAGTGGTGCTAAGTTCCTAATCCGGACAGTATGCCGAAAGTCAAGACACCACAATTGTGTAATAAGAAATAAATAATGAAAGTGATAAAATATTGTTTTTCCGTTTTAGGATGAAGTACCTCAAGTCAGAGAAGCTTTCGCTACAAAATTACACAAAGGATTGTCAAAGGTAACATGACGTATTTTGCACATTGTTTGCGATTCTTGAACAGGTTCTCGAGTAGTCATATGGCAAAAAACCTGTACACTTTTGCAAGGGTAGTTGCATTGAGAGCATAGAGGCTTACGAACATAAACTGTACATAAACATAAACTTACCTTAACAAGAACCAATTTATTGCGAATGTTTTGGTATAAATGTATGCAACATTTGACGCCAGATACGATTGCGATTTGATAATGTTCAAGCCGGCCCGTGCTATGCAGTAGTTTTAAATAATATAGTAATGTCTGAGGTTTTCGCAATTATTACTCATTATTATTAAGATTAAGATTAAGATTCTTTATTTGTAAAGTTTCTGGTATAACATTATTAGATGTTTGGTATTACATTAAGTTCCTTAAAAACTTGCCAATACTGGCGTACAAATATTATATACACACATTATAAATTATCATTAATATCAGAATCATTAAATGCTTACATCATAAAACTTAAAACATAAAACACTTTTAAACGGATTACATCGAGTATATTATAGATTTTTGATAACTTGCATCATTCGTGGTAGCACGATTACTGACAACATGATGTTTTAAATAAGTCCCAAATTAATTTAAACCAGACCCAGCTGGGGGTTTTTTTGTCCACCAACACACTAATTTATCTCTTAGTTATAATTGTTTCGTGCTCGGCCGGAGACGCGCAGTTTGTCTGGTTAACTAAATGGAACTCCCTTGAGAACACATAAAAGTACGCCTTCGCGAGACACCTGGCAGATGTGAAACATTGAAATTTACGTTAATAATAGTAGTTTATGAAACTGTTGCATAATGAGGGATACTAAAACACGAACGTGTGTTTAATGTCTAGTTATGTACGGTTTCATACACTACTTTATCTTATCTCATACATTGGGCTTGAACCACGCGCTAAAGCGGGCGCTACCACAGATAAGTAATAATTGGAGTCAAAACTTTTTTGTAATGCTATAAAATTCACGCGCTCCGCATATGCAATCCATTAGAAGATTTTTTTATGGTTTATCCGTGGTGATTTTAACTTCTTGGATTTGCCCTGTATTGTAATGGAAAATTAAAAGAGCTATAACATTGTTTTGTTAGAGAAAAAGTGTTCTAATGTGATTCTATTTTTTAATGTTGGTATAGTTTTTATAAAGTACTAGCTTTTACCCGCGGCTTCACTCGCATTGAAGCCATTAAATAAGATTTATTTTTTCAATATGAAGTATCCTATCTTTCTTCTAATACCTCCAAGAATATGTGTACAAAAGTTTCATGATGATCGGTTAAGTAGATTTCGCGTGAAGTGTAACAAACAAACTTACATTCACATTTATAATATTAGTATGATGTCAATATAAACTCGTTTTGAATTTCATGATTAAAATGTTACTATATGAGAGTATATAAAAACATATTTCGATTCATTATCATTTCATTACGAGATTAAACATTTATTTACTTTTATAGACATATTAATCATATGAATAATCATATCTTGAACATAAAAATGAACGTTTTATTCTTACTTATATGTAGTTATAGAGGAAACGAGTTGATATACTACAAGAAAAGTTGCGAGCGTGGGGCTACGTGTGCCGGTTACAGACAAGGCTGGTCGACTGGCACGTCGCGGCGTGTCACAGGAGCCGTTCGTGCCCCCGTATAAGCGTGCCATTCACAATTTGACATAAATAGGTTGTTATAAGTGTAGTGGTCCGGCAGGGCATCCCCAACAAGTGCCTGCCGCTGGACTTCATGGGCATGTACGCGCTGGCGGGGCGCGAGCCCGAGCGGCGCGTGCGCAGCGTGGTGCGCCAGTACATGCTGGCCGACGTGGTGCGGCGCCGCGAGTACGTGCGCAACATCACGGTCGGCACTAAAGGTAAACACATGCGTAAGTACTGCCCCGTAACCCTTCTCGCGGCCCATGCACCTACTAATCTGGGTTAGGTCCCTTTTTTGTCGTGGGGAAATCCTTCCATGATTTCATTTCATTTCCTTTCCAAGGCGGAGGGACATACCGGACTCTAACCGGCTAAAACTCCACGGTGTCCTTGCACTTACCTCTAGCCCCCCGGCGGAGATGCAAACTTGTCTACATTAAACCGCACCCCCGGCAGGTATCGGCCCGTCACTGTTGGACGGGCCACGTCTCTGCGAACTGGCTAGCCGTACATATCTTACACACAGGCGCGTGCAGAATGCACTCACCCCCGTCTCAAGCCTGTATCTGTTCGCTCTTCTTCTCATGGTGGCCAGTGATCGTTCAGCGCCCCGTGGCCTCCGCGCCCGCTCGCTTTAGTGAGGTTTCGGGGGGATCCTTTACAATCCCTCCGGGGAGGATGACCACTTTATAGTCACCTTCTCCGAGATGTGTCTATAGGTGTGAGATAGTGTAATAACACTAAAACCATCCACTGGTCTATGAGGTCTTTTTGCCATGTTTTGTTTATTAGGGGGTTTTGAGTTCCTTATTAAAAATTAAAAGGGGTTTTACGACATGCATGAAATAATTTTATTACAATACTTATATTATGTTCCATATATATTTGACTATGACACAGCATGCAATATTGGTAAATTCATCAAATAAATTTATCAAAATGTAAGATTTATTAAACGTCATTGATATTATTAAGTTTATAGGCAGCTAAAAAGGTTATTTTTTTGTAAATATTGTTATGATTTCATAATTTTCAAACAACTGTGTATATTACCATGACTTAAGAAATCACTTTGTACGCGACGCACCCGCAATACATTGAATACTCTACTACAACCTGTGTTGCCTATGTTTTTCACCTTCCATTTTTGAACATCGCTTGACGCACACGTTTTTACTACTTTTCGTAACTTCCAGGCCCCAAAAGCCAAACTAATTTTTCACTTTAAACATATACGGACATCTGGCTCTTGAACCGGCTGTGTGTACAACAACATTTTTAGAATTATTAGATTTTCTGCATGCAGCATACTACTTGTATTATATATATTACTTATTTTTATTTATTACTACTTACATTATGTATATTTATGATAAAATAACAAAAATCATAGTAAAACGACATCAATTGTGTACACGCTAAACATAGTGTTGTCACCCCGCAGTGGAGCGCGCGGTGAGCCAGCTGCCGCACATCCTGCCGGACTACATGCTGGTGTTCGCAGTGCCCATCCTGTCGCACGACCCCGCCTTCACCGCCTACGACAACGTCGCGCAGCTCAAGGTATGGAAAAAGCCACCAGTTTAGAAATTCTAGTATAAAAATGGATGCACCAAATCTATTTCATGAGCTATATGAAGAAAGAACGGACAATTATCTACACATCAGAAAGAACAACTTGTTCGCCGATCCTTCGTACCCACCATGGCCCCCGCCAGCTCGCCTGTACCACGAGCCCTCTCCTCGCTCAATGCTGTCCTGGACACTAATCTTCACTTTGATTTATTTGCGAGTGGATGGCTGGAAATATTTTTAGTGTGAGAGACTTTGTGAAAGAGATGCATAATGGTGTGTAGTATTTAATTATTGTATACCATTGCAATTAAAGTAAATAAATAAATATCAGCACTGCACGTCCACTACTGTATACAAGCCCCACACTGGTATTTCTCCTGTATCGTGGGTACAGTTTACAGACATACGCGGGAAGCCTTATCTATACAAATAAATAAAATTGAAGTGTCTCTTTGTAATGTCAAAATAACAGCTTTTTACTAAATGCATATGAAAGTATATAGGTTACATATAACAAAAAATCTGTCTGTCTGGCCGGTCGTCTGTCCGTCTGTCTGTCTGCCTGTCTGTCTGTCTATCTGTCTGTTTGTTCCGGGTAATCTCCGAAACGGCTGAACCGATTTTGACGGGACCTTCACTGGCAGATAGCTGATGTTATAAGGAATAACTTAGGCTACTTTTTTTAATTTTAGAAAAATAATTAGGATTCCACGTAAAAAAAGCCCTTGAAATCCAATATATTTATTCTATGTCAAGTGTCTATGTCGAAGTACTCTAAATTTCTTTTAAATTAAACGCGGGTGAAACCGCGGGTCCCAGCTAGTCCTGAATAAAATCCATAATTTAGTATATCTTATGTTTAATAGTATGTACTCCGCATTGAAAGAATACACTTTTATTATTTGTAGATTGTCAAAAACTGTCTGTGGTTTATACTGGAGCCGCTGATCACCCGGAACGACTTTTATTGCTACGGCTTCTACAAGAGCCTGGTGGAACGTATGAAAACCCATAAGGACGCCCTCAATGAGGCAGACGATGCCGTTAATTATGTAAGTATAATTCCTTTGTATTTCACGTAGAACTGATGGCCGTGGGGCAACCTTTTTGCCCCACGCAAAAAGGTTCTCGAGTGGAGACCATGCATTGGAAAACACAGCGTGGGACGGACTCCAGTGAGATGTACAGATGAAATCAGAAACTTTATCGGTGTGGCCTGGTGAAGTTCGCTGGGAGCCATTAGATGCGGGCGGCATGTAACCGGTCGTTGTGGAAATCTATGGGGGAGGCTTTATTCATCAGTCATGGACGTCCTTCCGCAGAATATATGATGATGCTGATGGACATGAATTACTTTCTAATGATGATATCAGCGTCCACAGCTACAGTATAATTATGCAGGATTATTTAGAGAGGATTGGGTGTCCACCTGAGATATTATTATGTACCAGTTAGAAGGGCACTGTAGCTAGGCAAATTACTGGGCATAAGAGACTTAACTTGTCGAGGTGACGAGCGCAGTGTGATGCCACCCAGGACTACTCCTGAGTAGCAATTCGATTATGGGCCGGCACGATGCTTACCTCCAGGTGAATGACTTACTAATCTAGTCACCAAGTAGTATAAAAAAAGACATGTTGGAGCAGCGGCGTAGGTGCGAGGTGGGGATGTATTAAATGAAAAACTGGCGCACTTAAATTGAGGTGGTTTATCTGACTACTTGCTTTACAAAACTGTTGGTTGTTGGATAGCTGGCGAATGTTACTCATACCGAGTCGCCAGAACTTAAAATAATCCGCGTGTTCTAGACCGGCGCGTTGGGGCGATGACGTCATGATCTATAAATAGAAATTTTATATGACGACGCGTGGATTTGATCTATAAATAAACATATTGACAGAAATCTTTTTCGGGGCGTAAAAAAAAAAGCTGCCGCCATATCTTCTGTCACAATTATCGCCCTCGCTCCGCCGGTCTTCGGGCTACGCTCGGGTAGAGAGATTCTGAAGATTCTCTTTAGTCGCGTCACACGCTCGCTGCTTTCTTTGTACCTTATTCCGTAAAAGCGCGCGCGAACGCACTCCACAGAGTTCGACAAACGTCTTATTTATTTATATATATATATATATATATATATGTGTCGATAACCCATACGCTAAGATTAGCGTCAAAATATACAGGGCAATTAAATAAATAAAAAACAGAATTAAACTTTAAAATTGTCAGGATTTATTGTAGTAAAAGTAAAATAAACCTTATAGCTAATACAATGTCTTAATGAATACTCATAATCAAATCATCAAAGAATCAAATCCAATATAAGCTTTACTAGCGTGAGCATTATTAACAACATCGGGAGAACCCATTAATACACACAATTCTCCAATACGATTTTTAGAATTCAAATAAATAATAATAAATAAATTATTTATTTCGATCAACAAAGGATCATACATGGAAAAATAAATCAAAAGACAATAAAATTAAAATGCTATATATCCTACCTACAGTTTTTTATTACTCAGTGCATGAATCATATAGCAATGGTTCAAGTACTGGAAGTCAAACCTCTCAGCGAATAACCTAAGGATGCTGTTGATGCTGGCCCGAACCCTGCGCACCAGGGCTACACATCGTTTCCGCACAGTTGTATAAAAACAATCTACTCGTGATTCAACTATATACAATAACTAGTTTCTACACGTTTATTGCACCGAGGATAATATACCCAACGGATAGTAGCCTTATTACGTAAAGGGGTTCTCTTAACATTTTCATAAGAACCGGTCAATTCAGGCGTCTAAAAATCGTATTATTATTAGTATAATCGGACTTTGATCCATGTAAACCATTTGCAGGAACACCATTTAAATAATTACAGTTCCAATTTGTTTTAATGGAGAAGATACTATTTTTTAAATAAGTGATAGTATCACTTATTATAACGTATTGTGAAAAACGCTATCTGGGGTTAATGTGTAAGATATAATTAAAATGTTAAATAACATATGTGTCTCTTAAGAGTTTACTAATAAGGTTTACTAATTATTGTAACAGATTTCTGCAGCATACCCTTGATCACACTTTTACCTGCTCTAATGCTACCATAATTCATCATAACCGTCTGTAGTTATAAACCTAAGGCTGTAAACGTTGTTTTTTTATTTTATTAACTAATTTGCTTTTATTCTGACCAACAGAAATTATGGGCAGTGTGCGACCTAGCGATGTCTGTGATCTGGACGCGGTCGCAGAGCTTCGAGCTGCGCGACTTCCCGTCGGATGCGCGCATCCCCACGATGTACTTCGCGCCGCAGTCCGAATACTTCGTCAACACGCGCGTTTTCCTGCCGCCCGAGTTACAGGTCAGTGTATGTACACCTTTATGATCTACCTAGTGACACATTAAGGTTTAATTTTTATATGCATTCGTCTTTGGCACCGAACGTGGCTCCAGGTCCTCGATACAATCATAATAGATTTGCCCATTGACGACTGTAAAGCGGTCACCCCGTCCAGCGGTGGGGAGGCGACTGTAGAAAGGGTCCTCACCCGCCTGAGTTACAATTCCCCCAGAAATGTGCCTATATTTCTGGGGGGATCGTAAAGGATCCTTCTCGCACCACCTTCGTCCCAGTGGTCGCTTTGATCGCGTTTGTAGAACCGTATAAACAATGGAAAGTGTCAGAAAAAAAATGCTGCGGCCTTTGGTAATTTATATGGTTTGTTCAAGCACCAGATTGCCTACATAATAAAATTCAAAGATAAGATAACAATGTGAGATGTTGCCGCGCATCTTGTCCGACAAGTTAAATACTATTTGCGATAAGACCGCTAATTGCACTTTTTTATATTTGTAATCTTTGGTGTGCATTTAATTGGATTTATTAACTCTTTTTTTTGTTAAAAAAGAAACTTTGCCCCACACTAGGATTTCTCCTGTGTCGTGGGTGCGTTTACAGACATGAATTCCACATACATATATCTAAATCATAATGTTTCACATCTGCAAGACTACGTCTACCTGGCTCTCTTTTTTTACGTGTATACTAAGTAATTCTGTTTGTTTGCTCAGTTCCAACCCAAGAGGCAGGTAGCAACAGAAAGCAATATCGCTCGAAGCAAGAAACGCCCGAGACAGCTGCCCGAGAGAGAAAACGCAAACGACGTTGAGGTAAGGACATAAGTGTTATAGAGTTACATATAAAGTTCATGCACGTGTGTAGAATGGAAGTTGAATTTCAGGATTCCAATATCACGGTCGTAACCCGAAGTCATACATTAAACTTTTGCAGTGTAATTGGCCGGGCTGAGTAATATTTTTTACCGGAATTGCACTATGACCGTTTTTGTCCTGATCCAGTTGACACACAGGTGTTTGCCAATCGACTGCAGCTGGTTCCACTTAGTTGCGGGCGAAGATTCTTCTATTGTTTTGTTTTTACAGATCTGAACGCAGTTGAATAGGTTCAAATATAAGGCTTGTATTGTCTCATTGCAAATTACTAAAGGACAATGCCCATGGGCAATATCCTCAGAAATATATCAAGATAAATCGGTTGTAATCAATGTTTACTTACATTTCCCACGTGCCGACTTCTGGCAAACCACGCCCCGTCGCTGACGGCATTAAGTGAGGCAACATCGGCAGTTTGCCAGAGTTATCGATACTATCGTTTACAATACAGATTACAATAGATTGCCAGAGACGATTAGAGATGCATCATCTGTCCAGATCTTCAAAACCAGCCTAATAAAGTGGCTGCTGAAGAAACTATTCTACAGTTTAGATGAATATTATAAATTACTTATGCTGTAGAGTGTGTTTGTTGCCAATACCAATTATATATATCATATTATATTTGTGAATTTTATATTTGCAAAAATATATTTATGTGAATTATTTACTAAGCTATGAATTACATTTTGACAGAATACTATATGACGTGTAACCATGAAGTTATTAATAAAGTATTATATTGTATTGTATCGATAGCTGACACGTCAAGTAAATTTATTTTCCATGATGCGTAATAAAATGTAATCGGATGATAAACTGTAGCCATAGACATAATTATTTTAGGTAAATAATATAACACAACCTTTCATGTGAAAATTTTGATTTTGTGTTGATACGGCTTTGTATTGTGTCGTCAAAATCATCCTTTGTCTATACAAAGGAAAGAGAGTCGAGAAGATTCTGTTTTGAATTGACAACTACTTTTTTATTCCCGTGTATTTCCGTGGTATCTACCCATTTATCTATCACAATTGGATCCTTTGGGAATTTCGGAACTTCCTCTATCATTCAACTAAACCATTTGGCTCAAAATCAAGGAATTTGCTTCCCTAGCAAATAAATGAATAAAACCCATTAATTTTGATCTCTACTATTCAAATTAAAACTTGGAAAGTAGCACTAAAAGTAGTGTTTCATATTTAAAGTTTTTAATTATACCCACTTTCAAAAATATCGACCATGTTGTTGATTGAGTAAATCACTTGCGCAAGCGCCGTGCCAATATGGCCCCAACGAATTAACTGGACGCATTTAATTCTAGCGCGCGTTTTGTTTAAAGATATTTTTCAATGGCGGATCCAAGAGGCTCAGGTTGCTCATGGCTCAGGGTCCTCCCAAAACTGCAAACCCCAAAGATGCAGTTGACCTCCGACCTAGTAGCTACAATGATCTCTGAAAATCTTGACATGAGACCCGACCGGTGGGGGTCCCATCAGGTAGAATTGCCTGGTATTTTATTTATATTCATTGCACAGCTATTGATTTAGTTAGAAATAGCTCAAAATGCCAGTTTCACGGTTTTATACTAGATGTTTTTAGCAGAAAGTCTCATATACATTGCGTAGTGTAGGCCCACGTGTCGTGCCCACTCTATCTTGTCATCGTTCTATCTTGATACATTTCTGTGGCAGTATCGCTAAAATCTAAGTTGTGTCACAAATTTATAACGTCAATAATTACTGTTTTTAATTATAATGATTCTATCCTGTAATAGGAAAACTGAACTTTGAACAAAAACTAAT
Organism: Diloba caeruleocephala; assembly: GCA_947459985.1. NCBI lineage: Eukaryota > Metazoa > Arthropoda > Insecta > Lepidoptera > Noctuidae > Diloba > Diloba caeruleocephala. Next base: position 7,474,804 of record OX381627.1, on the reverse strand, counting down.
AGAGTTGTTTTTGTTATGTATAACCTATACATCGTTTTAGCTGCATACATCAAAAATATAATAAATACTATTAGTAAGATAACTAAATACACACATCAAAAAAGTCTAAGCAACACATACAATTTTCAATTTTACAATGTGTTTTCGCATTAAGTCTTGTATGTATCGATCTTGCCGTGTGGTTGTACACCTTCCTCGACCTGGGTGCTGCTCAGCAGGATCTCCCGTGTTAGTGTAACGCTAGTGAAGACGGCAAATAACGCTTCTTTTGACACCAAAATACCGAGATACCTGAGATTGACTTCTTCCCGCTTGCAACATCCCTACAGCTCTTTGCATTTCATCTGCGTTCAAATGACGTCGCTCCATGACGTAAAAAATGTCTCAAAATCCAAATTTGTTCAAATTATTGTTTAAATCATAAAATTGGTACAGAATACTAAATTTTAATAAGCAAAGAAAATGCTATAAAATTCGAACAAATGCATTCGCTTTTGAATTTGTGAAAAAAAAAAAACAAATGAGACTAGATTTTTTTTACAACCAGCCAGTATGTCCTCTAGGTCAAAAAAGTTTACATAGGTATTACCTACTTGGTAAGAAATGATATAATAATTGATTAATAATTTGAAATAGTATGTGTTGCTTAGACATAGTATGTGTTGCTTGGACTTTTCTGATGTGTGTAGATTCCTACAAGTAGATTCTTTTAGATTGACTGAACATTAGCTACTGATAACAGTTTACAAATGTATTTGTGTGTAGATTTATATTCTCAAAGTGAATAAAAATTTTAACAAATAAAATACTGTCTTCAAACACCCTACACGATAGAAAAATATTAAAACCACTGAAAAGGAAAAAAAACTTTATTTATGAAGGCGGGCGGAGCCCTTGTTTCCTTTTAGGGTAAATAAATGTAAGAACTTTTTCCAATTTGGTATCAGTATTTAATCTAAATAATATAATACTACTCTACTACTACTCTCGAGAGTCTACAAACCTCGGAGTAAACGGTGTACATACAAAAAAAAAATACGCATCGAACTGAGAACCACCTCCTTTTTGATGTCGTTTAAAAAATACGAAAGAAAATAATGTCAAAACATTTCCTAACCAATCGATAAAAAATACGATTTCTACTTGAATATTTTTGGCAACACTGAAAAGTTACTTGTTATTGGCATAGCAGACTGTCAGTTTGTCATTTATATTTAATGGTTCCTTTACGTGTATTTGTGGACCCCCCCCCCCGACCCTTGCTCGCGCCGGCCCGTGCCGAGAAAACGAGTAGTAATAAAAGATCCCTTTAAACCCCAATTAATCATTGATCCAGCAGTCCCTTATGATCATTACTGTCCCAGTAACTCCCTGAGCCGAGGTCCGTGTCCCGCAGGGGACGCCCTCAGGTGCAGTTACTTAAATGTAAACAAAAGCTAGGCTGGAGGCTACTTAATGCTACGTACATAAAAATCTACATAAAAAAAAAATGTATTTGTGGTTATTTATTAATATGCCTTCATGAAAATATTACTATAGTGATTGTGACACAGAGACAGTAAAACTTACGGCTAGTCAGTTGCAGTCACCAACAAGGTGACTCACAAAGTGTTGAGTTAGAAGATCTCGAATTGTAGAACTTGAATTCGTGACCTAATTACTACGAAATGCGCTGAACTGTGATAAATAAAGTTCTATATATATATATAATATATTCTATAAATCATACTTTATGTCAAGCTATATTACGTTGTGACACAACAGGTTTGATACCGGTACTTAGTCACATAGTCACATGGGTATTCTCTTTTATATTGATTGATAGACACTTGTTGAATGTGCTTGTTTTCCGCTATGTTTGATCACCTGTCATCTAATTGTAAAATGAGCTTGCTGAAAACTGCGTAAGTATTTATGTGTAAAATGTGTTCCAAGCTTACCGTTGGACTTGGACGTTCGGGCAGTATTGACGCTAAGGTAAACACAGTAGAACGTAGCATTTTAGGTATCCAATATCTGATTAATTAAAAGTAAGCATTTTCGCGTAACTAGTCAGCTAGAAACATCAATGTATACTTACCTAGTTCAATAATGCCGCCCGGCTATTCTGGTATCGGGATAAAGCTAGACTGAAACGAGAGCCTCTTCGACCGTTTGTTCGTCAGGCTTGAAAGTGGACGTTACGCCATTGGTTTTGGAAGTATATAGTTGTATTACTCCCCTTTTGTTCTACTATAAAGTGAAACGTGTTGCGTAAGACGCAAACAATGTGCAATCATGTGTACGAGGTCAAACACAAAAAACGTGGTAGGTTTGTTCGATCAATGAGCATTTTCAATCTAAAATATACAACATTATTTTTAGTATACACAAACCCCGAGTATTCCTAAAATAATGACAATTTAAAGAGTTTAAATAACAAAAACCCACAAAGGCCTCCCCATAAATTTACACAATTGCGTTGTCATTTCGGCGCCAAGCAGTAGTGTTTACTACTAACTTTAAACATTACTGTGTTCTGGCTAGAAGGGCAAAGTACCTTTTTTTTATTGGTGCCCAGTGGAAATTCTTCATGAACTTGCTTCGCCCCGGGGAATGGCGAAAGGGTATGCCGGACTCCTACCGGCTAAAACCACTGGAGCGGTCATCTTCGGCACCTAAGGGAGGCTCCAGGTCTTCGTATAAAGGGCAAAGTACCTTTTTTTTTTTTTTTTTTTTTTTTTTTTTTATTTTTTTTTTATTGGTGCCCAGTGGAAATTCATCATGAACTTCCTTCGCCCCGGGGAAGGACGAAGGGGTATGCCGGACTCCTACCGGCTAAAACCACTGGAGCGGTGATCTTCGGCACCTAAGGGAGGCTCCAGGTCCTCGTATGATCACACTAGAGCCACCCACTGGTGCCACGCCTATTGGCACATCTCGGAGAGGGTGACTGTAAAGCGGTCACCCCCCCAGGGGGATTGTAAAGGATCCCCCAGTGCGTCCCACGGCAGCGCGTGACCACATGCGTGCTACCGTCTTCTCTTGGGTCGCTTGGTGTGGGCACGCAGATTCCCCAATCTACGCACCCGCGAACCCAGAGGTCCCCCACCTTATAGCAACGGCAGGGGTTTTCAGGCGTATCGGAATTAGGCGCCAGGGCGGTTGTTACCCCGGCGCCGTCTCCTTCTTCTTCGAGCGGGATCGGCCCTCTCCCGATCCCGCTCTGCGGTCTCCTTCTGGAGCATGACGCTCTCACAGAAGGAGACCACTGCATTCCAATTTTCGTGCTCTGCCAACATAGCCGACACTACTGCTGGCAGAGAGAGATCTTGCCCGATCCGATCGACCAGGATCCGCCGCTCAGCGGCCCACGCAGGGCACGCCTCGAGCGTGTGCTGTGCGGTGTCCTGGTCGCTATCACAATGGTGGCATTGTGCCGTGGCCTCGCGTCCTATCCTGTGCAGGTACGCGCCGAAACAACCGTGCCCGGTGAGCACCTGCGTCAGGCGGTAGGTGACGCGCTCGCTCCTTTTGAGCCAGGCTCCAAAGAGCGGCAGGACGGCCTCGACGACGCGCTTGGTTGCAAACTGCATCCGCAGGCGATGACGCCACTTTACAAGTGCGCGCCGCCGAGCTAGCCGCCGCAGCTTGTCCAACGGCCCTGGAGGCGCGCCTTCGCCGCTTTGGCGGAGGGAGCGTGTCTGATCGTAGACCCACGCATCCATCTCCGCCAGGATGTCAAAAGGCGGAAAACGCGCCAGGAGAGTTGCCGCCTCGTAGGACACCGTTCGGTATCCTCGTGCGATCCGGATAGCCACTCTGCGCTGCAGACCATGAATTTTGGTTCTGCAGCGCTGGGCGCCTGATAGTCGAGCTGACCATACAGGCGCCCCGTATAGGACCACGGACCGCACGACTCCTCCGTAGAGACGGCGAGGGCAAAGTACCTAGTGAAATTACTGGGCATATGAAACTAAATAACTAATGTCTCGAGGTGACGAGTGCAGTGTGGCCACGGACGACTTCTCCTGGGTTGCATTACAGATGTTATTCGTGTTACCACCAGGCAAGTGACTAGTTCGTCACGTAGCCAGCAATTAAATAAAAAAGCTGCACATAACAACGGGCGAGTAACACGAGGGGGAGTAAAATGGCCGATCTACCGATGTAATGCCTTGCGAGTGGCTAGCTGACTTGCGTATTAATATGTCCAACTTGAAACAATTTTTTACTTCTTTTTGGGACAAAGTAAAACAAAATTGCCGTGTGGTGCCGGCTCAGAATGCCACCACCCCATCTCCTCCCATAGGTATCGTAAAAGTCGACTAAGGGATTAGCCGGAGGATGGGCAGCGGCGTCCTTCGAGTACATTAACAACTCAACTGCGATCGCCAACCCGCCTGCCAAGCGTGGCGGTTATGGCAAAACCCCCCAATGAGCCCACAACAAATCCATATCGGTGGTTATGGTGATCTTTGGGGGAGGCCTGTGTCCAGCAGTGGACTTCATTCGGCCGAAATAATGAAAACAAAATTGTTGCAATAATAAATTGATGTATCGATATATCAATAAATGGATCCTGTTACTGATTCTGAACAAACTATTTTCAGGTTTACTAAAATTAATGTTGTTTAATGAATATAATATACGATTAACACTTAATAATATTGTAGGTAGTATTGAAAAGGTAGAAAGGGTAGAGAAGGTAGGTGGGCCGTGTTAAGTTAGTATTAAAATCGTAATCCACGAAACTGACAAGATATTCATTCAACAACTATTCCAAATCCCGATCTAATTGAACTGCAAGATATTGAAGAGTACTCGATTTGTTTTTTAATTAATAAAATCTTATAACATTAATAAACATTAAGTTCCTTATTTTATTCATACTTTTATAAGTCCAACTTGTTAAAGAAAAACAAACAATAAATTCAAACATTCAACGTTGTAACAATTCAATTTTATGTTTATATATCTTAAACACGAAGATGGCCGACCGGCATTATTAGATTAAGTATGTACTGTACATATTATATTGGTATAAATAAAACTTATTGAAATATATTCAATTTTTCTCGACGTATGAATAGGTTAAAAACTGAAAACATTTCATATGTAGATTAAGAGATTTTAAATGTTGAATTGATTTAAAAAAATTGCTGGTGGAGATGTAGTAATTCACTACTAAAAGGCTGAGCAGACGACAGACAGTCCGCAGCGGATCTGATTGTCCACCAGTATATGTTTTATGGAATTCCATAAAGTAGCACACAAGCTGGACCAGAAGTTCGCGCCGCTAAGCGTCCGAGAATATACTCTTTGCACCTGCTTCTTTATGATAACACCCGGCCCTATACTGCAAAACAGATGCTTCATAATAATTTCAGCTGGAGACTCGTCTTTTCAGGCGCTCATTTTGGAGTCTGCTAAATATTTATTTATTTATTATACTCTTTATTGTACACCAATCGGTAAAATATACAAAATCAGTAGTGCTTAAAAGTATATTTTAGAGTACAATGGGCGGCTTTATCGCACTCGGCGATTCCTTCAGGCAACCTTAGGATGGAGAAATACTGAACTGGATAATATATGCGGCAGTCGATGGTGCACACGGATACATAACTAAATTACGAAAACTATACTAAATATATGATAATGAAGATTATACACAAACTGTATTGCAAACACGTATCCGAATTTTACAAGGTTCCAACGCTTTTTATTAGTTTCGATTTCTGTCGAAGGGCTTGAAATAGCAAAAATGTGTAACTCGGAAACAAAATTTTCACAGTTTTTTATTTGAAATTTATTTTCGTAGGTAAAGACCTCATGTAATAATAACTCAATCCATTGTGTAGGTCCATATTTAATAAACTTATTCCATTCTCCCGCAGCCATCAGAAGCATCAGACACACAGATCCAACTGCCCGGCCTAGAGAGTCCTCCTGAAACGGAGCTGGAAGAGCCACAAGCGAAGCGTCAGACAGTCACTGACTGAGAACAATATTCCGCTGGACCGTCCTGTGAGCCCAGCGCGTAAGTGACCAACATAGCGATAGATAACGTGACTACGGTAATTATGACGAGATATGGGTATGCCAGAAAAAAATAAGCTGTCCGATGTTCATACTTCAGCTGAAAATACAAGCTGTCAAATATTAACAGCTTAGAAGATTAATTCATATTGGTACCAGACTACGTCTTAAAATCCTGGAGTGAATTGTGGCAACAGTTAAAGCTTCTGAAAGGGAAATACTACGGAGTATTCAACCTATTATCCTGTCTAAATCTTGGATATTTAAACATAAACATTTCCAAAAATAGTAACCTCATTTATTACTCGTTTTCATTTAGGACATGGTTGCTCCCCAGTGTTTTTAGCTAAATCCGTATTCGTAATAATGCTCTCGGTGAATGTGGCATGGCAGAAGGTACTTTAGAACACTTATTTTTCTCTTGTCCCAATCTGGTTGCACCACTGTATGGTATCAGCCTTACAATTTTCCCAGGCCTTTATTATTATAATAATATATAATAATATTCCATTCGTTTGTATCCTTGTCATCATCAATTAAAACATAAAAATAAATTGATTAATAAGAACAATATTAAGCTCTTATTCTTATGTGTTTATTTTTCTTATATATTTCTTGTTTTTTATAGTTCTGGGGGAACATTGTCCTCGTTAGGTTTCGTTTTTCAATATTCTGATTTGATTGGACATTATAAAATAAAAAGCTGTTGCATTACTATTTTTGGGTTATTCAGCCAGATCAGTTTCGGTTTGCTATCAAGGACTATTTTATATTTTAATTTTTCTTTAGAAAACATTTTTGTTTTATCCAACTTTGACATTGGCAGAATCAGCGACAAACCCATCGGTTTGTCGATGATTCCATAATCTAAAATTGGCATTGGTATTGGAAATAATTTGTCAAATATTGACAGCTTAGAAGATAAATTCAAATTGGTTCTTGTGTTTAAATTTTAAAAAGGTCATTTGAAGGGTTGCAAGTCTAAAGGGTCTAAGTGCCAATTTAATTCTTTCGATATTTACGAAAAAGCATAATAAAATAAACCATTTACTGAAATAATTATTTATTTTTACTTAAATCAATTATACAACTACACGAAATCGTAAAAAGGAAATAGGAATCGTAGGAAGTAATGCAAAATAAATATTCAAGAATTTAGAATGTCTTAAGTGCCTTATGAAGTAATATTGAAAATGGACCTAGTGCCTTTATGAAAGATAATAAAAAAGTTATCAGGCTTCGGTTTGATTAAACAAATGTTCGTAGAATGCTTTATTTTCGGTGGGTATGTATGGTAGCATGTCCTTCAAATCACCCGCTCCCCACCCCGCCTCAACTTTATATGTGTGTGTAACTTTTAAAAGAAACAGGCATTCGGATCCTTTTTGATATTATTAGGCTTGACACTTCGACCCCGTCTCAACTTTATATGTGCGTGCGTAAAATTTAAAAGAAACAGGCACTTGGAACCTTTTTGATATTAATATTAGGCTTGGCACTTGATCGCATTTTCGTAAAAATATTGTATTTTGATTTTTTACACTTGAGCACTTAGATCGCATTTTCGTAAAAATATTGTCTTTTGATTTTTGACACTTGACCCTTTAGATTTACAACCCTTCATTTGATTTCATTGGTGCAAACACCTGCCATTAGTTTCTTTCGTATTGATCTTGATCTATCAAGTAGGCCCTGCCACAGTGTTATTTTTCAAGAGAAGAATCGTAGAATCTAACAACGATAGACATACTCATAAGTTGGACTTGGATTATGTTACTTGATAGTATTGAGGGTAAAGGCCTTAATTTTTTTATGATTATTGTTTAACTAAGTAAGTGCGATTAGTTTGGTATTACACATATTTTATGATTAATTTTGTCGCATTATTGCCCCTGTTTTTTTATTACGTGCATTGTATACATGGTATACAAGAATAGTAAAATAAAACTACTGGATAACATTATATAATGTATATTGCTTTCATGTAATTGGTGAATAGAACTATAAGGTTTATAAACCATGTACGTGTTTTGCATATTTCGAGGTTTTTGAACATTTTCACATTATGTCACGATTATCTATCGTCAATGTAGTCGGTTCAATATTGTGCACAACTCGTAAAACAATATACAATCTCATACAAAGTTGTTTGGACGTTTTATTACAAGGTAAATAAATGAAAGATAGCAATTGAATTGAACATTAATGTCTTCAAAAATATTTCGGTTAATCGTAGCCACAAGACGTCTTCTCCCGGGCTGTCTATTTCATAGTTTAAATTATCATGTAAATTAAATACATACATAAATGATACAACTGTTTATTATATTTAAATAGGATTATTTTTTTGGCCAACAATTACTAGTGGATGACTGGCCCAAAGGCAAAAACCAAATTTTATTACTTTTCCAGTGAAACTACCAAGTAAGACCTTGCCCAACATAATTTTTTATTGTATACAATGTTCAATCATTTGCTGTATTTTATGGGGCCTGTTCTCACAGATCTATATATCACCGACATGGTTTCAACACTGTCAAATACTTTAACTTTATTTTAACAGGACAATCAGTGGGTTATAGTAATAAATAAGTAAATAAATAAATAATAATTGATTGCACAAAAAATATTGTAATTTACACAATATAATGTGCCCATACAGAGCCACAAATAAGACTGTATCTTGGGGCATAGGATTTAAAAATAACGTACATACAAATTAATTAAAGAAAAAGTGGACTGGGGTCTAACGTGTAGGTATGTAAGTATACGTATTGTGAGGGTATTTGGAGTGTGTGTACCTGTTTCGCGTCAATACTTCCGAGTTTATTAAAAAAATAATGTTTAATTTCCTTTTTTTTTTCAATAATATAAAATAAAGTTGCTATTCACAAAAAATACTGGCTCCCTTTCTTTTTTCCTAACTTTATCACAAAAACACACAAATAAATGCCCCTGTAATAAAATGCGGAACACAGGCCTCCGCCATAGATTTCCACAGTTGTGGGGGGAATATGCCAGTACTCACACCATCACTCACTCCGCCGTAAAAAAGACATTGCTGCCCATCCCTTTAGAGTCTACTTTAAAGGCTCTTACGTCCGAAATGAATAATTATTTTAATACAAAATCTTTAGGTTAAAGATTTTGAACTTGATGTTAAGATCATAGTTAACACAAAAACATACAAATCCCCAAACGCAAATTCAATTTTAGTTTTATTTTTTTGATTAATAATTTATAATCCGTGTGGTGTCCGGATTAAGAATATAGCACCACTCCATCTACTCCCATGAATGCAGTAAACGACAACTAAACCTACTGATTGTCCGCTCGAAGTAAAATTACGACGTGGCCGAATTTTTTTTAGAAGTTCTTTATTTAAAAACATATTTTATGTATATTTAAGGATTGATTAATCAGAACACCGTACAACGTTTTATATGACATTGGCGATATTGCAGGAGATTACTCTAGAGAAGCCATTGGCGATATGGTAGATTACAGAAGCCGTAATCTAAGATTTGAAGTTGAAACAAATAACTATTATTGCCGGCGTTATGTACCTAAACTAAATAAAAATATTACTAAGTATTCCATTCTACTCGAGAACATAAACAGAAACCAGTTACTATATTTTTAGCGACAGTTTCGATGCTAAAAGCGATTGTGTGTTCAGACTTAAAAAACTAGGACAAATCTCAGTCATGTCAATCTATAATCTTAACACTGAAGACTGGCTCTCGTATTTACGCCTAACTTTAAAACGAGTGTATAATTTACAAAGTTACTATACAATATTTACTTATAATTGTTGTGTAAATAATTGCGTCCTGGTATGAGATAAATCAAAGTTGTTATGCTTTCGAAATTACGTATTCTTTCTCTTTCTTTCTAAACATTTTCTTTGGTAATAATAAATCTGTTATGCTATTATTTTCAGTATAATATTAACACCATACGTTGGACCAAATCAATTGTCAATTTTCTAACAATATATTAGTTTGATAAGAATTACTACAAATATTGCAACCAAAGTTGGTCTGAAATGTTCTCAACCTAATACTATTTATATATGTGTTAGTGTTAAAACTGTCTTATTTCTAAGTTACATTTGTTTTCTTGTATATCTATCTATATATCTCATGCCAAGACCATTACTTTAAATCAAAACAAAGCGACGTTAAAATGTATATAATCAGCCTATTATTATACAGAAACTAAATTCAGAATCTGTTTGTCATGCAATTAACAATAAATAATCAATTATTTATTTACCATAATGGATAACGAAATTGTTTTGTTTAGTCAGTTTAACTGGGATAATTAATAATATCAAAATATATTTTACAATTAAAAATTCAAAGTAGATCATGTTAGAATTAATATGAATACCTAATATGCAGTTATTATCGTTATTCCTAAGTACCTATGTATGTGTGTTATTTTGCTAGCATTCATAATAAATTGCTCTACGTTCATTTCTATTGGCCTTTGCATAATATTTACTTATAATTTAAATTCATGCATAAGAAACTAATATTTGGTTTATCCTAAATTATTCTTTATTATTACATCATTTTCCACTATTTATCTTATTTCTAAATGATAATATGCATAAATACTTGGGGGGATCGTCAAGCCGACGTCTTTAACTGACGGTAAATTCTAAGGAGTAATTCATGCAAAACTCTGAAGTTAACGCTACTGAACTAACCTGAAATACCTATTTTAAATGTTATTAGTGCAAGTAATACAAGCTGAAAAGGCAGGGCGTGTTGATGCAGTGTATTTGCTAACTCACACTTATTAATGAATGTGCCTTTAGGTATGCTTATTAAGTCCATCTTGTCACAAACACCGCTCCCAGGCATAGTCCTGATTTATAAAGTATGGCCTTGATTAGACAACCTGATCAGATGTCTCCAAGATTGAATAAAAATAAACGATCTAAGAATAGAGATAATGAGTCTGTATTATAGATTTTAATCGATAAGTTTTAATATCTTAATGTTTGTTTTATCGTTGTTTTTAGTTATAATTTAATTTCGGCTGGTCGATGAGTTTTTCCTTTATTATTACTATTATTATACTATTGTATAGTTTGGACCTCAGAATCGAGGATACCACGAATGTTGACTGGAAACTCTTTTGTAATGTTGGTTGGACATAATATGGTAAGCCTGTGGTCATCGCAGCGGCTAGTTTTAAGGTTATAATTATGTGTGTTGTCGATATTTTAACCAGTTTCTGAGATACGGCTGACGAAACCGGTTTTGTAATTTCAACAACTACTTAAATTCGCAATCTCAAATTTTATCTAACATTAACAAAACAGGAAATATTGAAGCTTATTTTTTTGGACAATGTTTTGCTTATATCTAACATATTATAACATTTATCGATGACGTATCTCAGATATCGGACTCTAAACTAAGTATTCGTCAACTAAAATAATTTAATTTTTCGTGATATTATTCTAAATATCAGTGTAGGTTATTATCGAGGATTGAACCCTGTAGTTTCACACGCACTAAGTTGATTCGATAAGTCGAGATCAATAGGGTCACAGATATTTTAAATACAAATACTGTATGATCTGACGATAAATACATTTTAAGGTTATATAGATTATTTATTCTAAGTAATGACATCGCTACCATTTGTTTCATTAGTAATACTATAGGGTTCCCCCTGCTCCGCTCCGATGTCCAGAACGTTCGTACAAGACCAACATTAAGTAATAACTTTTTTTATTGATAAAATTTGATTTAAGGTGTACCAAAAAAAAAGGAAAATATTAGCGACACATCGCTCGCTACACTGTCGCAGTGATTCTCTGTAGTTATGTATTAAAAATAAATAATAAACACATATTTTGGTTGTTTTCCATTTATTATCATTCGGATATACCTTTTCACAATCTTTGGAATATATTAGAATCGTTTAGTCAGTAATGAAGTCCTGAAAGACACGTCTTATTAAAACAAAGGAAAACATTCAGCATTTCTTAAAGTGGTTCGGAAATGCTTTACTTTAATACTTTACAAAAATACTTTTAAATACATAGTTTTTATGACAAATTATATGTGTGAGAATAGCGAAGGTAAAGTCTGGAATAACTAAGCACCATTCATAATAAATTTACGGGTGGTGTTAAGAATATATCACCGCTCCATCTCCCGTGGATGTCGACTTAACGTCTAAGGGACTTATAACCAGCGGGAAGGGCAGCAGCGTCGCTTCTGTGGAACAGCATCCATTCTGCGCTCACCAATCCGCCCACCATGCGTGGTGAATGCTGGCAAATTTCCCCCAAAATAACGACACTGCGTGTAACCGGTGTTTATGGAAGAGGCCTTTGTTCAGCTGTGGCCGTCTTATGGCCGATATGATTATTCTTAACAAGTCATGGCAACGAGGGAGTTTCATTACTTCATCATTTCGGCTAAATAAAGTCCACTGCTGGACACAGGCCTCCCCCAAAGATCACTACAACGACCGATATGGATGTGTTGTGTGCTCATTGGGGGGTTTTGCCATAACCGCCACGCTTGGCAGGCGGGTACTCGAAGGACACTGCTGCCCAACCTCCGGCTAAATCCCACAGTCGCCTTTTACGACACCCTAGGGATGAGATGGGTTGGTGCTATTCGTAGCTGGCACCACACAGCAATAAAAACAAATTTCATCACTTACCAGCCTCTAAAAATAAATTCAGGTGTATTTTATGAATTCTATACATACTCTATTTGGTATTGTTCATATTCACCGATAACAATTATACGTAAACCTACACTCAGGGCTGTAGCCAGGGGTACGAAAACTTTTGAGCCTACCATAGCCTGAGCTTGCTAAAGATATTGAAATATCTACGCGTAATGTCTGAGATAACGGGTTAAACAAAGTAGATTTATTTATTTCTTTGCTACTGTATATTTTGTATTATTATTTCGGCCGAATGAAGTCCACTGCTGGACACAGGCCTCCCCCAAAGATCACCACAACTACCGATATGGGTGTGTTGTGTGCTCATTGGGGGGTCTTGCCATAATCGCCACGCTTGGCAGACGGGTTGGCGATCGCAGTTGAGTTGTTAATGTACTCGAAGGACGCTGCTGCCCATCCTCCGGTTAATACCTTAGTCGACTTTTACGACACCCACGGGATGAAATGGGGTGGTGACATTCTGAGCCGGCACTATTACTAAATAGTAATAATGAAATTTAATATAATTATTAGAGTGGATGTATGCCGCATTTCTGGTAGCTTTAGCGCAGTCGCTTTACCACCTAAACACGTTTTAGTAAGACGTTCATTTGTAATAAATTCCTAAGAATCCGCTAATAAGAGTAAGTAGTCGTACAAATGGTAAGACAATTAAAAATAAATATTTAAGCTTTCAGCATGCCCTGAATTTTTTAGAGCCCGTCTTTATTAGACTTTGTATTTTAAATTAAATACATTGCTTTACGTTAAAACCGTAATATATTCCCAAAAAAGGTTCTCTCGACATAACCAAAATAACCTTTGTAAAATATTTAAAACTACAAATTATTCTAATGTTGCGTATAATAAAGTTAAGATTAGTAATAAATACTGTGATCTAATCGATCATAAATCATTAATTAAATATATTATGCCATTTTCTATAACTTGACATCAACATTAATATTCTGTAAGAACTCCCTTCTGAATCCGCAGTGAAAAGTAGTAAGAACATACGAAATTAGGGATTTCACTACGGATTCAGAAGTGAGCTCGATGGTGAACTCTTACTTACAGAATAGCCACGCTGGTCTTGAGACACCTTTACAGATGTTTTGTTTGTTACCAAATTCGATTGCGCACAATATGTTGCCTCTTGTTTGTTAGGGGCAAGCGACATTTTTAGACAAAGTAATGTTAATCAAAGTCAAAAGACGTGTAATGGATAAATATTTCGTTTATTACGTGTAAGGAATGAACTGTATCAAAATTCTCAAGTATTTTATTGCACCCTGTGTGTGATAGATACCAATGAAAAAAGAAAAATAAACATATCTTTCTATATTTATTAATTTTGTATTTTAAAGGTACTTATTTGCATATAATCAAACGTAAATATAATTTCAACATTATTATTAGTTTAGTCTTCCATACGTAGGTATCTACATACACGGATAAGCTCACTGATAGATACATTCGTAACAGTAAATTGGTTGTCCTAAAACAAAACACAGAACGAGACCTAGAATAAATTTTACGGGAGAGAAAAATAACGCCTTTTACAAAGCCAAATTAATTCATGAGGTATATTGCCAAAGTGGTCTTAGTTGCTCACTATGGGCCTTATAAGAAAGCTCAAGGCCACTCAGCGTTGGAGAGACCTAAGCTTGGTATTTCTATACGAGATCGAATCAGAAATGGGGAGATCCGTAGACAAAGTTGCCGACATAGCTAAAAATATAAGTAAGCTGAAGTGGCAATTAGGCAGGGCAGCTTAGCTATGTCGTAGTACTAATGGCCTTTTGGGGGTTCTCGAGTGGAGACCACACGCCGAAAAACGCAGCGTGGGACAGCCTCCAACAATTGACAGAAGACCTGGTGACGGACGCTGGTAGTCGTTGCATGGGCGGCATGTAACCGGTCGGTCCAGCAGTGGAAATCCTGCGGCTGTTATGATAATGATGATAATTGCCAAAGTATATCATAGATAAGATGAGCCGTGTGGTGCCGGCTACGAATAGTACCAACCCATCTCATCTCGTGGGTGTCGTAAAAGGCGACTATGGGATTAGCCGGCGGATGGGCAGCAGCGTCCTTCGAGTACATTAACAACTCAACGGCGATCGCCAATCCGCCTGCCAAGCGTGGCGATTGTGGCGGAACCCTCCATAAGCACAACACCGACATCGGTAGCCTTTGGGAGAGTCCTGTGTCCAGCAGTTGACTTTATTCGGCCGAAATGATGATGATGATAAGATTACCGGTTAGTTAAAAATGCGCTTAAACTTTATTTTGCTACTTTTGTGCACATTTTACATTGGTTACTAACTGTAAGACCTGTCCCATAGGTAAGTAGGTAGGTAAGACCCATGAAAACCAAACCAATCATAGTACCTATTTGAATTGGTTTCTCAGTAAACTAAGATATGAGACCGCCGTCTGGACTACAGTAGAGGCAACGGATGATGGTGCCTATGTGTTTCCACTAATCATTAAATTCCGTAAATATTGACAGCTAATTGTGGTGGAACAAACGCCGCACCGTTGTAGGCTCCGCAATAGTGAGCTATTGCTGGAACTAATATTATATATTTGCAACGTATAAATACACAATAGTGTTAATTAACGTTTTATTAAATAAGTCCTATACAGTGTTATGATTTCAGATAGCCGAAATGTATTTGAAACGTTATGTTTACTAATTTAATAATAACTTAGTTAAGTACATAATAGTTGAAATTGGCACATTTTGACTTACAGACTGCGCCAACCTTCTCTGGCGGCTCTGGATTTAGAGTCAAGGTCGTAAACTCGTAAACATTGAAAAGGTACTTCGTGCGCAATCGGGTCGATTGCGCGAAGGGTTGCCAACTTTTCGTACAAAAATGCGGTAAGATGTCCTATTACCATAAAACGCGTTTGCAGTTTTACAACCTGCGCTCCTATTATGCAATAGGTTTTTTAAAATATTCCATCCGATTATATTTCCAAACTAGCTGGGACACGCGGTTTCACACGCGTTTAATTGAAAAGAAATTTAGAGTACTTCGACATAGACACTGACATAGAATAAATATATAATATTGGATTTCAAGGGTTTTATTTTTTTACGCCGAACCCTAATTATTTTTCGAAAATAACAGTAGCCTAAGTTATTCCTTATAACATCAGCTATCTGCCAGTGAAGGTCCCGTCAAAATCGGTTCAGCCGTTTCGGAGATTACCCGGAACAAACAGACAGACAGACAGACAGACGGACAGACAGACATACAGACGGACAGACAGACAGACAAAAAAATTTAAAATAGTTTTTTTGTTATATGTAACGTACATAATTTCATATGCATTTAGTAAAAAGCTGTTATTTTGACATTACAAACAGACACTTCAATTTTATTTATTTGTATAGATTACCAAATTCCCAAAGTAAAGCGACTGGAATTATGGCGTTTGAGGAAACATTCTTTAAGAATGCTATTTTAATTTAACGCAAATCGCTTCAATCTGAGTTATATTTTACTAACCTACCTATTTCTGTAATTTATTTATCGCGGTACGAATCAATGTGATTTGTACTAAGTTTCTTACAACGCGCCTTCTAAATTACTCGGTTTATAGTTTCTATGTAACGCGGTACGAATTCATATGATTTGTACTGGTAATTCCAAGTTTATTACACGCTAATTACACGGTATATCTATTACCTACGTAATATAACGCGAATTATCAATTATACCTAATCGCTTTATAGGAGAGATTACTGATTGTATATTAATGTCGGTCAAGGAAAAACAGTTTCATTTTAAGAAAAAAATCTTGGTTACTTCCAAGAATTTTTCTTAGAAAAAATATCGAAATGTTTCAAATACATAATATTTCTTCGATTTTAGTTTGAAGCATTCACTAACACCTGGTCCCAATTTTGCCCAGTGACTATTTTGAACAAAGTATTTGTCTTATATACCCAACTATTTTCTAAATTACTTGATACTGCATTATTTCTGAATATACATAACCCATAACAATATTGAGCCTAAGCAAACTGAGATTTTCTAAAAGAAGTCAAATGGTCGAACGTGACCTAATACTTTAATAATAAACAACTTACCAAAGAAAACCAATTAACCTGGTTGAAATTCAGCCACTTCTTTAGATATAAATAGTTGAGTTGAACCTAGATGAAAAATCCAGTATTTTGCATACCATTTTTATTGAACAATAAACAGTAATAAGTAACGAAATAAAGTAATTATAATACTGTTTTCAACATATGGTTGGCAACCCTACTACGCTACGCGGGATAAACACGGGTGGGGTAACGCCCAATTGGTTCCGCACATACCTGATTGTTGATACTACATAGGACGCCTCGAGTTTGGAGCGGGTTATCAATTGAGTAATTACTAATTATTACCTCACTAGCTGAGATTGACACGGTACGTGAGACGTGTGCAAACGTCCGAGTGCGTTCGGTTCACTTATTGCCACGAAGCAAATTGCGTCAGAATAGTTATATATTAGTTATCCGAGCCCATTTAGTCCGATTGTACTCGTACCGGGTCAACCCGCCCTTATATGACATTTCACTCAATCGATATTCTTGAATATGAGAATGGCATCGCGAGAATATCGCAAAAATGTTTACATCGAGGCGTAAAACTCGCGTTTGTGATACGAAACAAATAATTATATAACCTTAAGTGACAAGAGGGTTAATTCTGGTCCTTACAAAACAAAAGTTGACGAAGTATGGTAAGCTTGAATCACTGCGTAACAAGAGCATTAATAAATAAAACAGACTAGTTTGTTTTTTATCTTAACTCCGTTGTTCTTAATACTCTCGAAACTTCGACCAGCATTTATTTCATACACCTTAATTTTTCCATTCCCTATCAAACCAGCACAAATAACTGTCAGTCACACAAACACAGGTTCAGTCTTCTTCCAATACTTCTGGATCTGTTCTAAGCTCTTGCCTTTAGTCTCTGGGACCCAAAGTACAGTGTAAACACATCCAAGGAAGGTGACCGCAGCAAAACTGTATAAGACTACGAAGACACCAAACTGGTTGGCTATGGGAGTGTAGAAGAGGACGGTCATCGAGCTGCAGAAGAACGAGAATGCCATTGCAGTTCCTGCCATGCGCGCACGTACCTGGAGCAAAGTATATAAGGGTAAGTACCAGGTAGATACTATATACTAGAATAACTGTCGTCGGCCGCTATTTTAATATTGGGTCGATGGTCGACCAGAAATTAAATTACTTGTGATGGATCTCGTATTGCAAGAGTCCGGCTAGCCTACCTACCTAGGTAAAACTTTTATCGCGATAGAATGGGGACCTCTGGCAGTAGGGGGATTGCTATGTTCCACCCATTGTGTCTCTCGTTGACTTCGAGGGATACTTGGAGGGGGTAGCGCGCAGCATTCGCTGTAAATGCTCACCCCGTGCAGTGATCGCCCTGGGGTAAACTTCAACGCTCACTCAAGAGCTTGGAGCAACCGTCGGGATGGGCCAAGGGGGAGGGTTTTACAAGACTGGATGGCGTCGCTGAACCTCCGATTGCTGAATCGGGGGTCGGTTAGCACCTGCGTTCGGTGGCTGGGGGAGTCGGTCGTGGACCTTACATGGCCGGCTCCTTCTGTGGCCCGCATGGTGTCGGGTAGGCGGGTGGCGGAGGAGGTAGTAACGTCGTCAGACCACCGCCACATAGTGTTTGACGTGGCCCTCCGGACGCCTGGCCCGAGTCTTTCGAATCCTAGCCCGTCATCACGGCGTTGGGCCCTCACACATCTCGATAGAGAGATACTCGTCGCAGTTGCCAACGTCGCGTCGTGGTCAGAGGTCGACCAAGGGATCTTGCTCGATCCAAAAGAGGAAGCGGCCTGGTTCCGGAAGACGATAACGTCTATATGTGATGCATCTATGCCCCGGGCCAGGCGCTCCTGGCGTACGGCAGTGTACTGGTGGTCGGATGAGATCGCGCAGTTGTCTGCCTGGCATCCCGCCACCGGTATCAACGAAGCCGACACCGACGCAGTGCTACAGTCTGAGAGACTGCCGAGACCTACCAGACCTACCGGGCGGCCACAATTTCGCTAAATAGGGATATTTTCGAAGCGGGCGCACAGATTGGGGAGTCTGCGTGCTCACACCGAGCGACCCCGGGAAGACGGTGGCATAGTTTTCAACAAAGACGGGCGTCGTCATTTTAGCGGGAATTTGCCAGTGCTCACCAGTTGTGGCATGCTGGGTGGTGAGCGGGAATGGCTGCAGCTGTTCCAAAGAAGAGACGATGCTGCCTATCTTTCTGGTTGAGACTCCCTTAGTCGCCTTTTACCACATTTACGGGATGAGATGGAGTGATGCTATATATATTCTTAATACGGAAGCCACTGAGTAGCTATCACGTAGGAATTGTCATAGACGTGCCGGCCGGACTGTATATTGGGACAAGTTATACCTATTGGATAATGCGTGAATGCATTGCGTCATACACGTCGACGCATACCGTAAGTCTTCAAAACATGTAAAAATAAACATAAAAAAGATGAAGTAACTTCAAAAATTTGCTTAACTTCTACAACGTTCGCTCTGACAGCCAAAGTGAATAATATCAGACATTGAAAAGCCAAAGATGATTTATGATCAAATTAATTAAACTCTAACGATCTATCCCACCTGGAATGTAAACACCTCAGCCATAACGACCATGGGCACTGGCGCTAGCCCAGCCCCGTAGGCTAGTATACACACGCACACTGCCACAACTGGCACCCAGCTTACTCCACTGGTGCCGAGGAGGAAGCACGTCGCTAAAGTAGTCATACATATTGATACTACTAACGAACTGCAGGCAAGTGGGATCTGAAATAAAAAACAGAAATTAAAACATATTTCTTTGGTCTAGTTTTAGTTGTCAAAACCTCGCGATGTTGACTTAGGTTTTTGGGAAAGGAACTACCATTTCTCCCAGTGGAAATGCATCATGAACTTCCTCCGCCCCGGGGAAGGGCAAAGGGGCATGCCGCACTCCTACCGGCTAAAACTACTGGGGCGGTCATTTTCGGCACCTAAGGGGGCTCCAGGTCCTCGTATGATCATACTAGAGCCACCCGCTGGTGCCACGCCTATATATGTATATGGCACATCTTGGAGAGGGTAGCTGTAAAGCGGTCTACACACATGGCGATTAAAATTACGAGCGACGGCGATACCATATGTCCAACTATTGTATTTATGTAACTATAACTTGTATTTTTCAATTTTAAAGTTGATAGAAATGCCGACCAAAATCATGAAAGAATCATTAACCCTACATTTATACCAAAATGTATAAAAAATAAATGTCCACCCGTGCGAAGCCGGAACGGGCCACTAGTATCTCATAAACCGCATCAAGTAGGAGTAGTACACTTTGAATGGCAATGCTTAATCACTGGTGAAAGAAAAGGCCAGCCCACTGATCTGTCGAAGTGCCGTTGAACCGTTTAGTTATATCTTTGAAAAACAGGTGTGCACTCGGACCCCATGACCCAAGCGACTCAAACTATAATTACCGATGAGGTTATTGTATTTGCGCCGTTTTAGGGCTTCTACTGTAGAAACGGCAGCACCAGCACAGTCTGCCGTGTTTGAGAGATGGGATGGAGCACGGGTGTCGACACAAGTTGCATCCCACACGGTCTGGTCTTTTGGCATCGTTACGTCCGTGTGGGTTGTAAAACAGCTGGCACGCCGGCAGTGACAAGAGCACGACTACTAATGTCGTTAATATTGGCATGTCTTGCAATGCAACCTGAACTTTTACTGCAAGACAGGCCATGGTGTCTGCGGCGGTCGACAGCTTCACCGTTGACACCGATGACAACACGATAGCAATAGTTAGTTCAGGCGCTTATAGCCAGTTGCACTCACTGATAGGTAAACGATCGGCGAGGTTAAGTAACGTTTGGAGCGGTAAGTCTATGGATGGACGATCATGATGGTATTTGAATTGAGTGTCTCCGTGTTTGGGAGGGCACGTAAAATCGTCTGCCCCGGTTGTTGGTCGTTAAGACAAGTTGGAGGCTTTTGGACGCAGTACCTCGTGAGATGGAGGTACGACGATCCGAGGTTCGGCGAATCCTGGTAGCGGAGTGGAAGGAGCGACTGGTGCAGCCCCCTGCAGGGCACGCCGGGATAGTAGCGGTAAGACCCGTCATTGAGGAATGGCTGGAGAGGCGGCATGGCGCCCTCACGTTCCGGATGACGCAAGTACTCTCGAATAATGGATGTTCCGGGAAGTATCTGTGTATAGTATAGTATATAGGTCGAGAAGAGACGCATAATGAAACGCGAATGCCCGGAGGACACGGCGCAGCACATGTTGGAGGACTGCCCAACTTGGCAACGCAGGGCCGTGATCTCGCCGCGGCGGTCGAAGAGGGGTGACGTCTCGCTTTCGGCTGTTGTTCAGCCCATCATTCGGAGCGAAAGCTCGTAGAATGTCGTCGCCTCCTTTTGCGAGGACGTGATGCAGCAATGTGGTGGCAGAGCGGGGACCACCACTGACCCCTGCCACAGAAAACGCACTGGGCGTAGGAGGGTGCTCAACGATCTCCGGCCACCATGAGAAGCAGCCTGCGGGCAATGAAACAAGGGCAGTCCGTCGTCCGAATAGAATCAGGCCTGAGACGGCGGCGCGTGTGTTCTGCGCGCACCTCTCTGAAGATAGATGCGGCCAAACAGGTCGCACAGAGACGGGGACGGGCCAATATCTGCCGCGGGCGCGGTCTAATGCAGACAAAGCGTGCACCTCAACCCCGGCTAGAGGTAAGTGGAAGAACACCGTGTGGTTTTAACCGGTAAGTGGCCGGCAACCCACCGTTCCATCATTTCCAAGGCAGAGGAAGTCCATGAGGATTTCCCCAACATAAAAAAGGCCTTTGGGCGGCTTGACAACTCTGAGACAAAGTTGGCCACTATACACATATAAGAAGATTTTAGTTTGCAAATGGCATGACAAAACTGTCGTAACTGTAGCATTCAATGTTCTATTTCAGAACAATTATAAGTATACATAGGCTGCACTAAAAGTATCGGGAATGGAATATTTCCACTGTTCCTGTCATATTAAAATCTTTTTAATTGAAAACTCCTTGGTTTTACAAATCGAATACCATTTATTTATTTAAAAAAAGATTCACGGTTTTGTCACAAGGTTTTGTCAAACTTGTTTAGTCGTTGAAAAAATGGAATTGACTCGAGAAAATTCAAGAGCGATGATTTATTATGACTTTCGAAGTGGTTTAACACAAAAACAGTGTGTTGACCGGATGATTTCTGCATTTGGTGATGAAGCCCCATCCAAAACCACAATTTATCGCTGGTTTGCTGAATTTCAACGTGGACGTGTCAAGCTCAGTGATGATCCTCGTCAAGGTCGTCCAAAAACTGCAGTCACCCAAGAAAACGTTGATGCTGTGCGTAAGCTGATTGAGGAAGATCGACATGTGACATTCCGCGAAATTCAGGCAACTTTAGACATTGGCATGAGTCAAATACAAATAATCTTGCATGAACAATTAGGTGTAAAAAAGTTGTTTTCCCGATGGATACCGCATTTGCTATGTGAAGAGCAAAAAGCGGCTCGCGTTACTTGGTGCGTCAGAACTCTCGAAAGATTCCACGCAGGATCCTCAAATGCTGTATACAACATCGTATCAGGTGACGAATCCTGGATATATGCGTACGAACCCGAAATAAAAAACCAGTCACGAGTTTGGGTGTTCGAAAATGAGTTAAAGCCAACAAAAATTGTTCGTTCACGGAGTATTGCAAAAAAAATGGTGGCCACGTTTGTCTCCAAAACCGGCCATGTTACGACTATTTCTCTTGAGGGACAAAGAACGGTTAATGCAGAATGGTATGCTAGCATTTGTTTGCCACAGGTCGTTTCTGAACTCCGTAGAGAGAACTGCAACCGCCGCATCATCCTCCATCACGACAATGCGAGTTCTCACACCGCGCACAGAACAAAAGAGTTTTTAGAGCAAGAAAACATAGAATTATTAGACCATCCGCCGTATAGCCCCGACCTAAGCCCTAATGATTTCTATACTTTCCCTAAAATAAAGAATGAATTGCGTGGACAGAGGTTTTCATCACCTAAAGAAGCTGTGGACGCCTACAAAACGGCCATTTTGGAGACCCCGACTTCCGAATGGAATGGTTGCTTCAATGATTGGTTCCATCGTATGGAAAAATGTGTCAAATTTCGCGGAGAATACTTCGAAAAGCAATAAATACATTTTTAAATAGTAATGTTGTGTCACTTCCTTGATTCCCGAAATTTTCAGTGCCGCCCTCGTACAACCAAAAAAGTTAACAACCAAAACTTTATTGACTTACGTTTTTGCTTGTTCTGGAAAGTTCCCACTCTGGCGTTTATGCCCTTTCCACCCTGAAGAATCGAATTAAAAGTAGTCTAATTTAATATAATTTATTTTATTTTATGAGATAGTGTAACAAACATTTTTAAGACAGTAAGTTTGCTCGAACCTTTGAACCCCAAGATTGATATGATAATATCTAAATTAAAAGTCACGCTAATCAGTAAACACAAGGGTTTCTGACTTCATGCGAAATATTTGAAATCATCTAGTCTTGTTTAGTTTACAGACATGTGTAGATCTATTCAAATATTTATTAAATATTCACACAGTTAAAAATAAAAAAATAGAAGACAACATATTCAATTAAAATACTACACCTATAAAGTTAGAGTGATAAAGAAATTATAAAATGGCAGCCAAAATACTTTTTTTATTGTTATTGGCCGTTTCATGCCGAGATAGCAATACGAAAAGTCTGAAATTGAAACAAGTTTTGATATTAAGTCGACATAACATTCGATATCCGTTGGGAGAACAATTACATAGATTTTCACCAAAAGCCTGGCCCAAACCTAATGGCAAAGCGGGAAACATAACACCGAGAGGTGCACAAATAGAAGGATATATTGGTGCATATTTCTCAGAATGGTTTAAAAAGGAACAGTTTCTTCCTGAAGGATGTCCTGGAGAAGATACATTTTATGTTTACTCGAATACATTGAACAGGACCAAAGCGACAGCGAAAGCCTTTGTCGAATCAGCGTTTAAACATTGCAATGTGACTGTACATCACAAAAATACCGAAGAATCTGATCCTCTTTTTAATCCTGTGATACACAACACAACTGAAGCCTATAAAGACATGGTATTCCAAAAAATTTACAGAATACTGCAGAATAATTTAAAACTAAAAGAAGCCTATTTGGAATTGAATAAAATATTGGATATAAAAAATTCAGACGTTTGCAAAACCGATTCGATTTGCGATTTCACCAAAACTAAAGATACTATTTTGTATGAAATTGGTGAAGAAGTGCAGGTTGCTGGAGCTTTGCTGATTAGTTATTCGGTTATAGATTCATTTATAATGAGTTATTATGATGGCTTACCATTGCAAAATATTGCATGGGGTCAAATCACAACGCCGCAAAAATGGAGATTATTGACTGAAATTGCGCGGCAAGATCAAAACATAAGGTATACTACCGTGGCTGAAGATATCGCAGCGCCATTAGTTAATTATTTAACAGAAATATTTAAAAACTATAACATAATGCCAAAGTTAATGTTAATAGTGGGGCATGATTATAATTTGAACTCAGTTTCAAATTCTTTGGGTTTCAAGTCGATGGATTTGCCAAATCAATACGAGAAATTCCCTATAGGCGGGAAATTTGTGTTTCAGAGGTGGACAGATAATAAAAGCGATTATTTGAAAGTAGAGTATGTTTATCCAAGTTGGTCACAGTTACGAAATGCGACGGAATTTTCCTTAGAAAATCCCCCTCAAAGAATTTTGATGCAATTAAACTGGTGCAACACCGACGAGTACGGATTTTGTCCGTGGAATGAATTTGTCGGTAAATTATAGGTATTTTAATATATTTACAGTAGCTATAAGTTAAATATACTAAATAATTGTAGTAGTTATTTTATAACCTTCATCTTATCTTGTCTATACAAATAAATAAAATTGAAGTTTCTGTTGGTAATGTCAAAATAACAGCTTTTTACTAAATGCATATGAAAGTATATACGGTACATATAACAAAAACTATTTTTTTTTGTCAGTCTGTCTGTCTGTTTGTCTGTTTGTTCCGGGTAATCTCCGGAACGTCTAGACCGATTTTGACAGGACTTTCACTACACTAGGCTACTTTTATTTTAGAAAAATAATTAGGGTTCCGCGCAAAAAATCCCTTGAAATCCAATATAATTATATATTCTATGTCAAGTGTCTATATCGAAGTACTCTAAATTTGTTTTAACTTACACGCGGGTGAAACCGCGGGCTCCAGCTAGTTGTAAATAAACATAATCGTTCGTGTGTACGAACGATTTATGTTTTGTGTGTAAGTATTCATTTATAGAACAAAGAAAATAACGTTTAGTTTTTATCTATTTATGTAGGAACATCATATAGGAGGGGTGATCGCTTTACAGTTATCCCATCCGAGATGTGCCTTAAGGCGTTTCGCCCACAGATGCGATTATAAAATACTTATTGGAAACATTATCAATAGAAAGTTTGATATCCAATAATCATCATTCTCCCTCCCATAATAAATAATAACGATCTCTGCAACGACCTGTCTGGGTGCTTTGTGTGCTCATTAGGGGGTTTTGTGATAATCGCCACGCTTGGCAGGCGGGTCGGCGATCTCAGTTGTGTTATAAATGTACTCGTAGGAAGCCGCTGCCCATCTTCCGATTAATCCCAGAGTCGCCTTTTACGACACCCACGGGATGAAATGGGATGGTGGTATTCTTAGGCGACGCCACACGGCACCGGTATATAGATTAACTATTATTATAACTATACAACGATACCAGCCTAAGAAAAATCACCCCACTACATGTTCTCCACAGAAGAAATACCCAAAACAAACTATTGTTCAAGTTTTTTTACAACTTTGGCGGCTTCATGAGAACGCATTACCATGCCAAATATCAACTCCATAACACTATGCAGTCTATGAGTAAAATGTCTGTAACAGAGAGTTGGACGGATAGACGGACATGACGAAACTATAAAAGTGTAAGGAACCCTTTGACTACGGAACTCTAAAAGTGTTATACTTCAATTGTTTCATGAATAACTTCTATACTAACAATATGTTATTTGACTGTTTCTCATAAACCGCATCAAGTAGGAGTTATATGAACACTTTGAATGGCAATGCTTAATCACTGGTGAAAGAAAAGGCCAGCCCACTGATCTCTCGAAGTGCCGTTGAACCGTTTAGTTATATCTTTGAAAAACAGGTGTGCAGTCGGACCCCATGACCCAAGCGGCTCAAACTATAATTACCGATGAGGTTATTGTATTTGCGCCGTTTTAGGGCTTCTACTGTAGAAACGGCAGCACCAGCACAGTCTGCCGTGTTTGAGAGATGGGATGGAGCACGGGTGTCGACACAAGTTGCATCCCACACGGTCTGGTCTTTTGGCATCGTTACGTCCGTGTGGGTTGTAAAACAGCTGGCACGCCGGCAGTGACAAGAGCACGACTACTAATGTCGTTAATATTGGCATGACTTGCAATGCAACCTGAACTTTTACTGCAAGACAGGCCATGGTGTCTGCGGCGGTCGACAGCTTCACCGTTGACACCGATGACAACACGATAGCAATAGTTAGTTCAGGCGCTTATAGCCAGTTGCACTCACTGATAGGTAAACCATACCAGATACCAGCCTAAGAAACATCACCCCGCTACATGTTCTCCACAGAAGAAATACCCAAAAAAAACGATTGTTCAAGTTTTTTTATAACTTTGGCGGCTTCATGAGAACGCATAACCATGCCAAATATCAACTCCATAACATTATGCAGTCTATGAGTAAAGTGTCTGTAACAGAGAGTTGGACGGATAGACGGACATGACGAAACTATAAAAGTGTAAGGAACTCTTTGACTACGGAACTCTAAAAAAGTGTTATACTTCAATTGTTTCATGAATAACTTCTATACTAACAATATGTTATTTGATTATAAATACAAAATGCATAATTAAGGTAGTAACCAGTCTTCACGCCTTACGCTATTTGTTACTGGCGTAGCTGATTTACGTCCAGATTTTATTAGAAATATATCTGTATGTAAATTTAGTTTATGCTATGTATATCTGTTAGTTTATATGAAACTTGGGTATATCTATGATTTGGGAACATCTGTGTTATTTTGTTGTGTTTGATTGCGAAGTATTTTGCCAATAAATAAATATACGTGATAAAATGCGGGTCCGCCAACCCTCACTAGGCCAACGTAGTGGACTAGCCTACTACTACCTACTAGGCCTAACCTTTCTTATCATGAGAGAAGGCCTGTGCCCAGCAATGGGATAGTAATGGGCTGATTGGGAGTGATGAAAGGTAAGTTTATTCAAGGTAAAAGAAGCGTGTTTAACAGCACTAATTAATCATCATCATGTCAGCCAAATAACTCCACTGCTGAACAAAGGCCTCTCTCATAAACGGTCACATGCCGTGTGTCGTCATTTTGGGGGGAAGGTTGCCAGCCGGGTTGCTAAGCGCAGAATGGCAGCTGTTCTACAGAAGGGACGCAGCTGCCCATCCCTATGGTTTAGTGTCCCTTAGTCGCCTTTTACGACATCCCCGGGAGGGGATGAAGTGGTGCTATATTCTTAATCCGGACACCACAGTGCCACCAACTAATATTTTTTTATAAAACATCTATTATCTCGGTAACTTTTGTTATTGTTTAAGTTGGGGTTCCTTATGATATTTTTATCATCTACCAGAGCGGAAGAGATTTAAGTTAGCAAATGGCATGGTAATAATGTCATAACTATTGCATCAAAAGGCTGTATAGTTCTTCCTGTGTCTAAAACTAGCTGCGCCCTACGGTTTTATCCGGCGTTTTATCTAAAAGAGACCGGATTATTTATAAATAATTAAGAGTTCTTTTAGCCGTGTCGTGCCGGCTCAGAATGCCACCACCCCATCTCCTCCCATGGGTGTCGTAAAAGTCGACTAAGCGATTAGCCGGAGGGTGGGCAGCAGCGTCCTTCGAGTACATTAACAACTCAACTGGGATCGCCAACCCGCCTGCCAAGCATGGCGATTATGGCAAAACCCCAATGAGCCCACAACACATCCATATCGGTGGTTCTGGTGATCTTTGGGGGAGGCCTGTGTCCAGTAGCGGACTTCATATGGCCGAAAAAAAAAAAAAAGATGATGAAGAGTTCTTCGCCATAGACGTTCAGTTCTCGTCAGGGTCGTAACAAGATGTTAAATACAAGCCGTTCAACCTTTCTCGAGAACGTAACTATCAAATGCAGAGAGAATTTTTCAAATCCGACTAGTAGTTCCAGAGATACAACAAATCTTCAGCTTTTTATAAAGCAACAAAAGAAATACCTACATACAGATTGGTCAAGTAAGCGTAAAGTTCTACAACAAAGACATGGGCGAACTAGACGGATCCGACCATAATATTGGCTGTGTATAGTTTTGTTTTTTGTTTTTTATTGCTGCAAAAGATATTCGACGAATTTATAACCACAGCGACATACATAGCTATCAATATTAGAAATAAAGAAAGTCTTGTAATACCAATGACAAGCCTCCAATTAATAATTAGCAATTCGTTTAGGTGCCAAAGTATATGTTTCTACAAAAAGATCCCAAGCAATATTAAAAATCAGAGTCTTAATAAATTTAAGTCCATTATAAAAAAGAAACTATGTGTAAAGAGTTTTATGCAGTTACAGATTATATGGACGGCAAAAATGCTTGGTATTGAGCTGCTCTAACATACTTTTATTATTTATACGGTCGTGTTATTGAATTTGGAAGTTTTATGATATTTTAATGAACACTTTTTATGACCTCTAATGAATAATTGATGATATTTTAATATTATGACATTGATCTGACGATAATAAAATAATTATGACTACTACGTAGGCTAGTTATACACACTTAGACTTAATATCTGTCTGGTGGTTTTGGGTATTCGTGTAGCCTACACAAATGTCATGCTGATGGTATTGTAGTGCGACGTGTCGTTGTACTCCCTAAAATTGGTTTGAGCTACACGATGACTGATTCATGTTTGCCGTCTGACAGGATAGGTCATCCCAAAATGGATATGGATCTTTCTTCAAATGACCATTCCAGACGTTACCCTACACTTTTCTCAAATAATATTGTATCTAAATATGTCTGGACTTAAAAACAGAAACTGAATTTACTGGCGCGTGAAAGTGTTTTTTTAACCTACTTACTAAAATAACGATCGTTTTATTTCACCATATTATTTAATTTCGTTTTATGAATTTTTCTAGAAGGATCTATGAAGTTTTAGAAGGTTCTATTAGTTTTGTAGAAGGTTCCATAAATTTCCTGATCATATCTAGTCTGTCATATTTGTTGCTAGAAGAGTCTGAAGTTTATCGAAGGTTCTATAAGGTCTCTGAATGGTTCTATGAAGTTGCTAGAAGATTTTATAAGGTTTCGAGAACGGTCTTAGAAGAGTCTATGAAAATTCCAGAATTTCCTATGGGATTTCTATGAAGTTTCATGTAGATTATATGTAGATTATAGAACGATCTATATAGTTTTCGAATGTTCAATGACGTCTTCAGATTCTAGAATATTTCTAATTATGTCGACAGTCTATCTATGTAGGTTCTAGAAGATTCTATGGGTTTCTAGAAGGTTTTATAACATTCTCGATCATATCTCATATTCGTCATCATCATATCAGCCATAGTACGTCCACTGCTGAACAAAGGCCTCTCCCATATATTTGCACAATTGTATCGTCATTTTGGAGGGAATTTGCCAATACTCACCACGCTTGGTAGGCGGGTTGGTAACCGCAGTATGGTTACTCTTCTAAAAAAGGACACTGCTGACATCATTCTGATTTAGAATACCTTAGTTGGCTTTTACAACATCCACGGGAGGAGATGGAGTGGTGCTATATTCTTAATCCCGACATATCTTCAGTCTAATAATTATATATATAGCCACTACGTCTATACGTGAGTATTTATAGAAGTAAATAAGTATGACACAAATACACTAGAACAGAAGGACAAAATTCCAATATCAACAAAAAGCATCCAAAAACAGCAAGTGACAATAAAAATATATTTGTTCTGCCTTCTAGTATTGGGCAATGGACCAACGAGATCGATTAAACCTCGATTATACCTGATGAGAACGAGCAACATGTTTAGGTCTACCCATCTTATCAAGTGAGTATATCATGAGTCGATAATCTGTACGCAAGACAAGTATCACAGTATTACATTAAGTTAACTACGTGACAGTGCTTAATCGCTGGTGTGACAGTTAGTGATCATGTAACTAATGTAGTTAGTGATAATGTATCAACATAGTGATAATGTACCAATTTTTATTTTATTTATTTAGGAAAACAAACAGTGACAAAAACAAACAGTATGTAAGTACAGAATGGAAAAATACCTATAAATATCATGCTATTTTATATATAAATCTCATCTCATCATCTCAGGGTTGGTTCTCATCATATTTTCGTGGTCGCTAGCAAGCAGTACATGCTGATCAGAAATTATCTGGCTGGTGCAACCTGGAAACTGGTGTACCACAAGGCGGTATACTCTCTCCACTTTGTTTGCATTATTTATTCCAAAACTAGCATCCTCAAATTCTCTTACCATCTGTATGCTATGACTTGCAGTTATACGCTCAAGCTGACATCGGCAATTTTTTTTTGTTATTACAGTCTAAAACACGTTTTGAAATCCGGTTCAGCAGGTTTGTTTGGGCCTCAAAATTGATATAATAATATTTAAAATAAAAGTCATGCTAATTAGCAAATACATTAAAAGAAGTAGATATGTTACATACGCATCAAAAGTGAGAACCAAAATTGCCCAATTGTAGTACCTCGCAGTCAGTCGTCCAGAACAGGACATAGAGCACACATTTAAAACATTAAATGGTGGCCAAATTACTTTTAATTTTTTTAATGGCTGTGTTATACAAAGGTATCAATGCGAACAGCCTGAAATTGAAACAAGTTTTTATTTTAAGTCGGCATAACATTCGATATTCGTTGGGAGAACAATTACATAGATTTTCACCAAAAGCTTGGCCCAGACGCGATGGCCAAGCGGGAGACATCACACCGAGAGGAGCAAAAATAGAAGGATATATTGGTGAATATTTCTCAGAGTGGTTTAAAAAGGAACAGTTTCTTCCTGAAGGATGTCCTGGAGAAGATACAGTTTATGTTTACTCGAACACATTGAACAGGACTAAAGCAACAGCGAAGGCCTTTATTGTATCAGCGTTTAAACATTGCAACGTGACTGTACATCACAAAAATACCGAAGAATCGGATCCTCTTTTTAATCCTGTGATACACAATACCACTGCAGCCTACAAAGACATGGTGTTCCAAGAAATTTTCAGAAAACTGCATAACAATTTACAGCTTAAAACAGCATATTCTGAGTTGAACAAAATATTGGATATAAAAAACTCAGACATTTGCAAAAAGGATTCCGTTTGCGATTTAACTGAAGCTAAAGATACTATTTTGTATGAGATTGGTAAAGAAGTATGGGTTGCTGGAGCCTTGTTAATTGGTAACCAGGTTATAGACTCATTAATAATGAGTTATTATGATGGCTTACCATTACAAAAAATTGCATGGGGACAAATCACAACGCTGGAAAAATGGAAACTATTGACTGAAATTGCGCGGCAAGATCAAAATATTAGGTATACTACCGTGGCTGAAGATATCGCAGCGCCATTAGTTAATTATTTAACAGAAATATTTAAAAACTATAACACAATGCCAAAGTTAATGTTATTAGTGGGGCATGATTATAATTTGAACTCCGTTTCAAATTCTTTGGGTTTCAAATCGATGGATTTGCCAAATCAATACGAGAAATTCCCTATAGGCGGGAAATTTGTGTTTCAGAGGTGGACAGATAATAAAAATGATTATTTGAAAGTAGAGTATGTTTATCCAAGTTGGTCACAGTTACGAAACGGGACGGCGTTTTCCTTATTAGTAAATCCCCTTCAAAGAGTTTTGATGGAACTAAACTGGTGTAGCACTGACGAGTACGGTTTTTGCCCGTGGAATGAATTTGTAAATAAATTATAGGTATTTTTAGGTAATTGTGGTGGCTGTAAGTTACGAATTAAATAATTAAGAACAAATAATAATTAATTCTCATTTCATCTGTACAATAAACAAAACAAATTCTTTAATACATTTAAAATATTTTTGTTTAATATAACATAAACTTTTGTTTAAACTAAGATTATTTGGCCACCTAATTAGAAAATCAACATGAAAAATAGTAAGATAACAGCTGCACGAGTACACTTATGAGGTAATATTACTATGAAAAATTGCCTCATAAATTTTTTTAAATCACTAATCAGCGCCGTGCATCACATAGTACAGACTGGCAAGACAGTAACCTAACAACAGATTTGTGCAGGTTTAGGCTTTTTCATGAGCGAAGTTGTATCATTAGACAATTTTGACAAAGGAAAAGAAATGATGAAGGTTCATATGGGAACATTATGGTTCTCTCATTCTTCGTTTGAACGAATCGATAAGTGACGATTGTACCTGAGAACAAAGTAAGTGGTATGCTAGCAACTGTTTGTATATTATCCTAGAATATGTTTGAAAACAACGCCCTTGCAATAGAATCGCCTTCATCAAGCCAACACTTCAGCTCACTACACCAAACCAACGACGGATTAATAGACAACGTCAGGTATGGAATCGATTAGTCATTCAGGAGTCCTGACTTCGCACCGAGCGATTTCTCTTTATCCACAAAAAATCGGTGGAATACGATTTTCGGATGCCAAAAAGCCAAATATTTGGCCAAAACTATTCAACCCTATTTTTATATTGGAACGTTTCAAAGATGATTCAAGGTATTTTTAATTAAATTGGACCAGCTGACATCAAAGGGTCAATGCTCGTAATTACCTAATCTACACTATGTGTATAAGACCTGCTTCGACTCCAACACTATAATATATAATTTAACAATATTTAATTTATTACAAGTTTCCAATAATCTAATTAGATGATGATATGGTTGCGTTACAACGTGACTTTACTAGAGGAATAATGTATTGTGAAAAAATTGTAATGACCGGTTAAGCAACCACGTCTCCCAGAAATGTATGCGAGAAGCCCAATAAAAAAAAAAAATTGTCTCGTCCTAAAACTGCCAACACGTTGAAATATATATATCTGTGTATATTATGTACACCTATTTTAATAAAGTAATGTAATCCAATTGTTGGTGCCCAGCGGGTCATGCACAAATTTTCATTAATATTTTCATATTTTTTATTCATTGTACCCAATGATATTATAGCATAGATATGCTACGTCCATATTAAATGGCACACAAAACTCAGTCCCGCTGTATGTATAAAGCTATAAAACTAAATACCTATGCTGTAAGATAGAAGATACAAAAACTACGAGACTAAAAGAGATAGCTATCTAAAATGACAACACGTGTACTCGATGTCTTTGTCGCACCTGTGATAGAATATATGTGTTGTCTTTTTTCTTTGCTTGCATAATTTGTCCAAATGACGCTATCTAGTGCGATGCTCAAATAAATGCAAGTTAGACTTAACAAACAGTAAGGTTTCGTAAATATATAAACAAGGAAAAGTTAATATTTTCAACTCTTTGAAATGTGGATTGCACGAACTTATTTGTTTTAAGCAACAAATAGCTCTAATACACCTTTTTTGTGCTCTAAATACACAGCCTGTGTTAGTGGAGTTACCCCAGAAAATAACACCATAACGAAGAGTAGCTGATACATATCCATGGTATGCTATCAACGTTGTTGAAATATCTACGATTTTAGTAAGGTTTCGCAGAGCAAAGGAATAACTATTTAATTACACATGCTCCGTGAGTTGCTTCCATGACAATTTGTTATCTATGTATAAGCCTAAAAACTTTGTTGATTCCACTTTCTCTATTTCTTGATCATATTCGGCACCGTAGCCCCGCTCCAGGTCCCCGTAAGATCAGCCTAGAGCTACCTAGTAATGCGACTCCATAGGTACTATTTATTACTATAGTCACGTCTCGGAGAGGGTAAAGCAATCACCGCCCCAGAGAAATGCAGTTTCAACCTTAATTTACAAACTTTGATAGCCAGTACTTTTTCAATGAGTTTTCTTAAATACGTTGATATAGTTGGCTTGTTCCCTAGCTAGACTTTGCTGAGTAGTGTAGTTGTTATGACGAATGTAAGATTGTATTACCACCCCTGTCAGTACCTTCACCTAAAACTCTACTACAGATAGAAATTTAAGGGTAGCATAATGTTCGAACATCGGGATGTCACTGAGAAATTCCTAACATGCAAACCTAATGACACTGACCGATCTGCGATTCAAATGCAGCGCCTTTTACTTGGCAGCCGTCCTGATGCCCGCTAGTGGCCTAGTGATCGCAGGAGGTGGCTGCCATGAAGCAGTAAAAACAAACATTTTATTAATGATCATCATCATATCAGCCAAAGGATGCTCACTGCTGAGAAAAGGCCTCGCTCATCGATTTCCACAACAATCATTTGCATCCAGACTCCCAGCTACCTCCACCAGGCAGTCTGTCCACCTCGTTGGTGGTCATCCCACGCTGCGTTGTCCGGTGCTCAGTCACCATTCGAGAACCCTTTTGTCCCAACGGGCACTTCAGTTTTCCTAATCCTTTCAGCTCCGCAACTTCAGTTCTACTACGGAACTCCTCATTTCTGATTATTCGATCTGATAGAGAAATACCAAGCATAGGTCTCTCCATAGCTCGCTGAGTGACCTTGAGCTATCTTATGAATCGAAATCCTTTAGTACAAATATATATGCATGCAAAACACAAAACAATACTTACTTTTCGACCAAACTTCTCAATAGAAAAAGTAGTAAAAAAAGATCCGGCCAGTTGTAACGATCCCATGAAGAGCGCGAGAGTGTTAGGACTCCACTTGGTCCCCGCACGTTCGAACAGGTCAGCTGCGTAGTTCATGAGGGCGAAGCACCCCGAGAGGCCCTGCATCGCCATCAGGGCCAACGTCATTCGCAGCGCCGAGAATGTCGAGTGGTCGCGCACTGTAAACAACATTTATTTTTAAGTATAAAGAACAGCTGTATTTGGTAGCCCGCAATAGAATGCACTACCGACCGCGTTGTATTGTACAGGACTGGGGACGTGAAGTACGATAGTGTTTATTTGGAAGAAAGTTTTGCAACTATATAAAAAAGGCTATAGTGAGAAACGTAAAAAATATTGACACTGACCTTCAATATGGAGCTGTTGAGGTCAGCCTCAATATTTTTTACTTATAACCTAGTATTCCCAGATATGGTCTAGTACAAGAATATCATTGCAATGATTGGTAGAATATGTGGCTTTCGTTTTCGTTAAAGCTACCCTTACATCCATTAAACTTAGAATTATAATACCTGAAAGGACAGTCGGCAATCGCAATGCGTTACCATTTTAATGATGATGATGAATATGACATCATTCGACGGGTGCTGTTCATTAAAGTTGCTCCCGAAAAAAGTATTGAATTTACATAATATGATGAAAATC
Organism: Diloba caeruleocephala; assembly: GCA_947459985.1. NCBI lineage: Eukaryota > Metazoa > Arthropoda > Insecta > Lepidoptera > Noctuidae > Diloba > Diloba caeruleocephala. Next base: position 7,439,341 of record OX381627.1, on the reverse strand, counting down.
TATATGGTCTAATTGTCGAAATTAATAATCAATCTAATCCAAAATATTTGGATTTTAGGCAGAGGATTTGTCTGTTTTTGTGTTTAGTTCACACTTAAGACTAAAGTTCTAGATCCTAAATCTAAAGATTTTGGACTAGATTGATTATTAATTTCGGCCGTAGTAAGTAAACGCTCGAAACGCACAAATTAATAGTGTTAGTGTTAGTTAGGTTATGCGTTTACGATAGCGTGCAGCGGTTCGCAAGAGACTTAATGTTCTAGGTGGCGATAAGACCCTTCATTGAGGAGGTGCCACTTCTCTGGACTCCTCTTCCAGCTGACATAGATACTCTCGGGAAATGGGAAGTTTCTGAAGCAGGCCCAAGATGGTGGCGCGTTGAGTACCTCTTTAAAGGTATGTGCGGTGGCCAGGTCGCACAGAGATGGGATCCGTCAGACCAAGGGACGAGCTGGTACCTGCCGGTGGTCTGGCCCAATGATTAGTAGACACTAGTGGGGTTTTAGCAGGTAAGAGTCCAGCTTGCCCCCCGAAATTCTCAGGGCGGAGGAAGTTTCTGAAGATTTCCGCACGACAAAAAATTCGCTATTTTATGAAGACGGGTTTTTCCAGCCAGCAACACACAGTTTAATTTCTTTGTGTTCAGTGTTGATTGTATGTGTAAATAACGTTACAGAAACCAAGGCAGCTTAGGCGTATATTAGACGGATAATGCATTGTACAACACAAATCTACTCTATCTTGATATGCAAATATAATTTACTGTTTGATGCATGATAAGGCCTCTTTTATCGAGACGCGGAGTTTGGCGCGACGCGTGGTTCCGACCGTAGAGCGTGTTATGGCCGTTTATGCATGCAGGCGGCGCCTGAGGCGCACACGGAGCCCGCAGCGGAATGGGCGAAGTTTCTTGCACACTCCTCCACAACAGAACACGCACGGGGGACACGTCGCCATAAATGCGAAAATAATATAATAAATAAGTAATATTTTCGTTACCGATCCAGCTGTGCGCAAAACAGCCCCAGCAATGCCTAAGCCGAGGCCCGTGTCTCGCAGGGGGCGCCCTTAGCGCCAGTTGCTTAGCATATAGTATTACGCCTCTTTTGGCATCACCATAAACGACCGGTTAAGCAACCACATTTCTTGGAAATGTCTGCATGAAGCCCAAGAAAAAAAAAACGATTTTTCTGTATTCCGTCCCGCGGGCAGATTAGCTAAAAACAGCAACAGCAGACGCGATAGCAGCTATCGCGCAGCATAGGATCCACCGGTGGCAAAGCGTCAAAAAAAATGGTATTACGTAAGGCGTTGCCCGCCTGTCGCTACTTGTGGAAGATGCATAGTTACTAGCGCTAGTAGTGATAAAGTAGCCACCAGTGGAACTAAAAATAATGAACTTTTTTAGTTCATTGATTGTCCGACAGAGGCGCGTCAGAGATCTTCGCCTCTTTAGTCGCTATCGGCCAATAGGTAATACCAAATTGACGTTTGACAGCGGCGTTGGTGCAATTTACGCCTGTTGCAAAGCGTCTGCGACTTAAGTAATCATCCCGCCGGGCGCACCACGTTTTGCGCTAGAATTTCCAATGGGCACCAATAAAAAAAACAACAGGGCTCCGCGTCTCCATGAACGAGGTCTTATGATGCAATGATAATGATAAGAGTAATCTTTTAAACTTCAAATACATTGTTTAGTGTTTTAGGGTACCTAAATTACACAATGGTATTTTTATATTACATTACATAATACGAACAAAGCAAATAAATACTTGATTAGAACTATTTCCATGTACTTAGAGGATAATGCGCGCTTCTACAAATATGATAAAGGAGGAAAAGCATGACTAATACAAAATCTTGCGCAAAACTACCGAGAGTAATGTGTTGTGGTTGGTTTTGTAAACTGTATATTGTATCCATCATATCGGCCATACGATAATGTTCGAATGTTTGCTGTTTTGTGAGCGGACAGAATTAAGAATTAATTTAATTGCTCCAAAATAAGGACGAACGGTATGTAACCAGTCGTCTATGGGGGAGGCCTCTGCTTGAAAGTGATCGTCATTTGGCTGGTATGATGATGACGATGACGCAGATGTACTGCTGTCCTATAACTGCAGCCTCAGCAGCACACACGCATACACGTCCAGTCATACCTCTGGTTTAGAGTCCCTTACGACATTTACGACATTCACGGGAGGAGATGGAGTGGTGCTATATTCTTAATCCGAACACCACACGGAAAGCAGCAGTGTGTCATCATTATCATTTCAGCCGAAATATATCAACTGCTGGACAGGAGCCTCCCCCAAAGACTGCCACAACGACCGGTATGAGTTTCGTGTTGTCTGCTAATTGGGTGGTTTTTGCCATAATCACAACGCTTGCCAGACGGGTTGGCGATCGCAGTTGAGTTATAAATATACTCGAAGGATACTGCTGCTCATCCTTCGGCTAATCCCATAGTCACCTTTTACTATACCCACGGGATGAGATGGGGTGGTGGTATTCTTAGCCGGCACCACAAGGCTGCCGTAGCGATAGAAAAAGATGAACTCTTTTTTCTTTTTCTTCTTTTCCTACCTAAGCCACTCATTTGACAGCACAGGCCACTTGTGTTATATTGCATTGTTGGGTCTTTGGGTTTATTGCAGAGTACTAATCCCATAAGATCTTCGGCTACTTTATGATATTGATGTTTTCTTCTTTCCTCGTTAATCTTCTAGTACTCTAGTTATCATTCACCTCGCAAACGTCCACTGGTGGTCATGGGCATCCTCATTAGACCGTTACGATAATCGATTTTCAAAACTACCAAATTTATCTTGGTCAACATAATATATTTTGTGAATCTTTCATATTTTATTAATCTATTTTATTTTAATTCTTTTGTCATGCATAGGAGAGACTTTTGTACAGCAAATGATCGTTAAAAGATAATGAGATTGAAACAGTGTGCCTAGTGGTATTGTACCATACCCTCTATATAGGAGGGTCTGAGTTTGATCCCGGCCCGCACCTCTGACTTTTCAGATTCATGTGTGGATCAGAATTTGATTATCACTTGCATTAACAGTGAAGAAAAACATCATGTGGAAATCTGCACACCCGAGCGGGCTCTATAATTTTCTCAGTGTTGTATATTATCTGCCAACCCGCATGCTGGATTAAGGCCTAACCTATCTCATCGTGGCAAATGGCCCGTGCCTAGCAGTGGGCTAATTATATATGATATATGATGAGATTTTACTAAAGTCCATGTTCGTCTTTACCCACACTTAGTAGGGTAACTCTGGGTGCCAAGTCAAACTGCCTTTGTTCTTCCTTCAGCTTCATGAGCTCTTCTGTCACGACCTTGTGGTTCTTGTCAAGGCTCCTCAACCAGGATATCGTCTTCTCGGCTTTCTAAAAAAGAGAAAATAAACTTTAAACCAGAATGATATAAAGTGGGGACCATATTAAGTAACAGATGACAATAGCATGATTTTAGTGTTGGCTGAAGAAAAACGTGCGTACACGTGTTTAACAAGTAGTTCGGATAGTTTTTTATAATAAATAAGTTATTATGGACGGCTCAGGTTTACAGTTGTTTTGCCAAAACCAGACTAATTTTGCAACAATCTCAATTTGTAATTGAGAATTGAGATTGTTGCTTGAAAGTTGGCTCTGTTTTACAAATTGTACTCTAGTGGATGAGAAGAGGAATCTAGAGGAAAGAGAAACAAAGTGAAAAAATAAAAGAAAATATTGATAAGCAAACACGTAATTATCATAATTAAAAGTTAAATCAAAAACGCTATACAGATCTTACGGAGTGCTAATGTCAGTTGAACAGTGCGAACCCTCACATCAAAGAGTCTCTTGCTCACACACTTCACTTCTGATTGTATTAGTTTTAAGAAAGGTAGGGCATAGCGGGATTTCCTGCTCAGACTGGGAGCGGCCCGACTGAGGTGGGACACCCCCCTCCGTAATCAACGTATGTCGCAGACGCTTTGCAACAGGCGTAAATCGCGCAGACGCCGTTCTTAGACGTAATTTTGTTATTACGTATTTGCAGATAGCGATTAAGCAGGCGAAGATCGCTGACGCACACTCTGTTGGACGATCAATGAACAAAAAATTGCATCGAGGATGCAATTTTTGCTTTCAATTTCAGGCTCTTTTCCACTGGGAATCCTTTGATGCGTGATACCTGCTGTCGTTGTTTTTAGCTAATACGGATGCTGGTGAAACCGCTGGCCACCCGCAGGCTGGACGGGTTCCCGAACCTAGGGTAGTCCCTAAGGTAGTCCTTATCTCCGCCCTGGGACGCTAAACCGCCAGGATGTGTAAAGTTCTTGTCGTGCCGGAGAAGGAGACTAGAGTGGGCCCGACTACTGCTGTAGAGGGGGGGCTCTTCCACCCGCCGCACCAGCAAGCCGCATAACCTGAGTATTACTATGGCGGGTTGGTGCCACATAAAATTTTTTGTTCCTTTTTCCGCCACTTTTATTTTTATTTTGATGGGCTTCTCGCATACATTTCTTGGAAATGTGGTTGCTTAGCCGGTCATTGCTGGCGAAGCCAAAAGAGTACTTAATGTTATATTCCTAACCTTCTAATGGCTTCAGGGGTGAGAAGGAGACCGTCATTGAATCGGCCCAGCCAGAAAGCTAGGCTTAACAAGCTAACTGCGTATGAGGCATGGACCACGGCCCGTACAAATCAGGACCCGGACGTTTTTGATGCGAAGCGTAAGCTAAATGCTGCCTCGAGGTTCAGTAAGAGAATGATTTCCGGGGCTAAGTTCTATTTCATCGGCAGAATTAGAGATCGGCTTGCGAGCTATCCCTCCGGGAATCCCGCTTTCTAGTCGCTCACCAAAGCTGCCGAGGGAAGCTTTTTTCATTCGTCCTTGCCGTGAGATGCCGATGGTATTCCAGCCTTTTTTTTTATTGGTGCCCAGTGGAAATTCTACATGAACTTCCTTCGCCCCGGGGAAGGGCGAAGGGGTATGCCGGACTCCTACCAGCTAAAACCACTGGAGTGGTCATCTTCGGCACCTAAGGTAGGCTCCAGGTCCTCGTATGATCACACTAGAGCGGCATGGTATTCTGGCCTATAGTGCCAAGGAGAAAGCCACACTTTTAGGCTCCCTCTTTGTCTCAAACTCGACCCTGAACGACGGAGACGCTGTACCACCTATTCTTATTAACATTATTTGGAATAATAAACTCACAGAAACCCGCGTACTTATATAATAAACTAGCTTGGAATAGCAGGCACAACAAACGGGAGGGAAGGAAATGTGCACAACAGTTATCCGTCTCCCAACATAAATCGGCGGCGTTCAGAGGCAGTTTTCGATACGCAGCGACGAAATGCTGGAACAATGCTCCAATAAAAAGTTTTGGTAGTTGTGCGACTTTGTTTGTTTGTGTTTTCCCAAGAGACTACAGCATGGGGCTCTTCAAAAAGGGGGTAAAAGGATTTTTAAACTGTCGGCAACGTGCCAGTAATACCTCTGGTGATGCAAGCGTTCATAGGTTACGGTAACCACCTACCATCAGGTGGGCCGTATACTTTTTTGGCACTTTAGAGGTATAAAAACTAAATAGTCCCAGTTCAAGCACGTCGGCGCACATACACAGAGTCGACCGGGCAGTTCGGCACATGGACTTGTTGCCAAGTTATTCCTGCTGATGATTTTCGTATAAGATGATTTAATGCAGAGAATTGTATAAGATGAACATATAAGATCAAGAGATTCCGTTAAGATGGTTCGCACAGATGATACTTTACCTAAGGTAAACTACGGCTATTTATTATCGACACCCATGGGATGAGATGGGGTGTCGTAAAAGGCTGTGATGTGCAAAATTATTACTTTTTGATAGATTAGCTTCTTTTGGGTGATTGGTGGTTGGTGACTTACATTACAATATTATTCTTTTGTAACCGAGACATTTCTAAAAGATTACCATTATAAGCGTCTGTGTAAAACAAATCATGGGGGAATTTGCCAGTACTCACCACGCTTAGCAGTCGGATTGGTAAGCGCAGCATAAATGTTTTCTACAGAAGGGAGGCTGCTGCGCATTCCTCTGGTTTAGAGTCCCTTAGTCGCCTTTTATAAAACCCACGGGACGGGATAGAGTAGTGCTATACCCATTCTTAATCTGGACACCACATATGGTTCCCGTCGTCGTGTAGCGTCGTCTACCCGACGCACGATATTAATTAGCGACAACAATAGCAAAACTTTATTCCTTATAACTTCTAATTAAGTACAACACTAAACGTAGGTACTGATATCGTCAGTTATCGAAGGAAGTATTAATCATTTTTATACGTACGCAGGAAGGAAAATGTGGTAAGCTAATAACTTCTGGGTTCAGTCGATCATGGGTTTTAAATTTAAAAGTTTGGCAATCGAAGAGTCTTCGATAGAAAAAAATCAACCATAATTTTAACCTAAATGTCTTACTTGCCAGTTCATTTGAAACAACGCGGTTTAAGTCGAGAACATTTCGAATTTTCTCATTTTATTGGAGCCAAAAATTACATTTTAATAATTATGAATTTAATGGAATCCAAATTATTTTTAACACACTTTTATTAGCTTCACTTGTAACTATGTAAGAAAATCTTGGAAGTCGATTTTAATCTACTTCTAATTGTTGAATTGATTTGAAACAGTACAAGTATATGTGATCCTTTTGACAATATAACAATCTGGTAGCACCGAACTGATCTGCTGATGGAGCCGGGCGGTGTATAATGGAATTCTTTAATCGCTACTAGTACACCCCAAGATATCAAAAGCCCTTCGAGTTTGGGCTCATTTAGTTTGTTTTAACGAGTTCCATACATTACACTTGGTGGCGAGGGTCTGATGACGGAGCCGGTAGGCGGTTAGTGGAACAAAGTGTGTTTTTTTTCGTATTATAACTATTGTAATTTTTATTATATTTCGCTCATCAGTTCGAGACATGCCTCGGCCGGCACATTGGCAATGGGTGCAATTGCTTACCATGTGCTCGACTCAACTTATAGAAGATATTTATATTTAAGTATTCACACTATATGTTCCATATACATTATCATAGATTATAGATACTTATGAAAATTATTATAAGGATGGTAATCTCCTTTATGAAGACAATCGGCCATTATGAAAATAATTATATTTTTCTAATTTAAAATAAGAAGTATGTTGAAAATACATATATCCTAGATAATTAAAAACTCTCATTAAAACTGACCTTCTCCCGTCTTTGAACGTAAGCCTACATTAACTCGAGTACATTTTACAAATAAAGTAACACTTACCTTCTCCTGCCCAATCTTCAACAAAAAATTCGGAGACTCCGGCATGAAACTGAATAAGATCACATGCGCGCAGGCCACAGCCAAATACACAGCTTGGTTCACTGTATACGACGCTACCATTCCGATAGCATACACGAAGATTACTCCCAGCTTACACATGGTCATATTTAGCGCGCCCAGCGCCCCTCTCAAGGTGTCTTCGGAGATTTCCTTGACGTAGACCGGAACGACCACGAAACATCCGCCAGAAGCAAGGCCACCTATAACCCTGGCCACTATGAGTGATGATGGCATGATTGCTGTCAGCTTTATAGTCCAGGATATCTGAAATTGTAAGATTATCTTTGATATTTTTGTTTACTTAAATTATACAATATGTACTAAAACCCTGTCCGACCAATAAAGGTGATATTCGGTACCTAGCGATATGTGATTGTACTAATGTTTTCTGAAATAAAGACCATAAAAGAGTATAAATTGTTATCAAACGGGTTTTTTGTAACTTAGCACGGCAACACCGATCGCGCAAGGCGACTGGCGCGGGCGCGCCGCCTTCTGCAAAAGTGTTCAAACAAGCTGATTGAATTCAGGCGATTTCATAAAAATATATTTGTGCTACTTGCTGTATAACTTAACCTATACACGTAAGCATTACAACGTGCAGATGTGTACTGTGGAGAATTGAACACTATGATGGTGAAGCTCGCACATCTGCAACCATTGCCGTTGGCAAAGATGCATCGATTGCATGGGTGATTACTTTGATTAAGACAAATTAAAAGATAAAAAAAATACACTACCTATATTTTATTTCCTACAACACGGCAATTTCATAGGTAAAGACCTAATATTATGTATATTCAAATTCAATATAGGCCTTGACAGGCTCTTAAGAAAAGTCAACAGTTAAGGTGCATATCTTATGTACATATTTGATTATTTGTAAATGAATAAGTATTTATATTTTTTTAAATGCGTTTTTGTTTATTGTATTGTTTATCATACCGAAATATTTGTTACAAAATGAATACGCCAACTGTTGTTTCTTCTTTCATGATATTTCTTGATAGTTCAAAGTAACCTTCAGATAGGTAGGTATAGCTTTTATTGGATTGTGTTTAATTTATTTAGCGATATATTTAAATTGCTACATTTTTATACAAACAATGTATCGTTGTTGATGTACGAAATGAAATACATAGGGCATTATTGTTACGCAGTAAATAACTAAAACATTTTTAAAATAATAACTATTAGATTAATTTACTAAGTATAATACATTTTAGCTTAAAAATTTACACAGTCACGATGATTTTGTATGTACGAAGTCATAAATATTGTAGAAGGCAAAGAGCGTCAGTTTCTTATGATCTAAGTTTATATATTAAAAGAGTCATGGGATACAAAGATATACCTATAACATTGGACGCAAAAACAGGGATAATAAATATTTCTAACTAATTATTTATTTAGGCTAGTGTAAGTGTGCACAAAATAAATACTTAACAAAAACCTATTTCTGTAGTGTAGTGCGCGAGTGCAACGTGAAACGTAAACATAACAAGCATAATAAATAGTTCTAACGAATGTATAGTTCTGATCACAACTAAAAGTTTACCTACTTATAAACTCAAGTGTATTCCCCGCTAAACAAAAGGATTACTTTCGTTCGGGAACTTTATCTCGTGTAACCGTCATTCACAAAAGCAAAAAAAATATATATTAATTAATTACGTAGCAAAATACACTGTTTGAATATTTTTTCGTTACTTTTGTACGTGATTAATAACTATCTATTATTTTTCACATATTCTATGTAATAAAAATAAAACCGTAACCGACCGATAAGTATTTAGGCATATTACTGAACGGTATAGTATAAAATTACAAGCCAGCCATAGACAAATTATCCAGCGTGAAGTCAGTCAGAATTAAGCATGTCATAATACGAAATAGAACCTGTCAGTTTAAGCCCGCAAACTGAGCTGCCTGGGACATGTATGTTTTTTTTAAAGTTCATAACATGACCCTAGAACCCTAATAATGGCTGAATACTGAATCACTACTTAATATTAAGTCCCGCTTTAACTATTTCAGCCACCCGGAACGCCTAAAACTGATTTCTCGAATAGTTTCGTATTCGGCCGTCATATTTGCACATTCATGTTTGACGCCTAATTTCTGAGTTATGTTGTTTTTAATTAAAGGTGACTGACTGACAAAATAATATCCAAACTAATCATTCATACCACTGGAATAATTAAATTCTATAAATTGTACTAAAGATAAGATATAAAGAAAAACCATTTTTATTCATGTAAAACCATATACAGGCCCCTATGAATAGCCAAGGCTTTAGTTGCCGCGTTCCAAGATGTTGATTTCCTATGGAGAAGAACGGGCAAGAAACTCCGTGGTTACTTTTTTTAAATCATAGCAATTGTTACAAAAAATTTCCCTATATTGTTCTCAAAATAAAGAAAATGTAAGGATATAAGAGAAAAGAGTAAACTTCTTAAAAAGTCTACACTAAACAAGCCTGATTGTAATATTTACAAAAGCTGATGCTTAAATTGTCATGGCAGCATTAAGCTGACCAATCCCAACAGACAGCACTCGTTCACGAGCATGACGCATGCATCAGCGTCGCTCAACTCAACCATATTGTAGGGCAACGAAGGGACCCGATACACGACGCCACCATCAGCAGGACACCTGACTGCTATTGTTTATGAAGTTATAGCAGTGTATTTTGAAATGTTCCATCCCAATGCTTTATCCTACTTATTAGCTTCATCATCATTTCGGCCGAATGAAGTCCACTGCTGGACACAGGCCTCCCCCAAAAATCATTACAACGATATGGTGTGTGTGATGGCCGTGTGGTGCCGGCTCAGAATACCACCACCCCATCTCCTCCCTTGGGTGACGTAAAAGCCGACTAAGGGATTAGCTGGAGGGTGGGCAGCAGCATCCTTCGAGTACATTAACAACTCAACTGCGATCGCCAACCCGTCTGCCAAGCGTGGCGATTATGATATGGGTGTGTTGTGGGCTAATTGGGGGGTATTGCCATAATCGCCACGCTTGGCAGACGGGTTGGCGATCGCAGTTGAGTTGTTAATGTACTCGAAGGACGCTGCTGCTCATCCTCCGGCCAATCCCTTAGTCGACTTTTACGACACCCACGGGAGGAGATGGGGTGGTGGCATTATGAGCCGGCACCACACGGCACACGGCACGCATTATTAGAATAATAAAAGAATAAAAATTATATGAAAGTAAAACAAGATATCCAACCAACTAATCCAAAGTATTGCTTGCTGTCGGGCATCATATCAGGCTTAAGACATCTAGTGCTGAACAAAGGCCCCCCATAGACTTCAACAATTGTGTCATCATTTTTGGGGGAATTTGCCAGTAATCACCTCGCTTGGTAGGCGGTTGGCGAGCGCAGTATGGCTAATGTTCCAAAGATCCCTTCTTTGGAACATTAGCTGCCCATCCCTCTGGTTTAGAATCCTTTAGTCGCATTTTACGACATCCACGGGAGGAGATGAAGTGGTGCTATATTCTTAACCCGGACACCACACGGACTGCTGCTGCTGCAGCTACAGCTGTCGGGCATGCCGTGCCGAAAAGGTCACTAATTCAGCATTTCTGGGCGCGAGGCACCCGGCGCTGTTTTTCAGTTGGCACCCCTGCAGTGACATACGGACGGTAGTAATTAGGTATGGAAAAATATGGTTTACACATACAGGCAGTCCAGTAAGTATTTATTCTTTTAAAAACTAAAATGTTTTCAAGCAATACAATTTTTATTTAAATTTTCACAGTACAATTATCTTATCTTAAAATTTTGTACTACTATAAATCCGTAAGATTTTGCTGAACATATATTGTTGTGTGTGTGTTGTATGTTTTTGGTAGGTATTGACGCAAGCTCTCACCCCCTGCAGTATGTCGTGCTATTTACTGGACACCCTGTATATTTATTATAAAATATGTAAACAAAGCATGGTAACACATATAACCAATATTTTCTAGCATAACAGGCGGTGCCGTGGTGGTGGTCCGTGGAGTCCGGTTAAGAATATAGCACCACTCCATGTCCTCCCATGGATGCCGTAAAAGGCGACTAATGGAATCTAAACCGGAGGGATGGGCAGCAGCGTCCCTTCTGTGATACGGTAGCCATACTGCCCTCACCAACCCGCCTGCCAAGCGTGATGATTGGCAAATACCCCCCAAAATGATGACACAGTTGTGAAAATCTATGGGGGAGGCCTTTGTTCAGCAATGGACGTATAAATGGCCGATATGATGATGAATATTTTAGCAGGAATAGGAGGATTAGGAATTGGTAAGTATTTTGTATCAATAGGAAAAATACTAGAGATAGGATTTTTAAAGTAATTTGGCTATGGGGGTCTGAGGTATCAGTTCATTTTGGAAAAGGGGTCTCTTGCCCAATATAGTTTGGGAGATCTGCTTTAGACATTACTGTGCTCCGGTTAGAAGGGCACTGTAGCTAGTGAAATTACTGGGCATAAGAGACTAAATTACGAATGTCTTGAGGTGACGACCGCAGTGTGGTGCCACGCAGGTCTAGTCCTGGGTAGCATTCTAATTTTTATGGGCAGGCATGCCGCTTACCACCAGGCGAATGACTTGCTCGTCTCGTCACCATGTTGTATAAAAAACATCATCAATATCAAAGGATTCGCTGATGCTTTTCCGACCTATGGCGCATGAATGTTTATTTGTTCATAAATTCGTTAAGAAGAAAACGAAGATTATCATAATTATGTTTACAATACTCACACAAGACAGCAAAGACACAATGATCACGCAGATTTTCCTTCCGAACCGATCGGACGCGTAACTAATGAACGGTATCCCACATATTGCGGCCATTGGCAGTGCTGCTGCCATCCACGAGATGTCGTTGTCTGACAGCGGCTCGCGTGCAGGCGTTTCTGATGATTTGAGCAGTGGGCCCATTGGAGACAGCCAGCCGATCTGAATGCCGTATGTGAAGGTTGGGACGGTTGCTGAAAGAAAATTTAGAGGAATAAAAACATTGCTGCACACGTCTAGTTCGTTTGGTGGTAGGTAGCACCATTCCGTCTCCTGCAGTAGATGTCGTAAAAGGTGACTAAGGTTCTCTAAACCAGAGAGATGGGAAGCAACGTCCCTCCTCCCAAGCGTGGTGAGTATTGGCAAATACCCATCAAAATGAAGACATAATTATGGAAATCTATCGGGGAGGCTTTTGTCGTCCTTTTGTGTCCGTGGTTGACACGGACGTAAAAATGTCTGACATGATGATGATGCTAAGATACGTAAGACAGTTATGTATTATGAACAGTGCTCAAAACTGCCCTAAAATAGAGATTCCTATACTAAATAAAATTATTTTTATGTGTTGGATTTGTATAGTCATGTCTGTATAAGTATGTTAAGTTATTCACTTTCTATATTAGGAATCTTCGAAATTAAGAAGCACTTGTGAACTTGTGTTATTTTTTGGCGTGGGGGAATTTTCATGCTCATCTTCTGTCTTAGTAGGAGCCGGTGAGAGACCCCTTCGTCTTTTACCGGCTTAAACCGGTGTTCCTTCAGATTACTGAACTTGTGACATCTTTTTTTATCGTGCGGAAATCCTCTTGGACTTCCTCCGCCTTGGGAAGGGCGAAGGGGCATGCTAGACTCAAACCGGCTAAAACCCCACGGTGTCCTTCTTCTTACCTCTAGCTAGGAGTGAGGTGTCTTTGTCTGTATTAGACCCCGTCCCCGGCAGGTATCGGCCCGTCACTGTTTGATGGGCCCCTTCTCTGTGCGCCCTTGTTGGCCGCATCTATCCTACACAGAGGCGCGCGCGGAACACACGCGCCGCCATCTCGGGCTTGTTTTTGTTCGGGCAACGGACCATCCCTAGTTCGTCACCCGCAGCCCGCACCGCATGGTGGCCGGAGATCGTACAGCCCCTTCTCTGGCGCACGCGCCCGGTGCGTTTTCTGCGGCGGGGATCAGACGTGGGGCTCCTACCGTCCCCGCTATGCTGCCTCCTTTGTTTGTATGACGTTCTCGCAAAAGGAAGCGACGGCATTCCACGCGCTCTCGCTCCGGACGATGGACTGAACCACGGCCCGAAGCGAGAGGTCATCCATCTCGACGGCCTCGAAACAAGTGATACCTGGGATACGGGTTTATTCTAGTTGGATCCTATTATTATATGGCTCTTTATATTATGGGCCTGTTATTTTCAATAAACAATTTCAAATATCGTAGACGTCTCACCTTTTCTCATAATTTATTATATAACTTGTTGAAACAATGTAAGTTCTTTGAAGTATTTGTTTATATATCCGAGTAAATGTTTTGTTTATTAAAATTAGAGCTGAGATAAGAACAATAATTAATCACACACTGTGTTTAAAAACATTAAAACCTTGTGTTCATCCAAATAATACACAACAGGCAAAGTCCCCACGATCGCGGACGTGTTAATTTTTAGGCGGTACATTAATTTAACCCGACGGCCGTTTAATTACTTCGCTTATTCTTTAGGATTTTTCGGTATGTTTGAATTTGAAATAAGGTTTTTACCGCACTGCACACGCTCGAGGAGTGCCCTGCGTGGGCGGCCGAGCGGCGGGTCCTGGTCGATCGGATCAGGCAGGATCTCTCTCTGCCGGCAGTAGTGTCGGCTATGTTGGCAAAGCATGAATATTGGAGTGCAGTGGTCTCCTTCTGCGAGAGCGTCATGCTCCAGAAGGAGACTGCAGAGCGGGATCGGGGGAGTGCCGATCCCGCACGGAGAAGGACGAGACGGTGCCGAGGTAACAACCGCCCCGGCGCCAAGCTCCAACACGCCTGAGCCCCCTGCCAACGGCCGCTTATGCACTTACGCGCTTTATGAATAAACCAGTTGGTTGACTATGCACGTACGCTTTGTATGGCGACGTGGTGTCTAAACAAATAAATACTCAAAGGCTTATAGAGCATAAATACTGCGTTTAGCGTGTTTGGTGAGAGTAATATTGGGAACTGCGCGCGCATACCGCCATGAAAATCTGATAGTATGAACTTAGCTATCAAAGATGTTTTGTCGAGAGTAGCATTGGAAGATGCACGCGCATAACCGTCACGAAAATTATACAGTGTGAAGTTGGCCCTTAAAGGTATTGGGATAAAATTGAGAGCTGTGGGTGCATACCGTCACTAAAATCCGACAGTATGATTTTGACAGACATGTTTATTACTGACTTATAATTAATAAAAAAAATATTCGAGTCGTTTATATGACAATCCATATTTTCATATTTAATTAACTCTAGACAATTATTTTTATTTAATTATGTTTAAATCAAACTCTTATTATTTGTATTTGATATCTTCCTTCGATCATTTTCTTGTTTTTCCTACTTACGTAAATTATAATTGGAATACGGAATAAAAAATATAACCAAAAGTAATAAACGGATATTTTGTAACGCACGTAAAAATATCATAATAATTTAAAAGATTCCATACACACCGTTACGATAGTAACATATATACATCAATGCTTGTACCTACTTGTAAGGTAAAAAGATTATATAAATATGTCATAATTTCTAGGAGAAAACTAACTGGTTGAAATCTGTTACGACGCTTGTCACCTTAGTCATCCCGCGACTGAACGCCGCAAAATGTCAGAGCCAAAGTTAAGAACCCTACATAGAAAAAATCAAAATGTTGTGATATATTCAAATCTAACTCTATTTTGAAACACAACGAAATAGATAGTTATTTTTTTTTAATCACTCAAATCACAGTGGGCCACTGCATTGAGGTCATATTATGTCCTGTCTAAATATCTGTCTTTGTTATAATTCACTTTTTATTTGCTCAGTATTCTTGAATTTTTTTGTTCTTTGTTTCTGTCATCATGAAGGACGTCCACTGCTGAACAAAGGCCTTCCACAATTGCGGAGTCATTTTGAAAGAATTAGCCTATGAGTAGGTACTCACTATGCTTGGTAGGCGGGTTGGTAAGCGCAATCTGTCTGCAGTTCCACAGAAGGGACGCTGTTACTCATCCCTCTGGTTTAGAGTCCCTTAGTTGTCTTATACGACATCCGTTGGAGGAGATGCAGTAGTGCTATATTCTTAATCCAGACATCACATGGATATAAAGAATATACGAAATACATATAGACGTCACGGTCGGCGCAGTAGCTAAGCAATTGGCTTTCTGCGCTAAGTATCGCGGGTTCGATCCCCGCACGGAACAAATATTTGTATGATCTACAAATACTTGTTTCAGGCCTGGGTGTTTGTACATGTGAGATTTATGTCTGTAAACTGTAACCACGCCACAGGAGAAATCCTAGTGTGGGACAAATATACACAAAGAAATGATAAGAAAATGGCATTGGCAACGTCACATTAGTACATGCCAGGTTTCGAACCGCTATCTGGTGCTAAAGAAGCCATTCCGTAATCTTCCAGGCCACCACGACTTTTCGCAATGAATGATCGTTTCCATTGAAATACATATTTATTAGGTACTCTTGCAGTTTGAAAAAAGTATCTCCTAAAAACATGCAATTCAAATAAATTGTTTTTATAATATTGCAATTACAATAATGCATCACTGATTAATGAGATTTTTATAATAATATGTTACTTGTAATAATAGGTGCTTAAGAATATATTATTTGTTGGAGGTTTCGTCTTTACGAATGGAAAATAAAATTTTGACAGCACGATTAGTGCAGAACACAGAAATAGGAAATAAGGAGAAGTGGTACGGGGGCGTAACCGCGCCACTGCGACTTGCCCAATTTGATCCACCCGGAAAAAATGGCCGTTTTATAACATCAGTTGAGATTCGATCGCGTAGGTGAAACTTTGTTAAATTGTCGTGTTGTTCGGGGATAACATGCAAAAACCAAAGCGAAAATAATAACTTCATCAAGAAAGGAATCATATACAATATGCAATTGAGGGAATTTTCTTGTATTTGTCTATAAAATTATAAATTAAAAATTATTGTTTTCTTTATTAAGTTACATTTGGATTGATGGAGCAGAACGACATTATTATTTTTGTACAAAATACAATGCTTCTTATCTACCACTTTTAACTAGCAATCGATGAATAACAAACGCAGTGAATAGAACAGCGAATGGTACTCTCAATAAACATACGCGTTGCGTGGTACGGCTGTTGTTTGCGGTCTGTACGCTCGGTATGATTGGCTACCTACAAAGTCTAGATTTGCAGTACGGATCGCGGTTTTGATAACCACACAGAACGAAAATGTATAAAGTCTACATGCAGTTAAACTGGGCATAAATAACTATGTTTCGAGCCGTCGAGCACAGTGAAGTGCCAAGCACGGGTGGTACTGAGTAGCATGACGCTTACCACCAGGCGACTGACTCGCTTGTTTCATCACGACGACGACATCGGGGGGTATCGCGGCCTGATAAAGTTATATCAACGTATTGGAGAGTATTTATCAAGAGAACTTCAACAATAGGAAACAACTTGAGAGAGTCACATACACGAAGAAGAAGAAAATGGAAAAACAATAAATGGCACAGTTTATGAAAGAGCAAAATTGAACTTCTGGACTTATGGAAGGCCTGGTGACCTGAAACACAGGCTTCGGCCTAGCTTAGGCACCAGTCTCCCACAGTAAATTTGAATAATACTGTAACTGGGCAATATTGTGTTTATTTATCTACTGGTATACCAACAGCATACATATCAAACAATACAGACAGAATGTTACAAAATAATAGTGCTGATACATATGCCCATTACAGGTACACATAACCTTCTTGATACGTCAACAAATGTTTTACTTTTATAGTATTGTAAAAACCCGTAGTTGTTTAACATTTTCTTACATGCAAATTACAGTTGGAGAAAAAAAAAAACTATTTGCTATATAAATTAAACAAAATATACAAATAAATACAGTCCAAGTTAAATCAGGTGAATCCAACTATTCAATTTTAAATCAGACCAATAAAACCTAAATAGACAAACTACACTAATCCGAAACAGAATGATCTAAGACAACCATAGTCATAGTTATTACGGACCCTCGTCATGCTCATGTACCTCTGTGTGTGAGTGTCTTCTTAAACCTATTGAGTGACCCACCGTGAATATCTGTGTTTGCCAATTTGCTGAGGGTATTGAATTCCCTGCTCATTCTGATCAAGGGAGCGTTCAAACCCAGGTTGGTTTTACATCGCGGAACGTGTAACAGTCTGGTATTTGGATGTCTAGGCGGTTTAAATGGAACAGAGAATAGAATGCGCTCCACCAGATCGCTACACTTTATAAATCCATTTGCAAGTTCAGACAGAAATATATGTCATCATTTCGGCCGAATGAAGTCCACTGCTGGACACAGGCCTCCCCAAAGATCACAACCGATATGGGTGTGTTGTAGGCTCATTGGGGGGTTTTGCCATAATCGCCACGCTTGGCAGACGGGTTGGCGATCGCAGTTGAGTTGTTAATGTACTCGAAGGACGCTGCTGCCCATCCTCCGGCCAAACCCTTAGTCGACTTTTACGACACCCACGGGAGGAGATGGGGTGGTGACATTCTGAGCCGGCACCACACGGCATATATGTATTGGGTTGCAACTTTTTATTATTGAGGTGAGAAATTAAATAACTTACTTACGCTTGGAAAACAGATTGTGCTTATACGGATTAAAGTTGTGGCAGGCAGGAGGATGCTTTTTTAGGCAGAGAAAATGCCTTATGCATACCACGGGGAGACTGGAGGGTTATGTGGGGCTTTCACCCACTAAAACCTCCGCCGGGTTACCTGTCCCCGCGTTTTGGTGGACCACGAGTACTGTGTTTATACTACTTTCACGGCCAACCAGTCGTTGACCCACGTATGGTCTACCTGCATGTACGGCGATGTTTCCAGGACATCGCCGCAATTCCAAAGCAATGCAATGCGGACGGCCGACTCCCCGACTTATCGCCCGCTGGCTCCTGTTAGGGCGGCACCAAGCGAGCGTTATTTTTTTAAAGACGTTGCCCCACCCTAGGTTTTTTCCTGTGTCGTGGGTGCGTTAACAGACATGAATTCCACATACAATACACCTAGACCCGGAAAAACCACCTGCAGATCATACAAACATTTGTCCCGTGCGGGAATCGAATCCATGACCCGGAGCGCAGCAGCCGACTGTATCAGCCACTGCACTGTTAGTAAAATGCATATGCACTTTATATTAAACTACGGAATACAAAAATAGAGTCCGTTTCGCACTTGGACGGTTTATTTTCGAATTTATTAGTAGTCGTAATGATTACTATAATTATGATTACATCATCATCATCGTCATCATCGTCAGCTCATAGTAGTCCACTACTGAATATAGGCCTCGCCAATGCCACGCCACTGAGCACGATTCTTGGCTTTTCTCATGCAATTCTTGCCAACCATCCTGCGAAGATCATCACTCCACTGAACCTGAGGGTGTTCTCTTTTGCGAGCTGAGGCCTCCACTCTAGAACGCCTTTACCCCAACGGCTGTCGTTTTTATGGCTAATATGGCCAGCCTATTACCACTTGAGTTTGGTAATCTGATGGGCTATGTCGGTTACATTAGTTCTCTATCGGATCACCTCGTTCTGGATTCGATCCTTCAGAGAATCAACAAGCATAGACTTCTCCATAGCTCGCAGAGCAACAGTGGTCGTCGACAATAGCATCCAAAGCATACATGAACTTTACGTGACATTCATAATAATAAGTTACGACATTGTTCAAATAGGATCCCAATATTAGTTACTTACTGATTTTTAAATCGTGATATTTTAAATAAATACTCTTTAAAATGTACTCACCTATTAGAGCTGTCAGTATCTGTCTTTTAGCACTACTTTCATTTTTTCGCCGGTCCATTTTGGCTCTATAAGCCCGTGTTCCGAATATAAAATTTAAAAAAAACAAAGTCACTTGTAGGTTATTTTTTAACAAGACATTGGCTCTAAAAATATCTTCATTATGTCAGAAATTACAATTTTTTATCACTTTGTTAGATACAGTTTTGTACCGTCTCGTGTATTCTGTCAAATTTCACGATTACTTTGTGCGCCTTCGGTCCAACTGACGTCTGTCAGCCGACTGCTTTTTATAACCTACAATCATGAGCGTGTGTACTAGCTAACAGTTATGCAAACACAATTTTATATTGTTCACTTATGGTTTCTTATACTATCCTTATCTTTCAGTGATAGAGTTTAAAATTATATACAATGCATTTTATTAACTGCTGCTATGTTTTGGCATCGTACGGCTGACCAATTTCGCTGACCGTTCGTCGGCAATGAGCTGACAAAATTTATACCTTGTTCACATCTATTAAGAACTATTAAGAATTTACGTTAGGATAAAACTGAAATTGGTAGTCTTGCATGCAGTAATTGGGTTTCCCTACGGTTTCAAAGAAATTATCAATGATTCCGTGATGATGTACTGGCATATTTTCGTGTTCCGTCTGTATTGATTGATATTCATATCAAAATTTTCCTGTTTTTAATTCTAGAGTTATTGAAATTAATTAGCCGGTACCACATAATATCGACACTTTTACATTGTTATTGACCCTTGCCCATGAACTAATAGACATAGATTAAACAGTCTGTGCATGAGAACTGTCAGTATTTGTAACTACAGGAAATCTTTCAACGATGTTATATAAACACACACACCGATACGTGAGCCCGTACACGTGCATTGCTGAACATGGGTCTTTTCTTGATATTTATCCCAGTGGAAATTATCATGAACTTCCTCCACCCCGTGGAAGGGTGAAGAGGCAGACTCCTATCGGCGAAAACCACTGGAGCGCGGCACCCAAGGGGGGCTCCAAAACTTTAAAAAGGTCGCCCCCCAGGCTCTTCTCGGGGGAAGATTGCAAAGGATCCCCTCGCTGTGCGCTGTGCTGTGCACACGGCGGCCCGTGACCACATGCGCGCCGCTGTCTTACCGGGGATCGCTCGGTGTGCACACGCAGACTCCACAATCGGTGCGCCCGCGACCCCCGAGGCGGTGATACTTACCGCTTTTTTATTGGGTAGTATGGTCATTCTACATGAACTTCCTCCGCCCCGGGGAAGAATGGAGGGGCATCCCGGCCTCCTTCTGGCTAAAACCACTGGGTCGGTCATCATCGGCACCAAAGGGGGGCTCCAGGTCCTCTTATGATCGCACTAGAGCCAGGCGGTACCTTCCTAGCCGACCTCTACAATAAGAGACCTACCACCTGTGTAAATTGTATAAAGTGATGCAATGTAATTGTTATTTAATTATTGGAATTTAGTATCAATTATAGTATTTGTATTATTGATTACGATTGTGAAAGATTTTTTTAAGCGTAGGTAGGGTAGGGTTGGCGGTTGTACCTGTACGGTACAACCGTATATTTCTCAAGTCAGCGCTTTTACGCGATACATGCGTTTAATTTAATATTCAGTTCAGTTCGCGTTAAGCCGTCAAGAAAGCCGTTCTCAGTCGATATCAATTTCACTCACAGTTCATTAAACTAAATTTTTACTCTATCTTTTAGACAGTAAAATCCTTTTACCCGAACTATCATATTTCATTTCAAGGAATAGTGTAGCCTATCAAGATACTGTGCAGTACCTTTTAATTCTCCTGTGTCGTGTATAAAGTTTACGGACATAATTCTCACATACACAAACACCCAGACCTGAAACAACAACCTGCAGATCATAAAAATATTTGTTCCGTGCGGGAATCGAACCCACGACCCGGAGCGCAGCAGCCGACTGTATCAGCCACTGCACCAACCGTGCCATCAAATATATATATATCATTTCAATTGATCTCACAGAGACACTCCGAGTATAGCCCTCTCCACTGCCCTTTGGAAGAACTTGAGCATTCTTATGAGGGCCATGGTGAGCGACCACTACGCTGTACCAGAAGGCATCACTGGCCACACATACCGGTCAAATACTTTCTTGTTGAGCCATGAAAGCGGTTTATAGGAACGTTTTTAGTATAATGTAAATACTATACATTGATGTAATGTAAAATCTTTATTTCCACAGCAAGCTAATCAAAGTAATATTTCTCCATTTAGTCGTGTCTGGCGTCAGGTTTAGGCATGTTTTCGATTGGTTCGTCTTCTGCTGGCATAACCGCACGCAACTTTGTGTGTAAGTGAACCGAGCCGGGTTGCGGGTCAACCTCTTCAATCGCATCTATCAGCTCACCAGTGGTCTTGTATGAAGATATTGTCGCTTTCACAAAATCCCTGCAAGATTGGAATTTTAAATGTATAAATCTTAGCACGTGATAATGTCTGGTATCTAACTTCATTTTTTTATCAACCATGTGGAAGTATGTACATTATGTACTTTCTCCACCCCGGAGAATGGCGGAGAGGCATGCCGGACTCCTACTAGCTCCAGAGGCATCAATGTTATGCGGCTAACAGCCATCTCCTCCCGAAGCACCATCGTCCCGAATGTCACTTGGTATACACAGACTCCCCAATCTGCGCGCCCACGACCCCGTGGTCCCCGCCATGTCGGGCTCAGGCGTGTTGGATCTGAGCACTAGGGGTAGTAGGTAGTAGTAGCTTTCAATCCCCGGGGGACAATGCATGCTCCTCAATTGAAATGCTCCTCAAAGCCCTAACGACTATCCAGGGTGAGCCCCGGGTACTTCATATACCGGCTGACTCTAATTTGCGCGTCACCAATGCGTATCCACCAAGTGAGTGGTTCTCTACTCCACGGCGTTTTGTGGAACCGCAACGCCACCATTTTGTGAGACGCTATCCGCAGACCCAGAGCATGGATTTTACTATGATAATTGCCACCGCTTGCTTAGCACGGCGGATGCTTCTCACTTCCCGCAGGCAAACACAAGAGGGTCGTCAGCGTAACAGACTAAGCTGACACGAGCGGGGAGAAACTACACGCAGGAGCGCGATGTTCGTCGATAACCATGTGTCTGCTGTAGGTAACCTATATATCCTCGGGGGTCGCGAGCGTGCAGATTGGGGAATCTGCGTGCTCATACCGAGCGACCCTGCCGCACGCACGTGGCCACGCCGTGTGCGCAGCATAGCGCACAGCAAGGCTTGGGGGATCCTTTACAACGATCTTCCCCGAGAAGTGCTTGGGGGTTGAGCCTTTTACAGTCGCCTTCCCTCCGCTAAAGGGGGTGACCCTTTACAGTCATCCCCGCCGTGATGTGCCTAAAGGGGTGGCACCAATGGGTGGCTCTAGTGTGATCTTACGAGGATCCGATGATTCTTCCCTTCTTCTTCTTCCCTTCGGTGCCGAATATGGCTGCTCCAGTTCCTATTTTTTATTATTATTCTTTTGAATGGTACATGTGGCCAATTTTGATGGTTGTTACCTGAAGTAGAAAGCTTTAACGAAGACAGCCGGCTGGTACTCATGTCCACAACGTTCAGGGCCAAAGCTCATAATGCCCATTAACCTGTTCTGTTGAACAGCCGGTGCGCCTGCGTCGAACTGAACGCAAAGTTAAACGTTAGTGGTTAAAATCCAAAAAGCAAGTAGGTAAGTAGTAGTATTTGTGGTTAATGTTTTAGTACCTGGATGACCGAGCTTTGCTCGGTATTTTCGTGTTACTTAACAACGCCATCTGCTGTTGTGTCGTTAAAGCAATTAGTTGCTCACAAAAAATAGTATTATTATTCGCCAATAGATGTCAGGAAGAGTCATATTTTTCAGTTAAGACTACTCAAACGCCTATAAAATGACATTTTCTAAAAATTATTCCTAGCTAGATCGATTTATCGCCCCCGAAACCCCCTATATACTAAATTTTATGAAAATCGTTGGAGCCGATTCCGTGATTCCAATTATATATATATATACAAGAATTGCTCATTTAAAGATATAAGATTTACTCCGAAATAGTAGAGTAAAGTAAAGTGACATTGAAAATAAATGTAATCTAGTTTGATTTAATGCCCAAACTGTCTTAAGTAATTTATTATTATGATTCCCTTTATTAAATACAACACAGGTGGTTAAAATCCAAAAAGCAAGTAGGTAAGTAGTAGTATTTGTGGTTAATATTTTATTTACTCCGAAATAGTAGAGTAAAGTAAAGTGACATTGAAAATAAATGCAACCTTGTTTGATTTAGTGCCCAAACTGTCTTATTATTATTTCCTTTATTTAATACAACAATATAAATTACATTTTCAAATACATACAAAAACAATTTATATTTAAAATATAAAAAATTGTAACCGACCGGCGGCGGGAACAAGGCCCAAGTCTCCGGTGGTTAGAGCTCTAGAGCGAGGAACCTCCTGACAATTCGAGCTGTGTCAAGGAGTACAGCTTTCAACATCAAGCCCTTGACCCAGCCGCCCAACGAGAGCCACTTAAGGTGCTGGTCGAAACTCTTGGCTATTAGACAATCGACCGCAACGACTATCGGCACAATGATTGCAGAGTCTACCTTCCACATATCGACAATCTCGTGTGCCAAGTCAAGATACTTAATTTGTTTATCTTTTGGTCATGTGGAATAGTTATATCGACAGTCATTGTGCGTCGCTCTGTTCGTTCTATTACCACAATCTCAGGGTTATTGGTTACAATAGTCCTGTGACGAGAGCAGCTGGTAATAATGTGATGGATTAATTCGCCCGGACAGTGGCATGCCCGGCAGATGTCCGTGCCGTCCTTCACAATATATTTATTAGTTATTGGTAGTCATTCGTCATGATAACTTCATCCATAATTGCGCAGATAAAACCTTCAGTTTCCCCAAATAGGTCACCGAAAAGTAACAAAGATACGGACGCAAAAAGTTTCACATCGGACTCTTCGTATAGGGCCCTGTAAAAGCGTCCGTGAATCTCCTTGCTTTGCCATACCTCCTTACGATCATTAGTGTCCGAACGAAGGTACGAACTCTTTTATCCAGAGCATCCTATTCAGTCTGAGTCCACTTGAGTATACCGAAGGAAAACATTAAGACCCGACCACTGAAGGCACGCCCTATTTACCGCTTGAGAGGGATCTGAAATTTATGGAATCCGAAATTTGTATTCTCTCGGATTCCATAATCCCTCCTCGTCTGACATGCATAACTGCACATTTGCCCAATTCCATCCTGAAAGAGTTACTGAATGTTTAATATATAATTATAATAATAAGTTATTATTATTTAATATATTAAACTCTGTTCGGAAGACGAAGTTATCCTGAACTTTTCACAAGTAAACTGTTACACACACGTGGACGTGGCCTGCAACCTTACAAAAGCACATTGCTGTTTAAGCTGAATTATTATCCTGCAACTTTTTACGGTGGACAGACGAACGCTGCTCGTTTTGGAAATCTATGTGGAAGGCCTTTGCTCAGCAGTGGACGTCCTTTGGCTGATATAATGAAGTTTGCCCCCCCCCCCCATGTCAAAAGCTGGATACGTTCCCTACACTCCCCCCCGCGGGCCAAAACTAGGAACGCCTGGACTGTTATGTACATACGTGGCAGTTAACTTCAGACAAAGTTCACAGTATATATGAATAGGTCCTATACTAGATCTGGGCTAGCAGAAACATAAGAAGTAGTGTTAATACCAGACAGGCGTCTCTGGTGCCGTTCCTGAGTGAGGCGCAGAAGAAGTCAGGAGTGAACTGGAAGCCGTTGACGAGCTGGTACGCGTCGACGCAGTAGTGATGCGAGCGCACCTTCAGCCGGGCAGTCATCAGGTCAGGAGTGTGCTCCCTGAAGGCCGTGTCCGTGCCCTAGATAAGTTGTCGTTTTGCCATTAATGATTCCGTGTGACACAAAGAGTAGGCCACCCGACATTTTCCTGTTCCTGTGTCGGTGAGTGAGGGGGTAAGTGACAGTACGAGTAGTAGCAACTTTAGAGTGCTAATAACACTGGGATCCATAACCAAAGTATCTATCGAAGTAGATCAGACGGCATAGTTCGCGTAGTAGCTAAGTGATTGATTTGTGCGCTACGTGTCGCGCACGAGATCCTTGCACGGAACAAATATTTGTATGATCTACAGACGGCACGGTTGGTGCAGTGGTTGATACAGTCGACTCCTGCGCTCCGGGTAGCGGGTTCGATTCCCGCTCGGAACCAATATTTGTACGATCTGCAGGTAGTTGTTCCGGGTCTGGGTGTTTGTGCATGGTCATATTATTGTGTATGTAAACTGTGCCCATGACACAGGAGAATTTCTATTGTGAGGCAATGTAATTTTTAAAGAAAGAAGATAAAAATGTAGTGATAATGACAATGTTCTCCCATGAATGGTTCTTGGTCTATTGGTAGTCTAAAATCGGTAATGTGTGGTAATCTTCTTTTTTGATGTAGACTGAAATGCCTTATTGCCTTAAGTTGAAGAAGATTATTTACACTGAAACTTAAGGAATGGCTAACAGAAAGATGCTTCTACACCATACAGGAGTTTTTTGAATTAAAGGGAAAACAAAATATGACATTTTATGATTATAATTATCAATCATGTATGGAATTATTTTAAAATTGGACATTATTATCTTATATATATAATTCTTCTGTAGTCTATAATCGTGACTTTTATGCCAAACGAATGGCGCCTAAATAGTTTTGTGATTTGGAATACCTCAGCTTTGATTATGCTTAATAACCGGACGAATCTTCCGGTTCCGAGACGATGTTTACGCGAGACTCTTTTTAAGCATGTCATATCAATTTCTGTAATGCTAATGAAAATGTCTGTTGGTGTGAAAGGGACAGAAAAATATGCTTAATATGTCAGTATTCCCGAACCTACCGGTGGGTCATCTGAAGTTGAGGTTATGACCTTCACAGGTTCGGCAGTTAAGACATATTGTAGAAGGCGTGTTGTCATTTTGATCCTCCGTGCATCTGTTTGATACTTTAGTCGAAAAGAAATAAAGTTCCTTGTTCAAGCGAGGAAGCTTTCTCCAGAGATAGGTTAAATTGCGTCTGCCAAGAGAATGTGTTCCTGATGGTCCGTTTTAAAACTAAATTTAACATAATATACAAGAAACATTTCAACTGACAGCTGTCAGGGACGAGTACTATCGGCGGCCGCATATTAGTAGGTATATTTTTATAGAAAAACGAAGAAAACTCAATATTACCCTAGTGGCACCCCATCCAGTAACTACGATGAAGCTCTGCGCGAACGGTTCCTTGATGCCCTCGTAGATCTTGAGAAGGTTAACGAATCTATTGAATTCTAAAATAATACAAAATAACACTAGATATGTTTATCGTACCAAATATTTTGACCACCCTGAACACGAGGCAAATCTTTGTATGATCTGCAGGTAGTTGTTTCGGATCTGGGTGTTTATGCCTGTGAGATTTACGGCCGGTTTCTGAAAGGCGTGTCAAATGCCGAATTAGCTAACAAGCTATCACAAATACCCGCCCGTTAACAGTCCGTCATAAGCTGCGAGTTTCTGGAACGCAAATTATCGGAAAATTTGCTAATTGACTATTAACGCGTGTTGTTCGGGAACGTCCGGGAATTGTTCTTTTGTTTTTGTCTAGCGCATATCGTTGTCTCTTTCGTTTGACAGCTAACCTAGAATACCTTATTTTGGCAAGTTAGGTTGTCAAAATAACAGTTGATTTATTATTTCTGTTTTTCTTCGCCGTTTAAATTTATTTATATTGTACAAATCCCTTCGTTTAATGGTCTATCATTGAGCTTACCTCATGTTTTCTCTCACATTTATTAACATTTTATTAATGTTAATAACCTTTAAATAAATAATGTTTACTTTGATACGCGATTAATCAAATAAGTCAGTCATCACCAATTATAAAATAGCTCATTGAAAATCTGTAGACAGGCGAAAAAACTTTCTAGAAACCCAATATTGCTCTGACAAGTGGTTAATTAGAGATTTGACACATTGTTAACAAGCTCAGTTTGTCACATTTTAATTCGAGCTTAACAGCATGTAACATAATTTTTGCGATGATTTTCGTTTCAGAAACCGGCTGTAAGACAGTAAACTGTACGCACGATACAGGATAAATCCCAATGTTCAGTGAGTATTGTTGAAAAAAATGTTTGTGGCATTTCATGACCTCCAGTATCCTCTTTGTTCCATCGCATAATACTGTATCATCATATCAATCAAAGGACGTCCACTGCTGAACAAAGGTGACCCCCATAGATTTCCACAACGAACGGTTACATGGCGCCCGTGTCCAACGGCTGCCAGCGACCTTCACCAGGTCGTCTGACAACCTCGTTGGAGGTCGTCCCACGCTGTGTTTTCCGGTGCACGGTCGCCACTTGAGAACCTTTTTAACCCAACGGTCATCAGTTCTACGAGCAATGTACCCCATTGCCACTTCAGTTTACTAATCCTTTCAGCTATGTCGGGAACTTTAGTTCTTCTACGAGGGCGGCACTGAAAATTTCGGGAATCAAGGAAGTGACACAACATTACTATTTAAAAATGTATTTATTGCTTTTCGAAGTATTCTCCGCGAAATTTGACACATTTTTCCATACGATGGAACCAATCATTGAAGCAACCATTCCATTCGGAAGTTGGGGTCTCCAAAATGGCCGTTTTGTAGGCGTCCACAGCTTCTTTAGGTGATGAAAATCTCTGTCCACGCAATTTATTCTTTATTTTAGGGAAAGTATAGAAATTATTAGGGCTTAGGTCGGGGCTGTACGGCGGATGGTCTAATAATTCTATGTTTTCTTGCTCTAAAAACTCTTTTGTTCTGTGCGCGGTGTGAGAACTCGCATTATCGTGATGGAGGATGATGCGGCGGTTGCAGTTCTCTCTACGGAGTTCAGAAACGACCTGTGGCAAACAAATGCTAGCATACCATTCTGCATTAACCGTTATTTGTCCCTCAAGAGGAATAGTCGTAACATGGCCGGTTTTGGAGACAAACGTGGCCACCATTTTTTTTGCAACACTCCGTGAACGAACAATTTTTGTTGGCTTTAACTCATTTTCGAACACCCAAACTCGTGACTGGTTTTTTGTTTCGGGTTCGTACGCATATATCCAGGATTCGTCACCTGATACGATGTTGTATACAGCATTTAAGTATCCTACGTGAAATCTTTCGAGAGTTCTGACGCACCAAGTAACGCGAGCCGCTTTTTGCTCTTCACATAGCAAATGCGGTATCCATCGGGAAAACAACTTTTTTACACCTAATTTTCATGCAAGATTATTTAATGTCTAAAGTTGCCTGAATTTCGCGGTATGTCACATGTCGATCTTCCTCAATCAGCTTACGTACAGCATCAACGTTTTCTTGGGTGACTGCAGTTTTTGGACGACCTTGACGAGGATCACCACTGAGCTTGACACGTCCACGTTGAAATTCAGCAAACCAGCGATAAATTGTGGTTTTGGATGGGACTTCATCACCAAATGCAGAAATCATCCGGTCAACACACTGTTTTTGTGTTAAACCACTTCGAAAGTCATAATAAATCATCGCTCTTGAATTTTCTCGAGTCAATTCCATTTTCTCAACGACTAAACAAGTTTGACAAAACCTTGTGACAAGACCGTGAATCTTTTTTTAAATAAATAAATGGTATTCGATTTGTAAAACCAAGGAGTTTGCAATTAAAAGATTTTAATATGACGGGACAGTGAAAATATTCCATTCCCGATACTTTTAGTGCAGCCTATGTACTAATGATGCTGTAACTTTGGGTAGATTGTCATAAGGAACTAACTTTCCGCGTAACAAAGAAGTACATAAATCAATATGTGATAAGGTAAAAGTTAATAAGCATAACCGATACTGACCAAGATTTTCAGCAAGTTTCAGTAGCGCCACGTCAGCGTGTGGTACGGGCTCCTCCTCAAACTTGGGGTGCCGTACAGCACCTGCCACCTCCACAAGAGTGCCCCCTTCGTGCGGGCGAGCGCTGCCCACGCGCACCTTCACGTATTGGCCAAGAGATTTGAGGGGAGAGACGTGAAGGACGCTGGTGAAATCAATTATTATTACGCAAAGTCTTTCTAGTATAATGGAACATATTTGGATATTAAATTGGGACTAGTATTGGATAACAAAAGAACTGCAACCACAACTGAAAATAACCGCATGATGATTTGGTACGACTCACTTATTAAGTAACTAGCAGACTTGGGCCACAAGTTGCTGTGGCTAAGGTTTACGTTATAGATAAGATAAGATATTTATTTCGCAAATATGGGTACAATAAGATGACATAAATGATAATTAAGCACATCCATATTTCACCATTTGGCATGCAAAAGTACTTACTTACTAAAACATAAAAATCGTTTTATAATAGGTTTATGACTATCTCTACAACAAAATTACAACTAGTAAAACTTATAACTATGAAAACTATTTAACATTCAATTACATTCAAATTATATTATATTGTTGTAAACTATTCAATACAGTGAATTTAGTATTTACGCATAAAGACGGAAAGGTTATAGCCGGTATAAAATTCACGGAATTGGGGTTTGCTTTTTGGGTAAAAATTTAAAACTATTGAAAATGTCCGTTGAGTTGATTTTAGCCTAAGTAACACGTGGCCGATTATTCTAGCACCAAAAATTGAAAAAGCAAGAATATAGAAGAATATTTCATTGTATTGCATTTACTATAGTATAAATTTAAATTTTATTCCGTGTGGTGTCCGGATTAAGAATATAGCATCACTCCATCTCCTCCCGTGGATGTCGTAAAAGGCGACTAAGGGAATCTAAACCAGAGGGATGGGCAGCAGCGTCCCTTCTGTGAAACGGTAGCCATACTGCGCTCACCAACCCGCCTGCCAAGCGTGGTGAGTATTGGCAAATACCCCCCAGAATGATGACACAGTTGTGAAAAATTATGGGGGAGGCCTTTGTTCAGCAGTGGACATATAAGTGGCCGATTTGTTTGATTGATTGATTGAAATTTAACTTAAACTTTGGCCTCAACAACACGTGGCCGGTTATACTAATAAATTGTAGCTTACATAAAACGTTTGTACTTTTAACATAGCGCCGTCTCTTGGATACTTAGGTACTCAATCCAGTCAACTAATTACCTTATACCACCATCTGTTAGAATCTTATCGAACTAACAGATAATTATGAATCTTTGTCAGATAATAAACAAATAACTCACAATAAAATAAAATTGCGATATAAACTATCCTATCTTTTAAGTTGGATAAAACTGCACACAGTGTGTAAAATTTTATTAAAGTCGGTTCAGTGGTTTAGGAGTCCATAGCGAACAAACAACGTGTCACGTAATTTATATTTATTAACCACAGCTTATACAGCAATATGAAGTAAACAGGCTAAATATAAACAAATTAAAAATAAAATGTTAGTGTAATAATAAAAGTTCAAACAGAAATTCATAATAAGAAGATTATACATAGTTACTAACAATTTAATGGAATAAATAAATAAATCTAAAACGTAATCCTAACAAGTGTGCGAAAAAATTGTGTCGTAGTTTAATTTATTTTAATAATGTAGGTAATTACATACCAATATAATTAATTTGGATACTATTAATAAAACTATTTATTTCATTTATTTATGTTATATCTATTGTTGAGAAGAATTTTTACGTTGTATTTGTACGTATGATATTATGATATGATTCATCATTTCGGCCGAATGAAGTCCACTACTGGACACAGGCCTCCCTCAAAGATCACCACAACGACAGATATGGGTGTGTTGGTTTTGCCATAATCGCCACGCTTGGCAGACGGGTTGGCGATCGCAGTTGTGTTGTTAATGTACTCGGAGGACGCTGCTGCCCATCCTCCGATTAATCCCTTAGTCAACTTTTACGACACACACGGGAGGAGATGGGGTGGTGGTATTCTGAGCCGGCACCACACGGTTAGCTGGCACCACACGGTTAGCCGGCACCACACGGTTAGCCGGCACCACACGGTTAGCCGGCACCACACGGTTAGCCGGCACCACACGGTTAGCCGGCACCACACGGTTAGCCGGCACCACACGGTTAGCTGGCACCACACGGTTAGCCGGTACCACACGGGTTGCCGGCACCACACGGTGTTTGTCAATTATAACAAAGTTTTTTATAATATAGGGCGTGAAAAACACAATCAAGCGATCTCCATGCTTAATTTATAAGCAAACATTTGCTTGCTTCTTCCAAACAAAGCAAACGCCAAAACGTACTTACTAATTCAAGCAGTGTGCTGCTGTTACTACCCAATTCACATCAACGATGGTACCAGCACACCACAATCTTCCATTAATAATTATAGCGGCCATGTATGGAAAGTTCTTGGTGTCCGTCGCGTTGCCCCCTCGGATCCTCAGGTTGTCTCGCACGTTAGGTTGAATGAACACAGAGTGTTCATTACGAATTCGAAGACCTGGCTTGTGGTGGCTGCGGCGTCGCGTGTCCTCGATAAGCTGTGGTTCATTATGCCCTATCCCTATAGGTACAGAGTTTTATTTAAGTGAAAATATGACGGTAGTTTACATCATCATGTCAGCCAAAAGATGTGCACTGCTGAACAAAAGCCTCCCCATAGTCTTCCACAACACAACTTCCACTGTGTCGTCGTTTTGGGGGAATTTTCCAGTACCTACTCACCACGCTTGGCAGGCGGGCTGGTGAACGCAGAACGGCGGGATCTATAACTATGATTATCATAGAGACTTTTTTTATTGATCCGGTGGAAATACATCATGTACTTCCTCCGCCCCCGGAAAGGGCAGAGGGGTACGCCGGGCTCCTACCGGCTAAAACCACCGGAGTGGTCATCTTCGGCACCGAAGGGAGGCTCCAGGAACTCGAATAATCTCCATCTAGAGCCACTCATTGGTGCCATGCCTTTAGGCACATCTCGGAGGGGATGACTGTAAAGCGGTCACCCCCTCTAGCGGAGAGAAGGTGACTGTAAAGAGGCTGCCTCCTCCCAGGCATTTCTCGGGGGGATTGTAAAGGATTCCCCAGAAGCCCGGCTTTGCGCTATGCTACGCACACAGCGGTACGTGACCACATGCACACCGTTGTCTTCCCGGGGGTCGCTCGGTATGAGCACGCATATTTCCCAATAAGCGCACTCGACGAAGTTGAATAACTCTCTCTCTCTTTTGTGAGAAATATAATAAAAAAACATGATACTTACCAATCGATGTATCACTGTCAAGTTTCCCCTTTATTGCAGAACTTAGATTTAATGTCAGTATTGCTATACACAAAATATTGTTCCACATATTTTAAAACTACGTGTATTTTTAAGTGTACTAGGTTTTTTGTTCAAACATTTTATTACTTGAGAGTCGTTATTATCGAATTGCTATTGCTATAATTTTTTATATATTATTTGAGATTGTGAAATATTTGTTGGAATTAATGGACATATTTTTATATCTATTGGTAAACGCAGTACTATGTTGTTATAAACGTACAAGAGAAGAAAACTCTAAAGGTACGTTTAGACCAAACGATTGCAAGGGTGGAACAAGAGAGTAAAGAAGGCATACCTAAACTAGCAAATAAATTATGGTTTGAAAAATACCTGCATCTTCTTGTAATATGTTCGTTAAGACTAAACCCTCCTGAAGTATACTTAAGCATCGATGCTCGGCGATTTTATCGCTTTTCGGAAACTCGATGCAGCGACTGTTTCACTCCGTACGGGAGCGGAACACAAGCGTCATCAATAACAAACTATATTCAAATAAACATCCAGCGCGAACGCGTGTTACTACTCGCCCCCCTCTTCTTATCAGCTCTCCACCAACCAATGCAGCATAGATAGAATCGCTATGACGTAATTTTTTTTTATTTATTTAGATTAATTTAACAACAGCGAAGGATTTGGCGATACACATTCAATCTGGTACTGCGTGACTGTTGCGGCATGTCGTATGGCCCAGGTCAAATTCCCACATTATGACAGAGCCATACAACCGAGATCTGCTGTCCCAGTTTGGCAGCGCAGGATTGAATGTCGTATCAATGAAGGCTAGGGCACTCATCGGCAAGTTAATTAGCTTCAGAGAGGGCGATACTCGCCCAAGAGTGATACGCTTTGTGAAACGGGCGTTCTAGGGGACTGATATCAGGCCTCAAGAATGTATAGCTCATTCTGCACTTTTTAAACTTTTCATTCCATGTAACACCCGTTGCAATAAATCTTATCGTCGTATTTTCTCTCTATCTCATACAATAGCCTTACACCACCAGGCCTTTGTTCAGCAGTGGACGACCTGTGACTGATATGATGATGATGATGATGACATCACCGGGGGCAATCCATGACTTCATTTTATAGTGCAGCCATGGAGAGTCCCTGATTAGTGTCCAGTACGTTTTAAATTAAAATTCTCTAAAGGGTCTCTGCGTGTTGGACCCATGTCCCCGCATAAGTCTATCAAAAGACCGGGTTCCCCCTTACAGGGGATATAAACTTGTGAAGATATAGATAATAATTTATTTATTTTGAGGCTACTTTGACCCATAGATATATACCCTATATTGACATTTACATTGGGCATTACTTATATTGATATTATAATAATAACGATTATATTAGTATAAAGAAACTCAAGTCTACGTTGGTAAAAACTTCACTTCGCACTACGTTCTAGTGGCACTTGTCCGCGGAAACTACGGAGCACCACGCCTTGGGTCCAAAAGTCCTCTTCCATGACGAGGTGCAGACAGCATGTTGGTACTCGCACCACGAACGCCTTGGAGTTAACATTGCGGCGTGACTCCAGCAGCTGCACTCTCGTCGTCTTTTGACGCACGTACTCCACGATGCCCTCCGCCTTAGTGATATAGTGTAGGCGAGAGATATACAGCGGAGTGTTCGACTTCGCGGCACATATTGTTGTTTTGGACTCCGCAGGAGCCGTGCCACAGCGGTTCTTATTGGTTGGCTGACTGCGCTTTCTGCTTTGCACCATCACAAAACCATATCATCAGCCTGTTTCAGTGCCTTTTCAGGCATGGACACCAAGAAGCCCAAAGCGCTGGCGAGATTACCCGTTTCGGCGGTGCAAGGAAGAGCTGCAGAGGCGGGAGCGGAGTCGGGGGGGACCAAAGGGGCAAGGCGCACACACTGCAGGCTCAGCATTTGACAGTGACGGCGGCTATGCCAAAACTGCTAACGCAAAACTTCCCAGTGATAATCGAGGCTAGCTCCGCGACGCATGTTTACGTTGCATGTCGATGCACCCGATGTTGACCCAGATGCAGCTACCGTTCAACGCAACTCCATAATTCTGTCCCGTCACACCGGCGGGACACTATCTGGTCCGTCTTGTTCAGTACTCTATACAAGAGTTGGTAGCGGCGATATCACCCTCACTAAAGTTTGTTAAGCAGATCTGGACCGCGGACACCTCGTCCATCACATCCAACTTCTGCTGCAAGAATGCCAGTATTTCATTCGCCACAAATTGTTGACATATGACGATTAAAATTACAAGTGACAGCTGCCGCTGCGTTAACCGATTTACGAAAAATAATCGTCACCACAACACGTCCGCATCGAAACATGGGTAATGCGAGGCGTTAGCCCTAAGAAAAGCTAGTGTTTATAGGTTCGTCAATAAATAAAAAACAAGATCGTCGTTTGATATAAATTATTTTTTAACGTCATTTAGACATCTTAAACTAATAATACCAAAATTCTAAACATTATTAATTCGTCATAATATCACAATCGGTAGTCGGGAGGCATATGTCACGACCTCTCTGCGCTCAATAATGTACTTTATTGCGATATATATAACATTCAATATATCTGCGCAGAAAGTTTGGTAGAAATACAAAATAAATATATGTAGAAGGTTAAACTTGTTCAATATGCAACAGGTTTACATAGCGCAACAAAGATATCGCTAGAGCACTTGCCAACTTCATCTGCAGTAATTTAGTATCGTCTGAGACATTCTGGGCAGCATTTAATTGTGTGTAAGTCAGTTATTATATTGTGTTATATGGTTCTACTGCATTGAGCTATTATATACTAGCTCAATAATATGTAGCAGATGATAACTCAATGTTCTGCTGTATATTTATTTTGTGGTAGAAACTTGTCTAATTTAGGTGAGGTCACATTTTGTGTGATATAACTCATTTATTATTCACTTTTTTCAGTCGAAGAAAAAATGCAAATCATAATGGAAGACATGAAATTCATCAAGCTTATGATAGTAATGCATGTTATGTCAAAAGCGAGGGTCATAAAACAGCATTAAAATGGCCCTAGTTGAAATATGGTCGATGACGTTTCAAAAGTAAAAAAAATTGTGTGTAAATGACCTGTTTGCGATAATTCTTCGGTTAAAAATAAATAGATACGATACGATAGAAAGCTATTCAATTTAAATATTTTTGAATATTTGCACAATCTTTATAAAAATATGTCTCCTGAAAACTTGATGTTTTAACATACGACTTTTTGAAATGACAGCGACTACGTTTTAGACATACACTGATAGATTATAAAGCATTTTGATCGATGTTGTGTAGACCTTTTTTAGATCTTATTATTTATTTTTTGTTCCGACGCACCATAAGGCCTGAGTCATGCATACAGCATGATACTTCCACTAACATCAGGTATTATTTTCTTAGAAATTAAAGCTAACATCGCACTTAACTATCGGTAAAATAAAAATCAAAATACTTTATGCTCCAACTGGATATTACCATAAAATATATGCCGTGGCTAAAATTCAAGATGTTCTTTCGCTGTACCCCTGATTTAAATGCTTTTGACAGATCGTTAATTTATGGCACAAGTAATTTAACTATCTCAACAGAGTAGTATTTAGGCAGAACATATACTCCTTCTTTCTTCAATATTTAATGAATTGCATTGGAATAAAATTTGACAAGTTTCAAATTTGTAACGAATTCACTTATAATCTACTCATTTCTTCTGCACTCTCCAAGTGCTCTCTGCGATTTTTCCTCTTCTCCTTCTTCCTGTTATCTTCTAGGAGAGCGTATATTTCTTCTACCGTCTTATCTTTAGTTTCTGGCACCCACATGACGGTATAAAATGTACCAAGGAAGCACACTATGGAGAACATGATGAAAACCCAGTGAATACCCAGTAGTTTTAGAAGAGGGTCATATGCCTTCGTCTGAAGGAAGTCGCTGAGAGCATCCACTGAGCTCACGAAGGAGGTCACCATTCCTCGATGCTGGAAAAAAAGGGAGATTTATTAGTTGATTATAATGTCTGGAACCTCTACACGTAAAAACCTACAGTTTTGATAATTAAGATGTAATATCGCTTAATACGCAGGCATTTTGGTTAAGATAGTTACTGCTTTGATCACTAGAAGGACCAAGGAATGATACCCAGTGGACAACAGCATCTGTCGTAAATTGGTCAAATGACACTGCAAAAACCTAGATTTTATTTAAATTTCAGCATCGGTGGGCAGCCAAAACTATCAATAGACAACAATAAATCAGGCGATTTATTGAGTACTAACTGGGAGAGCTACGCAGGAACAATATCATTAGCTGGGCTCGATAAAAACAGTCAAAGTATCATTATATCGCATCTGACTTTGACTGTAACCAGGATATCTCAAATTAACTATGAAAAAATTAAATTACGTCGTTCTAATAACCGAAAACATCTTTCTTTACCTGAAATGTAAACAGCTCCGAAGTAATAACATAAGGCACAGGTTGGTACCCGGCGGCATTCGCGAATATGCACAGACACATGGCTAGCACAGGCAGCCATCCTGGCAGCCAGACGTTCAGGGAGGTGATATAGAACCACGCACCGAGTGCTAGCATTGACAGGCCAGTCGCCAATGAAGTACCAGCAAGCAGCCACTGGAAATGGTAAAAGGTTAAATAATTATTGTACGATAATTTACAGAACTAAAGGCTTGCGTGAGTTTCCCCGATGCTGGATACTGAATTTGAATATAAGTATCATGCTGCAAAATTGTCCGTGTGGTGACTATAAGGCAGAATGATTCTAGAAGGCAGAACAAATATATTTTTACTGTCACTTGCTGTTTTTAGATGCTTTTTGTTGATAGTGGAATTTTGTCCTTCTGTTCTTCTGTCTTTGTGTCATACTTATTTACTTCTATAAATGCTCATGCCTATGCATGACATATCTTCAGTCTAATAATTATATATATAGCCACTACGTATAGTATATAATTATTAGACTGAAGATATGTCGGGATTAAGAATATAGCACCACTCTATCTCCTCCAGTGGATGTCGTAAAAGGCGACTAAGGGAATCTAAACCAGAGGGATGGGCAGCAGCGTCCCTTCTGTGAAATGGTAGCCATACTGCGCTCACCAACCCGCCTGCCAAGCGTGGTGAGTATTGGCAAATACCCCCCAAAATGATGACACAGTTGTGGAAATCTATGGGGGAGGCCTTTGTTCAGCAGTGGACATATAAATGGCCGATATGATGATGATGATCTTGCTGGATGCAGGCAAGATAGTCTGCATGATTGTTCTACGAAAGCCTTATTCAGTTATCACGGTACTAATAGTAACCATAAAAGATATGGACCCTACTCTTAAGAGCTTTTACCTTATGCTCATTCTGTAGTCGTGAAACTAAAAATCGATAAATCACCAAACCATTACATAACACAAGACATCACGATCAAGATAAATGAAATGTTCTTGCGTCCTCACCTTCCTCCCAGTCTGCTCCACAATACAGCTTGCCACCACACTCCCCAGCAACTGAATAACTCCTACTACTATCGTCTGCTTATTGGGGCTCAGCTTCAGGCTTATCGACTCGGATGCCTGCTCGAAGATAGATCCCGCGTACATTAGGACCACTAGGTAGCCGCAGGTCTCTTGCGATAGCATCACGTTCAGTGAGATCCGGAATGCCTTGAACGTAGTTTTGTCTTGTACTGAAAATATAGAAGCGCGAGTTTAGTGGATGGGTAGATCTATGAAATTTCTTCAAAAGGCCATTGCAGACGGTATCCTACATTCTTCTCATATAATATTGAATAGTAAATATATCTGGACTTTAAACAGAAACCTTTGATTTTTGTTTCTTCATTTCTTCTCAGAGGCAGTCAGTAAGAAATAAGCGTCATCAAAATGTTTGATGAGTAAAATGATGCCATGAAATTTACTTACTTCCTAAATAA
This sequence comes from Diloba caeruleocephala, assembly GCA_947459985.1. Lineage (NCBI taxonomy): Eukaryota > Metazoa > Arthropoda > Insecta > Lepidoptera > Noctuidae > Diloba > Diloba caeruleocephala. Next base: position 7,400,814 of record OX381627.1, on the reverse strand, counting down.
AGAGCTTGTCATTTAGTATTTGGGTTCACCATATAAATGGATTGGTTGGATTGTACGTTGATCTCAACATACTCAGGAAAAGGTATTTCGAAGTATATATAAGACTTACGGCAGAAAATAATAATCAATCTAATCCAAAATCTTCGGTTTACGGATATGTCTGTTTTTTGTGTTAAATGTGATCGTAACACAACAGCGGATTAATTTGAATCTTAAGATATCTGAAGTTTTGGATTAGATTGATTATTAATTTCGGCTGTTACGTGTTATAGATATGGTAAAATTATTGTAACCGTTTTTTGGAGCTGTCAAGAAATGTTTTACATATCTGCATGAAATTAAGCCTTAATCTCCATTAAAAAGCTTTGGCGAAAATTTCACCGTAGATGATATTTTCTACTTTATAATTGCTTGTAAGCAATTAGTATATTTGCTAACAACTTAAAACGTATGTACCAGAAAACTCATACTGTGAAACTTAGTAAGTTTCATTAAAAGATAATCATACAATGACATCCTCGTCTTGACGCGCAAGTAGCACTTGTCCGGTTTATTATTCTCATTGAATATAGAATGAGGTAAGTTCTGAATAAGCTTTACAAAACCTTAGAAGTAAGCAAACAAGTTTTAAGTCCCCGACGGACTGATTATACCAACGTATGAAAAATAGTTATTTTCTCAGAAGTTTTTGTGCGCAAATGTTTTTGTTGTTGAATTTATAATTCATTCTTGGAATCCAAACTGGATATTGCGTAGATATATTATCCATTCATTTTCGAACACGTGAATGAAAACATCGAAAAACTATTTGACACCTGCTCATTATCTTATTTTGACTTTTAGTTGGGACAGTAGCTAAGCAATTGGTCCCACGCTCAAAGAGGTTTTTGCGTGAGCTGCCGAGCGCCGGATCTTGGTCGATCAGCTCGGGCATGTTCTCTTTGCCAGCTGTAGTGTAGGCTATGCTGGCAGAGCGGGATCATGACAGGGGCCAACTGTTTGCTTTATTCTCTTCATGCCTGAGACCCCTGCCACCGCTATTTGGCGAGGGGCCTTGAGGGTTGCAGGCGCATAGAGGGGGCTCTGCGCACTCATTCAGATCCCCCCTTCCGAAAGACGGCGGCACGCATGTGTACACAAACAGTCGGCAGCCCCTCCGTTAGAGGTAGAAATTAGTTGACAAACACTTCTCCGAGGTGTGCCTTAAGGACGGCACCGGAGCATTCATCCTTCAGATCATGGAGTCCCCTTTCGGTGCTGAAGATGACAGCCCATGTGGCTTCAACCGATAAAGAGTCCAACCCAAGTGGCTTCAGCCGATAAAGAGTCCAGCACACCCTACTGCCCTTCCCCGGGCGGAGGAAGTCCCTGAGGAGTTTCACCGCAGTGAAAAAAAAGCTTTGTGCATGTGAATTATCTGTACAAATCCACGATCCAGCTAGGAGAAATCCTAGTGTCTAGTAGAGTATAGTATAGTAGAGTAGTAGAGTATAGTTTGCTTAAAAAACATATAATGTTAAATAAAAACTGGTCTTGGTACGGCACCATAAGAAACCGAATATATTTTTTGCACCTGCAAACAAACTGGTTTCAAATGGAACATCGCAAAGGTAACTGTTTAACTGGTTGGTTAAATGATTTTGTTGTTATTTAATTTTAGAATGTAAAGTCCACTATTATTTTTAAAGACGTTAAAATTGTTATATTCCTGTATTATTTAGCCATGAAATATATGTTCCAAAATAAATAATTAATATTTCAAGCATGTAAGGTAAAGTTCCATTACAATGATGGTACATGCAAATATTTCTATGTTGTAGATCATTGACATTATCAAATCAACAATGGGTGTGATAGAGCGACTGCATTATATCGAACTCAAAATTGTCGAAATATTGTGCATCATTATTGCTAGAAATATATATTATGCAAATAAAAATCATAAATGCTGGAAATATGCAACAAATTCAACAAGTAAGATTATACCATTGTACCCACTACAAAAATAATAGAATCGTACTTTTCTAGTTAGATCCAGTTAAATTATAGAAACCATACTCAAATATGCACGATCGACAGATTTTAGGTAATATGTTCAATAAGCAGAATAAAACAGCCAGAATATGCAAATGCATATCATCCGGTCTTCATTAATAAGTGTAGTAAAGTAGACGGCAAACGTGTTGACGATCTTTTGTCAATGTGACCATGTGTTGTTGCGATCATGTAAACAGCGAACGTTAACTATTTCCAAGTAGGTGTACCGTAACTCCCGGGAAGACGGCGGCGCGCACGTGGTTAATTGCCGTCATGTGCGCAGCACAGCACACATGTAGGCTTCTAGGGAATACTTTACAATACCCCGCGATGTTTTTCGCCCCTCCTCCGCTAGAGGGAGTGACCGCTTTACAGTCATCTGCGAGATGTGCCTAAAGACGTGGCACCAATGGGCGGCTCTCGATGGAGATTTTTGAGTTCCTGGAGTCCTATTCAGTGCCGAATCGTACATATCGGCCATTTATACGTCCACTGCTGAACAAAGGCCTCCCAATAGACTTCCACAACTATGTCATCATTTTGGGGGGTATTTGCCAATACTCACCACGCTTGGCAGGCGGGTTGGTGAGCGCAGTATGGCTACCGTTTCACACAAGGGACGCTGCTGCCCATCCCTCTGGTTTAGATTCCCTTAATCGCCTTTCACGACATCCACGGGAGGAGATGGAGTGGTGCTATATTCTTATTCCGGACACCACACGGACAGGCGGGTCTTTACCTGCTGATCGGCATTAATTCATAAGTGTAAGCCTAGTATAACAATAATAATAGTGATAACTTCTTCAATCGATTGTAATTTTACTATTAATATCAGAACGCAGCCATATTGATGTGACTGACATCAATATGACAGTTGGAGAATTATGTGAGTGAGGTATGCCAATTAGGCCCTTGTTGTTGAACTACCGAACAGAAAGGATTAAATCTGTATATTTCTATGCAATCCACATTTAATTGATGCAGACCTGATCCGATCTTTCACAAGTATAAGGCAGATTTACGACCGGTTCCTATAAAGCGGGTCATATTAACAAGAACTAGTAGTCGCCAAATGCTGGAAATTCAAACGTTTTAAAAAAAAAAAACTTTTTACACATTAATTTTAACTTTCTGTACTCTTCCATATGAACTTTAACTATGCTAAATCACACACTCCTCCGTGCGCACAATGTGCTTAAAGAGGGGAACAATGTGTTTCCTTCACGTATTAATACATAGCTTCAAATTTTATTTTTATTATTATCTGGCTTCAAAGAAATATGCGGACATGGGTTAATTATGTAAGCTCCGGCGCCGAATGTGAACGCACCTTTTTGGAATAATTCAAGTGTGGCTTGATTTGAATCAGGTTTTGAGAGTGTATAGGATGTTCCATGTTCATTTCATGTTATGCGATCTGTTACTTTTGTGAGTATCGTAAAATGGGACAAGTGGTTGGATCTTTTGACAAGTTAACTGCCATTAGTCCGCGTGGTGCCGACTCAGAATATCACCACCCCATCTCCTCCCGTCGGTGTAGTAAAAGTCTACTAAGGGATTAGCCAGAGGATGGGCAGCAGCGTCCTTCGAGTACATTAACAATTCAACTGCGATCGCCAACCCGTCTGCCAAGCGTGGCGATTATGGCAAAACCCCCCAATGAGCCCACATCTCACCCATATCGAGCGTTGTGGTGATCTTTTGGGGAGGCCTATGTCCAGCAGTGGACTTCATTGGGCCGAAATGATAAACTGCCGACCGGTCGCCGGCGACTGGACCCTGCCCTGATGACGTTAGAATTTAAATAGTTGCTTGGTTTGAGACAGTTCCTAATTATTTAGTCTCATAAGCCCAGTCATTTTACTAGCTACAGTGCCTTTCTAAAAACTTAAAAGGTATACATGTACCGAGTTTTGCTTCAAGAACTTCATATCGACCATTTATACGTCCACTGCTGAACAAAGGCCCCCCATAGAATCCACAACTGTGTCATCATTTTGGGAGGTATTTGCCAATACTCCCCACGCTTGGCAGGCGGGTTGGTGAGCGCAGTATGGCTTCCGCTTCACAGAAGTAACGCTGCTGCCCATCCCTCTGGTTTAGATTCCCTTTGTCGCCTTTTACGACATCCACGAGAGGAGATGGAGTGGTGCTATATTCTTAATCCGGACACCACACGGACTTCAACTTCACTTCAAGAACTATCATAATCTAACATTTCCTCACATAAAATGGCGTATTTATTACAACAGCCTGCATTGGTATGGCGTGCCAGCGCTCATCACACAGGAAGACGTTAAAATATATCTCGATACAGCACTTCTCAGAATCGAGAGGTACGCTCGCGGACTCGTTTGCCACGTCATTTATATACTGATTGTGGAAAGGGAAGGAAATTTCACATCGGAGGGGGAGATACAAAGACCATACCGTCATGCATGCATTTACCTCAAGAGTCCCTATTGATCAATGGTGGTATAGATCACATGGAACTTTTTTGTTGACATTTATCTACTGAGATTTTCATATCAGAAATACCCAAAAAAACACTTTGTCTGACTCCCAGAATCGAACCCGGATCTCACGCTCGGAAGCTGCGCTTACGACTATCAATATGCCTAAGAGAACACTGATTAAGAATCAGCTATGCTTTCTTAGCTTCTTCTTCTGCCCCTTCACGTGGATTTAGTTAAACGACGATTGAGGGATTTAGGCGCAGTATGCTGCCACGCAGGACTAATCTTGGGCAGCATTACAATTTTTATAGGCTCATCTCGCCATAAGTTTTTATATAAAAAAGAACCCATACAAGATACGACGCTGCGATGTCGATAGTTTATTTACATTTAGCATATTACAATAATTGAAAATCTAGTATTTGTTTTTACACAAACTAATAAAATCAAATTCACGGGATAATATTTTCCTCAATCTATTTTTGGTAATAGTACAAGTACTAGCCAAAAACGGCTATCTTATAACCGATTGGAAACACAAATCAAACAATAAAGCCTAGAACAAAGTAGAAAGTTCTAGAAAAATAATACCGGTTAAAGACGGTACCTGAGCAAGCAGTGCTCCAAGGGGCACAAGATAATAATAATTGTTACTCGATAAACATCTTAACGCATTAAATAGACAGTCGGAAACAAATTTCATTTAAGTAATTCGATAGCGTGAGGAGATTCAATTTCCGAACGTGCACACCTCGCTTTTTTATCTAGTCTGCGATTCGTATTGCCTTCTTTTTATAAGCGGCAAGGTAATTTACGAAGATAGTAGTAGAAGGTAGATAGTGGAATAATTATTTATTGACTCACCGTAAAAGTCATCCCCCAACTGTAAGAATACAGTTGACCTTAGACCTATTAGCGACAATGATCTCTGAAAATCTTGAAATGAGACCCGAGCCCAACCCACTACCCCCAGATTAAAATCCTGGATCCGACCCTGCCGTGTGGTATCCGTACAACACACACACAGACACCGGTAAAACCACAGTACCTTTATATTCACCAAGCATTGGATATAATCTTAAGACGTAAGTGAACAGCAATTCTCAGAACTGATGGAACAGGCTTCTCGGTCTTGTTTGAGGGTTTATGTGTCATAAGTTAGATCACTTAACTATATAAGTTTTTAAACTGACATGGTCACTAACACTATTATTGGAACTAAAAACGGGATATTTACCATGTTTTTTATTACTTTTGAGTTCCCGATATTTCGGCGCTGTTGCAAGCGCCATGTTCACGGATAAACTATAGTTTTAATGTCCGCTTACAATGTATGTCTTACGTAAACAGAGAGATATTTGTGGTCAAAGATTGGAATTGTTAAGACTTGGAATTGCAATTAAGCAAGTAAAACCCGGGCCGTGTGGTGCTGGCTACGAATAGCACCAACGCATCTCATCCAGTGGGTGTCGTAAAAGGCGACTATGGGATTAGCCGGAGGGATATGACTCACCTATACTCTTCCAGGTGGCCTTCTTCATGCTCCTTGAGTGTTCCTCTTCCCTCTCCAGCTGCTGTATGGTTTCCTCCAGATCTTTGTTGTCGATGGTAGTATTTCGAAGCCATGCCAATGCCGCACGTGCCTCCTGTAATAACATTCAAGATTTGCTTTAACTATTTGAGCCGCCCGGATTCCAGCAACGGGTTTCTCGAATAGTTAAAGCGGGACTTAATATTAAGTGGCATTTCAGTATTCGGCCGTATGAGTATCATGACATAATTTGAGACACAGTAGAAAGTCGTATGTTTACCTCAACACACCGTGCATGTCGTTCGCTCCGCTATTGTATGCTTCCATACACCCTACCGCTTGCCTTATCTTTCTTATTGTATACAAAAAAAATTGTCTAGTACTCGGAAAGATGCTGCTGCCCATCCTCTTGATATCAACCCTCCGTTGCCTCTTATGACACCCATGGGTGCAGAGGACCCGGTCTGTTATTTTCCAGGAACCACACGTAACCAACGAATAACGATTAAAATTACACTCTTTTTTACTTTGCTCAGTGCGGTTTAAGTTTAGTCACATGGGTGCAGTAAATTGTTGTTCTGTTTTGTTCATCCACTACTGATCAAAAGCTTCCCCCATAGATATTCTCAACGACCAGTAATTAGAAAGAGGAGATCCGTAAAAGAACTAAAGTTAGTAAAGCAAAAAGGTGCTCGAGTGGAGACCATGAATCGCAAAATGCAGCGGGGGACGGCCTCCAACGTGATAGACAGACGACCTGGTGAAGGTCACTGAGAGTCGTAGGCTGTGATGATGACGATTTTTTTGTTGACGGAACCGCAGATATTATACGAGGAATACCCTAGACGGAACCAACTATAACAAATGCATTTATGCGCTTGTGTCTGTGACAGTAAACACACGTGCTGCTTACACACACATAAATAATGATTTTAAGACAGTATCGGGCCTATTCGCGCAGATTAATATCTAAATAATATTTTGACTGCGAAGCGTACCATTGTGGTCTGTGCCACACATGCCGTTTAGATTCAATCGACGCCATTCGCGTTCCAGAACTTATTCAAAATGCTGAAATTAACGATGTGGTAATATAAAAACTTATTTAACCGGTTGTTGTTAGAACTTGACTTTGAATTTAAATCCTGTTAAATACAAAGCAATGTGGATTTATTGTACTAGTTCACACACACACGCGGCTACATATCAAGCTATAATTTCCAGTATAAGCTGACCTCTCATTGTAAGGAAAGCGTTTACTATGCGAGATCAGCTTATAGTAGTATTGAATAGCTTGATGTGCAGCCGTGCGTAGCTCCTTCTGAAAGCTCCTTGGACTAAGCTAAATAGACATCTAAAACCCAGCAAGCACTGGGTTAGGCGACAAATATTTTATGTAGTTGTCTCGATGTCATTATATCAGCTTTACCTTACCAGACCCTTTTGCCTCAACCACATTTTTTTTATACAACGACCGCTTTATTTCTTCCCGCATCCAACGACTCCCAGCGACTTTTGCCAGATAGTCTATCTCGGTGGAGGCCGCCGTCCCAAGCTTTGTTTCCGGTACGTGGTCTCCACTCGAGAACCTCTCTGCCCCAACGGTCATCAGTTCAACGGGCAAATGTGCCCCGCCCTTACTTCAGCTTAAATTACTAATCCTTTCAGTTTTGTCGGCAACTTTAGTTCTTCTACGGATCTCCTCATTTCTGATTCGCTCTCGTAGAGAAATATATAGCATAGTTCTCGCCACTGCTCGCTGAGTGACCCTTAGCTACTTCCAAGGCCTATAATGAGTGACCACGTCTCCCTACCATATGTCATCGCTGGTAACACACACTGGTTAAAGACTATGGTTTTGAGGCATTGCGGTATTGTTGACGAAAATACGGTGCGAAGTTTCCCAAACGCTGCCCAGCCGAGTCGAATTCGATGATTACACATACATATCGGCCATTTATACGTCCACTGCTGAACAGGCCTCCCCCATAGATTTTCACAACTGTGTCATCATTTTGGGGGGTATTTGCCAATACTCACCACGCTTGGCAGGCGGGTTGGTGAGCGCAGTATGGCTACCGGTTCACAAAAGGGACCTTGCTGCCCATCCCTCTGGTTTAGATTCCCTTAGTCGCCTTTTACGACATCCACGGGAGGAGATGAAGTGGTGCTACATTCTTAATCTGGACACCACACGGAAATTCGATGATTGACTTTGTAAAAATAATTTACTGTCAAAGACTTTCGTAGCTTACAAAGTTACTGGAATTAATTTTGTCTGGAGGTTTCATAGTTATCCTAGCTCCACTTTGTAACTAAAACATACTTGAATGCACAACAAATTGTTATTTTGCATTGCCACTGCGTCAGGGAATACCGCTTCACGTACACGACACGGCACCTGTCCCGTGTCCAGTCTGAGTATTAAGTTTAACCTGGTAATTTTGAAAATACCAATTTTATTTGTACTTGCAGTTTAATTTAGTAGATACAAGTTGTAAGATCGTCAGATCTTCTCGTCGTGTTGTATTCCGCAATGTCTGAAAACGTAACTTTAGAACCAGTGCGTTCTGCCCGTTTTATTGGTCATCATCATTTTTTTTCATCATTTCGGCCGAGTGAAGTCCGCTGCTGGACACAGGCCTCCCCCAAAGATCACCACAACCACCGATATGGATGTGTTCTGGGCTCATTGGGGGGTTTTGCCATAATCGCCACGCTTGGCAGGCGGGTTGGCGATCGCAGTTGAGTTGTTAATGTACTCGAAGGACGCTGCTGCCCATCCTCCGGCTAATCCCTTAGTCGACTTTTACGACACCCATGGGAGGAGATGGGGTAGTGGCATTCTGAGCCGGCACCACACGGCATTTTTTTATTGGTATTTAGTGGAAATTCTACATGAACTTCCTTCGCCCCGAGGAGGAGTAGGAGTAAGGTAGGAGGGTAGGAGTAGGTAAGGGTAGGTCCGGTAAGAGTCCACCGGCTAAAACCGAAGGGAGCTCCTCGTAAGAACACACTATGTAGCCGAAACGTGGATACTAATAGTCGGACTGGTCCACAAGTTTTAAAATCGCTCAGCGGGCTATGGAACGTGCTATGCTCGGAGTCTCTCTAATGGATAGAATCTGAAACGAGGATATAGGGAAGAGAACCAAACTGATCGACATAGCACACCGAATTAGCCATTAAGCTAAGGCGTAAGCCATTTCATCATCATTTCAGCCGAAAAACTTCCACTGTTGGAGAGAACCCTCCCCCAAAGATGGCCACAATGACCGGTATGGATTTGTGTTCATTGGGGGGGATTGCCACGCTTGTCAGATAGGTTGGCGATCGCAGTTGAGTTATAAATGTACTCGAAAGACGCTGCTGCCCATCCTCCGGCTGATACCATTGTCGTCTTTTACGACACCCACGGCATGAGACGTAGTGGTGGTATTCTTAGCACCACACGCCAAAAGCCATTTATCTCGGAAATAATAGGTTAAAGTTTTTGAAATTATTGAGCATGCCATGTATTTCAAACAACGCGATACAAATGCTACGTGATTATTATGCTTTAATATGTTAATATTATGCTACTGCGAGCAATGACCTCATCTGTGGTCTGAAGCGAAACAATAGCCGTTTAGTTTTTATTTACGTTTAGTTTATTATGATTTTATTCAAAATAGCGTTAGGATAGACGAAAACTATTATTTTATGCTAAAATCAGTTAAATGCCCTAGAAAAAATCTAGAAAATTCATGAAAACCCGACACAAAATTCTAACGCTGAGGTTTCCAGAATCATGTACTGAATCCATGGTATCACATTCGTGACGATGTCACTTAGTTGAGATTCAGAATAATGAACATAAGACGGGCGAAGAACGCTTAAAGCGCCAAATCGAGACTAAGCGCATCTTTAATATTCGTATTCAGAGACACATTCCCTGTCAAACTCACGTCGGTCGTGGCTAAGTTTGCACTCTATTCTCTGTGGCTATTTTTAATTGGACAATGTTTTAAGATACCGTTTTTACAAAACTGTGTAGCAAGGAGTAAATAAAAAAAACAAGGATAAAAATATATACAAAAAGCCATTGAAATGCGCGAATCAAAATATCTGACACATAAATCTATTTAATTATGTTATTTAATTAATTATTCAAACTAACATCTTTCTAAACCGCGGGATATAAAACAATTTCACACGGGAGTGAAAATGACTACTCTACAGGCTCTTTTTTCAGCGACTGAAAGAGAATTACTCCACATCCACCATGCTAGAATGTAAAAACTGACGCAGGCTTGATAAAAAGAAATTTGGGGTTGTAGGCTGTAAGAAAGAGGGCACATAATAACTCGCCAAGATGCTAAGAAGTAAGTTTAATATTCTATACATAATTATTCTTACATGCTGTATTACTGCGAGTAAATCAGCACGACAATTTGTTGAACAGTTGAACATATAAGACTAATTTAGCCTCCATAGTACAAAGCTAATTTGAATTATTACAATCAAAGTAGACAACTGTTGCAGGCAACCATGGAACAACTTCGAAAGCTTTGGTTAAATATGCCAAAAATCTGGACAACAAGGACAACTTGTAATTATTATACAACATGAATTACAGTATTATTATGTGCCCGTAATTGTTTGCTCGTTGTCACCAAATTATGAAGGTTTCTCGAAATCCTTACCTCTGTTTTCCCCTGCTTCACCAAGAACACAGGCGTCTCAGGCATCATGGTGAACGCCACGAGGAACACGACAGGCACTGCCGTACAGAGCCAGAGAACTGCGCCGAAAGACAGTAGGTCCCCTGCCACGTAGACTATCAAGTAGCCCAGATTCTGAGATAAGACGAACAGGGAGCCGAGGGCGCCCCGGATGTTGTCGGATGCTATCTAGAGTGAGAAGGATAAATTATGATTATTTAGACTTTTAATATATTCTGGTGCTTTTCTTTGACGACGGTGGATTTCCTCCGCCCCGGGGTGGGCGGTTCGGTTACGGTTATCTTCGGCACTGAAGGGAGCTCCAGGTCTTCATGAGTACACACTAGGGCCATTGGCGCCACGCAAGGCATATCACGGAGGGGAAGACTGTAAAGCGGTAAGCCTCCAGCGGAGGGAAGGCGACTGTGAAAAGGTAGGTAGGTGGCGGAGGCCCCAGGCACTTGGGTGGTTGGGTGGGAGGGTTGTAAAGGATCCCCAAAGCCTCACTGTGCGCTGTGCTGCGCATACCACGCGGCAAGTGACCACGTGCGCGCCGCCGTCTTCCCGGGGGTCACTCGGTGTGAGCACGCAGACTCCCCAATTGGCGCGAAGTGTAACATCGTCCTGCCATCAATGATACACCCACAGAAATAGGAAATAAGGAGAAGCCGTACCACTTGTCTTTCCGGCATGTCGCGGTGGCGTAACCGCGCCACCGCGACATGCCCAATTTGGGCCACCCGGAAAAATTGGCCGTTTATAACATCAGTTGAGATCGGATCGCGTAAGTGAAACTTTGTTAAATTGTCGTGTTGTTCGGAGATAACATGCAAAAACCGAAGCGAGAATATTTATCAAGGAAGGAATCATATACAATAGTACCTACGTATGTAGGTGTGTTTTAGTATGAGAAGCCAATTATAATGTTGTGTTTATTCAGTTCATTGGATGAGAACTTGTAACTGTGTGCATTAGTGTGCTTTTATGAAGAAAGGTAGTGGGAAAATGGATTTCTAGGCTCACATACATTTTGATTTACATGGCATATTTCCTTTCTTCCAATATCTTTAGATACACCGCTAAGGTTTTTAAATCTTAATATTTTTACAACAGCGGTTACAATTTATCTGATACCTAGATAAAATATTCATCTATTCGTATGCTTGGTATTTCTCTACGAGATCGAATCAGAAATGAGGAGATCCGTAGAAGAACTAAAGTTGTCAACATAGCTGAAAGGATTAGTAAACTGAAGTCGCAATGGGCAGGGCAAATTGCTCGTAGAACTGACGGCCGTTGGGGCACAAAGGTTCTCGAATGGAGACCGTGCACCGGAAAACGCAGCGTGGGACGACCTCCAACGAGGTGGACAGACGACCTGGTGAAGGTCGCTGGGAGTCGTTGGATGGGAGCGGCATGTGACCGCTCGTTGTGGAAATCTAAGGGGGAGGCCTTTGTTCAGCAGTGGACGTCCTGTGGCTGATATGATGATGATGATGATTCGTGACACAAATCTCTCTCGTCAGTATACATTTATTTTTATAGAGGAGTCTCCTATTAGTACTCGTCCCGCCTCGCGCCTGCATAACAATAGTAATGGAACTAGTTCTGTGTGGCACCACACTGCGCTGTCACCTCGAGACATCAGTTATTTAGTATCTTATGCCCAGTGATTTCACTAGCTACAGTGTCCATCTAACCAGAACACAGTGATGATTAAAGATCATCACAGTACTGTTCAAATACATCCTTTTGGACTGCCTGTCCTGACTTTTCTTGCTTGTTGCTAGATTACTTATAAATTTTATATAGTAACTGAATTGTGTGGTGGCAGCTCAGAATACCACCACCCCATCTCCTCCCGTGGGTGTCGTAAAAGTCGACTAAGGGATTAGCCGGAGGATGGGCAGCAGCGTCCTTCGAGTACATTAACAGCTCAACTGCGATCGCCAACCCGTCTGCCAAGCGTGGCGATTATGGCAAAATCCCCCAATGAGCCCGCAACAAACCCATATCGGTCATTGTGGTGATCTTTGGGGGAGGCCTGTGTCCAGCAGTGGACTTCATTCGGCCGAAATGATGAACTGATTTTTAACTGACGGTTCAGTGATTTTTAATGTATTTGGTTGTTTATGTTCTACTGAATATTTTTTCATATTGCAAATCCCGGTAAATGATGAGGCGAATTATCTTGGCGTAGAGCAAAACTTTCCACCCACGTCAGAGTTACCACAATGAAGTCATTTATGTCTGTTTTACCTACGATACAAAATCTTCTCATTACCCATGTTTTGTGTTTCACAATGGCTGAAAGACCGGTGACGTTCGAGTTTAACCACAAATGCTTTTTAACATTTCATTACGTGCGCTAACATGTACGTTTACGTATCAAGCTATAATTTCTAGTTTATGCTGATCTCACATTGTATAGGCTATCCCTACGGAGAGAGATCAGCGTAAACTGGATAGTAGATAAGTATAGCATGTCGCGGAGTGCCTCCCTCCGTGTTTCCTTCCCGGTTAGCTCAACTAGGAGGCTCTCTCCACGGCAGCAAGTAACGGAGTTCAGTTATTGTGATTCAATGAAACGTAACATATATATTGTTATAATGGTATATTGACATTTACAACTTCAACACTTCATCTTCATGGTGATGTTTATATATTTTAAATATAGCTTATTATCACGATATTTAAGCTAGTTAAAAATAAGTAATTGTAATATTGCAGGAGACTATTTGTCAGAGCGACAGCTGTGTGTCGAACCACTAGCGTTCAGAATCCAATGTGTAATGATAATGATCAAAATATGAACGATTCGACACCACAATACTAAAATCGAATTTTGATTTGAATAAAGAATGAATCATGAAGTGGACAGCGATGGAGATAAAAGGTATGAAGTCATGAAAGAGGTTGATCTAAATGAGGATGAAGGATGACTTCGTCACAAGCTTATTGTAGCCGTGTGTGCAATGGCTTATGTTTATCCTTTAAACAATGGTAGGAAACATTTTTGGTAAAATCCTATACCCAGTTTAATTTTTACTAATCATAATTAGACGCTCATAGTCAGGACGTTTGGCGCGGTCAGTCTGTGGATGGGTTAACGCAAAAGGGTATTTTTAATGAGCGTCTCCGCGCTTCGGTCGTCACCTAAAATTTTGGGTATCGTTTGTTGTCATTAGACATTAGTCATTAAACCAAGTTAAATGCCTTTGGTTGCCTTGAACTCCTCTGACACAAGGTTGGCGATTGACACACGAAAGGAAGACGCTGCTTACTGATTTATTATAAATGCCAAAGTGAATTTATCTGTTAGTTCTTCACATTAAGAAATTGCCAGATTGGTAATTTGAAATGTGCAAAAGAACAACTTTTACGAGGTTCTGACGATATATAAGACGAAGATAAGGGTTAAAAAAAAAACTGAATCATATGGGCTGTCTGAGGCAGCCATTACCAGCTATAGGCAGTGGACGTTTTAGAGCTGCTGTTTTTGATTATTATTGTTAATTTTGTTGACGCTTTCTAAATATTCTGTGACAAATGATATGTGCGTTCTGTGGTAGCCAGTATTCAGCAATATAATCTCGAGATATTGTAGGTTCTTGATAGTATTTACTTCAAGATTTTTAAATCTATCCAAAATATCAGTTCAGAATTGTGTGTGGAATTTGTGTCTGTAAATGCACCCATGACTCCCACGACATAGAAGAAATATTAGAGTGGGGCAGGTTTAAAAAATAATTGCCTATGTTTAGCAATGGGGCAATTAATGTCTCCCAGTGTTTGATAGTTCTTATTATTCAAGTAGACATACCTCTTTCAGATACAGCGGTATGACGACGTAGCAGCCCGCGCAAGCCAGGCCGGCAACCGCTCGCGATGTTATTAGTGCCCATGGACGGAGAGAGAATAAGGTTATGGCCCAGCTGATCTGTGGAAGAAAGATTTGTTTAGTTTATTTAATTGATTGATTTCAGTACAATTTTCACATCGTGTAGAAATGTTTACAGTAATATGACAATCATGGAATATCGATCGACCCTCTCCCGATTCAGATCTGCGGTCTCCTTCTGGAGCATGACGCTCTCACAGAACGATACCAGATACGCATATCAGATGCCGGACTCCTACCGGCTGAAACTTCTGAAGCGGTCATCGTCGGCACCCAAGGGGGGCTCCAGGTTCTCGTAAGATCACACTAGAGCCGCCCATTGGTGCCACGCCTTTAGGCACATCACGAAGGGGATGACTGTAAAGCGATCACCCCCTCTAGCGGAGGGAAGGCGACTGTAGAAAGGTCGCCCCCCAGGCAGTTCTCGGGGAGGATAGTGAAGGATCTCCCCAAGCCTCGCTGTGCTACTCGCACGGCGGCACGTGACCACGTGCGCGCCACCGTCCTTCCGGGGGTCGCACGGTGTGAGCACGCAGACTCACCAATTGGCGCACCCGCGACCCCTGAAGCCCCCCACCATGTGGCGACGGCAGGGGGTTCAGGTATGTTGGACCTGGATGCCGGGACGATTGTTACTCCGGCGCCGTCTGGTCCTTCTCCATGCGGGATCAGCCCTCTCCCGATCCCGCTCTGCAGTCTCCTTCTGGAGCATGATGCTCTCGCAGAAGGAGACCACTGCACTCACAACACAACACTGTTTTCATGCACTGCCAGCATAGCCGACATTACTGCCGGCAGAGAGAGATCTTGCCCGATCTGATCGACCAGGATCCGCCGCTCGGCCACTCCTCGAGCGTGTGCTGTGCGGTATCCTGGTCGCTTCCACAATGGGGCAGTGATGGGGTTGAACGCTCGCCTTCCATACAGGAGGATCTAAGTTCAATCCCGGCCCGCACCTCTGACTTTTGGGATTCATGTGCGGATCAGAATTTGATTATCACTTGCGTGAGCGGTGAAGGAAAACATCGTGAGGAAACATTGACACCTGAAAAATGACACCAAAATGTTTTCAATGCTGTGTGTAGTCCGCCAACCCGCACTAGGCCAGCTCGGTGAACCTAGGCTTAACCGAACCTTTCTCATTGTGAGTCAAGGCCCGTGCCCAGCAGTAGGACATATATACAGGTTGTCCAGTAAATAGCACGACATACCGCAGGGGGTGAGAGCTTGGGTCAATACCTACCAAAAAAACATAATTTATGTTCAGCAAAATGCTATTTGCTATTAAAATGCGTGCTATTTACTGGACATCCTGTATATAGTAATGGGCTGATTATGCATCTATGTACGGCTCAGTTATCAACTGATTTATTACGCACATACCTTAAAAATCTTACCAGTAATGTTGGTTTCAATAAGCAATTGATCCGGTTTGCGTAGTAAACAATAACTGACGCCGACGAACAATTGTCTGTGCGGAGTGGTTACAACCGCTTTAAGTAAAGAGTGATTAAAATTATGCTTAGCAATAGTCAATGTGTTTGTATTGTTGCGTATAACGGGCCTTTTCTCACAATGAGAAAGGTTAGGTTAAGCCTAGGTTCATCACGCTAGCACTAGGCCAGGAGTGCTAGCCTTTTTTTTATTGATGCCCAGTTGAAATTCTTCATGAACTTCCTTCGCTCCGGGGAAGGGCGAAGGGGTATGCCGGATTCCTACCGGCTAAAACCACTGGGGCGGTCATCTTCGGCACCTGAGGGAGGCTCCAGGTCCTCGTATGATCACACTAGAGCCGCAGGAGTGCTAGCCTAGGAGTGGTTACAAACTCTGCTTTGAAGACTTTTGCCAAAGTCAAAAGATTTTATTCATGTAAACCATTTGCTGGCACATACGAATAGTCAGAATTTAAATAGTTGCATGGTTTCAAGTCGTTGGTCCTATGGAGAAGAACCGTCAAGAAACGCCATGGATATACTCTTTTAAAATATAGGATGTATTACAGTCTTAATACTAAACATAATATAATCGTAAAAAAGAAGCTATGTGAGGATAATGCACGCCAACGTGTGGGATAAATACCACATATTTATGCACAATGATATTTATTTCCTTACTATAAGATTGCTATAGCAGTCAAGAGCTGACCAGTCCCGACAGAGGGCACCCATTCACGGGCATAACGCATGCATCAGCATAGTTCAGCTCAACCATAAAGCAGGGAACTTAACCACACAACGCTACCCTCAACATGACATTATAGTGAGCGCGACAGACTCAAACTGCCAGGCAACAGGCTGGTGTATATGTTATTACTAGTGTTATACAAGGCCAATTAATGATTACATATACAAGGATATACACGGTAAATAAATTAAAAATAAATAATAATAAAGTTAAAACTCTCCGTCTTGGTACCGTAACGTTAAGGCCTATCATACAAGGCCTCCAATTTTTTTTTGTCTTGCGAAATCCTCGTGGACTTCCTCCGCCTTAGGAGCGGCGGAGGGGCAAGCCGAACTCTTATCGACAGTCTGAGTGTATTGTGTGTGAAATTATGTCTGTAAACGCATCCACAACACAGGAGAAATCCTAGTGTTTAATTCTAGATAAAGAACGCACAAACCAAAGTGGCGGTTCAAGGGCCAGTCAGTTGCCATTTGTATGACATATCATAGTTTACGACAGCAATTTTCTAGCAATTAGATATAAGTATTGATGTGGCAATAATCACAGAAACCGATGATTTAGAAATATTAATGGGATTAATGTCTACAACCGTAATCTTTAAGGACAAACGAAAACGTCTTACGAGCGAAATTAAGTTTATAGGCACACAGCCTATGTGTGACAGCTGCCAACAAGGCACTGAAAAAATTAAACAAAATAAACTTACGACAAGCATCAGCGCAGTCAACATGGTTGTAATCTTCCTGCCCCACCGATCAGCTAGGTCCCCAACCATGAACCCGCAGAATATAGGTGGCAGAAACGTGATAGCTGCCATCCAGGATATAGTCTCATCACTGATTGGTTCTGGCGCTGGCCCATCACGAGACTGGAGGATTGCAGTCATGGGAGACTGCCAACCCATTAGCATGCCGAAGTTCAGCGCTGGTATCGTTACTGAAACAAAAGAAAAGAGGGTTAAATTGAGTTTCAATATCAAATATTCACATGGGTAGATTTTTAAGCACAAAGTATAAGGGCCGATTTTACCAATGCAACTAAACGCGATCAGTTGAAGCTAAACTCAGTATAAGCATTTTTAACTGAGTTCAGAGCTCCAATATGCATTTCACCAACATCAACTGAACGCGTTTAAATCATAACTCAGTTTAAATGCTGAACGCCTGATTTTCGACGTTTAGCTCGTTTAAATGCGTTTAGAGAGCTGTGATTATTGTTCATGCCCAATAATGACTGTATATTATACGGAGCTTTATTTGTTTGTGAGTGCTCTTTGCTTTTCGGATTATTATCTCGATGATTATGCGAACATACCATTTCTGACTATATATATTGCCTGACTAAATAGACAGAAGCCTCCCCCAAAGATTGCTATAACGACTGTATGGGTTTGTGTTCTGTGCTCATTGGGGGGTTGTGCCAAAATCACCTGGCTTGGCAGACGGGTTGGCGAGCACAGTTAAATTATAAATGGACTCGAAGGACGCTGGTGCCCATCCATCAGCTAATTTCATAATCGCCCATGTGATGAGACGGGGTGGTGGTATTCTTGCATGGCATCGTACGGGACATACATATATAGACACAGAAACACAAAACCCACAGAAACTGTACAAGTTTCAAGTAAAGAAAGCAGCCTGTTTCACTCTCCCGGCCACAAAGTATGTCACAGTAGGGTCGCTGTTCCATACAGTGTAAGACGTCTCGCAATATTGTCTGAGATTGTGACGACATTTACATTTTATGAAATTAAAACTTGGTTTTCGTGAATGCGATCAAAATGTGAATGAGTATGAAATCAGATTGACGTAAACCGAGATCAAACTCAACATTTGAACTCAGTTATGCAAAACTTAGTTTTATTAAGCTCGGTTTAGAATGCGAACGGTGAAATCGGCCCTAAATTATATTAAATACATAAGCAAAGGTACCAATGTGACTTTTGCCATGAGTTTATCCTAGGTTTTTATAATAATAAAAATGTATGTAACTAATTAGGAAAAATTACACACACAGACAAACAGCGTGTTACTGGGAAGTTTGATGCGCAGCTTCTTCATCCCAACTTAAACACTAGGAAGGGGTGAAGGGTTGGCGATTTTTGGGGCTTTCTCATATTAAATTGACGTTTAAAATGTTATTGTTTTTATTTTAGAGGTCTCTTGACATTTAGCTGGACCCTCCCTCCCTCCATAACGTTTTAAATTCATAAAATTTAAGAGAGAGATTAGTGTTACGTGACTATCATAGTTAAGCCAGCCCAGACCTAGACTTGATCCCTCAAAAGAACACCTCAAAACCCTAAAGTGGTTTATGGACGACCCCCTACATAGATGATAATAATATCACATATTGAACCAGTTCCGTATAAGTCTTAAATATTCATTTACGTCACTGTTATATTATTGTAAGTAAAGTATATATTCTAGAACGTGTCACATTTAGTTTAATGCAAATCCTTGTCATTAATTATGCATTTGAATCGTTTAACTTCTCATTTTATTTCTTAGCAACTCTTTAATGTTTATGTTAATATATTAATTTATGCAACGGTAATCATAATCCTCATTCAAAGGTAGCGATTTGATATTGCTTATCGGAACTTATTATGTCAGATTTCCTTAGAATTATATCAGCTTTTTTTGTCGTGGGGAAATACTCGGTTTAGAATGCGAACGGTGAAATAGGCCCTAAATTATATTAAATACATAAGCAAAGGTACCAATGTGATTTTTGCTATGAGATTATCCTAGGTTTTTATAATAATTAAAATGTATGTAACTAATTACGAAAAAATTACACAGACAGACAGCGTGTTACTGGGAAGTTTGATGCGCAGCTTCTTCATCCCAACTTAAACACTAGGAAGCGGTGAAGGGTTGTGCGTTTTTTGGGGCTTGCTCATATTATCTTGACGTTTAAATGTTATTGTTTTTATTTTAGAGGTCCCTTGGCGTTTAGCTGGACCCGCCCTCCCTTCATAACGTTTTAAATTCATAAAATTTAAGAGAGAGATTAGTGTTACGTGACTATCATAGTTAAGCCAGCCCAGACCTTGACTTGATCCCTCAAAAGAACACCTCAAAAGCGTATAGTGATTTATAGACGACCCCCTACATAGATGATAATAATATCACATATTGAACCAGTTCCGTATAAGTCTTAAATATTCATTTACGTCGCTGTTATATTATTGTAAGTAATTTATATATTCTAGAACGTGTCACATTCATTTTAATGCAAATCATTGTCATTTATGGCATTTTAATCGTTTAACTTCTCATTTTATTTCTTAGCAACTCTTTAATGTTTATGTAAATCGATTAATTTATACAACGGTAATCATAATCCTCATTCAAAGGTAACGTTTTAATTTTTAATTGAATTTAATCACCTTCTTTTTGTCGTGGGGATTTCTCATGAACTTCCTCCGCCTGGGAGGGGCATGCCTTTTACCGGCTAAAACCCCACGGTGTCCTGCCACTTACCTCTCGCTGGGGGTGAGGTATTCACATTGTCAGCATTAGACCGCACCCCCGGCAGGTATCGGCCCGTCACTGTTTGACTGGCCCCGTATAGAACAATATCACCTAGAAGGATAGTCTTACAGACCGCTGCGCTGTCGCATAACCTAATCAATATTCATGTGTGCGTTAGCAACGTGTGTTTACTTCCGCTGTCAAACACACGAGCGCATAGATAATGTAGTCATGTACGTCATATCACGAATCATGATAATTTATATTTGGGGAGCAGCACTCGCAAGCCAATGACAAGATCTAACGCGCAACCTAGCTAATGGTGTCATATCTAGCACTGTTCAAATGGTCACGCAACTTGTGTTCCAACTAACATAATTCCTATTGTTTGTAGATTTTATCATCATCATCACATAATCCGAAAGACGTCTGCTGCACAAATGGCTCCCATTGCGGCGAATTTGCCAGTACTCATCTCGCTTGGCAGGCGGGTTGGTGAGCACAGTAAGACTGAAGGGATACTGCTACCCATCTCTTGGGCTTAGAATCACTTAGTCGCCTTTTATGACATCCACGGGAGGAGATGGAGTGGTGCTATATTCTCAATCTGGACACCACGTGGGAAGTTGGTAGACTTAGTTTAGTAAATTTTACTTTGCAGGTTTAAGACGCATATTATTTAGTATGAATACCAATAGTATATGGTAAGTATTGTCCCGCAGACATATTTGCCCACATTTACCTTCGTAACTATACTTAACTACTACTAAATGTAAAAAATCCTCCATCCTTTCCTAAGGAAACTTCGCGTTGTTATAAAAAAACTAACCTAAATGTCAGACCCCGTTTTAAAACAGAAAAGAGTTGCGAAAACAAAAAGCGAATTGGGCTTCAGATACTACCTACTTACCTAATAATTCCGCTAGTTTATAGTACAATTACCGAATGAATAGATTGCCGAATAAAAATTAGCATAGTCAGTTTGTTTTACTAACAATTTAATATTCAAAAGTTGAGTTGACGAAACGCTTGGCAGACGGGTTGGCGATCGCAGGTGTGTTATAATTTGTACTCATTACTCAATGGACGCTACTGCCCATCCTCCGACTAATCCCATATTCGCCTTTCACGACACCCACGGAATGAGTTGAGGTGGTGGTATTCTTAGCCGGCACCACACGGTATACGTTTATCTATACTGGTTATAAATTATAACACTATGTCACAACGATAATTCATCATACATTGCTGTACCTCTCTCATAAATTTTCATGAAATGTCATCATTTTTAGTGAAATTTGCCAGTACTCACCACGTTTGGCAGGCAGCTTTTTGAGCGCAGAATGGCTGCTGTAAATAAATGACGCTGCTGCCCATCCCTCTGGTTTAGAGATGACGAAAATTTATAATTACAGAGTAAACAAAACATTTTTCGAGAAAGCTTTGTGTGAAAGCAATATGCCTTGCATGGGGAGTCAAAAGACACGACATCCACGATATGTAACGCCCTCTAAGTTTGTGTAATTTATAACTCTAATAACAATCTTACTGTACAAAAAATGTTGTAATAGAAAGCTGCACGCGATGCCGCATGATTGCCAGCACCTGTATCAACAAACTATGAATCACTATTACTGTTACATAATCGCTTGTTAATCAATCACCTTAATGTAATCACATTGTGGACATTCTAAACGTATAATCACATTTTATGTGTGCGCGTGAGTGCGTTATCGTATCAACCCGTATACGTCCAGTGCTGAATACGACGGGCTGACTACGTATGTCGCAGACAGTATGTGACAGGCATTAATCGCGCAGACGCCGCTGTCAAACGTCTTTTTGGTATCATGTATTTTGCGATACCGATTAAACATACGAAGATCTCTGACGCACACTCTGTCGGACGATCAATGAGCTTAAAATTGCATCCTCGCCTTTCAATTTCAGGCGATTTGCCACCGGTGGATGCTTGGCTGTGCGGTAGCTGCTGTCGCTGTTTTTAGCTAACCAGGATGCGGTACTCGTAATAGACCGAACAGTAGCCGGTCGAAAGTGATATACCGCCATCAGTTAGGCAATTGGGATTCATCATTTCGGCCGAATGAAGTCCACTGCTGGACACAAGCCTCCCCCAAAGATCACCACAATGACCGATATGGGTGTGTTGTGGGCACATTAAGGGGTTTTTCCATAATCGCCACGCTTGTCAGGCGGGTTGGCGTTCGCAGTTGAGTTGTTAATGTACTCGAAGGACGCTGCTGCCCATCCTCCGGCTAATCCCTTAGTTGACTTTTACGACACCCACGGGAGGAGATGGGGTGGTGGTATTCTGAGCCGGCACCACATATTGCAATTGGCAATAGCAATTGGGATTGTTGATCTAAGAACGTAAAAAATACATCAATGAACTGGACCGAGCATAGCGTTGTGCTTTTAGGTTGTCGGCACAAAAATAACTCGGCCCTGGTTTCTAACGGCCGAAATTAATAATCAAACTATCTAACCTGAATCCTTTGGATTTAGAAGTGAGGATTTGCCTGTTTTTGTGTTAAATGTGATCCTAGCACAAAACTGATCAAGTTCAAAATCTTAAACCTTAAGATTTTGTATTCAACTGATTATTAATTTCGGCCGTAAGTGTTTTCGGTTGGGAAGAAGAAACGACCCGACAAACACCCGCAATACTCGCATAATTCATTCATTTCATAAAATAGCTTTTTTAAATCTGTAAAAACGCCTGTCACCTTAGTCATCCTGCGACAACGAACCTTGCAAAGTGTTCAAAACGTCAGGAAAACAAAAATCTATAATATACGAAATGTAATCCGTTTAAAAGTGTTTTATTACAAACGAAGTATCGTATTTCCTATTCCACGACTAACGGCCGAAATTAATAATTTTATACAAAATCTCCAGATTAAAGATTTTGAAATTCATTCGTTGTTGTGTTAGGATCTCATTTAACACAAAAAACAGACATATCCGTAAACCGAAATCCAAAGATTTTGGATTAGATTGATTATTAATTTTGCCCGTTAATCTACCTCTATGCCAAACTACAATCTGTTCAGGCGTTTAAGCGCGATGGAGACTCAAAGATACAAACGTACGAACTTTTACATTTTTAATAATGGTAAGATAAGATCGAATCAAGACCTTATTGTACAATATACATTGTAGTATAATGCTTCATGGTATTTTTAGTTTACTTTTATGCTTGCTGTCGATTGATACGAGCATTGGCATTCGATACGCATTGAATCAAAATTGAAGAAACCCTATCTCGTATCGTCGCTTCGGGCCGCACTATTACACGGCGCGTAGGCGTGATCTGGCCTAGCAGAAATTACGCGCCATAGAAGAAAACCGGAAGCTACCATAAAACAACACCTAGGTACTTCAACGCAATACATTGACGTTAATTAGTGTCAGGCGTGAGATAACGTCCGCCATTCCTCATTAATCATCATCACTATTCTAAACGTTCTAAGTTACGCTCGATATAAATTTTCAGTTCATTCATTATAGATATGACGGATCATGAGAACATTCTCATTATCTATACATATACAAATAAATAAAATTGCTGTAAAATCTGTTTGTAATATCAAAATGACAGCTTTTTACTTCTTCGTCTCCGTTTCAGCCGAGTAATGCTGGACACAGGCCTCCCCCAAAGAATACCACAACGACCGATATGGTGTATTGTGTGCTCATTGGGGAACTATGCCATAATCGCCACGCTTGGCTGGCGATCGCAGTTCCGTCTTTAATGCTGCTGCCCATCCTCCGGCTATCCCCATAGTCGTCTTTTACGCCACCCAACCCCACGCAATCAAGAACCAGTTTGTTCAGTTTCTACTGCTGGGCACGGGCCTTCTCTCAGGATGAGAAAGGTTAGGCCTTAGTCCACCACGCCGGCCTAGTGCGGGTTGGCGGACTACACACACCGTTGAGGACATGAGGAGCCCTCTCAGGTATGCAGGTTTCCTCATGATGTTTCTCCATCATCATTAATGCAAGTGATCATTAAACTCTGATACGCACATGAATCCGAAAAGTCAGAGGTGCGGGCTGGGATCGAAAACCCTCCTGTGTGGAAGGCAAGCGTTCAACCACTAGGCTATCACTAGCTATAAGTAATAGAATCAAATCGTATCAGTAATAGATTCGATTGCTGTCATTTCTAAACCTAGTTTAATTTTCTTCCAAATGTAAGTTAAAAATTTCAAATTTGACACATATATTCTTCACATAAAATTACTCTGCCTACCCCACGCATCCCCGTGTTGCATGATTATGCAGGGGCAACGGGGCTACATTACAAGCCTTTGTGAAACTATGTGATGTTCATTATATTACTTTGATTTTTGCTACACAGACTCCTTTCATGGTAATCTTTGTGGGGGCTTTCGTGTAATATACTTACTAAAAATAATGTTGAATATTTATAACCCCATACAGATCAATCATTTCGCTATATGGATTTTGATAATCGTGCAATTTATGGTAGATCGTCTTACGGCCGAAATCAATAATCAATTTAATTTATTTAAGGATTTGTCTGTTTTTAGGGTTCCGAACGTCCGAGAAAAAAACGGCTGGAACTCTTATAGGATCACTCGTGTGTCTGTCTGTCTGTCTGTCACAGCCAATTTGCTCCGAATATACTAGACCGATTAAGTTGGTACACATATAGTTTTCTGCGACCCAAACACGGACGTGTAACGTAAATATTTTGAATTTTGAATCACTTCTTCTCTTGGGGTCAGTTTTGGGGGGTAATATTGGAAATAAAAGAATAAAGTTTTGCAAACTGTACCGTGTAACCTATGAAATGGAAGGACTTGTTGTGAAGTTTTCAAAGGTATTTATTTCATAGTTTTAAAATAGTTTGAAAGTTATTTAAGAAAATACGAAAATTAACCATTCCCTTTCTTTGTCCTTTTTCTTTATCTCCGAAACTAATGAGCCAAAAATATTGAAATAAATAATATAGATAACCGCTCTTTACCTATAAATTACAGGAAAACCTATAAGAAGTCTATGGTCTTCAAATAACATGGTAAATCTTTCAATATTGTGCGTACAAACTTAGGTTTGCGGTTGGAATGTATGAGAAAACATGATTCATTGTTTTTGGAATAAGTTATTGGTACAAGACCGAATTCAACAATAGACAATATATTCAGCAATTTCGGAACCCACTCCAGGCGAGTTCAACTCGCACTTGTCTGGTTTTCTTTAGTTAAATGTGATCTTGATTATTAATTTCAGCCGTAAGTCTAATTGCCGAAAGTCAATAATCAACACAATAATTTTAGGCTTTGAACTTGATCTGTTTTTGTGTTAAGATCACACAAATACAGATAAATTCTCAATCCCATATCCAAAGATTTTGTATTAGATTGGTTATTAACTTCGGCCGTTAGATGGGTTAAGGAGCTAGAGTTTATTATAGCTACAGATAATCAAGTCGATGCATTACGAATTCCAAGCCTCGGTTACTCGCTCAGCTTATAACCAGAGCTTTAACTATGCCGTTCGCTAAACTTATACATTATTCAGTTTGTTTTAATAATAATAATCGCTTGCAGCTGGATGTTTCTAGAACCTGCAACTGGAGTGAGTAGTAGTATAGCAGGAAGTATGGCCAACGTTTTTAAAAAATACCTTACATCTAAAGATTCTAATTTAGATTGATTATTATTTCGACTGTAAGCCTATATTGTAAACCACGATCTGGTTTTGACCCACGAATTGGTGAAACTTAGCTTTCAGCTACTTCTATTATAATCAATAGATCAATCGAACAGCTGTTGCTCATGCAAATCTTCTTTAACAATCGAATATCGATTATGTAGTCATCCATAATAGGAAACTCGGTTCCATTGATAAAAACTAATAAAATTTTACGGCTTGAATGTTTTGGTATGAATGAATGTCGTCGAGGCGATTGTATTAGCAGTGCGCTGAGATTTGGATAACATTCTTACTGCCTTGGTAATGCACTTGTTTTGCTTCATCATCATCATCATCATATCAGTCAAAGGTAGTCTACTACTGAACGAAGGTCCCTTCCATTGATTTCCACAAGGCCGTTTATATGCCGCCCGGATCCTACGACTCCCAGCTACCTTTACTAAGTCATCCGTCCATCTCGTTGGAGGCCGTCTCAACTTACACATTATCATAATTTTTTATGTTCTAAATTTAATTTGAATTCTAATTATTTAGGTTATTTCGTTGTTTTTTTTAATAAAAATAGCGTAACATATAAGCTAGTATTGCTTGAAATAAATAAATAAATTCTCGCGTTTCGTTCAGATTACTATTCCAGAACCTTATCCCCAATATCTTTTACGATTATAGAGTTATTATTTTGATGGCCATAATCTATATTAAACTTTAAAAAGCTTATATGACATCTAGCTCAGAGCTAAGTGCTACAAAAGTATATATTTTTTTATTATTAAAAATACGTTGCCCCACACTAGGATTTCTCCTGTGTCGTGGGTGCGTTTACAGACACAAATTTCACACACAATATACCCAGACCCGGAACAACTACCTGCAGATCGTACAAATATTTGTTCCGTATGCCGTGTGGTGCCGGCTCAGAATACCACCACCCCATTTCCTCCCGTGGGTGTCGTAAAAGTCGACTAAGGGATTAGCCGGAGGATGGGCAGCAGCATCCTTCGAGTACATTAACAACTCAACTGCGATCGCCAACCCGTCTGCCAAGCGTGGCGATTATGGCAAAACCCCCCAATGAGCCCACAACACACCCATATCGATCGTTGTGGTGATCTTTGGGGGAGGCCTGTGTCCAGCAGTGGACTTTATTCGGCCGAAATGATGATGGGAATCGAACCCACGACCCGGTGCGCAGCAGGCGACTGTATCAGCCACTGCACCATCCGTATATTTATGTACCGAACACAATGTCCTCACTTATTTTTAAGATAATGACCGGAATTTTCGTCAGCTATCCAGTACTTTCGCCCTATTTCCTTTTATTTGGTCTGGGAGCTCACGCATCGCACAAGGCCCACACGGCACGCGGCGCCTTGGTGCGACGGCTCGCTGGTTGTCGAGAAAATATCAGTCTGCGACGTCTCATTTTTTCTTCATTATAGATCGTGATCATTTATTTCAATTAAAGCAGAAATATAAGCGTTCGTTCCTGCATTCTTTCCTTATTTGATTAACGTGACAATCATTTACCATTGATTGAGTTAAGTCAAGGTTAAGCTTTGATTAAGGTTAATTAATAGTTCCGTGTGTATCGTAAACGTCGATTAATGCATTACCTTAAGAATAATCGGCCGCAGAATCTTGCCTTGGACTAATAACAACATACTTTTTTTTTTTTAAACATGGGGAAATCTTCTTGGACTTTCTCCGCCTTGAGAAGGGCGGAGGGGCATGCCGGGTTCGAACCGGCTAAAACCGCACGGTGTCCTTCTTCTTACCTCTAGCCGGGGGTGAGTTGTACGCTTTTCTGCATTAGACCCCTTCCCCGGCAGGTATCGGCCCGTCAATGATTGACGGGCCCCTTCTGTGTGCGGCCTTGTTGGCCGCAAATGACAACATACTGCGATCACAAATCTATGATTATGGCAAAATCGTTGCGTTGGTACATTTTCAGCAGTAAATATGGGCTGATATGATGTTGATGATGATGGACATAGCAACAACTTGCAGTAACTATAATAAAATCATATATGCGCCGAAGAATTCGTTCATGGACCACGCGGCTTGCGTCACTTCACACGAATTGTTGACTCGTATGCCTTGCGCCAAACTTCTAGTTACCTCTGGAGTTGCTTCGAGTAGCTTCGCAATGACAAAAACAGTCGTTCGGAGTTAACGCGGTGAGCAGTCCAGCACCCTGATTAGCTAAAAACAGCGACAGCAGACGCGACAGCAGCTATCGCGCAGCCAACCATCCACCGATGGTTTAAAGACGAGGATGCAATTTTTTGTTAATTGATCGTATGACACATTGTGCGTCAGCAATCTTCGCCTGTTTAATCGCTATCGGCAAATACGTAATATCAAAATTATGTTTACAGCGGCATCTGCGCAATTTATACCTGTCGCAAACCGTCTGCGACATGCGTAATAAGCCCGCGGGTGTTGCGATTGCGCAGACTGCAGCAACTTCAGAGGGAACTAGAAGTTTAGCACAAGGTATGCGCGGCCTATGCGAGACTACTCTTACTATGTACGTTTATATTAATCCTCGTTTTTGTTTTATGAAAAAATCTATTAGCGTAAAAGGAACACAATATTCCGTATTCCCGAACTATAACGGATGTAAGTGTAACGCAAACTGATACCATGGGTTCAGTACATGATTCTGGAAGCTTAAGCGTTAATTTTCGTCGGTCTTTTATTAATTGTTTTCTTCTATCCTAACGCTATTTTGAATAAAAACTAAACACAATAAACAATTTATTTTCACATAAATCAGCAATTTAATAAAAACTAAACGGCTGTTGTTTCGCTGCAGTTCGCGATGGGGTCATCGTAGCAATCACGTAGCGTTGTGACCGCGTTGTTTACGATACATTGCGTGCTCAAAAATATAAAAATCATTTCCTCTCAGTATGACTTATAAGTATGTATTTATTTAAGTATATATTATGTTCATGCTGTATATTTGTGTATTTTATTAATAGCACCTCTAAATCTGTTGTTTTCATTATTCTTAACTACATAATATTGTTTTCTCTCTGTTTGTATACTTGATACTGTCCTCTTTTCGTTTGTATCTTCTATCATTCAAAGGTTTGCTGGTAGAAAACTCAATGTTGAGTTAAGCTCGCCTTTGCACATTAAGGTCCGTATTACAGAACGAAACTCAAGCATTGATCTCAGTTTAAAACTAGTTTTGAGTTGATCATGAATTTTATAACGTCCCTCAAGCATAGATTTATTGAACGTAGTTCAACTGAGTCGTGACTCGTAGGTCTGTACTTGAGCAGAGATTTGAACTGTGATCACGTGAGTGTGGTGCGGATAGCGCTTGAGCACAGATTTTAATGTATGTTGTTTCTTGCGCATTGAATTTTGGTTATATTGTTGTTGAATACAAGAATACTACTAAGATGTTTTTATAATGTCTCTGCAATGATATTATTTATTAATGTATATGTAAAATGTCATTGAATGGAAGTATATATTTATCACAAAATGGATATTTTTGGAGAAGTTGACTATTACAATGAAGTATTTAACGATCATTCGAAAATAAGTTTAGTCTTTAGTGTTCCTCTCAGATGTACCTATATGAAATGTACAGGACTTATATAATTGTATTTTTTTTAATGAGGTATTTTCTTTTTTCCCCAATATGTGGTGAAAAACGTCATACTTTCTTTTCTTTAACTTTCTGGAGGAGCCAACACGATTTCGCTACAGGTTATTATGTTAATATGTACATCAAATTAATTATACGATATTTATATATCAACTTAACATCTGTTCCAGTGTTTTCAATGACAATAGGCGCCAACACCAATACTCGTTCCTTTTTAGTTTATACTTCAACAACATTCAACTCGTTAAAGTATATAAAAATATTTTACGTAGGTAACTAGTATGTAAAATTACTCTTTTAAAATAAACCTTATGTAAAGAGGAACTACTTTGTGAATATCTATATTTCTTAATTAATAGGGTTATTGAGGTACATTTAATTACTTCTAATTCTGCGCAGATCGGAACAAAGTTGCTAATGGAAATAAATCGTAATCGAAAACAGGCTGATGCATAGACAATGAGTAATATGTGCTTGAGGCGTGATTTGAATCTCGTCTCAACTGAGTTTAGATTGATTATCGTTCTGGAATACGACCGATACTCAAGTACAGATTCTATACATAAACAGTGATCAGGTGATTAAAGATCAAACTGGACTTGAGGATCGTTCTGTAATACGGACCTTAGTTTATTCGATATTCTATTTATTGTTTTATGTTTGTACAATAAAAATAAAAAATGTAACCTGTAATTTGCGAGATAAATGGCTTTTCTCTTTTTATTATAGCCCTAAGTGTAACCTCTTCCCAAAGTTTTCGATACGTTGTCACTTCCTCCCAGTATAGACAACTAATCAGGCTGTGTGGCACCGAAGCTAGGTCCTAACAGATATTTTTATACGTCATATTGAAACAATTTCCCTACATGACAACCTCTGAGAAATGACAACTCAGGGCTTGGTCGTTTTAATTCTTTTTCATTTACTTATTTAGTTTTAAAATACGTTTTTTGGAATGTATTTTAAATAGTTCCAAAAAAGTAATACAGTCTGGATATGACCATACAATAGTAACTTGAGAAGTGAGAGATTTTCTTTTACGCTGCCTCACAATAGTAATAGTCAAAGATAGAGAGAGGGAAATGATTCGTAAATTTAAAGGAGGCTAATCATAATTCTCTTTGAAAATTATCAGAAGACAGCACCAATATAAGCACTCCACCGCTTCCAAGTGTCGGAGAAGAAACGGTAAAACAAACTCCCCAGCAAAGCGTTTGTCTGTCAAAATTAGTTATAGGAGTTAGGGAGCTATTAGAGGTCAACGGAGCCAAACGTTATTGTAGTATGGGTATAACCGGAGCATTTTTTGCAACTTCTAGTTTTTGCTATGATTGGCAACGTCTTAGAGTTGTGTATTGAAAGAAACGGTTATGTATAAAAATAAACAGCAAGCATATGAACTTGAATGGACTAAAAATAATTATGTTAAACGATAGTGTAATAATTTAAATTATACTGTATGATATTGTGAGTTAATAAGGTTAAATTTAGGACAACAGCTAAGTCAATATTAATTTCAACAGGAATATCAATACTACTTACGATAAAAGTTTATAAAATCGGTTACCTGGTAATCTATACAAATAAATAAAATTGAAGTGTCTGTTCGTAATATCAAAATAACAGCTTTTTTCTTAATGCATATGAAAGTATATACGGTACACATAACAAAAAAACCATTTTCTTTGTGGGTCTGTCTGTTTGTTCCGGGTAATCTCCGAAACGGCTGGACCAATTTTGACAGGATTTTGGCAGATAGCTGATGTTATAAGGAATAACTAAGGATACTTTTTAAAAAATAAATTAGAGTTCCGCACATGAAAATTAAAACCCATGAAATCCAATACATATACTCTATGTCAAGTGTCTATTAATAAGTACTCTAAACTATTTCAAAATAATCCAGTTTCTTTCATCATCATCGAACACAAATATATGTATAACTTATCATTTCAGCCGAAAATGTCCACAGCTGGACATAGGCCTCCCCCTAAGAAAGAACAATGACCGGTCTGGGTTTATCTGTGGGTGTATCGGTTTGCCATAATCTCCACGCTTGGCAGGCGGGTTGGCGATCGCAGTTGAGTTGTTAATTTACTTGGAGGATGCTACTGACCATACTCCAGATGATCCCATTCACCTTTTACGGCAACGAAAGAGATGGCTTGGTACTATTCCTAGCCGGCTCAACAAGGCAAACTAATAATGATCTCAAACGAAATGAAACGTCCTTCACTTTTCCACGAATCCAAACTGAAAAAACAAATTAATTCCCATAGTGATTTTAACAACTGAGATTTCACTACGCCAATACGTTCAATTGTCATTAGGAAAAATGATTTGGGATTCGCAGCACGTGTGTCATTCGGTCATTCCATAGAGACCTAATTAATATTCAGCTTTGGCAACACAGCAGCAAAGTTGCTGTGATTCGGTACTGACATTGATATATATATTCCTATCGTAGTAACTATTTGTGTTTAATTTTAGGTAATGGCTAGTAACAAAATCTTACGAAATATAATAAGTGCATATTTTTTAAATAAAGAATTATTTTAAGTGGCCATTCACATTTTAAAATAATTGAAGGAGTCATTACCTACATATACAACAGTAAAAGTGGTTCCCGTAATTTTAATATTTACAGAGATTTTTTGGCGTTATTTGTACACGAAAAAAGTTTGTACTTGATAAGTACTTAATAGTAACCAGTCAGGTCTTGTTCAGCCATAAGTGGCACCCTATTGAAAATGTCATCATCATATCAGCCGAAGCATATCAGCAGAATTGTGTCGACGTTTTGGGGGAAACTTTGCCAGTACTCACCGTGCTTGGCAGGCGCAGGTGAGCGCAGAATGGCTACTGTTCCACGGAAGGGACGCTGCTGCCCATCCCTCTAATTTAGAGTCCCTTAGTCGTTTTTTACGACATCCACGAGAGACGGAGTGGTGCTATATACTTAATCCGGACACCACACGGTAATTTTATTCAAGTTATTAAACTAGGTTGTTTATAAAAAAATGCCATGCATATTTAACTAAGCTGCAGTCCCAGACACCAATCAGTTATCGATACAAAAGTAAGCGAATCAATGAACACTTGTAACGGTTTGATGTGTATGTCTTCGCTCCAATCAATACGGACGTTGACTGGTTTGATCAAGTCCCGACAAGGTCAATCAGCATTGTTCCGAGTTCCAACCACTAAAATTGTCTTTGCATTACTGATAGCCAGGGTAGGGCCATGTTATTATAGACATCTGTTGCAGACAATTGCACGACAACGGCACGGTTGGCACAGTGGCTAAGCGATTGGCTTTTTGCACAAGGTGTCGTAGGTTCGACCCCGCACGGAACAATATTTGTATGATCTACAGATAGTAGTTTCGGGTCTGGGTGTTTGTGCACGTGAAATGTATGTAGGTAAACTGTACCCACGACACAGGAGAAATCCTAGTGTGTGGAAACGTTTATTTTAAGAAAGAAAAAGAAGAAGAATGAAAGAAAAAAGAATGGAGTGGCTTTTTAAATTTTTTATAGAATACAGTAACGAAACGAGCAAGTAAATTGTCTGGTGGAAAGTGTCACGCCAGCCCATATTGTAATGCTACCCAGCTACCCAGGACTGCGTGGCACCAAACTTCCAATAATTAGGGTTCCGTCCAAAAAATAAAACCCATGAAATCCAATATACATACTCTATGTCAAGTATCTATGCCGAAGTACTCTAAATTATAAATAAATAATCCACTTTCTTTTAAATTAAACGGTGGGTGAAATCGCCGTTCCCGACTCATTCGTTAGTAAATCTATCTATCTAATACATTTGGCATGTTTTGTATACTCTACAAATAGTTGTCTCAGGTCTGGGTGTTTGTGCATGTGAGATTTATGTATGTAAACTGTACCCACGGAACAGGAGAAACGCCTCTTTTGGCTTCACCAGAAAATGACCGGTTAACCAACCACATTTCCCAGAAATGTATGCGAGAAGCCCAACAAAAAAAACAAAACAGGAGAAACACTAGAGTAGAGCAACATTAAAAAAATGCCTCTACGATGAAATGCCTTCTTTTTTTTTTGTAATATCAGATATATTTTGTGTGAGATAAATATAGGGCAACGTCTGGAATAGGAAAGAGGAACTGACCTTGACGTTGAACCCGAAGTTGACGATAGCATAGGGATCTAGACAGGTCAACTTGAAATGGTTAATAGTTTCATTCGTGCGGCTCAACTCTATTTTAGAGAGATCAACGCCCGACACTTAACAATTCCATTAGCAGAATACTCGTGTGCAAAATAATATTACTCAATTTTCAATTCATACATTTTTTAATGAACGCTACACAGTGCGATGACGTGACATTTTAGTTAAAGCAGGCAGTTATTGCAATTCAGTCGCAATTTTTATTCTAATAAATGTTACGAAGAACAATTTGCGACGAATCATCATTTCGGCCGAATGAAGTCCACTGCTGGACACAGGCCTCCCCCAATGATCATCACAATGACCGATATGGGTGTGTTGTGGGCTCATTGGAGGGTTTTGCCATAATCGCCACGCTTGGCAGACGGGTTGGCGATCGCAGTTGAGTTGTTAATGTACTCGAAGGACGCTGCTGCCCATCCTCCGGCTAATCCCTTAGTCGACTTTTACGACACCCACGGGAGGAGATGGGGTGGTGGTATTCTAAGCCGGCACCACACGGCCTTTCTAAGCCGGCGAATATAATTCAGTAATACAAAATGAATTAAAATGGATACATATGTTATAATCGATAGAATTAAAACACGGACTTTTGTTGTTGTTAACCGGTTATTTCTGGCGAAGCCAAAAGAGGCCTCCAGCCAGGTTGGCGGGCGCGTGTGACCCGGTAATTAAAAAAGGTTTCTTACGTAAATATAAGTCCTTCGGCCACGCTCTTATTTATTATAAGAAATAGGTATACGAACAAATATAATATATTTAGGCATTAATGCCATTAATATCTGTCCTATAAACTAAAAAGGTAAGTAAAACATAATATAATAATATGTGTAGTGCGTCGCCTACATATGTAATGTACCTACATCTCTAACATAAATCTGTTGAGGAATAGGTATTATATTTTATATAGTGCAGGGCCTACAACGCACAACCCGCAATAAAACACGTTATCCTTGACCAACTTACTAGATAAAAAAATAAGTTCACGCGAATAGCCTCCACGGCCTTGACCTTGACCCGACGCGCGACGGAGGTGTGGTGTACCTCGCACCCGTAATCCCGCACCCCCGGCGTAAGTTAGGTCAAAGGAACACAGGTGGTGGTTTTCGCTCGTATGAATACGGCACCCTTTCCCGAGGCGGAAGATATCCATCGGGATTTCCATTCACCATTCCACCCACCTGCTGATTTAAGCCACAATTGTTTTCCTCATTTTTTTAAATATCGGAAACTTTATACATATTTCTGCATATCATCCCATTCCACCTCCATCCTTCCCATACGCGTTGTTCGGAATCGTTTCTTTTATTATACACAAAAAGAGATGCTTTACACCGTGTAAATAACACACGCAGATTAATTTAAACTAGTGGTCGCCCAGGGCTCGAAATTGGACCTTAATTCATTAAAAAACAAAATTTGGTTTAATGTATCTGTAACACATATTGTACACACATTGTAACTTTCTGCACTCCTCCATATGAACTTTAACTATGCCAAATCTCACACTCGCAATGTGCTTAAAAAGGGGTCCGAAGTTTTTTCTTCACATATTAATGTCCGTGTGGTGTCCGGATTAAGAATATAGCACTACTCCATCTCCACATGAGGATGTCGTAAATGGCGACTAAGGGATTCTAAACCACAGGCATGAGACGCAGCGTCCCTTTTGTGAATCAGCAGCCATTCTGCGCTTATCAACCCGCCTACCAAGCGTCGAGTCCAGTCCAGTGGTGCAATTCCTTAAGGTGAAACAACCATACATCCTTCAACACAGAATTAAAATGATGGTGAAAAACCAATTTGGTATACGCTAAGACATGATTGAAGTTTTCAAGGACACGTTGCAGACAGAGAGTCCTGGGGCCAAGTCTTCGGAAATACCAAAATGGGTTATCACCGTTATTTCAATTCTGGGGTGCAATTCCTTAAGCTCAAACATCCATACATCCTTAAATACAGATTTGAAATAATGGTATAAAACCAATTTGGTATTCGCTAAGACATGATAGAAGCTATTCAAAGACACGTTGAAGAAGGTAAGCTATGAGGACCAGTCTTTGCGTTTACCAAATTGGGATTTCAATTCAAGGATGTGTGGATGTTTGAGCTTAAAGAATTGCACCCCTGTATTCAAGGATGTATGGATGTTTGAGATTAGGGAATTACACCCCTGAGTTCTCCCCAAAATAACGAAACACTTGGAAAATTTGAAAATCTAGGGAAAATCTATCTTTGGCTGATATAATAATGATAAAGATGATTAAAGCTATGTCAAATTTAATAGAAAATGAAGACATTTTTTAGATAGCGAGCGAAAACCCGTTTTTGTATGTAATGCTCGGCTGACAATATGTTTAATTTGGGTTAATCAACACAACATATACAACATTTTTTATTTGGGTTAAGTATCACCAGAGTATGACATAATAGCGAAATAAATTAAGTAGCTTTGGTTTAGTTTCGTTGACTGTATTATATCTAATGTTATCAAATTTTTATACATTTTTATTATTTGCGTCAACCATTAGACACTCGTTTATGAAGATCATCGTTATCTGTGAACACTGTTGATTAGAACTTGCTTTAATATCAATTTACATGAGTAGAATTTCGCTGGGGTTAATAATGTGCTATATTTTTGAATAGTTTTTTATTATGATCTTAATTCAACGTTACCAGACGTTACCCTAAATATAAATATTTTCACGTAGTATTGTGGCGTTAAAATATCTAGACTTTGATTTTGTTGCAGCATTTATTCTCAAAGGCAGTTAGTAGTAAATGCGAATTACATCTATAGCTAATGATGACTGTTACACTATGATTATGATTGACGAGAAGAAGAAGTCTTCTCGTGACCACGGTCAATGCAACTTGGCCGAAACGTTGAGCTTAGTCAAAATATTGTTTTGGTTTATTTTCGCGCGAAAAGTTCCGAAATCATAGTCATCGAAAATCGAAATTATAATATGAGTGAAATTTGCGAGTTTAAAAACTTATATTGATGTCTATGTTTTTTTAAACATGCTTGCTAAATAAGGATTACTTTATTTCTTATTTTAGTCAATTTGTTTTTTGGATACGCAATGGCCGTGTCAATGAACAGCCAGACAATGAAAAATATACATATATATACTCGTACATTGATTCGTTACATATATATTTATAGCTACGTAGGCACACAAGTCCTAAAAGTCTAATAATAGAAAATACTAACAAACACGAAGCAATTACACGCCTTGACTACACATTGTAACATACCTATAATGGCGATATAATTTTTGGCGTCAGTCGCCTGAATTGGTTCATGTCTTGCGTCATCCCATAGAGTAATTTGGTCATGTGTTGGACTAGCGCTTCCGGCACTGAGATGTCACAGTAGGCCCAAAACCGCTGGCCGGGCGCTGTGAAGGTCGATATATAAGAGCCAGCAATTCATCCTCCTAAGGATGATTGTATCCTAACGAAGCGCAGTACACTGAGCAAGAAATTAAACGCTTTAAAAAGAAAATAGATCTCCAGTGCATATTTATCATGAACTTCCTCCGCCCCGGGGAAAGGCGAAGGGGCATGCCGAATTCCTACCGGCTAAAACCACTGGAGTGATGATCTACGGCACCCAAGGGGGGCTCCAGGTCCTCATCTTTTCACGCCTTTAGACACACTTCGGAGGCGATTACTGTAAAACGGTCACCCCCTCTAGCTGAGGGAAGGCTACTGTAAAAAGGCCGCCACCAGGCAATTCTCGGGGAGGATTGTAGGTAAAGGATCCCTCCAAGCCTTGCTGTGCTGCGCAATCTGTGCGCCGGCGAACCCTGAGGCCAGCCACCATGTAGCGACGGCAGGGGGCTCAGGCGTGTTGGACCTGGGCGCCGCGGCGATTGTTAGCTCGGCGCCGTCTCGTCCTTCTCCGTGCAGGATTGGCCCTCTACCAATCCCGCTCTGCAGTCTCCTTCAGAAGCATGACGCTCTCACAAAGGATACCACTGCACTCCAATTTTCATGCTCTGCTAACATAACCAACACTACTGCCGGCAGAGAGAGAACCTGCCCGATTCAATCGATCGTGATCCGCCGCTCGGCAGCCCATGCTGGGCACTTTGCGAGCGTGTGCTGTGCGGTATCCTGGTCGTTTCTACAATGGTGGCGTGTGCCGTGACAGAAATCCATATGTGTCCATCTAAATTTCAACTTAATCGGTCCAATATATTCGGAGCCGTTTCTTCTCCCCAGCTTAAACACTAGGAAGCGGTGAAGGCTTAATGGGTGCTGTCTAATGCTGACGTTTATTTCAATAAATTATTATTTCATTCATTTCAGCAAATTAGCTGTGACAGACGGACAGACAGACATACGAGTGATCCCATAAGGGTTCCACCGTTTTTTCCTTCGGACGTTCAGAACCTATGTCCTATTCCATGACATAATGTACCTATATGCCAAATTACATTAGACTCCGTTCAGACGTTTGAGCCCGATGTAGCGTCAAACGAGTGGTGGAATTTGAATTTTGAATTTGAATTTTAATCTGACTGGGACTACAAACCACGAGACGCAATTTGTATACGAGTAGTCACAAAAAAAAACACACCCAGTTTATTTTTATAAAGTTTAATTAAAGTTATGCCTTGTCATACTATCATACACAAAAATATAGATTGAAATAGCTGCAGAGCCGGGCGAATTTAAATGTATATCAAATATATATATTATTTTTTTTGGTACGAAGTTCCTTACGGCAGGCTTGGAGGGGATAGGGATTTTGCTGCGCGACCGAACTGAAAAAAATGTGATAGTAAAACCGTAAGAAAAAATCCGTGGGAAAAATCCGTGGAAAAAAGTGCGTGGAATAAAACCGTTAAATGAGACGTGCGCAGGCGCGACAGTCGCATACACAAGCGAGTAGTGTATAAGTGTCGATTCTACATTAGCCGAAGGAACTTCGTTCCTACCTGGTGTCCCACGACACCACATAATCTTTTCTGGAATTCGAGTGATCTCCCTCAAACATAAGAACTTTTCCATTTATAATACCGTAAGTATAATTGTAATTTACATATTTTATATTCTGTTTTACGAAACAATAAAGTAGCTGAAATAAATACAAAGAATCATCACTGAAATGCGCTCACTCACAATTGGTGTCATAACTTGTATTTAAACATGGCGAGTTGGCGACACTAACAATGACATAGATAATTAAAAGTGTTGTGAAAGAAATGATTGACTAGTTCAACGGGATCAATGAAATAAAAACGTTTTTGGACTGATTGACTGACCGATATAACATTGTTGCGTTGTATTATTTATTTACGTTTACTAGACGGTGTAACGGACATAGTAAAGATCCCGTTTTATCGTAGTAAAACAAGGGTCAACGCCCACGGCGAATATGTCTGGGTCCCTACAGATTATATAAGGAATACATTTTTATCTTGATTTATTTCTTAAAACCTATTATTACAGTGCGTGTCCGAGTATCGATAAGATTCTCGCAAAAATAGACAACTAAGATTTTATTGAAGATAGCGAATGTTTTTATAACTTCTTGGTGACACGGAGGTTTTCGCAGTCGCTTTTTATGCACTAGGTTGAATAATTATTTTTGAAAAAAAATTATTTTCTTTGTGTTGGTACAGCGAACATTTTAAAATTAAAAACTTAAATTTTTCTTCATAGTATTTATTTCTCACTCCAGTCTTCAACGGCAACATTTGACATGTCCGGATATTTCGGTTTTCCAGGGTAGCAATACACTCCCAGTATACGAGATAATTTTCTCCTGTTAGGTACTGGAAAAGCCCGATTTAATTTTCAAATATGACAGTAAATCCTAAGATTTAACAAAGCCTATTGGTATTATAAACAGTTCTTTGTTTCGTACATAAGCCTTAAAAGGTTTTCACTCAACTGAGACATTACATTATATACCCCTTTGGCGCAAACTCGAGACTCAATGTCTCTGTGTATAAGTCCAATGTAATTTTATTACACTTATTTTTTTCTTTCTTTCTTTACATTACCTAATCTTTTTTCTAAATTAATTCTGAACTTGGCTACAATTAGTTAGTAAACCGCCTACGAGTGCCAAAACAGGATGATTCTCTGCGAGCGGAACACGACTTATACTGGATAGCGATTTATAGTAGTTTATGAAACTGTTGCATCAAAACACCAATGTGTGTTTAAAAACCTCGCCTACGAGTGTTTTAATACCTAGTTATGTGCAGTTTCATACACTACTTTATCTCATATTATTAATAATACAAAACCTTTTTGTAATGCTATAAAAATGGAGGGTTACGCATATGCGTTCCATTAGAAAAGAAATCTTGATGGAATCTCCTTGGTGATATTAACTTCTTGGATTTGCCCTGTATCGTAATGGTATTTTTAATATAACCGTATAAAAACATCTTAGATTGTAACATTACTTTCTCAGAGAAAAAGTGTTATAATATGAATCTCTATTTATAAATTTCTGTTTGTGTTTATAAAGAATGTCAATTTAAACTTGTTTTGAAGTTTATAATTAGAGTTTTACGATATGAAAGTAGATAAAAATGTTTTCAAACTAATACCCATAAAAACATGCGATAAGGTAATTAATTCAACCAAAACACTTGCAGCTTATGCACCCGTTCTGTACAAAGACCGAGCGCGACGCGGGCACTGCGAGGATGTTTGGTACCTACCACCGGCGGGCTGATTACGTAAGTCGCAGACGCTTTGCGATAGGCGTAGATCGCGCAGACGCCGTTCTAAAACGTCATTTTGGTATTACGTATTTGCCGATAGCGATTAAGCAGGCGAAGATCGCTGACGCACACTGTTGGACGATCAATGAACTAAAAATTGCATCCTCGGCTTTCAATTTCAGGCTCTTTTCCACTGGGAATCCTTAGATGCGCGATAGCTGCTGTCTCGTCTACTGTCGCTGTTTTTAGCAGATATGCTTGCCAATCATATGGCAGGCACAAAAGGTCATTGACCGCCTGTTTTGGATTGACTCTGTGTTAGAACATAAAATATATTTTGTCAGAAAATTAAGGTACTATTTTTTACTGATTCAGGCAGAGAATCGTAGACTGATTCGCCTTAAAAAGGCTGCAGGTGATTCCAGTACATATGATTCTATTAATTTCGGGAAGTTTGATTCAAACTTGAGTAATCAATCCTTCAAAAAGCTGTTGTATTTTATTGATGGCTTAGGGACAGGCTTGGGTTTCATCATCTATTAGTAAAGTTATGAGTAACTACTTGTCAATTAGATATAATTGCCAATTAAAAGCTACAAGTAATTTTCTCAAATTTGCAACAGAAAATGATCTTCCAAGAAATCCAAGTAGTTACTCGTCGGTTTATATAATGGATACAGACAATTTCGGTATCATTCGTTCTTTTCCATTCGATTGCTCAGATTTAAACGTCCTAAGCCAGTAAAAAACACAAACGTCATACGACTTGTCTTTTAAATGTCAACCTAAATATCTTAATGTTAACAACACTTCTGAAAAAAAACAATTGAACTTGACATTGGCGAAATTGTGGAAGATACTCTACAGAAGCCATAATCTAAGAGAAGAACAACAACACTTATGTATGCTGGCACCGCATGATTTCTGCAAAATAAGTTTAGAAGAATAAAGAAACCTAGGAATATAGTACTGCGGACGGCTGTCGCAAACGCGTAACCTAAAGACTATAATGCGTGTGTAAGCAGCGTGTGTTTACTTTCACTGTCAGACATACAAGGGCATAGATAACGTTGTTATAGTTAGCCATTTAAGTCACATCACAAATAGATCACAAAACTAACGAGTTATAAATTTTTTGTGAACACCAAAATGATATACGCCTGAAATTAATAGATAAAATCTGTCTAATCCAAAATCTTTAGATTACATTTTTTGATATTCACCTGTTTTTGAGTTAAGGTCACACAAAAAAAACAGACAAATCTTTAGTCCCAAACCCAAAGATTTTGGATTAGATTGAACAGTTAGAGCACTAACGTGCCAGTCAGATATAGGGTTATGGCAACCAATACATCGCTACCATATAATTACAACTTACAGCGACGTCTGCAACTTTCCGATGACCTCAAAGAATCTTGAATCGGATATGTGAAGAGGTCGTACAACGCTGCATGTATATAGACACCCAACATCAACCGTTCAACAACCAACCGAACAAGCCAAGCAACTGAAGGAGCTGAAGCTCGCTAGGCATAACACTTTCCTGGAGGATCCTTCCTTTTTAACGAGGAACACCACATTTCTCCATATTGGTTACTCCGACATGATACCTTCGTTCATCAAAGTATATATTTTGACACCATTCGAATGGTTACAAATTATACTTCGGAGAGTTTGCGTGGCAGAAACACGAACTAATCCAAAGGGTAGGCTTCGACCTTCTATTTCTACCGGATTTCCAGACGCACTGCAGGCTGACACCCGCACTTGGTTGATATCCTGATATATCGTTCTCAGCGCTTCTCGTCTATCTTCTTCATTATGCGCACAGCCAGAGTGGAAGTGCTTGCCAGCGTCTATTTTCCCTGTTACCTATAACCCGTTAACCGTTATAGTAACAGTGAATAGGCATCTTCTAGGTGTGCTCGATCCATCGTAGCCTGATCCATCTCTTTCTCCATGTCAGTTCAGTCATGAAAAACAAAAACATTGTATGCGCGGACAATTCTTGTCCATGTTATTACATTAAAGCTGTAGCTCCAGGAAATTCCAGAGCTGATCTCACAGACGCCTTTCTAGACAGGAAAAGAAGCGGCGAAGTTATCGGAAAGTTCACGAAAATAATTCAGTTGCGTTGATTACAATGCAAATAAAATGAATTGATTACATTTGTGTAAGATGCATGTTGTGTGCTTTTTATTGCTAATGTGTGAATCGGTTAGACCTTCTTGCTGCGAATTTTTGTGCTGCATACGATGTTTTCCACCAAGGTTTTAGCAGTTAGATAGTCATTCAACAGGCTCGTTTGAACGTTTAACCTCGTCGATGTCACCGCGTTTGTGTGCATAATAGACGAAACCTGTTTCTAGCTTTCGAGAGAACCTTAGTGAGTCATATGCAGGTTTTGCAACACTGAATGCCGTTTGAGATTTAAAAAGATGTTCTGTTAGACGGTGTCTTGATCTGGAATTTGTTTTGAACGTCAGGGAAAGATAAATGATTGGACTGAATTTATCTGAGCGCTTACAGAAGGTACCTATATATATTTCTGGTGTACTACAAACATTATTCCTCGTGGCCCACAGTAGGTATACTTAAGTTGATACGATTCCGGTTAGTGTTCGGATTAAGAATATAGCACCACTCCCTTAGTCGCCTTTTACGATATCCATGGCACGAGATGGAGTGCAGCTATATTCTTAATCTGGAGAGATTGTTATAAGTAAATCTTGACGCCTCGTTTCTTATAATTATTATATTACTTCATTAACCTAGAACAACCAGCACAGCGCGTCTGTTAACTGCACATTGAAGCGGGCCGCATCCGCATCGCAAGGCATAACATCATCATCAGCAGCCTATATATCGGTCCACTGCTGGACATATGCCTCCCATAGTGTGCGCCACAACATAACAGCAATAACAGCGTGCGCAAAAATACGCCTGTGGAGCGATCAGCCCGGCCTTGCCCCAATGCATTGCTCTGCGGCCTGCATGCGATTTCATCTATATTTCCTTTTACATATAGATGAACTGAGATAGTATAACTGGGCGTGACGTTAGCCGTGTAGAGGAACTGTTTCGAGTTTTTTAGCGAACCAGGTGCTTCGTTTGTTTAAGAGTTTAAACGGTTAGTACAGAACATGATCCATTAAAGATTGCAGTAATCATAAGAGATATTTTCATAATCAGTACATACGACGATCACACCGAATGTTTTAAAAATTGGCCAATAAGACAAGTTGTCGATCAAAAATTTGTTTAAATTTCGGATAAAGAACTCTTTGGGAAGTCGTAGATGTACATTGAATTCATATGTCATATGTTTTTACAAATTGGCGGCAATTTAATAAGTGCGTGTCGTGTTCGTGTGTCGAAATGAATTTAACTACAGAAAATTTTCGCTCCGTGATTTATTACTACTTTCGTAGCGGCCTTAATCAACAACTATGTTATAATAAACTTTGATTGGCATTTCAGAAAGCTTTGTACCAGATGGGATACCTCATCATTTTACGGAATATCAAAAACGCCGTCGCTCGGATTGGTGCCGCCAAAAACTTGAAAAGTATAACGGAGGTGACTCGAATGCTGTGTTTGACATCGTCACAGGTGATAAAAGCTGGACATTGTTACGAGCCTGAAACCAATAGATCCAGACAATCTGTCCAATGAATGGCAAAGTAAAAAATGCCAGAAGTCAAGGAAAAAGGTGATTGCCTCATTCTTTGTACGGACGGGTCATTTCGCAACAATTGCGTTAGAGGATAAAAGGACTGTTACTGCAGATTGGTGTGTAAGTTATTGTTTACCGATTGTCTTGTAAAATGTTCGACAACAGTGCCCAAGAAGCAGGATCTTCCTCCATCACAACAACTCTCCAGCTTACTCCGCCAGACGGACAATCGAAGATTTGTCTATGGACGGTGTGAAATTAGTGAGTTATCCTCCTTACAGTATCGACGCCTTGCAACTTTTATTTATTTCCCAAAATAAAAGATAAACTCAGAGGAATTCGCTTTAAGAACCCAGAAGATGCCGTGGCTGTG
This sequence comes from Diloba caeruleocephala, assembly GCA_947459985.1. Lineage (NCBI taxonomy): Eukaryota > Metazoa > Arthropoda > Insecta > Lepidoptera > Noctuidae > Diloba > Diloba caeruleocephala. The sequence goes on along the minus strand of OX381627.1, from coordinate 7,356,227 downwards.
TTCGAAAAAAAAACGTGGAAAGATCCCTAAAGAAGAGTGGGCTCACTTGCTTCAGTCAATGGGTCAATCGCACGCGACGGTGATTGAAAAGGAATGGAGTTTACTTCGAAAAATTAAAAAGTGCCTGCATCATTCTGTTTCTGATTTTCTAAAAACTTTTAGTATGGCAGGCGGATTGGTTTCTTCTGCAATTTTTAGTAGTAAAGAAGACACTGCTGCCCCATCCTTTTTAAAAATACTCTTTTACGATACCGACGGTTGAAGAGGAGATTTTATGTGTCGTGCACGGCACCCATGGATATCAACAATTTGCCAATTAATGATGCGGTTCTGAACTATGGCTTAAGATGGAATTTATTTCGGTAATCTCATTGCTGTCCTACCCTTCACCCGGAACACAGACGGTTGCGCAAATTTGTAATGGCAAGTGAAAGTTAATTTAGTATAATACTCCAGGATCCTGCTGCCAATTCTCTTGGGATAATCCCTCACTCACAGTTTATACACACGGATGGAGAGGAAGTGGTAAAAAGATTTTATTTTGGTTGAATATGTTTTTGTAATCTACGCCCAAAACCACACGACCAACGTTACATTCGGTAGCAATAATAATGCTATCGGTCGGTTGCCATACGTCCCGTATACTGGGACTGTTATCGTGTTTCTATGTCGAATGCTGTATTCCTAGTACGAGTTTCTTTTTACAGTCGAAACGTAATAGTAAACTACACGTTTTCTGCGTTCGGAGCTGCGATTGGCCCGCTCCAAATTCTTCAACCAATCGCAGCGCTGAACACGGTAAACGTGTAGTTTACTATAACGTTTCGATTTTCGATTGAGAAAAGAAACTCGTGCTAGTGGTATTGCTATTTTTTCATAATCTTTACTGGGGAAGATTTGTAAATGGTACAGCACTTACTAATATAATTTTACTGCACTACAGATTTAATTTGTTTTTAACGACTTAATTATCTTCCTGACCATAAATAAATAATACGCGTAAAGACTCGAAGTGATCTTCAGTTATTTTTTTTTTATTTGATTATCAATCAATGGTAATTTATAATATCAGAATAAACAAATGCCTACACACATTTTTGTGGGTTTTTACATGAATGTCCCATGTCAGTTCCTCGAAATTATGGCAAGCCTAGCTAAGCTATAAAAATAGGATAAATTCCGTTCTAGATAGCCATCTAGGATATAATTTATGCTCTTTTTATAGGTTACATAAAATTGTCCATCAGTCATCATCATAAATGGTTGCATTTTGCGTGGAATATTTTATAGGATAGATATCGGGCAATCTTCGTCAACAGATTAATGCAGACATCACCATTTATTGTAGGTTAGAATCCTCAGCAGAGTGATACGACTAAGTAGAAGGAGGAATAGGAACAATCGTGTGGGAAATATGGTAGAGAGGGAGAATACTAATGTCTTAGGTTGTCGCGATTATTACACATTATAATAAAACAATTTTAAACGGATTAGATCGCGTATAGTATAGATTTTTGTTTTTCCTGTTTCGAAACGTCATATGTGTCATATATAATATACGCGATCTAATCCGTTTAAAATTGTTTTATTAGAGAGGGAGAATATTTGTGACTTTTCAGTAAGTAACATGGGCTAAATGAGACTAAAGGACTTTCACTATGGGACAAAATCTATCCTGGCTCATTTGGATACAAAAAAAGTATATCGAAAAGAGAACCTATTTGCAGCTTTTGGCGAACTATATGTGAGCGGCGACACTGCGTACCTGAACGGCCCAGAGAGTCGGTCAGGGCCTCGTCTTCGGATTTCTTTTACTGGTTGGCTGGAGTGGAACCCCATGAGTGGTCGCCTGAACTATAGCTCTGACGGCTCTGACCAGAGTGGAAGTCAGCGGCGGCGTAATAACAGGGAAACCCGCTCCGAGTTTTTGAGACTCGCCATGGTAAGACAGATGCCTCACCTCTCAAAACTCCGAGCTGCACACCTTTCGCCTGTAATCGTGACCATTTAGAGGGCATATCTTGTGGATGGCGAGTAACCGTCTGCCACAGAATTTCATTTACAGGTGGAAACGCAGACGCCTTTTCTTCTTTTTCTCGCTTTGTTTTCAATCGATTTAGCGCCTATTGCAACTATACCTTTTAATTGTAATTTCCATCTCATACAATGGTTTTATGCGTTCAGGGACAATCCTGGACTACCTTTTTAATAGTGCAGCTATGAAGAGTCCCCGGTTAGTGTCCAATTACATTTTAGATTAAAATTCTTTAAAGGGCCTCTACGTGTTGGACTCATATCCGCGTAAGCCTATCAGAAGACCGGGTTCCCTCTACTACTCTCTCTTACTCTTACAGCTCTTCACGGATTTATATATACCCGTGAAGAGCGACGATCAAAGCGATTTATATTCTTTGCTTGGAATTAGAAGCGAATCAGTTTTATCAACTGTTATTACTATGACAAGTCAAAAGTCAAGACACCAACGTCGGTTTAATTATTACGTCAGACATTACGCAATTATCTAATTACCCTTGCAATTATGTTATAAAAAAAATTTCACCACTGGAAATCCTCTTGCTATGTCCAACGCCACTGAGGAGAAGGGCGAAGGGGAAAGGACTCTTACAGCATTAGATTTGGGATTGAGGATATATCTGTTGTTTTTGTGTTAAGTCACACAAGTTTTAGATTAGATTGATTATTACTTTCGGCTGTTAATCCACCCGGGGGATCATCTTCTGAACTTAAAGGGTGCTCCGTGATCTCGAGAACGAACGCTCCGGATGCTATTGGTGCCACGTCAGGTAGGCGGGTTGTTAGCGCAGTATGGCTACTGTTCCACAGAAAGGACGCTGCTGCCATCCCTCTGGTTTATAGAGTCCCTTTAGTCGCCTTTTACGACATCCAGAGGGGGAGATGGAGTGATGCTATATTCTTAATCCGGACACCACACGGACAGTACCGTAGTACATGTCGCATTAAAATGTTTTTGTGACAAACTATGTGAGAACAGTGTAGGTGAAGTTTGAATAACTGGGCAACATTAAATTATTGGTCATAGCAACCCCGGGTTAACCGGTCCCCCTACTTACATAAAGGATTATTTAAGGCAGTAATAGAAACATTTATATTGCGTAGTTTAAGCTACATTATCAAGTTAGCTAACTCTTAACAGGCGTTAGACATTACGTCACACAGGTGTGCCCGTTTTTTAAAAGAGAAAGTTTATCTGTTCGAATATCAAGAACTATGGGGACTATTTGAATAATTCTGACGTCATCGAAAACTTCACAGTAATTGAAGATGTTATCTGTACTGCTAACCTTATTTATATTTTAAAACTATGAGCTTGAAATTATCAACAACGGCGCACGCGCATCATATCTATTAAACTAAATGAGATGAGTCATTGATATACGAGTCATTCAGAATTATTTTGAAGATGTTTATCCATTTATTAGTATGCATTTATACATATTAACGTATAGCAAGTTTTTCGTCTTCCGTCAACTCTCTTCCTATCTTCCCGTGCGGGGGGAGGGGGGTTGTTTTTTTTTTAAAAACGTTGCCCCACACTAGGATTTCTCCTGTGTCGTGGGTGCGTTTACAGACATAAATTCCACATACAATACACCCAGACCCGGAACAACTACCTGGATATTATACAAATATTTGTTCCATGCGGGAATCGAACCCACGACCCGGAGCTCAGCAGCCGACTTATCAGCCACTGCACCAACCGTGCATAAATACAAATAATTCAAATGTAAAGAGAACTTTGGGATAACTAAAACATTGCCTATTACATTGTTTACGCTGAACTAACGAGAGAAGAACATTTCTTACGGCCGAAATTAATAACTAATCGCATCCAAAATCTTTCGATTTAACTTTTTGAACTTGATCCGTTTTCTGTTAAGATTACATTTAACACAAAAAAAAAACCAAGCAAATCCTTAATCCCTAAAGCCAAAGTTTTAGAAGCCGTTAATCGTTGAAGGCAGGCAGGCGTTGTGAGAAAAAAACATAATTATATTTGTTACAGACTATTTCTCAACAATTTCGTTGGTTTGTATAAATAAAAATAAGATTTGATTTTGTATAATTTTCGGGACTTAGTGGTATAACTTTTTATTGACTCTACTCATTACTGGTAGCCCTGGCGCAAGCAATATGAAATTTCGCTATTAGGGAGTTATTAGCACTTATTAGACCTTTTTTTATATTTATTCCAGTGGAAATTCTACATGAACTTCCTCCGCCCCGGAGAAGGGCGAAGGGGCGGGCATGCCGGACTTCTACCGGCTAAAATCACTGGGGTAGTCATCTTCGGCACCTAAGAGGGACTCCGGATCCTCTTATGATTTCACTAGAGCCACCCACAGGTGGTGGTGAGATGGTGACTGTAAAGAGGTCACCCTCCCCGGGGAAATTGTAAAGGATCCCCTGAAGCATCACTGTGCGCTGTACTATGCTCGTACACGGTGGCGCGTGACCACATCCACGCCACCGCTTCTCGTAGGTCATTTGGTGTGGCGTGCCCACAGTGATTCCCCAATCTGTGAACCAAGGTCCTCCACTTATATCGACGGCGGGGTATTTCAGGCGTATGGGAATTAGGCGTCAGGGTTTTGAGTTTTGGTTTTGTTACCCTGGCGCCGTCTCCTCCTTCTTCGAGCAGGATCGGCCCTTTCCCGATCTCGCTCTACGGTATCCTTCTGGAGTATGAAGCTCTCACAGAACTGCCAATTTACGTGCTCTGCCAACATAGCTGACACTACTGCCGGTTGAGAGATTTCATGCCCGATCCGAACAACCAGGACCCGCCGCTTGGTCGCCCACGCAGGGCACGCCTCGAGCGTGTGCTGTGCGGTATCCTGGTCGCTACAACAATGGTGGATTATGCTGTGACCTCGCTTCCCATCCTGTGCAGGTAAACACCCAAAACAAGCGTGCTCGGTGAACACATGCGTCAGGCGGTAGGTGACGCGCTCGTTCTTTCTGAGCCCGGCTCCAAAGAGCGGCAGGACGGCCTCGACAACGGGCTTGGTCGCAAACTGCATCCGCAGGCGGTGACGCCACTTTCCAAGTGCGCGCCGACGAGCTAGCCGCCTCGGCCTGTCGAACGCCCCTGGAGGCTCACCTTCGCCGTTCTGGCGGAGTTGAAAGGCGCCTGGAGAGTTGCCGGCTGGTAGGACACTGTTCGGTATCCTCGTGCAATCCATATAGCAGAGTGACCTGCGCTGAAGACCGTGAAGTTTTGTTCAGCAGCACTGCGCGCCTGACAGTCGAGCTGACCATACAGGCGCCCCGAGGGAGTCGGAGGGGAGGGAGAGAGGACATCTATACGATCGATGTCGCATCGATGCCTTGGTCAACGTCGACCACGTATCTACGCGTAATACACCTGTATTATTAGCTCAGGATGATCGATCTTGTGCTAATCTGTCGAGCAATCGACCAAAGCCGAATATTTTCATCGATCAATCGACAATAAGGCGACGTTTTACGTTACGGTTTATAATCGACATTGATCGATGCACTCATTGTGTGTCACCGTCATTCGAAGCTCGATCAATGCTCAATCGATGGCAGATCGGTTTGATGTAATAACATGTGTGCTCGATGTTCGACTTTAAATGGTCAATCGATGTTGATCAATACAATCGGTCACACTGAATGTCTTTATAATTGGCCAGTAAGTATAGTTCCCTATTTTTTTAAATGTAATCTTCGTTTAAAGAACTCTTTGTGAAGCTGTCATATGTCATTTGTTTTTACAAATTGGCAGCTACTAAAAAAAGTGTGTGTTGGCGTCGAAATGATTTTGACTGACTTTCACTGCATAATTTAATACAACTTTCCTTGCGGTCTTAATCAACAACTATGTTATGATAGACTTCGATTGGCATTTCATGATGAAGCCCCATTTGGTGCCACTGTTTATAACTGGTTTAATGAGTATACACGTGGTCGAAGGAATCACACTGTAGATTTGCGCGAGGACGTCCTTCTATGGCAAGCGCTGAAGATAACGTCGTGAGTTCTGTGCGGCTAACGATAGGTGATAAAAGAGTGACATATCAACAGATCCGGGCAAGTTCAGGGGTTCAAAAAAATACACGAACATTTAGGCGTCAGAAAACTTTGCACTGGATGGAGCTTATAATTTGACGAAAGATCAAAGATTGGATTGGTGTCGCGTAATGCTTGAAAAGTATAACACAGTTGACTCGAATGCTGTATTTGACATTATCACAGGTGACAATCTGCCCAATGGATGTTTCCATTCAAAGATTTGCCGATAAAAATAATTGAACCGTACGACGTTGCCGACATATTTCTTAGAATATTTCATTTTTGTAAAATATTTTATTGAATATGTAAAGATTAATTAATCTAAACACCGTACAACGTTGCCTTTTACTTGGCATTGGCGAAATTGTGGAAGATAGTCTACAGAAGCCATAATCTAAGAGAAGAAGAAGAAGATCTGCTAACAAACGTAAAGAAGGGCAGAAGTCAAGGGAAAAAGATAGTGGCCTCATTCTTTGGACAACGACATCATTTTGCAACAATTGCGCTAGAGGATAAAAGGAATATTACTGCAGATTGGTATGTTAGTTATTGTTTGCCATTGTCTTGAAAAATGTACGACAGCAGCGCCCAAGAAGCAAGATATAACGATAACGCTCCAGCTCACTCTGCCAGACGGACAATCGAATATTTGTCTATGGAACGTGTAGAATTAGTGAATCATCCTCTTTACAGTCCCGACCTGACACCTTGCTACTTTTATTTATTACCAATATGAAAGATAACTCAGAGGAGTTCGCTTTCTGAAGCCCGAAGATGCCGCCCGATGGCTGCGTTCGAATAAAACGTGAAAGAGATCCCTCACTGCTTCAGTCAATGGTTCATGCGTCGGTGCTTATGGACGAACGGAGACTACTTCGAAATTCCTACATCATTCCGTTTTTAGTTTCTAAACACTTTAACTGTAATCTTTGTACCACGGTCAATGTCTATTAAAAATTATATTAATGTTGAAACCGCGATAGGGCATTAAAAAACCTAGGACCACTTGTGAATCTGGGGGTAAATTTTCCCGACTTTCAAATAGCACCATACCATATACCATTCATTACATTGTCATATTCCTATGAGGACTAAGGACTTAATAGATCTTGGATCATATATAAACAACAGTTTAGCATGGGCCTAATGACCTAGTTCTAAACTCACAGAAATGTAGCCGCAAGTAAAACCCAATTACCAACAACAGTTTATAAACATTGAGTGGGACAATCGTGTGCACGCGAGCGAGTGCAATTAAACGTCGACGATCGCGTCAGACGTGACAATGGTAGTTCCGTGAATGTTACCCTTACCTACCTTACCCACGTAAGTACGTACGGCGGAATTTGCAGAGTAAGGAGAATGTCATGCATTGTCGTGCGTACTTCGTTTCGATACGTATGTATTGCGTTATCTTACACTTTATGGTTTTGCTGATTTAAGGCCCGTATTACAGATCGAGAATCAAAACTTAAGTACAACTTGAGTCGAAATTGCATCAATTGAATATAAAGCTATCACGAGGGTTTATTAACGTAATAACGTAATCTCGACTCGAGTTCTACTTGTTTTGATCCTCGATATGTAATACGGAGCTTAGAGTTATTCAGAGATGCTCGGATGCCTACCCTACGCTGCTTAAAGCACAATATATCTTATTCATGAAGACCTTGTTTTATGTTTGGAGTTTTTTGTATTAGTCGGATATTGGTAAGCACGGCTGCAGGGACTAACTAAGCAAAAGTCAGCAAATTTTTTTGAATTGTATTTCCTTGTCAGAAAACTTCTCAGATTCGACCGTTTTCCTTACCGCTGATGATGATAAGAATAGCCCATGTGAGCATGGTACAAGGGTGACCTTGTGCCATACACGTACACACCTTTAGTGATAAAGGAACAGTACCACCTTTGTCAGAGCGTTGAGCGGCATAACTCAAAGATTCCGCTAGTAGGTAAAAGTTTAAAAAAGCGCTAGATTACGCATTAGTTTCTTTAGTGGATTATAATGGATAAACAAATAGGTTTTAGTAAATTGGCGTACAGTGTAACATTGAGATAAAAACTCCAACGCGCGCTGAAAAACTGCAGCGATTATGCCAACATTTCGTAGTAATATCACTTTACGTATAGTGTCCGGATTAAGAGTATAGCACGACTCCATCTTCTCAAAATGATGTTAAATAGGACTAAGGGACTCTAAACTGGCCGCAGCGTCCATTCTATGGAGCAGTAGCCATACTACTCAACCAACCCGCCTGCCAAGGGAAAATAGTACTGGCGATTTCCCCTAAAAAGACCAACAATTGTGGAAATCTATGAAGGGGGCCTTGGTTTGGCAATGGTCGTCATTTGGCTGATTGATGATAAGATTAATTTGCCCATGTGAATTTATCAATGGATGTTTAGGAATGATATGAAAGAAAACGTTCATTTCCAGTCCATTCAATTTAATCTATACTGAACGTTATAGGCTGTTTGCACACGACGTCGCGCGCCGCGACACGTGACAGTTCAGATTTTGTGGTTGAACATCACTAATTGCCGAAGGTCACCTGACATTAACAAACGGCAACCCCTCCATCCCGATCCTTCGGCCCGCGCCGAGGAAAATGAAAACAATTAGCGTGATTGTGAGCTCTCCCCACGTTTGACACACCCAGCAACGCGCTAAGCCGGGACCTGAGTCCAAAAAATCACTGCTACGGCCCCCTCATTATCTATCAAACAACGACAGCAAAGGCGATAGCAGTTGTCACGCGAGCAATTGTCACGCGAGCAGTTGTCACGTGAGCAGTTGTGAAATGTCAAAAAACGGCATTCGGCTACCCGTTGCTATTTATGACGTTTGTTATAGTAGATAACTAAAATCAATAGCAGTAAAACTACAACAGGAGGAATATGAACCTTCACCACAGAAAAAATACTACAGTTAAACTACGTGAATTTATCGGAACAATAGGCATTCCAACGTAAGCGTCAAGGTATAAGAAATTACGGCTTGCTGATGTCCAGGGGTTCCATCGTCAGGTGTTTAATACTTAATATCATATAAAATATAAATAACCCTAATGTAGGGGTCAAGGTCATGCAGCGACTATACATAGACTATACAGCTACCCTTGGTATTTCTACGAAATCGAATCAGCTCAGCAGATCGGTAGAAAGACAAAAGTTGCTGACATAGCTCAAAGGATCAGTAAACTGAAGTGGCAATGGGTGAGGCACTTAGCGAGTAAAACTGATGGTAGTTCAGGCAGAAAGGTTCTAGAGTCGAGACCGCGCACTGAAAAACGCAGCATGGGATGGCTGCCATCGAAATGGACAAACGATTTGATAAATATAGCTGGGATAGATGGATGCGGGCGGCATGTAACCGGTCTTTGTGCAAATCGATGGCGGAGGCTTATTTTAAGCAGTGAACGTCCTTTGGCTGGTATAATGATGATGATGAATATAGGAGAACGTAGGTTCTTCACAGTTTTTAATTACAAATTCAGAAACTTTTGTCCACGGGTTTTTTGCACAATATATTAGACTTCTATCTTACTAACAATTGTTTGGATATTTTTTGGCATTTTTAGACAATGTGCGGTTGTCACAGTTGATTTTGTTGTTGTTTGACAGCAGCAACCGCAAGATTTACAACTGTTGCAAACCATCGGGAAGATACGTAGTCAACGTTTTCGGTTTCCCCCGTATGTTTGTATATTTGATACACGACCAACTTTTATGGCTCTTCCATTGGGGTAATCTATATGACTATGAGAAGTTTCTAGTAGAAAAAATATCAATATACCTTTCTAATGTACAGACTTGTAGTTGTTATGATTATGTTTATTTGAAGTCGGTTTTATATTTTCTTAAACAGTTTTAATTACACAAAGCTGTAATATTTCCGCCTAGTGCAGTCACGGAGGTAAGAGAAACCGAGTACTAATCCGCATCGCTCAAAGGCCGTTAATGTTTATTGAACGAACAAATCTACCACAACGCGTGGAAGGTCTTACATTAATTGGGTTCATACACCTTCACAATAGGTTAAGGTGCAGCTAGGGTGATCAAAGGGCAGCATAAAGTTTTTTTTAACATCAAATATCTTATAACAGTAAGACCACAGTCCACAATGCATGGTGGTTGATTTGTTTGCTCATTGAGCGTTTCGTCGTTCGCCTCGTCATCTTCCCGTTCAAGTTAGCACTTCTCCCTCCCGTCTCTTGCTCGCGCCGGCCCGTGCCGAGCCTGTAGCTTTAAATGTCCCATGATACAATTTAAATAATACCGATCCAGCTGTCCCCAAAACAATAGCTTGTTATCCTCAGCAACGCCCTAAGCCGAGGTCCGTGTCCCGCAGGGGGCGCTCTTAGCGAAAGTTGCTTAGTTTTTAATTTTAATTTAAGCCTGGCTGGAGGCCTCTTTTGGCTTCGCCAGAAATGACCGGTTAAGCAACCAAATTTCCCTGAAATGTATGGGACACGTCACTAGAGTACTGGCAAATTCCTCCCAGAATGTTGACACACGTGGTGACTGAAACGTATTAACTGGTCGTTGAGGAAATCGATGGGCATTTACTCAGCAGTAGGCATTCTTTGTAGTACATCATATATTTTAAAAGAATATATATCCATTGAGTTTCTTGCTGGTTCTTCTCCATAGGACCAACGACTTGGAACCGTGCAATTATTTAAATTCTGACTATTCGTAAGTGCCAGCAAATGGTATACATGAATAAAAATCTTTTGACTATGATTTGAAAACGGTACTCACCCATGGTGGCCATGAGGAACTGGTTGGCAACACCCCCCTCTTTGAGACGCGCGACCCATCGCAGCGGAAATACGCCGAGCATGTTGCGCGCGCGCCGCTGCGCTATCCGGTTATGCGTGCGATCATGTGTCTCAGTGACGCATGGTGCGGGAGAGGAATTCTGTAAAAAATAAGAAAAGATATTTTTGTTAACCATAATTAATTATGAAATATGTTTAACCTGTATAAGATCTTAATTAATAAAACAATGTTTATATGTTTGGATATCTATGGAAGATCATGTTATGGAATAGGAAATAAGATACGTTCTAGGTTTTCATGTTCTCGCTAACGAAGTCGTGGGTACTAAAAACGCCTTTGCCGCAGTTGATGTGTGGTGCCGGCTCAGAATACCAGCACCCCATCTAATCTCGTGGGTGTCGTAGAAGGCGACATGAGATTGGCCGGAGGATGGGCAGCAGCGTCCTTCGAGTATATTTATAACTCAACTGCGATCGCTAACCCGTCTGCCAAGCATGGCGATTAAGGTAATAATCTCCCAATGAGCACACAACAGAAACCCATACCGGTCGTTGTGCCAATCTTTTGGGGAGGCTACTGTCCAGCAGAGGACGTTTGTACGGCTGAAATGATGATGATGAAAGACGGCATGGTTGACGCCACACGTCGCGTGTTTGATCTCTGATACAAATAGTTGTTTCGGTTCTGGGCGTTTGTGTATGTGAGGTTTGTATATGAAAACTGTAACCACGATACAGGAGAAATCCTAGTGTGTAGCATCGTTTTATTAACCGACTTCAAAAATGAGGAGGTATGTACACCGATTACTCCGAGATTTGTATACCGATTTGAGCGATTATTTTTTAACTGGTGCGGAATGCTTTCGAGGTGGTCCCGTATAAATTTTATTACATTTGATTGAGGAGTTTTTTAACCAGCTTCAATAAACAGGTTAATTTGACTGCGCTTATCTAGATGATGTCTTAATAGTTTCGATTCCTCTCAGATCAGAGTTTTCAGTAATTCTTATTTTTAGTGTTAAATACTGATACCAAATTGAAAAAGTTCTTAAATTTATTTAAACTAAAATGAAACAAATAAAACTGTTTACCAAAAAAAAACCGACTTCAAAAACCCTACACGACAGACCAACGAGTTAAGTTATATTTCATACCCGCCCGACATCATAAATAAAATATTTTTTTCCTTTTCAGTGGTTTTAACATTTTTATATCGTGTATGGCTTTTGAAGTCGGTATTGTTTCTGTTAAAAAGTTTTATTCATTTAAAAATAAATACATTTACGTACAATCACAAACTCTTTTATATTATCCTTGCCAGCGCGGCTTCTGTGGAGAGAGCTATGCTTGTTATTTCTCTACGAGATCGAGTAAGGAATGAGGAGATCCGTAGAAGAACTAAAGTTGCCGACATAACTGAAAGGATAAGTAAGCTGAAGTGGCAATGGGCAGAGCACATTGCTCGTAGATTGATTGCCTTTGGGGTAAAAAGGTTGGGGCAAAAAAAACACTGCACCAATGATGATGATGCAATCTTGACTCAATTTCTACTTGAGTTTTGATTCTCGATCACAGGGCCTGGCACGAATATTTTTACGTATAGTAACGTAAACGTATCGCTAATGTGAGTGAATTTTGAATAGAAAATACTTGATTCGCACGTATTTTGAACGGACTTCGAAAAAGTGGAGGTTCTCAATTCGATGCGTATCCTTTTTTTATGTATGTGCACCGATAATTCCGAGATGTGTGGTCCGATTTGAACAACTATTTTTACTGGCGCTTTCGAGTTGGTCTCACATAAATTTCATTACATTTGATTCAGTAGTTTTTTAACCAGCTTCAATAAACAGGTTAATTTGACTGCGCTTATCTAGATTATGTCTTAATAGTTTCGATTCCTCTCAGATCACAGAACCCATTTTAAGTCATTCTTATTTTCAGTGTTAAAATGGAAAATGTTCTTATATTTACACTAAAAAGAAAAAAAAAGTACCGACTTTAAAAACCCTACACGATATAAAAATATTAAAACCAGTGAAAAGGAAAAAATACTTTATTTATGAAGTCGGGCGGGGCCAGATATGCCCCAACCATAGTTCATGCAGACCAACGAAACGTTACATTTTATACCTCGCCCCGTTTTAATATTTTTATATCGTGTAGGGTTTTTAAAGTCGGTATTCTTTTTGTTAAATAGTTTTATTAGGTATTTAAACTGAAGACTTTATTCATACCTATGAATGATACGAATTGTGTTTGTCGTATATATTTAAACAAAAATGCTATAGGATAATTCTATTTTCAATTCCAAATTGACTCACAATAACCTTACGATACGAATAAGTTTTCGCAAGTTGTTCGTGCTTGGGCTACAGAAGGCCACGTGCGAGTTTAGTTTCGTAGATAATCAAAATGTGAACGCGTGTGACGTGTATACTGCGTTTGAGCGCTCCAAACTCCTCAGCTAATTGATCGCGCTAAAGTCCTTAATCCCTCCTGCCTACCAAAAACAGGCGTCTCAAATAGATGTGGATAGACCAAGGATAGACTTAAATATTAAGTGGTGTTTCAGTATTCAGCCGTTAGAGGCTTGGATACGATTATCATATAACAATACGATGTGAGGTTTTGTCAGATGGTAATAATTATGATCTATTATATCGTGACATGATTGCATCACTTGGGAACAATGCCTCGACCTTCGGCGACCACATGCGTGAAATCGTATGTATGCCGCAGCTATGTTATTATAACTACAGACCGATGTAAAAGTTTAAATTATAAAATGTTTATTATTAAATATTCAAATTACAGTTCTTACCATATTGCAATTACAAGAGGTATTTTGATTTTTTAAACCCTCTTAAATAAATAATTTGTGAAGTAAATTGTTCATCATATCAGCCAAAGGACGTCCACTGCTGAACAAAGGCCTTAGATTTCCACAATGAGCGGTTACATGCCGCTCTCATCCAACGACCCCCAGCGTCTGAAATGTCTTCCAGCGCTGCGTTTTCCGGTGCGCGGTCTCCAATCGAGAATACTATTGCCCCAACGGCCATCAGTTAGCGATAGTGTTTAGTGTAAAGCCGGCTAAAAATAGCACCATCCCGTGAGTGCCGTAAATGGCGACTATAGGACTAGCCGGCGCATAGGCAGCAGCGTCCTTCGAGTAAATTTACAACTCAACTGCCATCGCCAAACGCCTGCCAAGCGTGGTGATTTGGTATGATAAAGCCCAATACAAACCCAGACCGACCGATTTGGCGATCTTTGGGAGCGGCCGTCCAGTAGTCGACGTTGCTGATTGAAATGATGATGTTATTTTCACAATACTAGTAATAAGTATAGGCATAAATATATTTGGCAATTTTAAAGTGTGCACGGTATCAGCGAGTTCCATTCTTACGTAGCAATGAACATTCTAGCACTCCATAGCAATTTTATTTCTATCTGATACTATTTTAATAGTGAACTTTATTTCAAGGAGACAATCACAATTTATTAGTAATAGGGACTACATTGTGTTGTCATTTTGGGGGGAATTTGCCGATACTCACCACGCTTGGCAAACGGGTTGGTGAGCGCAGAATTGCTATTGCTCAGCAAAAGGGACGCTGCTGCCCATCCCTCTGGTTAAGAAGAGTCCCTGGCAATGGGCAGGGCACATTGCTCGTAGAACTGATGGCCGCTGGGGCACAAAGGTTCTAGAATGGAGACCGCTCACCACTCAGCGAGCTATGGAGGGAGCTATGCTTGGTATTTCTCTACGAGATCGAATCAGAAATGAGGAGATCCGTAGAAGAACTAAAGTTGTCGACATAGCTGAAAGGATTAGTAAACTGAAGTGGCAATGGGCAGGGCACATTGCTCGTAGAACTGATGGCCGCTGGGGCACAAAGGTTCTAGAATGGAGACCGCGCACCGGAAAACGAAGCGTGGGACGACCTCCAACGAGGTGGACAGACGTCCTGTGGCTGATATGATGATGATGATGATGAGGGACTACATCTTCTATATAATATCATTGGACTATATTTACGAGTATTAAAAGATGAGTCATAATTTACATTTCCTTTTTTGTAGTACTTAATAATAAAAGGAGCTTTTCGTAAAAGTGTTGAAAAAAGTTATTTTGCTCGAATAGCAACTTCAAATATGAATTATTGCAAAAAATGAATTGGGTAATACAAATTGTTTTTTTAAAACGCATTTACTGTAACCTGCTTGTTGCCCTTTGAAATAAAATTCACTGTTTTTGTAGAAAACTATACATGTTACATTTACTCACATAGTTACAATTATTAATAAACGATACTAAGTATTTTTTTTATTTCCCGTTGCAATTAACGTTTGCCAAAACGAAATTAGCGAGCCAACGGCTTTACGCTTACAATTAGTAAACTTGAACAATGTGCGCATTGTTTTGGTGTACCTACCCATACCATACCCAACCCACTAATTGTATTTACGCGTGCACACTTCGTATTTGTAAATTATGATGAAATATGTACTAAAATGTGACCGGTGTTTTCGACGTGTATGTTTTCCAGTCAGCAACGCGTTTGATAAGCGTGAAGACAAGGATTTACCTTTTGTCTTTTAAATGTTCTACTGGCTTCCCACGGTACGTGACTTTACCAGCCACACCGCCTCATGCCGCACCGGTCCATCTTGCGCCAACCCGAGCCGCGGGGAATGTGCGGCTCGTACCCGGAACGAACTTGCGCCGTGGGAAGCTACTATATATCTTCTGCCTTTATCCAATAGTGGATTGTGATAAGTCTCTAGCAATGAATAATTATTTGCGATTTCAACATGATGTCGATGCACACGTGCATTCTGGCTAACCGAAATATACATTATATGTATATACCTACCTACATGTACACAATGTGGAGGTAACAATGCAACAAAAAATGCTCCCACGTATCCTTTATTGCGTTATCAGAGTGTATTCAAAAAATCTATTAAACTCATTCAATAGCCTTGCCACAGGATTTTTTCGTTATAATATTTTTAAAACATGTCAAGGTCTTTAAGCGAAGTTGAGTACACTTTACGAACCAACATTATCCTGATGTTTAGAACATAGAAAGCACCCCTGTTTTTAGGGTTGCCATATTTGGCTAGGGTCTCGTCGGGGCGGTACTCCTGCCCGGTCTAAAAATATAGTGGTGGATGACCAAAATACAATTTGATAATAATTTCAAATCCTACTTGCTCGAGTAGCAAGAGAGACTATCCCTATTTGTTCCATTTGCATAGTCGTCTGACTTTTAATGTTGCCTTTATTATTAAATACCAGCTTGCAGCTCAGTTATCGTGATTGCTTGCCAATTAAAGTAATTAAAACAAAGGAAGTAAAGCTTATATAAGGCAGTGTGTAACAGGGTATATAAATTCTTGCTAAACTAATAATCATAATCAAGGTCGACCAACGTTCACCACGCAAATGTATATTTATGCAGTTGGTTGGGATAATAGCGGGCGTTTGTTTACAGTATCTTGAAAGTTTCAAGTAAGAACTTGTGTTAATTAATAGGGGACGATTTTTAGACCTCGTCGACCCTCATAATCAGTTTTCGTTTATGTCGACCCCTGGGAAACTGATACCGATCACTTTGGGAATCTCTGGTTGAGATGCTGGATTTTAAAGCCTCATTCGCACGTATTTATTTAGTAAAGTGTTAGTGGGCTTTGGTTATTATCCAACTCATCATATCAGCCAAATGTCGTCCATAGCCGAACCAAAGGCAGACGGTGTGCGACGGGCGTAGGGGTTGGCATCCGTCCCGATATGTCGGGACTGTCAACGTTATCGAGCGCTGTGTCCCAACGGCCCGACACAACCCATATTTGTACCGATTAAAAACTACACAATACAGTAGCACGAATATTTTGAGGTTAGTATCGTAATCGTAACGCCAATGCGACTGAATTTCGAATTGAAAATACTTAAACTAAATTCACACATATTTTTTATTTAAACTGAAACTTTATTCATACCTATATGTGATACGAATTGTCTATGTCGTATAAATTTAAACGAAAATGCTGTTGTATTTTCGATTCAAAATAAATATTCGTGCTAGGCCCTCGCCTCTAATTAAATTCGCCCGTATTACTCGAGACCGCGCAACGGAAACTGCAGTGTGGGACGACCTCCAACGAGATGGACGGACGAACTGGCGAAGATCGGTGAGCTGAGAGTCGTTGGATGAGGGTGACATGTGACCGGGCGTTGTGAAAATCCATGGGGTAGGCCTTTGTTCAGCAGTGGACGTCTTTTACCTGATATGACGACGCCTCGAAGCTAGTAATAGTAGGTAAGTAAATTGTCAAACATAAAATTGCGTATTTTTTATTCTTTACAAAACCGTACACCTGCTATACCTCACTCCGTGTTTAAGTCTAATTTCCTACTAACGGAATTAATTTCAGAGTACATTTCAATGATGTCCCCCCCTCGGCCAAAAGAACCGTCCCGACAAGACCCTAGCCAAATATGGCTACCCTAGACAAGCGTAAATCGCGCAGACGCCGCTTTCACACGTCATTTCGGTATTACGTATTTGCCGATAGCGAATAAGGCGAAGAATTTAAAATGTTGGCGTCAGGGATGTCAATTTTCTCAGCAATAAAACATTCGAAACTGATATCTTTGTATTTCATTTATCATGTCTTTGAATACTTTTTTGTAATTGTGTTACATGATTCGTTAACTTTTACAGACAAGAAAAAATACAATAGACTCTCCTACTCTTTAAATCATATATGTTAAATCTAAAGACAAATGAGACCGATTTAAGCCTCTAAATTTTGTGTATAGATAAGTCTTAACACACACTTCAAAATTGTAATTGGATAGCAATAGTTTTTATTTTAAACGAAAAATACTGTTTTATAAAATACGCGCGCGTTTTTGTCTGTAACAATTTCCCGTCCCTCACAGTCTGATACTGAATTACTGACCATTGTCAGCCATGGTTTTGTGTCAGTCGAACTCCCACGCGCCATCGTTAGCCGTAGCATTAAAATATCCTGCGAGTAATATGGTGGGAAAAAAGCTGTAAAAGATTCTTAAAGAATGAAAAAGCTTGTTTAATTTAAAAAAAATTAACATGTATTATGTAAGTATAACGAAACATAAATGCATGCTCAATAAATATGCCCTAACCCGAGGTTCGAGTCCCGCAGGGGGCGCCATTAGCAGCAGTTGCTTAGTTTATAAAATAATTTTAAGCCAGGCCGGAGCTGGAGGCCTCTTTTGACATCGCCCGAAATTGTCCTGTTATGCAGCCACATTACCATGAAATGTTTGCGAGAAGCCTTAGCAATGGTCTAAGCGAGGACCAAATAAAAAATGCAATATGCAAAGAATCAAATATACATTATATGTAAGTTTAACGAGACAAATGCATGCTCGATAAATATGTCAAATACATAGAAGTTTAAATAAATAATGATTTATGAGCTTATTAATCAAGGTTGTCTGTTTGAAATGCATCTCATAAAGGCCGCCGATCAGATAATCAATGGCCCGATTAAGTTGTAGCCACGGATTTTTATGGTTGTAGTCAATAAGATTATCACACTAACAACATATCAAGCACAGCGTAAAACCGATGTCACAGGTCGCGTCAGATGAGATAAGATCGTAGTTACATAATATTAACAATCTTTTAAATCTCCCATGACACTATGCCGTCCCGTGCTATCCGTGTGGTGTCCAGATTAAGAATATAGCACCACTCCATCTCCTCCCGAGGTCGTAAAAGGCGACTAAGGGACTCTAAACCAGAGGGATGGGCAGCAGTGTCCTTTCTGTGGAACAGTAGCCATTCTGCGCTCACCAACCCGCCTGCCAAGCGTGGTCATACTGGCAAATTCCCCCAATATGATGACACAGTTGTGGAAATCGATGAGGGAGGCCTTTGTTCAGTAGTGGACATTGTATGGCCGATATAATGACTATGCCACAGTGGTCAAACTCGGATATCTATGGGTCAAACAGACGCTGTATCATTCATGAGTTGACATGTTCACGCCACCAAATTTCTAGTACATACATAAAAATTTTATCCATTGCTTGTGGCAATGTTTTGTCAGTCTGTCCGGACTTTCAAAGTAGTAAGGAAATAAGTTGAAAACTTCACTTGTATAACGTCTTTTTAATTAATTTAGGTTTTGTCTCCGAACAAGGAATATAGCAAAACTCCATCTCCTTCCATGGATGCCGTAAAAGGCGACTAAGTGACTGTTAACCAGAAGGATGGGCAGCATCGACCCTTCTGTGGAACAGCAGCCATTCTGCGCTCACCATCCCGCCTGCCAAGCGCGGTGAGTGCTGGCAAATCCCCTGATGTTGATGACTACACACGGCATGTAACTGGTCGTTGTGGAAATCTATTACGGAAACCTTTGCCCAGCAGTAGACGTAATTTTGGCTGACATGATGTAAATGATGATGATAGCATCTTGTGATAATCAATGTCGAAAAACAAAAAGGATACGAAAAAAATGAATATCGTAATTTATTTGAACAACTTTGACGCAAATAGAGTTGTTCTATATGTGGTAGCATGCGTAGGAACCGTGAACAATGCTATTGAACGCAAACGCTTGACGTATTTGCTAAACACACTTTATCTATAGACCAAACTAACTACTATCATGGACTACACTAAATTAATTAACTTTAGCGGCAATATCTTGTAAAATATATTGATAGCCCAAAGTTTTACGGACTCGATTTTTTAGAATTTTTTAGATTAAGGTCACGGGTATGTATCAATGTGACTTTTTCACGGACAACAATGACTTTGACGGTGAATTAAACATCGTGAGGAATCTTGGATCAAATCATTTGAAATCGCTAACACGCTGTGAGCAAGGGTGGTGATCAATGAACTCCGTATGAAAATAGGGTTTTGCGCTGCTGTGGGACAGTTACGCATTACCCATCATATAATTTCGGCCGAATGAAGTCCACTGCTGGACACAGGCCTCCCCCTAAGATCGCCGTAACGACCGGTCAGGTTGTGTTGTGTGCTCATAGGGAGGTTTTACCATAATCATCACGGATCGGTTAACGGGTTGACGACCCCAGTTGAGTGAACTCGAAGGACGCTGCTGCCCATCCTCCGGCTAATCCCATAGCCGCATTTTACTATACCCAGGGTTTGAGACGGGGTGGTGGTATTCTAAGCCGGCACAACATGAATCAAATGATCTGAAATCGCCAACACGCTGTGAGCAGGTGTGGTGGTCATTGCTCAGTCCTTCTCAATATGAAAATAGGCTTTTGAGCAGTGGGACTGTTACAGGCTGCAGTACCATAAGCGAGAATAACTAATCGTAAATCCATTATTAATATAATACACATAAAAAGTTGTGAGAGATAACATGCGCACGAGTTTCTCAACAAACACCCGATCGAAACATACAAGGTTCAAGTCAATGTCAATAATTATGTTTTTAGCATTCCACGATGAGTCACCGATTTTCTCACCGCCTGCTTACATCTAGTCTATAGCGAAATAAATCAATTAATAATTATTGAAGGTTCATCAAAGTGACGTATCAAACTTAGTCTTTACTGTATTTAGTTTAGATATTGAGAGCTATTTGAATAGCAATGCATACAGATGTTTAAGGATTAATTGTTAGATAATTATTGGTGGAAAATGCTTGTAGGCTATCTTTATGGTATGTGCGGCTTGTTTTGATTACTGTGTCACACTGTAAGGTGTGTTAAATAGTGGTAATATAGCACATCGAAGACTTTCCGTGTGGTGTCCGGATTAAGAATATAGCACCACTCCATCCACTCCCGTGGATGTCGTAAAAGGCGACTAAGGGAATCTAAACCAGAGGGATGGGCAGCAGCGTCCCTTTTGTGAACCGGTAGCCAAACTGCGCTCACCAACCCGCCTGCCAAGCGTGGTGAATATTGGCAAATACCCCCGAAATGATGACACAGTTGTGGAATCTATGGGGGAGGCCTTTGTTCAACAGTGGACGTATAAATGGCCGATATGATTGATTGATGATTGAAGACAATAGTGGCGCTATGCATAAATCACGATATTTCAATATGGCCGTTTAAACGTTTACCACTGTTCTCTAGTCAATATCTAAATAAATAATTGGTATTAATCATTGTAGTTGTTTCAATTAATAGTTTAGCTACCTTACATAAAGAATATTCGATAAAAGAAAACAAATACGTACGAAATATATATAAGTATATATATATATATATATAGAAATATGAACTAGATGTCGCACGATATACACGATATACTTTACACATTATGTTTCAGTAGATAGTTTGCGCTCGTCTTGTAAAATTACTTTTCTTGTATACATCGCAGTGACGAGACAAGCATCTCATTCGCCTGGTGTCCTTCGCCTTCCCTTTACAATTGTCATGCTACCCAGAACTAGTCCTGCGTGGCACCTCACTGCGCTCCTCACCTTGAGACATTAGTTGTAGGGGCCAACG
This sequence comes from Diloba caeruleocephala, assembly GCA_947459985.1. Classification (NCBI taxonomy): domain Eukaryota; kingdom Metazoa; phylum Arthropoda; class Insecta; order Lepidoptera; family Noctuidae; genus Diloba; species Diloba caeruleocephala. Next base: position 7,334,852 of record OX381627.1, on the reverse strand, counting down.
ATTGACGGAAGGAGGAAAACCACAAATAATTTTAAGCTTAAATAACATAATAAACTCGTATTTGCGTAACAGCATAGTATATATTTACGACATATTTTGCCTTCCTCGTTCAGATTTAGATTAGCTAGTAAATTCTTATGCCAATTTAATTATTTAAGTCTATTTCTACGAAATAATTTCTAAGTAATATTTAGATTTTTGACGGCTCTATGAGACAATATAACTCTAAGACCGTAACTTTTAACATTTTAAAATATTTGATTATAGGCCTATAATCTACCTATCTACCCTGACCTTTTTATTTAACACTTTTTTTAAAACGAGTATAAGTAGGTACTTATTTATTTTTGTCAAAGTAGTTAGCGAAAGTACAGTAGTCGAGGCATAGATTGACAGCAACTAAAATGATTGATGTTTTTGTATTTTTAAGATATTGACCAGAGAACAGTGTTAAAACGATAAAAAGGACACTTTTAAACTGATTCTATCGCGTATATTTTGATTTTTGATTTTCCTGACGTTTCGAATACTTTGCAGCATTCGTGGTCGCAGGATGACTAAGGTGACAGGCGTCGTTACAGATTTTAAAAAGTTATTTTATTTTATCTACCGTACAATTTTAATCAAAAAATTAGTTTCGATGCACGCAGTAATCACTCACAGTGTCTTGATGTTTCTTAGTGCGGTATCTTGTTTGGGACTTTATTATTTTAATGACTGGATTCCAAACAGGTGGTACCTGCCAACCATCTTCTCTATTAAAATTAGGATGTTTTTTAATTTCAATAGCCTCACGAAACATTCTAGGTACATATCGGTTTTCTTTCGCGAGTACTTGAGGTTGATCAAAACGAAGATAATGGTTTGGTTTGCCTAAGGCATGTTCACACACTGCAGACTTTGTGGAGCGTCTATGCTTGACGTCAGCTATATGTTCTTTTATTCGGGTGGCTATGCTACGCTTTGTTTGCCCTATGTATGATAAACCATAATCACAGTCAATCTTGTAGACCCCTGCATCTTGTAAGGGTATGTGACATTTCACTGGTTTGAGAAGTTGGCTGATCTTCTTGTGCGGCTTGAAATAGGTTTTTATAGAAGCACGCTTTAAGATATGACCAATTCTGTCCGTGACTCCCTTAATAAATGGTAAAACAGCGGGCCGTCGATCAACCGTGGTGGGTTTCGGGCGGCTTCTGCGACGGGGATGTGGAGCTTTCAAATTGTTATTTTGAAGAACTTGCTTCACATGGTTAAGCTCCCCTGCCAGGTGGTCGGCGTCGCAGATGCCGTGTGCTCTCTGTAACAAAGATTTGGCCACAGTAGCTAACTGACAAGGATGGTGGTGAGATTCACCGTTAAGGTACCTGTTTGTATGGGTAGGCTTTAGGTATAGATGCAGAGACCCTATTGTGAGGCAAGATCTTGCCTCACAATAGGGTCTCTGCATTCCTAAAACACCTAAATTCAATACACAGTAAAATTCAATTTACTATGGAATTGGAGGATAACAATTGCTTAGCCTTTCTTGACATACTTCTCATCCATAATCCAGATCATTCTGTTAGCCACACTGTGTATAGAAAGCCTACCCATACAAACAGGTACCTTAACGGTGAATCTCACCACCATCCTTGTCAGTTAGCTACTGTGGCCAAATCTTTGTTACAGAGAGCACACGGCATCTGCGACGCCGACCACCTGGCAGGGGAGCTTAACCATGTGAAGCAAGTTCTTCAAAATAACAATTTGAAAGCTCCACATCCCCGTCGCAGAAGCCGCCCGAAACCCACCACGGTTGATCGACGGCCCGCTGTTTTACCATTTATTAAGGGAGTCACGGACAGAATTGGTCATATCTTAAAGCGCGCTTCTATAAAAACCTATTTCAAGCCGCACAAGAAGATCAGCCAACTTCTCAAACCAGTGAAATGTCACATACCCTTACAAGATGCAGGGGTCTACAAGATTGACTGTGATTGTGGTTTATCATACATAGGGCAAACAAAGCGTAGCATAGCCACCCGAATAAAAGAACATATAGCTGACGTCAAGCATAGACGCTCCACAAAGTCTGCAGTGTGTGAACATGCCTTAGGCAAACCAAACCATTATCTTCGTTTTGATCAACCTCAAGTACTCGCGAAAGAGAACCGATATGTACCTAGAATGTTTCGTGAGGCTATTGAAATTAAAAAACATCCTAATTTTAATAGAGAAGATGGTTGGCAGGTACCACCTGTTTGGAATCCAGTCATTAAAATAATAAAGTCCCAAACAAGATACCGCACTAAGAAACATCAAGACACTGTGAGTGATTACTGCGTGCATCGAAACTAATTTTTTGATTAAAATTGTACGGTAGATAAAATAAAATAACTTTTTAAAATCTGTAACGACGCCTGTCACCTTAGTCATCCTGCGACCACGAATGCTGCAAAGTATTCGAAACGTCAGGAAAATCAAAAATCAAAATATACGCGATAGAATCCGTTTAAAAGTGTTTTATTATAATGTGTAATAATCGCGAAAATCTAAGACATTACTACGATAAAAAGGAATTAATATGATATTTCAATGTGGAAAATTCTAGGTTTTTGCCTTTTACTACTTTTGTTTTAGATGTACGATACACTGAAAAGAAAATACAGCTCATTGCTGACCTTTTTAAATACACCATTTATACAAGTCCTAAGTGTTAATCCAACTTGTTACTGAAAGTACGGTAGCGAAACTATTAATTGCAACGACTACAATGATTTATATGTTATTTGTTTAGATATTGACCAGGGAATAGTGTCAATACGTTTAAACCACCATATTAAAACCTCACAATTTTTGCATTGTACATACCACTTTGGTTTTGACAATGCATGTCACATTGAAAACAAAATAAGCCCATTCTAAAACATTTTTCAATACGCCATGAGCATGAAAATAAAGCCAGTGTTATTATTACCTTACCTACATTATTATGTTCTGTTTGGTTTTCCTGCACCCCAAAACGGCCATAAGTGTTGGAATGCCATTTAATAAAATGAAGTATAATTTAATTTTTGTTGAGTGGGGTCTGTTTACTTTACCGTTTGTTTTATTTTATTCTATTCGGAAAACTTACAGCTAGTAACTTACAATGTTCTTAACAATACAAAATTGAAGGCCATTTACAAGTTTTCACTAATAAACAAACATTATAGTATATCTGTCCAACGACATTTAGCATGATTCGAGAATATTCACCGCGCTTTTATCGCGTCGTTCGCGTATTCCCAGTTCGTTATAATTGTAGCGTGTAAAATAGCGCGCTATTTTACTATAGCAAATAGTCTGTAGCGCGCTATTGCCATATAGCATTTGTGAACACCACTAGGAAGGACACCAGGCGAATGATATGCTTGTCTCGTCACTGCGATGTATACAAGAAAAATAATTTTATAAGACGAGCGCAAACTATCTACTGAAACAAAATATGTAAAGTATATCGTGTATGTAGGCATTTAATAAAAAAAAGAGCATGAAAATAAGGCGTGTTATTATAGCTACCTTACCTACATTATTATGTTCTGTGTGGTTTTCCTGCTCCCCAAAACGGCCATAAGTGTTGGAATGCCATTTAATAAAATGAAGTATCATTTTTATTCGTGTTGAGTGGGGTCTGTTTACTTTACCGTTTGTTTTATTTTATTTTATTCTATTCGGAAAACTTACAGCTAGTAACTTACAATGTTCGTTAACAATACAAAATTGAAGGCCATTTACAAGTTTTCACTTATAAACAAACATTTTAGTTGTCTGCAACAATGCCGTAGTTATTGAGTCAGACAATCGTTCTATTAAAATAACTATAGTCTATTCTCCTTCTACAACATTACAAGGCCGCCAATTAATTTTTATTTTGCATTCATGTTTTTGTTCTCATTTTGGCGTGCACCACTCACAAATCCACTATATTGGATTTATTACATAACCCTTTATTTAAATTTTTTATTTTTATTTATACATATTAGCTAAATTTTTAAAAATATATATCAATATATGTTTAAAAATATTAAAATAGTGACCAACCAGCATCGCGCACAGGGTCCAAGACATCGGTGGTTAGGACTCCCGAGAGAGGAACCTGCTCAGAATACGTGCTGTGTCAAGGAGTTCCGCTTCCTGTATTACGCCCTTGATCCAGCCGCCCAAACGAGAGTGTGGGCATGGTCGACGTTCCACACCACATGTCAACAATCTCATGTGCTAAGTCAAGATATTTGATTTCTTTATCTTTTTCAGCTTTCACGAGATTCTCATCATGTGGAAAGGTGACATCGACAATCATTGCGCGGCGCTCTAATCGATCTATCACCACTATCTATCACAGTCTTCTTGGCAACAATATTCCTGTCAGTGCTCGGATATCGGCACGGTTGGTGCAGTGGCTGATACAGTCGACTGCTGCGCACCGGGTCGTGGGTTCGATTCCCGCACGGAACAAATATTTGTATGATCTGCAGGTAGTTGTTCCGGGTCTGGGTGTATTGTGTGTGGAATTTGTGTCTGTAAACGCACCCACGACACAGGAGAAATCCTAGTGTGGGGCAACGTTTTTAAAAACCAAACCAAAGTGCAGAAAGAACGATCCCAGTACAAAGTTTTCAAGAACTGGTACCAGTTGTATACAACAATATAAAAATACAAAAACAACCTTGCGGCATCTCAGATTCCACAAGGTTAAACCGGTTACCACACGGGTAACCGTTGTAACTACATTAAAAACTTTTTATTATCATCCATCCATACATCCTGGCGTACATATTCACTGCTGAACATCGCCTCCCAAAGATCACTACAATGAGCGGTCATTATAGATGATATTGCCATAATCACCACGCTTAGCAAGCGGATTGGCGATCGCAGTTGAGTTGCTAATGTACTAGAAGGAAGCTGCTCCACACTGTGGCTAATGCCATAATCGCTTTTTACGACACCCACGGGATGAGATGGGTTGGTGCTATTCTTTCCCGGCACCACACGGCATTTGGCTCGTAGACTCCAGGATATAATATAAAGTCAATATTAAAATAAATTATATTGACATAACTTTAATTATTTCTGCGCCAGTCTTAATTCATAGGAGGAGAAACAAGTGAACCGTACGACGTTGTCGACATATTTTTAGATTTTTTTATTTTAGATAAATATTTTATGAATATGTAAAGATTTATCAATCTAAATACCGTACGACGTTGCCTTCTAATTGACATTGGCGACTTTGTGGAAGATACTCTACAGAAGCCATAATCTAAGAGAAGAAGAAGGAATTTATAGGATTTTCTAACAAACTCGGGGCTCGTTCTCGCTTCTATTAATGATCACTTGATCAGTAAAGCATTTGTCCATTTGGAGCAGTATACAATACAATACACCTTATTGTACACCAGAAATAACAAAAAGAAGATCCTATACAGAAAAGTACATATACAAAGGGAAACATAGCACTTAGCGATTTCTGCTAGACAACCTGATGATCGAATCGATGATATTCGAAACCCATACAGTCGAGTTAGGGTTGCCAGACGGTCGGGATTCGTCTAGATTGTCCCACCATTTCATATGAGGTCCAGACTCCCGCCCAAAATACAAAATGTCCCGACAAACAGCTGCAGCAAACAGAAATTTTATATTACTGCCCGCTTTCACGGTCGTTTCACTCAGACTGAACGGAACGCCACCTTTTTAGTGTATTTGTTGTAATTGTCACCAAAAACAAAGTAAGCACGGCACCGAGTCACAGCAGTTTATTCATAAGAAGGAAGTCCCCAACAAAGTTCACAAATCACAGTACAGTAACAGAAGAAGATGTTTTTAGTATAGAATAAGAAAGATAACGAAAACATACGATTACGGAGCGAACGACATGAACTGTCCGTCGAGGTAAAACATCTATTATGTCTCAAATAATTGTTATTAACCTATGTCATGATACTCATAATGTGACAAAAATGTTAAGTTTTTTGTCATAATGTTAATTTTATTAAAAAAGAATGTCTGATTTTAATTTATAAAATTATTTGTCCCGACAGCGATCCCAAAATCCCGACATTGTAAAACTTTACTTAGATATTGTAGTCTTCCCATCTGGCAACCCTAAGTCGAGTGCAAGATTACCTCTCACATATAAACAAAAAAGCTCACAAACACGCACACCCCCGTCTCGCGCCGGTCCATGCCGAGCCGATAGTTTTAAATGTCCCTTAATACATTCTAAATAATACCGATCGAGCTGTCCCCAATACAATAGTTTGCTATCCACAGCAACGCCCTAAGCCGAGGTACGTGCCCCGTAGGGGGCGCGCTTAGCGCAACTTGCTTAGATTTTAATATTAATTTTAAGCCTGGCTGGAGGCCTTTTGGCTTCGCCAGGAACGACCGATTAAGCAACCACATTTCCAAGAAAAGGATACGAGAAGCCCAACTAAAAAAAAAACACGGACATTTGCAAACAAACGCACGCTCGAAGAAACGTGTCAAACACAGATCTTGCGTGACAAAAGTATCATATACAATCTTTATCTTTCCTCATCCACCTAGTTCCACTAGCTTTGACGTTCATTAGTAACCTTTGTTTCTCGAGGTTGGAAAAATTAATTGCCCTGCACAATATGAAGTAGGTAATCTTATACAATCTATACAAATAAATAAAATTGAAGTGTCTGTTTGTAATGTCAAAATAACAGCTTTTTACTAAATGCTTATGAAAGTATAGACGGTACATACAACAAAAAAAACAATTTTTACATTTTTTGTCTGTTTGTCTGTCTGTCTGTTTGTTCCGGGTAATCTCCGAAACGGCTGGACCGATTTTGACGGGACTTTCACTGTCAGATAGCTGATGTTATAAGGAATAACTTAGGCTACTTTTATTTTAGAAAATTAATTAGATTATTATTAGTTCCGCTAAAAATACATAAAACCCTTAAAATCCAGTATATATATTCTATGTCAATTGTCTATGTTGAAGTACTCTAAATTTCTTTTAAATTAAACGCGGGTGTCCCGCGTGTCCCAGCTAGTAGATAATATTAAACCCTTTCGGGCTCGAAAGGAGCGTGTATATATTTCGATAATGATAACTACTATATATATATATAATATATATTATTCTACATGAGGGAGGCCTTTGTTCAGCAGTGGACGACTTTTGGCTGACATGATGAACTATTATATAAAATAATAATTACGAATTTTGAAAATATCTGGTATACTATTTACAGCAAGTACCGAAAATTTACTTATTCCGTATAAAATGGCCTAAATTCAATGAGCTTGTTTGAACATACTTGCACCGGCGCAATATGACTGCGACGGTCGCGTGACGCGATCGGTGAAGCCGTGGTAAGTTACAAATTCAAGCGCGTTTTTTAGATATTCAAATATTTTATAGTCTTCATTTCAGAAAAGATACGATATTGAATATCACCTTCACGGATCGGACGGTTTTTGGTACATTAATGTGTAGGCACTTCATAAAAATTATACAAAATTACGTAATGCAACGATGGAAAAAGTTTGCTCCGAGGTTATCATCCTATTAGTCCTGTGTTAAACAAACAGGTATATATGACGTTAGTCTTATTCAGGAAAACTTCGTCCAGTGATGTCTGTATTGTCCATTCAACTGAATAGAAAGTTTTACATTGGTTACCCACCGTAACGTGAATTTCTTTCGTCTATCGTTCTTCTAGCAAAAGTCTAAACCCTTATGAGCTACCAAGAAGGATAGTCTCTTGCGAACCGCTGTCGCAAACGTGTAACCAAAACGCTTTGCCTGGGTGCGTAAGAAGCGTATGTTTAGTGTAATCGTCACACTCAAAGACGAATAGATAATTTTATGCTTAGCTATTTACTATACTTCCATTCAATCTGTGAAGCAGAAAGTTAATGCCTGGAACAACCTCTTAAGAAGGCTCACCACGATGAAGTGGGGTGCCTCGCCAACGGTCATTCTCTCCACCTGCTTGGCCCTATGCTTTTCGGCTGGGGAATATTGGGCCCAGTACAGAGCAGATCGGCTCATACCAAACTGATGGATACAGCTTTAAACAACACGTGCCGGAGCACCAGCTCCGTTTCCGCCGTTCGTATAGTTCGTGCCTTTCCTTCCCACTCCTCACCATCCCGCGCATACCTAAGGCGCGGTACAGCGGTATTGGTCAAGTTATAGCAGAGTACTAGGCCAATATAGTGTGACATTATGTCCAAAGTTATTATCTCTTTCCTATTTCTTATATTCTTGCTTTCCGTTTGCTGTCGACACGCTAAGAAGATGACTATACTTGCCATTTTCGTGGTATCATAAGTATTTTTATTATCTAATTATTTTTTTAGCAATATTCCCAAGTCATTAACTTGTCGCCCAGCAAATTTTGTCATATCCGTCACGGTTCAAATAGTTACACACTGTGAAAGTCTAAACATTTATCATAACCAGACAGAATACACACAGTAGCCAATTCTTCGCTTTTAAAAATAGAATACGTGCTTTCCGTATATTTTAAAAGAGAAATCTATGTGCCACCAAGGTGCCTAAAAATTCTGTGGTATTTCGGTGAGTTGTCAGTTGCTGTATCGACGGCAAGATAGAAAGAGATAAAATGCTTACTGACAGAAAGATGGCCGACTATATGAGATATAAAACAAATAAAAAAGATGTCGTCTGATAACATTCATGCTTTCTAGAGCTTTACCGACAGACAGGCAGACGCGACGACCAAACAAACATTATAGAATAACGAATAAAATATTAATATAACAAGCTTGATGCCTCAATCGTAACCAGTTCTCTGCGGTTAGAACTGACTGCAACTCAATCTACCGGCCGGTTTTATTAAATAACTATAAAGAAGCGTTTATTTATATACTGCGTACTTTATTAAGGAGTGGTTCGATTTAAATAGTAGCCCTGTTTACGAATCTTGCTGATGGTTTTGCGACAGGCGTGCCCCTCGACATCGTTGCTGTCAAACAACAATATTTTGTTCTTGTTTCACTGCTGTCGGCGCTGGTGACAAAAGAGACAAGCAAGCGACTGTATTACGCAAAATTTTTGACGTTTCGCAACTGATCGCTAGACAACTGCTAACGCTATCGCTATTTGATCGGTAATCAGGGGGCCGGGATCTGTTTACGTATTAAGCATCTGGCATGGTTTGCGTCAGGGGTAGACTAGACGTAGACACAGACTGATAAAAATATATACACAAAAGTTTATTCATTTTAGCTCACTCTGTTGCGGTGTTACTGCTATCGCCGTTGATAACTATGCCAAGTCACTAATAGCAACAGGCCGCGGAATGCTACACGTAATACCACTTTTTGTATCGTGTCGCGAGTGTCACGACCTATCGCGTGACAGCAGCTGTCGCTGTTTCGTAGCTAATCAGGGGCCCGGAAAGGTGTACATAAGTTCTCGTTTTAGTAAAACAATTATTTTTATTTAATTTAACTCTCGCGCATATCAAAAGCGCAAATCTCAATTGATCATGGACTATGCTTCTCCGGATAGCTTGGCTTGATAGTTGTAATAATTTACAGAAAAAAATATTGTATTAGGATTCGGTTGAGGCACCAGCTTCATCATCATCGTCATCATTATCATATCAGCCACAGGACGTCCACTGCTGAGTGCTGAATGAAGGCCCTTTGATTTACACAACGAGCGGTTACATGCCGCTCTCATCCAACGACTCCCAACGACCTCCACCACGTTGTCTGTCCACCTCATTAGAGGTCGTCCCACGTTGCGTTTTCCGGTGCGCGGTCTCCACTCGAGAACCTTTTTGCCCCATCGGCCATCAGTTCTACGAGCTATGTGCCCCGCCCATTGCCATTGACTTCAGTCTACTAATCCTTTCAGCTATGTCATCAACTTTAGTTCTACGGATCTCCTCATTTCTGATTCGATCTCGTAGAGAAATACCAAGCATACCTCTCGCCATTGCTCGCTGAGTTACCTTGAGCTTTCTTATGAGGCCCACAGTGAGTGACCACGTCTCTGTTCTATATATCATCACTGGTAACGCACAATTGTTAAAGACTTTCGGCGCCAGCTTCATCGGTACGAAACCTCATTGTACATATATACATTATACACTTCATCAACTACGCTCCCTAGCATGGATAAAACTGAAAATAAACCAGGTCAATCTTATCCATCCAGAATAAAATATCCGAGACCGCTACCTAATCTTATTCCGATAGTAGTATTTTACAGCTGCACTATAGAAATACTGGCACGAATGGTTCCGAGACAGAAAGAGATAGTGTAGTGTGCGAAGTTAATGCTAAAACTATCAGACTCATTCCGTGGGAGTCATTATATGGAGTCTGGGTCTGAGTTCCCGATCCTGATACCGGCACGCACCTCTGACTTCATGTGCGGATCAGAATTTGATTATCACTTGCGTTAACGGTGAAGGAAAACATATTGCTCTGCACACCTGAGAGGGCTCCAAAACGTTCTCAATAGTGTGTGTAGTCCGCCAACCCTCAATAGAGACCGTGCGTGGTGGACTAAAGCTTAACCTTTCTCATCGTGAAAAAGGTCCGTGCCCAGCAGTGGGACAGTAATGGCCTGATTATGTCTGTATGATTATGTATATGGAATAGACCAATGTAAAAAATGACAAGTGTCTTTTCGTCCTGAGATATATAATTAATTAAGTACAAACCTATTATCTTGTCTTTCAATTTATGTAAAATGTTTCGGGCAACTATATGGAAATGTTTATTGCAATAAGACTTAGAATTAAAGGATTTCATACACTAATATTTCTCCTGTATCGTGGATACAGTTTACAGACATAAATGTCACATGCACAAACACTCAAATCCGAAACAACTTTTTTTAACGTTACGTAACGTAACACTAGGATTTCTCCTGTGTCATGGGTGCGTTTACAGACACAAATTTCATACACAATACACGCAGACCCGGAATAACTATCTGTAGATTATACAAATATTTATACCAAGCAGTGATCGAACCCGCCACACGTAGCGCAGAAGGCCAATCCGTGCGTGTAAAAGTAATGTGTAACAATAATGTTTTTTGTTTAATATCTCAGAGAATGCGCGTGACCCATAAGCATCTCAGCCATATTAGGTTTAATCTTCACCTTGAACGCTTATGATTAATGAGTTTTATCTTTAAACTAAGCAGGCTTATCTGTTTTATGGATGGATTAGAAAAATGCGGCAGTAAGATGTTATCAGTTTACAAAGGAGGCTGCTACCGATCTTAAATTACATCCGGCAATTATTTTAATGAACAAACGAACAAAAGTGGTTATTTTTTATGAAAGGCAATATATAAGGTTTTGGTGCCATGTGACTACTTGGGGTAGTCGTTATAATCATTTTGGTACCGCCCCCCAAAAATTTGACAATAATTTACTAAGAACTCACGAATTTTTCATGACTGTCCCTAATAATTTGGCAACCGACTAGTAGCTATCGACGCATGCGAAATGGCTTAAAAAACTCTCACAGCTGGCTATCGCCATCCTTGTCTAACGAATGATGTAGCGCGCTAACTCTCTTTCACTCTAAACAATTTTTAACAGCTAGCAACCTCTATTTGCAGCCACTTTTGCATAGGCAGAAGTAGTTTATCATGTACAGAAAGAAATAGCCTTAATTTGATGAATAATTAATTATGAATATACGTCATAAATGTATAAATGTAACAAAATATTACCTATTACCTGCTTAAACCTGGCTGTGAAGAGGTTGCGGCCAAGTACACAACGGCAATGATTAAATTCACTATTCAAGTTCTCTACGTATATTTCTGTGAAGCGGAGTATAGTTTTTTTTCAATAACTAGTAAATTATTTATATTCCAGAAAGTCGTTTAATATGAATTTAATTAAAAATACTAGCGTGCACATATTAATAGGCAACCTGGCCAAAACATATTGGCCCTTTTATAATTTTATATATAAATTTGATTTTGATTAAATACTTGATGAACGTAGCAATCTTGCAGCCGGATCTCGTACTAACACATACTATATATATATATATATATATAAATATGTTATCTACATCCAACGTTTGAGTTGGTAACCCTTTCGGAACAGGCATGTTCGACAGCACACCTGCGCACTTAATAATGTATATCGTAGCTTTCATTTCATTTTATGCACTGTCTAATATGTTCTTTGCCGAATAAATGTTTTCTATTTCTATTTCTATTTCTACATCGTCCGTTATTGTGTTTATTTATTTTTTATGTTAAAAAGCTTTTATTCGCTGACCTGATTAATAAATAAATTGTTCACGAAGTGAAGTTTAATTTCTTTACACTAATCAAGCCTAATTGCAATATTGATTTAGATGCCAAACATGGGGATCCCGGTTAATCTCCATAGTAACCAGACATGACCATATTGCGCCATAATCACGTCGCATGTTGCTGTGGAAGATGCTGTTGTTCGGCCTCTTGACATTGGGACTGATCCTTTTCCCTTCCTTTTTTTTATTGGTGCCCAGTGAAAATTCTTTATGAGCTTCCTTCGCCCCGGGGAAGGGCGAAGGGGTATGCCGGACTCCTATCGGCTAAAACCACTGGAGCGGTCATCTTCGGCACCTAAGGGAGTGATCCTTTTCCCTACGACATGTTTTTCCACACTTACAGGGTAGGGGATCTTTTAATCTTTATGCAAAGTACACTTTCTTATACTACTTAACTAACTCGTGTTAGTCTCAGCAAGAAATATGCCTGGTAGTAGGCATCATAAAAACCGTTTGAGCCTGGCATGCTCCTCCGCCATCCCCAAGGCGGAGGAAGTCCATGACGATATACCCACGATAAAAAGGCATCATATAAGTCCTGCGTGGTTCTACACTGCGCCCGTCGCCTCGAGATATTAGTTATTTAGTTAAGAGAAAGGTACAAACACACACACACACACTCTAATGTCTAAAGTTTAAACACCACTGCTTAGTGGCGAAAATCTATCACTGCGGTAGTACCTATCTAGTTGGATTCTTGACCACCCAGTGAACACGGTCTAATATCCTACATTCGTAAAGTTAGGCGTACCAGGCATTGTAATTATGTAAGTACATGTCATGTGCCACAGTAACTGTACATACATGAGTAATGGCCATTGCCGGAGATGAACTGCACTTATGCCTGAGTGACGGCTTTGCGAGAGTTGACCAAGGAAATTAGCAGCTAGTACCTACTTAAGAAAGCTTAGCACGCATTCCTATAATAAGATGTGTCATGGAATTTGTATAATTCCCGACATATTTTTTATTTAATACTAGCTGGGACCCGCGGATTCACCCGCCGTTTAATTTAAAAGAAAGTGGATTATTTATGTATAATTTAGAGTACTTCGGCACAGACACTTCACATACAGTACATTGGGTGGACATAGAGTATGTATATATATATTGGATTTAATGGGGTTTATTTTTCTGCACGCAATAAACTTATTGTAAAAAAGAACAACATTTTATTTTTGAAAATGGAACTAAAATCGGCGATCTCTTTGGTAGAATGCACGCAATGCGTTGCGGCTACTGAATAAATTTAAAAAAAGACATTGGCGCGAAATCTTTATAATTTTTCAATTGCAAATTGAATTGGTAGTGACCGTAATTAATTTTACAATAGTGAAAATGTCATCATCTTGTGAGAATGGAGACTCTAATTTGCAAATAGAAGAGAAAGGAAAAGAAATAATTTTCAATCTGTTGCCGTCAAGGTCACAAAGCATTTATTTAAATACTTACGAAAAGTTTATGAAGTTAAGGACAGAAAAATGAGTGGATTCGCTTACGGAAGGAGATTTTCTTACGTATTTTGATGAACTTTCCAAATAATATCAATGTTCAACGCTTTGGAGCACATATTCCATGTTACGATCTATATATATATACTATACGGGAAAAAACATCTCGTTAGTTATCCAGAATTGTACATTAAATAAAATAAACTATTTCATATTGTATTGGATTATTTTATTTTCTCGGAATCGTAGTGAAAAGTAGAGTGTAATACACGGCGCTAAAAACCCATTACTCAACACGACTCGGTTTCTATTTACTCCCTCGCTCGCTTGGGAGTAAAACTACCTCGTATATAATGGGTCATGTTAGCCCCTTGTATAACAATCTACTATTGAATTACGAACATCGAATATAACCCAGTCCTAAAAAGTGAGGCCTTTGTTATTTTTTGTAGAACAAAAAAACCGTGCACCTCTGAGTTTCCGTCACCATTATAAGCCTGTTAATAACATAGGTTGGGTTTACTTTTGTGAATAAATCACATTCTTTTCTTGACATCACATAGTTTTTGCCTCGAATTTTTCTTTGTCAATATCATAAAGGACCTTTTATTACGGTTCCGGAATGTCTACCAGCACGATTACAAAACAGAAAGAGGTCTGGGAAGCTGGAAAGCTACACTATAATAATATATAAACTTCAACTTCCCAACTTGTTTGGTTTTTGGGTTTCATGCCGTTTTCAACGATAAAACCAAGATCAGAATCGTTTGATTATAATATTCTGATAGGCTTAGTAAGAAATTATTAGGACAAATAAATGATTCTATGTATTCCAGTGTGGCAAACTATACGGTAGACAATTTAAAAATATCTCGAATATTCCCAGAATAGCTTTAATTAAAAACATCTTTGCAGATAGAATTAGCATTAATAATAAATAATACCTACTCGGGTTGATGACCTACTTACAGACACATGACCTCAAAAATTACAAATAAGTACGTTGGAGATAAGAAGCTTAGCCATTCGTGCTACTTCTAAATTTATGTAAAGAATAATTACTATCCTAATACGAACATTCACTAATGGACTACTGTCATCCATAAGGATCTGCATTCCTGATCCAGTGTGTCACCGACTATTTTACTATTTAATAGGAAGTTAATTTATACGAGACACCTGCTCTAATATGCTATAGTTACGTGAATACTTCTATGTTATTAACTTATGATCATAGGGCCAATTCTCGTACTTAATTTACACTGTGATTGAAACTTGACCAAACTAAGATTAAATTATGAATTGACTGAAAATATGGTATTCTGCTACTCTTAAAGTTCAGTCGAATTTCATTATAATCTCGATCTAGTCTCATTTCAATCTCAGTTTTGACGTTTATTCAATGACAATTTAGTACATGTGACAGTTCGAAATGTTAGCAGAATACCGTTTTGACTTCGATCAACTTTCGATCCATTTTCGATCTCTTCACAGTGTAAGTTCACGTTTGACGTTGTTTGTTAGTTTAGGAGAATACCATTTGTGACATTTATGACACTGAGACTAGATCGGAACTATATTTTGAACATTTTTAAATTACGAGAATTGGCCCGCAGTAAATGCAGTGCCCTTCTAACCGGAACACTGCTTAGCTGCGACTTTCTGGCATTGGCGTGGTACCTACCTAGCCGGATTCTAGCAATAAGAGACATAGATACTACCTGTAATGCATTATAATAATAGATTCAAAATCTTATACTTGAATCATTCCAGCTTTAATGCGGAATTATGTAACAATACTTCTCTGCAAACAGAAATTCAATGACAAATACTTTTTTAAATTCCTTTGTAACTGCTTGTTATTGTTGTGCTCTTTCATCAACTGTCAGTTGTCCCATATTTATTCACCCAATGTTTTTTTGTGTTTTCTATAATGCTTAGAAGCATGCATTTGCACGAATGTAATATTTTTATAAAAGTAATATAGTAATAATATACATATTTTATTAGGTACCTGTAAATATACTTTGAAATGCTAATTATAAAATTAAGTATTACGTTATATTAAATGACTAGATATTTAGATTAGAAATTGTAGTAATGTATTATGTTTAACTAATCACATCATTCGATTAATGTATGATCTAAGTAGAAATGTAATGTATAAAATGTAAAAAAAATATTGTAATAATGATTGTACAAGTTTATTATTGATCTATACTATCCGGGATCTCCCTACATCCCGGATAGTTAAGGACTGTCCTCCATTGCCCCATACATGCAGTCAGGAAGGTGCGTAGGGTTGCATTTATTGTATACAACTCTAGCACCCTCATGAGCCATGTATGCGGCACAGAGTCATAGGCCTTCTTATAATCTATCCAGCATGTAGAAAGATCCTTGTGGTTACGTCTAACCTGTTGGCTAATAGCCATGTCAATAAGGAAAATAAATGAAATATGATAATATTTCTATAGTTATTTAATGTAAATCT
The DNA here is from genome assembly GCA_947459985.1 of Diloba caeruleocephala. NCBI lineage: Eukaryota > Metazoa > Arthropoda > Insecta > Lepidoptera > Noctuidae > Diloba > Diloba caeruleocephala. The sequence continues at coordinate 7,318,565 of OX381627.1, read as the reverse complement.
ATATATGTTATAAGGTTTTGTTATACAAATGTGTTGCTGTGCCCTAGCAGGGTTCATGTTTGTAACTACCGAAAGTTCATACTACCTATGTAACATCTTGTGCACAACGTGAATGCAATAAATAATGAAATAATAACGCCATGCAATATTTGTGTGTATTCTTTCATATCTATAATATAAAATTCGACGAGTAGTTTAGATGATCCGAGGAACAGATGAATTTACATATCTACATACCCACCATACATACCGGTCAAAATCAAAACCCTCCTTTCTGCTTCGCCGTCGTTGGGTAAAAAGAAATATTACCCGTTTCGACTTGGTAATGACATGAATGTTAGTGATCAACTCCCCAGTTTCCACTAAATATTAAAATTGATTAAAAAATACAATTCCGTACAAAGCTCGTGCCGCAATTTATCTAAATGCTTATCTGTAACCGAACGTAGTTTATGTACGGGCCTTGACACTTTTCATTGCGTTCAATACATAAAACTGCTATAACATTCCTTCTCGGAAGTATTAGAAAAATCTTAATTAGTAGATAACCATTAGGTACCAATTTAATTTTACTCGGTGATGTAGCTATTTCATTCAGATAGATATACACACTTTTGGCACTAGCCCGGTAGATTTCGAGTGCATTTATCTACACTACTTTCACATATGGATTGCGATAAAGATAAAACAACCTATTCATTAAGATTGTTAAAACATATAAATTAAAATTAAATGTGCGGACGGGGGAACGCCGTCAGGAACGAAGTTCCTTGCTTGCAATAATGACACAATATACATCCAATGTGAATTGAAACAATAACAAAAATAAGTTTAAATAATATTTACACATGTTTAGAATTGAGGTTATACAGCTGACCGCGCACAATGCTTGCTGCTCGAATCTCGATAATCGCAGGCACACACACATACAGGGCACGCCGCGATAGCGGCGGTAAGACCCTTCCAATATCTTTGGGTAGGACCAATAATAGAGGAATGGCTGGAGAGGCGGCATGGCGCCCTCACCTACCGGATGACGCAGGTACTCTCGAACCATGAGAGACGCCCGGTTGTCATCACTGCGGAGACTGCCCGGAGGACACGGCGCAGCACACGTTGGAGGAGTGCCCAGCTGCAGCCAGCCAGCAGCGCAGCGCCGTGACATCGTCGCGGCGGTCGAAGAGGTTGACCTCTCGGTCCCGGCCGTGGTTCATTCCATCGTCCGGAGCAAGAGCGCGTGTGATCCTGTCGCCTCCTTTTGTGAGGAAATTATGCAAGCAAAGGAGGCGGCAGAGCGGGGATGGGAGGAGACCGCAGAAAACACATCGGGCGTGGGCGCTGAACGATCTCCGGCCGCCATAAGGAGCGGCCTGCGGGTGACGAACCAGGGGCAGTCCATTGCCCGAACAGAAATCGGCCCGAGATGGCGGCGCGCGTGTTCCGCGCGCGCCTCTCTGAAGGATAGGTGCGGCCAACAAGGTCGCACAGAGAAGGGGCCCTTCAATCATTGACGGGCCGATACCTGACGGGGGCGCGGTCAAATGCAGATAAAGCGTACCCCGGTTAGAGGTAAGAAGAAGGATACCGTAGGGTTTTACCCGGTTTGAGCTCGGCATGCCCCTCCACCCTTCTCAAGGCGGAAGTAGTCCAAGAGGATATCCCCACGTTAAATAAACAAAAAAAGCACACACACATACAACCGTATAGGTATAATGGAAAGACATATAATAGAGAGAGAAAGAGAAAGATAATAGAAAGACATATAATAGAGACAGACGGAAAGAGAGGGACAGGTCGTCTGGAGGGGGCATAACGCTTTTTCCCTTACGTGACGATTTCTTCCAATTCACTCTACTGTAAGCCACGTAATAGAACTTCGTTCCAAAATCGTTCCGGTTTATAATAGTAGTCAGAAATAGAGTAATGGACATAATTTGTTCACGTAGGCTGGCCAACGAGACGCGACGTAATGAAATAAAAATAACTTTAGTAAAGAATCCATGTTTTTTCTTGGGTTGTAGGTAACTGGATAGTTTGTTATAATTAAACACACGTGGTGGTCTTTCAAATTAATATCCTTTTAATTTACGAAATGTTAGTTATGTAAATGAAGACTTAATTCAACACATAGTGTCTATATAAATGTGCGAAAGCAAAATTTCGTTTTCTTTCTATATTAAAGTTGGACAACGGAATTCTTAAACTTTACTATGCAAGTACATTGATTTTGATTAGATTAAAATATGGGCTCGGTACCAAAATATCACAATATGTCGTGATTAATCTCGCTTATTTGGATGAGCAATCACTAGGGCTAAATAAATTAAATTATAATATTATTCATCTACAATGGCACGGTTGTCGCAGTGGCTAAACGATTGGCTTTCTGGGCTACGTTCGCGAGTTCAATCCCCGCAGGGAAAAATCATTTGTATGGACTACAGATTAAGTGTTTATTCCAGATAGTGGTTCTGGATCCACCCAGACCCAGATAACGCAGGTATTTGTGATTGTGATATTTTTGTCTGTAAAATTGTCCCCACGATAGAAGGCAAAAATAGGGAATCGCTTATAAAGAAATGAATTAAAATGGCAACGAATCCATTATAGACGTTAGCATGACGGCTGTTTAATATTCGGTCGATAGGAATATATTTGTAATCGTAACCTTGAATTTTGTTCTTACAGTTACTGGCAACTATAAATGCCATTTGAACGTGAAATAAAACATTTGTTCAGCTGCTTATCTTGCCATGTAGCAATATTTTAAGGCTAATCAACCGTATGTACAATGTACATACCTACTTATTTGGTTTCTATACAATAATTTAACAAATACCCAATACAATAAATAATAGGAAGTTAGGAACTATACTGCGTATACATGTTCACATGTTCTCTTAAGCACGTTGTAATAAAATCAATTAAATGTAATTTATTGTCTGTGTACATTCCTATTTCAAAATCACTATTCAATTGAATTTTGGTATTGTTTTTATGATCCTTTGTATATATTTTAGGACACTAGTACCAGTTTGAGATAATTATAACAAAAAAAAAGCTTTGAATACTGAATGCTGTATTATTGTAACTAAGTATTGTAGAATGTGGCATAATCTGCAGCCACTTTGTATTGTGGGTTGATATGTATACTGTTCCGGGTTAGTACAAGGATGTTTGTACATGTGAGATAGATGTCTGTAAACTGTAGACTCAATACAGGAGAAATTCATGGTTTGGGGCTTATTTTTTAGGTACCTAAATGATAATATTATATCAACCTTAATTTGGTTTTTTTAGACGGTTCTTATTCTATTCGTACAGAATAAACACACAAACTTTTACAAATAGTACTAGTATCTATAGGGGATTCATCATTAAAAGCGCTCTCTATTCAAGAAACGTATAAAACAGATTTATATTGACTATGTTGAAATGTAGTTCAAGCGTTTACTTACGATTTCACCAAGAGTTCATAAAAGTTCCACCGATTGGGAGCACACGGACATTTTAATTTTAAATTCGGTGGTACACGTATTTTAAAATTAAAATCACTCAGTACACGCGTGGTAGGTACACTTTTGTTAATTTCACTTTTTGACACTTTAAAATGTAATAAATTTATTTTTAAGTATTTTGGAGCCTAAGATTTGATTTGATTATCAAATTCTTCGTTAAATTAATTAAAACTGTGAACAAAAATAAACAGCTAAGTACTGGTCACAACACAAAAACGTACGGTAAAATTGAGATTCGGATTTACAGTTTTAATTTCTGTTTTTTACTACGTTCGATATTTAAAACGCGGTCGCTGAGTGCGTGCGTTCAATACGAACATTCTCCGCGCACTGAAAACTTGAGAAGTGAGAACTACTGAGGTCTGAGAATGAGAAGTTGCTTCGCTTAGCGGCTATATTAACAAATAACAAATAAAAAGTCTTGGGTCATTATCGATAAGTCAAAAGCTCGCAGTGTCTATTTAAGTATTTACTAATAATTATATACATTATAATAACGCTTACGAGAAATCTTGAGGTCCGCTTTATGCGAAATATAGGGTGATTTAATCGCACATTTAATTTGCATTAGTATAGATATTTGATTTACAAATATTTATATACAATCTGCAGATAGTTGTTTCGGATCTGGGTGTTTGTACAAGTGACCTTTATGTCTGAAAACCGTATCCACGACACATACTATCCTAGTGAGGGTCATAGCTTAAAAAATAATTAGGTAATCAATTTTATGATTTAAGTACCTAAGAATCCTTTGGGATATTAATTGTTATGTCGTGTTTATAGACTTATTATAAGATTAGTTTACAGCTGAAAACCAGCGTTAGATCCTTGCTATAGATTTTATGACCCTAATTATTGCAATTAATATAATATTTAATATTGACTTAAAAAGAAAACCAAATTGACGTTTTGACATTAATACTAAATACTAATGATAAAAAAGAGAGGAAAGAAAAGGTAGAAATAGAAAGGAAAATAAATCTTCTTTTAATTAAGCAAGGAATAGTAATAAAAGAAAAGAAAAAGGAAAGGAAAGGAAGGAAGATGAGATGATAGGAAAGGAAGGGAAACGAAGGCAAACAAAGGGAAACCAAGGGAAACTCAGGGAACGGAAGAAAAACGAAGGAAAACGGAGAAAAAGAAATAAAATAAAGGAACGATAGAAAGGAAAAGATATAATAGAAAATAAAGAAAGGCAAATAAAGAAAGAAAATAAATAAAGACTGAAGAAAACAAAGGAATAAAGATAAGAAATAAAAGAAAAAAAACATAGAGAAAGAAAATAAAGGAAGGGCAAGAAAGATAGGAAATAACAGAAAGAAAATAAAGAAAAGAAAGAAAAGAAAAGAAAGAAAAGGAAGAAAAGAACGAAAAGGAAGAATAGAAAGAAAAAAAAGAAAGGAAACAAAAGAAAGAAAAGAACCTATCATTTTTATTTACTCTGTATTAGCTGTAAGTTAAGAGAATAAAATAAAATTAACAACGGATGAAGTTCAAAATCTTAAAACTGAAGATTTTGATTAGCTTGATTATTAATTTCGGCCGTAAAATGACTACACTCTTGCTTTGATGCTAACCCGGCGAGACCACATATAGGGTTGTCCCATAATAAAACGATGAAATCTTGAAACGCTCGGTCTATGTGTACGGGCTACAAGGTTTTAGCGACATGAAAACACTGGATTGTTCGACGTATGTTTATCGAGAGTTCTCACAAGTTGAAAATTCAAGCCAAATATTCGAGACAAACATTCAGACAGACAGACAAGCATTCTAAAACTGTAATTTAATGGTTATAGTTTATCATAGTTTAAATAGCACTTAAATGTTAAAATCATAGACAGACCCTTTAATTTTGTTGTAGTTCGGAATCGTCCTTTGCTGAACATTTATACCATCTACACATGAAAAATCACTGCTATAAGGAAATTTTGACATAATCATTTTATACAAAGCCACTGGTTTGCTGATTAACTCGCCATACAGTGGTATACATATTGAAAATACACACTTATTGGCTAATGACGCGGAAAAATCTTAGATACTATTAAATGTGAAAGTTGGCTAAGACTCGACCACGCTCACACGGCTTACACTGATTATAATAAAATTTGGCGTAGGTGTAGATTATGTCGAGGAAATAAGACAAAGGATACCAAGTTTCCTAAAAACACCACTCAAAACCTGTGAAATGAATTGACGCATAGTGGCGACTTAAATAGTAATCCATAGCATATTATGGCATTTTCTGATTATCATAGCGATTTTTTTTCTAGTGTCACGTTTATTTGAAGGTAAATAGTATAATATTCTATGTTAGCTTTAACAAATAATATGTTTGCGTACTTAAAGCACACAGTTTTAAGATGACATAACATGAAGTTATATTGTTGTCTCTATGCTAATTGAATATTTAACTACATCATTTTTATGATCTTCAAATAGTAACATAAATTTATAGTATTTTCTTGTCCCTTAAAGTAATATGTATATTACCCTGATTTTAGCATATCGTTTATTATTAGACACCACAGAAATAGAAAGTAAGGAGAAGTGGTACGGGGGCGTTACCGCGCCACCGCGACATGCCCAATTTGGGCCATCCGGAAAAAATAGCCGTTTTATAACATATTTGTTAAATTGTCGTGTTGTTCGGGGAAAACATGCAAAAATCGAAGCGAAAATAATAATAACTTTATCAAGGAAGGGATCATATACAATATGCAAGTGAAGGGATTTTCTTGTATTTGTTTATAAAAAGAATAAATCAAAAATTATTGTTTTCTTTATTATGTTACATTTGGATTGATGGAGCAGAACGACATTATTATTTTTGTATAAAATTCAATGCTTCTTATCTACCAATTTTAACTAGCCATCGGTGAATAACAAACGCAGTGAATAGAACAGTGATTGGTACTCCCAATAATCTTACGCGTTGCGTGGTACGGCTGTCGTTTGCGGTCTGTGCGCTCGGTATGATTGGCTACCTACAAAGTGTTTTAGTATGAGAAGCCAATTATAATGTTGTGTTTATTCAGTTCATTGGATGAGAACTTTTAACTGTGTGCATTAGTGTGCTTTTATGAAGAATGGTAGTGGGAAAATGGATTTCTAGGCTCGCATACATTTTGATTCCAATATCTTTGTTAGACACCTATATATTAAAAAAATAGATGAGCTAAAATCTGGGTATCAATATTATACAGGTGTAAATGTCCCAATGTCATGTACCAAATACCTTGTAGCCTTTTAGGAGGTGAATAAGTGCATTGAACCTGGTAACCCATAAAAGGCGACTAAGGGACTCTAATCCAGAGGGACGTGCAGCAGCGTCCTTTCTGTGGAACAGTAGCCATACTAAGCTCACCAACCTGAATGCCAAGTGTGGCGCGTACTGGCAAATTTGACGGCACGGTTGGTGCAGTGGCTGATACAGTCGGCTGCTGCGTCCCGGGTCGTGGGTTCGGTTCCCGCACGGAACAAATATTTGTATGATCTGCAGGTAGTTGTTCCGGGTCTGGGTGTATTGTGTGTGGAATTTGTGTCTGTAAACGCACCGACGACACAGGAGAAATCCTAGTGTGGGGCAAAGTGTTAAAAAAAGAAAAACCACATAATGATGACACTATTGTATCACAATTGAGGTCACACCTTCAACGTATGGATTTTCATACTTGTATGCAAGGGTAGTCAGTGTGGTGTCCGGATTAAGAATGTAGCGCTACTCCATCTCCTCCCATGGATGTCGTAAAAAGCGACTAAGGGATTTGGCTAATAACTGACGAACTAAATTAGATACAAAATGATATAAAACTGTTCTAAGTAGGGCATTTTATTGATTATTAATGCAGCTTATTTGAAGTTTGTTACTAAATAAAAATATGAAATTTCTTTGTTTTTTAAAAACAAGTCTGGTAAGTCGACCAACCCCGACAGCTGAGTTGGTCGACTCACTATATGGGGTAGGTTGACCATACTTCTTGGCGGAGATGGATGCGTGGGTGTATCACCAATCACGCTCCCTCCGCCAGAGCGGTGAAGGCGTGCCTTCAAAGGGCGCTCGAAAGTTTGAGGCGGCAGGCTCGGCGGCGTGCACTCGAGCTGTGACGCGAGCGGCTCATGCTGCCACAGTACGTGCAAAAGCGCGTCGTTGAGGCTGTCTTGCCGCTCTTCGGAGCCTGGCTCCAAAGGAGCGAGCGCGTCACATTCCGCCTGACGCAGGTATTCACCGGACACGGTTGTTTCGGTGCGTACTTGCACAGGATAGGACGCGAGGTCACGGCACAGTGCCACCACTGTGGAGGCGATCAGGATACCGCACAACACACGCTCGGAGAGTGCCCTGCGTGGACTGCCGAGCGGTGGATCCTGGTCTATCGGATCGGGTAAGATCTCTCTTTGCCAGCAGTAGTGTCGGCTATGCTGGCAGAGCATAAAAATTGGAGTGCTGTGGCCTCCTTCTGTGAGAGCGTAATGCTCCAGAAGGAGGTCGCAGAGCGGGATCGGGAGCGGGCCGATCCCGCTCGGAGGAGGAGGACACGGAGCCGGGGTAACAACCGCCGCGGTGCCCGTGTCCAACACGCCTGAGCCCCCTGTCGTCTTATATTGCAGGGGTCCTTGGGGGTCGCGAGCACGCTTATTGGGAAATATCCGTGCTCATACCCAGCGACCCCCGGGAAGACAGCGGTGTGCATGTGGTCACGTACCGCTGTGTGCGCAGCTCAGCGCATAGTGAGGCTTCGGGGGAATCCTTTACAATTCCCTCGAGAGATGCCTGGGGGGGTGGCCTCTTTTCAGTCGCTTTCCCTCCACTAGAGGGGATGACTGACCGCCTTACAGTCATCCCCGCCGAGATGTGCCTAAAGGCGTGGCACCAATGGGTGGCTATAGATGGAGATCTTTCGAGTTCCTAGAGCCTCCCTACGGTGCCGAAGATGATCACTCCGGTGGTTTTAGCCGGTAGGAGTCCGGCATGCCCCTTCGCCTTTTCCCGGGGTGAAGGAAGTACATGAGGTATTTACACAGGATCAATAAAAAAAATGAAAAAAAATGTTGACCGTACCTAAAAAATCGACTGATAAAGCAAAACTTCTCAAATCAACGTTTTTTAATTGTTAAACAATACAATGATAGTATAACAAACTATGTGCAATTTTTGCAAGTAAGGTGGGACAGTCTTAGCCAGTTTGACACCATATTCGTAAGCTAGCTTACGCACTTCATAGGGCGTCAAGCCATAATAGATATCAGCGCAGTTTTTACATATTCAAAAAGGTCTAATTCTTGAATATCTATTAATCGTTAACGATTTTTGAAGTATCCTAAACGCTCCTCTTGACCTTCAGTGGGTTGAAGGAAAAGGACGCAATTTTGCCACATATCTGTATAATGTTTTGTATGTTATTTCATAAATTCATAATCATAATCGAGCGTATCCTTTTTTTCCCTGCAATTACTTTGTTACAAGCGGTTTCCATTCTAGTTTGCGTTGTTTTACCTCGATTTTCTCTCTGATTTTCGTTTATACGTCATCATTGTCATTTTTTTTATTGGTGCCCAGTGGAAATTCTTCATAAACTTCCTTCGTCCCGGGGAAGTACGAAGGGGTATGCCGGACTCCTACCGGTTAAAACCACTGGAGCGGTCATCTTAGTCACCTAAGGGAGGCTCCAGGTCCTCGTATGATCACACTAGAGCCGCCCACTGGTGCCACGCCTATAGGTACATCTCGGAGAGGGTGACTGTAAAGCGGTCACCCCCCCCCAGGGGGATTGTAAGGGATCCCCCAAAGCGTCCCACGGCAGCGCGACACCACATGCATGCTACCGTCTTCTCTTGGGTCGCTTGGTGTGGGCACGCAGATTCCCCAATCAACGCACCCGTGAACTCAGAGGTCCCCCACCATATAGCAACGGCAGGGGTTTCCAGGCGAGTCGGAATTAGGCGCCAGGGCGGTTGTTACCCCGGTGCCGTCTCCTTCTTCTTCGAGCGGGATCGGCCCTCTCCCGATCCCGATCTGCAGTCTCCTTCTGGAGCATGACGCTCTCACAGAAGGAGACCGTCCTCATTGTCCTGCAAAAGTAAAAAACCATGTTTAATACTTAAATTGATTTACTCTAGTTCTAAATAATACCCTAGTTTGTCCATGTTCTAGAAACTGGCCCAATACCTAACTTTACTCAAGTTTACATAAAATAATTATAAAACAACACAGTAATATATAGGGTGACTATGACTCATTAATCAGCCAACCCCGTACACGTATTGGCCTTTTTTTTTCTTTTTTTTTTATTGATGTCCAGTGGAATTCTAGGAAGGGCGAAGGGGTGTGCCGGACTCCTACCGGCTAAAACCACTGGAGCGGTCATCTTCGGCACCGAAGGGGGGCTCCAGGTCCTCGTAAGATCACACTAGAGCCGCCCATTGGTGCCACGCCTTTAGGCACATCTTGGAAGGGGTGAATGTAAAGCGGTCACCCCCTCTAGCGGAGGGAAGGCGACTGTAAAAAGGTCGCCCCCCAGGCACCTCTCGGGGAGGATTGTAAAGGATCCCCCCAAGCCTCGCTTTGCGCTGTGCTGCGCACACGGCGGCACGTGACCACGTGCGCGCCACCGTCTTCCCGGGGGTCGCTCGGTGTGAGCACGCAGACTCCCCAATCTGCGCACCCGCGACCCCCGAGGCCCCCCACCATGAATTGACGGCAGGGGGCTCAGGCGTGTTGGACTTGGGAGCCGGGACGGTTGTTGCCCCGGCGCCGTCTCGTCCTTCTCCGTGCGGGATCGGCCCTCTCCCGATCCCGCTCTGCAGTCTCCTTCTGCAGCATGACGCTCTCGCAGAAGGAGACCACTGCACTCCAATTTTCGTGCTCTGCCAACATAGCCGACACTACTGCTGGCAGAGAGAGATCTTGCCCGATCCGATCGACCATGATCCGCCGCTCGGCGGCCCACGCAGGGCACGCCTCGAGCGTGTGCTGTGCGGTGTCCTGGTCGCTATCACAATGGTGGCACTGTGCCGTAACCTCGCGTCCTATTCTGTGCAGGTATGCACCGAAACAACCGTGACCGGTGAATACCTGCGTCAGACGGTAGGTGACGCGCTCGCTCCTTCTGAGCCAGGCTCCGAAGAGCGGCAGGATGGCCTCGACGACGCGCTTGGTCACGAACTGCGACCGTAGGCGATGTCGCCACATCTCGAGTGCGCGCCGTCGAGCCAGCCGCCTAAGTCTATCGAACGCCCCTGAAGGCACGCCTTCCCCACTTTGGCGGAGGGAGCGTGTCTGGTCGTAGACCCACGCATCCGTCTCCGCCTGGATATCGAAAGGCGGAAAGCGTGCCAGGAGAGTTGCCGCCTCGTAGGACACTGTCCTGTATCCCCGTGCGATCCGTATGGCCACTCTGCGCTGCAGACTGTGAAGTTTGTTTCTGCAGCGCTGGACGCCTGACAGCCGGGATGACCATACAGGCGCCCCGTAGAGAGCCACGGACCGAAATCCGGGGCCATGGTTTCGGTCACCGGGGGGACCCACGGGCGCAATTTGCCCATGACCATACGATAGGGTCTCCCCCACGGATTCCTGTCCAGCCCCTCCAGGAGCTCGCTCCAGGACCGAGCCTTCGCCTCGCGAATTGCGCTGTTTAGCGACTTCGTGGCCGCCCGGTAGGCCAGATAGGCCTCCGCAGTCTCTCCAGCTGTAGCACTACGCCGGCGTCGGCTTCGTTGGTACCGGCGGCGGGATGCCAGGCAGACCGCGCGCAACTGCGCAATCTCCTCCGACCACCAGTACACCGCCATACGCCGGGAGCGTCGGGCCCGGGGCATTGATGCATCGCATATCGATGTCATCGCCTCCCGGAACCAGGCCGCTTCCTCTTCTGGATCGGGCAAGATCCCTTGATCGACCTCTGACCACGCCGCGACGTTGGCAGCTGCAACAAGCATCTCTCGATCGAGCTGTGTGAGGGCCCAACGCCGCGACTGCGGGTTAGGACCTGGACGGCTTGGGCCAAGCGGACGGAGGGCCACATCAAAATATATGTGGCGGTGGTCGGACAGCGTGACCACCTCCTCCGCCACCCGCCAACCCGACACCATGCTGCCCACGGAAGGAGCCGCCCATGTAAGGTCCACGACCGACTCCCCCTGCCACCGAACGCAGGTGCTGACGGACCCCCGATTCATCAATCGGAGGTCAAGCGATGCCGCCCAGTCTTGTATTATTCTCCCCCTTGGCCCGTCCCGACGGTTGCCCCAAGCCCTAGAATGAGCGTTGAAGTCACCTAGGACGAGCACTGGACGGGGTGAGCATTTACAGCGAATGCTGCGTGCCACCCCGTCCAAGTATCCCTCGAAGTCGGCGAGAGACACGTTGGGGGAGACATAGCAGCCCACTACTGCCAGAGGTCCCCACTCAACCGCGACAAAGCCCTGCCCCCTGTCTAATAGAGAGCAAGGCGGCCCACCTTCTACCGCAGCCCAGTAGATGGCGACGGAGTCCCCGGCACCCACGAACCAGCGAGGATGTTCGTGGACGGCGTAGGGCTCCGCCACTACTGCCAAGGCAACTGACCACTCCGCAACAGTCTGCAGCAGTAGATTCTGCGCGTTGCGGCAGTGGTTCAGGTTGCCCTGAAGGACTTTTAGGGCTGGGAATGTGTGACATCCATCGCCTCCTGTGGGCCTGCGACCAAACACGTATTGGCCTACCATCCCCATTCGGCCATTTTGTAAATCGGAGTTCGTGGACACGACTCATAACATTAATACAGCAAATATGTTGCATTATTTTACAGTCTAATAACCGTACTTTGCAATATTAAAAACTAAAAACATTTTTACTGCAGTATACATTCAGTCAAAAAAGTATCGAGAATGGATGATTTGTTTATGGTTCCAAATTCAAATTTTTGTTTTTATTGTTGTTGTTAGATTAGCACAACTGTTTTCCATTTTGGCGCGGAGTTTCGAATTGCATCTGTTTTTTATATTAAATACAGTGCTGTTTATAGTTATATAATATCTAGTGAAAGAAACAAAGAGTTTGTCTTAAATTTTGCATTGCAGTCACTGAAAATGTTACAGAAGGCTTACGGTAAATCGACTTTATCAAAAACACGTGCTTATGAGTGCTACAAAGCGTTCAAAAGCGGTCGAGATGTGATGGAAGATTTGCCTTGCTCTGGTAGGCCATCAACGTCTGCAACTGAAGTTAACATCGCAAAAGTGAAGGAAATAGTGACTGAAAATCCTCATTCAACTTTGAGAGGGATAGCCGCCGAACTTTCTGTATCTCACGAGTCGATCCGTACCATTTTAACTAGTCATTTGGGTATGAAACATGTTACCGCTCGGCTAGTCCCAAAAGACCTGAACCTACATTCATGAAACGCATTGTTACTGGTGACGAGACGTGGGTTTACGAGTTTGACATGCAAACTAGTGAACAAGCTTCGAAGTGGCGCCTTCTAACTGAACTGAAACCGAAAAATACCACGCCAAAGTCGATCAAAAGTCAAAGTCATGTTGACTATTTTCTTTGACTATCGCGGTGTTGTGCACTCGGAATTCTTGCCGGAAGGTCAAACGGTAAATAAAGAATATTATTTGAGCGTAATGCGGCATTTAAGAGAGCAAATTCGAAGAAAAAGGCCAGATTTGTGGAAAGAAAATTCTTGGATTTTGCACAACGATAATGCGCCTTCACACGGCCATCATTGTGAACGAATTTTTGACCAAACACTCAATAAATACCATCGAGCAACCACCATATTCACCAGATATGGCTCCAGCCGACTTCTTTATTTTTCTTAAACTCAAATTACCACTTCGTGGCACCCGTTTTCAATCGGGAGAAGACATAAAGGAGAATTCGCGGCGAGAACTGAACTCAATTCCGGAAACAGCGTTTACAAAATGTTTTGATGATTGGATTATTCATCGGCGTAAGTGTATCGTTTCTGAAGGAGCATACTTTGAAGGTGATAAAGTAAAATTTGTCCCGTTATTTTCTTGACAGAGTAGTACATACGGCAGTAAAAAAAATATGTCGATAATAATATTTACATTCTTATCAGACTCTTTTAACTGTCGCCGTTACTCCTAAAGTTCGTCTGTCTCCGACACGCCGATAAACGTGACTGAGTGTCGCCTCTCTTTGAACTCAAATGATATTATATATTTAAAAAAGTAGATATGTTACATGCGCGCCAAAAGTAAGAACCAAAACTCCCCCAATTGTAGCACCTCGCAATCAGTTCGCTCAAGACAGGACAACGAGCACACACTGTCACAATCTGTATTGTTTAATTAATTAAGTAATAACAATGCCGTTTGCGTATAGAAAATGCACAAACTATCAAGCAAAAATAAATAAAGAACAGGGGATCTTTATTTATTTTTGCTTATACCACACGTGAGTAATGAACCAATTAAAACATTTTAGTAAAAATACTATTGAAATTATCTATAGAGTAAGATCTAGAGATAATTATCTAGAACAAAACACAGGCCATGTAAAGAAAAGAGACAACACATATGTTCTATCACCGGTGTCCATCAGATTCAACCTGGGGTAGGTTATAGTCAACTATCCCCGGTGGCCCGGCCTCCCCTACTTAGTTTAAAAAGTATTCGTTAGAATAGATGTATTGACTATTCTAATAGTAGATAAACAATTCCAAGTATTCAGTGCTTCCCGAATCATATAGGGCGGGCCTTGATGACTCACAAGATTGTAAACCGCGAATACACATGTGACAGATGACACACGTACGCGAAGAGACTATGGCATACTAATTACTTCCGCTTTGTACACAAACACCGTGAGATGTCATTATAACCTTGTTATTTTTGGGATCTTCTTTAAATAGGGTACTACAAATATATTATTTATTATTTTCTTTATTTAAATGAACACATATAAATTACATTTTGAAATACATATAAAAATCGTCATCATCATTCATCATTTCGACCGTAAAAACGTCCACAGCTGGACAGAAGCCTCCCCAAAAGATTGCCACAACGACTGGTATCGGTTTGTGTTGTGTGCTCATTGCACCCATACTGCCATACCCCCGTATTGCCATAACCGCCACGCTTGGCAGACGAGTTGGCGATCGCAGTTGAGTTATGCATGTACTCGAAGGACGCTGCTGCTGGCTAATCCCATAGTCGTCTTTTACGACACCCGCGGGATGTGATGGGGTACCACCCCAGGTGGTATTCTTAGCCGGCATCACACGGCATATATATATATATTTATAATAGGGCTCTGGAGAGAGGAATCTCCTAACAATACGAATCCTTGACGACGAGAGCTCTAATTATTATAGTTAGGGGTTATTTTTATCACTAGGTTATACGTACCGCGCTTATTAAAAAACAATTTGCTATTCCCATTTTATTTTTGTAATAATTCATAAATAAACTTCTTTCACTATTTTATTTCAGCGGCTCTTTACAAGTGTACGCTTAAGTGTTGAAAAAATAGTATTTTATTTTATTTATAAATGAAATTAATTATTCCAAATATAAAATGAAAATTACAACTTGGTTAGTGCACTGAAGTAGTGTTGGTAGTATATTGTGTCCTATAGTGTAATCATACGAGGACCTGGAGTCCCGCTTAGGTGCCGAAGATGGCCGCCTCAGTGGTTTTAGCCGGTAGGAGTCCGGCATGCCCCTTCGCCCTTCCCCAGGGCGGAGGAAATTCATGAAGAATTTCCACTGGGCCTAATAAAAAAAGGACACGATTGTGTAGGTCCAGTCTAGTAGTTGTAAGGCGCCCGTTATAACAAACACTATAATGTAATATACACATATTTATATATTTTCTTACAGTGTTACAGAGTCAGTCGTTAGTCAGTGAGTCAGCGTAAATATATTTTATATACTAAATGTAAGACCCCAAGTAACTTGGGACCAGGGTACGAAGAAATAGATTTGAGTTTTCTTGAAAAAGATTGAAAATAAGACAGCGCACAATGAGAAGAGCGACGAAGCGAATGGGGATTGGATTGCGCTCTCCATTATGACAACAAGTCAAAGCCACGGTTTGATGGCATTGTTTACGCACTGGCTATGGGATTGGTTTTTTGAGCTCCGGGTCTCGGGTTTGATACCTGCACTAAACTGGCTTTCTACGCTCAGAGTTGCAGTTGTTGTTTCGGATCTGGGTGTTTGTGCATGTGGTATTAACATGTACCGTACATATACAGAACAAACCTAAAGAGGCTAATAATTAAAAAAATACACTGAAAAATAAGAGTAATTGAGGCCCACTTAAATTTCAAGACATTTAACATTTTAACTACATAGTCGAAAATACTGTCGTTATTACGTTTAGGAATTCTCTGACTACAGGAGATTATGTTATTAGATATCATCCATGATTCAGCACAACCATTTCTGACAGCTATTGAGGTCACACCTTCATCCAATGGATTTCCGTACTCGTATGCAAGAATGAGGAGATCCGTAGAAGAACTAAAGTTGCCGACATAGCTGAAAGGATTAGTAAACTGAAGTGGCAATGGGCGGGACACATAGCTCGTAGAACTGATGGCCGTTGAGGCAAAAAGGTTCTCGAGTGGAGACCACGCACCGGAAAACGCAAAGTGGGACGACTTCCAACGAGGTGGACAGACGACCTGAAGAAGGTCGCTGGGAGTCGTTGGATGAGGGCGGCATGTAACCGCTCGTTGTGGAAATCTACAGGAACGCCTTTGTTCAGCAGTGATATGAAGATGTAAGCGGAGTCAGTTTGGTTTACGGATTAAGAACCACTCCATCTCCTCCCGCGGATGTTGAAAAAGGCGATTATGAGTCCTACACCAGAGGGCAATGGGCAGTAGCGCCCCTTTTGTCGAACAGCCAACATTCTACGCTCACGCACCTACCTGCCAAGCGTGGTTAGTACCAGAAAATTCCTCGTAAGTAGACAACACACGGGATATAACCGATGGTTTATACGGGAGGCCTTTGTTCAGCGGTGGGCGTATTTTGACTGATATAGTCATGATGGTGATGCAAGAGTAAACTCGCCTCTTATTAAGAGGAAATCATACCGATAAGGAAGGAATACTTGATTCATAGCCTTTTCCTTCCTCTATGAGTTTGAAGTACAAATGTTTTGTATCAGTTGCGTACCTGCCAACCTTTTTTTATTATTATTGGTCCCAGAAAAATTCATCATGAACTTCCTCCGCCCCGGGAAAGGACGAAGGGGCATGCCAGACGCCTAAAACCACTGGAGCGGTCATCTTTAGGTCCTCCTATGATCACACTAGAGCTACCCACTTGCGCCACGGTTATAGGCACATCTTGGAGAGGTTGAATGTAAAGCGGGCACCCCCGCGGGGGGATTGTAAAGAATCCCTCGAAGCCTCCCTGTGCACTGTTCTATGGTGCGCACACGGCGGCGCGTGACCACATGCGCGCCACCGTATTCTTGTGGGTCACTCGGTGTGGGCACGCAGATTCCCAATCTACGCACCTGCGAACCCAGACGCCCCCCGCCTTTTAGTGACTAAAGGGGATTTCAGGCGTATCGGAATTAGGCGCCAGAGCAAATGTTACCCGGGTGCTCTCCTCCTCCTTCGAGCAGGATAAGCCCTCTCCCGATCCCGCTTTACGGTCTCCTTCTGGAGCATGACGCTTTCACAGAAGGAGAGCACTGTATTCCAGTTTTCGTGCTCTGCCAACATAGCGATATACGACACTACGGCGAGCAGAGAGAAATCTTGCCCGATCCGATCGACCAAGATCCATCGCTCGGCAGCCCACGCAGGGCAGCCGAAACAACCGTGCCCGGTGAACACTTGCGTTAGGCAGTAGGGGACGCGCACGTTACTTCTGAGCCAGGCTCTGAAGAGTGGCAGGACAGCCGTGACGACGCGCTTGGTCGCAAACTGCATCCACAGGCGGTGACGCCACATTCCAAGTGCGCGGCGCTGCGTATCAACCTGACGACGTAAACGTCATCATCTTCATTCAACGAAGTCGATCTATTTCCAAGGTACATTAGTACATAGATATCGTTTCCCACAGCTCGTAAACGTCAAATACTAAACATGAACTACAGCAAGGTACCATGTATGTCACCATTGGTGATGAGAGAATATTGCCATAACCACCACCACAGTGGTGGTCCCTTGGGTAACGGAATGGTGATCACAACATGGATTGGCGAAGTTTTGTCGAAATGGGGTTGCATAAAAGAGATGCATGACTGATTGTTCAAATTATATGCAACTTATTTTTGTTGGTTTTTGCCGTTGCACTCGTAGACATTTCAGAGAAATGTGGTTGCTTAACCGATCGTTTCTGGTGAAGCCAAAAGAGGCCTCCAGCCAGGCTTAAAATTAATATTGCATGCTGAGCAACTTGCACTAAGGGCGACCCTGGGCGTTGCTGGAGATAACAAGCTTTTGTGGACAGCCGGATCGGTATTATTTAAAAAGTATGGCAACAAGGCACCGAGTGATGACAGAATTACGTCAGAGCTTCTGAAAGCGGGTTAAACACATGTATTCAAAGTCCTTCAGAAGCTATTCCCTTCCGTCTTACTCGTGGGAACAACGCCGGAAGCCTAGAAACGAGTCGAAGCGGTCCTCTTCTTCAAAATGCGTAATAATATGCTGTTAAAGATTTATAGACTCACCTCAGTTCTCAGCTATATTTATAAGGACCCCTAAAAGCGGGTCATCACTAACCGTCTTGAGCACAGGTTTAATAACATCTAGCCTCCCAAACAAGTCGTTTTTCGAAAAGGTTTTAGTACCATAGACCATATCCATAGGCTGCGGAAACTTACACAGAAGATCCGTATCGTATAGTCTACCACTTTACTTAGTGATTGCAGACTATGAGAAAGCCTTCGATTCGATCGTAACCTTGGCGGGGCTGGAATCTCTGCAACGGTGTCACATTGACTATCGGTAAATCGTAGTATTAAAGTGCATAAACAAAAACGCAACCAGAGCGGTGTAAGACATGGGGACGTTATTTCCTCGAAACTGTTTACCACTGCAATGGGCAGGGAGCCATAGCCCCCCTAAACTGTAGGACCAAAGACCTAATATCAAAATATATTTTTTTTAAAGCAATGCCCCATACTAGGATTTCTCCTGTGTCGTGGGTACGTTTACAGACATGAATTAAAACGCTCGCACGCTCACTTGTGTGTATTGGAGCAGATTTGAAAAAACAGTGTAGTTCGTGCTGGACATCGTTTCTTAATAACACCTGCAAGTGTATAAATAAATAAAATACATTTCAATGTTTTTTATATATAGTAAGTACAACTAACGTGGCAAATAAGTATACGGCCCACCTGATGGTTATCGTTTACCGAAACCTTTGAACGCTTGCACCACCAGGTGAGAGTTCGTATACCTATCTACGTTTTCACAATATTGTTGTATACCATATTCATTACAAACTATTCAATCAATTCACCTCATCATTTCAATTAAAGGATGTTCACACTAAACTGGTTAGTAACAACCGGTTGGTATCTCATTTAGGGCGCAATTTGCCAGTACTCACTACCCTTGGCAACTACCCTTGGCAGGCGCGTTGGTGAGTGCAGAATGGATGCTGTTCTACAAAAGGGACGCTGCTGCCTATACCTCTGGTTTAAATCGCTTACAGCCGAAATTAAATTCCAAATTGTATTTGTGGATGTAAAAAGATTGTATGTAATTTTAGTAGAAGTTGTGAGAATTTGAATGGCGCAGTTAACAATATTAAAATATTGAATAATAATTTCACCAATAATGTAATTAAATGTTTAGTGCTAGACTTATACCATTTCATATCTACATTAATATGATCTATTTCTTTATACAAGGTTAGTTATATCGGAACCTGATACCGATTCCAAAACTCGATGGGCGCTGCTGCCCATCCTCTGGCTAATCCCCATAGTCAACTTTTACGGTACCCACGGTATGGGAAGGGGTGGTGCTATTCGTATCCCACGCCACTCTTATGGATAAATTTATTTTACGCCTTACTAAATATTATGAGCAATGAATAACACTGAGATGATTTGCAAGGGGCTTTAGTTCACTGATCTACGGCCTGCAAGCTACGGGTTACGTAGATTGACTATTGAACGAGGATGAAGAAGGAAGAAATGTCTTTGCTGCAGACAGGATAGGTGGATCTCTCTATCAGCCCTTACCACTTGAGAGGTCGTTAGTTGAAACCCCCCTCTTTGCAACATCGACGTGAATTCACTCCATGCTGCGAAGAATAGCTGACAGCGAGAAGCACAAGGTGCGGCGTCTCTTACGCCGTACACTCTTCCACAGTCTGCCGCGCCGTGTTATCGTGGCACACGAATATACACAATAATGTCACCGCTTGTGCGACTCCCTGGCGGTGGGACACGAGTAACCGTCGAAGCATCCGTGCGCCGAGAGCACCTGCTTCAACCACAAGATGAGACTAGTTTTCAACCACCTCTTGAGAACCAGCTGGACTGACGTGAACTCACTCGCCCACGAATATTTGCCAGAATATATTGGAAGTAAGATGAAAAATACTTACTCCTACATTGCATGGTCATTATCACCATGTTTGGCAAGCATATAGGCGATCATAGTACATAGCTGTACTAACAAAGGACGATGCTGCTTCCCATCATCTTAACGGTAATCCCTGAATTGCCTTTTACAATACCCACGAGGTGGCCTTTTTTGTTGCGAGAAATCGAGTTTTTATATGATGGGGGCCCTCTCGGAGTCTCATGTCAAGAATTCGGATCCATGATTTTAACCTCAAGAATTTCAGAGATCTTTGTTGATATTAGGTCTAGGGTCAACTATATCCCAGGAGAATGCCCCCCGGGGCCCCCTGGATGATTCACCCTTGATCCGGCGACGGTCTGCATGATGGTGAGTAGCAACTACACCCATAAACAACAGCAACCTATTGAATTCTAATTCGTTGCCGATCTACGGCTTTAAATACTTTTCTAGTCCGTTCATTTCACTGACTGTTCCTTTCCTACTCTTAACGCGGAACACATCGAAACATACTTAACACGTGGTTTTTATTGTTTGTGGAATTTGTGTCTGTAAATGCACCCACGACACAGGAGAAATCCTAGTGTGGGGCAACGTTTTCTTAAACAAAACAAAAACAACAAAATGGCGGATGAAAGAGATAGAGAACTGTAGTACCATCCCCGTCTAGCCCGTGTCATATATAGACATTTCTGGCGAAGCCAAAAGAGGTCTCCAACCAGGCTTAAAATTAATCTAAGCGACTTGCGCTAAGGGCGCCCCTGCAGGACACGGACCTCGGCGTAGGGCGTTACTGTCAGTAAGTCTGAGTTTAGCTTTATGTTTAAGGAGATACAGGGGAGAGAGGGAAGGCGGCAGTCGCTTATTATTTCTGTTGAGTTAAACAAAAAAAAGTGAATGTTCATTGGATAACTGTTTATTAATAACAAGTCTTCATCTTACAATGTATAATAATTATTAGGTAGGTATCGTAATCAATATCACATATTTACATTTTATTTTTAATTTATGCGTTGTTAAAACGCAACATCACGACGACTGACGGCAATCCTGTAAGGACGTTGTCAGAATAATATTATTAACTAAAGTGAATAACGCCATCTAATGAGAGTTAATGAGATATAAATAGTCATTTCTTTTCTTTTGGCTTCGACGAGATACACGCTAGCACCTCTATCGGGAGATTCTATACCTAGCGTTGTTATGTAAACATGTCCACACACGTCTAAATAGTTAACCGAACTTACGATTAATTAATCATAATTTTCAAAAGGAGTTCAAAACTGAATGTTTATGTCAAAAATTTTATATGACTACCAAAAATGCACCTTTTTAACAAGTAATAAAACATTTATTTGAAATCAGTAATATTTGTAAATGGGTTTTTAAGTTGTGGCAAACATAAAAAACACAACATAATACATTTCAAATAAATAAAACATTATTATAACTAATCTTACCATTTTATTTTAAAATGGTATGACAAAATTATGAATCCTTCGAGGACCAATCCAATTAATTTTTAAACTTACTTATAATATTTTAAACAATTACTCTATAAATAATTATTATTAATATCTAATAATTATGCATTATCATGGCTCATAAATTAAACATAAACATTTATATTTTATTCACATTTTAGTATATACCTAACTATATAGTATATACCTACCTACTTAGCTTTGATGATAATTAGAAGATACTTCGATATTTTACTGTGGAAGTGAATAGAGCCGACGGCAAGGACATAGAAAGCGACTTATTAATACTACGCTCTGTCCACTTCCCTGCTCATATCCCCCGCTCACTGCCGCGGACGTGAGCTGAGTGTAAACGACTGATACACATAATTATTTTTAGAATATATAATAGCCGAAACATTTAAAAAAAGATTTTCATTAAAAGTGTCTGTGTAAACAAAAACAAAGAATATATAATGAAAACTCATGTTATGTGGCCCCGTTGTACGCAAAATGCGCAAAATTGTGCCACACGGTTGGGGGTAGCATGAAGGGGTATAATAACATACCTAATCTACCGATGCGATGTCGTTGGCGCGGTCAGCTGATGGGTGCTGCTGACTTGGGTGTTAATTGTGTCGAATGATCACATTTTAAATTTATTTTAGGGACAAAATAATTAATGGTTTAAAAACTATTGTATCCGATTCTATTACTGATTCTGACCAAACTATTTTCAGGTTTCGTATAAGCTGAGAATAATGTATAGGTAATTAACTTATTATATAGGTACATATCGATCCCTCTTTACGTACCGTAGTTGTTATAAGCCAAAAACTGCAATTTTTCAGAAGAGCATTTCAGAGATATATAGTTTAAATGGAAATAAAAACAACACAACACCTCGTAAGCGCTTGAAAAAACCATGTTTTGGTATTTTATTTTATTTGAAACCAGAAATTTACATAAGAATTGCAACTTTCACCTTAAAACCGAAGGACATTACCACATTTGTGCATTTTGTGGCTAACAACTGCTACATAGGAGGTATCGATATACATGCATACACTCGCGCATCGTCACGGAATGGGCCTCACTATGAGCACTTACTGCCAGTGAGTCCCCAGTCGCTGTCATATTATAAGTAAAATAACATTTGAGCACATTCGAATATGACATTTTTACTTAATGTTCTTTTTGTGTTTACATCATTACACGCATATAAGAGAAAGGAAGGAATTTTTATAATAATAAGCTTATATTTATAACCGTGAACAACTTATTTATAACTTATTATAATGGCTCATAAGAATATACAACTCTTAATATCATTTTAAAACATAATAATTTGTTCTAATACCTCGTTTACATTCAGCTCACGTCCGCGGCAATGAGCAGGGAAGTGAGCAGAGCCGACGCAGCGACATAGGAAAGCGACCATTTTACACAATGGCTCTGCCCACTTCCCTGCTCACGTCTCTGCTCTGCACTGCTATTCTGTAAGAACTCACTAGCAAACTCATTTCTGAATTCGCAGTGAAAAGTAGTAAAAACAATACGAAATTTGAGATTTTACTGCGGATTCAGAAGTGAGATTGCTTGTGAGTTCTTACAGAATAGCACTGCTGCTCATTGCTGCGGACGTGAGCTGAGTGTAAACAAGGTATTGCACTTTTAGTTTACACTTTCATTCATTTTATCTCTGCGCCGAATTGTTACATGTTTGTTCATGAATACTTATAAATAAACAGGTTTTTTGTTAAACATGATTAATGGGAAAGGGGTGACTAAGCTACGGGATATTAAGTGTCACTGGTGACCATATTAAAGTAAATGTAGAAAACATTTAGGTATAGATATTCTGTAGTGAGTGGTGAGAGGCAGGTGGGCCCGGCCCTTTCCAGAACATTCTGACCCACTCCAGAATTATGTTGAATCGCTTATTGAACATAATATATAATAACCTATTTTTTTGCGTTACCTAAGTTGTTTTTGTATGCAACACTAGTTTCACTAGTTTATATTTTGACCTTAAACCTAAACCCAGCTGGTGATAGGACTGCCGCAGCGTAGTTTGTCATACAGCTGTTTCTCTAAATCGCTTATTTTTTTGGGAAATAGTTGTAGAACAAAACTTATTCCGTATAATGGGTACTTTAATATTCTCGTAGCTTTGTATTCCCTATCTAACTAACCATGTGTGCTACGTACAATATGTAGAAACTAAAAACCGTAGCCCATATTCGTGAAGGTGATATTCGGTATCGAAATGTGATCATATTTATGCAATCATTTTCTGAAATTACGACTATCAAAAAATAATGCAAAGAAATTCCAATAAAATGGGCTTAAATGACACACGACCGTGCAAGCGTGCTCAAATAAGCTCATTGAAAAAATGTACCTACTTGTTGCAAATATTCTTTGGATATTTTCACAATTCTGGATTCTTGTCATTTTATATAGTACGAGTATCACTATCGAAATATATAGGGTCTTACTTTAATAATGGAAAATATTTTAGGAGGTAAATCTATAGGTAGCAATGATGCGTTTTAGCAAAATAAATAATCATAACATCAACCTTTATTTTATCAAATAGTACAGAGTAAGTAAATCTTTCGCTAGTCGAATTGAATATTAGTTTATTTATTATCAGTAAAACCGATACTTGATATTTGAAATGAATTCTATACCATTCATATTCATATCCATTCAATATTTACCATTATTAAAGTAAGACCCTATATATGCGCTCCTTTTTGGTGGGACAAGGATTAAGTTACATATTGTATTGATAAACATGTTGGCGATAAGAGCTGGTCTAATTTTTTCGCGGCAACCTTGAATCGGTAACTATCGGTATCGGTATAAGGTAAGTACCTTGTACCTACATACTATTTATCTTGTATGTACATAACCCGGCGGTTATATACATACTCAAAGTATATTTTATCGTTTCTGGAATGTTCTAAAACTAAATGCTCATGTGACATTAAAATTTAAGCGCCCTCGAGAAATATTTGCGGTTGTGGTATTACGAGTATTGTTTATGATGATATGTCAAATTCAGAATCTGTGGGTTTAGAATATATCTCCAGAACTTTTTCAAATCTTTACTACTTATTTTGAAAACAACCGGTACCGACGATTTTACGTCATGTCGGAGCACCGAGACGCTTTGGTAATATACCACTAAAAACACACAGGAAAAAGGTTTCATTTGACGTATTATAATTCCGATTTGTTCAGGAAATATAGTCAAAACAATTTAGATTTTTGTGATTTGCGGATTATTCCTTTGGGGCATCGATTTATTGTTTTAATAACACTAATAACTGTAGTCTGAAAATGCACCCTGGATGAAAATAAGATTTATTTTGACGCTAACGTTTCTTTTATAGATATTGAAATGTATATTGTCATGACAAATAAAACCAATGTACAATGATTTCTGTGATTTGCGGATTATTCCGTTGGGCGGTCGATTTATAATTTCAATAACACTAATAACTGTAGTCTTAAAATGCACCCTGGATGAAAATAAGATTTTTTTGACGCTTACGTTTCTTTTATAGATACTGAAATATTGTCATGACAAATAAAAGCAATGTATAAAGATTTATGGATTTGAAAAATCAATTCTAACTAGGTACTTGTTAAGTTGTTTTATGATACATAATAAACTAAAACACTCGAAGACGAGATGGCTGACTCACACATTCATACACTATCACCCGAAATTAATAATCAATCTAATTCAAAATCTTCAGGTTTAGGATTTTCAAATTCTTCCGTTGTCGTGTTACGATCACATTTAACACACAAAAAAATAGATATATGCGTAATCCGAAATCCAAAGATTTTGGATTAGATCGATTAATAATTTCGGCAGTAAGAGACATCGAATCTAAATCTAAACTCTTTATGAATGTTCGACACTAAAGTGTCATTAAAAAGATCACACATCAGCCACTAACGAGATCGACATTAAATCAACACAGAAAATCACAACATTTATAAAACTATAAACTGAAGTAACAAAGAGATAGGATTTTTATCTCACAATAAATATTACTGAATATACTCAATGTATACAGTGTCGCCTTATAAACGGCCTTTCTCACATTAACAACTTACAGATCTAATTAAAATTCACACAATATATACAAATTCAATTCTTTTACCACAAAACATTAACGACCCAACGACATCTGTCTTTATATTTGGTCTACGAACTACTGGACGGATTTGTGAAGATTTACAGCACCAATTAGATTGGGATTCGAAGAAGATTCTTCTGTTTCAATGGTGTAGGTAGCCGTGGAAATAAGCCTTTATTTCTACTGAGAAAATTGCACATTATTGCAATAGAAATAAGCGGAGACGTGTTTGATAATATTGCTAATGGAAATACAAATCTGATTGATTTCGATCTGATCGGTAGCTTTAGTTTTGGCTTGTCTTTTTTATCAATGCGCAAAGCTACGGATATCACAGTACTGAGTAGTGTAGCTTTGAAGAGGCCTATATTACCGACGGCAACCATGATTTGAAGATACACCTCACTTACATTTTCTTATGGGACAGGTTCAATCCTGTTATCATCTTTCTTGACCTTACCTGATAACTTGGAGTAGATTTCCTCAATAGACTTCTGTCTGGTCTCCGGGAAGTAGACGACAGAGTAGAAGCACGCGACGAAGCAGACAACGGCGAAGAACAGGAAGGTCCAATGGATGCCGATCAGTTCGCAGAGAATCGTGAACCATTTGGTTTGCACGAAGTTGCTCATTTTTGCACAGACGTTCGCGAAGGCAGACACGGTGCCTCGAAGCTGAAACAGAGAATTTAATATTGATATATTACTATGTGATATTATTGAACAAAGTTTTTTATGCACGTTTGGGAAATGAAATGAAATGATCTTTATTACCTCGAAGCATGGTACATTAAATAAGTTCTTAAAGTATGTTGAAACCATAGTTTCGTGGCATGCAAAATTTCTAATTAATAATTAAAATGTCAGTCAACTTAAATAACCTATGAGAGGTCATTTTTTGGTGCAGTGGCTGACACAGTCGGCTGCTGCGGTCCGGGTCGCGGGTTCGATTCCCGCACGGAACAAATATTTGTATGATCTGCAGGTAGTTGTTCCGGGTCTGGGCGTATTGTATGTGGAATTCATGTCTGTGAACGCACCCACGACACAGGAGAAATCCTAGTGTGGGGACTAACGTTTTTAAAAAAAGAAAAAATAAATAATATAAATTTAAAAATTAAATACAATGGATTAATTGTGAACTAAATTATTATATATTACAATTCTAATTATTTTATTTTATTTGTATTAAAATATCATCTAAAAAATTCCTTCATGTCATAAAAACAATGCTCTACTAGCCACTTATAAAGTTTAGTCTTAAATTGATTTATCAACTCACTCACAGTGTCTTGATGTTTTTTAGTATGGTATGTTGTTTGGGATTTTATTAATTTAATAACCGGATTCCAAATTCAAGACACTGTGAGTGATTACTGCGTGCATCGAAACAATTTTTGATTAGTTTTGTACGGTAGATAAAATAACTTTTTAAATCTGTAACGACGCTTGTCACCTAAGTCATCCTGCGACCACGAACCCTGCAAAGTGTTCGAAACGTCAGGAAAAACAAAAATCAATAATACACGCGATTTAATCCGTTTAAAATTGTTTTATTATAATGTATAGACCAGTCAAAGTAAGCAGATTTTATACGCCAAATGTCAAACGAGTGAACGCGAACGTGGCGATGTAACGCGCCTTATTGGCTGGGCATCGCATATTAAGCTTCACTTCTGTCGGGTGTCTCACAACATGTATTTTTTTTAATAATTCTAATAAAAATGTATTCTATATCATATTCCACGACACAATCTACATTTCTGCTAGATTTAACTTGACTCCGTTCAACCGCTTGAGCTAGATTCTATGTTATCTTATGTACATACTATTTTTGAGTAGTCTTTTTTTATTTTTTACTACTATTGCGTCCCTTTGGTACAACAATTAAATTAATTTTCTTTCATCTAGTTCTGGGTAGCATTGCATTGTTATGAAAAAACAAGGCGAATGAAACGCTCGTCTTTTATAAAAAATGCAATCTTCTACGAGTATGTCACGTGGACTCCGGACCCAACCATACCCTGCCGCACTGATCACTGGAGGCCAATAATACACATTGGCCGTTGTAATAGGTAACTGAAGAATTATATAACGCCGATGGTACATTGCCATGTGGTGCTGGCTAAGAATACCACCACGCCATCTCATCCCGTGGGTGTCGTAAAAGGACTATGGACTATGGGATTGGCCAGATGATGGGCAGCCGCGTCCTTCGAGTAAATTTATAACTAAACTGCGATCGCTAACCCATCTGCCAAGCGTGGCGATTATGGCAAAACCCCGCAATAGGCCCACAACACAAACCCATACCGGTCTTTGTGGCAATCTATGGGGGAGGCTTCTGTCCAGTAGTGGACGTTTTTCGGCTGAAATGATGATGTTTCATATTAACCAGTACACGATGTCAACCCAACAGCGGAGTTCTGGTGTCTTTAAAAATGATCACGTCTAATGAAATTCTGTCCCTCCAACAACTTGTCATATATTATTGGTCACATGGGGCTAAAGATTTTTGTTTACATGCAGATGTACAATTAGTCTGCTGAACTTTGATGCCAATGGCATGACGGCGCGGTTGGTGCAGTGGCTGATACAGTCGGCTGCTACGCTCCGGGTCGTGGGTTCGATTCCCACACGGTACAAATATTTGTATGATCTGCAGGTAGTTGTTCCGGGTCTGGGTGTATTGTATGTGGAATTCATGTCTGTAAACGCACCCACGACACAGGACACTACTTTCCAGCACACGGTGTCCATTCCTGAGCTAAGCCTCCCCCATAACCTTGCGTACTCACCACCCTTAACAGAGAGGTTGGTGCGCCCAATGGCTACTGCCCACAAAAAGTACACTGCTACCAATCCTTCAGGTTCAGAGTCGCCTTTTACGACATCCAGGGGAGGAGAACCACTCCGGTGTATTCTCGGACACTACACGGAGCACAGTTTTTTTTTCAGTTATCTGGAACGTAATGTCTGTATAAAGTGAACAAACCTGGAATGTAAACAGATCCGTAATAATAATGTAGGATATTGGCTGGAATCCTGCCGCATCAGCGAAGATACACAGACACATCGCCAGCACGGGCAGCCAGCCCGGGAGCCAGATGCCCGACGACGTGACGTAGAACCACGCGGAGAGGATCACCATGCCCACGCCGACGGCGAACGATGTTGTTACTAGGAGAAGCTAGAAAACAGAGCTCGCATTACTTCTTTGACCATCTGCTAGCTCTGAAAATACTATAAACAAATATAAATTAGACGGCATGGTTTGTGCAGTGGCTGACACAGTCGGCTGCTGCGCTCCGGGTCGTGGGTTCGATTCCCTCACGGAAAAAATAATTGTTTGATCTGCAGGTAGTTGTTTCTGGGTGTATTGTATGTGGAATTCATGTATGTAAACGCACCCACGACACAGGAGAAACCATAGTGTGGGGCAAAGTAAAACAAAAAAAATATATATATATACAAATATAGACCAGCCTTCTAGAGCAGACAAATGATATTTTACAAAAAAAAAACTTTTTAATGTCTAATCATATAACGAACATCCTATTCTGCAAACATTTTATTTTATAAAAGATCATTTGATGCCTCATTTTACAAATGTGTTGAATATAATTTATACATTTATTATTTCACCAAATAATTATTTTACCAAATTCGTAATTTTACAAAATGTTAATGTATGTCTAATGTAAATTGTTATTTGATAAAAATCCGGTTCTGCCTCGGTTGGTTTATATTCTTACCTAAACTAAACGAGTCGGGGCCACTAACCTAAGCCCGCAAGTCGTTATAGCGCTTCGTTTACGAACCTATCCGATTTCGTAACGAAGCTATTCTAACCTATATAATTATTTACATTTTCAGGAGATAGTTTTGTGTTTTCATTATTGTTTATCTCAATAACATCCTGGTTTGTGTAACAAATTAGTATTAAAAGCTAAAATAGCAAATTCGATTAGATTACAAAAAATGTTTTTGGTAAAAAAAGTACTTACGAAATTATTCATTATCAAAAGTTTTTATGCTTTGCGTTGTTGTACTAATTAAGGTGAATAAATTAATTGTTTGTCAAATGATATTCTATAAAATGAAAATTTGTCGGGTAATTATTTTGTCAAATTTATTATTTATACAACCAGTTATTTGTTTGAAGATGAAGTTATGAATCATAATTTTGCCAAACGTTACTTCTCAAATGAAAATTTGTTTTTAGTTTTTCGTCAAATTACACGACACCGGCTAGCACATGGATCTCCGCAGTTCCGTAACTTCTATTATGATGATCTATTTGTCAGGGCATATTCATAACAAAATAGGTGTCGTATCGTTATAAAAGGAAGATTACGTTTACGATGCATGTGTTTCGTCATAGATGCTTACTGCATGTTTTCCCTACAACATACTTGGTGACCATGATGCCCAATAGTTTTATTTATCTGGTTAGTGGACAAACTTGGGTCGGAGTTGTTCAAGCCGCGCAAAGGCCTTGGCTTAACGATGGCCGTCTAATGACAACAACCGGGACCGACGATTTTACGTGCTCTCTGAAGCAGCAAACGCTCCGTTCAAATTCCACTAAGCACTTATCCATCCACAGACTGACCGCACCAAGCGTTGCTTAACCTCGATGATCATTTAGCGATCAACGGGATGTGAACACCTCAGAGAAATAAAAAATTGTTTTACCAGATGTATCTTTTATTACGCTGACACTTTTTTTATTGTAACGGGGACTAAACGAGCATAGGGCTCGATTACACACCAGAGGTTTTTTAAATTATATTTTTACTGCCCTGGAATCTAGTCCTTTAGAGCCTACCATTAATTACACCAGAGGAGTCACGGATGTGTTGCCAACCTTTAGGCCAGACATAAACTTCTTCCTTGAAGTCCCCATGTCGTATGCCAGCCATATTTTTCGGGGTTGGTCTCCTGATATTCCTCACGCACGGTACGAAACGCAGCAACATAATTGATACCAACAATGATTGCTACTTCACGTCGGAGTTCTGTGCCGGCGGCGTGGCACTTCCACAGTAGAACCAGCCCATGTATGAGCTCCAGGCAACTAAGACTATAGCTAGGATATCCCACACATAAATGATGGTGCCGGCTCAGAATGCCACCACCCCATTTCATCCCGTGGGTGTCGTAAAAGTCGACTAAGGGATAAAACGGAGGATGGGCAGCAGCGTCCTTCGAGTACATTAACAACTCAACTGCGATCGCCAACCCGTCTGCCAAGCGTGGCGATTATGGCAAGACCCGCCAATGAGCATACAACACACCCATATCGGTCGTTGTGGTGATCTTTGGGGGAGGCCTGTGTCCAGCAGTGGACTTCATCTGGCCGAAATGATGAAATGATGGGCCTGCTTCGATATAGTAGCGCATCAGGTATGTTTACGATGGAAAATACTATGCTATATATTATAAATATGCTTCCAAGAAGTGTTAAGATAGAATGTGGCCTCCCTTATGCGGCGCGTCCGGGACAGAGTCCTAAACCCCGTACTGTGCAGACCTGATTGTTCCGTGGTGCGCAATTGGAACACCATGCATCTAGGGCAACTATGTTTAAATAGTTTAGGTACTATATATATATCATCATATCGGTCATTTATACGTCCACTGCTGAACAAAGGCCTCCCCCATAGATTTTCACAACTGTGTCTTCATTCTGGGGGGTATTTGCCAATACTCACCACGCTTGGCAGGCGGGTTGGTGAGCGCAGTTTGGCTACCGTTTCACAGAAGGGACGCTGCTGCTCATCCCTCTGGTTTAGATTCCCGTAGTTGCCTTTTCCGACATCCACGTGAGGGATAGGGATGGAGTGGCGCTACTGTCCTCTTTTCGTTTCTATCTTCTATCATTCAAAGGTTTGCTGGTAGAAAACTCAATGTTGAGTTAAGCTCGCCTTTGTACATTTATTTTATTTTATATTCTATGTATCGTTTTATGTTTGTACAATAGAGAATTTGAATATATATATATATATATATATATATATATATACTATAATATATAATAAATGCTTATTGGGGCAGATATTCAGAAAAGTATATCTACTAAATCTGAAAAGACTTACCTTCCTACCAGTCTTCTCTACAATACAAGTGGCAACTATAGAGCCCAACAGTTGGACCACCCCTATCATCATGACTTGTTTGTTCGGACTCAGTTTGAGGCTGATGGACTCTGAGGCTCGTTCGAACACGAATCCAGCGTAGATGAGCACTATGAGGTACCCGTCGAACTGCTGCGTGATTTTGATTATGATGGTAATGATGAAGGCCTTGAAGGTTGGTTTGTCTTGCACTAAGGAAGATGGTCTAAATTTAAAAAATAAGACTAGATTGGCACAGTGCGTAAGCGTTCAGCTTTCTGCGCTACGTGTCGCAGGTCCGATCCCCGCATGGAAGAAATATTCGCATGATTTACGGACTTTTGTTTCAGGTCTGTGTTGCTTTACCATAATCATATCAGACAAAGTGTGTCCCCTGCTGAACAAAGGGCTTCCCTTATAGATTTCCGCAATTACTGAATGTTTGGGGCGAATTTACTCACCATATTCGCAGGTGAAATAAAATAAAATCATTTATTCAAAATAGACCAAATTCATTAGTTCTTTTTGAACATCAACATTAGACAGCACCCATATAAGCCCACCCTTCACCGCTTTTTGGTGTTGGTGAGCGCAGGATGCTGTTCCATAGAAAGGACGCTGCTGCCCATCCCTGTGGTGTCTCTTAATCGCCTTTTACGACATCCATGAGTGGATGAATTCTTAATCCGGCTTATTCTTAATATAGGCAAATATAATCAAAGGTTGTTAAAGACTTGGAGAAAGTTTGTATCATCATTATCATATCAGTTCAAGAACATTAACTGTTGAATAAGGGCATCCCGCGTAGATTTAAAACGAAACGACCGATTACATGCCGCGTACATCCAACTCCCAGTTCCCTTCACCAGGTTATCTGTCCATCTCGTTGTCGCCGTCTCACACAGCGTTTTCCTGTGCGTTGGCTTCACTCGAGAACCATCCTGCCTCGACGGCCAAATCATCATCATCATCAGCATCATATCAGCAAAAGGGCGTTCACTGCTGAACAAAGGCCTCCCCCTTAGATTCCTATAATGATCAAGTTACATTTACGCCCTCATCCAACGACTCCCAGCGACATTCACTAGGTCATCTGGCCACCTCGTTGGAGGTCATCCCACACTGCGTTTTCAAGAGCGCGGTCGCCAGTCGACAACGTCCATATACTCACTGATAATCTTCCACACGGATTTGGAGTCAGCTTGCGTTTGCTTCTCGACTCTTACGATGCTCTCGATGTCCTGCTCCACGCCCCTATCCACCACGCTCACGCCACGGAGCCATGCGAGCACCGTCTTGGCTTCCTGCAAATTATCCATACGAAGCATATAGGCTAACAGCACAAATGTTAGCAGAGTTTATAACTTCCCTCATTTTACTCATGACGTGATTGGTTATGAAAGCTGACGGCATTGGTGTCGCAGTGGCTTAGCAATTGGTTTTCTGCGGGTTGCGCGTTCAAAGACTGCACGGAACAAATATTTGTATGGTTGTTGGTATAGGTCTGGATATTGGGCATGTAAACTGTTACCATACAGGAGAAATACTGGTATCTATATATATAAAAATGTATTGTTCGTTTGTTCAAAATCGCAAATATCCTAAAGTTCTTTACAAATCGCAAATATCCTAAAGTTCTTTACCGATCGTTTTGAAATTTTTACACATCGTTGTGTTCATAGACGCGCATGTTTTTATTTTGCCGTGTGGTGCCGGCTCAGAATACCACCACTCCATCTCCTCCCGTGGGTGTCGTAAAAGTCGACTAAGGGATTAGCCGGAAGATGGGCAGCAGCGTCCCTCGAGTACGTTAACAACTCAACTGCGATCGCCAACCCGTCTGCCAAGCGTGGCGATTATGGCAAAACCCCTCAATGAGCCCACAACACACCCATATCGGTCGTTGCGGTGTACTTTGGGGGAGGCCTGTGTCCAGCAGTGGACTTCGTTCGGCCGAGATGATGATGATGTTTTTATTATATTATGAGACTCATAATCTATATATATAAAATTTAATGTTCGTTTGTTCGAAATCGTAAATCTCCTAAAGTTCTTTACCCATCGTTTTGAAATTTTTACACATCGTTGTATTCAAATCGCGCATGTTTTTATTAAACCAGGAGACAGATAATTGTTCTTTTTTGTTCAGAATCAAAATCATGTAATAATGTGCCTTTACCCAAAGCAACGCGTGGCAGGGTAAAACTAGTGGAGCATAAAATAGTGTTGTGCATAGTTTCTATTCTTTCTATTGGACGGCAGTTTAAACGCCATATAACATAATCAAAATCAATCTGTGAATGTCTACTGGTGAACACGGAGAAGCTTAGTTCCCCTACAATATGGTTGAGCTGAGCGACGCTGATGCGTCATGCTCGTAAACGAGTGCTGTCTGCTGGGATTGGTCAGCTTCATGCTGCCATTACAATTTAATAACAAACTTTAGTAAAACAATTTTAAACGGATTAAATCGCGAGTATTATTGATTTTTGTTTTTCCTGACGTTTCGAACACTTTGCAGGGTTCGTGGTCGCAGGATGACTAAGACTGTTTGGAATCCGGTTATTAAATTAATAAAATTCCAAACAACACACCACACTAAAGAACGTCAAGACACTGTGAGTGATTACTGCGTGCATCGAAACAATTTTTGATTGGTTTTGTACGGTAGATAAAATAACTTTTTAAATCTGTAACGACGCTTGTCACCTTAATCATCCTGCGACCACGAACCCTGCAAACTGTTCGAAACGTCATGAAAAACAAAAATCAATAATACACGCGATTTAATCCGTTTAAATTGTTTTAATATAATGTGTAATAATCGCGAAAACCTAAGACATTACTAAACTTTAGTAACTATTAAAATCTGGCTTATTCAGTTTAGACTTTTTAAGAAGTTTACTCCTTTCTCCTACATACACTGTCCTGACATTATCTTTATTTCGAGAACATGTAGTCAAAAAAAATGTAACAAAGGCTGAGAAAGGCCTACTTATTGGTATTTATATCTTAATAGACAATACTCATTAAATCACGGTATTTTCATATATAACTGTAGTTATAATAAACAACATATTGTTTTGCATCTTGGTATTAGAATATAAAACATTTGCATAAGAACGGAAACTACTATGCTATAGTAATTCTTACGGAACTGAATTTTATGAATTTAAATGGTGTTTAGTGATGAGCCAAGTTGCGATATAGCTAGGAAGTGATTATTGATATGAAATTATTTTCTATAATATATATGGATAACTTTGACCTCGAACAAATAGTGATAACCTTTATGAAGTTCTCGCCATTCTTGTTTTTACGAAAGATACAAGGTATCACTATACTTATCATTATGGTTTTAACGACCACATTATAGTATTTAATTCCTGGGACGAAGTATGTAATAAATTAAATACATCTGCATTAGCATTATATAAACTAGTGGTGTCGGTTAAGAGTACCACCACCCCATCTCATCCCGTGGGTGTCATAAAAGGCGACTATGGGATTAGCCGGAGCATGGGCAGCAGCGTCCTATGAGTACCTAAATTTATAACTTAACTGCGATCGCCAACCCGTCTGCCAAGCGTGGCGATTATGGCAAACAGAACCAATGGGCCCACAACGCAAAATAGGTGTGGCAATCTTTGGGGGAGGCTTCTGTTCAGCAGTCGACTGAAATGATGATAATGATGATGAAACTTGCGAAAATTGTAAATCGTGATGCAGCTCTAATTTTTTTTTATAGGTAACGTTGCCCCGCATAATGTTTTTCTCCTGTGTCGTAAGTGCGTTTACAGACATGATTTCCACATACAATACACCCAGACCCGGAACAACTACCTGCAGATCATTCAAATATTTGTTCCGTGCGGGAATCGAACCCACGACCCGGAGCGCAGCAACCGACTGTATCAGCCAGTGCACCAACCGCGCCGCCATATGCAAATACATACCACGGTTATGTTGCGTCTATTTTAAGGTATGTATACTATTCTGGAGCAACTCAATCTGTAAAGAGTTCGTTTTTAAAGCCCAGGAAGTGCTATATGTGGTCTTGAGACAGCAACAAACCTCCAAACAGCATTTTTTTTAAACTTAAATATTCTAACGTTCCCTTCACTCTATATTTATGAGGTGATCTTTGTAAAACCAAATATTAATCTATACAAATAAATAAAATTGAAGTGTCTGTTTGTAATGTCAAAGTAAAAGCTTTTTACTAAATGCATATGAAAGTATATACGGTACATATAATAATAAAACAAATTTAATATTTTTTGTCTGTCTGTCTGTCTGTATGTTTGTTCCGGGTTATCTCCGAAACGGCTGGACCGATTTTGATGGGACTTTCACTGGCAGATCGCTGATGTTTAAACTTAGGCTACTTTTATTTTAGAAAAATATTTAGGGTTCCGCGCAAAAAAAATAAAGCCGTTGAAATCCAATATATATTTTCTATGTCAAAGTACTCTAAATTTCTTTTAAATTAAACGCGGGTGAAACCGCGGGTCCCAGCTAGTATTATTATATAATTAAAAGTTACTGTAGACAATTGCGTGACAAAAATAAATTACAACTAGAAGTCCCATACGGTGCGACAGCTCTCATGAATAAAAGTTTTCTTTGCATGGCACAAGTAGTTTACAACAAGATTATGCCGCCCCGATATTGATTGAATGCAATCAATACCCAACTAACTGAATATTTACATCAAAAGGTACGATTTCTCTCTTAGTTCTTCAGAAACAGTTAACATGTAATATATTAAAGTCGGATCTACGTACTGTTCCTGTTCTTAAAAACAATTAATTTCTTTTTTATTTTAAAAAAAACGTTGCCCCACACTAGGATTTCTCCTGTGTCGTGGGTGCGTTTACAGACATGAATTCCACAAACAATACACCTAGACCCGGAACAACTATCTGCAGATCATACAAATATTTTTTCCGTGTGGGAATCGAACCCACGACCAGGAGCGCAGCAGTCGACTGTATCAGCCACTGCACCAACCGTGCCGTCGTAATTAATTCGTTTACTTCCTTTATCACAAGCACGATCGTTTTATCATCATCATCATATCAGCCAAAGGTCTCCCCCAAAGTTGTCCACGACGAACGGCTACCTGCCGCCCGCGTCCAACGACTACCAGCGACCTTCACCAGGTCGTCGGTCCATCAAGTTGGAGGCCGTCTTACGCTGATGTAAAATGAGTTATATGTATGACTGTACCGTGATTTTAGACCACTAAAATTCTATCTATATCTATCTATATCTCATTTAGATTTCTCAAGTCCTCACTTGACGATGTATTATTACACGGATATTTACACGGATGAAACGCTTTAATGCTCGTCCCCCATAGCATGGTGATTTTCACCGTATATGTTGACCAGCCCTGTGTCGTATACACTGCATTCGGACTAAATCTGTCCACCTGCCTGAACTAAACAGACAAGCAGAAAACTCCTTGCTTCAATTAGTAGTCAGAAGTCTCAAACATCGCTTACAGCCCAAGTTACAGCATCCTCTTCAAACTCAGTAAATTACTTAAATAGATTAAAGTCTAGCTCACGTCAACTTTTCCTTGCTTGACCAGGAATTCGGGCGTCTCCGGCATTGCTAGAAAGATGAAGAAGATTATAGTCGGCACCAGCAGTCCCAGCCACAGCATCGTCTTTACGCTCAGGACGTCAGCACATACGTAGCTCGTAAGGTAGCCGATGTTTCTGGTAATAGAAATATAACATAAATGACACTACCGGTCGAATCTACCATGGAAACCCACAGCTGTATCCCAAATCCAAATAATAATATATGGAACTATGTAGTACAATCTAAAACAATACCAATATATTGTGTATCGGGTATGCAACCTAATGATTATTCTATATGCGGCGCGGAGAGGTCATTACGTAACAAAACAATCTGGTCAAGACTGTTCGTTGAACTGCTACATACATGATTATGTTTATTTACGTTTCTGTTCTATCCTTATTTTGTCAATAACACCTGTACGCATAGGCCGGCTGACGCAGAAGATCTAGAAAATTCGTTTTGTAAACACAAAGTGAATGAATATGGTCAAGACGAAAGTTATGTCGAACGCTCATGTGCCCATCCCATATCCGTTGGTATCCACTTTGTTCTCGAAGTTGTTGACAAGTATGTCTACCTGGGACACACCGTTCAGTTAGGTAGGTCAATCCTCGAATCCGACTCGGCTTGGGAGCGTTCGGAAAACTTAGGAATGTCTTTTCGTCAACAATATCGCATTGCTTCATCAATACAAACGTCTTTCACCAGTGTGTGTTACCAGTACATATAGCAAAAAGACGTGGTCACTCAGTATGGGCCTCATAAAAATATCTCAAGGTTACTCACGTGCTATGGAGAGAGCTATTCTTGGTATTTCTGTACGAGATCGAAACAGGAATGAGGACATCCGTAGAAGAACTAAAGTTGCTGACATAGCTGAACGGATTAGTACGCTGAAATGGCAATTGGTGGGGCACATTGCTCGTAGAACTGATAGCCTTTAGAGCATAAAGGTTCTAGAGTGGAGACCGTGCACCGGAAAACGCAGTGTGAGGTGACCTCCAATGAGGTGGACAAGCAACCTCGTGAAGGTCGCTGGGAGTCATTGGATGCGGGCGGTATGTAACGGTGCGATGTCGTTGTTGAAACCTATAGGTGAGGCCTTTGTTTAGCAGTGGGCGTCCTTTGGCTGACATGATGGTCATGGTTGTAAAATGAAAAGTGGGTACCAACTGGTGATTGTTTGTTTGATTTCTTGGCAGTGAACAAATGTACACAACAGTGAACAAATACGAAAGATTCTAACATCGCTAGAAAATACATCAATAGATCTGGCGGTTTCACAACTTGATACTAGGCAGTGGTAGCCTACTACCCAAACAGCATAGTGTCTAATGATGACGCCATGAGCACTGCCAGACCATAAGATTACTTTTATTTAGTGATTGGCTGTCTCGTATACCTACTGATTAGATTATTTCAATGCCAATTATAAAATTATTGTTAAATATATTTGATTTTATTATTTATTTTTGCACTTTGTGTAGTTCTTATTTGTATAGTTGTATTTGTTGATTTATTAGTAGGTATATTATGCAATATTTATTTTATATACTATTTTTACACCCGTGAATCACCGAATCACCGAAGGATCCAGTTGGAAACCAGCGCCAGGCTCTTGTCTGGCAAATGCTGAACTGGTTACCTGTTTGGCGCGACTGTGGGGCACACAACAAATTCTAACTTAATATTGTTTTTTTTTTTGTTTTATATTTATAACCCTATCCAATTTTTTTTTCGTGTTTTCTTTCAGTTTCATATTTAGTTTTATTACCGTTTGTGATGTCTCACTTTGCTGTCAAATAAAGAATTTCTTTCTTTCTGTCTTTCTAATGGGACCGATGATTTGATTCCGGCCCCGCCCGGCTTCATAAATAAAGTTTTTTTTTTACATTTCAGTGGTTTTCATATTTTTATATCGTGTAGGGTTTTTAAAGTCGGTATTTTTTTGTTAAAAAGTTTTATTTGTTTCTTTTCAATGTAAATAAATGTAAGAACTTTTCCAATTTGGTATCAGTATTTAACACTAAAAATAAGAATGACTTAAATCGGTTCTCTGATCTGAGAGGAATCGAAACTATTAAGACATCTAGATAAGCGCAATCTTTATCTGTTTATTGAAGCTGGTTAAAAAACTATAATTAATACTAAATCAAATGTAATGAAATTTACATGGGACCAACACGAAAGCATTCTGCAACAGTTAAGAAACGAATTGCTCAAATCGGTCTACAAATCCCGGAGTAACAGTGCACATACATTTAAAAAAAATACGCGTCGAATTGAGAACCTCTTCCTTTTGAAGTCGGTTAAAAATACCAATTATATGTAAAACCTCAAAAAATTATAAAAATAATTATAAAAGTGCTAAACACTATCCGTCTTACTACAAAAAAATATAATTAAATGCTGCTTAGCTATTTTAGATGCCCGGTTTTGATAGGTGGTGGTAAGTCTCAAATGTTAAGCGGGATTTATATATTAAGTGGCGTTTCAGTATTTGACCGTCAGTGTAATACAATAGAGACGCTCATAGCCAGTTGCCCTCACTGATCGATAAATGATCGGCGAGGTTAAGCAACGCTCGGCGCGGTCATGGTGTGGGTGAACGAACAGTGGAATTTGAACCGAGCGTCTCCGTATTTCAGAGGGCACGTAAAATCGCCGGTCATAAGCCGGCAATCGTTAAGCCAAGTCGGAGGTCTTTTGGCGGCTTGTAAAACTCACACAAGGTTGGCCACTAACACAAGAGCAGAAGAAGTTTAATAAAATACCGTACAATAATAACACCTTTGACGGCACGGTTGGCACAGTGGCTAAGCAATAGGCTCCGTGACGCGGGTTCGATCCCCGCACGGAACAAATATTTGTATGATCTACAGATGGTAGTTACGATGTGTTGTGTTGTGATGTGTATGTCTGTAAACTGTACCCACGATACTAGGGAAATTCTAGGATAATTTAAAAAACCAAAACCTCGTTTAAAAAAATCTAAGAAGAATAGTCAGCAAATGCAATGCGTAATTTGAACGGTGACGGATATAACGCTATCGTTTGGCAGCCCGATAGTGCTAATATTTAATTGTAATCGCAGCTCCCGAAAAAAGTAATACTGCGTCGGTTTGAGGTGTGACGAAAATGGCTGACTATATTCTCTATCCTTCTATAACAACATTATCTATGCGCGTATGTGCGTGTGACAGCCAAAGTAAACAAACGCCGGCCGGCGCACAGTGGGCTGAAAATCGATCTTCATAGACTTAGGAATCAACTTTGAAAATGTTATATTTTTATTGCATAAATGGGTTTAGCTAACTTATATTGATCAACTGTATGCCATTTTAGTAGGTCTAGAACGTTATTGTTCATTTTATTGAACTTAATCGATAAAATTTATATTTGATGTGCCAAAACCTAACTTTGCGGGCACTGTGGTCAGAACCAAATTTTACCTATTTTACTTGGTCAGGACAGCGACAACTACACAAACCAATATCAAATTCATATTTTTGGCATGATATTTTAACATTTGAAATATTTGCAAAGTAAAACATTTGCGAAATTTGTATTTTGTCAAATGATTACTTAATGAAACGGTCTACTCAAAGCCCTGCTTCACTAATGTTTGACAAAAAACGAATGACAATTGATCATTTAAAAAATAACATTATGAAAACTAATCATTTGACAAATATCTCATTTCACAAACATATTACTTAAAGGGCCCTACTTAAAGCCCTGCCTGCAGGGCCCTACATGCAGTATCTCTGCTGGATTGTATAGTGTGAATGTTTACAGAGCCGATATTTATTGGCTCAGCATTAGTTTTTATAATGTTATTTTTAAAATGATCATTTGTCATTCGGTTTTTGTCAAACATTGGGGAAGCAAACATATATCCTCAACATCAATAAGTTGAGTCAATAAATTTAGCCTGGCTGGCTATAGTCCTTTCCCAAGCTGCGCCATAACACGCGGTCCTCTACCTTTCGCATCCAAGTTGTTCTATCATTCCTCAGGTTATCGCTCTATCTGACTTACCAATAGACTCATCTGACCGAAAAAATATACAGGAGCTCATGGCCATCCGACCATACCGCTAATAAATATTGTGATAAATTGTATTGTTTCCAGAAGTTGGAGAACGGTGCTTCAGTCCAATCTTTTGCCACATAGTAAAATTTCCGACATTCACAGGAAGAGATGGACTATATTTCTTACGGCAACCTAAGTACTCTCGATATAATTATATTATTACCTGTTTAAAATTAGTAGAGATCCTAACGCTCCTCGA
Organism: Diloba caeruleocephala; assembly: GCA_947459985.1. Classification (NCBI taxonomy): domain Eukaryota; kingdom Metazoa; phylum Arthropoda; class Insecta; order Lepidoptera; family Noctuidae; genus Diloba; species Diloba caeruleocephala. Next base: position 7,276,870 of record OX381627.1, on the reverse strand, counting down.
AGATCTATATCACTGATCTCCTTCAGGTATATTGGCAGGACTATGTAGCAGGACGAGCAGGGTATGCCAGCGACAGCACGAGCCAGGATTAGGGCCCATGGCTCTAAGCACAGCAGCTTGATCTGCCAGTAAATCTGTGAACAAGAGTAAATTCTCATGAATATTGTGGTTTCACTACACAATTGCAAAATACCTTGGGATGGTGACAGCAGATTCATAACGACTTTGCTATCAGCATCTCGATAGCACATAATTTCCCTTTCATAGATGCCTGGTATTATGACATCTCAAAAATCATCATCAAAGACTGCGCACTGGAAAACGCAGAGTGGGACGTCCTCCAGCGAGATGGGCAGACGACCCGGTGAAGATCGCTGGGAGTCATTGGATGCGAGCGGCTTGTAACCGGTTATTGTGGAAATCTATTGGGGAAGTCTTTGCTCTGTACTGGACGTCCTTTAGCTGATATGATTGTAATGATTATGATGAGTTGCCTATCTCCTACAGTATACTTAAACGATAATATGTAACATACTGAGCTATTAGGGAATTAATTAAAGATTGATAACCATTGTTCCGTGTGGTGTCCAGATTATGAATATAGGACCACTCCATCTCCTCTCGTGGATTTCGTTAAAGGACTCAAAGCCAGAGGGATGAGCAGCAGCAGCGTTACTTCTTTGGAACAGTAGCCATACTGCGCTCGCCAACCCACCTACCAAGAGTGGTGAGTATTGGCAATTACCCCCCAAAATCACGACAGCATTGTGGAAATCTATGGGGAGTCTTTTGTTCAGCAATGGACATCCTTTGGCTGATATGATGATGACCAACGGGCGAAATTAATATTCAATCCAATCCAAAATCTTTGGATTTGGGATTGAGTATTTGTCTGTTTTTCTGTTAAGTGTGATCTTCAAAACAGATCAAGTTCAAATTAGATTAGATTGATTATTACCTAATGTCGGCCGTAAGAGGTTCAATCTTGACTGGCAGTCTGGACGCTGCAGCCGCTTTGTATTTTTTTCTTTGTTACCTATAATTAATATGGCAGGTGGCTATTGCACGATTATTTCCCTTCTTGATATCTTCAGGGTAACCGGCAGTAAAGTATTACCAAAATAAAGTTTTAACCATAATGCCTTAGTTATCTCTTAAGAAACGAATGGAAAGAGATTTTAAGTCTATTCTATAGATCACAATATGCGAAGTACGGATACTGATGTATGGCTTATTCGGTATTTAGTTTGAAATACAGGAAACCATGAAGTCTACCAAACATTTACCACTTGACTGCCACCAAAACCATCAACAAAGGAGATTATTATGTAAGGCTTTAGCACAATACGGCCTATGTATTGTAATCTTAAGTCCAGACTTCAATGTCATGAAGATTTGAAGCGGAACCAATTATCAAGCTGCCTTTCCACCGTTGATTTGTGAGTATACGTAGCGAGGGATGTATGCGGTACTCACCAATATCTTTGCTTTGTTTTATTTTAATCCATAGCTTAGCTCAAGTTAGCTCTGGTGGAAAAGGATCCATGAAGCGAAGTTTTTTTTCATACTCGCTGAAACGAGGGATCCGAGTTAGGAATGCAAACTTGGGATGCGAGCAAGGGCTGCGAGTGGTGAAAGGCACTCCTTTCCCCTCACCGCACCCACAAACCTCCCGGATTGCATCGCACATGTTCCTCGTACAGCTAACTCGCGAAGCGCATATTCCTAGCACATCTTATCCATTCACTTAAGCTTTGGTAGAAATAGTTTGTGTTTTCTTAGGTAAGCCTTGCCCTTGCTCATCGCTTAGCTAACTGGCACATCCTTGGTGGAAAGGCAGCCTTTTTTTATTTATTTTTTTATTGGTGCCCAGTGGAAATTCTTCATGAATTTATTTCGCCCCGGGGAAGGGCGAAGGGGTAGGCCGCACTCCTACCGGCTAATACCACTGGAGCGGTCATCTTCGGCACCTAAGAGCCTCCCTTCCCCCTCCCCAGGTTCTCGTACGATCACACTAGAGCCACCCACTGGTGCCACGCCTATAGGCACATCTCGGAGATGGTGACTGTAAAGCGGTCACCCCCCCGGGGGGATTGTAAAGGATCCCCCAAAGCGTCCCACGGCGGCGCGTGACCACATGCGTGCTACCGTCTTCTTTTGGGTCGCTTGGTGTGGGTACGCAGATTCCCCAATCTACGCACCCGCGAACCCAGAGGTCCCCCGCCTTATAGTAACGGCAGGGGGTTTCAGGCGTATGGGAATTAGGTGCCAGGGCGGTTGTTACCCCGGCGCCATCTCCTCCTTCTTCGAGCGGGATCGGCCCTCTCCCGATCCCGCTCTACGGTCTACTTCTGGAGCATGACGCTCTCACAGAAGGGATTCCATTCCAGTTTTCATGCTTTACCAACATAGCCGAAATTACTGCTGGCAGATGGTGGAAAGGCAGCCTAACAGCTGGAATTCTACTAGTAGAAAAAATCTTAACTATTCTAATGTCTAGAAAAATAAATACTTTGGTAATAATATAGTAGCGAGTTTTAATACTGTTGTTCAAATATAATGAGCGATAAAATAATCGGTAAATCAGTTTTTAAAGCTTGATAATAAAAAAAATTGTAATCATTTGACATCTACAAGAGAACGTGTTTCTTGACACCTGTGTACTTTCTAAATATAGAGCATCTTCATCATGATCTTTGTTTAGGAATCATTCATTAGTCAGGCTACAGAAAGACAGAAGATAAATAAAAACTGGACGATAACCTCTAAAAGTGCAAGACATAATAAAAACTGACACCCAAGAGCCCAAAAAAAGAATTTAAGTAACACAAGAAATCAGACAATAGCGCTAATCATAGGAAGGAAGCTATCGAGTTCAATACTCTTAAACTTTTTCAGCGCCCTACTTCATGCCTGAATTACTTCGAATGACGTTAAAACCTATTATTTGTAAACAAGAAGTCTTCATTAAAACAAAAAATTGTATCGTTTTTTGTCTTTCCGCGTTTAGATCTAACAATGGCCTTTGAAAACGTAAGCTAAATGCGTGTTTACGATTAAGGTTTGCATTTTTAAAAATTTGAAATTTAAATGGGGTTTGTGAATGTTCTAGAATAACAACTTAATGAATATTTATACATGCTGGTTTTAGAGGAAAATGGTTATTGATTCGTATCAGATAGGTATACCTACTACATGCATTTTAAAATTAGTAAACATAATAATTGCATAGGTCAAGACAATTAGGAAAACGATAATCCGACTATGGTAAACCACGACTATTTTTCTATAAGAAAAAAAATATTTCTGTCATAGGATATGGCGATTTTTTGTATTCAGAAAACTAATTGTTTTACTTATTAACGTTTTGGTTAATATTAAAGTAATAATGTTAAAGTTTTGGTTCTTTGAAGTCTATCATCATCATATTCGCCGAAGGACGTCCACTGTTTAACAAAGGCTTCCCACATAGATTTCCACATATTATTACTGGGAATTTGCCAGTACTTACCACGCTTGGCAGGCAGGTTGGTGAGCGTGATATGGATACTTTTCCATAGAAGTGCCGCCCATCGCTCTGGCTTAGATCCCTTACTTGTCTTTTACGACATACTTGGACGATGGAGTTATACCATATTTCTAAACCGGACACCACACGGAATTCGGAATTCGAAACCAGACGGCACGGTTGATGCAGTGGCTGACAGAGTCGGCTGCTGCGCTCCGGGTCACGGGTTCGATTCCCGCATGGAATAAATATTTGTATGATCTGCAGGTAGTTGTTCTGGATCTGGGTGTATTGTATGAGGAATTTATGTCTGTAAACGCACCCACGACATAGGCGAAATACTAGCGTCGGGCAACGATAAAAAAGAATTCATAAGTATTGTTTTATGTCCGTCTCTAAATATTTATGGGCCAGATTTATTACTTCTAAGAATAGGTTTTAAGTCCCAAAATGACTTCAAAATACCGATATAGTAAGTACTAAAATAGCATTATGCTACCCAATGATTACATCACTACTTAACAATACCCAAAATGTACTGCTGTAAAGTTAATATTTTGTGATGAAGTTGCTTGTCCTTATTAGTACCTTTTTTTAAATTTTATATTGATGTCCAGTGGAAATTCTAAATGGAACTTCCTTCACCCCGGGGAAGGGGGAAGGGGTATGCCGGACTCCTACCGGCTAAAACCACTGGAGCGGTCATCTTCGGCACCGAAGGGGGCTCCAGGTCCTCGTAAGATCACACTAGAGCCGCCCATTGGTGCCACGCCTTTAGGCACATCACGGAGGGGATGACTGTAAAGCGGTCACCCCCTCTAGCGGAGGGAAGGCGACTGTAAAAAGGTCGCCCCCCCAGGCACTTCTCGGGGAGGATTGTAAAGGATCCCCCGAGCCTCGCTTTGCGCTGTGCTGCGCACACGGCGGCACGTGTCCACGTGCGCGCCACCGTCTTCCCGGGGGTCCTTATTAGTACCTACCAAATATGTCTAGTTTGATACTTTAAGCAAATATTAAATGCCGTCTATGATTTTGGGCATAATTGCTATTATACTATAACGATATATGTATAGTTACTATACTATAATATGATATTTTAGCCAGTTATCGACCCTCGGGGAATCCAGCAAAATTATTTGACTTGAATCACGCGCAGCAGTGACGTATTGAGCTCAAAGTTTTATTTATTTGTCTAGTACTAACTGGATTCAGGGCATTGCTTTTCTTAGAGATAATTAGGTATTGTTAACATGTGGGAGGTAATTAATTTCTGAACTGAATAGATTATATGCGTAAAGACAGAACAGAAAATTCTTTCTACTTTAGGAAGTTAGTGTATTCCAGAAGAATATAGATGTTTAGCATGTAAGCGAAGCGTATTGGCGTAGGCCTCCCCTTAGCCAGATAGACTGATGACCATAAGAGGGTTTCCGAGGTGGACTTGTTGTGACGCACTCGGGGGAGACTTATATTAATAAATTGATTAATTAATAAGTTTAAATATCGTTTTTTTTTTTATATGGTAAATAATTATAACTCCATTACCATTACCACTCTATCTCCTCCTGTGGATGTCGTAAAAGGTGACTAAGGGAATCTAAACCAGATGGAGGGGCAGCAGCGTCCCTTCTGTGAAACGGTAGCCATACCGCGCTCACCAACCCGACTGCCAAGCGTGGTGAGTATTGGCAAATACCCCCCGAAATGATGACACGGTTGTGGAATCTATGGGGGAGGCCTTTGTTCAGCAGTGGACGTATAAACGGCCGATATCATTGATTGATTCTTAATATTTTCTAATCATTATTCTTAATAAGTGTACGCGATTTTCCCCTTTATTTTATTAAATCGGCGCGTGTTCTTTAATTGAGAATAGATCATCATAGCAGCCTCAGGACGTCCACTGCTGAACAAAGGCCGACCTCGTCTTCACTCGAGAATATTTTTGCCCGAGAATAGATAATAACCAAAATATTGTCTGTCGTACTCTTATATTAATTACCATGCATGCAGTCACAAACACTTTAAGCATTGGCTTCCGCGAATAATGTTATTGTAAATCAACATAAAAACAAGTTAATTTAAAATATCCATATTTATCTGATTATATCATGTTCACCCGCATAATTAGCCCCACATTTACATTGTTTTTGTTACAATTTATCTACTAATACGTTTAAACTAGCCTTGGTAACGCTGCTGATAATGTTAAAGCGTTGTGACAAAGGATTCAATACATTAATTTTCTCTATTTTAGGAATGTTTTGCTTACCTCATAGTCAAAAGAAATAGCTACGCTTGTATTCTGACTGTGACAGCGGACGAAGGACCCTGCATGTCACTTTAAACTCCATTTACCATTAATAGGGGTCAGTATAAAAACGGTTAAAACTAGTACATATAAGTAGGTATTTTAAACATGTTGGATTCAAAACATGATTAAGAATACCTATACAATGGTACCCGATGATGATAACATTTTGGTTGCCCATACTTTCCTTGTATCGAGAGTAGTTTTTCATACCCAAATTTAGAAGAATGTAACTAAAATAATAAAAAAAGGCAGTTACGATTTAGTGGCTGTTCAAAGTTACCATGACTTTTGGGTATCTATGAACCGAGTTATTTTGGACAGCGAAAATTCTTTTTATTGACTATTTAAATGACTTGGGTAAGATTCTTCTTCTTCTTCTCTTAGATTAAGGCTTCTGTAGCGTATCTTCCACAATTTCACCAATGTCAAGTACAAGGCAACGTTGTACGGTGTTCAGATTAATCAATCTTTACATATTCATAAAATATTTCTCAATAATGAAAAAAATCTACAAAAATATGTCGGCAACATCGTACGGTTCAATTATTTTTTCCGGGGTAAGATTAAACTCGTATTTTGAACGAAATAAACAAATCTTTCAAAATAAACAATTTGCCATTGTGAACAACATACTTCTTGATAACAAGAAATTAGAAAAAAAAACATTGAAAACCGTACGACGTTGCCGACATATGTTTGTAGAATTTTACTTTTTTGATAAATATTTTATGCATGTGTAAAGATTGATTAATATGAACAACGTACAAAGTTGCCTTATGCATGACATTCGCAAAATTGTGGAATAGAGTATATTTTACAGAAGCCATAATCTAAGAGAAGGACACACTTATTTGACAGCTGTAATTTTTTGTACTATAGGACAATTTGAACTATTGGTATTTCAGTTTCCCATAGATAATTTATGTATTTGACTACAACACTTTTGAGAAAAGAATAAAGAACTTTTAAATTCGTGTACTCCCTCAATTAAAGGGGGCCACGGCATGGACAATAATAATTATAAAATTAGATTACGCTAAAATATAAAATATTACGTCTAATGACACTGTATTAAATAAAAATATAAGTTAAAAAATAAAATATAAAATTCAAGGTAGACCACATTCAGTATTAAAATAATGAAATATGTTTTGCTTGTAATTAATGTCGAAGTCAAATGATGTGAAATTTAAATATGTTGTATAATCTGCTTAAACTTAGTTATAGAATCAGAGATGTCTATACAATGCGCTTTCGACAATGTATTACATATATTGCATACAAAGCCTGGGCACAGCGGCGTAATGACAAAGATTAGTTTTTGAAAAAGGAATGTCTAAAAAAGTATATACTTGTTTACTTGGACTATGGGAGAAAACTATAATCTTGATGCAGTTCAACAGTTTGTTGCTGTTTATCTTACCGTTAATTAATTTGTTTAGGAAGACGGAGCCTATTATCTCTCTACAACTACCTTATGTGTTTATGTGATATCTGTTTCATAAGTAGAATTATTTCAGCAAAATCACTGATTAGACCGTAATGAGTGTGAACACTAAGCAGATAACAGTATTATTGTTTTGAAGGCAGTAAAAATATGGCAGGCTGTAATTGAGTCAGTCCAGTTGTATGTTTGTAATAGAATTGCTATTTCGTTTCTTTCTTTCTGATGGGTTTTTATTCTCCGCCAGACGGTACGTTGTCTTGGGTGTACCCAGCTTCTCATGTCACACCCATCCCAATATACCTGGGGCGAATCATCCAGTTAAGTAGGTCCAACTTCGAGAAAGAGGTCAATCGTCGAATCCGACTCGGCTGGGCAGCGATCGGGCTACTTTTTGTCAAAAATACAGCAATGCCTCAAGACAAAAGTCTTTAACTAGTGTGTCTGACATATGGTATAGAGACGTGGTCACTAACTATGGACTACATAAGAAAGTCCGGCTCAAGATCAGTCAGCGAGCTGTGGCGAAAGCTATGCTTGATATTTCTCTACGAGATCGAATAAAAAATGAGGAGATCCATAGAAGAACTAAATTCGCCGACACAGCCGAAAGTATTAGTAAACTGAAGTAAGACTAATAATAATTATGCAAGTTCATTTGGGCGACTAAGGGACAAGAAGTAGAAGAAGAAGCTCCCCTTTTGTGGAACAGCAGCAATTCTGTGAAAACAACTGACGGCACGGTTGGCGCAGTGGCTAAGCAATCGTCTTTTTGCGCTACGTGTCACGTGTTCGATCCCGCACGGAACAAATATTTGTATGATCTACAGAGAGTTATTCGGGTCTAGGTAAGTGTCCATGGGAGATTTACGTCTGTAAACTGTACCCACGACAGATGACAGATTCCAGAGCGGAATAACATATTAATAAATAAATAAAACAAGTTGAATATTGGTGAATTGCCCCCAAAATGCCGTCTATGGGGGAGGCCTTTATCCAGCAGTGGACGTTCTTTGACTAATATGATGAAGTTATTCTATTAATTAAATGCACCAACAGTGCATACATACAGCATTGTTCTTAAAATAGACCTAAAGGCATCTTCTTGTTTCTACCTTGCATTTCCCGGAGTTCTGCCCATGATAAGTATCAGTGTTTTCTCTTTTTTCTATACTCTATTCAAATAAATTCCGACAATGACCGCTTTTGTTAGAAAAGCGTTGTTTTGTTATAATGTTGATGATGATATTCACCGAAGAATAGGTTCATGTGCGGATCAGAATTTGATTATCACTTGCATTCACGGTGAACGAAACCATCGTGAAGAAACTTGCATACCTGAGAGGGCTCTAAAAAAGTCCCCGATGGCGGTGTCGTCCGCCAACCCAAACTATGCCAGCATGGTGGAATAAGGCCTAACCTTTCTCATAGTGAGAAAAGGCCCGTACCCAGCAGTGATAGTGTAATGAGCTCATTATGTCTCAAGTAACGCCACGGAAAATCTTTATACTGCTATTGTCTACGGACTTTGTTTTTCTCACGTAATTGATATTGTTATTGAAATAATGAGCCTTAAAACAGGTTTTATAGTTAACACAACAGCTACATCGGTACGTCATTATCATAGAGCAAAAGATATCGTGTAACAATACCTATTTTCAGGTATTATTACATGATCGAGCCGCTTTATAGATATGTGCGGCCAGCCAGGTTGCGCGGAGACGGGGCTCGTCAAAGAGTGATGGGCCAATACCTGCCGGTGTTGCAGTCTAATGCTGACAAAGCCCCCAGCGAGAGGTAAGTGGAAGGACACCGTGGGGTTTTAGTCGTTTAGCGTCCCCGCCCCTTCACCGTTCCCTAGGCGCAGTATTATTACACAATATCTACGTTTTTGCTTTTTAGGAAAGTTTACACTGCACATACTAATGTTATTTTATTAATATAACATAATCAGCCCATTACTGTCCCACTGCTGGGCCTTTTCTCACTATGAGAAAGATTAGGCCTTAGTTCACCACGCTGGCCTAGTGCGGGTTGGAGGTCACACACACCATTAAGCAACATTTATGAAGCCCTCTCAGCTGTGCAGGTTTCCTCACGATGTTTTTCCTTCACCGTTAATGCAAGTGATAATCAAATTCTGATTAGCACACGAATCCGAAAATTCACAGGTGCGGGCCGGGATCGAACTCGGACCCTTCTGTATGGAAGGCAAGCGTTCAACCACTAGGCTATAACTGCATATTTATTCACATGCTAGTTTTTTCATTTATAACATCATCATCTTTATATCAGCCAAAGGACATCCCCTACTGAACGATGGTCTCCCTTATAGATTTCCACAGTGACCGCTTACATGCCGTGTGTCGTAATTTTGGGTTGAAATTTGGCAGAACGTACCATGCTTGGCAGGTGGATTGGTGGACGCAGAATGGCTGCTGTTCCACAAAAGGGGAGTAACTGCCCGTCTCTCTGGTTTAGAGTCCCTTTACTTTATGGCCCAAATTAATAACCAATCTAATCCAAAATCTTTAAAATTTAAGATTGAAATCTGTATCTGCTTTTGTATTCAGATGACACTTATGATAAAACCAGACTAATTAGTCGCCTTATAAGACATCCACGAGAGGAGATAGTCATCATATTAGCCGTGAATAGCTTCTGTTCCAGGCTGATATAGGTAATTTTTGTATTTGTTATGAAAAGAAACGTTAGTTACTATATTATAATAAAACACTTTTAAACGGATTCTATCGCGTATATTTTAGGTTTTTGTATTTCCTAACGTTTCGAACACTATGCAGGGTTCGTGGTCGCAGGATGACTAAGGTGACAGGCGTCGTTACAGATTTAAAAGTTAATAGTTTATAAGTTATTTTATTTTATCTACCGTAAAATTACAATCAAAAATTATTTCGATGCACGCAGTAATCACTCACAGTGTATTGATGTTTTTTAGTGTGGTATTTGGTTTGGGACTTTATTATTTTAATAACAGGATTCCAAACTGGCGGTACCTGCCAGCCATCTTCTCTATTAAAATTAGGATGTTTTTAAATTTCAATAGCCTCACGAAACATTCTTGATACATATCGGTTCACTTTCGCGAGGACTTGAGGTTGGTCAAAACGAAGAAAATGGTTGGGTTTGTCTAAGGCATGTTCGCACACTGCAGACTTTGTGGAGCGTCTATGCTTGACGTCAGCTATGTGTTCATTTAACCTGGTGGCTATACTACGCTTTGTTTGCCCTATGTATGACAACCCACACTCACAGTCAATCTTATAGACCCCTGCATCTTGTAAAGGAATGTGACACTTCACCGGTCTGAGAAGTTGGCTGATCTTCTTAGGCGGCTTGAAGTAGGTTTTTATGGAAACGTAAGGAAAAAGAAAAATCTAAAATATACGCGATAGAATCCGTTTACAAGTGTTTTATTATAATGTAATACTCGCGAAAACCTAAGACATTGTTAGGTACTATAGTTATGATTATTTCATATCCATCTGAAAATTATGGAAAACGAAGTCATTATCATCATTTCGGCCGAATAAAGTCCACTGCTGGACACAGGCCTTCCCCAAAGATCACAACAACGACCGATATGGATCTGTTGTGTACTCATTGGGGCGCGCGCAGTTGGATTGTTAATGTACTCGCTACTGCCCATCCTCCGGCTAATTCCATAGTCACCTTTTATGACACCCACTGGATGAGATGGGTTGGTGCTATTCCTAGCCGGCACCACACGGCACCGTAGCCAGCACCACACGGCACTAAGTATTTAGAAAACTAAGTATTTGTTATATAAGATCTTTCATTTATTGGCTTAGTGGTAAAAACACTAAGTACTAAATGCCGCTTACGGATCTGGCATGTTATCACATTATAGCCAAAGGTGATTATCGTAGCAGATTCAATGAACTTAAAGCTCACTAACTGAATCCGAGACACGTTATTTGACAGTGGGAAACATTTTGCCCGCCCATAACAATTGTAATGCTACCAATACAGATATGTAGCCGTGCATACAGAAGAAATATATTTCAAAATCGATTGCCAGATAATTATACATTAATCTATACAAATTAATAAAATTGAAGTGTCTGTTTGTAATGTCAAAATAACAGCTTTTTACTAAATGCATATGAAAGTATATACAGTACCTATAACAAAAAAACCATTTTTAATTTTTTTGTCTGTCTGTCTGTCTGTTTGTTCCGGGTAATCTCCGAAGGATTATAAGGAATAACTTAGGCTACTTTTATTTTAGAAAAATCATTAGGGTTCCGCGCAAAAAATAAAAAACCCTTGAAATCCAACATATATATATATATATTCTATGTCAAGTGTCTATGTCGAACTACTCTAAGTTTCTTTTAAATAAAACGCGGGTGAAACCGCGGGTCCCAGCTAGTTTATAATAAAATACTTTTCAACGGATTATGTCGCGTAAATTATAGATTTTTGTTTTTCCTGACGTTTCGAACACTTAGCAGGGTTTGTAATTTGCACAAAATACACCTACAGCTTGTTAACCCGGCGGCATCCCTTCTTTTCCGACCGGGATGAAATATCCCAATCCCACTGTCCGGTTTTCTTCTGGCCCATGACCCTCTCATAGGAGGTCACTGCACTCTAATTTTCATGCTATGCCAGCCCGACACTACTACTGGCAGAGAGATGAGAGATATTGCCAGATGCGATCGACCAGGATCCGCCACTCGGCAGGCACGCAAGGCATTCCTTGAGCGTGTGCTGCATGGTATCCTGGTCACTTCCACAATGATGGCAAGGCCACAAGTAAAGTGGCGAGCGTAGAATGCCGAGGCAAGGCGGGCAAGTGGAAAGAGCCGACGAGTTACCGAAGCTAGCCGATTGACACGTCGCGACGTTTCTAGAAGCCGTTCTTACCCCATAGAGGCGCGCCATTAGAAGTTTCAGATCACAAACGTTTAATTGATGCAAAACGGCTACGTTCTACGTATGCAAGTTATTAATTTGGCGTATAAATGTTTTATTTTGAATCCTTTTTACATTCTCGAATTAGCCTCTTGCGAACGTAATTTGGAAAAACCCTGGCGATTAACATAAACAATTTAACTTGCTTATCAACCTTTTTTTATTTTATATTACTTGATGCTCCTTAACCAAAACCAGTTGAACATTTATACCTTTGTACTACATAATATAAAGTTGATGTTTGCAGTTTTTTCAGTTGTCACAATAGATTTTTTATCTCGCTCTTTTCTCCCGAACAGACCGCTTAATGTCATCATATAATTGAACTGTACATTAACGGCACAGTATGTATCTTATCTTAGTAAGGTCCACCCAGACATTGTCTTTCAAATTATCAAATAAGACGTCACGGTGGGTGCAGTGGCTGATACAGTCGGCTGCTGCGCTCCGGGTCGTGGGTTCGACTCCCGCACGGAACAAATATTTTACTTTAACATTAGTCGGGTGGTCGCGAATTTAGGCTTCCGCGACAGCGTAGAAGCGGGCCCCGGCGGCGGGGTCGATATGTTGGTTTGTTTGCTAATTGAGACTGCGCGAGTCTCTTCATGTGAGCTACGCGATGGATGGTGATTAGATCATCGGGATCTTCTAGTGCATGCCTTGGTCGACGGCATTTGCTTATTTTAGAGAGCCTATAGTTAGCGGCCGCTACTACTAGAGGATTCGGGTGAAGAAGGGAAGGGACAAGTCGAGTAAGCGTTTACTCGCTAGTTTCATGAACTGCTTTATATTGGGCAAGTTCAAGTCGGTGTGCCTCCTTGGGTATAAAAGTTAACAAGTTTTTATGCAAACTGGATTTTATCGTTAATTGGCCCTTATCAGTTGCATTATGGTGTTGATGAAACTGCTTTTATGACTTAATTAAGATAAAGTAGCTGCGTTTTATAATCTATTAATTACTAATTTGTGATGGTCCTCGGGTAATTCGGTTACATTCAATTATTTATGAATCTCTTCTTGGTGTTCAAATTGGTCGTGTGGCAAAATCTTAATAATAAGTTTAAGCTGGTTTTTACCCCCCTGGGACAAACGCAATACCAGAGGACAGATAAAAACAGCTTCCTCACCCTTATAATACAAAAAAAGTATATCTGAAGGAGATCTATTAAGGAGCTTAAATAATGCAGGTCAGCTTGTGGCAAGTGTATGTGAGTGCGACTCTGCGTGCCCGAATGCCCCAGAGAGTCGGTCAGGGTCTCGTCTCCGGCTTGTCTTTAATGGCTGGCTGGAGTACATTCATGAATGCTCACAGGGTTCTCAACTCTGGTTTGCCTTTAACCGATCCAGAGCTATATACTCGGTGATAAAGGGGTAAAAACGAGTAAAACTGCTCCGAATCTCTGATACGCGCGACAGTGAATTCGGGGCGGTAACTCTCAAAACCAACCAAGGAGCAGCTGGTTTCAGGAGACCCATTTTGTGATTAGTGAGTCACCGTCTGCTACAGGATCTCAATAAAGTTTTGAAGGTATTGTCGTCAACATCTCATATAATTGACGGCACGGTTGGCGCAGTGGCTGACACAGTCGGCTACTGCGCTCCGGGTCGTGGGTTCGATTCCCGCACAGAACAAATATTTGTATGATCTGCAGGTAGTTGTTCCGGGTCTGGGTGTATTGTATGTGGAATTCATGTCGGTAAATGCATCCACGACACAGGAGAAATCCTAGTGTGGGGCAATATTTAAAAAAATAAAAATTGTCCTACACCACCGGTAAAACAATGTATTTCTATAGTGCAGATATGGGGAGGCCCCGGTTGATGTCCCATTTACATTTTAGATTAAAATTTCTAAAAGGCTTCTGGGTGTTGGAACCATTTCCCCGCGTAAGCCTCTCAAAAGACTACATAGTCTAGTAGTAGGACCTCCCCCTCACACAGAATGAACCCATGAAGATAGAGAATAATAAGTTTATTTGTTAGAATGTTGTAACAGGTATAAAAAGTTTATAATATTCTGCCGTTTTCGTTGAGTATGATCTAGGGTAAGCTATAAAATAGAACATAAATACATTTTATTGCAGACTAGCTGGGACCCGCGGTTTCACCCGCGTTTTATTTTTTACGCGGAACCCTAATTATTTTTCCAAAATAAAAGTAGCCTAAGTTATTCCTTATAACATCAGCTATCTGCCAGTGAAGGTCCCGTCAAAATCGGTCCAGCCGTTCCGGAGATTACCCGGAACAAACAGACAGACAGACGGACAGACAGACAGACAAAAATTTTAAAAATAGTGTTTTTGTTATATGTAGCGTACATACTTTCATATGCATTTGGTAAAAAACTGTTATTTTGACATTACAAACAGACACTTCAATTTTATTTATTTGTATAGATGTCAATTGTTTCATTAATCGATTACAATTTGGGTACACATAGTAACATTTTGCGATTGGGTCGAGTTACAACCTCATTATGGATTTCAAATAATTTAGTATATGTTTCGGTACAAAGTACTAATTTCAAATACATATAGTCCTGGGAATGGCAATATCTTGTATATTACTTACATAATGGCACACAGCTGATCGTATACGTTGTTTCTGTGGTCTATATAGATCTTAATAATAATAAACGCATAATTAATATGGTAAAACCATGATGGACAAGGTGCTGCATCAACGCCAGCTACTCGAATTATTTTAGAGCGGTCACATATTGCGACTTTTTGCAGCGCTTCACAAACGCGCGTTTGTATCCTTGCAAAAAGTCGCCGAGTAACCTTATATGACATTGCGAACCGACTACTCTATTGCTAATTGTATGCTTTCCAGTTCCAATATTTGTTAATTCGCACTTAACATTGACATGTATTGATTCTAGCATGTGCCTGGTAAGAAGCCTATCTGGAAACCTATATGGTCTTATCTGGGGTTAATCCAGTTTTGTCTGTTCTTTTTACAAGCTTTTATTTAACTTGCCTTGTTAGTATAAGATAGGGTTATGGCATGGTGGTCAAAAAGGTAAAAAAAAACGTACTTACTATTAGTGAAAGGGCAGTAACCAGCGTCATAAGCTTTCTTCCAAATCTGTCAGTGAGGTACCCCATGGGTGCTCCGAAGATGATGGCTGTGATATAGGTGACTGACGCCATCCAAGATATGTCGGAGCTCGTATAGGGCTCCGGCGAAGGCCCGTTGGCTGACTGCAGCACCGATATCATGGGGGACAGCCAGCCTTGCACCATGCCGAAACTTAGCAGTGGGATCGTGACTGTGGACAAGAGAATTTATGATTATTGAACGTGGAGTTAACCGTGAACCGTGTGGTGCCGGCTACGAATAGAACCAAACCCATCTCATCCTATGGGTTTTGAAAAGCGACTATGGGATTAGTTGGAGGACGGGCAGCAGCGTCCTTTGAGTACATTAACGATTCAACTGCGCTTGCCAACCCAAGCGTAGCGATGGCAAAAACCCCAATGAACACACAACACACCCTGCACCACCTGCAACACGACCGGTCGTTGTGGCGATCTTTGGGGGAGTCCTGTATCCAGCAGTGGACTTTATTTGGCTGAAATGGTGATGGTGAGATGTGGAGTAGGCGTTATAGGGCTCACGTGTTCATTATATCGGCCTGTAGACATTGATCTCTACAGTTCATGGTCACATTACCGCGGCAGTAATTGGAAATCATAATTTGGTTTTTGTGGGTATCTCTTATATCGACTGGAATTAACTTGACTTTGCCCTCTTAGTTTTAACAGCACTCTATCCTTTAAAGGTTTGTTGGTATAAAACTCAGTTTTGAGGTAAGCTCCCGTTTCATTATCATCATATCAGACAAAATACGTCCGCTGCTAAACAAAGGCCTCCGCCAAAGATTTACACAATTGTGTCATCATTTTGGGGGGAATTCGCCAGTACTCACGACGTTTGGCAGACGGGTTCGTGAGCGCAGGATGGCTACTGTTCGAAGAAAGGGGCGCTGCTACACATCTCTCTGATTGAGAGTCGCTTAGTCGCCTTTTACGACATCCACAGGAGGTGGTGGTGCTTTAATCTTAATCCAGAGATTACACGGAATATGACATACAATCACATTCATTATATTTAAAATAATATCTTGACGTGTGTATAACTACAGACTAATAAAAAATGCTTATTATTCCTTTGACTCATTTATTTATCAAAATAAAAATAAAATGCAAACTGTTACCGCGTGACCTATAAAACTACAATATTTTACTATGAATGGAACCAGAATTGAAATGAGTTTTAATGCAGAAGGTCGCGCAAGGTTGTTTAAAGGCACAATATACATAAATGTAGAAGGTTCATCGTACATTCGACGAACAACATCAAGGAACATTCGACGGCATGGTCCGCGCAGTAGCTAAATGTATAGCTTTTTCTACGGGCCACGGCGTCGATCCCCGCACGGAATAAATATTTGTTTGACCCAAAGATAGTTGTTACGGGTGTTTATGAGCTTTATGTCTGTAAACTTTTATTTTATTTACTTTTCTTTTTTTAAAACGTTGCCCCACACTAGGATTTCTCCTGTGTCGTGGGTGCGTTTACAGACATGAATTCCACATACAATACACCCAGACCCGGAACAACTACCTGCAGATCATACAAATATTTGTTCCGTGCGGGAATCGAACCCACGACCCGGAGCGCAGCAGTCGACTGTATCAGCCACTGCACCAACCGTGCCGTCAAGAACTGTACCCACGATACAGGATAATGCCCAGATGGGAGATCGTTTAAAAAAAACTACAATACCTAATAAATAAAATGTTTTATTTCGTTACCCACCCTACTCTATACGGTATTACTAACATTTTAAATTATATATGGATACATAATAAGTAGGTTCTAGAAAGTAATCTATGGCTTTATAATAATACCTGATGATATCACGTCGTAACTGTTACCCTCAGTACTATCTCCCTCTCAAAAAAGTTGTAATGATATAGAATAACATTAATAATTAAAAAAGTGCAAATACTATGAACAGTTTTCACGGCGAGTGGTTACAATTACTAACGAAATTTTACTGATACACAGACGTGCTGGACCCCTTGATTTTATGGGTAACATTAATTTTCTCCCTAGGGAATTATATGCGAGCACAGTGCATTTGACTTAGTACCACAGATTACCTAATACATAGGCTGCACTAAAAGTATCGGGAATGGAATATTTCCACTGTTCCTGTCATATTAAAATCTTTTTAATTCAAAACTCCTTGGTTTTCGAAATCGAATACCATTTATTTATTTAAAAAAAGATTAACGGTCTTGTCACAAGGTTTTGTCAAACTTGTTTAGTCGTTGAGAAAATGGAATTGACTCGAGAAAATTCAAGAGCGATGATTTATTATGACTTTCGAAGTGGTTTAACACAAAAACAGTGTGTTGACCGGATGATTTCTGCATTTGGTGATGAAGCCCCATCCAAAACCAAAATTTATCGCTGGTTTGCTGAATTTCAACGTGGACGTGTCAAGCTCAGTGATGATCCTCGTCAAGGTCCTCCAAAAACTGCAGTCACCCAAGAAAACGTTGATGCTGTGCGTAAGCTGATTGAGGAAGATCGACATGTGACATACCGCGAAATTCAGGCAACTTTAGACATTGGCATGAGTCAAATACAAATAATCTTGCATGAACAATTAGGTGTAAAAAAGTTGTTTTCCCGATGGATACCGCATTTGCTATGTGAAGAGCAAAAAGCGGCTCGCGTTACTTGGTGCGTCAGAACTCTCGAAAAATTCCACGCAGGATCCTCAAATGCTGTATACAACATCGTATCAGGTGACGAATCCTGGATATATGCGTACGAACCCGAAACAAAAAACCAGTCACGAGTTTGGGTGTTCGAAAATGAGTTAAAGCCAACAAAAATTGTTGGTTCACGGAGTATTGCAAAAAAAATGGTGGCCACGTTTGTCTCCAAAACCGGCCATGTTACGACTATTCCTCTTGAGGGACAAAGAACGGTTAATGCAGAATGGTATGCTAGCATTTGTTTGCCACAGGTCGTTTCTGAACTCCGTAGAGAGAACTGCAACCGCCGCATCATCCTCCATCACGACAATGCGAGTTCTCACACCGCGCACAGAACAAAAGAGTTTTTAGAGCAAGAAAACATAGAATTATTAGACCATCCGCCGTATAGCCCCGACCTAAGCCCTAATGATTTCTATACTTTCCCTAAAATAAAGAATAAATTGCGTGGACAGAGGTTTTCATCACCTAAAGAAGCTGTGGACGCCTACAAAACGCCCATTTTGGAGACCCCAACTTCCGAATGGAATGGTTGCTTCAATGATTGGTTCCATCGTATGGAAAAATGTGTCAAATTTCGCGGAGAATACTTCGAAAATCAATAAATACATTTTTAAATAGTAATGTTGTGTCACTTCCTTGATTCCCGAAATTTTCAGTGCCGCCCAACCAAAAAAGTTAACAACCAAAACTTTATTGACTTACGTTTTTGCTTGTTCTGGAAAGTTCCCACTCTGGCGTTTATACCCTTTCCACCCTGAAGAATCGAATTAAAAGTAGTCTAATTTATTTTATTTTATGAGATAGTGTAACAAACATTTTTAAGACAGTAAGTTTGCTCGAACCCTTGAACCCCAAGATTGATATGATAATATCTAAATTAAAAGTCAAGTCTATACTTTCCCTAAAATAAAGAATAAATTGCGTGGACAGAGATTTTCATCACCTTAAGAAGCTGTGGACGCCTACAAAACGGCCGTTTTGGAGACCCCAACTTCCGAATGGAATGGTTGCTTCAATGATTGGTTCCATCGTATGGAAAAATGTGTCAAATTTCGCGGAGAATACTTCGAAAAGCAATAAATACATTTTTAAATAGTAATGTTGTGTCACTTCCTTGATTCCCGAAATTTTCAGTGCCGCCCTCGTAGGTTACTACGTGATACATCGCAGCTCACAGCTGCGGCTCCGTGGCAATAAACGCGCTCGAGAGCATCGTAGTCGCCAAACGAAAAAGGAAATGCGAAATTATCCGACATTAAGACACAAGCTGTGTGGTGCCAGTTAAGAATAGCACTACCCCACCTCTTCCCGTGGGTGTCGTAAAAGGGAACTACGGGATTACCCGGAGGATGAGCAGCATCGTCCTTCGAGAAGGGGAGGTAGGGGACTACTTGGCCACGCCGTGATAGGGGCGGTAAGACCCGTCATGGAGGAATGGTTGAAGAGTCCGGCATGCCCCTCCGCTCTTCCAAAGGCGGAGGAAGTCAATGAGAATTTCCCCAAGACAAAAATAAATGTACGGATTTATTGGACATTCGAAATATTTGGTTGCCCCCGAGTAATACGAAGCGAGGTATCGATTTTCAAAAAAATATATTTTGTTAGTTCCTTGGTAGCATCATTCATCCGAAGTGTCACTGTCATTTAGTTCAATTGTCAACGTCACAACCGTTCTATGGTTTTATACATACAAAAGTATGTTATATCTTCACTATATACATGAAAGTTTCCATCAATTCTACTTCTCTTAAAAAAAAAACTACACACGTTCTTCCATGACACTGCTGACATTAGCAGAATTGTCGACACCGTCACTGTTTGCCATATTGACAAATTGAATTGAATTGAATATAAGTACTATAATAATATACTAACTCTATAAGTTTTTATTTGGATCACACTGATATCCATGACAATACTGACATGTGTAGAAACATCGTCACCGGCACCGTTAGCCATTATCTCATTATGAAAAAAAAAATTGGATAGTCATTTTTATTCGGTGTTTGTAAGGTGAAAAGGAGGGATTTTTTATAAAGGTACTTACGTCTTTATTAACGATTGTATTGATCAGTTATCTACATAATTAATTCACGAAAAAATAAAAAATGACCTACATTTAAATGATGTTGAGCGAGAATTGGGCAGTAGTTTTGTGCAGAAGTTTGGGTATGCCCAATGCTCTTCAAATCATAGTATTCCATCGTACACGGTACGATGTGTACGATGGAATACTATGATTTGTACTGTTATTTATTATTTTTAGGAAAATTACTTTTACTTTATTCTTCTTCAAAGAAGAAGAAAGGAGAGACACGTATTAACATATACACCAGGGAAGAAACTTATTGAATTAATAGAACAAGAAAAACAGAAATATATCTAAGCTTGCAGAAGAATTTATAATGAAGCCGACTGACGGGGACAACAAAGTGATCCTATAAGGGTTCTGTTCTTACACTGTTAGGTACGTAACCCTAATAATTACGAAGAATGGTGGTATCGTGGCATAGGTGTGCAGTTTTATAGGTTTATTTATATACATACAGCCAGACTGAATTTTGCGCGCCATCTAATATGCACATAACATATCTATGGAATAATATCATTGACTATTATAATATTTTATTAAATAGCCCAGATCATTGGGCGAAGTCCGAGTCGGTTAGTGAAAGATTTCGTACAAAAACAAAATTAGTTTTTTATTGTCAAGTTAAATCTCAGTTTTCATTTTATTAAACGACCATGGGCATAAATAAATTTAATTAAAATAAATCTAGCATCGTCTGGCGCCGCACCTTGGATGCTTCGCGCATATCACAAGGGTGGTTTATTTTTTATCTTGGGCAGACATGAAGAGGAAATTACACTTTTCAATATAGATCAATCCCCCCCTGAATCTGGAGACGTAAAAGCTATTGGTGAAATCTTTCTTTGTTTTGCATTCACTGAAAATAAATATAATTATGATTGGAATTTTCCATTACTTACAGTGGCCACAGTAATGCGACCCATGCCAATATCGTAATCTAGAAGCATCCTGTTACTACGAATGAATGAATACATGTATATATCCTGCCCTATTTCATTTCCGTAAAGCTGTGGTTATAGTTTCCATACTATGGTGCCCAACTTCAATATAACAATCTATTCAGTCTGTTAAGTGTTTGATATCAAGATTAAGGGAAGCAGCATCCTCCCATGTGCTAGATAATAATGTGTGTGTCTGTTCCTTCAAAAACATTGTAAGGAATAATTCTTCTGTATATTCATATTTAGTGTAAACTGGTTTCTGATCAGAAGGTTTATAAACAGAACCTACTTATACTGCAGACAGTACATTTACAAAATGCTAATAAGATGTAGTTTTGGAATCATAAGTTAATTCTGATTCGAGTTTTGCTACAATTATTGTGTTGAAGGAAGAGATCCACCCAATTAGCTAAGAGTCATAGAAAATTAATTTACCTACTTGACCTTCATCATTATGAGGATGAGATACGTTTCTATACAAGGTCTTATTTTAATAATCCACGATATTTTGCATGCTGCCTTGGTAAATGCTGAAGATTATGTATCTCCCACAAATTAATCTGATGGTATAAATTCGGTTCTTTCTGCCGCCGCCTGTTTCGTTAGACGTTGCCGACTGCCTAATTTGGTCAGCCGGCCGTGTCTGCCATTTTCTTACTATATGCATGTGGATATTATTACTACTACGGGAATAAGTAAGTAATTAAATTATTGATTTATAAAATAAAATGTGATAAAAATAAAAACAGATATATCACTACATTTTTTTTGTGATACCCACATTATCGTTAGCGTTCATTAAGGCGCCATGCAAAATATCGTGGACTATTAAAATAAGACCTTATATAGAGATTTACTTTTAGAGTGATTTATATTTCCAAGCATAAGCTGTCAGTAGATCCCTTCAAAATTAAACATACCGGATGAAGTATACTCATTATGACGCAAAATTACTGGTAAGTACCCAAAATTTAGTTCCAAAATTATCCATGTGGTTTACGGATTAAGAACATAGCACCACTCCATCTTCTCCTGTATGTCTTCGATATCGGAAAAGGTGACAAAGGGATTCTAAACCAAAAGGATGGCAGCAGCATCCTTTCTGTGGAGCAGTAGCCATACTGCGCTCACCAACCCGCTTTCCAAGCGTGGTGAGTAATGGCAAACTCCGCAAAACGACGACACGGTTGTGGAAATTTATGGAGGGGAAGCCTTTGTTCAGCAGTGGACGTATAAATTGTTGATATATATCACTTTGATCAGATGGTAATATCCAGATTCTTATATAAGGACCCACATTCACAAAAATAATCTCAAGAAAATATCGGGCTGGATAAAATGTCAATAGCTATACCACAAATTATCGAGGAAAGGTCATTACACCATTTTTGATAATGGATTATTTGTAAGGCCTACAGGAAGTTGTTACGGGTCTGGGTGTTCGTGTTTGTGAGACTTATGTCTGTAAACTGCACTCAAGGTACTGAAGAAAGTCGAGCACCGTTTTAAAAATAGTTTATAAGCTAAAAATAAAACGTACTTGGCTAGATGTATAAAAGCTTAATTACCATAATAGGCTGTCGAACACGATACGATGTTTATACATGAATGTAATTCATTGCGTTATCGATATGACGTGGCTAATTCGAATCATGTATTGAGGTTGATATCATACCTACATATATATATGAGTGCAGGCAAATAATGCTAAAAGATATTATTTCTGGGTTTTATCCTTATCGACAACAATGAGTCATCTTAAAACCTGTCTGTGCCCATTCCTGTAGGTGCATGAGACAACCTTTTTGAGGAAAAGAAATATATAATAAAACCCGAAAGTGACAAATGTACCTAAGTTCTTATTCTTATTCTTTACTAGCTGGAACCCGCGGTTTCACCCG
Source organism: Diloba caeruleocephala (assembly GCA_947459985.1). Taxonomy (NCBI): domain Eukaryota; kingdom Metazoa; phylum Arthropoda; class Insecta; order Lepidoptera; family Noctuidae; genus Diloba; species Diloba caeruleocephala. The sequence goes on along the minus strand of OX381627.1, from coordinate 7,253,904 downwards.
CGTTTAATTTAAAAGAAGAAGATTTAGAGTACTTCGACATAGAATATATATACTGGATTTCAAGGGTTCTTTTTGTGCGGAACCCTAATTATTTTTCTAAAATAAAAGTAGCCTAAGTTATTCCTTATAACATCAGCTATCTGCCAATCAAAGTCCCGTCAAAATCGGTCCAGCCGTTTCGGAGATTACCCGGAACAAACAGACAGACAGACAAAAAATTAAAAATTGTTTTTTTGTTATATGTACCGTATATCATTTCATACGCATTCAGTAAAAAGCTGTTATTTTGACATTACAAACAGACACTTCAATTTTATTTATTTGTATAGATTGTACGAAATAAAACAGAAAACATAGATTGTTATATAAAATAAAACATGATGTACAAATGCGACCTTAACTCAACATTGATTTTTCTTCCAGCCAACCAATGATAAAAAATAGAAACAAAAGAGGTCAGTATGTCTAGATGGATAGTTTTTCAAACATAAATACAAAATTAATACTGTTTAAAGGAAAAGTAACAATGGAATGTAATAAGAGTACATTCGTGACTTTTGTTTACAGTTGTTTGTTTATTTAATGCCCAGTATTGGATCTAATATTAGTGTAGGTACCAAGTTTTAGAAGCTGATGTTTGGATTTATGTCAAATGTAATTTCCATGAAACGAAGTGATAAATATGTGTTTTTTCTTTGCTGTAAACTTTGTCCAGTGCCTAGTAAAATATTTATACCTATTATATTCTAATGATTTTCTATTCTGTTCTATACAGTTTTCATTTACCTAATCAAGTCCTGAGCATCAATTTGCATTATTGACTTCGAGATCACGATAATCAATATAATTTAGTTGAAGAATCGACAGCTACCGACATAGCGGAAACGATTAGTGACAATGGGCGGGGCACATAGCTCGTAGAACAGCAGTTCTATTCTGTAAGAACCCACTAGCAAACTCACTCGCGAATCCGCAGTGAAAAGTAGTAAAACAATACGAAATTAGAGATTTTACTTCTGATTCAAAAGTGAACTTCCTAGTGAAGCAAACTCATATAAGAATCCGAAGTAAAAAGTAGTAATAACAAGACGATATAAGAGATTTCACTGCTGATTTAGAAGTGAGTTTGCTAGTGAGTTCTTAGAATAGCCATGCTGAAGGCCGTTGGAGAAGAAAGGTTCTCGAGTGGAGACCACTCACCGGAAAACGCAATGTAGGACAACGTCCAACGAGATGGACAGATCCGAATCGATCGTTCAAGGGGCCTTATTTCAGCAGTTGCAGTGGAGTTCTTCGGCTGATATGATGAGGATGATGATGAAGAATCAACTACAGTACTTACATTATCCTTTAACTTTCGCACAAAAGCAAAATACATTAACAACATAATTTTGATATTAGGGACATTCGTATAATGAGCAATCTATTAAATAGATATCATTACGACGTAGTTGGATCCTATAGCACCCGTTGTAGTCTAATAACGACTGATTTGTGATAATTGGGTTATTAATACCAGTTTTGAACGGTTACAAATGACCAGAATGCACGAACGCGAACCGAGTTTATAATACTTAATTAATTACTAAGAAAACAGTTAAATATTGTGTTAGACAAGTGCAAAAGAGTGAAGAAAAATACGAAGGCAGGGCTCGGAAAATTCAAGACAGGTTCGATATCGAGATCGTTGGCTCTTTGTGTTCCACGCTAGAGAGGGCTCTAGAAGACTGCGTGATTGAGCAGGCCGCACGGGGGAGAGGGTTACGCCAAAATTAGTGGCGGGTCAATACTTGCCAGGGTTTCGGTGAATGAGCGAGCGAATCTCGCGCCCCCAGTACGAGGAAGGTTCAAGAAACACCGTGGTGGTTTTTTTTAATTTGGCTTGTCTAAAACTAAAAACCACTAAAACCACTTAAGCGATCATCTTCGGAACTGAAGGAAGCTCCAGGTTCTCGTAAGATCATACTAGTGCCGCGCATAGATAGATAGATTACTGTAAAGTGGAGGGAAGGCCACAGTAAAAAGGGCGCCCCCAGGCACTTTTCGGGGAGGATTGTAAATGAGGGGATCCTTTGGGAAGCCTCGCTGTGCGCTGTGCTACGCACACAGCGGGTCAAAACCACGTGCGCGCCACCGTCTTCCCGGGGGTCACTTGGTGTGAGCACACAGACTTCCCAATCCGCGCGCCCATGAGCCCCGAGGCATGTAACGACGGCAGGGGCTCAGGCATGTTGGACCTGAGCGCCGGGGCGGTTGTTGCCCCGGCGAAATTTCGTCCTTCTCTGTGCGGGATCGGCCTTCTCCCGATCCCATTCTGCAGCCTACTTCTGGAGTATGACGCTCTCGCAGAAGGAGACCACTGCACTCCATTCCAACATAGCCGAAACTACTGCCGGCAGAGAGAGATCTTGCCCGATCCGATCGACCAGGATCCGCCGCTCGGCAGCCCACGCAGGGCACAGACGCAACTATTCTAGTGAAGTATGAAAGCGCAAAAAGTCGCGTCAATACAGGACACAACTCAGGAGCACACTGCTTCAGTACAACTACGGGTATGCCGTGTGGCCCACTCGACTTAAGAAAATCCAGAGCAAGCAAGTCCCGCCGGACCTCCCGTTGACTGATTATGACCGCTCATTGATCGATCATTGGGAGGCGCATGTTCAGCTGTGGATGTGGAGGGACTGGTGGGTGTATGTGTATCCGTGCGTGCGCGCGCGTAAGTGTTTGTGTGTGTGCCAGAAAATGTTTGAAACAATGATCGATTATCCGAATCGTTAAGTAATTGCCTAAATATTATCGCGGTGCGTAGTATTACTTAATATCTAAACACATTAAGAATCCTAATGTAACTGATAGTAATAATCAAATGGTCTTATAATATTTTTTGATAACATAATTGTCGTACAAATACTCGGACACAAAACAAACTAAGAAGAACAGAGGTTTGTAAAATATGCTTTGGTCTTTTTATATAGGTACCGTATACTAAGAACAATACCGAATAACAACAACGCGAACTAAAAACTCAGTACTGCCAACATGTGATTATGCGCAGTATGGAAAATATTTTTCAGAAAAAACAATCTAGGATAATACTAAAGAGGTCGAAGTAGCGACATCTTATAATGTGCCTGACATTATAGTTGTTATTTACCCCAGACTACGACATACTTCAACGAAGTGTAACGTTTAAATTGATATCATGTAAAATACAATGCATTCAACATATCTTGAGATATAAATTAAATAAAACAACAGCAAAGAAAATTGGGAAATTACAAAATTACTGAATAAGTGAATAATTAAGGCTAATTTGGCATAGCAGAACGTCCTCGCTTTCCTTCGCCAAAATCAAAACATACTGACATAATTATATTTTCTGCTACTCTATGCGCACCAGTATGCCGAGTATGCCGTGTGGTGCCGGCTCAGAATACCACCACCCCATCTCCCGTGGGTGTCGTAAAAGTCAACTAAGGGATTAGCCGGACAAGGGGCAGCAGCATCCTTCGAGTACATTAACAACTCAACTGCGATCGCCAACCCGTCTGCCATGCGTGGCGATTATGGCAAAATCATCATTTCGACCGAATAAAGTCCACTGCTGGAGACAAACCTCCCAAAGATCACCACAACGACCGATATGGGTGTGTTATGGGCTCATTGGGGGGTTTTGCCATAATCGTCATTAAATTATGAATAATTTTGAGTTAATGTTTGTGCGTGTTGATTACAATCAGAATTAGAAGTTTGAAGACGGCACGGTTGGTGCAGTGGCTGATACAGTCGACTGCTGCGCCGGGGGTCGTGGGTTCGATTCCCGCACGGAACAAATATTTGTTTGATCTACAGGTAGTTCCGGGTCTAGGTGAATTGTATGTGGAATTCATGTCTGTAAGAAATCCTAGTGTAAGGCAAAGTTTAAAAAAAAAGACAGAATACGTTTTCAGTTATATAAACAAACATTTTTACAGAAGAACATTTTTTTTTAACCATCCATATGAAATACTAATATTATATTAGTATCTTATGGATAGTGATTTTAGACGGTCAAGTGAATGAAATCGATTATCCGAAAATAGACCTAATTGAGAAGAAAGAAAACCTAACCCACCTGGCTAATGCCTTTATGAAAAGAAAGAAACAATACTAAAAATACCGGTGAATTCCACTTTTATTGACAAATCATTTGCTACAGTCATGCTCGCCTGTGGAATGCATTACCCGTAACAATGAGAGAACATTGCTTATTTCTTACGTAATTGGTGTCTATTCATATAAATATGTAAATTACCTCGTCAAATACTATACTTGGGATTAAAAATACAGCATGTAGACGAGATATGTGATACATGTTGTATATAAACGTCAATTCATTGGTTCTTCTTCATCCTAGTGCTTGCCCAACGTATCACTATGATTCTTCCTTTGTTCGAGTGGTTAGTAGTCAACCTTGTCGAGTTGTTCAAGTCGCCCAAAGGCCGCCGACTTGGCTTAACGACTGTCGTCTAGTGACAACAACTGGAACCGACGATTTCTCGTGCCCTCCGAAGCACAGAGGAGGACGCTTGGCGCGGTCAGACTATGGATGGGTGCCCACATAGTGGTATTTGAATTGAGTCTTCGTGCTTCGGAGGGCACGTAAAATAGTCAGTCCTGGTTGTTGTCATTTGGATTTTTGTTAGTTGGAGGCCTTTGGGCGGCTTGAACAACTCTGTCACAAGGTGGGCCCCAAGCACATGTTTCCACACGAAAGAAGAAAGAAGTAGGAAAGATAACATAGCGGAGATTAACTAAAAACATACCTAAGATTGTTTGTCCATAGATCTCAAACTATGAAAGCACATCAGAAATATTTACCTTTGACAAGTAGACAACTTTGCGGGAAGTCATAGAAGCGCTGGCTGGGTATTTGAGGATGCAAAAGCCGAGCGAGTGGAGCAGACTTAATTGGGGGAACATGGCAACACGTAGCTTAAAAAAAGAATAGCCTATACAAATTCACTTCGTTACAAAATAAATATACGCTGTTTGACCGGCGATGACCGGCTAAGTTGTGTTTAATCTTCAATAATGAAGCTGTAGCTAATTTTCACAGCTACTTATACAAGGAAGTGTCAAAAATCATACGTGCTACAGAACGACTCCGAAAGTACCTAAAATGAGATTTGTTTATTCTAAAACATTGTCACTTGATTTCAGGGACTCACATGCGAGTTTATGCACACAGACACGCATACATCCCAATGATTTGGTATTGCCATAAACAATACGCTTGGCAGGCGAACTGATGATCGCAGTATGTTGTTTTTAGCATCCGGGAATATACAGCTCCTCTTGATATCGACCCTTAGTCATATTTTACGAAACTCATAGGGGGACCAGAATAGACAGTGTTGCTAGGTCTAGTAAATCAAATATCGGGGCGCAATGTTAAACAATCGGGATATTGGCTTTCAAATCGGGACAGCTAAAAACAGATTTTATAAGCTAACGTTTATTTTGCAGTATTTGACATCGGGAAACCGGGGAATGGAATATGAATAAAAATAATTAATAGAGATTTGGAAGACTTTCCATGTGAACTGGCCTATCTCTGTACCTACTCGTGGTCAGCTTCAACACTCCTTTTAAGTTTTCAGTAACAATGAAAATTGATGGTAGATAATTCAATGAACGAAAATAGAAAGAAATGTTATTATTTCTACGCGCAATTGACACACACGACTTAAAACTAGACTTTAAACAGTAAATATAATAAAAACATCATAAATTAAACATAAATAGAAAAAAAAGGACAAAAAAGAACTTATCAGTCTGTAAGAGACACATCTCCAGTTTGTAATGTTCAATTGATGTAGTGTATTATCTGTGGTTGTATATGCTTAATCCCTTAGACCAAGTAACTATAGACGGATAGTATTAAGCATAAACAAAACATCTCTTACGGGCACATGTGCAACGTCATATGAAAGATAGATGTCTATAGAGCTTTGGTTACAGCAAAACAATCGAATGGCACCGTTTCGTATTAAAGCAACAATCCACTTTCTGTTAAAACTGTTAGCGTCGTGTGTTAACCAAATGGTTTCAGATAAATATAGCTGTAGGCGCGCAATGCTTCAAGACGTGCTAGGATTACAAGTATTTAACAATGGAAAATTGTTCATCTTAATAGGCTCTATCTATGTACGTAGGTAATACTATCTTTGGTTGATCCACTCCGATTAAGTAAGTGCCAATTTGGTAAGAGTTCCTGTAAATCGAAGACGGGGTCTTTATAATGTGAGCTCTACTCTCCAGCTGAGAAACACCATCAGGAACTTATAGATAATAAAGTTGTATACAGTTGCTCCCGACGCTCAATGTCCCAGTAAACGCATGCGCCTGTGTTTACTGATATGCGTGTATTGTATCGAATCGTTTCCGCAGAATCTGAACTGTTTGTAGTATCAACATGGAAGTCAATTTCTGTGTAATCGGTTAACACACCGATACGTAAAGTGTATGTCATACTGCGGGTAGCTCTCTGTTTTATTTATTTAAACCTTATGTAGCAACAGTACATAGGCGGACTTAATGCCGTAGGCATTCTCTACCAGTCAACCATAGGGTGATGAAGAGATTATATGGCAGGTGCAATATGTTTAAAACAAACATAAAATGTAAGAAATGCTACATTAACTAAATTTATCTATTGGAAATAAAAAAATACATAATAATATTATAAGTCTTTGAATAGGTGTTAAGATGATTCTGCTAACGTTTTGTTAAAAAAAGTATTCACAAACTTTCCGCTTAAATATATACCCGTAGACATCCTTTTTTCCGGAGGGAGCGCATTCCAGAGAAGTATGGATTGAATATGAAACGAAGAGTGCATAAAATCAGAACTATGAGAAGGCAAGTCTAGGAGAAGATTGTTAGAAGAACGAAGATTCTTAGAGTGAGTAGAACAAAGATATTGAAAGTGAGTCATAAGATAAGATGGAGGGGTGGGAGAGTTGAATAGCGAGAAAAGCGTAGTCAACGCACGCAAACTTCTCTGGCGAATAAGCATCCATTTGAGCTCAGACCTATAACTTGACACATGGTCATATTTACGTAAGTTGAAGATAAAGCGGATGCAGCTGTTAAGGACCCTGTCAAGCTTATTCAGTAAGTCCGCGTTCAGGTCAAAGTAGCACACGTCACCATAGGAAGATTAAAGTTGTTTGCAAGACTTCAGCTAGGTATGTACTATGTACCTACGCTGTGCCAGATATTCTGCTGCCAAGCAATGCATTACGCTAGGTATGTACTATGTACCTACGCTGTGCCAGATATTCTGCTGCCAAGCAATACATTACTAGTGCAGGGTTAAAATTATAACTAATGTCTTGCACGAGCACAGTGTGGTGCCGGTCCCGGGAAGTATTAAAATGGCTACGGGCAGGAGTGACGCCATAAGAACGACTTCCTCGCCTCGAACGCCACGGGGTTTAATATAAAAAATGTACATTTGTTCTTGTGGTCAGTATATTTTTCTCGTAGCGAGTTCAAATACCTTGGTTCGGACATTTTTTATATTATAATTTCAGAGTAATATAGTATTCTTGAAGTCACCGTAGCAAGAATTTTAAGAATTTGTTAGTAACATACTATCCTTATCTATGTTTTGATACCACTTTCACTCGATGGAAGGATGTACCACATTTGTATTTTAGCCGAAACCACATTGTTAAAAGGCGATAGAAGAAAAACAATTAAGATATCTATTATTTTAAAGCTGTTCTGATTATTGACCTGGATCAGAAACGGGTTAAATTAAGTTTCTTGTTTTGTGGTGAATATATTTTACTCAAACTGATGAGACCTGCAACGGGCCGGCCTTTCAAGAAGTATTGGTTGTATGTTATGGACGCAAATAACTTAACGAAGATTTGTCAAAGGCAATGCATAGCAAGACCTATATTAGTTATCATTTCAGCCGAAATATGTCACTGCCAGTGCTGGACTCGGGCATCCTCCAAAGATTACCACAACGACCAATCTGGGTTTGTGTTGTGTGCTCATTGGGGGGCTTTGCCATAACCTGGTTGTTATGACGAAACCCCGTGGCGTGGTCGCTAGGCAGGCGGGTTGGCGACCGCACTTGAGTTGTAAATACCTATACTCGAAGAACGCTACATCCCATCCTCTTGCTAAACCCATAGTCGTCTTTTACGATATCCACGGAATTAAATGGCCGACATTACACGGTACACATATCTATCAAATAGTAGCAATTACAACAATGAATTTATTGTTGAAGATAAAATGTATTACATCATCATGTCAGCCAAAGTATCGATATCCACTGCTGAACAGCTAGTCCTCCCCAAATGACCCCCCAATAGATTTACACAACTGTGTCGTCAGTTAGGGGGGAAATTCCCAGTACTCACCACGCTTAGCAGGCGGGTAGGTGAAAAGAAATAAAAATGTATCTAAAATAGACTAAAAATATTAAGTTCTTTTTGATCGTCAACCACTAGACAGCACCCATATAAGCCCAACCTTCACCGCTTCCTAGTGTTTAAGCTGGGAAGAAGAAACGGCGCAACAAACTCCCCAGCAACACGTTAGTCTGTCATATACAATATTTATATATACATGTACACAAAAAATTCTAAAATCGAGTGAGTGCAGTATGGCTTCTGCTCCATAGAAGGGACGCTGCTGCCCATCCTTCTGATTTGGAGTCCATTTATCGACTATTACGACATCCACGGGAGGAGATGGAGTGGTGCTACATTCTTGATATGGACACCATACGGGTTATTGTAGTTCTACAAATAATTGTATGCATAACATCTTATACTATTTATTTAGAATTTTTATTTCATATTCTAAGCTAAAAGGATTAGTAAACTAAAGTGGCAATGGGCGGGGCACATTGCTCGTAGAACTGATGGCCGTTGGGGCAAAAAGGTGCTCGAATGGAGACCGCGCACCGGAAAACGCAGCGTGGGACTACCTCCAACGAGGTGGACAGACGACCTGGTGAAGGTTACTGGGAGTCGTTGGATGAGAGCAGCATGTAACCGGTCGTTGTGGAAATCTAAGGGCCTTTGTTTAGCAGTGGACGTCCTCTGACTTATATGATGATAAGATAAAAATATTTAATTAATGTAAACCATATACAGGCACTTATGATTAGTCAAGGCTTTAGTTGCCGCGTTCCAAGATGTGGATTTCCTATGGAGAAGAACGGGCAAGAAACTCCATGGTTACTCTTTTTAAATCATATTAAATGTTACAATATTTTATGAGCACATTGTTGTAAAAAAAAGAGTAAACTAAACTTCTTAAAAAGTACTAAACAAGCCTGAATGTATTTCTTTTTTCAGTTTTGATTCAGTTGTCATGGCAACATTTGGCTTACCAGTCACAACAGACGGCACTCGTTCACGAGCATGACGCATGCATCAGCATCGCTTCATCATTCCGGCCGAATGAAGTCCACTGCTGGACACAGGCCTCCTCGAAAGATACCACAACGACCGATATGGATGCGTTGTGGGTTCGTTGGGGGGTTTTGCCATTATCGCCACGCTTGGCAGACTTTGAAATCCTAGTGTGGGGCAACGTTTTTTTAATAAAAATTAAAATTAAAAAAATAATACTGTTTTTATAGTTTATTACCACAACATTTATAGTACATCTCGTTTTAGCTTAAATTATCACTTGTATTTGGGAATGTTGGTTCACCTGTCATTGGCAACTGTATAAGCCCAAAACTTATTGTTATCTATAACTGTTATTTGATATACAGAAGCTGTTGGTGTACCTTTATTAATAAATAGTGCGGAATGGTAGATAGTTTAGTTTTTATTTGTGCTTCTTGATTCTACATGAACAAGGAAGCACGTAATCTTGATAATTAGATACAATAATGTAATTTTGACGAAATGCTTTACCATATAAATGATTCAATTATGTATACGGCTATTCTTTATTACATCATTTATGTGTTATTTAAACCTGAGTAGGTAGGTAGTTCAATTCGTATACTTGAAATCATTATATGAGTCGGTACCTTGGTTTGTGATTATTCAAACGTCTCTCTTTTCACGGGTTTATATCCCCTGTAAGGGGGAACCCGGTCTTTTGACAGGCTTACGCGGGGACATAAGTCCAACACGCAGAGGCCCTTTAGAGATTTTTAATCTAAAATGTAATGGGACACCAACCGGGGACTCTCCGTGGCTACACTATAAAATGCAGTCTCGGATTGTCCCCGGAGGTGTAAGGCTATTGTATGAGATGGATACTATAACGATAAGGTCTATTGCAATGGGTGTTACATGGAATAAAAAGACTAATAAATACGGGAACAACGGCGTCTGCCTTTCAACTTTGATCGTGAAATTCTGTGGCAGACGGTGACTCGCCACTCACAAGATGGGCCCCCTAAATGGCCACCACTACAGGCGACAAGGAGCAACACCGGTGTGAGCGGCTAGGGGTGTAGAGAGGTGCGGCACCGGTTTCACCATCGCGCGTCGAAGACTCGGAGCGGGTTTCCCCGTTATTACGCCATTAGACACTTCCACCCCCGAGCATATAGCTCTGGCGGCCCCCCTCTGATCGGCCAACTAAGGCAAGCCAGAGTTGAAAATCCTGCGGGCACTCATGGGGTTCCACTCCAACCAACCAATAAAGGCAAGCGGAGACGAGGCCCTGACCGACTCTCTGGAGCATTCGGGTACGCAGTGTCGCCACTCACATTCAGCTCGCCACAAATTGCCCTGTGTTCTGTAAGCTACCTAATATACTTTTTTTTTTTCTTATGATATACTTTTTTTTATCATAAGGTATGAAGAAATCAAGCAGCTACTTTAATTATTATTAAAATTATTATTACTGTACCAAAATTTATGGACTGGTGGTTAAAGACACGCGCGGTCGATCTGCTAGGTTAAACTTGTCACGGTCAGGCTTTGGATGGATAACCATTCGTCGTTCTTCAGATAGCAAGTTTAGCCGTCAGTGCCGGCTGTTATATGAATAAGTATATATGACAATCGTTACGGGAATAGGACCCGTGAATAAATAATAAAAATAAAAATATAAATAATTTGTTACTTTGCTTGGCAACTAGGGTTGCCATCTCTCCCCGAATTGGTTTTTAAAACCTGCCGGCTCCAGGAACGTAGCTAAAATCTCCCGGATCTAACCCCCATCCATCTTCGCGTCACGCGGTACTTTTGTATTAATCAACATTGTAATCTCAATTATTTTAAAAGAGTATCTATGGAGTTTCTTGCCGGCTCTTCTCCATAGATCAACTATTTGGAACCGTGCAACTTAGATTCTGACGTTTCATAAGTGCCAATATTTGGTTTATTTGAAATAAAAATATTTGACTTTGACTTTGATGCTATTCGTAGCTGGCACCACACTTTTAGATAATTAACATTATATTATCTTTCCTTTTTTGTACATTTCATTACCCGGATTTGTGATCACGTAACCTGATGCTATGGCTCGCACCCCAGGTTTTTAATTCAGCCTTCTTTGTAGGGAGTAAATTACAAAATAATATAAATAATAACAGTTCATGCCACAGATTATCAATAATATTAAAGGTTGAAAGGCGGACGCCGTTGTTCCTGTTCATTTCAAGTTGTCGGTCCATAACACCCATTGCAATAGACTTTATCGTTTGTAGTTTCCATTTCTGTTTCTGAATCTCTTCTGGGTATCCCCAGAGACTATCATCCTTGACTGCATTTCTATAGTGCAGCCATGACGAGTCCCTGGAACATTGGAGTTCTGTTACATTATTGATTAAAATTCCCTACAGAGCCTCTGCGTGTTGGACCCATGTCCCTCACCATATTAGGCAAAGGACGTCCACTGCTGAACAAGGCCTTCCCATAGATTTCCACAATTGTGTCTTCATTTTGGGGAGTTTTCACAACACACTCATATCGGTCGTTGTGGTGATCTTTGGGGGAGGCCTGTGTTCAGCAGTGGACTTCATTCGGCCGAAATAATGATGCGAGGAGATGGAGTGGAGCTATATTCTTCATCCGAACACCACATGGAATCCGGACACCACATGTACATCTTACGTAAGCCGATTAAAAGACTGGGTTACCCCTTACCCCCATACCCAGAGGATAATATAGCTATAAGCAGTGCCGAAAAACAAGATAACAATATCAGACTGAAATTGTTCCACAGCGAGCATTGGTTACCACGCTTGCTCACTGCTTGCTCGTGTTGGCGATATAAGACCATCCAGGCCATAATCCAGAGCCAGGTTTCGTCACAATGTTTTCCTTCACTGTTAATGTCAGTGGTGTCTTAAATAAAGTATATATGACATGTAAAAAGTCACACTGGTACATGCCAACTCGCAGCAATGTGCTTAACAAGCGAGTCCGTAAACCGCCGGCAATGAGGACATCCCCACGACGTCCACGCGATGTCACCACGATGTCCCCACGATGTCCCCACGATGTCACCACGATGTCCCCACGACGTCCCCACGATGTTCCCACGATGTTCCCACGATGTCCCCACGATGTCCCCACGATGTCCCCGTGATGTCCCCACCATGTCCCCACGGCGTCCCCATGACGTTCCGAATATATTAACTAAATTTTTTTTAAACGTCCATAAAAGTCCGAGACATCAAAGGAGTTGCCGATGCTGATCCCGATGTGTTGCCAACCTTTAAGGCAAACTAATTAAAACTAAAGATATGATAAAGATAAAAATAGTTATATTCATGTAAAACCATTTACAGGCACTTATGAATAGTGAGACTTTAGTTGCCGCATTCCATGTAGATTTCCTATGGAGAAGAACGGGCAAGAAACTAGAGAATACAATACCTATTTTATGAGTTTAATACGTCCACAGTTTCATTATGTAATCTCCTATGCCATCATTCAATAATTAAAATAGTCTAAATCTCATTCAGTTATTACGATAAAATGATACATCATTAAAACATTATCCGGTTTTTGGCCTGCGTACTACGACGTATTTACCTTAAAAGAGACTTATCAACTGTTATATCGTATCGTAAAACCGGTTCTTTACTTTACTTGCACGGTACTGTACTAATTTGCTTACTGTACTTCAGTACCTATTATACAGTGATAGCAATATACCTGTTCGATATATTAAAGGAAGTAAAACTAGCATTTAGGTCGCCTTGTGAAAATCGATCACGGACACGTCGCATTAACACGTAAATAGTTACCCAATAGTATTGTTATATAATTTAATCAGAAGAAAACTTTAATTTTATTCAGTAATCCAAGGTTAGTCGGAAATAGGTATTAAAGTATTCATGATAAAGAATAACTTATGTTCAACATCTTTAACGAAAAACAGTTGTTCAAAGACGACATAAAAATGGCACTGAGTCCACCTCTTGTTAGAAGTTAGTGGCCAGTAGCTTTAAACATGTCCCCGAAAAGCTCCATAGCTGTTCCCCCAACAACGCACTAAGCAGAGACCTGAATACTAATATGGGGCGCCCTTATCTGTATTGCTTAGTTTGTAGTAATTTCATGCTCGACTACATGTCTTTTCGGCCTCAACAATTTGTATGGTTAAGCGGATAAAGCTACCTTGAGCTTATGCGTATGCGTGAGAGGCACTTATTATAAGAAATATGAGGCCACCTATTTCTAGTATTGTACATTATAAAAATATACCTACACGGATATACCTACATGGGTATAAAAAGCAACCTCTTTTCCCGACAAATCTCTCCCCTAGGCCGAAACGCTAAAGCCGTTGCGTGTTCGCATACGTGTGCCGCGGCACTGCGAGATTTTTGGGATTTTTACCTCTGTTTGACTTAAGATTTCTCGAAATAAATTCTCTATCCGATTATCTAATTTTCATTTTATTTGGCCGTCTATTAAAGTTTGCAAAAAAATGCGAAATCCTAAATATCTATTTTTCTCTTCTTTTCATGTATTCGAAAATAACGCACTAACACATTATATAAAATATGATTTATGTTGTTTTGCTATAATTTGTGTATCAGAATCACCACTGTCGCTGTACAGTATCATCTGGGTAGGTTTATCATTCATTTAGGCATTGTTGTCTATATTACGGGAATGACTTCGAACATCATTGTTGGATTATATATACATGAAATCAAATCTACATGTAGTATGTTGTATCATAGATTTCACTTTTTAAGCTTAATGTTAAGGTAAGGTGCATTGGAATAAAATTGACACACATTTCTATAGATTTGAGATTTTCGGCTTCGATGTATGTATGTCCATGTTCGTTCATACCGAGACGCGACGCATCGCGAGAAGGCGCACAAATGCTTGAACAAGCACGCTGCGTAAAGCGGCGCCGCGAGGTGTATTGCGACGCCACGCTGCGCATCTGTGCGGCTTTGCACTGAGTGTAGTACTGTAGCGCTTATTCTCTCAAGTATCTGCGCACTGTATCGCGTCTCGGTTAGTTGTAAGTATTCTATGGTCTCGGTGCATACGGTGACCGGCGAGACGGTCCGCAGCGCCGCGATTGTAACTATCACTATTTTAAAAAGTGCGCACCTCATAGTCATCTCGTATCGTCTAGGTGTGCACTGCCCCAAAGAAATCCTACTTTCCTCAATCTTTCGTTGGTAAATTTCTAATTTACTGTGTTATACTAGTGATGTACCCGGACCTACTAGTGATCTATAACTCTTTGGGGAAAGAAATAATGTACTAGATACCACTTTCAAAGTAGACGAACAGGTACATATTAGGTGGACTATAACTAGGCAATCATGGAGTCTTGTAGCTGCCAAATCTTAGCTCGGTATTTTTTACTAGTAATTTTTCGCGAATAACAACTATCTCTCTTTTCACGGGTCAATGAAAGAAATAAATAAAACATTGTTCTTTTTAAACGTCAACATAATATACGACATCCCCTAAAACGCAAAGTCCCTTCAGCAGGTTCTGCAAGAAAGAATTTGGTCTGTTGATAGGCTAACGTGGGAAGAAACCTATCTTCACTACACGAAAAACCATCTATATGCCTCTAGACTTTACGCTGAAGGAAAACTTAGTGAGGACATCTGGATCTATGATGGTCTGAAATCACCAAGCCTTAGGCTTAGATAATTTAAATATGAAATGTAATGGGAGTCTGGGACAATAACCGGCGACTGTCCATGTCTGCACTATATAAATACAGTCACAAATTGTCCTCAGGGGTGTAGGACGATTTTATATATCAGAACAAGGTACATTGTTACCGTTATTCAAAAAGTTTTATAGTTTTATGTCTTTTGTATTGATACAGAATATCCATGGCAAGGCATAATGTTTTCAATAATTATGTTGTTTAGTTCAAGATAATTTTTCAAACATATCTCAACTTAACGCGTTACTGTTATTAGTTCCGCTTATGTTTATATTTACAGATAATAATGACATAAACACAAGAAAGGGTTAAGAACAAATATGATATTATTCCATTACTATACCTTTATGTTTACCATAGTTGGATGCTGGAGGTTTCCTGGTTGTGCCTTCGAATAGGGTTATACTTACCAAAGATTACGGGGGACCTCACCCACCAAATTCGCTATTGCTACCTTTTTTTTGTTGGTCTTTCGCATACATTTCTGGGAAATGTGGTTGCTTAACCGGTCATTTCTGGCGAAGCCAAAAGAGGCCTCCAGCCAGGGCAATTACTTCCGCAATGGAAGGGACTTTTGTACGCCTATCCAGTCTATTTTTACCTACACTACCCTTGGCCAGCTGGGTGGGGGCTGTGGGATAGTCCGCCCGATCCGGAGAAGCAGTTTTCTGTCACTACCATAAATCACTCAGTGCCCTTTGTGGATGAAGCCTGCCAATCTGACAGTCAATACCAGATAAACTGAGTCTGATTAACCCGTCGCATACTATATAAACATCCTCCTCACCGTTATTGATGACGGTAAACCTTAGAAAAAAATTATAATGTATTTTAATATATTAAAATGACGTTACTTATTTATATACTTTATTGTTGTTATTTTTTATTTAATTTTTCCTTGCTTTAGCCAAATGATGCATGCAAAAACATACGAAATAATGAAGAATATGATTTGGAGATCATGGTAGTATTCCGAGTATAGTCAGCTTTTGAAAGAAATGCCTAACTAAATGTTTTCGCTGATTCCAGATTTCTTCAGATAAATAAGGTAATAAGAATCGGGATTTGTTAATCTATAAGAAATATTTACTTGTACTGGCTAACCCAGCTAAATCTCAATCTCTTTATTGGTGGCAGATATATGTTCAACCTCTTAGATCATCAAGGTCTCCCACCAGCTGTGTATGATTCGATTCCCATTGCCTATTCTAAAAGTGTAAGAACCTTGGTGTATTTATGGACTCCAATCTTTCCTGGGATACTCACATCTCAGCAGTAAGCGGGAGGGTGCTTTGCTCGTTTCAGTCTCTTAAACGTCTCCAAAAATTCCTGCCGCATTATACAAAGGTTACTCTTGCGCAATCACTTCTTCTTCCACTCCTAGACTATGCTGATATCTGCTATCTCGATGCAATTGAAGAACTGTTTAACAAACTTGAACGCCTGCAGAACCTCTGCATCTGTTTCATTTTGGCCTTCGGAAATACGACCATGTGTCGGAGTTCCGGACGAAGCTAGGGTGGTTGCCGATTCGGCAGCGTCGAGATTCACACATTATGTCTTCACTTTATTCTATTCTTCATAATCCTAATTCTCCCGCATATCTTCGTGAACGCTTTGAGTATCTAGTCCCTAGGGGCGAACCATGTCGCACGGCTTCTTCTCTTCTCCTTCGAACTCCGCGTCACTCCTCAAGCCGTTACGACGGATCCTTTACAATTCGCGCAGTGCTCCTATGGAATTCTCTTCCACATCCTCTTCGCGATAGCCCTTCTCTGGACGTTTTCAAGAGCAGAATTAAGAAGCATCTTCTTTCTAAATGACATATAGTTGGATATTGTATATGTTTATTCCTACATATATATTAATATGTATTTTATATATATATAAAGCAATTTGGTTATATTTTTATAAGTTATACATTTAATGTTTAATGTATTGCTGCTTCTATAAATAGTGTACACTCTACTTAACCTCTAAGCTTTTTGCCATATCTCTCTCACTCAAAGGTTTGCTGGTAGGAAACTCAATTTTGAGTTAAGCTCGCCTTATTATTATTATTATAATTTAGAACACTAAAATAAAATATTACACCTACTCTATATAAAAACGATTTATTAAGCGGTTTTCAAGGTGTCTTAAGTAAACATTAGTAAAAAATATGCTGTCACATTCATTCTAACTATATATATAAACTGGCTTCCCTTTGGCTGACCCATGGGCTAAGTTATGTAATTAATTGCTACACAAACGTTTAAAGCAATATCAAGAGAATGTAAACCTAAAAATTTCCTTCAAAAGATACAGGAATTACTGTAACAGAATATTTAAAAATCGAAATACTTATATGACACACAAGAACTAAATAAAACTGGCAACAAATCAATAAATCTATGGAAAATAAATTTTAAGCCATAATTTCAACATATGTTTACACATACGCTGTCTTTCCATTTTCCTTCACGAAGACAATAATACATCCTATCTTTAAGGGTGATGATGAGAACCCATTTAATAATTATCGTCCCATTGTTGTGCATTATCTGTGGTCTTTGACCGTCTAATTAATCAGCGATTAGTTAAATACTTTGAAAAATACCATCTTATTTCACCACAATAATTTGCTTTTCGTAAGACCAAATACTGCTGAAGCTGTAACAGGAATTGACAGATCACATAGTACCTAGGTAATCTAAATAATAAAAAAGGTGCTTAAGATCTTTTTGGATCTTGCTAAAGCCTTCGACATAGTGCCCTTTAGCAGCCTTATAATCAGACTTGAAAAAATAGGGGTCAGGAGTTACCTCACAAACCGATCCCAGATGGTAAAAATATTAAAGATGAGTTATCTATCTGTTATGGCGCGCCCCAAGGCAGTATCCTGAGACCAACACTATTCCTTATTTTCAGCAATGATCTCTGTAATCTTAACAACGCAAATGGATTTTTTTTATCTTTCACAGATGACACAGCACTGACGTTTGTAGCTGAATTATGGTCGGAACTTCAAATTATAACGCAACATGGATTTGACTCGGCCTTGAACTGGCTTCGAACTCACACGCTAACACTCCACACATCCAAAACTAAATTTATCACCTACTCTATTTCATCGGCCTCCCAACCCAAAATACCCCTAATTATAAGCCCACACTTTTCATGAAATTCCTTCGCTCCGGGGAAGGGCGAAGGGAAATGCCGGACTCCTACCAGCTAAAATCACTGGAGCGGTCATCTTCGACACTGAAGGGGGGCTCCAGGTCCTCGTAAGATCTCACTAGAGCCACACCTTCAAGCACATCACGGAGGAGATGAGTCTAAAGCGGTCACCCCCTCTAGCGGAGGGAAGGCGACTGTAATAATGTCGCTCCCCAGGTACTATCGGGGAGGATTGTAAAGGCTGTGCTGCGCATACGGTGGCACGTGACCACATGCACGCCGCCTTCTTCCCGGGGGTCACTCGGTGTGAGCACACAGACTCTCCAATCTGCACGCCCGTGACCCCCGAGGCACCCCACCATTTAGTGACGGCAGGGGGCTCAGGTGTATTGGACCTGGGTGCCGGGATCGGCCCTCTCCAGATCCCGTTCTGCAGTCTCCATCTGGAGCATGACACTCTCGCAGAAGGAGACCAATGCACTCCAATTTTGATGCTCTGCTAACATAGCCGACACTACTACCGGCAAAGAGAGATCTTGCCCGATCCGATCAACCAGGATCCGCCGCTCGGCAGCCCACGCAGGGCACTCTTCGAGCGTGTACTGAGCGGTATCCTGGTTGCTTCCACAATGATGGCACTGTGCCGTAACCTCGCATCCTATTCTGTGCAGTTACGCACTGAAACAACCGTGACCGGTGAATACCTGCATCAGACGGTAGGTGACGCGCTCGCTCCTTCTGAGCCAGGCTCCGAAGACCGGCAGGATTGCCTCGACGACGCGGTTGGTCGCGAACTGCAACCGTAGACGATGTCGCCACTTTTTCAATGTTATATATGGTGTCTCAGATTTAACTAAGAACGTACATACTATAAATCTGAGACACCTCTGACTAATATGTGAAGGAAAACATCCCGAGGAAATCTAGATCTAATGGTATGAAAGCGCCAGCTCGTTCCTTCTCTGCATGAGAAGAGGCCTTTCGCCTGTACAGGGACAGGTTACAGGATGATATTCTTAATGTGAGACATTATCAAGCCTTCCCCTGAATGCAAGCAGTTCGTCGCTTAAACTTTCCCATTCAGGAAATCGGCGGAATGGATGTTGACGATAACTTTTATCGTTAATTTTTTTATGAACTTAGTTTCTTACGATAAAATATTAAAAGGTTTTATAGTTTGGAACATTTATTCGTGTACGCATAGTTTTTACAAACGCTATCAACGCCATACAATTTTCAATTGTGTCATTAATTACAGTTTTGTTATCGTATTTGCTTTGATGAAGTAAGTAATTACAAAACCGTTAAAATATTTTAAATTTCATACCGTGTGTATGTGAGTTTTTAAATTATGAATGTGAGCAATAAACAAATATTATCAAATAGCTGGTACGAAATTGTTGTAATACCAACTTTTTTATACACGAGCAACGGTTTTTCAAACGAGGTTTTATTTTTTATTTAATTAATAATTTGATAAAAAGAAAAAATATGTCGTAGCCTGTTATTAAACGGATCTGGCGGATTTCCACAGGATGAAACCAAAACAAGGGTAAACCTACCTATACTTCCGTTAATAGGGTAAGTGTATTTCTATCTAATAATTATTAGATAAATCTATAATCTATCTTCTTAAATATTAAGAGAATGTTTTGTGCCTTGACTTGAATCTTTCTTCTTTGAATGAAAATCTTATTGATGTTGCGAATGTCTATAGAATTGTAGTGGTTTGAAATTGTGGTGGTACAATAATTAATTACTTAAATTCAACTCATTTATTCTATTCAGAAAAAAAAATCATGCCTACATGGCAAAATAGACTGGGCAGGTACTATTTCTCAAACCTTAATGTACTCTTTTTTATGTGAATTAAATAAATAAATAAATATCACATTCACATATATGGCGGTCGTATATCGCAGGGAAACACAAAATCGCATTAAACTAAATGTCAAACGATTCCGATTTTTTTTTTGTTTTTACTTGAGAACGTCACGTCATCACTAAATAAAAATAACCTGCAATAGTAAGTAGTTTATGTTGTTTTTTTTTAAAAGTTTTAATTAAATTGCACCCATTCTTGGAGTTTTTATGCATTTTACACGATAATTTTAAATTATTGTCTAGGATTTGTTTGTTATTGCAATTAGGATTAAAAACGTACTATTATTAAAAGTAAAAGACCAGAAGTATTTACATAACATAATTTAAAACAATCGTATTATGTATTATACATGATTTGTTTTTGGTTGAAGAAATACAATTGAAATTAAAAACGTAATAAAATTAAAAAGGCGGGTAATAACTTAAAGTAAACAGTGAAAAGTAGGTACTCACTAATTATGGCGAAAATATATTGGTTTATCCGCGTCCCGTTCATCCATGTTAGTTTTGTAACTAAGAAATTCATTTTTTTTAATACACCGTTTTTTATGACACTGGTAAAACGCATACAGCCAGACACGCTGGTGTCTTCAAACGAACTGCCGTCTACCGCTGCCGTTTGCGAACGCGTTCACAACAAATCATTCGTTTATTTACACTACGTCTCTTATAACTCGAATATGATACAATTATTGGCAAACTTCGAAACGAATTCATCATAATTTTTAACGTAAACAGAAGATTGGTCATATATTGACGTAAAAAAAAAGTTGTCATTACCGTTTCGTACACCGACGAATTTGATTGAATTTGATGATGGTCTTTAGATTGTCGCAGTGGTTATCTACCTACATTTTGTTTATTGCTTTTATTGTTTTTTTGTACATATAGGATGAATGGGCTATGTTTATTAAATTATTACACACCTAAGCACACTGGGCAAGGTACATGTTTTTATTATACATTTGTACGCAGTGATCTGAACTTCGCCATGAACTTCCTCCGCCTTGGGCAATGGTGAAGGGACATGACTGCTACCGGCTAAAACCACTGAAGCCTTCATCTTCGGGCTCCAGGTTCGCGTATGGCCACACTAGAGCGTGTTTCGTAATTATAGCATCATAATTCAGATCACTCTTTAGGTGCTCGATAACTGCTCTCATCAATACACAACGTCACTGCCGTTTATTTTGACGGTTGTCGGTTACGTAGACCTACAAAAATAAACGAAACTTTGTGTCTGATTAGTGCTACACAAAATGTATTTTTGGAATAAGTTTATTAAACTTTGATAAAACTTCTTACGTGGCAAATTTCTAATTTCAATGTCAACAGGTACTATACTTGTTCCTATCTAAGTATTGACAAATAAGTCAATGCCAAAATAAGTAGGTAAGTCTCTACATAGGTTCCAAATATATTTAAATACTAGAGTAATTAACACCATGACTTTCAGACCTTGTAATAATGTAAGTAGCCGTTCATGAGGAAAAGGTTCTTGACAGATAGAAACACACGGACAACTAAGTGATCCTATGAGTTCTGTAGGTACTTTCATTCTAGAATGAACTCTATAAGAAGTAACATTTGTATCAGGTAATTATTATTAGAAAACAAGTAACGAGTTTGAAGATGCGGGGTGATGAAAAACTATAACCTTGCTCAGCTAATTAGGATAACAATTTTTTTATTAAACTGGACGTTTTCATTATTATTAAAATACAAGTTAAGATGTTTTTTTTCATCCTTGAGAATCTTGTGTAAGGTCATGCTACCTATTCAATAACACCAGGATTTTATCTGGATTTGTTTATAAATTGAAGACTTTTCTTTCATGTTTCACGATGGGTTACCTTTTAATTGTAAGTAGTTGTATTCGGCAAGCTAATGAATTCATTATTTTTTGTTGTCCTCTTAAATTAATGCAGGTAGAGAAATCACGAATAGTTAATTTAATTTTCGAGATCAAACTGACGGTCCGCGCTATTTGTTATAATTTATACCGTACGGTCAATACTCACTCTTATCTATTACAAATAAATGCGTTTTTTACACGCATTGGTAACACTTATTGGTATCGCTTTCTTTATTTTGGCGCATTACAAATTTATGTCATTTTAATGAGTACCTGTCAACATTGACCGCCTGTTTAAAGAGGTAAACGTTTTCTTATTACAGTCATTAAATTCCAATTCTAGCTCCGACTGGACTGTACCTATTCTAGATAATGCGGTTTTTAAGGCCGTCACACACTTAACTATAATGCATATTAATATAAATAATAGCAAGACATATTACGATATATTTTCTGTAATAATCTTTGAATGCCCTGATAGTCTTGGAATTTGATAGTATTATGAAAAATACGACTGATAGTTACAATAATGAAACGTAATAAATTACGGTGCCGCGACAATTCAAGCCTATTACAGATACAATCGCATATGTCGTTATTATCATAATTTCAGCCAAGAAACGTCCACTGCTGGACATAGTGCTTCTCCAAAGATCGTCACAACGACATTCGCCTGAAACGATGAACGATGACGATTACATTATAAACTCACAAATCCTATAACCTTTTTTAACCGCGGTGGAAATACTCATATATCGTCCAGTATCCCTGGAGCATCAATGGAACCGTGGAACCGAAAGGAGATTTCGGGATCTCGAGGACGAATACCCCGAGGCCACATCCGAGAGTGGGTGACTCTAAACGGATGACCCCTTTCAGGGGCGGGGAAGCGACTATAAACAGGCCGCCTCCCCAGCTTCATCTCACGTGTAAAAGACCCACAAAACCTTGCTGTGCGCTGAGCTGCGTCTTCTCGAAGGTCACTCGGAATGCGCACGTATAGTCCTCACTCGCGCCAACCACCCTCGATGCCCCCCACCATATAACGACGGCACCGCTCAGGCGTGTGAGAAATAGGCAGTTGCTACCCATCGCTTCGCTAATCTTCATGCTAGCTAAAACCTAGTGCTTAAGAATCGAGTGCGTAGACTTGTCATCAAGACTAACTAATAATAATCATCATTTCATAAACGTTTACTGCTGGTCAGAAGCCTCCCCCAAAAGATTGCCACAATGACTGGTATGGGTTTGTGTTGTGTGCTCATTGGGGGTTTTGCGTAATCACCACTCTTGGCAGACGGGTTGGCGATCGCGTCCTTTGCGTACATTTGGTTATAAATGTACGCAAAGGACGCAACTGCCCATCCTCGCGCTAATCCCATAGTCGCCTTTTACGACACCCACGTGATGAAATGGGGTGGTGGTATTATTAGCCAGCACCACACGGCACAACTAATAATACTTATGTATAAAGTGTTACTTCATCATCATCATCATATCAGCCCTAAGTACGTCCACAGCTGAACAAAGGCCTCCCTAGATTTCTACTATCGTGTCGCCATTTTGTGGGAATTTTGCTAGTACTCACCACGCTTAACTGGTGGGTTAGTGAGCGCAGTATGGCTACTGTTCCACAAAAGAGACGCTGCTGCCCATCCCTCTAGTTTAGAATCCCGTAGTCGCTTTTTACGACATTCATAGATGGAGTGGTTTTATAGGACAACACGGAATATTTACACGGTTACTTCAAATTAAATACATTGTAACAACACCGTAAACATTCTGTGAACGCTCAGTGTTAATCGCACGATTAGGTAAGTGTGCAAATTAATGTTTTTGTTCCTAAACTGATTAGTTATAGATATAAATTAAATTTAAATTGCTTTCTTACCTGAAAATAGTAGAGAACATGGTAATAATGAACACCTGCCCATACAAGAACGTATTTTCGATCATTGAGTTAACTAGAGATACAAAGCCTTCAACACGCGTAAATAAATTGTAGCCACTATATGATTATGGAGACGTACCTTTGAAACTAGGAAGCATTTTGATATAAACATATATTTATCTCTCTCATACTAACACTACCGTCGTGTTCGTGGCATCAGTCTGATAGAGATGGCGATATTACTTCAAGAGTCAAGATCGGTGTTGCTTACCCTATGATAATTTTCCCCTACGATGGATGATTAAGTAAATGGTTTAATCTTTTTTTATTACTATTAGAGTAAAATCGAAACATAGAAACTATAAATATAATTTATTAGGGTGAGATTGGCGAATAGTATTTTTTATATTTTTTTATTGTTTATCATTCAAAAAATACAGAATAAATATAGCATAATGATATAGCATTCGTAAACCACAAGGGTGTGTAATTAATGCTACAAGTAGTCTAATATCTAATAAATAAATAATTAAAAATAGTAAACTAAAGTAAATTGAAAGTTGGTGAGTGCATTTCCAAGCAATTAGCATTTCATGTGCTCCAAGAAGTAAGACTTAAGTTTAAATTTAATATTAGTTGGCGTGAAGTCACTACGCAAATTAGAAGGTAAGTTATTAATTAACCTAGGAACAAGATATAAAGATGTGCGTTCGCCGTAGGCATTGTTTGCGCGAGTCGTGCAAAGCTGGTTTAGAGCGACGGCTCTCGTGTATACATGTTGAATTTCTTTATTTAAATTCTTGTTAAATAACTGTTCTTTTAGGAGTGCATATTTAAATTGTATATGAACAGGTAATATTTTACAGTGATTAAATAGTCGAAGTTCGTTTGTTTTGGAATTGGTCTTTAATTTTGCTAGATACTATATTCTTAAGAATCTTTAGTTGAAGTTTATATATTTGATTGAGATAAGATTTAAATGTACGATAACTACTTAGTCCGTATTGAATATATGATTCAGCCAATGAGTTATATAGCATAAGTTTTACTTTAAATGGTATGCGGTTCTTGAGAATTATAATATTAGCTAGAAACTGTCTCAACTTATTACAAACGTATTCGATATGATTGCTCCAGTTAAATTTGTTATCAATTTCTAAACCGAGGTATTTTTGAGAATTTACTACATCTATATGGGGCCAGCTACATTTCCCATTATACGAGTCATGTAAGCAGCTATGGTTGTGTGCAACAATATTTTTAGCAGGAAAGCATTTTAAGTAAGGTGATTTTATTACAAGTAGTTTAGGTTTAGTAGCATTGAGCACCAAACCAGCGTCATGGCACCATCTCAATAAAGAGTTCAGATCAGACTGCAAAAGATCAACA
Source organism: Diloba caeruleocephala (assembly GCA_947459985.1). NCBI lineage: Eukaryota > Metazoa > Arthropoda > Insecta > Lepidoptera > Noctuidae > Diloba > Diloba caeruleocephala. The sequence goes on along the minus strand of OX381627.1, from coordinate 7,228,570 downwards.
GCGTTTCGGGGGTCCTTATCAGCTATTACTAGGCATGTATCATCTGCAAACTGATAACACGTGCAGTGTTTGATACAGCCGCTCATGTCATTTTCATAGGTAAGAAAATGAAGGGGCCCTAAAACTGAACCCTGAGCCGTGCCCTCTGTGGCTTCAATCGCTTCGCTCAATGAATTATCAATTTTCACAGCAACCTTACGGTTTTGAAGGTAGTTTTTGCACCAACTAAGCAAAGGGCCACGTATCCCACAAAGGTTCAGCTTATAGATGAATTGCCTGTGATCTAATGTATCAAAGGCATGTGAAAAATCAATAAACAATGCAAATACAGGTTTTCTCTGGTTAAGGTGCTCGTTGACTTCGTCAGTAAATTTTGATAATAGATCCGATGTACCTTTACCGGTTTGAAAACCAAATTGGTTGAGGTAGATTACTTTGTGTTTCCTGTAAAATGCATGTATTTGTTGACAAACAAATTTTTCTATAATTTTATCAATAGAAGAAAGTAATGTAATAGGGCGATAATTAGCGTACTCATCTCTTTTTCCTTTTTTATAAACTGGTCTAACATATCCTGTTTTTAATTCTTTGGGGTACAAACCGGATGTCACACTGCAATTAATCAGGTTAGCAATAGCTTTCGATATGTCTTGACCTATCATTTTAATATCAGATATTTTTATATTATCTGGTCCGGGTGCCTTATCAGAGTTTAGATTGCTTATTATTTTGTGTATTTTTTCGCCTGAAGCTTTTTTAAAGTATAAAGTAGAATCTAATGATTTACAATATGTACTGGGGTCCAATATTTTAGTACTACAGTCTGGAATTATATCTTTTACGGCGCGGTCAAATTCGGTCGCAAAGTTATCGGCAATTCTCTTAGTGGTGAGACCCTGTGCATCAAACGCTTTTAGAATCGCTGTATCAATTGATAACGTTACACGTCCTAGCATTTGATTGACAATCCGATATACTTTCTTGGTATTTTTAAATTTTTATTAATTTGGTGCAAATAATAATCATTTCTTCTAATTTCTAAAAATTTTCGTAGACTCAGTGCGTGTAAGATTTCCTGCAATAATTGCTACTCAGGTATTACTAGTCACAGGATGTCAATGCAGATGATGCTTGCACACATCCGCATGCCTAAGGTGCACTGGGTGCAGTGTAGGTACCTTTTCCATCGTCCGGAGCGAGAGCGCTTGGGATGCCGTCGCCTCCTTCTGCGAGGAAGTGATGCAAGCAAAGGCCTCCTTTGTCATCCTCCGTCCCCGCTCTACCGCCTGGTAGAGCGGGGACGGAGGGAGATCGCCGATCCCCTCCACAGAAGACATACCGGGCGTGGGCGCCGGGGTAGGGCGCTGAACGATCTCCGGCCACCATAAGGAGCGGCCTGCGGGCGACGAGCCAGGGGCGGTCCGTCGCCCGAACAGAAACAGGCTCGCGTGATCCGCGCGCGCCTTTCCGAAGGATAGGTGCGGCCAACAAGACCGCACACAGAAGGGGCTCGTCAATCATTGACGGGCCGATACCTGCCAGGGGAGCGGTCTAATGCAGAAATGCGTACAACTCAACCCCGGCTAGAGGTAAGAAGAAGGACACCGTGGAGTTTTAGCCGGTTTGATCCCGGCATGCCCCTCCGCCCTTCCCAATGCGGAGGAAGTCCAAGAGGATTTCCCCACGTTAAAAAAAAACAGTGTAGGTACCTTTATTTTTAAATGGATTTATTTTTAATTACTATATAGTTATAAAATCTAAATATCATGTGATTTAAGAAAATAACCCAATTTAACTTTGCGTAATATATATTTAGTTTGGATAGGAATGAAAATAATATTTTTTTTGGATTCTGTACCCAAAGTATCCTAAATTAGTAATAATAGAATACCGTTACCATTAACACCGCTTACGATATTCAAATATTTTATACATATATAGCCGTGAGGTGCCGGCTACGAATAGCACCAATCTATCTCATCCCGTGGGTGTCGTAAAAGGCGACTAAGGGATTAGCCGGAGGATAGACAGCAGCGTCCTTCGAATACATTAACAACTCAACTGCGATCGCCAACCCGCCTGCCAAGCGTGGCGATTATGGCAAAACCCCCCAATGAGCACACAACCGATATCGGTCGTTGTGGTGATCTTTGAGGGAGGCCTGTGTCCAGCAGTGGACTTTATTCGGCCGAAATGATAATCATGATATAATATTACAAAATACGTAAAAACTGCCCTCAATAAGAATAAAATATTTGATGTGAAACACGAGTGCTTTTGATTCCGTTTATTATGAAAAATTTGGCACTGAACTAATTATTTTATTCTTTGTTAAGACGGTTTTTACTTATTTTAAGCTTATTTTATTTTTCTATTTTAAGTGGTATAAACAATACATAGACAAGTGATTGCTCCTATCGCGGGTGATTTGCTGTAATCCACTGAAGAGTTCCCTTTTTCATCTCTGAACGGACCGGAATCTTCATCGGATTTTCACCATAATTTATTAAATGACTTCATTTCAGGTGAAAACTCTTTCAAACCAAAAATAATATACTTAATCGCTACACATATGGCAGTGTTATGCCCGATATAGATTAAAAAAAATACAGATCAATTGAGAAGCTCCTTCGGTCCTTCGACAACCGTGATCAGCCCACTGCCTCTTCAGCTTGCTAATTCGGTGTGATATGTCGATCACTTTGGTTCTCTTCCGGATATCCTTTAGAGAGATACTGACCGACTTTAAACTTGTGGAATAGTTCGACTGTTAGTCCTAGTTATCCTGAAAAAATGCATATAAAAACCTAAAAAATATATAATTTCAATCATAGAATAAACCACTAGTGTGCTGGCAAAGTTGTGGGAACATACAAGGTTGAAGTTATTATTTCTTTCTCATAATATATCTAAATTTGTCCAACAACATTCTTGTTCGTATTGATGGTCACTTTTGATTAATCCAACATTAGTAAGTAGCTAAACAAGCATAAAGTAAAACAATGATTGCTAATGAACTATGCTACCTCTATAATAAAACAATTTTAAACGGATTAGATCGTATCATAGATTTTTGTTTTTCCTGACGTTTCGAATACTTTGCAGCATTCGTGGTCGCAGGATGACTAAGGTGACAGGCGTCGTTACAGATTTTTAAAAAGTTATTTTATTTTGCAAAGTATTCGAAACGTCAGGCAAAACAAAAATCTAGAATATACGCGATCTAATCCGTTTAAAATTGTTTTATTATAATGTGTAATATTCGCAAAAACCTAAGACATTACTATGCTACCTCTCATTAAATTGAGGCAACAAATATGAAAAATACAGGCAGATTTAACAACCTTTATACGTGTATTGAGCAAATTGCAAAAACAAAAAACAGTTGCCTTTGTAGGTAACCAGTCTGTTTTCTTAGCAATCTTATTATTTTTACCCACTTCTCACGACGCTCTGGATCTTTAGGAACACTACAAAATGCATATTTTTATAACAGAGGTGACAAACAAGTTCATTTATTAATTGAACTCCCATTAATCTGGGAAAACCGGAACGCTTTTTTACGGACAACACTGAACATAAAATAATGTTAGCGAACTATTATGATAATCTCTGTGATTATGTGATATGCAAAATTAAAACAGTAAACTTACGTGTGAAACGTAATCCCGTTTGCTTTGTTATGTTTTTGCGATCTAGAACCGCACTCTTTCACCGCACATTTAGCTATTTTTGTGAAAATAGTTTTATGCGTTACTCCTTTGACGTCAGGCTAGCCACTAAGTGACATAAGCGGACATATGGCTGTGGCCATATGTTGAGTGGCAACATAAAAAAATCCGGTCTGAAAGTTTCATATATTGGGGAGCATTGCTGGGGAGTTTGTTGCGCCGCTTCTTCCCAGCTTAAGCACCAGACAGTGGTGAAGGATATGCGTTTTTTGGGCTATCTTTTATTATTTTGTGGTCCAAAATGTACCAACTATTTATAGTATAGTTACAATAAACGTTATTTCATTTCATAGGATTCTGATAATTAGCTTCAAACTTATTTTTTTGTCTTGCCGGTTATTCAGTTTGCAAAAGTCAATGATCTTTAGAACGCTCATTAATTTCTAAGCGCTTAGTTAGGTCGGACTATCTGAACAATAGGATAGAATTGAATAGTTATTTATTTCTATGAATACGGTCAAGATCTTATTAATGATTGTAACGCTTGTACACATAGGCGTAGCACGGGGCAGCTGGGCCCGGACCTGCCCAGAATCCTTCACCATAGTAACGTGCGACGTGCGCGACAGAACCCATACCTATACATACATGTTTATAGTTGTCATCACCATTGCTACCTGTGCGAAAATCGAGTCTAGGGAGCGACGGACTGTTGGTGTCGTCTCTGCGTAGGTACACGCTTACTATGCAATGTTATGTTATAACAATTCTGTGCTTATTTGATGTATTTTCTTTTGTGTTCTTTGTGGTATGTGTTGTTTAATAAACTTATTTTCTTTCTTTCTTCTTTCTTTCTTTCTTTCTTCTTTCTTTTTCTCTTCAGGCCCACCCCAGAATCGCCACGATGGTGTTAAGCGTCACGCATGTCTTGTCTGCCCTAAAACAATTGTTATGTTCCACAGGACTAGTTCTTTGTGGCATCACACGTGTGTCAACTCGTAAAGATAAGATAAGATAAATATTTTTATTCATGTAAAAGCATATACAGGCACTTATGAATAGTCAAGGCTTTAGTTGCCGCGTTCCAAGATGTTGATTTCCTATGGAGAAGAACGGGCAAGAAACTCCATGGTTACTCTTTTTAAATCATAATAATTGTTACAGTATCTTTAGTTACATTGTTCTCAAAATAAATAATGTGAGGACAATGTAGCAGAAAAAAGTAAACTTCTTTAAAAGTCCACACTAAACAAGCCTGATATTTATGTTAAATTATGATTAAATTGTCATGGCAGCATTAAGCTGACCAATCCCAACAAACAGCACTCGTTCACGAGCATGACGCATGCATCAGCGTCGCTCGGCCCAACCATATTGTAGGGCAACTAAGCGACCCGATACACGACGCCACCATCAGCAGGACACTTGAGTGAGCATGACATACCTAAACTGACAGACAACTATCACGTCAATTAAACAAAATAAATTAATAATCCACATGGTCCTCGCACTTACAGTTTCAAATCTAAGTAAAGTGAATATAAAACAAAAACAACCAACACCAAAAAGTAATTGGTGTCACTTAAACAAATTGAGGATGAAGGATAATCAAATGTCATTAAATGAATTAATATAATCCATTATAAAAAAATGTCAAAATAATTAAAAAATAATGGCAATGGTATTTGATACATCAAACCCAATAATGTCAATATCGGCCTTTGAACATTGGAGCAGCTCAATCCCAAGCATTTTTGTCGTCCATATACTCTGTAACTTTATAGAAACCCTTTCTACACAACTTCTGCTTTATAATGGACTTGAATTTATTAAGGCTTAATTTCTGAATATCACTTGGGATTTTATTGTAAAAACGTACACATTGGTATTTAAACGATTTGCTTATCTTCTGAAGCCTGGTAGCAGGAACAACCAGTTTGTGTTTGTTCCTGGTATTAATATTATGAATATCACTGTTTTTTGTAAAGAGGTTAATATTTTTATGTACATATAAAACATTTTCATAAATGTACTGAGATGGAACGGTCATTATATTAATCTCTTTAAATTTCTGTTGGAGTGAATATTGAGGGCTTAACTTATAAATTGATCGGATGGCTCGTTTCTGCAGCATAAAAATAGTTTGGATATCGGCAGCATTACCCCACAACAGAATAGCATACGACATTACACTATGAAAATAACCAAAATATACCAGTCGCGCTGTTTCAACATCTGTTAAATAACGAATTTTCATTACTGCGTATGCTGCAGCGCTAAGCCTTTTCGACAATTTTAGTATATGCGGTCCCCACTGCAGCTTAGAATCTAAAGTAATACCTAGAAACACTGCGGTGTCCACAAGGTCCAACTCCGCACCATTCATTAGTACAGTGGCTTTTACTGTTTTAACATTATAGGTGTTGTAAATTTCATACATTTAGTTTTTTTCTCGTTCAAGAGTAAATTGTTAACATTAAACCAGTTGACCACTCTGGAGATAGCGCTGTTTATATCGTCAGTTGCCAGATGTTGGCGTTTGAGTTTAAATAAAAGCGAAGTGTCATCTGCAAACAACACTATCTCATGATTATCCCCTACAGTATAAGGTAAGTCATTTATATATATAAGAAACAAAAATGGGCCTAGAATTGAACCCTGTGGTACTCCCATTTTAACTACAGACCCAGGAGATATCTTACCGTTAATATCTACTTTCTGAATCCTATTACTCAAATATGAAACAAGAAGATCCAGCGCAGAGTCCTTAATACCATAGTGTAGTAATTTCCTGATCAAAATTTCGTGAACAACACAATCAAATGCCTTAGACAAATCACAGAAAATGCCCAAGGCATCGTGTGAATCCTCCCACGCACCGAAAATATGTCCTAAAAGTTCAACACCGGCATCAGTTGTTGAACGACCCTTTGTAAAGCCAAATTGCTTGCAATGTAATAAATGATACTTATCAAAAAAGCTTTGAATTGTAGGTAGTACTGAAATAGGTCTAAAATTTGTAGGGTCAGATGTACTACCTGATTTAAACAAAGGAATAATCTTACTATTTTTCATAAGATCAGGAAATTTTCCACGGTCAAAAAATGATTGCCAACTCAGGTGCAACAATGTCAATAATTGATTTGGCTACTTTAACGGAATTTCCCCACAGGTCAGCGGTTTTTTTAATATTTAGCGTGTTAAAGATTCTTATTATATCTCTGTAATTAACATGATCAAATTTAAATTTATTACTGCAAGTGTTAACATTACTTTTAAGTAAAGTTTCCGCAACAGTGGGTGAAGAATTCAGCGACTTTGTAGTCGAAACGGGAATGTCGGTAAAAAACTTTTCAAAAGCTGTAACAACTTCTAATTCTGATTTAATGATGTTGTCATCTATAATTAAGCTATAGTCACTGTCCCGGCTATTAGCTCTTCCAGTTTCACTACTAATTATATTCCAAGTCATTTTAATTATGTTATCACTACTTTTTATTTTGGAACTCAAATAACGAGATTTTGCTATATGACAAATTCGTTTGAATAATTTAGAGTAATTTTTCACATATAGATTAAAAGTATCACTATTAAAATATGTGCGTTCATTATATAGTTCATATAGTCTCTTTCTACTTATATGAATTCCAATAGTAGCCCATTCACTAAAACTTACATTACCATTAACCGAGATTTTCTACATATTAAAAAAATCATTATATAAAATGTTTGGATTATCATTATATGGCAAAAAAGTTAATTTATTTCTAAGCTTATTTCTAAATCTTTCCAAGCGAGTCGCGGTTTTTGGATAAACAGTGATATCCTTTTTCACTTTTTCTTTGGTTTACAACAGTAATCTGCTGTCCACAATGATCCGAGTCTAATAAATTAATAACTTGTTTGTAGGATGGTATAATATCTGTGTATATATTATCTAAGCATGTGGCTGTGGTCTGAGTAATTCTAGTAGGCTCCAGAAACAAATTAACAAGATTGTATGACTGAAAAAGGCTTTGAATTTTGACGCTTAAACTTGAATTTTCCAATAAATTAACATTGAAATCACCGCATGTGATAACCGTTTTGTCCAAATTACTGATTCTATGCAGTACTTCATCCATGACTATTTCAAAACAGTCATATATGTACAATGCTGAAGGAGGTCTGTATACGCTTAATACAATGAACCGCTCCAATTCGACGCATGCTATTTCTATTGTTTGTTCAACAGAGAGGCTCACAAGATCTTTACGTTCTTTAAATTTAATCTGATGATTGATTATAATTAATGAGCCACCGTGTATTGCATTTTCTCTGCTGAACGAACTGCCAACCTGGTGATTATTGAAATTGAACATAAACTGGTGACTTTTTAGCCAATGCTCTGTAATACATAAAATATCAATGTTATTGCAGTTCATGAACAATTCAATTTCTAAATCTTTGCCCATAATACCTTGAATATTTTGATGCACCAGGTTGATAGTGTCTAAATTCTTATATAAGTTAGTTACTAAATCTTGGGCTTTCACTTGAATTAAATAGCTTTAAGCAGGAGGTTCCCTCCATTGTCTTACTTTCTAATTTAAATTATTTTCCATGTCATTATCGTGACATTAGTTCATGTAATTGTTACAATTCTATTTATATATGTACATTTGTATACATATCTATATCTTTGTGTAGGAGTATGTATTTATATTTTGTTATATTTATTTGTTGAATGTATGTTTGATACACCTAATGCGTTTTCGTTTTGTATTACATTTAAATATTGATTATAACAGTAGTACACCAGCAACTACCCTTTATCACTCTAATTTCATGATTTTTCGTAACATTCAATGGTTGTCTGAAAGAAATCGGTCTTAGCAATAAGACCTCCAATTGCACTTTTATTATTTTTTCTTCTTCATCATCATCATCATCATATCAGCCACAGGACGTCCACTGCTGAACAAAGGCCTCCCCTTAGATTTCCACAACGAGCGGTTACATGCCGCCCTCATCTAACGACTCCCAGCGACCTTCACCAGGTCGTTTATCCACCTCGTTGGAGGTCATCCCACGCTGTGCGTCCCATGTTTTCTTACTTTGTATTTATTTTGGTGTACAATACTCTACTCTACTCTATTCCACTCTACTCTAATTATATTTTTCGCCATCGATGTCATTTGACAGTAAGTGGTCTGTTAAATATTCTTACTAGGGCCGCAACGCATCTTCCATAAGACCGAATGCCTCATCTTCTTCAATCACATAGGGTAAAGGCATTGTATCTATCTCAGGTATTGACTTTAGGTCTGGAATATTTAAAGCCTTTTCTACAAGTTTTTTTATAGAACACTGAGTTCTTAATAATCCATCCCAAAAAATTCACGCGAATGAATGCGTCATCTGGGCGTAATAGAATTTTCCAACGCGCGTGTAGAGTCTCGCCTAAAACGCCGCACCTGGGCACAAGCAGAAGCACTAGCCGGTTAATACGCTACGTTTCGTATGATTCCCGCCAAAGAATGGACCACCCCTTTGCACCTTTTCTTTTTATTGGTGCCCAGTAGAGATTCTTCATGTACTTCCTTCGCCCCGGGGAAGGGCGAAGGGGTATGCCGGACTCCTACCGGCAAAAAACACTGGAGCGGTCATCATCGGCACCTAAGTGAGGCTCCAGGTCCTCGTATGATCACACTAGAGCCGCCTACTGGTGCCACGCCTATAGGCACATCTCGAAGAGGGTGACTGTAAAGCGGTCACTCTCCCGGAGGGATTGTAAAGGATCCCCCAAAGCGTTCCACTGCAGCGCGTGACCACTTGCGTGCTACCGTCTTCTCTTGGGTCGCTTGGTGTGAGCACGCAGATTCCCCAATTTACGCACCCGCGAACCCAGAGGTCCCCCGCCTTATAGCAGCGGCAGGGGGTTTCAGGCGTATGGGAATTAGGCGCCAGGGCGGTTGTTACCCCGGCGCCGTCTCCTCCTTCTTCGAGCGGGATCGGCCCTCTCCCAATCCCGCTCTGCGATCTCCTTCTGGAGCATGACGCTCTCACAAAAGGAGACACCCCTCTGCACCTACAGGTGGAAAAGCAGCAGCATCTTCTCGTGTCCAAATAACAACATACTAAGTTCACCAATCTGCCTGACAAGCGGCTTGATTATGGTAATATCCCCTACTATCCTGACTCTGTGTGTGTGTCTGTGAAACTAAAATACCCGTGCGATATAAAATTTCTGTTTTTCATTCTAAGATGAGGTGTAATGCCGCTTTATCATGTGGTGCTGGCTTTGCGTGTGATGACGGCTAAGAATAGCACCACCCCGTCGGTTTCGTAAAAGGCGACCAGGGTATTAGCCGGAGGATGGGCAGCAGCGTCCTTCAAATACCCACCCGTCTGCCAAGCGTGGCGATTATAGCAAAACTTTGCAAAGGGCCCACAACACAAAATCATACCGATCGTTGTAGCCATCTTTGGGGGAGGCTTCTGTCCAGCAGTTGAGATTTTTCGTGAAATTATTCTAAGTTGACCTTCAGCTCGCATGCCAAACTCGCACTTGACGGGTTTTCGTACATGACGTGTATCCATAAAAATAATTAGTACCTAACTAATTTATCAATGAATGTCGCAATTGCGCCAACACATCGTAATTTCAGATACAAAAAAATTGCGCGTCGGTGGTCTAAAAAGATTCACGTGCGTACTGACCGAACAATTACGCGAATCGAGAATCTGACTGTCCAATTATGAAGTAGGTAGGTAGGTATTGAAAGAGACTACACACATCGCACCTCTTTAGATACACTGAACTTTAGGTCCATTCACAATGTGAACACACACATCAGCTCGTAAAAAACGACTTCTTGATTAAATTAATTAAGACATGTAATTATTGTGCTTAATATATGTATAAATAGGGGAATAACAATTAAAGTAATTTTAACGTTTTACGTAGTGTATACATCCATTTGGTTATTGCTGTTTTGTCTTAAGATCTGTTTCGTAAGAAATACCGGCTGTCAACGGATGGATTTTAAATCATCAGTCCCGGGGAGTATTTGTTCTATTTGATATTATATATTCAAGCTGTTATATTACATACTGTACAACACCCCAATACTGCGCACTCGTTTGAGCGACGTCCGTCACACACCGGCAGAGATTAAGTCTCATTTTGCTTGATAATAATTGTGGAAGTAAAATTGACGACAGAATCAATCAATCGCCCCAGAAATTATAACTCTACAAAGTTTACTGTTCAGAAAGTAGCAGCTAACACAAGATTATCATATCTAAGTCGAAGAATTTGGTTTATAAACCTACTTTAAGTAATTGTGCTCACATACACCTACTTGAATTTCTTTTTAAACTTTAAACATTATTAAGTTATATTTATTAGACAGATACATATGTATATGGTAATTAATTTTTAAAACTTAAGCCTTAATTATAATAGGGGCCGGGCTTTTCTATCCTTTTGTAACTTTTAATTCACTTGTTAACCGTTAGTTACGCTCACTTTTTTGGCTTTTTTCTTATCAATATTTCATTTATATTCTTGCTTAATTTTATTTAACCTCTCCTAGTATCTAACTTGGATCGTTGCCATTTAGCTGTCTCTTTACACATTTCAGCCCACTGGGATATTTGTAGTAAAATGATGACCCGGAGAGCAGTTGGTAAAGACACGAATGACAAGCGGAGGCCAAGTTTGAAGGAATTGGAGTCTTCAACAGCCCTGTGCCAACAGTTGCTACAGGAGGGGGATGACAGTGAAGTGGAAGTCAAGAATATTGTTGAAAAAAAAAACCACTTCACTGAAGAATGAGCAGCTACACATTCAACACGTGGATATACTTGACCAACATACACAACTCTGTCAAATAGTGTCCTCTTTTCAACAGTGCACTGCATCGTATAACAGAGCTTGAGCTTGAATCAAGTGAAGCCCGGAAAGCTATTTCTGTATTAGAATCAACCAAAGTCAGCGAGCAAGCTACTGATACATAGAAGCTGTATAACCAGTTAGTAGGTAGTGGGTCTGTCCGCATTGAACCATCAGGTGTTTTTTGTTAATGAAGGCAGCTTTTGCGATTTAAATTGTACTAGTTGAACCGTGTGATCAGACCTTTTTTTTTTTTTTTTATTGATGTCCAGTGGAAATTCTACATGGAACTTCCTTCACCCCGGGGAAGGGTGAAGGGGTATGCCGGACTCCTACCGGCTAAAACCACTGGAGTGGTCATCTTCGGCACCGAAGGGGGGCTCCAGGTCCTCGTAAGATCACTCTGGAGCTGCCCATTGGTGCCACGCCTTTAGGCACATCACGGAGGGGATGACTGTAGAGCGGTCACCCCCTCTAGCGGAGGGAAGGCGACTGTAAAATGGTCGCCCCCCAGGCACTTCTCGGGGAGGATTGTAAAGGATCCCCCCAAGCCTCGCTTTGCGCTGTGCTGCGCACACGGCGGCACGTGACCACGTGCGCGCCACCGTCTTCCCGGGGGTCGCTCGGTGTGAGAACGCAGACTCCCCAATCTGCGCGCCCGCGACCCCCGTGGCCCCCCACCATGTAGTGACGGCAGGGGGCTCAGGCGTATTGGACTTGGGAGCCGGGACGGTTGTTGCCCCGGCGCCGTCTCGTCCTTCTCCGTGCGGGATCAGCCCTCTCCCGATCCCGCTCTGCAGTCTCCTTCTGGAGCATGACGCTGTCGCAGAAGGAGACCACTGCACTCCAATTTTCATTCTCTGCCAACATAGCCGACACTACTGCCGGCAGAGAGAGATCTTGCCCGATCTGATCGACCAGGATCCGCCGCTCGGACGCCCACGCAGGGCACTCCTCGAGCGTGTGCTGTGCGGTATCCTGGTCGCTTCCACAATGGTGGCACTGTGCCGTAACCTCGCGTCCTATTCTGTGCAGGTATGCACCGAAACAGCCGTGACCGGTGAATACCTGCGTCAGACGGTAGGTGACGCGCTCGCTCCTTCTGAGCCAGGCTCCGAAGAGCGGCAGGATGGCCTCAACGACGCGCTTGGTCGAGAACTGTGACCGAAGGCGATGTCGCCACATCTCGAGTGCGCGCCGTCGAGCCAGCCGCCTCAGTCTGTCGAACGCCCCTGAAGGCACGCCTTCCCCACTTTGGCGGAGAGAGCGTGTCTGGTCGTAGACCCACGCATCCATCTCCGCCTGGATTTCGAACGGCGGAAAGCGTGCCAGGAGAGTTGCCGCCTCGTAAGACACTGTCCTGTATCCCCGTGCGATCCGTATAGCCACTCTGCGCTGCAGACTGTGAAGTTTGTTCCTGCAGCGCTGGACGCCTGACAGCCGGGATGACCATACAGGCGCCCCGTAGAGGGCCACGGATCGCACGACGCCCCCGTAGAGACGGCGAACTTCCTCGTTCGGTCCCCCGAGATTGGGCAGCACCCGGTGTAATGCACCCACTACCCTCTCGACTCGGGAGACGAGGCGCGCGAAGTGCTCTTCGAAGCCCCAACGACTGTCCAGGGTGAGCCCCAGGTACTTCATGTACTGGCCCACCCTGATTTGCGCGTCACCAACGCGTATCCACGAACTGGGTGGTTCTCTGCTCCGCGGCAGTTTGTGGAACCATAGCGCCTCGGTTTTGTGAGGCGCTATCTGCAGACCCAGAGCGTGGATTTTGGCCACGACAATTGCCACCGCTTGCTCGGCAAGCCGGATGGTTCCATCGAAGGACTCCCCGCTGGCCAACACAAGAGTGTCGTCAGCGTAACATACCAAACTGACGCCAGCGGGGAGAACGACACGTAGGACCGCGTCGTAGGCGAGGTTCCATAAAAAGGGACCGAGAACTGATCCCTGCGGAACCCCGCACGTAATCTCCCTCCGCTTTACGCTACCGTCCCTGCCCACGTAGCGAATGTGCCTATCACGCAGATAGGCCCCTATAATGCCCTGCAGGTAGGGGGGGCAACGATGATGGACTAGTGCCCCCCTAATCGCGCCCCACGGGATGGAGTTGAAGGCGTTGACGATGTCTAGACTGACAGCCAACGCCACCCCACCCCGCTGGGACACTGCCTGTTCCGACAGCGAGCGGACGCGGAAAATCGCGTCGATTGTGGACCGCCACTGCCGGAAGCCATACTGACTTTCGGCCAGGTCGGGACCCACTCGCGACAGGTGCTCAACGAGTCTTCGGGTAATTATTCTCTCGAATAGCTTCGAAGCCTCGTCGAGCAGGCAAATGGGACGATATGCAGAAGGAGACTCCGCAGGCCTTCCTTCTTTCCTCAACAGAACCAATCCGGCTTCCTTCCAGCCGGTCGGGAACACACTTCGACGGAGGCAGCTGGTGAACAGCCGCCTCAAGCGGTCCCCAAGAGACTGCAGTGCATACACCCACGCGCGGCCCGGAATGCCGTCCGGACCCGGTGCGGTGTTGCGACTCTTCAGGCGGCCAATGGCTCGGCCCAGCTCCCCTTCCGAAACCCCCAACTCCTCGGCCCATTCCGAGGCAATCGGGGGTGGAGAGGGACCAGGATGGTCCCGGACCACCGGAAAGAGCGTTGAAAGCACTCCCTCCAGCAAATCCGGGGCCAAGGTTTCGGTCACCGGGGGGACCCATGGGCGCAATTTGCCCACGACCATACGATAGGGTCTCCCCCACGGATTCCTGTCCAGTCCCTCCAGGAGCTCGCTCCAGGACCGAGCCTTCGCCTCGCGAATTGCACTGTTCAGCGACTTCGTGGCCGCCCGGTAGGCCAGATAGGCCTCCGCAGTCTCTCCGGCCGTAGCACTACGCCGGCGTCGGCTTCGTTGGTACCGGCGGCGGGATGCCAGGCAGACCGCGCGCAACTGCGCGATCTCATCCGACCACCAGTACACCGCCGTACGCCGAGAGCGCCTGGCCCGGGGCATTGATGCATCACATATCGACGTCATCGCCTCCCGGAACCAGGCTGCTTCCTCTTCTGGATCGGGCAAGATCCCTTGATCGACCTCTGACCACGCCACGACGTTGGCAGCAGCGACGAGCATCTCTCGATCGAGCTGTGTGAGGGCCCAACGCCGCGACTGCGGGCTAGGACCTAGACGGCTCGGGCCAGGTGGACGGAGGGCCACGTCAAAAACTATGTGGCGGTGGTCGGACAGCGTGACCACCTCCTCCGCCACCCGCCAGCCCGACACCATACTGGCCACAGAAGGAGTCGCCCATGTCAGGTCCACGACCGACTCCCCCTGCCACCGAACGCAGGTGCTAACGGACCCCCGATTCAGCAATCGGAGGTCAAGTGAAGCCGCCCAGTCCTGTATTATCCTCCCCCTCGGCCCATCCCGGTGGTTGCCCCAAGCTCTAGAGTGAGCGTTGAAGTCCCCCAGGACAAGCACTGGACGGGGTAAGCATTTACAGCGAATGCTGCGCGCCACCCCATCCAAGTATCCCTCGAAGTCGGCGAGAGACACGTTGGGGGAGATATAGCAGCCCACTACTGCCAGAGGTCCCCACTCTACTGCGACAAAGCCTTGCCCCCTGTCCAACAGGGAGCAAGGTGGCCCACCTTCTACCTCAGCCCAATAGATGGCGACGGAGTCCCCGGCGCCCCCGAACCAGCGAGGATGTTCTTGGACGCCATAGGGCTCCGCCACAACCGCCAAGGCAACCGACCACTCCGCAACAGTCTGCAGCAGTAGATTCTGCGCGTTGCGGCAGTGGTTCAGGTTGCCCTGAAGGATTCTTAGGGCTGGGAATGTGATGTTTCCATCGCCTCTGGTGGACCTGCGACCAATGGTGCCGGCGCATTCGTCTCCTGTCTATTGGCAGAGGCAGAGGGAGCTCGCTTCCCCCTCTTACCTTTCTGGGCAGCGCAGGACTTGCTGCCCAGCCTATGCCCTGTAGGCAGTCCGAAATCTGCGCACAGCGGACAATTCTGCGATTGCGCCGTGCATTGCCTCGCCTTGTGGCCCTGGCTGCCACAAGCGAAGCAGAGGTCACTCCGGTCAACCCCCCCATGGGTGGCGCAACGGAGGCGCACGTGCCCGAGTTCAAGGCATCGGTAACACTGTAAAGGCCGTGCCGCCAATGCCTCAACCCTGGCTGACGCCCAACCCACACAAATACGTGAGGTGGACGCTACCTTCCTTGCAGCCTCCAAAGGGCAGCGCACCCAGACGGTTCCCAAGGATACAGATGAGCGACGAATGTCACCCACCTTCACTTCTTCGGGCTGACAGCCGCCCGCCACCGCTATGGCATCAGCCACCTCCTGGGGCGTGACGGCGTCGTCCAGGTCACGTACCCTTAACTCCGCCGTCTTTATTGGCCGCGCGATCCGCACGGCAAAGACGGGGGAGAGCACCTCCCGCATACGGTGCGCCAGGCTGTCAGCCTTGGCGCTGCAGTCCTCGCCAGCAACGGACAAGACCACTCCGCCGCTGGCTGCTCTCTTGATGGTCACCGTGTCGGGACCGATGCCGAGGTCAGCGAGCTTTATTCTCTTCCTGGCCTCAGCCATAACCTCACCCAACCGACTGTCGGGTGAACCTTCCGGCACGGTGACCGTGATTGCGGCCGTTGCGGGAACCTTGGGGAGATTGACCTTTCCCTTTCCTTTTTGTGCCCTACCTTTTCCACCCTTTTTCCCCCTTCCTCCCGTGGGAGAGGAAGTCTGAGCGGCCTGCGCATGAGTGGCCTTCTGGGTCTTAGGGACTTGGGGCTTAGTCGTTTTCTTTCCGACCACAGTGGACCACAACTCAGTAGTCTCTACTGTGGTCAGTGTATCAGCTGGCACTGTTGTCACCGGTGCAGCGGGCGCCGCAGTCGCAGCAGGCACTGCGGGCAGGTCGGCCACTCCAGCGACTTTTGCAGCGTTGCGGCCTTTCTTCTTCTTCTTCCCCTTCTTCGTCTGAGTAGCAGGGGAAGAGTTCGGCTCATTCGCCGGTGCGCCAGATGACGCTGCGGCGTTGGCCTGGGTGGCATTCTCGGTCCGCAGACGCTGCAAATCAGATGCAAACGGTGGCCGCAGACGCGGCTCGGGTAAGAGACGCCCCTCCAAGGCGGCCAGCCTGGCGTTCACAATGCCCCCGACCTCGAGGGCGATCGAACGCCGAAGCTCGGCCACCACGTCTGGCGGCATGAACGCCACATTGCTGGGGTGCTCTGATGCGTCTCTCTGACGACGAGGAAGACCTACCTCCGTCGTCAATTTTTCAATCTGTGCCGAGAGGCTGGAGATCTGGGAACGCAACTCCGCGTTCTCCCTCTCCAGTCTCTCGACGTTTTCATCCTTGCGGACCGACCTCTTGGCGTCGGGGGATGACCCCTTTGCCTTAGGGAGGGCCCGCTTGCGTCGCTCTCCCGCCAACATGATGTTGAGTGAGGTTTGTGAACTCCGAGGGTCCAAGGATTCCTCGGAGTCACTAGCCCCACCCGACGGCAGCGGCGTGCCTGGACATACGTTCCGCAGTGTCACCTTCTCACGCTTCGCACGCGTACTTGCAGCCGCCTTACGCGTGCTGCGGGTTTCTATTCTAAAACCCGACATGGGGTCGACATCCGATCCCATGTCAATTTGGACGCTGTCTGATTCTGACAGCGTACACACCTTCTCGGTCTCCACTTTCTTAACTTCTGGTTTTTTGTTTTTTGTTGTGTACATAATAGGTCCCACGAGTATGGGGGAAATAAAAGGTCGACCCGGGCAGTGCCCCCTGTACCCGGGCAAGCGTATCCCATGTTCAGGTGCCGCCGTTCCTGGGGATGGCGTGCTCGCGACTGAACTTCCCATCAGCCATGCACCCCTCGCCGCACGCAAAGCTTGGGTTCGGGGAATTTTTATAGAGGCCTTCTTCCTCGCGATCCGGGCGATTAAGCCAAGATCCTCGGTCCCGGTCGAAGCCGCGAGACATGACCACGACACTCCAACCGAGGTTACGATATCGACGGTGGCAGGGGAGGGGAGTCCTCCCACTACCTGCTCGGGGCAGGGTGAGTGCACACCGAGCCCGCCGCTAGCCCTCCCATGTTCCTCCTAAAATGGAGGAACATACTACGGCCTACCTACAGCCCAAGAGCTGGGCCCGTCCCTGTCAGAATATTAGCCACCGGGCAACAAGGTCCCCCAAGAAGTGGAGTAATTATTGCCCGGTGCCCAGGGTGCACCGGCCCGACAACTGCTCTTCCCCCCGGACGTATCAAGAGGGACCAGCAGCCACCGAGCGCACGTGGAGGTTTTCTGACCTAGCACCCCGTGTGATCAGACCTAACGCCGCTAATTAAAGATAATTCTTGAATCTAAGTTTGTAAATATATTATCAGTACATGTAGTAGAGGTGGCAGTAATCCCAGTGGGTTAATCTACAATGTGTTTTAAACTAAAAAAAACATCACAGATTTGTGTAGCAGGTTAATTTCTGCTCAATAGCCAAAATCCACGCTCTGGGTCTGCAGATAGCGCCTCATAAAACCGAGGCGGAACCACCTAGTTCCTGGATATGCGTTGGTGACGCAAAAATCAGGGAGGCCCAGTACAAGAAGTACCTGGGGCACCTTGGACAGTCGTTGGGGCTTTGAAAAACACTTCGCGCAGCTCGTCCCCCGAGTCGGGAGGATAGTGGGTACATTACACCGGATGCTGCCCAATCTCGGGGGACCTAGCAAGGAAGTTCGCCGTCTCTACGGGGCTTCGTGCGGTCGGTGGCCCTCTACGGGGTGCCTGTATGGTTATCCCGGCTATCAGGCGTCCAGCGCTGAAGAAACAAACTTCACGGTCTGCAGCGCAGCTGGCTATACGGATCGCACGGGGATACAGGACAGTGTTCTATGAGCGGCAACTCTTCTGACACCCTTTCCACATGTCTATGATCAGACACGATTCCTCCGTCAAAGCGGCGAAGCCGTGCCTTTAGGAGCGTTCGACAGACTGAGGCGGCTGGCTCAACGGCGCGCATTCGAGATGTGGCGACATCGCCTACGCTTGCAGCGCGTCGTCGAAGCCATCCTGCCGCTCTTCGAAGCCTGGTTCAGAAAGAGCGAGCGCGTCACCTACCGGCAGACGCGGGTATTCACGATAACGGTTGTTTCTGTGCGTACCTGCACAGGATAGGTCGAGAGGCCACGGCACAATGCCATTGTGATATCGCTATTTTCTGGTCGCCCAAGAGACCGCACAGCACACAGAGGCGTGCCCTGCGTGGGCCGCCGAGCGGCGGATCTTGGTCGATCGGATCGGGAAAGATCTCTCTCAGCCAGCAGTAGTGTCGGCTATGTTGGCAGAGCACCAAAACTGGAATGCAGTGGTCTCCTTCTGTGACAGCGTCATGCTCCAGAAGGAGACCACAGCGTAGCATCGGGAGAGGGCCGCTTTACAGTCACCCTCTCAGAGACGTGCCTATAGGCGTGACACCAGTAGGCCGCTCTAATGTGATCATACGAGGACCTGGAGCCCCCTTAGGTGCCTAAGATGACCACTTCAGTGGTTTTAGCCGGTAGGAGTCCGGCATGCCCCTTCGTCATTTTTTATTTTAAAAAGAAAAAACGTGCGGGGCTGTATAAAAATATTAACCTCTTTGCGAAAAATAGTAATATCCATAGTGTTAATACCAGGAACAAACATAAACTGGTTGTTCCTGCCACTAGGCTCCAGAAGATAAGCAAATCATTTACATGTCTAAAATAATCTGTTTACAATCATTTCGGCCGAATAAAGTCCACTGCTGGACACAGGCCTCCCTCAAAGATCACCACAACGACCGATATCGGTGTATCGTGTGCTCATTGGGGGGTTTTGCCATAATCGCCACGCTTGGCAGGCGGGTTGGCGATCGCAGTTGAGTTGTTCATGTATTCGAAGGACCTGCCCATCCTCCGTCTAATCCCTTAGTCGGCTTTTACGACACCCACGGGATGAGATGGGTTGGTGCTATTGGTAGCCGGCACCACACGGCATTGCACTGTTACCAATGAGAAAAAATAATCTATTGCCGTGGGGTGACCGGATTAAAAATATAGCACCACTCCATCTCCTCCCATGGATGTCGTAAAAAGCGACTAAGGGACTCTAAGTCAGAGGAATGGGCAGCAGCGTCCCTTCCGTGGAATAACAGCGTTTCTGCGCTCACCAACTCGCCTGCCAAGCGTGGTGAGTATTGGCAATTTCCCCCCAAAATGACGACACACGGGATATAACCGGTCGTTAGCGTAAGCCTTTGTTCAGCAGTGGACGTCTTTGGGCAGATATGATGAATGCAAAAATTAATGAAAATCGGATAAATTGGTACAACTTCACGAACCCTAACAGAAGTCTGGACCTTTTTGTCTGCAATCTCCAACACTTGGTGAGCAAGCGTGGTGACAAATTCTCGTTCCTTCTCTGCATGAGAAGAGACCTATGACATTATTACCAGTTTTTTTATTATTATTGAAGTGAAAACTTCTTTTAGCGCGGTACGCATATTTTTAGATGAGATAAAATCTCTGGATTCGCGACACCGTTACGAGACGCAGCTATAGTGTGTGCATATATATGCGGTATTCACGAGATATTTAAATAACTTCGAATCAAAATTGTTTATTCCCTATTTTTTTTCTTTTCTTTTTTTTTTTCTTTTTTTAAAAAACGTTGCCCCACACTAGGATTTCTCCTGTGCACGACACAGGTGACGGTGCGTTTACAGACATGAATTCCACACACAATACACCCAGACCCGGAACAACTACCTGCCGATCGTACAAATATTTGTTCCGTGCGGGAATCGAACCCACGACCCGGAGCGCAGCAGTCGACTGTATCAACCACTGCACCAACCGTGCCGTTACCATGAACCATATAGTTTCTATTTTAGGTTGTAATAATTTTACTGATAATGATGATGATACAAGAGTTGTCGAAATTGTTAACGATAATTCATAAAAGAATATTAAATATATTTTAAAGTTTCTAATAATTAATAAAATACAATTCATAAATAAAGTGCAATTCATCACCCAATAATAACTCTAGTACCCATTTAAAAAATGTCTAACGCGCCAAAATAAGTTTTCTCTTCTGTCGGCACTCCCGGAGCGCAACACGTTTTTAAAAAAAAAAAATACTCATGTAAGTTGCACATACCTATCGTTATTATACAAATAAAAAAATGTGCAAGTATTGTGATTTCAAGAACAATTTTTTGTATCAAGGTGAGACGACATTCAGTTGTTATAACAATGCCAATCATATAACAGAAATGTCGGTATCTCCGACGAACGCACTGCGCGTTATATTTATAATTATTGTTGATAAATAATAAAGTCAAATACTAATGTCTTAGGTTTCCGCAATTATTGTTTGGAATCCGGTTATTAAATGAATAAAGTCCCAAACAACACACCACACTAAAAAACATCAAAACAATGAGTAATTGCTGCATGCATCAAAAAAATATTTGATTAGTTTTGTACGAAAGATATATTAAATTTTAACTGTAACGACGCTTTTCACCTTATTCATCCTGCGACCACGAACCCTGCAGTGTTCGAAACGTCAGGAAAAAATAAATCAATGATATACGCGATGTTATCCGTTTAAAAGTCAAATATTTATACAGAGTATAGATAGATAAGATATGTTACGGGTTAAGGATTATATTAATATACATATCTGCACATGTTTTCCTACAGCTGAGCAAACAACATTTAAAATATCGGTGGAAAATCTTCATGGTTATCTTTCACCCAGGGAAAGCGGTGAGATGCCCCGATGCTTAAAATCACCAGTGTTCTTTCTACCTACCTTGTGCCGGAAGTTTCTAAAAACTTTCACCTCTTGCACCTTTTCTAGAATGATATTAGAGACCAAATAACTAAGTAATGTCTCGAGGTGACCAGCGCAGTGTGGTGCCACATAGAGCTAGTCTAGTCTTTCTTTCTTTTATTAGTCCCCAGTGGAAATGCATCATGAACTTCCTCCGCCCCGGGGAAGGGCGAAGACTTCTACTGTCTAAAACATGTGGGGCGGTTATCTTCAGCAGCTATGGCGGGCTCCTAGTATGATCTCAATAGAGCCGTCCACTGTTGCCACGCCTATAGGCACATTTCGGAGAGGGTGACTGTAAGGCGGTCACAGTCCCGGAGGGATTGTAAGGGATCCCCCCCGAAGTCATACAGTGCGGAGCGCTATGCTGCGCACACGGCAGCACGTGACCACATGCGTACCGCCATCTTCTCGTGGGTCGCTCGGTGTGGGTATGCATATTCTCCAATCTGCGCACCCGCGAACTCAGAGGCCACCCGTCTTATAACGACGGCAGAGGGTTTCAGGCGTATAGGATTTAGGCTCCAGGACGGTTGTTACCCCGGCGCCGTCTCGTCCTTTGAACAGGAACGAAACTTTCCCGATCCCGCTCTGCGTTCTCCTTGTGGAACATGACACTCTCACAGAAGGAGACCACTGAATTCCAGTTATCGTGCTCTGCCAACATAGCAGACATGACTGTCAGCAGAAAAGAGAGATCTTGCCCGATCCGATCGACCAGGATCCGTCGCTCAGCCGCCTACGCAGGGCACGCCTCGAGCGGTATCCTATTTGCTGTCACAACGGTGGCATTGTGCCGTGGCCTGGCGTCCTATCCTGTGCAGGTACGCACCGAAACAACCGTGCCTGGTGAGCACCTGCACCAGGTGGTAAGTGACGCGCTCGCTCGTTCTGAGTCGGTCTCCGAAAAGCGGCAGGACAGACGACAGGTAGCGCGATCCCTTCCGGAGATTCTTAGCACGCCATTCCCCGCCACTACCATGATCAGGAATGGCGGGGCTGCCGGGAACTGGGAGCCGGTGCATTAATTGAGTAATTTTGGGGGAATTAGTCGGCTTTTATGGCTTCCACGGGAGGAGATGCGAGTGGTATAATATTCCTAGTCCGGACACCACACGGGAACAGCATTAAAACAGACAAATCCGAAATCCAAAGATTTTGGATTAGATTGATTATTAATTTGGCCCATGAGACAGCACGGTTGGCGCAGCGACTATGCGATTGGCTGGCTACTATGCCTGTCACGGGTTCGAGTCATGGGTTCGACCCCCGCGTTGTTTCGGGTCTAGTTGTTTGTGCATGTGAGATTTATGTCTGTAAACTATTGCCACGACACAGGAAAATTATACCTATAGAAAGAAAAACAAGACAAAGAAAGGCATTGGAAAAAAATAAAAATATATTTAAGTCGATTAAATAAAAGTCGATAATGTGCTCATTTCATTTATTCGCAGCACCATAATATCTTAAAACTAAATTATTTACATAAAATCAGTTAAATAAGTTTTACACTCTAAATAAAAGTAATTATGTGCGAGGTGTATATTTTACAAAAAACTATTTCAGATAAACTTAATTCAATAATTCCCATAAACTATTGGTTACGCTACTAATAGCTTTGGTTTATTCAAACATAATGCCCTGCACCTGTCGCAAAAGAAAAGGCGTCTGGTCATTTATCGGTTTACTGGATTGCTTTTATAAAAACAAAGTAGAAAAAAAATAACATTAAACCATTTGCTGGCACTTATGAATAGTCAGAATTTTAATAGTTGGACGTTTCCAAGTCGTTGGTCCTATGGAGAAGTACCGAAAAGAAACTCCATGGTAACACACTCAACTCCATATAATGGTTAAACATACATACACGCGCACGCGTCTAAACCGTATTTCGGAACTGGTAATTTCAGAAGTGGTTAAGGATTTTATTGTATTGTGCGATGTATTCATGTCACACATTATCTACTATAATTTCTTTTGTTACGTTCCGGGGTTCGGGATAAATTAAATTTACCATTATTCACGTTACACACAATTTATTCGAAAGACTCACAGGATTGGTATTCCACTTGTTCTTCACTGTGTCGCAAAGTAAACTGAACTGTCTCTACTTCCTTCGCGGCCACTATATATTTGGACCAACCGATACTTTGTAGAATGTTCGATTTCTAGAATTTTCCAGACTATGTGGAACCGCTACTAGACACCAGATGGCGCCACATAGAACAATTCGGAACATTCTGGAAGTTACTACAAATCGTAGTACAGCTAATGGATAACAGATGGCGCTACGTGCCTTATTTACGAAGCACTATCCAGAACACTCCATGAGTTCCTACACGCCTTAGTATCGCTACTAAACTCTAGATGGCGCCACGTTCCGCTATTGTTTATCGGATGACGTAACACTATATATAGATACCTGTCTAAACGTACCAATCAAGATTGTTTAATAATTTTTTTCATATGTGGAGAGATGGAGTTTCTTACCGGCTCTTCTCCACAGACTATTCCGAATAGTGCACATCATTTCTTGAATTCTTAAGAGTTCATTAGAGCCCATAGATAGGAGGCGCTCAGTTAGACTCAGATCGGTGAAGTTAATAATAATAGCAATATTTGAATTCGGCGTCTCCGTGCTTCGGAGGGCAAGTGAAATATATGGTCTCGATTGCTGTTATTAAGCAAAGAAAATAAACAATGGCCTAGATGAAATAAAATGTTTGATTTAATAAAAGACCATTCGAATAATTTAAGTATTTCTGTTGCAAAAGAAGTGTCAGCTCAAGGCTTGGATTTGTGCGCGGTAAATGGTAATAATAGTAATGCATAGGTTTTCGCGATTATTACTCATTGTAATAACTGCGACTCGAATATCTATAACATTAGCGATGTAATCCGTTTAAAAGTGTTATATTAAAATGGTAATAACCTTGACCTTAATAACATGAGATCACCTCTTCCTCATCTACCTCTTCATCCAAGATTTGGCCAAATTTATTTGCCAAGTGCTTGATGCCACTCGACCAATATCTTTGTCAAAGCTTTGATGTTTGTCATTTGCCATGTTCACTTCGAAACTCATTATTTTGTATTTATAATCTCGGTGCCTTGTTTTATAAAAAAAATGTGGATATGCCATTTTGTTGTTGTTTTGATTAAAAATATTGAGATGTCAAAAACGTTGATCAAATAAAATATTGTGTGTGTGTATTGTGGATTTATAACAGAACACGTCCAGGTCATATCCCTTCAAAGAGATACAAGTAATAAAAACGAAAGAGAAACAGTTTTCAATGCTTTGTTACTTATGTACCATATAGTTTGTATCAGTGCGTTCAAAACCGTTTTTGTCACAACACAAACTGCCAGGAAGGCTACCGGAAGAAGGAAATATTGAAGGAAGGTTTTATTTGTAAAAGACAATTCAAAACAAAAGTTGCTTACCTAAAGATATTCCATATTCGAAAGTTAACGCGGGAAGGTTCAATGACGAAGGTACAATTGAATTTCTTTAAAGATAAATTGTACAATATACTGCAGGGCAAGGAATAACTAATAAGCCTTCTCATCTCATCCCGTGGGTCTAAATAGAGAACTACGAGATTAAGCCAAGAGGATGGGGGTAATATTTATTTGCCTCAGTACTGCGTTATTTGACATGCACGCTTTGGCCTTGGCGGTTGTGATCGTTTGTATGAGGGAAGGGGGAAAAGCATCATCAGACAATTCTTAGTCCACTGCTGGACATAAAATAGAAGTTTTGTCCTTAGTCACAGAGTCAGGTACTAGGCAACCATACATTCATGAAGACACTATGAAGTAACAACGGGACTTATTTAGAGACAGACTCGTCTGATAAACGTACAAACTGCCGACAATTTGCATCGTAACATGTTAATGAAAGGAAATGACGTCGAAATTTAGCGTTATATGTGTTAATTTCCTCAATTGTTCGATTTGATATAGATTGAGTAACTTGGCCGAATAATATGTATAAATGTTTCATTTAAAATAGTTTTTCATTTAATAGGTTGATTTCGAAGCATCAATTTTTGCAATCTACGTTCATGGTATATGGGAAATAGTGTGTGAGTTAGAAAAGCATTCCTTTCAACAACTAGTTCGAAAGAGATAGTCGTACATAAGATTTATTTATTTATATTATTAATCTACTAAACAGCACCTACGACGAAATCTATCCAATGCTTTAGGATAGGGTTGTCAGAACGCTCAGCAATCGTTCTCGGAGTGGTGTTGACTGCCACGCATTCATATTTTCTCTAGAATACTTTGACATTTTAATATTTTCAATCAAACAAATAAATGGGTATGAAAGCAATATTTAACGAGTATGAACGGAACCGATGTCATTAAAACATAAAACACAGACATTATAAAAACAGTAAATATTTAGATATTGTTTAGTAAATAACTTAGTTTCCACCTTTTGTCACCATATTAATTAAATAATAGTTCTAAATTTACCAATAGATGGCGTTGTGCCGCATTCTGAATCACGCTATGGTTTCGTTCACACGAAATCATTAGGGTTTGTTGATTTTGTTAATTTATTGTTTTTCATTCAGTGGATACCGAATAGAACCGACTTTCGAACCGGATAGTAATAAGTTAAATAGTGCAATGTAGTAGTGTTGAGTAGAAATGGGTAATAAAGCTTTTTGCGTGTAGGCATGGGTCGTACTCGTAAAATCGAGTACCAGGGTTTCCAAGTACGTCCACCTTAAGATACCAGCGCCAAAAACCAGGGTTCGAAATACCATCAAGTATTTTCCTTCTGCATAGAAAAGTGATCCGTAATGTTATAGTAATAAGGATTAAATTCACGAATTCATAAAATCGAATACTTCCAAGCCTGGAACGTTAACATACTTACATAGGAAATTGATCCGAGCCTATAATGCAAATTAGGAACTCAATCACGTACGCAAAAAATATACTTACAAGCCTTAAACGTAAAAATACTTTCATAGGAAATTGATCAATCGCGTATGTAAGAAATATACTTCCAAGTCTTGAACGTAAAAATACTTGCATAGGAAATTGATCCGTGCCCTAATATAAATAAAGAGCACAACCGCGTTCACAAAAAAATACTTGCAAGCCCTGAACGTAAAAATACTTCCAAAGGAAATTTATCAATAGCGTATGTAAGAAATATACTTCCAAGCCTTGAACGTAAAAATACTTGCATAGGAAATTGATCCGTGCCTTAATATAAATAAAGAGCACAACCGCGTACACAAAAAAATACTTGCAAGCCCTGAACGTAAAAATACTTGCATAGGAAATTGATCCGTGCCCTAATATAAATAAAGAGCACAACCGCGTTCACAAAAAAATACTTGCAAGCCCTGAACTTAAAAATACTTGCATAGGAAATTGATCCGTGCTACAATGTAAATAAGGAGTACAACCGCGTTTACACAAAAATACTTACATCGAACGAGCGCGTAGCGAGCGAGCAGCCGAGTAAAATACTTTAAAGTCTTTCGAGTCTTACGGGTCGGCACCTGGTGCGCGTACTTGAAAGTAAATACCTGGTGTAAAAACCTGGTTGCGTAAATACGTATCTTCCCTATTTGCGTGAACCGAACCGAAACTATGTATTGGTATCCGATAAAGTGTTTCAAAACTATGTATTTTCAAAAACTATTTATTGGACGATATGCGTATAAAGTGTCTATGAAATGATAAACGTTTTCGTGTCGGTTCATGTATTTGCTTTGAAACATGCTATCAACACAAAACTATGTATTTACGGTAACTATTTATTGGACGAGATGCGTATAAAGTGTTTCAAAACTATGTATTTTCAAAAACTATTTATTGGACGATATGCGTATAAAGTGTTTATGAAATGATAAACGTTTTCGTGTCGGTTCATGTATTTGCTTTGAAACATGCTATCAACACAAAACTATGTATTTACGGTAACTATTTATTGGACGAGATGCGTATAAAGTGTTTCAAAACTATGTATTTTCAAAAACTATTTATTGGACGAGATGCGTATAAAGTCTTTATGAAATGATAAACGTTTTCGTGTCGGTTTAGGCATTTGCTTCGAACTTTGTAATCAATAGTAAACAAATTAAAATTCGCTATCAACTGAAAAATTTATACTTTGTTTTTTTGTTCTTTGTCTGTGGTAAACGATTATTATGACTGGTAAAATACAATAATTTGACACAATAAATTATAGTCTTATGCAAAGTTCTAATATGTAATTTATACTCGTGCCAATATAGGATGGATATACCTAAATAACGTGTCAAAGATTTGATAGCAGCATAAAAATGATTCCTAATAAAATAGAATAAAATGTGATTTTTATTATTATTATTTAGAATGACTAAAATTCATAAATGCGCGATCTCGCTTCTTGTTCGTGCGATCGTCGGTATCGGTCGGGTTTACTTCGGAATAACTCGGTCGGAGTCATTCGGCTAGTTTCGGTAACTGTTTATCGACGATCCAATGCTGTGTGAATAAAGTGTTTCGCCCGATAAATAGTTTCAGAAGAGACCAATACATAGTTTTAGGTATTGGACGCGATACATAGTTTCAATAACTGTTTACGGTTTGCAACGCACACCGCTAGTGTTGAGTAGGACACGATTTAAAAATGAGTTTGTAAGAGTAGCCTCTTTTTTGTACTGCACCAGTACAATGTCCCACTTCAAATGAGGCGAGGCGTCATGACGTGGTGACGCCTCGCCTCATTTGCAGCTTCATGAAGCTTGGCGGTACATTTGAAAGAACGAGTATTTCATGTACTGTTGCTGTATTTGTACTGCCCTGTCTTACAGAGTGTGATTGAGGTAATACCTCAAGCAAAGTAATAAAAAGCGATTGATTTTAGACGAATGACGATTGTATCGACGTTTCTACTTATTAGCCACTGTAGCAATATTGTGCAAGCGACTTATTAGTAAAACATGATTTTGATTTAAAATACACCTAATACACAGACATAAACAAGCAAAACAAATAGGTATTTAACAGACATTCATGAAATCATATTTTTCTAAAACTGTCGCGTCTCGTACTTTGTACTAGTACATTTGTAATAGAGTGAATAAAAGCATCATGTTGTCTCTTGCAGTCACGATAATGTCCGTTGAATAAAAAGACGTGCTTTTGAAGCATGTGCCTCATTCTCTCTCTCTCTCTCTCACCCTACAGCTCATATGCGAGGAGTAGAGTAACGCGACATAAAATTTGAAGTGGTACATGTTATAATGTTGAGCCGCTCTTACAATATTGTGTCATGTACGGGACAAATGTACTGCCTCTTGTATGTCCTACTCAACACTACAAGGAAAGGACATTTAAAAACATAGCGCGTTTCAAAAAATAATCATCACAAAAATTATTAAGTGAACGGATTGCCAAGCTATACAGCAACACAAAAAGACTTCTAAGTCGCTTTATATGCGTGGATATATAGAAACAAGGCTGGCTATATTGACGGAATATTGGGAGCATTATAATAAACACGAGGAGATTCTAAAAAATACTACACAGGAGCTGCATGAACAAATCAAATTTGACCCCGAAACAAACTTTGATACCACTGAAGAAATGTACCTAGAATTTAAAACATTGCTTAATGATTGTTTAATTAAGGTATGTCAGGAAGAAGATACGTCGGCAGCTAGTGGTTCCACCGAACTCCCAGAGCAAGTAGTGCGAAAGACAAAATTGCCGCCGATTGATATACCGACGTTTTCAGGCAATTATATGGAGTGATATAGTTTTAGAGACATACAAATTATCTAAAATTGAAAAGGTGGTAATGGTGTTACTTGAAGTCTAGTATTCTCGGTGAAGCGGAGCAGTTATTAAAACACTGACAGTAGCTAATTATGACAGGGCATGGGAAACTCTAGAAAAGCGCTACGACAGCAAACGAGTCATTGTCCATAATATATTAAATCGTTTTCTAAATCAGCGAAAGATGAACAATGAATGCGCACAGGGTCTGAAAGGAATATTGGATACCACCCGGGAATGTCTAAACTTATTAGATAACCTAGGGATTGAAACAATTCATTGGGACGCTATAGTGGTGCATATTGTAGTCTCTAAATTGGATATGGAAACTCACAAACTTTGAGAACAATCCCTTAGTTCATCACAAGAGATACCCACATTTCAAACTTTAGCGTCTCATCTGGAAAGTCGATTTAGAGCAGTAGAGGTCGTGAACAGTTCCAGAAAGGAAACAACTAATAGGGACTCAATCAAGCCCAACAACACCTATACACCAAAGTCCACAGTAAAAGCATTTGCCACTGAAGTAGCGAGTACTTGCACTTATTGTTCACAAGGACATTATATTTGTCACTGCAAAGGTTTTACAAATTTGCATATATCACAACGTTATGATTTTGTCAAAAGTAGTAATATTTGTTTTAATTGTTTGGTTAAAGGTCATTTGGTAAATCAATGCAGGCAAAGCACTAACTGTGAGAAATGTGGTCGTCGACATCATACGCTTTTACATTTTTTAAACCCACGACCTCAACCTACCTACGACAAACAGACCTCCAGAAACTAGTGGGGCTATAACACACGAAGCTGTAAGCATGAAAGCTGGAACACAAAGGACAGAAGTGATTCTAGCAACAGCTCTCAAAGTTGTTGTGTCCAAAAATAGAAATACCAGTTGAGAGCGTTAGTAGATCCTGGATCTCAAGCGTCATTCGTTACTGAAACAACTGCACAGATATTAGGGCTTAATTGTATTTTTAAAGAAAATAAAAAATATATATTGATTATAATAAAACACTAGAAACACAACAACAAACATTAACACGAACGAATTTCGTATTACTGATGAAACGAAACACAAGATTAATCATTTGAGACAAGAAGGTGTCTCTTTAACAGATATCGCAAATGAAGTAGTATCCGTAAGTTGACTGTTCTATTAGGTTTTGCATCGTACCTGATGTACCTACATTAAATCTTAATATAAAGTACTAATGGTCGATATTTTTTAGAGAAATACCGTATATTGATGGACTGAAAGATGGCAAATAGAGGGGAATATTCAGAATCACGTGACGTTTGGACGTTCACGTCTTACAAACATCGATCAAGACAGAAGAATAATACAGCGAGCTCTCAGCGATGGCTTTGCGATTTCACATAATCTGTCCACTGAATTTGGAATATCACAAACTGCAATAAGACGACGGCATCATGAACATGATTTACACCACAGAATACCTGCTGAAAGACTGCCCTTACACCAAAGCACAAAGCAGAGCGTTTGAAATTTGGGCGAAAATAGTTGAAACTACAACTTTGAAAGTATAGTAGTGTAGTTTTCTTAGACGAAAAATTGTTTTGTTCGTCTACTCGTGGCCGCCCGTTACTGTGGAGATATAATAATACCCGATACCAAGAGAGAATCGTGCTTTCAAATAAAAGAAGTGTGCGAATCCCTCTAGGATTTTGGGGGTTGATGGCCCAACACGGTCCGGGAGAATTGGTCGAAGTTGGCGGACGATTAAATGGGCAACATTATAAAATAAATAATTGAACGCCCGTCCCTCGCTCGCGTCGGCCCGTGCCGAGAAATACGAGTAGTAACAAAAGATCCCTTTAAAGCCGAATTAACATTGATCCAGCAGTCCCTTGCGATTATTCCTGTCCCAGGAGCCGAGGACCGTGTCCCGCAGGGGACGCCCCCAGGCGCAATTACTTAAATATATAATTAAACCAGGCTGGATCCATGCTTGGTCAATTTGTCCGGTGAAGCAACTACATCCCTCTCGGGATGTGTGCGAAAAGCCCTACACAAAAAAAAGAAATAATTGAAGACATTTTGTTGCCTATAGCCCGCGTATTTAATCCCGACCAAACCATTCGATTTGTTCAAGACCACAGTTATGTCCATAAGGAACGAATTGTTTGGAACGAATAGTTTTTCCTGCTCGAAGTCCAGATTTAAACACAATTGAAAATTTGTGGGGTAAAAATGTTTAAGAAGCACAGAATAACACTCGGGTAAGAAGCACAGAATCCTTACGGACACATGTCGTGGAGACCTGGGAGTCATTAAAGAAATCTTTTTTCGCTACAATGCGGTGCGATCCACGCGTCAACGGCTTAGTGATTTAATTATCGCTGAATTTAATTATACCCGTCATTGATCCCATTTCCCTTAAAGTTTTCTATAGAGTTACAGTCGGAACTACGGAGTGTTGGCGACAAATATATTCGATTATTTGTTATTGATGTCGCTCTATCTGTTGCTACGCAATAACATTAGGTTTTAAGTAAGTTTTGTTAAACTCTTTGCAGTAAATTTGTTTTAGAGTTTGAGGTTTCAATAAAATTGGAAAAGTTTTCATAAATTGATTTTATTTCAGTATTATACTTTTAGTCTACCAGACTAAAAGTATATACAATACTTTTAGTCTGGTAGTTCTAAAGTCCCTTTCACACAACGCTGAATTTATAGTAATCGGCAATATTTTAATTAGCCCGGCGAATTAAGACACGATAGTAAATAGTATTATTGTACAGAACGGTGGCGTAAGAAATGTACTTCCTATTGGAGCCTACTTTTGTGATTTTTGTATGTATGTAGTATACCATCGCCCTCTTGGAGCAAACTTTTTACGGTACCTTACGCGCACTCTTGGCACACTACTTTACCAAAAGTGCGCGCTTTTCCTCATCAGTCTGATTTATAATACGTAAATGTTGCTTTTCTTGTTGATAATATGTAGTTTGTTTTAAAGATTAATAATGTTGTTCCATAAACCGATTTTGATTTGAACAATGCTATTTTATTTTGAGTTATTAGCAAGCCTTACAAAAGTGCGTACTTAGGTTACCTTACCCTAAATTGGCAGAAAATATATTTAGAGCGCGTTCACATAAAGGTATATGCTCTTATAATGAGATGTTTTGTGCCGAAACTGAAGTAATCGTAATTCAGAGAATATTTTTGTCAATGACCATTTCGACGGTCGGCCTTTTAAGGGAATATTAGGGAAACTCCTCATTAAAGAAATTGCCATGTATTACTTGAAAACACGAATCCACATTCTACCAAACAATGTTTTGTACCAAAATTGAGAGTAAGAAACATTCATAATAAATTTGTGCTTTTTCAAGGACAATAATTCGTCAACACATTTGTTTATATATAAATAAAACATTGCTGTCCCATAATTGCTCATATCTATTTATTGTAAGTGATAGAAACTTAATCATCATTAAAAAAATTATCAATAGATATTCTTACTTTTAGAAAAATTATGGGTAAAATTTACGTTACTCGGTAAGTACTTTTGGGGACACGGATTTTACGAGTCTATAGAGTATATTTTCTGTTTACAGTTCAATTAAAAGACAATGAAGAAAAATGCGATCTGGACAAAACCAAGGATGATATAGCCTCTGTGGAGGGAGTTTTGGCGGGAATCTTCAATGCAGGGCTAGAACAAAATGAGCTTCTAAATCAGGGGTAACAGGATTTAGTGAATTGGGTAGCAGCCAAACCACAAGAGTTGACACCTAATTCTTTCTTTGAGAAAGTAACTACTCTTTGGTCCGAATTTACAAATACAAGTGTTTCGATAACAACATGCAAATAGTATGTGGAGGGAGTGAGTGTATTGAAATAAAAAGAATCAGGATTCTAAAGGAAATCAGCAGACAAAATTTAAGAACTTCATTTAACAACACAGCCCGAGTTACCGAGTACCTCTTTTATCGAGCTCTCCAGCTACTTGAACAATCCTTAAGCGAAACTCAAACCTGGCTTAATGCACCAGAATATTTGAAAACTAAGAATGGCGAATCCACAACCGAACCGATCATGTCGTTCACGCCCTTACAAGAGGGGACCAAGTCCATCTACAGAACAGCAAAAATATTTTTTATTTAATAGGTTTCAGACATAATCATTGCTTTGGGCACAGAAACATCCGAAATGGCAAGCCCAGCATTGATCGTGGATCAGAGCAAAAGCGACTATGACAAAAGGTTCTGAAACAAAATTATGTGAAGCCTCAGAAACAATTGGAAAGAAAACCACCTAAAAACATCACAGGAAGCCGGATACCATTAAAAATCAAGACTCCAATGCAATACCAGACTTGAAGGCGAGAGTCCTCAAAGAACAAATACTAACACAAGATTTAGCCAAAATCTTGATCGATCTGACAACAGGCTGGGATCGATCTGACAACAGGCTGGAAGCCCCCACAAATAGCAAAACTCAACCTCGTAGCTTGGAAAATTTGAGGTGGGCTTGTCATGTTGCCCAGTGCACCAGACAGGAAAAATACTTATTTAAAAGTAGTGGAGACAATCTAGGCAGGGAATGGAAAGGAAGCTTCGGAAAGAACATAATTTTAAAAGCAATATACAATCTGAAAAATAAAATGTAATTCCGTCGCGAAAGGCAGAGGAAGTACATGAGGATTTCTCCACGTCAAAAAAAGGGGGTTGCCATGGTTACTTTTTACAATTGTGTTAGTCGAAAATCTCCCACGTTAACCTAATTTACTTGATGTATTTAGAAGATATACGCGGAGATTGATAAAGAAATTGAATGGGTGATAAAGAGTTTAAAAAGATAAGAAAATTATATAGGAGACACTGCATGAAAATGATTAGCCCGTTTGTTATCATATTCTAAATAACTTCTGATGGTCATTAGATTTCATTTTAGTAAGGTACTGGAGAGGAGTAAATATAGTTTAGTTTTTCCTTTTTTATAAATGTAAATAACA
This sequence comes from Diloba caeruleocephala, assembly GCA_947459985.1. Lineage (NCBI taxonomy): Eukaryota > Metazoa > Arthropoda > Insecta > Lepidoptera > Noctuidae > Diloba > Diloba caeruleocephala. The sequence continues at coordinate 7,194,342 of OX381627.1, read as the reverse complement.
TAAGATAACCTTATTTTCGGCAAAAAAAAAATCTGGTTGTGAAACAAGAAGAAATATCTGTGGAACTGGTTGCGTAGAGTTTTTTTATTAATTTTAAGTAATCACACTTCCTTATAAATTCTTTTTTGCCAACTGGTTGTGAAACAAGAATATAATATCTTCTTTGGCAATTGGTTGTTTACTTTTTTGACAAAAGTTGCGGCTCCGTTGCCATGGCGGCCGGAGGGATTTATTTCACAAAAAAGGCGAACTCTAAAGACTGCTTTCCCAACCAACACTGCATATTTTTCATTCAAATAATATCTATTTTGTTTTATGCAAAACAGTTCTATTGTTTGCTTATTAATAACTTAATTAAGCCCGTATTTCTCGTACCCAAGCACTATAAAACATGGTGACTATATCCTATTCAACTGGACTTGAGACAAAGCATAAACAAAGAAAGCAAAGGCTTTCAATCTTTTTCCTTACGTTTTAAGGACCAAAGGAAGAGGTCCTTAGGTGCCCAGACTGGTCTGGTACCCGGATTGGTGATCTTTGGGGGAGGCCAGTGTCCAACAGTGGACTTTATTCGGCTGAAATGAAGATGAGAGGAAGTTATAAGATACAAATTGAAAATTTGATATCTGATCAAATGTGACACAAAATAAACCTTTTCATGGTTTGTTTATATTTTGTCTTAAGGCCAAGTAGAAAACAAAAATCTATACATTAAAATCCTTATTATTTTCTTCATTACTTTGTGCAACAAATAGGTAAATACTAAATATTATATATTTTAATGCTTAGTAATAAATGTATAAGAATCTTAGGTGTCAAACTTATTGTTATATTAAAAGTCTGTGTCCTTCGCAGTCCATTCTATCAAAGCTATTTTGAACGTGTACTAAAATAATTCGCATTAATACCGCTAAGTGTTACCTATATAAAGAGACTATAATATAATCTCGTGTTTAAAACTTCTTGTTAGATGTTTGTGTGGCAGCACTATTGAGTTGAGGAGGATTGTCTCAGCTGGAACCACAACACCTGAACCTGTTAACAAACATATAGGAATATAATATGTTATTATCCGGAAAAATTTGATAGCGGAACGAATGTAATGAGTATTGTACGGGTGTTAGACCTGTACCTAGTACGAATTTCTTTTAACAGTTGCAACGTAATAGTAAACTACATGTTTGCCGTTACAGTTTGGGGCGGACCAATCGCAGCGCCGCGGGAGAAGCTCTCGGTACCCCCAGTAGTACATGCCGTGTTCGCTCAAAGTATCCCATCTGGTCAGAGGGGGAAGGGAGATACTCCCCGCACGCGTGTAACATATTCTCGCCGCCATCCCGGACCCGTTTAGTGAAAAAACGACGGACTATTCCAAATCCGCGCCTGTTTGAAACAACGACTGTAAGCGCCGTGCACTTTTCCACCACATGCCGCAACATACGCACAAAAACAGTTGTCCAACACCTCGCGTCCGTCCCAAATGACGGCAGTGGCTGATACAGTAGGCTGCTGCGCTCCGGGTCGTGGGTTCGATTCCCACTCGGAACACATATTTGTATGATCTGCAGATGGTTGTTCCGGGCCCGGGGTGTTTTGTATGTGGAATTTATGTCTTTAAACGCACCCACGACACAGGAGCAATCCTAATGTGGGGCAACATTTAAAAAAAAAAGCATCTGTACCCCAAAAGCACCTGTTTTGGCCTGAACCTCAGGAAGCTGGTTCTCCTCCAGCTTCTTGAGGACCGGCCGAATCGCCTCGTTGATACAGAGGCATGCATGGGGTCATCAGCCTGGGTCCCCACTCTCCTACCTTATGGAGGTCCGACATACTACTACATACATACTTGACCTCGCGCGACACCCGTACGTAAGCCCACTCTAAGCTTAATTGGAGGGATTAACAAGATTACTAGTAATATGTAACCGAAAGTCAAAGCCAAAGGTTTGATTGTAATTAATAAGAAAATAGTAATAAAGCTGCATACATTTTTCCTTCCTTTTGATGCAAAAAACAGATCTATTAAGAAGCTTACATGCCGTGTGGTGCCGGCTCAGAATACCACCACCCCATCTCCTCCCGTGGGTGTCGTAAAAATCGACGAAGGGATTAGCCGGAGGATGGGCAGCAGCGCCCTTCGAGTACATTAACAACTCAACTGCGATCGCCAACCCGTCTGCCATGCGTGGGGATTATTGCAAATCCCCCCAATGAGCCCACAACACACCCATATCGGTCGTTGTGGTGACCTTTGGGGGAGGCCTGTGTCCAGCAGTGGACTTCGGCCGAAATGATGAAGAAGCTTACATAACGCAGCGCGGTTTGTGGTGAGCTTTTTGTGCACGTCTTACTGACACCAGTAGTGCACTCTACAAACGAACACTTTGGACAGAGAATGATTTGTCGAGGAACTTCGTGGAATGTATCCGCACTTTCGGTTTCAAATTCTCTGATGATCTTAAAAACTTAGGCCCGTATGAGTCGAGATTGCGTTAGTCAAATAGAACCCTACGCAATAGATCCAGCAATTATATTCAATTGACGCAATTTAGACTCAAGTTCTACTTGAATTTTGATTCTCGATCTGTAAATACGGGCCTTAGAATGCGTATCATGTAGAAACTGAAACGGTTCTTTAAGGTATGAAGGGGTAGATGGATTGAACAGAACACTGTATAGTATAGAAAGTATGTGAGTAAAATAGAGATTTAAAGAATATTGTTTTTGCGTGGTAGAGCCTAGCTTTAGTCATCAGCTGACTGACTAGCTCGGCCGCCGCCACTGAATATCAGCGTGAAGTAGAGCAACATTACGTTTTGTTCGGTGAATGACGAATACCAGACCCTCTGCCGAGGGTGCGGTTTAATGCTGATAAAGCCGACACCTCACGCCCGGCTATAGTAAGTGGAAGGACACCGAGGAGTTTTAGACGGTAAGAGTCCAGCATGCCAAGTCCCCTTTTCAAGGCGGAGGAAGTGCATGGGATTTCTCCAAGAAAAAAAAGCCCATCCCTCAAAAAAATGGCAGACATAGAATATTGAGATATTGATTCCTTTGAGGAAAGTGTATATCTGCCCTAAAGGTAAGGTAAGGCACCTGTGATCGCTTAAGCAACTCGTATGCTCGTTTTAGCAAACAAATTGAAAGGAGTGCGACTTTAAGTAGACGCACTTGGAGAATGACGGAAAATAGCCATAGACTCAAAAAAAACTAGCATTAAGAATAGTATTTGGTCATACATACCCAAAATAGTAATGGACGGGTTAAGCCTTCCATCAGTGTTGAATAGCGGCGTGTTGTCCATCTTTGCGAACGGCTTGTTGGGATCCGGATCAGAAGGCGTGCCTTCTACCCTCGACCACTCTCCTACTGACGCTTCTTGGCCCACTGAAGAAAGTAAAGCTAAATGTAGTACAGTATTATCCCTGGCTAACAAAAGGCTAAGCCTGAGAAGAGAAAAAACGCTACTGAAATATATCACCAAAACGGACCATAGCATTCAATGGAAACTTAATTTACGGCCTGCTTACTTTTTGAAGTGAAAACTTCTTTTAGCGCGGTACGCATATTAGATGAGATAAAATCTCTGGACTCGCGTCACCGCTACGAGACGCTAGACGTTTAGTTTGGCGTTTCGCCGTCGGGATCGCATTAACCCTAGTACCCATTTAAAAAATGTCTAACGCGCCAAAATAAGTTTTCCCTTCTGTCGGCACTCCCGGAGTGCATTTTTTATTTGATTCATCACCATATCAACCAAAGGACGTCCACTGCTGAACAAAGGCCTCCCTTATAGATTTCCACAATGTCCGGTCACATGCCACACGCATCCAACGACTCCCAGCGACCTTCACCAGGTCATTGATCTAACGCGTTGGAGGTCGTCTCACGCTGCGTTTTCCGGTGCGCGGTCTTCACTCGAGAACCTTTTTGCCCCAAGAGCCATCAGTTCTACGAGCAATATGCCACACCCACTACCACTTCAGCTTACTTATTTTCAGCTATATCAGCAACTTTAGTTCTTCTACGGATCTCCTCATTCCTGATTCGATCTCTTAGATAATATTGATTGTAGCTTCAAAATTCTAATTACAATCAAATCAATTAAGAGTGGAATAGCAATTTGTGAAATTGTTGTCGTTCGTTAGCCTTTGCTCGCTCGCTCGCTTAGTGTAACATAAAGTTTAGAATGATGGCACTGAAAAGCAAGAAAACTTACCAACAGTGTACATTACTAGTGCATGCTCGTGTACTGTGGCGTTGTTGAGGACAATCGACTCCTTTATCCTTACGCCAGCCTTGATTGTGACGCCTGCCCCGATCGATACGTTGGGACCGATCTGGGAGAGAATAAAATGGATAGTCTCAAAAACAAAACAATTGCGACATTCGTTTTTGACATCGTTTCGGTCAGTTGTCGAAACAGCACGAGCCTCCAGAATTAAAGAATTGTCATAGGTCAGCAAATATAAAATGTTTATTAATTTAACGCCAAAACCTTTCTCCAGAATCCTAGTAGGATTCTTTGTAATAAATTGGAATGTTTCTACTGAACTGAAATTTATTTCCTACATAGTATATTACGATAGTCGTATTTTATAAAGATCTGAAACAATTTGATAAATGTAGTATGAAAACTTCATTAATATGTACATCAAAAAAATAAAGCCAAAATAAGCATCGCAATTTATTATTTCGTGTCGTGTCCGGATTCAGAATATATATTCCACACACAATACACCCAGACCCGGAACAACTACCTGCAGATCATACAAATATTTGTTCCGTACGGGAATCGAATCCACAACCCGGAGCACAGCAGCCGACTGTATCAGCCATGTAAAAAGTGTACAAATGCGGTTTTAATGCCGTAGGCATTTTCTACCAGACAACCTTTGGGTGATGCAGAGCACAACACGGGTATTTGACGGTATCATTCGATAAGCGGCCTTTTTTAAGTTCAAATAACGCATAGTTACTTACCACAGCAGTGAGAGTCCCACAGTAGTTGTAGGGTGCATAAAAGTTCGAGCCATACGGTGCTGGTGGTATCATTGTATACGCGGCCTTTATGAAGCTCCGAGTAACGCATCATTACTTACCACCGCAGTAACAGTCCCACAGTAGTTGTAGGGTGCATAAAACGTCGGACCATACGGTGCTTGTGGTATCATTGTATACGCGGCCTCTATGAAGCTCCGAGTAACGCATCGTTACTTACCACAGCAGTAAGAGTCCCACAGTAGTTGTAGGGTGCATAAAACGTCGGGCCATACGGTGCTGGTGGTATAATCGTATACGCGGCCTATAAGAAGCCCCGAGTAACGCATCGTTAATAACTACAGCAGTTAGAGTCCCACAGTAGATGTAGGCTGCACAAAAATGTCAGGCAGTATGGTGCTCGTGGTTTATTTATTTATTGGATACGCGGCCTCTATTTAGCTTCGAGTAACGCATAGTGGCTTACCACAGCAGTAGAGTCTACAGTAGCAGTAGGGTGCACGAAAACGTCTGGCAGTATGGTACATGGTGAATCCTTTGACACGCGGTCTCTGTGGAGCTCCAGATAGTGACGATTGGCGTAGATCGCGGAGCCAGCAGTTTTCACTTGTGACCACCAGTTTGTTATCTGTGAATTTTGGAGTGACTGAGTTTCTTTGACAGGTATTTGACTATACATTAATATGCAGATAAGAGGGGAACGAAGATTAGTAAAAAAGTTAGATTTAGGATTGCATCTGCAATCTAGGATTTGCATCTGCATCATCATCATCATAATTTCGGCCGTCGAGTCGTTGGATGCGGCCGGCATGTAACCGCTCGTTGTGGAAATCTAAGGGGGAGGCCTTTGTTCAATAGTGGACGTCCTCTGGCTGATATGATGATGATGATTACTTGGCAGGCCAATTGGTGATCGTAGCATGTTGTTATTAGCACACGGGAGGATGCCCATCCTCTTGATATAAATCCTTCATCATATCGGCCATTTATAGTCCACTGCTAAACAAAGGCCTCCCCCATAGATTTTCACAACTGTGTCATTATTTTGGGGGGTATTTGCCAATCCTCACCACGCTAGGCAGGCGGTTTGGTGAGCGCAGTATGGCTACCGTTTCACAGAAGGGACGCTGCTGCCTATCCCTCCGGTTTAGATAATATAAATCGAAACATAAATCCTTAGTTGCCTTTTAAGACACCCATGAGTCGTGAGGAGTGATCGTATCTTTGCCGCGAACAACACTTAACCATACTTGGTAAACTAATGCTACAGGTTCATAGAGTGGTACCTGCATAGCATATAGCTTCTTGGTTCCAGCAAGTGTCATCAACACATCTTGTTCAAACGACATGTACCCGGGGTGGGGGCTGGTCTGGCCATTACCACTGAAAACGAAAACGTACTTATATTCTGTCTACCAGAGAGTCATTGACAGTTTTGTTGCAATGTAATGTAAGCTTTAGTCAATGGTTTATCTAAGCAAACTTGTAATTTTTTTGTCTGTCTGTTTGTTTCCGCTAATCTCCGCAACGGCTGGACCGATTTCTACGGGACTTTCACTGGCAGATAGCTGATGTTACAAGGAATAACTTAGGTTAATTAACATAGACACTTGACAGAATATAAATATTGGATTTCAAGGATGTTTTTTTTGCGGGGAACCCTAATTGTTTTTCTGAAATAAAAGTAGCCTAAGTTATTCCTTATAACATCAGCTATCTGTCAGGGTAAGACCCGTCAAAATCGGTCCAGCCGTTTTGGAGATTACTCGGAACAAACAGACAGACAAAAAATTTCAAAATTGTTTTTTGTTATATGTACCGTATATACTTTCATATGCATTTAGTAAAAAGCTGTTATTTTGCATTACAAACAGACACTTCAATTTTATTTATTTGTATAGATGTTAAGAAAATAAGATTATCAAATACCTATAAAAAATGTCCTGTTTCTTCTGAAAAGCGTCTGCCATAGTATGGAACACTTGTAGCGAACACACGTAGACCCCACAGTTGATCAGCGTGGATACATAGCTGTTGGGCTTCTCTACATAATGCGTGACAGATTTCGTTGAACACTCCCGCACCATGCAGCCGTAGTGGACAGATTGCTGGCGAGTCGCTTCTGTGCCCATGATGGTTACCTACAAGGATATTATGAAATAATATGAATTTGATCCATTAAAACATGATAATTCCTCGGGGCTGTTTTATAACATTTAAATTTGTGCCAGAATACTTTGTCATAGTTGTAGTGCATTTTCTGTTAAAATGTCATTATTTGTTTCTTTCCTGTCATTGGATTTTAATTTTGTCAACCAAAAGATGTCCACTGTTGAACAAAGGCCTCTCTCAATAAACAACCAATTACATTCAGTGTGTCCTCAATTTGCCATTTGCCTTGAGGTGATAAAGCACTGCAATATTCTAAATCCAGACTCTACTTTGATGTCAGATATGTTATGTATAATGAGACAATACAATAATACTAAATAACAACAACAATACAATAAAGAAATATGCAATTGATGTTATTTTCTGATAAGTCTTCCCAATTCAGGTCAATATTCTAACAGCCCTCGTAAAGTAACTCTATACTTTATTTGTAATTGTTGCATAGAGTAAAACAACCAAATTACTTCATCCTAATCCTTTAATATAGCCTAATGGAAATAATTTATTTTATCTATTATCTTTTTTAAATATACTTCTTCCAAACTGAACTATAACTAATAATAAACTACATCTAACATACCAAAGCATTTGGCTTCTCCTCATGGAAGTGCCACAACTCCTTCAGAGGGAAGTCAGCACACACATCTCCATTTAATAGGAAGAACGCAGAAGGATTGCCAGCACGGACTTGATCCCTGAAGTGGTACAGGCCACCACCAGTGCCCAGTGGAGTGAATTCTTGTAGGTATCTGTAAAATATTGACAGTATATTAGAAGTGTAATATTAAGGTTCTACACTAACCAAGAAAATGCAACCCTGGTGTGACTGTATACAAGGTATAAATAGAAAAGCACCATCAGTAAGGCCTCACTCTCTACGTGGAGACAACCATGGACCAGTAGCCACAGCATCCAGGTTAAGTATCATCACCCAATATGTATAGTGCACTTGGCTGTCATGTGGTGTCCAGATTAAGAATATAGAACCACTCCATCACCCCCATGGATCAGCAGCTATTCTGTGCTGACTGTGGGCAGATGGCAGGCGATGCCAAGCTTGGTGAATACTGGCAAATTCCCCCCAAAATGACGACACAATTGTGGAAATCTATAGGGGAGGTCTTTGTTCAGCAGTGCACTCTTTCGACCCACGGTTGTCGTGGCCGCGTAGTGCGCGAGGCGCCATATATTATAGTTAGCTTATAAGTACATAATTATATAGTAGTGAATTAACTATAACGTCAATGCTATAATACAGTACAGCTACCAGTATACTCGTAATATAGGTAGTCAATTAAACATGCATTTATTGTGAGGCTCATTTTCAGCAGTGGAAGTTTAGGGACTGATTTTGTGTGTGATTCTGAATTGATGTATCAGATTTTGATCAATATAAAGTAAGTATAAGGGATGGCTCATGCCAGATGTAATGCTTGCCTGCTCAATCAGCCGCCACGGATTTTTCATACGTGTTCAAATTTACATTTACACTAAACTCACAATACTCAGCCTAGTGCTGAACATAATGGTGTTGGAAAGCATAGTTCGACTTAACATTCATATTGGGACTAACAGTGACCAATTCAATCGTTCACAGTAATTAGGTCCTATCAGAGACATGTCATATTGAAACAATGGACCCTAGTCAGCCAACAGTTTGATGAGAACCATCCCGAACTGACATAAGTTTTTACGTGTTAGAGCAATATGCCACAATTATAATTTATTAATAGTGGAAACTATTACTTCTATTACATTTTGATTGTTGTGTATACCGAGATTTGGAAGACTATTAATTTGTATGAATAAGAGATCCAATGTTTGCATAATTTACCTTATAATAACATGATATTCCTTCTGCATATCATTGACAAACTGTGCCATAGTGCTGGTGGTGTAAGATCCAATGATCAGGATCTCCTTGCATACCTCCAGTTTAGCACAGGCTTCTACATGATGCTGGATGAGAGGTAACCCTGCTATTGGGAAGAGAGGTTTTGGCGTGTCGAGAGATAGGGGACGGAAGCGGGTCCCTGTAAACAATAATTTTATGTCTTATTACAATGTTTATAATATTTGAATTATATGTACTTTATTTAATACATATTTTGATCTATACCCACATTAATTTCAATGCAAGATGGGATCTCTTATGCCCATTGCCTATTACTATCATTGACTTCAATATATAAAAATAGTTCTATGGTTATGCACCCGTATGAAGGGAAACGTACAGTTATAGCTGTTTTTAAGTGAATTAAGGAGTTCTGCAAAGAATTCTATATTCAATCAATATTGTAGTGTGTTACAAAGTATTAGTAACTGTACATAATGTTAGAGTAGAGTAGAGATTACAATCAGAGAATTTTGACAATTATTACTCATTGTAATAAATACTTTTTAATGTATTACATAATATATATTATAAAGGAGGTTAGGAAAAACAAAATTCTTAATCCGTTCTGAACAATATAATCAATTTTAAGTGTTTTTATTATAATGGTAATAATACTAATTAAAAATAACAAACATGTCACTCTCTGATTTATAATGGTACTTGTGCGCTCAGTACAGTCAGTCAGGCCATTCAATGGAATACTGCATAGTAGTCTTTGAACTAAGTGTTCCATGCTATTGACGGCAAGTTTGGTCTCAGTTGTTGTCATTAGATAACAGTTGAACAGAGGCTTCAAATCACATTGAAAAACTTTGAATGGTAGGCCACTAGCTAAAATGAGAAACAATAAAATAAGAAGTATAAATACCACTTATCAGGATTTTTGTAACCGTATGTCTGAATATGCCTGACTGGTCTGATAAGTGCGATTATTCCGTGGCTGCTGACCAGGTTCTGGGATTGATCACAAGATCAGGCAGTGTATGTATGTTACTGTTAGGTATTTCTCGGTAGCAGTCTTGGGAGTTAAATACAAAGAATCTTGGTATACCTAACTAGATTTTAATCGTACTACTTTTATAAAATTTGATCAGCTTACAATGATAGTAACTCTATACGATTTATGTATTACATACATATATTTAAAAATCAGACGGCCGATATAGTAAATTTTTATTTACATAACCTGCACACTCAGAAAAATACATTTCTATAGATGAATTAGCACTTTACCCAACTTCAAATAATTATGAAGTTAATATAAATAGTTTATATATATGATGGAATATAGCAACACAAGTAGTATATATGATTTAATACAATAAATTGATAACGAAGCCGGTGACGTCGACATTAGGCAAAATATCATACCTTTTTGCGGCCCTCCAATAAGAATGACGGCTTTCAACATTATAGGCACTTTTAAGCTGTTATAACTGAATTTCTTATGCTTTATTACTCTTTTTTAAGACTAATTAATGAATGTTTTACAAAAAACAAGTCTCTTGAGAAGTTGAAAACACAATAACACGTCACTTTTTATAATATCATGTCTAGTGTATCTTACTACCTAGTCTGTGTGTCTAGTAGTGATGTAAGTGATGGGCCGGGCCGTGGGCGTAATCGATAAAGATGTGAATAACGGCCCAAAACAAACAACAAACTTAATAGCTAGTAATTTTTTTCGTAAGTAACTGACATTAACTTCTTATTTGCTTATTATAATATCATCTTAATATTGTTGAAATTTTAACAGTTTGTAAAAAGTTACGCAAAAAAAATAATTATTTGCTGTTAGGGTGAGATTCAGAAACGAGTCTAAGCTAAGTTCACGCTTCCATCTGTCAAAATTAGGGGCGTAAGTAGTGCATTTTGACATATGGAAGCGTAAGTTCACGCTTAGACTCGTTTCTGAATGTCATCCTTAGTATTCTAGCGTAATTTATAATTCGTTGTAAAAACTTGCCTTAAAAATGTATTCTGACGTTGGTCTGTTAGCTTACTTAACAGAAATTTATAAATTCAACGAACTTTCCTTCGTACTCGATATAGGCTTAGGACTGCCTGAATATAACCTAAGTGGTTTTACATCGCATCTACTTCTAAGTTGTTTTGCTTCCGAAAATTGTAGGGTTTTAAATTATTTGTTTGTATTCAGGTGTACAGTTCGTACGAATCAACTGTGCACTCCGGTGGAATGCGACCCCTCTCCCGCTTCCCCGCGCGGCGCCCCGCATTCGCCGTAAGCGCTCAGTAGCGATAGCATCTTTGTCACCGTTGCGCGTGGCTCGTTTTAATTGTCTAAATACAGTTTAAATCCCCTGTTGTTATTACTGTTTCTGTTAAGTTTTTGCTTTGTTAAGTTTTTTTTGTTAAGTTTGTTTTTGTTTGGACATTTTCGACGCGTTAGTGAAGCCTGTTGGTCGCACCAACATTATGGGCAAGACAATTCATAGTGAGGCAAGGACTCTTATATTAAAGGTGTTAAAATTCTTTGAAAATCGTCTCTTTATTGTCAAGCTGTAATATCATATCAGTCCATATGTATCAATTTAATTGTAAAACGTCATGAGTAAAATTACCTAGTATTATGACGCCTTGTCATCAAAACGACCTTTTATCAACATAAAAAAAATGGTAATTTATATTTTTTTACATAATTCTCATTTTTTTGCAAACTGTACCGTCCGAATGACGTCACAGAGCGAGGTGCACAGTTAATTCGTACTAGTTGTACTTGGAAGTCCGTTGATTTTGTTACTTATTTACAATAAATAAATATGTATATTTACATATGTTTGGGGTACACTTGTTCATATTTAAACACGTGATTTTTTCCACTTGGGATCTGGTCAGGCGAGATCATCTTTCCGAATTTGTATACCCCACTCTTGAGAAAGCCCGTTCACACGGATCCGACGAAACTACGATATTGGAGCTGGCAATAAATATTTAGCTTAGTCCTTTTAAAATTAATTTTGTTTGGAAGAAGTTTTACTTTCAAAATTACTTTATTCATTGTTCAAGTTGCATTTTTACATCTCTCCGTCGCTGCCGTGTCTGTATAATTTTCACAAACACTCTTTTAGATGGCGCTAATGCAAACGCGGACGAGCATTCGTGTCTGTCATAGTTTTCATAAATACCCCTAGATGACGCTGTTTGAATAATGCATGGTAATGCGGGCGACCATTTAAATTTTAGGATAAAATGATCAGTGTTAATTGTTTTAAATATAAAATGTGTTTGGTTGCTTATTTTAAAAAGTACTGTTAAATTATATGCTTTACATTAAAACGCCCTTCGCTAATAATCGATTCTTCTTCTCTTAGATTATGGCTTCTGTAGAGTATCTTCCAGAATTTCGCCAATGTCATGTTTAAGGCAACGTTATACGGTGTTCAGATTATTGAATCTTTACATATTCATGAAATATTTCTCAAAAATATAAAAATATGTCAGCAATGTCGTATGGTTCAATTGTTTCTCCTAATACACAGTAAACGATTGTAAATAATCACACACACAGATGAATATACCTCTTAATCACAGTATCACTAGTGCCATAGTGACTGGCAGTTAGCGTTGAGTTTGAATTAATTAAAGCCTCTGATAATAAATACTGCATTCAATTTAAAGTGCTAAGGTGTAACAACAAGGTATTCTAATAAAACTGTTACAATAGCAACAATTATTGTAACAGTTTCGTTAGAATACCTAATGAATTCAGACTAAATTTAATTAGGTAATTTGCGTAATAACTAACTGCATATAACTGCGCATAACTAATGTGCGTTTTTGGACACATTACACGAGAACATTACATCGATTATAATTGTTTCGAACATTTCAAACCTCATTATAGACGAGCATAATTCTCATTTATACATCTCCACTTTTTCATAAACAGTGACCTGATAAAAAAATTACAGTCCTCATGCCAGGAGTATTCGAAAATATCCCATGTAAGTATGTTCCGAAATGCTTGATAGTTTTCGAGTTTTTTTATTTATTTATCTTGAATATTTTATTGGAACAGAAATAGAATTGGTTTCAAAAAATTCTGTATTTATTTTTACAAGGATTGCAATTTTCATTGTTATGGTATATGCTTCTTCTTTTTCCTTTTGAAATCTTTTATTTTGTGAATATGTAAATATTGAATATTCTGAACACCGTACAGCGTTGCATGACATTGGTGAAATTGTGGAAGATACTCTACAGAAGCCTTAATCTAAGAGAAGGAGAAGTATTGAGTAGTTTGAATGATGGAGCTCTATACTAAAATTGGGATTGGAGGATTGAGAATTTTGTGATCGGGAGTCATAAACTAAAATTGGCTGTAAACGCACCCATGTCACAGCAGAAATCCTATTCTTCTTGATCCTGTTTCTGGGGCGCTGCTGTCGAACATTTTCCGTGACAACCGGTAAACAATGACTACCATACCAATCTGCCTTAATAGTGGTTATACCTAGTCCTTTTATGCTCTAGCGCAGTTATTGCGAAATTACCCGTCCGTCCAAAGAATGAGGCAATCATCTTATCCCTTGACTTCATAGAAGGGCTTCTTTGCTTTTGTTGACAAATCTTCGAATGGAATGATCCATTAGGCAGATTATCTTTTGGTTTCGGGCTCGTAACAATATATCCAGCTTTCATCATCAGTGACGGTGTCAAAAATAGCATTCGAGTCACCTCCGATATACTTTTCAAGCATTTCGATGGCGTTTTTGATCTTTCGTCAAGTAGCGGATCCGCCGGTAGCAGTGTCGGTATGTCGGCAGAGTATGAAAACTGGAGTGCAGTGGTCTCCTTCTCCGAGAGCGTCATGCTCCAGAAGGAGACTGCAGAACGGGATCGGGAGAGGGCAAAGCCCGCACAGACAAGAACAAGATGGTACCAGGGTAACAACCACCCCAGCACCCAAGTCCAACACGCCTGAGCCCCCTGCCGTCGCTGTATGGCAGGGGGCCTCGGGGGTCGTGGGTACACAGATTGAGGAGATTGTGTGCTCATACCAAGTCATCCCCGGGAGGACGGTGGCGCGCATGTGGTCACGTGCTGCCGTTGCGTAGCACAGCGCACAGCAAGCCATGGGGTGATCCTTTACAATTCTCCCTGAGGAGAGCATGGGGGTGACCTTTTTACAGTCGCCTTCTCTATGCTAGAGGGGGTGACCGTTTTACAGTCATCCTCCAATGCCGTGCCCCGTTGCCCCACCAATGGGCGGTTCTAGTGTGCTCTTACGAGAACCCCCTTCAGTGCCGAAGATGACCGCTCCATTGGTTTAGCCGGTAGGAGTCTAGCATGCCCTTTCGCCCTACCCCGGCGCGGAGGAAGTTCATTACACATTGGAAATAAAGTACAAACGTTATTATACGTACCTAATTGTACAAATCTAATGATTACAATTTTCCAACTCACTTCCATTAAAAAGGAAGACGACAGACATTTGGTTTATAATTGGGGTCAAGAGACAGCCATAACTCGTTTTTGAATGTTACCCGAATCTACATATTATGTATGGGAAATCCCTGTACGTGATGTTAATTGACAACGAAAACGTCTGAGGTGGACGAGCTTTGGCAGAGTCTAGGCTGGGGGGTTTATTCTCGTGCGCTGGGAGATCACGTCGAAAGAGAAATTTCCAAAGTAACATGGCGGATGTCGATCGCAGACCGTTTCTTGTATTCTCATGATGTCACGTTAGAGATATCTCTAACTCCAGCGCTCGACATGCAACGAGTGGGCCAGGTAGGCACTTGAGATAGACATGTCGCATGTTAAGTCGAATGGAAACGGCTGACGATGCCAAACGTTGCAATTTCACTCGGTGCTTATTTGTTGCATAAACATAATTTAAAGTACATTAACTATGTCTGCGGATGATCTAATCATGATGTTTACCTACATTAGAAATGGTTATCTTTCATTCTTTTCGTGTAGTGCCAACCTTGTGTCGGAGTTGTTCAAGTCGCCCAAATGCCTCTAACTTGGCTAACGTTTGTCATCTAACGACAACAACCAGGACCGACGATTTTAAGTGCCCATTGAAGCACGCTCAGTTTATGCGGTTATCCATCCATAGGCTGACTACGCCAAGCGTTGCTTAGCCTCACAGAATTTTCCATTTTATAGTTCCATATCAGCCTCTAATAACGCGTTAGGTACATTAATTAATTCATTTTATTTTTAATTCGATTGAAAAGTAAATTACAAAAATGAATATATATACCTAAACAATTGTTTGTTCCCGCCAAATTGACTGAATATTTTCATGCTACGAAATTAAGAAGATTATTCGATTCGATTACAAAAATTCAAATTGTCTTACTTCACGGAACTATGAAATGATGTAAAAAAAAGAACACGCATCATATTACTGAATTAATATATTGAAGGCATTAAATATTAACATTTTAAATAAATCTAAATTTCGCGATTATGTTATAACTTATAACGTAGTCGAGAAAAACGGAATATGTTAGTAGAGATTTCATAATTCTACTACATTTTATTTCTATTATTTGCGAGTACACGGTTTTCATAAAAGATCGACATTTTCGTGACTTTTTCCTTCGACTTAGCGGGTTAGATATTATCTCTAAAATAGAGTTATGTCGAACCGAGAATCACCAAGCTCCCCCCCCCCCCCCCCCTGACGTGACGGTAGTGTCAGTCGACGAAAGCCGTAACAACGTTGGTAATGCGGCTGACTTGATCTGTGATCATCGGACAAGTGCCTAGAAACTGTCTCATGTTTTGTTGTGTTTATTCATTTTCGAAACATATCCTATGGCCTCCTAATCGACTCTAGTTTTCATAACCCATATCTATGCCCGGTATAATGTATGACGGTTAACATCTCAGCTTGGACCGGGCTCCTCTTCTCCACCGACATTTATATAATCATGTCGTTGCTTTTCAGGATTAATGTTAAGAAAATGTTTACGCATTTTTTCCTTCGCTTACATTGAGATCTCAAATAACATTATTCAACGTCGTGGGCGTTAGAAACTCATTTTTTCATATCCAAACATATCCCTATGATCTCTACTATTTATTTATATTTATTAATCATGATGAAACCATCACATATAATCCAGAGAATTCCCAAGTCGTTATTCAGGGCAAAACCTGTCACAACTAAACACTGAATAAATCCTAACGAATCGTAAAATATTTTTCTTTAGAGCGGTTACACACTGTGACTTCTGCAGTGATTCAGTCGCGATACAGTCGCTAACCGTCTACCTAACTAGGCTAGTGACGTGCTTTACATAGTTGCCCTTTAATCGCGCGTTACACAAAGCCTGTTTGGATCGCTGCAAAAAGTCTTTGTGTGCCTAACCAGCCTTAACGAAAATGTTCGGTTCAGTTAAGTCAATCGAGGTCACGATTGGCGCAATGGCTAAGTGAATGTTATTCTGAGTTTCCCCGCACGAAACAAATATTTGTATGATCTGCAGATAGTTGTTCCGGGTCTGGGTGTTTATGCATGTGAGATTTATGTTTGTACGTAACGCATCGTTTTTTTTAAAAGAAGCCATGCTGTGATAAGACTTGCCAAGCCGTGCCCAGCCGTGCCAAGCTGTGCCCAGCCGTACCAAGCCTTACCAAGCCGTGCCAATCCATGCCAAGCCGTCGCAGTTAAGGCGCGCCATCCGTCTGTCAAGCTCACCATTAAGGTGACGTACAGACGTCACGTCCTACCCACTTCCACTGTACCGCCTAACGTGGAGGGGCGCAAGTGATAAATACATCGTATAGCTCATTTTTTAATGAATTGTATCAGAATAAGTCGTAACTCTGCCCAAATAAATGTAAATCATATGTTTTATTTGCGTTTGGATTAACCACCTCCGTTATACAAGATAAAACTGCGCTGTAGTTTGAAATGTACTTGAACTTAATACGTATAAGTTGAAATAAAATTGTAATAAAATAAATGTGATTTCATTTTGAGGCCAAAGTATAATTATAATAATAATTATATGCTGTAACTACCACAATGCAGGGCGTTGGCCTCTTGTCAGACAGGGAAACAACCACTCTCCCTCATATTTTTTTAGTAACCCAATATCATCATCATATCAGTCAAAGTACGTGCACTGCTGAACAAGGTCCTATACGTGGAAGGTGGGCCACCCTGCTCGCTGTTGGACAGGGGGCAGGGCTTTGTCGTAGTAGAGTGGGGACCTCTGGCAGTAGTGGGCTGCTACGTCTCCCCCAATGTGTCTCTCGCCGACTTCGAGGGATACCTGGACGCAGTGGCGCGCACCATTCACTGTAAATACTCGCCCCGTCCAGTGCTCGTCCTGGGGGACTTCAACGCTCACTCTAGAGCTTGGGGCAACCGTCGGGATGGGCCAAGGGGGAGGGTAATACAAGACTGGGCGGCATCGCTAGACCTCCGATTGATTAATCGGGGGTCCGTTAGCACCTGCGTTCGGTGGCAGGGGAAGTCGGTCGTGGACCTTACATGGGCGGCTCCTTCTGTGGCCAGCATGGTGACGGGCTGGCGGGTGGCGGAGGAGGTGGTCACGCTGTCCGACCACCGTCACATAGTTTTTGACGTGGCCCTCCATCCATCTGGCCCGAGCCGTCCAGGTCCCAGCCCACAGTCGCGGCGTTGGGCCCTCACACAGCTCGATCGAGAGATGCTCATCGCAGCTGCCAACGTCGCGGCGTGGTCAGAGGTCGATCAAGGGATCTTGCCCGATCCAGAGGAGGAAGCGGCCTGGTTCCGGGAGGCGATGACGTCGATATGCGATGCATGAATGCCCCGGACCAGACGCTCTCGGCGTACGGCAGTGTACTGGTGGTCGGATGAGATTGCGCAGTTACGCGCGGTCTGCCTGGCCTCCCGCCGCCGGTACCAACGAAGCAGACGCCGGCGTACTGCTACAGCTGGAGAGACTGCAGAGGCCTATTTGGTCTACCGGGCGGCCACGAAGTCGCTACATAGCGCAATTCGCGAGGCGAAGGCTCGGTCCTGGAGCGAGCTCCTGGAGGGACTGGACAGGAATCCGTGGGGGAGACCCTATCGTATGGTCGTGGGCAAATTGCGCCCATGGGTCCCCCCGGTGACCGAAACCATGGCCCCGGATTTGCTGGAGAGAGTACTTTCAACGCTCTTTCCGGCGGTCCGGGACCATCTGAGTCCCTCTCCACCCCCGATTGCCTCGGACTGGGCTGAGGAATTGGGGGTTTCGGATGGGGAGCTGGGCCGAGCCATTGGCCGCCTGAAGGGTCGCAACACCGCACCGGGTCCGGACGGCATTCCGGGCCGTGCGTGGGTATATGCACTGCAGTCTCTTGGGGACCGCATGAGGCGGCTGTTCACCAGCTGCCTCCGTCAAAGCGTGTTCCCGACGAGCTGGAAGGAAGCCGGATTGGTTCTGTTGAGGAAAGAAGGAAGGCCTGCGGAGTCTCCTTCTGCATATCGTCCCATTTGCCTGCTCGACGAGGCTTCGAAGCTATTCGAGAGAATAATTACCCGAAGACTCGTTGAGCACCTGTCGCGAGTGGGTCCCGACCTGGCCGAAAGTCAGTATGGCTTCCGGCAGCAGCGGTCCACAATCGACGCGATTCTTCGCGTCCGCTCGCTGTCGGAACAGGCAGTGTCCCAGCGGGGTGGGGTGGCGTTGGCTGTCAGTCTAGACATCGTCAACGCCTTCAACTCCATCCCGTGGGGCGCGATTAGGGGGGCGCTAGTCCATCATCGATGCCCCCCCTACCTGCAGGGCATCATTGGGGCCTATCTGCGTGATAGGCACATTCGCTACGTGGGCAGGGACGGTAGCGTAAAGCGGAGGGAGATTACGTGCGGGGTTCCGCAGGGGTCGGTTCTCGGCCCCTTTTTATGGAACCTCGCCTACGACGCGGTCCTGCGTGTTGTTCTCCCCGCTGGCGTCAGCTTGGTCTGTTACGCTGACGACACTCTTGTGTTGGCCAGCGGGGAGTCCTTCGAGGGAACCATCCGGCTTGCTGAGCAAGCGGTGGCAATTGTCGTGGCCAAAATCCACGCTCTGGGTCTGCAGATAGCGCCTCACAAAACCGAGGCGCTATGGTTCCACAAACTGCCGCGGAGTAGAGAACCACCCAGTTCGTGGATACGCGTTGGTGACGCGCAAATCAGGGTGGGCCAGTACATGAAGTACCTGGGGCTCACCCTGGACAGTCGTTGGGGCTTCGAAGAGCACTTCGCGCGCCTCGTCCCCCGAGTCGAGAGGGTAGTGGGTGCATTACACCGGGTGCTGCCCAATCTCGGGGGACCGAGCGAGGAAGTTCGCCGTCTCTACGGGGGCGTCGTGCGGTCTGTGGCCCTCTACGGGGCGCCTGTATGGTCATCCCGGCTGTCAGGCGTCCAGCGCTGCAGAAACAAACTTCACAGTCTGCAGCGCAGAGTGGCTATACGGATTGCACGGGGATACAGGACAGTGTCCTACGAGGCGGCAACTCTCCTGGCACGCTTTCCGCCTTTCGACATCCAGGCGGTGATGGATGCGTGGGTCTACGACCAGACACGCTCTCTCCGCCAAAGTGGGGAAGGCGTGCCTTCAGGGGCGTTCGACAGACTGAGGCGGCTGGCTCGACGGCGCGCGCTCGAGATGTGGCGTCATCGCCTACGGTTGCAGTTCGCGACCAAGCGCGTCGTTGAGGCCATCCTGCCGCTCTTCGGAGCCTGGCTCCAAAGGAGCGAGCGCGTCACCTACCGTCTGACGCAGGTGTTCACCGGTCACGGTTGTTTCGGTGCATACCTGCACAGAATAGGACGCGAGGTTACGGCACAGTGCCACCAGTGCCAGGACACCACAGTGTGACCAGGACACCGCACAGCACACGCTCGAGGAGTGCCCTGCGTGGGCGGCCGAGCGGCGGATCCTGGTCGACCGGATCGGGCAAGATCTCTCTCTGCCGGCAGTAGTGTCGGCTATGTTGGCAGAGCATGAAAATTGGAGTGCAGTGGTCTCCTTCTGCGAGAGCGTCATGTTGCAGAAGGAGACTGCAGAGCGGGATCGGGAGAGGGCCGATCCCGCACGGAGAAGGACGAGACGGCGCCGGGGCAACAACCGTCCCGGCTCCCAAGTCCAACACGCCTGAGCCCCCTGCCGTCAATTCATGGTGGGGGGCCACGGGGGTCGCGGGTGCGCAGATTGGGGAGTCTGCGTGCTCACACCGAGTGACCCCCGGGAAGACGGTGGTGCGCACGTGGTCACGTGCCGCCGTGTGCGCTGCACAGCGCAAAGCGAGGCTTGGGGGGATCCTTTACAATCCTCCCCGAGAAGTGCCTGAGGGGGCGACCTTTTTACAGTCGCCTTCCCTCCGCTAGAGGGGGTGACCGCTTTACAGTCATCCCTTCCGTGATGTGCCTAAAGGCGTGGCACCAATGGGCGGCTCTAGTGTGATCTTACGAGGACCTGGAGCCTCCCTTCGGTGCCGAAGATGACCGCTCCAGTGGTTTTAGCCGGTAGGAGTCCGGCATACCCCTTCGCCCTTCCCCGGGGTGAAGGAAGTTCCATGTAGAATTTCCACTGGACATCAATAAAAAAAAATTAAAAAAAAATTAAAAAAAAAAGGTGGGCACGTAATTGGACATCGTGCAAGTAGTATGGACTCATGCAGCCGATTTCGCACGGTTTGGGGCTAACAATATCTCCGCTTGTGAATTGTAGCTTTAAAACTGATATCCAGGGCGGTTAAGGTCGGCAGACGTCTTGCAGTCAGTTGTATGTAGCGGTCCTGCCGAACTGTTGTCGGCCTGGGTGCTGCTCAGTAGGATCTACCGTGTACCGTAACGCTGCCAAAGAAGAAAAATAACGCTTCTATTGACATTAAAATACTGAAAAACCTTTGAATTTCATCAGCGGTCAAATAACGTCGCTCCATGGCGTAGGTTGTCTTACATTTTTTTTTCAATATCCGCACAATAAGTATGTTGTCTAAATGATAAAATTAAGATTAAGTACCAAGTATTATTTAGCAAAGAAAACACATTTGAATGAACATGAACAAACGAGCTCTTCGCCGAGAAGTTTTTGTTTTTAAAATCAGCCAGTTTGCTTTCTGGAACAATAAAACTTTTTAACAAAAGAAATACCCGACTTGCCAAAACCCTACACGATACAAACATATTAAAACCACTGAAAAGGAAAAAAAACTTTACTTATGAAGTCGGACGGGCCAGTTATAAAATATAACTTCTCGTTGATCTGCATGAACCATGAACAATGGTTGGGGCATATCTGGCCCCGCCCGACTTCATAAATAATGTTTTTTCGTATATATATCGTGTAGGGTTTTTGAAGTCGGTATTTTTTTTGTTGAAAAGTTTTATTTGTTTCTTTTTAGTGTAAATAAATGTAAGAACTTTTTCCAGTTTGGTATCAGTATTTAACACTAAAATAAGAATGACTCAAATCGGTTCTCTGATCCGAGGAATCGAAACTATTAAGACATCATATAGATAAGCGCAGTCAAATTAACCTGTTTATTGCTGGTTAAAAAACTGCTCAATCAAATGTAATGAAATTTATATGGGACCAACTCGGAATCATTCTGCACCAGTTAAAAAAGAATTGCTCAAATCAGTCTACGAATCTCGGAGTAGGTAATCGGTGTACATACATAAAAAAAATACGCATCGAATTGAGAACCTCCTCCTGAAATACTTTTGAAGTCGAAAGTTGAAGTCAGTTAAAAATATTACATACCTTGGGTAAGAGAAAATTATAATTTAAAAACCTTGCCGTTTTCGTAATATGATACGTGTTGCGTAGACTTTTTGTCGTGTGTAGTTATTTATACTTCTTTACGCTCGTTCGAGCTTACTCACAAAGACTTTCTTAAGAGCAATATAACTATTTTCCGTAAATACTAATCTAAATACGGTTTTAGCCGGTAGAAGCCTCCGCCCTTCTCCGGGGTGGTCGAAGTATTTTGACCGGGTGAATAAAAGGCATGAACCCTAAAAACTGAAAATACGCTATATCATTGACAAATGAATTACCCGTGATCTTGCTAATGAGCGTACCGTCAATTAACTCAAACAAAGCGAATCGTGATGATGGATATTAAACCTATTCAGAGCTGACAAAACATTTATCTACATTAACTACTATTGTAACTTTATTTTCTTAAGTGGTATTTATATTTGGCAAAATAAATGAAGCGAAAAATTTGCTCCAAAGTTAAGTCGCGCTTGCCGTCCTTAGATGGGTGATCATTCGTTCCACATGGAGACTCGTACCTCGGAGGGCAGGTAAAGTCATCAGTCCCGTTTGTCCTAAAAATACCTATGTTGGTAAGCGCCAATATAGGTATTTCAACGGCCAGTGAACTCCTGTCAGGACAGATAGAAAAATTAATGTCTGACAAATTTTTTCGTTGGGCTTCTCAGCCATTTCTGAGAACTGGGGCAGCTTAGCCGGTCATTTCTGGCGAAGCCAAAAGAGACCTCCGCCAGGCTTAAAATTAATATTATAAACCAAGAAACTTGCGCTAAGGGCGCCCCCTGCGGGACACGAACCTCGGCTTAGGGTGTTGCTGGGGATAACAAGCTATGGTTTTGGGGACAGCTGCATCGGTATTATTTAATATGTTTTAGGAGACATTTAATACTACAGTCTCGGCACGGGCCGGCGTTAGCATGAGACGGGGGGATATGTCTGACAATCAGTAGAATCCAGTATAATTCAATTGCGGAGATAGTAAGATGGTAGTCGGCCTGTTATTGCGTAGAAGAGCCTAAGTTGCATTGTGTACGAGTCCTAAAAAAATATTTCTGTTTTTCTTTCGTTTCGTACGGTACGACGAAAGCCGAACCCCGAAAAATATAGCAGGCTTATGACATGTGGGCTTTCAAGAAAAAAGTGTGTGTCTGCCCTAAAGGTCGGCAACACATCTGCGACTCCTGGTGTTACGGATGTTTATGGGCGATCGCTTAGGCGACCAGCATGCTGGTTTGCTCGTTTGAATAAGTCTGCTGACAAGCAGTAGTATTTAAAATTTAAACATTACTGATTTTCTTTTAGAAGATCACTGTATCACCACAAAAGAGACGAATATAAGGGCAATCCAAAAAGTTTTTGAACGTTAATTAAATCGTAATCCTCGTCCAGATCCTATGACGAATCCGAGGTTTAATGTTAAGATTGTGACTGGATGGAGGCCACAAATGCTTTTGTTAGTTTTTTCAAAACTGTTATATTTTTATATAAGCCTATTTTGTCTGCTAAACTCACTCAGCAGAAGGTAGCTAGTCCACTTTGCTGTTCGCAAATATCTCTTGAACATATTACGTCAGCCGATATCTCTCAGGCTGTAAAGCATCTAAAATTCAAATCGTCCGCTGGACCTAACAGTATTCCTTCATTCTTGGTAAAATAATGTATAGTAGTTTAAAAAAATCATCTTTTGCATATTTTGAATTTATCACTTGGAACTGCCACTTATCCTTCAATATGGAAAGTTTCCCGTGAAACGCCTATATCCGGCAAGATGTTTGAATACATTTTGAACCGTCATATTATACAAGTAAATAGCCTATTCAGTGAGTGTCAATACGGATTTAGAGTCGATAGATCAGCCACCACTAATCTTATTAATTATGTAGATTAAATTGCTAATAAACTGAACCATAATAGACAGGTAGACGTGCCGCGTCTACTTTGATTGAAAAGCTTTTGACCGCATCTACAAATATTTCATAAAAAATTTCGGCTACAGGATATTTATTTTGCACAACGTACACAGTATGTTCAATTAGTTATAGATCCAACTCGTACGAGACGTCATGTTCTGGTGTTAGCTAAGGCAGTACTTTAGGACTGACGCAGTTCTTAATTATGGTACAAAATTTGCCGAGTGTCATTAGGATGGCTAGGTGCCTTTGTTTGGAGAAGACCTTAAGCTGTTTTTGAGCTTTTGAATTGCTTAAGAGAAGGGGCCGATGTGGTTAGGAACCATGCTTGCATCTGCTGCAGGCGTGTGGTATAATATTGTAACCGTAATTCCAGGGTTGCAGCTTGCTTCTTCTTGGGAACACTGGAGGAGGCGTCGTAACTGCTTCATTGCATCGTGATTGCTGCAATTATGTTCATGGTCAGGGGTCACCAGTATAGTGCAACAAGGTGTGGTGTCCCTCCATAGAAAAGGGAGGATCCTCCAACCTGGCGGTATACCTGGCGGTATACCTGGCAGGCCGACGCCCAACGGTGGATATGGGGCGTCTGTATTTATGCAGTGTTGTGCGAATACTTTACATGCAGATTCAGGATTCTTTGACGTCATCGGAGAGTTGCGCTTTATGTTCAAGTAGAGGTTGTTATTAGTTATATGGTGGCGATGTAGGTATCACCACAGTTCTAGGTTTATTAGTTGACGTTTTAATATTATATTATACTGTGCTCTCTGTCATATAGAACTTGTTTGAAATAAAATAGAAATACTAATGTTAAAACGGTCTTTGGATGCTTGAGTTTGTATTAGCCTATATTGCCATAAAAACTTCCTTTTGATTTTGCGAAATATTCGCATCCCTCTTGGAACATGGTGTTTATTTGACATATTTATGGAAACCATTAATTAGGGAAACATAAATTGTAAATTAGAAGAAGAATTAAATTATGATCTCGTATTTTGTAGATTTCTAAGAATGATAGATGTTCTCAGACATGTCTTAAAGTTTGCTACACTTTACTTAGGTATTCAAAACAAAAAGATATTATCAGTCGAATTAATTTGTAAATTAATCAGACAGACTGCGTAAATGGAATAAATCTCGCATTGCATACTGAAATTCTAACAAACACACCACACAACGCAACAAAATCCGAAAATCCGTATAAACTGTGAATACAGCAATGGTACATCAAAGGTATTAAAGGAGCGAATGATGCTAATTGGAGTGGGCTTATCCTCTTTAGTATGAGCTTTATAATTGTATCTATACCTTATAAAGCTCTAAATATATTCTAAAGCTATTCAGGAATAATTTTTGTACTTTGAATATTTTCTTAGATTTTTTTTTTTAAAGTATTGGCCTATTTATGCATCACGTGAGAACGTTTTTATGATACTTACAGGTATTGGCCAGAGGTAACCAACACGTCAAACGTGGTTGACTTGTTAATCGCCGGACATATAGCGGCCAATCGCAATAGGACAAAACTATGAGAAGGGAAGTTAGCATTTTCCTACTTCAAAATGTTGAGATGTAAAAATCGATCTACTTTGAAGCACTATGACAAGGGGAGTTAGCATTTTCATACTTCAAAATGTTGAGAAGTAAAAATCGATCTACTTTGAAGCACTATGACAAGGGGAGTTAGCATTTTCCTACTTTAAAATGTTGAGATGTAAAAATCGATCTACTTTGAAAGACTATGACAAGGGGAGTTAGCATTTTCATACTTCAAAATGTTGAGAAGTAAAAATCGATCTACTTTGAAGCACTATGACAAGGGGAGTTAGCATTTTCCTACTTCAAAATATTGAGATGTAAAAATCGATCTACTTTGAAAGACTATGACAAGGGGAGTTAGCATTTTCATACTTCAAAATGTTGAGAAGTAAAAATCGATCTACTTTGACAGACCATGACACCTGAGATTCTTTTAGGTTTGCGCTATCTAATTACAATCATAATTTCAGCCGAATACAGTCCGCTGCTGGACACAAGCCTCCCCAACGATAACCACAACGACCTGGGTGTGTTGTGCGCTCATCGGGGGTTTTGCCACGTACCAATATACCTGCTGGTACTTATTAAGGTAACGGCAGGTATATTGAATGAATGAATTATTTTCTAGCCTCAAACGTTTCATCATTTCGGCCGAATAAAGTCCACTGCTGGACACAGGCCTCCCTTCAAGATCAATAACCGATATGGGTGTGTTGTGGGCTCATTGGGGGGGCATTGCCATTATCGCCACGCTTGGCAGACGGGCTGGCGATCGCAGTTGAGATGTTAATGTACTCGAAGGACGCTGCTGTCCAACCTCCGGCTAATCCCTTAGTCAACTTTTACGACACCCACGGGAGGAGATGGGGTGGTAGTATTCTGAGCCAGCACCACACGGTATGAATAGAATATATAAAAAATCTCCAACAAAAATATTTCACATAAAAATGTAGTCAAGTCTCATGAATACATTTTTATGTGAAGCAGAAACAAAAGGAACTCGATTAAACACAAAGAATACTCGTATTTATTCAAATTAGAGAATTCAAAGAAGAGAATCCATACTTTTCTTAAAAGGCCTAGCTAACCCTTTAGGAGTAACCCTTCAGCGTGTATGAAAGAAAATAAAAAACCAAGTTTAACATTGCTTCGCCACTGCTCATGTTGAGGGGAGCTATTCTCCCCCGACATATGCATTCCTGGCGATACCGACACTGACACCTTCCGGTGATCACGGCAGCATGCGATCACCATCTAGTACCGTTATTTCTGAAGTATATTAGTTATACCTATCGTACAATCCAACAACGCTGAGAGTAGCATTTCAGGAATCACACACTCAATAAATCCAAGTGAATATACTGTATACACCGCTTCACTCGATTAAATTGTGGGAAAGCGCAAGAAACAGCGCAATGCAATTATAAACTTCTTCGTACTTTGTAGAAACCCCTTCCAGTCTAGATTGTTTCGTATTTAGGGTTGACTGAGTCATCGAAAAAGAGTGTCACCAACTACAGCTGGTGATCTAAATTCACTTTTGAATTTCGCTACATATAATTCATAGGTATATCAATTAAAAGTCCGATGGCCGCTGGAGCAGCCCTCGCGGATTGGAAAACGTAGCAGGAATGCCGCCCTTTCCCGGGGTGGAGGAGCATGCCGGATTCTTACCGGCTAAAACCATCGGAGTGGTCAGCTTCGGCACTGTAGGGGAGGCTCCAGGAACTCGAACAATCTCCAACTAGAGTCACCCGTTGGCGCCGTGCCTTTAGGCACATCTTGGAGGGGATGACAGTAAAGCGTACACCCCCCCTAGTGGGGGAAGGCGACTGTAAAGAAGCCACCCTCCCATGCACCTCTCGGGGGAATTGTAAAGGATTCCCCCGAAGCCTCGCTATGAGCTGTGCTGCGCACACGGCGGTACGTGACCACATACACACAGCTGTCTTCTCGGTGGTCGGTATGAGCACGCAGATTTCCCAATCGGCGTGCTCGAGACCCCCAAGGCCCCGTCATATAAAGACGACAGGGGGCTCAGGCGTGTTGAACACGGGCGCCGCGGCGGTTGTTACCCGGCTCCGTGTCCTCCTTGGCCGAGCGGGATCGGCCCTCTCCCAATCTCGCTCAGCGACCTCCTTCTGGAGCATGAACGTTCTCACAGAAGGAGACCACAGCACTCCAATTTTCATGCTCTGCCAGCATAGCCGACACCACTACTGGCAGAGAGAGATTTTGCCCAATCCGATCGACCAGGATCCGCCGCTCGGCAGCCCACGCAGGGCACTCTCCGAGCGTGTGCTGTGCGGTATCCTGATCCTTTCCACTGTGATGGCAATGTGCCGTGACCTCGCGTCCTATCCTGTGCAAGTAGGCACCGAAACAACCGTGTCCGGTGAATACCTGCGTCAGGCGGAACATGAGGCGCTCGCTCCTTTGGAGTCAGGCTCCGAAGAGCGGTAAGACGGCCTCAGCGATGCGCTTTTGCGCGTACTGCGGCAGCACGAGCCGCTCGCGCCACAGCTTGAGTGCACGCCGCTGAGCCTGCCGTGTCAAACGTTCGAGCGCACCTGAAGGCATGCCTTCACCGCTCTGGCGGAGGGAGCGTGTTTGGTGATACACCCACGCATCCATTTCCGCCAGGATATCAAAAGGTGGAAAACGCGAAAACAGAGTTGCCGCCTCAAAGGACACCGTTCGGTATCCTCGTGCGATTCGTATAACTGCTCTATGCTGCAGACCGCGAATATTGGCTCTGCAGCGCTGGACACCCAAGAGTCGAGATGACCAAACAGGCGCCCCGTAGAGGGCCACGGACCGCCAATCCTCCTGCCTAGCGTGGCGATTATGCTAATACCCCCCAATACCCCAGACCGGTCCTTGTCGTGATGTTTGGGGGAGGCTGTGTTTGATATTACTTAATCGCACTCAAATTTACAAGGATAATAAATCAAGTTATATAATAATAAATTTGCCGTGTGGTGCCGGCTCAGAATGCCACCACCCCATTTCCTCCCATGGGTGTCGTAAAAGTCGACTAAGGGATTAGCATCCTCCAGCAGGGCAGCAGCGTCCTTCGAGTACATGAACAACTCAACTGTGATCGCCAACCCGTCTGCCAAGCGTGGCGATTATGGCAAAACCCCCCCAATGAGCCCAGGACACATCCATATCGGTCGTTGTGGATCTTTGGGGTAGGCCTGTGTCCAGCAGTGGACTTCATTCGGCCGAAATGATGAATAATAAATTACAGATCTAAATATTTAGTATAATTTCAAAAGCAGTTATCAAAAATATTAATGTTAACAAAAGAATAATATTAGTAATTGATGTCACAAAATAATGCCATTGATATGTCAAGATTAAGAAATTACATCAATCATACCTATTAGTAGTCCCACGGGGATATTCGGGAATCACAGACAGTAGAGAGTATGTGTGCTAATTTACGAATTGCTCGTAAAATTCGAATTTGTATAAGTCCTTCCTTACCTATTTAGACCTCCAGTAGCGCGCAGAGTCGAAGCGTCTAGCAATTTCGAGCCAAGTGTTTCGATCCCAAACGGCTGTAACACATAGATTCGACAATGTCTATCTTTCATGGCAATAGCAACATACTGTCTGATCTCTTCCCATAATCACGTGCCGAACCCCTGTGTTCTAATACAGTTGACACGCCACCGCCGGAGGCGACAAGAGCACGACGAATAATGTCATTAATATTTGCGTATCGTGCTATGCAACCTGCGCTCCAAGACCTACCTGCCTATATTTATGTGTTCATATTTGTATGCACATATTTTAGTAATAGTTTAAAGTTATTTTAAAATACAAATATTGTCAAAAAATATATAACAATGATTGCAATATTAAAGTAGCAGCAGTATTATCAATATCTATATTCTGCATATTACTCTATAACATCATCATATGAATATATTAATATTCTTCCACCGAGCTCTCAAATACCTCTAGTCCAAAAAGGTGAGATTGTACGACGCTATAATGTTGGCTATGAATTTTATGACGTCATAAAATACCAGAACATTCGGTCGTCCTTTATTACGTTGTGTACTAAGAACGAAACCGACCGTGGAAAGTTATGAAATATCGATTCAATTGGTAAAATTACGAAGCGACTTCGCTTCTTCATTCACCTACACAGTGGCCTATGACATATTATTTCAAGTAGCTTCTTTATATTGGTATACAGCAGTTCTTATGTACGGAACATTATTGTAATCCATTCATATCGATACCAATATACAACAAACAAACAATATAGACGGCACGGTTGGTGCAGTGGCTGATTCAGTAGGCTGCTGCGCTCCGGGTCACGGATCCGATTCCCGCACAGAACAAATAATTTGTATGATCTACTTGAGATA
The DNA here is from genome assembly GCA_947459985.1 of Diloba caeruleocephala. Taxonomy (NCBI): domain Eukaryota; kingdom Metazoa; phylum Arthropoda; class Insecta; order Lepidoptera; family Noctuidae; genus Diloba; species Diloba caeruleocephala. The sequence continues at coordinate 7,164,695 of OX381627.1, read as the reverse complement.
GTGGTTCCGGGTCTGGGTGTGTTGTGCGTGGAATTTGTGTCTGTAAATGTACCCATGAAACTCACAGGAGAAATCCTAGTGTAGGGCAAAGATAAAAAGAAAAGTAAAATAACATTGAAGTGTCTGTGTGATTTCAAAATAAATGCCATAATTGAAGGGAAAACTGCTATTTACACGACTCCTAATCATAAATTACCGTTTTTCCAATTTACTCTGTCTGTCCGTCTGCCCGAAAGTTTGTCTCGGATAGGCTCCGAAACGGCTCAATGGATTTCAATGAAAATTTTAGGGATTAAAACAGGTTCGTGTAGTTCAGGTTAATTTCGATATCTTGCAGGTATTAGAAGATATGAATATAAATATAATTTACGCCTAGCGAAACGGGCGGATAACGGTTAGTAATACATAAATATTGATATTAGTTTAAATAGGACTTTATTATTCAACTAGCTGGGACCCGCGGTTTCACTCGCGTTTAATTTAAAATAAATTTAGAGTACTTCGACATAGACACTTGACATAGAATATATATATTGGATTTCAAGGGTTTTATTTTTTATGCGCGGAACCCTAATTATTCTTCTAAAATAAAAGTAGCCTAAGTTATTCCTTATAACATCAGCTATCTGCCAGTGAAAGTCCCGTCAAAATCGGTCCAGCCGTTTCGGAGATTACCCGGAACAAATAGACAGACAGACAAAAAATTTAAAAATTGTTTTTTTGTTGTAGGTATCGTATATACTTTCATGTACATTTAGTAAAAAGCTGTTATTTTGACATTACAAACAGACACTTCAATTTTATTTATTTGTATAGATATATGTTAATAAGAAAGAAAAAAGGAACCAACATGACTTGCAGACATTGAGGCTAAATTAGATTAGGTACTAGTACAGTAAAGTAAAGTACAAGTAACAGTAAAGTTCTACAATATTATGTGTCGAGGCTGCTGCAGCAAACTGGTGTCCAGTTCTTCATGTACCTGGTGTCTGGCGCTGGTTTTCAATTGGAGCACACATTGAAGGTCACAAACGGATATCAAATGTTGCATACTACCTTAGTATAGACACTCGTACTTACACGTACATGCGAATTCTTCGTTTTAACAACTTAACTGCGATCGTCAATCACCAAGCGTGGCGATTATGGAAAAACTCCCCAATGAGCCCACAACACACCCATATCGGTCGTTGTGGTGATCTTTGGGGGAGGCTGTGTGTGTCCAGCAGTGGACTTCATTCGGCCGAAATGATGATATGTCTTTGCAGGGTCCCCGATAGCTCTCATAATTTATGTATACCACCTAAGAATATATGCAATGCATGCGTTGTGGATATCTGCGATACTTATTTTAACTGGAATTTTGATTTATTATTTTTGCTGCTGCTCATCCTCCGATTAATCCCATAGTCGCCTTTTAGAACATCCACAGGATGAGATGGGTTGGTGGTATTCGTAACCAGCACCAGACGGCAACGGATTGTGCCCTTAAAATCAAAGAAGATTAAATTAAAAAAAGTAGGTATGCTACATCCTGTACTTATTTTGTAAGTAACGGGAAAAAATTTAAAAACTCATTGTAACTCTCTCAAAGTTTTCCAAATTTATTGCCAGTTGAGGTATCCATAAATTGTCATGGCCATTCGTTAGCCCACCCCTTTTTACTTTTCTGTGGTTATGTAGCAAATAAGTTTCACTCTCTGTCGCAGATGCAGGGCTGGCATTATTCTTAAAATAATATCAACATGTAACTAGCCCACTGTAGGGCAAATTCTTCTCATACAGAGAAGAAAACAGAATTGATCCCCACGCTTACTCACTGCGTGTTGACGATTTCATACCATTAGATCCTGGAGTGACTCGGCGACGCGCACTTGTAAAGTGGCGTCACCGCCTGCCACTCGCCGGGGTAACAACCGCCCTAGCGCCTAATTCCGATACGCCTGAAAACCCCTGCCGTTGCTATAAGGTGGGGGACCTCTGGGTTCGCGGGTGCGTAGATTGGGGAATCGAAATTGCGTGCCCACACCAAGCGACCCAAGAGAAGACGGTAGCACGCATGTGGTCACGCGCTGCCGTAGGACGCTTTGGGGGATCCTTTACAAACCCCCTGGGGGGGTAACCGCTTTACAGTCACCCTCTCCGAGATGTGCCAATAGGCGTGGCACCAGTGGGCGGCTCTAGTGTGATCATACGAGGACCTGGAGCCTCCCTTAGGTGCCGGAGATGACCGCTCCAGTGGTTTTAGCCGGTAGGAGTCCGGCATACACCTTCATCCTTCCCCGGGGCGAAGGAAGTTCATGAAGAATTTCCACTGGGCACCAATAAAAAAATAAATAAAAAAAAGATCCTGGGGTGCCATTCCTTAAGCTCAAACATCCATACATACTTAAATACAGAATTGAATAACTGTATAAAACCAATTTGGTATTCGCTAAGACATGATTGAAGCTATTCAAGGACACGTTGCAGAAAGACAGCCATGAGGACCAGACTTAGCAATTACCAAATTGGGTTATCACCGTTATTTCAATTCTGTACTCAAGCATGTATGGATGTTCGAGCATAGAGAATTGCACCGCAGGCCATTGACTTTGACTTTACTTGAACTGATTTACTATTGAAAACAGAATCTTGATAGCCAAACATAACCACAAAACATAACATGCCGTAGCCACAGTCTGCTGATCATGGAATGTACGTTAAAATTGCTTTACTGAACAAACATTATGTATATCTGTCGCGAATTTAAATATGTCATATAGAAAATCGAGAGCTTGTCTTGTTTTACTCCAATGGCCAGGGGCGGATGTACACTTATGCCCGTGAGGCCCGGACCTTGGAGGCACAATTTGGTAGGTGATTTATTTTTATCATCATCATTATATCAACCAAAAGACGTCCACTGTTGAACAATGACAAGGCCCATAAAAGACAGGTTACATAACCTGTTTCGACATTTGAGGGGAATATGCTAGTACTCACCACGTTTGGCAGGTGGGTCCTTAGTCGCCTTTTACGATATCCACGGGATACTATATTCTTAATCCAGACACAACACGACCTTTGGATGGTAACCAAAATCAGTGACGTTAAAAATGGTGGCCCGTTGGATGATCTTGGTACAGAAGACGTTGCAGAAAGCTGGTATTACAATTAATAAAAACTTAAACTTTGAAAATTGAATTTAAATTTATGTGGCATGGTGGCGGGAATAAATTTCATATTATTATAACAGCTGGTGCTATATTTGACTGGTGGTAGGTCGCTTATTGCAAGAGGCGGGATAGGTAGATAAACTCAAACTCAAACTCTAAGTTTTAATTTCATATAGGCCCTAATAGGCACTTAAGAAAAGTCAAAAGTTAAGGTGCACGGTTCGGAAAAGTTAATCTTATGGCAAAGAGCGGGCAAGAAACTCCATTGACACTCTTTTAAAAAAAACAGTACAATTTAACACGTCAGGTATGTGAAAAAAAGTGGACTGTACGTGAAATACATACGCACAATAATAAACACAGCTGCTTCTGTTATACACAATCAGAAATTGATAATTATTAACGCACAGGTAGCACTGGTACGAGTCAACGAAGTTATAAAATGTAGAAGATGATAAATTATATTAAAATTAAGGGCTATATAGCCATCGAAGCTGTAAACAATGTCATATTGTATAAATTAAAATATATAAGATGTCCTATATATAAAAAGTTATGAATTCTAACAAGATTTATATCCACATTCACCGCAATTCAGAATAATTAATAGATAAAATAATTAATAATAGTGCTGCGTGGTGCCGGCTACGAATAGCACTAACCCATCTCATCCCTTGGGTGTCGTAAAAGGCGATTATGGGATTAGCCAGAGGATGGGCAGCAGCGTCCTTCGAGTACATTAACAACTCAACTGCGATCGCCAACCCACCTGCCAAGCGTGGCGATTATGGCAAAACCCCCCAATGAGCACGCAAAACACCCGTATCGGTCGTTGTAGTGATCTTTGGGGGAGACCTGTGTCCAGCAGTGGACTTTGTTCGGTGAAATGAATAGATAAACACATATTTTGTCAATAAGGTACCAGGGTAGCCACATGTGCAGAAAGAATCAGTGCAGCCAAACATTCTTTGTTGAATGTTTGAAAAAGCTTATTATAAAGCTATAGCTATATAAGATCGCGTTTAATATGGTCTTTAAACTTTCCCTCGGTAAGATCTGTAATAGATTTGGGCAGCTTGCTTAAAAAAGTATACTATTATTCCCTAGGAATTACTTATTCGTTTTAGTTAATCTAAGTTTGGGTATTACTATTTTATGTTTAGCCGTGTATTTATGTTATGAAAATCGCTTCTTTTATAATACTTGTGCAGATTTTGGTACCATCCCAGTGTCAGATATTCGGAGTGGTGTTTAAGCTTTAGACATTACTGTTTCCCGGTTAGTAGAAAACTGTCTCTAGTGAAATTACTGGGTATTAAAAACTAAATAACCTGTCTCGAGGTAAGGAGCGCAGTATGGGGGCATGGCGCTTACCACCAGGCGAATGACGTGCTCGACTCGTCAACATGTTAAATAAAAATATAAAGCTGATAACGAAGAAACAGAAGGTGAGGCCACATTTGTCGTTTACCTTACTACGCTTATTAATAATAAAGCCTCTAAGAATCTACTAATATATTCTAATAAGTACAAAAAAAAACACAAATTTTAATCGCACCACAAATTATAAGAAAGGTGGCATATCAGACCAACCTTTGGTCAAAGACAAATATTTTTATTTCAAATAAACCAAATATTGGCACTTATGAAACGTCAGAATCTATGTTCCACGGCTCTGGTGTGATCATACGAGGACCTGGAGCCTCCCTTAGGTGCCGAAGATGACCGCTCCAGTGGTTTTAGCCGGTAGGAGTCCGGCATACCCCTTCGCCCTTCCCCGGGGCGAAGGAAGTTCATGAAGAATTTCCAATGGGCAACAATAATAAAAAAAAAAAAAGGTTGCACGTTTCCAAATAGTTGTTCTCGTAAGAGCCGATAAGAAACTCCATGGATACTCTTTTAAAATAATTGAGATTACAATGTTGATTAACATAAATTATTGTAAAGCATATACCGAGAAAAATGTAGGTCAATGTGTAAAAATCGAACATACCACAATAATATAATAATAATATAAGCCGTGTGGTGCCGGCTCAGAATGCCACCACCCCATCTCCTCCCATGGGTGTCGTAAAAGTCGACTAAGGGATTAGCCAGAGGATGGGCAGCAGCGTCCTTCGCGTACATTAACAACTCAACTGCGATCGCCAACCCGTCTGCCAAGCGTGGCGATTATGGCAAAACCCCCCAATGAGCCCACAACACATCCATATCGGTTGTTGAGGATCTTTGGGGGAGGCCTGTGTCCAGCAGTGGACTTCATTCGGCCGAAATGAAAATGAAAATAATAATAATAAATGGTGGTGTGGTGTCCGGATTAAGAGTTCCGTGTGGTGTCCTTATTAAGAATATAGCAGCACTCCACCTCCTCCCACGGATGTCGTAAAAGGCGACTAAGGAATCTAAACTAGATGGATGAGCAGCAGCGTCCCTTCTGAGAAACGGTAGCCATACTGCGCTCACCAACCCGCCTGCCAAGCGTGGTGAGTATCGGCAAATACCACCCATAACAATGACACAGTTATGAAAATCAATGGGGTAGGCTTTTAGCCAGCAGTGGACGTATAAATGGCCGATATGATATGAATAAATTATTTGCTGTGGCAGTTAACGGCTGACCAGTCCCAGACGGCACCGATTCACGAGCATGACGCATGGTGCCATTGCAATCCGCCCCTGTCTATGGTGGCTCATAAGCGGTGAGCGGTAAGCGAGTCGACAATAAAAAGTTACGTTGAACAAATTCGCAGTGTTCAGCACTATTTTCACATTTATTCTTATAGTCTAGTAATAAAGCGTAATATTATGTTGAGTGAATGTCGATAGCTCCTCCTGGGTTTGATTTGCAGGTCGTACTAATAATAATAATTCGTGCTTTTCTATTTGGAAATTCTCAGTATGATAGCATCTGTAGCAGCTACTATTCGGTAACACAGCGTAGATTGCTGAGATGCCTGGTGTATATGCCAATTCACCGTCCCTACAAGAGCCACCTATTGCAGATCATACATACCGCTAGTTAGATCCTAAAAAGAATATAAATAATACAATCTACTTGAATGCTGTTAAGATAAACTAGTTTTCCTCTGGAACCACAAGCAGCCGAGCAAACTTGTGGCTCAGCCAGTGAAGCGGAATCCTGATTAGGTTTCCGCTACAAGTTTAACATATTAATGGGATTTAAATGCGCTAAAAAATCCAAGATATAATAACGACTTTCTAGTTCGCTTTCGTCATTTCAGCCGTCAAACGTAAACGTAAACGTCATCTATTGACATAGGCCTCCCCAAAGGCTTCGCTTCGTGGACTTTATTAGAGGGGGGTTTACCATAATTACAATCGCTTGTCAGACGAGTTGGTGATCGCAGTTGAGGTTTAATAGTATTTGAAGGATACTGCTGCCCACCCTCCGGCTAATGCCATAGTCGCCTTTTACGACATCCAAGGGAGAGATGGATTTTATCACTAAACTGACTTTATGTATATTATTTGTATTGTAACTTTATAACCCATGGTTCATAATACGACATAATGATACAGTATACAACACCCAATTCACAACTCAACACATCCACACTGATTGCGTCACGTGATGTGCGGTATCTTTATCGCTTCAACAGTGGCACTGCCGTGACCTCACGTTGTACCCTATGCAGGTACGAACCAACCACCTTGCCACCTCAGTCTATCGAACCCTCGGGGCGCGCCTTCGCCACTTTATCGAAGGGAGTCAAGATGTCAAAAGGCGGAAAGCGCGCCAGAAGAGTTGCTGCCAGTTTTTTTATGGTCGATGTCTGTGGGCTGATATATTTAGCGGTAGTAGAGGTTTATGTGAAGTGCATAACTGGGGCTGTGCTCGTTTGCCATTATCATTTCACCGTTTTCAGAGAAAATAATAAGTCCACTACTGGACATAGGCCTCCCCCTAAGATCGCTGCAACGACCAGTCTGAATGTGTTGCGTGCTCATTGGGGAATTTGTCACAATCGCCATCGCTGTTGAGTTGTTTATGTACTCGAAGGACGCTGCCGCCCAACCTCCGAGTCCTACTGACCAGTCGGAGGATGGGCGGCAGCGTCCTTCGTGCGGGCGACTGTGGCATTCCACAGTCGCCTTTTACGATGCCTACGGGATGAGATGGGTTGGTATTAAATATGATATTGAATTGTAAATATTTCGAGCATATTTACAATATTCCGAACACTACTTACGACACCCACGGGGAGAGATAGGGGTTGTGCTATCCGTAGCCGGTACCACACGGAAAGAATACTTTGGTTAATTATTTAAAAATGCATTCCCCAGAGAGCGTTCTTTAAAAAAGCCTATAAGCCATAAGGAATCATGTTCAACAGGGTAGGTACATTTACGAGCTGTTTTGTAAGCAAGCAAAACGCACTCTTGATATTTTCAAAACACGACCATTAGAGGTAGGCGTATAATAATTTATGCGGATGCCCATTAACGGGCAATTTAAGCACAGGGGCACCAGGACGGTCAAGTTAAAGTGTACGATATGTGCCTCTGCCGATCGCTAATTTGATTGTGGCTCGGACACCGTAGTATCATGTTTGCCTGGTACATAAAGTCATATGTTTAGGTAATAGAATGAACTAATATATGGTATAATATTGCGTTATTTATTGTATGACGGCACGGTTGGCGCAGTGTTTCGAAAAACTTTCAAAAGAGGTTACACTTAGGCCTGTAATAAAAATAGGAAAGCCATTTTATCTGTCAAATAATGGGTGTTGTCATTTTTGAGCACGCACTGTATCGTATACAACGCGATTAAAACTCTACGTGATTATTGTACTCTGATATGATATTATTATGCTACTGCGAGTGTAACAACACAATTGCCGTTTAGTTTTTATTTACATAGCAGTTTTATGTGAAAATAAATAGTTTAAGTTTTATTCAAAATAGCGTTAGGATTGCCGAAAGCAATTTATTTATACTTGAACCAGCGGTGTCCTTCGAGTACATTGACAACTCAACTGCGATCGCCAACCTGCCTACCAATCATGGCGATAATGGCAAAACCTGCCAATAAGCACACAGCATACGCGGATCGGTCGTATTGGAGATATTTTACGGCTGAAATGATGATGATGAACCCTCAAAAATACGGCAGACATGGGGACCAAGCAAAAAGAAGAGCGTGTCTGACGTAAGCGTCGGCAGGTCACGCGACTCCTCTAGTGTGGCAATTATTTAGGAGTGGCGGTGATTGATTAGGCGACCTGCCCGCTCGTTTGTCCTCCTATCAGAAAAAAATTTATTCACGTCTTCAAATTATATAATCTCGTCACTAGTAATAATTCAAGTTCGTATAAAGCACCTTCTCGCTAAGCCGAGCATTACCGACATAGTTTAATCCTAGACATAAAGGTAGACATAAAAGGGAGCGATATTATCCAGTCTTAACGTTTGCCCTTAAGCCTTAGAAAAATATGTTCGCTAGACACCGCCTGAATCCATAAAATATGAGCTTATATTATGCTACTATAATTTTATTCTCATCCATTTCAGTCGAAATTAGTCCACCGCATGACACATAACGTCCTGTGTGGATTTGTGTTGTGTGCTCATTGCGAGGTTTTTCCATAATCGCTACGCTTCGAAGGCGGGTTGGCGACCACAGTTTCATCATATCGGCCGTACAACGTCCACTACTGAACAAAGGCCTCCCCCATAGATTTCCACAACTGTGTCATCATATTGGGGGGGAAATTTGCCAGTACTCACCACGCTTGGCAGGCGGGTTGGTGAGCGCAGAATGGCTACTTTCCACAGAAAAGACGCTGCTGCCCATCCCTCTGGCTTAGAGTCCCTTAGTCGCCTTTTACGACCTCCACGGGAGGAGATGGAGTGGTGCTATATTCTTAATCCGGACACCACACGGATAGTTGTAAAATATACTTGCAGGACGCTGCTGCCCATCCTCCGGCTAATTCCGTAGTTTCACGACACCCACAGGATTAGACCAGGTGGTGCTATTCTTAGCCGGCAACATACAACTAAATATTATGATACCCTAAAGATGATTTTTCTAAAATCATTACGAGGAAAAGATTTTTTAACGTGAACTTCTCGTTTTCTCTATAAATTTAGATGTGACAGACATCCAAGAAGGAATACCGAAAGAATCTCAAGGGGAAAGAATCTTTCTACTTTAAAGTCCGGAAATATTTAAAATATACATAAAATCGTGCATGACACTCCACTAACAAAACCATCTATCATCAGAACTCCCTCATTGTATCAATACACCTCTAAAGTTAACATGACTTACTAGTTTCAGCCCTTTACAAAGATTAATAACGTCTCAAACTAATATTTAATGGTACCACAGTGACCAGAATGTAGGACGACTAAATAGAGTAGTGACTTTAACTTTGATATCAAATGGATGTTCTCTGTTCATGTAATGCGCTCGTATTGTTGCTTAGCGTGAACTTGTCGGAGGTATTAATGTTGTGTCATGGTTAGGCTTGCCGCAAACTAGGCCACATGTAGCGACATGCATCTGAGGAAAGTAAGCATTGCCGGGTTTACAGAAACCAACGAAAATTATATAATAACTCTTTTGTGATTCGATCTTTAACTATGAAATTGCCGTTTTGTACGAAATAAAGTATATATATACTTTATTTCGTACAAAACGGCAATTTCATAGTTAATTTCATAGTTATATATATAGTTATTATATAATTTTCGTTGGTTTCTGTAAACCCGGCAATGCTATATATGCAATAAAATATAGATATAATAATGTCTTAGGTTTTCGCGAGTATTACACATTATAATAAAACACTTTTAAACGGATTCTATCGCGTATATTTTAGATTTTTGTTTTTCCTGACGTTTCGAATGCTTTGCAGCATTCGTGGTCGCAGGAAAAACAAAAATCTAAAATATACGCGATAGAATCCGTTTAAAAGTGTTTTATTATAATAATATAGATATATAAAGTATATAGTTGCCGTGTGGTGCCGGCTCAGAATTCCACCACCCCATTTCATCCCGTGGGTGTCGTAAAAGTCGACTAAGGGATTAACCGGAGGATGGGCAGCAGCGTCTTTCGAGCACACAACAATTCAACTGCGATCGCCAACCCGTCTGCCAAGCGTGGCGATTATGGCAAGACCCTCCACTGAGCACACTACACACCCATATCGGTTGTTGTGGTGATCTTTGGGGGAGGCCTGTCCAGCAGTGGACTTAATTCGGCCGAAATGATGATATATATATTAAAAAAAATATATATTTCTTTTTTAACGTTGCCCCAGTCTAGGATTTGTCCTGTGGAGTGCTGTGGTCTCCTTCTGTGAGAGCGTAATGCTCCAGAAGGAGGTCGCAGAGCGGGATCGGGAGAGGGCCGATCCCGCTCGGAGAAGGAGGACACGGGGTCGGGGTAACAACCGCCGCGGCACCCGTGTCCAACACGCCTGAGCCCCCTGTTGTCTTTATAGGGGAACTTGGGGGTCGCGAGCGCACTTATTGGGAAATCTGCGTGCTCATACCGAGCGACCCCCGGGAAGACAGCGGTGCGCATGTGGTCACGTACCGCTGTATGCGCAGCACAGCGCATAGTGAGGCCTCGAGGGAACCTTTTACAATTCCCTCGAGAGATGCCTGGGGGGGTGGCCTCTTTACAGTCGCCTTCCCTCCACTAGAGGGGATGACCACCTTACAGTCATCTCCTCCGAGATGTGCAATTTTTTAAGTTCAATCTTGTGTTTCTCAGACAAATGAATGTTATATTCTTATGAGAAATAAATGTCTTAAACCACAAAAGATAGAGTAAAAAATTAGCTAATGAGCTAGTCAAATTGATATCGACTGAGAACGCGCGGCTTTATTGATGGCTCAACGCGAACTCAAACTGAATATTAAATTAAACTCATGTATCGCGTAAAAGTGCATATTTGAGAAATGTGCCGTTGCACCGTACATGCTCCCAAGCCCAAAGACGAATGAGAGATGAAAATATGATAACAAGGTAATTTCACTGGTTCCTTATATATATAGTGATAAGAGTCTAAATGAACTTGGTTTTCCGAGAAGTAGGTGTCGTACACTTGTCCACCCTACTCTTGGGATCTCACTATAGTCAGTGTCACACTGCACTTCACTGTTAATTTCTAATATCCAAGTAAGTTAGTATTTAAGTAAGTTTGAGAACCTTGATTACTTACTCGATCTTACTAACATTTATTGCGATTCAATAATAAAGCGTAGTCCCTAGGGTAGCGTACCCTTACCACCGAACGCGTTCCCAAGGTAAAATTAACTTCTTTATTGAAAAAGTTTGATATTTTGGATACTATACATATAACGTGCCGTGTGGTGCCGGCTCAGAATACCACCACCCCATCTCCTTCCGTGGGTGTCGTAAAAGTCGACTAAGGGATTACCCGGAGGATGGGCAGCAGCGTCCTTCGAGTACATTGTCAACTCCACTGCGATCGCCAACCCGTCTGCCAAGCGTGGCGATTATGGCAAAACCCCCCCAATGAGCCCACAACACACCTATATCGGTCGTTGTGGTGATCTTTTGGGGAGGCCTGTGTCCAGCAGTGGACTTCATTCAGCCGAAATGATGATGATGATAATGATACACATAACTATGGTCAGTACCAGCACTAATAAAGCTTACTTATACTTACTAAACTTTTTTTGGAATTATTATGCTGAATCAGCTTTAACTGTTTCAATACAGAATATGTCGTAGACCTCATGGATATAGGTTCAAGATACAAGACGCATTGATTGTGTGGTGTCTGGCTATATCATTATTAATAGCACTACCCTATCTCCTCGCACGGGTGTCGTAAAATGCGACTGTGGGTTTAGCTGAACGATGGGCAACAGCGTCTTTTGAGTTTAATTACAATTCAACTGCATATTAGACTATGATTTCGGTTAGGATATCTTTTCGCGCACAGATAAATCAGACTAGTCAAAGTATTGTTTTGATTTATCTGTGCGCGCAAAGTCCCGAAATCATAGGCTAATTATGAGTGAAATTCGCGAAAGTTTAAAAAAAGCTGCTTTCACCAACCCGCGCCATAGACCCTAGCATATAACACAAATCCGCATCATTATGCCGATCTTTAGGATCGGCAACGGCAGGTGATGTCCAGCAGTGGACGTCTTTTGGCTGAAACGATGATGATGATGAATCTGATGTGTCTACATGGCATTTTTGTTAGACACTACTAACTCTATATATAGGCGTGAATAAAATAATTTCTAAGTTAGTACACAAATTGTATATGATACTTTACTCTACTACTTAATACTAAAATATATAAGATTGAAAATATTTTTATTATTATTTATTAATATAATTATTTAAATATGCGCTTTCGTTAACCCTAACTTCGACAGCTATACTCACGGGAGAGTGGCGCCATTTGCAACAATAGCAGCTCCATTGATGCATAGTATACACTCGATGCTATAGAAATAATATATAATTTATAATAATACTTTTTTGAAATTAATAACTAAGGTAAAAACTCCTTTTCTAAGAGCAAACTGTAGTTTCCACCCAATTTTTTCCAAGCAAGCTCTAAATGACTACAATCCAGGGCCGTTAAAATATTACAAAAAAAAACAAATCCATACGTCTATCCTAACGTCTAGACAGACGTCTATTCGTCTAGACACAAATAGCCTCAGATAGACAGTCCATTAAACCAAGCTTTGGTGTATTTAGATATTATTGCAGTCTTTATCCTGGATTTTTTTATGAACTTGGTAAGCTATGAAATATGGGAACTTCGATTGCTTTAATTTCGTAATTTTTTTAAATGTGTTATTATCCATATGTTGTTTCATTTTTACAACGAATCTTTAACGCTGATTGTCACCTTTTTTGGTAAACATCAGTTATGTGCCTTCGTTTGGAAGTGACCTAACGTGACTTAAATAAAATAGCTGGCAAAAAACTAAAATGAATAATGACATTAATGGTGCTAACCATGTCACTATACATATAATGTTTATATTACATACATTACATATGAACATTTACATGTTTATGATTATGCATTATCATCAGCTAAAGACCGTCCACTAATGAACAAAGATTTCTACAATTGTGTCATCATTTTGGAGAGAATTTGCTAATACTCACCACGCTTGGCAGGCGTGATGGTGAGCGCAGAATGATGCTGTTCCACAGAATTCCGTTGCTGCCAGAGGGATGGCCCTCTGGTTCAGAGTCTCTTAGTCTTTTACGACATCCACGGGAGAACATGGAGTGGTGTTATATTCTTAATCCGGACGCCACACGGATTTTGTGTGTTATTTATTAATCACTTACTCATAGTATATGTTTATAGCTGAGGAGTTTTTGACTCAGGTACACACAATTTATAAACATCACAATGAACTGATTGCCTTTAAGTCTTGAAATGAAATGAAATGTTGAATACGATTACCAAAGACAGGAAATCATCCCGTATCAGTAGCATTCATACGGTGGCTTTCCACGGCGCAGCACAATATTACGTATACTGCACACACTTGTACAGCGGCTAATTCATCCGAGCTACGCTGCTACGGGCCGCACAGATGCTACGGTGCGTAGCAGCGACCTAGCTCGGCCCTTGAAATCACTTGCTGTGAAAAGTCACCAGTATAAGAACGTCCATAAAAACGAGTAAAGGATTTCCCCCGCGTCTTTATATGCGCCGGACCGTGCCGAGCCTGCAGTTTTTAATGTCCCTTAATACATTTTAAATAATACCGATCCAACTGTCCCGAAAACAATAGCTTGTTATCCCCAGCAACGCCGTAAGCCGAGGTCCGTATCCCACAGGCGGCGCCTTTAGTGCAAGTTGCTTAGATTTTGATGTTAATTTTAAGCCTGGCTGGAGGCCTTTTGGCTTCACCAGAAACGACCGGTTAAGCAACCACATTTCCAAGAAACGTATCTGAGAAGCCCAACAAACCAAAAAACAAAGCTTTTGGTTACGTTTGTATTTTCCAGGTGGTGAATGTAGATTCACTCCATTTCTTACCGCGGTTGCGTAAAAGCCGTTAAAGGATTCTAAACCAGAGGATGGGCAGCAGCGTCCATTCTGTGGAACAGCAGTCATTCTGCGCTCACCACCGCCAGCTACGAGTGATACGGCAATTGTCCCAATATGCCAACACACGGCATGTACCCGGTGTTTAATCTATCAATCCTTTGTTCAGCTGTACTTCGGCCGATATGATGATTCATATAGAGAAACGACGTATGTGCAGTCAACATAAAAATTAGTGATTCTTGTTTAAGATATCAAAAGAGTAATTAGACCTATTATCGTAGCAGCTAATTAAATAAATGTAGGCACGTTTGGCGCAGTGGGTCAGCAATTAGTTTTCTGCGCTACGTGTTGCGGGTTCGATCCCCGTACGGAACAAATATTTATATGATCTACAGATAGTTGTTCCAGGTCTGGGCGTCTGTGCATGTGAGATTCATACCTGAAAACTGTACCCACAACACAAAATAATTTTTATGCGAGGCACAATACACTATACAATTAGCTCCTAGTTATATATTTAGAAATTAAAACCTTTGGGACCATCGTGATGTCACCATGGGATAACGCAATTCCAGATGTTAGATTAAAGCAGCTTTGATTAAAAAAGAAGTATATCTTATGGAGATTTTATATCTTATGATGCTTACAAAACGCAGGGCAGCTTGTGGCGAGCTGGATGTGAGTGGCGACACTGCATACCCGAATGTCTTAGAGAAATAGTCAGGGCCTCGTCTCCGGCATGCCTTTATTGCCATTGCCTGCGGGAACTCATGGGGTTCCACTCCAACCTACCAACTGTTGGAGTGGAACCCCATGAGCGCCCGCAGGACTTTATCTCTGGCATTGCCTTATTTGGCCGATCAGAGAGGGACCGCTAGAGCTATATGCTCGAGAGTGTAAATGTAATAATTGGAAATCTAATAACATAATAACGGGGAAATCCAATCAGAGTCTTCAAGGCGCGCGAAGGTGAAATCAGTGACGTAGCTCTGTACACCCCGAGCCGCTCACGCTATTGTTACTTCCTGTCACCTGTAGTAGTGGCCATTTAGGAGGCCATCTCGTGAGTGGCGAGTCACCGTCTGGCACAGAATTTTACTTTATATGTTGAAAGGACGGGCCCTTGTTGCCATTTTTATTTAAGTTTTCATATCATATAACATTCATTGCAATAGACCTTTTGTTATAGTTTCCATCTCATACAATAGTCCTATACCATCGGGGACAATCCGTGAATTCATTTTATAGTGCAGCCATGGAGAGATCCCGTCGGTGTCCCATTACATTTTATATTAAAATTCTCCTGTGGCCTGTGGCTAAGGCCCCGCGTAAGACTATCAAAAGACCGGAGGATCAGACCGATCTTTGAAAGTTATTAACCCCAGAATAAAGAGATCTAATAATTAAAATTCCTAATATTTACTTATGGTGCTGCCAAAATACAGACAAATTAACAGGAGAAAAGTCTACATAAAATATCAGGAATAACTTAGGGCCTTTCCAAAGTAAATCGCGTGGAATTGGGATTAAATTTACGATCGAGACTCTTGGAAGCCGCGCTATAATTTATACCCTTTTGATGCCCTGAGGACCACCAATTAGGAAATAGTATTCTAACAGCCAAAGTCAGATTTGATGAAATTGAGATGAAACTATTTACTTCCGTAACTATTACTCTTCTATTGAGTCGATTCGATGACCTAGAACTTTCTAGAACCTGTTCTTTCATTTGGTTAGTGGCAAACCTTGTATCGGAGTTATTCAAACCGCCCAAAGTCTTCCAACTTGGCTTAACACTGCCGAGCTGATTACGTTTGTCGCAGATGGTTTGGGACAAGCGTAAATCGCGCAGATGCCGCTTTCAACCCGCCAAACGCCATTTTGATATTACGTGTTTGCCGATTAAATAGGCGAAAATCTCTGATGCACAGTCTGTCGGACGAACAATGAACTAAAATTTGCATCCTTGCCTTTCAATTTCAGGTGATTTGCTACCGATGGATCCTTGGCTGCGCCATAGCTGCTGTCGCGTCTGCTGTCGCTGTTATCAGCTAATCAGGGTGGTAGACCGACAATTTAACCTAGCCTTCGAAGTAAGGAAACGCTCATTTCAAATACCAGTATGCGGTCACCCATCTGTAGACTGAATCGCACCGAGCGTTGCTTAACCTCATCTATCAATGACTGCAACTGGTTATGAGCGCCTCTAGTGCTGCAATATCTATATACCTATATCCACGCCTATATCCTATACCACGATATATCCTTTTTTTTTTTTTTTTTTTATTGATGTCCAGTGGAAATTCTACATGGAACTTCCTTCACCCGGGGAAGGGTGAAGGGGTATGCCGGACTCCTACCGGCTAAAACCACTGGAGCGGTCATCTTCGGCACCGAAGGGAGGCTCCAGGTCCTCGTAAGATCACACTAGAGCCACGATATAACCTAGCAGAGCAAAGATTAACAGGTTTTAAAACATATTTGAGCAAATAACTCGCCAAAATGCCTTCCTGTTGGGTTAGATGGTGTAGAAAATCATCCCAGACATAAAAACACTAACTATAAAAAAGATGGTAGAACTTTTCATCGGTAAGTACGAAATATTCGTAATGATTGAATGATTATAAAAATAATGTGAGATTGCAGGGTTCAAGTAAAACTGGTGCTCGACACAAAGATACCGCTATATTGGCCCGCCTACGGGAACTGTATGTCGGTTTCTCATATTAGATAATCATCAATAATTCTCTCTCTTTCTATTAAAGTAGTGCGGTGCACTTCTAAACTAAATTTGATATCGACATATTTACTGATGCCAATTCTAATAAAGTTTCATAAATAAAGAACATAATTCTTATTTAATCAAAAGATTTCCAAAGACCTTTTAACTAAAAGAAAAGTCGACTTATGCGGTTCACAGGAAAAATTGGTTTCTAACAACATACAGCGTTGTTTGTTCGTTACATTTCACAGCTGATTGCTTTGAATCGTTATAAAACTAACGCCGCTTATTTAGTTCAGTAACGCCGATAATGTTCCTACCAGTTCTGGTACTTTTTTAATTTAGTGAAAAATATTAATGACGTAAGTGTGACTGTGAAATATTTGAAAACATTGTATTTTTCACGGAATGAGAATGTCCAAATTTAGAATACTTGAACCACACAAAATTTTAAAGCAACAGAAAAATCACGTCTAACATTCAGGTCTAAGTTGGAAAAAAAGTGCATGCCGATTTCAAAAGGAGGTTCTCAATTCTACCTAACACTATGTAAAATTTATTATTATTATTAATTACTAATTATGTTAAAGTACGATTACTTTGATACAGTTTTCACTAATCGATTGAGATACTTTTTAAGAACTTAGGCGTAGCATACGGTACTCATTCTTAGATAAAAATAGATGCATTTTTATGACTGAAAATAGTAAAACTTTTTTAATGAATAGAACTGCCATCAAGCAATCTCCCAAATGCGAGTAGGACTCGCGCAGTGAAGGTTCCCTAGCAACTTAATCTTGTATGTAGATAGTTCATTCATCCCGGGAATCGAGTCTCGACGATTTTTACCTGTTTTTGATAGCGATCGTGGCAAGATATTGGTTCCGGGACTTTTTCTCTACAATAAGTAACTTACTTAAATAATGTATAGGTAAGGTTGGCAGTTATTGGTGCTTACCAATTTAAGTCGGATTGAACGACAAACTTAACTTAGAAGTAACGGTAGAAAAAAGTTCTCCCATACATGGGTCTTGCATCACGGTCGATGCTCCACCTGCAAATGTCTGTTTGCTGCCGCAAAAATTGGATTTGTCCTTTACTTGTGCTGTGAGACCTTGCTTCTTGCTAAACTTCATGATTGTAGGTCAAGACGGACGGGAAGTACCCCATAGGCTTTGATGAGTGAGTTTGCAAATATCAAAATATGTGACCTAAATGGCCGTAACTTTTGAATACGTTGACTTAACAGCTTGACTTTTTCACATCTCCACTAGCCCGTAGACCTAAGTATTTGATATTTATTTCTGGTGATAACTTGATACCTCTGCCCGTTCCTGAGAAACAGGGTCTGGCCACAGATGAGATGGACGCAAACCGAAGTAATAAAAAAAAGTATGTGGAGCTGTTACCATGGACTTAACTTTTAATGTTATAAAATTAGATCATTTGTGGTTACATAAAATACTCTTGTTTAATATTTTAAACTAGATTAGTTACTAAAATTTTTTGTGTTATGTGTGATGTTTTTGGTTTTCATTCTATTTTCACTACATAAAAATACTAAATATTTTTCTATGCAATCGTCATAGTGTCTAATAACCAATAATGTATTCATTCATATTTATTTCATCGACTGTATGGCCTTCATAGTATAAATTCGACTTTATCGATACTGAGGTACAGCACTAAGGGCGCTATTTGGGCGGTACATTTTCGGTGACATTGTTGCATAAGCCAATTATAGTCGTGGATTTTTCTTTGCCCCCTGGCCCGCTGCAGTGAGTCGTGTGCCTGGAAGAGATCAGCTCGTGACGCATCAAACCATCAAAATTAACATTTTTAATAATAGTACTCAGAGCAGTAACATTATACAAATGTTCGCCTCAAAGTTATAAATGATTCATAAAATTTAACATAAATTACTAGACATGATCCTTGGTTAGTGTCCGAGGACTATGGCCACATATTATGAAGAATAGTGACAGGTCCCACGTCCCACGTACGTGAGCGTGACCCAACTATAACATGTTCGATATTATTATGAGTCTAAAATAAATATGTATCTTGGGTAGTATTTGTATGACTTAAATTATTCGACAATCATATTTCCTCAAACAATTTTCTTCATAACCTCAACAAAAACATACTCGTATATATATGCATTTGCGTATTTAATATTTATATGCTCCAATATTATAATTTATTGAGTGACCACATTATACACACATTACATCAAAGGCATGTTAATAACGAAGACAGCAGTAAAACAACTACCTAGCCGTTCGTCTCGTGCGGTCCGTGACCCTGTACGGTGCGTCTGTATGGTCATCCCGGCTGTCAGGCATCCAGCGCTGCAGACATAAACGTCACGGTCTGCAGCGCAGAGTGGCTATACGGATCGCACCAGGATACAGGACAGTCTCCTATAGAGCAGCAACTCTCCTGGTGCGCTTTCTGCCTTTCGACATCCAGGCAGGCAGAGGTGGCTGGCTCGACAGCGCGCACTTGAGATGTGGCGACGTTGCCTACAGTTGTAGTTCCCGATAAAGCGCGTCGTCGAGGCCATCCTGCCGCTCTTCGGAGCCTGACTCAGAAGGAGCGAGCACGTCACCTAGCGCCTGACGCAGGTATTCACCGGTCACGGTTGTTTTGGTGCGTATCTGCACGATATAGGACGCGAGGTTACGGCACAGTGTCATCATTGTGGAAGCGACCAGGATACCGCACAGTGCACGCTCGAGGAGGAGAGAGGGCTGCCGAGCGGCGGATCCTGTTCGATCGGATCGGGCAAGATCTCTCTCTGCCGCCAGTAGTGTCGACTGTGATGGCAAAGCATGAAAATTGGAGTGCAGTGATTTCTTTCTGCGAGAGCGTTATGCTACAGAAAGAGATTTCAGAGTGGTGTCGAGAGAGGGCCGATCCCGCACGGAGAGGGACGAGACGGCACCGGGGTAACAATCGCCCTGGCTCCCAGGCCCAATACGCCTGAGCCCTCTGCCGTCGCTGCATGGTGGGGGGCCTCAGGGGTCGTGGGCGCGCATGTTGGGGAGTCTACGTGCTCACACCATGTGTCACTGTATGCACAGTCATACCCTTCGAGATGTTCGTGAAGGTTCTAAAAGTTTGGCATCAATGGGTGTCTCTAGTGTGATCTTACGAGGATCTGGGGCCCCACTTCAGAGCCGAAGATGACCGCGCCAGTGGTTTTAGCCAGTAGTAGTACGGTATGACTCTTCGCCCTTCCCCGGGGTGGAGGAAGGTCATGAAGAATTTTCATCAATGACCATTAATTTTTTATATCATTAACAAAAAACAATAGGTAAGTACATAAAAATGTATCGAAATTTATGTGTACTTAAATGTTACTTTATATCAAGTTAGGTATCCTCATATTACTAGATTCCATTTTCGTTTTATTGGTATTGTTATTAGACGAAGCGTCGTTACACATTATTGGTAAAATAGTTTTGATTCAATGTGTATGACTACTACTTTAGTAGATAATGAAAATGTTCTATATTATACTTATAATGATATTTCCTTGTAAGATTAAGAATATAGCACCAGCCCATCTCCTCCCGTGAATGTCGTAAAAGGACAAAGGGACTCTTAGCCAGAGGGATGGGCAGCAGTGTCTCAACTGTGAAACAGTAACCATACTGTAGTAGAAGCGCATGCAACATATCTACTTCTTGTAATATATAATGTTATTGCGTTGCCACATATTTTTATAAATAATGTAGGTAGCGGCACCGCACTAGATGTCTGTCGGGAACTATGACCAACCTTCCGGCTCAGAGTGGTCGCTATGATCTATCTCCAAATGTTCATGCAAAACAGAAGAATCAGATTGGTGGAGTAGGTACTGAGGTAAACATTTCAGATTATCGATTTGGGCCCTTAGCGAAACACATACCTGTCGACACAAATACACTTAGCGGAATTCGATAACAGAGCCAGATAATTTAATTCATCTGGAACTCGGCACACTGATTAGCATTTTAATTGATATCTTTTGTTTATTGAGAGCATGCCTAGAGGGATGCTAATTTTGTCTATAATTAAGTTATTGCTCTTTGAAGGCAGAAACGGTAAAGTTGGTGTTTGTTTTAATACTTTTTAATTTTTGTATCGGAAAATAAAATGGGGACGCCTGTGGAGCATCTCCCATTTATGCCATTTGCCATATGTACACACAGTAAGCGTTCATAAGTGCAGTAGCACGTTAAGGTTTGTATTGCTGTGAACACACGGTACAGTCCGTAAACGTTTGTACGTGTAAGTAGTGTCTCAACACAGTACCCACACCACAAAGTTCGCACACTGCTGTCACTACATGTGACCGAATTATTTCTGTCGCAGATCTTGGCCAGTTTCATACGATTGCAAAAATATGTTCCGATAGCCTTAAGCGGCTAGTGTTGGAATGTGAGACACCTGGCTTAGGTTCCGATTTCGTTATGCAATAATAATATAAGTAATGACTTAGCTTTTACTGTCGCAAAGTTTTAGAAACATATTCTCAAAAGTCCCTTCTGTAATTGTTCGCACGTTTAAAAGATGTTTTCAGTATACCGTGATCCCGGGCAAGAGTTCTATGTAATCATTTTTATATGTTTTAACATTGTTACTGGAATAAAGGGTTGAGAATAAAAATGCGTAATAACTCTAAAAAGTGATGACAAAATAAAAATGTTTACTCGTTATCATTACTGACATAAAGTTAACAAACTACGACAATTATTTATTGGGTATTGAGGTTATAGTTTAAGTATTAATTTTCATTGCGAAAAGTAGATTTAAAACTTATCCTCAAATTATTAAGTAATCACGGATACAGCGCAATATATTTTTACTATATACAACAAGTTGTCTGAACACAATAAGAATGAGGAAAAAAATACGGTATTCTATAACAATTTGAAAACACTATTAATAAAAAAATTGAGATGATAGAGGGTGTCCAGCACAAATTTTTGCGTGCCATGCATTATAGATGCTATGGATATTATTTACCATATAATGAATTGCTCAATAAGTACAAGCTCACAACACTTGAAGATCGACGCACATACTTAGAAGCTATGAATCTATACAATATTGTCAGAAATAAATTTGACTGCAATGAGCTATCTAATAAGTTATGCTATGTGGTCCCTAGGACAGTCCACAAGCGACAGGTGCGTGCAGGTCGGCTATTTTCGGTGGACACTTGTCAGTCTAACTCGGGGTTGCGTTCACCTGTTCGTAGAATGCTTGACTCCTACAATAGGACTTTTGAACATGTAGACATCTTTGCATGCTCCCCATACAGGTTCAAGGATCTTATACTTAGGGCACTCTCTGTATGATCTGCTTTGTATGAATTTCTAAAAACACTTTTAATTATATGAATTTTGTTTCTGTTAGATTTGTATCTGTGCTTTGTAGTATTTTATTCTATTTTATTTTGACATTTTGAATGTAACAGTTAAGTAAAAATATACCATACATATTTATAACCCTAGTGATTACACCACTTCTATGTATTTTACAGTTAATCTGTGAACAGCGCTGTGGGCTACAATATTGTTTAAACATTTCGTGTAAAATTGTTTTTTAATAATTTATATTGTAGCTGTTTGTTGTTCCACTTTCATAAACAAAAAAAAAATTTAAAAGTGTGGCGTCGTCGGCCATTTTGTTTATAAGACAAAATGGCGGACGGGGACGAAAACAGAAATATGCCAAATGCGCGGAGGAACAATTGCGATTTACGCGGTCCATAACCTCCCGGGTTGGATGGGCCCAGGGGTGTCTAACAAACCCTCCCTGCCGGGTGTAGGCAGGGAGGTGTGAGTACCTGTGATGAGCCCTAAGCTAGTACCATCCGTGGCCAGTCTTAATGGGCAAACGGGTCCCTGACAGCTCTTTTGCAAGGGGCGATAAGGAATCGCCCGCAAGAGACTGTATAATCTGAAAACGTAGACTCGAACTAGGGTTGACTAGGGTAGCCCCCAAGACCGGTGGTCCTAGTCCGCTGCCGACTAACTGCTTTGCCCTGATGGGGCTAGGCGGGTGTGGCGGGTCAACACCCCACTTGGCTTCGTTGGCACCGTAAGGTATTCGCCGAGGACCACCAAACAGTGGTTTTTCCCTGAAGGGGCACAATAACGCGATAAATTTAATCGTCGAAAGAAATAAAATCAGTAGTCGCCTCGACAAAGGCAACGCGTGATTTATATGAAGTGACTGCAATCCGACGGGACGGATTGCGAAAAAACACTACACGGCACACTGATCGGGGAGCGCGAGCACAGCACGACCGTCTGCGGCGAGCGTCAGACACGGAATCAAAGACTACAATAGTATACTGGATATAGACAGGCAGCTCCGCCTTTTCTCAATGCCTAATGTATTGGCTTACATAGCGCCATCTAGTTTATAGTTAGCCAAAACTATCAAAACCTAGCTAGCTATAGATATGCAGATGTATACTGTAGTAGGTCACTATAATTACCTATATATTACGCTACGCTAATCAATACATGTACATGTATAGATTAACAAAGCTACTTTGCTTACCGGAGCTAATACAAGAAAATGCATTAAATTAGCGAATTTTTAGTAGACTTTTATTAATAAGTTTCCCATGTATTCATAAAAATCGATAAATAATGCGCTAATTTAATAAATTCCTTATTTTAGCTCCATAAGCCATGAAGTATTTTGAAATCATGAATAATACACAGTTTTTTCATATATTTATTTTATTACATCAGCATCATTAAGGAATCATGTTGCTTTTCCTCTTTCTACCCTTATGTCTCGAGTAGTGCCTATATGCTTTTTCTTTCATTGGGTCGGTAACATCCCAAAAGGTTGTTTTGCCAGTAAGGATATTGTTGACATCTTTGCACCAGTTATTTATAAAAAACATTGTACATTTATTAATTAAGTATTTCGCTAAAACTTCTTTATGTACAATACACCTTAAAAACGTTACATTTAAATTAATATTAACTATTAATTTAATATAATTAAGCAAATTTCTTTTGTTGGCATGTCCTTTGAGTACATCTATACAAATGTTTTCCACCTGGGCAAAGAAATCAAACAATGCTCTAGTCGGATAGCACAACCACCTTTTATCGTCATATTCTTTCATTTTTATAAATTCGTGAAAGCTCTGCATTTCATTTTCTTCCAAATCATTTTTACAGGCGACACAGTTTTTATAAATATTTTTCTTAGATAGTTGTGCTATCCACCCACTGCAATAACCTATTGCTGCGCTTCTTTCAACATGCATGGGAGTTTTGCTATGAATCAAATCGTCTGTGTTCAGGAGTTCTAATATTAAATGGTCACCGTCGATTTCATCTTCACATTCATATGTTGCGTTGTCTGCAGGCTTGGCTAAAAAATATCTTAGTGACTGGAGACAAACACTATCATCCTTTTCACAGTTTGATCCTATTGAATGTGAAGATGAAATATTATTGACTAATAATGTTTTAAATGCCCCTTCAAACGCAGACGATGTTGGCATAATATTGCTGTAGCCATGAGCTCGAATTGCCCCAAAAAAGTTTTCTAATGCATCTTGGTTGAAATTACGCAGCAATAAGGAGTTAATCCCTTTAGAATTTAAATATTTTACAATTCTTTTAAAGCTTTCTATTGACTTGATCCAGCTTGATAAGGAAGGCACTACCCTTTGACTATTATCGTTTACAAATTTCATTGTCCTTAGCACTGGAATGCTAAAATTCCATAATTTATGGTGAGGTGAGGTAGGGGTCACAGCAGCCCTATAAATTTTTCCATTTTTTATTTCACTGTAGCTACCATTGACACTATCAAACAAATCGTCAAAAAACATTAGTAGGTCTGCTGTGTCAGTGCTTTCTTTTTCCACAGTCCCAAATCCTGTAAAGAAAAAATATACATTAGCACAACTTATTATTATGGATTTGGTGAAACATAATTAATATTAACTTCGTAAACCTTCACTTGTCTGTGGCGTGGGTGGCGTAAATGGTGATTGAGGAATTATATCCAGAGGATGAGCAGTATTTTATTGTAAGCTGATAACAACATACTACAATTACCAATCTGCAAAGCAAATGCAGTTGTTGACTATAACAACTGCAAAATAATTGGCTGAAGGAAATGATATAAATTGACTATAACATATAATCGCAGCCCATTACTCTCCTAGAGCAAGGCTTTCTATCAGAATTCTTCACATTCGAAAACTTCACCTTCGAGAACATCTGGAAAACTGTCAGGCATACAGGTTTCCTGCGTCTGTTTTTCTTCACCAATCAAGCAACTGATAATTAGTTTCTATCAAGCAAGGTTTCGAAAAGGTGCGTGCCTTGGGATTGAACTTGAAGCCTCTGACTTCGCAGTCTAACAGTCTGGGTACTAAGCTATTCTAATGATATTGTAAACAATTATTATAGTTAAGAGATTTTCACTAATGCAAACAACATAGTTTACATTTTGTGCGGCATAGTGCGATCTTAATAAATGTTGTTTAGTAACTAGATGCATACCTGCCATGCAGCCAAGCGCTACTCCCACTGATTTGCTGAAAACTTGAGTGCAATGTTTCACCCTCATTTTCGGTATAAGAGCAGGCACCACATGATGAGATGTTAGTTTGGGCACTAACTTTACGCCTTTATACCCTGGACACCTATTATACAAAGCCACAATGTGGCTCCATTTGGCAACACATTCCTTGCCTTTCATAGTGTATTTTAGATTCTTTGAGATCAAATTATTTCTTATCCCTTTTATTAAATGAGGTGGATCGTATATCGGGAAAATCTTCTCATTTCCAATTTCGAAAAATCCATCTGTATATGTTTTTCCATTGCGAATATATATTTCGCGTGTTTCTTTTAATATTAGATTAATGGCAGCCATATTGGAGGTGCCTTGGTCGCATACTGTCGCTACGACTTTTAGTCCCGTTTCTTGTACTTTCATTATCACTTTTTTTATTTAAGCCTTGAGTTCAACAGCCTTTGTGCTTCCACTGCAGAAGTAATAAGCCAGGGGCTGCTTATATTTTTTTACAGTTCCTCTAATCATAAATACTAAGGCGTGATCACAGTATTCTTTTTCCATTATTTCTCCATTATCAACAAAACCTATGATTTTGTCACTTTTCTTATCAAATGCTATTCCTGGCCCAATAGCCATCTCATCAAATAATAAGGTACAATATTTGTACCTATTAGGCAATGTGGCTACTCTCTGTTTTAAATTCTCAAAAATCAAATCATTTATTCCTGCTTTCAAATTAATTTTATGCAGTAAATTTTGCAGTGTTCTTCTGCTTGGTAACACACACAAGTTGCTTAGTAATCGATAAGCCTTAGGAGACGGTTTGTACAAAGATAATGCCAAAATCTTTTCATCTAACGTGAATCGCCTTCCCTGCTTCTTCTTCCCACTCTGTGAAGCTTGCATTTGGCAAAACAGCTTAGCAGTAGCCGACATATGCTTGGAAACAATATTAAATGCACTTGTTTTTGTCATTCTTTTAGCTAGCATATATTTTCGTCTAAAATGTAGTTTATCGGTCTGGCATTTCTTTAACTGCTTTAGGACAGATTTAAATTTATTGTGTTGCGATAAAGTTACGCGAGGTCCTGAAAAAAAAAGAGATATTTCTTTAGTCACCTTGAACATTATTAACCGATGTCATATTTGAATTCTAAAGAAATAAATATGATTTTACTCTAAAGTAAATTATACATATGTTGTGGTGTTTCATGATATCTAACACAGCCTATACTACAATGAGTATTATTTTGGAAATTATAGCTATTGATTTCAATATCGTCTATTATTTTAATTTTTGTGTTGTGGTTCCTGGCATAGAATAAATTAAGCCCTCTCTAGTCATGGTTAGGTTAGGGTTATACCAAGAGCATTCCGTCTTGTGGTAATAACAACACTGCGATCACGAATCCTGCCAGTTATCATATTTATGATAATATCACATATAATAATAATATAATAATTCGATATAAGTGAGGTCAGTTGTGAAAAGAAACTCATACTATGTGTGTATAAGTTTCTTTTCACAATCCAAACGTGATTACTAACTACAAACTACACGTTTCGATTATGAAAAGAAACTCTTTTACTAAGGGTACAATAATATGATATTGATATTATTGGGCATGTTTAGAGCACTTTATCTATCTATAATAATCAGATACAAACCTGACATAAGAACATTTGACAACTGAATCTTTTGCACATCAAAAGTTGAAGGTAGGGCAGGTTCCTTTGTTTCAGCTGCAATTAATGATTGTTCTGAAAATAAAAAAGGAGCAGATGCAGATTTTACCAGCCTTGTATTTGATTTAATGCAGTCTAAGTGCAAGTCATTCTCGCGCCCTCAGGATTCTAGACCACAACGTTTTTCGTATTGGCTATTTAATTATATAGTATGACCTATAATCAAATTATATAATTTCAGACCTTTAAGTTTTAACAATTTTGAAAATACAGTCACTACAAAAATCGCTGATAATGTAGCAATTTTTAGAGGCTCCGTGTTTGGGCATACATGTACATTCATATAATGTCAAGATTAAAATATCCGTTTAGTGTCCGGATTAAGAATATAAAACCACCGCATCTACTCCCATAGATGTCGTAAAAGGCGCCAAGGGATTCTAATCCAGAGGGATGAGCAGCAGCGTCCCCTTCTGTGGGGACAGTATCTACGAATATACTGTGGTAAGTGCTGCCAATCACGGCACGGTTGGTGCAGTGGCTGATACAGTCGACTGCTGCGGCCCCGGTCGTGGGTTCGATTCCCGCACGAAACAAATATTTGTATGATCTGCAGATAGTTGTTTCGGGTCTGGGTGTATTGTGTGTGAAATTTGTGTCAGTAAACGCACCCACGACACAGGAGAAATCCTAGTGTGGTAGCCCACTATTGTTTGGTTGTGGTTTAAAAAAAACCCTCTCAATACAGCGACACAATTAGTTGTGGAAATATATGGGGGAGGTCTTTGTTCAGCAGTGAACGTCCTTTTGATGATATGACGATATATGGGGTGCCTCTTAGGGAGGATAAAGGCCACTCTGGCCTTTCGACATAAATAATTATTTGCCAGGCCAATAACATGCAATCTGTTAACATTTTAATCAGCTACCTTTTACAATTTGTGATTTCATAATTATGCTCACTAATATTCGTAAAAACCTTAATGCAGATATTTTATAAATAACAACATACAAACCTGACGTAAGAATTGCCGACTGAATCTTTTGCACACCAGATGTTAAAGGTATGGCAGGCCCCCGTGTTTCAGCTGCAACAAAGGATAGTTCTGAACATAAAAAAGGAACAGCAATTGAAACAAGAGACCTTCAAAAAAATTTTGCCGTGCGCACTAGATGCAGCTTTTTACCTGCCTAGTATTTAGTTTAATGAAACCAAGCTAAGTGCGAGTCATACTTGCACACTCAGGGTTTTACACCTCGTTAATTTTTTTATTTGTTTTTCAACTAGAACGGCCGAACTTATACCTAATCAGGTAATTTAATTTTACACTTAAAAGTGTAGTCAATTTCAAGATATAACTACAACAAAAACCACAAATTTAGCAATTTTTAGGGGTTTAATGTGTACCTTACACAGGAACTAAGTGAAATTTATTACTTTTATTATTCCCCAGGACAGCTATCTAGCTAGCTAGCTAGCTCATACAATTCTCATACAATTTATGAGATAGAGCTTTGTAACAGATGGTCGGCTAGACATCATATGCTCACTAAAAATCATAAACATTAATACGGGAATTTTATAAATAAGATACTAACCGGACATGAGAATTTTCGATTGAATCTTTTGCACACCAGATGTTGAAGGTATGGCAGGCTCGTGTGTTTCAGCTGCAATAAATGATTGTTCTGAAAATAAAAAAGGAACCCCAATTGAAACAAGAGGTAAACTATTTTGCCCTGCGGATTAGATGCAGATTTTTGCCTGCTTAGTATTTAGATTAACAAAACCAGCTATGTGCGAGTCATACTTGCACACTCAGGATTCTACACCACGTCTATTTTGGAATTTGTTTTGTAACCGACCGTCCAGTAACCAGTGCAAGTAAACATGTGCTAGACGATAACTTAATTCATAAATAAATACGTAATATCGTAAAATCCTAGGCCTACAAACAACATAATAACAGTGATAATTGTGTACAAACTGTGAAACAACAAGTGCATAGTGCGACCTTGAAGCAACATTGCTTTTACCATCGCGCGCCCGCGCTGCTCCGGTAGGTACAAACAAGACAGTTACATCTCAGTTTCCGCTCTAACGGTGATCAAACTCGTGCAAGTAATTATCGACGCTCAACTTAAAGCTGCGACCGCTAGGTCGAAATAGCATCTCAAAGTAATTAATATGATGCGCTCACCCGACTATAAGCATTCCAATACAGCGGCGGTGGCAACAACATCGTCGTCATACCCCGACCTGCGCATTATAACTAATGATGACCCACCATATCACTGTGCTTTAACGAAAACAACCAGAGGAATATAATGAGTTCAAATAAATAGTAATCTCTACTGAAATACAAGCGAAATAAACTTGTTAAACAGCCAATTTACGGAAAAATCTCTAGATTTCGAACGGATATGTTATCTTTCCTCGAACACTTTGCTAAAAACCAAATAAAAAGCACCTCACAAATTCTATAAAATCTAAGTAATAGATGTTAAAGCAAAACTAACGAACATAAACCAATGTACAGATAACCTAGCTACTAAACAAAAAGTCATAAAGTCTGACCTATCCAAGTTAGAAATAAACAGTAACCAAACCGAGCAGTAACTACAACAACTCGAAACCCATGTAAAACTGATAAAAACGGATACGTTACCCACATTTAAACAACACGAAGAACTAGTTTTAGAGGTCCAAGAAAGGTATGAACGAAGAAAACATTCCATTTTTGCCGGAATTCCCGAGTTATCAAAAGACGAAATACCACACATTCTCCACTAATCCTAACTGAAACTTGGATAAAGACAGACTCCCAAGGCTCCTCGTTATATATTCCCAATTACACTCACCACTTTAATATGACCGTACGGATCGACGTGGAGGCGGGGCAATTGTATTGGTGCGTACAACTTTTTATGGATTTTCCTAGAAAAATATTCTCTGCATATTGGTGTAATATATAAGCCCCCGATACGAATACGGAATAAGGGCTTTATAGAATATTACTCCTCACAACTACAGCAAAAACAACGAGGCATAGTGTTTGGAGACTTCAATTATGTCTTACTACGACCATACCGCATGACAGCACACTACACCAATATGATCAAAGGTCTGGTCCTGTGGATTTAACATTTTGAATAAAATAAAAAACAAATACGCGACGCATACTACCGCCACTACTAAAACTACCATATGAGACCATATATTTTCAAATATCCCAAGAACCAACTTCCATATGGTAATCGTCGAATCATCTCTATCTGATCACAACCATATCTACCAGGAATTTAAGATATGCAAACGCCAACCAAAGAAAGCTTACCACTACTCGGCATAGACCAACATAGACCAAAAAATGCTCTTGGGGCCACAAAATCGTATTATTATAACTGAGTGGCACTGGCATTACTGGTAAGTCATGTTATGATATCCTGACCTCATTCATACTTTAGCAACAGATTCCAAGTAGTTAAAGTAGGAAAATCGATGAGTAGCATGTTACCCATAGATTTCGGGGTCCCACAGGTGTCGCTATTAGCTTCATTATTCTTCTCCATCTATATTAGTAATATAAAAGATCTCGCTCTTACAGGGCAAATAACCTTCTATGCGGATGACACCTGCCTATTCTACTTTAGTCGATCTATTGACAAAGTTATCGCTAACGCGCAAAATGACCTAAATAAACTACACATTTGGTTCAGTACCGTACGAGGTTCACTTCTCAATCGAAACGTAATAGTAAACTACACGTTTAGCGCGTTCGGCGCTGCGATTGGCCCGCTCCAAACTCTTCTACCAATCGGAGCGGCGAACGCGGTTTTGATGGCGAAAAGAACCTCGTACTAGGGGTACAGTTCTAATTTACTTACCGTGAACATATATAAGACATAATACATAATATTCACATACCTCACAATATCACACCGTACACATAAATAACAGAAAAATAATAAAAGTAACTGTGAGAAATGCTTTGGCTAGGCAATAAATTAAGGTAGAACGTACATATACACCATATAAAATCTAAGATAGTATCGCTAATGGGATCTATGCACGGGTATGTTAATAATATCCCCGGAAACATACGCTTTACAATTTAGAAATCGTTAGGTTAATCTCACTTGAACTACCTGGTAGAAATCTAGGGGGGTACAACAGTCCACTCTAAAAGACCTCCAATTTACACAAATTAAAATTATAAAACTTACTAAATTACGACCTACAATTCAACTATACAAAAAAAGAAAACTGATGAGTCTCAACCAACTTAACACTTACAATACCTGCATACTAATACGTAAGATTATAGACAGTTTATTACATTCCCAACAAACTTTTACGACAAAGGTATCCAAATACAGCCAAAGAAACCCTGGATAGAACGTATATACTTATATTTAGCATAATATTTATTCGCTAAGTGAACTATGTTCTTTTGAATAATAGTCGGCTGCTGCGCAACGGGTCGTGGGTTCGATTCCCGCACGGAACAAATATTTGTACGATCTACAGGTAGTTGTTCCGGGTCTATTGTGTGTGGAATTTGTGTTTGTAAATGCACCCACGACACAGGAGAAATCCTAGTGTGGAGCAACGTTTTTTTTTAAAAAAAGAACCTAACTATAAAGTATAACATAGTATAATTTTACACCTAAAAGGATAGCAATTTCAACCTTTACAAATATCACTGTAATATTGCAATTTTTGGGGGATTCGTGTATGGAGCATGCATGAATCCACGCAATATCCAGATTAAAATATATATGAAAATAGCAGCACTCCATCTACTCCCGTGGATGTCGTAAAAGGCGCCAAGGGATTAGTAATCCAGAGGGATGAGCAGCAGCGTCCCATCTGTGGGACAATATCTATACTGTACTCACCAACCCGCCTGCTAAACGTGGTGAGTGCTGGCATTTTCCCCCCAATACACAGACACAATTAGTTGTGGAAAGATATGGGGGAGGTCTTTGTTCAGCAGTGGACATCCTATTGACGATATGATGATGTATGGGGCGACTCCTAGGGAGGATAAAGGCCACTCTGGCCTTTGATATTTATACTATTTGCCAGGACAACAACATGCAATCTGTTAACATTTTAACTATTTACCTTTTACAAATTGTGATTTCATAATGATGCGCACCAATAATATTAAAATCCTTAATGCGATATTTTTTTAAATAATATACAAACCTGACGGAAGAATTTCTTGCTGAATCTTCTGCACATCAGATGTTGAAGGTACAGCAGGCTCGTGTGTTTCGGCCGCAACCAATGATTGTTCTGAAAATAAAAAAGGAACACCAGTTGAAACAAGAGGTCTTCAAACTTTTTACCTATACATGCCTAGTATTTAGTTTAACGAAACTAGCTAAGTGGTAATCATACTTGCACACTCAGGGTTTTACACCACATTGATTTTGGTATTTGTTTTTAACTATAAAGATTATTTATATTATTATTTAATTTTACACAAGTTTTCAGTTTTTCAATTTGAAGATCTAGCCTCTACATACAATATAGAAATGTTGAGTGGATTCATGTGTACCCCACACATGAACTAGGGTGAACTTTTATTCCCCAGGACAGTTAGCTAGCTGGTTACAATTTGTGAGATAGAGTTTTGTGACAGACGGTCGGCTGGACATTATATGCTCACTTTAAATAATAAACCCTAATAAGGAAATTTTATAAATAAGATACAAACCTAAGATAAAAAATTCCGACTGAATCTCTCGCACATCAGATGTTGAAGGTAAGGTACGCTCCTCAGTTATGGCTTGAACAATTGCTTGTTCTGGAAATTATAAAAAAATGAAATGTCAGAAAACATTCACATTACTTTGGGAAAAAGACTTGTCTTCCCTAGGCAGCGCCCCGTATATCATCATATCATCCAAAGGACGTTTACTGCTGAACAAATACCTTGGTGGAAATTGCCAGCAGTCCATGTTTTTACATGCCTACGCGGGTAGGTAAGCACAGTATAGATACTTTCCCACAGACGGGACGCTGCTGCTCATCCCTTACAGTCGAAATGAATAATCAATCTATTCCAAAATCTTTAGATTTATGATTTTGAAATTCATCCGTTTTTGTGTCAGGATCACATTTAACACAAAAAAGACCTACTTAATCTCAATTCCAAAGATTTTGGATTAGATTGATTATTAACTTCGCCCGTTAGTCGCCTTTTAGGACATCCACGGTAGGAGATGGAGTGCTGCTATATTCTTAATCCGGATACGACAAGGATATCTCAATCTGGATACTACAAGGATGCATGCTCCATTCCATATCTCATAACTATAACAGGTAGATAATAATATTTTGATTCATTTAAACCATTTACAGGCACTTATGAATATTCAAGACTTTAAGTTGCCCCGTTCCAAGATGTAGGTTACCTATTTATGGAGAAGAAAGGGCAAAAATCACCATGGTTACTGTTTTTTAAAATCCAGTGCGCATTTCTTGTACCCCGGCTCCTCGTCGTTAGATAGATTTCAAATTGACATTTTTATTTAAGTAAATAATTGGTGAGATTTGCACATCTAAAGTCGTTAAAAGTGTGTGTCCCCTATAATTTTCAACCATGCGGTTTAATTTATTTAAGGTAGTTGAACTAAAAGAACTCTTTCAATAAAAATTGGTTTGAATAAGATATACTGTTGTTTTTTAAATAAAAGATCCCTCATTACATTAGTTACATGCTAGTTAAATTTATTATGTTAATCTCCAGTATTTTATTATACTATTTTATACTATATCCCATATTGTATACGCTATCCTCTGCATGTAGAGAGTACTCCATAGTTCTGGTGAGCACACCCAAAGATCTCTAACCTACATTTCATTATATTGGCTTTAACACTTAATATTATAAGCTATCAATGTAGCAATCAAATATTAAATTTACTTTTTTAGGAAAAAAACATCTTCCTGTGTCAACTTAAACACACTAACAAACTTCATCATCATTTCATCATTTCGGCCGAGTGAAGTCCACTGCTGGACACAGGCCTCCCCCAAAGATCACCACAACCACCGATATGGATTTGTTCTCGCTCATTGGGGGGTTTTGCCATAATCAATCATAACAAACTTAATAGTATTAAAATGCAATAATTAGTCACTATCACGAGACATCAGAGATATATGAGAAGTTATTTAATTGATACATGCAATCATTTTTTCAATCCGTGTTCTAATAAGGACAGCGACGAATAAGCAGCACATAAAATTTTCTTCCCTATACTGGTGTCTATACCATCTACAATATCCTTTTTTGACACCTGAACTATTGCCTAACAATAGGACTACGGAAATATCATCCTCTATTGTTGTATTTGTTAAAAATATCTGTTAGTATGTTTTCCCCGTGAAGTAGGACTACAGAAGTATCATCCTCTATTGTTATATTTGTTAAAAATATCTGTTAGTATATTTTCCCCGTGAAGTAGCTCTTTCTGAAGGTGCTCTAAATCAATATCATTGCCCTGCTGTACTCCAATTCAGTTGTGGATGTATTTAATTTATAGAATAACATAATGCAGTTTAATTTTAAAATACTTTTAAACTTGTTGTGACTCATTATTATAGGACATGTGGTTATGGTATCATCACCAGTCAAATCTATAGCAACAGTTGGCTCACACAACAGATCAGTATAGTATAATATTTATTTATATTAGTGTATATAGTTACACCTCTGACTGCCTCATAATTACTACTCAATAGCAATAATAATAACTGAGAAAACCTTTTCTCATTTTCACCTCTAAGGTACAGAACTATTCCACTGGAGACCAATAAAAAAGGTACAGAAGTATAAGTACTATGCAGTATTACATTAAAAGTATAAAATACCTGGCATATGCAGTACCGGAGTTGCTAAACTGCAGAGTTTATTCTTTGGATACTTATGAATTTCATGAAAATGTTTATGACAAACACGCCTGTTGTCGTAAATATGTATATGGTCAATTGTCAATAATTCACCACCAATATTTACAATCCAAGTTTTAAATTTCTCTATGTTTTTTTCCGGATGTGGAAACCGATGTAGAGGAACACCTGCAGAAAAAGTCAAATATTACCTTAAAAGTATATACAGTAGGAAAAACAAAATTGCCATTATTTTGTATTTCTGAATATTAACAACATATACTATCAGCAAATCTATACATTAAGTTAAAGGTTACATAAATATTATAAGGGATATTACACCATGTATAGTCATATTGTGTCATGTCATATATAGTTATAGTCTCCAAATAATAACTAACTGTTGCGAAGAATCTAAGTTAAGAATATGTAAATAGATTCACAGCTACATCACATAATAGAATATTATTGATGTGGATTAGAACATGATACAATCGACTTGTGATAAGGGTATTGGTAAAAGTAGTTATACAGAACAGAGTCAATCATCATCATCTTAACAGCCAAAAGTCGTCCACTGCTAAACGAAGGCCTCCTCCATAGCTTTCCACAATTGTTATTTACAGTCATTTGGAGGTGAGGAGGATTTGCTGGTACTCACCGCGCAGTTGGGTTGGTGAGCGCAGAATGGCTGCTATTTCATAGAAGGGCCTCTGATGCCCATCGCTCTGGTTTAAAGTCCCTTAGTCGCTTTTTACGACATGCACGGTAGGAAATTGAGTGGTGCTATATTCTTAACCCAGACATCACATGGACGGAGGCATTAATCATTAGAAATAGCTTTTGCACAGGGGCCTCAATCTTTTTACATGGCTTACAACATGAAATGAAATAATCATTTATTCAAATAGACTAAATTATTAGTTCTTTTGAACGTCAACATTAGACAGCACCCATTAAGCCCACCCTTCACCGCTTCCTAGTGTTTAAGCTGGGGAGAAGAAACGGCGCAACAAACTCCCCAGCAACACGTTAGTCTGTCATATACAATATTTATACATACATGTACACTAAAAATAAAAAAAATTACAACAGTACTAAAATGTACTTGTATGTCAAAAATTTATGTAAATTAAATATAAATGAAACGTAAAAATTCTAATATAAAACACATGTCAAAAATCTGTTTGAATTCAATGTCAATAAAAAGTGTATAAAATAACAGATGTCAGTTTTTGTATAAATTAAATAAAAAAAAATAAAAAAACTATGCTGACTGTACCTAGCGAGCAGCTCAGTCCCAAGCTTTTTTATCCTCAAGACAATCAGAAATCTTATAATATCCTTTATTACAGAGTTTAGATTTAATAAAAGTTTTAAATTTCTTAAGTGATAAATTTCTGACTTCAGTGGGAAGTTTATTGTAAAAACGTATACATTGACCCATGAACGAGTTGCTTACTCTGTGGAGACGAGTACAATGTACAGCTAGATTGTGTTTATACCTGGTGTTTACACTGTGAACATCGGAAATTTTTACAAAATTTGAAATGTTTCTGTGCACATACAATAAATTTTCATATATATATTGCGAAGCAACAGTCAGAATATCAATTTCTTTGAATTTTTCTCTGAGAGAAACCTTTGGACCCAATTTGTAAATGGCTCGAACTGCCCTTTTCTGTAATGTGAAGATGGTATTAATGTCTGCACAGTTTCCCCAGAGAAGAATCCCATATGACATTATACTATGAAAATAGCTAAAATAGACTATTCTGGCTGTATAAAATGTTTATGACAAACACGCCTGTTGTCGTAAATATGTATATGGTCAATTGTCAATAATTCACCACCAATATTTACAATCCAAGTTTTAAATTTCTCTATGTTTTTTTCCGGATGTGGAAACCGATGTAGAGGAACACCTGCAGAAAAAGTCAAATATTACCTTAAAAGTATATACAGTAGGAAAAACAAAATTGCCATTATTTTGTATTTCTGAATATTAACAACATATACTATCAGCAAATCTATACATTAAGTTAAAGGTTACATAAATATTATAAGGGATATTACACCATGTATAGTCATATTGTGTCATGTCATATATAGTTATAGTCTCCAAATAATAACTAACTGTTGCGAAGAATCTAAGTTAAGAATATGTAAATAGATTCACAGCTACATCACATAATAGAATATTATTGATGTGGATTAGAACATGATACAATCGACTTGTGATAAGGGTATTGGTAAAAGTAGTTATACAGAACAGAGTCAATCATCATCATCTTAACAGCCAAAAGTCGTCCACTGCTAAACGAAGGCCTCCTCCATAGCTTTCCACAATTGTTATTTACAGTCATTTGGAGGTGAGGAGGATTTGCTGGTACTCACCGCGCAGTTGGGTTGGTGAGCGCAGAATGGCTGCTATTTCATAGAAGGGCCTCTGATGCCCATCGCTCTGGTTTAAAGTCCCTTAGTCGCTTTTTACGACATGCACGGTAGGAAATTGAGTGGTGCTATATTCTTAACCCAGACATCACATGGACGGAGGCATTAATCATTAGAAATAGCTTTTGCACAGGGGCCTCAATCTTTTTACATGGCTTACAACATGAAATGAAATAATCATTTATTCAAATAGACTAAATTATTAGTTCTTTTGAACGTCAACATTAGACAGCACCCATTAAGCCCACCC
Source organism: Diloba caeruleocephala (assembly GCA_947459985.1). Lineage (NCBI taxonomy): Eukaryota > Metazoa > Arthropoda > Insecta > Lepidoptera > Noctuidae > Diloba > Diloba caeruleocephala. The sequence goes on along the minus strand of OX381627.1, from coordinate 7,126,903 downwards.
TTCACCGCTTCCTAGTGTTTAAGCTGGGGAGAAGAAACGGCGCAACAAACTCCCCAGCAACACGTTAGTCTGTCATATACAATATTTATACATACATGTACACTAAAAATAAAAAAAATTACAACAGTACTAAAATGTACTTGTATGTCAAAAATTTATGTAAATTAAATATAAATGAAACGTAAAAATTCTAATATAAAACACATGTCAAAAATCTGTTTGAATTCAATGTCAATAAAAAGTGTATAAAATAACAGATGTCAGTTTTTGTATAAATTAAATAAAAAAAAATAAAAAAACTATGCTGACTGTACCTAGCGAGCAGCTCAGTCCCAAGCTTTTTTATCCTCAAGACAATCAGAAATCTTATAATATCCTTTATTACAGAGTTTAGATTTAATAAAAGTTTTAAATTTCTTAAGTGATAAATTTCTGACTTCAGTGGGAAGTTTATTGTAAAAACGTATACATTGACCCATGAACGAGTTGCTTACTCTGTGGAGACGAGTACAATGTACAGCTAGATTGTGTTTATACCTGGTGTTTACACTGTGAACATCGGAAATTTTTACAAAATTTGAAATGTTTCTGTGCACATACAATAAATTTTCATATATATATTGCGAAGCAACAGTCAGAATATCAATTTCTTTGAATTTTTCTCTGAGAGAAACCTTTGGACCCAATTTGTAAATGGCTCGAACTGCCCTTTTCTGTAATGTGAAGATGGTATTAATGTCTGCACAGTTTCCCCAGAGAAGAATCCCATATGACATTATACTATGAAAATAGCTAAAATAGACTATTCTGGCTGTATCTTCATCAGTAATGTTCCGAATTTTCTTAACGGCGTAGGCTGCCGAACTAAGTCTACTTGACAACTTGGCAATATGTGGGCCCCACTGCAATTTGGCATCTATAGTTATCCCAAGGAACACCGTTGACTCAACAGGGTCCAGCTCTATTCCGTTCAGTAGTACATTGGTATGTAACTGTCTGACATTAGGCATTGAAAATTTTACAAATTTTGTTTTTTTCTCGTTAAGGAGAAGATTGTTTACATTAAACCAATGGACAACTTTAGAGATTGCATCGTTAACTTCGTCAAAATTCTGTATTTGTCGCTGGATTTTAAAAATAAGCGACGTATCATCCGCGTACAACACAATCTCATGATTATGCCTTTCGTAAAAAGGCAAGTCATTAATATAAATGAGGAACAAAAAAGGGCCTAGAATTGATCCCTGTGGAACGCCCATGGTGACCAAAGATCCTGGAGATCTCTTACCATTAACATCAACCTTCTGAATTCTGTTGTTTAAGTAAGAAGTCAGAAGGTCAAGAGCCTTATCCCTAAATCCATAATGGTGCAATTTCCTTATGAGCGTATCGTGATGTACGCAATCGAAGGCCTTGGACAAGTCACAGAATATACCAAGAGCGTCTTGCGAGTTCTCCCAGGCCTCGAAAATGTTTTTCAGCAATTCCACGCCCGCATCTGTAGTTGAACGACCCTTGGTAAAACCGAACTGTTTTTTGTGAAGCAGGTCGTGCTTGTTGAAATGTCTCAACATTTGGTTCAAAATAATTTTTTCAAAAACTTTACTCAGCGTAGGCAGTATCGAAATAGGCCGAAAGTTTGTGGGATCTGATGTGCTACCAGATTTAAACAGTGGAATTACTTTACTGTGTTTCATCAGGTCAGGAAACGCACCAGATGCGACACATGAATTGAACACAGTTGCTAAATAAGGAGATGTTATATCAATTACTGATGAGACGGTCTTAACTGACAAACCCCATAGATCTGCAGTTTTTTTCACGTCGAGACTTTTGAAAGATTCTATTATGTCTTTTGCATTAACACATGAAAATTCAAAATATCTGTCACATACAGGTACACATTCTTTGAGTATGGAGTAAGCAGAAGAGGAAGACGACAACAGACCTTTAGTTGTCAAAATAGGAATATTTGTGAAAAATGATTCAAACTCTGTTGCTACCTCCATGTCTGCCCTAATGTCTACATTATTTATTTTCAAATGAAAGTCACGATGACGTACTGCGGATCTTCCAGTTTCAGAGTTAATAATATTCCAAGTTGTTTTAATTTTATTACTGGATAACTTTATTTTAGTTTTTAAGTGTATTGATTTAGCAGAGGTACAGGCACGTTTAAAAGTTTTTGAATAATTTTTAACATATTCATGAAAGATTGCATCATGATTATGTGACTTTTCCGAATATAATTCATACAACTTTTGCCTACTTTTATAGATACCTGGTGTTGCCCAGTCACTAAAAGTAACGCGATCACAGACCGATACAGTTTTTGGGGTAAAAACCTTACTAAATTGACTATTTATTGTATTAAATAACAAAGTATACGCTTGATCAGGGTTTTCATGATAGGGCATTTCAGGTAGTTTTTGTATCAAATTATTTTTAAAAAGGTCTAAGCGGTTTTTATTTACAGGTATAAAACTTAAAAGTTTTCTATGAGCTATAATATTTTTTTTAGGTAAAGCTACTAACTGGCCGCAGTGATCAGAGTCTAACTTATTTAAAATTAATTTGTGATAGGGTTTTATGTTTGTAAAGATATTGTCAATACATGTACCACTTGTAGCAGTTATTCTAGTTGCTTCAAAGAAATTATTGTACAAATTATACGATTTAAATAAGGTTATGAACCTACTTGTAATACTAGATATTTCTAATATATTTATATTAAAGTCTCCACAGACAACAACTATTTTATTAGTGTTTGATATCTTAAACAAGGCTTCCTCCATATATTTTTCAAAAACATCATATGATGCACATGGCGGGCTGTATACACTCATTACAATGAACTGCTCAAGCTCGATACAAGCCAACTCAATTACTCGCTCAACAGAGAGGCTCACTATATCTTTACGTTCCTTAAATTTCAAAGTGTTTTGAACTATTATTAAAGAGCCACCACGTATCATATTAACTCTGCTGAATGAGCTAGCAAGCTGGTGGTTATTGAAGCTGAACATGAGCTGATGATTTTTTAACCAGTGCTCAGTCACACATACAATATCAATATAAGTACTGTTCATGAACAACTCCAATTCCAATTCCTTACCCATCAAACCTTCCATATTTTGGTGAACAATGTTAAGTATGTTTTTGTTATAACAGATGGAATTTGATGGGTGTGGTATTAAATCATTTCTTACATTATTGCTAGAAATTGATTCTATTGTCTCAAGTTGTAGTTTAAATGAATTGGAACAGATTCATTTAAACTACTACAGTTCAGCTGCTCAATAGAGGCAGTATTATTAGCCAAATGCTTGGCTGTGTCAAAGATACAAGTAAATTGCTCAACAGAAGCAATGTGTTTAGTAGCCAAATTTTTGGCTGATATGTCAAAATAATATGATAGCGACACAGCTATCTGTCTTTTATAATATTTTGGAAGATAGTATCTATCTTCAGTCACATACATAAAATTACTAACATAATTGTTAGAATCAATTAAATGAAATTTGTCATTACCATATGTCAAAGTGTGTAATGTCAAATTAAGCTTATATCTAATGATATTCTCTTCCTGTGGCAAACTGTTACTGTAAGGGAATGTAAACATCACTATGTTTTTAACATTAAGATTAGATAATTTTATATGGCTCTCTAGTAGCCCTTCTTTATTTGTATTACCTCTATTTCCTATAAATATTAATATAGAAGTATCCTGGCTGAATTTAAATTGAGTAATTTTTTGCATTATGTCACCGTAGCTCAGACCAGGCATACAGTAATTAGTGACTGATATTCCCATGCATTTAATTGATAACAGCTGACCCAGATCTTTACCTATTTCATCACTAAATATCACAATGTTTGTTTTTGTTGTGGATTTCACATTGATGGGGGTATGTACATTTTCAACACTCTGATTTAGGGAACTATTAGTGATAGAAAGCTGGTCATCGCTTGGTATATTGGTAGTATCACAAGCTGACAATGGACAAGCTGGTGAGAGCCCACAGTTTAATGGACTGTTGTTGGTCGATGGTGGTGAGCGCTCATAGCTGCAAGTACACGAGCCCACCAACTCATTCATTGCCAACATATACTCTTTCATTTGTAGTTCAGAGCTTTTATATTTATTTGTCATTGCTACTAATTTGTCACGAAGACTATTCATTTCAAAACTCAAATTCTGTGTGTCAGTTTTATATTTAATAGAACTATTTTTTAATTTTGAAGAATAAATGTCCAATTTGTCAAGTAATTGCAGTCGTTCTCTATTTAGTTTTACATTTTTAATAAAAAACTTTTGCCTATGAACTAATTTTTGAGTTTTTCTAATGAATTTATTTATTCGGACATATTTTTTTAACTTATTTTTGCTGCATCTAACGACCCTTACAGATTTGTTCGACATACTGACATTATCACGTGTTAGATCTATTGTGACTGTGGGCTTGTTACTTGCAGCAGAAATCATTCTCGGGGCATTGATCACCAACTCATCAAACAGACTTTGGTTCAACGAGGCTGTGATGTTATGTTGTGTGGTTTCAAGTAGTGAATTTTTTCTATTTGCCTCATGTAGCTGTTGTTCTAAAGAATATATCCGACTTAGAGCTTGTTCATACTCAATGCTACACTGGTTAAACCCATCCACAATGAGTTGGAGTCCATCCCGAGAGTCAATGGCATCGGTGTATTGTCTGTGTAATTGTGCCATTTCACTTTTTAGATCTCTGTTTTTATTCAATATATCTAAAAGTTCCCTCTCATTGTCATCTCTTTCCCTATTCAGTTGGTCACACAACTCCATAGACGCCTTTAGTTGGCTCAAAGCCAGTTGGAGTTTAGACTCTTCCTGGCGAGCAGAGGCTTTGCGAGTCATAATCATGATAAATGAATAGCAAGAATGATGAGATAAGAATTGGGAATCAAAGATTTAAAATAGCAGAGACAGAAGTAGGGTTGAGAATAGTTAATAAATGGTGGTAGACTAATGAAAGAGAGATTATAAACGAGAAATTGTATCACCAAACTAGAAGAGGTCAGGTTATGTTTATTTTATTTTTGCCAGGTATATGTATACAGCGTCGAAGCTGGAATGTCTATTAATTCAATACATAATATATTAAAATATAACAATAATACGCTTGTGAGTATATTAAGTATAGAGATTTGTACCTGTTTCGAGATGACAATATAACAATTCGAATCCTTCTGAACAGGTCTGAACAACATTGAATAGTGTGTAAAGTTTTAAGAGCACGTGAAAACAAAATAGGTACATACCATCTTTCCTAGACGAGAGGCATCCAGGCACACAACAAGAATTTTGTGACATGACTGACGTATACTGTTCACATTTTCAATTATCGGTCCAAGCTCTACAGAGAGAGTGCCTATGTTTAATGGCTCACAGTAACTTCACAAAGTTCTTGAGGAAGTCTACGATACGGCGACACAGAGGAGTATGCTCGACTCAATGCGGACGTACGAAACAAAGAAGATTGTAACGCGGCACGGAAACACGGAGGAATAGATATTCAACTCAACGTGGATAACAAATGCATATGCGAAACAACCAAATAATATCACAAAAGCAAAGTGCGTACGAGCAGCGTCACTCATGCGCGGACATTTGCAATTGTAATGTTACTATAATGAAAATGAAATGTCCATGTGCTTTAAAAGAAAAACTGAATATTTATTTATCTCTAAATGCATAACTATCAATATTTCATTAATTTTGAATTCGTTTTTAGATTGTGAGGCAAAAATGATTTTATTAATTACATTTTATACGAGAAAACTCCCGGCATTCATGTTATATATTTCAATATGGCAATAACATACTTTCATCTTTCAACTTATTAAAAACTATGGGATAGATGGCGCGGCATAAATACGATTGTTGATTGTTCTTACTTGCCATAGCATGCACGGAATGATGACCAAGCATAGAATCCCGCTCGACCATTAAAATATCTCGTGAACACCACATGCATGCCAAATCCATCCTATTGAAGAAAAATAAAGCTTGGATACACGTCACATGTGATTTCGTGTCTGGAAAATATACATATGACCTCGTATGCTATTGGCTTATCCCCGCGTAAGAGGATTTGAGAGGACCCATTCATCGTTGGAATACGGAATGTATTTTAGTAGTTTTTAGATTATAGAAAATAGAAAGAGCTATGTATCACTTAAATATGTTTGATCTCAAAACATTCGTTGGCAGACCTAGTAACTATTGAAGGCCTTATCTTACTAATATTAAAAGGAGAAATTATGTGTTTCCATGGGCAGTCCGGATCTCATGCCGTGGATGTCGTAAAATGTGACTAATGGCCGTAATTAATAATCAATTTAATCAAAAATCTTTAGTTTTCAGATTATAAACTTGACTATTATTTTGTTAAAATCACAATACAAAAACTAACAACTACTCAATCCTAAATCCAAAGATTTTTTATTAGATTGGCTATTAATTGCGGCTGTAATGTTAATCCGTTTAAAAGTATTACATTATTAATTTTAATTTATTTTTATTATTCTTTGTACTTCATGAGATCACAAGGACCATATTAATTTTTTTTTTTCATTATTATTGTAACATGATTATAATAAACAATCCATATTCCGTTATTTCCGAGGACCACCAAACTGAGACAATCAGTATCACTTACAACATAAAAGCGAAACATTAAATATTGGCGGTCGGCTTGACCAGGTGGTCCAGGACCAGGACCATAAAAAGGTATTCCCCACGGTTTATGCGGACCAACGAGAAATAATATTTTATACCTGACACCGACGGACTTAATAAATAAAGCGTTTTTTTCTTTCGGTTTAAATATTTTTATATCGTGTAGGGTTTTTACAGTCGGTATTTTTTTGTTTAAATAATTTTATTGCTGTAAGACTTGGTAAGAACATTGATGTATATATGTTAAAGAATAGATTTTAGTCCAGTCTCAGTCCAGTGTTCCGATGACAATTAAAAGCGACCCTTGGTTGGATTGGATACCTACTTCCAGATCAAGGATATACCTTCGGAAAATGAACAATTCATTTTTTGTTATAATTATGCTATCCCACTAAACAGAATCAAAATAACCTCTTAAAGTAAAAGCATCGAAAAATAACATATTTTTTACGGCTTGTCGTTTTAGATTGTGTGATAGAAAACAAAGCAAGTAAGAGTGTTCGTAATGTATTTATCTTGTGGGTGACCGGCCTTGTCCACAAATGTACCGAGACATACAGGCCAACAGAATTAACTGCCGTTATACAGAAATGTATCTGTGGCACCATTTTCTTTAAAAATAAATCATTTTAAATAAACAATTTAATACGTGATGTGATGATGATTAATTTAAAAATGTACTTATTCGTTATTCGTGTACTTTTTGAAGTGAGACTTCTTTTGGGATGGTGTGAATTGGATTTTATGAAACGAAAATGTGTAACGAAAGAGAGACAGCTATAAATATATTTATAGGGTTGAAACTGTGAGAGAATGAGATCTCTGTCTCTCTCTGTTTACCACCTCCATAGTGTATTCATGTCATTCTCATACAAATTAACCAAAATACAAAGTTTCACTTCGCTGACCGGTTAAGCAACCACATTTCCCTGAAATGTATGCGAGATGCCCAACAAAAATAAAAATAAAAAAGTTTCACTTCTACCGCGTGTGAACTCACTCGACAATTTTTATCTTGTGGGTGACCGTGGGATATGTCCCGAACATAACGGCCAATTTCAAGTATTTCTACTTTTGGAAGTGGGTCAAAGGTATTTTGGTATTTAAATTAGTGTGTGTTATGTTAATCATCATATCAGACAAAAGTCGTTCACTGCTGAACAAAGGCCTCCCCTATCGATTTTTCTAATAGTGTCGTCATTTTGGGGGAATTTGCCAGTGCTCACCACGCTTGGGCCATTCGTCTTGTGGTAAGCGTCACCCCTGCACATAGGAATTGTAATGCTATAATCTGTACCAGGCTTCAAAGCTTTTACAATATTTTAACAGCCTATCTGTCTCTTCCTGTGTCAAACTCATAAACGAAAGATTACCTCTGTGATATCTTAATAATTAAGAATACCACCACCCCATCTCATCCCGTGGGCGTCGTAAAAGGCGACTATGGGATTAGCCGGAGGATGGGCAGCAGCGTCCTTCGAGTACATTTATAATATATCGGTGATCCCAACCTGTCTGCCAAACGTGGCGGTTATGACATAACCCCCCAATCACACAACACAAACATATGGGTTCCATACCCAACCCGGTCATTGTGGCAATTTTGGGGAGCCTTCTATCAGTGGACGTTTTTCGACTGAAATGATGAATATTCCTTGAGCATCGATTTTATATAAAAATATATCTATCTATGCTAAACTGATTTCTATTGGCTGTACGAATTAGCTGGCGCGTTAAAACACCTGTATGTTATCGACATAACATGAACTTTGCCTTTAGCTTTGTATCATCGGCTTTAGAACAACCCATTAGCACTTTATCCTCATTAATATTTCAAAGCAAACGTTTTACAATTAAGGCATTTGCGTTAACGTTTCTTTTATTTAAGGGAAGATAAAGAGGAATAATTTTCTGTCTAAAGGCGAGAACTTTAGCCGCTTTTAGCATTAATAATTTATGACTTATATGATGTTGTGAGAGACAAGTGACGTGGGTGTGTTATGTAAAAATGTTTGAGAGACGTTTTTACTTTATTTGGAGTTCACTTTGTAATAAAGGCTATGAAAATCATATTTTATATTGGGACAAGCCCGCCACACATTCCCAACCACTGCAACTCCTGTAAGCCAGGATCTACAATGGCGACCACCGAAAAGAACACCGATCAATGAAGCTCGGTGTGTCCCAGAGAAATGAATAACTGTCTTGGAACCAGCACCGAAATTAATCAGAAAAGAAAAAGGAGGAGTCGGAAAGAATATGCGTTCCACTTCCCTCCGTCGCAAGCAGGAGACAGAGAAAAACGATAGGCCATAGGCACAATAAATGGGAGTTTACAACAGGGTTAAGCCCAGTTGCCAAGCAATGTGGGTACAATTTTTTTATTTATTTTTATTTACGGGTCCTATGTTGTGAGCTATTGTGACTGATTCCAATAGTAGGTATGGCAAAAACACTTGAACGCACGGAAATTCGTCCTAGTCGCAACACGGTCTGTATAGTAAACAACCCTGGATGTAACTTGCATTCTGTCAAACATAATATTGCGTTATACACTCCCACAGGATATGATGTGCAGACTGTTCATATTCTCAGTCCGGTGTTGAACATTTGCAGAATGGTGAGGTAACAAGCTTGAATGAAAATCATATTGTCACTGATTGGGCATTTTTACGTCGTCGTTGGTCGTCCTTCGAGTACATTAACAACTCAACTGCGATCGCCAACCCGCCTGCCAAGAGTGGCGATTATGGCAAAACCCCCCAATGAGCCCACAACACATCATATCGGTGGTAATGGTGATCTTTGGGAGAGGCCTGTGTCCAGCAGTGGACTTCATTCGGCTGAAATGATGATGATGATGATGGGCATTTTTTTATGTTTTCGTATGTATTTATCATCATTTCGGCCGAGATACGTCCACTGATAGAAGGCTCCCCAAAGATTGCCACAACGACCGGTATGGGTTTGTGTTGTGTTGTCATAGGGGGGTTTTGCCATGCCAAATGCCGCGCCACACTTGGCAGACGGGTTGGCGATCGCAGTTGATTTATAAATGTACTCGAAGGACGCTACTGCCCTTTCATGCTAATCCCATAGTCACTTTTTACGACACCTACGGGATGAGATGGGGTGGTGGTATTCTTAACCACATGGTATTTATAACTTATATTATTAAAGAATCCGGAATTTTACACCAAGTTTCCGTGTGCTTTCCAGGTAGATGTCGTAAAAGATGACTAAGGGACTCTAAGCCAGAAAGTTAGGCAGCAGCACCCTTTCTGTGGAACAGCAGCCATACTGCGCTCATCAACCCACCTGCCAAGTGTGGTGAGTACTGGTAAATTCCCCCCAAAATGACGCCACACGGCATGTCACCGGACCTACTTTAGCGATGTTTTTTTGGCCATGTTGCCTGTCCGTAGGCTCAATAACTCCGGGTGGTAATTATTTACCCAAGCATCTTCCTTTCGACGTTTAAGTAAACAAATTCTCCCTCCATTACGGATAAAATCATCTGAAGAATGAGACACTATTCGAGTCTCTTCGCACTCTTGCCGCGGAAAATTGAATTGTAATCTTATGGAGATATTATTTTTTGTGCAAGTGTGTGTATGTCGATAAATTTATATTTTTTTCCGGATCCGCTAATCCTGAGGATCCTGGCACGGATAATGGGACAAATTATTTAAATGATTGCATTGTCATCCGTCCTTGATAAGTGTGCGAAGTTTCAAATCAACCCGACGTTTTGAAGGGGATGAAAATCGAGTTCAAAAATTCTGTTACATAGATACATACCAAGCTAATAAAAATGTGTTAATAACTCTCAACGAGAATCCGCATCTGAATTTCAACAGCAATGCAGATAGGTTTCACAGCCTGAAGAGCCAAACTCCGTCGCGCAAGCATGAATCACAGGCCGGTGTTAAAAGGAGATCTTGATTACCGCCCCAATTTGCTACCGTACTACCTACCATCCGTCTCCTAAGGTAGTTACCACTTTTTTCAGTTATTTGCCATTAGAAGTCCGATGGCGTAGCCAATCCCATTTCGAAACTTTCTAAAGGTATATTTTACTGTGCCTCAAAAATTAAGCCCTTGCCGCTTTATTTTCCAGATAAAATCAGGCCTACCTATATTGTAAGCGGCAAGGCCAAGCACAATATATGTAAGCCTTTACTTGATTACTCTTACTATCATCATTTTATTCATTTACGAGCTGTATAGAATACCCGCAGTTAAGGCTCTCTCACATAGACACGATATGTAGTCCGTTTTTTATAAAAGTGCCCCACACTAGAATTTCTCCTGTGTCATGGGTGAATTTACAGACACAAATTCCACACACAATACACCCAGACCCGAAACAACTACCTGCAGATCATACAAATATTTGTTCCGTGCGGGAATCGAACCCGCGACCCGGTGCGCAGCAGCCGACTGTATCAGCCACTGCACCAACCGTGCCGTCATGAACATTTCAATTAACGGCTTGATGCTCTTATTTATTTTTCTCCCCTCTTGACCACGATCTTGCCTGATGTAAAGCAATGGATGATGTCTACGATGAAACGAGCGCACCCAGATGCCTCATTCTTACTTTAAAGGTTATTGGCTCGTAAGTAGCAGGGAAAGCAGACACTGGCAAGGACTTTCACTTCTTGGCTACGCAAAATGAAGGTTGAAGAAAAGCACTGAGTAGACGTATCGGAATATCAACCAAGGGCCGAGGATAACTTGCAATGCATCTTGAAGTCTGATGAAAGAGGGGAGGGGTGGGATCAGTTGGTGTAGCTCTCGCACATACTCCCTGAAGTACAATCTCTAGAAGACAGACAAGTAAGCAACGTTCCGCCGATGTGCTAGGCTGTAGAGCTTGGCCCCCAGTGCCTCGTCGCATCTATGTTTTTAGCTCTGTGTTCTACCAAATCGAATGCCGCTAGTTGGTACTTCTCTGAGCCATTACATAGATGGCTGTAATACTCCATACAAGATAGGACCTGCACTTTGTAAATATTAAGAAGCTGTTCTGGTGTGAATATCATCATCATCATCATATCAGCCACAGGACACTGCTGAACAAAGGCCTCCCCCTCAGATTTCCACAACGAGCGGTCACAAGCCGCTCTCATCCAATGACTCCCAGCGACCTTCACCAGGTTGTCTGTCCACCTCGTTGGAGGTCGTCCCACGCTGCGTTTTCCGGTGCGTGGTCTCTATTCGAGAAGCTTTGTGCCCCAACGGCCATCAGTTCTACGAGCAATGTGCCTTGCCCATTGTCACTTCAGTTTACTAATCCTTTCAGCTATGTCGACAACTTTAGTTCTTCTACGGATCTCCTCATTTCTGATTCGATCTCGCAGAGAAATACCAAGCATAGCTCTCTCCATAGCTCGCTGAGTGACCTTGAGCTTTCTTATGAGGCCCATTGTGAGTGATATATAGCTTCACTTTATTAAGGAACCCCACTTTTTGGCTGCAGTATGTGCCTTTAACTCAACGGTAGCGCCGAAGTTGTAGTCCTAAAATTAGCTGGCTGTATGCTGAAAAGCAAATAGAGATCAGTAATAAGATATCACCGTAGATTTCGTAAAAGGTGATGTGCTACGGTGTATCTAGAGGGAGGGCAGTTCTACAGTATACTAAAACAAAAAACTATGCTAGTCGGTTTATGAAACTAGTAAAATATTTTTACGTTCTATTTGTTAGTCCTCAACATAGACTTTATTCTTTTTTCTAGATTGCCAGTTGCATCCGTGCCCTCATCGGCTAAACGAAATTCATTATAACCCTAATGTGAAAGCCAAAGTAAGTAAACAACTCTGCTTACCACTAAATACATTAAATGATCAAATTTGTTTAGTACTTCTGACATCTAATAACAGTACCACTCGGCCATAAGCTATAATGAAGTTATTCTTACGGATTAGGAATACTTATATATATGTACTTTCATCCATTACATTAGTAATGTCGAATACTCGCAACCTCTTTATTCCTAAGGTCAAGTTAAATAACAAGGGAATAACATTATTGGATAAGGGAATAATCTTTTAAACATACTTATATATACAGCTGTAGTAGCGTAGTGATGTGGCAAAGAGAGTTTGAGTTAGTAAAATACCAGCAACCCTAAACTTCACTCAGGTGTCAGAGTTAATGACAGCGCACGCACAGATAATGTCCTAAGATATGGTCTTAGAGCAGGTTTATTATTAACGGTGGACTTTTCAAATCATTCAACAATTTGGAGCTGTGAGAGAGATAACTTCAAAAAAAATGTCTTTTAAAAATGTATGTAAAATAAAAACCGAATATAAAGCAAAACAATTCAACAGGATTACAGGTTTATCATTTCATTTATATACAAACGTCTGTTTATTAAGACACATCACTTTTTCGATTCGATTTATTAAGACCGGTGATGGAAAAAGACTTGCTTGATATTAAGAATGTAGGTCACATGTCCTTGGGAGGATCCTTTACAATCCTCCCCGGGAAGTGCTTGGGGGGCGAACTTTTTACAGTCGCCTTCTCTCCGCTAGAGGGGGCGACCGCTCCGTGATGTGCGTAAAGGCGTGATCAATGGGCGGCTCTAGTGTGATCTTACGAGGACCTGGAGTACCCCCTTCGGTGCCGCAGATGACCGCTCCAGTGGTTTTAGCCGGTAGGAGTCCGGCGGCATACCTCTTCGCCTTCCCCGGGGTGAAGGAAGTTCCATGCAGAATTTCCACTGGACATCAATAAAAAAAAGGTCACATGTCCTTGGACTTCTCATTAACTAGTCTGCAACTAGTATGCAAGTCCTGAATTTTTATTTTATTACACAGTTTCCTGCACGATCTTTTTTTTCTATTTATAGTTTATATGTATAAATATAGATGTTCCGTCTAATCTGTAAGCTGACGTGTACTATTTCTCTCCGTAGACTAGCTACAAGGTCATTGGTATAAAACGTTGGTATTCTCCTGGAACATTTTGACTATCAACTGCGCTCCTTAAAGATATCTGTTGTACACTTAGGACCTCTTCTATTTATCATTTCGGCCGAATAAAGTCCACTGCTGGACACAGGCCTCCCCCAAAGATCACCACAATGATCGATATCGGTGTGTTTTGTGCTTATTGGGGGGTTTTGCCATAATCGCCACGCTTGGCAGGCGGGTTGGCGATCACAGTTGTGTTGTTAATGTATTCGAAGGACGCTGCTGCCCATCCTCCGGCTAATCCCTTAATCGCCTTTTACGACACCCACAGGATGAGATGGGTTGGTGCTATTCGTAGCCGGGACCACACGGTTATGTAGCCGGCACCACACGGTTATGTAGCCGGCACCACACGGTTATGTAGCCGGCACCACGCGGTTATGTAGCCGGCGCCACACGGTTAATTTCTATTAATTTAAATTAATTACTTGTTACAGAAATCAAAAGCTTCGTATATTAGGACCAAAAAGTACCATACATACGTCACTAGTAATCATTTGTATGCTCCTTATAGACGCTTAGTGTTGACTTGGGCCCTCGGATAGTAAATTGTGAGCGTAATTATGAGTTCCTTGTTGAGTTGTTCTGTGTGTTTCCAAGGTGTTTCGTCATACGGGACTAGGTTCAACAACCAAAAAGGTAAACGGAGGCGTATTTTGTAGGTACGTTAGATTTTTATAAAATTTATCGACTACCTGTTTCTTAAAACTTGTCTTGAAGGGAAAGCAGAACTCCAAAATGTAATATGGAATGTGACTTTAAATTACTAGGAATTTCCCGAAAAATTGCCAGTGCCAGGAAGTTACTGGTTGTAAGCCAACAGCTGCATTATAACCTTTACCGCACAATAGGTAAGAGAAATCTTTCTTTAAATTTACGTTTACTGTCTTAAGGCCATGTCACTTTCCAATACGATAGTGAAAACTATAATTGTACAATATCTAGAATGATCACAGTTTTTTTTAAATATACTTTGATATCTCCCGATGTTTTATGCATATATATATAGACACAAATATACATTTAGTGCAAAGATTAAACGCGAGAGTAATAGAAGCGCTCATCCAATGCACCAAAGGAGTCATCGACTAGTTCCAGCTATGTTCTCTGGGGCAGGAATAGGTTCCAAAGTACAGGATACAATTGCAATGTGTAGCTATTTGTTTAAAGATAGGCCCATCTTACAGTATTAAACTAATGAATAACAAAAAAGATTATCATGGAATACGATACACTGATATTTTTACTTACAACATAAATACATGCCCCTTTTAGATTAGCACAGTAAGCATTCCTCCGATTCCCAGATCAATACAGAACCCTTACGCCTCTGTAATGAAATCAAATGCAGGTAATTTTCCTGAGGAAAATTCCCGAGTTGTATTAAAACATTCAGAGAGCTGAATATGTATCCCATATGTCCCAAGTGACCCGAATTAATAAGAACGTAGCCTTGGGCAGAGACCTCTGTAGATTAAAGATTAGTTTTGTAATTGAATTTAGTGTGAGACTACCTATATTGATTAAAATTTTGGAAAGCTTTGTAAATAAACGACACTAATCTCCTCTGCGCTAGTCAGAGCAGCCTGTGATAACCAATAAATACCAATCTTAGTGATTATGGCAATATTACCTTACGAAATTGCACTGCAAAATTCTATGGTCAAATGGTCTAACGGTCAGATTTAGCAGAGGACACTTACAGACCAGCCTTCATTTTTTTAATAATATGATGCATTCTCGGATTGTCCCCGGAGGTGTAAAACTATTGTATAAGATGGAAACTACAATTATAAGTTATAATAAAACACTTTTAAACGGATTCTATCGCGTTTATTTTAGATTTTTGTTTTTCCTGACATTTCGAAAAAAATATATACGCGATAGAATCCGTTTAAAAGTGTTTTATTATAATGTGTAATACTCGCGAAAACCTAAGACATTTACATTGACATTATACAATTATAAGGTCTATTGTAATGGGTGCTAAATGGATATTTACTTTTTAAAATGGAAACAACGGCGTCTGCCTTTCAACCTTTAAAGTGAAATTCTGTGGCAGACGGTGACTTGCCACTCACAAGATGGGCCCCCTAAATGGCCACCACTACAGGCGACAAGGAGCAACACCAGTGTGAGCGGCTAGGGGTGTAGAGTGGTGCGGCACCGGTTTCACCATCGCGCGTCTCGAAGAATAAAGGCAAACCGGAGACGAAGCCCTGACCGACTCTCTGGAGCATTCGGGTACGCAGTGTCACCACTCACATTCAGCTCGCTACAAACTGCCCTGCGTTCTGTAAGCTACTTAATATACTTTTTTTTTCTTATGATAGATACTTTTTTTTTATCATAAGGTAGGAAGAAATCAAGCAGCTTCTTTAATCTGCCCTCCAGGATTACCTTATCCCATGGTGAGAATACGACTGCCCAGAGGGGTTTATTATTAATTCCTAAAAATCCCATTTAATATGAATATATTTTTCCACGTGGATGAAAGAAGGTGTTTATTCATCCACCTATAAAATTCAATGAAATTTTTTACAAGTTGGTCTAAATTCGACGATGGCTACATAATTCGGAAAAACTAAGCTTATGTTCAGTAATGAATGTTTTCTCAATATATAAGAAAGTGCATCATCATATCAGCCAAAGGACGTCCACTGCTGAATAAAGGCCTCCCCTTTAGATTATCACAACGAGCGGTTACATGCCCCTCTCACCCAACGACTCCCAGCGACCTTCACCAGGTCGTCTGTCCAACTCGTTGCAGGTCATCCCACGCGGCGTTTTCCGGTGGGCGGTCTCCTTTCTAGAACCTTTTCGTCCCCCCGGCTATCAGTTCTACGAGCAATGTGTCCCGCCCATTGCCACTTGTGTTTACTAATCCTTTCAGCTGCTATGTCGGCAACTTTAATTCTTCTATGGATCTCATCATTTCTAATTCGATCGCGTTGAGAAATACCAAGCATAGCTCACTGAGTGACCTTGAGCTTTTTTATGGGGCCCATTGTGAGTGACCACGTCTCTGTTCCATATGTCATCACTGATAACACACAACGTTGAAAACGTTTGTCTTGAGGCAATGCGGTATTGTGAAAAAACGGCACGGTTGGTGCAATGGCTGATACAGTCGGCTGCTGCGCACCGGGTCTGCAGGTAGTTGTTCCGGGTCTGGGTGTATTGCGTGTGGAATTTGTGTTTGTAAACGCACCCACGACACAGGAGAAATAATAGCGTGGAAAAAAAAAAAAAAAAGAATGTATAAATAATTATATTCTGAAATCAATATTTTGGCGACAATGTCGACCACGACATGACATTTTATTAAAATCGTATTACGTACATATTTACTATCGATTAAACGGAGGCTGATATTGACTTCGTAATGAAGAAAAACAATTTTACGAGTTATATTGTAACTATACACATGACGGCGGCTTATGTGCCACGTTAAATGGAATATATAAGTCGTAATAGCGGAGTAAATAATATTGTGTTGAATGAGAAAATTCCATTAGTCCCTACTGAGTACACTAGTACAGGAGCTTGCTAGGTCAAGACTTGGCCTTTCTTTCATGTTCCTTATATACGAGTTAAATCAGATTATAGTATGCTTATAACTTCGGGAAATATTTGATAAGATAAAGATACATCATCTTCATATCGGCCATTTTACGTCCACTGCTGAACAAGGCCAAGGCCTCCCCCATATATTTTCAGAACTGTACCATCATTTTGGGGGGAATTTGCCAATATTCACCACGCTTGGCAGGCAGGTTGGTGAGCGCAGTATGGCCACCGTTTCACAGAAGGGATACTGCTGCCCATCCCTCTGGTTTAGATTCCCTTAGTCGCCTTTTACGACATCCACGGGATTAATCTGGACACCACCCGGATATAAAGATACTTAAATATAATATTACTCATTCTTCCTCGGAGAGCACATTAAGCTGTTGTCCCGGTCGTTATAGCAATACACTATGACACACAGCACTGGCAGCCAGAAGCCCAAATATCTAACAATTAACTTAAACAACCATACTGTTGATAAGCGTCTTATTGTAAGAGTCCGGTTAGGCAGGTACCTCCGCTCTGCACATTACTGCTCTGCTCTGCTGCCAAGCAGTAATGTTTACATTAGACATTACTGTGTTCAGGTTTGAAGGGCACTGTAGCTAGGAAAATGATTGGCTATATGGGGATCACCAGTCAGTATGGGGAACAAGGTGTGGTGTTCCTCCATAGAAAAGGGAGGATCCTCCAGCCAGGCGGATGGTATGACTGTCGGGCCGAAGCCCAACGGTTGATATTGGACGACTGTATATATGGTGCGTTGCGCGAATACTTTAACAGTGTGATTCAGGATTCTTTGAGGTCATCGGAGAGTTGCATTTAATAGTCGAGTAGATGTTGTTGTAAGTTGTAGTTGTATTTCTGGCGATGTAGGTGTCGCCACAGTTATAAGCAACGAAATAAGTAGAATTACTACTGTTATGGGCAGGCATGACGCTTAACATCGAGTGAATGACTTACTCCTCTCCTCAGGTTGTATAAAAAGCCGGACAAGTGCGAGTTGAACTCGAGTCGAGGAAACGGTACCCCCGTACGATGAATAAGTTATCTAACATGTTTTTTTTATCTGACAGAAATTTATTAGCGGTGCCTAACTAAAAAACATTGCACTCTGGGAGTGCCGACAGAATGAAAACTTATTTTGGCGCGTTAGGAGAGTTTATCTCATCTAAAATTATGCGTACCGCGCTAAAAGAAGTTTTCACTTCAAAAATATGTATGTAAAAAGATTGTAGAACGATATCACTGAATATAGTATCTATTGTTGAATTCTTCAATCATTCACCTCAAGAACAAACTCAATTTTATAGATGAAAAACATATTCTCCCATACATTCCAACTGCAAAACTTTGTAAGGACAGTATTGAAATATTTGCCATGTTATTTTAAGGCCAGACTTTTTATAAATTCTATAATTTACGTCTCCGTATTATAATAGTCAATTTTCATCGATTTTCTTAAATAACTTTAAGACTATAACATTTAGAATGATAAAATAAATATATTTGAGACCTTCACAACAAGCTCTTCCATTTGATACCTGGTAAAGATAGCAAAACATTTTTCTAATTTTCTAATTTGTCCATAAATGTGACCTCCACATTCAAAATGCATTTATTTAAGTTAAACGTCCGTATTTTGGTCGCAGAAATTCATCGGTAAAGCAGATTCAGAACCAATGGGACGGTCAGACAGACACGAGTGATCCTATAAGCGATCTACCGTTTTTCACTCGGATGTGCGGAACCCTAAAACCTTGGAAAATCAGTCATCGTTGATACACTAGCCTTTCTTAACCTTATGGTAGCCCTAACCAAGTGGGACTGAGGGTGATAATGTTCAGAGATACTTAAGTACAGCTCACCCTTATGATTTCTGATCATCTGATGAGTATAAGAAAACTACAATGAGCATAGTAGTTATTCTCGAGCACCGAAATGGATTTCTAAGTGTAGGTAGGCGTTATATTTACACGTTGACTAATGGCAGCAAGTAACTCATTATTCTAAGTGTGTACATATTTTAACTAATGAAATATTGATATTTTGTGATTGGGAAAGAGTTGATTATTTATACAAGTCCTTTTGCCGTGTGGTGCCGGCTCAGAATACCACCACCCCATCTCCTCCCATGGGTGTCGTAAAAGTCGACTAAGGGATAAGCCGGAGGATGGACAGTAGCGTCCTTCGATTTCATTAACAACTCAACTGCGATCGCCAACCCGTCTGCCAAGCGTGGCGATTATGGCAAAACCCCCCAATGAGCCTACAACACACCCATATCGGTCGTTGTCGTGATCTTTGGGGGAGGCTTGTGTCCAGCAGTGGACTTCATTCGGCCGAAAATGAATGATGATGACAAGTCCTTTGGTCATGATTTTAGTAATAATATGTTTAGTGTTGCCAGCGCGAATACGCGTTTGGTGTCATGTAGTGTTAGTTTGTAAGCGTTTAGTCATTATATAGTGTTTAGATTTTAATCGATTGGTTAGTCATGCCATAGAATACCTATGTGGAATTATAGCCCCTATGTATCTTTAGTTTGTGCGTCGTCGTAGGTTGCAAAAATAACTTATTTTTCTTTCTTTTCTCTTTCACTTCTGATATCAGCTGATAGTTCCGGATAATTTTTAAAGAGATAAATTATGTTTAAATTTTACACTAATGAACACGTTTAAACATTTCAATATTATGTTTTATAGTAATATGATTGGCTCGACTTTTTTTTATCTAGTGTATTAATTATAGTATTTTTTTCAAATAGTAATATTAAGTTGTCTGTATAGATAAATAAACCATTGTAAATTTGTTTTCGTGTCTATCGTATCGTGAAATCGGTACAAATATAACACCATAGTTGAAATCGAAATGAAAAGTCCTAGTAAAAGTGTGCTCTTTAAAAAGTACGTTCAGTATATCATTACCAAGATCAAAAAGGAACGAAGAATAAGATGCTTTTAATTGTATCTCGCAAACAAGTTTGCTGAAATAAATACTGTTTCACCGTCAATTCACTTAACAATCCCACTTCAAGGGATCGACCGGAACTTCGGAAAGTTTGGGTAGAACTGTACCATATTTTTACCATAGATTTTTCCCCTTTTGTCATTAGTCAATTCTCCGCATGTGATGTTAAAAAGAGCATTGTATCGATTACATCCAACGCTGTTGGTTGTGACTGTTTTGGCCGTAAAATGATAATTCCTATCCTTGAAGTCATTCTTCCTGTCATTGTTTACATCCTCAATTTCTCAGTTACTAGTAGTGTCTTTCCACAAGCGTGGAAAGATGCTCAAGTTATTCCTTTACCCAAAAAATCTAATCCTGCTTCCTTTTCTGACTACCGACCCATATCCATTCTTCCATTCCTATCCAAAGTTCTTGAAAAGCTTATCCACCATCAACTTAGTATGTTCCTTTTCAAACACAATCTGCTTAATCGCTTTCAGTCTGGTTTTCGGCCTGGACATAGCACTACCTCAGCCCTTGTGAATATTACAGACGATATCAGGTCAGGCATGGAAATGGGTAAGTTAACTGTACTTGCACTGCTTGACTTTAGCAACGCTTTTAATACCGTCGATCACGATATTTTGCTTGGAATACTCTGCTCTTTTAACATATCTCCATCGGCACTTGACTGGTTTCATAGTTACCTGTTTGGCCGCCGGCAGCGTATTTGCATCCAAGAATCTTTCTCTTCTTGGTGCTACACCTCTACTGGTGTGCCGCAGGGTGGCGTTTTATCCCCACTACTTTTCGCAATTTTTATTAATTCTATCACTCTTCGACTGTCTTCTTCCTTCCACCTTTATGCAGATGATCTCCAAATTTACACTCAGGCCACTCTCGGAGAGCTGTCTAACGCTATTGAAACTATCAATATTGACTTGGCTCGTATAGATGAATGGACCACGAAGTTTGGACTAAAGATCAATCCAACAAAAACTCAAGTGACAGTTGTTGGTGGCTCTCGAACTGTCTCTAAAATTGTCTGGTCGACACTTCCCCAAGTTTCTCTTGGTAACTCTGTTATTCCTATATCCAACAACGTTAAGAACTTGGGGATTTATATCGACAGTACTCTTTCCTGGACTAAACAACTTCAGGAAGTCAGTCGTAAATTATTTGCTGCAGCAGGCTCCTTGAGACGTCTTCGTAATTTTCTCCCTATTAATACCAAAATTGCGTTAGCACAATCTCTTCTACTCTCGATCCTTGACTATGCTGATGCCAGCTATCTCGATCTCACGCAAGACCAATTTGACAAGCTTGAGCGACTTCAAAATCTTTGTATCAGATTTATATTTGGCCTACGCAAATATGATCACGTTTCTGAATTTCGAACTAAGCTCAAATGGCTTCCCATCCGCTTTCGCCGGAACGCTCATTATTCTTTATCATTATTCTTTGCTTTATAATGTGCTCTTTAAACCTTCTACCCCTTTTTATCTTAAAGAACGCTTTCAGTTTATTTGTGAGACACATTCTAGTTTCTTGAGATCATCAGAAAATCTAAAATTAAGTATACGTATGCATTCCACTTCCTTCTTCGATAATTCATTTACTATTCAAGCGGCTCGCTTGTGGAATGCATTACCTATTGAAGTAAGACGTGCTCAAACACTACCTATTTTTAAGAAAATGGTGAAGGAGCATTACCTTTCTCTCTAATTTTTCTTCTCCTATCCTAGTTATATTTGATGTTTATTAGTATATTTTATCATCGTTTTATATATATAATATTTATTGTATATATTGTTATGTATTTTATATTTTTATGTCTAAGTAATATTGTGTATGATATATTGTACACTTGACAGCCCAATATCTCTCTCCTTTCTTCCTGTCCATCCAAAGGTTGTCTGGAAGAGATCGCCCTGTGCGATAAGACCGCCCATTGTACATGTATCTTTTTAAATTTTTATCTCTATGTATGTATTATGTGGTGTACAATAAAGAGTATATAAATAAATAAATAAATAATACATATGTCCCGGAATATTTCCAATCTTCCCAAAATCTGTTGAGCAAAGTATCTGTGTACTTTTTCTCTTAACTAATATACAAATCTGTAAGTATGTTTTTCTGTGTGTAAATAAATGTGCAGGAGCAAACGCCCAACGCCCACCACCAAATCGCGGCGCTCCTTATTACAGACCCTCGACACATTCAAATGAACTACAACATGAACAAGAAACATGGTCATTGAAATGTCATATTTGTTTATTGTCATCACGCATGACAATAAACAATTATTGAAATTTCAATGCCACGCATGGATTGGTGAATGTAGTTAGTTTCTACCAGACCTATCTTTTTGATAATACTTTAACGATTTTAATGATGCCTATGGATTCGAGAGGGATTTTGTCTATTATATGCTGAAACCAAGCTGTTCAGTGTAATGATACTCTGTTCCTAGACTGTAATTCCTATAAATCCATAATAGGCCGAATTATTTAATTATTTGATTATTCCACACAAAATTTGATGAATGCTATATATATTGCAAACGGATAATTATTATTTATTATGAAGAGAAGGTCATCGTTTTACCAATTCCACGTACATAATGTTTTTTTATTTATTTTTGTAAAATGTTTGTGCAATGTCTGTATGTATGATTGTAGTTATTTTACTATTATTATTTGTCTAACGTCCATCAGCCATCTGAGGCTTCAGCTGAAAATCAGCGTTGCAGTTACATGCAGCACTTGCTGAGCTGGGGCCTTTTAGACACGCAATACCACATCGAACCCTCCTAAGACACGATAGATATAAATGTACAAAGGACACCTTGTTTGTGTCCCATGTATCATGTTTTTTTTTTCGGTGTGTACTTCTTGTTTTTATTTTTAATGGTTTTTTTTGTATTTATATCTACTTTTATGTTTTTTTACTTGGTTGGTATGTATTTTATTTTGTATGGTCTAATAAATTATTTATTTCTTTCTTCTTTCTTTCTTTTTTTCTAATGATCCACCGAAGTACCAGTACAAGTGAACCAACTATCATGATCATCATCAATAAAAAATTCACCAGATCCAGCTTTCATCTGCGTTGTGCTGTGTAATAGTCAGTAAACGTCCACTCCCGAATAAGGGCGGTGATTGATATTACCGTAATCACCAGCCTTGGTCGTTGTATTTCTGCTCGCGTGCATTATATTTCTTAACAAACAGGAGGTTTGTTGCTGCCCATTCTCTTGGTATACTCTCTAAGTTACGAAAGACATCAATCACGTCTAAATCAAATCAACAAACCTGTAGTTTTTATTGTCAGGCTAACCGTGGTGCGTTTCATAATAAAGATTACATATTTTGGCAATTCCGCATCTTTAAGAGAAGTGCTTATCAAAAGCACAAGTCCTTGAGCCCAACCTTTACCCCGCAAAACAATAAATGGCATACGTTAGCAGAACACTGGTACACGAATTGCATCTGTTTTAAGCCCCTTTTTGTGACACTTTAACAAACATACAACATCATTTCGGCCGAATGTAGTCCACTGCTGGACACAGGCCTCCCCCAAAGATCACCACAACGACCGATATGGGTGTGTTGTGGGCTCATTGGGGGGTTTTGTGGCAGACGGGTTGGCGATCGCAGTTGAGTTGTTAATGTACTTGAAGGACGCTGCTGCCCATCCTCCGGCTAATCCCTTAGTCGACTTTTACGACACCCATGGGAGGAGATGGGGTGGTGGCATTCTGAGCCGGCACCACACAGTCGACAACATAACTGTTTCAACATACAACAAGCATAACGGTTTCCTTTGTTAGCATTCAAATTAATTGTGCCGAGAAATGGGAGTAGCGATTTTACTTTGTAACAATGATAATTAATTTTGGACGGTGTTGTTGTATCGCAAAATATTACATGTGGCGGATCTTTTATACGTAAAAGGGAGTAGTGTCGGGTCTTTAATTGTGTGTTCAATATCAACATTAGTTTTCTGTTTAAATGTTTGTTGTATTTACCAATATAGTACTTTCTTCATTTTGTGTATTTTCCATATCTATACAAATAAATAAAATTGAAGTGTTGGTTTGTAATGTCAAAATAACAGCTTTTTACTAAATGCATATGAAAGTATGTACGTTACATATAACAAAAAATCATTTTTTTTGTCTGTCTGTCCGTCTGTCTGTCTGTCTTATTGTTCCGGGTAATCTCCGAAACGGCTGAACCGATTTTGACGGGACCTTCACTGGCAGATAGCTGATGTTATAAGGAATAACTAAGGCTACTTTTATTTTAGAAAAAAATTAGGGTTCCGCGTAAAAAAATCCCTTGAAATCCAACACATATATTTATTCTATGTCAAGTGCCTATGTCGAAGTACTCTAAATTTCTTTTAAATTAAACGTGGGTGAAACCGCGGCTCCCAGCTAGTATTTGTATAAAATATAGTATATAGTTATATATATATGGATTATTTATATTGTATTGTATAAAATGTGATATATGGTTTTATATATGTGAATATTATTTAAGTAATTTATGGAATATATACCTATTTGTATTATATATTTTATATTTAATTGTCTAGATACCCTATTTGATTACATGAAAAATGAAAAGGATGCCTCTAGGATCGGCGACCCTAGGAGGTTAAGAGTTTCTTTTATAATAATTTTGATATTGGGAGCTATTGCATAAATTGTTTGTAAGGCTGATTGTTTGTCTGTGTTGTTAGGTAGTAATATATAATGAAAAACTAGAAAGTAATAGATATAAACTGTATTCTCTTTCAGATATTGACAAAAATCTCAAGTTACTTGACATGGCCTTACAAATCCGACTCCGGCAGACCGGCTTCAGCACGTAGAAAATAGAGTAAAATTCCAGACAGTATTGCTGCGAAATTATATCCTTCGCTTGCCTTTATCCACTATCGATTGGTTTCCATTTACTCCATCTATTCAACATTTTACGTTAAAATATTGGAGTACATTTTTCCCGCATGTTTGAATAGCAACTACACAAAGCAAAAACATCGTCACTCCATTTAATTTTCCACAGAAATGTATTATAAACTTCTACGTTTAATAAAGTTCCTACAGTTTTCAATATAGTTTGTGTTTTACGTAACTACTTATTTTAAAAGTTTTATGAATCATTACCACAAGCTCCTTTTCTATTTGAATAGGCATATTATTTATTTTGCATTTAATGTCTGCTTTTAATTCAAAATTAAACGTGTTTTTGTAGTTTAGGTTGATATGATTCTGAAACTTTGTTTGCCACTGTGTAATTTCGATTTTTTTTTATGTATGCTTACGAACCGTGGTATTCCTGTTGGTAAATAACAACTGCATCCATTGATATCAGCAGTCTGCAGACCTAAGGCTTAAATTGGAGTACAGTTTGTTTCTGTAATTTGACTTTTTGTTGCTACCCTCCACGCGGAACAAAACCGCGCTTATACATATATATGTATTGTAAAAAAGTTAGAACTGTAGTGTTGCCCCCGTCGAGCCCTTAACATTGCACTTTGCAACCATTCAACAAATTTGTCTGGAAGCTGAAATTTCAACAGCAGCGCCCAAGAAGCAGAATCCTCTTCCATCACGCTCCAGCTCATTCCGCCAGACGGACAATTGAATATTTGTCTATGAAAGGAATGGTGGCATTTGTGAGTCATCCTCTTTACAATCCGGACCGGACACCATGTAACTTTTATTTATTCCCCAAAATAAAAGTTGAACTCAGAGAAATTCGCCCGCCAGTCAATTCTCGAAAATGAATGTAAAGGACCCCGCCAAGCCTCGCTGTGCGCTGTGCTGCGCACAGCAGCAGGTGGCCGCTTGCACGCCGCCATTTTCCCGGGGGTCGCAAGGTGTGAGCACGCAAAGTCCCCAATATGCAGCCCACAACCCCCATGGCCTCCCACCAAATCGACGACGATAGCGCCCCACGGCGTCTTGTCCTTCTCCATGTGGAATCGGTCTTCTCCCAACCCCGCTCTGCAGTCTCGTCAACTTCTCGGCCCATTCCGAGGCATTCGAGGGGCCAGGAGAGCTCTCCACCGCGTGGCCTACCTGGTTAGACCGCGTGCACTGCGCGATCTCATTCGGCCACCAGTACACCACCGTATGTTTGGAGCGCCTGGCCCGGGGCATAGATGCGTCGCATTAGGACGTCAGTGCCTCCCAGAATCAGGCCGCTTCCTCTTCTGGAACGGGCAAGATCTCTTTGTCGACCTCTGACCACACTGCGACATTGGCAGCTGCGACGATTTATTGAGCTCAACGTGTAAGGGCCTTTTTTTTTTTATTGATTCGGTGGAAATACCGCATGTACTTCCTTCGCGCCGGGAAAGGGCGAAGGGGCATGCCGGACTCCTACCGGCTAAAACCACCGGAGTGATCATCGTCGGCACCGAAGGGAGGCTCCAGGAACTCGAAAGATCTCCATCTAGAGCCACCCATTGGCGCCACGCCTTTGGGCACATCTCGGAGGGGATGACTGTAAAGTGGTCATCCCCTCTAGTGGAGGGAAGGCGACTGTAAAGAGGCCACCCCCCCAGGCATCTCTCGAGGGGATTGTAAAAGATTCCCCCGAGGCCTCACTATGCGCTGTGCTGCGCACATAGCGGTACGTGAACACATGCGCACCGCTGTCTTCCCGGGGGTCGCTCGGTATGAGCACGCAGATGTCCCAATAAGCGCGCTCGCGACCCCCAAGGCCCCCTATAAAGACAACAGGGGGCTCAGGCGTGTTGGACACGGGCGCCGCGGCGATTGTTACCCCGGCCCCGTGTCCTCCTCCTCCGAGTGGGATCGGCCTTCTCCCGATCCCGCTCTGCGACTTCCTTCTGGAGCATTACGCTCTCACAGAAAGAGACCACAGCACTCCAATTTTCCTGCTTTGCCAGCATAGTCGATACTACTGCTGGCAAAGAGAGATCTTGCCCGATCCGATCGACCAGGATCCGCCGCTCGGCAGTCCATGCAGGGCACTCTTCGAGCTTGTGCTGTGCGGTATCCTGATCGTCTCCACAGTGGTGGCACTGTGCCGTGACCTCGCGTCCTATCCTGTGCAAGTACGCACCGAAACAACCGTGAATACCTGCGTCAGGCGGAATGTGACGCGCTCGCTCCTTTGGAGCCAGGCTCCGAAGAGCGGCAAGACAGCCTTAACGACGCGCTTTGTCGCGTACTGTGGCAGCATGAGCCGCTCGCGCCACAGCTCGAGTGCACGCCGCCGAGCCTGACGCCTCAAACTTTCGAGCGTCCCTGAAGGCACGCCTTCACCGCACTGGCGGAGAGAGCGTGCTTGGTGATACACCCACGCATCCATCTCCGCCAAGATATCAAAAGGCGGAAAGCGCGCCAATAGAGTTGCCGCCTCAAAGGACACCGTTGGGTATCCTCGTGCGATCCGTATAGCCGCTCTACGCTGCAGACCGTGAATCTGCGGCAGCGTTCTGCAGCGCTGGACGCCCGAGAGTCGAGATGACCAAACAGGCGCCCCATAGAGGGCCACGGACCGCACGACTTCACCTTAGAGGCGGCGAACTTCTTCCCTCGGTCCCCCGAGATTGGGCAGTAGACGGTGCAAGGCACCCACTATCCTTTCAACCCGAGGGACAAGACGCTCGAAGTGCTCCTCGAAGCCCCAACGACTGTCCAGGGTGAGCCCCAGGTACTTCATGTACCGGCCCACCCTGATTTGCGCGTCACCAACGCGTATCCACGAACTGGGAGGCTCCCTGTTCCGCGGCAGTTTGTGGAACCATAGCGCCTCGGTTTTATGAGGCGCTATCCGCAAACCCAGAGCGTGGATTTCGGCCACGACAATTGCCACCGCTTGCTCGGCAAGCCGGATGGTTCCCTCGAAGGTCTCCCCGCTGGCCAACACAAGAGTATCATCAGCGTAACAGATTAAGCTGACGCCAGTGGGGAGAATGACACGCAGGACCGTATCGTAAGCGAGGTTCCACAACAGGGGACAGAGAACCGATCCCTGTGGAACCCCGCACGTGATCTCCCTCCGCTTTACGCTACCGTCCCTGCCCACGTAGCGAACGTGCCTGTCGCGCAGGTATACCCCGAAATGTGTGAGGGCCTAACGCCGTGACGTCGGGCTAGGACTTGAACGGCTCGGGCCGGGCGTTAGGAGGGCCACGTCAAACATTGTGTGGCGATGATTTGACAATGTAACCACCTGCTCCACCACCCGTTGGCCTGACACCATGCGGGCCACGGCAGGAGCCGCCCATATAAGGTCTATTACCGACTTCCCCTGCCACCGAACGCAGGTGCTAACGGATCCCCGATTCAGCAATCGGAGGTCAAGCGAAGCCGCCTATTCTTGCAATATCCTTGGCCCGTCCCGACGGTTATATATCCCAAGGCCAAGAGAGAGTGTTGAAGTCCCCCAGGACGAGGGGATATGCTTAGAAAATCATATTAAGTACCTATTAATAATTAATCATTATACGTCATGATGGTGTTAGTAGCGAATGGTAGTAGTAGACCTATTCATTTTACACATGCAATATTTATTTAAACTCCCATATGTTTCTTACTGAATAACCAAAGACCTTAGACTCCAAAAAGAAAATGGTACATTAATGAAAACGAAGATTTTATCGCCACGCTCCCCAGTCTAAACAATTTCTCAGCGTTTCGCGCCTAGGTTTCATTCATTACGTTTTTCATTAATTTTATAATTAATTATTTCTCGTGTGCCTAACCTTTGAGTAGAATTCTATCATCCATCCCCGAAGATCTCCATCAGATGTTGACGCAACTTGTAAGGGATTACCTTAATTCCAAGGTAATCCCTTGCAAATAAAAAATAAATCAATAGATTATAAATGCCAGTGATAACAAAAAAAAAACGAATTTCAATAATTTCCTTCGTCAGCAAAAAATTACTGTAATAATTTTGTCCGTGGGTTAAAATGCTAAAAAGGACACACCTCGTGGAAGCCCACGCGTTCATAATAAATGGTCTTACACGTGTTTCTACGGAATAGTTAAAGTTGCTGCCTACTATCGACGAGAATACACTAAGTAAAGAAAAAATAGTAGTTTTTTTTTCATGAATGATAAATGCTTTGGAAGTCAGTATTGCAGCACAAAAATTATCTGCAGGTCTTCTGAACGAGAGATCTTTTTAAATTCCATAGCATCAATTTTTTTTTTATTGAGATGGAAATATGGGCCTTAGAATTTTAAAAGAATGCATTTTAAGACCTCTATCATGGAGTTTTTTTTTTGGGACAAGGCCGCCACACGTTCCCAGCCACAGCACTAGTAACTTTATTTATGAAGTCGGGTGGGGCCAGGTAACACGCAGACCAGCGAGAAATTTAATTTTATACCTGGTTACGCCCGACTTCATAAATAAAGTTTATTTATTTCCTTTTAGTGTTTTTAATATTTTTACATATTGAAGGTTTTATGAAGTCGGTATTTTTTGTGTTTAAAACGTTTTATGGTATTATGTATTTGCCGATAGCGATTAAATATGCGAAAATCTGTGACAAACACTGTTGGACGATCAATGAACTAAAAATTGCATCCTCGCCTTTCAACTTGATTTACTACCGGAGGATCCTTAGCTATGCGATAGCTGGTGTCCCATCTGCTGTCACTCTTTTTAGCTCATCAGGGTGCCGGTTGTTGTCATTAGACGGCAGTCGTTAAGCCAAGTCGGAGGCTTTTGTGTGGCTTGAACAACTCTGACTCAAGGTTGTCCACTAACCAAACGAACATGAATGAACTGTAAGTGCTTATAAACGTGATTTGTCACGCACTTGGAGGACTAATGTTGGTACTTAAATGCCTCGATTTTGTCTATCCTATAAAACGTCCACTCTATATGTACATTTAGAAAGTACCACCTCAAAGGTCGGATAAAAATAATGAATAAATACTTGGAAAAGTGCAAAATGCACTTGTGTGGTGCCGGCTACGAATAGCACCAACCCATCTCATCCCGTAGGTGTCGTAAAAGCCGACTATGGTATTAACAGAGGATGGGCACCAGCGTCCTTCGAATACATTAACAACTCAACTGCGATCGCCAATCCGCCTGCCAAGCGTGGCGATTGTGGCAAAACCCCCAATGAGCACACAACACACCGATATCGGTCGTTGTGGTGATCTTTGAGGGAGGCCGCAGTGGACTTTATTTGGCCGAAATTACAAAAAAATATGAGTTGCTACTTTTTCTTGTAGTAGTAAAAAAAAGATCCCAGCTCCCGTTTTACTATACCTCCCAGCTCCGTTTTACTATGCCTATTTTATGAAGATCCTTTCTTGTCCCGACATGTTGGGTTGTCAGTCTTCTCAATCGTTACCCTACATGTATGTATTGGCCTGCACTGGCGTAAGAACTACATCCATTGCTCTTTTCAAACAGTTGACCTACATTTTATGTCACATAGTCAAGCTTTATTGAAGTGGAACGTCTTTGGGTACTAAGTTGCTTGAGAGTAAAATCTCAAGGTCAACTGCAACGTAACGTGTATCGCATGTGCGGCCATAAAAGGTGTGGAGTTTCACTTCGGTCAAGTACTAGAGTTTCACGTGCTCTATTGGTTTTTGTTTTTGGTGGGCTTTTTACATTATTTGCTGTATTCATATTTGCCTTGTGTACGCGGCCCACATATAGTTGTTCTAGGTTTGAGTGTTTGAGTTTCGTATACTAGAATAACTATATGTGGGCCGTACACAAGGCAAATATTAACACAGCAAACAATGTAATGTATGAATACAGATTAAACTATTACAAAGGGTTAAGTTTATAGTTATATTACCAAATAGCTTAGAAAAAAGTGTCATAATACCTATAACAAATACATCTAATAGTATTATAGGACCGTTAAGAAAAGAGAATAGAGAAGACATAATAATGTTTATTCAGTCATGGTATACCATACCTACATACATAGTAAAGTTGACAATTGATAAAGCGATAAAACTATGTCACCTAAAGCAGCGATGTATATTGAATATCCTCAAACGTTGGTTGTTACGTTGGACCAACTTATAAGCGAGGTTACAACCGTACCCTTATAATTTTTATTGATGTCGGTGCCTGCTAATGGTTTCTGTATGATTTGGTGACCGCTTTCACTACTCAATATGATTGATGCTAGTATATTTTGCTGTTCGTATGTAAATACAGGAGGCGACGACATCTTCATCTTTTGGGTCATTATTTTTTCAGCCAAAAGACATCCACTGCCAGCAGTGACTACGCCCAGAAATAGGCCTTCCCGACAGAGCGCCACTACAACCGGTGGATTGCTTCAACAATCACCAGGTCGTTGGTCCACTTTGTGAAATTTGACAAAGTGTCAAGGGGTTTTCTTTATCTTTTTTCATTTGGTTAGTAGCAAACCTTGTGTCGCACCCACAAACAGATAAATTTCTTATAGATGACCGTTTGCTTCACATCACAAATCGGCATAACTAATTGCTTTTCTGGAGCAGCGTCACAACGAAATGACAGAGCAAGAACGGGCCGTCCAGCAAATAGCACCGTTCAAATGATTACACATTGGGTGCGCCGCCTTTTAGGTGTTATTGTTCTAATTATCAACGTTATTAACTTAAAAAAAACCGGTCATGTGCGAGTTGAACCCGCGTGGAGAGGGGTTCCGAAATTGCTGAATATATTGTCTATTGTTGAATTTGGTCTTGTACCAATAACTTCCCAAGAACAAATTTAACATCGTAGTTGAAAAACGTGTTTTCCCATACATTACATCCGCAAACGTCAGTTTGTATCATGAAGCAAAATTTGCTTCATGGCTTAACGAACAATATTGAAAGATTTACCATGTCATTTTAAGATCATAGGCTTCTTATAGGTTTTCCTGTAATTTATAGGTAAAGAGCTATTACCTATAATTTTTTCAGTATTTTAGGGACTGAGCCAGTTTCGGAGAATAAATGGGGAATGGTAAATTTTCATCTATATTCTTAAATGATTTTAAAACAATATATTTTAAAATGATAAAATAAATACATCTGACACCCTCACAACAAACCCATTTCATTTGTTACACGGTACTTACAGTTTGCAAAACTTTATTCTGTAATTTTCTATATTGCCCCCGAAAAAGGTCCCCATATCCAAAATTCTTTAATCAATGTCACACATACGTATTTGGGTTACAGAAATCCCTGTGTGCCAAATTTCAACTTAATCGGTTTTGGTGATTTGGAGCAAATTGGCCGAGACGTACGAACAGACAGACACACGAGTGATCCTATAAAGGATCCGCCGTTTTTTCCTCCGGACGTTCGGAACCCTAAAAACTCAATTTTATGTTTAAAGGATTACGATAACATTAACGTCGCCATGAAAATGTAATTTACACTCTTGAACGACAGCGCGATTTCGAATGTACGCCGTAATCTTTTTAATTGCATTTTTATTACATGTAGCGTATTTTAATGACATTTTAAAATTAAATTTACGTATGCATGTTAAACACGTTTAAATTACGAAAGGACACCGTACAGGTACGAGATGAGCTAGACAAAATTAAAAGAGATTGGTTCACACTGTCTCTAGACCGAAAGGTCAGGAAATCACGGGGAGACGCCTTTGCCCAGCAGTGAGATGATATTGGCTGACAGTAACAGTCACCATACAGCTATTGAGTTGTCCCTGCATACGAATCACAGACTAATTAATACGAATGAAGCGCTGACGTCGGTTGGCAAATCGCTGTATTGAATGAATGAATGAATGATTTATTTGCCAGAATATAGGTAGGTACATAATACATGGTAAAATTACTGAATGGTTTCATTATATTCGACTTTACAGTCGTGCAAATTTTTATTACTTGCATACAATAATAAAATTAATTAAAATTAATATAAGGGACCATCCCTTTTCATTATAAAATTCAAATTTACATCATTAATTAAATACATTATTACTTGTCAAAAACATTGAGATATTACCTAGAATGTCAATAACTAAATATTAATAAACAAATGTCAAATTCAGTCCACAAATACTAAAATGCTGATGATAAATGATGAAAATGAACGAAGCCGTAAGCATTGCAATAACTGCGTTTTGCCATCCGACATACAAAGTATTTGCAATTGTTTAGCTTTGCATTACTGCGTTTTATCACAAGACGACAGAGTGGTCCATACAATCGGCGTGAGCTCTCGTAGAACATATTTTCCTAAAGAGCCCGAGACCGAATTTCAACCGTGCCTTCACATTCTCACCTTCGCATATTTACAGAAACACTCTTAAAATACGGATATCTAGAAACTTCTGTCAGTGCATTATGCTGTAGTTAATTTCAATCCATCTTAAACGCTAAGATGATAACTGCTATGAAGGGTTATGGCGTTTTTGGGCGTTGATGTATATTTAATTTACTTATCTCCAAAAACGACTTACATGTCTTATTAAAAACAAAAAAACAAAGTGCGCAAAAGGCGAAGGTAGTGAAAGACGACGACATATACATGACGACGTGCTTAGTTAATTTAATGCTTATTTGATAGAGCATACAGTCTCTACGTTAAAAAAAGCAGCAGCAACCAAACAAGGTAAAACATATGATAGCCCCGTTAGCATAAAAGATGCAACCTAGGTGGGCATAAAACAAAATAAATGACCAAACGGCGGAGCAAATGTCCACTGCTGAACAAAAGCCTTCCCCATAGTTTTTCAGACTTGTGTCGTCAGTTTAGGGGGAATTCCACCACTAGCAGTAATCACCACGCTTTTGCAGTTTGGTGAGCGCAGTATGGCTGCTGTTGCACAGAAGGGACACTGCTGCCATCCCTTTGGCACAGAGTCAATTGGTACTGGTATACGACATCCACGGGAGGAGATCGATTGGATAAAGAGAGAGAGATAGATCTGAATAATTTAATTTTGCCATCTGGGCTTTCATCACTATTCAATTACCAGTCGTAAGCTATGCCAATGCCGGCTGCGAATGATAATGGTCCATCATTTTGGCCGAATGAAGTCCACTGCTGGACACGGGCCTTCCCCAAAGATCACCACAATGATCGATATGGGTGTGTTGTGGGCTCATTCGGGCGTTTTGCCATAGTTTGCCGAGTGGTGCCGGCTCAGAATACCACCAGCCCATCTCCTCCCGTGGGTGTCGTAAAAGTCTACTAAGGGATTAACCGGAGGATGGCCAGCAACGTCCTCCAAGACATTAACAACTCAACTGCGATCGCCAACCCGTCTGCCAAGCGTGATAATGGTTATTGCTTGTGAATTTTTTTTTTTAAAACGTCGCCCCTCACTAGCATTTCTCCTGTATCGTGGGTGCGTTTACAGACACAAAATCCACACACAATACACCCAAACCCGGAACAACTACCTGCAGATCATACAAATATTTGTTCCGTGCAAGAATCAAACCCGCGACCCGGAGCGCAGCAGCCGACTGTGTCAGCGACTGAACCAACCATGCCCTGTGCACTTTAGGCTCCCAGGACCAATTTCAGTGGTCCTTTAGTCTCTCACAGTCGGGTAAAAGCTGTAGTCACCACACTTGACAAGGTAGTGACCGGAGATTTAGTCCTGTCGAACCATTATCACTGCTCTGTATACTCTGAGTTATTATAAAAGAATATTATTTTCTGCTCTAAATCAAGCTTTTTATTTTTTTAAACACTAGAATATAAATAATAGCTTACGAAACAAAATACTTGCCTCATTAGTTTTACGAAAGGTTTAGAATTCCTCAGTTAATTGGAACCCTTATAATTCACCGTACTGTTTAGAGTCGAAGTTTATTCCGTTTTACCGAAGTCGAGTGGAGCGAAATAACGAACACATATACCAACATATATTGACATATATACCAATTAATGCGCTCGAGGTATTTTCAATAAATATTGACCGATATTATCACCCATCAATAAAATAAAACACCAACTATCTGATGAAAATGTCCCAAGTGTAAATACAAAATGACAGGTTCGGCGCAGTGGCTAATCACGTGGGCATCTGCTACGTATCGCGTATTCGATTCCCACACGAAGCAAATATTTGTATGGGCTTTTTTTTATTGTGCCCAGTGAAAATTCTTCATGAACTTCCTCCGCCCCGGGGAAGGACGAAGGGGCATGCCGGACTCCTACCGGCTAAAACCACTGGGGCATCTTCGGCACATAAGGGGGGCTAGACCCGTTCCATCAGTAGGTATATAGATTAATCCAGTGCAAAACGGTCGTGTAGTTTCTGAAAAAACACGCATGTACAAACAAACAAAATCTTTTTTTTGGTCGTTTAATAATAATTTTATGTAAAGTTATTTTTTCGTTTTGTTTTCAACATACGGTATTACGGCGTCTTCTTCTTTCTGCCCTGGCCCCAAGTTTCTTGGGGTCGGCGTAATATACTATCATATTGCAAAGGTAGCATTTGGTCCGTGTTGTGTCCAGATTAAAAATATATTACCACTCCATAGTTACGTAGGTCCAATTTCGAGAAAGAGGTCAATCGTCGAATCCGACTTGGCGTTTAGGAAACTTCGCAACCTCTTTTCGTCAACAATACCGCCATGCCTGAAGACGAAAGTCTTTAACCAGTGTGTGTTACCCAGTGATGACATATGGAACAGAGCCGTGGTCACTAACAATGGGCCTCATAAGAAAGCTCACAGTCAGAGCTATGGAGAGAGCTATGCTTAGTATTTCTCTACGAGATCGAATCAGAAATGAAGAGATCCGTAGAAGAACTAAAGTTGTCGACATAGCGGAAAGGATTAGTAAACTGAATTGGCAATGGGCGGGCCACATTACTCGTAGAACTGATATCCGTTGGGGTAAAAAGGTTCTCGAGTGGAGACCGCGCACCGGAAAACGCAGCGTGGAACGACCTCCAACGTGAACAGACGATCTGGTGAAGGTCTCTGGGAGTCGTTGGATGCTTTTGGAGCATGACGCTCTCGCAGAAGGAGACCACACTCCAATGTTCATGCTCTGCCAACATAGCCGACACTACTGCCGACAGAGAGAGAAAGATCTTGCCCGATCCGATCGACCAGAAATTGTTACTTATGCATAATAATTAACAAAGCTTGGTCAAAAGAAAGGACACGGTTATGGTGGTTACATATGTCATCATCATCATTATCATCATTTTAGCCAAAGGACGTCCACTGCTGAACAAAAGCCTCCTACATAGATTTCCACAATTGCGCCATAATGTTGTGGCCATGTTTGCAGTACAGTTACACTTTGTGGCATGATGTGACATCATGCACCGTGGGAAGCCAGCATAACATTATCTCCGAAACACGGCAGCTCTAATATCAAGGCGTTAATGTGATATTACAACAAGTTTTTCATGTAAAACATCAAAGCAGAATGTTTAGCCGATGTAAAATAAGATTAATATTCAATTTAAACTTTGCAAAAGTTTAATTAGAGAAACATCGATTATAACGAATTACGTTTAGGGTTCACAGACATCCAAACAACCCGCGTGTGGGCACAAGCCTATGGAGTGTGGGTTTACAGACTAATTTGAACAAAAACAATTGGTTGTCTGTAAAGTCGGTTTACTGACGATAGTTGAACGTGACAACGTCTTAAGAAAATACTGATGGAATGGTAGCATTTTTCAAAAGAAAATTTTAATTTCATTTGTTTAATAGAGATGTACGTATATAGAGAAGGAGGTAATTGGAAATCACAATGAAATTGATCAAGTTAGATTTATTTGTACGCATAAATACAATTACGTAAATATATTATTATTAACTTTATCGCTGTAATTATCGTTGCTATAAACAATTGACACCACATTCACTTTTCACTGCACTTGATACTCGATCAAAACATGTAAATGTACTATAGTATAGCAGCTGTCCACGCAGACGCATCGCTCACTCAAGTAGGAGAGAGACGGATGTCGAACGCTGCCGAACGCAAAGGCCGATTGTGCTTCTTTGTCGCTCGTTCCGCGCTCTCGCTTGCACTTCAAGCCTTACATGCAACGCCTCAGAGTGAGGTAACACCGCATGAGTCATGTTTTTTCGTGCGTGCAGCCGGCTCTATCGAATTATAAGACGGTGTCACGTCAAAAACTGTTCGGGAGGCAGTAGTTCCAGTTCCAGATGAATGGAGTGGTCTCTAGTTGTAAGAACATCGTGTTTCAAAAGGAAACCGCAGAGTGCTATTGGTTCTCTCGATCCTGTTGGGAGAAGGAGTAGTAGGCGCCGGGGTAACAACCGCCCCGGCGCCTATTTCCTACATGCCCGAGTCCACTGTCACTGCTATAGTCCCCCCTGCAAAAATTGTCTATAGACGGCACCAATGGGCGGTTCTGGAGCGTTCGTTCTCGAGATACCGGAACCCCCTTTGTTGTCAAAGTTCACCGCCCTCGTGGTTTTAGCTAGGAAGAGCCCAGCATGCGTCTTCACCCTGCCTATGGCGGAGAAAATACACGAGGGTATTCACCGTGATGAACAAACGGTAGTATTGGCAAAGAATCTACACTCATTTTCCTATACGGTCCTCGTTATTCAAGGAGTTCTTGTTAGTTCATGTTGGTGTTTGGCAGATATATCTAGCACACTGATACTTTCTTTGCTCGTTCTGCTACCATCAATGCAAGGGCCCACGTGTATTTTTGTAGCTGCAACTATCCGATTCGTAATTACCTACTATGCGACTTTTTGTTTTGAAATACGAATCGCAAATAATGTTCCAATTACGGTTTGTTGCCGAGACAAGATACATACAAATTATAGATACTAGATTTTTCGTCTTGACAACCCTATAACATTTAATACCGTTGATCCTTCAGAACGCCACCTAACTTTATGATTATATTTCTTTTCAAAATATAGAAAGTCAGAGATCTTTTTACATGAAAATTCTTGACGTCGAAGCTCTTCAATATATTGATTAATACTTGAATAAGTTTTATATGAATAAGCGAATTCAAACTTACTTAATTACCTCTGATGAGAAAATAAGCTGATGTCTTTAATTATTTTGCGTTAAGTTTTATGAAGATAATCTAAAGCATATTTATTGGTATATTCTGCTTCGGTTTCAGGTCTTTTTTGATTAAGAAGAGGCTTTAATATTAAACATGCATACTAAAATAATATATACTTGATAAAAAATATTTTACCCTGGTATTTTAATACTACCTCCGTCACGTCATTCACCTGGTGGTAATCGTCAATGCCTGCCCAATGCCCTTTATAATATGATGCTACCTGGGGCTAGTCCTACGTAGCACAATATTGCGCTCATCACTTCGAAATATTCGTTTTTAGTCTCTTATATTTTTTTCTTCTCTATTCGTTATTAAAAGACTAAATAGTAATTTCACTAGCTACAGTGTCCTCCATAGCGGAACACAGTCAAGGTTAAAGTTACACTACTGTTTATGGCAGAATATTTGGCACTGCGGTGGTGGGTGAATCTACTAAAAATATTATTCTTGATCAAAATTAAGAGTTTATTTTAAACCTTGCGGCAGACGATTAGTTTCTAGCCAAAATAACCACATATTACTTATTCTCAATGTTCTAAAGAAGGCACTCAAAATGAGCCAATAGTTTTGAAGATATTGGATTTTTATCTAAACATGTAGTTACGGATAATGACTGCGTGTTACCAACAATGACGTGGTAGGGTAACATGGATATTAATTTACCTATCCGTTTTTATTCGGGAAGTTTTCTCATTTTTATCAGGGAAGGTATATAATTAAAGACAATAATGTATAATATGAAACTATAACATTATTAATCTTTACTTAAAATTAAGCTAAACAGCAACGAGATTAAAAAAAACATGAAAACATAATACAGTTAGTAACTTCAAATATCCGTGTGGTCTCCGGATCAAGAATATAGCACCATTCCATCTCCCCCCGTGGATGTCGTAAAAGGCGACTAAGGGATTGTAAACCAGAGGGATGGGCAGCAGCGTCCTTTCTGTGCAACTGCGGAGCCATACTGCGCTCATCAACCCACCTGCCAAGCGTGGTGAGTATTGGTAAATACCCCCCAAAACGATGACACAATTATGGAAATCTTTGGGGGAGGTCTTTGTTCAGCAGTGGACGTATAAATGGCTGATATGATATGATAACTTCAAATGTTATTGTATGAAATAAAAATAAATGTTCCGCCGATATAATAACCTCTTACTTTAGGTATAATAATCATCACAATTATTCGAAATACTATACCCATATCAGCAAAAAAACTTAGCAATTTATAATAGTTTACCAAAAAATAAAATCTTACGAGTAGCACAAATAAACTTGATTGTAAAAAAACTAGCTTAACATAAAATTATCAATTATTTTTGTGATTTTGTTGATTCTTCGCGGCTGCATGCTGGTAGCGCAACAAAATCTTCTTCAAGTATATGTCAGATTATTATATCAAACAATCCCATCCATACCTTCTTGTAGGTACAAAAAACGCTGCGCAATCTAAACGTGAAAAAGCTAGTGGCCCCGATGAGATTCCAGCTATAGTGCTGAACTGTCTCCGATCCTGACATACCTATTTCAACTCTCATTATAAAGGTATCGCAAAATCTCTTCATGGAAAGAAGCAAAGGTAACTAGTACGGGTTACCGCTAGTGTACAGCTCAACGTGAAGTGGAGCCCTCAATGTCATAGTTGGAAATGATTTGAGTACTTTTCCAACTCGACTGCCATCACCAACCCACCTTCCAAGCGTGGTGATTATGCCAAAACCCCCACATTAACACACGACACACACATCGGGCTTTGTAACCTGACCTTCGAGGCCTGTGTCCAACAGTGCACCTTATTTCGCCGAAACGTCTGATTGAAATCTAAGGCCAAAGCTGTCAAGGATTTTCATCAACATAGTTACAGATTAGCTCAAAAATGCTTGGGATTAAGCTGCTCTAAGATTAATAGGCTAATATTAACATGCTTCATTTTATCAAATGTCTTTTCCTTTACATTCTCTTTTAATCTTGTCATATAAAGAAGATATAAAAAAAAGGTAAGTTATGTTTCACACGCTTTTATTAGCTTCGCGTGCAAATTTTGGAACTCGATTTTAACGTACTTCTAATTATCGTATCGGCTTGAAACATTGCAAGTATATGTAATCCGGATGACAATACAATAATTTGATAACGTTAAACTGATCTGATGATGGATCCTGATGGATAGTGGAACTCTTCAATGGCTACAAGTAAACCCATCGAGTTGAGTTTGATATAGTATTTTAAACGAGTCCCATATATTACACTTTGTAACGAGGGTCTGATGATGGAGCCGTGAGGTGGATAGTGGAACTTTTTAACAGCTACCAGTGAACCCTCGAGATTTGGTGACATTGGTTTGTTTTTAACGAGTCCCATACATTGCACTAGGTGACGAGTGTCTGATGATGGAGCTTGGAGGAAGATAGTGGCACTTCTCAATTGATTATACTCTCATAATTAACTTACTTTTTATAGCTACCCACGCTTTCATTTAACTTAGTTCATATTTCATTAGATGCGTGTATTTATTAATATGTTTAAGTATAATTTTATTGATCTTTATTAAAATTCGTTCCTATCATTCAAACAACCCTCGTGCTGAGTTCGCTTAATCGCTCACTCTCTACTATCAATTTGTGTTAATTTACAAAATTAATTCAGCTGTCATAATTATGTCGAACAGTTCTTTAAATTATGTCACATCACTAGCATCTTGCCAAATAAGGCGACATTCACACCAGTGGTACTGAATGCTGCGCTGCGGCCCGCTGGGCTTTTCAGTACGACCCGCTAAATCACCAGACGAGAGAGAGCGAGAGATTCATATTAGTATCAAAATAAGCAGCACAACAGTAACAGTGGACTTATACTTATCGTAGATAATACTATTGCTAGTTTCCTTTAGCTAATTATAACAAAAGTATGGCCAGTAGCCTTCACTTACGTGAGGATTAAAAAAACAGGTGTATGACTAATCCGTTTGCTAAGTCCAGCGAAGACAATGTGCTCTTAAGACCTTGAATTGTGCAGTCCTCTCTTAAAATGTCCGTATTCAGTAGTGCTCGTTCACGTGCTCAAATAATGAAGCATCAAGAACAAGCAAAAGGGTTCAAAGGTTGCGGCCTAAAATGTTGAGTAACACTGTCCCACACAGTTTGTTCTCCCTTGCCGTTTAAATACGTTATAAAAGTGCCAACAATAAAATATAATTGAGCCTCGTCGCAGCAATAGAAGCCATAACATTATATGGCGCAGCCATTATTATCAAGAGACAATAAACTTAAATTTATACTGCCTTGGCTAACCTGTTGATAGTGATGTTGTATTGTCTTAGTATATAATAAACATAATTCTGTAATATTAATTATACAACGAAGCCCCATATGGTGTCGGGATTAAGAATATACCACCACCCCATCTCCTCCCGTGGGTGTCGTAAAAGTCGACTAAGGGATTAGCCGTAAGATGGGCAGCAGCGTCCTTCGAGTACATTAACAGCAGGTAAGGACGGGTGGACACGTAGATCGTTATTGATAATGCTTATGTCGTGCTCTCGTGCGGAGTGGAGCATGTGGTCGCTGCATCTAGCGTCCGAAACTAACGCTCAAATGTTTATTTAATACAAATTGGTGACGACTCAATCAAGTCATTCGCCTGGTGGTAAGCGTCAAACCTGCCTTTAACAATTATTGTAATGAAACCCAGGGCTAGTCCTGCGGATACGACACTCCACTCGTTACCTCGAGATATTGACGAGAGATATTTAGTCTCTTATGCCCAGCAATTTCAATAGCTGCAGTGCCTTCTAACCGAACATTACTGATATTTAAAGTTTAAACACTACTGCTTGGAGTACCTACCTTTTTTTTATTTATGTCCAGTGGAAATTCTACATGAAACTTCCTTCACACCGGGGAAGGGTGAAGGGGTACCGGCTAAAACCACTAGAGCGGTCATCTTCGGCACCGAAGGGGGGCTCCAGGTCCTCGTAAGATCACACTAGATGGAGTACCAACCTAGACGGACTCTTGCAATAAGAGACCTGCTAACAGTTAAAATGCGTAAATGTTTAACTATAGCACAGCTTCCACAAACTGATGAAATCGGGTGATCACCGATACTGTAAGTATCGTGTGTGCTTTGACCCTAAAATAAACGCCCGGAATGCTCCCATTCGCCCGCTACCCACCTCAATCTTCGCGTGCACCTTGCTACCATTCGGCCATTAGAGAGAAAGAAAGAAAGAGAAAAAATCAATTTATTCTTTGAAAAAGTATGGTTCACATATCCCTAATTAGGTATGTCGGCTATGTACGCATTCAAATTTTACAAACCTTTTACTGACTCTTTGAATAAAGAACCTTTATATGAAAGTCATAAATATTCGCAGCATATCGCGTTACATTTGATGGGTGTATAATTATACCTGACTGCCGACCCCTGAGTTCCAATTAAATAATAATTATGCTACTAGAACCGGGTACGGTTTTGAGTTACGTTTGCATGTGCGGGTAAAGGTGTATTTTTTGTTTGGTGTTCAAATTTGATGTTGTTTTTTACGTTGGGGTTTTGGGATTTGGCCAAATGATTTTTATGTAGTAATGTCTTAGATTTTCGCGATTATTACACATTATAATAAAACACTTTTAAACGGATTCTATCGCGTATATTTTGATTTTTGATTTTTCTGACGTTTCGAATACTTTGCAGCATTCGTGGTCGCAGGATGACTAAGGTGACAGGCGTCGTTACAGATTTTAAAAAGTTATTTTATTTTATCTACCGTACAATTTTAATCAAAAAATTAGTTTCGATGCACGCAGTAATCACTCACAGTGTCTTGATGTTTCTTAGTGCGGTATCTTGTTTGGGATTTTATTATTTTAATGACTGGATTCCAAACAGGTGGTACCTGCCAACCATCTTCTCTATTAAAATTAGGATGTTTTTTAATTTCAATAGCCTCACGAAACATTCTAGGTACATATCGGTTCTCTTTCGCGAGTACTTGAGGTTGATCAAAACGAAGATAATGGTTTGGTTTGCCTAAGGCATGTTCACACACTGCAGACTTTGTGGAGCGTCTATGCTTGACGTCAGCTATATGTTCTTTTATTCGGGTGGCTATGCTACGCTTTGTTTGCCCTATGTATGATAAACCACAATCACAGTCAATCTTGTAGACCCCTGCATCTTGTAAGGGTATGTGACATTTCACTGGTTTGAGAAGTTGGCTGATCTTCTTGTGCGGCTTGAAATAGGTTTTTATAGAAGCACGCTTTAAGATATGACCAATTCTGTCCGTGACTCCCTTAATAAATGGTAAAACAGCGGGCCGTCGATCAACCGTGGTGGGTTTCGGGCGGCTTCTGCGACGGGGATGTGGAGCTTTCAAATTGTTATTTTGAAGAACTTGCTTCACATGGTTAAGCTCCCCTGCCAGGTGGTCGGCGTCGCAGATGCCGTGTGTTCTCTGTAACAAAGATTTGGCCACAGTAGCTAACTGACAAGGATGGTGGTGAGATTCACCGTTAAGGTACCTGTTTGTATGGGTAGGCTTTCTATACACAGTGTGGCTAACAGAATGATCTGGATTATGGATGAGAAGTATGTCAAGAAAGGCTAAGCAATTGTTATCCTCCAATTCCATAGTAAATTGAATTTTACTGTGTATTGAATTTAGGTGT
This sequence comes from Diloba caeruleocephala, assembly GCA_947459985.1. Taxonomy (NCBI): domain Eukaryota; kingdom Metazoa; phylum Arthropoda; class Insecta; order Lepidoptera; family Noctuidae; genus Diloba; species Diloba caeruleocephala. The sequence goes on along the minus strand of OX381627.1, from coordinate 7,082,958 downwards.
TTTAGGAATGCAGAGACCCTATTGTGACGCAAGATGGTAAATGTGTCATCTACGTACCGTTTGAACATCTTTGGTTTAGCCGGGGCTGTCATCAGTGCTCTCTCCTCAAAGTCCTCCATGAAAATATCGGCGACTACAGGAGAGACCGGTGAACCCATGGCCACACCGTCAGTTTGTAGGTAAAACTCATTGTCCCACAACAGGTAGCCGTTGGTAAGGCAGTGCTCAAGTAACTCTGCATATTGAAGAGGCATGTCATGCTCACTTAACCTTTTCTTAACAACATCCAGGCAGTCCTTTACTGGTAAATTGGTAAATAAGGACTGCACATCAAAACTGACCATCACTTCGCTTTCAGCCAGTTCAAGGTCTTTTATTTGGCTGACAAAGTGATAGAAATCCTTCACATATGTGCTAGACGTTCCACGAAGTTTTGAGAGTATCTTCGCTAGATGTTGTGCCAGTTTGTAAGTTGGTGTATCAATCTGGCTTACTATTGGTCGTAGGGGAACATTGCTTTTGTGAATTTTCGGCAACCCATACAGCTTTGGTGGTTTTGCGCAAGATGGAATTAATGTTTTTACGTCCAATTCTAAGATGTCGGAGTGTTTAGATATTAACTCAGAGGTCTTTTTGAGAATCTTGTTAGTTGGATCTTTGTTTACCTTTTTATATGTACTTTTGTCCGACAGAAGTTCTTGAATTTTATGTTTGTAATCGGACGTGTTCATTATAATTAAACGTCAGGAAAATCAAAAATCAAAATATACGCGATAGAATCCGTTTAAAAGTGATTTTTATGTTTAAATTCCTGAAACGAACTAAACAACACAACGAAATGTTCTCGTCTAATGTCCAAATTAAAAATATAGCATCACTTCATCAGCTTCCGTGGATGTCGTAAAAGACGACTAAGGGATCGTCTTACTTAACTTCCGTATAACAGTAGCCGTACTGCGCTTACCAACCCGCCTGCAAACCTTTGTGAGTACTGGCAAATTCCCCCCAATTTGACGACACATTTGTGAAAATCTATGGCGGAGGCCTTTTTTCCAAAGTAAACGTCTCTAGGCTGATACGATGATGATGATGAACTTAATGCTGCCAACTCAACTACATGCTGGAAATGAGATTGAGAGATTATGACTAGATTTCTTTTTTCTTTCTTTAAAAGTAAATTCAAAGAACAATGTGTAGTCCATTTTTTATTCGTCGTCCAGTAGTTTTTATTTTCTTTATTTCTTTAGAGGCTTTTGGCCATAACATAACCATGTCAGCCCCATCGTAATCCATACACAAAGCTATTAAACATAAAATACACTTTGTTAGGTAAGAGAGTCGCACACGAACTTATAAATTTTACAAGCCTCAACACAACATGGCTGCTGCTTTGAAAAGCACCCAAATCTAACTTATTGACATTTAATTCGGCTAGTAAAGTTTCTCTTTCCCTATTATTGCGGACACATTCTACCAACAAGTGATGCACATCTTCTACACAGTAGAAATTTATCTTGAACTTCATTCACCCCGGGGAAGGGCAAAAGGGCATGTCAGAGTCCTACTGGCTAAAACCACTGCAGCGGTCATCTTCAGTAGCGAAGGGGGACTCCAAGTCATCATATGATCACACTAGAGTTAATATACATATAGATCTACGTAGTCAAAGTTTGTATTTTTAGAGAAAAAGCTAGCGTTTGGCTACGGACTACTATATCAACTGATATGAAAACGTCAACTGCTAAACATGGGCTCCCAATGATCATTACAATAAGAGGTTATAGGGTATGTTGCCATGATCATCACGCTTGACAGGTGGATTGGTGATCGCAGTTATGTCCTATAATTTCACCGACAGTTAATTTAGGTACTAATTTTCACTTGAGAAGTAACAATTGGCAAACAAATGATTAATTGTCATTTCATCCGATACACAGCAACAAGTTTATGAAAGGTAGGGCATAGCAGGGTTTCCTGCTCAAACTGGGAGCGGCCCGATTGGGGTAGAGCCTCCACCTTATATAACACATAACATAACTTAAAAACACTGCTATTTTGCAGTATTGTGATCCTATGGTGAGTAAGGTTGCCAGTGCTCTTCAAGGAAGCGTTGAGTGGGCAGTACAGGGGACCGGTGGTGCTATATTACCGTGATTGTTGTGCGAGGCTATGGCGTGTTGGCGCGGCGGTCAATTTTACACCAGCCAACCGAATGCCGTCGCGTGTGGCACTACAAATCAGCAAACTGCGATGGATTTCGTGAGTTGTACGCATCATGCCCATGGAGGTTATAAATTTGTACTAGTAAAGATCGATTTAAATCGTTGATTCTAGGCACGATGTACACCAGAGATTCCTACTGTGTCGTGGGTACAGTTTACAGCTGTCAATCGTACACGCACAAACACCCAGACACGAAACAACCATCTGTATATTACACAAATATTACTTCGGTGCGGTAATCAAGACCGGGACACGCAGCACGGAAAGTCGATTGGGCTAACCGCTTTTCCCGCCCTATTAATGTTTTGATATCAGCAGCTGACAAGCTAAGTACGACATTCCCTTTATTTTCCTTCACAGTAAAATTACACGTCAGGCCAAAAAAAAACCATATTTAAGTGTAAGTATCTTATCAAGGGTAATTTATGGCTAATTGTCCGAGTCACGAAAAAGGAAGCCAAGAAAGAAATACTTAACACATTTCGTGTCACTTTTTATTGTTTTCTTCGCGTTTTTATCGGAGACTACTTTATTTATGAGACCGTAAAAGTACCAAATTGACGTTAACTAGATAATGTAAAGAAGTGCTCGCCGGTAAAGTTCGGGGCTGAATAAGAAGGGGCCTTAATTTGTATCGTAATTATCTACTAAATACGCCTACACTTTTCCTTTGCTAAATTTATTTTGAAAAAAGTCAAGAGTAAGAGAATTTCAGATTATGATTTTTATATTCTTAATAAACTACTATTATAAGTGTTTGTATGTTTGGCGATCCATCAGGCTGAAACGCTAAATAGTTTTTTTTTATACAATGTGATGGCTAGATGAATTAGTCATTCGCTTGATGGTAAGCGTCATGCCTGCCCATAACAATTGTAATGCAACGCAGGACTATTTATTTATTTATTTCACAAATTACAATTGTCATTACAGGTTTCAACCCAATCCAACAATGTAGTTACACAAAAGACAGATAACTAATCGTCACCTTCTCGAATTCTGCCAATGAGCAAGTAAAAATATCAAGCCGTAGCGAGATGGTGTTGAGTATTCGTGCTGCTCGAACAATGGGTGCAAATTTTAAACTGTCTTATTAATAAACGTGGACTAAATCAAGATTAACTTTACTCCAAGTATTAAGTCGGTACTAACAAATTTCGGTATTAATAAACATAGAGAAGAAGGGAGTAGACTATTCCAACTCTACTCTCGGAGTAAAAGTTAATCCTTGGCGCTGCATAGTTTAACGGCTGATTATGTGTAGACTAGCTGTGCTGCTGTGTACATATTTAAGAATTTTGTAATTTATGCCAACTATTCTAATTTACGCACGTTTGTTTCATTAATTCATATGTCTTCCAAGATGGATAGAGATTATTATATTGACGATTTGAGGGTGTTAGATGAAAATAATGAGGTTAGAATAAAAATTGTTAGAATACAAATGAAATTTTATAAAATTCGTAAGAATCCATTGAAGGAACTTCCAGAAGCTGAGTATATATCTAAGTGCAGATTTTCTCGGTCTACTGTTTTCGTTTCCGTTATTGACACGGTGAAAAATTATTAAACAGGTGATGCAACAGGTGGCTTTATCTGGTGGTGCAAGAGGTGGCTTTATTCCTCCGCTTCTGAAAGTTTTGACTGCAATAAGAACACGAGCGCGTGGAGAGGTAAAATTTACTACAATCATTTCGTAGGCCAAAAATCTTCTACTATCTCAGTTTTACCATTTTTATGTTTTTTTTATTTCTAATATAATAATGTATGACTCAATTAAAGAGATTCATGACGATGCAGGTCTAAGTGGACTGAGTTAGTCACCAATATCTCTTATATGCAAACTTTCAATAACGTGCGCGTAATCACTGAGGGAAATAATTGCTGTAACAGTAAAAATAAATATCAAAAACAACCACGATACAAATCAAAAACACAATATCTATCGACATGCTTTACCATTTCTTCTTCATCCCAATTAACGAAACGACTGCGTTTTTGACTCATATTCTAGGAAGGAATTTCTCCGAAAAGGCAATAACCGTATATCCACACGTTTAACAAACAGCGAGTAGTCAAACTCAAAATATTGACAGAATGAGAGACGTTGTCAATGAGCATTCAGTTCAATATGTTCATTCAATTCATTCAATTTTTACTTTAAAACTGAGACTCCTTGCGCACGTGTTAAATGTTTAGTCCGAAGTTACTCCATGTTTATTAATAGCATTGTAAAAATGAAGTTAATACTTGGTAACTCCGGGATTAACTAGTCCAAGTGTAACATCGGAGTAAGTTAAGAATAGGCCATTTTTATTAATAAGACAGAAAATGTTTGTGCGGGCTACCGGTACCTCAAACAACTTCCTCCTCGGCCCCTGCCGCAGCTTGGTGTTAGGAATGAACAGCCCCAACGATTCTAATATTTGTGGGTTATTTAGTTTGCTACGGAAGACTAGTCCTGATATATAGTAAGTAGGAAACACAGACGATGGTAGACCACACTATGGCCGTGCGCATAATGAAGGTTGAGGAGAAGCGTTCAGTACGACATATCGAGATAATAACTAAGTACGAATGGATACCTGCACCCTGATTAGCTAAAAATAGCGACAGCAGACGCGACAGCGGCTATCGCGCAGCCAACGATCCACCGGTGGCAAATTGCCTGAAATTGGAAGGCGAGGATGCAATTTTTAGTTCATTGATCGTCCGACAGAGTGAGCGTCGACAATCCTCGCATGATTCATCGCTATCGGCAAATAAGTGATCCCAAAATGACGTTTGACAACGGCGTCTGCTCGTTTTCCACCTGTCGCAAACCATCTGTGAGATATGTAATCAGCACGCTGATGTGTGTGCCTGGAAGTGCGATGGTACAAAAAAAAGTATGGTGGGATCAGTTCGTGAAGCTCCCCTGCATGCTTCCTGAAGTACAGTCTGTAGAAGACCGACAGGCAACATTATGTGTTAGTCCACTAAAAGTCTTCAGTTATATCGAAGATTTTGAAATGGACAGTACCAAACTGCGACATTATCTAATCTATTAAGAGCGCTTTCTAATCTAATCTTCTATCTAAATGTCACAGCGGCTTGCCCGCTTAATTAAAACAGGTGAGTGGCAAAGCCGTGGCCGCTGCAAGCTTCATTCGGGCCCGAAACTGCGAACTATTCTTACACACTGTTATCGTATAAGCGTTTGTATGAATGGTGGCTTTGTAATGTCAAAAGGTCGTGCCTATACATAAATCAAACAGCCTTTAGAATATTGTCAGTGAAAATGAGAGTAGTCAGCCCTCGCGAAGCCCTAAAAGAACGGCCCAATTTACCTCCATAAATTTCCACATAACAGTGTCATAATTTTAAGCACTAATTTACTTCAAGGCCAATTGGAATCTAAATCGAACACCTGTCCTAGTATAGGGCAATAATACCCTTTAAAGTATCTATTGAAGGGTCTAAAACTCGTAAAAAATATACATATTATTGAAATTTATTGCATAACGGGGAAAGGAAATAAGTATTGGTTTTAATTCACGACTACAGGTTATTTCCGGAATTTCTAATAATATTCCTCATTGAACGGGAGATTGTGTAATATTTCTGTGGAATTTGAGTGATAACTTTGTTACTAATAGCGAATACATAGATAAGTAACTATAGGTAACGTACCAACATCTACCAAGTCCCTAATTCATTTGACGATACGTTGATTTTTGACGGCATGCTTGGCGCAGTGGCTAAGTAAATTGGCTTTCTGCTCTACGTGTCGCGGGTTCGATCCCCGCATGGAACAAATATTTATACAACCTACAGATAGTTGTTTCGGGTCTGGGTGTATGTGCGTATGAGATGTATGTCTGTAAACTACCCAGGACACAGGAAAATGCTAGAGAGGTCACTATAGAAAAAAAACATGTTCAGTGACATGGCTTTCGTCAAAGTAAAGGTCAAAATAGATTTTTTTGAAGATATTATAATTTGGCTCATTTGATGAGAGTCAAATTGGGAGTTGCGTACGTATTTCTTCATGAAATTCAATAGTATGAAGTTGGCCGTGAAAGGTGTTGCTCTTCTTCTCTTAGATTATGTCTTCTGTGGAGTATCTTCCACAAATTCGCCAATGTCATATATAAGGCAACGTTGTACGGTATTTATATTAATCAATCCTTACACATTCATCAAATATATTTCAAAAATGAATCATAGCTACAAATATATGTCGGCAACGTCGTACGGTTTTCAATTGTTTCAAGAGTTTTTATCATAATTTCGGCCGAGTGAAGTCCACTGCTGGACACAGGCCTCCCCCAAAGATCACCTCAACGGCCGATATGGGTGGGTACTTTTATGACACCCACTGGAGGAAATGGGGTAGTGGTATTCTGAGCCGGCACCACACGGCAAGATGACTCGGACACTGATGTGCCGGTGTGGGTTATAGTTGGTTTACAGTCGCCTCCCCTCCGTTAGAGGGCGAGACCGCTTTAGTCACCCCTCTGAGATGTACCTTAAGGCATTTTCGGCTTCTTTCGTCTTTCTTTTCATGTGATTAGTGGCCATTGTAGTGTTATGTCAGAGTTGTTCGAGCTGCTCAAAAGCCTCGAATTTTGCTTGATGACAACCGTCTAATGAAACAATCGCGACCTTGCCCACGAAGACACACAGTTCAAATACCACTATGCAGTCACCTATCCATAGACTGACCGCGCCGAGCGTTCCTTAATCTTGCGATCGTTTACCGATCAGTGAGTGCAAATAACTATGAGCGCCTCTTTTCGGCTGAAACGATGACATCATAAGGAACAAAATGAACAGAAACCGAAATTGTTGACGGTAATCATGTCTTTGTAATGTTTGAGCAATTAATAAACATTAACCATCTTAATCCTGCAGTGACGTAGTTGATGACCTTTTCCTTATTCCCCATGTTTATTAAGACGTACTATTTATATTTAGCTTCATGCTGCCATACCAAAATTTTGCATTATTACGAAATGCTTGACGTATTAAGGATTTAATGAGAGAACTGATTATAATACTTGTCGCAATAATCCAAAGCTACGTTCATCATAGTTCGTGGTAGCGTGGTTTACGGACTCACTTCTTTAACATGAGGTTGCTAGTTCAAAACCTGGCATATATTGATGTACTTTTTCATCATTACTCTAAAACACCACTGACTTTAAGTGAAGGAAAACATCGTGACGAAATCTGGATCTAATGATCTGAGGCCAATTCTCGTAATTAATTTACACTATAACTGAAACTTAACCAAACTGAGATTAAATTATGAATTTACCAAAATAATGGTATTCTGCTACTGTTAAAGTTAAGTCGGATTTCTGTATAATCTCGATCTCCTCCTTTCAATCTCAGCTTTGACGTTAATTTTATGTCAATTTTGTACATGTGACAGTTCAAAATGTTAGCAGAATACCGTTTTGACTTCGATCAACTTTCGATTCCTTTTAGATCTCATCACAGTGTTCACATTTGACGTTGTTTGTTAGTTTAGGAGAATACCATTTGTGACATTTACGACACCGAGACTAGATCGGAACTATATTTTGAACATTTTTAAATTACGAGAATTGGATATCGCCGACACGCCGTGAGCAAGCTTGTTGATCAATGCTATAAGAAGAGGCCATAGCCCATGCCTTGAAATGGGACAGTTACAGATAGATATTGATGTTCACACACTGATCTGACTTTGCATTGTAAATTAAATGCAAATTATTCAGATTCAAAAACCGTCACGCATCAACAAGTTCTTTGTCCATCTATACCGTACTATTAGAAAATCATTATAATCACCATTTCAGTCGGAAGACTTCCTCCGGTGGATTTAGACTTCCCCCAAAATTCGCAAAAACGTGCATCCAGCGGATTTCCGCAATCTTCACCAGGTCATCGGTCCACCTTTGTAGTGACCCTGGTGTCGCTAGTGGAATAATACTCGAAGATAGCTTGATGATAGGCATATATTACTACTAATTTTAAATAATCGTTACCAAAAAACCAACCCGCCTGCCAAGAGTGGAGTACTGGAAAATTCCCCCCAAAATTACTTAATTGACGATACGATACGACTTAATTGTGGAATCTATCGAAGAGTTATGGAGTATAGTTCTATGTCTGATATGGTGATGATGATGAATAATGTCCACATACGTATTGAACTGACTTTTCATTGTAAAAACAAGTTCTTTGTTTGTGTATACAGTAGTATTACAAAATCGACATGACTTCAGCCGAAAGACTTCCTCCGGTGGAAATAGGCCTCCTCTATTTTTGTGCCATCTCATACATTACTGAATGTCTTGTTATTATAATCTCAATATACACAATATGCCTGTTCCTCTCTCCAGTCAGGATGTATCTCTGTTTTGTAGTTTGGCAGTCTCAAAATAAAGCAAACTAACCTGAGCCTAGAAAAAAAAATGGGTAGTATAAATACAAATATGGATAACCAAATGCTATTACGAGGTATGTACTAATACGCACTTACCTTCTTCTATCAAGCTGGTACTTAATAATATCACTACGCTCACGTTAAAATTGAAATTAGAAACCGTCGCTAAGCTGTCGGATGCGCTCGGCTGCCTGCAGCGTATTTTGAATTTTGTGCTAGGATTAATGCACAACCATCGTTCGAAACGTTCGTTTCGTTCGTTGATGACCCGTATTATTCTATATAATATAAATTCAGTGCCAGAAAAAGTAGAAAAGTAGAGAAGAAATGCTGATGTATCATAACATCATCACCTTACCAAAAAATATTTAATACATATCAATGTGACGTATAAATGAAGAATAAAAAAGAAAATAAATTGAGTAAAACAAACTCGATGCAAAACGAAAATAAAACTAAGACTGATCGCCTACCATATTCTGAAGATGCAGACTCTGAGGTTGAAAACAGTCTCCAGTTCGATACAGACAGTGAACCAGATGTATCAATAGGTCAAAAAACTTTGGTGATATAGAAGGTTTGTTTTGCCGTAGAGTGTTTTCTGAAGATATGGAAAGAGAAACTTGGATCAAATGCTAATGTGTAGGCTCTGGACATTGATTGGACTGGTCTAGAGTTTGACATATGGTGCGATTTCTGCAAGTAAATTAAGTTACTTTTTATTTTTGACTATAATTATCTGACCTCGTATAAGGTAATATTATTTTGGTTGTCTTATTCTAACATTCCATATTTGGGTACCTATTCCATATTTAGATCCCTTTTCGTTACTTTGGTTTTTATATTTTTATGTAATGATTATAAATATATCTAACACAAGATTGCTTCAAACTCAATTCAGATTACTAATGCAAAAATGTATAGTTAGGATTATTGTAAAACTTTTTTAATTTGTTATGTGTTTTGTTTTTATATCTATAAATCAAAATGGTATTCCATATTTGGTTACTTTCCTCTATACATTTATAAATATATTAAAAATTTCATTTATATTTTAATTAGCACCCCAAAAGTGGCCTTTTGTGAGTGAAGTTTTTGTGTTTATATAATCATTTTAATATGGTAATAGCTCTGTAGTGTTCCCGGCAAATATTATCAACCATCTCCACCCATTGGTGTCGTAAAAGGTGACTAAGGGGAGGGGAGACCAAGAGGAGCGCCAGCAGTCCTTCTGTGTGCTAATAACAAACTAACAATATACTGCGATTGCCGATCCGCTTGCCAAGCGTGATGTGGTGATCGTTTACTGTTGTGAACAACTAAGGGCTGATGTGTAGGTATGTGAATAAATAATAATTTCTCACTAATCTCATTTGGTTCGTATCGATAGTACTTAGTATAATACTGGGAATAGCTCAGGTCACAACACAAGTTCATGACTAATTTCCACTGGACGCCAGTAAAAAAAAAGGGTGCATGGCTTTGTATCGGTAGAGTGGGGACCTCTGGCGGTAGTGGGCTGCTACGTCTCCTCCAATTGTCTCTTGCCGACTAGGAGAGATACTAGACGGGATGGCGCGCAGCATTTGCTGTAAATTTCCTCTGTCAAATATTCCTGTTATCCCGCATTGTTACCATACAGTTTTCTACAGTACATACACATCATTTGGTGTGTTTCGTATGTGTCAGGATACCACAAAAAGTAATCAACAGAGTACTTTATAATATTGAAGTAATCTCTCTTCCACTACAGCATACACAAGTTATACAATCTTCCTACTGATAATGTTTATGACTTGGGTTGTGAGGCGGTGCAAAAGTAAAAAACAGCCTAGCGACCATCCTTCTGAAGCGTAGCTTGCGTGATCAAACTCTTTGATTTGCGTATATTACGAAAAATAGGTACAATTTGGTTGCGTAACTATTGGTAATGGCCGCTTCGGGTTGCGTCACTGGTTTGTGACAATCAACATTGGCAGCCATTGTATTCGTATAACAACCGGGACGACAGCTTAATGTACTCTCCGAGGCAGAGCGAATAACATAAGTATCGTTTTCTTATCAAATAATTCCCAAAGTTGTAAGCATACTACAATCTGATTAAACCCCTGTGTAAGGAACATGAAAGAAAGGCCAAGTCTTGACCTCCCAAGCTCCTATACTAGTGTACTCAGTAGGGACTAATGGAATTTTCTCATTACACACAATATTATTAACTCCGCTATTACAACTTATATTTTCCATTTAACGTGGCACATAAGCCGCCATCGTCAATATAGTTACAACATTATCACTCGTAAAATTGCTTTTCTTTATTTTACAAAGTCCATATCAACCTCCGTTTAATCGATAGTAAATATGAAAGTACGTAATGCGATTTTAATAAAATGTCGTGTCGTGATATTAGTCTGCACGTGTCTTCTGCTATACATGAACTGAGAATTAGAATCTTGCTGTGTAAGGTTGTGACGAAGTCGTGCTTAATCTTCATTTCAATCAACCTCTTTCATGACTTCATACCTTCTATCTCCATCACTGGCCACCTCATGTTTCATTCTTTATGAAATTCAAATCAAAATTCAAATTTAGTATGTGGTATTGAATCGTTCTTCATATTTTGATATTTCCATTCAGAACGCTGGATGTGTGTGGTTTGACACGCAGCTGTCGTTTGACAAACAGTCTGCAAAATTTTAAAAGTTTATTTTTAACTAGCTTTAATAATTATGATAGTAAGCTATATTTCAAAATATAAAACATCATTTCATTAGTTTGAAGTGATAGTTGAGCTGACCAACTATATACCCATAATATAACAATATATATAGCGTTTCATTCAATACATCATCCGTACTCCGTTACTTTGCTGCCGTGGAGGAAGCCTTCCACAACAGCTACTCGATGGAAAACTCGGAGGGGAGGCACGGTGCCGAAGATGACCCCTTCGCCCATCACCGGGGCGAAGGAAGTTCATGAAGTATTTCCACTGGGCGCCATTAAAAAAAGGTGCTCCGTGACAAGGTCTTAAGACAATATTGCCATAATCACAAAAATTGGCATTGATTGGTGATCACAGGCTGCTCTGACTGCTCTCTCTGCGTAGAGGAGATTAGTGTCGTTTATTTACAAAGCTTCCCAAAATTTTAATGAATATAGGTAGTCTCACACTCAATTCAATTACAAACCTAATCTTTAATCTACAGAGGTTTCTGCCGAAAGTTACGTTGTTGTTACTTCAGGTAACTTGGGACTTAGGGATACATATTCAGCTCTCCGAATGTTTTAATACAACACGGGAATTTCCCCCAGGAGAATTACCTGCAATTGATTTTATTACAGAAGCGTAAGGATTCTGTATTGATCTCGGATTGGAGAGGAATGCTTACTGTGCTAATCTAAAAGAGGCATGTATCAATGTTGTAAGTATAGTTACAGGAATAATGATCCACACAGATCGTAAAGTTTAAAAGAATTTATTATAAATACGGAATTTATGTTTAGTATAGTTTTTTTTACATTTATATTTAATCACAATGACTTATTGAAAAGTTTTTAAGGGAATCAGTTTGTGGTAATAGCACTTAGAAGAAGTTCCTATTTGTTTAATAACTATATAATATAAAAACTGAACAAGAGCGACTTGAACTCGCGTGCTCCGTGCGATGAATATGTTATCTTTCTTATTATTTTCAAAAACTGACCCAAATTTGGTTGTCGTAACTAAAATATATTGTCTAATGTTGAATTCGGTCTTGTACCAATTACTAATCCCACGAATATCGTAGTTGAAAAACATGTTCTCCCATACATTCCAACGGCAAACGTAAGTTTGTACGCACAATATAGAAAGATTTACCATGTTCTTTTAAGACCATAGACTTCTTATAGGTTTTCCAGTAAACTATAGGTAAAGATTATACCTATTACCAATTTTTGTTTCTCAGTACTTTTGTATGTAAGGGTCCTTGGGAATGGTCAATTTCCGTCAATTTTATATTATAGGATCACTCGTGTATCTGTCTGTCTGTCACAGCCAATTTGCTCCGAATCTACTGGACCGATTAAGTTTAAATTTGGTACACATATGGAATCCTGCAACCCAAACACGAACGTGTAACGTAAATAAACGAACTTTGACTATGTGAGTGACCCTTCTGGGGCGCATATTAAAAGATTAATGATTTTTTGTATATAACTTTAAAAGTACCAATATAATTTAAAATAATATCATCATTTCGGCCGAATGAAGTCCACTGCTGGACACAGGCCTCCCCCAAAGATCACCACAACCACCGAAATGGATGTGTTGTGGGCTCATTGGGGGGTTTTGCCATAATCGCCACGCTTGGCAGGCGGGTTGGCGATCGCAGTTGAGTTGTTAATGTACTCGAAGGACGCTGCTGCCCATCCTCCAGCTAATCCCTTAGTCGACTTTTACGACATCCAAGGGAGGAGATGGGGTGGTGGCATTCTGAGCCAGCACCACACGGCAAATAATAAAATAAATATATTTGCAAACTGTATCGTGTAACGTCTGCTTTCACACCCGGGACATCACCATCGCTGTCGACGTCTGGGAGGTGAGCGATATTTGTGCGCTATCTGACTCACCGCCATCACCCACCATCCCACCACGAACCGGTGTAACCGGGCGCGGCACAAGCTTGCCGCGCTTCTTGGTCGCAACCGCAGCCAGCACTGGAAAAGCCTCTCCGGCCGGGGCGCTCTGCGCCTCCGACCTATTCTCCGATATGGATTCGGGTGTCGATTCCTCGCCAATATCATATATTTTATTTTTTCCATCCATATGCAACTAAAGACGTCCACTGCTGAACAAAGGTTCCCTAATAGATTTCCACAATTGTGTCCTAATTTTGGGGGGAATTTGCCAGTACTCATCACGCTTGGGAAGCCGATTGATGGGCGCAGAATGACTAACTGTACCACAGGATTGACATAACTTTTCGTAATGCTCACATTTGTGGATGTCGTAAAAGGGGACAGTGGAATTAACCGGAGGATGGGCAGCAGCTTCATCGAGTACACATTTTTTTTAACTCAACGACTATCGCCAACCCGCCTGCCAAGCGTGGCAATTATGGCATAACCCCCCCAATAAGCACACAACACACCCAGACCGATCGTTGTGGCGATTTTTGGGGAGGCTTGTGTCCAGCAGGGGACTTAATTTAGCTGAAGTGAGGTTGATGATGATAATAAAAAAAAATACAAACCGTTCAGCTACGTATTTCTAACTAAGCGAAAGAGGTCCACCGGTGAGTCCGTTTAAGCTAGGCAGCGTTCGTAAAAATTTTGCAATGTTTACGTCTCTTTTTGTTTATTAATTTATTTAACCAACTTATACTACAGGATCTACACATATACGTTTGTGAACTATACCGCAGTGCCTCTAGACGAAAGACTAGTCGTTGGCCTTATCGCGAAAGACTTTGAAGTGTGTGTTACCATCGATGGTATTTAGGCACAGAGACTATATGGGCTTCGTTAAAAAGCTCAAGATCACTCAGCGAGCTATCCTGGAGAGAGCTATCCTTGGTATGTTTTCTTATTTAATTCCAATAAATAAAAGACAACCTTGAAACTATCTTAAAACATTAGTAAGTAAATAAAGACGTGATACTGATAGATTGTTCCATATCCGCCACAACAGCCCCCTAGGAAAATACCTTCTCCCATTTAACTAATGATTTTCCACAAAAAAAGATTGATGGTGTGTCGCTCAACTATGGGAGTGACTCACGCAAAATACTGAAGACTTTACTGACATTTAACTAAAGACCTATCCTATCATTGGAACTGTATGTCATCGGAGGTGAAGCTACAATGGACAACTTGGCGGATTGACCTTGATATTTCACTGGAACTATAGACTTATTGTAGGAATAGGTACATTGTACGAACAGACGCGTTCGGTTAGGTTCAGGGATCATAGTTCAGCGGTCGTTGACCTTACCCGGCTAGAGCAGGAAGTGAAGATATGTAATCTTTAACGATTTGGCTGATACAGTCGGGTCAGTACGGGTCGCGGGTTCGATTCCCGCGCGGAACAAATATTTGTATGATCTGCAGGTCCGGATCTGGGTGTATTGTGTGTGGAATTGATGTGTGTAAACCCGTATTTAGAAAAAAGTAAAGATTTTTAGATTTTTAAGGAATACTACACCTAAGATTATTGTGGCACCAGTGGGCGGCTACAGTGTGATCATACGAGGACCTGGAGTCCCCCTTAGGTGCCGAAGATGACCGCTCCAGTGGTTTTAGCCGGTAGGAGGCCCCTTCGTCATTCCCCGGGGCGGAGGAGGTTCATGAAGAATTTCCACTGGGAAAAATAAGGGTAGAGTAGGTGGCATACGACCACGTTAATGTCCTCTACATGGCACTATATTCAATTAAATGGAACGTCACATAGCCTGTAAACCAGCGGACGATCAAGACCTATTAAGACATTTCCAACGATACCTCATTTGTCAAATTGTAATAAGTAGTTTAGAAGTTGCGAGGGAACAGATCAACATACATACATAACCATATACATACCCACATACATACATACGCACCCACATGCATACAAACCGGTAAAATCACAACCTTCCTTTTTGGTTCGCCGTAGTCGGGTAAAAAAGAGATGACAACCCAAGAAAATGAAAACAAAAAAAGTTGAGAGAAAATTTTCTTTTAGTATACCACGTATTTAAAACGAACTAAAAAGTATAAAATATTTTCTCTTTAAGGAAATATGAACTAAAAACTGCTTGTTTATTCATATTTAAATAATGAGAAATTATTTTATACTTCTGAGTTCGTTTTAAAAATCGTGGTTTGATATTTAATTGTTTTACCACAATAAGTATTTTTAAAGGATATTATTTTGCTGCCCAGTCATCTGAGTCACTTTTCGATTAGAGGGTATTCCCTCTTCTACTCCTTAATCAAGAAAGCTCAGATATCACAAACACAAAATAAAAACTTCCATTCTTCCTCAAAAGCAAGACTAAAATGAAAACCGCCATAGATTTTTATAACGAGACTGTTTTGTTGGTTATAATTAAAGTGCCGGATACAGAGTAAAACAAAGGAGGCATTGAAGACGCGACTTTCCATTGCCGACGGCTGTGTTTAAGGATGGGTGACGCCAGACCATTATAGGGAACAGGTGCGATTGTCTTTAATGCAGACTATGATTTTGATGTTTATTTTCAGCTTATGTTTTATTCACGAAGGATAGGATTTCACATATTACATATATATCTCTCATTTTTTAGATTCATTAGCTACGATTATCTTAGCCGTGTGGCGTCCGGATTAAGAATGTAGCACCAGTCCATCTCCTACCGAGATGTAGTGAAAGCGACTAAGGCATTCTAAAAACGAGGGATGGGCAGCAGCGTCCCGTCTGTGGAACCCTGTCCATACTGCGCCCACCAACCCGCCTGCCAAGCGTGGTGAGTACGCACTGGCAAATTCCCCTCAAAATGATAACACAATTGAAAAAGTCTATGGGGGATGCATTTGTTCAGCAGTGGATGGATGTCCTATGGCTGATGATGATGATTATGCTTTGTCCATAAAACCCGCGACCCGTAACGCCGAAAGGCAATCGCTTAGTGACCGCGCAAACTGTGCCATCTGATCTAACGCTAATCCTTCATACGCATATGCATGACACTCTCACTAATTATGCTCCCCAAATATTTTGTCACCACGACCCAAACACGTTCCAAATTAGAGTGGATAAGCTTATAAGATCGGCACGTGCTTGACGCACGCATCCTCTAGCGCGTCATTATTTCGGATGTTTATAAATGTCCATTTCAAACGAGATTATTGCGCTTAAATGAGGTCGTTAATTACGTATTGTATAGAGCTGCTATGGCCCGTGGTTGGCAGGTAGCATTCGGAATTAGTTTCTATTGAGAGGTCCTAATACATCATTAGGATTTGTATGTAAGGAGGATGTGCTACAGGCGTGTACTAGCTTTATTAGAAACTAGCCGAGCCCCGCGTTTTCACCTGCCGTTAAATTTAAAAGAAATTGGAATATTTATAAATAATTTAGCGTACTTCGGCATAGACACTTGACATAGAGTATATATATAGCGAGCGAGCGCGTCACCTACCGCCTGACGCAGGTGCTCACCGGGCACGGTTGTTTTGGCGCGTACCTGCACAGGATAGGACGCGAGGCCACGGCACAATGCCACCATTGTGATAGCGACCAGGACACCGCACAGCACACGCTCGAGGCGTGCCCTGCGTGGGCCGCCGAGCGGCGGATCCTGGTCGATCGGATCGGGCAAGATCTCTCTCTGCCAGCAGTAGTGTCGGCTATGTTGGCAGAGCACGAAAATTGGAATGCAGTGGTCTCCTTCTGTGAGAGCGTCATGCTCCAGGAGGAGACCGCAGAGCGGGATCGGGAGAGGGCCGATCCCGCTCGAAGAAGAAGGAGACGGCGTCGGGGTAACAACCGCCCTGGCGCCTAATTCCGATACGCCTGAAAACCCCTGCCGTTGCTATAAGGTGGGGGACCTCTGGGTTCGCGGGTGCGTAGATTGGGGAATCTGCGTGCCCACACCAAGCGACCCAAGAGAAGACGGTAGCACGCATGTGGTCACGCGCTGCCGTGGGACGCTTTGGGGGATCCTTTACAATCCTCCTGGGGGGGGGTGACCGCTTTACAGTCACCCACTCCGAGATGTGCCAATAGGCGTGGCACCAGTGGGTGGCTCTAGTGTGATCATACGAGGACCTGGAGCCTCCCTTAGGTGCCGAAGATGACCGCCCCAGTGGTTTTAGCCGGTAGGAGTCCGGCATACCCCTTCGTCCTTCCCCGGGGCGAAGGAAGTTCATGATGAATTTCCACTGGGCACCAATAAAAATAAAAAAAAGGTATTTCGTGTGGTGTCCGAAATAAAAATATAGGATCACTTCATCTCCTCTTATGGATATCGTAAAAGACGACTCAGAACCCTCTCCTGACAAGTTCAACTCGCACTTAACATGTATCATATCAGCTATTTATACGTCCACTGCTGACAACAACTCGCACTTGTCTGGTTTTTAATACTATGTGGTGACAAAAGGAGCAAGTCATTCGCCTGGTGGTGAGTGTCACGCCTGCCCATAACAACTGTCATGCTACCCAGGACTATTTCTGCGTGACAGCACACTGCGCTCATCTCGAGACATCACTGAGTCTCTTATGCCCACTAACTTCACTGGCTACAGCGCCCGTCAAACCGGAGCTCAACAGTGTCTAAAGTTAATACATTACTGATTAACGGCGAATATCTTCGACGGCACGGTTGGTGCAGTGGCTGATACAGTCGACTGCTGCACTCCGGGTCGTGGGTTCGATTCCCGCATGGAACAAATATTTGTATGATCTGCAGGTAGTTGTTCCGGGTCTGGGTGTATTGTATGTGAAATTCATATCTGTAAACGCACCCACGACACAGGAGAAATCCTAGTGTGGGGCAACGTTTTAAAAAAAAAAAAAAAAAAATCTGGTACTGGGGTGGTAACTACCTTTTTGATTTATTTTTATAGATCCGGTGGAAATAAATCATGTACTTCCTCCGCCCTGGGAAAGAGCGGAGGGGTATGCGGCGACTCCTACCGGCTAAAACCACCGGAGTGGTCATCTTCGGCACCTATGGGAGGCTCCAGGAACTTGAAAAATCTCCATCTAGAGCCACCAACTGGTGCCACGCCTTTAGGCACATCTCGGAGGAGATGGCTGTAAAGCGGTCATCCCCTCTAGCTGACGGAAGGCGACTATAAAGAGGCCACCCGCCCAGGCATCTCTCTAGGGGATTGTTAAAAAATCCTCCAAAGCCTCACTATGCGCTGTGCTGCGGCACGCACAGTGTTACGTGTCCACATGCGTACCGCTGTCATTCCGGCGCTGCTAGCTACCTAGCCGGCCTTGCAGTAAGAGAGCTACCACCAGTAATAAATACCAGCGAATTTTAGTTTGAAGTCTTGTGATGTGAGTTGTGCTACACATGAATTACGTCAATACTCTAAAAACTAAATAATTTACACAAACAATTTTTTTATTGGTGTCCAGTGGAAATTCCACATGGAACTTCCTTCACCCCGGGGAAGGGCGAAGGGGTATGCCGGACTCCTACCGGCTAAAACCACTGGGGCGGGCATCTTCGGCACCGAAGGCGGGTCCAGGCCCTCGTAAGATCACACTAGAGCCGCCCATTGGTGTCACGCCTTTTGGCACATCTCAGAGGCGATGACTGTAAAGCGGTCACCCCCCCCTAGCGGAGGGCAGGCGGCTATAAAAAGGCACTTTTCGGGGAGGATTGTAAAGGATCCCCCCAAGTCTTGCTGTGCTGTGCAAACGGCAGCACGTGACCACGTGCGCGCCACCGTCTTCCCGGAGGTCGCTCGGTGTGAGCACGCAAACTCCCCAATCTGCGCGCCCACGACCCCCGAAATTTACACAAACCCAAGAAGAAAAACAAAATCAGTGCTAGAATAACATTGCTTTTCATCTATTTGCATTACAAGAATTCTTGATTTTTTCTCGGTACAGTCTTGTACCACATTTACTTTCGAAAGATTTTCCTTCACACGGGATCACTGCTTTAGAAAATACCTATACTAAAGGAGGACATATAAAGTATATTTTCTATGGCAGAACTTTACTTAGCCGTAAGAAACGCTTTTAATTTCTCAGCAAAAGGGGTCGGTTAGCGCATTCTGCCGGAAAATAGTGCACCAATTGAAAGACGACAAAAACATTTCCTGGTCATTTCCCAAAGATTTATTTAGCGCGTCCCACGCTAAATAAATCTTTAATATCATACCTATTTTTTGTATCCGGTTCTTTGCTCATCATCATCATCATATCAGCGAAAGGGCGTCCACTACTGAACAAAAGCCTCCCCATAAATTTTCACAACCAGCGGTTGAACATGCTGCCCGCATCCAACGACTTCCAGCGACCTTCCCCAGGTCGTCTGTCCACCTCGTTGGAGATCGTCCAATCATTGCGCTTCTAAAGCGTAAGGCAATTTATTAAAAGTTTGATACGATGGGATGGGGACGGGCACACGGGATCACTACTTCAGGAAATACCTATACTAAAGGAGGGCTATAAGGTATATTTTCTATAGCAGAACTTTCCTTAGCCGTAAGAAAGGCGACTTCTCAGCAAAAGGGGTCGGTAAACGCGTTCTGCCGGAAAATAGTGTACCGGATGAAAGACTACAAAAAGACTAGTAAATGTTAGCACTTGGTAATTTTACGCTACATAAAACTTTAATACATTATTATTTTTCATCGCTCTTGTTAAGGCAAATTGGAACTTATTAAGAGCTTGAAACGGTGGGCTTGATTAAGGTCGTTTTTTTTTCTGTTGTGGAATCTCGCTAGCACCCCGGAGTTTGGTATATTTGATGTACATGGATCATAATACTATCATTACCGAAATTTCGGTGCACAAAATTATACAATTATCTACCCTTTTAGGGAATACAGACAAATGTCGCCAAATAAATAAGAACCATAACTAAGCAATATTCTTCCATGAATAGACGCAATTACGTCCAGTTCAAGTGCGTGCAACCTAATCAAATTCACATCAAATTTTATTAGTCCATCTCACCCACTCTTCGCAGGGTGGCTGTGACATTCGGAACAGGTTAACAACATCTCAAGTTATTGATATATTATGAACGAACGGTCATTGGAGTGGCAATAAAACGTCTTTCGTACGCTTTCTGACGATCTATATGGCGTAATTCGTGTTCTGAGAGACAGAAAAATACTTGGGATGGGGCCTGCTAGAAATGGAGGGTGGTGAATAGGTGATCGTCATCATCACCATCTTTTCCCGTGGGTGTCGTAAAAGGTGACTCTGGGATAAACCCACTTGTCAAGCGTTGTGATTATGACAAGACCTTTCAGTGAGCACACAACACAAACAAAGACCTGTCTCCAGCAGTGGACATCTTTCGGCTGAAATGACGGTGATAATGATGAATACTAACTTATAAACCAATTGTGTTATAACAGTCCTAGGTACCTATACCTTAACCAACTCATACCGAGTGACCCCCGGGAAGACGGTGGCGCGCACGTGGTCACGTTCCGCCGTTTGCACAGCACAGCGCACAGCGAGACTTGGGGGGATCCTTTATAATCCTCCCCGAGAAGTGCTTTGAGGGCGGCCTTTCTACAGGCGCCTTCCCTCCGCTAGAGAGGGTGACCACTTTACAGTCATCCCCTCCGAGATGTGCCTAAAGACGTGGCACCAATGGGCAGCTCTAATGTGATCTTACGAGGACCTAGCGGTCATAGTCGGCACGGGGGGCTCCCTTAGGTGCCGAATATGACCGCTCCAGTGCTTTTAGCCGGTAGGAGGCCGGCATACCCCTTCGCCCTTCCCCGGGGCGAAGGAAGTTCCATGTAGAATGTCCACTGGACACCAATAAAAATAATAAGTACCTATGCCTAGAACTATTGTAAGACGCAGGGTGCACGCTCACCCTCCGCTAGAGTGGTTACTACTTTACAGCCATCCCCACCGATATGTGCCTATAGGCATGGCCCCAATGGGCGGCTCTAGACGCTTAATTTTCAAATTCCTAGAGCATCCTTTTGTGCCAAAGTTGACCATTTCAGTGGTTTTAGCCGGTAGAAGAACGGTATGCCCCTCCACCTTTTCCCGGAGCGAAGAAGTACATGGCGTCTTTCCACCGGGCTTAAAAAGGCTGCGCGTTCGCCCGCAATTTGCTATGTCCTCTTGCCACATAAACGCGGTCTGTACCTTTATACTTTCTAGCTAATTTACTTACGCTCGGATACATTGTTATATTTTTTTAGTTAGCCATTTATAGTGGATAATTGTTTGATATACCTAATTTAAAAATAGCTCGACAAGTTCGACCAAAGCAACACCGTCGTAGTTAGCTGGCAAACGTACGGAATACTACCCCGCCACCACCCCCCACCTTACCCAGGACTAGTGTTGCTAGATCCAATACGTCACAAATTGGGGAGAAAAGAAAAACGGAATCTTTTGGGGGAGATCTATGTCCAGCACTTTTTGGACTGAAATGGTAAATAAGCTAAAATATGCTTATGATAGGACTAGTTTAACTCTACAATCCTCTCCGAGATGTATCTGGGGCGGCCTCTTTACATTTGCCTCTCCGCCGCTAGAGCCCTCTCTAGACCCCCTCCGAAAGGTGCCTATAGACGTGATGGGCGGCTCCAGTGTCTTCGTTCCCGAGAACCTGGATCACCCCTTTGGTGCCAAAGATGGCTGCCCACAAAAGTTTCGCCGGTTAGCGTCCGGCACACCCTTCGTTCGTTCCACAGGGTGAAGAAGTCCACGAGGATATCAAAAAAGGGTTCACTTCACTAGTGCAATGAGTGGGTTCAACTCTCGATCAGCAGTCCGAAAACTCAGGTTATTGTCGCTTAAAAATGCATCACAAATGATCATCATATCAGCCGAAGAACGCCCACTGCTGAACAGAAGCCTCCCCATAGATTTCCACAGCGACCAGTTACATCATCCAGTTAGATACCCGTCGCATCAGAAGAGTATATTTAATATTAATATAAAGTCTCCACCTCCAATATGCGTTAAGGCTTACAGGAACACAAAGAAAAACGCAAAAATTCCAATTTTACATAATATTTTATTTTGGAACTATCATAATCACATAAATAGTTTGAAAATCACCAAAACATCGAACAAACGGATACAAAGTAATCTACGTGAACCACACTGATTTACATTATGTTAAACATAACAGTATCTATTTAGTATACAGAAGAAAAGTTCAGACTTTGAGAATATATTAATATAAATACGCGTCAGTAGCTGACGGTATTAGTGTTGAGAAATGGTGATGCCCAGCTTAGTATAGTGCAGACAAAACAGTAAGACCACTTTGTACATTCACCTAAATATGCAGCATAAGAAATTGGGTAGAAATAGAATGGATAGATGGATAGTCTGTTCTTATACTGTATATAATCATTTAGCCTACATCAATTTCCTGCTGATTGTATTGTCTTGCGTCAGATTTTTGAGCTCTTCCGGAGCTCATGCTTGAAGTCTGTCAACACGAATCCACTCACAACATTACCCTATATTTTCTCGCATAAACCAAATCTATGGGTATGTCTTGGCATTTCTTTTCAAAGGAAGCAAACCATACTTGCTACATATAGATCATTTTATATTATACATAATCAAGACGGAAATGGGAGTAGCTGTAGGACAGAATGAATGTTATATTACTATGCTTTTAGTCTTATTATCTTTTCTTATTATAGGGATCCAGCCAATCTTTAATCAATAAACTAAACACTTTTATTTTTAATCAATGTTTCGTATACCTATTTAGAAACTGACCAGCAGCTCCACACATGTAGTAAAATACTTATCTAGATAAAACACGACATCAAAGTCTATACTTACATATAAAATTACGTAGCTTGTTTCTAAGAATAGCTCGAATAAACAATAGAATATCAAACTTCTTTTTTTTAAATATGTACTAGTTTCACATTAAAATTTTTATATTTAATTAAAGATGTAGTAGTATTACTGTTTTCTCTGCATTGTGACAAAAAAATTGGGCGCAGGTGGCACCCGGCAGTTATCCATTAGGGAATTAACAAGTTAACTATCCATCTTAACTTGGAAGTTCAACAGTAAGACCATCAGTTACTGATGCGCCAGGAAATATAGAAAAGTTATTATGAATATAACGCATTAGTGAATATGTGCATTTTGTTACCCGAAACCCCTCTTACAGGATAATAAGATCAAGAAACTCTGGTATGGTATTATTGTCAAATACTGACCCATAAACATTCACATAACAATTCGAATTATGCCAAAATTTCAGATTTTGCGAGTGAATAATTGAAATTTATATTATTAACAATTATGAAAATGTATGTTTTGCATGCCAAATGGCAGAATTTGGCTATACAAATGTATGAAATTCGCAATAAACGATTATGAGTATGCTACATAATAGGAATTATGTACTAGGATATCAGTCTAACTATAAGAGGGGTTCGAATATATTGTAGTGAAAAAATGCACAGTCACATATCACAATAAGGTACTAGCGTGCACAGACGCACGCGCCAACTATTTAGGTACTTTTAAAGCTCGATCTCCCTTCGAGGGAACGTTGGGGTTTATGCAAACTTGAGTGAAAATACCTCTACATTAGATTAGCGTGCTCAAATACTCGAGCTGTTTATGCCTGCCAGTTTTAAAGTTCCGTATTGTTACGCCGTATTGCCGTGTGGTGCCGGCCACCCACGGGTACCACCACCCATCTCCTCCCGTGGGTGTCGTAAAAGTTGACTAAGGGATTAGTCGGAGGATGGGCAGCAGCGTCCTTCGAATACATTAACAGCTCAACTGCGATCGCCAACCCGTCTGCCAAGCGTGGCGATTATGGCAAAACCCCCCAATGATCCCATAACACACCCATATCGGTAATTGTGGTGATCTTTGGGGGAGGCCTGTGTCCAGCAGTGGACTTCATTCGGCCGAAATGATGATGATGATGATGAAGTATATAGTGTCTGTTGTTAAATAGTAATCCATAACAAATATTTTGATTACATTGTTAGCCTGATTGCCTGCTGTCGTGTGGTTCCCGACAAAGAATAGACTACCCGTCCACCTATAGGTGTCGTACAAGGCGACTAAGGGTTGATATCGAGAAGATGGGCAGCGGTATCCTCCAGTGTGCTAATAACAACACACTGCGATCACCAACTCGCCT
This sequence comes from Diloba caeruleocephala, assembly GCA_947459985.1. Lineage (NCBI taxonomy): Eukaryota > Metazoa > Arthropoda > Insecta > Lepidoptera > Noctuidae > Diloba > Diloba caeruleocephala. The sequence goes on along the minus strand of OX381627.1, from coordinate 7,058,508 downwards.
GCCAAGCGTTGTAATAATGGCAATGTCCCCTATGATCGCTCATTGTAGTAATCACTGGGACGCCCGTGTAGGTACAGCAGTAGACGTTTACGGGCTGATGTGTGGTTTGTGTGTGATAAAGAGCACCATTGTGTGACCGACAACGATGTAACCGACATGCCATCCTCATCCAACGACTCTCAGCGAGTGGAGATCGCACACCGGAAAACGCAGCGTGGGACGACCTCCAACGAGGTGACCACACGACCTGGCGAATTTTGCTGGGAGTCATTGGATAAACTTCAGCTTACCGTAAATTAGATCCCACATTAATATGGAAAATAAGCCGAGAAAACTGACTTTTGGTGCACATTTCTTTAGATAATCATGGCTTTAAATTTCGCTGGAGCGGAAACAGTGAAATATTAAACACGCCAGAAAATTAAATCTTCTCTAAACCCGCAACAAACTAAATGAGAGTAAATTTGTAGCCGTTGGAATTAAAATGTATAATTCTTCGTTGGCGCTGGGATTTTTAATGAATGCTGCAGTTTTTGAAATCAAGAATCGGTACGATTCGCTCTCATATTTGAAACTTTTCTGTCTGAAGACTAACAATTGTACCTGAAAATCTTGAATTTGGGTTAAATCTGAATTAATGCAAGTATATTTGCTTGTATACGTAATACGAGTAATGGGTTATGTTTTCTCATAGCCACGTTCCAGATCCTTGCAACGTCTTAAGCGAGGACCCTATTACTTGCATGGTACCTAATTACGAAACGCACGCACGAGGCAAAGCACGAAACATTGCTACTTGTTAACAATGATAACCATAAATAAAATTTGGAATTAAAGCACATGCAGCACACTTGACAGATGGCAAACTTGCCCGCGCATGCTCGCGCATGCGCCCACATAAAACGTTGCACTCAGATTTTACCTTGAAATTTGACTGCCCTTGCGCCTAAAGAAGTATCACTTCAAAAAAAAAATGAAAATATTTTCCAAAAATTTGCACATACCCCAAAACTATTTGTCTCCTATCTAAATACTGAGAAGCTCTCTCGGTAGAACAATCAAGTTAGTAACGCAACGACAGTAAAGCTTGTATAAAGTTCTAAGTACTTACAAATAGGTTTTATATAGATATAATCAAGAATCTAAACCATAGATTAGTTGCGGCGAAGACACTTTTTTTTCTTACAAAAATATTAGAAGATATTTTATTTGTGCCAATGTAGTTTTTTTGTGATGAGAAAAGGTATTATACCTAAGTTAAAGTCCGTGTTAATACACTCCTATAATATCTCATTAAACCGCTGACTTCTCGAAGTCAGCCCTCGAAAATAATCAAGTCACCAAAGATGGATTAGGCGTACCCAAAAATTATTGAATGCATACATAACCAATTATAAAACAAACTTAGTCTAACAATACAAATTTCAAATAAGTTTTTATAATATTTCCTCGACGTTTCGAAAATTTCACGTCAATCATTGTACAGGAATAGCTGGCACGTCATTCTTAACACGGGCTTCACGACATTTAAAATAAAATACGTGAATGTCTTAGTACAACAATCTAAATAAAGTCGGACTACTTACATTTTGATAAAGCAACTTAATGATGCTAAGTAACGACAAACAAGGCCACCACTGTGCAATTTAATGATATTGGCACAATGGCACTTAATTGGCGCATTCATCGCAGTCGTTATATATCGACCATAGAACTCATCAATATTGAACCTATAAAAGTAGGGTGGAGCCTCCTATTGTTGTCTTGATTAGATACTTTAGTTCAAAAATATAAAAGTAAATTGACAGTTTATTGAGAGCAGTATAAGGCTATAAAACTTCCATTGGCACAAATAAAAAAGTAAGAACAACTTTAATTGTTTTAAAAGTCGTAGAAAGTTTCGTATAGAAAAATATAATTAGTATTCTAATAGTAACATGTAGTTTTACACATAACTTATACGCCATGTACAAGCGCATAAATTTATATTTATGATTATTTTAATACTGATTTTATCACACATATAAAGGTACAGGTAACTATCTTACGCACACATGGATGCTTCAAACAATAATCTTGCTTATGCATGCATGCGCTTTCGGTGAACATGCATCGCGAGCCATGCTGCCCTAAACCGAACGCCCGCCTCATTGCTCACGTGTTGCACTGTGCGCAAATGGAGTATGGTACGCAGTCACGAAACATGAAACCTGAATAACTGCTTCTCGATGCTCAGCGTGATTTCGTAATGTATCGATTCGTGGTGGAGTAATTTCGCGGTGTAGCGATTGGGGTAAGATTTCTTCATGTTAACTACGGTCGTGGTGGCGTGCTTTCGAGACGCAGTTATATTGCATTGGATGTGCTCACTAGGAGCATTCACACACCTTTGGCGATATTTATATGAGATCGGGGCGAACGAATGGGTCGTTGTGCGTATTTGGTTCTGTACCTCTTCATTCTGTGATCACAACACGCGTGCCCTCGGGAAAACTTTACATGGAAAATTTCTGTCACATCCCAATGACTCGCGTGTTACTTTATCAAACTAAAGCTCTTGAAACTGATATAATCTGCTGCAACATACATGTTTGACATTGTTTGACAATGCAAACAATATGACCAGCTTCAGAGCTTTCAGGGACGGCCAGACGACCGACATTTATATTCACGTAAGTTTTTAATGTTTCAGAAAGGGATGAGATATACGTAAAAATAATATGCTGCTACGCCTAAGTTTAGGTAAAAATCTGTATGTAATGAAACGAAGAAAATACATTTTAGCTACACACTAAAGTTGTGTGTTAATCTAAAGATTTCCAAAATATATGTTAATTAACGTAAGGCATTCCCGTTAGCATGTAATATCCCGTCATCTCATTATATCCCCCGAAGGACGCCCACCGCTGAACAAATCCTTCCTTTCGTCATATCATTAATAACAACGAATCCCAGTGACCTGTACCAGGTTATCTGTTCATCTCGTTGGAGATCCAACGCTGGATTTTCGTGTGCACGGTCTCCGCTCGAGAACCTTTTTACTCCAACGGCCTTCAGTTCTACGAGCAATGTGCCCAACATATACCAAAATTATACCCACCTCAAAACCAAAACATCGTTCATATAACAACAAATGAATTTATAACCACTGATATAATATATAATTGCTTGCGTACTTCCACTTCTACAAATAAATAAGGCTTTAGCCTGCAGCTGTCTCTGGATATTAAATACAATATCTTACGTCCATATACTGAAAAGCCACTTAACATTGAAAACCCATCCACAAATTTAAAATATTTAAGAAGCTTTTGAATTAAGTTTATGTATGTATTTTTGGTTTTCTTATGATAATTGGTCTTCAACTCATCTCATTCCGTGGGTTTTGTAAAAGTTGACTGTGGGACTAGCCGGAGGGTGGGCAGCGTTCTTCGAGTACATTAACAACTTAACTGCGATCGCCAACCAACCTGCCAAGCGTACCAAAACCCCTCAATGGCTGGCCGTTGTGGCCATCTTTGGGGGAGGCCTGTGTCCAACAGTGGACTATATTCGGCTGAAATTATGACGATGATGACTCTTGATAAAGGGCACGCCTTTCGCTAGTTAACATACGAGTACTGTATATTCACATATTTATCATAAAATGCAAAGCCTAAAATTTAGATTACAGATGTTGTTAATTTAAATTGACGGTGGTTTGGCCGCTCCCAAACAGAACCTAGGCATTGTAACTCATGTTTCAAATAATAGTTCGTTTAATTAATCATTGTTAGCTTTCGCTTCAAGGCGTATCAGTTACTAATAGCACATGTAAAATGGCTTCAATAGTAAAGTTACACCTTGAAGTGACTGGCTAGGGTTTGAAGGGCGATGCCTTTATGTTTAAAGTGTGAAAGTTCAAAATTGCAGACTGTATTTGCAAGTCGGTATAGTCCAAATTTATTTACAGGCATCTCAATTTTCAAGATTTCCACTAAAGGACCCCGAACTTAACCAATGAAATTTGGGAGCCGGTGAAAATCGTGAAAAACGATAATGAAATATGTTTTTGGATGACGAAGGTATTGCATCGGATCCACCAGTATGGAAAAACGTAGATCCTCCAACCAAGCGCGTGTTTTGCCTGGCGGGCCGCAGCCCAATGGTTATGTTTTGCGTGCATTGCGACATGCAGCGTTGTGCGAACTTTTTACAAGCACGATTCAGGATTATTTGACGTCATAGGAGAGTTTCAATTAATGCTCAAGTAGATGTCGCTGTAAGTTGCAGTTATATGGTGGCGATGTAGGTGTCGCCATTTGTTGTTCTAGTGAAATCTAGAAACAAAAAAACTCAGTAGGTATGTACCCCCATATCATCATAATCATTATCATATAAGCCAAAGGACGTCCACTGCTAAACAAAGGAGTCCCTCACAGATTTTCTCAACAAGCAGCCTAGGTATGTTGTGTGCTCATTGGGGGGTATTGCCTATTGTATCGTTATGCTTGGCAGGCGGGTTGGCAAGGATTTAGCATTAACATCAATAGCGAGTATATCACTTACCTTCGATTTGCCGTCGACATCGTAGTCATGGCAGAATCGCTACAAGAGGTCAGCACAATGTTCGCTGATCTCAACAGTTTCCCAACTGGTGGGCCTTAAAATGAACATGGACAAGACAAAAGTCATGTCAAATGCTCATGTCGTGCCCATCCCAATATCCGTTGGGAGCTCTGTTGTTGTGTTCTGAGATATTGTTGACAAGTATGGGACATACTGTCCAGTTAAGTTGGTCCAACTACAAGAAAGAGGGCAATCGTAGAATCCGACTCGGCTGGGCAGCGTTAGGAAACTTTCCATCGTCTTTTCGTCAACAATACCGCAATGCCTCAAGGCGAAAGTCTTTTACCAGTGTATGATACCAGTGGTGAAATATGGAACAGAGACGTGGTCACTCACTATAGGCCTCATAAGAAGTCTCAAGGGGGTTATGGAGAGCTATGCTTGGTATTTCTCTACGAGATCGAATCAGAAAAAAAAAAAAAAAAGAAAAAAAAAAAAAAAAAAAAGAAATGAGGACACCCGTAGAAGAACTAAAGGTTGTCGAGTGGATACCGCGCACCAGTAAACGCAGTAGGGACGACTTCCAACGACGTGGACGACCTGGTGAAGATCACTAGGAGTCGTTGGATGCGGGCGGTATGTGACCCCATATGGTCAATATAAATTTATAACTTTCCCGCTTTGCACATATTCTGCAAAGTTTAGTTGTATGCAATACTTCTACAGCGCATAACTTTTTTAATAGTTATTACAGGGATATATGCTCATTGAGTTTTTTGTTTCTACATATCAGGAGAACGGAAGGAAGAATTTTTAGTAGAGATCCAAATTTCTTTGGTATATTGCGGGGTTCTTTGTGGTGTCTTTGCTCCAAACATGCTTGATTAAAAGTTACTCATATTAAAATCAAGCCATCCGAAAGAGCTTGAATACTTTGCATTCGAGCTCTTTCGGATGGCTTGATTTTACACTCTAATGTCAAGAATACAAGTTAAAGTTTCACATTCATCGCACTGTGTCCTTACCGTCAAGCAATATCTCGAACATTCTAAGTAATTACTTGAAACACGAGTACAAGGTAAACATAATAAGTACGCTAATGGAAAATTCTCATTATGGTAACGATATTATCCATATTTGATACATATAACCGAACAACATTTAATACTCTACGACGTAATGAATAAATGGGTCTTCTTTGGAACACGTAGAAATGAAAGTAATTAATTTGGTCTGCAGATTAGCGGTTGGCAACGGGGGAAAAAAATATCTATGATCAACATCTATCTTGTCCGATTTTTTTTAGAGTCATCTTCTTAGAAAGTGCCCTTGTTTTTTTTTCTGCGTTACACAATTTTTGTGTTACTTAATACTCTTACGACCGAATACTGAAACGCCACTTAATATTAAGGTCCGCGTTAACTATTTGGGCTGCCCGGTTACCTACCGAAAATGGGTTTCTCGAATAGTTGAAGTGGGACTTAATATTTAGTGGTGTTTCAGTATTCGGCCATTAAGCCCGATTTACTTGTCTCCAATCTCCAGTAGTCCTTCGATCTATCGATATTTCGAAACAATCGATATTTAAGTTTTCGATGTTTTGAACATTGACATTTTAGCCGTAGGTATTTTAACTTTCGAGGTTCAATTAAGTATCTAAATAGGAACCAACTTGACAATGGTACCGCTATTCTGCATACTAGTTAGGTAGCTTAATGCCCTCATAGCATCTGTACTCTCAGATATAATTTTAATAATGGATTATTTATGATTGGAAATAAATATGTAAACCAGAAAATAAGTAAAGAAAGAAAGAAAACTTAAGACAAAAATATTCTAAAGATATGAATTCCAATGATATTACTAAACACCCAATACTATTAAAACTAGACAGGTACTTAAATTTAATTTAACAATATAATAACAATAGAAAGGGTTTGTCATCACAAAGTGTTCACAGTTTATAAAATGTCTGATTAACCCTGCTGGAAAGCGAAACCACCACAATAAATAAATAAAATATTGCCGGCCTATGATATAACTATCCATTCGTTATATGAACTTTTTACCGAATTATGCCAACAGGCAAAATTTGCGTATTGTCGAACGAAAAATTCTAAGAAACAACGTCACAAAATGTCATATAGTCAAAGACATTTTGAGGGTTCTTTTGGAAACAATGCTGCAATAAGATAAACAAATGAACATAGAATTAAAAAAAAGTTATTTAAATTTTAGCTATTTTAGTCATAATTGTATACGAGAACAACAACACAATAAATATAAGAACAGCATTTCAATCTCGGACAAAGAAAGGCGGTCAAAAACATATCAAGTTCCGAAATAATGACGGAACCTTGTTATGAGAATGAATGGATGGAATACAATAAATCTGAAGGCTGATTTATTCGAGTTTCTCGAATGAAATGTATATGAGATGGCCGATGTCGAGATTTGCAAGCGCTTGTTTATTACCGACCTCTATACCGACCTTGACAATTATACATTTAGGTACATGCTTTTGTTACTAAAAAGTTTATCTTTTTTTATAAAACATAAAAGCTCTATTCAAGAGCGGTCGAATTCTGGCTTTCTAACAAGAATATAATATCCCTAAATTATTTCCCGTATTACACGGGGATAATTAGGGAAAAACAGCTATTTACGGAGTACAACAAAGAATTTGGGAAAGTGAAATTTATTTTGAACAAAGAGTTTTGGATTTGGTTTAAAAATTATAAATGGACGCAGTTTAAGAAATTAATCTTACTAGGAACAATATTCTATTCGCAGTAAAATAAAGTCTGCATTCGAGAAATTTTATAAAGAACCAAGAATAATTATGATAAGGGTAAAGCAGGTTATTTTTATTTCTTACAGCACTTATAGTATACTCAAGAAAATTAATCTTAACCTATGACCAGTCAGTAATTCATTTAAGAAATCATACACCATTTGCTTGGAAGGAAGGATCCTATACATAAAAATTACGCAAACCTCTATTTGTGTCTTTACATTCATAAGATATCAGAAGACCAGAAGCTTACAAGACGTGCAAATTCTCGCAAGACTTCGATTTTGAAATGTCGTTAATACAGATCTTCTGGAGCAGCTCCCTTGCGATGCTTAGCGATATGTGCGTACGAGAACTGGCAAGTTTAGCTGGCTTCGCTTCCTAAAACAAAAAGATAAGCCTAAACATCATTGATAAGATGCGAACAATCATATCACGAAGAACAAAGTATTTCGATTCAAGATAAGAAAAATGCCAATGTTTGGTCCAAACTTGGATCCGATTTTATTTCCGATTAGATTTTTGCCTTTCATCGTTACTTTGACAATAATTAGTTGAATAAACAGACATGTTACATCCGAACTTGTTTTTGCCTTTGTCTTTTGAAGAACTAAGTATATCCTGTCTACTCTGTGGAGCGTAAGAAATAATCTCATTACTTTTTTCTTTTATTGCCTTGTTTTATTGAGAAGGACAAATGTTTTACACATTTCAGTACTTGAACACGAAACTGTTAAAGTATCTTACTAATGACCTGGTTTGCGATTCAAAATATGTTTTTTCTCTACATTGTCAACTACTCTGTTCTCGTCTTTCAACGAAACCTTGAATTATTTAGTCGTATTTTCAATCAAAGATAGTACTGGGTGGCATTTTTAAATATGAGGAATAAGTCTGATCTGTCTGCGTAATGTAGTCACTTTAAAATCAAAAATCAATCATATGCTTATGAGCATAATAAGCACACCTTATTAATAATCTTGGATCTGTTATCCACTACAGTATATATCTACATCTTCAGCAATATTGAAGAAAGTCGCGTGCATACTTGTTAATGATACAACAAATACTTATATTATGAATACGAACACTGATTCTACTATTTGGCGAATATGGATACAAATGGATAGTCAAAGGCAATAAATTGTTAATCAATATAAATATGTAAAACTATAATAAACAAAATTACCGTTCCAATTTACGCAATTTCTTTTTTACGAATGTCATCAAGACGTTCGTGAGAATGAGAGTGAATATTCAGTAATTGGATGTTATTCGGCGAATATTAACTTAGTTTTCATATTCGTTGCATCACTAATTACACATAATTCTAAAATATGAGAGGGCTAATGTACCTGTTTTCCAACTTTCTTGGCTTGTTTCTTATCTCTGCTCTCTTTCAGACGTATCTGCTTTAGGATCCCGACTAGCAGCTCATCAACATTGTGCTGGATACCTGATGAAGTTTCTATGAACTTGCAGTCTCTTGACGTTGCCAATGCTTTGCCCTCTGTATGGAAATATAAAGTTAAATGGATGAAAGTTTATGAGGAGTAAACATTAATAACTTATTGCTGCTTTAATATATATATTTTTTCGTAAATGTCACAAAAGATACTCTCCTAAACTAACAAACAACATCAAACGTGAAATTATATTGTGATGAGGTCGAAAATCGATTGAAAGTTAATCGAAGCCAAAACGGTATTCTGCTAAAATTCAGAACTAACACAGATAATAACATTGGTATTCTTATCCTTACATAAACGTCAAAAGTGACATTGAAATGAGTCTGAGTAGAGACTGGATTTAGATCATACTAAAACTGAAGTGAACTTTATAACGAGTCTAATACCATGTTTTGTTAGTTCATAATTGAATTATATTTCTCGTAATTCAATTATGAGTACTTCTAATGAGTAACTTAGTTCTAGGTATTTTTATAGAATCATATGAGACATTATTTAGTGGAGATCCGATTATAAAACAACTATATTTTTAAAGAGCAACGAGTGAGTTCAACGTTTCTCAGATAAGATCATCATCGGATTTATCTCCGCTGATTGGCAACTGCTGATAATCATAATAATAATTAATCATTTATTTTCCCAGAATACAGGTGATACCAGATAGAAATATGGTGGTTGAAAATATATTAATGCCTTTCTGCTACTATCATCACCCTTCTACACTGTTTCATTCATTCATACTTATCACATCCTACATGGTTTTTTGGTTTTCTGTGGGAATTTTCTCATGGCCTCCTCCACCCAGGTAAGGCGGAGGGGTATGCTGGAATCTTCTCAGCTAAAACCACCATGGTGTGCGTTCTACCTAGCTTACGCTGGGGTTGCGGGATCTGCTTGCGCATTTACCGCAACCCCCGCAGGATATTTATAATATTTATAAACATATTGTACCCGTGGTGCTTAACAACTAGGCTTATCCTAGTTGTACACTCACAGTTATTGTGCATATAGCCTATAGTTTTTTCTAGTATATTCTATTTCTATTCTATGGAGGGTAGTGGAACGTATATTCTTTCTGATTAATTTCGTTACGGGTTCCAAGATAGTTATTCATTTGTCTGGGACACATCGAGCTTCATTGGTCGGTGTTCTTTCCAGTGGTCGCCATTGTAGATCCTGGCTTACAGGAGTTGCAGTGGTTGGGAATGTGTGGTGGGCTTGTCCTAAATAAAAATAATAAAACCCCGGCAGGATTGATCACATCATCATCCTAGCCTAATCCCATGCCGAGTTTGTGCAGAAATGGCTGTATATAAAAACTTATTCAAAGAAGTTTTATTTCTCTGGCAAATGAATAACATTCATGCCATTCCAAATTATACTTACCATGAGTAGACACCTGTCTAGCTCTAGCAAGGTCAGCTTTGTTCCCGACTAGTACTACAGTCCTCTCCACGGTGAATTGCTCCCTGGCGAGGTACGCCAGCAGCTCTGCGCCACGCGTGAAAGAACTCCTGGCCACCACAGAGTACACCACTACGCAGGCGTGAGGCTCGTACGTTGATAAGCAGTTCTCGATCTATTTTAATGGATATATGATATTTAGATTAGCGAGTAATATCTAATGCAAATAGCGAGTTAAACGGAAAGTGGTCCTGCTGACGTCACTGGTACCTTATTACTTGTTAAAGAAATCAAAAGTATTTTTAGATGGAAAAGCGTCGCATTAGAGAGCAAAGGCCTCCCTACTCTCTTACCATTTCAGTCTGCCCAGGATCCTTCAGGCCTACCCTAGAACTATATTACTTACTTACATAATGACGATCTGCTGCACTGGTTCCAATATGGTGCCTCCCAGAAAAAAAAACATTGCTAAGCCTTTGATCGCATTCCTTAGTGGTTTAGAGTGTACACATTGTAGTAACTCATATCAGACCTCACATTTAAATAACACTTTAGGGTTCCGTACGTCTGAACGAAAAAATGATGGAATCCGTATAGAATCACTCGTGTGTTGTCTGTCCATCTGTCACAGCGAATTTGCTTCGAATCTACAGTACCAATTACGTTGAAATTTGGTACACATATGAATTTCTACGACCCAAACATGGACGTGTAACGTAAATAATAAAAAAATTGATTTGATAGAAAGACCATCCCCCCTTATCGAAACTACAGAGCCTAAATTGTAAAAAAAGTAGTTTGGTTACTTATAGATTACCACAGATTACAGTAAAACATATGAGAAGTCTGTGGTCTAATTGGCTATGAGAGACGGACGGAGAGACAGATACACGAGTGTACCTATAAGGATTTCGCCGTTTTTCATTCGGACGTGCGGAACCCTAAAAACCAGAGCTACCATATCATGCAATGTTTCCAACATTGACTTCAAAAGTCAGTTGAAGAGAAAATAACAAAGTAATCAAACATCACAACTATGAAGTTTTACAGTCATAAAGAGAGTTAAGTATTGAATAATTAATTCAGCATTCATCGTAGTTCACAGCCTGACAAAATAATCTTCCTATAAATTGATTAAATATTAAGTTTTCTTACTACTGTAACGGTTTCCTGTTTTAATATTGTTATTCTGTTCCCTAATCGACCTAATTGGTTCCAGATTGGCTTCGCCGTTAAACATTCAAGACGATTTGGGGAATAAAATATGATTTGGAATGAGCCCGCTGTAAAAATTAGGTCAATGAGTTTCCCGTTGGCAAAATTATTAAATTTTCAACTTCGTTTCAAATTGCTACGAAGTGGGAAGCCACTTCTAATATATGTATCTAAACCTCTTTATTAGGTATATGTAATATGCAGTGATCCTTGTCTTGAAGAATTTGCCAATTTTATTTTCATTGTCTGTTGCTTTTATGGATCATGATGCTGATCGCAGTGGACTTAGGGTTGCAAGCCAGGTAAATCGTACTTTGGACATAATTTTAAATATCAGGCATTATGCATAAAAAACATTTTTCTTGCAGTAATCATATAATTTACTAAACGATAAACAATTGACAATATTTCATTTTTTAAACATACTTATTCAGTCAAAAAAGTGTCGGGAATGGATGATTTGTTTATGGTTCCAAATTTAAATTTTTGTTTTTATTGTTCTCGTTAGATTGGCACAACTGTTTTCCATTTTGACGCGGAGTTTGTTATTTATATTAAATACAGTGCTGTTTTTAGTTATATCATATGTAGTGTGTATAGCGAATTTCATTATGGACAAAAACACCGAACAAAGAGTTTGTCTTAAATTTTGCATCGCCAATGGAATTTCGTGTTCGGAGTCACTGAAAAGGTTACAGAAGACTTACGGTGAACCGACTTTATCAAAAACATGTGCTTATGAGTAGTACAAAGCGTTCAAAAGCCGTCGAGATGTGATGGAAGATTTGCCTCGCTCTGGTAGGCCATCAACGTCTGCAACTGAAGTTAACATCGCAAAAGTGCAGGAAATAGTGACTGAAAATCCTCATTCAACTTTGAGAGAGATAGCCGCCAAACTTTCTGTATCTCATGAGTCGATTCGTACCATTTTAAGTAATCATTTAGGTATGAAACATGTTACCGCTCGGCCAGTCCCAAAAGACCTGAATTTTCTTCAAAAACTCAATCGCATGAGAGTCGCTGAGGACATGCTAGAACGAGTCAATTCCAACCCAACATTCATGAAACGCATTGTTACTGGTGATGAGACGTGGGTTTACGAGTTTGACATGCAAACTAGTCAACAAGCTTCAGAGTGCCGCCTTCCAACTGAACCGAAACCGAAAAAACCACGCCAAAGTCGATCAAAAGTCAAAGTCATGTTGACTGTTTTCTTTGACTATCGCGGTGTTGTGCACTCGGAATTCTTGCCGGAAGATCAAACGGTAAATAAAGAATATTATTTGAGCGTTATGTAGCATTTAAGAGAGCAAATTCGAAGAAAAAGGCCAGATTTGTGGAAAGACAATTCTTGGATTTTGCACCACGATAATGCGCCTTCACACACGGCTATCATTGTGAACGAATTTTTTACCAAACACTCAACAAATACCATCGAGCAACCACCATATTCATCCGATATGGCTATAGCCGACTTCAGTCTTTTTCCTAAACTCAAATTACCACTTCGTGGCACCCGTTTTCAATCGGTAGAAGACATAAAGGAGCATTCGCGGCGAGAACTAAACTCAATTCCGGAAACAGCGTTTAAAAAATGTTTTGATGATTGGATTATTCGTTGGCGTAAGTGTATCGTTTCTGAAGGAGCATACTTTGAAGGTGATAAAATAAATTTGGATGAATAACAAACATTTTGTGTATTATTGATCTTTTCCCGTTACTTTCTTGACAGAGTAGTAAGTTAAATAAAATTAGATCCAAAAGTAGGACACCCGTATTTTTCCTTTTTTCGAAATTAAGCTGTTTTCATATAAAATTTTAACTTCTAAATTCAGTCTATTCTAAACAGATGTAAACACCAAATGACGTCTATATGCGGTTGAATGGCGACATGCCTTTGCTTGACTCTGACATGTCAAAAAACTGTCACATAGTCTGGCGTCACCGAAATTAATTATACGTGCTGGTGTTCATCTTATTGTATTGTTTCTTTAATTTCAATTAGTTTTAATCGATAACATGTGAAATTATTCCCGTTCTATATTTAATTAGTCATCATGAAAGTTTCTGAAGAAGTTGCCGACAGCAGGAACATACCGAAAGTAGACTATTTAATGGATTACGTTTACGAAAATGAATGTAACAATATTGCGGAAACATGTAGTGCCAAGGCATTACTAGCATCATGGGAAGCATATAAGTAGACAGCAGTAGGATATAAGATTTTAATTTGTCTTAGATTTTAATATTGACTCATGACATTAATCGTTTCACCCTAATAAAACTATATTACACTTAGGCAAAGACAACGTTTGTCATACGTTTTTATGTTTTTATTATTTAGAGTCTGGCATCGCTAGCTAGCTAGCGTGGCTAGGTGGCTATTCCGTGTGGTGTCCGGATTAAGAATATAGCACTACTCTATCTCCTCCCGTGGATGTCGTAAAAGGCGACTAAGGGAATCTAAACCAGAGGGATGGGCAGCAGCGTCCCTGCTGAGAAACGAAGAACGAGAAACCATACTGCGCTCACCAACCCGCCTGCCAAGCGTGGTGAGTATTGGCAAATACCCCCCAAAATGATGACACAGTTGTGAAAATCTATGTGGGAGGCCTTTGTTGAGCAGTGGACGTATAAATGGCCGATATGATGATCGCTAGTGGACTATAAGGAGTGCATTACCTAAAATAACTGTCTCCGCTAGTTATGGCGATAAAATGAAGGAGGAATAATAAGTAGCCTGGCAAAAGGCCCTAAAGCATGAATATATAATTAATACCCATACACACACACGCACAAACATACACATAACATCTAACAACTACATGAACATGGACCTCCCAATAATCACCACAAGGAAAGGTCATAAAGCATACTGCCATAAATACCATGCTTGGCAGGCGGATTGGTAAACACAGTCTGGTGTTAATAGCACACAGGATGCTGCTGCCCACCCTCTAAATATCAGTTTTTTTGTTTTATTGTTTTTTTTTTTTTTTAAACGTTGCCCCACACTAGATTTCTCCTGTGTCGTGGATGCGTTTACAGACACAAATTCCACACACAATACACCCAGACCCGGAACAACTAATTGCAGATCGTACAAATATTTGTTCCGTGTGGGAATCGAACCCACGACCCGGTGCGCAGCAGCCGACTGTATCAGCCACTGCACCAACCTTTCCCCACCCAGTAACACGGACACTTCGAAAAATCTGATATATCATTACTGTGATGGTCGAGCAAAATCAGTTACTGGTACTCTCCGCCTATTTCGACCTATTTCTGAATTTGTCTTCTAAAATGAGACTCTACTCTAAATAAAAATCGTTCACACTTACCGACATCTCAGCACTGGGGTGGTCTATGAATATCAACTCTGACTCCTCACCATCCAGCAGCACCGATACTGACTTCTCACCAAATTCATCATCTGAAACAACGTATACTGACTGAACAAAGGAAACACAAGGAAAAATTATGATGTTGTTAAAATATAAATAAGGGTTACATTGTTTTATACGATGCAAGATGGTGGGAATGTGATCCAGAAAGCTTTGAGGCACATAATTGGGTGTTATATGAGGATGTCTCTGACGTTTAATGAAGTAAGCGTGAGCATACATTTATTTGGCTTGTTGAAAATTCGAAAGCAAGGCATGTTTAGCGCACTGACAAATCACTTGGCTTGCGTAATGAATCGCGGTTTCGAGTTTCTCAGGGATCAAATATTGGTATGGTCTACCTAGTTGATATATTGGGCTCAGCTGTCGCGGAAAAGCACCTTGACCCTTGTGATTCGGTTTGTTTTGAGTTCCGTGTTTAGGTGTTGGTGCATGTGAGATACAATAACAGAAGCAATCCCATTTTAAAATATATACATATTATATATTTTACTGCTTTGATAGAATTCTACACATGTGAAGGCACGGTTGGCGCAGTTGCTAAGCGATTGGCTTTTTACCTACGTATCACGGGATTGATCACCGCACGAAACAAATAAGTGTGCAGCTTTCTATTTATAAATAACAGACATAAGATAGATAAGATTAGACAGAATCTCTCTCTTCTTCCGCTCTTTCTCTCTCTTAAGGGATGTGCGACCGACAGAAACGGGTGGCACAAAAAAGTTATACCCAACAGTGGGTATTTAAAAAAACTGAATTCAAAACTATTTATTTCGATAAAATCTTTTTTTTTATTGTAATTTCAAAAAAACACCGCAGCAGCAACCTGAAGTCGGATTCGAATCCTAGGAGACAAAATGTTCAATAAGTTCTCCCAATCTAAACCATCGCAGTTTTAGCTTGGGTAGGAATTAATTCATAAAGGTCCGACCCTCGTCTCCGGAACGTTCATTCTAGAGATCCCCTTCGATGCGGAAGACGACCGCCCAGATGGTTACAGCCGGTAAGAGCATGCATACCCTGCATGGCTCTCCCTAAGGGGGTTGGACGATCCATGAGCAACTACACCGCGGTGACGAAGAAAAATGTCCGAACCTCATAGGATCGTATACGTTCATAGCCCGAAACATTTATCATATCGCCTACACAAAACATACACAATTTGGAAAAAAGACCGAGCCCTGAGTATCTTTCGGCATTTCTTCTCAGAGGTTCTCATGTAGTGAAATGCCCTCTGTCGTTTCAATTATGACGTGTAAAAGTATCTGCTATGACTTACGATTCTGTTGTGTTCACATTAAGTACTTCGTTTTTGTTTTGTTTTTTATCGAACTAGTCAGAAAATCCAACGGCCATTTATTTAAGGAACTGTTTTTTTGTCATTCAATGCAAATACCTACATACGTATATTATAATCAACAAATAAACAATGTATTTGACGTCCGAACAAATGTGCTCATCAAGTAATTGGATAAAACTGTCCACAGGGGGTTGTCATCGTTATTCGTAAAGTGCTACACTTAACAAAGGGAATGGAGGATAAACAGATCGGAGGGATAATTTAATGGACTGTACCGTTCCTATTTAATGTAGTAATGGGAAAATGTACATGGTGAATTAGAGAATATTAGTGTAACTTAAACGATGACCTGTTTTCATGATTTAATTTAATATAGAAGGATGTATCTATTAGAATTGTAGTGTAGATAAATCGGATTCATTTCGTTCAAATTTATGTGTACAGCTATTTATTTGTTTTTGTTAGTACTTCTCCCCCCCCCCCCCCCCCCACATCTCTTACTCGCGCCGGCCCGTGGTGAGCCTGTATCTTTAAATGTCCCATAATACATTTTAAATAATATCGATCCAGCAGTCCCCAAAACAATAGCTTTTTATCCCCAGCAACGCCCTAAGCTGAGGTCTGTGT
Source organism: Diloba caeruleocephala (assembly GCA_947459985.1). NCBI lineage: Eukaryota > Metazoa > Arthropoda > Insecta > Lepidoptera > Noctuidae > Diloba > Diloba caeruleocephala. Next base: position 7,041,744 of record OX381627.1, on the reverse strand, counting down.
TCCGCAGGGGGCGCCCTTAGTGAAAGTTGCTTAGCATGCAATACTAATTTTAAGCCTGACTGGAGACCTCTTTTGGCTTCGCCAGAAAGGAACGGTTAAGCAACCACATTTCTCAGAAATGTATGCGCGTAGTACAACAAGAAAATAAACACTAAGTACATTCAAAATTTCAATCCTTTTTTGTGACGATACGGTCGTGTGCCTTAAGGTACAGAAATAATATCGCGCGATTATCGTTCCACAAATCTGTCACATATAGAAACCACACGAAGTGTACGCATAGTAAATAAAAAATTACGTGAATAAACCATAAAGAGCGAGGACCGAGGATAAAAACCGCAGGACAAACCGTCGCGTCACACGAAAATTATTATTTACAATGTGGGGTCGGCGCAAAAGTAGACTTATTTTGATTCAAATCATAATTGCAAGATTTTCAAGAAACGTTTGCTATACACAAAACTCAGCTACTACAGAATAATTTAAACCTATTCGATCGAAATATAGACAAAATAAAAATAAACGCACTGTGACAAACTATCTAGTTAATAATCCGCGCGAAAAAATACCATGCAGAAATTACTAGCGAGGTAGACAAGACTATGACATTCCGCCGAAATGTATCATTAATTTACCAAAATCTTTAGATTTAAGATTTTAACTCGGATCTGAAGCCCGATTCACGCATTCCTAACTGTAACAATATCGTAGCGCCTTATGGCCGAAATTAATAATCAATCTAATCCGAAATCTTTGAGATTGAGGATTTGTCTGTTTTTTAAGTATTCTGTGACTATATTCAAATATATAACAAAATTAGTAACATTAAATAACAGAAATTGCTGCCAGAATATAATAACGATTACAATAATTTAATGGACCTCATATTTATAACAATAAAACGATAAACCGGTTGTAAATAACTCTGTTACGTTTTAAATTAAAAGCATAAATTATAATCGCGTTATATTTGCTGAATGAAATGAAAATAAATTTGACTTACTATACTGATGAATTTAGTCTGAGTTATACCTAAAGATCATATCGGACATACCGTGTGGTGTCCGAATTAAGAATATTGCACCACTTGATCCCCTCCCGTGGATGTCGTAAAAGTCAACTAAGGACGTTAAACCAGAGGGATGGGCAGCAGAGTCTCTTCTGTGGAACAGTAGCCATACTGCGCTCACAAACCCGCCTGCCAAGCGTGGTGAATATTGGTAAATACCCCCCAAAATTACAACACAATTGTAGAAATCTACGGGAAGGCTTTTGTTCAGCAGTGGACGATGGATAAATGGCTGATATTATATACCTAAAGTTGACGACGGGTCGAATAGAAATTGGTTGGAAGATCACATCATTACTCCTATCTGGTACACATCAATGTAGGTAAGCATCAAAGAGATGACGGAACGTTACAAATTAAACAAATATGTAGGGTTACATCTTTACTATCTTTCATCGACTGACCGAAGCTAGCCGATCAATAAATATTGATTGTCGAAATCGAACAAATTAGCAGGCACCGTCGCATGCACTAAATACATGAATGACAGTGACAGCGCTAAAATTCCGAAGGCAGGCGAATATGGTCTCTTTCTTGTGCCCGATATTTCATACACCACCGCACCACACAACTTAGAGCTCCCAGTCTCGAGAAATAATGTGACCTTTGTTTTTGCTTCATAGTCCCTACCGATGGTTTTTAAATCGCCGATTTTTTTTAATAACAGTATTCATAGTCACCAATTTATTCCTGTGACTGTCTATACGTACCAAATACGCAATTGATCAAACATATGCTGATGGATGATTCAAAGCTTGTTGTCGATAACAATATAATCTTGAACATACACACCTACATAGCTATGTATTGTACCTATACATATATACTATGTACCCACAGTATTTGGCAAAATATTATACTGTTCATTTTCAGTACCATCATTTTATTCATCATCATTATTTCGGCCGAATGAAGTCCACTGCTGGACACAGGCCTCCCCCATAGATCGCTACAACCACCGATATGGATGTGTTGTGGGCTCATTGAGGGGTTTTGCCATAATCGCCACGCTTGGCAGGTGGGTTGGCGATCGCAGTTGAGTTGTTAATGTACTCGAAGGACGCTGCTGCCCATACTCCGGCTAATCCCTTAGTCGACTTTTACGACACCCATGGGAGGAGATGGGGTGGTGGCATACTGAGCCGGCACCACACGGCATATCGTTTTATTATATGATATTTAATAAAACAATCACGATTTGAAATTATTACTTACGAGCGACGTAGACAATAAAGCATTTAATTTATAGACAATATTGTTTTATCGTTTGAAGCAGACTAAAATACAATACACTAATAAAATAGAAGTATATTCTACGGACACAGACAAATGGAAAACAATTACATACGATATATGTACAATAATATTGACGAACAAATGAATACATACATACAAGCGATAAGTACTTAATTCATAATGTGTATTTGATCAATGATTTGTGAAAATATTGCGACTTAATGATCCCCTGGTCATAAGGTCAATGCCCCTTAAATAAATAGATAAAAGGATCTAAAATATAAGCTATAAAAATAAACACAAACTAAGAGGAATTTTTTTCCTTAGTACTAAGTACACAACACACAAACGCTCACAGCAGGTTGTTAAGGCGGTTACACATTATAATTAGAGGTGACACACACTTACCGCGTTTAGCTTCACCAGATGCAAGCAGCAAAAAGAAGTTATGTTATTTACAGAAGAGCTAGCAGCCACGCGAACTTGCTATAGTTTGAAGATGAGAGCAGACGTTTGCCTTGTATATACAGAAATGTTACTAACAAAATCCTTTTACATTCAGGCAATGACCCCCGAGATCAAACAATAAATGTAATTAAAGATATACTTTGAAAATAATTTTGTAGTTAAATAATGCTTAATGAATTTTTGGAATCACTCATGACTGACCAGATATCAAAGGTCTTAATCTATACAAATAAATAAAATTGAAGCGTCTGTTTGTAATGTCAAAAGGACAGCTTTATACTAAATGCATATCAAAGTATATGCGGTAACAACAACAAATGTTCCGCGCAAATAATTCAAACCCTTGAAATCCAATATATATACTCTATGTCAAGTGTCTATGCCGAAGTAGTCTAAATTATTTATAACTAATCCAATTTATTTTCAATTAAACGACGGATGAAACCGCAGGTCCCAGCTAGTTTAGACGGTAGCAGGTAGCACGCATGTGGTCACGCGCTGCCGTGGGACGCTTTGGGGGATCCTTTACAATCCCCCTGGGGGGGTGACCGCTTTACAGTCACCCTCTCCGAGATGTGCCAATAGGCGTGGCACCAGTGGGTGGCTCTAGTGTGATCATACGAGGACCTGGAGCCTCCCTTAGGTGCCGAAGATGACCGCTCAGTGGTTTTAGCCGGTAGGAGTCCGGCATACCCCTTCGTCCTTCCCCGGGGCGAAGGAAGTTCATGTTGAATTTCCACTGAGCACCAATAAAAAAAAAAAAAAAAAAAAAGGTCCCAGCTAGTTTAAAATAAAATAAAATCTGAATATCTATATTGGGCTGGTTAAATTATGGCTGTCACACGGCATTGAGCAACATATCTGCAGAATAAAGCCTACCTCAGACACTGTTTTATTTAATAACGTTAAAATTTGGTTTTATCGTTGTCATGTCACTAATAAGTAGGGCAAGCTGTATGGCACTTTCTTGTGACCCTGTCGTCTACGTCTAGTTTTGTTTAGTTATTTAGTTTAGAATCTAGTTGATATACAAAGCCTGACTTCCTTAAGCCGTTACGAAATTCTTTATACCTTTACACCAATGCTTTGAGCATAATTCTATTTTGATGTGCTACCCAGAACTATTCCTTATTTTTATTTATTTAACCCATTGGAAGTGCATCATGTACTTTCCCGCTTTTGTAGATGCTTAATTAACAATAATTTCAAAAATCTGCTCTCATCTGCATCCTACTAATTTAAAGCTTTCACATTATCAGCCCTCTACATTAATATTAAAACACTTCTTTTCATTAAATTGAACTTGTATCGCGTTTATTTTATTTCTACGAGCAGTGTTTGTATCAGCATTTTGGACTCGTGTAGATATAAATACTGCACTACTGCCATCGCATGACAAAACGCAGTAACTGCAATGCTAATAACATTGCAAATATAGCGCTTGTCTGATGGCAAAACGCAGTAATTGCAATACTCATGGCTTTGCAATTACAGCGCTTTTCCTAACTGATGGAAGATACGTGAAGTTCTTTTATTGTAACGTGGTCCTTTTCAACAATTTAAAATCTAAAAGAGACGGTTATGTATATTTAAATTGATAACTATAGTAATTGTCACACCAATGAACCCAGAGTGGTGAGTACATGTGTTTGTACATACTTACATATAATTTCTGGTTCTCGTCATTTATACTTGTCATCCAAACATAGTTGGTTATAAAACTATTAGGTAATAATTAAAAGGTAACGGATTATTATGATGCTTTCAAACCCACAATCTACGTTACTTATATTTTATTTTATTTTAAGATTATTGTTACCGTGGCAGTTTGTTGTTCACAATTTATCCTAATACAAATTGTGCTATACTCGATTTCGTAAAATATATCATAAATGTTTTGACACCTAAACAATAAACATATATTTTTGTAGTTGGCTGTTTTATTGCTACTAAGATGAAACAAACAAACTAATATACAGCATTGCCGACGAATGGCAAAACGCCGAAAATGCAATGCTAAAGGTATTGCAAATACAGCGTTTCTTGGATGGCAAAACGCAGTAATTGCAACGCTATAGGTTTGAGAATAAAGCGAATATAGAGAATACATCCGATGACAGAGTAGTACAACAAAGATTACTTTTAAAATGCCATGGATATACCAATCCTAATAAACAAGTTACTATAATTAGCAAAGAGAACGAAATTTCAAAACATTGTCTATGAGATTTTGCTTTTTTATCACAATGTCACGACACGAGCAAGTCATTCAGATGGTAGGAAATATAACGCCTGCCGATAGTAATTGTAATGCTAGCCAGTACTAGGCCTGCGTGGCACTACACCACGCTTGTGACCTCGAGATTCCCAGTAATACCACAAGTTATAGTGCCTGTAAAAGTTAAAAGTTTAATTATGTAAATGGTGGCAGAACATCTTGCTGCACTGAGGTGACTGTCCTAGCCCTACACTTGCAATAAGAGATCTATTATTACCAGTAAAAGCGTGTTAAGGAGGAATGACTGTTGGGTACTATCAAATCTTTCCGAGTCTGAATCTTAATGTATATTTAGATGCAATCGTGTGTTTTTTGAGGCGTGATTGTTGCTAGTACTATCAAATCTTGCAGAATCTGAATCTTATTTGATATATGTTATCTATGATATCGCTTATTGTAGTAGAGTGCTCTCTTCTATGGAGTTTCTTGCTAGCTATTTTCTATAGGAGATACTATTCCGAACCGTGGACCTTAATCTTGGCTACTAGGCTTCTAGGTCTATGTTAAAGTTTAAAACGAACTGCACCACTATACAAGAAATAATTTCTTATAATAAACAGAAATATAGAACCAGACAATATATCACATCTATTCTTTCAATATTACAATCTTAGTAAAATTTACTGTTTAATTCATAAGATTCGACATAAATCATTAAGATTCATTTGTATAAAAAGGTCACAAACGATACCTTTCGAATGCGTAAAGAAGTAATAGATTCAAAAGTTTTAGCCACAATGGCGGGTTTAGGTCGCAATAAACTTAATTTACGGGAAAATTTTGTACTTTCATTCTTTTAGTTGTTTTATCGAAGCGACATTTCCCAGCTTAGAACGTTCGTTGAAAATAAAGTGTTTTTCCAAATACTCCTTGTAAAAACTGCTTAATAATAGATAATACATATAATGTCAAAACATATTAGAATAGGAGAATATCATAATGTAATAATAAAATCAGCCCATTACTGTCCCACTGCTGGGCACGGGCCTTTTCTCAAGATGAGAATGGTGAGGCCTTAGTCCACCACGCTGGCCTTTTATTTTTATTTTTTTATTGGTGCCCAGTGGAAATTCTTCAAGAACTTCCTTCACCCCGGGGAAGGGCGCAGGGGTATGCCGGACTCCTACCGGCTAAAACCACTGGAGCGATCATCTTCGGCACGTAAGGGAGGCTCCAGGACCATGCTGGCCTAGCGCGGGTTGGCCGACTACACACACCATTGAGAACATTTTGGACCCCTCAGGTGTGCAGGTTTCTTCACGACGTTTTCCTTGACCGTTAACGCAAGTGATAACCAAATTCTGATCCGCACATGAATATGCATAGTGCATGGTGTAATAATAATAATAAATAGATTGATTGGTGGGACAAACGCAATCCCCAGCTTTCTCACCCCTTTGATACATCAAAAGTATATCTCATCATTTCGGCCGAATGAAGTCCACTGCTGGACAAAGGCCTCCCCCAAAGATCACCACAACCACCGATATGGATGTGTTGTGGGCTCATTGGGGGGTTTTGCCATAATCGCCACGCTTGGCAGGCGGGTTGGCGATCGCAGTTGAGTTGTTAATGTACTCGAAGAACGCTGCTGCCCATCCTCCGGCTAATCCCTTAGTCGACTTTTACGACACCCATAGGAGGAGATGGGGTGGTGGCATTCTGAGCCGGCACCACACGGCAAAAGTATATCTAAATGAGATCTATTAAGAAGCTCACAAACCGCAGGGCAGCTTGTGGTGATCTGTATGTAAATGGCGACACTGCGTACCCGAATGCCCCAGAGAGCCGGCCAGGGCCTCGTCTCCAGCTTGATCTTATTGGCTGGCTAGAATGAACCCTATGAGTGCCCGTAAGATTCTCAACTCTGGCTTGCCTTAGTTGGCCGATCAGAGGGAGACTGGCTTGAAGTGCCTGACGGCCTTATAACAAGGAAACCCGCTCCGAGTCTTCGAGACGAGTGATGTTGAAATCGGTACCACTCCACTTGACTCGATTCGAAAGACTCCCCGCTAGCCAACACAAGAGTGTCGTCAGCGTAACAGACCAAGCTGACGCCAGCGGGAGAACGACACGCAGGACCGCGTCGTAGGCGAGGTTCCATAAGATGGGGTCGAGAACCGACCCCTGCGGAACCCTGCACGTAATCTCCCCCCGCTTTACGCTACCGTCCCTGCCCACGTAGCGAATGGGCTAATTCCCATACGCCTAAAACCCCCTGCCGTAGCTATAAGGCGGAGGACCTCTAGGTTCGCGGGTATATGGGGGAGGCCTTTGTCCAACAGTGGACTTTCTTTGGTTGATAGGAAATACTCCATCTTGATTTACGCCCAGCGAAACGAGCTGTAAACGAGTAGTCTCAAATTAAAATTAAACCAAGCTTCTTCTATAAATCGATCGTTCTGCCTTTTAGTTTTCCTTTCACCCCCAAATCAAAACAGACATAAATAATCCACACTTTCAGAGGCTCCCTCAAAGGTTTTCACTCACACAAAAGCCGTGAGAGGTCTAAGCAAGCCAAATAACTGATTTTATCTTTCTTTTATCAACTATAAGTGTTCAGTAAGTGGTTTTGGCCGAGAGTACCATTAGGGTGCTTACTGTTGAAAAATGTATGATGTAGGTACCGATGTTTGCCCGTTTCGTTTTTGGGTTAAGTGCCGGGGATAACATTTGGGAGAAAACTGTTTTTTATTTTGTAGTTGGTCATTTATGTTGTAAGATATGTAAAAAGAATATTTTCTTGAAACGTGGTCCCGAATACATCAGCGTGTCACAGCTCTAAGTTTTATTATTTTATTAAGACATCAGTCAGTTAATGTAGGGCCATCAGAAAAATATTTAGCATTATCCATCAAACATGTAGTTAAAGACCTCTATTCTTCTTTACAGACATAATATTACAATCACATACAAAGTAATTGACTCTGAATTGTAAACTGATTGGTGGTTTCGAGTATTTCAAGTGGCATCACTCACCACACATCATCATCAGCCACCTTAGATTTGCTGACGACATCGTAGTCATGGCAAAATTGCTGCAAGAGCTCAGCACAATGTTCGATGGTCTCAAAAGAGTTTCCCAACAGGTGGGCCTCAAAATGAATATGGGCAATACGAAACCCATGTCAAATGCCCATGTCGTGCTCATGCCAATATCCGTTGGGAGCTCTGTTCTTGAAGTTGTTGACGAGTATGTCTACTTGGGACAAACCGTCCAGTTAAGTAAGTCCAACTTCGAGAAAGAGGTCAGTCCTCGAATCCGACTCGGCTGGGCAGAGTTTGGGAAACTTAGCAACGTCTTTTCGTCAACAATATCGCAATTCCTCAAGACGAAAGTTTTTAACCAGTGTGTGTTATCAGTGATGACATATGGAACAGAGACGTGGTCACTCACAATGAACCTCATAAGAACGCTCAAAGTTACTCAGCGAGTTATGGAGAGAACTATGCTTGGTATTTCTCTACGAGATCGAAATGAGCAGCTCCGTAGAAGAACTAAAGTTGCCAACATAGCTGCAAGGATTAGTAAACTGAAGTAGCAATGGGCGAGGTACATTGCTCGTAGAACTGATGGCCGTTGGGGCATAAAGGTTCTCGAATGGCCGCGCACCGGAAAACGCAGCGTGGGACAACCTCCAACGAGGTGGACAGACGACCTAGTGAAGGTTGCTGGGAGTTGTTAGATGCGGTCGTTGTTGAAATTGATGTGGGAGGCCTTTGTACCGCAGTGGACATCCTTCGGCTGATATGATTATTATAAGGGCATCATTTGGGCTGTTTAAGAAGAGTTAAAGTAGTGTTGAGTCGAAATGCTCGACAAAGAGCACTTATGAATCAGTAATCGTGTAACTCAACTCTATTTTAATGAGCAGGCGTTCTTCTGACTGTGCCTGTCCTGTTTTCTAATGCTCCATAGCTCACTGAGTGATTTTCATGTAGGGCCCATAATGAGTGACCAATTTTCTGTACATATGCCATCGCTTGCAACATCACAACGTAACCAAATAAGGTTATAATATTATTGTGCGACATAATTGTTAGACTTTAAAAGTCACTTTGACCTGTGTCTCGGCCTTTCTTTTCAGTGGTAGTCTGAGGGCCAGTCCTCATAATGAATTTGCACTATGACTGAAACTTGACCGAAATGAGCTTAAATTATGAACTGACCGAAAAAATGGTATTCTGCTACTCTTAAAGTTCAGTCGGATTTCAGTATAATCTCGATTTAGTCTCATTTCAATCTCAATTTTGACGTTTATTTAATGACAATTTAGTACATGTGACAGTTCGAAATGTTGGCAGAATACCGTTTTGACTTCGATCAACTTTCGATCCATTTTCGATCTCTTCACAGTGTAAGTTCACGTTTGACGTTGATTGCTAGTTTAGGCGAATACCATTTGTGATATTTATGACACTAAGACTAAACCGGAACTATATTTTGAACATTTTTAAATTACGAGAATTGGCCCTCAGGTAGGAAATGCCAGCGCCATCTAGATCTTAATATATTACTGGTAAGTCTCCTTTAAAAGATTTATTACAGGAATTAAGGTAATATAAATCTCGTCTGATCAAGTGCTGTAGAGAGGAATATAAGGTAATAAGCCATATCCTATTACTATAGAAGATTTACTGCAACCATTTACGAGTAACGTCCAGACCATTGTTGATTCGTAACAACTTTATTGGAAAGTACTTTTTGTATTTTGCTAGCAACAATAATAAATTATTATAATTTAGTGTCGAAAATGATCTGATTTGTAAATAAGATTCTGTTTAAATAATAATGAAAATAGGCAACTGAAACAGTCTTTCAGCTCCATATTTAGATTGCGAACGATTTTAGTACTACGGTATATGTAGTGTGAAATGCACAATTTCTACCACTAAAGGTGGTCGCCTCAACTTAGGTGCCAACAAAACGAACATACATTAAAATATATTAATTATGTCATCTTTCATGATTTCAGCTGAAAGACGTTCTTAGCTGCACGCAGGGCTTCCGCGAATTACGCTACAAAAATCGGTCTCAGTTAGCGTTGTGTGCTCATTGCGGGGATTTTGCCATAATCGCCACGTCTTGAAGGCGGGTTGACGGTCGCAGTTAAATTATAAATGTACTCGAACGACGCTGCTGCCCACCCTCTGACTCATCCCATATTCATCTTTTACAACACCCACGGAATGAGGTACGGTGTTATGTTCTTAGCCGGTACCACACGGATAGAAGAATTATATCAGTAGGATTTTTTAGCGAGTTTTAACAGTGACGCAGAACAAATAACTCTCGTTAATTTTCTTTAACGAAACCTGAGTCTATAGGTTCTACAGTACATAGATGTCGCTGTTCATTAGGCAGCTATCGATAAAAAATGTATGACAACCCCTTTCGTACAAGCATCATAATAACCATTCTTCTTTATCAATCTCAAACTAATTTTCTTTGGATGACAAGTAAAAACCTTAAAAAGTTATCAAAAGGAATAAAATATAATTCAACTCATTTTCTAAATTATTGTAGGTATGCAATAAAAAGGCGTAAATTTGCCCTTAATAATCGCATTTGATTCTATGTTATAGAAAACATAATACTTTATAATCTATACTTTGTTTATTACCTACATTAAAACTAACTAAATAATTATGGATACTACTGCCATTGCAAAAAAAGTATTTTAAAATGTATTTACAAACCATTTTTATTTTTGCTACTGTCCGTCTTATCTAAAACAAAATATCAGTTAGTTAACTATCTCATTGTTTAAAGAATTAATTTAAAATATATTTAATTAAATCGGAAAGTCGCTAGGAATTTGGCAAAATTCATGCTAAAGATGCTTCATGCTTTAGATATAGAAGGGTCGCACATGCTAATCTTACTTTTTAAAGCGATTCCTTTACCGTTTGGCACACAGAGTCGCGCGCCACTACAATAGGCGACAAAGTGGATTTTGTGGACCACTACTTTAGTTAAAAAGCGCCTGACCATAGTACAAGGTAACCGCCGCATCGGTGTCGCGGTGGCTTCATTGGTAAAGGTTGAGATATTATATGTATATTTATAGACCAGGCACGCTATAGTAGCCGCACGCGACCCTATGTAATATTCGACTAAATATCCATGCTCTCCTATTAAATTGGGACTAAGAATTATGTTTAAAAAAATATTCTGCAAATTGTATTGGGCTAGTGGAGTGCTGGAAGTAGGTGTAAAAAACAAATAATAAATAATAATCCGAGGACTTGTTAAGTGTGAAAAATAATTTACTTTATTATCGGACAGAATTAAACGAAATTTCAAAGGTTTTTAGATTATAGGCCTTAGGATCGACTGTTTGAGTTGATATTGACGTTGAAAGTGTAATGGCCGAATACTGAAACGCCAGTTAATATCAAATTCCACTTAAATTATTCGAGAAACCTGTTTTCGGTACATAACTGGGCGGCTCAAATAGTTAAAGCGGTACTTAATATTACCTGGCGTTTCAGTATTCGGCTGCATAAAGGGGACGAAAATTTTCCAAACAAATCGGGGTGTTAACACATTGGGAATCTCACCTAAACTGGCGTCGTATGTGTTCATGTACTCTGACGTCATAAATTGCGACACCAAAGCCGTCTTTCCCACGCCAGCGTCGCCGAGTAACACCACCCTGTATTTTGGTATCTGTAACAGAAATAGACGCATTAGTGGTGTGAATTATTTGTTGCTTATAGGTAATATGGTCGACCTCAGTGAATTAAGGAAAGTAGAGAATATGATATCGCCGTGTTGTCGTGACTCAGAAAACGGCCACTCTATCTTAGAGAAAGAAATGACAAGAGATTTTAGTTAGACGATCCTTCTTCTTCTCTTAGATTATGACTTCTGTAGAGTATCTTCCACAATTTCGCCAATATCAAGTAGAAGGCAACATCGTACGGTGTTTAGATTATTAAATCGTTACATATTCATAAACTATTTATCAAAAATGAAAATAATTCTAAAAAATATGTCGGCAACGTCGTACGGTTCCTTAGTTAGACGATGTTTATAAGTACCAATTTTGAAGTCATATTTCGTTTGACGTGTTTGATGAGAGTAAAATTGGGAGCTGCGCGCGGATACCGTTATGAAAACCTAACAGTATGAAGTTAGCCGTCACAGATAATTCAAAGTGAATGTTTATTTTACTCACTAATACTTGATTTTTAATATATTTGACTCGTTTATATGACAATATAATATTATAATACAAGGGATTCTAAGCCAGAGGGATGGGCAGCAGCGTCCCTTCTGTGTAATGGTAGCTATACTGCGCTCACCAACCCGCCTGCCAAGCGTGGTGAGTATTGGCAAATACCCCCCAAAATGATGACACAGTTGTGAAAATCTATGGGGGAGGCCTTTGTTCAGCAGTGGACGTATAAATGGCCGATATGATGATGATGATGATATGACAATAAATACTTTCATCATCATCATCATATCAGCCATAAGATGTTACATTGCTGAATAAAGGGTTCTCCCACAGACAGTGCATAATTACATCGTCATTTTGGCGTGAATTTGCCAGTACTCACCACGCTTGGCAAGCGGGTTTTGTAAGCGCCGTATGGCTACTGTTCCACAGAAGGGACGCTGCTGCCCATCCCTCTGGTTCTGACTCCCTTAGTTGGCTTTTACAACCTCCATGTGAGGAGATGGAGTGGTGCTGCATTCTTAATCAGGTCACGGAGATAAAAAAATAAATAAGTCAGGATAATGGGATGAAGGAAGATAAAATCGTGAGGAGGGAAGAGAGATCGAAGAACTCTTTAGGAATGTCATGTTCTGAGACGTTGGTGCGTTGTGTTCTGTTCGCAACTCTTTGAGAGGAGTGTGGAGCTGCCCAGATCGCACAGGAATGGAGCCCGTCAGACCTAATAGTGGTGAATACGCAAGCGATAGGTAGGTTTTAAAGATCATCGTGGAATTTTAGCGGGTCAGGGTCTGCCACGACACTCCGCCATTCCCCGGAACGGTCAATGTCCACAAGTCAATAAAAAATATTCTGATCTTTCCAGGTTATTAATACCTGTCTACCTGCGTGAACCGATACGATATGAAAGAAAGAATTTTTGTTTTCACCCGAAATGACAGCGCATCATTAAAAACAATACACACACGAAATTGTAAAATAGCAATTATCTATTCTATCAATTCAGCTTGCATTCCTCACTTAACGTTTTCTATCAACCAAAATAGATCAGGTAACAGCTTAACAATTATTACCTATATATAGCAAGTAACATAAGAAAAGTATGCTCATACTGTGGTTTGGAAAAAAAGCTTCTGTGTTGCACGTAGCCATTGCACAAAATGCAACATTATGGTTACCTTTCTGTCATCGAATCAACCCGTATGCATACCCGCTACAGTAAACCGTCATACGTCGACTTTAAATGGATTACAACGCGTATATTATAGATTGTTGTTTCTCCTGACTTGATGTTTTTTACTGTGGTCTGAAGACACTGTGAGTGCCTGCTGCGTGCATCGAAACAATTTTTGATTACTAGTATTAGAATTACAGAAAAAAAAATGCACTCCGGGAGTGCCGACAGAAGTTAAAACTTATTTTAGCGCGTTAGGAGATTTTATCTCATCTAAAAATATGCGTACCGCGCTAAAATAAGTTTTCACTTCAAGCGTCTCGTAACGGTGTCGCGAGTCCAGAGATTATACCTCATCGAAAAATATGCGTACCGCGCTAAAATAAGTTTTCACTTCAAAAAAACTGTAACGACGTCTGTTACCATAGTCATCCTGCGACCACGAACACTGCAAAGTGTTCGAAACGTCAGGGAAAGCAAAAACATAATATACGCGATGTAATCCGTACGTTTGACGGCACGGTTGGTGCAGTGGCTGATACAGTCGACTGCTGCGCTCCGGGTCGTTCGATTCCCGCACGGAACAAATATTTGTATGATCTGCAGGTAGTTGTTCCGGGTCTGGGTGTATTGTATGTGGAATTCATGTCTGTAAACGCACCCACGACACAGGAGAAATCCTAGTGTGGGGCAACGTTTAAAAAAAACCGTTGAAAGAGGTTTATTATAAAGATAATGCGATAACCACGACACTTGGTAGACGAATCGGTGACGTTCCAGTATGTTGTTATAAGCACATAAGAGGATGTGGCTTCGTGACAGGATTTCCTTTAATCCATCAGTCTACTTTTACGCCCGCACGTGGAGAGGATCACCTCTTACTTACGGTTCTTTGGAACACACGGACCAGAAGAAACTTCTTTTATATCGCATTTAGGCGCACCACAATTTAATACGGTTCTAAGATTGACTTTCCCTCATCATCATACCAGCCGAAAGACGTCCACTGCTGAGCAAAGGCCTTCCCCATAAACGACCGGTAACATTATAGTTATTTTGGAGTGAATTTGCCAGTACTCACCACGCTAGGCAAGCGGATTGGTGAGCGCATAATAGCGCTGTGACACAGAAGGGAAGCTGCTGCCTGTCCCTCTCCTTTTACGACATCCACGGGAGGAGATGTGCTATATTCTTAATCCGGAAACTACACGGTATTAACTCTAGAATGAATGATTGCAGGGGTCGCCAACTTATCTAGAGCGAAGATCTAGTTAAAAAAATCCTGACCTCTTGGGATCGACTTGATGCTTTGGGTTTAGCTGGATGAAAATAATAATGAAACAAATTTTAGTATTGTACATTACTGTTCTTGTTATCGATAAGAAGAAGATTGTATACCATCTATACAAATAAATAAAATTGAAGTTTGTAATGTCAAAATAACAGCTTTTTACTAAATGCATATAAAAGTATATACGGTACATATAAAAAAAAATTTGCCGTGCCGTGTGGTGCCGGCTCAGAATGCCACCACCCCATCTCCTACCATTGGTGTCGTAAAAGTCGACTAAGGGATTAGTCGGAGGATGGGCAGCAGCGTCCTTCGAGTACATTAACAACTCAACTGCGATCGCCAACCCGCCTGCCAAGCGTGGCGATTATGGCAAAACCCCCCAATGAGCTCAAAACACATCCATATCGGTGGTTGTGATGATCTTTGGGGGAGGCCTGCGTCCAACAGTGGACTTCATTAGACCGAAATGATTATATAAAAAAAAACTGTCGGTCTGTTTCTTTCGGCTAATCGCCAAAACGGCTGGACCAAATTTAACGGAACTTTCACTGGTTGATAGCTGATGTTAAAAGGAGTAACTAAAGCAACTTTTATTTTAGAAAAAGAAGAAAGATTCGGGGTGCGGACCCCGAATCTTTCTTCTTTTTCTAAACCTAAACAATTTGAATTCGTAAAATCCAATATCTATACTCTATTATGTCAGCTGTCTATGCCGAAGTAGTCTGAATTATTCATAAATAATGCGATATCTTTTAAATAAAATGGCGGGTGAAACCGCGGGGCATCGCTAGGAATTCATAAAATACGTTCATCACTTCCATTTCTGTCTGTTTGATTTATATCGTATTCAGTTACATCCAAAACCGTTCGACAACATATCTGCTGATCGCAGTTAATCAAAACAGCACATAATAATTCAGCAAATGGATCAATTATAATAATTACCATTTTGGTAGTGGTACTGATTATTATTATTATTGTTGAAAATCAGGCCGATTGATATGCTAATACAACACGCGATCCTCGCCTTACTGTGTCATACGAAACAAACGGTATTGCTGACGATTTTGGCTCACATGTTATTTACATACTAGGAAATTAAACACAGCATAACATAATTACAGAAATCGCCGAAGAAATTTTCGGATAATGTTTAGTAAAACTTTATATCGGATAGCTTGACCGCATATTACAGACGTATGGATATAACGCATTTCACGACAACACTTTATTATGCTGTTACACGTTTAAAATAGAGTGGATAAGTTACGTTAAATGAATCAACACAGAACTTCATTCGAACTGCAAAAGCGGTTGCCGGTTTACGGTTTAAAAAGTTAATATGGCGGCGATTGAACAGACGACAAAGGAAAAAAGTACGAGGGAGGGAGAAGGGAAACTGTAATTATTATTAGTTAAAAATTCATAGACAAATAAGACTTAAAAGTGATAATTTTACGGATCCAAATTACGAGTAGTGCCTTTAAAGTGAAAAATACCTACGGTACTACACGACAAGGGGTATTGAAGCTGTGCCTTACGATTTGGACGCGGTTTGGATGAAATGAGACACAAAAATTCAATCCATCCTCTAGATTCTCGCAATGCATAAGTCGTCTTCCAAAACCCAGAGTTTTGGCCGGCAAGAGTCTTGTTCCGCCGCTACAGAGAAGCCAGACCCGGACCAAATTCCTGTGTTTAGTTGTTGGGGCTGGGCCCCATATATGAACACGTCCCTTACACAGTTTTTATTTTATTCAACCTGATGTGGAGCGAGCACGTCATTCGCCTAGAGCGCGTCATGCCTGCCCATAACAATTGTAATCCTACCCAGGACTACTCCTGCGTGGAATCACACTGTGCTCGTTACGCCGAGACATTGAGTTATATAATAGTTATCACCTTACCTCTTGAAATAAGATATAGAAAAAGAAAAACATTTTTAAAGCATCAAAACCCATCTTGCTACTCGTGATAACAGATACATCATCTACAGCGTCATTTCAAAAGCTTGATAATTTATGATTACTATTTTGTTTCGTGACTGTTCGTCGCCTGGTCTTATGACGTATGCTAACTTTATTTCATTGTTTTGTTATGTTTATGTATACGATTAATGAGTAAGTTATTTCGTGAAGAATTTGGTAAAACAGTAGTAATTAGTCTACATTTTTATTCCAGCCTTCAAATAAATGGCATAGATTTAATTTCAAATCATGATTTAGATATTTTAAACTTTAAATTAATGTTATAATATGAAGCCTTGTAATCATTACAATTTGCGTAAAATAACATTAGGCTAATAATCTAAGATAAGCATTCAAATATTTCATTTCTAATATGAATTCCGAATACACACATGATTGTGCTAGTTATGTTTGCTGGAGTGTGAAATCCCACTGAAAAAACATATCAGATTGTCTAAACAAGCATATTACATTATAAATAAACCTTTTGACACCGAGTGTCTTTCGGGTCCGCTTATCCCCTCTCGGTTGACCCGTTCCCTGGCACTTCCAGGGACATGACATGACGTTTTTACATATAACTGATCAAACCAGAGGAAAAATTATATGTTTTCCTTCAGTATATATCCGAATTACTTTTCCCCACTGAAATGGAAATATCAGATAACATAATTTCGGCTCATAAAACAAACAGCTTAAGATGGAAATTTGCTCCAAACGGGTTCGTACCATGTTTATTGGATTTTGCGTGTTCGTGCACGGAATTATGTTGTCTTTATTAGCTTTGTTATGGATATTATTATGTTTGTGTTTCTTAACGTGAATTTCTTATGAAGAAATTATTTATGATAGAAACACATATCAGTTTTGTAATTGAATGTGGTATGACGGTTATTACTTGCAAGCTGTAAGCCTATTTAAATTTAATAATTGTTTACACAAATTGGCACAATTCTACACAATCACACCCTCACCACATAAACACACACACCTCACATACACACATACCTCACATACACGCACACCTAGACTACTAATCATATTAACACTATTTAGAAACAAAATTCAATTAAAACTTAAAGCTTTCCAACCACTGTTTGTTAGAACAAGAACACATCATAAAATAAACATGTAACAACATCAAAAGGGTGGGGACCTGATGTCCTGAAATACAAGCCTCGAGCCTAGTTTAGACACCAGTCTCCCACAATATATCTGTACAAATTGTGTAACTTGTCAAATGTATGACATTGTGGCGGAAAAATAAACATTATCTTATCTTTTATTTATTTTATAATTCAATACATTGTGTTCTTTTTCTTTGCGTGGTTAGTGAGCACACTTGTGTCAGAGTTGTTTCGCACAAAGGCCTTCGACTTGACTTAACGACTTCCGTCAATTGACAACAAACGGGACCGACAATTTTCCGTGCCCTCCGAGACGGAGACGGTCAAATCAGATACCACTATGCGTTTACCCATCCATGGTCTGACCACGCCAGGCGTTACTTAACTTCACCGATCGTTTACGGTGAGTGAGTGCAACTGGCTATGAGCACTCCAAATTGTTATTGTGTTAGGATCAACAAACTTAAAAACTATGTTAGCAAGAGCTTTGTTATATTAAACTAGCTGTACCCCGCGGTTTCACTCGCCTTTTAATTTAATATATGTAGCCATTGATGTTATTTTTAGTACTTATATTGATTGTCTTTTGCCTGGCTGTATTGGTCTGTCATACTCACTAAAATGTCTTGCTGGCGGTGGTGTTGTGTATCGGGTCGTTCGGTTCCCTACAATATGGTTGAGCTAAGCGATGCTGATGCATGCGTCATGCTCGTGAACGAGTGCCGTTTGTTGGGACTGGTCAGCCGTTAACTGCCACGGCAAATAATTTATTATTATAATTTCATTGTGGTATGTTCCATCTTTACACATTGTCCTACATTTTTCTCGGTATATATATTACAATAATTTGTATCAATCAACATTGTAATCTCAATTATTTTAAAAGAGTATCCATGGAGTTTCTTACCGGCTCTTCTCCACGAGATCAACTATTTGGAACCGTGCAACTTAGATTCTGACGTTTCATAAGTGCCAATATTTGGTTTATTTGAAATAAAAAACTTTGACTTTGACTTTGAATAGAAATCGGATTATTTATTGGATTGGATTATAGACATGTTTTCAGTCATATTTTCGTCGAAAAAAAGACTTTTTTTTGCTCGTCTCCTCGGGATCGTGGCGTGATGTTAAATAGCCTATAACCTTCCTCAAGAATTTGACTATCAAATACAAAAATAATTTTTCAAACCGACTGGTAGTTCCAGTGATTAGGTGATGATGAAACAAAAAAAAAAACAAAAATCTTATATACTAATAAATCAAATTGAAGTGTTTGTTTGTAATGTCAAAATAACAGCTTTTTACTAAATGTATATGAAAGTATACATGGTCCCTACATGGTCTGTCTGTCGGTCTGTATGTCTGTCTGTCTGTTTGTTCCCGCTAATCTTCGAAACGGGTGGACCGATTTCTACGGGACTTTCACTGGCAGATGTTATAAGAAATAACTTAGGCTACCTTTATTTCAGAAAAATAATAAGTGTTCCAAGCAAAAAAATTAAAACCCATGAAATCCAATAATATATATACATAATCTATGTAAAGTGTCTATGCTCAAGTACTCTAAATTATTTATAAATAATCCGACTTCTTTTAAATTAAACAAATTCAAATTCAATCATTTATTCAGTAATTAGGTCCTAACAGACACTTTTACACGTCATATTGAAACAACGGAGGGCAATTTCACTACATGACAACCTCTGAGAAGAAATGCCAAAAGAAACTCAGGGCTAGGTCTTCTTTATCTTTTTTTTTATACATTGTTTTACAAAATATTTAAAACAACTGTTATACAATAATATATAACAACAATTGCAGCTATACAATACAAACAATTCAGATAAAATTCCGTTTCCAGGGAAGCCGCATGTGCAGGTAATAGATAAAAAATTATAAAAATTAACGCCACACGTCCCTATCGTCAACATAGTCTTTGATTTTATAATAGGCTTTTTTTTCGAAACGGCGGGCGAAACCGCGGGACCCAGCTAGTACTTTTTATATTAGTATTACATTATTAGAAATTCTTCAGCTTTCGCGAATTGAATACATCTTTCCTGACCTAGCACCCCAAGATAATGTCGGCTCTATTCGTGCACAGATTAATATCAAAATAACCAAGTCAATGCAACTTGATCGAAACGTCGAGGTTAGACAAAATATTATTTTGTCAAAATTTTACATTAATTAATAATGCACATAGCTCATAGAATTGATGGCCAATGGGGAAAAAAGTTTATTGAGTGGAGACCGCACACAGGATAACGCAGCGTGGGAAGAATTCCAACGAGGTGGACAGACGACCTGGCGAAGGTGTCTGGATTCGGGCGGAATATATATATGAGAGAGGCCTTTGTCAGCATCTCAGCGGCTGATATTATGATGATTTATTATTCTGTTTGATATTGGGCAGTCTGGTTTGTTTCCTGCATACAATTTTAAAACTAGATTAATTTCAGTAAACTATCATTCTACTTCATATTTTGCGCGGTTTATAATGGATCTCTCAATTTCAGCAGCCCGTAAACGTCCACTACTGAACATGAGCCTCTCAATTACCACAACAATAAACAGTCGTCGGGGAAATTGCCATAGGTAATCACCACGTTTGGTAGGCGGGTTGGTGATCACAGTTTGATGTTATTAGCACAAGGTAGAAAACTGCTGTCGTTCCTTCTGACTTTCAACCCTTATACGCCATTTTGGCCTGTGGTTCCGGGTAAAGAACAGACCACCCCTCTTCAACCATGGGTGTCGTAAGAGACGACTAAGCGTTGACCTCTCAAGATTATAATGCATGAACCTTTTTAATTTTAAATAAATATGAGTTTATGAGTATTTATATCGCAAACTGCTTCCAGCCTACTCGCAGGCTTGAGTTATGCACTTAGCGCTACTCACTCTTGACTACTCATAGAACCTTAGCGCCTATTCAAGTTAACATTACAAACTATTCTAATACTACAAATTCCAATACAACACATTTATCTACTACTCGTAAAATAATTGCTACACACTTTGCTACGGAACTCACTGCTACGCAAACGTACGGTACGTAAATCACAACGGAGTTTTATAAGTACAAATAACCTACCACAATTGTTGTTTGTATCAGACGTCATCAGTATGTTTGATACTGTGTACCAACTTATTTGGTCTATGGGTTAACCAACTAACTAATCATTACTACCAACGCCATTGCACCATTAATATCCTGTGCAATTTAATGCTACGCAGATCAGTGATATTCATCTTTGCGGAACACAAACTAGCACAAATTTTATCTCGGTATTTATCTTCATCAGGTGTGTAAAATAACAAGCACCCAATTCAAAATTGAACGGATACCTACATGGTGCTTCCAGAGAACGGATCGAATGTACGTAACCAACACCAAAACATCCCGGCAGTAATTTGACGCTACACGCAGCAACGCTACGCAGGGAACGGTTAAGTAATTAATTGCTACGCAACTGCGCAACCTATGCCTACGCTGTCCGATGCTTTGGTAATTAAGGATCCGCATTCAATAGAATAGACAACTTAGAATTATAATAAGAAACCGTACAGGCGAAAAATATATCAAAATTATAATATCTCTTAGGGGTTCCCAACCTTTTTTTGTCTACTGCCCACTTTAAGAATAAATTATTTTTTAACGCCCCCCTTTTTAAACATACTTAAAAACCGCTAAGTACTTATAACTGATTATTGAAACGCAAGTTTATAGTATTCGGACAGAGTATCTTTTATTGAAAATAAAACAAACATAATCAATTCTTATATATTGAAGTGGTTACCCGTTCGGCGACGTCGAGATACTCACATACTTACTTTTCTCTTTTCTGTACTTCATAATCCTAATTCTCCTGCATATCTTCGGGATCGCTTTGAGTACCTTATCCCCAGAGGGAAACCTTGCCGCACGGCCTCTTCTCTTCTCCTTCATACTCCTCGTCACACTTCAACTTGTTATGATGAGTCATTCACTGTACGTGCAGTGCGCCTTTGGAATTCACTTCCACATTCCTTGCGTGATAGCTCTTCGTCTGATGTTTTCAAGAAAAGAATTAAGGAACATTTTCTTTCAATATGACTTGGTAGTATGTATGTATTATTAGATATTGGTATATGTATGTATGTACGTAGGTATGTATATATTATTATTATTGTTGTATATATTTGTATGTGACTTATTTTCTAAGTATATATTTATTTATATACCTAATATGTTATGCATTTTTAACTTTTATATTTATAAATATCTGGTCATGCTTCATTCTTGTTGTACACGTAATTAGATCCTCATATTAACATTACTCTATCACTCAAAGGTTTGCTGTAAGAGAACTCAATATTGAGTTAAGCTCGCCTATGTACATCAACTTTTCTTTAGTATTGTTTTAATCTGTAAATATTGTGTGCAATAAAGAATAATAATAATAATAATAAAAACTAATGTGAAGGTTGAATCTGATGCTGTTCAATAAGTTTGTTGATATCAGGTTCCAATTTACTCAAAAACAGCCGCAAGTTCCGCAAGCCGCCACGTTCGGTAACACGATGATTGCACAACGATTCTTCAATGTTTTCAGCCATTTCATCAATTCGTCTTTGCACAGAATTATTACTCAAAGGAATTTTTCGGATAATATCTGCGGCCGGTTTATGAAGCACAGTAGTTCCTTTATTGCTGGCAAAATTAACTCTTCTCCGATGTTGTGTGGTTTGCCTTTTTGAGTAATTAACAAAGAGATATTGTACGAAGCTCGAAGTCCGTCGTCATCTTGCTTAGCAGCCGCCGAAAATAGTTTTGATACACTTGGCTGAGTATTATGCTTCTTCTCTAGGTCTTGAAAATATGCTACATTCTTTTCTGTCTTATCTGGATGCATTTTATTCAAATGATCTTGCAGTCTTGAAGGCTTCATTGCTTCGTTCGAAAATGTTTTTAGACATAGAAGACACAAAGGCGACGACGGGTTTGTGGGATTTTCAATAAATCCGAATTTAATATATTCCGCAGAGTATTGCCGTCTCTTCTTTTTTACTTCCGACATTGTTTTGTTTTAAGAAATACGTAAGTGTTGAAATCAAGTACTGCTTATCTATTATGCGCGAAACCGCAAATGAAAATAAAATAAATTTACGTCGTTTATATAGGATTGCATAAGCAGCACGCACCAACAGGAATAAGACAAACGTGCATAAACTCGTTTATCTCATTCGTACTCGTATTCGTAGTCGTACTCGACAAGCAAGAACAAGTATTATAGAACCAGCCGATTGCTTTTTATTTTCTTTAGCTCACTTTTTGCATCTCATGCCAAAGACTTCACTCGCGATGGGTTGTCAGCAGAAGATAGTGCTAAAATCATGTCAGACACATTTACATACTGTGCTGATGTTGCTGTAGGTCGCGGATCAATAACCAACACTCGTAGATGTGATTGGTGGAATAGCTATTTAACTGAACAACGTAAACGTTTTCGCAGAGCGCGCAAAAAACTAAACAAGCTTAAAAAACAGCAAATCACGGGAGATATATTTATTGATACATTAAATAAATTCAGAATTGCTAGATCTAGTTATAGAGCCGCGGTGGCAAAATCGAAGGGAAATCTGTTACAGAAGGTAGTGCAAACACTAGATAGGGAGGGTCCGTGGTCTCCTCTGTACCACGAGTTTAAAGCCAATAGATCAGTCGATCTTGCTTATATCCAAAATATTAAAATTAATAACGTGCATACCACTGGTATTGAGGAGACCACGGAGGCTCTTCTCAATACTCTTATACCTGATGATCTACCTGGAAATGATAACGAGTATCATCAACAGATCAGATCATGGGCTGCTGAGCCGCCGGAATCCCCAGCGTCTGACCTACCATCCACTGACGAATTCATAAACGTTGTCAATAAACTACCACTTAATAAAGCATCTGGAGAAGATAAAATATCAAATAGAATGATTAAAGAAGCTTGTAAAATATCGGGTGACTCTATACTGACCGTTTTTAATCGCTGCATTGCTGAAGGCATTTTCCCTCGTATATGGCGTTCCGGTTTTATACGCATAATACCAAAAAGTGGTGACAACCCCCCGGATGATCCTAAATCATACCGGCCTATAACTTTACTACCATCTTTAGGGAAACTTCTCGAGCGCCTTATAGTTCCACGTTTGCTGCCAGATGGACCGAAATTTCATAATAACCAATTCGGCTTCACAATAGGAAAATCTACTATTGACGCGGCAATCTCTGTCAGGAAAGTAGTAAATTCATCTGAACATAAGTACGTGATAGGCATCTTCCTTGATATCTCTGGTGCCTTCGACAACGCGTGGTGGCCAATGCTACTACTTAAAATGAAAGCCCGCGGTTGCTTCAGAAACATCTACACTCTCGTTTACTCATATTTTGCACACGGATCTGCAAAACTTAAACTTGGTCATCACGCTGTGTCGAAGGAACTCACGATGGGATGTCCTCAAGGATCCGTTATTAGTCCTTATCTTTGGAACATGGGTTTCGATGATTTTCTGGCGATTCCACTACCGTCCGGCTGTTCATTGACTGGTTACGCAGACGACGGCCTTCTGCTTATTCAGTCAAGTACAAGGGCGAGCCTTGAAAAGTTGGCGGATACTTGTTTACGTTTAATCTCTAGTTGGGGCGAACGAAACCGCTTAATGTTTGCACCACAAAAAACCTTTCAACTAATTTTAAAAGGCAATCTTAAGACATCACCGAGCATTAAATTCAATAATGTTACCGTAAAAAGAAAGGAGTCCGTGTGCTACCTTGGTCTTGTATTGGAGAGAAATTTTTCATTCGTTGAACACATAAAATCTGTAGGTGAAAAAGCTAAAAGGAACTTTTATGCCCTGACAAGGATATCAACAGCTACATGGGGTATTTCATTTTATACTTTGAAAACTATTTACGGCGCTACCTACTTAGGTTGTATTTGCTATGGTTCACCTGTGTGGGCCGATAGGGCTACTATCGGCGCGGCAAGCTCTGCTCCAAAGCCAGCGCTTAGCGTTGATATTCTTGTGCAAGGCATATAGGACAGTAAGTACTGAAGCTCTGCCTGTGCTAGCAGGTGTTTTGCCAGTCGATCTTGAGATACAGCGACGTGCTGCAATGTACTACTCAACTAGAGAAAACATGGACGCGGAATTTCTGCTACAACGCGATCGTGTTAGGATCTGCAGATTGTTTAAACCACAGACTGGTGTTTGGGAGGAACTCTTGGCCGAATGGCAATGCAGGTGGGACACGTCTATTAAGGGCCGTCACCTATACCAGTACTTTCCATCCATTCGTGAGCGGCTGGCAAGTGCATGGTTGGAAGTTGATCATTGCGTGGCTCAATTTCTCACCGGTCATGGTAACTTTAAGAGTAAATTATTTAGCTTCAAGCTTGTTACCTCACCATTCTGCAAATGTTCAACACCGGACTGTGAATATGAACAGTCTGCACATCATATCCTGTGGGAGTGTATTCTTTGGCAAGATGAACGCAATATTATGTTTGACAGCATGCAAGTTACATCCGGGGTTGTTTACTATACAGACCTTGTTGCGACTAGGACGAATTTCCGTGCGTTCAAGTGTTTTTGCCATACCTACTATTGGAATCAGTCACAATAGCTCACAACATAGGACCCGTAAATAAAAAAAATTGTACCCGTGGTGCTTGGCAACTGGGCTTAACCCTGTTGTAAACTCCCATTTATCGTGCCTATGGCCTATCGTTTTTCTCTGTCTCCTGCTTGCTACGGAGGGAAGTGGAACGTATATTCTTTCCTACTCCTCCTTTTTCTTTTCTGATTAATTTCGGTGCGGGTTCCAAGACAGTTATTCATTTCTCTGGGACACACCGAGCTTCATTGATCGGTGTTCTTTTCGGTGGTCGCCATTGTAGATCCTGGCTTACAGGAGTTGCAGTGGTTGGGAATGTGTGGCGGGCTTGTCCCATATAAAAAAAAAACCAGCCGATTGGTATAGGAATGTACAATTCGGATTATTTAACAAAAACTTGTTAAAACATGATTGCCCGCGGTCTTTTATATCGAACCGAGTTTGAGCTATATCTTAATTAATATTAGTTGATGTTCACAAGATGTAGTCGAGAGTTGAGAGCTCAGTCGGTGTCTAAGAGTCTTCCTAGCTAGGTAGATGAAATTATAAATCGACCCCAAAGCCCTACACAATGCCCCCTTTTTTTTCTGGGTCTCTTACCGCCCCCCTTTAGGCCTGCAGCGCCCACAAGGGGGCGTTATCGCCCACGTTGGGAAAGACTGGCCTAAGACATAATAGCGGTCATTGTAAGGCTTGAGTTCAACAACTGAGGTTTACACGTACAATTATAGATGAACCTTAAAATCAATTTCTTATCTTACCGGCTCCAGTTCATCTTCATCTGGTGTATCAAGGCTGGCAGAGTCAACAGGCCGATAGCCGGAACAGCACGAACCATCGAACGGAGATCTGTCTGATGCTCTGCGAACAAGAAAACATAAATGTTACTTTTATGTCAGAACTGGTAGGTAATATAGGAATGGTTCTCAAGTGGTGACCACACTGCAGAAAACGCAGCGTGGGACGGCCTCCAGTGAGATGAAGTGACGACCTGGAGAAGGTCACTGGGAATAGTTGGATGCGGTTGGCATGTGACCGATCACGTAAATCTATGATGGAGGCCTTTGTTTAGCAGTCGACGTACTTTGGCTAATATAATGATAATGAAACACTTTTAAACGGAATCTATCGCGTATATTTTAGATTTGTTTCTGTCAAGTATTCGCATCGTCAGGAAAATCAACAATCAAAAATATACGCCTTAAAATCCTTTTAAAAGTGTTTAAAATCTAAGGACATTACTATGATATAATGATGGTATTAGGAATTTCCGGTTTAGAATAAGTCATCCTCTCTGCCTTACTCGCGGCTGTCGTAAAAGGCGAGTGAAGGGTTCCTCAAAACACATAAGGGGACACCGCACACAAGGGGATGCGTAGCAGGACAAAAGTCCTGCTACGCATCCCCTTTCGTGCGTTAAACAAAATCAAACTGCATTTACCAATACGTTCACCAAGCATGTTCCCTCACAGCCATGCCTCATATACCTAATCAGTAGCACCAGCAACCTATACCTAACTAGTCCGTTTGATGGGATATCTGGGAATGTTTGGTTTTATTAAACTCGTGCGTGGTTTTTATCCAATTTCAACAGTGGCGGTTGGCGCAGTGGATAAATACCTATCATAATCATATCAGTCAAAGGACGTTTACTGCTGAACAAAGGCCTCCCCCATAGACCTCCATAACGACCGATTGCATACCGTGGGTAGTTATTTCGGGGGGAATTTTCCTCACCACGCTTGGCAAGCGGTTTAGTGAGCGCAGGGACGCTGCTGCCCATCTATATTCTTAATCCGCACACCACACGGGTTACCGTTATCCGTAGGTAGGTAAAGTTAGGCTAAACATAAGGTGAAGGAACTTCGGTTTTTTTTTTTCGGATAAGATTGCCCATTGGAATGTCTTCATGAACTTCCTTCGCCCCGGGGAAGAGCGAAGGGGTATGCCGGACTCCTACCGGCTAAAACCACGGGAGTGGTCATCTTCGGCACCTAAGGGAGGCTCCAGGTCCTCGTATGATCACACTGGAGCCAGACGTGTCCCACCTGCATTGCCATTCGTTAAAAGAGTTCTTCCCAAATACCAGTCTGTGTTCTTAAACAATCTGCAGATACCAACACGATCGCGTTGCAGTAAAAATTTCGCGTCCATGTTTTCTCTCGTTCAGTAGTACATTACAGCATGTCGTGTCTGTACCTTAAGGTCAAGTTTGAAACACCTGCTAGCACAGGTAAAGCTGCAGTACTTACTGTCCTTATACGCCTTTCACAAGAATATCAACTCTAAGCGCTGGCTTTAGCGCAGTTTACATCGTACCGCACCGATAGTAGCCCTATCGGCTCAAACAGGTGAACCATAGCTTATACAAACTAAGTAAGTAGCTCCGTAAATCGTTTATGAAGTAAAAATGAAATACCCCTTGTAGCTGTTGATATCCTTTATCAGGGCATAAAAAATCCTTTTAGCTTTTTCACATACAGGTTTAATGTGTTTAACGAATGAAAACAATTTCTCGTAATACAAGACCAAGGTAGCACACTGACTCCTTTCTTTTAACGATAATATTATTTAGTTTAAGGTTTATTATTTAGTTTAATTTAGATTGCCTTTTAAAATTACTTGAAAGGTTTTTTGTGGTGAAAACATTGAGTGGTATAAAAAAGAAAGGTGGGGCGAACCCCACCATTTATTTTTAATTGATGTCCAGTGAAATTCTGCATGGAATCGTTCGCTCCACCTAGTGATTAAACGTAAACAAGTATCCGCCAATTTTTCAAGGCCCGCCCTTGTACATGACTGAATAAGCAAAAAACCGTCACCTGCAGAACCAGTCAATGAATAGTCTTAGGGTAATGGAATCGCTAGAATCATCAGACACATTCTTCAACTTCAGCATGAAGTAAATGTATGTAATAAAGTGAGATCGTGATTAAGTAAGAATGTTTCCAATAAACAAACTACCCAAAGCCAACCAAAGTTAACCTATATATAGTTATGTATGTGCGTATAAATGTTAAAAGCCAGTGAACCGAGTGAAAGATAAACACATAACGTTGAGCGACGCGTCCGCCCGACGCAAACACGCTCGAGCAAATATTACACCAATAAATCGTTGTACATAAATTAACAAGAATTAACTTATCATTGCCTTAAGTAACTTCAGTGGTCTATACTGCCAGTTGCACTCACTGATCGGTAAACGATCAGCGAGGTTAAGCAATGTTTGGTGCGGTCAGTCTATGGATGGGTGTACGCGTAATTGAACTGAGCGTTTTCGTGCTTCGGAGGGTACTCTAAAATCATCAGTCCCGGTTGTTGTTATTAGAAGACAGACCTTAAGCTAAGTCGGAGGTATCCTAACCTAACCTAACCATAGGAAAAAAAAGACGTGGTCTACTTCTTCTGAATATCATCTCTTATATCGTATAATGTATAATGTATAATGGTATACATTAGACATAAATTGCGTGTGGTCCTTTGATTGAAGTTTACGCGGGCATTATCTAAAATGTAATGGGTAACAAGACTCTCCTTGGTGGCACTATAGAGTCATCCGAGTCAAGGATTGTCTCCGGGTACATTGTATACGATGGAAGTTGGGTGGGATATAGATACATGTTACCCGGCATCCAGGTGCAACACGGTTGAGACACTGCGTTCTTATACAACGTAGTGCCTTGGGGGTCGCGAGCGCACATATAGGAGAGTTTGCGTGCTCACACCGAAAGACCTCCGGGAAGACGGTGGCGCGCACGTGGTCACGTGGCACGGTGTGCGCAGAACATTGCACATTAAAGCTTCGGGAGATCATTTCCAATACCCCCGTGATGTGCCTGGGGATGGCTGCCTTTTTATATCCGCCTCCCCTTTGCTGGACAACTTTACAGTTATCCCCTCCGAGATGTGCCTACAAGCGAGGCACTAATGGGCTACTCTAATGTGATTGTATCGAGGACCTGGAGCCGTTATTCGATGCCGAAGATAGCCGCTACAGAGGTTTTAGTCGGCAGGAGTCTGTCACTACGTCGAACAGGGTGCTTTGAGATAGGCTTTCGGTACTCGTTCCACACTGTACGAAATGCAGCAATACAATGTTGCTACTTTAGGCCGATATTCTGCGATTGGTTAGGGCCCTCACTAACGCCACGGAATTTATCTTGAATCGAATTGAGAATTAATTCCAAGCCTGGCTGGAGGCCTCTTTTGGCTTCGCCAGTGTCACCAGTGTAAAGCAGCACATTTCTCAGAAATGTTTGCGAGAATCGCAAAAACAGTCCTTAGTCGTCTTTCAAGAAACCCTGTGGTCTATTTTGTATTGTAAGTGTCCGAAGTCCATGTAGTGACAGATGTATTGTATTTTTCTTATAATATCCGTATTTATTGTTGTTATATTGTCGTATCTAATGAATACAGTTTCTTACTAGAAACCACAAAAGCGTATCAATTTGTTGCGTTTTTGTTAGAATTAGAGTTTTCGTTTTAATTTTACTTTCTTATCCTATTCTCCGAGATTGTAAGTATTAAACCCAAAGTTTTTTATTTTACTTTTATATTATATCTCATTCTGAACGAAGCTAAAAGAGCCAACTGGTTTCAGATTTCATTAGCTTTACTTAGAAAAATACTTTTCTAGTGTCAAAGAAAATCTAGAGTTAATATATATAATCTAAATTAGTTTATTGGCTTAACATAAACTGCTAAAGGTAAGCTAACCTAATCATTCAGTTTTATTTTCTTTTAGATTACACTGATCTCGTGTACTATTTGTTTTTACTTTATGGAAAAACATTTCATAATTGATTTAACGACTGAAATAAAATCCTTTCCCATTACAATACAATACTCTACATATAGATGTACAGATTAATTATTTTGTATCTGTATCTGTATCTTTTGTAATTTTATTTCTGTTTTGGATTTAGTATCTGGAAAATAAACGAATTCATTTCATTTCATTTTCTACACCAGAAACAACAAAGGAAGGTCCAATATAGAAAATTAAATATCCAAAGTCGATAAGACCTATGCACATGGCGATTCATATTCTGTTAAAAATACCTAAGCTGGTGTGTATCAATTTTCATTTCATCAATTTTAAATATAATGACGACATTGTTAGTGCAGTGGATAAATGGCTTCGATCCCCGCACGGAAGAAATATTTTCATAATCTACGGATAGTTATTAATTATAATTTAATCTAAACTTGATGTATTACAAAATACAAATTATATGAATGGTAGATAAAATACTTACGCATTAGACAAAACGGACATCACTTTAGAACAGATTATGGAGTAACGCAACTCAGGTACCCATTATTAAACTTGTGTTATGGGTACTTTAGTCCGCTTCAAATTATAATCTTGAAAAATGTACAGTTACATCAGGAGTATAAAACCTTAGAACTAAAAGAGTTTATGCTTAATATTATAAATTGAAATATGCGCGTTCGTGTCAGTGTGTGCTTATTATTACAAATAGAATGTGGGCGCGTTCGTGTGTGCGTGAGTGCGTGAGCATCTGTGTGTGAGCTGTCTCGGGTCTGGGTGTTTGTGCATGTGACATTTGTTTGTATACTGTACCCATTATTTACATATAAATAATGTTCATATTCGAACCTTCACGTTGTGATCCGAACGGCGAGCGATTATTTTCTTGAATTAAAGCGCGTCTTTGTTTATAAGCGCAAAGCAACAAATGCTGTGATTGGCCGAAGCCACGATACGCAGTCCTTTTCCTACGATTTTCTGCATTGTATATAGCATAGTTATGGTTATATAGGTTGTCGAGCTTGCCGTGTAGCCATGTGTACCTACATATCGCTTTTTCCTTCCTATACGACCACCCGTTAAGTACACGCAGATTCAAAATAACATCGATTCGGTGTTTTCACCTCAATGCCTAATTAATTATTTAGGTAAGCCTGACTGTATTTTTAACGCTACCCGTACTTTATTTTATTAGTTCTATTTTTTAGAGCTCACAATGGATTAAAATAAGAACTCATGAGAGTAAAAACAAAGGTAGATAGGTTATTAAAACGTCCGCGGCCGTGAGAATGCTTTTCAGACATTAGTGGGACTGGTTTCCATTCCATTAAAGATACAATTTAGCGCTAAACTATTTTAATTAATTATAGGTTGATGCTATAATATGAATTTGAAAAATATAACGTCAACCTACACTTACAAAGTTTACTTTGCGCAATATTTGTATCCACCGCATTTCATACTATTCCAACGGTAACCTATTGGTAGTATATATTTTGGTAGTACCACCACCCCATCTCCTCTCATGGGTGTCGTAAAAGTCGACTAAGGGGTTATTAAGAACTCAACTGCGATCGCCAACCCGTCTGCCAAGCGTGGCGATTATGGCAAAACCTCCCAATGAGCCCACAGCACATCCATATCGGTCGTAGTGGACATCTTTGGGAAGGCCTGTGTCCAGCAGTGGACTTCATTCGGCGGAAATGATGATGATCATATTTGATACTGTTCGCTGGGCGGCTCGTTAGCGATCCGTTTGCCAGGTATCGTGATTAGGTCCAGAGCTACCTAGCGCTGGTAAGGCTATCCAGGGTGAAACCCCCTCAAGCTGTGCCTGGGGTTCAGCCTTTTATAGTCAGCTCCTCTCCGCTAAAGGGGGTGACCGCTTTACTGTCATGCTCTCTGACATGTGCCTAAAGGCGTGGCAACAATGGGGGACTCCAGTGTTATTGAAGACGAGTTCCTGGAGCTCCTTAGGTGCCAAAGATGACCGCTCCGGTTGTTTTAGCCGGTAGGAGCCCGGCATACCCCTCCACCCTTCCATGAATTAATTACATGATGCGGGGTGTTCGGGAATGAGTAGCGAGCAGAGACCTGCTGGAGGGCGGTGTGTGTGCGAGCGAAACCCATGGACATAAACGTTTTAATATTCACGACTGGGTCCACGCTTGACCTCGCCTAATCTAAAGTGATGGATCAGGTCTACAATGGAACGAGCGTTCTCAGAACATGCCTGTTCACTCTTACTTTATAGGTAGCTACTATAATAGCGGCCATACTCCTTGATACGAAATACTGACCACTAAGAAAATAAATATAATCTTTTTGAATTTCTTCTTTCTTCCGATAGCACGGTCCGATAGCCGTAATCCCTACATTATAGTACCTGTACCGTAATAAGCATGGTTGCTGCAGTGGCTGATACAGTCGGCTGCTGCGCTCCGGGTTTCCACACGGGACAAATACTTGTATGATTTGCAGGTAGTTGTTCTGGATCTGGGTGTATTGTGTGTAGAATTTGTGTTTGTAAAACACACCCACGACACAGGAAAAATCCCAGTGCGGGACAAAGTTATTATATAAAAAAGCAATAACCGGAACCTTCTACTCTTTGGCTGTGCGCATAATGAAGTTTGAGGAGAAGCGCTGAGTACGACATATCAGGACATCAACCAAATGCTGACGGTAGCCCGCAGTGCGACTGGAAGTTCAATGTTACTTATTTGGGTGTAGTTTATGATCATGATATCTCCTACGACTGTTAATTGTACAGTCATTGGGAAGCTCATGATCATCTGTAGACATTTTAGGTTGATATGAAGACTCAGAACGTTTATTACCTGACCTCCACGACCAAAACAGTGGAAGATACCGTTATCCTAAAACAAGACAGTATCTTGACGTAATATGTTTATTCACAGCTCCAAGATAAGCAATCAACAAACAAGTTAACCATCCGATAATAGCGCGTGAACTAGGTCAGTTCGTTTACCTTTTAGATCTATTGTCGCAAATGCTAATAACTAAGGTGATCGATCGTGCATAGTGTGACTCTGCCTTTGCGTAGATAGTTCCTTCTATATCTATTCAACGAGTCACTCACCTTGAAGAAATGCGTTTTAGCTCTTATCCGTACAAAATATACAGGATGTCCAATAAATAGCCCAACATACTGCAGGGGGTGAGAGCTTGGGTCAATACCTACCAAAAAAACACAATATATGCTCAGCAAAATCTTACGGATTTACAGTAGTATAAAATTTAGCGATATGAAGCGATAAGAAAATTGTACTGTGTAAATTTAAATTTAAATAATATTTCTTAAAACATTTTAGTTTTTAATAGAACAAAGACTTATCAATGAGTAAAGTAACTATTCACAAATAATTTGAGGTAAAAACAAAACTAGAAAAGGAATTTTTCATTACGAGATGCTTAAAAATCTGTGTCAAGCAATAGGCTGAAGGGATCAAAATCTGGAAATTGCAATGGCAATATATATCAATGTATGACGGCACGGTTGGCGCAGTGCCTAAGCAACTAACCTTCTGCTCTACGCGTCACGGGTTCGATCCCTGCACGGAACTAATATTTGTATGACATACAGATAGTTGTTTCGGGTCTGGGTGTTTGTGCATGTGAGATTTTTAGATATTTCGGAAAATTTTGTACTACTGTAAATCCGTAAGATTTTGCTGAACATATATTGTGTTTTTTTGGTAGGTATTGACCCAAGCTCTCACCCCCTGCAGTATGTCGTGCTATTTACTGGACAACCTGTATATATCATGGCGACCCTGATTTACAGACGTAGTTTTTAAGCGCCAGGTTCATCACAATCACCGTCTCTACGGGGGGGTCAAAAATTCATGGTCTGCAGCGCAGAGTGGCTATCCGGATCACACAAGGATACCGAACAATGTGTTACGAGGTGGTAACTCTTCTGGTGCGTTTTTCGCCTTTCGACATCCTGGCGGAGATAGATGTGTGGGTCTACGATCAGACACGCTCCCTCCGCCAGAGCGGCGAGGGCGCGCCTCCAGGGGCGTTGGACAGGTTGAGGCGGCTAGCTCGGTGGCACGCACGATAGCGATCAGGACACCACACAGCACACGCTCGAGGCTTGCCCTGCGTGGGCCGCCGAGCGGCGGATCTTGGTCGGTCGGATCGGGCAAGATCTCTCTCTGCCAGCAGTAGTTGGCTATGTTGGCGGAGCACGAAAACTGGAATGCAGTGTTCTCTTTCTGTGAGAGCATCATGCTCTAGAATGAGACCGCAGAGCGGGACCGGGAGCGGGCCAATACTGCTCGAATAAGGAGGAGACGGCGACGGGGTAACAACCACCCTGGCGCCTATTTTTTTGCTAGGAGGCGACCGCCTTCCAGGCATCCCCTCCGAGATGTGCCTAAAGGCATGGCACTAATGGGTGGCTCTAGATGGAGGCTTTTCGAGTTCCTGGAGCCTCCCTTTGGTGCTGATGAGGTGGTCTTAGCCACTTTCTTTTCCGGGAACCACTCGGAAAGCAATAGGCTGAAGGCTCAAAATCTGGAAATTGCAATGGCAATATATGTCAATGTATGACGGCACGGTTGGCGCAGTGCCTAAGCAACTAACCTTCTGCTCTACGTGTCACGGGTTCGATCCCTGCACGGAACTAATATTTGTATGACATACAGATAGTTGTTTCGGGTCTGGGTGTTTGTGCATGTGGGATTTATGTCTGTAAACTGTGCCCACGATACGGGAGAAATCTTTATGTGGGTAATCGATTCATAAAATAAAAAATGTCACATGTACCGTTTTTAAGGAAAACATCGTGAGGAAAACTGGATCTAATAGTTTGAAATTGCTCACACGCAGTAAGCAAGCGTGGTTACCAATGATCGGTTATTCTCTGTATGAGAGGCCTTACAGTGGGACAGACACAGGCTGTTTTTGTTATTATTTTATTAAAATTACTAGCTGTACTCCGTTCTACTATAACGCGATCGTGTTAGGATCTGCAGATTGTTTCAACCATAGAGTGGTTTTTGGGAAGAACTCTTAGCCGAATGTCAATGAAGGTGGGACACGTCTATTAAGGGCTGTCACCTATACCAGTTCTTTCCATCCATTCGTAAGCGGCCTGAAAGTGTATGGTTGGAACTTGATCATTGCGTGGCTCAATTTCTTACCGGTCATGGTAACTTTAAGAGTACATTATTTAGCTTCAAGCTTGCTGAGACAACCTCGCCATTTTGCACATCATATCCCGTGGGACTTCTTTGGCAAGATGAACGCAATATCATGTTTGACAGCTTGCAAGTTACATCCGGAGTTGTTTACTATACAGACCTTGTTGCAACTAGGACGAATATCCGTGCGTTCAGGCGTTTTTGCCATACCTACTATTGGAATCAGTAACAATAGCTCACAAATCACTCACCCGTAATTAGATATTTATAAACATTTTTGCAGTCGTGGTGCTTGGCAACTAGGCTTATCCTAGTTGTACACTCCCAATTATTAAAAAAATAATAACTGTGCCCGCGGCTTCACCTGTTTCTTTTTAATTAATTAATATTATGCCATGTGGTGCCGGCTCAGAATACCACCACCCCATCTCCTCCCGTGGGTGTCGTAAAAGTCGACTAAGGGATTAACCGGAGGATGGGCAGCAGCGTCCTTCGAGTACATTAACAACTCAACTGCGATCGCCAACCCGTCTGCCAAGCGTGGCGATTATGGTAAAACCCCCCAATGAGCCCACAACACACCCATATCGGTCGTTGTGGTGATCTTTGGGGGAGGCCTGTGTCCAGCAGTGGACTTCATTTGGCCGAAATGATGAAATTAATATTACTATTATAACACCATTATTGTACTTAAATTACTAATACGATGCATAAAAGTATTCTAATGAAATAAAACATTTAAATTACTTTACTATGGTAGTATCCGGTTTCTGTGTGGTGTCCGGATTAAGAATATAGCACCACTGTATCTCGTCTCGTGGAAGTTGTAAAAGGCGACTAAGAAACTCTAAACCAGAGAGAAGAGCAGCAACGCCCCTTCTGTCGAACAGTAGTCATACTGCACTCACCAACCCGCCTGCCAAGCGTGGTGAGTACTAGCATAGCATTCCCCTCATAATGACTAAAATATTAGTTTTTTTTAACGTCAACATTAGACAGTCTCCGTCTGGTATCCGGATTAAGAATATAGCACCATTCCATCTCTTCCCGCGCATGTCGTATAAGTCGCCACTAAGGGATTCTAAACCAGAGGGATGCGCAGTAGCATTCCCCCTGTGTAACAGTAGCCAAACTGCGCTCACCAACCTACCTGACAAGCGTGATCAGTATAGGCAAATTCAACCCAAATGACGACACAATTATGGAAGTATATGGGGGAGGCCTTTGTACAGCAGTGGGCGTCCTTTGGCTGATATGGATATGGATGGATAATATGGTATTTCAATCTTACAATTTTATACCCCTCCGTGCCAATTCAATGAATTTGGGCAGGCTGTGAAAACAAATATCGACATCTCCTGAAAGTGTATAAATTAACCGTAAAGCGCGTGACATTACATTCGTTCGTATAGACAGATGTTCGTTTAATACTCTAAGAGACAGACTGACATACATTCATCATCATCATCATATCAGCCACATCACGTCCACTGCTGAACAAAGGCCTATCCCTTAGATTTCCACAACGACCGGATACATACTGCGTTTTCCGGTGCGCGGTCTCCACTCGAGAACCTTCTTTCCCCAATGGCTATCAGTTCTGTGAGCTATGTGCCCTGCCTATTGCCACTTCAATTTGCTAATCCTTTCAGCTAAGTCGGCAACTTTAGTTCTTCTACGGATCTCCTCATTTCTGATTCGAGCTTGTAGAGAAATATGAAGCATAGCTCTCTCCATACCTCGCTGAGAGACTGAAGAGTTTCGTCTTGAGGCATTGGGGTATTGTTGACGAAAGACGTTGCGAAGTTTCCCGAACGCTGTCCAGCCGAGTCCGATTCGACGACTGACCTTATTCTCGAAGTTTAACCTACCAACGACATCGCAGTCATGGCAGAATCGCTGCAAGAGCTCAGCACCATTCTACAAAGACTGTAGCACTGCCCAGGTTTCGATCGAATCGAAGGCTTTCGCATAGTCCACAAACGCTAAGCATAGATTAGACATACATTGTTAACGTTATATCCATATTAGTAATCGAATAAGCAAATGGAAAATGTATTTAAAGATAAAACTCTCAAAAATCGCACCCAGATACGGCAATTTAACTTTTATTATCTGTATGAATATTACCTATTTGTTTTCAACAGTGTTAATAAAAAAAAGATATAGAAAGATTTCAGCAATTTGTATTGTATGAAGAAGAGACGTGACGTAACACCCTAATAGCACCTTTTGCCTTCACTAAGGCTTTTAAAGGCACAACGACCCGTGACATTGCAAAATAAGAAAAGGCTATGATTTTTGTGAAACGTGAGTAATATTTCTGTTTAGTAAAGTCTAAAAGGTCGAATATTAAAACACATGCCACATGGTTCTGGCTCCGTAGGTGTCGTAAAAGACCGTATTTATGTAGAATTATCATTAATGCATTCATAGCTAGTTGCACTTACTGAACGGTAAACAATCGAGGAGGTAAAGCGAGTTTTTGCGGCGGAGTTAGTTGCGCTGTTTCTCGCCTCAGCTTGAACACTAGGAAGCAGTGAAGTGGGTGGGCTTATATGGGTACTGTCTAATCATCGTCATCATCATATCAGCTAAAGGTAATCCACTGCTGAACAAAGGCCTCCCCCAAACATTTCCAAAATTTATTCAAATTTACTGTGGGAGACTGGTGCCTAATCTAGGCTGAAGCCTGTGTTTCAGGTCACCAGGCCTCCACCCCAGAAGTCCAGGTTTTCTCTTTCATAAACTGTGCCATGCGAGTATTTTTCATTTTCTTTTACTTCGTTTATCTGATTCTATCAAGTTGTTTCCTCTTGTTAAAGTTCTCTTGATGAATACTCTCCAATAATTTGATGTAACTTTATACAGTATAGATATATAGATTCCCCACACTAAGATTTCGCCTGTGTCTGTGTGAGAGTTGAGTCCAAATTGCCCGCCAAATTAACTTTGATCAGGTACGAATTTACTAAATTGAACACGAACTACGCAATTTTAGTAAATACAATGTCTGGCATATTCGAATGCAGACGCTTATACAAAGGTATTATACAGAATATTATTAATCTGTTTGAGTAATGTAAATTATCTATTTCGATTTCTGTGTGGATTCGGTTTACATGCTTTGTGTCGTTTCTAAATTATATGCAAATGATAGGCTAATCACAGTACATAATTAATTCAAAATGTGTTTGAAGTGTAAATTGTTTATCATTAAACAGGCGGCTTAACTAGATTTATAAAGTTATAAGCGTTAGGTCTACGGGTTTAATAACTTCATGATTAATTTTGTATACTGGAAACACCAAACGTGGATTTTGTTATGATCAATTATACTATTTAAAAGTTGAAACTGGCAGCATCGAAAAAGTGAGAGTTCCGGCCCTGTGCTCTACGCCCTGATTAGCGAAAAAAGCAGCGACAGCAGCCATCGCGCAGCCAAGGATCAACGGTGGCGAAAGGCGAGAATGCAAGTTTTATTTGAGTTAGTATAAATCGTCCGTCATAGTGTGCTTTAGAGATATTCGCCTGTTTGATCGCTGTCAGCAAATACGCAATACTAAAATCATGTTCGACAGGCGATTTTTGTACGATTTACGCCTTTCGCAAACCGTTTGCGACATACGTAGTCAGCCCGCCGTGCGGCGTCTGTTACGACGCGGACGTACGCGTGGCCGAGTCACTTTGCACCAGGGAGTTAACTAGATGAGTCGTGGTAGTTGTGGGTTTATAGTACCTATGTATATTGAAGTACCGAAAACATAAAAGTGTTATGCAGTACATTGGGTGTTTACATAGTTATTATAGAGTATATAAGTATACAGATACAAAGAACGTTTCATGGTGATCTTAATCGTTTGTTTGTTTTGTTTTGCAAGCGTGGCGAATTCACTGGTACAGTTACATGTTGATATTATACATTCGCTACACTCAGTGGAAAACATTCGTAAATATGAAAACAAACAAACGAAACGATATTAAACATGCAGAAGTTTGTATTGTTCTTGGTTAACTTCAGATATTATCCATATGCCTAAATTACTTCTTAAATCTTATTTATTGAGACTCAAAGGAGTTTTAAGTGCCGAAAAGCAATGTTTGTGCTACCACATTATTATAACACAGTGAAAATATCCATGGTAATGGATCTTGGTATCACCATTGTGATTGTACTATACTCTGCCTGAA
This sequence comes from Diloba caeruleocephala, assembly GCA_947459985.1. Taxonomy (NCBI): domain Eukaryota; kingdom Metazoa; phylum Arthropoda; class Insecta; order Lepidoptera; family Noctuidae; genus Diloba; species Diloba caeruleocephala. The sequence continues at coordinate 7,002,151 of OX381627.1, read as the reverse complement.
ACATAAATTCAAACTCCGATCTACCCTTAGTTTTAATTTACAACAAAAAACATCATTAAATCTCACTTTTTTTCCCATAAGTTTAACTTTTTTTAGCTCTCTATTTAATTGCCGTTGGTATCGGCTACGAATAGCACCAACCCATCTCATCCTGTGGGTGTCGTAAAACGCGATATTGGGATTAGTCGGAGGATGGGCAGCAGCATCAGTGCGGACGACTCGCTTGACGTCATAAGTTGTATTTTACGGGAGATTGCGAGCGATTGCGTGATAGTTTTTAAATTTTGATATTATTTAGTTATGAACTTTGAAGTTATTAAACTTGTATTTCGAAACTATAAATATAAGTATTTTAGTTTAGCGTCAGTAAAATTTTACATGTTGAGGTTGTTACTTACGTAAATAGGAGTTGTATTAAATCAAAATGTCTCGAAAAGGACAAATCTGGAACTATATCTCTGTTGTGGACCGCGACGGTAACAAAACCGCGGCCCTCGACGAAGTAATAAATATCATACTAATACATTGTAACGTAAGACGTGTAACGTATAATTGGTGATTTTTAAATCACGCATCGTTATAACGCGTTATCAATATATAGCTGTTATGAACACGCCTACTATATAGTCGTTAATTGTGTGGGTGTTCCTGCATGTGAGATGTAAGTGTTCAACTACCCAATAAAACACAATAGTTTTTTTATACAACATGTACGAGACGATCAAGTCATTCGGCTGGTGGTAAGCGTCATGCCTGCCCATAACAATTGTAATGCTACCCGAATAGTCCTGCGTGGCACCATACTAGGCTAGGCACCTCGAGACATTAATTACTTAGTCTCTTATGCCCAGTAATTTTGCTACAGTGCCCTTTTAACAGGAACACAGTAGTGTCTAAAGTTGCACTACTAAATGAGAAATCGTTGCTAATGATTCATCATATCAGCCATTTATAAGTCCACTGCTGAACAAAGGCCTCCCCCATAGATTTCCACAACTGTGTCATCATTCTAGGAGGTATTTGACAATACTCACCACGCGTGGCAGGCGGGTTGGTGAGCGCAGTATGGCTATCGTTTCTCAAAAGGGACGCTGCTGCCCATCCCTCTGATTGAGATTCCCTTAGTCGCCTTTTACGACATCCGCTAGAGGAGATGGAGTGGTGCTATATTCTTAATCGAGACACCACACGGAATGGTTAACAAGTAAAATTATTTATTTATTCCGTGTGGTGTGCGAATTCTGTGTGGTATCCGGATTTAGAACGGCATGGTTGGTGGAGTAGCTGACACAGTCAGCTGCTGCGGTCCGGGTCGCGGGTTCGATTCCCGCACTTAGCAAATATTTGTATGATCTTGTTCCTGGTCTGGGTGTATTGTGTGTAGAATTTATGTCTGTAAACAGGAGAAATCCTAGGGTGAAGCAACGTTTTTTATTTAAATAAAAAATTAAGTACAGTGTAATTTATTCAGTCTCTTATTCCCGGTAATTTCACTAGTTACGGTGCTCCTCAAACCTGAGCACAGTAGTTTCTAAAGTTTAAACACTACTAAATAAGGAATTGTCACTAATGGTTAACGAGTAAAATTATTTATTCATTCCTGGCGGTGTCCGGATTCTGTGTTGTGTCCGGATTTAGAACAATTCATTTAGTCTCTTGTGCCCAGTAATTTCACTAGCTACAGTGCCCTTCTAACCGGAGTACACTACTGATAAATCGCTATAGACTCAACCCTAACTTAATTCCATCACTCAGAGAACAAGCGTGAACTTGTGGTGATGTGCGAGCAATATAGCAAACAGAAACAAAACCTGCTATCATTTCAGCTTCAGGTACCAAATTATCGAATTTGTACCAGTCCATACAAACAGTAACACTTCAAATTTACCGATACCAATAAACTCAAATTTATTGGATACACACTGGTCCCTTACTATCTCGTGACCCATTTCCCTGATGGACTGGAAGCGTGCGTAGGATCTCAAGTATATGAACACTGTTTTAATATTTTCTTTTCCATTTGTGTTTCATATCAAAGTCATTAGGTTTACTAAGGGTTCACGTGCTTGCATATATACATATGTGTCTTATCCAAGGATACAGTGCACCATTATACCTAATCTAATATTAAATTATCTTATATTCAACTGATTTCGTTACTCCAGGGTTAATTATATCAAACTGGTCTATCAAAGTTAGGGTGTCAATTGTATTTTTTTTTATCAAAGCATTGCCCCGCACTGGGATTTGTCCTGTGTCGTGGGTGCGTTTACAGACATGAATTCCACATACAATACACCCAGACCCGGAACAACTACCTGTAGATAATACAAATATTTGTTGCGTACGGGAATCGAACCCTCGACCCGGAGCGCAGCAGCCGACTGTATCAGCCGCTGCACTAACCGTGCCGTCAAAAGAAGAAGATAAACTTCACTTCACGCGTTTTTCCACTAAGGTGACACACATGCAGAAGACCCACCTGATGGTAAGCGGTTATCGTAACCATGAACGCAACAACAGAGGTCCCATTCGCGCCTTATCGACCCTGTAAAAATCTTTTCATGCCCTTGTTGAAGAGTCCTACGCTGCAATCTCTTGGAAAAACCCCGGTAAGGAGCTGATTCCACAACCGGAGCATGCGAATAGGGAGCTGCGCGCGCATACCGCCAAGAAGGTCCGACAATATGAAAGACCGGCCGTCAAAGATGTTTGATGAGAGTAAAATAGCGCGCATACCATCAAATTCCGACAGTATGGAGTTAACTGACAAAGATATCGAAGGATGTCATAAAAGGCGACTAAAGGGACTTTAAACCGCTTAAGGGATGGGCCGCAGCCTTCCTTTCTGTGGAACAGTAGCCATAGGTACTGCGCTCACCAACCCGCTTGCCAAGCGCGGTGAGTACTTGCAAATTCCCTCCAAAATGACGACACAATTGTGGAAATCTATAGGGGGGGCCTCTTTTGGCTGATATGATAGACCTGTTACCCACATCTCCGTTTGTGAGGGAACTAATGTAAATCCTTAAGGGAACTTGCGCAATAAAACATACGGCATGTCCTATTCTATGACTGACAAATTTCACTTCAGTCCATTCAGCCGTTTCAGAGAAATCGAGGGACCAACATCCAAACGTACAAACACATTTATAATGTTGGTATGATAAATCATTATTCATAATTCCGTGTGGTTTGCGGCCAATAATAGACCACCCTATCCACACATGGGTGTTTTAAAAGGCGGCGAAGAGTTAAGATCATGAGGATGGGCAGTAGTACAATGAGAAGCCAAAATAAATGTTCATTCTTTCTTTCTTCTATGTGCTAATAACTAATACTGCAATCACCAGTCCGCCTGCTGACCGTGGCGCATACGGCAAACTTTTTTTTCAATCATCACCCCGGCCATATCTCCCTTGTTGTGGGTACAGTTTAGATACATAAATCTCACATGCACGAACACCCAGACCCCAAACTGTCTATAGATCATACAAATATTTGTTACGTTTGAAAAATCTCGTACAGGAACATTATCTGTCTGTTTAAATATTTGTTGTATTTACTCTTATTTTTATTTTTATTCATTAAATTTACGTACGATATATTTTTAGATTTATTTATATAAAGCTTAATATATAGTTGTATATTTTTGCTTTTTTAGCTTTTTGTGTATGTATTATGTTAGTATTTTAGGAATATAATATTACCATCTATATTGTATTAGATTGCCTAGATAAGGTTTTAGATTTTTTTTGTATAATAAGTACACCACGGACTACCCCTATATAGTTATAGTATTTTTCCATATTTTTCTTGTCCATCCAAAGGTTGTCTGTAAGAAATCGATAATAGCGATAAGACGGCCCATAGTACAGTTACTTGTATTATGATTTTTTTTCCTACAAATTAGTATTATAATGGTGTACAATAAAGAATATTCTATTGTATTCCATTCTACGTCATTTATATATAATAATCATTACGTAATTCGCAGTGGAGGTGGACGGGTGGTTTCAGACTGTTGTGTGATGACAACACACACGTATTCTGCGGATTCAATTTCTCAACCCCGTATACAAACAAGATTGGAAAAAGGTAGGTAATTATTCTACATCCAATTAACAAGCACTTCTAAAGGAACACGTAAGATTAAACGCTCGGGTTACAACCACAACAACGCAATTCCCTTCCAAACCAACGGGAGCTAAACGAGTAATGACTCCGCTTAACACTCACTAACACCTAGCTCAAGTCTACTGAGTAATGATCAGTGAAAGTGAAACGACCGGTCTTACGTACACAATTACTGAGTGAATGACTCGGGTTTGTGCGCACAACGAAGGAAATTCCATGTAGAATTCCCACTGGACATCAATAAATTTTTTTTAACAAAAGATACTGGTCGTGTGATCATACGAGGATTTGAAGCCCCCCTTAGGTGCCGAAGATAAACGCCCCAGTGGTTTTAGCCGGTCAAAGTCCGGCTCCTTCATCCTTCCCCGGGGCCGAGGAAGTTAAAGATGAATTTCCACTGTGCCCAAGAAAAAAAATATATATACCGGTTGCCGTTGAATAACTGGCACTGCTGTGGTTAATTACTTAGCCGGGACAGTAAAGTTAAATAAATAACAGAATTTTGGATATCTTCATACAGTGTAAGGTCAGTCCAAGGTCCAGGATTTTAATCTTGATCTCGATGATATTAGATCTAGGTTCAACTATATTCAGTTTTAGAGGGGGGGGGGGGGGGAGCCCGGTCTTGGCTCATTACTAGTTCGGATATTAGGTTAAGCCCTCTTTTGTTCGGCTTATTATCAAAGTTTGAATTTGGAATCTTTTTTTTCATAATGAATCGCTACGAACTTCAAGATTCCTCCTGTATCGTGGTTATAGTTCACAGACATAGATCTCACATGCACAAAACTGGATCAAGTATCTGTTAGCTACACAAATATTTGATCCTCTGAACTTGCAGAAAGCAAAACGGTTAGCCACAGCGCCAACAGTGCCGTCGCTCGGTTAAAAGCAGAGGTTAATTAAAAGGCTTTTGGAGATGGTGTTTGCATTCGGTCGTCGACGTTGGTCGTATATCACACACATCGGCCCAATAAACGTCCACTGCTGAACATGGAACACTCTTATAACTCTAGACTAAATCATTACAAAATGAAATCATTAACCGCGCGTAGAAAAATTTTAGATGTCATGTTTTTGTTTAAATTAATTAATGGTCTAATAGATTCTCCTGAACTTTTAGAAAAAGTGCAATTTTGTATTCCACGTATTAGCAGCCGCTTATTAAACCGAAAAACCTTCGTTCTGTCAAAAAATCGAACTAATGTAGGTCAATTTGCGCCAATATCCCGCATGCTTTCTTTTGCTAACTCCATTCGTAGTGAAATAGATATATTCACTGGTTCTGTGGCCTCATTAAGATCTGAACTCAGAGACTTCATCATTAACTTTTTGAAATTTTGCCATAAACTGTATAATAATTTTTCAAATATTGATCTTAAGTTAATTAGTATTATTTAATATACCTTTATGAGTGTCTTACTTAAAATATGCATGCTGGATTCACATCTAGTAGAATTGTACATCAGTTTTGTGAATTATAATAAAAAAAAATGGCCCCCTAATTATCACTAGAATGAATGGTAGTAGGGGAGGATATTGCCATATCGGAATACGGCTGTGTCCGACACAGCCGTATTCCATTAACTACTTTGTGCCCTCTTCGTCACAATGCGTAAGACATCATTTAATATCCTGTTTGATTTGACGCTGGTAACGTAATAATACCGCATAACGCACAATCATGGCTCTTCGCTACGGCAAAATTAATGTTTTTGTCGTTTACTTCCGGCGAAAGATATAGCAGCGGAGTCTTTTTTTTCTCTTACTAATAATTGATGATATAGATCATGTCTCTGCGTATCAATTACTGTTAAATTGGTTGCCTATTCGTCAGCGCACTGAGCACCCTGTTTTCTATATTATACTCTCATAATTCTCCTTCTTATTTATCTTCTCACTTCCAGTATATTTGTTCCAACCACAATAAATATCTTCGTTCTAGTAATAATCGTTTTCTTCAATGTCCCACTCATAACTCTGGCTTTATTCATTCAACCTTCTTCGTCCAATCTGTTCTATTGTGGAATGCGCTCTCCTTTGAAATCAGGCTAACAATCGGAACAACTTTAAAATTAAATTACGAAAATACCTTTTATAAAAAGACGTCAGCAGATTCATCTCAACTCTGATATTATTTATTTTTTCTCATCTGTGTATATTTATTATATAATATGTATGTATGTGTTTATTTCGTATACATAAATATATTTTTATACATGTAATGGTCATGTACGTCTATGTGTTTGTATAATATGTCTTCGCATCTATACCTTTCTTTCATATGTTGTGCATCTACCTTATTCTTCTCTGCATCACCCAAAGGTCGTTTGGCAGAAAATGCCTACGGCATTAAGACCGCCTTTGTACACTAGTGTACATTAAGTATAAATAAATAAATATTTGTGTGATATGCAGGTAGTTGTTCCGGGTCGGGTGGTTATGCATGTGAAATGTGTCTGTAAACTGTTCCCACGACACAGGAGAGATAATAGCGTGGAGCACGTCTTTTTAAAAATAGAAAATTAAAAAATTGTGTGCTTCTATACCTCTAGACCGTGTGCGTTTGAAACGCTACGAACTTGGGTTTTCCTGTGTACTAACAAATTAAGCTATATTTTATAAGATATAGATAACATTATTTATGTCCATTACAAGTCATCATAACATTGTAGGGCTGTCTCACTTCAGTGACCAACGCGTTAATTAAGGTGAGGGTGCCACCGACTAAATAGGTCGCAGATAGGGATGGTACTTTTCTGTAATTACAAAAATAAAACTACTAGGTTTTGTAAGATTTTCACACTTAATAATAAAGAGAAGAGCTTATTTATTTGTTTCTTTCAATCGGCGCGTGATTAGGTGTACAAAGACCGCAATAAAAGTAAGTGTCATTTCCTGAAAACGGCAGTCAAAGTTGATACTCATAAAGTTACATCAATTTGTAATGCGCCGGAAAAATTGATTTTTCGGATTGCGGTTTATTATTAATAGGTAAGTAGAGATAAAGATAAAAATATTTTTATTCATGTAAAACCATTTACAGACTTCAGACTTTAGTTGCCGCGTTCCAAGGCGTAGGTTTCCTATGGAGAAGAACGGGCAAGAAACTCCATGGTTAGGTTAGTTTTGTTACAATGTTTGACTACATTGTTCTTGAAATTAAGGTTATGTGAGGACAATGTAGGAGATGGAGTCTAAATAAAATAAGTCTACGTTTCATTCCAGTATTTGGAATATCCATATTTAGTTCTCTTCAGTTATGAACGATGACATGCGAAACAAGAGGCGACAGTGTTACAGTTGTTTTTTTATAATTATTACACTGCATTTGAATTGAATTGTCTTTATACAAACTATATTTATTATAATATTACTGATATTAATGCATTGACGGCACGGTTGGTGCAGTGGCTGATACAATCGGCTGCTGCGCTCCGGGTCTGGGTGTAGTTTGTGCAATTCATGTCTGTAAACACACCCATGACACAGGAGAAATCCTAGAGTGGGGCAACGTTTTTTATAAAAAAAAAGAAAAAAAACACTTACCTACTATATACCTATTACTATTAATCCGTTTTGTTATTTTTATTATGTTTCTTCAATATGTAAATAAATCCTACGTATATAAATAAATACACTGGTTCACATCCGTGAATCACAAACGGTTTGGTTGAAAACCAGCGTCAGGCAGTCGTCTGATATATGCTGAACCAAGTCCTTTTTGGCGAACCCTGAGGCACATACCAACTTTCTTTGTTTTTTAGTTTTGTAACTGTGTAAGTATGTGTGTCTCATTTTCGACCAAATAAATAATTTCTTTCTTTCTTTTTTCTTCCTTAGCAAAAATAGAGAAACTTTTCGAGATATTTCCTTATTTGTTATAAATTGTATCTCTAAAATAATGAATCTATTGGATGTAACTCAGTTTAGTTAAACTGTTTTGAATGAACCGTAGTTTTTTACACTTAGTGTAAAAAGTTTCAAAAACGTAATATTAAATTGAATTAAGCACTAAATTTATTTTTGAAGCCTAGAATTTATAATAATCAATATTTGTATGTGGTACATGAAAATATATACATCTAACAATATCATTCCAATTAACTAGGGACATCCTTATTATGTTATCATAGTAGTAAAGGTCGCGCCTGACATTCTACACTATGATCGCGATTTACCTAAAGTTACGATTATTGAGATGTTTTTTGAACTGAAACTTCTTTTGGGACGGTGTGAATTGGAATTTATGAAACGAAAACGTGTATTTATAGGGTTTGTGAGAGAATGAGATAAAATACGTTTCTATATAGGTTCCCAATCCTTCGAGTACTTCCCAAGAGTCAATCTCTCTCTCTCCCTTTCTCTCCCCCCTCTCCTCCCTTCTCTCTCCATTCTCTTACAAATGAAACAAAATAGAAACTTTCACTTCTACAGCTCGTGACTCACACTCTCGATTTCTTTTTATATTTCATGTGCAATGTCTTTTATATGATCCAAAGGGTGTCCGTAAGTGTACAAAGGCCTTTCATCATTTTGAGGTGAATTTGCTGAAGAGACGTAGCAGCCCATCCCTCTGGCTTAGATTCCCTTAGTCGGCTCATACGACATCAACGGGAGATGGTGTGATACTATATTTTATATGATAGGTTTAATTAAATATCTAGATATCTCTATAGATATTTTTCCTAAGAATAACCTACAATTGAGGCATGAATAAAAAAGTCCTGTAAAAACAATTGCTACTGCAACTTGGTAACTCCGATAAATAATGCTACGGAAACAAAACATTAGAATAATTTACAGAACTACAGTTTGTACAGAACTAACATAGTACTATTACATAGCCGCGCAGGTTTGAAATAGGGGGAGCTCGTAAAACACAACGCTAGGCGTCTCTCCTTATCGGATCGGCTAACAAAGCTAGCGTTCCGACGCGACATAGCGGACGATTTTAAACGCGACTCGTTCTCGAGATATTACGGTGGTCACCCTAAAAGATTTAGAAAATAAAAACGAAAAGATGTATGAACCAATATTTTTATTGTTTTTCGAAGTAGTCTTCGTTCGTTTCTAAGCACCGTCGTCACCGCATGCGATGGAACTATTGAAGACACAGAAACAGTGAGCCCACTCTTCTTTAAAGGATCAAATCATCAGTGAGATTGCTTCGACCACGTTCGAACTCATTAAACCAGCTATAAACAGTGGGAAGAGATGGGGCTTCATCATGAAATGCCAATCGAAGTCTATCATAACATAGTTGTTGATTAAGACCACAGCGAAAGTCGTAATAAATGATAGAGTGAATTTTGTTGTTGTTGTTTTGTTGAAAATTCATTTCGACGCACGACAACTTTTTATATTGCCGCCAATTTGTGACAAATGACATATGAATTCAATGAGCATTTATAATTTAGAGTACTTTGTTCGAAATTTAAATAAATTGTTCATTGACAACTTTTAGTGTGACCCTCGTGTAGTAATTATCGCAACCCTATTTAATTGTATTTTAATGCACATTTCCGTAAACATTGCATTCCATTACATGCGCAATAGTTTTACCTACTTCATTTTAATAACGTTCTGTTGACATGATTTGTACTTTTAGCCATGGTACCTTTGCACAAAAATCATGTAAAAATATAACTGGATAAGTTTAACTCGGACTCTACAATAACTACATGATTTATAGTGATATTTTTACCACATTATAATTAATAGTTTGTACCGACTCTTTCTCCGCTAACTATATTCTATCTATGATTATTAAGCAGGTCGCCACAGTCGCAGCCGGCAATTATAACAGTTTTTATGTCAATTGATTACCTTTTAAATTCACTGTGCTTATCTCTGCACCTAAATTGTAATAGAGTTGAATACTAAGTTTTGGTTTTCGTTACTAGGGATGTTGCGGATGCAGATTTTCATACATCCGCGGTTGCGAATGCGGATTTTCTGAGACTAAAATCCGCGAATGCGGGTCGCACGTTTTTTTAAGAGATACTTAGTTTAAGGACATGAATAAGTTAAAACGATGCTAATTTTATTATTTTTATTTAATCATTTAAAAACCTAAGCAATGCAGAAGTTTCGCAATAGCAGATCTGGGTTCGAATATCCGCAATATCCCTGTTGGTCACAAAGAAAAAATTCATTATTTGTTTTATTGGTGTTGGTGTAGTGATCTTTGGCCACGGTAGTATTAACTAAAATTAATCTTTTAGGGTACCTTCAATTTTATAAAATTACTAGGAAGCCGGTAGTAAAAATACAATTACTATGATAAGTCTAAAAGACAAACAAAGATTAGTTTTGATGCAACATGATACGGGATTCCATACGTCCATGAGCATGGTCATTTAGCCCCATCGTCACATTTTTCGAAACCCCCGGAAAATGAGGGAACCACCTCTTCTTTGCCGGGAATATCACGGTAGGACTTAAAGGAACCATATTTACAGGAGAATATTATTAGTTGGTGGTTGCCGTGTGGTGCCGGCTCAGAATACCACCACCCCATTTCATCCCGTGGGTGTCATAAAAGTCGACTAATGGATTAACCGGAGGATGGCCAGCAGCCTCCTTCGAGTACATTAACAACTCAACTGCAATCGCCAACCCGTCTGCCAAGCGTGGCGATTATGGCAAGACCCCCCCAATGAGCACACAACACACCCATATCGGTCGTTGTGGTGATCTTTGGGGGAGGCCTGTGTCCAGCAGTGGACTCCATTCGGCCGAAATAATGAAATGATGATTGGTTGGTGGTAATGTAATTGTACGTAAATTGTTAATTTAGCAATAAATGAGACAAATAGCCTTCTCTGTAATACAGCCTTTAATATCAATACCAGCGGTTTTCCCGATCAAAGGACTTTGCATAACGACAAGAACAGGGACCGATGATTTTACGTGTCCTCCCAAGCACGGAGACGCTCAGTTCAAATATCACTATGCGGTCACCCATCCATAGACTAACCGCGCAAATCTTAACCTCACCGATCGTTTACCGGTAATTGAGTGCAACTAGTTATGAGCGCCTTAGGAGAAGAGCAAGTCTGCGGCCGACAGAGTTTAAAAATAAATACTCGATTAGCAAAAACACATTTGAAGTACCTACTTATATATCTATACAAATAAATAAAATTGAAGTGTCTGTTTGTAATGTCAAAATAACAGCTTTTTACTAAATGCATATGAAAGTATATACGGAACATATAAGAAAAAAAGCATTATAATTTTTTTTGTCTGTCTGTCTGTCTGTTTGTTCCGGGTAATCTCCAAAACGGCTGGACCGATTTTGACGGGACTTTCACTGGCAGATATCTGATGTTATAAGGAATAACTTAAGCTAGTTTTATTTTAGAAAAATAATTAGGGTTCCGCGCAAAAAAAAAAAACCCTTGAAATTCAATATATATATTCTATGTCAAGTACCTATGTTAAAGTACTCTTAATGTATTTTAAATTAAACGCGGGTGAAACCGCGGGTCCCAGCTAGTCTCAACTATAAGTAGGTCGCGGCAAAACGGCAAGTCGACATCAAAAACCAGGCCACCGAAGTGTCAACCCTATGCCGGTCACGCAACACGGTAATCAGTTACAAATCTCTTTTAATCTGATTAGACACCCGTCCGGGTGACTTCCACTGTATTTCTTTGTAATGTACTTGCATTGTCTTAGTTTGCATCCTGTCGCGGCGTGATGTCGTTTAATATATCTCTTTCCGAAGTGATTTATTGGAATTTATTCTTGGATTTTGTGTTATTTCCACTGTAAAATGTACTTTTACTGTTGCTGAAGCATACAATCGAGTTTAGTCCTATGGTATGAAAATGCATTGGTTTCATTAAATCCTATTCAAAGATGATCAGATGAAATCAGATGAACAATTTGATGATTCTAACGATATATTAAAATCGATTGACACATATGTTTACTGTGTTTTTTTCATAGGGCAACAGAATTTAACTTTCGTGGGAAACTCCCAAGGTCTATCTAGAAATTCTGCATTCCTTTTGGGAGTGTGTTTGCTATGTGATGAAATACCTTTTCAACCCTGAGTAGAACTTATCGTAAAGAATTAAACGAATGAAATGAATTAATTTTAATGTTGTGGTAATAAAGAAAGAAATAATTTATTTACTTGACAGCAAAGTGAGACATCACAAACGTTAATAAAACTAAATATTAAACTAAAAGAAAATACGATAAAAAGTTGAATAGTTGAATTTTCTTGACATACTTATCGTCCATAATCCAGATCATTATGTTAGTCACACTGTGTATAGAAAGCCTACCCATACAGACAGGTACCTAAACGGTGAATCTCACCACCATCCTTGTCAACTGACAAGGATGGTGGTAACTAGCTACCGTGGCCAAATCTTTGTTACAAAGAGCACATGGCATCTGTGACGTCATATTATTTATATTTTTATATAATATATATATAAAAATATACTTTAGAACCTTTCTGCCCAACGGCCATTCAGTTCTACGAGCTACGTGCTCCGCCAATTGCCACTTCAGTTTACCAATCATTTAGCTATGTTGGCAACTTTAGTTCTTCTATTGATCTCCTCATTTCGGATTCGTCTTGGAGAGATGCATATCTAAGATAATATAGTAGGCTAAGATAGTATACCAGCATGGAGAGTCATAGCCCGCTGACTGACCTTGAGCTTTCTAATGAGGCCCATAATAAGTGACAACGTCTCTATGCCATATGTCATTACTGGTAACTCTCTAATAATCTCATGCTGACATGTCTCGCTGAATTTCTCTCTCAAGAGCACGTTCCCTCCTTCTTCCTACGAATTTTAATATAGATAACAATTACCTGCTATTGGTGGAGTTGACAGAGGTGTTGGAGCGACTTCGGCGATTGCATATGGAGTCTCCGCAGTTGACCACGCCACCCTTGGTGGTGATGCTGAACGTGCGCAGCCGATACAGGTCATCTGACACGCGGGGGTTATACGGCTTCTCTGGCAGTGAGCACACGCGTGGTCGAGAGTGTTCCAGCACTGCGAAAAACGAGAATGTTGAATTAAAATTAAGCGTCTATTGAATATTCATAGCCAATATGGCGCTTAAGTCTCTTAATATTACGTTTCTATTGTAAGTACCAGGAAGTTAACACTTTATATTGATTGTGTTATATCGGGTATTCATGAAAATGGAAGACCTGCTAAATAGATAAAAGGACACAACAATAATATGCAATAAAAAAAGACCTTATTCGTCTTGAGTTCCAACCGCTAAAGTTTTAATGTATTTATAATTTAATTCATAAATAAAAAAAAGATATTGAATCAAACATTTACATTTTATTTCTTATACTAAAACTCTCATAGACGGATTACATCGTGTATATTATAGATATCAGTTTTTACTGACGTTTCGAACACTTCGCAGCATTCGTGGTCGCAGGATCCTTTATTATTTTTTTATTTATTTGAACAGAACGGTAATGCTTAATCCGTTTAAAAGTGTTTTTATTATAATATGTAATAACCGTGTAAACTTAAGAAATTACTATATTTTAAATTGTCATTAATTTTATATTATTCTGTATTCAACAAATCCATTCATTTTCAATAGAGGCCATTTATCTACTTTTTCGTGTTCTGTCTCCTAAGGATATATTCACGTTATACTATTACAGCATATCAGAGTAGAAGTCCATTTAAATTAACTGCCTGTATATGAGATTTTTATTTGTTGAGTAGAAGTCGTAGTAGGGTTTATTTTTTGTTTTAATAACACGAAGCGAGAATGAATTCGTTAACTTGTGTTTACCTAGACTACTGAATGACGTGATAGAATAAATTAATGGTTAAGCCTAGACGTAATGACGTCTCGAATTCATCGCTTCGGCTTGTAGGCTAATTTCTATGTCAAAGGCTTCGCTTTGAGCTTTGGCTTGAACGCTTTGCTTTGAAAAACCTGTTTGTTCTGGAAAGCTCGACACAATGTCACCCGGGTGAGCCGATATACGCCTCAACAAGTGCGACGTTTGTCCGTGATGTGAACTGATGATACTCTCACAGTCGAAATTAAGAATCAATCTAATCCAAAATCCTTAAAAAAAAAATTCAAATTCCCCCCAATATGATGACATAGTTGTGGAAATTCTATGTGGGAGGCCTTTGTTCAGTAGTGGACGCTGTATGGCCAATAAGATGAGAAGACATGAAAAATGTGATTTTGGATCAGATTGATTATTGATGTCGACCATCAGTGGAAAATAATCCCACAAAATGTATTTGGGTAGTTACAGTATAGGTTACTTATATCAATAAAAAAGAGCTCATCAACCAGCTCAACTCAACAAACCTTGCAGGGGTTGAAAACTTCCAACTTGACAGCATGGAAGAACATTCCACAGCACGTCATAGTGATATTTTATTAATTCGATGCCGAACCACGTGACGGCCATCGTAAATGCTATTGGCGGTAATACAAGTTACTAAATAAACGTTTTCTTTATGAAACCGTTCTTTTATCAAAAAAAAACATCCCAATTTTACCCCTAAGTCGTGAATTGCAAAATCTCTGTATATAAAGTAAAATAAATAAAAATAGGCAAATGGTTTTCGCTGCGGTCAAGATTAGAAATTGCTGAACTTAAATGACTGATTCTCTATTTTAGAATTCTAATATGTACCTTATAAAATTATTATAGAAATCGAGAGCATTTGTACAGCAGCATGCACTACCCAGATAGTATTAAAATAAGTGCTCTGCGAGAATAAACGAAGAAATACTCTGTAAAAACTAGCGTGATATCCAATAAAGCGAAACCTGTGCAGCAGTAAGTGTGTTTGTGGTACACTGTATGCCAAGTATCCCTGCACACATATTTAAGTACAAGAACCAAACCATTCCTTTTGATTTGCAGAATCAGCTTTCAAACTTCAAATAAGATTACCAAGTTCAAGAAATATTCTCATCGCCAAAACCTATATGAGGTAACCGTTAGCATTTTGAACTTAATCCCCGTATACGTTTCGTACTTAATTTAATTATAACTTAGTTTTATACGTGTGTACATGAGAAAGATAAAAGACGTCCATACTAAATGTTTCTACCATATTAAAGAATGTTTTGTATATAAATCTAATAAATCTAAGGCCTATTACGTACCAATATGTTTTAAGTTCAATTAATCATAGTATTAGGAGTAGAACACAGATAAGTTACGAGATAATTATGATTTTGTAAAACTGCATTAAACCTTTTGCACACCGTCTTATCGGTGAAACATGCTGTACCATACCAACACTGTAAATACCAGTGACCACGTTTGTTACTTTTTTCTGGCGCGTTGTGTGATGCCGGCTACGAATACCAACACCCCATGTCATCCCGTGGGTGTCGTAAAAGGCGACTATGGAATTAGCCGAAGGATGGGCAGCAGTGTCCTTCGAATACATTTATTACCTAACTGCGATCGCCAACCCGTCCGTCAATCATATCAGCCAAAGGACGTCCACTGTTGAATCGAGGCTCCCCCTTAGATTTCCACAACGGACAGTTACATGCCGCTCCTATCCAACGACTCCTAGCGACCTTCACCAGGTCGTCTGTCCACCTCGTTGGAGGTCGTCCCACGCTACGTTTTCCGGTGCGCGGTCTCCATTCGAGAATCTTTTTGCCCCAACGGCCATAAGTTCTATGAGCAATGTGCCAAGCGTAGCGATTATGGCAAAACGCCCCAATGAGCACACAACACAAGCCCATACCAGTCGTAGAAGCAATCTTTGGGGGAGGCTTGTGTCCAGCAGTGGACGTTTTTCGGCTTAAATGATAATGATGATGATGTTTCTGACAAATAAATAATTCTATTTCAATTTTATAGCGAACAAATCATACAATTTCATATGTGAGTTTAGCATAAGCATTACGGTCCGTGAGGCGTGCGGATTAAGAATATAGCACCACTCCATCTCCTCCCGTGGATATCGTAAAAAGGGCAGCAGCATCCCTTCTGTGGAACAGCCGTTATTGCTTAGCTGTGCTCACCAATCCACCTGCTAAGCGTGGTACTGACAAATTCCCTCCAAAATGATGACACACGGCACGGAACCGGTCGTTAATGGGCTCTCCTATGGCCTTTGATCAGCAGTGGACGTTCTTTGGCTCATATGATGATGATGATTAATTAAACTCAGGTGAGTCACTGCTCAGTCAATGGTGATGGAATCATTGACTGAAGCAGTGAACCCACTCTTCTTATGCAACGTTGCTTAGAAACAGAGACTACTTCGAAAAACAATAAAAATATTAACAGGTTACTACATCATTTATTTCGTTGTTGATTTTCTAAAAACTTTTAGTTTGACCCTTGTAATCAATGACCGAGGAGTATAATCTGCCACTATGCTTGGCGTTTGTGGACTATGAGAAAGCCTTCGATTCGATCGAAACCTGGGCAGTGCTGCAATCTCTGCAGCGGTGCCAGATTGACTATCGGTACATTGAAGTGTTGAAGTGCTTATACAGAAACGCCACCATGTCGGTCCGAGTACATGAACAGAGCACGGGGGCAATTCTATTGCAGAGAGGTGTGAGACAGGGGGACGTCATTTCCCCGAAACTGTTCACCGCTGCAATGGAGGATGCCTTCAAGCTACTGGAGTGGAAAGGATTCGGCATTAACATCAATGGCGAGTATATCACTCACCTTCGATTTGCCGATGACATCGTAGTCATGGCAGAATCGCTGCAAGAGCTCAGCACAATGCTCGATGATCTCAACAGAGTTTCCCAACAGGTGGGCCTTAAAATGAACATGGGCAAGACAAAAGTCATGTCAAATGTCCATGTCGTGCCCACCCCAATATCCGTTGGGAGCTCTGTTCTCGAAGTTGTTGATGAGTATGTCTACCTAGGACAAACTGTCCAGTTAGGTAGGTCCAACTTCGAGAAAGAGGTCAATCGTCGAATCCGACTCGGCTGGGCAGCGTTCGGGAAACTTCGCAACGTCTTTTCGTCAACAATACCGCAATGCCTCAAGACGCAAGTCTTTAACCAGTGTGTGTTACCAGTGATGACATATGGAACAGAGACGTGGTCACTCACAATAGGCCTCATAAGAAAGCTCAAGGTCACTCAGCGAGCTATGGAGAGAGCTATGCTTGGTATTTCTCTACGAGATCGAATCAGAAATGAGGAGATCCGTAGAAGAACTAAAGTTGTCGACATAGCTGAAAGGATTAGTAAACTGAAGTGGCAATGGGCAGGGCACATTGCTCGTAGAACTGATGGCCGTTGGGGCACAAAGGTTCTCGAATGGAGACCGCGCACCGGAAAACGCAGTGTGGGACGACCTCCAACGAGGTGGACAGACGATCTGGTGAAGGTCGCTGGGAGTCGTTGGATGAGAGCGGCATGTGACCGCTCGTTGTGGAAATCTAAGGGGGAGGCCTTTGTTCAGCAGTGGACGTCCTGTGGCTGATATGATGATGATGATGAATCAATGACACCAATGACTACGTGAAGGAAAAGGCTCGCGAGGAAACCTGGATATGATGGTCTGAAATCGCCAATACGCAGTGAGCAAACATGGTGATCGATGCTTGTTCCTTCTCTGTAGAGAGGTTTTAGCAGTTGGACAGTTATAGATTGACATTAAAATATCAAGAACACTATAACATACATATTAAAGCTTACAATGAGTAATTAGCCTATAAATTTATTAATCAATTAAGCGTATCATAGTCCACAGCTGGATAAAGGTGCAAAACCCTATTGGCGGTCTAGCAGTCGTAGTAGAGTATGATTGGTCTTTAGTTTTGAATACGGCGTCTGTTATCCAAATTCACAAAGATGCGTATCAGGCATAAGTCGTATCTATTTTGATATATATCCTAAAAAGACATTATATCTGAAAATAAATTACTGGAAACGGATCGTTTCTTCGCTACCAAATTAGCCGACGATTGCCATAGCAACGGATTATTGGGAGAAAAATAAGATACTAATATGAATATGAAACACTCACCTTCCCACTGTAAGTTTACACCAGAGGTTTGATCTAAGTAGAGGCAAAAATATATATTTTTTTTTTTTTTTTTTAATCTACGACAACTCGACCCTGAGACACCTTGATCCCGACAACTCACCCCCATGACAATTCGACCCCAACAACTGCCCCCCTACAACTCGATCCCTACAATTCTCATAACGGGCATTCCTTTCAGGTAAAAGGTTTCTTCAAGAAGCAATTTATGTTTAACATTTTGCTTACTACCTGGCTACTACTATAGAGTACCTTTTACGGGCGAATTTTACTAGTGCTGTATTGTGTAGTTTTTAATCGGGACAAATGTAGGTTTTATCGGGTACGTTGGGACACAGAGCTTGATGACGGTGACATTCCCGACAAATAAGGACGGATGGCAATCCCAGACATAGGAGGCGCAGTCAGATTCCAAAGAGTTTTCCTCTGCGTATCCCTTTGATCATTGCAGAGGACACAGTGGAAGGACCTAGTTTAAAAATAAGACAAAGCTGTGATTCAGCAAAGTATGATATAGAATTACCCAAGGACAGTGCCGATTGCACTGCAGTCGGAGATTGCCTCGCCGAACCTAGTTCGATCTGCCCCTCGTATTCTGGGGAGGGGCACCGACCACCATCCGTCCATTCCAGAAGTAGCGAGTCCGGGAGGCTCACCTGTGGTGTGGAGTCCACATCGCACGGACCCAAACAACGTTTTAAACTATCCATATTATGTCAGTACAAAAAAACATCAACTATATGTCATTACAAATTAAATTTATCATTTAAGAATTAATTTTCAATTTTTTATGCAGCTAAGACTTGAGTCAAGTTTAAACTGACGCAGCGGCAACTCCCTTTTTATAAACGTTGAGTGAAGATATTCAATGTGAACGCGTCCTTGCAACTCCTCAATTATGACCTAGATGTTTATCAATATTCTTCATTTATTATATATCCGTGTGCCGTGTGGTGCCGGCCCAGAATGCCACCACCCCGTCTCCTCCCATGGGTGTCGTAAAAGTCGACCAAGGGATTAGCCGGAGGATGGGCAGCAGCGTCCTTCGAGTAAATTAACAACTTAACTGCGATCGCCAACCCGCCTGCCAAGCGTGGTGATTATGGCAAAACCCCCCAATGAGCCCACAACATATCCATATCGGTCGTTGTGGTGATCTTTGGGGGAGGCCTGTGTCCAGCAGTGGACTTCATTCGGCCGAAATGATGAAATGATGATTATATATCCAATTCAAGATACAAATAAGCTTATTTTTCGAAAGCACTAGTCTAGACAGCCGAGACTCCAAAATTGAGTTTCCAATAAACACAAACAGTAAGACTGTCAATTTAATATCGACGTCAACAAAGTTGGGATATTGGCAAATATTATTCAGACATCTAAATAAATCGAATACAAATATTAAATAAAGAAAATTGCAATCATACTAAGTTCGTATGATTAGGAATAAATATTCCTCGAATAATAATCTCTGCTATCGGCTCTGCTTCTATGTTAAAAAAGATGCCCCAGGCCCACGGTAGGATTTCTCCTGTATCTGTGTGGGTACAGTTTATATGCCTGCACAAATCCCAAACACAAAAATGCCCAGACCTGAAATAACCTGTAGGCAATACAAATGTTTTTTTCCGTGTGAGAATCAAACTCGAAACCCGTAGCGCGGGGAGCCAAACGCTAAGGCACTGCGCCAAAAGTAGGCGCTCTTAGATATTATTAGTTATAATTTTTTTCTTGTATGGGGAACAAGATGTGGTGTAGGGAGGTTCCTCCAACCAGGCGGGTGGTATGCCTGGCGGGCCGAGGCCCAACGGTTGATGTTGGGCGACTGTATATATGCAGCGTTGCGCGAATACTTTACAAGCGTGATTCAGGATTGTTTGACGTCATCGGAGAGTTGCGATTAACGTTCAAGTAGATGTCGCTGTAAGTTGCAGTTATATGTATGCTGGCGATGTAGGTGTCGCCACATCACTCCCCCCCGAAGACTGGCGGGCGATCGTGGTTGTTGAATCAGCTGTTCTTGCGTATTGTGAATTTGCCAATGTGCCCAGTGAAGGGTTTAGTGAGTCAGAACTGAATGCCGTGGAGTTCCAGTGCATGCTTACGGTGAATATTCCCAGTGCGTCGGGGCTGATGCTGCGTATTCTCCAGTGAGTCAGAGTGATGCAGTGACGCGTATTGGCTGGCTGCTGCATAGACCAGGAGAAGTTTCTCTGCTTGGACCGGCCGTAGGTGCAGTGTGCTGTGCGATGCTGAAGCGAAGGGGCCGATGTGGTTAAAGACCAGTCTTGCATTTGCTGCAGCGTGTGGTATAACCTTGTGGCCGAGATTGCTGGCTGGCAGTATGACTCGCTGCTTGCTGCTTCTTGCGAATGGTCGGGGAGTGATAGCGACGGTGCGAAGAAATTGCTTCTCTGCATCGTGAAGGCTGCGCTGATGTTCATGGTCAGGAGACACCAGTACGGGAAACAAGGTGATCACGCCGGGGTCACCAGTATGTTGGGCGACTGTATATATGCAGCGTTGCGCGAATGTTTTATAAGCGTGATTCATCGTGAGTCATCAGAGTTGCGATTAACGTTCAAGTAGATGTCGCTGTAAGTTGCAGTTGTATGTATGCTGGCGATGTAGGCGTCGCCACACTTGTATTTTCAGTTTTATTGCCAGATGTATGTAAATATATATTATTTTTTACTTTATTTTGCGTACGTTAATTCTTCCATTTATTAAAGCAAATACAGCTTGTGTATGGATACATATTTGAACGACGAAAATTTTTTCATACACACGGCACAACCTACGTCAAATATCGAAAATCAAAACCACGAAGGTCCGACCGTCAGCGTGCCTCGGTCTTCTATTCATGTACATAGTTCTATTTTTCTTCATAAAAACGTCAGGATAATGGGCCTAGTTTATTAGTTCTTGACGAGATAATTATTTTTCACTGATTTAATTTTGCTGCATATCATTATTCATTATTAAGAATATAGCACCACTCCATTTCCTCCCATTGATGTCGTAAAAGTCATAAAAGTCCCCACAAATGACGGAATTTGCCAGTACTCACCACGCTTGGCTGGCGGGTTGGTGAGGCTGTTATGGCTATGACGCTGCTGCCGATTCAAATTAGAATGCCTTGGTCGCCTTCATATGGCATGTAACCGGTCCTTTGTTCAGCAGTGGACGTTCTTTGACTGATATAATGATATAGATCTTAACAATTACATAAAAAACATAATGCAAATGAATACTGTAATATAACTGTAAGAATAAAAAATTACAAAAAGGTCGACAACGCACCGGCGATTCCTTTTGTGTCGCGCATATTTAAGGATGTACGGAGGAAGTCTAGCTAGCTAGGGGTGAGGTGTACGCTTTATCTGCATTAGACCGTGCCGCCGGCAGGTATCGGCCCATCACGGCCCCTTCTCTGTGCGACCTTGTTGGCCGCACCTCTCCTACAGATGTACGCTTACCCTCAGGTGATACATATACTAGTCTGCCCACTCATCATCATCATCATTCCAGCCAATAGAAGTCCACTGCTGAACTGTCTCCCCAATCATTTTCCACAATTGTGTCGTCATTTTGGTAAGAATCTGCCATTACTCACCACGCTTGGCAGGCGGGTTGCAGGCAGAATAAACGCAGAATTGCTGCTTCAGAGTCTCTTAATCACCTTTTACGACGTCCACGGGGAGAACGAGTAGTGTTATATTCCTAATCTAAAAACCCGTACGCAATTCTGCCCACTTAAGAATAGTAAAAAAGTTTATGTAATCCGTTTAAAAGTGTTTTATCATGATCGCGAAACCTAAGACATTACTATAAAAAAGTTTACCTTTTTTTTCTCTATTTTATCGCGTCAATTTTTGTCGTTACAGCCTTAAGTGGAGCTGCAATATACGCTCCTCTTACTTGTCCAAAAAAAACGAAACAAGTAAGCAAAGTTAAAGTTATAGAAGTCTCGAAGTCTACAAAGTTAGGTTAAATGATTGGATAACTTTGGTTTCAAAGTATCACAATGCTTAACAAATTTAACGGGTGTGCTCAATCAAATTTTAAAGTGAGTTGTAAAGTTATCCACTTACGTTTGAAACCCGATAGTTTTATTGGTAAGGCTAGTTTGAAACCAATTACAGATGGTGTAATGGCGTGGAGGTACACGGACGCACTTTTGCATTAGTTTGCGGGTTCAAATCCTGTTATGTACGCACAGCTACATAACAAGTATAAGTTCATCTCGCATTGTATAGGCTTTGTGTAGAATGAGAGATCAGCGTATACTGGAAGTGTATAGCTTGATTTATAACCGTATGTATCACTGTGCCTTTCTCAATGCCATATGAACTTTCTTTGTTAATTTATTTATTTATTTATTTATTTACACTTTCATGTACAATGGTGGTACACAAGGCGGACTTAATGCCATGTGGCATTCTCTACCAGTCAACCTTTGGGTTAAAAAAGAAATACATTGAAAGAGGTACAAAAAACTAACATTTCAATAACAATACATACATACAAATGTACATACTATAAATACGGTAAAATATATACAAAAGCTAAATACATCAAATAAAAGATACTACATACAGTACGTATTATATCTTATTAATCATAATAACGATGCACGAAATTGTCAATTGCAGGAGTGCAGCGATTTCAAATAGTATTCCTGAACTTTTCGCTTGAATGCAAATTTACTAGAAGCTTTTTTGAAATCAAGGGGAAGCACATTCCATAGTTTGATTGTTGAGACCGAGAAGGAATTGGAAATATAACCTGTACGGTGAGAAGGAATCTGAAGAATCAAATTATCAGCCGCACGCAAGTTACGGCTATGAGAGCTACCCAAAACTAGGAAATATTTTTTTAGATACTCAGGAGTACAAGGATCATTAATAATAGAGAAGAGGAGACAAAGAGATCTGAGGGATCTTCTCTGACGGATAGGCAGCCATTTGAGCTGAGCACGGTAAATAGAGATGTGGTCGTATTTACGGAGTCCAAAAATGAAGCGAATGCAGTTGTTTAGAAGGCGATCCAATTTGTTGAGAAGGTTTTGAGATAAATCCGAGTAACAAACATCTGCATAATCAATCACAGGAAGCACAAGGGACTGGACCAGAAGGGTTTTAGTGCTAGACGGGAGGAAATGTTTAAATCTGTAGAGAGATCGCAGTATGGCTGTGACATTTCGGCTAACCTGACAGACTTGTTTATCCCAACTTAGCCTATAGTCAATATGTAAACCCAAATCCTTTACGTCGGGTGAAAAAGGAATAACGGTATTGTTGAACATAATCGGAGTCAGGTGATCGTAATTTACATTTTTTACGTGGAACGAGCTGCCCGTGAGGACAGCTTGACATTTATCGACATTAACCGTAATTCCGAACTTACGAGACCAGTCTTCGATGGTATTTAGGTCAGCGTTAAGGCTAGAGATACAATTATTCAGATTCACTATGTCTGCTTGAGCGTATAGTTGCAAGTCATCGGCATAGAGATGGTAAGAGCATTTGAGGATGTTAGTAATGGAATTAATAAACAACGAAAACAAAATTGGAGAGAGTATACCGCCTTGTGGTACCCCAGTTGCCAGGTTGCACCAATCGGATAATTCCTGATCAGCCCGCACTGCTTGCTGGCGACCACGAAGATATGACGAGAACCAACCCTGAGATGACGACGAGAACCCGATTTGTGACAGAATGGCGAGGAGAATATCGTGGTCAACGGTAAATTTACACACACATTAAAAAAAAATTGTGTAGAAAAAACCTGGCTCGTAATAGAATTGTGAGCAAAGCTGGTTATCGATGCTAGTTCTTTCTCGGTATAATAAGAGAATTTTGCCCTGCAGGACGTTAAGAAAAGTTTCAGACATGTGGGAAAAATGCAACAGCGTTCCAATTTATTTTTCCTGGTTATAAAGATACATAATATACTAGCCTAGCTTTGCCGTGTGGTGCCGGCTTTGCTGTGTGGTGCCGGCTCAGAATGCCACCACCCCATCTCCTCCCATGGGTGTCGTAAAAGTCGACTAAGGGATTAGCCGGAGGATGGGCAGCAGCGCCCTTCGAGTACATTAACAGCTCAACTGCGATCGCCAACCCGCCTGCCAAGCGTGGCGATTATGGCAAAACCCCCCAATGAGCCCACAACACATCCATATCGGTGGTTGTGGTGATCTTTGGGGGAGGCCTGTGTCCAGCAGTGGACTTCATTCGGCCGAAATGATGAATGATGATACTAGCTGCCCGTCCCAGCTTCGCACAGGCAGGTACATGTTAAACTGACTGCAGCGTCACCTACTGGGTCCAATTGTAAATCTAAACCATACATGGACCCGTCATAGTACATCATACCCGACACAGTCATATTTCAAAATCGGTCTCACCGTTCAGTGACACACACGTACAGAAGAATTATATATATATAAGATAATATAACAATACATAAATAATTGGCATACTTTAGGGATGCCCGATCTGAATCGATCTTTTGTAACACGAGCTCTGATTTTTTTAATCGTATGCTGAGAAAATAGATTGAAAAAATCGATATCCACAAAAAGTATAAAACAGAATCTATGTGACTAGAAAGGATGTATGTTTTAACTGTATGCTTTGTACGTGGATGACGATGATGAGTAAACAATAATATGAAATTTACCAATACAGATAGATGGCAAAGTTTTTTTTTTTTTAGCAGAATTGCAGATTTATTTTTATTTATTTATTTATTAACAAAACGTTGCTCTACACTAGGATTTCTCCTGTGTCGTGGGTGCGTTTTCAGACATAAATTCCACACACAATACACCCAGACCCGGAACAACTACCTGCAGATCATACAAATATTTGTTGCGTGCGGTAATCGAACCCGCGACCCGGAGCGCAGCAGCCGACTGTGTCAGCCACTGCACCAACCGATATTTGGTGTATCGTATCGTTGTACTTTGTCTTGATTATATTTATTACACCGACAACTGTATAGCCAGACCTAAGCCGTTCCTTTAAAATATTTATTAGTTGTTGCAACTCAAGTCCCATCAGAACGCCTCTTTTGACATGCTGGGTAGCTGTAACAGGTTAGAGTTCCAATGGTTATCAAAATTGTTATTTTTAAGAGGGTTACATGTAAAGAGCTGGAATTTGTAAATTAGTATACCTAAAGCCAAACAAATCAAAATTTTGTGCCTAATTTATGCTGCTTATTATTTTATATTATGATACGATATCGATACGATCTTTGCCAGATCGATTCAAACCAATACCAATCAGATCGTGAGTTTCAATTCATTGCGATCTAAAAGATTGATTCAGTTCAAAAGAACGGGCACACCAACAAACATTTAACCATATATTATCTGCATAAATCAACCCCTTGAACTTGGAAATTTTGGTCGTGGTTCCTCGCATCGACTGAACACCATTCCTTATATTTCAAGGACTTTGTGATTTGCCGGTAAACAAGGCCTAATCTGGAGATTCGACTCATTGCACGCCTTTCCTCCTTGAGTTTAAGAGTAGTGGAGCAACTGTTGGCCATGAGTCGGTGCTGAGAAAGGCGGACTTGTACGTCGTTGGAGTCTCGATGATTTACCTTCTCGAATCCCTCTGTGACAGCCTTTTCTTCGGCACGGATTCGACCTTGATTCCTCCTGGTGATGTACTAAGGGAGCTTATCTCCCTATGTCTGAGTTCAAGCGAGAGATATACAGGAGGAAGATGGACGCTTCAGCTTCAACATTCTTGGTTGCACAAGCACTCAGACCCGAAACAACTGCCTGTAGATCATACAAATATTTGTTGTGTGCTGTAGAGACCGAACCCGTAACACGTAGCGTAGAAAGCCAATCGTGTAGCCACTGCGCCAACCGTGCCGTCAAAAATCTCAGTCATTACAGTAATTTCGATGTACAGAAACGAGTTCATACATATTGATTCAAGTATTCTATGTGGCGGAATCGTTGCAAGTTTGACATTGACGTTCTGAATCTGTAGCTATGGCAACGTGTTCAGAGAGGGCCCAATTAGGCCAAGTGTGGCGGAGTCAAGGGCATAAGGTTTGAAGGATATCGGAAAGCGGAAATAAAGGCCTTGAATTTAAAATACCTTCTTGTATCAAACATGTAGCCGCCTCCACAGGCCCGAAGGACCAACATTTTTAACTAAGGTGAAAATAATATAAAAGTGAATCGTAAAAATAAGATTATATTGAATATATGTAGGATCCGATATAACAGTGACCTTTATTTTAAAAGAGGAATCATCAAAAATCAGTAGGATATAAGAACAGTTATTAAAAAAAGTTGTCATTTCTACAAAAAAAGTATTTATTTGGATAATTTACGAGATATTTGAGCACAAAAAAATACCATTTCATTACGAAAACGCACACAGATAAAGAACACGTACGTGCGCATGCGTGTATTTGTTTGACTGTGTGTATATACGTGTTATAGGGAAAAAATACTATCCAATATATGAGCTATGTTTATGTGAGTGAAGCAAGTTGTTAATGCTTAATATACTAACATAATCAGCCAATCATTACTGTCCCACTGCTGCGCCCGGGCCTCTTTTCGTGATGAGAAAGGTAAGGCTTTAGTCCACCACGCTGGCTTAGTGCGGATTGGTGGACTACACACAGAGAGACACACTGAGAACATTTTTTGGAGCCTTCACAGGTGTGCAGGCTTCCTCGCGATGTTTTCTTTCACCGTTAACGCAAATGATAATCAAATTCTGAATCGCACATGAATCCAAAAAGTTGGAGGTTCCGGCTGGGATCGAACCCAGATCCTCCTGTATGGACGGCAGGCGTTCAATCACTAGACTATCAATGTGTACTAGCTTATAGTGACGTAACCTGCATAAACAACCTCCCGTTAATAATATAACATTCTGTACATCAAGACCATTAACGTATAACTTTGTCAACTAACATCGACATTCGTTAAAGTTAGTTTAATTTAAACTAAATGTAAAGGTATACAGAACTTAGTAAAGCCCTATGAGATTGCATGTTACAGTCAAATGTCTAAGTTTTAAATTATGCAACCCTGTACGTATATTTTCAGGTAATAAGCAAAAGGTACAAGATTCATGACCTGAATAAAAAAATCATTCGTCTATTATAATCCTGTCAAAATCCTGCCGTGTGGTGCCGGCTCAGAATGCCACCACTCCATCTCCTCCCATGGGTGTCGTAAAAGCCGACTAAGGGATTAGTCGGAAGATGGGCAGCAGCGTCCTTCGAATACATTAACAACTCAACTGCGATCGCCAACCCGCCTGCCAAGCGTAGCGATTATGGCAAAACCCCCCAATGAGCTCACAACACATCCATATCGGTGGTTGTGATGATCTTTGGGGGAGGCCTGTGTCCAGCAGTGGACTTCATTAGGCCAAAATGATGAATCCTGTCAAAAATAATTACACGTCATGTATGATTGTCTCCTATCTTTAGTATATCATATTTTGAGTACAGTTAAACCTCATAACTAGTAATAACCGAGCTAAATGACACCACCTGGGGACAACTTGTTGCTTTCCGAGGCATGAGCGCGGTGAAATTGAAAGTTATTAGTGACTGCCACAATGTTATCCATATAGCTGTATATTTGAAGTATGTTTGTTTTAAAGAAAAGTTATTTCTTTATTTACGGTTTCATTAGATGCGGAACAAGCAATTACTGTGCGTATAACAAAACAGAATGGATTATCTACACTAATATTATAAAGAGGAAAGATTTGTATGTTTGTAACTAATAAACTCAAAAACTACAGTACCGATTATAAAAATTCTTTCACTATTAGAATGCTCCAATATCTTTGAGTAATATAGGCAATATTTATTACTAGAAAATCCCTACTAAAACTTCAATAATGTAACCCAAGATGTAAAAATTAGGCATAAAATGTCTTTCATTGCATGCGCTGCGAAAACGATTGATAACCAGTGTTTCCCAACGTGGACGATAACGCCCCCTTGTGGGCGCTGCAGGCCTAAAGGCGGTAAGAGACCCAGAAAAAAAAAGGGGGCATTGTGTAGGGCTTTGGGGTCGATTTATAATTTCATCTACCTAGCTAGGAAGACTCTTAGACACCGACTGAGCTCTCGACTCTCGACTACATCTTGTGAACATCAACTAATATTAATTAAGATATAGCTCAAACTCGGTTCGATATAAAAGACCGCGGGCGATGAATGGAAATACCAGACTGGGTGTTGGATCCGTTTTCAAATGTCAACACAGCAATGTCACCTCAGCTGGAAGAAGAACTTATAGAATTGACAACAAACGAAGAAATAAAAATCAAGTTCAAAAATGGATATCAAGAATTTTGGCTACAAAAACCGATCCTGCAATTGTACCCTGGATTGTGGTCAATTGTTCAACGATTTTTGATAGCATTCCCATCGTCATATTTGTGTGAACGTGGATTTAGTGCTGTGGCAACGCTGCTTACTAAAAAGAGAAATCGTTTGCGTGTTACCGAACGTGGCGACTTGCGGCTGCTTTTGAGTAAATTGGAACCTGATATCAACAAACTTATTGAACAGCATCAGATTCAACCTTCACATTAGTTTTTATATAAGAATTGATTATGTTTGTTTTATTTTCAATAAAAGATACTCTGTCCGAATACTATAAATTTGCGTTTCAATAATCAGTTATGTACTTAGCAGTTTTTAAGTATGTTTAAAAAGGGGGGCGTTAAAAAATAATTTATTCTTAAAGTGGGCAGTAGACAAAAAAAGGTTGGGAACCCCTGTAATAGACCAAAAAAATGCTCTACAATATTAAAGAACATATCAATATCTACAAAAAGTTCGGGATACTAACGTCCAATTATTGTAGTAATATAACTCCTTTTTTATTTTTTTAAAGTTGATAGAAATGCCGACCATAATCAGACTATGTTTACATTTACTCTACGTTTATCCCAAAAAGTAAAAAAATAAGTGGAAATCGTTATTTTGTAAAATAAGCCCCATAAGTTATTAAACATATATAGTGTAAGTTATAAATAATGCAGTATCATACTATCGGAATATTTAGAGAAGCTCAATTACACAGACA
Source organism: Diloba caeruleocephala (assembly GCA_947459985.1). Lineage (NCBI taxonomy): Eukaryota > Metazoa > Arthropoda > Insecta > Lepidoptera > Noctuidae > Diloba > Diloba caeruleocephala. Next base: position 6,972,878 of record OX381627.1, on the reverse strand, counting down.
CAGAGAATATGCTAGAAATCATAAAATAATTGTGAAATTATGTTTAGTATTTGTGCATACACATTGGATTGGATAGTTTTAATAATAATAAACATTTATATCAGGCAAGCACAACCATATAAAATAACACATAAGAAAATGCACCGTACCACAATACAATGAGTTTTTAACTTTGTTTATACTTGATTTTGCCATTTAGGAAAATATATTTTTACATTCGTTTTCTTGACGCGCTACAAATAACACGAGAAATTGATCGCCTGAAACTGGTTCAACGAGCTAGTTCAGGCAGGATGATAATACTTATTTTAAGTCTGTACCTCTAAAATAATATTTTAGTTATAATTCATATTTTAATTAAGCATAAGTTAAATAATTATGTATGACTTTTTATTTATGAATATTTATGTCAATATTTTTGTAAAAGTTTAGTAGATTAATAAATTATTATTATCCAATTGTCTCTCTCTTCACGGGTACGGGCACTTATATCCCCTGTGAGGGGGAACCCGGTCTTATGATAGACTTACGCACGGACATGGGTCCATTACGCAGAGGCCCTTTAGATAATTTTAATCTAAAATGTAACGGGACGCTAACTGGGGACTCTCCCTGGCTGCATTATAAAAATTCAGTCTTGGATTGTCCCCGGAGGTGTAAAACGATTGTGAGATGGAAACTACAATTTAATAATTGCTATTGGAATAATGGGCTATTGCAATGGGTGCTAAATAGATTAAATACTTCTAAAAATACGGAAAAATTGGCGCCGGCCTTTCAAAAATGTTATTGAAATTCTGTGGCAGACGGTGACTACTCACAAGATGGGCCCCATAAATGGCCACCACTACAGGCGACAGGGAGCAACACCGGTGTGAGAGGCTCGGGGTCTCGATAGGTGCGGCACCGGTTTCACCACCGCGCGTCTCGAGGACTTGGAGCGGGCTTCCCCGTTATTACGCCATTAGACATTTCCACCCTCGAGCATATAGCTATGTTATTACTATTATTTCTATGTGCTATAACAATATACTGCTATCACCAATCCGCCTACCAATCGTGGTTGATTTCGGCAATATTTCCTATGACCGCTCAATGTAGTGATCATTGGGATGTCCGTCCATGTTCAGCATTGGACTTTTATTGGCTTACTAGTATGTGTGTATACAATACGATACAATACTCATTATTATACACCAGAAATAACAAAAATAATATCTAATACAGAAAAAGACATAGGCGGCTATATATAAGCTATACATACTAGTATAAGCTGATCTCGCATTGATCCGTACCATGAGAAATCAGCGTAAATTGGATTTTATAGTAGCTTGATATGTAGCCGTGTGTACAAAGGGCGGTCTTATGCGGTTTCTGCCAGACAACCTTGGGATGGACAGATTTGTAAGTGAAAAAGAAACAGGTATTTATGTATGTATTTCATTTAAAGATAAATTTTCTTTATTTTTTATGATTTCATTAGTAACGGAGGAGCAACGGGATTTAACTAGCGCCGCAATTGTTATTCGTAATCATTTGTTTGCCTTTTAATTCATATTTTCAGGACGCAACTCATCGGGGATATAGCTCAGTGGCAGAGCAATCGACTGCAGATCGATAGGTCCCCGGTTCAAATCCGGGTGTCCCCTACGGATAAAGTGTCAGTTTTGTCGTTTTTAGTTTTATTTTTTTATTGATTGTAGCACTCGTAATTAACAGAATGTTTTAAATAATAATGACAAAAACATAAGCTTATACTTGAGTTGTGAATTATTATCCAATTTTACGACAAAGCAGGTAACTAGCGCTTTACGAATGGAACTTCCATCAACTCTATTAATATTACAACATGTTACCAAAAATGATAAAAATAGTAGTATGAAGATTTACTTTTGAAAATTTTAGTTAAGTTATTTTCTTTATTCTTAAGAAACGGACAAATAGCAATTATTGTACCTACTTCAAACGCATCATCATCATCGCCTCCCCAAAGATTATCACAACGACCGATATGGGTTTGTGTTGTGTGCTCATTGGGGGGTTTCGCCATAATCGCCACGCTTGGCAGACGGGTTGGCGACCGCAGTTGATTTATAAATGTACTCGAAGGACGCTCCTGCCCATCCTCCGCCTAATCCCTTAGTCACATTTTTACGACACCCACAGCATGAGATAGGGTAGTGATATTCTTAGCCACACGGCCACTTAGGCACCACAAGTCAACTTCAAATACAACAGCCCGTAAACATCTACTGTCGGACATGAGCCTTCCAATGATCACCACAATCAGAGATAACAGGGGGGATATTTCTATAATGCGATGCGTGCTCGGATACGGATGTGTTTTCACAGTACTGCGCGTAAGGCGCGGCTATAGCCGGTGCCCGTTATTGCCGCTATGAGTTCACAGCAACTTATAGCCAACGAGCTGTTGGCATTAATTCAGCACACCACAGATACTATGGACGAAATCAGCATTTGCAGATCTGAAAATCTAACTTTAAACAAGATAAGTGGTGGCTAAATGCTGCTATTCCAAACACTCGGAAAGGTGGACCAGTTGTCACGCAGGAGAGATGGCACCGATAAGAGTGTCCAGGACATTATCACCTTGTTGAAGCTGACCGATTCGGGTGACGTGCCTGCTTTAGTAGTGAAGCAGCTGGATAGGCTGTCCCCGTCACATTCAACCACATTGAAGTCTGGTCTCAAGGACATCCTTGAGTAGCCAACAGCAAATTGATTTTAGCAAACTAATGTCAGATTACATTAGCAAAGTTGACTCCTAAGTCTATGAAGATCGATTTTCAGCCCAATGTGCGGCAGACATCTTTTAAAGACCTACAATTTCATGGTGCATTGTTTTGATGTATCTCTTAAGATTTGGCCAGCGTTAACGATGTAAGCGTAGGAAAACGGTTTTTGACAAAACACCGTCATAGTTCAGCCATTTTGTAAAAATTATTTACAAATTGTATACACAAACCTTCCTCGTTTAACGCTCTTTGTATTAGTGAAAACTGTATCAAAATCCGTTGCGTGGTTTAGAAGAAGTAAGCGGAGAAGCAGACAGAGACAGATAGCGACTTTGTTTTATACTATATAGAGATTGAAGTATCTGTCTGTGATTTCAAAATAAACGCTAAAATTTAAGTAAAAGCTGCTGTTTAAAAGATGGCTAATCATAACAGACCGTTTGTTTGCCCGTCTGTCTAAAAGTTTGTCGCGAATAGGCTCGGAAACTGCTCAACTGATTTCAATGTAAATTTTAAGGATTAAAACATGGATTTTAATTGAATTTTTCGTGTATGTTCCATTTCGATATCTTGCAGGGTTCAGAAGGTATGAATTAAATATAATTTACGCCTAGCGAAGCGGGCGGGTATCGGGTAGTCTATAATATGATTGGCTACAATTTTCATTGGATTTACGAATAATAATGGCACGTATATATTACGAGAATTCAGTAATACAGTAATCCAATTTTGAATCGTAAAGCTGATTTGATATTGATTTACATCGCCAAATTGTTTTCATTTACATAAAGATATTAAATCGACTTCGTTTGGTAACGTTGTTTGTTATATAAATATGATTTAGATTTTTATGAAAAGGCTCAGTCTGAATAGCTGACTACCTACGACTACATTTTATAAAATGTGGTGGGGTAGGAGAATGGAGAACATTGTTTTGGTTAACGAGGAAAATTATTTATCTAAAATATCTCTATAATTATATATCTATAATAAAGCTTTAGAGTTTGTCTATATGAACGCGCTTATGACAGAAATGAATATCCAGATTTTAAAAAATGCATTTGTTAGCTCAACTCTTGAGGAAGGTTAGAGGGTATTACCATCACGCCACGACGACGCATTGGTTCGGTGTTGAGGGCGGCCGCCCGACGAGAATCAGCCGTTAACCGCCACGGCATATAATTTATTATTATTATATTATTGTTGTATGTTCCATCTTTACACATTGACCTACATTTTTCTCGATGATGTTTTACAATAAAATGTATCAATCAGCACTGTAAAATTATTTCAAAAGAGTATCCATGGAGTTTCTTGCCGGCTCTTCTCCATAGATCAACTATTTGGAACCGTGCAACTTAGATTCTGTCGTTTCATAAGTGCCAATACCTGGTTTATTTGAAATAAAAATATTTGACTTTGACTTTAACTTTAACTTTGATGGGCAGCAGCGTCCTTCAAGTATATTAACAACTCAACTGCGATCGCCAACCCATCTGCTAAGCGTGGCGATTATGGCAAATCCCCCCAATGAGCCCACAACACACCCATATCGGTCGTTGTGGTGATCTTTGGGGAGGCCTGTATCTAGCAGTGGACTTCATTCGGCCGAAATGATGATTTAAGTGTTTGCAAATAGTGGACATGAAAAAATATTTTGGAATTGGAATTTATCACGCTACACGTTGAGTCGGTATTTTATTTTTGGCACCTACGAGCTTATGTACTCGTTCATAAACCTCATGAATTAGAAAGTATGAAATATTCAAACTGGTTACATATATGCTATATCTTTGTTTCCCACTTTCCTTTAGATATGCAAAGCTTAGCTTCTAATTCAACACGGCTAAAAGCTAATACAAAATACATTAAACCCGAGAGCGTTCAGGATAAAAATTAATATTTAATCAGTTCGAATCAATGCCTACCCTCATCAAAGTCATATCGGTACGTCACAGGCAGCTCTCGTTAAGCGATCGATCAAATGCCAAGAGTTTAAAACATAAGTACTTACCGGGAAGCTCCAAAAAGTTTGACGTCCTCCTTTGACGACCTCTCATAGTGTTCTGGAAGTTCAACGGCCCAATGTCTTCAACAGAGTCACAATTAGACATGGTAGATTCTCTCGAACCCCGTCTACTCGCCAAGTACGCCAAACCGCCTTTCATAGAACCCCTGCGCATTGGGGAACATGGTCTACTAATGCTTGTGGAACGAGTTTGAGGAGTATCGTCAGTCATATCCGTCAAATCTGATGTGGACTTTCGACATATTTTAGATGAAATCGTCGTAGCTTCATCGTCAGCATCGTGAAGTATTGCAGATGGTGTCCCCGGCATCGCGTCAATAGAGTCATCAGTGTGACTAGAGACTATGCTCGGTGACGTCACGAGCCGCGGCGAGCTCACTGTGGAAGTAGAACCGTATAGTTTCCTGGTGCGGTTAGGGGACACATAACCAGGGTTGGTGTGGATGTGCACGGGGGGCGGTTTCGGTGACCTGGACTTTTCTCGGTGACTGTGCTTCAGTGACGTGGTATAATGCAAGCTCGTTCGATCGAAGCACGGGCTTGACCGGCCTGACGGTGACTTTTGGGAAAAGTTAAAATGTCGTGGAGACATTGGACTTCTGTGCCCATGGGCTATCGGAGATTTTGGGGGCTGGTTGTGCTTGTCATAGCTGCAGCCAGACTGTGGGGTGTAGTAACCTGAGGATGAGGTGCTGGACGTTATAGAGGGGCTTTTCTGTGGGAATATGAAGTGGCGAGGACTCTTAGGTGTGTGCGGTTTGGGAGAAACGGGCGGGTAACCTCCGGGGCTGTTCACTGCCATCGTGATCACTTCGCAATATCACTCGATCACCATTTCACCGATCACCTGTAAACAAAGAAATAATAAATTGGATTACTGGACTTCACAACCTAACTATTGCATCATTGTAACAGTTCTATTAATAATACATTATTTACACAACTTTTTGTTTTTTGTTTTAAGAAAACCATGCCCCACAATATGATTTCTCCTGTGTCGTGGTGCGTTTCTAGACATAAATTTCACACATAATACATCCAGACGTGGAACAACTACCTGCAGATCATACAAATATATGTTCCGTGCGGGAATCGATATCGCGACCCGGAGTGTAGCAGCCGACTGAATCAGCCAGCCACAATACAATACAATACTCTTTATTGTACACCATACAAAATAAAAAAAGAAGGTCAAATACATAGAATGACATGTACAAAGGGCGGTCTTATCGCACTCGGCGATTTCTGCTAGACAACCTTCACCTTTTTTCTTTTTTATTGATATCGAGTGAAAATTCTATATGGAACTTCGCCCTGGGGAAGGGCGAAGGGGTATGCCGGACTCGTACCGGCTAAAACCACTGGAGCGGTCATCTTCGGCACCGAAGGGGGACTCCAGTTCCTCGTAAGATCACACTAGAGCCACCCATTGGTGCCACGCCTTTAGGCACATCTTGGAGAGGATGACTGTAAAGCGGTCACCCCCTCTAACGGATCTAACGGAGGGCAGACGGCTGTAAAACGGCCACCCCCCAGGCACTTTTCGGGGAGGATTATAAATGATCCCCCCAAGTCTCTGTGCTCTGCGCTCTGCTGCGCACACGGCGGCACGTAACCACATGCGCGCCACCGTCTTCTCATGGGTCACTCGGTATGAACACGCAGACTCCCCAATCTGCGCGCCCGAAACCCCCGAGGCCCCCCACCATGAACTGACGGCAGCTCAAGCGTGTTGGACCTGGGTGCCGGGGCGGTTGTTATCTCGGCGCCGTCTTAGGTCTGGACCCGCCGCTCGCCTCAAGCGTGTGCTGTGCGGTATCCTGGTCGCTTCCACAATGGCACTGGTGGCACTGTGTCGTAACCTCGGGACCTATTCTGTGCAGGTATGCACCGAAACAACCGTGACCGGTTAATACCTGCATCAGACGGTAGGTGACGCGTTCGCTACTTCTGAGCCAGGCTCCGAAAAGCGGCAGGATGGCCTCGACGACACGCTTGGTCGCGAACTGCAACCGTAGGCGATGCCGCGACATCTCGAGTGCGCGTCGTCGAGCCATCCACCTCATTCTGTCGAACGCCCCTGAAGACACGCTTTCGCCGCTTTGACGGAGGGAGCGTGTCTGATCATAGACCCACGCATCCGTCTCCGCCTGGATGTTGGAAGGCGGAAAGCGTGCCAAGAGAGTTGCCGCAGACAACCTACACCTACAGAAGCGTTTAATCCGTGTGGCTTCCGGATAAAAAACAAATATAACACTTTTCCATCTCCTCGCGTGCATGTTGTAAAAGGTGGCTAAGGGACTATTAACCAGAGGGATAGGTAGCAGCATCTCTTCTGGGGAACAGTAGCCATACTGCGCTCACCAACTCACCTACTAAGCGCGGTGAGTACTAGCCAATTGCCCCCAAAATGACCACACACTTGTGGAAATCTGTCAACAAAGGCCTCTATTTTGCTCAGCAGTGGACGTCCTTTGGCTGATATGATGATGATTTACCGAACACTTCATAACGAAATCATGGTGGTATCAAAATTGTGGAACTAGCGCTTGGTTTTCATGATATCTTCGTCAACTCCCAACACACAGCCTCGAATAGGTAAAAAAATAACTGTATAATAACTTTTACTAACTAAAAGATCAAACAATGCAGCCTTTGAAATTAAAACAACAGTTTCGAATTTGTAATAAAAATACAAATACTTCCCGACTCTTTCTTTTCTCGACAGTCAACGAATTTCGTTTTGAAACTCTGAAACATTACAGATGGCTCGTTTCGAAACCAACCTAAAATATCTAACACCCACAGCATTAAACACTCGCATGTAAACCGTCAACGCTTGTCCGTCAATATAAACGTGGCTATCAAACGTTGGGCAGTGTCGTGTTTATACGTGGCCTGTCTCTCGGGAAATTATGACGGAACTTGCAAAGGGGCTGCGAACTTGAAAGTTGAAGTAAAACTTACGTGAAACACAGAACGCGGAGAATATTTTCGTGGTGTCAATGAAAAAACTTTTGTTGATTATTGTTTAGTTTTTGGTTACATAGGATCTGATATTCCTTAAACAGTGGATATTTGCTTCAACTGGTAAAAGAAGACCCAGACTCGAATACCGCTAAAAAGCACGAAAGAGCTTTTCAAAAATCTAATGTTGATAGCTTTTTAGTCAGTAGCCTAACACAACGACAAGATAAATGTCATCATCATCATCATTTCAGCTGAAAAACGTGCACTGCTGGACAGGAGTCTCCCCCAAAATTTGCCACAACGACTGGTATGGGTTTGTGTTGTGTGCCCATTGGGGGGTTTGCCATAATCGCCACACTTGGCAGAAGGAGTGCCGATCGTAGTTGTATTATAATTATACTCAAAGGACGCTGCTGCCCATCCTCCGGCAAATCCCATAGTCGACTTTTACGACACCCACGGGATGAGATGGGGTGGTGGTATTTTTACTGGTGTAAGGTCCCTTATTATGCACCGTGAATGCCTAGGTTGCGCCATTTTACAGAACTGCCCCTCAGCTAGAGGTGGTGATCGCTATACGGTCAATCCTTTAGAGATGGGCCTAACGGCAAGGCACCAGGGGGCGGTTCCGTCGCGTTTGTTCTAGAGAACCAGGAGCAACATTCATTGCCGAAGATGACCGATCCGCTGGTTTTAGTCAGTATGAATCCGGTATGCCCGCTCTACCCTACACCGAGGCGGAGGAAGTCCATTGTGAATTTCCACCGAGTAAAAAATCTTATATTGCACTCCTGCAAGCTGAGCATATCTGGCAGTACCACCGCCATGCCAGATTTGCTACTGCCAACTTAGCTGCTGCCAGCAGTGTTTAAACATGTGTGTGTGTTTTGATTTGAAGCCACTGTCATCATTATCAATCAGCGAAAAATCCACTGCTGAACAAAGGCCTCAACCATAGATTTCCACAACGAACGGTTACATACCGTGTGTAGTCATTTTGGGTGGATTTTCCAATACTCAACGCGCTTAGCAGGTGGGTTGGTAAGTGCAGAATGGCTTTTGCTCCACTGATGGGACGCTGTTGCCCATCCCTCTGGTTTAGAGTCCCTTAGACGCCTTTTACGACATCTACGGGAGGAGTTAGAGTGGTGCCATATTATTAATCCAGACACCACACGGCCGTAAGTCTACTTTAAGCTAGTGAAATGACTGCGAGACTAAATAACGAATGTCTCCAGGTGACGAGCGCAGTGTGGTCGCAGAACTAGTCCTGGGTAGCCAATGACATTTTACAAATAGACGCACCATACACGAACATTATTGCACTACAGAACGGCGCGCCGGCCGCCATTAGACCGCGTAATAAAAAATATAAAAAAATACTATTTTTATTTACAATAGCGATTTATAAAATGAAACGTCTTTTTCTCTCACAGTTGCAGTATACTTCGTGCATCGTCTATAAACAGAGGATAGCATTATTTTTTCGCAATATGTTGCAAAATTACTCTTATGATTCACGTCGAGCCGCAACACTGGTCTGTGCGTGACTAAATGAACTCAGGGCATTTACCTTGCTTTCATGTGACCATCGTAGCGCGCACATCGCATCTACACTTCTAAAAACATCTTAGTGGGTAGCATTATAATTTTTCATGAGCAAGCATGATGGTTACCACCAGGCGAATAACTTGCTCGGGTCGACACTGATTTAGAGTGACAAAAAGTAGGTAAGTTACACACATTTTATATTTATATTTTATCGTTGATATGAATCGCCCTACTTTTATCAGTATCTATAATCTTGATACTCTTTATTTTTACGATTATGACCATTTTCATAACTTTACGCTAGATTAAACAAGTTATTTACGAGTATGACGTTTCAGTTGTGGCGGCAATTACTATATAAGATTCGGTGTAAAGAAAATTATGCCGAAACCAAACATTATAAATATACGTAGTTAATACGTGAAAGGCTGATCATCATTTATTGTGTATACCAGTAAAACATATTTAAACAGTACTCCTTTGAACATGGTGCTACAAGAACACCATGGGCAGAGTTACCAACCCTAAAGTGTAAACTTACAGTCAAAATCTACAGTTTTTCCAGTCCACTAGACTAAATTACCGTTATTTGTTTACATTTTTATTGCAAAAAATTAGAGTCTATGTAAATTGTATAACATAAACTTCTCGTTTTGCAAGACCGTACATCCTTATTCATTAGTTATAAAATGAAATAAACTGAAACACATATGAAAGTGTTTTTCTAATTAATAGCTTTTCTTTCAGTCATGTGTAGTTTTCCTGAACGGTAGGGTAGGCAGCACTGACCATGGAGTTTTACCCGGTAACATTCAATACAGTGTGGTGCCGGCTGTGAATAGCACCAACCCATCTCATTCCATGTGTGTCGTAAAAGGCGACTATGGGATTCGCCGGAGGATGGACATCAGCGTCCTTTCAGTACATTAACAACTCAACTGCGATCGCCAACCCGCCTGCCAAAGAAGGTTTCTGTTTTTCAATTGGTTTAGTTATCTTTTTATAAAATCGAGCAAAGAGTTACCTAAGAATTAATAAATTGATGATTTAAAGGGGAATGCTCGTTCTGGGCCCAATCGTGGACACATCAATAGGACTTGTTTGATTAATGGATTAATTTAGACAATTAGAAATGCGATTCTAACACGCTTTTATTAGCTTCACCTGTATGTATGTATGTTTGTTTGTAACCGACTCCTTTGAGCTCGATTTTGCCCTACTTTGAACGATCAGATTTGATTCAAACTTTGCACACCTGTCAAAGGTCGATGACAATGCAATAATCCGATCAAAATATCCGATTATCCTAATTAGATTCGCCAGGATTAATTAATTTCTTTCCGCATCCTTTGCATGCGAGTAAGAGAGACAGAGCTAGTGCGCGAACTACGTATGCGTGCAGTTCCAGACTTGCTCTTTCGGGCACTCAGTTGTTTTTTTTGTGTCAGCGTGTTTTTTTAGTTTTTTTAAACTATTATTTTTAACCGTAGTTCAAATTCCTCCAGCGGTATATTACAAGTTTTGGATTTAAATGGGATTCATATTGATAAGCCTTGAATTAAAACAAATATTATTACTGGTAATAATACGTTAATCGATTCTTGTTCTATTATGTAAATCTGTTCCAGCAGTCAAAACTTTTTGCAGTTTATTTAATAAGAAACGCTGTTACTTATATTATTATTAAAATTAACTGTAAGTATCTTATATATTACGTTTGAAACATATTTTATATTATTGCGATATTGATTATTCGGTTTAGATTTTTAGACTTTAGTTTTCTGAAATATGGCATCACTATTGACTTCTGTCACCTGCCACTTAGTGAATATTATTTATTTGCTTTGTTATTTACGCGTACCGTGAATGTGATTTCTGCATGTTATTAGATTTCCCTGACGATTTGAAGTCCAGTTTTAATCCAAAATAATATAATAACAACAAAGGTATCAATCGTTAACTACAGACACAAATCAATGCATATCATTCAAATATTTTTCTCCGCAAAAGCTTGTTTTTTTTACTTACAATTTGTATTCATTGTAATAGCGTGGTAGCGTTTTGGTGGATTTTTCTCATATATTTACGAAACCATAAACTGAAACGCATTTACACCATTTGACTGTACACTTTGGGCCCACGGTACTAAGAACAATGGGCAATCCCCTTTAGGAACTGCCTACTATAATACATGTTTATTCCTGTATTAATATCATGATCACATGAGCCATTTATACGTCCACTGCTGAACAAAGGCTTCCCCCATAGATTTCTATAATAATTTCGTTATATTGGGGGGTATTTGCCAATACTCACAACGCTTGGCAACTGGGTTGGCGACCGCAGTATGGTTACTGTTCCACAGAAGAGACGCTGCTGCCCATCCCTCTGGTTTAGCATCCCTTAGTCGCCTTTTACGACATCCACGGGAGGAGATGGAGTGTTGCTACATTTTTAATCCGAAGACCATACGGACAAAACATTCATCATTTCATCATTTCGGCCGAATGAAGTCCACTGCTGGACACAGGCCTCCCTCAAGGATCACCACAACCACCGATATGGATGTGTTGTGGGCTCATTGGGGGGTTTTGCCATAATCGCCACGCTTGGCAGGCGGGTTGGCGATCGCAGTTGAGTTGTTAATGTACTCGAAGGACGCTGCTGCCCATCCTAATTATATTATATTTATACTACCATAAACTGAAATTATATTATAATATAAACATTATATTTTCCAAAATGTAAAGGGAAGGAATTGTTAGTATATTAATATCGTTCAAATATCCCTAAAGGATTCGCGAGGGTCCATATTACTGATTGTACGGATAGCCCTCTTCTGTAATGTAAATATTGAATCTACATAAGCCGTTGCGGCTGCTCCCCACAACATAATGTTTTATATGACATTATACTCTGAAATATGCCAGTTTTGAGTTTACTTTTCGTTTTTATTTCTTTTTTCGGGAATTAAAGTCCCATTTTGACTGTCAGTCATTGACACCGACACCTAATTCTAAAACCTACGCTATAGAACTTTGTTTTTTGGACTGGCTATTGCCGGTTGGCCGGTTTTGTGGCAGAGTTGTTCAAGCTGCCCAAAGGCCTAAAACTTGGCTTAACGACTGCCGTCTTATAACAATAACCGGGACCGACAAATTTACGTGTTCTCCGAAGCACGAAGACGCTCAGTTCAAATACAACTATATGGTCACTAATAAGTAAGACCACGCCAAGCGATGCTTAACCTTTTATTTGAATATTTTTTTTATTTATGTCCAGTGGAAATTCTACATGAACTTCCTTCACCCCGGGGAAGGGCGAAGGGGTATGCCGGACTCCTACCGGCTAAAACCACTGGAGCGGTCATCTTCGGCAACGAAGAGGGGCTCCAGGTCCTCACACTAGAGCCCCCCCAGCGATGCCACGCCTTAAGCACATCTCGGAGGGGATGAATGTAAAGCGGTCACCCCCTCTAGCGGAGGGAAGGTGACTGTAAAAATATTGCCCCCCCAGGCACTTCTCGGGGAGGATGGTAAAGGATCCCCCAAGCCTCGCTGTGCGCTGTGCTACGCACACGGCGGCCCGTAGCTACGTGCGCGCCACCGTCTTCCCGGGGGTCGCTCGGTGTGAGCACACAGACTCCCCAATCTGAGCGCCCGCGACCTCCGAAGCGATGCTTAACCTACTGATCTTTTACCAACCCTTAAGTGCAAATGGCTACGAGCGCAGCTGGCAGCTGGCTATCAGTTTTCGTAACCAGATATTTAAAAGTATTCAGAAGGCCATCTTCAAGAGTTTTGATTCAAAACCATATCCTACTTAGCCCAATACTACCATAAACTGAAAATTGATTTTCTTCATCAACCCGCATATTTTCTGTTCCATATTCAAACTGGAATCGGTTTAAAAATACACATACATGACGAGTATCTACATGGACGCTTCTCAAATATATGCAACCCGCAAAAAATATCCGAATGAACGGAAACTGAACTCATTCACTGTTGAAATCCTCTTTACAGGGATTTGCACAGAGCGGCCAGATTAGAAAAAAGCGTGTGCATCCAATTGGTACAGACGTATCGATGTGACAATGTAATCCTTTGTATGCGGACGGCGGAATAAAATATGGCAGTTTATTTTAATTATCAATTACCTACTCATTATATTAGGGATAGGGTAGTAGACTTAAAGGAACGCTACCAAATAAAATAATTTATTTTACTCGCTGCGTTCAATTGCTGAAAATCAGCGCTATGCTGAACGACCTATGTTTTGCGCAGAAGCGATGCAGAGTCATCTTGTGTAGAATTTTAAACTAAATGTATATTTTGACGTCAATGTTTGTAAAAATAAATTGTACTTACTTCTTTCTGATTTTTTTCCACAACCAGAGTAAGCAGTTGCCTTATGATTCCTGCAGAAGAAAACTAATGGCTTTGTTATGATGATAATGCTCTAGTTGCTAACACACAACACTTATTTCGTCCATTTTCCAAGCACGGTAATAATGGCAACATTCTATAGCGACTAGGGTTCGCAATACCATTCAGATAATTGAAACTCCTGGTACCCCTAAAAGTAGTACTGAAAATATCGAGATTTGATTACTTTCGGTACTCTATAAAGACCTGGAACACACTATTAACACAATTCCGCTGCTATTCCTGTTTTGATATAATTTGTGTGTGGTCGGGGAACCTCGTAAGTAACTAAGTTCCTTACTTGCTAATAATGACACAATATAAATCCCGTGTGAATTAAAACAGTAATAATAAATAAGTTTAAATTATATTTCCACGTGTTTAGAGTTGAGGTAATAATATAGCTGACCGCGGACAATGCTTGCTGCTCGAATCTCGATACCCGCACACACTAATATACAACTATTATTTAAAATAAAAGAGATAGAGAGGAAGAGAAAGAGAGGGAAAGGTGGCCTACCGTATATAATAGAAAGACACATAGAGAAAGAGAAATCTCGCGCTGTCTCACTCAATAAATACCCGACCCGACTTCAGCAACGTCCTAAGCCGAGGTCCGAGCACACCGCGGGGGCGCCCTTAGTGCAAGTTGCTTAGAATGTAATATTAATTTTAAGCCTGGCTGGAGGCCTCTTTTGGCTTCGCCAGAAATATCCGGTTGAGCAGCTACATTTCCAGGAAAAATCAGCGAGAAGCCCAACAAAAAAAAGAAAAAGAGAGTGAAAGGTCGCCTGCTCCCCGCATAAAGCTTACGTGAGGATTTCTGCCAGTTCACTCAACTATAAGCCGCGCAAAAAGAACTTCGTTCCAAAAAATATATAACAGATAGTACTGTTAATTCACATAACTTCATAAATATATTATGTTGTGAATCCTCCTGCTTAACATTGAAGTTCTTCATAGCAACGAATTAAATAACAAATCATTTCTTATAATCTGCGTAATCTACATGTCTCTCAATTCACGGTTTAATAGCCTCTGCAAAGAGGAACCTGGTATTTTGATAGGCTTACGCGGGGACTTCGGTCCAAAAACAGAAGCCCCTTAGAGCAATTAAATCTATAATGTAATGGGACACTAACCGGAGACTCTACATGGCTGTACTATAAATGCAACCTACAAAGTAAAATTCTGTGGCAGACGGTGACGATTGTACGATTTAAATTAGACCCAGGTATATCTTCAAAAATTTGTACACAATTCCATAAATAGTTCTTGGTGCCAATTAACCTATACATACGTATATATACATACCGGTATTATTTTCCATTGTCGCCTCAATTATGGTTAGATTTTTACTTATTAAACCAGCCAGCGCTAAGGCTTCTTACAAGGGAACGTGGGCGGTCAGCCCACCCACACCTCACCACACACCACTTCACAACAAGTTTCCGAAGCTACATAGAAACCAAAGATGATAGTTTCATAATTGACTTTCCACCCACTGCCGTAGAACCATTAAAGTTTGATAAGTAAACATATCTAATATAAACTGTGTTGATGTGGTTGGTAGCAGGTGACGTGGAAAATTTTGTGAAGAATTTAGTCTCGGGGCGGGAAAAATATGCGCAGTTATAGCCAGAGAGCTGTGCCCATTGAATGGCGAAACTCTTGTCTGAGCCTTACATATACATCAGCCCACTGATTGATGCTGATTATAATATGTCATATATCATCGATATACAGAGTGTGACAACGTACAGAAAACGTATACCAACCCGCCTGCCAAACGTGGCGAGTATTAGCAAATGCCCCCCAAATCGATGTCATAGTTCTGGAAATCTATAGCGGAAGCCTTTGTTTAGCTCTTGACTCCCTTTTGCTAATATGATGATGATGACGATGAATCGCAAAATCTCCCAATCAGCTAACCTATTGCGGTTAATCGCGGTAGCTAGTTCATAGATATTTCATTGTTCAACTAAATTTCTCAAAACGCGTAAATGGCTCTTCAGGGACTATAATGGTTGTCGCGCAGCCATTAGTACCTGGCGGTAATTGGTCGAAACATAGATTTTAAAAACGCTTACTACACCGCAGATTTAGCTTCATGTAAATGATTTTGGAATCAAAATTAAAAGAGAAATGAGGAGATCCATAGAATAACTAACGTTGAATGAGTAAGCCACATAGCTCATAGAACTGATGGCCGTGCGGGCAGAAAGGTTCTCGAGTGCAGACCACGCATCGGAAAACGCAGCGTGGGACGGCCGCCAACGAGTTGGACAGATGACCCAGTAAAGATAGCTGGGAGTTGTTGGATGCGGATGACATACAACCGGCCATTGTGGAAACTATGGGGCAGGTCTTTACCTATTCGGATGACTTGACCTATCACCGTCACGTGAACAATAAACAACAATATTAATGATTGTACTATCGCTCGGGACAGAACCACGTGGTGCCCAGCAATTAATAACCCTTTGGTTTAGTAAAAGGCAACTAAGGGTTAATATCATAAGAATGGACAGCAGCATCCTCCCGTGTGTTAATAATACCAATCACCAATCGTGTATGACAATTTCCCCTATGATCGCTCATTATAGGATCATTGGGACGCCCACGTCCAGCAGCGGACGTTTACGGGCTGATGTGTGTTTGGAGTTATTCCTGTGCACATGAACATCAGAGGGCGTAGTGTAATTGTGTGTTCCATTTATGATATTACTTTGCCTTTTTCGATGATTATGAGTAGATGATGCGGTAACTCGTTGATACAGAGCCCTTCGGTACCAACGAGCACCTCCACAGAATGAAACAGCACAGTGGATACACGCAGATTCTGCAAAAGTTAAAACAATCAATGTAACACATATTGTGTGACTGCAACGCTCTTGCTTGACATAGGACGAATCACCTGCGAAACAGGTTATCCTGGACCAAATGATTAGGCGCAACATGGTGGCACAATCGCAGGTTGACTACAAGAATTCTTCGATGTACCGCCAGCGGAATAGAGGGCTATGGTCAGCACAAAAGATCCACAAGGGTCGCGGTGCTTATCGGCGACAGCTGAGGCTTGCATAAAGCCGACAAATAGATTAGCTTAAGAAGTGTAATCTATCGTTACTGTTTGGATAAACAAGGAAACACAGATAAAACAGCTCCATGTGTGTAAAAAAAAACTCTCTTTTCTTTTCTTTCTAGTAGTGTAAAGTGCCGACACAAGTTACCTGTGATCTACATCTCGAAATCAAAATTAAATTTATTATAATGTGTAATACTCGCGAAAACCTAAGACAAATTTATTAATGTTCCTTTATCAAATGGTACAAAAGTGTCCTCAAGAAAAACACATTGACCTTTGAACAAACTTTTAGAACTCTTTACATCGTCAGTCCATACAATACATTTATTATACAATTTTTATCACCAGTCTATTTACGGCTAAAGCTTTAAATCACAAAGAAGACGAACAGAACTTCCAAAAGTGACGTTCTAAGTCCCGTATGAATTTGGGACCTCATCGCTTCTCGTGGGTGTCGTAAAAAGTAAATAAAGACTTGATTTAAAAGGATGAGCAGCAGTACCTTTTTTCTTCATCGTACCTTATTTATATTATTTTATTTAGGCACTTAATGTACTACCTCCCCCCGAGGCGGAGGGGCATGGTGGACTCCTACCGGCTAGAACCACCGGAGTGGTTATTTTAGGCACCGGAAAGGGGCTCCAGGTCAGCTCAGCCAATACGGCTCCAGATCGCCCCGTCCCACTTTAATTTTTTCACATAATCGAACCGAACCGCTGCTGCCCACTAAAAGGGTTAGGTGGTTAGGGTGCATAGCCATTTGTTGCTCAAGACAGCTTACTTGCTTATACCTATTACATTACTATAAACCTTCTGTTGTTTTTTTCTTCATGGCGACAAGACCCATTTTGTCTGGCCGTCGTAAACTGAAGGCCTGAGGGTGAGTCTTGTAATTTGTCCTTTGAGCCGCATCGTTACTTTTCAATGGAGAATCACCCACATCAAAGTAATCGGTGTCTATTCACTTTAGGACTGGTGTTGTGACGTAAGCCAATATGGATTGATATGATTTCCGTGACAAGGTTTTGTTAGTGATGTAGCACAATTTGACTTGAAGAAAGGTCAACATTAGAGATGGGTAACTCGTCTATTTTAAGCGAGGAGGAGTGAAAGCCTCTTTAGCTTGGTGAGGTTTTAACTATGTGGACCTTGTTTGAAGTGAAATACTAGCTACTTCGCAATGCGAAAAAAAAGGGAATGGAAAATAATGTGTTTTGTGTGCCCCTCGCCGAGCCTTTTTTTATTGGTCTCCAGTGGAAATTCTACATGAACTTCCTCCACTCCGGAGGTGGATGAAGGGGTATACCGGAATCCTACTGCCTAAAACCACTGGAGCTGTCTTCTATCTATCTTCTATCTTCGGCTCCTAAGGGGGCGCAGGTCCTCGTAGGATCACACTAGAGCCCCCCATTGATGCCACGCCTTTAGGTACATCTTGAAAGGGATGACTGTGAAGTGGTCACCCCCTCTAGCAGTGAGAAGACGACTGTGAAAAGGTCGCCCCTCAGGCACTTCTCGGGGAGGATTGTAGAGGATTCCCCCAAGCCTCGCTAAGCGTTTTGCTGCGCACACGGCGGCATGGGACCACGTTCACGCCACTTTCTTCCCGGGGGTCGCTCTGTATGAGTACGCAGACTCCCCAATAAATAAATGTAACTTTACATAAGTACTTAATATTTGGGTTTCGTAAAGAAAGAAATTTGATGAACCACCTTCATTAATTAAATGACAGACAGACACCTGGGGGCCGAGTGTTAGTTTCTTTCCGTAATCAAAACGTAAACGCGTAAGACGCGTTTACCGCGTTCGATGCTCCAATTGGCTGAAGAATTTGGAGCGGCCGAATCACAGCTCCGAACGCGGTAAACGCGTCGCACGCGGTTACGTTTCGAGTGTGAAAAGTAACTCACACTTGCCCTCTGAGGCCCTAGCGTAAGTAGTAAATTTAAGCTTCAACTGCGTTTGCTTTTTCTCCATACAAATAGAGAAAACCAATGTAGTAACGTTGTCGACCGAACTTTACTCCGACCCTCTGAACGTCATAACGAACGTCAGACCAAACGGACTCTGCAACAAACAGAACGTTCAAGACCGCAACAAGCATACACGTAGCAACGATTGAGGAATTACTACACACGTAGCAACGATTGAGGAATTACTACCAACGATCAGAAATTCACCGTATTGCAAACATTTAACAAAAACTTCAAACTTACAAATAAATTGCAAACAAATGTCTTCAATAACATATCTCGAAGTAAACATTTTATGCATTTATTGACGTAGGAGCCAAGGGGAAGGTCGGTCATGCCGCAGCAATATATTTGCTGTGCTCTTGACCGTGAAAGCAAACGGGATTTGCTGAAAAGCAACAGAGGTCAGGGCTGCCAAATTTGCTCGTCAGTTTTTATTTTCATCTTGCTTTTATTTTACATATCTCGTAAATTCTGTCCATCAGCCCGATCGAGAAACGCAGTCACATTATCACACTGCTTATGCTAAGCCAGCTGCTTCATAAATAAGA
Source organism: Diloba caeruleocephala (assembly GCA_947459985.1). Classification (NCBI taxonomy): domain Eukaryota; kingdom Metazoa; phylum Arthropoda; class Insecta; order Lepidoptera; family Noctuidae; genus Diloba; species Diloba caeruleocephala. Next base: position 6,953,533 of record OX381627.1, on the reverse strand, counting down.
CGTCACGTTGGCAAAAGACTCAGCCAGGTGCAGCTAGCCCAAAGCAAATAAGCCAAGGTTAATGCACTTTTTTTAAGATGGCAGTAATCTCTGTTGACAGGGAGGCAGTTACGTGGCTCTAGTGTGATATTACGAGGACCTGGAGCCCCCCTTCGGTGCTGAAGATGACCGATTTAGTGGTTTTAGCAGGTAGGAGTCCAGCATACTCCAAAGTCAAAGTTTTTTATTAAAAAGAAAACAAATATTGGCGCTTATGAAACGTCAGAATTTAAGTTGCATTCCTTCGCCCTTCCCCGGATCGAAGGAAGTTCCATTTAGAATTTCTATTGGACAATCATAAAAAAGGAGGTAGTTACGTACGCTGCATGTTTGTTGTGTACTTGACTGTGAAAGCAATGGGGTTCGTTGAAAGGCAATAGAGATCAGGGCTGCCAAATTCGCTTGCCTGTATTTTATTTTTCAACTCGCTGCAAAGTAGAAGTAAAAATCTTGTAAATTCTTCTGTCTGTCATCTCTATTGATAGCGCAGTCACATGTTCAAAATGTTTATAAGACGGCAACTTCACCAAATCCTTTGGCATTTCAAATTACGGCGTCACGTTGGCAAATGACTCAGCGTGGTGCGAGGTTGTCAAAAGCAAATAAGTCAAGGTTATTGCACTATTTCAAAATAGCAGCAATCTGAGGTGACAGGGAGGTTGATGTAGGTCTATACGCCAAGTGTTTGTTATGCACTTGACTGTGAAGGCGAAATGGGCTTTGCTAAAAGGCAACAGAAGTCAGGGCTGATACCATGTGCTTTTATGTTTCTATTTCAAGTTTTAATAAGAACGTAAATGATTTAAGCTAAAGCGGAAAGTGAAAGGAGTGTAACTTATTCAGTCGCTTCACAAAACACAAAACTGAACACACTTTCGAAGTCTTAGGTTTTTTAGTTGCTTTAGGGGTAAAATTTTAAATATATCCATCAATGAGTTTTTACGGCTACTTCATGGTTATTATTTATGCATTCTTAAAACATATTTGTATATTTCAAATATAAATATAAAAGCAGCAGTTTTTCCCAATGCTCTTGCCAGGTTCACTCACACAGACTCGTAAGCTAGAATGGCAACTAATTGTACAGTTCTCCAAATAAAAAAACCTTTCAACAGCTTTTAAGGCCAGTCAAACGAAGAAGTCTTACAATATACAAGGTCAGCATCGAAAACGAATTATCGAGAACGAAGCAGTAAGCAAGTTTACTCCACACTTGACTGAGAGGAAAACCGCCATTGCATATAAATAAAATAATAGCAACTAAAGTTTTAATTCAGTGGATTATACAGATACTTACTAACCGTGTGCCAGATTTAACTTCCTATTTAACCCCTTAAGGAGATGAATTTTCGAAAAATCTTCTCAATGTATATCTGCCTAATTATAGACACCTTTTGTACACATACATGCTTCCACCGATTTAAGCTGTGCGTTGTCTGGCAGTCAGTCAGTGTTAGAGTTTTACTAAGTAGATGATATCTTTCTATGTGGTGATTATGGCCATGACTGTCCATTTTAGTAACCATTGGGAGGCCCATGTTCAGCAGTGGACATATACGGTCCGATATGTATGAGTGTATCACACCGAAACGAAATTGTTATCCCATAGAATCGTTTGAGTACCTGAACTATCAAAAGTTACCCGATGTTTAGAATTGACTCGGATAGCATTTGTCCTCAGGGAAAAGGGTTATAAGACCTTTCTCGACTTTCAATGTCAGAAAATAAAGAAAAACGGATTGTAAATATGAGGAGTATTGCTATGCTGTTTTTGGTTGAAGTAATAACCTACTTGGTTATATAAAAATACACATGACCAATTCCATCGTCATCGTTTCAGCGGAATTAAGACCACTGCGGGACAAAAGCCTCTTCCAAAGATCACCGATCACGACCGATATGGGTGTGTTGATGTATGCTCATTGGGAGGTTTTGCCATAATCACCACGCTTTGGCAGGCGGGTTGGTTATCGCAGTTGAGTTGTTAATGCACTCGAAGGATGCTGCTGCCCATCCTACGGTTAGTCCCATAGTCGCCCTATACGACACCCACATGATGAGGTGCGTTAGTGCTATTCGTAGCCGGCAATTACAATTCAACTTTTACAAGTACAAAAACATTAAATACAATTCTGATATAAGCCGATCAATGAGAGCTCAAGGTCACTTAGCGAGCTATATATCTCTACGAGATAAATTTTGAAAATTCGTAAAAGAAATAAAGTTTCTGACATAGCTGAAAGACTTAGTAATGGCAATGAGCGGAATAGCTAGGTCGTCGAACTGATGACCGTTGGTATAGACTCCTCGGGTAGAGACCAAGCACCGAAAAACACAGCGGGGCCTCCAACGAGACAGACAGACGACCTGGTAAGTAGCTAGCAACCGTCAGATGCAGTGCATGTGAGCAATCGTTGTGGAAATCTGTGGGGGAGGTTTCGTTCAGCAGTGGACGTCATTTGGCTGATATGATGATGAATGTATACCAATTCAATATTACCAATACCATGGCTGAAATTATTTGTAAGCTGAAGTGGCAACGGGTGGGGCACATTGCTCGTAGAACTGATGACCGATGGGGTAAAAAGGTTCTCGAGTGGAGATTCGCGCACCGGAAAACATAGCGCGGGACGACCTCCAACGAGGTGGACAAACTACCTGGTGAAGGTCGCTGGGAATCGTTGGATGTGGGTGGCATGTGATCGCTTGTTGTGGAAATCTATGGAAGAGGCCTTCGTTCAGCAGTGGACGTCCTTTGGCTGATATGATGATTTACCAATTCAACTGCTGACGGCACGGTTGGTCCAGTGGCTGATACAGTCGGCTGCTGCGTCCCGGGTCGTGGGTTCGATTTCCGCAAATATCTGTATAATCTGCAGGTAGTTGTTCCGGTTCTGGGTGTATTGTATGTAGAATTCATGTATATAAACGCACCCACGATAGAGGAGAAATGCTAGTGTGGCGCAAAGTTAAAAAAAATTGCTGAAATTAAATATTGTTTTTTTCGGTATTCCCAAACACAAGACTTCTCACAAGCCAGGTTCAGTTAGTATTGGAACTGTTCTGGAATTGAACATTTTCTGATATTACAAGCCCTAATTTGCAACAGTGTGCACTGTCATCGTATAAACGGGAACCGTGTCAAACAAACGGAAATCATAGGAATGACGCTGGTTTATTATTATATCGTTTATTCTATTTTTGAAACAAAAGCATTCGGCAGAATGCATACATGAATGCGCCATAAGTTACGTCTTGATATAATTTATATTATGTTACTGTAAAAGCTCAAACTACGGTAAATCCTAAGATTTTCCAGTAAACCCTAAGATTTACGAATGTCGGTAAAAGTCTGAACTGAGCTGTGATAATCTTTAATTTCGTACTTTTACGATCAGTCAATCTTAGGTTATACATACCTAAGAGGCACGCTAAATGTTAAAAATACATGCCTCAGTGTATCCTGAGATATTTATATTCACTCGCTTAACCCTTATAATAATAAAAGGTTATTATTAATCTTAAAGAACAAATACTGTCAACGTTGGTTATGGTGCAAACATGTATACACACGAAATAATTTATTCTAATTTAATTTTGTATTCACTCACAGTCAGTCACTCACTTTTTCAGTCAGTCAGCATTTTTGTTACCCGTTTTCAGTCAAAGTCAAAGTTAAATATTTTTATTTCAAATAAACCAAATATTGGCACTTATGAAACGTCAAAATGTAAGTTGCACGGTTTCAAATAGTTGATCTATGGAGAAGAGCCGGCAAGAAACTCCAGTATTTTTGAGACCTCTTAGTTTGAGTTTACAGTCACTCGTTTAAACACTACCCCTTTTTTTCCAAAACCAACATTTAAGTACTACTCGTCATCGCTAAATCCTAACAATGGTGGATGGAATGGAAACAGCTATCTGTAGATCAAACAAATATTTTTACATGCGGGGATCGAACTCGCGACTCGTACTGCAGAAAGCAAATCGCTTAGCCACTACGCCAACAGTGCCACCGAGGAACCAATTGTAAATTACATAATCCATTATCATTTACGGCGCGGTTAGTGCAGTGGCTGATACATTCGGCTGCTGCGCTCCGGGTCGTGGGTTCGATTCCCGTATGGAACAAATATTTGTATGATCTGCAGGTAGTTGTTCCGGGTCTGGATGTATTGTATGTGGAATTCATGTCTGTAAAAACGCACCCGCGACACAGGAGAAATCCTAGTGTGGGGCAACGTTTATTAATAACGAAATTTAAAAAAAAAAAAATTAAAGCATTAAAAAATGTTTATCATACCTGAACAGTAACGATAACTTACCCGTGATCACATTGGACATGAATTATGTGTGACCTAAATACTTTGAATGCCAGACACACCTATTCGATCCTATCATAAACGTTAAATATCCATCTTAAAGATAAGCCTTTTTAGATATTACGAAATAACCTGTCACCTAGTCTCCCAGAAAGTTACCAAATATTTTGTGAAGGCGCCATCTATAAATCAGGGGTGAGAGATGGATAGATATACCGGCCGACGACAGAATGTTGTGTTAAGACTCGAGCACACGACTGAGTTTGCTTGCGATAGTAATTTTTAATTTATTACTAGTTTAGCAAAGATTTTGGTTAATCACACGAAATGTAATCGTATATCGAGTAAAATGTAAGATGTTGAATATGGGCTTTTTAACGTTGCCCCATACTAGTATAAATATATATATATATAAATCTCACATACACCCAGTGTGGTGTCCAGATTAAGAATATAGCACCACTCCATCTCCTCCCGTGGATATCGTAAAAGGCGACTAAGGGAATCTAAACCAGAGGGATGGACAGCAGCGTCCCTTCTGTGGAACAGTAGCCATTGTGCACTCACCAACCACCTGGCAAGTACTGGTAAGTACTGGCACATTCCCCCAAAATGATGACACAGTTGTGAAAATCTATGGGGGAGGCCTTTGTTCAGCAGTGGGAGTTCTTTGGCTGATGTTATGAACACTGTTTGGGGGCAAAATATAATCATCATCAACATATCAGCCAAAGGACGTCCACTGTTGAACAAAGGCCTCCCCCGTAGATTTCCACAACGAGCCGTCCTCATCCAACGACTCCCAGCGGCCTTCACCAGGTCGTCTATCCACCTCATTGGAGCTTGTCTTACTCTGCGTTTTCCGTGGCGCGGTCTCCACTTGAGAACCTTTTTACCCCAGCGGCCCTCAGTTCTACGAGCAATATGCCCCGCCCATTGCCACTTCAGTTTCCTAATTCTTTCAGCTATGTCAGCAATGGATTCTATGGATCTCTCATTTCTGATTCGATCTCGTAGAGTAATGCCAAGCATAGCCCTCTCCATAGCTCGCTGAGTGACCTTGAGCTTTCTTACGACGCCCATAGTGAGTGACATATCATATCCTGCTAATAAAATGTATATACTGCTAGAGAGAATTCATGGTCGTAATTCATAGACTGGCGTATTCAAAATGTCTACCAGCATCATGATAAGAAATTTTAATCAATGAACTATGTATACCCTAGCCCTAACATTAAAATAACGTTACGTAAAACAGCACAAATCTGGTGATTGATCGGCATCGACGCGTTTCACTGATTTGAGACGCAGTTTATTTATGTTCTGTACGGTAAGGCGCTGGAAACATTCAGCTAGGTATTAGCAATAATATTTTACAGATAGATGCGCAATACATGAACATTATGACAGAACGGCCTAAATTTTACTATAGCTACTACCGCCGCATATAGCTATACAGCTTTCATACAGTGCGCGAAGGAAGGTAGAGAAAATGAAAGCCACCATGCGGCATACCAGTTGTTAGAAATAGATGAATATACACCGTTAATTACGTGGCATTAGCAACTGGATGGCCTATGCTTGTTGGCTTGAACGCGTGTGATGTAACGTGTCTCCTGGCGCTGGCCGCCATTAGACCGCGTAAAAACAATATACTGTAATTTTTATTAACAGTATAGATTTACGCATAAAATGATGTTTTTTTCTCACAGGTGCAGTATAATTCGTGCATAAATGTTCTATAAACACAAGAAGGCAGTTTTCCGCAATATGTTGCAAGGATTACGTTTAAGATTGTCGTCTATCTGCGACACTGGTCGGTGCGCGACTAACTGAACTTCTGGCAATTACCTAGCTTTCATGTAGCCATCATAGAGCGCGGGGCAACGCGTCTACACTTATAAAAACATCTTAGGGTGTTACGGAGAACGATTTATTGACATTGACATTGAAATTTGAATTAGATGGGTTTTATTTTGCACGAAGCTTTAAAATCTTTTATCACACAGCTTTTATCAACAATATAAATCGTTCAACAAGTTGGTCTTGAACTCATACGGTTGAATACTGAAACGCCAGTTAATATTAAATCCCGCTTTAACTATTCGAGAAAACTGCTTTCGGTACAAAACCAGGCGGCACAAATAATTAAAGCGGGTTTTTTTCTTTTCGGTTGAAAAATCTCTAATCACCTGATCAATGCTCGTCAATCCTAATTCAAATAAGCAGCTATCAAACTTCGTAGCATTTTAACATAATTTATTGATTATATTAACCATGATATCGTTGAAACATTGGATTTGCGACCGGACTGAACAATGGAAACACCAAGATCGCAAAGGTGTAGTTGCGTTCGTAGAAGGTATCCCAAAATTTGCTACGAAGAAAAGCACGATGAATTTTTTTAACTTTTTATTCAACCAAAAAAGTCTTTAATTAGCCTAATGGTATTATTATTCAGTAGTTAGACATCCTTTGGCTGATATGATGATCATGAATTAATCTGATCAAACTCAACCATGACACGGTTTCTCATGAGTAATCAATTCTCATGTTTCGTATAAGTTAACACACATTTTCTCTTTTTCACAGTTATTTGCTCTTTCTGTTCACTAACAACTAACTAGTTCCCAGCACAAAAGTTGAAAGAAAATTCCAAAAGTCGGCTTCACAGAAATCTCAACAAGCAAGGGATGTTTGTTGTTTGCTTTATTTTATTTATTTTTGCTGTTAACAAAGCATTATTTCCATTCCTGAAATGTTATGAAATTAATTTTGTTTATTTAACAATCTTTGCGATGGATAGACTAAACGTTTTCATTACTTGTATATTTTATATATATTTGTATACATAATTTGTAATGTCTGCAAATATATTATTCTCTTCTGAATAATTATCTTAATGGTATGTATGCTATACATTGTAATATATATGTAAAGGAGTTAAAAAATAACAACTTTTGAACAATTGAATTAATTTTAATGTTGTGGTAAGAAAGAAAGAAAATTGTTTATTTGACAGCAAAGTGAGACACCACAAACGGTAATAAAACTAAATATACAACTAAAAGAAAATACGATAAATACGATGCTTGCATGTTTTGCGTTCTACCGCCGCGTTGCGCTTTGATATATAGCTAGGACAAACCTGTACGGCCAATTAGTCTTGTATTTTTTTTATTTTTTTTTTATTGTTAATTTGATTATGTAATTTTTACTTTTACATTTTATACATTGTTTCTATATTATGTGCGTCCTTGTTTGTGTAAAAATAAAATTTTCTTTCTTTCTTTCTTTTCTTTCTTTATAAAAAAGTTGAATAGGGTTATAAATAAGAACAACAAAAAAATCATAATAGACTATGATTTCGGGACTTTTCACGCACAAGTAAATCGTGGTCACGAGAAGACTGGCCAGTCAGTAGTCACGGTCAATGCAACTTGGCCGAAACCGTTGAGGTTAGTCAAAATATTGTTTTGATTTATCTGTGCGCGAAAAGTCCCGAAATCATAGTCTAATATGAGTGAAATTCGCGATAATTTATGAACTAATATAACAAAAAAAATCCCTAACATAATTTAGAATTTCTTGTGTGCCCCACAGTTGCGCCAAACGGGTCACCAGTTCAGCATTGGCCAGACAAGAGCCTGGCACTGGTTTTCAACTTTTTACTTTGGTGATTCACGGGTGTAAAAACAGTATATAAAATAAATGGTAGGCAATGATATTATATATTAAAAGAAGTAGCTATGTTACATGCGCGCCAAAATTAAGAACCCAAACTCCACCAATTGTAGCACCTTGCAATCAGTTTGCCGATGACAGTACAACGAGCACACACTGTCGCAATCTGTATTGTTTTATTAATTAAGTAAAAGTAAATAATAACAATGCCGTCATGCGTTTAGAAAATGCACAAACTATCAAGCAAACATAAATAAAGGTCAAGGGATCTTATACGACACGTGAGTAACGAACTATATAAAATATTTTAATAAAAATACTATTCAAATTATCTATAGAATAATATTCTCGAACAAAACACCGGCCAAGCAAGGAAAGGAGACAACATTTATTCTATCACAGGTGCGACAAAGACATCGAGTACATGTGTTATCATTTTAGATAGCTATCTCTTTTGCTCTCGTAGTTTTTGTATCTCCTTACTTACAGCATAGGCGTGTAGTTTTATAGCTTTATACCTACATATAGCGAGACTGATTTTTGCGCGCCATTTAATATGGACGTAACATATCTATGGTATAATATCATTGATGGTAGGTATTTTATTGCTTATAATTATTGAATTCTCTACTGTACATTATAGGAGAAATCGTGTTTATTAATTAGCATATCGTCTACTTTGTTTTTAAATATCACACTTCATCAGTTCAGCCTTAAAAGGTCCATTGCTGGACAGAAGCTTCCCTCAAAGGTTGCCACAACTACCGATATGGGTTTGTGTTGTATGCTCATTGACGGGTTTAAGGACGCTGCTGCCCACCCTCCGGCTAATCCCATAGTCGCCTTTTATGAAACCCACAGGCTGAGATAGGGTGATGGTATTCTTAGCCGACACCACACAGCACCAGACACTACACTTATTAAAATCTAATAAAAAAAATTGTAACACAACTTTTATCAAAAATAGTATCAAAAAGTAATCTCAAATAAAATTGCACTACATTTTATTTGTTGTACCTACATTTTAGTTGCGTAAGAATTCTGTTCAGAAAGAGTTTTCCGTTGCATTTCTGTAGAGGATGCATTAAAGTTATTCGACTGAAGCATTACTTGAATTGTCGAGTTGCGATATAGTTAGAGAAGTCGTATATTCATTAATACTGCCCGTATTATGGAATATATTCGTATTTTGATTGTTGTTCATTGTGAAGGAACGTTAAAAATAAGATAACAGTATTTTTATTCAAGTAAAACCATTTACAGGCACTTATGAAAAGTCAAAATTCATAAGAAAAAGTACGGACAACAAAATCCATGGTTACTCTTTTTAAATCATAATACATCACAATATTTGACTACATTCTTCTTGAAATTAAAATTATTAGAGGACAATGTAGGAGAAAAGAGTCTTAACTTTTTAAAGCCCACATTAAACAATTGTGATTTTATTCTTAAACTAGCTGCGCCCCGCGGTTTCACCTGCCGTTTCATTTAAAAGGAATCGGCTTACTATACAATTGACACATAGAGTATATATTATATTGGATTTCATGGGTTTACATTTTTTAACCCGGAACCCTAATCCTTCTTTCTTTTTACTCCTTATAACATTAGCTTTATTTCAAAAGTTAAAGTCGTCATCAAACAGACAGAAAGACAATATGTTTTATTTATATTGTTTTTTTTATAGGTACCGTATATACTTTCATACGCACTGTTATTCTGACATTACAAACAGACACTTCAATTTTATTTATATATTGCATGGTGTGATATTTCAAGTTTTCTGTGATATTTTCAGTTCCGCTCTAGCGGTCCTTCTCCGCCCTAGGCAAGGCGAAGGCGCGTGCCGGACTCTTGAAGGTCTATTTACATTAGACAGGCGGTGCGAAATTCTGCACCCAACATCAAAATATAAGATACCACGGAAATGAGACACAATTTTTAAATGATACAATTCGACCCGACTTCCTTTTACGTCAATCTCGCCCCCTACTTGTAACCCACCAAAGCCATTAGGGTGTAAACATTTTACGACATACTTCCTTTGACGTTTCATCGTGACACCCGAGTGTCCCCTGTCCCTTGATCTTTATTACTTCATCATAAGCCACGTTTGATTTAGGTATACAAACACAGGTTTGTTTGACTTAATAATTATTATCTCGGCAACCAAACTTGATGTGGTGCCGGCTACGAATAGCACCAACCCATCCTCAACCCTTGGGTGTCGTAAAAGGCGACTATGGGATTAGCCGGAGGATGGGCAGCAGCTTCCTTCGAGTACATTAACAACTCAACTGCGATCGCCAACCCACCTGCCAAGCGTGGCGATTATGGCAAATCCTCCCCAATGAGCACACAATACACCCAAATTGGTCGATGTAGTGATCTTTGGGGTAGGCCTGTGTCCAGCAGTGGACTTTATTTGGCCGAAATGATGAACCAAACTTTGCTCGGCGTCTTTCGTGTTTGCCGAGGGAATGTGATAACTTCCCGCGGAAAGAGATGATATTTATTTATTTATTTATTATACTCTTTATTGTACACCAATCGTTAAAGGTAATAAAAACAGTAGTGCTTATAAGTATATTTATATGATACCTCTCTAGATAAACATGAAAGTAAAACATTATCTAAATACAACATTTCAACCAAATCGTTAGAGCCGTTTTCCAGAAACAAATACATGTATATACAAGAATCAGAAGAATAACAGCCGTGTGGTATCCGGATTAAGAATATAGTACCACTACATATCCTCTCGTGGGTATCGTAAAGGGTGACTGAGGTAGCCTAAACCAAAGCGATGGGCAGCAGCATTCCTTTTGTGAAACAGCGGCCATTCTGCACTCAGCAACCCGCCTGCCAACCGTGGTGAGTATTAGCAAATTCCCTCCAAAATTACGACATACGGCATATTCGTTTAACTGGTCGTTGTGAAAATTTATGGTGGAGGCCTTTGTTCGACAGTGGCCGTCTTTTAGTTGATATGATTATCATCATTATTTCAGCCAAAATACGTTGACTGCTGGAAACAGCCCACCCACAAACTTGATTTGTTGTCTGTTCTTTGGGAGGCTTTGCCATAAGGGCCACGCTTGACGGCCTGGTTGGAATTGAGTTGTAAATCTACTCAAAGGACGCTGCTGCCATAATGACCACGCTTGGCGACCTGGTTGGAGTTGAGTTGTAAATCTACTCAAAGGACGCTGCTGCCCATCCTTCAACGAATCCCATAGTCGCGTTCTACACACCCACGGGATGAGATGAGATGGTGCTATTATTAACGAGCACCACGCGGTCACTCGTTTATAGGACATTTTAATACTATGTAACTGTATAACCGCCGTGTGGTGCCGCCTTTACCGTGTGGTGCCGGCTCAGAATGCCACCACCCCATTTCATCCCGTGGGTGTCGTAAAAGTTGACTAAGGGATTAACCGGAAGATGGGCAGCAGCGTCCTTCGAGTACATTAACAACTCAACTGCGATCGCCAGCCCGTCTGCCAAGCGTGGCGATTATGGCAAGACCCCCCAATGAGCACACAACACACCATATCGGTCGTTGTGGATCTTTGGGGGAGGCCTGTATCCACCAGTGGATTTCATTCGGCCGAAATGAACTGTATAAGTATTCAAAATTCAAATTTATTTATTTCGTGCATACAGGTTATTTATATAAGGAGTTATTTATATGAAATAAAGAACCTCTATGTGCCGCCGCATACAAAATATTAAGATCTTTAAAAATATTAATAAAACCTTCTTTTATTCAAGTAAGATATATCTAATTTTAATTTATTTACGGTCTTTAATCAAAAATATTAATGGTATTTAATCTCTTTCTTCGATTCGTATTTATCTACTAACGTAAATTAAAGACATGGGGAAAGGGAAAAATGTTTGTTACCCAAACAAGTATAACTTTTAACATAAGTAAACTTGACTTTTTTTACTATTGTTTGTTCTGACACTGAAGCGCATCAATCGAAAAAACTTTCAGTAGGTAATAATAAACCAAACAAACAGAACTTTTCCCACTATTTTATGGCGTACTTCGATATAAGTCACCTAGTCTAAAATTACATCAGGGCAGGGGGAGTCCGTTAATGTATTCCGGCTCCCCCTAATAACGCCTACGGCTATACTCAGCTATCTAGCCGGCATTAATTCGCAAACTGGTTTATTTGCACCCTTTTTAGCGTAAGCCTTATTGACCTTGAGCTATTTTAGCTTTAAATCAATATCGTAGCAAATAAGATTTGCCAAAATAAATTCTAATCAAAAGGAGTAATCAAAATTGCACAGTATGAAAAAATAAAATAAAAAATGAAACGACTTAAAATGATTACTATTATTATAAATAATATAAATTACCCCAGTGAAAGAAACAGTAACAATAAGTAGTGTAGAAAAAATCGAGCACATACGCACATAAAGACTTTGGTTTTTTGAAGTCCGTTAAAAAGGTTACAATTAGTTATTGGTCCAACCTTTTTGATGTGAAACTAATGGCACGACTATACCGGTGTAAGAACGGCTCATATGGCATCTCGCCAATCCGTTCGGCCAGCCTCGTTCCTCGTCGGCTTTCTCCGCCTTGCCGCCTCAACTTAAGCACCCCGCACTCCCGCGCTCGCGGGGACTCCCCTGTGGGACCTGGAGGCACGGGTGCAGTATACTGGAGGATAGTGGATGTTCGGGCCGAGAGTGGAAGTCGCCCTCCATCTGAAGCTGAAACAAGATGGCGCAGGAAGGCTCGTAGTGCCATCATGAGCCAATGGAAGATGAGGCTGGAGACGTTGTGCTGGTCTTAGGACCGTGGGGGCTATCCAACCAATCCTGGATGAGTGGGTGCAGAGGTGGTATGGGACGTTGTCCTTCCATCTTGTGCAGGTGTTGTCAGGGCATGGCTGCTTCAGCAAATACCTGCACACAGTGGCGAGGTGGGAGGCGACTCCCGAATGCCATCAATACGGCTGCAGCGAGGACATAGTTCAGCACACTCTTGAGGAGTGCCCGGCTTGGGCGTTACAACGCCACAACCTCGTGGCATTAACTGGGGGAGACCTCTTGCTGCCGGCTTTGAATCGGGAGGCAGTCGCATCGTTCTGTGAGGTGGGGGTGTGGCGGAGCGGGTCAGAGAGGCATACGCCCTTTTTTTTTTTTTTATTGGTGCACAGTGGAAGTTCTTCATGAACTTCCTTCGCCCCGGGGACGGACGAAGGGGTATGCCGGACTCCTACCGGCTAAATCCACTGGAGCGGTCATCTTCGGCACCTAAGGGAGGCTGCAGGTCCTCGTATGATCACACTAGAGCCGACCACTGGTGCCACGCCTATTGGCACATCTCGGAGAGGGTGACTGTAAAGCGGTCACCCCCCCAGGGGGATTGTAAAGGATCCCCCAAAGCGTCCCACGGCAGCGCGTGACCACATGCGTGCTACCGTCTTCTCTTGGGTCGCTTGGTGTGGGCACGCAGATTCCCCAACCTACGCACCCGCGAACCCAGAGGTCCCCCACCTTATAGCAACGGCAGGGGTTTTCAGGCGTATCGGAATTAGGCGCCGGGGCGGTTGTTACCCCGGCGCCGTCTCCTTCTTCTTCGAGCGGGATCGGCCCTCTCCCGATCCCGCTCTGCGGCCTCCTTCTGGAGCATGACGCTCTCACAGAAGGAGACCACTGCATTCCAGTTTTCGTGCTCTGCCAACATAGCCGACAATACTGCTGGCAGAGAGAGATCTTGCCCGATCCGATCGACCAGGATTCGCCGCTCGGCGGCCCACGCGGGGCACGCCTCGAGCGTGTGCTGTGCGGTATCCTGGTCGCTATCACAATGGTGGCATTGTGCCGTGGCCTCACGTCCTATCCTGTGCAGGTACGCACCGAAACAACCGTGCCCGGTGAGCACCTGCGTCAGGCGGTAGGTAACGCGCTCGCTCCTCTTGAGCCAGGCTCCAAAGAGCGGCAGGACGGCCTCAACGACGCGCTTGGTCACAAATTGCATCCGCAGGCGGTGACGCCACTTTACAAGTGCGCGTCGCTGAGCCAGCCGCCTCAGCCTGTCCAACGCCCCTGGAGGCGCGTTTTCGCCGCTCTGGCGGAGGGAGCGTGTCTGATCGTAGACCCACGCATCCATCTCCGCCAGGATGTCAAAAGGTGGAAAACGCGCCAAGAGGGTTGCCGCCTCGTAGGATACTGTTCGGTAACCTCGTGCGATCCGAATAGCCACTCTGCGCTGCAGACCGTGAATTTTGGTTCTGCAGCGCTGGGCGCCTGATAGTCGAGCTGACCATACAGGCGCCCCGTATAGGACCACGGACCGCACGACTCCTCCGTAGAGACGGCGAACTTCCTCACATGGTCCCCCGAGATTGGGCAGCAGCCGGTGTAGAGCACCCACTACCTTCTCGACTCGGGGGACGAGGCGCTGGAAGTGCTCTTCGAAGCCCCAACGACTATCCAGGGTGAGCCCCAGGTATTTCATGTACCGGCCCACCCCGAGAGGCATACGCCCTAGCTGACCCGATCCGTTGCAGGGGGACAGGTCAGCGCAGGCGGCATAACGCCCGCTTGATGCCGCCCTAACAGTAGCCAGCGGGCGGCAGATCGGGGAGTCTGGCGTCCGCATTGCACGGCTCCCGAGTTGCCGCGATGTCTTAGATCTATCGCCGTACATGCACGTAGGCGCACACACGGTGGACCAACAGCTGGTGGGCCGCGAAAGTAATAAATACGCAGTACTTGCAGTCCATCAAAAGTCGGACGCAGATGAATCGGCGGAGTTTTTAGTGGGTGTAAGCCCCACATATCCACGCAGTCTCCCCGGATAGCGTGGTATGCGTCAGGCATTTCCAGGTTACAATCGGTATGCCGGGGGAGCGGTCCAATGCAGAAAAGCGTACAACTCACCCCCGGCTAGAGGTATGAAGAAGGACACCGTGGGGCTTTAGCCGGTTTGATCCCGGCATGCCCCTCCGCCCTTCCCAAGGCGGAGGAAGTCCAAGAGGATTTCCCCAAGTAAAAAAAAAAAAAAAAAAAAAGTTACAATCGGTGGAGTTTGCAGAACACGCTGAACACGCTTTTACACTTGGGATATTGATTCCAGGCAACTACATTCGGGCTCATACAGCCCGTAAATAACAGCTTGCCCTTGCACGGTTCTGTGGAATCGCCTGAATAGACTCAATTCGCAGCCCGTGCCTGCACGTTCTGCGTGATTGCCTATCTCAGCTTAGAAGACTTCTCCGGCTATACATGTAAAGGCTGAACAAGAGAGGTAAGTGCTATTTAAAAATAATGTGACTGGCCTTACACCCCTATATGTTTTATTTTATTGTCATTATAAATTTTATGAAACTGTTTATTTTTTATTTCTTTAGTACTTTTTTATTTAGTAACTCGGGACGTTTTAGTTATTAAAAGAATAAAATGTCCATAATATTTTGCCGTTTCTGGCGTCTTACACATTTTTATTTCCAAAATATGATCTAGGGCAAGCTATAAAATATATATTAATAAATTTTATTGCAAATACTAAATGTCAGGTAACCGAACATAATCAGAGAAAATAGAGTAGTTTGTAATAGGAATTGAAACAATTAAATTTGAATGTCTTACAATTCAGTATTTTGAAGTTATTAAGCAATATGTTATAGATACGAACTGCCATACAATATACATTCTTGGAAAATGGTTTTACGTTTTGTTTGGGTATAAATATTGTTTATGAATTTTGCGGCTAGATCGAGCTACAACACCATAATGAATTTTAAATAAATTTATATGTTTGTTTATATGATAAATATGTCATTTTTGTAATAATTACTTATTAAATAAGTTTTGGTATGTATCTGAGTAATTTTTAACCAAGCCAATTTGGTATTTTGCTTGTGCTTTTTTTCCGTAATCTTGTACACTTTTTGTGTGCTCTAAATACTCTTAAAACGTCAACCGAATCACCCCATATTGTTATGCTGTAAAGAAAGTAGTGAAAACAAAGTAATAGCGCGGATGGGAGATGCGACGCGGAGGGTCGGGGCCGAGGGCGACGACAACCGAGCATAACCGAGAAGAGCCGAACTTTTAAAATTAAACGGCGGGTGAAACCGCGGCGCTTAGCTAGTATTTTATATACCAGAACCTCCCCCTAAGTACAGTGAAAGAATTATTAAATCGGCTATGCAGTTTTTAAAAAAACACGCACATTCGGCCGAATACGCGGGAAACACAGAACCTTTCTTTTTTTAAACAATTTGCTTTTTCTTACAAATATTTGTCCCGGGTGGGGACCGCACTCGCGACTCGTTGCCGTAAAGATAATTTATAGCCACTACGCCAACCGTGCAGCCAAAACCTAGGTACGGTGGATTTGGTTACTTTGATTCGCGGGGATACTTTGGGCGAAACTTTCTTTCAATATTAAACTGTGAATTGCGTAAAATGGAACGTAATACTCGTATAGTTTTTTTTTCTTTGGGTTAGCAATTCTAACAGTCTAGCCCATTTCTGTAGATGCATCTACGCAGTTCGCGATTTAATTGAAAAGGAAGGTTCCACCAGAGTCACTTTGGTGTTCCTCCGTAGAAAACGGAGGACTCTCCAGCTAGGCAGGTTGTATGACTAGCGGTCTGAAGCCCAATGGTTGATGTTGGACGTCTGTATATATGTTGCGTTATGTGCGATCCAAGATTCTTTGGCGTCATCAGAGAATTGCACTTAATGTTCAATTAGATCTCACTGTAAGTTGTTTGTTATATGATGGCGATGTAGGTGTCGCCACAGTCACCCCCCGAATCAAAGTATTTCCGCATTACATAATGTACTCTGTGCAAAGTAACCCCAGTGTACGGTTGAAATTGAAACTGTAAGGATTCATTTTAAAGATAAAATTTGTAAAATTTCTTTATTTAAGTAGGGAGTTATCTATACTTGATGCCTTATTAAGTCCCTGTAAACAATTTGACGGCACGGTTGGTGCAGTGGCTGGTACAGTCAGCTGCTGCGTTCTGGGTCGCGGGTTTGATTCCCGGATGGAACAAATATTTGAATGATCTACAGTTATTTGGTCTGGGTGTGTTGTATGTGGAATTTGTGTCTATAAACTCACCCACGATACAGGAGAAACGTTGACGGCACGGTTGGTGCAGTGGTTGATAAAGTCGGCTGCTGCGCACCCGGTCGTGGGTTCGATTCCCGCACGGAACAAATATTTGTACGATCTGCAGGTAGTTGTTCCGGATCTGGGTGTATTGTGTGTGGAATTTGTGTCAACTTTGTGTAAACGCACCCACGACACAGGGGAAACCCTAGTGTGGGGCAACGTTTTAAAAAAGAAAAGTAAAAAGGTTTCAGTAAACCAGAGACTAATAGTAAACTTTTAGGTGGTCAGCGGTCATTTAGCGCTATTTTACTCAGTAAGACAATATTTTTCCGCTACTGGAGGAAGGTGTCTTGCCTTTCACACCTCCATTTGGCACTTTAAAGCGCTGGCGTTTTCTTAGCTGTTTTTTATTTATTTATCGGGCTCAGTGGAAATTCTTCATGAACTTCCGCCCTGAAAAAGGGCGAAGGGGCATGCCGTACTCCTACCAGCTACAACCACTGGGGTGGTCATCTTCGGCACCTAAGGGGGGCTCCAGGTCCTCGTATGATCACACTAGAGCGGCAATCGTACCCAGCTTAGTCTCATTTAAACTAGTTGGTAATAATATTAACAGATATTCATTTGAGAGGCTCGTAGCCAATTTGCTACGGCGTAGATACGGTGAGATAAGCAGACTATTAGTAACAGATAAAATATCTCCATGTTCAGTGAGTTAATTAATCCACGTATGCCGCGTAGTACCTACACAGCAAAACCACTCCTGGCTCCGGAGAGAATATAAAGCTATCTCACTTGGTTGCCATATATCATCATCATCATCATTCTAACTAAAAGAGTCCACTGCTGAACAACGTCCTCCCCCTCATAGACCATCGGTCACATATCGTAATTTTGGTGGGAATTTGTCAGTACTCACCACGCTTAGAAGGCGGGCTGCTATTCCACAGAAGTTCCACAGATCTGGAGTAGAAGGGTGCCTATCCCTCCGGTTCAGAGCCCCATAGTCGCCTTTTACGACATGCACGGGAGGAGACGAATGATACTGTATTCTTAATCCGGACACCACACAGATGCCATATACATAAGGGCAACCAGAAGCCAAAGACTCAAGAAACTTATCTACCGTTAGGGTATCGGTCAGAGGTTATATCTAACCAAACCGCTGAAATTCAGTCATGTTTGGTTAGATATAAAGCCAACACTAACAAAGTTAAGAAATAACCGGGCCGATGTTTAATTTATGAAGAGAAAATTTTTGTTCGATTGTTTAGGATTAACAGAATGCTAAGGTACCATAACTAATCTAGGATAAATAGGACCCTATATACAGGAACGGATTTAGGCTTATATCCTCGAGGCTTGGCGTAGGGTGGCAGAGTTTGAGGGGTGGCTAAACTAGGGAGGCAAAATTTTTTTTAAGCAACTTATCTTTAATTACGAACGCTCAGAAAATTCAATATTGAGTTACCAGCTACTGTGAGAATGTATTTGATTGCTTTCGCTCTCACGGTTACGACTCAGAAATGACTATGATTACTATTTTGTAGGCAAATACGTTCGTATCCTAGTGTGGGCCAAGAGGAAAAAAGGGGGTGACACAGACCAGTATTATTTAAGGTTATTCCGTGTGGTATCCAGATAAAAATATAGCATCACTCTATCTCCTACCGTAGACGTCGTAAGACGCGATTAAGGGACCTTCCATATTGCCTTCTTTGGAACAGCAGGCATTCTGTGCCCACCAACCCGACTGCCAAATGTGGCGAGTACTGGCAAATTCCCCAACCCCCCCAAAGCGACGACTCAATTGTGGTGTGTCTTATCCAAAATCTTAGAATTTGGAAAAGTAATCCTAATCCAACGGTAGTTACTAATCACTGAATAGTGTTTGACACATCAAAATGAATAACAGTGAATCCACTACTCAATACTAACATGATAAAATATAGCTCGTAACTTTTGCGATCCCAAAATAAAAACATATTTATTTGTTCGCACAGCTACATATCAAGCTATACATTTCCAGCATAAGTTGATCTCGCATTGTTTAAGCTTTAGAGACGATGAGAGATCAGCTTAAATTACGTGTGTTTAGCTTGATGCGTAGCTGTGTGTACCTCAACTTTGTGTGTAAAACTCTTTGATCATAAAACTGCCAGTAATTTGCAAGTCCAACGTTTCAATTCTAGTATCTTCCAGATTAAGCAACAATATTAGCTTAAATTAAACACGTTTACAGAATTACAAGTTTAAAGAGCGTTTCGATTAACTTGTATAATATAATTATAGCCAGTTGCGCTAACTGATCGATAAACGATCGATGAGGTTAAGCGACACTCAGTACGGTCAGTTTATGGATGGGTGACCGCAAAGTGGTATTTGAACTGAGCGTCTCCGTGCTTTGGAGGGCACGTAAAATCGTCAGTCATGGTTGTTGTGACGGCCGTCGTTAAGCCAAGTCGGAGGCCTCTAGGCCGCTTGAACAACTCTTACACATGGTTGGTCACTAACTACGGCGGATCCTGGTCGATCGGATCGGGCAAGATCTCTCTTTGCCAGTAGTAGTGTTGGCTATGCTGGTAGAGCATGAAAATTGAAGTGCTGTGGTCTCCTTCTGTGAGAGCGTCATGCTCCAGAAGGAGGTCGCTGAGCGGGATCGGGAGAGGGCCGATCCCGCTCGGAGGAGGAGGACACAGAGCTGGGGTAACAATCGCCGCGGCACCCATGTCCAACACGCCTGAGCCCCCTGTCGTCTTTATATGGCGGGGGGCCTACGGGGTCGCGATCGTGCTTACTGGCTTATCTGCGTGCTCATACCGAGCGACCCCCGGGAAGACAACGGCGCGCATGTGGTCACGTACCGCTGTGAGCGCAGCACAGCGCATAGTGAGGCTTAGGGGTAATCCTTTACAATTCCCCCGAGAAGTGCCTAGGGAGGTGGCCTCTTTACAGTCACCTTCCCTCCGCTAGAGGGGGTGACCGCTTTACAGTAATTCCGTCCGAGATGTGCCTAAAGGCGTGGCACCAATGGGTGGCTCTAGATGGTGATTATTCGAGTTCCTGGAGCCTCCCTTCGGTGCCGAAGATGACCACTTCAGTGGTTTTAGCTGGTAGGAAGCATACCCCTTCGCCCTTTCCCGGGGCAGTGGAAGTACATGATATATTTCCACCGGATCAATAAAAAAAATGGTCACTAACTACACTAAAGGAAAAATTAAAACATTACTTGTTCTATTTATATCATCCTGGTTTAGGAAAAATCCTCATTTATCAAGCTGGGACGCCTTAATTTCGCCCGTATCGCCCGGCTACCTTATCTACTGATAAATTTATTGATTACTGCCAACGCGTGGTAACAAATATTTTTAGAAACGGTTACAAGGATTATTCTAAGCCTGCTATGTCGAATTCGAACATAATGAAGCTCTGTGTCGTTTCCTGGAAGCCAACTGGTTGACAAACATACTGAACTCTCGTCATCTCTTATTTTTACCTCCTCTCTTGTGTGGTTATCGTTAAAGTTGAATACGGGATCACGACAGAATGTTCCTTCTGCGCTCTCATAATGCCCTGCTAAGCTAAAAACATAATAATAGGAAATCACGGATTGAAGAAAAAGCAGGAAACATAATTTGACGGATAGGTTTATTATGACGGCACGGTTGGCGCAGTGGCTGATACAGTCGCCTGCTGCGCTCCGGGTCTGGGTGTATTGTATCTGGAATTCATGTCTGTATACGCACTTACGACACAGGAGAAATCCTAGTGTGGTAAGAATTTAAATTTTCTTTTGTACAGCCTGCTGAAGATGATTGCAGGTCACCTGGTAGTAAGCGTCACACTTGTCCATAATAATAGTAATGCTGCCCAGATGTAGTGGTGGATGGCACCACACTGCGCTCGTCACCTTGAGACAATAGTGAGTGTAATTACTGGGCATTGCAGACTAAATAACTAGTTGTTTAGTCTGCAATGCCCAGTAATTTTACTAGCCTTCAAGACGGAACACAGTTATGTTTTAAAGTTTAAACACGACTGCTCGGTAGCAGAATAACTGGCAGTGATCTCTTATAAGTGATATCTATTCCTAATGTTTACACAGATTTGTCCTAAAAGCTGCTACGAATGTTATGTTATAAGTGAAACAAACACTGTAACCTCCTTCTTTAAACCTCGACTTTCCTATTACTGCGCTTTAAGCGGAACAGAGCAGAACAGTCAACTGTGATCACCCATCCGTTTGCCTTATTGTAGTGATTATAGCAACATCCCCACGCGACCGTTTTGTACCCGTTGTTGTTTAGATCCATGTCCAGTAGTGGACATTAGTAAGAAGATAATTGTGATAAAGCTGGTTATAGTGTACACGACTTTAATTAATATCAATGTAACTGATTAATCAACTCTGCCACATCATATCAGTCACAAAACATCCACTGCTGAAGGTCTCTCCTATAGATTTCCACTATTGTGTCATCATTTTGGGGGGATTGCCAGTACTCACCACGCTTGGCAGGCGGGTTAGTGAGCGCAGTATGGCTGCTGTTTCACAGAAGGGACGCTGCTTCCCATCCCTCGTGATAGGCGACTTAAAGACTCAAAACCAGAGCGATAGTCCTAGAGGACTATAGATATTCTAATATACCACACCACACGGAACGCACCCACGATGGAGATATTCTACTGTGGGTCATGGTTTTAAGAACCATTTTATGTTATAGGTACTGTTGGTACCGGGAACTGGGGACGTTAGCGGGTAGCGTAATAATGAAATATTAATACTCTAAGAGACTTCGTTTATTATAATTGTCACAATAGTAGTCTGACGTTAAGCCGTACACTCTAAGCGATTTTTATTAATAGAGTCTGCCCAGCCTTTTTTGGTCTGACACATTATTCATACCATCTTCAAAATGATTTAATATTGTAGTCTCTATGGCAATTGAACCTCTACAGTACTTACATAAAAGGGTAAAACGATGCCCCAGTTTGCTCAGTTTTATCTGGAACAAACTTATCAAGGCTACTTTTTTTATAAAAGACATACAATGTTCCGAACTTCCGGAGTGTTTTAAGAACTTGGCCAACTGAAACTTTGCACTTGTTTACAACATAAGTAGAAACATAGTAAATTGAGTTACCTGCAGAGGATAGAATTGAACGTTTGAGTGCAAGCCTTAGACGCTCCTTTCAACGTATTTATTTTTATTTCTGGAAGCGTATTTCTAATATTAAATCCGGTATTCCACGGAAAACCTTGCATTTAAAAAATGAATGCAATTCAGCTACAGCAAAGAATTTTCATCACTACCGAGTATTATTTAAAGTTGCTTTTCGAGTTGCTACTTTTCTCCTCTAAAACCACTGAATGGATTTAATTCGAATAGGGTTTTCACTGTTGAATGGCATGATTCTTCAGCATGTTTTAGGTTATATTTTACCATGGTAAAACATCGCGACAAATAACAAATGAGGTTTATGCATTAATCCAGGACAAACCAGGGCAGGGTGGTGTCAAGTATAAAAACAAGACGTTGAAGTGCGAGTAGGACTTGCTTACTTGGCTCTAGATGGAGATTATTCGAGTACCTGGAGCCTCCCTTCGGTGCCGAAGATGACCACGCCAGTGGTTTTAGCCGGTAGAAGGCCGACATGCCCCTCCACTCTTTCCCGGTGCGGAAGAAGTACATGAACCATTTCCACCGGATCAATAATTTTTGAAGTGAAAACTTCTTTTAGCGCGGTACGCATATTTTTAGATGAGATAAAATCTATGGACTCGCGACACCGTTACGAGACGCAGCTATAGTGTGTGCATATATGCATGTACATATAGCAGACCGCAAACGCGTATAGATAAATAAAAAATTAAAGGTTTCACTTCAGTCGGCACTCCCGGAGTGCAACCCGTATTTTTTTTAAATGACTTGCGGTCTGAGATTTCCATCCCATTAAGTATACGGCTCTAAGTGACAAACTTTTATTTTACGCTTGCATATAGTGTAATGTATGAAAGTAAGTAATAATTCAAGAAATTTCATCATATCAGCCAAAGGACATCACCAACTCACCAACACCAATCAACTGCTGAACTTTGTTCTTTGTCTGCCCCAAAAACGACCCATTACATGTCGTGTATCGTCATTTTGAGGAAGTTTGCCAGTACCATGCTTGGTAGGCGACTTGGTGAGCTGGTGTTTCCAGAAAGCCAAAAAGGACGCTGCTGCCCGTCCCTCTGGTTTAGATTCACTTAGTCGCCATTTACAACATCGACGATCAGGATACCGCAGAGCCCATGGTCGAGGAGTGTTTTGCGTGGGCTGCCGGGTGGTAGTTCCTGGTCGATAGAATCAGGCAAGACGACTATGTTGGCAGAACATGAGCCGCGAGCCATGAGCGCTGGGGCAATTATTCCACTGTCGTGACGGCGCTGGGGTCGGAAGGGTAGCTTGGGTGCCGACGATGACCAATAAACTAAGATAAAACGGTGCCATAGACAACATAAGTTATACGTAGCGTATTCTATCTCGGGTAAAAAATATCTATAATATAACAACTTAAAGAAACGTGATAAAATTTTTGCCACAACAGCATAAACAATTAAGCCTTCACTAAAAGCTATCATTCTGTACTATAAACCCTTCATAAATGTGGCGGTTGTACGACTCAGAACAATGTTCAAGTAATTAACGCTGTTGTAAACACGAGCGGTGTTGTTTAGGTGGAATTGAGTAACTCTGATGTTATACAACTACTTTTACTTATGGTTATGTTGTAAAAAGTTTGTTGGGTTGCGTTACAACACGTACCTACTTTGTGCATATACCACAGCAGTAAGCTGAACTATAACCATTTTTCACGGAAGAGATGTGACGCATATCTTCACAACTTCGTTTATTTCTTGCCTATACACAGTTCAGTTTTTTCGTGTGGTGTCGAGATTTAGAATATAGCACCACCCGAACATCTCCTTCCGTGGATGTCGTGAAAGGCTACTAAGAGACTCTAAGCCAGCTGCAGCGCCCCTTTTCTCACCAGCTATTCTGCGTAAGTGACAAGTTCCACAAAAGAAATACACAATTGCGGAAATCTTTGGGGCCGGCCTTTTTCAGCAGTGGGCGGACTTTGAATGTGATGCCTGATGACAGCTCAGAGTTGAATTTTTAGTTTGTTATGTTGTTTGTGTACATCATACTGTGGCAATTAAATTCTACTTCTTTCTTTCTTTCACTTTATATGAAAAACGGTGTGCGTACTACGTGTACATAACACGTGTTAGAAGTTATACTTCTTAGAGGAAACTAAAATTGTTTACATTCCACATGCCAATGATTTACGTAAGTAGGAAAAACGATAAAATGAGCGAAGAAAGATATTAAATACACATTGAGGACTGACTAAAGAACATTATTAAAATAAAGTGAATTTATTTTTGATAGCAAAAAAATATTATAATGTCTATTATCATATAAACGAGTCAAATATATTAAGAATCAAGTCAGTAAAATAAACATGCACTTTTACGTTCCTGACACCTGACAGTTGGACTGGTTTCTTTTATATTAAAGATTTCATTTAGCGTTGAACTATTTTATTTTATTGTACATTGCTATTATAATGTTAAAATCAAAGCACCACGCTTTTAAAACTACGCTATGTCACTCGTACATAAAAAAATTGGTAACTTGTGCGTGACAGATAAACGTTACACCTGAATATTATGATTAATGCTGTTATTTATGGATTAATGTAGGCATAGTTCATAGGTACGCCTTTTATGTAATTGGATAAGTTACGTGAAATTAATTTTAAAGTTGTTGTTTATATTGTTTGTTTTAAAAAAACGTTGCCCCACACTAGGATTTCTCCTGTGTAGTGGGTGCGTTTACAGACATGAATTCCACATACAATACACCCAGACCCGGAACAACTACCTGCAGATGATACAAATATTTGTTCCGTGCGGGAATCGAACCCACGACCCGGAGCGCAGCAGCCGACTGTATCAGCCACTGCACTAAAATTAAGTTATTTTATACTTTTAACTGTATTTTTTTTTAATACTGTGTGTGTTTTTATTATTAATTTATTAGTTCACTGCAGACTGCCCCTTGTGCATCACCTAGATTTCCATTCCTCCGAAATGGTTGTCTGGAAGTGATCGCCGAGATGCGATAAGACCGCCAATTGTACTTGCTTTCTATAATAATTTCTATATTCTATTTTTGGTGTGCAATAAAGTGGATTTATGATTATTTACTATTTATTATTATGATCTATATTTTATTTAGTATTTTTCTAAGCTTGCGCACTACCATTGTTCATAGCGGATGTACGTATCAGAACAATGTTCAAGTAATTAACAGCATTGTAAATACGAGTGGCGCTTCCTCTTGTGGATTTGATTGAACTTTGGTGTAGGTTCTACAACTACGGTTGCATGTTTAAGTTGTAAGTTGAGTTCGGATGGAACGTAATAACACAAAACAAATACGTTTACGGTCTAGTATTTGTTTGTAAACAATTAACATTAACATTAACAGGTTTAAAAAAAGAACGAAACAAGAAAATGTCCATATTCCAGTATTAAAAAAACCTACTGTCAATGAATGCCTTACATACATGCTCTACTAAATATCACAATAGCTGATAATATTTTCATAATAAAATTCATGACAAATTAAAAATTATACAACAACATAAGCATGGGTCACGACGAACCTGAAAGTAGTAGGTGGTCCCGTAAGCGAGGCACGTGAAACAAAGCTAAGTTTAAGTGGGCAAAAGAGAATTTAATTTAGTGTTTATATGCAAATAAACAGAGATTGTAGGCAGTGCTAAGCTTACACTAGAAAAAGGGCACGGATTGCAAAGTTAAAGTCATGCGCACAACGACATATAGATTAGCAAAGTAAAATATCAGATCATTTATAATTAATACTAGCTGGGACCTGGGTTTAATTTAAAATACATTTAGAGTACTTCGACATAGGCACTTGACATAGAATATATATATTGAATTTCAAGGGTTTTTTTTTTGCGCGGAACCCTAATTGTTTTTCTAAAATAAAAGTAGCGTAAGTTATTCCTTATAACTTCAGCTATCTGCCAGTGAAAGTCCCGTCAAAATCGACCTAGCCGTTTTGGAGATTACCCGGAACAAACAGACAGACAGACAGACAAAAAATTAAAAAATTAATATTTTGTTATGGGTACCGTATATACTTTCAAATACATTCAGTAAAAAGCTGTTATTTTGACATTACAAGCAGATATTTCAATTTTATTTATTTGTATGGATAGTTGGCAATAGTAAATTACATTAGACATCATGTAGTAATAAAACTTTATGGAGTCGGGCGGGGCCAGATTTAAAATATAACTGCTCGTTGGTCTGCATGAACCATAGTTGGGGCACACCTGGCCCCGCCCGACTTCATAAAGTTTTTTTACGCATCGAATTGAGAACCTCCTCCTTTTCGAAGTCGGTAAAAACGATTCGTTACAACAAACTGGCTGTAATCTTGTTCGCTCAATGCTAATATTATTTTAATAATTTGTTCAATTCTTTAGAATTTAATTTCTTTGACATGTTTTATTATTGTTTAGAAGCTTTCCGTTGTTAAATCATTGTTATTTTCTAATCGTATGCAGAAATTAGGATATATTTTAGTCAAACATTCTTGTTACCAGTAATGTTTGCATGCCTAATTTACAGAATACTCGCAAATTTCTCTCATTTTTTTTTTGTAAATACCTGTGTTTTCTTTAATATGTTTTATATATTCTGTTACGGGTAAAGATAGATAAAGCCGTTTGGTGTTAAGTTTAGATTTGATCGTTGGCTAATGTTGTTTTATCTCATCTTTGACAGGCTTAACTCGGTTAAATTTAGCCGCCGGTACTGACTAAAAATGTCAAAGCAAAATATAAATGATTCATATTATTTATCTTATATTTAAATTATTAACAAAATAACTAAGCATTGGTCTCTTCTGGCCAGTAACTTACAATGTTTGAACTTTAAACAATATTTCCTTTTGCTTGGCGGCAGAATATCTGGCACTGTGCTGATGATGACGATGATGGTGATGATGAACCTACATACTTTTATTGCAAATTACCAAATAATTATATGATTGATAACAAAAATAAATCTCTCCCCCGTACTACCAGACCACATAAAGTAGCTTAAACAAAAAACAAAATTTGATTTCTAAAGTGTCATATCAATCAATCCATCAATCATATCAGCCACATGATGTCCATGATGCTGAAAAAAGGCCTCCCCCTTAGATTTTCACAACGAGCGGTCACACACCGCTCTCATCCAACGACTCCCAGCGACCTTCACCAGGTCGTCTGTCCATCTCGTTGGAGGTCGTCCCACGCTGCGTTTTCCGGTGCGCGGTCTCCATTCGAGAACCTTTGTGCCCCAATGGCCATCAGTTTTACGAGCAATGTGCCCCGCCCATTGCCACTTCAGTTTACTAATCGTTTCAGCTATGTCGACAACTTTAGTTCTTCTACGATCTCCTCATTTCTGATTCGATCGAAAAATAACTTTTCAAAAATCTGTAACGACGCCTGTCACCTTAGTCATCCTGCAACCACGATTGCTGCAAAGTGTTCGAAACGTCAGGAAAAACAAAAATCTATAATATACGCGATCTAATCCGTTTAAAATTGTTTTATTATAAGATCTTAGGCACTCGAAATTGAAAATTAAATTCATTTTATTTAATTATAACTTCGCAGACCTGGGTGCAAAGGACGTTCCATTTGCAATCCAGTTTAGATTTTCCTATGAAATACCATTTTGGAGTTAATTCCATTTGAACAACTAATATGATTATGAACTCAAATTGATTGTCTGAGGCAACCTGTACTTGTGTAGGGTCGCTTTTGAATTAACCCTTTAGACCCTATTTGACCTCGTCCTGCCGAATCGACCCTGCCATCCGATGCTTTATTATGTAATTACATTTCGTAGCTAGGGTACATTATATAAAATACGGGGTCAGGCATACAGTAATAGATTATATACAGTAAGATTAGTGTCCCTGCAGTCGTTCATTGGATATTAACAGATCTTTGAAATTTTCTAAAGTAGACTGGGGTCTTTAAATAAAAAATATTAAACTTATTTGTCAAACAGTTGAACTGAATACATTCAAAATTAGAATGCGACAGTCTGTGTAAGGAAAGTTATTTAATTAATATCACTGACATCATGGAAAGTTTAGTAAGTGCGTATCTAGATGATACCATAGAAGTTTATGTCAAAACTTTATATTCCCGTATTTTCATTACAGTAATGCGTAGAGCACATAGCTGTTAAAATCTCTTGTGTCACTTAAATGAGAAAGGAACTAACTTCTGATACAAAGGCTAGATGATAGCTTAGTTCAGAAATCAGTGCTTTCAACAAATAATGTCAATATTTATTTAGTTTAAATAATTAAAACACATTTTTATCATTTGTTCTGTTTTATAAAATAAGTACATTCAAAAGAAGGAATTTGTGTCGGAAAATGAATGATCCTTATTCGATCATGGGTGAAAAGAAAAACAATGTGAAACAAAATTATTTAATAATTCCATTTCTATGTACATTAATGGTAAACAAGGCGGACCTAATAACATGAGACATTCTCTACCAGTCAACCTTTCATTAGCGTTCATAATAATTACAATCAGTAACGCTCTTTTTGAATTAAAATCACGCGTAAGCTTCTTTGTCTAATAATGAACCCACAAGTGGGCCCCTCCTCCTAATTATTATTATTCTTCAAGTTTAACACGGTAAAGTAGACTTTTAAAATTATTTTAATTAATTAGTCAAGATTGTTGTTTTCTAATTTATGCGCCATTTTCTATGGTAATTTATTCAGCATATTTAGAAGAGCATACGTCCGGGGTATAAGGGTGGTACCATATAAAATATTTGCTTTTGGCAATTTTTATACAAGCAAGTACGAGTACTTACGAGCATATTTTAATATATTTATTTTTGTAACTTACTCTCGGTACTCAGTATTCAGAGGTAAAAGCTAATTTAACTTTATCATAAACATTTCTGACTTGATATGTTGTAACGTGATATGCTTTAATATTGGAATAAAGATATCATAGTTGGTTTTATACACTCAGCGGCATGGAATCTCGCCCAAACATAAACAGTGCAATAACAAGCTAAATCGATGTCGTTCATCAAAATTTCTTGTAGAACATGAAGCACAAGAACATTGTCAAATCGTTTGTTTTTGTCAAGTTGAAAGGGTAAGTACAAAAATAAACAGTTAATTTCACTTTTGTGGAAACGTGGACTTAATTTCTGTGTCGGAACGCAAAGGACACTAATGAGTTCAAATTCGATATTTTAATGTTCACGGCATTTAATGTTTTTCTTTTGTTTATAAATTAACCTGTAATTATTCTCGCTTCCAGTATTGAAACAAAATACCTCTTACTTCAGCCCATGTTGCGCCTGCTAATGTTGCTAAGGAGTCAAGGGCAAACTCAGCCAGAGATTTTAGAAAGTTTTGATGTGCAACGTACATCTCTACAGTATGACTATACCAGGTACGACCAGACCGGCCGGCTACACAAGAAGACCAGTAAGTGGCAGCATTAGGTGTATAACACCGCGAGATGACCGATTTACTGTACTCACAACTTTGAGTATTATTCCACACCGCCACACCAACTACACTAGGATTTCTCCTGTGTCGTGGACGCGTTTACAAATTCCACATACAATACACCCAGACCCGGAACAACTACCTGCAGATCATACAAATATTTGCTCCGAGCGGGAATCGAACCCACGACCCGGGACGCAGCAGCCGACTGTGTCAGCCACTGCACTAACCGTGCCGTCAATGGTTCATCAATGCTGTTTACATACGACAGCGCTTACAAACGGCACCTCCGTAGACGTCATAGAATCCTGAATCGCTCATATAGAGTTAACACAACGCTGCATACCAAGCGACCCCGGGAAGACGGTAGCGCGCACGTGCTCACGTGCCGCCATGTGCGCAGTACAGCGCACAGCGAGGCTTGGAGGCTTTCCTTTACAATCCTCCCCGAGAACTGCCTGGGGGCGACCTTTTGATAGTCGCTTTCCTCTGCTAGAGGGAGTGACCACTTTACAGGCATCCCCTCTTAGATGTGTGCCTAAAGGCGTGGCATCAATGGCGGGCTCGAGTGGCTCTAGTTTGATTACGAGGACCTGAAGCCTCCCTTCAGTGACGAAGATGACCACTCCAGTGGTTTTAGCCGGTAGGAGTCCGGCATGCCCCTTCACACTTCCCCGGGGTGGAGGAAGTTCACGTAGAATTTCCACTGGAGGCCAATAAAAAAAAAAACAACTGTTGGGTTTCAACCCCAGGCGGGTTAGAACTGTTATCCTTTATCGAGCGGTTATCCTTAGAGGATGCTCATTTTTCAATAGAATAACACCTGTTTGAACAACTTCTTTCTCCATACAATTTATTTTTTCTCTCCTCAATATTTTGTTTTATACTAGCTGGGACCCGCGGTTTCACCCGCGTTTAATTTAAAAGAAATTTAGAGTACTTCGACATAGACACTTGACACAGAATATATATATTGGATTTCAAGGGTTTTAGCTTTTACGCGGAACCCTAATTATTTTTCTAAAATAAAAGTAGCCTAAGTTATTCCTTATAACATCAGCTATCTGCCAGTGAAGGTCCCGTCAAAATCGGTCCAGCCGTTTCGGAGATTACCCGGAACAAACAGACAGACAAAAAGTTTAAAAATAGTGTTTTTGTTATAGGTACCGTATATAGTTTCATATGCAATTAGTAAAAAGGTGTTATTTTGACATTACAAACAGACACTTCAATTTTATTTATTTGTATAGATTCTTCATTATTTTGACTATCCTACCGTCAAGGACTATTCCACTTGAACCATACTCCAAAGATAAAAGGTAATTCGAACAAAAGTTACACTAAGCAATCCTGTCCTCTTAATTAGGGAAGCTCTCTCAGAATCATCCACAATACTTGAATTCCGCAACTATGAAGCAAACGGCACTTAACCTTACCGAGAGTCATTAATGAGCATTTGCGGGCTTTGGAGGGCACTTTTGTGGTAAAGGATGGTACCAGCCGTGTCGTCAGAGAGAGCACTTGACGGGGTCGAGGGTGTTTGTTAAAATCCTTTTTTCTTGTATGTTGTGGCGGTATGTTTTGTTGATGTTTCATAAATATCACATTATTAACAATAACAACGCTTCTAGGATGAGTAAGTTGTAGTGGCAATGGGAGGGGTAGATGTTCGTCGCGGGTCGGGGTCAAGGGTTTACTAAGGTTACAATCTCAGGTCGCTGGAATAAAAACGTATACGGATGTATGAGAATGACATTTATGGATCACGTGAAGCTTCTACAGCTTATAAATGTCAATTAGCTTATTGCATTTAATTGTATTCTATATGTTGGTGGTCATAAAATCATAAATTGACTTCTTGTCTCACAGGGCTGTACTTTCCGTTATAGATATGATCAGCGCAGTTTAAAATAAGGTAACCGAAGCTGAACCGGTATCTTAGATCCAGCTTTTCAGGCGATATGATGACTGCGTGTCTCTGAAGTTTGAGCTTATGATCATCGCAATACGGGTTGTTAGGACTATGATTATAATTAAAATGAGGATTTAATTCTTTGGATTGGTGCCGGCTCAGAATAACACCACCCCATCTCATCCTATGGGTGTCGTAAAAGTCGACTAAGGGATTAGCTGGAGGATAGCAGCAGCGTCCTTCGAGTACATTAATAACTCAACTGCGATCGCCAACCCGTCTGCCAAGCGTGGCGAATAAGGCAAAACCCCCCAATGAGCACACAACACACCCATATTGGTCGTTGTGGTGATCTTTGGGGGAGGCCTGTGTCCAGCAGTGGACTTCATTTGGCCGAAATGATGAGAATTTACATCCAACGAAACAAACAAAATCATTTTGCTATAATTCGAAATATATATAGAAATTTGTGTATAAATCTGCGATGTCTTGAGTTTTAAACAAAATTTCTCGCCAGAGACCGTTCCGGTGACCGGACCGCTACCGCGCCATAAATACTTCCCAAATTTTGTTGATCTTTAGCGAATAACCTCACTCTAAAGAAATAAAATAGCGAAGTTTCCTCGTTATTGTTTTATTCCATAAAACAGGATATAAATAAAATAATTATAAACATTCAATTGTTTTGAATTTTTTCGTCATTATCCATGTTTTTGTTTACAACTGTAATTTGTTATCGTAAGCATTTGCTTATTACACAATTGTTTATAGTTGTAATTTGCTGTCGTAAGCATTTGCTTATTACACGATAACGATACCTGTTCGTCGGAGGGTAGGATACTGTTTGATTATCAATTTAAATATATCTTAGTTTTGCACAACGACCGGCTACATGCCGTTCGCATTCAATGACTTCTAGTGACCTTCACCAGTTGCCGACATAGCTGCAAGGATTCGTGAGCTGAAATGGCAATGGGCGGGGGACCTAGCTCATAGCGCGGATGGCCTATGGGGGAGAAAGGTTTTCGGGTGGGCACCGCGCACCGGGAGACGCCATTTGGGACAGCAACAGAAGAGCCAGAACGGTTTTAAAAAAAACACTACTCACTAAAAGCGTGAGCTTTGCGTCCAAGAGGAATAAAAAATTGAAAATTCCCATTTCACAAGCACCGTGACCATTTTAAAATGAATGAGAAATTAAATTAATGAAATTATGATGATGATCTGGCACCTATGAAACGCCAGAAATTGAGTTGTCCGGTTTCAAATCAATTTTCAATTTCAAGAGCAATCAACTCAATGGACATTACAATATTGATTAACACATTATGGTAAAATTTTAGGGATAATGTGATAAGAAGTACGTGAGTAAGATACCACAATAATCTATTTACCATGGCAGTTATCGGCTGAACATTCCCGACAGACGCGGCGTGCTTTTCACGAGCATTTCACATGCATCTGCATTGCTTAGATCTACTATACGTAGATACAATAACAACGGATAACAACGATACTACCAATAACAACGATACTACCAATAACAACTATACTACCAATAACAACGATACTACCAATAACAACGATACTACCAATAACAACGATACTACCAATAACAACGATACTACCAATAACAACGCCGTCACCAGCAAGACATGCTTACTAAGAAGCATGACAGGCCAGCAACGGGGACAGAAAATATAGGATATACGATGCTCACATTTATAGATTTGTGTGAATATTATAAATGAGTACCACAAAGAAAATTTGCCGTTGCTATGCGCCATACCTAAATTTAAAACATTCGTGCTAGCTACAAGAAACAACTGGAATAAAAGCGGTGTTAATTTAGGGACAAAACTATTCCAAGAAACCAAGAATATTTACCGAAAACCTACAACTTTATTTAGTTAAAATAAATTGAATCTGTCACTTAAAACCCCGATATCGACATAAACTTCCAAATCGTAACCGACGGTACTTTTCTCGCATTTATTGAAACGGAAACATAATTTCCCACAAAGAACTGTTACAAATCATTGCCGTGCCCGAAATCTTATACAAACCGCAAGCACCGGCGAATCTTCTTATTATTCTTAGGAAGGCTTACAGACGATGCGGCCGCAGAGAGAATGCTTTGCTGACAATTGGCCCTTGTTTAATAAACGTTACTATTTGTAATAGACAATTACATTGTCCGATATAGAAAAAAGAAAGAATAAATTAAAGAGGAATTACAAAGTTAGCTAGCTATATATAAAAATTTAATGTTCGTTTGTTCAAAATCGCAAAAATCCTATAGTTCTAATAAAACACTTTTAAACGGATTCTATCGCGTATATTTTAGATTTTTGTTTTCCTGCGACCACTTTGCAGCATTCGAAACGTCAGGAAAAACTCTAAAATATACGCGATAGAATCCGTTTAAAAGTGTTTTATTATAATGTGTAATACTCGCGAAAACCTAAGACATTATTCCCCGAAAGTTCTTTACCGATCGTTTTAAAAAAATAATTCATGTCATATAAACGATTCAATTATCTTTGACGGCCAACTTCTTCATACTGTCTAAGGCGCTATTTGTTCTAAGCTGCTACGCAGACCATTTGCAGTAGCCGCTACGAGAAATGCGGTAAGCGATACTACGCGGTATGCAAGCGAGGCGTGCGGTACAAAATGCGCTTAAAATTGTTACAGCTACTTGTTGTTTAGAATTTGAGTTTAGATTGTACGGTATTTTATGAACACTTTTTGTCTATTTATTTACTGTTTATTTTTTGTCCCACTAGTGATTATTTGGGATTGGATTTTTCCTTCTGTCACAGACATAAATATCACATACACAAACACTCAGACCCGGAACGACTATATATATATATATATATATAAGTATGGTATATATGTATCGTAGACTATATATATATATCATACACGGGCCATATTGTATATATATATATATACGATATGGCCTGTGTAGGAATCGAACCCACAACCCGTAGCGCAGACACCGAATCGTTTAGCTACTTCGCTAACATGCCGTCTAAAATAGTAAAAGCTAGATATTTTTATCTGCCTCTAGTCACGGGTTAATCGCCTCGGCAAAGAGGAACCCGATCTTTCGATAGGCTTACGCGCTCCGGAATACGCAGCGTGGGATGTCATCCAACGAGGTGGACAGACGACCGGGTGAAGGTCGCTGGGTGATGTTGGATGCGGGTGGCATGTCACCGCTGGACCGACCATGGAAATCTATGGGGGAGGCCTATGTTCGGCAGTTGACAAGTTTTGGTTGATATAATGATGATGATGACGCGGGCACATAGTTCCAACACGCAGAGGCCCTTTAGAAAATTTTAATCTAAAATGTAATGGGACACTAACCGGGGTTTTTCCATTACTGCACTATAAAATGCAGTCTCGGATTGTCCCTGAAGGTGTAAACCTATTGTATGAAATGGAAACTACAATTATAATAATATATAATATACCATATAATAGTTTGCAATGGGTGCTTAATGGGTTAAATACCTACTCCTAAAAACGGCGTCTGCCTTTCAACCTTTTTAGTGAAATTCTGTGGCAGACGGTGCACTACTACAGAAGACAGGAAGTAACAATGGTGTATAGAGTTGAACCCTATGAGTGCCCGCAGGATTTTCAACTCTGGCTTGCTTTTGTTGGCCGATCAGATGGGGCCGCTAGAGCTATATATGCTCGGGGGTGAAAGTGTTTAATGGCGTAATAACGGAAAAACCCGCTCCGAGTCATCGAGACGCGTGATGTTGAAACCTGTGCTGGACCTCTCAACACCCTGAGCCACTCACACCATTGTTACTCCCTGTCTTCTGTAGTAGTGGCCATTTAGGGGGCCTATCTTGTGAGTGGCGAGTCAACCAGTAAAGGCAAGCCGGAGACGAGGCCGGGACCGACTCTCTGGAGCATTCGGGTACGCAGTGTTGCCACTCACATTCTGCTCGCCACAAGCTGCCCTGCGTTGTGTAAGCTTCATAATAAATCTCCTTGAGATATACTTTTTCGTCTAAAAAGGCAGGAAAAATTCAAGCAGCTGCTTTAATCTGCCCTCCAGGATTACGTTATCCCATGGTGAGATAACGACTTTATATTATTACTAGTTGTTGCCCGCGATTTCACCCGCGTGTTCATTTTTATCAATATCTATACAAATATAGCCTATATCACTTAGCCATAGCGTAGCTGTCACATGTAGTGCATTATTTTATGTATCACCAATATATTTCGCAGTCCGCGCCAAGTAATGACTTTTATAGGCAAATGTTTGATACCTTGGTTTACATTATTGCAAATTACAAAGGGAAATCCTTTAGGCCCATGTTACTTTCTGATAGTGTAGCTTTCTATAGGTGAAAGAATTTTTAAAATCGGTTAAGTAAACTGAGTTTATCAATTACAAACATAAATACAAAAAAAAAACCTACATCTTTATAATATTAGTATAGATTTTGGTATTATAGATCTGTATACTCTCTGTCTCCCTCTCGGTCTCCCCCTCTCTCTCTCTCTCCAAATTGTACATGATTGCATATTAAACAGGTACCTATTACATATATTATATCGACAAAGCTCCTTCGCCTCAAAGTAGGTTATGAATAATTCCTTTTGAAACGTTAATAATATGCCAGATCGATATTGTAATCTATATTCATGAAAATAAAGCTAATAATAGACTAATATTCCAGGCGGGTTTATTTACCAACGCAGATACTTCAGATAATATTTCTGCCAATATTCGTTTAGTAATTCATTTTATTACTAGATTTTAGGTAAATATAAAATCTCTTTTTGTAACGACCCTTCCCGTCCCCTGATTTCTCCTGTAATGTGAGTACAGCTTACAGGCATCAATCTCAAATGGACAACACCTATACCCGAAACTATTTGTAGCCCATACAAATATTTACTCCGACCGGAAATCGAACCTGCGTTCGATTTAATTTTATTCCGTGTGATATCCGGATTAAGGATACCACCACTCTATCTTCTCCCGTGGATATCGTAAAAAGCGACTAAGGAAATTTAAACCAGAGGAATAGGCAGCCGCGTCCCTTCTGTAGAACAGTGGTAAGTACTGGCAAATTCCCCCCAATATTACGACATAATTGAGGCAATCTATGCTGAACGGCCTTTCGCCTTTATTAAGCAACGGACCTCTTTTGGCTGATATGTCGGTGATGATCCGTAGCGCAGAATGTCAATCGCTTAGTCACTGCACCGATTCACTGCTTTACCTGTACTAAATTACTCAATCTGCCTGGACTACGTAAAACCGACCGCTACGCAGCAGCTTCTCAAAACTACCAGCCACGAGAAATGTATATGGTACATATTAACAAAACGGTCTTTTCTCAGTGAAAATTTAATTCTTAAAATTACATTTATATCCGTGTGCTATCCGGATTAAGAATATAGCACCACTCCCAGCTCCTGCCGTGGAGGCGACTAAAGGACTCTAAACCAGAGTGATGGGCAGCAGCGTCCTTTATGGGGAACAGTAGCCATTCTGCGCTCACCAACCCGCCTGCCAAGCGTGGTGAGTACTGGCAAATTCCAATATGATGACACAGTTGTGGAAATCTATGGGGGAGGCCTTTGTTCAGTAGTGGATGTTGTATGGCCGATCTGATGAACATTCCACCCCACCATGCTCGATTTATGTCCAATTCCTTTGCTGTCTCAACAATCAAACTCTGGAATGCGCTTCCCCTCGATATAAAGAAAGCTCCGAGTAAATTCACTTCCAAACGTAAAATGCGTGAACACTTCTTTAAATCGTTACAATGTTGATCATTCAAAATAGCCTTAATATATTAGCCTTAATATTTATATCAGATAAGATATTTATATATTCTCTTTAATTTTATATAATTATGCAATATATAGTATCTATTTTTATATTAGGTATATATACTAATAACTTGTAAATATATATTACGTATTTATTCCTCTTTTAATTCAATTTGTCATAATGATGTGCAACAATGTCCCAACATTATCAATAGCTTTGTTTTTGTACCTCATTTGAGGCGCTTTTTTAAACCAAATGTTGACTGGTAGAGAATGCCTTATGGCTTTAAGTCCGCCTTGTATACCATCAATGTACATAGACGTTTAAATAAATAAATAAATAGCATCTACCCATCTCATCCCGTGGGTGTCGTAAAAGGCGACTATGGGATTAGTTGGACGAAACCAACGCGTCCTTTGAGTGCAGGAAACCCTGTAAGAAGTCTATGGTCTTAAATATCATGACAAATCTTTCAATATTGTGCGTAGCAACTTACGTTTGCAGTTGGAATGTACGGTAAAACATCGTGCTTCGTGCTCCTGAAAATTCTTAACATTCCATTCCCACCATACTGGAGTTATGTCCAATTTTTTCGCTGTCTCAACAATAATACTCTGCATCGCGCTTCTCCTTCATATAAAGAAAGCTTCGAGTAAATTCACTTTCAAACGTAAAGTGCGTCAACACGTCTTTAATTCGTTGCAATTCTGATCGTAGAAAACACTCTTTGTCATTTCAAGCGTTAAAATATTTATGTCAGATATTTTTATACGTATCTATTCTATTTAATTTTGCAATACATATAGTATCAATTTTTATATTAGAATATGTATGTATCTCTTTTTAATACACTTAGTCATAATGATGTGCCCATTTCCAACATTATCTGTAAGTTTATATTTGTAACTCTTTTGAAATGCTTTTTTAACCTCATGCCTCATGGCACTAAGTCTACCTTGTGTACCATCAATGTTCATAGAAGTTTAAATAAATAAATATTACAAATTTTAGGCACAAGCGAACCTGCGGGCTACCGTATTTGCCCTCACTAATAACGCCGCTCCTCCGCTTCCGCTGTCATCATCATCTCTGAGGTCCGTGGTCAATACGTGTCCAATGTACTTGAACTGATATACACCAGCTTGTGGCATTTCACCCAGTTATGGCAATCTTATTGTAAAGTAGATTAATTATCCTTGTACCTAAAACATGTGTGTATTTTTATCCTGGTCCATAAAATATGTATGTATTTATAACACATTTTGGCTTGAATTATACTCACATTGTTTTTACAACTCTATTGTAATATTGAAACTGTAATATTTACACATATCTTAATAAGAATATCCTTCCATGAAGTCCTAGCTCTTCTCTAGAGAGTCCTCTAGAGGACCAACTTGGAAGCGTGCAACTATTTGAAGTTTGACTATTTATAAGTGCTTGCAGATCGTTTCATGAATGACACTCGTTTGCCTTTGAATTTGAATAATTGCAAAAAGCAGCATTGTTTTGGGTAGCTGAAGTCATTACACGCTCAAATGCCACAAAAATACTCTGCATATTACATATAGGTATAGCTATATAAATATGTAGTACATTTTGGCTGTAGATAAAAGTCTATTCCGAACATATTACAACACGTAGTATAAATTTATGAGGTCAGTATTGGTGTGATAAATCACAGAAAGTGGAGGATGCCAGTAGTTGCAATGCAATATGGCCTGCGTGCTACACATGCGAATTGACGGCTTGATATGTTGGTGAAATCAATACATAATACATGTGATCATATGACTTTAACTCATTATTATTCAGTGTTTTATTTTTTTACATTCAACTGGTTTATGATTTGATATTTACACTTTTAAGAGGTTTAGACTTTACTATGTTTAATGTAGGAATATTGTCTTTATATAACCTGAATTTTCGAGAACATTGTACACATAAATATTTTAACATAATTTTAAAAGAGGTAACCATGGAGTTTCTTGCCCGTTCTTCTCTATAGGAAATCTACATCTTGGAACCTGGCAACTAAGTCTGTCTTGACGATATCATAAGTGCTAATCTTATCTTATATCTTTAAATGAGCAATTCTTGTATATATATAATTGGAATCTCGGAATCGGCTCCAACGATTTTCATAAAATTTAGTATATAGGGGGTTTCGGGGGCGATAAATTGATCTAGCTAGGAATCATTTTTAGAAAATGTCATTTAATAGGCGTTTGAGTAGTCTCAACTGAAAAATATGACTCTTCCTGACATCTATTGGCGAATAATAATACTATTTTTTGTGAGCAACTAATTGCTTTAACGACACAACAGCAGGTGGCGTTGTTAAGTAACACGAAAATACCGAGCAAAGCTCGGTCATCCAGGTACTAATGGTTTAAATGAATGAATATTTTTTTTCTTTTTTAATTTAAGATCGTCAGAGGCGACTTTCTTCGGCGTCTATCCCTGTTTGGTGCCATAGACAAAAGAAATGGAACCGCGCAGTCGGAACGGTGCACAGATTAAATAACAACATTTACGGCCGAAATTAATAATCAATGTAATCCAAAATCTTTGGATTTGAGATTGAGTTTGAGGATTAGTCTGTTTTTGTGTCAACTATGATATTAACAAAAAACAGATCATGTTTTTAATCTTAAATCTAAAGATTTTGGATTACATTGATTATTAATTTCGGCTGCTAATCGATTTTCACCACTGTAATCCTACCCTATATCCTAGTAATTATGTGTCACACATAAGTTATTAATATTATAGTGTATCCAGAAAAGCTTATGTAGTTTTAATTTATACAAAAACTGACATCTGTTATTTTATACACTTTTTATTGACATTGAATTCAAACAGATTTTTGACATGTGTTTTATATTAGAATTTTTACGTTTTATTTATATTTAATTTGCATAAATTTTTGACATACAAGTACATTTTAGTACTGTTGTAATTTTTTTATTTTTTGTGTACATGTATGTATAAATATTGTATATGACAGACTAACGTGTTGCTGGGGAGTTTGTTGCGCCGTTTCTTCTCCCCAGCTTAAACACTAGGAAGCGGTGAAGGGTGGGCTTAATGGGTGCTGTCTAATGTTGACGTTCAAAAGAACTAATAATTTAGTCTATTTGAATAAATGATTATTTCATTTCATTTCATTTCAGTATTTTTAAATATAATTATGTGTAATCTATACACACAATGTTACGATAAAACCCTTTAAAACGTCTTCATCGCGTATATTATAGATTTATGTTTTCCTACCGTTTTAAAGTGTTTTATTATGATGAGTCATAATCACGAAAACCGTGAAAGAAAAGATCACTATTATATTATATACCTATGTTTCTATATTCTTACTACATATAGTACATAAGTACATTATACCTATATTTTATAATGCCGTAAATTTGGTAATTTGCCGTGTGGTGCCGGCTCAGAATGCCACCACCCCATCTCCTCCCGTGGTTGTCGTAGAAGTCGACTAAGGGATTAGCCGGAGGATGGGCAGCAGCGTCCTTCGAGTATATTAACAACTCAACTGCGATCGCCAACCCGCCTTCCAAGCGTGGCGATTATGGTAAAACCCCCCAATAAGCCCAAACTCATCCATATCGGAAGTTGTGGTGATCTTTGGGAGAGGCCTGTGTCCAGCAGTGGACTTCATTCGGCCGAAATGATGATGATGATGATGAAATTTGGTAACAATAAACATAGGCTGCAGCTGATCAGATACCGTTGCAGCATATGCTTTGATGAGACCTTTTTGACCTTATACCGGCCATGTCGCAATGCTATTTCTATCTTTATTTAACTTTATAATTCTGTTTCCTGCGCAGGTCCTTTTTTTCTTCTTTCTTTATTGTATCCTCGGATGCCGCAAGGCAAATTAATAATAGCAAAATTACTGAGATACATAAGGACACTGAGAAGACAAAAGCGTTCGGGAATACCGTTGACGGGCGCTAGTCCACAGATCGCGTCGTGCCATGAATTCCATCTTTAAACCACCAAGACGTCGAGGGCAGACCGTAACACAGCGCACAGCGAGGCTTGGGGGTAATCTTTATAATCGTCCTCGAGAAGTCTGGGGGGCGGCCTTTTTACAGTTGCCTCGCCTCTGCTAAAGGGGGTGACCGCTTTACAGTCATCCCCTCTGAGATGTGCCTAAAGGGATGGCACAAAATGGGCGCCTCTAGTGTGATCTTACGAGGATTTGGAGCCCACATACAGCCCCCCCATTCTGTGCCGAGGAAGACCGCTCCAGTGGTTTTATCCGATAAGAATCCCGTTCAGCCTTCCCGAGGCGGAGGAAAATCATGATGAATTTCTACTGCGGATCAATAAAGGAAAAGAAAAAATAAGGCATGGTACTTACCACCAGGTTAATAAACTGCTCTTCTCGTCACCAGGTTGTATAAAAGAAGTATCAAAACGCATAACATCACGTAAAAATCTAATAATACTATTCAACATTTCGAATTGGCGAACTTTCCAACATTTCGTTTCGACCGGGCACTGGCACCTTTCCTACTAAACCGAAACTTTTCTGGTGACTGCCACTTCTCGCCGCCCCTTCAATACCTTGAACACCCGTGCTCTAGCCACATCATATCAGCAAAAAGACGTGCACTGCTGATCATAGGCTTCCCGCATTGCGACCAAGCGCGTCGTCGAGGCCGTCCTGCCGCTCTTCGGAGCCTGGCTCAGAAGGAGCGAGCGCGTCACCTATCGCCTGACGCAGGTGCTCACCGGGCACGGTTGTTTCGGTGCGTACCTGCACAGGATAGGACGCGAGGCCACGGCACAATGCCACCATTGTGATAGCGACCAGGACACCGCACAGCACACGCTCGAGGCGTGCCCTGCGTGGGCCGCCGAGCGGCGGATCCTGGTCGATCGGATCGGGCAAGATCTCTCTCTGCCAGCAGTAGTGTCGGCTATGTTGGCAGAGCACGAAAACTGGAATGCAGTGGTCTCCTTCTGTGAGAGCGTCATGCTCCAGAAGGAGACCGCAGAGCGGGATCGGGAGAGGGCCGATCCCGCTCGAAGAAGAAGGAGACGGCGCCGGGGTAACAACCGCCCTGGCGCCTAATTCCGATACGCCTGAAAACCCCTGCCGTTGCTATAAGGTGGGGGACCTCTGGGTTCGCGGGTGCGTAGATTGGGGAATCTGCGTGCCCACACCAAGCGACCCAAGAGAAGACGGTAGCACGCATGTGGTCACGCGCTGCCGTGGGACGCTTTGGGGGATCCTTTACAATCCCCCTGGGGGGGTGACCGCTTTACAGTCACCCTCTCCGAGATGTGCCAATAGGCGTGGCACTAGTGGGCGGCTCTAGTGTGATCATACGAGGACCTGGAGCCTCCCTTACGTGCCGAAGATGACCGCTCCAGTGGTTTTAGCCGGTAGGAGTCCGGCATACCCCTTCGCCCTTCCCCGGGGCGAAGGAAGTTCATGATGAATTTCCACTGGGCACCAATAAAAAAAAAAAAAAAAAAAGGCTTCCCGCATAGATTTTCGCATTTTGGGGGGAATTAGATAGTACTCAACTCACCTCACTCAATTCACCACGCTTGGCAGGTGGGTTGTTGAGCGTAGTATGGCTACTATTCTTCAGACTCCGAAAAGTAACACGCCATATAATATGCAAATAGGAACAACGATATATGTATATATAATTGACCATTAAACCCCCCAAATGCCCCGTTCAAGTTACTGAATTTTCCCTCAACATACCCAGTTAAAATATACAACCCTGAGTTTACGTACGTATCTTTATCTTTGACGTCAGAGCTACCTGTGGCTTCGGTCCCGGTATGCAAGGGCAACTGAGCGTAAAAGTAGGTAAGGGCCACGTTAGAAGTGTAGTGAGACAATTTGTCCGCTGCATAAACCAAAGCTGTTCCGAATTTCCTTTACTAAATCGCCCTCTCAGCTTGTTGGCGGTAATATTCAAAATATTAGTTTATCACTACACATTCCGTGTGATGTCCGTTATTTTTTTTTTTTGTATGGTTTCCGTATTAGTTATATAGACCCACTCCATCTCCTCCCATGGATGTCGTAAACGGCGACTAAGCCAGACCGTAAGCCAGAGGGATGGGCTGCAGCGTCCCTTCTATGGAATAGCCATACTGCGCTCACCAACCCGCCTGCCAAGCGTGGTGAGTACTGGCAAAAACCCCCCAAAATTACGACACAATTGTGGAAATCTATGGAGGAGCCTATGTTCAGCAGTGGACCTATAAATGGCACATATATTATTATAGGTACAAGTCCATATTATGTTAGTAGGTAGATACATAAGCTATGTTAGTAAAATTTAAAATAATTATTATTTTGGACATGCATGAGCGACCAATGCCTCAGATTTGGCTGTCCACTCAGTCTGACACCACGCTCAGAAGCGTGTGGGTGCTACCCTTTATGCGAAACCACCGGAAGACCGTTCTTTTGCGACGCACCGCCTGGAAGCTGTCCGTGCCGTGGTCGGCGAACATGCCGGAGGCACTGCACCTCCACGGGAGCCCCAACAGACCCCTGAACGCGTTG
The DNA here is from genome assembly GCA_947459985.1 of Diloba caeruleocephala. Taxonomy (NCBI): domain Eukaryota; kingdom Metazoa; phylum Arthropoda; class Insecta; order Lepidoptera; family Noctuidae; genus Diloba; species Diloba caeruleocephala. The sequence continues at coordinate 6,909,431 of OX381627.1, read as the reverse complement.
TTGTACTCGACGCGCAGAACATTGCAGGCTTTTTAGTGTAATTGCTCCACAGGTTGCACGTGTGTAACATTTAGCTTTTGAATAGTGCAACTTTAACGTCACATGAGCATTGCGCAAAACATATTACTCCTTACTGACAATGCCCTGCGCTCCCTATCCATTTATATATCGATTTCCAGTACAATTTGCATACAAAAACATATTACTCCTTACTGACAATGCCCTGCGCTCCCTATCCATTTATATATCGATTTCCAGTACAATTTGCATACAAAAACTATGTCAAACAATGTTTCGACAGTAATTTTCGACTCACCAGAGATTATGGTACGCCATCTATTACATGATATTAAATACCAATTACCGAATATGTGAAATTTGTGTACGACATACCTCCGCCTAATCTTACGACACAGAAATTTACCTCTGATTGTACCTACATGCTTATGTTTAACTTTGACGTCAGAGCTGTGTGGCAACAGAGCGTAGATGTAAGTGCTACGGGAAATGGCAGAAACGTAGCAAGATAACTTGCTTTTCTAAAATGAATCAACCGGCAGCTACAAAACTGCAGTGCTACGCCACTACGCTAAATTACTTTCGTAGCTATTTATAAGACTTATTTTTTTCACTTCTATTAAAAAATTACGTCATACTTTGTGGCATTTCAAAGATGACTGCCAACACTCTCAACCTCATTCTGCTGTTTTGAGTGAATTTACAAGGACAACACTGTTATATATATATATATATAAATAAAATAATGTCATAAAAATAATCAGCACTGAGATGTGATATAAAATATTGTGCTTAAATATGATTTGCTATACTATTGCATTAGGTGAAAACCAACTTATGCGTGGAAGAGTCTAGCTGTAGTCATTAGATTGATAATATATAGCTTGTAAATGGCTCGACCGCGGAAGTATCACCCCAACACAGACTACCGCGAAGTAGCAACATTACTGACAGTAACAGTGTAAATATGGTAGAAATACGACATGGGCCTTTAAGGTAAACATGCTTTGGGATATGTAATAAAGATGGGCTTCTATATTATAAAAATAGTTGCTAGTCAGCCAAACGATGTCCACTGCTGAACAAAGGCCTCCCCCATAGATTTCTACATTTATGTAAATCTGGGGGTAACGTGCATGAGCGCTGTATGGCTACCGTTCACCAGACACCACACGGATTGTACAGGATGATATATTATTTATTAGAGGCAATGCAGTTCTAACTAAGAAGGACGTTTGAAAATCAAAATTATAGGTGAATTTACGCCAAACAAAAAAAATTGAAAATGGAAGAAAACAAAAGGATAAACTAGGATTAACGGTTAATAGTGACTTATAAGTGCCAATTACGCTAATTGGTAATAGAAAATTTTTCAATCTTCCCAATAACTCCACTATCAAAATTTCAAACGGATGAAGTCGCAGGCACAGCAACGTCGGCTATAGTGTGATCTGACGAGGACCTGGAGCCTCCCTTCGGTGCCGAAGATGACCGCTCCAGTGGTTTTAGCCGGTAGGAGTCCGGCATACCCCTTCGCCCTTCCCCGGGGTGAAGGATGTTCCATGTAGAATTTCCACTGGACATCAATAAAAAAAGGCACAGCAAGGTGGGGTGCGACGATTACGGAATGAATCCTGCACCCCCAGTGACGAAGGGGCACTGATTAAAGTCATCCTATACTGGTGTTAGGTCTCTTACTGGAAGAGGCCGGCTAGGTAGGCACCACCCTAATGCCAGATATACGCCGCTAAGCAGTGTTGAAATTTTAGACATTACTGTGCTCCGGTGTGGAGTTTGGCTGGTGAAATTACTAAAGAGTGCTAATTGTTATGGTAAATCATACCGCCTACCCGCTGACACCAAGTTGTAAAAAAAATGTGTGTAAGTACGTGATGTATTGCCACAGCATGAAAATAAAAAAATTTGGTCATTAAGAATCTGATACCTCCACCTTTCCCGAGGCGAAGGAAATCCATGAATATTGAAGACAAAAACAACATATGTGTGCTTAAATTTTATCTCAAATATAATCCGTCAATCACTGAATCATGACACAATAATGGGACAAATATAATATCCATAAAAATTGAGTAAAGCCCCGATCATTCAATTTTGACAGGCTATTTTGCCCTTAAGCTTCGATTCATTCGCATTATGATGTATTCAATTTTGTAAATTTGAGTAACAAAAGATTTGAAAAAATAAGTAGCTATCTCAGGATAACGGCGTGATTGGCTTGCAATATGAGATCAAACACCAGTCTGCAGCACTGCTATTCTTGTGTAAGAACGAAACTCTAATTAACACACGAACTCGAAATTGCATGCATTTATTTTATATTCATATCGGCCATTTATACGTCCACTGCTGAACAAAGGCCTCCCCCATAGATTTTCACAACTGTGTCATCATTTTGGGGGGTATTTGCCAATACTCACCACGCTTGGCAGGCGGGTTGGTGAGCGCAGTGTGGCTACCGTTTCACAGAAGGGACGCTACTGCCCATCCCTCTGGTTTAGATTCCCTTAGTCGTTTTTTACGACATCCACGGGAGGATATGGAGTGGTGCTGTATTCTTAATCCGGACACCACATGGAATACGGAATTTATGTTGACAGTTAATTGCATATGTACATATATATGTCCTTGAAAACTCGTCAGTCGATGACTAGATGTAACAAAGTTCATTAATAGTTTGAGAACTATTCTATATACAGATATATAGAAACGAAAGAAATTAAAATAGTTAATTGGTCTCAAAACACATGTTAGTTATAACTAATATATTCAATGTGCCATTTAACGCTCTGGCGTCTAAATTGGACTTTATTTCATATATTTTTGTTGCTTCTACATTTTGTAAATGTGTGAACTTCGTCGACTTTATTAGTGTTATGCATTAATTGTTATCAGTCTCCTATTGTATGAAGCGTATGGTGGAGGCAATTGTCTGTTTTGTTATTGTGTGTATTTTACATTTAATCAGTCTACTTTGTTCGCACATACCTAGCTTATTACAATGTAATAACCTATTTCTAATATAACTTTTTTTGAAAAGAGTATATCCATGGACTTTCGTGCCGGCCCTTCTCCATAGGACCAACTTTTCCGAACCGTGCACTTAATTGTTGATTTTTCGTAAGACCCTATAAATATTGAATTGAATCAAATAAATGTATGTAAATATCTATCTATCTTCTAAACCGGATGTAAGTGAGATCGTAACAAAAATGGATACAATGGATTTAGTACCTGATTCTGGAACCTTGCATCGGCCTTTTTATGAATTTTCACGGTTGGTTACGCAATGCTCGGCGCGGTCTGTCTATGGATGGATGGCCGTATAGTAACAGAGCGTGATTTACTATGTCAGCTAAATGGACTAGATTTTCGGGCCATGAGGTATTGAAAGGGCGATGAGAATTGTTGGAAACTAGAAAATCAATAGTCGTGACAGTTCCCCCCGGGACGAGTTACACCGTTGAAAACTTCGCCAAATACAAAACTTGAGTGGTGTAACTAGAATTTTACGTGCTATATATATTTGAGGTTTAAAAAAATAATTTTGTCGATAAATAATCACTAAAGGCTTTACGTTGCCCCAGTTATATCAGCCTAGCAGCAGTTCAAGACCTTCACATCAGGCCTTTGTTTTGATTTCACCCGGTGGAAATACATCATGTACTTCCTCCGCCCCTGTGAAGAGTGGTTGGCCGGACTCTTACCGGCTACAATCACCGGAGCGCTTATCTCCGGCACAGCAGGGGAGGAACTCGCCAACAATCAGACTGGAGCCGCCTCACAGAGGACTAGAGGAGGGGAGGCGACTGTATAGAGGCCGCACCCAGGCTGATTAAATGGGGATTGTAATGGATCCCCCCGAAGCGTCTATTTGTGCTGTGCTGCGCACACGACAGAATTGTAAGGGGCTATCCGCACATTCAGAGCGTGGTTCTCGGCCACTTTTACCACTGCTTGCTTGAGACCCTGCATAGTTAACTGAGCGTCTCCATGTTTCCTCGGGCAAGTAAAATCGTCGGTCCCGGTTGATGTAATTAGACGGCAGTCGTTAAGCCAAGTTGGAGCATTTGGGCGGCTTGAAAACTCTGACACAAGGCTGGCCACTAACCATATGAAAAAAGAAAGAAAGGTGTTTAAAACAAAGACGCGAAACACTTACTTTGCTGCGGAAACTAATAACAAATTTACTGCAACAATGTATAAACCAGTATGACTTAATTTACCGCGCCAACTGAACCACTATTTTGTTTGATAACATTAAAAAAGGTGGTGTTTTAAAATACCTCGTAATCATAAAACCCTGTGAACGTCCACTACTCACAGTATTGACATCGCCATAATCACCAATCACCACACATGGCAAACGGATTGGTGATCGTAGTTTTGTTGATAATACCGAACCGGAGAATACTATCCACCTTATTGACATGTAAATAAGAAAGAAAGGAAATACATTGTTTGATCTGTGCAACTGAGATGTCATAAAACATTTACAAGATTTTAATTCATATAAACCGTTTACAGACACTTATATTAGTCGAAATATAGTTGCCACGTTCCAAGATGTAGTTTTCCTATGGAGAAGAACGGGCAAGAAACTCCATGTGTCATCATTTCGGCCGAATTAAGTCTATTGCTGGACATAGGCCTCCCCCAAAGATCACCACAATGACCGATATGGGTGTGTTGTGTGCTCATTGGGGGTCTTGCAATAATCGCCACGCTTGGCAGACGGGTTGGCGATCAAAGTTTAGTTGTTAATGTACTCGAAGAACTCTGCTACCCATCCTCCGGTTAATCCCTTAGTCGACTTTTACGACACCCACGGGATGAAATGGGGTGCTGGCATTCTGAGCCGGCACCACACGGCATACGTGGTTACTCGTTTTAAAACATGTAGAAATGGGCTTCTCAAATCCTCAGCACAAAAACACTCATAGCATTCGTTATATTATTGAAACATTAATACCAATCATATTTATCTTCCATTGCGTATCAACGGGATCAACCCTTTACGAAACCCACGGGCAAAAACGGGGTTCTTACTGTTTACAGAAAATTGCAGCAACATACTTTGTATTATTCATGCAACTATTTACAAACTACACACGTCAAAGTTTACGTCGATCGCATTAAAGGTAAATTTAGAAATTCTATTGCTATTATCGTACGTTTATTGTTGGCTTAATTAAGTTCACAATTGAACTGATTTAGTGTTGAAGAGTAAACAAACAGGTGAAGTTTGTTGCAACTCTAATTTTGGATGTATTTCAAGGGCTCAGTTCCCTGTCCATAAATCCATTGTTATACAAAGGACGTAGGGGCTTATGGATCGAGTGCGGTCCAGTACAAAAGGTACGGTCAGAACACCAAAGACATGTTGAACTCGCGTGGAGAGGGTTCCGAAATTGCAAGATGTAACAATATAAGAACAAACTTAAAATTGTAGTTGAAAAACATGGGCTCGCATACATTCCAACTGCAAACGTAAGTTTGTACAAACAATATTGAAAGATTTCCCATGTTATTTTAAGACCATAGACTTTTTACACTAAATTATAAAATAAATATATTTGAGACACACAACATGCATTTAATATATTACAAGATACAGTTTGCAAAACTTTATTCTTAAATTTTCTATTTGACCCCACAAAAGTGACCCCCATATTCAAAATTCACTTATTTACGTTACACGACCGTGTTTGGATCGCCGAAATCCATTATGTGTACCAAATTTCAACTTAATCGGTCCAATAGATTCGGAGCAAATTGGCTGTGACAGACGGACAGACAGACAGACTAGTGATCCTATCAGGGTTCCGCCGTTTTTTCCTTCGGACGTTCGGAACCCTAAAAATAATGCCCGCAAGTTGTAAGAGTGTTGTCTTCGTCACATTCCCTATATTCTATACATTCACACTCGGTATCCATGAATAATGGTGTGTGAGGGTTGTGCGAGTTCGTTAAGCTATTGGACTTATGTAAACTTTGATGTAAATGAAACATGTAACTGTTTTATTCTAAACTAGCTGGGACCCGCGGTTTCACCCGCGTTTAATTTAAAAGAAATTTAGAGTACTTCGACTTAGACACTTGACATAGAATATATAGATATTGGATTTCAAAGGTTTTATTTTTTTGCGCGGAACCCTAATTATTTTTCTAAAATAAAAGTAGCTTAAGTTATTCCTTATAACATCAGCTATCTGCTAGCGAAAGTCCCATCAAAATCGGTCCAGCCGTTTCGGAGATTACCCGGAACAAACAGACAGACAGACGACAGATAAAAAAATTCAAAATTGATTTTCGTTATATGTACCGTATATACTTTCATATGCATTTAGTAAAAAGCTGTTATTTTGACATTACAAACTGACACTTCAATTTTATTTGTTTGAATAGATAAACAATTTAAAAGATGCGTGATTATAATCCGTCCATTTGATATTTTGTGCTCGGTCTAACAATCTGCTCGTGAAAGCTACTGGCAATCCATCTGATATACATTATTCCTTTTCGCCTCTTTTGACGCCCACGCCACGAAATGAATCGTTATAGAAGTTACTACCTTACCGTGCTATATTTAACATATAGCCTCGTTACCGCCACACTGATGAATCTGTTAATTTATACATATATCAATTTTTTTAAATTATATATATGTGGCAACCAAGGCCCAATGATTCATTCATCAGATGACATACATAAAGTATTTTTTCCGGAAAATGTCATGTTATAAAGGTCAAGTATATGTTATGATCATTATATTTCTGTTAATTCATGCCAGTTGATCAGTATAATTAGATAAAAAATAACAGTCATATTTTAGTTCAAAAATCAACCGTTCTCCGCTGTTTAAATATTTACTTCTCTCTACTTTGTTAATAATGTTTAAGTTAATACTAATAACTTTATTGCATAGTCGAAGAAACAGGAGCTGCGGTTAACTTCTAGTAAACTCGCCACGTTTTGTGATGATCAATGAACCTTTACTTTTAACCTTATAGATTCTTTCTATAGGCTTGAATTTTAACATTATTTTTATATTTAAATAAATTTTCCACTTGGTGTCCGGATTAAGAATATAGCAAGTAGCAACACTCCATCTCCTCACGTATGTCGTAAAAGGCGACTAAAAGACTTTTAACCAGAGCGATGGGCAGCAGCGTCCCGTCTGTGAAACAGTAGCCATGCCCCCGAAAATGTCGACACAAACAAACAACTGGCTCCCACGTGTAACCGGGCATTGTGGAAAACTAGGGGGAGGCCGTTGCTCAGCAGCAGACGATCTTTAGCTGATATGATAACGATAATGATGAAGAAAGAAATAAATAATTACACTAGATCCTGTATGTTGCCGCCATCTTTAACTACTACACAGCAGTTGAACACTAGGAACTCCTAGGCACTAGGAACATTTAGGCTCAGGCCTACGAGGCCCGTACGCGGCAAAATTGAAGAGGAACCAAAATTAATAACGTAAGTTCAGTGGCTCGATGATCTTGGTACTGTGGCTGTCTATGTAAAGTTGACGGCGAAAATAAATATCGTCATCACGTTTACCGTCTACTTCACTATTCTTATAAATTAAAGCTGTAAAATGGCAATATCAGACAAGGCGTATGACTGCATATCAGACCAAACCTGTGGTGGCATATCAGACCAGGCCTACGGCGACATATCAATTCAATCCACTCCTGGTGCAACACCAACACCAAAGACAATGAAATAACAATTAACATTGTTAGATGGCGCCCCTTTCCGATAGCTCAAGTCAGTACTGAACATCGACTTTTCTGTAGGTAAATTAACGAAGAAAACACAGGAACTGACTTCGTCATTCGACCATTCAACACAGTGACTGCCGCGCATTAAATACAATAGAAAATATATACCCAATAAGCAGTCACCTGGGACCGCGACGGCGGCGTTCAAAGGCTTAAATAAAACATGGATATTTTCAAAGAAGGACCTCTCTACGCAGAATTAAGTTTGAATTCTGAGTATCAAAACATCTGCACCACTTTGGTTTGCCAACTTACTCTGTTTTATTAAAGCAGATTAAATATAAAACTACGCGCCGTCAAAGGAGAGGTCTGACTGCAGGGTTTTACGTTACGTTTTTATATGTACAAAATTAAATAGACGTAATCTATACAAATAAATAAAACTGAAGCGTCTGTTTATAATATCAAAATAACAGCTTTTTACTAAATGCACTAAGTATATACTGTACATATAACAAAAAAACATTTCTTTTGTCTGTCTGTCGGTTTGTTCCAGCTAATCTCCGAAACGGCTAAACCGATTTTGATGGCACTTTCACTGGCAGATAGCTGATATTATATAGAGTAACTTAGGATACTTATATTTTAGAAAAATAATTAGGGTTCCGCGCTAAAAATTGAAATGCATGAAATCCAATAACATACCCTTATGTCAACTACGTAAAAAAAAAATATATATACAGTAAGTACTCTAAATTAATTATAAATAACCCGATTTCTTTTAAATTAAACGTCGGATGAAACCGCGGGGCACAGCTAGTTACAGATAAATAATAAACATCCATAATGTAACAGTACTTCTTTGGTAGACCTTCTAAGTTTGTTAACAAAACGGTTATGAATAGCAGCCCTTTGCAGTCCCTTGTGTGCCGTTAGAGAGAAATATTCTACTAGTCGAACGGATCAGATGATCAGATGATGAATTGTGTCTGTGGTACTGAGGTCTGGAAGACGAGGTTATGGATTTTTTTTTTTACATTTTGCTAATAACCTTTTTTCTTTGATATTTTAAGACAAAAAGTTGTATGCACTTTTAGGATAGGATAGGAGTTTTAGGATATGTAGTAAAATACAAATAATAATGGTCGTTTGCACCGTTTGTTTGTTTTGCGGATTATTTATCACAGTGTGTTTTTAGGATAGAGAAGGTTGCAACCCGTTGTTTGAATACATCCTTAGTTAGGATACTCACCAAAGAAAGGAAGGTGGAGAATTAAACTAATAATTTCAAACGCTTTCTTCAAAAATTAAGCTCCTTCAGTGAGCACAGTCATCAGCACAAACATGTATACAAGTAATGAAATTCAATAGATTAGATTCTTATTCTTATTCTTTATTGTACAACATTAAACAGATAATACTATAGATTGTTAAATAAAATAAAACATGATTTACAAAGGTGAGCTTAACTCAACATTGAAGTTTCTTCCAGCAAACCTTTTAATGATAAAAAAAATTAGCAAAAAGAGAATAATGAAGTGCGCAATATGCAATATGAAGCGAAATGAGCAATATGAAGTGTACAATCAGGAAGAAAACAGCACTTAAGAATAATGATAAAATACCCAACTATATAGCATGCACATAATATATATATTAAATAAATAAAATCTATAAACTTAAATAAATAAATAACTGTATAAAAAAATATACCTTAAATACATACTTATAAGTTATACTGAAAGGAAATGCTTTTTGAGTCCTTTCTTGAAAACGTCCAGAGAAGGGCTGTCGCGTATTGAGTGTGGAAGAGAATTCCAGAGACGCACTCTGCGTACTGTAAATGATCCATCATAATGGTTGGAGGTGTGATGAGGAGTACGAAGGAGAAGAGGAGAAGATGTAAGACAGGCCCCCCTAGGTACTCAAAGCGCTTTAAATTATGGCTGAAATCAAGATTTTTACATTTCTCAATCCTTCTGTCAGCGATCGACACTATAGACGATTAGAAAGGTAACAAGTGCTAAGCCATAATAACCCTGTTAACAGACATCTATTAGTATTTGAGCGTTATTTGTATCCAACATTTGCAATTCGAGCCAATTATAAGCATTTGCGTAAGAAAAGTATAAGGAATTAGCTTAAAAACATCGATATTTGTGTTATCACTGGTGATAAGGATAGATTAGATAACAGATAACTGATAACGTGAAATTCTTAGCGTTGATTGGCTTACAATATATTTAATAGTAAAAAGGGGAGCCAATCAGGGAATATTAAGTTAATCCTTCCTATGACGAAACTTTACCTTTACTAGAGCCGAAGGCCAAATTTGAATTAATTTCACTCTAAAATATGGCAAATATTGTGATAGAGGTTTTCGTAATTTGAATGTGCATAACGGTTTTTTCCCTATGTAATATATACTTATGTGTTGGATGTAAATAACAGTAAGGTGTGTAAAAAATGATTTCTAAGGTAAAAATATATTGATTTAGACTTGATTTATATTGTTATGAATAGTTTTAGAATGCTATCTTATCAGAGCGATTATTTTAAAAATGGCAAGTATATAAGTGAAATAAGTATATAGAAATATGAAAGGATACCTAATTAACAGATTAAACCGCTTCTGATAAAAATAGCATACACAATGATATAAGTTTTTAATATATAAGTATAATGATGTATTTTTGTGTTTTAAAATATTAAATAAATGAGTAAAATTCCTTAATTAAAGCTATTAAGGTTATGTAATAAATAAAGATAAGTTTTATGCTCTATTTTATGCAAGCAGAAGTGTAGATTAGTAAGGTAAATGACAAGTTAATGTTCTGGAAACTTCTATGTATATGCTTACACATAAATGTCCTTATGTATGATAATAATGTGTGTCATGGTGCATGTTTTGATGCTGTGTATATAGTATATAAGAAAGGTTTTATATAAATAAATGAGATTTGAAGGGTTCGACGATAGTACAAAAATTGTAGAAATAACGCGCGAATTTTGTGTTAAATTTAGTGGTTTCTGATTGGTCGGATTCGGATTGGATAAAAAATATATAAATCCGAGCAATTTGGAAACCAGGGTCCAAGCGTCAGCGATTCCCTCGCTGATGACCGCCCCCCAAACGGCACCGTACCTTCCCGTGCCGTACAACCAACCCGCACCACAAGTGCACTCTCAGAGGGCCACCCCTCCCTCACCCCAATCCACACCCCATCTCAAAACTAACGACCTCTCTGTTTGCCTCGGTCTTCTTAACTCTGTCGACCCGAACAGAGTCGCCCAAATGGCCGCAGCCATTAGGGCAAACCAAGGCCAATACGGCCTCATGCTAGTTCTCAGCGACTTCGCTGACGTATCATCCGCCCTCCTCTCCTACCGCGTTCATCCGTAATGGATTCACAAAGCAGGTGCAGAACAAAACCCCGATCCCTTAAAATAGGCATCTTCAATGCCAACAGCATTAATGGCCAAAAAGATGAAATCGCCTTATTCCTCCGCGACCACCTTATTGACATTATGTTGATACAAGAGTCCTTTTTGAAACCCTCTCACAGGAACCCTAGAATTGCAAACTATGATATAGTGCGCAACGATAGGACCCACTCCCGTGGAGGAGGCACTCTTATTTACTATAAGAGATCCCTTTATTGCATGCCCCTAGATACCCCGTCCCTTTCCAATCTAGAGGCATCTGTGTGCAGAATAGGCATGACAGGTCATCAACCGATCACTATAGTGTCGGCTTACCAATCCCCCAATGCCCAAGACGATCCAATCCAATCGGATCTCGAAGCACTATTCGATCTAGGCGACTCCGTCATAGTGGCGGGAGATCTCAATGCCAAACATGAGTCTTGGAACTGTCTCACTCACAACCACAGAGGAAGTAAATTATACTCCCTCAGTACCCTCCTCAATTTCGACATCATCGCCCCGATGTATCCCACTCACTACCCCAGCAATGTAAATCATCGCCCGGATATACTCGACATAGCACTTCTAATGAATGTCAACCTCAAGTTGCATTCCATTGAAGTACTACAAGAGCTAGACTCCGATCACCGTCCTGTGATCCTTCACCTCACCTCCCGCTTTGGCCCCACGGACACAGGGCTACCCCCTCAGACCATTGTGACGACGGACTGGAGGAAAGTTAGGCAACGCCTCAACGACCCCTCGTCCGCTCAGTTAGATAGAATTCCCGAATGCATAACGTCAGTCGCAGACACGCTAGGCGCGATCGACTCCCTCACCGGGCATGTACAGTCCGTCGTGGACGAGTGTTCACGGCGAGTTCCTGCGATGGAAGACCATCGCATGAAACTCCCTGACGATGTACGTGCACTGATGACGGAGAAGAACGCAGCCCTTAGAGCGTACTCATCTTTTCCCAGCGAACCCAATCGCCTCTTTATGCGCCACCTGCAGCGTGCTGTCAAGGAACGTATTAAGGAATGCCGAGAGGCTAACTGGGATAAGATGTTGGGCGACTTAGAGCCAACCCACCTTGCGTTCTGGCATCTGCAACGGAAACTCAAATCCGAAACATCCAATGCTGTCCCCCCCCTCAACCGTCCCAACCAAAGGCCGGCCTTTGATGACGACGAAAAATCCGAATGCCTAGCTGACAGTCTAGAAGCGCAATGTTCCCCAAGCACCCTACCTGTAGACCAAGCTCACCTCAAAAAGGTTGACGCTGAAGTCGAACGTAGAGCAGCTATTCCGACTGCCGAGGACCCTGACGACCCCCTCCCTCCGGTCACGGCAGACGAGTTCAGAAATCTCGTGAAAAAGATTCACCCTCGCAAAGCCCCCGGCTCTGACGGTATCACCAACAAGGTGATTAAACTCTTCCCCGAACGTCTTATCGCCTTAATGACCGTCATCTTCAATGCGGCATTAAACAATAACCTCTTTCCGCATACGTGGAAACAGGCCACCGTTATCGGTATTCCCAAACCCGGTAAGCCCAAGTGCGAGCCTTCCAGCTATCGCCCCATAAGCCTTCTCAATTCTCTTGCGAAGATTTATGAGCGGATTATCTATTCCCGATTAAAGGATTTTGCCGATTCCAAGAAACTCATTCCCGACGAACAGTTTGGTTTTAGAACCAAACACTCGTGTGTACAACAAGTCCACCGACTAGTTGAACACATCACGTTCGGATTCTCACGCGGCATGATGACGGGAGTCCTCTTTTTCGATGTTGCGAAAGCATTTGACAAAGTCTGGCACAATGGCTTATTATATAAGTTGTATCAACTCGGAGTGCCTGACCGTCTCGTTCTCATCATACGAGACTTCTTGTCAAATCGCAGTTTCCGATATCAAATCACGGGCGCTCCCTCTTCCCCTCACCCCATTAGAGCCGGAGTCCCACAAGGATCCGTGCTAGCCCCACTATTGTTCACACTGTACACCAGTGACCTCCCCAAAAGACCTGCTAATACGACCCAATTAGCACTCTTCGCCGATGACACGGCCATTTTCTACTCTGGTCGCAGTCCCGATAATATAACTAAGATCCTCCAAGCCACAGCCAACGCCTACGGGAAATGGTTTAGGAAATGGCGGATCGAAGTTAACCCTATCAAAAGTAAAGCCGTCCTATTTTGCAAATTAGGCGACGACCACCCACGCTTCAGGGAGATCTCGATGCTGGGCCAATCGGTTCCTTGGGAACCGCACGCCAAGTATCTTGGAGTCACCCTAGACAAAAAACTGACCTTCATTCCCCACACAAAGATGGTGCGTGCCCGCGCTGCCTTTGTGCTTGGTCGCCTTCACTATATTCTGAACGCTCGTAGTAAATTATCCCTTAGAAATAAGGTGAGAATTTACACCACATGCATTCGACCCATCATGACCTATGCCAGCCCAGTGTTCGCACACGCCGAATCATACCCACTCCGTAGATTCGAAACCCTCCAAACCCGGTTCATGCGCAAGGCCACCGGTGCGCCTCTGTACATGCGAAACGACCAACTCCATTTCGACCTTAACTTGCCGACCATCAGGCAATTTATGAAACAAGCGTCTAAACGCTATCTCGATTCTGCCCTGTCCCACCCAAATCCCCTTGTGGTATCAGCCGCCGACTACGAACCCTCCCGTATCAGTAGAGTACGCCGCCCGAGGCACGTTCTGGTCGATCCAGACGATGAAATCACGTTAGATCACATGAAGAGACTCGCGTTGTCTCGTTCACTAAACACCCGACCGTTGTACCGCCCTCGCCGCCGAGGATGCCCGCCTCACCGACGTCGCGGAGGCCTATCACCGCGTCACCTTCCCGTTCAAGTTAGCACTTCTCCCTCCCGTCTCTTGCTCGCGCCGGCCCGTGCCGAGCCTGTAGCTTTAAATGTCCCCTAATACAATTTAAATAATACCGATCCAGCTGTCCCCAAAACAATAGCTTGATATCCCCAGCAACGCCCTAAGCCGAGGTCCGTGTCCCGCAGGGGGCGCCCTTAGCGAAAGTTGCTTAGTTTTTAATATTTAATTTAAGCCTGGCTGGAGGCCTCTTTTGGCTTCGCCAGCAAATGACCGGTTAAGCAACCACATTTCCCAGAAATGTATGCGAGAAGCCCAACAAAAAAAAAAAAAAAAAAAAAAAAAAAAAAAAAAAAAAAAAAAAGAAACCAGGGTCAGTCGACCAGGTGTCATTCAGTCAGTCAGTCAGTCATCATCAGTCAATTTATCAAGGCGCAAGTAGTCAGTAATGAAAAAGTAAGGAAGTCGAACCCCGAGAAACCTTCACGGAAGTCTTCTGCATTTTTTATTTGGAAGTTTCCCTACAGTCTCTCTCCGTGGCGGCTTATTGCGCAAGCAGGTGCGCAGGGACGGACGTCACCAGTGCAATTCAGGGTCTTGGGAGTACCTAGTACACCCCAACGTCCCTCTCCACGTCACGTTCGTCATTTGTGGGAGATTGTCCCAGGTGCGGTTGGTGCAACCCCCGCCACCGAAACACCTTTCTTCAATTTGAATTGAGCGTCTTCGTGCTTCGGAGGGCACGTAAATTGACGATCTCGGTTGTTTTCATTAGACGGCAATCGTTAAGCCAAGATGGAGCACCAATTATTGGTATACCTATACAATGTACTTATGCAATATTTCAGGATATCTTTGACTGCCACTTCTAAGATTCACTTTTTAATATCGTTACATGTACACATTTATGCTCATATTTACACTGTCAAGCACAGTATAAGCAATGTCTCGTCTACTGCAGACGAGACATTCTAGTGTCCTCGAGCAAATTATCTACTACCTCACTAGGCAAATGCGCAATAGGGCTACCCACTGACTGTCGCTCTTGCGTTACGTATTTGAAAAGGCTACATTAATATGTCATAATATTATTGTTTTTACTAAATATTCTTGCAAATTACAACCGATTTGAATAGGATGAACTTTAATTAGTTGTAGTTGGGTTTTAAAATTTAGATTTCAATGTGATTGTGAGTGATGTAAGTACCCATTTAATATGGGTTTGTTTCATTTCCAGTCCCAGATTAGTTCATAATTGAAAATTTCTTAGAAAGACTAGGTTCCTATTGTAAGTACATCTTCGTAGACTAAAGTGGATTATAAATATAATTTAAAGCAGAAAAAAGATTGGAGCCTTTCGGTAATTAAAGGAGGAAATCGCCTAAAAAGTGGTTAACAAAAGATCGAGAAAAGCTAAATACCTACTAATAACGGCCGAAATTTATAATGTATCTAATATCTGCGATTTGGCATATTTAAGATATATTCCAGTCGAAGGTTTGATTTTAATTTGCATCGTAATAACAAAAAGCGGCAATCCGACAGAAAATATCTTTAGATGGCCGCAAACTTCTCTCTTACCGTGCCGTTGTTACCAAACAACGTTATAAACCATAAAATAATTTACTTTAGAATATTACAAATAAAGCAACTCAACACACAATACCACACTTCACTCAAAAACAGATTAAAATTTAAATGTTAAAGATAAGATTTTGGATTAGATTGATCATTATAATTTCGGTGATTGGTTACTGTCGAGGAAGCTTCACTCGCTACGTTTCTATAATGCGTGACGACTAACACATAAAAATACTCAACACAAAATATATATGGGAATAGATATTTTTGTCTTACCTTTCCGACTGAGTTGGTAATTTCAAATACGTTTTTCTCGTAATAGATTAAGATAAATTTATACAGGCTTACAATTACCAATAAAGTCGATATTATCATGCCTTAATTACGACATCAATAAATACGCGGGAGCATACGCGGCGTCCGTACGTACCTGCGACTAATGGGTACCCACATATACCGAGAATTCAAGGCGCGTTTCGACCGTTTGTATGAAGACGTCCTACTATTGTGTCCTTGAATAGCTTCAATCATGTCTTAACGAATACCAAATTGGATTCTCACCATTATTTCAATTCTGTATTCAAGGATGTATGGATGTTTGAGCTTAGAGAATTGCGCTGCTTCACTTTCCGTGCAATCATGAACATAATTGTAGCGTAATGGAGGTAGTACATATAACAAAGGTATAATAATGACTAAGGGACGCTAAACCAAAGGGATGGGCAGCGTCCATTCTATGGAACAGTAGCCATACTGCGCTCACCAACCTGCCTGCCAAGCTTAGTGTGTACTGGCAAAGTCACCCCAAAATGACGACAAAATTAATTATGAAAATCTGTGGGGTAGGCTTTTGTTCAACAGTGGACGTATAAATGGCTAATATGATAAAAATATTTACGAACTTCAAATAGAGTTCTTATTTCAGAAAGCTTAAATTTTTTATATTAAAGTTAAATTCATAAAGACCGAATCCCTTTAAACGCCTTTGCTTATGAAAATGAAACAGTTCTTTTCAATAGAGCACAATAGAAATTTCTGGTCCTTTCTGCAAAGGGCTAAATTAATAATAAGTTTATTTATATATTTAAGGAAATCAAATCAATGTAGATCCCTTCAAGGTAAAGATAAATCTAGAATAACGTTAATGTAACTTGCCACGCTTAGCAAAAGGCCAAGGTATTAGATAAAACGCTTCCGTGACAAAAAGATATGCAGCATTTCTTTATAATCTGTATCTTCATATGGGCTATAATATAGTCATACCGTTGTAAGATGTAATTTAACAAGCAAAATGCATCTTGTAACCGGCAACCGAATACCAATTATAGCTTGACCAGATAAGCAAATCTCTTTACGACGTATGATGGGTTCCCACGGAAGCACCGACGGCAGCGAGTGTTTACATTCTCCCTCCGTATGTTCACGTTCGACTATTATTACGGCGTCGGTTCTGTGCATGTTAAGTGTACTTATTACGCAACTACGGATGGATGTACTTATTACGGAACTATAGAAGTATATAACAATATGGATGTATTCTTTATTGTACAAAAAATATAAATCGGACAATCAACATACTTTTGATGTACAAAGGCGAACTTAACTCAGACGAGTTTTCTACCAGCAAAACCTTTAGGTGATAGAGAGTGGTGGTAAAAATAATCTATTTAACAGAAATAAAACAATGGCGATCGTGGATGATCTTAACAGAGCGTTTAAAGTATTTATAACACTTCTTAACGTTTTAATAAGTGATCTAATATACATGTCTCACACCTTCTGCAAGTTGTTCTTCTAGCTGCTGAGGTAGGCCAGCCCATTGACTGCCGCACAAAAACCTCCATAATCGCGATCGACGGACAGCGCGAGTAGTGGTAAGCGACTGTTTACACACTGGCTCTGCCCACTTCCCCGCTCACTGCCGCGGAAGTAAGCTTTGTTTAAATGAGGTAATATACAGAAGTGTAGCGAATCGGCCAATGATGTCAGATCAGTAGAGAATATATGGACAAGTTTTGTTATTACCTTACGGACCTAAATAAGAAGTATTCATTATTACATGAAGAGATTTATCTTTATTTTAATCTGTGCTTCCCATTGATATATGAGGACCAAGGTGTGGTGTTCCTCCATAGAAAAGGGAGCATCCTCCAGCCAGGCGGATGGTATACCTGGCAGGCCGAAGCCCAACGGTTGATGTTGGGCGACTGTATATATGCAGCGTCGCGCGAATACTTTACAAGCGTGATTCAGGGTTCTTTGACGTCATCGGAGAGTTGCAATTAATAGTCAAGTAGATGTCGTTGTAAGTTGTAATTATATAAATTAAAATGAACCAGAACTCCGTTACTCAAAATGGATTACAAAGGGCCGAGGGGAAGAGGGGAAAGCAAAAAATTCTTACAAAACTGGAACTACAGAATAAATATTATAAAAACAAAAGTAGTCAAAACAAGCAAAATGGCTACCTATACTTACAGTAATAAAATATAAAGAAGATGTGTAGTAAGTACTGAAAATAGTAAAATTGAAAAATATATAGAAAAAGCTGAAAACATGTGTGCCACATGAAAAATAGTAAACAAAAGACTAAAACAAAACAACGCAAATAATGAATTATAGATCTCAATACCATTTTTATTCCATTGGAAATTCTTCATGAACTTCCTTCGCCCCGGGGAAGGGCGAAGGGGTATGCCGGACTCCTACCGGCTAAAACCACTGGAGCGGTCACCTCCGGCACCTAAGGGAGGCTCCAGGTCCTCGTATGATCACACTAGAGCCGCCCACTGGTGCCACGCCTAGAGGCACATCTCGGAGAGGGTGACTGTAAAGCGGTCACCCCCTCCGGGGGGATTGTAAAGGATCCCCCAAAGCGTCCCATGACAGCGCGTGACCACATGCGTGCTACCGTCTTCTCTTGGGTCGGTGTGTGCACTCAGATTCCCCAATCTACGCACCCGCGAACCCAGAGGTTATATCAATGGCAGGGTATGGAAAGGCGTGTGGGAATTAGGCGCCAGGGCGGTTGTTACCCCGGCGCAGTCTCCTCCTTCTTCGAGCGGGATCAGCCCTCTCCCGATCCCGCTCGTTTCGTTTTTCATGCTCTGCCAACATAGCCGACACTATTGCTGGCAGAGAGAGATCTTGCCCGATCCGATCGACCAGGATCCGCCGCTCGGCGGCCCACGCAGGGCACGCCTCGAGCGTGTGCTGTGCGGTGTCCTGGTCACTATCACAATGGTGGCATTGTGCCGTGACCTCACGTCTTATCATGTGCAGGTACGCACCGAAACAACCAGTGAGCACATACGTCAGGCAGATCTCAATACCTAGTTAACCAATATGGCATTCCACAAGAAACTGTAGTTGCACCGATGTTGTTTAAAGTATACATCGACCAACTGCCAAAATCAACAGACCAATACACTGTACTATTTTCAGACAATACTACTATTTTGACTAAAGAGGCTACTATCGATCAGACGATAAATGTTATAGATAAAGTCTTAAAAGACTGGTTAAATTTAAATAATCTACAAATAAATAGTGATAAATCAAAATTTATAAATAAAAAGAAAAAAAAGATCACATTTATTACCAAAAAAACACATAATTCGTTAAATGCAAAACAATTCAAACAAGTAGGAAGCATTTTTTTTTTTGTGTAGTATGTTAAAAGTAACGAACGGACTCAGCAATCTGACAGTTCGCAGTGATTAAACCACGCACTGGTCAACGCTGGTTTTCTATCCGTCCCCTTTACTACGAATAATAAATAACAAGAAGACTGCGGGTTCTACAAAACAAAACAAAAAGAAACATACGAAAATAAAATCATAACAAAACTTTTACAAAATAAATAATTAATACATAGGTAAATGAAATATTTCCCGTATCTATTGTTTGTTGGTTTGCCTGCGCATCATAGAAATAAAATAAAGTACCTAATAAAAAACACCTCGATAAAACCGGTCGGCCGCTCGCTGCACACCTGCATGTAAACAAAAGAAAGGTGCGGGGAGGCGGAGTCATTCGCATCGTCAATCTCAATATTTCTATTTAATGCCACTTCGATCGGATCTGCTATCACCGGAACACCGAGTGCATTTTATTGGTTTATGCTAATAAACTCAAACTGTGCCGCTCACGGCTTTTTAACAGTAAGTAGCATTATTATTTATGAAATACTTAAAACACTAAACGAGTAGGTAATCAGTTGCATTTATCGTGCAAACAATTTAAAAAATATAATTTTGCCTTTGTTTGGATCAGACGCCTTGAAAATGTTCCTGTGTCGGAGAGGATTTAATACATCACCGCGAATGACACCAGAAGGTGCCATGCTCCAAATCGACAAATACGTAGCCCAGTCTCCATAACATTTGGGTAAGTATACAAGAAGAAAAAATTCGCTTGGCACAGTCTATGAAAGAGCAAAATTGGACTTCTGCCTGAGACCTGAGATACAGGCTTCAGCCTAGTTCAGGCACCAGTCTCCCACAGTGAATTTGTATAATACTATAAAAAAAAAGTGTGTAAGTGATCATTTTGATAGATTTAAAACTTGTGATATACCCAATTAAGACATAGCGGACTACTGTATAATTAGATTTTTATTTGCCGTCGCTTTTTTTTTTTTTTTTTTTTTTTTGTTGGGCTTCTCGCATACATTTCTGGGAAATGTGGTTGCTTAACCGGTCATTTGCTGGCGAAGCCAAAAGAGGCCTCCAGCCAGGCTTAAATTAATTATTAAAAACTAAGCAACTTTCGCTAAGGGCGCCCCCTGCGGGACACGGACCTCGGCTTAGGGCGTTGCTGGGGATATCAAGCTATTGTTTTGGGGACAGCTGGTATTATTATACAGGTATTATTTAAATTGTATTAAGGGACATTTAAAGCTACAGGCTCGGCACGGGCCGGCGCGAGCAAGAGACGGGAGGGAGAAGTGCTAACTTGAACGGGAAGGTGACGCGGCGATAGGCCTCCGCGACGTCGGTGAGGCGGGCATCCTCGGCGGCGAGGGCGGTACAACGGTCGGGTGTTCAGTGAACGAGACAACGCGAGTCTCTTCATGTGATCTAACGTGATTTTATCGTCTGGATCGACCAGAACGTGCCTCGGGCGGCGTACTCTACTGATACGGGAGGGTTCGTAGTCGGCGGCTGATACCACAAGGGGATTTGGGTGGGACAGGGCAGAATCGAGATAGCGTTTGGACGCTTGTTTCATAAATTGCCTGATGGTCGGCAAGTTAAGGTCGAAATGGAGTTGGTCGTTTCGCATGTACAGAGGCGCTCCGGTGGCCTTGCGCATGAAACGGGTTTGGAGGGTTTCTAATCTACGGAGTGGGTATGATTCGGCGTGTGCGAACACTGGGCTGGCATAGGTCATGATGGGTCGAATGCATGTGGTGTAAATTCTCACCTTATTTCTAAGGGATAATTTACTACGAGCGTTCAGAATATAGTGAAGGCGACCGAGCACAAAGGCAGCGCGGGCACGCACCATCTTTGTGTGGGGAATGAAGGTCAGTTTTTTGTCTAGGGTGACTCCAAGATACTTGGCGTGCGGTTCCCAAGGAACCGATTGGCCCAGCATCGAGATCTCCCTGAAGCGTGGGTGGTCGTCGCCTAATTTGCAAAATAGGACGGCTTTACTTTTGATAGGGTTAACTTCGATCCGCCATTTCCTAAACCATTTACCGTAGACGTTGGCTGTGGTTTGGAGGATCTTAGTTATACTATCGGGGCTGCTACCAGAGTAGAATATGGCCGTGTCATCTGCGAACAGTGCTAATTGGGTCGTATTAGCAGGTCTTTTGGGGAGGTCACTGGTGTACAGTGTGAACAATAATGGGGCTAGCACGGATCCTTGTGGGACTCCGGCTCTAATGGGGTGGGGGGAAGAGAGAGCGCCCGTGATTCGATATCGGAAACTGCGATTTGACAAGAAGTCTCGTATGATGAGAACGAGACGGTCAGGCACTCCGAGTTGGTACAACTTATATAATAAGCCATTGTGCCAGACTTTGTCAAATGCTTTCGCAACATCGAAAAAGAGGACTCCCGTCATCAGGCCGCGTGAGAATCCGAACGTGATGTGTTCAACTAGTCGGTGGACTTGTTGCCGTCGCTTGATATTAAAACTATTATATATGTATGTATTCACAAGCCACACTATACCTTAATTAAAGATAGATACTTAAATAATTAAACACTTGTGTATATTCTTTTGCATGTTTAGGACACTTTTATTAAACTATATGACAAATTACCGAAGAAAATGAGAAAACTCAATGACCTAGAATTTAGTAGAACGTTATTTAATTGGTTCTGCGACAGATATTTTTATCCAATTGATGACGGTATACAATTTAAATATTTATAATACGTATGAACTGAATTTGAAATTTAAGGATTGACATTCTATGTAATATTTGACAGTAGTAATTTATTTCATAATTAATAATGTAATTTTGAATTTTATAATAAAACGAGACTATATTTTTTTACTTTTATTATTGTTTGCATGTAATTAAAACATTTGCACGACTGTAAAGTCAAATATAGTGAAACCATCCATTATTTTTACTATGTAATATGTACCTGTATTGTGGCAAAAAATATATTCATTCATCACTCGCCACGGCAAGCCACCGACATCAACACGGTGAGGCAACGTAGAGTTTACAAGATGAAGTGGAGTAGTATTCAAATATAGGTATGTTTACTATGTTCTCCACACTGGCGTCAGGGTGGTCTGTTGTGTTGGCCAACGGGAGTCCTTCAAGGGAACGACCAGGCTTACCGCTCAAGCGATGGCAATTGTCGGGGCCGAAATCCATGCCCAAGGCCTGCGGTCAGAAGGTCAATCTACAATCACACCCTCCGAGATGTGCTGGTGCGATTGTTCACGAGAATGTGGCCCCCCTTCGGTGCTGGAAATGACCACTCAGGTGGTCTTAGCTGCTATGATTCAAACGGCATACGGCATACCTCTCCATCCTTCCCTGGGGTGGAGGAAGTTCACGATTTCCACAGGCGGTGAATAAAATAATATATTATAGGTAAACTTACGAAGTAACTTCCCTTTTGCCGTAGCGGACGTATAATTACAGAGATAGGTTATCTAAATACTTCACGGAAAAGTTGATAATCTCGCTATATTAGCGACTGTTATTAAGTAGGCACTTTATGGACAGTATTATGATGACAACGTAAAGATTGCGAGACGAAATGGCATAGTGTCCAAATCTAGGGATATTTCATCATCATCATACTTACCACCGATAGAACGTCCACTGCTGACCAAGGCCTACCCCATAGATTTCCACAACGACCGGTTTCACGCCGTGTGTCGTCATTTTGGAGGGAAGGGCATTTTGCCAGTACTCACCACACCTGGCAGGTGGGTTAGTGAGCTCAGATTGGCTGCTGTTACACAAAAGTGACGATGCTGCCCATCCCACCTTTTACGACACCCACTGGAGGAGATGGTGTGGTGCTATATTCTTAATCCGGACACTACGTAGCGTATACGTGCCGTGTGATGCTGGCTACGAATAGCACCAATCCATCTCATCCCGTGGGTGTCGTAAAAGGCGACTAAGGGATTAGCCGCCCGCCAAGCGTGGCGATTATGGCAAAACAACCTAATGAGCACACAACACACCGATACCGGTCGTTGTGCTGATCTTTGAGGGAGGCCTGTGTCCAGCAGTGGACTTTATTCGGCCGAAATTATGACCATACGTAAAATTACGAATAGGAATTGTACCTATTTCTCGTAGCAGACGTAGCAGTACAAAGATAGGTTATCTAAATATTTCGTGGAAAAGCTCATAACTTTTAATGTTAGCGATTGTTATTAGGTACTTTTATGCACAATATTATGATGCTTGAAACCCATTCATTATCGTCTTATCAGCTCGTTAATGACCACTGCATGGGTTCCCATAGCTCGCTCTTATAAAGTCATAAGGTAATATTAATACTATAAATATTTGTTTCATACATTCATTCGAAATATTCATATATGCAATCCTGATCATACAAAACGTTCGTCAGGGTTAATAATATTTGTCAGATGGGATATTTATACGTTCTGTTTAATAATAAATAGTTATAAAATAGATGTGTTCCTCTTTTTAATACAATTTGTCTTAATCATGATCATCATTATCATCTCTCATTCCAACATTATCTTTAACTTTTTAACCCAAAGGTTGACTGGTAGAGAAAGCATTTTTATTTTATTTATTATCCCGCTGGAATCTACTTCCTCCGTTTCGGGGAAAGGCGGAGGGGCATGCTGGACTCCTACCGGCTAAAACCACCGGAGCGATCATCTTCGGCACAGAAGGGGGGCTCCAGGTCCTCGTAAGATCACATTAGAGCCGCCCATTGGTGCCACGCCTTTAGGCACATCTCAGAAGGGATGACTGTAAAGCGGTCACCCCCTCTATCGGAGGGAAGGCGACTGTAAAAAGGTCGCCCCCCCAGGCACTTCTCGGGGAGGATTGTAAAGGATCTCCCAAAGACTCGCTTTGCGCTATGTTGCGCGCACGGCGGCACGTGACCACGTGCGCGCCACCGCAGGCACCGCGGCATCGCTGGGGGGGCTCTAGTGTGATCTTACGAGGGCCTGGAGCCCCTCTTCGTTGCCGAAGATGACCGCTCCAGTGGTTTTAGCCGGTAGGAGTCCGGCATACCCCTTCACCCTTCCCCGGGGTGAAGGAAGTTCCATGTAGAATTTCCACTGGACATCAATAAAAAAAAAAAAAAAAAAAAAAAAAAAAGCCAGTTTGTTGAACTAAGGCCTAACCTTTCTCATCGTGAGAAAAGGCCCGTGCCCAACAGTGGGACAGCAATGGGCTGATATGTTTTATACAGCATACACAAAAAAATCCCGCCCGAAATGCAAGTCGCAGGGCCATTCATCCAGTTCATCGCAGTCGCATCATGTGATTGTAACCTTCACAGGTAAATGAATTTCAATAAAAACAATATCGAAAGAGATTAGTATTTAATTCAACTTTTCGTAACATATCAGAGAACTCCTAAAACTTTTGTTGGGAACTCGTTAAAAGCTCTTTCGGATTTTATATCTCTATCACCTGACACACCTTTTACGTAAGTCCTGAATTATAAATGCTTTTACCAATAAAATAATGGACACTTTTTTACCAATAGGTAATGTTTGTTTTTTGTTCTACTATGAATTAAGAAATACTCGATGTCTCGTAGGGATTTTCTGTCTGGCATTATTATGAGAAGGTACGACACTATCAAAATATATATTACAAAATGGGGGACAACACAACATGTTCGTCAGGGACAAAATGTAACATATATACTTAACGAAATTAAGTGGTGAATTCCTAAAGATGTACGGTATTACTATAAAAATGATAAAACTTTCAAACCCAATTTAGTTAAAATATATCTTTAAAGTCTTAGGTTTTCGCGAGTATTACACATTATAATAAAACACTTTTAAACGGATTCTATCGCGTATATTTTAGATTTTTATTTTTCTTGACGTTTCGAACACTTTGCAGGGTTCGTGGTCGCAGGATGACTAAGGTGACAAGCGTCGTTACAGATTTTAAAAAGTTATTTTATTTTATCTACCGTACAATTTTAATCAAAAATTATTTCGATGCACGCAGTAATCACTCACAGTGTCTTGATGTTTTTTAGTGTGGTATTTGGTTTGGGACTTTATTATTTTAATAACAGGATTCCAAACTGGTGGTACCTGCCAGCCATCTTCTCTATTAAAATTAGGATGTTTTTTAATTTCAATAGCCTCACGAAACATTCTTGGTACATATCGGTTCTCTTTCGCGAGGACTTGAGGTTGATCGAAACGAAGAAAATGGTTGGGTTTGTCTAAGGCATGTTCGCACACTGCAGACTTTGTGGAGCGTCTATGCTTGACGTCAGCTATGTGTTCTTTTAATCTAGTGGCTATACTACGCTTTGTTTGCCCTATGTATGACAACCCACACTCACAGTCAATCTTATAGACCCCTGCATCTTGTAAAGGAATGTGGCACTTCACCGGTTTGAGAAGTTGGCTGATCTTCTTATGCGGCTTGAAGTAGGTTTTTATGGAAGCACGCTTCAAGATATGACCAATTCTGTCGGTGACTCCCTTAATGAATGCTTGCTTTAAAGCTTTAAAGTCATTTGCCTGATGTTAAGGGTCAGTTCACACGACACGACAAGGCATTCAGACGCTTGAAGAAGCTAGTTGTTCTCACGAGAACCCGTGTATCGCGATACCGCGAAGCGTATCTTTGTGACTTAGTGCAAGCTCTCAAGTATCTGCGCTCCGCGTCGCGTCTCGGTGCTAGCGGTGACCGGCGAGAAATTACGCGGCAGTGCGCAACGCACCACTCTCACAATTTTTTACCTATTTATGATCATCATCATACCAGCCAAATAAACGTCCACTGTTGAACAAGAGCCTTCCCCATAAGACGACCGGTTACATGGCGTATGTCGCAATTTTGGGGTTGAATTTGCCAGTACTCACTACGCTTGGCAGGCGGGTGGGTGAGCGCAGAATGGCTACTGTTCTACAGAAGGGACGCTGCTGCCCATCCCTTTGGTTTAGATTCCTTTAGCCGCCTTTTACGACACCTATGGGACGTGATGTAGCGGTGCTATATTCTTAATCCGGACATCACACAGATAATGTGGTATCATTTAGGTGATAATCTAACCGCCACTTTCTATGTTTAGTAATGGTCGTGGCTGATGTTTTGTGTGTGTGTGGGTGTGTTTGTGTGCTGCCTTGATGTACACATGGTTATATACACTTGAATATGGCTCAAGAATTGAGTAAATAGTATAAATAAAACTGTAATCCAATATTAATAGACGTTGAAGCATAAAGCCTAACTTTGACAATCGCACGCACGTGAAAACCTGACGGTAACAAAAGCCCTTGAGAAAACAGTGTGTCAATATTTTGGCTGTCAAACATAAATAAATATTGACAGCCTAAACTCCACTGAAGGTTTTCTATTGAATCTCATATACCCGTGAAATACTTAAGTTTCGTGATAAACGGGGCGATATTTCATTTTGTTGTTATGTGGGCCTCTTAATTTTTTATATTATGTGTATTTTTATATTTAGAGTCGAATGTCATTTCAGCTGTAAATTAAAATAAAATTATTGGAAACTTCGCCGTGTGATGTCCGGATTAAGATTATAGCACCACCCCATGTCCTTCCGTGGATGTCGTAAAGGGTGACTAAGGTACTCTATACCACAGCGATGGGCTTCATCATGTACTTCCTCCGCCTCGAGAAAGGGTGGAGGGGTAAGCCGGCCTCTTACTGACTAAAACCTCTGAAGTGGTCATCTTCGGCACCGAAGGGAGGCTCCAGAAACTCGAATAATCTTCATCTGGAGCCACTCATTGCCTTTAAGCACATCTCGGACGGGGAAGTCTGTAAAGCGGTCACCCCCGCTAGCGGAGGGAAGGCTTGTAAAGAGGCCACCCCCCAAACACCAGGCACGGGGGGTTTGTAAAGAACTCCCCCGAAGCCTCGGCGTGTTGGACCTGGGTGCCGGGATGGTTGTTACCCCGGCGCGGTCTTGTCCTTCTCTGTGCGGGATCGGCCTTCTTCCAATCCCGCTCTGCAGTCTCCTTCTGGAGCATGACGCTTGAGAAGGAGACTGCAGAGCGGGATCAGGAGAGGGCCGCTCGCTGAAGGAGACCACTACACTCCAATTTTCATGCTCTGGGTTGGTACCTCCCAAGCCGGTCTCTTGTAACAAGAGACATACCAATAGTGAAATATTTAAGCTGTACATACTTACGTCATAGCAATAAGATTTTTATCGATGCGACCTTTTCATTAATTAATTATTATTTATTAAAGTAGATATAAGTATGCCTAAAAATAACCTATTTTATTAAATGACAGAGAAATTATGGTTCATCGCGTTCAAAGTTTGAAGATTAATTAAAATTGATACAGGGATTAAACGCTATTCAATAAATTTACGTCAAGAATTTCATAAATTCGGCAAAGGGCGTAAAGCACTTGAAATATAATTAGATTCTATAGATGTATAGCTGTACAAGTAATAAATAATTTAAAATCCAATATTAGAAGTGCAGTAATAGCCTAGTGGTTGAACGCTTACCTGCTATACAGGAGAGTCTGAGTTCGATCCCGGCCCGCACCTCTGACTTTTTGCATTCATGTGCGGATCAGAATTTGATTATCACTTGCGTTAACGGTGAAGGAAAACATCGTAAATCTGCATACCTGAGAGGGCTCTAAAATGCTCTCAATGTTGTGTGTAGTCCGCCAACCCGCACTAGCTCAGCGTGGTGGACTAAAGCCTAACCATTCTCATTGTGACAAAAGGCCCGTGCCCAGCAGTGGGACAGTAATGGGCTGATTGTGTATTTTTTATTTAAAAAGAAATATTGCCCCGCTCTAGGATTTCTCCTGTGTCGTGGCTGCGTTTACAGGCACAAATTCCTCACACATTACACCCAGACCCGGAAAAACTACCTGCAAGTCATACAAATATTTTTTCCGTGCGGGAATCGAACCCATGACCCGGAGCGCAGCAGTCAACTGTATCAGCCACTGCACCAACCGTGCCGTCATATGTTACACGAACGGAGAATTAACATGTTAATGTAGCGAGCTGGTCAAGTCAGTCTAAAGATTGTTCGCCGTTTGATCAGACGAGTCTTTGAGTGAGTAAAGACCTTGATTCAACAAAAGTATTGTGGTTTCCCCCCAACCAGATAACTGACGATGGAGGTACTGGGGCTTAAACCCCCTTTTTATTTGAAAACGATTCCCCACTATTATTTTTCCTGTATCGTGTATACAGTTTACAGATAAATCTCACATGCACAAACTCCCAGACCCGATACAACAGTCTGTAGATCATACAAATATTTATTCCGTGCGGGGATCGAACCTGCGACACGTAGCGCAGAAACCCAATTCTTTGCCACTGCACCAACCATGCTCTCTAAGTTGGGAGACGTTAGACAGTAGGAGTATCTAGAAACTCCAAAGAAAATCCTGATGCGCAATGGGGGAGGCTGAACTTCAGTGGGTGCGTGACAACAAGCCCGTTGCCGTCACTACATGGTAGGGGGCCTCGGAGGTCGCGGGCGTGCGCAGTTTGGGGAGTCTGCGTGCTCACACCGAGCGACACCCGGGAAGACGGCGGTACGCACGTGGACACATGCCGCTGTGTGCACAGCACAGCGCAAAGCGAGGCTTGGGGGATATCCTTTACAATCCTCCCCGAGAGGTGCCTGGGGGGTGGCCTCTTTACAAGACTTCCCACCGCTAGAGGGGGTGACCACTTTATCATCTGTTATCCTCTCCCTGATGTGCCTAAAGGCGTGGCACCAATGGGCGGCTCTAGTGTGATCTAACGAGGACTTGGAGCCCCCCTTCGGCGCCGAAGATGACCGCTCCAGTGGTTTTAGGCGCTAGGAGTCCGACATATCCCTTCGCCCTTCCCCGGGGCAAAGGAAGTTCCATGTAGAATTTCCACTGGACACCAATAAAATAAATAAAAGGTGCGTGACATCAACAACAACATCCACGGGAGGAGACGGGGTGTCGCTATGATTCTAATTGTGGATGTATGTTTTTTATTTATTTATTTATTTATTAAGGGCTTCCAACAAGGGACATACACATAACATCATAAAGAAATACAAATTAAAATGGGTCCTCTAACGGTGTACTCCTTCAGTTATAGGAGGCCACAGCATGCAAAAAATTTCGGCTAAGCTTAAGCACAACTAACTTAAGTTAAATTAAAAATAAATACATTAAGGTAAAAATAATGTAAGAACTGCTTGTACATGTATAAGTTCAAATAAAAACGAAATGTTATTTTAAAAGAGCTGTTTTAAAATCTTTTTATATTTCGACAGAGATTCACAGATGTCAATATCGTGGGCTTTCAAGGTATTGTATTGCCTACAGAGTCTAGGCACAGCAGCGTAGTGACCGAGGTTCATTTTTGAAACTGCAACATGAAATAAATTGTAGGTGTTTTTCCTAGGAATGTGAGTTGGAATTTTTATATTAATGGTGCTCAAGAGTTCGCTGCTGTCTATAGCACCGTTAATTAGTTTATGTATGAAAACTAAATCTAGCATCTCTCTACGACTACTAAGTGTTTTGATATAAGTATATTATTATTTGTGTTGTAGTATAACACAACGAAACAACAACAATAGCACAACGACAAGTGTTTCGTTTAGCTCCCTCCATATTCCAGGAAGATGCATGACAACGTCCTCTATATGCGAATAAAAACATACGGCCATCACTAGCCCTTATGCTAAGCACGGTAATAAGTAATTTAATAATAGTATTTCCCATTTAATAATACTCCTCCGTACGATTACATCGCACATTTATTTAGTTTGATTGCAACAGCAGTCCATACGAGTTGATAATTTACTTAATATAATTGAGTTAAACACGCCTGTTACAACTAATAAATTCTTATCAAGACATTACCAAGACGATCATTTATCCATCTAACCTTAAAAATGTATTAGTAAGCAAGCGCTCGTAGATCTTCATTTCAGCTAAACAAATCCACTGCTGGATGTGTCATTCGACGAGGAGGCTGCGCCTCCTCCAAAGATCGCCACAACGTCCGATTTGGGTTTCTGCTGTGTGCGCATTGGGGGTTTTGCCATAATCGCCACGCTTGGCAGGCGGGTTGATCGCAGTTGAGTTGAAATTAATGTACACGAAGGACGCTGCTGCCCATCCTTCGACTAATCCGATAGTCGCCTTTTACGACACCCACAGGATGAGATGGGGTGGTGGTATTCATAGCTGGCACCACACGGCGCTCGTGCCTCATCTAATCTCAAATATTATTAAACATAGAAAGGTTTGTATAATGTATAATGATCCGTAGACCGTCAACTGTTTCTTATATTTTCATATAATTTATTGTCCTTCCATTGATTATCCGCAAGAAATTAAGTGAAAAGGCTGCGAATCGAACTGTGTTGTCTTTCTGTTTCATTTTCGTTCATATTTAAAGTATAGTCAACTGAAAACGTAGATCGATAACATGAAAAAGCAGTGAACAAGTAAATCTTCAACGGCTATTAACCTGAGATATATCAACATCGTTGGAAACACCTGTGGCGCGTCCGCACGCCCCAACGGAGACAAGCCTTTGACTTGTAGAAAAATGAAGGCGCCTAGTACAAAAAATGATTGAGTGTCAAAAAGTTCGAGTCAACAAGTATTGTAGTGACAAAATATGACGAAATCAAATGTTTTATTTACTAAGATCAGTCTAAAAGTGTACTTGTGACAACCTGCGAGATGGTGATTTGATTAATATAACTGAGTTAACAAATTGTATGGAGTGGAAACGGAGTTAACGTTTTGACAGCTACTTGATTTATAGCGTCAAAAGATCAATGTACGCCGCCTTAGATAGCTTATGTAACTTTTTTATGAGTAGACAATTTCCCTTAGGCCGCCTCGGTGAAGATGCGGGGCGTGCCACTTCAGCACATACGGAAGAGCACTGAAATTTCCAGTAGAACGCACGAAGCTCATTTCGGGGGATGCTCTACCAATACAGACACTAACCGCGTCGGTGATGCTCACGGCAGCATGAAACCACCTCGTGCCATCACGCACTTTTTAATTAGCCGCCAATTTGTAAAAACAAATGACATATTATGAATTTAATGTACATCTACATCTACCCGAAGAGTTCTTTATTCGAAATGTTAATAATTTTTTCATGGGCTACTTTTCTTACTGGCCAATTCTAAAAATCATTCAATGTGACCCTAGTATCTTTAGTCTACATTTTATGAAAAAATAATTAACTACTATCCCCGTTCAATGAATTTTAAAATAAATTATTCAATACTCCAGTAGGAAATTTAATAATGCATGTCTTGTTATTGAGGCAGAATGTATGTATTAGATAATAAACTAGCTATTGACTTACTTTAACGATTATTTTTACATTCTGAATAAATAAACGATTATAATTGAATGGTCTGAGTCAACTTATATTATTAAACTAGTTGTGCCCCGCGGTTTCACCCGCTTTTTAATTTAAAAACAGTAGACATAGGCATGCACAGTTCGGCTCTTCCCGGTAATAATGGCCGGTTCTCGTCGGGCTGTCACACTCGGTCCACGACCCATCGCGTCGCATCTCCCGCCCGCGCTATTACTTAATTTTCACTTAGCGTTCTTTCGGACTATTCTACTTTTTGCACGGCTCCTTAGGGTCATAGCGTGATGTTAAATATATAACTACATAATCTTCCTCAAGAACTATGAAATGAAATGAATGAAAAGGTCCTCGAGCGGAGACCGCGCACCGGACAACGCAGCGTGGGACGACCTCCAACGAGGTAGACAGACGCCCCGGTAAAGGTCGCTCGGAGTCATTGGATGCGGGCGGCATGTGATCGTTCGTCGTGGAAATCTATGGGAGAGGCCTTTGTTCAGCAGTGAACGTCCTGTGGCTGATATGATGATAGATTACTGTGTTCATCATATCGGCCATGCAACGTCCACCGCCGAACAAAGGCCTCCCCCATAGATTTCGACAATTGTGTCATCACATTGGGAGGAATTTATCAGTACTCACCACGCTTGGCAGGCGGGTTGGTGAGCGCAGAATGACTACTTTTCTACAGAAGGAACGCTGCCACCCATCCCTGTGGTTTATAGTCCTTTTGTCGCCGTTTACGACATTACGAAATGATGGAGCGGTTGCTGTATTCTTAATCCGGACACCACACGAATATTACGAACGATTACTTTGTTAGAACATAGATCATTTATTTGCTAGAAACATGGTTTCAGAGAAGATACATCAATTGGTATAGTGCAGCACGCAAAAATCAAGTGTTATTATTGCTGAACCTAGTAATGAATTTAAACATATGCAACAAAATATAAATTTAATTTCGATAAGTTTTTTTTTTTAAACCTTGCCCTCCCACTCTCGGATTTCTCCTGTGTCGTGGGTGCGTTTTACATACATGAATTCCACATACAATACACATACAATAATTTGAATACACCATAGTCAGTAATATTATTTATAAAATTATATTGAATTAGTGCAGTATGAATGTATATAGGTAAGCGTGTAGACAACATTTACCACCAAACGTACCTATGTCAAATAAAATTATAATATTGCTAAGCGTTAAGTTAGAATGTCATTTCACAAATATAACTGAAAATTAGAATATTAAAAATGACAAATTAAGATTATTATATATTATTCCAGATTCACACGAGAAATACCTTATTTATTTTACGTCAGAATTCACTAATACAGCAGCCATCGGTAATATGTTCGTGAAAAAGCCATTTCCAGAAAAATCTCAACCGAAGCCAGGCCGAGTTGCTGGTAGTGTGATGTATTCATTTCCCCGAGTGACTTTTACGACTCCTGCTTGACATAAACAATCTCGATAGGTATCTTTTGTGTTGTACGGTAGACGTTGATGTGGCATGCCCGCGCCATTGTGTTAGTAGGGTTGCTAGATGTCCGGTTTTCACTCGGACAGTCCGATTTTTCGGGATAAATTCCGACTAAAATATGAAAATAAAACCGTACATCAAAAGTATTTCGTTTGGCGACCCAGCTGCTCCGGCTATTCCCATAGTCGCCTTTTGCGACAACGAGGGGATGAGATGGGTTGGT
The DNA here is from genome assembly GCA_947459985.1 of Diloba caeruleocephala. Taxonomy (NCBI): domain Eukaryota; kingdom Metazoa; phylum Arthropoda; class Insecta; order Lepidoptera; family Noctuidae; genus Diloba; species Diloba caeruleocephala. The sequence goes on along the minus strand of OX381627.1, from coordinate 6,876,052 downwards.
GTTATTCGTAGCGGCACCACACGGCGCTGTCAAATATCATATCAGCTCTTAAAATCCACTACTATACATGGGACTACAGGTGGTATCCTAAATTCCTAACTTATGGCATAAGTATGAGCATTATTGTAATGGCCGCCTCGACTTGCGTCAGCCATATACATTTACACTAAAGTTGGATCAGACACATTTAACACAGTCACAGACGACGACCACGACGATACGACATGACTACTTTATTTATTGTGTTTGGACTTTGGTTTACTTCGCCGAGGGACGTAGTAGACTTTAGAGAAACGCAAGCAAACAATATTATATTACTCACTATGTTCTACTAGGCGTCACCACGTCACTCATCGAGGTTGTTGCTGAATATCAGCGCTGTTAGCTCACTTTGATGCCACAGCATTAAGCTGAGCAACGACCAAGTGTTTGCGCAGATGCGGCGCACAATTTACATTTTTATTATTTATCATCATCATTCGTTTCAGCCGAAAACCGTCCACTGCTGGACGCCTGGAGAAGCCTCCTCCAAAGATAGCCACCACGACCGATTTGGTTGTGTTGTGAGCCTATTGCGGGGTTTAGCCATAATCACCACGCTTGGCAGACGGGTTGGCGATCGCAGTTGAGTTAAAAATGTACTCGAAGGACGCTACTGCCCATCCTCCGGCTAATCCCATAGTCGCCTTTGACGACACCCACAGGATGAGATGGGGTGGTGGTATTCTTAGCCGGCACCACACGGCACGGCATTATTATTTATAGTCTTATGTAATAAATACACAGTAAATTTGCCAAAAGGCAGGCAAAGGAGGAAGGAGTCATACAGCCTAACTGTCAACTACAAGGAAAATTTAATGACGTGTTGAAAATTGTGTGTTGCCGGCGCGTGTATTTAAATGTAATTAGATGTAAAATAGATGTAAAGTTTAGTTATTAAGTATATTCATAGTTTTAGTGTGTAGATTTTAAGTATCTAGTAAGACATGCCTTATGTAGAATTTTAACCTTTCTTTTTGTGCTTGTGCGTTGATTTGACTTGACAATATATTGTTTTTCTTTTCCTCCTAGATTTATATTTATATATTGTTTATTAGTAGTACACAAGTAATATCAGTCATCCGTGTGGTGTCCGGATTAAGAATAAAGCACCACTCCATATTTTCCCGTGGATGTCGTTAAAGGCGTCTAAGGGGTTCTTAATCAGAGGGATTGGCAGCAGCGTTCCAACCCATCTGCCGAGCGTGGTGAGTACTGGCAAATTTCATCCTAAGTGACGACGAGTGAAGTGGACGTTTTTTGGCTGGTATGATGATGATGATTACGATGAATATCAGTCAAGCCGATAATGAACTGGTTTTCGTTGTCAGAATTCTCAATTTAGTGTTGCCGGCTTACTTGGTAGTGTTATTTTGTGATCTTGTATAGGTATTGTTTTTTATTGCGCACCGTCGTATTTTGCAAGAATAAATATTATTTGAGTATTTTTTTCGGTCAGAGTCGTGTAAGGGATGGAATTTGATGCTTTTAAACGTGTTGTACTATTTTGCATTGTTTTCGCTGGATTACATATATCACGGCTACAGAAACAATTCTTTATGTGAAAAATTTTGTTCGCCGAGGCCACAAGTGACGAGTGCCATATAGTAATTTGTGTAAAGTTTTGGTAATACATTGGGATGGCAAAAGTACAATATGTCGTTAATAAATATTCTTAGTCCTCGCTCTGTAGTTATGTAGTTCACAAATCAATTTTAAACTCGATATCTTAAACAGACCCATCTAGCGGCAGATTAAGAAACTGGTTATTGGTTTCATAGTTATGGAACGGTTCGTTGTGTATTCAGAAACGCAGTCTCAGTTAACCTACGTTTATCTTATACATAACTTTATCGAATCAATAGCTAATGGGAACTTAACTGGGAACTTCAGAAACCGGGCACTAGACTCTCGCCTTTCTTTCTACAAATGAACGGTTATGAACCTGTGACGATCGGCGGGCATGTGTTGTCTAACAGAGATTTTCTGGCAGAGATTATTCTGACAATCGCCACGGCTTGGCGAATGAGACTGATGACAGTGGGACATCTCATCCCATGGGTGTCGTAAAAGGCAACTATGGGATTAGCCGGAGGATGGCCGGTAGGGTCCTTCGAGCACTTTAACAACTCAACTGCGATCGCCAATCCGCCTGCCAATCGTGGCGATCACGGCAAAAACCCCAACACGCCCATATCGGTCGTCGTACCGAACTTTCGGGGAGGTCAGCAGTGGACTTTATTCGGCTGACATGTTGATGATGATGGATGATGATGATTATAATTGTAAAAGTCGGCTACCAACTGGTTTTATACACCAGGCTTACGGCCGAAATTAGTAATCAATCTAACCCAAAATCTTAGCATTTATGGATTGAGCATTTGTCTGTTTTTTGTTAAGTGTGATCGTCACAAAAGCAGTTCAAGTTGAAAGTCTTATAGGTTTTAGGTAAGATTAATTATAAATTTCGGCCGTTATACCCTGATATTTTAGTTGTTGGTTAATAGTTTTGGAAATATATTCGCCGTCAGTAGCTTCTACCCGAAATTCTTGCGTTACCATCTCTTACGCACGATAAGAATTCTGTTTTTAAGAAACAGAATTCACAACATGCCTGCTTTTGATACAAAACTCGGTTAGAAATTTCGAAGTACGCAACTAATAAGAAACTACAAAAGAACCGACTGACCGTAAAATCTGACAGCTTCATGAAGGTCGCGTGGGTACTATCTTACTGAGGTCTTAAATGGCCGTGTATCGGCCGAAATCTAGATTTTGAAATTCATTCCTTTTTGTGTTGGATCACATTTATCACAAATACAGATATATCCGTCATCCGTATATGAACGCTTTGCAACGGAACCCCAAAAAATAGGACCAAAGTTATGAAATATTATGTTAATTCTCAATTACAAAACAACTTCAACTTCAGCTCTTAGATTATGACTTCTGTAGAGTGTCTTCCACAATTTCGCCAATGACATGTATAAGGCAACGTTGTTCGGTGTTCAGATTTAAAAATCTTTAATTAATTATAAAATATTTCTCAAAAATGAAAAATATTTACAATAGCCACATAGGTACTAACTTACTGACATCTGAAACAGTGCCTATTTCCTATAGGACCATCTATATGAGCAAAGCTTTCATATAGATGGTCCGTACAGTATACAGTATACAGTACAGACCCCAAAAATCAAAAATTAAGGGACCAATATTAGGAAATATTATGTAATTTCTCATCTTCTGTCTCTACACACTGCTATCTTCATTTTATAACCAAGGTCTCTTATCGCAGGTCTGCTGGCAAAACTTTGTACTCGAGTCACTCGAGTCCAAGTGTACATATTGTATCCTAACCAATTAACGCTGTATGGAAATTATAAATAAAATAAAACCTCCGCCTCTAAAATTAAAAAAGGAAATCACGCGTAATAAATACCACAGATAAACAAATACAAAACAATTAATCAATCATTGTGTTTTACTATGTTTTTAATGGATTGCGTTCAATCACCAATTTTTTATGTTGCCAACCGAAAATCAACAGGTACCTTCGTTTTATCACTTAAATCAATACGGATAAAGCCAGATTAATACTCACCGATAAATAAATCCATTAAATTGCAAGAGTAATCACAATAAACACAGCAATTTCACACAATATTTATGATTTTAAACACAATAATGTTTTGGTTTCACACGGGAACGCGACATACGGCCATCCTGCGCAACGGTCCGGGACCAACTGAACTGACTAAGGAAAATTCATAAGAAAATTATGAGAGAAGTGAGAACACGACGGAAAAACGAATCCTTTTTAGCTTGTTGCGGGCATTCATAGCTCACGCGCGATGAATATCAATCTATAAATCTCACTAATTACAGGTTAAAACTGGACTAATGCTTAATCATTATAATTTTGTGTAATTAATAATCATTGTGCGCAATTTACATACATGAAAGATGAAAATGAGCGTTGTATATTTAAATCAAACTCAAAATGATGTTTGATGTAGGTTAATTTAATCGCCTTTTAATTACTTATGTTCAAATGAAATGTAAATTAATTGTATTCGTGAAATTAAACTTAATTTATTGAACAGTCCATTAATGACTGTCAAGTAATTTGAGGGTGTTTTTTTTTTAAATAAAGAAAGAATAATGATTTTACTGGCACAAACAGTATACACAATAAAAATAAACTTAAATATAACAACTTTAACACAAAACAAGTTTAAAGAAAATTTCACAAGACGATGTTAAACTAATAAATACATTTCTCGTTGTCGAAGGCTCAACCGCGATGCACAAAATATAACGATTTTCGGTCTTCGAGTTTATTATTATTACTGTATGTTACACGTCATCGCGACATCCACGATAATCATGTGTTACATCATCTTATATTCTGATTTATAATATTTTATGTAAAAGATATTTAGCTACGATTAATTGGTATTACTGTTTTTGTTATATTTAATTATGGTGGCAACTCTGAATTGTTAAGGAGGATATAAAATCAAACCCAAACGGGGGTGGACACACATTCTGTTCTCTGTAAAGCTACAATAAACATTGTTACTGCATCTGTGATCGCCTAATTCATTTCAATCACGTATCAAACAACATCGTGTCGTACAAATTCAGAAGTGGGATTGAGCACAATGCTCGGACCGTATCGTCAAGGACTCGGGAAGAGACGGATAAACAATAGTGCCGAAGATGAAATTTTTTTTCAAGAACACCTACCCTCTTTGACTTCAAGCAAAAGGCGACGACTCACTCAACTGGATGCAGAAGTTATTCCCAAATTTGACCCTGGAAAAGGCACAACCAACGTCAAAGGCTGGTTACATAAAATAGACCAGTTGGGAGACATCTATGACTGGGATGACAGAGATCGAATATTCGTCCTGCAAGTGAGGCTCCGCGGCGCTGCAAGAGAGTGGTACGACGACCTTGATGACTACAGTGCCTCGTGGACTCTGTGGAAAGATAGACTCGCTAAAGCTTTCCCTCGATCTACTGATTTCGTTGATCGCCTAGAAGAAATGCTCGCACGCAAAAAGGGCAACGGCGAAACTATGACCAAATATTATCATGATAAAATGTCATTATTGAAGAAGTGTGACTTGGACGGTGAACGCGCAACCTCTTGTCTTATCCGTGGCTTGCCCGTCGAACTTAGAGCCAATGCCAAGGCTTATTCGTGTGAAACCCCGGACGAGTTGTACTACGGATACTTATCGTCATTAGAAAATTATAAGAAGGTAGAAACCCGAAGTTTGGAGAACAAATCCTACTGGCAACGCGGTGGGAATACAGGAGCAATGCCGAAGATCTGCTTCAACTGCCGAAAGACTGGACACGAAGCACGGGAGTGCCGAGCTGGGATACGCTGTCAAATATGCCATCGTGTGGGTCATGGTTCGACATCATGTTGGTACTCCGATGCTGTACGTGCGGCCGGCGTCGTAAGCACGGAACGTCTACCCGCATTGCAGTGGAACACTGCTGCATCAAAACCACAACAGGTTCGTAATGTTTATTTTACTACGCATGAGGTTATTACAGACTTGTACAAGAAAATGGTCACTATTGAACATCTAACTGTTTGTGCGTACATTGATACCGGTAGTAAGCTTAACATATTAACGTTAAAAACCGCTAAAGCATTATCCCTAGATATTCTACCTTCGTATGTAAACATGAGAGGTTTTGGTGGAATGTATACCTTGTCGCTGGGAAAAGTTGAGTTTCGACTACGAATAGATGATCTGAATATTTTCTGTGCCGCTGAAATTACCGATTTTTATATGAATGACATAGAACTAATTGTAGGTCAGTCTATAATTAATCAGCCGGGTATTAGTCTCGTAACTACACACAATAGCGTCACATTAGTTAGAAATTATAATGAAACTACCCCCTTTACAGATATGAGATTTTCGAATGATGAATTCATTAGCAAGGTAAATGTTTACCTATGCAATGATGTTGAGTTACAACCAGGAACTACCTGTGATGTTAATGTGTATATACGAGATAGCCTACAGTCTACTAGTTATGTTTTAGTTTCAAGACCTGTATTAATTTCGATCGGAAAGTATTGCGTGTTTATACCACAAGCCATATTTGAACATGGGAAGCCACTCCTTTTGAGAATAATAAATTTAGGTCATACAATTGCATACTGGAGGTCAGAAAATCTTATTGCGCGCGCTGTCGTATTTATGTGTGATGACGTGTACACAATTGAAAACTATACGGCATGTTTAAATAACTCTGTGAAACAACAAAAGAAAGTGGACATGTCTGATCTTAATATAGGGGATATCGACACCCGTAATTCAAAGCGATTATTACATTTATTAAATGACTATATCGATTCTTTCGCTGATAATAGTAAGGAACTTGGCTGTACGGATCTCATCGAGATGGAAATCAAAACCACTACGGATAGGCCTATCTATTGTAAACCTTATCGTTTGTCGTACAAAGAAAATGAAATTGTGCAACAAAAGGTTCGTGAGCTTTCTGACGCAGGCATTGTTAGGGAGTCCAACTCTGATTACGCAAGCCCAGTGATACTGGTAAAAAAGAAAGGAGGTGACTACCGTCTATGTATCGACTATCGAGCGCTTAACGCACAAACTATTAAAGATAGATATCCGTTACCGCATATAGATGACCAAATTAGTAGGTTATCAGGAAAAGTATATTTTACGGTTCTAGATATGACGCAGGGCTACTACCATGTCAAAATGGCGGAGAACTCGATTTCAAAGACGGCTTTCGTTACTATGACCGGTCAGTATGAATTTCTGAAAATGCCGTTTGGTCTTGCCAATGCGCCCGCGGTTTTCTCGCGTTTAATTCAAAGGGCATTAGGGTCTTTGGACGATCGAATTGCCTGTTATTTAGATGACGTCACAATTCCGTCTGTAACTATCGAAGACGGTATAGAATTATTACAAAAAGTACTTGCTCTTTTAAGAAAAGCGAATTTAAAACTTAACCTTAACAAATGCTCGTTTCTGAAGAAGACTGTGAATTATTTAGGTTATGAAGTAACAGCTGGTTTTATTCGCCCGGGTCAAGAAAAGACAAATAGTGTCGGCGATTTCAGGCGACCACAAAATGTACACGAGGTTCGGCAATTTATTGGACTTGCTTCTTACTTTCGTAAGTTTGTGCGGAACTTTGCAGAAATAGCGCGCCCTCTGACTATTTTGACGAAAAAGGATGTACCTTGGTCTTGGTCGGAAGAACAAGAAAAATCTTTTAAACAGCTTAAAGAAATTTTATGTCAAAGACCAGTGCTTGCGATTTATAATCCCCATGCCAAGACCGAACTGCATACTGACGCCAGTAAGATAGGGTTAGGAGGTATATTATTACAATACCAGATGGACAGTTCTTTAAAACCTATTGCATATTTTAGCCGAGTGACGAGTCGCGAAGAGCAACATTATCATAGTTATGAACTAGAGACCCTCGCAGTTGTAGAATCATTAAAACGATTCCGCATATACCTAACGGGCATCCCAGTCAAAGTTGTGACAGACTGCGCGGCGTTACGTACTACACTACATAAAAAAGATCTCTTATCGCGTATTGCCCGCTGGTGGCTAGCGATCCAAGACTTTGATTTAGAAATTGAGTATCGTCCGGGAGATCGCATGCGACATGTGGACGCACTCAGTCGTAATCCTACTCCCACAGTACCCATTTTGCACATAGCTGAATCCGACTGGTGCCTGTCCCTTCAATTACAAGACTATAATATACATAGAATAATTAAACAGATTGAAGGAAATACGGATAACCCTGATATTGTTAACAATTATGAGGTAAATAATGGTTGCTTATTTCGTAAAACATTACACGGTACTAGATTTGTTATACCCAAACTCGCGAAATTTGGTTTACTGCAAAAGTATCACGATCAGGTCGGTCACCCAGGGTTCGATAAATGTGAAAAAACAATAAAGTCACAGTTTTGGTTCAGTGGAATGACAAAATTTATTCGGAAATATATAAAATCATGTTTACAATGTGCGTTCTCCAAAAGTAATTTTGGTAAATCTGAAGGTGAACTACATCCTATTGATAAAGTTGCTATACCGATGCACACGCTACATGCCGATCATATAGGCCCTTTTCTTAAATCTCGTAAAGGTAATTGTTACATACTGGTAGTAATAGACGCGTTCACTAAGTTCGTCTTTGCTAGGCCTGTAAAGGGGCCAAGTTCAATAGAAACGATTAGAAATCTCAAAGAAATTATTTTGACTTTCGGGAGCCCCACTCGCATCATAACAGACCGCGGTGTTGCATTTACGAGCCGATATTTTAAAGACTTTGCACAGGAAAAGCAGTTTAAGCATGTTTTGAATGCCATAGCTTGTCCTCGGTCAAATGGGCAGGTAGAACGAGTAAATCGCACAATAATTAATGGTTTGAACACAACTGCTGATAGTGAGTGTACGTGGGACGACAAACTATGCGATGTCATATGGGGAATAAACAATACACCGCATGCGGTCACCGGCGTTACCCCGTTTAAACTAATGTTTACTCACGAAAACTCCCTTTTACCAGCATATCCCTCAACAAGTAGTAGGTTATCGCATGCCGAGGCTACGCAAAAGCTAGTTGAACGTAGAAGCGATGCTAAGTTACGTATCGATAAATACAAAACAATTATGAAAACCCAGTACGATAGAAAGCATAAAAAGTGCCGTAAATATCAGATAGGAGACTTAGTACTTTGGAAGGGCGGTATTACACGAGACAATACAACCAGAGTAACAAAAAAACTTGGTAGTCGGTATACGGGTCCCTATAAAGTAACCAAGGCTGGTCATTCGTTGGACCGGTACGTTATCAATAGCATACAAGGTATGAAAGGTTATAAGAAATTTAGCGCCACGGTAGCAAGCGATGCACTACGACCGTATAAACCAGTTGTGACAGATAGTTCCACCGAATCCGATCATGAAGTACACAGAGATGATTTGATAGATCTTTTAGAAAGTTAAATAAGTTATTTGTGAATATTATATCTGTAATAAAATAGTTTTGAAGAAAAAAAAAATATTTGGAAGTACATTTATTAATGTAGGTATATTTTCCAATAAAATATAAAAATATACCTAAAGAATTAAATAATATTCCACACATGTGTAATGGATATATTTAAATTTACCCACCTAAAAATATAACGTATATAAATCAGGACACTGCTGTGTGGTCGGTGTACTTGGATCTGTGTGATGAATTACTCGTGCCTATGAATGAAATCAAGACTATACAGTCTGATTAGTGTACCTAGATCTGTGCAACTTGATAACCATCTTATCTGTAAACTAACTGCAGACACTGTGTGAATAGTGTACCTAAATCTATATTGCTCTTCTTGCCTGTACACAAAATCTAGACACTACTGTGTGATCAGTGTACCTAGATCTGTGTGATATATATAGCCCCTGCTGTATGTAAGTAAAATCTAGACACTACTGTGTGATTGTGTACCTAGATCTGTGTGACATATAGCCCACTTGTATGTAAATAAAATCTAGACACTACTGTGTGATTGTGTACCTAGATCTGTGTGACATATAGCCCACTTGTATGTAAATAAAATCTAGACACTACTGTGTGATTGTGTACCTAGATCTGTGTGACATATAGCCCACTTGTATGTAAATAAAATCTAGACACTACTATGTGATTGTGTACCTAGATCTGCGTGACATATAGCCCTCTTGTATGTAAATAAAATCTAGATACTACTGTGTGATTGTGCACCTAGATCTGTGTGACACATGTCCCGTCTTGCCTGTAAATAGAATCGTCTACACTACTGTGTGCTTAATGTATCTAGGTCTGTGACATATTGTCCCTCTAAGTTTAATCTAGACGATACAGCGTGTTAAGCATAAACAAATAAAAAATAAAATTGACAGAGATTGCACAAGTCTGACTGAAGACGTAGAATGCCTGAAAATATGAATACATAGTTATAGTAATATATATAAGTACAGTGTTGTATATAACAAATTACTGCGCAATCTCATTCTTTTTCAGAATCAACAGAATCATTTCTCCTCGAACCGTCGTGCGCCGTGAGGGACCACGCCGCGGTGCATGCAGGATGGCCGAGTGTTACACGTCATCGCGACATCCACGATAATCATGTGTTACATCATCTTATATTCTGATTTATAATATTTTATGTAAAAGATATTTAGCTACGATTAATTGGTATTACTGTTTTTGTTATATTTAATTATGGTGGCAACTCTGAATTGTTAAGGAGGATATAAAATCAAACCCAAACGGGGGTGGACACACATTCTGTTCTCTGTAAAGCTACAATAAACATTGTTACTGCATCTGTGATCGCCTAATTCATTTCAATCACGTATCAAACAACATCGTGTCGTACATGTATAACTAGATGGCGTTATAATGATTCCTGTATCGCGGTATGGTTTCTTTAATCTATGCTTATTATTTAGTGCTACTTACGACCTCATTGGACCGCACTCACATATTGTTTAGCGTTACCATATTATTACTTGATGTTTAATAGGTATTTTTAAACGATTTTGCTGTATTATAACAATTGACTTAACAATTGTGGATTTGGCATTACTTTATGGACTATTGATTCTGTTTTAGTTAAACTACTGCGGATTTGGCATTAGTTTACGGACTGTTGATTATGCTTCGTAGGTTGGTTATTGGCTAACTCGGCGATTTCGAACAAAGCGTTCATTTCACAATATTGTGTGTTTTATTTATTCATCAGTTATTAATTATTGAAATGCCTAATCCAAAAAAGAACTTTAGATATACCAAGAGGAAGAGGCTACAAAGATCTCAAGAAAACAACGAAGAGCGTGCGTGTCGATTTACAGCTGACCGCGAGAGGCACTCCGAATCTCGCGCCTATGAAACCTTTTCTGTGGGGACTTCCGTCAAACTTTGCCAGTAGTTGCACGGGATACGAGGGCTGATAAAATTAACGCCTGCCTTTGAAGTTCCATCCTTTGGCATCATATAACGCGTTTGCACCTGTCTATCAACAAGAGGCAGAAACCGGCACGGTCAGGAGTTCTCAGATTTACTCGATTTAATCGATGAAGGCTGCTCGAGGGTCCCTGAACTAACGGGACAAATAATATTTCCTGACAATTTGTGCCAAAATCTTTCTTCGATTGATGATCTTATTGCTTCTGTCTACCCTTTTTTTTATGTCCAGTGGAAATTCTACATGGAACTTCCTTCACCCCGGGGAAGGACTAAAGGGGTATGCCGGACTTCTACCGGCTAAAACCACTGGAGCGGCCATCTTCGGCACCGAAGGGGGGCTCCAGGTCCTCGTAAGATCACACTAGAGCCGCCCATTGGTGCCACGCCTTAAGGCACATCACGGAGGGGATGACTGTAAAGCGGTCAACCCCTCTAGCGGAGGGAAGGCGCCTGTAAAAAGGTCGCCCCCCCCAGGCACTAGTCGGGGAGGATTGTAAAGGATCTCCCAAGCCTCGCTTAGCGCTGTGCTGCGCACACGGCGGCACGTGGCCACATGCGCGCCACCGTCTTCCCGGGGGTCACTCGGTGTGAGCACGCAGACTCCCCAATCTGCGCACCCGCGACCCCCGAGGCCCCCCACCATGTAGTGACGGCAGGGGGCTCAGGCGTGTTGGACTTGGGAACCGGGACGGTTGTTGCCCCGGCGCCGTCTCGTCCTTCTCCGTGCGGGATCGGCCCTCTCCCGATTCCGCTCTGCAGTTTCCTTCTGGAGCATGACGCTCTCGCAGGAGACCACTGTACTCCAATTTTCATGCTCTGCCAACATAGCCGACACTACTGCCGGCAGAGAGAGATCTTGCCCGATCCGATCGACCAGGATCCGCCGCTCGACCGCCCACGCAGGGCACTCCTCGAGCGTGTGCTGTGCGGTATCTTGGTCACTTCCACAGTGGTGGCACTTTGCCGTAACCTCGCGTCCTATTCTGTGCAGGTATGCACCGAAACAACCGTGACCGGTGAATACCTGCGTCAGACGGTAGGTGCCGCGCTCGCTCCTTCTGAGCCAGGCTTCGAAGAGCGGCAGGATGGCCTCGACGACGCGCTTGGTCATAAACTGCAACCGCAGGCGATGTCGCCACATCTCGAGTGCGCGCCGTCGAGCCAGCCGCCTCAGTCTGTCGAATGCCCCTGAGGGCACGCCTTCCCTGCTTTGGCGGAGGGAGCGTGTTTGGTCGTAGACCGACGCATCCGTCTCCGCCTGGATGTCGACAGGCGGAAAGCGTGCCAGGAGAGTAGCCGCCTCGTAGGACACTGTCCTGTATCCCCGTGCGATCCGTATAGCCACTCTGCGCTGCAGACTGTGAAGTTTTTTTCTGCAGCGCTGGACGCCTGACAGCCGGGATGACCATACAGGCGCCCCGTAGAGGGCCACGGACCGCACGACGCCCCCGTAGAGACGGCGAACTTCCTCACTCGGTCCCCCGAGATTGGGCAGCACCCGGTGTAATGCACCCACTACCCTCTCCACTCGGGGGACGAGCCGCGTGAAGTGCTCTTCGAAGCCCCAAAGACTATCCAGGGAGAGCCCCAGGTACTTCATGTACTGGCCCACCCTGATTTGCGCGTCTCCAACGCGTATCCACGAACTGGGTGGTTCTCTGCTCCGCGGCAGTTTGTGGAACCATAGCGCCTCGGTTTTGTGAGGCGCTATCTGCAGACCCAGAACGTGGATTTTGGCCACGACAATTGCCACCGCTTGCTCGGCAAGCCGGATGGTTCCCTCGAAGGACTCCCCGCTGGCCAACACAAGAGTGTCGTCAGCGTAACAGACCAAGCTGACGCCAGCAGGGAGAACGACACGCAGGACCGCGTCGTAGGCGAGGTTCCATAAAAAGGGGCCGAGAACCGACCCCTGCGGAACCCCGCACGTAATCTCCCTCCGCTTTACGCTACCGTCCCTGCCCACATAGCGAATGTGCCTATCACGCAGATAGGCTCCTATGATGCCCTGCAGGTAGGGGGGCAATGATGATGGACTAGTGCCCCCCTAATCACGCCCCACGGGATGTCTAGACTGACAGCCAACGCCACCCCACCCCGCTGGGAAACTGCCTGTTCCAACAGCGAGCGGACGCGAAGAATCGCGTCGATTGTGGATCGCCGCTGCCGGAAGCCATACTGACTTTCGGCCAGGTCGGGACCCACTCACGACAGGTGCTCAACGAGTCTTCGGGTAATGATTCTTTCGAATAGCTTCGAAGCCTCGTCGAGCAGGCAAATGGGACGATATGCAGAAGGAGACTCCGCAGGCCTTCCTTCTTTCCTCAAAAGAACCAATCCGGCTTTCTTCCATCTGGACGGGAACACGCTTCGACGGAGGCAGCTGGTGAACAGGCGCCTCAAGCGGTCCCCAAGAGACTGCAGTGCATACACCCACGCGCGGCCCGGAATGCCGTTCAGACCCGGTGCGGTGTTGCGACTCTTCAGGCGGCCCAGCTCCCCTCCCGAAACCCTCAACTCCTCGGCCCATTCCGAGGCAATCGGGGATGCAGAGGGACCAGGAAGGTCCCGGACCTCCGGAAAGAGCGTTGAAAGCACTTCCTCCAGCAAATCCGGGGCCAATGTTTCGGTCACCGGTGGAACCCACGGGCGCAATTTGCCCACGACCATACGATAGGGTTTCCCCCAGTCTACGGTAACCTAGCACATATACGAGGAGGGATCAAAAATTAGTGAGAATGAGATAGAATATAATGACTATGGATAACCTAAAAATTTATTTTTCTACATAGTTTCCGAGTCTCTCTACACACCGAGTCCAGCGCTTTTCCAATGCTTCAATCCCTTTCACAAAAAAAGTTTGGCTTGGTCCTGCAAAAAGCTCTCCACGGCATCCATCATCGTCTTCGTACCTGTTTCCCCTTAAGTATTTTTTCAATTTGGGGAACAAATCAAAATCGCTAGTCGCCAGATCTGGTGAATAAGGGGGGTGGCCAACCAATTCGAAGCCAGCTTGCTGAATGGCAGCCATCGCAACTGCCGACCTGTGCGCGGGTGCGTTTTCGTGATGAAACAGCACGCCCCTTCGAAGTTTCCCTCTTCTTTTCTCTTTGATGGCATTCCTCAACTTGGGAATTAAAGCTGCATAATATTGGCCTGTAATAGTGGTTCCACGCTCCAGGTAATCAATCAACAATAACCCTTCTGAGTCCCAAAATATTGAAGCCATAATCTTGCCAGCCGATGCCACGACACGAAACTTCTTCGGGGTCGGTGATGATGGCAGTTTCCATTGCGAAGATTGCTGTTTTGTCTCGGGATCAAAATGATGGACCCATGTTTCGTCCACTGTTACGAAACAAGACAAAAAGTCCACATTAACACATTAGTATTCTGGCGCATGTTAATGAACAATGCACAGAATATAGCGCAATAAACAGAGTGGTAGACCAAGACGAAGCCAATAATTACCCCATAGAGATTATGTGTTCGTTGACCGCACCCGGGCTTCCTTCCAATAACTTTATTAAGAAATTTATGTCCTCCAAAACACGTGCAACGGCACGCAACTGAGAGTGACACATTTACATGGCATAGGTGAACCGGGTTTTTATTCCCCCAATTCCCCCTATTCCGAACAATTTTCCATTCGGATTCAAAGGCGTGCATTTACGGTCAGCGTCTGTTTTGCGATGACTATAAAAAAGAGCAAGGATAAACGCTACACAGTGCTGGCGTGGACCTAAGAAGTGCCTGCTTCTCCCACGGTCCATATTACGGGGCGCTCAAATAACCTGTTGGTTAACTCTACAGATAACCTAACACAAAATGTCGCTATACAGAGGCTTTAAAATGAACTTAATCTTGGCGTAGGTATGGAACGTAAACCGCCGCCGTCGCAATAAGGCGGGTGCCTCTGGGTTCGCGGGTGCGTAGATTGGGGAATCTACGTGCCCACACTGAGCGACCTACGAGAAGACGGTGGCGCGCAGGTGGTCACGCGCCGCCGTGTGCGCAGTGCAGCATAGCGCACAAGGTCGCTCAGGGGGATCCTTTACAATCCCCCTAGATGCCAGACAGACATAATTTAAAAAATGTTTTGATTTCTATATTGATAGTATAGTATACCCCATACAAACGCCACACATAAATATTTTAGAAAAATATTCAGTTTACAGGGATAGTGCCCTTTGGGGGCAAAGACAGACAAAGTGGGTTGGCATGACTATGGTTAGTAGAGCGGTGCTGTCGTGGAATAGAGCGGAGTTTGGCGATGCGAAGCGGAATGGAGTAGAACAAAGTGGGTGAGGGCTGAGTGAAGCGGAACGAAATTGAGCAGATCAGAGCGGAGGGAGATGAAGCGGAGCAGGATGTAATACTTCTAATGTCTGCACAATCGGTGGTGCTAATTAGAGGGTTGGTATGTGTACTGTTGGTGGAGCGGTGCGGTGCAGTGCAGAGCTGGAGTGAGACGGAGTAGAGCAGTAAAGCAGAGCGAAATGGAACGAGATACAACTAAGCGAGCCAGAGCTGAGTGAAACCTCTCAGGCTGTTAAACAGGACCGTAGCGCCGCATTGCATCAAATTTAGAACATCATTTTTATATCAATATTTTAATTTAAATAATTAACTGAGTCGTTGCGAAGTATAAAGTCAAGGATACTTCCTATTTCCTGTGCCGTAAATAAACATAATCGTAAATATAATAGTAAATACAAATAGTAAATATCATAAGATATCTTTATTATTTATCGAGTTGAAGCAGTGAAAGCCTAGTGGTTAAACGCTTGCGTTTTATACAGGGGGTCTTTTTTTGTTTTTTTTTTTCAGATCATACAAATATTTGTTCCGTGCGGGAATCGAACCCACGACCCGGAGCGCAGCAGTCGACTATATCAGCCACTGCACCAACCGTGCCGTTGGTTTGAGTTCGATCCCGGCGCGCACCTCTGACTTTTTGGATTTATGTGCGTATCACAATTTGATTGTCACTTGTGTAACGGACGTGACGTTAGCCAATGCACCAGCCAGCCAAAGCCAAGCCGTCATATTGACTCAGCCTCTCCAGCCAAGCCAAATGCCCTCGAAAGGAGTGGGAAATGTGTCAATATCGTCAATATAAGCCAATGCCAACGATTTCACCATTGAAACTAAACGCGAACAGTTAAGTTAAACTAAGTTTATGCGCTAATTAAGTTCATATGAATTTCACCAGCATCAACTGGACGCAGTTAAAGCTCAGTTAAATATTTGAACGCTCGATTTTCGACGTTTAGCTCCTTTAAACGCGTTTAGAGGACTGTGATTATTTATATCGAATATATTTTGGGAAGCTTTATGTTTGCTTAAAATCGTTGGCACTAACTCTTGCCAAATGTGATGATGAGGATGAATTTTAAATAATCCATAGATAAAATTGTAACCGATGTTCTTTTCTTTTCGGATTGTTGTGTCAACGAATATGCGGGCATGCAGCAAGCAGCATGACAGATCAAAATGTACCTGGTGAAATCAGTTTGACGTATACCGAGATCAAATTTAACATTTGAACTCATTTATGCATAACTTAATTTAATTATACTCGGTTTTAATGCGAATGGTGGAATTGACTCTAAACGTTTTATTTCGTCAACAAGTTTTTTGTTAACTGTAAAGTAGATTATAAGAAACCTAACAATTAATTATCAATTACCTGTGTCCCTAGGTGGGTCCTTGTGCTTACCGGCAAAGAAATATAGAAGCCACCCCTTCTTTTCCCGAGGGTGTCGTAAAATGTGATTAAGGGTTAGTCAAGTAGCTGCTTGCTAAGTGTGTTGACAAAGGCAATATTTCCTTTAAGTGGTGTATTTATTTATTTATGTTCTATGTATATACATATAAATCTAAGGGCCTCCCCCTTTGTTCAGCAGTGGACGTCCTTTGGCTGATATGGTGATGATGATGACTCACCACGCTTGTGTTGGTGAGCGCAGTATGGCTACTGTTCAACAAAAGAGATGTCGACAACTTAGTTGTAATCTGTTGTAAATTTTAAAGGACTGACTTTGTAATTTTCCAAAAAGCTTTTGTACTTCAGTTACACAAGGCGAACTTAAGGCGATGAGGCATTTTTAGATCAGTAATCAATTGTGTTGAAAATACACTTCGTAAGAGGTTTATTCTGTGTGGTGTCCGGATTAAGAATATACCACCACTCCATCTCCTCTCGTGGAGGTCGTAAAAGTCGACTAAGGGACTCTTAACTAGAGGGATGGGCAGCAGCGTCCCTTTTGCTGAACAGTAACAATTCTGCGCTCACCAACCAGTCTGCCAAGCGTGGTGAGTATCGGTAAATTCCCTCCAAAATTACGACACGATTAATGCACCGGCCCCCAGTTCCCGGCAGCCCCGCTATTCCTGATCATGGTAGCGGCCACGGTAACGGCGGGGCAGGGGGTGCTAAGAATCACCGGACGGGTTCCGGCTACCACCCCAATCGAAAACTGGCCCTGGTGACGCACACTCAGGGCAGACGAAAAGATTGTTGAGCTGGAAGAAGAAATAGATAAGTTGCTCTGGGATATCATGGGTCTATCAGAAGTCCGAAGAGAGGGCGAGGATACGATAACCCTGAAATACGGCAACTTTTTCTACTACCGGGAAGGTGAACATCTTAGAACGGCCAAAGTAATATTTAGTGAAATGTTTCACTTATTCCGATTCCATCTCCGGATCCGTTTCATAATGATTCATTTGGATCGTTTAATTCATTCATTCTTTTTTACAAAGGCAAGATTTTCTTCTTATTCTTTTAATTCTTTTGGATACTTAGATTGATGATGGCACGGTTGGTGCAGTGGCTGATACAGTTGGCTGCTGCGCTCCGGGTCGTGGGTTCGATTCCCGTACAGAACAAATATTTGTTTGATCTGCAAGTAGTTGTTCCGGGTCTGGGTTTATTGTATGTGGAATTCATGTCTGTAAACGCACCCACGACACAGGAGAAATCCTAGTGTGGGGCAAAGTAAAAAAAGAAAAAAATGATTCACCTGAATCTTTCGGTTCAATTCAATTCTTTATTGCATTCCATAAGTAAATTATTTAAACGGTTCCTTTGGATCCTTCAATTCATTTGATTCATTGGTATTTTTTTATAAAGGCAATCTTCTCCCTGTCTGATTATTTTAATTCCTTTGATTTCTTTTATTCATTGATTCGTTTTCACAAAAAAGTGAGACGAATATGGCATGAGCAACATTAAAAATCTTTTCTTGTTCACCCAAAGGTTGTCTGTAAGAAATCGCTAATAGCGATAAGACCGCCCATTGTACAATTACTGGTCATAGAATTATTCCTAGTAGTTGTTTTTAAAATGGTGTACAATAAAGAATTTTCTAAAAATGTCAAGCTAACATCATCATTTCGGCCTAATGAAGTCCACTGTTGGACACAGGCCTCCCCCAAAGATCATCACAACCACCGATATGGATGTGTTTTGAGCTCATTGGGGGGTTTTGCCATAATCGCCACGCTTGGCAGGCGGGTTGGCGATCGCAGTTGAGTTGTTAATGTACTCGAAGGACGCTGCTGCCCATCCTCCGACTAATCCCTTAGTCGACTTTTACGACACCCATGGGAGGAGTTGGGGTGGTGGCATTCTGAGCCGGCACCACACGGCAAGCTAACATGAAAACTACGAACTCAATTAACTATAATAAAACACTTTTAAACGGATTACATCGCGTAAATTTTTGTTTTACCTGACTTTTGAACACTTTGCAGCGTTCGCAGAACGACTAAGGTGACGGGCGTCGTTACAGATTTAAAAAAGTTATTTTATCTACCGTATAATTTTAATTAAAAGTTATTTCGATGCACGCGGAAATCACTCATTACATTACATTACACACTTTTTAGTGGGGTATGTTGTTTGGGACTTAACCGCGACGAACCGACCACAATAAGAATAAGTTTGTCTTGCCTGGTTTTAGACTTAGCAAAACCAACAAGTCGTTTATCGGAAACAGTGGTAGGTTCTACAGCAAAATTCCTTCTAGTATTATCGATTTACCAGAACTAAAGTTCAAATCTTTGATCGTGTTTTAATGTCGTAAACCTACTATAGCATAAATCATTACATACATTACATACAGATGTCGGGCACACGATTCCCTTTTGCACACTGCTTTGAATTTGAATTTGGTCGTGAGAAAAATCATAGTCCCTTAAACTTTCATTTTCAATTAACTCATCTCTAAGTTATCTAGCTCTGAGACAAGGTCTCGAAACTTCATGAAAGCTCATTGTTCATCATATTTCACTTCATGAATAATAAAGTTTGGTTTAACCGCTTAACTGAATAGGTAGGTAGTGCCCAACTACCCACAAGACTGCGGTTAGCTAATTTGTCAACGATAAGATTTGTACCTAACTAAAGGTGAGAATTCATTATATCACAAAATACTATATCCTGACAACTTTACGGCTCACGATTAGCTAGAATGTATGTATGCCGCAATACATAGCCTCTTTAGAAATACCAAATGGGAATTATTATTTTATTTCTAGCGCTCGAAGCACAGATAAAATATTATGTTATCTGTACAGCATTTATTTCAAACTTATTGAGCGTACAAACTACAAACGTCAAAAGAGGCGTAGGAGCACTGCATCAAAAGGACGCTTTTAAGTCGTTATTGGAAGCAGGGAACCGTGTTGAAATGAATGAAGATACCGACTGCATAAATAGCAACTTTTTAGGGTTCCGTACCTCATAATGGACAAACGGAATCCTTAAAACAGCAGTCGACCATAGCCTGTGAGACGCTTCGGTGTGACTCGCAAAATTACAATTAAGCTTATTAACAATGTACCTAATACTGCATGTTAATCGACTATTTAAAAAAATATGACTTCGTCTAACCTTTTTGCGTGATTTAAGTTTTTATAGTAATTGTCAATGATATTATACCATAGATATGTTACGTCCATATTAAATGGCGCGCAAAATTCAGTCTCGCTGTATGTAGGTATGAAGCTATAAAACTGCACACCTATGCTGTAAGAAAGAAGATACAAGAACTACGAGAGTAAAAGAGATAGCTATCTAAAATAACAACACTTGTACTCGATGTCTTTGTCGCATTTGTGATATACAATTCAAATACAATTTTTTAAAAAAGTATATGTCGTAGACTCGGAATTTTAATTTTATTTAGATGTGTATTGTATTACAGTACTTTTAAATTCAAAATTAGTGACAATGGCCATCAGCCATAAAGCTGTCAAGGTTCTAGGTGTCAAGGTCTATTTACATGGCTATAAAAAAAAAAACTAAAAGCGACCGGGATCTTCCAACTCCCTTAAAAATTCTCTAATCTATCCTCTTACTAGTAATGTGCCACATGCCAAGCTGACACCAGTAGGGACAATGACACGCAGGACCGTTTCGTAGGCGAGTTTCCATAAGAGGAGGCCGAGAACTGACCCCTGCGGAACCACGCACGTCATTTCCCTCCGCTTTACGCTACCGTCCGTGCCCACGTTGCGAATGTGCCTGATAGAGAGACGCAAGAGACGGCAGTGCATACACCCACGCGCGGCCCGGAATGCCGTCCGAACTCGACTGTATGTTGCGACTCTTCAGGCGGCCAATGGCTCAGCCTAGCTCCCCTTCCGAAAGCCTCATCTCCTCGGCCCAGTCCAAGATAATCGGGGGCGGAGAGGGACCAGGACGGTCCCGGACCGCCGGAAAGAGCGTTGAAAGTACTCCCTCCAGCAAATCCGGGGCCATGGTTTCGGGCACCGGGGGTACATATGGGCGCAACTTGCCCATTACCATTTGATAGGGTTTCTCCCACGTATTCCTGTCCAGTCCCTCCAGGACCGAGCCTTCGCCTCGCTGATGGCGGTCTAAAATGCCTGCGTAGCCACCCGGTAGGCCCTATCGGCTTTATCAGTCTCTCCAGCTGTAGCACTGCACGGCTGCGGCAGAAAATTCCTATGGCATTAAGACCGCCTTTGTACACTATTGCACATTAAGAATAAATAAATAAATGGACAGTCTTATACAAAATGCCGATTTATTCGCTTTTTTTCAGTAACAATCGCCCGTCGCTATACTCAACATGAAGTTAAATAAAACACACACTTGAATATAATTATTATAATTCATTCACATTTTTCTTAAAAGTTACTTATACATATACTATACTCAATACATTATTAATGTACTTATTTAAAAAGTGTGGAAAACGCATTTGCATAATGAGCATAACTCATTTCAGAAATAGAGTCAGCACCACTAATATGTTGAAACGATTATTGCCACTTTAAATAATACTAATTATTTATCATAATTAATTTAAAACTTACTAAGTACGCTAGTGGTCCCGGCTAGGTTATAGGCCTACTTATTTCTACTTGTAAGTGATTTAGGAACGACTTCACAATAACTGATTCATGTTTGCCGTCTGTCGGGACAAATCAACTGCAAACGGCTATGGTCTTTCTTCAAAAGGACATTTCTGAAAGGGATATTACGGAGGGTGGTTTTATCAGAGACGGAGGCGGAGTCGAGGGTCTAATAACCTCCGCGGAGTAAGACGTAATAGAATCAAATGGAAGTTTGTAGAAAACATAATTAATTTCGAATATAAGAAAAAGAGAGTAAAGATAAGTAATCGAAAAACAAAAGAAGCGCATTAGCCTTTCATATCAAACTACCTCTAACTCACTTTAGCCGGTGTTTAATATTGTAAACAAACAAAACAGTCGCTATCACAACTTGTTGTAACTCGCATGACATTCGACTCTTCGCCGTTCGTTGGCGGACCGCTGAGCTCCGTTAAACAGCCATTTTGATATTATCGAAACCGATTCGAAGGTTGAATATGAGCCGGAGGATTCGGAATCGATATACCGTAACATCCCTATTCCAAGTACTCTAAATTTTTTCTTTTGTACCATAACATTTCTGGACAACAGAAACCTTTGAGTTTGTTTCAGTATTATTCTCAGTCAGTCAGTAGGAATGGCTTCATCTATATTAATGGACGAGTGTTAATTGAAATCTACGTGCTAAATAAAGATTATCAACTTCAATGGTTAGATTATGGCTTCTGTAGAGTAATCTCCAACAATTTCGCCAATGTCATGTATATCGGCAACGTTGTACAGAGTTCAGATTAATCAATCTGTGATCATTCATAAAATATTCCAAAAAATTGTCGGCTACGGTGTACGATTTTCAGTTGTTTATAAATAATGATTATCCACTTATGATAAATACATGTGGACGGGTAACATTGTTTCGACCTGTACGTATAGCAACAGACTGTGATAACAAGTTATCGGAAATTCGGGTGCAATAATGCCAAAATACACTTGGGGAGACAGCATAATATGGACATGTCCTCTTAAATTAATTTACCAAGATTTATTCAATGTAAACAACATTCACTACAATCATCATATCAGCCAAAGGACGTCCACTGCTGAACAAAGGCCTCCCCCACAGATTTCCACAACGAGCGATTACATGATACATCATCCAACGACGCCCAGCACCTGCACCAGGTCGTTTGTCCACCTCGTTGGAGGTCGTCCCACGCTGCGTTTTCCAGTGCACGGTCTCCACTCGACAACCTTTTTCCCCAACAGCCATCAGTTCTACGAGCAATGTGCCCCGCCCATTACCACTTTATTAATCTTACTACAATAAGATTAACCTAATCTAACGCTTTCTACAATCGATCCAAGAATTCCGGATATTTTATATAAAATTTTATAAATTTATTCAGGATGGCGTATCCACGCTATTTTTTCGTGGGAATAAATGAAGTTCAGTTTTGAATTGCACCCGAATTTCCGACCACTAGTAGTAACTTAGTTTATTTATTGTACTCTTTATTCATGTCCGTGTGGTGTCCAAAATAAAACACTCCTCCTGAAGTGGATGTCGGTAAAAAGCGACTAAGAGACTTACGGCCGAATACTGAAACGCTAGATAATATTAAACCCCACTTTAACTAATCGAGAAACCCGCTTTCGGTACAAAACCGGGCGGCTCAAAAGTTAAAGCGGGACTAAATATTAACTGACGTTTCAGTATTCGGCCGTAAATCAGGGATGGCCAGTGATGAGTACTGGCAAATCCCTCCCGAATGTGACCACAACGGCATGCAACCGGGCATTTGTTCATCAATAGACGTCTCGATGATTGATGACGATGACTGTTTATTATACACCAGTTAGTAAAAGATAGCAGAGATAAGATATATCGAGTACAATGGGCGGCCATATTGCACGCGGTAATCTCTTCCGGGCAACTTCAGTTTATTATTTTACCTAAGGATAGGAGTATTCAGGCAGCAGTCAGTTTGCGTAAAAGCACTTCAAATATTATCTGTCAAGTAAGACCTTATGCGTTGAATAAGTGCACAACCCATGTAAGCACAGCTACCGTAGCTAGGATGAATAAGTTACTTCTACAAACTTACATTAGAACTTTATTAAATTGAGCAAAATCTGAACCTATTAATTTACCATTCTCACAACAAACAATTCTGAATGCATACTATTACAATTTGCCGTGTAGTGCCGGCTAAGAATAGTACCATCCCATCTTATTCCGTGGGTGTCGTAGAAGGCAACTATGGGAATATCCGGAGGATGGGCAGCAGCGTCTTTCGAGTACATCAATTATAACTCAACTGCGATTACCAAACTGCCCATTGAGCACACCGATCGTTGTGGCGGTTTCTTGAGTAGGCCCGTGTCCAGCAGTGGACGTTTTCGGCTGAAATGATGATGCTATTTCAATCAGCAAAACTTTATCTTCAATTCTTTATCTTTAATCCATACATGCACTCAACATAAATCGTTCACGATTTCACCGAAATAAATACGTTCTCGGTATCATTTTCTGTACATGCAACCCGGCCGTATCTTTGACTTTTCCAACATCCACCATCGGTTCTTACATATAAGGTCCTACAATTTCAACTTTATTTTAAGGGGGCGACAATCTGTAGGTTTAATCGATCGCATTTACTCGAAAAACAAGCATTTTTTATTAATAGTATTGCTACATTTATTCCGATGGCAGAAGATCTTAAATACAAATATATTGCAGAAAATAAACTTTATGTATTAAGGTTTATAACCAACTTAAATTGTTATTACTTTTTCCATATTTAGTAGTATATGCAATCACGGCCACTTGAGCGATGTTTTGTTCCCGATCCTTAATCTAGTAGTATTGTTGATCGAAGATTCGATCACAAAAATACTCGTCCCTTTCTAGTTTCGCCACAGGCTTTAAAATTATGATAGAAGACATATACGCGACATACTCGTAAACGGGGGTCGTCATGTGGGACTGGTCAATACTTACTGCCATGAAATCATGTTTAATGGCATATCATTTTTATTTTACTTTATATATTTCACTCTGGCATGATTCTCACATACCTTAAATACAGTTGTAACTATCATGTGACATTTTTTTTATTTAAAAGAGTGTCTATGGTGTTTCTTGCCGGTTCTTACCCTTACAACTTCTTGAAACCGCTCTGACTATTCATAAGTGCCTGCAAATGGATTATATGAATACCAATATATTGAATTTGAATTTTTTGTGCTCGAATAGCAACTTCATTTATTAATTGCTAGCCGTTACACGCCCGCTTCGCTTGGTATAAATTATACTTATATTCATATCTTTTGGACCCCGCAGGATATCGAAATGGAACACACACGTACATTAATGAGGCGTATAAAATCGAAAGCAGCTAAATCCACTATTGGTCATTTAAGAGTTGAGAATGCCATTCTGTGAATTAAAGAAACCTTGGACTAAAGATGAATTTGCAAAAGGTGGAAATGAAATTGCATCCGCCGATTATGACAGATTAAACAAAAGTGACCTAACAAATGTCACTCACATCCGATTAGTGGCAGACGGATGTGGAGGGCAAAAAAATAAGTCGTTGGATTTTGGATAAGAGCTGTAAAAAAATTGAGTTGGTATTCCCCGTTACCGGGCATTCATAATGCCCGCCAATGGTGTTTGGGAACATAGAAAATAAATCCGGAAAAACGAAGTACTCACTTCGCCTTCGCAGTACGTTGACATCATTGGCAAATATGCCACAGTTGCAGAACTTACAAACATACCAGTTATATATATGTATAGTACAAATATTTGTACGATCTGCAGGTAGTTGTTCTGGGTCTGGGAGTATTGTGTGTGGAATTTGTGTTTGTAAACGCACCCACGACACAGGAGAAATCCAAGCGGGGCAACGTTTTTTTCAAAAAAATAAAAGTAATAATAATACTAACGTACCCATATACGACTGGAAAAAATGCGTACAGGAAGTTTTCAAAACAACCGCACAGTTTCATTTCAAAATATCTCAGTACAAACTATTAATTATCACGAGATCCAAAACAAAGTGAAACATTATGGTACGCGGAGAGCTTTATTATAATTCCGACACGGTATGACCAAACAGCACCTGCAAAGCTAAAAAAAAGCCGAGATGATACAGCCAACTATCATTAAAAAAGGTGTGTTTGTGAAAAGCATAAAACTCCGGGATGTCCCGCAGCTCTTAACTAAGCATTATGGCGAAAATTGGAAATAACTGCAACAGTTGCAATTCTACACAAAAGCGTTGAATGTTCCAATAATTGAAAATGCAGATTAACAAGACCTGCAAGATGATTGTCAGATGAGAGACGGAGATTGTGATTTAAGGGTGTACGTTGTAACTTCATATAATTTTGACAAATAACCATAAAAAGAAGAGTAATAGTTTTACATTTTTTTAACTGTGAGAAGTTAAATTATATTATAACTTTTTGAACAAATAAAAATTATTATCTTATTATTATTTTATTTCGCAAAAATATAATATAGAACTCTTTTTTTATAATTATTTATTATTGTCTCCAACACTCTTATCGAACTTTATGTATTACGCATAGTAGGCACATCACTAACTTGGTCACGTGATCGATTTATTCATCATCATATCAGCCACAGGTCGTCCACTGCTGAACAAAGGCCTCCCCCTTAGATCTCCACAACGAGCGGTCACATGCCGCTCTCATCCAACGACTCCCAGCGACCTTCACCAGGTCGTCTGTCCACCTCGTTGGAGGTCGTCCCACGCTGCGTTTTCCGGTGCGCGGTCTCCATTCGAGAACCTTTTTGCCCCAACGGCCATCAGTTCTACGAGCAATGTGCCCTGCCCATTGCCACTTCAGCTTACTAATCCTTGCAGCTATGTCGATAACTTTAGTTCTTCTACGGATCTCCTCATTTCTGATTCGATCTCGTAGAGAAATACCAAGCATAGCTCTCTCCATAGCTCGCTGAGTGACCTTGAGCTTTCTTATGAGGCCCATTGTGAGTGACCACGTCTCTGTTCCATATGTCATCACTGGTAACACACACTGGTTAAAGACTTTCGTCTTTAGGCATTGCGGTATTGTTGACGAAAAGACGTTGCGAAGTTTCCCGAACGCTGCCCAGCCGAGTCGGATTCGACGATTGACCTCTTTCTCGAAGTTGGACCTACCTAACTGGACAGTTTGTCCCAGGTAGACATACTCGTCAACAACTTCGAGAACAGAGCTCCCAACGGATATTGGGATGGGCACGACATGGGCATTTGACATGACTTTCGTCTTGCCCATGTTCATTTTAAGGCCCACCTGTTGGGAAACCCTGTTGAGATCATCGAGCATTGTGCTGAGCTCTTGCAGCGATTCTGCCATGACTACGATATCGTCGGCAAATCGAAGGTGAGTGATATACTCGCCATTGATGTTAATGCCGAATCCTTTCCACTCCAGCAACTTGAAGGCATCCTCCATTGCAGCGGTGAACAGTTTCGGGGAAATTACGTCCCCCTGTCTCACACCTCTCTGCAATGGAATTGCCCCCGTGCTCTGTTCATGTACTCGGACCGACATGGTGGCGTTTCTGTATAAGCACTTCAACACTTCAATGTACCGATAGTCAATGTGGCACCGCTGCAGAGATTGCAGCACTGCCCAGGTTTCGATCGAATCGAAGGCTTTCTCATAGTCCACAAACGCCAAGCATAGTGGCAGATTATACTCCTCGGTCTTCTGTATAACCTGCCGCAGCGTATGGATGTGGTCTATGGTACTGAAACCTTTTCGGAAACCGGCTTGTTCGGGAGGCTGGAAGTCATCAAACCTGCGCTCGAGACGATTCGTGATGACCCTTGAAAACAGCTTATAAACATGGCTCAGAAGTGAGATGGGTCTGTAATTCTTCAATAGGGTGTTATCACCCTTTTTGAAGAAGAGCACCACCTCACCTCTGTTCCACGCTTCCGGCGTTGTGCCCTCGAGTAAGACGGAATTGAATAGCTTCTGAAGGACTTTAAGTACCGGTGTGCCACCCGCTTTCAGAAGCTCTGTCGTAATTCCGTCCCCACCCGGCGCCTTGTTATTTTTAAGCTGTTTCAAGGCCATCCTAATCTCGTACAGGCTGATGTCCGGGATATCCTCGGTATAGTGTCGGGTTAGTTTGGCTCGCGGGTCTTTGTCAGAGCCAATGGTAGGTATAGTTACCGAGGTGTATAACTGCCGGTAGAACTTCTCAATCTCTCTCAAAACCTCTGGCTTAGTCGACGCTACACTGCCGTCCTCGGTCTTCAGCTTCATAATACGACTTTGCCCAATAGACTTGTCTCTTGCGAACACTTTGGAGCCTTGGCTCCGCTCAATCGCCTCTTTAACACCGTTGGTGTTAAAGGTGCGGATATCGTGACGCAAGGACTTCCATATCCGTCTATTGAGCAGTCGGTATGCTTCAGCATCACCGGAGGACTGCAGCGTCATGGCGCGTCTTTCTGCCATGAGGTCGAGAGTGTGATCGGAGAACTTTTTTGGTCTACCTTTACGGTGGGACTTAAAGAACTTAGACCCAACCGTTTGGACAGTTTCTACAAACCTACCATTTAAATCGTCCACAGATACGCAATGTTCTAGGCACTCGAAGCGGTTTTGGAGTTCGAGTTGAAAGCTCTCGGGGTTTTGGATATAAGCACTAGAGGGCCGGAGCGTAGACCTCATCAGACGAGACCTCTCAACTTTGAGATTAATATTCAATGTGCCTCTTACCATTCGGTGATCACTACCGGTTTTCACCCTGTGGATCACAGAGACATCATTGAATATTTGCCTCCTATTGGTCATGATGAAGTCAATCTCATTCCTCGTGGAACCATCGGGACTCATCCAGGTCCATTTCCTGTGAGGCGGCTTTTGGAAAAAGGAGTTCATCACGAAGAGTCCCTCCTTTTCCAAAAAGTCGGCCAGCCTCTGTCCCCTGGGGTTCCGTTGCCCATATCCAAATTGCCCCACTCTCAACTCACCATCGCATCGAGTGCCCAGCTTCGCGTTGAAGTCCCCCATCACAACAGTGAAGTGTGTCTTCGAGGTATGTATGGCCCTACTTACGTCCTCATACATACTCTCTACTTCATCATCTGGGTGTGTCGAGGTCGGTGCGTAGACCTGTATGACCTTCAACGAATACCTCTTGGATATTCTGAGTATAAGGTACGCTACCCTGCTCGACACACTTTCGATGGTTACTATGCTGTTAATGAGGGACCTGCGGACGAGAAACCCGACACCACCTTGAGACAGATGTTCGCCTTCCCGGTAGTAGAATAAGTTGCCAGATTTCAGGGTTATCGTGTCCTCGCCCTCTCTTCGGACTTCTGATAGACCCATGATATCCCAGAGCAACTTATCTATTTCTTCTTCCAGCTCAACAATCTTTTCGTCTGCCCTCAGTGTGCGTGTGTTATACGTTACCAGGGCC
Source organism: Diloba caeruleocephala (assembly GCA_947459985.1). Taxonomy (NCBI): domain Eukaryota; kingdom Metazoa; phylum Arthropoda; class Insecta; order Lepidoptera; family Noctuidae; genus Diloba; species Diloba caeruleocephala. The sequence continues at coordinate 6,847,110 of OX381627.1, read as the reverse complement.
AGTTTTCGTTTGGGGTGGTAGCCGGATCCCGTCCGGTGATTCTTAGCACCCCCTGCCCCGCCGTTACCGTGGCCGCTACCATGACCAGGAATAGCGGGGCTGCCGGGAACTGGGGGCCGGTGCATTAGTCGTGTCGTCATTTTTGGGGGGAATTTGCCGATACTCACCACGCTTGGCAGGCGTGTTGGTGAGCGCAGTAATGCTTCTGTTCAGCAAAGGGACGCTGCTGCCCATCCCTTTGGTTAAGAGATTTATCGATATATATATATTTATTTGAGATCGATTTATTGCTAGAATCCAATACAGCTACAAATAAAACTAAAAGGCTTTTGTGGAAAATAACCAAAAGTGATTGATTGATTGAAAATATTTAGCTGCCTTTGATTTCATACGGCTCAATTTATGTTAAAAAAAATTTTTTAATGCTTAAAATTTTAATTGAATTCCGTTGAGCCGTTTCGGAGCCTATGCGACCCTAACTTTCAGGCATAAATTCAAAAATCGGTCATATATGATATGGCATTTCTTCTGAAAGACGCACACGATTTTTTATTATATTGGCACAGATTGGTATAGTACGCCGTTGTGGTGCCGGCTAAGAATACCACCACCCCATCTCATCCCGTGGGTGCCTTAAAAAGCGACTATGGCTAGCTATTAGCTGGAGGATGCGCAGCAGCGTCCTTCGAGTACGTTTATAACTCAACTGCGATGGCCAACCCGTCTGCCAAGCGTGGCGATTATGGCAAAATCTCCCAACGAGCACACAACATAAACTTATAGCGGTCGTCGTGACAATCTTTCGGGGAGTCTTCTGGCCAGCAGTGGACGTTTTTTGGCTGAAATGAATAAATGTCAATTGCAACTTTTTTTTTTTAAACGCGATCTCTGTAACCTGCCGATTGTGCCGTTGCATGATTTTTTTTAAGTTTAGTGATGTCTTGGGTTTTCGCGAGTATTACACATTATAATAAAACACTTTTATCGCGATCATATGTTTTAGATTTTTGTTTTCAGTCATCCTGCGACGACGAACCCTGCAGTGTTTGAAACGTCATGACAACAAAAATCTAAGATATAAGCGATATAATCCATTTAAAAGTATTTTATTATAATTTTGTAGTTTTGTAGGACCTTATATAAAGATAAAATCATCATATAAGCGGCACTGACTGTATCTCCAATTTTTGTACTCGGTACATTCACATCACTTAGCAATCGTGTCACTGTATAATATTTATGTCATATTAGAGTCGGCTTATACTGGCAGCGCGACGTGCACTGTAAGCAGTCGAATAAGGAATTTATTATCTACGTTATAAGGTACATATTTCCTTGAAGGTTTGAGCTGATCGGGATACGCCGCGAGTCCGCGCCACTGATGTCATCTGATAGCGACATATACTCGTCTCGTGGCGCTGCCTATGTGATTGACGCTTAGTGCAAGTCTCATACACCCGGTATGAGGCCCGGTTTCCGTCCAGGCCAAGCTTCTTTGGCGTATTTCTTCTTTCGAGGCTCGCTTGATGGGCCGGCCTCCTCGGGCGCTGGAAATTGAGAATATAGCATTATTATTTTATGACTTAGTCCAGGCCCATATTACCTACTTACTGATCCAAACTAAAATGGACTAACCGAAAATCTAATTGTCTTAAATTCGATATTCGAAATTCGAAATTTAACGTGCCGATAGCCGATTGTCACTAAAAACAATCAAGTCGATGCTAGTCGATTATTATTCAACTGTTGGTCGATTGTTATTCATCGCTGTGCATCGTGAATGATTTGATTGTATCGTATTTGATTTGATGAGTTTAGATTAGACCCTGTCTGGCTAACTTTGTATGTGATTATACGATCAAACTACACAGTTGCAATTCCATTATTAAATCGGACGTCTGTCTCAATGAAGGATTATATGATTACAAAATTTTCTCTTTAGAATGTTTGTTTGTTTTTGTTTCTTACCTGTATGTGGTAGGGGTGGATGAATATTGTGGTGTGGCTCTGGTCCTTCCAATTCCACGTCAGGCGCAGGATTCGGTAGCATCAAGCCCAAACTGGGGAAATACAGCATAATTTTAGTACCAACAAACAAGAATTATCGTAAATACTAGTAGGTCTTATCAGCCATTAATGGACGTCTACTGTTCCAATGACTCCTAGCGACTTTCACCAGGCCAGGTTTGATATCGTCCCATGCTGCGTTTTCCGGTGCAATCTCCAATCGAGAACCCCTTTTCCCAAACGGTCATCAGTTCCACGAGCTATGTGCCCTGCCCATTGCCACCTCAGATTTTTTCAGCTATGTCAGCTACTTCAGTTTTTTAGGATCTCATAATTTCTGAATTGATCTCATAGAAAAATACCAAGCATAGCTTTCTCTAAAGCTCGCCGAGTGGCCTTGAGCTTTCTTAAGAACCCCTTAGTGAGTGACCACGTCTCTGTACCATCGATGCTAACACACACTGGCCCGTATTACAGAATGAGAATCAAAACTTGAGTCGAGATTGCAACAATTGAATAAAACAATGCTTGACCTAATACGTAGGGTTAATATTTGATTAACGCTATCTCGACTCAAGTTCTTCGTAAGTTTTGATCTATTTCTGTAATACGAGCTAAATAAAATAAAGTTGTTAGTCTATCAGCATTGTTAGCGTCGATGTGATGCAGACGACCGATTTTAATCGGTCACAAAATTCTATGCGACGGCTGCCAATTACTATCGGTGAAAGTTGGGAGTCCAATTTTTCTCCAGTTGAAAGTTCAGTTCTAGCAAACTTATGTTGCATTAACGAGTTCTCACATGTATGTTTTATCCTTCCTCTTACTTATTATTACTTACTTAGCGCCGACTATTACTTTCGACAGATATTTTGCAGGATGGATGTTAAGCGGAACCGACTTTTTTCAGTACGAATGTTTGTCCAGCATTTCTGTTAGGTATCTTTATGCATAATATTCCATTTACACCGATTATAGTCAGTCGTTTGTGCGAAACCTTACACAACTAAAATAATAACAACAATACTAATCATGGCACACTCACCGTGCTCCAATTAGACTAAGATGTGAACTAGGCGCCGGCAAGTCTGAGTACAGGTTACTTCCTCTTGAAATCTCCTGCAGTCTTAATGAATGGTGATGATGACCTGGACCAAGAATGGAGTTTATTTAATAAGACTTAAAGCCAGAAACACAACTTTATAGAAATATATCAGTACGTCGCGAGCCATTGCGCTCGGCAGCACGGCACGCGGTTTTTCCTGAACGAATCGCGGCCATTTTTACTCGACAAACTTAAACCACTTATTCCTTTAAGTAGTAGTCCACGAGGACAGGCGAAGGTATTAATACCATACTGACAATTCTTAATATTATTTTTATCTTTCTTTCTATAACCGCTTTTTTAGTACACGTCTTGTACATAGGGTTGCCATCTCTAAAATAAATAAACCAGGACCGCAAGCTCTAACACACCGGATTTTTGAGCTTAAAACATTAAAACATTTGTGCTATAAACTTTTTAATTTACCAATAAATCCAATTCGGTTGGTCGTGGGTCGGTTGCCGCCCGGCGCGTGAATGGAGGTTTTTTTTTTACACGGTGCCCCACACTAGGATTTCTCCTGCGTGGGTGCGTTTTACAGACATGAATTCCACATACAATACGCCCAGACCCGGAACAACTACCTGCAGATCATACAAATATTTGTTCCGTGTGGGAATCGAACTCACGACCCGGAGCGCAGCAGCCGACTGTATCAGCCACTGCACCAACCGTGCCGTCCATCAGCATTGAGGAAATAAAGAGCAAATTTCGCCAAAGCCATGACTAAATCACGTCTAAAACAACGCTCCCGCTTCCATACACGTCAGCCGTCTGTCACCCGTTGGATTGGTACACAGGCAAGTTTGATACAAAGCAACTACTTGTTAGAGTACTTACCGTCATCAGCACTTTGTAACTTCAATTTCCTTGGTGTACTGTTAGCGTTTGGTACTATGGTCGACTTGACTAGGTTTCTGAACCTGCCGATGGTCGGGTCAATGTCCTCAGGGTTGATGATGTCCACCTCTTCATTGAACGAGACGTTGCGCTTCAGTTTCTTTGCGATACCACCAGGCATTGAGGCCGACCGTTTTGTGCCAGTCGGAGGCTAGAAGGCAAAGAAATAAGTAAATGTTTTATAGTATAGTATCATGTCTTATGGTATAGTATAGTATCCGGATTAAAAATATAACGCCACTCCATCTCCTGGCGTGGATGTCGTAAAAGGCGACTAAGGGAATCTAAACCAGAGGGATGGGCATCCGTTCTGTGAAACATCAGCATTCTGCGCTCACTCAACCGCACCGGTTGGTGTAGTGGCTGATACATTCGGCTGCTGCGCTCCAGGTCGCGGGTTCGATTCGCGCACAGAACAACTATTTGTATGATCTGCAGGTAGTTGCTCCGGGTCTTGGTGTATTGTGTGTGGAATTTGTGTCTGTAAAAGCACTCACCACACAGGAGAAATTCGAGTGTGGGCCAACGCTTTTAAAAAAGAAGGTGCTTACATGAGGGTGCTTGTTGATGTGACATTTATGTACAGCATCATACTTGTTTTTTCTACAGTAATTGTCTAGACTGTAGACTAAGAGATTCTAAGCCAGAGGGATGGGATCTGCATCCCTTCTATGGAACAGTAGCCATACTGCGCACATCAACCCGCCTGCGAAGCGTGGTGAGTACTGGCGAATATCCCCAAAATGACAACACACGGCGTATAACCGGTTATTTACGGGGCAGGCCTTTAGCAGTGGACGTCTCTTAGCTGATATGATGATGACGATGATGATTTTAACATTCATATTTTCTACTTCAGACCGAGAACGTTTTCTACTGTCCCCTGGGTGCCTTTGCATACGTAATACTTACATGCACAAGACCCGGAAAATAGATTAGGCACAGAACCAGTGTCTAGGTCACTGTCACTATCACCGCAGAAAAAAGCGTTTAGCTATTCCGGAAATAAGGTCAGCATCCACATCAAATAAAAACATCCATGACGAAAATTTGTATGTTGAGACATTTACCTTCAAAACATCACTGCCATCATCAGTTGATATGCCCAACATAGAGATCCTCCTGTTGTGTGCAGTGTTGAATTCTGTTAAATTCTGAAATATAACAACACATTTTTTGTATGAATATATACATGGATATATTCAGCTATAATATTTCATTCCTGCATTAAGTAGCAACTATTAGGTCGGTGGCCGTGTGGTGCCGGCTTAGAATACCACCGCCCCATCTCCTCCCGTGGGTGTCGTAAAAGTCGGCTAAGGGATTAGCCGGAGGATGGGCAGCAGCGTCCTTCGAGTACATTAACAACTCAACTGCGATCGCCAACCAATTGGCACAGTTTATGAAAGACCAAAATTGGACTTCTGGGGTGAAGGCCTGCTGACCTGAAATACAGGCTTCAGCGTAGCTTAGGCACCAGTCTCCCACGATAAATTCGAATAATACTATAACTAGGCAATATTGTATTTTGTTGCAACTTTTCATTATTGCAGTGAGAAATAAATTACTTTATGGCAAAACCCCCCAATGAACCCACAACACACCCATATCAGTCGTTGTGGTGTACTTTGGGGGAGGCCAGTGTCCCGCAGTGGACTTCATTCGCCCGAAATGATGATTAGGTTGGTTGCCCTAGGCACTTTTTGCAGCGATACAAATGCGATTGCATTGCGACACTAGCCTAGCTAAGTTCATGATGTTCGCGTACAAACTTAAATCATTAAAATATTTTTAAAAACTTGTAAAATTACTCAATAATTATAGATTTTTTTATATTGCAATTTGTAGGCTATTCACAATGCAAAAAAACTGACCAGACCAGAAATATCATGTGGTGACCAGATGACAGTATTGCAAATGACTTTTTACAAGCACTTCGTACAACAATCCCAGAGCACTAATGTTCATGAACTGGTTTCCTAGCCATAAGACCAACCCTAAATTATATATCCATGGTTTGGAGGGAAGGAATTGAGTGTGTTAGGTAATTACATGGAGCCTTAAGGTAATCTGTGACTGCAAGATATTGTATGACAGTAGCTGGATTTCAAACTTAATATAATAATTACTTACATCTAATTCAGTTTGTGTTTCGGGAAGACCTAGTAATGCACCTTCCTGCTCTGTGTTAGGTAGGTCTTCCATTATGCCACGGGAATTTCCTGTGGGACGCTCTCTATCATAGAAAAGGTTTATTAATATAATGAGGATAATCTTAGAATCATTAATACTCAGCCTGCTCATAAGAAAATTGGAATGGCTAAGCTTTCAGTCTAATCAACTGAAGCTGGATATCAGTATGTAGGAGATAAATTAGTAGTATCAAACTCAATAGTGCCATCCAATGTGGGCTAAATTCGTAAAGTGGAAGATGCCTTTATGCGCCATAGGACATCCGCTGCTGAACAAAGGTCTCCCCCATCCATTTCCACAATTGTATCATAATTTTGGGGGGAACTTGCAGAGCACAGTATGGCCTCTGTTCCTTAAAAGGGATGCTGCTACCCATCCCTCTGGTTTGAATTCTCTTAGTAGCCTTTTACAACATCCAAAGGAGGAGATGTAGTGGTGTTACATTCGTAATCCGTACACATATTTCTCAGAATATATTTATGCAAACTTTTATACAGATAATCGAACTTGTTACTCTTAGAATTGTGGGTATATAAATATGGCTATAATATTGGCTGATATGAATGAATGAACATTCATATCAGCCAAAAGACATCTACTGCTGTACAAAGGCCTGCCCCACAGATGACCACAGACTATGCCTGTGTCATAATTTCCTGCTTAGCAGGCTAGCTGATGAGCGCACTTTGTGGATTATTCGCATTATTGCCATGAGTGTGGCCTACTAGGTATTAGGTAACTGTGTTGATTCTATAACAAGATGCCTAAAACAGTTACTGATCTTACAGTGGGAAGTTTAAACAACACTCAAATCACATAAAAAAGTGTACTATAAGATTAAAGACTATGTTAAAGCAAAGACATCTGGAGGGACAGGAGGAGATGGATGTTGTAAAAGGTGACTAAGGGACTCTAAACCAAAAGGATGGGTAGCAGCATCTTTCTATGAAACAGCATCATTCTGCAATCACCAATCTGCTTGCTGAGTTTGAGGAGTATTGGTAAATCCCCACCAAAATGATGACACAACTGTGAAATTATATGGTGGAGGCCTTTGTTCAGCAGTGGACATTCTTTAGCTGACATAATGACGATGATAATGAATCTTGCCTGTCAATTGCTGCCAGCCATGTAGACACAATAGATTTTTAATTGTCTTGTTTTGCAGCAGTTAATGAGTTATGAAAATCTACTACATATAATTGAAGTTTCTGTTCCTTAGTAATTATACTGTCATATTGTCTAAGGAGATTGTCAGACATTTATATCTACAGTATGAGTTGTACATTTTCTGTAATAGATCATCATTCAACCTATTTCTAAGACACCTACCTTATAATGTAATTCCTTGTTGATGCCCCAAAATGGAAATTGGAATCTATGGGCAGTTGCGTCGGCTTATGTGCCTCCAGGCGCATTTGGCCGATATATGTTCCATGAGCTGGAAATTGTGATTACAGCTTATTTGGAATCAGTTTGATCAAAGCCCTTTTTACTTGGCCAACATGATTAATACTTACTGCTGCCTAAATCGACTAAAAATGCTCTGTTTAAATCTTTATGATAAACAAACGCTGCGTGCACTCTAGAGCAACTGGCATGGTCGATGCAAAAGTCATTCATTTGCGGGTTCCGACCAAACAAATAGCACTTCTTCTCATCAATCATCAATTTCTGTATCAATTTATCTCCTTTTAACACGTCTAAATGTAAGCCAGTTGGTGCTTTTCCAGCCCTAAAATTGTATAAGAATTTATTACCGGCGATTAATACTCAAGAACAGCGTGGTGCCGTTTCCACAAAAGTTTTTATCCCTTACCAATTAGGCACCTCATAGTGATTAGCCATGGCTAAAATTAGGTCCTCTGCTTTAACCAAACAGGGTCTAATATCATTACAGAGTGATTTATTAATAATTTTAACGCATTCTTCTGCAAAAGTGCAAAGGATCACAGATCGACAACGCCAATGGTCAATTCGTTGTCAAATTGACAGTTGACTAGGGATGTTCCCGCATGTTCGATATTCATCGAAGTTTGTTAAACATCTATGTTAAGCCGAAATAAAATCGTTGTTATGTCCTCTAAAGAATGTCCTCTGAGAATAATATCAGAAATTGATATTTTCATATTCCACTACAGTCGAATTTCAATAAGTGCCCACTTCCCCTCAATTATCACCTCCAAAATGAGGTACACTGTCTCTCACCCAATGCTACACATTTGTATTTTCAAAAGTGTGTACACATGCATTATTCATGTGTATGTAACAGCGCATATTTTATAGCCTACTACACAAAGGACAAGCGTCGTGACGCGAAGCGCTGTACTTGATTCGCACACTTTTTTATTTAAACCGGAGACTTTATTTATACATATAATACTAATTGTGTTTGTCGTATAACTTTAAATGAAAATGCCATAGGATAGCTGTATTTTTTATTCAAAATTCACTCATATTAACGTTACGATTACGATACTATACGTCAAAATATTCGAGGGCCTAGCACGAATATTTTGACGGAGGCGGAGGCGGAGAAAGCACACAATGAGGTCACGCCACAATTTTTTTACGATCGTTTTAAAATAATCTATGTATATTTTATATTTATAGGGTACAACTATGTGAACAAATTGGATGATGATTTAATTTCATGTTTTTATTATTGTATCCTTTCACGAACCACTATATAACAACTTATGTAACGTAGCACACATAATGTCGGTTTTTTAATATACACAGACCTATAAACAATACTTGTTATATTTTTAAATAAGTGAAGTACACATCGAACATCAGGCTAACTTGACATCCGTAAATGAATAAATAATAAATTATCTCGGTTGCGCTGAAAATTGTTTAGATAAAGGATGAAAACAATTGAACCGTACGACGTTGCCGATATATTTTTTAGAATTTTTTCATTTTTGAGAAATATTTTATGAATATGTAAAGATTTATCAATCTAAATACCGTACGACGTTGCCTTATACTTGACATTGGCGAAATTGTGGAAGATATTCTACAGAAGCCATAATCTAAGAGAAGAAGAAGAATAAATTATCTCAACAGAGTTTCCCAATAGGTGAGCCTTAAAATAAACACTGGCAAGTTGAAAATCATGTTGAATTCCCATGTCGTGCCTACCCCAATTCCCAATATCCGTTGGGAGGTCTGTTCTTGACGTTGTTGACGAGTATATCTACCTGGGACAAATCGTCCAGTTAGGTAGGTCTAACTTCGAGAAACAGGTCAGTAATCAAATCCGACTCTGCTGGACAGCGTTCGGGAAACTACGCAACGTCTTTTCGTCAACAATACTGCAATGCCTCAAGATGAAAGTCTATAACCAGTGTGTGTTACCAGTGATTATCTATGAAACAGAGACGTGGTCACTCAATGTGGGCCTCATAAAAAGCTCAAGGTCACTCACAGTGACCTATGGAGAGAGCTATACTTGGTATTTCTCTACGAGATCGAATCAGAAATTAGGAGAAGAACTAAAGTTGCCGACATAGCTGACAGGATTAGTAAACTGAAGTGGCAATGGGCGGGGCACATAGCTCGTAGAACTGATTGCCGTTGAGGCAAAAAGGTTCTCGAGTCGAGACCGCGCACTGGAAAACGCAGCGTGAGACGACCTCGAGGTGGACGGATGACCTGGTGAAGGTCACTGAGAGTCATTGGATGAGGGCAGCATGTAACCACTCGTTGTGGAAATCTAAGCCTTTGTGCAGCCGTGGACGTCCTGGGGCTGATATGATGATGATGATCCCTATACAAATCCCGGTACATGCGTAAGGCGACACTAATATTTTCACCCGACAAAAAGTAAGACCGCAGCATGTTTATGTATCCCGCGTTGTGTGCAGTGAACCCCCAGCTATAACTGCCTTTGCATATGAATGTGCCCCACCCACTGCTACTGAAGCTTAGAATTTCTTCGGGCTATGTCAGTTACTCCGAATTGCCTCACTCGCAGATCTTCACCGTCTCGTCTGCCCAGTTTCGTGTTGAATTTCGCCATGACAACAGGAAAGTGGGTTCACATTGGCATGGTGCATGGCTCTCGGAATATCCTCGTACATAGTCTGCACCTCATCGTCGAAGTGAGGTTGCAGCTTATACCTGAATTACCGTTAACGAATACCGTCTAGTTATTCTAAGTATACCCTAGTTAACGCACGCTTGATCTTCACCATGTTGCTCACGCCTCACAAGGGACTTATGGACGATAAAACCGACACCTCTCTGTAACTGTGGATCGCCTTCTGGGAAGGAGCATATATAGAGCAAGTTACCAGATTGGAGGATTATGGTGTCAGCGACATAAGTAGCGGAATATTTTGGATTTTTTAATCGCTTGCTCACCCTCTTGTTTTGCATTTTATCCATATTTCTTCTTAATCGAAATAATATTTAAATATGTTGCTATTATCTGGTTATGACACTGTTAACCAACGTTTCAAAAATAAAGAGTATTACTGAATAGAAGAAGGGATTAGCCGGAGGATCAGCAGATCGACGATCCTTCGAGTACATTAACAACTCAACTGCGATCGCCAACCCGTCTGCCAAGGGTGGCGATTGTGGCAAATCTCTGCAATAAGCCCACAACACACCCATATCGGCCATTGTGGTGATCTTTGGGGGAGGCCTGAGTCCAACAGTGGACTACATTCGGCTGAAATCATGATGATGAAATAAAGAAAAAAAAAAAAAAAAATGATGATGAAATGATTTTTATGTTTATTTTATTATTTAATTCGACTTGCTTAGTCTCAGTAATGTAACGATTTATTGCCAATATTGAAACTTATTGAAAAAATACAGTCATCTGAATTTGCTAAGAGAATTAGAAATAAGACAGCTTGGTGACTTATATCATTACCTTAGAATGGAAATAATTGAAAGAAAAGATCGTCGACTGAGAGAATCCAAAATTGCAAGAGAGAGGTTACCTGCGATGGCACAATATTTAGCGACGGGAAGAACCTACTAAGATATGAACTCTTCCTCCGAGATGTGAACTGACTGTACTGAGTCGTAGAAGTACGCGTCCGCATAATACTTGTTCCAAAAACTAGTTCCACGAGTATTTAGGCATCTCTGGTGTAGTGACGTTTAATTATTTAGCGCGTCTTCGTACGTCCGTGTAATTAAGAACAGGTATGTTCGGTTACATAATAACTACTTCGCCATCATCATATCAGCCAAAAGACGTCCGCTACTGAACACGGGCCTCCCCAACTAACGACTGGATATATCCTGTGCGTCGTCATTTTGGGGGTAATTACCCAATACTCACCATGCTTGGCAGGCCGGATGGTGAGCGCAGAATGGCTGTTGTACCAAAGAAGGGACGCTGCTGCCCACCCTTCTGGCTTAGAGTCCCTTAGTCGCCTTTTACGACATCCATAGGAGGAGATGGAAAGGTGCTATATTCTTACACCGGTCACCACTCAGAAACTATTTACCAATACCTATCGATAAATTGAAACAAGGTTTTTGTTGCAATATATTATTTGATAATTGAAAATATCTCTATCATACTTTCTCAGACATAGGACTGTCACCTTTGTCAAAATTTATATTGATTTTTACTTTCTTCACTGCAGAAAAAGAATTTCACTATGAGTGAGAATTTAGGTAATAACTCTGGTAAAAAAAAACAGACTTAATGTCTGAGTAACATGGTTGATTGTTATATAGGTACTTACCAAATGTAAACACACACTGTAAAGTTATTCTATTCAGATTAACATTAGGTTTAGAATCGCAAAACTAAATCTCTTTATAATTCCTAACAAAGCAAGCTTGGCTATTAAAAGCAGAGCGCTTCTACAATGGTTGCCTATTCACCAGCATAGAACGCAAAGGGCGTTGACAACCTTGTTTTCCTTTCTTGATTCTCACACTTGCCTTACCTTACTTCTCATTATCATTATATTTGCTCCAATGATGACAAAAGTCTTCGTTCCTCACAAAATCGTATCTTGCAATGTCCCTCTCACCGTTCAAACTTGATGCAGTCTTCTTTCTTTGTCCAATCTATTTTATGCGCTACCTCTTGAAATTAGGGTGGCTACTAGTTACTACTCTTTTGAAAGTAAACTACGTAAATTATTTACATCTATGTATATATTATTATTGCATGGTTTTATTACTATACATGTACGTATATTTATATGTGTATATATTTATATTATATAAACGAATTAAAACGTCTTGTGTGAGTTGCCTTTCGCTATTTGCCAACACAGTTACATTGTCTGTGCACTACCATGTTTTGTCTCTTCATCATCCTAAGGTCGACTGCTAGAAAATGCCTAATGTAGTCTCTGTACAGTGTTAGTCTATGAAGAATTAAATAAATTAATTAATTAAAAATACTGTCTTGATCTTTGAGTAACTCGGTCGATTGTCCGTGTCCCTCGGCGTCTACCTCACTCACACATGCGACCCTCGGGAGCGTCTACAATCGCGTCTCGTATGGTTGCGAGTCGTGCGAGTCCGGTGGACTAGGACGTTTATGGGTGTTTTTGGATCTATGACTAGTCAATACCTGTAAAAACTCGATACGCATTTATACGCAGATGCAGACTACACGACGTTTTTGAGACGTCCTCAGTGAAACCTAGTCTTAAAACCTGTTGCAGTTTATACACTCACCTCTATTGGTGACAGTTAAGACAATGACAAGAGACATTTGACAAATACGTTTGTTTTTGTTGACATGTAGTTAAAAAGTGTAATATTATTGGGATTTCTAGAAACTTTATAAAATCAATATTTTTATGTGATTAGTGTAGCAGTTTAAAATGGTATCTAGCGAGGAAGAAACTGACGTGAAAAATGGGGACCCAATACAATGGGATGTAGACATGGAAATTCAATTGTTTTACGCCATGGCGAACCACAAGCCGGTTGGAATAAACAAACATTTTCACATGGCTTGCATTTGGGAAAAGCTTTCAAATTCCATAACTAAAGAAATTTCAACACAAGACATATGGAAACATTTGGAAAGCCTTTACGATTTAACATTACTGGAGGATACGGAGCCTATACCGTTTCCGAATCATGAAATCCCGTTTAGTTTGCCGGAAAGCGAATTCGGTTCACTTATAAAGCAAAAGTGTAAGGAGCCTACCTTAGCGGACGATAGTGAAGGTAAACAATGGGTCTTGCAATTGGACTAATCAAGAACTCTTACATTCACCCAGTATTAATTGGAACATATGCCAATTGCCAATTGATCTGCTGTGGTGTATTTTTTTGCACTATGTCTATGTGATATCTAATAATAGAGTTGGAATGTATGAAACGGGGCACTCAGGAAAATAATTATTTTATTTTGTTGTAATTTTGAGAGTACTTAATACCTATTTATGGTCTTATTGGATCTTCATTATAAAAGAATTCAAGACAATCATAACATAGGCCTAAAAATGGTAAATCTGACTCAGTGCACCCTAATTTCACATAGTCAGATTTTGTCTTACTCTTAGTGTTTTTTCAAAGCTTGGAGCCAGGAGCTCATAAACGAGGTCCTGAGTGAAGCAAAGGGGCAACAAAGCAATCTGCTTTCAAGCTTGCCTGGTCGCATACTTGTTGGAGTGCCCTTGACATTAAGGCCAATGACATTGACCATGACCCCAAGATCTATTACCTCGATCCCCAAATTCGATTAATTTGATGTCTGTGACTATATAAATGACCTTGACCTCTAGGTTAATGATTTTCGACTGTGATAAAGATAAACGACCTTGACCTCAAGATCAATTACTTAAACCTATTGATTAAACTTCACCTCGAAAGCAATGAGTTTGGTGTTGGTCTTTTTAAATTACATTGACCTCAAAATCACTGGTCAACGACTGAAGTAAACATTTGTTGCCTTGATCATATTGGCTTCAACTTCTAGATCACTGGTAATATTCCTCAAGGTCAATAGTCAATGTATGTGATCTTGAAAATCTTCAAGGTGACTGGTAATGAGCTTTAGGTCTATGCCCTTGATATGAACGTCGGTGACCTAGACCTTAAAGGCACTGACCTTGGGAGGGTCCCTTGGTGTTTCCCCCACCCTACTACTCCCACATCCCACCCCAAAAATTCTAGGTTCATTTTTCCTCAGTGCCCCATTTCGTAACCTTGCCCAATATTTGACTTGACTAGTAACATATTTAAGTCACAGGTGTTTACTAGAAAATAATCACCAGTCTTTATTTTGTTAGTGACATTTTTATTAGGTAAGTATTACACACTTGAAGGTCTATAATTTATTCTTTTGACTTTGACTAGTCCATTACGTACCATGAAATATACAGTACAGATGATCAATTAGCAATACATTCTAATTGAGACGTGTTCTGAAGGCCATTCTTCTTAAAAATGAACCCACAATGTTTGTTGCCACTTGATGATTCTAATTGGTATGTTTAGCACATGACCTATTTGGGTCACATTATTTATGCTTATAATGCAATAGAGTGTTACAATTTAGATGGGCGGAGTCCTTCACCTAAGCCTTCAACACCTAGAAGCAGTTCTAGGGGCACTGCATCTAAAGATAGTACACCTAAAGGTAGAACTTGTCTATTACAAATTGTTTATTATTTTTTATTGTGTTGTCCTTTGTAGCTATTGATGATGAAAGATACAATATAGTTAATCATATTTTGATTTATTAGTTTAATATTTTTTGTTGTTTCACATTTTATCTGGCATAATTTCACATAAGATTGCTGTGTCATGTGCTTTTTTAGAATGAGTATAATTAGGTACCTAGAATGTTATTATGTAATTTTTTATGTTAATCTAATTACATAACACATACACATTAAAATATGTTGTTTATTCACCAATCGTTTCAGCGCAATTATGACTGCAACACACAGACTCGGCCGAAATTAATTGGTAATCAATCTAATCCGAAAGCTTTAGATATATATTTTGAACTTCATCCGTTTTTGTGTTAAGATCACATTTACCTCAAAATAGACTAATACTTATTCCCAAATCCAAAGATTTTGGATTAGAATGATTATTAATTTCGGCCATTACTGCTAGAATCGACTATATTTATTTAATATACAATGTGTAATCCAATTTCTGAAATATAGTCTGTTCATAATCAACCTATAGATACATTTTTGAAATTTTCAATATCCATTTTCAATCATTTGCAATTTATAAAGCAATAGGACTTATTTTAAAGGCAATATGAATGAATTTTCAGTTTGCAATGACCGAAGATAAACTACATTCTTAAAAAATTACAAGCAAACTGCCTTGACTTTGTGTGGGTATTATTAATATATTTGAATAAAGTTTTTTTGATGTTGAATTTATGATGCACCTGTAATATTTTCATGCCAAACATGACCGTTCACAATTCTCTTCATCCCTGAGCATCAGCCCATATATGTCCACTGTTGAACGTCATAATCACGCTTATGACTTATATAGGTAAAGTCATAATTACGCTTGGCAGGCAGATGGTGAAAGCAGTATGTTGTGATTAGCACACAGTATAATTCTCCTCTCGATATCTACCCTTAGGACCTTTTAAGACACCCATAGGTGGAGAAGGATGGTCTAATCTTTGCCATGACCACTCGGAACATATGCGATACATAATTAAAAATATTTGGGATTACTCCACTGATGCAAACCCGAAAAAGCATTCGGCAATTATATTGGTTTAGATAGACACCAAGCCAAGCGTGGCGATTATGGCAAAACCCCCAATTGAGCCCACAGCACAGCCATATCGGTCGTTGTGGTGATCTTTGGGGCAGGCCTGTGTCCAGCAGTGGACTTCATTCGGCCAAAATGATGAGATAGACACACACAAAAACTACATTTCAAGTGGATTAAAAAATATTTTTTAGTTTGGGGTCATGCTTTAATCTGTAACATATTTTAAACTCACATAATATTTCTTCTTTCTAGATATTTTGTAATGAATTGAAATAAAGATATATAAATATATGTAGGTGTATTTAACATGTAAAATGTTTGACTAGGCAGCCGTAAAGACAGTATAAGCGCACTGGCCACTAAGACACGCAAGGAGAGCGGTAGCTCCCATGCCTCCACTGACACACCCAGCATCAAGTCCGAGAAAGACTATGGTAAGAACAATTTGTCTTATAAATAATTTCCATTTTTAACTGACTTCACAAAAAAGGCGGTTCTCTATTTCTCCCCGTTTGTGCCCATGTGCGTGATTTTTATTATATGATAATTCTTTCACTGGGGTAATCTATATACTTAGAGGAATATTTTAGTATATATATCCTTATTGCCGTGTGGTTGCTCAGAATGCCACCACCCCATTTCATCCCGTGGGTGACGTAAAAGTCGACTAAGGGATTAACCGGAGGATGGGCAGTAGCGTCCTTCAAGTACATTAACAACACAACTGCGATCGCCAACCCGTCTGCCAAGCGTGGCGATTACGGCAAGAGCACCAATGAGCACACAACACACCATATCGCTCGTTGTGGTGATCTTTGGGGGAGGCCTGTGTCCAGCAGTGGATTTCATTCGGCCGAATTGAATGAATGATATATCCTTATATATATACTTAAATATTCCCCTAAGTATATAGATTACCCCAGTTCCTTATATATATATACTAAATATGAAGGTACTATTATATAATTTGTAATAATTTTAAGTTCTTTTCTTTTTTAAGTTTTATTTGTTGCACTTTTTGTGTTACTTGCATACTTGATTCTTATTAAAAGGGATATAAAATTATTAATAGTATGTAAATCTTTAAAAATTGTAGACCGAAGAAGAGACTCTCGCGATTCCAACGCATCTGGTCCTCGCGACAGCTCAAGCAGCAGGAAGTCTACATCACACAGAGACAAAGTATCAAAGACCAAAGTCAGCTCAGTTGGAGGTAAGGAATGTATCGGAATGTATAGGGCTTCTTACATTAGGTATGGTCAGTGACATAAATTTAAATATGTTGCTATTATCTGGTTTTGAGAATGTTCACCAACGTTTCTAAAATAAAGAGAATTAACGACTTGACTGTACCCAACGTAATGGGGTCGACTAGTGTGTTCTTGCTATTGACTGATGTCGTGGGCTTACCCTTTAGACAGTATTATAGCATGATTGATCTAGCTGTGTCCAGTGCACTAAGTATGATTTTTGGGGTTCCTGACGCAAAAACGGAAGCCCTATAAAAAAAACACATTTTAAACTACAGTTAGGTCCATAATAACAATTTCACAATATACACAGTTTATACATTTGACTATGTTAGTACACTTGAATGCAGGCTGGTCCAGAGGCCCATTAAAGCGACTGTACTGCCGGCTAGACGCTGCAATGCGTGGCGTGGTGCATCCACTGAGCAATTATGGCATGAAAGCAGTCTACATGCGCGTCTACAAACTTGCCTGACGTACATAAGGCCCACGTGTTATTATGTTGGACGCGTAAGGCATTGAGCTATTTTTGAGTGTAATTGGTGCATAAACTACAGTGTACAATGACATATACGCTCAAAAAAGCGTTATGTTGATTTGTGCTGCAGCTGCAGTTACATCGACCACCTCGAACCTACTAGCAATCATGTTCGCTCTAATTGCCAATGCCCTACGCTCTCAATATCTGCGTCGTCACGCAAATCTTCAGTTAGTTATAATGCAAGATTTGCCATTTCTGGCGGTAAGTAAGAATGAGCTACACAGAGTAATAAACATTGCGAATACCTTCGGGAGATGAGGCCTAGCATGTTGAAAATGTCTGATGCTGAGACCGTATCTTATCTGTATTTCAAGATTAGAAAAACCGCATGGCATTCTTATTCGCCTACTTCTAAAAAAAGCAGATAAAGAATAAATTAATTCAGCAATTTAGTTAATGGGTATTATCCAAAAAATCTGTTGATATCATCTGAAAGATCTCTTAAAGACATCTTTCTGAAATATATCAGTAAGTTGTCTTACAGATTTTTTTCTGATGTTCGAGTTGTTACAATACTAATAACATGAAATCTGTCGCCCTAGATTCAAACCTACTCAGCCCGCTGATAAATCCGCCACTAATGTTACAAGAGTTTTTTTTTAACTTTATATACGTTGCCCTACACTAAGATTTCTCCTGTGTCATACTCATGGGTGCGTTTACAGACATGAATTCCACATACAATACACCCAAACCCGGAACAACTACCTGCAGATCATACAAATATTTGTTCCGTGAGGGAATCGAACCCACGACCCGGAGCGCAGCAGTCGACTGTATCAGCCACTACACCAACCATGCCGTCGAAACTTTTGAGAAACTTCTGTAATATAATTGAAAAAATTGTTCCTTACAGCGTGGGACTCTCCATTAATAGACGAAGACGGCGGTTCGCGGCGCGGGCGCAGACGAGCGAACACGTCAACGCCTCCAGCTACAACTCCTGCTAAACGTAGACGCACGTGACAAACGCATTCACACTCCTACTATCACTTCTATTGAAACACAATCGCGCGTCTGGTGGTTATTCGAGCTGGAAGAGAAAAATTCACGCCATCTATATCTTCTCGTAAACGGTGATTTTAATGCATATTTGGACAATATTGTGATTAGTGATTACTGTATCCGTGTAATCTGGAATAGTGTTAAGGAAATACATGATTTATAAGAATAGACCCGAAGATTTATTTGTCTTCGTATGGAGTAATAATACCTAATGAAAGACCGTAAGCGACATTTGGTCAGAGAAACTGCATGTGGAGAGGACAGACAGGCACGTAAAAAGTTGCATTACAGAAGTCTCCCGTGAGCTTTGGTTGATTAAGGCCAAGTTATTTTTTATTTTTACCTTCTGGCTTAAAGCCTGTTTTGGCTTCGCCAGAAATGATCGGTTAAGCAACCTCATTTCCAGGAAATGTCTTCGAGAAACCAAACAAAAAAAAGATGATACTTTTGGTATAATTTACCCAAGATTTTTTTCGTCTGCTTTCATTCCCTACCACTTAGTACGAAGCTGTTCTATGATCATTTCGGTGAACCCTGGGTAAATATATTTTGATTTTTTTATTGTTGTTCAGTGGAAATTTTACATGAAATTCCTTCGCCCCGGGGAAGGGCGAAAGGGTATGCCGGGACTCCTGCCGGCTAAAACCACTGTAGCGGTCATCTTCGGCATCGAAGGGAGGCTCCAGGTCCTCGTAAGATCACACTAGATCTACCATTGGTGCCACGCCTTTAGGCACATCTCGGATGGGATGACTGTAGAGCGGTCACCCCCTCTAGTGGAGGGCAGGTGGCTGTAAAAAAAGGTCGCCCCCCATGCACCTCTCGAGGAGGATTGTAAAGAAGCCGAGCCTCGCTGTGCGCTGTGCTCCGCACGCGGCGGCACGTGACCGCGTGCGCGCCGCCGTCGTCCCGGGGGTCGCTCGGTGTAAGCACGTAGACCCCCCAATCAGCGCGCCCATGACCCCCAAGAGGGTAAATATACCATAAGAAATGCTATTTTGGAGGAATAATTTCTTAAGTTGATCCATGTTTAAGAGGTCTCCACCTATATAATCCAAGCTCAACAAATATAATCCAAGTTTACGCATAGACATAGATGAGAAAAGGACAATGGGCAAAAATGAATGGACCTTGGTCCACTTACTCAACATAACGCCATGTACCTATGTAATTCGATCAAACATGGCAATGTTACCTTGTGTTATTTATTCACACTCTAAAACAGGCCAAAAAGTGATTTTTAATAGTCATCGTTTTTGCTAATACTATAAATTTATAATAATTCATAATAAATAATAATAGATGTATAGGCGCTCAAGCGCAGCGCAAATTAAAAACAATGTATTACGCGACGAGCTAAACTTGCTTACAAAATATATATGTATCTACATATATGTATATTAAGGATAGACCATCGCATGGTGGTGGTGTGTGCCGCGCGCTCAACCTAAACTGGATTTGTATAGCTTGATGTGAAGCCGAGTAGTCGAGTGCGTGTGGGACGAAACGACAAAAACCCTCTCGCAGGATTCGCATTCCACAGCCCCAAATTTATTCTTATTAAAGTCTGTGTCAGTTTTCTTATATTCTAGTATTGTGGATGCGAAGTAATTCATAATTTTAGAAATTATTTTTCAAATGTTGAAACATGCCTGCCTGCCTTAGGTTTCAAGAAATGATATTATATATTAAAAGAAGGTTTCGAGTAGTCATTTTCACTCATTGGTCTAATTTTCTTAAATTCCCGCGATTTATGATGTTACAATATAATTTAATAGTTTTGTGTCAGATATTTAGTTTCGTCCACTCCAATGGTATTTTGTATATATTGCCATCCTTTTTTGTTTTTATTAACGCCAGGGCCTGCAGTCTCGAAATAGGTAGCGATCGCTTTACCCCGAAAATCGGCCGGAAAGTCCTAACAATCTTGATAAAATGATAATTGGTAGTCTCTACGGTGAAACCTAACGATTGTTATCGATAACTTAACGATCTTTTTCGCAAACTTTTATGACTTGACGTGTTGCAAAGAAGCCGACTTTAATTTTTTTCTTCAAAAAAAATCTCTTTGAAACTGCAAAATCTATTTATAAGATTTAAAAAAAGCTTTTGAAGATAAAGTCTAGATGGTTTCTGTATCTCTGCACTAATATTGGGCATTAAAACGAAAAATATTTTCGTGCAGCCGCCGGAATCCATCAGTTGCGGACTCGTTAGCGTACCGAGCACAACGTCGAGAGCAAAATGCGTTCGGAGAAGGAGAGGGTGCGTCGGAATGTCAAGATAATTAACGATTGCTAACTAATTACCGGCGACTACCTATGATCCACAATAAAGAATTGAATTGAATTGATTTTGCTCGGTATCTCGGCTGGTCTTGCATTCTACGTAAATATCGTTACGCCAACCGAATGTTTAGCGATCGGTAGTTTGCGATGGTATCGTTATCTATGTCGAGACTGCCTCTGGATACAGCTTTTTTAAACCGCTGCTGTCGTTTAATTAACTAGAAAGCCGTTAACTCTCAGATACAAATATTTGTTCCGTGCGGGAATCGAACCCACGACCCGGAGCGCATCAGTCAACGTGTATCAACCACTGCACTAACCGTGTCGTCTAAATTTAAAACGACGTGTATTGTGTGTCTGTAAACGCACCCACGACACAGGAGAAGTCCTAGAGTGGGGCAAAGTTTAAAAAAAACAAAAAAAACTCTTCCTATAGTAATTAGAGCCAAAAACAAGCTAAAATCATTAGCATTGAACCACGGACAAGAAAAAAAAAACTTTTTGCATTGAACATTGTTTTCTGAACAAATAAGATCAATGATGCACGTAAATAATGTGTCTAACAGTCTAAATCTATGTATTATAGCATTTTTTTATTTCCCAACTGTTTTTGCTGTTTCCCGAAAACTACTTTTAGGGCTCAGCGGCCTTCTAATTATAGGACGGCAGACCGTATCTTACTGATAAACGTACTTCTATAGTTCTATTATCATTATAAATGGCCATAGAGATTAGAGTGTAAACTTTTTGATTTGACAAATGACAGTTGACACTGGCCTATGACCGTTTGACCATGAAACTTAAATTGAACCCATAGATAATACACTATAACCAGAGAATTGAACCGTACGAGGTTGCCGACATATTTTTTAGAATAATTTTCATTTTTGGAAAATATTTTATAAGTATGTAAAGATTTATTCATATATACACCGTACGTACTTATACTTGACATTGGCGAAGTTGTGGAAGATACTCTACAGAAGCCATAATCTAAGAGAAGAAGAAGAAGACCATAAGACTTTGACACTGACAATTGTTACCTATTAGGGATGGCGATTCTCCGTGAAAAAGATCGATTCGAATGACAGTCTAAAATTCACTATAAATCGAGTTCTGAAAGATTAATTTTCTGATTTCTGACATTAATTTCACAAATTATTTACCTCAAACAGTTTTGAAATTATATACTTACATATTTTACAGTTTTCAGTGCTTAATTTAAGCAATGGGAACTGTTTGATAGAAATCAATTGAGAATTAGACATATGCATCTAATATTTAATAGTAATTATTTGTAAATAAACATATCAAACGACTCGAATGGTTGGACATGGTAATAGAAATTAGTATAACAATTAAAAAATTTAAATAGATAGTATTTAATTAGATAAGAAAGCACTGCAAAAATAACGGTATTTATTACACTATTCGCAAAACATCACAAGATTCATATAATCAAGACATAAGCAAATGACGCAAATTTAACAAACCACAGATTTTAAAAGCATGTTTAATTAATTAATTTATCTATCTATTGAGGAAAGGTGAAGGCAACAGAGAGTACACAGCTATCTAGCGAGTTTCTGAGTAATTAAGTAAAAATTATCATTTCTTTATGTTTAGGTTCTATCAAATTAGAATTGAATCTCGAGTACAACGGTGAAATATTGGTTTGCTTAATCGATCCACTACTTTACATCGATTTTGTAAATTGAAATTTTTGTTTGTAAAATCGATTCGCCATCCCTATTACCTATCAAGTTAGAAAAATATAAATAAACAATTAACATTTGTCAGATTATTTATTGATATAATTAAGTTTTATTACCGCAGGCGTAGTACTGGACAGTGGTATAGTTATCATCAAAACGGTTAGGAGCTAGGACACAGATTTTTCAGGTAGTTATAAAACCAACTCTATCACGGTCTAAAAACTACAATATAGTTGATCTCTGATAAGAGTGTTTATAGGCAAAAATCATGGCTTTGCCGTCTGCACAACCCGCCGAAGTACTCCGAGCGTCGCAAAAAGATGATCAGTACGAAAACCAATTGGCTGAATCACTATCTAAGTTGGTTTCTGCGAGATACGCTTCCAAGACAATCCCTTTATCATCTATAATATACAGATCCCTCACAACACTTCAGGACCTACAAACTTTAGGTGAAGAATACTCCGGTATTGTGCAGGTTGACGAGAGTTATAATAAAATACCGACATACTACAGTCGATTACTCAGCATAATTTTATCTACATTTGGAGAGACCTTCACTAGACGAGTTCTACAATGCTTAGAAAAGCGTGTCGAAAAAACCCCATCGCTGACTTTAGAAGCTCAGAATCTGTTTTTGGTTGTACTTAAAACTTTGAGTAGCATACTACCCCAGATTCAAAGTATTCACCGTGGATTAGCTTATATGAATGGAGGGCCATTACAGATAGGTAAAACCATGACTGGTATAAATTATGTGCATGTCAGACCAGCGGCTGCCGCTTATTACGCTCATTTAAGACTCCTTGGGATAGTAACTCTGCTTCATGCATTTGTATCTTGTAGTCAAAACTTGTATAGAGCTAAAACACACATGGATCAGATGAGACAAATGCCTAATGAAGTAGATACCAGTAATTCTTGTGTTGCCTGCTTGGAAGAGATTGTACAGCCTTGTGTTTTACCCTGTGGACATATATTTTGCATGCAGTGCTCATATGGGCCATTGGAAAGCTGTGCACTATGCCGGACACCATTTACAAAAAATAGTGCTGTTCCATTGATGAATTATTTCCCAGAACATTCATATTACAAATAATTAATAAATGCAGCATAAAAAAATTTGATGTTTTTGTCAGGTCATTACTTTTACCAAATTTGTTTAAGTACTAGTATTGTGTACAGGAAAGAAAAAAATTGAAACTATGTAGGTATCTTGTTTATTTTGTGAACAATTATGCTTATTCTGAGACATTAATTTTAGTTTTAGCATTATAAACATTACAAACTGTAAACAGATAATTTAAAGAACATTATGTTTATTTGGTGTTTAACAACTTACCAAAGAATTCTGTTTACTAGTATGAGGCACAAAAAAGAAAGTTTAGAAATCCCTTGCAGGAGTATTTTTTATTTTATAAGGAATTATGATTATTTTGTCAGTTATTACCTTACATTTTAGCATTATAAATAAACATTACAGATAGGTGGCACCATACACCATACAGTTTCGGCTAAACCTGTGCGATCAAGGCGACTGCAAATCGGGAGCGCTAGCCGCGTGGCGGACGCTGCCCATGATATCTAATGGCTCCATGCACAACTACGCGACCACAACGCCGGGTGAACGCATCAGTAGAGCAGGATGAAAGTGTCTAGTGGTCAGCCGATTCATGAACAAATGAGGTCGGTCATCGGTGATTCCCGCCGTAGTCGCGCAAGTGTGCACGTCAATTTTTTTTCGTTTTAGACACTCCCGCGTCGCTGACTGCATCACGCCTCGCTAACACATCCTGAGTTGCTAACATATCCGACGTCGCTGACGCCCAGGTTTGGCCAATGTAAATTAGGAATTTTGTGTGCAGGAGGCAAAAGGATTTGTAACATTACAATTTGATGATTTGAAATTAACAAATTGTTTCAATAAGTAAATTCCTAACAGATAACTTATTGATTTACAAATGTTAATAAGAACTTGTATGTAGGGTCAGGATAAAAAATATCCAGTTTTCTCATTGTTAGTATATATATATATATATTTTACAAATGTTGGTGATATGAACTTATTTCAGAAGAGTCAGCATAAAAAACTAACTTTCTTCTCACTGTATATAAAACCCATTACATATCTCCTAATGTTAAGGACTTGTTAATAACCCATAAAGACCTGCTATAAAGAATAATAACACCTATAGACCACCCTTCGATATATGGTCTTGTAGACCACTGTTGCAAATGCTTGATATTGTGTGCATAAGCAGCATATGTTTACTTTCGCTGTCCCACACAAGCTCTTAAATAGTAGTATTTATTGTTAGGTATGTAAAATCGTCAGTTATTTTCGAGATCAGCGTTCAAAAGGAAAAAACAGAAAGGTAAGAATGGTATCATATCTATCACTGTTCAATTGGTTTCGCATTCCGTGTGCCGACTATGCTTCTATGGAGTGTGATAAAAGTATTGATCAGAGGATTTTATGTAGAATTACTATTTTATTGTTAAATAGGGAATGGCGTGCTATTCCATAAGGCTGTTTGGACGGAATAAAATATTTTTCACTTATTAAAATCTTTAATTACATA
Source organism: Diloba caeruleocephala (assembly GCA_947459985.1). Classification (NCBI taxonomy): domain Eukaryota; kingdom Metazoa; phylum Arthropoda; class Insecta; order Lepidoptera; family Noctuidae; genus Diloba; species Diloba caeruleocephala. The sequence continues at coordinate 6,821,816 of OX381627.1, read as the reverse complement.
CAATATTAAAAATTTCAGCAAAGGAGAAGGCTTTTCTAGCGATTCAAAGGATGGCAAAACATTTCTGAGTATTAGGAATATTTTTGTGCTGTTCCATTATAATTATTACATTTTTATTAACAAGTACATTTACATAAATTCACAAAACTTTAATACTAAGAATAAAAGCCATGATCTAAAAAAAAACTTAAGGAATATTGTTGTTTACTCAATACCTACGTTATTCCCAGGGACATGCAGTGATTAAATCAGGCACTAGCATTAGAAATTTAGAACGGACACAGAAAGACAAAAAATTTTTTTTACTTATAGGTTTCTTACTTTCAGTAGACACAAATACACTACTTAAATGAATAACGGAAAACATATAGTTATTATGAATCTGGGTAACGGCCAAAATTTATAATCAATCTAACCCAAATCTATGGATTTGACATATTAAGATATGTATGTTTTTGTGATCTTAACACAAAAAAGGAAGAAAATCTAAATTATAATAAAAAATATGTTTATTTCTTACCATTAAAGTTTTTTCAACAATTATACAACTAGGTACATATCAAGTATTTCAACATTTTTGTGGTGATCATATTAAGGTGCACAAATCATTAACCCTAGCCCCTGAACTAGGCGGGACCTGTATCTCAGGGGATAGTGTTCAGCTATTGAAATTCTAATATTTATTTAGGACATTTGTGTGTTACTACTATATATAATTCGTATTAGTAAGTACATTAGAGAGTGCTAGGGTTTGCTCGTGTTTGAAGATATGAGGTATGGGTGTGGGTATGTGATAATATGGGTGGTGAATAGAGAAATATGTGTGAATGATGTAGTGGTGAAGTAAGTGGTTTGTGCCATTAGATTTTCAGTGTCTTCGTAAGAGTTTGAATTAGATTGATTATTAATTTCGGCCATTAGCGAATGAGCGACTGATTTGAAGCAAGTGTAGGAATCACCCAATATATTGCTATCACTGTTGTGTTCCTTTCTTAGTTTCGTAGTTTCTCCAAGAACGTCACACGCTTCTATCCATTCGGAATATTGTACTCAATTTCTTAGTTCTATAAAACTAAAAGTGCTAAATTAATATTTAATCGATTTTATTAATTTTATGTTATTTTAAAAATGAATAATATCAACATGTTCCTGTCCAAGTAAACACTACTTATATATCGCTTTTACTCTGAAAAAAATAAGCATAAAATAGGTTTTAATAAGAGCTTTATCTGCCAGTCAGTTGTTGCGCACAAGATGCTATTTTTATTTTATTTTACATTTTGATTATTACAACTCCATAATTATTATTAGGCTCTAATCTTAAAGGCTGTAAATATAACTATTTTATTTAACAAATATTATGTTTGGGTAGAGTACTTGAAAAAACGAGACTTGCACCTGATAAATATCAAAATATTAATTCTGGTGTCATTTTATTTATCTTCTTTCCTGGCCCCTTTAAATTCTACTGTATTTTATCAACCCTTGGTAATAACCAAGAGTTGATGAGAAATAGCATACACTCCTGGTCCTACTAGTAGGACAAAAAAACTAGGACCATCATAAAAAAATCCTTACCTGGCTCTATCTTTAGGAAAAACTTGAAGGCTTCAAGATCTTTGATAACTTATCCAGTAGCTATAAGCATATTTCACAACATAAAGCTAGCATTTCTTAAGGCAGCCAATGAAATTTCAATTAAATTGCTTTAAGATTAATTATCAACATTTCAATTCCAATTAAATGGCATTAACCAATTAGGTCCACATCTCTATCATGTCTTCACAGTTAGGACTCAATAGTTCTGCTCATAGTCCATCACCAAAATGAGCATTTATAAATACACTAGCATACTACATAGGTAACAAAAAATCTTTATAAGCTGTTATTACTGTGTAGCATATCTTCTAATATAAACATAACAAGTAAGTCACAAACCAAATACTGTTATAAACAAATATTATAAACATTTAATGTAATATTTTAACAATTATTATTATGAGACATCTCATGAAAGAAATCTATCTGTAGCTGCAATTTCTTCATATACACTATTCAACACGTAATAGTTCAACATCAAATATTAAGGTGGCATTAGGGGGGATGACTCCTGGGTGACCTCTAGCACCATATCCAAAGTCTGGGGTACATGTTAATGTTGCACGTTCACCTACAGACATCTGTGAAAGAATGTTCAAGATACATATAGGTAGGCCTACAGAATTCGAAATATTTACAATGTAAAGGCAGTATTGCAAGAGTTTTAAATATCCATGCAATAACAAGAGATACTTGTAATTAAAAATAATAGCTTGCTTACCCTACATAAACCCTGATCCCATCCCTTAATAACGTCACCTTTCCCTACAGTAAATTTGAACGGTTGTCCCCTATCTCTCGAAGAATCGAACTTTTTGCCATTTTGTAGGGTTCCTGTGTAATGAACCACTACAGTTTGACCAGGCTTAGGGTAGGTAGTGCCTACGAAAAGAAAAATATTAGAACAAGTTTAGGTTATGAATGGGTGGATGTAATTTTAAAATACATACCATCTCCAGGGGAGATAGTTTCTACATCTACTCCCATATTAAATAGGAAGGAATTAAATTGTATATGTTGAATTAAAATTAGCAGTTAATTTTAAAAACAATAATAACACCTCCGTATGACATCATCCGTCAACGTCAATCCGGTTTCTTTTTCTGGACTCATGGACTTGGACTCACTGGGTACTTGCCAATTGGGCATTCGTTTAATTCGTTTTACCAGCATGTCTAATCTTTTGTCTTTCACAATCGGGCTTCGACGCAGAATCCAAGAATCTAACAGGTATATTAGAAATAATTTAATATATTATATATTTGTGTAGGATATAGTTACACCTCAGACTGCCTCATAGCTTTTGGCTGGCTGGCGTGCGCCTTTGGATGGAAAAAAGGAAATATATAGGACTCGATCGAATCGACGATACGATTGAAGTCTATTCTCTATCGAGGATTCGGTTTTTTTCGGAGAGAATCGCTATCCCTAGCTTGATTTGGAAGAATAAAAATAAGTTTATAGTTGTCGGCTGACCAATCAGAGGTCATCTTCGATAAAAACAACCAAAATGTCGGCCACTCAACCCACTCATTGGCTCGCTCGATTGAAATGACAGTAAATTAGTAATGACACAGAAAACAGTTGAAATTGAATTTTCCGGTGTTATCAGAAGTTTTTTTTAAACTATTTACTAGTTTTGTTGCTTGTATTTTGAAATACTCGGCCGTGATTTTACTATAAAAATATAAATTTGCTTTAGCACATTACGAAACCATATTTTTCATTTAATAGTTTCCTATTATCGTGTATACTAGTTTGTATGGTATGGATATGGAAGTCGACGGCATCGAGAATTTCAGTAATCCATCGGAAGGTGGAAAATTCTCCAACTTGAAAGCTTTTGTGACTGCTGCACGTGAATTTGAAGCCACACACAGCGAATCTGCTGTGAATTTGATGACACGATATCTTGGAGTAAGTCTGCTGATACTATTTACTAAACCGATATAGCAACAACTACTCATCGCTAATCATACCTTTAAGACCAAATTATTTGACTGAGCAACCTGCTTAACCATCAGTTCTAGGCATGGGCTTAATAGCTCTGGTAAAAGATCGGTTAAGTAGTAAGTCCTTCTAAGTATATATGTATACATATACAATTAACAATACCCATCGGATTAACATATCCGGGGGAGTTAAGTAACTCTCCAGAGCTAGAACTGATCTCGGATAATGTAACTAACTTCTAAATAAATCCATGGAGTGAGGAATGATGTTTAGTATTGTATAGTATATCCCAGGTGTATAATGTCATGGGCAGCAGCGTCCCTTATACTGCACTCGTGAACCCGCCTGCCAAGCATGATGAGTACTTGCCAATTCCTTGAAAATAACTTCAGCAGGGACATTCTTCAGCTGATATGATGATGAGGATGATGATGATATCATAAATGAAGCAATCTGCTTTTTATTTTATTTAATTATTGCTGAGAGAGAGAGAGGAATGAAAATAATCTAAGGTCATAGTAGTTGGCAAGAATTGACTTTTTACATGCTTTATAATAACTTGACCTGTATGTATTTATGTGACTATGTAATGGATTCTAGCAAATCACCCACTTCTAGAAGTCCAACTGACTTGAAATTGTCAGACTTATCAAGAATCAATGGCACTACTATGATTTGCATGTCAGAAATCAATGTAGTGTCATTGATCTATAACCCAGTGCCACCACAAAGATAGTCAGCTCATGATTTAAAAATATACTACTAATATTATAATCTATTACTATAATAAAATTGTAGAGAGACAAAAATTGTACAATGAATATTTTTTGAAAAAAATCATTACCCCGTGCTCCAGGAATGAGACTGATGCCAAATCTGCAATTTTTTGAATTTCTGTCTGTTTGTCTATTTATCTGTTTGTCTGTATAACAATATGTCTACAAAGTTTTGTTTTACAGCAAATACTATGAAACAATCACACAAGTGAACACATTCGTTATCAGTATGTAATTTTTCATTCATCTTCATTCATCATTTCGGCCGAATTAAGTCCACTGCTGGACACAGGCCTCCCCAAAAGATGTCCACAACGACCGATATGGATGTGTTGTGGGCTCATTGAGGGGTTTTGCCATAATCGACACTCTTGGCAGACGGGTTGGCGATCGCAGTTAAGTTGTTAATGTACTTGAAGGATACTGCTGCCCATCCTCTGGCTAATCCCTTAATCCCCCCCTTAGTCGCCTTTTACGACACCCATGGGAGGCGATGGGGTGGTGGCATTCTGAGCCAGCACCACATGGTACGTAATAAGAATTATTATAAAAAATCATTACTATCACGCCATATCTAAAGGGAGCTAGGCGACAGATTTAAAAAATGAGAAGGCTTATTTCGAAACCTCTCGCAACTGGTTACGTAGCCTGCTAAACGAACACGCGGGTTGTTATTGCTTTGTTCTCGGGATCAAACCTACCTCTAAAATCTTACTTTATGGATTTTGTTTTGCATTAATATTCTTCTCTTGAAAAGCAATTTCTAAATTGAATATTCTGTCTGGTCTGTAGTTGATATTTTATTATATGTTATTGTGTAAACTATAAATCACGAATTCAAGGCAACAGATGTCGCTAGCAGTTCTTTCCTTTGGACTAAGTCATAAGTTTTCATTTATATTTCGCATAAATTTTCATCTTGAACATGGACTTAGTTTAATAAAGTATTTGTTTGTCTATTTATTAGTGAATAACTATCGACTTCGATGGTAAAAGTGCATTTCGTAACTGCTGTGTCCCCTAAGCCAAAAAGCGTGATAAAATATTTGTGTTGTTATCCTTAAATAAAGGATAATATATTCTATTTATTATGATGTTTCTGGGTTACTTTATTAATTTATAAAGTTTAAATACTTATATCTTTCTTCCAACTAGATGGCGTTACTGTCGAATTACATCACGGTATGGCTTCGTTGGCAAAACGTGAAGTTAAGGGTCAGCTCAGATTAAACGTAGTATTTTTCCTGATCTGCGACAAAGGGTACCGCTACCGATGTTGATTGTCGCGATCTCCACGCAAAGCCGTTACCTACATGTTGACTTATATATTACTTTTATAAACGATGCCCTACAGTAGGATTTCTTCGGTGTCGTGGGTGCGTTTACAGACACAAATTTCACGCACAATAAACCCAGACCCGGAACAACTATCTGCAGATCATACAAATATCTGTTCCGTGTGGGAATCGAACCCGCAACCCGAAACGCAGCAGCCGTCTGTATCAGACACTGCACCAACCGTGTCATCAATGTCCGTGACTTTCGCCGTGACTTTGTTGTTATTAAACTTTTATAAGTAAACAACTTACTAACCTTACCTAAGATATTTTATTTATATTTGAACAATTGCCGATTCTTACGGCCCAGTGTTGATTAATTTGGTTGTTATTGATATCGGATTCAAAAGGGAAGTTTACATGCCTCTTAGAATAAAGACGAATATCTTTCGAAGCTCCAGTACAATGCTCTGTGTATAGAGCACTGCACTCACGTTTAATAGTTAACTGAGCCTCACGATCAACTGCAGTTTTGAGAGATCGAGCTAGCCATTGCATCTTAAAAGCCCATGAGCCTTGAAAGATATTCCTCTTTAACTGCAGAAAGCAGCACGCAATGCCATTCGCGGTTAGGTACCCAATGAGTTGTTACTGCTGCCTCTCGATCACAAGATAGTAATGAAGGACATGAAGCACGTCTCGCAAGCGATCGGACGCGCCATGCTGCATATAGCGCTTGGAAAATCCGCGTCAAACTACCCTTTTCGTATTTTTTCAACTGTGCGAAGAGAATCTGTTCGCCAAATCGCGAACGAATGGCGAGATGCCGTCATACTATACGTACGAAAAGCAAAGTGTGTCTGATTGACGTCAACGTGGGCGTACAGTATATCGTTTCTCGGGAGTTATGAAAGACGCCGCATTGTCTACACTGTGCATCCAAATAATGGCAAGTGCTATATTTGCGCATTTTACTACACACGGTGCTTTCGATGCCGTTAAGTTTCCTAAACACCACCCAGACTATGGAGCGCTCCATCTACTTGACGGTGATAAACACTGGGACATAACTTTCGAGGAGGTCAGATACAGTCCCAGTCATCTGCGACATTTATTCGCCATCATGTTGGTCTTCTAAGCGCCGACAGCCAGGGTTCGACTTATTGCTGTGCGTGATGTCGAACGCGTGTCTGTATAATGGGCGGCACTGGTGGCGTCGGCAAGCAGATCGCGCGCAGTCGGCATGCTGTATGCTCGCTTGAAGCGGGCGGTCTGCTCTTTCGGTCTGTACGCTGTATGTGGGATCGGAGGATGGCAGTTGCGAGCGCACTCGCGAAATGTATCTTGATATTATAAAAGTATTGTACAACACACGACTTAAAGCCCGAATTTAAATGACAAAATGAGCGGTGTGGCTATAATGAGTGATTGGACTGTTAATACTAGGCGGAAAAGGGCAAGCTACATGTTATGAAAGTTATTGATGACGACACCCAGTGCCTTGTGGGAAGCGTTTTCAAACAAAAGACAAAAGCGCATGGTTTGGCACACGGCTGGCTGGACTGGATGCAATATGCGGCAGGCCTATGGGTCGTGTCATTCGGAAATGTATCATGATCCCTCTACACCTATCATAAGTTCCTAATAAAAGCTCAGTTCATTATTGCATCTTTTCAATAGCATGATCTACATTTCTAAATACCACGCGTGCGAAGCCGCGGGCAAAAGCTAGTAAATAATAAACTTAAAACGAAAAATCTAGTAAAATTAAAAAAAAAAAACTCTTACACTTGATAGAATATGAACTTAAAACCTCAAAATGTTTTTAAATAGTAATATGTTTCTGGAAGGTAATAAAGAAATATAAATGCGTGTACTGTTCTTCATTTTTCAGTTGTTCTCTATTAAAAGTATTACACCGAATATGAGATGGACTTCAGTCTATTACATTTTGGAACCTCTAGTAATATGGTGTGGTGTGAACTGTGATATGTGCAGTGCCCATCAACGTTTTTAAAGCAACTGCATGACAAACAAGTGTTTGTTTCATGTAACAGACTTTGCCACAGATTTATTTTCTAGGTTTGTCGCTCAGCTCGCGGCTCATGTGAACGACCGGCCTGGGTGTGTTGTGTGCTTATTGGGTTGGGTTTTTGCCATAATCGCCATGCTTGCGGGTTCGAGGGTACGCTTACAATACCTAATATACGTATTTCATTTTTTACAGCTAATAGCGTCATCATGCGACCTATCGATATTCTCGCCGGGTCGTTCGGAAGTGTGCGCGTTCTTCAGCTCGCTTTGGCGTGTGATGTGCGATGGACGCGGCCCTCACTGGGCAGGCATGGCTGTGCTGGCGCGCGCTGCTATTGAGCCAAGTGCTAGACATGCTCTTACTCATACTTACAAGTTAGTTGTGTTATTTCTCATTAGGAATGAACAACCACACACATCTGTGAGGTGAAACCTGTGGGTCTAACGTTGATTGATAACTATGGGATATTGAGGCAGCAGTGGTATCTTTTTTGTGGCAATCATGGCATGGGTCTAAATCCGCCTGCCGCGAGTGGTGAATATGGCAGTTTTCCTTTATTTTTACAGTAATTGGGAGGCCAATGTCCATAAGTGTAGATTTATAGGCTGATATATAAAGGGTCAAATAGTCAATTGTTCCTTATGGGAGATCAGCTTGCATTCTAGAGGCCTTTAATAAATGTTGAATTTCACAAATGGTAGTATGCATTAAGAATTGAGCAATATTATTTTTGGATGAAAAATATATTATATCCATTATTTGGAGTGAAGATACTCCATTGTTTGTTTCAAACTAAAGATGACTACAAATCATAATATATTAATGCCTTTCAATTTTCAGGTTCATGCCAATACTGGCTCGATTACTGTCAGATTCAATATCAAATGACAAGAAAATTAAACTTCTTTCAGTAATGCAGGTCAGTATACTTATCCTATACATTAAAAAAATGGAAGCAATTAGGCATGTGTGGTTTGTGACCAAGAAGAGACTACTCCCTAAGCAACTATTGTATCGACTGGATGAATAGCAGCATAACAGTCCCTATATTGAGATCACCAATCCATTTGCCAAATGTAGTCATTATGGCCTTCAATTTAATTGTTACTAACCAATTACAATAATTAAGGTCAAAACACAGATAACTTGATCACAACATTATGCATCCCTTTTATTCGTAAAAAGAATGAATAAAGACTGTCTGAAGCACTTAACAATGTGTCAAATTAATTTGAAAAAAAAAAAAAATTAATAAAAGGTCTTTAAATAGGTTTGGTGCATCCATTATCCATGTTTTTTTTTTGCACATGTGCTTCTCCGGCTTCCAATCATTTGGGTCCCAGACAATTCGAAAGAAATTTTATGTAGTTATCCATGAAGAGGCCCAGAAGACCATGTCTACAACAGAAATATTTCACAAAATTGTAAGAGTAAAGAGCAAGGACCAGAAAGAAGGGTTGTTGCAATAAACTTCTACAGAATGATAATATGTCACAAATAATATTGTTTTTGAAATCAAATGTTATGTACATTTATACAAATTATACCAATTTTGGTTACTAAAACCAAGATTAGTATTATGATATTTAAGTTTTTATAACCAATTTATCAATTACAGGATATATCCTATGGGATCAAAATCAGTTGGCAAGAGTCCTACCTCTCTGGGCTGATGAAACAATTAACCGAATGGATCACACAGCCAATGACCGAGCCACTACACCGCACCATAGGTCATAAGTCACTCACAGTCCTTGTCAATGTTTGTTATGGAAACCTGCCAGCTATATATGCACTGATGAGAACTGTTGACACAAAGGATTTTGTTGTGCATCTTATAAGTTTGAAGGTATGGTATTGGTTTGGATAATAAGAACGCCTAATTAGATTTGAAAGGTAGCTGCGCCTTGCTGCCATATGACTTTAGACTATGTCAAAAGTGTTGAAAACTGAACTTTATTATGGCCCATCCTGTATAATAAATATAGTAACCATTTTCTATTTATTAACCTATAATTATACTTTATCTACATCAGGACGGCGGCTATGGCGGCGTGGAAGTATGCAGACTGCTCATGTGCCTATCCGGGGCGACGAGGGGCGCATCCTCGACCCGTCAGCCAGACGTGCACAGCTATCTGTGTTGTACCATGCGCACGTTCAATAAGGCTGTTAGGTAATTCCAACAGTTGAATACATATATATTGTATAATAGTTGTTTATTTCAGACAAATGACTCCACATAGTACAGGGTACATCACCATTACATAATAGGCTATTTGACAACATTGGAAATATGCTACAAATTATGGTCATCATATTAGATATTAATATAAAAAAGCCAATTTCCCTTCATTAGTGACATAAACCAGTTTATTTTTAGTAACATAACGAGAAGAATATACATTTTTTTTAAAATATTATCTGCAGCGGAACTCCCTGTGATTGGTTGCAACTTTGGTGACGTGGACACGCAATTAAACAGTGATCGAAGTTCGTCGTTCTCTTCGCGTTGTATGTTTTCAAGTAAAGTCAAAAAACAAACGATTTTAAAACAGGTTCCTTATCAGGAAACTATCGTTATTTCATAAAATAAATCCGATATTTATTTTTGATCTCAAAATGGAGATAAATTTTGTGCAAGCTGATAGATAACATCAGCCTACAATAAATGCACTTATGGTTGCATTTTTTCAAAAATAACTCTGATTTCTATGCTGCTGAACTCAAAAATGTTAATACAGCAATGTGCCTTTTAGAAATTGTTTATTTCTAGAAATTACTAAACTACTAATTCAACATGTTTGCCGTTATAGATAAGTAGAGTCCTAATATCATTGAACGTAATTACGTTCAAGGATATTAGGACACATGCATTCTAATCCTTACATGGGTAGAATTATTATAGGTTAGAGATTACATATAAAATTTAGTGTTCTGTATTGTTCTTTCGGTTTATAGAGATGGATAGTGGTTCATACTAATACAAAAACATAATCATTACTTACAACAAAGTGGATTTCACACATGAAAACATTTGTAGGTTTCCAGGAAATATGAATATAGTCTGTTTATAATGTAATAAGGAACAAGTTAAAATAATTTCCCAGTAATAATCAAATAGCCTATTATGTGGTATTAAATAAAAGCTAATATAATATTTTTTTAATTTATATAAAATCCTTATTAAAATTATATCCTATATGAAATAATGTTTTAAATGACACTCCAATAAATAAATAAAACATAGAGGCGATATAATCGAAACATTTTTAAATTCTGAAAATCGAATAAGACATCAGTAACTAAACAGTTTTCATAATGCAATAATCACTTAACTAATTTAAATTACAAGTCCTAAAATAACTAAATCGTCCTTAGCCGTTGGGCAGGAAGGGCGTCGTTTCTTTTTATTTTGTGGTGTCTACTTTATAATTTCGGCTGAAAAACGACCACTGCTGGACAGAGGCCTCCCCCAAAGATTGCCACAACGACCGGTATGGGTTTGTGTTGTGTGCTCATTCGGGGGTTTCACCATAATCGCCACGCTTGGCACTTGGCAGACGGGTTGGCGATCGCAGTTGAGTTATAAATTACTCGAAGGGCGCTGCTGCTCATCCTCCGTCTAATCCCATAGTCGCTTTTAAGAGCACCCACGGGATGCGATGGGGTGGTAGTATTCTCAGCCGGCACCACATGGCAACACGGCGGTGTCTACTTAAGGTAATTTGATTCATTAGAAGTGTGCGCTCCTGCCCGCCACACGTTTCCACTTGCTACCGTAGTAGATATCTCGAGACATCTTCATAATCGAATGATTCCATTACTATATTTCATAATGGCTCCCTACTAAATACATACCTACTACATATACAGGTTGTCCAGTAAATAGCACGACATACTGCAGGGGGTGAGAGCTTGGGTCAATACCTACCAAAAAAACAATATATGTTCAGCAAAATCTTATGGATTTACAGTAGTACAAAATTTTCCGAAATATCGAAAAATCTCTACCTTGATACAGATTTTTAAGCACCTCACAATGAAAAATTCCTTTTCTAGTTTTTTTTTTACCTCTAATTATTTGTGAATAGTTACTTTACTCATTGATAAGTCTTTATTCTATTAAAAACTAAAATGTTTTCAAGAAATACAATTTTTATTTAAATTTTCACAGTACAATTTTCTTATCGAAAATGTTGTACTACTGTAAATCCGTAAGATTTTGCTGAACATATATTGTGTTTTTTTGGTAGGTATTGACCCAAGCTTGCACCCACTGCAGTATGTCGTGCTATTTACTGGACACCCTGTATAGAACACGGATGAAAGCATGGGGGTCTAGCTATGCGTCTTTCCCCGTCTCGCACAGCGTTTATCATTATAATAGAAGTAATAACCAGATAGACAAGTTTACATTACCTTTTAATAATACACACTAGGCATGTTTTAGTTATTCATGTATTGAAAAGAAACTGCAAAGAATTTATTTGAAATATCCTTATATTCGAATGAGTTTGTGTATCTGGGTTCAAAGTTTACAAGAGATGGAAAGTGTGAGAGTGATATTGAAAGAAGAGTGAATGCAGGAAACATGGTGAATGGAGCTTTGCACTCCTTTATGAACAGTCGGAAGGTGTCTAACAAGGCTCGTTTGGCTGTGCATGAGGGGGTGTTGGTTCCGACACTCATGTACGGAAGTGAAAGTTGGGTATGGCAGAAGAAACATGAAAGCAGAATAAATGCAGTTGAGATGAGAGCGTTAAGAAGTATGATAGGAGTTAAACTGAGTGACAGGATAAGAAATAGTGAGATAAGAAAACGTTGTGGTCTGAAAGAAGATGTAGTGACAAAAATTGAGAAAGGTATGCTGAGATGGTTTGGCCATGTTGAGAGAATGAATGAAGAACGATTGACGAAAAAAGTGTATAAGGCGAGTGTGAATGAAAGTGCTGGAAGGGGTAGACCTAGGCGGACGTTTCAAAACCAAATCAGGGACGTCTTGGAAAAAGGCCAGGTCAAGAGTACCCTAAACCGAAGAGCATGTATGAAGGGAATAATGAAAGTGGACGAAGCGAAACAAGTATGTAAGGATCGTAGCAAGTGGAAAGAAGTGGTCTCTGCCTACCCCTACGGGAGAGAGGCGTGATTATATGTATGTATGTATGCGTTAGTTTTTCATTCTTGAGTTACGTGCCTTTGCTTGCTCTATTTTTGTTTCTCGAACTATGTGAACACAAAGGAGCACCAACATACAACTTGAACAATTGCAAAACGTATACATTAGATTGTTATTAGTGGTCATCCAGAGGCCGAAATTCGACCGTAACTCATTGAATTTTAAAATTTAATTTAATGTACTTGTAACACGTATTATACATCAATTTTAACTTTCTGCACTCCTCCAAATATCACACTCCTCCGTACGCGCATTAAAACGGGGTACAAAGATTTTTCTTCACGTATTAATATATAGTTTACGGTTGCGTTACAGCGCGGTTGGCGCAATAGTTAAGTGGATGGCTTACTGCGCTACGGATTGCAGGTCCGATTCCCGTACAGAGCATATATTTGTAAGGCCTATAGAATAGACACAGACAGATATAATCTATCTGTAAACTGTATCCACAAATTCTAATGTGAAGCATTTTTTTTTCTATTAACAATGAATTTATTGATATAATTTACAGCGAAGGCGACTCAACTCAGCTGCTTCACGCCTACACATTCATCAACGATCTGTGTTCCGACAGCAATTTGCGAAGCTTCGTGCTGACGTACCCGCATTTCGTTACCGCACTCGAAGAAGGATTGAAGGTATAAATCTTATGCATTACTAGCTGGCACACGCGGTTTCACCCAACGTTTAATTTAAAAGCAATGCGATTATTTATGTATAAGTTAGAGTACTTCGGCATAGACACTTGACATAGAGTATGTATATATATTGGATTTCATGGGTATTAATATTTTTTGTGCGGTACTCTAATTATTTTTCTAAAATAAAAGTAGCCTAAGTCATTCCTTATAACATCAGCATCACTTCCGTAGAAATCGGTCCAGCCATTTCGGAGATTAGCGGAAACGAACAGACAGACAGGTAAAAAAAATTAAAATAGTTTTTGTTGTAGGTACCGTATATACTTCCATATGCATTTAGAAAAAAAAATCATTTTGACATTACAAACAAACACTTCAATTTTATTTTTTTGTAAAGGTTATAGTTGTTTTTCGTTTGCCGTCCAAATGCCTCCGAATTGGTTTAATGACTGCCGTCTAATGTCAACAACCTATTTTTAATTTTAATTGGTGCCCAGTGGAAATTCTTCATGAACTTCCTTCGCCCCGGGGAAGGGCGAAGGGGTATGCTGGGAAGGGGTATGGGTATGACTCCTACCGGCTAAAACCACTGGAGCGGTCATCTTCGGCACCTAAGGGAGGCTCCAGGTCCCCGTATGATCACACTAGAGCCGCCCTCTGGTGCCACGCTTATAGGCACATTTCGGAGAGGGTGACTGTAAAGCGGTCACCCCTTCAGGGGGATTGTAAAGGATCCCATAAGTCCCACGGCAGCGCGTGACCACATGCGTCCGTCTTCTCTTGGGTCGCTCGGCGTGGGCACGCAGATTCCCTAATGTACGCACCCGCGAACCCAGAGGTCCCCCGCCTTATAACAATGGCAGGGGGTTTCAGGCGTATGGCAATTAGGCGCCAGGGCGGTTGTTACCCCGGCGCCGTCTCCTCCTTCTTCGAGCGGGATCGGCCCTCTCCCAATGTCAACAACCTGGGACTGACGATTTTAAGTGCTTACGTGCTCTCGGATGTACGGAAACCCTCAGTTCAAATACCACTATAAGGTCAGTCACTACACTAACGCTCAGTGTAGTGACTGACCTTATAGTGGTATTTGAACTGAGGGTTTAACCTCGCCGATCGTTTACCGATCAGAGAGTGAAGCTGGATAATAGTATCTCTCATTACAATATAGGTATTCAAAGTGCTTGAAGGATTCATTTACAACAGCCTTCGTTTGCTCTGATGTGAAATTAATTTGTCAATTATTAATTTAAAGATGATATTGTTTTATTATGTTCTCCATTATACAGTAGTCATTTGAAATTTATAAATGCTTCCGTTTCAAGGGTAAAAAGTAGGTAGAACAAACAGAAAAATAATAGACCGAATAACATGTTTTGTCTTACTTACATGCAACAAGTGTCATCACATCACGACACTGCATGGTTGGCATAGTAGCTGAACGATCGGCTTTCTGCGCTACGGGTCGCGGGCTCGATCCCACACTTAACAAATATTAGTATGATACACAGTTAGGTTTTTCGGGTCTGTTTTATGTCTGTCAACTGTACTCACGACGCATGAGGAGTCCTAGTGTGTGCCTCCCAATGATCACAATAATGAGCAGCCATAATCAGCAAGGCATGGCAGGTGGATTGGTGATCTTAATATCAACCTTTAGTCACCCTTTACGTGTGGAGACGGGTGGTCTAATCTTTGCCGGGGACCACCGGAACAAGTTTAGGCAGATCCAATGGACCAAATAACATGTTTTGTCACCCTAATGAGGAACAAGAATATTTTTCTTCTCTCTCTCTTGCTTGCTACGTAGGGAAAGTGGGACGTATCTTCTTCGGAGTAATTTAGCTGCGGGTTCGATGACAGTTATTTATTTCCTTGGGGAATACCAAGCTTCATTGATAGGTGTTTTTTTTGTGGTCGTCATTGTAGACCCTGGCTTGCAGGAGGTGCCAGTGGTCGAGAATGGTGTGAAAGAGATGTTATATTTCTGACTTTGTCCTGTTATCACTCGCTACGAGCCAGTATACAACTATTTGATGACACTAAAAGAACGAGATGTCTAAAGATCTTTGCTTATAGCACGCGCATTATTACTGTGCCCTTCTGAAGTATGCAACAAGTGACGGCCTAGTTGTCGCTTTTTAGGTCTAAATATTGGCGGGGGCCGAGCGCTTAAGGAAACAGTCACTAATCGATGACGTAAGACCAGGTACGGCTAACTTCAGAGAGGTAAAGTTATAATGCGCGTACGCAATTTGTGTTACTTTTTCTTAATTTCGTTGAATAGATTTAGAGACGATCATTATTATTTATTGAAAAGAGTAAAGATTTCATGCTTTCAGTCATGCTGGCTACTGGATTTAATAGTTTCGTCATTTCACGGATCACTTGGTGTGTTTTTAATTTTCTCCGGTGACTACGTTGCTTTGTCTTAGTTCGCCATCTAAACACTTACAATACTTTCGCTATGTTTACAGACAGAAAGATGTTGCTGCCCAACGCTTAGTGGCCTTTCATACCTTTTTTATTCATCATGAACTTCCTCCGCAAGGGGAAGGGTTGTCGCGGAGTGCGAAGTGAGAAGGGGCTAAAACCACTGGGGCGTTCATCTTCGGCATCTAAGGGAGGCTCCAGGTCTTCGTATGACCACACTAGAGCCACCCGCTGGTGCCACGCCTATAGGCATATCTCGGAGAGGGTGACTGTTAAGCGGTCACTCTCCCCGGGGAGATTGTAAAGTATGCCCTCGAAGCCTCACTGTGCTGCTGCGCATACGGGGTCTTTCATACCTAAGGTGAAGGACGAGTTATCGATTCTTTACTACACAAATAGGACCTAGCAAAAATTACATTATATTTAAATCATGTTACTATTATTTCAAGGATGTCAAAGAGCTGTGCAAGCTAGCGCCGGATGACACGGGCGAATCAGAAAATGCAACCAGCTGTCTGCGTAATGTGCTCAAATTCCTCACTGTTTTAGTCTCTTTGGGTAAGTATTATACATAACACAATCAGCTCATTACTGTCCCACTGCTGAGCACGGGCCTTTTCTCATCATGAGAAAGGTTAGGAGTTAGTCCATCACGATGGCCTAGTGCGGGTTGGCGGACTACACACCATTGAGAACAATTTGAAGCCCTCTCAGGTGTACTAACCTGCACGATTCTACCTTCTTCGTTAACGCAAGTGATAATCTAATTCTGATCCGTACATAATCTGAAAAGTCTACAGTGCGAGCCGCCATCAAAATTCAGACCCTTATCTATGAAAGGCAAGCATTTAATTACTAGGCTATCCCTGCTTCTTTTTCAGTATTACTTGTAGAGATATAAAAAAAAATACTCGTCGACTTTTTTTGTTAAAAGCCTCAAGGTAGCGACTGACCTAAAATTGTATTGTAACGTAACATTCGCATCGAGCTTGTTATGTAACGGTATTTGCCGACTGACCGGTATATTACTCGTTTCAAACTTCGTGCTCGGCCGTGCTCCATCATTTGCAGTCAAAATGTCGGGTGACGAAGACGTGATGCCGGCTAAGAATACCAGCACCCTAATCTCATCTCTCGTGTCCGGATTAAGGATATAGCGCCATTCCATCTTCTCACGTAAAAGTCTTTCTTTGTAACAGCAGCCATGCTGCGCTCACCAACCCGCCTGCCAAATGTGGTGAGTATTGGAGAATTCCCCGCAAACTGACAACTCAAGTGCGGAAGTGGCCTTTGTTCAGCCTTGGACGTCTTATGGCTGATACAATGGTCTCGTCTCTCTCCCGTGGGTATCGTAAAAGGTGACTATGGGATTAGCCGGAGGATAGGCAGCAGCGTCCTTCCAGTACATTTATATCTCAACTAGGATCGCCAACCCGTCTGCCAAGCGTGGCGATTATGGCAATGGGCCCACAACACAAACCCATAGTGGTCATTGCGGCAATCTTTGGCGGACGCGTCTATCCGGAAGTGGATGTTTAAAGCTGAAATGATGATCATGCCGTAAGCATTCTCAGCCAAACAAGAGCCTCCTCGTGAACAGCTAAAATGCTTGATCACCACTCTTGACAGACCGATTGGTGATAGTAACATGAGCTTTCAATATGCTAGATAAGATGTTATTGTTTTGTTTCCAGACCTATACTCAATGCGATGTCACCATAGCACATTGGTGTGTTTATGTATGAAGGCCAGCTGTATGTGTCTGCCGGAGTCACTCGAACTATTCGCTGCAATTGTATCACAATATAGAGGTAAAATACCACATAATATAATACTATTCAGCAAAATGTTTTCTCTCAGGAAACTCCCCCTTAACATTACAATAGTTGGATTAGAACTTGATATAGTTTACTAATCACACTGTTGCGTTCAGTTTGTTCCTAGGAAACTGTACAGATAACGTTGTTGTATGTTATTCAAAAGTAGCGCTTATCAAATAAATTGATATTTATATTTCCTGGTTTATAAACTTTAATGGTTTGCTACATTTTGTAAATGTGAGACACGTACCGGTACGTAACGTACGCCACGTAACGCACAGTACCCCTAGGATGAGGTTTTTTTCCAATCGAAACGTAATAATAAACTACACTTTTACTGCGTTCGGCGCTCCGATTGGTTGAAGAATTTGGTGCGGGCCAATCGCAGCGCCGAACGCGGTAACCATGTAGTTTACTATTACAATTCGATCTTGAAAAGAAACTCGTACTAAGGGGTACTGGTAACACGCTGTGCGTTCATCACCATCATCATCATAATTATCAGCCACAATACGCCCACTGCTGAACAAAGGCCTCCCCGTAGATTTCCACAGCGAGCAGTTACATGCCGCCCTCATCCAACGACTCCCAGTGACCTTCACCAGGTCGTCTGTCCACCTCGTTGGAGGTCGTCCCACGCTGCGTTTTTATTAATTCTCAATTTCTGATTGTGTATTACAGAAGCAATCGTGTGTTTATGTATTGCACGTATAGTCCACTTTGTTTTCACATACCTGACGTGTTAAAATGTAATAAACAAAATTGTAATATCATGTTATTCAAGAGTTTCTGTGGAGTTTCTTGCGGGCTCTTCTACATAAGATCGACTTTTCCGGACTGGTGCGCGTGCACACCTTAACTGTTGACTTTTTCGTAAGTGCTTATTAGGAATTATATGAAATGAAATAATACATTAACCGACTTCAAAAAGGAGGAGGTTCCCAATTCGATGCGTATGTGTTTTTTTTAAGAAAGAAAAAGAAAGAAAGCATTTTATTTTCCATGGTCTGACATGAACTTGGCAGGATTTTATTATTGGAAACATTTACAGATGAGGGTCGTCTGCCGCAGGAGCTGATATCTGTGATAAATGATGGGCTGCCGGGACTGCTCGTTCCACCTTCATTGGAACCAGGAAAGGCTGGGTTGCAGTGGGTATGTTGATATTGTATTCAACATAATATTTTTCTGGCCGTTTTAGAACAGGACGGGACGGATCACAATCAGAAGGCAGCCAGTGTGCTTGAAAGAGGGTATCAGAACATCGGCGTTAATATTCCAGGTTATTTGGGGGTAATAAGCCGAAAGGGTACTTAAACTGGTACTGTTTCTGAACATAATATATAATAAAGAATATTTAAATTTATTTTAGTAGTAGCTAGCGATCTTAAAGAAGTAATTTAGGGCCAAGTCTTTACAATAAATATGTATTATCCTTATCACGCCATCTCTTATAAGAGCAGAACATTTAGTCACTTGTTTTGTGCATCACAGATAGATGGCACACGTATCAATAAATAATGTATGTTCCACATTTCACAAAAGTCAATAGTTAAACGCGTTTATTGACCCAATTCTCATTTCGTCCAATGGTAGAAAAGGTCCAATTCTTATAAGGTACATTTCGCGAATGGTCCAATTCGCAAATAGTCCGATTTGCGGTACAAAATGTGCATGCACATTTTGCGCATTATGAAAGTATCTATGCCAAATGCACTATCTGCGCCAGACCCGTCTCCGTGTGGCAATCAAGAAAAAAAAAAAAAAAATCTCCGTCCGTAAATTGGACTCACTGCGAAATTAATTGTGGACCAATCTATAATCTTTTGAGGTACATAATAAAGATGATATGAAGATACCACATTCGCATCCTTATCTCTAGCAGAGGTTAAGGTTATAAATCTGTAAGTCTTACAAACTGTTTTTTATTAAATTTATAATTATTTTATTTAGTCTCTTATGTCCAGTTATTTCACTACCTACAGTGGCCTTCAAGCTGGAACACTGTACTGTTTACTGCTTGCCAGCAGGATAACTGATACTGCGGTACCAGGTAGATAATAATCTACCTAGGCATTCTTGCAATAGGATCAAGCCACTTTCGGGAGAGCTACCATGTGTAGAAAACCCTATAGTGACATTTCTTACCATTATTCAGTATGGATTGCATAAGACAGAAACATTTATTAAGTAACACCTCTTTCACAGTTGCAAGTGGTAGGTGCTCTCTGCGAGTCCCAAGAGACACAAGAGCGAGTGATGCAGGAAGTGACGCCGGATGCGTTTGAGGACACTCTGTATAGTGTTCTACAATATACTTCACAGGTAAGTTCAATTCCTGCTTGAGCCAACCCAGAAAATGTATCTGTATTTACTAGAGATAGTTTTTCTGCGATTGCGTTTGTTAAAAATCAGTTGTCATTTCTATTTTTATTGGTGTAATATTTAACAACTAATATATAAAGCAACTTTATTTCTTAATTATTGCCATTATTGAACACGGTTTTGTTAAGCGCCAATCTACAACTTTTGACATATTAATCTTTTCTAACTATCTTGGACCGTGTGGTGCCGGCTACGAATAGCACCAACCCATCTTATCTCATTGGAGTCGGTAAAAGGCAACTATGGGATTATCCGGAGGATGGGCAGCGGCGGCTTCGAGTGCATTAAAAACTCTACTCAGGTCGCCAACCCGAAAGTCAAGCGTGGCGATTGTGGCAAAATCCCCCAATGAGCACACAACCCACTCAGATCGGACTTTTGGGGAGGCCTGTGTCCAACAGTAGACTTTATTGGGCTGAATAGATATGATGAACTATTTTTTTCACTAATTTCAAAAAGGCCTCTGACTCAACCGACCGCGTTGCACGAACTTGTCCTGTATAAAATTGCTTACAGTGATTGATATCCAGGGAAATTTACTTCGTTGGTTTGCATCTTATATTGAAAATCGAACACAGAAGGTTGTTCTAAATGGCCATCAGAGTTGCTCAGTTAATATTACATCTAGAGTTCCTTAGGGCTCAATCTTGGGGCCACTCCTATTCATAATCTACATTAATGAAACATGTTCTAAAAAAGGCCAAATTGTGATGTATAATGATGACTTGAGAGGTTTTAATTCTGTGCAAACCATTGAAGATTGCCAGTTATTTCACGAAGACCTAAATATACATGTAAGGTACTGTGATCACAATAAATTGCAATGACGACTACAGCCTTTGTAGTCCTTCTTTAAGTAATATCTTAATTGTTAGAGAATTGGGTCTGTTTTTGAAAGTTATTACTGAACCAGCAAGTTGAAAATATTGTCAATACTGCGTTGAAAATGTACGGATTTGTCATATGAAATCGACCACTGAGTCCTATCTATAATGTACCTATCCGCTCACAGCCTGAATATGCGGTACCTGTTTGGAACCCTTCTATCAGAAGTACATTATTGAGATCGAGATAGTCCAGCGTAAATGTCTTCGTGCGATGTGCAATAGATGCCATAATAACTACACTAATACACCACACTCTTAATTTAGGCCTACTTTGGTCAAGTATTAACGTACGTAACACAGAACATAAAAATTCACATTTCATTATTGCTCATATCTTTTATAAACTTTTATCGTTAAAATGAATATAATTAAGGGTGGTCTGGAAATAGTTGTGTCTAGAATAGGGGTGCCAGTATTTCTCTATAATCTTACCGACAAATAAAAGTACTTATGTTTTCTATCTCAATTTAAAGAAAAAAAATAAACTGTTTAATATAGAAATGGACAGGTTAGACTGCCCGATCTGTGGATCATTTAACTCGAATCGGAGCATTGATAAAATATTGATGGTTATACGGATGACCATCCTTTTTCGACGGTCGCCGCTTGGACAATTATAATATTGTTAAAAGGGATTGTCGTTACCGCGCGCGTAATTAGCGCAATCTCATTTGTTACAAAAATATACTTTGATCTTTTTAGCACCAAGCCAAAGATTTTATACTATGTTAATGTTATCTTATTCAACAGAACGGGGTGGTAGGCGCAGAGGCGTCTCAGCAAGCCGTGGTCGTAGGATGCCGAACCGCGCTAACTCTCGCGCCACTCAACCGGCCATGGGAGGCCGCACTCGCTCGCATGCTGGCACACCATCAGGTCAGTCATACAGACACGACGAACTCAGTGACAGTGCGTATTCTCTTTGGTTAGGATTCATATACATAACTAAACTGAAAACTTTTTCAAAACTAATGAAATAAAATTAATTTTGAGTAGCAATAAATGAAATGCGCAGTTTCTGGATTACCTATGAAGTCAATTTTTCGTTACAGTTCAACTTTATTCCGATTTCATAAAGTGTGATTTTGTTTATTCGTAACTACTTATCATATTACGAGAGACTCGAGACAAAATTCCTATGACACAGGACAGTAATTGACCTGCGAGGTTGAGCCAATACATTTATTAGGTGGTGACATTTTAGGTCCAGGGGGGTAGTGGGTAGATCGCTCCTGTGCTCCGCTCTGAGTTTGCTGATGGCTCCGTGTATGACTTAGTTTCGTAGTTTAATCAATCTGCGCTATTCCAAATTTGTTTCGAATGTAGCCTGTTGAATGTATAATAACAAGTGATGTGGTTGGTGGTATATTCTTAGCTGTATGGTACCGGATACGAATAGCCCTAATTCATCTCATCCTGTGTTTGTCATAAATGGCGATTAAAGGATTAACCGGAGGATGGGCAGCAGCGTCCTTCGAGTACTTTGACAACTCAATTGCGATCGCCAACCCGCCTGCTAAGCGTGGCAATTATGGCAAATCGGGGGAATGAACACACAACACACCCGACTGGTGATTTTGGCGCTCTTTGGGGGAGGTCTGTGTGGACTTTATTCGGCTGAAACGACGGTGATGATGAAATAATGTTCCCTGCAGGTCAGGAAGCTCCTTTGTGCCGGTCTGACAAGCA
This sequence comes from Diloba caeruleocephala, assembly GCA_947459985.1. Taxonomy (NCBI): domain Eukaryota; kingdom Metazoa; phylum Arthropoda; class Insecta; order Lepidoptera; family Noctuidae; genus Diloba; species Diloba caeruleocephala. Next base: position 6,799,145 of record OX381627.1, on the reverse strand, counting down.
GTAACGCGTCCCGAAGACGGCAAATATTGCAGCTGGTCAAACATCATTACTTTCCTTCCGATCAGATGAATCAGGTAATGAGGGTATTTTTTTATATTTTGGTGTTTTTTTTATTTAGTCTGTTATGCCCAGTAGTTGCAACTAATTGTTACTGTGATTGTTAGCAATAGATAAATGTTTAAGAGTTTAGTATTGTCGTTGCCGTTCGGTATTTGGTTGTGGCAACGCCGGCAAGGGTGACAAGGTCTAAGTTTTAATTTTAAGTTAAAAGTTAAGTTTTGTATTCGGTTGAAATAAGGGACAAACAGATTTTTATTTTTTCGCAAAGATTAATCATTATTGGTTATTGTACCCCTATTTTTAAACGACTTTAACGCGAAATGTATTATAATATAATAAGCACATTACTGTCCCACTGCTGGGCACGGGCCTTTTCTGACGATGAGAAAGGTAAGGCGTGGTGGACTAAGCCACCACGCTAGCTTAGTGTGGGTTGGCGGATTACACATACATACCATTGAAAATATCTTGGAGCCCATTGTGCAGGTTTACTATGTTTTTTCATCGTTAACGCAAGTGATAATCATTCTGATCCGCATATGAATCCGAAAAGGCAGAGGTGCGGGCCGGGATTTGAACTCAGATCCTCTTGTATGGAAGGCAAGCGTTCAACCACTAGGCTATCACTGCTATTATACGAAAATATATATACTAAAAATTATATAAACGAAATGTGGATTGCAATAAATAGACAAACAAGAACAGCTATTCCACTGTAAAAAGACTACTGCAAAAATGTCATTTCTGGTCACGTTATTTATATAATATAAGTCAATCGACGAATAGTTAAATATTCTATCAAAATTACTTTTGCAAGTATATATGACTGAAAAAACTTGTATAATGTAATAAATATACTGAGGTGACACTTATTAATTTCCAGGTATTCGGCGAATCTCTTCACGGCCTGAATGAGTCTAATTCAGAAGTATCAATCCATACTGACCATACCAGTTCCAGTAACGCGTGCTCAGAAGGTGCGTGGTGTTCAGCGAGACTAGCGCCCGCACAGGAGCACGCTGTGGACGCACTCGTAGCCACACTCACCGACAAGCTGCGGGATGGCAAGGTATAGTACACAGCAGTAGTATATACAGTATAACTTGTACAAGTAGGGCCCGAGTGGAGACACTCCTTCGACTCACATGACGCTACACTCACCTACAAGTCATCATCATCATCATATCAGCCATTTATACATCCAGTGCTGAACAAAGGCCTTCCCCATAGATTTACACAATTGTGTCATCATTTTGGGGGGTATTTGCGAATACTCACCACGCTTGGCGGGCAGGTTCGTGAGTGCAGTACGACTATTGTTCCACAGAATGGACGCTGCTGCCCGTCCCTCTGGTTTAGAGTCTCTTAGTCGCCTTTTACGACATCCAACGGGAGGAGATGGAGTAGTGCTATATTCTTAAACATAATCCAACTCCAATAATGGAAAAAAGAAAAACAACTTAGATAAAAAAAAGGTTCCCTGTAAAATTACAATTAATATGATCTGGACGCATCAATAAGTAAACTAAGTAACTAATAAGACTGGTTTTTTAACAGTTTACCTGAGAAAGGCGTTGTGGTTCGGAACGAATAATATGGGAAACAGAGAACTAAATGTGTGACCAGATAGAATCAATTTAAATATTATATTTAGCCTGGTTTACCGTTCGGTTTCCTGGATTCCTCCAATCTCCTCCCGTCGATGTCCGTAAAAGGCGACTAAGGGACTTTAAATCAGAGGGACGGGCAGCAGCGTTCCTTCTGTGGAACAGTAGCCATACTGCGATCAGGAACTCGCCTGCCAAGCGTGGTGTGTATTGATAAATTTCCACCAGCATGACGACATGCATGCAACGGCATGTATCCGTTCGTTTGTGGGGAAGACCTTTGTTCAGCAGTGGACGTCTTTTGGCTGATATGTCATTGATGGTGGTGGTGGGGGTGATGATGATGATATTTTGATGATGGTGATGATTATGATACATTTAGGGAAAGGTTGTGACCGAATTAATTATTGCTTCGGCATTAGCTGCACATTTTATTGCTGAAATACAACAATAACAGATATTTTCAGATACTGGACATCGCGACATCGAGCGTGATGGAACTGTATGGTTATAAGATGACGTGTTTGGAGCAGAGGCTGCACTCGCACTCCGTAGCGTTACAGGTAAAGGCAGTAGTGCTTGTTATCATTATCATATCACCTTGTGAATATCCAGTTTTGTATGGGCATGGGACTGCTAAAATCACCACGTGCTTAACGATTCCCCACTCTAGGACTTCTCCTGTGTCGTGGAATCCGACTGCACAGTTCACAGTCATGAATATTCCACATGAACAAACGCTGGTGATCGTTGGATGTTGCCATTAGGACAAGATGCTGCGGTCGATTCTCAAGACGGAATCTGTTGACCTCTCGTATTACACGATATCGGCCGGTACGCCGATCTGCATGCATCTTAATGATATGGAATTTTCTAAAATTATTAGTTTTTTCACACTTTTAATATTTACTCTAATTTATGAAAAACAAAATCTAATAGTGAACATTGTGGTTTAATCGTTATTTTTTCAACAGATTCCAAGTGTTCAATGATTTTATGAAATGAAATATTACACTAAAAGGAACGATAATATTACAACATTATAGCCTAGAAGCATAGAAATTAACGCAAGAACTAGTTTAAACACAAAATAAAAAAATAATAAGTACTAATAATACATATGCCACACACCGCCCGGTGATGCCTAGAATCCTTCTTATAAGTAAAAATTAGCTGATGTCAGCCTGCAGCACTAGTTTCAATCTGGCCCAGAAAATAAACATTGCTACGCCCTTGGCGGCTTGAAAATCTCTGACACAAGATAGGCCACTAACGAAACGTAAATGAAGAAATGACGAGAAATCATAGGTGTCCTTTAAAAAACGAAATATAAATATACACGATGTCCAGTAAATAGCACGACATACTGCAGGGGGTGAGAGCTTGGGTCAAAAAACAAAACAAAAAACACTATATATGTTCAGCTAAATCTTGCAGTATGTCGTGCTATTTACTGGATAACCTGTATATCTGTCCTTATCATCTCAGATCACCCCAGTTCACTGCTGGGCCAGGCATGCCCCAAGTTGCACCATCACCGGCTTTCTCTTCTAGTGTACCCAAGTAGCCTTCGTCAGGTCGTCCCATCTGGTTGGACGTCTCTACGTTTGCCGGTTGACTGTCTATAAAATAATATACATATAATATTTCCAGGGCGCCAGCGAGCATATGGCGTCTCTTCAACATGCGCTCGCGATGTTGCAAGCTACCAACTCCTCACAGCAAGATGTGCTGTATACAACGCAGATGCAGAATGAAAGGTACGCGTACTGTGTAACCAGGTACAGTTTAACACATTCGCGGACACACCTAAAATGCATATGTTTTTTTGTATTGAGTATACGGCAAATGTGTCGTTCATATACATCTATAGTTAAAAGAAAGAAAAAAAATAAGGTAAAGCAAAATATTTGTTATAACTAAACAAAAAAAAAAACGCCGTGTGGTGCCGGGTAAAAATACCAACCCCTTTTCATCCCGTGGGTATCATAAAAGGCGACTATGGGATAAGCTGGAGGATGGGCAGCAGCATTTTTTGAGTACATTTATAACTCAACTGCGATCGCCAATCCGTCTGCCAAGCGTGGCAATTATGGCAAAACTCCGCAATGAGTACACAACATAAACCCATACCGGTGGTTGAGGCAATCGTTGGGGGAGGCTTCTGTCCAGCCGTAAACGTATTTCGACTCAAAAGATGATGATAAAACAGAAAAAGAAGACAAATTGAGTGTAAAGCTTTGTCCCAGCTAGACATCCCGCGCGGCGTGGCGCACGGGACGGACGCAAAACATAACTGCATAGCATGCGCGTGTAGCATGCATATTGCACTACCCAACTAGGACAAAAAACGAAAATAAAGTAGTAAAAAGTAAATCAAAACTATAAAAGTTCAAACCATTATGTACATACGGGTGTATGTGCGTCTCCATCGTGCAAAACGGGGTTGTAGCTCACCATGAAGCTGCGATTTTGCAACAAGGCAACACAAAGTGCTGGTTTTCAGTTGAAACACAAATTGCCCCAACAAATCGGACACTGCCGGTTATATCCGTCACCGTGTATATGGTATATCGACTATAGTAACGATCTAGTAAATCGACGACGGCTATGCTTCATTAAAAACGACTGCTGTTGACCGTTCCGTCTGCAACGTGATGGTGAATATCGTTGAAAGTGCGAACATAAACGTCATATTAGAATAATTTCGCATGAGCATCGGTGGTTCAGTGGTAGAATGCTCGCCTGCCACGCGGGCGGCCCGGGTTCGATTCCCGGCCGATGCAATACACTTTTTGCTTTATGAAATATTTGTTTAATGGTTTTTGTACATTTTCTGTAAATTCTTTTTATTATTACACTTTTTGCTTTATGAAATATTTGTTTAATGGTTTTGTACATTATTATTTGTTGAATATTATTTAATTAAATTTATTTTATTCTTGTTGAAAAATCTTTTGGTCGTTTTTTTAATCCTAGTGTTTCCACAGTCTTTGAAAGTACTCGATTTGTATAAATATTTAGTATTACCTATTTTGGATGTATTTAACATATAATTATCCTATAGTTACATTACACTGCTTTAATAATAAGTAATATTAACCTCAAAGAAAACAAAGATATGAAAAATTTAAAATACATTTTGATACATCGTTAATAGTGAGTGTATCAAAGCCATAATATACACATTTTATTAGAACAGCGAGTTTATTGTTGTATCAAGATGTTGTCTGCAGCGAAAGTGCGCATTCATGGGATGCAAATGATGACTGGGTTATAAAGGACAAAATCAACCAGTATCGGGGCCTGATAAAGTTATATCAAAGTATTGGAGAGTATTCGTCAAGAGAACTTTAACAAGAGGAAACAACTTGATAGAATCATATACACGAAGAAGAAGAAGAAAATGAAAAATGTTGCTTGGCACAGTTTATGAAAGAGCCAAATTTCACCTCTGGGGTGGTGACCTGAAACAGGCTTCAGCCTAGTTTAGGCACCAGTCTCCCACAGTAAATTTGAATAATACTATAACTAGGTAATATTGTATTTTGTTACAACTTTTTCGTTGGTGTGGTAAGAAAATAAAAATAAACTACTTACAATAAAAAACAACATTATTTGTCATACTACAAGTGTTTACTACCTACAGAATTTTTTTATATTTTTAGAATAATAAAGATTTTAACTATCTAACGTGTTTATAAGCGTTGCTCGGATAATTATCATAGGCGCGTGCACAATATGTAAAATTGCATTAAGAACCTATTTCGAACAAAAAACAGCAGTTTTGGCAGGTGTAGCGACGGTATATGACATTCAAAATGTCACATATACCAATGTGCTATGGCTAATATGCTAGGTTTAGTGTTTAATTAAGAAGCAGAGTCCGTAAACCTTCGGGCCACCAGCAGTAAAATCCCTCTAAAAATACACAATTTCAGGCATAAGAAAACTATAGAAGAACTCCACAAACAACTGGAAGATGCAGAGACAACGCTGCGCGGTTTCCGAGCGAAGCTAGCCGCTGAGAAATTAGATAAGGAAAATCAAAAGGAGAATTTGCACCAAGAGTTCCGCGCACAGATGGCTGTATGTTACCTTTTTCTTTACATCAACTCCGGACTGTTTTACTAGAGATCGTGAAGGCACATTGCCGCAATCACCTTACAGGGGATATAAACCCGTGACAAGAGAGAAATATTGATCACATATGCAACTGAAAAACTTGCGACATTATGATTTACGCTTCCTATTATTAAATTTTTATAATATGTTAAACTCTTATTCTTATGAACAATTTAAGTAAAAACTCAAGAGGAAAAGAATCAATCAGATGATATTTTTTGTGTGTTAAGTGGTTTAAGCCCAATTTTATCACCAGTGAAAGAAATAAAATATGGATTTAAATTGCCATCTAATTTTTTTCAATAACTAACGAAATTATCTGCTGGTGAAAACCATTTTTCAAGTCTCACGTGAAATTACGTTGAGGGAAACGCGAGAGCGATTCTTCCGATTACTATTACCGGACTGCGCTATGGTCTTTCGGTAAGCGGCTCCGACGCGTCCAAACCCCGCGCCCCACCGCACGATTGACCCTTTACGGCCGCCGAGTCAAACCACTGTTAGACATACTTCCAATGCGGTAAAGGATTTGGTGATCGCGTTAAGTTGTAATAGCTCGGAGAATGAGTTGCAATATTCTTGGAGGTAGCTGGGAGTCATTGGATGTTAGCGGCGTGTATCCGGTCGATGAGAAAATCTATGGGGAGGCCTTTGTCCAGCTATGGACGTTATTCGACTGATGATGATGACGAAATCTCTTAGTTTGAAACGACGCTTGTTCATTAAGGGACAGAAACATGAGTCCGGTTCGAAAACATATGGGAACCGGAGCTGAGCAGGCACGGTGGCCTCAAATTCACAACCATGTACCAGACATGGCATATACTTGGCTAAAACCAACTTATTATATTACACGTATTGTTGGTGTCTGTATTCTTTTTATACCGACGGCACGGCTGGCACAGTGGCTAAGCAATCGTCTTTTTAAGCCTTAACACGGGTTCGATTACTGAATGGAACAAATATTGTTATGATCTACAGATAGATATTTCGGGTCTAAGTGTTTGTAAATGTGGGATTTGTGTTTATACACTACACACGAGTATACCACGATACAGGAAAATCGAAGTCGGGCAATATAAAAAAAAGTATTTCTACTATCACAGTTGTAGTCAGACTCGACGCTATTAACAACCAATGACGAATGATCTCTAACACGCTGAAAGATCTCTGGAACCTCGAGAGACATTTGAGATGGCTCTACCAAAACATAGAGACGCTCAGTTCTACTAAGTGGTCACTTTTTTATTTGTTATTATTATCCCGTTGGAAATACAATATGTACTTCCTGCGTCCCTGGGAGTCAGTCAGTCAATCAGTAAGCGAGTGTGAAAATTAACTAATAATACGTTGTTTCAGAGTATGGAAAAGGAAATGAAACTTCGTGACAAGGAGTTTGAAGAGCGATTGCAAGCGGCTGAGGCTGACAATAGGGCGATACAGAAGAAATTAGAACAGCAGGTAAGATACTTGTACCACATAAACAAAACGTTTTTGATAGAAAAACTTAAGCATAATTGCTGATGTCAGTTACTTGATATAGGCTTCCGAATTGCGCTAGGGGAGGCAATGAGTACTCATTATGCTATTTCGAAACATTCTACTGCATATAATTCATAATAACACAAAGTTTTCCTACAGATGAGTAAAAACAGCGAGTTGGCTGGCGTACTGATTAAGTTTGAAGAACGAGTGAAGCAGCGCGACAAGCGGCTGGAGGAGGCCGCGGCTAACGACGCGTCGCTACGAAGAGATATTGAACAGAGGGACTCGGTATATTGTTTTAATACTTTTACAGGCAGTCCCGCTTACTACAAAAGCTCGCTTGTTTTACCATACAGCGGACAGTGTAAAACTGTCTTCTACAACTTACTTCTACTTTGCCCTAAAGCTTATGATCACTTAGATTACTTCTACTTACTGTTAGAATGTATCCGTCTATCCTCTGAACATCACTATGAATATGTATTAAACAAATTACGTGTAATTTTTTTATTTAATATTGAATAGTTTGTACCTAACAATTTTAGATGAGAATATTTTATTATTTCGTACTTTTTAGAGCGTGATTTTTCAGCAGTTCAGGTTTTAGGTTTCACCTTACTTTTTATTCAAATTATTTTGGGGTTATAGTTTCGCGGTAAAGTCAGCGCCGCTTTAAATTTGCTTTGTTTAGGTTTTATTCTTTGACATGTACCTGAGTAATATACCAAATTTACACATAGTTATGTTTCGAAATTTTAAAGACTTCTTAACCTTTCCAATTCCTCAAGAGACCGTGAGTCATGAGGATTTTTCAGCAATTTATTATGATCGAAGGAACAACTTGTATTTTGGGTCGGTTTGGAGGGAAAATATGATTGGTTCACATGTGCGGCGTGATTTTAGAAATTATTGTCAATCATCGGGTGCATGCAGCTAAAGCCGCGAGCAACAGCTAACAATATATGTATACAATACTCTTAAACTGATTAAATCGCGTATATTATTGAATTTTATTTTTCCTGACGTTTCGAACACTTTGCAGGGTTCCGTTTAAAAAGTGTTTTATTATATATTATATTATGACCTATCGTGATACAGTATTCACTAGTACGGCGGTCAGTGTGAATCTGGCTCAAACAACCATAAAATACCAATCACCTGAGTCCTATGTTGGTAAACACAAATCACGGGATTGTTGTGATATGTGAATTATAATTAAGGGTTGTTCTTGACTTTTTGCTAATAAACTTTATTATTTATTATTATATAATGTGTAATAATCGTGAAAACCTAAGACTACTTACTTACTATAATATAGCATATATTTGAAATGTACTAATTATGCCCTTTCATTTGATATCCAACAAGGCATAATTAAAAAATTGTTTTGATTATCTATATATTCTCTAGAGGGCGCCATATTCAATTTAATGTGACGTCACATAGCCTATAACCAGCGGATGACCGAGACGCTTCCAACGATTCCTCATTTGTCAAATTATGACAAGTAGTTTAGAACAATTATTCCGGTCTGTCCCCCTGCCGTTTCCTTAGGGGGAGAAACGGGTCCCCCTGTAACCGACAAGGTGACAGACTGAAACGAAATAATTTTTCCTACCCGTCACCAATTTGAAAATAAAATAGGAAAGTAAAAATAAGAGAAAGTAGGCCCCGCGCAGCAGCCGAATGTATCAGCCACTCCAACCGTGCCGTCGTACTCATTTCTCATAATAAAATGAACTAAATTCAATCAGCTTATATGAACGCGCTTGCACCGGCAAGGTAGGCACAGCAACATAATATATCAAGCTATACAGCCATAAAAGCTGACCTGTCATTGTACAGAAAGTCTATATAATGGACAACCAACAATAATCAATAATCAACTTATACTGGAAATATATAATACACAGCCGGTCGCATCATGTTCGGTGCGGCTGTTGTAAGTTTAATTGATTTTTATAGGCTTTAATTAAATAAAAGCATTACATAAATATGATCACATATCGCTACTGAATATCACCTTCATTGATCAAACAGTTTCTAGTACATATTGTATATAGTTTTAATTATATGAAGTTTCTTGCTAGCTGTTCTTCATATGACTGACTGTCCTGAACCCTGAACCTAAATTTTAGCCTTTACTTAAGAGCCTATTTCAGCTTATTTGAAATAAAAACTGCTTTTACTCATTAAACTATTAGTACAAGCTTTTATTTAACTTGCCTTGTTAGTTTGGGTCAAATCTTGCAACTGAATTTAACCCTCAACCGATTGAGCTTAAATTTTGCATACATGTTTAGTTTGGGTGACAATGCTTGGTTAGCTATGTGACGTTATTCTAAATCCAATATGGCCGACTCCCAAAGATTCAGAACAGTTTTTTTTATGCATCCCCATGATATGGGCATCAAATGAAAGGGTTTGCTGGAAGTTTTGTTTTTTTTTATATTAATTATAAATATTTTTTCTACAGACTATAAAGCAACTAGAGAAGACAGTTCTAGAGCGAGAGAACCGTTTATACCAATTAACTACACAACTAGAAGAAATGAAACGCGTCCAAGAGATGGTCGCTAAGCTGATGAGCAAGAGCACCTCGGCTACCATGCCCAGCTAACATAAGGTAACTAGTTTTGGACATTCTATCTCTACTCTGTCTGTGGGCGGAGACCTAGCAAAGCGCTTTGGCTATTACATTACACACACATGCAATAGCATGCTCCCGTGAGCTACTATCACACTGCGATCACGAATCCGCCGGACAATCGGTGATTATGGCAATATCCTCTATGATCGTTGGTAGCGTCACTGGCCCATGTTCAGCAGTGGACATTTTTCGGCTGAAATGATGATGATGATAGGTGGAGAGGGGTGATCTATTCTTGGTCGGAAAGTACACGGTACCTATGTCCCAATATTATACTAAATTATACATGTTAATATTTTAATTCATGCAACATTTATTACTGAAGTTGCATATTAATCATCATCATCATTACGGCCAAATAAACGTGCTAAGTCCACTGCTGGACACAGGCCTCCCTCAAAGACCACAGCGACCGGTCTCGATGTGTTGTGTGCTCATCGGGGGTTTTACCATAATCGCTAAGCTTGGTAAAAAGCAAATAGCTTGAATATTTTTGTTTCTTGTTATGGTTAATATATTACACTGTGCCGCTCTGGGCTCTACACCATATGCCCAACTGGACCATCCGGGTCCATGTGCCATGCCCAATTGGATCATACCTAAATACATTCCTGATTCTGAACTGTACCATCGACACATGAGATAACAAGGTGTTGCGGATCGATAGCCAACGCGAATCATGCATCGCACCTTATTGGATGGGCAGCGCATATTGCTGTCTATGTGAGTGAGCGAGAAAAGACTACAGGAGAGTTTATAGTATAAGTGTTGTAGATATATTTATGAATGTAAATTTTGTTTCCTTTCGTTTGACACGTTTACCTTCGTTTCCTTTGTTTTGTTTTTTTATATATCTAGATTGCTTATTTCGTTTTTATAATATTACAGGTCGGAGAGAAAAGATCGGCGGGACCGGGACAGATCTCAAAACGCCACAGAAGAACGACTAGATAATATTTTTATACTGATATATTCCACATCATGATAGACTTTAATATTATTTTACAAGTTTTTTCATATTGAGTATATGAATGGGCTAATTTGTGCGACAATGGAATGCGAATAAAAATTGATAATGTTTATTGTACAGTATATTTTAGTGTCGGACTAATAAAATTATGAACATTTATTGTAATTTCATATAAGAACCAATCTTCCTTTCGCTTATTATTTATACCAGCCTGTAAGTCTCAATTCACACGGAGGCGGCAGCGGCGAGCAGTTTGTGCCAAAAATAACGCAGCATTTTAAACTTACATAGTATCGCTTGAAAGGCATGAAAGTGTGGTGCTGGCTAAGAAAACCACCAACCCATCTCATCCGTGGGTAAAAGGCGACGATGGGATCAGCTGGAGTAAATTAATAACTAAACTGCGATCGCCAATTCGTTCTGCCAATCGTGGCGATTATAGCAAAGCCACCCAATGAACACATCTCAAATCCATACAGGTAGTGGTGGCAATCTTCGGGTGAGCCCTCCGTCCAGCAGTGGAAGTCTTTTGGGCTGAAATGATGAGACGAATCATACTCGCGAAATAATTGAACCAATTTTAAGTTTTCGTTCTTGTTTTACTTTCGTGTCATGTTTACTACGACACCACGCCGACTTGACACTACAACGGCTGACCGCCTACTAATTTCGCTTACACAATGTCAGTATTGCAGGCACGGGTGGCAGGGAAAACGGGATAACTGCCAAAGATGACGGCACGTTGGTGCAGTGGCTGATACAGTCGGCTGCTGCGCACCGGGTCGTGGGTTCGATTCCGCACGGAACAAATATTTGTACGATTTGCAGGTAGTTGTTCCGGGTCTGGGTGTATTGTGTATTGGATTTGTGTCTGTAAACGCACCCACGACACAGGAGAAATAGTGAAATAGAAACTAGAAATAGTGTGGGGCAACGTTTTATAAAAAAAAAAGAAATAAAAAGATGAGTTAGTGATACCTTGGTGTTTCTGGACTATAACCAAAGTGTAGCAGCGTCCCTTTTGTGGATCAGCGGCCATACTGCGCTCAACCCGCCTGCCAGTATAGAATACACGAAATAATTGTGCACTGTGAACGTGTGGTGCAACCACGCACATAACAGATGGATTGGTCTTCAGCGTCAGCGATAGACATGCGAGTCGACTCAGACGAACAACCTTCGGTCGGAGGTGCGTGATTCCTGCAGTGAATCTTCACGCTCGGCAGGTTTTGGTACGCCACTCATTTTGGCGGACCCCACTGTCTACGGGGACTATGCGGCCTGGCCAGCTGCTCACTCCTGTAGAGAGGCGGGCATGAAACACATCGCGCCACCGCCTCAAGCATGTCTCTGATCGCAGATTGGCAATCGTGCGTCTTTTATGGAAGGGGTGATACGTGGTCATCTCCTCCCGTTTCGGCGCCCCTTTTGCGTAAATCAGGTCCGTGTAAGAGGAGGCGACATCTTCGGCGATGTACTCTCACTCTAGGGATTCCCAGTGGTCCTAATGGGTCGATATCGACCCCAAAGGGTCGACATAAACGAAAACTGATTGGGGGTCGACGAGGTCTAAAAATCGTTCCCTATCAACACATGTTCATATTCGAAACTTTCAAGATACTGTATGTGTTACGTGTAGGTACTAACTTGTTATAAGAATGACTAATATTATAGTAGGAATAGGAGGATAGGGAATTGGTATTTTGTATCAATAGGAAAAAAGCACTTTAACATACATTAGAATGGATTTTTAAAGTAATCTGACTATGGGGGTCTGAGGTATCAGTTCATTTTGGAAAAGGGGTCTCTTGCCCAAAATAGTTTGGTAATCCTGCTCTAGACCATAGACAGAAATACGGCTGGGAGCGAGACGTCACCGACTTCGATCGCCGTTACAGTCTATTTTTGTTACCATAAGTAGCCGAATAAAAGGTTCGGGAAAAGGCGAAAATTAGCACAAGTATCATATGCTTAACAGAACTTAAGTCTCTTATATTTCCTCTTCACAGATTCCCAACTTGCTCCAACCTTCACATAGGTTTAAGTTTAAGCTGGTAACTTATTATACTGTAATCAAACACTGTACCTTGATGAGAGAAATAATTTGCTAATATATTGGTTTGGTATTTTTTTACATAATTAGTTCTTCTCTCCGGGCGCTCATGTGAGTCTTATCTGCTTAACGAGACAATTATCTTACCATATTCATCTAATGGATATTTCATAGCCGAGGCAAGACGACAACGACGTTCATTATTTATCTTTGAACATTTATTTACTCCTTTAGCATAAACCACGCCAAACCTTCAACACCTCAACTTTAGTTAAAATCTGTGAAAACGAAGTAAACTTGGCGTGTGAATAAGAGTGATGACGTCACTATGTTCCGGCCTAGGCGGTATTGCGAGCTGTCCTTGAACTACCGAGACGAACCTACAGGGTTAGAGACGATTCACATTTCGACGGAACTTATTTTCTGACAGTAAATATAGGCAGATATATTGTAGAATAGTGAGCGTCAGGATAGCTGGACCAAGAGAGATTTTGAAAGTTTGAGCAATACCAAGTTTTTGTACTTATATAGTACTATTTGGTACCAAAAATCAAATAATTTCTACCTCGCTAAAGAAGCAAAACTATTACGAGGAAAGTGGCCAGCCATTCTGACATCAAAATGGCTGGACCAGGTCGGTTTCGCCTGGTTGCAGGCATTATAACTAGTTCATTTTTTTCGTTATAATTTAGGACCTCATTGGTACCTCAACATATGTTTTTCTTAGATGTTTTCGATAAGCCAAAAAAAGATACTCCTAGAATAAATTTTGTATGTTATCTGGACCCGGTCGGTTTCACCTAGTTGTAGGCGTTATACCTAGGTCATCTTTTCGTTTTAATTTAGTATCTCATTGCTATCTGAACATACGTTTTCTCAGCTTTTTTCGATAAGACAACAACTAGGTGAAACCGACCGGGTCCAGATAACATACAAACTTTCAAAATCTCTCTTAGTCCACCCATCCTGACGCTCACTGTAGAATATTGTAGAGTTACAATGCTTATCAATCAGACAACGCATACTAAATTGCACTTAGCGGCGCTCGCTAGACAGAAAGTCCAATTATGAAAATTTCAGTTCAGAATTGTTTGTGAAGTGATTGAAATAAAAAAGTACAAGAATTTCAATCGGGATGATGGATATAGGCTGTCCTCATCGTGGAATCCAGTCATCGAGAAATGTGCGCGTCGCAATTTGTCTAAAAGTGTGTCCGCCGAAACGGTTAGCAGTGTGTGTCGTAATCCAGCATATCGTGTTTCGGACATTTACGTTACCCAAGATCAACCGCGGGTAGATTTAAAAATCACCCGCCGCTCGAGACTATGACACCCACCTACTTTAGTCTTTTCGTGACCACGGTCAATGCAACTTGGCCGAAACGTTGAGGTTAGTCAAAATATTGTTTTGACTCATGGATTTCTACCGCCTTGGCAGCGGCAGAGGGGCATGCCGGACTCTTACCGGCTAGTCCGTCCACTTACCTATGGCTCAGGGTGAGGTGTTCGCGATGTTAGCATTGGACCCCACCCCTGGCAGGTATCGGCCTGGGGGACCCGTAAACAAAGAAGTTTCACTACTGTGACGTGTAGATTCTGAGATGCACGCGCTCTAATTTTTAATTGTAAATATTTAGTGATTATTGTCGTTATTTAAAGAAGTGAGCGGGTTGGCTTCCTGTCAGTGCTTTGTATACCTATTGATATTTTCGGATTGTCTTCTACAGAGCCTATCTAGATCCCACATGCGAACTTGTAGAGAAAATTACTCCACGCTTGAAACAGCAGCACTGCGATCAACAATGGACATATAATCTGATTCGATAATACCAGACAGATGCACACTGGCGTACCTAAACACATCGATTCCTGTGTTACGTAACTCAAGTTTGCAACATTGTACCTACCATCCATCACAAAGAGTATAAAACCACTTGACCCACCAAATCACAAACATATGCTTATGTCTTCTTTCTTTTTGGCGAGTTTATGGCCAACCTTGTGTCAGAGCTGTTCAAGCCGCCCAAAGGCATCCGACCTGGTTTGACGCTACCGTCTAAAGCCAATAACCCGTACTGATAATATTACGTATCCGATAATACGGTCCCCCATCCATAGACTGACCGCACTAAGCATTGGTTAAACTCGCCGATCCCTTATCGATCAGTGAGTGCAACTAAGTACGAGGGCAGTTTGGCAACTCAATGACTTTAAGGTTGAATAAAATCTTTTTTTTTTGTCTTATATTTGGAAACTCACTACGAAGCGCATGCCGTTCTTTTTTCAAATTTGGCGCGAAAACAAACCTTTTTAGAAACAAAAAAGTTAGGCGACTTCTAAGTATTCTTTGAAAAGGAGAAAAGCGAGTTTCGAGTGCTAATTAAACACTATTTTTTACGTGGTAAAACTATTAAGCAGACCGAAGACAAATTGAAAAAGTATTATGGTGAATCTGCGCCTTCTCATGGGATGGTACATAAGTGGTTCACTGAATTTCGTTGTGGACGCACTACCGCTAATGACGCGGAGCGCCCAGGCAGGCCGATTCGAGGTCACTACGGAGGGCATGGATAATAAAATGCATGATATTGTTTTGGCAGACCGTCGAGTGAAGATACGCGAAATAAGTGATGCTGTGCACATCTCGACTGAACGAGTTTTTTATATTTTGCATGATATTCTGGGCATGAAAAAGCTTTCTGCAAGATGGGTGCAGCGTTTACTAACAGTCGACCAGAAACGAAACCGTGTAACAACTTCTGAGGAATGCCTAGCCATGTATAATCGCAATCCGAGTGAGTTTATGCGTCGGTACATAACAGTTGACGAAACACACCAGAGACTAAGCAACAGTCGAAGCAATGGACTTCTACCGGCGAACGTGCCCCATAGAAGGCAAAAACTGTTTGCTCGGCTGGTAAAGTGATGGCCACAGTCTTTTGGAACAGCCAAGGGGTTATTTGCATTGATTTTTTGGATAAAGGCAAGACAATAATCGGAGCTTACTATGCTGCATTGTTAGATAGATTCAATAAAAAGTTGATCAAGAAACGACCGCATCTAGCAAAGAAAAATATTCTATTTCATCAGGATAATGCACCGGCCCACTCGTCTGCAATCGCGACATCAAAAATTGTCGAATTAAGATACGAATTATTGCCACACCCTCCGTATTCGCCAGATTTAGCCCCTTGTGACTTTTTCCTCTTCCCAAACATGAAGAAATGGCTTGGCGGGCAAAGATTTTCTTCAAACGAAGAGGTGGTAGCCGAAACTGAGGCCTATTTTTCAGGGTTTGACAATAAATATTTTTTTGATGGGTTGAAGAGGTTGGAACATCGCCGGACTAAGTGCGTAGAGTTGAAAGGAGATCATGATCATTATTTAAAAAGAGTGTTTCTTCTTTCCAAAGTCAGAGACTTATCAAACCGCCCTCGTATAAGCGTATTTACTGAGTGTTTTTGACATTGAGGTATAATGTACTACATACGTACGTAGTAGGTACATTATACCTCAATGGTTTTTGATTTAAATAAAATATTTGCTTTGGGTATTTGGGGTATCTTATCTTAATCCGACGTAGTCTGCTTTAGTATCCGAGTGGTCACTTTTCGACTACTTCCTAAACCCTAACACAAAGAGGATAACAATTTTTATGAAATGTCACTTGATTGCGAGGTGCTAAGACCAAGTATCTATAGATAGCATCAAACATAAACAAACAAAATATTACCACTTCTTACGAGCATACACGCAACGTCATATGAAAGAAAGAGATGTCTATAGAGCATTGGTTACAGCAAAATAATCGAATGGCACCGTTTCGTACTAAAGTAACAATCCACGTTCTGTTAAAACTGTTAGCGTTGTGTGTTAACCAGAGTTTCAGGTAAAAATAGCTGTAGGCGCGCAACGCTTCAAGACGTGCGCGAACGGTTAGTGCTTTCTCTTTTTATCACACGTAATGCTCGCGTTAGGATGACAGGTTTTTATAACTGGAAAGTTCAACTTAATAGACACTATCTATGTACGTAGGTAATACTAATAATAATATTTATTTATTATATACTATATCTTTGGCGAGGTGCGACATTTCACATTATGTTGCCATACTACAGTTACTATGTCCTCAATGTTCTAAGCCCCTAATGTAGCCAAAATCTCATAGTACGATAAATATGAATCGTCCTTAATACAGACGAATTCAGATAGACAGAGGCAGACATGCTCTTTTGTATGGTACAGTCGCCGGCGAAATAACAAATTCTTTTATGTTGGTAGAGTAAGTAGGTAGGTAATTTTTTACAACGCGTCTCGTGTCAATTTTGTTGCAATACAACACATTATTATAATTTAAAGCTGAAATAAACGATTTTTGTAATGTTGGGTATGATATGTTTTGTATAACACACCTGCTGTTGACCGATAGACTTTAAAAATGATGATAATACAAAACGAAGTTGGTTTTTTCATAACTAGACATCGTTTGAAATCTTTGAATCTGTTATTTTAGGGTGTTCCGTCCATAACCAGCTGCAGTTTGTACATCGGGTCATCAGCTGTGACAGTGTTTGTAAGGCCGTTTCCTCAGCTAAAAGCCTAAAACAAGGACAAGCGAATCAGTTTATTTTATCAATTTATTTATTTATTTATCTACTATTTTATTGTACACCAGGTAACAAAAATAAGTAATAGGTTACAATAGTCAATGCACAATGGGCAATGGTCTTATTGAACACAGCGATCAGTCCTGAATAGTTTGACTTTCAAGAATCACAAGCTATTTTTTACAATATAAACGTTTTTTCTTCCTATAAATTTCTTAAGTGTCTTTTTAGATTTTCAGAGATCAACTGTTCTTTCAACTCTTAATGTTACAGATATGTCAACAATGTGTGAATGATGGCACCTTTTTATTGTTTTAATTCATGACGGCTCGGTTGGTGCAGTGGCTGATACAGTCGGCTGCTGCGCTCCGGGTCATGGGTTCGATTGCCGCACGGAACAAATATTTGTATGATCAGCAGGTAGTTGTTCCGGGTCTGGGTGTATTGTATGTGGAATTGTCTGTAAACGAAACAGGAAAAATCCTAGAGTGGGGTAATGATTCTGTAAAAAAAAAACTTGGTCCGCTCTTGACCTCGATATCGCTTGATGTAAGGATTGAGCGCAGCCAGAAGGTGCCTATTTACTCTTCGAAGATTAACGGGGGAAAACACGCCAGCAAGGTTTTCCACACCATGACTGTGCGCGTAACGAAGGTCGAGGAGAAGCGCTCAGTACAACATATCGGGATTTCAACCAAGTGCGTCCCTGGCGACCTGCAGTGCGTCTGGAAGTTCAATAGTAGAAGGGAAATGGTGAGATCAGTTTGTATAGCTCCCGTGCACACTCCGAAGTACAATCTGTGGAAGACTGCTAGGCAAGCAACGTTTCGTCGATGTGCTAGGTTGTGAAGCTTGGTCATGTGTGCCTCGTCGTCGAGTTTTTTAGCTCCGCGTTCTACCGAATCGAGTGCAATAAAGTGGAACTTCACTGAGTCATCCCACTGGCTGCAATACATGGAGTATTGCAATACTCCATAGAAAGTCGGACCTGTGCTTTGTTAAGATTTAGAACCTGTCCAGGTGTAAACTATCGCTTCACTTTGTTAAGGACTCCGTACGTCCTCCGTATACGTCTTAGCTACATTTTACGGTATTCCAACGGTATCGGATACAGAAGGAAGAGCAATCCTAAAACCATATATAATAAAAACCGCTTTTAATAAAAAAAGCAAAGCTTTCTGTCGACACCAGTACTCACTAGCTTTTGTTAACCGAACGACACGGCGAGGCTTTCATCGGCGTAGGTCACATCTGGTTATTCAGAGAGGCTGTGTCACGGACACCTACAAATGCCTACAATTTTAACAACACCCTTTTGGAAGGTCGCCGAGAATAGACACAAGGTTGGCGGCCTGTTCAAAGGTAAAGCTTAATTTGGAACGGTTGACTTTATTTACATGTATGAAGTTTATACACACCTATGGGTACTCCGTTAAGATTTTTCATTGGATACCAAACACGATTTGTTTTTGGTAGCCGTTTATGTCCATTTTGAACCGCCATGCTGGATTTGAAGTGACGTCTTATATTTTATTACCTGTGGAATACCACGACGTTTCCAACGATACCTCATCTGTCTGAATATGAATAGTAGTTTACGTGATCTGAGGGAATAGATGAACATACTAACATAGATACATACAAGGTTCTTACAGAATATTTATAGAATTGGCCAGTAACAAAAGCAGCAGATGAAAAATTTATTTAAACTTCGAATAAAGAACTCTTTGGGAAGCTGTAGATTGTGGCAATTTAAAAAGTGCGTGTCGTGCATCGCAGTGGATTACTCATACCTACCATAGGTATGAGGAAAAGTTCATTAAACTTGTCTTTACTGCTCCATTTTATTTTGATAACTGATTTTATTTTACGTATCGAATATACTATAACGTATTCATGATTAAGAATATAACTGAAACAGCGCGCTGTCTTGACACAGCGCGCTATCTGTCCAACGAAATTTAGCGTGATTCGAGAATATTCACCGCGCTTTGATCGCGTCGTTCGTTTACGCTTAGTTCGTTATAATTGTAGCGTGTAAAATAGCGCGCTATCTTACTATAGCAAATAGTCTGTAGCGCGCTATTGCAATATAGCGTTTTTGAACACCATTAGTAGCATTGCAATTATTATGGGCGGGCATGACGCTTAACGTCAGGCGAATGACATGCGCGTCTCATCACCATGCTATTAAAAGAAACCTAGGATACATACATACTGAACGTTTCTTATCATATATTTTATCTTTATCTATCGCCACAATTCATTTGCAATTGTAATAAAATAAAGCGAAATTAATGTTGTTTGCTCAGTGAAAATGATAGATTGCTTACGGAACACGGCAAATTAAAAGCTGACTAAGCCTCGGGCTTAGGAAAATTCACTTAGATGTCTATTTGGCGGGACAATGATTTGTGTTCTGTTTATTTCAGTCTAGACGTGTTCGTTGTTCCTATTTAGCTAGGTAATAAATGTTTTTAGTACTTGCTGAGACGGCCCGGGGGAGGGGGGGATTTAAAGGGTGGTTCGGATTGATTTTTGTCTTGTCTACACACTGGCATACGATAGTATTTATGGTCAACTTCAATTAATGCTAATGATGCATAAATTGACCCACATTGGATTGCATAACGCGATTGTATCAAGGTAACACTCGACTTATATCGTTACAACTTACGGTATCAGTAGCGCCTCTTCTGTTAGCAGCGTCTTTTCTATAGAACAGCAGCCATTCTGTGCTCACAAACCCGTCTCGCTTGCCAAGTGTGGTGAGTACTGGGTGATTCTCTCTAAAATGACTATGTATGTCATTGTGGAAATCAACGGTGAAGGCCATTATTGGCTGATATGATGATTATATGATTACGGTATTGTGACGAACTAGAAAGAAGGAAATAAATAGTATTTACTTTTCTTTCTGTAACTATTATTTAGAATAGAATACAATATTCTTTATTGTATACCATTTTAGAAACAACTACTAGGAATCATCCTATGAACAGTAATTGTACAATGGGCGGTCTTATCGCAATTAGCGATTTCTTACAGACAACCTTTGGATGGACAAGAAAAAGTTGGAAAGAATAGAGGCGATAGTCCATGGTTTCCTTATAATATGAATATAATCAAATAGTGTATCTAGCCAATTAAATATAATACGAATAGGTATATATTCCATAAATTACTCAAATAACAAGTGCATATATACAACCATATATAATATACAATACAATAAATAAATAATCCATATATACATATATACAACCATGTTCTATACTTTATACAGTATAATATAAATAATCCATAAGAATTTAGGAAATCGTACATAAATATATGCAAAATACACAAAAAGAAAAAAGTACTATATTGGTAAATACAACAAACATTTAAACAGGAAAGTAATGTTCTGTTCCTAGTTTTTTAAAAGTAACCAATTACTGGGCTGTTTACTACACCGCTACATTACGAAGTTGCGACTTACGTTATTCTGACATAACTTTACTACGACGTTCGTCACTGCGACATATCGTAGTTACGATTTCCATACTGATGGTAGGGTTCTTATTGCAAGCGGTCGGCTAGTAAGGTACCACCGCAATGCCAGATATTCGCCGCCAAGCAGTAGTGTTTAGGCTTTAATCATCACTGTGTTTCTGTTTGAAGGGCACTGCAGCCACTGTGCATACAATATAATACTCTTTATTGTACACCAAAAATAACAAAAATAAGATCCGATACAGAAAAAGACGCACAAAGGGCGGTCTTATCGCACACGGCGATTTCTGCCAGACAACCTTGGGATGGACAGATTTGTAAGCGAAGAAGAAAAGGGTAGTTCGCGGTGTGACAATAATTTTAAGTTAATACATAACATGATACATATACAATAAATATTAATATTAGATACATAAAAATAAATATACAAATATAAATACAAGATATAAAGAAGAAACTATAGTGATAGATAATGTTCCTTGACTATTCTTTTAAATATTGGATTTAGCACGTCTAATTGTCACTGGCAACACATTCCATAAGCGGGCAGCCTGGACTGTAAAAGATTTTCCTACGTAATTAGTGGAATGCATTGGTATTTTCAAGGTCAAATTCTCTGATGACCTTAATGATCTCGAATGTGTGTTATGAAGGAATTTGAAACGTTCATTAGGATAGCAGGGAGTAGATGAATTATACAGGATACTGTATAGAAGATGAAGAATATGAGTATTCCGACGAAGGCGTATAGGAAGCTACTTGAGCTTAGTACGCATGTACTGAAATTACTGGGCACAAGATCATAATTAATGTGTCTAGGTGACAAGCGCATTGTGGTGCCACGCAAGACTTATAGTTCTAGGTAGCATTACAATTGTTATTGGCAGGAGTGACGATTACCGCCGGGCGAATGAATTTCTTTGTTTTTAATTTAAAAAAACGTTGCCCCACACTAGGATTTCTCCTGTATCATGAGTGCGTTTACAGACATGAAACCCAGACCCGAAACAACTGCCTGCAGATCATACAAATATTTGTTCCGTGCGGGAATCGAACCCACGACTCGGAGCGCAGCAGCCGATTGTATCAGCCACTACATCAACCATGTCGTCTGCTTGCTCGTCTAGTATGTGTATTACGGGCAAAAATGTTCTCGAGAAGAGACCGCGCACTGGAAAAGGCAGCGTGGGACGACCTCCAACGAGGTGGACAGACGACCTGGTGAAGGTCCATGGAGTCGTAGGATGCGGGCGGCATGTAACCGGTCGTTGTGGAAATCTATGGGGGAGGCCTTTGCTCAGCAGTGGACATCCTTTAGTTGATATGATTTTGATGATGATGAATATATTCGTTGTAAGTTTTCCTCTATTAGATTTCAGGCGGCTTGTAGTTCGGGCACATGATTTCTTCATTTTCTGCTGGAAAAATATTCTAGTAACTCTAGGCGCAACCACTTATGTATGAGGCACCAAGAAGGTCCAGTTGATAACCAGGCGCCAGGCACCGCTAATGTACTGTCTGCTGTTAGTACTACCTGCTTTTTTTATTGGTCGCTCAGTGGAAATTTATCATGAACTTCCTCTGCCTAGAGGAAGGGCGAAGGGATATGTCGCACTCCTACCGGCTATAACCACTGGAGCGGTCATTGCCGGCATCGAAGCGGGGCTCATACCCTTGTGCGATCACACTAGACTCCTAGAGCATACCATGCCATGGAGCACGGATATCTAGCTAACTTTACTTTTAGTTCTTTCCCTTATTTTTTAATTCAAACTGTTTGATATATACAAATATGTGTACCTATGATTTTTTTTCTTTTGTCAGTATTAGACCATTAGGCACTTAGGTCCTTGCTCTAGCGTGATCTTACGAGGACCTGGAGCCCTCCTTCGGTGCCGAAGATAACCGCTCCAGTGGTTTTATCCGGTAGGAGTCCGGCATACCCCTTCGCCCTTCCCCGGGGCGAAGGAAGTTCCAAGTAGAATTTCCACTGAACATCAATAAAAAAAAAGGTACTTAGGTCCTTTTACCGCGCTAGTATATTGAGCGCTAGAGGATAGCGTAGCGTGGAAACGACTTTTAGTGCAGACAGGCGCCGGAAATTGCCGTTCGACTAACTTCACGAGCGTTGTCAGTTTAGAGATACATAATATAGTGCTTGAATTGCTTTAGGGATTTTTTTACTACCTATTGAACAAGATTTATAACAGTTGTAAGTGACATCAAACGAAAACTGATACCAAGGATTCAGTACATGATTCTGGAACCCTCAGCGTCGGAATTTTGCGTCGGATTTTTCATGTAATTATTAGACTTTTTCCAGTTCATTAACTGATTTCAGTATAAAATAATAAATAAAAACTAAACGGCTGTTGTTTTGCTACAGTTCACGGATGAGGTTTTCGCTTGCAGTAGCATAATAATATCATATCATATTACAATAATAGTAGCGCTTTGATCGCGTGGTTTACGATACATTGCATGCTTAAAAATGTCAAAATCTGTAACCTATTATTTCCGAGATAATTGGCTGTCCTATTTTTATTACTCCATTTTTATTAACCACCCTCTTCCCAAAGTTTTCGGTTCGTTGTCACTTATTTATTTATTTATATACACTTTATTGTACACCATATAATAAAAACAAGGATAAGAAAAAAAGAAGAAAAGCAATAGACAATGTACAATGGGCGATCTTATCGCATACAGCGATCTCTTCCAGACAACCTTTGGATGGATTTGGGAAATAAGAAACAAATAACGAGCATTCTAGGTGTACATGTACAAAGTAGGACATGTTTTTAATTACACATATATAATGATTAAAATACATACTAGTACAATAAAAATAAATATATGCTATATACAAATAAATATTGTATGTGATACTTGTATCCTGATATGTAGAGCAATAAATAATAAGTGACTACCAATAGACTTAAAGGCAGTTAAATGTGTCTTCCAAGTCTCCAACTTACTTATGATTTTTAAACCATTCGCCAATATATGTCGTGTCCAAAATTTATTTGTAAAGTAATAGGAAGGGGATAATAAATAATAAAATAGGAAGGGGTATCATCATTTCGGCCGAATAAAGTCCACTGCTGGACACAGGCCTCCCTCAAAGACCACCACAACGATCGATATCAGTGTGTTGTGTACTCATTGCGGGGTATTGTCAGGCGGGTTGGCGATCGCAGCTGAGTTGTTAGTGTATTCGAAGGACACTGCTGCCCATCCTCCGTCTAATCCCTTAGTCGCCTTTTACGACACCCACGGGATGAGATGGGTTGGTACTATTCGTAGCCGGCTCCACACGGCAAAGGGAAGGGGTATGCCTACTTATATATAGATATAGAATATAATTGAGAAGCGTACACCAAACAGCTTCCTTAAATATTAACCTCATCATCTGGCGATGTACCCCTCCTTTTTTATTTCCTTTATGTGGTGAAATCCTCTTGGACTTCGAGGCAGCGAACCTCTGCCGGATTACCGTCTTGAGATCTGGAAGCGGGAGCCCTACCTCACGTGACTATATGGTGGCACGAGGAGGTGTGGAGGAAGTGTAAAGGTCCAAGCTTGGGTGAATGCAGGTAGCGGAATAAAAGGCGCATCTTACACAGCCAAATGCAGGGTACAGTACCATAGCATAAGCAGGACTAGCGGGCTTGGAACATTTTTACCCTATTGGTTTCCCCAATACACAATAGCGCTACGAAAACTATATAGAGCTAGATATAGATAGACTGTGGTATAACCTTGTTTAACCCTCTTGTAACTTCAGGTGTGAAGGGCGACAGAGATGATTACGTCACGTATGGCCTCAGCTGCGTCGTCGTCTTTTTATTTCCCGCGAGTACTGTAACAGCCTACATTGGAAATATCTATTTTAGGCAGCTTTAAAATCCTGTTTATTTAACAGATGTCTCTCTTCACTTGTTAATATCCTCTGGAAGATCCACACCTCTCTTTTGATAACCGTTGACATAGGTTCTACACGCAGAGCTACTTTAAAGCTCCTACACACATGCCAGTGGCCGAGCCGTCCGTTTTTTGACGCGCGGGTATGCCGCTGGCAGAATGGGAAAAACCGCAGAGCATACATTCCAGTTGTTACAGTTGTGTAAAACTGGCGTGAACTGTGTGTTTATAATTAATTAAAAATACGGAAAGGAATCACCATCGCAACAGTGCTATTGATTTTAATTTGCAAATGCAAATGTGTGGCACCCGTGCCGGGCTAGATAACCGTCTTTGCCGGCGATATGCCTGGCGGCCGAGCCGCCAGTACAGTGTGAAGGAGCCTTTAGGGAATTTTATATATGTATATTATTCATTGTCATGATGCCAAATCATCATTATCATCATTTCGGCCGAATGAAGTCCACTGCTGGACACAGGCCTCCCCGAAAGATCACCACAACGACCGACATCGGTATGTTGTCTGCTCATTGGGGGGTTTTGCCATAATCGCCACGCTTGGCAGACGGGTTGGCGATCGCAGTTGAGTTGTTAGTGTACTCGAAGAACGCTGCTGCCCATCCTCCGGCTAATTCCTTAGTCGACTTTTACGACACCCAGGAGGAGGAGATGGGGTGGTGGCATTCTGAGCCGGCACCACACGGCAAATGGCATGATGCCAAATGAAAGTTCGTTAAAACACAGATTTAAAAATCGTTATATTTAATAGGAATGAAAGTTTCGCGTGTCTGTACAGTGTATATATTTACAAAAATAACAGTTGGCGTGAAAAAGAATAAGCAATAAAATGAATTTCGATAATTAGTACAATGTTTGTCTGTTTGACGGTTTGTTAGAACACGACATGATGATCAGTTGGCTGATATGATGATGATGATTAATAGTCACATCACCATTGTCGCATCGCATCGTAAGCATCGAAGTTATTTACCAACAGTAAACAAACATAATAACATCGTATCCTTTATTATCATCTCATTATATTCCTGTTGTATTTCCTTATTTATAAGATCGTTTTAGTTTCTCGCTATTGTGTGAATCGTATGTGACTTAACAACCATTTATCACTTTGCGAAGTATTAGGTTGGCACTCTACCGTGAGAGAGACGGAATTATGTGGCTTAGCTTCATTATTATATACTAAATATTGTAAGCGACTGTGCCTTACTTGGAATGGATTATTAGATCACAATTTTCGAGAAATAAACAATGATTTTCATGGGCCTGAGTTGCGTGTAATGTTACATAAGTCAACATCATCATCATTATATCAGCCAATAGACGCCTACTGATGAACAAAGGCCGAACGAAACTTAACAGTTACTTTTAGAGAATGTTTTCATAGACTGGCTAAGTATGAACAATGTGAATATGAAGGCAAACCACGATGAGGGGAGACTGAAATGATGAGACTGGATATGGATTTAAATGCGACACTGACAAACGTGCGCACGATTCGCTGGTTGGTTCGAAGTGTTTCTCATTTTTTAATGCAACATGGTGACTAGACGTGCAAGTCAGTCGCCTGATAGTAAGCATCATGCCTGCCTGTAGAGACCTACCACCGGTTAAAATAAAGTAGCCGTAGGCGCCTCGAGCCTGATGTCGCAACGCCCGGAGCAGCGGTCCGGTGTATGTGTGCGTTAACAGTAATGTAATGACTTCCTTTGAAGAAAGTACCAGTGTCATGTCAGTTCTGAATCGACAAGTCTTGTCAGATAATAATGTCAGCCTCTAACTTTCCTATTGCAGGCAAAAGCTTCTTTTTAAAAGGAGAAACTAGCGACGATTACCACGTTTGCTTATTGTTTTTAATAAAAACGTTGCCCCACAATAGGATTTCTCCTGTATCGTGAGTGTGTTTACAGACATAAATTTCACACACAATACACCCAGACCTAGAACAATTACCTGCAGATCATACAAATATTTGTTCCATGCGGGAATCGAACCCGCGACCCAGAGTGCAGCAGTCAACTGTGCTGTCCTTTAAATCAGCCCCTTAGATCCCTTAGATCCTGGTGTCCTCACGATGTTTTCTTTCACTAAAAGTCAGTTGTAGTAGTGTCTTAGATTAACTAAGAAACTACATTTGAAAAAGAAAAAGTGCTATTAGTATTTGCCTGGTTTTGAACTCACAACCCAGTGCTTAAGACAGTGCGTAAACCTCCAGGCCAGCACGGGTACTTCAAAGAACTTTACATCATCATTATCATATCAGCCAAAAGACGTCCACTGGTGAACAAAGGCCTCCTGCAAAGACTTTCACAATTGTCTCATCATTTTGGGGATCTTGCCAATACTCACCACGCTTGGGAAGGTTGATGGGCGCAGAATGATGCTGTTCCATAGAAGGGACACTGCTGTTCATCGCTTTGGTTTAGAGTCCCTTAATCGAATTTTACGACATCCACTGGAGGAGATGGAGTAGTGCTATATTCTTAATCCGAACACCACAAGGACTAAGAAGAATTCTACGCTGTAATACAATAGAAATGGTATATAGAGGAATTAGTACGGACACCAGTGACGCTTTGTTATTTCCTCTTGCACACATACATACACACACACACTCATCCTCTGCTGAACAAGGGCCTCCCAATTATCACTACAATGAGCGGTCAGTGGGGATATTACCATCGCCAGATTTGGTAAACTGATTGGCAGTTGAAAAGTCACATTGACACATACCCGATTTAGGACCAGCAGTTTGGTGGTTAAGCCGTGTGGTGCCGGCTACGAATAGCACTAAGCCACCTCATATCGTGGGTGTCGTAAAAGCCGACTATGGGATTAGCCGGCTGATGGGCAGCAGCGTCCTTTGAGAACATTAACAACTCAACAGCGATCTCCAACCCGCCTGCCAAGCGTGGCGATTATGGCAATACCCCCTAATGGGTTATAAGATCGTTTCGACACCCAGATAGCTCGGTGTGGCGATCTTTGGGGGAGGCCTGTGCTCAGCAGTGGCCTTTATTCGGCCGAATTGATGATGATGATGATGAACTTGGTGCTCCACAACACGCTGTAAGATACCAAGCTTTATATTAGCTTACAGCTAAAGACGCTGAAGTGTTTGCAGCGTTACGAAAACTCATAAATACGTAGAATAGCTTAATCTTTTAGCTTGTACTGGATACCAACATCTTTGTCCATAATGTATGAGAGCCGAGATAAAATACGTTTGTAAACAAAGGAGGAAAGCAAACATATTTCTGAGCTAGCACTGACATTGTTCCCACCTAAACGAATTCTCTCTCTATCTTGGAAACATTAAGGATACAGTGTATTGTTCTAAATTTGTTAAAATGTTGTAGAATTATATTGATTGTATGTATGGATGTAATGTATTGTAAGTACGGCTTTTTCATTTTGATGTTTGCGATTTTCATTTTCGTATTACAAGAATCGTGTTGCTTGCAATGACACATTTAGAGTGGTTACACACTGCGACTTTTTGCTGCGATTCAGTCGCGATAGTCACCAACCGTCTACCTAGTTAAACTAGTGTCGCGATGCAGTCGCGCTTTTCACAAACGCGTGTTGGTATTTCTGCAAAAAGTAGGCGTGTGTAACCGCCCTTAGACCCTGGAAGATTCTGGACTTTACCAAATTTAAGACTTCCCGTGTCAGACTAGTCTCATCTTGACATTTTACCAGACATATCACCGGTATCCTCTTGTCATGAAAATCAGAAAGTAATTTCCACGAGGAAAAGTTCATTCTAAATTGCTATCATTAACCTCAGCGTAATTCAGAATGAATGCGGGGAAAATCGGTCCAAAAGACAAAAAGTGATTTATTTTGAAAGCTATGTTGCTCTAGTAAATTTTAATATTCCTCTGTCATCCTTGCTAATATTATTAATGCAAAAGTGGGAAGGCCGTGTGGTGCCGGCTACAAATAGCACCAACCCGCCTTATCCCGTGGGTGCCTTAAAAAGCGACTATGGGATTAGCCGGAGCATGGGCAGCAGCGTGCTTCGAGAACATTAACAACTCCACTGCGATCGCCAACCCGCCTGCCAAGCGTGGCGATTATGGTAAAACCCCCAACGAGTACACAACACACTCAGACTGGTAGTTGTGGCAATCTTTGGGGGAGGCCTGTGTCCAGCAGTGGCCGTTATTTGGCTGAAATAATGGTCATGAAAAGTGAGTCACTCTATTTGTCTAGCCGTTTCTGTAAGTTTTTCCCACAAAAGCGCTCAACCAATGTTAGTAAAGTTTGCCAGAGAAGCATCTTGAAATTAGGACGAAGATCTATATCCATAGTCCTTTTTTATTTCCGAAAACACCTAATAATTCGTACCAAGAGGTCAAAAAGGTGTAATCTTTCATTCTCTTTATTATTACAACTATGATTAAAATAAAATACATACGTTGAATCTCAGCTCCTAAATTAGCAAAGATTATCCGGGATAATATTTAATCTGTATTTATTCAAGGTAGATTTCATCATTACAATTTTGAGCTCATATATTTTGAAGATATATTCTACTGAAATAGCTTCAGGATTAATTCAGGTTTATTGTATATATTTTATTTCTCGGGCGTTTTGAGATACGACTCTATAACGACGTTATGAGAAAATAAACGATATACTAAAGTGGAATACGCATTTTTATTAATAATAATATCTGCATAATGGCTTTTATTTCTGCCACATAATAGTGAATTCCGTATGGTATCCAAATTAAGAATACAGTACTGCTCCATCTCCTATCGTGGAGGTCGTAAAAGTCGACTCAGGGCCTCTAAACTAGAAGGACGGGCTGAAGCGTCCCTTCTGTGGAACAGTAACAACACTGCGCTCACCAACCCGCCTGCCAAGCGTGGTGAGTACTGACAAATTCTTCAATTCAAAATGACAACGCAACTGTAGAAATCTATGGAGGTCCCTGTTCAGTAGTTTGTTCGTTTAAAAAAAAAACGTTGCCCACACTTTACAGCTTTACATTAGCTTGACCTGTATGTATATCATTATCATATCAGCCAAAAGCCGTCCACGGCACGGTTGGTGCAGGGGCTGATACAGTCGGCCGATGCGCTCCGGGTCGTGGGTTCGATTCCCGCACGGAACAAATATTTGTATGATCTGCAGGTAGTTGTACCAGGTCTGGGTGTATTGTATGTGGAATTCATGTCTGTAAACGCACCTACGACACAGGAGAAATCCAAATGTGGGACAAGGTCTAAAAATACTGTTTCCGTGCGGTTACCAGCAAAGAACGGAGGGCTTACGGCCGAATACTGAAATTCTACTTACTATTAAGTCCCGCTTTAACCATTTGAGCCACCCGGTTTCCTACTGAAAACGGGTTCCTCCAAAAGTTAAAGTGGGACTTAAAAGTAACCTTTCAGTATTCGGCCGTAAGTCTAGTAGTAAAGGGCAACTAAGGCTTGATATCAAGAGGATGAGCAGCTGCCTCCTCCCGTGTGCCAATAACAACATATTGTGAACACCAATCCGCCTGCCAAAGCTTTGTTTTGTTTTTTTTTGGTTTGGCAACATATGAAAATATGATCGCTCAGTGCAGTGATCATTGGAAGGCCCATGTTCAGCAGTGTACGTTTACAGACCACTATGTGTACACATCAGTACACGTTTTGCATCATTATCGTGATCATTTAAGTCGACAGACGTCTGCTGCTTAATATAGGTTTCCACCATTCGCTTCTTGTCGTGGTTCAATCCAACGTCAGAAGCGAGAGCGTGTGCAGTGCTGGCGCCTCCTTTTGCGAGGACCTGATGCACGCAAAGGAAGTGGCAGAGCGGGTACGCAAGGAGACCAACTCTTATCCCCACCACAGAAAACGCACCAGACGCCGGAGGAGGGCGCTAAACGATCTCCGGCCTCCATGAGTTGCGGCTTGCGGGCGACGAACTAGGGGCAGTCTGTCGCCTGACCAGAAACAGGCCTGAGACGGCAGCGCGTTGTGTTCTGCACGTGCCTCTCTGAAGACGTGTGTGGCTGGCCGGGTTGCAGGCTCGGGGCCCGTCAAACCAATTGACGGGCCGATACCTGCCGGGGGTGTGGTCCAATGCTTACAAGGCGAACACCTCACCTCCAGCTATGGCTAAGTATGTCTAAGTGGAAAGAACGACATGGGGTTTTAGCCAGTAAGCTCCCAAGGCGGAGGAAGTACATGAGAATATTCCACCATAGACCAAAAAAAGGCTTTCACCGTAGATTAGGACAACGACCGGTTACATGCCCCATCTAAGGACGCCCAGCTATCTGCACCAGGTAGTCTGTCCATCTCGTTGTAGGCCATCCTACGCTGTTTCCAGTGCGCGGTGTCCTCTTAAGAACCTTTCTCCACCGCCCATTAGTTCTACGAGCAATGTGCCACACCTATTGCCACTTACAGCTTACTAATTCCTTTAAATATGTCAGCAACTTTAGTTCTTCTACGGATCTCCTCATTTCTGATTCGATCTTGTAGACAAATACCAAGCATAGCATAGTAATGTATGTCTGAGAAAACATTGGTTATTCATGAAAAACTCAGTCAACTCAGTCATTCGAATAACTCAGCGAGCTATGGAGAGCCATACTACACGACTTGTGTTCCAATGGAGGACAATTCAGTTTTCTGTATGAAGATAACATCTACGAGTGATTCCAATTCATATCTTCTAGTAATTGTAAATCATGTTTTCCCAATATCAGACACCACTTGAACGGACAAATATTTACTTATTGACTCAGTGGGAGCCCTTTCGTCGAATAACAAGTATTAGTGCGTCTTATTTGTTCATACTTACTTGGTAATTTACTTTATGTCAAGTGATCCTATCCTGACCACAAAATTATCCTTATAACAAATTAAGACAATATAACTGTCTCCTGAATAGTTTTAGTTCCGTTTTATACATGATCGAGTTGATACAGGTAGGCCTTAAAATGAACATGTCGTGCCCACCCCAATATCCGTTGGGAGCTCTGCTCTCGAAGTTGTTGACGAGTATGTCTATCTGGGACAAACTCTCCAGTTAGGTAGGTAAAACTTCGAGGAAGAGGTCAATCGTCGTATCTGACTCGGCTGGGCAGCGTTCGGGAAACTTCGCAACGTCTTTTCGTCAACAATACCGCAATGCCTCAAGACGCAAGTCTTTAACCAGTGTGTGTTACCAGTGATGGCATATGGAACAGAGACGTGGTCACTCACAATGGGCCTCATAAGAAAGCTCAAGGCACTCAGCGAGGTATGGAGAGAGCTATGCTTGGTATTTCTCTACGAGATCGAATCAGAAATGAGGAGATCCGTAGAAGAACTAAAGTTGTCGACATAGCTGAATGGATTAGTAAACTGAAGTGGCAATGGGCAGGGCACATTGCTCATAGAACTGATGGCCGTTGGGGCACAAAGGTTCTCGAATGGATACCGCGCACCGGAAAACGCAGCGTTGGACGACCTCCAACGAGGTGGACAGACGACCTGGTGAAGGTCGCTGGGAGTCGTTGGATGAGAGCGGCATATGACCGCTCATTGTGGAAATCTAAGAGGGAGGCCTTTGTTCAGCAGTGGACGCCCTGTGGCTGATATGATGAGTTGATAGAATCGGTCCAGTAGGTTTCGAGATAATCGATACGAACTCGGAACCTACTGGATATGTAGATGTAGACAAATACTCTGCACTCTCTTTTTTAAAGTATATTATGTACATGTAGATGTGAAAATGGTAAAGTTGTAGCGGCAGGAAAACAGTACCATGTAAAAGTAGGAAGACAGTAACATATATAAAACATAAGGCAACAAAACAAGTGGCGCTTAATAGCTACGATACTGAGATGCTGCTTCCCATCCCTCTGGTTTATAGAGTTCCTTAGTCGCCTTTTACGATATTCAACGGGAGAGATGGAGTGGTGCTATAATCTTAATCCAGACACCAACATTTAATAATAAGTACACGTCACAAAATAATGCTGTCATTATTTTTAAGATAATCCTCTAATTTATAATAATAGGTTTCTATGCATAGAGTGTTTCGAAAATAAACTTGAAACTGAAAACTGGAACGTTATAGAAAGATAGAGAGGATAAAAAAATTGGGCGCTTGCAACTCAGTACACGCGATAGAAGAGAAACTTCTTAGCTTCAAGACACCGATTATAGGATGGAAACAATCACTTTTTCCGCGCAAGGGCCTTGGCCGCATGCAAGCATGTATGCCACACACAACATTAAACATAAAACGCTGCACTTAAGTATTATCATGTTTTACTCTCTGCCCGCTCAAGAGTTAAACTTTAAAAATATTTGGGCGTATTAATAATAGAATTTTGTAATTCCGTAATGAATAAACTTGACGAGACTTTAAAGCATTCCTCGGTTTACTGCAGAACTTTCAAAGGCGAGCACCCTTCACATACATTCATGTCTCGATACTAAAATAACGACAAATCAAACCGATCTTCAATAAAACGTATCGCAATTTAACAATAAACAATAAAATACAAAGATGATCGCACGCTTTCGATGGTTAAATCACAAAGTAAAACGGAGAAAGTTTATTCAGATATTCACTTTGTATATTTTATGGGGGTTAAGCTCATTATCTAGCTCAGTTTATGGCTTACAGCGGCTTAAACGAGTCGTTCTTACTATGTCGTGGCTGTATTATCAAAATTGTTTTATTAAAAAGTTCGGATGTTTACGAAACGCTTCTTAAGTACTAGGTTCAAAATCAGATAATTACTAAATCAGACTTTGTTAAATGTCATATACAGGATGTCCAGTAAATAGCACGACATACTGCAGGGGGTGAGAGCTTGGGTCAATACCTATAAAAAAAAACACAATTTATGTTCAGCAAAATCTTACGGATTTACAGTAGTACAAAATTTTAGTAGTAGAAAATTGTACTGTGAAAATTTAAATTTAAATTGTATTTCTTGAAAACATTTTAGTTTTTAATAGAATAAAGACTTATCAATGAGTAAAGTAATTATTCACAAATAATACGAGGTAAAAAAAAAACTAGAAAAGAATTTTTCATTACGAGATGCTTAAAAATCTGTGTCAAGGTTTTTAAGCATCTCGTAATAAAATTTTGAACTACTGTAAATCCGTAAGATTTTGCTGAACATATATTGTGTTTTTTGGTAGGTATTGCCCCAAGCTCTCACCCCCTGCACTATGTCGTGCTATTTACTGGACACCCTGTATACTTTGTTAGTTAAACTGAGACATCACTGACTTTTACGGCGAAGGAAAACTTTGAGAGGAACTCTAGATCTTAATGGTTTGAAATCGCCAAAACGCAGTTAAAAGGAACTAAAGTGCCGTTAAAAGAAACCTGAGTAAGTGTGGTCCAGTCTATTCTAGATATGATCCTGGAGTTGCCCATAACAATGATTTATGTCTTCTTAGGATTGATCTTTAGTCCATATCAGTTACTCCAGTCACAGATTCGGGCCAGATCTATGTTAACTATTATTTTTGTATAATCTCCATTTTTTATATAATTAGTATAGTATACGTACGTTTAGTTATACCATTATGTATCTGTGTGCACTATCGACTGCTGTATATAACATCCAGTTAAGTATTTCTCCATCCTAAGGTTGCCTGGAAGAAATGGCCGAGCGCGATAAGGCCGCCCATTGTACTCTAAAATATACTTTTAAGCACTACATTTTATATCTTTTACCGATTGGTGTACAATAAAGTGTATAATAAAAAAATAAAATAAAACACGGGGTAAAACTGTTCAACTTATTTATTTATGATATGATATTTTGACGAACCGAAGTATGCGAGTGGAAAAGAATTTCATTTCAACAGTGTCACAACTAAAAATAAATAATTGTGAACTTGACGGCTTTTGATTTTTTATGACGGCTAAATTCAGGTGCGTAACTGGAACGCTTTGAGTTTTCGTGTTATTTCGAGTTGGTCGTGTATCATCATAGCAGCCAAATATCGTCCACTGCTGAATTAAGGCCTCCACATAGATTTCCGCAACACTGTCTTTTTAGCGGGAACTTGTCAGAATAGCTGCTGTTCCACAAATAGGATGCAGCTACCCATCCCTCTGGTTAACAGTTACCTAGTCAACTTTTACGACGTCCATAATATAATCTCAATCCATAATAATCCGAACACCACACAGATACTGGATATTTTAACGAGATGAAACTTCTTAGCGCGGGATGAGAGTAAAATTTCATTTTTGAGTGCAACTTTTATGTGCATGGGGAACAAGGTGTGGTGTTCCTCCATAGAAAAGGGAGCATCCTCCAGCCAGGCGGATGGTATACCTGGCGGGCCGAAGCCCAATGGATGATGTTGGGCGACTGTATATATGCAGCGTCGCAGTGGCTGATACAGTCGACTGCTGCGCTCCGGGTCGTGGGTTCGATTCCCGCACGGAACAAATATTTGTATGATCTGCAGGTAGTTTTTCCGGGTCTGGGTGTATTGTATGTGGAATTCATGTCTATAAACGCACCCACGACACAGGAGAAATCCTAAGAACGCACACGAAAGCGGCGAGGCTTAATCGACGGGGTGGACTATGTTGCTAACAGTTTATTTGGAGTTTTATATCAACGTTTCACCGATTGATACATGCAGGACATTTTCGCATCTTCTAAAGGTCAAAACAAGAGTAACACAGCAGTACCTCATATTTGAAATCAGAATACCACTTGTCAACAGCGAAGGGTATGACCTATACAAGCTAATATTTATACCGCAGCAACACGGAAACAATACAATCCGGTACCGGTATCAGATTACATCGCGATCTGGCAATGACAGCAAGAGACATGCAACAATGTATGCAGTACGAATAGTTAACCCGCTTCTGTCATTCCGGAAAACCTAATTTCTTTTTTCAGTTTAAGTTCTGTTTAAGTCTGTGTTTCAAAGATATGAAACGAGAGAGATATGACAAACAGATGTCTTAGAGAAACCGCAGCGTACCGCAATAATTGGATGGAGTTGAATAAAATAAAAACTCATTCTATAATAATGGGCATTGTGTACTTCATGTGATATGCGAGCATCAGATTACAGCAATACAAATCGCTAAGGCCGGGGTCATATCACTCGATTCAGATTTTGTAATCAAAGGAGAGAAGACTTCACAGTTGTTTCAAACAAAATGCGATATTCAGAAATGAAGAGTGCGTCAGAATTGGAGTCACAGCAAATCGCACCTATCAATCTTATAATCCAAGTTGTCAGAAAATCAAATGAATATCACTGATCACCAAACCTCACTGTGGCACATCAAGGAACAGATTAAGCAGATGAAATCAGAAAACGCCTTGAACTCTGGAATGGTTAACCACGATATTCATCAATATTCATCAATCTATGTGTTGTTGTCGGGCACTGTATTAGTAGTAGCAGTTTGTCTTTGTAGGTGGATATGTCGTCGTCGCCAGAGGAGAGCCAACTTAAAGTCGGACTCCGAGACGCATCCTCCAACGGTGCCAGCGCGTAGACAGTTCGCCGCTCCTGTTGATCCGACGCCGGTCGATCGCATACACCCACAGCGCATGCGTGTAACACAGTACACGTGACAGAAGCGAAACTTTGTTTCAGGAGGCCGACTATAGCAAGGAAACGTCACGTGTTATGTGTTACACGCGCTCAATTTTTTATTATGCTTATTATTATTAAAGCTAGACTCTCTCACGTAGTTTTATGTGTTGCGTTATGTGTGGGTGCATGCCGTGAGAAAAAAGGTACGGGCGCGCACGCGAGCAAGTTTCACTGTTGACACTTGTAATGATTTTTGTAAGGAGATCTAGATGAATTTAAATTGAGAGACAGTCATCTTATCAGCCAAAAAACGTCCACTGTTGAACAAAGGCCTACCACATACATTTTCACAGTCATGTCATCATTATAGTGGGAACTTGCCAGTACTCACCGTGCTTGGCAGGCCGGTTGGTGACCGCACTATGACTACTGTTGCACAGAAGGGACGCTGCTGCTCGTCCCTCTCGTTTAGAGTCCCTTAGTTGCCATTTACGATATCAACGGGAGGAGATGGAGTGGTGCTATATTCTAAATCCGGACACCACACGTAATGGATGGACAGTATTAACAATAAAATATCTTGTAAATGGTGATCGAAGGTGATACTGGTGATTGAAGATGGCTGGCAGTCGTTGGATGCGGGCGGCATATAAAGCCGACTTTTGTTCAGTAGTGGACGTCTTTCGTCTTTATATTATTTTGTTTCAGCCATAAGTCACTTTGATGATGTAAATCACATCTTTATTTCAACAGTACTGTTAGTTATGGCATAATTTATGTTGTAAAAAAAGAATTAAGCAGATAATTGTCATACTCTTTACGACACACTCCAGTTATACATCTAATACCCCAAACGGGTATAAATCACCCCCATGGACAGCAAGCCATTTAAATGTTAATTTAGATTATAATCCAGTTTTTTTGGGCATAAGTTAGAAATCTCTACAGAAAGTTACGGTGTTCTTAGAAAATGTGAAAGTAAATTATTTATGTAAATGGTTCCTTTTGATATAAGTTTTATCTTTTTACTTCCGTTTATGTGTGTTCTTTATGTAATCGGTCATTGTGGTCTATAGGGAGGCCTTTGTTCGGTAACAGACGTCCTTGGGCTGATATGATGAAGATTTTAACTTTTTGGTCATTAACATTCACAACACTATAGGGGTTGTTGATGTATTGTTACACTTTTACGTATGTCAGCTTTTTTGGAGGTATTTGTCACTCACGGAAATGTGGCAATGTTGCTACTTCACGCCGGGGTTCTGTGACGGTGTGGTACTTCTCCAGGCGAGCTAGCCTATTTACGAGCTCTCGTCAACCGATGACAATAGCTGGGCTCTCCCACGCAAAATTAATTATTTAGTACCGAGGCTTATTAGATTACTGTCCCCCACAAATGTTAACCCAGACTTTTGAAGTTTAATGTTATGAATTTAAAAGGGTATATTAAAAGCCCGGAAAAACGTATACATATTTTCGAGACTACATGTTAAAGTATACAATAATCAGAGCCGGATTTAGGGGAGGGCCGGGGCCCCCACAAAATAAATTTCTAGGTAAAGTTTACCTACTCAGCATTGAAAGGTATTTATCATACCGGCATGGTAGCTGGATTTCAGCGAGATCATCAAAGACCTTCGTCACACACAAGATTCGTCACAAAAATATTTCATTCGTTAGCGCTATAATTGTAGTTTATATCTTGTATTTAACTATGTTTCTTATTAGAATTTAATTTGTCTCGCAATAAACTGAAACAATTGAAAGAAAAAATTGTTTAGCCTATTTTACGTAGGGGTCTTCGCACCTCTAAATATGGCTCTGACAATATCCCTCATTATACTAGAGCTTTCTTTCACGTTCATGCTTCCGCTCATTGTACTGTATTTTTTGTAAACAAACTCTGGGTACGGACTCTTTACTAAAAGCATGCATTGTTCACATCCTAATACAAGCTCGTGTAAATCCGAGGGCGTGTAATTTCAAACAGCTATGTTTTTAGCAACCCTAACTTTCAACAGAAATTTGACAGAGATGTAGCGTTAGCATAAAAATAAAAAGTAAAAGACCACTGCATAATAAACAAAATTGACCGCGTGTAACTCAGTACACGTGACAGAAGTGAAACTTCTTTATTTCAGGATACTGACTATAGCATGGAAACGATCGCTTATACCCGCGCATGCGCTGTGGGTGTATTGATGAAGCGGGCCCACAATGTTACATATACGTTGCACTCAAATATGAAATTTTACTCTCATCGCGCCCCTAGAAGTTCCACTTAAAAATATATCATATAAATATCCAATATTAGTGTGGTGTCCGGATTATTATGGATTGAGATTATATTATGGATGTCGTAAAAGGCGACTAAGGAACTCTTAACCAGAAGGATGGGCAACTGCATCCCTCTGTGTAACAACAGCTATTCTAGTAAGTTCCCCCTAAAAAGACATAGTCCAGAAGTGAACGATATTTGACTAGTATGATGATACACAACCAACACGAAATAACACTCAAAGCGTTCCTGTTACGTAGTTGAATTTAGACGTTTGTCATACATAATCAAAAGGCGTCAAGTCCGCCATTGATTTTTAGTTGTGGCACTGTTGAAAGAAAGGAAGAAGGACTTTTTTTCACTCGCAAACTACTGAGTTGAATAGTTTTACGAATTCACGAATTAAATTTAAACCGTGTTGTAAATTATATAAAGAACCCATCAATATTTGACCGTAGTAAAGTTGCTTTGTTTCATTTATAGATATGGGTGTTGCATAATATATTTAAAAATCAATGTCGTTGGACTCCCGACAAAATCGAAGTATCTTAAGCATTGTGCAGCATATAAAAATAATTAACTTGAAAAGAAAATATTTTGATTGGCATGCAATGTGTGTGTGTGTGTGTGTGTGTGTGCGTGCGCGCCATCATGTTCAGCAGTGGACATTCTTCGTAGTAACCCTTTACCCACAAGTCCTTTCATGTACTAATAAAACAAAATAATATGTTTAAATTAAATATTTTCGTCTATGCTGCGAACTGTACCGAGTAAACCCAAAATATTGCAAAGGTCAGTAGTACAGTTTACTTTACACGGAAGCCCACTTCCCTGTATGGTAG
Organism: Diloba caeruleocephala; assembly: GCA_947459985.1. Classification (NCBI taxonomy): domain Eukaryota; kingdom Metazoa; phylum Arthropoda; class Insecta; order Lepidoptera; family Noctuidae; genus Diloba; species Diloba caeruleocephala. The sequence goes on along the minus strand of OX381627.1, from coordinate 6,759,486 downwards.
GTGTACAACAAACATTGTTTGAAATGACTGATAATTCATTCAGCATTCACCGAAATTGTAGGCGGGGGTGAGCGCAGTATGAGTATTGTTCCATAAGAAACACGGCTGTTCACCCCTCTAGTTTAGAGTACCTTAGTCACTTTTTACGACATCCACGCGAGGAGATGAAGTATTGCTATATTCTTAATCTGGACACCACATCATTAAGTTAAACGAGTAAAATAAGTATGAGTACATTTCCTGAAGTTTATACAAGTAGTGGCACTTGAACAAAGAGGACATGCCGTAAATGCGATAATGTCTTGTTGGATAACAAAACGCTATAAAACAGCGAAGGAAGAGCGAATAAAGGTACACGATACAGGAGAAATTTTAGTGTGGGGTGTGTTTTAAAAGAAATATCAAAATGATTTAGAATTCCATCCCATAACATCTGACCTTACAAGGCGTTCCAAAAGTAGTCGAAACGTCACTTTAGTTATACAATATAGTAGGTGGATATTATGTGACTAGGCCTATATGTGTGTTGTAGTGTTTACTTTGCTCCACCAAGGCTTTCTACCTTATGTTTTAGGGCGACTACGAATACGTTTCGTTTTCAGGACAGAATGTATCACAGCGTACTCTGAAAGTAGGCGAAACCATAGTCTTAAGATGGTATGCGATAGTATAGACTTCTAGAGTTCGTCAATTTACTCTTTTGCATTGAATACTTACTGAACCCTCCTTTTTGACAACCTCCAGGGTTGTATTGTACAAAATTGTGTTGTCTGTTACCGAGTATTTCTTGATTTGTAGTGTTCATTTTACTGAATATTATAATAAAGGGCAATTCTAAAAATTACCGAGGTCCAACGGAACGAAATGTAACTCTTTTTTTCTGCATAAATTAGTGGGGAAACATTGTGTGGATATTTTCAAATGGCTAAATGCCTTATTTTGCTTATTGTTTTCTTACATAATTATTTTTATGTGTAACTAACAAAAAAAGGACATCCTCCTGTCCGATATTTCTTTAAAATAACTCACGGTGCTCCATAGAGCTTTAAGTGCGAGCGGGACAGAGATATATTGGAATGACTTACAAAGTTACAATTGCTGGCGCTGCGTCGGTGTAATCTTTTTACTCTAACGTCACATAATTTTTATTGTTAACCTTAAAAATGTAAGAGTGCTAAAAACTAGCCACATTGCAGTATCTGGTACTCTAAATGTAACAATTTAAAGTATCTATTTTAGACACCTTAAGTTACCCTTTATTAAACCATTAGCAAAATAAGGCATTTAGCCATCCATTTTGGAAATTTCTTGATTTGATTGATTTAGTGATTTATTTATTTAATAAAAATCTGATATACATTTCATTTGCGCTGGGCCAAAAAACACCCAGGTATTTTTCATACATCATGAGCATTGTCCTTTAATGTAAAAGTTTGAGTATTTATCTCTCAATTACGCTCAGACAACTAAAGGAATTGAAAAGGAGGAAGATTATGTCATGGTCTTCTATGACATAATATACCTCTCTGCGTCTACTCTTTAAATATCGGATGCATTTATTGCATTATCAAGTTCTCGCGAATGAATTAATAATGAAGTAAAGTGTTTTGTACGAAGGGGATGGATTTTAACTTATCGCTTACATTTTCAGTGTATAACTGCTTAGAGAAATTGTACCCTATTATTTTCTATGTTTAATAGTAACACAACGATACAGCAAGTATAGGGCAAGTTTAATAAGACAGTTCTGTGTCAGAACTCCTGAAAATGACTTTGAAACCAAGATACATTTAATGAAAGATTATTTTAATGTATATCAGGTTCAGAAGCAGATATATACTTTTTATGGTTACTTAGTCTAAACATATACCCTTTTTCATAATTACTGGATAGGTACGAGATATCATGTTGTCTGTGACACGACCAGTGTGTATTTTACCGAGCATGCCTACCACAGAATGCCTACCCTACATATACTGTAGGGGAACTGTTTCGTACAGTTATTTAGATTTAATATTTAAATATCGCGCGCTGAATGTTGGGTTCTTTGCTGGTTGGTTGTTTGGTCGCGCCATCGTTTTCTAAGCCAATCAGAACGTATTTCTTATGAAAATACAAATGCGTTATCCCGCTTCCTCCTTTGGCTGCGCAAACGCACATCTGACCCGTAAAATTTGCGTCTCTCGCTTGCACTGGTTGGAGGAAGCCATTGTGCGCGTTACCTTCAAACAATCAAAATCTATTAATTAAGAAAAAATTGTTTAAGAGTGTGTGAACAGCGACACCGCGAACAGAACCTTTACTTTTGAACTTGAATCTATGGTGTAGTGCATACCTACGTGGAATATCTGAATACTCAACATATTCAACTATTGCTGGCGGCTTCATACCCACATCGAGGAATAAAGGTTAGTGGGAAACGTATTATATTCTGATATGGTTTGGATACTCATACGTGACCATTCATCGACCAGCTGAAATCGGCGATCGGCAATCCATTCGTTTTATCGTGTATTTCTTTTCGCGGATTGAACTTATGATAACGAATAAAACTATCCGAATCGGGTTCGTTACAGGAACTATAAATATTGTTTATCAGTAGGGATGCTTTGTATAATGGAGTGGAAAATGTGGCGGTTGTAGCAAGGGGCTGGCTACTACTTATATAGTGTGGTAAAATATTATATTTGTGTCAAACCGAGTACAGAGTTATAAGATATATGCAGTGGACGTTTACTGACTGATCAGTGTAGAAACGCGTCCGTACTATGCCATCTGTCAACAAATTTATAACTGAATAGAATATAGAATTTATAACTAACTATAGGTACATTATTATCTCTCACATGACTTCTTTTGCAGCCATAAGTTAAGCTATAATTTTTTGTGCTTGTAACAAGACTTATCCCGTCCCATCAGAAATTATGGTAGCATGGTGGTACACTCTTCGTCGCCAATGCCAGTAAATAAACAATATATCACTTCACTACTGGCTGTTTCGCTTCAGTTAATATACGTATGAATTGTTAAAAAAAATAAAGGAAGTATAAGTATGAAGTGATTTTTAAACACGGAGGCTGGTGATTGTATGATGATGATGTCTAGGCCGACTAAAATAGTGAAATACATGGCCGTGTTGCAAAAAATTATAGAAATTAAGACCATCATCTGTAATGGACACTCAATATAATATAAGGCGGGGGACCTCTGGGTTCGCGGGTGCGTAGATTTGGGAATCTGTGTGCCCACACCAAGCGACCCAAGAGAAGACGGTATATGGTCGCATATGGTCACGTGCTGCCGTGTGACGCTTTGGGGGATTCTTTACAATCACCCCGAGGGGGTGACCGCTTTACAGTCACCCTCTCTGAGATGTGCCTATAGGCGTGGCACCAGTGGGCGGCTCTAGTGTGATCATACGGGGACCTGGAGCCTCCCTTAGGTGCCGAAGATGACCGCTCCAGTGGTTTTAGCCGGTAGGAGACATATCGCCCTACGCGAGGTTACGGTTCACGCGAGGTTACGGCACAGTGCCACCATTGTGGAAGCGACCAGGATACCGCACAGCACACGCTCGAGGAGTGCCCTGCGTTTGCGGCCGAGCGGCGGATCCTGGTCGATCGGATCGGGCAAGATCTCTCTCTGCCGGCAGTAGTGTCGGCTATGTTGGCAGAGCATGAAAATTGGAGTGCAGTGGTCTCCTTCTGCGAGAGCGTCATGCTCCAGAAGGAGACTGCAGAGCGGGATCGGGAGAGGGCTGATCCCGCACGGAGAAGGACTAGACGGCGCCGGGGCAACAACCGTCCCGGCTCCCAAGTCCAACACGCCTGAGCCCCCTGCCGTCACTTCATGGTGGGGGGCCTCGGGGGTCGCGGGCGCGCAGATTGGGGAATCTACGTGCTCACACCGAGCGACCCCCGGGAAGACGGTGGCGCGCACGTGGTCTCGTGCCGCCGTGTGCGCAGCACAGCGCAAAGCGAGGCTTGGGGGGATCCTTTACAATCCTCCCCGAGAAGTGCCTGGGGGGGCGACCTTTTTACAGTCGCCTTCCCTCCGCTAGAGGGGGTGACCGCCTTACAGTCATCCCTTCCGAGATGTGCCTAAAGGCGTGGCACCAATGGGCGGCTCTAGTGTGATCTTACGAGGACCTGGAGCCCCCCTTCGGTGCCGAAGATGACCGCTCCAGTGGTTTTAGCCGGTAGGAGTCCGGCATACCCCTTCGCCCTTCCCCGGGGTGAAGGAAGTTCCATGTAGAATTTCCACTGGACATCAATAAAAAAAAAAAAAAAAAAGGAGACATATCGCCCTTTGAATTCGCATAAACAGATTTTGAAAGGTTGTGGTAGGCCGCAGATCTTTTTGGGCACGCTTCTAAAGAACCAGGCTGAGAGTTCAAATTATGTACCAAAGCGACATTCTTCTATGCCTTGTGTACTTTCTCCATCTAATACACCACTGACTTTAGGTAAATAATAACATTGTCAGGAAACCTGGACCAAATGCTAAAAAGTGCTAAATGGACACAGCGTTGTAATATCTCGATTAAACTTATAATTTCGTAATATTAAAACCTCAAATACACCTTTGACTTTAAATAGTGCTCCGAGAACCGTCTTCTTCAGGTCTAAAGCGTCTACCTTTATAGGGAGGATTTCTATAAGACATAAAATTCTCTTTCTTACTATTGGGATGTTTTTAAAAACAATGGCAAAAAGTCAAACTGCGTTAGATAAATCTCATGAGACCACGTTCCTACGCGTCCACGTTTCCACGTATCCTAGTCTTCCTCGAAAGCTGTTCATGAAGTATTCAGGTTGATGTATGTTGCGAACAGCTTGAGAATGATGCATTCGAGAGGTTTGGAAATATTTGACTAAGACGCCTCTTTTATTAAAAGCGGGCAACATTCAAGCTCCATGTATGAGGAAAGTATCTAGCAATTTTGGAAACATTGTATTTGTTGTGCGGGAAACAAACTTGGGGCACTCCATCGCCCGACCCCAAGCAGGCCCAATACGGCGGAGGCAGCACCGTTTAGTTCTATTTAAGGAAACCGCACGGCTGGCCAGGTCTCATGGAGACGGGCCCGTCAGACCATCTGGCGGGCTGTTAATTGCTGGGAGTGCGGCCCAGTGCCTAGTGAACTCCGCACTCCCAGCCATAGGTAAGTAGAACACCACCACGCATAATAGAATCCGGCACGCCCAGAAAGGACAGGAAGTCCATGAGTATCAGATTTTGCAAATTACCCGAGATGAACAAGGTCCTGAACTGGAGAGGATCTTCTTTTTATTTAACATGTAATCTGTATGCCTCAGAGAGAACTACACTACACTACTACAAACTGTAGACTGACTACTGTAACTGGGTAATAGTTATGTATGTATGGGATAGTCCTTCGAGGTGAGGGGCAAATTTAGTTACGCCCTATGTGAAATGAAAATCATATAAATGCAACTAAAAGAACCTATATACATAGTAAAATCCATGCAATATTCTTTGTGGTAGAGCTAAATTATTGTCCGTAGTTGATTCTGCTGTAAGCCAATAATTTTTTTTTTCTGTTCTTTCATTCTAACTCGAAAATGAGCTGGCTTGACAAAATACCGGCGCATAGTAGCTACGTTGTGCTTCGTGCGGTGAATGACGAGTACAGAAAGACCAAAAACCCCGATCCTATTGATTCCCGCTTCCCGCTCTAACCCAGGGGGCGCTAATCTAGCTCGACAACGCATCGGAGAGTCTTTTGGATTTTCTGATAAGCATGCACGGGGGTGACAGTTTATCATGAACTACACGCTAGTTTGACATAATGAATATATTAAAAAGAACACATGACCAACAATCTCAGTTACAGCACACTCAAAAATTAAGTCTTTCAACTACAAAATTGCTCACAGAAAGCATATAATACGAAGGCAATGTCACTACGTGCGAAGTCTTTCACTTAAAAATACATCATTAGTGTTCAGCTCACTAATACATTGGCTCGATGACAGCGTTGAGATAAGATAAGTCGCGAAGACATTTGGGGAATACATTGTTACGTGCTGAGTGGTAAGTCCTGGTTCTGTAGAATTTAGTGAAATGATTTTGTAATGCGGCTAAAATATTGGGGCAACTCTGTAATCACCTACTGTTATCCCTCACTGACAAGCGAAACAAGAATAAGACAGTAGCTTAGAGCTCTCAAGTATCATGTTGAGCTTTTTCTTAGCTTCGAACTTGCGAGGTGTCGTTTCTCGTGAAGTTAAAAGTAGTTAGATTTCTTCAAAACGTTACAATGTTATTCCATCTCTTTTTTACTTTTTGTTTAATTTGGTCAGTGCTTGTAGAAGCAGCATCGTGACAAGGTTTTTAATGTGAGTCTAGTGTACATGCAGATACGAGATGTATTTGTAACAATATCATCATATCGGCCATTTATACGTCCACTGCTGAACAAAGGCCACCCCATAGATTTTCACAACTGTGTCATCATTTTGGGGGGTATTTGCCAATACTTACCACGCTTGGCAGGCGGGTTGGTGAGCGCAGTATGGGTACCGTTTCACAGAAGGGACTCAGGGGTTTAGATTCCCTTAGTGGCGACTAAGGGAATCTAAACCTACGACCTATTCTACGACATCCACGGGAGGAGATGGAGTGGTGCTATATTCTTAATCCGGACACCACAGTATAATAATGATGAATTAAACAATGTGTAGGCATTATTTAAATATTCGTGTGGTGTCCGGATTAAGAATATAGCAACACTCCATCTTCCGTAGATATCTTTAAGGACGATAGTTTGACAGGATTGGCAGCAGCATGCCTTCTGTTGAACAACAGCCATTCTGCGTTAACCGACCCAAGTTTATTTTAAATGACGACACACTGTAACCTGTCATTGTGGAAATCTATAGGGGAGGCCGTTGTTCAGTCTTTGTGGAAGTCTTTTGGCAGACATGATGATAAAGTTCCCTTAAGGGTTTAAATTATTTCCCTCCGGACGAAGTCGTCGTGTGTAATAGCTAGTACTTATGTGTATAAAGACAATCAAGCTACGTTCTATCTGATGATAAGTGTTAACAGAACCCATGGTCGCCAGCAACGTAGTGATTATAGATGAGTTGATTAGAATGACTTGTGTTTAGATAATGTCATGGACTATTCCTTACCCTTTACCCGGAGCAGAACTACATTTACACATAGATAATCGCTATTAGAGGGACATAAAGGCCTTTTTTTATTGGTGTCCAATGGAAACTCTACATGGAATTCATTCGCCCCGGGAAAGGGCGAAGGGGTATGCCGGACTCCTACTGGCTATAACCACTGGAGCGGTCATCTTCGGCACCGAAGGGGGGCTCCAGGTCCTCGTAAGATCACACTAGAGCCACCCATTGGTGCCACGCCTTTAGGCACATCTCGGAGGGTAGGTGGCTGTAAAAAGGCCGCCCCCCAGGCACTTCTCGGGGAGGATTGTAAAGGATCCCCCAAGTCTCGCTGTGCTGCGCACACGGCGGCACGTGACCACATACAGGCCTAAACGCCTTTTTCGTTTGAATTAAAAACCGTCTTTCATACACACCCTTTTACAATGCATTTTACTGTTTAATACCAATCCAACATACAATCCACACCGGCATTAAAAATGTTCCAGTTAGATATAAAAGGAAAATCTTATCAAAAAGATCCTGCACTGCGCAAGATGTTCTAATTTTACACCCCTGGGGTGGGGGAGAATGATCATTTTATTCTGTTAGGCAGCGTGTAAATGAGCGCCTACCTTTATCTTAATGAGACCGTGCACTCGGCTCATTTGCGTGCCGGTTGCCAGATTGTGCCAGTTGCCACATTCCTCGCCAGTTGCCAGGTTACCAATTGAGATGCGCTTGTAGGGTTGAAACGTGTTTTATGCGAAATTTGGAGAGTTGTTTGGGTTTTGTCTGGAATGTAAGGTTCGATTTACAAATTTATGTTTGGATTGATTAATCAATGGTTAAGGTCAAAGTAGTTTCATTAATGCTCCGTACATAATTAAATTCCTCAAATCAATACATACCCATTTTCAAGAACGAATGTTTAATTTCTATTCGTGAATAAAATTTACTGGCATTTAAAACTTCAATTAATCAGCTATTGGGCCCGGAACGTCTTTAAAGTCCCGGAACTTTAACCTAATTTACACGTCTCATGTCCCGGGACTCTTGAGTCTAGACTCGAGTCGAGACATATAGGAACGGCGTTCTTAAATAATTATATAATATTTTAGTCTATTCGCGCCCAGATTAATATCAAAATAATATTTTGACCAACCTCAACGTTTCGATCATGTTGCATTCGGCCAAGTGTTCATATTATATTTTATAATCATTTTCGTTACGAAAAGTGATCATAATACATTTTATTAGGTCTGTCTATACCTATAAAATTGAAATTATTTCAAACAAAGTAATTACCCATGCAATTGATGCATCTTTACCAACGCAGTGGCAGTTTATCGATGGGGCTTCTTGAAGAAACCAGATGGACGGGAGGCAATAAAATCTTCAAAGGCATTTCGTATTGTCTGTATGGTTTTTCCTGGCAAAAAGTTATCCAAATTCGGGAAAAAGTAGAGGTCTGCAGGCGCAAGGTTTGGTGAGTACGGTGGATGAAGGAGATTCCTACCCCAGCTCTTTGCGAGCCAGGTGCGAGCTTCTCCATCATAGTGTTCAATCCTTCACAGTCCACATCTGCAGTAATGCTCATCTTATTTGGTAAGAAGCTGTGATGAATCACAGCGGCACTAGAGCAACAACTAATGACCATAATTTTTCTAGGGGTCATATTTAGTCAATTCTGTGATTATGACAGAAATGATTAAACTAACATTGATTTTTAACTTAATTTTCTTAAACTGGTGATTTATGATCAGTTATTTATGGTTGGTTAATAATATTTTTTGAGAATTCCTTCTTAAATAAATATTTTATTGATACGTCTCATCGAAAAATTATTCTACTGTAACTTATTTCGAAGTTTCGAAGTCCCAGGACTTCAAGCCTGACCCGTCTTGTGTCTCGGGACTTTGAAAATGTCAAGATTTCCGAATCCCTAATCAGCACTGATTCCAGTGATAATAATAAAAACATGTTCAATAGACAAACACGCAATGATATAATCAGTGTATGTAATTAAAATTCTGCTTACATATTATGCACCTGTCTCGTACAATGACAAGCGCAAGGCGGGCGCAGCGGAAGATGTTTTGTACCCACATTACAGTAGGCATATTACGCTATTTACCGCCAGCCGAATTGGATTTACCCTTGTTAGAATATAAATGCATATTTTGATGAAAAGTTGGGGTACTTTTTTTACTGATTCGGGCAAAGAATCATGGACTGATTTACATCTCAAAACGTTACCGGTGATTAAATCGCCACCCAGTATATCAAAAGCAAGTGAAACCTCACAAAAGATCCTTGTCATATTGTGCAATAAAATCCAAATGTGAATTCCAATAAAATCTTATTTGAAAAGCAGACGGCTGGAAACTTGGTCGGAAGTAACAGAAAAAGTTATAATGTACTTTATAATTAAATAATTTATAAACAAGGATTCTTATCCGTTGAGGAAAACAGCGGAATACAATATTGTTTATGTAACAAAGAGGAAGCGGTATTCAAATTGTAATTATATTTGTATTATGTCTATCTTACTCACAGTGCAAAGGAAATACAAATGGAAACAACCTTTTGTTTAAATTTTGTATTATAATGGAAACTCAATTGTCCGGTTTAATAAATGCTACTGCACTTCCTGTCTGATGCGAATAAAAGACGGCAAATAATTTTGCATCAGAATACAGATTTGTATAAAATTTTGTGTGTATTGTCCATAGTTGAAGAACCGAATGATTATGAATTATACCGGAAATCCCTATTTTTTTAAAGAAGAGACAAAGTTAAAGTGCAAGTATTTTATTCAAATAAACCAAATATTGGCACTTATGAAACGTCAGAATCTAAGTTGCACGAGACTAAGACTAATATTATTATAGGGTGGACTCTAAGATAAGATAAGCAAAGAAAATCTCTGCTGGTTCTTTGAAACGTCGAGCGAATTAAGAGTAGTATTTTAATTTATCGTGCATGCATTTATGTTTCACTAAACAAAAGTGTTGTATTGCACGTATGATTTTTTCAGGTATTATTATGAACAAATGTGGGTATGTAGGGTAGAACAATAAAATATTGTTTTATTTCATTTTGTATTTCATATATTTGTGTGTTAATAATACAATAATTGTATGTGCTAGGGCTGCACGTTGCACGTATAGATGCTGTACGTAGTAAGTATTTAGAATGAATGAATTAAACGCGACATATTTCCGTAAGTGCACAAATACTATTTTCAATCTTAATTAAATTAAACTTGTTAGTACCGTAACTAAAATAAAAAATAAACAAAATATTAGGGAAATATTGATAAATGATCTGAAAAGTTCTTCATATCGAAAGCGCGAAAGTTTCGGAAGAGTTTTTATTCATAACAGCTCGTTGGGGTCCATTGTGAACTTAGTTAGTTCTCGTACTTGTCTAAACTTTATCGAAACGTTTAGACCATGTTGCTGGATAGACGCATAACATATGATTATTGGAATTTTATAAGGATTTATAGTTTTATTGTCCGGATATAGCACCAATCAAATTCCTCCCAAGCATGTCGTGAAAGACGACTAAGGGACTTTAAATCAAAGAGATGGGCAGCAGTATTCTTTCTGTGAAACAACGATAACCATATCGTGTTCTCGCCCTCATTTCAGATTTAGACTTCTGATAAACCTGGGATATCATCCAGTGCAACTTATCTATTTCTTCTTCCAGCTTAACCGTCTTCTGCCCCCAGTGTGCGAGCGTTTTACGTTACCGGGGCCAGTCGTCGTTGACATAAAGGCGGGGCAGTGAGTGCTAAGAATAGACCTCACTACCCGCCCTTACCGTGGCCGCTACCATAACCATGAATAGCTAAAGGAGAAGATGGAGCCGGGGTAACAACCGCCGAGGTGCCCGTGTCCATCACGCCTGAGCCCCCTGTCGTCTTTATATGAAGTCCCCCGCCTTGAAGAGCACGAGCACGCTTATTGGGACCCTCGGGAAGACGGTGGGGCGCACGTGGTCACGTGCCGCCATGTCCGTAGCACAGCACACAGCGAGGCTTGGGGGATCCTTTACAATCCTGAGAAGTGCCTGGGGGGCGGCCTTTTTACAGCCGCCTGCCCACTGCTAAGGGTGACCACTTTACTGTCAGCCCCTCCGAGATGTGCCTAAAGGCGTGGTACCAATGGACAGGTCTAGTGTGATCTTACGAGGGCGTGGAGCTCCTCTTCGGTGCCGAAGATGATCGCTCCAGGCAGTAGGAGTCCGGCATACCCCTTCGCCCTTCCCCGGGGCGAAGGAAGTTCAAGTGCAATTTCCACTGGACTCAAATAAAAAAAAAAACGGTGCTCATGCAATAAGGAGGCCCTCTCCCGACCCCGCTCTGGCAATAAGGAACCTACCACCATTAAAACGTCACAGATTGAGTGTTGTGACCCAGAGGTAGTTCTTCATTAAACTGCGATAAAATGAATTGATGATGATGGGTAATCACGGCCACATGAACAGTCTACCGTGTGGTGGTGGTATGTCGTGTGGTGCCGGCTACGAATAGCACCAACCAATATCCCGTGGGTGTCGTGAAAGGCGACTATGGGGTAAGCCGGAGGATGGGCAGCAGCGTCCTTCGAGAACATTAACAACTCAATTGCGACAGCAACCCGCCTGCTAAATGTGGCGATTACCCTCCTTGGGGGAGGATTGTGCCCAGCAGTGGACTTTATTCGGCTGAAACGATGAACAGTCAATATTCCTCGATTGTGGCGATAACATCGTATTGTGCTTTATTGCTCAACATGCTACTCTGTGTTAAACAATTGTCGTTAGGAAATAATTGTTCTAAAATTGTCCATTTAAGTTTATAGCCAAATTATTACACTGATAGTACCACTGTTAACATCTGATTAGCTGAGTTTTGTAATGTAATTGGGAGCCGTTTCGGGCTTTTCTTTACATACCTCCACTTATTTTGGGAATATTAATACGTTTTCCTAGTCATCTCTTCTGTATAATGTATAAATGTATGTATCCTTTTTATCCGTTGATGTATCCAACCTTGTTCGTTCTAGGCTTGGTTGGGTACAACCAGTTGGAAACAAGAAGGGACTTTACTCTTATCACCTATATTTTTATGTATTCAGAGGTCAGACTTGTTATCTGGGTGTATTGAAGGAGATGTGTTTGTATGTACCTGGCAATTACGTTGCACGGCGGCGGAGACCGCGATTAATCGCAGTTCCACGCGGGCGAACTAATTTATTCGGCAAAACGCCTATGACGCGCGCCTTGCACACACTAAATGACGTTGCTGAGAGAATTGATTTCTTTTCCTGCTCTCTGAATGAATTCACAAAAATTACATTATATGTATTATGTTTTTCATGATTAAGGACCACACTACCGCATTGGGGATATCCTGTAATGATAGTTGTGATAGATAAATAAATAAATAAAGCGGTAAGGAAAATCTAATTTGACTACACTGGTTCCAGTAGACATTCCATATATTTTTTTGTGAAAACGAACACTAGACGTCAGTATTGTGCTGGGACCGTGTTGTTGACCAAGAAAATAAAGTGGCTGTTTGCTATGAGGTAATATTAGAATTTTTTTTCAAGGGGACTTATCATATTCGATCATTTATGTTGTCTGGTTTGTGGTACGAATAGTTGATTGATGGATTGAAGTGTTTGTTGGAGTAGTTAGTGGCGCGGCCATCAGTTGTAAATCTCCATCCAGTTCATAGGCAAAGCTGGAATCGGTGACGGTTTTCAAACATGTATTTTTATCGGGGGGATCTATCCTGCCAATTTTTTTATGTGAAATCTTCATTAGGCGCGGTACGCATATTTTTAGATGAGATAAAATCTCTGGACTCGCGACACCGTTACGAGACGCTTGAAGTGAAAACGTCTTTTAGCGCGGTACGCATATTTTCAGATGAGATTAAAATCTTCTAACGCGCCAAAATAAGTTTTCACTACTGTCGGCACTCCCGGAGTGCATTTTTTTTAACGTTGCCAAACTACACTACGATTTTTCCTGTATCGTGGGTGCATTTAGAGACACAAATTCCACACACAATACAACACCCAGACCCGGAACAACTACCTGCGAATCGTACAAATATTTATTCCGTGCGGGGATTGAAACCGCGACCCGGAGCGCAGCAGCCGACTGTATCAGCCACTGCACCAACCGTGCCGTCTAATTAGCCGTTTTTACTGCGTATGTAAGTGAAAATTGTAGTTATTTCAGCTTTCAGGTGAGACGGGGGCTTAATCAATAATCACACTTTTTTGTAAGTAACGCGTCCACCCGTAAATGTCCACTGCCGAGCATGGGCCTCACACTGGTCACTATGATGGATGGCCATACGGATATTGCCATAATGATCACGCTTGGCAGGCGGAATGGTGACCGCATAATGTTGTTTTTAGCAGGAAGATGCCACTGCCTATCCTCTTGATAACAACCCTTAGTATTTTACGACACCCAAGGCTGGAGAGGGGTCGTCTATTCTTTAGTCAACATTTAATTAAAGTAAAATATACAATTTATTACATAACACCATGGCTACGTATGCATAATTCAACTTTTGTTAATTCATCGGCTATTTGATTTTAAAAAAAACATTCCGGTTTGGTCCTATCGAAAACTCTGCGTCTCGATTTAATTATTTTTATGATTATCTTAAATATATACGTACCTTCATACAACCAATATGGCACCCCATTATGAATGGTGCCGCAGTTTCTGTCACTCGATACCCCGTCGAAGATCTAGGTGCTGGCCTTTAGTATATGTCGTAGTCTTTCACAGTGATCAGCCCGTGACCCTTAGGCATCCAGGTGGTCAAGAGAAATGAGGGTCCTTCGGTGATGACACCGCCTCCAACCTCGTCTGGTAGCGGCGTAAGCGGGTAGGATTCGCTGGAGATATAAGTATTTGGTACTATTTTGTCAATTAATATGAAGTCAGTTACAATAGCTCACACAACCCGCAAATAAATAAATTACTGCCCAGGCCTAAAACAAAGCAATAATTGACGACCGGGCGATATTGGAAGGATAGTCGAAGCAAAGTACTCCCGAAGTGATATTAAATCGACGAAGCCCTAGCCGAGGGCTTTGCTAGATATGCCCGTTAATTGTTATTACTTTTCTCTAATTTGAAAACAATAAACAAGTTAATTTAAAAAACATTCTTTAAAATGTAATTATATTAAAAGTTACTTACATTTCTCTGGTAACAGATTTCGGTGGTAACAGATTTTCAGACAGTCTTCATCTTTGTCTGGCGGCGTAAACTAGAACTCCACTTCATCTTCCACTTGACTACTCATTTTCAAAAACACGTTAAATTGAGATTCATTTGATAAAACATCTACATAGGTACAGTATGTAAATTGTAAATGTAATTTTCATTGTCGCCAAATCGACCGCACGCAGTATTTGTTCTTTTTTTAAACTTTTGTAAAGAAATGCGCATTCAGTCATTAAAATAATTAAAATATCGTTAACCTAACAAGAATTTTTAGGTTAATGATATTTTATGTCAGTGTTTACTTGAAAAACCTCGCTAGCATTCCAAAATAATTAAAAGGAATAAAGCTGAGGATAAAAATGAGGTGGTTCTAAGGCTGGACGCCTTAGAACCACCTCATTATTCTAAGTGTCCAGCAATTTCTATTGTTGTCGTGTTGTAAATTGCCGCCGTGTTAATTCATTACGTAGGTACTGAAAAAGGTGTACTTTTTATTTTATTATTGAAGAAATTTCTAAGCATGTTCTAGAAAAATACATAATGTTACTTGACAACTGGGCATATCACAATTGTGAACATAGTTGTGCCTATAGCCACGTAGTTTTATGTCTCCACTTGATACGGAGGGATGTGGAACGTACCCAAGTATCTTCTTTCCAACTCTTTCGCCTGAGGACATCGAGCCTCATTGATCGCTGTTTTTTCG
This sequence comes from Diloba caeruleocephala, assembly GCA_947459985.1. Lineage (NCBI taxonomy): Eukaryota > Metazoa > Arthropoda > Insecta > Lepidoptera > Noctuidae > Diloba > Diloba caeruleocephala. The sequence continues at coordinate 6,744,387 of OX381627.1, read as the reverse complement.
GCGGTCGCCATTGTATACTGGATAACGAACGTTTTAGTGATTGGGAGAAGAAGGTAGGCTGGTATTAAAGAAAACACTTGTCGAAAAGGCTACTAAGAGATGATGACAAAGTAATGGGCAGCAACATGTTCTTGTGCGCTAATAACAACATAATGTGATCACCAATCTTTATCCCAAGCTTGGTGATTATTACATGTAGCCTTAAAAGTAGCGGTCTAGTTGGTATTCCCAGTTGAGAAATGAAGGTTCAGGGTCTGATGAGATGATTAGTTGTGAACAGTAAAAGCCAAAGCTGAGGTGCACTGGGGATGACATATTTGTGATCAGGCTTATTATTGCTCGTTGACTTTTTCCTGACTGTTAGCATAATTTACCCAAATTAATTTACTCCTTAACAAACTTGAAATGTGTAGGGCTTTGCAACAGCTACACAACTTTGTACAAACGATATAAATATGAATAAACAATAAAAATGCGTGAATAAAATCCGTCTGGGTTCTAGTTTTGCACAACATGATAATTTTACTAATCAGTAAATGAGAGAACATCTTAGAATTTTCCAGACTTTTGACGCTAACAGTTCACAACTCCTCAGATCATTGACTTTTCCCAATATTCCCCAACTCTTAAGAAAATGGACGTCACGTTAATGTTCAACTTTCAATGTAACACGTCACATGGAATATTGCCGCGGGGCTATAGAAGTTTGATAGAAAATTTCTGTCCCATTCCATTACCCTCCCCTTCGATTTGCCAGGCCGATTTAGGTCTGTCGCAGATGTATATATGAATGATGAGAAGATATTTTTCAGGAAATTATTTTTACATTCTATTAAAACTTGATTATCAAATTAGGAGGTTGAATAGTTTTTTTTATATTAGTCAGTGCTGAGACGAGCAAGTAATTCGCCTGGCGGTAAGTATGCCTGCCCATAACAATTGAAATGCTACTCAGGATCGAGATATTAGTTATTTAGTCCCCTATGCCCACTAATTTTACTATTTACAATTTACATATCCCTTCAAATCGGAATACAGTAATGTTTAAAGTTACACTACTGCTTGGTTGCAGAATGTCTGGCACTGCAGTGGTACCTACTTAGTAGGACTTTTGCGATAAGAGACCTTACAACAGTAAAACTGCTCCTAGGCGCTGTAGCACCCAAGCATATGTTTATTTCATAAACAGGAGTTGAGGATCTTGTTTGTTAGATACCTCGACGACTGCGAAGGTACCAGGGTTACAAGGTCAAGAAGAGTTATTTACACAAGCAGACGTATTCGTTGTCGAATATGTCTTAGATTGCGAGCGAGAATAACCTGTGTAAGGCCATATTTCTCGCACAAAGGTTGAATATATTTTTCTCTTTTACAGTAGGCCGAAGGGAAGTGGTGCAGGCAGAACAAAGCTTTTGTTTCGTTGCCTTGGCCTCTCGTGTTTTGGATGGTATACATTTTTCTGCCATGTTGAAGCATGGCTTTGATTTTTTATAAATGCCACAGGAATGATAATATGAGCAACTTATAAAAATATGAAACCGAATAAGGGAACATTTCAAGTATTTCTATATCTCTGCGTGAGGTGAATACTCAGATAACATGAGACTATCATATTAGATTAGCTGTCGGTATTAAAATAGGCAACGCAAAACTCGCGCACATTGGCTTCGCTCCGACTAAGTTCTACTTGCGTTCTGCTTGAATAGAATTTTGGTACGCAGGAAAATCAAAAGGAAAATACGAGCAGAACGCGATCGAAAGATAATTTACGTGAGCAAAAGGATTTAATCAATTTTAACGCTAGCTGTCGCTATCTAGCCTTCCAGCCCTTGTCAGTCATGCCCAGCCGCTAAGACACTCCTAGTTCCTACCACCTTCTTGCTAATGCCAAGCCAACCCAAACCAAGTTTTTTTTTTAAACCTTGCCCCACACTAGGATTTCTCCTGTGTCGTGGGTGCGTTTACAGACATGAATTCCACATACAATACACCCAGACCCGGAACAACTACTTGCAGATCATACATTTGTTCCGTGCGGGAATCGAACCCACGACCCGGAGCACAGCAGTCGACTATATCAGCCGCTGCACCAACCGTCTGTCAAGCCCGCCGTTGATTGTTGGTGAAGCCGTGACGTCACGATCGACTTCCTTTTGGTATATCGCCTAAAGTTGAGGGGCGGAAGCGACAACTTCACCGGAGAGCTAATTTTTAGGTTAATTCCGTTGTGTGTATTAGACTAGATATAAAGATTGTCTAAAAGAAATGTAAATTCTTCTATTCTATGTTAATTCCTCTTTTTACATTTGGATTTACCACCTTCGTTATACAAGAGAACACCCAGGATAGAAATTCGGCAAAAGGGTCCTTCTATCTCTAGCACGATGGTTTGTTGCATTTTATAAGAATATCGTGAAGATGATTTTTACTCTAACACTGAAGCACTGATTGGTTAGATTGAAGAATGCGAATATGTAAAGCCAAGACTTCAAAATGTGAAGTGTGTAACAACAAAATTTAATACGAGACGCCTCCCTGCAAACTTCAAGATTGTGTATACATGCACTAACAATATCTAAATAAAGTCGACAATCTATTTCCAACCTTACATTCACGTCATAAGGGGAAAATCTCTTTACGTATCTTGATATCGTAGCAAAACACCGTAGCACGCCGTACGCAGTGTTAAAGGCCGATTTATTACCATATTAGGTTTTATGTTAGCCTGGTACCTGCGATTACAGTCTGCTGTACTGTTATGTTTGCAAAGGTTACTTGTATAGTAAGTAAGTACATCATATCTATTATGCAAACATCCATAAATATGTAGGTACACGAAGAGTGACTGGTCATTATATTTTTTTTGGTTATGGTGATAAAATTGTGGCTGGTGGTGTAGATATTACGCGTTTGAGGGCCTTGGAAGTTAAATTTGCAATTGTATGCAAGAGGGGATCATAAAATAAAGCTTATCTCTAGATTAATCCGCCAGTTTCCCTTCCTGATCCGATTTGCTGCTGAGCTGCGAATGATTGCGTCGTTTGAAGATATTCATATAATCTTCAGTCTCCCATTTTGAATAGGAACATTCGAGTTCATGATCTGGGATGCAAGCTCAAATATCCTTCAATACAGAATCGAAATACCGGTGTAAAACCAATTTCGGTATTCGCTAAGTAATGATTGAAGCATCAATCATATCAACCACAGGATGTCCACTGCTAAAGAAAGGCTTTCCCCATAGATTATCATATTTGTGTCATCATTTGGGGGGAATTAGCCAATACCTACCACGCTTGGCAGGTGGCTTGGTGAGCGCAGTATGGCTACTGTTGTACAGAAAGGATTGAGGATCCTCTTGATTACAGTGTCGTAATCGGCTCTTACGACATACTCGAGAGGAGGTGGAGTGGTGCTATATTCTTAATTTGGACACCATACGGAATATAATTACCAATATTTTCCTTCCATAATACAATTAGAATCGATAACGGCCAACAATACAAAAAGGCAATTCATAGAACACGAAACCGCAAGGCTTTTCAATACTTTTAAAAGCATACAAACTTCCCTTTGTTAGAGTATGTACAATAGCAAACAGATATTTATTAGATATATATTATATCCAAAGAAAATTCAAGGCCAGTGAACTTCGATGCAAAGTTTAAGCAACGTATCTGCCAAACAATAGTTCTTGAAAGCCGCCAACTTGTAGCGATAAACTAACCGACTATCAATGACTTGAGAACTATAAGTGGATATTAATAATTAGAACTGAGATTTGTGTTGGTATCGATTTGGAATCTACTCGGTGACCACCATTTGTAATGTTTAAACTATAGAGTATGCCTATTTACTGGCCGCATGGTGGTTACCACTGACTGTAACGGTGAAGAAAACATCGTGCGGAAATCTGGTTCTACGAGTAATGGTCGGAAATCGCAAACACGTACTGAGCAAGCGTAGTGATCAGCGCTTGTTCTTGCTCTGTTTCAGAAGAGGCCTTCGCCCTGCAGTGGGACAGTCATAGGTTGGTAATTATATATACCGTGTGGTGCCGGCTACGAATAGCACCAACCCGTCTCATCGTGTGTGTCGTGAAAGGCAACTATGGGATTTACCGGAGAATGAGCAGCACCATCCTTCGAGTATATTAACAACTCAACTGCGATCGCCAACTCGCCTGACAAGCGTGGCGATTATGACAAAACCTCCTGTTAAGCACACAACACAGACCGGTAATTGTGGCCATATTTGGGGGAGGCCTGTGTTCAGCAGTGTACTTTATTCGGCTGAATAGATGATGATGATGAATTATATTAGGTAGAGGGTGGTGGGGCATTCTTCATAATATTGAAAGCAAGACTATGTCAAATTAAGATGGAAAACACGATACAAGTATTGTGTTAAAATTATTGTTGTTATCGCTTCATCATATTTATTGAAAATCGTATCAGCTTCTAATTTTCTGCAATTCTTTCACAAGTCCAATAAAAATTATGATAAGTATTTCAAGTTTGTACGCGATTGAATTTTATTTATTCGTAAAACAATATGCCAATTCTGTTTTAAATGCGAAATTTCCACATTTTACCCATATTTAGACTATAAAAAGAGGTTCGATTTTTACCGTCTTTCACGCCAAACTAACAACGACCAACCTATTAATAAGTAGCAACCATTATACCAGTAATCTAGTGATTATTGAGGCGTTGCTAATCTAAGGCTAAATATGGCCTTGGGTTTCTGTAATTTCAATGGCTGTGCCGACCTTTCACTCGCAACATAACTACGCTGACGCTAAAGGAAACATCTCGGCAGCAGCATCTTCTATGTGATAATCCCCAAATACTGCGATCACCAGTCGATTTGCCAAGCGTGGTGGCTATGGCATTATTGCTATTCAAACGTTAATTGTTGAGAATGTCCAGAAGAGGTTGATAGTAGTAAGTGGAGTAGATTGAATAACGATTTAGAGTTATTATTGTGGAGTTTAGTTAAACTAGAATGCAAGCTAAATACCGATGAATAATGTTATTTTGCATGCCAGTTATTGTACCAGTTTATCTTATCTTATATCTTTCTATTTCTAATTCTTGTATATATATAATTGGAATCTCGGAATCGGCTCCAACGATTTTCGTAAAATTTAGTATATAGGGGGTTTCGGGGGCGATAAATCGATCTAGCTAGGAATTTTTAGAAAATGTCATTTTATAGGCGTTTGAGTAGTCTCAACTGAAAAATATGACTCTTCCTGACATCTATTGGCGAATAATAATACTATTTTTTGTGAGCAACTAATTGCTTTAACGACACAACAGAGATGGCGTTGTTAAGTAACACGAAAATACCGAGCAAAGCTCGGTCATCCAGGTACTGAAACTTTATTAGTGAAAAGTTTATTATGTAGTATGCGGTAACTAAAGTTCCTTTTATATTAAATTAAGCGGTAAGTGAAAAGCAGCGTCCACCTAGATGAAGACGAATACGATTAGGCACGTTATGTCGCACGCCACTAAATCATCAATCATGCGACAGGACAGTTAGACATTGTCCAGAGTGCCGAGTGTGAGTTTCTTTTCACCGCGTCTACCGCGTTCGACGCTGTGATTCGCCCGATTCAAACTTTTCAGCCAATTGGAGCATCGAACGCGGTATACGCGTCGCAAGCGGTTTCCGATTCATCATCATTTCGGCATAATGAAGTCCACTGTTGGACACAGGCCTCCCCCAAAGATCATCACAACCACCGATATGGATGTGTTTTGAGCTCATTGGGGGGTTTTGCCATAATCGCCACGCTTGGCAGGCGGGTTGGCGATCGCAGTTGAGTTGTTAATGTACTCGAAGGACGCTGCTGCCCATCCTCCGACTAATACCTTAGTCGACTTTTACGACACCCATGGGAGGAGATGGGGTGGTGGCATTCTGAGCCGGCACCACACGGCATGAAAAGAAAATCACACTCGTCCTTCGGATGGCGCAAAATACGAGCGTACGATGCGCGCTCGAGGTGCTAGCGAGACGCGCGCGTAATATTATATACGAAAGTTGTAAGTGGATGGAATGTGTTGGCTCCGTGACATATTTCATATCAATGTCTTAGGTTTTCGCGATTATTAGTCACTATAATAAAAAAACTATTTTATGTAGAACTTTTCCCCACACTAGGATTTCTCCTGTGTCGTGGGTGCGTTTACAAACACAAAATCCACACACAATACACGCAGACCCGGAACAACTACATGCAGATCGTACAAATATTTGTTCCGTGTAGCACCACTCCATCTCCTCCTGTGGATGTCGTAAAAGGCGACAAAGGGAATCTAAACCAGAAGGATGGGCAGCAGCGTCCCTTCTGTAAAACACGCTCACCAACCCGCCTGCCAAGCGTGGTGAGTATTGGCAAATACCCCCCATAATTATGACAAAGTTGTGAAAATCTATCGGGGAGGCCTTTGTTCAGCAGTGGACGTATAAATGGCGGATATGATGATGAATGCCTGTCCCGCTTTGTTGCAAAGGTGGACTATCTCTGCTTCCACTCTTCACTGTTTGTTATGGTGTGATGTCTTAGGCAGGTGAGAGTCAAGTTCATACGACCATCTCCTGCGTATTCCACGTAATTTATTCTTTTTAAAATAAATCCTCAAAGTCATTGCATATTGAAAGCAATTTGTTCTGGTCGAGCCACCAAAGCTTATTCTCACAACGACAAGTAAATTTTTCACATTTTCAATTGTGTGTCGTGCATAATGGAAGCTATTTGTATCCAAGTTTCATAAAATATGAACATGATTTATTCGTTGTTGGTATGTCGTTTTAATATTTTTACATGTTTGCGTTTTAAATATCTACCATAGGACGGCAGTTAACATGAGAGTTTATTGATTTCAATATCAGAAATAGTCGCAGTGCTTTTATTTTAATTCAATTAAATAGCTTATAAACAGTTTTCTGCATTACATTCCTGTCATTATTTTAGAAAGAAAGTATTTATTACCACACTTATTTAACACAAAGAATTAAAAAGAATAACAAGTAATTAGTTTGTATAGTGTGGCAAAAGGAGCGGTCTCAGCAAAATGTTGAAAAGTGGTTCCAACGCTGGTTTTTAGTCCACCCCATTTACTAACGTTATGAAAATTACAAATATTTCGCGGGTAATATTTTTTACAGTTTGGATAATACCTACTAAATGTACAATAAACAAAATTATATATAAGTAAAATAAAGACATTATGTAGATTATAGATTGCCACTACAAAAACAAAGCGAAGTTTATAATTTGTATAGCATTTTCTCAGAAGCCGGCCCCGTAACGAACCCGTCATCAGGCTAACAATCATCGTATTTACAATCAGGAAATAAATTAGGCTAATGCAATGGTTTGGGACTAAAAGCACACGTCATATTTTTATGTGAACCTTCAAATTTTTTGTATAGGCATATTTTAAATAAGTATTATTATGTAGGCATAGTGTGTATAGTATAGTTAGGCATATAAGTATTTAGGGTTTACAATTTTATTCGTGTTAAGTAGGTAATAGTGCATCTAGTCGGTGTGTAAGTACATATTGATAAACTTTATTAATGTTTATTAATAGGAGACATCCATTTGTTGTTTATTGTACAATTTATTTTTCAATTTATACTTAAAAGTCACTCGGGACTTAGGTTTTTCAGTATGCCATGTAAAAGAGCCCGAGGATTCCGTATTGTTTCCAGATTAATAATATACCGTCATCCCACCTCCTCCCGTGGATGTCTTAAAAGGCGACTAAGGTATTCTAAACCAGTCAGATGGGCAGCTGCGTCCCTTCAGTGAAACAGTAGCCATACTGTGCTCATGAACCCGCCTGCCAAAACGCGATGAGTATTAGCAAATTCCCTCCAAAATTACGACACAATTATGGAGATTTATCGGGGAGGTCTTTGTTCAGCAGTTGACGAATAAATGGCTTAAACGATGACGATAATGATGCTTCTTAATTTAAATTTAAAAATACAACTAAACATATGTTTAGCGAAGTGAGCAGTTAACAGAATAGCTTGAAATATTATTATAATACTCGTATAATATCAGCCTGTAACTTTCTCACTGCAGGACAAAAGCCTATTCTTATTCAAAAAAGGAACGAGCATTAATCATCACGCTTGCTCATTGCGTGTTGGCGATTATAAGCCATTCGAGCTAGTTTCTTCACGATATTTAACTTCACCGTTATAGTAAGTGGTGTCTAAGATTAACATAGAAAGCATATTATGATACTGAAAAAAACACGTTGCTACGTGCCAGGTTTGGAACTTTCTTAAGAACAAGGTCGCGACCTTCCATCGCTCTTTTCCTCAAGATGTCCCATCCATCACGGATCACAAATTTTTCAATAGACACTGTAGTGCCACCGCAAACATTTTCGTAAATGAAATCACGTGTATTTCATCATATCAGCCGTGCTAGAAATGTGCAAATGCTACATCATCGTGCTCACTTTGTTTGTGCAATGCATTTATTTGTCTTTTTTTTTGTGCTTCTCGCATACATTTCTGGGAAATTTGGTTGCTTAACCGGTCATTTCTGGCGAAGCCAAAAGAGGCCTCCAGCCAGGCTGCAAATTAATATTAAAAGCTAAGCAACTTGCGCTAAGAGCGCCCCCTGCGGGACACGGACCTCGGCTTAGGGCGTTGCCGGGGATAACAAGCTATTGTTTTGGGGACAGCTGGATCGGTATTATCTATAATGTATTAGAGGACATTTAAAACTACAAGCTCGGCACGGGCCGGCGCGAGCAAGAGACGGAAGTGAGAAGTGCTAACTTGAATGGGAAGGTGACGCGGCGATAGGCCTCCGCGACGTCGGTGAGGCGGGCATCCTCGGCGGCGAGGGCGGTACAACAGTCGGGTGTGAAGTGAATGAGACAACGCGAGTCTCTTTATGTGATCTAACGTGATTTCATCGTCTGGATAGACCAGAACGTGCCTCGGGCAGCGTACTCCACTGATACGGGAGGGTTGGTAATCGGCGGCTGATACCACAAGGGGATTTGGGTGGGACAGGGCATTTATTTGTTGTGTCAATAGGACCTATACACGATCTGTGATTTTAGCAATGCCTCATTTTTGTTTTTTTTGTTGGCTGCATCTCGCCAGCGTTTCTTTTTCCGTCTCAAGGTAACTACTTGGTTATTACCCTGCTAAACCTACAGTGGAAATACATCATGTACTTCCTCCGTCCCAGAGAGGCGAAGGGGCACGTCGGACTTCCACCAACTGAAATCACCGGCACGGTCATTTTTGACACCAAAATGGGGGGCCGCCCATTCGTGCCAGGGCTTGAGGCACATTTCAGGGTTTATAAAGGGCTGGTAAGTGAGGGTAAGCCTGTCTCGTCCGGGTTGAGTGGAGTCTACGGATCGTCAAATGGACATGGGGTGCCCCCAGCCAGGGAGACAGACAACTTGAAGAAGGTGGTTGGACGAGGAACGCGGAGGAGCGGATTTTATTGCGTGACTTTGAAGAGGCATATGGCAAGCAGTGGACGACGATAACCCAAACATATTGATTGATTTTATTTATATATTTTATTTTATTCTCTTAGGGAAACTTACAGCTAATACAGAGTAATAGTCGAAATAAAAATGACAGTAAAAGGCCAATTACAAATTTCCACAGATAAATAATGTCTATAAAGTTTAGAATTACACACAGGCAGCAACAAAAACAAAAACAAATGAATACAAGATCAAGTGGGTTGGATGTCTCAATCGAATACTAAGTAACATAGGTTTGATCATATAGGGGATTGACTAAAGAAGTTATTACTTAATAGTTTTTTAAGTTTATGGATACTAGTTGCAAACAAAGCAAGCTCAACTTCCAGACACTCCGCGTTAAAAGTACGATTGATGTGACCATCCCCATCCCATCCGCATAGTACAAGTATGAGAAGAAAACTAAGTGTGTTCTGTTAAATGGTCTATTTTTTGCCAGAAATTATATGGCTCATAAAAGTATCTGTAAATATTAACTATTCATAGAGAAGACTAACAGATGATAGTGCAGTGTCGCTTGACTACATGTCGGGGGTTCATACCGCACTAAAACAAGATTTATTTGGCCATAGAAGTTTGACATCCTTTGTGGAGACGGTATTTCACACCGGAACAGCTGCTGAACCTATACCAAGCGCAAGTTCGATCGTGTGTGGAATAATGCTCGCAACACGGTACCGCCAAATAACAGCTTCAATCACTCGAGGTGACTGAGATATACGCTAACAGGCTCATTAACAGCGATGTTCTGGTCAAGGCAACGCTCCACAGTCTCAAATATAGACGCAGAGTTGCAAGCTGATCGGCTTTATCTAGGATAGATTTCGGAAAGTGTGCATTGGAATTGCACGATTTTAGTCCTCAAAGCCCATTTCATCATCGAAGGACCAGAAATACAGCATTGTGTCACCGTTGTATGGTGGAACTTCCACCCATACGCACGGAGCGTTTTGCTTCTACGTTTTGGTGCCGCGGACTAGAACTCCTCGCCGAAGTCTGTGTTTCCCGACCGTTATAACCTGGGAATCTTCAAGTCAATAGTGAACAGGTTTCTTCTTCAATAATTCTAACTTGACATCAGGTGACATAATGGTCAAACGCAAGCTTATTCAATATATAAAAACAAGATCCTCATTCAATATGATGGGGACTTTAGTTTTCCTACGTTTCACAGTATGACCACGAAATATTTATCATTTCGGCCGATTAAAGTCCACTGCTGGATACAGGCCTCCCCGATAGATCACCATAACGGCCGATATGGGTGTGTTGTGTGTTCATTGGGGACTTTTCCATAATCGCCGCGCTTGGTATAAATACAAAAATTCCACCATAATTCGCATGTCATGTTACACGCGATCGTCATATTAGAGTAGTATCTAATTATACCCGTGTTCGATATCAGGAAACGAGAACTGATGTCTACGCCAATAAAGGGCATCGTAAAACAGGTATCGATATAAATAAATAGTAAATTGGATCGAATCGATTCATGCGGTCGGTGTCGGTAATATTGTAATACTGTTACGGTATTTTTCTTCAAGGCCATTTTATTTAATAGGTATACGGTTCCCAGTAGTCCCCGTTGGTTTATATTTTTCCTATTTCATCGGTGGATCAGGAATAATGGTAATGCATGTTAGGTGAAAGCTTAGAGGATGAAAGAGTACAGGGAATAGAGAAAGTGACTACAACCAGCTTCTCCAAATATAGAACAGAATAAAATATGATCACTAATTCAGTGATTAGGTCGCAATAAGTGTTGCCAGACGTCCCGCTTTTGGTTGAAGGTCCCGTTTTCTAGCCTGTTTTGAACGCAGAGAATCCTGATTTCTGTTTATTTAGTAGGTTGCGCAAAAGTATAAGCAATACCTATAGGTAATATCAATCTTGTCTTGTCCGTTAATAGTAATTTTTTTGATATTTACATAGGTATGATTGATCTCCTCGGGGGTCACGGGCGCGCAGATTGGGGAGTTGCGTGAGTGACCCCCGGGAAGACGGTGGCACGCACGTGGTCACGTGCCGCCTTGTGCGCAGCACAGCGTACAGCGAGACTTGGGGGGATCCTTTACAGTCCTCCCCGAGAGGTGCCTGGGGGGCGGCCTTTTTACAGCCGCCTGCCCCCCGCTAGAGGGGGTGACCGCTTTACAGTCATCCCCTCCGAGATGTGCCTAAAGGCGTGGCACTAATGGGCGGCTCCGGTGTGATCTTACGAGGACCTGGAGCCCCCCATTCCAAGGTATGATTGATCTCGGGGCGCCTGCATGATCATCTCGACTGTCGGGCATCTACCGCTGCAGAGCCAAACTTCACGGTCCACAGCGCAGAGTGTCTATATATAGCATCCTGGCGGAGACAGATACGTGGGTCTATGGCCAGACATGGTCCCTTCGCCAGAACAACGAAGCGTGATAGGCTAAGGCGGCTGGCTTGGCAGTGTGCACCCGAGAAGTGGTTAAAGCCTCTTAAGTTACGGTTCGGGCGAGTGCGTCACCTATCGCTCGGTCGAGCGAGTGCGTCACCTATCGCCTGATGCAGGTATTCACTGAGCACGGTTGTTTCGGTGCCCACCTGCACAGGATATGTCGCAAAGGCATGGCATAGTGCTACTACTGTGATAGTGATCAGGATACTGAACAGCACACGCTCAAGGCGTGCCCTGCGTGGGCTGCCGAACGGCGGATCCTAGTCGATCGGTTCGGGCAAGATCTCTCGCAGCGGGTACTAGAGTGTTATGTAGTGTATATAGTGTATGTTAGCAGAGCAAGAAGATTGGAGTTCAGTGGTCTTCAGCGTTATACACCAGAAGGAGACTGCAGAGCGGGATCGGGAAAGAGCTGATCCCACTCGAAAAAGGAGGACACGGCCTAGGTCTCATTGGAACAGGCCCATTCGCTTCACGATATATATTATAAACACGGCTCTGCTATCATCAACCACTCCTGGGTTGGCGGTTCAGTCAGTTATTAAAAGCAAAATATTACCTGTCCAACAGTGGGTGTCGTAGAGGGGGGAGGACTAAGCGAATATATCTGAAAGATGGGCAGCAGCATCCTCCTGCGTGCCAATAACAACTATTCTGAGAGCACCAGTCCGCCTGCCAAGCATGGTAATTAGGTATGGCAATGTTGACCGCTCATTGGGAGACCCATGTTTAAGAAAAGAAGAGAAGACATTTTTATCATTCGATACTTTAATCACTTGGCATTAGATCTTAGACATTTTAAGCTCAGATATAACAATTTACAATATTTCGATACAATCGATATTTAAATTTTCGACGTTTTGAACATTGAAGTTTTACCCGTAGCTATTTTAATTTTCAACCATCAATATGTATCCTTAATTTGACAATTACATAGACATCGAGATAAAAAGAAACGATATACCCTACCGTTATTACAATTATACCGTTTGTTGAGTTGTTCACATTAGTGTGTGCCTCATAGTTGCACCAAAAGGGTGTCCAGCTCAGCGTAAATTCTGAAATTCTGCTGGATCCCTGTATTTTAGTAGTGGACGTTTGTGGGCCGATGTTATGTAATGACCCAAGATTCTGCCGTTACCATTACCGAAAGTAGGCGTGACGATGAAGCTAACAAATCATAAAAATAAACTTTTCTTAGAAATTTCAGTCAAAGTCCGCCCACCTACTGAGCGGTGGAGGTGAGCGATTTGTTACTGTCATTGGGACAGACCCAATTGCAGAAGTAATCTTCATTATGTTGGCCATCTGAACGAATTAGCTAACGCGAATTCACTACGACAGCAGAAAGAAACGATTGAAATCGGGCTTTTCACGAGAACTCTGTTCACAGAACTATTCTTTTGTTATTATTTTATTCTGCAAACTTTGGAAAATCCTCAATTCAATCTATCCAGTCATTTATTCAGTCATCAGATCAGCTAAAGGACATCCACAGCTGAATATCACAAATAATATGTTTATATTCATTTTCACTTCCTTCAGTAAATTAAATGTTGATGTTTTAAATCTGTCAAGCGTCCTGGAAAGGCTCAATATTCTAATAAGATTTAATTTATAAAGTCATTATGATCATCATATCAGCCAAAAAACATCCACTGCTGAACAGCCACTCTTATAAGACAATTCGTTACATGCTTCGTATCATCATTTTGGAGTGAAGCATCATTTTGCCAGTACTCATCACGCTTGGCAGACGGGTCAGTGAGCCCAAAACGGCTACTGTTCCACAGAAGGGACACTGCTGCCCTATTGCTCTGGTTCAAAGTCCTTAGTCGCCTATTAAGACATCGGTGAGTGGAGTGGATGGAGTGGTGCTATATTCTTACCAGGTTTAAACATACAAACTTTTCTTTTTACGGATCCGGTGGAAATATATCATGTAGTTCTTCCTCCCCGGGAAAGGACGGAGGGGTATGCTGAGCTCCTTTTTTTATTGGTATCTAGTGGAAATTCTACATGAACTTCCTTCGCCCCGGGGAAGGACTCCTACTAGCTAAAGCCACTGGAGCGGTCATCTTCGGGGGGGCTCCAGGTCCTCGCAAGAGCCGCCCATTGGCGCCACGCCTTTAGGCACATCTCGGAGGGGTTGACCATAAAGCAGACACTTCCTCTAGCGGAGGGAAGGCGACTGTAAAGAGGCCACTTTCCCAAGCACCTCTCTAGGGGATTGTAAAGAATTCCCCCGAAGCTTCGCTATGCACTGTGCTGCGCACACGGTGGCACGTGGCCATCGACTGCCCGGGGGTCACTCGGTGTGAGCACGCAGACTCCCCAATCTGCGCTATAGAACTATTCCTTGACAACATCGCTGAAGTAGTACAGCGCAAAATAAAAATATTGAACAAACTCACTTTCGCAGCTTAGGGACTCATCATCATTTCGGCCGAATGAAGTCCACTGCTGGACACAGGCCTCCCCCAAAGATCACCACAACGACCGATATGGGTATGTTGTGGGCTCATTGGGGGGTTTTGCCATAATCGCCACGCTTGGCAGACGGGTTGGCGATCGCAGTTGATTTGTTAATGTAATCGAAGGAAGCTGCTGCCCATCCTCCGGCTAATCCCATAGTCGACTTTTACGACACCCACGGGAGGAAATGGGGTGGTGGTATTCTGAACCGGCACCACACGGCTAGGACGGGGACTAAGTAAACAGAAAATATTCAATTAGGTACAAACAGGCTAACTTTTATTACTCAGAGCTTATCTTCTGTTTGAAAGTATCTTGTTGATTATAATTTTTGGTGGGAGATGTTATTGTTATGTATACATTTGACGATGTAGTAGGTTTCTATATAGCTTCTGCTGTTTTCTTAATTTTGCCCATTATGGGATTTCTTCTGTGTCGTGGATATAGTTGACAGACATAAATCTCCCGCGCGCAAACACACAAAACCGAAAAATCTATCATACTAATATTTGATCCGTGCGGGGATCGAATCTGGGACACGTAGCGCAGCAAGCCAATCGTTTAGCCACTGTGCCAACCGGGGCGTTTAACGCAGCGTTTGCATCGATGTGTTCTACTTGAGATCCCAGTTCTTCTTCATATGTGCTGTAAACGGCCACTGTGGGGTTAGACGGAAAGAATCCGGCACGCCCCTCCACTTTCATCGGGGCGGAGGAAAACCACATACGAAAAAACCAAGCTAATTATGGTAAAAGTTTCAAATCTGCAAAATACTATGTAATACGGCACAGGCTGTCCGCTCCCTCCAGAGGACATGAGCAGGTAGGTATATGGTGTGTCTCAAGACGTACTGACATAAAGAACCTTGGAGCCATCGTCAAAATAGAATCAGAGAATAATCCATCTTCATGGACTCAAAGCCGGCTTGCAAGAGTGCGCATCCTATACAAAGGCAAAGATAAGCTTAAACTGGCAAGGTGTCCCCAGCTCCACTCGCCGGCAAAGCTCATGGAAAAACGACGTGCAATGATTCTGCAGTCTGTAGATGATACCCCTGTTTACCGGCAGCTCAATAGGCAGATCTCAGTCCTTAAAATCTGACTTAAATCTATTGAATACCAATCGTATTGAAGAGGCTTTCTGTGATGATGTTAACTTAAATTCTAACTTATAGATTTTGTCGGTTTTTATTTTTTGCTGACACAACAGTGACATTACTATAAGGAATAAAAATTCAAGAACCTCTGAATACCGTAAATAGTCCGCTAACCGCCGACCTCTCTATGTAGTCGGATTATTTCGTGATATTGACTGTCATAACATTTTTAGCTTAGCGATACCATCACATTTTAAGCATATGAGCCGTTCTCTTTTTTTTAATGCTGAGAAAGAATGAAAGAATACATAAAGAACGAAGTTAGCTAGTTAATACATTATGCAAATATAACATTTTAAAGATGACACAGTCTATCAAGCTTACATTTTTTTTTATTGGTGTCTATTGTAAATTCTTCATGAACTTCCTTCGCCCCGGGGAAGGGCGAAGGGGGGTATGCCGGACTCCTACCGGCTAAAACCACTGGAGGTCCAGGTCCTTGTATGATCACACTAGAGCCGATCGAGCTTACCTTAGCGTCTGCGTAAGACTCCGCAAAATTCATGGTGCAAGCATTATCGAAATATATTGGATCCATGTTAATACGCTAGCGAGGTTGACGCTAGGGAGTAAGTTTTCTATAACAACTCATGGTAGACGTACTGTACGGCTACTGTTCCACAGAAGGGACGCTGCTGCCCATCCCTATTGTTTAGAGTCGCTTAGTCGCCTTTTACGACATCAACAGGAGGAGATGGAGTGGTGCTCTATTCTAAATCTAAACTCGGTCGTGGGTTCGATTCCCGCACGGAGCAAATATTTGTACGATCTGCAAGTTTGGGTGTATTGTGTGTGTAATTTATGTTCGTAAACGCACCCACGACACAGGAGAAATCCTAGAGTGGGGCAACGTTATTAAAAAAAATGTCGGACTTTGTGACTGTGAATGGGATAAAAAGATCAGCCAACTTCTCAAACCGGTGTCACATTCCTTTACAAGATGCAGGGTCTACAATATTGACTGTAAGTGTGGATTTTTATACATAAGGAAAACAATGCGTAGTATAGTCACCAAAATAGCTGACGTCAGGCATAGACGCTCCACAAAGTCTGCAGTGTCCAAAATTGCCTTAGACAAACCCAACCATTTTCTTAGTTTCGATCAACCTCAAGTCCTCGAGAAAAAGAACCGATATGTACCAATAATGTTTCGTGAGGCTTATGAAATTAAAAATTATCCTAATTTTAATAGAAAAGATGGCTGGCAGGTACCATCAGTTTGGAATCCAGTTATTAGAACAATAAAGTCTCAAACGAAATACCACACTAAAAAACATCAAGATACTGTGCGTGATTACTGCGTGCATCGAATTAACTTTTAATTAGAATTGTACGATAGATAACATAAAATAACTTAAACAAAGCTAACGACCCTGTCACCTTATTCATTCATTCTATGACCACGAATGCTGCAAACGTCAGAAAAAACAAACATTTATACAAATAAATAAAATTGAAGTGTCTGTTTGTAATGTCAAAATAACAGCTTTTTACTAAATGCATATGAAAGTAAATACGGTACCTATAACAAAAAAACTATTTTTAATTTTTTTGTCTGTCTGTCTGTCTGTCTGTTTGATCCGGGTAATCTCCGAAACGGCCAGACCGATTTTGACGGGACTTTCACTGGCAGATAGCTAATGTTATAAGGAATAACTTAGGCAACTTTTATTTTAGAAAAATAATATAAAAATTAGGGTTCCGCGCAAAAAAAACCTTGAAATCCAATATATATATTCTATATCAAGTGTCTATGTAAAAAGTCATCATCATCATCAAATGTCAAAGTACTATAAATTTCTTTTAAATTTATCGCGGGTGAAACCGCGGGTCCCAGCTAGTCTATAATATACGCGATGTAATCCGTTTAAAATTGTTTTATTATAATTAGTAATAATCGCGAAAACCTCAGATATTACCAAAAAAGTAGTATGTAGCTTTGTAGGAATTATTGCGAGGCTCTGTATCTGTCTGCAAGACTATATTGGAACTCGGAATAGGGTTAAATTCCAAGCAGCAATACTATATACATCAGTGACTTTAAGGAATGTTTCATATGTACAGTGTCCTCACTCGAATGTGTTGGATCCTGAACGGAGCTTAATGGCATTTCTAGTGGTCAGCTATCAGTATTAAGTGTATAGTCTATGTGGTCAGCCAAGAATCTCACTAACAACGATTTATTGATCGAGGCAAGGCTTTAAAGTCTTGAACATAGACGGAGAGTTACAAACCTATCAGTGTTTAATCAGATGCATTTCGGTGAATGTGTTTTGGATTGACACGATTTAATTCCGCTAAGCCCATTCCATCCTCGAATGACTAAACGCATGCAATGCGCCACAGTTATACAAGTACATATACCTGGTATACATAACAGTAATAGTCAATCAAGGAACTGAGGAGTACATTTATTTAACTATTTATTTATAATGTAATGCACAATGGTGGTACACAAGGCGAACTTAATGCCATAAAGTAAACTCTACCAGACAACCGTTGGGTGAATAAATAAATACATCGAAAGAGGTACAATAGGAAGATAATACTAGTATTACAATATATTTTAGTAATAAGATATACATACAAATCGTGTGGTGCCGGCCAAGAATACCACCACCCTATCCCATACCGTGCGTGTCGTAAAAGACGACAATGGGATCACCCGGAGGAACTGTATTCGAAGGATGACTGACCAATCAGCAGCATCCTTCGAATACATTTATAATTTTCTTTTAAGTAAAAATTAGTAATTACTTTATTTCCTCACCACAATAATAAAAAAGTTGCAACAGAATACAATATTGCCCAGTTACAGTATTATTCTAATTTACTGTGGGAGACTGGTGCCTAAGTTAGGCCAAAGCCTGTGTTTCAGGTCACCAGGCATTCCAGAAGTCCAATTTTGCTCTTTCATAAACTGTACCATTTATTGTTTTTCCATCTTCTTCTTCTTCGTGACTCTATCAAGTTGTTTCCTATTGTTAAAGTTCTCTTGATGAATACTCTCCAATACGTTGATATAACTCTATCAAGCCCCGATACTGGTTGATTTTGTCCTTTATAAACCGGCTATCACCTTGCGCCCCATGAATGCCCACCTTCGCTTCAGACAACATCCTGATATAACAATAAACTCGTTGTTCTAATAAAATGTGTATACTATGGCTTTTTGATACACCCAATATTGGCGATTTATCGAAATGCATTTTCAATGTGTCATATATTTACATAACTCAACTGCGATCGCCAAGCCGTCTGCCAAGCCTGGCGATTACAGCAAAACTCCCTTATGAGCACATAACACAAACCCATTCCGATCTTTGAGCCAATCTTTGAGGGAGTCTTCTGTCCAGCAGTGGACGATTTTCGGCTGAAATGATGACACATAAATCTACATACTATAGGTACGGTCAAATACATAAGTTTTTTTTTTTTTTTCTCTTTAAAAAACGTGGCCCCACACTAGGATTTCTCCTGTGTCGTGGGTGCGTTTACAGACATAAACTCCACATACAATACACCCAGACCCGGAACAACTACCTGCAGGCCATACAAATATTTGTTCCGTGTGGGAATCGAACCCACGACCCGGTGCGCAGCAGCCGACTGTATCGGCCACTGCACCAACCGTCTAGTTTACATTATACATATAAGTAACATGTACTATTTAGCATTATAAACATGCCTGTTATTGTCGATTAGGATTGCAGCGATTTCATATATCATTCCCGAACTTTGCGTTTGGAAGAAAATCTCACTGAAAATTTGATAAAACCTATATGGTTGCTTTCTTAAGTTGGCGCTAAACAATAACTATCTACTATATTGAAAAAACTGTATTTCTTTACTTTTATTTATAAACCAAAATATGAAGTAATCGCTTTTCGAGCTTCAAACGCAATTATCCCACAGTAAAATAACCAATTTTAGTAAACTGTTTTCAAATGAACTGAAACTGTGCGAAAGGACAAGGTCACTCGATACCCTTAAGCGTCACAGACAGGGCCGTGAAATAAATTGATGTCCGGCCAACAAGTGGGTCCAGGGGTTGAAGAATGGAGGTAGGGGGAGGAGGGTGGGTTCCGAACCATTGCCTCTTGTGTATTCGATGGGAAACTTATTTTAGCAACGTACGCGCGATTGAGTTACCATATTTCGGTTTTGGCGAGCATGTGTTTATTTTTTAGAGTAGTATTTCAGTCGAAAGTGAAGAAATGCTTGGTTTATCAGTAAAAATAAGGCAATGGGAGTTTGCTCACATAAATATATTGCCATAATTCCAAAATTTCCGAAAAGGAAAGCCAGAAGCGGGCGTACATCTGCATTTGCTATTTGTTTCGTGTTGATCGTTTGGTGTCCGGATTAAGAATATAGCACCGTTCCATTTCCTCCCGTGAATGTTGTAAACGGCGATAAAGGGACTCTAAACCAAAGAAATGGACAGCAGCGTCTCTTCTGTGGAACAGTATCCATTCTGCGCTCACCAACCCAAGCGGGTTTTGTGACAAGCGTCAAGCGTGGTGAGTACTGGCAAAATCTCCCCAAAATGATAACATGTAGCAGCTCCTGCAAACGTATCCTGCCCAATCCCATTTGTTTTGTGTGCTTATTGGAGATTTTACTATAATCACCACGATTTGCAGGTAGGCAGTTTTTCAGGATTTTCAATTTTTCAAGCCTTGGTTTGCGCTGTGCTGCACACACGGCGGCACGTGACCACGTGCGCACCGCCGTCTTCCCGGGGGTCACTCGGTGTGAGCAGACTTCCCAATGTGCACACCCATGACCCCCGAGGCCCCCCGCCATGTAGTGACTCAAGGGGCTCAGGCATTTTGGACTTGGGTGCCGGGACGGTTGTTGCCCCGGCGGCGTCTCATCCTTCTCCATGCGGTGGAATTGTAATCCTAACACGCATAAACAAGTTAAATGCAAAGACAAAATTATACATAAAATTCTGCATCCCAGGCTTTAAACTTTCAAATAGACATTCACACATTACACAAACCATTGCGCTCAATCGCTGAATAAATTATCCCGGCGTTAATTTCCACAACAAATTTCAGTAAAAAGCTTTGTAAAACAGCTCATTACCCTCAACGTGAACGTATTCAGTGTTATATGTATTTCAACTACCTCATATATCTAACTCCTTCGTTAATCGAATTGCTCGCTATCACCGTAAGAGGCTAGTGTTGTCGACCAATTTACTTAATACAAAAGTTTATATGTTATCGAAACAAACATTAACAATCTGGGAATATTTCTAAAGAAAAAACAAAAATTGTTTTAGGAGTTTTCCCGGTTACATTTGTTTAATCGAAAAACTAGCAAGTATTTGTCTGGTTAAATAAATA
Organism: Diloba caeruleocephala; assembly: GCA_947459985.1. NCBI lineage: Eukaryota > Metazoa > Arthropoda > Insecta > Lepidoptera > Noctuidae > Diloba > Diloba caeruleocephala. The sequence goes on along the minus strand of OX381627.1, from coordinate 6,723,417 downwards.
AATTGGCTACAATACATTAATTTTGTTAATTATAGATAGTAGAATAAAATAGGATGGAATGTTTTGGCAATGTGCAAATGATACCTGTGGTGTTACAAGCGTTCATAGGTTACGGTAACCTACCATCAGGTGGGCCGTATGCTTGTTTGCCACCTTAGTTGTATAAAAAAAACAATAAAATAGACTCATTTATTCTGTAATATGTCCTAACAGACACTTTTACACGTCATATTGAAACAATGGAGGGCATTTCATTACACAGTATGTCATTAACATTACAATCAGGCTTGTATAGTGTAGACTTTTTAAGAAGTTTAGACATTTTTTTCGTACATTGTCCTCCTAAAACATTAATTTCGAGAACAATGTAGATTTTGATTTAAATGAGTAACAATGGAGTTAGTTGCCCGTTACGAGTATTTTCCATAGGAAATCTAAATCTTGGAATGCGCAACTAATGTCTGACTATAGATAATTATAAACATGAATAAAAAATCTTTCCACGCTTTATATTAGCTTCACCTGTATGTATATATGTATGGATGTAATGGAATCTATATCTATAAAAATAAATAAAATTGAAGTGTTTGTTTCTAATGTCAAAATAACAGCATTTAACTAAATGCATATACGGTACTCATAACAAAATATTTTATTTTATTTTTTGTTTGCCTGTTTGTCTGTCTGTCTTTCTATCTGTTTGTTCCGGCTAATGGCTGATTTGGACGGGACTTTCACTGGCAGATAGCTAATGTTATAAGGAGTAACTTAGGCTACTTACATTTCAGATTTTTTAAAATAAAAATTATTAATTAGAATTATTTAATTATTTATTATTATTCACGAAAATAAATTTAAACCCAGGAAATATAATATTATCCGATTTCTTTGAAATTAAATAGCGGGTTAAACCGCGGGAAACAGCGAGTTTTACATAAAATAAAGCATAAAAATATTCTGTGCTTTTTAATTCGTATTTCACGAAAATCGAGTTCTTATTTGCTGTATAAATGGTATTGTATATCTTTATCTACCTATTCCAAAAAATACCTTAGGGTAAACTTACCATGCAGATTTTACTTAGGTACACTATTTCTTGGTAGCTCTACGTATTAATTATATTGGTTGGTATACGTGCGGTATAATGGCACTTGAGGTATTAGCCGCATCGTTTGTCGTAACAAATTGTACTACTTGTATCTACTCATAAATCTTTTAGGTCGCGCTGGGTAATAGGGAGATGGCGATATTGTGGCTATCGCATCAATTCCGGTAGAATATAATATTTTTTAGGGTAATGCATGACAATCTACTGGCGCAGTGGTTACGTGTTTCGCTTTTCGCGCAAGTAGAGATAATCTTGGCTCGGGTTCTTATTTCTTCATCATTTCGGTCGAATGAAGTCCACTGCTGGACACAGGCCTCCCCCAAAGATCACCACAACGTCCGATGTGGGTGTGTTGTGGGCTCATTGGGGGGTTTTGCCATAATCGCCACGCTTGACAGACGGGTTGGCGATCGCAGTGGAGTTGTTAATGTGTTAATGTACTCGGACACTGCTGCCCATCCTCCAGCTGCTCCTCCCTTAGTCGACTTTTATGGCACCTACGGGAGGAGATGGGGTGGTGGTATTCTGAGCCGGCACCACACGGCACGCCGGCATCACACGGTACTTATTTCGTACGTAATAAATATTTGTATGGCTTATAGTTGTTCACAGTCCTGCGGTTTGTACATGTGAGGTTTTACATCATCTATGATGATAATATTATGTTCGCTTTAAGAAAGTCCTGTTAAGCTGTGTGTCAATTCCGCAATAAAAAAAAGCGTGTGTGTTAGCTCTGACGGACTACTGGTTTAGTACAATTGTCTCAGTAATTAATAGGCAGTGAGGGTAAAAAAATTATAAGCACGGATGTTTATATGTACGATATATATCATATATAAAAATGAATTATAACTTACCTAGTAACTGCATCCACGTGTTCGTCGGTTTTTTTTCACCGTCACTTGACACCGTCACAAACTAGATTTTTCCAAATTTTATATTAATTTATTAATCACTCCACTGCGTATGAATAATTAATAATAATGTTTTTAAATATCAACATTTAAATAATAAATGAAATATTATAACATTTTGACATCATACGACATTTGACACATGCATGACTGTAACGCAGAAGGTTAATTAACGTTTAATAATTAACATTTTAGTTAACACTCGATAAAATCTCACCCCTCATAAATTTTTCATACGATATATATATTTTTTTCTTTCTTACTTCTTTATTCGCTTAGTAGTTCACCTCGTTTACAAATAGAAGCAAACACAAAATGGTGAAGCCATAAGAGCTTCCATCCTAAAACTTAAATACTAAGGCAACACAACTAAAAGCCTCGAGAGACTACGCTACATAGTGCTACGTTCTGCTACGATGTGCTACGCTTTTCACTGGTTTGCTTACATTATGCCACGTTTAGGAGTGTTGCAAATCGCTGAACCACAGACCACAGAGACGGGGCCCGTCAGACCAAGTGACGAGCTGATACCTGCCAGGGGTGAGGATTTATAGCCGGTAAGAGTCCGGCATGCTCCTCCGCCCCTTCCAAAGTGGAGGAAGTCCATAAGGATTTCGCCACGACAAAAAGGAGTATTGCAATGGCCGTGTCATTTAAGGAAAAATATGTTATCGCCAACTATCTATATTAATTTTAATTTAAAAACAAGTGGCTTTGAAATACAGCCTATATTTCTGCTGTCTGGGTGTGTGTACTCACTGGGGGTTTTGCCATAATCACCATGCTTGGGGGTTGGCGATCCCAGTTGAGTTGTTAATGTACTCGAAGGACACTGTCCATCCTCGGGCTAATCCCATAGTCGCCTTTTACGACACTCACGGGATGAGACGCGTAGGTGTTATTCGTAGCCGGTACCATACGGTTAATTTTAATGTGGTTTGCTTATTATAATAGAACAACTTTAAACGGATTACATGGTATATATTATGGATTTTGTGATTCGAACACTGCAGTATTCGTGGTCGCAGTATGACTGATGTGGTTGGCTCAGTTTGCCGGTAGGCAGGTTAACTCAACCACGTTACTGGCATTCGCTATCGATGTCTGGATTGTGTAATTACACTCTATTACACGGTGTGTGTGTGTGTGTGTGTGTAATTACACTCTATTATTATTATTCTATCTACATGGGCAACACCGTTGCGTAATCGAATACATTTGTGATAATTGGATTGGAATAGAAAATAAATGGCAATCATAGCATAAGATTCGACTTGTCTCTATTGAAGTAAGGAATAATAATCCTCCTCATACTCATAAAAGATATTTCTACACTTATATTTAATTTCTATTTAATTTATTGTATTTCTCAGGGCAATGACCCGGATAAGATTAGAACGTCTCTCTCCACCCATGGCTGTCGTTAAAGCGCTTCAGGGGATATCTAGAGGATGGGTAGCAGGATCCTCCTGTGTATTAATAACAACGTACTGGTTTCACTAATTAGTGTGCAAAGCGTGGTGATTATGGCAATAATCCTCGTCAATCTATGACCAACCATTGTGATGATTCCAGGGGGGGTGGCAAAGTCCAGCAGAGGACGTTTGTGGGCTGATATGTATGTGTGATATTTGGATTGAAGAGAAAACTAAGGAGACTCGTAACATAATATAAATTTTATTGTTATAATTTATAGTAATACAGATATATTAATGTCCTCTTTCTCGCTTCCTTCTTTGCATGTGCCCGACAGGGTTCACGATAGATATCATAATTTATATTTACCACATAAGACTTCATTGTGGATATATCCAATAAATATACTGAAATATACAGAAGTAAGCAAAGTCACAACAGAGATTTTTCTTATTACTCCATTTTTTCCGGGTTACCCACAAACTTTTTTGTGCAATGATTTCGTTGCTGTATGTTAATGCATGCTAGGTTATCTTAAAGTAATCATCTCTCATCATATCAGCTAAAGGACGTCCTGTTGAACAAAGGCCTTTCCTATAGATTTCCACAACAGTGTCATCAGTTTTAGGGGAATTTGTCAATACTCACCACGCTTGGCAGCAGTGAGCGCAGTATGGGCACTGTTCCACAGAAGGGACGCTGCTGTCCATATCTTTGGTTTAGAGTCCCTTAGTCTTAGAGGAGATGGAATGGGGCTATATGCTTAATTCGGACACCACAGATAATTCTATTGATAATCCTACTCATAAAGTAACGAAGATGATGACCTCACAGCTGTTTTGATCGGTCATTGCAGCGGTTACTGGGACTTCCATGTCCAACAGTGATATCCGTTATTATCGTTGTATGAACTGTATTTTTATTGCATATAATAAAACAGCGTTGTTAATGTTTATAACCCATATAATTCAAATACACTCTTTTGCAAAAAAAACGGGCGCGTAAGGAAATTTACATTCTAAGGTCGGTTTAATTGTTTGACGTAGTCTGTATACTTATAATCGTGTAAATTAATACGCGTGAAGTGAACTCCGGCAATAAAAAAAAACACGATCAATGCTTTGAAACCGATTATGGCCAAACAATAAGAAGTGATCGGCAACAATGACAAGTTTTTTACTTTTTAAAATTAAATAAAGTTACAAATGTAAAAACCTAGTAACGAGTGTGACCTCCTCTTACCAAAATCACAGCTTGAATCCTTCTGGGCATGCTTTCAACGATGTTTTTAATAACGTTTTCGAGGAATACGTTACACTCTTCTGCAATGACTCTTTTTAGCTCCGTGATATTTTGTGGAGCAGGTTGCACTGATCTTACCAGTCTCTTTAGAACATCCCAGACATGCTCAATTGGATTGAGGTCAGGACTTTGAGCTGGCCAATCTAAACGACGGATCCCAACTTCTTGCATGTACGCTTCCACGTTGCCATCATGGAATCTTCCCCAAGTGCAGTCAATGCGGGTTTTTGTGCATATGGAATTAGGACTTCCATTATGTACCGGTGTGCATTACATTTTTTAAATTTGTCACACTCATTATTAGGTTTTTACATTTGTAACTTTATTTAATTTAAAAATCTTCTTGCCTTTATTGCCGACCACTTCTTATTGTTTGGCCGTGTACATCGGTTTCAAGGAACTCATCGAAATTGAAAAAAAAGCCAGTGTTCACTTTACGCGTATTAATTTACACGATTATAAGTATACAAACTACTTCAAACAATTAAACTACATTTAATGAACACAAATCGACCTTAGAATGTAAATTTCCTTAGGTGCCCGTTTTTTTTTTGCAAAAGAGTTTACATATAATATTAATTCAGCCAGTGTTGTCCCACTGGAGGGCAAAGGCCATTACTATTTTCACTCAATTTGATCCTGAGCCAATATGGACCAATTCAGCTTGCGCGTGAAACGAGACTACGTGGTAAAAGTATTTAGATGTATTCTGGGCTATATGCAACCTCCACCACACCTGGACGTACTGTTAAAATATTAAATTAAAATATAAATATCCTATTATTCTAATGATAATGAATACATAACATAAATGTATATCGCGCAATGGCAGCTCTATGTTGACCTGAAATTCTAAATTCATAAATGTTACGCAAAAATGAAATTTTATTTGGCTGTTTATACTAGAGGTATTTTTTATGAAACAATGTTCTTTTTTTACGCTGCTTCTTCTCAGCCGTTTCCTAACTATGTTGGGGTCCGCTTAAGTGTACCCAGTTATGGCTGAATATCATGTAATCCCGTGGGTGTCGTGAAAGGCGATGATGATGCATGATCATGATGATTGACTGCCATCTGACGTCATAAACCCGATTATTATGGTACTTATACCTATTGTTCGGGTATAGATAGGTTGTCAGAATTTTGGGCTTCTGTGTTTCCTTAACGGGTATCACGATAATGTAGCCGACCGACCGCGGCAAGCTGGCAAGCCTTACAGATCTACTGTTTCGGGTGTACTAGAGAGTCGTAGAGTCTACGAGTACTAGACGAGGAAGGCACTCGCCTGATGGTAAGCGACATGCCTTTTTTTATTTATTTTTATTGATCCGTTGGAAATACCTCATGTACTTCCTTCGCCCCAGGAAAGGGCGAAGGGGCATGCCGGACTCCTACCGGCTAAAACCACCGGAGTGATCATCGTCGGCACCGAAGGGAGGCTCCAGGAACTCGAAAGATCTCCATCTAGAGCCACCCATTGGCGCCACGCCTTTAGGCACATCTCGGATGGGATGACTGTAACTTACTCGTTACCTCCAGACATATAAGTAAGTCTTTCATCATATCGGCCATTTATACGTCCACTGCTGAACAAAGGCCCATAGATTTTCACAACTGTGTCATAATTTTGGGGGGTATTTGCCAATACTCACCACGCTGAGCACGTGAGCGCATTATGGCTACCGTTTCTCAGAAGTGATGCTGTTGCCCATCCCTCTGGTTTAGAGTCCCTTAGTCGCCTTTTACGACATCCACGGCAGGGGATGGAGTGGTGCTATATTCTTAATCCGGACACCACACAGAATTAAGTACTTACGTACTACGCCCAGTAATTTCACTAGCTACGGTGCCCTTCTAACCTAAACACAGTAATGACTAAAGTTCACACACCACTGCTTGGCGGCGAATATCTAGCAACGGGGTGGTGCCTATCTAGCCGGACTCTTGCAATAAGAGTCCTTTATTTTTATCGATCCGGTGGAAATATCATCATGTCGTCATGAAAAGGTGAAGGGGTATACCGGCTAAAACCACCGGAGTGGTCATTTTCGGCACCGAAGAGAGGCTCCAGGAACTCAAATAATTTCTATCTGGAGCCACGCCTTTAAGCACATCACAGAGGGAATTACTGTAAAGCGGTAAACCCCCAAGCGTGGTAAGTATTAGCAAATAGCCCCCCTAAATTGTTGACACAGTTGCAGAAACGAGAATTTATTCAGCAGTGGACGTCCTCTGGTTGATATGATGATAATGATGATGTAATAACATGATTCGTTGAAACGATATTTGGTCATTAAGTGCCAGGCGAACTTACCAGGCAAACAAAATCAACATAAACAGCTATTCCATCACACAATACATGTTAATGCCACCAATAAAATATTATTACATACCAGTTCGCCAACAAACGATATTTGTTTATTACATGAGGCACGCGAACTAAGCGATTAAAATCGATTACGGTGTGACAGACGGTCCGATGGCAATTTCATGTTACTATCGCACCAATCATGGTAATTATACCCAAGTTTTCATTTAATTATTTGATTAAACTCGATTTTGTTTCAATCGATAACATTTTAGACGGAATTTTTGTAATTCAGTGCATAACACCTAAGTTTTATGTAAAGCGTTTGAATTTGGAACGTGGATTCGAATATTGCATTTACCATTTTGCGGCTATGTCCGACAGCAAAATGTTTGAATAGTTCTAGAATCTAGATGTACCAGAGCGCCAAAGCCGCAGATTACTATATTATATTTACACATATCGATAATCACAGGAAAATAGGGCATCAGGACAAGGGATAATTTGTACCTTTACTTTGAACCTTACTGTACAGTTCCCTACAAAGTAGAGGCCGCCTGTCTACTTGTGGGTGTCATAAAAATCACTGGAGGTTTTTACCTGCACGACAGAGACTCGCAACCATTAGGACAGCAGAAAGCGCCCGATGTACTAAAATCACTAATCCTATTACCGGGCATGGTAATTTTGCAATCTCCTAAAGCTGTTCAATGGTGGAGTCTTCGGGTTGACCACATATATCAGGTATTGCATACGCTGGAAATGACATAGTCCCCCACACCAATTCATATCATATCAGCCCCTACAGTACTAAACTATTCTTCGTAATTAACTTTCAACCATAATTAAGGAAAGTTATCTCCCTTAATTATCTTTATAACAGAAATCAACATAAAAAATGTAATAAGGGTAATGCTTATATGTCAATTACCATACTTGTACTGATAACTTCGACCCTTTTCACAGACTGACGTGAATGTGACTGCTTTAAATATAATTAGCATGTTCTCGTACATTTTACGTCCAATTTTAAAGCTAGACTTGAAATAATAACATTTTGCTCTATGGTTTCGTGTCGTTTTTGCCAGAGAATAAGATACCTCTAAAGCGTTTGAATTTGGAACGTGAATTTGAATATGGAATTAACATTACTAATTATTGCAACTGGCAAAACATCACGGCTTTGTCAAGCACCTAAATGCTGCTGCATATGCAGTAAGAAAGATTAGACAGCTCACTGATGTAGCTACTGCCACACTAATGTATTTGGCGTATTTCCACAGCATCATGTCGTATGGCATCCTACTCTCGGGAGCAGCAGCTGACGTTGACTCTATTTTCAGATTACTATTAGAGTAAAGGGCTATCCGCACTATCTACGACATGGATTGGTGCGAGTCGCTTAGAGAGTTTTTTAAAGATATCAATAAACTCACTCTACCGTCACTTTATATCTTCGTAAATATAATATACGTGCGTAAAAACATCAATTAATTTGATGTAAAGACTGACTATCATGACAGATCTACTAGAAATAGACGTAAAATCGTGGTACCTCTATATATATTTATAAAAAACAATATAGGGAATTGTGGCCGGTTCTATAATGACAATGAGTGACCACAACAATCGAATAAAATGAAATATATCGCGTTTATTTCATTTACAGGATTTTCCTAGCATAGACACTAACTGCTACACTTGAAATAAACCTTGAAATAACATGGCAAAATTAAATCAAGTGTATATAGTCAAAAGTAGAAAAAATAAAAACATATTATTATTATTATACAGCATCTATACGTGCAACGTGCAGCCCTAGTACATACAATTATTGCGTTGTAGCAGAATACCACCACCCCATCTCCTCCGATGGGTATCGTACAAGTTGACTAAGGGATTAGCTGGAGGATGGGCAGCAGTATCCTTCGAGTACATTAAAACCTCAACTGCGATCGTCAACCCGTCTGCCAAGCGTGGCGATCATGGCAAAACGGGGGGTTTTGAGCCTACAACACACCTATATCGGTAGTTGTGGTGATCTTTAGGGGAGGCCTGTGTTCAGCAGTGGACTTCATTCGGTTGAAATGATGATGATGAAAATGTTTTTGCATTAAATCAATTATCATGAACTTTCCACCTTGATGATGCGAAAATACTAGTTGCGGTGATTATGATCAGTTTACGATGCAGTAGTTTAAAGATGCCATTAAGGGGTAAATTACCCAAGTCTGCACCAGATGTAGATTGGATATAGTTCTAATATCCACCCTCATGTTTGTTCGAAAAATGGCCTAATTCAAAAGAACTCATTGCTGGTTTCCATTTATTTTCATAGCATGAAAGTAGTTGTTGATAAAAACATTTTTTATGATTATTGCCTTTAACACAAATAATTCAGATATAAAAAACTTATTTTTCTCCTGATAATTAATATATATCACGCAATGGCAGCTCAATGTTGACCTGAAATCCTAAATTCATAAATTTTATGCTAAAAGGAAAGTTTATATGGTTTTTTATATGGAGATTTACAAAACAACGATCTACTTTCACCTATGTATGTTTTCGTTTAAACCTGTGTTTTGGGGCAAAATTTACATTTATATTATACCTTCACTGTATTAATAACTGTAAAGACCACATAATAGAGACTGCTATAGCCAATTTTAAATCCTCGAAAGCGATTACTCTTTCATCAATCGAAAGGGAGAAGGAGAAGGGATGGGGATGTCCAACATCGCTTAATCGGGAGGCGGCATTAAACTTTAAAAATAAATGCATTCGTGCAAACGTTTATCGAATCAAAATCAATTCCAAATGGGCAATCGGACAGTAATCACAAAAAAATCTAAAACATACTTAAATATTATATTGGTCATTCGATTAAAATTTTTGTGAAATAATATTGATTTCTATTTTAAATCAACAAAATAAAATCTAATTTTTAATCTGTTCTTCATGTCAAACGAAACATCAATCACAGCACGTGACGTCATACGTGGGTAAACAAACAAGAACCAACGCGTCGTCGAGTCTATCTGTAGTTTGTTTCCTTTTATTCCTGATCCTCATATTTAATTGGATACTATATCAATAATCAACATTAAATCACCTTGCAGTTTGCACCTTGATTTCGTAAGTTGACAGACGTTTGTTTACCCACATATGACGTGGTGTACGTTTGCGCGGCAATTTACAAAAATAATATTTAGACATTATTTTATGTACTTAAAAAGCTTTTTAAATGTAAAATTATATTTTTAATGGCTTTATAAATCCACAATGATTAAATTTTAACACTTTCTGAAAAGTTGTCCGATTCCGCATTCAAACACACAATTCCTGGACGGTATCTGATGGTACTTGCCATCATGAACGATTTAATATAGTTTTTATCGTCAAGTCTCTGCAACGCGTAGTGAAATGTATGCATCAATTGAAATAATTATACTTCTATATCAAATGCTTTTAGTATTATCGGGTTGCGACTGTGATGGCTTGGGTAGTATTATCTTTTATCGATTTGTAGAGGTTTTAGCATGCTGCTGTGTTAGCCGTGATTCTGGCAGTGTGAATAGTGATGAGAGTCAGCGGTGCATATAAAAGCCAGAGGATGTCCACGGCTAAACAAAGGCTTCACCCATAGATTTTAACAACCATCGTCATTGGGGCGGGGGGGATTTACCAGGTCCCACCACGCTTGTCGGGTGCCGTTGGCCTTAACAAGTTGGTGAACGCAGTGTGGCTACTGTTCCACAGAGCACGTTGCTCCATACCTCTGGTTTAGAGTGGTTTTGATTCATGTAGCAGTGTACAACCAGTGTGCGACTGCAACTTGTTACCCTCTCCAGGCGTTTGCTGATCAAATCGTTATCCTCGGCTTATTTGTATTGCTCCGGTATCGAAAATGAAACGTGAACCTACGTTTCAATGCGCGCTTTCCGACTCTATTTTTCCGTAGAACAATCAGTCACAGTTCGACAAGTACAAAAACGTACCGACGCGTAGGCAGATTAAGGCTGGCAACCGAGTCTATCCTCTCGCGTGTCAATTACACATAGCAGTGTAGACATAATAGATTTTTAATTGTGTCTCGTTTTGCGGCAGTTAATTAGCTATCCGAGTCAGATACGCCTTAGAAGAAATGATCTCTGCCGAAACAGTTTTAAATGAGTAATTTCGTTAAAATGCGATAGGCCTAGTTAAAATCAGTTTTGGATCGCTAGGAAAGTCGCCAAGACTAGGCAAGAATTTGTGACGTTTCTACACGAACTGTGTAAACTGCATAACAGTTGAACAATAAAAACAAATTGTCATCCCAAACAATCGAAAATTAACGATAGACAGACTCGGACAGTGGACAATACCTTACGCACGTCTGTTCGAAATCTTATGGTGTACCTGTACACAAGATTTCGAAGTCAATATTTCTCTTGCCTGCAGCAGGCGCGGCAGTTTTCGTGCCTAGGCCCGATAACATTCTTGTCGTGTACATGCTCACTGTCATTTATTTTTGACTAGTAGTCAATTCTAGTTCTTGCCATAATCACCACGCTTGACAGACGGGTTGGCGATCGCAGTTGAGTTGTATGTTTACAAAAATTAAATTTTAATTCTGTTGTGAATATAAAGCGTTTATCTTATCGGCCATTTACACGTCCACTGCTGAACAAAGGCCTCCCCCATAGATTTTCACAACTGTGTCATCATTTTGGGGGGTATTTGCCAATACTCACCACGCTTGGCAGGCGGGTTGGTGAGCGCAGTATGGCTACCGTTTCACAGAAGGGATGCTGCTGCCCATCCCTCTGGTTTAGATTCCATTAGTCGCCTTATACGACATCCATGGGAGGAGATGGAGTGGTGCTATATTCTCAATCCGGACACCACACGTTTATCTTTTGAGAAACAAAACATTCACAGTATACAAACGGGAGATTAAATTCAATACAATACACATCCACCAGCTTTTTACGGTGAAACGTCACATAAACATATTTTATGGAACATAAACCTCAGCGCCAATTTATTGAGCAGCTGTAGAATATTTCTTGCTTTCAAAATGCCTTTTAATTTTATTACTTATTGCATTATGATCTGGATAAAGTGTAAGTCACGAATAGGGTGGTTCCGTGTGGTTCTAGGAAAATAATAGAACTACCCTCTGCACCCATGAGTGTCGTAGAAAGTGACTAAGGGTTGAAGAGGATGACCAGCAGAAAATCGATTAATACCTTTTTTTTTTTTTTTTACTACCTTTTGCGATAATTAGGTAATTATATTATCTACGACCAGACACGCTCCCTCCGCCAGAGCGGCGAAGACGTGCGTCCAGGGGCGTTAGACAAGCTGAGGCGCCTAGCTCGGCGACGCGCACTTGGACAGTGGCGTCACCGCCTGCAGATGCAATTTGCGACCATCGTCGAGGCCGTCCTGCCGCTCTTTGGAGCTTGGCTCAGAAGGAGCGAGCACGTCACCTACCGCCTAACGCAGGTGCTCACTGGGCACAGTTGTTCCGGTGCATCCTGCACAGGATAGGACGCGAGGCCACGGTGCAATGTCCAGGACACCGCACAGCACACGCTCGAGGCGTGCCCTGCGTGATCCGCCGAGCGGCGGATCCAGGTCGATTGGATCGGGCAAGATCTCTCTCTGCCAGCAATAGTGTCGGCTATGTTGGCAGAGCATGAAAATTGGAGTGCAGTGGTCTCCTTCTGCGAGAGCGTCATGCTGCAGAAGGAGGCTGCAGAGCGGGATCAGGGCAGAGCCGATCCCACACGGAGAAGGACAAGACGGCGCCGGGGTAACTACCGTCCCGGCGCCCAAATGACGTATGACAGTGGCGTTTGTGACATATCAGCCCGCGAATTAAGAATATAGCACCACTCCATCTCCTCCTGTGGATGTCATAAAAGGCGACTAAGTAATGTTTAACCTGAGGGATGGGCAGCAGCGTCCCATCTGTGGAAATATAGCTATTCCGCGATATTATAATGAAGATTAGGTACTTAAATATGTCACTCGTTTAACCACCTATTCTGTGTAATATTTATATATCACGTGACATGCGAGGAATTATTTCACATAGCATAGCGAGTAAAAGTCTTGCCTGGAGATTTTTCAAGAAAAATTGTGTTCAGCGTTCACTATATATGGATGTCATATTGTTAATAATTCTGATACAATCTGAACAGAACATAATTGGGACAAGTTTCTGCGTCAATCTCTCACAAACAAAACTTTCCTTTCTGAAATATTGGTATGTCAAATAGGTTCTGCGTCAGTTGACTTTCTAACTTAGTAGTTTGTACTATACATCTTGCGAGATTAACAATTTCGTTCTTCATTAGTCAGATATAAAGTATATAAATTACAAGCTTATGCCTGACACTCCGTCCGTGCAGACTAATCTGTTATGATCATCATAATTATGTGTTATACTACGACTGACCCTACGTAAAGTATCGAAAATCAAACAATATGAATTTAAAGATAATTCGGATCATCATCATATCAGCCAGAGGACGTCCACTTCTGAGCAAAGGCTTAAATGCGCATAATAATTAATTTTACTCACAATTGATTTTAAATATATCTGACTCGTTGATATGTAGAATAAATACTTCAGTATTTTTAAATTATAGATTTATAAAAATAAATTTATAGTTTAATCGTGTTCTTTATTCAAATCCTTATTAATTATATTTCATGTATTTCTTAGCAGTGATAGCCGTTTTTATTGATATCCAGTGGAAATTCTGCATGGAACTTCATTCGCCCTGGGGAATAGCGAAGGGGTATGCCACAGACTCCTTTTTTTATTTTTTTTATTGGTGCCCAGTGGAAATTCTTCATGAACTTCCTTCGCCCCTGGGAAGGACGAAGGGGTATGCCGGACTCCTACCGGCTAAAACCACTGGAGCAGTCATCTTCGGCACCTAAGGGAGGCTCCAGGTCCTCGTATGATCACACTAGAGCCGCCCACTGGTGCCACGCCTATTGGCACATCTCGGAGAGGGTGACTGTAAAGCGGTCACCCCCCCAGGGGGATTGTAAAGGATCCCCCAAAGCGTCCCACGGCAGCGCGTGACCACATGCGTGCTACCGTCTTCTCTTGGGTCGCTTGGTGTGGGCACGCAGATTCCCCAATCTACGCACCCGCGAACCCAGAGGTCCCCCACCTTATAGCAACGGCAGGGGTTATAAGGCGTATCGGAATTAGGCACCAGGGCGGTTGTTACCCCGGCGCCGTCTCCATCTTCTTCGAGCGGGATCGGCCCTCTCCCGATCCCGCTCTGCGGTCTCCTTCTGGAGCATGACGCTCTCACTGCTCCACTGCATTCCAGTTTTCGTGCTCTGCCAACATAGCCGACACTACTGCTGGCAGAGAGAGATCTTGCCCGATCCGATCGACCAGGATCCGCCGCTCGGCGGCCCACGCAGGGCACGCCTCGAGCGTGTGCTGTGCGGTGTCCTGGACATTGCACCGTGGCCTCGCGTCCTATCCTGTGCAGGACGCACCGGAACAACTGTGCCCAGTGAGCACCTGCGTTAGGCGGTAGGTGACGTGCTCGCTCCTTCAAAGAGCGGCACGACGGCCTCGACGATGGTCGCAAATTGCATCTGCAGGCGGTGACGCCACTGTCCAAGTGCGCGTCGCCGAGCTAGGCGCCTCAGCTGCTTGTCTAACGCCCTTGGACGCACGTCTTCGCCGCTCTGGCGGAGGGAGCGTGTGCTGTGCGGTATCCTGGTCGCTATCACAATGGTGGCATTGTGCCGTGGCCTCACGTCCTATCCTGTGCAGGTACGCACCGAAACAACCGTGCCCGGTGAGCACCTGCGTCAGGCGGTAGGTGACGCGCTCGCTCCTTTTGAGCCAGGCTCCAAAGAGCGGCAGGATGGCCTCGACGACGCGCTTGGTCGCAAATTGCATCCGCAGGCGGTGACGCCACTTAGATAAAGATAAAGATAATTTTATTACCAAACTAAACACACATAATTCATTAAATGCGGAACAATACAAATAGATACATTTGTTTTTTGTGTAGTATGGTAAAAGGAACGGGCTCAGCAATGTTGGCAGTGTGTATTTATCCCGAGGGTCCGTTATGGCGGAGTAGTAAATAATATAGCACTATTTATCGGTATATAGCGTATATTCCTGTAATACAACTCAATGATGATCACACACAAAAAATATTAATACAACATATCAGTATATTTCCACGTAACGAAACCATAGCGCCATCTAATTCGATACCAACGCCATCTAGGGAAGTAAACGGTAAACCTTCAATAAAAATCCGATTGATCGCGCTATGGCTTCGCTTAAAACTCAAACATACTGCCCACCAAGGACATATTGAATAAATGTCCTTTATTACTGCCCACCGTGCCAAATGTCCAGTGTCAAGAACATAAACAGTAAACTACAAGTTCAAACATTTTTTTTATTTTTTATTTATTAAACTACTAAAGAAACATTTTACTTAATTATAAACTACAAATATTACATTTAATTGATTACTGGCAAATTGGTAATAGACACAATTTAGATGTCGGTCTTTTAATAACCGATGCCTGTGTACGTATACTAACCACCCGAGTAATTCCGTCGGGGCCAGGATGTTTCTGCTCAATCCTACCCATCAACCACTTGCCGGGAGGCAGGTTATCCTCCTTTACTAAGACTACATCCCCAACAGATGGTTCCGGGTTTTTATAGGCCCATTTATGCCGTTGTAAAAATTGTTGCAAGTAATCGTTAGACCAACGTCGCCAAAATTCCTGCATCATCCTCTGATGGAATTGCCATCTCTTTAAACTATTAACATTAGATTTTTCATAATTTGAATCCGGGACTAAAACAGGTGGCTCTCCGATCAGGAAATGACCAGGCGTTAAAATAGTACACTTACTTTGATCCTCTACATAAGATAGTGGCCTCGAATTGAGGCAAGCCTCAATTTGAGCCAAGACGGTGGCTATCTCTTCGTACGTCAGAGTAGCATTTCCGATTACCCTTTTAAGGTGGTACTTGGTTGACTTTATTCCAGCTTCCCATAGACCCCCGAAATTTGGTGTATGAGGAGGAATAAAGTGCCATTCTGTGCCATTCGTAGCTAGATACTCTGCTATTTCTGAATTGCAGTTGGACTTCTCTTCGTTAAACAAGAAAATTAGCTCACGTGCTGCTCCCACGAAATTTGTGCCATTGTCGCTGTATAACTCAGCGCACCGACCGCGCCTTGCTACAAATCTCTTGAAAGCAGTCAAAAAACCCTTGGTACTTAGCTCACTTACAGCTTCTATGTGCACTGCTCGGGTGGACATACATATGAACAATGCAATGTAACCCTTATAGGATTTATTTCCTCGACCTTTTGATACCCTAATGTTTATAGGGCCAGCGTAATCCACTCCGCTACACAGGAATGGTTTATTCGGGGTAACACGTGCCGATGGTAATTGTCCCATTAGTTGTGTCCTGGCTTTGGATGAATATCGAATGCATGTGATGCATCCCCTAACATATTTCCTTACCAACAGCTTAACTCCTATTATCCAATATTTGGAACGTAAATATGCTAACATAAGCTGCGGACCACCATGGATAGTTTTCTCGTGCGCTTCAGCAATCAAAAGACCTGTCAAAAAGGACTCTTTTGGTATGAGAATTGGATGAACCCGATCATAACTTAACTGAGCCATCTCAAGTCGTCCTCCAACTCTCATAATTCCCTTAGAGTCACGAAAAGCATTTAAAGATTTTAAGTTTGCCTTTTTCTTTTCTGTTCGACTATTCTTAAAATCGTCCATTTCTTCTAAAAAGCCTTTTTGACATTTCTTGACACATATCTCTAACGCATCCTCAAGTTCCGATTTGGATAAGCACTTTTTGCTATGTTTGGTCGTTACCGATTTCCTTAAATATAAAAATCTTCGGCAATAAGCGATCACTCTGACTAATCTGCACAGTGATGAAAACTTGAATCCAAATTCTCCGTCAAACGTAGAGGTATGTACTTTAACTGTTTCTAATTGCGTGACACGATTTTTCGGCTTTTTATACTCCACCACCTGCTGTCTTAAATAATCCGGACCATTCCACCATATAGAAGTAGATTTAAGTTCAGCAGGGCAAACCCCGCGAGAAGCACAATCTGCGGGATTTTGCTTAGACGATACGTGAGACCAGAATTGTGTGTCCAAGACATTCAAAATATCGGAAACTCGGTTCGCCACAAAGGTTTTCCAGCGGCTTGGGTGACCGTTGAGCCAAGCTAGCACTACTTCACTGTCTGTCCATGCATGCCAATTGGTCTTTTGTATGTTCAGTACTTCGCCTACTTCCACCATCAATTTGGCAAGGAGAGCTGCACCACAAAGTTCCAACCGTGGAATAGAAACTTGTCTAATGGGTGCCACCTTTGTTTTTGAAGTGACCAAAGAAATATGAATATTCCCTTTGTGGTCCACAACCCTAAGATAAATGACTGCTGAATACGCCATTTTAGATGCATCTGAGAACCCGTGAAGTTCAGCTTTCATGTTGCTAGATTCCTGATGCAACCATCGCGGGATTTTAATATCAACCAAATGAGCTATGCTATTGTGGTAAGTAACCCATTCCTGTAATAAGTTTTTTGGAATTTCTTGATCCCATTCTAAGCCTGCTAGCCACAATTTCTGAATAAATATTTTGGCTAAAATAATGGTAGGCGCTAACCAACCCAAAGGATCAAACAACCGTGAAATATCGGAAATTATTTTTCTTTTTGTTACAGGTGCCGTCAGCGGCTGGAGTTCTACAGAATACTGAAAGAAATCTTCGTCCGAGTTCCAGGTAAGTCCCAGTATCTTCGTAATCTTATCCATTTTTATCCTTAACTCTTCATTCGTAGTTTCGTTCCCATTCCTTATTTTATCTAGTAATTTCTGACTATTACTCCTCCATTTTTGTAATGGAAAACCCCCTTTTGCTAACACTTTGATTAAATTTGTGTAGATATTAAAACAGCCTTCTACATTTTCAGAGCCTGTCATCACATCATCCATGTAAAAATCATTCAAGATGATCTTGGCTATATTTGGTAGATCCCGACACTCATCATACGCCAACTGCTGTAGCGACCGTACAGCCAAATAGGGAGCCGACGCCGTGCCGAAAGTAACTGTATCCAGTTCATATTTTTCTATTTCTTTTTCAGGTCTCTCTCTCCAAAGGATACGTTGTAATGTTGCATCCTTTCTGTGTACAAGGACCTGCCGGTACATCTTTACTATGTCCGCTACGAGACATATACGATGTATTCTCCATCGCATAATAATGTGACGGAGTTCAGCTTGTAAGGTAGGCCCAACTAACAAATTGTCATTAAGTGACATCCCATTTGTTCCTTTGCAGGAAGCATCAAATACCACGCGGACCTTCGACGTATCCTTATCCTCCCGGATAACAACGTGGTGAGGTAAGTATATCGCTTTTCGACTATTCTGTTCATCATCTGAAACCTTTCTCATATGGTTCAGCTGTAAGTATTCTTGGATAACCCTCGAATAATCTTCCTTGAATTTTTCATTTTTACTGAATTTAACTTCTAACGACTTTAATCTTTTTTCAGCAATGCCCTTTGATTCTCCTACCTTGCTGACCGGGTCAACATCACGTAAGGGTAGCCTTACTATATATCGACCACTTTCGTCACGTGTCGTGGTAGCTGCGTATAATTTTTCGCATTTATTTTCCTCCTCCGTTAGCATTTTTCTTCCAGATGGTTCTGCTTCTAGCTCCCAAAACCTTTTAAGCATATCATCATGGTCAAGACTTAAATGCTTTACGGTTATATGTACCGGATTATCTGTATGATCCACTTCACAAGTACCCGATAGTATCCACCCTAACGTGGTATCTTGCGCTAGAAGAGTCCCATCAATATTCCTTTTAATGCCCTCCTGGATGACTTGGCTGTAGACCTCAGCACCTAATAAAACATCAATTTTATTAGGTCTGTGGTATTCAGGATCAGCCAAATCATCATCAGTCAAGTCTACCCATTCTACCCTCGTTACTTTCGTAGCTGGGAGAAGGGCCGTGACTGACTTCAGGACGAAAGCATTAACCTTTATTTGGAAGGTTGGATCTATTCTAGAGCACAATTTGAGGAGTACAGTGGACTTAACCGTCGCACTTTTGTCCCCACCTACGCCTATGACAGTTTGTCTTGATGGCGTTTTATTTAAACCCAAATATTGGACCGTGGATTCAGTAATAAAAGAACCCTGCGATCCTTGGTCAAGCAAAGCCCTCACTGTCCGATAGGACCCATCTTTCGACTCCGCTTTAATCAATGCGGTAGTTAATAAAACGGTTTTTCGACCTGGTCCTGTTGAGAGACAAGATACCAGTGGCTTGCTTAACCCCTCCGCTTGCGCGGCTACTTCAACTTGACTATTTTTATTAGCCTCCTTCATCACCTTTACAGCGGCTGATGAGATTTCCTCGTGAGCTGTACTACTATCTTCACTAATAACAGACCCAGAAACACCTGTTGGGTGTAACAAAGAATGGTGGCGGCGTTTACACACCTGGCACTTGAGAGTGTTTTTACAATGTTTGGCAGTGTGGTTGTTGTATAGACAAACAAAACATAAATTATGTTCTTGAACGAAATTACGCCGTGTTTCATTTGACTCTTTACTAAATTTCGGGCAGAACGTTATCATATGATCGGCTGAACAAAATGCACATGATAATACTTTTTTATCTTTCAATACATGAAAAGACTGAGTTCCCTTTGGGTGTGGATGTCTATCCTTGTTCTCTACCTTCTCTAAATTTTCTAACCCTCTAAAACGACTATTTAAATATTCCGAAAATTGTTCAAAAGTAGGTAATTTATCACTTGGGTCAGAAGCCACTTTGATTTCCCAGGCTTTCCTGGTCTCTTTGTCTAATTTACCGCTAATTATGTGTATCACAATAAGATCCCAGGAAGAAACATCCACCCCTAAATTACCAATTGACTCCAGGCATTCTGAAGTAGTAGATATAAGTTTCTTTATTTCACTAGCCGATTCACAAGATAAAGTCTTTTGACTAAGTGATCTTTTCATTATACCATTTGCCAGAAACCTTTTATTGTTATACATTTTGTCTAATTTCGTCCACGCAATTTTATAGTTATCAGACGTAACCTTAACATTCCGCAACAATTGCTCAGCCTCCCCACTTAAATGCCTCTTTAAATAATAAAATCGTTGTGCATCATCTAGAGACTTGTTATCGTGAACCAATCCTATAAATAAGTCTCTAAACGTTTGCCACTCGGAATAATTTCCCGAAAATGAGGGAATTTTTATTTCGGGCAATTTAACTCTGCTGACACTTTTGCCACTTTGACAACAAGACTTAGAATCCGTATCCGTACATGAATCAGTTGAATTTCTTTTAGATAACAATTCCTTCAACTCGCTTTTAAATTCTACATAAAATTCCTCAACTTCATCATAAAGACCATTTTTAACATAACTAGAGTTAGTCAATTCGGCTTTTTTTATAGTACTTAATATTTCTTTATGCGTGGACGTAAATGTATTCCATAATTGTTCCAAGTTTTCTAGACGAGTCTCTAAATATGCGGAAGTTAACCTCTCTTTAGAAGCTTTCTTAAAATTGGACTTTGCTTTAAGAATTTTAGCACTGACATCCTCCTGTACATTACAGAAAGACTCCATCTTGAAACAATTATTTTATAACAAAACAAGTAGAATTCAATGACAACTAATTCAAGTGATAGATACAAAGTAAATTATTCTATGTTCGAGTTCTTCAACAAAACGTAAAAATTTTACAAGTCTTTTTACTAGTCTCTATTGGGTACAAAATCGGGCATGGATCCCCCGTCAGAACTACTTTTCACATAAAATTTTACAAGTCCTAAACTACTACAAACGACAAAATTAATGTTCAAATTATTAAAGTTCAAATCCACACAAGTCTTGTAATTTTCCAATTAAATTCTTCCTGGCAATAAGTTGTATAAAATGTACTCACGATTTTTCACCAATTCACTCACTGACACTGACTGCTTCGCTGTACTGCACCGCACAAGTGGTGCCCTCTTCTGGTTCGATTTGCCTCCCTTGCGTCGTTCCTCCGGATGTTGCCACCAGTACGGTTGCTCCACGTTCCACCCGGCTCCACCTCCAACTCTTGGACACCTTACCTGGTACCCGCTGAAGGGGCTGATCTGGACAGCGATCCACTGCCCAGTAATGACGCGAAGGGTGGTAGACAGACTACCACCAACCGGAACCACCACAAAACACTCCCGACCAATCCGACTCCGAAGGACCATGTATTTATCCCGAGGGTCCGTTAAGGCGGAGTAGTAAATAATATAGCACTATTTATCGGTATATAGCGTATATTCCTGTAATACAACTCAATGATGATCACACACAAAAAATATTAATACAACATATCAGTATATTTCCACGTAACGAAACCATAGCGCCATCTAATTCGATACCAACGCCATCTAGGGAAGTAAACGGTAAACCTTCAATAAAAATCCGATTGATCGCGCTATGGCTTCGCTTAAAACTCAAACACAGTGCGCAGTGGTTAAACCACGCACGGGTCAACGCTGGTTTTCAGTCCGTCCCCTTTACTACGATTAATACATAACCAGAAGACTGCGGGTTCTACAAAAAAAAAATATATTTACAAGTGCGCGTCGCCGAGCCAGCCGCTTCAGCCTCTCCAACGCCCCTGGAGGCGCGTTTTCACCGCTCTGGCGGAGGAAGCGTGTCTGATCGTAGACCCACGCATCCATCTCCGCCAGGATGTCAAAAGGCGGAAAACGCGCCAGGAGGGTTGCCGCCTCGTAGGAGACTGTTCGGTAACCTCGTGCGATCCGAATAGCCACTCTGCGCTGCAGACCGTGAATTTTGGTTCTGCAGCGCTGGGCGCCTGATAGTCGAGCTGACCATACAGGCGCCCCGTATAGGACCACGGACCGCACGACTCCTCCGTATGCCACGGACTCCTACCGGCTAAAATCACTGGAGCGGTCATCTTCGGCACCGAAGGGGGGCTTCAGGTCCTCGTAAGATCACACTAGAGCCGCTCATTGGTGCCACGCCTTCGCATGACTGTAAAGCGGTCACCGCCTCCAAGGTAGGCGGGTTAGCGATCCTAGTTGCATTGTAAATGTACTCGAAGGACGCTACTGTCCATCCCCCGGATATTTATTATCACAAAATTCTAATTTACATCTAGCGGAGAATGCTAGTAACGACCAGAATGAAAATAAAAAAAGGTGGGCCATTGTCATATTCATAAAGAAATATATTTAAGTATATATAATACAATATATATATTGTATACTATTATATAATTTACCGTATTTTTTTTTTCATTACACCGAAAATCTCTGATAATTTTGTGGTGTTTTTTATTTTTTTTAAACTTTGCCCCGCACTAAATACACCCAGACCCGGAGCTACTACCTGCGGATTGTACATATAATTGTTCCGTGCGGGAGTCGAACCCGCGGAACGGAGCGCAGCAGTCGACTGTATCAACCAGTGCACCAACCGTGCCGTCGTGTGTAATGTGTATGTAAACATTACAGGAAAGATTATTTAAGTTTATTTATTAAAGTGCATTTATATTTACTTTTGAGCGTATGGCACCCGTGAGTTACAGCTGAAAACCAGCGTTAGGTGGTCAGTATCACTGCCGCCTAACCTTATGCTGAGTTGTTGGCTCTTTGGTATTATCTTTTTGTCACTGTGCACGACATGTACAATAGGTGTTGCACCTTTTATTTAGTTATATATTTAAGTTCTTTTTGTTTTTTTTTTTTATTAAAAACGTGCCCCGCACTAGTGTTCCTCCTGTGTCGTGGGTGCGTTTACAGACATGAATTCCACATACAATACACTCAGACCCGGAACAACTACCTGCAGATCATTTAAATATTAGTTCTGTGCGGGAATCGAACCCACGACCCGGAGCGCAGCAGTCGACTGTATCAGCCACTGCACCAACCATGCCGTTTTTTATAGTGTGTACTGCTTGTGCGAATAAAATCTTATTTTTTTCTTCTTTCTATGTTGGTTGCTTATGCGCAAGAGTTTTTAGCTCGAAGCTGTGCCCATGATTCATGAGAAACACAGATGTAGGGCAAAGGTTTATAAAAAAAACATGCCAATTAAGGAGCACAACAGAAAATAATATTTAGGGACTTAAATAATCATAACATTTCTTTTCTTTTTATTCCCAGCTACCCTAAACATATGGCAGTTCCATACATATAAGGTACCTAAATATGTGTGTACATTTCGCGGGTTTATAACTCATAGCGAAGTTAGCGCATATTGAATTAGTTCGCGTTTGGTTTGCTAACAGCGTGTTTTGAACAACAGACATTAATTAAATATTGATTTTGGTTTAGCTCGTGTGCAGTTGTTTGAACAATATATAGGTAAAATATGATTTAGGCTGACATTATCATTTTTTTTAAAACGTTGCCCCACACTAGGTTTTCTCCTGTGTCGTGGGTGCGTTTACAGACATTAATTCCACATTCAATACACCCAGACCCGGAACAACTACCTGCAGATCATTTAAATATTAGTTCCGTGCGGGAATCGAACCCACGACCCGGAGCGCAGCAGCCGACTGTTTCAGCCACTGCACCAACCGTACCGTCCTACGTGCCGTGACCACCTACCAATTTAAGTGGTCCTCCGGCAAAGAATAAACCACCGCTCTACACCTATGGGTGCCGTAATAGGTGACTAACGTGATTATGGCCCTATGACCACTCATTGTAGTAATCCTTGGGAGGCCAATGTTCAGCAGTGGATGTTTAAGGGTTGATGCATGTCTGTGTGTGCGCGCGCATGCGTGTGCATGGCTGTGTAGGTAAGTGGCTGGCCATACATGAAATATGCACCGGGGTAAGTTATAATTTGGGACATTGTTTACTTAAAGTATTTCTTCATATCGGCCATTTATACGTCCACTGTTGAACAAAGGCATCCCCCATAGATTTCACAACTGTGTCATCATTTCGGGGGGTATTTGCTAATACTCACCACGCTTGGCAGGCGGGTTGGTGAGCGCAGTATGGCTACCGGTTCACAAAAAAGACGCTGCTGCCCATCCCTCTGGTTTAGATTAGCCGCCTTTTACGACATCCATGGGAGGAGATGGAGTGGTGCTATATTCTTAATCCGGACACCACACGGACAAAGTATTTCTTAGTAGTCCTCAAAAGTCTTACAATACGAATAATAATTCCCCAAACACGACACAAGAGCTAATAATAATATCAGCCTGTACCTTGCCTATTGCAGGGCTAAGGCCTCTTTTAATACAGTGAAGGAATGAACATTGATCACCACGCTTGCTCACAACGTATTGGCGGTTTCAGACTGTTAGATCTAGATTTCCTCTCGATGTTTTCCTTCAAAGTCAGTGGTGCCTTAGATTAACTAAAAAACCGGACAAGTGCGAGTTGAACTCGCGTGGAGAGGGTTCCGAAATTTGCTAAATATATTGTCTATTATTGAATTCGGTCTTGTACCAATAACTGATCCCAAGAATTAACTTAACATCGTAGTTGAAAAACATGTTTTCCAATACACTTCAACCGCAAACGTAAGTTTGTACGCACAATATTGAAAGACTTACCATGTTATTTTAAAACCATAGACTTATTATAGGTTTGCCATCTATAGGTAAAGAGCTATTGTATATAATTAGGCTCTTTTGTTTCGGAGATAAGGGTTTAAAACTATATATATATATATTAATATCATAAAATAAATACAATTGAGACCCTAGCAACAAGCTCTTCCATTTCATATGTTACACGGTACAGTTTGCAAAACTTTATTCTTTAATTTTCTACATTTCCCCCCAAAAGTCACCCCATATTCGAAATTTATTTATTTACGTTACACGTACGTGTTTAGGTCGCAGAAATCCATATATGTACCAAAGTTAATCCGTCCAGTAGATTCGGAGAAAATTGGCTGTGACAGACAGACAGACACACGAGTGATCCTATAAGGGTTCCGCCGTTTTTTCCTTCGAACGTTCGGAACCCTAAAAATACGACATTCAAATGGTCACATTGGTACATACCAGGGTTTGGAACCACAACCAATCCGATGCCCTTGCCCGAACACCTTGACACCGTACAAGCAAGAACCAAAATAAAATAAATTCGTGGATACAAAACAACCTGTGCTATACAATCCCATATATATTTTGTAGAACTCTCAAAAATGAAATAATTTGAAAAAATAAACCATGAATATCTTAATTTTACCCGGCATAGGTTAAATAAATCGAAGTCCATGAACAGACTTACGTCGTAAAAACGAAAATACAGATACCTACATGATTGAGTAAAACTTCGCATTGAATAAATAAGATCGATTCACAACTGTCATTTCATTTGACATTTCTATCATAGTGTTGCTTTGTGGTAAATAAACTACTTTCACTCCGACGACAGTTTTATGTATTAACTTGTCGTCATATAAAAAATATTGACAGTAATAATAATGTATTGCTTTTAAAATGAATTTGGTGCACTTTCTAAGTAATGGCTAAATAAATACTATTTAGTAAATTATCTTATTATAATCGATAATGTTGTGGTAATGTTGTAGCGGCAACATTAATTGCTTTTTTTTTTTTTTTTTTCATGGCAATTGTATTCCATTTTGCCAGTGTCAAGTTAAGAACATTAATTGCTGGTTCCAGGAGCTTTTGTATTTTTTAAACGATTGTATAATGTTCACACACTACTGCACATGCTGAACACGGCCTCTTAATGATCACTAAGTACAATGAGAGGTTATATATATTGACATAATGATCACTTAGCAGGCGGATTGGTAATCGCAGTACTTTGTTATTAGCACACGGGAGGATGCTGTTGCTCATCCTCTTGATATCTAGCCTTTATCACCATTTACCGCACCCTTGGAGGTATATTCACTGTCAGGATCCTCCCGGAACTCCAGTCACTTAGATAATATAATGTATACCTATCATATATAAATACGGAAATCCACACATGTTGGACAGTACATGCAAAGACTTATATACTTTTGAGAGTTCTCTTACAGTGTGGCCGCTGAGAGAATGCGTTATATATACCTTTAGTTGGACTGGTTTCTTTTACATTAAAGGTAAAATTGAATACACAAAAATATATTTAATATAGTAACGTCAATCTACAATAAACTTAAATAGTTTAGCGCTAAATTAAATTACAACAAAAAATTAAATGGGAATAAATAAAACATGTGTTTCCCTATTGACAGTAAACACAGCCTATTTGCTCCGAATCTACTGGACTAATTAAGTTCAAATTTGGTACATATGGATTTCTGTGACGCAAACACGTACGTCTAACGTAAATAAATGAATTTTGAATATGGGGGTTACTTTTGGGGGGTAATATAGAAAATTAAAGAATAAAGTTTTGCAAACTGTACCGTGTAGGTAACATATGAAATTGAAGGGCTATGAATTAGAATGAAATAATATTAACTTGACGAATACTTGACGAATGAATAAATATAAGTGGTTATTCAATTTGAAAGAAATAGAAACAACGCTATGTATTTATTGCATAACTTTTGTACAAAATATTTTTCTGTGCAGATGCAAAGGTATCTTAGATCATACAGCCATAAACGTGATCAAAATTATTTTAATTTTTTGGTTACTGGGTTCGTCTGGAAACATCATGTGTGTTTGTTTACTTTATTTTACCTGCCTTGACAGCAACATAGACGTATACTTTTTCGTAATAGCTTTCAAACTATATAAGTTTCATTCCCCTCCTTTAATAATGGATGCTACAAAAAGGTAACTACTTAAAATTTGGATGTTCGCGTATTAATAGATTAAGATAAATCATGTGTTCTTATTAAACACCATAAAGCGGTGCATAGTACAGCTCTCACAACTCTTTCAGCGCCTCGTCGCGTCGTAACCTATTTTGCTCCACTGAGCTGAAGAGTTCGCCCCTGACACCCCTATCACCCGGCGAGCCTGGAAAAATCCCAACACAAAAGTAATCGAACGAAGTAATGGCTGAAATAAATTACAAGTGGTAAGTCTCATATTGTCCGTGTGGTTTACTGATTAAGAATATATCAGCACTCCATTTCCTAAATGACGACACATTAGATGTTTTCTGTAGTTTGTGGGGGAAGCCTTTGTTCAGCAGTGGACATATTTTGGCTGACATTATGAGATTTCCTACTTCAAGAGGCCAGCTAGTAGGTACCACCGCATATTCACCATAAGCCAAAAGACGTTCACTGTTGAACAGTATTCCCCATAAACGATCGATTACATGCCGTATGTTGTCATTTTGGGGGGAATTTGCCATTACTTACCACGTTTGGCACGCGGGGGGCGCAGTATAGCTACTCTTCTACAAAAGGGACGCTGCTACCCGTCGCTCTGGTTTAGAGTCCTTGGAGTAGTGCTACATTCTTAATACGGACATCACAAGGACCTGTCGTCTGTGAATGCGGAAATTTCCACGATATGTTTTAGAATATAATAAATAATAATAAATTTATTTATTTGCATCTATAAAGGACAACCTTACACTTTCTTATTACATCAGGTATACCCGGAAAGTCCCGGGAACCAACTAAAGGCAGCCGAATCCCGACATGTCCTCTCAAACCACGTATGCATTATAAAAGTACACAATTTTACAAGCTCATTATACGGAAACGATATGTGTTTAATTCCAGTACCCCTACAAAAACATCTTAGGTAATAGGTACCTACTTTGTCCATCATAGTAAAACATTTTAATTTATTACAAACGTACCTAGACTAAAAGACATACCAGGACTAGCGACCTCCAGCTAATTGCCAAGAACATCCCGAGCACAAATAATCCAATCCATGCAGGTACTTACAGTTATATCACATATTCTTGTGTCACATACACAACATCTTTAATACATACACTGTTTATTTTTTATCGAGGTTGTTGCATTCGATTCGCACTGTCCTCCGTACTAGTAGAAACTGTATCACGGTAGGACAGTCTTCCTCTAACACATTTACCAGTTCTAAATACAAATAGTATTTCGCTTGCATAGTACACTATTGATCATAATACGATAGATGACTGTAACAGGTAAATATCAGAATATAATATATATTTAATGACAGAAGTGATGTGTAACATAATGCAGGTAGTGCGAAAATATTTTTAGTATATGCAAAGTTTGCAGACAATTTTTAGAATGAATCTTTCTAAAAGTTCATAGTTAATAATTAATAGGAATTAAATATTCACTTTAATTACTAAGATAAAACAAAACAAATTAAAAACAAGTTGCATTATTTATGTTGTGGTCACAACAGCAAATTTAGTGTTTTCGAGTTTGGTGAATGGGTTCTGTATGTTTTATTGTGTAAGAATATGAAGTGTTTTTGGTAAAATGTGTGCGTGTGCATGGGATGATTTTATGAAAGGATGTGTTTATGTATGTGAGTTGTTTGTAAGGTATGAATGTGTGTACGTTTAATTATTAAATCAAGCTTTTCAATAGGTTTTCAGTTTTATCATAGTTAAGTTGTTTTAAGTATTCAATAAGAGCTTTCTTACAGGCATATGAGGTCATGTTACGTAGATTGACATATCTTGAAATCTTGTTGTATAAAAAGGGGCCTAGATATTTTGCAGAATTACTAGCAAATACTGTTTTATAAGATGGGATCGAGTATACAATGTCATTTCTTCGTCTTGTGGTGTAATCGGGGGAACATTTGTGATGATTTAGTGCTACATTGAGTATGAATAGTTGTCTCACGGTAAGTACAGGCAATTCATTATATAACAATTCGGTTGAGTGTCTAAATCTTTTAAACGTCATAACTTTCAAAATAACCCGTTGCGCACGTTCTAGTCTTATCAATGTTGTCTTTGATGTGCCTCCCCACGCGGATATGCAATAGGTTATAAGTGATTGACTAAGTGCGTAATAAAGTGTTACTATAACTTTCCTGTTACAAAAATTGCGGAGTTTTTTAAACACATATATAATTTTCCTGACTCTAGCTGTTAAGGCAATAATATGTTCATTCCAATTTAGATTTTGGTCTACAATTAATCCGAGATATTTAATTGAGTGGGTTTTAGAAAGACAATAGCATGAACAGATATTTGATTGGTTGCATGTATGTGATTTAATATAGAAATTATTTACTGGTGGTTGTGTCTTATTTCGGATACTGAAGGCAATGTATTTTGTTTTTTGTGTATTTAAAGTTAATAAGTTCCGATCGAGCCAAGCAGATACTAGAGTAAACCCTTCATTGGCTAGCTCATATGCCTCCTTCCAGGATCTTCCACTAAACAGAAGAACTGTGTCATCCGCGAAAGTGACTATCTGACCGTGTCTCATTTGTAGACTACACAAGTCATTAATATATACTAAAAACAATGTGGGCCCCAGGATACTTCCTTGGGGCACACCGTATAATATACTTTCCGGTTGACTTATATAATCACCCACTTTACTGCATTGTGATCTGTCTGTCAGGTAGTCATTGAACATTTTTAATGTTATCCCGCGAACACCTATTAATTCCAACTTCTTGAGTAGAATGGGAATAGAGACGGTGTCGAAAGCCTTAGCTAGATCGAGGAAGATGCCAATAGTTTTTTCTCGTTTATCCAGACTGTCCACTACGAAAGATGTTAGTTGCTGTACAGCATTTGAAGTCGATTTATGTGCTCTAAAACCGTATTGATTCTTGGAAAGAATGTGATACCGTTCTAAATACTTTCTTAATCTTGAGTCGATAATTCGCTCTATTATTTTAGACAGAGATGGCAAAAGAGAAATTGGCCTATAGTTTGCGACAACGTCCCTATCCCCATCCTTATGTATTGGTACAATTATAGATTTTTTGAGTACTGACGGGAATACTCCTTTGGCTATACATAAATTACAGATATTGGTAATTGGTGGCACAAGAGCTTCTAATCCCAATTTTAGCAGTGCTGTAGGTATTCTATCCCAACCAGTGGAGTTCGAGTTATTTAGTCCCATAATAACCCGTTTGATCTCGATTTCGTCAGTAGGCAAGAGAACAAGAGAGTTAGGTGTTGATTTTGTAAGACTAATCATTTTAACTAAGTCAGGCTCATTTAATTGTGTTCGTGCCTTAATATCATTCGCTAATTGTCGCCCAACATCCGCAAAGTATTTATTAATATAATTGATTGAATCGTTTTTGTTTAATTTTATGTCTAGTAGGTCAATGTTTTTATTAGAACTACTAGTTAAATGACAGACATCTTTTATAAGGCACCATTGTTTTTTCGGGTCATTCTTGTGAAGATCCATTTCCGATTTTAAGTAATTATTTTTAAGTTTTTTCAATAATTCGTTGCAAGTGTTTCGATATCTAGTATATGTTAGTTTAAGTGTTACATTTTCCTGTGTTTTAAGTGAAGGTTGTCGCGATTTCGCATACAGCGACAAAGTCCTGGCGTTATCCAAGGCTGTATGTTTCTTTTCCTATGAGATAGTTTTTGTATCACTGTGTTGCTTACTATGGGTGAAGGTTTTTATGTTCTAGTTAAAAAAACTACACCTATGCCACACACGGGGATTTATAAAATAAATATCGGAATTCTACACATAATAATTAAGTAGTATTGGCGTAATGACAAACGTCCGGAAATCAATATAATCCACAATCTTTAGATTTAAGATTAGAATAAATAAAGTGAAAGTGAAATAAAATGAATAAATAATAATAAATTAGAAGGAGAAGAAGAGGTTCATCAATTTTTGTGTTAAGATCAGATTTAAATTAAAAACCAGACTGTTCTTAATTCCAAATGCAAAGGTTTAGGATTAGAATGATTATTAATTTTGGCCGTTAGTCATTAGCTACCTATCAGCGCCCCGAGTCGTGAATTCAATCCTTGCCCAGAACAAATATTTAGATAATCTACAGATAATTAGTTGTTTCTAAGTCTTAGTTTTTTTGCATGTGTGATATATACTCGATAACCACGACAAGACAGTGCGTGCTACGTATAAAATAAAAATTAACTGGTAGGTGTTAAGGAGTTACCAGTAAGGTTAAACTTCTAGTATTTGAAGTAACGACAAAAGAAAATCTTGTGGTCTGGAGTTCTAAAGCTTTGGTAGACTACGTTTGTAGCGTACTCAGTATAAATTATTTTGTCAAGTGGCAAGTAGATGTGGTCATAACCACAGAACTTAAAACTAAAGGTTAGAACGACCGTTGGGCAACGTTTGTTCGAAAAATCGTTGTCTCCTAGTTATTCCCACTATATGCCTCGTTAGTACTTATGCGCACAAGATATCATATCAGCCACAGGACGTCCACTGCTGAACAAAGTCCTCCCCTTAGATTTCCACAACAAGCGGTCACTTGCCGCTCTTATCCATTTACTCCCAGCGACCGTCAACA
Source organism: Diloba caeruleocephala (assembly GCA_947459985.1). NCBI lineage: Eukaryota > Metazoa > Arthropoda > Insecta > Lepidoptera > Noctuidae > Diloba > Diloba caeruleocephala. Next base: position 6,691,834 of record OX381627.1, on the reverse strand, counting down.
GGTCGTCTGTCCACCTCGTTGGAGGTCGTCCCACGCTGCGTTTTCCGGTGCGCGGTCTACATTAGAGAACCTTTGTCGCCCAACGGCTATCAGTTCTACGAGCAATGTGCCCATCCCATTGCCACTTTACTAATCCTTTCAGTTATGTCGACAACTTTAGTTCTCCTACGGATCTCCTCATTTCTAGTTCGATCTCATAGAGAAATACCAAGCATAGCTCTCTCCATAGCTCGCTGAGTGACCTTGACCTTTCCTATGAAGCCCAAGATGTAAACAACGCAAAAAATGTATGTGGACCTGTCATTAGCTTTCACTTAAATACAATCGATTGTAAATGAACGCACCACTACGTCTGCAAAAGCATTTCATTTTTCATATTCGTGATTGAGCTAGTGAAGAGTTATGTAATTGAGAAACGATGATATTTGATTGATATTTTCTATCTATATCTTTTTTCGTCCGTCCGTGTGGTGTCCGGATTAAGAATATAGCACCACTCCATCTCCTCCCGTGGATGTCGTAAAAGGCGACTAAGGGAATCTAAACCAGAGGGATGGGCAGCAGCGTCCCTTCTATAAAACGGTAGCCATACTGCGCTAACCAACCCGCCTGCCAAGCGTGGTGAGTAATGGCGAATTCCCCCCAAAATGATAATACAGTTGTGGACATCTATGGGGGAGGCCTTTGTTCAGCAGTAGACTTATAAATGGCCGACATGATGATGATGATACCTTTCTTTCTTTTTAGCTCAGTATCTGTATCATCATGGACTTTATCATGAGCTTCCCCGAAGATCGCCACAACGACTGGTTTATGTTGTGTGCTCAAACCCACTCGGGGTTTGACCATAATGGTCATGATTTACAGGTGGGTTCGCAATCGTAATTGAGTTGTCAATGTTTTCGAAGAACACTGCTGCCCATCCTCCGGTTAATCTCATAGTCGCCCTTTACGACACCTACGGGATGAGATGGGGTGGTGAAACAGCCGGCGTTCAATGGATTAATGTAGGCACATGGTAGGCACTATATGATCGAATGGTATATATTGGTCGTTCTCCATACTGCCCGCCTCATTGCGAGTGCATGTAAGCTGCAAGTGTTTTTGTTGGATACTAATTACATTAACGCATATTTTTTATTGGTATAAGTTTGAAACCTTTTTTATATTTATATTAATGGCATCGCAATTTTTTGCTGGTCGAGCTGGTATAGATGTTGTATTGAATAAGTCTGGAATAATATATTTTTGTTAAGTATCTGCCGTTTTGTTTCTTTCGGTACTTAATTCTTGAGCAAGAAGTCTTAAGAAACGAAAACTACATCAATCATCAACAACTAGAAAATCTTACATTGATGACCATTTATTGCTTATTTAACACTGTCTAAGCTTTGACCATAAGAAGAAACTTTGTCGGTAATTTATATTTATTGCGTATTAACTTTTAATGCAAATTTAAAAAATTGTAGATAAATCGTAAACATTTTTTAATAATCTAGCTACTATCCGATTTATTCGCGCACATGAATATACCCGTCGCCACCGTGTTGTCGGGAGTTGTTGAACACACACAACTCCAACACTCCTATATACCTATCAGGCATACAGTTTCATATATCTATCCTCAATAGGTTTTCCGGTTTTCAATAGAAAACAAAAGCCAACAAATATTGAACTCCAAAGAAACACAATATTACATTTAAAAGACTCACTTCTCAATGAGATTTCTCCTCCATTGTTTCTGATATAACGGGAATGGATGACGAAACAAATACACGAGGCAAACCGAACCCTGACAGAAAGGGAAAAGATTGATCCATCTCAATCAATAGAACGTATTTCCTCTGAAATGAAGACGGTAGAATCTATCTACGAGTATATCTGTAAAGGGCCCATCAGCGGCCTCGCAAGCGTAAAATTATCACAGCCTTTGTCGAAAAACGCTCAAAGGGCCACGATGCAGGGTATTTTCTGATTTGTGTACGATTTTCCGGGATATCGTTTGAAAGTCCACCCAGTTATCGATATTATTCCGAATTTATCCGATATGTTGGTAAACTACGAGGGGGTCTTTACAACATTTAAATCAGGCACAAACTTTTTTTTAAATTGTTAGTCCGGTGAAAATACTTCAAGTATTTCCTCTGCCCCGGGAAAGGGCGGAGGATACCCCTCCTACCCTGGACTCCTACCGGCTAAATCCACCGGAATGGTCATCTTCGGCACCGAAGGGAGGCTCCAGGGAATCGAATAATCTCCATCTAGTAAGAATGAAAATCCATTTATTTTTACACCAGTAACGACGCACACAACTAAAATTAAGCACATAATATTTATAAGACACAAAAACAAACTTGCAATAAACTGGTAATACAAAATTATAACAAGGGTACATGGCCATACTTATAAATAAAAAATAAATAAACAAAATTACCAGTTTTATGCTTATGTTTTAAAAAGCTAAACACTAAAAATCAAAGCGTCGTGTCCGTGCAAAAAGGTTGTAACTCAGCATAAAGCTGTGACGTTGAAAAGATCCATCGACAACAGCACTAGTTTTGAACACAAACAATTTGAGAGCTCCAAATCCCCGTCGCAGAAGTTGATCGACGACCTGCAGTTTTAACCACCCAATGTGCCCACAACACACCCATATCGGTCATTGTGGTGATCTTTGGGGGAGGCCTGTGTCCAGCGGTGGACTTCATTCGGCCGAAATGAATGAAGCGCTTAAATGTATACAAAAAATCGTAAGTAAAAATACGAAATTCGAACAGAATATTATATTTGAAGGCATGGCGCAGTGGATAAGCGATTGGCTCTATGGGCTACCTACGTATCGCGGGTTTGGTCTCGCACGGAATAAATATTTGTAAAATCTACAGATACTTGTTTCGGGAGTGGCTGTTTGTGCATGTGAGACTTATATCTAAATCGTAAACTTTTAGTTTTACTAACGATACAGGAAATCATTTCGTTATTTCATTTAATATCCCGGTGGAAATGCGTCCTGTACTTCCTCCATCCCGGGTAAGGGTGGAGGGGCATGCCAGCCTCTTACCAGCCAAAACCATCGGAGTGGTCATCTTCGGCACCGAAGGGGAGCTCCAGGTCCTCGTACGATCACACTAGAGCCACCCATTGGTGCCACGCCTATAGGCACATCTCGAAGAATGTACTGTACTGTATGTAATGTGTATGTAAGAATGTACCACTCGATCTGTAAGGCGGTACTCCTAGTGTTAATATATTTATAGAGAAAGATCCGCGTAACAAATTCCGTGTGGTGTCCGATTAAGAATATCACTCAAAAGAAAAGGTTCTCAATCAAACTGAATCCCTAGAAGATAACGTAGCATATTTATAGTTAGCATTTTACTGTTATTTGCCTGGTTAAAAATAGCCCTCCTGTACCTAAACAAATCTTGATGTGGCTACTGCTCCGATAAAGTCTTAGCTATATCGGAGAACACACAACAAGGCACGAACCCAGCTTACCCTATATTATGTGAGGCTTACATTGTGTTTTAAATATCAAAGCATTCTTCACCAGTGTAGTCTCAATTTAACATCCCAGTGAGTCAACGACGCGTGAGTTAACCCTCCGGCCGCTAACCACTTTTAATTATTCAAGTGGGTTTCGTTAAACATAGGCTATTTTCTGCACGAAGCAGAAAACCTTAATTTTATCACCAATTGTTGGTAGCGAGCATTTATAAAGACTTTGGGTTTAACGGTGAGTTATTATTAAATCAGTCCGATGGTTATTTTTGGGCATATTTGTTTTATGTGTTTTTTCTGTTTGGAAGCTTAAGGAGTACAATTCGTCCATGATCGGATCGTTTGCGAAAGTATGGACTGCTACCACATTAATCGTTGCGTGTATCACAGCAATATAATGAGTGATGCCAATTTTGCGCGTCTCTGACGTCATATCTTTACATTGATTATATCTATCATCATATTAGTCAAAAGTCATCCACTGCTGAACAAGGCCTCCCCTATAAACGACCGGTTACATAATGTGTGTCGTCATTTCGGGGGAATTTGCCAATACACACGACGCTTGGTAGGCTGGTTGGCGAGTGCAGTCTGGCTACTGCTCTACAGAAGGGACGCTGCTGCACATCCCTTTGGTTAAGAGTCTCTTAGTCAACTTTTACGACATCCACGGGATGAGATGGAGTGATGCTACATTCTTAGTCCGGACATCACACGAAAAATTAACATATGAATTATATGTATGTCTGTTCGGATTCATACGCGCATCTGATTTAATTATTGCATTAACAGTGAAGGAAAACATCGTGAGGAATCCTGCATAAAATGTGAGAAAGCCCCAAAAAAATATCTCTCTGGTGTGTGTAGTCCGCCAACCCGCCCTAGGCCAGCATGGTGAACTAAAGGCCTAACATTTATTTATTTATTTATTTATTATATTCTTTATTGTACACCAGTTATTAAAAAGTACAATGAAAAGTAACACTTTGAATATAGAGTACAATGGGCGGCCTTATCGCACACGGCGATTTCTTCCAGGCAACCTTAGGATGGAAAAAAATATTACTGGACAAGATATGGGGTAGTCTATGGTGCACACAAATAAATATCCTTAAACTTAAATAATAAATATGTAAATAATGAAAATTATAAATACCCTACATACATAATGATAAACATATATGGTAATATATACACATATAAAATTTATAAATATACAAGTATAAACAAAATTAGGACAACTGACATCAAAGATGTAACAAAAGGCAGAGTAAAAGCAAGAAATATAATACTAATAATCATAATTATAGTGACAAGTAATGTTCTCTCACTAGTCTTTTGAATACCGGTAGTGACTGAGCCCGTCTGATTGAGATCGGTAATGCATTCCACAAACGAGCGGCCTGAACCGTGAAGGATTTATCCATAAAATTTGTAGAATGCATTGGCATTTTAAGCCTTAGGTTTTCTGATGATCTTGGGATTCGCGAATGAGTATCACCAAGGAATTCGAAACGTTTTTTAAGGTAGGAGGGAGTAGAAGGAATGAACATGTCTCATCATGAGAAAAGCCCCGTGCCCAACAGTGGGATAGTAATCGGCTGGTTATGATTGTTTTGTGTGTGTACTGTAGAGCCTCTAAAAAGTCCTGTCGGATGACCAACACGATGCGAGTTAGGGGCCTTTTCTGACGTCGCACACAAAAATGTATCCGTATTTATGTTTTACGTTAACGTTAATACGTATTGTTACTAATATTATTATTTTTTGGTGAAGGTATAACGGTAACTGGCTAAAACCACTGGAGCGCTCATCTTCGGCACCTAAGGGGGACTCCAGGTCCTCGCAAGATCATACTAGAGCCGCTTATTGGTGCCACTTGGAGCACACCTTAGGCACATCTTGAAGGGGATGACTGTAAAGCGGTCAACCCCTCTAGTGGAGGAAAAGATACTGTAAAAAGGCTGTCCTTACTTTCTTCTTGAAGAGAACCGATCCGGCTTTCTTCTAGCCGGACAAGAACTGTGATGGAGGCAGCTGTTGGAGCTGATGGAGCCATCTGACTTAAAATGACTAACGGCTCTGCCAACTCCCCTTTCGAAACCCCCAACTCCTCAGTCTAGTCCAATGCAGTAGGGTGTAGAGCTGGACGGTCCCGGATTCCTGGAAAGAGCATGGAAAGTACATCCTCCAGCTAATCCGAGGCCATGGCTTCGGTCACCGGGAGGACCCTCGGGTACAAATTGCCCATTACCATGTGACAGGGCCTCCCCCACGAATCTCAGTCCAGTCCAAGCAGGAGCTCAGTCCAGGACCAAATTCGATGGACTGTCTGCTACCTTAGCCATCGGGCTATTACCATTCCCACCACTACTTTGCGATGACCATTATTTTAGATACCACAAAGCTTAGGTCTGATTTTAAAAAAACATGGTAGATAACATATACATCGTACGGAACCTTCTCCACACGAGTTCAACTCGTACTTGTCCGGTTTTTTTCGACCAACTATGGTTTTCTTTACCAAATCAATAAGGTTTTGATTGAATCTCGTTCACATAAAACTGAGACAGCCCCTGTTAAATCGAATGATTTAATAGGGATTTCAGGATTTCAGTTGCTATATAGATAGATGCTGCTTAGTTTTTTCCCTAATCATATTGTACGAATTCCTAACAGAATTCCTTTATGAGCATGGGCTCATAAAGGAATTCTGAGCCAGAAAATACAGATATAGAGAAGATGTATTTGTCTATAATAATAAAAAGAAGAACCTTTTATAAAAATGTTGAGATATTGTTACATCATACTACGACAGTCCTACGCCCGTAGCAATATTGCTACGATTCTTCACCACGACTTGTTTGTTAACAAAGCCGGTTTATATATTGAAAATATAAAAGAAAATCATAAATCCTTTTCTGGGATAGCACACTATTCTGAGTTATAACTTTATATAATAGAATCACGTTTGTTCAATCTTTACGTTACCGACAGCTTAAAAGGAACGCATTCTCTAGGGCGCCGCACTGTAGTTAATGCCACGGTATTTGATTTTGATACCGTAATAAGGTTTATTTTGATCTGTTTGATCATAATCAGTAATTAAAGTAAAACATAGTCGTTTATACTGTGTGGTGCCGCCGGCTCAGAATACCACCACCACATCTCCTCCTGTGGGTGTCGTAAATTTCGACTCAGGGATTAGCCAGAGGATGGGCAGCAGCATCCTTCGAGTACTTTAACAACTCAACTGCGATCGCCAACCCGTCTGACAAGCGTGGCGATTATGGCGAAACCTCCCAATGAGCCCACAACGTACCCATATCGGTCGTTGTGGCGATCTTTGAGGGAGGCCTGTGTCCAGCAGTGGACTTTATGAGGCCGAAATGATAGTCGTATGGGTATTCAACACGATGTCAGTAATAAATTTTTACTTCCTTCCGTCCAGCTGTAAAATTAGAAACATGAATATAAAGAATATGAAAGAGTCATTATTTTGGGGTATCTAGTACCCCATATCTTTGACTAGTTACCCGCTTGGTACTTTGCTGGTATTAAGTGAAATCTTTAGCCACTATCGTCACACAAATGAGTTAAAATTATCACTGAATCTACCTTAACCTCAGCAGCGTCAGCGCCGGGTCACTTACTATGTTTTTAAAATAGTTTGGTTAACAACATACATATAAATAATATCAAGAACAGACGCTTCACGCTGCAGACGTACTGCAGTGTGTGAACATGCCGTAGACAAACCTAACCATTCTCTTTGTTTGGATCGAACTTTACTGATATTATGTTCCAAGAATGTTGGGTGAGGCAATTGAAATAAAGAAAACATAATATTTTCCATAGAGAAGGTGGTTGGCAGGTACCGCCGGTTTGGAATTCTATAATAAAAAGAATACAATTCCAAAATACCGCATTGATAAACATCCAGACACAGCGTGCATCTAAATGGTGCGGTATATAAAAATCTGTAACGACGCCACGTCACCTTAGAAATTCTGTGACCACGAACGCTAAAAAGTTTTCGAAACGTTATCAAAAATAGCCTTCTTTATTATATACGCGTTTTATTATAATGATATTAAAAATAAAAATACCCATGCGACTACCCAAAAATGTTCTGAGTGATCTCTTTATAGCCACAGGTTGCTTCAAGCGTACCATAACCACATGCCAAACAAATGTCAAAGTTGAATGAAAATATGAAGTTCCATTCAGACGAACGACATCGCGGCCGCAATTGCAATCACTCACGGCTCTCACACGCAAGTGGCCGACCACATCACGACCACTGTGTGCGCGCCTTTCCTCTGCTCATCTTCCCACATATATTTAGTGACCCCAGCAGCATTTTTGCCGTTGTAGTGTGGTGTTAGTTGCGGCACGTCTCACGTGAACCGAGCCCAAGATCACAAGTCATATCTAGAATCCTATCTCCATGCACTTGCCGGCCGAAGTAATACTGACTGCGGTTTATTGACGATCACGGCTCCGATATTGGTTTTATTGGCTTCGTAGAATTGTTAACGGTCTTGCAAGAGACAAGTTATAGGGGACGTAATTAAAATATAGAGAGAAAATAAGACAGATTTTCACTGGCGGTGGTAGTCTCTTCTGGCATGAGTCGTGCTATAGGTTTATAGTTTGTTTTCCCAAACGATACAACACGGGGTTCTTCGAAATGGGCATGTAAAGATTTTCACAGGATCGGCAACGCACGAGTTAGACCTCTGGTGTTGCAAGTGTTCATAGTTTGCCGTGTGCTGCCGGCTCAGAATTCCACCACCCCATCTCCTCCCGTGGGTGTCGTAAAAGTCGACTAAGGGATTATGGCAAAACCCCCAATGAGCCCACAACACACCCATATAGGTCCTTGTGGTGATCTTTAGGGGGGGGCCTGTGTCCAGCAGTGGACTTCATTCGATCGAAATAATGATAGGTTACGGTATCAAGGATGGCGGGCGCGCAGATCGGGGAGTATACGTTCTCATATTAAGTCACTCTCGGAAAGACGGCGGCACGCACGTGGTTGTGTGCCGCCTCATGCGCAGCATAGCGCACAGCGAAGCTTGCAGGGATCCTACCCGAGAAGTAACCAGGGGCGGCCTATTTACAGTCCTCTTCCCTCCGCTAGAGAGATCCCCTCCGAGATGTGCCTAATGGCGTGGCACCAATGGGCGCCTCTAGTGTGATCTGACGAGGACCTGGAGTCCCACTTCGGTGCCGAAGGTGATCGCCCCAATAGTTTTAGTCGGTAGGAGTCCGATATGCCCCTTCGCCCTTCCCCGGGGCGAAGGAAGTTCCATGTAGAATTTCCACTGGATACCAATAAAAAAAAGGCGTCCAGCATGCCCCTTCGCCCTTCCCCAGGATCCACCCCGGAAGTTCATGATGAAATTCCACTATGCCAATAAAAAATAAATACAAAAGGTTACGGTAACCGCTTAATATCAGGCGAGCCATATGCTTGTTCGCCATCTTAGTGGTATAAAAAAAGAAAAGTACCACCGCAATGTCAGTTTTTTTAATTTTTTAAACGTTGCCCCACACTAGTATTTCTCCTGTGTCGTGGGTGCGTTTACAGACATGAATTCCACATACAATACACCCAGACCCGGAACAACTACCTGCAGGTCATACAAATATTTGTTCCGTGTGGGAATCGAACCCACGACCCGGAGCGCAGCAGCCGACTGTATCAGCCACTGCACCAACCGTGCCGTCTGAACGTCTGAATATTCTGACGCCAAGCAGCAGTGTTTAAACTTTGGACATTACAGTGTTCCGGTTTGAAGGGTACTGTAACTAGTGAGTGAAAATACTGGGAATAAGATACTTAATAACGAATATCTTGAAGTGACGAACGCAGTTTGGTGTCACGCCGGACCAGTCCTGGCAAGCATTATTGTCGTTATTAGCAGGCGTGACGCTGATATCAAGGGAATGACTTGCTTGTCTCGGGTACTGGGTATAAAAGGAATAAATAAATAATACCTTGAAAGAACTCAAAAAACACGCTATTGTAGATAACCGAACTAAAAAGTAGAAAATATTTTTTTAAATCACAATAGAGTGATTAACAAAAAAATCATTTTATTGTTAAAAGGTGCTTGACATCAATTGTCGTAAATATTTGTGGGAATATTTGTAAAAGTAGCGTCATCATGAAAATATCTGATAAAGTACCCCACGCTTTATTACAATGGATGGTTTTTTTTTTGGTAGTAATAAATTTTTACTTCCTTCTCGTCCAACTGTAAAATTAGAAACATGAATATAAAGAATATGAAAGAGTCATTATTTTGGGGTATCTAGTACCCCATATCTTTGACTAGTTGCCCGCTTGGTACTTTGCTGGTATTAAGTGCAATCTTTGGCCATTGTCGTCACACAAATAAGTTAAAATTATCACTGTATCTACCTCAACCTCAGCAGCGTCAGCGCCGGGTCACTTACTATGTTTTTAAAATGGTTTGGTTAACAACATACATATAAATAACATCAAGAACGTCTGTTCTTGATATTATTTATATGTATGTTGTTAACCAAACCATTTTAAGCATCTGCTTCACGCTGCAGACGTACTGCAGTGTGTGAACATGCCGTAGACAAACCTAACCATTTTCTTTGTTTGGATCGAACTGATATTATGTTCCAAGAATGTTGGGTGAGGCAATTGAAATAAAGAAAACATTATATTTTCCATAGAGGTGGCTGGCAGGTACCGCTGGTTTGGAATTCTATAATAAAAAGAATAAAATTCCAAATAACCGCATTGAAAAACATCCAGACACAGCGTGCATCTAAATGGTGCGGTATATAAAAATCTGTAACGACGCCACGTCACCTTAGAAATTCTGTGACCACGAACGCTAAAAAGTTTTCGAAACGTTATCAAAAATAGCCTTCTTTATTATATACGCGTTTTATTATAATGATATTAAAAATAAAAATACCCATGCGACTACCCAAAAATGTTCTGAGTGATCTCTTTATAGCCACAGGTTGCTTCAAGCGTACCATAACCACATGCCAAACAAATGTCAAAGTTGAATGAAAATATGAAGTTCCATTCAGACGAACGACATCGCAGCCGCAATTGCAATCACTCACGGCTCTCACACGCAAGTGGCCGACCACATCACGACCACTGTGTGCGCGCCTTTCCTCTGCTCATCTTCCCACATATATTTAGTGACCCCAGCAGCATTTTTGCCGTTGTAGTGTGGTGTTAGTTGCGGCACGTCTCACGTGAGCCGAGCCCAAGATCACAAGTCATATCTAGAATCCTATCTCCATGCACTTGCCGGCCGAAGTAATACTGACTGCGGTTTATTGACGATCACGGCTCCGATATTGGTTTTATTGGCTTCGTAGAATTGTTAATGATCTTGCAAGAGACAAGTTATAGGGGACGTAATTAAAATATAGAGAGAAAATAAGACAGATTTTCACTGGCGGTTACCACTACTACCGTCTCTTCTGGCATGAGTCGTGCTATAGGTTTATAGTTTGTTTTCCCAAACGATACAACACGGGGTTCTTCGAAATGGGCATGTAAAGATTTTCACAGGATCGGCAACGCACGAGTTAGACCTCTGGTGTTGCAAGTGTTCATAGTTTACGGTTCATAGTTTGCCGTGTGCTGCCGGCTCAGAATTCCACCACCCCATCTCCTCCCGTGGGTGTCGTAAAAGTCGACTAAGGGATTATGGCAAAACCCCCAATGAGCCCACAACACACCCATATAGGTCCTTGTGGTGATCTTTAGGGGGGGGGGCTGTGTCCAGCAGTGGACTTCATTCGATCGAAATAATGATAGTTTACGGTATCAAGGATGGCGGGCGCGCAGATCGGGGAGTATACGTTCTCATATTAAGTGACTCTCGGAAAGACGGCGGCACGCACGTGGTTGTGTGCCGCCTTATGCGCAGCATAGCGCACAGCGAAGCTTGCAGGGATCCTACCCGAGAAGTAACCAGGGGCGGCCTTTTTACAGTCCCCTTCCCTCCGCTAGAGAGATCCCCTCCGAGAGGTGCCTAAAGGCGATGGGCGCCTCTAGTGTGATCTGACGAGGACCTGGAGTCCCACTTCGGTGTCGAAGATGATCGCCCCAATAATTTTAGCCGGTAGGAGTCCGATATGCCCCTTCGCCCTTCCCCGGGGCGAAGGAAGTTCCATGTAGAATTTCCTCTGGATACCAATAAAAAAAAGGCGTCCAGCATGCCCCTTCGCCCTTCCCCAGGATCCACCCCGGAAGTTCATGATGAAATTCCACTATGCCAATAAAAAATAAATACAAAAGGTTACGGTAACCGCTTAATATCAGGCGAGCCATATGCTTGTTCGCCATCTTAGTGGTATAAAAAAAGAAAAGTACCACCGCAATGTCAGTTTTTTTAATTTTTTAAACGTTGCCCCACACTAGTATTTCTCCTGTGTCGTGGGTGCGTTTACAGACATGAATTCCACATACAATACACCCAGACCCGGAACAACTACCTGCAGGTCATACAAATATTTGTTCCGTGTGGGAATCGAACCCACGACCCGGAGCGCAGCAGCCGACTGTATCAGCCACTGCACCAACCGTGCCGTCTGAACGTCTGAATATTCTGACGCCAAGCAGCAGTGTTTAAACTTTGGACATTACAGTGTTCCGGTTTGAAGGGTACTGTAACTAGTGAGTGAAAATACTGGGAATAAGATACTTAATAACGAATATCTTGAAGTGACGAACGCAGTTTGGTGTCACGCCGGACCAGTCCTGGCAAGCATTATTGTCGTTATTAGCAGGCGTGACGCTGATATCAAGGGAATGACTTGCTTGTCTCGGGTACTGGGTATAAAAGGAATAAATAAATAATACCTTGAAAAAACTCAAAAAACACGCTATTGTAGATAACCGAACTAAAAAGTAGAAAATATTTTTTTAAATCACAATAGAGTGATTAACAAAAAAATCATTTTATTGTTAAAAGGTGCTTGACATCAATTGTCGTAAATATTTTTGGGAATATTTGTAAAAGTAGCGTCATCATGAAAATATCTGATAAAGTACCCCACGCTTTATTACAATGGATGGTTTTTTTTTTGTTAATCACTCTATTGTTATGTTTGTCACTTTAATATTAAAATCTAAGCAACTTACGTTACGGGCGCCTCCTGCGGGACACGGACCTCGGCTTAGGGCGTTGCTGGGGATAAAAAGCTATTGTTTTGGGGACAGCTGGATCGGTATTATTTAAAATGTATTAAGGGACATTAAAAACTACAGGCACCCCACGCTTTATAACACATTTTTTTTTGTTAATCACTCTATTGTAATTTTAAACTTACTGAAAATTATTTTCTACTTTTTAGTTCGGTTATCTACAAACCCGTGTTTTTTTTAAACTATTATTTATTTTAAACTAGGTACTTACTTCATCATCTACATATCAGCCAAAGGATGTCCACAGCTGAACAAAGACCTCCCTATGGATTTCCACAACGAGCGGTTACATGTCATCTGTCGACCTCGTTGGAGATCGTCCTACAAAGCGTTTTTACTTACTTTAATCAAAAATCATTTGACACGGTACTGCGCATATGCTCACCCATGTATGTAATCTGCAACGCTTAACATTAAGTTCCTCTTGTGTGCGGCTCAGTATTTTCACCCGGTCCGTTTATATTCAAACAAGGTCAAGTGGAAAATTACTGAGTTTAAAGAGTCTGAATTCGTTGCCACGCTCGTATTTGATGTTAAGCTCATACGTAATGCATATGTATTTATCTTAAACCCTCTCCGACCACAAAGGAGCGTACATATATATTTTGATACAACTACAGTAGTGACACTACACAAAATGACAAGAATTAGGCATTTTTAAATTTCAAAAGTATTTCACGACAAATAGCTAAAATGTACTTCATCAGATCAACCATAGAACGTCAACTGCTGAACAAAGGCGACGCCTGTAGATTTTCATAATTGTGTCATAATTTCGGGATGAATTTGCTAGAATTTACCACGCTTAGCAGGCAGCTTGGTGTGCGCAGTATGGTTACTGTTCCACAGAATGGACGCTGCTGCCCATTTCTCAGGTTTAGAGGCCCTTAGTCGCCTTTTACGGCATCCACGGGAAGAGATGGAGTATATTCTTAATACATATAGGCAGACAGCACACGATTAAATCATGATTTAATTTCCATTTCCCATTCTATTTCCCATGTGCAAAATATGACTGTACTGACACTCAAAAAAGTCACGCTAGTCTTCATAACCGTATTATAAAACGAAGTCTAAATCTCACAAAAGTATACAATTTACTCGATCGTAAAGATCTTAGACCTTTCGAAACTCCCATAATGTTTTTTGCAGAATAAGCGAGAGTACTTCATATTTTAATAAAACCAGCTTTGAATAGGTACTTATTACATTGTTTACTGCTTAAAAACAATAAAGACGAAATGTAAAATTAAGTTTATTTTATGTTGTACCATTACGAAATGTTTAGAACTTCTGGTCACGGATGTACTTAAATGTAAATGGCTCATAAACATTAAATTTCTTGGTTTGAATATGGTTTAAGCTGGCTTTATTTCTTTCTGAACCTTTTAATGCAGCGAATGAACAGTCGACTTAGTAAAAAGGAATAGAGTACGGTGTAGAGTCTTTGTGAGAAAACTTTTAGAGGAATAGCGGCTGAAATTATAATCGATCTAATCTAAAAACTTTGGATTTAAGATTTCGAACTTGATCTGTTTGTGCTAGGATCACACTTAACACAAAAACAGACAAATCCTCAATTCCAAATTCAAAGATTTTGGATTAGATTGATTATTCATTTTAGCCGTAACATGTCATCATAACCGTTGTGACTGCACAACTTTTTTGCTTAAATTAATTCACGTTGTATGTGTGAGTTTCCTATTCGAATTATAAAATAATTATTAACTAGGATTTTTTCTTGTTTAAGTTTACGTACGTGTATTAATAAATTTATTTATGTCTTAATAATGATGGGGTATTTTATTAATTATTTTCTTTCATTCGTCAAAAGTTATATTATTTATCATGCGTCACAAATTTAGTACTATTACAGTAGGAGCATATGAAATCCACTTCAAATATGTTGTCATCATCATCATCATATCAGCCGAAAGACGTCCACTGCTGAAGAAAGAACTCCCCCATAGATTTCCACAACGACCGGTTACATCCTACAATTCCCAGATATCTTCACCGGGTCATCCGTCCAACTCGTTGGTCATCCCACGATGCGTGGTCTCCACTTGAGAACCTTTCCGCTCCAACGGCCATCGGTTCTACGAGCAATGTGCGTACATGCCCATGCCCAGCCTCAGCTTACTAAGTTTTACCGCTATATAAGCAACAATCTTTTTTTAAGTATTAGTATTAAGGTAATAAGAGCATATAGCACGTAAGGTGCCGTGTGGAGCTAGCGAAGAATACCACCACCCCATCTCATCCCGTGGGTGTCGTAAAAGGCGACTACGGGATTAGCCGGAAGATGAGCAGCAGCGTCCTTCGAGTACATTACAAATTAACAGCGATCGCCAACCCGCCTGCCAAGCGTAGCGATTATGGCAAAACCCCCTAATGAGCACACCACACTAACCCATAGCGGTCGTTGTGGCAATATTTGGGGGAGGCTTCTGTCCAGCAGTGGACGTTTTTCGGCTGAAATGATAGCGCGTTAAATCCAAGGTATACATTATCTGTAATCCGAGAAAAAATACTTGATACCAAAATTTGATTACTATTATTTCAAATACATAAAAAGTCGATGTTTATTGTTTTTAGATAATTAATATTAAGTGTCTTTCTATTCACAGGTTTCGATTGCGGTCTTTTGATAGGGTAACGTAGGGGACATGGGTCTAACAAACACAGAGCACATTTAGTTTTTTTAAAATCTAAAATGTAATGGCACACTTACCCCCCACTCTCCATGGCTGCACTATAGAAGTAAAGTTACGAATTGTCCCCGATGATACAGGACTATTGTGTGACATGGTGGCTATAATGATAAGGTCTATTGCAATGAGTGTTGTATGGACTAAAAACTTTGACTTAAAAGAAACATATACAACATATATTAAAAATATTCATCATGATAAATTTGTAAAAACATTGACCCAAACAAAATGTTGCTGTTATTTTTCAAGGTAAAACTTATTCCTCCCACAGTAGTAATGCTACGTTAATGGCCTTGCCAAAAATATGTCTTTTCATTTTCCCGAAGACTCTAGGGTCATAACGCCAAAGAATACACAACAATAGATCTTATATACAAAGAATTTAATAAATATTGAGACCGGCTGTCAGGCACGCCGCTAATTTCAACGACACTTTTCAACGTTAATTTTATTTTTCCCAGCGGTACAAGAGCTTTGAGAGATGGTACGTTCTTTCATATTAAAAAAAATAATTTTTCTATTGTTTTTTCTTTTATGGTGTAGAAGGCAAACTTAAAAGGTTAAAGCAAACGAGCTTGCGAGACTAGACCCGGAACAACTACATGCAGATCATACAAATATTTGTTCCGTGCGGGAATTGAGCCCATGACCCGGAGCACAGCAGTCGACTGTATCAGCCACTGCACCAACCGTGCCGCTTTTAGGGTGGACATACACTTTTTTCTTGAAGGCCCCACGTCGTATGCCTGCCATATTTGTTAGGGGGTTAGGCTTCCCGTATTCATCACACACCATACGAAACACAACAATGTTTCTACTTCACGCCGGTGTTCTGTGATAGCGTGGCCCATCCTCGGTCGAGCCAGCCCATTTGCGAGTTCTAGTCAGCCGATAATTTAAGCTAGGCTCTTCCACGCTCTCTAGTGTGATCTTGCGAGGACCTGGAGCCTCCCTTCGGTGCCGAAGATGACCGCTCCAGTGGTTTTAGCCGGTAGGAGTCCGGCATACCCCTTCGCCCTTCCCCGTGGCGAAGGAAGTTCCATGTAGAATTTCTACTGGACACCAATAATAAAATAAATAAAAATAAAGGCTTTTCCACGCACAAGAACATGTCTTATTTTGTGGGTAAGATCATATATAAAACACAGGACAAGTGTGAGCTGAACTCGCGTGTAGAGGGTACCGAAATTGCTAAATATATTGTCTATTGTTGAATTCGGCTTGTACCAATAACTTATCTCAAGAAGAAACTTCATAGTTGAATAACATGTTTTCCCATACATTCCAATTGCAAACGTAATGACCATGATATTTTAAGACCATAGATATTTTATAAATTTTCCTGTAATCTACAGGTAAATAGCTATCATTTATATTAATTTCAAAATTTTAGGTTCCGTAGTTTCAGAGATGGGTAAATATTTATATCTTAAAATTATAAAATAAATATATTTGAGACCCTCACAATAAGCCCTTCTATTTCCTATATTAAACGGTGCAGTTTGCAAAACTTTACTCTTTAATTTTCTATATTGCCCCTCAAAACTGGCCCCCATTTTCAAAATTAATTTATTTATGTTACACGCCCGTGTTTGGGTCGCAGAAATCCATATGTGTACCAAATTTCAACTTAATCGGTCGAGTAGATTCGGAGCATATTGGCTGTGAGTGACGGACAGACAGTCATACACACGAGTGATCCTATAAGGGTTCCGCCGTTTTTTGTTTTGGTCGTTCAGAACCCTAAAAGCTATTTGTAAGGGATTCAACTTAAAAGTAGTTCTGTTGGTGTAGCTTATTCACGATATCGTAGCTTTAAATTGAGCTACAACCAACGACAGACAATAGTATAGGCTACAAGCCTTTTTTTATTACTTTTTTATCTTTGTCCCCGCGGGGCAGTGCAATGTGTATGGAGGACGTGCATTATGTTTATGTTTTTCGTTCTACCATGCGCCAAGACGCGCTTTAATATCTAGCTAGGACAAAGATTAGTTTGTATTTTTGTTTACACTTATTCAGTCCCTTACTGTCCCTGCTGGGCACGGACCTTTTCTCACGATGAGCAAGGTTAGGCCTTAGTCTACCACGCTGGCCTAGTGGGTGGGCGGACTACACGCACCATTGAGAACATTCAGGAGCCCTCTTAGGTATGCAGGTTTCCTCACGATGTTTTCCTTCACCGTTAACACAAGTGATAATCAAATTCTGCTCCGCTCGTGAATTCGAAAAGTCAGAGGTGTGGGCCAAAATCAAACTCAGATCCTCCTGTATGGAAGGGAAGCCTTCAACCTATTGGCAGTGCTGTAGTAGTGATAATCTAGTAGGTAATCACTACTACAGCACTTTTTTCTTTGGGTATATATAAATTTTCGTTTTACCTTTTTTATATCTAAACTAGTCTTTTATATCTAACGTTGGCCTGCCTTTTTCATGGCGATCAATTGATCGGTATAGATGTTGATATGCTGCAACGAAATTTAGGGGCGAGTGACGACAAAGTGAACAGCATAAAACCTTCTCCATGAAAAAATACATAAATGGGCCAAATTTAATAGTGATCGGTTAAACTGTGTCGCAGATTTTTGTCTGAAACAGATATTCCAACATCCGTTGCACAAATTTTTTAACTTGAATTGTTAGTATGGGTAAAATCTTGCAACTGAATTTTAAAACAGTCATGGGGCTACTACCTTTTGAGCTCTAATGTCGCATACACGTTTAGTTTGGATGACAATGCCTGGTCAGCTAAATGACTTCATTCTAAATTCAATCCGGGTCGAGGGTACGATTCCCGCACGGAACAAATATTTGTATGATCTGCAGGTAGTTGCTCTGGGTCTGGGTGTATTGTGTGTGGAATTTGTGTCTGCAAATGCACCCACGACACAGGAGAAATCCTAGCGTGGGGCAACGTTTTAATAAATAAAAAAACAAAAAAAAACATTGCTCGGGATTAGATGACAATGCAATATTAACTAAATAATTACTTAATTTTGTTTTTATATGAAACGTTTGAACGTTGAAGAAGGTTGCTGAGTCCGACTGGATGCGGAATGCTGATGACTAGATGTTGTGGCGCACGCTATGAGAGGCCTTTGTCCAGCAGTGGACCGATATGGGCTGATGATGAAACGTTTTAAAACCGCACTAAAAAGCATAAATTAATTACTCCCACGAAAAACTTGGGGTGCACGCTACAGAAAACTGATTGAATTGTTCACCCAATAAAAGTCACTGACAATTTTATTGCAAATTACATTAACTGTTGTGTGTTTTCTCAACGACGCTACTCCCTACGCCCTTATCATTATCTACTCCATGCGCTCTACGTTTTCATTTCAAATCTTGCTGGGCTAGGAGAAATTACTTTAATTACCTTTTAGTCCGTTTTAAAAACAAAGCATTTAAAAAAGTTATGAGTTCTTTCTTACTTTCTTATATTTACAAATAAATAAAATTGAAATGTCTGTTTGCAATGTCAAAATAACAGCTTTTTACTTAATGCATATGAAAGTATGTACGGGACATATAACAAAAAAACAATTTTTAAATTTTTTGTCTGTCTGTCTGTTTGTTCCGGGTAATCTCCGAAACGGCTGGACCGATTTTGACGGGACTTTCACTGGCAGGTAGCTGCTGTTCTAAGGAATAACTTAGGCTACTTTAATTTTAGAAAAATAATTAGGGTTCCGCGCAAAAACCCTTGAAATCCAATATATATATTCTATGTCAAGTGTCTATGTCGAAGTACTCTAAATTCCTTTTAAATTAAATGCGGGTGAAACCGCGGGTCCCAGCTAGTATTATATAAAGTCCGATTCTGAACTGCATTAGATTCGGACTCATTTGGATTACCTTAATTTACAACTGTTTACTCAGCGTCATCGCGAGCAAACCCGGTGATATACACATGAGTAAAGCCGTTCATACACATTAACATAACAAAGAGCTATCTGTCAGATGAAATCTGATTAATCTATCCCGATCTTAACCAGCAAAAAATCAACAAGAATGTTACCTACGAAAGTTATAACAAAATAGCTCTTTTTTGCATGAAGTAGTGAAAATGGGCTCTTATATACTTAATCTATGTCAGTCCAAAAACAGACAGTCTTTCAAAGTAAGAAGGTATTGGACACAACATCGTAGCCATAAGACGTCTACAGAATAACGGGGTGGGCCCAGTAGATTTCCACAATTGTTTCGTCATTTTGGAAGAAATTTACCAGTAGGTACTCACAACGCTTGGCAGGCGGGTTGGTGAGCGTTGTATAGCTACTATTCCATAGATGGGACGCTGCTTCTCCTGGTTTAGAGCCCCTTAGTCGCTTTGTACGTGGAACACGGGAGTAGATGGCGATTGAGACTGACTATAGTCATACAGGTGAAGGAAAGCTTCGTGATGTAACTTGGATATAGCAGTCTAAAATCGCCAACATGCAGTGAGCAAGTGTGATGACAAATGTTCGGTCCTTCTCTGTATGAGAAGAGACCTTTGCCCAACAATGGGACAGTTGCAGGTGGTTATTATTATTTCCTTGTATAATACATTAGGCATATAGATATTACACGTTAGACGTAAGCGACTAGCGCACAACTGTTTGTCACCTTCAAAGGTCAGCCTTTATAATCATCATCATCATATTAGCCAAAAGACGTCCACTGCTGAAAAAAGGCCTCTCCCACAGAATTCCACAACTCAATAGAATGAATGATATAGAAACGCCTACAGGACTAACGGCCGAATACTGAAATGCCACTTAATATTAAGTCCCGCTTTAAATATTTGAGCTGCCCGGTTTCCTACCGAAAACGGGGTTCTCGAATAGCTACAACGAGACCTAATATTAAGTAGCGTTTCAGTATTCGGCCATGATAGAAACAAACCTTTATTTGTACATTAGTTATTATTTACATATTACAGAAGATAATGACATTTACCGTTAATCTTACCTTTTAACACGAGAGAAAAACGAAAAGAGTTGATATATAAAATTTTAGATTACATTTTACCTCCATTTTTGTGGTAAAAAAATCAAATATTCTGACGCTCAGTACGGTTAAGCTCTTGAAGTAACCTCAATAATCACACGCGTATAAACTTGTCATATACGCGGCCTAGTTCGTACAACCGCGTACAACTGAGAGCAAACAGTCCCTAATTGTCATAATCCTTAAAAACATTGGTACTCGACAAAACATATACTTCTTTACTTATTCCTTTGCAAAAGGATTTATTTGTTTAACCGTATAATTGCATTTTATTTCGTCGCTCTTTGAGGTTATTTAATAAAAGGTTAACATCTTTAAGGATTAAGTACATTGTGCCCGTGGGGTGCCTCGTTACTTTTGTTGTCCAAACGAATTGTTGGTTCGACTACTTTTATAACCGCAAGCTATACAACGTATAAGATTATTAGTGAGGACATTTTAAGGGATGAATGAACTCATCATAACATACAACGTCAGCGGTGGGTGCAAACCTGAAATAATGAAAACAAAAAAAAACCGGGTTGCACTCCGGGAGTGCCGACAGAAGTGAAAATTTTATAGCAATAAATGTTTTGTTTTTTATTTATCTAGACGCGTTTGCGGTCTGCTATATGTACATACATATATGCACACACTATAGCTGCGTCTCGTAACGGTGTCGCGAGTCCAGAGATTTTATCTCATCTAAAAATATGCGTACCGCGTTAAAAGAAGTTTTCACTTCAAATAGCGTCTCGTAACGGTCTCGCGCGTCCAGAGATTTTATCGCATCTAAAAATATGCGTACCGCGCTAATAGAAGTTTTCACTTCAAAAACGCTTTTCCATACACTGTCGAGCGACATCAATGACTTTATGCAGAACAGCTGCTTTTTTCGAGATTTCAGCACTGCTTCCACATTAAAAGTTGTTCTTTATGATGATTCACCCCGTAAAAAAACAGCTATTAATGTTGTACCTTACACAGAATGTAAGTGGCAACGTACCGAAAACTTTGGGAAGAGGTGTAACCTCTGTAACGTACAAACTTTCACGTTCACCACCATCATATCAGCCAAAGAACGTCCACTGCTGAACAAAGGCCTCCCCACAGATTTCCACAGTCCTGTCGTCTTTTTGGGGGGTATTTGTCACGCTAGGCAACTTTGCAGGTGGGTTCGTTAGCGCAGCACTCCACAGAAGGGACGCTGCTGCCCATATTTCTGGTTTCGAGTCCCTAAAACTCACTAAAACTAAAAAGTCACTAAAACGGCTCAACGGATTCTAATGAACGTTGACACAGAGGTAGATTATTTCGTGTCAAATAATATAGGTGTCTTTTATTTTAATGACAAGAAATTTGTTTTCAATAATTCAAATTTCACCGCCCATTAGTGCCACTGGCTCAGGCGTGTCAAGCATGAGGGCGAGTAAATTTTCCTAACGATACCTGTATTTTGTAGTACGCCAGTAATTGGGTCGCGGTGTGATATATGATAGCGGACGCCCCTTGTAAAATAGTGATATAGAGCTGCTATCATCATATCAACCAAAGGACGTCCACTGCTGAACAAAGGCCTCCCCAATAGATTTCCACAACGAGTTCCATGTAGAATTTTCACTGGACACCAATAAAAAAAAGGGTCGTATACTAAATCACATGCATTATTTCTGTGTGGTGCCCAGATTAAAAATCTAGCACCATTCTATCTCCTTCCAAGGATATCGTAACAGGTGACTAAGCGACCCTAATCTAGAAGGATAGGTAGCACGGTCCAATTCTGTAAAACATAGCCATACTGCACGCCATGCCCCTTAATCCTTCCCCGAGGTTTCCTCCACCTTTATGAGGAATTTCTACTAAGCCCAATAAAAAACAAAAACGGGGGCTCAGGCGTGTTGGACCTGGGAGTAGAGACGGTTGCTACGCCGACGCCGTTTCGATCGGCTGTCTCCTGATCGCGCTCTACAGTCTCCTTCTGGAGCATGACGCTCTCGCATAGACCACAGCACTCCAATTTTCATGCTTTTATAACATAGCCGACACTACTGCCGGCAGAGAGAGATCTTGTTCGATCAGATCGACCAGAAAACGACCGGTTACCTGCAACCAGTATCCAAGGATTTCCAGAGACCTTCACCAGGTCGTCCGTCCATCTCGTTAGAGGCTGTCTCACGCGATTTCCACCCGAGAACCTTTTTGCCGCAACGGCCATCAATATCCAGCTGTATCTAGTACTTACTAGATGCCGACCTCACGTTGGTAAAAGGCTAGGCAGAAGATGAAGTAAGAGTATATAATTTAATTTACATTGTCGACACAACCCCTATTGTAGCCGGGCTTTGAAAATAAAGTTGCAGTTTCATTGTATTCCTTCGTATATACATACGCGGTATGAAAGCGCCCATTCAAGCGGATACACACGAATGAACGTATGTATGTAATTGTTTTACAAGTCTTTGTACGCCGTGAATATTATATCTACGTTGGTAACCATTCTCTCGAAAACGGCCGCCATGATTGTAGTTGCCACGTTATCAAAGATTTAAGTCACAATATTATGTCACTTTTTATACCATGCACGACCAGCATATCATAAATACTTAAGCTAATTGCCAGTACTCACCACTCTTGGCAGGCGGTTTGGTGAGTGCAGTATGACTACTGTTCCACAGTAGGGACGCTACTGCCCATCCCTCTGGCTTAGAGTCCTTTAGTCACCTTTTACGAAATCCACGCGAAGAGATGGAGTGGTGCTATATTCTCAATCCGGAAACCACACGGAATGTAAAATTAAGGAGAATAAATTATTGAAATAAATTCACGGATTTTTCGCGTTATTAATAATGTACATGCGTTATTAGTTAATATACACACTGAATGGACTAGTTGGTAATTAAAGGGTAGGGACGATATAAATTCCCTCACAGACTATTTGATCCGTGGCTTCAGGTCAGTTTTAGCATCGCCTAAATCGCCCGGTTAAGCAGCCACATTTCCCTAAAATTCCTAAGAGAGGCATAACTAAAAGAAACCTTCAGTCTACCCGTGACCATGAACAGAAAGCATTCAAAACTTCGAGAAATCAGGAAGTAAATATGTATTTCAAAACATCATATGCTCGTATGGATTTGCTGCACTTATGTGCATATTAAGTATGTACATAATTAATAACGTGACAAGATCCGTATGTTTATTTTAGTTTTTCATGTACCTCATCATTTCGGCCGAGTGAAGTCCACTGCTGGACACAGGCCTCCCCCAAAGATCACCACAACCACCGATATGGATGTGTTCTCGCTCATTGGGGGGTTTTGCCATAATCGCCACGCTTGGCAGGCGGGTTGGCGATCGCAGTTGAGTTGTTAATGTACTCGAAGGACGCTGCTGCCCACCCTCCGGCTAATCCCTTAGTCGACTTTTACGACACCCATGGGAGAAGATGGGGTGGTGGCATTCTGAGCCGGCACCACACGGCATCATGTACCTATATTCGAGTTAATATCATCAAATTAAGACAATAATTTAATTAATCCCAAAAATCCACGATGTTATCTGTCAGTAAATATACTACTAGCTAATACTGACGAACCTATAATAAAAATGACAAAGAAAAATAACAAAATGGTAAACAGTGAAACGACTTATAATGAAAATGATAAATTGGTTCTTGTGTCACGTCACCGGCCTACCGTGTTTCCGACATGATTAAGCTTTTAAGCTCTGTAAAAAGATGAGAAAAAAGATTAGAATTGAATTAGTATTTCAACATTAATTACAATTTATTGATCTGTCATATAATCGTTAAGGCTATATAAACATTTACCAAAGCCATTTGGTTAGAGTTCTTTTAAAAAACTTCACAGGTGAATCTTTAAAGCGGTAGTTTACGATATTATATTATTATATTTATTGATGGTAACGTTTAAGTCATATTTCTTTGCCAGAACATTCAAAACCATGCATGCATGCATACGAACATGTAATTATTATTAACCCCAGTGATAGCAGCGAGAATACGTCACTGATAATGAATATGTTTAGAGCTTCGATCAGAATAATTATGACATTCGCCTCCAAATAAAACAAAATATCTTTTACAATTATTAATAAAAAGAAATAATCACTTTCTAGCGCAAAATATTACATATCAGTTGGGGTGTCTGAAGTTTT
Organism: Diloba caeruleocephala; assembly: GCA_947459985.1. Lineage (NCBI taxonomy): Eukaryota > Metazoa > Arthropoda > Insecta > Lepidoptera > Noctuidae > Diloba > Diloba caeruleocephala. The sequence goes on along the minus strand of OX381627.1, from coordinate 6,667,246 downwards.
GCCTCATTTTACTTACACGTTGTAGAGGAGATTGAAAGAACCTTTTCTGAAACGAGGTACGATCCCCACTAGTAGTGCTGCCATAAATTATGTACTGCGGCGTTATGAGATCCTGGTACCGGCGGGGTATGATTAGAGGTGGTTGCGGAGCATTCCATTTTCATATAAGCGCAACATTAAATGGGAAAGGAACTTTATTAACTAGCTGAACACGATTTTGTATTAGATACAGTGCAGTGGTTGATACAGTCGGCTGCTGCACTCCGGGTCGTGGGTTCGATTCCCGCACGGAACAAATATTTGTATGATCTGCAGGTAGTTGTTCCGGGTCTGGGTGTATTGTGTGTGGAATTTGTGTCTGTAAACGCACCCACGACACAGGAGAAATCGTAGTGTGGGGCACCATTCTAATAAAAAATAAATAAAGAAAACGCTTTATTTCTAACAGAGTATATCAAAGCAAATTTTACTCAGGTTTCATGTTTTAGTAGGAAAGAGCTTATGAGACGTGCCAGGTATAATCTAGCATTAGGACAAAGACCATTGCGATCACCGATTCGCCTGCCAAACGTGGTGATTATGTATGTATGTATCTTTATAAGGCCCATGTTTAGCATGTATATCAGCCAAAGGACGTCCACTGCTGAACGGAGGCCTCCCCCTTAGATTTCCACAACGAGCGGTCACATGCCGCTCTCATCCAACGACTCCCAGCGACCTTCGCCAGGTCGTCTGTCCACCTCGTTGGAGGGAGACTAACATGATACAAATTACCTAACTAAATATTACTGAGTATTTGCATACCTTGACATTAATTCAATTTCAACATTCATTCTTTCACTTCAATTATCAACGGATCGTGAAAAAAGAAAGTTGAATTATTCCAACGTCGCGAAGTTTGTATGAAACCATTAGTGTTTGTAAATAAAAAGACGAAAAGCTTTTAAAATGCGTCCAGAGTTCGTACCGATCCTATGAATATATATATATATACTGTATTTCAGAATTTAAATCGGCGAATAAGAGAACGACACGGCTCCGACGGTCAACGTGAAGATAGAGCTGTTCTTTGGACCCTTCATCATCATCATCATCATATCGGCCATTTATACGTCCACTGCTGAACAAAGGCCTCCCCCATAGATTTTCACAACTGTGTCATCATTTTTGGGGGTATTTGCTAATACTCACCACGCTTGGCAGGCGGGTCGGTGAGCGCAGTATGGCTACCGTTTCACAGAAGGGACGCTGCTGCCCATCCCTCTGGTTTAGATTCCCTTAGTCGCCTTTTACGACATCCACGGGAGGAGATGGAGTGGTGTTTTATTCTTAATCCAGACACCACACGGACCCTTCAGTCGATCGAAAATTATGTAGGAAACTTGTAGTTGGATGATTTTACTATAGTTTTTAAATTGTCTTTTTATTGTTTCACCTGCGCCCGTGCTGTGGGCAGAAATAAAAATATCTATCTTTCTTCTTTTTGTAGTAAATAATACCTAATTTATACATTTATGCTTAGAGTTATTCATTAACGTAATTAGTAAAATTGTACAAGAGGTGTCTGTTTGCTACATTCAGAACTCAAATTATTAATACCCGCTTTCTTTTTTTAATAATTGGTTTTTTTTAACGTTCTTGTTGCGAGTCATTCGCCTAGTGATAAGCGTCATACCTGCCTATATATTTTTTTATAATATATATAAGTGAATAGTTTATTTATTTATAATAAGGAACAGCAAACAGTTATATTATAAGAACTTACAACTAGTTAAACAAGATTGATACATATAACAATGCAACCCACAACGCTGTCCACAGGTTGACGTAAAAGTTTAAAAAAGAAGGTAAAATGAGTCGCTAGGAGGCTTCTGTAGCATTACTTACATAGGTAATTGTACGAGAGAAGTAAAAAAGTAAAAAAAAAAACGTAGTTTACAACCTTAAAAAGAAAATTGTATAATTGAAAGAAAGTTATAAATACAAAAAACACGCAGTCACAATTAATATTGCGATTGTCACTTCAAGTCTTAAAGGCTTATTCAATTTCTTGTAAATTAAACGGCTGGTAATACCGCGGGGTACAGCTATTTGTAATATAAATGCCCAAGTTCTGAAGGCCAAAGAAACAGGCAAGATACTACACCCGTTTATACTTAAACTTAGCCGGTAGTATTGTACCTGTTTCAAACTTGTAATTACATTAGCATGAATCCGCTATAACTAGTAAGTGCACCAATTTATTTTTAATTTGTTATAAAGAACGCTCTAGGATGTTTCTTGTGTCGTGGGTGCATTTACAGACATAAATACCACACACAATATACCCAGACCCGCGACCCGAAGCGCAGCAGCCGACTGTATCAGCCACTGCACCAACCGTGCCGTCAAATTGGGTATCTACGTTAAGTTGTTATTTAACGTTAATCATCAATGGGTTTATTTCACACCTTTTAAAGTATCGTTTAAAAATGACTATAATTCTAGAACGTAAACTTGATACAAGACAGGCCCTAAATTCGCTTAACGTTCACCGCTTCCTTGTGCTTAAGTTGGGAATAAGAAGCGGCGTAACAAGTCTATACTTTATTATATAAGAACAAAATCGTTACACACAATAACTGTGTTTACTACATATCAGCTATTACAAATTATCACACCATATCGGCCATACAATGTCCACTACTGAACAAAGGCCTCCCTCATAGATTTCCACAACTATGTCATCATATTGGGGGGAATTTTCCAGTACTCACCACGCTTGGCAGGCGGGTTGGTGAGCGCAGAATGGCTACTGTTCCACAGAAAGGACGCTGCTGCCCGGCTCTCTGGTTTAGAGTCCCTTAATCGCCTTTTACGACCTCCACGGGAGGAGATGTAGTGGTTTATAATTGGCTATATTCTTAAACCGGACACCACACGGATACAATTATTACACATTTGATTAATTATTTAATACTCAAGCACCACAAGCGATAGCAAAATCATTGAACGCTTCCAATATGCATCAAATTGATTATTTATTAAGCGCTTACACTATGACATGTTTAATCATATACCTAATGTAATATTTAGTCAAATATTAATTCAAAGTTTATATTTCAAATAGGCACCGTATGGTGGGCGCTAACGGCCGATATTAATAATCGACCTTTTAAATTCAATTTAGATTTAAGATTTTGAACGTATTCGTGTTAAGATCACAATTAACATGAAAATAGAAAATCCTCAATACCAAATCCAAAGATTGGTCGTAAGAATAGCACAACCCCATCTAATTTCGATCGGACGTAAAGGCGACTATGAGATAGAGATAAGTCGGAGAATGGGCTGCAGCGTTTTTCGAATACATTGATTACAACTCAACGTTGATCGCCAAACCGCCTACTAAGCGTGGGAATTATGGGAAAACCCCCCAATAAGCACACAAACTTAGACTGATTGTGATAGCAATCTTTTGGGGGAGGCCTATGTCTTTTTTTATAGATGGCCAGTGGAAATTATACGTGAACTTCCTTCGCCCCTTGGCAGGGCGAAGGGATATACCGGTCACCTACCGGCTAAAACCACTGGAGCGATCATGTTCGGCATCGAAGGGGGGCTCCAGATCCTCGTATGATCATACTAGAGCGGGGGAGGCCTATGTCTATCAGTCTTTCGGTTGAAATCATGAAAATTATTTTTAAAAGGCCCTTAAGGGAAATCAGCAGTTACGGTGACTGGTTCGGAAAAGTCAGTCCAAGGAAAAGAGGCTGATAAACTCAGTTTATAATAGTCAGAAAAGTAGTTTATTACAATTTTAATTCAATAAACTCTATTTATACTCGTCAAAAAGTAGTTTATTACAATTTTGATTATTTACTTTGACAAGAGGATGTAAGGGAGCAAAAATCCATCTCAGTGCTCCAAGTCAACCTCACCTGCTCGCGGTACATCCTGCTGAACAACGAACGAGGCACTGACGACCGACTAATGGCGGTATATCCATCCAAAAACCTGCGCAGCCAAAAATTCCACAGACTGGTGACGGGCAGCAGCGTCACCAGTGCGACTAGCTGCGCCCTGCGATCGCCAACACGCCTGCCCAGCGTGGCGATTATGGGCATACCCTTCAAATGACAGTACATAGCAGAAAACGGCCCCTAGTTCCCGGCCGCCCTGCTATCCCTGATCACGGTGGCGGTTATGGTAACGGCAGGGTAGGGGGTGCGAAGAATCCCCGGGTTACGGACAGCCGCCAACACCAACTGACCTTAGCAACGTACAACGGACGCACGCTACGACTCGACGAGCACCTGGCGCAGCTCGAAGAAGAACTCGGAAGGATAAGGTGGGATATTCTGGGGTTGTGTGAAGTCCGAAGAGAGGGAGAGGACACCGTCACCCTAGAGTCAGGCCACCTTATGTACTTCCGAGAGGGAGACCAGCTATCCCAAGGTGGCGTAGGGTTCCTGGTAAACAAAGCTCTTTCTGACAACGTTGTAGAAATCTCCAGTGTGTCGAACAGGGTAGCGTACCTCGTAATCAAGCTCACCAAGAGGTACAGCCTCAAGGTTGTGCAGGTTTACGCACCGACTTCGACATACTCGGATGAGGAAGTGGAAGCAATGTATGAAGAGATACATAAGGCCTTACATTTTACCACAAAGGCCCACTACAACGTTGTCATGGGAGACTTTAACGCTAAAGTGGGAGTACAGAATTGCAGTGAGTCGGTAGTAGGATCCCACGGTTTTGGCAGCAGGAATCTTAGGGGGCAAATGCTTGTCAACTTCCTCGAGAAAGAGGGGCTTTTCCTAATGAATTCGTTCTTTAAGAAACAGCCCCAAAGGAAGTGGACATGGCAAAGCCCCGACACTATGACCAAAAATGAGATCGACTTCATCATAACGGACAAGAAGCATATATTCAGAGATGTCTCCGTGATCAACCGATTTAACACTGGAAGTGATCACCGACTGGTTCGAGGCACTCTGAATATCGATTACAAGCTTGAACGTGTCCGTTTGATGAAGTCCAGGCTCCGACCTAACTTGCTCCAAACCGTGATGGGATCTGAAACATTCCAGTCAAAACTGGAAGACCGATTCGCTGCCGTGGAAACCACAGAAGACGTTGACCAGACCCTCGAGAATGTGGTAGGAATCCTCAGAGAGGAAGGTACGAGATTTTGCAGAATGCAGCGTAAAGGCAAGAAGTCGAAACTTTCGGAGGAGACTATAAAGCTTATGAAGGAACGACGTGAAAACCCACCAGTCACTTCGTCAGAATACCGGGCACTCAATACAAAAATAAATAAACTGGTACGACGTGACCTCAGGCGCTCCAACACTCTTTCTATAGAAAGGGCGATTGAGCAGAACCGGGGGTCGAAAGTGTTCGTCCAGAGTCTTGGGAGAAGCCACCTGACGAAGTTGACTACAACAGGAGGGGACGTCGTTGTTTCAAGGCCGGAGGTCCTTTTGGAAGTTGAAGACTTCTACAGCCAGCTATACGCTTCGCATGCTTCTCAACCTGACCCCGAAAATGAGGATTCCAGGGCCACATTGATCCGCCACTTCACTGAGGACCTGCCAGAGATCAGCCTAGACGAAATTGTGCTGGCTCTGAAGCAGCTTAAAAATGGAAAAGCCCCTGGGGAGGACGGAGTTACAACGGAGCTCCTAAAAGCTGGTGGTAAACCTGTACTGAAGGAGCTCCTGAAAGTTTTCAACTCTGTTCTCTTTAATGGGAGAACTCCAGAGGCGTGGAGTAGGAGCATCGTCGTTTTGTTCTTCAAAAAGGGTGACAAGACCCTTTTGAAGAACTATCGACCTATTTCGCTCCTAAGCCACGTCTACAAGCTGTTTTCAAGAGTCATCACAAATCGTCTTGCGCGACGACTCGACGAATTTCAACCCCCGGAACAGGCCGGGTTTCGAGGAGGGTATGGCACCATAGACCACATTCACACAGTGCGGCAGATTATACAGAAGTCTGAAGAGTATAATCAGCCCCTGTGCTTAGCGTTTGTGGACTATGAGAAGGCCTTTGACTCGATCGAAACCTGGTCCATTCTGGAATCCCTGCAACGATGCCAAGTCGATTGGCGATATATCCAAGTGTTGAGATGTCTGTACGATACCGCCACTATGGCCGTCCAAGTACAGAACCAGCTGTCTGAGCATATCCCCCTGCATCGAGGTGTGAGACAAGGGGACGTTATTTCCCCCAAATTGTTCTCAAATGCATTGGAGGATATGTTTAAGACGCTGGACTGGAAAGGACGTGGCATGAACATAAACGGCGAGTACATCTCACACTTGAGATTTGCAGACGACATCGTCATTATGGCCGAATCGTTGCAGGATCTAAACCAAATGCTGAACAGTCTAGCTGATTCTTCTCAACGCATCGGTCTCCGGATGAACTTGGATAAAACCAAGGTCATGTTTAACCAACATGTGGTTCCGGAGCCGATTGCGGTACACGACAACACTCTCGAAGTTGTTCAGGAATATGTTTACCTCGGGCAAACCCTGCAGTTGGGTAGAAACAGCTTTGAGAGGGAGGCCAATAGAAGAATACAGCTGGGCTGGGCGGCATTTGGGAAATTACGTCGAGTATTCTCGTCATCTATTCCACAGAGCCTAAAGACTAAAGTCTTCAACCAGTGCGTTCTACCCGTCATAACATACGGTGCCGAGACGTGGACACTCACGGTAGGGCTGGTCCACAAGTTTAAAGTCGCTCAGCGAGCAATGGAGAGGGCTATGCTCGGAGTCTCTCTGAAGGATAAAATCAGAAATGAAGTGATCCGACAGAGAACCAATGTTATCGACATAGCTCATAGGATTAGTAAGCTGAAGTGGCAGTGGGCTGGCCATATTAGCCGTAGAACCGACAACCGTTGGGGAAAACGGGTTCTTGAGTGGAGACCGCGTCTTGGTAAACGTAGTGTAGGACGCCCTCAAACTCGGTGGAGTGATGACCTGCGCAAGGTGGCTGGCAGTAGCTGGATGAGAGTAGCCGAGGATCGCGATCAGTGGCATGCACTTGAAGAGGCCTATGTCCAGCAGTGGACTGCGATAGGCTGATGATGATGATGACTTTGACAAGTTAATTATGTGAAAGTAGAGTTTGTGAAATAAGTAGGTGTATACCTACTATTACTATTACCTACTATTCACATACTCCACTTTCTCAATTCAATATAGTTTTTTTATTTTATTTTTTTAGTTATTCAATCAGTCAGAACAGAATGCTAAAGTTGTATGTTTTGTGATAGTAGGTAATAATAAACCCCAGCGCTGCAGAACCAAAATTCACGGTTTGCAGCGCAGAGTGGCTATCCGGATCGCACGAGGATACCGAACGGTGTCCTACGAGGCGGCAACTCTCCTGGCGCGTTTTCCGCCTTTTGACATCCTGGCGGAGATGGATGCGTGGGTCTACGATCAGACACGCTCCCTCCGCCAGAGCGGCGAAGGCGCGCCTCCAGGGGCGTTGGACAGGCTGCGGCGGCTAGCTCGGCGGCGCGCACTTGTAAAGTGGCGTCATCGCCTGCGGATGCAGTTTGCAACCAAGCGCGTCGTCGAGGCCGTCCTGCCGCTCTTTGGAGCCTGGCTCAAAAGGAGCGAGCGCGTCACCTACCGCCTGACGCAGGTGCTCACCGGGCACGGTTGTTTCGGCGCGTACCTGCACAGGATAGGACGTGAGGCCACGGCACAATGCCACCATTGTGATAGCGACCAGGACACCGCACAGCACACGCTCGAGGCGTGCCCTGCGTGGGCCGCCGAGCGGCGGATCCTGGTCGATCGGATCGGGCAAGATCTCTCTCTGCCAGCAGTAGTGTTGGCTATGTTGGCAGAGCACGAAAACTGGAATGCAGTGGTCTCCTTCTGTGAGAGCGTCATGCTCCAGAAGGAGACCGCAGAACGGGATCGGGAGAGGGCCGATCCCGCTCGAAGAAGAAGGAGACGGCGCCGGGGTAACAACCGCCCTGGCGCCTAATTCCGATACGCCTGAAAACCCCTGCCGTTGCTATAAGGTGGGGGACCTCTGGGTTCGCGGGTGCGTAGATTGGGGAATCTGCGTGCCCACACCAAGCGACCCAAGAGAAGACGGTAGCACGCATGTGGTCACGCGCTGCCGTGGGACGCTTTGGAGGATCCTTTACAATCCCCCTGGGGGGGTGACCGCTTTACAGTCACCCTCTCCGAGATGTGCCAATAGGCGTGGCTCCAGTGGGTGGCTCTAGTGTGATCATACGAGGACCTGGAGCCTCCCTTAGGCGCCGAAGATGACCGCTCCAGTGAAAAGGTAATAATAAACCAGAAATCATGCTCATTGCATGATCATGCAATCAATCAATAAACAATAGCTTGGCCCACTCACGAGCAAACTCCGATATTTTGATCGGAAAACAAACGTGAAAAGCCAAAGTATTTAAAATGTTTACGCATTACCCGCTAATGTGTGTGCCAAGATAAATTGTCTACAATTACCGGAGAGATAAATTACCAAATTACTGATGTTCATAAATCATATGAGCTGAGGTGTACACTAACGGCGATTAAACTTGATAATGAATATTCCTAACTGGTGTACTCATGCGTATAGAATCACTGGTTTTTGTATAAGCCTGGATAGCGTGTGGCTTTCTGTGAGCATAGTCTTTTTTATCGTAGGGAACACCTCATGGGCTTTCTCACTGCTTCTTCTTTTTCGTTTGGCCGATAGTGGCTAATCTTGTTTCACAGTTGTTCAAGCTGCCCAAAAGGCCTCCGACTTTGCCTAACGACTGTGGCCTAATGACAACTACCGACCATTTTAGGTGCCACTGAAGCCAAGTTAAAATACCACTATGCGGCCACCCATCCATATACTGACCGTGCCGAGCGTTGCTTAACCTCATCGATCTGACGCCCGTATTACAAATCAATAGTTAAAAGTAAAGTTGCACTTGAATCGAAATTGTATGAAGTACGTAATAAGTGGAACATTTACATTCACTTGATGTAATCTCGACTCGGCTCATAACAAGTTGCAATGGGAATTGTAAGCCTCATAATAGAATATCTCCTTTAGATATACTTTTATTTTTAAATCCCAAGAGTGAGGGATCTGGTTTATACTGCCCTCCAGGATTGCGTTTGTCCTATTATTGATTACAACAATTAATATTAGGTTTACTTTCATTTATTCAACTATATTTACATAATGTTTCCATAAATATTCTGTTTTATACTGCTACGCTACCTATTTTTTTATTCGTACCAATGCAAATTTATCATAAACTTTCTCCGCCCCGGGAAAGGGCAAAGGTGCCTGCTAGACCCCTACCGGCTAAAACCACTAGAATGGTCATCTTCGGCACATAAGGGGGGCTCCAGGACACTCACAGGATCACACTAGAGCCGCACACTGGTGCCACGCATATAGACATGTTGACAGTAAATAAAAAAATATGAAATAGTTTATTTGCAAAACAAGTTTAGCGATGACAAATATTTGTGATTGAAGCCTCCTTTTAAGCAAGTACATATTGCCAGTATTAGGAAACTCCAAAGCTGTAAAGAAAATTGTAAGGCGGTTACACCCCGGGGAAATTGTAAAGGATCCCCCCGATGCCTCACTGTGCATTGTGCTATATTGCGCACACGGCGGCGCATGACTACACGCGCACCACCGTCTTCTCATGGGTCGCTCTGTGTGAGCACACAGTTCCCCAATCTACGCGCCCGTAACCTCCGAGACTCCCCGCCGTGTAGCGACGACACGTGCAGGCGTGTTGGACATAGGCGCCAGGAAGGTTGTTACCGCGGCGCTGTCTCGTCCTTCGCCGTGCGGGATTAGCCCTCTCCCGATCCCGCTCTGCAGTCTTCTTCTTGAGCATGAAACTTTCACAGAAGGAGACCACGGCACTCCAATTTTCATGCTCTGCCAGCATAGCCAACAATACTGCTAGCAGAGAGAGATCTTGCCCGATCCAATGGACCAGGATCCGCCTTTCGGCAACCCACGTAGGGCACGCCTCAAGCGTGTGCTGTGCGGTATCCTGGTCGCTATCACAGTGATGCCGTGACTTTGTCGTCGTATCCTGTGCAAGTACGCACCGAAATAACAATACCCAGTGAATATTTGCGTCAGGCGACGCGCTTGCTCCTTCTGAACCAGGCTCAGAAGAGCGGCAGGACGGCCTCGACGATGCGCTTGGTTTCAAACTGCATCCTCAGGCGGTGACGCCAATTCTAAATTACGCGCTGCCAATCCAGACGCAAAATAATGAACAGTTTTATGCATAAAAGGACTGAATTCGACATTGCATGCGGAAATGATTTGTTGAAACGACGGAACGGTTGGCGCAGTCCCACACGGTATAAATATTTGTATGCTGCGGACAGTTGGTCCGGGTTAAGGTGATTGTGCATATGAAATTGATGTCTGTAAACTGACCTACGACACAGGAGAAATTCAAGTGTAATTATTTTTAAAACAATGGACATTGGAATAACGGGATTCTTGAACACGGACTATTATGCGGTAGCATGTAACAGTAATTATCATTTTATCAGCCGAAGGAGGTCCACTGCTAAACAAGGGCCTCTCCATAGATTTCCACAACAATCGGTTACATGCCGCCCGCATCCAACGACTCCAAGCGATCTTCACCAGGTCATCTGTCCGTCCCTTGGAGATCATACGCTGCGTTTTCGTGTGCACTCAAGGGCCGAGGGGCTGGATGGACTCTTACCAGCTAAAACCCTACGGTGTCCTTCCACTTACCTCTGGCTGGGGTGAGGTGTTTACCTTTCAGCATTAGATCGCAGCCGTAGCACGTATCGGCCCGTCAATGTTTGGCGGGCCCCGTCTCATTTTCTCAGACATTCTGCGACCACGAACGCTCCAGTGTCTAAAAAGCTATAATTGACGCGATATAATCCGTTAAAACAGGTTTTACTATATCAAGCGGTACCTACGCTAGATACGCTTGATTTGTATGCATGTATAGCTTCCATCAATTTCAATTAGGCATAATCTTTTTCTAGGTAAGTACTTTACTCACCCACTACTTTACATATACCGTGTGGTGCCGGGTACCGTGTGGTGCCGGCTCAGAATGCCACCACCCCATCTCCTCCCATGGGTGTCGTAAAAGTCGACTAAGGGATTAGCCGGAGGTTGGGCAGCAGCGTCCTTCGAGTACATTAACAACTCAACTGCGATCGCCAACCCGCCTGCCAAGCGTGGCGATTATGGCAAAACCCCCCCAATGAGCCCACAACACATCCATATCGGTGGTTGTGGTGATCTTTGGGGGAGGCCTGTGTCCAGCAGTGGACTTCATTCGGCCGAAATGATGATGATGATGAGTTTACATACAAAGTCAAGAGTGTTTTTAAACGAACCTCAACGAATGCAGCTCACGATTTAACCGCAGTATTCCCAAAAGAAAGAAATAGAAGAATTTCCACACGTCGCAAAGTTTTAGCGCTAGTGTACACTTAAAAGTTTGATGTAGTAGCAAGTGCTGTAGCAAGTGCCATAATATAATAATAGGGCGGGCATAAGGGCGCTAGATGAACACAAAATGACGTTTTTGGGTCAGCGATGCTGTGTTTCTTGTCACGATGTGGCAATGTCAGCAAATTCGTCTAAAATTGTGTTTAAATTTCTTTATTGTGTGATCATACGAGGACCTTGAGCCCCATTAGATGCCAAAGATGACTGCCCTGGTGGTTTTACCCGGTAAGAGACCGGCATTCCCCTTCATCTTTCCACGGAGTGGAGGAAGTTCATGTAGAATTTCCACTGGGCCAAGTAAAAAAAAGGTAGAGGCCCCGAATTGTTTTTACACTCGGAGACATCATCATCATCATTTGCGCAACATAAAGTCCACTGCTGGACACAGACCTCCCCCATAGGTTGCCACAATGACCGGTCTGTTTATGCTGTGTGCTCATTGGGGGTTTTGCCAGAATCGCCACGCTTGGTAGGCGGCTTGGCGATCGCAATTGAGTTATCAATGCACACGAAGGACGCTGCTGCCCACCCTCCGGCTAATCCCATAGTCGCCTTCTACGACACCCATGGGATGAGATGAGTTGGTGCAATTCGTAGCCGGCACCAAACGGCACTTTTGTCTTTACAACTGGCATAAAATGTCTGTTTTTAGCTTTAAACATTAGCGCATTCAAAATTCCCATCTCGTTCATGATAATCAAGCTATATTCTTCACTGTAATAAAAACAGAACTTTCGAACAGAACAGAACTCCACAGTGTGCTAACAAACTGCCGAGTTGTTACAATCCGACATAGTAAAATAACTGGCAGATAAAACATTCTGTTAACTTACGTCACGTTGCACATTTTTTTCTTATTTGTAAGCTACTAAAACGCCAATAACCAACAAACTGGCAATACCGCATTTTATTCGTGCTTTCCGTAAATATTGATCCACTTTCAATTTTCATCGTCACAATTTTCTTTACTAGTACTTATTAAATATTTTTTTACATATTCCTTTTTGTATATCTGTATAATATATCCTCATTCGGTACGTAACCCCATTTATTATTCTTTAGTCAAGACTCATTTAGAGTACATCATCGAAATATGGGGATGCACTGCAAAGTACAATCTGCAGGACCTACAAATCTCACAAAATACAGTCATAAAATCATTATTTAATTATTATCGATTAACGAATACACATGAATTATATGCTGATACAAAAATATTTAATCTAGGACAAATGTACACTTACACAATGTGCATACTGGTGAGGAAAATAATATCTGGTCAAATACAATCTGAAATAAAACTTACTCAAAAAATCTTCCATCACGGGCAAAATGAAATTAAGACGTCACAGAACTAATTACGTTAAGATAAACATTATGTATGAAGGAGCACAGATATATACTACTCTATCAAGAAAGTAACGGGAAAATATATGAGGACATCAAACATCAGACATCCTCAGCGACTCTCATGCGATTGAGTTTTTGAAGAAAATTCAGGTCTTTTGGGACTAGCCGAGCGGTAACATGTTTCATACCCAAATGATTAGTTAAAATGGTACGGATCGACTCGTGAGATACAGAAAGTTCGGCGGCTATCTCTATCAAAGTTCAATGAGGATTTTCAATCACTATTTCCTTCATTTTTGCGATGTTATCTTCAGTTGCAGACGTTGTTGGTCTACCAGAGCGAGGCAAATCGTCCATCACATCTCGACCGCTTTTGAACGCTTTGTACCACTCATAAGCACGTGTTTTTGATAAAGTCGATTCACCGTAAGCCTTCTGTAACATTTTCAGTGACTCCGAAGACGAAATTCCATTGGCGATGCAAAATTTAAGACAAACTCTTTGTTCGGTGTTTTTGTCCATAGTGAAATTCGCTATACACACTAGATATGATATAACTAAAAACAGCACTGTATTTAATATAAAAAACAGATGCAACTCAAACTCCGCGCCAAAATGGAAAACAGTTGTGCCAATCTAACAATAACAATAAAATCAAAAATTTGAATTTGGAACCATAAACAAATCATCCATTCCCGATACTTTTTTGACTGAATATAATAATCTACCAAATAATATTAAGGACTGACAGTCCAATACTGACATCAATTTCTGTGTTTAAAACTCTATTAAAAAAACATATTATGACAGCATCTTTTAGAACCATTCGATCTCTGTAACAAGTTTAAACATTGTAAAAACAATTATTAGTTATAAATTAGTAATTTAAGCTTATTGTAAGTGAACTTTGTTCTTTATGAGTAATAAAATTCGTTTAACCATAATGTTACTTTTGGATTTCGACTCGTATCTTGAACAGTATATAATTTACATATAATAAAAATAAACACTGACGGCGCCTTTTTTTACTGTAAAACGATAGATGTCACTACCGAGCTTTCCAGCCCGCCAAGTGAGACATCGGAAGCTGCTTACGCACTTCCTGTCGCCTTCCTCCAGTGCCAAGCCATGCCATACGAATTACGATGCCAAGCCAAGTCAATCCAGGCTGTGCCAATTAATCCGCGCCATAACTGCCTGTCAAGCCGCCATAAATTATTGGTAACTTAGTGACGTCAGGTCTTACCCAAGAAGAAGATATTTAAGAAATACTTTCTCTGGTCAATTAATTTAGATAAAGCTGGCGTATTCTACTGACTGCCTCTGAGACGAAATGCAGAAACGGTCGGCGCAGTATATAAGCTACTGGCTATGTTGGTCTATGGTACTAGTCGTGAATTCAGTTCCCGCACGGAACAAATATTTTTGTGTATATACATTTTTAGACTATCGCGAATTTCACTCAGGCTATGATTTGGGAACTTTGTGCGTTTCGAGTCAGGTTGTGTGTGCATGTGAGGTTTATGTCTGTGTACTGTACCCACGTACATAGGTGAAAGCCTACGTGAGACCTTGTTTAAGAAAAGGTTAGGTAAACGACAATTTCACTGCATATAAGCTTGCATTATGATAGAGACCTCTTAACGTAAGATAATAAACGATTCTAGTTATAAACGTAACATTGTAGAGAACATTATTAAATGCACTGCAGTACGTTCTCATCTTCAAGTTAGGTAGTAAAGCATTGAAAACCAGTTTGACAGTTATCGAGACAATGTAAAGTTATGCCTTTATGTAACAATAGGTAACATCTGTGAATGAACCCTTAAACTTATGAAGTAAATCACTAACTATAGCAGTTTTACGTAAGGAGGTTTGTAATATCTGACTGAATTAATATTGACGCGCGAGACTCACCTTGCATCACGTTTCGAGAAAAACGCTACATATAGCCGCTGCAAGAAGCAATTCCATGTGGTGTCCGGATTAGGAATATAGACACCACTCCTGTGGATGTCGTAAATCATGACTAAGGGAGTCTAAACCTTAAGGATGGGCAATAGTATCCCTTCTGTGGAATAGTAACCCTACTGCGCTCACCAACCCGCCTGCCAAGCGTAGTGAGTATTGGCAAATTCCCGCAAAATGACGACACAGGTTTTGGAAGTTTATGGGGTAGGCCTTTGTACAGCCTCGGTAAGACGGCGGTGCGCACGTGGTCACGTGCCACCGTGTGCGCAGCACAGTGCACAGTGAGCCTTGGGGGGTTTCTTTACAATCCTCCCCGGGAAGTCCATGGGGGGGCGACCTTTCTACAGTCGCCTTCCCTTAGCTAGAGCGGGTGACCGCTTTATAGGCATCTCCTCCGAGATGTGCCTAAAGGCGTGGCATCAATGGGCGGCTCTCGGCTCATAACCTCAATTAAAACTAAGTCTTTCGATTGAGTCTGTAGGGACTATATACATAAGGAACCCTAATATTATTACTGCAACGCTGTATATTTGCATAGCCCATCGCCTGGCCAGTCACGGTGTTGGCGGAATGCAAGAGAGTCGTGTCATGGTGTAAGGTAAGGTGATTCATATCAGCCACAGGGCATACACATCTGTCCAAAGAGTTTCTTTATTTTTTTATTGGTCCCCAGAACTATTTGGAATCATATTTTTTGGTTTCAATCCAATTCCAATTTCGTATTGGATCGATTTAGTTTTGATTGAGGTTAAAACTAACTTAGTTGCACTAAGTTAGTTGCAACCTCATATAATATATTTTTCATATACTGTTGTATGTTTAGACTTTTTGTCTCTTGCTTCCTTTCTAAGATCGTTTTCTTTTGTATTTTTTTATTATGTGATGAACAGATGAATCTGAAAGTCTGCAGAATAATAAATGAAGTTTATTTATATTATTTAGTAATGCTGATTTCACAACAAAATTATTCATTGAATTTAGAAAGCATAAATATTTATTAGTTTTGTAAATAATTTACTCGTAAATTATTAATTATTCGTTTAATTATACGCTTATTAAGTAGTGCCTCGGGCTGTGGTTATATTACATGTTAAAACTTGCCTAATGCTACGAAAAGAGTCTTCATATAACCAGGTCGTAAACACTCACTGCTAAATATGGGAGTCTAACGATCGTTTATAGGGGACAGCTTTATAATTACCATACTTCGCAGACAAATTCATGGCCACAGTAGCTATTAGTACACTGAGGTGTGCTTCCCGTGCCTAATAGTCATTGGGGACGTTGCAATAATCACCACACTTGGCAAAATGACTGATGAATGTAGCATATCGGTTTTAGCACACCGAATTCTGCTTATAAAGTAATACACTGCTCATCATAGGAGTTGTTACTATAATCACCACACTTTGGCTTTTTTGGCTGGTGAATTGATGATCGCAGTATGTTGTTTTAAGCACATTGAAGTCTGCTGCCCGTCACTGATAGTCATAAGGGACATTGTCATAATCACCTCACTTGGTAAGCGGATTGCTGATCCAAGTAAATTGTTTTAATACTGAAAATTGCGAAAAACAATATATTTGGTTAGAATACGCGTAAACAGTTATATTACTTAGTACTCTATTGTAATGTATTTGTACATGGCAAAGTTGATTCGGTGTACAACAGTGCGTCTAAAAGGCCACAACTCAGCAAATGCTACAGATAACTGCAGCGCTGATTTTCAGCCGAAGCCTCAATGAGTAACGGACGTATGAACAGAAACATATAACATCGATATAAATAGCCAAACAAATATAAATTATGCAATATTCACAATATCAAATAAATAAATATAATCGTAATAATGTGTATCGTATAGGTATATACAGTAAATGTAGTAATAGTCGGCAAGTGACAGTTATTAGTATGACTTTCTTTATTGTTATTAACAATTTGGGATACCTATTTATAAACGGTTAAATAGGTTAAAATAGGTAATATTATTATATCGGTTATTAGAATACAAATATTATGGGGCCTTAGTCTTTGGAACTGCAAGTAAATATATCTTATATCTATATATATAAAAATGAGTGTTGCTAAGCACATAACTTGAGAATGGTTTGACCAATTCGGTAATTTTTTTTTGTATGTTCTATAAGGCCCACGGAAAGTTTAAATAATAAAAAAAAACATTTGACACTACGAAGTCTGCCCGGGCAGTTAGTTAAGTATATAAACAAAGTATATAAGTATATAAAGTAAGACTGACTTTGAAAAGTAGCTGGGAGTCGTTGGGTATGGGCGGTATGTAACAGGTCGTTGTGGGAATCAATGGGAAAGACCTTTGTTTAGCAGTGCACGTCCTTCAGCTTATATGACGTTTATGATTATGGTGAAGGAGACATATTCAATTTAACGGACATTGAAGAGGTTCTTCTTTTCTTGAGTCCATGTTCAACTACAATCGTAGTCTACCGTGCTTTATGTTTTAAACCAAGTCCGATTCATGGATTACTCCTAAATCTCACATGCATAAACATCCAGAACCGAAGTAACTATCTGTAGATCAGACAAAAAAATGACGGTGCGGGGATCGAACCCGCGAGATGTAGTACAGAAAGCCGAGCCCTTGCGCCGTCAAATTAACAAAAGACAGTCAACGCAACAACGTCGGCCTTAGGCAGCATTTACATACCACGTTTCTGCGAAGCGCACCGAGCAGCATCCATACAGTGTGGAACGGAACAACGGAACGGAATAAACGGTCGCCGTATGGACGAAAACCGTGTGTGTGAAAGACGTAATATCGTGCACGTCCTAACCTATAGTTCAGCAAGTTATAGAAATGTATAGACTAATATTAAGGAGAAGGTTCAATATCGTTTTCTTATCAGCTCGTTACCGACTACTACTAACCATTGGCATCCTGATCAGCCCCTACAATGGTCAGTTGTGAGAAATATTGTGATGATCGTTGCTTGAAAATCGTGTTGGTGATTGTAGTGTGGTGATAATAGCTCGCAGGATGATGGTGCTCTTCGCATAATACTCTAGACAAACATGTCTATTATTTATACGCACGGGAAGAGCGAGCTTGTTAATTCAATATTATTCTAATGAGGGTTTAGCTATACTGAACAGAATACCTAGATAGACCTTGTTTTCGAAATTCAGATAAAACAGCAATAAATCTTGGTTATTGCCACAAGATTTCCAGTCCTTTGGTTAGAAGTTTGGCCGGAATCTGTATTGGAAAAGTTTTTTAATAAAACAAATATAAAAACAGAAAAAAAACTGTTTGGGAGACAGAGAATATGTGAAGTAGCATTCATTGTACTCATTGAATAGTATGTTTACTTTCTTGTACACAATGGTCGATGCTGGCAAATGTGTCATAGAGATTGTGTCAGTGAGCCCAACTCTTGAAAATTACAACTTGATGCCACGCCTTTAGGCACATCTCGGAGGGGATGACTATATAGCGGTTATACCCGCTAGCGGAGGGAAGGTGATTGTAAAAAGGTCACTCCCGGTACTTGTCGGGGAGTATTGTAAAGGATCTCCCGAAACCTCGCTCAGCGCTGAGCTGCGCACACGGCAGCACGTGGCTACGTGCACGGTGCTGTCTTCCTGGGGGTCACTTGGTATGAACACGCAGACTCCCCAATCAGCGCGCCCGCGATTCCTAAGGCCCCCACCATGTAGCGTCGGCAGGGAGCTCAGGCGTGTTGGACCTGGGAGCCGGGCGGTTGTTACTCCGGCGCCGTCTCCTCCTTCTTCGAGCGGGACCGGCCCTCTCCCGGTCCCGCTCTGCGGTCTCCTTCTGGAGCATGACGCTCTCACAGAAGGAGACCACTGCATTCCAGTTTTCATGCTCTGCGAACATAGCCGACACTACTGCCGGCAGAGAGAGATCTTGCCCGATCCGATCGACCAGGATCCGCCGCTCGGCGACCCACGCAGGGCACGCCTCGAGCGTGTGCTGTACGGTGTCCTGGTCACTATAACAATGGTGGCATTGTGCCGTGACCTCACATCCTATCCTGTGCAGGTACGCACCGAAACAACCGTGCTCGGTGAGCACCTGCGTCAGGTGGTAGGTGATGCGCTCGCTCCTTCTGAGCCAGGCTCCAAAGAGCGGCAGGACGGCCTCCACGACGCGCTTGGTCGCGAACTGCATCCGCAGGCGGCGACGCCACTTTCCAAGTGTGCGCCATCGAGCTAGCCGCCTCAGCCCGTCCAACGCCCCTGGAGGCGCGCCTCGCCGCTCTGACGGAGGGAGCGTGTCTGATCGTAGACCCACGCATCCATCTCCGCCAGGATGTCGAAAGGCGGAAAACGCGCCAGGAGAGTTGCCGCCTCGTAGGACACCGTTCGGTATCCTCGTGCGATCCGGATAGCCACTCTGCGCTGCAGACCGTGAATTTTGGTTCTGCAGCGCTGGGCACCTGACAGTCGAGCTGACCATACAGGCGCCCCGTAGAGGGCCACGGACCGCACAACCCCTCCGTAGAGACAGCGAACTTCCTCACATGGTCCCCCGAGATCGGGCAGCAGCCGGTGTAGGGCACCCTATTAAACTTACCTACCTATGTAGTTTTTGTTTGTATATGTGTTGTCTTTTTTGTGGCGAAATAATTATTTTCTTTCTTGATTGTTTGTCCTAAAATTATTCGAATTTATTGATTAGTTTATCTATAGTATAGTTTTATTTTTTATTTAGCACGTATGTTTCAAGAAAGATATTTATACTCGTTAATAAATTTAGATGAAGACGGCATTTCTAACTGTGGGCTATCAGAATCCCGCGCTAGTTGCACTGTTTCTGACTACCGACAACCAACTTCTAAAAAAAATTGGGAGATGATTAGAGGTTTTTAGATTAGGGGTTACAAATAACTCGTGGGACGGCCTCCAACGAGATGGACAGACGGCCTCCAACGAGATAGACAGACGGCCTCCAACGAGACGGACAGACGGCCTGTTGAAGGAATTGGAAAGATATATATTTCTTACTATCGTCGTGCTAGCCGGAGGTTTAAGGACTAGTTTCTTAAACAGGTTGCGAGATTACCCGGGAGCCCCGGGAAGACAGCGGTGCATAGTCACTGTGTGCATAGCATAGCGCACAGCGACGCTTTGGGGAATCCTTAACAATACCCCTCCAAGATGTGCCCGCGGGGCGACCCTTTTTAGTCACTTCCCGTCCACTAGAGAGGATAAACATTTTACAGACATCCCTACGTGTGGTAGGTAGATATTTGATTGACTATGAAAACTGCTCAAATGGAACACTGAGCAGATTGTAAAAAAATTACAACGATTGAAGCTTGTCACTATTTTTTACAAATAAATCGTGTGCCATAGCATATCTTCCCAGAGGGCAGCGGCCAACTTGGATTGCTATATCCACTCTGTCCCTAGACAAAGTCCGAAAGTGAAGTTGGAGGCAGTTATGTGCGTCAACGAGTTAATCTAAGAAACCACTGATATTAGACGAAGGATAACATCGCGAGGAAACCTGGGTCAAGTGGTTTAAAATCACCAACATCCAGTGAGAAACCGTGGTGATCAATCCTCACTCCTTCTCTGTGTGAGAAGAGACTTTTGCCCTGCACTGGGATAGTTGCAGGCTGTTATTATTTCTTAATATCTCGTAAAGTGATCATCACCCAATCACTCTAACCACAATGTTTTTCTTCTTCTTCTCTTAGATTATGGCTTCTGTAGAGTATCTTCCACAATTTCGCCAATGTCAAGTATAAGGCAACGTCGTACGGTGTTTAGACTAATGAATCTTTACTTATTCATAAAACAACTATAAGGGTATTCCTGAGTATTATCTCAAAGTTGAAAGCTGCTACGATGGAACTTCAGATCACACACCGGTTATAGCCACAATAAGTACCACTATAATAGACAGAGAATACAGACTACATCTCTATAATAAGACCACAGACTGGATCTCATTTAGAGATTACGTAAGCAGCAATATTAATCTACACGTACCATTAAAATCAATTGAAGAAATTGAGGATGCTGTAATGCATATCACACAAACGATACAAACTGCTTGCTGGCTAAGTACAGCTGAATATAGTTCTAAGTCAAATGCCCACTGTAACATCCCTCTTGCTGTCAAAAATATGGTTTTGGAGAAAAGGAGGCTGAGGCGAATATGGCACTCATCTCGTAAAACTGAAGACAAAATGGCACTAAATAAGGCATCGGAGGAAATAAAGACTTTCCTGGCTGAGGTAGAAAACCAAACACTTCAGGATAGACTGCAGCATATGTCTGTATCAGGGAAGAAAGAATACTCTATCTGGAATGCCCTAAGGTCAACGAAAAAGCCACAACTTACCAACCATCCTCTAAAGTTGGATAACAATTGCTGGGCTAAAACTGACACGGAAAAGGCCGATACTTTTGGGGAGTATCTGCAGAAAACTTTTACACCTAATAGTGAAGAAAACAATGAATTTGACAAGGAAGTAAGTGATTACTTGGATAGTGACTTCCAATTGAGCTTACCAATTAAATGTTTTTCTCCTACTGAAGTTTGGCGAACAATAAAGTCTCTTGAGTTGAAAAAAGCTCCAGGGTTTGACCTAATTACAGCGGAAGTCTTAAGAGAATTGCCTAAAAAAGCCATTGTCTATCTGACTTACATATTTAATGGTATCCTTTGTACGTCATGTTTCCCTCAGCTCTGGAAAATATCCCAAATAAAAATGGTACCCAAACCGGGAAAGGATCACTTTCTTGCGTCATCATATCGGCCTATCAGCTTGCTGCCAGTGTTATCAAAGGTATTTGAAAAACTTCTTTTAAATAGGATGAAAGGAATTATAGTTGAGAGATCACTAATACCTGACCACCAGTTTGGATTTAGGGAGAGGCATTCAACAGTGGAGCAAGTCCATAGGGTAGCAGACAAAATAAGACAAGCATTAGAACGGCGAGAATACTGTTCTGCTGCATTTTTGGATGTGCAGCAGGCTTTTGACCGAGTCTGGCATAAGGGACTATTATATAAAGTCAAAATAAATTTTCCACACACATATTATACTTTGCTGCAGTCATATCTCAAGGATAGAATCTTCCAAGTACTTGTCAACGAAAGCTCGTCCAAATTTTATGACATACGTGCTGGCGTACCACAAGGATCTGTACTTGGACCTGTCTTATACTCCATATTCACAGCAGATCTTCCACATACAACTGGCGTCCTAAGTGCCACGTTTGCTGATGACACAGCAGCGCTCAGTAATCACCCTATACCAGCTGTTGCGTCGTCGGTACTGCAAACACACCTCACCAAAATATCGCAATGGTTAGACAAATGGAAGATTGTGGCAAGTGCATCCAAATCCACACATGTCACTTTTGCATTGAGGCACGGAAAATGTCCGCCTGTGAAAATTGGAACTGATATCCTACCTCAGAGTGATACTGCAAAATATCTGGGCATCCATCTAGACAGGAGACAGACATGGCAAGCGCATATTAAGAAAAAAAGAGACGAGCTAAACACCCGGTTCAGA
This sequence comes from Diloba caeruleocephala, assembly GCA_947459985.1. NCBI lineage: Eukaryota > Metazoa > Arthropoda > Insecta > Lepidoptera > Noctuidae > Diloba > Diloba caeruleocephala. The sequence continues at coordinate 6,644,882 of OX381627.1, read as the reverse complement.
TCCCTAACGTGGCTCATGGGTAGAGAATCTAAGTTGTCACTAAGCAACAAAGTTTTAATATACAAAACAATTCTGAAACCAGTTTGGACATATGGAATAGAACTGTGGGGAACAGCTAGTAATTCTAATCTAGAAATCCTCCAAAGGTTTCAAAATAATGTGCTGAAAACGATCCTTAGAGCACCATGGTTTACAAAATCAGCAGAAATGCATAATTACCTGGAAATTCCTACAGTCAAACAGGAGGTTCATACTGCGTCTCAACGCTACCAGTCCCGAGTAAACAAACACACAAACCAACTAGTGGTAGAACTCCTTAATACGACAAAAACTACTAAGAGACTTAAAAGGCATGAAATCCTAAACTTGCATATGAGGCATTGAGGCCTGCGACCTAATATGAGAAGAGCCCTCTAATGAGAGTGCCATCTCAAACCTCCAAAAAATCACTCATAACTTCTGCTCATAGTGGTAACACTGATCGCAGAAAGACAAGAAAATAACAAAAAAAAAAAAAAAAAAAATTGTGACAGTTTTAGAATTCGAATTATGGTTGCAAACATACATTGCTAGCTCAAACACTCATACAGACAGTGACAAAGCCATAAACAAGTGCTGTTACACTAATTTGATAAAGTGTAATTTTAGTGCTATGATTGTTGAGTGATTGTGATTGAGAGCCGCTACTGTTTTCCGAGCTCTTTACTTTATTTAATCTACACCATTTTAATAGTGTGACCAACTTCTAGATCACATAGATATTTCTCTGTTTTACCTTTTTTCACCCTCTATTTTATTTGCCAATCAGCCTGGTAAATGAACATGATAACTCAACCCCATGCCACGAAAGTTAAGTCCTAACTTAGTTTTTTGCCCGTGAATCTCTAACTTAATTGACACGTTTCTTGGAATTCTCAAGGGAGGATGGAAAAATAATGTTAAGATAATACTTTGATCTATTCAATTAAACGTCTTAAAAGTTATAATAAAACACTTTTAAACGGATTCTATCGCGTATATTTTTGATTTTCTTCAAAGTTATTCGGATTAGTGAGTGTAATCTCGGGACCATCTTGAGAAGATTAAGAGTCTTACAAGTTGATTCCTATCCCGTGCTATTTCATACGATGTAGATTATTCATAATAATTATATCTGTCGTAAACGAGTACCGTCAGTCGGGACAGGTCTGCTCTAAGCTGCAATCTTATTAATTTATTACTTTCTGTACTTTATTAATTTCACATTTTGGCCTTCTCAAATAACTCCTTTCGAAATTATATCTAAGTCTCAAAAATGTAACGTTTTTCTTTTATTTTAAAAGAGAACAGGGACTGCCGTTTGGTGCTGGCTACGAATAGTACCAACCCATCTCATCCCGTGGGTGTGGTAAAAGGCGACTATGGGATTAGCCAAACGATGGGCAGCAGCGTCCTTCGAGTACATTAACAACTCAACTGCGATCGCCAACCTGCCTGCCAAGCGTGGCGATTGTAGGAAAACCCCCCAATTCGCACACAACACGCCCATATAGGTTGTTGTGGTGATCTTTGGGGAGGCCTGTGTCCAGCAGTGGACTTTATTCGGCCGAAATGATGAACATGGAATTTCTTATAGTCTCTTCTTCAAAGGATCAATGCTAGGAATTGTGCATCTATTTTAATTATGAGCAGAACCGGGATAATATATGTGTATGTGTTAAACGTTTGGTGCTGGCTAAGAATATATAGAGATCATTGGGTGGTGGCATCTAAGTCCTAAAAAGCCTTATATAGGATTAAAGACTATGTTAACGATAGGTATATACGACAGATCTTTTCTGCACATGTGGCTTCCCTGGAAACCAAATACATCTGTATTACTATTTGTATTATGTATGTGTATATTTATTTTTCATCAATGTATTGATAAAGTTTTTAACACCTCGTGCACACCACACCGTTCTTAATATCTTTTACGACATTGTAATGTCAAGTATTTTAAAAGAGTATCCATGGAGTTTTTTCTACATAGGTTCAACTAATTGGAACCGTGCATCTTAAATTCTAACATTACATCGTTTCATAAGTACCAATTCTATGGTTTATCTGAAATAAAAATAATTGGCTTTACTTTGAATAATACTTTTTTTTTTTATTTCATTAGTTTCCTGATTAAGTTTGTATAATATTTAAAAGATTTTGAATTACACATCCTGTGTCTATTCCAAATGTCCAATGGGCCTTTGCATTAAATTCCCAGTCGAGATCGCCTAGCCGTTACGAGCTCGAGTCAACTAATGACTACAGCTACGCTCTCGCCGACGGTTAGCCGACGGTTAGGATAATTAATTTCAGAAGATTCATCGACTAGCCAAACATAATGTACTTAACTTTACTTACTCATAAATCCTTGGCTATCCTGCCACATCACCATAATCACATCTAAGTTTATTACAAACAAAAAGATGACATCCAATTTTTAAAGGATTTGTAATGGAGAGTGATTGTAAGATGGATTTACTTTATAATTTTAAAGAGATTTGGACAGTGAGGGACGAATATTAAAATTGGTTTTAGAATAAGTGGGAGATTTAGAATTGGCGCTGTAGATCGGTTTGTTGGTAAAACTAGTGGTTCTAGACCGGAAATAATTAGTTCGATCTGTCCCGTCGTCAGCAGCAGTGGGACAGATCGAACTTTTATTCCTGTTTGTCCCCCTGAGGGGACAGAGCCGGGGGACAGACCGGAATAATTCTTGAATTGTCGTTGATGGCTAATCGAAAGAAAGAAATATGAGTTAACTGGCACAAACAGTACACACACAAAAAATACAACGACTATAAATAAAAGGTGACAATATTGTTAACATTGTACACAGATACAAAATTATAATGCCAAAGGCAACAGCGCAGCATAATGTTAAAAACAGTAACACTGACCACCTAACGCTGATTTTCAGCTGTCCAATCCACCGGGTTAATCGCGATCGGTCAAGCTCACCTTTAGTTAACCTTGCTTGGCACATACCATGACTGACCTGTTTTTTTTTTTCAATTTATGTAGCAGTGGGTTTTCAGTATAACTAAATGCCTAGCTTATGGGTTGAGTATTGGTTTTTACACGGAGGGACCACCTTCTGACCAAGGTTACCAGACTACGGATGTTAAAACTTTCGTGATTCTACTGCTCATAACGACTGTCGTATGTATTTGTTTGACAATCAGCACCAAGGCATGGAATAGTTTTGATAACTGAGCCAACCTCGAAGAATTACCTGAGCGGTAGATATCCTGGTTGATCGGATTGGGCAAGATCTCTATCTTGCCCAATCCGATCAACCAGGATATCTATCAGAGAGAGCTCTGCCGGCAGTAGTGTCAGCTATGCTGGAAGAGCATGAATAGATGAGTGCAGTGGTCTCCTTCTGTGAGAGCGTCATGCTGCAGAAGAAGACCGCAGAGCGGGATCGACAGAGGGCCGATACCGCACGGAGAAGGACTAGACGGCGCCGGGGTAACAACCGCCCCGACGCCCAATTCCAACACGCCTAAGTCTGCCACTGTCGTTATATGGCGGGAGGCCTCGGGGGTCGCGGGCGCGTGGATAAAGGAGTCTGCGTACTCATACCGAGTGACCTCCAGGAAGACGGCGGTATGCACGTGGACACGTGCCACCGTGTGCGCAGCACTGCACACAGTGAGACTTCGGGGATCCTTTAAAATTCCCTGAGAAGTGACTGCGGGCAACCTTTTTACAGTCGCTCCCCTCCGCTAGAGGAGGTGACCGCCTTACAGTCATCCCCTCTGAGATGTGCCTATGGGCGTGGCACCAATGGGCAGCTCTAGTGTGATCGTACGAGGACCTAGAGCTCCCCTTCGGTGCCGAAGATAATCGCTCCGGTGGTTTCAGCTGGTAGGAGTCCACCCTTCCCGGGACGGAGGAAGTACATGAAGCATTTCCACCGAGATAATAATAACAAGAAAATATATTCCAAAAAAAAAAACTATATCTAGTGTACCAATTTTTTCCATAGTTATGTTTATGTCGTCAAGGTTATCCTCTGCCCTGGGGAATGCGAGTGGTGGGAAATTCTTACCAGCTAAAACCACAACCCCAGGCAGAATAGTTCACAGTAAAATAAAATCTGAAAGGCCATTTCTAGCAACATCCAACCCTCAAATCCTCATAGCATAAGGAAAAAGTCGTACGTACGTACTTTAAAATTGACGAAACGAGCGAAATCCCAAATTAATTTACGAACTGGAAAATGCTCGACGAGGCTCTCGTTCTTGACTGTACCTGAACGGATTACTATTTAAACGCGAAATCTACCCACAAAGTGAAAGTCCACCCAGAAAAAAATCACATAAAATAAAATCTGTAAGGCCGTTTCTATCAACATCCAACTCTTAAATGCTCAGAGCATAAGGAAAAAGTCGTACGTACTTTAAAAAACGTTGAAGTGTGCGAAATCCCAAATTAATTTACGAACTGGAAATTGCTCGACGAGGCACTCCTTCTTGATCAAATAAAAATCTCATATACCGTGTCACCCGACCGAGGCCCGTGATTCTAGAGAATATCTACACACATTAACATCAGTTTAAGGCAGGGGTTCCCAACCTTTTTTTGTCTACTGCCCACTTTAAGAATAAATTATTTTTTAACGCCCCCCTTTTTAAACATACTTAAAAACCGCTAAGTACTTATAACTGATTATTGAAACGCAAATTTATAGTATTCGGACAGAGTATCTTTTATTGAAAATAAAACAAACATAATCAATTCTTATATAAAAACTAATGTGAAGGTTGAATCTGATGCTGTTCAATAAGTTTGTTGATATCAGGTTGCAATTTACTCAAAAACAGCCGCAAGTCGCCACGTTCGGTAACACGCAAACGATTTCTCTTTTTAGTAAGCAGCGTTGCCACAGCACTAAATCCACGTTCACACAAATATGACGATGGGAATGCTATCTAAAATCGTTGAACAATTGACCACAATCCAGGGTACAATTGCGGGATCGGTTTTTGTAGCCAAAATTCTTGATATCCATTTTTGAACTTGATTTTTATTTCTTCGTTTGTTGTCAATTCTATAAGTTCTTCTTCCAGCTGAGGTGATATTGCTGTGTTGACATTTGAAAACGGATCCAACACCCAGTCTGGTATTTCCAAGTTTAAAATGTCCTGGTATCGTTCGGTGAAGTCAATGTGGAGGTTTTCCAAATGTTGGCAGTAGGCAAACAACTCGTCGTTACTGCAGTATACTGATAAATTCGGAAAATTGTGAAACTCACGTCTGCCCATATTCTTTTTGTGCAGAAGCAGTTTGACTGCGAAAGCAGCAACGACATTTTTTGTTTTAATTAAATTTAGTTCATCGCCTTGCAGTTGGAGGTTCATGTCGTTGAACATTTTATACAGGTCTGTCATGTAAGCTATATCATTCTTTGATGTTATGAGCTTGTTGCGCAGTTCTGTATCTTTAGTTTCCAAGAACTCTATCATAGAGTCAAACAGGTTGTAAAATCGAATCAGACAATTGCCTCTTGACAGCCAAGAAACTTCAGTATGAAGCAACAAACGGTTGAAATCTTCGTCATTAGTAACACAAAGCTGATGAAATAATCTATCATTCAAAGAGCTGCTACGGATTTTATTGACTGCTTTGATGACATATTGCAGTGATTGAAATAGTTGTCCACTTAAGTTTCTAGCAACCAAACGTTGTCTATGAATAACGCAATGTATAGCAAGGACATCTGGAATTTTATTCTTTAAGTATGCTATGAAGCCTTTATAGCGCCCTGTCATAGCCGGAGCGCCATCTGTAGCAACTGATATAATATTTTTCAAAGGAATCTCTTTCTCTTCACAAAACTTTTCCAATGTATTGAATATGGTTTCGCCTTTTGTATCTGTCTCCAAATTTCTGGCAAACAATAGTTCTTCACGTATTTTCTCATCTTTAATAAACCTCACGTAATATAGCAACAACGCTTCATTAGTTGGTAAAGTGGACTCATCGAGCTGAATTGAGAATTGACTAGTCCTCAGATGATTGCACAATGATTCTTCAATGTTTTCAGCCATTTCATCAATTCGTCTTTGCACAGAATTATTACTCAAAGGAATTTTTCGGATAATATCTGCAGCCGGTTTATGAAGCACAGTAGTTATTACTTCCTTTATTGCTGGCAAAATTAACTCTTCTCCGATGTTGTGTGGTTTGCCTTTTTGAGCAATTAACAAAGAGATATTGTACGAAGCTCGAAGTCCGTCGTCATCTTGCTTAGCAGCCGCCGAAAATAGTTTTGATACACTTGGCTGAGTATTATGCTTCTTCTCTAGGTCTTGAAAATATGCTACATTCTTTTCTGTCTTATCTGGATGCATTTTATTCAAATGATCTTGCAGTATTGAAGGCTTCATTGCTTTTAGACATTGAAGACACAAAGGCGACGACGGGTTTGTGGGATTTTCAATAAATCCGAATTTAATATATTCCGCAGAGTATTGCCGTCTCTTCTTTTTTACTTCCGACATTGTTTTGTTTTAAGAAATACGTAAGTGTTGAAATCAAGTACTGCTTATCTATTATGCGCGAAACCGCAAATGAAAATAAAATAAATTTACGTCGTTTATATAGGATTGCATAAGCAGCACGCACCAACAGGAATAAGACAAACGTGCATAAACTCGTTTATCTCATTCGACGCCCAATCGTACTCGACAAGCAAGAACAAGTATTATAGAACCAGCCGATTGGTATAGGAATGTACAATTCGGATTATTTAACAAAAACTTGTTAAAACATGATTGCCCGCGGTCTTTTATATCGAACCGAGTTTGAGCTATATCTTAATTAATATTAGTTGATGTTCACAAGATGTAGTCGAGAGTCGAGAGCTCAGTCGGTGTCTAAGAGTCTTCCTAGCTAGGTAGATGAAATTATAAATCGACCCCAAAGCCCTACACAATGCCCCCTTTTTTTTCTGGGTCTCTTACCGCCCCCCTTTAGGCCTGCAGCGCCCACAAGGGGGCGTTATCGCCCACGTTGGGAAAGACTGGTTTAAGGGGAACAAAAAGTCCATAAAAGCCCTTACGGAACATCTATAAAGCAATATGTTGGTAATATAGGATAATATAAGATTCAGTATGTTGGTAATATATTTTAATTAATTAGGTTTTTTGTTATACATATGATGGTACTTCATCCATATCTCCTTTGATTAGCATAAAATTATAAACTTATTTAGCTAGTAATATTTTGTGATGTCCGGATTAAGAATATAGCACCACTCCATCTCCTCCCGTGGAGGTCGTAAAAGGCGACTAAGGGACTCTAAACCAGAGGGATGGGCAGCAGCATCCTGTGGAACAGTAGCCATTCTGCGCTCACCAACCCGACTGCCAAGCGTGGTGAGTACTGGCAAATTCCCCCTAATATGATGACACTGTTATGGACGATGTATGGCCGATATGTTATAATATGATCTTATGGCCTGTTGATAAGCCTCGTGAATATTGTTCAGATATATATCGATATAGTTCTAAGACGAAAACATATCAGCCCATAAACGGCAATTGCTGACGTCACGGTTGGCCCAGAGGCTAAGCGATTGGACGTCTGCACAACGTGTCGCGGCTTTGATCCCCGCTTAGAACAAATATTTGTTTGACCTACATTGTTTGTTTCTGTTTATTGTTTCAGTCCCAAATCCCAGAGATTTGGGCATGTAAAAGGTATGTATGTAAACTGTATACACAAAGTTATTATAAAAAAATGCTGACCATAGGCCTCCCAGTGATAATAATAACAATAAGCGGTTATAGGGGACAAAATCTTCATAATCATAACATAACAACCACACTTGGCAGGCGGATTGGTGATCGCAGTATGTTGTTATTAGCGACGGGAGGATGTTGATGCCCATTATCTTGATATCTATCCTTAGTGACCTTTTGCGACCGCCATGAATAAAGATGGAAAGAAGAAAGAAGAAAGCAAATCAATTTATTCTTTGCGCCTTAAGGACATAACAATAGTGGTTATAAAATACATACACAGAATAAAAAAGAAATATAATAAAATAAATCGCACTACTTCTATTTATTTATTATACTATTTAATGCACACCAATCGGTAAAATATACAAAAACAGTAGCGCTTAAAAGTATTTACAATGGGCGGCCTTATCGCACTGGCGATTTCTTCCAGGCAACCTTAGGATGGAGAAATACTATATATTATATGCGGCAGTCGATGGTGCACACAGATACATTATGATTAAACTAGTTTACGTATACAATACTAAATATATCATTAATGAAGATTATACACAAATTATATAGATATATAAATACATATGCACATGTAGAAATCAATCTATAATTCATTCGACAAAATATAGAAAAGCAGTTAATTCGGATGTAATAGATAGTAAACTCTAAACTAAAATAATTACAATGACAAGTAATAGTTCCTAACTAGTCTTTTGAATACTGAGCTCGTCTTATTAAAACTGGTAATGCATTCCACAACCGTGCGGCCTGAACCGTAAAGGGGTTATCAATAAATGTTGTGGAATGCATTGGCATTTTAAGTGTAAGGTCTTCTGATGATCTTGGAAATCTTGTATGAGTGTCACCGAGTAACTCGAAGCGTTTTTTTAAGGGAGTAGAAGGAATTAATAATACACTGTAAAGTAGCGCAAGAATATTAGTATTCCGACGAAGGCGAATTGGTAACCACTTGAGCTTAGTGCGGAATTCTGCGACATTATCATATTTTCTTAAACCAAATATAAACCGTATACAAAAATTTTGAAGTCATCTACTTCTTTGCCGGGAACTACATGGAACTAGATATAAGCCTTTTGTTAACTTAGAAGTATTTATTTTATTTAATTTTCATTTCAAAATTTAGCTCTAGCGGCCCCTGTTCGCTGAAAATCAGTGCTGGGCTTTCAGCAAAGGAAATACTGAGCTGGACTAATATACCCTACCAGTCCGTATACAGAGCTGCACCCTGATTAGCTAAAAACAGCGACAGCAGACGCGACAGCAGCTATCATGCAGCCATAAGATCCACCAGTGGCAAATTACCTGAAATTGAAAAGCGAGGCAGCAGTTTTTTTCACTGATCGTCCAATTGTTATATATAATATTGCATATTGCGTCTGCGATCTTCCACTGTTTAATCGCTATTGGCAAATACGTAATTCCGAAATGCTATCAGAATAATCGGTGTTCCATGTCATCATCATCATCATATCAGCCACAGGACGTCCACTGCTGAACAAAGGCCTCCCCCTTAGATTTCCACAACGAGCGGTCACATGCCGCTCTCATCCAACGACTCCCAGCGACCTTCACCAGGTCGTCTGTCCACCTCTTTGGAGGTCGTCCCACGCTGCGTTTTCCGGTGCGCGGTCTCCATTCGAGAACCCTTGTGCCCCAACGGCCATCAGTTCTACGAGCAATGTGCCCTGCCCATTGCCACTTCAGCTTACTAATCCTTTCAGCTATGTCGACAACTTTAGTTCTTCTACGGATCTCCTCATTTCTGATTCGATCTCGTAGAGAAATACCAAGCATAGCTCTCTCCATAGCTCACTGAGTGACCTTGAGCTTTCTTATGAGGACCATTGTGAGTGCCCACGTCTCTGTTCCATATGTCATCACTGATAACACGTCTTGAGGACGCAAGTCTTTAACCATTGTGGTGTTGTTGACAAAAAGATGTTGCGAATTTTCCAAACGCTGCCCAGCCGAGTCGGATTCGACGATTGACCTCTTTCTCGAAGTTGCACCTACCTAACTGGACAGTTTGTCCATTGTGTTCTATGTATGAACACATAATTTTAATAGGTGACTTTAACACCTGCTTATTGAAAGGAGATTTCCGTTCACATAAACTCCAGTCTCTCTTATCTTCTCTTAATCTCCAAATTCTACTACTTTCTGCCACCCACCTTTCTCAATTATTCCCCTTCGCTACTCAATCTTATGATCATCTCTTCCCTGAATCATGTTTCTGTCTTTGGGTAACTCACTGCAACTTTTTCTTACCATTACCCAATCTATTTATCTTATTGTATTCGTTCTTATAAGCGTAAACCAAATCTTTTATGTTTGCGTAGTTACCTAAGCATAGATCTGGAGACATTGCACCGTGATGCTGGTGTGATCACCTGGACTCCTGTGGTGCAGTAGCATTGATGACAAGGTGGAATGTTTCAATAATATGATTCTCCATATATATAACCAGCATGCCTCACTCCGTCGTGTCAAATTAAAATATAATCTTGCTTCATGGATCACACATTCTTTAAAAGAAGCTATGACTCACAGGGATAGAGTGAAAGAAGGTACAAACGCATACCTTCAAAGCAAACCTTAGCTGTTACAAAGCGTTGCGTAATCGCTGCTGTCGTCTGTGTTGAGATCTGAAGAGGCGCTACTTCCATGAATCTCTAAACAACCGTAACCCTTCTGACATAAGGAATTGATAAAGTCAGTAGATATCGGCAAATCCCGGTTAACTCCTGTAAAGATGTCAATATTAGCGCCTAAATAAGCACTTCTCTCTCCCAAAAACAGGCGTTTTTCTAGATCATTGTACGAAAACATTAACATTGTCTGAACTTAACAGCGTACCAAACTGCTCCAATTTTAATTTCAGTTCTGTTTCCGTTGAGGACATTAAAAAATCTATCTTAGATAGTTGATCATCAACCATTGGTAATGATCAATTGTGTTCAAGAATGATAATTCCTGTTCTACCTGATTTTCTCCCTGTTCTCTTGCACATCTTGAATGACTCTTTATCTTCTTGTTCTTCGCCTTTGGCCTGGAAACTAGCTAATGTTACACCCTTACCTAAACTGACTAATCCAACTTCCCATTCTGACTATAGACCTATTTACATTCTACCATTTCTTTCAAACATCCTGGAACACATAGTTCAAAATTAAGTTTCAGTGTTTTTAACGTCCAACCATTCGATTTCCACCTTCCAATTTGGGCTTCGCACAGGTGACAGTATTGTGACCGCACTTCTTAAAATGACAGTTGATATTCAGTGGGCTATGGAGAAAAAGTCCCTCACAGTCCTCGTCTTGTTTGATTTTAGTAGCAATTTCAACTCGGTACTAGAGATCTTAAAGTCTATCAATTTCTCTCCTTCCTCTTTAGCCTGGTTCGACTCATATCTTCAGGACCGCTCTCAACGTGTCCGCCTTGAAAAGACCTTATCTGATTGGTGTGATCTTACTGCGGGTATGCCTCAAGGTCACATCCTCTCTCCTCTCCTATTATCCGTCTTCATCTTTACGTAGCTCATTTGCAGCTTTACCGACACTTTACATTGACTGACGCTGGAAATTCTATATAGTTTGTATCAGTGGGTTAGGTATTTTGGTCTACACATTAATCCCGCCAAATCGCAGGCCATGATCATAGGCAGCAGGTATCTACGTAATGCGCTTGACCTAACCGAACACGAACTTTGGCGATGCAAAATTTAAGACAAACACTTTGTTTGGTGTTTTTGTTCATAATGAAATTCGCTATACACACTAGATATGATATAACTAAAAACAGCACTGTATTTAATTTATATAACAGATGCAACTCAAACTCCATGCCAAAATGGAAAACAGTTGTGCCAATCTAACAACAATAAAAACAAAAATTTGAATTTGGAACCATAAACAAATCATCCATTCCCGATACTTTTTTGATTGAATGTAAACCCTTTTTTTACTGCTGTGTGTACATAAATAATAAATAAAAATAATTAATGTTTACACTCTCAATTTCAATAAAACTTTACCCCACACTAGCTTTTCTCTTGTGTCGTGGATACAGTTTACAGACATATATTTCACATGCACAAATGCCCAGACCTGAAAAAAATATTTGGTTAGTCACTGTGCCAAGCGTGCCGTCTGATTATATTGTTATGTAAACAAAAAAATACTATAAATGAAGGATCTACATTAGATTAGACAATAAGTCGATAGTACTTACACTATGTACACTACTCTACTACACTCGCAGTACGGCTACACAGAGTTGTTACGGCGTGTTAAAGAAGGCATCCTGTGGGCCAAAAGCTGGATACGTGCCCTACAATTTTTCCCCCCTAAGCTCAAAAACTGGGTATAGGTAGAACTGTAGTACCGCGGCAGTCAGGCCCTTGAGTGCCCTTCACATAGAACTCTGCTACCACTACAAACAGTTTCATATGCTGCTTATCTTTATAAATCTATACAAATAAATAAAATTGAAGTGTCTGTTTGTAATGTCAAAATAACAGCTTTTTACTAAATGCACATAAAATTGTATTCTAAAGGTACTTCTTACAAAATAAAGAAACAATTAGGCAACCGCGAAAAAAAATTAAAACCCATGAAATCCAATATAAATACTAATTATATATAAATAATCCAATTTCTTTTAAATTAAACGGCGGTTAAAACCGCGGGAAACATCTAGTAGCCATATAAAAAAAATACATTGAATATTGAAATTACTTTAATTAAGCAGTGACAAATTATAGTGTGTTAGATTTCAATCATCTAAAATAAGAATTAAACAAATAACCTTGAAATAACCTTATACCGTTATCGTGTACCGTATAGAGTGGTCTTCTGCTTACGATAAATCACCATTCCATTTCAGGCATAATCGGCGCAGTCTTATCATGGCGATTTTTGTGCCGTCGTTGTTGTTCCTGTTTGTCTTTCCGTGGTTGGATCGTAGGCAATGGTATATAATTAGGACAACCACACAGTATCTTTATTAGTGTGTCTGGTGTCGTATAGTGGGTGTCAAAAACAGGTGAGGCAGCAGAACTGACGTCTTTCGACGTCCACCCTGGAGGCCACCTTGAGTGTGACATTCGCAACATGTCATTTCTAAAAATCGTTATATACGGCTTCTGTTTTTTTGTTGTTATTTTATTTTTGCATAAATCAGTGCAATTCAAATTATGGGGAAGCAGTTTAGTATCTGGAGAATGGTGTGATGTTTGTATATCTACCGGATACTGCAGTATTAGGAGACACACAATTACTGAAAAAGAGAACAAAACGGATGTGTTTGTCACTAATGCACACGTACTCATTTAAATAATCGAAATTATAAATTATTTTTGTACACTTATGGCCGAAATTAATAATCAATCTAATTCATAATCTGTGATTTAGCTGGGTACGTTCCCTACAACCAAGTCAAATGCTGGTTATGGGTAGAACTGTAGTACTCGCGCTGCGCCAGGCAGGCCCTTGAGCGACCTTCACATAGGACTTTTCTACCAGTGCAAAAAGGTTCATCAGATCTTTTTAAACAGCCAAATATCTTTGGATTTTAGATTGAGTATTCGTCTGTTTTTTTGGTGTTAAATGTGACCTTTACACAAAAATAGATTAAGATCAAAATCGGAAATCTAAAGATTTTGGATTAGATTGATTATTAATTTCAGTCGTTAATTGTATAACGGCCTAATGAAGTCCACTGTTGGACACAGGCCTCCCCCAAAGATCATCACAACCACCGATATGGATGTGTTTTGAGCTCATTGGGGGGTTTTGCCATAATCGCCACGCTTGGCAGGCGGGTTGGCGATCGCAGTTGTGTTGTTAATGTACTCGAAGGACGCTGCTGCCCATCCTCCGACTAATCCCTTAGTCGACTTTTACGACACCCATGGGAGGAGATGGGGTGGTGGCATTCTGAGCCGGCACCACACGGCAAATTGTATACAGGGTAAAAAACAGGAAACAAAATTAATTACAGCAGTGATCTCTTCCAAACAACCATTGGGTCGAAATGTGAAATTGGAAAGTAGAAAATGGGCAGTGTTGGTGTAAACGTAAAATATTACACACACATGTCCACTGCTAAACTTGGGCCTCCCAATGACCTATCTAATAAACTACTATATCAGCGATCGTATTGCCATCAATACCACGCTTGGCAGGTGGATTGCTGATCTCGGTACGTTGTTTTTAGTACATGGGCGGATGTTGCTGCCCATCCTCTTGCTAAACACCCTTAGGCGCTTTTTACGACACCCAACGGGTCGTCAATTCTTTTCCGGGTGGAACGTAATATATTAAACGTACATAATTTTATTAAAATAATAGTAAAATAATAATACTTTGTCTGATATGATAATTCATATAAGCCAAAAGTCTGCTACTGCTGAATATAGGCTGCCCTCAAAGACTTATATTACAAAAATAAAATGGAAATTAAAACTTGTTGTTAATAAACGCGATCTCTGTAACCTTCTGATTATCCTATTGAAATAAAGTTCACAACTTTTATAGGACCCAAAATAAAACCCCTGCCGTCACTGTATGGTGGAGGGTCTTGGGGGTCGCAGGCGCGTAGATTGGGGAGTCTGCGCTCTCATACCGAGCGACCCGCGGGAGGACAGTGGTGCGCACGTGGTCACGTGCCACCGTCTGCGCAGCACAGCACACAGCAAGGCTTGGGGGAATCCTTTACAAGCTGCCTGCCTGGAGGGTGACCTTTTTACAGTCGCCTTCCCTCCGCTAGAGGGGGTGACAGCTTTACAGTCATCACTTCCGAGATATGCTTAAAAGTGTGGCATCAATGGGGAATCTAGTGTGATCTTACGTGGACCCAAAATAATATTATGATGGAAATATAATATTATATCGGCCTCCAATGTCCGAGATGGATGTGTTGTGGGCTTTGCCATAATCGCCACGCTTGGCAGATGGATTAGCTATCGCATTATAAATGTACTCGAAGGACGCTGCTGCCCATTTTCCGGCTAAACAGCTTTTACGATACCCACGGGATGAGATTGGGTGGTGGTATTCTTAGCCAGCACCACATGGCTTTTTTGTATTGATTTAATAATAAAAGCGAAATTGAGTTCAGGAAAGTTTTATTTAATTGTTTTTTTTTTAAACGATTTGGAATGTGCTTGGTACATAATATATCTTTAATATAAAACATATCCGTCTATAAAGAGTCCCTTGCAACGTCTAGTAAGTGCTGGTTATGAAACGTGAGCTTCAGAGGTCAAAATTAGCACCCACAGGTCAGAATAAGCACACAACATAATCCCATATATATATATATATAAACATAACCCAACCCCGATCATTGTAGCAATATTCATGAAAGGCCATTTTGTCCAGCAGGGGCCGTTTTTCAGCTGAAATTATGAATACAAAAAAATACACTTACGTGGAATAGAATTCATAGTTGAATTAAGTATTTTTTAATAAATGCTTTTTCGTAGAAGTACTCTCGGCATTCCGTATGCAGCAATTAATCGCAAATCACAAGTGATTATTTACAATGAAAAATCAATTATTGTCGCTTACAATTGTTCGATAAGCTATTAATTTAGAGATGAAAAATCGGACAAGCACGATCGAATATTAAATGCACATTTACTTACGTGGTACGCTTCCGGTTCGGTGGTGAGACGATCTTCGCACGGTGTTTGGCATGAGCTGGATGAGAAAAGCTGAGGACAGCGGTCAGTGGCGTGAGTCTGCAGGGGCCTATGTCCAGCAGTGGACTATTGTAGGCTGATGAAGATGACGTTGACTTACTCAGTATGCACATTAAATGGACAATCCGGAGTGGAAACCGCTTTCTTGACATCGATAGACTAACAAGTAACCTGGGTAAGCTCATAACTTGGTAACAGGCACGCGTGAAGGCTTACCAATCAACGCCCGCAACGCATATGAAGCAACAATATTGACTAATCCGGGATCCTTCTAGTAAAATTATAATAACTCTTAAAGTTGCTAGAAAATATTAAATATTATCCGGAATCCGTAAAAGGCCACTGAGGGACTCTAAACCAGAGAGCTGGGCAGCAACGTCTCTTTTGTGGAGAATATACGAATATAAGATAACCATACTGCGCTCACCAACTCGCTTGACAAGTGTGGTGAGTACTCGCAAATTCCCCCAAAATGACGTAGCCATTGTGAAAATCTTTGGCCTGCCTCCCGCATTTGTTCAGCAACGATGTCCTTTGCCTGATTTGTAAGAAAAATAATTGAGGGGCTCATGGAAATATGTACACTATACACCTCACAATGGGGCTCATAAGAAAGCTCAAGGTCACTCAGCGTGCTATGGAGAGAGTGATGATTCGAGATCGAATAGAAATGAGGAGATCCATAGAAGAACTAAAGTTGTCGACATAGCTGAAAGGATTAGTAAACTGAAGTGGCAATGGGCAGGGCACATTGTTCGTAGAACTGATGGCCGTTGGGTCTAAAAGGTTCTCGAGTGTAGACCGCGCACCGGAAAACGAAGCATGGGACGACTTCCAACGAGATGGATAGACAACCTGGTGAAGGTCGCTGGGAGTCGTTGGATGAGAGCGGCGTGTAACCGCTCGTTGTGGAAATCTAAGGGGGAGGCCTTTGTTCAGCAGTTACTTTGAATAGGACCATTCTCAAGTCATAGAGACTATGTTAAGTCACCGTTACGTGTGGTGCCGGCTACGAAACGTGACTATGGGATTAGCCGGAGAATGGGCAGCAGCGTCCTTTGAGTACATTAACAACTCAACTGCGATCGCTAACCCGTTTGCCAAGCGTAGCGATTATGGATAAAATGCACTCACCAAGACCGTTCATTGTAGCGATCTTTAGGGTAGGCCTGTATTCAGCAGTGGCTTTATTTGGCTGAAATGATGATGAAAATAAGATCGCCATTTGAGTGCTTACTAGGGGGTTTGTCATTTGTACTTGCCACGCTAGGCACCTGCCTGCGGGTTGGCGCAGTTGAGTTGTAATTATTGTACTCAAAGGACCCTTCTACCTATCCGTCAGTTAATCCCAGAGTCGTCTTTTACGACACTCAAGTGATGAGATAGGGTGGTACTATTCTTAGCTGGCACCACATGGAGAGACGTAATTAAGCTGTGGTAATACAATTTTATAGGGTGCAATTTTTGGTTCTTTGTGTAAAATAAGGTATCTTTCGTACACACGAGGTTTTCACTCTAAGGCAACGGTATGTTGGAACTCGTGAATAAACGAATTAGTAAAAATGCCGCAGGATACGCAGAAAGCTAAATCTGTCGGTGACCCACTTCCATATATCCCTCAACAATACCCATAGCGTAGGTTGTCGAAGTTTGTACTAGATTAAAAAATGTGTATCCCAATCAGTAATTGATTGATTGATGATGATTGATTGATGCTCATCTTACTTATATTGTAAACGTAAGTACGTATATAGCCGTGTGGTGCCGGCCCAGAATACCACCACACCATCTCCTCCCGCGTGTGTCGTAAAAGTCGACTAAGGGATTAGCCGGAGGATGGGCAGCAGCGTCCTTCGAGTACATTAACAACTCAACTGCGATCGCCAACCCGTCTGCCAAGCGTGGCGATTATGGCAAAACCCCCCAATGAGCCCACAACACATCCATATCGGTCATTGTGGTGATCTTTGGGGGAGGCCTGTGTCCAGCAGTGGACTAAATTCGGCCGAAATGACTAAGTACGTATAACACAGAAAAACTAAAAAACCTTTATTAAATTACTAATCTCAAAAAAATGTGATAAGTCAGATGTGTAAAATAATAGGCTAATTACATTAATACCTATTACATCTTGAGAAGAAGGTTACTGTACTATACTATACTCCTTTAAAGAGAAATATAAAATAGTTCAAAATGTATTAAAAGGAAAAAAATGGATGCCTTTAGGTCAAATCAATGAATTTAGCTATGTATAACATAAAAGCTAATTTTGTCCGATGGGTCAATACCCAAGGAAATAAATCTGTGCAATCTTTATAGATTTGACTAAAGCCTTTGACTGCGTAGACTTAAGATACTACTTGAAAAACTCAATAGGTACGGAATAAGGATTTTGAATAACGGAGGAATGTTCTAAATCTTATTCAGTCGTATTAGAGTAATAAGAAGCAATATACAGAAATAACGCAAATATTTGCTGACTGGTATAAGTAGTATGAGAAAAGTATACATCGGACGGTAAAATTACATATTCTGAATGGGCAGCGTATTGGGCCCACTGCTTTTCTTAGTTTACATAAATCATGACGACCTATGGTACTATTCGCTGATGATAGTACGATAGTGATAAAAATTGTCGAGCATAATAAATACGAATCTAATATAAATCACATAGCCCATACGATAGTTATTCATGTCTGATAAGAAAGAACTTGAAATTAATTTAAGTAAAACAAAAATACTGCATAGATTAAAATAATATTATCTATCAAGATAAAATAAACTATAAATTAACTTAATTACTGGGCATACTGCAAAAGAGACTACACAACTAATGTCTCTAGATTAGTGCAGTGTGATGCCACACAGTACTAGTTCTAGGTAGCATAATAATTGTGATGGGTGTCACGAAGCTTAACTCCAGGCGAGTAACTGCTTATCTTGTCACGAAGTTGCATAAAATAGAACAAACAAGGTGTAATTAAACTCTTAGGCATACTTATCGACAACAATATATAGTGGACGTAACATTCAGACGAAAGGCCTATGAAAAAAAAATCTTAGTATTTATATAATCTTGCGAAAATTGTAATTTATGATGTTTTGAATGTATGCAGGCTGAAGTGCAATGGGCTATGAGCGTTTCAGTCTACAGCAGGTGTCTGGACGCAATTCTATTGGTACCTATTATAGTTTTTGGAGAGGGATTGGCTGTGTGGTTCCTGACAAAAAATATACAACCCCTTCAGTAACAGCGGGTGCCGTAAAATTTAATACCTCATACCCAGAGGAGGTAAAAGGAAAATACCATAACAGAAATCACCATTTAATAACCTTACATTTCGCCATGGCTGGACACTTAGCACTCTGCATGGGTTCTTGTAGTATTTCTATATCATATTCTAGGGATGCATCGATTGGTGATGGCGAATCTAATTCTATTCTAGCACTGCTACTCTGCCAACTGTCTTCGTCCAAGGCATACTATTGTAAGAATTGCAAGCACACAGACTATTCATTAATATAGCTCTAATTATACTGTTGAGATAAAAATTTGGGTCAGGCCTGAGTTTTCTTAACTTTCGACGCATAGGTCTCCTTAAGTACGACCTTGATTTCAACGGCGACCAATGCCTAGCAATTGCTTTAATATGTTTTCATAGATTCACATCTTCGCATATTTCTTCACAGTTATTTAAATCAATATAACTGTTAGTAGAAGCTATATAATCGTGTGGTGCCGGCTCAGAATACCACCACCCCATCTCCTCCTGTGGGTGTCGTAGAAGTCGACTAAGGGATTAATCAGAGGATGGGCAGCAGCGTCCTTCGAGTACATTAACAACACAACTGCGATCGCCAACCCGTCTGCCAAGCGTGGCGATTATGGCAAAACCCCCCAACGAGCCCCAACACACCCATATCGGTCGTTGTGGTGTACTTTGGGGGAGGCGTGTGTCCAGCAGTGGATTTCATTCGGCCGAAATGATATAATTATCTGCACGGTCCAACGTATGCAAATAAGCCGGATACGGAAGTATGTAATGAAATGAAATTCAATTAAATTAAATAATCATTTATTCAAAATAGACTAAATTATTAGTTCTTTTTGAACGTCAATATTAACATTAGACAGCACGCATTAAGCCCACGCTTCACCGCTTCCTAGTGTTTAAGCTGGGGAGAAGGAACAGCGCAACAAACTCCCCAGCAACACGTTAGTCGGTAGTATGTGTAACCAGAAAATCACTGAAACAAAGAAATAGGTCTGCATCAAATAGAGAACTTTCTTTGTTTCGTAAGCGAGACTATGTACAAAGAAAGTAATATAAACAAGCTTTAAACTGCACTAAAATTAAAATATAGTGCTGATCCCATGTAATTTGTTCATAAAATTGTTTAAATATATAACGGGGTGCTCCCGTATTGAAGCTGTCTTTATTCTAATACATAAAAGAACACACCACTTAGAAATATATAATCATAACTTCATGAAATAAAGAAAAAAAAATATAATTGCCTCAGTATGATTCACAGAACCGTAATATAAAAACAAAATGATTTAAATAATAAAAATGTACTAAAATAAAAATATGCGTCACATCCGAAGTCTATCCCTCAGCATAGTTTGGTATTACATTTACAAAGCAGTAGGTACCATAGCGCTGATATTCAGCGTTATATAATACGATATTTGTATCTATTCATTCAAACTCAATTCCAAAATTTAAGTGATAACTACGATTTATCATAAATTACCGTTTTTAGAATATTTGTCTGTCCGTCTGAAAGTTTGTCTCGAATAAGTTCCGAATGTTTCATTATACTGGTGGTGAGTACTGTCAAATTACCGAAAATTACGGTATGTAACCGGTCATTGTGGATATTTATGGGGTTGCTTTTTGCCAAGCAGGGGACTTTCTTTGGCTGATATGATGATGATGACGAATATCTATCTTTTGGCATATTTTTTAAACCACAAAAAGTGTGAAACGTCATATAATTTGCCAGTATGCATACACGAAAATAAAAAAAAGGTGTCTTGACTCATGTGGCCCTACGGCCATCTAGAAACATAGCAGAAGAAGGAATTTTGATAGTTTGACGCAAGTAACAAAACACTTACATGTTTTCGAGTCCATAATTCCATTAGGATTTCGTTTTTATACTCATGATATAGGTAGGTATCGTAGGTAGGTATTACGTATCAGTAGACTCGGCACTCAGTCATAAACACCACAGTGTTGATTAATTTGTAGTTGATGTTTGGTTAATCACGAATATTTTTATTCTTTCAATTTATGAGTTAATTATTATTACATGTTTATTGTAATCGCCCGATAAGGCGTCAATAAATACTATTTAAAACGGTGAAATGTGTGTAAGACAAAGCTGATGCACTTTTGCTCCACAAGTGGGCAATAAGCGGTAACCATTATTTTGACTGCGGAAACGGACAAAGGTAGAGCTGCAACTGCTCACCGCCTAAAGAGAAGATAAGAACAAAACCCAAAACGATTCCGTGTTCTAATTTTATTCATTCTATCTATTCTAGTTCTATGCTCTGTGAAAGTTTATAAATTTCGATGTTTGTCTCTCAAGCACAGTCAAACCTGTAAAACGTATTCAAGTAAAATTTGGCAGAGAGGTAGATTATGTCATGGAATAGAACATAGGATCGATTCGCGGGTACTTGCTAGTGGTTTCAAAATATATTCTCGGTTGTTCTTTTTTTTAATAACGTTGCCACACACAGGTGTTTCTCCTGTATTGTAACAAACACAAATTCCACACACAATACATTACCCAGACCCGGAACAGCTACCTGCGGATCGTACAAATATTTGTTCCGTGCGGGAATCGAAACCGCGACCCGGAGTGGCATCAAGGTGCAGCACCACCCATGCCCTTGTGTTAACTGTAAAAGCCCGACTAATGGTCTCTTATGGAATCTTATGTTTTACTTGTAATTCAAGGTGGGAAACTCCAAGAGTTACCTAGTTGAGTTGGTAAATGTAAGGTAAGATGACGTTTCGGAATGTTATTATACTTTATTATAGTTTGGCACATACTAGGTTTTACTAATGACGATTAATAAATGGTGGTTTAGGGAATAAAACAAAGCTAGTATTTAAACGATTGACTGAATATTCAAATAACGAGGTGTCAAAAACGGTGAAAACGGGTAATAAAAATACTAAGTAAGCGACTGACTATGAGCGAATAGAAAAATATACTGGCCCGTAGTAACATATTCTTTTTCAGTTTATGTGTACCACATTGTCTGTGTCAAATAATTTTATTTTCCTTCTTCTTCTTTTCTTTCTATATATACAGCAATGACTGGCCCGATTTATTTCATGTGTACACATGTTTGCGGCATTGGGCCGCACCATAACCTACAGTTACACCATAACCTCTGTAGGTAGTCACTGTTGACAGTATATGTTCTTTAAGATTAATAATAACCTTTTATAAGGGTGGTATTTGAGCGAGTGAGTATAAATATCTTTAGATGCACTGTAGCAGGTATTTTCAAGCTATGGTTCCACAAACTGCCGAGGAGCAAAGAACCTCCCAGTTCATGGATACGCGTTGGTGACGCGCAAATCGGGGTGGGCCGGTACATGTACAAGTATCTGGGGCTCATCCTGGATAGTCGTTGGGGCTTTGAAGAGCACTTCCAGTGCCTCGTCCCGCGAGTCGAGAAGGTAGTGGGTGCACTACATCGGCTGCTGCCCAATCTCGGGGGACCATGTAAGGAAGTTCACCGTCTCTACGGGGGTCGTGCGATCCATGGCCTTCTACGGGGCGCCTGTATGGTCAGCTTGACAGTCAAGGTGTAGTGCGCTGTAGACCAAATTTCACGGTCTGCAGCGCAGAGTGGCTATACTGATCGCACGCGGATACCGAACAGTGTCCTACGAGGTGGCAGCTAACCCGGTGGCGCGCACTTGGAAAGTGGTTTCACGACTTGCGGATGCAGTTTGCGACCAAGCGCGTCGTGGAGGCCGTACTGCCACTCTTCAGAGCCTGGCTCTGAGGGAAACCGCGGCATGGGACGACCTCCAACGAGGTGGATAGACGACCTGGTGAAGGTCGCTGGGAGTCGTTGGATGAGAGCGGCATGTGACCAAGTTCAGCAGTGGATGTGTACGAGCTGATATGTGTGTGTGTGTGGGTGCGTGTGTGTATCAAAGATTTCCAAAAAATACTCATACATGACTATAGAATCGAACCAGATCATTTTCCTTTAAAAGTAGCATGGAGTATTATTGCGGCTAAGCAAAAAATCTTCTTTTCTATTCTATTGTAACTGTCGCGGGCTCAGCATCAAACGAACGCACTTCAACCCTATTGGGTCAATTGTGCTGCCCAAAGCCCTGCACTACTCTTCCGCTGGTAAATCATGGAGTCCCTGTAGGTACCTACTACTGCACTATGCAATCACACCTGGAGCCTCGCAAAGTCATTAGTTGATGGATAAGCCATTCCTAGATGATTTGCCCTACGTCTTCCCAGAGCGTCGCAACTGCACAAAATGTGCAGCATTGACTCTTGATTGTCCATACAGAATCTGCATGTTTCTGTCGTACTAAGCTTCATCCTGTGGTGATGCTGAAGTGCTGGTGCTGCCTGTCATTGCACCTATATCGTGTGGTGTATATAGTGTTAAATAAATCTTACTATGTAGCCCGTGTAACAATAAAAAGTTATATACTAGATCATTATCATCATCATATCAGGACGTCAGCTACTGAACAAAGGTATCCCCCATAGATTTCCATAATTGTGTCGTAATTTTGGGGGTAGTTTTCCAGTACTCACCACGCTTGGCAAGCGGGTGGGTGAGCGCAGAATAGCTGCTGTTCCACAGAAGAGACGCTGCTGCCTCTCCCTCTGGTTTAATTTTTCATAGGCACCTTGTAGGACATCCATGAGAGGAGATGGAGTGGTGCTATATTCTTAATCCGGACACCACGAAAATGTTGAATCATAATGCTAGACATCATTATTTAATACGGTTCTGGAAATTAGAAAATCACTGCATACGATATGTGTATCGGGTAAAACAGCGACATAATAAAATATTGTTAATTCCATGTATTTCTCAGCAAAGAAGAGATCGATCGCTCTGTATTCATTGGTGTTGTAAAATCTAGCTTAGGGATTAACTAGGGAATGGGCAGCGTCTTCCTGTCATCTGATAACAACTGTAACGATCACAAATGCCTCTGCCATGGCAATGTTGCTGTTTTTGGCTCCCCCGGTAGAAATACATCATGTACTTCCTCTACCCAGGGGATGGCGAAGGGGAATCCTACCTAAAACCACCGGAGCGGTCACCTTCGGCTACACGGATACAAGCACATTAGAGCCACCGATAGGTGCCTCGCTTTTAGGGGGAGATTTTAATGGCAATGGCCCTATGACCGGCCAGTGTAGAGGTAATAAGAGGGCCATGTTCAGCCATGCACATACTCGTACTAATATGATGAAATTAATTTCCACTACAATGATCGCAGTAGATATATCTAAGGGTTATATGTAAAGCAGGTTAATACACTTCATTTATTTAACAACTTCAAGCGTGCGAGCGAGATGGATGTATACGTGTAGCTCGCGAGAGATAGTGACAGAAAACAATAGAGCATTGAAGGCATGCGAACAGTTTGTGGATCGCACAAAGGATTTGGGGTCACGAGACTAACGTGGGAGTTTTACCCCGAATGATAGGAAAATGCCGGGAAATTAGGTACCTGAAAGATTGATAACCGATGTATTTTTAGGATATGAGTATTCTTTAAAAGGTATTCTTTTTTTATACATTGGTCCACACTAAAAGACAAATCATCTGTAGGATTTCAAAATTCGGAGTAATAATATACCATATAGGAAGTTAAACGGTATGGCGTTAGTATAGCCCGACCGAATGCCCCCTGCCACCGCTGTGGTTTCGTTCCTGGGGGTCAAAGGCTCCCGGAATTGTAACTCTGTGTGCTCATTTGGAGCGACCCACGGAAATGGCAGCACGTATGTGGTCACGTGCCACCATATACGCGGCACAGCGCACAGGAATCGTGGTTCGGGGTGATCCCTTGCAATGTAATAAATATTAATATTTAAAAGTTATTTCTATTTTATTTTTATGCTATCCAATATATAAATGTGATAACATTGACTAAAGACGAAGACTAAGAAAGTTCCACAGATGGCTGTTTTTTGAATAAATAATACAGTTTTTTATATTTAAAGGTTTCACGTACAATTTTTTTTTGTATGGGTGTTTAATCTTTTTTTATCCCAGTTAAAAACAAACATCAAGATATGGTGGAGCGCTTTGGAGTTGGACAGTTCCATTCCTCCACTGTAAGTGTACACGAGTAGAATAGAACTTCCTAACGGGTAGGAGGGCCAAACGAGATTAACGAGTAAATACTCATTTTCAATTTTCTTATAAGAGCTGATGGCCGATCGACATACTACATTATTTTCAGCTTATACGAAACAGACATCACATCAGTAGATTAGGTATCAGTAGATGTTACACCGCTCGCGCTACCTCCCTAGCATCCACATCAATGTGGCATGATTGTGTCACAATGACAACGCGACAGCAAAACAAGCCTATAACTTTGTGAGTTTTCTTTTTTTATGTTTTTTAAATAGACATCATCATCATCATATCGGCCATTTATACGTCCATTGCTGAACTCCTCCCTATAGCCTCCCCCATAGATTTTCACAACTGTGTCATCATTTTGGGGGGTATTTGCCAATACTCACCACACTTGGCAGGCGGGTTGGTGAGTTTATTTCGGTAGATTAGTATCATTTAGTACCTTGGCACAGACTACAGAAACAGTGAATTTTATTTATTTGTATTCTATATTTTAATGTATTATTCTTGGCAGTGGATTTTAAAGTCAATTTTTGCGTTAAGACTATAACTGAAGTAGACTTGAGGTCATAGAAAATCCATTATAGAATTAATAATTTATATTGTGTTGCGTGTCTCATTGTTCATTTGTTATAGATTATGTCCATTGAACCAACATGTGTTATGGAGCAATTTACTGTTGCGTGTATTTGTCATATTTGAACTATTGTAATAATATGTATTTACTTGGTTTCCATACACACATGCATCGATATTCGCTTTTTCATGCATTAAAATAGATGCATATATGGTAAGCGCAACGCAGTTTGACTTCGTTCGCAATGTGCACACTGACGAAGCATCGAAATTCGTGATGAGGCCAATAAGCTTCATTGTGCCGCCTGGGTAGGCCCGACAACGCGATTCGCGGCTGGTTATAGATTGTGAAATAATTGAAGCAATTCTGTAGGTAAAATCTTTTTTACCACCACTCTCTATGACTTAAAGGTTTTGCTGATAGAAAACTCCTTCTGAGTTAAACTCTCCTTTGTACATTAAATTTATATTGACTATCCGATTTATATTTTTCTTCGTACAATAAAGAATAAAGAATACGTAGGTGGTGACAAAATTCGGGATTTGAAACGCCAGACAGAAGAAGAAGTGCTGAAATCTTGTTTATATTAATTCAAAACAAACTTCAGATAATAATGAACACAAGGAGCAATTATTGATGACTCATGATAATATTAATATTTATAATCTTAGTTTTTCCGCAAATAAAATACTTACTACGACAATATTGCGAAATAATTTTCCAGAACTAGCAACACCGCGCTGAAAGAAAACCACCGGGAATCGGGAGCTTGCCCAATCGTGCTTCAGTCGGTCGCGCGAGCTCGGCCTTGTCACTCGGGTCCGAGTAGTGGATCACGATAATCGAAAGAATCGAATTATAATCGAACACTAAATTCATAATAAGCACACAACATCAATCAAATAACATTCTAATTTTAAATATGTAAATGGTGATAGTTGAATAGTGTTCCATGTTCCATTGATAAAATGAAACTAGGTTGTGGGAGTGCACAGGATTCTCTAGCGAAACCGGGATATTATTAAAAATAGGCTGTTTCCACACTGTTGTTGTGAGGGCGAGAGCAGGTGAGTCTTCGTTTATTATTTATAGAAGGTTTTTCTTTTTGCTGTGAGCAAATTGCCTCGGGTCCGTGCCCTTACAATGTGATGTTCATTTTCTCGAAGTAAATATACGGAACTGTGCTCGCTTTTTGATATCGACATATACGTGTTCATTTAATTCGTTTAATTAATCATCAGGATTGAACATTTAGAATTTTATATCGCTAATCTTACCTGAATAAAAAACGAGGGCTTTACTAAAATTATTTGCTCCCTTGACAATTTGGCGGATAAAAGTTTTGGAATTGGACATTTACTATACTATACAGTACTAATAAAATTGTGGTGTACCATTACGAACAATAGAAATTTGATTTGGAGATACTTTTAGTGATGTTTATGCTTAAATAAATATCGGCCAAGTTCGTGTCGAACACACGGTACGAAGGGTTCCGAAGACTCTGACCCGTAGTCATTATCTACATAATGTTTGTCGCGTTTTAATATGTATGTAACTGTATGTAATTTGTACAATTGATTTTTGTCGTGTGTACAACACGGAGATAGCGTTAAAGTCAGCTATCGGTTGTGATATTGCTTTATGTGTGTGGTGGTGTGTACCGTGTGGTGCTGGTTAAGAATACCACCACCCCATCTCATCCCATGGGTGTCGTAAAAGGCGACCATGGGATTAGCCGGAGGGTGGGCAGGAACGTCTTTCGAATACATTTATAACACAACTGCGATCGCCAACCCGTCTGCCAAAAGTGGCGATTATGGCGAAACACCCCAATGAGCACTTAAGACCCATACTGGTAGTTGAGGCAATCTTTGGGGGAGCTTTCTGTCCAGCTGTGGAAATTTTTCGGCTGAACTGATGATTCTAAGAATATTGCAAATCCTGTTAATTGTTGCTCTTTCATTGTAACTTCGCGTTATGTGCTAGTTGTAGAGATATTTATAGATTTCATAAAACAGCAATGAATTTGAACAGGTTTAAGAGGTGGAAGTAATGACCACTTGACACATCTTAATGCACCGTATTTTTTATGTACATCATATCGGCCATACAACATCCACTACTAAACAAAGGCCTCCCACATACATTTCCACAACTGTGTCATCATATTGGGGAGAATTTGCCAGTACTCACCACGCTTGGCTGGCGGGTTGGTGAGCGCAGAATGGCTACATTTCCACAGAAAGGACGCTGCTGCCCATCCCTCTCCTTTAGAGTCCCTTAGTCGCCTTTTACGACCTGCATGGGAGGAGATGGAGTGGTGCTTTATTCTTAATCCGGACACCACAGGGATAATTTTAAAAAACGCTTTTATATTTCAAATCTACATAGGTATATAACTATAACGGTAGATAATGTTCTTTTTAAACGCTGCCCCACACTTGGAATTCTCCTGTGCCGTGGGTGCGTTTAAAAATCACAAATTCCACACACAATGCACCCAGACCCGGATCAACTACCTGCAGATCATACAAATATTTGTCCCATGCGGGAATCGAACCTACGACCTGGAGCGCAGCAGCTGCTGCAACAACTGTGCCATCAAAATTGTACAACATTTCAGCTAGATGCGTGGAAAGGGTTCCATACGATGAATATATTATATTTACGTACGAGAAGTGCCGGATGCCTGGCCTAGTTAAGACGAACGAGTAGTGCCAATAAATAATTTACCCGAAGAACAAACTTAACATTGTAGGTAAAAAACATGTTCTGTATGTAATGTAGGGGACATTCCAAATGCAAATGTAAGCTTGTTTGCACAACATTGTAAGATTTGCCATGTTAGTTTAAGACCATAGACTTGTTATAGGTTTTCCTGTAATCTATAGGTCAAGAACTTTTACACATCTGTCCAGGCCTAAATAAAACAGTATTTAAAAAAATATTACAATGATTTGATGGCCGAGTAGTATTGGAAGGGCGAGGCGAACCTGAGTATTATTTCCCAAGTGATTCCAAAACACTCTTTAACTAAACGAGGCCGTTAATTGCTATTTAGGTTGAGATTTTTCTAGTGCCTTTCTCTAATTTGCGAGGAAATACAGTATCTAATTTTTATTCGCGCCAAATCGATCGCGCATGGTCTTTATTATTTTTGATAACATTTGAAAAGGAATGCGTTATTACTATTAGCCTTTAAAATAATAATAAATATCATGTGCCTAAAACGTCTAATTAATGTTTGAACGTACTTGAAAAATCGCGCATTGAAATTTAAAGTATTTAAATAAGGATATATTTTATTTTCCCCACTAGCTCAGAAATTGTATTATTATAAAATAAAACAATTCACCCATCGGCGCTTTTCGGTGTGCAACGAAATAACACCCGGCAATTTCCAACACGACTGTAGATGACAAAGGGTTTCTTTTGAGAGAAAACAAGGTTTTAAAAGGATTAAAATTACTTTACTTAGCACGATTATAAAGACAACAATTCGTGTGCACCGCAGAGGTCGGTTCGGAACGCAGTCTGGAAGACATTAATTTTTTGCGTACATAAAATACACCAATAAGCTACGAGGGCCCCTCTGCCCCGCATATTTCCCCTCTTATTCTAACATAAAACATGTTTATATATGTCTGTATTCTTAACACTATAGCTTAATTATATTAAAAGTAAAGTAATTAACACATTTATTTTGTGTCGCCTACAACGACAGTGATAGAAATAGTTGGACAGTGTTTTTTTAAATTACTCTTGGAGTGGCAGCGAATGTCTTAAGTACACTAACATAAATTAGGTATTTTTAGATACACGGTATTTAATATTTGGCTATAATGCTGAATGTGTACCCACTTCGTTATAGAAGTAAAAGAAAACGAAATCAGCGCTCGGTGGAATTGGTCCGAAGAAAAATTTGATAATGTATTGTAGTCTTGTGGATATTTTCATAATTTTATCACAATTTTAAGCAGTATAATTAAGATGAGTTATTATTCGAGTTCGACTTATTATAGTTTTCTGTACAAGTCTCGGCCGAAATAGCATTAACGGCCTTCGTTTAGTTAAAAAAACCAGTCTAGCGCCTTGTTCTTTTAAAATCCTTACGGAAGTACTTCCTTGGCTTCCCTCGTCCTTCCAATATAACTCGCCCGTCAACCGTTTAAATACAAGCTTGGACAGTAATAATATCGGTTTATTAAGAAAAAGATGAAATTATATGCTTTTAAAAATACAATAATAACATTAAAAACTCTGTGACTCTATTTTATTAATATACATAGAAAATAAGTGTCAGTTGTTGCACCACGCTTTTACGGTGTCTAGCAATATTTTCACTATCTTATCTTTCGCTTTCGCTTTCGCTTTCTTTCACATCTCACTCACTCACATGGGCAACATTATGCGAGGCATTGCATCGCCCTGTATGCGCGTTTCTGATTTTGCGTATTAGATGCCCATCCTAAACGTGCGTCAAGAAGCTTAGCTTCTAAAATGCAACGTAAGCTACAAACATTATATAAAAGCTACTCGCACCAAATCAAAACCAGACTAATTTTTAAAGGCATCTACTGAGCACTAAATGACTAGTTGGTCTGCAAAGCTAAGAGTCCCGATGGACGTACATACCGTATGTAAAAATAAACACAAGTATCAGGGTGGCAGAAATTATAAGATCTCAAAGCTCAAAGCGCGCTCTTGTACGGTGTGCGAGCATAATTACTTCCTGTGGGAAAACTCGGCGTGTGAAGAACGGCCTCTCTCCACCCTGTTGCTACCAGGCAGCTATAAATTCGACGGAGATGTAATTAAGCCAGCTGTACTCAAACGTCATCAGATTTGAAGCGTTTTCCTTTGCGTTCCATTTTTGATTTTATTATGTCTTTAAAATTCGGTCAAGTGCTATTTGAACTCGTGAATTTGTTTATTACAGTTTGTTATGTGATTCATGCTGCTTTAATGTATAGTAAGTACGCAATATTGGCATTCGTCGCTTAGCATATAAGGCAGTGCACACACCCATTAACGTGCGCTGAACGATCACGTTAAGTAAATAATTTACACGAACTATACGATAAGAGGCTTTGCGAGTGGTATGTATAGAGCATGTTCGCTGTGGTGTGTGCGCACCCAAATTATCAATAAAGAGTTCTCAATATACTTGTAACACAGTTATATGTACCTATTAACGTCAAACTGTATTTTAAAATGGATTGTAAGTATCAGGTTTTGGAAAAAATTGCACATCTCTGTCTCGTAAACTTGTAAGCCTAAATTGGTTTTCATTGTATTTTTTAAGTAAAACCTCTGTAGGCTCGACTAAGGGGTAATTGAATGCTTTGGATAACGTAAGCGTAATGGAAGCGTAAGGGGAGTCTTTTTGTGTCCGTCTATGTGTTTTATGAAGTTATACTTCTCTTGGCGTACTTATGACAGTGATACTAGGAGGTGCGCGCGTATCGCGTCACGAAAATTCATCAGTTTGACGTTGTCTGTCAAAGATAATTAAAAGTGCATATTTTACTGACTTATAATTATTGATTTTAATTATATTTGACTCGTTTGTATGACAATCAAAACCATTTTTTACGGTGTATTACATATACACCGTAAAAAATGGTTTTGATTGAATTTATTTGATTTGATTTTAATTTAGTAATGCTTTTTAATGAAGCTTTTATTAATTGTAAGTATTTAATGTCTTTCCTCGCAAAGATTATATTCTATCTGTTGCTTGGATCATTTTATATTTTTTTCCTTCTTGCGTGAATTATTGGCAAGCGAAATAAAATAAAAAGTTACATGAAATATTTATTCCATGCGGGAATCGAAGAATCGCAGTAAGTCAATTTAGCTTAGACACTGCACCAACCGTGCCGTCCTTAAAAGTTATTAGATAAATAAAAAGGTTTACTTCAACCGCGCGTAGAGTTTACCCGCACTTATATTTTTAAAAGCAACATCAGGTAGTTGTGTGGTCAAAGGCTACAAAAACCAACCAACAACATCTGCAATGAACACAAAATAGAAACATTAAGGTTCTCTTCAATTACAGCTCAATTTAACATCTACTGAACGACGCCTGTCACTTTAGTCATCCAGCGACCACGAACGCTGCAAAGTTCTCGAAACGTCAGAAAGAACAAAATCTACAATATACGCAATGTAATCCGTGTTAAAGTGTTTATAAGTAGTGTATTAAGTCGTGTGTAATAATCGCAAAAACCTAAGATATGACCGAAAATCAAATATTTTATGACTATTATAAATCCAGTTTGTAAGACACCTTACTCGCTGACCGAAGCGTAATTCAGAGTAACTTAGCAACTTCATATTCATAAAGCTTGGATTACACTTGTAAATAAGCGCTTAACTCACGTGAGCGAAGTCAGACGCGGTATTAAGCACGCGCGAAAGCACTAGTACTGCATACATTTGAATGTTCTTCTCGTCATAAAAACAGTGAATTTTAAATGACAAAAAGTACAGTTGTGTTAGTCTGAAACCGAGACCTTAGTTGGGGTTACGGACTCGCTTCTTAATAACTTATAATAAAAACTTACTATAATAAAATTACGGGGCATAAGAGACTAAATACCTGATGTTTTGCAGTGACCGGTGCAGTGTGGGATTGTGCAGGATTAGTGGGTAGCATTACAATATGTAGTTATGGGCAGGCATGACAGTTAAAGAGAAAGGATTTGTAAGCCGAATTGGCAATGGGCAGGGCACATTGCTCGTAGAACTGATGGCCTTTGGGGCACAAAGGTTCTTGAATGGAGACTGCACCGGAAAACGCAGCGTGGGACGACCTCCAATGAGGTGGACAGACGACCTGGTGAAAGTCGCTGGGAGTCATTGGATGAGGGCGGCATGTAACCGCTCGTTGTGGAAATCTAAGGGGGAGACCTTTGTTCAGCAGTGGACGTCCTGTGGCTGATATGATGATGATGATGATGACAGTTACCACCAGGTTGGATGACACGCACGTCTTGTCACTGGGTTGTATATATAAAAGGAAACCTAGTACAGGTCGAGGATACAAATCAATGTTATATGTACTTCCTTTGTTTATCTACGTACGATGTAGATAACTAAAGAAAGTACATATAAGTAGATATTGGTTTTAGTTGAAAGTTACAGTACAGTACAGTACAGTTACAGTATGGTGTTCATGGACAGTGACAGAATAATATGTATGTAACCGCACTACCTCACATGTGAAAAATTATCAATGTGAGATTGATCTGGCTCTGTCATCTATATCTTTAATCAAAAAGAAAACACTGCTTTTGCGTACAGCTGATCGAAAAGATCGCAAAGTTGAGAATGAAGGTAGACCCGATCTCAACTTACTATAGACAGATAATAAATTTAAACACATAGATCTAAATAAATTATAAAACGCATTATTTATTATTACATATTATACAATACAATACTCTTTATTGTACATCAAAAATAACAAAAATAAGATCCAATACAGAAAAAGACATGTACAAAGGGCGGTCTTATCGAAGAAATCGCCGAGTGCAATACGGGCGCCCATTGTACTGTACAATGTACTTTAAAGCGCTACTGTTTTTGTATCTTTTATTGGTTGGCGTAGAATAAAGAGAATAATGATAATTCTATGAACAGTAATTGTACAATGATAAATAATAGTTAGAAGGAGAGCACTTATTACCGACATCTGGAAGCGTCAGTAAAGTTTCTACATACATATGCTAAAGTGCTTCGGCTAGCGTTCATCTGTTGAAGAGCTGTGAATGTTTCAGCGCAAGTCGGATACTAGGTCAACGTGTCTGCCGTACATACCAAATTTGTCCCACTGCGCTGCGAGAACGCTCGTTGATCGGGTTTTCTTCGCTCAAGAAACTTATAAGACAGTGTTTGTCAAACATTTTTTGTACCGCTTTCTTTTTTCTTTTCGTGTGTTTAGTGGCCATTCTTGTGTCTGAGTTGTTCAAGACATCCAAAAGCACCGACTTGGCTTAACTGTCTAATGACGGCCACCAGGAAGAAAGATTTTACGAGCCTTTCGAAGCACGGAACATTTTAGGGTTCCGAACGGCCGAAGGAAAAAACGGCGGAATGGTCTGTCTGTCTATCCGTCTCAGCCAATTTGCTCCAAATCCATTGGACCGATTAAGTTGAAATTTGGTACACATACGGATTTCTGGAAACCAAACACGGAAATGTAAATAAATAAGTTTTGAATACGGGGGTCACTTTTGGGGGGCAATATAGAAAATTAAATAATAAAGCAAACTACCGTACCGTATATAAAATATTGGTGCAATAATACGCTCTTTACCTACATTATTACATTACAAAAAAACCTGTATAAATTCTGTAGTCTTAAAATAACATGGTAAATATTTCAATATTATGCGTACAAACTTTTGCAGTTAGAATGTATGGGAGAACATGTTTTTCAACTACGATGTTGAGTTTATTCTTAGGATCAATAAGGCATCCGTCACTCCTCCTACCTAAAGATCGATCGATCTAATTTTCCTTTCTTACAAAATTCGCTCACCTAAAGCAAAGTCTAAAATTCTCATGCAACGTAACTTTGGAGGAATGGACCTCGATAACCTTCGTAACGATGCTTGCAATATAATTTGGACACCTCTCTATATGTCCGATATGGTTGATGACCAAGTTCATACATTTACAACGAATCTTGTGCAATTTTACGACCGGAACGCCCCTGCGGGCAGTCAAAGTCAAAAATTTACTATCGCCGTGGCTAGCAGATAAGATCAAATTG
The DNA here is from genome assembly GCA_947459985.1 of Diloba caeruleocephala. NCBI lineage: Eukaryota > Metazoa > Arthropoda > Insecta > Lepidoptera > Noctuidae > Diloba > Diloba caeruleocephala. Next base: position 6,610,625 of record OX381627.1, on the reverse strand, counting down.
ATGATTCATAAGTAAGCGATGGCAAAATTTAAATTTAAGTGTTGGGCCACCGGCGCTGTACCGGAAAAAGATTTTTAATTCGAAATCACTGCAATAAGGAGTGTAGGGATGCTCAACGCCGATATGTCCTCAAATCCGTTCAAAACGGAGATCCAGCCAAAGTTTGCAAATTTCTTAGATGTTGGGAAATCTCGAAAAGAATCAACAGTTCTGAAGGATTTAAACATTGATGTTCCTAATCTTAATTTTACTGCCTCGTCTAACTTTGATAAGACAACTAAATCAAATGCATTCGATTATCATTCATCTCTCCCAACCCCCAGTTATTCACCATTTATCTTTAATACATTTTCTGCGTGTGAGGTTAAGAAGAGCATTTTATCGATTACTTCTGACGCAGTTGGAAGTGACTGTATCAGCCATAATATGATCCTCCCTATCCTAGACGCTATCCTTCCCGTGATATATCACATTCTTTACTACTCAACTTCCAATGGGGATACCATGCAAATGGAAAGAAGCCCATATAATCGCTTTACCAAAAATATGAATAATCTTTATCAGATTTTTGTCGTATATCGATTTTACTTTTCCTCTCCAAAGTACTTGAACGTTTAATTCACAATCAGCTTAGCAATTTCCCCATCCAGAATAATCTATTTAATTCCTTCCAATCTGGTGTCATGCTGGTCATAGCATTACCGCAGCCCTGATTAATGTTACGGATGAAATCAGGTCGGGCATGGTAAACGGTAATCTAATGGTCCTAGCATTGTTGGATTTTAGCAATGCTTTTAATACCGTTTATTTAGATATTTTGCTTGGCATACTATGCTCTCATAATATATCTCCCTCGGTAATTGACTGGTTTCTTCCTACTGCTACTAAAATTCCGCTTGTATAATCCCTTCTCCTTCCAATCTTCGAATATGCAGATGCCAGCTATCTTGATCTTACAGAGGAACAACTTGATAAGCTTGAGAGTCTTCAATTTTTTTTGTATTAGATTCAAATTTGGTTTCTGAAAATATGATCACGTTTCAGAATTCTGCACTAAGCTCAAATGGTTATCTATTCGTTTTCGTCGTAATACATATACTGTTTCGCTACCTTACAGTGTATTTATATCTATTCATTCCTACCTTAAAAAACGTTTCAAGTTCCTTGGTGATTCATTCGTCCTTCTTAATCCTAAGATCATCAGAAGACCTAAGGCTTAAAATGCCTATGCATTCTACAAATTTTATTGATAAATCCTTCACGGTTCAGGTCGCTTGTTTGTGGAATGTATTACCGATTTCAATCAGACGGGCTCAGTTGCTACCGGTGTTCAAAAAAATAATGAGGGAACATTACAAATCGCTGTAATTATAATAATTACTTTTTCACTTTTGCTCTGACTATTTGTTACATTTTTGCTATCAGTAGTCCTAATTTAGTTTGAACTTATATATTTACATACTTATATATTACCATATATTTATGTATGTAGTGTATATGTAACATTCATTATTTACATATTAAGTATATTATTATTTTAGTATATGGATTTGTATTTGTGTGCACCATAGACTATCCCACATCTTGTCCAGATTTTTGTTTTCTCCGTCCTAAAGTTACCTGGAATAAATCGCCGGGTGCGATAAGGCCACCCATTCTACTGTATGTTGTAAGTGCTAAATTTCTTGTATTTTTTAAATAGCTGGTGTACAATACAGTGTATAAAAAATAATTAGAGAAGATTACACATTATACATTTATACATTTTGTAGCAACTTCATAAAAGCTCTGTCGTACGTGAAAAGGACGGAGAATGCTCTGCATTTTTTTTAGTTTTTGAAACCAGTAATCTAAATACTCGTCCATTATTTATATAATTCAAACACCACGAAACATGCTGGGCGATTTGTGTTATTGAAAGAGATACTACATTAATTTAAGACAATATCGGGTCTATTCGCGAACAGATTAATATCAAAATAATACTATATTAATAATACGTTTCAATCAAGTTGCATTGATTGCCTTAAAATAATGTTTTGCAAAAGTTTAAGAAGTACTACTACCTAATAGTTGAGAGCTGTAGCTCACACGACAAACAAGTTTTCACTACTAGTTTGCCACAGCGAGAGTAGCTGCCCAAGCTGGGGAAGCTTGCAAGCAATCGACTCTCTCAACGTCGATAAGACTAGCTGACTGGCACTCGTTTAGCGAATTGCAGCGAGGTTGTGATCATTCAAAATTTTTGATTGCTGGGACCACCTGAAATTTTAATTGAGTATACATTTGTATCAGCATACGCTACCCCATGCATGCTCATTGAATAATTAACTAAAGTGAAGGCACATGTCATGAAATGTGGCCTATGAGAAACTGAGAACGTGTCTTATACGTCAGATGGCTCTTAATCGACAACACTAACCAATAGTCAGACAAATAAATAATATTAATTCGTAAAAGACTAGTTACATTTTTAGACTAGATCTGACTAATAGAATGAAATGGAGTGCTTAAAGAAAAATCTAATGAATCCTAACGGTTGGTGCAGTGGCTGATGCAGTCGGCTGCTGCGCTCCGGGTCGTGGGTTCGATTTCCACATGGAACAAATATTTGTATGATCGGCAGGTAGTTGTTTCGGGTCTGGGTGTTTTGTATGTGGAATTCATGTCTGTACACGCACCCACGACACAGGAGCAATCCTAGTGTGAGGCAACGTTTTTTTTCATAGAAAGAAAAGAAACAAAAAAAAAGCAAACAAACAACAATCTATTTTGCTTTTTCTTACAAATATTTTTTGTGGTGTGTATGTGGTAAATCTTCTTAGATGCCTAATATTATAACCTCAAAATCCGAAAGCTATTTGTATAATAAACAATTCTTAGAAGTATCTGTTACTTTAATTAGATTTTAGTCGAATGTCGTCGTCATTTCGAGCACATAAAGTAATTTTACGTGTCTGAATGTTCTTAGGCTAACAATGTATGGCCACAGAACAATGTTCTTTGTAGTTTAAACGAGTATCTATTTTGCCCGGAGATCGAAACGGCGTACTCAAGTTCAGGAAGCCAAAATCTGCTTTTAAATCAATTTACTAGTGATGTGGGTTGCAAATTACTGTTGTTAGCCCATATGGTTTAGATATAACATAGTGGATTCCCGTCAATTTTGCGTCCTAAATCGCGATGTGAAATAATTCCACGCACGCAACGCGACATTTTTTTAAATAAATACAGTTATGTAACGATACGGGTGCGGATCGAAAACATAGCATCTCGATTGCAAGTGCAACGCCTTACCCCTTCGGCTATAGCCTTTTAATAATTATGTGTTCAGATGTTATTTTTTTAAACGGACACAGTTAAAACAAATATCACATGCACAAACCCCCACCCGGAACCACTAGTAGGCCATACAAATATTTGTTCCATGCAGAAGTCAAACCCGGGACACGTAGAGCAGCCTAATCCAAAGCTACCGTGATATCAGAAGACAATTTTGATATCTATACGGCAATGTAGGCTAGGGTATATACGTACTTATCGATCTGTAGCCATAATTACTCCATGCTATTACTGGCAGTGCTAACGGTCGATCGCGTTTGTGTGTCGTATGCTCACGCAATTGTCTTCCATGTGTGTGTAATAATAGATGTGCGTATGTGAGTTGGTGAGATGTTTTCGGATTTAAGTAGAAATTGATGAGAGAAATATATGTTTGCGTGTAAATAATGATGGACTGAGAATAATGATGATGATCCTTCTTTACGTTTGTTTTAATATATTTGAGAAAAACATGTGCAATTACAAACATAGATAGAAGGTAGTTACAACAATATTCAGAAAAAGTTACCACAGATTATTATACTGTTATAATAACAAGGTATTGTAATTTAGTTCAAACTCTTTGGGAGAAAAATCCTAGCCACATAGAATAAAAAAAAATTACTTGAAATAATTACATGAGAACATTTTGACAGAGAAAATAAAAGAGGAGAATGAATTGGGGCTGCCATCAGCACGGTGGTCGATTGTAGAAAAAGCGAATTGTATTATCTTCTATATAAATAAATTTATATAGAAGTAACTAGTGTTTATTAATACCAAGCTCATACACAAGTTCCTTCCCGTACCTATAATACGCCGACCCAATTAAACTACAGTTATTATAGTATCATTATTTTCATAAACAGCTCATTACTCTCCCACTGCTGGGCACGGACATTTTCTCAGGATGAGAAAGGTTAGGCCTTAGTCCACCACGCAGGCCTAGTGCGGGTTGACGAACTACACACACCATTGAGAACATTTTGGAGCCCTCTCAGGTGTGCAGATGCACAATGTTTTCCTTCACCGTTAACGCAAGTGATAATCAAGTTCTGATCCGCACATGAATCTGAAATGTCAGAGGTGCGGGCCGAGATCGAACTCAGAGCCTCCTGTATGGAAGGCAAGCGATCAACCACTAGGCTATCGCTGGAGTTCGATCACACAAGGTACCATAACATATATAGTTTAGATACACTGTTAAATTTAGAAATAAGAAATGCAACGACTGTTTGCTGTATGTCTAGTAGTTAGGCTTCACGAAACTATTTTTATGCGGCTTGCATATAAGTATTAAAAATAACATTAATGGCTACATGATGCTCACACATTTACAGTTTCGTATGAATATTATAATTTAATGTTACAAGAACAATATTAACAATAACTAATAGTCAATCAATGTCATAATATTAAATATAAGAAAACTAATTTTCTTTAATACTACTTATCGTACGTGAGCGTCTATATCGTTATAAAAACCAGAATCCGTAGTGTTTATTCAGTGATATCCCAAAATATTGCTAAGAATATTATTTCATTGATATAAATAACGCTATAATAGCATCTCTTTTTTACACGGTAAAGCTAAACAAATTTGTGAGATTCCTGTACTTAAAGCAATATGGTGTATATCCAGGGTATCCACTGCTGTATCCTACTCTATTTGTGCTGGGCATGGTAGACTATAATAAACTGGAAGTCAGAAGATAAGTAGCTCTCGCCACTTACTTATTTAAGACTAGCTGGGACCCGCGATTTCACCCGCGTTTAATTTAAATGAAATTTAGAGTATTTACTTGATATAGAAATTATGTATTGGATTTCAACGGGTTTTTTTTTTGCGCAGAACCCTAATTTTTTTCGTAAATAAAAGTAGCCTAAGTTATTCCTTATCCTAAGTTATAACATCAGCTATCTGCCAGTGAAAGTCCCGTCAAAATCGATCAGCCGTTTCGGAGATAACCCGGAACAAACAGACAGACAGACAGACAAATAATTTAAAATTTGTTTTTTAGTTGTATGTACGTACCGTATACGCCTTTAGTAAAAAGCTGTTATTTTGACATTACAATCAGACACTTCAATTTTATTTATTTGTATAGATTATGCGTGGTAAAATACACAACACAGGCGCTCTACGCACGGTTGGGCTATGTGTACCGGATGGGCACGTGGGTCGACGGTGGCGACCGCCGCTGCTTTGGGTACCGCCTGCTCGCACCAACCTGCTGCAGAACGCGCCACTGACGCGCGCCTTGCATACACTCAATATGCCGTCACAACTGATTAATTGCTTCAACTGTACTCTGAGTGAATTCACACAGGCCGTATTTTGTAAAATTACTCTTGTTTGTTTATAATAATATAATTGTAAGTCTTATCTTGTAAGCGATTATAACTATAACTACACTATTGTATTAGGTAACCCAGTCATAATAGTGTGTTATAAAATAAATAAATAAATTATTACTCTTCTAAAGATCCAAAACGGATAATATTCGATAATCTGATTGCACTGACAACCCACACTGTTGCAAATTTGTAGATTTGATTAATTCAGAGCCAAGTCTCGCTTCCAGAAAATACCTCGCATTTCATAACGGAATGCAATTTTTTTTCGTTTAGACGCTTTGGTGTAGTTATTTTAGTTATGAAGAAATACTATAATATCGTGCATTGACGCAGTTTTTATTATGCTATTTTAGCCGCGTTTGTCTGAAAGCTGAGACTAACATAGTCGGAAAAAGTCTACGCGGTGATGGACATAGAATCCTTTTTTGGTCCCGGTGGAAATACATTATGTACTTCCTCCGCTCGGGGAAAGATGGAGGGCCATGCTGGACTCCTACCAGCTGAACCGCTGCGCTCATCTTCGGCATCCAAGGGGGATCCAGGAACTCGCACTGCAGTCGCCCATAGGCAGCCCGTCAGCCACATCGCTGTACGCTGTGCTGCGAATACTGTACACAGTGGTCGCTCGGTATGAGCACGCAAGTTCCCAAATCTGTTTGCGACCGCAGAGGTCCTCTGCCATATAGCGACAGCAGGTGGCTCATGCGTCTAGGAGTTGGACGCCGTGCGGGCGGCTGTTTCCCCGGCGCACTCACCTCCTGGACATAGATTACTACAAAAACTAGAAGAACATGATAGTTTTTAGTGTTAGAGGTGGGCACTCAAGCGGTTTTGGGCATGCCCTTGGCCTGAGCCATAACATTGTATTGGCTATTTCCACAGTTAATCGTGAATCTGGTCAACTCGAAATTCCAATGTCGCTATAGGAATCCAGCAGATTACCAGTGACAGGTATAATACCTGGCACATGCTGAGCTTGACACCCATTTGATACAATTCTGAGACAACCAATGCTGTCATGCTGGTCATTTCGGAACTCATTGTTTTCCGTTAGGCAAATTATTTTATTCCGTTCTTAGAACAGTGTATTATTAACTTGTATGTTTTGTCTTTTATTGCACCGAATAAAGGTTTTATGTATCTATCTGAATCGGTATCTGATCTGCTATTTGACGGCCGTTTGTTGAACACATCGGGAATAGCAGTTATTGCACACTGTGATTCTGTAAGGAGGTTATAGTAGCCCACACTGGTCTTCAGCGCTGACCATTACCCCTTCACATGCACTGAAGTGACTTTTTGGATCTGTTTGTGGTGTTCAATCGCAAACAATTCCTCACTCTTTCACTGAGTGCTCAAGTTCCGTGAGTATCCGTAAACTTGAGCTGTACATAAATCAATTTTTGGCGCAGTGGTTGATACAGTCGACTGCTGCGCTCCGGGTCGTGGGTTCGATACCCGCACGGAACAAATATTTGTATGATCTGCATATAGTTGTTCCGGGTCTGGGTGTATTGTGTGTGGAATTCATGTCTGTAAACGCACCCAGGACAAGGGAGAAATACTAGTGTGGGGAAACGTTTTAAAAAAAAAAGGAAACTGCAGATGGCGCATCTCCTCACAAAATAATTGCTCGTTTGTAGATTTGTATTGCCGCGTTTATGCACATTGAGATTTTATACCGCTGAAACTGGTCATCGTTACTAGATCCTTTAAGAAAGAATAAAGAATCAAACATTTACGATATTAAGTAAGCAGTACATATTATTTTTAACTATATTTTTGATTGTCCACACTCTAAGATATTTCCTTCCAAACAAAACTTACAAATCTCTCTTTTTTATTACAATCTGCTGAAGAAGCGTTTAAATCCTCGCATAGTTTGAGTCTATGTAATAATAACGTAATATTAATGGTCATTTATATTATTTAGTGCCCTACTATATTTTTGATTAAAATTATGTAAAGGGTATAATGTCTGGGGTTCTCGCGACTATTACTCAGTATAGTAAATGTTCCTTATATCCCCGCGTAACCCTAAAATAGACTGGATTCCTCTTTGTAGAGTAACCCGTGAAAGGAGATACTTATTCATTTATTACAAACATGGTAAAGAGAGGCTGTTAGTATTCATATTTCCACATATTTGGGTATTCCACAGCATGTTCAATATATAAATAACGCAAGTTTATAAAATAAATTTATTATGACAATATTAAAGCATATCAGAAATTAAATAACCCGGAACAGTGTTAGTACAATACGGTTTCTACAGTACTCGACTTAATGTGTTGACATCAGTCAAGTTTCAGTACAAGTGACGACTTTGCAACGTTTGCAGTTCATGACGATAACTTTGCGCTATCAGAAACTTTTCACGATCCAGAAGAACACTTCAATAAGCTATAAAAAGTAATCGAACTAAGTTTGATGGGTCGAGATCTTGTCAAACAAACAACATTTGAGGTAGAGAGTTTTGCTTTCATGGTTACATGAGGTAGGTCTGATAATCATCACATCAGCCCTTAATTGGGCATAGGGTTTCTCTGAGAGGTCCAGCTTACTCAGAGAAGTTGCCTATCTCGGATCCATATAGAATGTAAATTACATTAAAATGTTTCAGATTGACAGGAGCTATCACGTGACTATTAAATGTCATTTACCTTATTAAGTTATTACCTCAATTCTTCTTTATACTTTTTGTGCTGACGCGGAGGCTTTTGATGCTGTCATTGTCGCAGTCACTTCTGTTGTACCCGCCGTCGTAGTACGTGAAGTTTGTTCTGTGGGGGCTGTTTCTCGTGTATCTTCTTTAGTGGTGCTTCAGGTCGGGTGCACCAACCGGTAGCTTTTTCCTTTATCGATTGTGGCTGCAGGGTTGTAATCCTTCTGTAACCGTAGTTGTCATAAATGTAAAGGAAAAGAAATAAGGAAATCCTTGACGTTTTTATTTCTTGTTGACCGGTGATTGTCTTATCTAATACTCTAATTTGCTGATAAGTCCCAAGCACAGAAATGCTCTACAAGCGTTACAGTTCACTAGAAGAATATTGTTTGTTATACAGACTCTTTACGTACAAAATCATTGATTTGTAATTATAATTATGATAGTTGTACCAGTTATGGGTGTTTCTATATGTGTATGTATATGTATACGTGAACAAAATGGTTTTATCTTTATTAAAAAAGTCAACATTACAACTATGTATACAGTGCATGTCATGTGCTTGTTGTCATCTGAATTAGTCAAGACGCTTTATTATCTTGAGATTTTGATTTGCCCCACACGACCCTGGAGAAATCCTAGGATTTCTCCTGTGTCGTGGGTGCGTTTACAGACATAAATTCCACACATAATACACCCATACCCGGAACAACTACCTGCAGATCATACAAATATTTGTTCTTTCCGGGGATCGAACCGCATCAGCTGACTGTATCTACTTCTTCACCAACCGTGTCGTCATTAATAAGTTTTATGTAGGTAACAAAAGCGATAACTTTAATATCTCACAGCAAGTATTATAGCAAAATATATACAATGAATGCCTATCTAGCATTTATATACGATGGCCGGCCTTGTGTAGGCCAGGAGACTGTGATGATCAAGTTAAAAAAAAACAGCTTTGATTTTAAAACGGTATCGGGTCTATTCGCGCACATCGTCATCATCATATCAGCCACAGGACGTCCACTGCTGAACAAAGGAGGGAATCCTCCCTGAGGTTTCCACACCCAGTGGTTACACTTCCCTCCGCGCATCCGTACGGTGCAGTGGGGCTCTAATTCGCTGCTCAATATAATTACAATTATACTATTTCGCGATCGATTCCCGGCTCGTGACTATTCGCGCACATATTCATATCAAATTATTAGAGTAGATTGAGTCTACCCGTGACCATGGTCAATGCAACTTGATCGAAACGTCGAAGTTAGTCAAAATAATACTTAGATATTAATCTGTGCCCGAATAGACCCGATACTTTCTTAAAATTATGTATTCAATTCGCGAAAGTAGTTTAAGTAGTTTAAACTCTATGTTTAAGTAATAAGTTTAAGAATTACTAATAAAACCTTTCTCATAATCTTACCTATTTTCTTGGTCTGTTGATAAGGTTTGCTTGCATTAAGGTTCTAAACCTCGTACGTTTTGAACAAATGATTGTGTAAATTAGGAGATGCAGGCTAAACATTATATATTGCAAGATTTTAATGCATCACTGCATAAATCGTGTTGTTACAGCATAGTCCACGATAAAAAGCAAATTGATGTGCAAAGCATTTTGATTGCCATCACCAGTTTCTTTTTGGACAGAAGTAATAAACAAGTGAATTTTTGATCATGATCCAAATTTTTAATCCAAACTGTGGTAGAAAGTGACAGTTGGGTACAAATGTAGTTGTATCATAGCGTGTAGTAACAAACCAAAGCTTGTTGTAGCTTATCGTAGCATTCCGTAGCGCATCCAAACCGTAGCGTAACGTATCATAAGGTACCGTAGCGTATAGTGGCAATACAGGGTATCGTAGCGTATCAAAGTATACCTTATCGTATTGTGGCGTACTGTAGCCTGACGTAGCGTACCGTAGGCGTAGGCGACGGTACCGTCACATACTGACGTCGACGTCTCAATAATATCAAAGAAAACACATTCCAAAATCTTATTCTCAGTTAGAGCAGCATGGATATCCAGAAGTAAGTGACTCAGACATTTTCGAGCAGAGCGACTATAATCAAAACCAAACTGATTGTAAGGTAGTAGAATAGAAAATATTAAACGTAGTTTTAGCCGCTGTTCAAATATTTTAGAAACACATGAGTTTACAGTGGACGATATGAGTCAGCTGTACTAGCATATTTACCCTGATTCAGGAATGGAAAACTATAAACTCCTTTAAATATTATTAGAACTGAATGGACGGATATTTATCCGTGAACATGGCGCTTGCAACAGCGCCGAAATATCGGGAACTCAAAACAAATAAAAAACATGGTAAATATCCCGTTTTCAGTTCTAATAATAGTGTCAGTGACCATGGCAATTTAAAAACTTAAACCCTTTAAATATTTTTAGTATTTACAAACTTAATTTCTATATTTATTTTACGCAATTGTCATATCTGTACTATTTAGATTAGGCTTTAATCCATAATCAATCAAAGCTGTTTAAGTTTTCATTGCTTTTGTAAAGAATAACGCACGTACTGCTGTGACATTTCAGGGTATTCTTTATTATTCAATAAACATTAAAATAAATGCGAAAATAAAGAATACGAATTGTTACAGACGTTATTCCACTTTTTTGGTGTCAAATTCATGCCTAACTGCCGTTATAGAGAAAATATTCAAGTTAGGTTATAAACTGCCTATTTACTTTTTTGTTTTAACATTTGGGCTAATATATTCATAATTTTAAATATGATGTTTTTCTGTGATGACCTTAAGTATAAGAAAGAAAGAAAGAAGAAAGAAATATTAATTTCTCCGCTACATTTAACGCACAACAGACATTATAAAAATAATCACAACAGAAACTAAACGAGTGCAACACTTATGGAAAAAAAAACAAAAATTAAATACCATAAATAAGTCGGTAACCCCAAAGTTACTGATTCGATACGATTTGTTATACATTGACATAGCCAGTGCACAAAAGGATTAGTCAACAAAATCCTTCAAACTTACGCTATTTTTGCGATGTAATCCCCTTAATTTACATAGACATAGACAATTTGAATAGAAATACGTAAGCGGGGCTGCTGATCGTGGTCTTGAGTTCAATTTGCAGGTCGGGCTATTCACTAGCTGGTGCCATGGTAAAGAGCACTCAATGACAAAATCAACCGAGTAACTGACTCAAATTCTAAAAGAATGTCGTTTGTGGAGTGTATTATTTCGTGTTGTAACCTGTTACTACATAAAACAACAGTACTTTACAAATTTTTGTACGAACATATATTGAAGCACTATTTTAAACGATGCTTCCCCACTCTAAGGTTTAATTTGCATTGTGGGTATAGTTTACAGACATAAATCTGACATGCACGAATACACAGACCTCAAACAAATCTGTAGATCTTACAAATATTTATCTGTGCGGAGTCGAACACGTTACAGGTAGCGCAGAAATCTAATCGTTTAGCCACTGCGCCAACCGTGCCGTCTATCTATTATACTAGCATTGGATGTTTTGCGCCGGTTGTGCTGGTTATGAAAATCGCGTGTCTGTCCGATGCACCAAAACATTTTGTACTCACGATTGTTATTAGAGTAAATAAGTTTTTACAATAACAGCGTTACCAAGGTTGCAGAATACAATAGAGGCAATAGCTTTGCCACGACACGACACGAACTTTTAAGCAAACTAGAAACAGAGACGATTATTAAATTAGTCTTATTCTTTATTGTACAAACATAAAACGAGACATAGAATATAAAATAAAGTAAACGTACAAAGGCGAGCTTAACTCAACATTCAGCAAACCTTTGAGTGATAGAAGCTAGAAACTTAGGACAGTATCAAGTATACAAAAGAAAGAAAACAATATTATGTAGTTAAGAATAATGAAAACAACAGATTTAGAGGTGCTATTAATAAAATACACAAATATACAGCATGAACATAATATAATTACCTAAATAAATACATTACAATATAATAATGTCTTAGGTTTTCGCGAGTATTACACATTATAATAAAACAACTGTAAAGTGTTCGAAACGGCAGGAAAAACAAAAATCTAAAATATACGCGATACAATCCGTTTAAAAATGTTATATTATAATACATAACACTACCTTTTTTTTTATTGATTCGGTGGAAATACCTCATGTACTTCCGTCGCCCCGGGAAAGTACGAAGGGGCATGCCGGACTCCAACCGGCTAAAATCACCCGAGTGGTCATCTTCGGCACCGAAGCTGATTGCAAAGCGGTCATCCCCTCTAGCTGAGGGAAGGCGACTCTAAAGAGGCCACCCCCCCAGGCATCTCTCGAGGGGATTGTAAAACAAATCCCCGAAGCCTCACTATGCGCTGTGCTGCGCACACGGCGGTACGTAACCACATGCACATCGCTGTAATCCCGGGGTCGCTCGGTATGAGCATGCAGATTTCCCAAAAAGTGCGCTCGCGACCCCCAAGGCCACCAGCCATATAAAGGCTCCGTGTCCTCCTTCTCCTCCAAGCGGGACCGGCCCTCTCCCGATCCCGCTCTGCGACCCCCTTCTGGAGCATTACGCTCTCACAGAAGGAGACCACAGCACTCTAATTTTCATGCCCTGCCAGTATAGCCGATACTACTGCTGGCAAAGAGATCTTGCCCGATCCGATCGAGCAGGATCCGCCGCTCGGCAGCCCATGCAGGGCACTCTCCGCGCGTGTGCTATGCGGTATCCTGATCGTCTCCACAGTGGTGGCACTGTGCCGTGACCTCACTTCCTATCTTGTACAACCGTATCCGATGAATACCTGCGTCAGGCGGAATATGACGCGCTCGCTTCTTTGGAGCCATGCTCCGAAGAGCGGCAACGACGCGCTTTTGCGCGCAGAAGCAGACTTGACCCCAGCTCCACAACTACTAAGCAGATTTACAAAAGTCCGAGTACACTGTGGATAATCTGACGAACTCCACTTATTCGGGCGCCGTGGTAGTTATTACCCCGGCTCCGTGTCCTCCTTTTATGAGCAAGATCGGCCTTCTCCCAATCCCGCTCTGTATCCTCCTTCTGGAGCATGAAGCTCTCACAGAAAGAGACCAAAGTACTCCAATTTTCATGCTCTGCCAACATAGACGATACTACTGCTGGCAGAGAGAGACCTTGCTCGATCTGATCGACCAGGACTCGCCGTTCCGCAATCAACGCAGGGCACTCTCCAATTGTGTGCTGTGCGGTATCCTGATCGTCTCCACAGTGATGGCACTCGCTTCTTTGGAGCCATGCTCCGAAGAGTGGCAACGACGCGCTTTTGCGCCTAGAAGCAGTCTTGCCTGCCCCAGTCTCACAACTACTAAGCGGATTTACAAAAGTCCGAGTACACTGTGGATAAAGAAGTAAAGATTATGAAAGCCTCTTTGTCTCCTGAACTAAGATAATAACATGTCCAACGAATGTAAGCTATATTTTTATTACGTTCATTTTGGAACGTCGGCGCGAGCCATAAAATGGACAAAATTTCTTCCTTCATGCCTCACTAGAGCTTTGGCTGTAAATATTTTATGAAATTTGACCGTATTACCGTGAATTCCCTTAATGTAAGGTTCAGACTGTAATTCCGACAAAAAGACCACTACACACTCTTCTTTTTTCGTATCGCCATGAGCATTTGGTGACTTGAAGGTATCACGTCAGGGTCACCAGTATGGAAAAACAAGGTGTGGTGTTCCTTTGTTGGAAAGGGAGGATCCTCAAACCAGTAGGCCAATTCTCGTAATTAATTTACACTATGGCTGCAAGTTGACCGAACTGAGATTAAACTATGAATTGGCTAAAAATAGATATTCTGCTCCTATTAAAGTTCAGTCTGATTTCAATATGATCTCAATTCAGTCTCATTTAAGACTCATTTCTATGTCAATTTTGACGTTTATTTAATGAAATCTTTGTTAGTTCATAACGTTAGCAGAATACCGTTTTGGCTTCGATCAACTTTCAATGCATTTTAGATCTCTGATAACAATATAAGTTCACGTTTGACATTGTTTGTTAGTTTAACACACTGCGTGTCGAGAAACGAGACACAATTAAAAATCTATTGTGTCTACACGGCTGCCGGGAATAAACAAGAGAATACCATTTGTGACATTTACGACACTGAGACTGTCTAGACAGGAACTATATTTTGGCTGGGAACCACACGGAACTATACAACATGGCCAAATAAAGAATAGGATTACAATCAGTGGCTCGTTTATTTTTCTTCTAAGCCTTTTCCCAACTATGTTGGTTCGAATCTAACCAGATACGGCAGAATTTTAGTGTTTTACACAGAATGACTGTCATCTGACGTCCGGAACTCAATTACTCACGTATACAGATATCCTTAAAGTTTAGACCGGCTGTCAGAGTACCGGGCTTCTGAGTTCCTACGGGACTAACGACGACTTAACTTGCTAAAGAATGGTCACCCATCCAAAACCTAATAATTCAAATCGCAGCTTACGTGGTACTCATTTAGCTAAAAGCTAGCGACTCATTCATTGTTCTCTTTATTTACCTCTCGCTCGCACGTATACTCCGCTCGAATGAAAGGCGAATAATGGAGCTGCTAATTATAATCCGTTTGGTATTCTCGTACCAAATCATTAGATTAGGTCAGTGTTTCTTGTATCTTTTATCCTCTGCAATAATATATTGTTTTCTATTAATACTAGACGGTTACTGCCCCACTGCTTCGTCTGTTCAGTGAAAGCATAAACATAAATCACTCTGGCCGTGTCCTTGTCCGTGTGGTGGCCGGATTAAGAATATAGCATTACTCCATTTCTCGTCGATGTCGTAAAAGCTGACTAAGGGACTTTAAACCAGAACGATGGGCAGCAGCGTCCCTTTGTGAAACGGCAGCCATTCTGCGCTCGTCAATCCGTCTGCGAAGCGTGGTGAGTACTAGCCAATTCCATGACGACATAATTGTGGAAATCTATGGGGGACGCCTTTTTTCAGCAGTGGAGTGCAGCCTATCCTTTAGCTGATATGATGATGACCACCCAGTCACGACTTCCTGTATACAGCGAACTGTCTCATAAAGCTTTAATGCAACATTTTCCCGGCTACTTTAAAAAATCTCCGGGTTTTTCTTACTTCACTCACTGTGTTGTAGTTATGTATTTTAAAGTTATTTTCAATAAAACTGTCCTGAACTTTCCTTAGTGAGAAAAAATTCTGTGAAAGTTGGAGCTCTCATAAATCTATATAAAATTTGCAGGTCTTTGCTGTTTGCGATGTCAAATGCTTTTTAAAACTTTGTAGTCGAGCGCAAGTTTAGTTTACTTGGAAAAACTGCGCTGTCTGTATCGCGAGGTAAGGCAGTAGCACCCCATGTGCACTAGTTAAAATTTACTGCATCAACAAATCTGAAAAATAAAAGAAATTACCAATTGTTGTAGTCTATTAAGAAGCTACTGTCTAGCGAAGACGTTTAAGCATTTAAAAGGTCTTACTTTAGTAGTTAAGAGGCGCTCATAGCTAGTTGCACTCATTGATCGGTAAACGATTGGCGAAGTTAAGCAACGCTTGGTGCAGTCAGTCTGTAGATGGGTGACCGCATATATCGTAGAGCGATTCCGTGCTTCGGAGGGCACATTGCTCGTAGAACTAATAGGATCACTCGTGTGTCTGTCTGTCCGTTTGTCACAGCCTATTGTCGCTGAATCTACTGGACCGATAAAGTTGTACACATGAGTTTCTGCGACCTTAACACGGACGTATAACGTAAATAAATGAATTTTGAATATGGTCACTTTTGGGGGCTGACCTAGAAAATTAAAGAATAATGTTTTGCAAACTGTACCGTGTAATATTTGAAAAAGAAGGGCTTGTTGTGAGAGTCTCAAATATATTTATTTTATAATACGAAAATTTTAAATTTTAAAGTTACTAAGAAAACATTTACAATAATTTACCAATTTAAATTTACCTCTATCTCCGAAACTACTTAGCCAAAAATGTTAGGAAAAATATGGGTAATAGCTTTTTTATAGATAACAGGAAAACCTATGAAGTCTATGGTCTTAAAATAACATGGTAAATCTTTCAATATTGTGCGTACAAACTTACGTTGGCAGTAGGAATGTATCGGAGACCGTGTTTTTCAACTACAATGTTAAGTTTGTTCTTAGGATAAATTATTAGTACGAGACCGACTTCAACAATATATTCAGCAATTTTCCTCTACAATCTGGTGCCATACATACATTTTTGGTGCGACAAATAAATTTGGGTTTTCAGGTTTAAAAAACATTGTAGATAAAATATTCATCGTACGGAACCTTCTTCACGCGAGTTAAACTTGCACTTGGTTTTTTATTTATTTTATGTATGTAAGTCAACAGTTAAGGCGCACGGTTCGAAAAAGTCGGTCCCACGGTGAAGAGCCGGCAAGAAACTCAATGGATACGCTTTTTACATAAAAGTAATAATACACTATTTTGATTATTATGTACATTATTACAAGTTAGGTAGGCGAAAAGAAAGTAGACTTTAAGTGAAATAAGTACATATAATAATAATAATACACACGGTTGTCCCTTTAATAAATAAAAGGTTCCCTAAAATAAAGGGCATTTTAGTCGGCAAAGCTTTAAATAATGGATATATTGTCACTCATGGAGGCTCTCCTAATGCAACCCAATGTGATATTATAACTCTCCTTGGTACTGGTATACACATTAGTCAAAGGCCGTCCACGGCTGAACAAAGGCCCGGCATTTCCATAAGTATGTGATTTTGGGGGGATTTTGCCTACTCATCATTCATCATTTCGGCCGAATGAAGTCCACTGTTGGACACAGGCCTCCTCCAAAGATCACCACAACCACCGATATGGATGTGGGCTATGGGGGTTTTGCCATAATAGCCACGCTTGGCAGGCGGGTTGGCGATCGCAGTTGAGTTGTTAAAGTACTCGAAGGACGCTGCTGCCCATCCTCCGGCTAATCCCTTAGTCGACTTTTACGACACCCATGGGAGGAGATGGGGTGGTGGCATTCTGAGCCGGCACCACACGGCACTTTGCCTACTCACTACGCTTGATTGGGTTGGTGAGCGCAGTATGGCTGCTGTTACATAGAAGGGGCGCTACTGCTTATCCAGTGGGATGATGATAAAACCAGATGGTATAGAGGTCCCTTGTTCGTTTTTACGACTTCCACGGGAGCAAACGGAGTGGTGCTATGTTCTTAATCCGGACACGGAAAAGTACTGGCGATCCTTAAGGACTAGATCGACGCTAATCACAGAGCATGATTTACCTGACATATGGATTACGATCAATAAAAACGAACCTCTAGTCAAGTTACCCTACATCTTCTTTTATCTATGACATTTCCAAAAAAAAGAATTTTTTTTTCCGAAAAGGTTTCAGTACCATAGACCACATCCATACGCTGCGGCAGGTTATACAGAAGACCGAGGAGTATAATCTGCCACTATGCTTGGCGTTTGTGGACTATGAGAAAGCCTTCGATTCGATCGAAACCTGGGCAGTGCTGCAATCTCTGCAGCGGTGCCAGATCGACTATCGGTACATTGAAGTGTTGAAGTGCTTATACAGAAACGCCACCATGTCGGTCCGAGTACATGAACAGAGCACGGGGGCAATTCCATTGCAGAGAGGTGTGAGACAGGGGGACGTCATTTCCCCGAAACTGTTCACCGCTGCAATGGAGGATGCCTTCAAACTACTGGAGTGGAAAGGATTCGGCATTAACATCAATGGCGAGTATATCACTCACCTTCGATTTGCCGATGACATCGTAGTCATGGCAGAATCGCTGCAAGAGCTCAGCACAATGCTCGATGATCTCAACAGAGTTTCCCAACAGGTGGGCCTTAAGATGAACATGGGCAAGACAAAAGTCATGTCAAATGCCCATGTCGTGCCCATCCCAATATCCGTTGGGAGCTCTGTTCTCAAAGTTGTTGACGAGTATGTCTACCTGAGACAAACTGTCCAGTTAGGTAGGTCCAACTTCGAGAAAGAGATCAATCGTCGAATCCGACTCGGCTGGGCAGCGTTTGGGAAACTTCGCAACATCTTTTCGTCAACAATACCGCAATGCCTCAAGACGCAAGTCTTTAACCAGTGTGTGTTACCAGTGATGACATATGGAACAGAGACGTGGTCACTCACAATAGGCCTCATAAGAAAGCTCAAGGTCACTCAGCGAGCTATGGAGAGAGCTATGCTTGGTATTTCTCTACGAGATCGAATCAGAAATGAGGAGATCCGTAGAAGAACTAAAGTTGTCGACATAGCTGAAAGGATTAGTAAACTGAAGTGGCAATGGGCAGGGCACATTGCTCGTAGAACTGATGGCCGCTGGGGCACAAAGGTTCTAGAATGGAGACCGCGCACCGGAAAACGCAGCGTGGGACGACCTCCAACGAGGTGGACAGACGACCTGGTGAAGGTCGCTGGGAGTCGTTGGATGAGGGCGGCATGTAACCGCTCGTTGTGGAAATATAAGGGGGAGGCCTTTGTTCAGCAGTGGACGTCCTGTGGCTGATATGATGATTTCCAAAGGACAAAATCTTATGAAAACGATATTAACAATGCACTTAGAACTTTAATAAACTGGCTTAATCATAACAATTTAATTATAAATCTTCGAAAAACTTCCATCATGCATTTTTTACCAACAGATAGCCGTAGAGGAAATGAATATAAATCACAGTGATCAAACTGTGGACAATGTTAATACCACAAAAATTTTAGGAATTACGATTGATAGTCTACTCACATGGAAGGCTCAAGCAGAGGATATTTGTAAAAGAATCAGTACTTCGGCATAACATATATGTTGCATAGCTTATCAAAAAAGGTGAATCTGCCAACATTAATAGTTGCCTATCATGGCCTAGTCGTTTCCACTTTAAGATTTGGTGTAATATTTTGGGGCAGTTGTAGTGAAAAAGAAAGCATTTTTAAAGCCCAAAAACGTTGCCTCGGAGCTATGTTTAGTATGAAAGTAACAGACAGTTGCCTGCCTATATTTTAATCGCATAAGTTATTAACCCATGTCTGTATATTCTGTAATTAGCCTTATTTGTCAAAATGAATAAAAACATTTTCGCCACCTTAAACGATACTAGAAAACGATTTACAAATATGAGATCACAATATCAGAACTTGTTGTGCACAGGAGCGTACAAAACATCTTTATTAAAAAGAAGTAATTTGTATGGCACCTATAATTTTTAACAAAATACCAGATAGTATAAAATGTCAGCCTTTGAGAACATTTAAAAAACAGCATTATTAATAGAAAAAAGTGATTATTCAGTGCAAGTAAACTTATCTATTCTATTCTATTCAGCCGGGACAGTCGATCAAATGAAGGTACTTTTGACACAACAGACGCAATTCTCAATAGGAGATGGTATGGGTAAGTCATCGACAGTAAATTGGTCGTTTAGGGCTCTTGTGACGTCACCAATTGTCCCAAAAAACAGGTTTGACGGACACTTGGGTACGCTCTTATAAGGTTACATAGATTGGCGATAAGATTTTATGAGGTTACATTTTATAAGCACTACTGTTTTTATTACCTTTAACGATTGGTGTACAATAAAGAGTATAATAAATAAATAATAAAAATAAATTTTAATTTGTTTTTATCGTGTTGAAAGGCTTTTAAAGACAAATTATTCATTAGGTTGTTATAGGTCCATATGCGCAGCACAGCGCACAGCGAGGCTTGGGGGATCATTTACAGTCCTCCCCGAGAAGTGCCTGGGGGCGACCTTTTTACAGTTGTTTTCTCTCCGTTAGATGGGGTGTCCGCTTTACAGTTATCCCCTCCGAGATGTGCCTAAGGGTGTGGCATCAATGCGGGGCTCTAGTGTGATCTTACGAGGACCTCGAGTCCTCCTTCGGTGCCGAAGATGACGATGAAGGGTACTAAAATTGACATTATGGTAGAGACGTCAATATTGACATTGAAATGAGACTAGATTGAGATCATACTGAAATCGGACCGAACTTTAAGAGGAGTGGAATACCAATTTATTATAAATTCATAATTGAATAGCAGTAATTTAATGGATGGATGATCTGGTGAAGATCGCTGGGAGCCGTTGGATGCATGTGGCATGTAACCGGACTTTGTGAAAATCTACGATGGAGGCCTTTGTTCAGCAGTGGACGTCCTTTGGCTGTTATGATGATGTGATGATGAATCCTTTTCTGAAATTAAGACTATAATTAAAAGTAGAAATTCTAATATAAATGGCTTAAAGACGCTTGCCACGACCACGCATTACATTTTCGCTATTTGTTATTATAACTTAGCATATTTTCACAATTCATATTTCTTTTCGTTTCGTATGGTCATCACATCAGTCAAAGGACGCCCACTGCTGAACAAAGGCCTCCATCGTAGATTTCCAAAACTGTGGGGTCATGTTGGGTGTAATTTGCCAGTACTCACCACGATTAGTATGGGTTGGTGAGCGCAGTATGGCTACTTTTCCAAAAAAAAAGGGTCACTGCTATCCATCGCTATAGTTTAGAGGCCCTTAGTCGCCTTTTACAATATCCGCGGGAGGAGATGGACTAGTGCTATATTCTTAATATGGATACCACACGAAATAGCATATTATATATAATTGTGGCGACACCTACATCGCCAACTTATAACTGCAACTTACAGCGACATCTCCTTGAACATTAATTGCAACTCTCCGATGAGAACAATCCTGAATTACACATGTATGGTATTCGCACAACGCTACATATATAGAGACGCCCAACATCAGACGTTGGGCCTGGCTGGAGGTCTCTTTTGGCTCTGCCAGAAACCAGCGGTTAAGTATCCACACTTCCCAGAAGTGTAAGCGAGAAGCCCAACAAAAAAGTCGTTGGGCTTCGGCCCGCCAGACATAACACCCACCTGGTTGAAGGATCGTCCGTTTTCTATGGAGGAACACGCCATACCTACATTTTCCACAGTATCAATATCTAATTATACGTATACACGTTCCTTTTGGGAGACATGGTTTAAGATACATATTGTAAAGTGCAATTTTCTTTTCTATAACAAAGCGTTTTAATATTTATATTAATACGTGATTAGAAAACTTTGTAGCCCTTTTGAAGCATAATTGCGCGCACTGAGGAATGTGAGATTTGGTATCGGTAACGTTTATTTTTTATATTGGAGATGGAGTACAGAGAGCTAAAATAAATTACGTCCACTCGGCGATGACTAGTTTATTCAAATAGTCCGTTCCCGAATGTTCTTATCTATTAGCCAGACACTAGAATTAATCGATCAACCCACAACGCTTGTCAGACAATTCGATAACAATCATGAATGATCGACATTCTACTATTAATGTCGAACTCTATAACTTACCAGGAGAAGCCCAAATTTTTTCATTGTTAAGGTTCTCACATGCTATCTGTGTATTAATCAATCAAGAAAACTGTTAAGGCTAAACAGTTCTATCAAGATCCCTCGTGTACTTAATCCTGCGTAAGACTGTTACCTATGTCTTACAAGTAGCTCATTTATGATCTATCAGTGTATATCAAGTCTATATAAGCCTAGACAGAAGTTTAGTTTGATAAATTCTCGATCGTAATCCGGTGTGATTTGTTAATACAACATAGGGATGACGAATTGATATTAAATTAGAAACAGAGACGTGATAACTCGCAATGGGCCACATAAGAAAGCTCAAGGTTGAATCAGAAATGAGGAGATCCGTAAAAGAACTAAAGTTGCCGACATAGCTGAAAGGATTAGTAAACTGAAGTGCCAATGGGCAGGGCACATTGCTCGTAGAACTGATGGCTGTTGGGGCAAAAAGGTTCACGAATGGAGACCGCGCACCGGAAAACGCAGCGTGAGTCGTCTCGACCTACAACGAGGTGGACAGACAACCTGGTAAAGGTCGCTGGGAGTCATTGTGTGAGAGCGGCATGTGACTGCTCGTTGTGGATATCTAAGGAGGAGGTCATTATTCAGCAGTGGATGGTTACGTGCTGATGTGTGTGTGCATTTGTATTTGTATACTTGAATTTGGCATCTTGATTTTCACAGCCCCCTATCTAAAACCTGTAATTACTGAGTAACTAAGCTCGATTTTAAACATAGAATATCAAAGTAATTTATATCTGTGTGTACAATAAAGGATAAAGTAAACAAAACTACAAAAAACCAGACTAGTGCGAGTTGAACTCACGTGGAGAGGGTTCCGTACGATGAATATATCATTCCAACTGCAAACTTAAGTTGGTACGCAAAATATTGAAAGATTTACCATGTTCTTTTAAGACCATAGAGATATAGACTTCTTATAGGTTTTCCTGTAATCTATAGGTAAAGAGCTATTATCTTTTTTTTAGGCTCTGTCGTTTCGGAGATAACCTTATCTCCAATGGAATGGAATGGACAATTTTCATCTATTTTCTTAATTAACTTTAATATACTGTATATTTTAAAATAATAATTTATTTGAGACTCTCACAACAAACCTTTCCATTTCATATGTTACACGGTACAGTAAGCAATTTTTTTTCTTTAATTTTCTATATTGCCGCCCAATAGTGGTCCATATTCAAAATTCATTTATTTACGATACACGTGTAACGTGTTTGAATCCCAGAAATCCAAGTGTTCACCAAATTTCAACTTAATCGGTGCAGTAGATTCGGAACAAATTGGCTGACGGACAAGACACACGAGTGATCCCATAAGGGTTCCGCTGTTTTTTCCTTCGGACATTGGGAACCCTAAAAATCATCATTTGGCAGTTAATCCAGTCGTTTTTGACACGCAAGGGAACAGAGAACAGCCAACGCAATATTAGGCTCAGAAATACAGCCATTCTTGAATATTATCTCATTATATTTTAAAAATAGATGTTAATAACTAGATATTTGACTTATGCTAACGACTGAAGTTTTAATGTTAATGGATAATATTTCATCCCATAAAGCATGTCTGGGACATTTCGAAAGTTTATGCGTGAATCTGATCCCAGCTATGGGAGTGAGCGAGATATCAATACACGGGTTGCTTCAGTCAGAAAGAGATGATGTATGAATAATTCATGTATTGTGATTTGGTGCAGAGTTGTCATAGCCATTATATTTTTCAAATGTTTTATTCAAAGTGCTGTTGAAAGCTGGATTTTTTGTTCAATTTGTTATTTAAGGGTTGAAACTGTATATGTAAAATAAATTGTGAGTGGAGCTTTAACAAATATAATCGTGCGTCTCTCGGTAGGCGAAAGTATTTATATGATTTACTGTACAAATCCATTACTAGGAAAAGACACTATAGATCATAACGTAGGTATAATGACCAAAAAATACTTAACCCTAAGTTTCTTCCAGCATTTCATCTCAGAGATTGTTATGTAGCGATATGCCCGTGTGGTGCCGGCTACGAATAGCACCAACCCATATCATACCGTTCAATCCCTTAGTCCCGTAAAAGGCGACTAAGGGATTAGCCGGAGGATGGGCAGCAGCGTCCCTCGAATACATTAACAACTCAACTGCGATCGCCAACCCGCCTGCCAAGCGTGGCGATTATGGCAAAACCCCCCAATGAGCACACAACACCGATGTCGGTCGTGGTGGTGATCTTTGAGGGAGGCCTGTGTCCAGCATTGGACTTTATTCGGCCGAAATGATGAAATGCCCTCTGTTGTTTCAATGTGACGTGATTCTGTCATATTATATTCAAGATTCTAGGATACTTTAAAATCCTCCCCGAGATGTGCTTGGGGGTGGCGGCCTTTTACAGTCGCCTCTCATCCTTTAGAGGGGGTGACCGCTTTACAGTCATCCCGTCCGAGATGTGCCTAAAGGCGTGGCAACAATAGGCGGCTCTAGTGTGATCGTACGAGGACCTGGAGCCCCCCGTCGGTGCTGAATACTGACTGCTCCAGTGGTTTTAGCCGGTAGGAGTCCGGCAAATGCCCTTCCGTGGGGCGGAGGAAGTTCATGGCGACTTTCCACCGGGTTAAATAATAAAAACGTGTTTGTATCCTTAATTAGACATAAGTTTTAAACTGATATGGTCACTGACACTATTATTGGAACTGAAAACGGGATATCTACCATGTTTTTTATTACTTTTGAGTTCCCGATATTTCGGCGCTATTGCAAGCGCCATGTTCACGAAATATTGGGAACTCAAAAGTAATAAAAAACATAGTAAATATCCCGTTTTCAGTTCCAACAATTAATTAGACATGTCAACACCATTGTGACCATCAACATTATTATTTTAAAAACAGAGTATTTGTATGATCCACAAATAGTTTCTCCCGGTCTGGGTATTTGTGCATGTGTGATTTATTCAAAGTCATTTATTCGCTAACATTTGGGTACAAAGATGGTGTATGTGGATGTGGAATTCATGTCTGTAAAGGCAACCACAACAAAGGAGAAAAAAAAATTAAGCTGCCACATATTGGCCATTTCTGGTATGCGAATTCATATTAATTATTCATCATATGATAGTTGCATGAAGTTTAATGCAATAATAAGTGACATATATGGCATTCATAGACACTGTAGAAACATAAAAATAAACACTTCGGTATTCCCTGATACGCATTACTTATTATTCATTCAAAATATATAATTTATTCCATTCGACATCAGTTACATTTCATATATGAAATGTAAATAAATGTACAACCGTCGCTATATTTAAAATTAAAAAAACGTCTACATAGTTGCATATGTATTTTATTTTTGGATATGTGTATTTATATATTTATATTTTATTCATCGTATATTTTTCTATAAGTAATTATGTTTATGTTTTTCATTTATTTACTCCTTTTTGTGCATAAATTATAAAATAAATAAATAAATTATTTAAAATATTATGTTTTGTATAATACCCATGTAATTATGTCTGTGAACTATACCCACGATTAAGAAAAACTCATTTTAAAAAATATGATGGGCACCATATATCTTCAATTACTTATATATACATATATCACCTCGATTCTTATAATTTTTGATGGCGCGGTTGGTGCAGTGGCTGATACAGTTGGCTGCTGCGGTCCGGGTCGCGGGTTCGATTCGATTAGTAGTTTCGGGTCTGGGTGTTTGTGCATGTGAAATGTATGTCCGTAAACTGTACCCACAACACAGGAGAAATCCTAGTGTGGGACAAAGTTAAAAGAGAAACACGAACCAAATACTAGACCCAGTATGTGTGTAGCAAGCTTTACGGCCATTATTGAGTAATGTTTGATCCAAATATAAAAATTTCATATTTGTATAAGTAATACTGATATCCAATCCAAATGCGGAGAGGGGTCTAAAGGGCATGATCCCATATCATTACATGAATCATCCTGTTTTTTTTTTTATTGGTGCCCAGTGGAAATTCATCATGAACTTCCTTCGCCCCGGGGAAGGACGAAGGGGTATCCGGACTCCTACCGGCTAAAACCACTGGAGCGGTCATCTTCGGCACCTCAGGGAGGCTCCAGGTCCTCGTATGATCACACCAGAGCCACATGAATCATCCTACAGTCTTATTAGATTTGTGTGCTTATAAGACCAAAGCAAATAGAATCCCAAAAAAAACAAATTTTAGAATGTGCTGAGATACGCCGTTTTGTGGTAGCCTGGAGGTTGACGGACTAGCTTCTTAAGCGTAAGACATGCATGTACAGAGCTTTATAAAGCATAATAAAAATGAGAATTTTAGACAAAGCTGTTTATACAGGCTGTCCAGTAAATAGCACGACATACTGCAGGGGGTGAGAGCTTGGGTTAATACTGTAGTAACTTAATGTGTGATTGGGTCAGCGTATTATAGGCACGGGAAGGAACTTGTGTATGAGCTTGGTAATAATAAACACTAGTTACTTCTATATAAATTCAGATAAATTTAAATTTAAATTTAAATTAAAATTAAATTAAATTTAAATTTAAATAAATATAAAATTAAATTTAAATTTTAATTTAATTTAAAATTTCTATATAAATTTAGATAAATAAATTTATATAGAAGATAATACAATTCTCTTTTTCTACAATCGACCACCGTGCTGATGGCCGGCCGAATTCAATCTCTTCTTTTATTTTCTCTGTCAAAATGTTCTCATGTAATTATTTTAAATAATGTTGTTTTTATTCTATGTGGCTAGGATTTTTCTCCCAAAGAATTTTAAATCTATTACAATACCTACCAAAAAAACAATATATGTTCAGCAAAATCTTACGGATTTTTTTTTCACCACTGTAAGTTATAATTTAAGAGAGTACAAAATTGTACTGTGAAAATTTAAATAAAAATTGAATTTCTTGAAAACATTTTAGGGTTTATTATAGTTTATTCTATTAAGAATAAAGACTAATCAATGAGTAAAGTAACTATTCACAAATAATTTGAGGTACAACAAAAATTTGAAAAGAAATTTTTCACTACGAGATGTTTACAAATCTGTGTCAAGGTAGAAATTTTTCGATATTTCGGAAAATTTTGTACTACTGTAAATCCGTAAGATTTTGCTGAACATATATTGTGTTTTTTTGGTAGGTATTGACCGAAGCTCTCACCCCTTGTAGTATGTCGTGCTATTTACTAGACACCCTGTATAATACTAATATGGTATACTATAGTATCTGTATACATCCAGCTGTGTCGTAAAAGGTGACTGTGGGATTAGCCGGAGGATGGGCAGCAGTGTCCTTCCAGTACATTCACTACAACTCAACTGCGATCGCCAACTCGCCTGTTTAAACACTACTGCTTCGCCGCAAATAGCTAGCACTGCAGTGGTACCTATCTAGCCATCAGAGAGATCTACCACTAGTAGATTCCAGTAAGAACAAGCTCTTCTAAGCTTGCTCTAGCTGGACTTGGGCATATAAGAGTAAAGCCAACTTTTTCTAATTGTAGACCTCCACCATTAATGGTATATACTAGACACAGGGTTCTAAATAGCTCACAAAGAAAAAGTTTTCATATACACATGTTACCTTTACGTACTTCGCAATTATGTTTGTTTTAAAACGAGTTTGGGGAGATTTAATGAAACCAAAGCCTTACCTGGCAGCTACCTAAACATTTTGCTTACCTGGGACTTTGTATTATGACGTGTGGGTAGCAACATGCGCAGAAGTTGTTAGGTCCGATCATAAAATTAAACAAAAAGTAAATGAAAATTAATTCGATATGCTCGGGTTTGAACGGTACTGTAGCTAGTGAAATTACTGGACACAAGAGGCTAAATGCCGTGTGGTGCCGGCTACGAATAGCACCAACCCAGTTCATCACATGGGTCCGTAAAAGACGACTATGGGATTAATTCGAGGATAGGCAGCAGCTTCCTTCGAGTACATTAAGAACTCAACTGTGCTCGCCAACCCGCCTGCCAAACGTGGCGATTATGGCAAAACCCCGCAATGAGCACACAACACTCCCAGACCGAACGTTGTGGCGATCTTTGGGGGAGGTTCATGTTCAGTATTGGACTTTATTCGGCTGAAACTAAGAGGCTAAATAACTTAATGTCTCGAGGTAACGAGCGCAGTGTGGTATCACGTAGGACCAGTCCTGGGTCCACTCGAAGAAGAAGGAGACGGCGCCGGGGTAACAACCGCCCTGGCGCCTAATTCCGATACGCCTGAAAACTCCTGCCGTTGCTATAAGGTGGGGGACCTCTGGGTTCGCGGGTGCGTAGATTGGGGAATCTGCGTGCCCACACCAAGCGACCTAAGAGAAGACGGTAGCACGCATGTGGTCACGCGCAGCCGTGGGACGCTTTGGGGGATCCTTTAAAATCCCCCTGGGGGGGTGACCGCTTTACAGTCACCCTCTCCGAGATGTGCCAATGAGCGTGGCACCAGTGGGCGGCTCTAGTGTGATCATACGAGGACCTGGAGCCTCCCTTACGTGCCGACGATGACCGCTCCAGTGGTTTTAGCCGGTAGGAGTCCGGCATACCCCTTCGCCCTTCCCCGGGGCGAAGGAAGTTCATGAAGAATTTCCACTAGGCACCAATAAAAAAATATAAAAAGTACCAGTCCTGGGTAGCATTATAAGTGTTACGGGCAAACATGATGCTTACAACCAGGCAAATGACTTGTTCGTCTCGCCACCTGATTGGTTATTATCGTATCAGCCAAAGGACATCCACTGCTGATCAAAGGCCTCCCCCATTGATTTCCGTAACAACCGGTTACACGCCGTCCGTATCCAACGGCTCCCAGTGATCTTCTCCGGTTCATCTGTCCATCTCGTTGGAGGCCGTCTGTTAGTGGCGACACGTGGCAATATAAAAATTGCGCTTGAGGTGATTAAAAGACGTGCTAAGAAGCTCATTAACAATGATGTACTTGTTGAGGCAAGGCTCCAGATCCTCGAACTTAGACGTAGAGTTTTTTGTTTATTTGTTAAAAAAAAAGCGTTGAAAATACAGACATAAATTCCACACACAACACACCCAGACCCGCAACAACTACCTGCAGATCATACAAATATTTGTTCTGCACGGAATCGAACCCGCAACTACGAGCGCAGCAGACGACTGTGTCAGTATGTAGTTGTTTGTTAGTTGTAACGGAACATACAATGTAAAGCATTCTAACTAAAAACAGGTTCTTAGTGTAGCATATTTTAGTTTCAGGTGTGGCCCCCTGAGACCCCCCTGGTGTCCCCTTGGAGGGTATGGCTAAAGGTCTATAAATGGAACCACGTGGTTCAAACAAACAGTACATTCCCTATTCTTTCGCATATACACATCAGCCCGTAAATGTCCACTGCTGAACATGGGAATCTCAAAGATCACTACAATGATTGATCACAGCGGGCATAATCACCACGCTTGGCAGGCGATTTGATAATCGCAGTATGTGGTTATTAGCACACGGGAACCCTCCCGTGCTCCCGTTTCAGCTGTATTAAAAATCAGCAACCGAGCATAAGTACCGGCTGAGTATGCCAACACCCCCTCTCATCCCGTGGCTGTCATATAGACGACTATAGGATTAGCCGGAGGATGGTCATCAGCGTCCATCGAGTATATTTTATAACTCAATTGCGATCGCCAAACCAACTCAATTGCGATCGCCAACCCAACTCAATTGCGATCGCCAACCCAACTCAATTGCGATCGCAAAGCGTGGCGATTATGGCAAAAATCAGCACACAACCCAAACTCCTACCGGTCGTTGTAGTAATCTTTGGGGAGGCTTCTGTCCAGCAGTGGACGTTTTTCGCCTGAAATGATGAAAATTTATGTAATGATTTGTAAGTGTAAGAATTCAACAAATATTACATTTTTATTTCAAAAACGATTTTTGCGTAATTTATGATTCTAAATAGGGGTGTCCAACATAAGGCCTGCTCAGGTTTCTAATCCGGCCCGGTAGCGAGACAAATATAGTCCATCATTCTTAAAAAAAATATATAGGTCTGCTAGATGCTTCAGATGACAATATAAGTGATTTCATTTCCTGGATTATTGTGTTTTTAATTTGCTTACGTAAACTTCGTTTTATAAGTAGGGACCAGAAGAGACAAGAAAAAAATTACATATTTTCATTTGTTGAGAGCTCGTTAAATTAACGGTAATGATGATCTCCATATCTTTTGAAGTGCCAAAGATGACTGCTCCGAATCTCTTTTGGCCCTTCGGTCACAGTTACAAAAATCATGATTTTGGCCCTCCACAAAATTATGTTGGACACCCCTGGTTTCAAAGATAAGATTTGCGTGTAAACTCAACGTTCACTCTGTTTTATTAAATTTATTGAATCAAGCGATATTTCGCGAAATGGATTTCTATCATAAATTTTTCCCCAAACCATTAAGATGTTTTATGAAAGTTCACCATTAATTCCGAGGTTTAATTTAGACGTTTTTTCATTTTGGTAGATTGTTTATGGATTGTCGGCGGTTGGCTGTTTATGTAATAGCTTCTTAAATATAAGTTAAAAGCATTGTAAATTAATGATCGTTCTTATTTTTATAATGGAAACTTAAGATAACGTTGCCTTGAGTTGCAATTTTTATGTTTTATTGCGTTTTGTTTTATCTTTTTTATACAAACTAATTATAAATAGCTGCTCCAGTTTATACCGCTATCTGATAGAAACTAGGCATGATGTTATGATTCTGAAATTCCATAAAAAAATATTTCGGCACTATACTCATAGCACATATTGTAACGTTAGGCCCAAAACCGGGGTTTCTTTGTCATTTGTTTAAGTTAACTTGAACAAGCTTTGAAGTGCTTTTAGAACATTAACATAAAATAAAAGTACTCAATTTCCCAGCCTAGATTATTTCCTTTTTAGTTTTACCAAATTGCGTTCCGTTTTCTGCAATTCGCTATTATGAATATGAAAGGAAGTTTCGATCAAACCCCCAATCTACCTTGGTAAGTATTTCTTGTTTCCCTCAGTGTCCTCTCAGTCTCAGTTAACTGTGAAGTTCATAATTGTATTGCCCACTCTGGGCATCGAACTCTGACTTGGCGCTGGCTTGTAACCATTAGATAAACAAGACGATAAATAAATTTACATACTGTTAAAAGCGGTGATATGACCTGAACGCCCTTTTGGAAATGCTCGCTGTTATAGGTCATGCAAGGGTAAACTGTTTACTCTTAATATACCTAATTTATATAATATATTTATTTACGTACTTTGTATAACTCACCCATCGTCCTACGCAAGTGATAAAAGCTACTTGTCCGGATTCAGTGACGAGATAAATTGTGCAAAAATTTCAAGCAGTGGCTGTTTATATTAGATGGTCTACGTCATCGTGCAGTGGTTGATACAGTCGACTGCTGCGTTCCGGGTTGTGTATTCGATTCCCGCACGGATAAAATTTTTGTACGATCTGCAGGTAGTTGTTCTGGGTCGGGTGTATTGTGTGTGGAATTTCTGTCTGTTAACGCACCCACAACACAGGAGAAACTCTAGTGTGGGGTATCTATAAAAACAAATGTAATATCACGAATACATTCCTAGATTTTGAAAACTTGAAGTTGCAATGTTGAACTCGCCGTCATGATGGTTTGGTTATGCGTCGCACCGCCTCTGAAAACGCGCTATCATAGCGATCGGACGGCATACGTACTGTCAGAGACAGATACGGCCGAATACTCAAACGCCATTTTACGTTAAGTCCCCGCTTAAACAATTTGAGGCGCCTGGTTTTGTACCAAAAACAGGTTTCTCGAATAGTTAAAGCGGGGACTTAACGTTAAATGGCGTTTAAGTATTCGGCCGTATACCACTTAACGTTTCATGTCAACGTAGTTCTGTGGTTCCCGGCAAAAACATACCACCTCTTACCACCCATAGGTGTCGTAAATGGTGGCTAAGGGTTGGTATTCATCATCATCATATCAGCCATGGGACGTCCACTGCTGAACTAAAGCTACCCCACAGATTTTAAAAATATGTCGTCAGTTTGGGAGAAATTTGCCAGTCCTCACCAGCGCAGTATGGCTACTGTTTCACAGAAGTGACGCTGCAGCCCATCCGCCTGGCTTAGAATCCCTCGTTAACTTTACGACATCTACGGAAGGACATGGAGTAGTGCTATATTCTTAATCCGTACACCAAATGGAAACCACTAGGGTTGATATTAAGAGGATGCAATCACCAATCCACCTGCCAAGTGTGGTGATTATGACAGTATCGTGATCATACGATACTGTCATAATCTCATGTCATGATCTCATAGTAGAGATAGTTGTGAGGTTTAGATATTTAGCTTTGGACATTTATGAGCTGATGTGTATGTAGCTCTGTGTTGCTTCTTATGAGCATTTTTACATTGCCGATGTACGATCGGCCGCTAATCTAGGGTCTATATGGCGTTAACACTCTAAAAAAACAATATAAGCTGCATAAGAGCATGTGTTAATACTCGTATAATAATATTAGATTTATTTTATTAAAATTAATAATCAGAGAGAAATAAATGTAAGCATGTCGCACGAATTTCGTGTGTAGACTCTTATCAGTAAACGTTTCATAGACCATTAGTACACACGCACCTATAGCCGTAATTAGAACTTATATCTAGTTTTTCTCCGTCAGTAATTATAATATTTATCGAAACTGGCATAGTCACGAATCAGACTTATCTTTATACTCGCATATATAATTGTTTCTGCGCCTGTTTGTGATCGCACAACTTCTGAACGACTTGACCGATTGAATTCATATTCACTTTTTGTCTAGCTATTGGTTCATATCTATGCTAGGATTCGATAGTTGGCACTGTGGTCAAGTTATTAACATATTTTATATTTGTGTACTAAAATTACTCATGTTCACTTTGCTTTAGTGCCAAAAAGAAAATCACAGTGATGCCCCAGGTCCAGATTATGTGATTCATGTCAGCCGAATGACGTCCACTGCTGGACAGAAGCCTCCCCCAAAGATTGCCACAACGACTACGACAACGACGGTACGATTTTGTATTGTGGACTTATTGGAGGGTTTTGCCATAATCGTCACGCTTGGCAGACGGGTTGGCGATCGCAGTTGAGTTATAAATGTACTCGAAGGACGCTACCCATTCTTCGGGTAATCCTATAGTCGCCTTTTACGACACCCACGGGATGAGATGAGAGTGGTATTCTAAGCCGGCACCACCTGGGACAGATTGCGCAATGTTTTTATTTTTTCATACTCATTGTGTGGGTCGTAGGTGTCGTAAAAGTCGACTAAGGGATTAGCTGGAGGGTGGGCAGCAGCGTCCTTTGCGTACATTAACAACTCAACTGCGATCGCCAAACCGTCTGAAAACCCCAATTGAGCCCACAACTCACCCATATCGGGCGTTGTGGTGATCTTTTGGGGAGGCCTGTGTCCAGCAGTGGACTTCATTTGGCCGAATTGATTGATTGACACAATGGTGGACACCATTATGTTTTTGGGAATTACTTTAGATTCTACAGTGGGGCCCACACCTACGCCAATTGTTGAATAGACTCAGATCTGCAGCTTACGCAGTTTTAAATGACATATTAACTTGACATGTGCATATATGTATGATGAAGGTAATTTCAACATTGACATTTTATTAGCTATTAAAATTGTAATTTTTGTATGCTCTCAATTTTTTCTTTAACTGTTTTATAATTTCACAGGCCGTTTGAAGGTTATGTAAATTAGATCTATTTGTTACGTCAAAATATCCATTGTACTCTATTTATTACTCTATTTATTGTGACTAAAGAAATTTGAACTTAAATAAATTAATGAAAATAATAATAATGTATTTACATTATAATAAAACACTTTTAAACGGATTCTATCGCGTATATTTTAGATTTTTTTGTTTTTCCTGACGTTTCGAATGCTTTGCAGCATTCGTGGTCGCAGGATGAATAAGGTGACAGGCGTCGTTACAGATTTTAAAAAGTTATTTTATTTTATCTACCGTACAATTTTAATCAAAAAATTAGTTTCGATGCACGCAGTAATCACTCACAGTGTCTTGATGTTTTTTAGTGCGGTATGTTGTTTGGGACTTTATTATTTTAATTACTGGATTTCAAACAGGTGGTACCTGCCAACCATCTTCTCTATTAAAATTAGGATGTTTTTTAATTTCAATAGCCTCACGAAACATTCTTGGTACATATCGTTTCTCTTTCGCGAGGACTTGAGGTTGATCAAAACGAAGATAGTGGTTGGGTTTGCATAAGGCATGTTCACACACTGCAGACTTTATGGAGCGTCTATGCTTGACGTCAGCTATATGTTCTTTTATTCGGGTGGCTATGCTACGCTTTGTTTGCCCTATGTATGACAAACCACAATCACAGTCAATCTTGTAGACCCCTGCATCTTGTAAAGGTATGTGACATTTCACCGGTTTTAAAAGTTGGCATAAGAAGATTATGCGGCTTGGAGTAGGTTTTTATAGAAGCACGCTTCAAGATGTGACCAATTTTGTCGGTGACTCCCTTAATGAATAGTAAAACAGCGGGTCGTCGATCAACCGTGGTGGGTTTCGGGCGGCTTCTGCGACGGGGATGTGGAGCTTTCAAATTGTAATTTTGAAGAACTTGCTTCACATGTTTAAGTTCCCTTGCCAGATGGTCGGCGTCACAGATGCCATGTGCTCTCTGTAACAAAGATTTGGCCGTGGTAGCTAACTGACAAGGATGGTGGTGAGATTCACCATTAAGGTACCTGTCTGTATGGGTCGGCTTTCTATACACGGTGTGACTAACAGAATGATCAGGATTATGGATGAGAAGTATGTCAAGGAAGGCTAAGGATTTATTATCCTCCAATTCCATAGTAAACTGAATTTTACCATGTATTGAATTTAGGTGTTTTAAAAATGCAGTCACCCTATTGTGAGGCAAGATGGTAAAAGTGTCATCTACGTACCGTTTGAACATCTTCGGCATAGTCGGGGCTGTCATCAGTGCTCTCTCCTCAAAGTCCTCCATGAAAATATCGGCGACTACAGGAGAGACCGGTGAACCCATGGCCACACCGTCAGTTTGCAGGTAAAACTCATTGTCCCACAACAGGTAGCCATTGGTAAGGCAGTGTTCAAGTAATTCTGCATATTGAAGAGGCATGTCATGCTCACTTAACAGTTTCTTAACAACATCCATGCAGTCCTTTACTGGTAAGTTGGTGAACAAGGACTGCGCAAAACTGATCATCACTTCACTTTCAGCTAGTTCAAGGTCTTTTACTTGGCTGACAAAGTGATAGGAATCCTTCACATATGTGTTAGTATTTCCACGAAGTTGAGAGAGTATCTTCGCTAGATGTTGTGCCAGTTTGTAAGTTGGTGTATCAATCTGGCTTACTATGGATCGCAGTGGAACATTGTCTTTGTGAATTTTCGGCAACCCATACAGTTTAGGCGGTTTCGCGCAAGATGGAATGAGTTTTTTCACGTCTAATTCGAAGGTGTCAGAGTGTTTACAAATTAACTCGGAGGTCTTTTTGAGAATTTTGTTGGTTCATCATCATCATTTCGGCCGAATGAAATCCACTGCTGGACACAGGCCTCCCCCAAAGATCACCACAACGACCGACATCGGTATGTTGTGTGCTCATTGGGGGGGTTTTGCCATAATCGCCACGCTTGGCAGACGGGTTAGCGATCGCAGTTGAGTTGTTAGTGTACTCGAAGGACGCTGCTGCCCATCCTCCGGCTAATTCCTTAGTCGACTTTTACGACACCCAGGAGGAGGAGATGGGGTGGTGGCATTCTGAGCCGGCACCACATTTTGTTGGTTGGATCTTTGTTAACCTTTTTATATGTGTTTACATCCGACAAAAGCTCTAGAATTTTTCCATTGTAATCGGACGTGTCCATTATGACCGTAGCATTACCCTTGTCAGCACGGAGGATAGTCAAGTCTGGGTCTTTGTTTACATTTTTTAATGCAAGATATTCATCGCGAGATAGATAGAATCACTCACAGTGTCTTGATGCAAAGCGTAGCATAGCCACCCGAATAAAAGAACATATAGCTGACGTCAAGCATAGACGCTCCATAAAGTCTGCAGTGTGTGAACATGCCTTAGGCAAACCCAACCACTATCTTCGTTTTGATCAACCTCAAGTCCTCGCGAAAGAGAACCGATATGTACCAAGAATGTTTCGTGAGGATATTGAAATTAAAAAACATCCTAATTTTAATAGAGATGATGGTTGGCAGGTACCACCTGTTTGGAATCCAGTAATTAAAATAATAAAGTCGCAAACAACATACCGCACTAAAAAACATCAAGACACTGTGAGTGATTACTGCGTGCATCGAAACTAATTTTTTGATTAAAATTGTACGGTAGATAAAATAAAATAACTTTTTAAAATCTGTAACGACGCCTGTCACCTTAGTCATCCTGCGACCACGAATGCTGCAAAGCATTCGAAACGTCAGGAAAAACAAAAAAATCTAAAATATACGCGATAGAATCCGTTTAAAAGTGTTTTATTATAATGTGTAATACTCGCGAAAACCTAAGACATTATAATGTAATTACATTTTATATAATCTATCAAAAATAAAATAAATGGATTTAAATCATTATTATCTATTTTTTTAATAAATACTGGATGTTGATTCGGTTGATAGGGTTTATAATAGGTTTTTAATCTAAAGCAGCGTAATACTTTACAACGAAATCAGAAAATAGGAACGCTTAAAGGAGATAAGAATCTGCTTTTTCGATCCTTAGCTGCACTGCCAAGCGTTAAAGCGTAGCAAACCAGCTACGTGGCGTAGCATATGTATTCTGTGAAATAGTAATTTATTTTTTCCTGAACTAGCGGTAGAAATCTCATATCAATATCGTTAAATGTAATACATGGCTAACCCAGTGTTAGGTACATTCATATTTGTAGCAAAAATACGTAAGTATCAAAGAATATCTACTAGCCTACAACATAGGGCACAAAGCCATCTTATGGTAATACATACAGTGCAAAATCCAAAAAGGGATCACCGCAGGAACCGGCTATTTGCAAACTTATACCAACAAATATTTCCTATTTTATACTTCATTTTACTGTAATATATTCAAAATCGCGTTTGCTGGGTGATCTATCGACTTGAGCGAAAGATTATGTAAAGTGGGTCCCGTAGCAAATATTTATGATTTCTGCGCTTTCCCGTCCTCATGGCGGAATATATCCTAACAAAGCTCTTGGCTTTAAGCATTCATAAAGGAAAAGGGACAGATGGAGTGACTGGGATGTTGTGTGTGATTTATTTTGGTACTGGACATCTTGTTTTAGCTTTTTGTATAACTTTGATGCGTTATTCAACTTGCCTATGTCCTTTTCATGTGGTGGGTACAGTGGTGTACATAAAAACAGCCTGCCTGGTGGTAAGTAGCAACCACAAGCAAGGACAGCAACTTAAAGGACTGAATACTGTTGCATTGCCGGGCTAAGATATAACTTGGAATGCTTTGTGTTTCCGTAATTTCTCTGACTGTTCCTACGCTTCACCACAACAAGAAATAAGAAGAAAAAAGAGAATAAAAATCTATTTATAGCCACATCAACGTTAATTGTTACATTTCAATTGAACTAATTAATAAACTTACTTTGCTGTGTGGTGCCGGCTCAGAATGCCACCACCCCATCTCCTCCCATGGATGTCGTAAAAGTCGACTAAGGGATTAGCTGGAGGATGGGCAGCAGCGTCTTTCGAGTACTACTGTACTCGAAAGACGCTGCTGCCCATCCTCCGGCTAGTCCCGGATCGCAGTGAGTTGTTAATACAACTCAACTGCGATCGCCAACCCGTCTGCCAAGCGTGGCGATTATGGCAAAACCCCTCAATGAGCCCACAGCACATCCATATCGGTCATTGTGGTGATCTTTGGGGGAGGCCTGTGTCCAGTAGTGGACTAAATTCGGCCGCAATGATGAATAAACTTATGACTATAGAAGTCAACACTAAACTTGTAAAAATAAGTAGGTAAACAGACAGTCTGGCACTAAAATAAAATAAAGTAGAGCGCGTGTAATTCAATACACAACAGAAATTAAACTTATTTGGCTCAGCACACCGATTATATATAATAATGCCTGTGCACGGTCACAATTTTTATACCCGCACATGCGCCCCCACCACTCACTACGTTACACATAATACGTTTCAATATAATTTGGAGTAATTTCATGTACTCAGACCGACATGGTGGCGTTTCTATATAAACACTTTAAGCACCTCCATGTACCGATAGTTAATGTGGCACCAGTGCAGAGACTGCAGCACCACCCAGGTTTCGATCGAATCAAAGGCTTTCTCCTAGTCCACAAGCGCCAAGCATAGTAGCTGATTATACTCCTCGGTATTTTGTGTAAACTGCCGCAGCGTATAAATGCAGTCTATGGTAGAAAACTTTTCGAAAACCGGCTTGTTTGGGAGGCTGGAAGTCATCAAACCTGCGCTCGAGACGATTCGTGATGACCCTTGAAAACAGCTTATAAACATGGCTCAGAAGCGAGATGGGTCTATAATTCTTCAACAGGGTGTTATCTTCCTTTTTGAAGAAGAGCCCCACTTTGTCTTTGTTTCATGCTTCTCTTTCCATGATCTCGACAAAGTTTCGCAGGTGGGCCTTAAAATGAACATGGGCAAGACGAAAGTCATGTCTAACACCCATGTCGTGCCCATCCCATTATCCATTGGGAACTCTGTTCTCAAAGTTGTTGACGAGTATGTCTACCTGTGACAAATCGTCCAGTTAGGTAGGTCCCACTTCTAGATAGAGGTCAATCGTCGAAACCGAGTCGGCTGAGCAGCGTTCGGGAAAGTTCGCAATGTCTTTTCGTCAACAATACCGCAATGTCTCAATACGAAAGTCTATAACCAGTGTGTGTTACCAGCGATGATATATGGCACGGAGACGTGGCATCTCACAATGGGCCTCATAAAAAGCTCAAGGTCACTCAGCGAGCTATGGAGTGAGCTATGCTTGGTATTTCTGACCAACAGTGGACGTTTTTCGGCTGAGATGATGATATATATAGTTTGCCCTTGAATCATCAACCACTTTCTATAGGGCTTTGGTACTGATATCCAGTTCTTTGTACAATAAAGAAACATATGCCACTAAAATTTTTATTTTTGTAGTACCTATTTACAGTTTTTATTTGACTTTGATAACTACTAGGGTTAACGAGATATCTTGATTTGTATAAAAGGTAACATATGAAATTGCCGCTCTGCAGTACTGGCCATTTCAAGAAAGAATTTCACTCAAAGAATTTTTCCGTATTTGTCTATAAAAACAATCAATTAAATATCATTGTTTTCTTTAATATGTTACATTTGGTTTGATGGAGCCCAACGACATTATTATATCTGTACATAATACAATGTGTCTTAACCACCACTTTTAACTAGCAACCGGTGAATAACAAACGCAACAATGGTACTCCCAATAAACATACGCGTCGCGTGGTACGGCCGCTGTGTGAAATCCATACGCTCGGCATGATTGGCTGCCTACAAAGTCGTCGGTGTATTTTAGTCATCATCATCATCATTTCGGCCGAATAAAGTCCACTGCTGGACACAGGCCTCTAGATCGCACGATGATACCGGAGGACCAAACGGTATCTTATGAGGCAGCAAAACTCCTCACGCACTTTCTGCCTTTGGACATATTAATGGAGACGGATGCATGGGCCTACTACCAGACGTACGTATCTCTCTACCAGTAGAAGAAAACGCACCTCCAGGGCGTTCTTTAGACTGAGATGGCTGGCCCGGAGGCGCTCACTTGAGAAGTGGCGAGAGCGTCTTTGGTTGCCGTTCGCAACCAAGTCCGTCGTTGAGTCCGTCCTGCCGCTCTTCGGAGTCTGGCTCAAAAAAAGGAAGCACGTCACCTACCACCTGACACAGGTATTCGCAGGTCATGTTTGTTTCGCTGCGTACCTGCACAGAATAGTAAGTGAAGTTACGGCACAGTGCCACCACTGTGGAAACGACCAGGATACCACACAAGACAAGACTCGACTACTGCCCTGCGTGGGCTGCCGAGCGGCGGATCCTGGTCGATTGGATCGGGCAACCTATGTTTCTGCTGGCAGTAGTGTCAGCTATGTTCGCAGAGCACGAAAACTGGAATGCAGCGGACTCCTTTTCCGAGAGCGTCATGCTCCAGAAGAGGCTGCAGAGCGGGATCGGGAGAGGGCCGATCCCACACAAAGAAGGACGAGACGGCGCCGGGGTAATAACCGTCCTGGCACCCAGGTTCATTAGGCCTGAGCACCCTGCTGGCGCTACATGATAGGGGCCTCGAGAGTCGCGGGTGCGCAGATTGAGGAGTCTGCGTGCTCATACTGAATGACCCCCGGGAAGACGGAAGCGCGCACGTGGTCTCGTGTCACCGTGTGCGCAGCACAGCGCACAAAGAGGCTTCGAGGGATTCTTCACAATCCTCCCAAGAAGCGCTTCAGTGGTTTCAGCCGGTAGGATTCCAGCATACCCCTTCGCCCTTCCCCGGGGCGAAGGAAGTTCATGAAGAATTTCCACTGGGCACGAATAAAAAAAAGGAGTCCAGCGTGCCCCTTCACCCTTACCGGACGGAGGAAGTACATGATGTATTTCCTCCGGGATGGCAAAAATAAAATTACCACCACCACAGTGCCTATATTCAGTGTGGTAGCGTTGTAAGCTTTAGATATTCCTGTGCTCCGCACGTTAAAACGCACTCTAGCTAGTGAAATTACTGGGAATAAGAGACTTAATAACTTCTCGCCCCGAGCGCAGTATCATGCCACGCAGGAGTAGTCCTGGGTAGCATTGCAATTGTTATCGGCAGGTATGACGCATGCCACCCGGCGAATGACGTGTTCGCTTTGTCATCTCCTATTAGTATTTTTCAAATAAGTTTTTAAAGCAGTTTAAACCCTATGGTCTTCTCTATCTTGCCTACCATCATTATAATATTCCCAAATGCTAAAACGAGCAAAGGATCCAAGAAAACTCACTTATTTTTCATATCACTAAATCAATTTAATAAGCACGTGAGAAAGCTACAGTATAGTTCAGTAGTGAACCAAGTTCGACAAACTAATGAACCAAAGAAAGGTTACGAGCACGCCATTAAAAGTTTCCAAGAACTGGTTCATAGGGAGCTTGCGTTTTGAATTTATTTTCAACATTATTGAATGTTTCCTAACTACTGGATTTTTGGTACTCGATTATAGAAATTCATGGTACCCGAAAGTAATATCATTGTGGCTTCCATGGCACGTGATATTTTTTCTTTCTTAATTCTCTATTGTACACAATAAAAATCAATTTATATTCAGTAG
Source organism: Diloba caeruleocephala (assembly GCA_947459985.1). NCBI lineage: Eukaryota > Metazoa > Arthropoda > Insecta > Lepidoptera > Noctuidae > Diloba > Diloba caeruleocephala. Next base: position 6,569,440 of record OX381627.1, on the reverse strand, counting down.
TAAAATTGGCAGAGGTGAGCTTAACTCAATATTGAGTTCTCTTACAGCAAACTTTGTGCGATAGAGTTATGTAGTTTATGACGGCAGAAACAAGGTGTACAAGGTGTACAATTTCTTTCTTTCAAATAAGGGTGACGAAACATAAATAAAGATAGAAGCTCATTAAATACATGAAATATATTGCTTACTAGCTGGGACCCGCGGTTTCACCCAGGTTTAATTTAAAAGAAATTTAGAGTACTTCGACATAGACACTTGGCATAGAATATATATATTGGATTTCAAGGTTTTTCTTTTTGCGCGGAACCCTAATTATTTTTCTAAAACAAAAGTAACCTAAGTTATTCCTAATAACATCACCAATCTGCCAGTGAACGTCCCGTCGAAAATCGGTCCAGCCGTTTCGGAGATTACCTGGAACAAACAGACAGACAGAAAGACAGACAGACAAAAAAAAAATGGTTTTTTGTTATATTTACCGTAAAGTATATAACTTTCATATGCATAGTAAAAGCTGTAATTTTGACATTACAATCAGACACTTAAATTTTATTTATTTGTATAGATGTAAATAAAACATACATGTGATGTATAAAGACGCCTTTCTTTTTTATTGATGACCAGTGGAAATTCTACTTCTACTTCCTTTTCTTTCTTCTTCTTTCTTTCCTTCACCCCGGGGAAGGGCGAAGGGGCATGCCGGACTCCTACCGGCTAAAACCACTGGAGTGGTCATCTTCGGCACCGAAGGGGTCCAGGTCCTCACAAGATCACACTAGAGCCGCCCATTGGTGCCACGCCTTTAGGCAATCGCACAAGGAATTAGGAAGCGGATTCCAAAGGTGCACTTCTCGTATAGTGAACCATTCTTCATAACGGCTTGAGTTTTTTTTTTAAACGTTGCCCCCACACTAGGATTTCTCCTGTGTCGTAGGTGCGTTTACATGCACAAATTTCACACACACAATACACCCAGACCCGGAACAACTACCTGCAGATCATACAAATATTTGTTCCATGCGGGAATCGAACCCACGACACGGAGCGCAGCAGCCGACTGTATCAGCCACTGCACCAACCGTGCCGTCATATGAAGTACGCAGGAGAATAGAAGAGGCTTGCCCTCTTTTATTATTTAAAAACGTGGCCCCTATGCTTTTATTTCACCCCTGACGGTACAATTCACAGATATAAATCTCACATTCACAAACACCCAGATCCGAAACACATATATGTATATCATACAAATATTTGTTACACGCTAGGATCAATCTGCGACACGTAGCGCAGACAGACAATCGCATAGTCAGTACGCTAACCAAATATCATGGGCCATTACGGGCCGCAACGTACGCATCGCGAGTTGGCATATCACGCGGAAATCACGCACCGCGGGAAACTACGTTTACGCCAAAGCTGAGAAGGTTCAAATAGCGAGCTGGTACCACAGAATACCATGTAGTACCAGCTACTAATAGCAGCAACCCATCTTATCCTGAGTGTCGGAAAAGGCAACTATGAGATTATCTGGAGAATGGGCAGCAACGTCGCCAAACTCGCCTGCCAAGCGTGACGATTATGGCAAAACCTCCCAATGAGCACACAATACATCCTGAACGGTCGTTTTAACGATCTTCAGGGGACGGCTGTGTTCAGCAGTAGACTTTATTTAGCTGAAGTGATGACCAGAAAATACTTGACAGTAGCTACGACCTTAGTACACTCGGCTACACATCAAACGATACATATCTAGTTTAAGCTGGCCTCTCATCGTAAGGAAAGGCTATACAACGTGAGATCAGCTAATACTGGAATTATATAGTTTGTCAAGTAGCCGTGCGTACTGGTATAAGGCTACTAATATAATAAAGCTGAATAGTTTGTTTGTTTGAACGCGCTAATCTCTGGAACTACCAGTCGGATTTGAAAAAATCATATAATGGCCCAATTCTGAAAGAAGGTTATAGGCTATTTGACATTACGCTACAACACTAAGGAGACGTGCAAAAAGAAAAAGTAAGAAAGAAAGTGGAAACGAAGTTATAGCGCGGCCGAGCGATACGTCGCGGTGGATCGGGAACCGAGGGCGGCTGCCCAACGAGATCCAAGCATTACCGAATTAATTAGAAGAGCCGAGCTTTTTAAATTAAACGGCGGGTAAAACCGTGGTGCACAGCTAGTAAATAATAAGCCTTTATTTATTCACCGTTGAATTTAGGTTTCCAGTTCACGCTATATTTTCATGTTGGTTCCGGACCAATTTTGTTGATTGCCACTCATGGCAGGCTGACTATTCTTTTTTAATGATTCTGTTAGCAAACGATCCTGCATTCTCTGGATATACACGATTTTTGATAAAATTGACCTCTTGATTGAACAAACATGAGACAATTATTTACCTATTGCTGCTTATCAGTAGGCAATACGCCTCTTTATTGGTTCTATTTTGTGTCTGAATATATTTTTTCTTATAATACCAGCCAGTATTAGTCACACTAACTACCAATGGTCGATTTTCTCACTAATTATACCTGAATAATTTAAAATCATTGCCTTGAGACGCCATATTGTTCGTACCTTGAAACCTAATTGAATCCCGGCTGGCTCGGGTCATGGTAATTACGTTACTTTTTTAATATTGGATTATTTACACGTTGGATCCAATATTGGGAACCGAATGTGTATGGTTTTTGGTAAAGGCATTACGTCCTAGCTTTGCAATACCTTCTAACTGATATTGAAAAAGTATGCCTAGTTTTATTTAAGTATCTTAATAGGTGACTCAGTACCCCAATTGAAATTGAATTTGCATGCATGAGCAAGAGAATAAGCATATACGCAGTCCTTAATTAACAAAACTAACACTAAGGCTTCAGCTATGCATTGCCATCCAGCCTAGTGCATGTAGCCTGAGGCCTATCTGCGATAGCTCTGAGTCTGGGCATTCATCAGTTGGTCCCAGAGATGACGGTAAAATGGCGTAGTCACGTGCCATTTTGAACACTGCGAGGATTCATGACGGATTTCCACACCCAAACCGTATTCAGGTATCATAGCTGGCAGCAGCATCAACATGAGTAGGTACTGAAATAATTTTGTAGTTCCCATCACGGCTATTAGCTCAGTAATAGGAAATAGGTGAAATAGGAGGTAGGTAGAAGTGGTACGGGAGCGTAACCGCGCTACCGCGACATGCACAATCCGAGCCATTTGGAAAAAATAGCCGTTTTATAACATCAGTTGAGATTCGATCGCGTAAGTGAAACTTTGTTAAAGTGTCGTATTGTTCAGGGATAATATGCAAAAACCGAAGCGAAAATAATAACTTTATCAAGTGAAAGTTTTTTTGTTTGTCTATAAAAATAATAAATTCAAAATTATTGTTTTCTTTATTATGTTACCTTTGGATTCATGAAGCAAAACGAAATGATTATTTTTACACAAAATATAGTGCTTTTTATCTACCAATTTTAACTAGCAATGGGTGAATAACAAACGCAGTGAAGAGAACAGCGAATGCTACTCCCAATAAACCACGTTGTACCGCGGTGCGGCTGCTGTGTACAGACAGCACGCTCGGCTTGATTGGCTACCTACAAAGTCGTGGGTGTGTTTTAGTATGAGTAGCCAATTATAATGTTGTGTTTATTCAGTTCATTGGATGAGACCTTGTAACTGTGTGCATTAGTGTGTTTTTATAAAGAATGGTAGGCGAAACCTGTATTTCTAGGCTCGCATACATTTTGAACTACATGCCATATCTCCTTTATTTCAATATCTTTTGTTGTCAGGCTCGGTCATAAATTATTGTCGTGTGATAGTAGGCAACTATCGAAAATTGGCCTGTCCTAGCTGGCAGTCTATAGCGTGTTCATGACTGTGCCACGTGGCTTGCGTTGAATAAATCGACATGAACCTTTTCGTGACCTTAAAGAACTAATTGACAGCGTAGTTGTTTAGAAGTGCTTAACTGAGTGGCAAAGAGTTCATTATAAGACGGCATGGTTTCATCATCATCATTATACTGGCCAAATGGCGGCCACTGCTGAACAAAGTCCTCCCCCATAGATTTCCACAACGACGTGTTTTATGCCGCCCGCATCCTACGACTCACCTTCACCAGGTTGTGTAACCAACTCGTTGGAGACCGTCCCGCGTGTTCCTAACATTTCAGACCTAACAGCCATCAATTAAATGGGCTATGTGCCCCGAATGGTTTGGTGTTGACTAAAATAATCTACATAGAATCAGCCATGTATGGAAACATACCTTTGTACAAACATTTGCTAACAAAAGCCATCATAACAGAGTCAAGTTTTTCCTCAGTCGACGAGAACCAAATTATTAATTAGAACGCTTTAATTCTACCCTAGTATATCGTAGCAAACAAAATGTATCTTTATTACCTGACTTTACGGCTTCTTTTGCATTGTAAGCGATATTTTGTTAGCCATTTCACGTAGAAATGAAAGCGAGCAGGTGGGAACACAACTAATGAGAATATTTAATGTTATTAATTAAGTTTTTTATAGGCACTTGAATTGTGTTATTATTTTTCTTGGAAAATCTAACCCAAGAAATACATATTTTTTGTAAATTTCAAAATATATCGGGCTACGTTTCATTATAGTGTTAGTTTTGTAAACGTAATGTTAAGGTTATTACAAATTAGGGCAAGTCTAAGTAAGATCGTTAAGAATGTTACAATATATAATATGTTATAAAAATCTGCCTGATTTTCACACGACGTGAACATTTATGTAATGTAGCATGCTTTCGTGGGGTGTTTGGATTTAGAATATAGCACCGCTCCATCTCCTCCCGTGAATGTCGTAAAAAGCTACTTAGGGACTGTTAACCAGTTGGGCAGCAGTGTTTCTGTGGAGCAGTAACATATAAGCGCTCACCAACTGGTCTGCCAAGCATGAGTACACACGGCATGTAACTGGTCTTTGTGTGAATCTATGGGGGCGGCCTTTGTTCAGCAATGGTGGGCCTGTGGATGATATGATGACAATGAACATTCGAGCAAATATTAGGTGACAATTTAGATGCCAAGCAATTATCGCTGAAATGGTAAAGTTTTGTGTGTTTATTTATTACCAGTCGCTAGCTGGATTTACATATAATATGGAGAATGGCAGTTTACAAGTGCCCAATGGCTGACGATTAAAGCTTATTTCAGTTCCCGTGTTCTCTTCACCGCGTCAAATGGCAAAATCCTCGTTATTCTATTATATTATAGTGATGTCATACTGCGATCACTAAACCCGTCAGCTGTATACATTGCAAGCAGCATAACATAAAAAAGAATATCCATGGAGTTTCTAGCTAGCTTTTCTCCAAAGCACAGATATTATAATATACTAATACAAAGGATCAACTAATTGGAACCGTGCAACTTTTATTCCAATGTTTTATAAAAGCCTGTAATTGGTTTATTTGAAATAAAAATATTTGACTATTTTTTTAAACATTGCTGCACACTAGTGTTTCTCCTGTATCGTGGGTGCGTTTATAGACAAAAAATCTATACTTCTATCTATACTATCTATACATCCAGACCTGGAACAACTACCTGCAGATCATACAAATATTAGTTCCGTGCGGGAATCGAACCCACGACCCGGAGCGCACCTGCCAAATGTATCAGCCACTGCACCAACCGTGCCGTCTTGATTTTGATAACAGACCAGATACATGGCGCCCGCATCCCACGAGTCTCAGTACCAGCTAACTTTGGTGGTCTGTCTATCTCGCTGGAGCCCTTCCCACGCACGCTGCGTATTCCGATGCGTGGTCTACAACTCTAGAACTTTTCATCCACAAAGGCCATCGTTCTACGAGCTATGTGCCTCGCCATTGCTACTTCGGCTTATTAATAGTTACTACTAAAATATAGAACAACTGACGGCCGAGATTAATTATCAATCTCGGAATCTTTTGGATTAACACAAAAACGGATGAAGTCCAAAATCTTTAGTCTAAAGATTTCGAATTAGATTCATAATTAATTTCGGCTGTATATCTGTAGGCTATTTTGTCCAAAGTTATTATCTTTTATTTTATTTTTTGTTTTGTTGTATGTGTTAGGTGTGTTTTGTGACCAATAAACTATTTTTCTTTCTTCCTTTCCTGTTTCATTAATTTTTCTTTTCTTCCTGTCGACACGCTAAGAAAAATATTCAGAGATCAGCTACTTTAACACTTTTCTTCTAAATTAAATCCTCGTTCTTATTTATGAAGTCATCCAAGCTTGGCGTTTGCTACTTTTAGTAAAGATATGTGTTTACTAAGCAGACCGTAACAGAAAAAGCTGGGTTTGAATCCAACGCATTTATTCGCGTATTGTATTATAGTCGTTTATAGATAAAGACTAGCCAGCCTTACATTAACATATGTACATTATGTAACAGAATGTTTACTGAACAAAACTAATCGATTGTGGCCAGTGAAAATAAGGTAGGTACTATACATTCAAATCAAGTCTATTTTGAATAGTATCGATTCTTTACTTAATACCTACTTACTCTATGTGAAGTGCTCAAACAGGGCGGTACTACAGTCCCGCTTATTTCACCCTCCATAATGTGTGACCATAATTATATATCGGGTCATCATTTCGGCTGAGTAAAGTCCACTGCTGAATACAGGCCTGACCCAAAGATCGCCACACCGAGCTGTCTGGTTGTGTGTACCCATTGAGAGGTTTGCTATAATCGTTACGCTAGAAAAAGCTTCGGAATGCACAGGGATCTTAAGCCTCAAATATTCCGATGATCTTAGATATCTGTTATGTGTGTCATGAAGGAACTGAAAACGTTCTTTAAGATAGGCGGAGGTTGAGGGATTAAACAGAACACTGTAAAGTAAGGATAATATATGAGAATTCCGGCGCAAGTGAAATAGAAGCCACTTGAGCTTTGTGCGAAATTTTGGTACATGGTCATATTTACGCAAGGCAAATATGAACCTTATGCAGACAATATAAAGGGTGACTGGTACTGGGAACAGCTATTGACATTACCGTAATAAAAGATATTTAAATTTTTTACTTTTTATTATTCCACCGGTGGTAGAACGAGTATGGCATTTGCCTGGTGAATACCGTCATGCCTGTCCCCAACAATTGTAATGCTACCCAGGACTTGTCCTGCGTGGCACCACACTGCACTCTCCACCTCGAAACATTAAGACATTCGTTATTTATTCTCTAATACTGATGATGATCCTTGTATATAACTACCTACTTCTGGTTTGTTTTCATCATTTCGGCCGAATGAAGTCCACTGCTGGACACATGCCTCTCCCAAAGATGTCCACAACGACCAATATGGATGTTTTGTGGGCTCATTGGGGGGTTTTGCCATAATCGTCACGCTTGGCAGACGGGTTGGCGATCGCAGTTGAGTTGTTAATGTACTCGAAGGACGCTGCTGCCCATCCTCCGGCTAATCCCTTAGTCGACTTTTACGACACCCATGGGAGGAGATGGGGTGGTGGCATTCTGAGCCGGCACCACACGGCAATGTTTTGTTTTGGTAAGCCGTAATTATGTGTTAAATGCTAAGTATTAATTATTGCAATTGTAATGTTATAAATACACACTTCATTACAGCTGCGCTTATTGGCATATTGACTCATTTTAAATTAATAAGCTAATGTTTTCTCTGTAAGTGAATTTGTAATTCTTTTGAGAAAATAAAGATCTTTAACCGTAATACTCGGTTATTTCGCTAGTGCCCCGGAAACCGAAACACATTTCACAATTATGGATGCCACATTATTGCCGTGTAGCTCCGGCCACGAATAGGAATACTTGGACAGGGGCAGTATTACAATTGTTACTGGGCTAGGGACAAGGGCGGATTCAGGATTTATTTTTGGGAGAGCCACAAGGGCGAACTGCTAAGGAGTATCCTCCATAGTATTGCACTGTGTCTTTGGGATTAATTTTATCACATAAGAATAACTAAAAACTACTTGTAATAATGATTAATTAATTTAAAAAAAAAATGTGTATAAAACCACTTACAGGCACTCATGAAGAGTCAGACTTTAGTTGCCGCGTTCCAAGATGAAGGTTTCCTATGGAGAAGAACGGGCAAGAACCTCCATGGTTACTCTTTTTAAATCAAAATAGTTTTGTTACTATATTTGACTACATTGTTCTTGAAATGAAGGTTATGTGAGGGAAATGTAGGAACAAAGAGTCTAAATTACAATAAGGCTAACACTAAACAGGCCGGATTTTAATATTTATTAAAGCTTATGATTAAATTGCCATGGCTGCCAACGGATTACATTGCGTATCCCTTTTATAGATTTTTGTTTTTCCTGACGTTTCGAACTGCAGGATTCGTGGTCGCTGACGCTGAGGATGACTCCAGTCAATCTTATTATAATGTGTTATAATAACGAAAACCTGAGACATTACTATGTTTACTGCGTTAAAGGACTATTAGGGATCCAAGACTTGGAACCCCTCCCTCGGTGGCGAAGATGACCACTCCAGTGGTTTTAGCCGGTAGGAGTCCCCCTAATATAATCCCCCCGGGGCGAAGAAAGTTCATGTTGACAAAAAAGTATCCAGAATAAGCTTATCTCACATTATATATAGGCTATAAATAAATGAGTGAATGAACGAACCTAATGCCGAAAGAAGCGAATCCGTAAACCTCCGTGCTTTGACGACATACTTAGATCGGGGTCACTATCTATCTATGCTACATGCATATCTGTCGACTATTTCAAGCAGTACTCGTTAACTTGCCGTCGAGCCCATGCAATTCAAAAGCCTTAAACAATCAATCATCGTTGTATAGTGCAGCCCCTGTGACCCACCATTTTATGTGAGCGACAGTGTCAAGTATGCTGACAGCATAACTACGTATATCCACGAAATAATACGATGCAGTGCCAATTAGATTGATTTTATTTTAGCATGTTACGGTTTCAAGAAACTCTCTCACTCATCAATATATTTAGATGAAGCCGGCATTTACTACTGACTGGCTCCGAGACGCAATGCCGAAAGAAAATCAAGGATTTTTGTTTTAAAGTCCAGAAATATTTAGATACTATATTACACGAGAAAAATGTAGGTCTGGAATGGCCTTTTGTAGAACGATCCATAGTCGTTTTGGGGTGACCCGTCCTGAAGAATGACAAATATGAATCAGCCATCATGTAGCTGGTTGAGGTTTACCTATAATAGGTATTTACGTATGAAATTGCCGTTCTGCAGTACTGGCCATTTCAAACAAATTATTTTTTGTTGGGCTATGAATTCTAAATTCTTTTTTTTTGTAAACATTATGTTCATTATTCATAATCTTATGCGTGTTGATTAGTGTTATGTCTTCATCACATTTGAATATTTTTCGTCTTCATGGATACGTTGAAAATTCGAGTCATTATGGAGTATGAGTACCGTCGTGGCAGCAACGCGGCAAAAGCGGCATGCAACATCTACGACGTTTATGGAGCGAACACTACAAACGAACGCACAACCCGTTATTGGTTGGCCCGCTACCGTTCTAGAAACTTCGATCTGAAAAGTGAACCCCGTGGTCGTCAGAAAACTTCGGTCGACAATGACGAATTAAAAGCGATTGTGGAAGCTGATGATACTCAATCTATGGTTACATTAGCAGCAGCTTTCAACGTTAGCATCATAATAATATTGGTCCAATTGCATCAAATTGGCAAGGTAAAAAAATGTTGACAAATGGATGCACAACGAACTTAACGATCATCAGCGAAACGAGCGGGTCGAGGGCTGCCTTGCGCTTCTCAACAGGCACAAAAATGAAAGAATTTTGAACCGCATTGTTACCTGCTACGAAAAATGGATTCTGTTTGACAACCGCAAGTGTTCAGCAAGTTGGTTAGATCCTGGTTCCTGATTCAGCACCTAATCAATGCCCTAAACGAAAAATGACCCCTAGGAAGTTATGTTCACTGTTTGGTGGTCTAGTGCTGGTATGATTCATTACAGCTTCTAACCAAACGGGATGAGCTTTACTGCAGATGTGCACTGCGAAGAAATTAATACTATGGTGGATAAGCTCGCACATCTGCAACCAGATATGATTTGATTTGCGTTGAGCTGGTCCCCGCTGCTCCTGCACGACAACGCGCGACCTCATACTGCACAACAGACGGTTTCCAAGCTACAAGAGCTGGGGTTTGAAAGCTCCGCTGCACTCACCAGACCTTGCGCCTACAGACTTTTACTTTTTTCAGGATTTTGCTACATTTTTGGTGAGAAGAAATTCAATACCCGAGAGGCAGTACAAAATGCCTTTGAAGAGTTGGTTGCCTCCCGTCCATCTGGTTTCTTTAAGAAGGGCATCGATAAACTGCCACTGCGTTGGCAGAGATGCATCGATTGCAGGGTGATTACTTTGATTAAAATAAATAAAAAGATAGTTTTTTAATATACTTTACTTCGTACTATACGGCAATTTCATAGGTAAAGACCTAATATTAACATCTTCATTCAACAGACTCAGCAACAAGGGGTTATGAGTTCAGTGATTTAGTGGTTGAGACTGGAATATTACTAAAAAAAGTCCAAATGATGTACCAACCTCTCAATCAAATTTTTCTTGCCACTCGAAACTTGACTGTCACACCTTGTGCCATTACATTGCTTTATATGGTACGACATCGCGTAGCATTTGTTGCTTATTGAGGACGAAATGCTTAGTATCATTCGAATATACCCTTCGTAATACGTGGTTTTTTTTAACACTTATTTAAAGTAGTAATGTCTTAGGTTTTCGCGAGTATTACACATTATAATAAAACACTTTTAAACGGATTCTATCGTGCATATTTTATTTATTTTTTTCCTGACGGTTCGAACACTTTGCAGGGTTTGTGACTTAACATCGTAGTTGAAAAACGTGTTTTCCCATACATTACAACCGTAAATATAAGTTTGTATGCACAATATTGAAAGTAAATATTGATTCACCATGTTATCTTAAGACCAAGACTTCTTACAGTCTTCCTTCCTATAATTAATCTATAGGTAAAGGTAGTTTCGGAGATAAGGGGGGAATGGTCAATTTTCATCTATTTTCTTAAATAACTTTAAAACAATACATTTTAAAATTATAAAATAAATATATTTAAGTCCCTCACATTAAGCCCTTCCATTTCATATGTAACACGATACAGTTTGAAATTTTTATACTTTAATTGTCTATATTGGCACGGGTGTTACCTACCCTTTTATTTTTATTTATCCCAGTAGAAATTCTTCATGAACTTCCTCCGCCACGGGGAAGGGCGAAGGTGCATTCCAGACTCCTGTTGGCTAAAACCACTAGGGCGGTCATCTAAAACCTCCCAGTTTTGCCATAATCACCACACTTGGCAGGCGGGTCGGAGATCGCAGTTTAGTTGTTAATGTACTTGAAGGACGTTGCTGCCAGTCCTCTGGTTAATCCCATAGTCGCCTTTCTCGACACCCACGAGATGATATGAATTGGTGCTATTTGTAGCCGGCACCACCATACTAGCAGACCAGGCATACGTATGAGTCCCCCACTTAAGATTCACTCGCGGTAAAGTATCGTTTTACAAAATAAAAGCTGTTTGAACTGTCGAGTCGATCAACAAATACTTAATGATCTCTTACGACCCTCCACTTATTTCATTGAGTGGCCTTTTCTGAGTCGCTGGCTGCGCTCGCTCAAAGCGTGAAGGTCTTCACTTTATTCTAATATCATTATTTCGAGCTCGTTTTCCTGAAGCTTGAGTATGTGCACTGAACCGAGAGTAGTTTTGCTGCGCTTCGTTGCGTGAATAATGGCTTCGTAGTTCGTTTTGAGTTCTTTACTGACACGAATTACGAAGAACAGTGTATCGTGGCCTTATGATCTCCGCATGGAACAAATATTTATATAATCTACAGATAGTTGTTTCGGGTCTGGATATTTGTGCGTGTGAGTTTTATGTCAGTAAACTGTAGACGCGACACAAGAGAAAACCTGGACGGCGTTTAAAAAACCGGTCAAGTGCGACTTGAACTCGTGTGGAGAGGGTTCCGAAATTGCTGAATATATTGTCTATTGTTGGATTCGGTCTTGTACCACTAAATTATCCCAGGAACAAACTTAACACCGTAGTGAAAAACATGTTTTCCCGTACATTCCAACCGCAAACGTAAGTTTGTACGCACAATATTGTAAGATTTACCATGTTATTGTTTGGGTCGCAGAAATCCATATGTGGACCAAATTTCAACTTAATCAGACCAGTAGATTCGGAGACAATTGGCTGTGACAGTCGGACAGACACACGAGTGATCCTATAAGGGTTCCGCCGTTTTTTCCTTCGGACGTTCGGAACCCTAAAAATAAACAACATAAATTGTTATGTTACTCTAGGCAATTTTTTGTTGAGAAACCATTGTTTATTATTTCAGCATAAAATAGTAGTTTTCACTTACCCAAACGCTATTTTGAATAAATAAACTGTACACGCGACGCAAGAGAAAACCTGGGCAACGTTTAAAAAATAAACATAAAAAAATATTTTACTGTAGGCAATTTTTATTGAGAAACCTTTGTTTATTACTTAAGTATAAAATAATAATTTTCGTTTACCCAAACGCAATTTTGAATAAAAACACAATAAACTATTAATTTTCACATAAAGCTGTAATGTAAATTAAAACTAAACGGCTGTTGTTTCGTTACTGTATACGGATAGGGTCGTCGCTTGGAGTAGCGTAATAAAAATAAATATTATATCGTAGTACAAAAATAACGTAGCGTTTGGATTGCGTTAACGATACATTGCGTGCCAAAGTCTTTTTAAAGAAAGCTTTAAAAAAAACTTGTGTTGAGGAAATTTCAGAAACTGCAACCTATTATTTCCGAGATAAATGGCTCTCCCATTTTCAAGGCCCAAGTGTAACCTCTTCCTAACGTTTTCGGTACGTTGTCACACATCTTGTATATAAAAGGGATTATATCTAGATACTAGGACTCTACTGGCTAAAACCAGTGGAGTTGTCATCTTCAGTACCGAAGGGGGCTCCGAATCCTCGTAAGATCACACTAGAGGCACCCATTGGTGCCACGCCTTTGGGCACATCTTGGAGGCGATGACTGTAAAGCAGTCACCCTCTCTAAGGAGGGAAGGCGACGGTAAATATACCACCTCTCAGGCACTTCTCGGGGAGGATTGTAAGGTATCATCCCAAGGCTCGCTGTGCGCTGTACTGCGCATACGGTGGCACGTGGCAACGTGCGCACTACCGTCTTCCCGGGGGTAGTGTGGCGATAATTCTTTTTATTTTTTAATGGTGTCCAGTGGAAATTCTACATGGAACTTCCTTCGCCCCGGGGAAGGGCGAAGGGGTATGCTGGACTCCTACCGGCTAAAACCACTGGAGCGGTCATCTTCGGCACCAAAGGGGGGCTCCAGGTCCTCGTAAGATCACATTAGAGCCGCCCACTAGTGCCACGCCTTTAGGCACATCTCGGAAGGGATGATTGTTAAGCGGTCACCCCCTCAAGCGAAGGGCAGGTGGCTGTAAAAAGGCCGCCCCCCGGGCACCTCTCGGGGAGGACTGTAAAGGATCCTCCCAAGTCTCGCTGTACGCTGTGCTGCGCACAGGGCGGCTCGTGACCACGTGCGCACCACCGTCTTCCCGAGGGTAGTGTGGCGATACCATCTACTGAGACATATAGTAGAACTCTTCGATGAAACCAAGAATCCTGAACAGTGAAGTGTTTGCAGTAACGTTCGATATATACAAGATGCCCCTCATACCACCTGCGGCACGTAGCCACGTGCGTGCCACCGTCTTTCCGTCCTTCCCTATCTAGAAACATCATCATCATCATATCAGCGGAAGACCCCCATAGACTTCTATTCTATTCTATTCTAGACGACCGGTTACATGCGGCATGTCGTCAGTTTTCTACAACGGTCGGTTACATGGCGTCCGCAACGAATCCCAGACACCTTTCACCAGGTCATCTGTCCATCGCGTTGGAGGCCGTCCCACGGTGCGTTTTTCAGTGTGTGGAAGCTGAAAAAAGCTGATCAAATTGTAGGTCTGGAGCATAGCCAGTACGGATGCGAAACGTATGATACAAAGATATAGCAACGTTTAGAAGCTTTTGAGATGTGATATTTGGAAATAATTTGTTGTTCGAAAAAGAAAACGAATGAGGAGAATTTAAACATAGTTGAAGGAAAAATAATTACATAAAACATCACAGAGAACAGGAGAGGGGAAATGTTGGGACGCCTGATAAGACACAATCATTTCATAAAGACTATTACAGAAGGTTAGATAGAAGGAAAGAGGAAGAGAGAAAGATCGAGAAGAACTTTCATGCAACTCTCATGCATGTAAAGGAAAAACTTGATGATCTATCTTACTTGATATGTGTGATGTCAGGAAGTCAAAAAAAAGGCGGACTGTAGAGAAAGCTGGAAATTACTACGCCGACAGCCTACAGACAGAGCGCCTAACTCGAAAATTAATGATGATAAGTTTTTACAGGTTTATGCGCTTATAAATTAACACACGTCCAACTCACGCATGGACGCATGGCCGATAAATTGTTAGGATGAAGAAACTACAAACCATTAAAAGTTACGTTGCCATAAAATGAATGGTTGACTGAACTAAAACCACTTTAGTTCGTTCCCATTCGATTATCTCAGTCGCTTGGGATAACAAACTAGCGTTTAATGGTTAAAGTGGAAATAGGATGTTGATTGTTTTGACAATGTGATTTACGGCGATGGATACAACTATTAAATAAGGCCTTGTGTACACTTGTATCATTTTAGCGTATCATATCTCCGTTGCGTGGCAACGACGTGTATCATTATCGCTATTTTGGCCGCAAAATAATACGATCATGTGATACACCACTGTGATACTGTATCTGATACAGCCCGTTCCGCTTATAACCGGCTTATACCTGATACACTACGTATCAGATCCGCGTATCGGGATCGATAATATCGACCCATTTTGATCCTGTATCACGACATGACAGCAACTCGCTAGCTCTTACAGACGAGCTAACGGCACGGTAACTAGCTATTGGCTCACCGATCCGTGGTGACTTTCGCACCAGGATCTGGGGTGCAATTCCTTAGGCTGAAACATCCATACATCCTTGAATAAAGAATCGAAATAACGGTTTTAAACCAATTCGTCATTCGCTAAGACATAATTGAAGCTATTCAAAGACACGTTGTAGAAGGTAAGCCATAAGGACCAGTCTTAGCGAATACCAAATTGGGTTATCACCGTTATTTTAATTCTGTTTTCAAGGATGTATGGATGTTTGAGCTTAGAGAATTGCACCCCTGGGATTCGCGGCAGCTGTCGGTTCCAACTTTAGTATAGGAGCTAGCAGTGAGATGTGGGTGTGAGTGAGTGGTTTCATGAAATATTAGCATATAAACAAAAGAGACGTGTGTTGCTGCACCAGTTACCTTCATCGTTGACGATGTGCCGCTCGTCTGTAACATCTCGAATTAGTAGAATTTCTTTAGGTATTCAAATGATTATTGTAGTATGTAACATTATACTTTAAGCATAAAACATTACCCCAATTGGCATTAATCTATATATTCTAATCGAAGTTTCTTGCTGGCCCTTTTCTATAAGAGTAAGACCAATCAATTGGAACCATATAATTGTAATTCTCACGTTGGTTGAAATATAAGTCTTGCCTATATGACTATTTGGTAGGCTGGAAACTTGTAATAGTTGTTTAAAACTATCAAAATGATTGTAGTATTCTAACAAAATGATAGTTTTAATCGCATACTTACAACCTAAATTGCGTACCCTGGCATTAATTATGTGGAACATATCGAAAAGGTACAGCTACGTAATGTTGCGTACCCAAGCATTTACGTCTTCCGCCCCATATAGCTAACACGTCGTCTTCATTAGGACATAGTTGACAAGTTCGAGTTCTCAGTTCTGACGTAATTGCTTAGTGAGAATGTTGGGTAGTTACGATAGCATGTCGATGATTGTGATTGCTTGCGAAGTTGTGCAATATATTTGAAGAAATTTGAACTTAGCAGTTAAGATTATTCAGATAGCGACGGCATATTTGCCGCTGTGGCTAATCGATTCGCTTATTACGTGTCGCGGGTTCCGCCCGGACTAAATATTTTGATGATCGATATAGAGAAATCTTAGTGTGGGCCAACGTTAAAAGATTACAGAATAGAGATATTTATTTATTTAGGTTACCGTACAATTGTTTATACAATACATTTACAATAAATCCTTTTTATAATACATTCATAAGTGCAACGATTACTTACAGGCTAACACTACAAGATGGCACGGGTGGTTCGATTCCCACACGGAACAAATATTTGTATGATCTGCAGATAGTTGTTCCGGGTCTGGGTGTATTGTATGTGGAATTCATGTCTGTAAACGCACCTACGACACAGGAGAAATCCTAGTGTGGGGCAACGATAAAAAAAAAACACAAGCGCCATTTATGGTTATATATATCATTGTATTAAAGATTTATCGTTACTAAAATAATATAATAAAAGGCAAATGAAGTAACCATAACAAAAACAAATTCATCAACAATAATAAATTAAGCACCGATTGGTAACAACGCCAATATTAAATTATCAAATATAACAATTATAGTAGTTTATGAAACTGTTGCACAATGAGTTACACGAATGAGTGTTTAAAAACTGAGCCGTAGGTGAGCCACATGGGTTTTGATACCTACATAGTTATGTGCAGTTTCATACACCACTTTATCCAATCCCATATAAAACTTTTTTGTAATGCTATATAAATGGGGCGCTCCGCATATGCGTTACCTATATTAGAAAAAAATTGATGGAATCTCCTTGGTGATATTAACTTTTTGGATGAGCATATGTATCATAATGGAAAAAAAGGTATTATAACATTATTTTTGTTGAGAGAAAGTATTATAATTTGATCCTACTTTTAAATTTCGGTATTGTGTTTAAGTACAAAGTATGTCAATATAAACTCGTTTTGAAGTTTATAAATTTTACGATAAGTATGTGAGTAGAATTTTTTATTTTATTAATATAATATTATTTAGTTAGATTTGCAAAAAAATTGAAGAGATCAATTTTCGTCGCCGTTAAGATCCTGGGTCTTCATTGGTTGATGAGGAATAATAATTAAAAATATAATAATTTATTTGACATATAAAAATACAAAAGCCCTTATAAATAGAAACGAATTGTTACAGGTACATTAAATATAGCTGATAAAATTGTTTGTTTAACTCTGGTACCCAATGTAAAATTCAACTTGTGTTATGGGTAAATGTCGACTGTCGTGGAGGGCCTGCGGTTTTCGTACTAACTTCGTAAGTATTGGGTTGTGGTTCTAAACCAACATGACTTTATGAATGTCACATGTACCTACTTTCTTGGTTAATCAAAGAATAGGTGAGGTGACCTGGATCGAATGGTCTAAAGTCGCCAACACTCAGTAAGCAAGCATGATAATTAATGCTTGTTCCGTCTCTGTATGAAAAGAGGCCTTTGCTCTGCAGTCGAACAGTTACCGCCTGATAGTATAAGATCTTGGGTTTCTGCTCGAGTTGCGATCCCTGCAGGGATTAAACGTTTGTATGTTTGTAAACTGTAACAACGATCCATGGTGTGTGGCATTGCTTATTTTATGAAAAAGTATATAGACTTCGTAAAATATTAAATAAAACTAGTATCTATATACTATAATAAAATCGTAGACAAACAAAACGGTATATTGAATATTTTTAGAACAAAATCATTGCCGAGAGCTCCAGGAACGAGACTGATGCCAAAACTGCAATTTTTTAAATTTATGTCTGTTTGTCTGTTTCTATTTTTGATGATAAATTAAGCGATTTAAAACACAGAATTAGTTAAAATTTGGCAATAATGTCCGTTACAGTCCAGGTCAGGATCTAGAATACAAATCATTACGCTTTTGTACATGGGAGGTTAGCAGTATAACATGATGTATATAATGATTATAAAAAAATCACACAAGTCAACACATTCGTTATCAGTACGTATTATGAATAATAAAATAAATAACTGTACGCTATATCTAAAGGGAGCTAAACGACAGATTTTAAGAATACGAACGCTTATTTCGTAGCTTTTCACAATTGGTGGTAATTGGCGGCCTGCTAAAATGACACGCGGGTTACGATCGTTTTACTCTCGAGATTGAATCCACCCTAAATTTTACTTTTTGGATTATGTTTTGCATTAATTTTATTCTCCTGGAAAGCAATATTTAAGCATAACATAGCGGTCTGCTGCAACTTTATAAACAAAAACTCAACGAATAATGTTAGATAACTTTTCATAAAAGCTTAGATGAGTTCGGACGAGAAAGACGTAGGTACACAGCTACATATCAAGCTAAATAAATCCTGTTTACGCTGGTCTCTAATCGTACCGAAAGCCTATACGATGCGAGATCAGCTTATACTGGATCATTATAGCTTGATGTGCAGGGGTGGGTATTTGATGTTCAAAGTAATTTTGATGCAAGAATAATAAAACAACATCGCATTAGACCATTCCTTTAGCAACGCACACATAACAGTTTGATAAAAAAATATGTATTGTCTTTATTCTAATTCATATCAGTTAAATCATTTTTCCGTGTGGTGTCCGGATTAAGAATATATAGCACCACTCCATCTCCTCCCGTGGATGTCGTAAAAGGCGACTAAGGGAATCTAAACCAGAGGGATGGGCAGCAGCGTCCCTTTTGTGAACCGGTAGCCATACTGCGCTCACCAACCCACCTGCCAAGCGCGGTGAGTGTTGGCAAATACCCCCCGAAATGATGACACAGTTGTGGAATCTATGGGGGAGGCCTTTGTTCAGTAGTGGACGTATAAATGGCCGATATAATGATAAAAAAAAACATTTTTAAATAAGACACTAATTTAAACTGCTACCAAAATATCGCTAGCTGACGATAAAAATATCCGACTGATCTGCAAGGAACGTTTTGCGATGTTCGAAAGGAATGGTGGAATAGACTTTCCTCTCTCTCCGCAAGGGAACGCGGGAACATTATCGATCCCTCTCAGATAACATCATCACCACATCAGAAAAAAACTACTAGAAATAAAGAAGAAAGAAAGAAAGAAAAGTAATTTATTCTTTGCACCATAGGGACAGCAATAGTATTAAAAAATATCAAAGGAACACAATAATAGTACATTTAAAAGCAATAGAATACTACTGTTGAACAAAATCCTTCCGGTTACATGCGTGTGTCGTAATTTTGGGGGTATTTGCCAGGACTCACCACGCTTGGTGGGTAGATTGGTACAATTGGAACAAGTTCTAACAAAAATATGGTCGCATCAGATACTGCTTTACCTCCTAAAACCACTCCCGCTTTCATTACCAAAAGGATTGTGACCTCGAGGACCAACGCTCGGAGCATGCCCGTGCTAACCTATAATCATTAAACCGTGCTAAGAGTTTTGCCGTGTGGTGCCGGCTCCGAATACCACCACCCCATCTCCTCCCGTGGGTGTCGTAAAAGTCGACTAAGGGATTAGTCGGAGGATGGGCAGCAGCGTCCTTCGAGTACATTAACAACTCAACTGCGATCGCCAACCCGTCTGCCAAGCGTGGCGATTATGGCAAAACCCCTCAATGAGCCCACAACACATCCATATCGGTCGTTGTGGTGATCTTTGGGGGAGGCCTGTGTCCAGCAGTGGACTTCATTCAGCCGAAATGATGAAGAGTTTTGGAGGTTATTCTAAAAACCTCTTTTAACGATCTCGGCTGGCTGTTAATACTCTTTCGGGGTTGGTTGGATTTTGGAAAAATCACCTTTCCCCGTCCGCTTCTCAGTCATTGTGATCATTTTTGTTCATTTTTGTACCCGGAAATTTATGTTCACAGCAATTTTACCTGAAACATCCGAAAATTGCTGGCAAAGCTTTACAAACTTTTTAATTGTATACGCATCGTCAAAGTAGCAACTTAAAGTGGCCAGTCCTCGGTGTTTCAAACTTCAAACGACAATGACGGTTGTATAATGAGGGCCCGGTAGAAGTTCAGCTGGGTTCTATTGTGATCGAGTACCAAGTTTGTAGAACCAAACTACGACAACCCGTGATAAATTTCGCAACAGTCTTTGTCCACTAAGTTTGTGTTTTGTGAAAGACAATGAAAGCTTTGGTACCTGTTCGTAATATTCGTATCCTACTTTGGATATGGAATAAAGATTTTACATATAGGTATTTTCATCTATGCGGGCCTGTTACAAGATTTCAGAATATTTTCTTCACTTGAAAAACATTTCAGCTGTAGGATAAAGGTTCTGTGGTAACAAATGATAGTTTAAAAAACGAATAAAACACGATTTTGTAGATAACCGAACTAAAAAGTTGAAAATAATCTCTAATAAGTTTAAAATAAGAATAGAGTGAATAGAGAGTGTTGAGTGTGAACAAAACATTTATTTTATTGTGAAAAAGCGTAGGGTGCTTGATGTCAGTTGCTGTAAGTATTTTTGAAGTTTCATTATGGTGTAGGTAACGTATGGACTGCATCAGCTGCTTTCACCTTACTTTGTCTTTACAACACTTATTCTACGGAATTGCAAATGTCTTCGCTATTTGCGTTTTATTTCACTTTTATACCATACCAGATTTCGCCCGCCACTCTGTCCGAGCACAAGCAATGCACATACCAGGTTTCGAATCCGTAAGCTGGTGCTTATAGAGCGCATCCGTAAACTTCCAGCCCAACAGGTTCTTATTGCTTTCTTCTGTTAGAACAACGAGTTGTGGAAAAAGTTCATATCTTTTGAAACAAGTTTTTCCTACTTATATTAAGTTCTGAGATAGTAGGAATGTAATATCGCGTAATTTTTATACTGCGTCTTCCGTTACTGTACGGCTTTGTTTTTTGTGTATCAAGAGCACCAGTGAAAGATTTGTAAGCCGTCAACGCGACTACTGCATTTAGGTTTATTCTATTCATGATCCATGTATTTTAAATAGGGATACACCGATACCTCTATTGCGAAACCAATACGGCGACGTACAAGTCCAACTTTCTCAGCGCCGACTTTTGGCCATCAGTGGTGGTCAGACGTTACAGGGAAGCACGACAGACACTTCCAAGTCCAAGTGTCCGAGTTTAGTTTTATTGTTATTCATTATCATTATGTATGTTAGTCTATAAGGTATTTATGTATGGGTCTTGGTTACCTGAAATAAATAAATATTATTATAATACGAAATGACAAATGCATCGTACTCATAACCGTATATACAATGATCACCTTTGAATGATACCATAAACTACTGTTTGTACGTTCTATAAGATTAAATTCCGTCCAATGATTGTCTGGAAGAGATCAACCAGTTGGGCTACGACCGCCAATTGTTTACATTCCTTCATATTATCTAAACGATTTTACTTATATTTTATTATGTTATAGAATAACGAGGATTTATTAAACTACTAGCTGGGACCCGCGATTTCATCCGCGGTTTAATTTAAAATAAATTGGATTACTTACAAATAATTTAGAGTACTTCGGCATAGACACCTGACATAGAGTATATATAATGGATTTAATGGGCTTTAATTTTTTGCGTGGATCCCTAATTATTTTCTAAAATAAAATCGGCCTAAGTTATTCCTTATAATATCAGCTATCTGCCAGTGAAAGTGCCGTAGAAATCGGTCCAGCCGTTTCAGAGATTAGCGGGAACAAACAGACAGGCAAACAGAAAAATAAAAAATACTTTTTTTACTTATATATTTATACTTATATACTTTCATATTAATTTAGTAAAAAGCTGTTGTTTTGAAATTACAAATAGACACCAATTTTATTTATCTGTATAGATTAAGACAAAATTGCAAATGTCATAGAAGCGTAAATTGCCTGCTAAACTTAAACGATTTTATTCAGTATGGTTGGTTTTATTCTTTATTTTTGAAGCAATAATAAGTAATGAAATGGGAATATCCACATATTTCAATAATAAAGCTCGCTATATGAATATAATCGTATCATGCGGCTTCTGTACACTCTACGTTAGACTTGAAAACATTTTAGACGTATAAATACTGTTTTTAAGACATTGTCGGCTTTCAATTGGCCATCATTAAGGTATCAATGTTTTGTGAACGGCAAGATTATGACAAAAATAAAAATAAACCGGACAAGTTCGTGTTGAAATAGCGTGGAAAGGGTTCCGTACAATGAATATGTTATTTTTGAAACCTGACCCATATTTATTCACAACCCTTCTATTTCATATAGTACATGGTACAGTTTGCAACACGTTATTCTTTAATGTTCTATATTGCCCCCCAAAAGTGACCCCCTCATTCAAAATTCATTCATTTAAGTTACATGTCCTTATTTCGGTCACAGAAATCCATATGTGTACCGAATTTCAACTTAACCGGTCCCGCAGATTCGGAGCAAATTAGCTGTGACAGACAGATAGGCAGACAGACAGACAGGCAGACGGACAGACAGACAGACTGACAGACACACGAGTGATCCTATAAGGGTTCCGCCGTTTTTTCCTTCGGACGTTCGGAACCCTAAAAAAGACAATGACACGATATTAATCTAATTTGAACTAAAAATGAGAGCGTATTCCAAAATACTATATTTTTTTTATTTGGCTTTATAACTATGTATACGAGTATATTCCATTAATACTAAAAAAGACAATAACACGATATTAATCTAATTTGAACTAAAAATGAGAGCGTATTCCAAAATACTATTTTTTTTTTATTTGGCTTTATAAATATGTATACGAGTATATTCCATTAATACTAATAAATTCATTCTAAGATATTAAAATTCATTATTTACATATGACTAATGTAAAGTAATTGTCTTAAGTTTTCGCGATTATTTATCATTATAAGAAAACAATTTTAAACGGATTACGACTGTGGGTTTCGTCAAAGGCGACATGGGATTAATCGGAGGATGAGAAGCAGCATCCTTCGAGTATATTAACAACTCAACTACGATCGCCAACCCGCCTGCCAAGTGTGGCGATTAAGGTAAAACCCCCCAGTGAACACACAACACCCTCAGACCGGTCCTTGTGTGATCTTTGGGGCAGGCTTGTGTCCAGCAGTGGACTTTAATCGGCTGAAATGACGAAACGGATTATATTGCGTGTATTATCGACTTTTGTGTTGCCTGACGTTTCGAAACGGATGATTTAGGTGATAGGCGTCGTTTCAGATTTCTATTAGGATGGTGAAACGAAGAAAATGGTTGGATTGGTCTAAGGCAGTGCAGTTTGCGAACATCATCATCAACAACCCATAGAAATCCACTGCTGGACATAGGCCTCTCTAATGGCACGCCGCTGAGCACAATCCTCGCTCAATCAAGCTATGTGAAAAAAAAGCTGACGTCAAGCATAGACGCTCCACAAAGTCTGCAGTGCGCGAACATGCCTAAGACAAACCCAACCATTTCCTTCGTTTCGATCAACCTCAAGTCCTCGCGAAAGAGAACCGATATGTACCAAGAATGTTTCTTGAGGCTATTGAAATTAAAAACCATCCTAATTTTAATAGAGAAGATGGCTGGCACGTACCGGTTTGGAATCCTGTTATTAAAATCATAGTCTCTAACATAATACCACACTAAAAAACATCAAGATACTGTGAGTGATTACTGCGTGCATCGAAATAACTTTTAATTAGAATTGTACCCTAGATAAAATAAAATAACTTTTTAAAATCTGTAACGGAGCCTTCCTGCGACCACAAATGCTGCAAAGTGTTCGAAACGTCAGAAAAAACATTTCATCCCGTCACCATTGACCAGGCTATAACAAGCCAAGAAAAGAGAGAAATAGAGAGAATGAACATTTGTTAATATGTATATAATATATAATTTTATGGAACGACAACGACAACGAATTTCATTGCTTCAATATGGCGTTAAAATTCATAAAAACACCGATCTGGTATCGACACAATACTGAAACACGCTGAACCGATATTATTTCATCGATATCAAGTTCGAGCATCCAAAATTAAACTCTATCACTTCAGTATTACCGTCGATACGGAATGTAGTTTGATCTTGGTATAATCCAATCGTCAAGTTTCCCCGCGAGCTAATGGTTTTACAACTACCACCCGTGTTTCTTGTCGATGTTATCTTAATTTGCGATAGTATGAAATTGAATTGGCTTTTGTTCGCTTCGAGAATAGTTGATAGCAAGAAATATTGGAAGACAAGTAGAACACATTTTAGACTGGCTTTGAGTATTGAGTCTGTTGGGATTGGTCATCTTAATGTTGTCATGACAATTGAATCAAAAATTCTGGTGAATATTAAAATCAAGCTTGTTTAGTGTAGACTTTTTAAGATAGACTCTTTCTTCCTGCATTGTCCTCACATTACCATCATTTCGAGAACATTGTACCAATATGATTTAAAAAGAGTAACCATGGAGTTTCTTGCCCGTTCTTCTCCATAGGAAATCTACACCTTGGAACGAGGCAACTAAAGTCTTGACTATTCATAAGTGCCTATAAATGGTTTTACATGAATAAAAATATTTTTATCTTTATCTTTATCTTTATTGGATGTCCCTAATAAAGACTTTAAAGCGTGTCCATAATATGGTAAAATAACTGTCGAGTTTCGAAAGCCCAGTCCCTTCTCTTTCTTTCCGCGTTTTGGAAGGTGTGCATGGCGCCAGAAGATACCATACGTAGCATATGCTCAAGTGCGTAGATTGGGGAGCTACCCACGACGAGACGGCGGCACGCATGTGGCCATGCGCTATCGTGTGTGCAGCACAGCACAGGCGTTTCACGGGCATTTCAGGGGAACCTTTACAATACCCCCGGGGGATGAACGCTTTACAGTCACCCTCTCCGAGATGTGCCTATGATCATACGAGGCCCGGGCTCCAGGTCCAGGCCCCTTAAGTGCCGAAGATGACCACCCCAGTCGTTTTAGCCGGTAGGAGTGCGGCATGCCCCTTGGTCTTACCCCGGTGTAGAGGAGGAAGTTCTTGAAGAATTTCCACTGGGCCCAATAGAAAAACACAAACATTTGCTATGCGGCTGACGCTCCCGCTTTGCAGTCCCTTTGGTCGCGCAGGTTTGGTCGAAGCTTTAAATGTTGATTACCTTAAACTGTAGTAAGAGTGCGCGTTTTGAAAATCATGTGTCTCGCTCGGAAGTAATATACGCCTGATGGTAAGTGTCATGCTGGTCCACAACAATTTTAGTACCCAGGACTAATCTTGCCCTCGTCACCTCAAAACATTTGTTAGTGTCAGCCGAAAGTCGTCCACTGCTGGACAGAGGTCTCCCCCAAAGGTTATCACAACGACCGGTATGGGTTTTTGTTATTTGCTCATTCGGGGGTTTTTCCATAACCGCCATGCTTGGCAGACAGGTTGGCGATCGCAGTTAAGTTATTAATGTACTCGAAGGATGTTGCTGCCCATCCTCTGGCTAATCCCATAGTCACCTTTTACGACACCCACGGGATGAGAAGATGTGTGGTATTCTTAGCCAGCACTACACGGCTTATAGACATTTGTTATTTAGATAAAACTACATGAACAAATTAATGCCCAGGATAATGCAATGAATCTTCCAAGCACCAAAATAAACAAGCAAACCAGTGCTTGAACTGTTAACTTTAACACGATTTAGAAAAACATGCAAGAAGTTTATGCCGTCGTAAATAAAGTGCACATTGTGGGAGGTGACTGTGAGGAATGGACGCAGTACTTGTATTGAAAGCCTGTCAAACTCAGTGTGTGATGAATCGCTCTAACTTCCTCATACGAAGATGTAGCGTTGACGCGTTAACATGATATTTAGTACCCTATTTATCGACGTAGTGAGAAAGGGCTGAATAATGCCGTGTGGTGCCAGCTCAATGCCGTGTGGTGCCGGCTCAGAATACCACCACCCCATCTCCTCCCGTGGGTGTCGCTAAAATCGACTAAGGGATTAGCCGGAGGATGGGCAGCAGCGTCCTTCGAGTACATTAACAACTCAACTGCGATCGCCAACCCGTCTGCCAAACGTGGCGATTATGGCAAAACCAGTAAACACACAAAACACCCATCGTTCGGTGGTGGTCGGTCATTGTGGTGATCTTTGGGGGAGGCCTGTGTCCAGCAGTGGACTTCAATCGGCTGAAATGATGAACCATAAACCATATCCCCTTTGTTATAGACTTTTTTTTTGTGCCCATTGAAAATTCTTCATGAACTTCCTTCGCCCCGGGGAAGGGCGAAGGGGTATGCCGGACTCCTATCGGCTAAAACCACTGGAGCGGTCATCTTCGGCACCTAAGGGAGGCTCGGCACCTAAGGGAGTTAAACAAGAAATTAAACATCTTCCTCATCCATCATCCTTCATTTCGGCCGAATGAAATCCACTGCTGGATACAGGCCTCCCCCAAAAATCACCACAACGACCGATATGGTGTGTTGTGTGCTCATTGGGAGGTCTTGCCATAATAACCACGCTGGGCAGACGGGTTGCCGATCGCAGTCGAGATGTTAATGTACTCGAAGGACGCTGCTGCCCATCCTCCGGTTAATCCCTTAGTCGACTTTTACGACACCCACGGGATGAAATGGGGTGGTGGCATTCTGAGCCGGCACCACACGGCAGAAATTAAACATATACACGTACAATACAAATAAAAATACATAGTATGAAAAAAGCATGCCCATTTCAATGAGGTCATCTGCACAGCTTCAACATGAGGTGAGACGGTAAACTATTGTTGAGCCAACTTCTATCCGGTATAAAAGCTAGTTACAAAGATACTAAAAAAGTAAGAAAGTGAATGCAAATTGAATGAATATTAAGTGAAATTAAAGATTCAAACCAAACCGTGAACCCACTGTTTGAGTTGGATTATTCGTTGGATTGCTGGGCTCTTTCCAGCTAAAGAAATTTTATTTTCGCGCCCCCCAAACATTCAGTCGCAATAACTATCTAGAATATGCCACCACCCCATCTCCTCCCATGGGTGTCGTAAAAGTCGACTAAGGGATTAGCCGGAGGATGGGCAGCAGCGCCCTTCGAGTACATTAACAACTCAACTGCGATCGCCAACCCGCCTGCCAAGCGTGGCGATTATGGCAAAACCCCCCAATGAGCCCACAACACATCCATATCGGTGGTTGTGGTGATCTTTGGGGGAGGCCTGTGTCCAGCAGTGGACTTCATTCGGCCGAAATGATGAACTATCTAGTAGTAATGAAACCCACAACATGTAGACACGTAATGTCTACTGTGGCCACAACTCGTAGCTTATAAATCTTTTACTTAGCCACTGTAACAATAGAGGCGTCTGAATGCCGTCGAAGATAATTTTATATATGCTATTTCTTGTGGGTTTGTGATACGTGGGTGTGGGTTTTATTGTCAATACGTGCCTGATTTTAGCTAAATATAGCATCCAAGCTGCGTTGTACGTCACATTTTTTACGGTGGTTTCCACGGTAGTCAATCATAACGCATCATGCTGCCCC
Organism: Diloba caeruleocephala; assembly: GCA_947459985.1. Classification (NCBI taxonomy): domain Eukaryota; kingdom Metazoa; phylum Arthropoda; class Insecta; order Lepidoptera; family Noctuidae; genus Diloba; species Diloba caeruleocephala. Next base: position 6,541,850 of record OX381627.1, on the reverse strand, counting down.
GCGCTTGTCTGGGGATTAGCATACGCCACTTCCGTTTCCAAGTACCGTGTGGTGTCCGTATTAAGAATATAGCATCACTCCATATCCCCTAGGATGCCGTAATAAGTGACTAAGGGACTCTTAACCGAGGGATGGACCACAGCGTCGTTTTGGTGGAAGAATAGCTATATTGCGCTTACCAACCCACCTGCTAAGTGAAGTGATTACTGGCTTGCTTTAAGTTGCCCCCGAAAATGCAGTGGGAGGCTCTAGCTTGTCATTGAATGTCCTTTCGCTGATATAATATCGCGTGGGAAAATTTGTTTACTTTTGTGCCAGACATTCTAGGGCCTATATTTTGATTTGCCTTTATAGTTTTAAATTTCGTTAATTATATGTTTGCTCCCCAGACCTTTCTCAACTAGGTCGAGGTCGGCACTGTTAATGCTCTATATTTGTAAAAAAAGGTTTTGTTTATTGTATGTTTATTTGTTTTCATTCGTTATCATCCGGCGTAACTTCAAAAATGTATTATTAATATGTGGAAACTGTTTTGGATTATGTAGTGTTTTTTTGTAAAATTCGTTTCAAGTTGTATCTGTTTGTTTCCCAAAAAAAAAGCAAAAAAAAACTGGCATGTTTTTTACTGGTGGTAGGTAGGTCGTTTATTGCAAGAGTCCGGATAGGTAGAGCATTAGTGTATAAACTTGAAATGTTAATGTATTCCGGTTAGCAAGGCACAGTAGCTAGAGACATTACTGGATATAAGAGACTAAATAACTTAGGTCCAATACGCGGAGTGTAGTGCCACGCCGGACTAGTCCTGCAGTACACGCTACGCATATCAGAATAGTAATAGTATAAAAAAACTGCCGCCTATAACCTTAGTCATCCTAAGATCACGAATGCTGCGAAGTATTCGAAACGTTCATCATTTCGGCCAAATAAAGTCCACTGCTAGACACAGGCCTACCTCAAAGATCACCACAACGACCGATATCGGTGTGTTGTGTGCTCATTGGGGGGTATTGCCATAATCGCTACGCTTGGCAGACGGGTTGGCGATAGCAGTTGAGTTGGTAATGTATTCGAAGAAGGCTGCTGCCCATCCTCTGTCTAATCCCTTAGTCGACTTTTATGACGACGATGAGATGGGTTGGTGCTATTCGTAGCCAACACCACACGGCACCAACACCAAACTTTAGGAAAAACAAAAATCTGTAATACACATTACACGCGTTGTAATCCGTTTCAAAGTGTTTTATTATAATGAGCAATAATTGTCCGCGTGGTGTCCGGATTAAGAATATAGCTCCACTCCATCTCCTCCCGTGGGTGTTGTAAAAAGCGAATTAGGGACTTTAAACCAGAGGAAGGGGCAGCAGCGTGCCTCCTGTGGAAAAATAGCCATACTGCGCTCACCAACCCACCTGCCAAGCGTGGTGAGTACTGGCAAATTCCCACCAAAATGACGACACAATTGGGGAAATATGGCCGAGGCCGTTGTGCAACAACTTTGTGAACGTCTTTTGGCTGATGTGAAGTGATGTAATGAATATTCGCGAAAAACTAAGACATTACTATGTATAACAAAAGTTACATTTTTCATCCAGCAATGTCTCAGACTTGACCAAAATAAGGGCAATAAAGATTCGAATTTCAAGGTTTAAGTAGAACTTAAGTACACTCTGTCACTTAAATGACAAGCAGAAACCCGTTTTAAGGTCGATTCACACATTTCAGTGATGGCACAGTACCTTCACCGTGTCCGCACAGTTCCTTATCAGTGCTTTCAATGATTTCAATTCACACATGTCAGTGATATATCAGTACTTTTTGCGGATCTTCAGACAAAAACGTGTTTATTATTACGGAGGTACAATTTTCGCGATATTTGATTATTGTAGTCATTATTGCTATGGCTGTATTTAATAATACGGAACTGATAATGATCGCAACAATTCGCTTCTGCTTGCTGGCACAGCACTGAGAGCACTGTGACAGCACTGAAACTGACGAGTGTGGATGCACCCATACAGAATGTATGAATCAATATTTTTTCACTGAGAGCGACGTTTTATCACGGTGTCAGTACTGTGTCGTCACCGAAATGTGTGAATTAGCCTTTAGGGTTCGGGCAGCAGGCTGGTGTTGTCGTGTGACTTGGTCGCACCAACTCGTGTTATCATGTACACACACTGCACTGTGATTCGTTGCCGGAACTCAGTGCGAACGAAGTTGCGCGATATCGCTAGCACGCTGCCCGATCCCTTAGGTGTGGCACAACCCGCAAAACCCTCGCTCTTAACGACAGGTATTTCTTAAGTCCTTTTAATTAAATTTCTCCGTATAATCCACAGCTTTGTTCAAACTGAAGTCATTTTGTTCTGATTTATTTTACGGTGTGGTCTGGAGAATAGCGTTTTGACTGTAGGTAATTAGGATTTAGTTTGAATTTTTTTTTCTCGTTTGGTGCAGTGGTTGATACAGACGGCTGCTGCGCTCCGGGTCGCGGGTTTGATTCCCGCACGGAACAAATATTTGTATGATCTGCAGGTATTTGTTCCGGGTCGGGATGTATTGTGTGTGGAATTTAACGCACCCACGACATAGGAGAAATCCTAGTGTGGGGCAAAGTTTAAAAAAAAGTGTGTTATGTGAGAAAATTTGAATTCGCAAGCTGAAATGGCAGTGGACTTCTGAGTGTCCTAGAGTAGACACCCACCGGCTAGATGGACGGACGACCTGAAGAAGGTTGTTGGGTCCAATTGGATTCGGAATGCTGATAACCGGGTGTTGTGGCGCATGTTGGGAGAGGCCTATGTCCAGCAGTGAACCGATATAGGCTGATGATGATAATGTGAGTGATGTCTATCGTGATGGATTGGATTATACTTGCTTCGCACCTGCTCTGCACTGAATTACAGGTTCAAAGCCTGGCATTCCCAATATGACATTTTCAATGAAAGGACATAATGAGACACCGCTGAATTTAAATAAAAAAACAGTAACAAGAACTTGTTTCGGATCTTGGTGTTTGTGCATGTGTTTGTTTTGTTTGTTTCAGCTTACAGATAAACTGTACCCACATCACGGGAGAAACCATGGTGCGGGGCGAGATGTTTTTTATCGAATTGAGAAAGAATTGAATAATAAAAGATCTCGGACTCATGACTCTTATAAGGTTATAAGGATCTAGTGACTCGACTTTAAAAACGTTTGTTTGATCATTGATGTACAGTCACAAGCAAAAATATGTACACAAGTATGAAAATTCCATATCTTATATTCAGAAATTACGATCGAAATTAAATTTTCTTTTTAAGTACCAAGTATTCGTATCTATTTGTCTTTGTCTGTACTTATTATATTTTAGTATATTAAAGATTGCCGTGTGGTGCCGGCTCAGAATGCCACCACCCCATCTCCTCCCATGGGTTTCGTAAAAGTCGACTAAGGGATTAGCCGGAGGATGGGCAGCAGCGTCCTTCGAGTACATTAACAACTCAACTGCGATCGCCAACCCGCCTGCCAAGTGTGGCGATTATAGCAAAACCCCCCAATGAGCCCACAACACATCCATATCGGTGGTTGTGGTAATCTTTGGGGGAGGCCTGTGTCCAGCAGTGGGCTTCATTCGGCCGAAATGATGATATTAAAGATTGTTATTTCTAAATTTAATGTTTAATATCTCTAAATGTATATATTTTTATATCACGAGCATGTCACCATTATCATCATTTCGGCCGAAAAACGTCCACTGCTGGACTAAAGCCTCCCCCAAAGATAGCCACAACGACCGGTAAGGGTTTGTGTTGCGTGCTCAGTGGGGGATTTTCCCATAATACCCACGCTTGGCAGACGGGTTGGCGATCGCAGTTGAATTATAAATGTACTGCTGCCCTACCACGGATAATCCCATAGTCACCTTTTACGACACCCACGAGATGAGATGGGGTGGTGTTATTCTTAGCTTGCTAGTAAAGCAAACTCATATAAGAATCCGCATTAAAAAGTAGTCTTGCTTATCAAGACGATAATAGAGATTTCACTGCGAGGAAGTAAGAGAGAAGGAAGAGAGAAGTGATTTAGCTAGTGAGTTCTTACAGAATAGCCATGCTGGTCGTTATTGCAATCTTTGGAGGACCAAAGTGAAAAGGCCTCCTTCTGTCCAACAGTAGACGTTTTTCGGCTGAAATGATGGCGATTATTACTAAATTTAATTAAATTAATTTTACTTTTTGTAATAAATTACCCGTATGTACGTCTTACTTGAAAATTTAATTTTCAGTATCATACAGCTGTTGAAGTCAAGCAATTTATCTACAGATTCGTTTTAGAAAGTATTGTGTAAAAAGCAATAAATATGACAAAGCTCTGTGATTTACTTTCATATTACATTCGAAGTCAAAAAGAAAGAAAAGTTTATGAACAATATTGTATTTTTAAACGCTCGTGACACACCTATTTCTGCGTATATTTAAAATATCATCGCTTTGGTAAATTAGAAAGTCGAACTCCAAATGTGTTGTGGTGCCCGTAACGGATAGCACCTTTTTTATATTTTTTTATTGGTGCCCAGTGGAAATTCTTCATGAACTTCCTTCGCCCCGGGGAAAGACGAAGGGGTATGCCGGACTCCTACCGGCTAAAACCACTGGAGCGGTCATCTTCGGCACGTAAGGGAGGCTCCAGGTCCTCATATGATCACACTAGAGCCGCCCACTGGTGCCACGCCTATTGGCACATCTCGGAGAGGGTGACTGTAAAGCGGTCACCCCCCCGGGGAGATTGTAAAGGATCCCCCAAAGCGTCCCACGGCAGCGCGTGACCACATGCGTGCTACCGTCTTCTCTTGGGTCGCTTGGTGTGGGCACGCAGATTCCCCAATCTACGCACCCGCGAACCCAGAGGTCCCCCACCATATAGCAACGGCAGGGGTTTTCAGGCGTATCGGAATTAGGCGCCAGGGCGGTTGTTACCCCGGCGCCGTGTCCTTCTTCTTCGAGCGGGATCGGCCCTCTCCCGATCCCGCTCTGCAGTCTCCTTCTGGAGCATGACGCTCTCACAGAAGGAGACCACTGCATTCCAGTTTTCGTGCTCTGCCAACATAGCCGACACTACTGCTGGCAGAGAGAGATCTTGCCCGATCCGATCGACCAGGATCCGCCGCTCGGCGGCCCATGCAGGGCACGCCTCGAGCGTGTGCTGTGCGGTGTCCTGGTCGCTATCACAATGGTGGCATTGTGCCGTGGCCTCACGTCCTATCCTGTGCAGGTACGCACCGAAACAACCGTGCCCGGTGAGCACCTGCGTCAGGCGATAGGTGACCCGCTCGCTCCTTCTGAGCCAGGCTCCGAAGAGCGGCAGGACGGCCTCGACGACGCGCTTAGTCGCAAATTGCATCCGCAGGCGGTGACGCCACTTTACAAGTGCGCGTCGCCGAGCCAGCCGCCGCAGCCTGTCCAACGCCCCTGGAGGCGCGTTTTCGCCGCTCTGGCGGAGGGAGCGTGTCTGATCGTAGACCCACGCATCCATCTCCGCCAGGATGTCGAAAGGCGGAAAACGCGCCAGGAGAGTTGCCGCCTCGTATGATACGGTTCGGTATCCTCGTGCGATCCGGATAGCCACTCTGCGCTGCAGACCGTGAATTTTGGTTCTGCAGCGCTGGGCACCTGACAGTCGAGCTGACCATACAAGCGCCCCGTAGAGGGCCACGGACCGCACAACCCCTCCGTAAACGGATAGCACGTACCCGTCTCATCCCGTGGGTGTCGTAAAAGGCGAATAAGGGATTTATAGGATGTCATCATCATCATCATCATCATGTCGGCTGAATGGAGTCCACTGCTGGACACAGGCCTCCCCCATAGATCACCACAACGACCGATATGGGTGTGTGTGTTCATTGGGGTCTTGCCATAATCGCCACACTTGGCAGGCGGGTTGGCGATCGCAGTTGAGTTGTTAATGTACTCGAAGGACGCTGGTGCCCATACTCCGGTTAATCCCTTAGTCGACTTTTACGACACCCACGGGATGAAATGCGTTTGTGGCATTCTGAGCTGCGGCACCACACGGAAAGCAGGATGTGCAGCAGCGTTTTTCGAGTACATTTATAAATTTACTGCGATCGCCAACCCGCCTGCCAAGCGTGGCGATTATGGCAAAACCGCCCAATGAGCACACAACACTAACCCAAACCGGTAGTGGTCTATCTTTGGGAGAGGCTTCTGTCCAGCAGTGGACGATTTCGTTTTCAACCGTCGTTTTCCGTTACTCCAGTTATGTATTGCTTTTAAAGTCGACTTTATCTACATAAAAAGCTTCGCTTCTGTCGGATGTCCCACCTCACTTTTAAAAATAAAACTAGCTGCGCGTTCCAGCTTCGCACAGGCAGACATACAAATCCTATTGCAGCGCCACCTAAGAAAATTTCATCAAAATGGGTCGATTGACCTGATTCGACTGATTTAATTCAGTTCAGTGACATGCACACGTACAGAAAAGTTATATACTCGTATAAGATAAATAAATACGGAATGTGAGTATCATGTAGCTTACTTGGTACATCTTTAAATATAACTGCCTGTTGTTTGGCAGTCTTGCTGATGGTGGCGTTGTGTATCGGGTAGTTAAGTTCCCTGCAATGTTTTTTTTTTAGTTTAAGAAAAACGTTACCCCATACTAGGATTTCTCCTGTGTCGTGGGTGCGTTTACAAACACAAATTCCACACCCAGGCCCGGAACAACTACCTGCAGATCGTACAAATATTTGTTCCGTGTGGGAATCAAACCCCGGTGCGCAGCAGTCGACTGTATCAGCCACTGCACCAACCATGCCGTCTGTGTTGTGGTTGAGCTGAACGACGCTGATGCTATGCAACCCTATTGGCACATCATTATTACTCTTGATCCATTTTACACTGTCAGTTCATTATTCTCAAATAATTTAATTCTATTGAAACTGTGGTGACATCTACATCGCCAGCAATATAACTATAACTTACAACGACATCTACTTGACTATTAAATGCAACTCTCCGATGACGTCAAAGAATCCTGAATCACGCCATTAAAGTATTCGCGCAACGCAGCATATATACAGTCGTCCAATATCAACCGTTGGGCTTCGGCCCGCCAGGCATACCATCCGCCTGGCTGGAGGATCCTCCCTTTTCTATGGAGGAACTCCACACCTTGTTCCCCATAAAACTATCAACAACGTGTATAAATAAAATTGAAGTGTCTGTTTGTAATGTCAAAATAACAGCTTTTTACTAAATGCATATGAAAGTATGTACGTTACATATAACAAAAATTTTTTTTTTTAATTTTTTGTCTGTCTGTCTGTCTGCTCCAGGTAATCTTCGAAACGGCTGGACCGATTTTGACGGGACCTTCACTGGCAGATAGCTGATGTTATAAGGAATAACTTAGGCTACTTTTATTTTAGAAAAATAATTAGGGTTCCGCGTAAAAAAATAAAACCCTTGAAATCCAATATATATATTCTATGTCAAATGTCTATGTCGAAGTACTCTAAATTTCTTTTAAATTAAACGCGGGTGAAACCGCGGTTCCCAGCTAGTATATGAATAAAAATCTTTTAAATTTGAGTTTGTATTTGAATTACCTGCAGCCTAAGGCATTTTCCCGCAGCCTTTTAGGTTATTAATTGTGTGTATTAGCATCGTCTGCAAGCTCTTAATGAGATTTTATAGTTAAAGTATAAATTCAAACAAATTAATTATAAGAACGCAGGTGCTATTGTAAATTATTATTTTAATGTCTCGTCTGGCTTTATAAAAACTATTTATTCAGTGGATAATTGTAAATATATGGACGGCATTATGTTTAGTTTACCAGTGAAGAAAATAAATATTTATTATATTACAAACCCAGATTTCTTTGTCCGCGCCAGTTTGAGTCTTTATATAAGAATAATGTACATCACTAAAACTAAGTTATACAGGAATTTGAATGAATCACCTCAAATATGGTAGAGTATTAATCCTATTTATAATAAATGAAAAGGTATTTCAAACTCATACTAATAAAAAAACACGCGATTACCTATTTACCTATATGTCGCATGGAAATGTAGAAAAAGGAGATTTAATGAAATCCCTAAGGCAGATGGTCAATTCACGTAGATGTTATAATTACAACTCTGTAAGGTGATTTCTATAAAAATAATAAGTTATTTGATAAAATCCCTTAACTCTGCTACGCTTCGCTTTCGCCTTAGCTTTCTAACCTAAATTATCCGTTAAATTGATTATTTACTTTAGGGATTTAATCAAATCTCCTGCAACATATACATACGCACTAATTTCGTACAATGACCTAGCGTGAGGCGGGCACTGCTGAGATATATGGTACACACGACTACATATCAAGCTATGCATATCCAGTTCACGCTGATCTCTCATCGTACCGAAAGCCAATCAAAGTGTGATCAGCCTAAACTGGAATTTTATAAGTTGATAGTAGCCATGTGTATCTCCCACCCATCACCATCAGGCGCAATAGTCAATCCATTCCGTATAAAAAAAAAACAATGGAAAAATAGATAATTTTTTTTACTGATTCCTGTAGAGAATTGTGGACTCATTCACCTACTTAAAAGGTTAGTTAAGTTGAATAAATCGGCACTTTGTTTGATGACACACTTCCACGAAATTTAATTCTGACTGGTCCTACGAGTTGTACTTGCTGATCTTCATATCTTCGGAACCATTGTGGTACCACGAAATGAAGAACTAATTTAAATTTTAATTGGATTACTTAAAATAGTAGCAGCGTTTTAGGGCTCCGTAGGCCGTCCGTGGGCAAACAATTTACCTTTATATTTTTGTCTTATTCATCTGTGTGACTTTGGAATCATCCAAAAGATTTATCAAAAGTCAACAAATGTAAACAAGCAAACAATATTAATGGTTACCGATTACACTAAAGATTGTTTTCTTTTGTTTCAGATACCCAAGTGGCGTGTACATACAATGATACATTATATGTGACGTGAGACTTGTGTGCGTATGCGCAGCTAGTGCGCCAGTGACGTAGTGCGTGTGACGATAACATAAAATGGCCGATCCCGACGCATTCGATGACGAGGTATGGTACCTTCTAATATTTATCAAACCGGACAAATAGCCTCTTTTGTTTTTATTTTAATCTTATTCATGTGTTGTACCTATGGTAGGTACCTGCCTAATTATTAGTAAAGCTTAAAGGTCAAAAGGTCATGTCATTTTATCTCCTTTTAATACAAAATAATGTTGCTCAAATCTCAATGCATACGGTTTTTAGTATAGCAATATAGTTCCCTCATTAGATACGAATGATTTTTTGTCGCATGTTGAGTGTCTGGCAGCTAAAAATTTATTGAACGGACTAAAAAAAATACAAAAGTAATTTGCTTGTCTTAAACTTATTTTAAAATGCGTAACTTGTAAACGCAATCGCTCACTGGTGCCAGATGTACCACATGTGGCACCATACCAATAGGTAGGAGTATGAAAACTGGAATACAGTGGGTTCTATGATAGCCTCATGGTCCAGAAGGAGACCACTGAACCCTGCCGTCACTATAAGGCGGGGGGCATCTGGTCTCGCGGGTACCTGGATTGGGGATTGCCTACACCGAGCGGCCCATGAGAAGACGGTTGCGCGCATGTGTGCACAGCATAGACAGCGCACAGCGACGCTTCGGGGGATTATTTAAGTTACACGCCCGTGTTTGGGTCGCAGAAATCCATATGTGTACCAAATTTCAACTTAATCGGTCTAGTAGATTCGGAGAAAATTGGCTGTGATAGACGGACGAACAGACAGACAGACACACGAGTGATCCTATAAGGGATCCGCCGTTTTTTCTTTCAGACGTTCGGAACCCTAAAAAAGGTACTAACTAGTTTCGATAATAAAAAAGGAAACATAAAAGACGACATTGCTGGCTCCGATAATAATATGTATAAATGCTCTGCGGCAAAAAATTATCTATGTTTGGATTACTTTTAACAGAAATGATAGAGTGGTTTAACTAAACTAACTATCTCATTTTGAACAACTATTAACTTTATATTGTGGAAACACTGGAACTCCTTGTTATTTTAAGTTAGATTAACCTGTCAGCTCTAGTTTCTGTAAGTAACTAAGCTAGTTCTGCATTTGCAGCGTACTGTTACTGTACTGTACTATTGTTACACGCGCGGTATTCTGTGGGCACAATTCCAATTCTTAATTTACTCCTTTTTCAAACACTATTTTTTTCTTCGCTAGCGAATCGGACCCGGTCCATAACTGTGCTGGTCACTAAGACAATGATGCGAATGATAGTTTTCTATTTTAATTAAAACTTTGTGATCATTCCAATGTTGTATGGCGTTATTTTAATATTGATGTAGAAGAATTGGCTAAATAAAACGGTAAATATGGAAAAGATATTAATAAAAACCTCTCACAGGTTTTTATTTAATACATTCGTTGCGCTCCGAACAAAAAAAATTACGAATTAAAATATAAAATCAATCGAACTCTTTCAATAAAAATAAGTATTATTCCTTCCTATATCCTGATATTCGAGTGCCAAGTTTGAAAATACAACAATTAAAAAGTATATTGACAGCATCTACTACAGTGCGTGCGTTTTTCATTTACATTTAGTTTTTTCTTCGCATATGTTCGTTTTGGACGATATTTTTTAATGCATTCAATTGAGTTATTTTTTGTTTAGAATTTTTTATCGTGCTAGTTTCAAACGGTACGTAGGAACGTAAATTCGACCAATGCGGCTTTTAAGAACGATGGTTTAGTTTGATTAGGAATTTCCCAGAGCTAGGCTTTAGTTCATTTATTTTTTATTGGAAAGTATGCTTATTATCGATTTTTCTATTCCTGAAGTTTTCCAACTTGGTGGTATGGGTTACAAACGAAAGTGAGTGCATTATGTTGCAAATCTTTAGGTATTCATGAATGTCGAAGCGAAAGGGATGAATCCCGTCATCGTAGTTTCTGCACTCAATGAGAGAATTATGTATGGACGTGATAAACGGTAAAGTAATAGGTTGTTTCTTAGCTTTATGGGAGAAAAGCTGCAGCTACGGCTCTGCTAAGCTCTGCCGAGCCCGTATTCAATATTCGGCCGTAAGGCCTGTATTACAAATCGAGATCAAAACTCAAGTAGAACTCGAGTAGACAGCACGGGAATGAAATTTGCAATAAGGTTCGACATTAATGACTTTTCATTTTCACCACGGTGGAAATACTAATAAAGTTAGCATTGTCCTCTGGCGAGAGGGCGAAGGGTATGCCATGTACTCTTATAGACTAGAAACACATGCTTATCATCATCAGGTTATCTTCGGCACGGAAGGCCTCCGGGTTCTTTAGAATGAACGCCCTGAAGCTGGCCATGAGAGCCACGCTAATGGGCACGTCCCTGAGCGGGCAGGTCATCCCTTCTAGCAGGGGAGGCGACTGTAAGGAGGCCACCCCCCAGGCTTCATTCCCCAGGACACCTTTGTATCCAGTATAGGATCTTGGTAAGCGTGCAAGTTATTATCTATATTTACGATAAATTCCCCTAACTATGTCACAATATCAACATTAAAACCTACTTTTTATCATTACAAAAACCCTTTATCGATAAATTTTGGACACAGAATACCAAGTCTGTTATTCTGCCATATCTTTTTATCTAACCTCGAATAACTGTACTTTGATCGCTCCGGATTTGGAAAAAATAAGGATGGAGGCCGCAGCCGCCATATTTTACACATCGGGAATACTGGAGGGGTTTTGTTGGCGATATTTTGATATTATTCACTGAGAGGTAGTTACTCCGGTTAGGTTTATTAGGGTTTAAGTATAAATATTTTCGTTTAAATACCAGCCCTCAAACGTACTCACACCAGCCCAGTAAACGCCAACTGCTGAACATTAGCCTCCACATTAGTAGTCATATATTTCCATAATCACTATGCTAGGCAGGCGGATTAGTGATCGCAGTATGTTGTTACTAGCATACGGGAGAAAGCTGCTACCAAATTTCAAATAAGTCTATGCTGAATTTTTGGCGTTTACCTCAAACAAACAAACAGGGAAAATTACAGAAATAAAAAGAAACTGGAGACAATCGAAAAAATTAATAAAAATGTAATTAGTTTAAGCTTTGCTTCGATTAACACTGAAAAACAGCGCTGTGTTATGAAGGATCACGTTACAACACAGTATTATATGCTGAGTGTTGACAACAACAAACAGACAAAGAGACAGAATAAAAAAAATACTGGTGTCAGTCGAAAAATAATTAAAAAGGTATTTCGTTTATGCTTCGCTTTGATTAACACTGAAAATCAGCACTGTGTTATGGGCTCACGTTACAACACAGTATTATGCTGAGTGTTGAATCTTTGCCACATTTGGCCATAGCGTTTAGGTTTATTAGGGTCGTCGCTCTAAGGTCCTAGGTCGCCCGTATTACAAATCAAAAATCAAAACTCAAGTAGAACTTAAGTCAATATTCATATATCATAGATCCAGTGCTATATTCTTAAGCTGACCACACCACCACACGGACAAATTTGAGTACCTATTACACTGGTCAACAAAATTTTGTAACAAGAAAAGTAAGCAGTAATTTTGAAATATCTACCTAACCTCTCTACAAAATCATATGTATATTAATTTGATTAGGACTAGTTTCCGTGTTCCGGCACTTATCAGTATAGTTCAATATTAATTGTTTTTTCCGTATTATTTTTTAATTCAGTGTTTTATTTTTCGGAATAGAGGCTTTGTTTTGAGTTTGCAGAGTGAAGTGATTCTTAAAGAATGTCAAGAAAGTGTAAAAATGATCCTGACAAGTTCTGTTACATTTGTGGTGATATTACTTTTGTATCTCAACAAAGAAATTTAACACCTCTAATACAAAAAATGTATGAAAGTTTTTACGGTTTGCCTGTTGGCCAGCAAGATAAAGTGTGGGTTCCTCATATCTGTTGTGTTACATGTGTAGGACTTCTTACAGGATGGGAAAAAAGATCTCGATCAATGCCTTTTGGAATGTCGATGATTTGGATGGAACCGACAGACCATTCAACTAATGTTTGTTTGTACTGTTGTTTTTCAAATAAATAAATTGTTATTTTTGTCTGACTAATTCAAAAGGCATTACAATTAAAACAAATTAAGTACCCTGATGTGTCATCTGTTAAAAAACCGATTCCTCACAGTGAGGAATTACCTATACCAGAACCACCTCAGCGCTCTGATCTTTCAACTGAATCAGAGGAAACGGATAATACAAGTACTGATCCTGATTTTCAAATTGCTTCTTCATCTATCTGTCTCAAGGAAGAAACGCCACACCTCCTATCTGAAGGAGATCTTAATGACTTAGTTCGTGATTTACACTTGTCTATAACAACAAGGAAAACTTTTAGGTCTTGATTAAAAGGATGGAATTTATTGCAACCAAACACAAAAAAAACTTTTTTTCACAAGATAATGATTTAATATTTTGTAACAATGTCTGTGGTGTTATGAATATTTTGGGAATACAATACAAAATTGAAGCGTGGCGTTTATTTATTGATGCTTCAAAAACAAGCTTAAAGGCAGTTTTGTTACACAATGGCAATAATCTTAATTACAGAGGGACGTTCCTAACGCAAAATACAGGAGAAAATTATAAAAATGTACTTATATTAATATTATAACATTGATAATAATTTAATTTTGTTAAAATAACTTGTAATTTAAAAAAATCATATTACAATAAAACTATTCGTATCTGAAATTTTAGACTACTAATTCTACTCTATTTGACCTTATTCCTAATAGAATCAGCCAACATTTTTCTTGTTACACAGAAAAAAAGTTTTTTTGTTGATCAGTGTTATTTATTAGTAAAAAAAAGTTAGTAAGAAGTGTGTGTAATCATGTCTTCACCATCCACGCTTTATAAAAAAAAAAATGTTTATCATTCTATTCTTACTTTAAACTTATTGAAAATTATTTTGTACTTTTTTTCGGGTATTTTCTACAGTTTTGTTGTTTTTTTATATTATTTATTTTTTACTAAAAACATTTTGTCTTTGGCGATCGATGTGTTGGTCACCCCTGCCTTAAAGAATACATAAGCATATGTCTACTCTAAGGTACATCTAGATTTTTATGCTTAGTTATGTGGAGCAAGAATAGCTCCCCTGCCCCGCAGTCCCTATAAATAATTACTGCGATTGAGATGCGGGGTTTGTGCAAGTGTAGATTTTTGTGCGTATGTAGCATGAAAATGGATACCAATTGTGAGAAACTTGTCGGAAAAAATCGGTGACTGATTAAAGTCCCAGTCGACGAGCGGCGGATCCTAGTCGATCGGATTGGGAAAGATCTATGCTGGCAGAGCATGAAAATTGGGGTACTGTGATTGCCTTCTGTGAGAGCTTCATACTCTGGAAGGAGATCGCAGGGTAGGATTGGGAGAGGGCCGATCCCGCACGGAGGGGGACAAAACGGCGCTGGAATAACAACCGGCCCGGCGCCCCGGTCCATCACGCTTGACCCCCGGGAAGATGGCGGTGGTCACGTGCCACCATGTGCGCAGCACAGCGCACAGTGAGGCTTTGAGGGGATCTTTCCCAAACGTGCCTGGGTGTGGCGGCCTTTTTACATCCGCCTCTTTTCTGCTAGAGGGGGTGCTTTACACCCGCTTTACAGTCACCCTCTCCGAGATGTGCCTATAGGCATGGCATCAGTAGGTGGTTCTAGTGTGATGATACGAGGACCTGGATATACTTAACAAATCCTTATCTGGGTGCCGAAGATGACCACTCCAGTGGTTTTAGCCGGTACAAGTCCGGCATTCCCCTTCACCCTTCCCCAGGGCGGAGGAAGTTCATGACGAATTTCCACTGGGTCCAACAAAAAGAAGTTGGTCCTGGCTGGGTCTCTAGATGGAGATTATTCGAGTTCCTGGAGCCTCCCTTCGTGCCGACGATGATCACTCCGGTGGTTTTAGCCGGTAGGAGTCCGGCATGCCCCTTCGCCCTTTCCCGGGGCGAAGGAAGCACATGAGGTATTTCCACCGGAAAAAAAAATGTCCTGGCGGGGTCGACTAGCAGTGGTGCGATGCCACCGCTAGTCGATACATAGTTTTATTCCTAGACGAACACCTATATGCTCACTTACTTTATCCTCTGAGCGTAATCCCTAGGTTAGCTTAATAGCACCGGTACCTACACATTATTCATAGTTAGGTTCGCGTGTACAGTAATACAGTTTTGTTGAACCCCGGAACACTAAACTTCTGCAACATTTTAAATTAAAATTTGCATTAATTTAATCGCTCATTTCGAAGGCACAGTACGTGGATCACACACGTAATTATACCGCAATACCGACAGTTAGGAGCAGGTTAAATGGAAAATTAATTAGCCGTAAAAGGGATCTTTGCCGTGTGGTGCCGGCTCAGAATACCACCACCCCATCTCCTCCCGTGGGTGTGGTAAAAGTCGACTAAGGGATTAGCCGGAGAATGGGCAGCAGTGTCCTTCGAGTACATTAACAACTCAAATGCGATCGCCAACCCGTCTGCCAAGCGTGGCGATTATGGCAAAACCCCCCAATGACCATAACACACCCGTATTGGTCGTTGTGGTGATCTTTGCGGGAGGCCTGTGTCCAGCAGTGGACTTCATTCGGCCGAAATGATGATGATGAAAAGGGATCTGAAAACATAGAACACTTCCTCTCCACACTCATGACATTTTTATTATTATGCTTTTATTAGCTTACATAATCAGCCCATTGCCGTCCCACTGCTGGGCACAGGCTTTTTATCCCAATGAGAAAGGTTAGCCCTTAGTCCACCACGCTGGCCTATTGCGGGTTGGCGGACTACACACACAATTGAGAACATTTTGGAGCCCTCTCAGGTGTGCAAGTTTCCTCACGATGTTTTCCTTCACCGTTAAAGCAAGATGAAGAGATAATCAAATTCTGATCCGCACATGAATCCGGAAAGCCAGACTTGCTGCCCGGGATTGAACCTAGACCGTTCTTTATGGAAGTCAAGCATTCATCACTTGCCTATCACTGCTTCTTCTTCATTAGCTTCACATGCAACTAATTGAAAAAATGTATTGTTAAATAAACAACAAACGGATGGCTCCTAATAATAAACATTACTAAAGTTTATCAATATGTACTTACACACCTGACTACATTCACTAATACCTACTTAACACGAATACAATTATGAACTCTAAATACTTATATGCCTTACTATACTATACACACTATACCTACATAATAAACTTATTTAACATACAACTATACTAAACATTTGAAGTTACGCATAAAAATATGACCTGGTGCTTTTAGTCCCAAACCATTGCATTAACCTAATTTATTGCCTGATTGTAAATACGATGATTGTTTATAGTCTGTAAAATATTAAACAGTTAAGAGTTGAATTTACCAAAACACATACTTCTGTATAATCAACCAAAAAGCCAAATATCATTTTTCATAGAACCAACTTGCAAAAAATACGTATTTCTTTCTTTTCTATCAAAAAATTTAATATAACTTTTCATAGAACGAACTTCAAAACTGACGGATTGTGCATAAAAACTATCACCCCCTGTTTTACCCTTTTAAGGGTTGAATTTACAAAAACACTGATACATGTATGTCTTTGTTTTTAATCAAAAAGCTAAATAATAATTTTCATAGATCTAGTTTCAAAAATAACGGTTTGTCTATACAAACGTTTGCCCTCTGTTTTACCCCCTTAAGGGTAGAATTTATAATAACACTGAATCACCTATTTAATTTTTTTTCACTAGAAATCAAATACCAATTTGTGTATATCTAACTTCAATAATGACGGAATTTCATACAAACTTTCAACCCTTATTTTACCCCTTTAGGGGTGGAATTTCTAAATTTCTAAAAATCCTTCCTTAATGGATGCCTCCGTTATAAAAGCTACCCACTATTAAAATTTCAAGTTTTTAGCTTCAGTAGTTTAGGCTGCGCGTAAGTATGTCAGTAGTCAGTCAGTTTCTCTTTGTATCTTCTTCATACATACAATTCTTCTGTACATGTGTATGTCCCTGAACTCTTCCTAAACGGCTGGATCGATTTTGATGAAATTTTGTGTGTATGTTTCAGTGGGTCCCTTGATACTTTAGACTCACAATTGGACGCGGTAGGTGGCGCCTCTGCGGGGCGCGCAGATTGGGGAGTCTGCGTGCTCGTACCGAGTGACCCCCGGGATGACGGTGGCGCGCACGTGGTCACGTGCCGCCGTGTGCGCAGCACAGCGTACAGCGAGACTCGGGGGGATCCTTTACAGTTCTCCATGAGAGGTGCCTGGGGGGCGACCTTTTTACAGCCGCCTGCCCTCCGCTAGAGGGGGTGACCGCTTTACAGTCATCTCCTCCGAGATGTGCCTAAAGGCGTGGCACCAATGGGCGGCTCCAGTGTGATCTTACGAGGACCTGGAGCCCCCTTAGGTGCCGAAGATGACCGCTCCAGTGATTTTAGCCGGTAGGAGTCCGGCATACCCCTTCGCCCTTCCCCGGGGCGAAGGAATTTCCATGTAGAATTTCCACTAGACACCAATAAAAAATAAAAAAAGGTGGCGCCTGTGGGAAGCTGGGGCGGGCAGCTAGTATATATATAAAATAGATAGATAGACAGATAGTAGTAGTAAGCTCAAGTGCTAAAAAGAAACTTATAAAATCTCAAGCTCATAAAATTTTGTAACATTTAATATGATTTAAAAAGAGTAACCATGGAGTTTCTTGCCCGTTCGTCTCCATAGGAAATCTACATCTTAGATCGCGGCAATTAAAGTCTCGATGATTCATAAGTGCCTGTATATGGTTTACATGAATAAAATATTTTTATAAAGAAAGATATCTCTATAAGCAAACAAGCTGCTATTTTAAAAAGTGTATCCATAGTTTTTTTCGGATCCTCCCCATAGGACCATTAAATTGATACCGTGCAATAATTAAATTGTATGGCAATCCAATTAACGTAAATATTAAGAGCTTTCGGAACAGGTTCAACGACTAAATCTTTTTCGCAATGAGCTGCCAAGTCCACGCTTGGCTTACAGTGTACTTAATGAAATTTTGGCAGGCACGGAATTTTAACGCGCTGAAAATCGTTCAGAAATTATTTACGAGTACCTATAATAGTACAAGATCCGGCTGCAAGATTGCTACGTTCATCAAGTATATAACCAAAATATAATTTTCATATACAATTATAAAAGGGGCAACATGTTATGGCCAGGTTGCCTATTACAGTGTACCCGCTAGTATTTAATAGATTGGCGTTACAACATCAGAAATACTGGTGACCACGAGCTTTCTCGACATTCTAGGGTACAATAAAATATAGCGTCAGGTACATAGGCTGCACTAAAAGTATCGGGAATGGAATATTTCCACTGTTCCTGTCATATTAAAATCTTTTTAATTGAAAACTTCTTGGTTTTACAAATCGAATACCATTTATTTATTTAAAAAAAGATTCACGGTCTTGTCACAAAGTTTTGTCAAACTTGTTTAGTCGTTGAGAAAATGGAATTGACTCGAGAAAATTCAAGAGCGATGATTTATTATGACTTTCGAAGTGGTTTAACACAAAAACAGTGTGTTGACCGGATGATTTCTGCATTTGGTGATGAAGCCCCATCCAAAACCACAATTTATCGCTGGTTTGCTGAATTTCAACGTGGACGTGTCAATGTCAGTGATGATCCTCGTCAAGGTCGTCCAAAAACTGCAGTCACCCAAGAAAACGTTGATGCTGTGCGTAAGCTGATTGAGGAAGATCGACATGTGACATACCACGAAATTCAGGCAACTTTAGACATTGGCATGAGTCAAATACAAATAATCTTGCATGAACAACTAGGTGTAAAAAAGTTGTTTTCCCGATGGATACCGCATTTGCTATGTGAAGAGCAAAAAGCGGCTCGCGTTACTTGGTGCGTCAGAACTCTCGAAAGATTCCACGCAGGATCCTCAAATGCTGTATACAACATCGTATCAGGTGACGAATCCTGGATATATGCGTACGAACCCGAAACAAAAAACCAGTCACGAGTTTGGGTGTTCGAAAATGAGTTAAAGCCAACAAAAATTGTTCGTTCACGGAGTGTTGCATAAAAAATGGTGGCCACGTTTGTCTCCAAAACCGGCCATGTTACGACTATTCCTCTTGAGGGACAAAGAACGGTTAATGCAGAATGGTATGCTAGCATTTGTTTGCCACAGGTCGTTTCTGAACTCCGTAGAGAGAACTGCAACCGCCGCATCATCCTCCATCACGACAATGCGAGTTCTCACACCGCGCACAGAACAAAAGAGTTTTTAGAGCAAGAAAACATAGAATTATTAGACCATCCGCCGTACAGCCCCGACCTAAGCCCTAATGATTTCTATACTTTCCCTAAAATAAAGAATAAATTGCGTGGACAGAGATTTTCATCACCTAAAGAAGCTGTGGACGCCTACAAAACGGCCATTTTGGAGACCCCAACTTCCGAATGGAATGGTTGCTTCAATGATTGGTTCCATCGTATGGAAAAATGTGTCAAATTTCGCGGAGAATACTTCGAAAAGCAATAAATACATTTTTAAATAGTAATGTTGTGTCACTTCCTTGATTCCCGAAATTTTCAGTGCCGCCCTCGTATAGGCCCCGCCCAACTTCATAAAGTTTTTTTTTCCTTTTCAGTGGTTTAAAGATTTTTATATCGTGTAAGGTTTTCCGTGTGGTGTCCGGATAATCCGTGTGGTGTCCGGATTAAGAATATAGCGCCACTCCATCTCCTCCCGTGGATGTCGTAAAAGGCGACTAAGGGAATCTAAACCAGAGGGATGGGCAGCAGCGTCCCTTCTGTGAAACGGTAGCCATAATGCGCTCACCAACCCGCCTCCCAAGCGTGGTGAGTATTGGCAAATACCCCCCAAAATGATGACACAGTTGTGAAAATCTATGGGGGAGGCCTTTGATCAGCAGTGGACGTATGAATGAATATGAAGGTTTTTGAAGTCGGTATTTTCTTTTTGTTAAAATGTTTTATTTATACAATCTAGTCACAAGTTGAGAATGTCTAGTGGTAAGCGTTATGCCTGCCCATATCAATTGTAATGGTACCCAGGACTAGTCTTGCGCGCCGTCTCTACGGAGGAGTCGTGCGGTCCGTGGTCCTATACGGGGCGCCTGTATGGTCAGCTCGACTATCAGGCGCCCAGCGCTGTAGAACCAAAATTCACGGTCTGCAGCGCAGAGTGGCTATTCGGATCGTACGAGGTTACCGCACAGTCTCCTACGAGGCGGCAAACCTCCTGGCGCGTTTTCCGCCTTTTGACATCCTGGTGGAGATGATGATGCGTGGGTCTACGATCAGACACGCTCCCTCCGCCAGTGCGGCAAAAACGCGCCTCCAGGGGCGTTGGACAGGCTGAGGCGGCTGCCTCGGCGACGCGCACTTGTAAAGTGGCGTCACCGCCTGCGGATGCAATTTGCGACCAAGCGCGTCGTCGAGGCCGTCCTGCCGCTCTTTGGAGCCTGGCTCAAAAGGAGCGAACGCGTTACCTACCGCCTGACGCAGGTGCTCACCGGGCACGGTTGTTTCTTTTTTTTTTAGGCCACGGCGCAATGTCACCATTGTGATAGCGACTAGGATACCGCACAGCACACGCTCGAGGTGTGCCCTGCGTGGGCCGCCGAGCGGCGGATCCTGGTCGATCGGATCGGGCAAGATCTCTCTCTGCCAGCAGTAGTGTCGGCTATGTTGGCAGAGCACGAAAACTGGAATGCAGTGGTCTCCTTCTGTGAGAGCGTCATGCTCCAGAAGGAGACCGCAGAGCAAGAACAACCGCCCTGGCGCCTAATTCCGATACGCCTGAAAATCCCTGCCGTTGCTATAAGGTGGGGGACCTCTGGGTTCGCGGGTGCGTAGATTGGGGAATCTGCGTGCCCACACCGAGCGACCCAAAAGAAGACGGTAGCACGCATGTGGTCACGCGCTGCCGTGGGACGCTTTGGGGGATCCTTTACAATCCCCCTGGGGGGGTGACCGCTTTACAGTCACCCTCTCCGAGATGTGCCAATAGGCGTGGCACCAGTAGGCGGCTCTAGTGTGATCATACGAGGACCTGGAGCCTCCCTTAGGTGCCGAAGATGACCGCTCCAGTGGTTTTAGCCGGTAGGAGTCCGGCATACCCCTTCGTCCTTCCCCGGGGCGAAGGAAGTTCATGAAGAATTTCCACTGGGCACCAATAAAAAGAAAAATAAAAGTACTAGTCTTGCGCAGCACCACACTGCACTTGTTACCTCGAGACGAGTAGTTAGTGATTCCACTAGCTACAGTGCCCTTCCAACCAGAGCAATGTTTAAAAACGCTAGGTACTTCTTTGCGGCAGAATACCTGGCGCTCCGGGCATACCATTTTTTATTTATCGCAGTGGAAATTCACTATGAACTTCCTCTGCCCCGGGGAAGGATCAAGGGGCACGATGGACTTCTACCAGCTAAAACCACTGGATCGGTCATTTTCGGTACCGAAGGGAGAATTCTGGTCCTCGTAAGATCACACTAGAGCCACCCATTGATGCCACGCTCTTAGACACATCTCGGAAGGAATTACTGTAAAGCGGTCCCCCCATCTAGCGGAGGGAAAGCGCCTGTAAAAATAGCCACCCCCCCAGGCAGGTTTCAGGGAGGATTATAAAGGATCCTAGGGGCTTGTTAGAATAACCATATTTGGATGGGGGACATTAATCGTATAAAGAAGTAATGACCTACACATACTGATAATATATGATGATATCTCCAAAGCTCCTACAGTCACCTCTTACGAGATCTTTACAAAAGAAGTATAGACAAAATACAAATTTGGCATAAACAGATTCACTGATTTGTTTGCAATTTGCGTGTACTTTTAGTTCTAAATACATGGTAGCTTTTATGTACAAGAAAGAGAGAGAAGACGGTTCTCATTGCTCATGTCTCTCACACACAAATTATAGATGCTTGCGGACACTAAAAATAGAACAGTGCCCACTCTTAACCCTCTTAACCCTTCACCAATGTCCCGTAAACATTACGTAATACCAGAAAAAACACATGAACAGATACTATCAATAAATGGTTAGTACTAATTGGTTTTAGTCCGACGACTTCCAATTACGGCACAGTGGCGTCTGGATAGAGCCACAGTAACAGCGGATAAATATGCCTGAGGTTTTCATAATAATAATAATAATTTTTTACCCCTCTGGGCAAACGTTATGTCACCATGGGATAAGGTAATCCTGGAGGGCAGATTAAAGTAGCTGCTTGATTTCTTCATACCTTATGATAAAAAAAAAGTCATCATATCAGCCACAGGACGTCCACTGCTGAACAAAGGCCTCCCCCTTAGATTTCCACAACGAGCGGTCACATGCCGCTCTCATCCAACGACTCCCAGCGACCTTCACCAGGTCGTCTGTCCACCTCGTTGGAGGTCGTCCCACGCTGCGTTTTCCGGTGCGCGGTCTCCATTCGAGAACCTTTGTGCCCCAACGGCCATCAGTTCTACGAGCAATGTGCCCTGCCCATTGCCACTTCAGTTTACTAATCCTTTCAGCTATGTCGACAACTTTAGTTCTTCTACGGATCTCCTCATTTCTGATTCGATCTCGTAGAGAAATACCAAGCATAGCTCTCTCCATAGCTCGCTGAGTGACCTTGAGCTTTCTTATGAGGCCCATTGTGAGTGACCACGTCTCTGTTCCATATGTCAATGTAAAAATGTCAAATGTACAAAAAAAAGTATATCATAAGAAAAAAAAAAAAAAAGTATGTTAAGTAGCTTACAGAACGCAGGGCAGTTTGTGGCGAGCTGAATGTGAGTGGCGACACTGCGTACCCGAATGCTCCAGAGAGTCGGTCAGGGCCTCGTCTCCGCTTGCCTTTATTGGTTGGTTAGAGTGAAACCCCATGAGTGCCCGCAGGATTTTCAACTCTGGCTTGCCTTAGTTGGCCGATCAGAGGGGGGCCACCAGAGCTATATGCTCGGGGGTGGAAGTGTCTAATGGCGTAATAACGGGGAAACCCGCTCCGAGTCTTCGAGACGCGCGATGGTGAAACCGGTGCCGCACCTCTCTACACCCCTAGCCGCTCACATCGGTGTTGCTCCTTGTCGCCTGTAGTGGTGGCCATTTAGGGGGCCCATCTTGTGAGTGGCGAGTCACCGTCTGCCACAGAATTTCACGATCAAAGTTGAAAGGCAGACGCCGTTGTTCCCGTATTTATTTATTAGTCTTTTTATTCCATGTAACACCCATTGCAATAGACCTTATCGTTATAGTTCCCATCTCATACAATAGCATTACACCACCGGGGACAATCCATGACTTCATTTTATAGTGCAGCTATGGAGAGTCCCCGGTTGGTGTCCCATTACATTTTAGATTAAAATTCTCTAAAGGGCCTCTGCGTGTTGGACCTGTGTCCCCGCGTAAGCCTGTCAAAAGACCGGGTTCCCCCTTACAGGAGATATAAACCCGTGAAAAGAGAGACATGTAGATAATAATTTCAGCCTTTCACTGTAGTCCCACTGCAGTGCAAACATCGAATTCAGACCGTTATAGATAGATCCACGTCTCTTCATGATGTTTTCCTGCACCATTAAAGTCAGTGGACATCATATCGGCCGTAAGATGTCCACAGCTAAGCAAAGGTCTCCCCCATAGATTTCCACAATTGTGTCATAATTTTGGGGGAATTAGCCAGTATTTACCATGCTTGGCAGGCTGGTTAGTAACCGTTTTCTGGCTGCTGTTTGAAAGGAGGGACACTGCTGCCCTTCCCTCTGGTTATGACTCTCTTAGTAGTGACTTTTACGACATCTACGGGAGGAGATTGAGTGGTGCTATATTCTTAATCTGGACACCACACGGAAAGTGAGTGGTGTCTTAGATTAACTTATAAAGTACATAAAATATGACATTGAGGGGTCACATTGGTATAAGTCAGGTTGAATTTGTGCTTAAGAAGCGAGCCCGAACAATTCAGGGCAACCACGCCCTATTTCATAATTTTTATATTAGTCTGTGCGCTAATAGACCCGATATTGTCTGAAAATAATATAGAAATTGAGTCACAAATATCCAGTGTACGCATGACTATGCTCGGTATTAGTTGAGTATATTTGATGTGCTGTCGCTTGCACTGAGACCACACGCTCAGTAGCAACCAAAATAGGAAAGAAATGGTGTCAATGTTATTGTCGCCTTCTACTGTTGTATTTGTTTCTGACCTTTATTTGATTTTCTGTTTATTTTTTGTGTCTTTATAATGCAATAGGGGGATATAATGATATTGTTTTGTTTATTTAAGGTTTTTGTTTCGTTATTTTCCTTTAGAAAGACATGCCACAGACCATATGTTCTATTGGATATGTAATTGTTCACCGATATATTGTATATCAACATAGAACATTTTACGACATAATTATACTTCAAGACATATGACACAAAAAAGTGCGATTATTACATTATTTTACTAAAAGGTCATAAGGACTGAGATCAGTCCCCCTAGTACGAGTTACTTTTTGCAATAGAAACGTAACAGTAAACTACATGTTTACTGCGTTCGGCGCTCCGATTGGTTGAAAAGTGTAGACCGGGCCAATCGCAGGGTCGAACGCAGTAAACGTGTAGTTTACTATTGCGTTGCGATTGTGAAAAGCAACTGGTTCAAGGGGTACAGAGGGCCGAGTGTGAGTTTCTGTTCGTAATCAAAACGTAAACGCGTGCGTCGTGTTGACCGCGTTCGGGGTTCCAATTGGCTGAAGAGTTTGGAGCGGGCGAATCGTTGCTCCGAACGCGGTAACCGCGTCGCACGCGTTTACGTTTTTAGTGTGAAAAGGAACTCATACTCGGCCCTCAGGTGTTTTTGAAATACTCTCTCATCTCATTAGCCCGTAAACGTCCACTATTGAACATAGGCCTCCAAATGAACGATACAATGACGGTCATTAGAGAAGTTGTCGTAAAAACCACGCTTGGCAGGCGGATCGTTGATTGCAGTATTAAAAGAAATCGGATAATTGTTTATTTATTAGTAGATATAATTAGTATATATATTAGATTTCATGGATTTTGTTTTTTGGCGCGGAACATTAATTATTTTCTTTTTATGAAATAAAAGTTACCTAAGTTATTCCTTATAACATCAGCTATCTGCCAGAGAAAGTACCGTCAAAATTGGTCAAGCTGTTTTGGAGATTAACTGGAACAAACAGACAGACAAAAAATTAAAAATGTTTTGTTTTTGTTGTAAGTATCATAAGCTTTTAGTAAAAAACTGTTATTTTGACATTACAAACAGATACTTCAATTTTATTTATTTGTATAGATATAGGTAGTTGATATAATTAGTATACATATTAGATTTCATGGGTTTTATTTTTTGCGAGGAACTCTAATTCTTTTTTTATAACATAAAAGTAGCCAAAGTTATTCCTTATAACATCAGCTATCTGCCAGTAAAAGTCCCGTCAAAATCGGTTCAGCCGTTTCAGAGATTAGCTGGCACAAACAGACAGACAGACGGACAGACAAAAAAATGTGATTTTTGTTGTACGTACCGTATATACTTTCACTTGCATTTAGTAAAAAGCTGTTATTTCGTCATTACAAACAGATAGGTACTTCAATTTTATTTATTTGTGTAGATAGATGTATGTAATGTTATTCAAAAATGAGCGATTTTTTAAAACCAGCTGTTCAATGTATCAGACAACACGTTTTTGAACGGGTATATCGCGTAGATCATAAAATGTTGTTTTTCTTGACGTTTCGAACATTGAAGCGTTCGTGGTCGCAGGATGATTCGTGGTCGCAGGATGATTGAAGCTTTTTTCTCTCTCCGTAAGTGTGTCCACCACGTATTTCATCCGCCCCGGGGTAGGGTGGGCTGGCATGCCGGACTCCTAAACCTCCGGCTAAAACTACTGGAGCAGTCACCCTTCGGTGTTGATCTTCGGAATCGAAGGGGGCTCCAGGAACTCATCTACAATTTCACTAGAGCTGCCCACTGGTCTGCAATAATAGGCCCACTACCAGTTAAACTTACCGTTACCAAACTTGAAGTCGTTAAGTCTCTTGCTTAAGCAGTATCGTATTGTTTAGTCAACAGTAAATGTCAGTTACTTCATTACAATATTTCAGTTAATCTTTCCTAAATTAGCTTTGTCTGTCTGCAAGACAATTTTAAAGTACTTGATGAAAGCTACTTTCAACATGAATTGGAAATAAAATAGAACTCAAGGATTGTTATAGAGGTTCGTGCAAGTCGGTATTGTACTGATTTTGTATAAATGAACTGAAACGTTCAAATCCTTTCATAAACGAAAGGAAAATTGAAAATGTTATTACAAATTAGCTTAACCATCTATTAAAACACGCAAAGATAAATCAGACAGAATAATGTAGAAGAAATATCATCCTACTTTAGAGGAAATAGTTATTCCGAAATACTAAGCTGACATGCGGCCTTAAGAGGTTTTTGGTAAAACCGTAGCAGGCAGGACACGTACGCAAATAGAGGTTCGTGCAAGTCGGTATTGTACTGACGTTGTATAAATGAACTGAAACGTTCAAATCCTTTCATAAACGAAAGGAAAATTGAAAATGTTATTACAAATTAGCTTAACCATCTATTAAAACACGCAAAGATAAATCAGACAGAATAATGTAGAGAATGTAGAGAAAGAGATATCAACCTACTATAGAGGAAATAGTTATTCCGAAATACTAGGCTGACATGCGGCCTTAAGAGGTTTTTGGTAAAACCATCGCAGGCAGGACACGTACGCAAATAAATCCGCGTTCACCGCGGTTTCCTTTTACTTCCTCGCTTTATGTTGCCTTAGTAGATGGAAAAGTTTTATGGTGTGTTTTTTGTTATATCTTATGTTATGAGTTATGGAACTTTATTGGTTTAAATAGTCATTTATTGGAGCATCGTGATTAAATGTTTATCTACTGACAGCTAGACTCGAATCGTCTTGAATCTCGTGAATTATTGTGGTATTAAAATACAAGTACTTAAAAAGAAAAATATTACTTTCACATCAGCCCTCCGTAAATTTTCTCTGATATACGAGTACATGCGTTTCCTTGTCAACAACCAAAAACAACAGTCACGAGGGAATGAAATATAAAATACTTTCCAAAATATTTTTTGCCGTAAAGTGAGATCATCATCGGTTGACTGTTCTCCAACTCTGCTCATTATTCCACCTTCTTTAATAATTCCACCCCACGAGCGCGCGTTGTTTGACTTCTATGATACTGACATAAGGTTGAAATTCTAATAATTCAATTGCGCTCGTTAACTGTCTCAACTTGTATCCAAATCTCTGTTGTTTTTTTACTGTTATGCCAAGAAGAAAACCAAGAAAAAACATGTTACACAATTTTCTATGAGCTACTTATATGGAAGCTTAATAATAGTACAATTGTATTTGTATATTAGCATCTGCCGCCGAACTAGGTTTATAGCCTGTGTTTCAGCACGCAGCGCTTCTATCCTGTGGAACTTGGTATACATTATAAAGCCCTCGTACGAAAGGACATAGTTTCTTTAATATAATAATAGATTTGACATAGTTTTTATATAATACTTATTGATTAAACATGAGTAACAAATAATATTCACTAATACACATTGAATGATTTCTGTCCTCTGGGTGTGTGATATGCAAGGGGTGAGTGGGTGCATGTGAGAGGGTGAGTAATAGGTTTAATCATTTTAGCTGGAAGATTCTATATATATTCTGTAGCACGTTTATAGAGAAAATATAGATGTATTATGTTATAAATAAACATATATATCATTATTGTATGAAGGTGAGCATGTTTTCAGTCTGATCATATGATAATTTCCAGAGCCAAAGAGATACCGATTTTTTCACTGTTACTTTGTTTAAAGGGTAAATTGCAAGATCCTTATTAACTTTATTATAGATATATGCACCCAAAAATGGGTAGAATCTCCGTATAAAGGAGGTTCTTGGCTGCAATAACCGTTCACACACTGTATAACCTCTTCGCTTTGTTATTAGGCCTGGGCTGTACTGCAACGTAGTATGTTGTTTTATTATGATACTTAGGAGAAAAAGCTGTCGTACAGTCAGTACCTCACAATACTCATAAAGAGATGCAGTCGGGTAGCGGAAAGGTTTAAAAGTACAGAGTTTCAAGATAGTCCTTTGTGATATCTCAAGTTGTATTAGCGAAGTTTTCGGTGCCCCTCCCCAAGACGATATGCAGTACGTAATCAATGACTGACAGAGCGCATAGTAAATTTGCTTAAGAATTACGGCCGTGACTACGTGCCTTAATGCTTTAAAAATATAGGTAAGCTTACGTATTCTTTTGTTTAAAGCTTGTAAGTGAGCTTTAAAATTAAAATTGTCATCAATTATAACGCCCAGATACTTAACAGTTTTCGAACGTTCTAATATATTGCATGTGCATTTTATGTCACCTGAAGAGTTAAGTGGACAGTTATGTGCGATCAAGTCCAGATCGGGATGAGAAGCAGAACGGATTGAAAAAGCTAGGTATTTAGTCTTGTCCACATTCAAGGTAAGTACATTGTCATGTAGCCATTTCTTCACTATATCAAAGCCCTTTTGGGCTAGCTGGTAAGTCTCATACCATGTCTTGGCAGCAAAAATGAGGGCAGTATCATCTGCATATGAGATAATTTTTCCATGGAATGAGTTTAGACATAGAAGTTCGTTTATATAAACGAGGAAAAGAGTCGGCCCAAGAATGCTGCCCTGTGGCACGCCGTACAAAACAGGAAGATCAGTACTTGTATGCGGACCAATCTTAACACACTGGGTTCTGTCAGTTAGATAATCGATCAAAAGGCTAAGCTGCTTCCCCCGGAGGCCTAGTTTTTCCAATTTAAGTACAAGGATTGGAATGGAGACCGTATCGAAAGCCTTTGCTAAATCTAAAAATATAGATATACATTTGTTACCTTTATCTAAATTAGTGGTTATGAAGTCCGTTAGATTGCTAACTGCATCATCAGTAGATTTTCCACGGCGAAAACCAAACTGGTGATCAGATAAAATGTGCTTACTCTCAAGAAAATTGACTAACCTTTTATTAATAATTTTTTCAAGAAGTTTAGACAGTGAACACAATATTGATATAGGCCTATAATTTTCGATACGGTCTCTCTCACCACCCTTATGAATCGGACGAATCTGGGATTTTTTTAGGACTTTTGGGAAGATACCGTTTTTCAAGCACATATTGAATGTATAGGTTAAGTGTGGCACAAGAATCTTTTTATGTTCTTTTAATAACTTATTGGATAGGTCATCCCAACCTACAGAGCACTCATTTTTTAGAGCAACTATAAGGTTTCCCACTTCATCCTCATCCGTGTCAAAGAGGACAATTGAATTAGGATTTTGTTCAAGGGAACCTTTACTATCCATCAAGGCATTTGACTGCACTAGTGTTATTTGCTCAGCAAGTAATTTACCCACATTAGAAAAATAATAGTTGATATCATCAACAGAGTGCTGAGGAGTGTCAGACAGTGTTAACAATTCCTTAGGATAACTCACCTGTTTTGCCGTGTTTGTGATATTTTTAATGGTATCCCACAACTTTTTACTATCTGTACCCGCCTTTTGAACAAGCTCTTTTTCATAATTACGCTTGACTCTTTTTAAAATTTTAATGCAGAAATTTCTGTAACGTATATAGGTGTTTTTTATTGTCATGTTGTCAGGGTACGATTTTGTTTTTTGATGTAGTTTATCCCTGTTACGCATACACCGTAACAAGCCTTGTGTAATCCACGGTTTTATTATCCTCTTGCGGCGAGGAAGGATAATGGTTTCAGAGTTTTTACCAACAGCAGTTTTCAATTCACCAATGATATAGCTCATTGCAAAATTACAGTCACTAGTTTCATAAATCGGCTTAAAGTCGATTTTACTTATGTCTTTACTTAATCCCTGTCGGTCTATTTTAGTATTGGTTATTACTGCATATTCACGTGATTGTTCCCTCTTAATACATAGTATGACAGCCTTATGATCTGTAAGAGTAGACTGTGGAACGATGGTAATAGAAGGAAACTTGGTTTTTAAAAGAACATGATCTATACAGCTTCCACTAGCATCACGTGTAATACAATGATGTGCCGGCAATAGCCCGTGGAAGGCCGTAAGGGCCAGATAGTCATTGGATGAAGTCCTAGAATTTTCAGAAATGATGTCTATGTTCAGATCTCCCATTATTGCAATATTTCTAAAACATGATAAGTTCACTAAAGTTTCATCAAGTGACGTCAAAAAAGGGTCCAAGTTAGTATATGAGGGAGACCGATATATGGCCAATAATGCTGTATCGTTGTTTCCTATTTTAATGAGAAGGCAATTACAATTTTGTACGTTAGGTTCCTCAATACAAAAGTTTAGTTCATTCTTTATAAACACGACAACACCATCATTTTGAATACGATTCAGTGTAGTTGCGAATGAACAATAACCATTAATTTTTGGGATTGGCAATGAACAAGTTAGCCAGCACTCTGTAAGTATCAATATATCACAG
Source organism: Diloba caeruleocephala (assembly GCA_947459985.1). Lineage (NCBI taxonomy): Eukaryota > Metazoa > Arthropoda > Insecta > Lepidoptera > Noctuidae > Diloba > Diloba caeruleocephala. The sequence goes on along the minus strand of OX381627.1, from coordinate 6,511,182 downwards.
TCAATCCCCAATCTTGTTATTAAAACTTGAAAACCTGAAAAATTGCAATTTAAGCTGCGAATATTTTGAGTAATAACTGATAAGCACGACTGTGATGTGAATATCTTGTAGCAGTCGTCAACTTCACATTGACAAGATTCCGAAACGGCAAAGCCATCGATGTCTTTTGACAGCTTATCAATGTTAGCCATTGGTACGGAAAAAGTATAGGAGTTCTAGCTGACAATAGTCCAGTGAATGAAAGGGTAAGATTGACATAAATTTTACTTCAATAAATTTATTTAGCCGTAAATTTGTAATTCTGAAACTATGAAGAAATTTGTAGTTGTAGGATTGTACTTCACTAAGTGGTAGTTTTGTAAATATGAGGGCTGCCATTGGTAAGTCTCTGTAAGAATCTTCAGCAGGTAGGTAATTTAATATGTAAAGTGTAAGATGTGTGCTTAAACAGTAACATTCAAATTGCATGTAAAGCATTACAATGTGTAGAAACACAGTACACAGTAGTTGATAACGCATTAGAATGTACATACAGAAAAGAAAGGTATTTACCAGTGAGCCAAATAGTCACTCAGTCTTCCTTAGGTTTTCAATATCTTTTTCAGAGGTAATTTTGATGTGCGGAGCCTTTTCTACTTTCCTCAGATAAACAACACCATGTGATGTCCAGCAAAATGAGTAATCGTGTTGCTGTTGAAAAGTTCTAGCCAAATGGAAAAGCTTTTGTGTCTTTGTGGTGAGTGTTTCTGAGATATAAACTGGTTTTGCTGGGCCTTGCACGGTAAGATTGCTTGTATTTAGCTTTTCACCATTTTTTTTAAATTTATTATATTTTTTTACATTCCCAATTATCTTTTCTTTGAGTAATACTGTTGTAAGTTCAACGATGATTGGGTTAGATGCGTCTTTTGATTTTATTCTATATATATCCTTTACACTATTCTGGTCTATTTGAACATTAACCGTTTTCCCAATACATTCAAGTAAGTTACATAGATCCTGTTTAGATTCACTTGTTTTTTGAGGGATATTGCGAATTTCAATTCCAGTTGATCGAGACTTGCGTTCCAGATATTCAATTTTTTCTTCAAGACACTCAATATTTTTTTTGTCTACTCGTCTTTCTGATTCAAGCTGAGAAATTCTAGATAAAAACTCATCGTATTTATTTGACATCAGCTCCACACTTTGTGTCAACTTACAATTTTGCTCCTTAAGGCAATTGATAGTTGATTGAAGTTCGTCAAATCTCGCTGCCTGATCTTGTGAGAATAGTGTAAACATTTCTTTAATTATGTCAGTGCTACAAATTTCGCTCTCATCAATCTTCCTCTTTTTTCTTTCAGTTATATGTTCCATCATCGACCGGAGATCAGGTGCTGAATCATAGTGCTGAATTCCCACAGCAGCTATGCATGCGCTTTCAACCGCTATTTCCATGTTTACTTCCGAGATCTGCGGTACTGACGGAGTCTTTGGTGGCGTACGATTTAACGGCATATCGAATACTTGCCGGTCGAAAGTACCAGGAGAACAAAATGTGTACAGAGCGTTAGCTATGAGAGGGGGTCAGAGTGAACTGGGCGTTATCGACGTTTTCGAACAATCTTACTTTCCGTCCACTGTAGTTAGACCCTTCTTTGTGTATTTATTGACTAAATCGCGCGCAAAGCTGTTATCTCCTTCTATCGCGTTTAATTCCAGTAATTTTGTCACCTACATACACTGTTATATGAATTTCACCCCCACAACGCTACTGTCACTTGATTGATACTTGAAGTATTTGTATTAATAAATGCGTTGCACCAAATTCCGAACTCACGCCTATGCGCTCCTAGTAACAGTTTTATATTATTTTTTGTAAATGTTCAATAACATTGATAAAAACAAAGAAGTGCACTCCTAAAAATACGTCTGAATAGATCAGAGGTCCGAGGGAGAAAGCTATAGATATGGATATAGCAAATTAGACCCTGTATTCCGTGTGCCGTGTTATGACTTGTGTCTTTCATAGGACGTCGCATAACCATCAAACATCATAATAATGTATTCTTATTTAAACGCAGTATAATCATTACCGCGGATTGGAATTACTTTGATTCGCGGGGTGACTCCGGTTTAAATTTCTCTTTAAATAGAATCGCGAATTCATCATTTAAGCCAAATAAATCTACTGCTGGATAAAGTTTTCCCCAAAGATCACCACACCGACCGTTTGGGTTTCTGTTGGGACTCATTGGAGGGTTTTGCCATAATCGCCACGCTTGGCAGGTGGATTAGCGACGGCAGTTCAGTTGTAAGGACGCTGGTGCCCATCCTCCAACTAATCCCAGTCGCCTTTTGCGACACCCACAAGATGAGATGGGGTGGTGGTATTTTAAGACTACAGAAATGGCAATGACAGAAAAAGTGCTGCCATTCAAGAAAAAAACGACCAAATTGCGTGCCGTTTTACGGAATAAGTGTTTTATAATCAAAAGAAAGTTTCAACCAAATTCACCCTTTTTCTATAGTGGATTAATAGACATTACAACAGCATTACACATATTATAAAACAGAAAAAAATACGGGATGCACTCCGGGAGAGCCGACAGAAGTGACAACTTATTTTTTTTAATTTATCTAGACGCGTTCGCGGTCTCCTATATGTACATGCATATATGCACACACTATAGCTGCGTCTCGTAACGGTGTCGCGAGTCCAAAGATTTTATCTCATCTAAAAATATTCGTACCGCGCTAAAGGAAGTTTTCACTTCAAATAGCGTCTCGTAACGGTGTAGCGAGTCCAGAGATTTTATCTCATATAAAAATATACGTACCGCGCTCAAAGAAGTTTTCACTTCAATAAAACAGACCTTACTAATGAATGGGGGACCGTATCATTTTTAGGATCCCATTGACACCTCCACGTAACCTGTACATCAGGGAGCATCATGGCGAAAAGTTGTCTGTGTGTGCTTCACCAAACAAATCCGATGCATTACAGGAGCGTAGAAGCCTCAACAGGGCTCTGCAAATGTTGCCCCTTGGCACGCTGCACATGCTTTCAGCTATGTCGGCAACTTTAGTTCTTCTACGGATCTCCTCATTTCTTCGATCTCGTAGAGATACACCCAGCATAGCTCTCCCCATAGCTCGCTGAGTGACATTGAACTTTCTTATGAGGCCCACAGTAAGTGATGTCCGCTGATAGTCTAATTATGGTGTTTGTATTGGAAATGGTATTATTTCTTTATTTTCGTGTGGTTAGTGGCCAACCATGGATCGGAGTTGTTCAAGCCACCCGCAGGCCTCCATCTTGGCTTAACAACTGTCGTCTGATGACAACAACCCTCTCAACACTCTAGGTAAATATCTAGGTAAAAAAGTCTCAAATACAACTAGGTATGTGGTCACCCATATCTAGAGTGAACGCGCTAAGCGTTGCATAACTTTGCCGAATTTTTGCGAACGCGATGGGTATATTGGGTACTATGTTTTTTTTTTTTTAATTTATTTCACATAGAACGCAAATTTTTCGAAAAATTCCCAAAACAATGGCAGGCCCAACCGCGATGTACAAAGCATAACTAACGATTCTCGGCCTTCAACTACGAGAAATGTATTTATTAATTTAACATTGTTGAATACACATACATACATATATACCGGTCAAAATCATAACCCTACTTTTTGCTTCGCCGTAGTCGGGTAAAAATAAGTGGCATCTTCAAATTTATCTGTATGTAGTATGATTATAGATGTTTTTAATATTTTAATGAAACGTGTCAGGAACAAAGCGGTATGAAGACTTCATGAAATAATATTATATTTAGCAATGTAGGCGGTTGTAGCAGCGTGCTGACCCAACCAAAGTCGAATGACACTAAAGTTTTATACAAATTAGTTAAGTTTGGCTTCAAGGCGGAGATCGTGGCGATATTGTATCATTAAATATACAATTACAATACGTAGTTGTGTTACTAGAAATACAAAGTCTTCCGTACGATGAATATGTTATCCACCATTTTTTTTTTTTATTCTGACCCAAATTTGTTTGTCGTGAATAAAATGTATTGTCTGTTGTTGAATTCGATTTTGTACCAAAAATTATCCTAAGAACAAACTTAACTTCGTAGTTGAAAAACATGTTCTCCTATACATTCCAACTGCAAACGTAAGTTTGCACGCACAATATTGAAAGATTTGCTATGTTATTGTAATACCATAGACTTCTTATAGGTTTTCCGGTAATCTATAGGTTAAGAGATATTATGTATTCAAAATTTTAGGATTAGTAATTTCGAAGATTACCGTACGAATGGTCAATTTTCGTCTATTTTCTTAAATAACTTTAAAAATATCTATTTTAAAATTATAAAATCAATATGTTTGAGATTCTTACAGCAAGCCCCTCCGTTTTATATGTTGTACGGTACAGTTCGCAAAACTGTATTCCTTAATTTGGTATATTGCCCACAAAAGTGAGCCCCGTATTCAAAATTCATTTATTCACGTCCGTGTTTGCGTCGCAGAACTCTATGTGTGTACCAAATTTCAACTTAATCGGTCGAGTAAATTCGGAACAAATTGGCTGTGACTGATGGACAGACAGCAGACAGACAGACACACGAGTGATGCTTAAAGAGTTCCGTCCTTTGTCCTTTAGACGCTCGGAACCTTGACAACATATCAAATTGTAAGAGAGGGGATAGCACAAACAACACAGTGAGGCTTCGGACGGAGCCTTTGCAGTCTCCCTCGAGATGTACCTGAGGCCTTGGCACTAGTGTGATTGTAGATCCTGAAACCCCTTTTGTACCCAAGATGACCATTCCGGTGGTTTTAGCCGGTAGGAGTAAGTATGCTTCTCCGCCCTTATTCGGGGTGGAGGAAGTAGATGATTATTTTCACTGGGATAAATAAATAATTAAAAGAAAAAAGGAAAGAGGACGTTCTAATGTAAGATGAGACCTCGACGGACCCATCCAAAGAGAAGCCATTCATTTCTTTGTAGGCAACGTTATGGACTAATGTAGAAGCTGTTAAATAGAAAATTGCCATTAATACAAAGCGTGGAAATGGCGTTAGGATGTTATTAATTTCCGCTGCCATGCTGTGACTGTTAGGGTTGGCAAAAGTTGGAACCCAGGAACTTAAAAAAACTGATGAATGATTTTTCAGAGTATGGTGAATCATCAGACACTGGTTCACACTGGTGGACACAGCCACGCATTACACATTGCACACCAGCACGTTTATATTGGGGCATAACTTCAATATTTATATGCTTGCATATAGCTCATATGCGTAGTGATGCAAATAAAACCTTTTTTTATTGGTCCCCAGTGGAAATTCTACATAAACTTCCTTTCCTTCCTCTTGCTGGCTAAAACCACTGGAGCGGTCAGCTTCGGCACTGAAGGGGGACTCCAGTTCCTCATAAGATCACACTAGAGTCCCCCATTGATGCCACGCCTTTAAGCACATCTCGGGGGGGGGGGGGGGGGGGGGGGGGTGACTGTAAAGTGGCTAAAGTATATAATTTTAAAATAAGTAGTTATTAAAGTTAGCTAAGAAATAGATGAACATTTACCATTCCTCCCTTATCTCCGAAAATAATGAGCCTGAAATTATGAAAAAATACAGATAATTGTTATTTTCTTATAGATTACAAGAAAACCTATAAGATGTCTATGGTCTTAAAATAACTTGGTAAAGCTTTCAATATTGTGCGTACAAACTTACAATTGCAGTTGGTAGAATGTATGGGAGACGATGTTTTTCAACTACAATGTAAAGTTTGTTCTTGGAATAAATTATTCGTACAAGGCAGAATTCAACTGTAGACAACATATTCATAAATTTTCCAGTACAAGCCGGTACCATATATACTTGTTTTAGTTACCACAAACAAAGTTCGATCAAATAAAAAAACATGGTAAATAAAATATTCATCGTACAGAACCGTATCCATGCGAGTTCAACTCGCCCCTGTCCGTTTTTTTTTTCTTAAAGTGAAAACTTCTTTTGGCACGGTACGCATATTTTCAGATGAGATAAAATCTCTGGACTTGCGACACCGTTACGTGACGCAGCTATAGTGTGCGCATATATGCATGTACATTTAGCAGACCGCGAAAGCGTCTAGATAAATAAATAAAAAACAGTTTCACTCCCGGAGTGCAACCCGTATTTTTTTTCTTTTTTTTTCTTTCTACACTGCTTGTATTTGAAATGTACATACAATTCAAAGAAAACTGGGATTCTAATTTCAGCTCGTAATCACTCGTAATCCACATCCTGACATCCCTAAGTATGAGTAATGGTATGTTTCACGCAGGTATTTCTAATTTCCATTCATTAGGCGCGACATTCAATTTAACCGGAAGCTTATGCATATAGTCTGACGTATTGTTATTGTTTTATGCGGTTGATAGTCTTATAGTCGGAGAAATGCCGGCTCGGCGCCACACACACACGCATCACACACACGATCCACATTTAACGATTGAAAGCTTAGTTTTAGGAAGGAAAACGAAAACCCAGGCCGCTTTTTCATGTTAAAACTCTTCATTTGAATTTGATCAACTTGATTTGACAAACATATGTAACGAATATAACCCTACAATTCTTTTTATGGAGCTTCTAGCACACATTTCCTAGAAATGTGGTTGCTTAACCGGTCGTTTATGGCGAAGCCAAAAAATGCCTCCAGCCAGGTTAAAAAACTACTGGCTTGGCACGGGCCGATGAGCAAGAGACTGGGGCTATTTAAATCTGTTCCACGAACAAATTATAACTTACGACCGCACTACTACTAAAACTTAAGTTTATAACTCTGACACGACAACTTGTAAATAAATCAGTCTACTATTAATAATAATATTTCGATTGTAAAACATAATAGCTATGGCGTAACACAACAAAACTGGTAACTAATGTCTTACATATACTTTGAATCGAAATAATTCTTTGAGTCGATGTTTTCAAATATTGTTTGTCTTACTTGCTTCTAATGCAGTAAATAAATCTACCTTAATTGCAGTATTCATACGTTCGGTATTTATATGTGCTATGCGCACGTATGCACGGATATATTGCACCAGGAATAAACTAGCGGCCCATCCCGGCTTCGCACGGGTGGACATTTATTTTTTAAACTTTTTGGGATAAACGTAGAGTAAATGTAAACATAGTCTGATTTTGGTCGGTATTTCTATCAACTTTTAAAATGTAAAAAAGACGTTATATTTACATAACTACAATAGTTGGACAAATAGTATTGTGAAGTTTTTTATAGATGTTGATATGTTCTTTAATATTGTACATAATTTTTTTGTTCTATCATAAATAGTTTTCGCAGCGCATGCGATAAAAGAGCATTTTATAGCTAATAATTTTACAGCTTGGGTTACATTATTGAAGTTTTAGTAGGGGTCCCTAATTTTTATAATAAATATAGCCTATGTTACTAAAGGATATTGTAGTATTATATTGTTGAAAGAATTTTGGAAAATGGATCAGTAGTTTTAAGTTTATTCGTTACAAACATACAAAAATAATAGCTATGAAAATCTTTTCTCTTTATTCTTATATCTTTCCTAATATTAGTGTAGATGAAGTTTGTACATGATATTTTTGTTTTTCCTTACATATATCTGCATCCGCTTATGATCATAGCGAAATGCTGAACAGTAAATGTGCATGCCACATTCAGAGAACTGTTTTTAGATACTACATAAAACTAAACCATCTGTAATGCTCTGTAACTTTTGCCAATGTGAAAATTTCATTTTAATTTGATTATTTTATGAAACCACATAATTAAAGGCCTCCAACGATTTTCTTTATATCGTCCACCCACCCGGCTGCTGACGTCCAATACTTATTTTTCCCATTCTTGGACACCGACCGTTCTTTACATACACGTTTTATAAACGCTGGTCCACTTACCTTTAGGGTTCGAAGCCTTAGAACTTGCCGTTTGTAGCCACAAAAGCCTAAAATACATATACGTTTTCCAAAGGTTTATTTCAAAGTAAAATCTATTTTTGTGTTTACTGTTAGTTATTGATATGCAGTCACAACTAATACTGACACAAAAGGATAAAAAAGGATATAAGATATATATTTTTTATCAACATACTAGTAATCTGTCACTACGTAATGGCAAAGCTTTAAGGAAAAATGTGAGGGAAACGTCGAGCCAAAATACATACGAGCTTGTACATCTACAGAATATTTTTGTGTGTTCTATGAATCTCTATATATAGCACGTGGAGAAACACGAACTGGTTCTACCAACGGTTTTCCACACAAACTGCCAGGCATGCGCGCTTGGTTGATATCACTATATGTTGTACTCTTTCAACAAGAAGAAGAGTGAGTGTATTCGCTCTAGCAGACAAACTGCACCCGCTCCATCATCATAATCAGCTGGCCCCATTAAAGACGGGGAGTCTTTGATGGGGCCAGCCGATTATCATCACCCCAAGATTTCCACACAATTGTGTCGTCAGTTTGGGAGGATTTTGTCAATACTCACCACGCTTGGCAAGCGGGTTGGTGAGTGTAGAATGACGGCTGTTCCACAGAAAGGACGCTGCTGTCCATGTTTCTGATTTACAGTCCCTTACCAATAAACTTCAACCCGCCTTCCTACCAATAACGAGCATCTCAAATAGTTAAGCGGGATTTTAATATTAAGTAGCGTTACAATATTCGTAACCGCCTTTTATTACATCCACATAAACGCATGGGGGAGGCCTTTTTTCAGCAGTGGACTTTGGCTGATATGATGATGTTGATGATTGAACGCAAAAGGCCCCGAATAGACCACTTCTCTCCATACCTGGGTGTCGTAAAAGGCTACTGAGGGTTGATATCAAGGAAATGTTCAGCAGTATCCTCCCCTGTGCTATTAACAGCATACTGTGATCATCAATCCGCCTGCCAATCGTGGTGATTATGGCAATTTATCTGACCGGTAATTGTTTTAGTTAATGATTGTGAGGCCCCTGGTCAGCGGTTGAACGCAGACTTTTTTTGGCTTCTCGAAAACTTTATTGGAAATGTGGTAGTTTAACCGGTCAATTTCTGGCGAAGTCAAAAGAGGCGTCCAACCAGGCTTAAAATTATTTTTTTACAAATTAAGCAACTGCTGGTAGATGCGCCCCCTGCGGGACTCAAATCTCGGCTTTGGGCATTGCTGGAGGATACAAGCTATGTAGGGACAGCTGGATCGGTATGATTTAAATATATTAGAGAATATTGAAGACTTGGCTTGGCACGGGCCGGCGCGAGCAAAGGACGTTGGGGAAAAAGTAAATTGAATGGGATGGTGTTGCGGTGACGGGCCTCCGTGGCACACAGACATGGCCGCTACATATATAGACGCACATTTTATATACCGCCCTCGACTATGTGTTTTGGATTTCATTGTGACACACCATCAATCATACTGAACCTACCGCAGAAAGTAATCTTTATTCCCACAAAATAACAAGAGGCTTACATTAAACTTTGACAGCAATATATCTTATCATCCATCTTCTGTATTTCCTAATAGTACTCCGAAAATCCTCCTTCGACGTACGTCTATCCTTTTAGGCTGGATTTGGACGTGTCAGTGTCTCGCAAAGGGAATAACATATGGTTATCCTACGTACTAAGTGTGTTAATGTTATAACGCTATGACGAGCCGCGAAGTTGGGAGTGGGGGAGATTATAATAGGTCAGCAACAGTAGTACATTTCTCTATCTTTTGTGCAAACTTGTAATGTACCGAGCAAATCTTTCGCCCCGTTTGGTAAGCGCACTCCTCCCTGTAACAATTGTTATACTACCCAGGACTTTGTTATACTACACTGCACTGCGTTTGTCACCTCGAGATATTAGTTATTTAGTCTCTTATGTTCGGTGCCCTTTAAACCAGACCACAGTATTGTTTAGTTTAAACACACCTGTTTGGCGGCAGAATATCTGGCAATGAGGTGGTAACTACTTTTTTATCGGCTAAAATCACCGGAGCGTTCATCTTCGGCAACGAAGGGGAGCTCCAGGTCCTCGTATGATCACACTAGAGCCACCCATTAGTGCCACGCCTATAGGCACATCTTGGAGGGGATGACTGTAAGGCGGCCCCCCCTCTAGCGCAAGAGCCTAGACTGTAAAAAGGCTGGCTCCCAGGCACTTCTCAGGGTAAGGGATCCCCTGAAGCCTTGTGCTGTGCTGCGCTAACGGCGGCACGTGAATATGTGCGCGCCGCCATCTTCCCAGAGGTCATTTGATATGAGCACGCAGACACCCCAATCTGCAAGCCCGCGACACCTGAGGCCCCACCATATAATAATAGCAGCGTTTAAGTGTGTTGGACCACTCCGAGTCGAGAGCGTAGTGGGTGCTGCCCAATCTCAGGGGACCGAGCTAGGAAATTCGCCGTCTCTACGGGGCGTCGTGCGGTCTGTGGCCTCTACGGGGCGCATGTATTTGACTACAGATACCTACATGTGACACTATTATGTTTTTAAAAATCATAATAGAGCTAAATAAAAATGTAACTTCCCTTATATTAATTGTGTATATCTGAAAAAATATAGTTTTTACTATCATGGTGTGTGCCATGTCCGCGCCAAATTGGTATCTAGCTCAGCAAAATTCCGGGCAGTGATGCCGCCGGGCGCTGATTTTCAGCTGCCCATAGTAGCACACGGATGCCTACCAGTAAGAAATAATAAAGCTAAATAAATTAAAATAATAATTTTACATTAATATTGAGAGTGTAATTTTATCTTTCTGCTGATGAAGCATAAATAGCTTAACGATAAAAGTTACATTGTTAGTTACATCTATAAACTGTGCCCAAAACACAGGAGAAATACTAGTGTGGGGAAACGTCTTAGCTTTTTTCTACCATAGCCTGCATTTTAGATAACCTCAGGACACTTAAAATGCTTCTGTGTGGTCTTCTATTGACCAGAATTGACTTAGTAAAGCAGCATATTTCATACCCAAAAAAATGTTTATCGCCATTCCAACAGATTCTCCCAATACTCTGTAACAGCTTAGCGTTCAGCCCATAAAAAGAGGTTCGTTTCACCTACACAAACCACTATCTACTCTGGTTATCCCATCTCAATACTAAGCCGATATCAATATATTGAATACCTAATACCCTCAGAGATCCGAAGAACGCGGGTCTCGTCCTAATTTGCATAGTCAGTAATTTCAACCTTACGTTCGGATTGAACGAAGCGGCCGTATTGCTTTAGGGTCAGAATGCTTCAAATTTACATAGGACAGGTTTTTTTACGACGGTTTTTAGGGCTTTATATTATTCAGGAATGTTAGAGTGTCTTGGGATGAGAGGGAAGTGCCAAAATGTTTTTGGTGTTGTCGTTTTTGTTGAATTAAACACGTATCAGCTTAGATACTTAACATGTACTGTATGAAATGTATCGAATTAAACAGACAATACAAGTTCTAATATTAATGAATCAGCGCGTAGCGTATCGATTAATTTTTATTATAGCGTCGCTGAGGTAGGCACATCGTGTAAGCTACGTCGTAGCAACAGTGCTATATTTTATGGGCTGGTAACCAATTCGTAGAAAAAGGGAACCCTTTTCCCACGAATTGGAACCAATTATAGAATTATGCCACCACCCCATCTCCTCCTATGGGTGTCGTAAATGTCGACTAAGGGATTAGCCGGAGGATTGGCAGCAGCGTCCTTCGAGTACATTAACAACTCAACTGCGATCGCCAACCCGCCTGCCAAGCGTGGCGATTATGGCAAAACCCCCCAATGAGCCCACAACACATCCATATCGGAGGTTGTGGTGATCTTTGGGGGAGGCCTGTATTCAGCAGTGGACTTCATTTGGCCGAAATGATGATGATGATGATGATAGACTTTTAATTATACGATTCAATACATTAACATATAGGTAGTTTGTACGTACGGTAGATCGATCTGCAGAAATAATAAAAATCCAATTAATACGTATTATATATATCACATCATTATTTGTTCATTTTTATATATTTATTTACTTCCTTTTTTGACATTGAGTGTACTACATATATAAAAACAATTTAACATTTTGTGCCTTATAGAAAAGTGTTAGCACAATATACAATTTAGTTGAATATGTTATACTCAAAAAACGAAAACGCTATGAGCGAAAAAAACATCCACAACGCACTGAGTTCTCTTTAAAGTACCCACAACACAATTAATATTCGTTTTGTGGCACTTGTAGAAAGAGCCACAACCAATGATATTTGACAAATAGAGCGCCATACACAAACATTATGACACTACAGAATGGCGTAAATTTCACTACACCTACTACCAGTACATATACAGCTCTCAAACAGTATGCGAAGAAAAGAAAAGAAAATGAAAGTCACCATGGGGCATACCGGTAGCTAGAAAGACATGAATATACACCGTTAGTTACGTGTCATTGGAAGCTGCACGGCTCATGCTCGTTGGCTTGAACGCGTGTGACGGAACGTGTCTCCTGGCGCCGGCCGCCATTAGATCGCGTAATAAAACAAAATACTGTAAGTTTATTTACATTGTGGATTTACGCATGAAATTATGTTCGTTTCTCACTGGTGCAATATAATTCGTGCATAAACGTTCTATAAACACAAGAGGGCCATTCATTTCCGCAATATGTTGCAAGAATTACGTTTAACATTGACGTCTAGCCGCGACACTGGTCGGTGCGTGACTAAGTGAACTCCGGGCAATTACCTTGCTTTCATGTGACCATCATAGAGCCATCTTAGGCCACAACGCGTTGTGACCAACTCAAAAGATCACAAGGCCAAATTCGTGGCTGTGTGAAAACATCTTCGTGACATCCGGGTGGCCCATAGCTAGTTGCATTCACTGATTCGTAAACAGTTGATCAGGTTAAGCCACGCGCGGCCTGGGTAATGCATAGATGGGTGCCGGCATAGTGTTTTATGAAATGAGCGTTTCCTTGTTTCGGAGGGCACCTAAAATCATCGGTCCCGGTTGTTTTCATTAGACGGCAGTCGTTAAGCCAAGTCGGACGCGTTTGGGTGGCTTGGACAAAACTAACACAAGGTTGGCCAGTAACCACACAAAGAAGAAAGAAAGCGGCACCTTAACCTACTGTGATAATTATCATCATATCAGCCAAAGGCCTCCACCGCTGAATAAAGGCTTCCCCCATGGATTTTCCCCCACAACGAGCGGTTACATGCCACCCGCATCCAACGAGTCCCAGTGACTTTCACCAGATTGTCTATCCACCTAGTTGGAGGTCGTGCCACGCTGCGTTTTAAGGTGCCAGGCTGCGGTCTCCACTCGAGTACCTTTTTACCCCACCTGCCATCAGTTCTACGAACAATGTACGCCGCCCATTGCTACTTCAGTTTACTAATACTTTCAGCTATGTTGGCAAATGTAGTTCTTCTACGGATCCCCTCATTTCTGATTCGATCTCGTAAAGAAATACCAAGCATAGCTCTGTCCATAGCTCACTGAGTGACCTTATGAGGTCCATAGTGAGTGACCACGTGTCTGTCCCATATGTCATCACAGTGACAGTGACAGTTATAGCTTATGTATATTATTATCGTTCTAAAAAAAGGCCAACCGTAAAAAAAGTATTTTCACTAGCTACAGTATCCTTCTAACCGGAATAAAGCAATGATTTATTGTTTCACCACTACTGATTGGCGACGCATACCTGTACTATCTATATTCCAAAAACACTTAAATTAGGTCTACTGTCGTCTCTATCATCTTCCTCTTCTGTTTCCAGCTTCATAAAGAACGAAATTATGTAGTTATCAATCTTATTCTAATTATCTTTGTAAGTAATATTCCTTCCGAACAATGAAAAATGCTACTTAAGAAGAGTAAAAAACTTTCAAGGATAAAAATGTTTGAGATTACATCATCGTGGTATTTTATTCTAGTCCTTTCCTCAAGTAAGTCGGCCTACAGTATCACAAATTGCGGCTTAAAATATGTATCTCAAATACCATTTAAATTCTGGTGAGGCATTCAAATAACTCATAGAGAAGTGAAACGTTATTAGTATTGGAAATTAACTCCTGTTTAAATGTCCGATTTAGAGCCGCGTCCGGAATAAACGCCCACCCCAGAATCCCGATCGAAATTAACTTTACGGCTATTTTACAGTTCGACCGGCTTCCTTGTACATGACCAGCGTCTGTAATCACCAGGAAATCGTGACCCGTTTGGCGATTATGTCAATCAACTTTAATTAAGTAAATACGATAAGTAGGAGGTTTTCATGTAATATTCATTTACAGCCATTTTAATTCGGGAAATGCTGAAGAAAATATTCTTCCAATGAAATGATGTTCTTTGATTCAGACTGGTTGATGTAATAACTTTACAGTATTATTTATGATAATAATTCATTATAACTTTTGTACCCTGTAGTGGTGGCCTTATAACACCTTTGTCCTTTGTCCACGTGGCGTCCGGATTAAGAATATAGCACCACTCCATCCCCTCCCCTGGATGTCGTCAAATGAGACTAAGGGAATCTAAACCAGTTGGACGAGCAGCAGCGTCCCTTCTGTGAAGCGATAGCCATACTGCGCTCACCAACCCGCCTGCCAAGCATGGTGAGTATTAAAAATAAATACCCCCAAAATGATGACACAGTTGTGGAAATCTATGGGGAGGCCTTTGTTCAGCAGTGGACGTATAAAAGGCCGATATGATATGATGATTATTAATTTCGGCCGTAAAGGGCCTCTGCGTGTTCAGCCTATCAAAAGACCGGGTTCCTTTTTGCAGAGGCTATTATGCCGTAAAAAGAGACATAGATGTAAATAGGGTACTAGGTAGCTCTCAGCGTCTGCGTGCTCACACCAAGACGGCGGTGCGCACATTGTTACGTGCCACCGTGTATGCCGCACAGTGAAAAGCGATGCTTGGGTGGATCCTTTACAGTCCTCCCCGAGAAGTGCAGTACAGTCTCCTTCCCTCCGCTAGAGGGTGTGTCCGCTTTACAGTCATCCCCTCCGTGATGTGCCTAAAGGCGTGGCACCAGTGGGCAGCTCTAGTGTGATCTTACGAGGACCTGGAGCCCTTCTTCGGTGCCGAAGATGACCGAGCCGGTAGGAGCCCCTTTCCCCCCGCTTCGCCCTTCCCTGGGGCAAAGAACGCAAGTACCTGATGTTTGGACATGAAAGTGAACCTCTCACCAAATGCTCTACCACGCTTCTTCTTTATCGCCGAAGCTATTTCCCACATAAGATGGGGTTGGCTTCCACTATATCCAAATATGGTTCATCATCATCATATCAGCCAAAAGACGACCACTGCTAAACAAAGGCCTCCTCCATAGATTTCTACAATTGTGTCGTCATTGGACACGAAAGCGAACCTCGCACCAAATCGTCTGCCATGCCATCCATCCCCCTTCCTCCCCGTCGTAACGTTTTTCGAAATATTTAGGGCTTGGCTTCTACTGTAATCAGATAAGTTCAGCCAAAGGATGTCCACTGCTGAAAAATGGTTTCCCCCATAGATTTCCCCAATTGTGTCGATATTTTGGGAATTTAGTTTTTGAAATAAAGTCCGCTTCTGGACGCAATCTCCCTTCAAAGATCACCACAATGACCCGTCAGGGTGTGTGTTTGCCCTAATCATTGATAAGCGGGTTGGCAATCGCAGTTGAGTTATAATTAATGTACCTATTCGAAGGACGCTGCTGCCCATCCTCCGCTGATCCCCTACGATTACGATACACCTATTGCGATAAACGAGATGAGATGGGATGCTACACTTAGCCACCACTACACGGCACTGTCCTCCAGTCTTCTCTTTTAATTATTTTTAAGGTTATATTTACATAGTTAAACCAGTTAAGTTTTACCAACTTAAAGTAAAAGTATTTTACAAACATTTGGAACTTATTTCAAAGTAGGATAAAACTTAAAGTAAAAGTATTTTAGAAACATTTAGAACTTACTTCAAAGCCTGTAATTTCTATAAAGTGTAAAGAGAAGCTCGATAGAACAGAGCAATGCAGAACAAACGCACAACTATTTCAAACATTTTGAAGTTTTTAACCGACTTCAAAAAGGAGGAGGTTCTCAATTGATGCGTTTTTTTATGTATATACATCGATTACTCCGAGATTTGTAGACCGATTTCAGCAATTCTTTCTTTAATAGGTGCGGAATACTTTCGAATTGGTCCCATATAAATTTTATTACATTTGATTGAGTAGTTTTTTAACCAGCTTCAATAAACATGCATAATTTGACTTCGACTTTGAGTTCACTGAGATAGTCAAAACCAAGGTTGTCTCTGTGACCTACACTGATATCATACTGATGGTATTGCTGTACCACGGGTCGCAGAGCTCCCTAAAATAACCTTGAGCTACACAATGACTCAGTCATGCTTGCCGTTTGACAGGACAGATAATCCAAAACGGCTATGGATCTTTCCTGAAAAGACCATTCCAGACGTCGCCTTACATTTTTCTCAAATAATTTTGTATCTAAATATCACCATTTCGGCCGAATGAAGTCCACTGCTGGACACAGGCCTCCCCGAGAGATCATCACAATGACCGATATGGGTGTGTTGTAAAATTTGTTTTGTGATAATCGCCACGCTTGGCAGGCGGGTTGGCGATCGCAGTTGCGTTGTTAATGTACGCGAAGGACACTGCTGCCCATCCTCCGGTTAATCCCATAGTCGCATTTTACAACACCCACGGGATGAAATGGGTTGGTGCTATTCGTAGCCGGCACCACACGGAGGTATAAGAGGTAACTTAGGCAACTTTTATTTAAGAAAAAGAATTGGGGTTCCGCGAAAATAAATTAAAACCTATGAAATAATAATGATTTATAAATAATCGGATTTATTTTAAATTATAAGCGGCCGAAACCGCGGGGCTCTAGTTTCTAATAATTTTACACATTTTTATCGACAACCTTCACAAGCCTTTTGTTGATTATTTTTTTATTTCTATGAGCTTATTGCCGTGTGTTGCCGGCTCAGAATACCACCACCCCATCTCATCCTATGGGTGTCGTAAAAGTCGACTAAGGGATTAGCCGGAGAATGGACAGCAGCGTCCTTCGAGTACATTAACAACTCAACTGCGATCGCCAACCCGCCTGCCAAGCGTGGCGATTATGGCAAGACCCCCCGATGAGCACACAACACGCCATATCGGTCGTTGTGGTGATCTTTGGGGGAGGCCTGTGTCCAGCAGTGGACTTCATTTGACCGAAATGATGATGAGCTTATTTTATTTATATTCATTTCTATTGCTATTTTTATCTCTGATATGTCTTTGGCGCGTTTACAGTGCGTTGCAAAGTACTGTGTAGTAAAAATATTTAATAATTTGAATATTCTGTAGACACCCGTAATAGTCGGTGGGCCCACTCCCACTTACCCGGCATAATTTAATGCAAGCACAATTCAATTCCTTTCAACAACATCGATAAACATCTTTACCGAGCTGTTTCACATCAGCATATAACTTTTTTCTTAGTAGAAGCTGTATATTTTCCTTTTCGACGCGTCGTCTCCAGAACAAAGTTTTTGATAAATGCTCTTGCAAAGTTGTGACGCATCGTCGAACTTGAGACATGTAGCAGTATCGGTGTATTTATGTTTGAAAAACATGTGGAAAGACTGTGGAGATATATTTAAATTTTATATGGAGTATTCAAAGTTTTGATAAAAGTAATAATCTCCTATACTATATACAGGGATCCAGCAGAATATAAGAACCAGGTATGATGCTGTGTTACAGCAGACAAATAAGCGATGCTATCTAGTTGTGATCCGTGTACAGTCCGGATAAGAATATAGCACCACTCCATCTCCCCCCGTTGATGTCGCAAAAGGTGACTAAGGTACTCTAATCCAGAGGGATGGACAGCAGCGTCCCTTCTGTGGAATATCAGCTATTCTGCGCTCACCAACCCGCCTGCCAAGCGTGGTGAGTACTAGCAAAATGCTTTCAAAATAACCGCACAGATATTGTAGAAATATATGGTAGAGGCACTTGTTCAGCATTGGACATCTTTTGGTTGATATGATGATTATGATCTAGTTGTAATAAGTCCTAGTTTATTTCAAATATCGCGAAAGTCGATCGGGGCTATAGTCCAGTCGATCGTGGCAAGGCAAAAAATATAAACGTTTAATATACCTAATAAATAAAGTTATATTTTTTAAAGAATATATATAAAATTAGATAATTTAAGTTATAATAAAACACTTTTAAACGGATTCTATCGCGTATATTTTAGATACGCGATACGTTTCGAATACTTTGCAGCATTCGTGGTCGCAGGATGAGACATTACTAGATAATTTAAGAATAAAGTTTTGCTAATTGTACCGTGTCACATATGAAATGGAAGGGCTTGTTGTGGGAGTTTCAAATGAAATTCAATTTTAAAACATATAGTTTTAAAGTTATTTAACAAAATAAACGAAAATTGACAATATATCGCCAAAAATACAAAGTAATTTAAAAAAGAAATATAGTTAATAAGCTCTTTACCTACAGATTACAGGAAACCCTGTAAGAAGTCGATGGTCTTAAAATAAAATGGTAAATATTTCAATATTGTGCGTACAAAATTACGTTTGCGGTTGGAATGTATGGGAAAATATGTTTTTCAACAACGATGTTAAATTTTTTCTTGGGATAAGTTATTGGTACAAAACCGAATACAACAATAGAATATATATCCAGAAATTTCGGAACCCTCTCATCATCATTTCGGCCGAATGAAGTCCACTGCTGGACACAGGCCTCCCCCAAAGATCACCACAACCACCGATATGGATGTGTTGTGAGCACATTGGGGGGTTTTGCCATAATCGCCACGCTTGGCAGGCGGGTTGGCGATCGCAGTTGAGTTGTTAATGTACTCGAAGGACGCTGCTGCCCATCCTCCGGCTAATCCCTTAGTCGACTTTTACGACACCCATGGGAGGAAATGGGGTGGTGGCATTCTGAGCCGGCACCACACGGAACCCTCTCTACGCGAGTTCAACTCGCACGTGTCCGGATTTTTTTCCTCCTTTCCGGCCCTTGTTCCAACATTCACTTCTTTTTATAATTAAGAGTATGGGCAGCATTCAATCACAGTTCAATTTTACATTTACGATAGTGGAACTCATATGCCATTCCGTACAATAGCGCAATTGAATTACACAAAATTCGTAAAACAACAATTCTCTTTCTAGCCGAACCACCGATCGCTTGTCGGTAACAGCAAATATCAAACGTGAGAATCTGTAGTTGACCGACTAAAAATATGTTACCGAATGATAGCTGATTGTCTTACAAAATGGCTGTATCTCTGATTCTGTATAGAAGTCGCAGATGAGATGTATTCTGTAGGTCAAATTTTTGTAAGAATAGTGATCTGTTATCATTCAAGCGATGAACGTAGAATTCCCGGTTATTATCTTTTACAAATATATCTAAGAGAGATAAAAGCACTCAGTCATATAAACTAATTAGTATGC
Source organism: Diloba caeruleocephala (assembly GCA_947459985.1). Lineage (NCBI taxonomy): Eukaryota > Metazoa > Arthropoda > Insecta > Lepidoptera > Noctuidae > Diloba > Diloba caeruleocephala. The sequence goes on along the minus strand of OX381627.1, from coordinate 6,491,648 downwards.
TTCTAGAATAAACAACATGATCCATCAAAATTTGAATTGATATTTACAAAGAGTACTAAAACCGACGAACCGTAATTCAAAGCGCTAGAGAAACAGTGAAATTTGATCATATTAAGTTATAATCCACGTTTATTACATAAATTGAGTTATGAGGGAACAATGATATTATGAGTACTTTCCCCTTGTGTTACGAAGGATCTTAATGTATGCCAAAAGTTTCAAAATATGTACAGTATTCAATGTTTGTATTCCTCCTTAGGATTTGTGGGGAATATTTCATCCATGTTCAATATTAAGGCATTGTTAGGTGCCATTCTGCGATCCAAATCGTTGCATCATTGTTTGCTTAAAATATACTTGTACGAGAAACAGTGAGAGCAATCAAATTTAACGTGTGAGAGAGCTTAGCGTTCATTGTAAATAGTGGGGAAGTGGGAACAGGAATAAATTAGAAACAAACAATTGAACCGTACGACATTGCCGACATATTGTTTGGAATTTTTTCATTTTTGTGAAATATTTTATTGAATATGTAAAGATTAATTAATCTAAGCACCGTATAACGTTGCCTTATTCTTGACATTGGCGAAATTGTGGAAGATATTCTACAGAAGCCATAATCTAAGAGAAGAAGAGCTTAGCGTTGCCATTAGTTGACTAAGAGCTCTTAGATGGGCTGGCTCGACGGAGAAAGTACCACGCCATCGTAGAGTACCGGTGTGAAGTAGCAACATTGTGGCAGCAGTGTTGCTGCGTTTCGGACGGTGAGTGACGAATACCAGAAACCCTACCGCCAATAATTTGGCAGTCAAATGAAATGGAAACCTTTAAATAGGAATACTTAAATTGTAAAGTGTAATTAATCATTACCTGTTTACCTTTAACATGTTTAATACTGACATTCTATTAAAATTGATCTTGTAATGGTTAATGATTAGACATCTATAAAATTTAAACCTTGACATATCTGCATGCCATGAAAATGGTAAATGTGCTGAACTATTACTGTAACAATAACCATTGGCGCTCACATTTAAGCAAATAAGTTAATTTCATTTCATTTCAATGATAAAGCATTGACTGCCTTAAAGGCACACACATCAGCAACTTCCCTGTTATGGCGAATCAATTTGGGCGGCGGTGATTGCTTAGGTGGGCCAAAGAGGGTGACCTCTATACAGTCGCATTCCCTTCGCTAGAGGGTGTGACCACTTTACAGTCATCCCCTCCGAGATGTGCCTAAAGGCGTGGCTCCAGATGGAGGTCATTCGAGTTCCTGGAGCCTCCCTTCGGTACCGAAGATGACCAGGTAGTTTTAGCTGGTAGGAATCCGGCCGGCATACCTCTCTACCCTTTCCTAAGGTGGAGGAAGTACAGGACTATATCCACTGGATCAATAATAAAATTAAAAATGGTTGGCAAAGGTGTATTTGGTTACCAAAAAAAACATGGTACAAGTAGAATTAGTGTTTTTTTTCCTGAAAACTCTATTATTGTTTCGGGTACGTAACGTAACTATCGAATAGCCTGAACCTGCGATAGGGCAGTTTAGAAAGAAAATGCAGAAAACTGGGTGAAAAGAAAGGATCTTCCAGATTATTCGAGCTGCTTAAGTTTATTTTTACGGTATGGAAGATTTGACGTTGCAAACAGCGACCACCCATCATATTCTTGGCCGCGGCAGCATTGAGCTATCGATCTACGCAGCAGCATAATAAATAAGCTAAACGCGAGCTAACTTTTTAGACCAAATAATTTGCCTTTTATGCGAGATTACCAAGCAAACATGAACAGAGAAGAGCAATTATCAATGAATAATATGTAGTACTATAGACATTAACCTAATTCGTGGACCTGGCCGAGAACAAACGAAGCCCTTAATTAATCAGTCTATTATTCAGGCAATTCGTGAATATTTGAACGCTTCTATAAAGCAAACTTGTAAAGTAAAGCATTTTGGGCTGGATCTGCTTAACAAATATGAAACTAAATACAAATCGTAATGTCTGTTAAATTATAGCAATGGCTATTTTAATTGGCAAATATAACAAGCTCTGATACAGCAACGTTTGGACCGGGGCCAATTGAGCAGCCGTGCGCTAGACTAAATTTTAATATGCTTTACATTACTAACACTAACTGCATGTTATTTGGTTGTATCTATTAAAAGATTTGACTGCCGCTTTTGATGATTGTGGGTGACTTGAAACTCTTACCGTAGTTATACGGTTGAGCTGAGCGACGTCGATGCATGACGGTATTCCTTCAGGAGCATCGGTTGATACCACGTGAATGCCTACCGTCAGTCAGGGCTATTACATTATGCTCACATACCATGAAGAACCGTGGAGTTTCTTGCCCGTTCTTCTTCATAGGAAATCTTCACACAAATTCTATTGTATCTTATATTTTAAGTGTCCATGATGTTTCTTAATAGTTCTTCTCCATAGGACTAACGACTTTGAATCGTGCAAGTACTTAAGTTATATATAATTTCTGTATATAGTTTACATGAAATCTTTTGATTTTGGTTGTAACGACTTGACGCAGTGGCTAAACGATTGGATTTCTGCACTACGGGACGTGGGAACTATTTTTGTAGGGAACATGTATTTGTATGAATCGTTGTTCAGGTCTGGGAATTAGTGCATGTGAAATTTATGTTTCTAAACTGTATCTACGACATAGGAGAGATACTAGTGCATTTTTGGCTTTTGAACTGCTTTTGGATAGAACAACAAAAAAGTATTTGTAATATTATCTCCGCGACATCCATTATTTCGAATCAACTACAGAAATATTTCCGCCTGTGATAAACAACACTGCAGTGTTCAAAACATCTAGAAAATTAAGAGAGGTATGTTATATTTTATTTCATATAATATTTATGTGGTGTTATATACAGGCTGTAACGGAAAGGGTATGGACATCTAAAAGGGGATCATTGTACTCATAATTTTGAACAACTTTTACTAAGAGACCAATACTGAAATCGCATAAAAAATACAGCTGATCCATAAAACAATTATTGCTCGACAAAATGTATGGAACAGCAGATTTTGTTTTCACGATTTCAGGGTTGCTCCTATAGTAAAATATGTTCACAACGATCAGTACAAGGACCAGCTTTTGGATGTATATACACACCCTTTCCGTCACACACTGTATGAATGACTGCATAATGCCCGTTAGGATATTAAGTTTATGGTACAAGTGCATATGGTTAATTCAATTTTTGCGTAAATATGCCCTTAAAAATATTGCTGAAACTGATTCTGTTATCGTAATGTCCGTATTAAGAATATGGCTACACCAACTCCTCCCGCGAATGTCGTAAAAGCCTCTAGTGGCACGCCTGTAGGCACATCAAGGCGAGAGTGACTGTAAAGTCTAAATCTAAGGGCGAGCCCCTTTTTCAGCTTCCACGTCCTTCGTCTGATATGATCACATGTCTATCTATCTACTTATGTAAGGAAAAACAAATATATTATGTACCTACTTCATTTTATATATTATGGTGCAATATATCGGTGCATGCGTACGCGTAACATGTACAAATACCGAACGTGTCAATACCGCATTTAGGGTAGAATTATTTACTGCATTAGAAGGAAGTAAGACAAACACCGACACAAATGCCGTGTGGTGCCGGCTACGAATAGAGGATGGATGCAGCGTCCTTCGAATACAATAACTACCCTACTGCGATCGCCAACCCGCCTGCCAAGCGTGGCGATTATGGCAAAAGCCCCCAACGAGCACACAACACACCGATATCGGTTGTTGTGGGGATCTTTGAGGGAGGCCTGTGTCCAGCAGTGGACTTTATTCGGCCGAAATGAGAAGACAAACACAATATTTAAAAAAATCGACTCTAAGAATTATTTCGAGTCGAAATATCTGTAATTATTTGATCACCAGTTTTGTTGTTATTACGCTATAGGTAATTAAGTTTAACAATCTAAATATTAGTTTTAATAGTACTATTTGGCTTCTCTACAAGTTGTCGTGTCAAAGAGTTATAAACTTAAGTTTTAGTAGTGGGTCGCATCATAATTTGTTTCGTTACAGATGCTCGTCAAATTAGGTTGATTTCCATTTTACAATTCAAATGAAGAGTTTTAATGTGAAAAACTTGGGTTTGCGTTATCCTTCCAACAACAGCCAACAGCCTTCAATCGTTTAGCGTACAAACGGTTTTCGCACACAGAATAATATCAAAGTTATATTTTGACTAACCTCCGCGTTTCAATCAAGTTTCATTGACCAGTCTACTCGTGACAATGGTCAAAGTAACTTCGTAACTTCGAAACGTCGAGGTTACTCAGAATATTATTTTGATATTAATCTGTGCGCGAATAGACTCAATGTGTCGATACTGTTTTATAATCATTTATACTACATAATTATGTGTCGTCTAAATTAAATTCGTATTATCACAGGAGTGTACCAAGCTGACTTTGTTTATATTTACAATGGTAGTGATTATCACTTAGGGATAGACACGTGTGCGCGGTGGCCCAACGATTGGCTTTCTGCGCTGCAACTCGTTAATTCGATGCCTGCACGGAACAGGCAGTTGTGTGGGTAATAGCCCATGAGAGATATATGTCTATAAACTGTACCTACGGTACCGAATAAATCCCTATAAAACATTAAACCGTTTTTTACTTTCCGTATGGTGTTAAATTACATTAGAGCACCACTCTACCTCCACTCTAAACCAGAGGGATGGGCAGAAGCTTCCCTTCTGTGGTACTGCACCTATTCTGCGCTCACCAACTCCTCACTGCCAAGCGTGGTGAGCACGGCAAACTCCGCCCAAAGTAACGACCATGTAACCAGTTGTTTGTGGGGGAAGCCTTTGCTCAGCTGTGGCCGTCTTTTGGCTGATATGATGATGATAAACATTTAGAGCCTAACTTATAAATAGACGGTATATAATAGCTCGTCTTGCAGCACAAATATAATAGTGATAGTGTCCCCCCCCCCCCCGCGCTATGACAAACCAGATGGCATTACACTATGAGAATATCCAATAAGAAAGAAATGTTTTATTTCGGAATTGTAAAAAATGACAATAAAAACGATTTAGAGTACTAGACAGTTGCCATATAGACTATATATATATTGGATTTCATGGGTTAACATTTTTTGGGTGAAACCCTAATTCTTTTTCTAATATAAAAATAGCCCAAGTTACTCCTTAAGACATCAGCTCTCTGCCAGTGAAATTATCGTTAAAACCGGTCCAGCCGTTTCGGAGATAAGACAGAAGGATAAATAAACATATAACTACCGTATATACTTCCACATGCATTTGGTAAAAACCTGTTATTTTGACATTACAAACAGTCACTTCAATTTTATTTATTTGTATGTATTACAATCACTGTAATTTAATTTATTTGTATGTATAGATGAAATCAGCACGAAGTCATGAAAACAATCCGTGTGGTATCCGGATTAAGAATATAGCACCACTCCATCTCCTCCCATGGATGTCGTAAAAGGCTACTAAGCGATCCTAAACCAGGATGGGCAGCAGCGTCTCTTCTTTGGAACATTAGCCGTACTGCGCTCACCAACCCGCCTGCCAAGCGTGGTGAGTACTGGAAAATTATCATAATAATTCCCCCAAATTGATGACACAACAGTTGAAATCTATGGGGGAGGCCTTTGTTCAGCAGTGGATGGCAGCAGCAGGATGTCTTATGGCTGATATGATGATGATGAAGATAGGTGAAATAAAATATGTATGACTACAATAGTGCCGTAAAAGAGGAAAAAAATGCCCTATCCCATCCTATCTGCATTTGCTGCAATAATTTATGCTGCAGCGCTGGTACGATGCTGTGTGTCCTCTTTTTTCTTGGAATACTTTTCACTTTTTGCAACTCCAGCAAACATTGCGAAATCTTGGCAACCAGTGAGTTTACTGACTGATCTTTGCGCATCAATCCTTCTAAATACAAGAATAGATAATAAATAAGACATTTTAACAGCCACGGATACATGGAATCTCTTTGATGTCTACCAAACAGTATATTTCTAGGGATCACCGTATTTCTATTTTGCTACGAAATACTTGAGGTGACCGATATTTGATTGGCTTAATTAATAGATAGTTAATGTACCGTAGTGTTGAAATAATTCATATTTATTTTATACGTTTTTAATAGCTGATGACAAATTGGTCACACATTAATAGGATATTGACTTTTAATTTGACTGAAATTGATGATTATATTTTTTCTATATAGAAAAAATATAAACGTAAATCTCACATGCACGTTACCAACCCTGATTAGCTAAAGACAGCGGCAGCAGCTAAATAATTCGTAAAGATCTAGTTTTCATTTTGATCAACAACTAGCTTTACCCTGCCACGCGTTACTGTGGCTAAAATATGAGTCCCCTGATTTAATAAAAACATGCAAGTTTCAAAACGATCGGTAAAAAACTTTGCGAATTTGAACAAACGAAAATTAAAATTTTCTATTATAAATTTTGAAGAAACGAACATAATTATTTTCGTCACTTGATCACGAAAGTTATCCCTGAAAACCAGCGCTGTTCATAGATTATACACTAGTGGCGCTGTTGTCGAATTTCAACGTCACAGCATTATGCTGAGTGACAACCATGAAGGTGACAACCTTGTTTTGCACGGACACGACGCACAGTGTTTAATTAATTATTTTTGTTGTTTAGCTTTAAACTGCTAATGTTGTTTATTTGTTTTTTAACATATTTTTGTGGAAAAAAATTACGTTATAATTTTTGCCCTGGGTTCTGAGTCTTTTGGCCATATACCTAAGTATTATGTTGTGTTGCCAGTTTATTGCACTTAGGTTGTACTTGTGTGTCCTAAAAATGTTGTAATCATTTAAGTTGTGTGTGTCGTTATTGGTATAAAAATAAATGGTTTTCTTTCTTTCTTTCTATGGCGAAGCCAAGGTCCCACAGGATGCAAATCAAAAAAATTGTATTACGTAAGGCAGGACAGGACAGGCAGGCGAATGGCCTGCCTGTCCTACTTGTGGATGGAAGCATAGTTATTAGCGCCAGTAGCGATAATGTAGCTGTGTAAGTGTAATTTTGCCGTGTGGTGCCGGCTCAGAATGCCACCACCCCATCTCCTCCTATGGGTGTCGTAAAAGTCGACTAAGGGATTTGCCGGAGGATGGGCAGCAGCGTTCTTCGAGTACATTAACAACTCAACGTTGTTCGTTTGTCAAGCTCGGTGTTATGGCAATTATTCACGAACACATTTTAATAAAACAATTTTTAACGGATTAAATCTCGTGTATTATTGATTTTTGTTTTTCCTGACGTTTCGAAGACTTTACAGGCTTCGTGGTCGCAGTATGACTAAGGTGACAAGCATCGTTACAGATTTAAAAAGTTATTTTATCTACGTCTCACGTCAGGAAAAACAAAAATCAATAACACACGCGATTTAATTCGTTTAAAATTGTTTTATTATAATGTGTCCTAATAAATAAAATAAAAATCGAAGACATTACTATAATTCACGAACTCTCTATCTCCTCCCGCGGTTGTCGTAAAAGGTGACTAAGGGCCTCTGAACCAGAGGGATGGGTAGCAGCGTTACTTCTGTGAAACAGCTGCCATTCGGTGCTCACGGATCCGCCTGCCAAGCGTGGTGAGTACTGTCAAATGCCCCCAATATGATGACACAATTTTGGTATTGTATGGAGGAAACATTTTTTCTGCAGTGGAAGTCCTTTGGCTGATTCGATGATGCTCTCAAATACGACATATTCTATGTCGGTACGTACCTTCAGAACAACCTTGATGAAAGCTTACATAATAAATAATAGTTTAAAAAACTAAAATAAACACGCTTTAGTAGATAACCGAACTAATAAGTAAAAATAATTTTCAATAAGTTTAAATTACCAATAGTGATAAACAATAAAAAAGATTTAATTGTAAAAAAGCGTGGAGTTCTTTTTGAAGGGGGTGAAAATAGCGTAGAAAAATTCTGTTACATAAACTCATAGAAACATACCAAGCTACTAAAATCGTGTTAAAAAGGAAACTATTTATATGCACTTTTACTGCTATTTAGTCTCGTTACCAAGACGTTTGAGATTGGTTACTCTGATCTGGTGGCTCTGAATATTTATAAAATAATGTACGCGTTTATGTATGTCCAGGAACACAGAATATTTTGCTTAATTTATTTATTTATTTGTTTCAGGTAACAAGTTTTCCGTGTGGTGTCTCGATTCAGATAATAGCAACACTCTATTACCGTGTATTTAGTAAAAGGCGACTACGGTCTAATGCAGACAAAGCGTACACCGCACCCCCGGCTAGAGGTAAGAGGAAGGACACCGTGGGGTTTTAACTGGTTTGAGCCCGGAAGGAAGAGAAAATGGCAGTAGTAAATCAAGCTCCTATGCTACCACATTGCAGCCACCAATCACTCTGCAAAGCGTGGTTATTTCGTCCCTCTCACGACCATTCGCTTCAGCGATCGAACAGTACCAATTACACTTTCAGCAATAGACGAATTATAAATGTGATCTCTCCCTTAAATCAATGGCCGTCCACTACTGAACAAAGACCTCATATATTTTGTTATATACTTCCACTACGATCGGCTACAAGCATGCAACAACCATCTCCCAGCTACAAAATAAAATACATATACTAAAATGACAGAGTTAGCAAGCGACGCAGGGACGTTCTTCATTCGCTGACATTAATAAAGAACTCTACACCTGCGAGCAAATAAACATCTGCATTATTAAATATTGATCCAAGAGCCGGAATATGTGGAAATGGTTCCAATTCTCTGTGGAATACCACGTCGATGTGTGTTTATTTATCATATAGAAGTAAAAAAGTACTTCTGTTATTATCGATCTTCTAGTAGGGCGTGATGCTCATGTTAGCTAAACAGTGTTATTTGGTAGGTTCCGCACGATGGGTATATAGTTAAAAAAGGCTATACATAAATCTTTATGTGTATAGTGCGTATTGCATGTATGTACATTTATTGCACATATGGATGCTGGGCGTGGTTATGTAGTATAATTATTTCGGGAAGTATTTGTGGTGCATAGGCCTGGAGTATATGCAGGGGTGTCACTACTGGAAACTGGAGGACAGCTTGTGGGACGCAGCAATGTGACTTTGTTGAGGCGGTCGAATGTTGTGACCTCTCTCTTATACAGCAATGTTCCAGATTTTCGAACACGACGGAAACGCTTACCATCTGGTTATCGGATTACTCGTTTGCCCCCCACTAGTATAAATTGGCGATATTAGCTCATCTCCTACCACCATACAGTATTGTGAGATAGAAAGATTTACCTTCTGTTGTACTCCATGTCGTGTGATATCAAGAGTATATTAAGCACATCCTTACGTGCTCTAATAAATTATTATTATTATTAAAATAATATAAATATGAAAGAAAAAGAAAAAAAGATGTATCTACAAATCTGGTCATTCGTATTGGTGATGGCTTGAGTAGTTCTAATGTCAATTCGAGTTGCAATTATTACTTAGCGTCTATGAATGGTGGTGCCACCCATCCTTCTGGGTACCAATAAAAACATACTGCGATCACCAATCCACCTGCCAAGCACGGTGATCACGGCGATTGCAGTTGAGCTGGAAATGTATTCAACGGATGCTACCCATTGACCTTTCGCATAGTCTCCTTTTACGACACTCACGGGATGAGAGGGGGTGGTCCTACTTTTAGCCGGTACCACACGGTTAGTAGGTCATAAAATCAATAAATATCCATAATAATAAAGTCCCAAACAACATACCGCACTAAAAAACATCAAGACACGGTGAGTGATTACTGCGTGCATCGAAACTAATTTTTCATAAAAATTGTATGGACGATAAAATAAAATAAACTTTTTAAAATCTGCAACGATGCCTGTCCTCTTAGTCATCCTGCGACTACAAACTATTGTTATTACCGATATCTCTTGTTCGAACGTCAGGAAAAACAAAAATCTATAAATATACGCGATGTAATCCGTTTAAAAGTGTTTTATTATAATGATCTGAGACTGCCATAAAAAGTGCAGCCATAGAGAGTCCCCAATTATTGCTCGATTTGATTTTGGATTTAAATTCTCTAAAGGGCCTTTGCGTGTATAACACATGTCCTCGTGTAAACCTATCAAATGACCGAGTTCCGGTTACAGGGGTTATAAACTCCTGAATAGAGAGACATAAAATAATAGTCATAATAACAAAATAAAACACATACATTATTATGCCTCGTTTATTTTGTACTTTAAAAATAATTATTTACATTAAACCGTTAACCCAATGATATTATCATAGATATGTTACGTCCATACTAAATGGAGAGCAAAACTCAGTCTCGCTGCATGTAGGTATAAAGCTATAAAACTACGCACCTGGGCTGTAAGAAAGAAGATACAAAAACTACGGGAGTAAAAGAGATAGCTATCTAAAATTACAACACGTGTACTCGATGTCTCTGTCGCACCTGTGATAGAATATATGTGTTGTCTCTTTTCTTTGCTTGGCCTGTGTTTTGTTCGAGAATATTATTCTATAGATAATTTGAATAGTATTTTTATTAAAATATTTTATATAGTTTGTTATTCACGTGTGGTATGACATCTCTTGTTTCTTATTTATTTTTGCTTGATAGTTTGTGCATTTTCTATACGCACGACGGCATTGTTATTACATAATTAATAAAACAATACAGATTGTGACAGTGTGTGCTCGCTGTCCTGTCTTGGGTGAACTATTTGCGAGGTGCTACAATTGGGGGAATTTTGATTCTTACTTTTGGCATGTAACATATCTACTTGTTTTAATACATAATATCATTGAATTAACCTAAATTAATTATATTCATACCGGTCATATTTTTTTGGCATGTTTCTGTAAATATATTGAGATAGTGCCATTTTCTTGTTCAGCGGTTGTACTGCCACTGTGCTATGTTGTGGAGTACCCGTTTTCTCTGTAGTCGAAGTCTTTGCTCTAGCAATACTCTGCAAGTAAGACTCGTAGAGGCTCATACCTGAGAGCACATAATTATTTTCTGCAGGTTCTAAAGGGACGTTGATGGGGTCAAAAGGTAGTGTTAGCATGTATTTTCCGGGGTCTGCGTAGTAAGGCTGGCTATTTGGCGCTTTGGTTGTGGTGGAGGGTTTAGTTGTGTTTGATGTAGTATTTGGTTCTGGTTCTATGGTGGTGGGCCTGCTGTCTTCATCCCAAATTATGGAGTCTAGCCACCGGACGAAGCTGGCGACTTTGGGGAAGGCGTGCGTCTTGCTGTAGAGGGCGCAGGTGTTGATGAACGACGAAATGGCTACGAGGGTGTTGTTCTGTATGACAGCGCCGCCATTGTCTTTCTGCAACAAACACTTCCTGTTTATTTAACTAAAAATATATTTTGTATTTTATCAAGTTTACATGGTATCCATTGAGTTGAAATAGCTTAAAGAAACATATCCTGTTTAAACTTCGAGCGAATTAAGAGTAGTTTTTTTTTTTTCTTTTTTTTTGGGCTTCTCGCATACATTTCGGAAATGTGGTTGCTTAACCGGTCATTTGCTGGCGAAGCCAAAAGAGGCCTCCAGCCAGGCTTAAATTAAATATTAAAAACTAAGCAACTTTTGCTAAGGGCGCCCCCTGCGGGACACGGACCTCGGCTTAGGGCGTTGCTGGGGATATCAAGCTATTGTTTTGGGGACAGCTGGATCGGTATTATTTAAATTGTATTAGGGGACATTTAAAGCTACAGGCTCGGCACGGGCCGGCGCGAGCAAGAGACGGGAGGGAGAAGTGCTATCTTGAACGGGAAGGTGACGCGGCGATAGGCCTCCGCGACGTCGGTGAGGCGGGCATCCTCGGCGGCGAGGGCGGTACAACGGTCGGGTGTTTAGTGAACGAGACAACGCGAGTCTCTTCATGTGATCTAACGTGATTTTATCGTCTGGATCGACCAGAACGTGTCTCGGGCGGCGTACTCTACTGATACGGGAGGGTTCGTAGTCGGCGGCTGATACCACAAGGGGATTTGGGTGGGACAGGGCAGAATCGAGATAGCGTTTAGACGCTTGTTTCATAAATTGCCTGATGGTCGGCAAGTTAAGGTCGAAATGGAGTTGGTCGTTTCGCATGTACAGAGGCGCTCCGGTGGCCTTGCGCATGAAACGGGTTTGGAGGGTTTCGAATCTACGGAGTGGGTATGATTCAGCGTGTGCGAACACTGGGCTGGCATAGGTCATGATGGGTCGAATGCATGTGGTGTAAATTCTCACGTTATTTCTAGGGATAATTTACTACGAGCGTTCAGAATATAGTGAAGGCGACCGAGCACAAAGGCAGCGCGGGCACGCACCGTCTTTGTGTGGGGAATGAAGGTCAGTTTTTTGTCTAGGGTGACTCCAAGATACTTGGCGTGCGGTTCCCAAGGAACCGATTGGCCCAGCATCGAGATCTCCCTGAAGCGTGGGTGGTCGTCGCCTAATTTGCAAAATAGGACGGCTTTACTTTTGATAGGGTTAACTTCGATCCGCCATTTCCTAAACCATTTACCGTAGACGTTGGCTGTGGTTTGGAGGATCTTAGTTATACTATCGGGATTAAGAGTAGTATTTTATTTTATGTATTTATAGTGCATGCTTTTATGCGCCACTATACATAATTGTGTGCTTGATAGCATATTGCACGTATGACGTTTTGGATATTTATTATGAACTAGCTGGGATCCACGGTTTCACCCGCCTCTTAATTTAAAAGAAATGCAATTATTTTATATATAATTTAGAGTACTTCGACATATACACTTGACATAGAAGAGATTACCCGGAACAAACAGACAGACAGACAAAAAAATTAAAAATAGCTTTTTTGTTGTAGGTCCCGTATATACTTTCATATGCATTTAGTAAAAAGCTGTTATTTTGAAATTACAAACAGAAACTTCAATTTTATTTATTTGTATTGATTTGTGCATTAATAATATAATAATAACATGTGGTGCCGACTACAAATAGCACCAACCCATCTCATCCCGTGGGTGACGTAAAAGGTGACTATCGGATTAACCGTAGGATGGGCAGCAGCGTTCTTCGAGTACATACAACTAAACTGTGATTGCCAACCCACCAAGCGTGGCGATTATGGAAAAAGCCCCCCAATGAGCACACTAATAAACCCAGACCTGACATTGTGGCGATATTTGAGGGAGGCTTTTCTCCAGCTGTGGAATTTATTCAGCTGAAATGATAATGATGATGACTCTTTTTTTTAGTGCGTTATGTTATGAGGAACTTATTTTGGTATAAAACTAATTTTATTTGGATTAAATTTATATAGATATGCAGTTTTAAATTGTACCCTTTTTGTAATATCTGCTCAAGGGCGTAGCAGACCGACATAAGGTAACTTACATTCCGAGTTTTTTGTTTGTTTATATTATATTTAATAAGTGATTTTATATAACTTTAGGGTGGGCTGTTAGCATTCTGGGTAGGACTGGGCGGACTTATTCAATTTATTTTTTATTGGTCCCAGTGGAAATTCTTAATGAATTTCCTCTGCCCCGGGAAAGGACCAAGGCGTATTCCGAATTCCTACCGGCTAAAGCCACTGGGGTGATCATCTTCGGCACCTAAGGGAGCTCGTATGGTAACACTAGAGCCACCCACTGGTGTCACGCTTATAGGCACATCTCGGAGAGAGTGACTGTAAACCGTAAAGCGGTCAGCACAACCCGAGGGAGATGATAAAGGATCCCCCGAAGTGTGCATGTGCGCTGTGCTATGCTGCCCAATCTGCCCGCGAACTCAGAGACCCGCCGCCGTAGAGCGACGGCAGGGGGTTTCAGGCGTATAGAAATTAGGTACCACGGCGGTTGTTCCCCGGTGCCGTTCTCTTCCTTCGTCGCGCAGGACCGACCCTCCTCCGATCGGGGGATCTGCAGTCTTCTTCTGTGAGAGCGTCATGCTCCTTGCGATTGTCAAAAGGAATCCATTTTTGTCGCAGGTAACAGTACGGTTCAAAATTCCATCGTTTCTGTGCCTGTTGAGCAAGGCAGGCCTTGACGCGCACTTTGCGCTGATGATCGTTAAATTCATGGCGGACCCATTTGTCAAGCTTTTTTACCTTGTGAATTTGACTGCTGCTAATTCAGCCGTAGATTGAGTATCATCAGCTGCCACCATCTCCTTTAATTCGTAATTGTCGACCACAGTTTTCGGACGACCGCAGGGTTCATTTTTCAGATCAAAATTTCCAGAACGGAAGCGGCAAACCAATAATGGGTTATGCGTTCGTTTGTAGTGTTCGCTTTGTAAACGTCGTTCATGTTGCGTACCGCTTGGGCCGCGTGAGTGCTAAGACGGTACTCATATTCCATAATTATTCGAATTTTCAACATATCCCTGACGACGAAAAAGACTCAAATGTGATGGAAACATAACAGTAATCAATACACATAAGACTGACTGTGAATAATAAAAACCATGTTTAAAAATTAAATAATAAATAAATTGAAATGAAATCAGAATAGCCAATTGGCTTTTTGTTTTTTTTAAACATTGCCCGCACTAGCATTTCCCCTGTGTCGTGGGTGGTGGGTAGGGTCCTTTACAAACAGAAATTCCACACACAATACACACAGACCCGGAACAACTACCTGTAGATGCAGGTCGTACAAATATTTGTTCCGTGCGGGAATGGAACCCACGACCCGGTGCGCAGGAGCCGACACTATCAGCCACTGCACTAACCGTGCCGTCTAAATTAATACTTTTTAGTCACCAAATACGTCCGTTTTTCAAATAGTAGTTTCCCATGGCACGTTTATGCTGATGCGTATATCACGGACCGCACCCACCGTAACAGTAAAGCTAAGTAGATATAAGATAGAAAATATAAAAAAGACATTTATTCATTCAAACTTATGAACAGTCAAGACTTAAGTTGCCGCATTCTAAGATGTAGATTTCCTATGGAGAAGAACGGGTATGAAACTCCACTAAACATTTAACTGATTTTGAAAGCTGTTTTAACGTTAAAAAAATATTATTGCATTTATTGCGCAAAACTTGTGATATCATCACTATATCACTCCAATTTACTCCACAAATAAGAGTATATTTATTTCGATATGCCTTTATTTTCGTTGCAATGACATTTATAAATGATCTCATAAAACAATGGAACGGATGGAGCACCAGATGATTTATGTGTTTTGTGCTTCCGTGGGAACATCGAGTCCATGGAATGTTACTGTCGCTATTAACACCATACAGAATGATGTTTACTTTATCGTAATTGTTTTTTCTTTTGATGGGATTAGGCCACTTTTTCTCTACCGGTGAGTGTCGTTGACGGTAATATGTCAAGTCCAGACAGAACCTCAAACAAACAAATCACAATGTACTGCAGTCACAAATCCGTCTACCAAGGGTAGTGATTTTGGTATTCACTGATCTTGGTGGCTCATAAGTTCCTTGGCCCTTGCCCCATAAGGCCCTTGAACCAATGAGCATTTTCAAGCTACTATTAAGCCAAGTCGGAGGCCTCTAGGCGGCTTGAACAACTCCTACACAATGTTGACTACTAACCACATGAAAACAAGAACTGTAAAAACAAGTCAATCTCGCTATCTTTCTATGTGACACACTATGATAAAGACCACGAAATAAATATTCAAGTAAAAATAAGTTTACTACCCAATTTGGTATTCGCCCAAACTCGTCCTCATGGCTCACCGTCTCCAACGTGTGTTGAATAGCTTCGATCATGTCTTACGGCCGAAATTAATAATCAATTTAATCCGAAATCTTCAGATTTAAGATTTTGAAATTCATACGTTGTTGTGTTACGATCGCATTGTACATAAAAAACAGACATATCCGTAATCAGAAATCCAAATATTTTGGAACCATATTAATTTTTCACCGTTATTTCAATTCCGTGTTCAAGGATGTATTGATGTTATAGCTTAGGGAATTGTACAGTGCACTGCTGCAGTGGACGTTAACGGGCTGATATGTGTGATTAAATTATCGATCTGTAAAGTGATTAATTAACAAAATGGCGACATATTTAGTTCTTAATCCCATCGGAACGACATATAAGCAAAGGATAAATAAAATGTCTTTTCCCTCGTCGCGAGGTTCTCTACAGCGAAATTTATTGCTCGTTGCACAGTGATTGAGTAAAATGAATAGACTTTGAAATTTGTTTTATTAGGTAGGATGTGACACAATGGGGCGCTCCTAAGTGGATATATCGCGTCTTGATTTGTTTTTTCTCTTCAAATTCGGAATTTATTTTATTAATGTGCAAAACAAAACACATTGCTTTTAAAGATTTTTTGTGTGTGTGCGCGTTTATATGGTATTAAAAATAATTTCTTGTGGTGTCTGGATAGAATATAGCACCACTCCATCTCATCCCGTGGGTGTCGTAAAAGGCGACTAAGGAATTAGCCGGAGGATGGCCAGCAGCGTACTTAATATACATAAAACTAAACTGCGATCGCCAACCCGCCTGCCACGCGTGGCGATTATGGTAAAACCCCCCAATGAACACACAACACACTAATGTCGGTAGTTTTGGTGATCTTTGAGGGAGGCCTGTGTCCAGCAGTGGACTTTGTTAGGCCGAAATGAATAGTTACGTATAAATCACGATAAATTTCCAATGATGGAACTTAATTGTTGTTGTTCACACCCATATCTTTATAGAGACGAATTCTTTAGCTATTTTTATTAATCTGCATATCGACTATGCTCGTTCTACCTAACTATCATCATCCCAAAATACTCTAGACAAAAATCATCACCATTTTAAGAGTAGCAAAAATCAAACGAACCGCGCTTCTCAGTTGATTGATGAAATAAAGTACTAGGCAGACAGACTAGATAGGATCTATATTCTATTTGTCGTCTCTTGACATGCGCATGTCGGCTTCAATAAGATTATTTTATTCTTTTTGGAAGTGGAATTTGACGGCACGGTTGGTGCAGTGGTTGATATAGTCCACTGCTGCGCTCCGGGTCGCGGGTTCGATTCCCGCACGGAACAAATATTTGTACCATCTGCAGATAGTTGTTCCGGGTCTGGGTGTATTGTGTGTGGAATTTCTGTCTGTAAACGCACCCACGACACAGGAGAAATCCAAGCGTGCGGCAAGGTTTTCTAAAAAAAAAAGAAAAGTAAGGAGCTGCACCTCTACCGATAGACCGCCGAACGCGTTCACATGCGGAAAACAAATAAAACTAAATGAAGTCCCAGAAACATATCTTCTGTAGTAGTACGCATTTATAGATATCAATAAAATATATTAAGATAGCAGTGTATTGGTGTACACAGTTCAATTTACAAAACGTTAGTATCTTAAGGCAAGGTTCTGCTTGAGATTGGAGACGTAAATCGGACTTAATGCATAGAGTTGCCTTCCATCACGATATATAGAAAGAAAGAAAGAAAAACATTTTATTGGCTTACAGCAGCGTACACATAGACACAGGAAATATAAAACTACTGACTATACTGGAAAAAGAAAATAAATAAAACTTTTTAGCAAAAAATGCTGTGTGGTGCCGGCTAAGAATGTCACCACCCCATCTCATCCCGTGGGTGTCGTAAAAGGCGAATATGGGATTAGCCGGAGGATGGGCAGCAGCGTGCTTCGGGTACATTAACAACTGTACTTGGATCGCCAATTCACCTGCCAAGCGTGGTGATTATGTCAAAACCCCCCATTGAGACACAACACACCCAGACCGGTCGTTGTGGCGATCTTTGGGGGAAAGGAGGGTTTGGCTGAAACGCTTTAGAAAAATGTGTCAGGGGTGTGCACGGTTGAGCAACTTTATTTTGAAGAAAGCAGAGATAAAATATATCACCTTTATAAGATACAATCTCATAATACATTTATTAGATCAGCCTACCGAAGTGTTAATAACTCTACAATTATTATTGAATCAACCCTTTGTCTAAAAATAAATTTTACGTGGCAAAACGAGTTAGCACCTAGTTTTCGAGGCTAGTAATCTGATTATTAGATCAGCTCCCAGAATACATTAATTCGCAATTACGAAGTTAACAAAATTGCTACAAATCAGTAAAAAGTTATTGATTTTCGTTCCTGTATTTAATAGCGGTGACCCAGTTCTGGCCTTTCTTATTGTAATTTCTGTTTGACTTTCAAACTCTTTGTTTACTTTTGGTAATGTTGTATTGATTGTTTAGATCCCAATGGAAATGTTTTTAATGCCACCTCGGCTTTTAGTTTTCTAAGAAGAGATTAGAGGATCATACAGCAGATGTTTGGAAAGTATAATCTGGTGCTGTGATAATTTAAAGTTTACTTCTTTTCATCTCATAATTCGCTCTTTAGACCCTTTGACCCGAAAAGTCACATCTTCTACTGGTGGGTTATGGAGATAATTGTAAAATAGAAATATTAATTAATGATAATTGTAAAATAATAAAATAGAAAAAATTGTGTCGGTGACAGTCAAAATCTCAATCATTTTTTAAGTCTTTGTAAACACTTTTTTATTTAGTTTTTATGTTATTTTGTTATAATCCACGTCCACGCATGCACGTTAAAAATACTGTTGTTTTTAAATACCTAAAAATAAAAGTCACTTCCCAGCAATTATTTTTGCTCAATGTTACTTAGATGCACAGAATGCGTAGATATCGGCTTGGTGACGTGCCTTTTTATACCTCGTATATATTGACCTTAATGGTCTTGTCTGTTTCTGTGTTGAAAACCTTCCGCGTGCAGGTCGCGTATAAGCTTGGATAAATCAATCGAAAAAAGGAAAACTTAGGGTTGTTATCGAACAAGAACAAATCAACGAACGAAAAACTTTATCGAACGCTCCGATCAGTTCAAGAATTTGGAGCGGGCCAAACGCATCACCGAACGCGGTAAACGTGTAGTTTACTATTACGTTTCGATTGTGAAAAGCAACACGTACTGGGGATGGTACAACCTAAAACTTTTCGTGACGATTAATTATCATAGATAAGTCTAACTATCAAGAGCAACGTTGACGTGTAACCCATGGACCACCTGATTGGTGCAACGTTGCTCGTACCTCGTGATTCAACTAATCCACGTAGGAGTTATTTATGTTTATAAGTATGTGATGGATACATAGACAACACAACATACCCTGCAGAAGTGTCTGTTAGGATCTTGTACACCTCCTACGCAGACGTAGTGTCCTGGTACCATCTTGTTGTTACTCTCGCATATCGACGGGTCTATCACGGGAGCATTTACTACTCGCATGTGCTGTAACAGAAAAAAGTTCTTTAAATCGAATTGAAAAAAATACGTGACGAATAAAATGTAATTATTCTATTTATTTAGGTAATATTTAATATCAAAGAGATGCTATTTATATTGAAAGATACATAGAAACAGTTGGCATTCCATCGAAAGAATAATTTGAAAAATGATTTGAATGTGGAATAAGTGCTCTTTTCTTTATTTTTTTTTTTTTTTTTTTTTTTGTTGGGCTTCTCGCATACATTTCTGGGAAATGTGGTTGCTTAACCGGTCATTTGCTGGCGAAGCCAAAAGGCCTCCAGCCAGGCTTAAATTAATTATTAAAAACTAAGCAACTTTCGCTAAGGGCGCCCCCTGCGGGACACGGACCTCGGCTTAGGGCGTTGCTGGGGATATCAAGCTATTGTTTTGGGGACAGCTGGATCGGTATTATTTAAATTGTATTAAGGGACATTTAAAGCTACAGGCTCGGCACGGGCCGGCGCGAGCAAGAGACGGGAGGGAGAAGTGCTAACTTGAACGGGAAGGTGACGCGGCGATAGGCCTCCGCGACGTCGGTGAGGCGGGCATCCTCGGCGGCGAGGGCGGTACAACGGTCGGATGTTCAGTGAACGAGACAACGCGAGTCTCTTCATGTGATCTAACGTGATTTTATCGTCTGGATCGACCAGAACGTGCCTCGGGCGGCGTACTCTACTGATACGGGAGGGTTCGTAGTCGGCGGCTGATACCACAAGGGGATTTGGGTGGGACAGGGCAGAATCGAGATAGCGTTTGGACGCTTGTTTCATAAATTGCCTGATGGTCGGCAAGTTAAGGTCGAAATGGAGTTGGTCGTTTCGCATGTACAGAGGCGCTCCGGTGGCCTTGCGCATGAAACGGGTTTGGAGGGTTTCTAATCTACGGAGTGGGTATGATTCGGCGTGTGCGAACACTGGGCTGGCATAGGTCATGATGGGTCGAATGCATGTGGTGTAAATTCTCACCTTATTTCTAAGGGATAATTTACTACGAGCGTTCAGAATATAGTGAAGGCGACCGAGCACAAAGGCAGCGCGGGCACGCACCATCTTTGTGTGGGGAATGAAGGTCAGTTTTTTGTCTAGGGTGACTCCAAGATACTTGGCGTGCGGTTCCCAAGGAACCGATTGGCCCAGCATCGAGATCTCCCTGAAGCGTGGGTGGTCGTCGCCTAATTTGCAAAATAGGACGGCTTTACTTTTGATAGGGTTAACTTCGATCCGCCATTTCCTAAACCATTTACCGTAGACGTTGGCTGTGGTTTGGAGGATCTTAGTTATACTATCGGGACTGCTACCAGAGTAGAATATGGCCGTGTCATCTGCGAACAGTGCTAATTGGGTCGTATTAGCAGGTCTTTTGGGGAGGTCACTGGTGTACAGTGTGAACAATAATGGGGCTAGCACGGATCCTTGTGGGACTCCGGCTCTAATGGGGTGGGGGGAAGAGAGAGCGCCCGTGATTCGATATCGGAAACTGCGATTTGACAAGAAGTCTCGTATGATGAGAACGAGACGGTCAGGCACTCCGAGTTGGTACA
Source organism: Diloba caeruleocephala (assembly GCA_947459985.1). Taxonomy (NCBI): domain Eukaryota; kingdom Metazoa; phylum Arthropoda; class Insecta; order Lepidoptera; family Noctuidae; genus Diloba; species Diloba caeruleocephala. Next base: position 6,470,763 of record OX381627.1, on the reverse strand, counting down.
ACTTATATAATAAGCCATTGTGCCAGACTTTGTCAAATGCTTTCGCAACATCGAAAAAGAGGACTCCCGTCATCAGGCCGCGTGAGAATCCGAACGTGATGTGTTCAACTAGTCGGTGGACTTGTTGTACACACGAGTGTTTGGTTCTAAAACCAAACTGTTCGTCGGGAATGAGTTTCTTGGAATCGGCATAATCCTTTAATCGGGAATAGATAATCCGCTCATAAATCTTCGTAAGAGAATTGAGAAGGCTTATGGGGCGATAGCTGGAAGGCTCGCACTTGGGCTTACCGGGTTTGGGAATACCGATAACGGTGGCCTGTTTCCACGTATGCGGAAATAGGTTATTGTTTAATGCCGCATTGAAGATGACGGTCATTAAGGCGATAAGGCGTTCGGGGAAGAGTTTAATCACCTTGTTGGTGATACCGTCAGAGCCGGGGGCTTTGCGAGGGTGAATCTTTTTCACGAGATTTCTGACCTCGTCTGCCGTGACCGGAGGGAGGGGGTCGTCAGGGTCCTCGGCAGGCGGAATAGCTGCTCTACGTTCGACTTCAGCGTCAACCTTTTTGAGGTGAGCTTGGTCTACAGGTAGAGTGCTTGGGGAACATTGCGCTTCTAGACTGTCAGCTAGGCATTCGGATTTTTCGTCGTCATCAAAGGCCGGCCTTTGGTTGGGACGGTTGAGGGGGGGGACAGCATTGGATATTTCGGATTTGAGTTTCCGTTGCAGATGCCAGAACGCAAGGTGGGTTGGCTCTAAGTCGCCCAACATCTTATCCCAGTTAGCCTCTCGGCACTCCTTGATACGTTCCTTGACAGCACGCTGCAGGTGGCGCATAAAGAGGCGATTGGGTTCGCTGGGAAAAGATGAGTACGCTCTAAGGGCTGCGTTCTTCTCCGTCATCAGTGCACGTACATCGTCAGGGAGTTTCATGCGATGGTCTTCCATCGCAGGAACTCGCCGTGAACACTCGTCCACGACGGACTGTACATGCCCGGTGAGGGAGTCGATCGCGCCTAGCGTGTCTGCGACTGACGTTATGCATTCGGGAATTCTATCTAACTGAGCGGACGAGGGGTCGTTGAGGCGTTGCCTAACTTTCCTCCAGTCCGTCGTCACAATGGTCTGAGGGGGTAGCCCTGTGTCCGTGGGGCCAAAGCGGGAGGTGAGGTGAAGGATCACAGGACGGTGATCGGAGTCTAGCTCTTGTAGTACTTCAATGGAATGCAACTTGAGGTTGACATTCATTAGAAGTGCTATGTCGAGTATATCCGGGCGATGATTAACATTGCTGGGGTAGTGAGTGGGATACATCGGGGCGATGATGTCAAAATTGAGGAGGTTACTGAGGGAGTATAATTTACTTCCTCTGTGGTTGTGGGTGAGACAGTTCCAAGACTCATGTTTGGCATTGAGATCTCCCGCCACTATGACGGAGTCGCCTAGATCGAAGAGTGCTTCGAGATCCGATTGGATTGGATCGTCTTGGGCATTGGGGGATTGGTAAGCCGACACTATAGTGATCGGTTGATGACCTGTCATGCCTATTCTGCACACAGATGCCTCTAGATTGGAAAGGGACGGGGTATCTAGGGGCATGCAATAAAGGGATCTCTTATAGTAGATAAGAGTGCCTCCTCCACGGGAGTGGGTCCTATCGTTGCGCACTATATCATAGTTTGCAATTCTAGGGTTCCTGTGAGAGGGTTTCAAAAAGGACTCTTGTATCAACATAATGTCAATAAGGTGGTCGCGGAGGAATAAGGCGATTTCGTCTTTTTGGCCATTAATGCTGTTGGCATTGAAGATGCCTATTTTAAGGGATCGGGGTTTTATTCTGCACCTGCTTTGTGAATCCATTACGGATGAACGCGGTAGGAGAGGAGGGCGGATGAAACATCAGCGAAGTCGCTGAGAACTAGCATGAGGCCGTATTGGCCCTGGTTTGCCCTAATGGCTGCGGCCATTTGGGCGACTCTGTTCGGGTCGACAGAGTTGAGAAGACCGAGGCAAACTGAGAGGTCGTCAGTTTTGAGAAGGGGTGAGGGAGGGGCGGCCCTCTGAGAGTGCACTTGTGGTGCGGGTTGGTTGTACGGCACGGGAAGGTACGGTGCCGTATGGGGGGCGGTCATCAGCGAGGGAATCGCTGACGCTTGGGTCGCCTGTTGGGTCAGTAAACTAGGCCTCAGGGCGGGGAACGCTTGCTGGTGATTCAGCGCGTTCCACGGCGATGGCCTTTGAGGGCTGAGTCGTTGGGACGTGGGAGGGGCCTGAGAGGCGTAATGGGCGGCCGCGAAGGCTTGGGTAGCGGCTTTGCGCTTTGCTGCCTTGTTGTTAGCGCGCGGTGCTTTGGGGCATCCACGATAATTCGCGGGATGACCCGACTCACCGCAAAGCACACAACTCGGAGGCTCTGTGCATTGCGTGCGATCTTTGGGGCGATCGCAGTCGGAGGTGCTGTGGTCACCTAGGCACTTAACGCACCTAGGTTTGGCGTAGCAGTGTCGCTGCGCGTGACCATAGAGTTGGCAGCGGTGACACTGCCCGGGAGGACCATAACGATGGGGAGGTTCGATTTTGATGCCTGAGAGGTGGCATACAGTCTTGATATTAAAAATCTTCCGATCATTATCGGCGGTCTTTTCGCATATGGCGAGGACCATATCGTAAGCTTCACCGCTGCGACCAGCGTGCATGCGATGAACTTCGAGGACGGGGATACTTTGCGACAGAAGGTCGTCTTTGATGGAGTCGGTGTCGATCTCCTTGGGGATGCCTTTAAGGACTACCCGGAGTGGGCGTTCCTCAGCGAGAGAGTACGTGTGAAAGTACACGTTCCTGTCTTGGAGGGCACGGGTCAAAGACCTGAAGTCTTGGGCAGTGGGAACTGCCACTTTGACCCCGACGGCTGTGGTGCGGGCACTTAGGTAGTTAATACCTAGCTCTATACACATTTTGGACACGTCATTCCACTTGTCCTTGGCCTGAATGTATATAGCAGGCGGTTTTTTGTCCTTTTTAGGGACCTTGGCGGGCTGGGATTGGGAGTTAGCGGGGGTAGGGGTAGGGGGAAGACTGGCCTGAGAAGAGGCCGTTGTGGGGACAGGGGCAGAGGGCGGAGCGGAGGACGAAGCCTCGTCCGTTTTCGGGGCTTTAGCGGGCGCTGCTTGAGCAGAGGACTTGGCCTTGCGGGCCCGCTTTTTACGGCTACCGCTGACGAGTTGGAACTCGTCAGAGGCCGAATCGGAGGAGGGGATTTGGGGGGGAGGGGGAGAGTCCTCGGTCTCTGACATGTCCGACACGTCAGAGAGTATGGGCATGTCGGCTTCGGGGGACGTGGAGGCGTTCGTGCTGGCGGTGGGGAGGGGGGCTTTTGCCTGAGGGGCGGATGATATGCCGGCATCTAGTTCGGGGGTTGTGCCCCTTTTTTTGGGTTCGGGATAGGGGGGCTGCACTTTTGTGCCTGGCTCTAGTGGGGAGAGAAGGTTGCCATACTTGGCAACAAAGTAGGGGTCCTTTAGGAGGATCTCCCTAATATTTTTCCACAGCGTGGCGTCGTCGGCCATTTTGTTTATAAAACAAAATGGCGGACGGGGGGACGAAAACAAAAATACGCTATAAGCGCGGAGGAACAAACGCGATTTACGCGGTCCCTAACCTCCCGGGTTGGATGGGCCCGGGGGTGTGTAACAAACCCTCCCTGCCGGGTATAGGCAGGGAGGTGTGAGTACCTGTGGTGAGCCCTAAGCTAGTACCATCCGTGGCCAGTCTTAATGGGCAAACGGGTCCCTGACAGCTCTTTTGCAAGGGGCGATAAGGTATCGCCCGCAAGAGACTGTATAATCTGAAAATGTAGACTCGAACTAGGGTCGACTAGGGTAGCCCCCAAGGCCGGTGGTCCTAGTCCGCTGCCGACTAACTGCTTTGCCCTGATGGGGCTAGGCGGGTGTGCCGGGTCAACACCCCACTCGGCTTCGTTGGCACCGTAAGGTATCCGCCGAGGACCACCAAACAGTGGTTTTTCCCTGAAGGGGCACAATAACTCGATGAATTTAATCGGTCAAAGAAACAAAAATCAGTAGTCGCCTTGAAAAAGGCAACGCGTGATTTAATTGAAGTGACTGCAATCCGACGGGACGGATTGCGAACAAACACTACACAGCACACTGATCGGGGAGCGCGAGCACTGCACGACCGTCTGCGGCGAGCGTCAGACACGGAATCCACTTTTCTTTATGCTTGTCTTTACCGTGTTATCGAAAAAGCTTGCTACATGTCACGACTTCCAATGGTGACGAATAAAATATATGAGAGTGAGCAATAAATATACTTATTTAAAGATAATATTTTCTATATTTGATACGATATAAAACGACGTAAATAAAGTTTATACGTAAATGCAATACAATTTTTCTAGCTCGCAATTGACGAAATTACGTATATAATGTTCAAATTTCATTTAATATTGACAAATAGAACATTTTCCGTAATAATTTCAAAGGTCCGAAGCAGTCAGTTTTAACCGAACAAAAATGCCTTAAGACAGGATTTTGGCGCCAAACGTTGCGATCGATGTACCTAACATTTGTTGTTGATTTTGATTCTGGTTCACTGACTGTGGTCGAAAGAAAACAGAGAGACTCTTATTCTAAAATCTTAGATTAGTAATAAAATCTTACGTTAGGATTGCACTTGATAAAGATTAGACAACTCTGTCTTAGCCTTCGGAAGTCACAAGTAAACGAACTCAAATATTTAAATTAAAAAAAAATATGGACCGCGCAGTTGTTCTTAAAAATACATTACTCATTTCATAAGTACAAAAACTGAGTCCCAATCGGCATTCTCCGGAAATTCATGTCTGCGTCTCGCCCTATTGTTCAATAGTCCAGTCATTATAGTAAGTTCACCTCGGAATTCGAGATACCCAGCTGTAAGTCTGTAAATACTTGTATATTGACACCCTAAAAGTTGTCTCAAAACCTACATATGGTAGGGTGTAAACAACTATTAAATTTCAAGGTCAAAGGTCACAAAAATCGGTTTTTTGCGCTTTTCTTGGAAATATCTCATTTCCTATGGGTTTTTTGCTATTTGTATTTATTATCAATATTGTAGAATACAAAATTCTCTAATAATTTTCTCTATAAATTTAAAAAAAAAAAAGTGATATTTGACCTTGAAATTTAATACTTGCTTACACCCTACCATATGTAGGTTTTGAGACAACTTTTAGGGTGTCAATATACAAGTATTTACAGACTTACAGCTGGGTATCTCGAATTCCGAGATTAAATCTTACCTAATTTAAGCTTAAATGACTGGACTACAAGCGTGTCCAACCTTTTTCCTGCACAATTTTATCTTATATCATATAAATGGATGGCACCTAAATCTTTAGCTTTTGGTATCTTTGTGATCTCATATTTTAGGACTGTAAAGCGGTCACCCCCTCTAGTGGAGGACAGGCGGCTGTAAAAAGGCCGCCCCCCAGGCACTTCTGGGAATAATCATTAATCGGACATAAATTTTCCTGTTACTTTATTGTCATAATCGTATATAATAGCCCTATCATTGTCATGCATATGCATTTTACAAAATATCTACACAATATAGTCACGGCATATCATCGGAGTGGGGCACATGGGCCCACACCTGCCGCATCTCAACCTACTGTGACAGTGTTTTAGAGCAAATTACTATTAGACGTGTTAATAATATGGCATCTAAAGTTATGTTAAACTAAAATTATGCCAAACTAAAATATCGCAATTTAAATTTGTAACAGGGAAATCAATATTAATACTATCTAATCTTAATATATACATTACGTGTCACGTTGTTTGTCCGCTATGGACTTCTAAACCACTGAACCGATTTTAATAAAATTTTGCACACTGTGTGCATTATTATCCAACTTAAAAGATAGGATAGTTTATATCTTAATTTACTATTTGTTTATGATCTGACAAGGAGTCATAATTATCTAATAGTTCGATAAGATTCTATACAGATGGCTGTATAAGGTGATTAGTTGAGTGGATTGAGTAAGTATCCAATAGATAGCGCTATGTTAAAAGTACTAACGTTTATGTAAGATACAATTTATTAGTTTAACTGGCCACATGATGCTGAGGCCAAAGTATAAGTTAAAGATAGGATAGTTTATATCTCAATTCATAATCGCAATATTATTTTATTGCGAATTATTTGTTTATTATCTGACAAAGAGTCATAATTATCTGTTAGTTCGATAAGATTCTAACAGATGGCGGTATAAGGTAATTAGTTGACTGGATTGATTGGACCCGGTAAGTGTCACTGCAATCGGGTTTGCATGTACCCGTGCGAAGCCGGGGCGGACAGCTAGTATGCCTATAATAACCGGTGGGTTGATTACGTTATGCACAGATGGTCGATGCCGCTGTCAAACGTCATTTTGGTACGATGTATTTGCCGATAGAGATTAGACAGGCAAAGATCTCTGAAGCACAATCTATCAGACGATCAATGAACTACAAATTGCATCCTCGCCTTTCAATTTCAGGTGGTTTGCAACGGTGTGTGCTAATTTATTTTCATTTCATTTTCATTCTTAAAGAAAAATGATTCTAACTTACATAGCTAAATATCTCTTAAGTCAAATGCTCACCCCACTAGGAGTCCATGCGATGATATGGGCCAAAAATCCCAGCGTGATCTCGTCGTCAGGATTTGGCAGCTGTACGTTCTGCAGTTGGGAGCTATACACCATCGGTGTTTCTAACTTAACTGCTGATACTCTAAGGTCGAAGTTGTTTACTAACATTTTGACCTGAAAAAAGGGAAGACGAGTTATAAAACTAAAAATAACACTTTGGTTGGTTAACTTTTGCTTTAGAAAATCGAAATATAAACGCAATAAAACGCATTTTTTCATTTGCAGAGGTTATTACCGTCCGGCGTTTCTGGTAATACTAAATCGCAGCATGCATAACCATGTCAAGTGACAGGATTTCATGCTTTACATTGGTGCAGCAGTATTAAGTACAAGACGAATAAATAAAATTATACGAATCAAAGGAAAACCATGTCTTTGGATTTGATAATTAATGTTATTGAAGATCAATAACATTAACAAATTCTATTACATATAAGCTGCTGAACAAGTCAACTTATCACTCTAGTAGAAGACTGCAGTGAACAGTGCCGGAGTGTAAGGCTTAGAGCGCACGGGCAACTTTTCTCACCGTGACAATTACGTCACTCTAATTAAGTCCGTGGATCGGTTTGGAGGTGCGCGCACGTTACGCCGTGACGATTTATATGAGTCAAAAACTCAAACTCAATTTTTTTATTTCATATAGGCCCTAATAGGCTCTTACGAAAAGTCAAGCTAAGTGCATGATGAAATCCTCACGGTTACAAAGTCACCCGTGCGCCCTAGCTCTAAGACATTAATCGTTTGCCCGTCAGATACGCTCGTAGCGCGCTGGCGCGAAGGTTTCACTAAAATATGGCTAGTGGATACCGTTATCATTCTCTCTACCACCTTCGTTATGGCATGACCATATTTGTAACTGAAATTTTGTTTAATTCAAATATATTGACGACCACTGCTGAACTCGTGCCTCCCAATGATTTATTTAATAAATGAACACACGGCATAGTGATAATGCATTGTTCACTGCCAAAGTCACTAAACTTGCCATAATTTGGTGATTATATAATGTTATTATTAGTCCACTAAAGAAGGACGCGGCTGCCCATTCCCTTTTCATAATTCCTTCGTCGGCATTTAAGCCTCTCAATGGTGAAGAGGGGTGCGCTATTCCCAGGAAGTATTAGGTCTATTTGATTATAAATGGGCTCAATTAGTTGTACGTTTGATAAAATAAAGTTTAATGACAAAATAAACAAGACGTCAACTATCTCGACTAATTAGAAACCTTTTCTTAAATGTCAATTTACTCCAATTAACTGAAGAGTCAATTCCAATTTGTTTTCACAGATTGTTGAATATATCCAAATTGGAATAAGAAAATGATCTGGCTTGATACAAGATCGAAGGACCAGTTTTTTTAGGTATTCGGGCTTCAAGACTAAACACGTTAAGAGCTAAAATAATTGTCACTAGCCAACTCAAAATGTACGTTTTTTCACTGCAGACCATATTGATGATAAATATAAGGAAGTATATGTAATTAGGCCTCAAAAATACGTCAGTGAGTTGTAGATACTAGTTCAAATGTTAAATATAGCTTTAACAATGTTCCTTAATAACAAATAATTTGAAAAGGTTTTAACAAATATGGATTTTGAACAGTTCCATCCATCCAACGACATACTCCAAAAAGACATGATTTAATCAAATTCATACATCCGAGATACTCACATGGTAAGTATACAGGACCATAAACGAAGGCGCTAAGCGGCTCATTACCGACGCCCCGGGTGTTGCCATAAACATTTTACACTCTAAATAAAAACGGTTGATAACAACGCTCATTTGGTTACGTTATTGTATTTTGATGGTAAGCAAATGTGTATTTGGTTTTGGGGATTTGATTTGTTAGCCCGTTGGTGAACGCTTCTGTTGTTGCTGGATTTAATGGTAGATGAGACTGATACTAGAGGAATGGGCAGCAGCGTCCCTTCTGCAAAACAATAGTCATAAGGCGCTCACCAACCTGCCTGCCAATTGTGGTGAGTACTTGAAAATGTCAAAATAACGACACAATTGTTGAAATCTATGGGGAAAATATAATAATGTCACATTAAAGACTAATTAATGTGACATTATCAATATATAAATAGTAAAAAATAGTAACAATATATAATTAAATACATACATTTGTGTACATAACTACATTTATAATATATATTATGTACTTATATATATATGTGTATAATGTGATATATATATATAACACATTAAATAATAGAAAAATCAATGCTGAGATGATTCTGTCAGTGTATTGATAAAGTCCGTGTGGTGTCCGGATTAAGAATATAGCACCACTCCATCTCCTCCCGTGGATGTCGTAAAAGGCGACTAAGGGAATATAATCCAGAGGGATGGGCAGCAGTGTCCCTTCTGTGAAACGGTAACCACACTGCGCTCACCAACCCGCCTACCAAGCGTGGTGAGTATTGGCAAATACCCCCCAAAATGATGACACAGTTGTGAAAATCTATGGGGGAGGCCTTTGTTTAGCAGTGGACGTATAAATGGCCGATATGATGATTGATAAAGTGCTCACGCACTTTTATTTTAAAAGAGTAGCAACCTGGTAGCCTTCCTGATATCCAGAGGGAGCGTATTCCATAGAAGAATAGACTGTACGAAAAAGGAAGAGCGAATAAAGTCAGAGCGGTGAGTAGGACATTGTAAGAGACGATTGTTTGAGGAGCGAAGATTTCTGATATGATTGGAGCTTAGAGCTTAGATATTGGAATCGAGAAGTAAGATAAGAGGGCGCAGAAGGATATCATTCACTATATCGATAACTATGCTAAAGGATACAGAAAAAAACACGAAGGACATAACGGGAAATGGATGTTTGTGATTTACAAATAACTTTGACAGTAGAGATCATAAAAAATTATTGAATGTTTTTTCTTAGACTTATAACCTATAAACCAAACAGGAAAGAAAAGTTGGATAAGGAAAAACACATTTTATTCAATTAACTGTAAGAAAATAACGAGATGATAGAATAATTAATAAGTATGACGATAAAGTGACGAACGAAATTCTGAGAAAATGATAAGATACGAGTACGAGCACCATTTATAACGTCATTCGTCTCTTATACCCAGTAATTTCACTAGCCATAGTGCCTTTCTAATCGTAACACATTAATGTTTAAAGTATAAACATTACTGGTTAGCGGCAAATATCTATCCCTGGGGATAAACTTTTTAAACGTCCCACATTAAGATTTCTCCTGTGTCGCGGGTGCGTTTACAAACACAAATTCCACACACAATAACACCCAGACCCGGAACAACTACCTGCAGATCGTACAAATATTTGTTCTGTGCGGGAACCGAACCCACAAATCGGTGCGCAGCAGCCGACTGTATCAGCCACTGCACCAACCGTGCCGTCAATTTAATCGGCCTTGCAATAAGAGACCTACTACCTGTACAACAAATACTAATTTCGGCTTCTGCACAACGACATAATGTTAGTCAATACTTCGGTTTTCATTACAGTTATAGCATAAAAAATCCATAAACTGCCAGCAAAGAGCTCTATGTACAGGGGTAATGATTTGTATATTTCTTAACAACCCAATACACACATACTACCTATAAATAACTGCTTTACAACTTATATTAAATAAGAATATGAAAATACAGCTTAGGGAAACTCATAAAAAACATCCATAGCTCTACGGAATTAATTTAATTTAGAAAAATGTTACTTAAAAACAAACTTTACCTGATAGAGAGCCCCTCCCTTGTTGTTATAAGAGCTGCCTGCCCTCACTGTGAAATAGCTGAGATTCCTGTGCGTCACATAGGACGATATAATGCCCCTGCGAACAAAACAACGTAAACCCTTAACATAAATTTGGGAGAACAATGTTAAACAAAAGTGTGACTCGATTCTGGGTCGAGTTTTGAAATGGGTTTCGGTCAAATAATTTTGTCGAAAATGAAAAATGTTGATGCCTTATTTATGAAAATAGCACTTTGGAGTCACTCATCATGTAGGGTCAACTGATGAGTATGATTACAGGCTACCAGATGTGTTGTAATAAGCGATGTACACACGAAATATGAGCTGTGTATCTGTCTCTGAGAGGGTGTGCGAAAGGAATAGGAATGGGTCTTATAGTCACGTTTCATTTTAGTTATTTATTTTTATTACTTTGCCCACAATAGGATTTCTCCTGTATCGTGGGTGCGTTTACATTAATGTTTAAAGTACACACAATACATCCAGACCCGGAACAAACTACCTGTAGATCATACAAATATTTTTTCCGTGTGGGAATCGAACCCGTGACCCGGAGCGCAGCAGTCGACTGTATCACTACTGCACCAACCGTGCCGTCTTGGTGTTTGTACATACGTACATATATACACGAACGCAAAGAATAATGCTTCTTTACGGATTTCAGTAGTATCTAAGAGAGACGATTATAATATCATACTGCATGAAATCATTAACTTGCCGAACCGTTGCTGAAGAAATCAATTCGAGGTCTGGGTGTATTGCGTGTGGAATTTGTGTTTGTAAACGCACCCATGACACAGGAGGAATCCTAGTGAGGGGCAAAGATTAAAATTCTCTTATTCTTTTATGTGCAGTTTTTTAGTAAGACACACGCTATCTCTAATATCCTAAAGTTTTATCTGTATTCGTTTACAAAACGCTATTTAAGGAAAAAATAACCATTGTAACGAATAACACATATTTTATTTCTATCAAGTAAAAAAGGAAAGCAGGAACGGACAAGAAAACTAACATCCTTCGATAAATTCTACCTATTATTAATTAATTACGTTATCCCAGTATTGTGTCCAGATAATTTCGCCTTATTACCTATAAATAAAATAGCCATTAATATAGTGCTATTAACGTTTTCTCGACTCGTAGCTTATCTATATGAAGTTTGTCCAGAGGCGTAGGGTGTAAAATTTTGGTTTTTAATTTTACTAATATAGCAGTTAACATTAAACTCTTATATGTGTTGATATTTGATGTCAAGTTCATATACGTTTTGAGCTCATTTGCATATAAATAAACGATTTTTTTAAGTTCCTGCTTTACTTCTTTCTCCGTCCAAAATTTGAAGTTTCTTACTATTCGTTTACTTCGTACAAAAGGACCGCGTTTATTGTTGGTCCTTTTGTACGAACGGCGACTTGGATATTAGCAAGCTCTTACATAAATCTTTATATTCGCTAAACCAGTAAAAAAATATGATTGATGTATCGCAAGATGTTTATTATTCTGGAGAAGTAGGATTATAAGCTCCAAGATTTTCCATTTTCCTCAGTGATAGGTATTTGTTGACAAGCAATATTTTATTGAACTTTAGTTTCAGAATTATAATATTGTATTAATCTGGGCGTAGAACGTAGAAGGCATATCACTTATTAATATTTTGAACTAAAATTAAAGTTATTAATTTGTGTACTTGCTTAGCGTACTTATCTGTCACTGGCTATATTTGAGAATTATATAAAATAGTCCCAAAGCTATTACCGAAAAAAAATGTAAACAAACATGTGATTTTTAAATTGTAATGTCAGTAAACATTCAAATTCAGCCTAAAATCTTTTCAGAACATAAAAGAAAATCGCGTAGAGGTAGATATGCAAACAACTTAGTATCACATAGAAGCGAAGTTCAAAAGCAAATCGGCGTTTGCAAACGTTACTTGAACTACAGCAAATACGTCGGTCCTTGTCTTTTCTACTAAACTGTTCATGAGAAAGTGAGAAGGAGATATAACACTTCCAATGTTAGCTGAATTGATGAATAATTGCAGTCGACTACGAGATTCGTAATCTTTGCTTAGCTTCACGTTAACAGTATCGTTAATTAGTGCATTAACAGCTAAGATAAACATTTTAATTTGTTGCTTATATTTATTATATTTTTGCTATTTATTGCAATTAACTGAATCACGTCAAATTTACTTTACTAGTGACAGGCGCGACAATGCAATAAGTGGAATTAATGGTCTTATGTCTAAGGTTTTAAAAACCTGCTGCCAGCACGCACTTCTATAAAAGACATGCAACAACGACTGTTGCTGTTTCTAAATGCAATAATAGTTTTTCTGGTAGGGAAGATTTATACCTTCATTTTGGAATTATGCCTGATGAAATGATAATATCGAAGCACCTAAAAATATAATGTCATCAGTGAACTATCGATAACCTAACCATGGTACGCTTTTTGGCATTTGCCCAAACATATGAGCATATCAGGTATGACGCTTGTGTAAACTTTGTAATTGGTGCGGCTGTAGTACCATGGTCATTGAGGTCAATTGAATTGTACCTGGCTGGAGACTTGTACAAGCAAGATTGTAGGAACAAGAGTCCTGTTATTTGAAGGGAAGTCGTTATGGTTTTAGGTTATGATTGAGGTCTTATTTGTGTCGCAAAAGGCGAAAAACGTGGCGATGCTATTTTAATTTTGAAGCCCTTACCTCTAGACATGTATCTAGAGGATAGACGTAAAATGAGTATACTCAAGTAGGAAGTAAGGTTCCTTAGGTCGGAAAATGACTACACTAGTAACCATTACGTTAAGTAGTGATAAAACCAGCATTATTAAGCGAAAGAAAAAATATTTATTCAGTATCAATAAGACAGATATCATATATACAAAAAAATATAAGTATAGTACAACTAATTCTTAAGCTTTCTTTGTACAGTTTTCTTTTAAAGTCACCTCCCCACCACAAGATGGGGTAACCGCTTTACACTTATCCCCTCCGGGATGTTTCTCGTGGGCATCAATGGGTGGTTCTAGTGTGATTGTATCGAAGATCTGGAGGATCCTTCAGTGCCGAATGTGACCGCTCCAGTGGTTTAACTGCCCTTCCCTGGGACGGAGGAAACACATGATGTATTTCCATCGGGTTTTAAAAATGACTAAGTTACTGAGTAAATGATTAAATTCTATTTTGTTCATAGTTCTTGTCATAAGGAGAGATTGAAAAATGACTTACGAATCAAAGCACTTGGAGAGGGTCAGTACCCAATATGTGTTGAGTACGACAGCGCTGCATATATAGCTGCCATTCTTGTTGAGAGTAGCCGCGAATGGCTGCTGATACACTTGCGTAACCGTAGCACCGATCTTCTCTAAACTGTCGTCCAAGTCATGATCAGCTAGTGGAAAAAAATATGGTTAAATACTGTAATTGCCAAGTCCAATTAGTTTAAAATAACAGGTAATGGATCTGTACGGGGTGTCCGTACGCATCCCTCAAAACAGAAGAAGTACGGGTTGCTGAGGCACGGTTTCTGTGACTGTTTCTTGCGCTGCATTGGCTGGGACAAGCTGCCACGGCACCATGTGTGACTAAGAAATGGTTGCAAAACACAGTGTTTGAGTGCACAGTGTGAGGGGAACCGCGCCATGCGGTCGTCGATGAGGTTGGGTGAGAACTTTCACTGCCAGCCATAACAGCTGTTGGAATACGTTGAACTTCCTCTTCGTGGGAGTAATCTCACCGAAGGAGGCTACAGAGAGAGAAAGAGTCCACTATAGGTTACAAAATCCACAACAGACGCTTCGGGACTGAAGGGCTGAGGTAGACAAGGCCCACTGCTACCCATCGTAATTATGGCCTGAACAGACTGACTTGAGGAAGTCCGTTGCCCCATCACTAAGGGCCGGAGCCCTTGTCGCATTTATGTTCAAAGATAAGCCGAGGGAGGAAACAACACTCCCATCCGACGAGATGGGGTTCACTCAGGCGGACCAGCACTGCCGAGGTCACAGACAATTGCAAGAGCGCCTCCCGTGACCCTGCAAGTGCAATGTGTCGGTAAGAGTCCCCGCATGCCTTTTTTATTTAACCTAATGATGAAAAGAGCAAGTCATTCGCCTGGTGGTAAGCGTCATGCCTGCCCAACAGCTGTAATGCGACCCAGGACTAGCCCTGTGTGGCACCACACTGCACTCATCAGCTCGAGACATTCGTTATTTAGTCTCTTATGCCCCATAATTTCATTAGCTCACCACGCTTGGCAGGCGGGTTGGTGAGCGCAGAAGGACTGCTGTTTCACAGAAGGGACGCTGCTGCCCATCCCTCTGGTTTTACGTCCCTTAGTCGCCTTTTACGACATCCACGGGAGGAGATGGAGTGGTGCTATATTCTTAATCTGGATACCACACGGATAATCCGGACACCACACGGATAAGCAAGTGATTACTGGTCCACAATATTTCCTCGGGGCAATACCTATGTCATTACCAAAACCCGATGTCAATGTTGCTCACATCTGCATAATAATGCTATAATGCTACGTATATCCAACAATAATATATTGTGTTGAGATAATCACCCTCTGTAGGTAGTCGACAATATCGGGATCGGGAGAGGGCCGATCCCGCTCGGAGGAGGAGGACACGGAGCCGGGGTAACAACCGTCGCGGCGCCCGTGTCCAACACGCCTGAGCCCTCTGTCGTCTTTATATGGCAGGGCCTTGGGGGATGCGAGCGCGCTTATTTGGGAAATCTGCGTGCTCATACTGAGCGACCCCCGGGATCACAGCGGTGTGCATGTGGTCAAGTACCGCTGTGTGCGCAACACAGCGCATAGTGAGGCTTCGGAGGATTTTTTTACAACCCCCTCGAGAGATGCCTGGCGGGGCGGCCGCTTTACAGTCGCCTTCCCTCAGCTAGAGGGGATGACCGCTTTACAGTCATGCCCTCCGAGATGTGCCTAAAGGCGTGGCACCAATAGGTGGCTCTAGATGGAGATTATTCGAGTTCCTGGAGTTTCCCTTCGGTGCCGAAGATAACCACTTCGGTGGTTTTAGCCGGTATGAGCCCGGCATGCCCCTTCGCCCTTTCCCGGGGCGAAGGAAGTACATGAGGCCTTTCCACCGGACCAATTTATTTTTAAAGTAACTATAACCGGATATTAAATGTTTAAACAATGAAATTAAGAAAACTATATTTATTAATCTAGTGATGGAGCTTTAGCCGAACAAAAGCGTTGCAGCGCCCCCCCATCAGCAGCAGAAAAATCGAGTTCGATGGAAGAACGAGCTGTCTGCTTAAATGTGGGGTACGACAAGGTGGAAGCATGTCCCCTGCCCTATTTAACCTTTACATGGATGGGCTATCAGATAAGCTTATTCAAACAGGTAAGGGCTGTTCGATCAATGGCAAATTTATAAATCATATTTCATATGCAGATGATATGATTCTTTTAGCACCATCAATATCAGCAATGCGCAAGCTGTTAGCAGTGTGTGAAAACTACGCAGAATACCACAACATGAAGTACAATTCAGATAAAACGGTGGACATGGTATTCGACAGCCAGAACAGCTGCCCGGAGCTGCCACCGCTGAAACTGTACGGCACCGAACTAGTAAAAGTCGATACCATTAAATATTTAGGCCACATAATAACAGCCGACCTATCCGACCACGCTGATATAGAGCGACAGCGACGCGCCTCCTCAGTGTGTGGCAACATACTAGGCAGGCGGTTCACTCGCTGTAGTGACGCCGTAAAGGCACAGCTGTTTACCAGTTACTGCACCAGTATCTACACAGTCGAGCTGTGGACAAACTACACGAAAGCCGCACTGAGCGACATACGAGTGGAATATAACGACGCGTGGCGCGCTCTATATCGACTGCCTCGGTACTGCAGCGCGAGCGCAATGTTCGCAGCGGGCCGCGCGCCATGCTGGCAGGCGTTGTTGAGGAGCCGCACGGCCACGGCGCGCACTGCCATATACCACTCCGCCAATTCCTTGGTGGCCGCAGTGCGAGACTGGGACTATAGCCCCTTACATCAAATATGGCAGTCCTACCATACCCCGATTACCTAAAGTCGTAGCGTTGACATATAGATGTACAGATTAATTATTTTGTATATTTATCTTTTGTAATTTTATTTCTGTTTTGGATTTAGTATCTGGAAAATAAACGATTTCATTTCATTTAATAGATTTTTAAATGGCTACTATTTATCCTGTAGCAGTTCTCACTAGTTTAACTTAGTCGAAACAAAACGAATACTTTAAATTTATGACCCGCATGTTGGCACTGTTTGCAGTAAATGTTATAAGCCAGAACCAGAACAATCACAATATATGGAATGAAATACAAATTGCAAGTGATAGTATTTTGTTTGAGTATACCCTCATATTCCTGTCGAATCATTCATGGTTCACATTACATGCTGAACACATCGCAGTCCACGAAAATGGCTGTCACAACATGTGGCGGATGGAGGCAAGGAGTTTATAATAACCACAAGCTAGAACACGTGCGACTAAAAATATCATGGTTGATATCATGTCTCTCGCCACAGGATTTTACGGTAACATAGAAAACAAGTTTTCTGGTCAACTGCTCGTCTGCAACGGATTAATTCATAAGTAGCACTACCACAAAAATATTTTTTGTGATTCCACTGTGGATCAAAAGTGGTATATCCGAATCCCGAAAAAATCTTAACTGCGAACAAACATGGTCTACTCGTATGTTTGCGTTTCTTCTCAGTCATTACACTTGTGCAGTAATCCCATTTTCTTTTAATTCCTATTTCAATCTTACATTCCAACTTCTATCGCCAATTATAATAGCTTCACTTGTTATTCTAAGGATTTAGTAGCGGACAGAGTTATGATTAGTTCAAACTTTATCTTGTTGAATGATCCTCTTTCTGTTAGTGCAGATGAAGCAAAGACAATTAAGTCTCAGATTGGATAATGGGTAAGACTATAATACGCAATTTAAACAAAGGGTGACGTCATCGTGTTGTTACAAGGAGAAAACGAGACGTTTGTCAAAACGAGTGCGTCAGCGCCAGGCGTTTATTTTGGTTTACGGTATTGGTCTTGGGTTGGTCCTTTAGCGGGCCTATAAAACACAAAAGAAGTAGTATCTCTCCTGTGTTGTCATTAACCTCACATGTTTAAACACTGAACCGAAACGACCATTTGTAGATCATAGAAAATATACATTGTTCTGTATGGGGAAAGAACACGCGGCACATAGTTCAGGAAGCCAATTGCTTAGCCACTGCGTCAACTATCCGTCGTAGATGGAAGATACTTGGGAGGACGCTACTGCTTATCCTCTTGATATCAACCCATAGTCGCGTTTTACAATACCCATGCATAGAGAGGGATGGTCCATTCTTTGCCTTGGAACGCCTGCTGCCTGCCTTCCTAACCTCTTTTTATGTGTAACATAATTATGATGTTAACGGTTGGTAATCATACCGCATCAAAATACCCAATCTTGAAAAATCTAAAAAGTCCTAAAAGTTGTATTGAAACGGTCACATACATATCACAGAATCATCCCATTACCGCCCCACTGCTGGGCGTGGGTTGTTTTCTCACTATGGGAAAGGTTAGGCTTGCTGGCCTAGTGCGGGGTGTCGGACTACACACACCATTGAAAACATTTTGGAGCTCTCATTTGTGCACGTTTCCTCACGATGTTTTCCTTTACCGTTAACGCAAGTGATAATCAAATTCTTATTCGCACAAGAATCCGAAAACTCAGAGGTACGGGCTGGGATCGAACTTAGACCCTCCTCTATGCAAGGCAAGCGTTCAACCACTAGGCTATTAGTGACAATCATTGAAAGGGTGCATTAAACTTAATTGTATTTGCATCTTTCAGCCTAAGGACTAACCTTTTAGAAATGGTTCGCGAAGCCATCTTGTGTATGATTGAGTGTTTTAGTTTCTGTCTTTAAAGTGTAAGTCGAAATGGAAAGACAGTAAACTGCCTAGTATCAGCGTTTACTTCTGCGTGGGAAAAGTTTGACTCTCGCATCCAAACTCATCATTTATCAATATTTCAGCCAAAATACGTCCACTGCTGAACATAGGCCTCTCCCAAAGATCACCACAGTGAGCGGTTCTACGCTACTCGCATCCAGCGGATTCCCGCATCCTTCACCAGGTCGTCGGTCCATCTCGTGGCGGGACTGCCCACGCTGCGTCTTCCGGTACGCGGTCGCCACTCTTTTCAACTTTTCAGCTCTTTTCGAAAGTTTCGACATCCAAACCAATTTATCATCATTTCAGCCGTAAAAAACGTCCGCTGCTGGACAGAAGCCTCCCCAAAAGATTGCCACAACGACCGGCCTGGGTTTGTGTTGTGTGCTCATTGGGGGATATTGCCATAATCGCCACGCTTGGCAAACGGGTTGGCGGCCGCAGTTGAGTTATATATATACTCGAAGGACGCTGCCGCCCATCCTCCGGCTAATCCCATAGTCGCCTCTTACGACACCCACGGGATGAGATGGGGTGGTGGTATTCTTAGCCAGCACCACACGGCTAATTATACTTAATTATTAAATAATTATAATTAAACCAATTTATAGTCCAAGTTTAAATAACATGGAAAAATAGCAAAGGTAAATCGGATTTTTTGTTCAGATAATCTACATTCCGTCAAATAAAAACACAAAGAAGTGCAAAAATTTAAAATACTTCTAAATAAAAAAGTTATTCACCGTAACATTTACACCCAGCTATCCGAAACGGTACAAAAGCAATAGTTTTGTGTTCTGTGACCGCCAACTGTTTCGGCTGTAAATGTTTTCTTAACTTCACATTACATGCGGTCGCAACAGTTGTTACGGACACCAAAACTCTAAGTATATTGCTTGATAAACGCTAACGAATGCATCCAAAGTGGAAAACCGAATAAGTGGGGAATTGTCAGGATTTTATTCGCTCCTAGATAAAGTTCATCCGAAAGTGGGACCGCAATTTCGGACTTCAGTGCCCGAAAGTTGCAAATTTTATTACTAACTAGCTGGGACCCGCAGTTTCACCCGCGTTTAATTTAAAAGAATACCTATATATGTTGGATTTCAAGGGTTTTATAGTTTTCGCGCGGAACCCTAATCATTATCCTGAAATAAAAGTAGCCTAAGTTATTCCTTATAACGTCAGCTATCTGCCAGTGAAAGTCCCGTCGAAATCGGTCCAGCCGTTTCGGAGATTACCCGGAACAAACAGACAGACAGACAGACAGACAAAAAATGTAAAAATTGTTTTTTTGCTATAGGTACCGTATATACTTCCACATGCAATTAGTAAAAAGCTGTTATTTTGACATTACAAACAGACACTTCAATTTTATTTATTTGTCAGTACTCAGTTTTGGTGCTTCTTTTTTGTTTGTCGCGTTGACAACGAACGAACTCGCTGTTTATGCACAAGGTTGCAGGTTTTAAACCTAGGGTGCAATTCCTTAAGCTCAAACATCAATACAATCTTGAATATAGAATGAAATAACGATGATAACCCAATTTGGTATTCGCTAAGACTGGTCCTCATGTCTTACCTTCCGCAACGTGTCCTTGAATAGCTTCAATCATATCTTAGCGAATACCGAATAGGTTTTACACCGTTATTTCGATTCTGTATACAAGGATGTATGGATGTTTGAGCTTAAGGAATTGCACCCCTGGTATCTTACTAATGTAGTAGCAGTGATAGCCTAGTGGTTGAACGCGTGCCTTCCATGTAGGAGAGTCTGAGTTCGATACCTACCTGTACCTTAGACGTTTTGGATTCATTTGCGAATCAGAATTTGATTATCACCTGCATTAACGGTGAAGGATAACATCGTGAGGAAAACTGCACACCTGAGCGGGCTCAAAAATGTTTTCAATGGTTTATGTAGTCTACCAACCTGCACTAGGCCAGCGTGGTTGACTGAGGCCTTACCTTTCTCATCGTGAGAAAAGGCCCGTGCCCAGCATTGGGATAGTAATGGGTTGATTATATGTACCAATGTGACTTTTTGAATATCATATTTATTGTCTCAGTTAATCTAACATACCACTGACTGACATTATCGTCCTTCTCTGTATGAAAACAGTCCTATTCACTGCAATGGGACACATATTTAATATAAATTTGCGATCATAATAATATTTCAGTTATCATTATGTTGGAATATTGAAGAAAATTGTCTATATTATAATCAGCCCATAATCGTCCCATTGCTGGTTGGCGGACTACACACACCATTGAGGACATTTTGGAACCCTCTCAGAAGTGCAGGTTTCCTCACGATGTTTTCATTCACGATTAGAACAAGGGATAATCAAACTTAAAAATATATTTGATTTATCTCAAAAAGGTACTCTTAAATAATGAAAACTGTTTTTGGAAGAAAATACCTTCAAAATACCAGACAAAGCCAAAGATCTGCTCAAAGATGTAACAAAAAGCTAGTAATTTTAAAAGTCAACCGTTTAAGATGAACATCGTTAGCGAATCTATCCATCAATCAAGTCGCTTAAAGATCTTAATACTAGACTATTGAAAACGCTTGCCTGCCTTCAGAAAGTTTTGGAGTATCAAATAAAGTTCCTCGGATAAATAGTTTTGTGGTAAATCTAGATGAAAATGTATTTATTTATTATATATACCTTCTTTTTATTTATATCAGGAAAGCAAAACAAATCTAATGCATAAGTTCATTACATGGTGTACAACGTTATCTCGTGACTTACACAGAACTTTCGTGACCGCCTGAAAACATTTTGGTATATGCATGAAAGAGATATTTGCTTAACTCGTTGTTATTTCTTCCATAGTTGATGGGATAGAAAGAAGCGTTTACTTGTGCACATACATACAGAAGAATACGAAATACGATGTAAATTTCGAAGGCCGCATATCGTGATAATCATGAGTTAATTTCAGAAGAGATAAATCAAAAGTTGATAACAAATTCAGTTGAAATAAACACACTTAACTCGCAAATTAAAAATAAATTTATCTTGAAACCTTTGAACTATTAGTGTGAAGCCCCGATCAACAAACTTGTCACTTTAATAAAGTAAAAAAATTCATATGCTTAATAATTTGAACAAAACTACTTATTGATTTGACAGTATTTACTAGTGTAAATTCTACTCATCATTAGAGATCCCATTCAGGTCCCAAAAACGTTAGCAGTCCAAAAACGTACCACTCATTATGACTGGACTATCGAGGCAATAACCCTAAGAGAGTTCTGTTTACAAGTTCGCGTGGTGAAGTTACGAAGTGACGTTTAAATCCAGTGTTTGAAATTGTTTCATGTTATTACAAACTCTCCGATATTGTAATGCTAAACACGCACCACAAACTTAACGAATTATTATCGTTCTGTAGTACTGTTTCTATTTCATAGTACTAATTGCCATTAGGTAAGGTACGTCACTCATGCCAAATATTTGTCCAAGATTTGAGCAAATTTCTTTAATGTCTGCGTCATGCCACTCATATCCAATATCCTGTCCAAGATCTGATGTTTGACAAGTGCCATATTCAATTCAGGGATGGAACCTCGCAAATGAGGAACTTCAGTAAGAAATCGTACCCCCGCCTCCATATTCACCTCCGGAAGTTTTTAAAGAAGTTGTAACGGAGGTTTGTTTACGTTGCGTGCAACGCTGCGCGTTCTGCTCTTGAAAACTATAAAGTAAAGGACATATCTGCAAAATGCAAGATTATATCAGGACATATTCATCACAGCTCAAGATGAATCGTTAAAATCCAAACAGAGTACCTCAATCAACCTGCAGTTGGAATACCACTTTTCATATGATCGAGCTGCTGTTGAAATGATAAGCTAAAGATAGATAGATAGAAGATAAGATAAAGATGCCAGCAAACACAAATTTCCCCAGAAGAATGGTTACGTCTTAATAACATAGTGGCAATACTCAATCCTTTTGAAGAAATAACGAGGAATCTAAGCGATACAAAAACTTGCATATCTTCAGTTATCCCATTGATACACGTACGAAGCATACCTTACAAATATAAAAGGCAAAAGCTGGCACAGATCAGGATTTCATGGATGGATGATGAAACTAAATAGAGATCAGTAAATAAATAAGATTAAATTATTATGACTAATATTATAAATTAATTCTATGTCATCAAGTTAAATTAATAATTCAGGTGATCATGTCAAAATAACATATCACTACTTATCTTTATAATATTTTATCTGTTTTAAATTGGTTAACTCTGTAATATGCTATTTCTATTCATAAAGATTTCAATTTCTTATTAAGAACGTACTACTCCTTTCTTCATTTACAAATGATTGGGTAGATCATTACTGTTATTCTATATACGCCACCTAATGTTGGATACCTGCGAAGGCATCTAATGAATTGGATTGTCTAATACGCTACTCAATCGAGACTATGATTTAATTCTGATAAAGAGACCGGGTCTTGGTCTTAACCAATAACAGGGAGTAAGATATAGCAACTGGCCTATAGGGATGATATGAGTCGGTTTATTATTATTATTACTAGGTGAGGGCTTTAGTTAGCATACGTTAGTACTATTATTTATTCTGTGCCCAAGGTGTCGCACTACAGGCACAGAACAACAGTACTAAAAAAACCGGACAAGTGCGAGTTGTACTCGCATGGAGAGAGTTCCGAAATTGCTGAACATTTTGTCTGTTGTTGAATTCGGTCTTGTACAATAACTTATCCCAAGAACAAACTTAATCTTGTAGTTAAAAAACATGTTTTTCTATACATTCCAATCGCAAACGTAAGTTTGTACGCACAATATTGAAAGATTTACCATGTTATATGTAGACTTCTTATAGATTTTCCTGTTACAAGAGTGTATTTTGTGTATTATATCTATGAATATATATATATGTCTATTTTTTTCTTAATTTTAGGCTCAGTAGTTAGTAAATAAATCATACAAATTAATATCTAGACGATTTACGACATTCATATTTATAGTTCTAGGATTTACTCTAACAATTTAAAAGAAGCGACACACAGTTAACCACTGTAGATCCTCATTCTCTCACACCGGTAAGTACCAAAACTCAAATGTGCACGTTATTTAAAACATAGTATGTTGGTATGTAAAGCTAGTTATGTCTCGCCCTTGGGCTAAAAAGTTTAGACAAAAACGTTGGAAAGTATTCCAACTTATCCTGCTGGATGGTAGGAGGGGGGCTCCTTCTGAGCCTGCTGCGATTTCGTTTGCTACCTCTAGGAACCCACTCCGGCATCCGATAGCAATTGTTCCAATCTATTAAGTGCTTTCCAAACATGTTGATTGTAAACAGTTCCAGTGATATCAGAATTTCAAAGTAAATTTATGGCTTACATTATTTTAGCAAAATGACCAAACAATTTGATAATTTAAAAGCTGCTGATATATTGATGAAGTACGAACTGCGACGGGTAATTAATTATGCGAACACATAAAACATGGATGAGGTTCGACAATGCCCGCCTTTTTAGGGTTCTATCAAAAAATAACGAATAGTGGAATATTTTTAGCAATATTTCAGATATATAGCTAATGAGTTGAAATTCGTGATAGAACATGATAAATGGCCTATATTTGAATTAAAAGAATCCACAATTTATTTTTGTATTTTATGCCGCATAGCTTACATCAATGACATTAAAAGAAGTAGATATGTTACATGCACACCAAAAGTAAGAACCAAACCTCCCCCAATTGTAGTACCTCGCAATCAGTTCGCCCAAGACAGGACATACATACACGCACATACTGTCAAAATCTGTATTGTTTTATGAATTAAGTAATGACAAAGGTGACGACGGTGCGTATAGAAAATGCACAAAATATCAAGCAAAAATAAATAAAGAACAAGGGATCTCATACCACATGAGAGTTACAATATTTTGTATAGTTTGTTAAACTATACAAAATATTTTCATAAAAATATCTATAGAATAATATTCTCGAACAAACCACAGGCCAAGCAAGGAAAAGGGACAACATATATTCTATCACTGGTGTGACAAATACATCGAGTACACGAGTTGTCATTTCTCCTCTCCTCTTTCTTAGGTGGCATAGGCATAGGTGTGTAGTTTAATAGCTTCATACCTATGTGCAGCGAAAATGAGTTTTGCGCGCGATTTAATATGGACGTAACATATCTATAGTTTAATATCATTGGCTTACATAAATATACTTTGGATGAAAATGTTTACTATATCCAAATCATATATGAAATTCGGATTAAAGTCCTGGCGGGATTTAAGAATAGAACAATGGCTCTAAAACAATTATTGAAAAGTCATTTCCGATATATGAATATATTCTTATATATTCATGCATATTCTTATGTACGATTCATTAATTAGAAGGACGTAAAATACCTCTATGCGCGGAGTTCCTTTAAGAAACATGATTCAAAATGCATGTGCCCGGAAAAGAACTAGAGTCACCGACATAGCTTGTAGAATTAAAGTTGAAGTGGCAGTGTTTTGGACATGTCTGTTGAAGGATGGATGGCTGTTGGGGGAGACGAGTTCTTGAATAGAGATCGCGAATCGGGAAAAGAAGCGTGGTACGCCCTTCAGCCAGATAGATCAACGACCTGAGAAGACTGCTGGGACAGATTTGATGCGGAAGGCAAAAGACCAGATGTTGCAGTACATCACAACGATTGAGAGAGGCCTGCGGTAGGCTAAATTAATTGATTCATGAAAATGCCTATATTATCTATTTTATAAAGTAGAATATATTTTCTGGGGTTGTAGTAGTAGCTCAGTGATTTCTGCGTTACAAGTCATGGGTTAGATTCCCGCGTAAAGCAAATATTTTTACGTCATAATTTTAATTTCTACAACAGATTGCATCCCAAAAAGGTTTGGTGTGCGAGTTTTATTTAATTTTACTTTTAAATATATATTTGTATTATGATTAAGATCTTTGGCCTATGGATACACATACACGCGTATTATTTTGATATACATATAGAGTACAAAAGTATCTTTACAAAATATACAACCTTAAAAACTATATCTGACATATAGACGAAGACGTGCACTGCAGTGCGAATTGTTTGACAAACATATATTTAGTTATACTATCAAATATACTTTTGCAATATACTAGTCCCTGTACATATAAAAAATCAAAATCAACACTGTATTCACCTCAATGGTAGAATTCTTATGTAATTCCCCACACTTCAAGACGCCGACATTTTCGCATCTCTCTATTTTTCTATCAATGTTATCCTACCATACACGTCCATGCGTCTTCCCATTTATCTCCATATTTATTTTACTAAGAGTCTACGTACCCGAGGAACCTCTATCGTCTTCATCATCCAGCTTCCCGCTTACACCACACGCGCACAGGACTAGCAACGCTCCCCACATATTCATAGCTACTGTAACTGTGTTTTGATCCGTGTTGATTTAGATTGCTCGTTTCTCTATGCAGACTTATAAAGGTATAGAGTCGGGACGTATTAAAATGTTTTCGTTTTATTGGTGCCTTTTTTGGGCGACATTGGTTTTACAAACACGTCTGTAAATTGATGAAGTCAAAGATGTGTGTTTTATAAGTATCCAAGACTATATTATACATGCGCATTAACAAGTGCAGTGCAGTGGCATATAGAAAGTAAAAGTAAATTGCTGAAATCTTATTTTTCTTTTATTCTAATAGACGAATAGTTTGTATAGCCCAGTCAATAAACCTTTGCTCAAAGACGGATGACTAGGTGAATAATCAAGTTACACTTTTAAAAATTGTGTACCAGAAACTATAATGTCAAATAAAAATCTTTTGTTTATGTTAACGTTGGTAATATTATTTTTTGATATTTATACAAACAGGAATGATACGGAATACTCAAACTATAATTGGATAGTTTTATGTCTCGATAGGTAGATGAAATAGTTCCCCTAAGGATGTAAGTTTTGTTAAACTTGCGCCAAGCTAAAGAAGAAATCTGCCACAAAATAATTTTACATAAGTAATTAGAATTTCTCCATATCCATCCGATATATAATAACCAGCACTTTTTTATTATAAAACTAAACCACTGAGATAAGTTACCAATAATAACGACAAGTCCACTACTAAACACTTCATAGGTGTACCAGGACGTCAGAATACGCAGGATGTTTTCATCTCGCAGCCAATGTTTGTGTCAACAACGATACTAGAGCGGCAGTTTGGGGAAAATGGCGCTGAAAACGAGCTATAGTGTTTCCTTTACGACGCCACATAGAAATCAACGATATAGAGAACTTTTTGTATGGGAACATATTGCTTCGCCAAGTCAATTTGCTTGAGGCTTTGGTAAACGTTTATTGTACGGAAAGGGAAACTTGCTATCTGATTGTTATCTTATGTAAGTGGTGAGCTTAGTGGCGGGAACTGATTTTGCACTCAACAGCTGAATCTTTTATGATTGGTATCATACACTAGAGATAAAATCAGTTAGCAGTGCTTCCTTCACTGTATACTGTATGTGCCATAGAACAGGCGTAATATTATTTGACAACACGTAATTTTTATCTTATGCCTGAACCATGAATTACTATTTGTAATTTCAATGAAATAGTACGGATTTCTTATGGTAGGATGTATTATTTTATTAGGTACCAATGGGTGGCTCTAGATGGAGATTGTTAGAAATCCTGGAGCCTCCCTTCGGTGCCAAAGATGATCACTCCAGTGGTTTTAGCCGGTAGGAGTCCTAGCATCCCAGCGCTGCAGAACCAAAATTCACGGTCTGCAGCGCAGAGTGGCTATCCGGATCGCTCGAGGATACCGAACGGTGTCCTACGAGGCGGCAACTCTCCTGGCGCGTTTTCCGCCTTTTGACATCCTGGCGGAGATGGATGCGTGGGTCTACGATCAGACACGCTCCCTCCGCCAGAGCGGCGAAGGCGCGCCTCCAGGGGCGTTGGACAAGCTGCGGCGGCTAGCTCGGCGGCGCGCACTTGTAAAGTGGCGTCATCGCCTGCGGATGCAGTTTGCAACCAAGCGCGTCGTCGAGGCCGTCCTGCCGCTCTTCGGAGCCTGGCTCCAAAGGAGCGAGCGCGTCACCTACCGCCTGACGCAGGTGCTCACCGGGCACGGTTGTTTCGGCGCGTACCTGCACAGGATAGGACGCGAGGCCACGGCACAATGCCACCATTGTGATAGCGACCAGGACACCGCACAGCACACGCTCGAGGCGTGCCCTGCGTGGGCCGCCGAGCGGCGGATCATGGTCGATCGGATCGGGCAAGATCTCTCTCTGCCAGCAGTAGTGTCGGCTATGTTGGCAGAGCACGAAAATTGGAATGCAGTGGTCTCCTTCTGTGAGAGCGTCATGCTCCAGAAGGAGACCGCAGAGCGGGATCGGGAGAGGGCCGATCCCGCTCGAAGAAGAAGGAGACGGCGCCGGGGTAACAACCGCCCTGGCGCCTAATTCCGATACGCCTGAAAACCCCTGCCGTTGCTATAAGGTGGGGAACCTCTGGGTTCGCGGGTGCGTAGATTGGGGAATCTGCGTGCCCACACCAAGCGACCCAAGAGAAGACGGTAGCACGCATGTGGTCACGCGCTGCCGTGGGACGCTTTGGGGGATCCTTTACAATCCCCCTGGGGGGGTGACCGCTTTACAGTCACCCTCTCCGAGATGTGCCAATAGGCGTGGCACCAGTGGGTGGCTCTAGTGTGATCATACGAGGACCTGGAGCCTCCCTTAGGTGCCGAAGATGACCGCTCCAGTGGTTTTAGCCGGTAGGAGTCCGGCATACCCCTTCGTCCTTCCCCGGGGCGAAGGAAGTTCATGATGAATTTCCACTGGGCACCAATAAAAAATAAAAAAATAAAAAAATAAAAGGAGTCCTAGCATGTCCGGCATGCCCCTTCGCCCTTTCCCGGGGTGAGAGAACTACATGAGGTATTTCCACCGGATCAATAAAAAAAATAAAAAAAAGGATGTGTTTGTTACTCTATAACGCCAATAAAGATTGAATGCTTGGTACAGACCTAGACTGTCTTTTGAATCCTCACAGGATAGTAATTTACTTTTTACTTATCTCTATAGTAAATACTCGTTTTAAAGTCAACCTTGAGAACAGTTTACGTCAATAATTCACTGCTGGGCCAGCTCTTCCCAGTTGCGTAAACTCGGTACTCCTTTTGAGAATATCAAATAATAATGACTTTTATACGTAGGTAATTACGCTCAATTCAATTTCTTCTTATTAAATGCTTAAATAGCTGAACCACACATACCTTATTTTATTCCCAAAATAA
The DNA here is from genome assembly GCA_947459985.1 of Diloba caeruleocephala. Taxonomy (NCBI): domain Eukaryota; kingdom Metazoa; phylum Arthropoda; class Insecta; order Lepidoptera; family Noctuidae; genus Diloba; species Diloba caeruleocephala. The sequence continues at coordinate 6,441,989 of OX381627.1, read as the reverse complement.
TTTTTCTAAAACTTCCAAACAAGATTTCATCTTTCATTAGATCGGCTTACGATACTCCCAAATATTGCATATTTGCCTCTCGGCCTATTGTAAGGAATGAAGGGTACAAGATAAACCGAAGGGGATGTAATAGGCTGTCACCGGAGCAGGCACTTGTTAAGATAACGGCCCATTAACGCCCCGAGAGGCTATTAAGTCGAAGGAGTCAGTTACGGGCTATTGAGACGGGGTATAGTTTTTCGTGTTATGTCCGACGGTGATAATATGGATGTAAAGGTAATTGGGTAAACCTATATCTTTTGGTTATAATTATGTGTATGTTTATGTATTTAAGTCGATATATATTACAATAGGTGTCAAATTATATGCAGCGGACGGATTAAGAATATAGCTCCATCTCCTCCTGTGGATGTCGTAAAAGGCGACTAAGGGAATCTAAACCAGAGGGATGGGCAGCAGCGTCCCTTCTGTGAAACGGTAGCCATACTGCGCTCACCAACCCGCCTGCCAAGCGTGGTGAGTATTGGCAAATACCCCCCAAAATGATGACACAGTTGTGGAATCTACGGGGGAGGCCTTTGTTCAGCAGTGGACGTATAAATGGCCAATATGATGGACGGGTCGCTTTACAGGGCCGTCGAATATAGCGGCCGGGTCCTCACCGCTTGTCAGTTATTATGAAATAGCTGAGTAGCGGGCCTCGCTCTTACAATTTGTAGAGCAACTCGTACGCTTCAAATGCATCAATATGACTGAATTAATAAATTTGAAGTTAAAAAGCGGCCTGCTCGCTACTTATATAATGGTTTGCTTACAGACGTCTGTACTTTTAATGAATAGTGGTCAGGCCACTCTGTCCTTTGGATACATATAATTCCAGCCTTAATGCTTAATACGTTGGCCTAACTCATACTACTGTGTCTTTTTATTATTTCAATAGCCATGAACGTGAGCCTTTTAATAGACCGCTACAATAAACGATAGGGACCAATTTGAGTTGGCTACGATAATAATTTAATTTTGAGAAAATTATATCCATTCATATATCCAATATTATATAAATTATATCCATAGCTGCTCTCTCGTAATAATCTCATCTAATATCTAATCATTGTGTTCAGTTTTTTTTTTTCTTTAAGAATGCAACGATTCTAACGACACTAGAATTTCTCATATGTCGTGGGTGCTTTTACAGACATAAATTCCACTCACAATACACCCAGACCCGGAACAACTACCTGCAGATCATGCAAATATTTGTTCCATGCAGGAATCGCACCCGCAACCCAGAGCGCAGCAGCCGACTGTATCAGCCACCGCAGCACCGTGCCGTCAGCTAACAACTGCAAATCATCATTAAACTAGGTTTTCAAGGGATTATGTTCAAAACAATGCCCTAATATAAGATGCAATCTTCCGGATCAGGTGTATAGTTTACAGACACGTATTACATACACTAAGACCCAAACCTGGAAAGAAATACCTGTAAGATAAATTAGTAGGACCGTGGACATTTCAGAAGTTCATTGACCTAAGCTGGGGTGCAATTCTCTTAGCTCAAACATCCATACATCCTTGAATAAAGAATTGAAATAATGGTGATAACCCGATTTGGTATTCGCTAAGACTGGTCGTCATGGCTTACCTTCTGCAACGTGTCCTGGAATAGATTCAATCATGTCTTAGCGACTACCGAAATTGGTTTTACACCGTTATTTTCATTCTGTACTTAAGGATGTTTGAGATTAAGGAATTGCACCCCTGGTCTTAGGGCAGAAAGCTAAAACCGAATGTCTAATATCTCTTAATTCTCCAAGAGATTGAATCGAAAATTAGGCAGCTAGTTTTGCATAATTCCAATGCAAGCACTCAGTGAATAGATTCTCAACATTTATCTATAAATGTCTCTCCCAATTCGCCAGATGTTCGAACAATTTACTTGATAATCGGGGGCCGAGCGTGCCTGAAAGGTAATTGGATCGATTTAGTAACACGTCACCTGACCTGTATTGGCAGGTTTTGGGATGGTAACTCCCTCCTTTTGTTTTTGTCCCAATGGGGGTAAAGGACCACAAAGCACTTACATCATCATATCAGCCACAGAATGTCCACTGCTGAACAAAGGCCTCCCCCTTAGATTAGACAAAGTACTTACGTACTCAATGTAATACTAGTATAATATATGGAGTTTGTTGCGGACTTTTTGGATTCCGAACGTCCGAAGGACAAACGGCGGAACCCTCATAGGATCACCAGTGTCTGTCTGTCCGACTGTAATAACCAATTTTCTCCGAATCTACTGGACCGATTAAGTTGAAATTCATTGCACATATGGAATTCTGCAATCCAAACACGTACGTGTAACGTAAATAAATGAATTTTGAATATGGGGGTCACTTTTGGGAGGCAATATAGAAAATTAAAGAATAAAGTTTTGCAAACTGTGCCGTGTAACATATGGAATGGAAGGGATTATTATGAGGGTCTCAAATATATTTAATTTAGAATTTTCAAAATATATATTGAAGTTATTTAAGAAAATTGACTAAAATTTACCATTCACCCTTCGTTATTACCGATACTAATGAAACAAAAAAATAGGTAATAGCACTTTACCTATAGATAACAGGAAACCTATAAGAAGTCTATGGTCTTAAAATAACATGGTAAATCTTTCTGTATTGTGCGTACAAACTTACGTTTGCGGTTGGAATGTATGGGAAAACATGTTCAACTACTATGTTAAGTTTGTTCTACGGATAAGCTATGGTAATCTGATCTCGCATTGTACAGGCTTTTCGGTATGATGAGAGTTCAGCGTAAACTGGTTTTGAATAGCTTGATGTGTAGCCGTGTGTACAAGACAAAATTCAACAACAGACAATATATTTAGTAATTTCGGAACCCTCTCGATGCGAGTTCAACTGGCACTTGGCCGTTTTTATAAAAGACTGACATTTTGGAAGCAAGCTAGATTCCTTGGCTAAAAACTTTGAACGAATTCCAAAAGTGTTGAAAAATTTCGATGTATTAAATGGCTGCAAAAAATCGTTAAAACAATAAAGTGCCGTGTGGTGCCGGCTAAGAATACCAGCATCCCATCTCATCCCGTGGGTGTCGTAAAAGGCACCTATGGGATTAGCCGGAGAATGAGCAGCAGCGTCCTTCAAGTACATTTATAACATAACTGCAATCGCCAACTGTCTGCCGACCGTGGCGATTATGGCAAACCAACAAGCACAAAACACAAGCCCATACCGGTCGTTGTGGCAATTTTTGGGGAAGGCTTCTATCAAGCAGTGGACGTTTTTCGGCTAAAATTATATATCCTAGTTATTGTCCACTTAAAATAACATTCACTATTTCTATAGCATGGAGCAAAATATTTTCATTCATTCTCATGAATCGAAATTACCCTTATTCATCTTTCGAATACTCCCAAATCATGTAGCCCATCTGTTCATACAGTTTAGCTGTCTCAAGCTCATCACTCTACCTGAACCTAGATTCACGTAACAGATTGCCCGCTATTATCCCCAAATCTATTGCCTACTAGCATCGTAATCGCGTAGGTTTATAAAGTACCACATAGCAGGTAAAACTAGAAGGATAATTCGATTCATACATGTTCATATTTGTCGATTTGATTCGCGGTTTTTGGCGGGAACTTGAAGAAAAGTAACGAAACATGACTTTTTAGGGTTCCGAACGTCCGAAGAAAAAAACGTGTGCTGTGTGGTGTTTCAACACAGTACACACACCACAGAGTTCGCACACTCTCAGACAAGCTTCATACGCATGCGCATGCTCGGTTTATACCATTACTAAAATTGGCAGTAAATAAATTTGCCGATCAAGGTAAGCACGGAGAAGTAATTCCTACTTGAACGGAGTGGTGTTGTCGCGGCGGTGGACCTCCGTGACGTCGGTGAGGGGCATCCTCATCGGCGAAGGCGGTAAACCGGTCGGGTGTTGAGTGAATCAGACAGCGCGAGACTTATCAAGTGATTTTGTCATCCGGGTCGACCAGTGCATGCCTCATAGTGAGTATGTGTGTTTATAGTATAGACACTACTTAATAAAAGAAGGCAGTAAGTCAAACCAAAGCGTCAATCTATACTGGACTTAAGAACGCGTCCGCACATACAAAAGTCCTACACAACCGGAGACAGTCCGTGACTTCATTTTTATAGTGCAGGCACGGAGAGTCCCCGGTCCGTGTTGGACCCATATCCCCACGTAAGCCTATCTAAAGACCGGGCTCTATCTTTGTAGAGGCTATTACCCCGTAAGTAGACAGGCATGTTGCCATACAAATCTACATACTATAAGTACGGCCACATATGTACATAAGCTAGATACATAAATAAAAAAATTACTACATACAATACGTGTTATATTCTATTATTGGAACTAAAAACGCGATATTTACCATGGTTTGGCATGTTCACGGATAAACTTAGTTTATCCGTGAACATGGCGCTTGCAACAGCGCCGAAATATCGGGAACTAAAAAGTAATAAAAAACATGGTAAATATACCGTTTTTAGTTCCAATAATAGAATCAGTGACCATGTCAGTTTAAAAAAGTGTTATATTCTATTAATCATTATAATGATGCTCGTAATTGTCGATTAGGACTGCAGCGATGTTAAGTAGTATTCCCGAAGTTTCTGTCAAAATTAAATTTGACTTGAAACTTTTTTAAATCAAGGGGAAGCACGTTGCAAGGTTTGATTGCTGAAACAGCGAAAGAATTAGAAATAAAGACGGTAAGACGGTAAGAAGCACGTGGTTACGACTGTGAAAACTACTCGAAACTTGGAAATATTCTTTTAGACACTCAGAAAAACAAGGCTAGTTACTGGAAAAGAGAAGACAAAAAGATCTTAGGCATCTTCTCTGATGGATAGGCAGCCATTTGAGCTGAGAATGGTAAAAAGAGATGAGGTCATATTTACGAAGGCCAAACATGAAGCGAATGCAGTTGTTCAGCAGTAGGGGATCCAATATGTTGAGAAGGTTTGAGATAAATCTGAATAGCAAAAATCCGCTGAATCAATTACAGGAAGCACAAGAGACTGGACCGTAAGGATTTTAGTGCTAGATGGAAGAAATGCTTAAATCTAAAGAGTAGCGTAGTATGGCTGTGACATTTCGGCTAAAACGACAGAAAATCTGTGTGATTGCGAATTCCATATCTTACACTGTACGTTAATAAGAGTGATCCTTCTGTGAACTCGTATATTGTGACAGTACCCCTATAAACGCTTAGGTACGTGAATAGTACAATAGATACCTAATACCTAAGGTACGTGAGACCGCCCTGTACGTGCCGGTCCGCTGTCAAAAGTAATTGATCATTTTACATTGACGTCCAAACCCGCTATTACAGGAACGTGACGACGCTAAATTTTATCCGTGTATTGGGGGCCAGTGGGAATTAAAGGAAACTTATTGATTTAATATCAAGGAGTTTACCATCAATGGTGCGCGTACAAACTTAAATTTGCAGTTGAAATGTAAGGGAGAAGGTTATTTTTATTAATTTCTTTGACTAATTTATGGAAGTAACTAACTTAATACTATACATATACACATTAAAACTAAACATACCTTGTCTACTACTATGTCACTAAACTAAAACAAACGATCACATAAATAAAAAAAAAATAAAGAAAGGGGGCGGTAAGGCGCCAAAGTACTACTCATCGCTGTCAACCGGTAAAATTCCCAGAAGGCTGGCAGCATTCCCACGTTGAATGGCAATGCTAATTCTTTATCCAAAAAATAGGCCAGCCCTCTGGTCACGCGAAGAGTCGATCAAACGTCTGGCAAATCTTTAAAAAGCAGATGTGCACTAGGACCCCAAGAGTTTACTATATTATATACCTACTAATTGGGTCTCAAGATTCAGTATATTGATGAATATAAATTTGACAGTCAAATACACACCTAGAAGGCATACGCAATATGTAACCATTGGAATGGTGACTAATATGGCACAATTCGCTAGGCGGCCAATAAGTATTCTGACACGTCCAAAAATGTGACGAAAATCGCAAACTGTAACAATATTATGCCCTTGTAGCCATTTGCACTCACAGATCCGTAAACATCGGTGACGTTAAGCAACGCTTGATGCGGTTCGTCTATGCTACATCTAGCGCCTCCGTGCTTTGGAGGGCACGTAAAGTTGTCGATCCTGGTTGTTACCATTAGACGGCAGTCTTTAAGACAAGTTAGCAAGGCACAAGCGGGCCTCTCGGCGGCTTGAACAACTCTGACACAAGGTTAGCCACTAAGCAATCAAAAATAAAGTGGATGCGCTTGCGTGTCTGTGCGTGATAGCAAAAGTAAAATACATTGCTTACGCACACATGAGTATTGTTTAGGTTACGCGTTTACGACAGCGGTTCGCAAGAGACTATCTGGTTATTATTAGGTATGCTAAGAAATCTTCCTTCAGACAAAACGAAGAAGTTTCTCGACGCACGGTTGGCTTAAAATAAGGCTGATTCTACCTTGGCTTTACTGTAGCTATATTTACTCATATTAAAAATACAAGTTTGATACTGGCTTTCGTTTATAACGTTTCAGAGTAAAAGAAGTCATGCTTTATCATATCAGCCAAAGGACGTCCACGAACAAAGGCCACTCCCATAGTAACACAAGTCATCATCATCATATCAGCCACAGGACGTCCACTGCTGAACAAAGGTCTCCCCCTTAGATTTCCACAACGAGCGGTAACATGCCGCCCTCATCCAACGATTCCCAGCGACCTTCACCATGTCGTCTGTCCACCTCGTTGGAGGTCGTCCCACGCTGCGTTTTCCGGTGCGCGGTCTCCATTCTAGAACCTTTGTGCCCCAGCGGCCATCAGTTATACGAGCAATGTGCCCTGCCCATTGCCACTTCAGTTTACTAATCCTTTCAGCTATGTCGACAACTTTCCGTGTGGTGTCCGGATTAAGAATATAGCACCACTCCATCTCCTCCCGTGGAAGTCGTAAAAGTCGACTAAGGGACTCTTAACCAGAGGGATGGGCAGCAGCGTCCCTTTTGCTGAGCAATAGCAATTCTACGCTCACCAACCCGTTTGCCAAGCGTGGTGAGTATCGGCAAATTCCCCCCAAAATGTAACACAAGTAAAGCAGTTAATTCTGAAACCGCATCGACAAATGAAATTCTTGGATGCAGACATGTTTTGAGCATTACAATTTATTGTATGGTATTCAATCTTAAATCAATACAACCGATTTCCGCCTTTTATGAACCCTTGTCATCTCAAGTTTTCCTATATATCCGGTCTATCGATCATTCGATAAATCCGATCAGTTCTTTATAGCATCACTAGTACCTACTGTAATTTCCGGGTAATCTAAATGTTTTTTTTCTACCTTTTAACCATTTATTTATCCGTTCATTTAGTCACACACATAACTATAGTATTTATATATATATACACTATATAACTATACATTGCAGTAACACAATACAAGACATAAAATATATTTATTTCTGCGTCAAATCGACACCAGACACAAACGCTTTCGCAAAAATAATCATAAAAAATAGGTGTGTGTGTGACAAGGGATGCAGCTCAGTATTCGCTTTCAAAGCCCAGTAGTGAATTTCAGCGGGCAGAGGCCATTATAGCAACATTTTTATTGAAGCGCGTAATAAATTAAAACTACTTCCGTGTAGTTCTCAGCACTGGTGATAGGTCTCTTATTGCAAGATGCCGCCGGCTAGGTAAGCACCCCAGCTCTAGTGTGATCTTACGAGGACCTGGAGCCCCCAGTGCCGAAGATGACCGCTCCAGTGGTTTTGCCGGTAGCCCTTCCCCGAGGTGAAGGAGGTTCCATGTAGAATTAAAAAAAAAAAAAAAAAAGGTAAGCTCCCCAGTGCCAATTATTTATGTGTTTCAACTTTAGATATTTCTGTCCTCCGATCTGGAGGGCACTGTAGCTAGTGAAATTACTGGGCAGATACTAAATAAACGATGACCAATCCGCCTGCCAAACGTGGTTATTATGCCAATATCTCCTATGATCGCTCATTGTAGTGCCTCTGTCTCATCTCATCTGCTGAGGCCGCTGCCGTTTACGGGCTGATATGTGTTTGTGTTAGAACTATATCGACATATGACTGAAAAATATTCACAAGGCTCATAGTAATGTCTTAGGTTTTCGCGATTATTACACATTCGTCGACGTTTCGAAACGTCAGGAAAAACAAAAATCTATAACATACGCGATCTAATCCGTTTAAAATTGTTTCACAAGGCTCATCAACACACCATTAAAATGTTACTACCTTAATAAGATTATGATTTTAGGCTAAACAAAGTAGATATGGATGTAGTACCATCATATGTATAACAAGAAAAGAGAATCATCGAATTGAAAACCTCCTCCTTTTTGAAGTCGGTTAAAAACTTTATAAATTAAAATATATTACCCGCATACTGGATGGATTTCTGTGACCCAAACATATACGTGTAACGTAAATAAGTGAATTATGAACATGGGGGTCTTTTGGGGGGCGATATAGAAAATTAAAGTATAAAGAGGGTTCATATGTGTTCATATGCCGTGTGGTGCCGGCTCAGAATGCCACCACCCCATCTCCTCCCATGGGTGTCGTAAAAGTCGACTAAGGGATTAGCCGGAGGATGGGCAGCAGCGTCCTTTGAGTACATTAACAACTCAACTGCGATCGCCAACCCGCCTGCCAAGCGTGGCGATTATGGCAAACCCCCCCCCAATAAGCCCACAATATATCCATATCGGTGGTTGTCGTGATCTTTGGGGGAGGTCTGTGTCCAGCAGTGGATTTCATTCGGCCGAAATGATGACCCGCATACTGATTCCCGACGTATTTCTTTATCGATGTTCCATAAGGACTTTTAAGATCTTTTTGTTGTTCTTAAACTGATGTTAATTAAGGGTAAACCTCGGTCGGGTGACACGGTATATGAGATTTTTATTTGAACAAGTACGAGTGCCTCGTCGAGCAATTTGCAGTTCGTAAACGAAATTGGGATTTCGCACGCTTCAATATTTTTAAAGTACTTACGTACGACTTTTTCCTTATGCTATGAGCATTTGAGGGTTGGATGTTGATAGAAATGGCCTTCCACTTTTTATTTTACTGTGAATTTTTCTGGATGGAATTTCATTTTGTGGGTGGATTTCGCGTTGAAATAGTAATCCGTTTAGGTCATCTTTTTGGCCGAATGAAGTCCACTGCTGGACACAGGCCTCCCCCAAAGATCACCACAACGACCGATATGGTTGTGTTGTGGGCTCATTGGGGGTTTTGCCATAATCACCACGCTTGGCAGACGGGTTGGCGATCGCAGTTGAGTTGTTAATGTACTCGAAGGACGCTGCTGCCCATCCTCCGGCTAATCCCTTAGTCGATTTTTACGACACCCATGGGAGGAAATGGGGTGGTGGTATTCTGAGCCGGCACCACACGGTAATGTCCTTTTAGGTATACAGTGATTACCTGCGGGCGGTGGACTTGGGGCAGTTCGTCACACGGTCAGAGATAGGCCCGATACGTTATCACGTCGTGCTCCACGCAGGCCTCTCCACAGGATTATGTGGCTGGCCAGGCCGCACAGAGGAGTGGCGTCCGCAAAAATGAGTGTTGGGCTAAAACCTGCCTGGGGTGCCATGGGCCATAACTGTGAAACAATTATAGGTGCCAACTGTATCAAAAAATGAAAAGAATGTTTACCGCTCAGATAATTAAATAATAATTAAAATAAAACGTTCTATTTATTGTCGTTTTTATGTAGACTGTTTGTGCCAATAAACTCGTCTAGCTTTGTTTCTATAGGGCATCAACGACAATTTAAGAATTATTCCGATCTGATTGCTGTTGCCTGTCCTGTCCACTGGGAGCGACAAACAGGAATAAATTGTTCGATTTGTCGTCCTGTTGGCGATGAACGGACAGATCGCACATTTTTTTATTTATTTCTTAAATTAAAATTATCTTTACAGGTTTCAACCCAATCCAATAATGTAGTTACACAAAAGACTAATATATAATCATTACCCTCTTAAATTCCGCCAATGAGCAAGTAAAAATATCAAGCCGTAGCGATATGGTGTTGAATATTTGCGCTGCTCGGTTGGGTTGGGGAATTTAAAAATGTTTGTGCGGTCTACCGGGACCTCATACGGCCTCCCTCTTGATCCCTGCCGCAGCAGCCCTAATTATTTCCGGCCTTTTTTTTATTGATCCGGTGGAAATACCTCATGTACTTCCTTCGCCCCGGGAAAAGGTGAAGGGGCATGCCGAACTCCTACTGGCTAAATCCACCGGAGTGATCATCGTCGGCACCGAAAGGAGGCTCCAGGAACTCGAAAGATCTCCATCTAGAGCCACTCATCGGTTCCACGCCTTTAGGCACGTCTCGGAGGGGATGACTGTAAGGCGGTCATCCCCTCTACTGGAGGGAAGACGACTGTAAAGAGGCCATCCCCCCAGGCATCTCTCGAGGGGATTGTAAAGGATTCCCCGGAAGCCTCACTATGCGCTGTGCTGCGCACACAGCGCTGTCTTCCCGGGGGTCGCTCGGTAAGAGCACGCTTATTGGGAAATCTGCGTGACATGACCCCCAAAGCCCTCTGCCATATAACACGACAGGTGACTCTGGCGTGTTGGACACGTGCACCGCGGCGGTTGTTACCCCGGCTCCGTGTCCTCCTCCTCCGAGCGGGATCGGCCAAATCCCGATTCCACTCTGCGACCTCCTTCTGGAATATTACGCTCTCACAGAAGGAGACCACAGCACTCCAATTTTCATGCTCTGCCAGCGTAGCCGACACTACTGCTGGCAAAGAGAGATCTTGCCCGATCCGATCGACCAGGATCCGCCGCCCGGCAGTCCACGCAGGGCACTCTCCGAGCGTGTGTTGTACGGTATCCTGATCGTCTCCACAGTGGTGGCACTGTGCCGTGACCTCGCGTCCTATCCTGTGCAAGTACGCACCGAATCAACCGTGTCCGCTGAATACCTGCGTCAGGCGGAATGTGACGCGCTCGCTCCTTTGGAGCCAGGCTCCGAAGAGCGGCAAGACAGCCTCGACGACGCGCCCCTGAAGGCACGTCTTCACCGCTCTGGCGGAGGGAGCGTGTTTGGTGATACACCCATGCATCCATCTCCGCCAAGGTATCAAAAGGCGGAAAGCGCGCCAACAGAGTTGCCGCCTCAAAGGACACCGTTCGGTATCCTCTTGCGATCCGTATAGCCGCTCTACGCTGCAGACCGTGGATCTTGACGACTGTCCAGGGTGAGCCCCAGGTACTTCATGTACCGGCCCATCCCGATTTGCGCGTCACCAACGCGTATCCACGAACTGGGGGGCTCCCTGCTCCGCGGCAGTTTGTGAGGCGCTATCCACAAACCCAATTATTTCCAGCCTAGTACCACATTACTAACTGGGTTTACCAACAAACCTATGAACGACGGCGTTTCTAAATCTCCCTCCTATTCTAAAACCAATATTAATTTTCCAACCTCATCTTCCCAATCATACTAAAATTATAAAGTAAACCCAACTTACAGTCACGCTCTATTACAAACCCTACAAAGATTGGATGTCATCTTTTTGTTTGTAATAAGCTTAGATGGGATTATGGTAATGTAGCAGGATAGCCAAGGATTTATGAGTACTGAAGTTTAGTACATTATGTTTGGCTAGTCGATGAATACGTTTGAATTAATTATCCTAAACGTGGGCGAGAGCCTAGCTACGGTCATCATTAGTTGACTAGAGCTCGTAAAGGCTAGGTGGGCTCGAGCAGGGAATTCATGGCAAAGACCCATAGACTTCGATAAACAACGGATGCTCTATTCATAAGCATTGTTGCATTACATATTGTAAGCATCAATAGACAATAAAGTGTCTCCAGCATGGGCCACTGTGTACACAAGTCATTAGAGTAAGCCAGCCATAAATGTTAGAAATGTCCCGATCTGGAATAGAAATCGGGCATAAGGTTTTTGTGGGAACATTAGATTAAGTGTGAAGCATCGCCATATTAAAAAGAACGAACAGTGTGAAAAGACATAATAATAAATATAAGTGGTCCATCCTAAGGTTGTCTATAAAACATCAGTATTACCGATAAGACTGCCCATTGCCATTATATGTATTGTTAAGTCTTCTTTTTAAGTTTTAAATGGTGTACAATAAAATAAATTCTTAACTTAATTAAAATCTTACATTTATTTACACTTAAAAGAAACAAATAAAACTTTTTAACAATAAAAGTACCGACTTCAATAACCCTACACGGTTTAAAATATAACTTCTCGTTGGTCTGCATCAACCATGGTTGGGGCACACCTAGCCCCGCCCGACTTCATAAATAAAGTTATTTTCCTTTTCAGTGGTCTTAATATTTTTATATCGTATAGGGTTTTTGAGGTTGGTATTTTTTGGGTATAATAAACGATGCAACAGAATTACAAATCTCAAAACTACTTATATTTTTTTTTTTAAAGAAATTAGCTTGAGGGCTTTGATCGAGGGACTCAGCAATACCATATCGTCAGCATAACTAATACTGTTAATGCAAACCCCATCAATTTGACAACCGATATTTGTCTTTGTTTGGGCAAATTGTTCGTAGAACGGATGGCCGAGAGGGCCAAAAAGTTCTCGAGTGGCAACTGCGTACTGGAAGACGCAGCGTGGGCAGTCCCGCCACGAGATGGACCGATGACCTGGTGAAGGTTGCGGGAATCCGCTGGATGCGAGTAACGCAGAACCGGTCATTATGGCGATCTTTGGGAGAGGCCTATGTTTAGCAGTGGACGTCTTTCGACTGAAATTATGATGATGATGATGATGATGATGAACCCTTAGCAAGTGTACACCCGAATACCGTAGGTGCTCAACACTAAGGCGATTATATACCTGAGACCCTTACCATGTTTCTGATGACATTTGTAACATCACTGGCAGAGACCTTCAAGCTAAGATCCAAGCTCAAGATTCTGTGTGCCAATAGACCATTTACTTGACACTCTGCTACGGTAGCTTCTATAAATGGTTTGAAATTTTCTACCTTATTCTTATAAAACGCATGCTCAGTCCCTATTGTATATAGTGCAATAATACCTACCTCAGGTGTTATGCTTTTACGTGGCAGTATGCAGAAAATATGTTCTATTGCACGATTCCTATGAGTGATAGGCGTGATCATAAATGTACCAGTTTAAGTACAGGTTTTTATACAATACATCAGTGAAAGTCCCATTAAAATCCACTGCCGGGTTTTTAAGTAATGCCTGGATAGACAGACAATAATTCCAAAGAAATTGTTTTATTATCCATATTTGATAGTGTAAACCCAAACAGAAATTTTGAAATAAATATTCATTGTACAGACCAAGTGCCCTTTGAGTATTATTACATTATGAATATATTAATTTTATATGCCTATACCTACTATCTTAGAACAAAATCATCATTATTTCAAACGTTTCATTACTACAAGCTTTTACAACTCATGTCATTCATCCATATTATTACCATTTTTTTTATTTTACACGCTCTTAGCGCTACCTATTGTGTAGTAGCTGGTACATGTTACTTACGGGAACACTTTAAATTGGCATATCTTCTGATAGAATAAACCGATTTTTATGAAAGAAAGGCTAAATAAAACGTCAAAAAAGCATTATGATTTTATTACTAATTCACTCACATCAACTCAGTAGCTTAGACGTGATGCGCGTTTAAACAAACTGACAAACAGACAAATACACTGCACACAGGCGCGAAACTTACATTATTATTATATGTATAGATGAAGAATTTACGTTGTATGAAATAGCACTGGATAGAAATCAATTTGTAAGACTCTTAATCTTCTCAAGATGGTCCCGAGATTACATTCACTAATCCGAATAACTTTTAAGAAGTTTAATTGAAAGTATCAAAGTATTATCTTAACTTATTTTTCCATCCCCCCTTGAGAGTTCCAAGATACGTGTCAATAAAGTGTTATTTACGGATAGCAAAACTATGTTAGGTCTTCATTTATATGTCACGAGGTTAAGTTTTCAAGTTCAGTTACTAGGCTGATTAGCACATAAAATAGAGGGTGAAATATCTATGTAGTCTACAAGTTGGTCACATTATTAAAATGGTGTGGGTTAAATAAATTAAAGAGCTTAGCGTGTTCAACGCAACAATAGAAACGGTAACGGTATACCTTAACAAATAAAATGATTAATTAATCACAACACCGTGTCACTATTTGTATGAGTGTGTGAGATAGTAATCAATGCTTACAACTATGAATCAAATTCTTAAACTGTCAGGTAACAGTAAGTTAAGGAGTGGCGTGGGTAACCCTTGATTAAAACAGTTGGTTAGAGTAAAAACACTTAAGAACGAGGTCGTACCATGGTTATATTTACCTTAGTGCTACATGTCAGTTGATTATACTAAAGTTAGGTCAAAGTCGACGACACGGTTAGTGCAGTGGCTGATACAGTCGGCTGCTACGCTCCGGGTCGCGGGTTCGATTCCCGCACGGAACAAATATTTGTATGATCTGCAGGTATTTATTCCGGGTCTGGGTGTATTATGTGTGTAATTTCTGGCTGTAAACACAGCCACGACACAAGTGAAATGCTAGGGTGGGTGGTGGGTAAAAACAAAGTAATCGGGATACCACTGGTAGTACCAAGACCCGGAACCTACCTGCAGATCATACAAATATTTGTTCCGTGTGGGAATCGAACCCATGAGTGCCAGCAGCAGCCGACTGTATCAGCCACTGCACCAACCACGCCGTCGAAAATCAAGCGATTATGTGGATATTATTCTTTTATTTAATGAATGGCAGTCTGTATGTAAGCGATATGGTAATTTTTATGGTTATGACGTGAAGCGAATGAAATTTTCTTTTGAATTTTAGGGGTTACGAGAGACCCTTTATTTTTATACGTCCAGTAATAGCCTGTGCCCCTTATGGAAGACAAAAACCAAGAAAGAAATATCTTGTGAGCTTAACATAAATATGAGACAGCCCCAAATACCAACAACTCTTGAGTGTATGTACATGTACACACGGCTACACGTCAAGCTCAACACCCTATAACTATGCTATATGTAATGCACAAAATCGTTGGATAGAGAGCTCGCCAATCATGCTTTGCGCTTACGCCACAGACGCACTTCATTGAAGAATAAAATCGGATCAGAATTTGATTATCACTTGCGTTAACGGTGAGGGAAAACATCGTGAGGAAACCTGCACACCTGACAGGGCTCTCATCGTTTTTGGTAATTCTCTAAGTTTATAATCATTGGGATGGGAGCAAAAATCCATCTCAGTGCTCCAAGTCAACATCACCTGCCCGCGGCATATCCTGCTGAACAACGAACGAGGCACTGACGACCGACTAATGACGTAATATCCATCCAAAAAACCTGCGTAGCAATTAAATTCCACAGACTGGTGACGGGCAGCAGCGTCACCAGTGCGACTAGCTACGCCCTGCGATCGCCAACACGCCTGCCCAGCGTGGCGATTATGGGCACACCCTTCAAATGACAGTACATAGCAGAAAACGGCCCCTAGTTCCCGGCCGCCCTGCTATCTCTGATCACGGTGGCGGTTATGGTAATGGCAGGGCGGGAGTGCGAAGAATCCCCGGGTTACCGACAGCCGCCAACACCAACTGACCTTAGCAACGTACAACGGACGCCCGCTACGACTCGACGAGCACCTGGCGCAGCTCGAAGAAGAACTCGGAAGGATAAGGTGGGATATTCTGGGGTTGTGTGAAGTCCGAAGAGAGGGAGAGGACACCGTCACCCTAGAGTCAGGCCACCTTATGTACTTCCGAGAGGGAGACTAGCTATCCCAAGGTGGCGTAGGGTTCCTGGTCAACAAAGCTCTTTCTGACAACGTTGTAGAAATCTCCAGTGTGTCGAACAGGGTAGCGTACCTCGTAATCAAGCTCACCAAGACGTACAGCCTAAAGGTTGTGTTTACCACAAAGGCCCACTACACCGTTGTCATGGGGGACTTTAACGCTAAAGTGGGAGTACAGAATTGCAGTGAGTTGGTAGTAGGATCCCACGGTTTTGGCAGCAGGAATCATAGGGGGCAAATGCTTGTCAACTTCCTCGAGAAAGAGGGGCTTTTCCTAATGAATTCGTTCTTTAAGAAACAGCCCCAAAGGAAGTGGACATGGCAAAGCCCCGACACTATGACCAAAAATGAGATCGACTTCATCTAAACGGACAAGAAGCATATATTCAGAGATGTCTCCGTGATCAACCAATTTAACACTGGATGTGATCACACTGATCACCGACTGGTCCGAGGCACTCTGAATATCGATTATAAGCTTGAACGTGTCCGTTTGATGAAGTTCAGGCTCCGACCTAACTTGCTCCAAACCGTGATGGGAACTGAAACATTCCAGTCGAAACTGGTAGACCGATTTGCTGCCGTGGAAACCAGGGAGGAAGGTACGAGATTTTGCAGAATGCAGCGTAAAGGCAAGAAGTTGAATCTTTCGGAGGAGACTATAAAGCTTATGAAAACCCACCAGTCACTTCGTCAGAATACTGGGCACTCAATAAAAAAATAAATGAAATGGTACGACGTGACCTCAGGCGCTCCAACGCTCTTTCTATAGAAAGGGCGATTGAGCAGAACCGGGGGTCGAAAGTGTTCGTCCAGAGTCTTGGGAGAAGCCACCTGACGAAGTTGACTACAACAGGAGAGGACGTTGTTGTTTCAAGGCCGGAGGTCCTTTCGGAAGTTGAAGACTTCTACAGCCAGCTATACGCTTCGCATGTTTCTCAACCTGACCCCGAAAATGAGGATTCCAAGGCCACATTAATCCGCCACTTCACTGAGAACCTGCCAGAGATCAGCCTAGACGAAATTGTGCTGGCTCTTAAACAGCTTAAAAATGGAAAAGCCCCTGGGGAGGACGGAGTTATACCGGAGCTCCTAAAAGCAGGTGGTAAACCTATACTAAAGGAGCTCCAGAAAATTTTCAACTCTGTTCTCTTTAATGGGAGAACTCCAGAGGCGTGGAGTAAGAGCGTCGTCGTTTTGTTCTTCAAAATGGGTGACAAGACCCTTTTGAAGAATTATCGACCTATTTCGCTCCTAAGCCACGTCAACAAGCTGTTTTCAAGAGTCATCACAAATCGTCATGCGCGACGACTCGACGAATTTCAACCCCCGGAACAGGCCGGGTTTCGAGGGGGTATGGCACCATTGACCACATTCACACAGTGCGGCAGATTATACAGAAGTCTGAAGAGTATAATCAGCCCCTGTGCTTAGCATTTGTGGACTATGAGAGGCCTTTGACTCTATCGAAACCTGGTCAATTCTGGAATCCCTGCAACGATGCCAAGTCGATTAGCGATATATCCAAGTGTTGAGATGTCTGTACGATACCGCCACTATGGCCGTCCATGTACAGAACCAGCTGTCTGAGCATATCCCCCTGCATCGAGGTGTTAGACAAGGGGACGTTATTTCCCCTAAATTGTTCTCAAATGCAATGGAGGATATGTTTAAGACGCTGGACTGGAAAGGACGTGGCATAAACATACAGTGTACATCTCACACTTGAGATTTGCAGACGACATCGTCATAATGGCCGAATCGTTGCAGGATCTAAACCAAATGCTAAACAGTCTAGCTGATTCTTCTCAACGCATTGGTCTCCGGATGAACTTGGATAAAACCAAGGTCATGTTTAACCAACATGTGGTTCCGGAGCCGATCGCGGTACACGAAAACACTCTCGAAGTTGTTCAGGAACATGTTTACCTCGGGTAAACCTTGCAGTTGGGTAGAAACAGCTTTGAAATGGAGGCCAATAGAAGAATACAGCTGGGCTGGGCGGCATTTGGGAAATTACGTCGAGTATTCTCGTCATCTATTCCACAGAGCCTAAAGACTAAAGTCTTCAATCAGTGCGTTGTTGTGACGGGTAGCATCATAACATACAGTGCCGAGACGTGGACACTCACGTTAGGGCTGGTCCACAAGTTTAAAGTCGCTCAGCGAACAATGGAGAGGGCTATGCTCGGAGTCTCTCTGAAGGATAAAATCAGAAATGAAGTGATCCGACAGAGAACCAAAGTTATCGACAAGCTCATAGGATTAGTAAGCTGAAGTGGCAGTGGGCTGGCCATATTAGTCGTAGAACCGACAACCGTTGGGGAAAACGTGTTCTTGAGTGGAGACCGCGTCTTGGTAAAAATAGTGTAGGACGCCCCCAAGCTCGGTGGGGTGATGACCTGCGCAAGGTGGCTGGCAGTAGCTGGATGAGAGTAGCCGAGGATCGCGATCAGTGGCATGCACTTGAAGAGGCCTATGTCCAGCAGTGGACTGCGATAGGCTGATGATGATGATGATGATAATAATTCATAATAAATAATAATAGATGTATAGGAGCTCAGGCGCAGCGCAAATCAAAAACAATATATTATGAGACTAGCTAAACTTGCTAACAAAATATATACGTATATAATACGTATCTATATGTATGTTATGGATAGAGCACCGCATGTTGGAGTATGGTGTGAGCCGCGCGCTCAAACTAAACAGGTTTTGTATAGCTTGATCTGTAGCCGAGTATTCGAGTATGTAAAAGAGTGCGACGGAACGACAAAAAGTACTACACCCTCTCGCACGATTCGCAGCGTTCAACTTATAATAGTTCAATGTCCAAACAGTCTAGGTTGATGCGTAGCCGTGTGTACACGCTGACTGGTTAAACGAGTAACATGTTGAAGGAGTGTGTTCGCGGTACATGATTTTTCATTGAAATATGTATAAAAATAATATTTTAATGTTTGATTTATTTTCCAATTTTTTTTGCCTGGACTAATAACTCTTATTACATTTAGATAGGCAATTAAGTTTATCGCGAAATTCGTAATGGTGACGACGATATTTGTTGCCCTTGCCGAAGCGACAGCCCTCGCGTAGACGTAAGAGGAAGGACACCGTGGGGTTTTAGCCGGTTTGAGTTGGCATGCCCCTCCACCATTCCCAAGGCGAAGGAAGTCCATAAGGAATTCCCCACGATAAAAAAAAGGGTGACGAAGTTCTGCGAATGTGTTTCCTATATTTTTTCTTTCACTTTGTCTTTATGATTTTTTATGTATATTTTATGATTATATTTTAACACTCGTGAATAAACGAGTCATTCTATATCATCTTATCTTAAACTACTACTTACTAAAAACTACTTACTGTTATGTAGGTACCTATAATAGAGAAAACATTTGTTTGTATTGTCACAATTTCAAAATCTACTTAAACTAGAACCCAGCGTAAAGGTAGAAGATGTCTCGCTGTGAAAATGGTACCCACAAGTCCCTCTGAATCGATAATTCTAAACTATTTAATTTAACTATATTAGAATGTATGTCAGTGGTAAGATTAACTAAAAAAGTACAAATGACAATGATAACGTCATATTGATACATGTCATTTTTTTTAAATACCTGTGGAAATACTTCATGTACTTCCTCCGTCTCGCGGAAGGGCATGCCAGACCCTATCGGCCACCGGAGAGGGTGCCACGCCTATAGGCACATCTCGAAGGGGATGACTGTAAGGCGGTCACCCCCTCTAGCAGAGGGAAGGCGACTGTAAAAAAGGCTGCCCTCCAGGCACTTTTCGGGGGTATTGTAAAGGGGCTCACTGTGCGCTGTGTTGCACAAACGGCGGCAATGACCACGCGCCCATCGCGATCGTCCCAGGAGTCGCTCGGTTTGAGCACGTAGACTCCTCAATCTGCACGCCCGTGATCCTCGAGGCCCCAGCCCCAACCTCCAGGCCAATACAGCGTTAAATTAATTATCAATTTAATTAAACAATTTACAATGGCAGGCGAAATTTTATTTACACTTTATGATTTACTACTTAGAACACATTTTTAATCTAGCCCCATAAATCGTCCCGGTTTTGTACCATTGTTCATACTCATACTGGACTGTTATAATATATCATGTACCGAAACGTGCGATATGGAACCCTTTTCAAGTTACCAATGAATGGACGGTTGTGGCTTTGACGTAACTGAGTTTATCTATGGTTCGGTTTTATTTTTTGCAGCTATTCATTGAGTTGTACTTTGTCTGAATTTGCGATATTTTGGTAGGAATGTAATATTGTTAGGTAATACTACATCTTTGTTAGCAGTGTTTACCAGCAAAACATTGAATCTTCTTTTGCTTTAGAGAGACATTTTGAAAGGAGTCTGAATGTCGATTTAATCGATTCCGTTAGTAGAGAAGTTCATGTCGTATAAGGAACAGTTTTAGTTATAAGTTGATAGGAAAGTTACTGTTCACACGATTCAAGTCAGAAAGCTATTGATGTTGATCGTTGGCAGTAGATACACATTGATTACTAACGATATTGGTTCCGCCGCTCAAACATGGTGAATAGAGCGATTAGGTGATGATCACTTGACGAGATAGGTACTAAGAAATAATAACAGCCTGCAACTATCTCAGTGCAGGGCGAAGGCCTCTTCTCGTACAGAGAAGGAGTGAGCATTGATCACCATTATGCTTGCTCACTGCATATTGGAGATTTCAAACCATTCTATCCAGGTTTCCTCACAATTTTATTGTTCGCCTAAAAACCAGTGATTTCTTACATTAACTAAGAATGTACTTATAAAATTGAAAAGTTACATTGGTACATGGAAGGTTTTGAAACCGCAGACATCCCATGGAAATAAATCATGGATTCCCTCCGCCCCGGAGAAGTGCCGAGAGGCCTTCTGATTGTGCCCACCATAGTGGTCATCTTCAGCACCAAAGGGGCTCCATTTAGAGCCGCCCATTGGTGCAACTCCTTCAAGCATATCTCGGAGGAGATGAGTATAAAGCAGTCATACCCTCTAGCAGAAGGGAGATGACTCTAAAGAGTCCACCCACCCAGGTATCTCTCGGGGGGGATTGTAAAGGATCCCCCCACAGCCTCGATGTGCGTTGACCACGTGCGTGCCGCTATCTTGCCGGGGGTCCCCGGATGAACCCACAACTTAGTGTTTAAGATACTTGTACTTAAACCTCCGGCTTGCATGACGTAGCTAAGGAATAAAAGTTCTCCAAGTGACCTTCACCAGGTCGTCTGTCTGTCTCGTTGGAAGCCGTCCCACGAATTAATTGTACCCCTAATCTAAAAACCTCTAATCATCTCCCAATTGTTTTCAGAAGTTGGTTGTCGGCAGTCAGAACCAGCGCAACTGGCGCGGGATCCTGATAGCCCTGCTGGTGATAGTGGCAGTGCTGGCCCTAATAGTGACCTCCGTGGTGCTGCTAACACCACCTGATGAGGGACCTCGGGTTAAGGGGAGAAGATTGAGGATTCAAGACCTGTTAACTGAAGAACTGACGCCGGTAAGGTGGAACGGCACGTGGATTTCAGGTCAGTAATTGTTTTAAGGATATTTTTCTTGAGGAAACTAGAAGATATTTACAATAACCTTATTCGTACAATGTTTAGGGTTTTCTATAGAATTATTAGTTTTGACGGCTGACCCACTATGTATGAGTATTGACATACTCGTAAATATGGTTG
Source organism: Diloba caeruleocephala (assembly GCA_947459985.1). Classification (NCBI taxonomy): domain Eukaryota; kingdom Metazoa; phylum Arthropoda; class Insecta; order Lepidoptera; family Noctuidae; genus Diloba; species Diloba caeruleocephala. The sequence continues at coordinate 6,420,353 of OX381627.1, read as the reverse complement.
AATCTTACGATGACTGATTCGTATTTGCCATCTCTCGAGACAGGGGATCTCAAAACAGCCATGATTATTTCTTCGAAGGCTATTTCAGACATTACGTCATTAAGTATGTTTGAATATATCTAGATTTTAAAAGGTTGGTTTCGGGATTACTTCTTAGAGGCACTCAGTAGGAAATTCCGGCTTCATCTAAATTTTGTGAAGAGTGAAACTGTTTCTTAAAACTAAAATAAATAAATAAATAACCATAATTATTGACCCAGTAAGAACCAAGTTCTCGACAAGAAAGATAATTGTAAGTCGAAATGAATGTGAATAGGTTCTTTAAGTATATCGGACGAGTAAATCAATCATTTGATACGATCAATTTCAGGACAAACAATCAAGAAAGAATTAATAAATATATTTATTTAGCCACAACATAGACAGCATATATACAAAAAAAAACATAAATAAGTATAATGATACAAAACAAATGAAAATTTTCATGTGCCTGGCGGTCTTGCTTAATAGGGCCTGGTTCAGCGTGTCTGAAGTCTGGCGCTAGTTTTCCACTAGACCCTGTAGTGATTCATGGATGTAATACCAGCTAATATGCCTATAATTTACGCCTATTTTTTACTAAACCAATTAGTTACTAAATAAAACAGAAAAGAACGAAACCACAACGAACATTTCAAGTCACAGTTACAACTTTTTTAATAAATTTAATTAAAGAACGAAAGAAACTAAATGTATTTGTTACAGACTGTGGTACACATAAACACATTGTGTAGCAAAGGGTTGTAGTTTGGAGGAAAATTTTCAGAGTTGGGTTCTTTGACACGGGCTCTATGACGTATTTGCATTTCGACCATTGTGTACAAGAACATAAACACACTTATGAATCAGTACAATAAATTCTACTTCACATATTCTCGTCTCCTAAAATGTGTATTTCTGTTTTTATATTTGTTTTATTAAGAAACTTTTCCAATACAGATTTCGGTCCAACTTCTAACCAAAGGCCTGGAAATCTTGCGGTAATAACAAAGATTTATTGTTGTTTTATCTGAATTTCGAAAACTAGTATATCTAGGTATTCTGCTCAGTAAAGCAAAACCCTCATTATAATGACATTGAATGATCTGAATTCACTATTTTTGTGTAACAGATATGAGTTTTATATTGCAATCGCGTCAGTTTTTATTTTTATTTTATCCCACTTTAGGATTTCTCCTGTGTTGTGGGTGCGTTTACAAACACAAATTCCACACACAATACACCCAGATCCGGAACAACCACCTGCAGATCATACAAATATTTGTTCCGTGCGGGAATTGAACCCGCGACCCGGAGCGCAGCAGCCGACTGTGTCAGCCACTGCACCAACCGTGCCAATTGTTTTATCAAAGCGATCAAATGGTCTTAACATAAAAAACAAGCTCGCTCTTCCCGTGCGTATCAACAATATTGTCTTGAGTATTATGCGAAGAACACCTTCATCCTGCGAGCTATTATCACCATTTTACAATCGCCATGCGATTTCCAAGCAACGATTATCACAATATTTCTCACAACTGACCATTGTAGGGGCTGATAAGGATGCCAGTGATTAGCAGTAGTCGGTTCGAGCTGATTAGACGACGATATTGAGGCCATAAACTTTCTTCTTAATATTAATCATTTCGGCCGAATGAAGTCCACTGCTGGACACAGGCCTCCCCCAAAGATCACCACAATGACCGATATGGGTGTGTTGTGGGCTCATTGGGGGGTATTGCTATAATCGCCACGTTTGGCAGACGGGTTGGCGATTGCAGTTGTACTGTGTTGTACTCGAAGGACGCTGCTGCCCATCCTCCGGCTAATCCCTTATTCGACTTTTACGACACCCATGGGAGGAGATGGGGTGGAGATATTCTGAGCCGGCACCACACGGTAAATGTAATTAATATTGGTCTTAATATTGGTCCATACATTTGTAAAACTTGCGGAAGTGTAGGATTTCACGTGTACTATATCACGTCTTTCACACCCACGGTTTACGCCCATACGGTGACGTTGTTGCGTTGACTGTTCTTGGATAATTTGACGGCTCAGGGCCTCGGCTTTCTGTACTACGTCTCGTTGGATCCCCGCATGGAACAAATATTTGTACGTATGATCTACAGATGGTTGTTTCGGTTCTGGGTTATGTGAGATTTAGAAGCAATCCTAGAGTGAGACATCGTTTAAAACAAAAAACACGTGAGATGGTCTTAACGCTGCCACTACTTGCGCAATTCAAATTGGTAAATACTTCTAAAAACTAAATTGTAGTTGAACAAGAAAAGAAAAGAAGAAGCTCTATAATGCCCGTAAAATTGAATATGTCTCCTTCACCATAACCATAAACATCATATAAGCTGAAGGATATCCACTGCTAAACAAAGGTCTTTCCCATTGACTCCCACAACGACCTGTCACTACCGCCCATATACAGCAGACTTCATAAAAACCACATGCTGCGTTCACCAGTCGGTATGCCAAGTGTGGCGATCATGACAACATCCCTAATTACTACAAGGAACCGGAAGCACACCTTAGTGTACTAATAACTACTACGACACCAATCCGTCTGCCAGATGAAGTGATTATAAAACTGTCTCCTATTGACGATAGTTATATTGCCATGTTTAGCAGTGGACGTTTACGAGGTGGTTATATGTTATATGATTACTCTTTTCGTAGCACGTACCATTATGCAAGTATCAACTTTTAATATAACCACAGCCCGAGGCTATTTGAGCCGCGAATAATTAATAATTTACAGATAAATTATTTACATAACTAATAAATATTTATGCTTTTTAAATCCACTGAATAATTTTGTTGTGAAATCAGCATGAACGAAAATCACGTTTACCCGAATAAAATTACTGAACTTTATTTATTATTCTGCAGAGTTTTTAGATTCATCTGTTCATCGCATAGTAAGAAATTACAAACCAAAGCAATCTTAAATTGGAAGAAAGACAAAAAAAGTTTGACACTTGATTAATATTCATGAAATGGTTGTCTACGAACTTGTTAATTTTAAATCTGGAAATAAACAAAATTGCTTAGGTTTTCTCGTCTACACTCACCAATACCACCTTCTTCATCTTCCATAATCAAAGCTGCAAAGCCAAAGCCGCACACATGTCTTCATCTATCACCAAACTGTAACTGTCTCACTCTTAGCATGGTCTCCAATGTAAAGTACCTACGAGTGATCATGGACATGCATTTAAACTGGTATGCACATTTAGAGTTCCAGAATTAGAAGACTCATGCACATTTTCAAAGAGAAAAGATATTATATAAGTCCTACAAAAATTGTGAACTTTATTTCAAAGCAGCCAATCAATATGTTATAGGGTTAGCGTTTATAAAAAAAAACATTTTTAATTTATTGAAGTAAAATTTTACAATTAAAGAATAGTTGCTTTCTTTTCTTTTCCTCCTCCGCGCTCCAGCCAGGGAAGAGGCCTCCAGCCAGGAAATCATAATGAAGAAATCCCAGTATTTTATACCAGGGCATATGTTTTCTATTATAACAAAGTTTTTGTTTAGTGTTCGAATAGCAACTTTATTCATTAATTGTAAAACATTACTGCAATAAAGTGAAATGATTTTTTTATAAACGCTAACCTATTGATTGGCTGCTTTGAAATAAGGTTCACAATTTTTGTAGGACATATCTTTTAATTGTGAAAATATTGTGTGCCTGATATTTTTTCATCATCATTATCATCATTTTAGCCATAGGTAGTCCACTGCTAAACAAAGGCCTCCCCATTGATTACCGCAATTGTGTCGTCATTTTGGGGGGAATCGTATTCACCACGCTTGGCAGGTTGGTGGGTACAGTATGGCTACTGTTCCCCAGGAAGGACGCTGCTGCCCATCCCTCTGGTTTAGAGTCCCGAGTAGAGAGGCGACTAACGCTTTTTACGACAGCCACGGGAAGAGATGGAGTAGTATGCTTAATCCAAACACCAGTTGTTTTATATTGTACAGGGTGGCGCAATAGAACGTGCATTTATTAAGTATAGGCTATAAAAATAAAGACAAAAGGTATAGTTGAAATAAAATATAAGATGATTAGGTAATTAAATATAGTTTTTTTTTTAATATCATCTAAATGACGGCCCTCTCGAAGACGGCACTACTCTTAACGCGAACGCAGATTTTTGAAAACTCTTGTCAATAAATCTGGGCTGATAGCTGCCATTTCCCCACGGATATTTTCCTTTAGCTGACTGATGTTCCTCGGATTTTTCATGTAGACTTTATGTTTGAGGTATCCTCACAAAAAAAAGTCAGGAGGCGTCAAGTCAGGGCTACGTGGGGGCCAAGGGATATCACCTCTTTTGGAAATTAGTCTTCACAACCGCCATAGAGTCATTTGATGTGTGTCGCTCCGTCTTGTTGGAACCAAGTCCTCGTATTCGCTATTCTCGATCTCGCAAATTGACGCAATATGCACGTTCTATTGCGCCACCCCGTATATATATATTTACAATTATGCGAAGTGTATAACAGATTGATGGTGACAGTGATTAATTCAAATACAAAAAAAAAACATTTTTTAAACCACTTAGGTGACGTTTTAATTTAATATATTATCTTAACCTGTTAAAAAGAAATAAATCGAAATGTATGTAATCGTGTTTGATCAAGTGTAACGAACTGTACTTATGGCGGCCATTTTAGTTCATGCCTTTCAAAGAACACGCTTAAATATCCAACCATTTTAAGAAATTGTTTTGATTACAGCGAATTTTCTTAATGGTCAATCCTATTAGTAAAAATCGAGTATAATTACTGCTTGCCCTTTTACACAGTTTTATCTTTCCTTTTATTGTTATAAGAAAGTCTACATAACTGTGTGCAGTATAAATTGATGTGTGGCTGCCCAAATAATGCTAGATAATGACTAATATCAGTGCTAGAGGCATGTTCATTCGTTTTGATAGTCACATAGAGCCGTACCGGCCCTACTGAGTCCCGAATTCCGCTAAAGTCCAGCGTATCCGCGTTGGTCACCCTTGTAGAAATCCGACATCTCCAATTCAATTTCAGTCAATATTTTATACTGAGGGCTTCGGAATGCTTGGAATTTTCGACTTCCATTGGGATATTTACCTGTTTTCTATACAGGCTCCATTATGAAAACCTAACACCTTTAAATATCTAATCTTTAAATATTCAGAACGTCGTAAACAAATACCTTTGCCAATTTTTGTTGTTGTGACGGCACGGTTGGTGCAGTGGCTGATACAGTCGGCTGCTGGGCACCGGGTCATGGGTTCGATTCCCGCACGGGACAAATATTTGTACGATCTGCAGGAAGTTGTTCCGGGTCTGGGTGTATTGTGTGTGGAATTTGTGTTTGTAAACGCACCAACGACACAGAAGAAATCAAAATGTGGGCACATTTAAAAAAAAGAAATTATTAATTTGAAGGCGTGCAACTATATTTATATAGACTACCTAAACAAATAGAAGCAGCTAACAGATATCACATTGTGTTTATTAATCAAAACACACTTCGTATATAATGATTAGTTCTTGCTGTGATGTTTTCTTTGTTCATTATGCTCTTGCCAGTATCATCATATCAGACAATGGACGTCTACTACTCAACAAATGCCTTCCCATAGCTTTCCACAAGTATATCGTCATTTTGGGAATTTGCCAGTACTTACCGCGCTTGGGAAGCGGGTTGGTGAGTGCAGTATGGCTGCTATCCCTCATATTCTGGGTGTCGATATGATCACCAGTAACTTAATAGCAGGTGACTCAGTCCACGATTATCGACACACATCAGTAAAAATAGATTGCCTAAATTAATGACCTAAATATGCATTTATTTTTTTAACACAGAGTCAATGTAAAACAGCTGGCGGTAAGTGACCTTCCATATGATTGGGTGTGGTTAGTACCAAACAACGCCACAGTACACGCCTCGCACTACGTACATACGGCTACACATCAAGCTATACATATTTAGTTTAAGCTGATCTCTCATCGTAAGGAAAGCCTCTACAATGCGAGATCAGCTTATACTGGAAATGTATAGCTTGATATGTAGCCATTTTATCATACGAGACGGGTACATATGTAAACTGTGTTTTGGTTGGATACCAATAAGGTATATTTACACGTATATTATACGTTATTGCGTGTTTTAATTGATATGAGTAAGTTTTTATTATTATTATTTATGGGATCAGTTCTCTACCGCATTGGAGTATTGAAGGTGACTAAATAAGCACCTCGTATATTTCTGTCTTTTTTTAATGAATAGACTATTGTGAACTCATTCAGTGAACTATGTTCTTTGAAGAAAAATAAAGCCGAAAACCAAACAACGGGTCCAACCGGAGGATACTGATGGCCAATGGCATGGCATGATGACAGTCATCATCATCTTAACAGCCAAAATACGTCTAATCCAGAACAAAGGCATTTCCCATAGATTTCCATAGCGACAGTTTACATGCCGTGTGTCGGCATTTTTAAGGGGAACTTGCCAGTACTTAACACGCTCGATAGCCGGGTTGGTGAGCGCAGGACGATTGCTGTTCCTACAAAAATTATGAACTTTATTTCAAAGGAGCTAATCAATAGGTTATAGAGGAAATTTTTTCACTACGGGTTGGTGATTCGAATTGAGAAATTCAAGTGTGTGCATCATTTAAAAACCAATGGGCGTTAAAATAAAGGGGTTCCTGAATTGAAGGGGTTCCTGGGTTTATAAAAAAAAAACGTTTTATTTTATTGCACTAATATTTTACAATTAATGAATAAAGTTGCTATGCGACTAAACAAAAAAAAATTTATAATAGAAAACATACGCCACTGGTATAAAATACTGGGACTTCTTCATTATGATTTCCTAGCCGGAGGCTTCTTCCCTGGCTGGAGGCCTCTTCCCTGGCTGGAGGCCTCTTCCCTGGCTGGAGGCCTCTTCCTTGGCTGAAGGCCTTTTCCCTAGCTGGATGCCTCTTCCCTGGCTAGAGCCTGGCTTGCCAGAAACGACCGGTTAAGCAACCACATTTTCAGGAAACTTTTGCGAGATGAATATTTTTAATTGACGCTCTCACAGAAGGAGACTACTGCCTTCCAGTTTTCGTGCTCTGCCAACATAGCCGACACTACTGCTGGCAGAGAGAGACCTTGGCTGATCCGATCGACCAGGATCCGCCGCTTGGCAGCCCACGCAGGGCACGCCTTAAAGCATGTGCTGTGCGGTGTCCTGATCGCTATCACAATGGTGGCATTGTGCCGTGGCCTCGCGTCCTATCCTGTGCAGGTACGCACCGAAACAACCGTGCCCGGTGAGCACCTGCGTCCGGCTGTAGGTTATGCGCTCGCTCCTTCTGAGCCAGGCTCCAAAGAGCAGCAGGATGGCCTCCACGACGCGCTTGGTCGCAAATTGTATTTGCAGGCGATGACGCCACTTTTCAAGTGCGCACCGCCGAGCTAGCCACCTCTAATTGAGCATAGTGGTAATTCTACATGGAACTTCATTCACCCCGGGGAAGGGCGAAGGGGTATGCCGGACTCCTACCGGCTAAAACCACTGGAGCGGTCATCTTCGGCACCGAAGGGGGGCTCCAGGTCCTCGTAAGACCACACTAGAGGGAGTACCTAGATTTATATGTATGAATATTTTATTATTGAATTATTATAATATTATCTGTTCATGTACCTTTTTCGCCGCATTTCTTTTTAAACCCCTTTGTCTGGTAGAGAACGCCACAAAGCATTAAGTCCGCCTTGTGTATCATCAAGGTACATAAAAGTATAAATATTATGTCTAAAGCTACAAACAAACATTTTATACCAGTCAAGAAAGTTCCGTGTGGTCCCCAGCACAAAAATCGACCACCCTTCTCAACCCAAGCATGTCATAAAGGCGATAAGGGCTGATATCAAGGGGATACGGGCAACGCCCGTCCGGGTGCAAATAACAACATACATAATATTTTCCTATGATCGCTCATTGTAGTGGTAATTGGAAGGCCCATGCCCAGCAGTGGACATTTCTGGGCTGATATGTCTCCGTGTGTAAAAAAACACCGGACCTTAAAAAGAAAAAACTAACACAATGTTAAACGAATTTACTAACATTGCCACATTGCGACAAGAAACACAGCATCATTGACACAGAAACGTCATTTTGTGTTCATCTAGCGCCCTTACCCCATGGCACTTGCTCCAGCACTTGCCACTACGTCAAACTTTTAAGTAGACAGTAGCGCTGAAACTTTGTGACGTCTAGAAATTCTTGTAGTACTTACTTTTGAAAATACTGCGGTTAAATCGTGAGCTGCATTCGTTGGGGTTCGTTTGAAAACACTGTTAATCTTCATACAATGGTGAATATAGTGACACACTTGATATAAAATGTTAAGTAGTAGGTATAATATATTTATGCTTGAAATTGATGGAAGCTATACAAGTATACAAAAAGCGTATCTTGCTTAGGTATCATTTTAAACTCTTTTTAGGGTTCCGAAAGAAAAAACTGCGGAACCTTTATAGGATCACTCGTGTGTCTGTCTGTCCGTCTATAACAGCCAATTTCCGAATCTACTGTGATTAAGTTAAAATTTAGTATACATATGGATTTCTGCAACCCAAACAGGGACGCGTAACGTAAATAAATTACTTTTGAAAACGGAGGTCACTTTTGGGAGGCAATTTAGAAAATAAAAAGAATTTAGTTTTGCAAACTGTACCGTAACATATGAAATGGAAGGGCTTGTTGTGAGGGTTCCAAATATATTGATTTGATATTTTTTTAATGTAAAGTTTGGACTTTGTAGGTAGCTAATCATACCGAGCGTACAGACCGCAAACGACAGCCGTGCCACGCAACGCGTAAGTTCATTGGGAGTACCATTCGCTGTTCTATTCACGATTGGATTGTGATCAGCCGTGTGGTGCCGGCTCAGATTACCACCATCCCATCTCCTCCCGTGGCTGGCGTAAAAGGCGACTAAGGGATTAACCGGAGGATGGGCAGCAGCGACCTTCGAGTACATTAACAACTCAACTGCGATCGCCAACCCGTCTGCCAAGCGTGGCGATTATGGCAAAACCCCCCAAAGAGCTCACAACACACCCATATCGATCGTTGTGATGGTCTTTCGAGGAGGCCTCTGTCCAGCAGTGGACTTCATTCGGCTGAAATGATGATTACAAATAATATTAGGTTTCGCATAATTTATTTAACTATATTTGATGTTTCGATGTAGTCGCTATGCCTGCGAAATCTGCTATGTGAAAACCCCAACTTTTCAGAGCACTATTTATCTATTGCACTCATGTAGCATTTTTCAAGTAATGTTAAGTTTTGGGTTGATCTAAACCTTAATAATTATATATTATAAACAGGGTTTTACAGGCACATGCGCCTTCGAAAATAATGTAAAATTCCATCAAGAACCTATTTAGAACAAAAATCACATAACAGTTTCTGCAGACGTCAGCGACGATGTTCTGTTATAAACTTCTATGCAATGTATTGATTTCACAATGAAATCATTAACAGTTATAGGCATAAAGGAAATTAAATTTGACATTGCATGCAGAAGTGTTGAAATCACGGCACGGTTGGTGCAGTGGCTAAACGATTAACTTTTTTCACTACGGTTTGTGGATTCGGAGGACAGGAGAAATTCAAGTGTGTGCATCATTTAAAAACGAATGGGCGTTAAAATAAAGGGGTTCCGGCATTTTCCAGTGCGCGGTCTCCACTCCAGAACCATTTTGCCTCAACGGCCATCAGTTATGCGCCACCAGTTACCACTTCAGCTTACTATTGTTATTATGTCAGCAACTTTAATTCTTGTAGCAGTGATTATAATAAATCAAATACTAAAGGTAGAACTGACTGTTGCAGCACGTCTTCATTAAGGTTTATGTCTAAAATTGTATGTAGACAAATTTGTTCTATAAATTTGATCGTGAACTAATTGATATGTGGTTAGACGGGTATGGTTCGGTCATGGAACTGCGCTGTTGGAGTACCTCCGGAGTAGGTGGCCTCACAAGATCCGCCGGGGGTGTGGTGAATTAGTCCGCAAATCGCGTGCCCACGGCATAAGGTAGGTCGAAAAACCACCGTGGTAGTTTTAGATGGTAAGAGTCAGATACACCTCTCCTTTTTGAGTTTATTTCTCTCATGAAGGTACATCATATTATTAGATTACAAATAAGAAGACACGTCTTAATTAAAACTTTTGTGAGAGCTGGAGTCTGTACTAGGTTCAAGACCTGTATGACAGATCACCAGGCACTCAACCTTTATCATTATCAAAGTCAAAGCGGCTACAAGTACTATTTAGTAAACATAATAATATTTAACAGAATTTCAAGTGAGAGATAAAGTGTATTATGTGTGTAAGAGTGTGTGCGTGAGTGAGTTTGTGTGTTTGTTTTGAGTGCGTGTGTGTGTGTGTTTGGTTGTTTTGTTGTGCTGACCTTCAGGCACTCGTAATAATTACACTCACATATCAGTAAATGATCGGATGGTTAAGCAACGCTCGGTGCGGTCAGTCTATGGATCAGCATGAGTGATATTTACTGAACGTCTCCGTGCTTCAGTGGCACCTAAAATGGCCGGTACTGGTTGTTGTCATTAGGTGACCGTCGTTAAGCAAAATCCTTTGGGTAGCTTGAACAACTTTGACATAAGGTTAGCTATACACTTAATAGTGACAAGGTTGGCCACTAACGGCCAAACGAAAGAGAGGAAGCAAGCCTATGAGGTTTTCCCTACGATAAAAAATGACTATGTTCACAGAAAGGCACACGCTAACCAAGCTTATACAAAAACCTGTGATTCTAAACGCATCTTTACCTGGTTAGGAATATTCATTATCAAGTTTAATCGCCGTCAGTGTACACCCCAGCTCATATGATTTATGAACATCAGTAATTTGGTAATTTATCTCTCCGGTAATTGTAGACAATTTATCTTGGCACACACATTAGCGGGTAATGCGTAAACATTTTAAATACTTTGGCTTTTCACGTTTGTTTTCCGATCAAAATATCGGAGTTTGCTCGTAAGTGGGCCAAGCATTTGTTTATTTATTGATTCATTGACTATGATTTCTGGTTTATTATTACTATCACAAAACATAAACTTTAGTACTTATTCTGTTCTGTGACTATTATTGTGTATACGTATTTCACATACTCTACTTTCACATACCTTTTTTTATTGGGCCCAGTGGAAATTCTACATGAGCTTCCTCCGCCCCGGGGAAGGACGGAGGGGTATGCCGGACTCCTGCCGGCTAAAACCACTGGAGCGGTCATCTTTGGCACCTAAGGGAGGCTCCAGGTCCTCATATGATCACACTAGAGCCGCCCACTGGTGCCACGCCTATTGGCACATCTCGGAGAGGGTGACTGTAAAGCGGTAACCCCCCCAGGGGGATTGTAAAGGATCCCCCAAAGCGTCCCACGGGGGATGGGCCTACTGCCCAAGTTGTTCTTCAAGTACATTAATTATAACTTACCTGCGATCGCCACCCGCCTGCCAAGATGGTGAGAATGATGGCAAAACTAGTAAGCATACAAACCCAGACTGATTGTGGTGGCCATCTTTGGGGGAGGCCTATGTCTTTTCTTTGGATTTAGGATTGAGGATTTGTCTGTTGTTGTGTTATGTTAATTGTGATCTTAACACGAATAAGATTAAGTTCAAACTCATAAATCATATTGAATTTAAAAGGTTGATTATTTATTTCAGCAGTTAGCTGGTACCATGCGGTGCCATTATTATTTGAAATTAAAACTTTGAATTAATATTTGCAGCAGCGTTCAATGATATTATGTTATTGGTTGAGTATTATTTAATTAGTAAGATGTATAATCATTTGTAATAATGATAGTAAAGACGCCGTTGCCGTGTGGTGCTGGTTACCGTGTGGTGCTGGCTCAGAATACCACCACCCCATCTCCTCCCGTGGGTGTCGTAAAAGTCGACTAAGGGATTAGCCGGAGGATGGGCAGCAGTGTCCTTCGAATACATTAACAACTCAACTGCGATCGCCAACCCGCCTGCCAAGCGTGGCGATTATGGCAAAACGCCCCTCAATGAGCACACAACACTCCGATGTCGGTCGTTGTGGTGATCTTTGAGGGAGGCCTATGTGCATCAGTGGACTTTATTTGGCCGAAATGATGATAGTAAAGAGTTACTGTGAGTAACGATTTAGTTTTTATGTAATAAAGTAACCGAAAATAACATGATACTCAGACATGTTACCAGGGAGTTTGCTGCACCGCTTCTTATTCCCAACTGAAACACTAGGAAGTAGTTAAGGATAGACGGTTTTTTCGTCTGTCTTATATTAGGTTTAGCAGGTTTCACAAGTCAGCAGGCCACTTAACCAATTACGAAAGGCGACGAAATAATCGTTATATTTTATATTATCGTTATAGTTATTTATTATTCTTAAAATCTGTTGGTTAGCTCCCTTTAGATATAGCGTGATGGTTATTTTTTTAAATATGTCTTTGTATGTACTATCAGTACGAATGTGTTTACTTGTGTGAACTTTTCATAATATTTGCTGGAAAACATTAAAAAAAAAAATACGTGTTGCACTCCGGGAGTGCCGACAGAAGTGAAAATTTTATAGCAATAAATGTTTTTATTTTTATTTATCTAATTCACAAAATGTAATACTATATTATATGGCTGCGGTGCGAGCCGCCTTACAAAAAGCGCGCGCTTCCCGCCGCGCTGTGAAACCAAGAAGTTTTCACTTAGCAAATAGCGTCTCGTAATGGTGTCGCGAGTCCAGAGATGTTATCTCATCAAAAAATATGCGTACCGCGCTAACAGAAGTTTTCACTTCAAAAATTATACGTTGCCCCACGATAGTATTTCTCCTGTGTCGTGGGTGCGTTTACAGACATAAATTCCACACACAATAAACTCAGACCCGGAACAACTACCTGCAGTTCATACAGATATTTGTTCCGTGCGGGAATCGAGCTCGCGACCCGGGGCGCAATAGCCGACTGTATCAGCCACTGCACTAAACGTGCTGTCACATTTTAGACATATTAAATAGGGAATTAGATATTTATAAGATTAATGACTCATTTCTTTATTATCCGGAAGAATGTAGAAAATATATTAAAAAAACAAATCAATCAAAATACTACACACAAATTCGTAGCCTGAATAAAAATTTCGGTCAACTCATAGTATTGTTATCCTTAACAAACATAAGTCTTATCATTTTGACAGAGATTTGATCTTATCATTTTATAGAGTATTGGCTGAGTAAAACTAAAACCTTTCCCCATATATAGAAGAATATATCTCACACTGCACAAAAATACATCCAATCAATATCCATCATTTTCTAAACTATAACAAAATTTTATTGCATAGTCCGGGAATCCAATATAGTAAATACAAATGTCAGTTATCTATAGATAACTGACATAATAAATAAAATTGAAGTCTCTGCTTGTAATGTCAAAATAACAGCTTTTTACTAAATGCGTATGAAAGTATGTACGTTACATATAACAAAAAAACTATTTTAATTTTTTTGTCTGTCTGTTTGTCCGTCTGTCCGTCTGTCTGTCTGTCTGTCTGTTTGTTCTGGGTAATCTCAGAAACGGCTGAACCGATTTTGACGGGACCTTCACTGGCAGATAGCTGATGTTATAAGGAATAACTTAGGCTAAGTTTATTTTAGAAAAATAATTACGGTTCCGCGTAAAAAAAAATAAACCCTTGAAATCCAATATATTTATTCTATGTCAAGTGTCTATGTCGAAGTACTCTAAATTTATTTTAAATTAAACGCGGGTGAAACCGCGGGTCCCAGCTAGTGTAATAATATAAACATAATCGCTATATATCGCTCACCCTCATACAGAATCAGAGAAAATTTTAACAATTGACGACACGGTTGGTGCAGTGGCTGCTGCGCTCCGGGTAAGCTTAAACCAAAATCCATAAAGTACTATTTACTATTTCGCCCACAGTACAATCACAGGTAAAAATAAAAAGACAATTTCTTATAAAAACTTCTTATTTGTATAGTTGTATTTGTTGATTTATTAGAAGGACATGGAACATTTATTTTATATACTGTTTTTACACCCGTGAATCACCGAATCAGTGCAGTGGCTGCTGCGCTCCGAGTAAGCTTAAACCAAAATCCATAAAGTACTATTTACTATTTCGCCCACAGTACAATCACAGGTAAAACAATAAAAAGACAATTTATTATAAAAACTTCTTATTTGTATAGTTGTATTTGTTGATTTATTAGAAGGACATGGAACATTTATTTTATATACTGTTTTTACACCCGTGAATCACCGAATCACCGAAGGGTCCAGTTGAAAACCAGCGCCAGGCTCTTGTTTGGCAAATGCTGAACTGCTTACCTGTTTGGCGCAACTCCCCACAGTTGCGCCAAACAGGTAACCAGTTCAGCACACAACAAACTATAACCTAATATTGTTTTTTTTTTGTTTATAACCCTATCCAAATTTTCTTGTTTTTTTTTTTCAGTTTTATATTAAGTTTTATTACCGTTTGTGATGACTCTCACTTTGCTGTCAAATAAAAAACTTCTTTCTTTCTTTCTTCTTTCAATTTAAAAACTATAATAAAATCGCCCAATTACAAGTTTCCCACATAGTTTTCGTTCTATCTTGACGTTGACCGTCGGCGCCGGGTCGTTCTCTTATTCACCGATTTAAATTCTAAAATATGTAATATTATTCATAGGATCGATACAAGCTTTTGGACGTTTTTAAAAGCTTTTCGTTTTTGTCTTTACAAACACTAATGGTTTCATACAAACTTCGCAACGTTGGAATAAGTCAACTTTATCTTAGTATCTTACTGTGAAAGAAGGAACGTTGAAATTGAATGAATGTCAAGGTATGCAAATACTCTGCTATATTAGGTAGGTACTTTTTATCATGATAGTCTAATCGACATTCGTTATGATATTTTTTTTGGAGATCTAACACAAGACCCATATCTTGCATCAGTTTTCAAAAAAATTGGGCTTTGTCGATAAGATCTGACCAATAAAAACGTGAAACCTGATCAGCCTAAGGGCGTCCACTTCTGAACAAAGGCCTCTCCCATTGATTTCTACAATTGTGTCATAATTTTGGGGGGTACTTGCTCCTTTCCTTTACCTACTCACCACGCTCGACAGGCGGGTTGGTGAGGCAGTATTCAATTTGTTACGAGCCGGGGTTCGGTATAAATTAAAATTTCATGTAACACACAATTTATTCTCTTTAACAATATCACTCATTATCACTCTTGCAGAATAACAGCTTGGTATTTCACTTGTTCTCACTGTGTCGATAGCAGAGTAAACGGTTCCTCTTTTTTTATAGTGATAGGCTTCTCGCAGGTATTTCATAGAAACGTGGCTGATTTCCGCCAGGCTTTAAATTAATGTTACCAATTCAGCAACTACAGCTAGGGGTGCTCTCTGCGCACACGCCGACAACGCCTACAGCGCTGGTTTTCAATGTCAGTCTCCAGTCTATGTATAGAGAGAACACTGCGTGGCCGTAACGCTATGGCATGTCTGACTAACTTGCTTGACCTAACTTATCATGTAATAAATACGAAAATATTCGTATGGGAGCCGGGACCGATAGCTTAACGTGCTTTCCGAGAGACAGAGCACATCACAGTAATTCGACAATCATTAATGAATTATATTTATGATTACGGCACGGTTGGCTCAGAGGCTCAACGATTAGCTTACAGCGCTATATGTCACGGATTTGATTCCCTCACGGAGCAAATATTTGTATGATTTACAGAAAGTTATTCCAACTCGAGTGTCTGTGCATATGAAATGTATGTCTGTAAACTGTACCCATGATACACGACGAAAACTAGAAGGGAGTAGGTTTAAAAACGGTGACCCATTCGATCCTCTTCGAAGGGATGCGACCTCGCTGTCAAAGGTAGTAAGCCAATTAATCACTAGCCACTCAAATCAAGGTGCTATAATATTAGCTTTAATAAACATTATTTCTTATGTGAAAAGAACTTAGCGAAACTAAACACAAAATTGTGTTCAGTCAGTTAATAAAGTTCCTTTCCCACTAAATTTTGTGGTAGTATGTAGTGGCGCTGCTACTTTTAATCATACCCCGCAGGTACCAGGATCTCATAACGCCGCAGTAGTTACATAATTTATGGCAGCACTACATGTGGCGCGGGGAACGTAACTTTTTTCATAAAAGGTTTTTTAAATCTCATCTGCAACGTGTAATTATAATAACGCGAAACCTTAGACACCCAACTGATGTTTATTGTAATAAGTTGCCTAGAAAATATTTTGTATCATTTCTTTATAAATAATTGTAAAAGATATTTCCATTATTTGGAGGCGAATGTCATAATTATTCTGATCGAAGTTCTAAGCATATTCATTATCAGTGGCGTATTCTCTCTGCTATCATTTAGGATAATAATAATTACATGTTAGTTTTCTGCTAACTTCAATTAGTTAGTTGAATGCTTTGGCAAAGAAATATGACGACGTTTCTATCACACCTTTTCCAGTCTTTCCAATGGCTACATGTTATACTTACTACACGTAAAGTGTAGGTTAGGTTTTTTTATTATTAGTGTGTCTCAATACTGAACAGGTTAGGTTGAGTTATGCTTTATTTCAATTACACTTATATCTTTTAAGACTATTATCTATACATATACAAATAAATAAAATGGAAGCGACTGTTTGTAATATCAAAATAACAAAACAAAACACCACACACAAACAAAAGCCAGTTTAAACCAATATTTAAACCAAGAAATTAAATGTTTATTAGCCATTTATATTTCAGTACATCCGTGACCAAGAAGTTCTAGACATTCCGTAATGGCAGAACATAAAATGAGTTTAATTTTACATTTCGTCTTTATTGTTTTTAAGCAGTAAACAATGTTTTAGGTACCTATACAAAGGTTTTATTTAAATTTGAAGTACTCTCGCTTATTCTGGAAACACATTATGGGAGTTTAGAAAGTTCTAAGATCTTTACGATTGAGTAAAATGTATACTTTCGTAAGGTTTACACTTTGTTTTATCTAATACTGGCTGCCCGCCCCAACTTCGCACGGACAGGTACATGCAAACCCAATTGCAGCGCCACCTACTGGGTACAATTATAAATCTAAACCATACAGGAACCCACTTAAACATACACCAAAAATTCATCAAAATCGGTCCATCCGTTTAGGAGGAGTTCACGTACAGAAGAATTATATAAATAAGATATAAAGACTAGCATGACTTTATCTAGTGGCAAAATAGCTTATACCATGGTTAATTCGTGTGGTATTTAGATCAAGAATACCAAACCATACCGTCGATGTCGTAAAAGGTGACTAAGGGGCTCTAAACCAAAGGGATGGGCAGCGGCGTCCCTTCTGTGGAACAACACCCATACTGCGCTCACCAACCCGATTGCCAAGCGTATGCCAGTACTTAACTGGCAAATTCATCTCAAAATGATGACGTAACTATGGAATTTCAGCACAATGAACCCGATAGGGTCGAAGTGCGTTCGGCTGAAGCTGAGCCCGTGGGAGCCATAATAGAATAGAACTATGGAAATCTATAGAACAGGCCTTTGTTCAGCAGTGGACGTCCTTTGGCTGATATGATGGTGGTTAGAAGAATATCAAGTCAACAAGACCAGTAACGCGGCTAACTGTCCAGACTGCGCCCGACTTACGACGTACATTAACGTTAGCGTACTTAGTTTTGTTTTTATATAAATAATGAATAGTTTATTGACTTCAATTAACAATTTAGATTAGACCCTAACTCCCAAATGAGGTCATAACTGTGTTTTAGAAGTCAGTTCCTTCCCAATTACGGGTATAGTATATGGCTAGCCGTACAAGAAAACGGAAATGAAATAGTAATAGTTTATAAAAAGGAAAAAAAATTGTTATGTTTCACATTAGTAGTTATCTTGATTAATTGTAAGAATGTAACGTTCATCGTTCTGATTTAGTGTATGGAGGTGTGTGTGTGTGTGTGTGTGTGTTGGGGAAGGGTGTATAAATTGAAGCTTACTTGTGCCCTACGAAACACAGTTCCGGGTTTGATTTTGGAGTTTTCTCTTTTATCTTCTAGACAGTTTGCAAGTGAAAACTAATGACACTCACCATGCCAAAATTACATTTTATAACGGGCTGTCATAATTGGACGCGTATACATTTTCGAAGATTAGGCAATCTTGCCGAACTGCATACGGTAGAAATGTGCTTTTGGAATTTGCCTTCTGCTAGAAAGGTTGCAGACCAATGCTGTCGCGACGGTAATCTCTCGACCTACTTACGATAAAAAGTCATGTTTCTTTGCAAAGGTACCGGCTCAGAATGCCACCACCCCATCTCCTCCTCCTGGGTGTCGTAAAAGTCGACTAAGGAATTAGCCGGAGGATGGGCAGCAGCGTCCTTTGAGTACACTAACAACTCAACTGCGATCGCCAACCCGTCTGCCAAGCGTGGCGATTATGGCAAAACCCCCCAATGAGCACACAACATACCGATGTCGGTCGTTGTGGTGATCTTTAGGGGAGGCCTGTGTCCAGCAGTGGATTTCATTCGGCCGAAATGATGACTAGCCGTTGAGGGAGTGTCGTGTTGAGGAGACAATCCTGGCTGCAATATCAGTTCATGGTAGAAATAATATTTAGCGTTTAAACGTATATCCAAAGTTTCATGTCCATGATACTTACCGTTGAGAAGTGCCCTCATGAGGAGACAGTCTTGGCTGCATCATTAGTTCATGGTAAAGGCCATATTAAGTTATCAAAATTAAACGAATATGTGCTACTAACCGTTGAGGAGTGCCCTCGTAAGGAGACAATCCTGGCTCCAGCATCAGATTATTTTTATCAGTTTAGAGTATCGTCATCAGAACTGAAGAAGCATGCAAAATTTCAAAGTCCTAAGTTTAGAGGTAGTGGTTCAAATTTGCTTGGAAAATTTTATCTAAATAAACTAACATACATTGAAAGTTAAATAAAAACTTGTAAATATGTAAATAAAAATACGTAAAATTATAACCGTAAAACATGAAAAAAGACAGATTTATTTATTTTTGTGTTTGACATCAAAAATGGGCCATACCTCAGCTTTGCATTGCTCTTCCGATAGGGCCTCAATATTAGCTCTACAGTACACACACATAACAGTCATAACCAGCCCATTACTGTCCAACTGCCGGGCACGGGGCTTTTCTCACGGTGAGAATGGTTAGGCCACCACGCTGGCCTAGTGCGGGTTGGCGGACTACACACACCATAGAGTACATTTTATTTTTTTGGGGCTCTCTCAGATATGTAGGTTTCCCTTCACCGTTAGTGCAAGTGATAATTGAATCCGATCCGAATATGAATTCGAGTAACAAGAGATGCGGGCTAGGTTCGAACTCAGACACTCTTGTATAGAAGGCAAGCTTTCAACCACTAGGCTATCATTGCTATATAATGGAAAATGAATAAAATGGAAAGATAAGACGTCATAGACCCGAAAAATGCCCATCACTCATTAAATTGCTGTGATTCATGCAAAGATCGATCTGATAGCAGTCCATATTGTCGCAAATGATCCGATCGTGGACACAAATCCAACTCCTTAAGCTGCCAAACAGAAAAACACATAAAACAAATAAGTCCAAAAAATAACCAACAGAATGATTTAATAATACCTCACCGTTAAACCCAAAGCCATTATAAATGCTCGCTACCAACATTATAAAATTAAGGTTTCCGTCTTCGAGCGGAAAATAGCCTATGTTTAACGAAACCCACTTGAATAATTAAAAGTGGTTAGCGGCCGGAGGGTTAACTCACGCGTCGTTGACTCGGTGGGACGTTAAATTGAGACTACACTGGTGAAGAATGCGTTGATATTTAAAACGCAATGTAAGCCTTAAATAATATAGGGTAAGCTAGGTTCGTGCCTTGATAATCTCCGATATGGCTAAGGCTTTGTCGTAGCAGTAGCCACATTAAGATTTGTTTAGGTACAGAAGGTCTAATATTTTTTAACTAGGCACATGACAGTAAAATGATGAATGCATTAGCACAGCTGCATATTAGTAAGCCACGTTATCTTTTAGGAATTCAGTTTGGTTGAGGTTCTTTGCTTTTGAGAGATGTTCTTAATCCGATACCACACGGAATTTCTTACGTGGATCTTTCATTCTTTTTACTTTTTCTGTGCAGCGTTCGGGAAACTTCGCTACGTCTTTTCGTCAACAATATCGCAATGCCTCAAGACGAAAGTCTTTAACCAGTGTGTGTTACCAGTGACGATATATGGAACAGAGACGTAGTCACTCACTGTGGGCCTCATAATAAAGCTCAATGTCACTCAACGAGCTATAGTGAGAGCTATGCTTGGTATTTTTCTGCGAGATCGATAAATGTGGAGATCCGTAAAAGAACTAAAGTTGTCGATATAGCTGAAAGGGTTAGTAAACTGAAGTGGAAATGGGCGGGGCACATAGCTCGTGGAACTGATGGCCGATGGGGCAAAAAGGTTCTCTAGTGGAGACCGCGCACTGGAAAGCGCAGCTTCAGACGACTTCCAACGAGGTGGACAGACGACCTGGTGAAGGTCGCTGGCAGTCGTTGGATGACGGCGGAATGTAACCGCTTGTTGTGGAAATCTAAGGTGGTGGACGTGTGGGTGATATGCCTTTTGAGCGTTTTTCGACAATGGCTGTGATAAGTTTACGCCTCGCCGCTGATGAGCCCTTAATAGATATACACTCATAGGTAGATTCCACCATCTTCACACCAGAGGAAATACGTTCAATTGATTGAAATGCATCAATCTTTTCCCTTTACGCCACGGTTCGGTTTGCTTTGTATATTTGTTACGTCATCCATTCCTTTTCGAAGCGTTCAACCACTAGGCCATCACTGCTGGAATGTATTTGATTAATAGAATGTATTCAATTAGAATGTATTTCTCTTAACTTCGGTTTATCAGGAAAAGAGAGGGAAAGAGAAAGCGGAGAATTAATGACAAAAAATTATAAACATGACCATACTTAGGTGTAAACAACTCGACTATTAAACGGTAGACTAATATATCAACGAATGAACAAACACAAGTGGCAGTTCAATTTTTAAAGAAATGGAAACAGCGCTATGTGTTTGTTTGTTACTTTTGTTAGGTACAAAATATTTTCTCGCGCGGAGTGGGCAAAGGGATCTTAGCTCATACAGCCATGAACGTGATCAAAATACTTTCGTTTGATTGGTTATAGCAAAAATAATCTGTATTTTTACTTTATTTTGCCTGCCTTGACAGCAACATACGCACACGTTTTTCGTAACACCTTTCAAATGATGTAAGTTTCATTCACCTCAATCATTGATACCACAAAATGATACTTCAATTTTCTATGTTCAAGTATTAATGAATAGATTAAAATTCTATGCACATTTCTTGATTCCTCGATATACCGTGTTTTTTTTTTATAAAAACGATATAGTGGTGCATAGTACAGATCTCGCAACTTTTTCAGCGCCTCGACGCGTCGTAACATATTTTGCTTCACTGAGCTGAAATGTTCGCCCGTAACACGCCTTATTTCACCCACTTATGTGTGTCTGATAAAGTGATAACATTAAGAAATCAAAATTTAAAAAAGAAAATAAATAATTTCTCGTTATCTCATTAACAGCTCCATAAAACTGGCAGTGCCAAATGGGTAAAATTTAAAAAAAAAACTCAATATTTGTAGCTTTTTTGTTGCTAAAATACCGATTTTGTTGCTCAATCCGATTCCGAGAAATCGACATTAATTCTTTTCACGGAATCGGGTCGAGCAACAAAATCGGTATTTTAGCAACAAAAAAGCTACAAATTTTGGGGTTTATTTTTTATTTTGCCCATTTGGCACTGCCAGTTTTATGGAGCTCTCATTAACTATCACAATGCCAAACATAATTGCCATAACGACCGGTCCTGCGTTACTCGCCTCAAGCGGACTTCCGCAACCTTGACTACGTCCTACACCTCGTGGGGTCTGCCAAAGCTGCGTCTTCCGATACGCGGTACACGAGAACTTTTCGGCCTCATCGGCCAGGCCTGCCACTTGAATTTAGCAATTCTTCGGGCTATGTCGGTTACCTTAGTTCTTTCGCGCATCTTCAATTTTTTTATTCTATTTCGCAGGGGAACTTCGAGAATAGCCCTCTCCATTACCCTTTGGGTCATCTTGAGCCTTCTTATGAGGCCCATCGTGAGTGACCACGTCATAAGTCGTCACCGGCAACACACACTGGTCAAAGACCTTCGTCTTGAGACGGTATTTTGGACGAGAAGTAATGTACACTCGACTTGAACTACCAAATTTAATGCTATCTCTCTAACACTCAAAGGTTTGCTAGTAGAAAATCTCTGTACATGTACGGTCGTAATTAATATTTAATGTAATCCAAAATATTTAGATTTAAGATTTCGAAATCCATCCGTTTTTGTGTAAGGAGTGATCCTGATCAGCATGATCATTGTGATCATTTAAAACAAAACAGCCAAATCCATTATCCCAAATCCCAAGATTTTGGATTAGATTGATTATTAATGTTGGCCATTCATTTCCAATTATTGTGTATCCAACATAATTTGTGATTGCGTACAATATATAATTTAAGTTTTTAAACTGACATGGTCACTTACACTATTATTAGAACTGAAAACGGGATATTTACCATTACACGGACAAACTTTAAGTTTATCCGTGAACATGGCGTTTGCAACAGCGCCGAAATATCGGTAACTCAACACAAATAAAAAACATGGTAAATATCCCGTTTTCAGTTCTAATAATAATAAATAATTTAATAACATCTGTATGTTCACAGAAACAAAATTTCTCTCATTCGACAACACGGTCTTTAAAATGGATCGAACAGTTTTAAATGAGGGCCACAGTGTTTGAGCTTCAGGCATGTTAGAGTTATCAGTCCCGCCCGCATGAAGTTGCGATAGGATCTTCGTCTGTTCGGAATAGCTAACGTACCTACGGATTTTAACTATGAAAGTAATCTCATTATTCAGTTGCATGACTGCCGATACAGGCTCGGAAGTCTCCTGAGCTGACGGCATCCATCGTACGTAGCACTATCCGGAAATGCTTTTCAGAGATTTCACAATGCAATTCCGGTCATTTGCGACGCTGACATATCGGCGTTGCACCATATGCCACTATAATTTAATAAACCGAGAGAAGCTTCGCTTTTAGAAGGATCTAGGGGTCCTGTTTAAGTCAAGTACTCATTAGCGAAATATTACTGTGGCGCGTAACTGTGTAGTGAGAAAACGTAATATCTAGTTTCTTTTTTTATATTTTATAAAACGGTGTCCCCACTTCTGGATTTCTCTTATGTCGTAGGTACAGTTTTACAGACACAAATCCCACATGCACTAACACCCAAACCCAAATCTGTAGATCATGCAGATATTTCACTCGTGTGGCAATCGAAACCATCACACATACTTAGCGCAGAATGTCAATTATTTAGCCACTGTGCCACCCGTGACATCAGCCAGTTCGCAGATGAAAGCGACATCTGTACCACCTTGGCAAAGCAGTAAATACCGCAACGACTAATAAGATCTGTTCGGCTTGAGCTGGAAACATTTTATCGGACGCATCCGCAGGCTGCGGCTGACAGTCGCGACCGATGAGCGTGCAGGTGTGGTTCGGACGCGATGTCCCATTAAAACATCCAGCGGGCCATATTTCTTTTTAAAGTCCGAACACTCAAGTACCGCCCAAAGTTACGTCCGCGACTGACAACCAATAGTTTGCACAGTGTAGTGTTTGATGGACTATACAGATACGTACAAGATGCGACTATCAGCCGCGGCGGTTTCCAGCCTGTCCACGTGTCGGTACGTTTTTATTCTTGTCGAACTGTGACTGATTATACGGAGAAAGAGTCGAAATATGAAATGTAGGTTCACGTTTCGTTTTCGGAACCGGCTCAATACAAATTAACCGAGGAAAACGATATGATCAGCAAACGGGGAGGGAAGGCAATAAATATATATAAATAAACTGCAGTCGCATATTGATCACACACCATTGTATGAAGAAAAAACAAGCACTGTAGCTGCCGCAGTCGCTTCCATATAAACGCGTAAAAACTAACTTTCTAGATCACCACAACATGTAATTCTTGTGATGTCTGAGTTAAGAATATAGCACCACCTTATCTTCTCCCATGGACGTCGTAAAAAGTGACTCAGGGACTCTAAACCAGAAGGATGGTCAGCAGCGTCCTCTCTGTGGATCAGCAGTCATACTGCGCTCACCGACCCACCTGCCAAGCGTGTACTGGAAAATTCCCCTCAAAATGACGACACAGTTGTGGAAATCTATGGGGAGCCCTTTGTTTAGCAGAAAGAGCAAATAAATATGTGTTGGAGCTTACTACTAGTAACCACTAATCCCGAATTGCGAGCAGCACAATACATTAAGGTAATTCAACCTGGTGAAGCGGATGCATTCTGATTGGACATATTATTTGAATTTCGAATTTGATCCGTTAAAAGGAAATGTCAAACGGTTGACAATATTAAGAGTGAACCAATAAACGGTAACCAATTGATAGTGCTGCAGTAAGTAACCCGATGAAGGGTGAAAGGGAAATGCATCTACTATGTATATAATATTGCAGACAAAGGTTCTAAGTTATCATTAGTTTGCGTAGATTCGGAAATGCAATATAACAGTGGACATCCTTTGGCTAATATACATATATTCAAACTGCCAGAATCACAGCTTACACAACTTGCTAACACTTGAGAAATCTACGAGATCAACGAAACGATAAAAATAAGACCACCCAAACAATCATAGTCGCAAACCAATAATACTAATAGCTATCGATATTGAAGTCTAATTAATTTTAATCTATACATTTATATTCATTGCGTATTCCAGAGATTTGACAATAAAAACGATGTGAAATCGTTCATGATGGTAAGTATCGTCAATGAACAGGAAAATTCCAGTAAGCTCTGTTACAAATAAGGGAACTGCGTGTTTGGAACACTGCCACTTGAATTTGGAATTGATTTAGATTAGCGATAAAAGTTAGCCCGAAAGTATAATTTTTTAAGGTTTTATTTATTTATTTATATTTGTATAATATTCAACTACTCACTGCATTTACATTATTCCCAAAGTGTGCAGCGAGCCAACACTTCTAAAAACTATGATATATAATAACTATTTTATAATGCAAAGAAAAATGTGTCCATACTTGTTAAGATATGTCTGTGTCCGGATATTGAGCTACAAGGGCATTATGTAGTGCTACTGCCCGACTTGTAGGGGCGAACTACGTACGAGTTTCTTTTCACAATCGAAACGTAATAGTAAACTACACGTTTACCACATTCGGCGCTCCTATTGGTTGAAGAGTTTGGAGCGGGCCAATCACAGTGCCGAACGCGTGAAACGTGTAGTTTACTATTACGTTTCGATTGTGAAAAGAAATTCGTACTAAGGGTACTGGAGGTACCGCCAGTAGGCGGCGCGAGCAGAACCTGGTGTAGTGGTTTGATACGGATCAGCGCGACAGAGCTGTTGAGTTGTCGATTTTGCTATTTAGCAGTTGGTGATATTGGTGATTGATCATCAAAGCACATGTACGCTGTAACTCAATGTAGTTGATACCTACTATAACTGATACAGACGGATAAAAATAAGAGTAGTAGCCGTAGGGTTTTTTATATGCAAATCAAAACATTATGCTATAATTATTTATCCTCGTGTGGATCCCAGACTATAGATTGATATTCTAGAATTCATTTATACAACAAAAGGACAGCACTCCTATCCTGAAATCAATTCAGATTGTCTCATAATAAAGCCAAGTGACTTATAAACTCGCCTGCAGATGGTAGAAATGTGCATGTTAAAGGTGAGACCATCAAGATCAAGATCCTAACCCAAGTTACGTATCTGTCCGACACGCTCAAGAAGCTGACCTGGCAGTTTATAAATGTAAGCATGAAATAAGCGAGAGCGAGTAAAAGTAATTATCTTGCATTTTGATGCATTAAACTTTAAGTGGTTGCGCGCATCCCATGCAACAACATTGTCAGTATCGCTCGAGAGCGCTTAACAGTCTTGTATACATCCGATACCCAAGAATAGCTTCAAATCGTCTGCAAAAATGAGGCACTTTGCCGTTCTTAGGACGGTTAGCAAGTCATATATCATAATTAGGAATTTCATCGGACCTAAAATACTACCCTGACTGACCCCAGAGCAGGTCTCATATTATGTTGGATCGATATTTGGATAATTGGACACACTGGTAATGATTCGCAAAATAGCTAGCAAAAAGATTTTGTAATTTAGGTGTGAATCCTACAGAAACAAAATGTTTGTAATAGTACGTCATTATGAACGTGGTAAAAAGCTTTTTTAAAATCAAAATATGCTGCATCAACTCGCCTACTACAACCATCTCAGTAACTGTGTAGTCGACAAAATTAACGACATTGGTGGTAGTTGACTTACCGGCTCTGAACCCATGTTGGCACTCGCTCCGTTGCGGTCTTACGGCCACCCGCGGAGATTGCCGATGCCGCACGAACACGGGCCTAGCGCATTGGTCGCGTGTTTGTTTCTGACGATGGAATACCCTCATCAACGTTGCAAGTCACTTTTGGTGCCAATACATCCTCAGTAACTAGTTTAATAATCAACCTATTTTGTTCGACTAAAAGCTTTTCAAGGAAAGTCACTTCGTCTTGAAGCGAGAGCACGGTCTTAGTTAAATCGCGAATAGTAAATTCCACACTTTTTGTAGACATTATTATTTTTACGAATTAGTTTTCAGCGAGTACCACTTGCCGTGTGGTGCCGGCTCAGAATACCACCACCCTATCTCCTCCCGTGAGTGTCGTAGAAGTCGACTAAGGGATTAGCCGGAGGATGGGCAGCAGCGTCCTTCGAGTACATTAACCACTCAGCTGCGATCGCCAACCTGTCTGCCAAGCGTGGCGATTACGGCAAATCCCCCCAAATGAGCCCACAACACGCCCATATCAGTCGTTGTGGTGATCTTTGGGGGAGGCCTGTGTCCAGCAGTGGACTTCATTCGGCCGAAATGATAGTACCACTTAACCAAATGAGCGAAAGAGATGTTCACTTATATAACAACTGCTGCCTGGTAAGTAAGCGCTGTTTGACATTTACCGTTTATTCTGCATGAATGCTTTAAACCCAACTATACACCTATCAGGAACATTATTTGTTCAAACATGCCAAATGCCATGCCATGTCATGTGCGGCAGTTGTCGCAAGTTTATGTCACTAATAGATGGCACTAAATGCGGCAAATGTGGTGTGTGTGTGTGGGAAAAATAAAAGTGAAGGTAGAACGGACCGTAATTTAAAAAAAAAAACTTTACTCTTTCCATAAAATTTATGAATTTAGAATTTCAGGTCAGCATTGAACTGCCATTGCGTGATATACATTCATGTTATGTATTCATCATTATTAGAAAAAAACGTTGTTTATATCTGAATTATTAAAGGCAAGAATCATAAAAAAAATTATTTTATCAACAACTTTCATGCTATGAAAATAAGTGGAAACCAGCAATGAGTTCTTTGAATTAGGCCATTTTTATTTCGAACAAACATCAGGGTGGATCTTATGACTATTTTCAATCTACATCGTGAAGACTTTGCTACTTGGTCCCATAAAGGCACCTGCAGACTGTTGTATCGCAAACTGATCACATTCACCGCAGCCAGAATGTTCGCGTCATCACCATCATCCAGGTATCAAGGTCAAGGTGGAAATTTCATATTAATTGATTTTATACAAATAAATCAAAATAAAGTGTAAAACCTAGTTTTGCATACGTCAGAGTATTTATAACGTAGTGCCCTTTTAAAGACTAGACTCAACGATAATATTCTCAGCTTGAGCCAGGCAATAGACGGCTGACCGGGCTGTATGCATCAGTGAAGCGTTTCCAAAAAGCCAGCCTCTAAAAAGGCATACTAAATTTATGTTGCGTTAGTCTAAAGTCGTAAAGAACTTACGAACACATGTAGGTACAACACACAATGTAGTTAGTTGCCCTCCGTGCGTTGTTTCAATGTAACGTTTAAATGTGTTTGTTAGGACCTAATCAATTAATAAATGATTGAATCGAATCGTGCCACAGAGTATGTCTACTCTGAGAAACAATGCCGAAAGAAACTCAGGGTTAGGTCTTTTTTGATTATTTTCCTTATTCGTATACAT
This sequence comes from Diloba caeruleocephala, assembly GCA_947459985.1. Classification (NCBI taxonomy): domain Eukaryota; kingdom Metazoa; phylum Arthropoda; class Insecta; order Lepidoptera; family Noctuidae; genus Diloba; species Diloba caeruleocephala. The sequence continues at coordinate 6,391,976 of OX381627.1, read as the reverse complement.
TGTTTTACAAATCTGTGTTAACAAATTATTTAACAGCACTTATATGTATAACATGAAAAACATCTTGCAGCGATGCAATACAAACAATGCAGATAAATTAGTTTCCAGGGAAGCCGCATGTATAGATAAGAATTGACGCCACACGTATTACGGCTTTTTTATTACAATTGTTTTACTGCATGTTATAAACTTCCTGGTAACATCTGTAATTTGTTGTTGTAACTCATTATAGAACCGGACCCGATTCCCTACAGATTTGTTTGTTAAATCTATATAGAGGTACCACTATTTTTTGTCTACTTCTAGTAAATATATCATGATACATAAAATGCATTGACGTTTTTACGCACGTACATTATATTTACGAAGACATAAAGTGACGGTTTTAAAAACTGTCTAAGCGACTCACGCGCGTAGATAGCGTCGGATAGATGCGGATGTCGTAGATAGTGCGAATAGCCCTTTTCTGTAATACGAGTATGAAAATTGTTTCAACGTCAGCTGCTGCTCCCGACAATAGGATGCCATACGACATGATGCCGTGGAAATACGCCAAATAGTTGGCAGTTGCTACATCAGTGAGCTGCCTAATCTGTCTTACTGCATATGCAGCAGCTAAAGTGCTTAGCTGCTTGACTAAGCCGTGATGTTTTGCTGGTTTAAATAATTAGTAACATAAATTCCATATTCAAATTCACAAGCTTTAGAGGTATCTCATTCTCTGCCAAAAACGATACGGAGCCATGCAGCAAAATGTTATTATTTCAAGTCTAGCTTTAAAACTGGACATAAAATGTACGATATATTGTATATTTAAAGCAGTCACATTCACGTCAGTCTGTGAAAAGGGTCGAAGTTATCAGTACAAGTGTGGTAATTGACATAATTACAGGCGTTACCTTTATTACATTTTTGATGTTTGTTTATGTCATAATGATTATTATAGAAGATAACTTTCCTTAATGAGTTAATTACGAAGATTATTTTGGTTCTCAAGTGACTGATATGATATGAATTAATGTGGGGTGACTACGTCATTTCCAGCTTTTGCAGTACCTGTTAAATGAATTCAGCCTGAAGACGTTCAGACTGAGCATTTTTCAGTGACTGCATAATCACCACGCCTGGTAAAATGATTGGTGATTTTATTACATATTTCTTATCACAGGGGGCTTTCTGCTGTCCTCCTGGTTGGTAATCCCTGTAATACAGATAAAAATCTTCAGTCATTATTATGACACCCACACGAAGACGAGCGGCTTCTTCTTTATCGGGAACTGCACCGTCAGGTTTAATGTTAGGTACAAATTATCACTTCGTTGTCCCAGTCCCAATATGTGTAAATTAAATATAACACAGTCACCTGCGGCTTTAGAGCTCTGGCACATTTAGAACTATTCAAACATTTTGGCAGTTGGACATAGCCGCAAAATGGTATGGAATTAAATGTTGGAATTCACGTTCCAAATTCAAATGCTTTACGTAAAACGTTAGTGTCGTGCACGGAATTACAAAATATCCATCTAAAATGTTATCGATTAAAACAAAATCGAGTTTAATCAAATAACTGTACGAAAATTGTGGTATAATTACCACGATTGGTACGATAATAACGTGAAATTGGCATCGGACCGCCTGTCACACCATTATGGATTTTAATCGCTTAGCTCGCGTGCCTCATGTAATAAACAAATATCGCTCTTTGGTGAACTAGTATGTAGCTAATACTGTTTTATTGGCGGCATTAACATTTGTTGTATGATGGGATACCTGTTTAAGTTGATTTTGTTTACGTGGTAAATGACATCATTCTGCGGCCATACATACATTGTCCGAACCAACAGGCACCTAAAATTACTTTCTGTGTTCTAAATGATGACAACATTCTACTGAAATTAAATTAAAGTAACGGACACTCCTAAGAATTGTTTAGTATACAAATAATTTTCGGATTTTGAGGTTAAATATATCTAGACATTTTTATCATACCATATTAGCCTGTAAATTAAGTGCTTTGTGCATGATTCTGCTACCCATCCACTTGATACTTGATGATCCCTTAGGCGCTTTAACAACAGCCATGGGTGGAGCTAGGCGTTCCTTTCATAGCCGGGTCCTTCATCATCAGCATTTTAGCCGAATTAAGTCCACTGCTGGACACAAACTTCCCCCGAAGATTGCTACAACGACTAGACTAGGTGAGTTGTGTGCTTATTGGGCTTTGCCATAGTCGCCACAGTTGAGTTGTTAATGTACTCGAAGGGCGCTGCTGCCCATTCTCCGGCTAGCGAATCCCATAGTCGCCTTTTAAGATACCCACGGGATGAGGTGGGCTGATGCTATTCGTACCCACCACACGACACATTCCGGCCAACCACACGGCCGAGTCATAGTTCAATTTTCGATTTTTATAAATAACATTTTGAAAAAATAAGTATAGAAAAATTTGTTGTGCGGGTGAGGAGGTAATTCTTGCTTCAATAGAGACAAGTCGAATCTTATGTTAAATATAATTATAAATATGTGAATTTGCTGTTCTACCGAATTATCACAAAAGTCCTCGATTACGCAACGGTGTAAGATATTGTCCGACTACAATAGAGTGTAATTACACAATGCAGGCATCGATAGCGAATGCCAGTGACGCGGTTGAGTTAACCTGCCAACCGGAAAACTGGGCAAACCATATCGGTCATCCTGTGACCACAAACACTGCAGTGTTCGAAACGTCAGGAAACAGAAAAATCTATAATATATGCCATGTAATCCGTTTAAAAGTGTTTTATTATAATGAGCAAACCACATTAAAATTACTGCGATAAAAATGGATATCTACTTTAGTTTTGAAAAGTAATAGCTCCATACTTGAAGGATATATTTCAATTCCGTCTATTTTAAATAAATATTAACATGGATGGCTGGCGGTAATATCTTTTCCTAAAATGAGACGGCATTTGTAACACTCCTGACAAATAATGTAAGCAAAGCAGTGCAGAAAGCGTAGCATGGCGTAGCACAATGTAGCACAGCGTAGCATGTCGTAGCAAGCCGTTAAAATCTTTGGATTTTGGATTAAGAATGTGTCTGTTTTTTTTGTGTTAAGTGTTACTATGTAACACGACAATGGATGAATTTACAAATCTTATATCTGCAGATGTCGGATTAGATTGATTACTAATTTCGCCCCTTAGCAGTGTGCCTGGTATAGCTAGCGCATACGGGAAAGGTCACGGGCATCCTTTGGTACTTTCGCAATAGACAACTTCTAACTATAAACCGCAGGACTCTGAACAATTATAAGCCATACAAATATAGTACATGTTACGTAAGAAATAAGAATTTGAGCTAAGATTATCTGTTCTTGCACGAAAAGCAAAATATTTAACCACTGCGCCAGTAGATCGATATTATACTCTACCTATTTAATTGATGTGAGAGCCGTAGTATCACCGTCTCCCTATACCCAGCACGACCTAAAAGATTTATGAGCATATTAAATTAGTTACGACAAACGCTGCGACTAATTCCTCAAGTGCCATTACCCCGCACATACACCAACCAATATAATTAGTACGTAGAGCAATGAGAAAATGTGCATCTATGTTAAGTGTACATGGTCAGGTTACTTTAAAGCATTTTCCGGGATAGCTAGATAAAAAGAAAAATAGATTAATAAACTAATAAGAACTCATAATTTCGGCCGAATGAAGTCCACTGCTGAAGGACAGACCTCCCCCAAAGATCACCACAATGATCGATATCGGTGTGTTGTGGACTCATTGGGGGGTTTTGCCATAATCGCCACGCTTGGCAGATGGGTTGACGATCGCAGTTGAGTTGTTAATATACGCAAAAGACGCTGCAGCCCTCCTCCGGCTAATCCCTTAGTCGACTTTTATGACACACACGGGAGGAAATGGGATGGCGGTATTCTGAGCTGGCACCACACGGCAATAAGAACTCACTTTTATTGAAATACGATCTAAAACCAACATTTTTTTAACGGTAGCCCACTCTGGAATTTCTCCTGCGTATACATGCACATTCACCCAGACCCGTAACACCCCCCAACAGATAGTTGTATCTGTAGATCATACAGATATTTGTTCCGTACGGGGATTGAACCCGCGATACGTAGTGCAGAAATCCAAGTGCTCAGCCACTGCGCCAACCATACTGTAATTTTGTTTATTTTCATGTAAAACAAAAAAAAAATTAATCTACTTTTGATACCTCGGACCCCACGATTTTATTTAACAACTAGCTGTTGCCCGCGGTTTTGCCCGCGCGTTCACTTTTTTATTAATTTAGAAATAAATATAGCCTATATCACTTAGGCATATTTTGGCTTTCTATTAGTAAAATAAATTTTAGAATCGTTTTAGTGGTTTCAAAGATAACCCCCTACATACAAACACAGCCACTTATTTATTCTTTCTTTTCGTGTGGTTTGTGGCCAGCCTTGTGTCAAAGTTGTTCAAGCCGAAAGGCCAAAGGCCGCCAATTTGGCTTAACGACTGTAGTCTAATAAAAACTATTGGGACCGACGAAGGACGGAGACTCTCAGTTCAAATACCACTATGCGGTCTCTTTTTAATTTTAATCTTAAAAGTCTATAAATTCCTTAGTTATAGATTCAAATTTATTATTTACACATATATAACAATAACCTATTACTGGGATTTTTTTAATCATGAGCTGATCGTTCAGGGCTAGGCACCGGTTTCATATAAATATAATTAAGTTTGGTTAACTGTTTCTTATGACATCAGCTCTGTCATCCGTGAGTGTTACTGTCTACTAACTTAGATAAGTTGGTTACGATTTAAACCGATAATTAAATTAGAAAAGTTCTTACATTTACTTATACACTAAAAATAAACTTCATAAAGGTTTGTTTTTCTTTTAAGTTTCAATATTTTTATATTGTGTAGGATTTGTGAAGTCGGTACTTTTTGTTTGTAAAAGTTTTATTTAAATCATAATCTACATTTTTCTCGATATGAATGTTATGTAAGGACAATGTACGAGAAAAGAGTCTAACTTCTTAAAAAGTGTACACAAAACGAGCCTAATTGTAATGCTAATGAAATGCACTCTCCATATTTCAATATGACGTGTAAAAAGTGGCTGCTAGGACCTAATTACAGAATAAATGAGTCTATTTGATTCTATTCTACACTCGTAAATAGCTAGACTTAAAATTAACAAAATGAAAGTATCCTAGCCAACTTCTTTATTAACAAACTAGCCAGTTTTTCGATGAAACAAATATAACTTCCCAATCTCTTAAACAATTTTTGTGTTTTCTTTAGGAGTGTTCTCATCTTGTTAATGTTTGTTTAGGCAACATAAACTTTTGTATCAAGTAAATTAGTCGACAAGACTAGCCTCTTACGGTGATAGCGCTGAATATTTTATTGAAGCAATTCGATTAACGAAGGAGTTAGATATATAAGGCAGTTGAAATAAATATTAAACTTAATACGTTCACGTTGAGAGTAATGAGCTGTTTTATAAACTTTTTTACTGGAAATTGTAGTGGAAATTAACGCCGGCATAATTTATTCAGCGATTGAGCGCAATATACAAGAAAGGGTGACAGATTAGTTATCGGTAAAACACAGACAACAACCCCTTTTCAAAAAAGTTCGTATTCCATGTGTGTTAAAGTCTATAATTAAATACCAGAGACCATCAAAGACCTTCCAGTCAATAATTTTAAAAATAAATTAAAGGTATGGCTACTGGAAAAGACATATTATAAAATAGACGATTTATTTCAAAATTATTAATTGTAGTTTAATACTGTTTAATATTTGACATTGGTCTGACATAAATAGGTAATCTATAATTAAGTATAATATTATTATTTATTTGATAAAGGATCTTGTGATTTTATATTTTTATTGTTATTTCTGACCGAAATTTCACATGTCTACCTAAGACGAAATAGGCTGATCAATGTTATAGATTAAGACCATATTATGTACCCTATTTATGTGAAATAAATTAATTTGAATTTGAATGGTCTGTGTAATTTGTGAATATCTATTCAAAAGTTTCAAGCTTAGGATTCAGAATGATATGTACAGTTTAGTCTTTGCATTTAACTTGTTTATGCGTGTTAGAATTACAATTCCAATCCGCGTGCCAAGCGTAGTCATTGTGACACTATCTCCTATGACCGTTCATTGTCAGATTATTTGGAGGACTAGGTGCAGCACCGTTAACGAGTGACCCCCGGGAAGACGGTGGCGCGCACGTGGTCACGTGTCGCCGTATGCGCAGCACAGCGCACAGCGAGACTTGGGGGGATCCTTTACAATCCTCCCCGAGAAGTGCCTGGGGGGCGGCCTTTTTACAGCCGCTTACCCTCTGCTAGAGGGGGTAACCGCTTTACAGTCACCCCTTCCGAGATGATTCATAAAGGCGTGGCACCAATGGGCAGCTCTAGTGTGATCTTACGAGGACCTGGAGCCCCCCTTCGGTGCCGAAGATGGCCGCTCCAGGGGTTTTAGCCGGTAGGAGTCCCCCGGTAGGATACCCCTTCGCCCTTCCCCGCGGTGGAGGAAGTTCCATGTAGAATTTACAGTGGACATATTTTTTATAAATTTTTATATCTATGACACTATCAGAAGCCCTACAGAATGCTGGTTCTGACGTCGTACGCTACAAAAATATCTGTATTTTTTGGTCTTTTAATGTTGGCATTATTATTTATTTTTAAATCGTTGGCCCACACGAAATTGTCTCCTGTATCGTAGGTACAGTTTACATACATAAATCTCACACACACTAACACTCAGACCCGAAACAACTATCTGTAGATCATACAAATATATGTTCCGTGCGGGGATCAAACCCGCGATACATAGCGTAGCAAGCCAATTGCTTAGCCACTACATACCAATAATTATCATTAATTATCCAGGGCTGAGTTCACTATTGGATTAGATATAGACAGTGGACAAACTCTATGGTAAAATTTTCATTTCAGATTAGGCTTCCATTTGTGGTTATTGCCGTGTGGTGCCGGCTCAGAATACCACCACCCCAACTCCTCCTGTGGGTCTCGTAAAAGTCGACTAAGGGATTAGCCGGAGGACGGGCAGCAGCGTCCTTCGAGTATATTAACAACTCAACTGCGATCGCGAACCCGTCTGCCAAGCGTGGCGATTATGGCAAAACCCCCCGATGTGCACACTACAGACCCATATTGGTCGTTGTGGTGATCTTTGGGGAGGCTTGTGTCCAGCAGTGGACTTCATTCGGCCGACATGATTGTGGTTTTGCCTATAACGTAAACAAACGCATCCACTCATCGGTTCACCTAAAAAATCGTCTCACCTTACTGTGCACTATTTCCATTAAATTCGACGGTCAATATTATTATCATTTTACAAGAAGAAGGTCGTCACCTAATACAAATAATTAAATAAAAAAGATTTAAATTACAAACAGTTTAAAATCAGAACGTGATAGCACGAGTGAGTGTAATATGGCAGCTCGAGACTTAGGCACATCGAATTCCTCCCATACGATTGCTCCGAGAAAGCGCATGCGCTGAATGAATCCGTGCCTTGTCTAAAACTGTACTCTTATTGTTATTACTTTGCTACTGAACTGTGCTGTGTTTTTTAATTGATGATCTTTGTTTTGTTTCAGGAGATGAATTCATTTTTCGCGACACATGGGGTGGCATCAGTCTCATGTTTGCAGTCAACCAGACTTCTAAAACACTTATGCCGAATACTACATTCGTAAGTACTATCTATACAAATAAATAAAATTGCAGTGTCTGTTTGTAATGTCAAAATAACAGCTTTTTACTAAATGCATATGAAAGTATGTACGTTACATATTACAAAAAAACTATTTTAATTTTTTTTGTCTGTCTGTCCGTCTGTCTGTCTGTCTGTTTGTTCCGGGTAATCTCCGAAACGGCTGAAACGATTTTCACGGGACCTTCACTGGCAGATAGCTGATGTTATAAGGAATAACTTTAGCTACTTTTATTTTAGAAAAAATAATTAGGGGTTCTGCGTAAAAAAATCCCTTGAAATCCAATATATTTATTATTATACTCCGATCGCTAACCCGTCTGTCAAGCGTGGCGATTATGGCAAAACCCCCAATGAGCCCACAACACACCCATATCGGTCATTGTGGTGATCTTTGTCCCGCCTGTGTGGCAGTGGACTTCATTCAGCCGAAATTATACATCGCGTATATAATAGATTTTTGTTTTTCTTGACGTATCGAACACTTTGTAAGATTCGTGGTCACAGGATGGCTTAGTTGACAGGTGTCGTTGCAGATTTTAAAAAGTTATTTCATCTACAATTCAAATCTAATCAAACATTGTTTCGATGCACGCAGTAATCACTCACAGCACCTTGATGTCTTTAGTGTGGTATGTATTTTGGGACTTTATTATTTTAATAATCGGATACCAAACTGGTGGCACCTGCCAACCTTCTACTCAATTAAAATTAGGATGATTTTTGATTTCAATATCCTCACAGAGTTCTCCGTCTATAGGACTTGATCGAAACGAAGAAAATAATTAGGTTGTCTAAGACATGTTCACACACTGCAGACTTTGTGGAGCGTCTATGCTTGACATCAGCGATGTGTTATTTTATTCTGGTAGCTATACTACGCTTTATTTGCCTTATGTATGACAACCCACATTCACGGTCAATTTTGTAGACCCCTGCATCTTGTAAAGGAATGTGACACTCCACCGGTTTGAGAAGTTGGCTGATCTTCTTAAGCGGCTTGAAGTAGGTTTTAATAGAAACACGCTTCTGCCCGACATGTCAATTAAGAATAGCACTACCCCATCTCATCCCGTGGGTGTCTCATTGTCCGTCCGTATGACCCATTTGCCGACTAATCGGCTATTTAGAATATATGTGAATTTTCTGTTAGGATATATATGGTAATTTTTAAATTAGGTTCTAATTTTTTAGTTCTGTTTTAACACATGGAGCTGTTAGGTATGATTTCGTCATGCTCGTATGTTACCGACATATCCTGCTCCCTGTCCTTCCAATTACAGGAATAACTATTTGATAAAGCTACTGAAAAAAAACCATAGGCTTCCACGTAGTCTCGTTCCAGGCAAGACAGTGTATATGACATGTGTATCCTCCCTATGCTTTCATACGGCGCTCAAACTTGGTTTTTGATGGTTCGGCAGAGGACTGAGCTCAAGGTTTGCCAGCCAGCGATGGAGCGCAGTATCCTTGGAGTTGGACTTACAGACCGAATAAGGAACTCGATACTGCAATTCAAGACACAAATCGCCGACGTCACCCAAAAAGCAGCCAAGCTCAAATGGGACTGGGCAGGACACGTTTGCCACATGTTAGATGAATTGCGAAGACCACCACATTATGGGTGCCCGAATACGTTCATCGGGATCGTAATAGGCCCAGGCGAAGATGGAGGGATGAGCTTGATGCTTAAAGGCAGGATTGGTCCATATCAGCTCAGGATCGGGTCGCATGGGAAGATGAAAGGGAGGCCTTTGCCATGCTGTGGGACAACACAGGCTGAAATATTAATACTATCCATCTTCAATCTGTTTATTTCATACAAAATATTACTCACCACACATATAATTTGGTCTTATTTTGAGAATCATATGACAAAATACATTTAACAATTGATAACGTTTTGGATCTTTACATACGCAAATCGGAACGGACTTGCATGTTTCTAAAATCGTCATCATATCAGCCTGGAGAAATGTAGTGCTGAACAAAAGCCTCCCCATAGGCGAATTTTACATGCCATGTATTGTCGTTTTGGGGGGAATTTGCCAGTACTCACCACGCTTGACAAGCGGATTGGTGAGCGCAGAATGAATGCTGTTACACACAAGGGACGCTGCTGCTCATTCATCTGGTTTAGAGTCCCTTAATCAGCGTTTACGACATACACGGGAAGAGATAGAATGGTGCTACATTCTTCATCCGAACACCACACGGATTATCATCATCATCATCATATCAGCCACAGGATATCCACTGCTGAACAAAAGCCTCCCCTCCCCTCTCCACAACAAGCGGTTACATGCCGCCCTCATCCAACGACTCCCAGCGACCTTCACGAGATCGTCTGCCCACCTCGTTGGAGGTCGTCCCAGTCACCAGTGCGCGGTCTCCGCTGGAGAACCTTTTTGCCCCAATGGCCATCAGTTCTACGAGCTATGTGCCCCGCCCATTGCCACTTCAGTTTACAAATCCTTTCAGCTATGTCGGCAACTGTAATTCTTCTACGGATCTTCTGATTTCTGATTCGATCTCGTAGAAAAATACCAAGCATAGCTCTCTCCATAGCTCGCTGAGTGACATTGAGCTTTCTTATGAGGCCCACAGTGAGTGACCACGTCTCTCACGATTATCGCCACGTAATAAATATTAACCGCGAATGTACGACGCGCTTCTGCCTTTCCTTATCGGGAATTTAGGCGTAATGATAATGCATTTATGTGTGCAAACTCCCATTGCCATATTGTTACTGATACACCAAGCATTTCTTCGCTTTCGACAGAAACTGCGGCACGGTTGGTGCAGTGGCTGATACAGTCGACTGCTGCACACATGGTCGTGGGTTCGATTCCCACACGGAACAAATATTTGTACGATCTGCAGGTAGTTGTTCCGGGTCTGGGTGTGTATTGTGTGTGGAATTTGTGTTTGTAAACGCACCCACGACACAGGAGAAATCCTAGTGTGGGGCAACGTTTATATTAAAAAAAATAAAATAAAAAAAATACTACTCCCAAAAAAAAAACACAGGCTCGCCAAAGCTGAAATATGGTAACCCAATCGCGCGTACGTTGCTAAAATAAGTTTCCCATCGAATACACAAGGAGGCAATGGATCGGAACCCACCCTCCTTCCCCCCTACCTCCATTCTTCAACCCCTGGACCCACTTGTTGACCGGACATCAATTTATTTCACGGCCTGTCCGTGACGCTTAGGATATCGAGTGACCTTGTCCTTTCGCACAGTTTCAGTTCATTTGAAAACAGTTTACTGAAATTGGTCATTTTACTTTGGGATAGTTGCCTCGTTTGAAGCTGGATCAGCCTTGACTTCATATATTATTTTATAAAGAAAAGTATAGAAATATTGTTTAACAATATTACACTTTTTTGAACGTCAATAAAAGAATATAAGTTTTATTAAATTTTCAGTAAAATTTCGGGAGCAAAGTTGGGGAGTACTATTTAAAATCGCTGCAATCCTAATCGACAATTACAGGCATGGTTATAATTATGTGTATTTAATATATGTCAACTTATATATTTGACTGTACTCGTATCTATAGTATGTAGATTTGTATATCTTATTATTGAATTAGTGTAATATTATCGTTCTCTTTCGAAGCATTTATTTTCGATCCCGAAGGTTGTCTGGTAGAGAATGCCCGATGGTATTAAGCCCGGCTTGTGTAAAACAATTGTGCAAAAAAGTATATATAAATTAATAAACCAGTTCACTCCTCGCAGGGACTTGATTGAGTATTACTGTTATGTATACTAATTGTACTTTAAAAACAGTAATAAACTAAAAAACTTTAATACTCTAACAGAAAACTCTTATCTTGCTGATATCACACACCACACTTCCGCAAAACCTAACTCATTACTATACCCCCCCCCCCCCCCCACATCATCATTATTATAACACTTGTGCTTTGCCATGAAGTGCCGGCTACGAACTAGCCCCAACCCCTCTCATACCGTGGGTGTCGTAAAAGGCTACTATGGGATTAACCGGCGGATGGACAGCAGCGCCCTTCGTGTACATTAACAACTCAACTGCGATCGCCAACCCACCTGCCAAGCGTGGCGATTATGGAAACATCCCCCAATGAGCACACAATACACCCATATCGGTCGTTGTGGTGATCTTTGGGGGAGGCCTGTGTCCAGCAGAGGACTTCATTCGCCCCAAATGATGAATGATGACAATGAGCATCTCTAATCAATATCAAATACAAGTTATCCCAGCTGCTAGAAAGAATATTCCATAATAAACAAATATCACTAATTTAAGTTATAAAAAAAAAATTCATTAATTTAATTTCAGATTTCCGTGTGGTGTCCGGATTAAGAATATAGCAGCACTCCATCTCCTCCCGTGGATATCGTAAAAGGCGACTAATGGACTTAGAAACCAGAGGGATGGGCAGCAGCGTCCCTTCTGTGAATCGGCGGCCGTACTACGCTCACCAACCCGCCTGCCAAGCGTGGTGAGTGCTGGCAAGTTCCCCCTAAAATGACGACGCAATTGTGGAAAAAATGGGGGAGGCCTTGTTCAGCAGTGGACGTCTATAGTCCGTTATGATGATGATGAATTTAATTTCTTAAACTAGTATGCGTGACTCCATGTGAAGACTCTTTCTTTTCTCTTCTATTTTATATGAAAAAGGTTTGCGTTTATCACTATCTTAGCATCAGCTAAGCAATGCGGTCGATGATGTGGCATGCTTGTTTGGAAGAAACCTGTTTACTCGTAATTTGTAGATTCTCAAGTTGTCACTACAAAAACACAGACTTCGGCAAAGCACTCCTTAGCAGTTCGCATTATAAATGTGTTAGGAAATCGCTCTGTGTATGGGTGCGGTAATCTGTTGCAGGAAGATGATAAAACGGAGATTTGATCATATTACTTTGATCAAGTACCTTTTTTTATTGTCCCGTTGGAAATACATCATGTACTCCCTCCGTCCCGGGGAAGGCGGAGGGGCACGCCGGACTCTTACCAGCTAAAACTACCGAAGCGATCACCTTCATCACCGAAGGGGAGCTCCAGGCCCTCGTGCGATCACACTAGAGCTGACCATTGGTGCCACCTCTATAGGCACATCCCGGAGGGGATGATTGAAAGGCGGTCACACCCTCTAGCAGAAGGTCTAAAAAGGACACCCCTAGGTACTTCTCGGGGGATTGTAAAGGATCCCCCGGAGCCTCAATGTACGTTGTGCTACGTACACGGCGGCACGTTTCCACGTGCGTACCGCCGTCTTCCCGAAGGTTACTCGGTATGAGCACGTAGACTCCCAAATCCACGCGCCCTTTTCTTCTTTTTTTAAAGGATTTATCAAACAAATCTCTTACTTTCAAATCACCCCACAGAGTTGTAATTTGAACATCTTCCATGAATTGATCATCTACCTTAATTTGATCTAATCTCCGTTTTTATTATTTTCGTGTGACATATCCACTATATAACTGTGGCGCATTGCGGTACGTTTAGTCATCCGAGGATGGAATGGGCTTAGGGGAATTAAATTGCGTATAAATTCCAAAGCTCGAAATGCATCCGATAAAACACTGATAGGCTTGCAACTCTGCATCGATGCCTTTGAAGCCTTGTCTCAACCAAATACATCGTTGTTAGTGAGTCTCTTGGCTCACCAATAGAAATGCCATTGAGATCCGTTCAGAATCCAACACATTCGAGTGAGGATACTGTATCTATGAAACATTCCTGAAAGTAACTGTTCTATGTAATTTTGTTGCTTGGTATGCGACTGGCGGAATTCGACCCTATTCTAAGTGCCAATATAGACTTACAGACAGATACAGAGCCCCTGACACATTCCTTTCATACAAAGCAAAATACTACTTAAATAATGGCCTGAAGGTTTACGGCTATACACTTCGTCCTGCCTGCGTTACCTTCACCTGTACAAGACAGTTTGCGCAGGTAAGTGCGTGTGTGAGGACGGCAATACGGTAGCTTGCACAAGCCCAAAAGCGCGGCTCGTACAATCGTCGACTAGCAAAAAATTAGACTGCGTAATTTTCGGTTTGTTGAACAAAAACCCAAACGATCTTTATGGCATTTTTTGGGGAGAGGCCAGTCTCCGGAACAGGAAGTCTTGTGGCTGAAATGATGATGATTAACTTTACTCACGAATAGGGCTACCCCATCACGTGACTGTCATAGAAAGCGACTTAGGGGTTAGGCTCTGCAGCGTTGGATGCCTGACAGTCGAGCTGAAATTCTTTATGAACTTCCTTCGCCCCGGGGAAGGGTGAAGGGGTATGCCGGACTCCTCCTGGCTAAAACCACTGGAACGGTCATCTTCGGCACCTAAAGGAGGCTGCAGGTCCTCGTATGATCACACTAGAGCCGCCCACTGGTGCCACGCCTGTAGGCACATCCCTGAAAGGGTGACTGTAAAGCGGTCACCCCCTCGAGGGGATTGTAAAGCGTCCCACGGCAGCACGTGACCACATGCGTGGTCGCTCGGTGTGGGCACGCAGATTCCCCAACCTACGCACCCGCGAACCCAGAGGTCCCCCCCCCCCCGCCTTATAGCTACGGCAGGGGGTTTTAGGCGTATGAGAATTAGGCGCCAGGGCGGTTGTTACCCCGGCGCCGTCTCCTCCTTCTCCGAGCGGGATCAGCCCTCTCCCGATCCCGCTCTGCGGTCTCCTTCTGGAGCATGACGCTCTCACAGAAGGAGACCACTGCATTCCAGTTTTCGTGCTCTGCCAATATAGCCGACACTACTGCTGGCAAAGAGAGATCTTGCCCGATCCGATCGACCAGGATTCGCCGCTCGGCGGCCCACGCAGGGCACGCCTCGAGCGTGTGCTGTGCGGTGTCCTGGTCACTATCACAATGGTGGCATTGTGCCGTGGCCTCACGTCCTATCCTGTGCAGGTACGCACCGAAACAACCGTGCCCGGTGAGCACCTGCGTCACCGCCGAGCTAGCCGTCTCAGCCTGTCAAACGCCCCTGGAGGCGCGCCTTCGCCGCTCTGGCGGAGGGAGCGTGTCTGATCGTAGACCCACGCATCCATCTCCACCAGGATGTCGAAACGCGGAAAACGCGCCAGGAGAGTTGCCGCCTCGTAGGACACCGTTCGGTATCCTCGTGCGATCCGAATAGCCACTCTGCGCTGCAAACCGTAAATTTTGGTTCTGCAGCGCTGGGCACCTGACAGTCGAGCTGACCATACAGGTACCCCGTAGAGGGCCATGGACCGCACAACCCCTCCGTAGAGACAGCGAACTTCCTCACATGGTCCCCCGAGATTGGGCAGCAGCCGGTGTAGTGCACCCACTACCCTCTCGACTCGGGAGACGAGGCGCTGAAAGTGCTCTTCGAAGCCCCAACGACTATCCAGGGTGAGCCCCAGGTATTTCATGTACCGGCCCACCCCGATTGGCGCGTCACCAACGCGTATCCACGAACTGGGTAGTTCTCTTCTCTGTTCTCTGCTATGTACCAACCTACTACAGCATCAAATGTATACATAACAATAACATCTCCCTACTTGCACCAAAAAGTATAATCATTAGGATACTCTTAAACAGAAGATAAGCTCTTAGTAACAAAAGTAAGCATGTTTGTACTTAATTGAATATTTTTTGTTTACTTAGGCCCTAAGCTGCGAAAGCGAGTTAGTTAAATATTTTTAATTTCGCGCTGTACTTCAGCGGTGTTGTCAAGGAATCGTTATGAGGGGAATGTAATGAGAAGCGTTGAAATAAAATTACTTCTTATCAACACTTATTCAATTATTTCACCTTCTAGCATTTTAGAAGTCGTGATGGCCCGGTGGTTTACGAACTCGCTTCTATACTTTCTAGGTTGCGAGTTTAAACCTGCGGTCCAATACTTACGATTTAAAAATGTTCAACATATAGTTCCGATTGCCATTTTATTTGATAATATAGTGGAATCGGGCGGAGAGGAGTGGAGTTTAAGCCATTCATCCTATAACAGTCGGATTGCCATTTTATTTGATAATATTAACAACCCTTATAGGATCACTCGTGTGTCTGTCTGTCTGGCCGTCTGTCACATACAATTTTTTCCGAATCTACTGGACTGATTAAGTTGAAATTTGGTACACATATGGATTTCTGCGACCCAAACACGGACGTGTCACGCAAATAAATAAGTTTTGAATATGAGGGTCACTCTTGGGGGGCAATATAGAAAATTAAAGAAGTAAAGAAATCAGACGAAAATTGGTCACAGGGCTCATCGGCTTATCACCGATAAGACTGAATTCAACAATAGACAATATATACAGCAATTTCGGAACCCTCCCCATTCGAGTACAACACGCACTTGTCCAGTTTTTTTTATATTGTTATTCCGCACGGAACGGACCTCCACTCGGGTATGACTGTAAATATAGGTTAGTGTATAATTAATTGATGTGTCGTGTAAATTAGTTGACTATAAGTGTAGTATGATTTTTCTCAACGGGAGGGGAAATACTCGGTTGGTCGACTCTAACACCTGAACGAAACGAGGGCGGGTCACGATTTAATATAGCAATTGGAGCTTATTTTAAATGTATGAGTTGTTATAGCCAGACTAGGGTTAAAAAATTGGTTGCAGGTAACATTACCCGAGTTAAAATTAGAATCGAATCTTTGGAATTTGTAAGCACATATTTGAAAAACAAAAGACTAGTCAAGGAGCATTATCTATCACTGTAGTTTCTCCTTTACTTCTTTTATTTATTTATTACATTTGTATATTTATATGTATTTATTATAATAATATTTAAAATAAATAAAGACTAATAAATATTTATTAGTCTTTTTATTCCATGTAACACCCATTGCAATAGACCTTATCGTTATAGTTCCCATCTCATACAATAGCCTTACACCACCGGGGACAATCAATCCATGACTTCATTTTATAGTGCAGCTATGGAGAGTCCCCGGTTGGTGTCCCATTACATTTTAGATTAAAATTCTCTAAAGGGCCTCTGCGTGTTGGACCTATGTCCCCGCGTAAGCCTGTCAAAAGACCGGGTTCCCCCTTACAGGGGATATAAACCCGTGAAAAGAGAGACAATTATTTTAAAATAATATTTTTTTAATCTATTATAACAATATTTTTTATTATATATATCATGTTATGTATTAACTTAAAATTATTGTTACACCGCGAACTACCTTTTTCTTTGTCGCTTACAAATCTGTCCATCCCAAGGTTGTCTGGTAGAAATCGCCGTGTGCGATAAGACCGCCCTTTGTACATGTCTTTTTCTACATTGGATCTTATTTTTGTTATTTTTGGTGTACAATAAAGAGTATTGTATTGTATTAAAAAATCTCTCCGTGTGGTGTCTTGATTAAGTATATAACACCACTCCATCTGCTCCCGTAGATGGCGTAAAAGGTGACTAAAGGACTCTAAACCAGAAGGACGGGCCGCATCAATTCTACTATGGAACAGCAGCCATTCTACACTCACTAACCTGACTACCAAACATGGTGGGTAGTCCCCTAAAATGATGAGACAATTGTGGAAAGCTATACTAAGCTATGGGGCAGTGCCATGTGGTGGCGGCTACACGAATAGCACCAGCCCATCGCATCCTGTTGGTATCGTAAAAGCCGACTATGGGATTAGCCGGAGAATGGGCAGCAGCGTTCTTCGAGTACATTAACAACTCAGCTACGATCGCCAACCCGCCTACTGAGCGTGGCGATTAGGGCAAAACCCCGCAATGAGCCCACAACTCAACCATATCGGTCGTCGTGGTGATTTTTGGGGGCGGCCTGTGTCCTGCAGTGGAGTCTATTCGGCCTAAATGAAAAATGATGAATGATAGTGGAGGTTTTTGTTTAGCAGTGGTCATTCTTTGGTTTCTATCATGACGAATTAAATGATTGAATTGCATTACAGTAAGGATTTTTCAAACTTACCTAAAAAACATTATAATATTTTGTATAAAAAAAATTACAAGTGTTTTGTTTAAAAAAATTGCACTAAAGAATAGTTTTGTGAACAGAGTTCTCGTGAAAACCCGATTTCAATCGTTTCTTTCTGCTATCGTAGTAAATTCGCGTTAGCTAATTCGTCCAGATGGCCTACTTAATGAAGATTTCTTCTGCAATTCGGTCTGTCCCAATGACAGTAACAAATCGTTCACCCGCCGGCTCATTAGGTGGGAAGATTCTGGCACACTGGAAATTCAATGAAAAGTTTATTTTATGATTTATTATAAGCTTTTCGCCACGCTTACTTTCGGTAGCGGTAAGGGCAGAATGCCGTGTGGTGCCGGCTACGAATAGCACCAACTCATCTCATCCTTTGGGTGTCGTAAAAGCCGACTAAGGGATTAGCCGGAGGATGGGCAGCAGCGTCCTTCGAATATATTAACAACTCAACTGTAATCACCAACCCGTCTGCCAAGCGTGGCGATTATGGCAAAACCCCCCAATGAGCACACAACACACCGATGTCGGTCGTTGTGGTGATCTTTGAGGGAGGCCTGTGTCCGGCAGTGGACCTTATTCGGCCGAAATGATGAAGGGCAGAAGCTTAAGTCATCACATCACATCGGTCCGCAAACTTCCTCTGCTAATATAGAGGGATCCAGCAGAATACCAGCGTCAGATATTACCGCCTGACATACGCTGAGCTACACACCCATTTGGTGCTACAATGAGACAACTCAATAATTGTAATTACCTTCTTTTTTTTATTGCTATCCAATGGAAATTCTGCATGAACTTCCTCCACCCCTGAGTAGGGTGAAGGGGTATGCCGGACTCCTACCAGCTAAAACTACTGAAGCGAACAGCTTCAGCACCGAAGGGGAGCTCCAGGTCGTCGTAAGATCACACCAGAGCCCCCCATTGATGCTACGCCTTTAGTCACATCTCGGAGGGGATGACTGTAAAGTGGTCACCCCTTCTAGCGGAGGAAAGGCGACTGTAAGAAGGTCGCCCCCCAGGCTCTTCTTGGAGAGGATTGTACAGAATCCTCTCAAACCTCTTTCTTCCTTTAAGCTGCAACCCAGCAAAAATTTCTCGTGATACAATTTCTCTAATGAAATAGATAGGAAAAATCTAAACCAATGCCGACTACTCGGAAACGTTTACCTATTAAATGAAACGGCCTTGAAGACAAATACCATAACATGTTACAATATTACCGAAAACGATGAATCGATTTAATCCAATTTACGGTAATATCGATACCTGTTTTACGATGCCCTTTATTGGCGTAGACATCGGTTCTCATTTCCTGACATCGAATACGCGTATAATTCGATGCTACTCTAATAAGACGATCGCGTGTTACTTGACACGCGAATCAGGGTGGAATTTTGAAGAGTAGTAGTATAGAGTAGGAAAATACAGTAGACTAATATTTTGTGGGCATACTGTGAAATGTAGGAAAACTAAAAGCTCCATCTTATTGAAAGAGGATCAGCGGCGAGCAGAGGTGTTTGATATTATCTCACCTGATATCAAGCGAGAATGATTGCGGTCGATGATGATGCGCACTTACCTAGAAGAAACGTGTTCACTCGCGACTTACAGATTCCCAGGTTATAACGGTCGAGAAACAGACTTCGGCGAGGAGTTCGACTTCTCGGTGCCAAAACTTGGAAGCAAAACGCTTCGTGCGTATGGGTGGAACTTGCACCATACAACAGTGGCGCAATACCGTACGTCTGATTGTTCGATGATGAAATGGGGATAGGGCAATTTTTTTTTAAACCTTGCCCCACTCTGGCATTTCTCCTGTGTCGTGGGTGCGTTTACAGACATAAATTCCAAACACAATAAACCCAGACCCGGAACAACTACCTGCAGATCATACAAATATTTATTCTGTGCCGGAATCGAACCCGCGTCTCAGAGCGCAACAGTCGACTGTATCAACCACTGAACTAACCGTGCGTAAATTCCAATGCATACTCGCCAAAATGTATCCTATAAAAAGCCGATAAGCTAGCAACTCTGCGTCTATGTTCGAGGCTGTGGAGCCTTTTTAATGAGCCTTTTAACACTTATCTCATTCACATCGAGCACTATCAGCTGGTATTGAGCGGTACCATCTCAATTAGAGCAGTATTCCACACATGATCGAACATACGGTTGGTATAAGTTCAGCAGTGGTTCCGGTGTGAAATACAGTCTTCCCAAAAGATGCCAAACTTCTATGCCAAAACAATATTTGTTCAGTGCGTAATGATTCTCCGACATGTAGTCAAGTGACACAGCATCAGACTTAAAGAAAAAATATCACTAGGAAAGATCACTTTCATAATAAAGAATAGGTCATTTGTTAGCCTTATGACTTATAGCATTTAAAATACCGTTATGAGCCATATAAATACTGAAAAAATAGACCATGCAACAGAACACACCTAGTTATCTTCTCGTACTTGTATTCTGTGGATCACTTCCTATGTCTTTATCTTTATTTCTGTTAGGGAAACAAACAGCTTTTAAACAGCAATAGTTTACAATAAACAAATCTTAAGCCTATTATAGTCTCCGCAAATAGATCGCATAGATAAGAATATGTAATTTTAACTAAATTAACTATTTCTAATGTTTATTATTTATTTATTATAATTTAAATGTAGTATATACATTATCAGTGTCGCGGTCACGGATTGAGATTGACAATGAAAAAAGTTATTCGATATGAGTCGTCGGAAATGGTGCGTCCTGGTTTGAAATATATTTTTGCTCCCGTGGGTGTCGTAAAAGTCGACTAAGGGATTAGCCGGAGGATGGGCAGTAGCGTCCTTCGAGTACATTAACAACTCGACTACGATCGCCAACCGTCTGCCAAGCGTGGCGATTAAGGCAAAACCCCCCAATGAGCCCACAACAGAACCATGTCGGTCGTTGTGGTGATCTTTGGGGGAACCCTGTGTCCAGCAGTGGACTTCATTCGGCCGAAATGATGATTGTCTTTGACATATTTGTTAACATTTTTTATTGATCGAGGAAAATAAGCATTAGAACGATAGTAGATAGATAGTAGTATAGAAGTAGTGTCACATCAGTAAATCAATCTGTTCGGGTTATGGCCATCCACTGCTAGCCATATGCCTCTTCTAAGCCTCGCTGCGCGGCTCATCCTCGACAGCGAAGAGGGGCTCCAGGTCCTCGTAAGATCACACTAGAGCCCCCCAAGTGATGCCACGCCTTAAGCACATCTCGGAGGTGATGAATGTAAAGCGGTCACACCCTCTAGCGGAGGGAAGGCGACTGTAAAAAGGTCGCCCTCCAGGCACCTCTCGGGGAGGATTGTAAAGTATCTCCCCAAGTCTCGCTGTGCGCTGCGCTGCGCACACGGCGTCACGTGACCACGTGCGCACCACCGTCTTCCTGAGGGTCACCCGGTATGAGCACGCAGACTCCCCAATCTGCGCACCCGTGACCCCCGAGATAACAATTGAACCTAGTCGATTCCGAGAAGTCAGGATTTTTTAAAGTAGATTACAGCCCAAAAGTGAGCTCCTCTGTACTAGACACTTTCAATAGCAGAAGACTTTTTTATGATGACATTCAAATCAGTCTTTATATCTAAAGATCGTCTTACTAGACCGTTAGCTGTGGCGGTCATCAAAGGTTATTCTACATCAACCCGAAACTAATCTGATTTAACCTCTTTCTCTAATCGAGAGTAATTAGACGCATTAATGTAGCAATGTAGAAGCGACACAGCATTTAACACACTCCCGTAATGTACTATAGCTAAGATCCATTTTAGACATGGCATCTATCTTATAAATGATAGTCCATTTTGGGTCCATGGACTTTATTGAGGAGTTAGTAAAAGGAGCCAAAATCATCATGATTTTAGACTTTTTTCAGACAGTGTAGAGTACAGATCTGTTCTCTGTTCTGTCGGTCTAAACTCTCTCGGTCTTCTACTTCTACTCTCCATTTCCACACTTCTCTAGCTAGCTTCTCTATGTCCTCCGTTTATTGAGCGGCTGGTCTACTCTGGGAATCATCACTCATTTGGCCACCGTTCTAATACCTATTTCGATCAGGACACGTAAAATATGTAGTTAAGGAGTTGAAAAAATGGATATGATTTTATAATCCTCTACAATCCTCATTTCAGGTTTTATTCCGTGCTGTCTGTATCCGCACTTTTTCAGCCAGCTCCTGAACGTCCTCTGAGCATCGGGCGTCTGGTCTACCTACAGATCATCGCCCATGTCACCATTTTGTTACCGATTTCGGTAAATGTAAAATTACGTAAATTTAAATGGCCGTTGGGGCAGAAAGGCTCTCGAGTAGAGACCATGCGCCGTAAAATTCGCATGAGACGGCTTCCAACGAGATAGACAGATGACCTGGTGAAGGTTGCGGGTGGCATGTAATAAGTCGTTGTAATTTATGGGGGAGGCCTTTGTTCAGCAGTAAATGTCCTTAAGCTAAAATGATAATGATGCTGAAAAACATAAATACCTTTGCAAAGAATATAAACTAGTACATGTAGAAGTAAAAATCAATTTTCATATCCAACATATGTACTGGCAATGTTCCTTTTTAGTATTATATTTCTTTTAAATAATAGTTTTGCTTAAATCTAGCTATAATGTAAAGTGTTTTATTATAATGTGTAATAATCGCTAAGATCGATCGAAATATATTACTATCTAGCTATATTTTAATTGAGAATATCAGACCAGACAGATCAAAAAAAAATCTGATGCCGCGATTAAGAGATAAGTCAGTCAAGGTCAGGGCTGACTACCGGAGTTTGTCAGATGTAAAAAAGGGCCACTGCTAGAGGTAATACTAATAGTATATTATTGTTACAGAGGGTGCTAGAGCCCGCCTCGTTCTCCGTCTCCGCCGACCGCCGGTTCCTGCTGCTAGCGCAGAACGTGCGCAAGGTTAACACGCACTCCTACCTCGCCAGATACACCGTGTACGACATATTAACGACGTGAGTTACTATTGTAAACTTTTTGTAAAACCTTGTCCACACTAGGATTTTCTTGAATCGTGGGTGCAGTTCACAGACATATATCACACACGCAAATACCTAGCCCTGGTTCAATTACCCTTAGTGTATCAGTTCGGCTGAATGAAGTCGTCCACTGCTGGACACAGGCCTCTCCCAAACCCTCCACCACAATGACCGACATGGGTGTGTTATGGACTCATTGGGGGGTTTTGCCATAATCGCCACGCTTGGCAGGTGGGTTGGCGATCGCAGTTGAGTTGTTTATGTGCTCGAAGGACGCTGCTGCCCATCCTCCGGCTAATCCCTTAGTCGACTTTTACGACACCCACGGGAGGAGATGGGGTGGTGGTATTCTGAGCCGGCACCACACGGCGACCCTTAGAGTATACAGGAGATCAAACAGGTGTCGGGCAGCCAATGAATCGAAACCAATTGATTAGGCGTATTGTCAAAAATTTCTGTGTGTATATTAGATTAATCTTTTTAGATTAATTGAGTTAGACTGATTGATTGATTGATACGCCAAGTGGCGCTGGCTGAGAATACTACCATTCCATCTTATTCCATGGGTGTCGTAAAAAGGGGCTATGGGGTTAACCGGAGGACGGGTAGCAGCATCCTTCGAATACAATTATACCTCAACTGCAATCGCCATCCCATCTGCCAAGTAGTCATACTTATACATTATACAATGGCAGATTATGGCAAAACCCCCTGATGAGCACACAGCGATAACTCATACCGGCCATTGTGACAATCTTTGGGGAGGCTTCTGTCCAGTAGTGGACGGTTTATAATGTACTGTAAACCCACCAGCCTACTTTTGCGACGACAAGAGAAGTATAAACTGAAATACCATAGTACCAAAACAATATCTATACAAATAAATAAAATTGAAGTGTCTGTTTGTAATGTCAAAATAACAGCTTTTTACTAAATGCATATGAAAGTATATACAGTACCTATAACAAAAAAACAATTTTTAAATTTTTTGTCTGTCTGTCTGTTTGTTCCGGGTAATCTCCGAAACGGCTGGACCGATTTTGACGGGACTGTCACTGGCAGATAGCTGACGTTATAAGAAATAACTTAGGTTACTTTTATTTTAGAAAAGTAATTAGGGTTCCGCGAAAACAATAAAACCCTTGATATCCAACATATATATTCTATGTCAAGTGTCTATGTCGAAGTACTCTAAATTTCTTTTAAATTAAACGCGGGTGAAACCGCGGGTCCCAGCTAGTTTACTAATAAGTAGATATTAAACTGAAATACCATAGTACCAAAACAATATTTACTAATAAGTAGATATTAAGTGAATAGACATCATTGACTTGATATCTAATATGAAACTGTAAGGCTCGTGCTTAAAGGACAACTTGACGTATTGTAAATAAAAGTTATATCTGTGACTATGTGCGAACTGGTGTGTTACAAAATTATAACCAATGCGCGACCGCTATACAAAAGCAAAACGCAAATCATATTTAGTGAGGGGTTTCCGCCTTTGATCATTTAATACCGGTTTTCCTTTTTTTATTTATTCTTTGGGAAATCATTATAGTGGTAGTCCACCACCGTCCTGGGAAAGGTAGAGGGGCATGACGGACTCTTACTAGCTAAAACCCCATTGTGTTTTTTCTACTTACCTATGGCTAGCGGTGCAGAGTTTGCTAGGCATCAGGCCGCTCCCCTGGCAGAACACTCGTTTCCTTAATAGTGCTGGAAAACAAACAGCTATCGCTTCCCGGCTCTTTTCACCCCCGTTTATACTAGTAAAGAAAGGCGTAAAATATGTCTCGTCGACACAAACATATACATATATATATATATACATCATGTACTTCCTCCGCCCCGAGAAAGAGTGGAGGGGTATCCCACCGGCTAAAACCACCGGAGTGGTCATCTTCGGCACCGAAGGGAGGCTCCAGGAACTCGAATAATCTCCAAATAGAGCCACCCATTGGTGCACGCCTTTAAGCACATCTCGGAGGGGATGACTGTAAATCGGTCACCCCCTCTAGCGGAGGATAGGCAACTGTAAAGAGGCCACCTCCCCAGGCAGCTCTCGGGGGAATTGTAAAGGCTTCCCCCAAAGCCGCGCTATGCGCTGTGCACACACACGGCGGCAGGTGACCATATGCACACCGCGTTCTTCCCGGGGGTCGCTCGGTACGAGCCCGCAGATTCCATTTTCTTCAACCTCGATTAGAATAGTAAAGAAAGGCGTAAAATATGTCTCGTTGACACAAACCACTGATGCAAAACAACAACCCAGTCATCGCTAATTCCCTCACTAATGCCTTCTCCGCTATTACCGACCCCAACCCCCTATTATGTATCCTCTTCCTAACCCAAACATTCAGTATTCCACCGTCGACGTATTATCGTGGTATAATTAATTATTAAACTAAATTAACAAAGACTTAACGAGACTAACAAAAGCTGAAGGTCGTTCTGAAAAACTCGCGTCGTTAATTAGTTGTGTAATTAGTCTTTTTGGACGACTCACTTTTTGTTTTAGCGGTTTTGTTTATAACTAGAGCTGAGCCATTATCGGGAGAGATGTTGATTGTTGTTTAGTGTGTGAGCTTGTTTGGGGATGAATACTCTAATATGGAGTACCGTTTTACACTGTGATACATTTCTGGGCTATGTATCGTGAGTTAGATTCTCGCTTGGAACAAACATTGGGTAGCCTACAAAGTTTAAAAATTGGCCATCCTGTGTATCCCAGAACAAATTGTGCCATCCCTTGAATATCGTGAGTATCGCTTAAGTTAATTAAAGTATCTTTCCCACGAGAGGAGAAAGCACGTTTCTACGTTAAATAACACGTAGAGAACTTCGTTTTCTTTAAAATCATTTATCGTTATGTTAAGAATTCCTGGCTCTATGTGCCTACCGCTATAAAAATTGTAACATCTTGAAATTGATTAACGATTTACTAGCTCACGAGCCCTTGTATGAATTTTGTTTTCGTTTCATGAAAGCCACTGCTCTGAATTATTTAATGAGACATCTGCCAAGCCATCTGGTAAGTAAATATTGTCGCTTATACATAGCGATAGATTTGCGTACTTACTCACTGTATATACCTACCTAGTTTGCTTACGTAATTAGTAATGACCGTAATGGCTGTCTCGCCTTGCGTCATTGATTTGTTGTTGTTTTTTGACTGTCATTATGCAACACGGATTTTGATATTTTCATATCACATCACACACATTACACAAACTTACAGACATATACAACTTTATTTATTGGGTTTGATTTTTTCTGCCATGCCGAGGGGCGCGGTAGAATCAGTGGAACGTCTCCAGTTATCGTTCTCAACTTCTCACCGTGTTCTACTAATCGCCACTACATCACATACTAAGGCTGTTGCTGAAAATCAGCACTGCTGGCTCGTCCTGATGTGCATTAACCCGAGCAACGACCTATGTTTTGCGCATATGCGACGCAGGATTTTCACATAAATATACGAGGAATCTTACTACCTAGTCTGTGCATAAAATCGTAAATTAAGTAATCGTTCGTAAATCGTAGGTAATGGCATTGTTAACTTCCAGAGATAGTAAATCTCTTTCTGGTTCTCAACCATATTAGCCAGATATTCTGCCACCAAGCAGTAGTGTAACTTTAAACATTACTGTATTCCGATTTGAAGGGCAATGTATATAGTGAAATTAGTGGGCATAAGAGACTGAATAAATAATATTTTAAGGTGACGAGTCCTGAGTAGCATTTTATTTGTTACTAGCTTGTTGCCCGCGCTTTCACTGGCGCGTTTATTTTTATCAAAATAAATACAAATATAGCCTATATCACTCAAAGATAGTGTAGCCTGCTATTAGTGAAATACATTTTAGAATCGTTTCAGTAGTTCAAGAGATTTCCCCATACATACAAACAAACAAAACCTCTTCATAATTTTAGTATTGATAAGCAAATCCAATGATACAGCACAACTGCAACGTGAGATCCGGAGTTTAATAAACTGGTCGGGCAGCCGGGTTTCTGGAAGAAAATGATTAGTAACAGCCCAGAATTTAGAAGTGTCCATTAGATTAGTATGCTATATGACATGAGACGGATTACGGCATCAGCGAAAAATAATATTGTTAAATGGGACTCAACGTATATATACACAAGTATTACCAAATTGTGAAGTTATGGTGATATTTATATTTCTTTGTATGAGTACCACATTTTTAGGTGGCACCAGAATAATTAAATGACGGAGCGAGCTATCACGTGACCACGCCACAAAAAACTGACCATGGGAGAAACTCAGGTATCTATGGGAGAAACATTCATGTCTCAAGTCAACTCCCGCGAACTTGAATGTTTGACCTTGTAACGCTGAAATACTCATATCCCATATTTTTACTGAGAATACAATTTTTTATAGATCTAACTTCAACACTGATCGATTTTGCATACAAACTTTCACCCCCTTTTGCATACTCCCTTAAGGGTAGACTTTACAAAATACGTATTTCTTTATTTTCAACCAAATGGCCAAATATCATTTTTCATAGAACTAACATCAAAACTGACGGATTTTAATACTAACGTTCACCCCTTGTTTTAAAGGGATGAACTTATCTTATCTTATCATAGAACAAACTTCAAAACTGACGGATTTTCATACAAACTTTTACCACATGTTTTACTCCCTTAAAGGTTGAATTTTCAAAAACATTGAAACACGTACGTTTTTAATTTGCAACCAAAAACCCAAATACGAATTTTCATAGATTTAACTTAAAAAATTACTGATATTCCATACAAACTTTAACAGGGGGTACTTTTACCCCTATAAGAGTAGAATATCTATCTATCTGTAATTTTAACCAGAAAACCAAATACCAATTTAAATAGATCTAATTTATAAAATGGTTTCGGCTGTGCGTTGGTATGCCAGTCAGTCAGTTTCTCCTTTTATATATAGATAGATAGATGGGCAGGCGTCACACTTACCACCAGGCGAATTAACTGCTCATCTCGTCATTAACTAATATTTAAAAACTATTCAACCTCCTAATTTTATAATTAAGTACTAATACGATATAAAAATAATTTCCTGATAAATATCTTCTCATCATTGACATTTACATCTGCGACAGACATAAATCGAACTGGCAAATCGAAGGGGAGGGTAATGGAGAGGGACTGAAATGTTCTATCAAACTTCTATAGCCCCGCGGCAATATTCCATGTGACGTGTTTCATTGAAAGTTGAACATTAAACATGACGTCCACTTTCTTAAGAGTTTGGGAATATCAGGGAAAGTCAATGATCTGAGGAGTTGTGAACTTTTAGCGTCAAAAGTCTGCAAAAATTGAAGATGTTTTCCCATTTACTGATTAATAATTATCATGTTACGCAACAATAGACCCCAGGCAGAGTGTATTCACGCATTTTTATTGTTTATTCATATTTATATCGTTTGAAAAAGTTGTGTAGCTGTTGCAAAGCCCTATACATTTCAATTTTGTTAAGGAGCAAATTATTACTATTTTTTTTTTTAAACGTTGCCCCACACTAGGCTTTCTTCTGTGTCGTGTGTGCGTTTACAGACACAAATTCCACACACAATACACCCAGACCCGGAACAAATACCTGCAGATCGTACAAATATTTGTTCCGTGCGGGAATCGAACCCGCGACTCGGAGCGCAGCAGCCGACTGTGTCAGCCACTGCACCAACCGTGCCACCATATATCTGAAGTGCTATTTGTACTGTATAAGTGCTATATTTATTCTTGATCACTAAACTAAAAAAGGCTTTTATGTTATGTTCTAAGGGAGGAAAGAAGATACTTAGGTTCGTTCCACATCCCTCCATATCAAGTCGAAGACGTAAAACTAATTGTAGGCTATAGGCACAACAACATTTACAATTGAGATAATACGAGATAATACGTATTTTTCTACAATTTGTTTAGAAATTTCTTAAAAAAAAAATACATCATACGTTTTTTTTTCACTATGCAACGAGATAAAACCCTAGCAACTTCCAACACAACACAACAATAATACAAATTGCTGGACACTTAAAATAATAACGTTATTCTAAGACTGGACAGCTTTATTCGTTTTAATTATTCTTGGAATGTTAGCGAAGTTTTTCAAGGACACACTAATCAGGGATACATACTGGTAAAAATAAAGTAACGTTATCTACTCAAAACGAATATAACTTTTTTTCCAGAAAATCGATATTTCACTACAGTCGCGCAAATTGTTACTTTTTAATAACTTTATTAATTACGTTCCGTTATTTAAATTTGCCAAGCTATATTAAATATACCGGCATTACTTATTGTTTTATTAGTCGTCTCTTTTACTCAGTAATATTGTTGTAATTTCCATATGTCGCTGTGATATTCCTTTATTGTAATTCTTTTTTATTGTAAAGGCTGGATGTTAGGCTGAATGCTATGCTGAAGGCGAATTTCAAAAAGAAACGTATGCGCTCCCGCGCGGTCGTTTTGGTGTGAATGCCAATTAGGTACATCATTTCACAAATTAATCACATTTTTCTGTGTTTAACAAAATGAGTAGTTTATTGGAAGAACAATTCGATTTTATTGCGATGTATAGCTGTAGAAGCAAAGATACTGTCTGAAAATCTTAACGACGAAATCGAGAGAGAAATATGAGTAACTTTTAATATAATTAAAACTGTATGTTTTGTTAATTAATTTGATTTTTTGCTCGCAAATTATAGAAAAAGTTTCTGCGTAAATAGCAATTAACGGCCTCGTCTAGTTAAATAGGACTCGTTTTAAAATCACTTCGGAGGTACTCTGCTTCGCCTGTCCTTCCAATATTACCTAGTCGTCAATTATTGTTTTATTTTAGACCTGGACAGTAATTTATTTATTAAAGGGTTGTTTGTGCAGTTACAATATAACTAATTCCGATATATATATACCTACTGGTATAGCAAAAAATTACTTGCGCTCGTATCAACTGACAAAATAATACCGAATACTTATTCTCCCCTTTTCTCCTCAGCGAGTCCTACCCCCTTACGCCGCTACCAGACGAGGTTGGAGGCGGCGTCATCACCGAAGGACCCTCACTTCTCTTGGCCACCTGGACGCCCAAGGGTCATGGGCTGATCACTGTGAAAGACTACGACATATACTACAGGCCAGCTCCTAGATCTTCGACGGGGTATCGAGTGACAGAAACTGGGATACCTGGGACCATTCATAATGGGGTGCCGGACTGGTTATATGAAGGTAGGTATTTACTTTAATTGGTATATTTTCATTAGGTTTAGGACACGTAGATTTTTTGCTGATACTAATTCTTGAATGTACCTTTTATAATTAAACCGTTTATGAATTAGCAGAAGTTCAATTATGCGTGTCGAAGCCATGACATCATTTTTTCACATTTGCTTAGTTTTTGACGTTATTTACGTGTGGATCCCGGCAAATTAGACCACCCCTCTCCACCCATGACTGTCGTAATGTCGACTAATGGTTGATAAAGAGGTAGGCCAACAGCATCATTCAGTGTGCTAACAACATCTACGATTAGCGGGCAGATTTGTTGGGTATTTACAAAATAGTGTGGTCGACGATTACAAATAGTCTCTCGTAAAAGCTGTAATTTCTACAATTTTCACTTACATATGTCTAATTGGCTAATTTGACGGGATAAACTACCCCCCTTCCCCTCCCCCTCGATAAAAATAATCGTTCGAAAACTCTTACCAAAACCAGCTTTGCCCATGATCCCCTAGTACGAGTTTCTTTTTACAATCGAAATGTAATAGTAAACACTGCGTTTATTCGTTTTGGTGCTGCGATTTGCCCGCTCCAAACACGTCAACCAGTCAGAGCGCCGAACACGACAAACGTGTAGTTTACTATTACGTTACGATTGTACAAAGATACTCGTACTAGGGGGTACTGGTGATTTACAAATGATGGTCACGCCACTAAGGGCTCATTCAGAAACGAGTCTAGTCGTGAACTTACGCTTCCATCTGTCAAAATTATGAGCGTAAGTATTTTGACAGACATTTATTGCATTTTGACAGATGGAAGCGTAAGTTCACGCTCAGACTCGTTTCTGAATCTCACCCTAAATATTCCACCAGGCGAACGAAGTGCTCGTTCGTCACTAGCTTGAATAAAAATAAAATCGCCGTTGTTGCCTCAATTCATCGATTTAAATTATCCTCAGTTCAGCTAAAACTTAGTTATCGGTTTGGCCTTTCGGCTTTAGCCATTCGGCTTTAGCCATTCGGCTTTAGCCATTCGGCGTTGGTCTTTCGACATCGGCATTACCCATGTTAAGATTAAACCACCTACTTCTTTTTACAGTATGTGCGCTTATGAAATTCGATACTTATCGACGATTCGCTTTTTCAATATGGCAGGCGTTCATTTGGCCTGATATTGTAATTCTAATAAAAAGTTTCGATGGTAACGCTTGCCATTTGTTCCGAGAGAAAATAGAATTCAATTTTTAGGTTATGAAGTTGAACGAACACCGATAAATGTTATTTTTTATAGGTATGAGGTATTTTGATGTTGGTACATTTGGCAAATATTATTATGACTATACTTGATTTTTTGTAAGTATAGATCTCGATTTAACGTTAATTTATAGGGAATCTTTTCGGACCTATTTTATTACGTAAGGATTTTTTACTCTATCATTAGTATGTATGTAGGTAGGTACGTATCCGTAAATTGAAATTTTAACCTATCTATAGATTTGGGTAATCAATTAATACAAGAGTGGATAAAAGAGGAGGATGGGTGGCGGGATCGTTTAGATAGAATAAAACACCTATATACTATCCATGCGGTGTCCGGATTAAGAATATAGCACCACTCCATCTCCCCCGTGGATGTCGTAAAAGGCGACCAAGGGACTCTAAACCAAAAGGGTAGACAGCAGCATCCCTTCTGTGGAACAGTAGCCTGACTGCGCTCACCAACCCGCCTGCTAAGCGTGAAAATTTATGGGGGAGGCCTTTGTCAGCAGCAGTGGATACCAGGCGGACCCGCTATTCCTGGTTATGGTAGCGGCCACGATAAGGGCGGGGCAGTGAGGGCCATTCTTAGCACTCACTGACCCACCTTTACATAAACGACAACTGGCCCTGGTAACATACAAGGCACACACACTGAGGGCAGAGGAAAATATCGTTGAGCTGGAAGAAAAAATAGATAATTTTCACTGGGATGTCATGTGTTTATAAGAAGTCCGAAGTAAGGGCGAGGACACGATATCGGGTATCGGGGTTTATATGTACTATATATATCATATATAAAAATGAATTATAACCTACCTAGTAACTGCATCCACGTGTTCATTGGATTTTCTTCCACCGTCACTTAAACTAGATTTTCCATATTTTACATTTTTTACTTATTTAATCACTCCACTGCGTATTAATAATTAATAAATGATACTAAATATTAATTAATTTAAATGAAATAATATAAAACTTTGACATCCAACGAAATTTGACACATACATGACATTAACGCAGAAGGTGCGCAAGGTAGCTGCGTAGATCAACGAACGCATTTCAGTTAAAGCTCGACAAAATTTCACTTCACATTAATTTTTCATACCGGGCCCTTATATATAAATCGCATCTCCAAAAAATCCGTATAAAATTTGACTAATCATATTTTTATTCTACCCAGTAACATGGTCTAAGCGTTTCGATAAAGTTAAGCACATGTATAGTTAGTTCACAATGGTCTCCAACGAGCTGGTATGAGTAAAAACTCTTACGCAACTTTCGCGCTTTCGATACGAAGAACTTTTCCCATCATTTATCGAGATTATCCCCATATATGCATGTCAACTGCTCGTGTGCTTTACAAAATGCAAGTTCGAGACCAACTTTGTTAGTTACGGGACTAATAAGATTCTACAAGTTCTTTGATTTCATCTACTGCGCGTTTTGTATTCACTAGGTAATTAAAATTTAAAATAATATATGTATTCTATGTGAGATACCCGCCCCGACTTCGTACGGGGTATATCAACATCATCATCATCATTATTAAAACTAAAGAGCGTCTCCTGCGGATACTAAAGCCTCCCCCAAAGATTTCCACAATTAAAAATATATTTTGGGGCAATTTTCCACCACGCTTGGCAGGTTGGTTAATGAGTACAGTATGGCTACTTTTCCGCGGAAGGGACGCTGCTGCGGGAGAGGGATGGCCACTGGTTTTGAGAGAGTCCCCGGGGCATCCGGAATGATGACACTCGAGTGGAGTGTCCATCGAGTGTCATCATTCCGGCCGAATGAATTGCACTGCTGGACACAGGCCTCAGTTGCAGGACTCAGGCCTCGCAGTTGAGTTGTTAATGTACTCGAAGGACGCTGCTGCCCATCCTCCGGCTTATCCCTTAGTCCATCTGGTTTAGATTCCCTTAGTCGCCTTTTACGACATCCACGGGAGGAAATGGAGTGGTGATATATTCTTAATCCGGACTTCACACGGATCTATCCGGACTCAACACGGATCAATCCGCACTCCACACGGATAATGTAATTATTTATTGTTCTTTAATTGTGTTTTCTTATTTTTGTTGCCATATAAATGTTGTTTTCTTTCTTCTCATTCCTTTCTAAACAATAATTCCATAATTTGGGGCAAAATAAAGCACTTGCTGACTTTATTGCATTAATGCGTAAAACTGAGTTTCCATTATAATATAATATCTAAACAAAAGGCTGTTCCATCACATGGCACTTTGCACTGTCAGTAAGATAAACATAATACAAATATAATTACAATTTTAATACCGCTTCCTCTTTGCTACATTAACAATATTGTATTTCCTCTGTTTTCTCCAACTCCTTGCTTATAAATTATTTAATTAGAAAGTACATTATAACTTTTTCTGTTACTTCTGACTAAGTTTCCAGCCGTCTGCTTTTGAAATAAGATTTTATTGGAGTCCTTCATTACACTTTAACGTTTACACGATATGACAAGGGTCCAGTGTAAATATTTTTACTTGACTTCGATGTACTGGGTGGCTTTTTAATCACCTGTAAGGTTTTAAAGGTGAATCATTCCGCGGTTCTATACATGATTTAGTAAAAAACATTACGCCAATTTTTGACTAAATTATCCATTTATTTTCTAACACACTTTGGCCTCAATCCAAATCAGTTGGCGGTCATTGGCCTCCTATGCCTAACATATGATCAGTGGGGGGATTTGCCAGTACTCACCACACTTGGAAGGCGGGTTGGTGAGCGCAGAACGGCTACTGTTCAACACAGGAGACGCTGCTGCCCATCCCTCTGGTTTAGAATCCCTTAGTTGGCTTTTACACTTCCATGGGAAGAGATGGAGTGGTGCTATATACGAGACGAACGAGACGTCCCGGGACTCAATCCCTAAACCTGATTAATTGAAGTGTTGAATAAAGATGACTAAATGCCAGTAAATTTTATGCACGAATAGTAATTCAACATGTGCTCTAGGAAATGTGTAAACAGAGCATCCAGTTAATAGCACGATATACTGCAGGGGTGAGAGCTTGGGTCAATACCTAGAAAAAAAACACAATATATGTTCAGCAAAATCTTACGGATTTACAGTAGTACAAAATTTTCCGAAATATCGAAAAATCTCTACCTTGACACAGATTTTGAAGCGTCTCGTAATGAAAAATTCCTTTTCTAGTTTTTTATTACCTCAAATTATTTGTGAATAGTAGAACTTTACTCATTGATAAAAATCAAGAAATACAATTTTTATTTAAATGTTCACAGTACAATTTTCTTATCGAAGATTTTGCTGAACATATATTGTATTTTTTGGTAGGTATTGACCCAAGCTCTCACCCCCTGCAGTATGTCGTGCTATTTACTGGACACCCTGTATATTGATTTGAGGAGTTTAATTGTGTACGGAGCATTCTCGAAACGACTTTGATCTTAAACCATTGATTAATCAATTCAAGCTTAAAGTTGTAAATCTATTCTTACATTCTAAACAAAACCCAAACAGCTCCCCAAATTTCGCATAAAACACGTTTCAACGGTCCAAGCGCATCCCAATCGATAACCAGGCAACTGGTAAGTAATGTGGCAACTGGTACAATCTGGTAACCGGCACGCAAATGAGTCGAGTACGCGGTCTTGTTAAGATAAAGGTAGGCACTCATTTACACGTCGCCTAACAGAATAAAATGATCATTCTCCCCCACCCCAGGGGTTTAAAATTAGAACATCTTGCGGAGTGCTTTTAGTGGAATCTGTTTAGTGAGATTTTGCTTTTACATCTATCTAGAACATTTTAATGCTGGACTGGTTGCATGTTGGATTGGTATTAAATTAATAGTAAAAGAGTGCATGATAAACGGTATTTCTTTCAAGTTTCAAACCGAAAAGACGAAATGGGGACTTAAGGGGACCCTTATAGTGATTATTTGTAAGTAAGCGTAATTGTTTTCCGAGTAAATAGTAAGAATCTATGATATTATCGAAACCCAAGGCATTCTAAGCAATGCATATATAATCACTACGTTGCTAGTGACCATGGATTTACATGTCACTGACCATCAGGTAGGACGTTGCTTGGTTGTCTTTATAATATATACATAGACATAAATACTAGCTATTATACAAAACTACATCGTCGGGAGGGAACAAATTTAAGCCCTTAAGGATACTTTATCATCATATCTGGCACAGGACATCCACAGCTAAACAAAGGCCTCCGCTATAGATTTCCACAACGACCAGTTACAAGCAGTGTGTCGTCATTTTGAGGGAAACTTGCCAGTACTCAACACGCTTTTTATGTGGGTCGTGCGCGTCAAATAGCTGCTGCTCAACAGAGGGGACACTGCTGCCCATCCCTCTGGTTTAGAGTCCCTTAGTCGCCTTTTATGACCTCCATGTGAGGAGAATGGTGCTATATTTTTAATGCAGACAACACAATTCAGTGTATTCTTTTTTAATCGTGGCCAAAGAACCTTCTCGTTAAATTTGATCGTAGATCTAGAACTAGTGATGGTTATACAAAATTATTTTAGGTATTGGCATGTCCACTATCCGTAAAATACACTGTGAGAGGACCAACTGTCAATGAATTTCTCCACATATTTTCCTTATACGTGTATTTTATAATTATTTTTGGGAAAAAACAAAAACGATGAAAATATGGGTCTTCACCTTCCTGCGGCCTGAGAAAGCGAGCAAAGTTTCGTATTCCTTCGAGATTTGACCGTTATAAGTTAGTTTTACTATAAGGTTTTTTGCGCTTTATCACCAAACGTTACCAAACGCTAGTACGTACCCAGTAGGAAATCGAAAACAAATATGTATGTATCAGTCAGTTAATTTAGAGCAAACTATACTTGACCTTCGCGGTTATATTACTTACGAGTTGGTATAACTCAGAATACCACCACCCCATCTCCTCCCGTGGGTGTCGTAAAAGTCGACTAAGGGATTAGCCGAAGGATGGGCAGCAGCGTCCTTCGAGTACATTAACAACTCACTCAACTGCGATCGCCAACCCGTCTGCCAAACGTGGCGATTATGGCAAAACCCCCTAATGAGCCCACAACACACCCATATAGGTCGGTGTGGTGATCTTTGGGGGAGGCCTGTGTCCAGCAGTGGACTTTAATTAGGCCGAAATGATTCTGAATTGGCTTTAAATAATCACCATAAGAGATCAATCGTCGAATCCGACTCGGCTGGGCAGTGGTTGGGAAACTTCGCAACATATTTTCGTCAACAATACCGCAATGCCTCAAGACGCAAGTCTTTAACCAGTGTGTGTTACCAGTGATGACATATGGAACAGAGACGTGGTCACTCACAATGGGCCTCATAAAAAAGCTCAAGGTCACTCAGCGAGCTATGGAGAGAGCTATGCTCGGTATTTCTCTACGAGATCGAATCAGAAATGAGGAGATCCGTAGAAGAACTAAAGGTGTCGACATAGCTGAAAGGATTAGTAAACTGAAGTGGCAATGGGCAGGGCACATTGCTCGTAGAACTCATGGCCGCTGGGGCACAAAGGTTCTAGAATGGAGACCGCGCACCGGAAAACGCAGCTTGGGTCGACCTCCAACGAGGTGGACAGACGACCTGGTGAAGGTCGCTGGGAGTCGTTGGATGAGGGCGGCATGTAACCGCTCGTTGTGGAAATCTAAGGGGGATGCCATTGTTCAGCAGTGGACGTCCTGTGGCTGATATGATGATGATGATGATAATCACCATATCAATAAATGGACGTCCACTGCTGAATACGCTTCCCCATAGATTTACACAATTGTCCTATTTATGGGGGAAATTTACCAGTATTCACCACGCTTGACAGGCGAGTCGGTAAGCGCAATATGGCTACTGTTCCACAGGGGAGACGCTGCTGGTCGTACCTCCAGTTTACATTCCCTTAGTTGCCTTTTAAAATATCTACAAAAGGAGATGGAGGCGTGCTATATTCTTAATCGGGCACCACACGGATATTAAAATAATGCCTGTACTTTGTTTAATTCATCATTTATGTACTGTTACAAATACATCTCTTATCTGCATGTACACGTGAATGACATTAAAACATTGTCACAATGCTGCTTCTATAAGCACTGACAAAGTTAAACTAAATATCAAGAGGTTGAAGATATCTAACTACCCTAAACTTCACGAGAAACGACACCTCGGAAGTTCGAAACTAAGATAAAGCTCAACATGATACTTGAGTTGACAGCTCTGTCTTATTCTTGTTTCGCCTGTCAGTAAGATATAACAATAGGTGATTACAGAGCTGGCTACAATATTTTCGCCGCATTACAAAATCAGTTCACGAAATTCTGCAAAATCAGGACTTACAGCACGTAACAATTTATTCCCCAAATGTCTTGGCGACCTATCTAATCTCGACGTTGTCATCGAGCTAAGGTATTTCGTGAGCTGAACACGCGCCTTAACGTAATCTTAATTTTTAAGTGAAAGACTTCGCACCTAATATTATTTATTTTCTTTATTCTCTTCGTTTTATATGCCTTCTGTATGCAATTTTGCAGTTTAAAGACTTAATGTTTGTGTGTGTTTTTGTTGAGCATGTATTTTTTAATATATTCAATGTGCCAAACTAGCACGTTGCTACGTTAAGTGGATGTAAAATAAAAGATCTAACACCCAATGTAAACATATATTTATTAAAATAAAATAAAAATCAAGAAAAGGGTGTGGTCCTATGCCCGTCACTATTGATTTTCTCACTTCCTAAAGTCGGTAGGCACAACTGTACTCTCCTGGCTCAGTCCCGCGGTTGGCAGTGGGCGGAGTGGTTAACACCGCGTAGTGGCGATGGACACGGTGATGGTGACCCGAGGTGCAGATAGGCCGTGGGGGCTCGCCATATAGGAAAACACCGGCTGGTACTCGATGGGCGGTACCAAGGTTGTGCGGATGTGGCGTATCCGGTACGTCGCACCCTAGAAAACATGTCCGGCGTGTCACGAAATGCTCCACCTGTTGCCTCATGTGACTGTGACCACCGGGGAAGCCTGAGCGAGCGAGATTAACATTTGCGCTAGTGAGGGTGGTGTGTGGTCGTCACAATCAGACCGGAATATACAACAGATGTATGTAAAATGAAACTCTAATATAAATTCTATTAGAAAAAATAGCTTAAAGCTCAAAGATGTAAATTGTTTAAAACAGATAAATTATCGTTATCTAACAGTTAAAACGTCAAAGTCAGGTTCAACACTTACGGGGATTACGATGTACAGACTTGATGAAATTAATTTATGTCGAATTGAAATTCGGGAAGCCACGACTAGTCACCCTAATTCATAAAAAGCCCATTGCTGTCCCACTGCTGGGCACGGGCCTTTTCTCACGATGAGAGAGGTTAAGCCTAAGTCCACCACGCTGGCTTAGTGCGGTTTGGCGGACTACACACACCATTGAGAACATTTTGGAGCCCTCTCAGGTGTGCAGGTTTCCTCACGATGTCTTCCGTCACCGTTGACGCAAGTGATAATCAAACTTCAATCCGCCCATGAATCCGAAAAGTCAGAGGTGCGGGCCGGGATTGAACTCAGACCCTCCTGCATGGAAAGCAAGCGTTCAACCACCAGGCTATCACTGCTATTACCTACTTAGTTGAGTCACCCTAATTAGTTGAGTGTTTTACCGAACTGTACGAGGTATGCTTCGTTATGTCCTTCCACGGACTATTGATAAGGCCAGCCGTTCATGGAAGTGGCAAAGCGACTGCAATCATTTGAATGTCACGTGCTTCCCCAGTTCCAAACGTATTCATCATTTCGGCCGAATGAAGTCCACTGCTGAACACAAGCCTCCCCCGAAGATCACCACAACCACCGATATGGATGTGTTGTGGGCTCATAGGGGAGTTTGCCATAATCGCCACGCTTCGCAGGCGGATTGGCGATCGCAGTTGAGTTGTTAATGTACTCGAAGGACGCTGCTGCCCATCCTCCGGCTAATCCCTTAGTCGACTTTTACGACACCCATGGGAGGAGATGCGGTGGTGGCATGGCGAACGATAAAAAAATATCATAATCTAATTAGATGTATATCTATTATAATGTTTCAATTAGCGTTACTACGTTGCAATACCAATACGTTACCGCGCACAGGGAAGGATTTTATTATGTTTAAATCCAAATTAAAATAAAATCTGTGTAGGAAAAGAGCGTGTATTTGTTCATTCAACGTTCAAACATCATCATATCAGCCACAGGACGTCCACTGCTGCTGAACAAACGCCTCCCCCTTAGATTTCCACAACGAGCGGTCACATGCCGCTCTCATCCAACGACTCCCAGCGACCTTCACCAGATCGTCTGTCCACCTCGTTGGAGGTCGTCCCACGCTGCGTTTTCCGGTGCGCGGTCTCCATTCGAGAACCTTTGTGCCCCAACGGCCATCAGTTCTACGAGCAATGTGCCCTGCCCATTGCCACTTCGGTTTACTAATCCTTTCAGCTATGTCGACAACTTTAGTTCTTCTACGGATCTCCTCATTTCTGATTCGATCTCGTAGAGAAATACCAAGCATAGCTCTCTCCATAGCTTGCTGAGTGACCTTGAGCTTTCTTATGAGGCCCATTGTGAGTGACCACGTCTCTGTTCCATATGTCATCACTGGTAACACACACTGGTTAAAGACTTGCGTCT
The DNA here is from genome assembly GCA_947459985.1 of Diloba caeruleocephala. Lineage (NCBI taxonomy): Eukaryota > Metazoa > Arthropoda > Insecta > Lepidoptera > Noctuidae > Diloba > Diloba caeruleocephala. The sequence goes on along the minus strand of OX381627.1, from coordinate 6,352,020 downwards.
TGAGGCATTGCGGTATTGTTGACGAAAAGACGTTGCGAAGTTTCCCGAACGCTGCCCAGCCGAGTCGGATTCGACGATTGACCTCTTTCTCGAAGTTGGACCTACCTAACTGGACAGTTTGTCCTAGGTAGACATACTCGTCAACAACTTCGAGAACAGAGCTCCCAACGGATATTGGGGTGGGCACGACATGGACATTTGACATGACTTTTGTCTTGTCCATGTACATTTTAAGGCCCACCTGTTGGGAAACTCTGTTGAGATCATCGAGCATTGTGCTGAGCTCTTGCAGCGATTCTGCCATGACTACGATGTCATCGGCAAATCGAAGGTGAGTGATATACTCGCCATTGATGTTAATGCCGAATCCTTTCCACTCCAGTAGCTTGAAGGCATCCTCCATTGCAGCAGTGAACAGTTTCGGGGAAATGACGTCCCCCTGTCTCACACCTCTCTGCAATGGAATTGCCCCCGTGCTCTGTTCATGTACTCGGACCGACATGGTGGCGTTTCTGTATAAGCACTTCAACACTTCAATGTACCGATAGTCAATCTGGCACCGCTGCAGAGATTGCAGCACTGCCCAGGTTTCGATCGAATCGAAGGCTTTCTCATAGTCCACAAACGCCAAGCATAGTGGCAGATTATACTCCTCGGTCTTCTGTATAACCTGCCGCAGCGTATGGATGTGGTCTATGGTACTGAAACCTTTTCGGAAACCGGCTTGTTCGGGAGGCTGGAAGTCATCAAACCTGCGCTCGAGACGATTCGTGATGACCCTTAAAAACAGCTTATAAACATGGCTCAGAAGTGAGATGGGTCTATAATTCTTCAATAGGGTGTTATCACCCTTTTTGAAGAAGAGCACCACCTCACCTCTGTTCCACGCTTCCGGCGTTGTGCCCTCGAGTAAGACGGAATTGAATAGCTTCTGAAGGACTTTAAGTACCGGTGTTCCACCCGCTTTCAGAAGCTCTGTCGTAATTCCGTCTCCACCCGGCGCCTTGTTATTTTTAAGCTGTTTCAAGGCCATCCTAATCTCGTACAGGCTGATGTCCGGGATATCCTCGGTATAGTGTCGGGTTAGTTTGGCTCGCGGGTCTTTGTCAGAGCCAATGGTAGGTATAGTAACCGAGGTGTATAACTGCCGGTAGAAGTTCTCAATCTCTCTCAAAACCTCTGGCTTAGTCGACGCTACACTGCCGTCCTCGGTCTTCAGCTTCATAATACGACTTTGCCCAATAGACTTGTCTCTTGCGAACACTTTGGAGCCTTGATTCCGCTCAATCGCCTCTTTAACACCGTTAGTGTTAAAGGTGCGGATATCGTGCCGCAAGGACTTCCATATCCGTCTATTGAGCAGTCGGTATGCTTCAGCATCATCGGAAGACTGCAGCGTCATGGCGCGTCTTTCTGCCATAAGGTCGAGAGTGTGATCGGAGAACTTTTTTGGTCTACCTTTACGGTGGGCTTTAAAGAACTTAGACCCAACCGTTTGGACAGTTTCTACAAACCTACCATTTAAATCGTCCACAGATACGCAATGTTCCAGGCACTCGAAGCGGTTTTGGAGTTCAAGTTGAAAGCTCTCGGGGTTTTGGATATGAGCACTAGAGGGCCGGAGCGTAGACCTCATCAGACGAGACCTCTCAACTTTGAGATTAATATTCAATGTGCCTCTTACCATTCGGTGATCACTACCGGTTTTCACCCTGTGGATCACAGAGACATCATTGAATATTAACTTTTATTGGTCATGATGAAGTCAATCTCATTCCTCGTGGAACCATCGGGACTCATCCAGGTCCACTTCCTGTGAGGCGGCTTTTGGAAAAAGGAGTTCATCATAAAGAGTCCCTCCTTTTCCAAAAAGTCGGCCAGCCTCTGTCCCCTGGGGTTCCGTTGCCCATATCCAAATTGCCCCACTCTCAACTCACCATCGCATCGAGTGCCCAGTTTTGCGTTGAAGTCCCCCATCACAACAGTGAAATGTGTCTTCGAGGTATGTATGGCCCTACTTACGTCCTCATACATACTCTCTACTTCATCATCTGGGTGTGTCGAGGTCGGTGCGTAGACCTGTATGACCTTCAACGAATATCTCTTGGATATTCTGAGTATAAGGTACGCTACCCTGCTCGACACACTTTCGATGGCCACTATACTGTTAATGAGGGACCTGCGGACGAGAAACCCGACACCACCTTGAGACCGATGTTCGCCTTCCCGGTAGTAGAATAAGTTGCCGGATTTCAGGGTTATCGTGTCCTCCCCCTCTCTTCGGACTTCTGATAGACCCATGATATCCCAGTGCAACTTATCTATTTCTTCTTCCAGCTCAACAATCTTTTCGTCTGCCCTCAGTGTGCGTGTGTTATATGTCACCAGGGCCAGTTTTCGGTTTGGGTGGTAGCCGGATCCCATCCGGAGATTCTTAGCACCCCCTGCCCCGCCGTTTCCGTGGCCGCTACCATGACCAGGAATGGCGGGGCTGCCGGGAACTGGGGGCCGGTGCTTATGTTGTGTTGTCATTTTGGGGGGAATTTGCCGATACTCACCACGCTTGGCAAGCGGGTTGGTGAGCGCAGAGTTGCTACTGCTCAGCAAAAGGGACGCTGCTGTCCATCCCTCTGGTTAAGAGTCCCTTAGTCGACTTTTACGACCTCCACGGGAGGAGATGGAGTGGTGCTATATTCTTAATCCGGACACCACACGGATTCTTAATCCGGACACACACAAACATGACCTTCCATTATTCACGCAAACATATAAGCATCAGTAACTGTATTAATACTAACATTAATGACGCACAGTAACAAGATGTAGGCTATCAATTACTGGAATTGAAAACCCTGCAAATACTAGGCCAGTGTAAGGTGAAGAAAATGCGCGAATGATAAGTAACCCGTAAGCAAAATTCAAGAACTTTAATAACAGTGAGAGGAACAAAATACAACTATGTATTAAGGCCCCTTAGTTTCAGGTCTTTCCAAATATAATATTTCACCACATTATATACCCTTTGCTACAATCGGCACATTTTCTACTCCATTATACAAAGCATCCCTCCAGATAAACAATATTTATAGATCCCCTACAGTATATTTATGGTAGGCATGCTCGGGTAAAGTACACACTGTTCGTGCCACAGATAACATAATATTTTGTACCTATCCAGTAATTATAAATCAAGGTATATTTTTAGATAAAGTGACCATAAAAGGTATGTATCTGCTTCTGAACTTGATATACCTACAATAAAATAATATTTTATTATAAGTATGTTGGTTTCGACGTCATTTTAGGAGTTGTGATACAGAACTGTATAATTAAACTTGCCCTGTACTTGCTGTACTGTTGTGTTACCATTAAACATAGAAAATAATAGGGTATAGGGTATTCTCTAAACAGTTTTACACAGAAAATGTAAGCGTTTTTGTTTGCCTCAGTGATTTTAACCGTGTCTAGGCCTGTTTAGTGGAGTCCGGCATACCCCTTCGTTCTTCCCGGGGGTGGAGGAAACTCATGTAGAATTTCAATTAGGCCGAGTAAAAAAAAAACCATCCCCTTCGTACAAAACAAAAACAACAAAAGCTGGACAAGCTTGAAAGAGCTGAATTAAACTGGCGAGCCGTTAAAGTGGTACGTAAAACCGCAGTCTACGATCAAGTACCACGTACGTCATTTTTAATTATAATATAATATTCTGTATACGCATTACTACTACCACATTGGCGCGCTGCGCTGCGCATTGGTGTAAAACGTGCCGCAAAGCACCCGCCTGTGACGTAATGGACCGCGCGCTGGCAAACTCATTTGATTAATTGGATAACATCGTTCTCATAATTATATAACTAATGAATTGTAGACACAACAGAGTAATAAGCCACGCCATTTAAGTAAAAATATTAACGTCTCAAGTGAAAGGGTCGTTCGGTTCCCTACAATATGGTTGAGCTAAGCGATGCTGATGCATGCGTCATGCTCGCGAACGGGTGCCGTCTGTTGGGACTGGTCAGCCGGTAACTCCCACGGCAAATAATTTATTATTATTATATTATTGTGGTATGTTCCATCTTTACACGTTGACCTACATTTTTCTCGGTATCTATTTTACAATAATTTGTATCAATCAACATTGTAGTCTCAATTATTTTAAAAGAGTATCCATGGAGTTTCTTCCCGGCTCTTCTCCACGAGATCAACTATTTGGAACAGTCCAACTTAGATTCTGACGTTTCATAAGTGCCAATATTTGGTGTATTTGAAATAAAAAAATCCTTTGACTTTGACTTCGAACAATATAGACTTGGAAATGACTTGTTAATAAAAAATCCTCTCAGTTCCATTGCTACTGTATTACAGCATAGGTTCCTTTAAAATGATGGTGCTGGCTCGGAGATTTACGCACGCGCTTCTTAAGCACTGGGTCGTGAATTCAAAACGGGCCTGTACCTTTGTAACTTTTTCATCATTAATTTCTTCTCGCTGAAGGAAAACCTCGTGAGGAAACCTGATGATTTATGGTCAAGAATGACTCTTAGATATTTGGTGTGCGGTTCAATGAGTTTTGAGCAGCTTAAACGGGATGGTTATTTACACAGCGTTATTGTTACAGAAGAAATCCTGGACTCCCGGACTGCACTATGGATGTCAGCTGACGGTCACATGGTGTTGTATGCAACCTTCAATGACAGTCTGGTGCATGAACAGAAATACCCATGGTATGGGGCAGCCCTTGATACTGACGACCCAGCCAAGGTAAAATAAACTTTATATGTATGTAATGTTAGTTCAAATTCGGTTTCATTATTACTTAGTGGCAATGGCAATTGATCAGAGTCAGTAAGCTTTTGCTCCATAGCTCTCTTTATGATTTTTAATTTATTCACCTGCAGAAGACACAGACCCTGCGCCTCCTTATGCAATGCTGTCGTAAAAGGTCGTAAGTGATTAATTTAATAATAACTACGCTTATCAAAAGGGTTGGTGATCGCAGAAATTTGTTATAACCATATTTGGAGAGTGAATGCTGCTAGTTCTTCGCTGAAATAATCCGTTAGCCACCTTTTCCAGTCAGAGAAAATCAATTTTGCCGAAAATCACATGGAACAGTTTGATTCAGTTGCTTTCATAAACTCATTCTGTTAATGAAACTTTTCAGACTAGGATAGCATCTCAGGAAAAATATATACATTTATGATCAAGAAAATCCAATGAAACGGTCTTCTGTATCCATCGCTGTTTATCTCATGAACGCAATGGTCGGACTTGATACTTGAAACCGTGTAGCTCCGGTAATGAAGGGCTACCCCAACTCATCCCGTGGGATGTAACTAAGATAGGTAGTATAGGTTAGGTAGTAAGATAGGTAAGATGGGTAGGATTGGTAGGAGGCAACTAAGATAGTTTGGAACCCGGTACGTGCCACTAAGCACTTTAGGTTAACCGCAGGTGTTGGATAAACCACCAACACTAGCATACCCAAGGACGGTTGATGTAAGACAGACGGCCGACTGTAAAACCCTTTTGCCAAACCCGGGGCAAGAAGAAGAAGAAGAAGGTCGGACGGCACGGTTGGTGCAGTGACTAAGCGATTCACTTTCTACGCTACGTGTCACGGGTTCAATCCCCACACGGAATTAATATTTATATGGTCTACAAATAGTTGTTTCGGGTCTGGGTGTTTGTGTACCCAAAAAAAAGTTGCTGACCACTATGATAAATAATAATCGATTGGTGCGAGAGTATATTGATCTGTATATACCGCAGTAATATATGCGTGGCATAGGACGATGCAATGGTGGCACCGGCTTCCCGCATGCCCAGCAGCATTTTGCTCACCTCAAACCAAAGGCCGTTATTACTCCGTGTGATGTCCGAATTAATAATTTAGCACCACTCCATCTCCTTCCGTGGATGTTGAAAAAGCAATTAAGGGACATTAAACCTGAGGTATGGACAGCAGCATCCCTTCTACTCGTAGTAGCCAGTCTGCGCTCACCAACCTGCCTGCCAGACGTGGCGAGTACTGGCAGATTCCTCCCAAAACGACGACACATGGCTTGTAACGTCACGGTCGTCTTATATGGGAGGCTTTTGTTCTGCAGTGGACTTTTTTCGTGGCTGATAAGAACCAAAGGAAACCCAACAACAAGAGCGATTGCTTAATATCATTTCGGCCGAATGAAGTCCACTGCTGGACACAGGCCTCCCCCAAAGATCACCACAACGACCGATATGGATGTGTCGTGGGCTCATTGGAGAGTTTTGCCATAATCACCACGCTGGGCAGGCGGGTTGGCGATCGCAATTGAGTAGTTAATATACTCGAAGGACGCTGCTGCCCATCCTCCGGCTAATCCCTTGGTCGACTTTTACGACACTCATGGGAGGAGATGGGGTGGTGGCATTCTGAGCCGGCACCACACGGTATTGCTTAATACCTTGATAGCATTCCAAATGCCGTCATATTTAATAACACAATTTATACATTTAGGGTCAAATTTATTGCTATCCCAAATAACTTGTATGGTTTCGAAAGGTTGAGATAGTATTTGTAATGTATTAGGTTCCACCTTTTTTTGGCTATTGACTTTTGATTACCTTAGCCTCCGATGTAAACTTAAATATTTAACTTTGTACTCAGACGTACCCGGAGATCAGAAGCGTGCGATACCCGAAGCCAGGGACCAACAACCCGACGGTGACGCTTACTGTGGCTGATATCGCAGATCCCAAGCACATCCGCACGAGACACCTGACACCACCTAAAGTTATAATTGAGGAGGGGTAAGAATGTTTACAACCAACTTTGTATATTGAGACAAGACACTTCTCGTAGTCTCCTAGACTACCTGGTTCTTAACTGGCGGCACGCTCTTCCTGCAGTTAGTGCAGTTGCACTGTATTCGACATTTATCGCTAATCTCGGCTTACTGCCTTACCACAAAAGCTGCAACATGTAACTTACTACTTGCAATTTGACTGACCACGTGTAAACCAGTTATAATATCCGGCTGTACGGCTTTAATTTTTTTTTAATTTGTTAGTGTGGTGTCCGGATTAATAATATAGCACCACTACATCTCCTCCCGTTGGATGTTGTAAAAGGCAATTAAGGGACTCTAAACCTGAGGGATGGACAGCAGCATCCCTTCCGTGGAACAGTACCCATAGATACTGCGCTCAGCAACCCGCCTGCCAAGCGTGGCGAGTATTGGCAAATACCCATTGTGCAAATCTATGGGTCAGGTCTTGGTTCAGCAGTGGACGTATAAATGGCTGATATGATTTTTAGGCTAGGCTTTAAACGCCCCTGGAGGCACGCCTTCGCCGCTCTGGCGGAGGGAGCGTGTCTGATCGTAGACCCACGCATCCATCTGGATTTGAACCTAGTACTTAAGAAGCGAGTTCGAAAACATCCAGTCATTTTAATAAAACAATTTTATATAATACAGCCTCGATATATACGTAAGAACGACTCGTTTAAGCCGCCGTTAGGTATAAACTGAGCTAGATAAATGAGCTTAACCCCCATAAAATATACAAGTGGGCGGGCTTCATATTAAAACTTGAATATCTGAATAAACTTTCTACGTTTTACTTTGTGATTTAACCATCGAAAGCGTGCGATCATCTTTGTATTTTATTGTTTATTGTTAAATTGCGATACGTTTTTATTGAAGATCGATTTTATTGGTCGTTATTTTGGTATCGAAACATGAATGTATGTGAAGGGTGCTCTCCATTAAAAGTTCTTCAGTAAACAGGGAAACGCTTTAAAGTCTCGTCAAAACTTCACGGAATTACAAAATTTAATTATTTATCCGCCCAAATATTTTTGAAGTCAAACTTGTGAGCGCGCAGAGAGCAAAACGTGATAATATTTGAGGTGCAGCCGTTCGTGAGTAACGTTGTGTATTGTATGGCATGCGCGGACATAAAAGGTAAACGGCCCTTGTGCGGAATAAACGATTATTTCCAAATTATAGTCGATGTCCTGAAACAAATAAACGTTCCCTTCTGTCATCTGTATTGAGTTGCATACGCTCGAATTTTTATATCCTCTCTATCTTTTAAGACGTACTAGATAACTAAAGTGTATTTTTGAAAAACTCAATGCGAACAAAATTATAAATTAGAGGATAATCCTCCTCCTTTAAGATACCGGCGGCATTATTTTGTGACATTTACTTATTATTAATAGTGTTCGCCTAGAGGCCAAGGTTCGAAATTCGAACGTGACTCATACATGTCATTATTAAATGTATTTTTAACACATATTATATATCAATTTAACTTTCTGCACTCCTCTTCCGTCTGAAATTTAACTATGCCAAATCACACACTGCTCCAAGTGCGCAATGTGCTTATAAAGGGTACAAAGATTTTTCTTCATGTATTAATATATAGATTATTTGACATCATCATATCAGCCGTGTATACGTCAACTGCTGAACAAAGGTCTCCCCTATAGATTCCCACAATTGTGTCGTCATTTTGGGGGGAAATTGCCAGTACCAGTACCAGTAGATTGCTATTTCCCAGATGGGACGCTGCTGCCCATCCCTTTGGTTTAGAGGCCCTTAGTCGCTTTTTAGGACTTCCACGGCAAGAGATGGAGTGGAGTTCTTAAACCGGCCATAATAAATTAGAAATGTAAATATGATTAAATATTTACATTTCTAATTATGATTGTAAATTTGAGTACAATGTAGCGACTTACTCGTTACTATAACATACACCCAGCGTGTTATAGATTGTTTTACCTACACTGTTCTCACATATACTGTCCTCTGGTGTGAGATCTCTTATTGCAAGACCGCTTTCAACGGTTTCGGTACGTACCTGCACTGTGAAAACGACCAGGGTACCAAAACATACGCTCGAGGAAAGCCCTACGTGGGCTTCCGAGCGGTGGATCCTGGTTGATCGTATCGGGAAAGATGTCTCTCTGTAGGCAGTTGTGGCTAACATAGCGCAGAGCGGGATCAGGGGGGCTGATGACCGTAGTAAGCATACATACTAGCTACACTAGGAACTCTTGGCCGAATGGCAATGTAGGTGGGACACATCTATTAAGGGTATACCGGTTCTTTGCATCCATTCGTGAGCAGCTAGCAAGTGCAGGGTTGGAAGTTGATCATTGCGTGGCTGAATTTCTCACCGATCATGGTAACTTTAAGAGTAAATTATTTAGCTTCAAGCTTGTTACCTCACCATTCTGCAAATGTTCAACACCGAACTGTGAATATGAACAGTCTGCACATCATATCCTGTGGGAGTGTATTCTTTGGCAACATGAACGCAATATTATGTTTGACAGCTTGCAAGTTACATCCGGAGATGTTTACTATGCAGACTTTGTTGCAACTAGGACGAATTTCCGTGCGTTCAGGCATATTTGCCATACCTACTATTCGAATCAATCACAATAGCTCACAACATAGGACCCGTAATTAAATATTTATAAACATTTTATACCCGTGGTGTTTCGCAACTAGGCTTATCCTAGTTGTACACTCCCAATTTTTGTGCCTGTGGCTTATAGTATTTTCTCTGTCTCCTGCTTGCTACGGAGGGAAGTGGAACGTATATTCTTTCCTACTCCTCCTTTTTCTTATCTGATTAATTTTGTTGCGGGATCCAAGACAGTTAGTTATTCATTTCTCTGGGACACACCGACCTTCATTGGTCGGTGTTGTTTTCTGTAGTCGCCATTGTAGATCCTGGCTTACAGGAGTTGCAGTGGTTGGGAATGTGTGGCTTGTCTAGCTACCCTACTGAGTGACACTTTGTTTTGTTTTGTTGTCTTAGATATATGTTACTGTTTTCCTACCTTTATATGTTACTGTTCTTCCTACCACTACAACTCTACCATTTGTTCCAGTGACTACTACTTCACGAGCGCTAAGTGGGTGTCCCTCACAGAAGTATGCGTCGTCTGGCTCACCAGAATGCAGAACCTATCCGTTGTGTCAGTCTGCAAGAGTCCCATGTGGTACTGTCAGGAGGTAAGAGTTAGCGTATGGTTTAAGTTTATAGTATTTTAACTTTCGGAGCCAGTTAGATAAGATAAAGTGGATGTACTTTAAACCCATATTGGATCGTTCCTCAATAACTGCATTCGCTTAATTTTTGGACTACGGAAGTATGACCACAACATTTATACCGTTGCCAGCTTAAATGGCTGCCTATCCATCAGAGAAGATCAGTGATATTTGTCTCCTCATCTCCATTATTAACGACCTTTGTGTTCCTTATTAACTCAAAAGATTTTTTCTAGTGTTGCGTAATCCGTCTCGTTCTCCACTCGAGAACCTTTTTTCCACAACGGCCATCAGTACTAGGAGCAATGTGCCCCGCCCATTGTCACTTAAGTTTACTAATCCTTTCAGCTATGTCGACAACTTTAGCTCTTCTACGGATTTCCTCTCCTCTCCTCCATAGCTCGCTGAGTAACCTTGACCTTTCTTATGAGGCACATTGTGAGTGACCACGTCTCTCCATATGTCATCAGTGGTAGCACGCACTGGTTAAAGACTTTCGTCTTGAGGCATTGCAGTATTGTTGACAAAAAGTCGTTGCGTAGTTTCCCAAACGCCGCCCAGACGAGTCGGATTCGATGATTGACCTCTTTCTCGAAGTTGGACCTACCTAATTGGATACTTTGTCCCAAGTAGACATACTTGTCAACAACTTTGAGAATAGAGCTCCCAACGGATATTGGGATGGGCACGTCATGGGTATTGGACATGACTTTCGTCTTGCCCATGTTCATTTTTAGGCCCACCTGTTGGTAAACTCTGTTCACACCTTAATGTTAATTCCAAATCGGTACCATACCGGCTTGTTCAGGAGGCTGGAAGTCATCAAATCTGTGCTCGAGACGATTCGTAATTACCCTTAAAAACAGCTTATAAACATGGCTCCAAAGCGATATAGGTATGTAATTCTTCAATTGGATGTATAACCCTTTTTGAAGAAGAGTACCACCTCACCTCTGGTTCACGCTTTTGGCGTTGTGCCCACAAGTAAGACGGAATTGAATAGCTTCTCAAGGATTTTAAGTACCGGTGTGCCACCCGCTTTCAGAAGCTCTGTCGTATTTCCGTTCCCACCCGGCCTTGTTATTTTTAAGCTGTTTCAAGGCCATCTTAATCTCGTACAAGCTGTCTGGTCAAATGTCTGGGATATCCTTGGTATAGATAGTTTGGCTCGCGGGTCTTTGTCAGAGCCAATGGTAGGTTTAGTTACTGAGGTATATAGCCGCCGGTAGAAGTTCTCAACCTATCTCAAAACCTCTGGCTTAGTCGACGCTACACTGCCGTCCTCGGTCTTCAGCTTCATAATAAGATTTGCCCAATAGACTCTTGCGAACATTTTGGAGCCTTGATTCCGCTCAATCGTCTCTTTAACACCATTGATGTTAAAGGTGCGTATATCGTGTCGCAAGGACTTCCATATCCGTCTATTGAGAAGTCAGTATGCTTCAGTATCAACGGAGGACTACCATTTAAATCGTCCACAGATACGTCGTTATATTGCTGTTTACTGCTGGGATAAGCCTCTACTAAATTGCCTCTTCGGTCAGACTAGAAGCGGAAGTCGCTTTTAATTTCCGCTTCTAGTGCGGAGGAAAATACTGGACTTCTACTGGCTAAAACCACCGAAGCGATCATCTTTGGCACCGAAGGGGAGCTCCAGGTTGTCGTAAGAGTATACTAGAGCCGCATTGGTGGCACATCTCAGAGGGAATTACTGTAAATTAGTCAGCTCCTCTAGCGGAGGGGACGCCAATTTTAAAGCCTTACCCCACCTACTTTAATTTATGTTGTTGACTGTACCCGTTTTTACACAGGTATATAGGATATCTTCAGGTTTAGATGGCTGGGTAGAATCCGCACCATCTCCCCTCTGGTCAGCTGGTGGCGGTGCCCTGGTGACCCTGGCTCCAGTGAGGGACGGACCAGCTGGTTTGTTCCGACACATAGTGAGGACCGAACACAATGCACATGGACCGAGGGCCCTACCATTGACGCACGGCAGCTTTGATGTGGTGCAGCTACTCGCTTGGGATCACGCAAATCAGCATATGTGAGTTTTTCTTCACATTATTTGAAAATGAATGTACCTGCAAATTGGAGTTAAATAATATTATAAAGGATAATAATAATTCGCACACACACTCATATACTTTTCATACACTACACAAAACGCATTCATATATCTACCGCACACACACATGCATACATACATGTGGTAATTTATAATGTTGTTACGTTATATTCATGAAACTGGTTAGTAAAATTAGACACGGCTACATATCAAGCTACACATTTCCAGTATAAACTGACTTCTCATTTTACGGAAAGCCTATAAAATACGAGTTCAGCGTATACTGGAAAAGTATAGTTTAATATGTAGCCGTGCGAACAATCTTTTATAATGGGAAGAGTTACAAGTTACTATATTGTTTTTTTGTTATTTCACCCGGTGGAAATACTTAATTCAATTCCTCCGCCCGGGAAAGGGCGGGAATCCTACGAGCTAAACACACAGGATCGATCACCTTCGGTATCAAATGGGAACTACAGGTCCTCGATACAATCATACTAGAGCCGTCATTAATAACAAGCCTTTAATTACATCTCTGAGGGATGACTGTAAAGCGGGTACGTACGTGAAGAGGCCAACGGTGGTGAGGTGACTGTAAAAAAGCCTCCCCCCAGGCACATCTCGGGGGGAATAGTAAAGGATCCCCCCGAAAACTCGCTGTGCACTGTGCTGTGCACACGGTGGCACGCGATTACATGTGTGCTACCGGAGGTCACTTGGTATGAGCAAGCAGATTCCCCTATCTGTGCACTCGTAATCTCCGAGAAACCCCGCCGTACGCGGACGAGTAGGGGCTGAGGCATGTTGGACATGAGCAAAGGGGTGCTTATAAACCCCGGCGCCATGTCATCCTACACCGAGTGGGATCGGTCCTCTCCCGATCCCGCTTTACAATCTCTGGTGTATGACGCTCCTATAGAAGGAAGAGCACCGCACTCCAATTTTCATGCTCTGCCAACATAACCGACCAGAATATGTAGCTCTGCAGCCCAAACAGAACTCCACAAAACAGTGCTGTTCGATATCCTGGTCCCTTTCACACTTTCGCGTCTTCTCTCCTCACAGCCAGCTGCCTCAGCTTATCTGAAATGTGCCCCACTCACTGCCACCTAAACTTAGTAATTCTTCGGGCTATGTCAATTACCTTGGTTTTGTTTTTTTATTCGATCTCACAGAGAAACTCCAAGCATAGCCCTATCCATTGCCCTATGGAAGATCTTGAGTCTTTTTTTCTATTTGGTGATGCAACTGCGCGAACCTCCACTCTTTTACTGAGCACTCAAGATCTGTGCAAAAGATATCGTCAACATGAAGTCTTCTTGTCTCTAACCGAAGTATATTTTCAGCTACTACCTGGGAATACCTGAAGGCAAACCAGGACAACAGCATCTATATAGAGTGTCTTCCGAGGCTCCGAGACCGGGCTCCCCACAAAAACTCCCTTACTGTGTCACTTGTAACTCACAGGTTAGTAAGATGTACAGTTTTAATGATAACCTCAAAAATATTAACATATTTGTTGTTTTTTGACCTTGAAAGATATAGAAAACCGGGTTACGTGGAAGCAACCCGGCTGGAAGGTGGATCCCGGCAAAAGCCGGGATTAGTTTAAGCAAGCCATAGAAACAATGTAATTTAATACCCAGTGCAGGACAGCAGCCATCAACAGCAAGCTAAGCAGTAGAGTTTAGACGTAACTGTTTTCTGGTTAGAAGGGCACTGTAGCTAGTGAAATCACTGGGGATAAGGGACTCAATAACAAACCGTCTCGAGGTGACGAGCGCTGTGTGGTGCCACGCAGAACTAGTCCAGAGTAGCACTACAATTGTTATGTTACTAGAGTGACTCGCTCATGTAGTCAACATGTTGTACAAAAAAAACTAGAATTGTGTATTGTATAAACCAAATATGCATGGGTTTATAGTATGTACAATGTACTGAAAACCCTCGGCGATCCGTGAAGTTGATATTCAGTATCAATATTTGATCATATTTATGTAAACCTTTTCTGAAATTATAACATAGAAAGATGAATAAAAACTACGGGCCTTTTTTGTAACTTAACACGACTTCACCGATCGCGTCACGCCACCGTCAATCATTGTACAGTGCCGGTGCAAATAAGCTGATTCAATTTAGACAATCTTATTCGCAATAAAAACATTTTCGCTGTTTGTTGTAAATAATATAACTTTTGATATATATACACGCTTGTTTTGGGTCGTACAGAAATTAACATACATTTTGTATGTGTGGAAAACAATGAATGTACAATTTTGAATGCTATATACAACTTTCCTAGCCGTAAATCTTATAGTGTGGAATTTATCAAAATTATAATCGTTTATGTCTCATAACTATGCAAAATCTGTGAAGATATACAAGAATATGCTTATCAACAAGGAGTCAACAACAAACAGTGATAAGTACGTTCGCTCACTCCGTGTCCGCAATTTCCATTGAACCATTATAATCTCTTCGCTTCTTCTTTCTTTCGATTTCTTTGCAGTATTTAAGTAGTTCCTTCATCGGCAGTCCGTGGTGTCTTAGATTAACTAAGAAAGTATGTATGACATTAAAAAGTAAAAAAAAAAATACATGACGCACACCTCGGGGCAACTACAAAACTGCATAAAAACACATTTTTGTCACCATAATTTCAGCTGAATAAAATCTACTGCTGGAGACAGGACTTCCCCAAAGATCACCACAATGAATAGTCTGGTCAGTCTATTGCGCTCATTGTGGGATTTTACCATAATCGCCACGCTTGGCAAGCAGATTCGCGATCGCAGTTGAGTTTTAAATGTACCCGAAGGACGCTGCTCTGCATCTTCCGGCCCCCAGGCACATTTTGGGTGGATTGTAAGAAAAGAAAGAAAAAAAATTGGTTTATTTTGAGTGCTCATTCACACACACGTTGCACAATTTATATACAGTAAATTAAATACTATAGCACGTGTAACATTTATGAATGCATGAGACCAAAATTGGTACCTATCTCGGCTAGTGCCACAGCAAGCAATATGCTCTAGCGCTGATATTCTGATAGGCCGTATCTGATGTCACGATTATCAATGTTAATAAGTGGCGAGGGGAAGAGACAGGCCTGGCTGTGCCCTGTCACGTCGAAAACTATGTGGGAGCGATCCGACAACCTGACATTCTCATGGAATGGGGGATATGATGGGTTGCTGCTGTTCTTAACCGGCACCAAAAGGTATTTCGTGTTTGGTATTCACACTTATACCGTAAGTATTTTATTTCGGTCTTCAAACTAATGTACATATTATGATGTGACGCTTACAATTAAACATTTTAAACGCTAAACTTCACTATTTTGATATGATGTCGCGTGGCACATTGCCAGAATGTAGTGAGTACGTCTTAACAAAAATCTTTTATACATTGGTGACACGCTTAATCACAATATAAGGTACATACCTTTCAGTTTATATTTAAAACTAAACATAAGTAAAAACTTACAATTCAACTATTAGAGGTAGTGGCGCTCGTCTCGTCTCGTTGAAGACATTAGTTGTATAGTCTCTAAAGCTCAGTAACTGCACTAGCTGCAGTGCCCTTTAATCGGGCACACAGTAATGCCTAAAGTTTAAACACTTTTGCTTGGCGGCGGATATCTGGCACTGCAATGATAGCTACCTACCTAGCTGGACTCATTTTGATAAGAGATTTACCACCAGTAAGATGACGTCATCGGAGAGTTGTTCTAATAGTTCTATTTATGTAGATGTGACATGTCTTTGTAGTTTTACACGGGCGTACAAACTACGTTTCCATTCCAGCTTACTCTGGTAGACCGTTTTATCGACGTAGTAACAATAAGCCCCACAAATATTGTTCTTTCCAATATAAATTGTAGTAGCAGAATATAATTTCTGTACAGCCATCCCCTTCAATAAATCTGGAGTACTACGGCAGCCTCGCGTCTTCAGGAGACAGTAATTGGGGGGACAGTGACTGGGATGAAGAACTACCTGCTACGTCACCGTCGCCCAACAAGAAGAAAAAGAAGAAGTACCCTGGTAATCATTTTATATCATCTAGGATTTACCTACTACCTAATTGATAGTGGGTGCCAAATGCTTGAATGTTGATTTTGAGATCCTGGGTTCGATTATCAGCTGCGTTTTCTATTTAGGTTTTTTCATTTTATTCTTACTAGTGGGACTTGAAAAACGAGAGGGTTTCTAATGACTGCATGTTATATAGGTTAAATGTACTCGTTCCTACTTCTTCATAAGATATTACTTAATATATGTAATGTATGTGTGAGAAAACTTTGGTTTACATGAATAACTCAGTCATGTTAAAATTATTTAAATTTAGGAACTAGGACATGTAAAATAAGCCGACTCTAAAAAAGCTATGCTTGGTATTTCTCTACGAGATCGAATCAGAAATGAGGAAATCCGTAGAAGAATTAAAGTTGCTGGCATAGCTGAAGGAATAAGTAAGCTTAAGTAGCAATGCGCGGGGTACTTGCTCGCAGAACTGATAGCAGTTGTCAGGAAAGCTCTCGAGAGGCGACCGTACCCCGGAAAAAGCGTGGGACGACCTTTATCGAGACAGACAGATGACCCAGTGCAGGTAACTTGGCGTCCTTAGATGGGGCATGTGACCGGTCGTTGTCAAAATCTATGGTGGAAGCCTTATTTTGTTTTTGGAATATTCTCATGGATTTCCTCCGCCTTGGGACTCTTATCAGCTAAAACCCCACAGTGTTCCTTCCACTAACCTATGGCTGGGGGTGAGGTATTCGCCTTGTAAGCATTAGACCACACCCCCAGCTAGTATAGGCCCAATTAGTCTGACGGGCTCCGTCTCTGTGCAACCTGGCTAGCCGCACAGCCCTTCAGAGAGGCGCGTAAAGAACACAACACGATGCCGTCTCAGGCCTATTTCTCTTTGAGCGACAGACTGCCCCTAGTTCGTCGCCCACAGGACGCACTTATGGAAGTCGACAATCGTCCAGCGCCCTCCACCGGCACCCCCGCTTGGTGCGTTTTTACGGTGGGGATTAGAAGTGGTTTCCAACCGTACTCACTCTGCCACCTCCTTTGCGTGCATTACTTCCTCGTATAAGGAGGCGACGGCATGCATCCCACACACTCACGCACCAGACGATGGCCTGAACCACCCCCAGAAGCGAGGACGGCGGAAGCCTATGTTCAACAGTGGACGTCTTTCGGCCGCTGTGATCATGATAATGATGAAATGCGTGTAACACACACACTAGCCCGTAAACGTACACTGCTGAACACGGGCCTACCAATGATCACTGCACTGAGCGAACATATTTGTATGTATTGCCATACCACCTTTGGCAGATAGATTGGTAATCGTAGCATATTGTTCTTGGCACACGGGAGGATGCTGCTACCCATTCTCTTGATATCAACCCTTAGTTGCATTTTACTAATAGACTATCGACCGAATACTGAAACGCTACTTTTGAATCCCGCTTTAACTGTTTGAGAAACCCGTTTTTGGTAAACTGGGCGACTCAAATAGTAAAAGCGGGACTTAATAGTAAGTGGCGTTTCAGTATTCGGTCGTAAGCCCTCTATTATATGCCGGTAACCGCACGGAAACAGTACTTGTACCTTGTCCCCACACTTGGATTACTCCTGTATCGTGGGGTATAGTTTACAGACAAAAATATTTCATGCACTAACACCCAGATCCAAAACAACTACCTGTAGATCATACAAATATTTGTTCCATGCGGCGATCGGACCTGCGACACGCAGCGCAGAAAGCCAATAAGTTAGCTACTGCGCCAGCCTTGCCGTCAAACTTGTAACACATTACTTAAAATGAGAATTTCTTCAAGAGACATTCGCTCACAACTTTTATGGCGAAGATTTACATCGCCTTTCCGGGAACTATTTACTTTTTATCTCATTTTTCTAGATGGTTTACCCCAGAACCTGCCCTGCCTGTACCACGAAGCTCACTTCAGCCCGTCGTCAGCATACTTCGTGCTCGAGTGCCTTGGACCCGGCGTTCCGACCTTCAGCCTGCACAAGACTGCGTTACCCGATCCTCGAATACTCGCTCACTTGGAGAACAATACTATTGTTAAGGTAAGGGTAACTAGGATAACCTATTGCGTTGTCATTTTGGGTGAATTTATCAGCATCGTAAATGCTTGGCAGTCGGGTCAGTGAGCACATAATGGCTGCTATTCCATGCTGGAATGCCATGCTGCCTATCCCTCTGGTTTAGGGTCCCTTAGTCGCGTTTTACGACATACACGGATGGAGATAGACTTGTGTATAGCAGCGTTCTTAATCCGGACACCACACCGAATTCACTATTATACAGCAAGAAGAAAGACTATTATATTTATTATTAACTAGCTGGGAACCGCAGTTTCACCAGCGTTTAATTTAAAAGAAATTTAGAGTACTTCGACATAGAATATATATGTTGGATTTCAAGGGTTATTTTTTTTGCGCGGAACCCTAATCATTTTTCTAAAATAAAAATAAGCCTAAGTTATTCCTTATAACATCAGCTATCTTTTTTTTTTTTTTTTTTTTATTGATGTCCAGTGGAAATTCTGCATGGAACTTCCTTCACCCCGGGGAAAGGCGAAGGGGTATGCCGGACTCCTACCGGCTAAAACCACTGGAGCGGTCATCTTCGGCACCAAAGGGAGGCTCCAGGTCCTCGTAAGATCACACTAGAGCCGCCCATTGGTGCCACGCCTTTAGGCACATCACGGAAGGTATGACTGTAAAGCGGTCACCCCCTCTAGCGGAGGGAAGGCGACTGTAAAAAGGTCGCCCCCTCCGGCACTTCTCGGGGAGGATTGTAAAGGATCCCCCCAAGCCTCGCTTTGCGCTGTGCAGCGCACACGGCGGCACGTGACCACGTGCGCACCACCGTCTTCCCGGGGGTCGCTCGGTGTGAGCACGCAGACTCCCCAATCTGCGCACCCGCGACCCCCGTGGCCCCCCACCATGAATTGACGGCAGGGGGCTCAGGCGTGTTGGACTTGGGAGCCGGGACGGTTGTTGCCCCGGCGCCGTCTCGTCCTTCTCCGTGTGGGATCGGCCCTCTCCCGATCTCGCTCTGCAGTCTCCTTCTGCAACATGACGCTCTCGCAGAAGGAGACCACTGCACTCCAATTTTCATGCTCTGCCAACATAGCCGACACTACTGCCGGCAGAGAGAGATCTTGCCCGATCCGGTCGACCAGGATCCGCCGCTCGGCCGCCCACGCAGGGCACTCCTCGAGCGTGTGCTGTGCGGTGTCCTGGTCGCTTCCACAATGGTGGCACTGTGCCGTAACCTCGCGCCCTATTCTGTGCAGGTATGCACCGAAACAACCGTGACCGGTGAACACCTGCGTCAGACGGTAGGTGACGCGCTCGCTCCTTTGGAGCCAGGCTCCAAAGAGCGGCAGGATGGCCTCAACGACGCGCTTGGTCGCGAACTGCAACCGTAGGCGATGACGCCACATCTCGAGTGCGCGCCGTCGAGCCAGCCGCCTCAGTCTGTCGAACGCCCCTGAAGGCACGCCTTCCCCACTTTGGCGGAGAGAGCGTGTCTGGTCGTAGACCCACGCATCCATCTCCGCCTGGATGTCGAAAGGCGGAAAGCGTGCCAGGAGAGTTGCCGCCTCGTAGGACACTGTCCTGTATCCCCGTGCAATCCGTATAGCCACTCTGCGCTGCAGACTGTGAAGTTTGTTTCTGCAGCGCTGGACGCCTGACAGCCGGGATGACCATACAGGCGCCCCGTAGAGGGCCACAGACCGCACGACGCCTCCGTAGAGACGGCGAACGTCCTCGCTCGGTCCCCCGAGATTGGGCAGCACCCGGTGTAATGCACCCACTACCCTCTCGACTCGGGGGACGAGGCGCGCGAAGTGCTCTTCGAAGCCCCAACGACTGTCCAGGGTGAGCCCCAGGTACTTCATGTACTGGCCCACCCTGATTTGCGCGTCACCAACGCGTATCCACGAACTGGGTGGTTCTCTACTCCGCGGCAGTTTGTGGAACCATAGCGCCTCGGTTTTGTGAGGCGCTATCTGCAGACCCAGAGCGTGGATTTTGGCCACGACAATTGCCACCGCTTGCTCGGCAAGCCGGATGGTTCCCTCGAAGGACTCCCCGCTGGCCAACACAAGAGTGTCGTCAGCGTAACAGACCAAGCTGACGCCAGCGGGGAGAACAACACGCAGGACCGCGTCGTAGGCGAGGTTCCATAAAAAGGGGCCGAGAACCGACCCCTGCGGAACCCCGCACGTAATCTCCCTCCGCTTTACGCTACCGTCCCTGCCCACGTAGCGAATGTGCCTATCACGCAGATAGGCCCCAATGATGCCCTGCAGGTAGGGGGGGCATCGATGATGGACTAGTGCCCCCCTAATCGCGCCCCACGGGATGGAGTTGAAGGCGTTGACGATGTCTAGACTGACAGCCAACGCCACCCCACCCCGCTGGGACACTGCCTGTTCCGACAGCGAGCGGACGCGAAGAATCGCGTCGATTGTGGACCGCTGCTGCCGGAAGCCATACTGACTTTCGGCCAGGTCGGGACCCACTCGCGACAGGTGCTCAACGAGTCTTCGGGTAATTATTCTCTCGAATAGCTTCGAAGCCTCGTCGAGCAGGCAAATGGGACGATATGCAGAAGGAGACTCCGCAGGCCTTCCTTCTTTCCTCAACAGAACCAATCCGGCTTCCTTCCAGCTCGTCGGGAACACGCTTTGACGGAGGCAGCTGGTGAACAGCCGCCTCATGCGGTCCCCAAGAGACTGCAGTACATATACCCACGCACGGCCCGGAATGCCGTCCGGACCCGATGCGGTGTTGCGACCCTTCAGGCGGCCAATGGCTCGGCCCAGCTCCCCATCCGAAACCCCCAATTCCTCAGCCCAGTCCGAGGCAATCGGGGGTGGAGAGGGACCCAGATGGTCCCGGACCGCCGGAAAGAGCGTTGAAAGTACTCTCTCCAGCAAATCCGGGGCCATGGTTTCGGTCACCGGGGGGACCCATGGGCGCAATTTGCCCACGACCATACGATAGGGTCTCCCCCACGGATTCCTGTCCAGTCTCTCCAGCTGTAGCAGTACGCCGGCGTCTGCTTCGTTGGTACCGGTGGCGGGAGGCCAGGCAGACCGCGCGTAACTGCGCAATCTCATCCGACCACCAGTACACTGCCGTACGCCGAGAGCGTCTGGTCCGGGGCATAGATGCATCGCATATCGACGTCATCACCTCCCGGAACCAGGCCGCTTCCTCCTCTGGATCGGGCAAGATCCTTTGATCGACCTCTGACCACGCCGCGACGTTGGCAGCTGCGATGAGCATCTCTCGATCGAGCTGTGTGAGGGCCCAACGCCGCGACTGTGGGCTGGGACCTGGACGGCTCGGGCCAGATGGATGGAGGGCCACGTCAAAAACTATGTGACGGTGGTCGGACAGCGTGACCACCTCCTCCGCCACCCGCCAGCCCGTCACCATGCTGGCCACAGAAGGAGCCGCCCATGTAAGGTCCACGACTGACTCCCCCTGCCACCGAACGCAGGTGCTAACGGACCCCCGATTAATCAATCGGAGGTCTAGCGATGCCGCCCAGTCTTGTATTACCCTCCCCCTTGGCCCATCCCGACGGTTGCCCCAAGCTCTAGAGTGAGCGTTGAAGTCCCCCAGGACGAGCACTGGACGGGGCGAGCATTTACAGTGAATGGTGCGCGCCACCGCGTCCAGGTATCCCTCGAAGTCGGCGAGAGACACATTGGGGGAGACGTAGTAGCCCACTACTGCCAGAGGTCCCCACTCTACTACGACAAAGCTCTGCCCCCTGTCCAACAGCGAGCAGGGTGGCCCACCTTCAATCCCAGCCCAATAGATGGTGACGGAGTCCCCGGCGTCCCCGAACCAGCGAGGATGTTCCTGGACGACGTAGGGCTCCGCGACAACCGCCAAGGCAACTGACCACTCCGCAACAGTCTGCAGCAGTAGATTCTGCGCGTTGCGGCAGTGGTTCAGGTTGCCCTGTAGAACTTTTAAGGCTGGGAATTTTCGGCCTCCATTGCCTCTGGTAGGCCAGCGACCGATGCCGAACATCAGCTATCTGCCAGTGAAACTCCCGTCAAAATCGGTACAGCCGTTTCGGAGATTACCCGGAACAAAAAGACAGACAAAAATTTTTGTTATAGGTACCGTATATACTTTCATATGCATTTAGTAAAAAGTTGTTATTTTGACATTACAAACAGACACTTCAATTTTATTTATTTGTATAGATAAAAATCTTATACCACTTTATTAACACGTTTATTTTCTCATAACTTCGTTTTAGAGTCATATCTCAAAACGCCTGAGAAATAAAATGTAAACATTAATCCAGAATTAATCTTGAAGCTATTTCAATTGATAATATTTTAAAAATGAGAATATACGAGCTTAAAATTGGAATGATACAATCCACCATGAGTAAATACAGATTTAATGTTATCCCGGATAATCTTAGCTAATACCACGGTTCGATAGATTAAAGAGCTTAATGCTTCAGGAGCTGAGATTCAACCTATGGTTTTTTATTATAATCTTTGTTGTAAGAATAAAGCGAATGAAAAATCATAGCTTGGTACGAATTATTAGGTGTTTTACGGAATAAAGAACGAGCATGTTGCCTTTGTCTTAATTTCAAGCAAACTTTACTGCATCTTGTCGTCCATATAGTCTGTTACGTTATAGAATACCTTTCTACACAGTTTCTGTTTTATAGTGGCCTTTAATTTATTACGACGGCATGGTTGGTGCAGTGGCTGATACAGTCGGCTGCTGCGCTCCGGGTCGTGTGTTCGATTCGCGCACGGAACAAATATTTGTATGATCTGCAGGTAGTTGTTCCGGTTCTGGGTGTATTGTGTGTGAAATTTGTGTCTGTAAACGCACCCACGACACAGGAGAAATCCAATTGTGGAGCACGTTTGTTAAAAAATGAATTAGAATGAAAATGAATCTCTAATTTTTTTCCTACTGGTACAAATTACATACCAATTTAAAAACTTTGCGCTTGGTTAAGTGAGTAAACTTGACATCAGGAAGTACAACAAGTTCTTATAACAAGTTGGTACACGTAATACAACTACAGTATCTTGAAAGTTTCAAATAAGAACTTGTGTTAATTAATTAATCGTCGATTTTTAGTCCTCATCGACCCCCAAAATCAGTTTTCGTTTGAGAATCCCTGGTTTAAATAGATTGAAATGGGCAATGTATGTCAGCTTTCTAAGTTCTACATACATAAATGAGGGTCAATATAACACGATCAGGTCCCTTTTTTATATTTTTTTATTGGTGCCCTGTGGAAATTCTTATGAACTTCCTTCGCCCCGGGGAAGGTCGAAGGGGTATGCCGCGGACTCCTACCGGCTAATACCACTGGAGTGGTCATCTGCGGCAGCTAAAGGAGGCTCCAAGTTCTCGTATGATCACACTAGAGCCGCCCACTGGTGCCACGCCTATAGGCACATCTTGGAGAGGGTGACTGTAAAGGATCCCCCGAAACATCCCTGTGCGCTGTGCTGTTCTGCGCACATATAGGCGCGTCACCACCTGCGCGCCACCGGTCTATTCGTGGGTCACTCGGTGTGGGCACGCAGATTCCCCACACTACGCACTCGCGGACCCAGAGGTCCCCCGCCTTATAGCAACAGCAGGGAGTCTCAGGCGTTTAGGATTTAGGCGCCAGGGCGGCTGTTACCCCAGCGCCGTCTCCTCCTTCTCTGACCGGGATCGGCCCTCTCCCGATCCCGCTCTGCATTCCTATTTTCATGACCTGCCAACATAGCCGTCACTACTGCTGGCAGAGAGAGATCTTGCCCGATCCGATCGACCAGGATCCGCCGCTCGGCTGCCCACGCAGGGCACGCCTCGAGCGTGTGCTGTGCGGTGTCCTGGTCGCTATCACAATGGTGGCATTGCGCCGTGGCCTCGCGTCCTATCTTGTGCAGGTACGCACCGAAACAACCATGCCCGGTGAATACCTGCATCAGGCGGTAGGTGACGCGCTCGCAGGACGGCCTCGACGATGCACTTGGTCGGTAACTGCATCCGCAGGCGGTGACGCCGCTTTCCAAGTCTGTAACGCCCCTGGAGGCACGCCGTCGCCGCTCTGGCGGAGGGAGCGTGTCTGATCGTAGACCCACACATCCATCTCCGCTAGTATGTCGAAAGGCGGAAAACGCGCCAGGAGAGTTGCCGTCTCGTAGGATACTGTTCGGTATCCTCGTGCGATCCCTATAGCCACTCTGCGCTGCAGACTGTGAAGTTTCCTCCTGCAGCGCTGGGCACCTGACAGTCAGGCTGACCACACAGGCGCCCCGTAGGGGGCCACGGACCACACGACCCCCCCGTAGAGACGGCGAACTTCTACACGATCAGGCCCCTGGTCTAACAAATTTTACATGTTATATGCAGAAGAGAGACTAAATAATTTTACGTCTCGAGGTCTCGAACGTAGTGTGATGCCTCCCAGAACTAGTCCTAGATAGCATCACAAAAAAACAGCACGCCTGACGCTTCTCGGGGTCACGGGTGCGCAAAATGGGGAGTCTGCGAGCTCATACATAGTGACCTCCGGGAAGACGGTGGTGCGCACGTGGTGACATGCCGTCACCTTCCCTATGCTAGAGGGAGTGACCGCTTTACAGTCATCACCTCCGAAATGTACCTATAGGTGTGGCACCAATGGGCGGCTCTACTGTGATCTTACGAGGACCTGGAGCCCCCCTTCAGTCCTTCGCCATATCCCAAGGGGGAGGATGTTCATGAAGAAGTTCCACTGGAGACCTTTTTTTTAAAATGTCAAGACTCTTATCTCTACCAATCAAATGACCTACTGGTCTCGTCACCAGGTTGCTTAAAAAACACGAAGCCACCGTGCCAACTAATCTAATATGAATATTCTTTGCAAACAGGAAAGGCTAACAGCGATAGCTCTGCCTACTCCACGCACGTTCTCAGTGCAGCTGTCAAGCGGGCACACAGCTAGAGTGCGCCTGTTACTGCCTCCTGGCCTCAGAGAAGATGAAGTCACGAAGTACCCGCTCGTGTTGAAAGTGTAAGTACTACCTTTTTTCGTCTCTTTAGGGTTCCCTACGTACGAATGAAAAAATGGCGGAACCCTTATAGGATTCCGCCGCTTATACTCGTGTGTCTGTTGGTTAAATTAAACTAAATATCAAGCCTCAAATGCTCTACCGTTGTGTTTTAGATTTGTCCAGAGTGAATCCACGTCAACGTTCTGTATCACTACAGTTCATGCTAATTTTTTTGACCACTGTTGAAGTTTTCTCTCACACAGTGTAACGTACGGATTTGTAAGCACTTTGTGTATGTACACATGCACCAGGCATATTTTAGGCCTGTACGAAGTACGCGTAAGTATTCTATGATCCCCTTCCCCCAGTGAGTGGATGCTCTTGGCATACGCTCACGGCTCTCGGCACACACTTACGGCTCTCGGCACACGTTCACGGCTTTCGGCACACGCTCAACATCAGCTCTTTAACAGAAAAAGGCTTCGTGTACAGAGGGCCTAAAAGGATTAGCGCGGGTTATATCTGAATGGATATTCTTCTGTCGTGTGTTTTGCTGCTTAGCAATAGTATGGTGTCCAAATTAACAAAATAGCGCCACTCCATCTGTTCCCGGAGATGTCGTAAAAGGCGACTAAGGGACTCTAAGCCGCTGTGGCCGCTTAGAAGGAACGCCCATATCCCAGAGGGATGGGCAGCGGTGTACCTTCTGTGAAACAGTAGCCATACTGCGCTCACCAACCCGCTTGCCAAGCGTGGTGAGTATTAGCAAATTCTTCCTAAAATATGACACAATAGTGGAAATCTATGGGAAAGGCCTTTGTTCAGCAGTGGACGTTCTTTGGCTGGTAATGCATCCCCACCGTAGACATGAGTATCGTTAAAACCGTAGATATCGAGACCGACCTCTTTATGTGTTGGAACAATTTATTGTGGTGGGGTGTGGTAAGAGTGTTACATCAATATTCTCGATTATGCGATCATTTATTATATTCTACAATTTTTGACTTTGACAGCCGGTTCACGCTCGAAAGTTATCGAGATATTGCTGAAAATCAGCGTCGCACCGCTAATTACGATGTGACTTTAGGCTGGCCAACATATCTTCTTGATCAGTACTGCAATGCGCATTACTAACCGTAAATTTACCTAATCGTTTTTTATGTATTTGAAGTTTATAATAAGTTTGTTCCTTGTTTTTATTTTTGTCTTGTTTTTCCTACTAGAAAATCATAATTAAGTTATGTGTACCTGTAACCGCCTATCTGAATAAATTTATTTCTTTCTTATTATAATAAAACTCTCATAAACGGATTACATCGCGTATATAAAATGTTGCAGGATGAAAGTTTTTTATTATAATGAGTATCTAATAATCGCAAATACCTCATTCAACATCATCATATCAGCCACAGGACAGCCACTGTTGCACAAAGGCCTCCCCCTTAAATTTCCATGACCTCATCCAACGACCTTCACCAGATCGTCTGTTCACCTCGTTGGAGGTCGTGTCATTCTGCGTTTTCCGGTGCGCGGTCTCCACTCGAGAACCTTTCTTCCTTCCTTTCTTTTATTTTTAGCGGTTCATGAGAACGCTGATATACAGCAGTATCAGCAGCATACAATAATTTAATGTATTTCCAGAGCTAATAGTCGAAAACCGTAAAGAATGGTAACCGTTACAGGTCTATCTAAATTCGTAGACCGAAAAACCACTCGACTCCTGAAATATTAGCATTCTCTCACAGAATAAAACGTTAATGTAAAATGTAACCGCACTTACTTTTTACAAGACTGTTTATTCTAGTCTCGGCCGATAGCTGTAACATTAAAGCCATTGTTGGAAAAGTAATAAAAATAGTAATGGTCTGAAATAACATGAATCAGTGGGATAAAGCGACCTGGAATAATTCTGACGCTTAACAATTCTCGAAAGTAATAAGGCATTCCTTACGGAACACATGTGTTATTGTTACAATAAAACACTTTTAAACGGATTAGATCACCTATATTATCGATTTTTAGGGTTTCGAACGTCCGAAGGAAAAAACGGTGAAATGTGTTGTTGTAATGAATGGTTTCGTGTTAACAAATTAAAATTAAATATAAATAAAACGAACGCTATATTATTCCGAACGACCGCTCGCAGGCATGTAAATATGGACATCATAAGTAACAGATTAAAAGTAGAATTCACTGATAGTGTTTTATTTCTGGGGGTTCATATTGATAAATTTTTAAACTGGAAAGCCGAATTGAAGTCAATCGAGAATTCAATAAGTTCAGCCTGTTATGCCCTAAGAAGCTTAAGAGATGAGGTGAATATTGAACAACTCAAAATGGTCTACTACGCTTTGATTGAGTCAAAGTTTAGGTATAGTGTCAAATTTTGGGGTAACAGTTACGACTATAATATAAATAGAGCATTCGTGATCCAGAAACGTGCCATTCGAACTATGGTACGGATACCTCCGTGGGAATCGTGCAAAGCTCATTTTAAGAGTCTCAAAATTTTAACTCTTCCTAGCCTCTACATTTTGGTGGTTCTTATGGACGTTATCCGGAATCCCTTCAAGTATGAAACGCCAGTACAAAGAGCACTACGATTAAACACAAGAAGGAAAGATCTGGAGGCCCCACTATGTCCGAAATTGAATGTTGCGATACATGGCTGTCGGTATCAAGCAGTTAAATTATACAACTCTCTACCTGTTGACTTGAAAACGATTGATAGTCCAAATATTTTCAGAAGTAGACTAAAAAAGCTTTTGCTGGAAGGGTGCTTTTATTCAGTAGATGATTTTAAGATTAAATAGTATATTGGCTCACCTCATAATGACATCATATTTTAGTTATTTTTGTTCTAATTTTAGCTGGGTAATTCTGACATTTTTAATAATTGAATTGTCTAAAAACTTATTTAATCGAAATTTCTGCGTTGTTTTTTATATGTTTTAACTTTTATTGTTATTTTGCTTTGTACCTACAGGTTTTTATTTGTATACCTACAGGTTTCGTTTTTTATTGTGTGATTTTTATTGTAATTTAATTATGTGCCACATTCAGACACAATTGTAAATTGTTCATGAATAAAAAAAATAAAAAAAAAATAAAAAAATATCGGATCACTCGTGTGTCTGTCTGTTTGTCTGTCACAGCCAATTTGATGCGAATCTCCTAGACCGATTATGTTGAAATTTGGTACATATATGGAATTCTGCGACCCAAACACGGATGTGTAACATAAATAAATGAATTTCGAATATGGGGGTTACTTTTGGGGGTTATTATAGAAAATTGAAGAATAGTGTTTTGTAAAGTGTACCGTATAACATATGAAGGGCTTGGTGTGAGGGTCTCAAATATATTTATTTTATAATTTTAAATTATATGGTTTTAAAATTATATCAGAGAATTGATCAAAATAGACCCACACACTTAACTCCGAAAATACTGTTCCCTGCAATTTAGAAACAAAATATACATTATAGATTTTTGGACCTATAGATTACAGTAAAACCTATAAGAAGTCTATGGTTTAAAAATAGCATGGTAACTCTTTCAATATTGTGCATACAAACTTATGTTTGGAATCGGCAAATATGCCTTTCAACTACGATGTTAACTTTGTTCGTAGGATAAGTTACTGGTACAAAACCGAATTCAACAATAGATAATATATTCAGCAATTTCGAAACCTCCCCACGCGAGTTCAACTCGCACTTGTCCGGTTTTTTTATTATTCCTGACGTTTCGAATACTTTGCAGCATTCGTGGTCGCAGGATGAATCTATAATACAGGTTTAATCAGTTTAATTAAAAGTGTTTTATTGTAACAATAACACATGTTTTCCGTAAGGAATGCCTTAATACTTAACTTGGCTTAACGCCTACCGTGTAATAGCAACCGGGACTGACTCAGCTCAACGGTCAGCCATCCATAGACGACCACGCCAAGTATTACTTAACCTCACCGATCACTTACCGATCAGCGAGTGCAACTAACTATAAACGCCAATCGTGTTTTTTTCTATTCGGATTGCGACTCTGTATTGCGCCTTATTTGACTTTAATATCTTTTATTTTTATTTATTTTTTATTGTTGTCTAGTGGAAATTCTACATGGAACTTCCTTCGCCCCGGGGAAGGGGTATGCCGGACTCCTACCGGCTAAAACAAATGGAGTGGTCATCTTCGGCACCGAAAGGGGGCTCCAGGTCCTCGTACGATCACACTAGAGCCGCCCATTGGTGCCACGCCCTTAGGCACATCACGGAGAGGATGACTGTAAAGCGGTCACCCCCTCTAGCGAAGGGAAGGCGACTGTAAAAAGGTCATCCAGGCACTTCTCGGGAGGATTGTAAAGGATCCCCCCAAGCCTCGCTTTGCGCTGTGCTGCGCACACGGCGGCACGTGCGCACCGCCATCTTCCCAGGGGTCACTCGGTGTGAGCACGCAGACTCCCCAATCTGCGCATCCGTGACTTTAATACCTATAAGTATTTTACTCTTGCCCATAGGAAAAGAATTCAGAATTACTTCGTTGACACCCGTTACATATGCCCGTGATCCCTCAAGATATATATGTAGACAGGTATTTCTGACGATTTAGGCAATGATTATTATTAATTGCCCAACCTTGCTCCTTAAATGAGCTCGTCAAAAAATAATTCTGCAGTATATTTCAAATAAAAATATTTTTGTTTGGTTAAAAATTCTAATTTCAAATTAATTTTATTATTTGAAACATGACGTTGTATTATTCAAATTCGGTCTTATGTGTATTGATTAGTATTATGTTTTCATCATGTCCGAATATTATCGTCGTCATGGATACGTTGAAAATTCGAGTAATTATGAAATATGATTACCATCGTGACAGCAACGCGGCACAAGCGACATGCAAATCTACGACGTTTACGGAGCGAAAACTGCAAACGAACGCACAACCTGTTATTGGTTTGCCCGCTTCTGTTTTGAAAGTTTCGATCTGAAACATCAACCCCGTGGTTGTCCGAAAACTTTGGTTGACAATGACGAATTAAAGGCGATTGTGGAAGCTGATGATACTCTACTAACTACTCTAATCTACAGCTGAATTAGCATCGAATCGAAATCGAAATTCGACGTTAGCATCAAAACAATATTGACCAATATTGCGTCAAATTGGCAAGGTAAAAAAGTTTGACAAATGGGTGCCCCACGAACTTAACGATCATCAGCGCAACGTGCGCGTCGAGGCGGCCTTGCGCTTCTTCAACAGGCACAGAAACGAAGGAATTTTGAACCGCATTGTTAACTGCGATAAAAATGGATTCTGATTGACAATTGCAAGCACTCAGCACGTTGGTTAGACTGGTTAGATCCTGGTTCAGCACCTAATCAATGCCCTAAATGAAAAATGACCCCTAGTGAAATGATGGTCACTGTTTGGTGGTCTAGTGCCGGTGTGATTCATCATAACTTCTGACCAAACGAGATGAGCATTACTGCAAAGTGTACTGTGAAGAAATGAACACTATGATGGAAAAACTCGCACATCTGCAACCAGCTTGGATAGATCGTTCCTCCCCGCTGCTCCTGCACGACAACACACGACCACATACTGCGCAACACACGGTCTCCAAGCTACAAGAGCTGGGGTTGGAAGCTCTCCGTCATCCGCCGTAGTCACCAGACATTGCGCCTTCTACTTTTTCCAGAATTTGTATAACTTTTTGGCGGAAAATAAAATCAATACACGAGAAGCAGTACAAAATGCCTTTGAAGAGTTTGTCGCCTCCCACTGCGTTGGCAAAGATGCATCCATTGCATGGGTGATCAAGATCAGATCATGAAATCAATGTATGATTTAACAAAATAAAAGACAAAAACTCTACTTTATTTCGTACAAAACGGTAAATACTTAATGTCATATAGTTCCAACCTTTTTCTTTCCTTTAACAGACATGGAGCACCAGGAACACAGCTCGTCACAGAGCGGTGGTCGCTAGATTGGGGCTCTTTAGCCGCTGGTGCAGGTGCTATCCTCGCCTCAGTGGACGCAAGAGGTGCCGGCGGTAGGGGACTCGGCGCGCACCATGCTTTACATCGCCGGCTCGGCACTGTCGAGCTGCAGGACCAGTTGGAAGTTGCAGAGTAAGTTATAACAAAGTATGAGAAATAGTAGCAATCGAGGCTATTGTTGTGCTCTAGTGAAGTAGGTCACGGTACATGCCATGCATTATTGCTATATTTTGATGCTATGGCAGAAGACCATGTCATCTTAAGTTCGACGAGCAGCGCCACAGCATTAAGCTGAGCAACGACATTATATTCTCGTACCAATGCGACGCACTGTCTCAGTCTTTGGGATTCATCATAATTTCGGCTGAATAAAGTCCACTGCTGGACACAGGCCTCCCCCAAAGATCACAACAACGACCGATATGGGCGTGTTGTGTGCTCATTGGGGGTTTGCCATAATCACCACGCTTGGCAGGTGGGTGCGCGATCGCATTTGAGTTGTTAATGTAATCGAAAGACGATGCTGATCATCCTCCGGCTAATCCCATAGTCGCTTTTTATGACACCCACGGGATGAGATGGGTTGGTTCTATTCGTAGCAGGCACCACACATATTACTTTGGGATTAATATTATTAAATATTTACGTATTTTTGTTTCAAAAATAATTTTAATTTAATGGCTCCATCCATATGTCTATGATTATGCCAATGTCGAGGTTGGATAAAACAACAATATAATAAAGTGACATCAACAATTAACCCTTGATTATCCGGTAGATAGATCCGTTAAGTAAGCCAAAAGTAGGAATTAAACAAACCCTTTTTTACCCAAAATGACTTTATTGTTGTAATTGTGTTACATGATTGGTTAACTTTTACAGCAGATAAAATAATATCAAAGACCTTAAAAACAGATACTATATGTTAATTCTGCAGGCAAACGAGACTTATTTAAGCCTCTAAATTTTGTGTATAGATTAGTCTAAACAAACACTTCTGAATTATAATTGAATTTTTATTAAATCAGCGATATATGTGTACTTGAAGAAGGTAAATGTTAATTCCGATCTATGCAGAAAATAAATAAGTATGATAAAAAAGCTAAACGTAAAATAATAACTTAAAAGTAGTTTCTTATTGTTTAACGTAAAACGAGTGTTGCCAGCCTGATTTGATAAATTAACATTTAATTTGTTCGGAGCATTAGTTTTTTTCATTGGTTTTTGTATTAGTCATATATTTTGTCAAACTGGTATTTGATCTGGTTTTGGTTGATAGACACAGATCAAGTGACGGTTACCAGCTGAATTGATAATGTTATTTTATAGTTTCCCTTTTTTAACTGTGCGCCATCATTTTGTGTGAGAATAAACATTCTTTCTTTCTTTCTTTTTTAAACCGTAATTTTCCAACAGGTACCTCCGCGACTCCCTGCACTTCATAGACGCGCGTCGAGTCGCGGTATGGGGTCGGGCTCACGGCGGCTTTCTGGCAGCCCTAGCGTTGGCCAGCACACTGAACGTGTTCCATTGCGGAATCGCGCTGACGCCCATTGTGCGCTGGCGGTATTACGGTCAGTAATGGACAGACAGCTTCGGTATCGTTTTTTAGGCTCAATAAAATCGGCGGGTAGCGCAACAATAAATAATGAATATTCCGACTGTCGAAGCACGTCAATATTTCTCAGCAATTATAAAACATTCGAAACTAACTTCTTTGTATTTCATTTATCATGTCTTTGACTTGATTTTTGTAATTGTGTTACATGATTGGTTAACTTTTACAGCAGAGAAAAACATATCAAAGACTTTAAAAACAGGTTAATTCTACAGGCAAACGAGACCTTTAAAAGCCTCTGAATTTTGTGTATAGATTAGTCTAAACAAACACTTCTAAATTATAATTGATTTTTATTAAATCAGCGATAGTCTTTATTTTAAACGAAAAATATGTTGTAATAGAATACGCGCGCGTTATCGTGTGCAACAAGTCTGCCTCAGTCTGATACTGACCATTGTCAGCGATGATTCTGTGTCAGTCGAACTCCCACGCGCCGTCGTTAGCCGTAGCATCAAAATATCTTGCGAATAAGTAATTGAAATAACAAGATCGCATGTAAATATGTGGAAAAAAGCTGTGAAAGCTTCGAAACGAATGAAAAAAGCTTGTTTAATAAAAAAATATAAGATATGTTTCTGAAAAAATAAGTACGTAGCCGTTAATTTTATTATTGTTGTAGGTAGCAGTTAGAATATTTTTTTCTGGACACTGTTTTGATTAATCAGACATTATTCTTTTTGATTAATCAGACAGACAACGAATTCATTATCACCATCATCATCATTTCGGCCTAATTTAAGTCCACTGCTGGACAGAGGCCTCCCTGGGCAGAGGGTGTGTTGTGGGCTCATTGGGGGTTTTGCCATAATTGCCACGTTTGGCAGACGGGTTGGCGAGTTGTTAATGTACTCGAAGGACGCTGCTGCCCACATCCTTCGGCTAATCCCTTACTGGACTTTTACGACACCCACGGGATGAGATGGGGTGGTGGTATTCTGAGCCGGCACCACACGACATGGTTAAACGAATTATATCGCGTATATTATAGAGTATTGTTTCCTGCGACCACGAACCCTGCAAAGTGTTCCAAACGTCGTGTAATTGCGAAAACCTAAGACCATAGTCTGATTAGACCAAAAACCTAATCAGACAATACATTTTTCTTTTTAATAAAACGCGGGACACTTGCTGATTGAAATTAATTGAAAAAATTAAGTTCCAAAATTAAAAAATCGACTCGGCGCTGGACTGGTCTCGACCCTGGCCTGGAATTGACGCTGGCCTGGACTCGACGCTGGCCCGGACTTGATGCTGGCCTGGACTCGACGCTGGCCTGGCCTCGACGCTGGCCAGGCCTCGACGGCGGCCTGGACTCGACGCTGGCCTAAACTCGACGCTGACCTAGACTCGACGCTGGCCTGGACTCGACGCTCGCCTGAATTCGACGCTGGCCTAGACTCGACGCTGGCCTGGACTCAACGCTGACCTGGACTCGACGCTGGCCTGGACTCAACGCAGACCTGGACTCGACGCTGGCCTGAACTCGACGCTGGCCTGAACTCGACGCTGGCCTGAACTCGATGCTGGCCTTGCCTTATCTGCCCCTGGGGTGGTACAATAGAGGATAGCCATTCAGAAAAGTAATAAATAAAAATTATATTTGAAAATGGTACGACTGTAAACTTGTCAGACGAACAACTGAAATATTCATTCTTATAATAGATTCGATTGAACTGGGCGGTTGTATGTAATTATCTAGTTGTATCAAAGTAATAAACAAACTGAAGAAAAGTCTATTATTCTACTCTACCAACTACGACCGCAAGTCCTTTGTCCTCACAGTACCCACCAAGCTGGATTCTTGCAATAAGAGATCTACCACCGCACAATATACTGCGCTTTGACTGTACTTTCACCTTTGACTTTTTCGACTGCTGATTCCGCCCTCGTTTATAACCAAATCATTAGTATTGTAGTGTTAACAGACATGGCTAAACATTAGTCAGAGCGACTAGCATATGCCTCACGCAACGCCAGTTATACTGTTTTTTTTTTTTAATTTCCTTTCTACTAATAGGTTTTTCTATTTAACAGCCTCTACCTACGCGGAGCGCTACATGGGTTTCCCGAATGCGACGGGCAACTACCGAGGGTACGCAGATGCTGACGTCACAAAGCAAGCAGCGGCCCTGCACGATAAGATGTTGTTGCTAGTCCATGGCACAGCTGACAATAATGTCCATATTCAGCAAAGTATGGCCCTGGCGAGGGCGCTAGCTGACCAGGGCAGCATGTTCCGACAACAGGTATGATAATTAGATGGGATCGTCTGTCTTGTCTGAATCTTTGTAGATTTCACCAAGTTCCTCTTATAGTCACCCATCGAACATCTGATGACCAATACTCTTAATTAATTTATAACTGAAAGTTGACACAATGATCTTCAATTATTATGACGGCACGGTTGGTGCAGTGGCTGATACAGTCGACTGCTGCGCTCCGGGTCGTGGGTTTGATTCCCGCACGGTACAAATAATTGTATGATCTTCAGGTAGTTGTTCCGGGTCTGGGTGTATTGTATGTGGAATTCATGTCTTTAAACGCACCCACGACACAGGAGAAATCCTAGTGTGGGGTAACGTTATTTTTAAACAAAAAAACAAAAGCAGTATTTTGCTCCTCTTAAAGTTCAGTCCAGTTTCAAAATGCTACAGTCTGCATGTTGTGCATAGAATAAAAATATTACCACCTGAGGCCGAATCCAGTCATTTTCCACCACACGAAAATGCAATCACAAGCAAAACTTAAAAAAATTGGTATTAAGGTCTACTTACGGAACCATTTGCATCTCAGTTTTGACGTGGACGGGTATACTAATTTTAATACATGAATTCAATTCCGAATGTTAGCAGATTATTTATCGTTTTGTCTTCTATCTACTCTCAGTCGAAATTTGAACATAACTATAACTTTTTCATTATTGTGGTGAGAAAATAAAATAAATAAATAAAATAAAAAGTCTATTTTCGATTTAATCACAGTGTAAGTTCACGTTTGAAGTTGTTTATTAGTTTAGGAGTCATCATTTCGGCCGAATAAAGTCCACTGCTGGACACAAGCCTCCCCCAAAGATCACCACAATGACCGATATGGGTGTGTTGTGAGGTCATTGGGGGGTTTTGCCATAATCGCCACGCTTGGCAGACGGGTTGGCGATCGCAGTTGAGTTGTTAATGTACTCGAAGGACGCTGCTACCCATCCTCCGGCTAATCCCTTAGTTGACTTTTACGACACCCACGGGAAGAGATGGGGTGGTGGTATTCTGAGCCGGCACCACACGGCAAAGTTTAGGAGTATAATTAGTAATTCACAAAAACAATGTTTTGTAAAAACAGATTAATATGAGAATTAGTTCTCTGAACTTGTTGCTGATTAGAATGAAGGTGATATAGCATTCGACGAATGAAGTCACCAAAAAAAATAAGGACAACATACGTGATCTGGTTG
Source organism: Diloba caeruleocephala (assembly GCA_947459985.1). NCBI lineage: Eukaryota > Metazoa > Arthropoda > Insecta > Lepidoptera > Noctuidae > Diloba > Diloba caeruleocephala. The sequence continues at coordinate 6,315,736 of OX381627.1, read as the reverse complement.
GTAAGAGGGAGCCACGATGTCGAGGGTAGGCATGAAGCAGGCAGTGGATTTAGATAATAAGATTAACATTTGCAAGCCCACGAAAAGGAAATAATGTCCATAGACAGCGGTAGTGTATTACGCTAGTGGACCAAAGCAGCATGTTCCGACAGCACGTATCTAAAGATAACAAATGATTATTCTGAAAGGACGATTATTTTTCTGACTGATCACTATCACCATCCTTGCTTTGTGTCCGTCTTTTACTCAAATCCCTATCTTCTTTGTCATCAGATCTACCCTGATGAGGGTCACAGCCTGGAGGGCGTGAAGCGCCACCTGTACCGCACCATGTCAGCGTTCTTAGATGACTGCTTCAGAAAGCAGGTCCCTCCCGAGACAAAGGCGGGACTGAGAAACGGAGGGAACTTAGACTGAGATACGTGGAGGGACGAGGAGTTGTGCTCTTGGTGAGATGTGTGTAATTATCCAAATACTATCATCGTTATTACTAGCAAGCAGCTTTTGGCTTATTTAGAACTAGCTGGGAACCGCGATTTCACACGCCGTTTTATTTAAAAGAAATTAGATTATTTATAAATAATTTAGTGTACTTCGGCATAGACATAGTGGGTTTAATTATTTTTGCGCGGAACCCTAACTATTTTTCTATAATAAAAGTAGCCTAAGTTATTCCTTATAACATCAGCTATCTAACAGTGAAAGTCCCCTAGAAATCGGTTAAGCCGTTTCAGAGATTAGCAGGAACAAACAGACAGACACAGACAGACCGACAGGCAGAGACAGACAGACAGACAAAAAAACTAATCATAGTTTTTTTGTTGTTTGGTACCGTATGTACTTTCACATGCATTTCGTAAAAAGCTGTTATTTTGGCATTACAAACAGACACTTCAATTTTATTTATTTGAATAGATTCCTACCTAGTTATGTTTAGCCGGTTTTCAACCCGTAGCAATGCCTTGTGGCTTGCCACACAATAGCATGATATACGTCCTGTCCACATACATGTATGAACTGCGGCTTGCTGCATTCCGGTCCTCCGTATAATCCGGATCCGAAGCTTGATGTTAATATTGCCAATAGCTTTTGAAGAAACTGCTAAAATGATCGTTCGTAGCCCAGCTGTGTACTAGCATAACAAGTTCCCTCGTTCATATTATACGAATTTCTGGTTATGCATGGAGCGACAATGTATAGCTTAATGCGCGGTAAACCGGTTGCCAAAGGAAAATACTCGTATTTTTGGTATAGCTTTTTAGTTGTACAGTAATGCAGGTTTAATGTCATGAGAATTTAAGTACGATTGTATTTTTTTCTCACAGTTCACCAATACGGGTTGAGGACAACTCCGAGCCAGATAACTCCGATATGAGGTACGTTGAAATAATTGAGATAAATATTGTTTGGATAATACCTGAAAGCATAACTCTCTGCATAGCTCGCTGAGTGACCTTGAGCTTTCTTATGAGGCCCATTGTGAGTGACCACGTCTTTCTTCCATGTGTCATTACTGGTAACACACACTGGTTAAAGACTTTCGTCTTGAGGCATTGTAGTGTTGTTGACGAAAAAACATTGCAAAGTTTCCCAAACGCTACTCAGCTGAGTCTGATTTGACGATTGACCTCTTTTTCGAGGTTGGACCTACCTAACTGGACAGTTTGTCCCAGGTAGACATACTCGTCAACAACTTCGAGAACAAAGCTCGCAACGGATGTTGGGATGGGCACGACATGGGCATTTGACATGAGTTTCGTCTTGCCCGTGTTCATTTTAAGGCCCACCTGTTGGGAAACTCTTTTGAGATCATCGAGTACTGTGATGAGCTCTTGTAGCGTTTCTGCCATGAATACGATGTCGTCGATAAATCGAAGGTGAGTGATGTACTCCCCATTGATGTTAATGCCGAATCCTTTCCACTCCAGTAGCTTGAAAGCATCCTCCATTGCAGCGGTGAACAGTTTCGGGGAAATCGTCCCCCTGCCTCATACCTCTCTGCAATGGAATTGCCCCCGTGCTCTGTTCATGTACTCGGACGGACATGGTGGTGTTTCCGTATAAGCATTGCTCGATGATGATGACTACCTGAAACGTAATTAAGTCCCTCAAGGCAATATTGTGGGACCCGCAAAATTGCACTTATTTAATATTTATTTTGTATGACGACTAATAAATACATTAACAATACTTGATGTGTTATTTTCAGGTAATAAATAATCTATTGAGGCTAGCACTTGAAGAGAGAACGTAGTGTTAGTCATAATAAACCCGTAGTACAATAAATTCCATATCCAACGCGGTTGACTACTGCCACCAATAGAAATATACAAATTTTAATATCATCATCACAGATATGGACGTAGCCGGGATATTAAATATATATGGCCTTCCTCCACCTTCATATTCTTCATTTCTGAGAATTTTGGCTCGCGATAAGAGACTATGAATTACGGTTCGGATGCACTCGATGCCGCCAATTATTAGGCAATCATGTGCCATCCCCATTGTCACATTAAAGGTCTTCAAATGCTAAGTACTTTTATAGTGCACGATACACTGTCACTGAAAATGATATCAGTCGTATCATCAATTTGTAATAGTGTCTATTAATCAATTAACTAGTTATCTTGGGCATAATAACATCCGAGTAACACTACTCTATTAAATGACACTGATATTATGCAAAAAAAATATTACAACAAAAACAACCAGTAATTCAATCAAATAAATATATTAATGATTTAAATTTCAGTGATACAACTACTTTAGCATTTACTCAGGTGCCTTGTAATTTTTTTTGGACTATTAAGGTTAGAACTTATGTAGTTTTTGCTACGATGAATAATATTCTGATCTAAAAAAATATTTAATACAAATATAATCATCATTGCATCAAAATATTGTCTCATTGCTGCAGGTCAGTTATAAATTCGTATTTTAGAATGGACCCTGGATGAATGTTCCAATAAAAAGTTTATGTCTTGGGGTCTTGTTCAAATATTCAGGCTACGTTCATGGGATCATTAAAATATATTGAATACTTGAAAAATTTCGCACATATTATTGTAATATGAGATGTATTGAAACGTAAGTTTTGGTGAAACAAGAGTATACCTAACAATCTGACAGATTTCAAAATAATACTCAACAATTGAATAAAGTTATTTTGGATGATAAATAAAACCTTATTATTTTAAATATATAAGAACGCATAAATTCAATTATAAACTGAGTATCTCTTGACAATAATATGTGCGAACCGGGAACAGCAAAATCTTTCCAACAATTAAACATCATAATGAATAATAACTCCAATTATTTTTAAGTAAATCGATATTTACAGATTTTTTACACGAACACATATCGGAATTTCCAAGATTTCTTAATATATACCTTAGCAACACTGAAAAACAAGTATTGGATATTATTAACTTTTTCAAATCGTAATCTATATACTAACTTCTTTTCTGTATAACCACGGGATTTCTTCCATTACAGAAATCTCTGTATCTGTGCATGTGAAATATCGCTTTTCTCAACTCGACATTTGACGTACTCCTCGGACGGCAATATTTTTTAGCAATTTTCTCTAATGGCTTTACGGCTATTCCATTTTTGGTACATGAAGTTAGAGTTACATCAAAAATATCTTATTTTTGTGTACAAACACTCAAAATTAATTTGTATATGTTTGAAAAATATTTTTCGGTTCTATGCTGTGTCCAATACAGAAAAACCGCACGCTATTATAAGCTAGGTATTATCTAAAAGAATTTGCCGCCCAAGGATTACAATAACATTTAGCTTATAAAACGCAATATTTCATCTAGTGACAAAGAAAGGAATTGATGAATAGTTCTTTAGTCAATGAGTTTGTGATCTAGTAGTTAAATTGTTATAACTAGTGGTACCTTAAATTCACGAATACATGTAAGCTTATGGACAAAATCCTTGAAAAGAATTTTCGTTGACCGAAAATATTAATATTGCAAGTTTTACAATTGTACGGAAGTGGCCACGCGTGTACATGTCATTTTTATCAAATCTCCGTTTTCACTATTGCCCTACGACATATAAACAGATGTTCATTCATTACCTGACGTCAATTAGTGATGGTTAATATTCACAAACAGCTTAGGACGCCTGGTGCATATGGGACTAAGCTTGAATTGGAAATCACCAACTTAGAATTGCAAAGTTTCTATGTAATTGCGAACTTAATTAAAATAAATGACAAAAATTACCAGTTGGTGCTTGAATTTTGTAGTTGTAGTAGTTGCGAGGGTTTTGCGTTCTACACATACTTTGCAGTTTTGAAACCAAGTTAGTGAACCTAATAATAGAACATAAGTATATAAGGTTAGGTAAAATTACTATTTGGTTGAATTACAAGAAATTGGAAAACTGTTTAACGTTGCCGAGATAGTTATTAAACTGCAAGTTTAATTTTATTTCCAATTATAAATTTAACTTCAATTATTTTTTCTATCAATCCCTCTATTAAAATCCAACGTGAGGCCATTTCCCTAAAAAATGCTGATCTGACATCATCAATCATTTGAGTCATACTCAAACCATTGCAGTATTTTGCAATGTAAATAATTTTGCCCAAATTACTTAATAATTAATTTAAATGGCATACGATGATAATGGTAAAGTGTAATTTCTAAATGACAAATAATTGTACAGATATTAATAATATTTTCCATTTAGATACTATATTATACGCTTCTTTGTGTGTTTTACAAAAATACATTGCAGAAATTATAAATCACAGAACATTTTCCTGTGATATTAAAAATCTTGTAATTTCTTGTATATTTTGTAAAATACATAATAAATAAAATTAAAAACCAAACAATTGATCTTTAGGCATAAAATTGCTCACGCTCATCAAGTTATGCATGTTTCTAGTCACTTCATTTAAAGTATTAATAGTATTTAATATTAAATTTTATTAAAGACCAATAGTACGTTAAAAAATATTTTACTAAAGAAAATTAAAGTTTTAAAAACTAATTAGTAAAATTTTTGAAATACTAGTAAGATTTAGCACATTAGTTACCTTAGTGAAGTTTAAAATTAAAAAGTTTTATTGAAATGTAACTAATATAGCAATAATTTAATAGTTAAAATACCTCCTTTGTAAGTAAGCACTCTTCCAATATAGCACTTGTATAAAAGGATTTTTGAAGCGTTAAAAAATATGAAGAGTTCTATAGATACGAACAATAGGTGTGCTTAGACACAACCGGGCTACACTCAAATTAATGTCGTTTCTTTGCAAGTACACCTTGCGTCAAACATCTAGTTCCGTCTGAAGTTGCAAAAGTCTGCGCAATATCACCGCTCCCGCTCCCCGCGTTCCCCCGAACCCCTGTTTTTTGACATTGTGACGTTACTCGAAGCAACTTCAAGGGGAAGAAGTAATACTTTATAAAGTCGAGTTACATCGGGGTTACGGCAACCGGTGTTCTTGCACCGAATTTGGGCGCGAACCCGGCTCTGTGTAAGCACACCTAAAGCTACATTGTAAATGGGTATTTTCCTAATGGCATACATTTTAAAAATTATACGACAAAAATACTATGACATTAGAAAATAAACGATTATAACGGAGTTTAAAGGTTCCCAAAATAAAGTTAAGTGAAAGGATGCTCGATAAAGATTGTTCAAGAGAAAAAGGAAAAGACCTAAGTGCCAAAAGCGTCGTTTTACCTCGTACGTTTCTGTGTAAGTGATTATTGTAAATACATTAGATTCATATGGCAAATTCGACTACGTTTTCATGTATTTTTTTTCGCCATTAGATTTATTCCATTCGAACAGGCGTATGCCAGCAGAATTTTATCAGATTTTGTGTAGAAAAATTTGTTAGGTTTTTTCGCAATTCTCCTATTTTTATTATTAAAAAAATCGAAAAAAGTTTTTTCTGTCAATGTTGTTTCAATTTTAAGGAAATTGTATGAATCCTATCAATCGAATGTATTATAAGTTAAATTGTTAAACACATAATTGTTTGAATGTGTCATATGTTAAGTGTAAAAATGTTAAAGGTCGACATACACTAGCACGTTCGAGTAACACAGAATAATACGCACAGATTGTGATTTTTGCCTTATCGGTGTTCTCGCTGTTAACGTTTTTGTTTTTAAGCAACAGTCTGTTTGTATTGCTGAATATTATAATTAAAAAAGGGTCCCTTTAGAAGTTTGTGTGCGTATTGTAACAGTTATGACTTCTGATTTTGGATTAGCCCAGAATGAATATCCCCGAGTTTATGCATCCGATGAATCTATAGGAGCTGCACTACTATTTTCTAAGAATAAAATGTATCCCTGTTTACATCGACAACTTCATGGTTGGAACGTCTCTGAGATCGTCGTCGAGCACAGTCCTACGCGAAAATACATTAAGCTCGGCGTCGAACTCACAGCTATGAGAGCCAAAATCATATTGTAGGGAGTCCTACATTATATTTTCTATTTTATGTAAGATATCCTAATTGGCAATTGCTCGCATGAACTTGTGACGACCGCATCGCGTTGATCGTTCGAACTCGCGACCAAACATACTAACATGAAGTTCGCGCAAACGGTTCGATTATTATATGTCAGACGATGCAAGCGACTGCCAGTCAAAACAACACCTAAGATATTCGTAATTAAAAATATTTAGCAATACAGAGAAATGAAAGGTAACGGTGCAATCGCTTTGTGATTACAATATTATAAATTTATAAATAGTTTTAAGCTGTTTATTCAGAAGCATGTGCGTTGTTAAATGTAGTTATTTTTCAACCATTATCGTAAATTATAATTAGAAAGTAATTGAAAATACAACGCTGTATTTTTATTGAAATATCTCTTACTCTGCTCTACAGTGCGATGCAAAATAATAGTACAGTTTATCGGTTTGTGTTCTGACGCTCCTCATTATTTGAAAAGATCAAGCAGTGAATGAACAATGGCTGGCGGAATTGTCCAATCTTTGCATGATTTTGAATACTTTTACAACTATATTCCTATTGTAAAGGACTCTAAAGTACAGATAAAAATATATATATCGTGGACTAGGTAACCTACTACATGTCCAAGATTGCTATCATTTTGACTGCCACAATCGGCTGTAGACTGCTCGCCCTTAACGCGTCAAGTTCTTAGAACAGCAAAGTCGATTCTCAACAACAATTTGTGCTACATGTTCATTCATTAATAAATTATTAAAATAAATGAACATGTAGCACAAATTGTCAAATTGCATCGCACTGCACTGTGCTATAATATACCTTTATACAATTTCAATTTAGACATAGTATCTGTATTTAATTTTGCTTACCTATTGATTATAAATCGATGCCAAAATGATTTTTAGTAAATTAGCAGTATTGAATTTGTGTTATATTTATAGTTCTACTGTTATTTGATCAGATCAAAGTATTATTAGCTCTCTAATATATTGTCAAGTTATTGTAGGTAGTGTCAGACAGCGAATTCATAATATATTGTTTGTTTTTTAGATTGTTTTATCTGTTATTAAAGGTAAGCACAAACTATGACAGAAGCACGCTGCACTACGTTACAGAAAAAATCGCCACTATTCATTTTATTGGTTAGCGATCTCTCGGTATGCTTCAACTTGCAACTTGTAATGTAATGCAGTGGATATTGTAATATGCGATCACAATGTTTTGTTTCGTAAAGATTGGTCTTCTGTGTGGTGTCCGGAGTAAGAATATGTATCGGATCACTCCATCTCCTCACGTGGAAGTCGTAAAAGGCGACTAAGGCACTCTATCTATATATATATATTACTAATCCAGGGGGATGGGCAGCAGCGCACCCGCCTGCCAAACGTGGTGAGTACTGTCAAATTCCATCCGAAAAATGACGACAAATGGGATGTAACCGGTCATTTTATGAGGGAGGCTTTTGTTCAGCTTAGGAATTTTTTTGGCTGACGTGATGATGATGAACGATTTGTGGCAAAAATTATAAAAAAATATGAAATTGAGTTGCGACCTAGCAACTAATAGGGGTTCCGTGTAACACTAGCATAAAAATACCATAAAGAGATAGGGGATCTACCTATGGGTGTCATAAAAGGCGACTAAGGAACATCAAGAGGATGGGAAGCAGCATGCTAATAACAACATATTGTGATCACCAATCCAGTTAGAGAAGGGTGATCTATTTTATCTGGGAACCATACGAAAAATCACGTTAATAACAATAAGTAATATTTATGTTCGTAAAAAAATCCACTCAATATTTTCATAATAAAATGTTTCCAGTTTCCATTTATCCCGGAGAAGGCAGATAAAATTAAATTTCCTTTCACTCTGATTTCTCATCTTTGGCGAAAATATTTACCCTTTGTCGTATTAATGAACAGGATAACAAAAAAGGTAAAAAGCAAAACGAAAAAACGAAAACTTCGACTTGAATCCAACCCATCCCGATAAAGATGGTGATGAAATGATTCAATTTGAAATGAAAATCTCGTCTATGGCGCTTATTTTACTTTTTACAATTCCCGATGTTTATAGAGATCTAGCACTGTTTCTCGAATTGTTAAAGCGAGGACTTAACGTTAAATGGCGTTTGAGTATTCGGCCATATATGGATCGCATTTATTTAAAAATCAAGTTGTAATTTCCATATTTTTTGCAATAATTTGTATTTTAAAATAATTTTACTATTCGAGCACTTAAGGAATCTTTTTACACTATTTTATCACAGCGGCGCGTTTTCTTTATCCGAGCGCGCTTTCGTAATAAAATAGTGATTAATTATTCGATATAAATGTAAAAATAAAGGAATTTACATTTTTTTTTTATGAACACAGATATAGTGATTGTCGCCTTGAATTAAAGTCCCTATTTTTTATAGGACTCCGCGACTGACATCCTGTTACATCAGAGATCCTCCTGGATCCCAGTGACCTTATATATGTTTTATTGAATATTTTATTTATGGCATTTACAAATATTTTTTAATATATTAAATTAAGAATTATGACTTCTATGTGTATAAATAAATATAATACTTAAAATATGTTATTAAAAAAGGATACCCAGGCATTTAATTATAATTATTATTATTATTCAAATTGATATGATGCGGTATACGTTGTTACTATAGAAGCATGGATGCCTAGACGGTTCTGTCGCTAAAAATGTAGTACCTTCAGTTAATGTTCCATACTATTACGTGTAGGGATGCTTTAAGAAATTATTCGTAGTCAGGCCAAATGCTATGTCATGTGGCTCTCATCCAAGTTTACGTCGGCCGATTTTCTTCCGTAAAACACGGGCAAGGTTCAGTAAATATAGCATGAACCTATGAGTTCGCTCAGTCAGTTACAAGTTTACTGATCGGTGATCGATCAGCGAAGTTTAGCAACACTTGACGGTATCAGTCTATGGATGGGTGACCGCATACTACTATGTGAACCAAGCGTTCTGTGCTTCGGAGAGCACGTAAAATCGTCGTTAACTTAACTAACCTAACCATATGATAAAGAAAGAAGAAATGTGAACTAGTTCTCAAATGTTCTTTGTAACTCATAAGTGATTCTCGTCCACATCATGGCTCAAGCTAACTACGTTCTAGTGTGCATCAACCTTAATCCACATAAACCTAATTATTTTCGAATATGTAGGTATGTTTTTCGCTGTCTGACGCTAAACACAAACGATCTATCTACGTCTAAGTATGTTATTGCTGCAAATTTTATTTACTTACTGTTATGGAACTATTGGATGAACTCATTCACTTCATCAAGACTTGTCTATTGTAATATGAAATCAATAAATAGATATCATAAACGTTTTGGACTTTTATTTACAAAAAACCTAAAAGTGTTATGTTCGATTTCATGATTACCTAATATCATGTATACGGCATGTTAAAAATATATCTTGCAACACTGCAGAACATACCGAAACTATATCATTAAATCTCTTTTTACTAAGACTTAAAAAAGGGTACTTAGCCCTTTTTTTATTGTGGGGAAATCCTCATGGACTTCCTCCGCCTTGGGAAGGGCAGAGGGGCATGCCGGACTCAAACCAGCTAGAACCCCCGGCATCGTTCTTCTTACCTCTAGCCGGCGGTGAGTGTACGCTTTGTCTGCATTAGGCCGCGCCCCGGCAGGTATCGGCTCTTCACTTTTTGACAGACCCCTTCTCTGCGACCTTGTTGGCTCCACCTATCCTACAGAGAGAACACGCGCGGAATACACACGCCAACTCGACCCTGATTCTGTTCGAACTAGGGGTGGTCCGTCGCCCGCAGGCCGCTCTTCATGATGGTCAAGGATCATTCAGCGTCCTCCACCAGCGCTCGCACCTGGTAAGTTTTCTGCGGTGGGGATCAGAGGTGGTCTCCAGTCCCTGCTCTGCCGCCTCCTTTGCCTCACGTAGGTATCCTAAGCTTTTGCTAATATAGTTAAACTTTATTATCGTCATATCAGCCAAAAGAAGTCCACTGCTGAACAAAGGCCTCCCCCATAGATTTCCACAATGATGTCGTCATTTTGCGGGGAATATGCACGCTTGGCAGAAGAGCTGGTGACCGCTATATGCCTAGTGTTCCATAGAAGGGACGCCCATCCCCCTGGTTTAGAGTCCCATACTGCAACCCCACTTAAAATTTAAGTCCCGCTACGCGATTTGAGATTTTCGCCGGTTTTCGGTAGGAAAGCTAAGGCATCTTTTGGCTTCGCCAGAAACGGCCGGTTAAGCAATCATACTTCCAAGAAATAAAATCCTGCGACCACGAACCCTGCAAAGTGTTCGAAACGACAGGAAAAACAAAAATCTAAAATATACGCAATAGAATCCGTTTAAAATTGATTTATTATAATGTGTAAGTAAGTGAGAAGCCCAACAAAAAAATATATGTTGCGGTGGCGTGCGTCGTAGTAAATTTATGCCAGAGTAACATAAGTTACACCTACGTAATGTAGCAGTGTAGTGCATAGTAGTAACAGAAATAAAGTAAATAATTTTTATTTCCTTCATGCTTGTTCGTCACAATACCGTAATCATATCATCATCAAATCAGCCAAAGGAACGAACAATGGCCTCCCCATTAATTTTCACAACTATATCGTCATTTTAAAGGGAATCTGCCAGTACTCACTACGCTTGGCAGGCGAGATGAGTTGTTAAGCGCAGAATGGCTGCTGATCCACAGAAGGGAGGCTACTGATGCCATAAGTTGCAACAAAGTAAGTCGAGTGTTACTTTGATACAATTGCGTTATGCAATCCAATGTGGGTAAATGTATGCATCTTTAGCATTAATTGAAGTGGACCATAAATACTATGGTATGCTAGTACGTGTAAACAAAACAAAAACCAATACGAACCATCCTTTAAATACCCCTCGGCCGTCTCAGCAAGAACTGAGAACTTTTATTACCTAGCTAAATGGGAACAACGAACATGTCTAGACTGAAATAAACAGAACACAATGTCCCGCTAAATAGACATCTAAATGAGTTTTCCTAAGCCTGAGACCTAGTCTACTTTTAATTTGCCGTGTTCTGTAGGCAATCTATCATTTTCACTGAGCAAACAATATGAGTTTGGCTTTATTTCATTACAATTACAATTGGATTGTGGCGATAAAAATATAGATGAAAGATATAAGAAACTTTCAGTATGTACCTTTAATGTCAACATAATCTATTCCGATAGGTCCGATAAGACCATTGTGCATTGACTATTGTCACCTATTTCGTACTTTTGTTACCTGGTGTATAAAGTAGGTATATAAATAATCTAGTGTGATCATACGAGGACCTGGAGCCTCCCTTAGGTGCCGAAGATGACCGCTCCAGTGGTTTTAGCCGATAGGAGTCCGGCATACCCCTTCACCCTTCCCCGGGGCGAAGGAAGTTCATGAAGAATATCCACTGGGCACCAATAAAAAAATAAAACATGGTATATAAATAAATAAATAAAATAAACCGATTCGCTTGTCCTTGTGTAGTCTTTTAGCTAAGGAATACAAACGGCCCAACAAACATTGTCAGTGCTGATGAGCCGATGTGCAACTGCAGCTGATTATGGACATAACACCTTGAAATGACAGATTCATAGATTAGAAATAATGTGTAGTTAAAACCACTTCGATTTATATTATCATCATTTTAAAGTCGATCGGTGCCAAACTCTAAAATGGCTGACTTGATTCTCTAACGATGTAAATTTATTTATATCTCAACAGCAAAATACATCATACCCAACATCAAAAGAACATGTCTGCCTCTATCTATCTGAATTCGTCTGTATTAAGGACGATTCATATTTATCGCACTATAAGATTCTGGCTAAATTAGGGGCGTAGAATTACAGTAGATAGTAGTAGTAGTATAATACGATACGTTTTTTTTTGGTGCCCAGTGGAAATGGTGATGGTGGTGGTGGTGAATGGCCCCGGGGAAGGGCGGATTCCTACCGGCTAAAACCACTGGAGCAGTCATCTTCGGCACCCAAGGGAGGCTCCAGGTCCTCGTGTGATCACACTAGAGCCACCCGCTGGTGCCACGCATATAGGCACATCTCGGAGAGGGTGACTGTAAAGCGGTCATACCTCGGGGATAATACGTTACCTACCGGCTTAAACTTAAACCTATGTGAGGGTTGGAGTCTCTAGTAAGCTGAGAACCTGTAACGACGAAACATAATAAGAGACTACTGTTAAGCAGATGTTACTTGTGCGACCATTTTAGGCCTTTTCAATCTTTTTGTTCGACTACCAGTAACAAATAGACTGTGGCGGTGCTCGAAGTCCGTGACCTAACACTCCCAGTTGCCAAAACGATAGAAGGTGGCGACCACGTCTCACCCCTACCGTAGAAGGCTCACCGGGCGCCAGAAGGCAATTACCAATCTCCGACCTCGATGAGTTGGGGGCGACGTTCAGAAATATGCTCGAGGTGGAGGCTCGTCGTGTTCTAGTGGATTGTGCAGCTGGCTAGGTTACATAGGGGAGTGGGGTCAACCAAAATGAGAGGCTAGTCAAGACCTGTCGGGCGTGCAGTGAACGCGCGAGTGAATCCGCCACAACAAGGTTGGTGCGTCCGAGTCTCGCATGTCTATAGCTGGCTTAAGACCAATCCATCTGTTACATGCGTGGTCGCATTACAAGTTCATAGTCTACAGCTATTTCATGTATGTAATTATTATAATCACGCTTACTCGCGTTCTAATCTTACAACTTTTTCTACAATAGAATGTCCCTCAATGCCCGGGGCCATCATCGTCATCATATGAGTCAAAGAACGTCCACTGCTGAAGGACTCTCTCCATTTCTACAATCGTGTCATCATTTTGGGGGGAATTTGCCAGTACTCACCACGCTTGACAGGCGGGTTAGTGAGCGCAGTATGGCTACCGTTCCACAAAAGAGACTGCTGCCCGTCCCTTTGGTAAGAGTCCCTTAGTCGCTTTTTACGACATCTTCGGGAGGAGATGGAGTGGTGCTATATTCTTAATCCGGATACCACACAAAACGAAACGAATGTGAACATATTTTATATATAATATTTTCTTCCGTCCGGGAATCGACCCCGTGACCTGCAGCCCACAAAGCAAATCTCCTAACCACTACTTCATCGGGGCATACAAACAAACAGCGAAACATTTAGTGGTTGTGAAGATCTATGAATATATGAAGGCCTCGACTTGGGCGTTACTACAGTCCTACCCACAGCAATAAATACATGTGTTGCAGGTGAAGCACAGGAACAGCTAGGGAGTTTATCGGAACAGAAAGCATTCTATCTTAAGCCTTAAGAATCGGTAATCACTAGACAGCTGATGACGATTGCTTATACCGGTTCTGAGTACAATACAATACTCTTTATTGTACACCAAAAATAACAAAAATAAGATCCAATACAGAAAAAGACATGTACAAAGGGGAGTCTTATCGCACACGGCGATTTCTGCCAGACAACCTTGGGACGGACAGATTTGTAAGCGAAGAAGAAAAGGGTACTTCGCGGTGTGACAATAATTTTAAGTTAATACATAACATGATACATATACAATAAATATTATTATATTAGATACATATAAATAAATATACAAAAAGTAAAGAAGAAACTACAGTGATAGATAATGTTCTGGGTTTCTGAGTACTGGCAAATTCCCCCCAAAATCCTACACATTTGCGGAAATCTAAGGGGGAGGCTTCAGCAGTGGGCGTCCTTTGGCCGATATGATGATGATGAGGCAGTCGCTTGTTGCTGGGTCTGTTAATCGTCAAATAAACAGAAAAATTTCAGATAATCACGGTTTTATTTATGCGGAGTTCAGCGTTAGATGACTGCAACCAACTACTCATAAGCTACTCTGAATGTGGACAGATGGACTGCAGGTGACATTGACAATGCGGCCGCAAAAGTTCTCTGCAGTCGGATGATTCATGCGGCATGATTGCCTCTCGTTTGCGATCTACTCGTATCTAAACGTGATTTATATTCACTTTGATGTTGTGTGTTTGAGTTTCATGCGACGCATACTGGAAATAATGAGGTCAAACATTTCTAGTAAAAGCACGAAATTTACTTTTGCTATATATATCTGGCTCAGTTATTATAAAGCGTAAGCGTAGAGTTATCATGTTTATGAGTTACCTTGCCACTTCCCTTTGGCTCAAAAGGCGGCAGTTCGGCGGATGTATACGCCCTTTCCACCTAAATTAATTTTCCATCTAAATCATTTTTTTTTTGGTCTTCTCGCATACATTTCAGGGAAATGTGGTTGCTTAACCCGTCATTTCTGGCGAAGCCAAAAGAGGCCTCCAGCCAGGCTAAATTTAATATTAAAAACTAAGCAACTTTCGCTAAGGGCGCCCCCTGCAGGACACGGACCTCGGGTTAGGGCGTTGCTGGGGATAACAAGCTATTGTCTTGGGGACAGTTGGATCGGTATTATTTAAAATGTATTAAGGGATATTTAAAACTCGGCACGGGCCGGCGCGAGCAAGAGACGGGAGGGAGAAGTGCTAACTTGAACGGGAAGGTGACGCGGCGATAGGCCTCCGCGACGTCGGTGAGGCGGGCATCCTCTAAATCGTGGTCAAAATTCCCCTTATATATCGACCACGTATCAGCGACTCCTCTTGTCTTGTGCATGTTCAGGCGCGCGTTGGTCGCTTACTATCTAGTAGCCCACGTGTCCGTATGCTCGCTCTGCATATATACTAATCTAGATAACCAATAATGAGTCTCGAATTGTCGTGGGTCACCCGAAAGAAGCGAAGCTTAATATGCCCTGGCCAGCCAGCGAGGTGCGGCGCATTGCATCACCACGGTCGCGCTGGCATTAGCTCGTTTTGCGTATAAAATACTTATCAAAATATGCGCAAATAAGCTTAAACATGAAAAGAATTAAGCAACAGGACACAGTACAGTTCCATAATCAGCCCATTAACCTTATAATAACCGTCCCACACACACAATTGCCGTGTGGTGCCGGCTCAGAATACCACCACCCCATCTCCTCCCGTGGGTGTCGTAAAAGTCGACTAAGAGATTACCCGGAGGATGGGCAGCAGCGTCCTTCGATTACATTAACAACTCAACTGCGATCGTCAACCCGTCTGCCAAGCGTGGCGATTATGGCAAAACCCCCCAATGAGCCCACAATACACCCATACCGATCGTTGTGGCAATCTTTGGGGGAGGCTTTAGTCCAGCAGTGGACGCTTTTCGGCTGAAATTATGTTAGTATGTTCATCTGATCCCTCAGATCACCTACACTGCTCGTCGTATTTTGACAAATGAGGTATCGTTGGATGCGTCGTGCTATTCCGCAGGCTATATTACGTCACATCAAATCCAACATGGCGGTTCAAAGCGGACATACGTATCGTGTTTAGTATGAAAAATCTTAACGAGTACCCATAGGTGTGTATTCATCTTCATCATCATCATTTCGGCCGAATATAGTCCACTACTGGACACAGGCCTCCCCCAAAGATCACCACAACGATCGGTATGGTTGTGTTGTGTGCTTATCGGGGGTTTTGCCATAATCGTCACGCTTGGCGGGCAGGTTGGCGATCGCAATTGAGTTGTTAACGTACTTAAAGGACGTTGCCGCCCAACCTCCGGCTAATCACACAGACGGCTTTTACGACACCCACGGGATGAGATGGGTTGGTGCTATTTGTAGCCATGGCTACAAATATCACCTAGGTGTGTATTAAATTTATTTAAATAAAGTCAACCGTTCCAAATTAACCTTTTATTTCTGAACAGTCCCGCCAACCTTGTGTCTATTCTCGGCGACCTTCCAAAAGGGTGTTGTTAAAATTGTAGGCATTTGTAGGTGTCCGTGACACAGCCTCTCTGAATAACCAGATGTGACCTACGCCGATGAAAGCCTCGCCGTGTCGTTCGGTTAACAAAAGCTGGTGAGTACTGGTGTCGACAGAAAGCTTCGCTGGATTATAATTAACTGTTTTTTTTAAATGCGGTATTTATTTATGTGCTCGAAATATGGTACATACATTAAATGATTAATTATAGATTGTCCAAAGACATATTTCATCATAAAATTATAGGCATGCAATTAATAATTTTATACGATTTTAGGTTTAACTTTTTCACATTATTTTAAATAAAACTTACTCAATACATGTCAAAAATATTAAAAAATGAATTTGTGAATCAATGTCATATCAAAATTGAAACTATCAAATTAGAAACATTACATACTTTTGGTACCTGCAATAAAGTTACAATGCATTTCCATAATTTATGATTGCTGTTCTTTCGGTATTCAGTATCGTTGGAATATCAGATGTAGCTAAGACGTTTAGAATGATTTCCTTCACAAAGTGAAGCTGTTTACACCTGCACAGCTTCTTTATCTTTACAAAGCACAGGTCCGACCTTCTGTAGAGTATTGCAGCCATCTATGGAACGGCTCAGAGAAATACCTACCACCTTGCCGCACTCGGTTCGGTAGAACGCAGAGGCCAAGCTTCGCAGCCTACCACATCAGCGTAACGTGAACGTCATGTGGGACTGGTCAGTCCTTACTGCCACGTAATCTTGTTTAATGAAATGATTTTACTTCATATATTTTATTATAGGCGCTCATAGCCAGTTGCACTCACTAATCGGTAAGCGATTGGCGAGGTTAAGCAACGCTTGGCGCGGTCAGTCTCTGGATGGGTGACCGCGTAGTGGTATTTCGACTGAGCGTCTCCGTGCTTCGGAGGGCACGTTAAATGGTCGGTCCCGATTGTTGTCATTAGACAGCAGTCTTTAAGCCAAGTCGGAGGCTTTTGGGCGGCTTGAACAACTCTGACACAAGGGTGGCCACTAACCATACGAAATATATATATATTATTGTTTTACTTCATCTATTTCACACTGGCAGTACATTATTCTCACATAACTTTATGCTACTATATTGCAATGTATGTAACATTTTAAAAGAGTGACTATGGAATTTCTTGCCGGTTCTTCTCCATAGACCAACTTCTTGGAACCGTGCAACTACATTCTGACTATTCATAAGCGCCCGTAAATGGTTTATATGAATAAAAATCTTTTGAATTTGAATTTGTTGCTGGCCGGTCAGTCTTCTACAGATTGTACTTCGAGGAGTGTAGGCGGGAGCTACACGAACTGATCCCACCATCTCCCCTCTACTATTGGACTTCCAGACGCACTGCAGGTTACCATCCTCACTTAATTGATATCCCATAATGTCGCACTCAGCACTTCTCCTCGACCTTCATTATGCGCACAGCCAAGGTGTGGAAGTCCTTGTTTTTCCTGCTACCTATACCCGTTAGTCTTTGAAGTATCATCACAACTATCACATTCGGTCCTGTCTGAAAAACAGCGCCGCGGCATTTTTCTTTTTTTAAGTGTCGCAGCATTATGCTGAGATAGGGACCTTTTTTGGCTCCGCGCAGGTTGTTTAAACTTTATTATATATCCTATCTGTACATTATCTGTAATTACCTGTGTGAGTCCGAAATAAAACTGTTTTCTTTCTTTCTTTCTTTAAGTAAGAGTAAATAGGCACCTTATGGGTGCGCTCGTTCCTTACATCAGGCGAGATCGAGGTCAAGAGCGGACCCAGTCAAAAATAAAAAAACCAGACAAATTCGAGTTGAACTCGTGTGGAGAGGGTTCCGTACGATGAATATGCTATGTTTAGGTACGAGAATTGACGGATGCCCGGCCTAGTTAAGGCGAACGAGTCGTAGCGCCAACAAAATATCCGAAGAAGAAAACTTAACATTGAAGTTGATAAACATGTTCTCCCGTACATTCCAACTGCACATGTAAGTTTGCACTCACTCTATTTAAAGATTTACCATGTTATTTTAAGACTTTATATTTCGTATAGGTTTTCCTGTATAAGTAAAGAACTGTATCATCATTTCGGCCGAATGAAGTCCACTGCACAGACCTCCCCCAAAGAACACCACAGTGTGTTGTGGGCTCATTGGGGGGGTTTTGCCATAATCGCCACGCTTTGCAGACGGGTTGGCGATCGCAGTTGAGTTGTTAATGTATTCGAAGGACGCTGCTGCCCATCCTCCGGCTAATGCCTTAGTCGACTTTTACGACACCCACGGGAGGAGATGGGGTGGTCGTATTCTGAGCCGGCACTATCTACTATCATATTTATTTTTTCAAAATTACAGGCCAGTAGTTTCGTAGATAAGGGGTCAATTTTCACCTATTTTCTTAAATAACTTTAAAACTACTTAATTTAAAATAATAAAATAAATATATTTATGACCCCCACAACAAGCCCTTCCATCATTTCATATGTTACAAGGTACAGTTTGCAAAACTTTATTCTTTAATTTTCCATATTGCCCCCCAAAAGTGATCCCCATATTTTCAAAATTCATTTATTTACGTTACACTTCCGTGTTTGGATAGCATAAATCCATAAAAAGGCCGCCCCGCAGTCACTTCTCGGGGACGATTGTAAAGGATCCTCCCAAGCCTTGCCAAGAATCTGCGCGCCCGCGACTTTGTGCATTGGTGGGTCAAGTGGTTCTATACTCTTTATGGGGGCTCTTCGTTCTAGGTGGTTAGTCTGCCGTGGGTACATTTGTGTACAATGTTGCAAATTTGACTTGCTCAACACAGGAATCAATGTGTGTAGGTACGCCAGTGTGCAACTGTGTAGTAATCTTTTCGCTTCAAATTATATGTGCATTTTGATCGCAGTGCTACAGTTTTAAGCGTGGAGCAATTTTCTCGTTTTTCGTCAAGTTTGTTTGTGGGATCTAGGTAGGCTATATAGAAGACAAACCGAAAATATCAATAGGTATACAACGCACTGTAAGGAAGCCAACCCGATCGTCTTCATAAAAATAATGACAGAATCATTAATAATGAAAAAAAAACTATTCAATACACGTAACAGAAGGGAGACTTCAGGATACCTACTATAATATGGAAATAATCGTTTGTGGCTGCGCATGCGCCCACGCCGTTTATGAACTACTAATGCGCTCACACACAAAACGTTGCAGACCTTGAAATGTTCCTCTCATCGTGCAGAAACAAGTTTTGTTTTCTAAAGTATCATAATATATCCTTTTCCTCGACATCATCTACGTCTATGTCAAAGATCAGAATCAACTGCAGGAATTAACGAAGTAATACAATATTTGTAATAAAATATAATGAAGGAACAAAATACTTGTAACACTTTACAAGCTGCCTAGTAATAAGGGTTCATACAACACCATGAAGTGAAAGAAACAGAGCAAAATTCCCTATAATATTGTGTATTTCCTTGTTTAATGTACAGACATTATCTGAGCAGGCAACTTAAGCGAAAATAATTACAAATCTAATAACATTACCCGAGGCTTTCAAGACGCTTTTAAGCCATTTCCCTCCATTTTTTGTGTAAATAAACATTAGATATGTATTGGTTTCCGGCGTTATAAGTACAATGACGGTAAACAGGCTTCCGTGAGCTCCTTTAGGGAAAGACATTTTGATTATAGACGTAAGCACGTCTTGGGACAATTACATCAGCAGTCGTTTCGTAAAATATTGATAATCAGGCGTACCTACAAGCCAAACCAGTTATTTAGTTGTTAGCTCTGTTTTGTGCTAGTTATATATCGTTATTCATTACTAGCTTTTGCCAGCGACTTCGCACGCGTCGAATTTGGAAATCTTTATCATGTTGTTGAAAACATGCAATAATGACCTGCACTTTTATTTATTTTTTCATTATTTCGGCCTAATAATGTCCACTACCGGACACAGGCCTCCCTCAAAGATCACCACAACGACTGATATCGGTGTGTTGTGTGCTCATTGGGGGTTTTGCTATAATCGCCACGCTTGGCAGGCGATCGCAGTTGAGTTGTTAATGTATTCGAAGGACGCTGCTGCCCATCCTCCGTCTAATCTCTTATTCGGCTTTTACGACACCCACGGAATGAGATGGGTTGGTGCTATTCGTAGCCACACGGCACACGCTTTTATTAGAAACGTGTCATAGGTGTAGAGGGATCATGCTGTATATCCGAATGACACGACCCATAGGCCTGCCGCATATTACATCCAACCCAGAAAGCCGAGTGCCAGACCGTCGACAGTCTTTTGTTTCGAAACGCTTCCATGGCATTGGGTGTCATCAACAACTTTCATAAAATGTAGTTTCGCTCTTTATTTACAGTCCAATCACTCACATAACCACACCGCTCATTTAGTCATTTAAATTAGGGCTTTAAGTCGTGTGTTGTACAATACTATCAAGATAAATTTTGCGAGTGCGCTTGCAGCTGCCATCCTCCCGTCCTACAGACAGCGACAGCGTACTTTATGCAAGCAGACCGTGCGCTACAAGCGAACACACAGCGCGCCGATTCTATATGTATGAGTATTTGTATATGTATGTATGTTTGTTTGTCAGTCATCGTAATGAATGCCAAACGTAACAAATGGCCACTTGACGCCATCTTCAAACCATTACACACGTCGGAGTTTATTATTGTAAGCGTGCGTTTCCTCAAGGAATTCTCCTTTATATCCACAGCTGATGACAGATACGTATATTTCACTTCACACGTTATAGGTACGTAAATAGAATTGAAACGAAAATGACACGTATAACGTATTTTGGGAACCATTTTAATGTACATAAATATTTACGCTCATCACTAACTCACTGTCTGACTGTATAAAGCTGTAAGAAATATCATCATATCATATCGTGCATTTATACATCCACTGCTGAACAAATGCCACCCCCATCGATTTTCACAACTGTGTCATCATTTTGGGGGGTATTTGCCAATACTCACCACGCTTGGCAGGCGGGTTGGTGAGCGCAGTATGGCTACCGTTTCACACACGTTTCACGCTGCTGCCCATCCCTCTGGTTTAGATTCCCTTAGTCGCCTTTTACGACATCCACGGGAGGAGATGGAGTGGTGCTATATTCTTAATCCGGACACCACACCGAATAAGATTTTCTTTTGTTATTTTTTTAAAACATTGCCCCAGACTAGAATTTCTCCTGTGTCGTGGGTGCGTTTACACATACAATACACCCAGACCCGGAACAACTACCTGCAGATCATACAAATATTTGTTCCGTACGGGAATCGAACCCACGACCCGGAGCGCAGCAACCGACTGTATCAGCCACTTCACCAACCATGCCGTCATTCTACATTAACTTCCTTCGTTCCGGGGAAGGGTGAAGGGGTATCGGACTCCCACCGGCTAAGACCACTGGAGCGGTCATCTTCGGCACCGAAGGGGTGCTCCAGGTCCTCGTAAGATCACACTAGAGCTGTAATAAGAGGCCTACCACCAGTGAAGTACTTATCTAAATAAAATCTATTTCGCTTGTCCATTCGTTTTTATAATAATTTCATCTGTCGGAAATCCCAACAAAATTTACAGCACCATTGGCGTAGTGAGCGATTGGCATTCTGCGCTCCATGTCGCGGGAACTATTCCCGCACGGAATATAATTGGTAATCTCATCACTTCAGACGAATGATGTCCAGTGCTGGACATAAGTTTCCTCCAAATATCGCTACAACGACCGATCTTTGTGTGCTCAATGGGGCTCTCACGATAATCGCCACGCTTGGCAGGCGGGTTGGCGAGCGCAGTTGAGTTGTTAATGTACTCGAAGGATGCTGCTGCCCATCCCCTGGATAATCCCATAGTTGCCTTTTACGTCACCCAAAGGATGAGATGGATTGGTGCTATTCGTAGCCGGCACAACATGGCCCGCTTTTATTTGTAATCTACAGACATTTTGTTTTGGGATCGGATTCAGATCTGTAAACTGCACCCATGAAAGAAGGAAAAGCCTAATGTAACGCAACAATAAAGAGTTGACACGCGGTTGAAGTGAAACTTTGAATTTTGGTTAATTTGTAAGAGAATGAGATGAATACACTATGGAGGTGGTAAACAGAGAGAGAGAGAGATTGATCGACAATAGGGAAACTATATAGAAACGTGTTTTATCTCATTCTCTCACAGCCTAAACCCTATAAATACTTTCTTTTGTCTCTCTTTCGTTACACGTTTTCGTTTCATAAAATCCGATTACACCGTCCCAAAAGAAGTTTCACTTCAAAAATCTTCTAGTGCGTGCGATTCAGTACACGCGACAGGAGTAAAACTTCTTTGTTTCAGGACACCGACTATAGCATGTAAACAATCGCTTATGACACTCAATCGCGCATGTGCCCACACCTGTATTGCCCGTGAATGCGCCACTCCGACTGTAGTACGTGGACCTTAAGAGGTAGTGGACTGTATGAGGAACTTTTGAAGACTTTAGAATTACGATACTATGACTACAATTTAGATCCTTGTCTAGAATAAAGCAATCTCAACTCCACCAACCTTAAGCTTCTCCCTTATCCTGGATCGGATCAGGCTTGCTGAGACAGCTCGCTTCCTCGTGGATGGATGTGACGTCACTATAGGTTTCTAGAAAAGTCTCACGGAATCCAAATCGTAGGCACACACATTTAAATGTTAAGTTTTGTTCTGATACGATCAGAAAGCACTATTCACTAGGTGAAGAAAAGTCAAGCTGTACAATGTGATTTCGGACACAAAGGCGTGCACGGCACCGCAACACAGCTTCCATCCCGGTAGTCGAACGTCGACTCGTCGTGCCAAAAATGGCTGCTCATCTCCGTCACTTCACCAGAAGTGAGGGTAGAAGGCATAATATTAAATAGAGCTTAAAACTACCTTAAACTAGACAAGGATCGAACACCGACCGTTACACACGAAACGTTGCCCTCAAAGTCCTTGAAACGTTTCTATTATTGCTGCCAAAAAAGTTTCTCTTCAAAATTGTCTCTAGAAATCGCTAAGGTCACACAAATCTGGGATGTCTGTATGTTTTCATTTAGCTGTCGGATAGAAAATCGAGCAAAATTGTTTATTCGGCCCCCCTAGTTAAACCCCAAAAATATTAAAGTCCGGTCCAGTAGAAAATTTCAAAATTGTACGTTTCCCTTTACAAATTTAAACACTTTAATTATTCAACGTTTGGTAACTTTTTAATTGCCGTAATTATCAGCAATCAGTATTCGCAAGGACCGGTCCGTTTATTTTATGAGGATTCGTAGAAACATCCAAGAACCTTCCTCAAATTGAATTAACATACCAACACAAAGGGAGGAATAAAATAATGCGGGTTCGCATTGTCCAAAAGTTTCAAATGCCAGCTTAACATGTCGGGCCTTTTCTGGCCTTGTCAGCATTCGCTACTAGCCCCTAGGCCTTGAAAAGTGCGGTACAGGAAAGATTAGCCTGGCTGGAGGCCTCTCCTAGCTGGATCTTTCAGTTTCGGCAGAGACGACCGGTTAAGCAACAATATTTCCTTGAAATGTAATAATGTAATTCCCTAACAAAAATATTGTTTTTGAAAATGTGGCCTGTCTTACAGATACGCTACTTATTTCTCTTCTCCTTATAATGTATTTGTGTATGTAACCGGCCGTCTACGGGGTAGGCCTTTGTTCAGCAGTGGACATCTTTTGGCTGAAATGGCGATGATGAATGATCATGCTTGCATATAGTCGTTATGAGTTAACCCGTCTTGACAGACAGACGGGTTAACACAAAACGACTATATGACGATGAAGATGATGATGATGACGAAGAAATAACTAGATATATGATGTCAATAGATAGCTCCGGTCACGAATAGGGCTACCCCATATCATGGGTGGGTGTCGTACAAGGTCAGTAAAGGAGATTGGAAACCAATTTCTATACCACGTATGTCATTTGGACATTTTCGGAATGACAAACAACCAATAGTGTTCTAAAATGGGAATTGCACTTGCAAAGATAATGTTGCCATTTTTTAAGGAATTATCGATTAGTTTTATCACGGCAAATTATGGCAAAACATTGGTTTTGGAAAAAGTAGAGAGAAAAAAAAAAAAAAAAAAAAATATAGGTGAGTGTGTATAAGTATGTATATGGACATATTCCCTCGTGGTTTTGAAGCAACTTAATGGATTTAAACAAATGAGGACGTGGGGGCTCCAGGTCCTCGTAAGATCACACTAGAGCGCCCATTGGTACCACGGCTTTAGGCACATCACGGAGGGGATGACTGTAAAGCGGTCACCCCCTCTATCAGAGGGAAGGCGACTGTAAAAAGGTCGCCCCCACCAGGCAATTCTCAGGGAGGTTTGTAAAGGATCCCCCAAGCCTCGCTTTGCGCTGTGCTGAGCACACGGCGACACGTGACCATGTGGAGCGATATACCTAATTCTGTTTGTACGTACGGGACGCACACTTTTGCATTGTAATTGATTTTTGTTTCATAATTTTCATTGTTTGGCTATGCGTTATGTCCATGTCAGGTAAGATTTAAATATTTTTCTTTCTTTCAAAAGGCTACTAAGGGCGGATATCAAGACGATCGGCAGCAGCATCCTATGCGCTAATAACACCATCCTGCGATCACCTTACCGCCTGCCAAGCATGTGAATATGGCAATAACCCCTATGACCACTCTTGTAGTGATCATTGTCATGCCTTTGTTCAGCAGTGGACGTTTACAGGTGGATTGATGGTAATCATTACGACCAGGCGTGCTAATAAGATTGGCGTTTGGGTTTGGCAATATGCGATGATATATAAGTATTGACTGATGATTATGTATTATTATATAGGGTCTTACTTTATTAATGGAAAATATTTTAGGTGGTGAATCTATAGGTTGCAATGATGAGTTTTAGCAAAAAAAAATACACAACATCAACCTTTATTTTACACATATTCAAAGCTAATTTAAATCGTTCATGTTTCCGTTTGCATAAAAACCCCAATTCACCACGTAAAAACTGTAGGTGACTTTTATTATTGTCTTTCTAAAACTACTGTGGTACTGTCACCGAACACGCACACACAATAACACAAAAACGTGTTTGAAAATAGTCCGGTCGAACAACAATGTGGTTGTTTAGTAGTCCACCAATGTGTGTTGATACTTGAAATGAATTCTATACCATTCATAGAGCCTAGCCTTGAAATGTTTTCCATTATTAAAGTAAGACCCTATATATGATTCAGTATAGTTAACAGAACATCATTTCAGCCGAATTAAGTCTACTGCTGGACACAGGCCTCCCCCAAAGATTGCCACAACGACCGGTCCGGGTTGTATGCTCTTTGGGAGGCATTACCGTAATCGCTACGCTTAGCAGGCGGGTTGGCGATTGCAATTGAGTTGTTTATGTACTCGAAGAACGCTGCTGCCCATCTTCCGCCTAATTCCATAACCGCATTTTACGACAGCCCCGGAATGAGATGAGGTGGTGCCATTCTTAGCCGGCACGACACCGTTAGACACTACAATACAGTAGCCTATATTTTTACTTCTCGAAGCCGAAAATGTCTTTGAACCCCTTATCTTGTCCCTGGGGTAGGTATACGCTATCCGTGAAAATATCGCTCAAATTAATATAGGTAGATAGAGAAAAATCTTTGCGTTCTCCTCTCAAAATCTCATCTGCTTCCAGGGCCACCGGTGTTTCTTCCGGCTCTTCTGCATAGGATCAACCAATTGAAACTGTGCAACTTAAATTCTGACGTTTCATAAGTGCCAGTAATTGGTTTATTTGAAAAAACGTTGGCTTTGACTGATCTGATCGCTTTCTTCGAGGCCACAACGTACCCTAATTTTCCCAAATGCATCTCGACTTACCCGCTTGTCACACCCTGCTCTCCTCGTAAACCATACTCGCGTATTTACATATAAATTAGTCTATCACCTCAACCGAAATCTTAACCGAACATTATTGTGAAATTTGAGCATAACAATTAATACCGTGTAGCTCCGGTCACGAATAAGGTAGTAATGTTTTTATAAGTGTAGATGCATTGCCCGCGCTCTACGATGGTCTCATGAAAGCAAGGTAAGTGCCGGGAGTTCACTTAGTCGCGCACCGACCAGTGTCGTGGCTCGACGTGAATAATAAGCGTAATTCAGTATCATACTGCGTAAAAATAATGCTATCCTGATTTTATACACTGTATACTGCTATTGTGAGAGATAAAGACGTTTTATTTCATAAATAAATAAATGCGTAACGCAAATCGATATTGTTCTATTTTTCATTTGGCTGCCGGCGCGCCATTTTGTAGTGCAATAATGTTCGTGTATCGACCAGTCCATATGTAAAATGTCATTGGCTATCTCATCCTTTGGGTGTCGTAGAAGGCGACTAAAGGAATTTGGGACCTGGTGCGTACCATTAAGGACTTTGGGTTACCCGCAGGTGGCGAGTAAAACACCAACACCACCATAATCCTCCTTGGATTGGTGTCAGGCCTTATGCCAAAACGAGTACATACTGCACCGACTCCAGTGACTTGGAATCAGGGCAGAAAGATGAAGGCGATGAGATAAGAATTAATCATATTTAAATCTCACTCTAAAAGATATGCGCCTCACGCCTCACGCCTCACGCCTACAAGCTTTTTATCCATAAATACATATTTTCCTACCTACTCTCACAGTCCCCTGTTTTCCTAGTAGTCTCATTTGAATACAAATTAGTTCGCCCAATCAGTCCCACGTGACCCCCAGTATTTTTCATCTTTAGCCTTTCAGCTGTCCAAACGTACTTATTGAAGAGCTTTAGGGGTTTGCATCGTGGCACAGTCCTGCCCAGAACCTTTCTGACTCACCCCAGAATTATTTTGAAGCACTTATTAAAAATAACCTTAATCTTGACCTATGCAGCGAGTGTTTAAATCTGGATCCTAGAAAAAGAACATTGCTCCACCTATGTATATATATACTACCTTCTTTTTTTTCTCCCGGTAGAAATATGTTACATAGTTATATTCCACTCCTACCGACTAAAACCACCGGACCGAACTTCTATAATACCTAATCTATGATGTACTCAAAAAACATTCTGTCAAGATAAATGTAAGCGTTTCCAACAATTCCAACTTATACCAGGAAAAGTACACCAGTTATTTTTGTACATGTGTAAAATTACAATCACAATTCATAATGTGCCGTGGTAATAGTGCCGGCTAAGAATAACACCATCCTATCTCTTCCAGTGGGTGTAAGAGGTCTAATAGGGGACTACGGATTAGCCGGAGGTGCGTAGCAGCGTCCTTTGAGTACAGTTACAACTCAAATGCGATCGCTAACCCGCCTGCCAAGCGTAGCGATTATGGCAGAACCGCCAATAGTATACGACATAAACCTAGAACGGTCGTTGTGGTGATCTTAGGGGTCCTAATGCCCAGCAGGTGGATGTTTCTTGGCTGAAATGATGATGCTAATGATGATGAATTATAATCGCTGATGAATATTTCATAACAAGTGTCCCGAGTTTAGCTTCGTGTCGGAACAATGCTTTAAATCTACTAATTTTAAACTGATCAAATTATAGTAATTATAAACGTTGACCTTTTAGTGAGATTACTAACGACGCCTGCTGGCTCTGTACACAACTAATTAGTTATCTAACTTATTCTAAAAGCTCCACAACCAATTTAAATATTTACTTTAAATTTTAATTCAAATTGACAGTCCGAGCAACTTATTCAGAGTAACAGCAAATCGCTGCGTCGTCCGTTTGATTAATAAATAGTTGCTATAAGCTAATTAAACCGCTCACTCAGGTTATTTAATTAAAGTCCTAATTAATTTATAAAGTACCAGTGGCCCATTTTGTCATTGGGTTCACTTAAGAACCAGTTAATGTATAGATCAACGACATTTAACTTTTAAACGTCACTTTACGCTCACTTACCTTGAACGCCTAATAATTTCAAATAGCACCATATGCTAAACAATACCGACCTACCTCACACGCTTGACAGGCGGGTTGGTGAGCGCAGTATGGCTGCTGTTCCAAAGGGATGCTGGTGCCCATCCCTCTGGCTTAGAGTCATTTAGTCGCCTTTTACGATATCCAAGGGAAGAATGTGTGTGAATATGAAGTGGTACTATATCCTTTATCCGGACACCACACGGAATATCCACTTAGGCCTACCTGCTCAAACTAAAATGTATTTATTTATTATACTCTTTATTGTACACCAATCGATAAAAGATATGAAAACAGTGGTGCTTAAAAGTATATTTTAGAGTACAATGGACGGCCTTATCACGCTCGGCGATTTCTTCCAGGCAACCTTAGAATTGAGAAATACTTAACTAGATAATATATGCGGCAGTCGATGGTGCACACAGATACATAATGAAATAACTAAATCACGTATACAATACTAAATATATAAATAAACTTAATCCATATTACGCTGTGTGTGTGCCGGCTACGAATAGCACCAACCCAATCTCATCCCGTGGGTGCCGTAAAAGGCGACTTTGGGATTAACCGGAGGATGGGCAGTAGCGTCCTCCGAATACATTAACAACTCAACTGCGATCGCCAACCCACCGGCCAAGCGTGGCGATTATGGCCAAAACCCCCCAACAATGAGCACACAACACACCCATATCGGTCGTTGTGGTGACCTTTGGGGGAGACCTGTGTCCAGCAGTGGACTTCATTCGGCCGAAATGATGATAACTCCGTATTACGAACCTGTCTCTTTCGTTTCCAATATTTTGTCTCGTTTTTGCGTATGCAAATTGTTCCCGCGCCTGTATTTAGCGAGGGTATGACAAGTAAAAGTCGACTAAGGGATTAGCCGGAGGATGGGCAGCAGCGTCCTTCGAGTACATTAACAACTCAATTGCGATCGCCAACCCGCCTGCCAAGCGTGGCGATTATGGCAAAACCCCCTAATGAGCCCACAACACACCCATATCGGTCATTGTGGTGGAGGGTTTGGGGGAGGCCTGTGTCCAGCAGTGGACTTCATTCGGCCGAAATGAAGATGACAGACAGTGAAATTGGAGTGAACATATTGTACGTATATTTGGTTTTGAAGACAACCCTATAATGATAGGTGAGCAATGCTTCTCAAACGTCTTACCTTCTGAAAATTTCCGCCCTTCGCTACTGTAGAGAATATCCTCCAAACAACAGAATGGACAACAGAATATTCCTGCGATACTGCGAACTATGTATTCGAATACATCCGTAGGCCCGATCATCTCAAAACGGCTATGGAACTTTCTTCAGAAGACCATTCCAGACCAACGTAGGAAAAATCTTGGGCAACCCCTTTTTTTTATTGATGTCCAGTGGAAATTCTACATGGAACTTCCTTCACCCCGGGGAAGGGCGAAGGGGTATCCTACCGGCTAAAACCACTGGAGCGGTCATCTTCGGCACCGAAGGGGGGCTCCAGGTCCTCGTAAGATCACACTAGAGCCGCCCATTGGTGCCACGCCTTTAGGCACATCACGGAGGGGATGACTGTAAAGCGGTCACCCCCTCTAGCGGAGGGAAGGCAACTGTAAAAAAGGTCGCCTCCCCCCCAGCACTTCTCGGGGAGGATTGTAAAGGATCCTCCCAAGCCTCGCTTTGCGCTGTGCTGCGCACACGGCGGCACGTGACCACGTGCGCATCGCCGTCTGCCCGGGGGTCACTCGGTGTGAGCACGCAGACTCCCCAATCTGCGCACCCGCGACCCCCGAACCACGAACCGGGCAACCCCTACATTTTTCTCAAATAATATTGTACCTACCTATCTATAAGGACTTTGAAACCGAAACCTAAGAGTTTTTATCGGCATTTCTTTTCAGAGGCAGTCAATACAAAACGTCGGCTTCTAAAAAATTGATGAGTAAAAATGCTTTTTTTTAAGCTTTATTTGCAAAATAAAGATCGTTTATTTCATTACAGGTGCAGACGGAACAAGCATCTCCTGCGCTCCACCGCCTGTCTGGTTCATAAGCCAACCATAGATCAGCCAATAAGTTGACGCTACACGTACCTATGGTAAGGGACAGGAGTTGCTAGCACCTCACCAATTGGAACGCCACTGTACAGGAACTCGAACAAAACTTTCACTAAGACATTTACTGATTACTAATGACTGCAGCCATAACACTTTAGCAACATGACACACGACCGGAACAGGTGGGGGATATATTCTCAAATGGAAATCCCTGAAATTCTTGAATGTACAAGTGAAATCGGTGTAACATAAAACAAAAATCGAAAGTCCCTCTCTAAACTTACCCAAGATACTTTCGTTCTACCACCAGTAAACTAATACTTTTATTGCTGAGTGCGAACTTTATACCAAATTTCAGGTATTCGACAGAATCGGTATAAATAAATCTGATCATATAAAAGTTATAACAGACGGATTTCACCCGGAACGAATGTGCTACCAAACGCTTTTATTTAAATCTATTTCCAGTAGACCCCTACTAGCGGTTCGTATAACATAATGTTCTCACTCAGTCATAATATTTGTGCTTCTGAAAATTTAATTCTTCTTTCCACCATTCAGGGTTTATGTCCAATTCCTTCACAGTATTAACTACTGCTGCAATCCTGTTCATACAAACTGTATTCATAATTAGTGTTAACATATGTCAGATAATTTATTCATGTATATTATTGTGTGGTGTTATCGTGTGGTGCCGGCTATGCCGTGTGGTGCCGGCTCAGAATACCACCACCCCATCTCCTCCCGTGGGTGTCGTAAAAGTCGACTAAGGGTTTTAGCCGGAGGATGGGCAGTAGCGCCCTTCGAGTACATTAACAGCTCAACTGCGATCGCCAACCCGTCTGCCAAGCGTGGCGATTATGGCAATACCCCCCAATGAGCCCACAACACACCCATATCGGTCGTTGTGGTGATCGTTGGGGGAGGCCTGTGTCCAGCAGTGGACTTAATTAAAAATGATGATGATGATGATTATATTTTAATATACTATAATAGCATAGTGTATATTTTCATATTATTTAATAGAATTTTATCGACATATTAAAGTCAATAAAATTCTATTAAATAATATGAAAATATGTTGTGGTGAACCTTACAAGGTCCACCATGTTAGCCCGAGCTAAGAATGTAACATTAAAATCTAAGCTCTTGATACAAACAGTAGGGGTAAGATTTAAGCATGAGAGGGCATTTTCTCAGTGCTTGATTGAATAGTCCCTTCAGAGTCCATCCATCATCCGAGTATCGGCGCAGAGGGTTTATTCAGCCGTTATTCTATATTAATGTTATAGATATCCCCTTTTTATGCCGTAAATAAAATCTCCATACTGATTGAAACGAATATTTTGGGCGCGAAATTTTGCGATGTGTTTGTATAGTTTGTTTCATGCTGTCATTTATATATTATAGCCATCCATAACAGGCTTATATTTGAAGAATGCTGCGTGTGGTGCCGGCTAAGAATACCGCCACCCCACCTCATCCCGTGGGTGTGGTTGTGGAGAGCTGGAGGATGGGCAGCAGCATCCTTCGAGTGCATTAAAAAGTATTCAGCGGTCGCCAACCCATCTGCCAAGCGTGGCGATTATGGCAAAACCCCCCAATAAGCACACAACACAAACCCATACCGGTTGTTTCGGTTTCGGCCAAGATATGGCCGAAACTTGAGTTCGGTCAAAACTAGCATTCGAGTCATATCGGGTATTATCAGGTATGTTCAAACGGATTCACTCGCCTAAACCGCTTGTTGAGTTTAACTCTGCAGTGATATTCTGTAAAAACTCACTAGCAAACTTCTATTCAGAAAAGTGGTAAAAAGCATACGAAATTAACGATTTTACTGGGTATTCTGAAATGAGCTCGACGGTGAGTTCTTACATAATAGGCTCTCAGTACGGCAGCCGGTGCGTCGTTTAATCGTTAGCTGTGTCTCGCGTGGGTCTATGAACAGACACGCTCCCTCTGCCAGAGCGAAGAAAGCGCGCCTCTTGGGGCGTTCGACAGGCTGAGGTGGCTGGCTCGGCGTCACTGCTGAACTAAAGCCTCCCCTTTAGATTTCCACAATTGTGTCATCATTATGGGGGGAATTTGCTAACACTCACAACACACTCTATTCAGCCAAGATTAAGTAACAAAAATAACATACAGAATCATCCACATTTTCTAAAATTTGTGAGATGAAAAGCGACTCTTCCCTGCTCCACCGAAACGGAGACTTTCCCAGCATCGCTGTGGGTACCAAAAAGCCAAAGAATCAACGAAGCAATAAGAACCGCTACGGTACGGCTCCTGCGGAGTCCAAAGTAACGATACGTGTCGCGAAGCCGAACACTCCAGTGTATATCTCTCACTTACACTACACCACTAAGGCGGAGGACATCATATCTATAGACATCGTCGTAGAGTACTTGCTTCAAAGGACTAAATACACGCCGAGATTGCAGCTGCTGGCGTCGCGTCGCAACGTCATCTTTAAGGCGTACTTGGTGCTATTATCTGTATGTATATCTTCATGGGAGAGAACATTTGGCCGTTTGGAGCTATGCTTGAATTTCTCTCCGAGATCGAATCTGAAATGAGGAGATCCGTAGAAGAACTAAAGTTGTCAACATAGCTATGGAGAGAGCTATGCTTGATATTTCTCTACGAGATCGAAGCAGAAATAGAAGAACTAAAGCTGTCGACATAGCTGAAAGGATAAGTAAACTGAAGAGGCAATGGGCGGGGCATATTGCTCGTAGAACTGATGGCCGTTGGGGCAAAAAGTTTCCCAAATGGAGACCGCACACCGCAAAATGCAGCGTGGGACGACCTCCAACGAGGTGGACTGATGACCTGGTGAAGGTTTCTGGGAGTTGTTAGATGAGAGCGACATGGAAGGCGTGGTGTTCCATCGCTTCCATAGACAAGTACCACGAGAACGCACAGTGACGTAGTGCGAAGTAAAGTTTTTTTGCCGAATAAAGTCCACTGCTGGACATAGGCCTCCCCCAAAGATCGCCACAACGACCAATACGGGTGCGTTGGGTACTCATTGAGGGGTTTTGCCATAATCGCCACGCTTGGCAGGCGGGCTGGCGCTCGCAATTGAGTTGTTAATGTACTCGAAGGACGCTGCTGCCCATTCTCCGGCTAATCCCATAGTCGCCTTTAACGACCCCCATTGGATGAGATGGGTTGGTGCTAATCGGAACCATACTATTCGGAACGATGATAAAAGTACTTATTACTTCCGTTTTTTTATCTTTCGCTAAATGAGTACCGTTTTTTTACTTAAATGGTTTGAGCGACTCGATTAGCCAAAAAGAACTTCCTACGCTTACAATATAATATAATAGCTACATAAAGCACACGATACTACCATCCACTGAGGTTCTCGCCGTGTTTGCTTTTAATTCGCGGCGTAGAAAGTTCCGAACCAATCAATTCTATACTAAATCAATCACAAACAGGGCCGCAGATCGATCAATCTCAGGCCGTATTGTGGAAACTATCGCGTTTTCGATCGTCAATTCTTGGTTGTAATCTGGATCGCGTCACACTTTATTTGTACCGGCGACAATTGGCTGCGTTCATAAAGTAGTAAATTATTTTTATAAGGAGTGATGTGTTAGATATTTTCTCAAATAATTACATATAATGTCATCATTTTGGGCGGATTTTGCCAATATTCACCACGCTAATCCGATGGGTTGGTAAGCAGTATGGCTACTGTTCCACATGAGGGAAGCTACTGCACATCCCTATGGTTTGGAGTATCTTAGTCATCTTTTACAACATCCACGGCGGGAGATGGCGTGATGCTATATTCTTAATCCAGACATTATACGGAAACCTTAACTTTTAAAGTAAGAGTGAATAGACATCTTTTGGGTGTGCTCGTTCCAACGTAGACCTCATCCATTGCTTTCCATCCGGCAATTTCGAGAATTCCATTCATGAATAAAAATAAATAAAAAAGGACAAAGATTCGACACCATTTTAAATGGTATTTTTAGATCAGTAACTTTTTAAACGTGGGGAATTACTCATCTACCTTCTCCGGTCTGGGGAAGTTGCAGGGTCATGCTGGACTCTAACTGGCTAAAACTACCATGGTTTTCCTACGACTCTATTATAACGGCAAAAAATTCGAATTTAATTTGAATCCCTCCTGCCAGCGTAAGTCCTGCCCTTACGTGAGCTAATTTATTTATTTATTGAACAATCTACACTTCATCATCAGATTGTGTCTACTAGTAACAACAGCGGTATAGCTCTGCGTCTGCTGCGCCCATATTTTTTGTTAGAAATGACTCCTAATGTGTGTTTCTAACAAAATGGGGACGTGACTTAAATGTTAGCCCGAACAAAAACATGCTGATTTGTTATCCGAGACAAATGGATAAACAACAAACAACCCTGCTCCCCGCGTGGCATGAGGGGTAGAGGGAGAGGAATGTTTATTCCACCACCCGACGTGACATTTGCGATGTTCGAAAACGACAAATGTCAACGTCTCTCGCAACTCTGTCGCACATTTCTCACTCGTGTTTGTTTTTATCGTCGTCTGTCAGTTAATAATTTATTTATTTATTACATTCATTGCTGTAGTAAAAATTACTAATGTTTTTTATGGAATACATACGAAGGTCACACTGAATGTTTTTAGAATGGGCCTCGGTAAGAAAAGTTGCCGATGAAAAATTAATTTTAATTTCGAATAAATAACTCTTTGGGAAGTATACTGAATTCATATGTCGTTTGAATTTATAAATTGGCGGGAATTTTGTTTATTAATAGTGCGTGTCGTGCGTCGAAATGAATTTGAAGAGAGAAAATTTTGGCTGCATGATTTATTACGATGATAGATAGATGATGATAGATTTTAATTGACTTTTCATGATGAAGCCCATCTCATGCCACTGTTTATAACTGTTTTACTGAGTTTAAACGTCTACGCAATCTCACTGATGATTTGCGCGCAGGACGTCCTTCTACGGAGGCCACAGAAGATAACGTGAGTGATGTCCGGCTAATAATAGAAACTGATAAAAGAGTGAGATGTCAACAGATCCGGGCAAGGTTACATTGGTATGAGTTAAGTGCAAAAAGTCTTACACGAACATTTAGGCGTTAGAAAACTTTGCACCAGATGGTTACCTCATAATTTGACGGAAGATCAAAAATGCCGTCATTTGGATTGTTTCCACGGAATGCTTTAAAGTGTTCAGTCCTCGAATAGAAACCGTATATATAATGTCTTATTGCATCGGCATCAAAGTTATCAATATCTGTCATAGGTTAAAATCTGCGTTTCTTCTTCGGCGTTCGTAAAATTTATTGTTCTGTGCCACACGGGCCGAACTTATCACTACTAAGATTTGTTATCGTTCGTTTGCTAACTCCAAGCGAGTGAGAGACACACGCTTACAGACGTTCGACAGGTATCAATGGTCCGCCATTTTGCCTTTCACGCTCAAAGTATTCTTGCTTGATGATTAGCTCACGGGATTCACTTTTCAATGTTTGTCCACGTTTCGGCATTATTAGGTCACACAGCGAGCTATGGAGAGAGCTATGCTGGTTGTATCTCTATGAGATGGATTCAGAAATGAGGAGATCCGTAGAAGAACTAAAGTTGCCGACATAGCTGAAAGGATTAGTAAACTGAAGTGGCAATGGGCGTGGCACCTTGTTCGTAGAACTGATGGCCGTTGGAGTAAAAAGGTTCTCGAGTGAAAACCGCGCACAGGAAAACGCAGCGTGGGACGATCTCCAACGATGAAAACAGAGGACCTGATGAAGGTCACTGGAAGTAGCGGATGGATGCATCCGGGCGGCATGTGACCGCTCGTTGTATAAATCTATGAGGGAGGCCTTTGTTCAGCAGTGGACGTCCTTTGGCTGAAATGATGATGCTGATGAAATTTACCATGAAATTATAACATTTATTGTGACTTGACATAATGATATAGTTTTTAATTATGTTATTATTTTTTAAGGCAAATAAACCATAGTAATATATTTATCGTAAATTATTCGCCACTTCAAAGTCACATCGTCCTTTCAATCACTATCTGCCAGGAACGCATTCTCTCAGTGGCTGAACTATAACAAAAGCAATCACTGATCTGACTGTTGGGAAGTTTCAATCGCACGTCAAATCAATTCTCATAAAAAACCATAGTACATAGTACGCGTTAGTTCTTTTCTGCACATGCTTCCCTGGACACTAAATACATCTGTAGTACTCTTTGCATTGCATATTTATCGTTTATCTAACTAAAAAAGAACAGATTTGTAAAAGACAAAGAAAAGTAATTATGACCAAAAAAGGCCTGAGTTTCTTTCGGCAGCGATATGCCTTCAGTTTTTTCAATATGACGTATAAAAGGGTCTATCTATATGTCAATAAATGATTCAATTTTATTCTAAACAAATATGAAAAACTTACTTTTAAATCCAAGTCATAGAAATTTCATAAGATAGGCAGTTTAGATTGCAGAACCAAAACGGCCGACATCGAATATAATAGGTTAGTTGTAAAAACTGTTACAGAACTGAATCAGCTTACCCCAACTCCACGTGGTACTCGTCTACCCTACCCCAAGTGTTTTTACAAAAACCGGAGGTGTGTAGGGAGAGCAGCATCCGCCCGCCCTATCTAATAAAGCGGAGTCAAACATGGATGTCTGCGTTTTGTTACTCAAGGGCGATGAGGCTGCATGCCCCGCAGAGCCGGAGACATTGTAATCCTAAAATTGCCATAGAAAAGTGTTTCTGGTGTGGATGTACATCGATAAATGCCATATGGAATGAAGTTTAGACGTCTTCTGTGATTTGTCATAGGCTTTTGATTGTGTCCATTACGAAACATTGACCATAAAATTGTATCATTATGGTATTAGAAACGATGCTCTGAATCTTCTTATTTCATACTTAAGTAATAGGATTCAGAAAGTCGATATCAATGGAAATAGATCTCCGCGGTCCGTGGTCAGAATGGGAGTTCCACAGGGCTCGATTCTCGCCCTATTTTGTTCTTAATTTATATAAATGACTTACCTTATTTTATAGGGGATAATCATGAGATTGTGTTGTTTGCAGATGACACATCACTTCTATTTAAACTCATCAGTTAATCACTAAATAATGCTCTCTCTAAAGTAGTACACTGGTTTAATTAATGCTAACAATTTACTTCTAAACGAAAACAAAACTAAATGTGTAAGATTTACAACACCTAATGTGAGACAGGTGCAAACCAGTGTTCTAATAAAGAACGAAGATTTGCATCTTGTGGACACCACTGTATTTTTAGGCTTTACATTAGATGCTAAGCTGCAGTGGGGCCCACATATAGAGAAATTGTCGAAGAAACTCAGCTCTTCAGCATTTGCAGTCTTTAAAATGCGTCAGTTGACTGATGAAGAAACAGCCAGATTGGTATATTTTAGTTACTTTCACAGTGTGATGTCATACGGCATTTTGATGTGGGGAAATGCTGCTGACATCGAAACTATATTCGTGCTGCAGAAGAGAGCTATTCGAGCGATTTATAATTTAAGTATCAGGTAATCACTAAAAGTTAAATATAGAGAAATTAATTTAATGACGGTCGCATCATATTATATATACGAAAACTTGATTCATGCTAAAAAGAATATTAATCTTTTCTCTATGTACTGTGATGGATGGCATTAAAACTAGAAATAAAAACAAACTTGTACCAACCAACCAACGACCAGGCTCCAGAAAATAAGTAATTCATTCAGGTGCCAATGTGTACGTTTTTACACCAAGATCCCGAGCACTATACAAACTCTAAGTCTAAACAAGTCCAAATCTATAATTAAGCAGACACTATGTAAAAAAGGTCACTACAAAGTCGCAGATTACATAGAGGACAATAATGCTTGGGATTGAGCTACTCTAACATAATTACAATCCACATAGGCTAAAATAACAACTGATCATTATTTGATCTATGAACTAATGTAATTATTGTTATTTAAATTATAATATTGACATTTTAAATGACATCTACTACCTATGTTGACATCCAAATACAATAATTGTTAGACATTCTTAAAATTAGTATAGTTCTGTGACATTAACATTTGTACTACAATACAATTTATAAAGTACTGATAAATAATAGCACACCTGTGGTAGGACACACGTTTATTACGAGACTGGTGGGGACGATACATGCGGCCGAGCCGCTCGCGTAGCTGCCACTATAGGTACATATATAACACCTCCACCCTTAATAACTACATAATACAATAAGTTTTAACTAAACCACACACTCTCCTCTTCTTAACAAAAAAAAAAATAACAATTTAATAAACAACATATTATTTACGATTACTAATACAAAACACATATATTTTTAAAAAACATCTTCGTAACCATATCTACGGGGAGGTTTACACAATCTGCGCGGTTTTGGAGTTTCACTACTGTTATCGTCTACAGGAAGTTTTTCAGGCGCTGTTACACTCTCTGGCTCACTGGGTACGGTATCTGGCGGTGCGGACGAATCACCCAAGTTCGCTGCCCTCAACCCCGAACCTGAGCTGTCGCGACCCGTGCCCCCCGAACTAACAGGCGAGATGCCTGTACCGGTTATCACCGGCCCGACCCCCGGCTCCGAAGGGGTCCACGGACTCTCTATACCCGGCATTAACAGAGAATTTCGAATTGGTTTGTGCTTATAAGGTAACGAGCTATTAAGAGCATCCGAAGGTCGGAGCTTCAATTGGTCTACGTGCCTCTGTACTTCGGTTCCGAGAACTGATTTTACTGTATAATCCGTTGTGCCTATCTTTTCAGTCAGCTGGCCGGGCAGCCATTTATCGCGGCCGCGATAATCGTGGTACCAGACGGGGTCGCCTGGTATGAATTGACGATACGTACCCCCCCCCCCGGTCTCCGCACTCCGCGTCTGTCGTTTTCGTATTCGTGTTTCTCGCTCTGGTTTTAATTCGTCGAGCCTCATGCGTAAATCTCTCCCTTGTAAGATTTTCGCTGGGCTTTCCCCTGTGGTATAGTGCTCAGTATTCCTATAAGTCAATAAGAATCTACATAAGGCTACATCTAAGTCCACTTTTTGTACTGCGGCCTTATGCCGCATATTTTAGGCCTGCATATTTGAACAGCGTTTCCCGCGGCTCCGTTCGAGGCTGGGTGATAAGGGGCCGAAAACACGTGTTCAATTTTATTTCTGTCCATAAATATTTTAAACTCTTTACTCGTGAACGGGGGCCCGTTATCACTCACCACCTGTTTTGGTAACCCAAACCGCGCGAATATGTCCCTTAGCAAGACGATTACCGCCGGTGCATTCGTGTTTTTCATTTTAAAAGCCTCAATCCACTTGGAGCATGCGTCGACCATTATAAGGTACCTTGACCCAAAGAGGGGTCCTAAGAAGTCAATATGAAGTCGAGACCATGGTCTAGTAGGCCACGGCCACGACTGTGGTGCGTGCGATGGCGGGGCACTCGCTAGATAATTTAAGGGATCAATTAGTCTGCGGGTTAAAAAGTGAGACCACGAGGCAAAGGCTGTTCGCCGAGGAAAACCTAGGCTATAAAAAGGCAGTATCATTAGCCATCACTCTCGAGGCGGCTGAGAGAGACGCGGGGGTCGTGAAAAAAGCGTGCGAAACACTCAATCAACTTAAGGTTAGCGGATGTGCTTGTTGCGGCGGCAATCACCGATCGGCAGGCTGCAAATACAAAGAATTTGAATGCAGCTCGTGTAGGACTATTGGCCATCTTCGGAGAGTATGCCCTAAGAAGCTTACGAGACTGGTGGGGACGATACATGCGGCCGAGCCGCTCGCGTAGCTGCCACTATAGGTACATATATAACACCTCCACCCTTAATAACTACATAATACAATAAGTTTTTTCGCACGCTTTTTCCACGACCCCCGCGTCTCTCTCAGCCGCCTCGAGAGTGATGGCTAATGATACTGCCTTTTTATAGCCTAGGTTTTCCTCGGCGAACAGCCTTTGCCTCGTGGTCTCACTTTTTAACCCGCAGACTAATTGATCCCTTAAATTATCTTCGAGTGCTGTTTTAAACTCACAAAATCTTGATAACTTTTTAAGATCTGCCACGTAATCTGCCACTGATTCGTCACTTTGCTGCCGCCGCTGCCTAAACCTATACCTTTCGGCTAGTATTGATGGCTTGGGTTGGAGGTGATCTGCCAATAACAGCACCGCTTGTTCGAACGTTAGACTTGAAGGCTTCTTTGGACTCGCCAGCGTCGATAATAGCTCGTACCCATCTTCTCCCATTACGGCTATTAGTGTCGGTAGTTTTATATTGTCGGCCACGCTGTTAGCCACGAAGAACATTTCCAATCTCTCCACGTACGCGGCCCAGTTGCCTGTCTTCACATCAAATGCACCTAATTTGCCAATCATTTTGATTGCAACCCAAAACTAACGGTTTTCCTTGCGTCGCCACTGATAAATAATAGCACACCTGTGGTAGGACACACGTTTATTACGAGACTGGTGGGGACGATACATGCGGCCGAGCCGCTCGCGTAGCTGCCACTATAGGTACATATATAACAAGTAGGTACATTAATAAATACGGCAAATGTGAGTATCATGTAGCCTTCATCTATGAATTATAACTGCCTGTTGTTTGGCAGTATGAGTCTGTCATGCTCACTAAAATGTCTTCCTGATGGTAGCGTCGTGTATCGGGCCATTAAGTTCCCTGCAATATGGTTGACCTGAACGACGCCGATCCATGCGTCAAGCTCGTGAACAGGTGCCGTCCTGTGGGACTGGTCAGTCCTTAGTGCCATGTAATCTTGTTTAGTGAAATTATTTTACTTTATCTATTTCATTATTATTTTACTTCATCTATTTCACACTGGCAGTACATTATTCTCTTAACATAACATAACTTTATGCTACTATATTGCAAGGTATGTAACATTTTCAAATTATTTTAAAAGAGTGTCTATGGAGTTTCTTGCCGATTCTTCTCCATAGGACCAACTACTTGGAACCGTGCAACTACATTCTGACTATTCATAAGCGCCCGTGAATGGTTTATATGAATAAAAATCTTTTGAATTTGGTAATGTCTTAGATTTACGCGATAGAATCCTTTTGAATTTGAATTTTATAAAGTCGGCGTGGTGTTTCATTATTGTACATAAAAGTGTAAATAAATAAATAATTAGGTATCAATGAAATGTTCACAAATAAATAACTAATTTTCAGGTTAGTTTGGCAAAAATTCACCTTAGTTTTTCTCAAAAACTAAACATCTCCTTTGAGCGGGAGTGGTAGTGGTGGCAGTAGGATTTCCAGATGGTCGGGATTTGTCTGGACTGTCCTGACATTTCATACGATGTCCAAAATCCCGACAAAATACAACAAATTCTCGTAAAGTTCTTAACAAAAACAGAAATTTAAAATTACCGCGCGTTATCACGATCACGTCACTCCGACTGAACGGAACGCCATCACTTTAGTCTATTTGTTGTAACTGTCACCAAAAATAAAGTAAGCACATCACAGAGTCATAGCAGTTTATTCATAAGAAGAAAGTTCACAACAGAGATCACAAATTACAGAGAGTAGCAGAAAAAAGAAAAACAATTCTATAGAATAAGAAAGTTACGGAAAGTGGTAGGGTATATGGTGGCTATAGAGATGGCTATGGAGATTATTCGTGTTCCTGGAGCCTCCCTTCAGTGCCGAAGATGCCCACTCCAGTGGTTTTAGCCGGTAGGAGGCCGGCATACCCCTCCACCTTTTACCGGGGCGGAAGAAGTACATGAAGTATTTCCACGTGATGAATAACAAAAAAGCGTATATGGAAGCACACGCTAGCGGAGCGAACGAAAT
Organism: Diloba caeruleocephala; assembly: GCA_947459985.1. Lineage (NCBI taxonomy): Eukaryota > Metazoa > Arthropoda > Insecta > Lepidoptera > Noctuidae > Diloba > Diloba caeruleocephala. Next base: position 6,273,477 of record OX381627.1, on the reverse strand, counting down.
TATTATTATTAATCTACGTTGTGATACTTATAATGTGCCAAAATATAAGTTTTTTGTCATAATGGTAATTTTAATAATAAAATGTATGATTTTCACATATAATATTATTTGTCTCGACAACGACCCCAAAATCCCAAGCTTTTGAAATTTTACCCAGATATTGTAGTCTTCCCATCTGGCAAACCTGTTTTTTTATTCGTGATGCGTATTAAATAAAAAGTTTAATAAAAAATCAATAACTATTTTCTTATTATTGTACCTACTAACTGCTTCCTATTCTTTTCCTGTAGCTGTGAATAATTCTGATCAATTTATCTATCAAGGATAGTTTTGTTGTAAGGGCTTCTCGCGGACATTTCTCAGAAATGTAGCTGCTCAACCCGGCGAACCTGGCGAAGCCAAAAGAGGCTTCCAGCCAGGGAAGGCCATCAATTGCCCGTTTTGGGTTCAAAGTAGTGAAAAACGAGTTCAAGCACCGTAAATAGTGCTGGATCAAGCCCAAAAATGGCTAATGCGACACATCATACCGTCTGCCTGCATGCTTTTACAATCGATGTTTATATGTACTTGATAGTCATGTCCATTAGTATTACTAGTAATGTCAGAACTGGTTTTTAGATAAAAATCTCACCGTGTGCTTATTACAATATTTTAAAACTATTTATAATTTAATTAAAAATAAGTTTAGTATAATTTTATCGTGAAATACGTGTGGAGTGAACTTACCTATAAACCATAAACAACCTGTGGTTAATTGTTTAACTGTGTATATAAATGTGTAAACATTTAAACTTTGAACGATAATTTTTCAAACACTAGATCTAATTGAACAAAATTAATCTCTTAAATAAATTAAGTGTACTGTTTCATATCTTGTCAATTATTAAAGATAATTAAACTAAATGTAATAATCTTGACCGGAACATATAGCTAGCCGCAATCAGTGGCGCCACCTTGACAGTTGCAATCATTATCTATGGTGACGCTTCATCCGTTGCGCAGTTGCCTCCATTTTGTACGCTCGTCTCTTGTCTATAATTTCCAATAGATCGTCTTTATGGGCATGGTCCGTAGATAATTTTTACTCTTTGGATCCCTTATTGTGGTCTTTGATAAACTCTGATTGCAAACTGTCAAAACAATGCATTTTTATAGTGTTTATATTAATTTTTCCAGGTGTTACTGGTTGGATAATAATGTGCGTCCATTGAAATGGATACGTGGTCCGATCTTTGCCGCTGTTGTTTATCTGCCAATTGCGAAGTGTCACTCCTAGATTCGGAACAGAATGTAACTGAGAAATTTCTTGAAATAACTACGATCAAGGTACGTAAAATTACCTGTATGCGGCACTGTTAGCGATAAAATTCACGAAACCCGCGGTATTATCGCTATAATGTCATGTATGTATATCATTTTATAAGTTATTGACATGGGACATAACCTCAATTGGCCTTGTTTGGAATCGCCGCGCAAATGAAAATCAAGCGATTGTCGACGTTATTGCATTCTTTGGTAAAATATTTGTTACTACAACATTAATAGAGTTAAAGTTCTAAGGATTCTGACCAGTTATATATGCAATAGGCTCGCAACATTAATTACTTCCATTTCTTCTCTCGCATTGACAACATTTATATTTCACTTCTATTTATTGGGAACAAATGCCTTGGTGAAAAGGTTAACCTAGCAGCAAAATTGTTATCGGGCTAACTACACAGGGTGTCCAAGACATCCCTGCTTAAGTAAAATAGATATAAAAATAAAATTGTATAATTATTTAAATAACATTGATATACACAATAAAACTAAAACATTCAGAATATTTGCCAACAAACTAAATAATAATAATAAGAAAAAACAAAAAAATAATATATAAAAACTTGCACACGCATTTAGGCGTCGAAGTACTCCTCCTCATCACTATCAGCTGATAATGTTCCCAGAAGACTGGCAGCATTGCCATGTGAATGGCAATGCTTATTCTTTGGCCAAAGAAAATACCAGCCCTCTGTTCACGTGAACTATCGACTAACTGTCTAGCTATAGCTTTGAAAAGCAAACATGCACTCAAATGGCTCAAAACAATAACTACCTATTAGGTTATTGTATTTGCGCCGTTTGAGTGTCTCTGCTGCAGATGCAGCAGTGCCAGCACAGCCTGCCGTGCTTGGAAGATGGGATGGAGCAAGGGTGTCAGCACAAGTTGCGTCCCACACCAAAGGCCTACCTACCCATCTTCCATGGCAGTAATGACATAGATTACCAAAAAGATAAAACCACAGCATTGATACAGCCAATATTAACAAGCAAACATATGCTAGATACAAACTAGACATTTTCATTAAACTCTTCCCATCAATTTAATTAAAAATAAACATTGTGTAATAGTTGTGTAACATGACATAAAGTGTAACTTGTCTATTAAAAGTTCACTATAATGGGTGTTTTCAAATTGTTACTTGAAAGAATGAAACTATGTTCACTTAACGATTTTATGCTTAATTTCATTATATAATGGGGATAAGCGTCAAGATTTGAGGAATTGAAATACATAATAGACCATTTGATTAAGAGATTTCTGAAATTTTATGTTATATCTTAAATGTATAATTCATAATAAATGAATTTTAATTCATAATCAAATATACCTATAACTTATAGGTAAAATTAAAAACCCGAACGAATAATGAAATCCTACAATAAGTGCAATATACAGTATGAATTAGGCCAACATTTCATCGCTGTGCCTGCAAAATTTGGAGTACTATTAATCTATTGCACTCATGGAGCATTATTCGAGTAAAGTTTTGGCCGAAATAACAGCTTAGATTAGCAAAGACAGCCTTTTACTATTTTCCATACAAACCATTAGATATATTACAAACTGTGTTTTACAAGCATAATGCATCTTTGAAAATAATGTAAAATCGCATCAAGATCCTATTTCAAACAATTTTCAGTTTCAGTTTTGCAGGTGCAGCAATAATTTGTAGAAATTCAGAATGGCTTTTCCAACAACTATGGTTGTCAAGCATACTCTATAATAAAGTATTTTACGTATCTATATACTGTTGAATAGCAATAAAGTAAATTTTTGAATAAAATGATTTATTTATAATATTAGTAACAAAAATATATAAATAAAACATTTTGATACAGATTTTCACTATCTGTGATATAATATTATTGATGATGATTATTTAGTGCATTTTTAAGTAATTTTTTTGTAATATACTCCTACTACTTCAGTCTTTACTGAGTTTTCTCAGTAATTAATGCAGTGTCAGGAAGAGAAGAATAGGGCATCATTGTCGAAATAAATGAAATTCAAATGAATAAAATACAAGCTTTTAACAATTTTTTTTTTTAGAGATAGCAACTTAACCAGAAATACTTAAATCCTTCAAAAAAAATTGGCCCACAGCAGTGATTGTAAGGTCTAAGGCCCATATTACAGAAACAATAATAAAACCTTGAAGTAGAATTTGAGTCAAGCTTACAACAATTGAATATAAATATGTTATACCTATAGTATGCTGAAACTTATCTGCTTGATCTGACTGAGACCTAATTGCTACCTGCCAAGTTTATAATGGACTAGCTTTTACCCGCGGCCTCGCTCGCATTGAAGCATTTTTTTTCCAATAATAAGTATCCTATGTCACTTCTAATACTCCAAGAATATGTGTACAAAGTTTCATGACGATCGGTTAAGTAGTTTTCGCGTGAAAGCGTAACAAACAAACTTACGCTTTATGTGTGGTAGCAGATTAAGGATGTAGCACCACTCCGTCTCAACTCGTTGACGTCGTAAAATGCGAATAAGGGATTCTAAATCAGAGAATCGGGCAGCAGCATCCCTAATGTGGAACAGCAGCCATACTGTGCTCACCAACCTGCATGCTAAGTGTGGTAATTACTGGTAAATTTCCGTGATTACGGGTATTTTCGCAATAGATTAGATATTCCATCTATTGGCCAGAGCCAGATAGCGAAAATAAATACCTAAGTTGGCAGGAGTGTCTCGTCCAAACCAAAGATTTTCAGAAAGGTTAAGAGATTCTATGGACAGTTATACACGTAAAAGCAGAAACCCATTAGAAATCTGTAGAATTACCAAGAGCTTTTTTGACCCATACTATGTACAACCCCGTAAAAGTCTAGAAATTAAATTAATGAGATCTTGCATTTGGCACATTTGTACTGTAATAACAGCCTCATAATAACGATAATAATCATATGTTCCAAAGAAAGAAAATAACTAACAAAACTATAAAACTATTATGAGCATACAAAAAAATCTATTTTTCTTAGTATATTTGCCAGGGCTAAACTTTATACTCATTTAATCTAAATAGCTTACGAAAATATATCGCAATTATTTCAATAATTATATATGCCTATAAACTCGTATTGAAATAATACATACGGATTGTTATATTGTACTTAATTATGAATTTATTGAGAACCATATTAGGAAATATCATTTTTTTATTCTCAATCATAAGAGTGTCACTATAAGAAATCATTAAATTATATCATAATTAACAACAAAAGCAAGCAAAATACGAACTCACAGACCTCACTTCTGAATTCGCAGTTAAATCTCTTATTTTGTATTGTTTTCACTGGGATGCAGAAGTGAGTTTGCTAGAGCTATTTTGCAATATAAACTGCCGAGGTTAAACTCAACAAGCGTTGTGTTGGTGAACCGTTTCTAACATACCCGATATCGCTCTAACGCTAACTTCGGCTGAGCCAAACATTCGGCCACTTTTTGGCTGAAACCGAAACTGACGCCGAAATCTGCATTTTTGGCTGGCTGAAACCGAAACCGAAACTTCGGTCGGTCTCTATATATAACAGCCATATTCATCGTACTTCATCCCTCTCTACGTGTGTTCTTCTCCCACTTGTACGGTTTTTCTCAGTAATTAATGGCTTTGGGAATTATGTTGAAATTAATATCGAATTCTAAAGTCGATAAGTATTTTGTAGGTATATAGTATCCTCATCCTGTGGTTGTCGTAAAAGGCGACTAGGGGGTTAGCCAGAGGATGGGCAGCAGCGTCCTTCCAGTACATTTCCAAAAGTGGAGAAATAAATAAAAAATCGTCGGATCCAACTTGCACTTGACTGTCTTGTTCATAATCAGCACCTCTTTTAATAGTCAGAACCTCTTTTAGTTATATGCCCAAAATTGTAATTGCAATTTCCCCCTAAAATAATTGACACAATTGTGGAAATCTATAGGGAGGCTTTTGTTCAGCAGTGAATGTCTTATGGTTGATATGATGATGATTTTATGCTATGTCGTACTAATTGTTAAAAGTATCTCATTTCAATTCCAGGTTACAGAAGATGATGGCTTACCCCAAAAATTGTGTTCAGATTGTTATGCTATCATGAACTCTGCATATCAATTCCGCAAACAGTGCATCAAAATGGATAATGAGTTAAAACTACAGCTCAGTGCTTTATTAGATTTATCTAAAAACGAAAAACTCCCACACTATTTGTCAAATGATCTCAGCGATGATGACGATATTGGAAATGACCCCATGAAACAACTTGAGGCTATTATCAAAAAAGAGCCTACAGATAGTGATGATGATTACTACTACGTCTTGGTGATAGACGACCCTAAAGATAAAGATAAGCAAGAAATAGAGGTGCCAGCCATTAAAGTTGAAGAAGTTGAAGATGTTCAAACTGCAGTGAGTACTTCTACTTATACACCACAAGAAACGCAAGGTTCACAGAATCAGTTTGAAGATTCAATTGAATCATTCCTCATATCCAACACAAAAGTTCCACCTAATGTACCAGCTACAATCCTGGAAAATGAAGAAGAAAGCCAGGAAACTGATGACTTGGATGGTGCCATGAACATAGATGAAACTCAAGATAGTATGTCACAAGATCAGAATTTAGTACAAATGGAAGACACAGCAGACAATGAAATCATTGAAACTATTTCTACTGAACTTCCTGATGCCAAAAATTTCATCAAAATATTGACTACTACAGACACTGATGGCAATATTCTTCTGAAAGGTAGTGATAGAATCCAATATTTGACTGATAGTCAGCTAGTCGCAAATGAAGATGAAGATGGTGATGCATTGCCCCAAGAAGTGATATTCTGTGAAGGTGATGACTCTTCCCAGTTCCAAATCCTCAAATATGATGGATCAGAATTAGTCATAGAATATGCAGACGATAGCCAAATTGCTACAGTACTTCAACAAGAGGATGGAACATTCTTATGTGACTGTGGAGAGCAGTTTGAAGACTTGGCTGATTATGAGAAGCATCAGTTCAAACACAATCCTGCCGGAGATCACCTTTGTAACCTGTGTGGTAAAGGTTTTGAATCTGCAGAGATACTGACTGGACACATGTTACTTCATAGCAGTACAGGGCTCTTAATCACTTGCCCATTCTGTAACCAACTTATCAGACGCAATGCTTTAACACAGCACATTAAGTATGGTCATAACAACATCAAACCACGCTGTAATATCTGCTTCAAGACATTTGCAAACCCCAATAACTTAAAACGCCACATGATGATTCACAGTGGCATCAGGGAGTTTGAATGTGACATTTGTTTCAAAAGATTCCACCAGAAGATAACAATGCAAACTCATAGGTTAACACATATGAACCCGTTTTCTTGCAACCAGTGTGACATGACATTTGAGAACAAGACTGCACTGACCAATCACAAAGATACTGCTGAATGTACGAAGTCTAAAGTAATTAAAGTCAAAGAAGAACTTATGAAGACAGTAAAACAAGAAGTCACCACAAATCTTGGTAAGCTTCTTGGTTATGCTTGTTCGCTCTGCAAGAAAATGTTTTCAGTAGAATCAGCTTTAGAGCAACACATTGAGAGCACACATATAGTAGATCCCACAGAATTACTTTGTTCTGAATGCGGTGAAGTCCTGCCTTCTAAGAAAGACATGCAAACACACATACTGACTCATAAAAACCTAAAAGTAAAGAATGCAAAGAGATTTGAGTGCCGTATTTGTGGTAAAGGATGTTCAAGTCAGGCCATGCTTTTGATGCATGAGCGAGTGCATACAAATGAAAGGCCTTTTCCTTGCCAGCTGTGTTCTCTACGCTTTAAAACAAAAACTCATTTACGAACGCATCAGTTGACTCATACGAGAGAGAAGAAATTTGGATGTTCAGTTTGTATGAAATTCTTTGCCCTCAAAGGCAATTTAGTGGTACATCTTAGGACCCATACTGGCGAACGTCCCTATGTTTGCTCGTTATGTGGCGAAGCGTTCATAGACTCCAAATATTTGAAGAAACACAAACTAAAGAAACATGCTATAGAAAATGTTCCATGGAATCAATACTAGGAAATTCTGTGGTGCCTCTATAAAATATATTTTTATGTCATGGTGATGCGTTTTCTGTTGAAAGTGTATTAACTTAGTCCAGATTGTCTATTGTATGTATATACCATATCGTAATGTAATAAATACTCACCATTATCACAATACCTGATGTTTGTGAAGTGCTAATAAAAGGTACGATTTTATACTGAAATGACATATAAATATCTACCTACATCAAAATTATGTATGCTTGCTTTTTTACATTATATTGTGTAGCTAACCTAAGTGAGATAGATTTTACCAGATAAACCATATAAAAAAATCGTTGTTCATACAGATAAAACGTTCAAAAACCATAAAATGTCGTTCAGGCTCTCTATAGTTAAAACATCTGTTATTCTTTATTGTACAAACTAAAACAGATAACATAGATAAATATGTTGTGTATTTCATGATTTATAGCACCCCTAAAATCGGTTGTATACAGCATGGACATAATATATAATTAAAATAAATACATGACTATATAAATAAATATATACCATACATACATACTTATACGTCATGCATAGGAAATGCTTTTTGAGTCTTTGTTCAAAACCAAACATCGCAATAATAGACAAGGACAAAATAAATTTAATGTAAAGTAAGTTTGAAGACGTTTTATCTTTTTATGCATAAATAAATGGCCGAATACTTAAACGCCACTCAATATTTCAGACGCTTGATGTCATACGGAACTCGAGCGTCTCAACTGAGAGTGACTCAAATATAGGGTGGCGTTTAGTGTTCGACCATGTGTATTAAATCTCAACTCGCACAAATTCAGCAGCGATGCATTGTGCGATAATGCTATGGGAAAGAGTAATATAAAGACTGTCTGCTATAATTATGCAAAGCCTGGCTAGAGGCTTCTTATGGCTCCCTCAGATTGCTCCATGAAAGCAGCTATGTCTCCAGAAGATCACTGCAGAATGCCCATAAAAAAATCTGTACAAGACCGTTCTATAGCAGCAGTTCTATCTACACCTATGAAACGCTGCAATTTGCTGGTTTGGACTAAGTTTTTATTCACTAAGTCAGTCTTATATGTCGAAGTGCCGTGTACGTTGACACTATAATATAATTATATGTGAATATATGGTTACATACAAGTGCGGTGGATTTATATTGAATAATCCTCGATGGAATAAAACAGTTTGAATATGACATTTATTATGCTTGGACATGTATAATTTGTCAACTAGATTGTTTTCGATCATTATTATTAAGTGGTAATCCGACAATTTTACAGTGTATCATTGTTTACAACAAAATCAACTATTAAATTGCTTTATGTTTGTTAACAATAATTTTTTCAATCATAAGTCCTATGTTTAACAAGACATAGTCGATTTGTAAATACCATTATTTTCATAAATCTCCATGTTTTTTTTTATCAGTTAGGTTAATTTATCGCACGAACTTAAGCGTAATTATTTAATGTGTAAATATAGTCAGTAATGTATTCAGTTGGAAACTATGTTTTGGGGAGCCTTGTAAAGATCGGCGGTTACTGGCCTATGCGTGTTACCAGATCTATTTTCATTGAAGACTTGATTAAAGTAATATTCGTATGGTCACCGGTCACTCGTAAATGCAAATCAATAAGTGTGGGAAAGTATTTGTAGATGATTAAGCATACTTTTGATAGAAATAACGAGTGGCATGCATATTTTTGCATAATTATATACTAACCTTTGTGCATATGTGCGTGACCGGGGATCACACAACTTGTGAGATTATGTTATTGTATCTAAGGCCGGATTTAGAGATGCGGAGGCCCTGGGGCAACAGAAGTCGAGGCCTCTAATTATTTAGCAAATATAAACAATTATTTCAATGTAAGAACTGCTTGTTCCGTGTCACAACATATTTTCCCATATTCGTTAGAGAATACATAGGTACTGAGGGGGAGGCCCCGTGGTAGTAGATCCGGTTGCCTTCCACTAAATCTGCCGCTGATCGTATCCCAGGCATTGTAAAATTTAGGTGATTAATTGTTTCATACTAGTTGATGTAGTCGTTTTGGTAACACTGAAATACGCTTTTTCAAAGTAGGGTTTTTTGTTTTGTTTTGCAATATTCGAGTATCGAACAGCAAATAATTAATCTTTACATAATAATTATGATTGTTGTGGAGTCAGCATTCAAATGCGAGGCTTAAGATTGTGTAACCGCCTATCATTACGAAAGTTATAGACACGGCCTAAATTATGAATACTGTGTCTTACGGATTTTTCATAAAATGTACAGATGATCCACTTTTAAATTGTTGTGGAGCATGTTATTTCGTCAGATGTAAAACGGAGTGGTTACTTACTCTGTGGTCAAATGAAATACTTTGACATGTTTTTGTTTTCAATCTACTGAATTTTGACAGCGGAATAAAGTAATATCAATTTCATTTGTTTTATTTTAATTAACTGCTTCGTCTTGATTGTGAGACAATTTGAGAGGACATAGTAGACATAGCTACGTCGGCAACTTCCAGTTCTACAGATCTCAACAAAAGATAGGCATCAGGATCCGTAGAACTGGAAGTTGCCGACGTAGCTGAAAGGATTAGTAAACTGAAGTTGCAATGGGCGGGGCACATAGCTCGTAGAACTGATGTCCGTTGGGACAAAAAGATTCTCGAGTGGAGACCGCGCAGCGTGGGACGACCTGGTGAGATTCGTAACATGTAACCGCTCGTAGTGGAAATCAAGGGGGAGGCTTTTGTTAGCAGTGCGGGTCCTGTCGATGATATGTACTTGTTGAAATAAACAATAAATTATAATGAAATACTGAGCGTGATCCGGTGTCGGTTCGATAAACTACTACTACTAATCACTAGATGGCTTAAATTATTTTCAGTTATAAATTTATTGATACGTAATTCTGTTCTAAACGGTTCCAGTCTTTAAAGCCTTTGTAGGTAAGCAGAAAGAAAAACGGCCATGTTATATACAGAAATCACTTGTATGTATATAAAAATCCGCTTACTAGTCAGGATTATAAAAACATTTTAAGTAAAAAAACAGATGGCGCTAATACCGATAATGCAGAGATGAAATTTTCTTTTGTTCACACAGTAGTTCTGTTCGTGTCTCGTCGTGGATTAAATATCCTGCAAGACTACTGGTCTTTTGAAAGTCCGTGGAACAAGAGAGGCCTTTCAGATTATTTATATCTAAAAAGTTATAGAAATCTGACCGAAGTCTGGTTGCACTATAGAAATTACAGTCACCACTTCCCCGGTGAATAAAGACTTGCAGAATAATGCCTTATATGTAGGTACAAAATTCTGTAAAAGTCAGCGCACCGCTCAAGAGGGTAGGCTATTTTGGGGGGAATTTACCAGATAAGTAGGTACTCACCGCCTGTTGACCTTCAGTTGATCACGAAATGCTTTTGCTGCTTGAAATAGGTACTACTAAGTCTTTAACGAAACAGTCCTTCAAATATGTGCATTACAGGATATTTTCTGGAAGATGATGATGCCCGATAGTAATTTATACTTCATTGTCGTTAGAAATCGGAAAAAAGTAGATCAATTGATTTATACCTGTCTGCTAAAGTGTTAAACTCTGTCTTTAGCAACTTTTAGTTACCTGGGTATAACGTAATCTTCTATTTTACTGCCTCACCATCGTCCACGAATGACTGTTCTTCGAGATTTGTCCGACTCTTTTCGATCCCTTTCACGTTTCGTTTGTACTGGCCGAACAGTGTCATTTTTAGCCGACTTTAAAAACGAGGAGGTTCTCAATTCGACGCGTATTTTTTTTTGTATGTACCCCGATCACCCGAGATTTATAGCCGATTTGAGCATTTTTTTAATATTTGCATAATGCTTTCCAATTGGTCCCATATCAATTTTATTACATTTGATTGACTGGTTTTAGAGCGCGGTGGAGGTAGAAATGCCCATACAAAAGTAATACCAAAATCATTTCTAATTCAAACATATTTGCACCTTATTGTGCTATTATTCGGATTCGAATTATGTTTATCTAGGTTCGTACCTGAGTCTTTTTTTCAAATACGTACCCAAAGCGAAATGTAAGCGAATTGCAATTTTCATTTTTTTCTTAGAGTAAGAGTTACCTACAGCTAGAAGATTGCCAGACATAAATAACTATCGATTTTGAAGCCTTTAGATGAAAGAGCGTCGACATTAAAAAAGTCATGCTCAATATGGAATTCGGAATAGCCGTGGTGGTGGCCAAAAAAATCTTATCTATGCTTCAGCCTGCAGACGCAGCTCTACAAGCCCGAAGTGCAGGACTGAAAGACGCTATAACAATCATAAAGTGCGTTCAAGGTCAAATGACAAAACTGAGATCAGATTAAATGTATCATCTGGATGAAGCTAAGTCTATGACAAAGTGAACAGTGTAGCCAGCCACCTGATAAAAATAAAATGAACTAGTTAAACGCCCAAAAGGCACCAGATTGAAGTAAATTCTTCAAAGCGAAACGATACGTAAAATTTTTATACTTATACAGAAAATTGTCTCATTATTTAGCTTGCTTGAAATGTTAAGATAAAATAACTATCAAAATCTAAACATACCTACATACCTTAGGAGCCAATCATAATTAAAAATCTAAATCAACAATGAACACAATCACAACACAGTTGATATTAATGTGAGAATTTTAATTAATACATTATAAAAAAAAAAAACATATTCATCTAGTGTCCCTTTATAAAATCAAGTATGGCAAATAAAACTTGATTACTAATGGGTATGAGAAATATCTTCACGCTTTTATGTAATATAGTTAGATTATTGTATTTATGACTTCCAAACGACAGACCGTAAGATGAATCAACTTAAAAAATTGTTACCTACGTATAAACAACAAATAATACTATATAACAAGAGCAGTGATGGCCTAGTGGTTGAACGCTTCCCTTCCATGTAGGAGAGACTGAGTTCGATTCCGGCCCGCACCTCTGAATTTTCGAATTCATGTGCAGATCTAAATTGGATTATCACTTGCGTAAAATATCGTGAGGGACCCTGCACACCTGAGGGTACTTCAAAATGTTCTCAATGGTATGTGTAGTCCGCCGAGCCGCACTAGGCCAGCGTGGTGGACTAAGGACTAACCTTTCTCATCGTGAGAAAAGGCCCGTGCACAGCGATGGGAGAGTAATGGACTGATATAGGTACTATAAAAGACTATCAAAATGTATAGAAGCTATGTGTGTTACCTCGGGATTCAACAATAGTAACAGATATAAAAAGTGTCAATATAAATAAAATAAAAATTGTTTAGCAATTAATCAATAAAATTATGACTTCGGGCGAGATTCACAACAACAGCCCCGCATGAAATACATTTATCAGAATGGCGAGCGAATTTTTTCTTCAAAACGCACACGCACTACGTTTGTGCGTATCGTAACAAATTCTGTGATTGGCCGATGCCACGATACGCAACTCCTTTTCCTACGATTTTGTGCATTGCATGTAGCATAGTTATGGGGATATAGGGTGTCAAGCTTAATTTGTAGCCGTGTGTATAGAGAATAGAGATACAGAATCCATCTAGACTTTATCTTCAAAACCTTTTTTTTAACTTATAAATAGATTTTACAGTTTCTAAGAATTGTTAATTTAATTTATTTGACATGTAAGGAAATAAATTCACCTTTTTCGCCTTTCGACACGTCAAGTCATAAAAATTTGCGAAAAAGTTCGGTAAGTTACCGATAGTAATCGATAGCTTTGACCGTAGAGACTATTACTACCAATTATCTTTATAACAGGATCGTTAGGACTTCGCGACCGATTTTCGGCTATTTATGTTGAGACTGCAGGCATGGAGGCTTACCATGAGCTCTTAATACGAGTCAATTAAAGACCTCAACTGATTTGTTTTGATTATATGTACACACGGCTACATGTCAAGCTATAGATTTCCAGTATAAGCTGACCTTGAATAGGATAAGCGTTGGTATTCTTAAAATCTGTCGTTTAGCCCCTTTAGATAAAGCGTGATGGAAGTATTGTAATAATTCTTAATACTACTGATAACGAATGTGGTCACTTGTGTGAATTTTTCATTATATTCGCTGTAAAACAAAACTTTGTAGACATATTGTTATACGAGTAGCATAACAATATGTAATCCTAGTGTGGGGCAACACTAGGATTTCTCCTGTGTAGTGGGTGCTTTTGCAGACATGAATTCCACATTCAATACACCCAGTGTCAGAACAACCGCAGATCAAATATTTGTTCCGTGCGGGAATCGAACCCACGACCCGGTGCGCAGCAGCCGACTGTATCAGCCACTGCACCAACCATCATAAAAATAAATAAACAATACACATTGTTACAGACGTTATTCCGCTTTTTTGGTGTAAAATTTATACCTAACTATTTAGCCGTTATGGAGAGAATTGTCAATTTAGGTTAAAAATGCTTATTAATCTTGATTTTTTTCCAGCATTTGGGCAAACTTATTCTTAATTTTAAAGAATACGATTTATTTGCAATATCCTTAAATATAACATATATGTTTTCAAATAGCTATTGCACAAAAGGAATCGTCAGCAAAATTCTTTAAACCTACGCTATTTTTGCGATTTGAGCGATGTAATCCCCTTAATATAGGAATTTATAACCGCCACCGTCGAGAAAATTTGATGCATGCAAACATTCAAGTATACTACAAATTACCAAACGAAACAAACAAAGAAACCAAAGAATCAAATCCAAAACCAAGAATCAAGATAGAAAATAAGAAAATATAGAAAGAAAGACTTCAAAGATCCGTAAGGGCCCGTCCAACACGGCCACGTGTCGAAAACCGGCCGCCGGCATTTATTACTAGGCGCACATAACATTGTAAGCCAGATACAATTGAAAACCGTACGACGTTGCCACCATATTTTATAGATATTTTAATTTTTTTAAGAAATATTAATTATTATTTAGTATATTATAATAAAACACTTTTAAACGGATTCTATCGCGTATATTTTTGTTTTTCCTGACGTTTCGAACACTTCGTCGCAGGATGACTATGGTGACAGGCGTCGTTACAGATTTTAAAAAGTTATTTTATTTTATCTACCGTACAATTATAATCAAAAATTATTTCGACTCACAGTGTCTTGATGTTTTTTAGTGTGGTATTTAGTTTGGGACTTTACTATTTTAATAACTGGATTCCAAACTGGTGGTACCTGCCAGCCATCTTCTCTATTAAAATTTTAATTAATTTTTGATTATAATTGTACGGTAGATAAAATAAAATAACTTTTTAAAATCTGTAACGACGCCTGTCACCTTAGTCATCCTGCGACCACGAACCCTGCAAAGTGTTCGAAACGTCAGGAAAAACAAAAATCTAAAATATACGCGATAGAATCCGTTTAAAAGTGTTTTATTATAATGTGTAATACTCGCGAAAACCTAAGACATTATTATATATACCACACTAGGTTTTCTCCCGTGTCGTGGGTGCGTTTACAGACATGAATTCCACATACAATACACCCAGACCCGGAACAACTACCTGCAGATCAAATATTTGTTCCGTGCGGGAATCGAACCCACGACCCGGAGCGCAGCAGCCGCCTGTATCAGCCACTGCACCAACCGTGCCGTCAAAGATTGATTATTCTAAACACCGTACGACGTTGCCTTATACTTGACAATAGACATGACAGAAGCCATAATCTAAGAGAAGAAGAAGAAGAAGAACATTGAAAGCCATATTTAATTTATTGACGTGATAGTTGTCTGGCAGTTTAGGTATGTCATGCTCGCTCAAGTGTTCTGCTGATGGTGTCGTCGTGTATTGGGTCGCTAAGTTTCCCTGCAATATGGTTGAGCTAAGCGACGCTGATGCATGCGTCATGCTCGTGAACGGGTGCCGTCTGTTGGGACTGGTCAGCCAAATGCTGCCATGACAACTGAATCAAAACTTTAAAAAAAATACATTCAGGCTTGTTTTGTAGACTTTTTAAGAAGTTTAGACTCGTTTCTCCTACATTGTTTTCACATAACCTTGATTTTTACAACAATGTGCTCATAAAATATTATAACATTTAATATGATTTAAAAAGAGTAACCATGGAGTTTCTTGCCCGTTCTTCTCCATAGGAAATCCACATCTTGGAACGCGGCAATTAAAGTCTCGACGATTCATAAGTGCCTGTATATGGTTTACATGAATAAAATATTTATTATCTATCTATCTTTAAAGAAGTTCATAAAGAGTACAATATAGTGTTCCATCCGTTCGTCTATTCGAATTTACCGTTTGCACTGCAAGTACTGGGCGCACATAATAAAAACATCTGAGGCAGTATGATACCAAAATGTAGACGAGCGACCGTGAAAATTCACCCGCTTACGACTTACGTACCCCAACTAACATTACGTAACTACATATTACCAATGTACTTAATTTTTTATGCTGACACCCCGTATAGATTCAGAGGACAATGAAACAATTGAAGAATTGTTAAATGTTATTTATTGGACCGATGAACGGTTTACAAATTGTTGAATAAAATCATTTTATGCAAATTGTCCATAATTTTAAGAGCGTCTTCTTTTGCGTATGTTTTTAATCTTAAAATCAGAAATGTATTTACCATACATTTAATTAATTCTAATTGCGGTTTAGATTCACACTCCGCTAACTGTACTGGATGAGGAAAAGATCAAATATATGTATCTTTTGGTTTGGAATAAAAGTGTACAATAATTATATTTAACATGTATATCTTTATGAAATGCAGGCTACAATGACAGACGACGTCTTGAGTTTTTACCAGTGATTATTTTTGCCATTACTCTTTCATCGATTCATCCACAGGAATCCTATAAAAAATGTTTATTATAAACTAACGGTGCTGACAATTATCCAGTGACACATCCATGGACTACTTACTTATACTTTATCACTACTTCAGAAATTATGTTGCCAGTTCATCTGTGGAAAGATAAGCCGCAGCCTGAACTCGACTCTTTATCACAACCACGTCAGATCAGAAATATTAAAAACATTCACAGAGGATTCACAATAAATCTCCATCGCCATAATTACACCATCTTGTTTTTAAGGTGGCAAATGCTTGTTGCCGTCTAAAAGTTATGGAATATTACTAATAATATTTTTAATTCAATAAAACTTTGTTACATGATAGCGCTTACCACCATAACAATTTACCATATTGTTATAAAATTAGAGGACACTCCGCCAGCCAGATGCTCTCATGTGGGTCGATTTAATGCATACACTATTTTACAGTAAACTTTGATAGTATAATTTTGGATTTCTTTAAATATAATACAGTGTCCGATCCTGTTTAGGTAAGTTTTAATTTTGTTATTATTTTGGCCTGGCAAAATTAGGGGCGTAAGTAGTGCATTTTGACAGATGGAAGCATAAGTTCACGCTTAGACTCGTTTCTGAATCTCAGGGTGAGTCCTTTGGCCTTCATTTCGGCCGAATGAAATACACTGCTGGACACAGGCCTCCCCGAAAGATCACCACAACGACCGATATGGTGTGTTGTGTGCTCATTGTCAATCGTCCTTTGGCCATGTTTAGGTAATTCATCCATGGTGTTGTCAGTGCCGCAGGCTCGATATTTTGTCCGTTCGTCACTACAACTACCACAATTGTTAACACATCTATGCTTGTACCGACCGCTGTTGCCGGTGACCGCTTTAAAGTCATTCTCTCCGTGATGTGCCTAAAGGCGTGGCACCAATGGGCGGCTCTAGTGTGATCTTACGAGGACCTGGAGCCCCCTTAGGTGCCGGAGATCAACGCCCCAGTGGTATTAGCCGAACGAATAACGAAAGGAATGAATAAAAAAACATTGTCGAGTGTGAATTCACACGCGGTAGAGGTGAAACTTAGTATTTTGGTTAATTTGTAAGAAAATGAGATAAAAACATTATGGAGGTGGTAAACAGAGAGAGAGAGAAAGAGCGATTGATCGACAATCGGAAATAGGGAAACAATACAAACGTGTTTTATCTCATTCTCTCACAGCCTAACCCCTATAAATACATTTATAGTGGTCTCTATTTCGTTACAAATTTTCGTTTAATAAAATCCAATTGCCAAGGCCCCAAATAAACTTTCACTTAAAAAATTAAAAAGTGGTAGGCCTATAAGCCTGTAAGTATTTGATCAAATTATGGACCTCGTAAGTAAATAAGTAGTATAAATCAGTCGGTAATAGGCAATAGCAAATAATTAATTACGTAATGGTAGTAGTAGGTACTTCCAAGATATAAAAATACTTTGCATGTTTGTAAACAAAAGAAACCTCTATGCCAAATCCAATCGTTTCAATTTACCCCGTCTCTTTAAAATCAAACTACACGGCTCACACGACAAAGCATGGGCAATCAAAATCGTATAAGCGACGAGTGGTGAAACTATCGATATCCCTCTGATTTTTTATAAGTTAGATGGGTTGCCCGCGCTCTATGATCGCCCCCCCCCCCCCCCCCCGACCTATCGCCCCCCCCGACCCTTGCTCGCGCCGGCCCGTGCCGAGAAATCGAGTAGTAACAAAAGATCCCTATAAACCCCAATTAACCATTGATCCAGCAGTCCCTTATGATTATTACTATCCCAGTAACTCCCTGAGCCGAGGTCCGTGTCCCGCAGGGGACGCCCTCAGGCGCAGTTACTTAAATATAAAGAAAAGCTGGGCTGGAGGCTACTTAATACTTCGCCAATTTGCCCGGTTAAGCAGATATATCCCCCTTGGGATTACTGCGAGAAGCCCTACATAAAAAATAAAAAAATAAAAAATATATATATATTGCCCGGCTTCACTATTGCTATTCACAATATATATAATATACATATATATCGCTATTCAAAGCCCCGAAAACGGACGAGGCTTCGTCCTCCGCGCCGCCCTCTGCCCCTGTCCCCACAACGGCCACTTCCCAGGCCAGTCTTCCCCCTACCCCTACCCCCGCTAATTCCCAACCCCAATCCCAGCCCACCAAGGTCCCTAAAAAGGACAAAAAACCGCCCGCAATCTACATTCAGGCCAAGGACAAGTGGAATGACGTGTCCAAAATGTGTGTTGAACTAGGTATTAACTACCTAAGTGCCCGCACCACAGCCGTCGGCGTCAAAGTGGCAGTTCCCACTGCCCAAGACTTCAGGTCTTTGACCCGTGCCCTACAGGACCGCAGCGTGTATTTCCACACGTACTCCCTCGCCGAGGAACGCCCACTCCGGGTAGTCCTTAAAGGCATCCCCAAGGAGATCGACACCGACTCCATAAAAGACGACCTTCTGTCGCAAAGTATCCCCGTCCTCGAAGTTCATCACATGCACGCTGGTCGCAGTGGTGAAGCTTACGACATGGTCCTCGCCATATGCGAAAAGACCGCCGATAACGATCGGAAATTTTTTAATATTAAGACCGTATGCCACCTCTCAGGCATAAAAGTTGAACCTCCCCATCGTTATGGTCCTCCCGGGCAGTGTCACCGCTGCCAACTCTATGGCCACGCGCAGCGACACTGCTACGCCAAACCTAGGTGCGTTAAGTGCCTAGGTGACCACAGCACCTCCGACTGCGATCGCCCCAAAGATCGCACGCAATGCACTGAGCCCCCGAGTTGTGTGCTTTGCGGTGAGTCGGGTCATCCAGCGAACTATCGCGGATGCCCCAAAGCCCCGCGAGCCAACAACAAGGCTGCTAAGCGCAAAGCGGCTACCCAAGCCTTCGCGGCCGCCCACTATGCCTCTCAGGCCCCTCCCACGTCCCAACGACTCAGCCCTCAAAGGCCATCGCCATGGAACGCGCTGAATCATCAGCAAGCGTTCCCCGCCCTGAGGCCTAGTCTATTGACTCAACAGGCGACTCAGGCATCAGTGATTCCCTCGCTGATGACCGCCCCCGCTACGGCACCGTACCTTCCCGTGCCGTATAATCAACCCGCACCACAAGTGCACTCTCAGAGGGCCGCCCCTCCCTCACCCCAATCCACACCCCTTCTCAAAACCGACGACCTCTCAGTTTGCCTCGGTCTTCTCAACTCTGTCGACCCGAACAGAGTCGCCCAAATGGCCGCAGCCATTAGGGCAAACCAGGGCCAATACGGCCTCATGTTAGTACTCAGCGACTTCGCTGATGTCTCATCCGCCCTTCTCTCCTACCGCGTTCATCCGTAATGGATTCACAAAACAGGTGCAGAATAAAACCCCGATCCCTTAAAATAGGCATCTTCAATGCCAACAGCATTAATGGCCAAAAAGATGAAATCGCCTTATTCCTCCGCGACCACCTTATTGACATTATGTTGATACAAGAGACCTTTTTGAAACCCTCTCACAGGAACCCTAGAATTGCAAACTATGATATAGTGCGCAACGATAGGACCCACTCCCGTGGAGGAGGCACTCTTATTTACTATAAGAGATCCCTTTATTGCATGCCCCTAGATACCCCGTCCCTTACCAATCTAGAGGCATCTGTGTGCAGGATAGGCATGACAGGTCATCAACCGATCACTATAGTGTCGGCTTACCTAACCCCCAATGCCCAAGACGATCCAATCCAATCGGATCTCGAAGCACTCTTCGATCTAGGCGACTCCGTCATAGTGGCGGGAGATCTCAATGCCAAACATGAGTCTTGGAACTGTCTCACCCACAACTACAGAGGAAGTAAATTATACTCTCTCAGTAACCTCCTCAATTTTGACATCATCGCCCCGATGTATCCCACTCACTACCCCAGCAATGTTAATCATCGCCCGGATATACTCGACATAGCACTTCTAATGAATGTCAACCTCAAGTTGCATTCCATTGAAGTACTACAAGAGCTAGACTCCGATCACCGTCCTGTGATCCTTCACCTCACCTCCCGCTTTGGCCCCACGGACACAGGGCTACCCCCTCAGACCATTGTGACGACGGACTGGAGGAAAGTTAGGCAACGCCTCAACGACCCCTCGTCCGCTCAGTTAGATAGAATTCCCGAATGCATAACGTCAGTCGCAGACACGCTAGGCGCGATCGACTCCCTCACCGGGCATGTACAGTCCGTCGTGGACGAGTGTTCACGGCGAGTTCCTGCGATGGAAGACCATCGCATGAAACTCCCTGACGATGTACGTGCACTGATGACGGAGAAGAACGCAGCCCTTAGAGCGTACTCATCTTTTCCCAGCGAACCCAATCGCCTCTTTATGCGCCACCTGCAGCGTGCTGTCAAGGAACGTATTAAGGAGTGCCGAGAGGCTAACTGGGATAAGATGTTGGGTGACTTAGAGCCAACCCACCTTGCGTTCTGGCATCTGCAACGGAAACTCAAATTCGAAACATCCAATGCTGTCCCCCCCCTCAACCGTCCCAACCAAAGGCCGGCCTTTGATGACGACGAAAAATCCGAATGCCTAGCTGACAGTCTAGAAGCGCAATGTTCCCCAAGCACTCTACCTGTAGACCAAGCTCACCTCAAAAAGGTTGACGCTGAAGTCGAACGTAGAGCAGCTATACCGCCTGCCGAGGACCCTGACGACCCCCTCCCTCCGGTCACGGCAGACGAGGTCAGAAATCTCGTGAAAAAGATTCACCCTCGCAAAGCCCCCGGCTCTGACGGTATCACCAACAAGGTGATTAAACTCTTCCCCGAACGTCTTATCGCCTTAATGACCGTCATCTTCAATGCGGCATTAAACAATAACCTATTTCCGCATACGTGGAAACAGGCCACCGTTATCGGTATTCCCAAACCCGGTAAGCCCAAGTGCGAGCCTTCCAGCTATCGCCCCATAAGCCTTCTCAATTCTCTTGCGAAGATTTATGAGCGGATTATCTATTCCCGATTAAAGGATTTTGCCGATTCCAAGAAACTCATTCCCGACGAACAGTTTGGTTTTAGAACCAAACACTCGTGTGTACAACAAGTCCACCGACTAGTTGAACACATCACGTTCGGATTCTCACGCGGCATGATGACGGGAGTCCTCTTTTTCGATGTTGCGAAAGCATTTGACAAAGTCTGGCACAATGGCTTATTATATAAGTTGTATCAACTCGGAGTGCCTGACCGTCTCGTTCTCATCATACGAGACTTCTTGTCAAATCGCAGTTTCCGATATCGAATCACGGGCGCTCTCTCTTCCCCCCACCCCATTAGAGCCGGAGTCCCACAAGGATCCGTGCTAGCCCCACTATTGTTCACACTGTACACCAGTGACCTCCCCAAAAGACCTGCTAATACAACCCAATTAGCACTCTTCGCCGATGACACGGCCATTTTCTACTCTGGTCGCAGTCCCGATAATATAACTAAGATCCTCCAAGCCACAGCCAACGCCTACAGTAAATGGTTTAGGAAATGGCGGATCGAAGTTAACCCTATCAAAAGTAAAGCCGTCCTATTTTGCAAATTAGGCGACGACCACCCACGCTTCAGGGAGATCTCGATGCTGGGCCAATCGGTTCCTTGGGAACCGCACGCCAAGTATCTTGGAGTCACCCTAGACAAAAAACTGACCTTCATTCCCCACACAAAGATGGTGCGTGCCCGCGCTGCCTTTGTGCTTGGTCGCCTTCACTATATTCTGAACGCTCGTAGTAAATTATCCCTTAGAAATAAGGTGAGAATTTACACCACATGCATTCGACCCATCATGACCTATGCCAGTCCAGTGTTCGCACACGCCGAATCATACCCACTCCGTAGATTCGAAACCCTCCAAACCCGGTTCATGCGCAAGGCCACCGGAGCGCCTCTGTACATGCGAAACGACCAACTCCATTTCGACCTTAACTTGCCGACCATCAGGCAATTTATGAAACAAGCGTCTAAACGCTATCTCGATTCTGCCCTGTCCCACCCAAATCCCCTTGTAGTATCAGCCGCCGACTACGAACCCTCCCGTATCAGTAGAGTACGCCGCCCGAGGCACGTTCTGGTCGATCCAGACGATGAAATCACGTTAGATCACATGAAGAGACTCGCGTTGTCTCGTTCACTAAACACCCGACCGTTGTACCGCCCTCGCCGCCGAGGATGCCCGCCTCACCGACGTCGCGGAGGCCTATCGCCGCGTCACCTTCCCGTTCAAGTTAGCACTTCTCCCTCCCGTCTCTTGCTCGCGCCGGCCCGTGCCGAGCCTGTAGCTTTAAATGTCCCTTAAAACAACTTAAATAATACCGATCCAGCTGTCCCCAAAACAATAGCTTGTTGTCCCCAGCAACGCCCTAAGCCGAGGTCCGTGTCCCGCAGGGGGCGCCCTTAGCGAAAGTTGCTTAGTTTTTAATATTTAATTTAAGCCTGGCTGGAGGCCTCTTTTGGCTTCGCCAGCAAATGACCGGTTAAGCAACCACATTTCCCAGAAATGTATGCGAGAAGCCCAACAAATAAAAAAAAAAAAAAAAAAAAAATATCGCTATTCACTTAGTAACGTACCGAACAGTGTCGCGGCTGGGCGTCAGCCTTAAAAATGCCTGGCTGTGTTTATAGAACATTTACTCACGAATTTATACAGGCTGCATCTGTAAGAAAAAACATCATTATTTTCATGCGTAAATCTAGTTTGTTTTATTACGCGGTCTAATGGTGGCCCGCGCCAGGATGACACCGAACGAGCATGTTGCGCATAGCTGCTAATAACTGACTTAACTAAAGATGTATATTCCTCTCTTTCTAACAACCGGATTGCCGCAATTATCTCCCTTTCTTCATTGCTTTCCTCGAGCACTGTTTGAGAACTGGGCTTGTATGCTTTTGTAGCTTGGAGACCGTCAGTTGAGCAGTAGATTGTCAAACAGGATCCATTTCTCGTCACAGGTAACAATGTGGTTCAAAATTCCTTCGTTTCTGTGCCTTTTATAAAGCGCAAAAGGCCTCGACGCGCACGTTGCGCTGATGGTGGTTAAGTTCGTGGGGCACCCATTTGTCAAGCTTTTTACCTTGCCAATTTGACGGAAACGGACCAATATTGCTTTGATCCTAACGTCGAAAGCTTCTGCAAATTCAGCCGTACATTGAGCATCATCAGCTTCCATAATCGCCTTTAATTTGTAATTGTGGCCCAAAATTTTCGGACGACCACGAGGTTTGCGGCCGTCTATCCGAGCTCTAAACACTATTAATACCTTCAGAAAACATCTTAAACGGTACTTAGTCGATGCACAACGTGAGCTAGATATGGTAAATGCAAACATGTCGTTCATATGATTCGTAATGTAAGACTGGGGTATGCCGCGTGTTTACAATACAAACAAACATGTATGAGTGCGTTTCTAATCGTGTGGCTACCTTCAAATCCGAGTAACTCTCACTGACTGTTTTGACTGTTGCACTTGTCATCTTTCTTCTAGGTATGGGCTACTAGTGACTAAGTACTCCCCAGCCCAACTGAAGCTCTTGCTTCAGCCACTACTACATTTTCACCAGAATTGGATTATACTGAAACAAAACGGGGGTAAAAAGAAACGACTTCAATTACCTTTACGTTTACAAATAAAAAATAATGAATAGCTCCCGTTTTTTTCTGTAAAAGATGAATCGGAAGATTGATCGACTTACCTCTTTTTCGTGCATACTTATGAGTGTTTTCTTTCGTTTTCTCCTCTTCTTATTATTTATCTACCGCTTTCGGTTGTGATTGTGGTGGGTCCGACTTTGAAATTTTACGTTTAACCACACTTACACTAAATTTGTAACTTTATCTTCTTCATTTATCTATTTTATTCAAATATTATGTTTCTAAGGGCCGAATACTGAAACGCCATTCAACTCAGTCTGTCAGCCGAGTTCCCTTTAGTTTGGTACAGCCCCCAAATTAAAATGGAATTCTCAAACGCTACTCAAACGTTTTAAGACCATAATCAGCTCAGCGTCTCTTACATGTTTCTAATAGGGCAACATTATCTAGAAACAGTTTGTTCTCGATTACAATTTAATTACTTTTCAGTTTCACGCAGTATTTACGTAAATAGTAACAATTTTACATTACGCAAATGAATAGAAAAATTAGATCAATCAGTTAAGAATATATTTTGAGACTGAACTTTACATTTTTTTTAAGTTATAGCTGCAACATTACCTGTTCTGTCTGTTTCACTAAAAAAATAAATTAAACAGGGATCGTCAGAAACTTTACGTATAATGTAACGATTTTGTAACAGCTGACAATAGTTTAGTACCTATCACCAGTTTTACAATTAAGCAAATATATTTTTTATAAACATACATACATGATTGTGTTGATGAAAATAACGCGATGAACTAATCAAAAGATGCCACATTAAACGTGCGCTTTTAATTTAATGGAATCGTACGACGTTGCCGACATATTTATTAGATATGTTACATTTTTGGGAAATATTTTATGAATATTTAAAGATTGATTCATCTGAGCACCGTACAACGTCGCCTTATACTTGACATTGGCGAAATTGTGAAAGATACTTACAGAAGCCATGATCTAAGAAAAGAAGAAGATTGTGTTGAATGAAAACTTGTGATAATCTTAACATTATCAAGCAAAATGCCTCTCAGGCCCTGTCTAATTACTTTTACAGTTCTTGACTTTAGTGAAGTGTTGTGTGTGTACACTTTCAATCAATGGTTAATGTTGATGGTTGATATGTATAACTTAATGGTTGATATGTATCATTTCTTGTGACATTAAAGTACAATATTACACAGATATATACAGAACTGTAAATGTGTGAGCAGCATGTAGCCATTAATGTACATAAATTGCTCACTAAAATGTCTTACTGGTGGTGGCATTGTGTCAGGTCATTGGGTTCCCTACAATATGGTTGAGTTAAGCGATGCAGTTGTGTGAATGGGTATCATCTGTTGGGACTGGTCGGCTGTTAACTGCCATGGCAAATAAATTATAATAATATTATAGTATGTTCTACCTGTAATTCTTTACACATGAAACAATTTTTTCTCATTATATACTTTAACATAATTTGTATCCATCAACACTAATCTCAATTAATAGACATGAATTCGCTTTGTACTGACTCTTCTCCATAGGACTAACCAATTGGCATCATTCAACTTAAAGGTTTAATAATTGCATGTCCTATTTGAAATAAAAACTGACTTGACTATGCATTACTAATTCTTATTTATTATTATTTGTATATTGAATAAAGACTGGTGATATTGTAAACATTACAGTGATTATTGCTATTTCTAGTTTATTCTTTTTTATATAAATCCTATATTGAATAGAAATTGTGATATTGATAACATTAGGTTGACTATTGTTAATTATCGTTAAACAATACTGAGATTTCAAACTTTTATATTAAAATAAAACAATTGTTAATTAGAAAAATGTGTTTTAATTAATATTGTCCTCACAATAAAAAAACTAATTTCCTTAATGGGTCTGTTATTCAATAAGTTCCTCCTCAGTACTGTCTGAAGAACAACCTCTAGAGATGTATCCTGATTAGAAAGTGCACAATAAGTTTATAAGCTTCTTCAGCAGGAGTCCTTGTATTTAATAAAGGTGGTACTAAATAGCAGCGGCATGGATAATCACAATCACCAAAAAGCATCATGTTTTCGAAGTCGCAGCACTCTAGTTGTGCACACAAAGGTGAATCATTAAAACTTGTACTGTCATGTACAGAGCCTGGCCTTCTTGGAATTACATTTTTAATGCGCAGTCTTGCTTTACACACCATTTGGACATTCAAAGAAAAGTAACCCTTTGTTATGAAAGGTTTCAGCTTGAACTCCTGCAAACAATTTTTTGTTTCTATTAACACCTTTCAGTTTTTACTTACTTTCATTATAGAACAAGTAACTTGGTTATAAGATGGAACATACCTGGTGAATTTATTTTAATATGGGTACAGTCCACAGCACCCAATACTCTTGGAAATCCAGCTATTGTGTAAAATCATGTGCAACTTCTAAGCGTTTGCTAGGAGTTGGCATGTGAAGATGTTCACATTTTAATTCAGATATTTTAGCTGTTACTCTGTGCACAATTCGGTGAACAGTTGGTTGTTCCACACTAAATACATCTGGTATAATAGTTTTATAAATGCCTGTAGCATAAAACCGCAGAATTATCAGAAGCTGATTGATCTATTGACTGTAAAGCTCGATTGCGCTTTGTCAGAGGCTTGATAGCATCACAGATTACTATATTAGTAGTAGATAGCATTGCCTATCACTGAATCCAAGTCCAACACAGTTTCCTTGGAGATTCGGAACCGCATTAGAAACGATATCGTTGTATTTTTCACAGGCGTTAAGCCTTTTCACGTTTCTACGACTTCTTCTGGTAGTTTCTTCATCAGAAAGTGATGATAAGGACATTTCAATTTCTATTTATAACTTTTTACTGTACTTAAAACCATTTAAGATAGCTCTCGACCACTCTTAAATTCGACAGGTACTCAAGTTATATAAGACCTCGATTTGACAGCTGTCACGGCTTAAGTAACGTTTCAGTATACGAATTTTACATTGAATGGCATTTTAAGCGCAAGTTTAATTGGATCCCAAATTTATTTAAATGATGCTCTTAATAGACGTTTGAGTATACGAAAAACTAAGATAACGGCGCGCCAAACAGTAGAGCAGTGCTTAACGAGTTGAATGTCGTTTGAGTATTCGGCCGTTAGACGGAGACGCTTACAGTGAGCACCGCGCCGGGCCGCCGTTTCACACAACCAATTCTAACATTATATTAGGGATCTATTTTTTGTTGTTTTGTACTTATAACTCTATTCAACTTTTTATCGTATTTTCTTTTAGTTTTATATTTGGTTTTATTACCGTTTGTGATGTCTCACTTTGCTGTCAAATAAATAATTTCTTTCTTCTTTTCTTTTCTTACGCGTGCGAAGCCGGAACGTGTCGCTCGCTGGTACTTAATATTATTAAGTTATAACGTCTGTTAGCATTCCGTCCGTGGAATTATTTCGCATGTATGCCGTGCGATTCCACGCACGCAGCGAATCAGATAATTATTAAAATCCTAGGTTTCAATTCACCCCGTCTCATCTCAATCAAGAACCAGGCTCGCATAACAATGCAAGGGCTACCAAATTCGTCTACGCGAATGCGGATAGCGACAGTATCGATGTCCTTTCATATTTTTTTTGCAGTTTTAAACTTTGTGTTTACTTAGCTATTCAACTTGTACGTATACTTAATTCGCACTTATATTATATAAGACTTAATTAACATAAATTAAGTAATTTCATGATAAACGAGTAGGTATTTATTCAGTCTATTTTCGATTGCAAAACTTAGATCAACGTCAAATAGAACTTATTATTATTATGAAAAAGAGATTAGAGTCATCACGAGTACCTATTCATTTCCACAGACTGGAATTTGTTGCAAATTTTAACCAAAAGTAAAAATGGATTTATTTTAATCTGTATAAAAAAATGTCTGTATACATTTTACTTACATTTCTAAGTCCGACCTTTAAGAAATAGCTGGTCCCTGCTATCTTTTTAATTAAAATTGTGGCTCACCAAATAATTTGAGCAATAAAAGCGAAATAACTCCTTTCTTCCTAGTCACTAATCAGTCACTATGTGTCGCGTGTGAATTAAATTTTAACAATAAATAAAAGTAGCACAATGCAAAGTAGATATTGATTGCTTTGGCTTCCCTGTTTATTCCCTTAATTTGTATAATGCAGTTATTGTATTTTAGAATCTACAAGTCTGTTTGATTTTTTTTACTTGATGTAATTCACCTTGTCATGGCAGCAAATCTATCACGTCCATTATTGACGCTCTATCCGTAAAAGTAATAAAAGTACCAAGCGCCCAGAGAGAGCAAGACCTTGAGTTACGCTGTCTCGTTTTACGCGAACGCGGAGTTACGCGATTGGTCAATATTTCCCCGCTTCCCGCGGCGCTCCTCACTTTTCGCCCCGCCATTTGTAGTCACCTCGACACTGGCCAGACGCGTTTTGCGCGGATACATAACAAAATTTACGTTGTGTAATTTTGTTTATTTCTTTCATTTATATATGGACAACTGTGTGTTAAACGTCCCGATGTCGGTAAAACAAAGTAACCCTGACTGTTTTACGCCGGTCAGAAAAAGACATGCACTGACATTACAAGCAAAGGTCCATATAATAAAGGACTTTGACAGTGGTGAGAAAGCCTGTGAAATATCTAAGAAATACTTGCTGCCCGAATCTACTGTGAGATCGATCTTGAAAGACAAAAAACGTATTTTAGCCGCCGTCAAGAACGCTGCACTACTGAACGCGAGTACAATCCGCAGCCGCCACGGGATTATCTCCCAAGTGGAGTCTACGCTTAAGGTGTGGTGTGACAGTCAAATTAAAGATAATGTTACACTTACACAACATAATGTATGCGCTCAAGCTCTACGAATTTTTGAGTCACTGAAGTTATTGAACAATTCTGGTAAAAACGAGAAGTTTTTAGCAAGCAAGGGTTGGTACTTCCGTTTTAAACGTCGCTGCAACTGGAATCGAACCGCCGATGAACCTGAAGAACCATTAGGCTATGACGATATTGAAATTATAGAAGAAGCAAACTCTGAGCCAACGTTCGCTGATAAATTGAGAAAAATCATAGAAGATGGCGGCTACACTCCGCAAACGGTATTTAACGTGGACGAGACAGCTATCTATTGGAAGAAAATGCCTGATCGATGCTATCTCGGGCGCTTAGAAAAATCGTTGCCAGGATTCAAAGAATCTAAAGACCGTATCACAATAATGATCGGTGGAAACGCAGCAGGTGATATTAAATTAAAACCGCTTTTGGTATACCGGAATGAAAACCCGAAAGCATTACGTGGCAAATCTAAAGGCGGCTTACCTGTCATTTGGAAATCAAATCCTAAAGCGCACATGACCCCTTCCATATTCGAGGACTGGTTTGGCAACCATTTTATACCAGACGTAGAACGCTACTGCCATTCAAACAGTATTCCGTTTAAAGTTATGCTTATCATTGATAGCGCACCAGGCCATCCACCAGGCACTCTTATAGATTTCGATCATCGCGTGAGAGTTGTTTTCTTGCCTCCAGGCGGAACTTACTCAGTTCAACCGATGTACCAAGAAGTGGTCACAATATTCAAAGCCCAGTACACACGTCGTTTGTTTGTTCATCTCAACGATTTTCTGAAACAGCATGGTACATTATCTATTGAACAGGCCTGGAAGAGATATAATATTCTGGATGCGGTACGAATCATCATAGACTCTTGGGTAGGAGTCACTGAAAATGACTGGAAAAGTTCATGGGAAAAGATTTTTCCGGCTTTCTCTAATAACGAAAACGATTCATCAGAAGAATCGATACCAGAAGATAATAGAGTATCCCAAATAATCGAAGAAATTGTGAACCTTGCTGCACATATAGATATAAAAATAAACAGCAAAGATATCTGTGAGCTGTTAGAATCGCATAACAAAGAACCTACAAATGAAGAACTTGAAGAAATGCAAGAGCAAAATGTTAAAGAAGAATTAGATACTTCAGATTATATACAAGAAGAGAGCATGAGTATTAACAAATTGACGGAAGCACTCGGCCATATTAAAACAGGTTTACAAATTTTGATAGATATAGACTCCAATGAACAGCGAGCTCGTGATGCGAGACTATGGATCTCGAAATTATTACAACCTTATGAAGAAGTCCGGAATGAAAAGATAAAGAGAACGGCTTGTCTTGATATATCGCTAGAAACTACCCCGTCAACTTCATATAAACATTCCTAGTTCATACTGCTACGTACCTACGTGAATCACTTTTATTATTATTTCTTATTCCATTCAAAATTCATTATTAATTCATCATATCATATCGGCCATTTATACGTCCACTGCTGAACAAAGGCCTCCCCACAGATTTTCACAACTATGTCATCATTTTGGGGGGTATTTGCCAATACTCACCACGCCCGGCAGGCGGGTTGGTGAGCGCAGTATGGTTACCGTTTCACAGAAGGGACGCTGCTGCCCATCCCTCTGGTTTAGATTCCCTTAGTCGCCTTTTACGACATCCACGGGAGGAGTTGGAGTGGTGCTATATTCTTAATCCGGACACCACACGGAATTACTAATTGTAACTTCGAATTTGGAATAAATGATATTAAGAGATAAATACTTTATTTACATCCCCAGCTAATGAAACGAAAAAACCCGGTGTGAGATCTTTACGTTAGAATACCAAAGGCCTTTAATAACTCCGTGAGACACTATAATTTGAAGCCGACTAATGGACGCTAGAGGGATGGGCAGCAGCGTCCTTTCTGTGGAATAGTACCCATACTGCGCTCACCAACCCGCCTGACAAGTGTAGTGAGTACTGGCAAATTCCCCCCAAAATGATGACACAATTGTGGAAATCTTTGGATCTTACGTACCCTTTGTTCAGCAGTGGACGTACTTTGTCTATAATGATGATCGCAAAGGTACTATTTTTTCGATATAATAGTCATATTTGGTTTCTGTATGTTTTGCACTATTCTGGCAATCGACGGCACGGTTGCCGGTTGTATGAAACTTACAGGTAATTGTTGTTTGTGAATGTGGATTATACATACATATGACTGTATCTATGATACTACAGGAAATATACTAAACCGATATAACTTTAAAAAAACAGTTAAGCAGTGTAGGTCATTGACGGTTTTCGTTGCAATGTAAAGGGGCCTACTCAAAGCCCTGCCTGCAGGGCCGTACATGCAGAATCGCCGATAAATATCGGCTCTGCAAACATTCACACTATACAATCCGGCAGAAATACTGCATGTAGGGCCAATTTTTTTTTTTATTGGTGCCCAGTGGAAATACTTCATGAACTTCCTTCGCCCCGGGGAAGGACGAAGGGGTATGCCGGACTCCTACCGGCTAAAACCACTGGAGCGGTTATCTTCGGCCCGTGAGGGAGGCTCCAGGTCCTCGTATGATCACACTAGAGCCGCCCACTGGTGCCACGCCTATTGGCACATCTCGGAGAGGGTGACTGTAAAGCGGTCACCCCCCCGGGGGGATTGTAAGGGATCCCCCAAAGCGTCCCACGGCTGCATGTAGGGCCCTGCAAGCAGTGCTTTGAGCAGGCAGTTTAATAAAACCCTTTTTTCGTTAAATAACAGACAAAATTAAGTTTTTCATCAGGTTTAAAAAAAGCTGTATTATCGTTTGTTAAAATAAAATTGAATTCGTTTTTTGAAACAATTCTTTAGTCAATGATCCACATTACATAAGTTTTTGAAATCACTTCGATTGTCAATGGCATATAATATTTTCAGAAATTTCAGTTTGCTCGTGACCACGGACGCTGCAAAGTGTTCGAAACGTCGAGCTAATTAACATTAGTATTTTATTTTATATGTTTATCCTGCATACGTTTATGTTCCACTATACAAAGGTGTTGCTTAATCGTGTATTGCACGTATGATTTTTTCAGGTAGTATTATGAACAAGTGTGAGTACGAGTATATAGGGTAGAACAATATGATATTGTTTATTTTATATTTCAGATATTTGTGTATTAATAATATAATAATTGTATATGCTAGGTCTGCACGTTGCACGCATATATGCTGTACGTAAGTATATAGAATGAATTAATTAAACGCGATATATTTCCGCAAGCTACTTCAATTCAATAATATTTTCAACTTGTTTTTAACCAATGGAAAACAGTTCATTATTTCTGATAAAAAAGTTATTGTAAAATGTCGATCGTTGATTCAATACCCACCGCTCGTAGCCAGTAGATATGCACTCTGTACTGATAACATCCTGTCAGAAACAAGTTTCTATCAAGGTTGCGGAGTTCAGGCAACGGTCGCTCCGCGTACAGACCCACAGAGTAGTTACATTATTCGGTGGCTTTTTTCTCACGCTGACCGTGCCTCTGGTTTAGATTCCCTTAGTCGCCTTTTACGTCATCCACGGGAGGAAATCGAGTGGAGCTATATTCTTAATCCGGACACCACACGTCCACGGGTAACACTGTTTAATTTCGGGATAATATGTCCCGTAGATATTTGCATACATAATACTTTCCACCTCTATACTAATCATATTTTCATAGTTTCGATTTACTCATAATTGTTTTTTAAACCTTGAAACAAACCTATGCTTTCTAGTGTATGCAGTTGACAAACATAAATCTCATATGGACAAACGCTCAAATCCGAAACAACTAACTGTAGATCATACTTAGGTTTGTTCCGTGCGGGAATCGAATCCGCGATACGTGGCAGTAAGCCAATCGCTTACCTAGCCACTACGCCAACCGGCTTCGTCGTTGATTACGTATTAAAGATACATCTAAATCACGTTTATTTTATAATGCTAAATAAGATAAGATCAGATTATATGCATAAAAATTACACTTTTGAACCTAACTGGGTCAAGTAATTTTAATTTTGTACTAAACTAATTTTAATTTTGTATTCAGGAATTGCAGAATACAATACTTTGTGTAGGTTTTTATTATTATTTTTATTTTCTACATGTCTCTCTTTTCACGGAGGGGGAACCCGGTCTTTTGACAGGCTTACGCGGGGACATAGGTCCAACACGCAGAGGCCCTTTAGCCCTTTTTATTTTTATTATTATTTAATTAGAATATTATTTTTATAATTAAAAATATACACACTATTTATTTCATACCTAAACTAATATTCTCTATATTTATTGTTTCCGAGGGGTCTGGCGCTGTACGCCGAGATACAGGACTCGTCCTAGTTCGGCTACAAATGCTACTATGTGGTGCATGACAATACTAGCCTATAAGGGTGAGATTCAGAAACGAGTCTAAGGGTGAGATTCAGAAACGAGTCTAAGCTAAGTTCACGCTTCCATCTGTCAAAATTAGGGGCGTAAGTAGTGCATTTTGACATATGGAAGCGTAGGTTCACGCTTAGACTCGTTTCTGAATCTCACCCTAAGTCTTTGCAACAAGTTTTTGTATAATTTTTTGGTGAAATAAACGTTATTATTATTAAACTTAATAAAAATAATTATGTAAAGTAAAAAGTGAGCTTTTAAGCGTCTAGGTCGACATTTCAAAGTTAGTTAACTGAACTATCGCGTCGGTAGCGCCATCTATCTTTAAGGTAGTAAAGCAGAAATAAAATCCGTGCAGCTGGTGGCGGTACCGTATTACCTCGTCGCAATATTCAAAAGTACTAGGATTATATGACTTTGTAGGGGTTTAGTCTTGTCACAAATTCACAACCGTATTTCGCGATTGTAATTTTTTTCTTATTTTTAAGGTTTAGGTAGATAGATAGGTGAACAATATGTACCAAAATATTTGAGGTTTGGAAACATTTTAAAACAGCTTTAGAACGTAGATATTTTTATATGTCGCTAAAAAAAGCGCGAGTGTAAAGATTATTTGCACCTCGCCCGCGAACACCGTACCCCCAGCCAAGGCATGTAGAATGAACACCGTGGGGGTTTGAGCCAGTAAGAGTATGGCACGCCCTTTCGCCTTTGCCCCAGGGCGGAGGAAGACATGAAATAAAAATAGACTAAGAAATGAGTTCTTTTTTAACGTCAACAAAAGATAGCAACTCATAAGCCCACCTTTCACCGCCTCCTAGTGTTTTAAGCTGGAGAGAAGAAACGGCGGAACAAACTCCCCAGAACATGAAGATCTCCCCACAAAAAAAGGGGAGGCTGATGTCTAGCAGTGGACGTTTTTTGGCTGAAATGATGATGCTCATGATGAGTATTTAGTGGAGTACTAAAAATAACCGTGTCTTACACCGTGTAAACAACCGCCCGACTTAACTAATAACAAATAACTGAGGTACATGCTGCCCACATGTTTACACGCAGCAAGTAAAAGTTATATTACTTTCATAATTTGATCTACTTATATTATTTTGGAATAAATTGTGTTGATTGAAAATTATGCCTATACCATATATAAGTAATAATTAATCACTCTAAACCCAACTCCAACGTTAATTCGATTTGTACGTAAAATACAAGCGACCATCTTACCCCAACGTTTTCGTCGATATAAACTGTGACTACCAGGCGTCCATAACCAGTTAGGATACCTCCTCGTAGTTCTGAAATTTCTATCAACAGTGACATCTTGTTACTCACTGATGAACTACATAGCTTTAAAAGCAGTTCCAGTCTACCTCTACGTACGATGAGTTATTATATAATAATGTGCAAAGAATAATTAAAAGAAAACGAAAAATATTATTATCGGAATATACCTGTATATATATATTATATAAAGCTACAATTCGAACCTCGCATTGGGTACTAGGTACTTGCCAAATAAATAATTTACATATTTTGTTGTTGTTGACATGATATATTATATGTAATTTATTACTCACCGATGTTTCGGACTTGGCACCGAGTGGGCCATATTACCCTGACATATTTCGTTCGAACAACTTTGAATACCAGGCAACCATAACAGTATAAATAGCGATATGTTTTCAAACAGTAGCGATTGCGTCAGTGCTTACGTACGTCCCAATTCACCCCGTCACATTTGCCCGTGGACTTTGCAAATACCAGGCTTGCATGATAGTAAAGGAGATTTAATATATGTAGCCAGCATTCTTGGTCTCAGTAAAGGAGATTTAATGTATGTAGCCAGCATTCTTGGTCTCAAATTATTAACTTTTCTTGATCATTGGATCAATAATTGGTTCTTATATGGTCTACTTATTAATCTTATTATAAATTTATTATAATAAATAATAATATATTTAGATTCTGTATGGATCTGGTTATGCCGAAGCCGCCGCCACTAAGTAGAAACTAATTACTACTCGGTCGCCGCGCGCCGCTCACCTCAGTGGTCTGTAGTTGGGGTAGGGACGTAGGGTTGCCAGATGGGAAGACTACAATCATCATACATCATACCGGCCATAGGACGGCCACTGCTGAACGGAGGCCTCCCCCATAGATTTCCACAATTCTGCCATCATTTGGGGGGAATTTGCTAGTACTCACCGCGCTTGGCAGGCGGGTTTGTAAGCGCAGTAAGGCTTACTGTACCACAGAAGGGACGCTACTGCCCATCCTCTGGATTAGAGTCCCTAACGGCCGATTACTCAATTTGAGCCACCTGGTTTTTTACCAAAAACAGGTTTCTCCAATAGTTAAAGCGGGGACTTAACGTTAAATGGCGTTTGAGTATTCGGCCGTTAGTCGGCTTTTACGACATCCACGGGTGGAGTTGGAGTGGTGCTATATTCTTAATCCGAACCAATGCGCAAAACTTAGTCTCGCTATATGTAGGTATAAAGCTATAAAACTAAACACCTATGCTGTAAGAAAGAAGATACAAAAACTACAAGAGTAAAAGAGATAGCTATCTAAAATGACTGAAAAAACACATTTTTTTTTTCTTTTTTACAGACAGGACGTCTTGGGCGAACTGATTGCGAGGTGCTACAATTGAGGGAGTTTTGGTTCTTACTTTTGGCGTGCATGTAACATATCTACTTCTTTTAATATATAATATCATTGATCTGCACCAAAATTATTTACATTTTTGGCACATTACGAGCATCATGAGTTCATGACTTAGGTAGGTTAATAATAATAATTTGAGACATAATAGATGTCGTATGATTATCTCGATGCACAGTGCATATCGTTCTCTCTGCTATACGTAGTATACTTTACCGGGTTCGTTATCTTTTTTATTTTATACTTAATTAAACCTTCTTCTGCTACTGTACTGCAATTGCAACATATAGATTGAAGTGGTGGCGTTCCGTTCAGTCGGAGTGATTGTGAAAGCGCGTGGTAATTTTAAATTTCTGACTAGTTAAGAAGGTGTTCGTCGGGACAATTTGTATTTTATCGGGATTCTGGACATCATATAAAATGTGGGACATTCCAGAGGAATCCCGCCAATCTGGGAACCCCAATTGGGAGACTACAGCCTAATACTGAAAAGCCAGTTAATATTAAGTCCAGTTTTAACTATTCGAGCAACCTGTTTTCGGTAGGAAACCGGGTTGAAACGCCACCAGAAACAGCCAACACAGGGAAACGATGAACAGAAACAGGCCTGAGACGGCGGTGCGTGTGTTCTGCGCGAGCCTCCCTGTAGATAATGTACTGCCAGCCAGGTCGCACACAGATGGGGCCCGGGTTTACAGTAGGTATAATGCTAACAAAGCGAACACCTGACCCCCAGGCAGAGGCTAGTGGAAGGACACCGTGGGGTTTTGGCCGGTAAGAGTCCGGCATGCCCCTCCACCCTTCCCAAGGCGGAGGAAGACCACGAGGATTGCACCAAGACAAAAATAAAATGAAGAGTTCCACTATCCACCTCCTTGCTCCATCATTAAATCAATTCGATGATATCGATAATACATGCAAAGTTTCAAATCGATACATTTAGAAGTACCTAAATTAAAATAAGGTTAAAATTGAATTGTTTAGATAGTTACAAGCGAAGTTAATAAAAGCGTTGTTAATCCTATTATCTCAAATATTAAGTTGTACCATCTGTATCTGTGTGTACCAGTATCATCCGTACAATATACTCTGCAACAATTGTGACGTCAGAATCCCGTCTACCGTGACCATCCGGATTTGCCCCGTCACATTCGCCCATGGATACGGCGAGGACTAGGCGAACATAAGAAATTAGAGCTGTGAACTCGATGTTAACGGTGCGTTTGCAGAGCGCGTGGACAAACAGCAATAATGTTGCAGAATAGAACTACATTTGGTGACAATCAATAGGTAAAAATGATGGCATATCAAAATTATGGTCCTGCGATCGGTAGGAACCACATAGTGTAACCGATTATAGGTCAATTAAAATTTAGAAGCAAAATAATTTATTCGAACCTTATTAATGATGCCTTATTTGTTTTTCGTTAAATGTAAAAACCGTTTTTGTGTTTAACTGAAACAACAAGAAACTTAAATGTATTCAGATAACCTATTCTTTAACAATTCTTCATTATTTGTGTCGATTTAATAACCTTACCAAGTTACCAGTGACATCTTTTGTGAAATGAGTGAATCAAGTAGGAAGGTATTTGGCCTCGCTTGACTTTTCGAAATAATTGATGCCTTGCATTCTTACTCTCACTAAAAATATATTTCATAGTTCATACTAGAGGGCACAGCAGTATAGACGGTGCCGTTTAAACCCACGGCTAAAAATATTTTAATCCCGTGGGCAAATATGGCTAAATAAGTTTCGAGGAACACCTGTTTAAGGTGTGTGTTGTACGTCAGTGAACTTTTTCTTTATGTACAGTAAAATGGGGCTATTTGCGAACCACGGGTCTAATTGGGAATTCGAACAAGGAATACTATTTTGCTTCTCATATAGATAAAATGATTGGCTGGTCGAAAGCATTATGTACGATTTGAATTAGACACTGATTTTCAGTACTCATATTTCCAAAAATATGTAAAGAAACTACAAACAGTTCGTGGTACCAATTAGCCCCAGGCTTCCCAAATAGCCCCATCTTACCGTAAATATTTATTAGTATGTAGTTACGAAGGTATCCATATATATTTTTTTAATCATTGTTATGTTTAATGAGTAGAAAGAAATATAAAAAAGCGATTCAAATTGGGCTCCAGCGAGCCCTACTTGGGAATGGAGAGAGTGTAGAGATTGAGAGTACAGACCGCGTATGGGCAAACGTAGTGTGGGACGCCCACCGGCTAGACGGATGGATGACCTGAAGAAGGTTGCTGGGTTCGGCTGGATGCGAAATGCTGATGACCGGGTGTTGTGTGTGGCGCGCGCTGGGAGAGGCCTATGTCCAGCAGTGGATATAGGCTGATGATAGATTGATTGATTGAGGTCTACTTCGAACCCATTAAAGTTATCTCCGTTGATGGTTTCAGGTTTGTCAACGGAAACTAGAATATCATCATTTCGGTCGAATGAAATCCACTGCTGGACACAGGCCTCCCCCAAAGTACACCACAACGACCGATATGGGTGTGTTGGGGCTCGTTGGGGGGTTTTGCCATAATCGCCACGCTTGGCAGACGGGTTGGCGATCGCAGTTGTGTTGTTAATGTACTCGAAGGACGCTGCTGCCCATCCTCTGATTAATCCCTTAGTCGACTTTTACGACACCCACAGGAGGAGATGGGGTGGTGGTATTCTGAGCCGGCACCACACGGCAAAGCCGGCACCACACGGCAACTAGAATATAGTTAAATAATATTTCTTAGCTATCATAAAAAATATATCTAATACACAACAAATTCGTCGGTTAATGTATTCAACATTTCGACGTTATGTTTAACTTTATAATACGCTATTACCATGATATTAATTATTAAAAAAATACGCGTACACATGCTTTTAAGCATAATGGATACATGGGCACTTGTTTCATAGGAGTATGTATGAAAGGTGTTTATTTACATTGTGTCGATCTTTATTGCTGTGGATATGTGCGATATACTAAATAATATATGGAACGATGTCGATGCGGCGCTCTGTGGCGGGCCGTCGCGTCACCCACCCGTGCCACTCGCCTGACCTCCGAACTCCGGTGAATCATTGGGTAATGTACTGATAGCGCGAGCGAATGATCTTTATAATAGGAAAAAGAGGTGTATTTGGACAAATGTTATTCGCATGTTTAACATTTAGCAACCCAATATTCGTTCGGAACTCTTCTCGAAGTTATTAACGAGTATGTCTTCCTAGGTCAAACCGTATTCTAAGTGTAAGAATTTAGCAACCAGTGTGTGTTACCAGCGATGGCAATTGAGATGTGTTCACTCACTTTGGGCCTCATAAAAAAATTCAAGTTCACTGAGCAAACTATGGAGTGAGTTATGCTTGGTATTTCTCTACGAGATCCAATTAGAAATGGGGAGATCCATAGAAGAACTAAAGTTGCCGATCTAACTAAAGGATACGTAAGATGTCGTGGCAATGGGCGAGACACGTATAGAACTATGTTCACATGCTTACAGCTGCTTTGTTCAGTCAAGTCAGCAGCGCTGCCGTATAACGTGCGGTTTTTGGGCGCGTATAAAATACAAAGTATCAAGCAGGTTTATCCATAGATAACTAAGTAGGGGCGTGTCATCTCAAGCTTAGTAATATGAGAAATCTGAAAATTATTCATATCCAGTATCAAGAAGATTTAATCGAAGTTCATACGTGGTGAGTGGCATAGGCGCTCGGCTGTTTTGATCCCGCGGGCGGATTACGCAAGTCGCAGACGGTTTGCGACAGGCGTATATCGCGCAGACGCCGCTCTCAAACGTCATTTTGTATTACATATTTGCCGATAGCGAATAAACATGCGAAGATCTCTGACGCAAACATTGTCGGATGATCAATTCACAAAAATTTGCTTCCTTGCCTTTCAATTTCAGGCGATTTGTACCGGTGAATCTGCTGCGTGATAGCTGCTGTCGCGTCAGCTATGGCTATTTATCGCTAATCAGGGTGCCGGGCAGGCCACGCTCCATATCGCATGTAAACTATAATATTTATAATACATTATACGAACTACGAAGTTCTTAGCGTTAACAAGATGGGCCACTATATCACGAGGCGGAACTCTTTTCTTCGACATAAATATATGCTGTATTTAGTTCTAATTTGCATGTATAAAGGAAAGCCGTCGTTGGTTCCGTCTGCTTAATCTAATCAAGGAATAAAGACAAGAGATGTGCTTATCTAAAATACATAGAAGTGTTTGAGTGTGAACAGCTAGCCTTCACAGCTCTGCAAATTTATTCACGGGCTGTTTTTGTGTCACATTAATCTTTATTTTCACAGTTAACTGCCGAGTATAAGCTCCTCCCCAATATGCATCAAGTTACTTCTACAACAAGCTGTCAAAGGCATCTTCATCGTCTTTCTTTCTATATTACATATCGAAGTACAGTTAGCACGTGGTGAGTACATCGTCACTAGGTGTTTTGTTCGGGTCGACCTGGGAACAAAACACCTAGCAGGCAGTGCTATCTATACAAATAAATAAAATGGTGTCTGTTTGTAATGTCAAAATAACAGCTTTTTAGTAAATGCTTTTATGACAGTATATACGGTACAAATAACGTAAAAACAGTTTTTTAATTTATTGCCTGTCTTTATTTTCTCCGAAACGGCTTGACCGTTTTGACGGGAATTTCGGGAATTTAAACGGTGGGTGAAACCACCCGACAAAGATAGTGTAAAATATTAATCAACTAAATATAAAGTGC
This sequence comes from Diloba caeruleocephala, assembly GCA_947459985.1. Taxonomy (NCBI): domain Eukaryota; kingdom Metazoa; phylum Arthropoda; class Insecta; order Lepidoptera; family Noctuidae; genus Diloba; species Diloba caeruleocephala. Next base: position 6,232,871 of record OX381627.1, on the reverse strand, counting down.
CAAGAAGGTTTCGTCGCAGTAGCACGTGGTGAGTGGCGCTGGCGCGCGGCTGCTTTGTTCCGGGGCTGGCGGGTGACGCGCGTTCCGACCGCCAGTAATATAGGGTTGCCAGACGGGTAATGAAAATAACCACAACTAACTACAGCGGGTTCAATCCCGCACGGAACAAATATTGTGTGTGGAATTCATGTTTGTAAACGCACCCACGACACAGGAGAAATCCTAGTGTGAAGCAAACTTATATTTAAAGAAAATAAATAAAAAAGCGCTTATTCGTACTGGTACTGCCACAGTCATCTCCCGGAACTTATGTAAATTGTCATCTATTACTACTATTATATTATCTTGGCCAAGCACAACCAACTGAGGTAGCGGGGCCGTGATTGACGGTAAGCTTCGTGAGACTAGTCCAATAAAAGATCAAAACATCTATTAAATGTGATTTTGTAGTAAAGCACATAACCGACATAACCAAAGTGAACCATCACAAAATACAAACAAATAATTATCAGTAATAACAGTAAAATATTCTTCATTATTCGTATCAGTAAAAAAATATAAAAGTACTAACTCATTCGCCAGCCCTACCACAACCGGGGCGGGCCGATAACAATATCGCTGAGTGCGCGCGTCGACTCGCGCCGAGTGTCCGCCGCCTAATTTACTCCTGCCGGGTTCTGCCACCCTGGTACTTGCGACACAACAGCGCTCGCTTTCTTGCATCCGTTGCGGAAATATACTTTGCGCGCTATCGAAAGTGCAGAGTAGGTGACACGCTCTCCGCGTTTTTGTAATCATATATGGAGCTTCTGAGATCCTAGTTCATTTAGTACTGTACAACGGTTGTGCTTGTTCTTTAGTGCTATTCTATAAAATCAGAACACGGTCTCGCTGGTCGCCTCACTCGCATTACTAATAATAATTATTACTATAGGAACACTGTTGTTGTATTTTACAAAATATGTACTTCACATATTGCTAGGTAGCGGTAAGTCCTGACTCGTTCGGAAACATTTAAAGATATATAAAAAAGTTACATTTAATTATTGCCTCACTACACGGTCCTATCTGAAAACCAGCGCTGTAACGTTCCACCGTTGCAGCATATGCTGAGATAGGGACCATTGTTGTCCTCGTACAGCATTCTTTTGTTCGTAAAAGTAACTGTTTTTCTTTTATTCCGTTCTGTAAGTGTTGTCCGAGTCCAAAATAAATATCTTTCTTTCTTTCTTTCTTTAGGTACTTTAAATACCTTCGATCCTTCGGTGCGCCCCATGGATTTCAGTGTAACCACTTTGGTTATATATTCCCCCGGTGTATAATGTGTGGATGGAGTATTTCGTAACACCGAACCGATCTTATCCTTACCCTTCTGATAGTAGAGCATGAAGGCAGGTTGTCTGCTTACTTCTGAATGCAGCTGCATCTCTTAGTCGGCTGCTTCAAATGTTGACTCACTTGGTAACGTTATTTTGGCACCAGCGCTGCAGCAACAGCTCGAAGGATTACAGATGTGTATGGCGCAGCTTCCTACTGCAAAAGAAACCACAGTAATATTTTAGTTCCATCGTTTTCGTTCTGGAAATTTTAACCTACAGAACAAGCACCGTGGGCGGCCGGAGACCCAACTTAATAATGAAGAATTAAAAGTGACCCCGGAAGTGGATCCATCCCAAACCACGTCAGAGTTAGCAGCAGGCTTCGGTGTGAGTGATAAAACAGCTTTAATTCACTTGGAAACAAATCGGAAAAGTGAAAAAGCTCGAAAAATGAGTACCGCATGAATTTAATGCATTGAACCCGGGAGAACCGGCTAAATCCTACCCCAAGCGAAAGTTGACTCAGATAAAGGTACTGGTGAGTGTTTAGTGGATCAGTGCTGGTGTCATCCACTATAGCTTCCTAAGATCTGGCCAGACAATTACGGCAGACGTGTATCGTCAACAATTGCAAACCATGATGGAAAAGAGAGAGAACCGTTAAACAACCGAGGCTTGTCAATTGCTCTAGCCCACTGTTGCTTCAGGACAACGCTAGACCACACAGTGCACGACAGACGGTCGCTAAATAAGAGGAGTTGTAATTGGAATGTCTCCAACCTCCAACAGATTACCTCACTTTCCGGAATTTGTTTTCCTTGCAAATCAATTCCGATAAGGCAGTCCAAACTGCCTTCAAAAATTTTATATATATTAAAGGAATCAATGTACTACCTATGAAATGGCAAAAGTACATAGATAGCAATGGTTCATACCATTGGTAATTTTATTTTTTCATGTTAAACGCCAATTTTATATGTAAGGACCTAATTGTTTTCCAGCGTTAGTCAAGAAAGTGCCCAAAAAGTGACTTTTTCTTTGACTATGACATTATGAGGAAAATAGGCTCTCTGGAATGGAAAATCTCTTTAATTAAGTATGCGATTATGGCCCACAGCGTCGCTCCTGTGGAACAGTAGCTGTACTGCGCATACCAGGCCGCCTGCCAAGCGAAGTGAATAGGTACTGGCAAATTCCTTCCAAAATGACTACACAATTACGCAATCTATGGAGGAGGCCTTTTTTCCACCGTCCTTAAGCTGATATGATGATGATGATGATCTATGCGACATATAAATGTACTAATGATATTAAGTTTTATTTGGTTCTGTTACAGCTGCATACTGTAAAGCCTATGATCATTGGGAATAAAGTTCCAACAATTTTGAAGTGAAAACTTCTTTTAGCGCGGTACGCATATTTTTAGATGAGATAAAATCTCTGGACTCGCGACACCGTTACGAGACGCAGCTATAGTGTGTGCATATATGCATGTACATATAGCAGACCGCGAACGCGTCTAGATAAATAAAAATAAAACATTTATTGCTATAAAATTTCGGCACTCCCGGAGTGCAACCCGTATTTTTTATATTTTTTACAATTTCTCTTAAAACTAAAAACCCAAATATATAAGTTTAGATTAATTTATGTTTTTCGCTCATATTCCTAAAAGAATATCCATGTCATAAACCACTGATAAATATTACACTACTCAAAAATATATTTGACTGCAAATCAATGTTTCGCAATACATGGATACCGATAATTTATTGGATTTTGAAGCGCACTGGGAAGCAATATGTGTGCTAACTTACAAGCACCTATCCAATCCAATTTGCAATTTCTTCTCTAACAATCTGACAATAGATCTCCGTATTGGTTCCACTAGTTCAGCAATATTTTGTTGCTAGCATTTTATACTAGCTGGTTGTGTGACAATATATTTGGTACAAGATAAAATATATTCTTCTTGAGCTTTCTTATGGGCCTCATAAGAAAGCTCAAGATCACTCAGCGAGCTGTGGAGAGAGCTATGCTTGGCATTTCTCTACGAGATCGAATCAAGAATGAGGAGATCCGTAGAATACCTAATGTTGCCGACATAGCTGAAAGGATTAGTAAACTGAAGTGGCAATGAGTGCACATTGCTCGTAGAACTGATGGCCGTTGGGGCAAAAAGGCTCTCGAATGGAGACCGTGCACCGGAAAACGCAGCGTGGGACGACCTCCAACGAGGTGGACAGATGACCTGGTGAATGTCTCTGGGAGTCGTTGGATGAGAGCTTCATGTAACCGCTCGTTATGGAAATCTAAGGGGGAGGCCTTTGTTCAGCAGTGGACGTCCTTTGGCTGGTATGATGATGATGATGGTATATTCTGCTTCTTTTTCGTTTGGTGAATGGCCAACTTTGTGTCATAGTTGTTCAATTCGCTCAAAGGCCTCCGACTCGGCTTAATGACTGCCGTCTAATGACAACAAGCGGGACCGACAATGTAACATGTCCTCCGAAGTACGGAGACGCTCAGTTCAAATACCACTATACGGTCACCCATCCATAGAATGACCGCGCTAAGCGTTGTTAACCCTCACCGATCCTTTACCGACTGGCTATAAGCGCCTCAATTTATTTATTCTTCTTAATAAACATCCACTGCGGTGTCACTGCTCCTGGCTAGACATGCGACTGGCCCCCTTAGGTTCCGTGCCCGGTGGTCATCCAGTGGGTTTGGCCAGTAGGAGTCCGGCATGCCCCTTCGCCCTTCCTCGGGGCGGAGGAAGGTCATGATGAATTTCTACTGGGATAAATAAAACCAAAAAATGGTAGCTAAAAGGTAGGTACCACCCCAGTCCCAGTGACTTACAGTGCTCTGGTTAAAAGGGCACTGTAGCTGGTGAAATAATATAAATCTATAAAGAAATAACTTTACGTCTCGAGGTGATGAGCGCAGTGTGGTGCCGTGCAGGATTAGTCCTGGGTAGCATTCTAATTGATATGGATGGGCAGGCATGTCGCTTACCACCAGGCGAATGACTTGCTCGTCTAGTCACCAAGTTGTATAAAAAACAAGACTTGTACAACGAAACGTTGTGAGGATATTGCGATGCTTGGCAAACAAGTTGTTTGCATCACTTTTATAATGACGATGAAGCGTCCAACCTTTGAACATAGTTTTTTTTATCCTACTCTCGGATTGCTCCTGTGTCGTGGATACAGTTTATAGACAGAAAAGTCCGTTTGGTGTTCTATTAAGAATAGGTATAGCACTACATCTCATCCCGCGTATGTCGTAAAAGGCAACTAAGGGGCTAAGCCAGAGGGGTAGGCGGCAGCGTCCTTCATAGGGATCAGCAGCCATACTGCGCTTACCAACCCACTTGCCAAGCGTGGTGATGCCGGAAAATTCACCCCAAAATGACAATACATTGTGGAAATCTATGGGGGAGGCCCATTCAGCAGTGGACATCCTTTGGCAGATATGCCTACAATAAACCAGTTTACGCTGATCTCTTATCATACCGAAAGCCTGTACAATGCGAGATCAGCTTATACTGGAATTGTATAGCTTGATATGTACCCGTGTGTACCACGCGGGAATCGCGCATCCACGTTATACGTAACGTGCACGAATTGTGCCGTCATTGTATCATTAGCCCAGAGACTGAGGCGCTGGGTGAATGGTTATGTTATGTTAGTTATATGGCAGGCTTGAAAGAATTTTGTTTACATCATTTCGGCCGAATGAAGTCCACTGTTGGACACAGGCCTCCCCCAAAGATCACCACAACGACCGATATGGATGTGTTGTGGGCTCATTGGGGGGTTTTGCCATAATCGTCACGTTTGGCAGGTGGGTTGGCGATCGCAGTCGAGTGTACTCGAAGGACGCTGCTGCCCATCCTCCGGATAATCCCTTAGTCGACTTTTACGACACCCATGGGAAGAGATGGGGTGGTGGCATTCCGAGCCGGCACCACACACACAATCAATAAAATAAAACAAAAAATAGTATCCCCTAGCTACCCGCAGTGAATTTCTACCGCTTGCTAAATTAATACATCTGAAAAACACATTCCTAAAACCCTCTCTACCTATATAAACCGGCTTACCCAACCTCTGTAACTAAGACAGCATGAAAATACAGAGTCAAAGCTAAGTCTCGCAGACACTAATTAGGTGAGTTTGTAGGCGTGAATTTTTTAATTAAAACGCTTATAGTAAGCCGCATGGCGGGGTCGGATTTGGGTCAAAGGAGGAGGACGGAAATCATTTTTATCGAGGTCTTTATTTCTTCGGGGTTTGTAGGTTCGTATAGTTAATAAGTTTATGGCTTCAGGAAGTTCTGATTATCTGTAAAAATATACCGAAGGATTCGCTCACATTGTAGAAGCTATACTGTAGAAGCGATATTCAATTCCATTTATTCAATAACAATTTATACATTGTGTCTGAATACAATAAAAATATAAAAAATAAAAAACCATAGGAAAACAATCACTGCACGCTTATACATGATTGTTAGATTGGACGAGTGACATGACGCAGACGTCAAAGATATTTGATCAAATCTTGGACAAAACGTCAAAGATATTTGATCAAATCGTGGACAAAACGTCAAAGATAATTGATCAAATCTTGGACAAAACGTCAAAGATATTACATGAGTGGCATACCGCCCTTAATGTTCACAGTGTAAAACCATAGGTCAGAAGTGGATACTACTGTCTATACCTTTTAAATAATACCTTAGTCCATTTTTATAACACTCATATACCTATGTTGTTATTTTCTCACATCATGTGTAGGCGCGCGTCAGTCCGTGTGGTGTCCGGATTAAGAATCTAGCACCACTCCATCTTCTGTGGATGTCTCAAGAGGCGACTAAAGGACTCTCAACCGGAGGATCGGCAGCAGCGTCCCTTCTGTAGAACAGCAGCTAATATGCGTTCACCAACCCGCCTGCCAAGCGTGGTGAGTACTAGCAATTTCCCCCAAAATAACGGTACGAATGTTGTGGAAATGTATGAGGGAGGTCTCTGTTCGCCAGTAGACGTCCTTTGGCTGATATGATACGGACAAAGGTGCCCTTTTTAACATGAGGATATCCTCGTGGAGCTTAGCTGGCTTGGGGAAGGTGGAGAGGTATGCCGTCTTTTACCGGCTTAAATCACCACCCAGTTACTTCGACATATCCTGTGCCGCCGGATTAACTACACTCCCGAGAGTTCTTGGCCCACCACTGATTCTGGCGGGAGCCGTCCTATCGTGTGACCTGGGCAACCGAACAATCCTCTAGAGAGCAGCCGTTACGGTTTTGCCCAGTCTCTATTCGGGCGATGGACTGAGAAATGATAGCCTACTACTACATTACGACAACACGCAATTAGAAAGTATTTCATTACACACATTGATTATTTCAATAGTTTACTCAAGACAGAGAAGCTGCAATAAAACGCTATTTAAATGTACTTATTTCAATGTCCCAACCAAGACAGCAGCGTTCAATATTACTTGGTATTGATACAAATCCTGTAACCCCTTCGGGGTATTTCGTGCGTTTGACATGAACTTTGACTTTGAATCTGTTGGTGATTGACAGTATCGAGACTACTTCATAGATTCATAATTTAAATTGATAAATCCACTCAGTGTGCTTCTATGTAAAGAACTAATTGTTGAACATCAACGTGCTATCCACAACATAGAAGCACGTTATACCGTTGTAATATTTAAAATAAATACTTAAATAATAAATACTTATTACGTTTTTTCTCTATAATATTAATACGTGAACATCGAAAATTCGTATCTTATCAGTTTGATCTTGATATAATAAAATAGTCGTAGTAAAAATATTGTTTTGGTCAGCTTCACGGGGTATACGCGTTGCAACTAACGATTTGCACGTTCGCTCTCATGTCCCTCATGTATCTTACGTGATCACAACTTTACCTACAATGAAAATGAATAATACTTATTAATTACTATTAATGAATAATATTTAGTCCTTGTGGTGTCCGGATTAAGAATATAGCACCACTCCATCTCTTCCCGTGGATGTCGTAAAAGGCGACTAAGGGAATCTAAACCAGAGGGATGAGCAGCAGCGTCCCTTTTGTGAACCGGTAGCCATACTGCGCTCACCAACCCGCCTGCCAAGCGTGGTGAGTGTTGGCAAATACCTCCCAAAATGATGACACAGTTGTGGAATCTATGGGGGAGGCAATTGTTCAACAGTGGACGTATAAATGGCCGATATGAATAATACTTATTAAAATGAATAATACTTATTAATTAGTTGTTCGTCAGTTGCTTAGCATTAATGTGATTTAAAAGTAAAGTACCGCGTGGTTCCCCGCAAAGATAATCGAATACAAAAATAGACCGCTCCTCTTCAACCATGGGTGGCGAATCATAACCAACCAGAATTATTACTGTCCCACTGCTGAGCACGGGACTTTTCTCACAATGCGAAAGGTTAGGCCTTAATCCACCACGCTGGCCTAGTGCCGGTTAGCGGACTACACAATCCATTGAGAACGTCTTCTGAGCCCTCTTAGGTGTGCAGTTTTCTTCACGATATTTTCCTTTACCGTTAACGCAAGTGATAATCAAATTCTGATCCGCACATGAATCCGAAACGTCAGAGAACGTGCCGGTACCAACCTCAGTCCCTCCTGTATGGAAGCGTTCCCCTAAGCGATCACATGTTGGTGGCGAATAAGTTATCAAAAAAATGGGCAGCAGTATCCTCCCGAGTGCTCATAACAACATACTGCGATCAACAATCCGACTGTGATCCGCCTCATGTTAATAGCCATCCATCAACTATACAATTTTTTTTCCCAAGCCCATACAATACACTGTAGACAAAAATTAAATTGTATTGGTCTCTCTCAGCCATGACAATTATGAGTTGTTACATTCACAGTGGTGTATTGGCCTCATAGATTTCCATGTGGACAATCACTACCTAGAGAGAATGAGAATGGTTCATCTCATGTTCACCGTCATAAACACTTTTCACAAACAAAAAAATGGAATTGCAGTCGCCCAATAAAATAAAAGTAAACAATTAATTAATTTCAACGTCACAACGTAGCTACTTTTACGTAACTAAATTACGATCAAATACCAGGCATCCAGACTACGGTAGTACTGAACTCAGCGGGCACAGAAAAACTGTCAAGTGGCGAGATGAAATATATCGGTCGACAGGCTTCCGCGTCAGATAAGCCGCGGGCCGTATGGGGGAGGAAGGCTTGTGGAAGGGGGAAGGAGTAGCGATCAAACCGCGGCACTGGCTTCGGCTTGGCCAGTTAAGTAGGTGTCGGAAGAGATGGGTAATGTTTTTAAGATTTGTAGGTTATCGATACATACGGAGGAAAGTACTTTTAAGTATTACTAAAGGAATGCAGAACATTTTCTTTTTTATTATACCCCTGCTCTCCATTGGGTCAGCCGATTTATTAATTTTATTAAAGCATGGAAGACAAGATTACAGCTAAACAAATCTAAAATAACACAAAATTAGTCAAAGGAAAGGCAATAACAAGTCTTCCTTTACTTATAGAAATGATAGAAAAATTTAAGTGTGACCATATAGAGTAGGCACTGCTACGCTAAATATAGAAATGTACAAATCATTGCTTATTTGAAAAAGTCAAGTGAAAAAGTTAAGCACCTCCTTGCCGATGACACACTAGTTACAAAGCGGTCGATATCACGCTGCTTACACAAACTATTAAAAGTTCTTTATTTAAACTTCTATGTAGGTACAATGTACATTGATGGTACACAAGGCGGACTTAAAGCCTTGAGGCATTCTATACCAGTTCGCTTTAGATTTTACCCGCTCAGCACTGCTGACAAAATAACGCTGCCAAATAATAGGTCCAGAGACATATTTCTATCGGTACCAAGTGTCAAAGTTTTAATCAATCAACAGAACCAAGTTAAAGAATATTAATCTGATATATACAATAGATATAGCTATTGAAAGGGCCTTTTTATACTTCCTCTTACTACTATAGAACAAAATCTATCGACAAGTCTATACTAGGCACATCTCTTTATCTTGCCTGTGGGGTGGTAGCCGAGCGTTGAGGCTCGTCGGCGGCGGCAGCGGCGCGCATCGTGCTCCACGAAAGGCTCCGGTTAGCGACGCGCTGATTGTATTTACACGACACTGACACCCGACAAGGCACGCAACGATAGTTGTATTAAAATAAATCATGCACAAGATCGCTATTAAACACCGGGTAAAAAAACTTACGGCCTCAGAGTGCAAACAAAAATCGTCCAAAAACACTAAATTCATCCAAACTTTCACATTTATAATATTAGGTGCATAAGATGAAGTTAAACAGCAGTAGCAAACTCACTTCAGAATCCGCAGTGGAATCTCAAATTTCGTATTGTTTTCACTACTTTTTGCTACAGATTCAGAAGTGTGTTTGCTAGTGAGTTCTTATAGAATAACACTGCTGAGTAATCTATAATTAGGTACATATTGTTTTTACTCATTTTCACTGCGAATTCAGAGTGAGTTTGCTAGTGAGTTTTACAGAATAGCACTGCAACAAATAAATTCTATTCGGCTAGATTCAACTTAATATTTGGGGGATCCTTTACAATCCCCCCGGGGGGGTGACCACTTTACAGTCACCCTCTCCGAGATGTGCCTATAGGCGTGGCACCAGTGGGCGGCTCTGGTGTGATCATACGAGGACCTGGAGCCTCCCTGAGGTGCCGAAGATGACCGCTCCAGTGGTTTTAGCCGGTAGGAGTCCGGCATACCCCTTCGTCCTTCCCCGGGGCGAAGGAAGTTCATGATGAATTTCCACTGGGCACCAAAAAAAAAAAAAAAAAAAGAAAAAAAAAAAAGAATCAACTTAATAAATACCGAAATACCCACTAGTTTGACAGCGGTATAACCAAAGCTATTTTCTGTGGGTATAATAACAATTCTAAAGTTTTTTTCGTATTTCTCTGTGGTCTGTGGACACAAATTTTTGTTACCTTTTACTTTGTTCTTGAATGTGTTGCATCGGCTTCGTACCAGGTACGCATAAAGCGAATAGCGTAAGAAAATAATTGAGATAATCTGTTTATTATTCTGAGAGGACGGTAGGCAGCGCCATCTGTTAAACAGGCCATGAGCCTCCGGCTTGACGTAGATAAATAGGTGAAATTTTTAAGTGATTGTATAATCTTAAGGGAAATAAAGTTCTTAAACCACAATATTTTGCATATCATTGAAAAAAGATGGTAGGTACATACTACTTAGAGTAGGTCGTTTTTACATAATTTCATGATTGATTAAACTTCCTGTAATTATTCTTTCCTAATTTCAGATTGTACTTAGTTAACCTTTTTGGGTATCACGGAACAAGAAGTCTTTCGAATCCATTAGCGTACATTTTTAAGCCGGAATCCTGATTCCGGATCGAAAATGTAGGTGGCATGGTAGTCCGAGCGAACCCGGCGTCATATATACAGTCCCCGGCCTGAATGTAAACCTCTTGCTATAGTTATGTAGATCTGGTAGTATTTTATCTGATTCCCTTAGCAGCTTCATTTAGGAGGTAACTACTAATTTGCTCTATAACTGTATAAATATGATGTCCTAGTAAATCGGGCTACTAAAGAACTCGCAATATGTCACCGATTTCGATACTGCACTGTGACGACAGGTGACGACGTAGCCCGAGGGGATGGCATGCTAATTTTGAAACATCTCTGGCTCAGTTAAATCTATGCTTCTAAAAAGAGACAGAGTATGTATACAAATAAGGGATCGGAATTTAGCAGATAGATGTTGCAAGAAAGCTTTTGCGTTTCATGGAAACGCGCATACGCGTTTTCGAGTTTCTTTAGGAACAAACATACCAGGAGCTCATAGAGTAAGATATACGTATAAATAAGTTAGTAGGCCAAAGACAAACAAACAAACTGTTTATCTGTTAAATCATGTATCCCTAGTAATAAAGCAACGGAGTAAAATCAAAACCACGTAAGTCCATTCAGCCTCGTAAACAGAAAAGTCAACCCACTAATTATAATTTTACCTCAAATTCAGTGCCACTGGTACTGACTGCAGTTGGTAAATCGGTAATCCTTTTCGCTACATGTAAAATATTGATATTTAGCATTTCAGGCGTATAACAGCGTATTTATAAGATTGGAAGCTAAGGGCGTACTCAGGATCGGAGCCGGGGTGCGGCCTAAATGCTTTTTTTATTGGTGTCCTGTGGAAATTCTAAATGAAGTTCCTTCGCTCCGAGGAAGAGCGAATGTGTATCCTGCCGGCTAAAACCACTGGCGCGGTCATATTCGGCACTGAAGAGGTCCTCGTAAGATCACTCTAGAGCGATGCCTAATTGCCTAGCAAACTCCGCACCCTCAGCTATAGGTAAGTAGAAGGAACACTGGTTTTAGCCGGTAAGAGCACGCGGCGCACCATTGCCTTTTCCAGGGCGGAAGAAGTCCATGAGGATTGCCTCACTACAAAAACAAGTATCTGACCCGGGTGGGCGGCAGCTCACAGCTAGTTTCGGGGAAGATGGCCCGGGTTGGCTGTCGAGATAATAGACACACTTCTACATTTAAACACTTAGGTATTGGGAAAAAGCTAGGAATCTTTTAAGCTATAGGCTGATTAAATGACCCTGGAGTAGCACGGGAAGCGGTTAGTGACTAATGTAGTACCTACTTGTATTTCATATAATCCTAGTAACACTATTTCAGTTCAACCATGTAAAAAAGGAAAGAAAAAACTTGTTGACTCATTTTGATCTTCATAGCTTTAAATTGGTATTTCTTTTAATATTGTAATATAAATATATGAATCACGGACTAGAAAAAATATGAATATACCTAATAGGAAATAATAAGGATCGTTTATGACTTACCCACAACAAATTGTTCAATTATGATTACAATAATATTGATAAACATCTGCTTCTTGATTGTTGTACCAAAGGTTTTGTCTTAAGTAAATTAATTAGTTTTTTTAGACGACAGGCAAGGACTAAGTTTGTTGTACCACAGATGTTATAATACACTAGGTTGTAATTAAAACAATTTGCGTTATTACTGCAGCTGCGTTTTCTCCTGTTATGAATAGAAGAAACTGCAACTCCTTAGTAACGACTTATGGCCTATAAATAATCAATCACAACCAAAATCTTTAGATATAAGATTTCAACTAGATCTGTTTTTATGTTATGAACTCAAAACCAAAAAAAAAATAATTGAAAAATCGCCAATCCCAAATCCAAATATTTCGGATTAGATTGATTACTAATTTTGGCCGATAAACAACTTAAACTCGAGCCTCAAACCGTATCTTTTATTATGTTACTTTTTAAATAGGAAGGATTCTGTGTGAAAGATTAATTTAAGATAAGACATATTATCAGCACGTACGGAAAAACATGCGACAATAATGTGATTGTTATATTTTATTACTCTTTCCAAAGATTTTTTATCATTTTCCTTCGATGAGAAACCTACGCCATCTATTAGTTTTCATGTGTACTACAATGATGCCGAGTTAAGTTCGATAATCACTAGTTTCTCCATACAAACAGATCCATCTATTTATGTGAGCCTAGTATAAATTCGTTCAATGAAGCAACATCGATTCTTCTTACTCAATTCTAGGTGATCAATATTATTTTAATTCGATTCTTATTATGATGTCTTTCTTTCAATTTCTTTAGTTTATATAAAAAAGCTTTGAGACTATTACCTAAAGCTAGCAATTTCAATTTTCACATTGTCATATATATATATATATTTATGTTATTCTGTTAATTTACTTTATCGTCGCGTTTAAAATAATCACTATTAAGAATTAACTAGGGACGACCGATAAATTGACGAAATCGATAAAATAAAGAAATGATCAAAAATCATGGCTAACGTGTTCATCAAGATCACAGGGCCGCATAGAACGAAAGATTACTCCATATCCTAACCAAAATGCCAACGCTAATACCACGGACGAAGTTTTGGCAATGAGAACCAGTCTAAGCTAACAAGTCCATCAAAAATATACCGTATGACCATTACTTAAAGTTAAAATTCAGTTGTGAAAAGAAAGGTGAATTTAACAAGAAGCGCGCGCGCATCCGGTCTTGCTGCTTCAAGTATCTTTTCATTTATGTTCGCCTAGTAACATGCGCACATTTCGCGCAAGAGAGCGGGCTCGTGCGCATCAGATTCGTGCGCGATGCGCGCGCAACCATTTCTTGAATGTCTGAAGTGTTTTTCCTTGTAAATCTCATTTGAACTGTATTGCAAGGAGGTTAAGATTCTTATTCGCGTTGTGTTTTTTGTAGTTTGTATGAAATGTCACACTGGAAGTCGTTTGGCGGCTGCGCGTGCGCTTGTTGAAAGCCGCGCGCCAGCGCGCAGCGCGCATCCGCCGCCCTCGCTCATTGTCCTGTCCTGTGACCGTGTCGTGATGGATCTCGCGTCATGCAAAGGCGACACGCTATATTGAACACCACGAGTACACAACCGATGTTTCGGCAGACGAACTCGAGAGGCGCACGCGGCGTCAGCTGGCTAAAACGAGGTTACTGCAAAGCCGTTAACGCTGCATTTGCAAAGCCTTTAAGCATTGCAGTTACTGTGTTTTGCCATCTGACGCCAGTGTAGTGTCATGTATGGGTTCTGTGACTTGCACACTACCAAATAATAATAAAAAATAGTTCTTAAGTTTATTTCATAACTAGCTGGGACCCGCAACAAACGCAGGTGCGACAAAGACATTGAGTACACGTGTTGTCATTTTAGATAGCTATCTCTTTTACTCTCATAGATTTTGTATCTTCTTTCTTACAGCATAGGTGTGTAGTTTTATAGCTTTATACCTAAATACAGCGAGACTGAGTTTTGCGCGCCATTTAATATGGACGTAACATATCTATGGTATAATATCATTGCCTTAGATATATTCTGTGCTTAATTACATACGAGAATCACACTGAATGTTAAAATTGGCCAGTAAGAAAAGTTATCGATGAGAAATTTATTTAAATCTCGAATAAAGGAATGTTTTAGGTAATACTTTATCTTTGTTTGGGAAGCTATAGTTGTACATACATTGAATTCATATAGGTAAGTCATTTATTTTGAAAAATCGGCGGTAATTTAAAGTGCGTGTCGTGCCGTCGTGCATCGATATAAATTTTAGTAGATAAATTTTTATTTTATTTAATGCGACTTTCGTTGCTGTCTAAATCAACAAGTATGTCATGGTGCCACTGTTTATAAATGTTTAATGAGTTTAAATTTGGTCGAAGCAATCTCACTGATGTCTTGCGCGAAGGACGTCCTTTGGCGGCGACTACTGAAGATAACGTGAGTGCTGTGCAAAAGAGTGACATATCAACAGATCAGGCCAAGTTTAGGCATTCCTATGAAGTCAAGTGCAAAATATCTTACAGGAACATTTAGGTCTACTTTCTGTCGTTCTGCCTTTTAAAGAAGGAGTTCCACAAATAGAGTCCTTCCATCTCCATGTAGCCCGCCAGTAGTTGGCCACGATGGTTCCGATATCCTACTCTTACCTGCCCAACTCACCGCTCTTTACCGTCTCGTTTGCCCAGTTTCGCGTTGAAGTCCCTTATGATAACAGTAAAGTAGGTTCTGGAAATATCTTCACTCATAGTATACTCCTCGTCGTCGGAGTGTCTTAGCGTATACCTGAATGCCTTTCAACGAACACCGTTTGGTTATTCTTAATAAAGGGTGCACTACCCTAGACACACTCTCGATAGTCACCAAGTTGTTCACGAGGTTCTTGTGGACGATAAACCCGACACCTTCTTAAGACTGTTGATCGCCTACCCGGAAATAGACCAAGTTGCCGGATTTGAGGATAATCATGTCTTACCCCGCTCCTCAGATTTCGGACAAATCAATAATTCCCACTGCAATCTGCTCATTTCTTCCACAAGTTCCGCGATCTTCTCGTCATTTCGCAGTATGCGCATGTTATACGTTGCAAGAGCCAGCCGTAGTCAATTGTGGTAGCCGGCGGGCTGATTAGCTAAAAACAGCAACAGCAGACGCGATCGCAGCTATCGCGCAGCAAAGGATCCACCGGTGGCAAAGCGACAAAAAAATTGGTATTACGTAAGGCAGCGCCCGCCTGTCGCTATTGTGGAAGATGCATAGTTACTAGCGCCAGTAGCCGCCAGTGGAACTAAAAATAACAAACACATACAAAAGTCTAAAAAGGTAGTTGGAACTGGGACTTTTAAAAAGTCGAACTTTATACTAATATCGTACCTACTAACGATATTACACACACATAACGATATGACACTAGTATCTCATATACTAGTCTCATTTGTTGGTGCCATCAAGACTGGTCACTCAACCTAGTTCTTTAACGGTTACATATGGAACTAGCACACGAGAATATCCTTTCTAATGCCATACCGGGAGGAATAGGCAGGCAAAAATTCACGTTCACCTCCATTCTCCCACAGAGCCATTTGAACTCTTACAACTGTTGAAAGATCGTCACGATGTATATTAATCTCAGCCGCATCAGTTGGCCCTGGTCCGGCCAACACCTTTTTAATTTCAAAATTAAGCTCAGCTTTCTTACTCAATTGATTGTCTTGAGACTCACGTGCTGCAACAGGTGCTGGTTGTCTGAGACGCAGACCATCATGAGTTTCTTTATTAGCAGTACACTTACTAGTTGTACGGCCAATTAAGTTAACGAGTGAACTGCGTTGTCGAGCGAAGCGATGGCGAGTGCGACTGACTCGTACTCGTACAGCCGAAAGCTAGAAATAACGCGATTCGCACACATTCAATGTATGTTTGTATTACCATGACCTGGGTTCGAACGAAAGCCAAGGCGCAAATATTTGAAAATAAAAGTTAAGAAATTATGAAGTCCCGAAAATACGGCACGTCCCGGGAATTGCGTTGTCAGTACCGGTACTAGATAAAGAAGAAGGAAACCGGGAATTTCCGGGAAAAACAAGTACTGGGAATTCCCGGGAGCAATTCCTAGTACCTACGTATTTTAAGTAAATGACCGGAATTTTCTTCCGAGTTATGCGAAATTTGCTGCGGATTTCCTTTTTTTGGTTTTGGTAACCCCATCTGAGTTGGTTTTCTGATTTGATCATGTCTTGTTGATTTTTTCTGTTATGTTTGATAGTCTTTTCAGTACCAGGACCAATTCCGAAACAGGCTCGCCATTTTACGCTGGTCAACTGAAACTTTATTGATGAAAAATATCATACAATATATACCTATATATATATATATATATATATATCTATCACATCAGCCACTTATACGTCCACTGCTAAACAAAGTCCTCCCCCAAAGATTTCCACAATTGTGTGGTAATTTTGGGGGGTAATTTGGCAATTTATATATAGCGTGGTGAACGCTTGGCAGGCGGGTTGGTGAGCGCAGTAGGGCTACTGTGCCACAGAAGGGACGCTGCTGCCTCTGCATCCCTCTGGTTTGGAGTCCCTTAGTCGCCTCTTACGACACCTACGGGAGGAGATGGAGTGGTGCTATATTCTTAATCCCGACACCACACGGAATATATCTATGTCTAGGTATAATATATTTTAGTGTTGCAAAGAGTAGTGTACACCGAATATTTAAAATACTCTGCTACAGACTGGGTACCTGTATTATAAATAATACAGATACAGACGGTGGTGGCGGCTGGCGGGCCGTATCGTACAATGGAGTCAGAGTGGAGTTATCTATCGAACAATAGCCATGTCGCGTAGCGTTATCTTCGCTAAGGACGAGCAAGTGCGAGCATTATCGCGCCCCTGCGGCCGACGATCGGCCCGATTGTTTTGCGGGCAATTAGCGTTGGGCCTGATCGTCCCGCACGTGCCGCTCCCGGCGCCCGGCCCGCGCCAGTATTCCGCGCGCGCTGTCCGCGAGCGGCCGTCACAGTAAGTCTGTGTCGCTCGGTTCTCTGCACGCCGCGAACTACGTACGGGACGCCTGCCCGACGGCACGCATCCGGAACTTTTTGTTTCGTCACTTCTTTTTCTTTCCTTCTTCGAACTGACACCTGTTGGACGGACTTCGGACAATGTTTACTAACAATAAGTCCAATTGGAAGCTACATATTTGAAAAAAAAAATTGCCTAAGTTTGGGGTTTATTAAATATATGAACAAAGCTACAGGATACCATCTTATAGAACAATTATTATAGCTGCCTAAGCACTAAACAACGAAGACGAGAAGCGTTGTCAGAAACAGAAAAAGGACGGGCAATACCTTTCCCTAGTCCGATCATCGCCCGCCGGGAAGCTTTTTCCTCTGTACCAAGTCCTTTAGGTCGGCGCAAACTTCGCAGTCAAAAGTTTGCGTTCTAAAGCTATACGCACGAGTTTCAAAAACTTTTCAGTTCGGCAACTTTCCATGAAAACAATTCCCGGACCGTTTGTTTCTAAGAACTCAACGAGTTGCGTTTGGTCCTAATGGAAAACAAAAGTGTTCAGGGGCTGATGTATTGGGGGTAGTGACTTTGTGATCGAAAGACTAAACTGTGAGACCACTAACCGGACTATGAGGAGCATCATTTTTTAAGTGTAGTGCTAATAAAACTAATTATATTAAAAACATGGCGGCGGCTATGATAAGTGACCGGGGACTTCGTAAAAAATTGACGCAAGAAGCTATTCCAGAAAAGACTCCCCGAAAACCGTCAAAGCGTAAATCTACAGCGGGTACATCAAAATCTGATAAGAAGAACGAGCAAAACAATAATAAGAGACCAAAGGTACAGACGGGGGATCCAAAATTGGATCTATTTTCCACATATCAACCATGGGTCATACAGACATACGGGGATTTAGCCAAAACTAAGACGGTAACTTTGAAGAAGTATGCGCGAATCCTTCGTACGCTAAGAGGGGAGGAATGCAACAGTTCCGACAGTTCTAAATTCCGTTTCTGGGTAAAAGCGAAGGGTTTCCATGTTGGGAAACCGCCAGGCTATGATGCAAAACCAGCCGACGGCATCGTGTGCAGATACAGCGTGCTTGATGCTGAAGGATGTACCGTAGCACTGGACGGTCAAGAAGTATACAGTGGGTCCCAAAATGACCCTCCGCTATACATACCCACCCCACCAGTAAAGGTAAGATTTTTAAAGTTTAAAGAAATAATAAGCTTAGATTGATTGATTAATCAATAAGTATGTATGTCCATTGACAACAACAAGAACAGGTGATTTTCGTATCTCATGTACCAAGGAATCATAACCCGCAAGATATTAGCCATCAACTAGGTAACTTACAAAGTTCAAATGCTAATATTGTAATCACTTTATATAGGTATTGCAATAATCCAGTTTGATTCTATAAAGCGTTGCTCTCCTATTATTATCTTCTAAACTAAATGAATGAACTTGATAGTCTTTGACCTATCTCCATCATTCATGCCAGTATCCCCAAGAAGATAGGTATGGATCATTCTAATGACTCTACTAGAAAAGTAGAACAAGCAAGATCAAAGAACAGGTGATCTTATACCACCTCGGTACTAGGATCGCATAACTTTTAAAGATGTTATTATATGTCCATATAATACAAAAGTCTTTATAAGTTATTTCGCGGGTTTCTTTATTGATGCCACTCATCAATTTTCACTTCTCGTTATCTAGGTACTTTATACTGGTCAAGGGGATAGGCACAATCGTCCTGCTTACGGTTACAAATCAATCCGTCTCCGTGGTGAATTTCACGAGAGCCGTTGTTTACGTTGACATCCGTGGGTGGGCTGATATGAATTGAAAAATGAAAAAAAAAGCGACGCATATACAACAAAATATAAAGAAGTACGTACAAACTAACAGAATTAAATAGACATTTAAATAAAGTCACAGTTTATAGGTTCTCGTAAGTAACAGTGTGTGCCTCTAAAAAGAACTATTTTGTTCTTCTCATAACAAAAATTTCATCGTTCACGAAATATTCCTTACTCATATAAACAAACAAACTCATTCTAGTTCTCTTTATCTTATCTTATCTTATATCTTTAAATGAGCAATTCTTGTATATATATAATTGGAATCTCGGAATCGGCTCCAACGATTTTCATAAAATTTAGTATATAGGGGGTTTCGGGGGCGATAAATCGATCTAGCTAGGAATCATTTTTAGAAAATGTCATTTTATAGGCGTTTGAGTAGTCTCAACTGAAAAATATGACTCTTCCTGACATCTATTGGCGAATAATAATACTATTTTTTGTGAGCAACTAATTGCTTTAACGACACAACAGCAGATGGCGTTGTTAAGTAACACGAAAATACCGCAAAGCTCGGTCATCCAGGTACTGATATATTAAACAAGGTAAGGGAAGGGTATTTAATAGACTCATATGGTATATGCAGCCGCCTCCAGCAGTCATATTTGTAGGAACTCACTAGCAACCGCACTTCTGAATCCGCAGTGAAAAATAGTAAATGCAATTAGAGATTTCACTGTAGATTAAATAATGAATTTTAGTGATGAGTTCTTGCAGAATACCCACGCTGGTGCTAAAAACAATAAACCGTGTGTGGTGATCATGGCGCAGTTACCAAATTGTGCGGTTAAGCGATCCTGATGCATGCGTCACTCTCTCAGGAACGGGTGCCGTTTAACCTCTGATTAGACCTTAAAATCTGGTTGAAAATATTTACTACTCTTGTTATTGAGAGGCCTACTAATGATGATTATGAATTATGATACACCGTGCCTAAAAATACATAGACAAATGATTAAAATTTGAAGTTGGAATTAATTGCATTTGCTTTTGTATTATTTTTTTTTACATAATTTGGCACCCAAACTCAAACTTGTTTATTTCAATTTGGCTTTTATATCCACTTATGATAATTTGTAAATAATTAAAGTTGAAAGGTTGCAAGTTGTCAGTCCTATGGATGCCGGCATTCTCCATGGAAAATAGTTTCTTTCCAATTCAAATGATTTAGTACTATGCGAGAATAATGTAGGTTAATTTATATGTCAAATACACAATTTACTTTTTATTTAAATAAATAAATTAAATGTATTTGTCAAATACACACAAGTGTCCACGCCATCTCAACATTGTGGTTTTCACAACCTCATTTGACATTATTAAATCATATCTCCTTGATTATACAACGTGTAATTGAACGAACGCAAAACCTGTAACTACTGCCGAAAAAATGTTTATTCATCATGCCGAGTCTAAAAGTATATCATTTAATCAATTTAATTTAATTTCAAATTAAAAATTTATAAGAAATCATTTAATCTATACAATTAAATAAAATTGAAGTGTCTGCTTGTAATGTCAAAATAACAGCTTTTTACTAAATGCATATGAAAGTATATACGGCACCTACAACAAAAAAGGTATTTGTTATTTTTTTGTCTGTCTGTCTGCTTGTTCCCGCTTATCTCCGAAACAGCTGGACTGATTTCTACGGGACTGGAAGATAGCTGATGTTATAAGGATTAACTTAGTTTACTTTTATTTTAGAAAAATAATTAGGTTTCTGTGAACAAAAACTCATGAATCCAATATATATGTATATACATACTCTGTCAAGTGTCTATGCCGAAGTTCTCTCAATTATATATAAATAATCCACTTTCTTTTAAATTCAACGGCGGGTGAAACCGTGGGTCCCAGCTAGTATTGAATAAATATATTATTATTATAATTATGTCTTTTTATTTACGGGTATTCTGCAAAGAGGAACCCTGTCTTTTAATAGGCTTACACGGGGACATGAGTTTATTATTATTATTATAATGCTAACATGTCATTATTATTAACCTGTGGTGATAGTAGCGACCGGATAAGTCACTGATGATGAATAAGTGGAGAGCTGTGAATCAATCCGAATAATTATGACACGAATAATACAAATATCTTCCACAGTTATTTATGAAAATAAATTATTATTATTTGCTAGATCAATCATTACAAAAAAAATATTATGTTGGGTTGTCTGAGGTTTTACGGTTGTTCAATTACAAGTTGTATAACATATACTTTAAAAGTCTTCGTCTATCAGTGTAAATTCTAAACGATGTAAGATTTTTTTGTATCGGTCCTTGCTGAGATTACCTCGTATCCTGCATATAACAAACTCGTACGAAAATAACGTTAATTACTTATTAACGTAATTAACGTTCCTGTACCGTGAAAAAATCTAGGCATACGTGTACACATAACCAGACTCGGAACAACTGTCTGTAGCATTGTTGTATATATATATATTACTAGTTTAACTCGATGGTCTGTACGCGATACAAATATCTGTTCCGTTCCGGAACCTGCGACACGCACACACATTAAACGTGCTCTTATATACGAGACTTTATTGTCTTGAGGAATTCTCGTGGACTTCCTCCGCCTTGAGAAGGGCGGAGTGACATGCCGGACTCTTACCGGCTATAACCCCACGGTGTCCTTCCACTTACATCTAGCTGGGGGTGAGGTTCGCGCGTTATCAGCATTAGACTTCGCCACCCTTTTATATGAGCCTCGTACGAAATTGTCAAACTAAGGTAATTTTTCTCAGCTGGCAGCGAAATGCTCTTGCGTTCACCTCCGGTTCTGTGGAGCTGACCGACCTGACACTGAAATGATGGCGGGTCGCTACTCCTAGTAAAGAATAGATCAGAACTGTCTGCAGCCGTCAATTAGACGTAATTTATTCTAAATTGGAACGTTTTTGCAGCAGCATGTTTCATCATCATCACCGTCATATCAGCCACAGGACGTCCACTGCTGCACAAAGGCCTCTCCCGTAGATTTCCACAACGAGCGGTTAGATGCCGCCCTCATCCAACGACTCCCAGCGACCCTCACCAGGTTGTGCGCGGTCTCCACTCTAGAAACTTTTTACCGTACTGTTTGCGCATCACTATTATTGTACGACCCTATGTAATAATTCAATATTCAAGTTATTAAATTATGAACGTAAATCAGCGCCATTTCTCGGAATCGGATCTCAAGATCGAATGTCGTAAACTATTTGTGGGTGGCTGGATAATTTAGACTGACATTGTTAATCAAGAACTCAATCAGGTAGCAGCTTATCACAAACGAAAAGCATGCACAATGGAGCTGCGTTAATAGATTTTAGTTTTGCTTAGACGACTCTTAATTAAAATTCGGTTCCTACTTAAATCTAGTTTCTGTTTTTAATTGCGCCCGGTGGAAATACATCATATACTTTCCTTCGCATCGGAGAGGGGTGGAGGGGTATGCCGGACCTACTGGCTGAGCCCTCCGGAGCGGTTGTCATCGGCACCGAAGTGGTACTCAAGGTAGGACCTCTAAAATCACATTGAAGCCGCACTATGGTTCTTCCTGGAGGAGATCACTGTAAAGCGGTCATAACCTTTAGCGGAGGGGAGACAACAGACACATCTCAGGGGGAATGTAAAGCATGCCCCCGAAGCCTCGCTGTGCGCCGGGCGCGCTGCTGTCTTCCCGGGGGTTGCTCGATATGGACACGCAGATTCCCCAATCTGCACGGTCTCGGCTCCCTCCCGATCCAGCTTTGCGGTCTCCTTCTGGAGCATGACGCTTTCACAGAAGGAGTTCACTGCACAACAATTTTCATGCTTTGCCAGCACAGCCTGTCAGCAGTATCCTACTGCCAGCAATGAGAAATCTTCCCGATCCGATCGACCAGGTTCAACTGTACGGCAGTCCACGCAGGCACTTCTCGAGACGGGCTTGCAGATTGGGCATCTGCGGACCCACACCGAGTGACCCACGAGGAGACGGTGAGGCGCATGTAGTCACGCGCCGCCGTGTGCGCAACACAGCAAGCGCATAGTGAGGTTTAAAGGGGATCCTTCACAATCTCCCCGGGGAGGGTGACCGCATTACAGTCACCCTCTCCGAGATGTGCCTATAGGCTTGTCACTGTCTAGTGTGATCATACGAGGTCCTGGAAGGAAAGGGGAACCCTTAGGGGCCGAAGATGACCGCCCCAATGGTTTTAGCCGGTAGGAGTCCGGCATGCCCTTTCGCCCTTCCCCAGGGCCACATTACAGCCACAATTTTAATGAAGCCATTATATTTGGGTACGGTTTTATTTTGGTTGGTTTTCTAGGTATTGTTGGCGCGGGAGCAGCAAATGCGCGAGCGAATACCGCACCTCTACCGATAGGTATATTGTAGGAACGCCGGTAATTTTTATCGGGTAAGAGTCCAACTCGCCTGTCCACCGAGAATTCCACCACGTTAGAAAAAAGATATGATTTACGACTTTGCGCTGCGGGTTGCGTGCGGGCCCCGCACATAGGGTTACCATCTGACAGGCATTTGCCGCATTTGACAGGCATTTTACGGATAAGACGGGCGTACGGCCGGCGCTAAGCTGAGACAGGCATTTATGAGTTTTGCGGTATCACGTAAGGCCCGGATGAAAACGACTATAAAATCGCGACATTCATTTTACAATAGACAGCCATTTTTCTGAAAATGGCATTCTGGCATTTTGTACATCCTAGACATGCATTTCAATGCATCCTCCCTTATATAGACGGTAACCTAACCCGCATAGGACAAGTATTTGTCAACTAAAGATCGTCGTTTCGGATCTAGGTGTATAGTATACACTGAGATTTCAACTTTCAACTCTTAGATTATGGCTTCTGCAGATTAGTCTCCCACAATCTCGCAAATATTATGTTGTATATCGGCAACGTTGTTCTGTGTTCAAACTAATCAATCTGTTTATTCATAAAATATTTACAAATTGAAAAATGTCTACAAAATATGTCGGCAACGTCGTACGGTTTTTTTGTACACTGTAGACTGTACCCAAATTATAGGAGCACAGGACTCCATAGTTCGTTGCTGGATTTAAAATAAATCTGAGTGGCCCATTGATCTAGAGACCACAAGCGCAGGTGCCTAGTGTACAGTCCTAAATTATAATCCCATGGCGTAGTAATAGTTAGTAATCTTTGGCCCTGCCCACTGCTGACACTGCCCAGTGTTATAAAGTTTAACTGTTAAAAATTTATCAATAGAAACTCAGTTTTTGTGCATGTTGATCATATATTATGGGGCGTAATACCATAAACGGCGAATTATAGTAGCCCTTTACTAAACTATAATCTAAGGGATATAATACTGATATTTCTGCCTTCACCGTCGGGAAACACAGGTGTCACGTTGGTCACACCTATATTTAATCTTTTTTTTTGGAATTACTATTCCAAATTTTAAAATTCTCGTTTTTATAGCTTAGAATAATATCACCTCGAAGGATAGTCGTCCCACGCAATTCATAACCGTTTGAACGGTGATGGTTATGACACCATTCGCTGGGCAGCCTATTAGCGATTGTGATTTGTACCTAGTTGACTATCCTTCTAAATCTAAGTGTTTTTTTAAAGGTCTAAAGCCAAATCCTGCATCTGTAATTCGTTTAGATTGTATGATTCAAACAAGCATATCTACCCTGTGCACATTTACCAGGGTTTCATAATATAGTAAGTAGTGTGAGTGCCATTAGTTATAAGATGTAGTTATACACACAACTCTTAGTTTCCCTTGCGCGCCGGGTGTTCAGACGTGCCGGCGGGCCGCGCTCGCTCATTTATTATTAGCGGCCCAGCCTGCTACCTACCTCATGTTTATTAAAGAGTCAGCTATCCCGCAAGCCTGGTCTCACCTGAACTCACTGCGGCCCAGAGATCCGCTTATTATTAATATTTCGTTCAAATACTTTGGTTTCTTTGTAATACGTATCAAAACTAAGCCTAAAACTACTTACGAAATGTAATTCAATCAAATCGTAGCAAAGCGAACGTTACGTTATGATGATTAACGATGCTCTTTCTCTTTGTATACTCAGTTGCAATAGAGAATGCGGCCTATGCAAAACTGGTGCGTTGCGGGACGTTTCGCCGATATCTATGCCCACATAACAATATGGACGTGGTGTGAAATTTTAAGCAAACGTTCGCATTCAATTTATATTCGCCGGGCGCTCCAGGCGTACGGTTTAGCAAAAACGCGGAGAACAATGGATGGCGACCGCGACCACACGTACACGGCACGGCGATATGTGGGCGATAACAACGATCGATTCATTTCTGCTTGTTCGACTTGATCGCACGAACCTCCTGTCACGTTATGTCGCCTTGATCATTCGTATCGAATGAATCGATGAATTGTCGCGATTGCGGTGACATCTTTTTGGAGTCGTGTTCGACATTCTTTATCGGTAAATATGAATTCAATGGGTACATCCCGGAACTAACAGAACTTGGTAGTCTATGTAACGAAACAAAATAGGAAACATGAGGTGAAACTTCTACTAATAAAAATAGCTTGTTATGTGTAAATAAACTATAGCCAAAAAGGTAGGTAAATCTCATCATACCGGCCATTTATATGTCCACTGCTAAACAAAGGCCTCCCCCATAGATTTTCACAACTGTGTCATCATTTTGGGGGGTATTTGCCAATACTCACCACGCTTGGCAGGCGGGTTGGTGAGCGCAGTATGGCTACCGTTTCACAGAAGGGACGCTGCTGCCCGTCGTTCTGGTTTAGATTCCCTTAGTCGTCTTTTACGATATCCACGGGAGGAGATGGCGTGATGCTATATTCTTAATCCGGACACCACACGGAATAGGTAAACCTATGATAATAATTTACGAATGTTTTTTCTAAACCTACCTACTATAAACCAAACAAGCTGTATGCACGCCCACGAACCGAATTTATAATTAACCTACGTATTTTTCAATATCAGTGAATATATATTGATAATGTCACATTAATTAGAGTTGCAATAGTGTTGTTAATGCACCTACCATTTTCCTTTCTGCATCACCCCAAGGTAGACTGGTAGAAAATGCCTATGGCATTAAGTCCGCCTCTGTACGTGTTTGTGCATAAAGAATAAATAAATAAATGTTTGCTACGTATCCTCAAGAACAAGTATCTATGCACTATGTGCAGTATTCGAGTGAAAAATCAGAACACAACACAAACCCAAACCGGTAGTGGCGATCTCTGGGAGAGGCCTATTCCAAGCGGTGGACCTTTTTCCCCGGCTCTAATGATTTTGAATGAATGATGAGATACATCTTAAGGTCCGAGGTGTAACGGCAATAAATAAAAATGGTAGTAGGTGAAGATAACTTCTCTGATGCACAAACAAGTAAAATTATGATATTTGGTACGAGAGTTCGGATCTGTAAGACTTAACAATTATCAAAGAAACAAGAAATTATATCAATAATGCCTATTTCTTTTGGCATATTAAATCTTCTTAAAGATTGTCGGCGGAATGTCCATCGTTTCAATATATCTGTTAAAACATAATTACTGAATATAAAATTGTATTGTGAATGTTTCTATTCTATGACAAGTAACGAAAGTCGATCTCCTTTTAAATAATACGTTCCTTTTTCAATCAGTCAGTACATATTGCGTGCGTTCATAGATACTGCGGACAATATTTCAGGATAATTGAAATCATTAATTATAAAATAGAACTATGTTTTGCTCATGACTATACATACCGTATTTTCTGCATCACTAAACAGCCAGTACCACTTCAAGTGCACAGAGAGAACTGCATTGTGCCTGAAAATGAAATGTAACCAGAGAATGAAGCTCCCAATTCGAAAACGTACCTCCTCTGCCAAATACTTGGCAAATCACGTAGACCAGGGGTGGATCCAGGATTTTAATCTGGAAGGGGACCTCAGGTATCCAGTCAAGATTTTCAGACATCATTTTTGCTACTAGGCCTACGGTCAGCCGGTCCACCAACCATCCCACAGTTTGGGGGGCGTATGGCCTACCGAGACACCATGTTCTTCGTCATCATATCATCATATCGGCCACACAACGTCCATTACTGAACAAAAGCCTCCCCCATAGATTTCCACAACTGTGTCATCATATTGGGGGAATTTGCCAGTACTCACCACGCTTGGCAGGCGGGTTAGTGAGCGCAGAATGGCTACTGTTCCACAGACCGGACGCTGCTGCCCATCCCTCCGGTTTAGAGGCCCTTAGTCGCCTTTTACGACTTCCATGGGAGGAGATGGAATGGTTCTTAATCCGGACACCACACGAACTCCGTACTATAAGAAATACAATGCAAATAAATAAAATTGAAGTGTCTTTTGAGAATTGAAATAGTGAAGCTTTTTACTAAATACATATGAAAATATACACAGTACCTACAACAAAAAAGCGATTTTGTTTGTCTGTCTGTTTGTTCCGCTTATCTCCGAAATGGCTGGAGCGATTTCTACGGGACTTTTACTGGCAGATAGCTGTTGTTATAAGGAATAAATAGGCTACTTTTATTTTTGAAAAATAATTACTGTTCCGCGCAAAAAATTAAAACCCCTGAAATCCAATATATATATATATATATACTCTATGTCAAGTGTGCCGAAGTACTCTAAATTATATATAAATAATCCACTTTCTTTTAAATTAAATCTCAGCTAGTTACACATATATAACATAAACAAACAAAATTTTTATAGAAGCATAATATTTTTCTGTCTAAAACGATATTTATCATACATTATAATGACAGATGCAAATGTCAAAACTATGAGGTAAGTAGTTCACTACGGAACCGTACAAAGCGGTATTGTGAATTTTTTTTTTTTATGCGTCGCGTTGCCAGCATTATAATAAAACAAAACTGCGGTAGTATAATTCATCTGGCAATCGGGGCGGCTTTGGCACACTTGATTAAAATGAATGCTGGACCAACCCTGAACCAGCCCGTTTTTACCTGCGCAGAATTAAACGCTTATTAGTGAGTTGGAATGGAGACCTTTTAAATTCCCACAATTTATGGGTTTTCTAATCCTTTTGCTAATAAGATTAATGCTGGTTTGCACGAAGTCATTTCTAAGTTTCTCTTTGACTTACAATTTTGAGTCGCTAGTTTCCTAGACAGTTAGGCATCGACTTATCGGTTAGTACGAACTTCCAGGGTGCTCTTTTTGCGAGTGTGAGTCACACGCAGTAGAAGTGAAACTTTGTATTTTGGTTTATTTGTAAGAGAATTGTTGTTGAATGAGATGAATACACTAGGAGATGATAAACAAAGAGAGAGCGATTGATCGACAATAGGGAAACTAAATAAAAACGTGTTTTATCTCATTCTCTCACAGCCTAATCCTATAAACGCATTTATAGTCGTCTCTCTTTCGTTACACATTTTTGTTTCACAAAATCCAATTCACACCGTCCCAAACAATGCCCCAAAAGAAGTTCCACTTCAATAAAAAATAAAAACAAATAATTCTGCATTTTTCATTACAAAAATATTCCTAACAACACACGTACGTCACACGTCGAAAAAAGTCAAGCAATGGCTGACGGAGTTGTAGTGAGCAGCAATTAAATTATTCCGCATCATCACATCCGACACGGCCGGGGGTTGGCTGAGGCACATGCTGGGAATCGCTTACAAAAGCATTAAAAAAAGAGCGTTGGATGAGTCGAGGAACTGCTGCCGGATTAATGTTTGGGAGCTATGTACACATAATGTACAGTACTGGCATATTATTACATACATTGGATTACTAAGTTAAAGCTAAATTATTAATGAACAAGTATACAGCAAGGTATATTTATTTATGTTTTAAGCACCAGCAACAAATTGTCGTGTGGTGCCGGGTTTGCCGTGTGGTGCCGGCTCAGAATACCACCACCCCAACTCATCCCGTGGGTGTTGTAAAAGTCTACTAAGGGATTAGACGGAGGATGGGCAGCAGCATACTTCGAGTACATTAACAACTTAACTGCGATAGCCAACCCGTCTGCCAACACCCATATAGGTTGTTGTGGCAATCTTTGGGGGAGGCCTGTGTCCAGCAGTGGACTTCATTAGGCCGAAATGATGAACAAACTGTCCTGCTAATTTGTACTAAGCGGAAACGGAACTTTCACGCAGACATCTTCCGAAAATCCTGGGATTTATTGTTAAGAAACTACACACATGCGAAGTGCCAGATGTTGATGGACTTTTAATTTACGAAGTTATTCGAATTCATAAGGTTAGGTAAGGTTGGTTCGGAATTAGCGGTGAAGGAAAAAAGATAATTCGGCAATTTCTGTATTAACAGAGATATGTCCTGTTTATTCAGTAATTAGGTCCTAACAGACACGTCGTATAACGATGGAGAGCATTTCACTATATCACAGACAGTGGACATGACAACCTCAGAGAAGAAATGGCGAAGTAACGCCGGGTTAGGTATTTTTTTATTTGGTTTAAGTTTTTAAAAACAGACCGCGCACCGGAAATCCCATCGTGGTGGACAGACGACCTGGTGAAGGTCGCTGGGAGTCGTTGGATGAGGGCGGCAGGCAACCGCTCGTTGTGGAAATCTACGGGGGAGGCCTTTGTTCAGCAGTGGACGTCCTGTGGCTGATATGGTGATGATGATGATTGTCTTTTTATACCTTGCCTTACCATACTTGCAGTTTGCGCGGCAATTTCTATAGTTGTTTTAGGTTGATTTATGTTGCCAGCCCAGAAAAAAGGAAATGTTTTTATACTTATTATTTTTATTTATTATATTATGAATTCTTGAGAAAAATACACTCATCATATATGTAAATATTCTTTAAAAGTAGGGGTAAGCCGTGTGGAGACATTCAATTTCTCATAACGTACTTGTAAGTAGGTAGAAAATTCACACACTATTTTACAGACTTGCATCACTTACCCATTCTTTCTATGTCTGTAACTACGACTCAATAGGGAACTAGGTTATCAAAGTGGATTCTGCTGTACTACTCGGTTCTCTGTGGACCTCTCAAGGGACCTGTTAAGAAGTAAATACACCTACAAAAGTATTCAAAATAAACAAATATGAAAATAGCAGCATATTTTCGAGCACAAAACCCGGAACCACGTCACATCGCACTCGAAAATTACGTTATTCCGAACAAGTTTTGCTCTCGCAACTAACTGAACCGGCCAACTCTAGTTTAGAGGTGATCATCGCACAGACAGCGTCAGCTGGGTCTGACGCTGCAATGAACTACATAATTGGTGCAGTGAGCACATTATGTGAAGTAAGGCTAATGTAGAATATGTGTTAGATTTTATCTGTTGTTGAGAAACTTTTGGACTTGTATAAATAGATATTAAACTTAAAATATAATACTTATCATCATTTCGGCCGAATGAAGTCTACTGCTGGACATAGGCCTCCCCAAAAGATCAACACAATGACCTATATGGGTGTGTTGTGGGCTCATTGGCGGGTTTTTCTATAATCGCCACGCTTGGCAGACGGGTTGGCGATCGCAGTTGAGTTGTCAATGTACTCGAAGGACGCTGCTGCCCATCCTCCGGCTAATCCCTTAGTCGACTTCTACGACACCCACGGAGATGGGGTGGTGGTATTCTGAGCCGGCACCACACGGCAGATTACTAATACTTATTAGTCTTAACTAAAATAAAAAATTAAATTATAAAATTCAAATTAACGTAATGGTATGAGCCCCTTAGAACACTTGCAATGTAAATCGGGCGCTGGCTTTGTCCTTCAATATAATTTTACAATTACATTGCAGCACTAAATACCACTTTAAACCAAAGGGATGGGCAGCAGCGTCCCTTC
Source organism: Diloba caeruleocephala (assembly GCA_947459985.1). Lineage (NCBI taxonomy): Eukaryota > Metazoa > Arthropoda > Insecta > Lepidoptera > Noctuidae > Diloba > Diloba caeruleocephala. Next base: position 6,201,883 of record OX381627.1, on the reverse strand, counting down.
TGTGGAACAATAGCCGTTCTGCGTTTGCCAACCCGCCTGCCAAGCGCGGTGAGTATTGGCAATTTTATCCTATAATGACGACACACAGCATGTAACCGATCATTATGGAAATCTATGGGGAAGGCCTTTGCTCAGCAGTGGACATCTTATGAAGTTATGGCTGATATGATGATGATGACTAAATATCAACAATCCAGGGCCAGACCCGCGGCCTGATTAGTTATAAACAGCAACAGCTGACGCGATAGCAGCTATCGCGCAGCCAAGGATCCACCGGTGGCAAAGCGTCAAAATAATTGGTATTACGTAAGGCATCGCCCGCCAGTCGCTTTTTTGGAAGATGCATAGTTACTAGCGCCAGTAGCCACCAGTGGAACTAAAAAGAATGAACGTTTTAGTTAATTGATTGTCCGACAGAGGCGCGTCAGAGATCTTCGCCTGTTTAGTAGCTAATCGGCAAATAGGTAATATCAAATTGACGTTTGACAGCGGCCTTGGAGCAATTTACGCCTATTGCAAAGTGTCTGCGACTTAGGTAATCAGCCTGAGGATCCGGCAGTTAAACAAAACGCGAGGTAAAACTGTATATGTCGGCACAAGTTTTTTCCGAGCATTGTTCCAATTGTCGGTAACGCTAACCCTCCAAAGATGTCGAGCCCTTTACTTGTTCTATAACAAAGGCGTTTTTTACGGTCAATGCATGCCACTACTGCACAAAAGTAAGCGCTGGTCAAGACCCGAGAACTGTGTAATCCGGCACGAGTCGGTCCATTGTAAAAATTACGCTATAAATCGGGCCGAGCCCGGGCGGTGGCGCGCGGCCGCTGCCGCGTTGACGGCCCGCCACGACTACGCTCGTAAATTATCCACAGGGTTGGCGAACGTACTCAGCTTGGTTTTGTATCTGAGCTGAATTCGAACTGTTTTTTGTTACGTTTTCGAGCCGTTCCGGGAATATCTAGATGGGTTGGTGAGATTACTGTAGTGTGGAAGTGTGCGTGCGGGAATATCCACTATTAGGCCGTGATATTATTTAGGCACTTGCCTTTGCCTGATTAAAAGCGATTGTTTGAGTTATTTTGGTACGTATTTCTATGTTCGCAAGATTTATTTTCAGACAAGGATTTTTTCGTATAAAACACTAAGTGTTCGAAATACATTGGAGTATTTAATATAATTTAGATGTAGGTAATATTATCCTACTTTTGTTAAAATATACCCGCAACTTTTGATTACTGTTGGCCGGCCGGGCTGAGTATCGTCACCGCGGGTCGAGGAGTTGTAAGTTGGAACGTATTGCGTGCGGTCGATAGTACATCCAAGTGTGGTTATTGCGCCCGCGTTGGTAGTTGAAATTGAATATTCATCTCGCGAAGTTCTCGTTGCGCATACCTAACCCACGGGATAGTGAGAATATTGAACAGAAATAGTTTCCGTGTAGTGTGTTGGTGAAACGTGGTGTGAAACCCCGGTGATCGCCACGCGGTGGTATGTGGCGCTGGGTCCAGTGGACAAGTATACATTCTTGAATACCCCTTAGCCCTTATTGATTTTACTATAGTTTATTAGATTCTGTCCACTCAGGGGAACCCCAAATCCCTACCTACACCTGACCTTGACAGACTTACATGTGACCCTCGCCCTAAATCTGCACCCGCACGTTGCGCTGGTAAGTTACCTAGGCTATCTTACAGAATATATAGGATTTGTGTCGCCGGGCCGCCGATCCCGTTGCGTACGATACAAGTTTTGGTAGCAGAGCGTGGTTCGGTTTCTTTACAATCTATTAATATCGGTTAAACGCGTTTAAAACGTTGTTATTGGTAGATTCAGGATAGCTAGGTACAGACTAGTGCATAGTATCGGTTGGATTATACATGTTAATGATAAATTATTAGTAATATTTTCCAGTTAACGTATATAACCTATAAGCACGCGGTAGTGCAACCGGTCCGGTGCATATTAGTATGTAGGTAGTGTGATAGTTAATTGTTTTTGTTCGGCTGATCCGCTAATTACGGTTCCGAGAGTACCTAGAAGTCATTAGTTCTTTTCGTATGAAATAAATATTTTCTTAAGGAGTTTCGATATAACGGATAGTTTGTTTACATTTTAGTTTTTGGTCATATTTAGATATTCTATTAAGTAGATCTTTGGAATTTGGTTATTTAAATATGGCTGGTAAATACACAGCTCGGATAGCTGCAGTGTTACGATGGCTCGGCTCGGCTGTTTTGAATATTTCACGGAAAGATCGGGTTCAAGCATTGTTATCCCGTTATGAATCTTTAGAAAATAAATTAGAGGACTTGTATGATGCGTATCAGGCGTTACTTGAGTTGAGTCTAGACCCGGAGTCGATGGATAAAATTAGTGCCGACATTGATCAAGCGGATGATCTGGCGGACCAGATCCGTCAAGCTGTGGGTCTTTTGAAGGTGTCTACTCTTGGAGGGACATCTAAGTCTGATGGAGACGCTTCGCCGGCGCTGATCAGTAGATTGCCGAAGCTTGATTTACCCCACTTTAGTGGCGATTTGGGTCAGTGGGTGGCATATAATAATTTATATGATAGTTTGGTGCACTCACGTAGGGATCTGACCCCGGGGCAGAAATTAGCCTATTTGTTGGCCTCTCTTACTGGTGAAGCTAAGGGTCTAGTCCAACATCTGGAGCTCGTTGATGGGAATTACGAGATAGCTCGCGACTTGCTCATGAGGAGGTACCAAAATGTTCGTAGGTTAGCTGACAACCATGTGTCTGCCATTTTGAGCCTACCCAGGTACCCGGGGCCGCAGTTGTTAAGGACTCGACTGCTTAATCCATTATTGGTTGCCGTAAATGGTTTAAAGGGATTGGACTTACCCGTGTCAAGCTGGTCGTTTATGTTATTGCACATTGTACTTGGGAAACTTACCCATGAACTGCGGAATAGGTTCGAGCAGGAGCATGGCGGGGACTCCACCACTTACCTCCCTCAGTTCGATAATTTGGTGTCGTTTTTGGAGGATGAGAGCCGTCGTGTGGATAATGTTCCGCCGCCTGGACTTTCCGATGTTGGTTCCAGGTCAAGGCAGCAAACAGCGCGTACGGAACGTCGTCATGCAGCACGCGCGTATAATGTAACTGCCGCGCAGCAGCCAGAATTCCGCTGTGCGTATTGTAGGGACCCAGACCACGCTGTTAAGTCTTGTTTTAGATTCGGACAACTACGTTGGCAGGCTAGGAGGAATATAGCTCGCCAGCGCAACTGGTGTTATAGTTGCCTGGGCAATCACCTGGCATCCCAGTGCCAGTCAGCTCGACCCTGTGGCCAGTGTGGTGGTAATCATCATCTTCTTCTTTGTGGCAACCGAAACGGATCATCTCCACCGGCAGCTCCGGCACAGATGACAGTTGCCCAAGAGGATCAGATGGGACCTGAAGATCCTTGGACTGGTCAAGTGCAGTTTGGTTCTCTTCGTATTGGTAGCCGCTCACCACGCCTTTGTAGGAAAGGAACCCCATATCGTAACTCTCATGGTCAGGCACAGCTCATCACGGGCGGGGGTACCCGTAATCCCCCTCGTATAAGTCATGCATCTGTGGACCAAGGGCATCGGTGTGGTTCTGGTATGCCACTGCATTATGCGGAGCGGCCTCGTTTGGATCGACAATTCAGTTATACAAATCAGGTGCAACAACATTGGGATCCTTATGCCTTTCAGGGGAATTCTTCAACACTGCCATATAATAACAATAATCATCGGGAGAATTGACTTCCACATCCTCAGTCTCCACCCGCGTTTGCCCCCTCTCCTTTGACTGTTTTGCTGCCCACCGCTCAGGTTCGCGTTGGTTCTCTTTCGGAAGACCAGGTGACCGCGCGTGCGATGCTAGATTCGGGTTCTCAGGGGTGCATTGCGTCGACCTGGTTGGTGGAGCAGTTACGGCTTCGTGTGGATCCTGGGGGAGGTTTTATTCGTGGGGTAGGTGGAGTTAAAGTGCCTGGCTTGGTGGGACGGGTCTCACTCTCCTTTTCTTCGCTTCATCGCCCTTGTCTGCGAATCACAACTTCAGCCATTGTTTTAGAGAATATTATTGGTCAACATCCGCTCGTCAAGCTTCCACCGGCAGTCATTAATTTAACATCGGGCCTATTACTGGCTGATCCTGAGTTTCACATTCCAGGTCCGGTTGATCTTTTACTTGGTTCAGACGTCTTAGGGTTACTGCAGGTGAGAAGCAGCAGGCTTCTGCAGCCAGGCGGTTTGGTGGCTGTGTCGACCAAACTTGGTGAGGTCATTATGGGCCCCGCTTTTTCAGTTTACCCTCCTAACGTGGAGGATGGTAACTTACAGGTAGGACTCTCACTCGCTGAAGCTGTTCAGCGATTTTGGGAAGTTGAAGAGCCCCCTACTGCTTCTCGTGACAACCCAGAGCATCTGGAATGTGAGTTATTCTTCCAGATCAATACAGGTCGTCTCTGTTCAGGTCGGTTTGTCACGAGGTTGCCTTTTTTACCGTCTCGGCCTCGTCTGGGTCAGTCCAGGATGTTGGCTGAAAAAAGGTTATCTGCCATGGACAGACGCATGAACCGAGACGCGGTGTTCCGACAGAAGTATATTGACTTCATGCGAGAATATTTGGAACTGGGACACATGTCTGTTTCCAATTTTAATTGGCGTGCGAAGGAACACTACTTCATCCCCCACCATGCGGTTTTTAAGGCGGGTAAAATTCGGGTTGTTTTTGATGGCTCTGCGCCCACATCTAATGGTGTATCTCTTAATCAGTGCTTGCATTCGGGACCGAAACTTCATCGTGATGTCAGTGAGATTCTGACAAACTTTCGCCGACATCAGGTCGTTTTTGTAGCGGATATAAGAATGATGTTTCGTCAGACAGTAATTCATCCGGATGACCGGCGGTATCAGCTCATCCTGTGGCGCGAAAGCCAGTTGAGTCCTGTTACGGTATTTGAACTGAACACTAATACTTACGGGCTAAGGTCCAGCCCCTTTATTGCCATTCGTGCCTTATTGGAATTGGCCGAGCGTGAACGACTGAGTTTTCCAAGGGCATCCGCTGTCCTATCTAACGATGCTTTTGTGGATGACATTTGTACAGGTGCTGCCAGCGAAGAAGAAGCAATTGTATTACGCAATGAGCTGATAGGGATCCTGAATGCAGGTGGTTATGAGTTAAGGAAGTGGCTTTCGAATTCGCAAGCTGTTCTTGCTGGTTTACCTGAAGAGCACCAGCAGGATCCTCATATTTTTAAAAATATCGATAACCCTGACACTGTGGCAGTATTAGGTGTTCAGTACCAGCCGATACCTGATGTTTTTACTTTTCGAGTGCAAGATCTGGCTGGCACCAGTGCTTGGACAAAACGCTTGGTACTGTCGACTGTGGCAAGGATATTCGATCCCAATGGCTGGTTAGCACCGGTTGTGTTTTGGGCAAAATGCTTCCTGCAGAAGCTTTGGTTGGAAGGCTTGACGTGGGATGCTCCTCTCATTGGAACTTTATTGAGTGTTTGGGTCAAGTTTGTTTCGTCTCTTTCTGATATTCAGCTAGTTAAAATTGACAGAGCTTTCTTACCTTATGGGAAATGTCGAGTTAGTATCCACGGATTTTGTGACGCTTCAGAGTGCGGTTATGCAGCTGTAGTGTATATTCGTACTGTTGATAGGACAGGAGCAGTGGCAGTTAAGCTCATTATGGCAAAGAGCAAAGTTGCTCCTGTACGATCACGGCAAACCATTCCTAAGTTGGAATTGTCTGGAGCTACTCTTCTGACTCGTCTTCTCAATCACCTGGTGTCGACCTTGGGTCAGAAAGTAAATATTGAGAAAGTGTTTGCGTGGACAGACAGTCAGATTGTTCTGTCTTGGTTACGAGCATCTGTCCACGCATTGGAAGTTTTTGTAGCCAATCGGGTTTCTCAAATTCAGCATTCAGCTGCTACCTTAGATTGGAAACATGTCCCCGGAGAATGGAACCCTGCGGACTGCGCTTCACGAGGCTGTGAGTCTTCGGTTTTGGTTAACCATCCATTATGGTGGGGACCAGCTTGGCTTTCCCAGCCAGAAGACTGCTGGCCTCATACCGCTGTGGAACTCGTTGAACCCCTTCCGGGGTTAAGGGCTTTAGCGGTTGTGAGGGAGCATCCGCAGGATTTGGATTCCCTGTTAAATCGGTTTAGCTCCTTAGATAAATTACTGGGTGTAACAGGATGGGTTAATAGGTTTGTCCACAATGTCAGGCATCCGTCTGAAAGGCGATTTTCTTTAGTGCTGTCCCCCGAAGAAAGGCACGAAGCATTGATGTTTTGGGTGCGGTTTGTACAGGCTGAAAGTTTTGAGACAGTTCTTAGAAATTTAAGAGGCAAGTGTGTCAAATTGAAGGGTGCTGTTGCTCGCCTGACCCCCTTTATTGATGAAAATGGTCTCTTACGAGTCGGAGGAAGGTTACGTCATTCTAGGTTGCCGTATGCGACTCGGCATCCTCTTTTACTGCCTAAAGCAGGTCTTCTCGGGACGTTAATAATTTCCGATCGACACATGAAGAATGCTCACGCTGGATTGAATACTCTCCTGGCCATCATTCATCGGGAGTTTTGGATTCTGTCAGCCAGAAGAGCTATTCGAAATGTAATATTTCGTTGCATTCCATGTTACAGGTTAAGGGCTACAATCACACAGCCCCAGATGGGTGACTTGCCTCCAGACCGAGTTAGCGCTTCACGGCCTTTTTCTGGTGTAGGTACTGACTTTGCAGGTCCATTCTCGATTAAGGTTTCTTCAGTACGGAATGCTAGGGTGATGAAGGCCTACCTGTGCGTTTTTGTTTGCCTCAGTACCAAGGCCGTACATTTGGAGGTAGTTTCTGCCCTTAGTACTGAAGCCTTTATTGCTTGTTTGTCTCGATTTGTCAGTCGTCGTGGGCTACCGAGTTTAATTCGGTCCGACTGCGGGACAAACTATAAGGGAAGCGATCGCTATCTTTCTGAAATGAATAAGTTCATAACTGAGAATCAGATTTCACTTGAAACTTCACTTTCGCGTCGTGGCATAAAATGGCAGTTTAGTCCGCCCGTTTATCCTTCTTGGGGCGGTATATTTGAAGCGGTTGTAAAGGTCGCTAAAACTCATCTTCGTCGGGTTATTGGTGAAACGGTTCTCACCTTTGAAGAACTGGCTACGGTATTTTGTAAAATTGAGGCCGTCCTGAACTCACGGCCGCTTTGTCCCATATCTTCGGACCCAAATGATTTGGAAGTTTTGACACCAGGTCATTTTTTGATCGGTGGTCCTCTCACGGCGCTTCCAGAATATTGTTTTATTGATACTCCGGTCAATCGACTTTCACGTTTTGAACTGCTGCAACAGCTCTCTCAGAGTTTTTGGAAGAGATTTAATTTGGAATATCTCCACTTGTTGCAGCAGCGTGTCCGTTGGTCTGATAAGACAGACCCACCAAGGGTTGGTGACCTCGTCCTAGTAAAGGAAATGAACATGCCATCCTTGTCTTGGAGACGTGGTCGAATTTTGCGACTATTTGTAGGCGCAGATGGTACTCCTCGTGTTGCAGAGGTATTGGTGGGTGACTCGATTCTGAAAAGAGCCGTGGCAAGTTTGTCGCGACTTCCAGTAGTTTAGTTTTAGTTATCAATCCTGATCCTCTGGTATTGGACTCAGCCAGATAACGCCTGGCTGGGGCGGGGGACTGTTCGAAATACATTGGAGTATTTAATATAATTTAGATGTAGGTAATATTATCCTACTTTTGTTAAAATATACCCGCAACTTTTGATTACTGTTGGCCGGCCGGGCTGAGTATCGTCACCGCGGGTCGAGGAGTTGTAAGTTGGAACGTATTGCGTGCGGTCGATAGTACATCCAAGTGTGGTTATTGCGCCCGCGTTGGTAGTTGAAATTGAATATTCATCTCGCGAAGTTCTCGTTGCGCATACCTAACCCACGGGATAGTGAGAATATTGAACAGAAATAGTTTCCGTGTAGTGTGTTGGTGAAACGTGGTGTGAAACCCCGGTGATCGCCACGCGGTGGTATGTGGCGCTGGGTCCAGTGGACAAGTATACATTCTTGAATACCCCTTAGCCCTTATTGATTTTACTATAGTTTATTAGATTCTGTCCACTCAGGGGAACCCCAAATCCCTACCTACACCTGACCTTGACAGACTTACATGTGACCCTCGCCCTAAATCTGCACCCGCACGTTGCGCTGGTAAGTTACCTAGGCTATCTTACAGAATATATAGGATTTGTGTCGCCGGGCCGCCGATCCCGTTGCGTACGATACACTAAGAAACAATAATTCTTCCAAGCGCCATGTGATCACTTACTAGAGTCTCTATTCCGACTATTGAACTCCATCCTACTTGATTTTTACCGATCTCATAGATTGACTCATAATATAAGTTTTAAGATTGTAGTAAAACAAGCCTACGTTTCGTGCAGACTGTTGCTTTCCATAGACTTGCTAAACAACTATTAATGGTACGTAGTAAGTAGCAACCCTATGTGATGGAACGAGGCGAGCGGCGGGCGCGACTTCACAAAGGCGCGCCTAAAATATATAGGTATGCGCTGTGTGGTTGTACCTACGTGTCGGGTACAAGCGTTGTGACGGGGTAGGCAGGCGGCCGAATCTGCTTCACAAGCTTGGGGCCAACTGTGGGACGAGGGGAGACATGGTACGGTGCTTTTTGCTATAAGTATTTCTTAGACAAATTATATCGAAATGTAGCTTAACCACAAATCAGATCCCCATCACAAATTGTGGACACTAGTAAACATAATGAATGATTAACGAAGTCTCTATTTCTGATAATAATTCAGGCATCTGTTAAATATTATAGATGAGGTAGGAACAGTCTAAGCAGAATAATAACGATAACCTATTTCTTGAGTACCTATTCTTTATAGAAATTCTTGGTTTGTGAACTATTAAACCCATTTCACATATGTATTGGGCGCATTTCAGAGCATGGCTGTAATTTATACAAGCCTAAAAGCCCGGCTTGCTGTTACAAATCAATTATCAGCACCGGAAACTTACGTCATAATAAATATTGTCTTTAATATTTCGCGCGCTAATTCTCGGGCTAGTCATTTAAAAACTATCATTGATCAGGTTATAAATATTTATTACTATATAATCGTTATTTCACCGAACACAGCTTACAATTCTTCCAAGTATAATTTTGAAAGTTTACAAATAAATTATAGAATAATTAGTACTATAAAAACTAAATATTCTCAATTCCCACTTTCGAGCGTTACTAGTTGTCAATACCCCTAGCACGAGTTTCTTTTCACGATCGAAACGTAATAGTAAACTACACGTTTACGTTTCGGTGCTCCAATTGGTTAAAGATTTTGGAGCGGGCCAATCGCAGCGCCGAACGTAATAAACGTGTAGTTTTAATATTACGTTTCGATTTGAAAAGAAACTCGTACTAGGGGTATAGGTCAGATATGCACTATCCTTCGTACCTACTAGTTGAAAATGTATTACGGAGTACATGCTATTTTATTATATGTAGATATTTTCAGAAATGAAAATACTACTACATCCAACTTTTATTCATTGCTGAGAGTGAGTGCCTAGGTTTTACCTAGTAGGTATACAGATCTTAGTTTGGAATGGACACCGCGTCGTATGCCTAGCGCCAGCCATTTGAGTCCATAGCCGCTATAACCATTAGCAAATGTCATCAAAGTCGTCCGGTTCTCTTTATGACGTCACTATCACTGACGACGACTGACGTCTCAGGTTCCGTCTTTTTCTTGGCCCTCACTTAGATACTTACATTTTGCAACACATAAACAACACAGAATGCTACCTTAAGTACATTTTCTACGGCCACTCCATCAACTTGGAACGGCCATCTTAACATGATCTTCGCGTTCTGTAGAATAATAAGCTAAAGAAAGATCAAGCTGTATATCAGTGTCTTAACCATCTCTTAAATGATAAGTGAGACCATTTTTTTCTTCTTATTTATGTCCAGTGGAAATTCTACATGGAACTTCCTTCACCCCGGGGAAGGGCGAAGGGGTATGCCGGACTCCTTTTTTTTATTTTTTTATTGATGTCCAGTGGAAATTCTACATGGAACTTCCTTCACCCCGGGGAAGGGCGAAGGGGTATGCCTCCTACCGGCTAAAACCACTGGAGCGGTTATCTTCGGCACCGAAGGGAGGCTCCAGGTCCCCTACCGGCTAAAACCACTGGAGCGGTCATCTTCGGCACCGAAGGGGGGGCTCCAGGTAAGATCGCACTAGAGCCTCCCAGTGATGCCAGGCGAAAAAGGTCGCCACCCCAGGCACTTCTCGCCCCCCACCATGTAGTGACGGCAGGGGGCTCAGGCGTGTTGGACTGGGAGCCGGGATGGTTGTTGCCCCGGCGCCGTCTCGTCCTTCTCCGTGCGGGATCGGCCCTCTCCCGATCCCGCTCTGCAGTCGCAGAGCATGACGCTCTCGCAGAGGGAGAACACTGCACTCTAATTTTCATGCTCTTAATGTTAAGTGAGACCTATCCAATAGTCAACGTCTCATTATAATCAGTTTAGCCGTTCTCACGTGTGAACGGACCAATAAAATAGTAAAAACTATTCTTTCAGCTTCTGTACTAAGTAAACAAACACATCATGAACGGAATAAAAAAATAATTGAATTTTAAAACATGACCCCAGCTTTGGATATCCTAATAATACAAATTTTATTAAGTAGGTATAGATTTTAGCATGACTGGTCAGTCTGACCTTAAAAGATTTGGGACTCGCGACATTGAATTGTTGAGCTCAAATTTAAAACGGATTTTTCGTTTTAATTTCTACGTAGGAGACCCACCAGAACCGAACAAATTATAATTCTTGAGGGACGGTTACTGCACGTTTTCATTATCACCTCTACTTGACATTATCGCGTTCATACTCTACACAATAGTGTTAAGAATCCTATTTATTATGCACTCATTAAATAGGATTGTGATTTGCGAAATACGAGATTTATATCGATTTTTAATGATTTTTGTGTTGTTTTGTTAATGTTTTCAATACCAGACATTACATTTAATCATCATCTTACATTTGCCCAAGTACCTACCTTACCTATTTTACCAGTATTGGGAAAATTATACAGTATGTAACAAAATCACTTACTGTGCGGGTTTTCCAATTGATTAATATTTATCATCTTAAGATATTCTTATTGATCTCATCATACAAATTATCTCTATAATTATTCAAACGGCAACTCCGTGATAATTTAGTGTTCCATCAGTACCCGACACGCAACTCGGGAACAGTCACACTTTGTAGTCTTCGGTCACACTCACACAACATGTTTGCTACCTTTTTTATTCCTGAAAATGCAAAAAGGGCACGCATGACGCATGGCGTGACAAAAAGTTGTGGCGCATTCGCATTGCGGGCGTACGTCTGGCGGCAGAGTACCAGGATCGCAGCGGAGCGAAGAGATAAGTAATTCTGTGCTCGGTCGGGGGCCGGGCGGGCGTCCGGGGGGAGGGAGTAAATGCCCGCGCGGCGGCGGCGGGTAATTGGTTCGCGCCGCCCGAGGCGAGCCCGTAGTATCGCGCTTTAGCGACGGGCGCCCTCCGGTGTCGGGCGCGCATTATACAGCAGTGGAGCCGAATTAGGTGTAGATATTTTTGTTAGTTTAGTTTTGCCTTGTTTTTGTTGGCCATTTTGGGTTAAGGAATATTTAAATTAGTGTGGATGTTTTAATGTGGGTACTCTGTTTATTCAGTGCTTGATTTATCAAATACAAAACGAATCAAGTAAAAAAGTATTATATTTCGAATATTGTATCAAGCTGATTTTAAGGTCCATAATATTTTCGTGCGTGTGCTTAGTGTAGTCTGTTGCCTTGCCTACCTGTAATTAGAAAAAAAGAAAGGCCCCTGGGTCTAGTTACTAAAATAAGCAATTCTGACTTCTAATCCTTCTAATAATTTCATTCAAAACTATCTAGTAGTAGTTTGACTGTTGCATCCAATAAGGTATCAAATTGATTTATTTGCCCATTCATTGCCATTACACAGAACCATTAATCAAACTAGCGATCTTTCACAACAATTAAAACTCCAACAATAAATATACACCTAACGTGTCGACTCCACACCTCTCTGGGCGGCTGTTTGTCATGCTACCGCGGAGTTATAGCTATGTCATGTGGCCACCGGCGCGCCACTTTATACATCCGACCGACGGCGCTACCGCCCGCCACGAGCGAGCACACCTCCACCGACATATGTATACTTAGTACTCTGCTATCGAGTGCTATGTCGGCACCTACTCCCTCTACTGAAAAAGTTAACGTTTAGCGCCAAAGTTCCCTTGTATATTGTTAGAGGTTTGCACATCATATATTTTATTACGAATGAGATATAAGTAACTTGAATATTGAGGGACATTGACGCAAAATGTGATATCGGAGTCATTCAAAGGCTAGCGCAACATCCCATCATTTCGGCCGAATGTAGTCCACTGCTGGACATAGGCCTCCCCCAAAGATCACCACAACGACCGATATGGGTGTGTTGTGGGCTCATTGGGGGGTTCCCAAAACGATTAAATTCAAAATTTAAAGTTAGAAGCAGCCAAGATTCTGATCGGTTATGATGGGATTCTGGGATAAGTTTGATGTTTTTACGTAACACAAGTACATTGTGTTCAGAAAACGTGAAATAATTTATCTATCTACGGGACAAGTAGCAGAGAGATATAGAAATATTATCTCTGAAGTGGTTGAATGTTTTGACTAAATATAATTAAATCTTTTGGCTTGTCTTTAAGCACGCTTGTAAGATAATCTGGGATTAAAAGAGGGGAGGAAGTATCAGACACAAATCATTTCGCATAAACTCTGCATACCTGCAGTGGGTATCAGAGTGCGATGTTGACTTATTATAACTTAAGTATATTCCGTGTACTGTCCGGATTAAGAAATAGTACCATTCCATCTCCTGTCGTGGATGTCGTAAAAGGCGTCTAATGCCCGAAGTTACTAAATCTGATCCAAAATCTTTAGATTTTTGTATCTTAATCCGTTTTTTTTGTTAAGATTTACATTCACAAAGACAGACAAACCTCTGATCCCAATTCCAAAGATTTTGGATTAGATTGATTATTAATTTCTGCCGTAAGGGACTTTTAAACCAGAGGGCCTGCCACGCGTGGTGAGTACTGGCAAATTCCCCAAAAAAGACGACACAATTTTGGAAATCTATGGAGGAGGCCTTTGTTCAGCAGTTTTTTTTTTTTTTTTTTTTTTTGTTGGGCTTCTCGCATACATTTCTGGGAAATGTGGTTGCTTAACCGGTCATTTGCTGGCGAAGCCAAAAGAGGCCTCCAGCCAGGCTTAAATTAATTATTAAAAACTAAGCAACTTTCGCTAAGGGCGCCCCCTGCGGGACACGGACCTCGGCTTAGGGCGTTGCTGGGGATATCAAGCTATTGTTTTGGGGACAGCTGGATCGGTATTATTTAAATTGTATTAAGGGACATTTAAAGCTACAGGCTCGGCACGGGCCGGCGCGAGCAAGAGACGGGAGGGAGAAGTGCTAACTTGAACGGGAAGGTGACGCGGCGATAGGCCTCCGCGACGTCGGTGAGGCGGGCATCCTCGGCGGCGAGGGCGGTACAACGGTCGGGTGTTCAGTGAACGAGACAACGCGAGTCTCTTCATGTGATCTAACGTGATTTTATCGTCTGGATCGACCAGAACGTGCCTCGGGCGGCGTACTCTACTGATACGGGAGGGTTCGTAGTCGGCGGCTGATACCACAAGGGGATTTGGGTGGGACAGGGCAGAATCGAGATAGCGTTTGGACGCTTGTTTCATAAATTGCCTGATGGTCGGCAAGTTAAGGTCGAAATGGAGTTGGTCGTTTCGCATGTACAGAGGCGCTCCGGTGGCCTTGCGCATGAAACGGGTTTGGAGGGTTTCTAATCTACGGAGTGGGTATGATTCGGCGTGTGCGAACACTGGGCTGGCATAGGTCATGATGGGTCGAATGCATGTGGTGTAAATTCTCACCTTATTTCTAAGGGATAATTTACTACGAGCGTTCAGAATATAGTGAAGGCGACCGAGCACAAAGGCAGCGCGGGCACGCACCATCTTTGTGTGGGGAATGAAGGTCAGTTTTTTGTCTAGGGTGACTCCAAGATACTTGGCGTGCGGTTCCCAAGGAACCGATTGGCCCAGCATCGAGATCTCCCTGAAGCGTGGGTGGTCGTCGCCTAATTTGCAAAATAGGACGGCTTTGCTTTTGATAGGGTTAACTTCGATCCGCCATTTCCTAAACCATTTACCGTAGACGTTGGCTGTGGTTTGGAGGATCTTAGTTATACTATCGGGACTGCTACCAGAGTAGAATATGGCCGTGTCATCTGCGAACAGTGCTAATTGGGTCGTATTAGCAGGTCTTTTGGGGAGGTCACTGGTGTACAGTGTGAACAATAATGGGGCTAGCACGGATCCTTGTGGGACTCCGGCTCTAATGGGGTGGGGGGAAGAGAGAGCGCCCGTGATTCGATATCGGAAACTGCGATTTGACAAGAAGTCTCGTATGATGAGAACGAGACGGTCAGGCACTCCGAGTTGGTACAACTTATATAATAAGCCATTGTGCCAGACTTTGTCAAATGCTTTCGCAACATCGAAAAAGAGGACTCCCGTCATCAGGCCGCGTGAGAATCCGAACGTGATGTGTTCAACTAGTCGGTGGACTTGTTGTACACACGAGTGTTTGGTTCTAAAACCAAACTGTTCGTCGGGAATGAGTTTCTTGGAATCGGCATAATCCTTTAATCGGGAATAGATAATCCGCTCATAAATCTTCGCAAGAGAATTGAGAAGGCTTATGGGGCGATAGCTGGAAGGCTCGCACTTGGGCTTACCGGGTTTGGGAATACCGATAACGGTGGCCTGTTTCCACGTATGCGGAAATAGGTTATTGTTTAATGCCGCATTGAAGATGACGGTCATTAAGGCGATAAGACGTTCGGGGAAGAGTTTAATCACCTTGTTGGTGATACCGTCAGAGCCGGGGGCTTTGCGAGGGTGAATCTTTTTCACGAGATTTCTGACCTCGTCTGCCGTGACCGGAGGGAGGGGATCGTCAGGGTCCTCGGCAGGCGGAATAGCTGCTCTACGTTCGACTTCAGCGTCAACCTTTTTGAGGTGAGCTTGGTCTACAGGTAGAGTGCTTGGGGAACATTGCGCTTCTAGACTGTCAGCTAGGCATTCGGATTTTTCGTCGTCATCAAAGGCCGGCCTTTGGTTGGGACGGTTGAGGGGGGGGACAGCATTGGATGTTTCGGATTTGAGTTTCCGTTGCAGATGCCAGAACGCAAGGTGGGTTGGCTCTAAGTCGCCCAACATCTTATCCCAGTTAGCCTCTCGGCACTCCTTGATACGTTCCTTGACAGCACGCTGCAGGTGGCGCATAAAGAGGCGATTGGGTTCGCTGGGAAAAGATGAGTACGCTCTAAGGGCTGCGTTCTTCTCCGTCATCAGTGCACGTACATCGTCAGGGAGTTTCATGCGATGGTCTTCCATCGCAGGAACTCGCCGTGAACACTCGTCCACGACGGACTGTACATGCCCGGTGAGGGAGTCGATCGCGCCTAGCGTGTCTGCGACTGACGTTATGCATTCGGGAATTCTATCTAACTGAGCGGACGAGGGGTCGTTGAGGCGTTGCCTAACTTTCCTCCAGTCCGTCGTCACAATGGTCTGAGGGGGTAGCCCTGTGTCCGTGGGGCCAAAGCGGGAGGTGAGGTGAAGGATCACAGGACGGTGATCGGAGTCTAGCTCTTGTAGTACTTCAATGGAATGCAACTTGAGGTTGACATTCATTAGAAGTGCTATGTCGAGTATATCCGGGCGATGATTAACATTGCTGGGGTAGTGAGTGGGATACATCGGGGCGATGATGTCAAAATTGAGGAGGTTACTGAGGGAGTATAATTTACTTCCTCTGTGGTTGTGGGTGAGACAGTTCCAAGACTCATGTTTGGCATTGAGATCTCCCGCCACTATGACGGAGTCGCCTAGATCGAAGAGTGCTTCGAGATCCGATTGGATTGGATCGTCTTGGGCATTGGGGGATTGGTAAGCCGACACTATAGTGATCGGTTGATGACCTGTCATGCCTATTCTGCACACAGATGCCTCTAGATTGGAAAGGGACGGGGTATCTAGGGGCATGCAATAAAGGGATCTCTTATAGTAGATAAGAGTGCCTCCTCCACGGGAGTGGGTCCTATCGTTGCGCACTATATCATAGTTTGCAATTCTAGGGTTCCTGTGAGAGGGTTTCAAAAAGGACTCTTGTATCAACATAATGTCAATAAGGTGATCGCGGAGGAATAAGGCGATTTCGTCTTTTTGGCCATTAGTGCTGTTGGCATTGAAGATGCCTATTTTAAGGGATCGGGGTTTTATTCTGCACCTGCTTTGTGAATCCATTACGGATGAACGCGATAGGAGAGGAGGGCGGATGAAACATCAGCGAAGTCGCTGAGAACTAGCATGAGGCCGTATTGGCCCTGGTTTGCCCTAATGGCTGCGGCCATTTGGGCGACTCTGTTCGGGTCGACAGAGTTGAGAAGACCGAGGCAAACTGAGAGGTCGTCAGTTTTGAGAAGGGGTGAGGGAGGGGCGGCCCTCTGAGAGTGCACTTGTGGTGCGGGTTGGTTGTACGGCACGGGAAGGTACGGTGCCGTATGGGGGGCGGTCATCAGCGAGGGAATCGCTGACGCTTGGGTCGCCTGTTGGGTCAGTAAACTAGGCCTCAGGGCGGGGAACGCTTGCTGATGATTCAGCGCGTTCCACGGCGATGGCCTTTGAGGGCTGAGTCGTTGAGACGTGGGAGGGGCCTGAGAGGCGTAATGGGCGGCCGCGAAGGCTTGGGTAGCCGCTTTGCGCTTTGCTGCCTTGTTGTTAGCGCGCGGTGCTTTGGGGCATCCGCGATAATTCGCGGGATGACCCGACTCACCGCAAAGCACACAACTCGGAGGCTCTGTGCAAAGCGTGCAATCTTTGGGGCGATCGCAGTCGGAGGTGCTTGTTCAGCTGTGGACATCCTTCGGCAGATATAATGATGACTAAAATAGTGGATTACATGGGTGGAGCCAAAAACCAATATTAGTAGCCAATTATGACCTAAACTCTACTGGAAATGTGTAGAAGCTAATAATTACATGTTGAATCGGTAAATTGTTATAATATTTTATAAGCATTACAAGATTCGAAAAATCCTGAAAATGATTTGTTTTTTATTAAAGGCGTGTTTGGTCGATCGGGAATAAATCCAATACATTAACTATACTACTTTATATAACCTATATTTTATGCTTACAATTTTAGTAAATTTCAACATTCCAGCTTTCAAGTTATTTGTACCAAATTTTTACATAATTTAGGGATTAAGTATGTGTAATATGAATATTCCCTAAACGGAAACGCATAATTATGGCTTCCATATCCAAATGGTATAACGAGCGGTCGGAAAAGGTACACCTAGTGAAAGATTTAATGTTCCTAAGATTTCTATAAATCTTAAGCTTTCATCGACATCTGGAATACTGAAACGTAACAAAATAACATAGAGAAATTAATGATTTTCTAGGCGCCATTTAGAAATTAGAAATAGTACACTGACTGAATGACATCTGTTGTACGACTAACGGCAGAAATTAATAATCAATCTAATCCATGATCTTTGGATTTGGGATTGAAGGCATGTCTGTTTTTTGTATTAAAAATGATCCTAACACAAAAAAGGATGAATTTCAAAATCTTAAGTCGAAATATTTTCAATTAGAATTAGCCGTTGTTGCATTAATTTCCTTCTCAGCGTCATTCGGAATCGTACGCTCTAGTAACATTACTTCGTCGTGGGGACGTAGGTGAAAGGAAGCGTTAGAAGAGTCGATCAGGGTAGGTCGTGAAGGGCTATCAATTGCCTTGCGTCCGGTCTTTGTCAGTCGGATTTTGAATCTGTCTGGGTATTTTCGGCTTCCAGGAAATCTTAGAATTCAAAATATTAATATTCAAAGTAAAATCTAGTAAGTAAAGTGGTAAATCTGATTGTACACTGATTCGGGTGGATAAGGAAGTCAACTACCTAAAAACTTAACAATTTATATCCCTGTTCTTAATTATTATTTTTTTAACATTTCCCCACAATAGGATTTGTCCTGTGTCGTGGGTGCGTTTACAAACACAAATTCCACAAAAAAAATTGTTATACCTGTGGCGACGCTACAGCGGTCTCCGCGTTTTTTACGCCTTCAGCTGTCAAGATGTCTTCTTTCGGTTTTCCTGATATTGCTCAAAGTTTTGTAAACGTATATTGTTTAATCATATTTTAATAAGAAAATTATTTACTTACTGATCGAATATCTGTGAAACGATATCTCATGCTATATTTTCTGTGATGGGGAAGGCAATCATTTGTTTCAATAATATTTGTTAAACCATTTGAAGTAGAGACCGTAACTAAACTATACCTACTCTTCTTCTTTTCTTTTATAGAAAATTCTTCTTTTAACTTCTATAGAGTATCTTCCACAATTGCGCCAATGTCATGTATAAGGCAACGTTGTACGGTGATCAGATTAATCAATCTTTACATATTTATAAAATATTTATCAAAAAATGAAAAAAAAACTACAAAAATCGACAACGTCGCACGGTTTTCAATTGTTTTTCTTCCGGTCTTTAACACTAATTTACGACTGGTGACAATCATCATAACACTATAATCAAAATCATTTAATTTATCACAGAGTATATAAATATGAAACATTATACTTTTTACACAGCTCACCATAAACGACGAGATCGGCTGGTGGCTACAGTATACACATAAACCATGTTATGGCATCGTAAATCAGCATAATAAGTGTGCACAGGGCGCCTTACTTTTAATGCATCCGTCAAAGGTATGACGAAATTTATAGTTGGTTTTAAATCAAGTTGAAAACTGAAAATAGAAATCGCTTTGTTTCTAGAGTAAGCTTTGTTCCTAAGGTTACTTTCTTAGTCCTTTCTTGAAAACTGGTATTTCATCTACAACGGACTCTCAAGTCGTCTGACGATATGTTCCAAATGTTCGGCATCTCTTATGACCGAATACGCTTAACGATTCGAGACGTCCACCTTCCTGCCGAAAACGCGCGTCTCAAACAGTCAAGCGGCATTTAAATATGAAGCAGCGTTCCAATATTCGGTCGTCAGTAAAATTTTCATTCTCCACATAAAATAATGACAATGGCTTTGACAGCTGCAGACTAATTATTTGACGAAAGCGACACAGATCTAAAAAAGATACTAATTAGCGTAGGCGTGGGCGTCAGTTTGATTTCCGTGTCCCGTGTGGTTGTCGGCAAAGAATAGACCACCCCTCTCCACATATAAGTATCGGAAAAGGTGACTAAGGTTGATAACAAGACGGCACCAGCATCCTCCTGTGTGTGATAACAACATACCATGATCACCATTACGGCTGTAAAATGTAGTGATTATGGGCAATGTATATGACAATAAGACCGTACGTCGCGGTCGATTGGGAAGCCAAAACAGTCCAATTATTGGTTTGTTCCGTTTAATCGATTACAATCGAATAACAATCGGTGTTATTCAATTGTTATTCATCGGTGTGTCGACCTTATTTAGACACCATGCAAATTTTTTTGACGTGTTGAAAGATTGGCGCGCCGTAGATAAGTAATTTTCATTCGTTTGTTATTTGGCGTCGAAGATTAGATCAACAATCGATTACACGATTGCACAATTGTCGATTTATTAGATTGTTTGCTCAGTACCCTTGGCTCATCGCTACTGCAGGTATCGTGGTTTTTGTAGGGCACGTTAGCTCAATAAAATAGGTTTTTTTTTATATATTTTTCTCTTGAATATTTTTTGTCTCGCCCCTTTGACGCCTTGACGGTTCGTCGCCTTTGCTTCGAACAGTCATCAACATTTGGACATCAATTAACAGTGTTCGTACAAAAACACCATCCTCATTATAATTTCGTAGGGACGGCCTTTTCGGTCATTAGTTGCCGGCTCTCACGGGCTCAGCGCGTTTGCCTAGGGTTACCAATTGTTTTATTGCACTATTTTTTACATATTTTATAAGTGGTGCTATATTCCTAACACGGACACCACACGAAATATGTAAATAGGAATGGTATTAATAAATCCAAATAATGTTAAACACTCCATGAAATTCTCGGCAAAGGATAGTACCAACCTTCTTCCACTATGGGTATCGTAATAAGCGACTAAGGATTGATATCAAGACGATGAGCGGCAGCATCTACACTTGTGCATAACAACACTGTGTTCACCAATATGCCAAGTGTGGTGATAACTGCAACATTCCCTATGACCGCTCATGGTAGTGGACTTTGCTTGGTCCATGTTCAGCAGTAGACGGTTACGATAAAATGTGTGTTTGTGTGTAAACAGAGTCGAGACTCGTGAGAGACTTGATTCTTGTAGGCCTCCGTTTCGTGTATGTTATTTTCAATAATTATTATTAAACCAGCTAAGTCCTTGTAAAGCATACATTCTATTTTTATGTCAGAGTCAGCCCTATTGATATTGCCAGGCGCGCTAAAGCGCAGCAACGGGACACAAATTTCGCACGACATAAATACGCGTATCCAAGCTTAAGTCTCAGTTTAACTATTCAATGAATTTCTATCTTGCTGTTAATAAAGTAGTATTGTACATATAGTATATACTGAAATAATTATTAAATTTCTCGTAGTGGTAACCCTTCGGGGACTGTCTGCCGCTCGGGCAGTTCGGCTTGGGTGTTGTCGGGAGCGGCTGGGGCCGCGCGACGGGGTGCATAAAATACGCCGCGCGATGTCGTCGGCTACACTACACGATGTGTCACGGATACACGGCCCGAGTAGAGATGTAGCCTAGGAAGGAAAATGTCGATATCGGTTAAAACCGTTTTAAGATTATCCCTAATAAGCCGGTGCTAGCCGAGTCTTTGCAGTATAGAATATAATATTTTGTTTACTTTGTTAGGCTAATTTATCAGAACAACAGTTCAGTCTTATCGTGATTACTTTTTTCTGTCCTTAAAACAATATTCCATCGCTTTTATTTCATTATGATAAAGACAAAATTTGACCTATTTCAGAATCGTAAACATACTTGTAATCAAAAAATTCAAATTCATGTTTAGTTTTTATCACATAATAATTAGGCTCTTATGACGAGTCAACAGTTATGGTGCACGGTTCTTCTTCAGATACAGTCTATTAAATTAAAACTTATATCGATAAAATATTGTCAAATAAGCCCTATCCACGTGGTGCCCTCGCATGCAATCAGTCGGGGCGAGCCGTGGCGACGCCACTCAGCGCGCCTCGTAAACGTTATCGGGTACGTCGTAAAAATGCTACGTAAAATGGCGAACGTGCCGCCAAGCGGCCCGCACACATTCTATATTTGAATTTGAAGTTAAAACCTGAAGATAGATAGGAATGATATTTGTTTTTAATTTTACACTAAACAATTTTGCGCATAACACCGTAATAGGAACAATGAGAATAGCGTGATTTTTTAAGTTCAATGACAAATTGTCATTTGAAAATTCTTCCTGGCGTTATTTATTATTACGTGATCATACCTAATGTGACACCAGCAATATAGATAAACCTTATCGCGACCTTTTGGAAACTGTCATAGTCATCTCCTATGTGCTAGTATTGATTTTATTAAAATCATACTAAACAAGAACCAATTCAAACTAAATACTTGGTCATAAACAGAAAACAACTTACTATCAACAACCAATGACATTTTAAAACTGCAAACCTTTTTCGAACCCTGAGCCCTATGCAAGACGAGAAGCAACTGTAAATCATGCAATTTATATCCCGATCCCTCCGAACCGAGCGGCGACGGAGGGGCCCGCAGGCAAATTCACACCCCAATTAGTGTCTGATCGAACTTGCGCGAGTGGGCTACGCTTGGACCCTTGGTACAAGATCTAAAGATGTGACTAGATATGACCAATTGTGCAGTCACGCCTAGTATAAGAGGAGAATTGAAAAAGTACAATAATCGGCGCATACTCAAACGCCATTTAACGTCAAGTCCCCCGCTTTAACTATTCGAGAAACCGGTTTTTGGTACAAAACCGGGCGGCTCAAATTGTTAAAGCGGGGACTTAACGTTAAAGCGGGGACTTAACGTTAAATGGCGTTCGAGTATTCGGCCTTATCACACACAATTTGATAACGTCTTTATTAAGTTTGACTATTAGGGGACGAGTTATCAAAGAACTAAGAATAAGCCTTCTAAGAAAATCCCATTTACATTTTGACCAAACCAAGGATTCAGTCACAGGATCAAAAAATAGTTTTATCTGAAGTCCATATCGTATTTGCCGTCTGGTGCCGGCTTTGCCGTGTGGTGCCGGCTCAGAATGCCACCACCCCATCTCCTCCCATGGGTGTCGTAAAAGTCGACTAAGGGATTAGCCGGAGGATGGGCAGCAGCGTCCTTCGAGTATATTAACAACTCAACTGCGATCGCCAACCCGCCTGCCAAGCGTGGCGATTATGGCAAAATCCCCCAATGAGCCCACAACACATCCATATCGGTGGTCACCAATCTTTGGGGGAGGCCTGTGTCCAGCAGTGGACTTCATTCGGCCGAAATGATGATGATATCGATGTCAAACCAGTATATATAAGACAGTTTCGGGTTTCACTCAAGTTCGGTTGGCAAGGTTCAAAGATTTAATGAGCGTGCAACCGCTAAGTTGCTATCCTTATTTGTATTGCATAACTGCCGAAATTGAATAGCAATATTATCCAAAATATTTAGATTTAAGATTAGAAACTTCATCTATTTTTGTGTTAGGATCACATTTAACACAAAAAACAGACAAATCCTTTATCACAAATCCAAACATTTTGGATTGGATTGATTAATAATTTCGTCCGTAAGTGGACAATGAAATTGCACTATTGACGTGAACCGACTTCTGTTGTTCTGCCGCAAGCACGCAAACTTATTCTTTATGTTGAATGTTGTAACACTATTTAAGAATGTTGTAGCACGGTTGGTGTAGTGGCTGATGCAGTCGGCTGCTGCGCTCCGGGTCGTGGGTTCGATTCCCGCACGGAACAAATATTTGTATGATCTGCAGGTAGTTATTCCGGGGCTGGGTGGGTGTATTGTATGTGGAATTCATGTCTGTAAACGCACCCACGACACAGGAGAAATCCTAGTGTGGGGCAACGTTTTTTTATTTTTATTAAATAAATAAACTATAAAATAAACGCAGTCATTCAAATCCGTTTTTTAAGAACTTAGCTTTCCTAAATGATTATATTACAAGCACACTTATAAGCAGTTAATTTAGCTTGGTGAAAAAAAAACTTTTTTATGGCACATCCAGCATCTTTATAAACAGGATCTCACAATTCTAAGGCGCCTATTCCCGGGACAGGCGCGGGCGGTCCCGGCGGCATTTAATTCCATTCCGATCCCCTTCCCGGGTCGCCTGCCGCCAACTTAATGAAATATTACAACTGAAGAATGATGTCCGCACTTGATCTGGAATCCTAGTAGATCTTGTTGGACAAATCAATAGGATCAAAAATAAAACTGGCTTTCATCGAGTACACTTTGCTCTAACCTGTTTAGATCAAATAAAGCTCAGCTAGACCTTCAAGGAGAGAAAGCAAAATAAGACAACAAAAAGATAGGAGGTGGTATAGGTTAATTAATTATGTATATTACAAATTACACCTCTTATATATCCTTGCCTGTTCATATCAGGCGGTGTTTATTGTTTTGTTAAAAATCAAAACATATGTTTTGTGAGTTCGGAATCAAGCTCAGCTTGAGCTAGCAGAGCCAAGAAGCTAACGACCACTTTGGTTATACAACTCTCACATATTTTTTCTACAGAAATCAAATGGAAGGCTTTATGAGGTCTATATCTTGATTCATTAATTCAGTTCAGGTGACGACGACCCTGAAGATGTTCTTCTTCTCGTGTCGTTTGCTAAATCTCTCCAAACAACCAGCTCGACAGCTTTTTGCTTGTCTTCCATTAGGCGAAAAACAAGATGATGTAGAAGTGCAAATCTTTGTTCAGTTGTCGACGGGGATAGCTTCTTTTGATTGATTCAGATCTATCTAGTCTGTACACGGGAATAATGGAGTATATGATTTCTGGATACTGAACAGGGGGCCTAAAAAGGCCGCTTTAGCAGAATCATAATATGAATTACATTAGAAATCACAAAATGGTCACGTTAATAGTCAGTTATGATTAAGTGACCATTTTGTGATTTCTAATGTGAATCGTATTGAGATCATTATTATGCCTTATAAATAAAACCTAATACGGTCTTTTTAGGCCTTCTGGACCATTTGGTGATATTTAATGTGATTCATATTATGATTCTGCTAAAGCGGCCTTTTTAGGCCCTCTGAACGTATAGTCTCATTACACTCTCCGATATTCTTTATAAGAATCATCGGTATCAGTATCAATATTCACAGTATTGCGGTCTTCATAGTTTGGTATGTGTATATGCTGTATATGCTGAAGGCGGGCTTTATTAAAGACCGCTTAGAATATAAGGGAATGTTGCCATAATGATTGCTCTTGCCAAATGGATTGCTGACCGCAGTACCTATGTTGTTATCACAAACACAGCAAGATGTTGCTACCCAGTCCCTTAGCAGTTGGTCGCCTTAAGTACACCTACAGGAAGAGAGGATGTATCGATATCGATACGAAAAAAAATACCTACATTCCTAAATTATTGTGAATATAGGTAAACTAGAGACGGGTTCTAGCTGTAATAAAATCTACCACCTACACGTTACACGCGCAGCGCAGCACCCACATCCCCTAAAAAAAACACATAAGTCTATTTAACTAAACCTCACACTTACTCCGAAGCCAAGAAAACATACGTGTTCCGCATGTTATCATTCCATCCCGATGAATTACGATTTACATAAAAATAATAAACAGGCGGCCGGTCCCGCACTAAGAAGCATATCTTTTTCTCCGCTGTATAAGCCCCGGGCCGGGATTGCGGGTTCCCGGGTCGCGGGATTGCGGGATCCCGGGTGTTATCAAGTTATCAATTTGGCCCGCCCTGCCGCGGCCGTATGTCGGTACGACCCGTCCTTTGTGCTGCGTGTATTTTATTTTTATTGTTCATGTGTGTGGAGTGTGTCTGTATATGTGTGTGATACTTTGTTACTTTTGAACTGATGGGATGTTGATTGTGGTGTTTTATTAAGGCTATGGGATGGCCCACTATCGCCTTGCAACTTTAATTTTATTTAAGTATTCTTAATTAAACTTCATTAGGTATTAAAAAACAGGATTTAATATTGCCTAGCCCGACTTAGTTACCAGGCAGGCGCCCAAAATCCAGTTATCAGAATCAGCATTGTCTGAAATCATGGAAATGGTCGGATTTTGGCTGGTGATCAAAAACGTTCTCGCAATCCCACCAGAAACATCATTATCTAATTATGCTACTTGTTAGGATGAACAAAAATATTAATAACAAGCTAGCACAACAAATTTCCAGTACAATATAACTTCAAAATTCAGTCTAACCCGTAGAAGTTTTAAATAAAACAAAACCTCTGCTTCAAGCCCGTCATTTAAAAGCAGGCGAGCCAGCCCTGTCGTAATCCACTTTTAATTTTGATTAATGCCATCCCTGACCGCGTCGTGTGTTCGGACGTTCGCGGGTCTAATACTAAATTACGCAGCTTATGGCCTGTGCATACGATCGACAACGGATCCACTTTTTTAAGGATTGTTAAGTCCGTTGTTACTATATTTTGCTGTGGTGGTATATGATTAGGTGTCATACAAGCTTTACGAGATCCGATAGCCGGAAAACACTGGTAAGTAGTATTTTTTAAAATTAACGGTACCTAAAAATAAAATGTTAAATGTATTACGAAAATGTTGATTGAACATAATAAATAATAATCTAAATTTAACTACTAATACTGTTAGTTTTCAATTAAACTATTGACGAGTCAAAAAAATCTGTCTTGCTCATTCACGGTCAGACTTGGCATTGGACACGGGAGACAAAATTGTTTATATGGTGGTTGGTATATAAGAAACTAGAAGTGCAGGCGTTTCATAGCAGTAGCAGACAAAGTTTAATTTACTAAGTATATAATTATTATGATAGGCGTTTTACTTCCTTTTAAATAATAAATCGTATTCTATGAATTCTTAGGTACTCCATCTTCTCCAGTGGATGTTGTAAAAGGCGACCAAGGGACTAAGGAAACCACAGAGATGGACAGTCAGCGTCACTTCTGTTTCCCCGTTTTTCAATTCCCCGCAAAATAACGACATATTTGTTTTGGAAATCTATGAGGGAGGCCCCTTCAGGCCTTTTGGCCTTTGTTCAGCAGTGGACGTCCTTTGGCTGATATGATGAATAAACATGCAGAATAAGTATTTTTAGGACCGCATAGCTATTTTTGTCTCTTTTTTACTAAAACTGTTAGCGACATAAAATTCTACGACCACAAACGATATCAGATGTTTCATTTTGCAAACCTTGGAGATAAGGGACAATGGACAATGGTAATGGTAAGATATTTTTCAACATAAGTCGTAATTCGTGTAGCATGAAATAAAATGAATAATTATTGATTTATAATCTCCCTATAAATCCCTATCATCTAATATCTTAATGCATATACAACTTCACTTTCAATTAATATTATCCCAGATTTCGCACTAAAGCCGAAGTAAAATAATCTTTTAAACTCTTTTACTTTAATGAATATAAGTAAGTATTAATTGTTGATATATTGAAAATGGATGTTCCTAGTAGTGTTGATTTCTATGTTGTGTGTTCAATGACAATATATTGTTTCTAAAACTAATATTAATGGCATTATCTCCTTTTTTTTCAGGTAAGTGAATCTCCCAAATAAGTTCATAATGTAAGTGAAAGTATCATAACATAAATGTAAGCAAAAGTTGCATCGTAATAAACTTTGAGACTAGGCTAGCAGCCCATATCAAAATCTAGTGCAGACACCAGGCGACTATAACTCAGTAGCAGGCGAAGTAACTTAGCGACAGGCGGGCGGACGCGGCGCGGCTTCCGGGCGCGCTTCCTTCCGGAAATAGGGCCCGTTCCGCCACCGCCCGGCGTTCGTCTAATGGCGCGTGCCTCTATAATGTCGTGCCTCCCTGGTATCTACAGCTCGTTAGCCTCTGCTCCCGGGTGACGATTTTTCTCTTACATCTTTTTTACTCCTTAGTTCAGATACCTACCTACAATATTATTTTCCGAATTACTGTGTACGTTAGCTCCTTGTTTCACTATTTTGCTACTTTTACCTGACAAGCCTTTAAGAAACACTTTTGTAGAGGACAAAAAAATTAAAAAAAAATTGAATGTGGTGTACATTGAATTTTACTGCATTTCTTTAAGAAACAGTAATGCTCAAGTGTATTTACACTTTTTATCTGTAGCACGTAGCAGTATAAATAAACAACGTTAACCCAGTACCTTACGAACTTTCTACCATATAATGAGCATACAAACTTACCTTATAGGAAATTTAACCATAATATATGGCCTAATTTAATCAAAAACCTTTTTTGTATCCTTAGAATGTCGCGTCTCACGTAAACTAGTAAGACACAAACTTACTGTATAGTAGAATGTAGGCAATGCACTAAACAGCGGCAGCACACGATAAACAAACTACAGAAGGGTCACTCCTAATACTGGGTGAACAGAGGTTTTAGCCGGTAGGAGTCCGGCATACCCCTTCGCCTTTCCCCGGGGCGAAGGAAGTTCATGAAGAATTACCACTGGGCACCAATATAAAAATAAAAAAAAGTACTACATGTGGCGCGGTACAATGATGGCGTTATAAATGGCGGCTCTTCAAGTCAGGTACAAACTATGATTGTACTCAAGCGGTAAAAAATAGCTGTTACGAAAATTCTCTGTATACAAAATGTACACCGATAATCAATAACTATTAAATATAATAAAATTTCCATAAACCATAATTGTCAAGATGTCTGTGATCTGTGTGGTGGCCAGATTAAGAATATAGCACCACTAACCACTAACCACCACTCGTAAAAGGCGACTAGAGACTAATTCTTTACACTGGACACTGGCGCTATCCTATCTACTATCCTTTCGTCTATCTACCTCACAAACGGAGTGATCTCACTGCATCAGTCTACTTGTGACCACGATCGGTGCAACCCGGTCGAAACTTCAAGTTATTCAAAGGTAATTTCGCGTTAATTCCGTTTCTTAATATAATAATCATGCAACGCGAAAGTTAAAAAATTAGGATCGTTGATTTTTTCAGCAGTGGACGTCTTTGGTCTGATATGTCATTTTGATAATGAACCAAAATACACATATAATATTAAAATATAATATTTTTGCTGAATCTGGTCGAAATATAATATGTTTTTAAAATATTATATTGCAAATATAATATATTTTGACCATCACTGAAAACTACTGCAGAATATAAAACCTCTTCTGTATTCAATATGTTTAAAAAAATGGGCGAAGGAATTCTTCATAAGATAGATATACATTTAGTGATGTGATTTTATTAATAATATTCCCTATTAGTCTTGTTATTTCTTTGGTCATATTCGTGTTCCGCAAGCGAGAGACGAGAGACAAATTAGTAGAGAGCCGCCATTATAATTCAAGTCTCTTCGAAACAACTACTTACTTACACTGCAGTCGCAAATTGCACGCACTTTGACGGCACGGTTAGCGCATCACTTAAGCGATTGGTTTTCTCCGTTACTGGTCGGGCTCGATTCCCGTAAGGAATTAATATTTGCATGGGCTACTGGTATTGACGTCATAGCTCCGTGTGTTTGTCCATGTGAGATTCATGTCTGTAAACTGTAGGCGGTACTCACAATACGGAAATACAATTGGCGAGCATAGCGTATTGCAATAATTTTGTTAGCACTTACGGTGATCGCCAATCCGTAAGTCACGTCAAGCGTGGTGACTATGACAATTCTCCCATTGAAGCTCATTGAAGCGGTCTACTAGTCTGTAAGATAGACTATAACGTGGGAGCACTAAATAAGTGGTGTGGTTGGACTTCTGTAAAATACATATCGATTGTGTGATACGTAATACTTACTCAATGTGTGTAGCGATAGTGTACTCATATTTATCGCTAGCGTGTCGTGGTAGGTGGTAGAGCGTCGACCACCGCGCCCCGGGCCGCACCTCGCGTCTGTCGACTGTGCCTGTTCTGACGGGCTGTAGCGTGGCATGAAATGTTTTGATACTTCATATTACTTTTTTTTTTACCGTGAATTTTGGTCGTGTAGTGGACATGCTAACTGCATGTAATTTACTTTTATTTGAATATTCAATACAATTTATACTTAAATATAAGTAGGTTAAAATGGAATAGTTATGATTTATATGTACAAAAAGAAGAATAGGAGAGCAAATAAACTGTGAAATTAGATTGAAATATCGAATAGAATTTTGGAGTTTCAATATTACCTTATGTTTAGGTTAATTAAATGACAGTATTCTGTAAAAAAAGAAATTGCGCCTTGTTCGTCTAAATGTTGAACTCGCGCTAAAAAACGTACGAAGTAATATTTCACCGCGCCATCCACTAACGACCAAGCCCATTCCGATGGCGCGGCGGCGGCGGCGGGCGGTCGGTAGCTCGTCAAAGGGCCAGGGGGCTCGCGCCTCGCAGCCTGTTATCCTCCCACGCCGCTGTCACCCTCATTATGTTACCGCGTGAGGATACATTTTGCAAAATGGCGCTTTGCCCCGTGGTAATGCGACGTAGACTTGTCAATTTACAACAGTGTTCATTTGTAGCGTGGTATCTGAAGGGTTGTGCTATGAGAAATTATAGAGTATACTGCCGATGTCGTTAATGATAGTTAGTCCTCAATTTCTTGACTAGATTTGATGGTAAATATTTCATTTTGTAGTTACTATTTGGTTACTCGTTAGCTCATTCATATAATTTATACGTATCAAAATTCCAGGTAACTCTAATAATATGCTTGTGATAAATTTGGTTCCAAAATTTTCATACGTTACCATTTATTTGTACAAAATCTGTAGTAATTGATTGTATTACATAATATGTTAGCGTGATAATAATTAAGCTTTTGTTTCAGAAGAAAATAATTGCCGCTGCCTAAATTGGCTGTACGTGAGAGGCAACTGACTTGACTCGTCTAGTTTGGTAGGAACTGTCAGTTCGCAAAGTAAAATCATATTCTGGAGGTCGCGAAAAATTGGTCGCTCGGCGTTTGACGTATCGAGTAACCAATAAAGACATGGACTGACTGACGGCTAGTGTTACTGTCTGTAGTGTCTACTGTTTGCTTGTCTCTGTCTTGTTGCTCTTAGTATTGACGGTACATCACCTTGCTTGACCATAACTCTATTGAACTTGACAATAGACTCCTGAAGTGGCAATGGGTGGGGCACATTGCTCGTAGAACTGATGGCCGTTGGGGCAAAAAGGTTCTCGAATGGAGACCGCGCACCAGAAAACACAGCGTGGGACGACCTCCAACGAGGTGGACAGACGACCTGGTGAAGGTCGCTGGGAGACGTTGGATGAGAGCGGCATTTAACCGCTCCTTGTGGAAATCTAAGGGTGATCCTTTGTTCAGCAGTGGACGTCCTGTGGCTGACATGATGACAATAGACGCATTTGGTTTCATTTTGATTATCTATAGAATTATTATCGTCGTTGCATACATAAAACTAAGTTCTTGCAACAAATGTTTAAAAACTTCCCTTAAGCGAGCCTCTGAACAAAAGCAAGAACAATAATCGTAAAAGCCGTCGTCGTGAACACGTTAGTATATCACAATGATAAATATACACGAGACTGCTAACGCCACGGCACGGCAGTGAGAGCGAGAAAATTACTGACCGCACGGCTTCAAAGCGATGCGATGAGTATAAAGCGATATTTATCTGTCTCTTGGCCTCGCCGGTACCGGCACCTATCAAGTCGAGTGCCGCACACACTGATTTACTATCGCTATAATCTTTATTCCCAAGGCTTAAAGTATATTTTCTGCTATCACCATGGCAAAAGGAAATGTGTGGAACTATAGCACCGTAGATAGATGTGCTTGCGTGCACTGACGCAACGCTGGGACCGCTTGACATCTATATATAATGATGTTGCGTATATTATGCGTGTTATTGTTGGATGTATGTGGTATAATTACTTCATTCCATGATCACCTGTCCTTTATTCTGTAACTAAGTGTGATATTTAGATAGTAGTTGCACGTGAACACGACGAAATTGTTATAGGAACCAAGAAAATTTAAGTCTAATTAACTTTACAATCGTTTTATTTGCCAAACGCATGACACAATGAAAGCCATTACTATGATTTTGATATTTCAATGGTTAAGTTCGGACGTAACGGAATCTTTTTTCTTTAGCATTTTTCCATACTTCTTCTTCTTCTTTTTTCAATATGGCAATCGGCATCAAAATCGAGCCATTTCTGCCAATGTCAAGTACGTTTGGATCTCGCAAGTTAAATTTTAGATATTTACATGGCGATATAGTTTGAGAGGTTGGTTATGGATAAGGAGGCGGATTTATACGGAGTAGGGCTTTTCCATACTTAATCAGCCTATTTACTGTCATAGGGCTGGGCATGGGCCTTTTCATACGATGAGAATTTTTTTACGTTATATTTAAAAAAACACTTATACCGTATCTCTTTAATGAGACGTAATTGTGTTTTTCGTGGAAATTTCATTAATATTCTCTAGGACGTGCAAAACATCACCACCATTATTTTGCAGTCAGTGACAGGAAACTTGACTTAAGTACTCATTTACGAGAAAGCATTTTTCCAAGTAAGTTACCAGTTTACCACATGCTTTACTTTTAGTGTAGCCTTATTTAGTTATTTAACTGCGACCACGAATGCTGCAAAGTATTCGAAACGTCTGGATAATCAATAATCTAAAATATACGCGATGTAATCCGTTGAAAAATGTTTATTATAATATTTAACTGTTCTAAAACAACGGATTTGTAAAGTTTTGACTCAAGGATTCCATGTGATAGAATCATATTTTTTTACCGACTTCAAAAAGGAGGAGGTTCGCAATACGATGCGTTTTTTTATAATTTATTTTTTATGTATGTACACCGATGACTCCGAGATCTGTAGACCGATATGACCGATTCTTCTTCTTTAATAGGTGCAGAATGCTTTCGAATTGGTCCTATATAAATTTCATTACATTTGATTGAGCAGTTTATTAACCAGCTTCAATAAACTGGTTTAGTTTGACTGCGCTTACCTAGATGATGTCTTAATAGTTTCGATTCTTAGAATTATTTTTAGTGTTAGATACGGATACCAAATTGGGAAAAGTTCTTACATTTATTTACACTAAAAAGAAACAAATAAACCTTTTTAACAAACAAAAAAAATACTTCAAATTTCTAAACGCCCGACTTCATAAATAAAGTATTTTTTTTCTTTTTAGTGGTTTTAATATCGTATAGAATTTTGAAGTCGGTTTTTTGTTTTGGTAAAAAGTTTTATTTTATAAAACTTAAACACTACACTACAATTTGACAGCAATCAGTTTTGACTCATAACGCGAAAACCGGCGCAATATTTAAGCGTAGTGCGGCACATATTTCGGGACGTATTTCACGGGCTCACATCCGCCGAGATTTTCCCGTCCCGTCTCGCTCGGTATCTTATCGTCGTCGCAGGGAGGGGCCATGCCGTTTCCATCTAGTGACGCTTTCTTTTTAGTGGTTTTAATATCGTATAGAATTTTGAAGTCGGTTTTTTGTTTTGGTAAAAAGTTTTATTTTATAAAACTTAAACACTACACTACAATTTGACAGCAATCCTAATCAGTTTTGACTCATAACGCGAAAACCGGCGTAATATTTAAGCGTAGTGCGGCACATATTTCAGGACGTATTTCACGGGCTCACATCCGCCGAGATTTTCCCGTCCCGTCTCGCTCGGTATCTTATCGTCGTCGCAGGGAGAGGCCATGCCGTTTCCATCTCGTGACGCTCGCTGTCAGACGCGTCGACGTACGAATATTGCCACTTTGCTTTTATTATAGCAAGCGCCGCATTTGTCCTGATAATAGTTTTCTTTATTAAAATACAGATGTTGCTGGAGGAAATAAGGGAACGTTATGTTTCGAATTGATCCTATTTTTAGAAACGTGTCGTATTGTAAAAGTATTCATATCTATACAAATAAATAAAATTGAGTGTAAATAAATAAGTGTCTGTTTGTAATGTCAAAATAACATCTTTTATTTATAATATATTTATTATTAAATATACAAGGTACTTATAACATAATTATAATTCTAATTTAATTTAATCTGTATGTTTGTTCCTGCTAGACCGATGTTGCCTGTTGTTGACTTGCACTGACAGGTAGCTGGTGTTATAAGGAATAACTTAGGATACTTTTATTTTAGAAAAAAAATTGGGTTCGGCGCAAAAAAATAAAACCCTTGAAATCCAATATATATAATCTATGTCTAGTGTATATGTCGAAGTACTCTAAATTTCTTTTAAATTAAACGCGGGTGAAACCGCGGGTCCCAGCTAGTCTCAAATATTAATGCAACAAGAAGGTAAGCTTTCACGCTTTTGGCGAACAAACGACATGAAAGCTTGGAAGGAATTTGGTTACACCCTGAAGCATTCGGAAGTGATGAACTGGAATGCTAATTGAGCAGAATTATTTATTAATACAGAGTTTAGGCTAAGCTTTATTAATATTTTGAATTAAATTAAACAGAGTATTAAAATTCTGGAAATAAATTACGTACAATTTACATTATTGGTAGACGAACGCTATCAGATTAAATTTTAGATTGTTTACATATTAATATTTGAATGCCAATTGACCCTATAATCTTCGTCATAATAATTTCAATATAATAAATTTAAATAAAATAACTATCTTGATTAATCATTAAATTTCT
Organism: Diloba caeruleocephala; assembly: GCA_947459985.1. NCBI lineage: Eukaryota > Metazoa > Arthropoda > Insecta > Lepidoptera > Noctuidae > Diloba > Diloba caeruleocephala. The sequence continues at coordinate 6,167,756 of OX381627.1, read as the reverse complement.
CACATTTTATTATCTGGAAACGTTATTAGCCGCATTTCTGTATATTACGTTCAAACTCCCATCTATTTCGCATTGAAAGAAGTGTACGCAATTTTGCAAATTGCGCCCATAATTATGGCTAGGGTCACCTCGAGGTTATCGGCTGGTTGGCAAACATTTGCAGACGTTAGGGCGGCGGCAAGCGACTGTCGAACGACACGAGCAAATGGCCCGCGCCGCGCCTCCCTGACAAGTCCGAACGAACCGGGCGAATGTCGAGGATCACGAACTTTCAAGTACTGTACATAGTTCGCGTTCCAAGTTTAAATTTGCCAATTGTTTTATTTTATCATGAATGTGAAAATTATATTCCAAGAACGATCGACGGTCGCTCTGTTATTAAAAACGTAATAGTAGTTTTAATTACGATTAATGGCATTGTCCACTGTGTTTATACTATATAAAAAATAAAGCGCCAAGCTTCTCGGCCGCTCTGAATTGAAAGTGCGCTGTTCCATCACACAGTGAAAAGAAAATCTGTATGCACCAAATGAAGCGATCATTAATTAATTCATGACAGATGCGCGGAACGCGCGCCCCACAGAACAAAAAGGGCGCGCACCGCACACCTAAAATTTTGCAACTGTGCACATGTCTTTTGAAAGATTTAATAATAACGGTGCGCTTAATAATACAACCGTATTTTTATGAACTTTTTACTCATGAGAAAGAAAATATGTTATAAAAATTATATAAGTTTCATTAGAGACTTTTATTTTTGTAATTATACATGCTAATAATTTAGATTACATAATAGTACTTATGACTTAAGTAAGTCAAGGGCATTTTTAAAGGCAACTAATGGACTCTTAACCAGTGGTATGGGCAGCAGCGTCCTTTCTGTGGAAGAGCAGCCATACTGCACTCACCAACCCGCCTGCCAAGCGTGGTGAGTACTGGCAAATTACCCTTTTTAATGACGACACAATTGTGCAAATTTTTGGGGGAGGCCCCTTAATTAGGTTAACAAAACACACTTTACTCATGCAGTAAAGCTTGAATTACGTTGTGCATGTTCTCTCTGATCTTTTCTGAAAGTTCCCGATACAGAAAATTAATCAAAAGATACAATATACTAATTCAAATTCAAATTCAAATTCATTTATTTCAGGTACCATATAACCCATATTAGAAAACATCTTTAAATTATTCAATAATAAATATATAATCACACATAAATAAATACAAATATATAAATACAACATCAACACACAATGTATTATAATTAACTAATATTAATTACAGTATTCTCTTACGTGTGACACTATATGTGACTTGTCTGTCACAGCAGTGTCGCACATAAGGACAGTCCAGTCTGTTTGCTATCATACTCAGAACGGTATTGGAGCTGTCCCGCACTCTGCGCACAAGAAATACAATTAATACAATATAATAAACTAATTATTCCTCCTCTAGAGCCCATAATTACAAATGTTAACTACGATAGAAAATCAAAAATTCAATATTGCCAAAGGTCCACTCCTAAGTCCTCAAATTGAAATATGACAATTGGCGGGCGGTCGCCGTTGTAGGTACGAGCAGTCGTCCGTTCGGCGGCCACAAATCTTCCGTTTCACTCAGTGCCCAGCCTCCGAGCGGTGAGAAGAGGAAACAGCACGCTCCAAAGCACGCGACTGCGTGATGCCGGCTACTCCCGAAATAGACCCCCCGCGCGGGGTGCCGGCCCATCGACGTGCTTTTAGTATGCTGCGCGCATGCGAACCGCCCGCACCCTTCTGCGCTCCTGGTACTAACAACGCTAAACTCGCGAATTAAATAACTAAATAAAAAAATACATCTGTGCTCAAAATAGCATGCTTTAAGACAAAATGGTCGCTATCCTGGCCAACCCCAAGTGGAGCGAGGACCTCACCATCCAGATGATTATCGAGTACGAGAAACGTGAATATCTCTGGAACCCTGTTTCCGAGCACTACAAGAACAAGAAAATAAGGGAGCAAGGATATATAGAGATAATAAATGCACTAAATTTGGTTGATGTCACAGTTAAAGAATTGAAAAATAAAATAAAAAACATACGGTCGTCGTACAGCGTCGAGTTAAAGAAGATTCGCGCGGCGAGGAAGGCTGGCGCGCATGCGTACAGGCCGAGCGTCACGTGGTTTGAACACGCAGACAGGTTTCTGCGGGCGATAGTCACACCGAGCTCTGTGAGTGATTTTTTGTTGTTGTTTACGACGCTTTTTCGTCATTACACATGGTCTCTGACGTTAAGTGGCTGAATGTTTGTTTAATAGGTAGACAACAGTTTGCTGGAGATCCCGGCGAGTGATGACAGCGACGCCGTTCAAGACCTGAGTGAGCGTAAATCGCCGGAAAAGAAAAGTCCACGAAAGCGTCGCAGCTCGACGCGATCGTCGACACCGTACGTGTTGAACACGCCGTCCCCTCGCCCCGGCACGCCGTTCGGCTTAAACCAGGGGACGTTCGGCATCCTCCCGCCGGTTACGTCCGCGCCTTTTCTCAATCCCCCCGTAGGGATTGCCACGCCGTTGACTACTTCACTCGCTACTATCTACCCGGTACCCACAAAACAAAAGAAAAGTAATTCAGACAGCGGAGATCACTCGGACTTACCGCAAGATCTGAGTCAACATTCCGAAAATGGTAATGAAAACGAGTTTGAGATGTTTGGGAAGTTGATTGCGAGCCAGTTGCGGAAGTTACCACTCAGTTTGGCACTGGACACGCAGTTGAAAATACAGACGTTGGTGAATGCGGCAAGGATACAGGCTGTTTATCAGCAGTACAGTTACGCGGGGCCGTCCCAGGAAGCCCTGTCGGTACAGGCTTTGTCCAACGGGATTCTAGCGGGCATGGCGACTCAAAGTTCTTTCGCCTCTAGATCTTTAGGAATTGGAAATGATTCGCCAGACGAAATGAATAGAGATTTAAAAACGGAGTATTCTATAGGTTCAGAAGCCGAAGATTAAAATCCCAGAACAACCTGATACCTGTTTTTGCTCACACACAACCTAAAAGTACCTCATAATTCTCAGTTAAAATAACTTGAAGAATTTTGCTCACTATATACCTTTGTATTACAGCGTACGACGCACAATAATATCACTTTCCAGTGATTTTGGTAAATGTTAATTGTCATATACGTGTTTTAGATGGGATATTCGTGTTGTAGATGTAGTAGAAGAATCATAAAAGATTTATTAAGTGGAGAAAAATCAAAATTAGTATTTTTCAAAAACTAGTCAATGATAATATTTCGGTGTAACGTAGATCTCGATTTTTCGGCTGTGTTAGTTAATTTTACGAACAAAAAATATCACAAGTTACCATAATGTATAATATCGTATTTTGTTTTATAAGTATCGCCGAATTTTACAGGTTGCCAAGAATAACGAATTTATTTTTATTGTGATAGGTTTACAGAATAGTAGTTATATGTGTTATAGATTCGATTAATATAGATAGTATGGGATTCCTCATTCACTGCCTAAATTACCCGGACAATGTAAGCTATAGATTTAATGGAACCTAGTTTTCGGGTAATTGTTTGTATTATCCTGGTAATTCCGGTATTGTTCTGTTGAATTTACTCTTAGTATAAATGCAGTATGCATTTCATGATGATATGAATTGAATACCTCAAAATAGTGACAGTACCTACTAGTACGTTGTGAAATTTGGAATATTATATGTCAGCTGTTGTTCTATGTGCCACAATTAGATTGTATACAGATTGTGATTTATTAATTAAAAATAAAATATAAATATTTTATAAATGTCAAAATAGTTTGTGTATTGATTTTTATTAAAACGTTAATCTACTCCGCGACATGAGAGACATATATATCAAAACATTGTTGGTTGAAGTTAATTATTATTAAACTGATAATAAGGGTAACTATTGTATTCTACAGAAAAAATCTTTTTAATCTGTCATCGCGTACTATTTCAACTGTCAAATTCTACAAAGTTCTACTATTCGTATGTACGAAGCTTACACAACAAAACAATGCATCAAACCTTTTTTTTTATTGGTGCCCAGTGGAAATTCTTCATGAACTTCCTTCGCCCCGGGGAAGGGCGAAGGGGTATGCCGGACTCCTACCGGCTAAACCCACTGAAGCGGTCATCTTCGGCACGTAAGGGAGGCTCCACAGGTCCTCGTATGATCACACTAGAGCCGCCCACTGGTGCCACGCCTATTGGCACATCTCGGAGAGGGTGACTGTAAAGCGGTCACCCCCCCAGGGGGATTGTAAAGGATCCCCCAAAGCGTCCCACGGCAGCGCGTGACCACATGCGTGCTACCGTCTTCTCTTGGGTCGCTTGGTGTGGGCACGCAGATTCCCCAATCTACGCACCCGCGAACCCAGAGGTCCCCCACCTTATAGCACCGGCAGGGGTTTTCAGGTGTATCGGAATTAGGCGCCAGGGCGGTTGTTACCTCGGCGCCGTCTCCTTCTTCTTCGAGCGGGATCGGCCCTCTCCCGATCCCGCTCTGCATTCTCCTTCTGGAGCATGACGCTCTCACAGAAGGAGACCACTGCATTCCAGTTTTCGTGCTCTGCCAACATAGCCGACACTACTGCTGGCAGAGAGAGATCTTGCCCGATCCGATCGACCAGGATCCGCCGCTCGGTGGCCCACGCAGGGTACGCCTCGAGCGTGTGCTGTGCGGTGTCCTGGTCGCTATCACAATGCATCAAACCTACCAGCTCTTTTCTATGTAATGCATTTTACAAATTTTCTAGTTTTATGTATCAAACATTGACGGTTATTTGTTTATCATTTTCTAAATGCTACATTACTAAATAATACCGAATTAAACATACCGTTTTGGCTGTTAGTCATCATTCGTCATCACTAGAAAGTGGGTATTTATCATTTACCCTACTTCAAGTAGCTAGACTTAAATAAGCTTGTTAGTTTAAGCAGATTGTGTACCATCATACAGCGTATCAACTACAGAGCTTCATTCGCGCGTTTAATTCCGTCTACATTCGTTATTGATTGCCAGTTGGTTAAGCATGCGAAACGCTGATGTGTAAGGCTGCCAGGTTGCAACCGATAATTAGTGTCAAGGGTGGGACTAACCAATGATTTTATTGGATTTAAGCCGTTAAAATGACTTTTTTATTAATCACGTTTTATCTACGAAACCTTCTGCTATTAGGATTCTACTGATAGCATTTTTGCCACTGCAATATTTTAAGCATAGATTTTTTTAAATGAATGAACTATAAAGGATCAAGTTTTTTTACGTTTGCCAACCTACTTCTATTATTTTCTTTCTACTATAGACTGTTATTATTTTCAATGTCAAATTATGTAGGTATGATTTGACTTTGACTCATTTGGACAAATAATCTTGTTTAACATGATATTTTATAAGTACATTAAACATACACACACGATTTTTTTTTTAATAAATAAACGGTGTATGGGTACGTATAACTTTCCCAACCGCTTAGTTACAAATTACGGCTAAGTCATTTTCTTTCCCAAACAGACTCCACCACTTTGGAGCTCTTTTTGTTACGTATTAAAACTTATGCCCTAAATTAATGTAGTCAGCACAAATTCGACACACGCGCGTCTCGAACTCTCGACTGACAGCGTGTGCCATTTACCATGCTAAAATGGCGCCAACGGTTCAAATGACGCGATCCACGGAGAGCCCTCCCGGGTGGGAAAATAGTGATGCGAAACCTCTCGATTGCTTTAGTTAATAATTTCTAAGATCATGCTTTAAAAGTTTCAAGCCTAGATCGTAATGCACATTGTCGGATTTGTGGCACAGCGTTAATAACTCCAGATATGCCTACTTAAATGTTATGAACATTTAAAGCTCGGCCACACCTAACCCAGCGCCGTTTGATGCGCAGTACTTGTGCAGCAAGCGCGTTGCGTAGTGTAACATTTTGCAATAATATTAATTAAACAAACGAATTCAGTCTATTAATAGTATTTTTTTGTTGTGACACTAGCAACACTGATGTGATTGCGGGATTGACGTATGACATATGACATTTCAATGTGATGTTCCTAAAATGGTCCTATTCGAGCATCAAGTCCAGACGTTCCTGTGCAGTATATTTGAAAAGGGAAATATAACTACGCTACAAGAATAACGGGAATTGTATAAAAGTAGAGTACACCGGATTTACTGTGACATCTAGTTCTAGTATCCAATTTGATACACTCAATATCCGTGGATACACTGCAACAAAAAAAAAAAAAAAAACCCTTGCAGAAATGCTGTAGCCTAAAGCTTCAGCTATATTTGGTGTAAGAGATGTTAAAACTAAATAAAATCCCTACACTCGATTACTACTTGCTCGAGTCCTACGAGAATCGAATCGGAACAAGTCTAGTCACACAGATTGCACGTCGCGCCCCATTACAGTTTATATTATTCGGCGCGATCAACGCCGCGTGAGCGTGTATTATTATGATAATACGCGGTGTGTGTCGCGCCAAGTTGTTCCATGGGAAGGGAGCTATTATTTACGAGTGCCGATGTGGCTTTATTTTTTGAGTTTAGATGCGTCCTCGATTATTTCATGCCCGTTCCACGTGTCCGTCACAAAAAGACGCGATTGACGATGGGTCACTGCGTCTGTTAGCGATCTTCAACTTCGCGCTGGGTTCACGGTGTGATTAAAAGGGGGAAAAATCATCATCATTTCAGCTAAGTTCGTCCACCGCCGAACAAAGGCCCCCATACATTTTCAATTGGGTTGTCAGTTTGGGGGGAAATATAACAAAAAAAAGGGGAAAAATACTCACAACTCTTGGCAGGCGGGTTTGTGAGCGCAGAATAGCTGCTGTTCTACAGAAGTGAAGCTGCTACCCATCCCTCTGGTTTAGTGACCTTAAGTCGCCTTTTATGACATTCACAGAACGAGATGGAGTGCTGCTTTATTCTAAATCTGGACACCACACGGAATTTGGAGCTACTATAAAATGTGTGTTGAATTCTGCCCTAATTATTCTTCTTCGGTGTAACGCTAGTACTCACTGCTAGGGCTTTACTAATGCAAATGTACTATCCTGTAGTTTCCAGTTATACATATTAAAGAGTTTAATAACTAACAGAAGCTCTTGTTAACTTAACAGATACAGTTCCACTGATTGTTGTCATAATATGGTTAATTTCTATCAAGCAGTTGCTTTTATTACGTAACTTTGATCCATGAGAATCTCTTGGCTGAAAATGTAACATACTGGCTATCGAAAATACGATACAGCCCTATGGGTAATTTCGTTCGTAACCACTTATTAAAAAACATCTTATTATATATGATAATGGTTCTGTTATACGCCAACATGCTATCTAAACTGATGACGATATTAGGGGCGAGTGGGTTACCAGCATCACCATTTATCGGACACTATTCTGTTTTAAGTTATCTGTTGTTACCAAAGTCGTTGTATAGTTTTGAACTAAGATGTCTGGACTTGTAAAGACTTCTTCTGTTCCGCTTAAAGCATTAATAGGAAAATCGAGGTTTGTAGAAGAAGTTGGTTACAGTTTTAGTTAAACATAAAACCCGTATAATAAAACACTTTCTATCGGATCACATCGCGTATTTACAGTTTTTCTAACGTTTCGAACACTGCAACGTTCGTGATCGACTAAATGTCAGGTGTCGTTACAGATTTTAAAAGTTATTATATTATGTATTTTTTTACGCGATGTAATCCGTTTATGAGTTTTTTATTATATGTAATCAGAAATAATTGCAAGAACATATGACATTACTGGATACTGGAGGATGGGCAGCAGCGTCCTTCGAGTAGATACATTAACAACTCAACTGCGATCGCCAACCCGTCTGCCAAGCGTGGCGATTATGGCAAAACCCCCCAATGAGCACACAACACACCGATATCGGTCATTGTGGTGATCTTTGGGGGAGGCCTGTGTCCAGCAGTGGACTTCATTCGGCCGAAATGATGATGACATTACTGTATTGTCTGTAATAGTTTTAAGACATATCTGTGTAAACATGAAGAAAATCTTTCTTTTCCAATCTGCGATTTCCCCTTACTGCATTTTAAGCGTAGCAGGGCAGCCTTGACCTACGAGTTTATTTCTACTCCGAGAAAAAAAACAAGCGTTTCCTAATTCACCACGAGCTAGGAAATGCTTGTTTTTAATTTATTCTGTGAGGCTGGTAACACTATTTTAAAGGACTTCATTTTTCAAAAGACTCACACGGTACAAATATTTGTATGATCTACAGAATGTTGTTTTGGGTCTGGGCGTTTGCACATGTTAGATCATTGTCTGTAAGTTGCGAGTTGCCCCAACATGATTCTACAAGAAATCAAAAGACCTAACCATGCAACCACACCATCTAACACAAAATTATTGTACTATCACAAGTTTATAATTTTTTACATTATCGATGTTAAAACTTTCAATTACAAATTGCAATTAATTATATTATTAATATAAAATATTTTTTCTTGAGTTATTTATTTTTGATGATAAAGTATTTACTTATATTTAATGTTACGACATTGATATACTCTTTATTTATTGTTTTTTCGACATTATATAATAATATTCGTAGAAAACTTTTAATGTGTGAGGATCATATGGCCGTTAATTTTATATATTTAAAACTTATATTCTTAGTGTCTTTTGCCAAGCAGTATTTAATTGGTCTGTTATTTTAATTGCACTGTCTGGGGCGGCGGCGTTGTGTATCGGGTCGTTGGGTTTCCTACAATATAGTTGAGCTAAGTAATGCTGAATGATGAAAGCGTTATGCTCGTGAACGGGTACCGTCTGTCGGAAGAATCGGGACTGGTCAGCTGTTAACTGATATGGCAAATAAATTGTTATTATATTATTGTAGTATGTTCCATCTTTACACATAAACCTATATTTTTCTCGTCATATGTTTTAACCATAATTTGTATCAATCAACATCGTAATCTCAATTATTTTTAAAAGAGTACCCCACTATCCAATATCGATGGAGTTTCTTGCCGGCTCTTCTCCATAGGATCAACCGGTTCCACCGTACGTACGACTTAAATCCTTTCCGTGTTGTAACCGGATTAAGAATATAGCACTACTCTTATCTAGTCGTGTGGATGTCGTAAAAGGCGAGTAAGGGACTCTAAAACAGAGGGTCCCTTCTATGGAACTGTACCTAATCATACAGCGCTAACTAACCCGCCTGCCAAGCGTGGTTAGTCCTGGCAAATTCCCCTCAAAATGACGACACAGTTGGGGAAAACTATGGGATGGGCCTTTGATCAGCAGTGGACGTTATTTACCTGGTATGATCATGCCTTAAATCCTGACCGTGATTCTGACGTTTCGTAGGTGCCAGTAATTGGTTTATTTGAAATAAAAAGCTTTGACTTTGACTTACGAATTTGTTTTTGCGAGAGATGACTCGCAAAGAAGCAATAAAATAAAAAATGTGACGCAAAAGATGTTACAACTTCCTCTTAATATACATTCAAGTACCTTTATTACGACACTGTCAGTCTTATTACAAAAATCTTGTTAGCCTCAGGTTTAAACCAGAACTATGAAGTCTGGACTTAGTACGGAACTAACGTTAGTACCATGGTTTAAACCCGTCCGTATTACAAATATCAAAATAAGCCAGGACTAGACTGACCTGACTTTAGTTCTGGCTTAAATTATTTCCACAGATTATACACGGAATTCCTTGGAAACATTCATTCAATCAGATAGCATTCGGATACATTACGTTCCGTTTACCCAATGCTGAATATTTCTGTAATTTTTTTATATTAATGGTATTGTATTTTAACATATATAATAGGGTATTTAATGACGATAACTATTAGAAACTAATGGTTGTTCTTGTTTCAATAAATGCCATTTATTTTCTTTCTGAGGAATACTTTTATGAGATTTATTTCGTGTCCGAAATATGTACTTTCAAACAACACTGCGTAACGGAATGTCTATATCGCGCGGAAATCTTTAAACATAGGTAAAACTATTCTGAGATTTGGACGTTTCTTCGTACTTATTATTGATAAGAAGTTAGGGAATAATATTAATAAAATAGAACAACAGAAAAAACGAAGAAGTGAAAACTGGAATTCTGAAGAAAAAGTTAGTACTTGCCTACAATTATTGTAATTACGGCACATTACTATCTTTAGGACGACGCAAATTTAAACTATTTCAGGAAATATTACAATACAACATACAAAAATAAACCAAACCTAACCTCAAAACAATGAATTTTACGTATATTTGTGACTTAGACCAAAGGTTTTAGAGTTAAACTAGGTCCCCATCAGGTTTATCTTTAGTACCATAGATAGTCCAAGACTAAGAGTTAAACCACTTTTTGTAATAAGAAATTTGATTAAACCACACTTTTAGTCCGAGACTATCGATAAACCATGTTTTGTAATAAGACGGTGTGTGTTTGACAAGCATAGAATTTGACGCTCCAAGCTACGAGGCGTCAAAGTTACGGAATATCCAGTGTTTATTAAATTCTTATAGCGCGGTAAGAGAATTTCGAAGTTTCGCAGCGAGAAGTGCAGGAGCCGAAGACGAATACTTTACGAAATAATATTTAGTTGGTATGAATGGTTACCAGTGATGACATATGGAACAGAGACGTGGTCACTCACAATGGGCCTCATAAGAAAGCTCAAGGTCACTCAGCGAGCTATGGAGAGAGCTATGCTTGGTATTTCTCTACGAGATCGAATCAGAAATGAGAAGATCCGTAGAAGAACTAAAGTTGTCGACATAGCTGAAAGGATTAGTAAACTGAAGTGCTAATAATGGGCAGGGCACATTGCTCGTAGAACTGATGGCCGTTGGGGCACAAAGGTTCTCGAATGGAGACCGCGCACCGGAAAACGCAGCGTGGGGCGACCTCCAACGAGGTGGACAGACGACCTGGTGAAGGTTGTTAGGGAGTCGTTGGATGAGAGCAGCATGTGACCGCTCGTTGTGGAAATCTAAGGGGGAGGTCTTTGTTCAGCAGTGGACGTCCTGTGGCTGATATGATGAATGGTTTATTCTGTATTTCATTATGTTTCGCCGAACGCCTATTGCCTGCCTAAAAGACTAGCCATCTTATCTAATAAGTTCACTGTACAGGGAGATTAGGGCGTCCTAATCTCCCTGTACAGTGAACGTGAAAGTGAAAGTGAAATTGACTTGTATTTGTATTCTTTTTTGTTCTCGCCTTAGTAGGTAGGTATATGCAGTGGCCAGGATGCCGAGTTGCCGTGCCTACTACTGTTAAAAGCTACTGTAAAGTAAGCTTATCTTTGAACAAGTAGTGATGTCTTGTAACACATCACAGAATTAATGATACACGACATCTTCCTGTCCTCAATCAGAAATTGTGTAACCACAACTGCGTAAGTTGTAACCACTTTATGACATGCCCTTTAGTTATGTCTATATAAATTTATAATAAACGACCAAATTTTATTACAGAGAAACATAAACCAATATATTTATTAATAAATTAAAGCTTTTTCTTTTAACTAAATGCTACTACACAACAAAAGAATATTTCGACGAAGAATTAATTACAGGATAAATATACCTATGTACATGCTTTATGTATATATGTTATTAGCTTTTATCTATCAAACTGCTGCTTAGCCTTCTTCCTCTCTCCTAATTTGCTGTGCCCGACAGGGTCCATAATGATCTGTTATACATAAAACCACCACTATCTTTGTAAAACATTATGGAATGCAATAAAGTATTGAGTATTGACATTATAAATCCAGACACGCGATCTCGGCCTCGGCTAAAACAAATCTGATTAATTTCACGAAGGTTTCGGCAAGGCGTGATTTCTTCTCTAGCGTGCGAATGAGAGGTATGTGTGAAAGAGAAAGGGACAGTATTGTGGGACCCGTGGCCGAACGGGCCGTGCGGTAGACGGTAGCTTACGACCGCGGTGTCGAGTTCAAATGGAATGGTTTTGATACTTGATATTACTTTTATTTTACTAACAGAGAAACTCGAACACACTATTTACTTTTTAGGGTTACACAGTCAATCAAGGAACCCTTATAGTTTCGCCATGTCCGTTCGTCCGGCTGTCAGTCCGATTTTCTGTTACAGTCATTTTACTCGCAGACTCCTAATGCTATGGGGTTGACATTTGACACGGTTATGCGTTCTCATGACGCCGCCGCGTTTTTTAGGGTACCTCCCCTACATTTAAAGTGGGGGTGTTTTTCTTTTCATTGGTTTATCTTATTGTGTGAGGTATCGTTAGGTAGGTATTTCAAAAATATAAAAGAAATGTTGAGGTTTGAAGTGGTCATTTTCGTTAGGAGTTTCTTATCATTCCTTACCCTACAGGCTAAACCACTAGGCGCGGCACCAGATGCCACCACTCTAGATGGAGTTTATTCGAGTTCCTGGAGCCTCCCTATGGTGTCGAAGATGACCACTCCGGTGGTTTAAGCCGGCAGGAGTCCAGCATATCCCTCAGCCCTTTCCCGGGGAGGAGGAAGTACATGATGTGTTTCCATCGGATCATAAAAAAAATAAAAAAAGTCTAACCCACTAATCCTGAACACTTGAATACTATGCAGCATATTAACAAATATAACGAATTTTATAAGGAATACTAACACGTATAAGTAGGCTTGTCTAGGTTCTGGAAGTGCCGATCCTTAGGTGCCGAAGATAACCGCCCCAGTGGTTTTAGCCGGTAGGAGTTCGACATGCCTGCTTCGCTCTTCTTCAAGGCGGAGGAAGTACATGACGAATTTCCACTGAGTTAAAAAAGCTTGTCCATTTTACGTGTAATAATTAATCGATCAACTTAACACGTAGTTGAGTCTGTAAAAAGTTCATAGAATTTCAATAGAAATGAACTGCAAATATTATTAGTATTTAAAAGTAAATAACTTAACGTGAAGTAGAAGCGATAAGACTGCAATTACAACCGTCATATTTTGTAGTGAAAAAGAAACAGTGCAACTCAAAATGTTCAGTCAAATGAAGGGTTTTAATGTTATATTTATGCAAGTTTGGGCAGAAACTAAAAGAGTTATGTATAGGTAACCGTACTAACTACGAAACCCTACCCTGTGCGTGGCCCTCCAGGAACTTGGCTTTTTTTATATAGTTTCTCCACTATTGTTGCTACCATGTCTGGAGTATGTTATACATGTTTAAAAAAAGTATGAAAAAATAGATTCACTTATTAATGTCTTAGGTTTTCGCGAGTATTACACATTATAATAAAACACGTTTAAACGGATTCTATCGCGTATATTTTAGATTTTTAGAACCCTGCAAAGTGTTCGAAACGTCAGGAAAAACAAAAATCTAAAATATACGCCATAGAATCCGTTTAAAAGTGTTTTATTATAATAAATTCACTATTAATAAATGCATCTAGATTCATAAGACCACATATAAGATTCATAAGATCACATATATATAACTTATATAACCCTGCCTCATATAGGTACGTAATTTCGTATTATTATAAATCCATTTTTTTTTATTACAAGGTCCGCTCGCGCTTCTGTTAATTATGTGCGAAATATAGATCCACTTAAAAGGAACTACAAAGTTTTTTTTTTTTTTTTTAAAAACGTTGCCCCACACTAGGATTTCTCCTGTGTCGTGGGTGCGTTTACAGACATGAATTCCACACACAATACACCCAGACCCGGAACAACTACCTGCAGATCGTACAAATATTTGTTCCGTGCGGGAATCGAACCCACGACCCGGAGCGCAGCAGTCGACTGTATCAACCACTGCACCAACCGTGCTGTCAAAGTCAGTTATTCTAAAATGGTCTACAACTATCACAAATGACTAACACACTTCATAAATCAGGACCCTCCTATTCACAGCTTACACCGTACGTACTTACACAAGTTTACATCGGGCTCTTTATAATAATTGTCGATGCGCGGTCGGCGGCCGCGATAAGGGATTACGGGCTCCCCCTGCCATAACCCCCAATCTTCCACATTGTTCCCCCTCGTTTGCCCTGCTGGCTTTTTTCCCGCGCGCTTGCACTTTGCCACAGAAAGTGGAGCGTAGTGAATATTGAATTATGAATTAAGATATGAGCTAGTTCGCTTTAAGAAGGCGTTTTACGCTTTTCTTAGAAGCTCTCCGGAATAAAGGTTTCTGTTATAAAGTTTGTTGTTACGACAGTTTCTGTTAACCTTATAGGTACTGCGGATAAAGTGTTTTCTACTTAACGTTTAAAACTTTGATGAGACAAATGACATCAATTTTTTTCAGGGCAATTCTGCCATAGCTTTTGTTTAATATAATACAGTTATTATGAGGCAAAGTTCAGGCAATTCTATAAATTTTAGGTAGCCATTGTACAATCGGCTACCATATTAATCTCAAAGATCAGGTTTCCTTACAATTCACGATAGATACCAAAAACCTACGGAACATTTGACCCTTCAATAGTTTAAATATTCTATGAGACGACAAACTTTCCTATTGTTTCCTACGAATATTCTTACGCAAAGTTTCACGGAGTTCGTGACCGGGATTACATTTTTCGGCTTACTTACTTGTCACCCTTCACAGTATCTTAAGATAAGAACTAAAACCCAAAATCTTGCTTAATTGTGTTTCAAAATGAGTTTTTAATCTTGACTTTCCGAATTGGTATATTTTATTTGATGAACTGCTTACGGCGCAATGTTTGAGTATTTTATTGGCGCCAACAAAACGCCGGGAACTATTCGCTAAAACATAAATTCTCGGCTCCCGTATTCAGAGCGCCCACTCGCCAATAAAGTAGCGATTCCTCATCAGGCAGCTACAGAGCGCAGCGATAGAGCCATAACGAAACACAAAGCGTAGCGGCGCGGGCTCGTTGCTCGGGCAGAAACCAGTCCGGGCAAATTAAATATGTAGGAGGCAACTCGCACCCACGCCGCCAGGGCTGACGGCGACCCGTTTTTAATTTGTGCACGTTTATTACTTATTTATAAGCGTTAGTGGAAATTCTTTTTGAGATATAATTTCGTGAGTCGGGTGCTCTTTTTATAGTGTTAGTAGCGTGACAGTACTTCTGTTTCACAACACAATACCGTTATTTATAATTCAGGTGTAAACGAAATTACAATAGCAATTAAATCGTAAGTTGATAAAATGTTTAGTAATTACCAGCATCCTATCAAATCACAAAAACAAATGTTAGAAGTTGGTAGCAATTCCACAAGTTACCGTTAAAAATTATAAGTAACGACTTATTTCTAGGCCATCAAAACCGGTTCTTGAAGGTGCTAAATATGTTAACCCGTTTCTTTCGAATTTTCGATTCTATCAATCGATTAAGATACATCTGTGGATTTCCCAGATCAATCACAACCCTTTGAACTATCTTCAACGGGTTGTGATTGATCTGGGAAATTCACGAAATTCAAGTGTGGTAACGCAGTAAGTAGTAGATGCGGGGGCGCCCTTCTATTCATAATATGCTAAAATTTGATTTGTTTGTTTTCAAAATATCTTAAGTGTGACTTATAAAAATTACTATTTAATATAAAAGAACTGATTATAAGACTTATATTATTATATTTTTCTCTATTACACGGGTTTATATCTCCTGTAAGGTGGGACCCGGTCTTTTGATAGGCTTACGCAGGGGACATGGGTCCAACACGCAGAGGCCCTTTAGAGAATTTTAATCTAAAATCTATGTAACATTTTGTGACCAAATTTCTGATCCCAATTTCTATATTTTACAGGTGGGCGTAACTGAGATTTTATGTATTTCTCATCGAAGATAATAAATGATATATTTACTAAACGTGGTTTACGTTATTCTTTTTTTTTTACTGGTATGATTAACCGTTATCCTTGTTCCTTAACTCTTTCAGTTCAGTCCTTCTATCTAAGAGATTAGGTTCTCCTCCTTAGTAACTCCTAGATTTTGCACTCCACAAAACATTCAAAATACGACTGATTAATCACTAGACAACAGACAAACATACAGATAATAAGTACATCAAATTTATATTTGAATCAAAGTGTTCTCACAACCCTACTGACAAAGCGAACGAGTCGGGCTCGCCGTCATTAGAGGCGGCGTTAGCGACCCGCGCGCCGCTGCCGCGCCGCTCGCCGCCAGCCAGACATTTTTTATGCCTTCCACAACGCCGACGTTTTTTCAACACGAGCTTGTTGCCGCCAACGGATATAGATGCAATGTTTATAATTATTTGAACACTATACCGTTTTGGTATATTTTTATTTGGTTTCAGCAAAGCCTGGAAGTGCAAAAGCATGCTATTAGAAAATGATTAATAATCGTGGCGTTAAAAGTCGTTTATATAAAAACGCATGTAGGAGGATATATATACGAGGAGAAAAAGACAAAAGAGTTAGAGTAATTGTTAAATTATTTGTAAGTATATATTGAGTTTATTAACATAAATAATGTGTCAAAACGAAGCTCGGTCTTCGGAGCACAGTGATCGCTCGGTCTATTATACTCGTAAAGCAAAATATATCCGCCACCTAGGGCGTTAATGTTCGAATACATTAGCGAGTAATAATACTTTGCCGTGACTAATTAGTGGTATGATGGGTGGTCTACTGTAGTCATCAGCTTAATAACATGCGAATACTTATAAACGTCTTATTGCGAAGTTTGTACTGATTTTGCCATTGTTTAAACCTATTTTAAGTAGGATTCCAAGAAAATACATTTGAAATGTTCCGTTTGTTATTAGTCAAAGTGACAACACTTCATTACTCGGTCTCAACTATTATGTGCTGCTTAAGAACACATGATGCACTGAGGTGCATTACCCGTATTTTATACACTATCCTCAGTATTCCAAAGGAATAAAAATCAGTATACGCAAGCATAAGTTATCGTCTTGCGTGATACAAGTGGCCTAAAAAAGAAAAAAAACAAAGAGTGTCGCGCTCGCACACTGCGTATAGAAGCCGTGTCGGGTCGCCGCGGTGGGTGCGGCCCAGCCCACTATGGCGGCCTGACGACGACAAGCGGCGTGCGCCCGCTGCCGGCCACAAGCTTAACTGTACGTTGCTATGCTACCCACGTATACTGCTTCTACAGAACATGCATTTCACGCTTTGAAGAATTATATTTTAACTATTAAAACGATGTTATATTTTATATGGTTTGTGAAGTATTGCGATTGCAGCTTCCGTAGATGGACTTTCGTGGTTGACAGACTTGTATGAACTCTATATTATCATGATTCATATTTAGTGTTTATTTATCTTTTGGTAACAAAGGAATCCTGGTATCCTGAATATAGCAAAGTAAAACGGTTAAACTGTCTTAATTTTTTAAAGGCTGAAGTGGATCGACCTCGTTTTCAAGTCCATCCAATGAATAATTACAAACTAATAACAAACACATTTTATCACGGAATACACATACATAGCTACTAGGGGATCATAAATCAAAGCATCAAGCCTGAGCAGCCGGCGTACACGGCAGCCCATTAAACCGGCTCGGTGACAAGGTGACGTGCGCCCGCCGCGGGGGCGCGATAACGCGGCCCGTATCCTGTGTCGTGCCGAGTAGGGCTGGCGAAGAACGGACTGCGTAAAAGTAATCTCTTAGTGGCTATTTTATTGCTGCACTTGAATTTGTACATTGTTGATTTATAGAAGCTAGTTTTCCTTGGATAAGCTGTTTTTTGTTAATTAGGTTTTTAGGAATACTGCATGTTTCAAGTAAATTTATTGAATTTCATACGATATACTTTTACAAGTAATACATATTTTATAATATCAACTCAACTAATCGTACCGAAAGGAATTAATAACATGCTGAAATTGCATATGCAGCTCACATCATTCTGTAAAATATTCCACCTATGAACAAGACAGGGAAGGAAACAGTTTCGCTTTGGTAATATCGATAACTTTTGGTGTTGTAGAATCTTGGCAGCCCTACTTGTGATGCTCGCCCGCCTGCCTCGTTCAATATTTGAGTATCTATACATGTTATGGATGCTTGGTACTTTGGGTGGATTACCGCACGGCTGGCTACGCTTCGCCTTTATTGTACCTGCGCGTTTTATACGCTCAAATTTACGATGATGACAAATCGCCAGATATAATTAAAAAGATTTAATGTAGCTCCTCTTTCAAAGCTTGATGATTTGCCAGTCATGATTAACTGTTTACGACCGTCAGATTGTTTTTCTGGAAAAATCCTTTATGTGACTGCAAAACTGATTTCACAGTTCAAGATCCTACTTACTGTCGAGTAGCTTTATCTGGTTAACCCAACCAACTTACTTAATGGATATACGGACTCGGACTCGTTTCGGCCAAATGAAGTCCACTGCTCGACACAGGCCTCCTCCAAAGATCACCACAACGACCGATATGGGTGTTGTGGGCTGATTGGTGGGATTTGCCATAATCGCCACGCTTGGCGGACGGGTTGGCGATCGCAGTTGAGCTGAAATGTACTCGAAGGACGCTGCTGCACATCCTCCGGCTAATCCCTTAGTCGACTTTTACGACACCCACGGGAGGAGATGGGATGGTGGTATTCTGAGCCGGCACCACACGGCTGCCCCGATCTATAACTTTAGAACTAGACCTAAAATATGGGAAGACTTCTTTGTGTCCCAAATACAGTAAGAGGAGTTGCCTCTTCACATTGTCAGACTCGCGACTTATACTACTACATTTATCAAAACACTTCAACAATTGTTCGTCCGCTTTAATAATACTGCATACATCACTGTGTACTTACGTTACAGCCGCCGTTATTACCGTGAGGAACATTATTTATATGACGTATGAAATGAAGCGATTGTGATTCACCGTCACGACTCGACGCCACTTTTAAAAAGATCCAGACGTTAAGGAGTACTTTGAGAGGTGCACACTGCACAGCGTGAAACGTGTCGGTTACAAGGAATAATCTAGTTTGCAGCTTGCCGAGTGTATTTTCTGATTTTGCAGTGTATAAATGGCAGGAGTTCTTAAATATTTTTATGAAATATGTACTTGGGTTTTAGACGTATGTAAATAACACTCATTGAATTCCGCCAAACGACTCCAATTTTTTTTTCTGTAAGTTAATAATTTATATCAATGTAATTGTAATCAAGAACACACATTTTGGTTTTGGTTCGTATTGGTTGGTGCAGTGGCTGATGCAGTCGGCTGCTGCGCTCCGGGTCGTGGGTTCGATTCCCGCACGGAACAAATATCTGTATGATCTGCAGGTAGTTGTTCCGGGTCTGGATGTATTGTATGTGGAATTCATGTCTGTAAACGCACCCACGACACAGGAGAAATCCTAGTGTGGGGCAACGTTTAAATAAAGAAAAAAAGAAAAAAAAACATTGCCGAATCTCTAATAATTCTTATCATTATTATTTACGGTTATCTGGAATGGAAATGGTACACAAAATACTTTGCATTTGCAATGGTGTCGATGTGCATAGATAAATAAATGATGTTTTCAGTTTCTTTTTGTATTTTCTGCTTGCCGTGTGGTGCCGGCTAAGAATACTACCACCCCATCTCATCCGGTGGGTGTCGTAAAAGGCGACTATGGGATTAGCAAGAGGATGGGCAGCAGCGTCCTTCTATTACTTACATTTATAACTCAACTGTGATCCTCAGCCCGTCTACCTAGCGTGGCGATTATGGCAAAACCCCGCAATGGGCCCACAACACAAAACCATACAGGTCGTTGTAGCAATATTTGGCGGAGGCTTCTGTCCAGCAGTGGACGTTTTTCGAGTGAAATAATGATGATGATTGTATTTTTCTATCTATTCAGCGCTTTGTAAACCGCTGCCCGACAGAGGCTACTACTACAAAGGGACGTAAGGCCCGTATGCACGACGTTGGACAAACGGTTTAGTAGGGGTTGTGGGTGACCGCAGAGACGCATTTATTTATGCCACACGTGACGCAGTTGCCCCCATGAATGAAATTTAACATTAAATTACAAATTACACGGACAATACGGAATTATAATAAAACACTTTTAAACGGATTCTATCGCGTATATTTTAGATTTTTGTTTTTCCTGACGTTTCGAACACTTTGCTGGGTTCGTGGTCGCAGGATGACTATGGTGACAGGCGTCGTTACAGATTTTAAAAAGTTATTTAATTTTATCTACCGTACAATTGTAATCAAAAATTACTTTATGCATGCAGTAATCAGTAATCACTCACAGTGTCTTGATGGAAATCAGGAAAAACAAAAATCTAAAATATACGCGATAGAATCCGTTTAAAAGTTTATTATAATGTGTAATACTCGCGAAAACCTAAGGACATGACAATACGGAAATTAAACCAAGAAAATAATATGTAACTTGTATAGTGTTTTCCCGTGGGGTTAAGAAAATATTACTACTCGCATCTCCCGTTGTCGTCAGAAGTGACTACGGGACTCTAAACCAAAGGGAGGTGCAGCGTTCCTTTTGTGTAACAGTAGCCAAACTACGCTCACCAACCCGCTTACCAAACATGGTGAGTACTGGCCAATTTCCTCCAAAATGACTGCACAATTATGAAAATCGAAAGGCATCCCCCGCCTTTGTTCAGCAATGGACATCCTTTGGCTGATATCATATATAGAGTTACAGTTCTTCAAATCTAAAAAATCTTTTGACAAATGTCAACTTTACTTTTTGTTTAAAAAAAAACTGCCCCGCACTAGGATTGCTCCTGTGTCGTGGGTGCGTTTACAGACATAAATTCCACACACAATACACCCAGACCCGGAACAACTATCTGCAGATCATACAAATATTTGACCCGGAGCGCAGCAGTCGACTGTACCAGCCACTGTGCCAACCGTGCCGTCAACTGTAGATTTATTGTACATCAGCTGGTCACGTCATTTCAAATAAACTTTAAAAGTAATGAAATGTTATCGTATCAAGACGACTTGGTCGCGGTAGGCGCACATTGCGCCCCGGGACGAAATGAAGCCCCAGTTTGCGAGCACGCCACTGATCACTGACGCTAAAATTATTGCTTCTGTCTGGTGACAGACTTCATTATATTACTTATACTAACTGTGCCGGTAGAAAGAAAGAAAAATCGTTTATTGGCACATACAAAACACTTTAAACAAGTGGTTAAAACATTTTAAAGATAGTTAAAAAAAATAGAAAATCTTTGATGTCTTACATTTTATACCTCAGTGCCAAAGGGGCGAACAGCTCTGCGTTATGTTAGGTGTCAGTACAGAGCACTGGCCACCTAACGCTGGTTTTCAGCTGCAACTCACGAGAGCCTACGCTCGAATACACCAAACACGTTACTTCTTTGATCTGTATTTGTTGTATAGTGTTGTATAGTTTTTTATGTATACATATGGCGTGTAAATATTGTAAGTGTGCAAAGTAAGAAAGACTTTTACTAATATAGGTAAAGGAATATAATGTGTACTTATTTGACTTTATATCCATAAAAGTAAGGTATCATGCGACCTTCCATGAATAATATTACCATCGGCAATGCTGGCCATCAACAATCGGTTGTACGCAGTGACTTCGTTATAATTAAATATACATTAAACAAAATACATAAATAACAGATGAATTAGCTTGAATTAGCGCGGTAGCTCAACCCGCGTGGAGAATTCTTAGTTTTCCGGGATGTCTAATAACCCACTCTATAAGAACATTATCAGCGGCAGCCCTAGGGCGGTGCGAAGGATGCGACCGCACTGGGCGCCGCCATAAGGGGGCGCCACTGCGCCAACAGGAGAACGAACAAAAAATCGAAGCAAATATTCGATCATCAAATCGCGAAGTTGGCGGCGGCACCGGTATTCTAAAGAAACCTTCATCATTTCGGCCGAATAAAGTCCACTGCTAGACACAGGCCTTCCTCAAAGATCACCACAACGACCGATATCGGTGTGTTCTGTGCTCATTGGGGGGTTTTGCCATAATAGCCACGCTTGGCAGGCGGGTTGGCGATCGCAGTTGAGTTGTTAATGTATTTGAGGGACGGTGCTGCCCATCCTCTGGCTAATTATGGCCCTTAGTCGCCTTTTACGATACCTACTGGATGAGATGGGTTGGTGCTATTAGAATTCGTAGCCGGCATCACACGGCATAAAATAAACCTTATCAATCAAATATACTATATAATATAAGCAAGTGATAAAATGTTTTCCTTGACGTTCTGTCTGAATGTGGCTTAGCCACAGATAGACATATACATAGAGAGCGCTCTAATTTGATTAGTTAACACCAATGTCTGATCTGAGATCTGGCACCATCTTTAAAATGATCTAGGCAGGCCCCTCTTCCCCATCGGCCACTCTGGGCAAGTGCCCAGGGCCCCGCGATCTATGAGGCCTCCTAGCTCCTGCCATCTGGCAGGAGCTCACTATCCGATAACCGATATTTGCTGGAAGTAGTAGAAGAGTTACTTTTTCGAATTATATTATAATCACCTATTCATATACCTCCCGTATCTCTAGGTGATGTGGCTCTAAAGTAATGTGAGTTTATCTGATTCTCGTCAGCCAGCATAATTATTTAAAACGCAATCAAGTCACTGAACTCATATTTGACAAGAAGTAACTCTATTTCTTGTTTTCTGTCCATCGCTCTTGTTTACTAAATTCGCCATAGCTAACTATGAACTAGCAAACTATAACACGATATTATAGGTATATACAGTACCGAAACACGCCAACATGTCACCGAGGGTTATAACTGTAAGCCAGCGATGTCGGTGTTACCTTGCCGCAAAATCGCAGCTTCATGCTGAGCTACAACCCTTTTGCGGTTTCAGACGTGAGCTCAACGGTGTGTTCATACAGAATAGCTACGCGGTTTGCGCGGAAAAATTATTCAAACTTGAAGCAAAAGTGCCAGTGGCATACGCCTTTGCCCTTCCCTGGGGCGAAGGAAGTTCATGTATAATTTCTACAGGAAACCAATAAAAAAAGGGGAGGATGCCTGTCTAGGATGTACAAAATCGCGCGATTTTATGGCAGGTTTCATTCGAGCGGGCGGGCTTGCGGAATACCATTAGATAAAATGCCTGTTTCACCTTAGCGTCGGCTGCACGCCTGTCTAAAGCGGCCTACTCAAAGCACTACTTGCAAGGCCCTACATGCAGTATCTCTGCCGGATTGTATAGTTTGAATGTTTGCAGAGCCAGTATATGTCAAATGCGGCAAATGTGTCAGATGATAACCCTAGTCATAGAGTTTAGAGGTTACTAATGCTACATAGACGTAGAACACTTTTGAACATTAATTTTCGTTGAAGTGGACCCAAGTCGTGCTTGATGAAAATTTTCAATATTGTAATATAGACCACTTTAGCTCAACTGCGTCATATAGACTAAACTAGACAGATGGGCAGCAGCGTCACTTTCTTAGTTTCGTGGAACAAGTAGCCATGCCTTCTGAGCTGACCAATCATCACCACTAGTTTAGACTGCAGGATTGGCGCAGTGGCTAAGCTTTCTGCTCTGCAAGTCGTGGCTACGATCTCGCACGGAACAAATATTTGTATGAGTATAGATAGTTGTTTCAGGTTTGGAAATATGTGCATGTGAGGCGAAGTCTGTAAACGGTACCCATGACACACAGTGTCCACATCGTTTTTATAAAAATAAAACTAAAATAATGACTTATATTTATATCTAATACTTGCAGACCCGCGGGCTGATTAGCTAAAAACAGCAACAGCAGACGCGATAGCTGCTATCGCGCAGCTAAGGGTCAACCGGTGGTTAAGCGTCAAAAAAATTGGTATTACGTAAGGCATCGCCCGCCAGTCGCTATTGTGGAAGATGCATAGTTACTAGCGCCAGTAGCCACTAGTGGAACTAAAAAGAATGAACGTTTTTAATTCATTGATTGTCCGGCAGAGGCGCGTCAGAGATCTTAGCCTGTTTAGTCGCTATCGGCAAATAGGTAATAGTACTTACCAAATTGACGTTTGACAGCGACCTTGTAGCAATTTACGCCTGTTGCAAAGCGTCTGCGACTTAGGTAATCAGCCCGCCGGCCACACGTTGCTGTGGCTAAGGTTTACGTTATATAATATTGTTCTAAACTATTCAGTACAGTGAAATTATTATATACGAATAAAGACGGAAACGTTATAGCCGGTATAAAAATTCACGGGATTGGGATATGAACTTTGGGTCAAAATTTGAAAACTATTGATGAAATTCGCAATAAAATGATATTGCGATTATAAATTGAGATATAAACTATCCTATCTTTTAAGTTGGATAAAACTGCACACAGTGTGCAAAATTTTATTAAAATCGGTTCAGTAGTTTAGGAGTCCATAGCGGACAAACAACGTGACACGTAATTTATATATATTAAGATTAACTTAATACGCGTCTAGTGTGCAACGTGCGTCTCTTTGGGCATTGCGGTAAGAGTAAGCCAACGTCAACGGATTTTTCTGGAAGAATCTTACTAACAGCCCCGGGCTCCCTGGCCTGCGCATTTCATTGGACTTAAAACGGCTATAGGCGGAATATGGGTTGGCATTAAGCCACTGCCTTCACCTTTCGCGTGCATGGGCCATCAGTGTTTTACAACCTGTGGGTCCTGGGCTCCAAAGAGGTGCAAGGGGGTCACGGTCGCACGCTACTTAAAAGAAAAAAGCATGCTCAGTTCACTTGAATTCTCGTTCAGCAGATATAGTCTCAACGGAAAGAAAATGTCTGTACCTATGTCGTCTTCTATGGCAGTATAGTTTTATTACAGTCCTAGGGGTCGCACGAATATTTTACTTGTAATGTCGTCGCGTATTCATATTGGTTGCAAAGCACTGGGCTAGATGTTGTACAAAATCCAAAAAGTATTAAGACTATTTATGCGCAGTAATTTTGGGGATGTTCCCGCACTGGAGTGATCCGTGTCACGATCAACACGATGCGTCTGGCGCGGCGCCAACGTTTGATCAAACTGTCGGCGGGCAATGTTCACTGACGAAAAATTATTGGCCGCGTCAAACTCATTCATTCTTGTTTATAATGTGTGGGGTAATCTCAAACATAGTAGTAGCGTAAATTGACTACACAACGTATACTTAAACCCTTTGATTAGCGAATGCTATCTCGAAATACTGATATCTCGCACGAATTTTGTAAGTTTAATCTTGAATGTAAAATCAAGCGCGATCTCGCATCTGTGAGGGAAGTTCTATTTGAAAGATCCTGTCCAGTACGACGGTGATTGGATATGAATCGTTGGCTACTTTAGCTAGTGATGCAATGTTTAAATTTCCATCAAAAACTGTGATCAAGAGAGAGATAAATAAGTATTGACCATATATATGGAGAACAGAAATGATCATCTCCTCTCATCTTCCTGTACATCTACAGATTCGGTTGTTACAGTAGACGCAGCAAATGAACGCGACGATGATTATAACTTGCCTCCGTCATCATTAGTAGCCGCAAACACACCGCCCTCTCATAATGAGGAATTAGAGATGGTTTTAAAAGCCCACAAGAACGGCCTTCGCATGCAACTGGTTCGTCCATTGAAAATCTTCAGTCGGGACAAGTACTATAGGTACCTGCAGTTTGTCTACCATTGCCTTATCTGTACTACCGACCAGCGTCGAGGGAGAACGGGCAGCTTTTGCCGCTGGATATCTATCTGCCGCGCGGCATCCGAAGCTAACGAAATACTTGATGAGTAGTATTTATTAGGAAGTTTTATTAAAAACTCTCTGTAATAAAGTCAAATATTATTATTTCAAATAAACCAATTACTCGCACACATGAAATATCAGAATTTAAGTTGCGCGGGTCTAATTAGTTGATCCTATGGAGAAGAACAGGCAAGAAACTCCATGGATACTCTTTTAAAATAAAAATATTAACTAGATATTAAGAACATGTTATAAAGGTGTCTAAAACTTTATCAATACATGACATGCTGAAACATAAATAATTATTAGCGGTACAAATAGTGACAGTCTAAATTTAGGTACAAAAATTTTATGTTTTTCTAGTATTTATATAATGAGAATAAAATGATAATAACATATACGTTTTATTTCATTATTTCGCACTTATGACACAACTTTACTAAGTTGCAATAGAAATAATCATAATTCTTATTTTTTTTATAAGTAATTCACAAATCTGCGATATCTTGCAACATACCGGAATCTTGCGAGATTAGACCTCTTAAATCTAGCAAGTACGGAGATTGAATAAGTTGCTGCTAAATTGCTGCATTAAAAAAAGCAAGGCATAAAGCCGACCTTAATTGAGACCAAAGCGAAGTAACTATTCAGTATACTGTGCTTAAAGTTTTTGCCCAGTCAGTCCAGAGTTTGGGCCACCCAGCTTTTGTTCGTGCAGGATAAATTTAATATATTTTATCTTCGTTACCTTCAGCAGGCGGATTTGATTCGCGGATATTGCTACGAAGAGTAAACACCTACAAAGTATGAGTTTTGATCTCCTTATTGGAAAGTTACTTGTACTTGTTGGAAAGTTACAGTGTAAAAAGACATGTCTGGATGACTCTGGATGCAGTGCGCGGTATATTTGGGAGATTTTGGGGGAATGATATGTTATAACTTGTGTTTTTGTTTACGTGATTTTGATTCGAAACAGATTAAATATCAATTATATGAGTGGCTGTATGCCATATTTTATCCAAGGGTTTTAGGAATTGGGTATGCTAAATAACACTCGGTTTTAATAATTAAAATTTGTAAAATTGAGCCGAGCCTTATTTATTTGTCTTGATATACATACCTATTTGATCTCAACTCGTATAATTTTTGATTGTATTAATAAATTCTGCAAAAATAATTTAGTTCAAATTCACACTACAGGATACTGCAGCTGCTAAGCGGCAATAATACTTTTCAGCTATGATCGCCTAGTGCTCGTTGTAAATTTACAGTGTAAAAAGACGTAACTCACAGTGTACATACATGATTGTAAAATTTGTGTTGGGGGAGTTAGAAATAGTAATGTCTTAGATAGTAATTAATGTCTTAGATTTTCGCGATTATTACACATTATAATAAAACACTTTTAAACGGATTCTATCGCGTATATTTAGATTTTTGATTTTCCTGACGTTTCGAATACTTTGCAGCATTCGTGGTCGCAGGATGACTAAGGTGACAGGCGTCGTTACAGATTTTAAAAAGTTATTTTATTTTATCTACCGTACAATTTTAATCAAAAAATTAGTTTCGGTTAGTGTTGAGTAGGACACGATTTAAAAATGAGTTTGTAAGAGTAGCCTCTTTTTTGTACTGCGCCAGTACAATGTCCCACTTCAAATGAGGCGAGGCGTCATGACGTGATGACGCCTCGCATCATTTGCAGCTTCATGAAGCTTGGCGGTACATTTGAAAGAACGAGTATTTCATGTACTGTTGCTGTATTTGTACTGCCCTGTCTTACAAAGTGTGATTGAGGTAATACTTAAAGCAAAGTAATAAAAAGCGATTGATTTTAGACGAATGACGATTGTATTGACGTTTCTACTTATTAGCTACTGTAGCATTATTGTGCAAGCGACTTATTTGTAAAACATTATTTTGATTTAAAATATACCTAATACACAGACATAAACAAGCAAAACAAATAGGTATTTAACAGACATTCATGAAATCATATTTTTCTAAAACTGTCGCGTCTCGTACTTTGTACTAGTACATTTGTAAAAGAGTGAATAAAAACATCATGTTGTCTCTTGCAGTCACGATAATGTCCGTTGAATAAAAAGACGTGCTTTTGAAGCATGTGCCTTACCTAAATATAAAGAAAGCTAGGCTGGAGGCTACTTAATGCTTCGCCAATTTGCCCGGTTAAGCAGATATATCCCCCTTGGGATTACTGCGAGAAGCCCTACATATATAAAAAAAAAAAAAAAAAAAAGCATGTGCCTCATTCTCTCTCTCTCTCACCCTACAGTTCACATGCGAAGAGTAAAGTAACGCGACATAAAATTTGAAGTGGTACATGTTATAATGTTGAGCCGCTCTTACAATATTGTGTCATGTACGGGACAAATGTACTGCCCATAGATTATACACTTATGTACTGCCTCTTGTATGTCCTACTCAACACTAGTTTCGATGCACGCAGTAATCACTCACAGTGTCTTGATGTTTCTTAGTGCGGTATCTTGTTTGGGACTTTATTATTTTAATGACTGGATTCCAAACAGGTGGTACCTGCCAACCATCTTCTCTATTAAAATTAGGATGTTTTTTAATTTCAATAGCCTCACGAAACATTCTAGGTACATATCGGTTCTCTTTCGCGAGTACTTGAGGTTGATCAAAACGAAGATAATGGTTTGGTTTGCCTAAGGCATGTTCACACACTGCAGACTTTGTGGAGCGTCTATGCTTGACGTCAGCTATATGTTCTTTTATTCGGGTGGCTATGCTTTTATAGTTCTTTTATATATGGAGTTAGAAATGTTGTACAACTACAACAATATTCTTTTAACCACAGAGTACATTTGTAGCTATATAGGAAACTTTCAAACAAAACTTTGTACCGTCGAAGGACGTCGCTGGATAATATTTTCGTTTACGAAATGAATCAAGAAAGTTACAAATAAAGATAAATGGCGTCATTGTGCATAACAATTAAATTTTTGAAGCTGAGAAACATACGCTAAGTAAAATAGAAGGTTAATCAATAATCCCCGGCAATTCCCAGCTAATACGATTTTAATTTCGTAAATGTTGTTGATACTAAATGGACAGGTACCTTACAAATGTAATAAAATAATTAAACGTACCGGACCAAAATTCCACTGAAATGTGCAGCGGGGCAAAGTAACCTCCATTCTGAATGTGACTGAAATACCAGGGGCGCAGAAACAAAGAGCCGTTGGCGCAGCGCGCCGCGCGTCGAGCTGTGTCGCATTAGTAAGGCGGCACCTACATAATTTAGTTATAATGACGGCTCGTCGTTACCTCCCGGGCCATTAGGTGCCTACTACCTACCGCGTCGGCGTTGCGTGCGCCTCGTGTGAATCCGCGCGATTACTTTGGCACGTTACTACATACCTAGTAACTATATGTACGTTGTGTTGAAATATATACCTATATAAATAACGAGGTATAGGCTTTCGATCAACAATTGTAGTAGTGTTAATTGAAGGTTTTAAGGTTTACTATGTATATTGTAGTGTGCAGGTGTGTACAATGATTGTTTTCTTGTGATACAGTCGACGGCCTGAGATCGTACACTACAATGTATTTAATGACCGAATTTAGAACATTTGTAAGCCGTCATTAAATTTCAAGTCTAAAATATTTGTTTAACAAATATTATATTATGCGAGTAATATTCACAACACTCCAGAACAGGCAGTTCCTTATCGTACCCGCAATTTTCTAAGAAAAAGCTCTCGAATATCCAGTCTCGTACAGACGTGCTTAAGTAGACATCTGTCAGATGATCACGGCACGGCACCAACCAGGCGTGACAAAGTCACTGCATTCTGTAAAAATGTGCGGGGCGAAAGTCTGCAATATTTAAAGCGCTAATGAAATCGAAATAATAATAATTGCTTGACAGCGGTTGATTCAAATAGATTGATTCGAACGATGAGTTATTCTTTATTTTGGCAAAACGCAAACGCGGCAGTATGTGATCCATTAATCATAGGAATAACTTGGTCTTTAAACTCAGTTTTAGAATAAAATAAACAATTATGAAGGGACAGAATTTATCATACAAACCATAAAATAATATTGAATAGTGGCGAATACATTCAAGACACACCCACACATACACTCTTCACTAAAAACACACACACACAAATTCACAAGCACTACAACACTCACTCAGAAAGAGAGATTATACACAGACCCATTATATTTGTTACACTCGCGTAGGTACATACTCTCACACATACAATGCACTTTATCTCTGACTTGAAATTCTATTAAATATTGTATTTACTAAAAAGTACTTGTACCCGCTTTTACTTTGGTAATGAAAAATGATGAGAGCCTGGTTATCTGCCATACAGGTCTTGAAACTCCAGACTCCAGCTCTCACAAAGGTTTTGATTTAAGCTGCGACTTCTAATTTGTAATATAATAATACTGTGTATCATATTTTGAGAGAAATATATTAATATCTACATGTCTCTCTTTTCACGGGTTTATATCCCCTGTAAGGGGGAACCCGGTCTTTTGACAGGCTTACGCGGGGACACAGGTCCAACACGCAGAGGCCCTTTAGAGAATTTTAATCTAAAATGTAATGGGACACCAACCGGGGACTCTCCATAGCTGCACTATAAAATGAAGTCATGGATTGTCCCCGGTGGTGTAAGGCTATTGTATGAGATAGGAACTATAACGATAAGGTCTATTGCAATGGGTGTTACATGGAATAAAAAGACTAATAAATACGGGAACAACGGCGTCTGCCTTTCAACTTTGATCGTGAAATTCTGTGGCAGACGGTGACTCGCCACTCACAAGATGGGCCCCCTAAATGGCCACCACTACAGGCGACAAGGAGCAACACCGGTGTGAGCGGCTAGGGGTGTAGAGAGGTGCGGCACCGGTTTCACCATCGCGCGTCTCGAAGACTCGGAGCGGGTTTCCCCGTTATTACGCCATTAGACACTTCCACCCCCGAGCATATAGCTCTGGCGGCCCCCCTCTGATCGGCCAACTAAGGCAAGCCAGAGTTGAAAATCCTGCGGGCACTCATGGGGTTCCACTCCAACCAACCAATAAAGGCAAGCGGAGACGAGGCCCTGACCGACTCTCTGGAGCATTCGGGTACGCAGTGTCGCCACTCACATTCAGCTCGCCACAAACTGCCCTGCGTTCTGTAAGCTACTTAATATACTTTTTTTTATTTTCTTATGATATACTTTTTTTTATCATAAGGTATGAAGAAATCAAGCAGCTACTTTAATCTGCCCTCCAGGATTACCTTATCCCATGGTGAGATAACGTTTGCCCAGAGGGGTATAATATATATTATATATATTAATATTATTCCTTTATTTTAAATATATACATATAAATTACATTTTTAAATACATATAAAAAAAAACAATATATATTTAAAAATATAAAAAATAGTAGCCCACCGGCATCGGGAACAAGGTCCAAGCTACCGGTGGTTAGGGCTCCAGAGAGAGGAACCTCCTAACAATACGAGCCGTGTCCAGGAGTACCGCTTTCTGTATCAAGCCCTTGACCCAGCTGCCTAACGAGAGCCTCTTAAGGTGTTGGTCGAGGCTCTTGGCCATAAGGCCATTGGCCGTGACAACTATCGGCACAATGATTGCAGAGTCTACCTCCCACATGTCGACAACCTCGTGCGCCAAGTCAAGATACTTAATTTGCTTATCTTTCTCGGCCTTCACGAGATTCTCGTCATGCGGGATAGTTATATCAACAATCATTGTGCGGCGCTCTACTCGATCTATCACCACTATATCAGGCTTATTGGCTACAATAGTCCTGTCAGTAATGATAGATCGATCCCAGTACATTGTGACATGGTCATTCTCGAGAACTGGGTCGGGCACATACCTGTAGTATGGCACTTCTGAACTCACAAGGTTGTATTGCAGTGCAAGTTGCTGGTGGATAATCCTGGCTACTTGGTTATGCCTGTGCAAGTACTCGCCGTTAGCAAGACGAGAACAACCGGAAATAATGTGACGTATAGACTCGCCTGGACGGTGGCATGCCCGACAGATGTCAACCGTGCCGTCCTTCATAATATATTTTCGGTAATTATTCGTCATGATAACTTCATCCATAATTGCACAGATAAAACCTTCGGTTTCCCCAAACAGGTCACCGAAGCGTAGCCAAGACACGGACGCTACTAAGTTTACATCAGGCCCATGAAGGGCCCGGTAAAAGCGTCCGTGAAGCTCCTTGTTCTGCCATACCTCCATACGGTCATTAGTGTCAAGCACTACGGGTTTATGCCAGTTCTCTTTAGCCAAGGAGAGCGGGGTGAGTCCCTTGTCCATCGCAACCACATCTCGGTGCATCCCCACTTCGGCATGGAGAAAGTACTCCCTGAGGCTGCACACCTCACGATTGTGGAGGGTCTTAGCATTTAAAAAGCCTCGACCCCCACACTTTCGTGGGATGTATAGCCTCATTACCGACGATCGTGGGTGATGCATCCGATTTGTGGTCAACAACGAACGGACTCTTCTATCCAGAGCGTCTAATTCCGTCTGAGTCCACTTGAGTATGCCGAAAGAATAGACTAAGACTGGCATGACCCAACCGTTAAAGGCGCGTACCTTGTTACCGCCTGACAAAAGACTTTTCAGTACTTTTTTCAGGCGGCCAAAGAATCGCCCCTGTAACGATTGTTTCATGTCAGCTGCGTTGACACCTAACGCCTCCGACATACCCAAGTACTTGTAGGTTTCAGATGAGGAAAGGGATCTGATTTGTATGAAATCCGAAAGTTGTAATCCCTCGGATTCCATAATCTTCCCTCGTTTTACATGCATGACTGCACATTTGTCCACACCAAATTCCATCCTAATTGAGTTACTAAAAGTTTCAGTTACCTTCAGTAACTCTATTAGCCGCAAATTGTTGGGGGCAAAGAGTTTCAAATCATCCATGTATAAGAGGTGAGATATGATCTGACCACCTCTTCTCATCTGGTAGCCTAGCCCCGAACTCTCCAGCAGTGTGCTCAGAGGGTTCAAGGCTAAACAGAACCACAGGGGACTCAGGCTATCGCCCTGAAATATTCCACGCTCGATCCTGATCGGTTCAACGTTTCCTTGAATCTGTCTACATCCTGGATAGTGAAGTACCGTCCTCCATTGCCCCATACATGTGAACAGGAAGGTGCGTAGGGTTGCATTTATTTTATATAACTCTAGCACCCTCATGAGCCATGTATGTGGCATCGAGTCGTAGGCCTTCTTATAATCTATCCAGCATGTAGACAGATCCTTGCGGTTACGTTTAACCTGTTGGCTAATGGCCATGTCAATAAGGAGCAGCTCCTTAGTACCACGGGACCCATTCCTACATCCATTCTGAGAAGTAGACATGATGCAATTGTTATCAATATGTGTGTTAATTTTGACTCTCAGGATGGATGTAAGAAGTTTATAGACCGTCGGTAAACAAGTGATCGGTCTATAATTTTTGGGTTCCGTGGTACTACCTGATTTATGGAGCAGGTGGGTAATTCCTATTGTAAATAACTGTGGTAGCGAGCCCGACTCTAAGCATGACTGGAACTGAGAGGCCAAGCGAGCATGTGAACTACATATCCATTTGAGCCAAAAATTGTGCAGCCCGTCCGGTCCCGGAGATTTCCAGTTAGGCAACGGACGGACTGCACTGGCTACGTCTTGGGGGCTAATTACTATTGCCCCCATTTCTGATATTGGTTCACAAGCTCGTTCAACCTCTCGTATCCAATCACCTTCGGTATGGCTGACGGGCACCGACCATATGCTGCGCCAGAATGCATTCATGGCATCATCATCTGGTCGGTGGACTTCATCCATACCTTGGTCAGGTTGCTCCCAAGTTCTATATACCCACCTTTGGTCACTCTGGAATATGCGATTCAGGGTATACCGCTCCATTCGCCTTCTGTATCTACGAATACGGTTCGCCCATGCATAAACTTTCTGCTTCAGGTAGTCGATGCGCTCTGTGACACGAGACATATATTCTAGAGGGCTGATATCAGTCCCCGAAAATGCTCGTCTCACAAAGCGCATCACTCTTGGGCGGGTATTACCCTCCCTGAAGCAGATTAGCTTGCCAATAAGTGCCCTAGCCTCATTAATACGATGTTCAATCCTGTACTGCCAAGCTGGTACGGCAGATTTTGGTTGTGTAGCTCTGTCAATATTTGGAAATTTGACATTGGCTACACGACATGCCGCAACAGCCGAACAGTACAGAATCGAATGCGTATCGCCGAGGTCTTCGCTGCTGTCAAAATAATCTAACAGCAGCGAATCCAGGGCACACACTAGCGCTCTATTCTTTTTATGCATAGGCAAACGTGGTAGACGTGGCCTATGGGTAGGTGGAGTGTATCTATACTCTCGAATCGCACAGTCCAAAGCGCTCCTTAAAGTTTCAATGCACTGGTTACCTGCAGTAATAGCCCCATCATCTTCTTCTTCATCAACGAGGTTGGACCGCGGTGGAACCGCAAAAGTTGCTTGCGGTTGCACCGCGGTTTGTGATGCAGGAGAGATGACACGGTTAGTCTGCACCTCAGAGCGTAGCCGATCAAGTGCAGCATCATCTAACCTATGATTACGTTGTATGACCCGCACTTGATCCGATAGTCGTTGTGCCGATACGTTGACAGCCGGTTCAAGTACCTGAAACAGAGAGAGCATCCGACCACGGTACGCAGTCAGGTTAGTTCCCCCCTCTGTCGCTCCAAAGTATGCGCGCATGACATTTTCATTAATGGCTGTGGTCCATCGCATGCGCTGCACACTTCCACCGGGAGGGGGGACCCTGTCAGAGGCAGGTGGGCCTCGAGGTCCCAAACTGGCCGGTGGTCGGCCTCTTCCACGTCGACAAGCTGGTGGTGGTGACGTCGGTGGAGAATAATACTCGTCGCTCGAGCTCGACGCAACTGCAACTGCCGGTGGCGCTGTACATACGACGGGGCTGGATTCCGGCGGCTGCGAGGCGGAGCTGATATTATTATTATATTAGTGATGTTTCACTAGACATCATTATATCATACTCTCATCGCAAAGAAACTACACAACATTGACTAAAACTTTACCTATCGATTGTAGCAGAACTGGGACATAACAAGTGGTACGTACTCCTAAACAGTTTAATCGCCGACATCGCTTCGTGATACTTCCCCTCTGTATTTTTCCGGGTACTTGCTGCCCCTGTTCATCCCTCGCTGAACGGACACTCAAGCTCAACATGACTTAAATACTTTTGTTTTTGGCTGTATATGTACTTAGATATTTCGAGCTCTAAGCACCCCACGAATAGGGTAACAAGATGATGGATTAACGTTTTTTGTATGAATATCAGTTTACTAATTAGCACACTTACTTTTCTAATTGCACCTAAGATTAAAATTAAAACTTGAAGCGAGACTATAACGTAGGTATTTATATTTTTATTACTGTTTACTACGGATGATAGTTAATTTGCGATAGTGATATCCTATACAAGTTTAATTTAAAAATACTTTGTTATTGTAAACATTAGTGAAGCAACAGACCCCTGCTTCTGCTTTCGCAAACGCGGATGATCCGCGCGCTATTTCACATCCGTTTCTGCTTCCTTAATAACGGATATTTGATCGGAAGATTACCTAGGTTTTTTCGCGGCAAACATTTTACTTTTAGAGATACAGTCACACCTTCAGGAGTATGAAAAAGAAAATCGATTACCTCTACATGACTATTCCCATATCTGGGAAATTTTAATTCACACAGAGACCGTAATCTTTTACCATTAGTGCACCAATATTTATCAGTTCCTCCCAGCGGCAATTATTTAGCTGAGCTGGTCTTATATATGAAGAACCCCGCAACAGATTGTTAGGTGAAAAAGATGATAAACTACTTTTCATAATATATAACTTCATCAATTTAGCCGAACTAAGTCCACTACTGGAAAGCCTCCCCAAAAGATCACCACAACGACCGGTCTGGGTGTGATGTGTGCTTATTAGGTATTTTGCCATAATCACCACGCTTGGCAGGCGGGTTGGCAATCGCAGTTGAGTTGTTAATGTACATGAAGGACGCTGCTGCCCATCTTCTGGTTAATCCCATAGTCGCCTTTTACAACACCCACGGGATGAGATGGGTTGGTGCTATTCGTAGCCGGCACCATACTGCAAAAATATAACTTACCGCTGCTTAATTTTGACTATTAATTTAATGAAAATACAAAAGTTGTACTTTTTTCATAGTATTTACACTTCCGTTACCGCATCCGTTTCTGGTGTTCTGTATTTTGGTGACTATTTGCATATTGAAAACCATCAAAATTCAAAACGTGCTCTGAAAACATGTAATTTGGCATCGCGGGATAAATGCATGTTTCTTATTATACACAAATTAAATTTAATGTACGCATAGGTAAGGTGGAGAAGAAATTGCTTGAACCATGACATAAATAGGAAATTAGCTAGACGAGACAACAGATATACCTAATATGTACTTAATATAATTAATGGACAAAATGGACAAACATTTGGTGCTGAAGAATTCGACAAGGTACTGCCCCAAATCATAATTGATGTTCTAAAAACATAAACACTGTATTGTTTCTGTTTTTCTGTCATTTCATGACAACAAGCTAATTTCAACATATAATAACCTAAACAATGGTTGTTACCTATGCAGATATGAAGACGACTGCAGAGGAAGTGTCGACTCGTGATGTTTTTAAAATTTCACGCTTTTTGC
Source organism: Diloba caeruleocephala (assembly GCA_947459985.1). Lineage (NCBI taxonomy): Eukaryota > Metazoa > Arthropoda > Insecta > Lepidoptera > Noctuidae > Diloba > Diloba caeruleocephala. The sequence continues at coordinate 6,131,308 of OX381627.1, read as the reverse complement.
TGCCGGGAGGTGAGCAGGCGAGGAAATTATAATGCCGTATTGTCGAGACACTCTTGGCGGATTTCCGCCTTTTCGTCCGTTGGACTGACGGGGTAGGGCGGGGTAGGACACAGTCGCAAGCGGAGCGATAAAATAAGGGAGATTAAATCACAATAAAGAATACAACAAAAACAATAAATTGACAACACACGATTGCCATATTTTTACCTAGGTGCCTTATTTATTGATTATGAGATATTGAGAATAAGAATGGGCTTTCATTTTCATGCTTTTATAGACACATTGTCAGCGATAAGTACTCAAGTCTGTACAATCCGTATATCTATTATAAATATCATCACGGCGAGCAATAGTCATATTTTATCAATCCTAGTAACATAACTGAAACCGTAGAATTTGCCGTTCTTCTGTTTTAATATTAACTTGAAAACCCGCCTATCCTGTGACTGAACTCTGTATCTCACGCCATAATGGCGCTCGGGGTACGCCATCTCGCGGCGCCACCCGCCCCACTCATTATCCGCGCCACTTTCCCTCCAACGCATTGATTGATTGATTCATTCGCGCGGCCCGTAACGATAAGTGTTCAGTTTAGCTTGTTATCAACTCTGCACCCCTAGTAATTCGGCGTCGATTGTATGACGCTCACGGCTACTGCTCGTATATCATAGACGAGTTTAATCGATTAGCTTGTACACAAGCGATTATGGCAGTAGCCGCATATAGGCAAATAGCTATTTATAAAACTGGCCCCTCTGGTTTTTAGAGAAATACGAAACAAAACGGAACTGAACACTGAGCACCATTTCTTTTTACAAGGTTTCAGTAACTGTAATTCGATTAAGGACTCATAAAAGCGTAAAATCAATAGGTACTAATCGAATATAAAGAGAAGAAGTCAATTGACCTGTTTCGTCTAAAACAGCTCAATTATTTCTCTACAGGGTTTACTGCACAACCCGCACGTTATCTTAGCTTATAATTATTATACAAATTATAAACTTCTCAGGCATTATAGTGTGTATTTTTACAGCTCTTTGTTTGTAGGTGAATGTTTCTTTTATTTCTCCGGCAGTGTTTTTACGTGTGCTGCCTTATCAAAGACATCATAAAGACCTTCGACAAAAATACACCTTAAATATTCTACAGTCCTAGTACAAACTGCAAAACCAACTTCTGTTTACGAACGACCAAAAATCCATCTGTTGAAAACATCTTTACGCGTGTTATTTATGACGGTCTGGTGATGTGGTTTGTTTACGATGGTGAATTGTTACCGCTTTATGGCTGATACCGTGGTTTGCCTACGCCATGGTTTTATCTTATGGTGTTGTTAAAGTTCGCCGTTATTGGTCTGACGATTTTATGGAAATGTTTTCGTAAATGATAAGGGACGAAATAAGTGATTGTGAACGTCATTGTTAGCGCACTGCGGAAGTGGAGATTAACTTACACTCATGATCTATACAAATAAATAAAATTAAAGTGTCTGTTTGTAATGTCAAAATAACAGCTTTTTACTAAATGCATATGAAAGTATATACGGAACATACAACAAAAAATGCATTTTAAATTTTTTTGTCTGTCTGTCTGTCTGTCTGTTTGTTCCGGGTAATCTCCGAAACGGCTGTACCGATTTTGACGGGACTTTAACTGGCAGATAGCTAATTTTATAAGGAACAACTTAGGCTATTTTTATTTTAGAAAAATAATTAGGATTCCGCGCAAAAAATATAAAACCCTTAAAATTCAATATATACACGAAGATTCTATACGATAAGTGCCTACGTCGAAGTACTCTAAATGTATTTTGAATTAAACGCGGGTGAAACCGCGGGTCCCAGCTAGTCCTCAATAAGTAACTAATATTTCTGTTTAGAAAAATCGGCGAATCAATACATCTAAACAATTTTATGGCAGCACTGCAGAAGCAGATTATTACAAAAAGATTTAAAACAAAATACTAAATAAAAACAATATGTTTTAATAAAGAGGGTCATGACTTCATAATTATTCTTTTGGTGTTTTGTCTTGTGTGGTAGGTACCTAACTTCTAGACGGGTTGATAATGCATACTGAACTACCATCTTTTATCTTTATAACTATAGTAAATTACGGCTGAAAGTAATAATCAATCTAATCAAAATCCTTAAGATTTAAGAACTTTAAATTGATATGTTTTTGGTTTAGATTATACTTAACATAAGGACAGACAAATCCTCAATCCAAAGATTTTGGATTAGATTCAACTCCATTTCCACCCGTGGATGTCGTAAAAGGCGACTAAGGGACATTTAACCAGAGGGATGGGTAGCAGCTTTCTTTCTGTGGAACAATAGCCATACTGCGATCACCAACCCGTCTGCCAAACGTGGTGAGTACAGGCAAATTCCCCCAAAATGACGTCACAATAATTGTAAAAACCTATGCCCAAGGCCTCTGTTCAGTAGTGGACGACCTTTGGCTGATATGATGATGATGATGATTAATTCAGCCCAGAACTTCGTTGTGGACGGTCATCAAGAAGGGCTTTCGGTGAGCTCGAATCTAGTTGGTAATCCCCGAAAAGACATAAACATTTACATTCGACTTCTTGCAAGCCGTACGTAGTCCTAGGTCCAGGCGTATTGGTAGCACGCATGTGGTCACGCGCTGCCGTGGGATGCTTTGGGGGATCCTTTACAATCCCCCCGGGGGGGTGGCCACTTTACAGTCACCCTCTCCGAGATGTGCCTATAGGCGTGGCACCAGTGGGCGGCTCTGGTGTGATCATACGAGGACCTGGAGCCTCCCTTAGGTGCCGAAGATAACCGCTCCAGTGGTTTTAGCCGGTAGGAGTCCGGCATACCCCTTCGCCCTTCCCCGGGGCGAAGGAAGTTCATGAAGAATTTCCACTGGGCACCAATAAAAAAAAAAAAAAAGGTCCAGGCGTATTCAATAATTATGTATGTAGTAGATTATTTGTTTGACGCAACCGTCACTTGTGTTTATATGCGGATACTAGCTTATATTTTGTTTATTGTAACATATTATAAAACATCTAGAAGCTTGGTTTTCCTGACATAAATAAACAAATAATTATCCTTCAGTGATATGTCACTTTCTTTTATCCTATGAGCGGTAAAGCGTCAGGCTTGCGATTGCCATTTTTCTCGCCGAGAACACACTAACATTGATGCACATCGCTCAGGCGATTTACGGCCGAAACTAATAACCAATATAATCCAAAATCTTAAGCATTTAAGATAATATAGATTGATATTGGTAAACTTGTAACTTATAGATAACTCGATAAACAGACAAATCCGCAATCCAAATTTTGAATTAAATTGATTATTAATTTCGGCCGTTAGTATAAAGCCAAAAATTATTCAAACTACTCCAACTTCCTGGCTGGAGGCCTATTTTGGCTTCGCCAGAAGTGACCGTTTCAAGCAGCCACATTTCCCAGAAATGTATGCGAGAAGCCCAATAAAAAAAAGTTATTCAAACCGCAATCAAGAATGTTCTATATGTATGGACAGTACTTAACACGATTTTACCGGAGCCAATGGTTAGGCATGGCACCCAGAAATGACCCGAAGCAACGCGAGGCCGCACTCGCGGATATAGTAAGTACTCTACGCCGGTCTACGGATAGTAGGTTCTATAATTAGCGGCGCGTTGATAGTTACGTTGAGCCAAAATAATAAATATGGGCGTGATTGTTGTCGTCTGTCGTGAAACTTCGGCTCAGAGAAGTGCCTTTATTAATTATGATTACACAGGGACTGTGTAGCGAACACTTATTAGTACACTACCGGTATATTTAGTAATGTAGTCACAGAACAAGACATTATCAATTATAGCTGACGTTGACACATCTTTTACTAAGTTCTGAAAGATAGAGATTATAAATCGAGATTTAGAAAAAGAAAAATACTATCATGAAATTAAACAAAAATGGATTAACGTATTGCGTTTGAATGACAATATTGAAATTCGATTGACCCTGTAACGAGTTTGCCGGATTCAATAGTGGCAGTGTCGCCATGTTCTAATACTTCTAAATGCACGTCATCAGCGACGCCGACGCCGCACCTGCATGCGGCGGCCGAGGCTCGGCCGTACTTATGGACACTTACTTAACAAGACTTTATACTCTTCACTATATATGAATAAAGTTGACTTTCATTTGTTTAACTGCACCTTAAGTTTGTAGAATCATAATTACCAACCGCTAGTGTAACGCGGGCCGCTTGCTTGTTATTTATGATAGCCTGGTAGCGTAGCGCTGGTAAATGTCGTCACCGGTTGAAGTGGTCAGTGTTTTGTTTTATAAAAAAGCGTGTTTTCTTGATTAGATTAAAGTTTTATGTCACTAAATGGATGATTTCGTGTTTTACTGTTCACCACTGAACCTACCATTTTGTTTGTAAGCTACGTATAATACAGTAGTTACAGATATAAATTTAATCTTACATTCACTAACACCCACACTCGGAACCTATAGGCCATACAAATATTTGTGGCAGGGATCGAACCCGAGGCACATAGAGTAGATGTCACCAAGCGTTTACCTGTCGTGTCAAACCGAAACGTGGCCGTCTTACAAATTCTGGATGGAACAAACCTGCCTCTCACTCTCCCAACCACTGCAGCTCCTGTAACTTAGGATCTAATATGGCGAGCGCCGGAAAATGCAGCGTTTAATGAAGATCGGTTTGTCGCCGGGAACTCGGAATGAAATTAATCACTATAGATAAAGCAGGAGTAGGAAAAATATATAATAACTTCAGTTCAACTTCCGTCCGTAGCAAGATGGAGACGGCTGATAATTTGTAGGCCAAGAAGACAAAGAAACAGAGAAGGCCTTCTTAAAAAAAAGGAACTGGGAGTCAAGCACCAGTGGGTAATTTTTTAAATTCATTTGTTTATTATTATTTCTATGACAATGATATTATATACATTGTTCTATGATGTGACCTATTTTGACTGATTCTAATAGTAGGTACATCAATATTAACACCTAGAACAATAGCCTCTTGTGGACCGCTGTGGCAAACACGTAACCAATGTGTGCGTAAACAGCGTATGTTCAATATCGCTATCACAAACAAGGGTGTAGAAGATGTTATAGTTAGCCATTTTAGTTATATGAAAAATCGTAATAATTAATTACTTACCTATTTTTCGGGCAGCGATACACGCACGGAATCGGAGAACTACCCGTGACCACGGCCGATCTTATAGAAACATCTTAGCCGCCGATACAGTATTTTTCGTAAATCATATATATATCATCATCATATCGGCCATTCATACGTCCACTGCTGAACAAAGGCCTCCCCCATAGATTTTCACAACTGTGTCATCATTTTGGAGGGTATTTGCCAATACTCACCACGCTTGGCAGGCGGGTTGGTGAGCGCAGTATGGCTACCGTTTCACAGAAGGGACGCTGCTGCCCATCCCTCTGGCTAAGATTCCCTTAGTCGCCTTTTACGACATCCACGGGAGGAGATGGAGTGGTGCTATATTCTTAATCCGGACACCACACGAATAATATAAATAATTTCGTAAATATCTTTCTGTTATTATGTGGATGTAATTTCCACGCTCCTGACACGTAATTCATTATTACCACCTTGATCTTACTGTATCAGCTATTCACCAAGGAAACAGGAGCCAACTTAAGCCCTAAATTAACTACCGGTACCGATCTATCACCATCTTATTTCCGAGGCAAAATGCAACTTTCGTTCCGCTTGCTAGCTCTGACAAGATTAAGCTACACGGGTTACAATTTCAACAAGTAGTAATCAGAAGCGTTGCAATAAATGCAGAAGGAATTAAATAAAACGTCGTCGTTGGCGAAAATAAGTAAATAAAAAATGGAGCTGGCGGGTGTTCCGATGGAGCGCGACGACGCGCGCCGAAGACGTTGCTTCAGACGCATTGTTCTTGTGGCGCCACGGGCCGTGTAGCGAAGAGACGGGATGAATGGATGTGACCGCAATGCAAGGCGCGAAATTATTTTTTGTGAGTAACGATGTGTCACACGAATCGAGATCATTATTATTTTTATTGTAAATCGTTATAGCAGCAGTACCTGTTTATGTATACATTATTTTTATTCTGAAAAATTCGACGCGCTTCCAGCTAAATTGCACCCGCGAACACGCTGGCCGGGGCAATCGCTAGAAAGCGCGGGCAACGGGCTGACGAGAAAATGCGAGCACGGAGTACCTACGCGGGCGGCAGCGGGCGGGAACAAGTACGTCATTAGCGTCGAGTGCTACTTGTAACGCGACGCCTGCCAGGCGCGCCGATGAAATTTATCGGGAGTTATATAACTCTGTGAGTTTATATACGCCTGGTACCCGTCTGTAATTATCAAATAATATAGTGAAAATTCTCTTGTGGTTTAGTTACTAATTGAATCGAGGAAAGGTAAGGAAGGTACGTTTAATTACAAGGAATAGGATAAGTAGAGATGGAAGTTTTCTTTCAGAAAGCTGATGTATAAAAGCGAGATGTATGCGCAATAAAAAAATGCACTATTTTGTTTTTCAGTGGTAATAAGAGCGGAAGCAAGAAGGTAAATGCGACAAATTAAATGAAAATTCAAAATGTTATACATCAAAAGAAGACGTTAAAAATATAGTTTTAGAAGAAGCAGAGTTTATAAATGTCTCTGGTATATTATCATTACTTAGTATTTATTACATTCATCATCATATCAGTCAAAGGACGTCCACTGCTGAACAAAGGCCTCCCCCATAGATTTCCACAACGAGCGGTCACATGCCATGGTTTTCGAAAAAGTTTTAGTACGATAAACCACACCCTTTTTGAGAAGCGGCTGGTTAAGGAGGCTGGAAGTCATCAAACCTGCACTCGAGACGATTCGTGATTACCCTTGAACATACTAAGCTTACTGACATTATAAACATGGCCCAGAAGTGAGATTGGTCCATAATTCCTCAACAGGGTGTTGTCACCATTTTGGAAGAAGAGCACCACCTCGCCTCATTTCCATGCGTCCGACTATGTGCCCTCGAGTAAGACGGAATTGAATATCTTCTGAAGTCTGAAGGACTTTAAGTTCCGGTGTTCCACCCGCTTTCAGAAGCTCTGTCATAATTCAGTCGGCACCTCGCCTTGTTATTTTTAAGCTGTTTCAAGGACCATAATGTCGTACAGTCTGATGTCCGGGATATCTTCAGTATAGTGTCAGGTTCGTTTGAGTCGCGGGTCTTTGTCGGAGCCAATGGTAGGTGTAGTAACCGAGGTGTGTAGTTTATGCTAGAAGTTTTTAATCTCTCTCAAAACCTACGGCTTAGTCGACGCTACACTGTCGTCCTCGGTCTTAAGCTTCATAACACGACTTTGCCCAACAGACCTGTCTCTTGCGAACACTTAAGAGCCTTGGTTCCGCTCAATCGTCTCTTTAACACCGTTGGTGTTAAAGGTACGCATGTCGTGACGCAAGGACTTCCATATCCATCTATTGAGTGCTTCCGCTTCACCGGGGGACTGGAGCGTCTTGGCGCGTGATTTCAATATTAGTGTGCAATGAATTTAAATTTCAACTAATCCGCATGCTACACTCGACTAGAATTGTAACGATAACGAAATATCGTTATGCGGATGAGGAATGGCGATGTTGATGAAAATTTTTTTCAGGATATGGATTATAGGAAAAGTCATGCGAAGCGATTTCGTACAGAAAATAATAGTGTTTGGTATAATAAAGTATTACATTATAAAAATGTATGCGTGTAACTCCGTAGGTACAAGTGAAACTTCATTGTTTCGATTACAGCATTGAAACAAACAATCACTTATCGCCTGCGCTGAACGCTACACATAAAACGTTGCACTCCTTGACCTTGAAATTCTACTGTCGTCGCGCCCGGAGAAGTTACTAAGTTAATTTTACTTCAATCATGTTTTTTAACTTACAATTTGAATAAATAAAAATTAAACTCAATAAACTTTCAATTCGATTATTTGAATTTGAGGATACGCAAGAGGGTGCGGATCTTGTAAAATCAAAAGTTGCGGATGTGGACTTCCGTTCAACCCTACACTAGACTAAGAAAAAAGTCCGGTTGTTGTATTTTTTTTTATTTTTAACTGAATGCTATTCTTATTGAATGCTTATTTAGGTTAAACAGCCGACCCAAATCTTCGACTAATTGGTCGGTAAATAATCCTAACATATGTAATGAATAAAGATTTCACTAAATAACATTTTTTGGAACACAAAATTTATCGAAACTTCGCTTAGAAATAAGTCTTGACTTTGCGATTGGCATAACGGACCCTGACGGACCAGCATTATATATCAATATTGCATCTCACTATAAGTATAGTATAGTCTGGCCAAGCTAACACTACGTAGGAATTATAGCAACACCGCAAACAATAACTTATCAAGACCTTGCAATGTTCATTGCCAATGCAGAGTAAGTTTTGTCAGACTAAGCATGTACGTACGGCTACATATAAAGCTGCACATTTCCAGTATAAGCTGATCTCGCATTGTGTAGGCTTTCGTTACGATGAGAGATCAGCTTAAACTAGATTTGTATAGCCTGATGTGTAGCAAACTCTGCATTGGAATAATAATAAAACTGTAGAGGTGCTGCCATTATTTCTATGCAGAGTGAGCTCGGCCAGACTCTTTTCACTTTATTCTTTTATAAAAACGTTTACCAACAGGACTTCTCCTGTGTCGGGGGTGCGTTTACAGACACACAATACACCCAGAGCCGGAACAACTACCTGCAGATCATACAAATATTTGTTCCGCGCGGGAACCGAACCCACGACCCGGAGCGCAGCAGCCGACTGTATCAGCCACTGCACCAATCGTGCCGTCCAACTATATGTGTATGTATATAATGTATTGTCCGTTTGCAACACAAATAATTTGTATATAGGTACGTCATACGAGTTTCTTTTCCTAGATGATATTTCAGCAGTGCTATTCTGCAAGAACTCACTTGCAAACACTTCTGATTCCGCAGTGAATTGTCTCATTTCGTATTGTCTTCGTAGAGTTTCAAAGTCTGTGTTCCAAAGTCGCGGGAAATATTCAAAACTATAGCGCCGATGGTAAAATTTAATGTCTTGAGGCTTTGACAGCACCGAACTAAAACAACGGTCTCACGTTAATTCAAATCAGCTAATTATGATATTCTGCTGCTGTAACCGGAACAAAGTACATCATAATCTTAATATCTTTATTTAACTGCATCATTGTTCATAACGCGGCTGCCATGCGTGATGTTCTGATTTCAATTTCCAGGTCGTTAGGTTTTCTGTTAGGAAATTATCAGAAACAGCCAGTTCTGGAATTTTTAGACCCTGGTGAGTGGCTTCTGCTTTGACATGACATTACAGAGGGTAAAATGTGGGTGTACAACTTACAGTATACTTCTGCATTTTCATCGAATGCAGGTGTGATGTATGCCTGCCGCTCTTTGGAGCCTGGCTCAGAAGGAGCGAGCGCGTCACCTACCGCCTGACGCAGGTGTTCACCGGGTACGGTTGTTTCGGTGCGTACCTGCACAGGATAGGACGTGAGGCCACGGCACAATGCCACCATTGTGAAAGCGACCAGGACACCGCATAGCACACGCTAGAGGCGTGCCCTGCGTGGGCCGCCGAGCGGCGGATCGTGGTCGGTCAGATCGGGCAAGATCTGTGTCTGCCTGCAGTAGTGACGGCTATGTTGGCAGAGCACGAAAACTGGAATGCAGTCTCGTTGCTATAAGGCGGGGGACCTCTGGGTTCGCGGGTGCGTAGATTGGAATCTGCGTGCCCACACCGAGCGACCCAAGAGGAGACGGTAGCACGCATGTGGTCACGCGCTGCCGTGGGACGGTTTGGAGGATCCTTTACAATCCCCCCGAGGGGGTGACCGCTCTACAGTGGCACCAGTGGGCGGCTCTAGTGTGATCACACGAGGACCTGGAGCCTCCCTTAGGTGCCGAAGATGACCGCTCCAGTGGTTTTAGCCGGTAGAAGTCGGATGAAGAATTTCCACTTGGCACCAATAAAATAAAAAAGGTGTGATGTATGCAACTTACAACTTAACTTTTTACTGTAGATAGTAAATACAAAACGGGGTGCCAAATACTGCAATGCCACAAAACAGTACCTCCGCATTCTATACGCGCGATATTATATGTACGCAACAGCTCACAGCCACTGAACAGGTGATGTGTGAGAACATGTATTGTGAGTTTGTGAGCAACACATGCATAGGTACATGTCCCACGCAGCATTATCTCTCACGTAGGTAGTTATGCGGGCCGCGTTTGTAGGTAGATCTGTCCCGAGCGGTATGGCCCCATAGTAAATAGGAAGAGAAGGTCAACTCTATAAAGAACTGTCCTAAACTCCTAACCATGAGGCAAATACAAAGCAAACACGTCAGGACCTAGTTGGTATCACAATCCACAGTTGCTTCGGTCAACTCCTCTTTATATTTGATTCATGCTCCTAACCGATGTATGCGGATAGAATTGGGTAATGTTACTTTACTAGTATAGATCCAAAGAACTAGGAAAATAGGGTAAGTAAAATGTAAGGCCTAAAACGTATTCTTAAATCGGGTGTAGTGTGAAGCGCTGCCTTGGTCTGCCATTTTGCTATGAAAATCTGAATATAATAGTTTGCATTTTGAAAATGTTTTTAGTCTAGCTACATATCAAGCTTTAGGTACATTTTCAATATAAGCTCCAGTTCCAGCTTATACTGGAAATGTATAGCTTGATATGTAGCCGTATGCAAGTAATTTAATGTTAAAAGCTTCTAACTTTCTTATTGTAATTTCATAGGCAGCAGCGTTGTCACCGTTTCGGAAAAACTGGCTTACCAATTCACTTAATTAGTGAGGCCAAAAATTCCTTTCTTTCAGAGGCCATAGTGGACATTGGAAACGGTAAGTTCAGTAATATGCGTTTCTTATCAGTTATCACTCATTGGGAGGAGTGCGACTTCTGTACTTATAGTTTGTCGTCTAGTGTCCCGTGCGGTAGGTACCGGCTGGTAGGTAGGTACGGTCGCGCGGTCACCTGAGTTTGCGCCAGTTTGCGACTTGTCGCTCGCCCGTAAATCGCCGTAGGCATGCGATAGGGATGTGGTAGTGTGGCGGAATATCGATATCGAGGCGAAATTTTAGTGTAATATTTTGTATAGGAATTCTTGTGTTACGTAAAATCTGAATAATGTTTTCGGAATTAGTTACCAATATGCGTTTATGTACTTACATGCGAAGAAGTCGAGACCAACATTTCAAACACATTGATAAGGATGAAAATTAAATAGGAAACCATAGTATATTAAATATAATAAATAAATACAAAAAGAAAAAAAATGGTAGGTATAATAGCTAAAAGTGACATTCGTTCCCTTACAAATCAATCATTAATAATTTATTTTATTTCTCTCAAAAAGGTACAATGGTTACAAATGAATACAAACTATGCTTAATAAGGTAATGCCTTTTTGAGAGCTGGAGTCCGAACAAGATTCGGGACCTGTATGACGGATCTCCAATCAGGCTGAAGAAAGAGATTAGAGATAAATGGTCCTGGACCTGGGCACAACCAAACAGATAGAATGATAAATCTCTTCGTTTTTTTTTCATATGGTATAAGATTTCTCTAATATTGCTTTCTACATAATATATAAACTATCAGAAAGAGTTAGTGGGATCTTTTTTAATGCTAGTAAGATATTGTATAAAGAGGTGCAGCATCCTAGTGTGCATTAATTACCATATGTGGTCGTTACCAAGGTCTGTTTGCCTAGCGTGGTGATTATGGCAATATCCCCAACGTCCATGGTAATGATACAGCATAAGCTTGTATGGGGCATGATATCTGAGGTATAAGTTCATTTTGGAAAAGGGGTCTCTTGCCTAAAATAGTTCGGGAATCCCTGGTCTAAACGAATGTAAATGTTGAACCCCAGAATACTACTAAAAAAATTCTTCATACCAGTTCAGCAGCGATGTAAACTATAACTCCGAACTCGTGTCCAATAAATCCAGCTATCCACGAACTATGTAGCTACATATTATGCACACAACTCAACTGTGGATTTCAAGGGGATTTTCACTGTCACAATCAACAAAGCTCCGGGTTACGATGAGATATGTAGTGTTATGTGGACAGGGACTTTCCGAACGCTTGATCCTGAGGTCGGTAAACCCATAGGGACTATTAATTTAGTATGTCTTCATACCAAGGTCGTTGTGTTATATGTAGACTGAATGATTAATAGTTTGTTAACTGGGTCCTTTATTCTCAAGAGTCGGAAGGGCCTGCCAGGATGTTATTAGAGAGATTTAGCATACTATTGTAGTCATAGTCAGAAACATACTTGATATCCTAGTAAACCAAGAACTCTGCACGTAGCTGGAGCCACTGGTACAGTTAGTATAAGTAATATAACGAAGTCTGTCACCAGACAGAAGCAATAATTTTAGCGTCAGTGATGAATGGCGTGCTCGCAAACTGCGACTTCATTTCGGCACGGAGAGCGATGTGCGCCTACCGCGCCCAACTCGTCTTGATAGATAAAATTATATTATCTTTACTTCTCCAGCTTGTATATCAATAAATCTACAGTTCAAATTCAAAACAAATCTGTTTTGGTTCCAAAACTTGTTTCTAAGATTTGGAGAACTGGAACTCTATCATCATCATCATATCAGCCAAAGGATATCCACTGCTGAACAAAGGCCTTTACCATAGATTTAGATGTATATATATACATTTAGTAATATGTTTCTACTTCCGTGCTTCCATTTATATCGAAATTCCTGTTTGATCTGATGTCATATCTCACAAATTATGTTCGAAATTAGAGTAAAGTAGTGTTGATACAGAAACCGTTACTAAACTAAACCTAATGACAATTGTCAATACCAGGAAACGGTTTAGCTGCGAAATAGAATTAAGTAAGGCATCGTGGTCGGTAGATTCTTGAAAAAGCGACAAAATCATATAAAAAGCTTGCGTGGTGCCGAGTGTGTAGCATCTTGCTACTATTCGCCGTGCCCTACGAAGATACAGATATCGGCATTTTGACAACCTAACGGCCTATATTAATAATCAATCTCATCCAAACTCTTTGGATTTGGGATTAGGGATCTGTCAATTTTTTTTTGTTAAATTTAATTCTGAAACAATAACGGATAAATTTCAAAATCTTATATCTAAAGATTTTGGATTCGATTGGATTAGTAATTTCGGCTGTAAGTCAAATAGACGACACGGTTGGTGCAGTAGCTAAACGATTGACTTTACGCGCTACACGTCGCTAGTTTGATGCACTGCACAGAACAAATATTTGTCAAGCATGCAGGTAGTTGACCCGTGTCTGGGTGTTTGTGGATGAGAGATGTATGTCTGTAAACTGTCTCCATGATACAGAGGAAAAGAATTGGAGGTAAGTGAGAATTAAATGGACTAAGGTATTATATAAAATCTAGAAAGCCTTTAGCTTTTTTTTCTGGATAGTAAAGGGAAAACAGAAATACACATATTGGGATTTTCTTAGCGCGCTTCTACTCTGTTAACCTCATTACGGGTCGTGAGAGTAACTTGGTGTCAGTGTCTGTCAGATTTCAGTACATAATATATAACACGATGTTATGTATAGTTGATGTAATAATAAATATCTGGTACAACACAAGTTTGCTCCGTCGCACGTACTACACGTCGTAGCTAAGTACGGGATACTGTGTTTACATGTATAGGGCTGTGCTAAAGCAGTTAATTAATTCCTTTTTTAAATTAAATAACTATAGGCTTGCTGTGTTACATGGAAGACGGGACGGAATTCCGGCATCGACAAAGGTAATCTTTAGGATACGTAGGCGAAATAGAAAATTAAAGTACGAGGTAGGAGAGAATAGATAGTATTATATTACAAACATATGGAGCACAACTACTTTACTGTTGTAGGTCTCTTAGGGTGAGATTCAGAAACGATTCTAAAAGTGAACTTACGCTTCCATCTGTCAAAATTATGAGCGTAAGTTGTGCATTTTGACAGATGGAAGCGTAAGTTCACGCTTAGACTCGTTTCTGAATCTCACCCTTATTGCAAGAGGGGGTGACCGCTTTACAATCATCCCCTCCTTGATGTGCCTAAAGGCGTGGTACCAATGGGCGGCTCTAGTGTGATCTTACGAGGACCTGGAGCCGAAGGGGGGCTTCGGTGCTGAAAACGACCGCTCCAGTGGATTTTGCTGGTAGGAGTTCGGCATACCCCTTTGCCCTTCCCCGGGGTGAAGGAAGTTCCATGTAGAATTTCAACTGGACATTAAAAAAAAACTAGTTACCACCCCAGTGACAGATGTTCGCCGCCAAGCAGTAGTGTTTAAACTTAAGACATTACTGTGCTCCGGTTAGAAGGGCACTGTAGCTAGTGAAATTGCTGGGCATAAGAGGCTAAATAACTTAGGATGACAGTTGTTATAGGCAGGCATGAGGCTTACCATGAGACCAATGACCTGATCGTCTCTTAAATAGGTAGTATAAAAAACTGGGAGGATAGTACTTTTTCTATATTTTTATGTGATGTGGAGAGCTACCAAGCCACGGTCTTCTTGGTGGTAAGTAGCAACCGTGGACATCAAGAATCTATTGGTAACCGATGAGTTGCCAACTTAAAGGCTAAGTTAGAACGTCTTGTGGTCCGATAATTTTCTTTCTTTCTTCGAGGTGCTTTTCGTGTGGTTAGTGGCCAGTAGCCAAGCTGTGTCAGAGTTGTTCAAGCCGCCCAAAGTCCTCCAACTTGGCTTAACGACTGCTGACTAATGACAACAACCGGGATCGATGATTTAACATGTCCTCCGATGCGTGGAGATGCTCAGTTGGTGCATGGTTGGTGCAGTGGCTGATACAGTCGGCTGCTGCGCACCGGGTCGTGGGTTTGATTCCCACACGGAACAAATATTTGTACAACCTGCAGGTAGGTTCCGGGTCTGGGTGCATTGTGTGTGGGATTTGTGTTTGTAAACGCACCCACGACACAGGAGAAAATCTAGTGTGGGGATTCGTTTAAAAAAAACACTGCGGTCGCCCGTCCACAGACTGACCGCGCCAAGCGTTGCTTAACCTCGCTGATCGTATACCGATCAGTGAGTGCAACTGGCTATGAGCGCCTAATTTCACCAGCTGTTCTTGTACTTCACCCGAAACACTAACTACGCTTATGCGTAGTTATTAGTGCGGATGAAATAGGTAGGACTCTAGTACTCCTCCAGTAGACTCCTTAACCTAGAACTCTTATATCGCGCTGTGCTAATAACGACATCCGCTAACAATAGACGCGCCATACACGAACATTATTGCACTACAGAACGGCGTAAATTTTACTATAGCTACTACATATATACCATGACATAATACGTTACAAAACCTTATGAAACCTCTGACTTTCGAGCTAGGTGAACCTGTATGTCAGGAATCAGAAAATACTGTGATTTTTATTTACAGTCTAATCTACAAAAAATCGTTTGTTTTTTTGAAAAAAAAAATATAGTGAATATCTCTTTATGTATAGGACATTAAAGGAAAATCTATAAGAAGTCTATGGTCTTAAAATAACATAGTAAATCTTTCAATATTGTGCGTACAAACTTACGTTTGCGGTTGGAATGTATGGGAAAACATATTTCTAACGTACGATATTAAGTTTGTTCTTGAGATAAGTTATTGGTACAAGGCCGAATTCAACAATAGTCATAATATTCAGCAATTTCGGAAACCTCTCCACGCGAGTTCAATCGCACTTGTTCGGTTTCTTTTAACAGGTGCAGTATAATTCGTGCGTAACATTCTATAAACACAGGAAGGCATTTCTTTCCGCAATATCCTGCAAGTATTACGTTTAAGATTGACGTCTAACCGTGACACTGGTCGGTGAAAGCCGGGCAATTACCTTGCTTTCATGTGACCACCATAGAGCGCGGGCAACGCATCTACACTTACAAAACATCTTAGTCTGCTAAGCGTTGTAGCCATGGCAATATTTCCTATGTCTGTTCTCTAGAAGGCCTATATTCCTCTAGTGTGATCTTACGAGGATCTGGAGTCCCCCCTTCGGTGCCGAAGATGCCCTTTCCCGGGGCGATGGAAGTTTAAAAAAAAGGAGGCCTATATTCAGCAGTGCATGTTTACCGCCCGATAGAAGAGCTTCTTCTTCACTGGAGCGGTCATCTAAGGGAGGCTCCAGGTCCTCGTATGATCAAACTAGAGCCGCCCACTGGTGCCACGCCGATAAGCACATCTCGGAGAGGGTGGGTGACTGTAAAGCGGTTACACCCCCGGGTTGGCGCTGACCTGATACATACCTTTTAGTCGCCCTCTTGTAATAAGAGACCTACTACCAGCAAACACAACTGTTAAATAATTTAAATAAAAGTAATATTTTATTATTAAGTAACTTTGCGCCAACCCTGTGCTGACTACGTAGTGTGGGACACATAGGTACATATAAGTGTGGCGCCACCGACATAATCACTTGGTCTGTCAATTTCACGAACAGGCATTATAAACCCGAGTAAACATAGCAACGACGGTATTCAATGACAATGTACCTACTTTTGCTTTTTCATCCTTATGCTGAGTAGGTGAGAAAACTGGCTCATCTTAATTCTAACACTCTCTCAATAATCTTATAAGAGAGAGACGAATACATCACTTTAATGGTGCATGAAAATAGCCTCCATACGTGATGATACCTAAGTGCGTTCAGCGCACCCTGGGTAGTCAACTTCTTCACTAACCTTCACTGGCTAATGTTTTAACCAGAGTATGAGCCTGCTGTTCTCCTATGAAATATAGCTCGGTTCGACAAGTGAGAAGAAGTCTGATCTTAAAAAAACCCTATGTTTTATATTTTCTGTTCGGCCGTTTTAGTATAATATGTACTGCATTGTACAGTAATAAGTTTCGGGTGTATGTAGCGTAAAGAACAGCCACAAGGCCCAGTAATCTAGCAATTAAACATAGGTCTCTATGAACTTTAACATTTAACATCACAAATCTTAATCCAAATCATTGTGTAATTAACTACTATTCAAACATCATCACACTTGTACTTCAGAAGTGTTCTGACCATACGTTTTATAGCATCAATTCTGACTGAATGTGGTTTAAACTACAGACACTACTGGTTTTAATTTAAAAATCTTTATTTTATTATATTATAGATGCGTAGCAACCCTGAGCTAAGTACATAGTGTCGGGTATATGTAGGTGTAACGCCGCCGACAGAATCACCTGGTCTCGCAATTTTACGACCAGCCCGCCGCGCCGCTTCCACCGCCTTTCACGAGCGTAGTGTTGTGGCTAAACTCATCGATAGTTAGTATATATTATTATTTTACAGGTTTTCATTTTATGCATGTAGGAAATCTTTTTAGACATTAGAATTAGACGATGAAAACAAGATTGATTCCAGCACCAGTCTTGCAGCATCCGTATTGTGCCACTACAGATAAACATTCCACATAACAGATCGATGTCTGGCTTTTGTGCGTAGTATTTCTTGTAGTTAGTACTAGTACCATTTGTCTTGTAGTTTTATAGAATAATATTGTCATTCAATATTTCCCGTTTAAATTATCGTTTCTGCCCTTTTAGAGTATACTTTATATACGGTTAAATCGATTATCTTCGTTCATGCTGTCAGTAAAATTACACATATTTCCTCTTATTCATTAAAAAGCTCAACTTAGACTCCCACAACTACAAGTACCTATGTACTTGATAAATTTATTATAATGAGACAAGTAAATTATTGTTTACGATTTCGTGAAAATAATATTCAGTTCTGTAATAAAAACAGGACAAACAAAAAAATGATTTCGTTTGCTAATAGCTTACAATGACTAAAATGATGAATATCTAAATCTAATTCGATTGAAACTAATCTAAATTGTCAAAACTTGCAAAAAACGTTTTTATTAAATTTATTAATGTATTAATGAATTGTGTTGATGATTTTTGTTTAATTTTACTAAATCATCTTGTTCTATAATGCATATGTACAGAATAAAACAACTATAGCTAAATACTTTAAGTGTATACATACATCTATGGTACCAATTGCCCACATTGAAGTTCAATCGATAGTCGATAATATCGATACACAATTACCGTTCGTCCCTAAACTCAAGTGTACTCGGGCCTATGTCCCGGGCGCGGCGGCGATGGAATTAAATCGCACGCACGACACTTCCGCCCCCGTCGCGTCGCCACCCCCCTCCTGGCGCTGTTGCTCCCGTCGCGGGTAGGGTTGTTGAACATTAAATTAATAAATATTCCGTGAAATTATTATATCATATATTCCAACGTCTACTTTCGCTGTCGCCAGGGATAGAAAAACGCTAGAGGTACGCTAATGTTAAAACAGACGTCATATTTTCTTAAGACATCTTGCTGTTTCTATTGTAGAGCCGATCACTTGCCGTCGTCTTGAAAAACTATAGTAATCATCATGGATTGTCGTGGCGGGACTCCAACGTCTCCATACGCGTCTATGAAAGCAACTGCGTTGAGGCGTTGGATGCACAGTAAACTACTTATGTAGGTGGTTGTCGTTTGGCTAAGACGGTAAATAAAAAAAACGAGGTCGTGAGTTTATATCCTACCCCGGTGAACTACACTAGTAGTTAACGCACTAAGAAGGTAAAATAGGAGTTATGAGTCGAGGGATATTTAGTAATTTAACGTTTGGGAATAACTCCGGTGAACCCGTCATCACAGCACTAGAGAAGTTAGAAAAACGATTCTGACACTGACTCCTTCAATGTAGAAAAACCGTGAAATCACTTTTTATTGCCAGTAGATTCGGATTGTTCTGATATAGGTAAGTGACATCAGTATCTAAAAAAAATTAACCAAAGGTTGAAAAATGTTACCACATTCTCGAAGATTTGTAATTTGGTAATTGGACATTCTGGGAAAGGGACATTTTAAGCTTAAATCCGCTTGATGTCAATTGTTGTAAATATTTTTGTGAATATGTATAAGTAGCGTCATCATGAAAATATCTGATAAAGCACCGCAAGCATTTTAAAATAACATTTTTTTTGTTTATCATTCTGTTCTTATTTTGAACTTAGTGAGCATTATTTTCTACTTTTTAGTTCGGCGTGTTTATTTAGTTTGTTTTTACTATTATTTATTTTCTATTTTTAGTGCGGCTAACTAGAAAAACGTGTGTTTTTTTGGAATGAAGTTCTTTTACGCGGCTTACAGTAGTAGATTGAACGGGCAGAAATAGTCACGTAACGAAAAAGCGTTATGCCCCCCGAAACGACCATCCTCTCTTTCTTACCGTCTCTTTCTATTTTATACGGTTGTCTATTTAAATTGTTGCATTGTCATCGGTTCTTGATAAGTGTGCGAAGTTTCAAATCAATCCGACGTTTTGAAGGCGATGAAAAAGGAGTTTAATATAAAATAAAATATATGAAATTCCGTTACATAGATACATACCAAGCTAATAAAAGCGTGTTAAAAACTGTTCAGTTCCTAATCATGCATTTATGGATTCCACACATACATAGATTCGTATAAACCTAACTGATTACTCTTTGAAAAATGACGAAATAATGTTATATTATTACGAACCACATCAAACACGACGATCATTTTGCAAATTCTTTGAAGAATATCAAATCTAAGGCTTGAAAGCCCTACTTGAAGTCGGGGGCAAACCACGCAGGGACTCCCGAGGCGAGGTGACTGATTCTCAAGTCACCTGTGTACCTGTACACGGCCGTGCCACTTAGCTTACCTCATCGTATTACCTACACACCGCCTTAGTTTTTCCTAATTCCTAAAACCCTTTTAGGTTTCTGAGCGCCTGGTACTTTGGATTAGAAACGATATTGTATACTGGCATTAGAAATATCAAACTCATTGTTGTTTCCCTGGAGGTAATAAGCAGATTGATTGATATTGAAAGTCCCGCGTTCTTCATAAAACTTGCCGTCATACTCAGTGGATGGGCAGCAGCTACTGTGCAATAATAATTCTGCGCTCATCAATTGCCGTGGCTGCTGTAGTGAGTGATCTTATATTTTGTTATCAATATTAGAAACGGTTCATGTTCACGCAGTAGTTTAGTGTCGTCACGTTTCCCAACAAATTATAAATAATCTTGTATATGATTTGTATACAATATTATGTACTATATTTACTATGTGTATTTGTATGTACTATATTAATTATCGTCTATTATTATAATGTATAGTAAAAACCTTTTAAACGGATCACATCGTGTATATTATAAATTCTTGTTTTTTTTAATGTTTACTTTGCGCATCGAAACATTTTTTGGCTATAATAGTACGGTAGATAAAATAGTGATAGCCTAGTGGTTGAACGCTTACTTTCCATACAGGGGGGTCTGAGTTCGATCCCGGGCCGAACCTCAGACTTTTTGGATTTACTTTGTGCGGATCAGAATTTGATTATCACTCGCGTTAACGTCAATAGTGTGTGCAGTCCGTCGACCCGCAGAAGGCCAACGTTGTAGAGTAAGGCCTAACCTTTCCATCGTGAGAAAAGCCCCGTGTCCAGCAGTGGGACAGTAATGAGCATTAGCTATGCTCAGCTATGTAGATAAACGAACTTTTTAAAATCTGTATTGACGACGACGCTTGTCAGTGTCATCCTGCGACCACGAACGCAAAAATCTATACCATATACGCGAAGTAATCCGTTTAAAAGTGTTATATTATAATGTATAATATTACTAATAAATTGTAACATAGTATTTATATGTATGCCTACACGCACAACAAGTCAGATAACGGTTTCTACCAAGTAAATAAATAATAAAAAAGACTGACTGACTAGACTCGAAGCTTGTATTTTCGAAAATACGCACTTTAGTAGCTTGTTCTCCTGGTACATTTTTGGAAATCTGAGTTCCAACTTGTCGACTTGTTTTGTCTCCGTACCGAAAAGCGGGAAGGTGGGGAGGGGGGTTCAAATTGAATTTGCTACCGAGGTAGACCGTACCGTACGTACTATCAAATAATTTGGTATATAATATAAACTTTTATGACATATTTTACAGTCACAAACACATCACACACATCAACGCTAGCGCAGAAATTTCTCAAGATAAGATGAAAGTTAAAGTATTTTTTAGTAAGTACAGCGAAAGATACTCCTACTCTTAATTGCAGTGTGAAGTGTGTGTGTGTTAAAGCTGTTTCGTAGTAAGTAGCAGATTATGGATGACAACACTGCATGGAGTATAAAATGCTCGTTAGCAAAAACGTTCGTCCATTATTCCAGTTCATTGACCCCTTTCTATCAATATAATTCGAAGGGGCATTAGAAGCAGCCGATATTCTATTTCCTGATAGTTCACGACTACTCCACAAAGTTTGCCTTTTCTTATAGTTTTCTCACAGATTATTTCTTAAGAAATTCGCAGTTATAGCTGATACATGTACTATTATTTATTCTGGATTTGTTCCGAATAATATAGAATTTTAGACCTCAGATTATGTATTTGCACTGCTATATATAGTTATGGATGATGATTTTGTAGTTAATACCATAATCGACGGACCAGTGCACTATGAACACCTGCATGGCTATTCTGTAAGAACTCACTAGCAAACTCACTTCACGGTAAATCCATGAAATCTCTTTTGTCGTTTTTATAAAAACTTTGCCCCACACTAGGATTTCTCCTGTGTCGTGGATGCATTTACAGACATGAATTGCACATACAATACACCCAGACCCGGAACAACTACCTGCAGATCATACAAAAATTTGTTCCGTGCGGGAATCGAACCCAGGACCTGAAGCGCAACATCCGACTGTATCAGCCACTGCACCAACCGTGTCGTCAATTGTATTGGTTTACTATTTTTGACTGGATTCAAAAGTGAGTTTGCCAGTGAGCACTTACAGAAAAGTACTGCTGATCACGCCTAACATAAAAAACTTGTACTGCAGCTTGTTTTTATTTGATGGCTATTCAGGCCATTTTTATTTGAGGCGGGGGAACGGAATACCTGTCTCCTGATGGTAAGTGATCACCACCGCCCCTGATCGTCCCTGGCTTCGCTGGTGTATTGTTGAATTTAGGGGAGGCAGCGGAAGAAGAAGGGAGGTAACAACATGACACGTACGAAACGCAGCAAGAAAACTTTGGTACATGATCCTATATTCTGTAAGAGTGTGGCACTTCTCCAGTCAACCAAGCCCGTTTTAATCACAAAGACTGTTGTGTGGTTGCTACCGGTAATGTGATTAATAATTTTGTAACGCGGTATGATAGTCACAACTTAAGCACAATTTAGTGATCACGGACTTGACAAATTGAACACGATTTTTCCAAGTGTACTTTCAATAAAAATCCCTTTGGCATGTTTTCCTCGCAAGCCTGTCTCGTATCGCGACAGCGGGTAGCTAAGTGACTGATGCCTCGGGGTACCAGATGTTAGGCGAATGTCGAGCTTACATCACACGTACTATGTAACAGGATATACATAATATATATATGTACTAGCTTTTGCCCGCGGCTTCGCACGCGTGGAATTGTAATAAATGGCGGTTATACTAATAAATTGTAGCTTACATAAAACGTTTGTACTTTTAACATAGCGCCATCTATTGGAGACTTACTCAATCCAGTCAACTAAGTACCTTATACCGCCATCTGTTAGAATCTTATCGAACAACAGATAATTATGACTCTTTGTCAGATAATAACCAAATAATTCGCAATAAAATAATATTACGATTATAAATTTGAGATATAAACTATCCTATCTTTTAAGTTGGATAAAACTGCACACAGTATGCAGAATTTTATTAAAATCGGTTCAGTAGTTTAGGAATTCATAGCGGACAAACAACATGACTCGTAATTTGTATGTATAAGATATGTAACATGTAGGGGTGTACTGTCGTGGAAACTTTATCGTGTTTAGAGGCAAAGGCAATCTATTCACACAGCCGAGTGTTTTGTCGATTGTTAATGTAACTTAAATAATATTGTAATTGCTTGATAATAACCATTCATCATCATCATATCAGCCAAAGGACGTCCACTGCCGAACAAAGGCCGCCCCCGTAGATTTCCACAATTGTGTCGTCATTTTGGGGGGAAACTTGCAGGCAACTAAGCTTGGCAGGCGGGTTAGTGAGCGCAGAATGGCTGCTGTTCTACAGAAGGGACGCTGCAGCCTATCCTTCTATCCCTTTAGTCGCCTAAAAAAGATAAAAGATAAAAAAACAATTTATTCATGTAAACCATATACAGGCACTTATGAATCGTCGAGACTTTAATTGCCGCGTTCCAAGATGTGGCTTTCCTATGGAGAAGAACGGGCAAGAAACGCCCTGTTACGACATCCACGAGAGGAGACGCAGTAGTGCTATATTCTTAATCCTGACAACACACGGAATCCCTATTAGCAATGGACATTTACTGGCTGATAAGAGAGAAAAAGTCCTTTCTAACTGGTATGGTCGGCGTCCAGTCTAGCCGGCTTTCAGGCGTTTTTGATCTTCCGTCAAATTGTGACGTATCCATCAGGTGCAAATCTTTCTGACGCCTAAATATTCGAGTAAGACTTTTTACCCTTGACTCATACCAATACCGGTCCGGATCTGTTGATATGTCATATATATATCATTACTTCACAGCACTCACGTCATCTTCAGTGGACGCCGTAGAAGACGTGCTTCGCGCAAATATCAGTGAGATAGCTGCGATCACGTTTAAACTCTTTAAACCAGTTACAAAACACTAGCACGAGATGGGACTTCATCATGAAATGCCAATCGAAGTCTTTCATAACATAGTTGTTGATTAAAACCGCAACGAAAATCGTAATAAATCATGGAGGGAAATTTTTCTCTCGTAAATTTCATTTACGCACGACATGCAATGTTTTAAATAGTTGCCAATTTGTTACACCATATGACATATGAATTCAATGTAAATCTACAACTTCACAAAGAGTAATTTCTTCGAAATTCTTAGCGACTAAAACCCGACGGTGTCCTTCCAATTGCCTTTAGCCAGGGGTGGTGTGGTGCACGCTTTTTCAGCATTAGACCGTGCCCCGGCAGGTATCGGCCGGTCACTGGTTGATGGGCCCCGTCTCTAGAGAGGCGCGTGCAGAACACACGCGCCGCCATCTTGGGCCTGTTTCGGTCGGGCGACGGACTGCCCTTAGTTCGTCGCTCACAGGTCGCTTCTCATGGTGGCCGGAGATAGTTTACTGCCCTCCTCCGGCGCCTGCGCCCTGTGCGTTTTCTACGGCAGGGATCAGAGGTGGTCTCCCGTCCTCGCTCGCCTTTGCATGCATAACGTCCTCGCAAAGGGCGGTGCTGACATCCCACGCGCACTAGCTCTGGTCGATGGACTGAACCACGGTCTACGTCTTCAATCGCCGCGATGTGATCACGGCGCTGCGTTGCTCAAGCTGGGTACTCCGCCAGCGTGCGCTTTGTCCTCCGGGCAGTCTTCGCAGTGATGACGACCGGGCGTCTCTTCTCGGCTTATGCGAGACAGATACTTCCCGAAACACCTATGGTCTGAGAGTATGGACGTCAGCCGGAAGGCTAAGTTGCCATGCCGCCCTCCAGCCATTCCTCGATGATGGGTCTAGCGCCCAAGCCGTCCCAATATCCTTAGTTCACGGGGTACGATTGTCCGTAACGTCTGGACCAGTACAACTGCTTAACATGCTTCGAAGCACAAAGCTATCTCAATCAATCTTCGCCGCAGCCATATTGCCCCTCAATCAATATTGATAGCATTTTAGAGAAATTATAGTTATTTTCTACACGAAAACTATAACAATAATAACTTTCGTAAAGTAAACTTTTGTTTATAAAGTTAGAAAGGCACGTGCACCCCTGTAATGTTATTAAACACGTGAGTAAAGCTGTACAAACTCATACACAAAAATGAAGCCAGGTTTAGAGATAATGTGATTATTTTTACAAAAAAAATATTTTGATTGGGTTTAGATTAATTAATGCTAACTTGTTCTTGTTATAATCTTACAAAGTTCTTACAACCTAGACCAAACTAAAATACTGACGTTGGTATACTATCCTTATTACTATAGTTCTAGGTGCGGATTTAATCAGCTAGAGGCGAATTAGTCTATTCGAATCGCGAACCATTAAAAAAAAATTCTTAGTTTTGACCACCATCTCCATTTGTTTTCGTCTAATACTTATTACGTTACAAATCCCAATACCAATTCATTTACAAATAAACTCAAAAAGAAGTTAATTCCACTAACTTGCAATTCTTAACATTTTCTTCAGCAGAAACTGTCACAACCGTAGTGAGCGGCTTTCAGGATCACTAATTCAATTGCCTATGAGCTACGCGGGACGTGCTCACGTGCCTTACCGACGTATTAATGGCTGTCGATATTCAGGGTACAACACTAGCTGATTCCTAATAACTATGTTGACCCCTTCTGATGATATGTGGTGACGGAACCTAGGCGTCATGCTCCTGCAGCTACGTCGTACTAAACCTATCACCATCGGTAAAGGAGTGCGACAGGAGGACACACACTTTCTCCGAAACTTTTTAGACGATATCTTTAAAGCGCTTGTTTGGGAACAAAAGGGCATTAACAAAGAACGAAAGAGAAATTTTTTAGGCATATGATTTTGTGGTGTCACAACATAAAACCTCTCAATATTTATTACGAATTATGACGCCTTATTCATCATCATGATCATCTTTCAGCCGAACAAGGTCCACTGCTGAACACAGGCCTCCCCCAAAGATCGCCACAATGGCCGGTCTGGCTGTGTTGTGTGGTCATTGGGGATTTTTGCCTTAATCGCCACGCTTGGTTGGTGGGTTGCCAACCTCCGCCTAATACCATTTGCCAATACTCACCATGATGCGCAGTGCGCGCAGAATGTTGCCATTCCACAGAAGGGACGGTGCTGCCAATCCCTTTGGTTTAAGAGTCCCTTAGTCGCATTTTACGACATCCACGGGAGAAGATTGAGTGATGTTATATAATTCTTAATCCGGACACCACACAAACACGAAGATAAGTTATATGTAGAAAATGAAATGCTTCATCCTGGAATCTCGGCTTTTACTGAAACATACAGTAGCTTTATAGCTACTTTTGTGTAGTTCTTCGTTTGCGAAACAGATTTATTACGATATTCTGTTATTTAAAAACATTACCAATCGACTAATGGATACCTAAACGCGTTTTATTCGCTTTAGTTTCAGCGGTAGTGTAAATAAAAAGCGTTAAACCTACTGGAGTGTGTATATCTGACGTTTTGCCGCGCTGTTAAACGCCAGAGTATCGACACGGCGGACTATTGTCATTCCCTCGGTCAGGGCTGCCACGTAAGGGATTTCGAATGACATAGAATAGAATGGAAATATAGTTTATTCAAAATAAACTAAAGTTGGTTCTTTTTTAACATCAAAATAGCTATAAACAAGTGTAAATGACATCATAACGAAAACTGATAACATAGATTCAGTACATGATTCTGGAAACCTCAGCATTAGAAATTTGCGTCGTTCTTTTCATTAACTTTGTGATAGTTTTCCATTTTATTTAACTGAATTCATTATGTAATAATTGTTTTCATCTATCCTAAACGCAATTTTGAATAGAAACAATAAACTAATTATCTATACAAATAAATAAAATTAAAGTATCTGTTTGTAATGTCAAAATAACAGTTTCTTACTTAATGCATATGAAATTATGTGCGGTACTTATAAATAAAAAAACCTTTTTAAGATTTTTGTCTGTCTGTCTTTCTGTTTATTCCAGCTAATGTCTGAAACCGCGGTACCGATTTTGACAAGACTTTCACTGGCATATAGCTGATGTTATAAGGTTAACTTAAGGTTACGTTTATTTTAGAAAAAGAATGAGAATTAGGCTTCAGCGTAAAAAAAATTAAACTCATGATATCCAAAATATTATACTCTATGTCAACTGTATATGCCGAAGTATACTAAATTATTTATAAATAATCCAATTTCTTTTAAGTTAAACGGTGGGTGAAACCGCGGGGCACAGCTAGTTTTCACATAAAACTGCAATGTAAATAAAAACTAAACGGCGTTTGTTTCGCTACAGTTCAAAGATTAGGTCACCGCTCGCAGTAGCATAATAATATCATATCATAGTAGGTACAATAAACATGTAGCGTTTTGATCGCGTTGTTAACGCTACATTGCGTGCTCAAAAATAACAAAAACTGTAACCTATAAATTCCGTGATTAATGGCTTTCCAATTTTTATTATAGGCCTAAGTTTAACCTCTTCCCCAAAATTTCGATAACTTGTCACTTACCACCTGTATAAGCCTATCCTTCACCGCTTACTGGTGTTTTAAGCTATGGGGAAGAAACGTCCCAACAATCTCCCCAGCAATCCATCTGTCTGTCTTAAAACGTGCTACATATACAAAGTAACAAAAACAGGATGGTTATTTGCATAAGCTATGTCTGAGCTACGTGCCTGCTAGCACACACCATTACGAAAATGAAAAATGATATTAAAATCGAACAATCCGAACTATTTTCGTGCCTCTAATATAAAGAAAGTCAGTCGAAAATGAATTATTGGTATTTAAGAAAGTTGACGTTTAATTTCTTTTGTAAAATGCAGCAAATCATTTATCAGATTTATTGATCAGTAACTAGATTATATCAGTATTTAGTAATGTGTGCAACAGACAGTCGTTATATTTTACAGTGTATAGGTATGTTGGTAAACTTGCCTTTATTTCCTATATGAATAATAGGCTAATTAAGTATAAACTTTTTCTTTAGCCTGTAGCAAAATTATCTTCTGTCCCAAAAACAAGTCTTTAAATATCCGAAAAATCATGACAAGACGAGCCAACCCTACCATGTTCCACTCGCCGCCCGGCTGGTCCCGGCTGTTTACGCCCCGAGCGTCCTACCCCTCCCCTCACTGGTCCCCTGGTAGTTTTTATGTTCTTTTATTACGTCACGTTCTCGTTTGCTCCCGCTTACCAGTTTTCCCGTCTTTGTTAATTGTGGCTGTCTTCGCCTTTAGTGTTTTTCCTCCTTAGTTATAGTGGAGAATTTCTCGTTTTTCTTTCGCGATTTTTTTATAGCTACATCCTTTGTGCTTGTATAGTATATTTGAAGGGCTGTGATTGGTTTACTAATAAAAAATACGAATTTGATTTTAAAATCTCTTTTCGGCGTCTTTATTTTTCATCTTATGTATGTATGTGTTCTTATATCGGCTTCCAGTCACACGAATTGAGAATTATAGTTAAAAGCTGAATTGCTAGGTACTCATACATCCTATATGTAAATTTATTTGGAAGTAAATAATACTGAAATGAAATGCTATTTTAAATTACAGGCGCGTGGTATGCAGCTGTGTGTAAACTTTTGTTTCACTTTGCAATATCAAAATGCTTTCCATACGTCATAAAAACTGTTATTAACATGTGCATACAGAGGATTATTGATTTTGTATGTTCGGACTGGCTGCTGGTTTTATGATTTTTATTGATTGGAAGGATTTAAGAAAGAAAGTCCCTTCAACAAATATGTAAGAATACAGTTTTTTGATATTTTAAAAACTTCGAAGTTTCCGTAAAAGAACATAAGCTGACTTGTAGTTGGTAAAGTACGTCTATAAATACTAAGCACGAAACACAGAATGACCGGACACCATAAACGAAACCGCAATATAACCCACAATAGGTCGGCTATATTTTTACGACTGCGGACTTGCCTCCGGCATGCGGTCGGCGCGATGCGGGAGCTGGGTGTGTAGCCTGTATCTAAACTCCTGCCTTTGTATGAGAGCCTGGTACTCGTGCGTACTATTATTAGGGGGTATTGGAATGATGCTGCTATATTATGCTAGTTTGTATTCCTGTAAATATATGCGCGCCTGGTATTCTGATAGGTGATTAGTAGGGGTGGATTGGTGATTGATTAACAGATTCGAAACCTATAAACTACAGTTGCAGTAAGCCAAATAAACTTGCACTAGAAACGAGTTCACGTCAATAGTGCAATGTGATCTTAGCCGTTGGGCTATAGGAGAATACTTTTATTATTGCAAATGGCTACGATTAATGATTATAATTATACTTTCATATTGCATTACTTCTTATGCGGTAGGTAATGCTGCTCACACGTTCTGTAATTATGATAACATAGTAATGGTTTTCGCGATTATTACCCATTATGATAATCCACTTTTTAACGGATTAAATACTTTGAAGCGTTCGTAGTCGACGATGACACCTGATCCTGGGACCACGAACTTTGCAATGTGTTCGAAACTATAAAAAAATATAATAATACGCGAAGTAGTCTGTTTATAACACTTTAATCCTTCACCACACTATTGTGATTGTTTTTGTTTATCTAGCTTTTGGGAACGACAGTTTACACAGTTTACATAGCGGTTTTTCGTATGGTGTCCGGATTAAGAATGTAGCACCACTCACAGGAGAGCTCTCGTGGATGCCGTAAAATGTGATTAAGGGACTCTAAACCAGAGGCAGCAGCATCCCGTTTGTGGAACAGTAGCCATTCTGCGCTTACCATACGGCCTGCCAAGCGTGGTGAGTATTGGCGAATTCTCCCCAAAACGACACACGGCATGTAATCGGTCGTCTTGTGGGGGAGGCTTGTCCTGCGGTGGACGTTGTTTTGCTGATATGATGATGTTCACATAGCGGGTTTAGGCAAAGTTCATGAGATTTTGGACATAAGTTTCACCTAATGATCATACGTATTAGTGATGTAACGAATGTTCGCATTTGCGAATATTTGCATATTATTTGCCATTCGCATATTCTTATTCGATATGATTATATTTCCGCTATATTCGTAACTTCCGTTACACCAAAACATTCAAATAGGTATTCCTTAGTCGCGACTATAGAGGTCTTCACTTCACTTCAATAAATAAAACTACACAGTTTTACTGCACACCGCTAACTATGCGGCTTTATCTGAAGGCGTGTGGTTCGCATTGTTATGCGATACGCAATTCTACCATAAAATTTTCGCGATTCTTTCCCTTTCTTTTTGCCTACGGCCAAGCACAAAAAGATTTATAATTTAACCGTATCTAGACATCAAGTTTCTCTCAAGCCGGGTCGCACTCGTTCAACCCTCCACCGCTAATCCGGGTCACAGAGACACTTGACAGGTAAAAATCGTCTCCCAACAATAGAAGGGACCCCGATACTTTATGAGGGTTACTTATGAGTACTTTCTGGGCGACATCGGTGCAAGCCGAGATTTTGAATGTGAGTTTACATTTGATTTTTTGTAAATGGCGAGGTGAGGACGTTTCTGGAACATTTTAACGGTGAGAGTTTTAATGTAATGCCCATAGAAAGGTATGAGAAGCCTTTACAATCATGTATACTATAAGCCATTTACTAAAAATTAATTTTCTATTACCATGTCCTTCCCCATTATCTACAATCTACATATGTCTAGTACATAATATCTGCTACATGTTTTAGCTCATTCAATACGACTTAATTTATAATTGTCGGGCCGCCTCGCATGAATAACTCTTTGCGGCGTATCAAGTTTTAATATTTCACATCGGACTTACACTGACGTTGTCAGGAGCGACGGACAAAACTAGCGACGGGCATACGAGTTGCCCCAGTCGTAATGTTCACCAATGTCTCCCCATCACTTTACTTAGATATCATAAAATACAACTAACCAACAAGTTAGTAGTATACATAATGTAGTTATATTCATGCTAACAATTTACCGGTGCCTAGCACGGCTGCAGAAGCACGGTCAGAGACAGCACCAATGTGAAATTGGGTATTTCTGTTAGTAATCTTTATATTTCTGCTATATAGGACCTATCACACGAAGTCACATAGGTGTTCCACGGCTGGGGGTCGCGAGCGCGCTTATTGGGAAATTTGCGTGCTCATACCGAGCGACCCCCGGGAAGACAGCGGTGCGCATGTGGTCACGTACCGCTGTGTGCGCAGCACAGCGCATAGTGAGGCCTCGGGGGAATCTTTTACAATCCCCTCGAGAGATGCCTGGGGGGTGGCCTCTTTACAGTCGCCTTCCCTCCACTAGAGGGGATGACCACTTTACAGTCATCCCCTCCGAGATGTGCCTAAAGGCGTGGCACCAATGGGTGCCTGCACTGGGACCCATAAAAAAAAGACCCTCTGAGCGTAGTGTTTACGTCAACATTCACGATCGTTCGTCCCGTTCAGTAGACATTTTCGGCACACGTGAAACTGTCGGAGCAGGCGACGCGCGACGGGTTGGCCGGTCCGCCGCAAATAGTGCTGTCCTGATTTTAATGGGCTGTTAGTGACGTAACTATTTTAAGCGTACCGTGATCTGAGGAGGTTGGAACACGGGAATTCTTTGTGGGGAAGTGATTTTTAATTGGAGGGTAGCTCGGTATTTTGCACTATTTGACTACTTTGATTAAATATGGACAATGCAGATTTATGTATAGTGTTTACATTTTGAATATAATAATAATTAATATTTTGATCCTTGATGGTAAGGGCGTGTTGTTGGAATGCAGTCAGTGGCGGGTATCTTTACCTTTTGCACGATAACTGCGATTGAGATACTTTCATGAATTCCCATCCATTTTTTATTTGTATTTATTCATCATCATCATATCAGCCAAAAGGCGTCGACTGCTGAACAAAAGCCTCCCCCATTGATTTCCTGAAGATTTAATTATACATGCAGGGACGCAAAGAGCACCTTCAAAGTCTATTGAAATTCAATTCTGTATGGAGTGAACTTCTAGACGTGGAACGTGAATATTGACAGAATCGACTTGTAATCGAAAAAAGAATAACTCGATTAACGTTTCATGCTACCATCACAATCGCTGTTGGCCTTTTCTAGGGATGTTATAGAGCTCTATCGTCTAGTCGAAGTAATGTCTTAGGTGTCCGCGATTATACTCATTATAAAAATACTTTTAAACGGATTACATCGCGCATATAATAGATTTATGTTTTTCCGGACGTTCCGAACACTTTGCAGGGTTCGTGGTCACAGGATGACTAAGGTGACAGGCGTCGTTACAGTTTTTTAAAATTATTTTATCCAGCGTACAATGTTTTTATCCAAAAAAAAATCGAGCCACGCAGTTATCACTCACAGTGTCTTGATGTTTTTTAGTGTGGTATTTAGTTTGGGACTTTATTATGTTAATCACAGGATTCCAAACTGGTAGCATCTCCCAGCCATCTTCACTATTAAAATTAGGATGTTTTTTAATTTCAATAGCCTCACGAAACATTCTTGGCACATATCGGTTCTCTTTCGGGAGGACTTGAGGTTGATCAAAACGAAGAAAATGGTTGGGTTTGTCTAAGGCATGTTCGTACACTGCGGGCTTTGTGAAGCGTCTATGCTTAACGTCGACTCCGAATCCGATATGTCAGAACCTCCAGTTCATATCCGAATCCGACTGAAGTTCCGATACTATCAAGGACATTATGATACCACAGACTCCGCCTTCGCCAGCCGCTTCCGATAAAACCACCTTCGTAACATCCCTAGTGTTTTCTGTGTATAAATAGGTATTATTTAATCTTTCAGTATTCAAACTACTGTATACTTTACGGTTTTAGTTTTCTGAGTCATCTTCTCTTCTACTTCTCTTTGTCAGCTTTGTAATTGCGACGGCAAGCCGCTGATCCGAGTCGTCACAAAGCCATTTGAGCTGTGGCCGAACGACGTTCAAAAAGCAAACGCGGATCATTGAACGTGGCAGAGACTTAGGGTGACGATATTTAACGAAGATTTTGAAAGATAGAAACATTTGAAATATCGTTCGGGAATCGGAAGGCGTATGGACAGTTGACGAATATCGAAACTTGCAGTGAGTGAGTATTACTTGCCCTTTTTTGTGGGAAATTTCTCAAGGACTTCCTCCGCCTTGGGAGTTGCGGAGGGGCATGCTGGACACTTACTGATTAGAACCTCACAGTTTTACTTCTAATTACCGATGCCTGAGCGTGCGGTATTCGCCGTGTAGGCATTGGACCCCTGGCAGGCTCTGTGCGTTCTAGTTGGTTGCTCATTCCTTCAGAAAGACGCGCACAGAATACAACGTGCCGCTGTCGCGGGCCTGCTTCTATTTGGGCGACGGACTGCAGTATTAATTGCCCTGGAAATCAAACCTAATAATTTACCCTCGGCAGCTGCGCGGTTTCAAGATCTATTCTGTTAGTTTTCAAGGCACCTTTTCAATTAGGCACGTCATAGACCTATTAATTAACAGCACTACAAATAAAACTAAATCTTATTAAATTATCCGACTCCGCGTAATTCCCTTGGTCACCTTACTCTGTCTGCAAACTAGATGAAAGTGTCCCAGAGCAAACAAACCAGGGCCAGCAATGACAGTCGAGTGCTGCGGGTCGCTAACAGTTAAGAGTTCTTTTAGTCCCTTGCTTTGAAAACATACTGGTACACAATAGAAGAAGCGTGCCTGACTTCTTGTCCCTAGCCGGTCGGGCACTGCATTTCCATATTTCAGTAGCTTCTACAAGTTCACGCTAGGATAGGATATTAAGTGCTCCATCGTTTGCGAAACAGCATCACATCTACATGCCAAGTTAGAATTATATTACTGCAACGGTTTTGTAGCGACACGCCTTCCGAGCTAAGAGCGCAGTAGTGCTTTTCACACGACCTCCAACTTGACGCTGCGGCAGCGGCGAATGATTTTCGTAATCATTTACTGTCTTGCTCGGGCACGTTAAACCGTCGGTCCCAGTTGTTGTCGTTAAATGGCCGTCGTCAACCCAAGTCCGAGGCCTTTGGGTGGCTTGCATAATTAAATAAGTTGGGCCACTATTAAAACAAAAAAATAACAAACATTAATAACCTCGGGCATTAAATAAGAAAACCTTTTGTCAAAGTTACCCGCACCAATTTTAGAATCGTATGTTCTCACAGATATTATACAGGAGGACAGAACTGTGCGTGTTGGAGGCCCCAAATTATACCAAGCATGACTATGATCGAGTGGATCGCAATCGGTGAAGTTTTATTTAATTCTGGAACTCTCCCCTGCGTTGCTCGGCTAACGTCCACAAAATATGTTCACGCTCCATTACTGTCATTATTTGCCGTGTGGCTCGCGGCGGAAAATAGGGTAGGTACCTTCTTTCTCTTTAAGGGCTGTCGTAAAAGGAGACAGATTATTTTAAAAGGATGGCCTGCAGCTTCTTTTCGTACGCCAATAGCAGATACTATGAGGTATCCTGTGAAATGACCAAACATCAATCTACACATTTTCATATAGCAACCAACGCAGCAAATTTGGACAAATGATGTCTTTCATGTGATCAAAAATACATAAATAATACTGGAACATTCAATACTTTTATAACTTATTAGAAATATGTAAATTTTTACGTAAACACCTGAAATTCTATACAAAACGAGAAGATACAATCAACATAGAACTAGGTTAAATCTGCCAACACCGAGGTTTAAAAAATCGTCTAACCCCATTTAATATCAATTAAAATGTCCGTCAAATCATCATATCGGCCATTTATACGTCCACTGCTGAACAAAAGCCTCCCCCATAGATTTACACAACTGTGTCATAATTTTGGGGGGTATTTGCCAATACTCACCACGCTTGGTAGGCGGGTTGGTGAGCGCAGTATGGCTACTGTTTCTCAGAAGAGACGCTGCTGCCCATCCCTCTGGATTAGATTCCCTTAGTCGCCTTTTACGACATCCACGGGAGGAGATGGAGTGGTGCTACATTCTTAGTCCGGACACCACACGGAAAATAGATTGCCCGAAATATTAATTACTAATAATTAATATAATACATACAAAAATAAAAACATAATAAGTAAATGTTGTTACACTATTCAAGAACATTTAAACGATAAATTATAGTAATTATTATTAAATAACCATAATTATATTATGGTGTGGTGCCGGTTCAGAATGCCACCACCCCATCTCCTCCCGTGGGTGTCGTAAAAGTCGACTAAGGGATTAGACGGAGGATGGGCAGCAGCGTCCTTCGAGTACATTAACAACTCAACTGCGATGGCCAACCCGTCTGCCAAGCGTGGCGATTATGGCAAAACCCCCCAATAGGCCCACAATACACATATATCGTTGTGGTGATCTTTGGGGGAGGCCCGTGTCCAGCAGTGGACTTCATTCGGCCGAAATGATGGTGATGATGAATTATATTATTGAATCTACTCAATGGTGCAATAGTTTATCGGCGTCTGCTGCGATATGATTATAATAATTGTGTAGGTAACTTCCCCATAAACCGGTGAAAAGAATAGTAGTACCTTATCTCATCCCAAGGGGTCCTAAATATCGACTATGAGATTAGCTGGAGAATGTGCAGCAGCGTCCTTCGAGAACATTTCGTAATCAACTGCGATCGCCAACCCGCCTGCCGAGCGTGGCGATTATGGCTAACCCTCCAGTGAGTACGCAACAAAACCAGATCGGTCGTTGTGGCGATCTTTGGATCTTTGGCCTATGTCTTTTGCCTGAGGAAGATGAGATGAAGTCATGTTTATGCCAGTTGTACTCGAATCGGTACGAGATAGGTTAAGATGACACCCGACACGGCAGCTCTGCGATTGTCATATTATCATCATCATATCAGCCGAATAAAGTCCACTGCTGGACACAACCCCTCCCCAAAGTTCGCCACAACGACACGTTTGGGTCTGTTGTGACTCATTGAGGGGTTTTGCCATAAATGCCATGCTTGGCAGGCGGGTTGGATATCGCAATTGAGTTGTTAATGTACTCGAAGGACGCCGCTGCTCATCCTCCGACCAATCCCACAGCCTTTTACAACACCCTCAGGCTGAGATGGGTCGGTGCTATTCGTAGCCACACGGCATGCGAACGCTCCGTGTAAATACTGATACACTCCCGTTCATCTTGCTAGACTAAGACTAAAGACAAAAAACTAATCTATACAAATAAATAAAATTGAAGTGTCTGTTTGTAATGTCAAAATAACAGTTTTTTACTAAATCCATATGAAAGTATATACGGTACCTACAACAAAAAGTCGGTCTGTCTGTCTGTCTGTTTGTTCCCGCTAATCTCTGAAACGGCTGGACCGATTTCTACGGGACTGAAAGATAGCTGATGTTACAAGGAATAACTTAGGCTTTTATTTTAGAAAAATATATAGCGTTCCGCGCAAAAAATTCAATCCCATAAAATCGATTATATATACATACTCTATGTCAATTGTCTATGCCGAAGTACTCTAAATTATTTATAAATAACCCACTTCTTTTAAATTAAACGGCGGGTGAAACCGCGGGTCCCAGCTAGTGAGAAGATAAAATCGTTCCTATATTGGTTGAAACTCTATCTCCATTTCCGTTAGCTTCATAACAGTCGCCTAACGTATAAAGGAAGCGTCAACTTCACGGCGCCGGCGGCGGCTTGATGTAGGCAGTAATGTTCCAACATAGCCCGAATTCATAATAAATTACTAGAACGTATGCCGCCGGGCTTATTTACTGAAGACGCCTATGCCGTCGCGTGGGTGGGACGGCGCGCGGGTGCTACTGACTCTATAGATATAACAAAATGTACCTACGGCTTTGTGTAGTTTGGTCTTCAGTTGCACCGCGCTTGTCGCGTGGATCGTGGATCAAGTGTCGCCGGGAATACTAGGGGTAGGTAGGGCTGCCAGTAGAATAATGTAGGAAAATATTTTACTTATAAATTTGTTTTATGTGTCAATTTTGCCTTGCGCTTCATGAGCCAGTGACAAGTTAAGATGTGTCTAAGGATTGTGGTGTTTGGTGTGCTGGATTTTCTGACCACTCATTAGCAGATAGAATAGAATACAATATTCTTTATTGTACACCATTAGAATAATAACTTGTAGGAAAATAAATTATAATACAAGTAATTGTACAATGGGCGGTCTTATCGCTATTAGCGATTTCTTACGGACAACCTTTGGATGGACAAGAAAAATATGGAAAAATACTAAGGGGGTAGTCCGTGGTGTACTTATTATACAACAAAAAAACAAATACCTTATCCAGGCAATCTAATACAATATAGATGGGAATAATATATTCGTAAAATACTAATATAATACATACATACAAATGAAATAAAATATACAACTATATATTAAACTGTATATAAATAATATCGTACGTAAATTAATTGAACAAAAAATAAAAGTTAATATAACAAATATTCAAACAGACAGATAATGTTCCTTTACGAGATTTTTAAAAATAGCTAGTGACTCTGCTCTTCTTATTGACACAGGCAGTGCATTCCATAACCGGACAGCCTGGACTGTAAAGGATTTGTCATTGTCATTGGCATCTCAAGTCTCAGATTCTCCGATGATCTCAGGAATCTCGAACGTGCGTCAGTAAGGAACTTAAAACCGTTCTTTAAGGTAATCCGAAACCAGATTAGTTTGATGTCAAATTTTTACAACTGAGCAAATCCCTACACACGCCTAGGTCTGTCACATAGGTACATGCCTATCAATCACGAAAGAATTGTCCGATTAAAAATAAAATCTATACAAATAAATAAAATTGAAGTGTCTGTTTGTAATGTCAAAATAACAGATTTTTACTAAATACATACAACAAAAAAACAATTTTTATTTTTTTTGTCTGTCTGTCTGTCTGTTTGTTCCGGGTAATCTCCGAAACGGCTGGACCGATTTTGACGGGACTTTCACTGGCAGATAGCTGATGTTATAAGGAATAACTTAGTCTACTTTTATTTTAGAAAAATAATTAGGGTTCCGCGCAATAAAATAAAACCCTTGAAATCCAATATATATATTCTATGTCGAAGTACTCTAAATTTCTTTTAAATTAAACGCGGGTGAAAGTTAGTTATTAATAAAAGAGACCTTTTATAAACAAGCTTTTATTTAGTAATGTCTTAGGTTTTCGCGATTATTACACATTATGCCACTAACCATGCATTGTCATCCAAACTAAACGTGTATGCAAAGTTTCAGCTCAATCGGTTGGGGAGAACTGTTTTAAAATTCAGTTGCAAGATTTGCCCCATACTAACAAGGCAAGTTAAATAAAAGCTTGGAATATTTTTTTTTTACTTAGCCCCTCGCTAGGATTTCTCCTGTGTCGTGGGTGCGTTTACAGGCATAAATTCCACACACAATACACCCAGACCCTGAACAACTACCTGCAGATTATACAAATATTTGTTCCGTGTAGGATTCGAACCCACAACCCGGAGCGCAGCAGCCGACTGTATCAGCCACTGCACCAACCGTGCCATCGAATAATGAAAATATGAAACTTTGTGTGCTAAAAATTACCTTGTCGGATACTTGGCAACCCTACATCCATATCAGGAATCTGGCAGCTCGGAGCGACCGGCAACCGTCTCGACTAACGATCGCAGACATTCGCAGATCAATTGCGCGGTACATCAGATGCGGTGCGGCCACGTCTGATCGGTTCTTAATCACTTATTGATAGATTCTTCCATTGCTGGCTAGAA
The DNA here is from genome assembly GCA_947459985.1 of Diloba caeruleocephala. NCBI lineage: Eukaryota > Metazoa > Arthropoda > Insecta > Lepidoptera > Noctuidae > Diloba > Diloba caeruleocephala. The sequence continues at coordinate 6,092,698 of OX381627.1, read as the reverse complement.
AGTGGATATGATTATGTTTCCTCGCTGTTAAGATGTGTTAGTTCATATGGTCTCTTTCGCTCTTGTATAAAACATATACCTACTAAATGTATAATTCACCATGGCTGGAAATGTTGCTCCCCAAAAGGCGTAAAATATGACACACTTTTAATACATACATATTATCAAGCGCTTTTAAAAATCTATAAAAAGAAACCATAGTGATTTCTAACAGTTACTGTCACACCATCTAGAGAACGATTTTTTATGAACGATGCGGACTCTGTATTTTCTTGTGTGGTGGGTAGTTTACACTTTACAGACGTAAATCTCACAAGCACTGACAACTATCAGCAGATCACACATTATTTGTCCCTGGCGGGGATCGAACCCGCGACACGATATAAACAAAACATAAATAATGCACTTGGTTGCAATTTATAAAAGTTTCAATCTTTATTCATATTGATAAATTGTAAAATGTAAATCTTTGACACTCTGGATACTCCATGATCATATGAATTCAGCTTTCAATTGCATTGTCAAATCGGGACTTCTAATAGACTTATTTTCGGTGTTTTAGCCAAATTTTAGCTGAAAGGATATTATTATAGCCACTTATACCTGATGGTTCTCGCATCAGCATCGCTAGATATCATACATTGAAATTCAAGCTAAATTCAGAATGTGAATTATCTTCCCTTATAATTAATTAATTCATAGAATTTTTGAAGTAAATATTTACATGAGTCTACGTGCTATATATTATTTTATTTTCTTTAAAAAAACTGCCGCTTCTTAGGATTTCTCCTGTATCGTGGGTACACACGGCTACACATCAAGCTATACAAATCTAGTTTAAGCTGATCTCTAATCGTAAGGAAGACTTATACAATGGGAGATCAGCTTATACTGGAAATTTATAGTTTGATATGTAGCCGTACGTACAGATTGCAGGCATAAAATCTTAGATGCACTGACAACTAGACTTGGAACAACTCTCTGTAGCTCATACATAATATATTTGTTCCGTAAGGGGATCGAACTCGCGACCCGTAGTGCAGAAATCCTATCCCTTAGCCACTGTGCCATTTATGCCGTAATTTTACCAATTATGTTCGTTAACGGTTAACGCATACACATCTCTTTACGCGATTTTCAATATAACAATATGGTTGGCAATGTTGGCTGATGAAACATCATTGCATTCCGTTTATTTGGTGACCTCACACTCATTTACACCCTAAGATTAATTTTTTGGCTTCAATTCGGCTTTACGTTCGTGTAGGTACTCTAGAATTTAACAATGACAATGTCAACATTCCGGTAAGTGACTTGTGGGTGCAGTGAGATTTCAATCTAGCATACCAGATTAGAATGGTATATGTAGAGCGAAGGCATACCTTTGAGTAGATAATAATGATAGGAGATGATGTAAAGATTAGTGGTCTACGCCCCTGTCCTCAATAATCCCCCAAGATTACTTATTAGAGCATACAGTACTCTAGGTTAAGATTGCATAGGTACATATACCTATATCATTTACCTGCAATACTGGAGTGAAACCATGTCCTATTATAGCAAAACTATTCCCTACCATTCATACAGACTACAGAGGGCCTACCACGAATATCTTGACGTATAGTAACGTAAAATAATATATCGCTAATGTGAGTGAATTTGGAATTGAAAATACAGCTATCCTTTAGCATTTTCGTTTCAATTTATACGACAAACACAATTGGTATCATATATAGGCTTAGGTATGACAAAGTCTTCAATTTAAATAAAACAATATGTGTGAATCGACTATTTTCAATTCTAAATTCACATTAGCGATACGTTGGTGCCGGCTCAGAATACCACCACCCCATCTCTTCCCGTGGGTGTCGTAAAAGTCGACTAAAGGATTAGCCGACGGATGGGCAGCAGCGTCCTTCGAGTACAGTAAACAACTCAACTGCGATCACCAACCGGTCTGCCAAGCGTGGCGATTATGGCAGAACCCCCAACGAGCCCACAACAAACCCATATCGGTCGTTGTGGTGATCTTTGTGGGAGGCCTATGTCCAGCAGTGGACTTCATTCGGCCGAAATGATGATGATGATGATACGTTTACGTTACTATACGGCAAAATATTCGTGCTAGGACCACAACACGGGGATAAAGGCGCGCGAGTGCGACCTCTAAAAAAAAAGATTTACTTAAATAAATATCTTTGACTGATGGAATTCAATAATTTCCTGTTGGCAATTAAACGCGCAATTAAAAGTGTTGCTTGGTTGCTTAGCTATAAGTCAGTAGAGGCGCTCATAGCCAGTTGCACTCACTAATCGGTAAACGATTGGTGAGGTTAAGCAACGCTTGGCGCGGTCAGTCTCTGGATGGGTGACCGCATAGTGGAATTTCAACTGAGCGTCTCCGTGCTTGGGAGGGCACGTTAAATCGTCGGTCCCGGTTGTTGTCATTAGACAGCAGTCGTTAAGCCAAGTCGGAGGCCTTTGGGCGGCTTGAACAACTCTGACACAAGGGTGGCCACTAACCATACGATATATATATATATATAAGTCAGTTTGCGTACCTACATTATCGGTATTTCAATTTAGCAGGATAACGATTTTAACCCTTACTTTTCCAACAATAGAACCGTCGAAGAAAAATACAGCTCGATATATAACATTGAGCCAAGTGAGTCAACCCGTATAATGTCGTCTGTCTCATATCCGGTTAACGGTGAACAAGATCGGCCGGATACTCCCCCACTGTTTGGTTCTCTCCACATCCGGCCGCCTGCTCCACGCAAGCACCAGGAGAACATTCTACGAGGGAAGTAAAACAATGTCTAAAATTATTTTTGTTATTCGATATACCACACTTTTATTTATTTTGTGACATCACACAATTTACAAACAACCAGACCCAAACACCCCTGGAAGCCATACAAATGTTAGTTTTGTGCGGGAATCGTACTTGTGTTCCGAAGTCTATAAAGCCAATCGCTTAGCCACCACGGCAACTGTGTGTAGTACAAAATAGTGTATTCTATTTTTACATCCAGATTTGCGTGAACATATAATTAGATAATTAAAACTAAAACTAAAAAAAAACCGACATTACTCTATGAATATGATACACCTTAACCATTTGTAGTTTTTCAATGCACACATCAACCAAACGTAGGTAGTAACATTGTGTCTGAAAGTCGCATTTACATTTTATACGTCATACAAAACTAAGATAAACGAATATCTATAATTCTAATGTAGCAAGTTTCAAGAAAAGTTGTCCAAATCGCTGGATGTAGCTACCTCAACATAGATAAATCTCAAAAGGTCCATTGTGTCCAACGTGCGACAATATGCTCACTTAGACATACCCGCGTCGTCGTTAGGCCCTCCTTGTTCAATCCTCCTCATTATATTATAGTTCGCTACTGAACAAAGGCCTCCCCATAGATTTCCATAACTGTGTCGTCGTTTTGCGGGAATTTACCACTACTCACCACGTTTGGCAGGCAGGTTGGTGAGCCCAGAATGGACGCTGCTGCCCATCTCGAGTCCCTTATTCTCCTTTTACAACATCTATGAGAGGAGATGGAGTGGTGCTATATTCTTAATCCGGACAGCACACAAATAGTTGGATATTGGATATATATTAGTGGCATAGATATATAAGTACATGTGCAAGTGAAATTATCGTTTGCGGAAGTTGAATGTATATATTGTATAGGTACGGTTTTCTGATAGACTGGACGTATGTCGGATGTGTGTGCCTGTGCAGTAAGTACACCGTCATCAATAGGCCTTGCACGCCAAAGAAGACACGCGAGAAAATTACAGATAGACAGTGAAATGACACATTCCATCGCTGTTAATTGAGATATCTGATAAAAAACAGAATTTGTGACACAACATGTGTTAGTGAAGTGCTTGTTAGGCATTCTAACTTATTCTTAAGTAGGGTTCGGTTTACTCTCATAACAGATGCGATTGGGGAGCACAATTTTACTAGAGTAGGATGTTTTAACTTTTATGTAGCCTTCTGCGCTTTCTTATTTAGTAAGAAAGTTCGAAGTGGTATCGAATGCGCAGGTGTAGTCGCAAGGAGGCTTGCTCATACCGCCACCTGTTGCTGTATGCCCGGTACTCGCTGTTGAGAGAATTGATTTGTTTCTTGTATTTATTTATGACGGGAATGATTGCCGAGTTTAATTAATGAATAATAGCAAAATTTTTAAGTCTGATATCGCTACGGCAGCTTAACATTAAAGCCAGTTTTCGTGGATATCTGAATTTGATATACTCACCCCTGATTTCTGAAACGAAAATTATCGCAAAAAATATGTCATCATCATCATATCAGCCAGGATATCCACTGTTGAACAAATGCCTTGGATTTCCACAAGGAGTGGTTACATGCCGCCCTCATCCAACGACTCCCAGCGACCCTCACCACAGGTCGTCTGTCTACCTCTTTGGAGGTCGTCCTACGCTGCGTATTCCGCTCTCCACTCGGACAGTACACAAAAATATGTAACATGATGTTAATCTCGAATTAAATAGGTACTGTGTACTGTACTGACACACAAATGTGACATTCTGGCAACAGTTTGTTAACAGTGTGTCAAATCTCCAAACCGCTAGTCAGAGCAATTTCTTCTTATTCTTCTCTTAGATTATGGCTTCTGTAGAGTATCTTCCAGAATTTCGCCAATGTCATGTATAAGGCAACGTTGTACGATGTTCAGATTAATCAATCTTTACATAGGTATTCATAATATATTTATCAAAAATGAAAAACATCTACAAAAATATGTCGGCAGCGTGGTACGGTTTAATTGTTTTTTCCAGAGCAATTGGGTGCCTGAAAAGCTTTTCGACTGTCAACAGATTGTCAACGAGCATATTTTATATATTGGTGAATATTGACCTATAAATCACTTGTCAAAATTATTACTCATTAAAAGGCTATTAACGGATGAAAATATAATAGATGTAGGAGAAAACAAAACGTAAGCTCAATAATAATTAATAATTATACAGTACGTTCGTAAAAAACCAGAATGACTGTTTAAATATTATTGAAATTTATAAAATAACTGAACGTAGTTTTTTATATGTAATAATAGCACAGATATTATTTGAATTTAAACAGCTTAGTACTCACGTTTTCACTATGTCCTGTAAAAGTTGATCGAGTCTTAAATCTACGATTATCAACTTCAGCATTCTCAACTCTTGATTAGTTGCTTTGTGGAAGTCATCACAAATTTTCCGATTACACAAATAATGATAGACCATCATAGAAGGGGTATGTTCAATGAAAAAGAAATTGAGAAAGCGAATACGTTGAATAAATATAAAGTAGTATTGATTAACTGCAGTATTGTACTACACAGACAGTTTTCCGCTTTAAAACAACCGCGTTGCCTGTCATTTTACAACCCAACTTGCGAAAATAAGTGATTTCAGGCTATGAACTTCAGGCTATGCTATGAGCAAACGAAGGAGACAACGATATACGGTAGATAAAACAAAAAAACACGTGCAGAACAAAAATGAAAATCACACGTGCAGAACAAAATTTATTATTTTCTAAAACCTGGGTTGTGACAGACTGTTAAGGGGCGGTAGTTGTAACGGAATGTCGGCTAATTCGGCATTTGACACGCGTTTCAGAAACCGGGTGTTAAAGTTGGGTAAAGCGCCGATATCAATATTTCTATTGTTATTTGATCGGATATTAAAGTTTTTTTATTCACGTACAGTACAGTCGTCTTTTAACTAAAATAAAATGCGGATGCGATAAATTAATGCCTGGTGTTTAAATTGGGATATTTTTTGGGACAAGCTAACAATGTCACTCTGTAGGATAATTTGTTACATGATATGATCAGCCCGTTACTGTCCCACTGCTGGGCACGGGCCTTTTCTCACGATGAGAAAGGTTAGGCCTTAGTCCACCACGCTGGCCTTTTTTTTTTTTTATTGGTGCCCAGTGGAAATTCTTCATGAACTTCCTTCACCCCGGGGAAGGGCGAAGGGGTATGCCGGACTCCTACCGGCTAAAACCACTGGAGCGGTCATCTTCGGCACCTAAGGGGAGGCTCCAGGTCCTCGTATGATCACACTAGAACCACGCTGGCCTAGTACGCGTTGACGGACTACACACACCATTGAGAACATTTTGGAGCTCTCTCAAGTGTGCAAGTTTCCTTCTTCACAAAGTTTTCCTTTACCGTTAACGCAAGTGATATTCGAATTCTGATCAGCACAGGAGGAGGAACTGGAGGCTGAACTCAGACCCTCCTTTAATTCCTTAGCGTTCCCAAGCGTTCAACCACTGGGCTATCACGGCGGTTATAAGATAATTAGTTAAAGAGTGAATAAACTTGGCAGGCGTATTGGTGAATGCATTATGTTGTGCTGCCCATCCTTATTTTACGACACCCATGTCTCTAAGTCTCTATTTTGCCGGGTGGTGCCGGCTCAGAATAGCACCACTCCATCTCCTCCCGTGGGTGTCGTAAAAGTCGACTAAGGGATTAGCCGGAGGATGTGCAGCAACGTCCTTCGAGTACATTAACAACTCAACTGCGATCGCGAACCCGTCTGCTAAGCGTGGCGATTATGGCAATACCCCCCAATGAGCCCACAACACACCCATATAGGTCGTTGTAGTAATCTTTGCGGGAGGCCTGTGTCCAGCAGTGGACTTCATTCGGCCGAAATGACGATGTCTTTATTGTACCTCTCTAGGGGTGGTTTTTTCTTAATCAGGAACCACACGTAACAGCCGGGAACCACAGCGGACATGCTGTGTCTTCCAGTCGTGGTGATTATGGCAATATCCTCTCTATGAACAATGAGCGTTCATAGAGAGGATATTGCCATAATAATCATTTGGAGGCCCATATTCAGCAGGGGACGTTTACTGGCTGATGTGTGTGTTAACAAACTCCATCCCGTGATGATCGCGTGTATTACTGATTATACATGTATGTACATCTAATGCAGTTGTACATACCGCGGTATACTTACGGTACGCTCAGGCTGTGGAATCGGTGATTTTTGGAAGATATTGTAGAATGGGGGCTCCAAAAAGGGCGTGAAAGGATTTTTACAGGGTCAGTAACGTGCGAGTGAGACCTCTTGTGTTGCAAGCGTTCATAGGCTACCAATGATATTATACCATAGATATGTTACGTCTATATATGGCGCGCAAAATACAGTCTCGCTTGCACAACCATATCATGAGAAAGAAGATACAAAAACAACAAGAGTAAAAGAGATAGCTATCTAGGCGAACCGATTGCAAGGTGCTACAATTGGGGGAGTTTTGGTTCTTACTGTTGGCACGCATGTAACATATCTACTCCTTTTTAATATATAATATCATTGTAGGCTACGGTAACCGCTTACCATCAGGCGGGCCCCGTATGCTTGTTTGCCACTTTAGTGGTATAAATAAGAACTTTTGTTCCAGATATTATGAGCATTTGCAGTATATAGTAGTAAGTAGTACGCACTTAAAATAATGAGTACATACTGCAGATGCTTAAAAAAGCATTTCGCAAGGGGATCCTTTTTAACTTAACACCATTTGTGGTCAGCGGCTAGAATATGATTTTCCTTGAGTTTGATGAAAGTCGCTTTGAAAACTGACCTTTTTGAATGAGGGAGCCAAAAGGTTGCAAGGACTTTTATGATCTGTGGTTGCAAGAGAGCCCGCGATTTAATGCTACACGAGAAGTGCCGAAATGATACTAAGTATATTCTACAAAACATTTCTATTCGTATCTCACTAATACAATTTCGTACCAACTTCTGCATTTTATAAACTCTCGGGTGGCACGATGGCGGGCGTTCGGCTATATTTCGTACAATTTATTTTTATTTGGCGGGAGAATTGTCTCGGCGCGAATCGCGAGGGCGCGCGGGCGGCTCTGCTAATTGGCGCGCCCGAAAACAGTGATGTGACCCTAAGATGTTTTTATAAGTGTAGATGCGTTGCCCGCGCTCGCTGGTCACATGAAAGCAAGGTAATTGCCCAAAGTTCACTTAGTCGCACACCGACAAATGTCGTAGCTCGACGTGAATCTTATGCGTAATTCAGTAACATATTTAGACAAAATAATGCCATCCTGTTTTTAAAGACGATGCACGAAATATATTGTGAGAGATAAATACGTTTTATTTCATAAATAAATAAATACGTAACGTAAATCGATATTGTGTGATATGGGTGTCGTAAAAGTCGACTAAGGGATTAGCCGGAGGATGGGCAGCAGTGTCCTTCAAGTACATTAACAACGCAACTGCGGTCGCCAGCCCGTCTGCCAAGCCCCCCAATGAGCCCACAACAAACCCATATCGATCGTTGTGGTGATCTTTGGGGGAGGCCTGTGTCCAGCAGTGGACTTCATTCGGCCGAAAAGATGAAATCGATATTGTAAATAAAAAATAGTACTTTGTTTTATTTTTTATTACGCGGTCTAATGACAGCCGGCGCGCCGTTCTGTAGTGCAATAAAGTTCGTGTATGGCGCGTCTATATGTAAAATGTCATTGACGTAACCTAAGATATCTTTATAAGTGGATGTGACCACTTCCTTTGATACTCGTACATATTTTGGAGTTACCACAGTGAACCGTATAAGATAATTAAAATACTGAGTATATATATAAATATGTCTGTATTATGTTGGGCTCGCCGATAGCACCTCGACCCTTGTGGATTTTTGAATGTATACTATATATATGAGTCAGCTTAAGTACCTATTAGATTCTATTATCTACCTATTATTGTATAACTTAATTTAATATGCATTTCTTGTTATGTATTACAATTATGTTGCCATACCCTTACTGGGTTTCATGTTGAACCTTAATATAAATGTAATACCTATTTAACACATGAATGCAATAAAGAACTTGAACTTGAACCTGTCTTTAGACTGAGGTTCACAACCAAAAACGTGAATAACTAGCTAACCAACTTGAATAACTCATGGTGGCAGATTTTGCGTAAGACTCAATCAATTTTAAACTAAATATTTCTTAAACTATTTTGTTTTGTGGATCCTAGAGTAGCTATAGTAGTAAGTACTACAAGGTTAGTTTTGGAATTAAACTTATTGATAAATTCGTCAAGTCGTATTGGAAGGAAACGCATCTACCTGCGCTAGCGATTGAAGAATCATGCTTGAAGTTGTTGAGCCTGTTACATTGCATTAATATTTTGTTTCTTAGAATATACATTAAATGGTACGGGCTACATGTACATGACCACGAAATAGAGATGTGACGCTCGATTCAAATTTTATTTTATTCGATTCGATTTCAACAGTTTCTTGTAATAGCTTACTATACCGCTTGTTTAACCCCCACTTCAGATCAATTTAACTTTTTGATTTAATTCCGACAGGAATATACGTATCGGGTATCAGCAAACTTTAAATTTTAAAATAAAAGTAAATAAAAATCTTGTCTCTTACTGTAATATTTACAAAATAAAATAACAACTTCAAAAATGTATCGATACCTACTTCCAAAAGATGGTCCCACACTAGTGTACGCGGCTGGCGTGGCGCGCCTCCACGTGTAATTGCCGGGGCCATTAGTCCTGCCTCAGGCCACTTTCAGACCGCCGCTCCGCGCCGGGATAAGGATCTCTGATGATACCGCTGTTTCGTCGCGTTCATAACGCGTGCATTATGTTTTTTGCCACAGATATATTTCGAAATGGCTTTAGGTGAATAAAATCGCTACAGGAGCAAGTGAAAATAAAAAAATAACTAATGCAGATACGTGCTTTCCACTGAGTATCGTTTAGATTTGGTGTGCTAAGGATTTATTGGACGGGGTTGCGTTCAATTTGATGTTTGTAATCGTTTCTGAATATAAATTATTAGGCCCCATTCCTTTCACCACTGGAGCGGTCATCTTCGGCACCTAAGGGAGGCTCCAGGTCATCGTATGATCACACTAGAGCCGCCCACTGGTGCCATACCTATAGGCATATCTCGGAGAGGGTTACTGTAGAGCGGTCACCAACCCCAGGGGAAGTCCTAATCCTAACAGACACTTAACACGTCATGTTAAAAATAACGGACAGATGTTAGCTGCGTGACAGAGAACCTCTGCGAATAGAATATGCTAGAAGAAAGTTATGGCTAGAATAACCAGCACCTATATTTAAAAAAATCTGTGTTTCAATCAATGATGATAGCATGACTAAGCTGAACTGTGATTGACAGTTTTTACTTTTACTAATAAGAGATAAAGAAATTTTTCGCGATAGCATAAATAAAAGCAATAGTATATGTAATAAGAAACAATAGTGTAAAAAACCAATAGCTGTTGTAGTAGGTATACCAATACGGTCTGATATCAAAAGTTATTGTTACATAAACACTTATCACATTATCTAGATGTAGCACGCTATTTATTTGGCAAAGTTGGCAATCCGCAAACATAGTGCGGCGCTTCGCAACAGATCCCGTAATTACGGTGGTCCCGGGGCCCGTCCGTCCGGCTAATTACAGCGGTCCCGTGCGCTCGGGCCGGGCTAATTACGGCCGACCTGCGATCGCGGCACTAATTGCTCTCCGCGGGTAATTTATCAAACAAATTACGTGATTCAGTTTGGACATTCCTGCTTATGTCATCTGCGATGCAGTTTTAGAGGATATCTTTTTTAGGGTTCCGCAGTAAAACAAGGAACCCACCCCAATGTTACATAATTCAACAGACATCTGTCTGTCAATAGTAGTATTTAAAACATAGATTCTTCAATCCAAAGTTATCATTTAGTTCGCTTTCCAAACAAAGTTCTTCTAGACAAGGGCGAATCCGGGGGGGGGGGGGGGCTAGTCAGCCGCTGATAATATTTCTTAGTACCTAAGTTTTAAAGCCTGTCCTGACTGGACCTTTGACTATGTGAGCCCCCCCTGACTAGAAGTCTGGATTCGCCTCTGCTTCTAGATGACTGTAAAAATAACTTTGTTTTAAGTGTTTTCTTCATCAAAGAATAACGAAAACTACGTAGTCATTTTTTATCTATCCATTAACATATCGGAAAAAGAACAAAAATTTAGTCTACTACATTTTCATGACTAATGAACTACTGATTGGCCCGACCCGTACCTAAGAAGATTAATTGGCTATAATTAAATGCATTCTATGTAAGGTTATAATAAAAGTATTTATAAAGCTAAAAGCATTATGCATTTTACTTAATAATTTAAGATTTCAAAATCATTACTGATTTTTGCAGACAATTTTATGGCAGTGACGCCATCTATAACGGTTAGTTAGAAGTACAACCTCTAAACGCTGTCTCAATGTCATCTAGCGGCAAGTTATAAAACGTGTATGTAACTTGGTGTTTCTTGCACACCTCGCTAGATGGCAAAATATGTAAACAATTCACTATTTTCATAGTTATATTATTTTTGTTACAGAACGCACCAAATCAAGACCCAGTCTATAGGAAAGTGGCCGTTGTAGAAAATTTCTTCGACATAATCTATACAGTACACGTGGAATTAGAAGGCAGACCCGGCAAGCACGCAGGACAAAAGCGCACTTATCGAACTGTGAGTATATTTTACTCTAATTTAAAAGTAAAACTTTGCAATAGGTACAGTTAACCAATCATTTAGGGTATATATTTTAAAAGAATTTCTATGGTAGTTTTCAAACTTAACATAGCGCCACCTAGGGATGTTACGTAAAATCATTGTTTACCGAGAAGTTAAACTCACACAGTCATGAGTATTTTGTGCACTGCTACATTTTGCTGGTAGGTGTCGCTGAGACCTCATTTTACATAATGTTTGTTAACTGTTGTCTACTACGGTATAATAAATTAATAATCTTAATTATCGTTTTTGTTATTTGTATTTAAATGGCCAAATTCCATATCTACTTTTAAGAAATCTCTATTAGGTATTCCCGCACTGCGTTCTTCTATATTTTCGTTACTTATTCCGAATGCATTACTGCCTGGATTCTAAGGCTTCAGATCTATAAAGATAAAGAATTAGCTCAAACTTGACTTACAGAAAGCTTTACTAAGCTGTTCGTCTGTTTTACAGACGAAGTCAAAATACAAATTGCAACTTTTATTTTTAGGCTGTAGTGTCCTTTCCTGAGTCCTGTGTAGTGGTTATAGTTTACAGATATAGATCTCACCAGACCCGAAACAACCATCCGTAGATCATACAAACATTTGTTCCGTGCGGGGAACGAACTCGCGAAATGGTTTGCCACTGCGCCAATCGTGTCGTTGCGCGTCGCAAGTCGCAACTAATGATCGCGAGCTTCGTCGCGAGGAAATAAAAGTGCTGCCAGATGAGTTACGCTCCAAATCATATCTAAAATTACCTCAGAAGTTTGGTTTTGTACATATATGAATAAATACAATACTAACGTCTAATTTGTTTTCATACTTTTGAGAAATATTCATCATTTATCACTGTAGCATTCCTTGAATACAGATTTCGTGGTTCCTAAATTCTATGCAAATTGGCGCCACCGTCACTTTGATAATACAAAAAACGTTATGACGGTGAAGTATATTTTCGACCTTTATTTTTGTTTGGCTAAGTCAAAGTTTTGGTAAATCGTCGATTTCGGGGACTTAGCATTTAGGGATTTGAAGATTGCTAGACATATGAACATAGACTAACTCAAAAGTAAAGTCTGAGCAAAGTCGTACCCGTATTACAGAACGAGAATCAAAACTTAATCAAAATTCGAGTCGATTGTTTTAATCAAATATGAACCCTACGTGATAGGTCCAGCTCAATTGATCTAATCTTGACTCAAGTTCTAGGTACTTGATTTTTGATTCTCAATTTGTATACGGCCTAAGTACGGTTTATAGATCGGGCAGAATATGGACAATTTACGAGTAAAAATGACTATTTGAAACTCCACATCCACCACACCAGAATACTGATGCAGACTTGAATAAAAATATATTATTTTTGTTTTTTTTTTTTGTAAAGTAAACGTTGCCCCACACTAGGATTTCTCCTGTGTCGTGGGTGCGTTTACAGACATGCATTCCACATACAATACACCCAGACCCGGAACAACTACCTGCAAATCATACAAATATTTGTTCCGTGCGGGAATCGAACCCACGACCCGGAGCGCAGCAGTCGACTGTATCAGCCACTGCACCAACCGTGCCGTCTTCGGATAATTAACTTGTGTAACCATCATTCACAAAAGCAGAAAACACAAATATTAATTAATTACGTAGCAAAATACATTGTTTTAATATTTTCGCGTTACTTTTGTACGTGAATTAATAACTATGTATTACTTTTCGCATTATCTATGTAATAAAAATAAAACCGTAACTGACCGATAAGTATTTAGTCATATTGCTGAACGGTACAGTATAAAATTACAACCATAGACAAATTATCCAGCGTGAAGTTAGTCAGAATTATGGATGTCATAATACGAAATAGGACCGGTCAGTTTAAGCCCGCAAGCTGAACTGCCTGAAACTTGCATGGTTTTATTAAATTTCATAATACGACCCTGCGTACTAACATTTTTATTCGCTACATTTGTATAATAATAACTGTCAATCAAATTAGAAAAGAAACCAATTGATATCAGCAACTGGCGATCACATCCATTTCTTATCCTGCCTTTGCTCGTTATGACTCGGGAGTACCAACTTTTCTTAAAGGAAACAGTACCTACCTCGTCTCAAAATAGGCAGGGTACCATTTTGTTAATACATTATTATTTTATATTAAAAGTTAATTTACAGTCCTTCTTTAAGCGGAATTTTATCACTCATTCACAAAAGAAACAATCGCTTCTATCCCTTAATCACGGATGTTTTCGCCAACAGATTACCGAGACGTACGCGTTCCTGCCGCGGGAAGCAGTCACGCGCTTCCTCACCGGATGCGCCGAGTGCGCCCGGCGCCCGCGCAGTGCCTCCCCTCCGCCCCTGCCGACTCCCTCACCGTCTCCCACCAGACATCCCACTTACCTCCCGTTCTTACCCCACTGCGCGCCCGATTACACGCGAAACTGGGAATCCGAGATAGACGCCGCACATTCCAATTACTACGAACCGAAATTCGACTTCACAGAACTGCAACCGCTCAAGAAAGTTGAGAGCCCGAAAGCTACAGATACTGAAGATCCAGAGCCTACTTATATTGAACTAACGTCGAAAAAAGTTAATGGATTCGAATCTTCACCACTTTTAAATAGAAGTTCCCCAGTTGAACCAGCTTTTCAGGAGGGGGAACCCGTCAGAACAGACCCAGATATAGACAAAGATGACAACAGTCTAATAGATGTTGAAGACATCATATCTGACAGTCCAGTACCATTGAGATCGCAGGAGGATGAAGAAGCCAAACAATCGGAAACTGAAAGTACGAAGGTGACCAAAAGTGCAGGAGCCAAAGATAAGGATGAAGGTAAACTTGAGAAGAAGTATAATCCGCTTGACGTAGCAAATTTGACGTCGAAGGACCCTCCGAAGTCAAGGTCTCCTCCAAGAAAGAAACTTTTGATTTCGAGTATAAATGAATATTCCAATTCTTTTGGAAGGATTCCGAAACCTTGGAGACCAGATGGTGGGGTTTATTACGGTGGAGAGGAGATGGACTACAGTGTTCCAATAACGACGGCGTACCTGAAGCATATGAGGAGCATGGCGTACCAGGATCGCATGGATTCAGAGAACAAGGTAGGTTTAGTAGTTAATTTGATTTCATATCATCAATAATTAATAAGTATATAACTACCCTTGTATCTTACTTTTATATTATTGGTTTATTATTATAAAGAGTCCGCGTGCCTGAGTTAAAAAGTGGCCGACCAATACTTAAACGTTATTCCAATAAAAAAAAAACCATACTATAATGTACAAATAACATCCGTAATTGTTAAAAAAGCAAGAAAACCGGTAACAATTTCGCAAACGGTGTAACATTAGAGTTCCCTCAAAACTGTTTAAAATAATTCTGCGTTATCCAAAACCACACGTCCCTGATAATATAATTTTTGTCCAAACAAATTTATGAGTTAAATAAACATATGATTTTGTGGGTCAGACCGCGTTTAACCATAGCTTAAACTTCTGGCAAACTGGGAAAGCTGCGGTCCGTCGGACCCACAAACCTTTATATGAGATCCTTTATACCCTTGTTATGATTTTGAAGACTGGTATTCGATCTTCAAGTAAAAATGATGTTTGAATAGTTTTGTTAAAGACATTGTGTCTCCAAAGGAATATAAATAATGAGGTCGATATCGGCATTATTTTGTACTGTGGATGTGTATACATGCTTTTTCATATTTTTCTTAGACAAAGTGGGGTTATGTCGGTTTATCTTTTGAGAATCCGTTTTACGCAAGTTAAAGATTTTATCTTATTTCCTAAATATTTTTTATCTTCGTACTCTCTGTTGACTTAATTTTTTTCTTCAATGTTTTTAAATTAGTTAGGTACATGCGCATTAATGATTGTTCTGTGATAATTTCGTTTATAAAAATAGTCACGGTGTGTGTAAAAGGACTTAGTAAGTTAGTTTTTTTGTATTTCATGTGTGCTGTCTGATCACGCAATACCATCCTTGTTTATACCTCCTAAAGCTGCTGCTACCTTGCTAATTTCCTGGTCTTTTAGGCCTGGTAATTTAGGAACTAACCTGGTAGGTTGTTTTTAATTACACCTCCTCATTGTTTCTGTATTTCTGGTACTAAAAGTAAGAACAGCTCCTGGTACGTAGATACATTATATCGGCCATTTATACGTCCACTGCTGAACAAAGGCCTCCCCCATAGATTTTCACAACTGTGTCATCATTTTGGGGGGTATTTGCCAATACTCACCACGTTTGGCAGGCGGGTTGGTGAGCGCAGTATGGCTACCGTTTCACAGAAGGGAAGCTACCCATCCCTCTGGTTTAGATTCCCTTAGTCGCCTTTTACGACATCCACGGGAGGAGATGGAGTGGTGCTATATTCTTAATCCGGACACCACACAGAATGTGTATGTTTATATATGTTTGTATTTGGTCAGTGTCAACTTTATAAAACGAAGTTTTGCTTTCGAGGACATAATATTACAACATCATTTCGGCTGAATGAAGTCCACTGCTGGACACAGGCCTCCCCCAAAGATCACCACAACGATAGATATCGGTGTGTTGTGGGCTCATTGGGGGGTTTTGCCATAATCGCCACGCTTGGCAGACGGGTGGGCGAACGCAGTTAAGTTGTTAATGTACTCAAAGGACGCTGATGCCCATCCTCCGGCTAATCCCTTAGTCGACTTTCACGACACCCACGGGAGGAGATGGGGTGGTGATATTCTGAGCCGGCACCACATTATTTACTAACCATATTACAACAAATATAAGTAATTAACTTATGCATGTTTAAGTAATTTACATGATATAATGAAAAAAATATTATTCATTTTACTTTTATTGCAAAAATGCACATCATGTAACATGCAGGTTGGGATTGTCGATGCCCTTGACAGGACGTGCACCTTAACTGTTGACTTTTCATTAGTCTATTATGCCTATCAAAAACATTGAATTTGTTTTTTTTAATGGAGGGACGAAGGGATTCTTGTTGATGTCAATTTAATCAGGCAAACAAATGTATTGTTTCTGTAAGCAGGAAAGTGCCAGTCTTTTGCTGGGCTAACCAGGAAACATGGGTTCGACACGCAAAGGCCCTTTAGACAATTCACGTTACAATAATAATTATTGTAATATAAATATAAATTAAGTACGAAATTATAAGTTACCGCTGTAATTTAAAGCCTTATATAAATTTCAAAGTACTAGGCATTCAGAACTGTTAGGCGTTAGCTTGTACCTGACTCAACCCTGTAATGCTCGCGGCGTCCCACACGACCCGCGATTGATTCAGACGAATGTCCCTCACAAAGGACCACGGGGCGTCACGCTATAATCGGGCGCCGCATCTTTTCTAACTCATTTTTCTCGCTTGGGGCGCGGGCGAGTGGGTGGTGGGTGGAAGGCACGAGGTTTCATCAGCCTGAGGGGGCGTCACGGTATTAGACAAGACACAAAAACGATGCCCGACGGAGAAGTGGGCTAGTAAGTTTTCTGATGACGGTTATATTTACTATAGCTGCTATATTATAGGTATATCAGTATAAATACTTATGTTACACGCGTTTGGTAGCTTCGTATTAGGATTAAATACCTACAATTTTCGTCCGCCCTAAAAAGAAAATAGGTACATTGCTTGAGGTCATTTGTCACCATTCATCATATCATATCATCATATCGGCCATTTATATGTCCACTGCTGAACAAAGGCCTCCCCCATAGATTTTCACAACTGTGTCATCATTTTGGGGGGTATTTCACCATTAATAGACAAAATTAACTGTATATATCATGGAAAATTTGTCTTACAGTAAGGAAAACTACATTATTGTTGAAATAAAAACAATATCACATACAAAATATAATTTTACTGTGCGCCTCGGTCATGTGAGACATCAGTACCCTACAAACTTGACTAAAAAGAAAAAACACAGATAGCAACAATGCCAACATTAATTGCAATAACCGCGCAAAGCTTATATTATGATGGAACCTAACGCAGAAAATATCTTACTAACAAAAAGTTTATGTTAGACCTTTTTCGTGTGGGGTCTCCCGAAGGGTCAGTCGAGCCCGTCCATAAGAGGGTATCGTCCCTTCGACCTCCCAAAAGTGCCTTATCCCCCCCTCGGCCCCCGCATCGCACTGCGACTTGTAAGATTGATTGGGGCTCCTTCAGTCCATTGCCAACCACCCTTGTGGGATATTCGACCCTCCCCCCTTTTTTCTCGGGTACTTGCAACCGGGATATAGATTAAATGGAACGGGTCTGTTTTAGATGGAGGCTTTAAGGTATTAGGGTGTTTTACTGTTTATAGAGATCGTTTTGTTTTGTGTTTCGTAGATGTATCTGTGTCTGTTTAATGTCATATTTGAAATAATAAAACTTCTAATAACGTTTTATAAATAGTTATTCTTAAACTTTCGCGAATTGAATACATTTTTTATTCAAGATAGTATATGTCCTATTCGCGCTTTGGGGGGATCCTTTCCAATCCTCCCCGAGAAGTGCCTAAGGGGGCGACCTTTTTACAGCCGCCTTCCCTCCGCTAGAGGGGGTGTCCGCTTTACAGTCATCCCCTCCGTGATGTGCCTAAAGGCGTGGCTCCAATGGGCTGCTCTAGTGTGATCTTACGAGGACCCGGAGCCCCCCTTCGGTGCCGAAGATGACCGCTCCAGTGGTTTTAGCCGGTAGGATTCCGGCATACCCCTTCGCTTTTCCCCGGGGTTCCATGTAGAATTTCCACTGGACACCATTAAAAAAAGGACTTAGTCGCGCACAGATTAAAATAATATTTTGACTAACTCGACGATCAAGTTGCATTGATCGTGGTCACGAGTAGGCTCTAACTGACATTAATCTGTACGCGAATAGATCCCATATAATCTTAAAATCATGTTTTATAAATAAATTTAAAGGTTTCATTGATTCATTTACCTAGTATGTTTTAAACTTAACAATAATATCGCACATACATTCCCCGTACTCCCTCCACACTTTTTGTCGTTAGTATTTGTAAGACGTCATTATCTTGTGAGCCAAAGGACATCCACAGCTGAACAGATGCCTCCTTCACAGATTTCCACAAATTATTGTGTCATTAATCTGGGGGCGCCACGTTTGGAATGTGGGTGGGTGAACGCAGAATGGCTGCTGTTCTCCAGACGAGACGCCGCTGCCCATCGCTCTGGGGTGCAATTCCTTAAGCTCAAACATCTAAACATCCTTAAAAACAGAATCAAAATAACGGTGTAAAACCTATTTCGGAATTCGCTAAGACATGATTGAAGCTATTCAAGGACACATTGCAGAAGGTAAGGCTTGAGGACCAGTTTTAGTGAATACTAAATCGGGTTATTACCAGTATTTCAATTCTGCATTCAAGGGTGTATGGATGTTTGAGCTTAGAGAATTGCACCCCTGGTTTATTGTCCCTAAGTCCCTTTATACGACATCCACGGGAGGAAATAGAGTGGTTCTATATTCTTAATCCGGACACCACACGGAGAGATGTGTAAGAAGTAGCAGATTAAATAAGTATCTAGGCAATAGAAGTACTTATACTTGCCTAACACTTTGAACGGGTCTAAAGCCTATGCATGCCATTGTTATAAGACAAACTGTTCTTCATAAATAATTTATTCATAATTGACCTGAATTCCATAGCTATCAAAAGTCATATCATCATATATCTTCATATCGGCCATTTATACGTCCACTGCTGAACAAAGGCTTCCCCCATAGATTTCCACAACTGTATTCTCATTTTGGGGGGAATTTGCCAATACTCACCACGCTTGGCAGGCGGGTTGGTGAGCACAGTATGGCTACCGTTTCCCAGAAGGGACGCTGCTGCCCATCCCTCTGGTTTAGATTCCCTTAGTCGCCTTTTACGACATCCACGGGAGGAGATGGAGTGGTGCTATTTTCTTAAATCCGGACACCAAACAGTCATTCGGTACATAGAATAGAAAATGTTAAGGGCGTCATATTCCGGAAATTAAGACCCCCGTTAATATTTTAGATAATTAACAAAATCTTGTCGCCCCACGCACACATGTCTCATCCAGTCAGTCCAGACACGCGGCCACCCCATTTTTTCTCGCCGGGCGCTGTTAATAACACAACAGGCTATTTTATTCGTCTACCGCCACTTGCGGCCGTGCGACTGCTTTGATGTCAGAGATTAGAAGTTTGTTTAGCTATGCCCGTGTTATTGTAGCAAATCTGTATGTTTGATATGTTTGACGTGTTTAGAATATGAGGTTTTTGGATATATTATAAAGGGAAAGTTAGGAAATTGGGAATTTCTTAATATGATGAGGGTGATACGGCCGAACACTGAAACGCGAAGTACGCTAAATTCTGTGCTTATTTTGTTTAATTTTGATTTATGTTTAGTGTAATTTTGAATTCGGAACCGGTTTGTTAATAATATATTATTTTGGCACAAGAATGCACAAAAATATAATTTAAAAAAAATTATATTAAAAAAATTGAATTCAATTTTCAGCCGAGATTTACTTTTTAACGTTCAAGAATACTCATGATCGTTCTATTAAGTTATACTTAAATCTTGTCTATAGATCGCCTGAGGCAATGTTTGCGTCCAAATTGTTAATTTACTTTAGCTTCTGTGGCATAACAATTTAATTCACTCCTGTTAAAGTTTAATACAAGCTTTTGTAAGCGGATAGGTTACTTGGACTAGGCGTAGGTCCTCTCACAATAATTTTATTAACTTTTTTAACTGTGTCAATGACTTGTACTGCCTAACCTGTACACTGAAAAGACTGTTACAATAGGTTTAGATTGTTTTATACATGTGAAATGTTGATTTAAAAAAGATTTACTGAATACTTTTTGACGGCACGGTTGGTGCAGTGGCTGATACAGTCGGCTGCTGCGCTCCGGGTCGTGGGTTCAAATCCCGCACGGAACAAATATTTGTATGATCTGCACGTAGTTGTTCCGGGTCTGGGTGTAATGTATGTGGAATTCATGTCTGTAAACACACCCACGACACAGGAGAAATACGAGTGTGGGGCAACGTTTTAAAAAAAAAAAAAACTTTAATATGGCGTAATCAGTAAACTATCATTATAAGCAATCATTTAAATCCAAACTGTTGCATAATCGCATTGACGCCATTTTAATTCGCCTCAAAACTCCTCAAGATATCAATTATCAAGTTATTCAAAAGCTATCCATCTAAAACTGAATTTATGTGCGAGTGCGTGTGCAACATGACCTTGAGCGGTGACATAATTAAGTTTAGTCCCCCAGCGATCGATTTTGCGTTTCATTACCATGAGGGTCCGCGGAACACCCGACAGCATCTGTAGGGTTGCTTTTATAAATGTAGAATGACGTAAAAACCGAGCGCGTGCTACATATTTTAATTTTTATCATTATGTAAATATAGTTTGTATTTGTTTGATGACTGATTTCTAGTTTTACGTTTATTGACATAGTATTGTTTTGTTTACGTTACGTGCTATGTTTTAGTCGATAGGATTGTGACGTGCTTAGTTAGTAGGTCAGTCATGCGAGCCATAATTAACATTTTACGAGTAAAACAGAAATGAGTAAAAGCAAAAACGTATTCTTTTTATATTGCCGTGTGTTATAGTGAGTGAGTAAAAACGGGATTTACTGCCTTTCTGGCAGCACGTTTAATTCAACCAGGCTAAATTTACCCTTACACCGTGCCAAGTCGGGTTGAAGAGCTAGTCGCAAATAAACACGAGCTAAAGCCCTTGCGCCACGGGGGCGGGTGCCAGCCAACTGGCAACCACCCCGTTGTCATTTACCCTACTTACCGTAGCTACCAGGCGAGCATAACACCAACGGAGAATTTTAACGGAATTAGTCGCGAGGCTGCTTGCCGCCTGCAGGGCGCCGTAGTAAATTCACACATGTACCTAGTAAGGCGAAGGGTAGGAGTTCCACCCACCTCCACGCCTAGTTTTAGCGCCTAGTAACTAGTAGGCACGAGGTGTCTACACGCAATGCCGCAAAAACATTAACTAAAGGAAAATATTTTTTAGTGTGTTTATTAACCTACATTGGCACACAGATTGATAGACTGTCTCGTTATCAAGTTCTAGCTTTAGTGAGCTCCTGAAAAAAAGTTAGCCCGCTACTTTACTTGTTTTCTTACAGAAACACGAGCGACTATAACTCTGCATTATGCTTTGATAGAATAGTAGGTACAGATACTTGTACCTTGTACCTATAGAGGACTACTTATTTTATTCCTAAGTATTAATTAGCAAAACGTTTCAACATTACTAACCTTAACCTTTGTAGAGGACAAAGTAGCTAAATATGCTTGTTCCAGGAGTGGTTCTCGTCAATACCAATAGTAAGTAATTTATTAGTAAGTAAGTAATTTATTTTCTTACCACAATAATGAAAAAGTTGCAACAAAATATAATAATATTGCTTAGTTATAGTATTATTCAAATGTACTGTGAGATACTGGTACCTAAGGTAGGGTGAAGCCTGGGTTTCAGGTCACCAGGCCTCCACCCCAGAGGTCCAATTTTGCACTTTTATAAACTGTACCAATAGTTTTTTTTTCATTTTCTTCTTCTTTGCGTATCATTGTTTTGATATTTTTTTATTAAAAAACGTTACCCTACACTAGGATTTCTCCTGTGTCGTGGGTGAGTTTACAGACACAAAGTTCACATACAATACACCCAGACCCGGAACAACAACCTGCAGATCGTACAAAAACGAAAATCGTATGGGAATCGAACCACGACCCGGAGCGCAGCAGCCGACTGTATCAGCCACTGCACCAACCGTGCCAATCTGATTCTATTAAGTATTCTCTTGTTAAAGTTATCTTGATGAATACTCTCCAATACTTTGATATACCTAACTTTATCAGGCCCCGATACTGGTTGATTTTGTCCTTTATAACTCAGTTATCATCTTGCATCCCATGAATACGCACTTTCGCTGCAGACAATAACTTGGTATAACAATAAACTCGCTGTTCTAATAAAATGTATATATTATGGTTTTGATACACCCAATATTGACGATTTATCAAAATGCATTTTCAATTTTTCATATCTTTTATAATAAAACAATTTTAAACGGCTTAGATAGATTATTGTTTTTTGTTTAATTAATTTTCTTTGTCTAAAATTAAGGCCTAGCCTCGTAGCCTAAGTTACTCCTTATAATATTAGCTATTTGCCAGTGAAAGTCCCGTCAAAATAGGTCCAGCCGTTTCGGAGATTAGCTGGAACAAACCGACAGACAGACAAAAAAATAAAATTTGTTTTTTGTTATAAGTACCGTATTTACTTTCATATGCATTTAGTAAAAAGTAGTTATTTTAACATTACAATTACAAACAGACACTTAAATTTTTATATTTGTATAGATTATAGCCATGCATAAGTGCACAAGCTTTTTTGCAATAGGTACCTGTTGTGATTTCTTACTCCTAGAGAATTTGGGTATATACAATTGTTTATATCTCAAAAATGTTCCTTGTTTATTGAGGTATTACAAGCAATTAATTAAATCCGCACCTATTCTCCAAAATCATATAGCAACTCTGCAGAAGCAGCGTGCTTCAAAAAGAAAGAGACAGCTTTGCAGGTTGTTTTTTTTTGGAAATTTATTGTAAAGGAAAAAGCAGCTTAAAATTCTCTTTTGATTTAATTTTCATGCACTTTTTATCATTATCATCTTATATCGGTCCACTGCTGGACGTAGGCCTCTCCCAGCGTGCGCCACAACACCCGGTCATTAGCTTTCCGCATCCAGCCGTGGACCCAGCAACCTTTTTTGGGTCGTCCGTCCATCTTGCCGGTGCGCACCCCACACTATGTTTGCCCATACGTGGTCTCCACTGTAGGACTTGTCTGCTCCATTGGCTATCGGTCCTTCGACAAACGCGACCAGCCCACTGCTACTTCAGCTTGAAATAGAAAGGTCATAACAGGTAGGACGCACTGGTTGAAAAAAATTGTTTTCCGATGGCGGAATACAAGACTACGACTCAAAAATAGTCAAGTTGCGTAAAATGATCGTAGCAGTTATTATACCAGGAGCACATGAGCGCTAACGAGTTATTGCAATTTATGATTACACTGTAAGCAACTTCTTGCGTACTTTGTAAACTGAGTGCGCTATTTGTGTTTTAGTATGAAATCTCCTGAGCATGAGAAGCTTTTATGGCATATGTACCCGGTAATAAACGATGGACATAGACTCGATTATTCTATGCATAGAAAAATATTTCTTGTATTTTTTTAATATATTTATTTTTGTATTAAGTATTCAATTAAAAGATGACATGATGAAACACTTCCAGAAAAATAGTGTTCCGGTAGATATCGATGAGCTGCATAGCTGTTATTGTGTTACACATTTTCGTCGCCTAATACAAAATATAAATCCACCTGTAACACTTGACATATGATTATTTACTTATATTTTCATGTACAATGGTGGTGCAGTCAGCAACAAAAGAAACTGAAAAATTTAGTTTTTAAACATGGGATTATTTGGAAAACGAATTAATGCACAGTATAAGCTTAAAATATTCTCAAATAATTAGTTACCCAGTTAATGCCGTGTTTAAAAAATCAATAATATTCAGCTAGTTTTATTGCTGACCGTAAACAAGGCGCATTGCCATGCCATGCAGCATTCTCTGCCATTCAACCTTTGGATTGAAAAGAAACGCATTGAAAGAGGTACAAAAAACAAAATATTAACACTGATCATAGTGTATGTTCCTACATAATAAAAAAATCTGTATAAAGCACAGCCCTTAAGTGCCGAAGATGACCCCCCAGTGGTTTTAGCCGGTATGGGTCCGAAATGCCCACCCATTCACCCTTCCCCGGGGCGATGCAAGTTCATGATGAATTTCCACTTGGATAAATAAAATAAAAAAAGTTCCGAAGTTTACGATACTACGTTCGCTCGCTGTCGGAACAGGCAGTGTCCGGATGGGGTGGGATGGCGTTGGCTGTCAGTCTTGACATAGTCAACGCCATTAACTCTATCCCGTGGGGTGCGATTAGGGGGGCGCTAGTCCACCATCAGTGCCCCCCCTATCTGCAGGGTATCATCGGGGCATACCTGCGCGATAGGCACGTTCGCTACGTGGGCAGAGACGTTAGCGTAAAGCGAATGGAGATCACGTGCGTGGAAAGTCGCTTACGATACGGTTCTGCGTGTCGTTCTCCCCGCTGGCGTCAGCTTAGTCTGTTACGCTGATGACACTCTTGTGTTGGCCGGCGGGGAGTCCTTCGAGGGAACCATCCGGCTTGCTGAGCAAGCGGTGGCAGTTGTCGTGGCCGAAATCCACGCTCTGGGTTTGCGGATAGCGCCTCACAAAACCGAGGCGCTATGGTTCCACAGACTGCCGCGGAGCAGGAAGCCTCCCAGTTCGTGGATACGCGTTGGTGACGCGCAAGTCAGGGTGGGCCGGTACACGAAGTACCTGGGGCTCACCCGCCGCCGCCTCTACGGGGGAGTCGTGCGGTCCGTGGCCCTCTACGGGGCGCCTGTTTGGTCATCTCGACTTTCGGGCGCTGCAGAATCCACGGTATACAACGTAGAGCGGCTATACGGATCGCACGAGGATACCGAACGGTGTCCTTTGAGGCGGCAACTCTGTTGGCGCGCTTTCCGCCTTTTGATAGTAGAAATCGGTCCAGCCGTTTCGGAGATTAGCGGGAACAAACAGACAGATAGACAGACAGACAGACAGACAGACAGACTGACAGACAGACAAAAAATCTAAAAATAGTTTTTTTTTTTGTTGTAGGTACCGTATATACTTTCATATGCATTTAATCAAAATCTGTTATTTTGATATTACAAACAGGCACTTCAATTTTATTTATTTGGTTAGATATATAGGCGAAATATATTCATTTTTACAGCGTCACAGAGTCAACCAGTGAGTCAGTGACGAGTGTAAATATATTATTCCAGATATTACCTTTTCCTTACATATATATTACATTTTTAAATATGATATAAAAACAAATCATATATATATTTACAAATATAAAACATAGTAACCAACCGGCATCGGGCACAGGGTCCAAGCTGACGGTGGTTATGGCTCCAGTAAAAGGAACCTCCTCACAATGCGAGCCGTATCGAGGATAACTGCTTTCTGTATCTTCTGCATCAAGCCCTTGATCCAGCCACATAACGAGAGCCTCTCTAGATGTTGGTCGAGGCTCTTGGCAGTGAGGCCATTGGCTGTCACAACTATCGGTACGAAGATTGCAGAATCCACATCCCACATGTCGACAATCTCGTGTGCCAAGTCTAGATACTTTATTCGTTTATCTTTCTTGGCTTACACGAGATTCTCGTCATGCGGGATGGTAACATCAACAATCATCGTACGGCGCTCTAATCGAGATCGATACAACAACAACACAACTTTCATATTTAAAAATGTAATATATATGATAGATATCACCACTATGTCAGGCTTATTGGCAACAATAGTCGTGTCAGTGATTATAGATCGATCCCAGTACAACATGACATGGCCATTTTCAAGAACTGGGTCGGACACATACCTTTAATACGGTACCTCAGAATCCACAAGGTTGTATTTAGACCAAGTTGCTGGTTAATGATTTATTTATTATTATGGTTACGCAAAAAAGTAAACCACCAATTCCTCGGAGATCAGTTAAATAATACATAAAATCAATACATACATCGCAATCTATCCATTTTATATATTAAGCAAAAACGGTCCGACTAAAAATCGAGGCTTGCATAAGTTATCTGGAGGTCCCAATAAATGTTTTAGGGGTGCGTAAATCATTACTGAACCTGCTACCCCGGCAATAGGCAATAGGCAAAGGACGCGTCCGCGAGAAGCGAAGACATGGATAAGGCATTTATCTTCAATTATTTTAAAATATATAATTAATAGAATTACGTTGTTACCGTATTAATTCTGTGTTAATTAGGATGAGGGATCCGAGCTGCAGGATTATGCCAACAAAACTATGATGCCTAGTACCTATCGCATATTGGTTTATGGTTTCGAAGAAACAAAAAGAATTAGGTATAAATCGGATCGGGAAAAAAGGGCCTCGAGTGGAGACCGCGTAGCGGAAATCGCAGCGTGGGACGACCTCAAACGAGGTGGACAGACGATCTGGTGAAGGTCGCTGGGAGTCGTTGGATGCGGGCGGCATGTAACGGATTGGTGGGAGGCCTTTGTTCAGCAGTGGACGTCCTATGGCTGATATGATGATGATGATGAATCTGATTGTAGCAGGAGATTGAGAGATTGATTATTATCATCTCTCTATAAATTTAATCAGTTTTTGGGTTTTTGTAGGTAGAAGAAAACTCTAAAATCTATTACTAAATATACATATCTTAAAATATATATTGTCTTGGATTCCGGTTATCTTCATGAGGTAAAATGAAAGGGGAATTTAGAAATTTGCAGTAAGCCTGACCGTAAATACAACATAGAATTTTATTCGATCATCTCTTCGGGTTAGTTTCTTCCAAAACTGTTTATTTAATTTAATTCATAACTAGGTTCCATTCAAACCTATTTGCTATCACTTTTTGGTAACAAATTTAATTTAACTATTTAAGAAATATTATTAAAATCTGCCGAACATGGCCTTATATGAATTTTTTTGTAAACTTATTTCAGTAGAGTATACCTATGAGGAGCGAACCTACAGTAGCGAGGAAATTTATGTGATCCTGGTATCAAGGCGCGGCTAGCCCAGGGCATCGTCACCCTCGGGAGTCCTTGCGACGTAAAATCCATACCATCCCCTATACTGCGTATTAACAGCCTCTCCCTTTTAGTGCTATATCTACAAATCATCTTCATATATTTTATGACCGCCTGGTATTCTGCTAAAAATTGATAGTTATGTTTCTTTTGCTTTAACCATTCACATCTGTATTTAATTCTTATTTATACAAAGGCCCCATACTAGACTCTTTTCGGTCTCCTTCGATGGATTTCTTTAATCTAAAGGGAAAATGCAGGTGACAGCTTCGTAGGTTCCTATATACTATCCACTTACTACGAATAACATAATAAGTTATTAAACATCTAATAATATTGGCCATCCGTGTGGTTTCCGGATTAAGAATATAGCACCACTCTATCTCCTCCCGTGGATGTCGTAAAAGGCGACTAAAGGAATCAAAACTAGAGGGATGGGCACAGTAGCCACTTTGCGCACACCAGTCCGCCTGCCAACTGGGGTGAGTCATTCGAGGTAAACATGAATAGTTTCTTCGTGAACACTAAATACGGTTTACATTTTTTATCAAGTTAAGGGTGCAAATTATTTCCCTCGCAGATGACGTCACGGGTGACTGCTAGTACTTTTATCATATATCACATTATAATTTTGCTAAAGGCACCGCTTTATCTCTATTCGACGTTGTTTACTGTATTTCTCTTTACATAACCGCGTAATAGGGCGCACCTCAAATTCACATAATCGTTTGTTCTAACTTGTTATAATAAACCGCATACGACTCCTATTAGTTTCGGGTTCATAGAATTTCTTGAACAGCGGAGGCAGTGGAGTAACCTTTAGCTCGAACATGCGAGTACTTACTATAGTATGCTGAGT
Source organism: Diloba caeruleocephala (assembly GCA_947459985.1). Taxonomy (NCBI): domain Eukaryota; kingdom Metazoa; phylum Arthropoda; class Insecta; order Lepidoptera; family Noctuidae; genus Diloba; species Diloba caeruleocephala. The sequence continues at coordinate 6,064,431 of OX381627.1, read as the reverse complement.
AGTGGGTTTCGTCATTACTTCATACTCAATAATGTTACTTAAGATTATATTTAAATATACATACGCATTATTTTGTTCAGTGTGTGTATAAATTTATTTATTTTTATTTTATTTTTTATAAGTAAGAAGGGTTAGATTGAGCTCTCTCATGTGTGAACGTTTCCTCACGATGATTTCCTTCACCGTTAATGCAAATGATAATCAAATTCTGATCCGCACGTGAATCATAAAACTCAGAGGTGCGGGCCGGGATCGAACTCAGACCCTCCTGTATAGAAGGCAAGCGTTGAACCACTAAGCTATCACTCTGTACGACTTAATAGTTGTATCTAATTGCATGTACGGCTAAAAACAGTTATTGTAGATACGATTCAAGGCGATAACGTGGGAAACAGATGAATAATATATTATTTGTTAGAAATAATATGTTAGTAAGTATATAATGAAAATAAATTAATAGTAAAAATTTTTATTTAAACCTGCTCTTAAATTCATACATCATTAATAATAATAATAATGTGCAGTATAATAATGCGTCCAGGATGCTGGCGGAGCTACCGCGATTTTGTAGTGCTTCGGGAATGTTTGCTGAGGCGAGGAATGATAGCTATCATGCTATCATCCGGAAGCGGTGTGCCTCGATCCTTCGCAGAAAGAGTGCAAGCTCCCATAGCATACTGAGCACACTGTGCAGTAGATGGGATAGTCCGATGCTGCGTCATTGACTTCACACGTCTACGAGTATAGTATTTAAATAAATATGCTACATGCTACGTGGATAGTGTGTGGTTCGACTCCAGACCATAGCATAAGATTATTAAGATCCTAACATTAGTGTTTTAATGTTTTTGTTTACTAACACTGTATGGATCTCTGTAGTGTTAAATAAACGATTATTATTATTAAACTTAACATCAGGTTATTTCTATAATTTTAGTGTATTGTCATCAGAACTGAACAAACTTGGTATCCGTATAATGATACGGATAACTTTGAATAGGATAGGTATTTATTTATTTGAATACACACATCAGCCACCAAATATCTACTGCTGAACATGGGTTTCTCAATGACGACTTCGATGCGGTAATAAGGTAAAAGGATGGCAGCATCCTCCAATATGCTAATAACAACATACTGCGATCGCCAACTCCAAAACCCCCCAATGAGCACACCACACACCCAGACAGGTCGTTGTGGCGATCTTTTGGGGGGGTCTGTGTCAGGTAGACGACTTTATTCGACTGAAATGAAACAAATGTCTATGGAGGAACTGCGCTTATTCTACCTATTTAATGAGAGAACAATAAATAAATAAATGGTCTAAAAAGATGTTCGATTCAACCTAAGATCTCCGTTAATCAATTCAACTCTACAAACTTGTCTCCTGCCAAATTATTTAAGTACCTAAATGACGTTAAATTAATCTACTCCACAGCTTTCTGTGTCCATTCCCTCAGTTTGATAGACGTGGCAGCAAAACTTTTTCTAGGGTCTCGTACTCTTTTCCCCCCGGACCCCGTGTGGGGGCTTTTCTATTAAATAATCATTTCGGACCCCGTCCCATAGGTGCGCCACTATTACCTCTACGGGCTAGTACTCCTCATGTTTTATCAGGGCCTGGTAATTACGCTGGTAAGATAGCTGAGCAGCACGCTCTGCTGGGCTGGGATCGGCAGAGCTCTTGTAATGATAATATGTTGGTAATAGGATTATGTTTTCAAAATAATTTCGTCATAGACGTTTTAAAGACCAATCAAAGAATTATTGTATTATTTAATCAATATATATTATACTATTATTAGAACTGAAAACGGGATATTTACCATGTTTTTTATTTGTGTTGAGTTCCCGATAAAAATATAAATATATATATATATATTATATTTCTGCACTTCTTCAATGTTTGATTGTTTTTGTATGTGAGAGAGGCGAGGGCGGCGTGGGGGTCTTTAAAAAAAAGAAATACTAGAGATGAATTTATCAAGAAGATCAGGATTATACAGAAGTTACTGTACATATGTTATTACTTTAGCAATTCTCACCTCAATATCAATACACAAATAGTTTTCTTTCCTAATAGTTTTAGCTAAAAGCTCATTCTTAGCATTAACAACGGCTACATTCAACGCACTCAGATTTTTTACTGGAGAATAACCTTAAATGCGGAATCCAATACACCTACCTTCGGTTGTCGGGTAGGGTCGGGTACCTATCGAGTCATACGGGGTTCCGAAACTGCCTCACCCCATGCCTCTAGCCCCCAGAGGGAGTGGGAGGGGCGAAACCTCTTAATTATTGTCACATATGAATTATTTTGATATTGACGCGTGTCTCGACCTCCTCGTTAGCGTCCCTTTGGGTTTCTTTTGAAATTACTCGCTAGCTCCGTGAATGCTACGCTCGCGTGGTAGCGCGAGGATTTTTGCAGTGGCTTTTGTGTTAAGGTAAGGCACTCTTTATTTGATACCATCCTGGTGGAGGAAACATGAACCGACTACAAAAGGAGGAGGTTCTGTATTCGGTGCGTATGTTATTTTTTATCTTGGTGACAGAAATCATCACCACAACGGATGTTTTCAGTATACTCCCACAATCATTCCTGTATGGTCAAGACTTATGCTTTCGGTATTTCTGCTTTAATATCTACAGTATATAAATAAAATAAATGATCATTCTTTATATTAACAATCTTTTTATCGCCTTTGTGATAAATAATATTCATGACAACAATATTCGTTGATTCAAGCTAGTTTTTTTTTATTTATGCTCTGGTAAATAGGTAGTTCAAATCTTAAACATTTTTTACAGAAGTACGCAGTATAGTTAGATAGTCTAGTTATTCATAACAGAACTTTACTCAACTTGCATGTCGATAAATTACGGAACTCTATCTAAATTGTATACAAACTACGTGTCGTGTCACATCCACAATTAAGCCAAGCCTCGGTCAACCGAAGTGCTACCCACCTAATAGTAACTTTAATTTTCCAAATTCACCTGCCGTTTATGTAATTCACCCCCATACATGCGCCCCCCTGGACGCGGGGTGTCTAATGTAAGGCCAGGGGTGGCACAGGCGACGCTCACGAAAAGGAAAGGGTGGTTCTAGCAATTTTTTTCAGATTTTTTCCCCTCCCTTTTTGCCCGATAATACCCTAATGGTCGCTTGCTTCCTTTTCGGTGGATTTTTTTCCGCCGTCGAAGATCCAGACGTATTTTTTACTCGCTTGTAATTTCCTCGTTTCCCGCCGAAATGAAAAATAAACGGTCAGGATTTTTTTTGTATTGGTGCGTGATTTTTGAGGTCGTGCGGTCGGCTAGCCTGCCGGGGGCTGTGGTGTATGAGTGTGTATTTTGGCTATACATTCAAAGAATTCGTCCGTCTTGCAGAATGATCCACCGCGATTGTGTTACAAGTAATAAAATAAGTTAAATACAACTCTCATTCTCTGTTGAAATGTATGGGCATACGATAAGCATACTAGCTTAAAATAAACTGTCTTGAAGGGTCGGCTACATAGATCGCGCTGTCGGTAGTGTTAGCAATGGCATGGGCCCGCGGCCGCAATATTTAGATAGGTTAGTTTAAACAGATAAAGCGTCGTGGCGGGGTAGGCCCCGCTTGGTATCCTGATGTCAGGGTGAAGTTTCTTAATATAATATGTCAGTTCGCTGCAAAGATACGCGGGTCCACGCCGCCGCTTCTGATCCGCGTTCTGTGTAGCGAAAATAGAGGCGTGTAACTAAAATGAATCATATACAATTCATTGCAAAAATCCCTCTAGTAGACATACATGCGAATACATTATTATTACAGAGTCAAATTGTTACGCTCCAAACGTTCAATTCATCCCAAATGGGGTAAAAGTGTTTCTTCGTTATTCTTTCATCATTTCGGCCAAATAAAGTCCACTGCTGGACACAGGCCTCCCCAAAAGATCACTACAACGACCGATATGGTTCTGTATGCTCATTGGGCGGTTTTGCCATAATCGCCACGCTTGGCAGGCGGGTTGGCGATCGCAGTTGAGTTGTTAATGTACTCGAAGGACGCTGCTGCCCATCCTCCCATAGTCGCCTTTTACGACACCCAAGGGATGAGATGGGTTGGTGCTATTCGTAGCCGGCACCACATTGAGTGGTTATTATTCCGAATAAGTTATAATGCCAATTATTGTTTCTCAAGCGTAGTTATATACTATAGGGCGTTATTTTTTTGTTGCTGGTTGTTATGATTTTATTCAAAGTTATTAATTAATAAAAGTTGGTACTAAAGTATTAATGCCTAACTTGTTGTTGTTGTTAGTAAAGACAGCCCGTAAATGATGCTATAGTAAATGCTATACAAACCTTGTGGCAACTAAGAATTTCCGTGTGTTCAGGCGTTTTTGCTATATTAGAACTATTATTAATATATAATATTGGCTTCTATTGGGATCAGTAACAATAGCTCACAACATAGGACCCGTAATTAAATATAAACATTTTTGCACCCGTGGTGCTTGGCCACTGGGCTTATCCTAGTTGTACACAATTATTGTGACTATGGCCTATAGTATTTCCGCTGTCTCCTGCTTGCTACACGGAGGGAAGTGGAACGTGTATTCTTTCCTTCCTTTTACTTTTCTGATTAATTTAGTTGCGGGTTCCAAGACAGTTATTCGTTTCTTGGGGACACACCGAGCTTCATTGATCGGTGTTCTTTCCGGTGGTCGCCGTGTATATCCTGGCTTACGAGAGTTGCAGTGGTTGGGAATGTGTGGCGGGCTGGTGCCATAAAATAAAAGTCCTTAAATGACAATGTATCCAATGTGGAGTCAAGCATTATTGAAGGGCGTCACGGAACCCTTGGTCAGTGTCCCACACGCCCTTGACCCCTTTTATGTCACATTGATTAGAGATGTATTTCCAAGATACGAAAAAACACGAAGATGCCTTTAACAGAACTATAAAATGTTATCGGACATCAACCTCTCTATTGCTACACTATAAAATTAAGTCACGGATTGTCCCCGGTTGTGTAGGAGTACTATGGAGTATGAGATGGAAACTATAACGATAAGGTCTATTGCAATAGGTGTTATATAGAATGAAGCTTAAAGGAAAACAGGAACAACGGCGTCTGCTTTCAACTTATATTTTGAAACTGTGGCAGACGGTGACTCGCCACTCACAAGATGGGCCGCTAAATGGCCACCACTACAGGCGGTAGGAAGCAAAACCGCTGTTATTATTATCCATTGCCGTGTCGCCGTCGGTATAAAATATGTCAATATCAACTAATCTGTTTAGTGATCAATTAATGTATAAAAATAACAAGTCTTTGTGTACGATACTCGTAAGATTTTGTATTAATCCACCTAAAATATGTATGTACGATTTGTGTGTTTTTTTCATTATACTTAATTTTGTGCGCATTTCCACCAATTTCATCGACTACCGCTGCCGAAGGATAGTCTCGGGGAGTCTCACATGCGAATACGAACACATTACTTTTATTTTGGTATCGATAAATTTTCGTACCGGGTACCACCCTGCATAATGCATGCAGCGAAAAAGTAGGGAAAATAGAGAAAAATCGGGGAAAATTTTCGCCCCCTCGTCGGGTTCCTTGGGCACCACCTACTAGGCAAGCAGGGGAGCGTAGGAGGTTACCGTCCGCCAAGATTAATACGGTACAGTACGACCGCCCGACGCCGCAGCTTTCATTAAAAATACTGGGACCCTGATGGGTTAGCTTGCAGACTTGTGCCGCCCTGTGGCGCCGTCTGCGGTTCTGTTCAACACGTACAAATAAAATGGGAACCAAGCATTTTCTTTTTCCTTGCATATATTCACAACGTAAAGTTTTGTAACGAAACTTTATCCAGCAGTAGTCAGGGGTAGGCTGGGTTGAGACTGATATTCACAAAGCAGTAATCTAAAAAAACTGAAGTTTTTTTAGGGTAACCACATCATTACGGGTTTTTTCTTGGGTTTTCATGTTCCCTTACTAGGCCCCATGCTTGTATTAAGAATCATTTGCCTGTAAAGTATGTTTGCTTATTTTGCATCTTTCTTTTGTATGGCTACGAGACAGTCAATTGGTTGATTATTGCTACGGCGTAGCAACTCCTACGTGATTAGAGAGAGTGCGGTCGTAGTGGGCTCTACGAGTTTGTTCTTGTGTCATTATTACGTAAAATATTTATTTAAACTGAAATAGGATCAGGATACCTACATCAACAGATTTATCAAAAGTTTATAGATCGAATCAGTTTTCTTACATTTTTTGTAATTGCTAACGAGTGTTGACAGACCTTTAAATATTATTTTTAGATATCATGATCATACATGAAGATATTGAATGTCTCTAGATGAAACGTGAATATTATAAAGTGCCAATAATTAAGCTAAATAATTATAGCCAATGCTCCAGGGGCTCCCATCAAGAGGTTGTGCGTTTAAACCCCAACCATGGTACTATCGACATAAACCCAAAAGCATATTCCACTTAGAGGGAGGGGTTAAAAAGAACTCTAGTTAAAAGTAAGCCAATTTACAGGCCACATAAAAAAATGAGCTAGTAGAAATAATGTCAATATTATTTTATTCCGCATCCAAGTAAAACCAATCTAAAATAAACACAGCCAGTCATTAGGATTCCATCAGTCACAAAAAACTATGTCCAGTCGCCCCTCTTGCATGCTCCACCGTTATTATTTCTTAGCTCTGCACACCCTATGTCCCCCTAGTCGTGCTAAGTACTAAGCGGGCTGTTTGTAGGCAAAAAGTAGAGCTACCCTCAACCCCCTGCCGGTCGCTCACGCTTTTAAACCTCAAGCGTCCAAGTGCGGGGAATATGAAATTTTCGAAATGATAAAGCCGGTAAATAATAACTAGTAGTACGGGCACGGCCGTCTAATGTACTCGCTGCATAAAAATCTTATATTTTTACTAGTATTGTTCGGTTTATTGTGGTTAGCGTCTTTCTTGTGAGACGCAACTCTTTCAATAAGTAAGTATTTAAAATTGTGCTAGTGTGAATCCTTTATATATATAATATAACAATAAATAATTAAAACCTTTATTCGCTGACCACTTATACAATTATAAATTTGTTTCAGTAAAATTACAAAAAAAGTAAAGTAAAATAATAATAAGAAAACATAAAAGTTTCATCAGCAACCAGTATGTTGGTCAGGTTGTCCCTTGACATAGGCCTCCCCTAGTTCCTTCCAAATGTCCCTATCCCGAGCTAATCTTCTCCAACCAATAAGAAAGTCATCTTGCCATCTTTTACTTTGACGTCCTTTTTTCTTTTTCCATTCCTGGGATACCATTCTATTATGTCCTTTGTCCATTTTCCCTTTTAATCCTTTATATGCTTAATTTCAAATGACTAAAGTATGCACGGCTTATTCTTAAATTATTATATTTCCAGTGTAAGCTGTTGATGTCATTGTATGAGCTTTATTTTCAATGAGAGGTCGAACTAAACTGGATTTGTATAGCTTGGTGTGTAGCCGTGTGTACTTACATCCGTTACGAAATTGTGGAAATGTGGGAGGCCTTTGTTCAGCAGTGGATGTTCTTCAGCTAAACTAATGGTGAAGAAACCGTTACTATTCTTCTTTCTTCCTTCCGTATTATTGATTAAAAACAAAAATAGACAATCGATTAAATTAAAATCAGTTTATATGAATTAGTTCAAATAATTCAAAATGGAAAAACGCGAAAACCATATAATTAATTAAACCAAAATAAATACATCCATCAGAATTAACATACTAAACAGTAATAATAACATCTATTTATTATAGTCATCATTTCGGCCGAATGAAATCCACTGCTGGACACAGGCCTCCCCCAAAGATCACCACAACGACCGACATCAGTATGTTGTGTGCTCATTGGGGGGTTTTGCCATAATCGCCACGCTTGGCAGACGGGTTGGCGATCGCAGTTGAGTTGTTAGTGTACTCGAAGGACGCTGCTGCCCATCCTCCGGCTAATTCCTTAGTCGACTTTTACGACACCCAGGAGGAGGAGATGGGGTGGTGGCATTCTGAGCCGGCATTTATTATAGTGATAGCTTTAAATTGATTAACGTTAACAAATCGATTTTTTTGTTGAGTTTTCATCGCTACTGTATTTTTTGTCTCACAGCTCCCGGTAAAACATTTTTTAACCCTCGTTGGTATAGTTTAGTTGTGTTCATTCTCCATTGCTATATTAATATATTTCTCGAAAACTCCAATTCTTAAATGTAAGCCAGTTTGCGGGCCGCATAAAAAAGCAAGCAAAATCAGTAATTCCGCAGACACTTACTGATTTTGCTGGACTTGTAGGACCTTTATAACCGAACACGAAAAAAAATACATATTGATGACTAATCTGGTCTCGTTTATATTTTAAGACCGGCCCGTTGATTGGATATTGACACCATGGATCGCTGTATAAATTGTAGTATAGCGACTAGTCGCTGTAATACATTAGGCGGACAATGATAGAATGATGTCGTCACTCGTCAGTGATTCAAAGTAGGTTGTTATTACTTTTACTAAATCTACCCTAACTCTGTTCTCATCAAAATACGCAGATTTTTTCTATGATGCTTTGACAATATGTTAGCTATAAATTGACACTACTTTCACCTTGTTACACCCGGGCTCAAGCTTGTATAAATCTGTCTCCTTTGATAAATGACAAGCGAATAAAATAAATGAATTTATAATAAAACAAAATTAACAAAAAATATAACATTTTTCTGCACTCAGTACCGGGGCAGCAGCGGGGTTCGTGTGTCTGCTTTCACATTTCCCACTCGCAACGTAAGGCGGGGTACGGTACACCCCCACCGCCCGCTGTGCTTCTGGTACCTACACCCTGCTTTTTATACCTTCCTGCCCGTCGAAAGTAATCAATTTGCGACTTAATTAATTAAGAAAAAAGCTTTGTCGGACGTTTAGTAACATCAAATGACTTGTGTTATTTTTTTATTTTGTTTATTAAAATATGACTAAATTATGTCAGTTCTTCTATGTATTCAAGTTATTATTAAGTTCTTTGTAACATTATATTTAATTTTATTAGAACAACGAATGAACTGAAAATATAATGGCATCGTATAAAGGCAAGTATTAATTGTGGGCGTATATCACATATTCCATTTTAAAATTCGCGCGTTTGATATTTACTGAACAAAATAATAAAGGAAAAGAAGAAAAAAGAATCGTATAGCAAATATATAGTAATTCCTATAGTGCATAAACAAAAACGCGCCTACTGAAAATATTCCGCTTTTGTCATTAATTTCGTGATTATCAAACGAACCGGCTACGACTCTGTGAACTAAAATGCTTATAAAGCTCACTATAACTTTGAAAGGCCCCAGTCAGCGCGCAAACATGTTAATTTACCACTGGATAACGCGACCCAATTCTCCCTCATCCTAATTCCGTACAGTTTCCACACTAGCAGAGCTACAAATACTTTTCCTTTAGTTTCGTTTCACCCGATATCGTCGTTATCTAGTTAGCCCGGGTCGACGAGGGTCCGAAGGGTCCGGGACTAAGTATCAGGACCGCATAGGTAGGTAGGAGGCTCGCGTGATGCCTGCCCCACACCCGCCAACACTATTTATAAACGTTCGCGATACGCATTGCCAGTGAGGGATTGTGTTCTCGCACACTGAAACCAATTAGGGCTTATGTGGTCCTGGTAATGGTATTTTTTCTTCATATATTTACTCTTTATTTTTCTTGTGTATTGTTTGTTGCCTATTTGCGGGCATCCTGTCTTCTGCGAAGAAAATAAATAACTTGCTGCCCTGACCTATAAAGGCGTAGCATAGTTACAAACAAACAGCAAAATGGGACGCATTTTATGTATTTTTGGAATAGTTTGCGACAAGTAGCTAACTTATTCCGAATATTGTTTGTTGTATAATTTTCATTACCAGAATGAGAAAGATTAAATTTTTTAATGTAAAAAATACTTGAATTTCTATTCATCTACTTCATCACATCATCTTAAGCCGAATTAGGCCTCCAAATATCGCCACAACGACCGGTTTGGGTGTCTTGGGCGTTTATTGCGGGGTTTTTCTATAATAGCCACGCTTGGCAGGCGGGTTGGCGATTGCAGTTGAGTTGCTAATGTACACGAAGGACGCTGCTGCCCATCCTCCGGCTAAACTCATTGTCGCCTTTTACGACACCCACGGGGTGAGATGGATTGGTACTATTCGTAGCCGGCACCACACGGCCTATCTCGATTAGCCACTACTAATGAGTATAATTATCCCTGTCATATAGATTCAGGATATGAGAGCACTAATACAATGAATACGGCAAAATTTATGAATTTAATTAACGCTCATAAAAATGCCTTAGCCCTCGTTTATCGCCAGATTACAGGGGACTTCATTACACTCAAAATGTATGAAGATCACAGTTTAATCGGGCAACCAACTGAACCAACGTTTAAACTTAAAAATATAATGCTGGCATCCTCCACATTTCATATGCCTCCACCTACCCCTATATAAATTTTACCTTAAAAATCCGCAAATTCGGAGCTCTGGCACGGTCGCTAGACCTTTTCGAAAAGGGTCCACCGAACCCACCGAAAGGGATTTGCTTTGGGATCGAGGCATTCGGCCCTACACTTATACAAAATGTTCAATACGGGCCCACCCCGCGGACCCTCGGGGTCTGAAGGTAGCTAGCCTGTGAGCGTAAACATACAAGTTTGTTGCCTACCCGATGGGCTATTATGTAAGTGGTTGTCAGTTGCCGCGACCGCAATCACGACACAATCGCACCAATTCGTTCTGTGTAACGTCTTTTTACAAGTACAATGTGATTTTCTAGGTTACCTTGATTGATAGATAACATTAATGGCATTCAATAAAATTCCCTTTCATAAAGATAATTTGTGTAAGTGTACTGGAATAGGTATCATAACAGCTCATAGATATCATTATCGTCATATCAGTCACAGGACGTCCACTGCTGAACAAAGGCCTCCCCCTTAGATTTCCACAACGAGCGGTCACATGCCGCTCTCATCCAACGACTCCCAGCGACCTTCACCAGGTCGTCTGTCAACCTCGTTGGAGGTCGTCCCACGCTGCGTTTTCCGGTGCGCGGTCTCCATTCGAGAACCTTTGAGCCCCAACGGCCATCAGTTCTACGAGCAATGTGCCCTGCCCATTACCACTTCAGTTTACTAATCCTTTCAGCTATGACGACAACTTTAGTTCTTCTACGGATCTCCTCATTTCTGATTCGATCTCGTTGAGAAATACCAAGCATAGTTCTCTCCATAGCTCGCTGAGTGACCTTGAGCTTTCTTATGAGGCTCATATATATGTCTGTTCTAAATTAATCTCATTACAGAACCAACATTAGAATATGTCAGAAACACATAACTCATCAACATAATGTAAAGGTTCATCATATTATCTAGCTATGGGACGTCCACTGCTGAACAGAGGCCTACCACATGGATTCCCACAATAGTGTCGTCGTCTTGGGGGGAATTATGCCAGTACTCCACCACGCTTGGCAGGAGGGTTGGTGAGCGCAGAATGGCTGCTGTTCCACAGAAAGGACGCTGCTGCCCATCCCTCTGGTTTAGAGCCTTAGTCGCCTTTTACGTGCTCGGAGCTGGAGTGGTGCTAAATTGTTGATCAGGTACATAATTATAAACAAAATTGACTGATTATTTCAGACATAAAATACAAACTATTTGCACACAGAGTACTCAATTTGAATACAAGTACAACTTGCTTGTATTCAAAATAATCAAAAAGACAATTTAATTAATTAATATTCACAAGAAATTATACTATGCATCCAAGCTGCTTTCCAAATTAATCTTAAAGGCGGTTCATAGGATTGCACGAAAACTGGTCGCGCAGAAAATCACTATAATGGACTAAAAACTGTTCAAACCTTTATAAATTTGCTTCTTGATTGTGAATGTGAAATAAAATAAAGTAACATGATTACATGAACCATGGCTACATAGGTATTTGGCGGGTAGCGGGTCAACCATCGACAGCGGTCAGCGAAATGCGAACTCGAGGTAGCAGTTTCCCGCGACTCTACTCTTCTCTATATAAATAATACTAATCGTCAATTCTCTGATACACTTTTTTGGAACACCATTTATTTCTTTGTGAATTAACTGTCGTTATAAGATATTGACACTATAAAAGTTTTTTCAAAATTATTTAAATTAACGGAATATTTAATTAATAAAATTAAAAACTAAACTTTTGAGACAAATTTTATAAGATCATAACATGCATGATTTTCTGTAATTATTGTTTGAAATGTTTAAATTCATAAACAATAAAGTCAAATTGTTTTTATTCAGGTAAACCATTTGCTGGCACTTACGAATAGTCAGAATTTAAATAGTTGCACGGTTCTAAGTCGTTGGTCATATGCAGAAACATATCAAGAAACTCCATGGATATAATCTTTTGAAATAATATGTAAATGTATTACAGTCTTCAATATACTCGGATTCAGAACACAAAGACCATCAATTGAGTACAAAAATATTGAATGTATTGAGATTAATGAAATCGTTTAGTGATTGCAGATGGAGTGGACTCGTAGTAGTTGCGTTGATTTATTGCGATTATGGAAACGATATGCTTGATTTTAAAAGTGGGAAGCGAATAGCGATTCGCCGTGTATTCCTCCCCACTTCCGCTCGCCACGTCTGGTGTAGCCTAAAACTGTAGATTTTTTAAGTGTCTTATCGTATTCTAATGGATGATTATTATTTTCAGGTGAGAGGAAATCACGTATTGACTGCACTATGCCTCTGGTGGCTACATTTTTATGTCGGTAAGTTTGTTGTGAAAAATTAAGATTAGTGAAACAGGTTTTCCCCCATAGTTGAAATGGAAATTCGTACAATCTCTCAGAGAAAAGTAGGATATAGATAAAGTACTTGAATGTAGAAGGCGAAAGATGGATCATATGTTGTGGCGAAACTTGAGAGAAGCCTACGGCTGAATTAATTAGCTATATATGAAGTACTTACGCTGCGAAGCTTATAACAATCACTATGAAAACACGAATCTATACGGTTGCGTGATTTGTATAATTATGCCTCAATAATGCTCTTATTCGAATGAGATTGATCAATCAAGGCAATTAATACCCTAACTATTGTTTAAAGATTTTTTTTAATGATCTTCGAGAAGCATGCATCAATTTAATGTTATAAAAAGGATTTAGTTAAGATATGATAAACTCAAAACGTGCATCGTTATCTGGTTTAAAATAATTTCCGTTATTTAAAGTTTAATATACGTATAAAGTGTTTTCTATCATGTATGTACGTACACAAAGTCCCGAGACATCGCCAGTGTTAAAACAATTTGTGCAAAACACTTGTCAGCAAGTAATATCACGTTTACATAAATTATACAAAGAGTATCACAAATTTACAAAATGTCCTAAGTACAAACACTCACTAAAACTGCATTGCCTAAATAAAAAATACAGTAGTTTTCGCACAAGCGCTAAGGCGTACGAATGCGTTCTACGTACAGGGGTGTCGGGAAAAAGTTATAATAACATTAATGTAGGTTCTTTTGACAGCTCGCCGGTCGTCGTTAGCAGCCCTGTGCTCTGTATCTTGTCATAATCTTTAGTGATGTGGAATATGGTCGATAGAATTTTGTTCGGCGGAATAACTATCGACTTACTTACTTTAATGAATTGCAAGGTTCGAAACGATTTAGAATATGTAGAAGTTCTACTGAAACATATTTTTCTAAACTACAGGATTCAAAAAAGTTTCCTCTTCAGCTGCAGTGTAAACAAATACAAGTACAAGTATTTTCAATTATTTTTACTACAGCATCCTATTACTTATGAATTCTTAGGAAAAGGCCAATTTTAAAATGTACATGTGACCTAATAGTACTGCCAAGCCTGCATGTATGCAAAGATGATTATATAAGGGTTTTGGAAAATCGCGTCTTTAGTTACCTACTGCCTGGCTCCATTGAAAAAGTGTGATATTACGTGTGCATATTTAGTTAGTTCGAGATAAGCTCAAAAGTTAATTAAAGTTTATGAATAAATATGACAAACAATTACTTAACTGTATATTTAACAAGAAACGTTCATACGTTAACCTTATAAAAATATCGACTCACAAAATTATCGACACAGCACCAACCCGAGTCACGCCGCATCACTAATTACGGGCGCAGACGGCGGCGCCGGGTCGAGCCAAGGGTACACGGTCCTCTCGACAGAATTTTTTCCCCAACACACCCGCTACCCCACCGGATGGGGAGGGGGTTTCCTGTCCCTCCCAGACCCTTCTTAACATTTCCCTGGCTCGGAGGCACAGAAGGAAGATGCTTCGCTTATATGGAACCCTGGTACCTACCGCTCGGGTTATATACTTTTTTAGGGTCGGTCAGACCCTTTGAGGCCTTTCTCACGAGTTAGGGACCTACATATTCCCTTTTCAGGCCCTTGTTGACCTTTGTAGGTTTAGGCCGCGTTGTTTCGTCGTTATATTATATAAAAGTTTCAGATTTCTCTAGTGAGGGACGCTGTTGACTGTCGCCGTGTGAATTTTCGCAACTATTATAGTGTTAGGTTTAATTGTGTTGGTATGTACCTATTACCTTGTTTTTCAGGTTAACGCATGTCCATACTTATAAAGATCTTGTTAAATTTCAGTCTTGAAAACCTTTAGTAAATGAGACAACTTGCAAAATAACTTTCTATGTAACAACAATTAGTTTTAGTTTTCTCTACGAAAACAAAGCCGATTTAGTCGAAGTTCTTGCCTCATTCCTTGCAACTATCCAATCAACCTATCATAATGATCGACTGTTAACTCTTTTGTTACATGAATTAGATAAATTAAAAACTAACTAATGCTTATAAATAACATTACATTACTTATTATTCAGTATTCGCTATAAGAGGGTTCCATATATTTTTAATATAACTTTATTTTACCTTCATTTGTTAGGAGCGTGCATGAAGGCGCATGAAGGTGGTCACTGCTCAATAATTCCTACGACAGTTTGACAAGCGTGGGCACACAGTGGGGTTTCTCGCTCCATTGATGTGAATTGTGACGTGTCATTGCAGCTTTATACGTGAAGGGTGCAGTGGCGGAGTTACTGCCTCTATTCGTGAGTTCAATTCCTGCATCAGGATTATGAAGAAATATTTATTCACTATTTAAAGTTTAAACGTTTAAACATTTTGTAAGGTTTCTTTAACAGAAAATAAATTTATATTTATATTTTTTTTTGTTTATTTTGAAATTGAGATTTGAAATTCCCCATGAAACTACTGGTGGTGTAGCTTGATAGTGCCGTGGGCAAGTAACGAAGGTATTCTATTTGATTTACAAACAGAGAACGGCACTGTTGGTGCAGTGGCTGATATAGTAGGCTGCTGCGCAACGGGTCGTAGGTTCGATTCCCGCACGGAACAAATATTTGTACGATCTGCAGGTAGTTGTTCCGAGGCTGGGTGTATTGTATGTGGAATTTGTGTTTGTAAACGCACCCACGACACAGGAGAAATCCTAGAATGGAGCAACGTTTAAATAAGAAAAGAACGCTAAAAATGACAATGAGGGTTATTTATTATTTCATAATCACTCTTATTAGGGAAGCCCTCTTAAATTCTGTTTTATGTACAATAACATAAAACATATGTATAATGTACGAGCACCACCTGTACATACATTATTTTTTATGTTTTGATTTCCATATAATTTGGCTGGCGATATTTATTTTACACGACTAATGATTTGTCGGTTTTATGGATGAAGACCTCCGCTCAGCCGTGGGATGTCACACTGGCTAACATTTAACTTTATAAGGGGGATGTTTATTTTCAATCAAATTGTTGAAATAATTTGAATTGTTTCAAAAAATGACAGGGATATTACTCCAGAGTCCCGTTTATTCAGGCATTAAATATTTTCATTGCGTTATCAAGTGAGAGACTTTAGGTGATCGTTTTTGAAAATATGAGGGAAAGCATGTTTTATGAACGAAATTTATTGTTTTCAAATATCAATATGAATTACAAACAGTAGCAAGCAAGCAAACAAGAAAACAAGACCAGTTGTTGTAAGCAAAGTGGATCTTGACACAGCTCAGAGAACAGGCAGCTATGAAGTTGAGCAGTGACGTCATACATAATATTACTTCGCGAGTTTTATGACAGCTAGATCACGTGATTAGGTCCAAAACGAATAGCCAAATTGCCTAAAATTGTAAGTATGGTCCAAGTAAGTTAGACCTACATATCGTGTAGGTACGTCCCAGAGACTTACGTACACGATATGTAGGTCTAACTTCCTTTTCAAGGTTCCTTGGTAATGAGTAAAATGTGTTCCAAATGAGTTCAGTCACATATCATATTGCTTAAAACATTTTCAAATAAGTACGGTACGGGTGCCATATCAGACAGGCAGAATATAAAGACGTATTCTCAATTTGCATAACATGGTATTATATACATATAATGCATTTGTAGGGGAATCTTATATGTTTCAAGAAACGATTGATTTGAAAAGAGGTTAGGAAAAGTTACATTTATGTTGGTTTACCTAGTTATTGACATATACATTTAAAGTCTTAAGGTAAAAATAAAATTACTTACTACTATGACAGTACATTGAAAGACTGTAGACAATTTACTCATATCGTTACCAGACAGACACGACAGCCGCAATTCAATACAGCGTCCTCAGATATTATCTACATTTGACATTTCGACTCTGAGATTGCAAACGAACTTTGCTAAGTCAGTAAGCGCGCTACCAACTTACTAAGGATTATACTACTTTAATATAGCGTTGCGACCGTGTGTACCTCCCTTAAGTGCCACTGTCACGAGCCAAAAGGCGAACAAAGTAGCAGAGGCAGTTCCCTCCTACACGAAGTATAGCCTCCGCGCGCCACGGGGGTAAACTTTGATACCCCAAAACCTCCACCCTGCTATGCCACCCTAGTACCCGGCCCACCCTCAGCGGGGCTTTGACGTCCGTCTTTGAGCCGAACTTTAACGGGAAAACCCCAAAATTCAAGTTGGCCCACGTTCCCGATTACGAGTTGGCGATATCTTAGAAATTTTCTGGTCTCCTGGTGCGTCGGACGGCGCGTTTCCGATTTTTTTATATGCGGGTAGATTAGGTTAGCTGAATTTTGGTAAATTCGTGTGTGGAGTTGTTATTATTATTAATTTTCTTTAGGAAAATGTGGTGCCTGTTATACTTCTCTTATTTCCGTTTTAGTGGTTCACGGACTGTTGGTATTAAGTCAAAGATTGATCTTCAATCAAGCTGAAAGGAATAGCTTACTAATTATTTGTAGGCAGAAAGCCTTAAAACAAAACATGATCAGACAGTAAATAGCGATTGAACATTCTCTAAATCTTAATCTTACCATACTTGATTTGCAACACATGATGTGTGAAATGAATTCAAATCATGTTCTGTGTTCTCTAAAATAAAGCGGCTGGCAAAGACAATCGCAATTCAGTCCCAAAATAATCGAAATGAGTTTTCTCAAGAGTGGTGTCAAATAAAAGACATCAACGTGCGACTTGAAATATTATTAAACTGTTTACTTTTAATAACCTTTTGAAGAATATATTTTGTTGTGCTTGATACCTTACTCATATACTATCGTAGAGTCGTTTTATTACAGTAAATCTATGCTCCTTTCAGGATCCTATGATTAAATGATATTATGTTAAATAGTAATACAACTTATCAATAAAGATATTATATTGATAAAAACAAACTTATCACATGAAGAATTATATTATTAATATTCGAAAACTTGGAATTAAAGGTAAGTACATAAACTTTATATTAAAGGTAAACACTCGGCGTTTCTTACTTTATTTCAATTAGCGCCAGTTATTAGTGAGGTGAAAATCTAAGAAGTAATTTCAATGTATTTGACTAAAATTCTTAACAGGTTTGGTTATCAAATTATCGGTTGATTGTTATTGATTATATCTTTAGATTAGTGATGGCATTATATTGTTATAAATACACAGGAGGACGCTATAATTATGTATATCTGCTTGGCTTAATCCTCTAGTCGCCTTTCGTGATACCTACATGTGGACTGGGAGGCCTACTCTTCTTTATGAACCGCACGGCGAACCCATTTATGACCGAAAACGATGACTTTTTGCCATCTTCGAGTATTATTCTCAATAGGAGTGACGAGAAATCATTTAATCAAAACGCTGTTTCCTAGTAAAATCAAGTGTGTTCTTTCGATTGGCGTAGTCAAAATTTTCATGCTCCAGTAAAACAATATGGGCATTTTATGTAAAACGGTAGGTAACGAAATTGCCTCTTTTATTGGTGTTCAATTCTAACTGCAGGTTGGTGCACGTTGAGAGTTGAAGATGTAGGGTAAAATAATCTCCCGCAACCGATCCAAAATGCTGGATTGCATAAAATTTTATATAATTTGTCGCCACGTTTGGCGCAGTGGCTAAGCGATTGCCTTTCTTCGCTATGTGTTGCGGGTTCGATCCCCGTATGGAATAAATATTTGTATGATCAACAGATAGTTGTTCGTGTCTGGATGTTTGTTCTATGACACAGGAGAAACCCAAGTGCAAAGTTTAAAAAAGGAAAACTAAAAAATAGAGCTGTTTTCTTTAATCCTTCTCCAAAAACGAACGCAGTATTATATTCCTCCGTTCAAAAAGGATCTTGTAATTTTTTTTTGTTGGGCTTCTCGCATACATTTCTGGGATCTTATCATTAAACAGTACCTTACATAACGTAAATTCTATATCCTCAAAGATGGCGGCCCCAATAGCGGCTTCAAAACTATAATAATCACAGACTTTTCCATAATTACACATACGAGTCCTGCAAAAAGCAATCTGGATGACTACTAAAACCAAATCTAATGACGCTTTCCCAAATTCAAGATGGCGGATTCAATATAAATTAATGTAAATTGATAAATTCATGGATGAAACTATTGAACTATTGTATTCTACGTCTAATTTTCAAACGGAAGTATACCAGTCTATTTTCAGGTTGGAACATCGTAAACTCTTGAAATCATAATTGAAACGTGTAAACATATTATGTATTATATTTATTTCTATTCTATGCCTTTATATTATGTTTCCCATAACAAAACAATATCCATAAAAAAAATTATGTTGTGTCGTGGGACACCAGGTAGGAACGAAGTTCCTTCGGCTAATGTAGAATCGACACTTATACACTACTCGCTTGTGTATGCGACTGTCGCGCCTGCGCACGTCTCATCTAACGGTTTTATTCCACGCACTTTTTTCCACGGATTTTTTCCACGGATTTTTTCTTACGGTTTTACTATCACATTTTTTTCAGTTCGGTCGCGCAGCAAAATCCCTCCAAGCCTGCCGTAAGGAACTTCGTTCCAAAAAAAAGAAAAAAGTAATTTTTTTGCTACCCTTTCAGTTAAAATCTGATTTTCTGGAACGAGAAAATGTAATTTTGACCACGCCAATCAGCTTCTTCGTCACTCTACACACTATTGAGAATAATGTTCAAAGATAGGCCATGCAATCATCGGTTTCTGGTCGATAATGGGTTAAGTAATAAGTTATCTCATTCGGTATAGTGCAAGTTTTAACTAGCTAGTTTATACCAGTTTTTTCTTGCGAATAACCTACGTACCAGGAGCTGTTCTGACTTTTAGTACCAGAAATACAGAAACAATGAGGAGGTGTAATTAAAAACAACCTACCAGGTTAGTTCCTAAATTACAAGGCGTAAAAGACCAGGAAATTAGCAAGATAGCAGCAGCTATAGGAAGTATAAACAGGGATAGTATTGCGTGATCAGACAGTACTAGGTGTAACGTTTATTTCTGGCCGTGATTTTCAGGTGTGAAATGTTTTGTTTAATCTAAAACTCTTTCGGTGATTAACTTTTTGGGTGTTTTAACAACTAATGTATGCCTTGTGTGAACACATTTTCACATGAATCTAATTATTATAGAAAATGTACAAGATCATTTTGGCAAAAATAACAACTTTAATAAATTTGGGGCCCATTGGAATAAATACTTATTTCATTAATTCTAATTCATCTATTACTCACTTTAGGTTCTTTGTTTTTGCATCTTTTTATTTACAGGCTTTCTTTTGTTCTGTAACGAATCAAGCTATAAATGAACAATAAGAAAACTTTATCTGAATCAATCCTGCAATTGTTAAATAACTTCGCTTCATTCTAAGCACATATTCGTAACTATAAAATGAAAGATATGTTAATTTAGTTATAATGTTCAGAGTTCCTTATCATTATTTTTGTTATAAAATAATAATTGAAATTTACATGTGCCAGTGAGGCAGTGTCAAAAGACTCATAGGCGACGAGGCACTGGAGGCTAAGCTCCGCAGCCTGGAACATCGGCGAAACGTTGCTTGCCCGTCAGTCTTCTACAGATTGTAACTTCGGGGAGTGAGTGCGGGAGCTAAACGAACTGATCTCACCATCTCCCTTCTACCGTTGCACTTCCAGACGTATCGCTATGCTACCGCTACCGATATGTCGTCGTACTCAGCACTTCCAACCCTTCAACCTTCATTATGCGCCCAGCCAAAGTGTCGAACTCCTTGCTAGCGTCTGCATTCCCTGCTACCTAGAAAGAGTGAATAAGCATCTTCTGAGTGCGCTCGTTCCATCGTAGATCTCATGCATCGCTTTCAAGCAGGATTCGAAATTATCAAGATAATAATAAGTCTTGATAATTATCAAAACTGGGTCAAGTTATTTATATTTTTTTGTTAACTAAAAGGCAGATTTTGTTTTTTCACTTGATTTTTTCTGTAATACCACAAAAATACAATTTACAGTACTTACATGTTTTTTTTTTTCACTCAGTAAATATTAATAAGTTATTTATTTATTTATTAAATTAATCAAATGAATGTCATCATCTGATTCCATCGGGCTTGCTGTATGTTCTATTGCAGTTGTTGATTCTCCACAACCTATTGTCTTGATTTGTTGCTATTATCAGTTGAAAATTATCAAACTATATTTATCATGATAATTATCCTTTCGCGAACCCTGCTTTCAAGTCAAGAGCAATAAAAAACAAATGATTACTGAAATAATCAAAATGGCCGTTTTAAGAAATATGCTGATATTCTGATAAAAATAGTCTGTTTATTCGAAAGTTATTATTAAGTTGAAGTTTATTATAAAGTCTTTTTAGTTATATAATAAAACATAGATGGAATCTATACATATAAATGAATGTTTATTTCTTTGTTTGTCTCGTATGCGTTCCTATATCATTCATCCGATTGAGTTGAAATTATGTGGCCGATTAAGTTGTTCTTGGCACTTGCGTTGAAAGTATTTAAGTTAAGGCATTGCAAGGCATTAACTAGTACCTTTATAATTATTTAACCAAGACTTATATCTATAATTATAAATACTGCATTATTTTTATTTCTTTTTTAGTAAGAGCTTCTCTTATTTTTTTCTTTTATGTGGTATAATTACATATACACATCTTATTAGAATAAACTTCAAAGAAAAATAAAGACATAACTTACGCGTGAAGTAATGATCTTTCTGTCTCATCGGCCTAGTAGACCCGAGTGCGAGATCCTAGTTTCGTTAAATTGTTATTAGATTATTCCATTGAAAATTCACAGTAGTTACAAACTCCAAGCGAATTCGTTACTGTGCCCAGTACATGGCTCGTCACCCTTTTTGGATCAAATACTTTCACTGGCGATGGTGGCGTATTTACATTGTCCTGCTCTGCCCAGGCCTTTAGAGAATACAGCCGTGATGTTCAATTTAGCCGTGGGGCTGGAAATCGTTATCTTCTAAGTTGTGGAGTTTATAGGCAAGATATTATTCATACCTGGCTGCGCCCCGCGGTTTCACCCGCTATCATATAGGGACTGTACTTTTTCCGGGATAAAAATAATGTTCATGTCACTCTTCGGTCCATAAACTATGCCTATGCAAAAAGTCACGTCGAGCCGTTGCTCCGTTGCTGTATGAAAGAAGGACGAACCAACTGACATACTTTCTCATTTTTACATATATAGTACTAGGGATTACAACACTAATAATTTTACTGTTCATAATTAGATCATTATTTTTATGTTTTATTGGTGTCCAGTGGAAATTCTACATAAACTTCCTTCGCCCCGGGGAATGGGGACTCCTACCGGCTAAAACCACTAGAACGGTAATCTTCGGCACCGAAGGTGGGCTCCAGGTCCTCGTAAGATCACAGTCGAGCCGCCCATTGGTGCCACGCCTTTAGGCACGTCACGGAGGGGATGACTGTAAAGCAGACACCCCCTCCAGCGGAGGAAAGGCGAGTGTAAAAGATCGCCCCCGGGTACATCTCGGGGAGGATTGTAAAGGACTATTGGGGGGACCCAAGCCACGCTGTGCGCTGTGATGCGCACACGGCGGGACCTGACCACGTGCACGCCGCCGTCTTCTCCTGGCTTGCGATAATTAGATCACCTAGGTATTATAGTTAATCTTTAAAAAAACATAAAATACGTAATCATATAGTTACATGTATCACTAGACTACTTAAAAATATCTTGTGAAAGTGTTGTTTAGCCCGGAATCCTTAACTGGACAGCGAGTAAGACCTGAGGCCAAAAAAAATTCAATATGTACGAAATGTCTTGGTATTTTTTAATATAAATATATATATGGCTATAAGGCACCGGTTCTCTAGTATTCATCCACGCTGTTTCACCGATATAAGGATGAGTATTAATTATTTAAGCAGCTACATTTCCAAGAAATGTCAGCGAGAAGACTTATTAACCCTAATTTTTATGCATTAACATTTAATAATTGTTATATAAAGGTCCTAACTGTCAAGGTAGAGGTGCTTCATGGCATTAATTAAGTCAGCCATGTGTATTATCAATGCATAAGTATAGCAGTTTAAATAAATAAATCAATAAAGTTGCTATTTGAGGCCATTTTTTTACCCTTTTATTACGAAAACACACATACATCGAGAACACGTGCTCTAATAAAATAATAAATATATTTTGTGTTCGAATTTCAACTTAAAATGATTAATAATAAAATTGCAAAAATTTGAGTCGTTGGATGAGAGCGGCATGTAACCGCTCGTTGTGGAAATCTACGGGGGAGACCTTTGTTCAGCAGTGGATGTCGTCTGGCTGATATGATGATGATGATGGTGATGAAATAAGATATGGGAATTACAACCTGTTTCTTAAATGCGATCCCTATAACCCACCGATTATCACTTTTTTGTAAAAACCTATCTACCTGTAGTATTGCTGAAACACCCCCAGTTCGTCTGCGTAACAGTGTCAGATCAAATGTAGGGTGACAAGCCATACGCTTCGCGCATTTCAAAACTTTGGTCTGTTACTGAGACTCCCAACTGAAAAAGGTAAACACTCTACCAGACCTGAATGAAGACATAGGAAGGTATGAGTGTTCTACCATATTTTTACTTTATTTGACCGTGCATGTAATTGAATTTAGTTCCTTAAATACAGTCTTGCCAGTATTCCTCTAACGGCTGAATCTGGAACGCCACTCAATATTTAAGACCCACTCAACTGTTTCACATGAGACGCCCGTTAAGGTACAATTTCGGTAGGATAACGGGCGTCTTTAAATTGTTTTTTAATAATGCCATACACTAACATTTCAGTTGGATTGTGGGTACAGTTAACGGATATAAATCTCATACGCACAAACACCCAGATCCGAAGCAACTATTGTAAATGATACAAATATTTGTGCCATGCGGGAATCGAATCCGCGACACGTGGCGCCGAAAGCGTATGAAAAAAACCTGGGAGCATCACCATGATCAATAAGCTTGCGTGAGCGCGATAAAATTCAATTACTTTATCGCTTCAATTAATCATTTAAATGTTATTCTAAGACTGTTTGTCTAACTTTAACTTGAGTTTGAGAACCTTTTTCGTTTTCCAATGTTAGGCAAACCTCACGTCGAGGTTTTAGTAGAAAATGCCGGTTACTTTCCATAATTTATAATGTTATATTAAAGGAGTTTTATAGGCAAATATAAACGGCAGCTGAAAACGGGAAAGGGTTTTTTATTATTTTGGAAATGCCTCAGCCTAAGGGCGTGAAAGCAAAGCTATCTTCGGTTTACGAGCTCCCGCGTTTAAGATTGGCTTTACACTTAATGAATATTGGTTATTTTAATTTTGGGTATTATGGGCTATGGCCGTGCTTGTTATAAGATTATTCTGGAACATTGGTCCTAATCATTTTTATTTATAACATAATAAAGCGGTCCTGAGGACCAACTTTTGCCAAACGATTTAGCATGTAGCAAACAAACAAAAAAGTTATACTATTTGTATTGAGTTATTTTTCTTAGTTTACTTGATCAGAATACCTCGAGGTTACTAGGCAACGACCCATGGGAGGTGCTATTAACTACTTCGTAAATAAGCGAAGTAATACTGGAAGAAGAATTACCGGCTGCCCGCCACTGGCCGGGTAAGGCAACCGGATATTTCTTTTAGCTGTCCAAAGAACCCCCCGGTCATAATGCCCTAGTGGGGGTGTAGGGGGGCAGATATAAAGATACAGGCCCCCACTTATCCCGGGACCATACCCGGTCCTTTTGCTTTTATAGGGGGTGTGTATAAAACCGAATCGCCCGGTTTTAGCTGTGCTGGAGTGTTACGAGCGGGGCCGGCGGCGGCGGCGGTCGCATTATGCCGGCGGAACGAGACTATATCTGATGTGGCTATGGTGCTTTGGTACTTATATACAATGTTTAGACGATGGCTTCGCTCATTTATTAGTCTAGCGTTTCAAATGGTCAATAAAACCTTAAAGGCTCAGTAATAAACGGAAATTAGCCGAGAAAAAAGACGCAGGAAGCGCTTTTTGTTATATTTGTAGCTTTGTTTATTATCAGAGGATAGTACTAATTTGTTCCTTTTGCATTTCTATAACTTTAAGTGCCTAGTACTATAACAAAACACGATCCTTCAACAAATTATCTTCATTCTCTTATTTCTCTCTAGTATAAAATAAACATGAAACAATTACAGTAAAAATCTGTATGCATGGTGCTGTCAAAAATAATGATTAGAATTGTACCTTTTTAAGAAATTTAAACTATAAGGCGAACATGATTTTTATTATACACGTACACATATATGTTGTTAACAAATTAATTAACTAAGCTTATCACCGTCCACTGCTGGAGTATACAAATTCGCCATCTTCATCATCCGAAATACCCCAGCCGTTTTGTTTTAGATCATTATTCTGTGCTGTTATAATTCTGACGTATCCAGGACACGCTCGCTACGTTTTCATGTTCAGTATTGCCCGTCCTTCGAGCCTTGGTCAACTCGGGGTGGCGATTGTAACCTCGAGATATTAATTTATCTTTATTGCCAGGGTGACATGTGCTTATAAGATGAAGGTAACTATGTTGTTTCATTATTCGAATGTCGGAGGGCCCGGGTGGCGGAGTGAGGGGGTGGAAGCCGTATAAAAACGACAATTTCCTCTAAACGCGCCGCGCCCGCGCCCGCGCCTGTCGCGCCGCGCCCTCCGGTACTAATTAACTGCCACAGTGGTTATGTCACCCTGGTACCCCTGTTTGTAGGGCGGTGTTCAACGTTTTTTTGTCTGGAGGTTGACAGCTTGACCTTTCCGTATAAAATCGTGAATAACAATAATACTGAACTGGGGGGTTCTACGTAAAATATGTTTACATTTCTAAAAAACATAGGATTATTATAGTCAACATTATTTAATCATGTTGTTTCTTTCCGCTCCTATTCCTAGAACTTAACTACGCTGTGTAACAGAACTGTGTTTTTTGAGTTTCAATTTATTTTCGCCTTGGCGCCATCTTATATAAAGCAGTCTTTAGGTCCGCTTTACCTAATGGAACTATAGTTAGGTTAGTTGTTGATTGCTATCTGAACTACGCTCCCAACATACACATGTTGAAATGAACAACTCTGCAGTAGTAGTGGTTAGTAAATCTGTTATTACTTCGTTTGATTCAAACTTGACGGCACGGTTGGTGCAGTGGCCGATACAGTCGACTGCTGCGCTCCGGGTCGCGGGTTCGATTCCCGCACGGAACAAATATTTGTATGATCTGCAGGCAGTTGTTCCGGGTCTGGGTGTATTGTTTGTGGAATTTATGTCTGTAAACGCACCCACGACATAGGAGCAAATTTAGTGTGGGGAACTTTAAAAACACAGCTTCATAATCAATTTATATCACCCATTTGTCCAAACGTATATCGTTTTTCAGATGTACAACATCTACCACAGCAGAAGTATCAACTAATATACTTCATCATTTCGGCCGAACGAAGTCCACTGCTGGACACAGGCCTCCCCCAAAGATCACCACAACCACCGATATGGATGTGTTGTGGGCTCATTGGAGGGTTTTGCCATAATCGCCACGCTTGGCAGGCGGGTTGGCGATCGCAGTTAAGTTGTTAATGTACTCGAAGGACGCTGCTGCCCATCCTCCGGCTAATCCCTTAGTCGACTTTTACGACACCCATGGGAGGAGATGGGGTGGTGGCATTCTGAGCCGACTAATATACTTATCTGATACGAAATCTATTTGAGTAGAGCATTGTACACATACATAACCTATATAGACCACATAGGTAGGTTATACATATAGGTACACAGTATTACTATACAGGGTAGTATGAAGCGGACCAAGTTACACCGTTTGAGGATGCCAGTCTAAGCTCTAATAGTACCTACAGATCGTATGTCCAAGATATTGGCATATCAGGTTATCATAATCTTGAACCGTGTGGTGCCGGCTCAGAATGCCACCACCCCATCTCTTCCCATGGGTGTCGTAAAAGTCGACTAAGGGATTAGCCGGAGGATGGGCAGCAGCGTCCTTCGAGTATATAAACAACTCAACTGCGATCGCCAACCCGCCTGCCAAGCGTGGCGATTATGGCAAAACCCCCCAATGAGCCCACAACACATCCATATCGGTGGTTGTGGTGATCCTTGAGGGAGGCCTGTGTCCAGCAGTGGACTTCATTCGGCCGAAATGATGATATTCTTGAGTCAATCAAGACATCTATGAAAATCATCTGTCTTGTAAGACTAAGAGATTTTGAAAATATGGACCTAACTATCTAGATGACTCGAACTAAGACATTTTGGAAAAATGGACCTAACTAAGCTTTAATTATCTAGACGACATTATAAAAAACTGGGGCGTGTAAGCGTTGTAATTATGTCAATAGTAACTTAGGACCATTATTTGTAATAGTATTGTGGGGGATGTTCAGCAGGGACGAGGTGCTGATGGGTATGATTTAGTTTTAGGCAAGCATCGCTAAAATGGAGAAAGATCGAAAAGTTCAGAGAATCCATTACATTTTAAAGTCGGTTAGCCGGAAAATATCTATATTTCTTTGGTTCGCTTTTCAACTAAGCGGTCTCTACTTGGCTTGATCCTTTGCATGATTGAAGTTTAATCTGTTGAATATAGTATAAAATGACGAATTTATACATTTTCTGTTCTTTTCTATTGTTGCGAGGAAGACGAAGGGGGGTTATAAATAATTTATTAGAAGAACACAAGTACAATTATCACAAGACATATTTATTTCAAAAGGATTGGAATATTGTTATTGTACTAATTATCTATGCGTAAGTTTGGAGGTATCATTAGCGATATAGTACTTAGAAAGCATAATATCTTGGAAGAGGCTTGCAGAAGCGAACGGAGGATAAACTTTATTTGGCAGGAATAGGTGATAGTAATGATAATATTCTATGGCAGTTATAAAGTCGTGGACACAAGGCCCCGTAAATGACTCGAGACCTTCATACATTCGCATGTCTTCGTCCCGCTATGCCTAATCGCTACCGTGGTACATTATAACCATCATCACTCCAATATGGACCTTAACATCCTCTCTTGAGGCTTTAAAATAGATTACCAAGGCGGACCTCAGCACTCCTTATATGTACCTGTTTAGTAGTTAATTATTATGATCGGTTAGTTGTGTGTGCGTTGTAGGTAAACTGCAAATTAGGTCACTTTGCGAACAGTATCATATTGCTGGTTTCTAAATTGCATTAGCAAAGTTTCAACGTTCAAAAATTGTCTGTTACATGTTCTTTTATTATTATTAGTCCTATTTGTGTCTTTCAATAGTTACTTATATGGGTGTAATCTATCTGCTACGCATTTCTTCATTGGCTCATCGTTAAACTGGTAGAATGGACTAAATCGGTTTCATACAATCGTTGTTATTGATGTTGTACGGCAAACGTACACCCAGAGATGGATTTCTTATAAGCTTACAAACACAACCGATGTACACGAACAAAAACATTCCCGCTCAGAAGATCCGGACCAACACAATATACATATAATTATTACTGTATAGATCAACTGTTACATATATAGCCTATAACTGTACGGGAAATGTCTGCACCTGAATTACGTTTGAGACAAATGTTGCAGACAGTAAGCGTCTTCTAAAGTATCTTTTTGATTTAATTTTTTATTATAAAACGTTGCCCCACGCTAGGATTTCTCGTGTCGTGGGTGCGTTTACAAACACAAATACCACACACAATACACCCAGACCCGGAACAACTACCTGCAGATCGTACAAATATTTAGCAGCCGACTGTATCAGCCACTGCACCAACCGTGCCGTCAAGATTTTTAAGAAGTTTAGATCTAACTTGCCAAGCTTAGTCCACAAAGAAACACTTACCTGGTTGAGGTAGGGGAGGAGGTAGAGGTGAGGGGTCTATTAAAGAGAGAATGATTGGATGATGAAATGCAAATAAGGAGAAAGAATGTGTTCTTACAGCGGGGTCATATGCATATTTATCTTATTTTTGCGTGATTTGTTATCACTGCTGGGAAGAAAACCCCTCCTTTTCACACAATACTTTTGGGCTGGTTCGATCAGGGAACTACTTACGCGACACAAATACCAAACAACAGCGAATACTAAATTCGGTTATCACCGTTATTTCAATTCTGTATTCAAGGATGTATAGATGTTTGAGCTTAGAGAATAGCATCCCTGATTATGGCAATACAGCATGAGCATTAATTGTAGCGGTCATTGGGAGGCACATATTTCCCCTTTAATATGCACCGACACTTTATGTAATTCTAAAACAAAGATCTCTCTTCAGTAGGGAATGCCGGCTTCGTCTAGATTTATTGACGACCGAGTATTTCTTGGAACCTACTTGCTAACATAAGTGTACTAATAGTTTGGGCTTATCCTGTAAATGTGAAAATGTGTACTATTAAGTAACTAGTATTCTGTAACTTATTAGTTTTTGAGTAGGTAGGCGGATATATTTGGGCCGAAAGACGCGTTGGGAGACCCATGAATGAATTATAGATTTTAATAGATACGTGACTCTGTAGTGTCTACATACCTTAGAATATAAAGACAGGCCGTTTAAGATTTTAATAAGTCTTAGTGAAGCTATTTAGTTTATGCCGTGTGCACCACCCCATTTCTTCCCGTGGGTGTCGTAAAGTCGACTAAGGGATTAGCCGGAGGATGGGGGCTTTGGGGGAGGCCTGTGTCCAGCAGTGGACTTCATTCGGCTGAAATGATGAAAGCTTATTTTTCTTCCGGCATGTGACCAGACCAAAGTTGTCTTTCCATCTGCGACTTGAATGCCTGGATACTATCGGGGCTTATTAGCAATCAGGGTTTATTGCATTTAAGCCGAAAAATGTCCACTGCTGGACAGAAGCCTTCCCCAAAGATAGCCACAGCGACCGGTTTGGTTTTGTGTTGTGTTGCGGGGTTTTGCCATAATCGCCACGCTTGGCAGACGGGTTGGCGATCACAGTTGAGTTATAAATGTACTTGAAGGACGCTGCTGCCCATCCTCCGGCTAATCCCATAGTCGTCTTTTATGATACCCACGCGGTGAGATGAGGTGGTGGTATTCTTAGCCGGCACCACACTGAAAATATTTATAATAAACTGCATGAAATTCAATTATGAAAAAAATAGTACTTCAAGTTGTTTAGCAAATTGTCGAAATTCCATGCAATACCTGCAGCTGTATTCATTTGCTCTCTATATATGTAGCTATACAGGATGCGGCGTCTTCACTGACACAGAGCCTCACTCCGGTCATACTATCACGCTATTTATTGCTTTATATGAGCATTGGTAGCATACAATCATTGACATATTTTTGGAAATTTGGGCACGAAGTGTTGCTTTGCCATATCTTAGATACGGAGTCTACCGCTGTACATAAGCTTCTCCTAAGTGAAACAACTCCATCCTCCACTTTGCATCCAATTAGACTCGGCTGCCTTTTCCAGGCTTGGTTCCTAGTTTTCTACAAACTTGGTAAAGATCCGACATTAAGAACAGACGTTAGTTCTTGCTCTAGTTCTAAGTGTTAATATAATCAATCTAATCCAAAATCTTTAGATGTAAGATTTGGAACTTGATCTGTTTTTGTATTAAGATAATTTACAAAAAGACAAATCTTCAGTCTTAGATTAGATTGATTATTAATTTCGGCCGTTAGCAAGTAGGTTTCAAGAAACACTTTCACTCGTCAATAAATCTAGATGAAGCCGGCATTTCCCACAGAACAGAGATCTTTGTTTTAGAATGGAATGAAGTGTCGGTGCATAAATACTGGCAGAATTGGTTACAATAAAACACTTTTAAACGGATTCTATCGCGTATATTTTGATTTTTGATTTTCCTGACGTTTCGAATACTTTGCAGCATTCGTGGTCGCAGGATGACTCAGTCATGTTTTATTATAATGTGTAATAATCGCGAAAATCTAAGACATTACTAGAATTGGTTACATTTATAAAGCTTTCGTAAGTAACATAAAAGTAGAGCTATCTGGTAGAGCAAAGGATTTGGTATGTACGAATCCTCTGTTAATGTAAATTACTTGTTAGCTAAACACTGGGCCAGTACTCTGCAATCCTTTTTCCGCCATTTAAACGCCCGCATATTATAAACATGTACACATATCGCTTCGAATTTCATGAGTGCCTGGTGCCTCGCTCCCATATATACGTAGTATACACACATACAGCCTTTATTTGCATGTATATGTATCTGTGATATATACTCGTATCACTGTTAATGTGTGCGTATAGATTGTATAATTACGTCATCATTATCAGTTTATAGTCATGCAACATTGGTTAAATTGATTTCCCTAATTAAGATGAAGCTTGAGGTTAGGATCAAATAAGATTGTGTTACAGACGAGATCTTGAATATGTTTGTTAAAATTACTTGAATAGTAGTTTAAGATTGTGGTTCATAAACTTTATTCACATTTTGCAACACAAATTGTGTTATCGTACCCGTGTTTTGGCGGATCAAAGGACCAAAAGTTACTTTCAGGAGTAGGAATTTTAAAGTGGCTGAAATCTCTTAACAAATTTTGATATCTTTTTGTAATTATTCTTATAGCACATCACCGTTTATCATGGTAAACATTGATCTTAAATGTTGATTCGATCTATGAAAACGAAGTTGGTCCTTCCGTTCTATGAAATGGAATGGTAATAGTTTCCAAACATTGCTTGGTATATTGTCCTTCCAGAGTCACGACGCTTTAGCGCACCTAATAAATTAACAAACATTTTTTTACCTATCGATTGTCCCCACTGCGTTCAGAATGTGCGTGTGGTTCGAGTGTCATTGATGCATTTCGGTATGGGGGACAGGGGGCGATGGGGGCCAGCCGGACACCGAGCGAACGCACCTCGTCCAACGGACCAGTGTGCGTTGTTACTCCGAGGGGCGAACACGCGCGCCGCGCCCGAACGCAACTTACTCGCAAAATACGAACTCGAACACTCTCAAATATCAACTTTAAAATCCCCAAAAAATATTCCCGTGCTCTAAATAGGTTAGTTACCCATTGTGCTTCCTTTGCGTAACAATTTTTCTAATAAAAAGTTGCAATCATACGTTCAGCGCGCGAAGTTTTATCATCTTGACATACTAGTTTTTGCACGAATGCAGGTTTGCATAGACCGTCAGGAATGGACATAGGAACTTGATGAGTAAGTAAGCCTTGGCGTTAGTACATGGTGACTGCAAAAATTGCAATTAGTCCATTGCTAGTTCGTGTCGCTAAGTTTCCTTTGTCACGCCAGTTTGAAAAGACAAGGCATTGTTTTAGTGAATTTATTAGCCTAACTGACACTTAGGTACCAAGTCTTAGATTGTTCTTAGTAATTTGTTACTGGAGTTTTTTTTTCTACGCAATTTGTTTTTAACATCTTTATTTTATACTAGCAATTTTAAGTCAGTAATATTAAACCTAACTCATTGAATATCAACTATATGATAACGTAAGGAATCCACAAGAGGGCAATTCAATTAAGAATATATATTTTAAATAAAACCCACATCATGGTGTACTGTATCTATTACGTACTGGGGTTATCCGATCTCATATAATTTTACCTAACGATACCAGGCTCGCATAGGTTCATGTACAGAAGTTCCAATGTGTAGAACACAGCGAAGTTTGAAAGTAATTTTGGAGTGCAAGCGCGCGTCGAACTAATCAAATCGTTCACGGTGCTTACTTCGCTGATAACACTACCCACCGTGTTATGTTGCTCTAGTAACAATGCACCTTTTTTTATTTCCTTTCATATATTTTCTTATCCACATAAGAAAAACAATGTCATTTTTATTAATCTGTGCCTTTTTCACATAGTTTTGTGCCTTTACCGATTAAATTTCCCGATAGGTGTGTTCTCGGTAAATTTGAAAGGAACGGATAAAGAGCAAGAAAATCTTTTCAACGATAAAAAAAACGACTTGCTTTCTGACGTTTTGTCAAAGTTGTTTCAGCTTATGCTTATACCCACTAATCATAAAAGCCAGATCAAACGACCCGGCATCGTATTTCATGGGACATACTATATATATGACAGGCCTGCACAGCCTGTAGCTAGAGTAGCATTAACATGCGTATAACTTTTTTCTGTTTATCATTATATTGCAGACTACTAAAGGCATGTAATTAGTATATTTATGAAAAAGGAACAAACCGATGGGTAGCACAATGAGT
Organism: Diloba caeruleocephala; assembly: GCA_947459985.1. Lineage (NCBI taxonomy): Eukaryota > Metazoa > Arthropoda > Insecta > Lepidoptera > Noctuidae > Diloba > Diloba caeruleocephala. The sequence continues at coordinate 6,031,263 of OX381627.1, read as the reverse complement.
GTGGGGACCGTTACTCGGGTAATGAGCCCCCTCACATTCGACTAGCCGGGATATCGTGTAAGGGCCGGTCAGCGGCCTCTCACACCAACGCGTATCTCGCCGAGTAAAAAAGTTTTTTTTATATTTAACCACCTGGCGCCATACGTATCGAACTTAATAAAATAAGTGGCACTGCCAACCAAGAAATTTCATGTGGAATTTATTTATGAAAAAGTTGCATAAATTAATTATTCATTTTAGTGTGAGTATTCGCCGAATATCATGATTATTATTAATAGCCTTCGGTGTCCTACTGTAGGTCAAAGGCCTCTCTACCCTGTCTCCATTTTTCGCAATACAAGGTATAAAGGATGACCGCTCTTGCCATTGCGAGTCAAAGTCATCCCTCCATCTCCTCACTCTGCTGCGACGCTGTTTGTTTAGTTATTTTGGTCCAGGAGTACAGGCCGCATGCGATAGGCATTTCCAGCCCAGATCCAGCATAGCCGCTTTTCGAGTCACGTCCATGATTTGGTATTAGAGCGCAGTTTAGTCTTCTGAATTCGGTCTGTGAGCTTTACCCCAAGACTACTCCGCTCCGAGTATCTGTGAAGACGCGTCAAATACCAGGTTTGTGTTCCGTATGTGGCGAAGGAGAGGACGCACACGTCCATGAGCTTTGTTTTCAAGTATAGAGGAAGAGTTCCTTATATTAAGTGCCTCAGGGACTAAAAGCTCCTCTAGGCGTTCTCGGTGCGTCTAGCAACTTCTTTGTCTTGTCTCGCCTGGAAAGAGACGATTTGGCCTAGGTATAAGTAGTCATGGACATATTCAATCTCCACACCACGCACACAGGTTTTTTGTGGAATACTGTTGGTCATAAGTATTGTCTTTGACATGATCGTTTGAAGCCGGACCTCCAAACCTGCCTTGCTTAGGTCTTGAAGTATATATAACGTAACTCAGAGGCTGAAGAAGAGAAAATAACTATACCATCGGCGAATTGTAGGTTAATTGACCTCTTTTCTCCAACGACAATTCCCGTGTCTCTCCAACCAGCGGCCAGCTTCTTAAAGGCTTCCTCTAACACTGCAATGAACAGTTTAGAATACCTTGTTAACTGCTTTATGGGAAGATCGTCCAATGCTGTTTTATTTGATTGCTGCGGTATTTAGGTATATATTTCTAAGAATTTGAATGTAGATGTTATCTATTTCCTGATTTTTAAGGGCTTTTTTAAGGGTGACTCTCAAAAGCCTTGGAGAAGTCAATAATAGCTAAATATAAAGGAATTTTAAATTCGACATGTTTCTCTAGTATTTGATTTACTGAGAGGACATCGTCCGTAGTTGAGAGGGCCCGACGGTAATCTGTTTGCTCAGAAGGCTGATATTTCCCTGGCGGGGGCGCGGTCTAATGCAGATAAAACGTACACCTCACCTCTGGCTATAGCCATAATTAGTTTAGTTTTATCTGCTGCTTTTTCTCCTTGCCTCTAGGGAAGAAGAAGGAGACCATGGGGTTTTCAATAGTAAACCATTTAACAAACCTTCAACTGTGCCCTCAGAAAGGCTATTTGCAGCAGTTATACAAATAGAAAACTTTATCTGTCGCCAAATAGTATTTGCAACTGTTTTGATTTTTAAGTAACAAATTACCAGGAGTTAATTTGGGTTATTAATTGTATTTATATTGACTACTGTTGATGTACTGACTGTTTTTTTATTGTCTTTTACTAATTACTTTCAGCTATTCGTATTCGTTCGTCGAAAAGTGGAATCAGTATTCGTATTAATAAAAGTAGTATGCGTTGCATCACTAAGGCATTTGACTTTCGTAAACGGAACGAAAGTCGCCGGCAAAGACTATTCTTTGTCTATGCCACCGGTGGTTTATACCAGCCCGTCTCTACCCAAGGGTGTCCTAAAAGGCGACTAAGGATTTATATCAAGAGAATTGGCAGCAGCATCTTCCCGCTTGCTTTTCTTTTATTTATTGTTTTGTTGGACTTCAATGTATGCACATTTCAGGGAAATGTGGTTGCTTAACCGATCATTTCTGGCGAAGCCAAAAGAGGCCTCCAGCCTAGCCTGCTAATAAAAACACAGCCTATATACCCTCATTGTAGTGCAGTGGTCGGTTCCGGGCTGATATGTCTGTGTGTATTTGACTTTATTAATGATATTGTTCATCAAGTTCTTATACCGTTTGCACTAAATTTAAGAGTTGTCAAAGTTTTGTGTATTTGTTCTAAAAGACAAGGTTGCCTACACGAAACCATTTCGCATAGATAAATATTAATGCAACATGTTAGAAAAAACAAATAGTTGAAATTGAGACATTGAAATTTATTAAATTTACCTGATTGGTCAACTATAAAATTAATGCAACCACATTGTTAGCGTAATTAGTTATTTTATCGAAATTGATTCTGAAGTTGAGCATTTCAATCTAATACAGTCCCGAGAAAACTGATTGCTTACAGTTGGTACTTATGTACGTATCTGCTCAACACTTCAGGAATTAAAGCCGTGACGATAACATAATGTAATTCCTTTCCAATCTAAGTTACACGCTATTCTGAATACATGGAACCTAATTCGCAAACTAGGCAGTTAATAAAAAAACGTCACGGCCTACCGTACCCAAAGCTATTAAAGTGGCCTTGTCGTTATCGCTAAAAAGAAAATAGCAGGCAGTGCACTGACCGCGCATTAAACATGTATTGCGTACGCTTTCCAGCTACCATCGTGTGTCGCACCGTGTTTCAGTGTTGCAGAATGGTGTGAATATTTGTATCGCCTTTTTCGATTTTTATGAGTTACTCCTACGCTTCATGAGTGCCTCGTGATGATATTGTGTATTGGACTCATTGTAAAGATTTGAATTTAGATAGAATAAATGGGACATTGTTAAGTTACTGATGGCAATAAGTATAAGTGACATTTTATACTGGTATATCGCGAAGGATGAAGATGAATGTGTGTGCTTACTCCACAGTTCCCCGATTACAATTAAGGTCTGTTGTGATTAGACAGCCTGTATTACATTTGCGATAATCAATGACAAGCATTATGCAGATTAAACTACTTGCATTGAAATGATTTTCTATAGTTTTTACTTCATCCTCATCATTATATCAACCTAAAGACGTCCACTGCCGAACAAAGGCCTCCCCCATAGATTTCTACAATCTGTTGCATAATTTTGGGGGAAATTTACCAGTATTCACCACGCTTGGCAGGCTGGTAGGTGAGCGTAGTACTGCTACTGTTACACAGAAGAGACGCTGCTGCCCATCCCTCTGGCTTAGAGTCCCTTAGTTGCCCTTTATGACATCCACGGGAGGAGATAGAGTGGGGCTATATTCTTAATCCGTACACCACACGGAAATCTTTTGCTTAGAAATAAATAAAACGATAATGACTGAAACAAATCCCGTAATCAAAGCACAATAATTTTGCTATGCCTGACTATATCAGCTTCATTCGTTTCAATATAGGTAGGCGTTCCTAAGTTATACATATTATATACTATCTATTACCCGCAGTTTCGTCCGCAGCAAGGCTCTAGTTTCAACTAAGGGTTCAAATTAGTGCCTTGCGGACTCGCCTGGACTTGATCACGCAATAAAAGTGATTTTATGTCCTATTTCATGACATAATCTAGCTCTCTGACAAATTTTATTTGAGTCCATTAGGTCGTTTGAGCTTGAACGAAAGAGAAACATCCGAATATACAAATGTTTCGCATTTTTAATATTACTAAGATAATTGCGGTGCACATGGCGTGGGTGTAAAGGTTTGAAGTAAATTGCTTGGTCAACAACACTGAGGAACTGTATATGGATTTGAAGTATTAAGCAATTATTCAAGTAATCATTGGTAATTAATCCTAAAATGATGCGAGTTGATATCAATCGATAAAAAATCCCAAATTAAAACTTTGACGTCAGTGTGGTCTTGCCGATAGTGAACACAGCAATAGTCACAATTAAACTAAGTCGGTAAACTAACGGCCGAAATTAATCAATCTAATCCAAAATCTATTAATTTAAGATTTTGAACTTTATCCATTTTTGTGTTAAGATTACATTTGACACAAAAAAAGCCTTTTATTCCAAATCCAAAGATCTCGGATTGGATTGTTTATTAATTTAAAGTCAAGTTGAAGAATTTCATTCTAAGATATGGATCGCTGCATAAAGCACGTAGAACTGGTGCCTACAGATGGAAAATGGCCTATCCTGTTATCGCGAGCAGCATGAGAATGAGACCCCTTTGCGATTTAATCTGCTCAAAGCTCGACGGTAGCTCTGTACTTCTAGTATGTTTTTTCTGCGAATTTCGTTTGTGCATTCGTCTCCTAGTTAATTAATTAATTGCAGTACTTTACTCTTGCAGTTGAGTTTTTGTGCGATAAGTAAAAATGATTAAGAATTTGACCATAAGTAGTTTATATCTGTTATTACTATATACATATATGCTGTGCCATTTTGTCAATTCAGTTAGTATCATTATCTATCGCTTGTCTTTATTATGGCATAATATATTTTAATTATATATGAGTATAAGTAATCTGCTATTGGTTTTGAATATCTTAGTGTGTGGACTTTATCTCACTTCTCATGTCATATTTCTATTTTATTTTGCATTTAGTCTAGGCAACGGCAAATTCAGGAACAATCCTGCCCGAAGTCTATCCGTTTTGAAATCAAACTCATAAAATTAATCGTTTTTGTTTCAATTTATGCATATCCTTGCAGATATTGTAAAAATAAAGATTTTAAATGGTCAAACATTATGAAATGGAAATATTTTAACGCAAATCAAAAGCTTAATGTTCGAAATTTGAGATGCAGTTTTATAAAATGAATATTCACAAATATTGCCTACATGCATATTTATCTTCAAATCAATCTTATTATATTTATGTACTATTTAGTATTTTTATTTGCCTATTATAAATGTAAAGGTTTGAATGTTTGCGGCTCCACGTCAAACGGATGAACGTATTCTAATGTAATTTGACAAAGAGGTAGATTATGTCGTGGAATAGGATATAAGATACTTTTTAATGGCAGCGTTTGCCAAACTTCGCAACGTCTTTTCGTCAACAATACCGCAATGCCTCAAGACGAAAGTCTTTAACCAGTGTGTGTTACCAGTAGTGACATATGGAACAGAGACGTGTTCACTCATAATGGGCCTCATAAGAAAGCTCAAGGTCACTCAGCGAGCTATGGTGAGCTATGCTTGGTATATAAATGAGGAGATCCGTAGAAGAACTAAAGCTGTCGACATAGCTGAAAGGATTAGTAAACTGAAGTGGCGTGGAGAAGATAGAGAAGTGGACGGATAACGGCTCGAACCTACTTATTGAATAGAAAAGTATATGTTAAGTTGAAATGTCAAATCTACTACTACAACCTAATCAACACATTTATATTTAAGTCCAACTATATCGATTAGCAAAGCTGTTTAAAAAATAGAGTACTTAAGCTAACTACATCATTTTTATCATTTTATTTAATTAAAATGTAAGTTTCATCATTATTGATAAACAGTCGTTCAATTTAGCTTTTAAACCGATTATACTCATTGTATTGAGAAGTGCCACATAAGGCCCCTAAAGGGGACGTGGACTCCTAGCTCAAAAGATGCGAACGCCTGCAAAACGCCAGTTTCAAGTGGGCCTAATAACTTCAAGCTTTTATTCTACTAAAGTCTGAAGAATGACCGAATATATTTGAAGTTTAGTCAAGATTGTTCAAGTAGACATCTCATTAGAAGCTATCATCCAAAAGTACAGTACCTTTTCTTAAGGCTTTGTAGATTTGGATGATCTGCTGACCTTTAGATAATCTGAACGAGTTTAGTTTACGTAGCCTTAGAAGGATTTATTAGAATACCTACTAGGCCGAGTTCGTAAAGCGATTGGGCTTGCGTATGGTGTGCCACAGACATCGGCTTGGGTAGGTTTTGCATTATTTTCCCTTATATAATAATATTCCGAATCTGTGCCGCTCCTAAAGTGTTCATCATTTCGGCCGAATAAAGCCCACTGCTGGACACAGGCCTCCCCCAAAGATAACCATAACGACCGATATCGGTGTGTTGTCTGCTTTGCCATAATCGCCCCGCTTGGCAGGAGGGTTGGCGATCGCAGTTGAGTTATTAATGTATTCGGAGGACGCTGCTAATAGGCACATGCGGCCATTGACCGCCAGCTGTTATGGATAGACATTGTTAGAAAATATATAGACATTTAGGTGAAAAATTACAGTACTTTTTTTACTGATTCAGGTAGTCTCGTGAACTGATTCAATCATTTCAGCCGAATGAAGTCCACTGCTGGACACAGGCCTCCCCTAAAGATCTTCACCACAATGATCGATATGGGTGTGTTGTGGGCTCATTGGGGGGTTTTGCCATAATCGCCACGCTTGGCAGACGGGTTGGCGATCGCAGTTGAGTTGTTAATGTACTCGAAGGACGCTGCTGCCCATCTTCCGGCTAATCCCTTAGTTGACTTTTACGTCATCCACGGGAGGAGATGGGATAATGGTGATCTGAGCCGGCACCACACGGCATCTCATTATCACGGCACGGTGAACTGATTAATCTCCCAATAAATTACATGTCATTAAATCCTAGTAACGTAATTGGCATAGGAAAAACGAAAAAACTCTACTTTGTCTTCCTTACCCTAAAAATCAAAGAGATGTTAGTTTATCTAGTAGTTATTCTATTATGTTCTATACATCTTCTTTCTGGGGTACACCATACTCCAACAGGTTTGTGATGAAACTGGTTTCATTACAACAGTAATGGTCATTTCATTTCAAAGGCGTAATTTGTAAGAACTCCCCTATTTCTATTCGAACAAAATGCTGACAGCTTGGAGTAGCAAACAATGAGAGTTCATTGTTAAAGTATAGAGCAAATAGGGGAGGGATGCACCCTCAGCAAAAAGTAGCCACTTTTTGAAAATGCCTGTTTCAAATGTAGTCTGAACTGACCTTACTCAACGTGTTTATAAGCATAAATCTTTTGGATCCTGTTATAAATCGTCGTTATAAAAGGTGTGTAATTTTGATTAGAGCTAAAGCTGCTTTAAATTGTTACTAATACTGACATATGGAACAGAGACGTGGTCACTCACAATGGGCCTCATAAGAAAGCTCAAGGTCACTCAGCGAGCTATGGAGAGAGCTATGCTTGGTTTTTCTCTACGAGATCGAATCAGAAATGAGGAGATCCGTAGAAGAGCTAAAGTTTTCGACATAGTTGAAAGGATTAGTAAACTGAAGTGGCAATGGGCGGGGCACATTCCTCGTGGAACTGATGGCCGTTGGGGCAAAAACGTTCTCGAATGGAGACTGCGCACCGGAAAACGCAGTGTGGGACGACATTCAACGAGGTGGACAGACGACCTGGTGAAGGTCGCTGGGAGTCGTTGGATGAGAGCGGCATGTGACCGCTCGTTGTGGAAATCTAACGGGGAGGCCTTTCAAGCACGTTTTAGCGAATTAATGCATGCGAGGTTATTATAATGTTTTCTTTTACTGTTTTAAGTAAATTACATAATTAAAAAAAGAGAAGAAGCAGTTTTTGAATTTCGATTAAAAATAGAAAATGTCTGTCAAGCCGTATTCCTACAAAATCATGCAACGGGTTTGAGACTAAATTAGAAATTAGACTGAATTACTCGACGCAATCCTACAATGACTGCAATGATGATGGTTACGAGGCTTCAAGGATCTTTAGGGTTGTTAATAAGTGATTAATCCGTTAGAAATCAATCCCAAAGGCCACTATGCGTACCACCTATTGAGCCCCGCAATCGTGGTGCCCGTTTACAATGGGCTCGTGAACACAGAAATTGGTCAGAAGAAGAATGACGTTAGTGTGGTGTTCAGACGAATCTCGCTTTGGCATGAGACAAGATACTAACCGTATACGGTATTGGAGAACCTCGTGGCGCCATGAACGTTTAAGGTTATGCCAGGAGGTTCATGCATATAGTGGTGGAACAGTTCTTGTGATATGGGCGGGATTTTGGATCGGCGGAAGAACCGAACAGATTTCGATCAAAGGCAATCTCAATGCACAGATTTACGCTGAAATGATTGTTGTAACACCTTTGCGTACCCAACTGGGTACTTATTTCAACTTCTGTATGACAATCCACGCCCACATTCACTGCAGAATCGTTGCAAATACACTTGCCGACGCCAGCATCACGTCCTACCATGGCTTGCTCAATCGCCAGACTTAAATCCCATTGAGCACGCATAGGATATACTTAAAAATAGAGCTCTGCCAAGTATGGATAGTATACATACACCAGAAAATCTTTTTTACTTGTTACAACGGACGGGGGCGGCCATTCCACAGTAATTTGGATGAACTCATATTGAACATGCCGAATCGGTGAGATTGGGTAATACGAGTTAACGGTAGAAATACAGACTACTGATTGTGCTTTTTATGCAATAAAAACCTTTAATAACTTTTTAATGTCAGCATTAACTAAGATAATATTTCCATCAATTAGCTAAAATTATTAGAAGTCTTTATTAATACAAAAGCAGCGGTACTTCGTTAGTCTAGACATCGGAAAAAAATTACCTAATCAATTTTCATAGATATATTTATTTAACTTCAGTAGGATACAATATATTATGAGAAAACATCTTGATCACACTTTATACACTTTTGATGTGGTGCCGGCTCAGAATGCCACCACCCCATCTCCTCCCATGGGTGTCGTAAAAGTCGACTGAGGGATTAGCCGGAGGATGGGCAGCAGCGTCCTTCGAGTACATTAACAACTCAACTGCGATCGCCAACCCGCCTTCCAAGCGTGGCGATTATGGCGAAACCCCCCAATGAGCCCACAACACATCCATATCGGTGGTTGTGGTGATCTTTGGGGGAGGCCTGTGTCCAGCAGTGGACTTCATTCGGCCGAAATGATGATGTGTATAAAGTGTATGTCAGCGCCAGCATAGACAAATAGATTAGTTTTTAAGCACTTCTATGACTTCTAGTTTATAGCAAACAATTGAAAACCGTACGACATCGCCGACATATTTTTTAGATATTTTCTTTTTTAAGGAAAATTATTTACAAATATGTAAAGATCGAATCAGATATGAGAGGATCCGTAGAAGAATTAAAGTTATCGACATTGCTGAAAGTGTTAGTAAACTGAAGTGGCAATGGGCGGGGCACATAGCTCGTAGAACTGATGCCCGTTAGGGCAAAAAGTTTCTCTAGTGGAGACCGCGCACCGGAGAAGGTTGCGTGGGACGACCTCCAACAAGGTGGATAGACGACCTGATGAAGGTCGCTGGGAGTAGTGGGATGAGGGCGGTATATAACCGCTCGTTGTGGAACTCTGAGAAGGCCTTTGTTCAGCAGTGAACGTCCTGTGGCTGATATTATGATGATGATGTAAATATTTATTAATCTGAACACCGTACAACTTTGCCTTATACATGACGACAATTGTCGAAAATACTAAAAAATATGTGGTAGTTATCCCGCACATTGGCATGCATTATTCTCCATAGTTTTTTTTTTCGAATATATTGTGTAAAGTAATAAGACTGTAATAAATCATATATTTTAAAAGAGTATATCCATGGAGTTTCTTGCCGGTTCTTCTCCATAGGACTAACGACTTGGAACCGTGCAACTATTTAAATTCTGACTATTCGTAAGGGCCAGCAAATGGTTTACATGAATAAAAACCTTTTGACTTTGACTTGACTTTGGCTTTGACTTTGACTCTACAGAAGCCATAATCTAAGGGAAGTAGAAGAAGACTTCTAGTTGCATTCGTTGATAATTCTTCAGGTTTCTTTTTAATGGGAGGTTTTGAATTTTTATATGTATATTTTGGAAATTCGGTGTCTGCTGCAGCTTACTTTTACTGGCTCCCGCAATTTTTTGTATGTAATTGTTAAAGGTTAATTAATTTCTAGGGTTAATGTGCTGTTAAATGTCAGACAGTTGTCAGTCTTACATACAATATGACAGTTTGGGTACTGGCAACTGACTGGCAATAATTACAGCTCATATCAATGTCTTAAACCTTTGTTTTCCTCTGCGTCACGCAAAAGGATGTTTTTATAGTTTACTTTATTGAGGCTTGCATTAGGGTGTATCCAAGTTATTGTCCATACAAAAATTAAATTATGAGTCTGCATATCAATGAATAAATGAAACTGACTTATTTCTTACAGTTCGTACATTTATTGTAAAGTAGCCAACAGTTGTCTTTATTCTTGACGCGTCAGCCAACGTTAATTGCAACTTTGAAGTAATAATACATTTATAATTATATTCAAAACTTTCAAGTAGACTGACGCCCTTTCCAAATAAAAATACACTTAAAACAGGTGATCATATATTTCTTTGGCTAAATAGTTTTCAAATTTCAAATAACTTTTTTGTAACCAAAGATACGGAGAACTTGTCGAACGCATTCGAAGCATTCCGATTGTTTCTAGTCAGATTGAGATGGCGTTGATGAACTGAATAATCTGCAGTAATAATAAAACGAAACCAAAGACAAAAGTGCTGTGTGTGACCCGTAAAAATCCAAGATGGCCGCGAAAAGGAAAGCCGGTGCACTTCTTCAACATGTCCTGCCAAAGGTAACTTTTTAACTATTTTAATAAGATCCCTTACAGCATCCATTTTAAGAAGACACTTGTCTTCGTAATTCATGTAAAGGGCACGAGGCCTATTTGAAACGGTCAAGATAAACATGCCAAGGCTGAGAACATTGCGATGGCACTTATAAAACGGCAAGTTCCCGCCATGAGTTCGCAGGATACTATAAAGCGCAGTAAAAATTGTATAATTAAAGGAATTTATAATGACACCCGTGGTGATATTAACTGGACGATTTGCGGTGTTCTCGGCGTGTAAGAGCTTCTTAAGGAGAGACTGATTATCCAGATGCGGTCGGATAGCAGACGTTGCGGCATCGAAATTGGCGCCAAAGTAAGTTTTCCCGCCGCGGGCGGTTCGCCTTGCAAAATGGCGGAGTTTCAAGTGACACGCGGCAGTCGTTGATCGTATTAGAATGGACATACCCGAGCAATAGCTTATTGATATTAACATTAATTATTTATGACATGGCAATGAAAATTTTTCACGGGTGCGTCTATTTTCCTTGGAAAACAGACGAATCACAGTGAATTCTAGCAACAGCGAGAATTTATCCAATATTTTTATTGCGAAAACAATATGTTATGTTTGTTTCCACGCAGAAAAACAACAGAAATAGGGTTGAATCAGTAGGTGAATTAATATGAATACGCTTTCTTGAATTAATATTTATTCAGTTGTAATATAACAAAATACACTTACATTTTACTGTAGAATATTATGATTTGATGAGGAGCCCATATTTAGTTATGTCCAAGTGATAAAAACGTATTGTTCAATCAAAGTACGAGTATATGTATAAATCTTGTACTTATTGTATTCGTAAAATATATATAGTCCCAAATTTTCCTCGTTGTTAATTAACTAGTTAATAAGTATAAGTTAATCCAATCAAAACATTTGTATAAATCTTGCATATAGGCTTGTATATAGATTTACCTTCGCTTTTTTTCTCATCAGCCCGTAAACGTCCGCTGCTGTACATGGGCTCCCAAATAACCGCCACAATGATTGGTCATAGGGGATATTGCCATAATCAGCATGCTTTGCAGGTGGATTGGCGATTGCGTAGATTATACTCTTATTAGCAGAAGGGGAGATGCTGCTGCCCATCCTCTTGACAAAAACTCTTAGTCACCTTTTACTACACCCAGGTGATCTGTTCTATAATTGGAACCACATGGAACGTATGTTTGATTATCACTTGCATTCAAAACATCGTGAAGCAACATGCACACCTGAGAGGGCTCCAAAAACAAAAAGGCTTCAACAGTGTGTGTAGTCTAACCTAACCCGCACTAGCCCGGCGTGGTGGACTAAGGCCTAACCTTTCTCATCGTGAGAAAAGGCCCGTGCCCAGCAGTTGGGCAGTAATGGGCCGATTGTATTATATTATTATTATATACATATAGTCCTACAATTTCCATTCTTATAGGATGACTTACATCCAATAATGATTTAATAGCAAGATTTAAATCAGATTTAAAATGTATTGAAATTTGAAAGCTACACAGTATCAAAGGCGTTAGACGGATCCACTCTAAGATGTCTTGTACGATCATCGAGGCGCCGGGCGACCTTGCATGCTGCCCGTATCTACTGCCCACCCTACTACTAAACATAGTGTCTATAGCTAGATCAGACTTAGCACAGGTACTTGTAAAGTAGTCAGTTGATTATTGTAGAGGCTATGTTCAGGGAGTAAAGCTTGTGGGTTTGAAATAAATTGATTATTTTAAAAATAAAAAAAAATAGTTCAAATACGAACGTACATTACGATGACACGGGAGAAAAGCAATGGAACTTGGCAACCCCACAGGACCTGTTACTCCATCAGCCAAGATCCGCCTAGGATTAGAGTATTAGCTGTCAAGATGTCTACCAAACGATATATCTGCACAAATAGTTGCCTTAGTACGAAAACTATATTCGTATTTTCAACCATTTAGAGAAACTGGTTACTGTCTAAGATACGGATATAATTGACAACATACGCCCAAGTGTATTGTTTATACCCAATTAATTATCGAACTGCATTTTCTACTTTTAATTAACTATTCTTCACTATGTTATTTTTATAAAACTCGGTGATGAGACGAGCAAGTCGTTCACCTGCTGAATTGTGTTTGTACTGATACCCAGGAATAGTGCTGCGGGGTATCACATTGTGCTCGTCACCTCGAGAAATGAGTTATTCCAGTTTCAAAATATGTATAAGCTGAGTCAGTATAGTTCGTGCCGGGTACAACCCACAGCTTTTAAAATTGCTTTGAAGAAAACACCTGCACCTTGGACCTTACATATTAATAAAGACCAAACGCGAATTCTACTTCACTTTATAGTATAGTAGCGAGACTTAACCCTTATAAATTTCACGGATCCTTTATTTTACGGACCCGAGGACCCCGCAAAACCAATTAAAAGATGGCCTTTCTTAAATATTTAAACTTCTTTAAGACTTCGCCGGTACCAAGGCGTCATAAGACCGAGGCGCTGTCCGGTGAGACGGCGTGTACATTATTCAACGCGCGCTCCGGCGTTCGCCTGCATTCCGTATAGCCAGCCGCATTGTTTGCATGTCCACCTGATATCCATGCAAGACTTGCTGCCTAAACTTTGCACATGAATTCAAGAATAACCGGGTATAGTAGTTACTTTGTTTATGCATATTAAAATTGATAACTAAGGTAAATAATGTATAGAATATCGTTTGTGTCACTTTATAACACTGTAATAGAGCTAGTGATCATGTTACAAATAATAATGTTGCTTGAAGATAAATATAATATGTTTTTTGCCTTTACTAGGGAAACATAAAAGCAGGTGGAATAGTCAAGGAGGATGTCAACGATCAAATGCCTACTGTAGAGAGTAATATTTGACACAAGAATTGAATTTATTTGTCCATCACGTTACGATAAATTAGCATAAAAAAGTTCATCTTCTTCTCTTAGATTATGGCTTCTGTGAGAGTATCTTCCACAATTTCGCCAATGTCAAGTATAAGGCAACGTCGTACGATATTGAGATTAATAAATCTTTACATATTCATAAACTATTTCTCAAAAACTTAAATTTCCAAAAAAAAGGTTGCAACGTCGTACGGTTCAATTGTTTTTCCCCATAAAAAAGTTGTTGAACACCAAATGCAAAATCATTTTGTCAAATTTAAGTGACATGATGATGATGAGTAAAAAAGAAAACCTTTAAAAGTTGGTCATAATCTCGCACAAGTTCTACAAGTCAGCAATGGGCTTCGTCACTGCCCATTGCTGACTTGTAGAACATTTAACATTGCCCATACTTAATGCAATTTAGCAACCTCAAATGCATTATATTTACACAAAACGTGGTGTCACTAGTTTTAGAATAGTTCATAAGTTTTATCATTGTTTAATGTAACTTTTATTCTTTGTCAACGTTATTTGCTGGCCTCACACTATTATGTGTATGCTGCTATAAGTATACTAATGTTTAGTAATCAAAATATTTGGCTCGGTATTTAGGTAATCGTTACATTGGCATTTTAATTAATTATATTACTAAGCCGAAGGCAAATGTTAGCGTCATGAGTTTAATGTCTCTTTAGGTACTTACCAATATGGTAGAGGTTTCCACATACTATTAAAACAATTGAACCGAATTTGAGACATCTGCCTGCCAATTCATCTAATGGAAATTTGGACGGCACGGTTGGTGCAATGGCTAAGCGATTTGCTTTCTGCGCCACGGATAGCGGGATCGATTCCAGCACGAAACCAATATTTGTATGGTCTACAGATAGTTGTTTCGGGTCTCGGTGTACTGCATGTGAGATTTATGTCTGTAAACCCACGTTACGAACTTGATGTTTGTTTGCTGAACCACTTTTACGACTGTAGCGTGCAGTGTTTATCTACTACGAATGCGCGTTTTTGTTGGGTTGTTATGAACATCGTTAGCCAAATGCCCGTCAAGCGCTTATATTAAGTAAGCCTTACTGGCCCGATTCTGATACCCGATTTTCAAAGTGAAGTAAAGTATCTAAACGGTTATATTTTATCATAATATCAGCCACAGGAGGTCCACTGCTGAACAAAGGCCTCCCCCTGAGATTTCCACAACGATCGGTCACATACCGCTCTCATCCAACGACCCCAGTTATATTTTCCATAGCATAATTTTTGTTGTTAATAATTTTTATTTTACACTATAATGCAATGCGTTTTAAAAGCTGCGTTCCCGTAACGATATTGTCGGATACGATTCATACGTTCTGAATTCATATCTGAGCTAGAACATATCCGAAGGACCATCGTTATTTGGCGTTATAATATGTCGAATTGATAAATTTACATTTATTACTTAACTAGGTATCTTTACAACACGTCTATGGTAGCCTAAACCCTTACCAGGCTATACTATCCGCGTAAATGTATTCTTGTTCCTTTAAGGGCTTAGAAAACTTAAACAGATCACAACTGAGACATCTTCTAGGTGCACTCACCAATGAGCACCTCCACAGAATCAAACTGAGCGCGATGGATAGGTGCAGATGCATGCAGGTGAAAAAGAGTCGATGTTACACATATTGTGTCATGTGCGACTGCGACGCTCTTGCTAGGCTTAGGGTGAATCACCTGGGAATAGGTGTCCTGTACAAGATGATTACGCACAGTTCCATGCTGGCACCATCGCAGTGTACCTGCAAGACCTCTTCGTGGCAGCAACGGAATAGAGGGCTAGGGTCAGCACATCAGATCCACAAGGGTCGAGGTGCGTTCGGCGACAGCTGAGCCCGACATATAGCCGACAATAGATTAGATTACAAGGCCTCAGCAGAGTAACGATTCGTACCATAGCACGGATTAAAAGGACGTTTAGCATATTGAAAAAGATGTTAAAATGCAAAATGTTGCACGCCTACTGCCTATCTGCATTTTTTTTTGTTCCGGTGGAATACCTCATGTACTTCCTTCGCCCCGGGAAAGGGCGAAGGGGCATGCCGGACTCCTACCGGCTACAACCACCGGAGTGATCATCTTCGGCACCGAAGGGAGGCCTCAAAAGATCTCCATCTAGAGCCACCCATTGGTGCCACGCCGTTAGGCACATCTTGGCGGAGATGAATATAAAGAGGTCATCCCCTTTAGCGGAGGGAAGGCGACTGTAAAGAGGTCGCCCCCCCAGGCATCTCTCGAGGTGATTATAAAAGATTCCCCCGAAGCCTCACTATGCGCTGTGCTGCGCCCACAGCGGTACTGCCTATCTGCCTACTAAAATACCAATTCCTTTAGTCGAGTGTTATGATTTACGCGATAAAGGTAATACGTTCTACGTCTAATATTCCTAGATCAGCAAGAAGTGTGTCACATACGTGTCATCTTATGCGCATAGAGCGAATTCACAGTATCGCTTAGCATACAAATCCATGAAACACCACACAAGGATAAGTAGTAAGAAAGATGTTTATTATGTAAAATAACCTAAACCATAAGAACGACTCGTATATTAGGGAAATACCTTAAACTGCTGACTTATGTCTTTACAAAGTAAAAAGACCTGTGGTCACCGACATGACAGACTATGAAGCGACTCATCATATAAACCTAACGACGTCTACTGCTGAACAAAGGCCTCCCCCATAGATTTATACAAGTGCCGTAATTTTGAGGGGAATTTGCCAGTACTCACCTCCCTTGGCAGGCGGGTTGGTGAGCGCAGAATGGCTCCTGTTTCACAGAAGGGACGCTGCTGCCCATCCTTCTAGTTTAGAGGAGACGGAGTGGTGCGATATTCTTAATCCAAGACACTACACGGATGAAAAAAGATTTACTGTGCTCGAATAGCAGTTTTATTAATTAACTAGCTGGGACCCGCGGTTTCACCCGCCGTTTAATTTAAAAGCATATATAATTACTTTATTAATTACTTTTCTAAAATAAAAAGAGCCTTAGTTATTCCTTATAACATCGGCTATCTGTCACTGAAAGTCCCGTAGAAATCGGTCCAGCCATTTCGGAGATTAGCGGGAACAAACAGACAGACAGACAGAACAAAAAAATAAAAATTGATTTCTAGTTATAGGTATCATATATACTTTCATATGCATTTAGTAAAAAGCTGTTATATTGACATTACAAACAGACACTTCAATTTTATTTATTTGTATAGATATAGATTACTGCTACAATCAATATGCATCTTCCTTTAAAATAAAGTTCACTATTTTTGTGGGACATTGTATTATATTCACTGTGTGTGACATGGTTAAAAATAAGTCACAAATAATATACATCAATAAGCAAAGTTACCCCGACACAGTACAGATCATACTAACAATAAGAAGTCGCCGCAGACATCAAGAAAGCCGCCACTAATTTCATTTTCACCCTCAATTTATATCTGTCACTTTTGGTACCGTGGACTGTGCGCGTAAAAATATTGTTTTTACTTATCCTCGAAGGGTGGGAGGGGTGTGAGAGGGCGTAATTACTTGAGCAGCCAGACGCTACGAGACGGCCCGTGGGGGTTGGAATTACTAGGAGGTTTGCCCGCAAGCTGCCTCTTTTTGTAGGTGACGCCGAGAATTTTTCTTAATCCGCTATGTATGGCTGACTAGGGGATCTTTGTTTTTTCCTTTGCTTTTACATATCGCTTTATTGATTTATAAAAAAATAGTAGATAAAATTATGCTTGAATATGAAGTTGGTTGGGTAAGCCAAGGCAACATATCCACAAGGATTATATTGTTATCACTTCTAATCACATAGTTGCTCATGTGAGAAAGTGTAGAGAAACGCGAAGAAGCGTTATTTCATCATTATGTATGCATTGCTGTTATTGTGTAGAAGGGGTTCATTAAAGAAGTGAGCAGAACATCATTGGATGTTGTGAGTATAGATTCTCTAACCTTCTTCAAACCGTTTTTTTAGAACTTAAATCTTGTCAGTGGGACACACGCCACTGCTTTCTATACTCTGCCTTTTCTGTGCCCTCTTGACTGACTCGACTCCCACTTTCTACTTCACTTGTTGTACAAAGCTTCAACGAGGCCATACCCTTCCTGTCGTTTTTCCAATTATTCCTCCTAAAATTGCCTTAAAGAAGCTGTCGTGGCGTATCAAATGGCCAATCATCTTTCCCCTCCTTTTGTCTATGGTTCTCAGCAAATGTCATTATTAGTAATACTTATTTATTTGTTTTCCTTACCGTCCAACTAATCTTCTCCATCCTTCTCAAACTCCACATTTCAAACACCGCTAACCTTTCCCTGTCCCTTTGATTCAACGCACGCTTTTCGCAGCCGTATAGTTCTATGTTCCAAACATTACTAACAAAACCATGAGATGAGTGAGCTCATGGTATTTTATTTTCGAATGATTCAAAATATCTGTAGTGTTGTTACGTAAATTTAGCAATGTTATCGATGTTTTCTAAGTTGCTATGAGATATTTCCGGTTAGTTGTAAGGGTTGGTTTTTTAAATTATTTAACAGGATAATTGGGACGTCGTGTAGCCTCGAATAATCAAACGTTTATGCTCCATGCTGAGCTATAAATAATATGTATACCTTACCTTGGTACCTTCTTTATTTATTTTATTTAGCTCGGTGAAAATACGTCATGTACTTTCTACGTCCGGGGGATGGGCGGATGGGCATACCGGACTCCTGCCGGCTAGAACCCACCGGATCGGTCATCTTCGGCACCGAAGAGATGCTTCAGATCCTTGATGCAATCACACTAGAGCTGCCCATTGGTGCCAAGACTTAAGGCACGTCGGAGATACATTCAGTAAAGCGTTCTAGTAGAGAGGCGAATGTAAAAAGACCACACAGGCACATCTCGGGGGGATGCTAAAGATCCCCCAGAAGCCACGCTATGCTCTGAGCTTGGCACACGGCGGCACTACGTGCGCGCCACCGTCTTCCCGGGGGTCACTCGTTATGAGAGTAACCCCCCATTGTGTAATGACGGCAGGGGACTCCGTCAGAGATGTGGTGGACCTGTGTGCCGCGGCGGCTGTAACCCCGGCGCCATCTCGTCCTCCTTCGTGCGGGATCGGCCCTCTCCCGATCACACTCTGCGGATTCCTTCTGGAGTATGAAGCTCTCACAGAAGAAGACCACTGTACTCCAATTTTCATACTCTGCCAATATAGCCGCCACAAATAGCCAGAGAGAACCTAAGATTGCGTACCTCGGTACCTAAGATTCGGTGTTACAAAAAAGTCTAACTTTTATATCTAAAGTAAAATATTTACAGACGTAAGTAATAGATGCTTCTTACAAGGTTTTATTGTGGCAAACACAGTCTAAAGCCTCGTTTAAGATGAGAATATCTTAAGCTAATAAACCGTTTGTATTCTTTGGTCGTAGCGAGCATTTCCTTGACATGTTCTATGCTAATCAATAAGCTTCTTTAAACTAGTTACTGTACCGTAACTTTATATCTAGAAGGACACAGACTGTTCAATAGTTTTGTTCGCATGTCAAATGTATTCTAGTTTCACATCATTAATACTTTAATCGACAATCTGGCAAGAATCTAAAACCAATTTTGCATGCTTTGGATAACAATCCTTATCCTTACCCATTAATAATCATTATCATCACAAAGCTCATTAAGGTTCTGTCCATCTAACTTTGTACTCGCATCACGCAACGGATGAAATTGGCATTCGCTGGGTTACTTCATATGGTTCTGATTAACGAAATTTTGTAGCGAGTCGTGGTTCAAAGTTAGCAATAAATATTTATAGACATTTGACAGGTTATAATAATTATTAGACGGAGTCTACATACATATTATTTTCAAGCACAAGCCATTTGTGTGTACCTTAGTGTCTATTGCTTAATATAATTGAAAACAGAATAAAAACAGCTAAGGACTTTTCTGTACCTTCATAACAGTTTGATTATTTAATACGTGGTACTTTTGGATATAATGCATGTCTTCAGTAACATATGTATTGATAAAATTCATTTTAATAGGCATGTGGTTATCATACGTACTGAAGGACCAGGTTTGAAATAGTACCTTACAGTTGAAGGAATTAATTAGCCTAACGGTTTAAATTGCCATAAAATACAATTGAATCATAAAAAATCCCAACTAAAATGGGGTTATTCATTTCTGTTTAAATAATTAATCAAACTCAATTTCACATCTCTCTCTCGATCTCAAACTCATCAACAATCGCAATAAAAATTATTCGTTTTAAGCGAATCTGCGCATTTGTACACACATCAAAAGTAATTGTGAAAATAATACTTCTGTTTATAATTCATGCATGTGATGCAAATTATCTCTAAATAATTGTGTGTGTTGTGAAAATATGTCCGAATCACCAAGCTTGAGAGGAGGATATGTATGTATAAAAATACTTTACCTTACCTAAATCTAAATTATACAGCCCTGTACGAGTCCAAAATTTTACCAAAATTCGACTGCAGTGTTGTGGAGTCCCGTTCAGACCATAATCGATAAAGTAAAAATAGTTCCACCAAATATTCCCGCCGCTTTATGTCACACCTCTATTTTCTTCGCTTATGAGTTTTCAAAATGCCTGGGCACTTTAATGTATAGTTTTGTAGGTTTATATGAAATAAGATAATACATGAATTTTGCGTCTGTGATCCAATAAAATAGGGGTCATTAAATATAGTATTGCCTATATTGGGCACATTTAAAAGTGCAGGTTGCCTTTAAGAATTGGCTTGGCGGTCGGCTAGTGGTCGGTGGTCCATTATTGTGGTTAAAATTGTGGCCCATGTTGGCGTATTTTTGATCTGCTATTTTTGGTGTGTCATAGTAAAGATGTAACCAATACTGATGCTATTTACATTATAATGTTATGGCAAGATATAACAGTATATTTAACCGCGTTTGTAAATCTCGGAGAACTGGGGAGCAGCAAGTCGCGGCGGCACGCACTCCTATGTAGGTATCCATATTTAGTGCCTTCGCTCGCTCAGTTTATCACACTTCAAAGAGCACGGGTAAGCGTCGACTTGTAACCGCGTCTCCCCAGCGATACCCCTGTAACTAGGAAGCCGCTTTGTGAAATTCGCGATGCTTTTCGACGGAGACGCGACCCCCATTCGGTTTTTCGAGGTCGGCCCGCTTCCCCCTCACATAATGCGAGTGTCTACATCTACCTCCACAGCGCCTCTGCTACGCTGGTACTTATCACGCGGTAACTACGTGGTTTCTGCACCTAGTTTCTCACTAAATTCTGAGTGAATGTGGGTGTTTAATTATTTATTCAATCTGTTAGAGGATTTTTCACGTGCCAGTCCCCTATTTTAGTTTTAATCGCATTAGCGTGTGGCAATGGTGTTTTGATGTGTAGGTACGTAGTTACTACTGAGATTGCTTGTTATGTTAGTCATTGAAAGTGGAATTTGATGATAAATGATTTATTGCCTGTTGTTGTAATGAAACATACTTTCGATTTAAAACCTCAATTCGATTATGAAGCTTAACTACGTAGGCATGTTTTGTTTCTGTACCTAAATATATATTTTTTAACTTCTTAGTAGTAAATTTTGACCGCGTCAGAATGACGTTACTGAAGCCATTTGACCATGAATATCAGAATGTTAAAAATAGAGATACACATATTGCAGTTGGTATAAACTTTTGAAGATATCTGATTATAAGTGCGACAATTGTATTTTAAACATACAGAAGGTCGATTTCTTTCCTCCACATACTAATCTATACCGACCGTCTAGAAACTATACCGACCGGCTAGATTCTTTGGTATTACTCGTTCTCTACGTATTATTTTTGCCGCGGTCAGTGTGGGGTAGGTGAGTGTCTTTTGCAATTCGAGATCCCTCCGTGCCTCTGACAGAAAGTTAAGCTGTCGATCCTGGTTGTTACATAAATAACAATAATAAGGCTGCTAACCGGTCTGGCCTTACATCAGCAACATATTTTTGAAAGAAACGGAAGAAAGAAAAGTATTTATTGACACAAACAATTATATAGCAAACAAAAACATAATATTAAAACGAAAGTGCCAAAAGGGCCAACAGCTCAGCATGATGTCAGGTGGTAGTACCAAGTACCACTACCTAACTCTGATTTTCAGCTGCAACCCACGAGTGCCATACGCGCGAAACTAGTAGAACAAATTTTAATAATTCTGTATGTATATAATGTAGGTAAAAGTATGTGATATAATAATTAGGTACATAATGTAATGATATTTGTATAGTATACAGTAATAATACATACATGTAACGATGTATTAAATAGGCGTAGAGAAGATAGAAGAAGCAAACAGTACATAAGTTATTTTTCCCAATAATTACTGATTCAACATTTTATGTAATAGATCTTAGTTAATTTGTAATAGGTGGTTTTTGGTGATGCGGTCTTATCATAGAATCTGTCAGAAAATCTACGTTTTCGAATCATAATAGAGCACTTGTGGCCACTGCAGCCTACATAATAATTATACTCTATCCGCCTACTACGATTTTAACTATATTTTTAGTTTGAGACGGGTCCTTAAAGGAAAGTATAACTTATTTTATTTATACTCTTTGTTTTACATTAATTTCTCTGTTTGGCATAGCAATCCTTGAGATATGTTCTTTCCAACATAACGTTGCATATACAATGCACAGGTATCACAAGTACCCTTACAATGCTTTGACATATAAAACATTAAATAATTCGGTATTTTCATAGTTAGATGATCAATAGCCTCTACTCTCCGAAAGTTCGTTTTCAACCATCACAACTGCAGTTTCATGAGCTTGGATTCTACTTATTTTTCAACACCGAGATAAGAAGTCAGTTAAAATCACTTGAATGTGACTTATGTTTTAACAGCTCGTTAAAAAGTAGCGATCTTGAGTTTATTATGATGGTTCAAATGATAAGTTGGAGAGTACAACACTAAATTATTCAAAACAATTTATGAAGTCCTTTCGGGAACATGAACGAGTGACATCTCTAAGTTCAAAAGCGGTGATCAGTCTTAGATAATTGTTTTTGTGAACTCATAATTTAATGCGTGTAAGTTAATAACTGACTTCTATTTAGTACAACTAACTCAAAACTTTTTGGTTTCATATTTGACTCCACTAACATAGGACACTGTGCTTCTGAGTCATATCGATCTTCTATAGAGCAAGGATCCAGCAGGACCATCTGACGTAGTTACGTGTTGTCAAAGTCAGTAAAGTCCTATATTATTACAATGGATTTCCGTATGTTTATGCAATCCTGCCATACAAAGACATTTGCCTTCTTTTTGCCGTGGGGACGTTCTCATGGACTTCCTTCGCTCTAGTGCAGGCATAGCGGCATTCTTACCGGCTAAAACCCCATTGTATTCCTTCTACTACACTACTATATACCGTGTGGTGCCGGCTAAGGATACCACCACCCCATCTCATCCCGTGAGTGTCGTAAAGGGCAGCCAGAGGATGGGCAGCAGCATCCTTCGAGTATATTTATAACTCAACTGCGATCGCCAACCCGTCTGCTAAGCGTGGCGATTATGGAAATATCCCCTACACAGCACAAACCCATAACGGTCGTTCTAGTAATCTTTTGGGGAGGCCTCTGTCCAGCAGTGGACGTTTTTGCGGCTGAAATGATGATTCCTTACCTATGGCTGGGGGATATGGCCTTCGCTAGGCATCAGCCCGCATCCAGAGATATGCCTCCTACTGAAATGTAACAACTCAGACGATAGGATTAGGATAGGATTTTCTCGACCCTCGCTGTAAGCAACCTCAACCCATAGGTGCTGCAGTACCGAAGGGTTGGCGCAGCACAAGCTATTTACCTTAGTTGGAGGGGTTAACAAGACTAGGGATGTGAAAGTCCAGGTAAAAAAAAGTGTACCTGTAGATGAATTATTTTGATTCATATAGAGGGGAATTTATAACATTATACCCGTAAAAACATCCACAGCTCCCAGTGCTCACTATGAGCGGTCAGATATTACCACAATCACGACGCTTGGTAGCCGGATTGGTAATAGATGTTGTTATTTATACATGCACGGATGGACGGACGGACGGTGGAGGATGCTGCTGCATATCCACTTGATATCAATGCTTAGTCGACATGGACGGTCTTCTGTTTGCAAGAAGCCACAAAGAACGAATGAAAAAACTACGCAATTTAATAATACTTACTTGATATTTAAATAACAGCATCAAGAGCTTAGATTTTATAATGTTACAGGAATACAAAAATCGTCACTATGCGTAATTGAGGCAGCGTAAAACGTGAATAAGCCATGTCATTCATGAAGGTTCTGGGGCCTAAAAAGGCCGGTTTAGGTGAATAATACGATTCATATTCATCGTCATTATCATTTCGGCCGAATGAAGTCCACTGCTGGTAACAGGCCTCCCCCAAAGATCACCACAACGACCGATATGGGTATGTTGTGGGCTCATTGGGGGGTTTTGCCATAATCGTCACGCATGGCAGACGGGTTGGCGATCGCAGTTAAGTTCTAAATGTACTGGAAGGACGCTGCTGCCCATCCTCCGGCTAATCCCTTAGTCGACTATTACGACACCCACGGGAGGAGATGGGGTGTTGGTATTCAGAGCCGGCACCATACGGCGCACGATTCACATTAGAAATCACAAACTGGTCCAGGGGGCCTAAAAAGGCCGTTTTTTGGTGAGTCATAATATGATCTCAATACGATTCGACTATAGGTGGAGCCTTTGTTCAGGAGTGGACAACCTTGGGCGATGTGATGATGATGATAGCTGGCAGGGATGTTGCGTGTAATGTGCCAATCGCCACAACATCTATACATCATATCAGCCACAGGTCGTCCACTGCTGAACAAAGGCCTCCCCCTTAGATCTCCACAACGAGCGGTCACATGCCGCTCTCATCCAACGACTCCCAGCGACCTTGACCAGGTCGTCTGTCCACCTCGTTGGAGGTCGTCCCACGCTGCGTTTTCCGGTGCGCGGTCTCCATTCGAGAACCTTTTTGCCCCAACGGCCATCAGTTCTACGAGCAATGTGCCCTGCCCATTGCCACTTCAGCTTACTAATCCTTGCAGCTATGTCGATAACTTTAGTTCTTCTACGGATCTCCTCATTTCTGATTCGATCTCGTAGAGAAATACCAAGCATAGCTCTCTCCATAGCTCGCTGAGTGACCTTGAGCTTTCTTATGAGGCCCATTGTGAGTGACCACGTCTCTGTTCCATATGTCATCACTGGTAACACACACTGGTTAAAGACTTTCGTCTTTAGGCATTGCGGTACTGTTGACGAAAAGACGTTGCGAAGTTTCCCGAACGCTGCCCAGCCGAGTCGGATTCGACGATTGACCTCTTTCTCGAAGTTGGACCTACCTAACTGGACAGTTTGTCCCAGGTAGACATACTCGTCAACAACTTCGAGAACAGAGCTCCCAACGGATATTGGGATAGGCACGACATGGGCATTTGACATGACTTTCGTCTTGCCCATGTTCATTTTAAGGCCCACCTGTTGGGAAACCCTGTTGAGATCATCGAGCATTGTGCTGAGCTCTTGCAGCGATTCTGCCATAACTACGATATCGTCGGCAAATCGAAGGTGAGTGATATACTCGCCATTGATGTTAATGCCGAATCCTTTCCACTCCAGCAGCTTGAAGGCATCCTCCATTGCAGCGGTGAACAGTTTCGGGGAAATTACGTCCCCCTGTCTCACACCTCTCTGCAATGGAATTGCCCCCGTGCTCTGTTCATGTACTCGGACCGACATGGTGGCGTTTCTGTATAAGCACTTCAACACTTCAATGTACCGATAGTCAATGTGGCACCGCTGCAGAGATTGCAGCACTGCCCAGGTTTCGATCGAATCGAAGGCTTTCTCATAGTCCACAAACGCCAAGCATAGTGGCAGATTATACTCCTCGGTCTTCTGTATAACCTGCCGCAGCGTATGGATGTGGTCTATGGTACTGAAACCTTTTCGGAAACCGGCTTGTTCGGGAGGCTGGAAGTCATCAAACCTGCGCTCGAGACGATTCGTGATGACCCTTGAAAACAGCTTATAAACATGGCTCAGAAGTGAGATGGGTCTGTAATTCTTCAATAGGGTGTTATCACCCTTTTTGAAGAAGAGCACCACCTCACCTCTGTTCCACGCTTCCGGCGTTGTGCCCTCGAGTAAGACAAACAAATAAATAAAATTGAAGTGTCTGTTTGTAATGTCAAGATAACAGCTTTTTACTAAATACATATGAAAGTATATACGGTACACATAACAAAAAAACTATCTTGAATTTTTTGTCTGTCTGTCTCTCTGTTCATTCATTTCATTTTTCATTTCATTTTTTTAAAAACGTTGCCCCGCACTAGGATTTCTCCTGTGTCGTGGGTGCCTTTACAGACATGAATTCCACATACAATACACCCAGACCCGGAACAACTACCTGTAGATCATACAAATATTTGTTCCGTGCGGGAATCGAACCCACGACCCGGTGCGCAGCAGCCGACTGTATCAGCCACTGCACCAACCGTGTTTGTTTGTTCTGGGTAATCTCTGAAACGGCTGGACCGATTTTGACGGGACTTTCAGTGGCAGATAGCTGATGTTATAAGGAATAACATAGGCTATTCTTATTTTAGAAAAATAATTAGGGTTCCGCGTAAAAAAACAAAAGCCCTTGAAATCAAATATATATATTCTATGTCAAGTGTCTATGTCGAAGTACTCTAAATCTCTTTTAAATTAAACGCGGGGGAAACCGAGGGTCCCAGCTAGTTCATAATAAAGTGACTATGTTGAGCGGCGCCCACTTGTGTGACGCAGCGTGGCATGACCTGACGATTTTACTACTAACATTGCAGATTACACGCCGGCCAGAGGCGAGTTACGCGTCACATCACTGTATGTATATTAGTTGGGTGGGAACGCTCGAAATAACGGTATACTGGTGATATTGTTACTGGCTCCTCATCATTTCCGCCAAATGCAGTCCACTGCTGGACACAGGCCTCCCCCAAAGATTAATACAACGACAGATATGGATGTGTTGTGGGCCCATTGCGGGTTTTTGCCATAATCGCCACGCTTGGCAGACGGGTTGGCGATCGCAGTTGAGTTGTTAATGTACTCGAAGGGTGCTGCTGCCCATCCTCCGGCTAATCCCTTAGTCGACTTTTACGACACCCACGGGAGGAGATGGGGTGGTGGTATTCCGAGCCGGCACCACACGGTTCCTAAATAATGAAAATAGCAAAAAGGAGCACTGACAAAAATACCCTGAAACACCCATGCGAGGTCCTACGGAGCGTTCACTGTATGTTATAAGAAGTTACATGACCAGTAGTGATTGCCACTACTGGCAATCGAAATAATTAGAGAAACGCAATAACGGATAAATTAGCATAAAATAGCTTTAATCGTGGTTATTGCGCTTTTAATAACGATTGATTCATAAAATGAACATTGGTGAGACAAAAATTATAAAAAAAAGATTTTTTGCAAGACATTAAGAATACCGTAGTTGTAAGGAATATTATCACTTTTGTCCTAGCATAGTCTTCATCATCTCATCAGCCACGAGACGTCCACTGCTGAACAAAGCCCTTAGATTTCCACAATTGTGTCGTCATTTTGGGAGGGATTATGCTAGTATTCCTTATGCTTGGAAGACGGGTTGGTGAGCGCATTATGGCTGGTGTTCCAAAGAAGGGACGCTGCTGCCCATCCCTCTGGTTAAGAGTCCCTTAGCCTTTTACGACATGCACGGGAGTGTGTTCTTTGGCAAGATGAACGCAATATTATGTTTGACAGCTTGCAAGTTACATCCGGAGCTGTTTACTATACAGACCTTGTTGCAACTAGGATGAATTTCCGTGCGTTCAAGCGTTTTTGCCATACCTACTATTGGAATTTGTCACAATAGCTGACAACATAGGACCCGTAATTAAATATTTATAAACATTTTTGTAACCGTGGTGCTTGGCAACTTGGCTTACCCTAGACCTCTACACTCCCAATTATTGTGCCTATGGCCTATAGTATTTTGTCTGTCTCCTGCTTGCTACGGAGGTAAGTGGAGCATATATTCATTCCTACTCCTCCATTTTTTTCTGATTAATTTCGTTGCGGCTTCCAAGACAGGTATTCATTTCTCTGGAACACACCGACCTTCATTGGTGTTCTTTTCGGTGGTCGCCATTGTAGATCCTGGCTTACAGGAGTTGCAGTGGTTGGGAAAGTGTGGCGGGCATGTTCCAAAAAAAATAAAAAACCACGGGAGGAGATGGAGCATAGTGAATATTCAATATTATTCAAACGGCAGACATTTCTCCGTAAGCTTTTTTGATGCAGCAGGGCAATTCCTTAACCTCAAATATCCATACATCCTTATCTTTTTTTTTTTTTTTTATTCTTTTTTATTTAAGGGATTTATGTACACATTTGTGACAATGTCAATCCCATCGTGCTTTTACAAAAAGTAACTAAATCCATACATCCTTGAAACCATAAATTAAAATAACGGTAACAAACCAATTTGGTATTAATTAAGACATGATTGAAGCTATTCATGGACACGTTGCCGACGGTGAGCCATGAGGACGAGTCTTAGCGAATACCAAATTCAGTTGTATATTGTTGTACCATTATTTCAATTCAGGGGTGCAATTCCTTAAGCTCAAACATCCATACATCCTTGAAAACAGAATCGAAATAACGGTGTAAAACTAATTCGGTGTTCGCTAAGACATGATTGAAGCTATTAATGGACACGCTGCAGAAGGTAAGCCACGAGGACCAGTCTTAGCGATTACCAAATTGTATTGAAGGATGTAGTTTAGATGTTTAAGCTTAGAGAACTGCACCTTTGTATTTAAGGATGTATGGATGTTTGGGCTTAGGGAATTGCACTGCTGATTTGTCCCCTGTATTTGCGTTCTTGTAAATATGTCCATGAGTGTGATATATGTGGACAGTTAAGACCACTTCGCTCGACGCTCAACAAAGTCGCATAGTCTCATGGCTCACCGTCTGCAATGTGTCCTTGAATAGCTTCAATCATGTATTAGCGAACACCAAATTGGCTTTCAATTTGTTTTCAAGGATGTACGGATGTCTGAGCTTAGAGAATTGCACTACAGTACTTTTTGTCCTTTTCTACGGAAAGACACGTGTTCCGTCTAACATAGCTTAGATGCATAGAAACGTTTGACGTGTAAATAGATACCATAACAGTAAGCTTATAGTTTCACCTACCGTAGTGATGTACCTAGCGCCATGATTAATAATAAATTATGGGGACACAAATGGACGCACATCACGGACAGTTCTGGTGCACTTACGTATAATGTGGTTTGTCATTGTTTTGGGTAGTCGGTCCACAGCGTTGTTCGCCTGAATTTTTGCCACCGCCCATATAAGCGTCATTGTGCTCGATGACAGGTAGCGTCCGGCCCGGTAAATCAATGCCGGTTATGTACAACAGTCATCGCTTATGTGTTTATGTATTTCTGGTATATAGGCAACGTATGTATTGGTATAGTGGATACGCGTGTACGTAGATAATCTCGTCATAGCTCGCACCCGTTATGGTATTACTGTGTGTGGGCGAAGGAGGGCCCGGGGGGTGAGAGGGGGTGCGCAAGCCCGCGAGTGCCGCAGGGGGGCGCTGTCCGCTTTAAAAATACTGGGGCGCAAGCGGCGGGCGAAACTACCGAGCAAGCAGAATGCTAAAGGAAGCCGTTTATTTTGAAACACCGAAGACTTTCAACTCGCCTCTGCGTTTCTGGTAGAGACGGGCAAAAAGTTGAAAAGAAGGCAGGAAGGAAGTTGTAGTTGCTAGCTGTACGTTTGCAAAAATGATTTTAACTCATCAAACCAGCGTTAACAGGAGCCACATGAAAAGTTAGTATTCAGTTTAAGCTATCGCCAGGAATTTAAACTATAATATATAAAAACTTTTGTAAAAAGCTTAATTTTACTTAAAGCATAAATACGGACAATGCGTCTTTATAAATAAATATTCTTTCGTCGTATCACCCAAGAGACATCCAACGCCGAACAAAGGCCTCCCCCATAAACTACTGGATACATGCCATGTGTCGTCATTTATGGAGGAATTTCCAGTACTCACCACGCTTGGCTTGGGTTGGTGAACGCAGAATGGCTACTGTTCATCAAAAGGGACGCTGCTGCTCATCCATCTGGTTTAGTGTTCCATACTCGCCTCTTACGACATCCACGGGTGGAGTCGGAGTAGTGCGGTTATGCGGGTATGCGGTCCCTTAGTAGCCTTTTACGAAATCCACGAGAGGAGATCAGAGATCAGAGAGAGAAAATTGCTATATATACCATGTAGTCGGGAAAGGAAAAATCGACAGTAACATAGCTGCTTGGTAGATTTTTCGTTTTGTGGCTAAATCCCGGAAAAGTGTAAATTGCTGTTTAGATTCCTATGACAATAGAAATAGAAATGCTTTGACTGAATTATTTTTATTAAACTGTAATTAACTGTAATTGTAATTTTATTAACTTTATTATTATTAAACTGAATGTATTGTTGAAATTACTCTGATTATAATTAGGTATATTCTATTGTTAAATGGGTTGACATTGTGTGCTTATGACTATTTTAATCTAACTTGTGTGCTGATAACAAATTCACATGCCAGGCATGGCAAAATGGACCGAACAATTTATTACTAAGATCTTATGTAACTCCGTTTTTAGTGAATAAATATTACTATTACTATTACTACTATGACTCAGATGATTTGGCTGGGCAAAATCAGCTAAATCCCAATCAATACACATTACATATAAATATGTTAGAAAGACCACAGTAAGGATGTGGTCGCCTCATTATCGATAATCACAGCATCATGTTCATCGGCCTTTGACGTTCGAAAAGCGTTCCAAATTTGTATTTTGTTCGTATTTTCATAATTGGGCGCGGGTGGGCAGGGGTGCGAGGTGGCGCCGCGGGCGTCATCGGCCCCCTTCGCGTGGGTATTTAATGATTATACGCTGACTGCCACCTGATTGCTGGCACTCTGACACTCTATCGATGATTACGTGTTATCGATGAATTGATGGATATTGGTCGCATTGAATCCGTGTTTCCGATGTTTCGTTATAGGTACATTGTGTGTGGATGTCCAAACAGTTTAATTCATTTGTGACTATATACTTGCGATTATACTGCCTCAGTATTTTTAAGAAATATAAATAGTTTTTTCGTGAAGCCTAGAAGTTTCGTGTTACTATACTTGATATTAAATATGTATAAACATCTGGCCTATTCTATTAAATCTCACAGGGTCTTGAAACACTTATGTAATAACTACGAGTGTTCGTTATATCCTTCTATAGAATATTATATTATATCTCGGAGAAATGTTTATAGCGTATCTTCAAATACCATTAACCGTTTTAGTATTTGCAGCTACTTTACGTATTTATTTTCGCGGATGTAAAACCTATTTGAATTGCCTCTGTACAAAATAATATTCTAGCCTAGTTTCTATCGACTATCGATAAACGCGATTGTGTCGCAGCAGTGTCGCAACGCGATCACTCGCGGGGTGGCAAGCACTACACGGTAACACGCGGAGTGCTGTAGGGGGGGAGGAGACCAGGGCGAGGGGGGTATACCGCAGTACATAGGCCATGTATCAGTACATACCAGGCCCTCAGCATATAACCGTTGGTGGATTCCCGAAATTTTGCAGTTATTTTGTATGGAAAACTAGGTTATTCCGCGATTTATTCATCTATCGGCAGATGACCGCCCGGGTGGCGGCTGCTCAAAGTTGGTTGGGTGCATTATGAGTCTAGTAAGTATCTAGCGTGATGTAATCAATGTTCCGAAAGTATTGTATTTGTCTAAATTGAATTGACGGTAGACCACTTTGTTCGATAAAAGTTGCCATAAGAGTTAACCTGCGTCCAACTTTTCTATACCTAGTTAAATAAATGAAGAAAGATACCACAGCCTACTAGACACACTACCTTAAATTCAACTAAATGTATTGCTTGCAAGCCTGACAAAGATGTAATTAAGAATTAGTTAGGATGCTCGTTAAATGATCTAACTACACAAGTTAACCTTTAGCTTAATGACTTGTTTGCACTAACTGCAAAGTGTACTTATATATGTGTGTACGCACCACTGCACCTTATCTGTCATTGAGGCGTAATTAATTACCAACTAAATTGCAATGGTATCTACCTAACTATACTAGGCGCACATAACGCTAAGGGTCAACGGATATTTAGTGTCCGCATAGCAGATGCGGTCCTTGGCCACCGCCCTGAAGACGGTCGATATCTAGCTTGTCACCCCACCTAACTCCAAACTGCCTATGTACACCTGGTACTTAGACGACTCAACTACTAGTTACACTTACCACGTTTCGCATTGAATAAATAATTTCAATGCGATTCGAGATGCAAAAATTATATTCAGGTGTCTAAATAATACAATTAAAATACTTAATGTGGGTTAGCACCTTATGAATAAATAATATTATAAACAGTCCAATTGTGTAAATTCCGCTTAGTCAGACGGTATAATATACTAAACAAACTATATTTAAGCTGAGTGCGCAAATTTAATCCCTCCAATTGCAAATAAAATAAAAAGTTCATATTACATCGAACTTTAATCCTTTCGTCCCATTTAAATACCTCAAATAACAGTCAAAAGAAAACAGCGTTCATTCCAAGCAAACTTTCCGTAACATATTCAATATTTTCAACTGTTAACTTTTCCACGCGGAAATTTAGTGGAAGTCGGGCTGAGAATTGATGTCGCTTTGCATGGGATAGCTTCCACTTGTTGAATGAAAATCTTCGTGTGTTTTCGTAAGTTTACGCCGACGTCAGCTGTAACAAGCGTGGAAAAATGCTGCTGCGAAATGAAAGGAGATTTTTTATTAAGTTGGATTTGAGTTCACAAAGTGGTTTTGATTCATTTGATATTGGATTATACGTTATAAGAAATTTACAATGTAGTGAATGTTTTCGAATTGTTTTTTTTGGTGAATATAAAACACAAGTTAAAGGCTAGCGCCTAAAACTTCATTTTATCAACTATTCTAGTAATCCATTCAACTACACTTGTTTGTTGGTGTTTAGAAAATTAAAATGAACGCCATCGTTGGTTGTAAAATCATAATACCATTACCAGCATTTTTAAACATAAAATCATCATAATACATAATACACCTATAAAAATTACTCCGTGTGGTGTCTGGATTAAGAATATAGCAGCACTCCATCTCCTCTCGTGGATGTCGTATAAGGTGACGTGCTGTCGAATACTGAAATGAATGCCAGTTAGTATTAATTCCCGCCTTAACTAATTGAGCCACCCGGTTTTCTATCGAAAGCAGGTTTCTCGAATGGTTAGAGTGGGATTTAATATTACCTGGCGTTTCAGTATTCAGCCGTAAGGGATTCTAAACAGGTTGGACGGGCAGCAGCGTCCCGTCTGCGGAACAGTAGCCAATCTGCGATCACCAACTCGCTCGCCAAGCGTGGTGAGTACTGGCTAATTCCCCACAAAACGACGACATAATTGTGGAAATATTTTCGGGAGGCCCTTGTTCAGCATTTGCCTCATACACGATGATGAACTATAAGGA
The DNA here is from genome assembly GCA_947459985.1 of Diloba caeruleocephala. Taxonomy (NCBI): domain Eukaryota; kingdom Metazoa; phylum Arthropoda; class Insecta; order Lepidoptera; family Noctuidae; genus Diloba; species Diloba caeruleocephala. The sequence continues at coordinate 5,997,979 of OX381627.1, read as the reverse complement.
CGTCATCATTTCGGCCGAATAAAGTCCACTGCTGGACACAGGCCTCCCCCAAAGATCACCACAACGACCGATATGGGTGTGTTGTAGGCACATTGGGGAGTTTTGCCATAATCGCCACGCTTGGCAGGCGGGTTGGCGATCGCAGTTGAGGTGTTAATATACTCGAAGGACGCTGCTGCCCATCCTTCGGCTAATTCCTTAGTCGACTTCTACGACACCCACAGGAGGAGATGGGGTGGTGGTATTCTGAGCCGGCACCACACGGCATAAAGACGTAGCAACCTTCAATATTCAGTTACCGACAAATCTGTGTTTTTGTGTGTTAGCAACAATTTAGCGGCCATTAGGTGAGACGCGTGTGCGTGTGTGAGTATGTACAAACTACAAATCATACGTTCGCGATACAAAGGGGGCATCAGAACTCGGGCATTTTGTCATCTGTTGCCGCCCTAATAAATATTCAGAAAGTTTTGTTATTTATTTTGGTATTACTGCTATTTTCAAGTACCTACATATTATATTCTGAAAAACAAATGCATTCTTTACATAATTATTTACAACAAGTTTTTTACATAATTTCATTATCATATGCGTGAACTTCGTAGAAAATAATTTAATTAATCAATTCTATCAAAGAATATTATATTTTTTTGCCTTAGCTAAGTAGTGAGCTCAATTCTACGACGGAACACTACGTCTAATGCTCTCATTAGACGTAGTGTAAAAATAGGGTAAAAGGTTATTGGTAAACTACCTATTTTAAGTAGAGAAAATAATTGTGTACTCTGTGAGACTAGTTTTAACCTGGTTTTTACACGAATAGAGGATATCTACAATTAACTCTGTCACCTGGACATTACTACGTAACGAGTGCATAGTGAAATAATAAATATTTATGCCCTTAAATAAATAAAAAAGTATTCGTTTTCTAAACATGTGCTTTTTTCAAGCTTTACAAAAATCTCGAAACCGGTATTCTTTGGTTGTCTATATTGTATTGTACTATTATCGCTATTGGATTTTGTTATAGCTTGTTCGGTAATTTAATCGAATCGGATCTGCTCTATCTTGGAAGCGCATTCATTCGATTCAAATTCAGGTAAACATAATTATGATGGTTATTACTTACTATTATTTAAGTAATAACTAACGTAACTTTCAAGTTTAGAACTTAACTTTATAAAGTTTATATTTGCCTGGTCTGTCGCTGTCCCTAGATCGCCAAACGTCTCACCGCGCCGGGACAACTGCTTCAAACCTGCCCGCATTTATAGCCAAGATACCAGGAGTGCAGCACACATGTGGAGCACCACATGTGTGGAATTGAATGTACCAACTTCCGGATATATTTAGTGGATTGTCCATTTAAAGCACTATCGATTTGCGTCCGCGGGTCGGAGCGTTGACCCGCCCAGCACTGTACACAGCCCGCCGGCCGTTTCGCTAATTTATTAATTATTTAACTTACGAACGCGTATGATATCCTGGTTGTGGAAATGTTTTAGCCTGCTCCCGGTGTACGTAAAATTAAGAAAATCATCACCGTTTGTGACCCATACATGTTCATGGGTACCTATATTAAATCAATAATATTTTATATGTGACTGGCCGTGTGCTCGATTTAACTTAACTACTTAACTTTATACAATTCGGGGGAGGAATTAAAAAAAAATACTTTGTGCTGACTTTCGTAATATTCAGAACACAGCACATAATTAAAAACAAAATATACAGCGAAGTAGCTTACCTTTTGGTAATTATAAGAGTAATTTGGGCAGAACTAACTTCTGAGGCTGCTAATACGTTGTGGACTTAACATGAATGTTATATACGTTGTTTATATTATTAGTAAGACTCAACTTTCTGCTAGTGTTCTTACAGAATATTCTTTTGTTACAGGATAACCTAACTCCCGAACCAGTCGACATGAATGACGAAGACAATTATTCTGGTAAGTGCCAACAATTGCACAAATATGGGCATAGATTCTCCAGCCACTTGCATCAAATCATCTTAAAAATAACTGGCATTTTATGGTTTAATCACAAAATTACCAAAAACTGCATAAAATGCCCCCGAATTGGCTTTTTTTTACAACAAAATATGTAAAAAGCTCTATCAAAATTTTGAGGATTCATTTGCGTATGTGATCTGGTGCAGGTCAGGCCCTCGCGAAAGACGCTGAGAAGTTGAAAATGATGTTGCTTGCATGGAATTACCACAGCCAGTCTCAAGGTAAACAATAATTTTGCTTAATACAGGGTAATCTATTAATAAGTTTAATTAAAATATCAATATAATATGAGTTACCCTATGCACATAACGTACCAGGTAGGTTTTCTTGGCCGGTAAGAAACCGAAACGCTCTCCTCAGGGCGGAGGAATTGCTGATTTTTTTTACTGGGTTTAATAGACTAAATAACTTTACATCTCGTGGTGACGAGCGCAATGTGATGCCTCGCAGGACTTGACCTGGATAGCAATCTTATTGTTATGGGCAGCGATGTCGCTTACCACTAGGCGAATAACTTTATCGTCTCGTCACCAAGCTGTTTAAAAAAGTAAATTAAAGAAAGGTTTTCTTTGCTATTAGAGATGCTCAACAGCCTCTGCGTATTAAACCCTATATTCGCTTATCCTGTTCAAGGAATAGGTTTCTGCTACTTCAAAATTATTCCGTAATATACGGGCAATGTGCCCCGCCCATTGCTACTTCAGCTTACTAATCCTTTCCCTTATGTAAGCAATTTTAGTTCTTCTGTGGATCTCCTCACTTCTGTTTCGATCTCGTAGAGAAATACCAAGCATAATTCTCTTTTGTATGCTTATCGCAAATTAATAATAATAATTGCACCAGTCACAAAAATTAAAAGATATAGGTAAAAACAACGATAGTTTTACTGAATTTCAAAAGGAAAATTGAAGCTTCAAATCTATAGTTTTGAGATCCTGAGGTCACATATTTTTTCATTGAACATTTTAAGATTAGTTAGTTGTCGTAAAAATTAAAATGTGTGCTCCATAACGACAATAAATAACTTTTACAATGATTCCATGAAAAAGATCGTTACGCTTGTTTTTTTTTTAAATTTCAGTAGTTGTAAAACGATGATTTCTCAAAGAATTATCATGTACCAAGTAAGCATGACTTTCGATCCCCGGTATAAGACGGTCGAAAGGCTGTTTGAAGTACTAGCGACTATCCAGTGTGAGCCGTAGATACTTCAAGTATCTGCCCACCCTTATTTACGCATCATCCACGAACTGGGTGGTTGCCAACTCGGTGGTAGCCTGTGAAACCATAGCGTTTTGGTTATGTGAGGCGTTATGTGCAAATAGAGTGCATGGATTTCTGTCACGTGTTTTGCCTTGCTCGGCAAGCTGGATGGTTACCTTAAAGGAGCTGGCCGACACCGGAGTTTGGTCAGCATAACAGACTTCACTGATGCCAACGGAAAGAACGACACGTAAGATCGCATCATAGGCGAGATTACTCTGCAGGGGCCGAGAATTGATCCCTGCGGAACCCCGCACGTAATCTCTCTCCGCTTTACACTACCGTCTCTGACCACATAGTAAAAGTGCCTATGGCGCAGATAGACCGCGATGATGCCCTGCACGAAGGGGGTTAGCCCGAAACCTAGTGTTTTAGCATGTTAAGTCCATAATAAACCTTCGGGCTACCCGGAACAACTACCCGCAGATCATACAAATATTTGTTCCATGTGGGAATTGAACCCGTGACCCAGAGCGCAGCACCCGACTGTATCAGACCCTGCACCAACCATGCCGTCAGAATTCCAATAGCTGAACTGACTAAAACAGCAACTAGCTCAACGCCTAAGGTGGCGAATTGAAGATAAAGAGGTCGTGAGTTCCAACCACGCCGGTCGCATGATTGATAAGAATCCATTCCCAGTACAAATATATTCAGTCTTAGTTTTAGGGATTAACAGGAACACTAGTAATGTACTACGCACATTACTAGTATTCCTACTAAATCTTAAAAAATCGACGTTTTTACCCGTTATAATAACCACGTAGGAACAACCAGTCAATTTACCGTAATAAAAGGCATCCTATCTTAAACCTCAGGTCAGCAACGCATCTGTAATCAGTAGATGGCTGATGTCCATGGACGTGCCCAGCTATTGGTCTAGGAAGGGGCAAACGTGGAATGTTACCAATTTTTGGCCTAGAAAGGGACAAAGGTGTAGGTAGGAAATATAACTAGTTTTCGGTGTTGGGGTTAAGTGAAGGGAAACAATTCAATATCAGGAATGTTTATTTATTAGGTGGCAGGCTAGGTCTAGGGTTAGCAACCGCCCCCTTGCCCCTTCTGGGTATGTCCATAGGTGCACTTTCCACTTGCCATTGGGTAAGTCGTTGCTTCTGCCGTACCTTTTATATACAGGTGTCCAGTGAATAGCACGATATACTGCAGAGGGTGAGAGCTTTGGTAAAAAAAACACAATATATGTTCAGCAAAATCTTACGGATTTACAGTAGTACAACATTTTAAGATAAGAAAGTTGTACTGTGAAAATTTAAATAAAATTGTATTTTTTGAAAACATTTTAGTTTTTAATAGAATAAAGACTTATCAATGAGTAAAGTAACTATTCAAAAATAATTTGAGGTAAAAAAAAACTAGAAAAGTAATTTTTCATTGATGTTTAAAAATCTGTGTCAAGGTAGAGATTTATCGATATTTCGGAAAATTTTGTACTGCTTTAAATCCGTAAGATTTTGCTGAACATATATTATGTTTTTTTGGTAGGTATTGAGCCAAGCATCTCACCCCCTGCAGTATGTCGTGCTATTTACTGGACACCTGTATATACCAGTTCTGGCAATAACCATACTATGAATTCAACATGATTAAGTAATTTTGAGCTGATAACTCAAAAAGAGCGCAAAACGGCAAACGTAGTGTGGGTCGCCTCCCAGGTAGAAGGATCGACGACCTGAAGAAGGCTGCTAGAATATATCGGAAGATGGAGGACCAGGTGTTGTGGCTCAGCTCGGGAGAGGCCTATGTCCAGTAGTGGACCGCGATTGGCTAATTCATTTATTGAAGTAATTAAACATGAATTAATCCATACTGAGTATGTCTTTAATTGCATATTAATAAAGAAAATGACAACGGAAATATGGCCTAATTATAATAGAGGCTAGTCTTCAGAATCGATAAACAATTTCCTATCATGAAACAATTACCTTTATTATTTATTATAAAACACATATTTGCAAATAAAGTTGAACTTTGTCTCATTGAAAGTATATGTTTCTTTCGGCATTTTTATAAATCGTGCTGTGTCCGTATTTTTCAATCAGAGTCAACTGTTGATAACCAAATCTACAAGTGATCAGAAAAAGGCGTAATTCGTATTAATAATTATTAATTACACTTGAAATTTACAGAATTTTAAGTCTATTTATTTTATTAAATTTTGATGAGAAAATAATGGCAAGTTTACTCACTTAACCAACCGCTAAGTTTGTAAATTGGTGTTTTGTATCAATAGGAAAAAATCTAGAGAAAGGATTTTTAAAGTAATCAGTTAGGTAGTTAGTTAGAGGTCTCTTGCCCAAAATATTTTGGGAATCCCTGTCATAAACTGTAATTGAATTTATTAGCCTGGACTTCCTCATTTATTCATTATCATATCAGCCAGAAAACGTCCACTGCTGAACTAAAGGCCTTTTTTGTGGCCCAGTGAAAATTCATCATAAATCTTCGGCACCGAATGGATGATCCCGATCCTCGTAAGATCACACTAGAGCCGCCTATTGGTACCACGCCTTTTGGCACATCTCGAAGGGGATATCTGTAAAGCGGTCTGCCCCTCTAGCGGAGGGAAGGCGGCTGTAAAAAAGCCGCCTCCCTTGTACTTCTCGGGGAGGATTGTAAAGGATCCCCCCAAGCCTTGCGGTGCACTGTGCTGCGCACGCGGTGGCATGTGACCACCGTCTTCCCGGGGAACTAAAGGCCTACCTCTATAGCTTTCCACAATTGTGTCGGCATTTTCCAGTACTCACCACACTTGGACTTTGACTTATGGACTGGTCAAACCAAAGCGAATCCCGTGCGTGACGCGAATTTATTTTGCAAGCACATATTGTATGAAATATTATAGTTTTTATTCAACATTGCCGTACGCAATTCAGCTTCGTTAATCTCATAATGTTAATAAAATATAAGAAGAGTGGGTGGTACTGCTAATTAACAGAAGTGGATAAAAATAACTAAGAGGATATCCCGTCTCACGTCCCACACGGGATAGATATAGATAACTCTGGTATGAAGGATAAGATGCTTTGTTACTTGATGATATTTTGGTCTGAAAATAATCGCACGCCAACAAACCCATGTTCTACATCTAGCAACGTCATACCCCTCGGACACGTCATGTCTTTATTGATTCGGTAGAGATACGTCATTTCCCCTGGCGGAGGGGTATTCCGGGCTCCTATCGGCTAAAACCACCGGAATACAGGTCACCGAAGGGACGCTCCAAGAACTCGAATAATCTCCATCTAGAGGCACCCATTGGTGCCACGGCATTAGGCATATCTCAGGGGGATGACTGTAAAGCGGTGACGCCCTCTAGCGGAGGAGAGGCGATTGTGAAGAGGCCGACAGTCAGTCACAACTCGGGGGTATTGTAAAGGATTCCGCCGAAGCCCCGCTGTGCGCTGTACTGTGCACACGGCGGCACGGGTGCACGACGGGGCGTCGCTCGGTATGAGCACGCAGATTGCCCAATCAGCGCTTTCGCTCCGAGGCCTACCACCATATAATGACGGCAGCCGTCATCATTTCGGCCGAATCAGGTCCACTGCTGGACACAGGCCTCCCCCAAAGATCACCACAGCGACCGATATGGGTGTATTGTGTTTTGTCCGGTTTTGCCATAATCGCTACGCTTGGCAGGTTGGTGATCGCAGTTGAGTTGTTAATGTACTCGAAGGACACAGCTGCGCATCCTCAGGCTAATCCCATAGTCCACACGGCAAAGTTTCGAATTGCACCAATTGACAATACCATAATTGACGTAATTTGGGTGTGCATCACCGTCTAAATGGACATACGTTGGTGGCAAAAGTATCTGATTTTGAAATAAAGAGTCAGACAGAGAAAGATATTTACAGAACATTGACGGCACGGTTGGTGCAGTGGCTGATACAGTCGACTGCTGCGCCGGGGGTCGTTGGTTCGATTCCCGCACGGAACAAATATTTGTATGATCTGCAGGTAGTTGTTCCGGGTCTGGGTGTATTGTATGTGGTATTCATGTCTGTAAACGTACCCACGACACAGACGAAATCTTATGGAAGGCCAACGTTTAAAAAAAAATGCAAATGCAAAAACGATGACGACTTAATGTCGCTTTCAAGTTATAGACTAACTTAATATGTTAATCATCATCTTCATATTACCCAAAAGACGTTGACTGCTGAACAAAGGCCTCCCCCATAAATTTCTACAAAAATTGTAGTAATTTTGGGGGGCATTTGCCAGTACTCACCACGGCGTGTTAGTGATCACAATATGGCTACTGTTGTACAGAAGATACGCTGCCGACCATCTCTCTGATTGAGAGTAGTCTCCTTTTACGACATCCACGTGAGTAGATGGTGTGGTGCTATATTCAAATTCGTGTAGTTACTCCTCTACCTTCCCCATGGAGGTTTCTAGTGTCAAGGTAAGGCCTGTTAAGGTCGCTTTAAGAATTTTAGTATTTCCAAGTCTACTTTGATCTAATTTGGGAATCGAAACCTCTAATTCCGAAAGCTATGACGATTTCCGATGACATCATCTCAAGTTGAGGTCGTCATTCTGACCTGCATTTGGACGTCTGTATTTATTACTAACAGTTATGTAACCTATATATACCTTTACATAATACGGACACTGATTAATTGTGACAGATCATTTGTGTGTTAGCATCTGTATCAGTTGAATTATGTGTGTCTTTGATGCGAGATAGCTAAGGGCTATGTAGACTATTGATTACCTTAGAGCTACGATAGTGTTCGAGTTCTAATGGTACATGAATCCTTCCAAAGCCGTTATTTATTGATTTAAGCACATATACATTGATGGTACAAAAGGCGGACTTAATGCCATGAGATATTCTCTACCAGTCAACCTTTCAGTTAAAACAGCACTTCGAAAGAGGTACCAAAACAAAGCTGTAGCTGACAATATTCGAATGGGGGGACATATAACATGCCAAATGCTCCAAATATAATAGAATCGTTTATTCAGTTCATAATCATCATATCAGCCAAAAGACGTCCACTGCTGAACTAAAGCCTCCCCCATAGATTTTCACAATAGTGTCGTCATTTTGGGGGGAATTTGCGAGTACTCACCGCGCTTGGCAGGCGGGTTGGTAGAAGGGATGTTGCTGTCCATCACACTAACTAACTCCATCTCCTTACTTCCACGGTAAGGAGATGGAGTGGTGCTATATTCTTAATTGAGATACCACACAGACACTTCACGTCATAGGAGATGCTCCGAAATTTGCCGCCTCGTAGGACTCTGTCCGGTGCGCGTGCGTAGATTGGGTAATCTGCGTGCGCACACTGAGCGACCCAAGACAAGACGGTAGCACGCAAGTGGTCACGCGCTGGCGTGGGACGCTTTGGGGGATCCTTTACAATCCCCCGGGGTGGTGACCGCTTTACAGTCGGCCTCTCCGACATGTGCCTATAGGCGTGGCACCAGTGGGTGGCTCTAGTGTGATCATACGAGGACCTGGAGCCTCCCTTAGGTGCCGAAGATGACCGCTCCAGTAGTTTTCGCCGGTATACCCCTTCGCCCTTCCCCGGGGCGAAGAAAGTTCATGAAGAATTTCCACTGGGCATCAATAAAAAATAAATTTAAAAAACGACACTGTCCGGTATCCTCGCATATTCCGTATAGCAACTCTGCGTTGCAGACCGTGAAGTTTGACTCTACAGCGCTGGACGCCTGACAGTCGAGCTGACCATAAAGGCGCCTCGTAAAGGGACATGGACCGCACAACCTCCCTCTAAAGACGGCGAACTTCCTCACACGGTCTCACGAGATTGGGCAGCAGCCGGTGTAGTGCCCCCACTGCCCTCTCGACTCGGGAGACTAGGCACTCGAAGTGCTTTTCGAAGCCCCAACGACTGTCCCGGATGAGCCCCAGGTACTTCATGTACTGGCCCACCCTGATCTCTGCATCAACCTTTTTTTTTTTTTTTTTATTGGTGCCCAGTGGAAATTCTTCATGAACTTCCTTCGCCCCGGGGAAGGACGAAGGGGTATGCCGGACTCCTACCGGCTAAAACCACTGGAGCGGTCATCTTCGGCACTTAAGGGAGGCTCCAGGTCCTCGTATGATCACACTGGAGCCGCCCACTGGTGCCACGCCTATTGGCACATCTCGGAGAGGGTGACTGTAAAGCGGTCAAACCCCCCCCCCCCCCCCCCCCCGGGGGATTGTAAAGAATCCCCCAAAGCGTCCCACGGCAGCGCGTGACCACATGCGTGCTACCGTCTTCTCTTGGGTCGCTTGGTGTGGGCACGCAGATTCCCCAATCTACGCACCCGCGAACCCAGAGGTCCCCACCTTATAGCAATGGCAGGGTTTTTCAGGCGTATCGGATTCGATCGGCGTTAGGCGCCAGGGCGGTTGTTACCCCGGCGCCGTCTCCTTCTTCTTCGAGCGGGATTGGCCCTCTCCCGATCCCGCTCTGCAGTCTCCTTCTGGAGCATGACACTCTCACAGAAGGAGACCACTGCATTCCAGTTTTCATGCTCTGCCAACATAGCCGACACTATTGCTGGCAGAGAGAGATCTTGCCCGATCCGATCGACCAGGATCCGCCGCTCGGCGGCCCACGCAGGGCACGCCTCGAGCGTGTGCTGTGCGGTGTCCTGGTCGCTATCACAATGGTGGCATTGTGCCGTGGCTTCGCGTCCTATCCTGTGCAGGTACGCACCGAAACAACCGTGTCCGGTGAGCACCTGCGTCAGGCGATAGGTGACGCGCTCGCTCCTGCTGAGCCAGGCTCCGAACTCTGCATCAACCTAAGGCCGACTGTTAGAAAATGTCTAATGCAAATAAGTTCATCTCTGTATGTGCATGAAATAGTTATTAAATAAATAAATAAAATATAAATTGACTAAAAATACACCTCATATTTATATGACATTAAACCTACCTGCAACCGCTAGTATTCGAAGCCACTTCTTGCCATCGGAAACTTTAAAGACTGCATAATTTTCACGTCGCCTGGAACGTATCGGCTATTTTTATTACACGAAGCCATATCGAGAGTACTAGGGGCGCAGACGTAGGCACCTTCTCAAATTATTTATAGGCAAGGGGGCTTGTTCGGGTTGACATTTAGATGCAGATGCACCGGTCCCTTGCGTTCTGTAGGCGCTCATTAATTTCTGCCGCCTTGGTAACTAACTGCGCGAATAACTTAATAATATGGTAAAATTGCCGTTTTTGTTATTAGTTTAAACGATTTTTTTTGTGGGTAAGTAAGTTTTAAGTTTACATTGGATTGTAAATTGTTGTTAGCTTGACTTACTTGTAACAAAGTGTCTCTGGGATTGGTCTGACCGAGGCACGGTATTTTTTCTATGACTATATTTCCTATGAGAATGTGGTAGGTGTGGGCAGCTGTCACGGTAGGTGTGACCTGTCGAATGCCATGCATTCATCATAACGTCGGTTAATTTTAAATTTGTCCGCCTACATATCTCCCACTGTTACTACACATATTTTATGTTTTACTGCGAACTAGTCAGTGACTAGGCAGGTAAATAATTAAAACATTGGAATCTCCGGCCAAATATTTTGTAGTGTCCGGATTAAGAATATAGCACTACTCCGACTCCTCCCGTGGATGTCGTAAGAGGCGAGTATGGAACACTAAACCAGAGGGTTGGGCAGCAGCGTCGCTCCTGTGGAACAGCAGCCATACTGCGCTCACACACCCGCCTTTCAAGCGTGGTGAGTACAGGCGAATTCTCCCCAAAATGACGACACAATTGTGGAAACCTATGGGGCCTTTATTCAGCGGTGGACGTCCTTTGGCTGATATGATACCAATAATTGACTTAAGAGCTATTTATAGCTAACTGCAGCGGCAGAATTCGAACTCGCAAAATTTTATAACATATATCTAATCATATGGAATAATATATAATCGTGTGGCCGGCTACGAATAGCACCAACCCATCTCATTCCATGGGTGTCGTAAAAGGCGACTGTGGGATTAGCCATAGGATGGGCAGCAGCGTCCTTCAAGTACGTTAACAACTTAACTGCGATCGCCAACCCGCCTGCCAAGCGTGGCGATTATGGTAAAACCCCCCAATGCGCACATAACATCCATATAGGTTGTTGTGGTGATCTTTGGGGGAGGCTTGTGTCCAGCAGTGGACTTTATTCGGCCGATATGAATCATATGGAAGTGCACGCACTACGAAAACGCGCTATGGATTTTAATCCTGTAGTTTGCTGCACACCGTCCGTGTGCATGCATTAGAATTTTCTTATATACTTTTCGCCCATAATAAAATCCGCAAGCACATAGGTTGTACCTCTTGCGCAAAGCGAGGCTTGGGGGATTCCTTTACAACTCTCCCCGAGAGATGCTCGGGGGGCGACCTTTTTACAGTCGCCTTCCCTCCGCTAGAGGGGGTGACCGCTTTACAGTCAACCCCTCCATGATGTGCCTAAAGGCGTGGCACCAATGGGCGGCTCTAGTGTGATCTTATGAGGACCTGGAGCCCCCCTTCGGTGCCGAAGATGACCGCTCCAGTGCTTTTAGCCGGTAGGAGTCCGGCATACCCCTTCGCCCTTCCCGGGGCGAAGGAATTTCCATGTAGAATTTCCACTGGAAACCAATAAAAAAAGGTTTGTACCTATTGTATATACGTTAGGAACGTTTGATAATACATAGCTAGCTAGAAAGCTACTATAGCTTCCCGGAATTCTTAGGACGTTTTTTTAGATTTTTTTTTTATTGTGTGTCGTGTGGTGCCGGCTCAGAATGCCACTACCCCATCTCCTCCCATGGGTGTCGTAAAAGTCGACTAAGGGATTAGCCGGAGGATGGGCAGCAGCGTCCTTCGAGTACATTAACAACTCAACTGCGATCGCCAACCCGTCTGCCAAGCGTGGCGATTATGGCAAAACTCCCCAATGAGCCCACAACACATCCATATCGGTCGTTGTGTACATCTTTGGGGGAGGCCTGTGTCCAGCGGTGGACTTCATTCGGCCGAAATGATGATTTTTTTATTGTGCCCTTGGTGTATGCTATGGTATTAAAATCAAACCTGCCAAATACATATTCTGATCTAATAGGCTCGCCAATCATCACATTAATTAACCAGCGTAATAATGCAAGAGTAATAGCGCACCTCGCCCTATGCCTCCCAAATATATATATGTTACGGTTAAAGTGTGAATATAAACCAAGGCCCAAGGGCACCCCAACCGCACCTTAATTTACTGTTGCAGTGATTGGCCTTATTCAGTGTTTTATTTCAGTAATTAAACATTTATCTAACCTAATGTCTAAAAATGTAGGTAGGTTACCTACATTTTTAGACATTAGGTTTCGGCTAATCTTAAGTTTAATCGGTTAAAGAAGAAACCACTTACGGCAAAAGAACATCGTATGAAACATTAGCTAACGATCAAATCTAATCTTAACATCAACCGGCTAATCTTAAGATTATTATTCACAACTATTATCAACTGTAACTACAATTTTAAGATAATATCGGGTCTATTCGTGCACAGATTAATATCCAACCACGGCCAATGCAACATGATCGAAACGTCGAGGTTACTCAAAATCTTATTTTGATATTAATCTGTGCACGAATAGATCCGAAACTGTCATAAAATCATGTATTCAATCCGCGAAAGTTTAAGAATGACTGTAACTTAAATTATATCATATATATAAAATTATTAAAATTAAAATTGTCGTTTAATTACTCCTATACACAAAGGCCCATGTTGGACTAAAAACGTCCGATAATTAGTCACTTAACAAATGACACTAAACGAATTTAATAGATATTATTGACGGCATAACCTCCTGTCATTCGAATGGAGGCACAGGAACCAAAATATACTGCCTTCGACAGCGTTAAATCCAACCTAATTTGTAATACGATTAATATTAAAAAGTATTGCTACTCAGAAAGGGAAAACAGTCTAGGTGAAATTTTGGTAACAATATATTCTGAACTGTAGTTACTTACGTAGTTTTAATTGAGCTGGGAAATTAGTTGTCCGCAGGGCTTTCAGTTACACATAATTATGTCGATAACGGACCGGATTAGCAAGCTTTCAAGCAAGCACTCTTCTTAATTATCTCTCGGATTGTTCATGAGAAGGAGAAGTCAACTGATCAACCGCTGATAGCATAACATTTACATAACATAACATTTATTTATCCTTGTATCTCAAATCTATTTTTTGTAATTGACAGGTTGTCAAATGAGTATTTAGTACACTAAACATAAAAATAAAACGGGTTTGAGGGCGTTAGGTTACCGGAACTGGACTCATCTACGACAGTAGCCCATTCGAAAACGACGCCTGATAACCCTGGTCGTTACCATAAATACAATACAATACAATACTCTTTATTGTACACCAAAAATAACAAAAATAAGATCCAATGTAGAAAAAGACATGGTTATATATTTAGTATATTGTATGTATAGTTTATTGTAGGGATGAGCAAAGTTCATTCGAGTGAATTATGAGTGTTTCCTTTTTTTTAACACGGTCTGCTTATTATGATTCCGACCGGGTCAAAGAAACAGTTAACTGTTCAATAATAAAATGCCTTTCGATATCAAATACGGTAGGCAAAAAGTGTTGCAGTTTTCAAGGTTCGAATCCTAATAGTTTGAAAATAGAAATCATTGAACATATTCATTATTTTAATACGTAAACATAGAAACTATCGGTACCTTTTTTGGAAAATCTAATTATAAAAGGAGAGGAATGAAGCTTATATTTTTTTATTCATTAGGAAGATACTGTGCCATAGAAATTATCATGTAGGTACGCATATTACTGTTAAGGCAGGTAGAATAAAAGTTGATTTGTCATTACAAAAAGCTGAAAGCCGCGGAAGCGGAGCACCTTATACATTGTATGTGAAATCGATTTTATCAAAACATGAATGTGTTAATCTAATAGATTTTTTTAAATTAATTTAATTTAATAACGATTTAGTAAGACAATATTTAGATAATACAATAATGAAAAGAAGAGAATTGAAAAAATAAATAAAGAAAAGGAAAGGAAAGTAGAGGATATTAGAGGAGGGGACATGAGAGGACCGTAGAGGAGAGGGGGAAGAGGGGAGGGGGAGAGAATAGGAGAGCGTTTGAGAGGCGATGACAGGAAAGAAAAGATACAAAAGATATAAAGTACAGAAAATATAGAAGTGGTAGAAAAGACAGAAAAGGTAGGAAATGACAATTTAAATTCAATATATCTCTATACTTATAATACTCTCTCTTGAACTAGGGAGCGATGATTCTGTTTCTTTCAAATTGAATTAACAGTTATCTTTACTTATTCGTTATTTTATTCTACCGTTTAGTAGTTGAATTACGTTTAAACGTCTATTATGTTTACTAAATATTTGTCATTATATCCCTTAAGCTTCCTCTTTCCCACTCTTTTACGTATATGGATATAGGAAAGCATTAAGGATTTGTATACAATAAAGTCCAATACATGTCATATATATTATACTTATACAAAACAAGTTGAGTATCGTTACTTTACAAACACATTTAGTCGAATTTGGATAGCAGGCGCATACTAGAATGCATCGCTAGTATTTATCAAATTGTCACTGCTACGCAGGTTTTGTTGTGGATTCATTTACAAGAAATACTTGCATGGAATATAAATTACCGGCTACTGTGTTCTGAGAGCCTGGTATCTCGATGAAATGATGTTGCATAGATCGGTCTTTAGGTTATGAATAGAATTTTTGTTCCAACTACACTTTAAGTATTTTATGTTCTTTTATTTAATAATAGCTAGTGACGTGACGATCATTTCATTTGATGATGATGCTCGCTGATGCTAAGCGCCACGCCTGGCCATAGCAATCGTAATGCTACCCAGGACTAATCTTGCCGTACACCACTACGCTTGTCACCTCGAGACATTAGTCTCTTATGCCCCAGTAATTTCATATGTTTAAACTATGGTTTAAACACTACTGCTTGACAGGTAAATATCTGCGGTGTTACCTGCCTTGCCGCATTCCCGCAATATGAGACCTAGCACCGGTAAGATAAAATTAGTAGGTATGTAAATTAGTAGTATCAAAACGGGGAAGCGTAGTGCGAGTTACTTCCAGTTGTGTTCGTTAGCTAAATCGTACTGAATTAACTCAGAAAGGAACAGTAACGGTTGGCATAAGCGAATGAAGGTTAAGCAAGCTTCAAAAGGGTCGTGAAAGCAAGTGATACCATTGGTGTTGCAAGCGTACGTAAGTTACGGTAACCGCTTACCATCGGGCGGGCTGATGCAGGCAGGGATGACGATGATAAGAAATTACAAATAATTTTGGTAGAGGATCTAGTCTATTTTAGAGCTACTTTGAGCAATAACCAGTTTAAAAAAGTCAGGTTCTGAATAACTGTAGAGCGAATTTACTCGTTTACTCCTTGAAGTGCTAAATATAGCATAAAAGTTCCCGTTATACTCGGAATCCTTGAAGGGCAATGCTGAGCTCTGCCGTCGTGCACTATAATTCGTTTATTATTTATAACAACACCAGAAGCCTTCATTTCATACTCTATAAAAAATCTATCCGAAAAAAAAGGCTAAAAGCAATAACCCCGTTAAGAAATCAAATAAACCAACAAAACTTCGTTCTATAAAATGTATACGAACATTGTTGTAAACCAATTGATGCATTTTAAAAGCTAACCACTATTAGAAAAGTTCTGAATAATTAACTGATTCTGATTACTGTCTGTTAGTGCGGCTCCTGAGTTTTTGAGGACTTTGTCCAGCAGTGGACAAGTTTGCTTTGTCTTTACATTGAGATGTTGGCCGTATATTGAACTACTTTATGTGTGGGCTCGGCGCCGGCCCGTGTAAAGATCACTGTACGCAAAGACGTGGTTTTAAATAGGGTCTCCCTCAAGCCATAGATTATACACTAATATGAAGACCTCAAGGCTTTCTTAAACCGTCAAGACTTAGGACAAACGCTATATTCTCTTTTCAATGTTTTTCTAGTTTAAGCTCTTGTCATAATCTAATTTCCTGGTACTTTCAGGTCGTAACGGCGAGATTCCGGAGAGCGGTGGAGACAGTATGGCAGACTTATGGGCTTCATACCATAGTGCTTTGGGTCTCGGCAGCAAGCCCCCGAAGCCACCCACGCCATTGGCTACAGGCCACTCGGTGAGTTTTAAGGTTGAGCAGCGTTTCATGTATTATATTAAAATGTTTTATTGATTGATTAAAAGATACCCAGAAAGCATACCGTTTTGCCGCATGGCATGGAAAACATACAGCATCGAGTAATTAGATAGTTTTTCGTTTATATGAGAGAGCATACCGTATACGCTTCCAGAACTGATTCATTCAACTTTTGAACCAATATTTGAAAATCGGCTTCGCAACCATCCCTGTCCCACTCATACGTATGCACAGAAAGAGAACTATATACCTATCAATTCCACCAGGTTCTTCTAGGGACAATATAGATTCCGCATTGCTTAAAAAAATGGGTTTCCTAATTATATGCAAGAAAAGAAAAGAAAATTCTTTCTATTCTCCGTCATAGTCATATATAGGTAAGATATATATATATGCATAGATAGGTAATTGGGACTTAGCAGCGAACAGTCGTGTTTACGTCGGCTCCAAGTATAAAAGTAGTTAAAAGTGTTTCGAGTAATATTTCAGACGTTAAGTTGGTAACATATCGAAGAGTACAGGTTGTGTTTTGTTACAAACAAATCATCATACGTAACAAAACAGTGCAAGTGAACAATAATTATTATCTAAATACTTATAAACTTTCGGTGAAGCGGTATTGGTTCTTCGGTGAATTAGCGACCTACCCGCGACTGGAGTTATATTTTTTATCAAGTCTGTAACAGTTGTCAAACCTTTACATATACAGGACAATTTCAAAGTGATATTTCAAGTTTGCCTAGCGTCGTCTCTTACCTAACTGCTTGCTACGGCAGGGGTTGTGAGCTCGGATCCGACCGCGGTCGAGTTTTGTTTACAAACTTTTTTGCTTTTGTGTTTTGTTTTTACCTGTTTTAATTAAGTAATTATACTTGGAAGTTATAATTCACAGCAATATAATTCTGTATGTCGTTATAAAATTATTGACATTAATCGCCATACATCATAACATGTCGGTCCAACGCTCGCCGCCAGCGTCAACGCTGCAAGTAAAGTCTCCTCCTTCTATGCATTACGCATCTGATTCGGCCTTAAATAAATTACCTAGCGATGATACTTCTGACAATCTTCAAAACATAACGAAGCGCCACAAGCGTACTTTCACAGAGTTTTATGAGCACACCACGCCGTCTAGTGATGAAATTAAATCGATGTTCACCGAGCTCAAAGATCAAATAGGGCATAAATTTGAATCACTTACTAATGCAGTTAATGGCTTAATGAACAAACACGAAGAGATACATAAATCGGTGCAATTTATGTCCGCCAAGTATGACGACTTACTTCTCAAAATCAATGGTTTGGTACAAGAAAACAACGATTACAAAAATCACATTAGGACCTTAGAAGGCAAGCTGGAACACTTCGAAAAATATGTCCGCAGCTCTGCTATTGAAATCCGAAATGTACCGAAACAAACCAACGAAAATAAGAAGGAAATAACCGAAATCGTCAAAGGTATTGGCACAGCTATTTGCTTAGAGACACCAATACAAGATCTCGAAATAAGAGATATCTACCGTTCTAAATCTGAGGCTATTGTTATTGATTTCACTACCACAAATAGAAAGGAATCTATGGTTAATGCCTTCAAAAAATTTAATAAGTCCCAGCGTGAATCCAAGCAGCCACCGTTAAATACACAGTATCTAAAACTACCGGGACCTTCTAAAACCATTTTTGTCTCTGAGTCATTAACAACTAAAGCCCAGCGATTATACTATATTGCAAGGGTATATGTGAAAAACAAAAAACTTGCAGCTACGTGGACCTCTTACGGCAAGATATATGTAAAGAAGGAAGAGGGACAGGATCCAATTCGAATTGAGGAAGAAGTTGATTTTCAAAAAGCCATAATTTGACTAAATAGTTTTGCCTTACTCCTAGTAGTTATAATAGTTATAATATTTATTCGTTTTGTTAAAATCGTTTGCTCAGTTTTCATAAGCCTACTTTGGTACACCTATTGCAAATTGTTTTATATTTTCATCACCTTACTTAACTCTGAAAGACCTCACCCACTGCCTAACACACTAAACATACATATCACTTACATGTCAGCTACTACTGTGCAAGTTCACAGACCTAATAATAACATCCTTCAATTGCACGTTCACTCATTACAAACTTGTCCAACTCGTCCATTTAACCATTTACACCTGAAATCTGTTTATTCTTCAGTAACTGCCTCTAGCTTAAGCCCTGTCCACTTTAGAATTATAATTCGATACCATAAATTCAAGAATTGAGACCATCAACTTGGGTCTGGACTCTCTAACGTTAGCAAAATCAATTACATGTGACATCAAAGACGTAACAACTCACATACCCAACTATAATCGCAATCTGAACCTGCTTTCCCATAATATTAGAAGCATAAATTGTAATATTTCTAGCTTTTCAACTCTTCTCAGCAGATCAACAGTAAACTGGGATGTACTGGTACTTACTGAGTGTTGGCTACCGGTTGCTAAGTTCATACCAAATCTGGATGGCTATAATTATATAGCAACAACATACCATAGAACGCAAAATGAAGGAGTCGTTATATATTTTAATAAATGCCTTGATGTTTTGTCCGAGGAACCACAGGTTAGTGACGCTAATTGTCTTGTTTTAAAATTAAATTCGGAAACTTGCATCATTGGCATTTATCGCCCACCTAGCCAGCATAATACAAATAACTTTGTTAACTCACTAGATCTACTCATGGCAAAATTAAATCATTACAAAAATATAATATTATGTGGCGATATAAATATTGACATAGTAAAAAATACAACTGATAAGCGTTCCTATGAATATTTGAATGTACTAGCCAGCCATGGCATGCTCCCCGGTCACAATATACCAACTCATGGCTACACCTGTTTAGATCATATTATTATTAGAACAAAATTAGACGCTACCTGCCTTATTATTGAGTCTTCAATCACAGACCACGATTGTGTGGCTGTTAGTATTAACCTCAGCACCAAATTAGCATACTCGAACAAACCCTTCAAACGCATTGATTATAAAGGTCTAGATAATGCAATTAATCAAGTTGATTTTAGGCCAGTAATCGATTGTAGTGACGTTAATATCGCGGCAGAACTCCTCATTACCTTAATACGCACACCCATTGAAGATAACACCAAATTAATCAATGTTCCTGCTAGAAAACGATTTAGTAAGCCTTGGATAACTAGTGGATTGTTGCGCTGCATAAGAAACAGAGACAACCTGCATAAAAAGTTAAAAAGAGATCCAGAAAATGAAATTCTAAAGGCTACTTATAAACGATACAGGAACTTTTGTAACTGTATCTTAAAAAAACATAAAAGAAACTTTGAGAAGCAAGAAATCATAAACGCTAATAATAACAAAAAGAAACTTTGGGATGCTGTTAAAAATATTAGTAAGTCTTCAAATATACTTGATTTTTCATTGAGTCTTATATCCACCGAAAGTCCAAAAAACAGTATCAATGAAGTCAACGGTTTCTTTGCTGGGATAGGAAAAAAACTCGCTGAGCAAATTGCAAGTGCGGAGCCCCTACGAGATCCACCGAACATCAAACATCGTTCTGTATCACCAACTAAATCGTTCGCAATCCTGCCAACTGATGAGACGGAGATCCAGCTTCTTATAGTAGGATTGAAAGATAACTGTGCAACGGGATTGGACCAAATTCCTAGTAAAATCATTAAGAGATATATACATTTACTAACCACCCCCATTACACACATCTGTAACCTTGCACTGACAACTGGTTCTTTCCCTCAAATATTTAAATCTGCTCTGATTAAACCCATTCACAAGGGTGGGGACAGAGACTGTGTCAACAATTATAGGCCAATTTCAATTCTATCTGCCTTATCCAAGATTCTGGAGCGTCTCATGAACAACCGTCTAGTGAACTTTTTAGAAACAAATGGCCTGTTATCTGAATCTCAATTTGGTTTTCGATTCGGTAAGTCTACCGAAGACGCTGTACACGAGCTTACTAATTCAATTGTAACGAATCTCGATGAAAAAAGGAAATGTATCGCGCTGTTCCTGGATTTGGCAAAAGCTTTTGATACAGTCTCTGTCCCTCACCTGTTGATAAAGATGGAGAAAATCGGTGTTAGAGGCCTTCCACTTCAATTCTTTAAAGATTATCTCAGTAATAGATCCCAAAGAGTTAAGATAGACAACTGGATCAGTGATGAGGTCTTCGTAACTTATGGTGTACCACAAGGAAGTATTCTCGGTCCAACACTGTTTCTGGTGTATATTAATGACCTGTGCCAGCTCCAGCTGGATAGTGGAAGAATACTTACCTTTGCTGACGACACAGCTCTATTTTTTAGCGGTGACAGGTGGGAGCAAGTATTCTATAGTGCGCAGACAGGACTTCGTGAGGTTTGTACGTGGTTAAAACACAACGTCTTAACACTAAATGTCTCCAAAACCAAATATGTGGCCTTTGCACACAGAAAAAATCTTCTCCCACCAACGGTCCTTTCTATCACTGCTCACTCATGCCTTAGCCAAGCAACTTCTAGTTGCACTTGTCCTGTACTCCAAAGAACCGATACCATGAAATATCTTGGTGTCATTATGGATCAAACCCTCACCTTTAAACCCCACCTTGAAGTCCTTGTTACAAGATTGCGAAAATTAATATATATATTTAAAACACTGAGGCATATTGCTGATCGTCGGATAATCAAGATGGTATACTTTGCTTTATGCCAATCACTGATAAATTACTGTATCACGTCGTGGGGTGGTGCTGCCAAAACACATCTTATAGAAGTGGAGAGGGCCCAACGAGCTATATTGAAGGTTGGGGCTGGTCTTCCTTTCCGCGTACCCACTATAGAGCTATATAAAAAATGGGATGTTTTAACAGTCAGACAGACGTTTATACTAAACATCGTGCTCAAAAAACACTCCCAGCTAGAATACGATCCAGAAAAAATAAACAGTAAACGAAGAAAGGGATCCGTCTGCCAAAACAGATCACTTAATACAAGCCTCTCCTACAAATTTTACTCTTTCCTTGGTGGATATCTCTATAATAAGGCAAATACAACTCTTTACATATACCCACACCATAAAACTAGCTGTAAAGCTTTAGTGACAAATTGGTTAAGAGGTCTAGACTATGAAACAACGGAAAAACTACTGCGGCCGCTGACATAAGATATTACGACACTTGCACACGTGACACACATACTATCACGCACACAGTCTTTACCAATCACAATACATTCACCTACACACTCACTCTGGAAAACACACAACCACACACAGTCGCACTGACACATTCACCATACAATAGATCAACACCCTGGTGTATGCATGCATATCTATATTTCTACAATAGTTTTCATGAATTCTCTTCGTCCAATCCATATGTATAAAACACATAATTTAGTGCTTTTCCGATTGTATTGTGGAGCTCTGTATAATCCGTGAAAGGGGGACCTGGTGACCTGTAATACAGGCATTGCTATGCCTATCTCAGGCACCAGTCTCTCACAAATTGTATTTACCTGAGGAACATTAGTACTAAGCATTATATTATGTAAATTTGTGAAGAGAAAATAAATAAATAATTAATAAAAATTAATAGTGTTAGAGTTCTTGCAGAGGTATGGAGAATAAGGAAACTCTAATTGAAATGATTTCTGAGTCATTCTCGTTACATATGACAACCCCAAAAGGAGATAGTTTGGCTTCATTAGCCCGAGTATCACAACACAAGAAGGATACTATTATATTTCCTGGCGAAACCTATTCTTCTTCAACATTATTAAAATACTCTTTACTCTAATTTCAATCCATCAGAGTCCAATCCACGTGGGTTCAGCGACGCCTGGCGTGGAACCAGCGTCCACACACGATGAAACCTCATCATCAGATCGGACTAAGGACGATGACGACGGCGGGGCGTCCGATGATGACTCTGATGACAGAGTCGATCCACAACATCATGACCCGGAGCGGCTGAAGGCATTTAACGTAAGTACTCGGCATAAATATAGTTTGAAGTTGCATCGTCATTAATACTGACAGACATTTAACGCTCATGATCGTCTTATCTCAAAAATTCGACGTCTGGGTGTGAGCCTCCTTATGAACGCTAAAGCCATCGGTCAGTGGTCTTACATTACCATAATCACCACGCTTGGCAGGTAAGTTCGTCATTGGTAGAAGTAAATTAACCCGATTCCAAAATGACAAATATTCAACTGATCATCAGGTTCCTGACAATGCATAGGCCACCCGTTCTCCCTTGATTATTTAACAATAACAACATTCCAATCACCAACCAGTTAGCGAATCGTGGGGGTCATAGCAATCTTACAATGTTTCAACAATGGACATTACCGGGCTAATAGGAAAAAGGTTCGTCGTTCTCGAACGACTTCCATAGATCTCGAATGCGTCATACTTGATCAAATAAATCGGTGTCAACTATGCGTTTCATATGAAATGCAAAGTGTTCCAGATTCTGACTAATCTAACCTAAATATAGTAACAATATAATCTTACAAGAATGTATGTCAGCGTGCCGTAGATGCTACTACCAACCACCGGATATCGGTATCGCCCAGTAATCGAGTTATGGAGTTTGGCGGCAGTAGGCTCGTTTATAATGTATTGAGTCGCGTTGGTTAGACTAAGAGCTGACCCAAGTATTCCAAAAAAGCTGGAGGATGAGCTACCATGATGATCGTTATCGAAAAAATCTTTACAGATGTTCGTCCGCCTCTTCGTGGACGAAAACTTAGACAGAATAGTTCCGATATCCAAGCAGCCAAAGGAGAAAATCCAAGCTATCATCGACTCCTGCACACGACAGTTCCCGGAGTTTGCCGAGCGAGCCCGAAAGCGGATCAGAACGTACTTGAAGAGCTGCCGAAGAAACAAGAAGGTGCGCGGAGAAGGGCCGACGACTGGCAGCGGAAGCAGTACGCCGGGGTCTGGCAACGCCTGGGACACTGCGGTGAGGGTCCGATCTCTCTTTTATTTATTTTTAGCTCGGTAATTCTAACGTGTATTAAGTTCAGGTAAACGTAACTCTCAGCTATGATTTTTTCCATTCAGCCGATTTCCATCTTTTGATTTGACTATGTCCTATGTTTAATAATGTAGTGGGACTACTTTAACACTATCGGGGCTTTTAGGAGGTCCATAAAGTTAAGGAATACTTTGCTGTCCAACCTTTCCAGAAAGATACTGACAAATGATGGACCCAAATGTATATGTGCCAAAATTTTCGCGTAGCTGGCACCCAAAAAAAATTACTCCGGTTTCGGATTTCTAAAGGTATAGGTACCGGTAAAATTTCGGTCAATGAAAGCATTTGACAGGGTCCTATGAACTCAATCTTTATTCACCACTAATAATGATCTCAATGTCCAGGTGCGACCAACTCCAGCACACTTGACTTCAGTGCAAGCGGAGCACATTCTGGCGCAGGCCTGTGAGAATGAGAGCCTCAACGCTAAGCGTATGCGGCTCGGACTCGATCCGGTCAGCCAGCCCATGCCGACCGTGCCTACTCCAATGGTGAGTTCAGAACGATTTTAGAGGATGCTGTGATCTGCTTGTAAGTTAGGATTTGATGCTGTCAGGGCGACTATCTCCACATATAAAGTTAAGTTTTCATGACACGGATGGATGAGGCTGATGACGTCTCTTCGAAGCGTGGAGGCGCCTAGAATGAAGCCATGGCATTATGCAATGGCATCCAAAAAAGTTTGCGTGTCCAGCCAGGAAGGATGATACGCAGTTACAATAATAAGCTTATTGCTATTAACTTTAGTGCTTAACCAAATTTGTTTTGCCAGCTGATGGGTGGGGGTCCCGATAAAGATAGGCCACCCATTTAGGAACTTTGCTTTACCACACCGATTGATTAATCACATCAATCAATTGGCAACACCTACTCATTTGAGAGGCATCAAAAGCAAGTACAAATTAGCAATGGGTGATCGTTAGGTACTGAAAAATAAATTTTATAAATTGACAATCGTGCAATCATGTAGCTATTTGATTTCGATTGTCGATTTATTCGTCGTCATCGAATGAAAATAGACAATCGAATCAATTTTTCGCAAGTCTTCAACATGTCTAAAAAACCTCGTCCGTCAACATGGTATCTAAAAAGAGGACGCTACAGCGATGCATAACAATCGACCAAGTCGATGATGATGAGACGGAGATGTTTTAACTCTTTCTTAGTGGTAAAACGTCTATCAATTGCCCTACGCGATTTCTACCATCGATTTCGGATCTAATTAATTATAGTACAAAGTCGAATCTGTCACAAATCGCGCACAGCGCGCTCTACAATCGACATTGGGTTACTGACAGTAAGTTTGCGTTGTTAAATGACGCCCATCGCCAATGTACCTACATTGCGTTGCCGATTGTGAATCAGCGCACGCGATGAATAACAATGACAAACAATCGAATAACACCGATGTTGGGTTTTGATCTAGACCTGCCATAATCGCAGTTGTTTGTTAACACACATTCACAATTATCAAACAACTGTAGATTCCTACCATGTAGATAAGGCAGCTCGCAGTGTGCGTTTGAACTTGGGAGTATTGTGGCATGGCAACTAGAATTACCATTTCAAAGAGAGAAGCTTCCAAGGAAAATCCGCCATACGGCGACTGTTTCCGTGGTTGTGGAGGACGCATATTCACATTAAGCTGTGTCACAAATTCTGATCAGATGCGTCGGTTTCTGCTAACCAATTAATGAACGCCTTAACTGTAATTAGGATTCGCATCGAATGTATACGGCATTCAGTTGCAGGCTGTATGCGAGATGTACTTCGACGTTGACCACAATAATTGATATTACCATCTACGGTTTTTAATAAATTACTTCATCACCATCATGCGTCACTTAGTTCATTTGAATAAGTAAAATGTGTATACCGTAACGATAAAATAAAAAATATATATTTGGACGAATACTTAACGGACGAAAACTTCTGAGAAGTTTTGAAACTTCTATTCGTTGTATAAGCAAGTTGCGGTAGGTTGTATGGATGCCAACATCGCAATATTTTCGTAATTTTCACAAGTAGATTTATTTCCCTTTATTATTATACGTTGCGTTTTAATTTTGCTCAACTTAAAACCAATTATTTGGCTCGAACAGCCACATTATTTCTTAGGGTGTCGTTTATCGGCAACTAATTTCTTTATTTGTCTTTCCACAGGTCGTCGACACCACTGCAACCTCAGCAGTCGCGTCTTCATTTCTGAGCCTCTACAGCGGCGCCATCAGCAGCCCAGCGTCTACACCGGCCACAACCACGTCGACCACACCGCTAGCCACAGCCGGCCACAGCAAGGCCGCTGCTGACACTACCAGGCCATCAGCAAGCCCGACAATGGATAATCCACTGTTGAACAACAATAACTTGAAGCTGGATAACGCTAATGGAAATGCTGGCAGTAAGACTGCTAGGTGAGTCATGATGCCCTAATACTTATTACTGTGAACGAGGTATTAGTAAGTTTAGATTCTTCTAAGAAGCTAGTAACCAGGGGTCCTAAAAAGGCCGCTTTAGCAGAATCATAATATGAATTACATTAGAAATCACAAAATGGTCACGTTAATAGTCAGTTATGATTAAGTGACCATTTTGTGATTTCTAATGTGAATCGTATTGAGATCGTTATTATGCCTTATAAATAAAACCTAATACGGTATTTTTAGGCCTTCTGGACCATTTGGTGATATTTAATGTGATTCATATTATGATTCTGCTAAAGCGGCCTTTTTAGGCCCCCAGGACTCTTTTGGCGCTTAGCTGTCATGTAGCGTTATCTCGATCTGTCATCTCTTAAATTTGTATGTATCTGTTTATCAATAGAAATTTGACATAGGTGGCCGGCCTTTCGTTCTTTCTTCATACAAAATAGTTATTCTCAAATAATAGGTACCTAATCAATTTTTATTTAAAACAAAAATTATTTTCTTTACCAGATATATCGCTCTCAATATATATTTAAGTATTTAATATGTATCTAAGATATAAGAATCTCAGCTGACGTACTGTTGTTACCATGGTTATTACAAAAATTTAAGATATGGTGTGATTCTAAATTGATAAAATGGGCATTTGGTAAATATTATTAGTAAAGTTTCTGAACTAGACTGTTTTGCTATTTTTGATAAACGTTATTAGTTAATCCAGTAATAGCACTATGTTTTTATTTAATTATGTAAGTACACACAATAGATGAACTATACACAGTAAAATACAGGAACTCGATAAGTGCTTAGGTACTACTGTTGAAAAATAATTTCGGCCAGCACACCTGCGGAAGGAGTATGTAGTGAAAAAATTGCAGATACTATATGTTATATTAAAAATAAAAAGGGATTGTAAAACTAAAAGTTACAATAATATTTCTTATATTAAGTACATATATTAGTTTGTTATTATTATTTTTTATTTTTTTTTAATAAAACGTTGCCCCACACTAGGGTTTCTCCTGTGTCGTGGGTGCTTTACAGACATGAATTCCACACATAATACACCCAGACCCGGAACAACTACCTGCAGATCATACAAATATTTGTTCCGTGTGGGAATCGAACCCACGACCCGGAGCGCAGCAGTCGACTGTGTCAGCCACTGCACCATATTATTCATCGATATATTATGTACATAGAATTAAATACTACTACTACTACTCATATAATAGATTTTTACTTATGAAATTGCCGTTTTGTACGAAATAAAGGATAGTATTTTCTTATCGAAATTATCACCCATGCATTCGATGCACCATTGCCAACGCAGTGGCAGTTTATCGATGCACCTTTGCCAACGCAGTGGCAGTTTATCGATGCACCTTTGCCAACGCAGTGGCAGTTTATCGATGCACCTTTGCCAACGCAGTCGCAGTTTATCGATGCACCTTTGCCAACGCAGTGGCAGTTTATCGATGCACCTTTGCCAACGCAGTGGCAGTTTATCGATGCACCTTTGCCAACGCAGTGGGAGTTTATCGATGCACCTTTGCCAACGCAGTGGCAGTTTATCGATGCACCTTTGCCAACGCAGTGGCAGTTTATCGATGCACCTTTGCCAACGCAGTGGCAGTTTATCGATGCACCTTTGCCAACGCAGTGGCAGTTTATCGATGCACCTTTGCCAACGCAGTGGCAATTTATCGATACCCTTCTTGAAGAAACTAGATAGACGGCGACAAACTCTTCAAAGGCATTTTGTACAGCTTCTTCGGTATTAAATTTTTTCCCGCCAAAAACTTATCCAAATGCTGGAAAAAATAGAAGTCTGTAGGCGCAAGTTCTGGTGAGTGCGGCGGATGTAGGAGAGCTTCCAACCCCAGCTCTTAGAGTTTGGAGACCGTCTGTTGTGCAGTATGGGGTCGCGCGTTGTCGTGTAGGAGCAGCGGGGACGAGCGATTGATCAAAGCTGGTTTGCGAAAATATACGAGCTTTTCCATCATAGTGTTCAATTCTTCACAGTGCACATCTGCAGTAATGCTCATCCCGTTTGTAAAAAGCTGTGATTTGACTAACGTGACACCGGCACTAGACCACCAAACAGTGACCATCACTTTTCTAGGGGTCATTTTTCGTTTAGGGCATTCAATAGGATCTAACCAACTTGCTGAGCGTTTGCGATTGTCAAAGAGAATCCGGTCGCAGGTAACAATGCGGTTCAAAATTCCTTCGGTATGTGCCTGTTGAGAAGCTTAAGGCAGGTCTTGACGCGCACGTTACGCTGACTATCGTTAAGTTCGTGGGGCACCCATTTGTCAAACTATTTTACATTGCCAATTTGACGCAAATGGACCAATATTGTTTTGATGCTAACGTCGAAAGCTGCTGCTAATTCAGCCGTAGATTGAGCATCAAGCTTCCACAATCGCCTTTAATTCATCATCGTCGACCAAAGTTTTCGGACGACCATGAGTTTCATTTTTCTGATCGAAATTTCCAGAATGGAAGCGGGCATTCGGGCGAACCAATAATGGGTTGTGCGTTCGTTTGTAGTATTCGCTCCGCAAACGTCGTTTATTTTGAATACCGCCAGTGTCGCGTTACTGCCACGACGGTTACTCGTATTTCGTAATTACTCGAATTCGAAGTATCCACGACGACGAAAAAGATTCAGATTCAAAAGAAATTAGAATTCGTAGCCAAGCAAAACATATTTTTATTTTCAATGGCCAGTACTGCAGAATGGCAATTCATAGGTTAAGACCTATTATATAGATAACTAGCTGGGACCCGCGGTTTCACCCGCGTGTAATTTAAAAGAAATGTAGAGTACTTCGACATAGACTCTTGACATAGAATATATATATTGGATTTCAAGGGTTTTTTTTTTTTTGCGCGGAACTCTAATTATTTTTCTAAAATAAAAGTAGCCTAAGTTATACCTTATAACATCAGCTATCTTCCAGTGAAAGTCCCGTCAAAATCGGTCCAGCCGTTTCGGAGATTACCCGGAACAAACAGACAGACATACAGACAAAAAAAAAAAAAAAAGTTTTTTTGTTATAGGTACCGTATATACTTCCATATGCATTTAGTAAAAAGCTGTTATTTTGACATTACAAACAGACACTTCAATTTTTTTCATTTTTATAGATAATATAATACCAAGTCGCTTGCTACAATACCGTATGGAAAAAAATTAATATCATGAAAAACAATTGAACCGTACGACGTTGCCGACATATTTTTTTTCATTTTTGTGAAATATTTTATAGATATGTAAAGATTAATTATTCTAAACACCGTACAACGTTGCTTTTATACTTGACATTGGCGAAATTGTGGAAGATACTCTACAGAAGCCATAATCAAAGAGAAGAAAAAGAAGAATACCGTATCTGTCTCGGTCTACGCTTATACTTGACATTGGCGAAATCGTGGAAGATACTCTACAGAAGCCATAATCTAAGAGAAGAAGAAGAAATTTTACATTGGTATAGGTATTTAACAGTGTGGTGCCGGGTTAGAATACCACCACCCCATCTCCTCCCGTGGGTGTCGTAAAAGGCGACTAAGGGATTAGCAGCACCCGGAGGGTGGGCAGCAGCGTCCTTCGAGTACATTAAAAACTCAACTGCGATCGCCAACCCGTCTGCCAACCGTGGCGATTATGGCAAAACCCCCTAATGAGCCCACAGCACATCCATATCGGTCGTTGTGGTATCTTTCGGGGAGGCCTGTGTCCAGCAGTGGACTTCATTCGGCCGGAATGATGACAAAAATGATGATAGGTATTTACCTAACAAGTTAGGTTTAAATATACTCTTAATTAACAAGTTAAATACTTAAACGAAAAAAAACAGTATAGCGTATTATATAGCTGAAATTTCCTTGTTTCTTTCTGATTCTATAGTACTTCTATAGCATATAAGTATTCGGATTATGTAAAAAAACATATGTTCCAAGTGTAAATTTAAGACTGCAGCGCATCCGATTAAGTATCCATCTTGCAGACTTACAGTAACGGAACGGTAAATAAATAATAATAATAATAATATTATTATTATTAATACGTACGGTTGACATCTGTCGGGCATGCCACCGTCCGGGTGAATCCATCAGACATATTATTTCTGGTTGTTCTCGTCTTGCTAACGGCGAGTACTTGCACAGGCACAACCAAGTAGCCAGGGTTATACACCAGCAACTTGCGCTGAAATATAAACTTGTGGCCTTTGAGGTACCATACTACAAGTATATGCCCGACCCAGTTCTCGAAAATAGTCATATCACATTGTACTGGGACCGGTCTATCATCACTGATAGGACTATTGTTGCTAATAAGCCTGATATAGTGATGATAGACCGAGTAGAGCGACGCGCAATGATTATTGATGTTACCATCCCGCATGATGAGAATCTCGTGAAAGCCGAGAAAGAGAAACAAATAAAGTATCTTGACTTGGCACACGAGATTGTCGACATGTGGGATGTTGACTCAGCAATCATTGTGCCGATAGTCGTTACGGTCAACGGCTTGATCGCCAAGAGCCTCGACCAACATCTTAAGAGGCTCTTGTTAGGCGGCTGGATCAAGGGCCTGATACAGAAAGTGGTTCTCCTTGACACGGCACGTATTGTCAGGAGGTTCCTCTCTCTGGAGCCCTAGCCACCGGCAGCTTGGACCCTGTTCCCGATGCCGGTTGGTCACTATTTTTATATTTTTAAATATATGTTTTTATTTTTGTTTTATATATATATATTTAAAAATGTAATAATATGTTTACTAAGAAAATAAAGGATAATAATATAATTTATTTATTCAGACAACAGAGATCCAGATTTGTAGTAATACAGTTATAAAAATGTTTTATCTAATTGTAAATAGCGACTTGGTCCTTTGTATAAGTTTCCACACCAGTGGACAGTCGTGCTTAGCCGCTATAGTATTCAGGATGCTGTGGCTACTTCCACGCAACCGACTGAGAAGCGATGCAGTATTTTTGCGCCAGATAGCTGCAAAGCCATCTGTGCGTGCACCAGCAAACATCACTGATGCACTACAAAAACGTGGAAGCTGCAACAGCGCCCTGAACGCATTGTTAAATTGGACTCGCAGAGCATTGTGAGCTCTTTGGGTATAGTTGAACCACAGGCCTCCCGTATACAGCGACGTACAAAAAGCTTTAAACAATGTAACTTTAACTGCGTCTGTACATCGAGAAAATCTGCGTGCCAGCATGTTCGCCCGAACTGACAATGCTCTGCGTTCTCGTTCCATGTCAACATCGTCTTTTAGATCGTCAGTTACCCAGTGTCCAAGGTATTTGAACTGGTGAACCCTTTTTAGGGACACACCATTGAGGTAAACTGGAAGGATGGAAGGACACATGGGACCCGATTTAAAGACCATGTATTCAGTCTTTTGAACATTGTACATCAGACCGTGTGAAGCAACGTATGATTCGCATACTGCGAGTAGTGAGTAAATGACGTCTGTCATCTCTGACATCAGTCAGACGAGAGACGTCAGTCGGTTTGACAGCGACAAAACAAAATAAATAAAGGAAATAAAAATGTATCCGCGGTTATTACGGGCAACATAATGGTTATTTTGTGAAACTGGCAGTGAGGCGTACGTACCGGCTGTAAGGTACGTAGCTAAATAAATTGAATAAAAGAAAGTCAGCAACGACATACCCTTCTCTGCTACCGGACAACAGCTTGCAGTTGTGCCTTCAGGTGCTCCTTGAGATATTTGTTTTCCAGACAACAAGGAGGATTGTCGCTGTCGGCACAACAGGTTGGCTAATCTGTAAGAACTAACCGTACAGCTCACTTCTGAATCCGCAATGAAATGTCTAATTTCGTATTGTTTTTACTATTTTTCACTGCAGATTCAGCAATGAGTTCTTACAGAATAGCACTGTAGGATGGAAATAGTGCAAGAAGCTTCTGATGACTACTCCTTGATAAGAAAAATACAAGGTTTATTTCTTAGGAGTAATCACCAGTATCTTGCAATCTGCACAGCTACTCCTCATCCCACAATATTGACTCATGGCTGTAGAAGTTCGATGTCCTATATGAGTCAAATTTTGATGTTTCCCATAGGATTTTTATCATTCCAGATCAGATATCGGATTTCAATGGTAAAGAGAAGAGATTTGCGCTGTGAGGAACTCTGTCTGTAACAGACACAAGTACTGTATTCTGTGACACACATGAATATTGCAGTCTGTGATAAACAGTATATCTGTCACAGCCTGCAGTATTCATATCTGCCACAGACTGGGTTCCTACTACTTATCAGCCTTAATTTATTTATTTTAGCGTTGAATATAAGTTTTATGCTCCACATCATACCAAATGCTTCTCATTCTGATGTTTAGTTGAAACACTGCATGGATTAGAAGGTCTGTTTTTCACATAGTAGATTTATGTCTATTAAAGCTTAAAGAAAGCAGCTCTGTTTGAAACTTTAAAAATACTTGTCAAACAAATGTTTTGAAAGACAAGCATTCTCAGTTTAGATTTCATTCATTTCAGTCATTCTGGTGGTAGGTACCACTGCAGTGCCAAATATTTGCTGCCAAGCACTAGTGTATAAACATTAAATATTACCGTTTTCTACTTACAAGGGTGTAGTTAGTGTACTTACTGGACATAAAGACTAAATAACTAATGTCTTGAGGTGACGAGCGCAGTGTGGTGCCAAGCAGGACTAGTCCTGAGTAGCATTACAGTTGTTATGCGCAGGTATGACACTAATCATCAGGCGAATGACTGGCTCGTATTGTCCCCAAGTTGTATAAAAAAAGTGCTTTGAACAACTTCTCTCGGTCCGTCATTGCAAGTCTGATGTCCATATGGGATATGGTAGTAAAACCCTAGTATAAGAGTCATGAGGACATAGTATAATAATCTATTGAAAGGAATTGATTAAATTTAATTTTATTAGGAACATACTTCAAGTGCCAAGTATATAGTATTGTCTTAGGTTTTCGCGATTATTACACATTATATCCTCTCTCCTATCCAAATTTTAATAGAGAAGATTGTTGGCAGGTACCACCTGTTTGGAATCCAGTTATTATATTAATAAAATCCCAAACAACACACCACACTAAAAAATATCAAGACACTGTGAGTGATTACTGCGTGCATCGAAACAATTTTTGATTAGTTGTATGGTAGATAAAACAACTTTTTAAATCTGTAACAACGGTTGTCACCTTAGTCATCCTGCGACCGCGAACCCTGCAAAGTGTTCGAAACGTCAGGAAAAACAAAAATCAATAATACACGCAATTTAATCCGTTTAAAATTGTTTTATTATAATGCCTATGTATATCTCTGCCTCTGCTTATCCAGAAAAAAAGTGATAATGGTAATTTACTTACGAATTACCATTATCACCCTTTTTTCTTTTCTTAAATAGAAATTTAAGATTCCTCAAAAAAGTGTATATGTAAGTGTAATATTTGAGCATCATTAATTTGTATGGAGAAGGACAAAATGTATTAGTCTATATAAGTATGGGATGACATTTGCTGTTAGAAGTTATTTGCACAATTACACTTCTATTACATTTACACAGTTGAAATCAATTAAAGCAACAATCCATGGTTTTTAACCTGGTTTTAGCCTATTTTAATCAACTGATAGTAACAAGCTGGACAACAACAATTAAGCTGGACACCTGGCCGACAGCTTTGGTATCATGGATTTAACATATTTCTTTTTCAATTTGCAGCCCAGCGTCGTCTCCGGCGCCTTTGTTCAGACCTTCATTCCCTAATACATTTGGAACTCCACAGACTTTTGGCCGGCAGACGTAAGTCATGTCTTTACACTAACAAAATCCTAACAATCTTTAAGTATTTCTAATACGAAAGTTGGGGCTTCACTACAAACTTGGAAGATTTTGGGGGTAATGTGAAGATGTAGGAAATTAAAGTGCAGATGAGCGGGACATTTGGCAAGGTGGGAAGATGGAAGGTGGGCCGGTGTCATTAGCCATATGGTGGCCAAGGCCAAGACGACTGTCTGACTGGGTAGATGTGAATATTTCAGTACCGGCAAAAATGGCATATAAAAGAGGAGGCCTATCCCCAGCAGTGGGTAGTCGTGGGCTGAATGAGTGGATAGAACTGGTGGCACAAAATAATTTTATTAAATTTATAGTGTCATATTGTAACTTCCAATGGCCTGTTATTTCACTAGCCGCGCCGCTATTCCGCGCCTTTATAAGTACAAGCCCACACCACCACAGGCAAGCTCGTGTTACATAATGACCGCATGATTCCATCGCGCATGTATGCGAGTTCGTCCTTGTGCAGGCTCTTGAAGTCATGCGTCTGGAGAAGCCACTTTACAAACGCCATTACGTAACGTTATAAACAGTTAGGCCTGCAGCCCGCGAGATATACTTTGGTCGAGATCTTTCCTGTTCGCTATAGGGTGGTACCCTACGATTCCAGGGAACCAATTATTTGTTTTTAAACAATGTCCCATATTTGGATTTCTCTTGTGTCATGGGTACAGTTTACTGACATAAATCTCACATGCAAACACACCCAGACCCGAAACAACTATCTGCATATCATACAAACATATGTTGCGTGCGGGATCGAACCCGCGACGCGTAGCGCAGAAAGCCAATCGCTTAACCACTGCGCCAATCGTGCCGACGACTTCCGTATGTAATCATTTCGGCCGAATAAAGTACACTGCTGGACACAGGCTTTCCCTAAAGATCACCACAACGACCGATATCGGTGTGTTGTGTGCTCAATGGGGGGTTTTGCCATAATCGCCACGCGTGGCAGGCGGGTTGGCGATCGCAGTTGAGTTGTTAATGTATTCGGAGGACGCTGCTGCCCATCCTCCGGCTAATCCCTTAGCCGCCTTTTACGACACCCACGGGATGAGATGAGGTTGGTGCTATTCGTAGCTGGCACCACACGGGTTAAATGTAAAGTATAATAATATTCTGTAGGTGAGGCCCACGGGAAGAGATGAAGCTTATTATTATCCAGGTACAATACGGGAAACGACATCCACATGTACCAGGATAGCAGAGTCATATAGTACATTGTTTTATTTCAGTTCCAACACGAATCCTGCGACTTCAGCCTTGTCGAGCAACGCTCTACTGTCTACCCTGACTGCGCTGCCACCAACTGGTACGTAACGAAATTGTTACGAGCAATTTACATGTTGCCATTCATTAGTCGAGAAACGGAAAGTCCAACAATAACAATAATCAACCGTCCATTTTTTGACTAAGAAAAATCTAAAACTAAATAAAACTGACCCTCTTCATCGTTGGTTAATCTAATTTTGTTTGCATGATGTGATAGGGATGGAGAGGAGAGTGCGCTTTCAATGCTCGTCACTCACTGCTCGTAGCGCTGTAACACAATGTTGCTACTTTACGCCGCCTGCTGGTGTTCTATGAGAGCTTACATCTCCGGTCGACCCAACCTACTTCCGAATTAATTAATATGTATTAACGTGTAATGTTTTCTATAAAACCGTATCTACACTGATGATCTTGTCTAGATGCAGGCGTGAACGCAGCGATGGCAGCGTACCAGAGCGCCTTGCTGTCAGCAATGGCTGCGCACACACACACATTCCCCACCAGCCTGTCCGGTGAGTAGCTTTAATTTTATTTTGTTTGTCAGCTGCCTGCCTGTAACTGATGGTTGGGATTCAGCCTGTTGCAGTCAGAGCATATGCTCGACTCAGTACATGACAAAATTGGCAACCCAGACAGGTGCAGACAAGCGACGCAGCTGAATGATAGATATAGGAAGTTGCGTCCTGTGCATTTCCAGACACGCACGGCGGGGGGTCATAGTTATTATTTTAACAGCCAAACCTGTGACGACACTAGTAACCAACCAACTACTGCCTTACCGTAAACGACAGGTTACATGTCGGGTGTCGTCATCTTGGAGGGAATTTGCCGGTGTGCGGGCCGGGATCGCACTCAGACCCTCCTGTATGGAAGGCAAGCTTTCATCACTAGGCTGCCAGTAATAAAAGAACATAAAAGGAACATTGCTGCCCATCCCTCTGATTTAGAGTCCCTGAATTGCCTTTTACGATATTCAAGGGAGGAGATGCGACGGGTATTATATTTTTAATCCGCACGCCACACAGCCATATATAATTAAAATTATTTAATGATACTTTACGGTATTGTTAAAATATTATTAACGGTATCATATAATATTAATGTTATTTTTTGGCAAGCTACAATCAAAACTAGACTGCAATAAAGTGCTTCAGTGTATCCATATTAACATTTACGTGTAGGTTCGTTGACCTCTAACAGCTCATCTAATTCCGATGACTAACCATCTATCGATCTTATTTGATAGCACATTATTATTATTATACGTTATCAATTTCACACTTTGTTAGTACATTATTCATCATCATCATCATATCAGTCACAGGATGTCCACTGCTGAACAAATGCCTCCCCCTTAGATTTCCACAACGAGCGGTCACATGCCGCTCTCATCCAACCACTCCCAGCGACCTTCACCAGGTCGTCTGTCCACTTCGTTGGAGGTCGTCTCACGCTGCGTTTTCCGTTGCGCGGTCTCCATTCGAGAACCTTTGTGCCCCAACGGCCATCAGTTCTACGAGTACATTATTAATTAATTCTATTGTAAATAAATAATAATAAATAAAAATAAAAAATCCCCTAACACAAGCAATTCCTTGCTTAAAAGGAGACTCCAAATCATGTAATGTAAACGCACGTATGTAATTGAAATACATTTTATTAATTCTATTGTAACTATCAAAATCGTAACATTTTTAATTATTTTAAGACTGCCTATGGAGTTTCTGGCTGGTTCTTCTCCATAGGACCAAAAACTCGAAACCGTGCAATAATTACGTTCTGATTTTTTACTGGTTTATATGAACAAATATCTTTTCAAATTGTATTAGAATGACATGTTTAGATTTTTATTTTAAAATGACTTTATTCAAACAATGTAATCATTTTTTTCAGCACCAACTGATCTGTCGCTAAAGAGTGCAACACCAACATCTATCCACGCGACATCCACTGCGTCATCCCTCGCAGCATCCTCGGCAACCAGTCAAACCAAGCCGCAGCTTCTGTCTCATAAGCTGTCGGGAGCCGAAGTCGGAGCGGTACGGCAGCTGATCACCGGATACCGTGAGTCCGCAGCGTTTCTTCTACGCTCTGCCGACGAGCTCGAGGCCCTGCTGCTGAACCAACCCTAGGATCCGGTCAAACCCTTATCTGACATATTTGGGTTTAAATTTGGATATTTCTAAACATCTGTGCTCGTGAAACTAGACAGTGGTGATTTCGGACTAAATTTAGTGGATTTTTGGGTGTTAAACTAACATTTGGATTATATTGATGCAAAATTATGTTTGAATTAAAAGCACAGAGAAAAAATTCGGATAGGCTTGGTGATTAATGGATTTGCGTATCGACTATAGTATGCCAATTTAACCTACGACATTTTTAATTATTTCTACATGTAACAGTAAAGTAGATATCCGGATTTATTGCCGAAAGTAACCCTTGTAAGATGAAATGACAAGGTAGAAAATCTCCCATGTTGAAAAATCAGGCAATGTCAATGATTGGTCATTTCATCTCACCATAGAACTAATTAAAATAATTCAATAGATATTTCACACATCGCTTAAATATACCCAAAATAAGTAGGAATACACAAACATAGTTTATGTTAAAAACCATTTGTATGTTGGCAACATTATTGATTGCATAATACGGTGCTTGTTATAATCACTAATTGTGTTACCAACATACTCAATTTGTCCAAATTTAGTAGAATTACGAGTCTATCCACTAATAATACGTGAATCTCTGAATGCGCACCTACTAACCGACAGTGAACGTAAATTGGGCCGTTTACACATTTATTAGTATATCTATGCATACACTTACACAACTTAGAAGTGGGTCGGAGAATGAGCGTGCATTCTTAGACAATTTCCATTTACAATATCCTACCATAAAATGCGTCAGCAACAAATTTTTTTTCAATTAATTTATTCAATGTTGACGAAGTTGCTGTATCTATGACGTCAATCGTACAAAGCTGCCATAATTATTGTAAAAAAATATCTTAATGTTGCCATTTGAAACTCATTGGGAGAGTACAAAATTATTTTTGTGTATATTTAGATAATAAGAGAAAAAAATCAGGGAGTCTCTAGCATTAGGTTAATAAAAAAACGATTTCTTGCCTGGTGCGATTTATAGATTAAAAAGATTATCTCATCAAACATAGCTTCGAAAAAGGCGGCTATTGACATATTTGAAGTACGAAATATAACTGTTTGTTTTGGTTAGACTTTGAAACGTCGACAAGGTTTTAAAGCTTCGAACGTCTCAACAGAGTACCTACTTAACCCAGTATTTTAAGTGTGGAACTATTTTGTGTTAAGATTTGATGTCAGCTGGTTGGTCGGCGTTTCGAAGTTAATCTAAAGCTAATATTTAGATTTTAAGCTGCATTTTAGTAATAAGAGGCACGAATTTATTTGTTGTTTTGTAAAATAGTGCTCTAGCTGTACAATGATTAATATATTTATAATTTAAACAATTCATTATTTAAAAATATTCTTTAGCTCTTATATATTGTGATCGGCTCCATCCAAAATCTTTTTACTAAGTTGCTTCTTAATAGTTTTTAGTTTTTATTCATTATTCGCTTTGCTCAGTACAATGGATCTATTTTCGACTGTATCTATTTGTTACCATAGATTAATGGCCAAGTACTGTAGGTAAGGTGTAAAATAAGTTACTTGCTTATGTTGTACAGAATAAAAGAACACTTCTAAGAAAAACAGCAGCTATTTATAAAATCTAAATATTTTCAATTAATGTTTCTATTTTGGCCTAAAATAATTTTGTTAAGCTAAAGTGGATTTTGGTATACCTCGTAATGTTATATCTGTCGTTAAATATAATTTAATTTTACATTTTGGCCAGTTCTATTCAATTTTTGTAATCTTTAATGTAATTTCGTTGATAAGGTTAAACAAAATAATTACAATAGAATAGTTAGTCACATCGACGCTTATTATGTTGCTACTGATTTCATAATTTCGAATGTTTCGTCTACTGTAGAACGGTTTCATACGGTCTAGTCGACCAATAGCGAAGCACAATTTAATGTCGTCATCGCCCACCGACCAATGACTGAATAATGTTTGTTCTACAGTGGAATAAACCACTTGGATTCTGAAAATAATGTATAATATTTTCTCAACTTTGCCAGTTTTTCTCAATAGTGATAAAAGCTTAACGCCAGTCTTAAAATAAAATTGTAAATTCACTTTTGAATACAAAAATTGCCAAAGAAACGAATTGATTTTTCGTAATTGAATTGTGTGTGTACGTGGAATTGCTGATTAATTTTACTTATTATATTTATAATATTTTTGAGGTTAAGATTAATTTTAGGGTTTAGTATGTTTTGTTTATGAAAAAAATCATTCCAATATTTTTCTAAAATGGACACTATCGGTGCAAAGGGCAAGCTGTAGTCATTATTTATGAAACAAATGTAAAAAGTAATATGTTTAGAATTATAACAAAAGTTGATTAGAATTACATGAAAGTTGATGTTGGGGTAACGATGAAAGTTGAAAATGGTGGTAAAATGTTGAGAAAATGAATTTGTTAGACATTAAAATATATTATTATTAGAGATGTATAAATGGTTTACAATTATTATTATTATTAGTTCGAGAGAAAACAAAATGGTGAAAAAAAGTTACAATATGGCGATTGTTACTATTAACGATATGAGAATTTAGTTATAATTTTGCAATTTCAAAATGTGAGTTTTACAATTTTGAAAAAGAAAATATTAAATATGCTCATATACTGAACAATTTGTTTTATTTAATCACATATTGTTTTGTTTCCAGGGGCCTTACCCGCTATAACACGCGGAATGATTTCGTACAGTAACTACGAGTACGGAATGAAATTTATGCAGAATGCGACCCGCAAAGCCACTGTCAAAATTAGCTTAGTGAACGATTCATCGTATTGGATATGAAAACTATACGGTACGATTTGACTGTGGAATGACGTCACAGGGAATTAACAAAACAGGGATAAGGCCCCTGGTGTACTTGCAATAAAGTGGGTATACGTAAATAAATATGTATTTTGAAAATGACATCTCCGTAATAGGGATTAGGGATGTAGTTTCTTATTTATTTATTTGATAAAGGATTACCAACGTACGATACATTACTTTAATATTAATACAGCTTATTTTATAACCTAGCTAGGAGAACAGCACTTCACCCACTTGATTGAAGATAAATGTACGTTTAGAAATTGCTGATGTCCCATGTTACAATCTTTATTTTTATGAATTCAATATTATTATATCTATTATTTGATACACTTACTTAAATAACATAAAATTACACGTAATGACATTCAATTAATTAACAAGTCGAGTATAAAGGCTAATTTAATATTTGAATACTAATTTATACATTTAAAATGATCAAATACTAATAAGGAAATTAAAGTAATCCATTAAATTTAATCAGTTATAGCTATAATATAAAATACATTTAGTAAATATTACGTATCAGAATAAGTTAAAATTAGAAAACATGCTAAAACAATATTTAATTTAATAATTCTAATCGAATGCTACATAATAGCCCCGCCCGCCCCGGTCGTCTGCGACATTTACTCGCCGTTATGTTGGTCTTCTAAGCGCCGACCGTCGGGGTTCTACTTATTGCTGTCCAGTCAGTGCACGTTATAGTGAGTGATCTCGGAACGCGTGTCTGTATAATGGGCGGCAGTGGTGGCTTCGGCACGCAGATCGCTCGCAGTCGGCACGCTGTATGCTCGCATGAAACGCGCGGTCTGCTCACTCGGTCTGTACGCTGTATGTGGGCCGGGAGGATGGCAGATGCGTGCGCGCACTCGCGAAATATATCTTGATATTATAAAAGTATTGTACAACATACGACTTAAAGCCCTCATTTCAATGAAAAAATGAGCGGCGTGGTTATGAGTGATTCGACTGTTAATACTGGGCGGAAAACGGCAAGCTACATCTTATGAAAGTTATTGATGACAACACCCAGTGCCATGTGGGAAGCGTTTCCAAACAAAATACAAGAGTGCATGGTTTGGCACTCAGCTGGCTGGGCTGGATGCAATATGCGGCAGGCCTATGGGTCGTGTCATTCGTAAATATATCATGATCCCTCTACACCTATTACAAATTCCTAATAAAAGTTCAGGTCATTATTGCATGTATATTTCTAAATTACACGCGTGCGAAGCCGCGGCCAAAAGCTAGTGTCAAAATAAAAAAAAGTAATGGTATTTGATAAGATCAAATGTGCCTATGAACATTAGAGCAGCTCAATCCCAAGCATTTTTGTCGTCCATAGTCTATAACGTTATAGAATTATTATCAATACACTAGAGGTCTAGGAAGCAATTTGGTACAAGTAAGTCAACACCGTGTCGTTTGCCGTGTGGTGCCGGCTTAGAATACCACCACCCCATCACCTCCCGTGGGTGTCGTAAAAGTCGACTAAGGGATTAGCCGTAGGATGGGCAGCAGCGTCCTTCGAGTACATTAACAACTCAACTGCGATCGCCAACCCGTCTGCCAAGCGTGGCGATTATGGCAAAACCCCCCAATGAGCCCACAACAAATCCATATCGCTCATTGTAGTGATCTTTGGGGGAGGCCTGTGTCCAGCAGTGGACTTCATTCGGCCGAAATGATGAAGTCAACATATAGAGAACTGTAAGTACGATGTTTATATGTGTTAACTGAGACCTGGCTTTGTGAAAGCGTGTTTGATTCAGAATTATTTGACAACAGTTTTAATGTGTACAAGAGGGCCCCGAAACATCGAGTTTTAATAATCATAAAAAAATAAGAGGTGGGGTACTACTAGCGGTTACAAATAGATTAACTTCATGCCATATGCCTGAGTGGGAGAGCGACTGTGAACACGTATGGGTCACAATTGAAACACAATCGCAACCTACCAATATTATGTGCCGCTTACTTACCACCGTCCTAGTGGAATGAAGTTTTAGAACATTTTCTAGAAAATTGTAATACAGTTTTAGACACTAATTCTAGTAGTCCTGCATTATAGTTGGTGATTTTAACATGCGGCTGCATCGACTGGGCACAAAATGTTTTAAATGAACCCTGCATAACATCTAACACTGGCTCTAGTTACCTTAAAAAACCTGTTACTAGACTTTATGGCCCTGAAAAATTTAATTTTGACGAAATAAAAGTTGCAGTTGTCCTGATCCCATTAGAGAGTTAGATAAATTTCATCCAGCATTAGAAGTCGAGCCAATTATCGGTAAAATGTAAACTTACTAATAAACAAACTTTTTACAAATCGGGTTATGAATCAGTGTCCAAAGTATTTAATAAAATAAATTGAGCCATGAATTTACGTCATGCACCGATGTAGGTATTATGGTCAACCAATTCAACTTTTTTTATTTTTCTGTCAAAATTTATAAAATTTATTAATTTTGCCCTGGAGAACGAAAAAATGACGCAGTCTGAGGTGTTACTTTATATACTAATACAAATAAATATTATTATGTACTAAATATATTCCGTGTGGTGTCCGGATTAAGAATATAGCACCCCTCCATCTCCTCCCGTGGATGTCGTAGAAGGCGACTAAAGGAATCTAAACCAGAGAGATGGGCAGCAGCGTCCCTTCTGTGAAACGGTAGCCATACTGCGCTCACCAACCCGCCTACCAAGCGTGGTGAGTATTGGCAAATACCCCCCAAAATGATGACACAGTTGTGAAAATCTATGGGGAAGGCCTTTGTTCAGCAGTGGACGTATAAATGGCCGATATGACTATACTAAATACATGAAAGCGACATAAAAAATAACTATTTAAACTATATGAATACTTTTTTTTTAAAAACGTTGCCCCACACTAGGATTTCTCCTGTGTCGTGGGTGCGTTTACAGACATGAATTCCACATACAATACACCCAGACCCGGAACAACTATCTGCAGATCATACAAATATTTGTTCCGTGTGGGAATCGAACCCATGACCCGGAGCGCAGCAATCGACTGTAACAGCCACTGAACCAACCGTGCCGTCAACGTCACTTATGAATACAATAAAAAAATAAAATAATGTAAGGTGCTAAAGCAAGTCAAAATGGAATAGAAGAATAGTAGCGAACACAAACAAATTGGGCCAGGTTTAAAAAAAACATGCTAGATAAAATATTCATCAGACTCCACGCGAGTTCAACTCCCACTTGTCCGGATTTTTCACTATGCGACACTTTTTTTCAAACGTTGCCCTACAATACCTAGGACTTTTCCTGTGTTGTCGGTGCGTTTACAGACACAAACTCCACACACAATACACCCAGACCCAGAACCTGCAGATCGTAAAAATATTAGTTCCGTGCGGGAATCTAATCCGCGACCCAGAGCGCAGCAGCCGTCTGTATCAGTCACTGCACCAACCATGTCGTCAACATAAGCGTCTTACATAAAGCACCGTGTGTAGTATCTACATTGCTATGGAATGGGAGTTCATTTATGAAAAGGGAATATTCATTAGTACGAGTTTATTTTCTATCCTCTTAATCCCATTTAGGTGAATCAACCCACTGCGGGTCCGTGTTATAAGGGCATGCGATCATTGAGCGGGTAGAACCGGTTGTCAGACATAAGATAGCGCGTCGCATTTGATATGAAGTCTATGTTCGAATGCGAAGCTAGGTACGAAAATACCGCGGGGAATCGTTCCGTGCCGCATCTGCAAAGGAAAATTGTAGTAATGTAAATAGGTTATTATCCGTATTTGCTAAGAATCCACCACTCCATCTCGTCCCGTGGGTGTAGTAAAAGTCGACTATGGGATTAGGCCGAGGATGGGCAGCAGCGTCCTTCGAGTAGGTATTATATTTACAATGCAACTGCGATCGCCAAGATTGGAGATTATGTCAAAACTCCTCAATGCTCATTGAGGAGTTCTGACACAACACAATCCCAAACCGGTCGCTGTGGTGATCTT
Organism: Diloba caeruleocephala; assembly: GCA_947459985.1. Lineage (NCBI taxonomy): Eukaryota > Metazoa > Arthropoda > Insecta > Lepidoptera > Noctuidae > Diloba > Diloba caeruleocephala. The sequence goes on along the minus strand of OX381627.1, from coordinate 5,953,864 downwards.
TGGGGGAGGCCTATATCCCGCACAAGCGTATTTCGGCTGAAGTCATGATGATCGTGATTTCTATTTAGGGGTTGATAGACTACAATCTCATATTCCTGAGCTTGTTCGTCATTTTAGGCTATTCTTTGGGGAAACAGTATTAACTAATAAAGAAATCATTGGTAGATATTTATAAATTGTACAAGAATACTTACAGTTTCCGAATCCCCCATGACGCTAGGCCCCATAATATGCCATCACTCACAGCTGGTGCCCCTGTATCCCGCTGTAATTATAACAATATATTAAATTTAACCAAGTTTGGTGTGCCTTGTCCAGCCCTGTATATGCGGTTCTAAATACAGGTTCAACTAGAGGGAGCTACAACAATTAAGATGATACGATATACCTAAATTCTGCGATGCTAGTGTCAATACCATATCAACTATTCTTGAAGAAATATAATGTTTCGATTCTCGTCGTGATCACGGTCAATGCAATATGACCGAAACCACGAGGTTAGTCAAAACGCTCTGTCGATATTATTCTGTGCACAAACAGATCTGATATTGGCTTAATAATGAATTAAATTCGTTGAATTTTAAGAAGTACTGTAAGTATCTGTACGGTTTTTTAATTTAATTTTTAAAAGACGTTGCCCCACACTATGATTTCTCCTGTGTCGTGGGTACGTTTTACAGACATGAATTCCACATTAATTTGTTTAATTAATTAATTACACTCAATTTCTGAAACCAGCATTTTAAACCCTTACAAGAAACTGCTGTTATTGATCGCTTCGCAAATGGTTTGTTGATTGAAGTATCTGTCTAAGCGTTAAGAATGCCGCGGGGCGGGCGGATCTTCGTCAGAACCCATCAGGGGCTGGAATTCTCTTTATCGTAAACCCGACAGTTCTACTCTCATCGAACTAACTACTAGGATACCATACGTGCAAGGAGATGTCGTGCCGCTCTATCCGAGGCCTATGTTCTCTGTGACGACGATGCTTAGTCTAGTGTTGAAATTACGTCTGTGCATAACAATAGTAATACTTCCCAGGACTCGTCCTGCGTGACAACGCACTGCGCCCGTCACATAAAGATATAGTAATGTACTACATGTATAGTAACTCGAGAAAGTCTGTGTGGTATCCGGATTCAGAATAGAGCACCACCCCATCTGCCATGGATGTCGCAAAAAGCGACAAAGGGATTCTAAACCCGAGGGATGGGCAGCAGCATCCCTTCTGTGAAACAGCAGCTATTCTGCGCTCATTAACCCGCCTGCCAAGCGTGACGAGTACTTGCAAATTTCCTCCAAAATTACGGCTTATAACCGGTCGTTCTGGAAATCTTTGGGGCAATGGAAGTTGTTTGGCTGATATGATGACTTAAGGTAAACCAGGTTACTAACAGTGCAGGGAGCTGTCTGACCGCTCTGCGCTAGACAGATGAAGTTTTCAGTGACCACGACGCTGAACCTCATCGTGACGTTGTTGCATTTCTCGTGGCTCATCAGTCGCGTGTGGTATACTTGCAGCGCTGTCGTATCCGAGTCGTAGACACCATCGCGCTGTCAAAAGTTCAATAATTTTACAGTACAATTTTATATATACCGATCAAAATAAAATCAGTGTTAAATGTAGGTGGTATGGAACCCCGTTGTTGTGGAAATTATGGAAAATCACCATTGTGGAGATGACTAGGATTCCGCAGCTCACGCTTGGAGAGTGCCCTGCGTGCTTAATCCGAGCGACCCTCGAGAAGACGGCACGCACGTGATCACGTCCGCTGAGCGCACAGTGAGGCTTCGGAGGGTACTTGATATGTGCATGGGGGCGGCCTCTTTACAGACATCTGCTCTCCACTAATGGGGGTGACCACAGTGACCACCTCCAAGGCGTGCCTAACGCTTGGCGTGGACCAACGGCCAGCTCAGGAGCGTTAGTCCTCGAGATTCTGGAGCTCTGCTTCGATGCCGAAGACGACCGCCAAGACCCATCTTGGAGGAGAGCCTGGAAAGACGACATGGCGCCCTCTCGTTTCCAGCCCGTCGTGGTTCAGTCTGGACGGAGAGTGCGTGGGATGCCGTCGTCTCCTTTTGCGTGGACGTGATGCACACAAAAGAGGCAGTGGAGTGAGTTAGGAACATAGCACAAAGCCATCTCCTCCCGCGGATGTCCAAAAAAGTGGCTAAGGGACCCGAAACCAGAGGGTTGGACAGCAGCGACACTTCTGTTGAACAGTAGTCATTCTGCGCTCACCAACAGCATTGGACATCCTCTGGCTGATATGATGATGATACTTCTTCTTGCCTTTAACCTGCAGTGGTACGGTCTGAGGCATCAAGAGTTTTGTGCAAAAGTGCTATTCTAGTCTTCAGCGCTGAAATATCCTTCAATAGCCGTGTGACACCGACGTGGTCAAACGTGTCCGACGCCAGCTTGCATAGGTCCCGCGCCACATTCGTTGGGATATCATCCGGATGCGTTTACTAGGACGCCCGGAAGATATCCTGCAGGACCCTCATCACTTGTCTTGTCCGTCTGCTGATCGTGTGCCAAAGCGGGTGTCGGTCTCCCTAAGTATTTTTAGCATCCGGCATGTTTTTATTCTTGTAACTTAACAAGTAGATTTGCTCCAGGGAGAATTCATCCATCAGATCGAGCTTGTTTGTAGAAAAGGCGAGTAATTTCTTAACCACAACGGTATCACAGAATTTTGACAGCGCCATCGTATTATTTGCGTGTTTTACTAAAAAAGGCCAACAAAACGATCGCTCTGACATGTCCGTTCATGTTGACAACACTGTACATTGTTAAAGCGACACGACAGGCATTGGCAGACACGGGCTTCAGTTGGCATCTGCTATTTCAGCTTGCAAATTTCCCAAAACACGTCGGTGACTGGACTTGACTGTTTGTGGTGTCCGGATTAAGAATATAGCACCACTGCATTTCCTCCCGTGGATGCAATATAAATAGCAAGTGCATTTATTAGCAGTTACAGGCTACGCCCACGCAGGTATAGATCTACATTCGGCATCCAAGAGGAAGGATGAAGGGTCCCCGTCGGCTGGACTGGGAGATCATAAATCACTAACAGTAGTTAGTGTAACTTACCCTTTCGGATCCCCAGCTAGTGACCCAAGCGTCATCGAATGGTGGCATCATGACTCGATTTGGAAGATCTACGCCGTGGACTGAATCTGAAAACCTGCAGAAATAAATACAAACAGTAAATATAGATATTATACTTGATTAGCAAACGTTGAAATTTGGTGCCGGCTCAGAAAACCACCACCCCATCTCCTCTCGTGGGTGTCTGCTGAAATGATGATGATAGACGCGTTCGCGGTCTGCTATATGTACATGCATATATGCACACACTATAGCTGCGTCTCGTAACGGTGTCGCGAGTACAGAGATTTTATCTCATCTAAAAATATGCGTACCGCGCTAAAAGAAGTTTTCACTTAAAAAAAAACTAATTAGAAAGGATTTTTGCGAGGATCATTTAGTTAATGTGATCTATTCCTGTCCATGTAGGTAGCGTAATCTTTTTTTTTTATCTTGTATCTCAAATAGGTACTGAGCTATGTGGTCTCCAACCATCCCCTCTCCAGCCATGGGTGTCATAAAAGGCGACTGAGGGTCCATACCAAGAGGATGGGCAGCAGAATCCTCCCGTATTGTCATAGAAACATGTGATTACGGCAAAATGCCCTATGACCGCTCATTGTAGTTTTCACTGGGAGGCCCATGTCTGGCAGTGCAGAAGCTATTGTCGATGTTATAATATCGATATTTTGACTCAGTTCTTTATTTTTTTAATATCGATAATACCTTTTTTTTATTGGTGTCCAGTGGAAATTCTACATGGAACTTCCTTCACCCCGGGGAAGAGCGAAGGAGTATCCTACTACTCCTACCGGCTAAAACCACTGGAGCGGTCATCTTCGGCACCGAAAGAGGGCTCCAGGTCCTCTTAAGATCACACTAGAGCCGCCCATTGGTACATCGGCCTTTTGGCACATCTCGGAGGGGATGACAGTAAAGCGGTCACCCCCTCTAGCGGAGCGCAAGTGGCTGTAAAAAGGCCGCCCCCCGGCACTTCTCGGGGAGGATTGTACAGGATCCCCCCAAGTCTAGCTGTGCGCTGTGCGGCGCACACGGCGGCACGTGGCCACGTGCGCGTTACCGTCTTCCCGGGGAACTATCGATCATACCTAGTCTCAGCAGTGTTGTGTACGGGCTAATATGATACTGACTTACCTGATATTCCTATCAAGAAGTATAAAGGCGACATCATTATCAGGTGTCCTCCGTAGTCCCCACCCCGGGTGCACTGACTTACCTGATATTCCTATCAAGAAGTATAAAGGCGACATCATTATCAGGTGTCCTCCGTAGTCCCCACCCCGGGTGCTTTAACACTTCCTGGATGCCAGCCAGTTGACCGCCGTGGTCCACGTGACGAGAGCCGGCCCTGACCTCCATCCGGGAGTCGCGAGTGGATCTGTAATAAGATATTTACTCTTGACAGTTTCTTAGCGGTTATACATATAGTCTCTAAAGACTTTGTCAATCGGCTACAGTTTCTTACACTGGCAGATGTGAAACATCGAAATTATTTTGTACAGATAATATGCATAAAAGGACAGTTTATGAAAGGAAATCAATATAGCATAATGAAAAATAAAATATTCCGTATTTTTTAAGAACATAAATAAACTAAAAAACATCAAGGCGCAGTAATCACGCGTGCATCGAAACAAATTTTTTGATTAAAATTATACGGTAGATAAAATAAAATAACTTTTTAAAATCTGTAACGACGCCTGTCACCTTAGTCATCCTGCGACCACGAATGCTGCAAAGTATTCGAAACGTCAGAAAAAAAAAAAAAAAACAAATACGCGAATCCGTTTAAGTGTTTTATTATAATGTGTAATACTCGCGAAAACCTAAGATATTATAACATAAATATTGTTTATTTAATAAACAATGATCATTTATCCCACTAATATTATAAATGCGAAAGTTTGTATGGATGTATGTGTGGATGTTTGTTACTCTTTCACACCCAAACAGCTGGACCGATTTGGATGGAATTTGGTATGTAGATGGCTTATACCCTGGGTTAACACATAGGCTACTTTTTATCTCGATCTTTGCGGGTAAAACCGCGGGGCGGAGCTAGTATCAAAACAAAAAATATAAACATTTCGAGTCGAGTGGGGAGAGAGTCGCATAGTCACTTGCGCATGGCGACGCGTCCCCACACCCTATGTGGCGACGCATGACGAGGCATAGGCCTACAGTCAATCTGACCTGCCCACAGAAATAGGAAATAAGAATTTTATATCCAAAGATAGTTTAGTTTAGTTTAGTTAAGAAAGGTTTTCTTCCGATATCTTTGAACCCGCCGCATTAGACGTTTCACATTAAAAAGTAATTCACACCATAATCTAAATTCAAGTTACCTTTACATAGGTTTAATGTCATAAATATAATGTCAGCCTGTAATATTGTCATCCAAACATCACGCACTCACTGGCATTGATAACCATGCTTGCTCACTACGTGTTAGCGATTTTAGACCTAATATTAGATCCAGGTTTTCACTATTTTCTATTATAGGTAGTCAGTGGTGTATTAGATGATACTGAAAAAGTCATTTGTACGTACCAGGTTTTGAACCTACAATCTCATGCCTGAGAACTGAGTTTGAGGCACCAGGACATAATGATAGAATGTTAGTTATTTTACTTATAATATTGGGGCTCAACATCAACAAAGTATAAGGTTTTTACTGAAGAGGTCTCTTATAGCGCACCCTGCCGTTTCAACATGGTTGGGCGCCTCGGAGGTCGCGGGTGCGCAGATTGGGAAGTCTGCGTGCGCATACCGAGCGACCCCCGGGAACACGGTGGCACGCATGTGGTCATGTGTCGCCATGTGTGCAGCACAACACATCAAGGCTTGGGGGGATCCTTTACAATATCCTTCCCGAGAATTGCCTGGGGGGCGGTCTTTTTACAGCCACCTTCTCTCCGCTAGAGGGGGTGACCGCTTTAGTCAACCCTCCGACATGGCCCCCCATTGGGCAGCTCTAGTGTGATGTTACGAGGACCTGGAGTCCCCCTACGGTGCCGAAGATGACCGTTACAGTGGTTTTAGCCAGTAGGAGTCCAGCATGCCCCTTCGACCTTCCTCGGGGCGGAGGGAGTTCATGATGAATTTCCACTGGGGACCATGGGCACAAATAAAAAAAAGGTTGGAACCACCGTCGTGCCAGATATTCGCCGGCCAAGCAGTAGTGCTTAAACTTCAGAAATTACTGTTTTCCGGGCTACCGGTTTTGGAGGACACTAGTTAGTGAAGTTATTGAGCATAACAGACCAAATAACTAATGTCACGAGACGACGAATGCAGTTTGGTGTAACGCAGGACTAGGCCTGGGTAGCATTACCTACAGTTATGATGGGCAGACATGACTTACCACCAGGCGAATGACTCGTTTCTCTTGTCACTGGCTTTTATAAAATAGGTGCTTGTCTTTAGGTACCAGTGTGAAAATTTGCTATTATAATGTACTTGACCTTCTTGTTTAGGTTAAGTAGTGATAGCTTAGTGGTTGAACGCTCGCTTTCCATGCAGGAGGGTCTAAGTTCGATTCCGCCCGCACCTCTGACTTTTCAGATTCATGCGCGGATCAGAATTTGATTATCATTTGCGTTAACGGTGAAGGAAAACATCGTGCGGAAACCTCTACACCTGAGAGGCCTCCAAAATAATCTCAATGGGGTGTGTAGTCCGCTAACGCGCACTAGATGAGCGTGGTGGAGTAACGCTTTACCTTTCTCATCGCGAGATAAGGCTCGTGCCCAGCAGTGGGACAGTAATGGGCCGATTATGTAACTAACCTATGCCATGGAAACTCGGTTGGCAAGCGGTCGCAGGCTGTTGGCATCTGTGACTACATTATTAGTGGGACCTTTCAAAAGGGACTGGTGCGTAGTTAGTAAAAATTGTGATCTATATGTAAGTAAGTGTTTAACTAAAGCTCTTGCACAGCCTTTTTAACCTTTGGGGATAATATGCTTGATTGCAAAAATAGGACCACCTCATTGGTACAGGAAGTACAGTAGTAAGTATGACTGCCATGTGATCCCGAATTCGATTCCGAAGTCGGACAGTGTTATTGTGATCCTTTGTTACGAAACTCTTAGTAGCAACTCAAAGTTTCAGACAAAAGACACATTCCACATAAGACAAAACCCGCCTGCTCGTAAGTAAGTACAGTGGTAAGTGCGACTGCCGTGAGATCCCGAATTCGATTCCGAGGTCGGACAGTGTTATTGTGATCTTTTGTTACGAAACTCTTAGTAGCAACTCAAAGTTTCAGATTAAAGACACATTCCACATAAGACAAAAGCCGCCTGCTCGTATGTCGCTTACCATAACAAATACATAGTAACCACTCACTTCCAAAGACAATTCGCTGTGGTTATCACGAGGCGTGGATTCAACAGTGCCCCGGAGCACCAATGCTGTTTGTTCTTCTGTATGGAGACCACGTAAGGATAGTCTTCAATCAACGCCTCTCGCCCCGCAATCAGACGACGCTCAGCTAAGACAATGGGAAGGGAATTGAGTCAAACAAAAACGGACACTTTATTAAACATTTATTTATCCTTACTGTTATTCTTTCTAAATTTTTTTTTATTCTTATTCATTTTACCTTTTATATTCTTCCCTGTGCGCGTTCCGTTAGTTGGTTTAGTTTTCTGGGCTTTCTTGGATCGCGCTTGATTCTTACCTTTGTGAGGACTTTTATTGCCTTTACCTGCATGTTTGCCTGGTCTGTCAGGGTGCGCTTTGCGCTGTTTTTGTTTCTTGTTCTTCTGCTTCTTGCCCACTCTGTGCTGTACTCTACTATTCGTGCCGTTCTTCTTGCTTTTGACATTAGTTACTGCAGGATGAATTTCTTTGCCCTTCGTTTTGGTTGCTGAGTGGTTTCCAGTTTTTACTGTTCTCATTTGAACTTTTGATTGTGAATTCTTATCACTTTTCGGGCCAGCCTTTTTGGCAGTATTTGATTCACCATTTCTTTTGGTGTTTGTTTGCTTATCGCCTAAGCGTTCAAGCGACTTTGAGTCTTCTTTTTTGGTACTTTTAGTTTCTTCTTTCTTTTTTGTTGTTACTTCTATACTTTTATTGAACGAAGGCGCAGATTTCTTTTCAACTTTAAGGTTTTCGTCTTGATTGACAGTTTGTAAATTAGGAGTCACTTCTACTTTTTTTTCTTCTTTTAGATCGATAATTTTTTCAGATGTTGCTTCTACTTTTTTTTCGTCTGCGGGTGTATCTACTGAGGCAGATCTCTTACTTCTCACGGGTGACCAAGCGTAATCAGGCAAAACTTTCTTTACCCTCGGCTTGTGGTCGTAGCTTTGGTCTACAGGGAAATAAGGACTATCGGGAACATTCTGGACCGTTTTCGAGTTGCCGACGATCTGGAACACGGTGTATGCACGTTTGGTTGTCTCAGTCGTGGTTTGTGGCACCTTCGTTTTATACACATATTTTCCAGAGTTTATTAGAATCTTTCCATTGCCGTAAGGCTTTACTTTCTTTGGGAAGCCATTCACGGCATATTTCTCTTTGCAAATAACGTAATTTATAAAAATAGCAAATAATACAAGCTGTAACTTCATCGCTCCGGCCTATCCAGGCAAAAACGAGCAAGTTAGAACGTTATATTTTATTGTATTATTTACGATTTTTCAGATGGTGTTGCGAAATTGTGCGATAAGTTTTGGATTGTTATTTTTATTGATTTTGCACGTTATCGTTTTTGCGTGTATAGCTATCGTTCTTGCATAATAAATTAGCCTATCATGTTTTGTGTTTTGAACTTGGTTTACTTGGATAAATAATACGTTTAGCTTCTTTATCATGATTATTTATTATCAAGTCATATCATAAAACTTATTGCTAGGGTATGATAGATGAACTAGGGAAAGGCATACCAGTTAACTGTTAAGATTATAGCTCCAGTATATAAAAAATATATTGATCCCACAGTCAAAGTAAAAAACCAATGTAAAACTGAAACCTACTTTGGATTTTATGCTTTATTAATGATGTGTGACACCTACCTAATTTGAACATACGTGCTGCAAATCCATACGTGGGTGTGTTCTTTTTATGGTTCCGAACGTCCGAAGGAATACCGGCGGAACCCTTATAGGATCACTCGTGTGTCTGTCTGTCTGACCGTCTGTCAAAGGCAATTTGCTCCAAATCTACTGGACCGATTAAGATGTAATTTGGTACACATATGGCTTTCTGCGACCCAAACACGGACGTGTAATGTAAATAAATGAATTTTGAATATGGGGCTCCCTTTTGGGGGCAATATAGAAAAATAAAGAATAAAGTTTTGCAAACTGTACTGTTTAGAATATAATGTAACAAAATTCTAACATTTCTAATTTTAATGTTAGTTTAACTAATTCTTCTTTAATTGTCATAGTCACTGATCTTGATGTCAGTGACAGAGCGAAGGAGCAGCGCTAATAAAACGTATTATGATGACCTTTCGTTACGAAAATTTCACGAACAGTGTTCATATATGTGTCTCAAGTCGAGTCTCGACTCCAAAAGTTCCGGGACACGAGACGCGCGACGGCCCGGAACCCATTCCCTAGTATGTAGACACATCATTATTAACGCGAGAAATCCGTAAGTTTGTTTCAATTTTACATGTATTATTCGCGAATCATCCTTTGGCTGACATGACGATGATGATGATGGTACATATAATGGTTACCGGGAACGGCTTTGCCAGTTAGTTCGGAATTTTTGATGGTTATGTCACTGTCATCCCGCACAAATTGCTGCGGCATAATAATTGACCCAGCGTTAATTTAGTCCCTTGGTGCTATTTTCTTGTAAGTGGCAAGTTGTACGGCTAACTGGTTCAGTATTAGCTTCCCAGCGGGGCCCTCGTCGTTCGGTACGGCTCGAGATAGTCTCACTACCCGGCCACACTCGCGGACGAAGTATTCTAGTTCATTCTCTAGTTGACGGCCGTCACCTGCAAATGAAGGTACGGGTTTTAAGACTCTGTCAAACAGACAGTGTGTATTTCTGTTGTAGTGTACCAAAATGTAGGGATTTTAGTAATTATTATCAACCTCGCTATTGGCAGTGGATACATGGTTACTCACTATAGGCCTCGTAAGAAAGCTCAAGGTCTCAGCGAGCTATGGAGAGAAATATGCTTGGTATTTCTCTAAGAAATCGAAAAGGATGCAAGGACTTTTTAAACAATGTTCTAGATCGCCACGCACCTTGTGCCAGCCTGGATGAAGGTGGTTGCAGACACTTATTGGCAAGTCTGGCAAGTTGTGACCTCTCGGAACTAAACGCTTCGTCGAGGTCGAAGAGCTCCAATGGCGGTGGAGGCGGCTCTCTGAATGTTGGAGGGAATACCTGAGGCGGAACATAAAGTTATAATAAAACACTTTAAAGCGAATTACATCTCGTATTTTATACGATTTTTGTTTTTCCTGACGTTTCGAGCAGTTTGCAGCGTTCGTGGTCGCAGGATGACTAACGGCCGAAATTAATAATCAATCTAATCCAAAATCTTCAGATTGAAGATTTTCAAATTCATCCGTTGTTGTATTACGATCACATTTAACACAAAAAACAGACATATCCGTAATCCGAAATCCAAAGATTTTAGATTGGATAAATTAATCATTTTAAAATTACTTTATCTGCCGTACAAATCTTATCAAAAATTGTTTCGATGCACGCAGTAATCACTTAGTGTCTGTGTGTCTCGGTTTCAGTGTGGTGAGTTTGGGACTTTATTATTTTCGTTATAGGATTCCAAACCGGTGGTACCTACGTGCCAACCAACTTCTGCAATAGAGAAGAGAAGTTATGATAATGGCTAAGCTAACTGGTTTTTTGCCTTACTTGTTGCGAGTTCGATCCCTGCACGGGACAGGTATTTGTAAGACCTACAGATAGTTGTATCGGGTCTGGGTGCTGGGCATTTGAGATTTATGTCTGTAAAGTGTACCCACTGACAATACAGGACAAATCCTACTTTGAGACATCGTTTCATCATTTCAGCTAAAAAACGCCCACTGCTGACATTGGCTTCCCCCAATGATTGCCAAAATGACCAGCCTGGATTTATGTTGTGTGCTCATTGGGGGTTTTGCCATAATCGCTATGCTTGGTTGAAGATCGCAGTTGAGTTGGAAAATTTACTCTTTTTCGGCGAATATCAATAATCGCCTTATACGACACCCACGGGAAGAATGAGGTGGTTAGCCGGCATCAAACGGATTCGAAATTGGTCATTTTTTATTTAAAACATAAAATACTGCGAGGTTATCCCCGTGTGCCGTGGTCATGTTTTAGTTATTATATTTTTGACATACCAAGTCGTCTGTCAAGGCTACCAAACGCATACCTGACAACCGGTCTAAGATATTTGGGTATCGGTTTACGGAAGTCAGATGATGTAAGATACTATATTCAACCCCATCTTCCCCCCAGATTTCTGCTTGTTTTTGGTTTCTGCGTTGAATTATTCCCAATACCTACCTACGCAGATAGAAAGAAAAAAATCAAGTCATATTATCACATCAGCCAAAGGACGCCCTCTGCTGAACAAAGGCCTCCCCATAAATGACCGGTTACATGCTGTGTGATTATTTTGGTGGGAATTTGCCTGAACTCACCACGCTTGGCAGGCGGGTTGGTGGGCGCAGAATAGCTGTTGTTAGTCCACAAAAGAGAGGCTGCTGCCCATTCCACTGGTTTAGAGTACGCTAGGTGCCTTTTACGACCTCTCCGAGATGTGCCTATAGGCGTGGCACCAGTGGACGGCTCTAGTGTGATCATACGAGGACCTGGAGCCTCCTTTAGGTGCCGAAGATGACCGCTTCAGTGGTTTTAGCCGGTAGGAGTCCGACATACCCCTTCGCCCTTCCCCGGGACGAAGGAAGTTCATGAAGAAATTCCACACCAATAAAAATAAAAAAAGGTGCATTTTACGACATCCACTGGAGAAGATGTAATGGTGCTATATTCTTAATCCGGACATCATACAGACTGGGTGGTGGTTTTTCAAGTACATACCGCTAATTGTAGTGGCGGAAACGGTGTCTCAAACTGTGGAGCGATCAACCGTAGAGGTTCATGTTTGACTCCTAAAGCATCATACAGTCCTAGTACTTCTGGTACTGAAATAAAAAAAAGTGTGTGTCAGCTCCTACGCACGACTGGAGTTTCCTCCTTAAGTACAATTGTCTCAGTAATTAATCGGTAAAAAGTAAAAAGCACGGATGTTTATATGTACGATATATATCATATATAAAAATGAATTATAAGCTACCTAGTAACTGCACCCACGTGTTCGTCGGATTTTCTTCCACCGTCACTTAAACTAGATTTTCCATATTATTATTTATTTATTTATTCACTCCACTGCGTATTAATCATTAATAATAATGATATTAAATGAAATAATATAAAACTTTGACAGCAAACTACATTTGACACATACACGACTTTAACGAAGAAAAAGGGGCATGTATATATTTCAATAATGTACATGCTCGTAAAAGACGACTAAGGGACTCTTATCCAGAGGTATGGGCAGCAGCGTCCCTTCTGTGGTACAGTAGCCATTCTGTGCTTACTAACTCTCCTGCTAAGCGCGGTGATAACTGCCACGTTTTCTCCATAATGACGCACACGGTTCGTAACTGATTAATATGGCGGAGGCCTTAATAGAAAATATCTAAAGTTATACTGTAATAAAATGGCCCAAATTCGATTAGCCTACTTGAACTCGTGACGCGATTGGTGTCCATGCTAAAAGTTACAAATTGAAGCCCTATTAAATTAATCTATTTATTATAGTCTTAATTTTAGTAAAGTTTTACTTAAATATGATCACTCAATTTCGCTTTCTTGGATTGTATAATGTATGTACCGTAGGACGAAGGGGAATGCCGGACTCCTACCGGATAAAACCTTCGGAACGGTAATCTTTGGCACCAAAGGGAGGCTCCAGATCCTCGATACAATCACACTAGAGCCGCCCATTGTTGCCACGCCTTTAGGGAAATCTCGGGGGGGGGGGATAACTGTAAAGCGGGTTTTTGGGGCTGTAAAGAATCCCCCAGAGGCCGCGCTGTGCTGCGCACACGGCAGCACGTGACTACGTGCGCTCTGCCATCTTCCCGGGGGTCATTCGGTATGACCACGCAAATTCCCCAATCTGCGCACCCGTAACTATATGACGACGGCAGGGGACTTAGGCGTGTTGGATCTGAATATGTGTTACCCCGGCGCCGACTCGCCCGTCTCCGTGGGTGATCGGCCCTCTCCCGATCCTCCTGCCCTCCTCCATCACTCCTTCTCATAGAAGGAGACTGTACTCAATTGTACCTATATTCAACATTACCTACTTATCCAGCATGGGAACTAAAAAATAAAAATAAACTACGGACGGCACCTTTTTACTAGAAAAGGTTTAGATCCAGCCTAATTAGATAGAAAACAAGAACTTACATTGAGCCAAGTTCAGCGAGAATAGTCTCCAAGTGAAGAGTGCGTGTGGATGCAGGGGGGTGAGGCGCGGCGGAGGCGCTGTCGCGGGCTCTGGGAGTGGGATGCTGCTAAGCCACATCATGTCTCCGAGAGTGCGGTATTCGTTTATCTTGAAAAGAAGTTTTAAATGTTTTCAAACACCAGCGTTGTTAGCGGGAAGTCACAAATGTCAAGTCACCTGAAATTATATGTCACGCACAAGACAGCTTTTTGGGGATTTTTAGAAGATGCGGCGGCTCTGGAATATTCTTTTATTCTAACAATAACAAAAAAGTATTTATCATATTTTTGTTTCTTATTAAAGAAATCTTTCGTTCCCCTCATTAGGATTTCTCCTGTGTCGTGGGTGCTTTACCGACATCAATTCAACAAACAATACACCCAGACCCGGAACAAGTACCTGCAGATCATACAAATATTTGTTCCGTGCGGGAGTCTAACCCACGACCCGCAGCGCAGCTGCCGACTGTATCAGCCACTGCACCAACCGTATATAAACTCAAACTCAATTTTTTTATTTCATATAGGCCCTAATAGGCTCTTACGAAAAGTCAAGCTAAGTGCACGGTTCGGAAAAGTCGGTCCTATGGAGAAGAGCCGGCAAGAACTCCATGGATATACTCTTTTCAAAAAAAGTTATACTACATTTTTGTTATTACATGGTAATAAGCTAGGTATGTGCGAACAAAGTAGACTAATTAAATGTAAAATACACACAATAACAAAACAGACAATTGCCTCTAACACAATAGAAAACTGATAACAATTAATGTATAGCACTAATAAAGTCGACGAAGTTCACACATTTACAAAATGTAGAAGAAACTAAATTATATAAAATGAAAGGCATTTTAAACGCCAGAGCTTTGAATGTCATATTGAATATGTCAGTAAAAAAAATTAATATGTCAAAGTATATATTATATAGACAATATATATCAAAAGCTAATATATTCGAAAAATAATTACTATCACTATAAAATTTTGATTTGTTATTAGATAAATCCATATTTCATCAATAAGGTTCCAGGGAAGCCACATGTGCAGAAAGAATCAATACCAGACATCTCTGTCGTCAACATAGTCATTAGCCCTTTTTAATTAGGATCTGTTTAATATGGGCTTTAAACTTTCCCTCAGTAAGGTCTGTAACAGATTTGGGCAGCTTATTATAAAAGCAAACACAATTTCCAAGGAATGACTTATTTGTTTTAGCTAATCTAAATTTGGGCACTACAATTTTATGTTTATGTCGTGTATTTATATTGTGAAAATCGCTTTTTATATAAAACTTATGCAGATTTTTACGGACGTATAAAATATTTTCAAAGATATAGAGTGACGGCAATGTAAGTATATTGATATCTTTAAATAAAGTTCTAAGAGACTCGCGAGGACCCATATTATATATTGCGCGGATTGCCCTTTTTTGTAGAATAATAATTGAATCTACGTCGGCTGCCGATCCCCATATACCATAAGACATAATGCTGTGAAAATATGCAAAGTAAACTAACCTGGCCGTAGCTTCATCAGTCAGCTGTCTAATTTTACGAACTGCATATGCTGCAGAGCTGAGCCTACCCGATATAGCTTTAATGTGGGCACTCCACTGTAATTTCGAGTCGATAGTTATACCTAGAAATACGGTTTCATCAACAGTTACAAGTTGGTTGCCATCAAGAACTAGTTTTAATCCCAATTGGGGTGCATTAGGTAAGGAGAACTTTAAACATTTAGTTTTATTAGCATTAAGTAACAGGTTGTTAGCTGCAAACCAACTGGAGAGGACAGTTAGGCTCTCGTTTACATGAATAACATTACTATCTTTTCTACTGATTTTAAAAATTAGGGACGTGTCGTCAGCGAATAAAATCACATCCGATAACTTGGTCATCATATATGGAAGATCATTTATATAAGCTAGAAACAAGAATGGGCCGAGTATTGAGCCCTGGGGCACGCCCATTTTAACCGTAGAACCCAAGAAGGTAGCCCCATCTATATCTACTTTTTGCAGTCTTAAAGATAAATAAGAATAAACATGCTCAGCAGCTCTTCCACGAATTCCGTAGTGGCGTAATTTACAGAGCAGCGTATTGTGGTCAACGCAGTCAAATGCCTTGGAGAGGTCACAAAAAATGCCAATAGCATCTTGAGAACCCTCCCAGGATTCGAGAATTTGCGTCACTAGTTTTACTCCTGCATCCGTAGTTGACCTACCTTTCGTGAATCCAAACTGTCGGCTATGTAAAATCCCGTTAAAATTAAAATGTAACATCATTTGATCAAGAATAATTTTTTCAAATATTTTACTTAATGATGGGAGAACAGAAATAGGTCTATAATTTGATGGATTATTCTTGCATCCCGATTTGAAGATTGGTATTATTTTGCTATGTTTCATCAAATCGGGGAAAGTTCCACTATCTAAACATTGGTTAAAAATACCTGCAAGTGCAGGGGCGATGGTATCAATTATAGTTCCAAGTAGTTTAACAGACAAACCCCATAAGTCTTCTGTGTTTTTAATGTTAAGACTTTTAAATGCTTTTATAATTGAACTAGTTGAAATGTACTTAAATTCAAAAATAGGTATGTCTTTACAAAAGTTCTGTTTAAGTAGAGATTCAGCCAGTACAGAGGATGAGGAAAGGGCACTCGTAGTATCTATCGGTATATTCGTAAAAAAGTTTTCTAATGTCTTAGCGACCTCGAGCTTATCTGAGATAATTCTGTCATCGATTTTTAAAGATATTATAAATTTATTATATTATAAATTTATAGTATAAATCGTTTCAAAAGAATATTTACACCAAAAAAAATCTGGCACACACAAACACATCAGCCCGTATACGTCCACTGCTGAACATGGGATGCCCAATGATCACTACAATGAGCGGTCATAGCATCCCTATGACCGCTCATTGTAGTGATCATTGGTTATGGCCATAATAATGCTTGGCAGATAGATTTGTGATCCCAGTAGCTATTTTGTTCTTAGCACACGGGAGCATGCTGCTGCCCATCTTCTTGATATTAAACCTTAGTCGCCATTAAGACACCCATGGGCGGAGAGGGTTGGACTATTATTTGGCGGGAACCACATGAAACTAGAAAGAAGAAGAAAAAGAAAGAAAATCAATTTATGTATGCACCTAAAGGACCAACAATAGTGGTTATAAAATACATACAAATGATAACATAGAAATATGTTAATGTACTCGAAGGACATTGCTACCCATCCTCCGGTTAATCCCTTAGTCGACTTTTACGACACACACGTGATGAAATGGGGTGGTGGCAATCTGAGCCGGCACCACATGGCAAATATAGAAATATAATAAAATAAAACGAACTATTTAAGTAAAACATTTTCCCAATAGGCAATTGGAATTGACTTAAAACAGTGCAGCCAGCAATCCAACACAGTAAAATCCACACAGTAAAATATGAAAATGAAAACATCAGACAAATGTTGGCTACTCTGCATTTAATGCAGTGAGTGTAAAATAAAAACTAATGGAAGTGTGTCCCACGTGTGCAGAGAAATGGCCGTCGCTCAGCTTATTGCCATCTATCTGGAATTTTACATTCTATGTTTTAACTTGTGTCATCAGAAATCTGTTTTTGTGCACGTTGTGGCCTCCTTTAATTGAGGGAGTACACTTGTCTAAAACTATGTTGTTATGATATGTGATTTCTTGTGTACCTATCTCCTTTGTTGGAGGTCCAGTAGATAAATAAATTAGTGTTATAATAACACCAATAGCGCTGGTTTTCAGCGACGATCTGGTGACGTAGACGGGAACTACGGAAGTTTAAGTGTTTATCGGGAGATAAATAGACTGATATAACTTTAGAACGTTCCAGTTAGAAGAATATTGTAGCTAGTGAAATTACTGGGCATTAGAGACTACATGACTAATGTCTTGATGTGATGAGCACAGAGTGGTGCCACACAGAACTAGTTCTGTGAAGCATTACAATTCAAGTTGGCAGGCGTGATGCTTACCACCAGGCAAATGATCGTCTCGGGAGCAGGTTATAAAAAATCATTAAATCAGCAAAGGTTTCTTTTGGACATGATTGGATATCTAGTTCATCAGTATTACCATATTTGTTTATCCTAAAGAGCATCGGCGATGACAGTATAGTTGCTGTTGGTTCCTCAAATCTTAAAAGAGAAGAGAATACTAGTTGTGGTACAATCGCATCTCTCTTGGTTTCTCTCATAGTGATCATTCACTTATTGCAATAAATAAATAGGCTGGCTAGGTACCAGCTACCACTGGAAAAGGGCCGATCCCGCTCGAAGAAGGAAGAGAACCGGGGTAACAACCGCCCTGGTGCCTAATTTCCATACGCCTGAAACACCCTGCCGTCGCTATAAGGCGCCTTCTGGTTTCGCGGGTGCGTAGATAGGGGAATCTGAGTGCCCATACCGAGCGACCCAAGAGAAGACGGTAGCACGCATGTGGTCACGCGCTGCCGTGGGACGCTTTGGGGGATCCTTTACAATCCCCCGGGGGGTGATCGCTTTACAGTCACCCTCTCCAAAATGTGCCTATAGGCGTGGCACCAGTGGGCGGCTCTAGTGTGATCATACGAGGACTTGGAGCCTCCAGGTGCCGAAGATGACCGCTCCAGTGGTTTTAGCTGGTATAAGTCCGGCATACCCCTTCGCCCTTCCCCGGGGCGAAGGAAGTTCATGAAGGATTTGCACTGGGCACCAATAAAAACAATTAAAAGAAAAGGTGGGTACCATTGCAGTGTCAGACATTCTCCGCCAAGCAAACTTTAAACATTACTGTGTCCCGGTTCGAAGGTCACTAAGGTAGCGTGTGAAATTTCGACGAGTGCATTGTAGTGCCACGTGGCAGGTCTAGTCCTGGGTAGCATTACAGCTGTTATAGGCAGGCGTGACGCTTACCACCAGGCTGGAATTATGAGAGTAACTAAGACCCTTATTTCCAAAACTGCGAGTGTTGACTTTGGCATCTCTTTATATAATTGAAATTGGCATGTTTGTTAGAAGTCACCCAGACTTATTTTCTAAAGTGAATGACGGCAGCAGATTTCTGCAAAGAGATCCTACAAAACTAAAAATGGAACACTGTAGAAGTGCATTCCATCATAGGAATAGCTCAGTTATGACTATAAAAGTGTATAATCACATTCCTAAAATAATAAGGGAGTTGCCGTTGCGCCAGTTTAAACTTAGACTCAAGTATTGGTTGCATGAAAAAAGTTTTTATACCATAAATGATTTGTTTTTCATTCTTATTATCAAAGCTTGTACTGACATTTATTTTTTATTGGATGTGTATTATTATTATTGACATTGATAACTTACTTTATATAATTACTTGAGACATTTTTTCATTATCACAATTGTTATATCGGTATAGTGTACCTTAGCGAATAAAAGATTTACTTTACTCACATCAGGATCTTCAACATCAACGGGGTTAAGATGCAGGTCAGTGACACCTCCGAGGTAGTTAAATATCATCTCTCTGATGAGGTCGTTGCACTCGCTCTCGAGGTACTGATCCGCGAAGAAGTGGCCCGAGCCTATTACGAAGAGTTTACCTGAAAGTTTCAGTGTTGATAATGTAATCTTATTCTCTCTCTCTCTCTATTGTAAGGTAATCTTTTTTGAGAGTTGTAGATAGAATTGAAAGTATATTATTTCATTCAAGAAGCATTTCTTATCATGATTCGAAGAAACATGCAGGTAGAGTTGCCAGATGGAAAATGAAAAAGGAGAGCAGATAGTGCTACTTCGCAAACAAGAAAGATTCCAGAAAACTACTGACTATATATATATAAACAAATATTACTAAAATAAATATTTGTTTTATGTTTTATTTGTCAAGATTTATGTCAGAACTAGTTATTTTTTATGATTAATATTTTAATTAGGTATGTAGTTATGGCGGCGCGCACTTGGAAAGTGGCGTCACCGCCTGCGGATGCAGTTTGCGACCAAGCGCGTCGTCGAGGCCGTCCTGCCGCTCTTTGGAGTCTGGCTCAGAAGGAGCGAGCGCGTCACCTACCGCCTGACGCAGGTGCTCACCGGGCACGGTTGTTTCGGTGCGTACCTGCACAGGATAGGGCGCGAGGCCACGGCACAATGCCACCATTGTGATAGCGACCAGGACACCGCACAGCACACGCTCGAGGCGTTCCCTGCGTGGGACGCCGAGCGGCGGATCCTGGTCGATCGGATCGGGCAAGATCTCTCTTTGCCAGCAGTAGTGTCGGCTAAGTTGGCAGAGCACGAAAATTGGAATGCAGTGGTCTCCTTCTGTGAGAGCGTCATGCTCCAGAAGGAGACCGCAGAGCGGGATCGGGAGAGGGCCGATCCCGCTCGAAGAAGGAGGAGACGGCGCCGGGGTAACAGCCGCCCTGGCGCCTAATTCCCATACGCCTGAAACCCCCTGTCGCTACTTCAAGGCGGGGGACCTCTGGGTTTGCGGGTGCGCAGATTGGGGAATCTGCGTGCTCACACCAAGCGACCCAAGAGAAGACGGTAGCACGCATGTGGTCACGCGCTACCGTGGGACGCTTTGGGGGATCCTTTACAATTCCCCCGGGGGGGTGACCGCTTTACAGTCACCCTCTCCGAGATGTGCGAGACGAGATAGGCGTGGCACCAGTGGGCGGCTCTAGTGTGATCATACGAGGACCTGGAGCCTCCCTTAGGTGCCGAAGATGACCGCCCCAGTGGTTTTAGCCGGTAGGAGTCCGGCACACCCCTTCGCCCTTCCCCGGGGCGAAGGAAGTTCATGAAGAATTTCCACTGGGCAACAATAAAAAAAAAATATAAAAAAAACAAAGGTATGTAGTTATAAAAATCTTCACAAGTTTCATCCATTATGTTGCATTCGTATCATATTAGCCATAAGACAACCACTGCTGAGCGAAGACCTCAAGCTCAAGCTCTCGAAGATTTCAACAATTGTGTCGGGAATTTATGGGGGAAATTTGCCAGTACTCACCACGTTTGGCAGGCGGGTTGGTGAACGCAGTATGGCTGCTGTTCAAAAGAAGGGACGCTGCTGCCCATCCTTCTGGTTTAGAGTCCCGTAGCCACCTTTTACGCACCCACGCAGCCCTCCCCAAAAGTATCTGGGTCTACCCCCGACAAATCTTAAATTATACTTAATACTTATCTTACCTTCCTCTAGTTATTATCTTTATACTACTTCTTATCATAGTATAAGTTCAACAGTATAATTTTCATTATTCAATGTTCTTTTTACTGTTTACCTTGATAAAGCCTACCATCAGCTGGGTCAAGCCCCTCCCAAAACAAAATCCTGGACCCATCACTGCACGGAGTGGTGCTATATTCTTAATCCGAACATTACACGGATTGATTTGATAATGAGAGTTGTAGCACAATGTGATAGAGAAGGCCTAGTGTGAGTTTCTCTTCGCACTCGAAACATAAACGCGTGCGGCGTGTTTACCGCGTTTGTTGCTCCAGTTCGCTGAAACGTTTGGGCATAATAGGACTCGTTGTCTGTTAGGGACGTGAGAAAGCTGGCACTGAAACCGCTAGCTCATTTTGCAGATTCTACGGCATACCGTATCATACTTCACCGGACACCGGACTTATAATAATTTAAGTAAGTATATTGGATTATATGAAGGCGTTTTTAATTGGCATATTGCACCGTGTTGTTCCGGCTAAGAATAGCACCACCCCATCTCATGCCGTGGGTGTAGTAAAAAGCGACTATGGAATTAGCCGGAGGATGGGCAGCAGCGTCCTTCGGGTACATTTACAACTCAACTACAATCGCTAACCCGTAAGCCAAGCGTAGCCTAACAGAAAAACCCCCAATATACCTACGCTACGCAAACCAAGACCGGTCGTTGTGGCGATCTTTTGGGTGGGTGGGTCTTATGTCTAGCAGTGGTCGGTGTGAGTGTTTTGGCTGATAATGATGATGATGATATTGCACGACATGGGCACAATAAAAGCTCCACTTGCAAAAATATTTTAACTAGTGTATCATGAGATATGTCGTTCTCATATCGTATTGTCTTACCTCCGCTCTTCTCAGACGTGTACAAAGCCGCCACAGGTCTTTTGACAGGGTAGCATACGTCACTGCTGGATAGCACCGCCGCCGCGGGCTTCTTCACTGTCAATGTGGCACCGTATGGATATACAAAGCTCGGAGTAGCTGGCTCCTCGCTGAAAGATTTGTTTTAAATTTGTCTGAAGGTGGTCGAAAATAGCAGATTTGATGATCCAGCAGTGAGTGAAAAGACCGACGATAAGCTTGCCTGACCAGGATTGAGCTAAACGAAACAATGATATTTCGATATTGCGTGGAGTGTCCGCATTAAGAATATAACACCAGTTTCCGGATTAATAATATCCCCTCCATACATTCCCGTGGATGTCGTAATAGGGCGACTTAAGGATTCTAACCAGAGGGATGGGTAACAACGTCACTCCTGTGGGTAGCCATTATGCGCTCACTAACCTAAGGCGCCAAGCGTGTTGAATATCTACTGGAAAATTCCCTCCAAAACTAGTACCCAATTGTGGAAATCTATGGGGTCCTTTATTCAGCAGTAGATGTCATTTGGCTGATAATTATTATGGTGAAACGGTGATTGATTTATCCAAGCCATCCTTCGGGAACGATCATGTCAAAACGACAGAAAACAGAAACACGAGTTAGTGGGCGAGAGTTGACTGCGTGTTCGGCCTCTACCAGTAGCGTAAGCGACACGTCTCTTTCACGGCCTTCTGGTAGAGAACCACTCCTGAGGCGCTCTATACGGAGTGCACCAGTCGTTCCCATGCTCCTCCTATATGCGGCATTCCTGGCGGGATGTATTTCTATGTCATTCCCTACAATGTACTCAAAGGCACAGTTGGTGGAGTGGCTAAGCGATTGACTTTCTGCACTAACGGGCCGCTTCCCGCACGGAACAAATATGTTGGCTAAAATATATGGCCTATAGGTAATTGTTTCGGGTCTGGGTGTTTGTGCATGTGAGATTTATATCTTTAAACTGTACTTACGACACAGACTACACGGTTCTTAAATAAAAAGTTGCAGTGACCACTCATTGTATAAAAATATAGTCTCACAGAAAATCATCGGACTCGCTGGAGTAGTTCGGCATCTTCATCAGGTACTTATTGACAGCTCGGTTCAATATACCGCTGGATATGTGACACTCTTTAGGGTGGTAGAACTTGTGGTAGTTGGCTCGCACCACGCAGTCTGAAGGATAAATGTAAATGATCTTTTTAGCAGGTAGGTTTCGAGGAACCGCTTGACTCGTCAATAAATCTAGATGAAGCCGGCAATTCTGACTGCCTCTGAGAAGAAATGCCGAAACAAATTCAATTCGTTTTCTGTTTAAAAGTCCAGATATATTTTATGGTACAATTTTATGGATGACACGTGGACCTGCGCGTATTCTCTTCACCACGCTTCCGTCCGCGCCGACGCACTCCATTTGGTGCGACTCGTATCAACGTTATACTCTAGGCATAATAATAAGGTCGGTTTGTAAATGTAAAGCTGCCTACATCAAGTTTTTGTTCGAGAACTTGAAAGTCGTAAGGCCATCTCTGTTATATCACATTTAAAGGAACTTCTATCGCAGGTATTGCTCAGTTTTTGTTTTTATAAAATCAAGATCAAATGTCTTACAATTCCCGCTTTAACTATTTCAGTCGACCGGTTTTCTCGAATAGTTAAAGCGGGACTTAATATTAACGCGTTTCAGTATTTGGCCGAAGTATTATAAAGCCTTCTTTTGCTTTGAAAACATACAGATAATACTGAACCGAGGAATTCATTGTGGTGTTCATTGGACAAAATAGGAAGTACTTCCTAGGCTAACTGTTCGCAAAAACGTTGGTAGAGCAATTCAAGACTAGTGACATCAACGTTGTAGCGATGGACCACCACTACGGCCTAATGCTGACTAACAAATATAAAGTTAATCCCATATCTTTATCAATAAGAACAAAACTACTCACCATTATTAACAACAATCCCGAACTCTTCCAAAAAGAAGTTGATATTAGTATTGGTGCGCTCTTCCCCGCCATCAGACATTGCGACCAACACCGAGTCGCCTCTCTCCACCATACCCTTGAGAGAGGACAGCTCATCGTCTGTGAATGCGTTCTGGGGACCAGCCACCATCAGGATCTTGACATCTTCAAGTATATTTGGTGATAGTTCGTCGCGATTTCTGTGAGCCCAGTGTTTGTACCAAAAGTTACTTTAGCCCTTTCCAGATATTATAGTTTTTTAGGACTCCCAACAAAGAATTGGTACTGCCTTCTTCTGGGTGTTGAAGGTGACAGGAAATTGTGTTATTAGGATGGGCAGCAACATGACCACTCTCTTAAGATCCTCTAATAGAAAGCCTTTAAGATTACTGAACTCAAAGTCGGTAATAGGTGTTATTGGTATCGCATAGGTACTATAACTTCAAAAAGTGAGACCACGTGGCTGGATTCATGTAATCAGTAAAATTGCAACTAGGACTTGTCTTCAGAAAAATTACGTCCCGCATTGCTGAACAAGCAATCGAGTTACTACTATCTGTAGAGCAGCAAATCGAATGCTACACTTTAATGTAGGATCATTGGTAGAAAGGCTCTAAGTCGTGGTTGCAGATCTGGGAAGTCATCATCATCATGTCAGTCCCCTGTGAGTAACTGAGAAGTCGCTTAGACAAAATGAAATATCAGGCTACAACAGCGTTACAATCTAAACACACAACAGACCTACATCATAACTTTCCACGTTGTCTTCAGTTTCCTGTGCAGCATCTTATAGTTCTCGTTAATCTTAAACAATTCATTTTTGGACACATCAAATAATATCGTATCTACTGCCTTCATTTTATTTAGATTTTAATTTATTTCGGCTAGCTTTCAGTTTTCGTTTTGTTTACAATGTATGTATTGATTGTTGCTAAGGTAACGGTTTTTTTGTTATAATGTTTGCCCTGGATTGCAAGTCTTTTGGCCAAAGTAAGGGAGTGACAGGTTAGTGTGGCTATAGATCAGGGGTTCCCAACCTTTTTTTGTCTACTGCCCACTTTAAGAATAAATTATTTTTTAACGCCCCCCTTTTTAAACATACTTAAAAACCGCTAAGTACTTATAACTGATTATTGAAACGCAAATTTATAGTATTCGGACAGAGTATCTTTTATTGAAAATAAAACAAACATAATAAATTCTTATATAAAAACTAATTGTGAAGGTTGAATCTGATGCTGTTCAATAAGTTTGTTGATATCAGGTTCCAATTTACTCAAAAACAGCCGCAAGTCGCCACGTTCGGTAACACGCAAACGATTTCTCTTTTTAGTAAGCAGCGTTGCCACAGCACTAAATCCACGTTCACACAAATATGACGATGGGAATGCTATCAAAAATCGTTGAACAATTGACCACAATCCAGGGTACCGCGGTAGCGGCGGTAAGACCAGTAATGGAGGAATGGCTGGAGAGGCGGCATGGCGCCCTCACCTACCGGATGACGCAGGTACTCTCGAACCATGGGTGTTTCGGGAAGTACCTGTGTCGAATAGGCCGAGAAGAGACGCCTGGTTGTCATCACTGCGGAGACTGCCCGGAGGACACGGCGCAGCACACGTTGGAGGAGTGCCCAGCTTGGGCAGCGCAGCGCCGTGACCTCGTAGTGGCGGTCGAAGGGGGTGACCTCTCGCTTCCGGCCGTGGTTCGGTCCATCGTCCGGAGCGAGAGCGCGTGGGATGCCGTCGCCTCCTTTTGCGAAGAAGTGATGCAAGCAAAGGAGGCGGCAGAGCGGGTACGGAGGGATATCTCCGATCCCCTCCGCAGAAGACACACCGGGCGTCGGCGCCAGGGTGGGGCGCTGGACGATCTCCGGCCACCATGAGGAGCGGCCTGCGGGCGACGAACCAGGGGCGGTCCGTCGCCCGAACAGAAACAGGCCCGAGATGGCGGCGCGCGTGATCCGCGCGCGCCTCTCTGAAGGATAGGTGCGGCCAATAAGGCCGCACACAGAAGGGGCCCGTCAATCACTGACGGGCCGATACCTGCCGGGGGAGCGGTCCAATGCAGAAAAGCGTACAACTCACCCCCGGCTAGAGGTAAGAAGAAGGACACCGTGGGGTTTTAGCCGGTTTGATCCCGGCATGCCCCTCCGCCCTTCCCAAGGCGGAGGAAGTCCAAGAGGATTTCCCCACGTTAAAAAAAAAAAAAAAAAAAAAAAAAAAAAAAAAAAAAAAAAAAAAAAAAAAAAGGGTACAATTGCGGGATCGGTTTTTGTAGCCAAAATTCTTGATATCCATTTTTGAACTTGATTTTTATTTCTTCGTTTGTTGTCAATTCTATAAGTTCTTCTTCCAGCTGAGGTGACATTGCTGTGTTGACATTTGAAAACGGATCCAACACCCAGTCTGGTATTTCCAAGTTTAAAATGTCCTGGTATCGTTCGGTGAAGTCAATGTGGAGGTTTTCCAAATGTTGGCAGTAGGCAAACAAGTCGTCGTTACTGTAGTATACTGATAAATTCGGAAAATTGTGAAACTCACGTCTGCCCATATTCTTTTCGTGCAGAAGCAGTTTGGCTGCGAAAGCAGCAACGACATTTTTTGTTTTAATTAAATTTAGTTCATCGCCTTGCAGTTGGAGGTTCATGTCGTTGAACATTTTATACAGGTCTGTCATGTAAGCTATATCATTCTTTGATGTTATGAGCTTGTTGTGCAGTTCTGTATCTTTAGTTTCCAAGAACTCTATCATAGAGTCAAACAGGTTGTAAAATCGAATCAGACAATTGCCTCTTGACAGCCAACGAACTTCAGTATGAAGCAACAAACGGTTAAAATCTTCGTCATTAGTAACACAAAGCTGATGAAATAATCTATCATTCAAAGAGCTGCTACAAATTTTATTGACTGCTTTGATGATATATTGCAGTGATTGAAATAGTCGTTCACTTAAGTTTCTAGCAACCAAATGTTGTCTATGAATAACGCAATGTATAGCAAGGACATCTGGAATTTTATTCTTTAAGTATGCTATGAAGCCTTTATGGCGCCCTGTCATAGCCGGAGCGCCATCAAAACTTTTCCAATGTATTGAATATGGTTTCGCCTTTTGTATCTGTCTCCAAATTTCTGGCAAACAATAGTTCTTCACGTATTTTCTCATCTTTAATAAACCTCACGTAAGATAGCAACAACGCTTCATTAGTTGGTAAAGTGGACTCATCGAGCTGAATTGAGAATTGACTAGTCCTCAGATGATTGCACAATGATTCTTCAATGTTTTCAGCCATTTCATCAATTCGTCTTTGCACAGAATTATTACTCAAAGGAATTTTTCGGATAATATCTGCGGCCGGTTTATGAAGCACAGTAGTTATTACTTCCTTTATTGCTGGCAAAATTAACTCTTCTCCGATGTTGTGTGGTTTGCCTTTTTGAGCAATTAACAAAGAGATATTGTACGAAGCTCGAAGTCCGTCGTCATCTTGCTTAGCAGCCGCCGAAAATAGTTTTGATACACTTGGCTGAGTATTATGCTTCTTCTCTAGGTCTTGAAAATATGCTACATTCTTTTCTGTCTTATCTGGATGCATTTTATTCAAATGATCTTGCAGTCTTGAAGGCTTCATTGCTTCGTTCGAAAAAATGTTTTTAGACATAGAAGACACAAAGGCGACGACGGGTTTGTGGGATTTTCAATAAATCCGAATTTAATATATTCCGCAGAGTATTGCCGTCTCTTCTTTTTTACTTCCGACATTGTTTTGTTTTAAGAAATACGTAAGTGTTGAAATCAAGTACTGCTTATCTATTATGCGCGAAACCGCAAATGAAAATAAAATAAATTTACGTCGTTTATATAGGATTGCATAAGCAGCACGCACCAACAGGAATAAGACAAACGTGCATTAACTCGTTTATCTCATTCGACGCCCAATCGTACTCGACAAGCAAGAACAAGTATTATAGAACCAACCGATTGGTATAGGAATGTGCAATTCGGATTATTTAACAAAAACTTGTTAAAACATGATTGCCCGCGGTCTTTTATATCGAACCGAGTTTGAGCTATATCTTAATTAATATTAGTTGATGTTCACAAGATGTAGTCGAGAGTCGAGAGCTCAGTCGGTGTCTAAGAGTCTTCCTAGCTAGGTAGATGAAATTATAAATCGACCCCAAAGCCCTACACAATGCCCCCTTTTTTTTTCTGGGTCTCTTACCGCCCCCCTTTAGGCCTGCAGCGCCCACAAGGGGGCGTTATCGCCCACGTTGGGAAAGACTGCTATAGATCATTATGATTATTACAGATTGTTGCCCGTGTGACGAAAGTAGTCAAATTGAGATTTCGCGCCAGTGCATTGTAAATGCCGAATCGAGGTTTGCAGCCTCCTTAAAAAACGTATTTGACTCTTACCAGTGCTACTTACGGGGTATTGAACTATCCCCAACGATATATGGTTTGACTAGGTATTGGTCTGCTAGGGATGTTTATATCGGCTCTCCGGTACTTACTTTAGGTTTCGGAACAGTACTTCTTCTTCTCTTAGATTATGGGTTCTGTAGAGTATCTTCCACAATTTCGCCAATGTCAAGTATAAGGCAACGTCGTACGGTGTTTAGAATAATAAATCTTTACATACTCGATAAAATGTTTATCAAAAATGAAAAAAAAATCTATAAAATGTGTGGGCAACGTCGTACGGTTTTCAATTGTTTTCCTTCGGAACAGTAACATCATAAAGTTAGAGCAATTAAAACAACACAATAAATTGTCAAATAATATAATTTTATTTACAAATCGAATAATAATAACTTTCGAATTAGATTAATAAGCTATGTCTAATCTAAAATTTAGATTTTTATTTACAATTTCGTCTATTATTAATAATATTTAAAATATTGCTACGTTTCGTAAAATGAAGTCTTCGTGTACAGTTGTACGTACAGTCACACGGTTTGGGAAGATTGATGTACAAAGGCAAGATTGTCCTTATGGGCAGATATAAATATAGTTACATTGTGCTTAAGAGTAACAGGAACAATTTGTGTTTTTACAAAATTGAAGGAAAGACACAAAAGCGGTTTACATTTAATGTTTTATTTATGCACTAGTGCCGATATTCCTCCAATATCGAAATGTGTGTGCCTCGATACATGAGAATTTGAGATTTACTATATGAATATCACGCCTGCTATTTCGAGAAATGGATAGGCAGAAATGTACCTAAATTCTTATACAACATGGTACCGATATGAGAAGTCATTCACCTGGTGGTAAGCGCCATGCCTGTACATAACAATTGTAAATGTTAACCAGGAGTAATCTTGCGTGGCACCGCATTGCGCTCGTCACCTCGGAACATAAGTTTCTTATGCCCAGATGCCTGCCCATAACAACTGAAATGCTACCCAGAATTAGTCCTGCGAGGCATTACAATACGCTCGTCACCTCGAGACTGACGTTGTTTAGTCTCTTATGCCCAGTAATTTCATTAGCTACAGTGCCCTTCTTATCAGAACCAAATATTCACAATGTACCTAATTACATTTTCGAGATTTGTACACATTACAAAAACACTGGACTACGGTACTCTTATAGCAACACATAACATTACCCGATGGTATCGAAATCCAGCGTTCCTAACAGGCTAGTCTGCCTTTTACCGAGCACAGAGATTACAGACAAATTACAGATTTATAGGACTTATTTGGAGTATTGATTGGATTGTTTTATTCTTTCTCTATTCGTAATATTTGTTCGGAACAAGAATGCATAGAGCATAAGGATACTGTATTGTCAGTATTCTGATATAATTAAAAAAACAAAACAAAATCATTATTGTCAGTTAAATATCGGCCTAAAAACAATTAGAAAAAGAATATTTATTCGCTATACATTGCCCTAAATATTACTTCAATATTTCTGTACATCGTAAAGAGTATATAAAACTTATATAGTAGGAATGGACTTAGAAAGGATTATTTTTCTACTATTTTCAATAAATATTTACACTAAACACATTTGTTTTTAGTTTCATTAGATTTTGAGCTGACTTTGAGCTTTTATAAACTAAAATATTTAATATTTAAATAGCGGAGGCTCCGTTACTAATGGTTGTATGAAAAAATGTACTTTTATGGAGCCGAAACAAATTAAAGACATAACTTTTTGACACGATACATACTTTTAACCGGCTTGAGTGCACGCTCAGGTCGAGCGTTAACCGGGGCGCGGTATGCGATGCTCGCGTTAAACAAAGATACGTATGCAAGTGTAGAGTGACACTTACATCCTGATTATCAAAAATCTGCGACAGCAGACGTGAAAGCAGCTATCGCGCAGTCAATGATACACCGGTGGCTAATCGCCTGAAATTGAAAGGCGAGGATGCAATTTTTAGTTCATTGATCGTCCGACAGAGTGTGCTTTGGAAATCCTCGCCTGTTTAATCGCTATCGGCAAATACGTAATACCAAAATGACGTTTTGACAGCGGCGTCTGCGCGATTTACGTCTGTCACAAACCGATTGCGACATTCATAAGCAGCTCGCCGAGCGGCGAGGCGGGAAGAGCAGGGGTGCAATTCTCTATGCTCAAACATCCATCATCATATCAGCCACAGGTCGTCCACTGCTGAACAAAGGCCTCCCCCTTAGATCTCCACAACGAACGGTCACATGCCGCTCTCATCCAACGTCCATACATCCTTGAATACAAAATTGAAATAACCATGATAACCCAATTTGGTATTAGCTAAGACTGGTCCTCTTGGCTCACCGTCTGCAATGTGTCCTTTAGTAGCTTCAATCAGCCTTAGCGCATACCAAATTAGTTTTTACCGTTATTTCCATTTTGTATTCAAGGATGTATGGATGATTGAGCTTAGCCTTAACCCTGGCTTGTTTGCGTTGAGCGGGGCGTCGCGTGTAAGCTCAAACCAGTTTGATTTGTTACGGTGATAAGAGCATGGGCGGTATTGTCACACGAAGAAGAATAATTACAGAAATTCAGAATAAACCTGAAATATGGTAAAATCTCAATCTTTACACCAGAACAGAATAGTCTTTGGTTATATACAGAGTGTTAAATTCTTAGAACCCACTTTTTTGTTAACTTGGCTTGGCTCGCCTTAAATAAAATTTCTTCTCAATTCATATCAAAATCGTACGATGCTGAACATCAGGACGAAAATTTGTCTGGACCACACGAACGCTGAGCGTGCACTGAGGCCACAGGCCACACAACTACATACGCTCTCTCGCCGCTCGCCCACCCCGCTGAATGACCTGCTGGATACTCTTTCACTCAAGCCATCATCATTTCGGCCGAACAAGTCCACTGCTGGACACAGGCAAAGATCACCACAATAACCGACATCGGTATGATTTGTGCTCATTGGGCGGTTTTGCCATACTCGCCACGCTTGGCAGGCGGGTTGGCGATCGCAGTTGTATGTATTGTTTGTTACACCAACCAAGTGCGGATAGGTTTCCAATCGAAACAATAGTTCTTAACAGATGTATTGCGACCTTATTATAGTCCTTGAGAACTTGGATTCGCGAATAATAATAATAAGCTTCCTCGAAATTGCACAGCACAGGTTAGATCAGCATACAACAGATTTTAATAAAAATGTTAAGTTGTACGAAAGTCCATGACGTAAGCTATCGAATCATGAAACTCAAGCGGAGTAAACGGAGCGCAGGTTGTCCGCCGGCGAGATAGTCATAATTGCAGGTCGTAAATAGTCTGATTGGCACAAACGAAGGGAGACTATAACCAGCAGTGGGATGAGACGGGCTGCACGTGCTGATGATGATAAGTTAAGTTGAATGGGTGACAGAGGGTTCAACAAGATTGTGAATAAGGCTATTACCATCATTCTAGTCTTGTCCCAACTATGTTGGGGTCGGCTATTCGTTACCTCAGTATTTTACACGGAACGAAGTAAATTTTTGGCCGATACCGATAGTTTAAATTTGACTAGTTATTGGTCTTTTAGGCTTATGTCTTTTTTATGTGAAATATCTCATGGCGTGCCTATACGGAAGTAACGGCTCTTATGAAACGTCGCGACGAGCCATTCGGCCGGCTCCGTGAGTCATCGGCTCTTTCTGCTTGGCTGCCTCGACTCAGACCTTCTAAGACGGATTGTGGTTGCCATGCGTTTTACAAAGTTGCAGTCAACGTTTAGCTGTATTGTTAACAGGCAACAGCATAGGATGACAATCGATCAGACTCGGATAATTTTAGTTAAAATACTTATTTTTTACCTTGAAAAGACTGTCTGCTGGTTGGATGGTTGTTGATTACACGTTACATATGGCAGCGCTACTATCGGCGATAAATGGAACTAAAAATCGGAAAGGGCATACCTATGATGCGCCTAATTGTATGCTGGCGGCACATTACTCAGCCGGTTTGGGAAACAACTTGCTATTACAATGCGGCACACTTTTTTCAGGAAAATCTAGCTTAGAGTTTTTGTGAGTTGGGAGTCGCATTGTTGCGTTCGGTTTCATATATTTGCGCATCGTAAATTACGGTCGTCTAGCCTCAGACTTGAAAATGGTTCTTATTATACTCAGAGTAAGTGATGTAACTTTTAAGCTACAAGTCAATTGATATAAGTGCTGAATAGCATTTAACGATGCTCTAATCTTTTTTAAATTTAAACTATATTATCAGTATTAAGGAAAATCCGGAAGATCAGTGTGTGGATTATGCAATCAAAAGATTAACAATATAATTGAAGACACAATAAAATAAATTACTTGCCGATCCAGCTCTGATTTTATGTCGTAGTTAGTCTAAAGGCGCATAGGAACCTTTTCAGATTTATTATATGAAAGCAAAGTGAAATAATAATGAGATTAAAGATGCTCTTTACAATTTAGTAAAATATTGATTTCCCAAACCTTTGTTTCACTACAAAACAAATCTTTCCCAGTTGGAAACAAATGCTTCCCAATTGCATGTTTTTCCCAAATATTTTGTCAAAAAGCTTTACAACTCTTTCTATAAGCTTTACAAATTCTGTTTAAGCTTTTTAAATTCTCTAAATAACCCAGAAAAAGAAATCTTGTTCTATTTCCAAGTACTAGGATAGCAGAAAATTTTAAGAGGCTGATGTTGTATCCTCCAGTTAACAAGAACATGACATGAAGGATAAAATGTGTCTGATATGAAGTATGATTATAAAAAACTTGTTCGTATTTATCAAGTACTAGGATACCAGAAGATCATAAGAGACCATTTCTACCACAGCAATGTCTGATAGGGGAAATATCCACAGAGAGATACTTTGTGAATCTAACGTTGTTTCCGTGACGCTCATAGAAATAAAATTGTCTTTGTATATTCAGCAAGTACTAGGATACCAGTAGATCATAAGAGACCATTTCTAACACAGCAATGTCCTCTGTAAATATCCTCCAGAAAGGATACTTCGTGAATTTTCTTTTGCATTGTTTCCTTGACACGCATGGATGAAAAATTGTCTTTGTATAATCAGCAAGTACTAGGATACCAGTAGATCATAAAAGACCATTTCTAACACAGCAATGTCCTCTGTAAATATCCTCCAGAAAGGATACTTCGTGAATTTTCTTTTGCATTGTTTCCTTGACACGCATGGATGAAAAATTGTCTTTGTATAATCAGCAAGTACTAGGATACCAGTAGATCATAAGAGACCATTTCTAACACAGCAATGTCCTCTGTAAATATCCTCCAGAAAGGATACTTCGTGAATTTTCTTTTGCATTGTTTCCTTGACACGCATGGATGAAAAATTGTCTTTGTATATTTAGCAATTACTAGGATACCAGTAGATCATAAGAAGCCCATGTCCAACGCGTTATACAGCGCGGCGATATCTGAATGGCTGGATATCCTCCAGAAGGGATAGTTCTTCGCTTTCGCAGCCGCTTCCTCGTCTTGTCCATCACCGATGACAACATACGTGCATCGCTCGCCGAAGCGCTGCTTTATTTTCTCGAAGCAGGTTTCTTTGCCTAGAACGAAATAATGGTTAAAATAGTTCTTCGCCGTCTCTTTGCGGAAATTTTAAATAAATGCTATATATTTAAATGATAATGTAGATTATTGACTGTTAAATATTCATACATTGAAACAAGTATGCAAAACATTATTATTCAAGTTTTCCCAAAAGCTATATTGATATTAATATACACTATATTGATAGTAGCTGGGAGGTATATTAGATTTTTTGTACACTTGAAAATCATTTATCATAAACGTTCATCAATTGAAATATCACAGGACGGCACGGTGCAGTGGTTGATACAGTCGGCTGCTGCACTCCTAGTCGTGGGTTCGATTCCCGCACGGAACAAATATTTGTATGATCTGCAGGTAGTTGCTCCGGGTCTATGTATTGTGTGTGGAATTTCTGTTTGTAAACGCACCCACGATACAGGAGAAATCCTAGTGTGGGGCAATGTTTTAAAAAAAAAAATACAGGTGGATCTATTTTCTGGGAATGTAGTATATAATGAAAATTGACTAACCAGTTTTAGTGGCAGAGTATATGTTTTCTATGGGGAAGACTCCTCCCAGTCCAAACAGCAGCACCTTAGCTAGTGCGGGGACCAGTTGCGTTGTCGTCACTAGCACGTTCACACAGTTTTCTCTGCAAAAATATTAAGAATATTTATAAAATTTGTTCTAACTTTAAGACTCGTAATTCCCGTAGGAGTCAGTACAGCACCAGTGGGCGGCTCTAGTGTGATCACACGAGGACCTGGAGACCGTCTTAGGTGCCGAAGATGACCGCCCCAGTGGTTTTAGCCGGTAGGAGGCCGGCATGACCCTCCGTCCTTCCCGCGGTCGAGGAAGTTCATGTAGAATTTACAATGGACTGAATAAAAAAAAAACGGCCAACTGCGCGTTGATGTCGTGTGGAGAGGGTTCCGGGGATCGTCAGTATTCGTCTATTTTCTTAAATTACTTTAAAACTATATATTTTAAAATAATAAAATATTTGAGACCCTCACAACAAGCTGTGACAGACGGACAGACAGACACACGAGTGATCCTATAAGGGTTCCGCCGTTTTATCCTTCGCACGTTCGGAACCCTAAAAAAGGAGTCGGTACAACCAAAGTCAGCGCAAGCAGCAATTTTCGGAGACCATTCCAAAACTTGAGCTGCTACTGAGAATTTTCTATGGGAAGAACCTAATAACACTATATGTCCTTGACCTTGAACTCCTGCTCGTCAGTTGCGCCTGGCCTACCAGATAGCGATGGACGATTGTTAAACAGAACGAAAAGAAGAAGATTGTTACTAAACAGAATACAATTATTCGATTGTTCCGTTTATTCAATTATAGCCTGTTATTCGGCTATAATTGAATAAACGGAACAATCGAACCTGACAA
The DNA here is from genome assembly GCA_947459985.1 of Diloba caeruleocephala. NCBI lineage: Eukaryota > Metazoa > Arthropoda > Insecta > Lepidoptera > Noctuidae > Diloba > Diloba caeruleocephala. Next base: position 5,918,770 of record OX381627.1, on the reverse strand, counting down.
ACGTGGTGAGTACTGTCTAATTCCGCCCAAAACGACGACACAACTTTGGAAGTCTATGGGGCAGGCCTTTGTTCAGCAGTGGACGTTTTGGCTGATATGATGATGATGAGGAGCATAAATCATTTTTATTTAATGCAATCATCATCATATTACATAACACGCAATTGTAGAAATATCTATTTATTCGTTTTTTTTTCAGTTACCGTCGACCCTCTCCTCTACCAGACCAGGCTGAACTACCTATATTGTTCCAATTCCAAGTATCCCCACTTGGAATTTTCATTAAAATTAAAAATGATTCATTCAGTACAAGATACAGAAATAACGTTTGTTTACAGGGAATGTATTGTTTTAACAGTGGAATAAATAAATTGATTCCCTTTTCGAAAATAGGAAACTTTGCTCTCATGGACGTTCAAATACTATGTAAAAAATGAAAAAGACCAAAATCTGAATTAATTTTATCTTGCCATGTAACCAGGGTCTCGGCATCAGTTTCAAAATACAGCGCAACTGGCTTAGACGCCTGATGGTGAATTGTGAAAGCATGTATTAGGTTATCGACGCGAGCCATCGTGCAGCCTACATGGGGAAGCTGAACTTTTGGCTCGACTTGCCATACGGTGCCACGGGACTTGATTCTGCACTTGGGCTTCGAGGGCTATTGAGTTCTATTTTTGAGTGCAGCATACCATTGCCGTGTGGTGCCGGCTCAGAATGCCACCGCCCCATCTCCCGTGGGTGTCGTAAAAGTCGACTAAGGGATTACCCGGAGGATGGGCAGCAGCGTCCTTCGAGTACATTAACAACTCACCTGCGATCGCCAACCCGTCTGCCAAGCGTGGCGATTATGGCAAAACCCCCCAATGAGCCCACAACACATCCATATCGGTCGTTGTGGTGATCTTTGCGGGAGGCCTGTGTCCAGCAGTGGACTTCATTACGGCAAAATGATGATGACACCATTTTACATTAAATAATGTTTTATAAATTTGTGAATTGTCAATAACAAGAGCGATAGACCTCAATATGGTCAGGGGTGCAATTCCTTAAGCTCAAACATCCATACATCCTTAAATACAGAATTCAAATTAGTTATACACTGTGGTGGTAAACTCAGTGTACAGATACTAAATATATACGTACCGTGAGTTGATCATGTTGAGACACTTGCAGGCCAGTGTGAGCCAGTTATCAGTCGCCTGTTCAAGTTCTGCTCTTAGCTGTAGCCATTGTTCTCTCTTCGCTGGGCCCAGGAGACCACCTACACTGTAGAAGGAATAATAATTTAAATTTAATAACATACGTTTATTCATGATTTGATTCGTTCGATTTTCGAATTTGTCGAACTTCAAACCGTTTTTTTTTAAATAATTCAGGATGACTAACGCTAAAGCTATTAACAAAGATAATTTAGGTAAATAGGCGTCCGAATATCTGGTTTCGTAATCCAGGGTCCCGGCATTTTTTTGGTAGTTAGTTCAAGAAGTCACATCATTTCAGCCGAATTAAGTCCACTACTGGACACAAGCCTCCCCCAAAGATCACCACAACGACCGGTCTGGGTGAGTTGTGTGCTTATTGGGGGGTTTTGCCATAATAGCCACGCTTGGCAGGTGGGTTGGTGATCGCAGTTGAGTTGTTAAAGTTCTCGGACGACGCTGCTGCCCATCTTCCGGTTAATCCTATAGTCGCCTTTTACGACACCCACGGGATGAGATGGGTTGGTGCTATTCGTAGCCAGCACGATACGGCTTACTGTACCATAATTGTACCTGAATTTTTTCAACCGATCACTAGTAATTACATTCTGTAAACTAATCTTCCAAGATTCAATCAAGTATTTTCAATTCAAAATTAACTCGCATTACTGATGTGTTTACGTTAGTTTACGTAAAAATATTCGTGCTAAGCTCTCAGGCTGTTCTTCCACAAAAGGTATGCTGCTGCCCATCCTGTCAATGATTCCTTTAGTAACCGTATAACGACATCCACGGGAGGAGATGAAGTGGTGCTATATCCTTAATCCAGACACCACACGGAAAATCACGGAAACAGCTTTACACACAACATTATCTGAACCCATAGTTTCATTCATTCATATCGGCCAAAAGTGGTCCACTGCTGGACAAATGCAACCAGTTAATGCAAAGCTTCCTTTTGGGGGGAATTTTCCAGTAGTCAGTTCTCACCACGCTTGGCTCGTGGGTTGGTGAGCGCAGTATAGCTGCTGTTACACAGAAAGGATGCTGCTGCCCATCTAACTGGCTTCGGCCAGACTGATCCCTTAGTCATCTTTTACGAGATACTCGAGAGGGGATAGAATGGTGCTATATTCTGGGACACCACACGGACTGAACCCACCTGTTCCGGTAATTATTGTACGTATCCTTGATCTTCCTGTATCTGAACGCCAGCTTCCTCATCCAGTCGACGCCGCCCCGCACACCAGGCGCACATAGGCCGGTGTTAGGTGCAGCGCCCGCGTGGAACCCGTCCGCGGCGAAATTGTACGCAGACAGATCTTGTCCATTGTCGTCTGCCGCTACTGCATCTATGTGCTCCTGGTCACAGTCCTGAGAGGTAATGAGGTTGTTAAAGAACTATTGCTTACAACATCAGGTTTTATATGAAACTAGCTGGGACCCGCGGTTTCACCCGCCGTTTAAATTAAAAGGCATAAACACTTGACATAGAGTATGTTCTCGTATATATACTGGATTTCATGGGTTTTAATTTGCGCGGAACCCTAATTATTTTTCTAAAATAAAAGTAGCCTAAGTCATTCCTTATAACATCAGCCATCTGCCAGTGAAAGTCCCGTAGAAATCGGTTCATCCGTTTCGGAGATTAGCAGGAACAAACAGACAGACGGACAAAAAAAATCAAAATAGATTTTTTGTTGTAGGTACCGTATATACTTTCATATGCTTTTAGTACAAAGCTGTTATTTTGACATTACAAACAGACACTTAAATTTTATTTATTTGTATAGATTACAGCTTTAAAGATTCCCACAAATGCAGTCACTTCTGAATGCTAGAAAACTAACATTTATTAAAAATACTTTGATGAACCTATTGTCTTATGGTCAACCCGATCCAGACTATAATACACTCAAAGAAATAGGGCCTTGTCTAGATGAGGCCAATATGCTGAGAACCGTTTTACGCATATGCATTGCATCCAGAAGGACTGTTCAATGCGCTAACAATTGAAAACGAATATATTGCCGATCTTTTTTTAATTATTCATCTATAAACAATTCCGTATCGAAATATCGCTGCTCCATTTTTCTAGATCCGTGCACTACGTAAACTGGACGGTCCAAGGAGTTTCTGGTATTTCGACTAGCGCGTATCACGATTAAGTCGAGTCTGGTACAGCGTTGCTATTCTGTAGGAACTTACCACCGAATTCACTTCTGAAACCGAAGTGAAATCTCTAATTTCGTATGGTTTTAACATGCAATTCAGAAGTGAGTTTGCCAGTGAGTTCTTACAGAATAGCTCTTCAGCACACGATTTACGCGCTATTTTAAACTCTCGCGACGAATTGGTGCCCAGTGCCTCGCCGACAAGGCCTTATTTTTCACCTATGGTACTGAACAAGTCTTACCTCAACATCATTAAAGAAGAAATTCGTGTCCGCCAGGCTGAATATCATCTCTTCCATCCTAAAACCCAATTGAACTATTTGCTGTGTATCCTGAAATAGACAAAACAAAGCTTAATTATTTGACGAATCACAGTTTGCTATATATGAATTAAACTAGAAACAGTGTGTCTTTCCAGTAGCAAATATTACTACTATTATAAATGTAGTTTGTATGTATGAAGCTCCATCTAATACGGAGTGTAATGAAATTTGACATAGAGTAGATTATCTCATGTAGTGTACTTTTTTATTGGATAAAATAAAAACAATTATTACTCATTTTCATTTATGCCAAATTTATGTATATCAATTAGAGATTGTAACATAATCCCCACTGATGAACAAATAATTGACTTTCCATTTGTTGCGTATCATTGTATTCTCTAAATTGCTTGGATTGCTTCTCTTAAAATGACTCCCCAATGGGACAACACTTCTGCTGTTAATATAATGCAACTTTTCTTCTAGGACTCTATTACGTACCTACCTACACAATATCTTTCGTGGAGTGATGTGAGTCAACCTGGGTAAAGTTTAGACCAAGCTGAGTGTCATCAGTCCTTTCTACATATGGGATAGGGAGATCCCAGGACTGCTATGATGATATATGTCGCATATAATAGGTGACAAGCCTAATGCCATCTACCTGGCACAGTCGCAATTTTGACGGCACGATTGGCGCAGTGGCCAAGCGATTGGCTTTCTGAGCAATGTGTCGCGAGTTCGATCCGATCCGGAACAAATATTTGTATCATCTAGAGATTGTTATTTCAGGTCTGGGTGTTTGTGCATGTGAAATGTATGTCTGTAAACTGTACCCAGGAGTGTGGGGGAACGTTATATATATAAAAAAAACATATCTAGCCTCCGGGCTTCTGAGCATTGGTATATACATGACAACACTTTCAATCAGCAGCCATGCTTGCAATAGATCAGTGACACAGTATGTCAAGTTTTCTCTATTTATCTCTGTCAATATTATATCATATCATATCATTTAAAAAAACGTTGCCCCGCACTAAGGTTGCTCCTGTGTCGTGGGCGCGTTTACAAACACAAATTCCACACGCAATACACCCAGATCCGGAACAACTACCTGCAGATCGTATAAATATTTGTTCCGTGCGGGAATTGAACCCACAACCCGGTGCGTAGCAGCCGACTGTATCAGCCACTGCACCAACTGTGCCGTCAATTCAATCAATATTCAAAATATTTAATATAATTATAATTTCGGCCGAATGAAGTCCACTGCTGGAAACAGGCCTCCCCCAAAGATCACCACAACCACCGATATGGATGTGTTGTGGGCTCATTGGGGGGGATTTGCCATAATCGCCACACTTGGCAGGCGGGTTGGCGATCGCAGCTGAGTTGTTAATGTACTCGAAGGACGCTGCTGCCCATCCTCCGGCTGATCCCTTAGTCGACTTTTACGACACCCATGGGAGGAGATGGGGTGGTGGCATTCTGAGCCGGCACCACACGGCTAATATAATTATAAAATCAATATTCCTCCAACATACAAAAAAACATTCTTACCTTATTGTACTTAGTAGCATAAGTGCCAGTGAGTAGGGAATGGAAAATGATGATAGTCTCATCTAAGTCCCATATAAAAACGCGGTCTGTCGCCGGCTCGGGTACATGTTGCGCGGGAGATGATGACGTGTTCCGTCTACCGCGGCCTCGTGAGCGCGATGCTGTACTCTCTCTGGAGATAAATGGTTTTGTTTGTTATTACAATATTTGGTGACACACAGATATAAGTTTAAACAAACAATGCAGATAAGTCTAGTTATTAAATAAATTCTGGCTAAATATTACTGAAAAGGTTTTGTTGCCAGTACTGTCCAATTCGTCCAACTTTTTGATTGTTTTGAAACAATTACAGTTATGATTATTAATTTGTTCTTCATATTGTATCAGTTAAAAGACATCCACTGTTGGACAAACACCTGCTTGGCAATGCAGTATTTGGCACTGCACACATTTGGCTACACTTTCTTATTGCAGGTAAGTAGATAGCAACCTAGAGGAGACGTACCACCAGTGGCAGTATAGCCCAATTATACTATACAGCTTTTTTCTTTAAATAAAGATATCAGCCATATGATGTCCACGGCTGAACAAAGGCCTCCCCTATAAGATTTCCAAAACTTTGTCATCATTTGGGGGGAAATTGCCAGTACTCACCACACTTGGCAGGCGGATTAGTGAGCGCAGTATGGCTGCTATCTCCTCCACAGAAGGGACACTGCTGCTCAGTCCAGATTAGTCCCTTATTTGCCTTTTACCACATCCATGGGAGGAGATGGAGTGGTGCTATGTTTTTAATCCAGATACCACACAGACCAACAATTTGCTAGTTGTATGCTTAATTCCATACAAGGAGGAACAAGTCTTTTCATACATCGGACTATACATAATATAACCACCACCGTTGTTTGGAAAATGGTCTTGAAAATACACAGTAATATTTTCAGATAAGGCCCAAGGTACAGTTACCAAATGACAGAAATAAAGACCTCATTAAAATAATTAAAAGCATTGTCAAGTACATTACTTTTACTTTACAGCAATTGACCCTTACCCAGAGTTCTCTCTACATCTCCGACTGGCTGGATGTACTTCTGTTTTGATAGGAGAAAGTGGACTTGTGTCATTAATTGATGGCAGCATTGATGATGGAGATTCTGCAACAAAGTTCATTGTTAAATAATCTTTATGCTTACTTTATAAAGAACATGTTCTGTAAGATACTTAGCTCATTTTGATAATCTTTATACCTATAAATGATTCCATCAAAAGACAGATAAGTTTTGATTATTGATTAATCCATAATCAAAATATTTTTAACCCTAGTGGGTAGCAATTGACTAGCTGTTGTGTACAGTTGTTAGTCCTCCAGTTAACATCATCTCTATGGGCTTGTGAGAATCCTTATTGTAGAAAAAAGTAGGCTGTTAAGCCCAGTCAGGCCAAGTTGATTGAAACAATTCCGTGCATGGCATCAATAAGTTGCCAAGTCAATGTGCAGCAAATTTAATATTTTATAAATATTTGATCTAGATTGTCTAATTTATGGGGTGAATGCGGGATTTACTTAATAATAAAGTGAAGTATATTATACCTAATAAGTAAACCTTTATCCTTCCCACAAATTAGCCTATCTACCTATATTAATAAGATATAAACTTTTGACCCATCAATTTGTCAACTTATTCATGTCATGTACGCAATTTTCGTATACATTTATTTGCTTTTCAAATACTTAATAGATACCTAGGGTAAGGTCTATGGTTTTATTACAACTTTTTACATTGCAAGGGGGATTTACACACAATAAAAACTACACATACTAACATTTCACTTAGAAAACGAGTGTGAAGCTAAAGCTAATTATCACGTTTTGACCTTAACGATCTAAATTCTATTCAATGTCATGGTAAAGGAGTTGCAAACTAGCCTGCATAATAATTAAAACGTAGGAGTCAACGAATTTCTTAGTTTAAAAGCATAACACTCCTACCATCATCACTTTCTGTGTCCGGCCAGTAGTCAGAATCATCATAACGAGACTCTGAGCCATCTTCATCCAGTTTTCTTCTTTTATTGTGGTTAAAACTCTCGTTTTCTTTATTCATCGTTGAACACTATATTACTACTTGTTTACGGAATGAAAATCAGTCTTTGTTAAGGACGGATAAACATGAACACAAGAGGTTTGTTTACATTAATTTGTTGTAATTTAAGGCATTTGTTTTAAAAATACTACTTTGTAAACATTACAACATCGGCAACAAGTAAAATTAATTACGAAAGTCAATGTCAAACTTGAATACTTTATTTGACGTTAACGAACTGGGTTGCCAGCTCGTAGATTTTAAAATCTCACAATATAGCGAAATTTCCTACTGTTTTGTTTCTAAAATCCTACTTATCGAGATGTATTAAATTGCTTTATTGACTAGGACGAATTTGGCTGATGATGATATATATATATATTATATATTGATACAAAGATTTTTTTTTGGGGGGTTCTTTGCCACTCCATATACAATTCTAGATTTATTAGTTATTTACCTGATAAAGCGCCTCCTAAATGATATGAAGTATGCCCGGCACTGCCGCTGCTGCTAGGCGAACTGACATAGGGAGAATAACTAGGTGTAGCGTAGTAGCCGCTGTATTGCGCCACGTTGTGGTCCGCGTAGCCTGCTGCATAGCTGCTGTAGTCCTAAACATGATATGAATGTTGACTTATAAATGTAATCAGTACATAGCGTCTAGTTTGTGTGCTAAACGACTGTTGATTTATTAAAAAAAGATAATAGTTGGCCTTAGCAAGCACCATAAATTTTATGTCCTGCTGAAAAAATCTAGACGAACAAGACAATAAATTACAATATGTTACTATTTCTCTTACCTGCTGTGCGGTAGGGAACGACTGCGCTAACCCTCCGTTATACGAAGAGTATGCGTAAGGTGAGGGCTGCGTCCCGAAGCCGGTGCTCGGGACTCCGCTTACACCACTTACTCCGTACGCACTCAAGTATGTCGGCGTCGCTTTACACGACGACCTGGGGAAGGGCAAACTAATTCTAGTTAAGAATGGTTGGAAGAGACGGAGTCACATTGATATAACAAATGCTTTGATATTTGCGACAAGTGCACCGTGTGGTTCCCGGAAGGCCTACCTTTGGCCTCTGTTCATCCGTTTGACAACTGTAGTGATTGCGGGACTGTTCCCTATGATGATATGTTTAATGCGAGGCCTATGTCCTACACCGTTTACGAGCTGTTATATAGATGTACTCATCATCATTTCGGCCGAATGAAGTCCACTGCTGGACACAGGCCTCCCCCAAAGATCACCACAACCACCGATATGGGTGTGTTGTGGGCTCATTGGGGGGTTTTGCCATAATCGCCACGCTTGGCAGACGGGTTGGCGATCGCAGTTGATTTGTTAATGTAATCGAAGGAAGCTGCTGCCCATCCTCCGGCTAATCCCATAGTCGACTTTTGCGACACCCACGGGAGGAAATGGGGTGGTGGTATTCTGAACCGGCACCACACGTACTCATAGTTTATGGGTAAGTGTACCACTGAAAGCCCTCCAGCAGCATTCTCAAACTACAATGGCTTTAGCGACGAAAGATGGCGGGATAACCATATTCCGGTAGCCAGGCCAATATTCAGCGCCTCGGCGATCATGTTGCAATGGGGCGTTAAGTACCCGTTTGACGAGCGAGGTGATGACTACGAGCAATACCTTAATTCTAGAAGCGAATTCTGTACCAGTGGATTGCGTTTGCATAGTGTACACTTCATACAGCGGTGCATCGCCCATTACAAATTTGATATTGTATAAGAATGTTATGGTACACGGGAGCCACATAAAATAACTAAGTTTTAAATAATATCACACTAGCCCAAAGGAAATAGGCAGGACTTACGTCTGCACTGGAGCACCGCACGATTGCTTTGGAGTAAGAAATAGGTTTGACTGCGGGGGTAGGGTTGGGAATATATTATGGTAACTTACCTATTGGTAGCGTTATGTTGTGGTGGGTACGCGCCGTACGGCTGATTGTATAGCGACGAGCTGACGTACGACGAGGCTGCGCTGCCGCTACCATATTGCTGCATGCTGCACAGAAGGAATAATAATGCTTAAAATAATGATCAGGTTTCGTGAACTCTGGGTTGGACATTTTGTTTTCAAAGACGAAGTTCGGTTTGCTCTCATCACTCTTTTAACTCGGATGGCCACGGGCGAAGGGGTCAGAACACGGAATATAGAAAACATTCCATGGAGCTAACGAATTAGAGCACCTCTATCGGTTTGTCTTAGAACTAATAACGGGCAGACCATATGTCAAACTTAATTTGCTAGTTCAGCAATGTGCCGCTAGTGTCGGTTTCTATAAAGCTATTTGGAAAGCAGGCATTGCAGAGGGCTTCATTTCGAAACTACTGAAGGATGTATGTGCCGCACGTCTTGTGGAATATAGGCAGGCTGTGCAGGTATTGATCACGACGAAAATTAAGCTATTCATGTCTTTGCACTTTTCCAGCGCGAGTTACCTTTTTGGCCGTAGTGTGGTTGTAGAGTGGTATACCCTTCATGGCCCGCGATTTCCAACAGAAAGGGAAACCCATCATAAGGTGGCTGATGGATGAACGATAAGACTGGTTTGAATTATGTTTTTATTTCTTAATTGATTTCGAATCGATAATCGCTCATTCTTTCGAATCTAAACTTAGGTCTAAATGATTTTTGTAGGTTAACTTAATAATGATCAGCTTCCTGCCCTGGTGTCTATTTATTTGTGATCGGCGCAATATGTTTTTCTCTTCCATTTTTCCCTGTCTGCCGTCACCTCATCACTAAGTCTTTTTGCGTTCAAGCGTTTTTGCCATACCTACTATTGGAATCGGTCACAATAGCTCACAAAATAGGACCCGTAAATAAATCAAATAAAAAATTGTACCCGTGGTGCTTGGCAACTGGGCTTAACCCTGTTGTAAACTCCCATTTATTGTGCCTATGGCCTATCGTTTTTCTCTGTCTCCTGCTTGCTACGGAGGGAAGTGGAAAGTATACTCTTTCCTACTCCTCCTTTTTCTTTTCTGATTAATTTCACACCGAGCTTCATTGATCGGTGTTATTTTCGGTGGTCGCCATTGTAGATCTTGGCTAACTGGAGTTGCAGTGGTTGGGAATGTGTGGCTTGTCCCAAAAAGAAAAAAAACCCTTTTTTCCTTCATATCCAGGTTCCACATATTTAATAAAGAGTGTGGCCCAATGCGTACAAGGCAAACACCTCTCTCCTAGCTGTTCGTTCTTTCCACTTACATCGGTAAGTAGAAGGAATACCGTGGAGTTCTAGCCGGTAAGAGTCCGGCATGCCCCACTAAATGCGGAGGACGTCCACGAGGATCTCCCCACGACAAAAGAAGTCTATTTATATATAAGCACGATTAAATACCTTTTAAAACCTGAGTTTTATTGAGCTTCAACATTAAGTACCCTGTCATTCGCCCTCTCCTCTACTTATGAGCTGATCAGATTATTAAGATTAAACATTAGTATTATTAGCAGAACGACACGACAAGTCCGTCTTTATCGTTTTTAAGGGTGAAGATAGAAAATGCGATAGTTCTCTAAGCCTTACGCTATGAAATACAAGAAGATTATTTTAATTAAAACCATGATAAAATATTTTATGTTAGTAAACATAAAACATGTTTATCATCTAGTTCATTACTCTTAAACAAGATTATGGTTTTACGGAGGGAGGAACGTACTTTTACATAAGACTGTTTTATGAATTTAAGAAACTTTTGGGGTTTCTCTAAATCCTTCAGAGTTCATAGACCTTCTAGGCGTTTCAAGGGGACATGCGTGTAACGTACGGCAGCCTTATAAATATGGTATATGGTTGGTGCAGTGGCTGATATAGTCGACTGCTGCACCCCAGGTCGTGGTTTCGATACCCGCACGGAACAAATATTTGTATGATCTGCAGGTCATGTTGCTCCTGAGCGGGATCGGGAGAGCGCCGATCCCGCTCGAAGAAGAAGGACACGGCGCCGGGGTAACAACCGCCCTGGCGCCTAATTCCGATACGCCTGAAAACCCCTGCCGTTGCTATATGGTGGGGGACCTCTGGGTTCGCGGGTGCGTAGATTGGGGAATCTGCGTGCCCACACCAAGCGACCCAAGAGAAGACGGTAGCACGCATGTGGTCACGCGCTGCCGTGGGACGCTTTGGGGGATCCTTTACAATCTCCCCGGAGGGGTGACCGCTTTACAGTCACCCTCTCCGAGATGTGCCAATAGGCGTGGCACCAGTGGGCGGCTCTAGTGTGATCATACGAGGACCTGGAGCCTCCCTTACGTGCCGATGATGACCGCTCCAGTGGTTTTAGCCGGTAGGAGTCCGGCATACCCCTTCGTCTTTCCCCGGGGCGAAGGAAGTTCATGAAGAATTTCCACTGGGCACAAAAAAAAAAAAAAGTGTCATGTTGCTCTGGGTCTGGGTGTAATGTGTGTGAAATTTGTGCCTGTAAACGCACCCACGACCCAGGAGAAATTCTAGCGTGGGGCAACGTTTAAAAAAATATAAGATTACGATTCCTACTTCCATAATTCGTTTAGTGTACCGCTTTATGAAGTAAAGGTCTTAGTCGCGAACTGATATTTTTTACTTTTAAAGGCAGTTTAAATAAAAGGTTTCTGAATAAAGCTGTCTTCTCAACTTTTAATATGGAATGCGATTAATGATGGAGGTTTATTACATTGAGTATTTTAATTATTATTTTGCCCTACACATTATAAAGTTTTATCTGATAAGAATCAGGTTTGAAGTGATGTAGAACTTTTATGCCTTTTTTATAGTGCTTCTAGCCTAGTTAGTAGTAGTCTCTTTAGTCGCTGTTTGTCCGCTTCTCTCAGGCCCGACCAATGGACTGCGATCGCCAACCCACCTACCAAGCGTGGCAATTATGGCAAAGCCCCCCACAATGGACACACAAAATAAACCCAGACCGGTAGAGGTCGATTTTCGGATGAGGCCCGTGTCCAACAGTGAAGTTGATGATACCAACTAATATGTAGTTCCTACTGGAATCTTTATAAACATACCTATTATAATATTGGTAGGGCAGCGCGGACTGGTCGTAAGGCAGCGTTTCGCCGTACAGCGCCACGTCCGCCTCGCACAGGCCCGGGCTTCGGACCTCGCTCTTCACACCACCTGATATAAAATAAATTTAGTTTACTTTAAATAATATCTAACCTTAAGATTAGCTGCATATAACTCGAATGAAGGTGCTTTTCCACTACAAAAACGATGTTTATTATCAAAGTAGGGGCTCACAGCCAGGTGCACTCACTGATCGGTAAACGATCGGCGAGGTTAAGCAGCGCTTGGTGCAGTCAGTCTATGGATGGGTATAGTGGAATTTGAACTGACCGTATCCGTGCTTTAGGCACGTAAAATTGTCGGTCCAGTTTGTTGTCATTAAATAACAGTCGTTAAGCCGAGTTGGAGGCCTTTGGGCGACGAGGTTAGCCACTCGTAAAGAAAAGAAGAAAAACTACTCCATAGAGTCGTCCATTGCCTTTAATATCGACTTATGATTGATCATGGTATCGCAATGTGTTGTTTTTAACACAGAGAAGGATGCTGGTAGGTAGCCATCTTCGGGACTCATCTTTAGTAATTTACGACAACTACCGGTGGCTGGGAGTTGGCCTATCCTATTACTATAATAACTAGTCTGAAACGATTTTAAATGTTAAACTTACAATAGCAAGCAAAAAGAGATCGCGAAAGCTTGACTGTCACTAAAGTTCAATTTGTAAAAGGTCCTAAATAGAGTGATAATATATTATCACTACAGTAGTCACACAAGAAGAGCGGTTTATGATTAACGAGTCTTTCCTTGTGTACCAGTACCCTATTTTTTAACTTTTTTTTATTGGTGTCCAGTGGAGATTCTACATGGAACTTCCTTCGCCCCGGGGAAGGGCGAAGGGGTATGCCGGCCTCCTACCGGCTAAAACCACTGGAGCGGTCATCTTCGGCACCGAAGGGGGGGCTCTAGGTCCTCGTAAGATCACACTGGAGCCGTGTACCAGTACCCTGCTGAATGCCACAGGCCTCGGTTTTTATATAACCATTGGTAATTTGCAATTTTATTGCGAGCAGGTGTGGTTGACTTCTGGTGATGTAGAACAGCTGGATTTTCTTTTATACTACCAAATGGTACTCGGTTCATTAGTTACTTAGTCTCTTACGCCCAGTAATTTCACTAACTACAGTGTTCTTGTAAATGGAACGCAGTAATGTTTAAAGTTTAAACACTATTGGTTGGCGGCGAATATCTAGTACTGCGGTGGTACCTACCTACCTAGCCAGATGCTTGCAATAAGAGACCTATGACTAGTAACAAAGGTGATCTAGTCCTTATAAGTACTAACAAATTAAAATACTACACGATAAGATACCTACCCGTGCTATCCTCATTCATCAACCAGGCGACCGCAGCCGACGAGGAGGTTGAACACAGCCCGCCAGTCGAGGTCAACGGCAGTGCCAACCCAAGCGACGAGCTTGTTGAACATCCGTTCGCTAAACTACAGCTCTCCACGTCTGAACTACCAGGCAAGCATAAACTGTCTACAGCTGAAAGACTCAGCGCTGTGTTAGTGGTGGTCGTCGTGTTCTGGAACAGCGTGGATGCGCCCGAGACTAACAGAGCTGGCAACGACGCATCCTGGAGGAGGGATGGCGGGGAGTTCGATGTTGATTCTGATTCGCACGGGCTTGTGTTGACTTCACCTGATAGTCTGGAAAGAAGAGATTTATATTTGAAAGATTTGATTTACGGTCTATGAATCTATAACCAAAATGAAGTAAGGTTTTGTGTTAAGACTTTTGGAAAGCATTGTAATATAGCATTAAAATATTGTGTAATGCAAAGGCATATAATAATTAATATATACCTATAATAATTAACAAAAATTTGAAAAAAATAAATCAATAACAATCGTCGTCCTATCCCTTTTTACTTGTGATCGGAGCAATAGGTCCTCTACTTTTATTAATATCTATTAGCCGTCATGTCTGATTTCAGTTCTTTCAACTTCCACTTTCAGTCAAAACTTCACACAACTGAGCTAAGCCCGAACAAAATAAACCAAAACTTACAAGTAAACCATAAAAATTACAAGAAAATGCTCATGAAGCTTTTATCAAATTTGTCAAGATAAAAATTATGGCTGCGGTCACAGATATGGATTTTGTTGAATGGAGTTATTATATTGAGGAACAGTCGAAATTTGTTTTCTGATAGAAAAGACCGTCCCTTATTTTATATTTAGGTACATAAACAAACTGTGCTAAATCTTATGATGGCAGATCATTGACTATGAGATTGTAAGTAGATACTATTTTCAACAACTGCCTATTGAGTCCATGTAAACACCTCTGGATTATTCAAGGAGGGAGTGAGGTTATGGCAAAAAGGAATAAAAAAATTGTTCAACAATATCAGCTTTAAAAAAACAGAAACTCTAAATAAAAATCTACGAATGTTTTGGTTGGCCATTAGCTATCACCTGATAAAATGGATGTTACAAATAACAAATCGAAACCCTCCTCTCTTCTACGTTAGTTGTTTACATCAATTAAACAGTTAAACTGACAATTAAAGCACAGTTGTTTACGAAGTAACAGCTTTTTAAACGAGTCTAACAAAACAGCCGACGCATATCATAACATTGGTATAAAAAATCGTAAAACTTCCTCTTTTCGGCTTGCCCCCAGTAAACACACTTCTGATGTCTTAATTTGAGGACTATAAATTGGGAACAATTAATTTTACGGCTGGATTAGCTGTGATTGCAACATTTATAGGCTCTTATTGAGGCTATTTCCGTTGCTACCCTCATAATAGCATCTATGAGGTATTTTTTATCTTATTTATAATGTATGTGACATAACAAGTAGATGGATACGTCTAATAGGGACAATAGAGTACAAAGTATTGCATTTTACATGTAAAATATTCTACCAGCAAACCGTTATGTCTATTTCACAATTATTTATTATTACTATATTATTATTTAAGGCTGGCCAGGTCGCATAGGGATGGGCCGTGACCTGCCAAGGGTGCGGGTTTCGCCAGCGATAGGTAGGTCCATGGAACACCGTGAGGTTTAGCCAGTAAGAGTCTAGCACTTGCTCCGCCCTGAGGAAGGGCGTATGAAGCCCATGAGGATTTCCCCACACATAAAAAGTGTCTAAAGACAGCTCATCCGTCGCGATGGATTTTACCACAGAACAGAGAGAGTTTTACCCTCTTATGTTATGAGAGTGTCACGACGTGCATCTCCTGTCACCTGATTTTGTTACCCTTCTTCGATACTGGTTAAAGTACGGGTGATATCATGACATTTACAAAAGCTCAGCTATAAAAAATACTGTTTAAATAGATTTGAAAAATATGTATCTAATATCATCTACATTTAAGATTATCTCAAATCGCCACATTCAAATTAGAAGAGCTGTATTGTCGTTAGATATTACGCAGCGATCAAATTTAAATAAAGTCCAGTAGTATGTGCCGCGTGCTTTGCTTTCTTTCAAGTCTTTCTTGCGGTTGGGCAATACTCACCAGGTGTCTCTATTCTTAGATCCATTTGATATGCATTGCTCCCAAAAGATCTAAATCTATGTAAAGGTAGAACCGCTGGAAATGGCGAACGTTTTTGGAATCCGATTGTCAATACTTTATTGTTGTTTCCGATTGACAACAGTTTTAGCATGGCCTACTAAAATAAGCTCACAATATAAATAATTCCTTAAAATATTTTTCATATTTTTTTTATACAAGTATAAAATAATCAAAACATGACACATTCATAACATATTGCCCCAATTAATAGCCTGTTGAACAAACGAAATCACACGCTGTTTATACTGAATTAGTATCATTAAAACAAATCACCAGATTCGTATAACAGATGCCACAAACTCGGCCCCTATCTCTTGGGACGACGGATTTATCAAACAAAATGTTTACACGTGTTCCGATTAATTAAGTCCCTTATCAACGCTCGTGAACGCAGCCCTTCCATCCGCCATTATTTAATCAATTCCCGCGCTGTCACCGTGACAGTCGTGACGTCATCGAAGTTAAATTTTATTTTTTGCTATTAACGCTGACAAGATCGTTATTTTAACTTAAATATGTTATAAATTATGATAAAATGTAATCGTCCCGAACAGTCGTAACAGCTTGTTTATTTATAACGATCATACTATAAAATTGAATAATTAATTAATTATTTTATTGTCTTATTTAAATAATTTTATGCAGGGATCGTAAATCTTGAATAAAATAAAAAAAGTTGTCATCAGAAAAGCTAGCTTATTTTTTTTGCCTTGTTCTTTTATTTTGCGGTTGCCTGCCGAACGTCTCTACTTATTAAGAATATTTGTTAATGTTAAATCTGTTTTGAATATGCTATTACATGATTTATATTTAAGTACTATCTGTTACCAGCCCGCTTCACTAGGCCTAAGTTATATTTATATATCTCTTCTGAAGCCTGCAAGATAGAAATGCAGCAGACAAGAAAAAAATTGTTAATATTTCTGTTTTAATCCTTAAAATTTTAATTCAAATCTGCTGAGCCGGGAGCATATTCGAGACGAAGTTTTGGACATACAAAAATTCTAAAAAACGGTAATTCATGATTAGGCATTGTATGAACAGCAGTTTTCACAAATATACTTCAATTTTATATTGGTATAGGCAGATAATTAAAAATATTATGTAGTAAAATAACTGAAATTCACTAATGTCTAGTTATCTAGATGATTTTAGAATAAATACTTAAACGAAAGGTATTAACTGCCGATTTTGCATAACGTCATAACAAAGGTATTGTAATTTATTGCTAACTGTACCTACTCTATATAAACAATAAATTAACAACAATAAAACAAAGCGAAGCAAAGTATTATAACCACACCCATTAAACATTTATAATAATGTTACTCAATAAAATTACTATAAACATTCATAATATAGCGAAATCTATGTAAATAGCACATTTTAGCATAACACCTGTTTAATTTCTACATGAATATTTGCATATTTAATTCAAATGTTGTCGATGATTCATTATCTTATAATATTCAATTGGCATAGTGATGTTAAAAGGCACATATTTTGCCTATAGCCTGTTGTAAATCGACGGGGGGTCGAGACCTATAGAAGAGATTCTGTCTATCAAGTTCGGTCTTTCCCTTCCTTATTTAAAAAATGAACATATTATCATTTTAATTGGTGTAATTACTATGCATGGCGTACGCTAGACTTTTAGCGGTATTTATAGTAATACGCAACCAATTAAATATCGATTTAAGCGATCTGGGTAGTCATTACATTTTTATGTTACCTGGCTATTTTTATACTAATATTTCTATACCGATGAAGTACCTTGGTACCTATTTATCCTCCTACCTGCAGGGCATCATAGGGCCTATCTGCGCTATGGGCACATTTACTACGTGGGCGGGGACGGTAGCGTAAAGCGGAGGGAGCTTACGTGCAGGGTTCCGTAAGGGTCGATTCTTGGCCCTCTCTCGTGGAACCTCGCCTACGACTACGACGCGCTCCTGCGTGTCGCTCTCTCCACTGGCATCAGCTTGATCTGTTACGTTGACAATACCTTTGTGTTGGCCAGCGGGGTGTCCTTCGGGGGAACCATCCGGCTTGTCGAGCAAGCGGTGGCAGTTGTCCTGGCCAAAATCCACGCTCTGGGTCTGCAGTTAGCGCCTCACAAAACCGAGGCATTATGGTTCCACAAACTGACACGGAGCAGAGAACCACCCAGTTTATGGATACGCGTTGGTGACGAGAAAATCAGGGTGGACCAGTACACGAAAGACCTGGGGAGCCCCTTACCCACCCTGCAGTTGATTGGGTGAGCACCCTGGAGAGTTGGGGCTTCGAAGAGCACTTCGAGCGCTTAGTTCCCCGAGCCGAGAAGGTAGTGGGTGCATTACTGCATTACACCGGGTGCTGCCCAATCTCGGGCACCGAGGAAGTTCGCCGTCACTACGGGGGTGTCGTGCGATCCGTGGCCCTCTACGGGGTACCTGTATGGTCATCCCGGCTGTTAGGCGTCCAGCGCTGCAGAAACAAACTTCACGGTCTGCAGCGCAGAGTGGTTATACGGATCGCACTGGGATACAGGACGGTGTTCCACGAGGCTGCAACTCTCCTGGCGCGTTTTCTGGCTTTCAACATCTAGGCGGACGAGAATGCGTGGGTCTATGATCAGACACGCTCCCTCCGCCAAAGCGACGAAAGCGTGCCTTCTGGTGCATTCCATAGACTGAGGCGTCTGGCTTGACGACGAGCACTCGAGATGTGGCGACATCGCCTACAGTTGCAGTTCACTATTAAGCACGTCATCGAGGCCATCCGGCCGCTCTTCGAAAACTGGCTCATAAGGAGCGAGTGCGTCACGTACCGCCTGACGCAGGTATTCACCGGTCGTGGTTGCTTCGGTGTGTACCTGCACAGAATAGGACGCGAGGTTACGGCACAGTGCCACCATTGTGGAAACGACCAGGATACCGCATAGCACACGCTTAAGGAGTGACCTGCGTGGGCTGTCGAGGGGCGGATCCTGGTCTATCGGATCGGGCAAGATCTCTGTCTGTCGGCAGTAGTGTCTATTATAGCAGAGCATGAAACTCGAGTACAGTGGTATCCTTCTGCAAGAGCGTCATGCTCCAGAAGGAGACTGCAGAGCGGGATCAGGAGAGGGCCGATCCCGCTCGAAGAAGGAAGAGACGGCGCCGGTGTAACTACCACCTTGGTACCTAATTCCTATACGCCTGAAACCCCCTGCCGTTGCTATAAGGCGGGGGACCTCTGGGTTCGCGGGTGCGTGGATTGGGGAATCTGCGTGCCCACACTAAGCGACCCAAGAGAAGACGGTAGCATGCATGTCGTCACGGCTGCCGTGGGACGCTTTAGGGGAACCTTTACAATCCCCCCGGGGGTGCTTAACAGTACAGTCACCCTCTCCGACATTTGCCTATAGGCGTGGCACCAGTGGGCGGCTCTAGTGTGATCACACGAGGACCTGGAGTCTCCCTTAGGTGCCGAAGATGACCGCTCCAGTGGTTTTAGCTAGGAGTCCGGCATAGTCCGGCCGTCCGGCCCATCCTTGGGGCAAAGGAAGTTCATGAAGAATTTCCACTGGGCACCAATAAAAAAAAAGGTCCAACACGCCTAAGCCCTCTGCCTTATGGCGGGGGCCTTGGGGGTCACGGGTGCACAGATTGGGGAGTCTGCGTGCTCATACCGAGCGACCCCCGAGATGACGGAGGTATGCACGTGGTCATGTGCCACCGTGTGCGCAGCACAGCGCACAGCGAGGCTAGGGAGGATCCTTTACAATCCTCCCCGAGAAGTGCCTTCGGGCGACCTTATTACAGTCGCCTTCCCTCCGCTAGAAGGGGTGACCGCTTTACAGTCATCCCCCCCGAGATGTGCCTAAAGGCATGGCATCAATGGGCGGCTCTAGCATGATCACGCAAGGTTCTGGGGGCCCTTAGGTGCCGAAGATGACCGCCTCAGTGGTTTTAGTTGGTAGTCCGGCATGCCCCTTCGCCCATCCCCATGATGGAGGAAGTTCATGAAGAATTGCCACTGGGGACCAATAAAAAATTAAAAAAGTTACCTATTTATGTTAGTTCGTAGTTAAAATAAGTTATTTTTATTTTGGTGCGTTTGTTAAGACTAAAATTCGGAGCTGCGCGCGCATACCACCACGAAATCCGAGTACGAAGTCTATAAAGTGCGTATTTATTTTAGTGACTAATAATCGATTAAATAAATGTATTTAACTAGTTTATATAATCATCGTCAGCCACAGGACGTCCACTGTGCCCCGCCCATTGCCACTTCAGTTTACTAATTCTTTCAGCTATTACTACGGATCTCCTCATTTCTGATTAGATCTCGTAGAGAAATACTAAGCATAGCTCGCTGTGTGGCCTTAAGTTTTCTTATGAGGCCCACAGTGAGTGACCACGTCTCTGTTCCATATATCATCACTGGTAACAACCACTGGTTAAAGACTTTCGTCTTGAGGTATCGCGGTATTGTTGACGAAAAGACGTTGCGATGCTTCCCGAGCGCTGCCCAGCCGAGTAAAATTCCACATTTGAAATCTTTCTCAAAGTTGGACCTACCTAACTGGACAGTTTGTCCCAGGTAGACATACTCGACAACAATTTCGAGAACAAAGCTCCCAACGAAAATTGGTATAGGCACGACATGGGCATTCGACATGACTTCTGTATTGCCCATGTTCATTTTAAGGCCCGCCTGTTTGGAATCTGTTGAGATTATCGAGCATTGTGCTTGCAGCGATTATGCCATGAATGAATGAAATGAATCTAGTGATATATATCAAAGCTTTAACGCACATTTAATAGCAATCGTTATTAATAGAATATTTATAAAATCAAGAGGCTGAACACCGGTGCCTTTGTCTAGTAAAAAAAGTTCGATGTTTATATTAGTTCGCGCCTTTTCAAGTGTCACTTTGCTTCGCTTCGACCATCGGAACAACACTATCAAATATCAAACGCCGGATTTTACAGTTAATGCTGGCATTGTCACTACTTTTTAATTGAAAGCTTTTTTTAATGCTTTCGGCTCTTTTTCACTGAATTCTTTTTACTCGCGGTAGTCATCGTAAAATCTCGTTAATTTTGTCTGACAAAAGACTTCAAACGGTTTAATAGTCGGCCATGCTTGACATTCCATATGGCGCAGAGATAGTGTCACATTTTTAGTTTTATATTCCGGGTGAATTGAGGTTTAAAATATGTGGCCTCGATGATTAAAAATGTATTTGATAGGATGACGGTTTACAGCATGCAACATCAGCATGATAGTGAGAGGATAAAAAGATATTTGTGTTCTTAAATTTCTAGCTTAATAATTAGTAGTTGAGTATTAGGTTTAATATAATAAATGTGTGCGTATGTATCAGTTTTCTTTTTTTATATAACGATTTAAATTCTTACGGGTTAATTCAGAATCACGTTTATTTTTACACGTGTCGTGTCCGGATTACTAATGTAGCAACATTCCATGTCCTCCCGTGGATGTTGTAATAACAAAAGAAAGTACCAACTGCCCCCAAAATGACAATACACGGCATGTAACTGGTCGATTATGGGGAAGGCGTTTGTTCAGCAGTGGACATCTTTTGACTGATATAAAGAACGTGCACACGTACTACACAGGCCACGTTTAACATTTAACGCGTAACTATAATTTTTCCTACTGCGCCATAAGAAGTTACAATTCAATATTTTTTTCTCTAATTATAAAAATTTAATTCATAAAAATACTGGTTGGCAAGAGATCGCCTTAACCAATCAGACCGCCAACTGTACTACTATTATGTATGCTGAATTGCCTTGTATTTTCTTTTGCTGTACAATCCAGAGTTTGATACTCTACTCGTATATTTGAGCGTCTTGAACTTGAGGTAGAAATGGCTGCCAAAATATTATTATTGAATCTTTCATTCAGGCTTTTTTAACACAAATTAATTTCGAGGTGAACAATGCGCCTGTAAGCGTCACGGCTGTCCATAACAATTCTAATGCTACCAACTTCTGGTCCTGCGTGACATCACGTTTCGCTTTTCACCTCAGAAATTAGTTGTTTAGTCTCATATGCTCGGTAATTTCACTAGCTACAGTGCCCTTCAAAACGGAACCGAGTCGGCTTCTTCCAAGAAGTGACCTACCAGTTTGGTATAGGTGTGGAAGTATATATGGTTTTAATCTATACATCTCAGCATTTGACTTTTTCTTTCAGCACTATCGCTAGTTTACATTAAACTCGACACAAACAAGGTGTTCACAGAATCAAACGATTCCTTATCGCGGCACGTGTTCATATATTGAAAAACCTAATGCCATAGCATAAAGTTGCCGACTTTAAGAGCGAAACAATAAAGTCTCAGTGCCCTTTGACAGGGCAATGTATGGCACACTTCGTAAAAGACCTCTTTGTTTAAGCAGCGGGTTCCGTACTCGATATATGTTTGTGGCAGGTCGGAATAATTAAATGTTATAGGTTTTTTTGTGGACTGCTGAGAAAGGATCGTGGTGTATGATATTTAAATACAATTGTTTTCTTGCATTGTAATTGTGTTGAACAATCAACTCCACATGGCAGCGAAGCGAAATTATTGGATTACTCTGTTAGTTATGATCCTCAATTATGTCCTATATTGGAATGATGCCCGATTCTTTATGTATTCATCAAAAGTATTCTGAGTTTAACGCTTTCAGTGCACAGCGAGGTTGCGGGGATCATTTACAATCCCCCCGGAGACGTTGCCCTTCCGCTAGCCGGGGTGACCGCTTTACAGTTACCCCCTCCCAGATGTGCCTAAAGGAGAGGCACCAATGGGTTGCTTCCGTGCGATTGTTCTCGAATCTTGGAGTCTCACAGAACCTGTGATTATATGTCAAAGTCATAATTCGGGAATGCTGATATATTAAGCGTATTAAATGCGGAATTTTCTGTCCCTTTCAAACAACAGATATTTTCATTATTAAAAACAACTGATATAAACATACGTAAAAAGAGTAGTATACGTTAGGCGTCCTGGTCCATGTAGGAGTCAACGACCGGTAGCATTGGTGCCCTGTGGAAATTCATCATGAACTTCCTTCGCCCCGGGGAAGGACGAAGGGGTATGCCGGACTCCTACCGGCTAAAACCACTGGAGCGGTCATCTTCGGCACCTAAGGGAGGCTCCAGGTCCTCGTATGATCACACTAGAGCCACCCACTGGTGCCACGCCTATTGGCACATCTCGGAGAGGGTGACTGTAAGGCGGTCACCCCCCCAGGGGGATTGTAAAGTGTGTGCGTCCCACGGCAGCGCGTCACCACATGCGTGCTACCGTCTTCTCTTGGGTCGCTTGGTGTGGGCACGCAGATTCCCCAATCTACGCACCCGCGAACCCAGAGGTCTCCCACCTTATAGCAACGGCAGGGGTTTTCAGGCGTATCGGAATTAGGCGCCAGGGCGGTTGTTACCCCGGCGCCGTCTCCTTCTTCTTCGAGCGGGATCGGCCCTCTCCCGATCCCGCTCTGCGGTCTCCTTCTGGAGCATGACGCTCTCATAGAAGGAGACCACTGCATTCCAATTTTCGTGCTCTGCCAACATAGCCGACACTACTGCTGGCAGAGAGAGATCTTGCCCGATCCGATCGACCAGGATCCGCCGCTCGGCGGCCCACGCAGGGCACGCCTCGAGCGTGTGCTGTGCGGTGTCCTGGTCGCTATCACAATGGTGGCATTGTGCCGTGGCCTCGCGTCCTATCCTGTGCAGGTACGCGCCGAAACAACCGTGCCCGGTGAGCACCTGCGTCAGGCGGTAGGTGACGCGCTCGCTCCTTTTGAGCCAGGCTCCAAAGAGCGGCAGGACGGCCTCGACGACGCGCTTGGTTGCAAACTGCATCCGCAGGCGATGACGCCACTTTACAAGTGCGCGCCGCCGAGCTAGCCACCGCAGCTTGTCCAACGCCCCTGGAGGCGCGCCTTCGCCGCTCTGGCGGAGGGAGCGTGTCTGATCGTAGACCCACGCATCCATCTCCGCCAGGATGTCAAAAGGCGGAAAACGCGCCAGGAGAGTTGCCGCCTCGTAGGACACCGTTCGGTATCCTCGTGCGATCCGGATAGCCACTCTGCGCTGCAGACCGTGAATTTTGGTTCTGCAGCGCTGGGAACGATCGGTACCTAAGATCATAGGCAGCGCTGCTTGTATGCAAATAGTCCCGTTAATAGGCTCAGCAGGTTTTTTCATTCATCCCAGACGTCACATCAGGCAGAGAACGTCCACTGCTGAACAAAAGCTTCCCCATAGATTTCCACAAATATATCGTCATTTCGGGGGAATTCGTTAGTATTCGCACGCTTGGCAGTATCGCAACTATTCTACAGATGGGCCGCTGCTGCCTATCCCTCTGGTGTAGAGTCCCATAGTCGCCATTTACGACATTGACGGGAGTAGATGGAGTGGTGCTATCTTAATCCGACACTATGGAATATGATTGATCCCAGTAACATGATCTGAGGGCCAATTCTCGTAATTTAAAAATGTTCAAAATATAGTTCCGCTCTAGTCTCAGTGTCATAAATGTCACAAATGGTATTCTCCTAAACTAACAAACAACGTCAAACGTGAACTTACACTGTGATGAGATCTAAAATGGATCGAAAGTTGATCGAAGTCATAACGGTATTCTGCAAACATTTCGAACTGTCACATGTACTGAATTGTCATTAAATAAACGTCAAAAGTGAGATTGAAATGAGACTAGATCGAGATTATACTGAAATCCGACTGAGCTTTAAGAGTAGCAGAATACCATTTTTTCGATCAATACATAATTTAATCTCAGTTCCGTCAAGTTTCAGACAGTCTAAATTTATTACGAGAATTGCCCCTCTGATTACCCAATTTCAAGGTTTACGATCATGCTGTAGTTTTGTAAAAAAGTGACTTCCATTGAACATACAGAAATACTTGTACATCAAAATTATCATGCAAGGATCCCGAAATCGGTAGGCCCTTCCCGCCATATGGTCTCCACGTGTCAGCTCGGCGTTAAAAATCTATTAATTGTATGCTTTTTTGTCGTTGCCAAATTTTTGTTCATAAAAAAAAAACCAACAGATGGCTTACGACGAATGAGTAATGTAAGGGTTAAAAATAAACTTAATTTATTGGTAAACTAGCTAATCAGTTGTAACGTAGATTAAGCATTAATATATGTTAGTATGATGTTTCAAACAGACGATGATTTTTATATATCTTTCTGTGATCATCAGGTTTCATTATGACATTTTTAATGAAGAATTGGATAAGAATTATTATCTTATAAGATAGAAATATGTTGAAAGATTCGAACTGGGCATGAATCAAATTGTTATTAACGGACTTTATAAAAGGAAGTTTATCTGTTTCGCCCTTATATTTGTATGTTTCCCATTTATCAGAAACAACATGACCGCTATTATCTGGGGTAATCTACATTACCATTAATTTTGTATGAGTAGTTGTTTTAAATCTGTTTATGACTTACTATAAGTACATACAATTAGTACCTATGATTGTACATTTAACTTTCTCTAGTACCTGATTATTAATTTTGTTTTAATTGTTTCCTGTAAAGGAACTACCCCACCCGTGGTTGCCTGAAAAGGCGATAAGGATTTATGATATGTCCATGTGGTGTCCGGATTAAGAATATAGCACCACTCCATCTCCTCCCGTTGGATGTCGTAAGAGACGACTAAGGGACTCTAAATCAGAGGGATGGGCAGCAGCATCCCTTCTGTGGAACGGTAGCCATACTGCGCTCACCAACCCGCCTGCCAAGCGTGGTGAATATCGGCAAATACCCCCCAAAATAATGAAACAATTGTGTAAATCTATGGGGGAGGCCTTTGTTCAGCAGTGGATGTATAAATGGCTGATATGATGATGATATATCAAGCGGATAGCCAGCATACTGCAATTCGCTTGCCAAGGTTGGTGCTTATGGAAATATGGTCATAATTTCAGCCGAATGAAGTCCACTGCTGGACACAGGCCTCCCCCAAAGATCACCACAACGACCGATATGGGTGTGTTGTGGGCTCATTGGGGGGTTTTGCCATAATCGCCACGCTTGGAAGATGGGTTGGCGGTCGCAGTTGAGTTGTTAATGTACTCGAAGGACGCTGCTGCCCATCCTGATATGCTGACTAAAACCCCACATTAGGTGCTCAAGGCCGTTCATTATAGCAGACGAGGGCCATTTTCAGCGGACATTCACGGGCTGATATGTGAAATCTGTTCAACCAAAAAGGTAGGTAAGTACCTTACCCTTACTTATTCTTAGAATAATAACACGAAGAAGGATTGCCTTCACACATAATACGTAACTATTTAAACGGTGACGGATATGACATCGTTTACTGGTCAGTCCGTTAGTGCTTTGTCACTTGCTTGTGATTGCTGCTCTCGAAAAATAATTAGTCCATATAAGAAGTCCACAGCTGAACAAAGGCCTCCCCCATCCATAGATTTGCATAGCTGTGCCGTTATTTTGGGGAATTTGTCAGTACTCACCACGCTTGGCAGGCGAGTTGTTGAGCGCAGTATGGCTACTGATCCACACTACTGCCCATCCGTCTGGTTTCGAGTCCATTAGGCGCCTTATACGACATCCACGGAAGGAGATGGAGGGGCGCCATATATTTAATAAGAACACCGCACGCAAAAAAAGCCGGTTCGTGACATAACGAAAGTGGCTAACTATAACAACATTAACTATGCATTTGTGTGTGAGACAGCAAAAGTAAATATGCTGCTTAAGTACACATATTCAAATTCATATACAAAAGATTTGTATGCATAAAAAGCATTTACGTTTACAGCATTTATGAATAGTCAGGATGTAGTTGTACGGTTCAAAATTGTGTCCTATGGAGAACCGAGCAGAAACTATGTTCACAATCTATTAAAATTTTTTTTTTAAAGAAACGTTGCCCCACAGTAGGATTCCTCCTATGTCGTGGGTGCGTTTACAGACAGAAATTCCATACACAATACACCCATACCCGGAACAACTATCTGCAGATCATACAAATATTTGTTCCGTGCGGGAATCGAACCCACGACCCGGAGCGCAGCAGCCGACTGTATCAACCACTGCACCAACCGTGCTTAATTTAAGAATGTTACAACTAAATACTAGCATGTCGCAAAGAAATCGCAAAGTTGGAACTCAAATTTAACGAACTTGTTAGTTAAACATTTGAAGAAATAGAATTGAGTTCCATTCATATTTAACCTATGTGTATGGGAGGATATTAATAAAAAAATAACAACAAAACATCAACAGACTCGGCAGTCAAGACACACGATACTTCAGATCCTGCTTGTCATAAGTAAAAAATATACCGTATAACGGAACGGAATCGCGTCAAAAATTGATTTATACCGTTCAAAACATATTTTAGTTTTAGCCATTCATTATTTTAGATTCGAAAAATGTTCGGCAGCGTTTAAAAAGTCATGGAATGTCATGTTAACTACTAATTAACCTAACTGATACGCTGCCTAAACGGAATGCGGCCGTCGAATGCCAAACGTGGTTATTCTTTTTTTTGGTATGTTCGCGAGGCAAAGGAATGTGTGAAACGCTGTATTTCGTGTTTTTGGAATGGTGAGATATTATAGTTGCGTGAATAAATGTTAACGATTTTATCATAATTATTATGAAATAAACAGTACAGTTGGTTTTACTACACAGATACTACACAGTTATACTTAAATGTGAACTGTGAACTGTGCTACTTAATATTTAAATGTGAATGTAAGTTTGTTTGTTACGCTTCAATGCGAGCGAAGCCGCGGGTAAAAATGTATGGGTATGTTTAATAAAATCTCGCTGATGATTGTTTGACGAGAAATAGATGTTTTTTGTAAAGGGGCGCGACTATTCGATTGTATAATGAAGAGTTGTATTGTTGTACTATTCGATTGTATAAAGGTGATTAATAAAGGATTTTGGTTTTGAGTTGGTCACCAGTACGTAGAGTCACGCTGTAGAAGATGAAGTGAATATATCTTTTTTTTATTGATGTCTAGTGGAAATTCTACATGGAACTTCCTTCACCCTGGGGAAGGGCTAAGGGGTATGCCGGACTTCGGCTATCGGCTAAAACCACTGGAGCGGTCATCTTCGGCACCGAAGGGGGGCTCCAGGTCCTCGTAAGATCACACTAGAGCCGCCCTTTGGTGCCACGCCTTTAGGCACATCACGGAGGGGATGACTGTAAAGCGGTCACCCCCTCTAGCGGAGGGAAGGCAACTGTAAAAAGGTAGCCCCCCAGGCACTTTTCGGGGAGTATTGTAAAGGATCCTCCAAGCCTCGCTTTGCGCTGTGCTGTGCAGCGGCACGTGACCACGTGCGCGCCACCGTCTTCCCGGGGGTCGCTCGGTGTGAGCACGCAGACTCCCCAATATGCGCATTTCGGTAAACGATTGGCGAGGTTAAGAAACGCTCGGCGCGGTCAGTTAATGAATGGGTAATACCAAATTGGTATTTGAACTGAGCGTCTCCGTGCTTCGGAGGGCACGTAAAATTGTGTCCCGGTTGTTGTCATTAGTTGGAGGCCTTTGGGAGGCTTTAAGAACTCTGACACAAGGTTCGTCACTGATGACACGAAGCGACCCCCGGGCCCCCCCACCACTCACGACAGGGGGAAGTAAATATATCTAGTCCAGTGTCCAGTCCGCTCGTGACTACGGACGCTGAGAATGGGGGCTGATGGCCAATTTTCGTCTATTTTCTAAAATAACTAATAATGATAAAATAAATATATTTAAGGCCCTCACAACAAGCCCTTCCCTTTAATGTTGTACAAGGTGGTAGTTGTTACACGGTACAGTTTGCAATACTTTATTCTAAAATTTTCTATATTACCCCACAAAAGTGACCCCTACATTCAAAATTAATTTATTTACGTTACACGGACGTGTTTGGGTCGCAGAAATCCATATGTGTACGGACGAAACAGACAGACAGACACACGAGTATATACTGTAAGGGTTCCGCCGTTTTTTCTTTCGGACGTTCGGAACCCTAAAAGAGCCCAAGAATCTGCCTACAGAGTCCTATCTAACAAATATACCAGCAGAGAAACCTCGACACAAATAATTCGGATCATGAGATCAGACAGAGAATTTCGCAAAAAACCTCTTTAAACCTATTGAAGGACCCAAGTCGTCACGTAATACAAAACCTTATTGTGTAGCACTATTTCCTTTGATCATCGCGTGATAATGTGGACGGGGGGCGTGTTCGGTAGTTTTATTAAGTAGCTCTTTTCACGGCAATTGTGTACCTACTGACAATATAGAGATTATAGGGGATTAAGGACCCTTAGCATTGTGCTCTGAAGTAGTATCGACGGGTGCGAGCCCTGTTTTGGTGTAAACTTTAATTTGGACGCAGCGGAGTGGAAACGTTGAGTGTTTGTTGAGATTATAGACATGAATTCGTTTGATCAAAACGATATTGGGCTAATATTTTGCTAGTACAGCGAGCATTATAAGTCGATAAATGTTTTGGAATTTGGAACTTAATTCTCGTAATAGCTCATTATTATTCTTTATCAAAGGCCTTCACCATAGACGACCGCTTACAGGCCGTGAGTCCGCATCATGGGGGAATTTGCCAGTACTAACACTATCAATAATCACCGCGCTTGGCAGGCGGGTTGGTGAGCTCAGAATGGTCACTGTTCCACAGGAGGAACGCTGTTGTCCATCCCTCTGGTTTAGAGTCCCTTAATCGCCTTTTACGACAGCCATGGGAGCAGATGGAGTGGTGCTATATTCTTAATCCGGACCCCACACGGATTAATTTATCATAATACCGCTGCATATTTTGCTAAAAATTTATAATTTGCGTGTTTCCATTTTCAAAATTCGAAATAATGACCTTGAATGATACTAATGATGTTGATTATGAAAATGTTTTCATCATTTCGGTCGAATAAAGTCCACTGCTAGACCCTCCTCAAAGATCACCATAACGACTGACATCGGTATGTTGTGTGCTCATTAAGGGGTTTTGCCATAATCGCCACGTTTGGCAGGCGGGTTGGCGATCGCAGTTGAGTTGTTAATGTATTTGAAGGACGGTGGTGCCCATCCTGCGGCTAATGTGAATCCCTTAGTCGCCTTTCATTGGTGCTATTCGTAGCCACCACAAATGTTTTACGTGAAGTTAATCTTTTGATTTGAAT
The DNA here is from genome assembly GCA_947459985.1 of Diloba caeruleocephala. Lineage (NCBI taxonomy): Eukaryota > Metazoa > Arthropoda > Insecta > Lepidoptera > Noctuidae > Diloba > Diloba caeruleocephala. Next base: position 5,888,657 of record OX381627.1, on the reverse strand, counting down.
ATTAATTAACAAAAGTCAAGCTAAGAAGTAACTATAGGTACATTATAGGACTCCCGTAGCTCGCTGATGAATTTTGTCCCATCGAAAATTGCCATCGACCGTCAATTTGCGAGTACATCGTAGTGATGGCAGAATCGCTATAATAGCTCAGCACAATTCTCGATGATCTCAATACTTTCGCAACAGGTGGGTCTTACAATGAACATAGGCAAGACGAAAATCATGTCAGACGCCCATATCGTCGTGCCCATCTTAATATCCGTTGGGAACTTTATTCTGGAAATTTTTGACGAGTACTGCTACCTGGTACTGCTACCTGGTACTGCTACCTGGTACTGCTACCTGGTACTGCTACCTGGGACAAACCATTTAGTTAGGTAGATCTAACTCCGAGAAAGATGTCAACTGTCGAACCCGAGCTATGATTGGTATTTCCCTACGATGAATCAGAAACGAGGCGATGTATAGAAGAACTAAACTTGCTTCCATAGCTGAAATCGAGAGCCGATATGGTGGCGATGGGCGGGTCATATAGCTCGTTGGACTGATGATCGTTGGGGCAGAACCCAGTACCGTCAGGCAGCATGGGACGTCCTCTAACGAGATGTACAGACGACCTGGTGAAGATAGCCGGAAGTTCTTCCTATGCGGGTGGCATGTAACCGGTCGTTATAGAAATCTATTGGTGAGGCGTCGTGTCCTCCTCCGTGTGGGATCGCCCCTTTCCCGATCCCGCTGTGCAGTCTCCTTCTGGAGCATGACGCTCTCGCAGAGGATGACCACTGCAATCTCTCACTCAAAGCAAAGAGAGATCTTGCCCGATCTGATAGACCAGGATCCGCCGCTCGGCAGTCCATGTAGGGCACTCCTCGAGCGTGTGCTGAGCGGTATCGTGGTCAATTTCATAGTGTGTGTGCTGTGTTGTAAACTTGCGTTCTATTCTGTGCAGGCATGCACAGAAATAACCGTGACCGGTGAATACCTGCGTCAGGCGGTAGGTGACGCGCTCACCCCTTCTGAGCTGGGCTCCGAAGAGCGGCAGGCTGGCCTCGACGACGCGCTTAGTCACGAACTGCAACTGTAGGCGATGTCGCTACATCTCGAGTGCACGCCGTCGAGCCATTCGGCGCAGTCTGTCGAACGCCCCTGAAGGCATGCTTTCGCCGCTTTGGCGGAGGGAGCGTATTTGATCATAGACCCACGCATCCATCTCCGCTTGGACGTCGAAAGGCAGAAAGCGCGCCAGGAGAGTTGTCGCCTTGTAAGACACTGTCCTGTACCCCCGTGCAAAGTCGTTCTGTTGTTGACAGACAAGGCAGTTAATAATTTTAAGAAAACGATCTGAAAACGAGCGATTTAATCAATCACAATCAGATGTAAATTGTAAATATATAAATGATTACGTTTGTTTCTAATTAAATGTAAAGAGTATAAAACCTGTTCCAAATCACTTGATAGGTACACGTTCCTAAGAATAAATAACTGTTTTACTCAAGCACATGAAATCGATTACTTTGTTTAATTGAAGGCGGAAATCACCTTTTTTATTTATGTGGCAACTCAGAACTACAAATAAGGCGCTTCAACGTAGACTGATCTACACGCTTCAACAAAAAAAAGGCGCTGCCTTGTGGGCGCAATCGGCTTAAATACTTATTAATGCGACCATTTTACATATACTTTCCGGCAACGAGACCTGCAAAAATATCTATTTTAGAATTGATAATTTTTTTTTGCAAAATTACATCATTATTACTGAGCGACTTGTTCACGTTTAGCCAAGATTAGGGATTGCCCTGTCATTAAGTTCTAGGCCATCTTGTGTATTTTAGGTGCATAACTATGACGGATATTCTCTGATAGTTTGTATAGATTACATAATGATTACATCTTCTTTTATACAACTTGGTTACTAGACAAGCTAGTTATTCGCTTGGTAGTAAACGTCATATCTGCCCTTAACAATTGTAATGCTACGTAGGTTTAGTACTGCGTGGCACCACACTGCGCTCGTCACCTCGAGATATTCGATATTTGGTTTATTTATTTAAAGGTCTCCAACTGTTTACGTAACTCATAAGATTTAGCAGCCACTATAGTCAATGTTGAAACAGTAACCAAATAAACACATTAAAGGGAAAAGATATACACAGAAATTCTTAAATTTAGGTAAACAATAGGTATTAGGGAAGTGTACTCCTTCAATTATAGGAGACCACAGCATGCACAATATTGGATTAAAAAATAAGCTAATAAAATGAATACAATGAAATAGTGTCCGAAATTCGGACTGAGTTTGGTATAATATGGAAATTATTAATTAATAGAATTAAAAAGAGAACAAGATGATAATAATTACTTATGATAAAAAATAAATTCATAAAATTATGAAAGTTAATTTTCTTAAAAAGAAATGACCGAGACACAGATATCCATATTATGAGTTTTAGAAAACATAAACATATTGCCTATAAGTTTAGTCTCTTATGCCCAGTAATTTCAGTACCTGCAGTGCCCTTCAACTGCAACACAGTAATGTCTAAAGTTTTTCGCTTGGCAGTAGAATATCTGGCACAGGGGGGGTACCTATCTAGCCGGACTCTCGGAAAAAAATATCTTTCATGTTCGTGAATTTAATATTGCAAGGTTACTTACCGATCTGATACATCGGTGCCTGTGTCAGGTCTTGGCCTTTTTGCCTGTAACAATACAGAATGAAATAAACATTTTGAGGCACCTAGATTGATAAGCGAATCTATCATGCAATGTGCAATAGGCAATACTGTGAGATTCTACTAGTAATTGTGCATGTGTGTCGTATGATAATCGGATAAATCGAAACGTTGCGAACATCTTACAACGATTGCAACACGGATAATGGGACTGGAATGAGAAAGATTTTCCTAACCATGTGTTCGCGGCATAGCCCAATTATGTAGTTTGGATGATTACGAAAATCTGTCTTAGATTAAAACTATTCGGTCCCTTGCGATCATTCTAGAATTTTCGCAGTTTTGATTTGACGGATTATCCACGACATATGTAGGTATGTGTCATGTTCTACATACTACAGAACTATTAGCTACAGAATGTTCTGCCTAGACATTATCTTCCTCTTCTCTCATAGTATTTTTTATACAACTCAGCGACGAAACGAGTAAGTCATTCGCATGGTAGGCAAGCGTCACGCCTGCCCACAACAATTGTAGTGTTACCCAGCTCAAGTCCTGCGTAACACCATATTTTAGCCGTGTAGTTGTACTGCTCAGATACAATGGGTATGTTTCTTTTCACCTTGAATATATTAAAAACCCTTAAAGATGTGTATGAGTTGAATGGACACGTTAATACTTTTAGTTAGGTTGTGTTGTTTTATTGAAATAACTTATTTATTGTATTGTATTGCGCAGTCATAGATATTGATCTATGACTGCAATAAAGTCACTAAGATATATCTTAATTTTTATTGTTGATCATATTATTCTAATATCTAAATTCGGATTTTTTATCTTAAAGTATCTTATTTTATAGATTTTCTAATATACCGCACAAAATCCTAGTCAGCAATTAATAGACTTGTATTTACCCGTGACAGTCGTATTTAGCGTCATTTTTCACAAACAGCTCTCACCCTTCTAAGAACTTCATTGTATGTAAACCGAATGAAGAATGGCTGTCTGTTGTTGAATGTACGCACAGCGATTTGATCGAATTCGGTGTTGGAATTAATGTCTATTGATTACTAGAAACAATAATTTAGATTAAGCAAATACTATCTAAGAGCTAGCATCTAAGCACAGGCAAAAGCTTTATAAAGAAAAAGAAATACATACATACATACATACATATAATCACGCCTCTCTCCCTTAGGGGTAGGCAGAGACCACTTCTTTCCACTTGCTACGATCCTTACATACTTGTTTCGCTTCGTCCACTTTCATTATTCCCTTCATACATGCTCTTCGGTTTAGGGTACTCTTGACCTGGCCTTTTTCCAAGACGTCCCTGATTTGGTCTTGAAACGTCCGCCTAGGTCCCTTCCAGCACTTTCATTCACACTCGCCTTATACACTTTTTTCGTCAATCGTTCTTCATTCATTCTCTCAACATGGCCAAACCATCTCAGCATACCTTTCTCAATGTTTGTCACTACATCTTCTTTCAGACCACAACGTTTTCTTATCTCACTATTTCTTATCCTGTCACTCAGTTTAACTCCTATCATACTTCTTAACGCTCTCATCTCAACTGCATTTATTCTGCTTTCATGTTTCTTCTGCCATACCCAACTTTCACTTCCGTACATGAGTGTCGGAACCAACACCCCCTCATGCACAGCCAAACGAGCCTTGTTAGACACCTTCCGACTGTTCATAAAGGAGTGCAAAGTTCCATTCACCATGTTTCCTGCATTCACTCTTCTTTCAATATCACTCTCACACCTTCCATCTCTTGTAAACTTTGAACCCAGATACACAAACTCATTCACCTGTTCAATTTGTTCATCTTCAATCACGATATTGCAGTCTGTCACTGCCTCATCTCTTTCAAACACCATCACTTTCGTCTTCTTTACATTTATCTTCATTCCCTTTCTAACAAGAGCTCCACTCATAGCAGTTACCATCTCCTGCAACTCCTCTGCCGAGGACGCAAGTAATACTTGGTCATCAGCATAGAGAAAACATTTGACGAGTAACTCATTCACTCTCAACCCACTTTTATTCTCTTTTAAATCTGTCAAGCAATTGTTCGTGAACAGATTAAACAGCCACGGTGACGCTACACATCCCTGTCTAACACCTTTTTCGATACTAAACCATTCAGTGTACGCCCCGTTTATCCTTACACAAGCACTAGAATCCCTATAAAGAGAATGCAGTGCTCGTATGAGGATACTGCTCACACCGTTCACGGACAATGCTGACCACAATTCATTCCTCACCACTCTATCTCTCTAAGAAAAAGAAATGGCAGATGGAAAATACTTGTGCTCAGTGCTGCAATAAAAATGAAAAGTATAATATTGACATTTGACATTCCGTTCCGTCAGGTTGCAAAAAAATGGCGGCAATCTGTTTTTATTATTATACTACGATTTAATGATTCAATATTATATTACAAATTATCCAGGAAGATAACATCGATATTAATACAAGACAACTTAATCGTCTCGTTTTTATGACTAATGCAAAATAACAACATAAAAAAGTATTTCTCTTCCATTATTTGTATAATCTCGAATATTTAAGCTAAATTTACGTCAATAAAAAAAAGATTAATTGATTCATGACGTACTACGGAAGAACTTAGTTTATACTTTTAACTATATTATGGCAAAATAATGCCGATCAACACACGGCTTAGCATTAAAATACATTCATGTCATATCTTCAAGATCTTTGATCATGAGGTCGCATATTGTTAATTAAATATTGGTCTGATACCATCTTGCTTGCATGTCCTTGCAGTATTGATACATAACTATACATAAGTAATAAAATCGTGCGTCAGCGTTTCGATTAGCCATTTCTTATTGTTTTTATTACTATGTTTGATATTATACCGATCCAGCTGTCCCCAAAACAATAGCTTGTTATCCCCAGCAACGCTCTAAGCCGAGGTCCGTGTCCCGCAGGAGGCGCCCTTAGCAAAAGTTGCTTAGTTTTTAACATTAAATTTAAGCCTGGCGGGAGGCCTCTTTTGGCTTCGCCAGAAAATGACCGGTTATATAATAATATAATAATTTCGGCCGAATGAAGTCCACTGCTGGACACAGGCCTCCCCCAAAGATCACCACAACCACCGATATGGATGTGTTGTGGGCTCATTGGGGGGTATTGCCATAATCGCCACGCTTGGCAGGCGGGTTGGCGATCGCAGTTGAGTTGTTAATATACTCGAAGGACGCTGCTGCCCATCCTCCGGCTAATCCCTTAGTCGACTTTTACGACACCCATGGGAGGAAATGGGGTGGTGGCATTCTGAGCCGGCACCGGTTAAGCACCCACATTTCCCAGAAAAGTATGCAAGAAGCCCAAAAAAATTTTTTTTTCAGTATATTCGGAAATAGCGTATTTCCCATCTTTGTAACAGATAATTAAATTTATTAGGAATTCACTTTATCCTTGGTATGCAATGTTTTATGTAGGTCATCATCAACATACCAACCACAGGACGTCCAGTGCTGAACAAAAGTTCAAAGATTTCCAGAACGCCCACTTATATGCTGCCATCGCATGCATCGACTCCCAGTGACTATCACCAGGTCGTTTGTCCATCTCGTTGGAGGCCGTCCCACGCTGCGTTTTCCGGTGCACGGTCTCCACTCGAGTATCCTTCTTTCCCAACGGCCATCGGTCCTACGAGCAATGTGCCCCGCCCATTACCACTTCAGACTTCAGCTTACTAATCCTTTCAGCTATGTCGGCAACTTTAGTTCTTCTATAGATCTCCTCATTTCTGATTCGATCTCCTTGAGAAATACCAAACATAGCTCTCTTCATAACTCACTGAGTAACCTTGAGCTTTCTGAGGTAAGTGACCACGTCTGTCAACGTCTCCAAAGGCGGTGAATGCGCGAGCGCAGGGGACGTCGACGAGCCGGGTGACGGACCACCATGAGTGAGGTTCGATCCTCTGCGACGACCGACCGATTGCAAGCATGTCCTAAACATTACAAAACAATTATAACTATTGCTTGATTATACGTCTAAATCTTTAACTTATCGTTTTAATGTTGAAATCATATACAACGTCTCTGTGCCATATATACTCGCTGGTAGCACACACTGGTTAAATATTTTCATCTTCAGGGTACTGCGAATCGAAATCACTCTGGATATGTATGGGAATGTCACGTCACGTCACGTAGTAACGTGCGAGCACTTCCTTACATGCCCAAGGACTTGATAAGAGTGACGAAATTGCCACGGTGAAAAAGTCACCCGTGCGCGCTAAGCCTAACAGCTTTGTAAACGCAAATGATAAGGTGAAATTCACATGAAAATAAAAGACTGAATACATCTTAAAAATCAATATTTATTGGCCTGAGTTTGACCACGTACAAACTAAGTTTTAGAATTATTTATTTATAACGTTCGTTTTATACCTACAACTTCTGGTTTTTTAGGGTCTCTTAACAAAAATGGAGTTCCACGTTTTCTGTTTTCAGTCCAAATCCGTAGCTTTTAGCGTACTAAAACGAAAGTACGAAAGTATGTTATACAAACATTACTTAAATCATAATTTTCATTAGGATAATTATGTTATTAAGTATGTTACACGGTTTAGTGCCTTCGTTTTCAAATAACAACGTATACTTTTTGAAGAATGTTAATTCTCCTGCATGAAAAATAACTTCTTTTTTCTCTTTCTCTTTTCTCTGCATCTTTCATCACGGAACCATGCTCATGTGGATGTAATTCCAAACTGTTTATTTTTAATTACATTATAAAGCATTTTCTTATCTTGATCAAAGTATAGTTTATAAAAGATTTCTGATACGTTTACAACACTATTAATATACACTATTATAGAACTCGTAATTATTACTAAATTGTAACGACCTAAAAGTTACCAGTTTAGCTTGATTAAAACAATCTGTAAAAAACATTTATAAATATTATTTCTCTATTAGAGAAAACTAAGCACTTCCTGTTATACACAAATTATATTCATTAAAACTGAATTACTGTCGTTCAAATGAATAACTTCTCAATAAATAATTGATATAAAGTATTTAGAGTATTTGTTGAACAGTTGGATTGGTATGAAGTGGATATTATATTTTGTGATTGCGTGTACGAGTGAGGCTACATTTCCAAACTGAACATTTGAAACAATATTTTAGTCAGACTAACATTAATAAATTTAATATTAATATGAGACATAGTGATGTTATTAATATAATAACTGTAATATGCAAAAGGGCTTATGCACACCTGCATTGTTTAACGGCTGAAATTAATAATAAATCTAATCCAAAATATTTGAATTTGGAATCAAGAATTTGTCTGCTTTTGTGTTAAATGTGATCTTAATACAAAAACAGGTGGTAAACTTTTCAATCTTAAATCTAAAGATTTCGGATTAGATTGATTATTAATTTCAGCCGTAAGTATTTAAGGATCAAAAGCGCTGAGCTATCGTTCTTATTGTTTATCTCAATATCAGATCTAACTTATGACTTCGTATTAACGAGTGGAAATATTAGAAGCAAAATTTATTCGATAAAAGTTATTTTGTTTAATCACAGTATATGTATGAATATTTTATACATCTTAATGACGATACGAGCAAGTATTTATTATTGACCCAAATGATGGAGCTTCAAATTTTAAAGGCAGTTTGTTCATTTATCTGCTTCAGAAGCTTCGATTCACAGTAATCCACGAAATCCTTGAAAGGTGTTTCCTTCACGAAATAATACTTTTCCCTTCTTATCCGAACCACGAAAATTTGGAACTCTGTTGGGGCAAGATCTGGATAATATTGAGGGTGTTAAAGAGTCTCAGCTGTAGTATAGCTTCTTTCATATTGAAACCGTCTGTCTTGCAGTATGTATCAAGGAGTTGTCATGAAGAAGCAGTAGCAAGGAACAGTGTAAGTTTTCTCGGTTGTTTCATTGGGAGTCTGTAAGTCTTGCAACAAATATCAGCAGTTCTTGTGACACCAGATCGCGAGAATCTACAGTAAACAACAAACTATAATGAACTGTCAGCATAAGCTCCTTCTTCTGGCTAATCTTACGTTTTGGGCAATGTTTGGTTGGGGCATCTGGATTCAACCGCTGCGATGGACGCTTACGATTATTTATTTATTTATTTATTTATTCATAACAATTTTCATTGTGTTTGATTTAAGTAGTTACATCATATTGTTTACATGCACAATTTAATATAAAATAACTATATCTAATAAAAACATAAGTATTATAACTCGATGTAAAAAATATTTATATAAGAATGAAAATAAAATTATTACACAAACATAATTCACTAATTAATTATTATTCCTATTATTTAATTACTACTATACTATGTCAACAATAAAATTGATTTTAGAGATACGAAATAAGGTGTCATATTGCTTTAAATATAACTTCTAAATGTCACGAACAACTAATAATTTAATATAGGTAATTAAAATGTATGTCAATTGTCTAGATACTAAATAAAATTCATTTATTATCATTCGACATTAATTCAGACACTGAGTATAAACATCTTTCTAATAGGAAGGCCTTAAGTTTGGCTTTGAATAGATTAACGTTATAAATTAATGCTTTTAACTCAGTAGGCAATCTATTAAATATCTCTACTGCCTGATACTCTGAGCAATGCTTTGCTATGTTAAGTTTGGGTGCAATTACATTTTGTATAACCTTTCTTCGTGTGGCCTCTCTAATCTTACGTTCCTCTTGTGATTCATAGTGATGTATGTTCTTTGCAAAGTTATTTAGGAGGACTAATATATATAAACATGGTACAGTTAGTATGCCAAATTTTTTAAAGTATTCCCTGCACGAATCACGTTGTGGAATTCTAACTATGGTTCTTATAGCACGCTTTTGTAAGATAAAGGCTCTCTGGCAGTTATAACTGTAGCTGTTTCCCCAAAACATTATGCTGTATCTGATTCTAGATTCTACCAACGCGTAATATACAGATTTAAGTTGGTTTATATCCAATTCATCTCTAAGACTTCTAAGTGCATAACATGCAGACGATATAGATGAATCAATTGCTGCAAGCTCCTGTTTCCAATTTAAATGCGAATCTATATTAATACCTAAGAATTTTACCTTGTCAACTAATTCAATGTTGTCCCTATTTATTTTAATATCTATAATGTCAAAATTACGAGTTGTTGTCCTAAATAAAATTACATTTGTTTTACTTGTATTTAGCAATAAGTTATTAGCTATAAACCAATCACAAAGATTTTCTAGACTTTTGTTTGCGTTTATTGTCAATTCTCTTAAGTCGTCCGCCCCGATTATTATGTTCGTGTCATCAGCAAAGACAACTAGTTCTATATCAGGTTGCGTTTTGTGCATGAAGTTAATTAAATCATTTATAAATATAATAAATAATATAGGTCCCAAAATTGAGCCTTGTGGGACCCCACGTCTAATATTTGTAATTTTTGATGTATATACCATTTCGTGATTGCTATCGTCCATGTTTTTTATTTCAACATACATTCGCCTATTTTGTAAGTAAGACGTTAAAAGATGTAATGCCTTGCCTCTTATACCATAATGTTCAAGTTTTGCAAGTAATAACTCATAATCTACAGTGTCAAATGCGGAACTTAGGTCGATAAATAGTCCAGCCACTTTTTTTTTGTCATTCATTTTACGAACTATGTCATTTACTAAAGTATTTATTGCATCTAAAGTACCGACGCCTTTTTGATACCCGAATTGTCTCAAATTGATAACTTTATTTACATTTAAATGTACCATTAGTCTATATTTAATTATTTTTTCAAAAAGTTTAGATAATGTTGGTAACAAGGATATCGGTCGGTAGTTTCTTATTGTACAGGATCCACTTCTCATCACGGATGACATTTCGATTGAAAACGCCTCTACTGTCAACCTTGTTCGCGGGTCATCCAATTGGTTCGATGTGGGCAAAATTTCAAGAACAATAGTGATTGAACAGTCATGCACTGTTCTTTTGTTTGCAGTGTTAGGTCCACCAGATCATACTTTGGTGATATTGCGTGTCGTTTCTGATGCTTTGATTCTACGTGGGACCTCATAGACCTTTGACTCTATGATGCCTGGAGTAATGAGATTCAAACAACAGAAAGAATGACATAGCTTAAAATAAAATACGTGAAGACCAAAGTCAAAGTTTTTTTATTTCAAATAAACCAAATATTGGCATTATGAAACGTCAGAATCTAAGGATCCAAATAGTCGATCTCGTCGAGAAGAGTCGGCAAGAAACTCCATGAATTTCATGAAATAATTGAGATTACAATGTTGATTGATACTAATTATTGTAAAACATATACCGAGAAAAATGTAGGTCAATGTGTAAAGATGGAACATACCGAAATAATATAATAATTATTTATTTGCCGTGGCAGTTAATTAAAAGAAGACCATCTAGGGAACTATTAAACCCATGAACACCGATAACAGAAAACAAGACCACAAAAGACCCACACTTCAAAACTTGGGGGGGTTGACAGCCTCGTTGAGTGTGGAATCGGCACAATCAGCCACATGCTCGCTTCATAATTGGCCAAGTATACAGTATACGGTATACGGTAGCCCTTCTATACGTACTTGTAGTACATGTAGCCTCAAAAGAGTCGAAGAGCCGTTTATTCAGATTTCGAATCACAGACATCAAAAATATGTTTCTGTTAAAAAGAGGTGGTCTTCTGCTTCGCTGCATGTATCGTCTGTAATCGACAGTGACTTTCGATTTAAAATCTCCTCCAGCCAAAGAATGTCCACTGCTGATTAAAGGCCACCTTCATAGATTTCAACAACGACCGTTTATACATGCAGGATCGTCATTTTGGAGGGAATTTGCCAGTACTCACCATGCTTCGCAAGCAGGTTGGTGAGCGCAGAATGGCTTCTCTTCCATTTTTAAATGGTTTAAGTTACTTACTCTGTTGGGACATCCTCCAGAGGAGGTGAGGAGACCACATGCAAGCACACAAGCCCCTAGTTAGCTTATATCTAGCAGTGAATCGTACCTTCCCTAGGCAAATAAAAGCGCTTACGAGCTTGACAAAAAAGACTGGTACCACTAACATAGAAGTACCTTTTCTATCTTCTGCATACGCAGGCTCGTAGATCTAATGGTCGTTGTAGCGTGAGACGACCACCAACGAGGTGGACGGACGACCTGGTGAAGGTTGCTGGGAGTCGTTGGATGAGAGCGGCATGTGACCGCTCGTTGTGGAAATCTATGGGGGAGGCCTTTGTTCATCTGTGGACGTCCTTTGGTTGATAAGATGATGATGCATACGCAGGCATACAGTTTAATTTCAAAATTCCTGAATCTGTCACATTTTTTTACCATTTACCGATGGCAGTTACTCCAAATCTCAATAATAATAATAACCGACCACCATTGTCCATAACTCAGGCCTAACTACCAATCAAATTGTAAACCTAACGGTTAAAAACTAACCGAGATGCGAGATAAAGTTTAAGTTATAAATAATAAAACTCTTAAATGTCGCCTCGGTAGATCAAGATTAACCTAACAACATTAATAAAAACTAAACCGAATTTCGGGGCTCGACACCAGTTATCAGTAAAGCATTGAAAGATTTTTATTTTTAATATTTTGTAGGCGTTTGGTATTTAATAATTATAAGTTTTTATAACGTGCGGTCTTTGAAAGTCTGGGTCAGAACATGTTGTCTCGTCTTGTACATTTATTATTTTTACTCCAGGCTCCACATCCACATCATCTCAACGCTCCTGACGCAAACCCAGACTTACTTCTACGCGCTAGAATCAATGCATGATATATTCTGCTAATACGAAGGCGAATGTAAAGCAAGTTTACAAAGAGAGCCTACCATCGTTAAGTTACAGTTGTTGCAGTTTTTAGAGGGGAAAAAACATTAGCAGTAATAAAAAATATTGTGGATCTTGTCGACGTATTTATTAGATGAATAAGGAATATTAGTTGGAAAAACATCGGGTGATTGTGTAAGGATTATCTTGGACGATCTGACGATTGAATTGAAATTAAATCTTTATTAACTCTGTAATCTTCTATCGTTTTGATTCCATTAAAAGTAGATACTTTTAAAACTGTAAAGTATTTACATACAACTTAGTAAACACGGAACATAATTGGTTGTGTCACCTTACCAGTGTTGGGGCGCCATAGCGTCTATATGACATACGAACATTTTGTATCGTATCCACTTGAATAGATGGTGACGATTGAAATGCCTTCACGTTCATCTTAAAACGTTATGGTTGCCTAGTAGTGATACAAACTTGTTCATTAATTAGGGTGATTTAAAATGTATAAGGGAAATTAGATTTTTTTGGATATGGGCAGTTGGTACTTCTCATTGTCTGGTAATAATAAGAAAAAAGACATAATAATTATGATGCATTGCAGGGCTGTAAAGAAATAGGGCCCTTCGCGGTAGCGGCGGTAAAACCCGTCATGGAGGAATGGCTTGGCATGGCGCCCACCATTTGACTATGGTGAGAGAGTACCTGCGTTATCCGGAAGGTGATTCCGGATAACGCAGGTACTCGCATATCCCGGTGTTTCGGGAAGCATCTGTGTAATACTGTAATAAATAATAGGTTAAGAAGAGATGCCCGGTTGTCATCAATGCGGAGACTGCCCAGAGGACACGGCGTAGCACACGCTGGTGGAATGCCCAGCTTGGGAACGCAGCACCGTGATATCGCCGTAGCAGTAGAAGACGGTGACCTTTCGCTTCCAGCCGTGGTTCAGCCCATCGACCAGAGCAAGAGCGCGTGGAATGCCGTCGACGTGATGCAAGCAAAGGAGGCGGCTGAGCGGGGAGGGGAGGAGACCAACTATGAACCCCGCCGCAAAAACGCATGGGTTGCGGGCGCGGGCGGAGTGCGCTGAATGATCTCTGGGTTTCATGATTAGCGGCCTGCAGGCGTCGAACTAAGGGCAGTTCGTCGCTCGAACAGAGACAAGCCCGAGATGGTGGCGCGAGTGTTCTGCGCGCGTCACTCTGATGGTATGTGCGGCCGGCCAGAACGCACAGAGACGGGGCCGCTAATGCTGAAAGCCGAGCACCTCACCCCCAGCCAGAGGTAAGTGGAAGGACACCGTGGGGTTTAAGCCGGTATGAGTCCGGCATGTCCCTGCGCTGTTCCCAAGGCAGAGGAAGTTCATGAGAATTTCCCCACGACAAAAAAGGGCTGTAAAGAAATACGCTATATTAGGAGGATTACTAAACTATCCTTTGGAGACCCGATCACGCATACCAAAGAGGTTTTATGCCGTTTGAAAATAAAGGTTATTAGAGAAAAGGGGATAAATAAATATTGTTCTTAATCTATTATTCTATCACCCTATAAAAAAATATTACTCAATTATCTTGGGGCAGCTTATGTAAAGTTTACTGTATAAACAACAGACATTGACCTCCCCCACAGTTGATAAAAATTCGCATTATGCCGACGTGGCCTGAAGACAGTCCTTCTAAAATTCAAATTTCCATGCAGTTAACGGTGACTCCTTCACCATTCACAGCCAAGTTGAATAACTGAATCGTCGACGTGGGACGGCCTCCAACGAGGTGGACAAACGACTTGGTGAGGGTCGCTGGGAGTCGATGAGATAAAGCGGCATGTAACTGCTCGTTGTGAAAATCTGAAGGGGAGGCCTTTGTTCAGCAGTTGACGTCCTCTGGCTGATATGATGATGATGAAAACGTCGACTCTCCCGTTATCTACAGACACATGTCATGCTCGACATCTTTTTCACCATCTACCAACATGAATCCGGTTATTCTTTGCTTAGACCATCAGTTATCCAGTCGGATACAATGTCCGCTGTGCACAGTAATATATGATGTTATGACAAACTTTCATCGCAGAGCCATGTCTCGAAATGTAATTACGATCGCTTTGATTTTAATTATCTGCAGTAAGGAGTGCTTTTTTATATATGAATTGTTTTGGGATCTTCCTTAACCTTGCTTTGCTCGGGCTTCATCTAGATATTTGTTAAATCAAATAAAGGTTTTTTAACCTATCAGTATTTAAAATCTTCCTCTAGCTTACCGATCTGTAGCTAAAGAATGAAAAAAGAGGCGATAAATACACTTCATCATATCAGCTGAAGGACGTCAACTGCTGAACAAAGGCCTCCCCCTGAGTTTTCCACATCGACTGGTTACATACCGGTCGTATCCAACGACCTTTACCAGGTCGTTTGCCTATCTCGTTAGAGGCCGTTCCACGCTGCATTGTCTCCACTCAAGAACTTTTCTACTCCAACGGCCATCAGTTCTACGAGCTGTATAACTCACTTAATCCCTTTTAATATATTTTTTTATGTTAATTTATTACAGGTTTTCTTCACTTCATTATTCCGGTAGCTAAAGTTAATAAAACGTTTTCCTCTCATCATCGTCACCATCATTACAGCTGAAAACGTCCACTGCTGAACAAAGACTAGATTTCCACAACGGAATGGTTATGGTTTCTATGTAGAAACCATAACGGTCATCGTTAGGAGTTCTACGTTCGAGCTACGGAGAGAGCTTGCTCGGTGTTTCTTTACATGAGAAAATCCATACGAGAAAGTCTTCCGTAGGCGAACTTAAGTCATGAATTTAGCTCTTAGGAAATTGAAGTGGAATTGAGCAGGTCACATTGCTTGAAGGTCCAACAAACATTTGGAAAGAAAATTCACATTCAGAAAGAAATCAGAAGCCGAAGCAGGGCACGGCCCTGAGTAGATGTTCGACCCGGTTATGGTCGCAGGAGCCGTTGGCTGTAAACGGCTCAACACCATTCTAGTTGGAAATCTATAGCAATGAAATGCTAACGAGATGGGAGGGGACATCATGTAATGTAATGTATTGGCCGGTAATAGTATGGATCTCAATAGCCCAAAACAGGGAAAGATGGCAGCTATCGGAAAGAAGATGTAGAAGGCGTTCACCAGAAACGGCATGACCCATTAGATTCATCATTTCGGCCGAATGAAGTCCAGTGCTGGACACAGGCCTCCCCTAAAGTACACCACAATGACCAATATGGGTGTGTTGTAGGCTCATTGGGGGTTTTGCCATAATCGCCACGCTTGGCAGATGGGTTGGCGATCGCAGTTGAGTTGTTAATGAACTCGAAGGACGCTGCTACCCATCCTCCGGCTAATCCCTTAGTCGACTTTTATGACACCCACGGGAGGAGATGGGGTGGTGGTATTCTGAACCGGCACCACACGGCATAGCCGGCACCACACGGCATAGCCGTTAGATTTTATTTTAGATTGCCCATTAGATTCGTTTTGAGTAACTAAACAAAAATTATCTGCTTTGTGTCAACATCTTTATTTTTTATAAGAATGTTTATGTCCGGTAGTGCAATTCTGTAAGCTCAAACATCCATACATCCCTGAATACAGAATTGAAATATCGATGAAAAACCAGTATGGTATTCGCTAAGAGTCATCCTCAAGGCTCACCATCTGCAACGTGTCCTTGAATAGCTTCAATTATGTCTTGCAAATACCAAATTGGTTTTTTACAGTTATTTCAATTCTGTATTTAAGGTTGTATGGATGTTTGAGCTTAGGGAATTGCAACCCAGCAAGGGGCTGTTAATCACGCCCATATTTCACAAAGTTTCAAGTGGAAGTTCTACGAGTACTACCCATATTACATCGACGATGTGTCATTAAGTTCTATGTGATAGGTGGCGAGCAGTCACCCTCTCCGAGATGTGCCTATAGGTGTGACACGAGTGGGTTGGCTCTAGTGTGATCATACGAGGACCTGGAGCCCCTTACGTGCTAAAGATGATCGCCCCAGTGGTATTAGCCGGTAGTTTACCACTTCGCTCTTCCCCGGGGCGGGGAAGTTCATGTAGAATTTCAATTGCGATAAATACATTTAAAAATAAGGAGACGAACTTATTGCAATTCCTCCGGATACCACTCTAAGCCCCGGGTACGTACTAAGAATTTCCTAACAGAAACCCCATTAAAACTTTGCTTTGCTTGGGGCTCGATATGGGGACGATGGGGACTTCATGTTTGACAGGCGCGCTTCCGACCAACCAGAGAGTAATAAAATATATTTTTTGTTTCTATAATTCCTAGCAATTTTTGCGATAATCGTGGGTGCAAAATCACAGTAAACTTTTGACTATTTGGAAAAGGATGTCCTAACACGTGACTATATATAACACGTAATATTGTCTGAGTAAGGACGTAATTCATCAGAAGGCCGAGGGTGAGTTTCTTTACGTAATCAAAACGTAAACGTGGGCGTCACCGCGTTCGGTGTTCCAATTCGCTGAATAGTTTGGAGCGGGAAAACTACAGCGCCGAGCGGAGTAACCATATCGCACGCGTTTACGTTTTTTTTTTTAGTGAGAAAGGCAACTCACATTCGGCCCTCAGGTGTCGTTTGTTTGCTCTAGTGTGATCTTACGAGGACCTGGAGCCCCCCCCCCCCCCCCTTCGGTGCTGAAGATGACCGCTCCAGTGGTTTTAGCCGGTAGGAGTCCGGCACACCCCTTCGCCCTTCCCCGGGGTGAAGGAAGTTCCATGTAGAATTTCCACTGGACATCAATAAAAAAAAGTGTCGTTTGTTTCATAACTCACATCAGTTCGTAAATGACCCCTGTTGAACACGGGCCCCTTAATCACTACAATGAGCGGTCTAAACTCATAGGGGAAATTTGCCATAATCACCACGCTTGGCAGGCGGATTGGTGATCGCACTATGTTATTTAGCACACGGGAGGATTCTGCTGTCCGTCTTCTTGATGCCAACAAATTAGCCGCGGTTTACCACTACCATAAATGGAGAGGGATGGATAGTTTCTTTTTCTTTATTTAGAATCGCCTTTCATTATTTTAGACCCTCTCAACTTATTGAGACACCCGCGATACAACTATCGCAATCGGGCGTTTCAAATCATTGAGAGGGTCTTAATCATTAAGTTACGTTTTAGTATTCGGCCGTAATTAATTAAAACTATAATTTCATTATAATAAAACACTTTTAAACGGATTCTATCGCGTATATTTTGATTTTTGATTTTCCTGACGTTTCGAATACTTTGCAGCATTCGTGGTCGCAGGATGACTAAGGTGACAGGCGTCGTTACAGATTTTAAAAAGTTATTTTATTTTATCTACCGTACAATTTTAATCAAAAAATTAGTTTCGATGCACTATAATTTCATAATGACTGCCAGATCGCTCAAGCTCACGCCACCAGGACCACAAAGATCCGAAGGAGGTATCGTGTGAGAAAGGACGTAAATCAGCGGGCGCATTCCACTCAAGGTGTGAGGCCGCCCGATCTCCCGATAGCGCGGGCTAATTTATACGTTTTACGCGGCGACAACGCGCCTGAACCGACGGCTGAATACAGGCTGTGTGAGTTTGAATTATTTTATTTTAAATGTTTATTTGATTTAAGGGTTTCGGACGCTTTGTTCCCCGGACAAGTGCCACTAGAACACACAGTGACTAAGTGCAAAGTGAAGTTTTTACTAACATAGGATTGTTTCTTTATACTAACACAATCTGTATTATTTTAATATATATGTTAGTTTGTACGGTATATATCTATAGACCAAAGAAGCCTGAAAATAGAGGATTTAATATTATGTAAAGCTTAACGCTTAACTCGACTTTTACGACACCCACGGGGGGAAATGGGGTGGTGGTATTCTAACCCGGCACCACATGGCCATATTTCCCTTACAGACAGTGAAATATCTTTCATCCATTATCTCTATAAGCATCTAAGACAATTCAGTACCTTCTTTGTCATTATTTTTTTCATACAATTCTTGTACTGTAAGCCTTGTAATAAATTTCCTATGAGATGCTTGTAATAAGCCTTCAACATTAATAAATCTGTAGTTGAAGAATACTATTATTGTAATAATACCTGATGCATGTACATTAATGTACGACTCATAAAATTAATTATAATTAATCACATCACTTGGTACGTTTTCTGTCTAGATCGTGTTTGAGACTATGAGTAACAATAAAGCTATTTACGCTAATTATTATTTATGCATTAATTAACCTGTGTACTCTATAAACTACCTTAAATTTATTAATTGTTAATGTCACAAACCTGTACCTGTAAAATTGTAGCTTTATTAAGTATTTAATGATAATTATTACGAAAAGAAAAACAGCTATAAAATGCTATGAAATATAAATATAATATAATTAATTTGAAATAAGAACACGCTTTGTTCTAAACAAGGATCAGTACAAAACGCTTCTTTATTTAAACGTAATTCGTTTATTGTTTTATCTCACTGCATATTTACGATCAGGGACCCATCGTCTCGCTCCCGCATCGTAACGTATAAATTATAAAATTTATCGACCAAACAATTTTATGTTTTATCTCTGATAACATGTGATATTGGCGATTATTAATAAGATCTGTAAGTATTTTGACTCGTCGCGTGAAATGTCAATTTTAACAGTGATTTATTTTTAGTTATGCTATATTTATCACTTGGGTAGTTTGTTTGGGCTTCAAATCGAACGGTGAATGTGTTTGAAAATAAAATAACATAGGTACTTATAGAAGTACATAATAGCTCAATAGTATAATATGTCGCTTTTACGACTTCCACTGGAGGAAATGGAATAGTGCTATATTCTCAACATCAACAGCATACGGAAAATCATTAAGGTTTTGGAGTATAGAAGTGATATTAGGAGAGAGATTGAATTGCTCCTCCGTGGTCAAACACGGATTTCTTTCCTACGTCCGCAATTTTAAAGAAATGAATTACTTATGGTCTTGCGCTACGATCTAAAGGCGCTACATACAAGAGACTACTAATATTTAACTTCTTAGTTCAATTCGTATAATCAATAATCCGTGCCAATACGGACAAATTTAAAACAAAGGTAACCGTTATTTTTTAATAGCAGGTAAATTTATTGCAATATGGCCCGTTTAAATTTTGTTAATTAAACAAATAAGTTGGCTTCAATATTGACCATAATTTTGCCATGTTTGTAAGATATCTATGGCTTCCTTAGTCTCGCCAAACGCATTCTACGTAATTCTGGCATTTTCTAAAAATACTAAGCCTGTTTTCGATTACATAAACAAAATGGAGTTAAGCCCAATCGATATAAAGCGCGGGAACTTACAAGTTGTATCGAGAAAGACATCTCGGTCGATAAATCGCGCCGTGTTCGGCTATCAAGTTGGACAAATTTGTTTTTATTGCTGTTATCTCTGGGTGGCTTTATGTTTTCGTTGTCTTTGCCTTCTATTTTTTCTTTGTTATAGTATTTTATGAGAGTGCGTGCGATAGGTTAAAAAAATTGACCATTGATTTAAATTAATATCTCTATTATTTACGTGTGATTTGTTTCGTTATTGTATAAATTCTCTAGTTCAACGAACGTGGGTTTGTGCGGTGAGCGGTCACCGTTGATGAGTTATTGCAATCTTTAATCAAACTACAAACTGTCAACTTTAAGTTTTGTTGAAGTGAAACTTCTTTATCGGGGTTGGAAAAAAATTTAGTGTAACATTTTTTCGTTACGCGTCACATTCTTCCGTTACGCGCCATCTTTTTTTTATCAGCCATACCATAATGAATTGGGAATTGATCTCAGAAATGCAAAATTAGTTTCAATGCAATTATTGACATAATATTGGCACAATGGTAAATGGGATAAAAATTTTGATTGTTGCAATATATATATCTCCTAATCAGAAGGTGGACGATATTATTGATTTTATTCACCATTCATTGTTATCATACACAAGTGGCGGTGCCTCTTTACTCGGCAACAATAATGATAAAATACCGATGATATTAAGTGGAGATTTTAATATCGATTTTGCATCAGAAAAATCTTTGAAACTAATTGAATTTTTGAAAGATAAACTGAATTTATCCATGAAAAACAATCCTCAAACGTCGACAACGAGATCCGGCACTACAATTGATGGAGTTTTCGCTCGGTTACTAAATTTTGTGGAATGTAAACAATATATTTCGTATTTCAGTTACCATAAGCCATTAATAACACAAATATATAATAACGACATCAGTGATAGTAATAATTCTATTACAATTAATGAAATTCAATAACAATCTTTGTAGTAATAAGCTAAAATGAAATAATTGTAGAATTTGTATTTATGTCTATGATAATAAAAGCCTTTTATTAAACTTTATCTAATTTAACTTTATTTAACCAATTTCTGTAAAGTTGCATATAGTAAATTATTTTTTGAAAAATAACGTCATAAAGAAGTTTCACTTCTTACGAGTGTACGCTAGTACACACACACTAAATTTTTTTGTGTTCTAATAGATCTGTTATGGATTATTTTTAAATCTGTATAGTTTTTCGTCCTTTAAATAGCTTTTCAATCCTTTCTCATAAAGTTAAGAAGACTGGAAGACTGTACCTAACATAACATAAGTTGTCAAAGTTGTTACTACCCATATGCTGTTATCTCTGGGTGGCTTTATGTTTTCGTTGTCGTTACCTTTACTCAAGAGACAATATCTCACTGCGAAATCGTTCCGCAGAAAGCGTAGCCTAATCATTTGCGCAATTAGGCATTGTTACGCGCTAATCTCCATCGCATACCAAAATTAAACGATCAACCATCATGTAAGCCAATACCGCTACGGAGTTATGATGGCCTGGTATCAGGTGGCTAACGATCCTCTGTCCCGTAGGTACAAGCCGATGTGTTACGACTTTTTAATGGTCACCATGAATGGGTAACATGAGATCTGACGCCTCACCATGCCTTACCACTTGGAAAACATAAACAGTTTTGTACAATGAGAACAATAAAATTTGGATTTAGTTACGCTGAACAGATAACGCTTTGGTGTTAATTAATCATGGCGGTTTATTCCATAAAGTTCTTCGTGTCGCATGGATTTTGGATTGTTAACGAAACCTTTTTTTATTAGTATCCAGTGGAAATTCTAAATGAACTTCCTCCGCCCCGGGGAAGGGTGAAGGGGCATGCCGGACTCCTACCGGCTAAAACTATTGTAGCGATCAGCTTCGGCACCGAAGGGGGTTCGGCACTCCATGTCCTCGTAAGATCACACTAGAGCCACCCATTGATGGCCTTTAGGTACATCTCGGAGGGGATAACTGTAAAGCGGTCACCCCCTCTAGTGGAGTGAAGGCGACTGTAAAAAGTTCACACCCAGGCTCTTGTCGGGGAGGATTGTAAAGGATTCCCCCAAGCCTCGCTGTGCGCTGTGCTGCGCACACGGCGACACGTGACCACGTGCGCGCCACCGTCTACCCAGGGGTCGCTCGGTATGAGCTCGCAGACTCGCAAATCTGCGCACCCGCGACCTCCGTGTTAACGAAACCTGTTTTATAATATCTGTGAGGAAACTGTTATTTATCTGAGATTTTAAATGTTTCTGTATTTACGTAGAAATCTATTAAAAAATCATGTCTGTTGGGATGAAACTTACATAAGTAAATAGAACAAACCAGAGTTTAGGCTTAACTAACTTAAAAATAGCATACAGTTTACTACTTAACGTGCAATTAATATGTTTTAGAATATCATGCAAGCGTGATATTATGCCATTCCGTGCAAATAAAGTAGAAACTTAAAACTAAAAAGAAAATACGCATTTCTGTGCATTGGGTGTGCAAGTGGATACTGTGCTTAAGGTGATTTTAAAAGCGAACGAGCTTGATAATACAGTAAAATCGAGTTCGGAAATATCTACTTAATATTTCAAATATAAACATGTGAAATCTCTAACTCAACATTATTTTAAATTAAATACTTATTTGTCGTGAGGATTTCCAAAATATCGAATTATATAGATAAATTTACATTTTCATTTACAAAGTTATTAACATTATGACTACCAGGCGGCTATCTTGATCTCAGGTCAAAGTAGTGCCATCTATTATTCGGAATAGGAAATCCTCACAGCTCGTCCGTTTGTTTATCAGAATGCATCTGACCTTTGGCTCGGCGTGGTCCAAGCTGCAGCGCGGGGAGGCACCCCCTCCGAGGTAGCTACACGGCATCAGGGTCACCATATCTCTACCCTCGCGGTAATGTCACACACAATGTCACTTTGACAGTTCTTTTGGCAGAAAATAGTTTTTGTGCAGTCATTTTGCGCTTATTGTTTTGTTTTTGAACCGCACACTGTGTCTTTGGTTATTTTTATGTTTTTGCTTAGTTTTTCACAATCCATAGCTTGCATAACCTAGAGATGAAAACGAATTACAGATACGTGCGTATGTATTAAAATCTAACCATAATTCCTTAGATATAAAGTAAACATATTGAGCTCTGCATACTACTGACTCATATCTTGTATGACATAGGTATTATTATGAATACTAAAAAAAAACGTTAGGTCTCATCATTAAAATTTTCGAATACGCCAAAAAGTCAAGACCAATTATAACGCTTCGCCGGTGGCTAGTTATCGAAAGCCACTTAGTCATCGCCCTACGGTGGTCGACATAAAAATAAATATTAAAATTAAAAAAAATTACACGCATGCCGGACGGACCACCCACGGAGTCATGTCAAACGCTGAACGGCCATGTTCATCAAGTTGTCAAATTGAGTTTGACATAATTGTGAACGAACCTTTTTTGTACAGCCTCATCTGTATTCGTTGATAATCTGGGGCTTCTGTTCATGTGAATAGACACTATGGAGTACTCTAGGTTTTTTGTTTTAAATTTTGTACTCACTACCTGCCTATATACTGTAACCTTAGCTGCAGCCTGTATCTTACAAGTGTGAATTATACTGTTTTATGTCCTGTTATGTCCTGTTATGGTAAACCTATTACTATTACTAAAGTTATTTTATTTTAAATATTTCAACCCTGTAGTAACGAGCCTACCACGTCATTCGTCTAGTGTAAAGCATCGCGCTTGCTTTTGACACTTATAATGCTATCCAGAACCAGTCCTACATGGCACCACACTGCGCTCATGACCTCGAGATTATTTAGTCTCTTATGCTCAATAACTCCACTAGCTACAGTGCCCTTCTAACCGGAACACATTAATATCTAAAGTTTGAAACTACTGCTTGGTGACGAACATCTGGTACCTACAGCTGTGGTACCTACATAGGGAAACTCTTGAAATAAGAGACCTAGCACCAGTAAATATGCTCAGATGAAGCGACTTCCTTTACGACTACGTCCTTGTCGGACCTGTAAGCTATAAAAATGCAAAAAGTCCACTAATATAATGTGTCAATTTATTTAATACTTATATATTTTATTTTACCTTATTTGCAGATCCAATATCTGTAATGCGTTGATCGATAAAAACCTCTTTCAAGACTCGCTATTGATAAAATACTCTCTATTAGGCCAGCTATTAATAAGTACCTACTGTCAAATTTTAATCGAAACACTTTGTAGTAACTAGTTCGTAAATAATCCATTAGTGGAGGCTAAAATGATGCTCAACCCTTTGTACGCTGCCGCTGTGGTGACCGCGATCAATAGATTTATAATTATGTCTGTTGCGTGGCAGTCATTGTGTTAAATATGGTTTTGTTCGAATAAGGAATTAGGATTCGAGATAGCAACATTTGGTAGATATTTGTTTTAAGCCATCTGTTAGGACAGGTCATCCCAAAAGAGCTAGGAATATTTCTCCAAGTCATTCCGGACGTTGCCCCACATCTCTCATAGTATTGTATCGTAAATATGTCTGGACTTTAAAACAGAAACCTTTTTTCGGCATTTCGCACTGACTGCCTCTGAGAAGGCTACGGCTACACCTAAATTTATTATTGAGTGGAACTGTTTCTTAAGATGTACTTGCTAAATAAAGAACAGTTATCATGTAAATATGAAACTCTATAATTGGAAAAAAAACGTTTTATCTTTGGTTAGTCAACAGATAACAAATGTAAGAGAACATTTCTTCAGGTACTAATCTAATCATACACAAAGCTAACTTTTAAAATAATTTACGGTCGGACGGAATAATTCCACGCCACTAGATTTGGAATAGATTTTTTGTGTTATGGTAGAAAATTGTCTGTCCGTCAAACTTTAAACTATGAGGCTGGTTCAGTTAACCGGCTTAAATTAAGACCGTTCCTTCCTCATCGACTTTATGTTTGTTTTTTATTTTTGAGATTTGCATTATCCTTTACAAGAGGTTATAAGAATTCAAAAGAAATGCAATATAATTTACCCAATTACTAAAGATTTTCCGAAAACGTACATATTTTATAACTGGTTGGTCATATTTTGTATAACACTCAAGATAATTAGAATTTCTTAAATATACTTATCATCATTTCGGCCGAATGAAGTCCACTACTAGACACAGGCCTCCCGCAAAGATCACCATAACGACCGATATGGGTGTGTGGTGGGCTCATTGGGGGGTATTGCCATAATCGCCACGCTTGGCAGACGGGTTGGCAATCGCAGTTGAGTTGTTAATGTACTCGAAGGACGCTGCTGCCCATCCTCCGGCTAGTCCCTTAGTCGACTTTTACGACACCCTCGCAAGGAGATGGAGTGGTGGTATTCTGAGCCGGCACCACACGGCAAAGCCGGTACAACACGGCAAAGCCGTGACCTGATAAACCAGACGGCCAAAAATATACTTATGTAGTTTTGTTATTACATACCCATGTAAAAATTTAATCGTTAATAATTTCAACAACCAATTACTTGTTTGTACATAATTACCACAACCAATTTGTGAGTAAAATCTCTCATTTTCATCAAAAGCATATGATATGATAGTTAAACATTTTAAACGCAGGCGGAGCTGCGGCCGACCGTTAGCGTAAAAATAAAATATTATGAGCCAAGTGTGTTCCGAGCAACAGGGGGCTGAACAGTAGCATAACCTCACTGCGTGAAACGAAACGTCAGGGTGGCCAACGTCATCATAAAATATAGAATTAATTCAAATTTTAATTGCTGGCACATATACGTATTAAAAGCTTTCGTTTTTATTGCTATGTAATATAGCTATGGTAGTTTACTAGAAAGTAAATTGAGTAGAGAACATTGGATTTAAATTCAGTAGAAGAATGCTTTCTTAAGTTAGTTCAATATAATTAATTAGCTTTTTATAAAACTAGGCGGGATATCATTTTTTCTCGTGGACTACTTATTTGTTAATTTTACAACTGGATTTACCATGGATTACAATACGAGATGTAGAGTCTCTATCGCAAAGCTGTGAGTGAATTTGTGAATGATTGATAAATAACGGTTGATATTTGAAACCAAGTTTGGAGGATGATAGCTACTTTACTTCTTAGGGTATATTTCATAGAAAACTAACATGCCTATATCATGGCACTTTTGTGAAAATATTACGCGTATCTAAAACCAAGTTTAATTCAACAATGCCCGATTCCTTCCTATATCTCATCATCATTATAAACCAAAGTACGTCCACTGCTGAACAAAGGCCTCATGCATGGATTACCACAATTGTGTCGTCATATAGGGGAGAATATGCCAGTACTCATCACGATTGGCAGGAGGGTTGATGAACGTTGTATGCTATTGTACCACAGAAGGGACGCTGCTCCCCATCACAGAAGGGACGCTGCCGCCTATCCCTTCCACCATATCACCTTTTACGACTTCCACGGGAGGAAATGGAGTGGTGCTATATTCTTAAAACAGACAGCACGGAATGTACATCTTCCTATATCTAGCTGATCGTAATTATTTATAACAAGAAGCATCTTCTGTAAACAATATAAAGCATAGTCTTCGTAGTGAAGCGTAGTTTTCGTAGTGAAGCGTAGTCTCCGTAGAGAAGCGTAGTCTCCGTAGCGTAACTTAGTAAACCCAATTCTTTAGTATACATTTGCAAATGTATTTGTCTCACGAATCTTGTTAAAAAAATTGTTGGACTTTATCAAAATACTGGGAGTATTTTAGTAAACAAAATGATTACATATTAGTATATTTAATACAAGTAGTACATACCTTATAATAAAACACTTTTAAACGGATTCTATCGCGTATATTTTGATTTTTGATTTTCCTGACGTTTCGAATACTTTGCAGAACTTTTTACTTTACATACCTGCTAACAACAAAACTTTTCAATTATATTTATATTTCAATGCTTATTTTGATATAATTGGTAATTAATTATAGTATTATAGCCCAAACGAAACGTAATGTCCTAAATTTAATGGACGCCATAGCTAACCCACTATCGTGGCATTTACCTCCTCACAACAGGGGGTAAACGCTTCTACGGAAACGTCAAACTGCTTTTTCTTCACCTACCGTGTTATACTATGCATTCTATACACTCGTTCGTCAAAAGTATAGAGTTGAAAATCCGGTAAAACAACTGTTTTATTTACTTTGTGAAAATTTTAGAATGTGGTATACAAAATAATGTGTGAAATTCCTTATTTCAACGCAGTATAGTCTAAATTTGAATCAGTATTGTATTAAGAACGGTAAATAAAATTTTGTCGTTATCAATTATAAAGATTTAAATATGGAATTTTATTGGCGATTAAAACAGTTTTTATTATTGACATTGTGAGAGTTTAATTTGAAGTATAGACAATTCCTTCACGCAATAATCTGCGTGAGGTAGGCGACCAGTAGCTAGAACCATAAATTATAACCGATAACAATATAGGTATTAGATATTCTGAGAAGCATTACTACTTATTAATATAATAAATAACTGTGCTTATGACTTTGTCTACGCGGGATTAAGTTGGTAGGTACTATATGGGTGATGTAAAAGGCGACTGAGGGCTGATATCAAGAAGGATGGGCAGCAGCATCTTCCCGTGTACGAATACATACGGCGATTACCAATCCGACTGCCAAACGTGGTGATTATGGCAATGGGAATATTGCCATTACGACAGCTCATTGTAGTGATAATATTGATAAGCCCATGTTTAGTAGTGGATGTTTACGCTGATGTGTGTGTAGGTACTGCATATACAGGTTATATTGTAAGTGAAAACGTAACGTAAACTTTGGGAAAAGGTTACACTTAGGCTAACAATAGGCTACAGTTCTTGTCATTTTTTTTAGCTCGCAATGTATCGTAAACAACGCGATCAAAACGCGATTAGTGTATCATCATTTTCATTTCGGCCGAATGAAGTCCACTGCTGGACACAGGCCTCCCCCAAAGATCACCACAACCACCGATATGGGTGTGTTGTGTGCTCTTTGGGAGGTTTTGCCATAATCGCCACGCTTGGGAGGCGGGTTGGCGATCGCAGTTGAGTTGTTAATTTACTCGAAGGACGCTGCTGCCCATCCTCCGGCTAATCCCTTAGTCGACTTTTACGACACCCACGGGAGGAGATGGGGTGGTGGTATTCGAAGCCAGCACCACACGGCAATATTGTATTATGATGTGATATTATTATGCCACTGCGAGCGACGTCCTCATCCGTGAACTATAGCGAAATAATAGTCGTCTAGCTTTATTTACATTGCAGTTTTATGTGAAAATGAATAGTTCAATGTGTTTTTATTCAAAATAGCGTTAGAATAGACAAAAACAATTATTTTATCCTGAAATCGGTGTAATAAACTGGAGAATAAATCAGAAATTCATGAAAATACCGACAAAATTCTAACGCTGAGAGGTCCTGAATCATGTACTGAATACAGGTGTCAGTTTTTGTTACGATCTCACTTACATCTGTTATTTTTACTAACTCTTCTTGCTAAGTATAGTCTTCTGTATAGACACTACCTAAACCTTCTTGCAGATCTCGTTTGAGGTATAGCGTGATGGTACATACCCCTTCGCCCTTCCCCGGGGTGGAGGAAGTTCCATGTAGAATTTAACAACAATAAAAAATAAAAAATAGTACAGGTATTAGTCAGACCATTAAGTAAAACTATAGCAATACTTCCAAATACATTCAGGAGCTGCTTTCTAATGCGTATTCAGTAACGGCAAAAAGACAAACAGCCAATGCCTCTACATTCCTAGAAAAAATATCCCATTAATACATATTAATCGTGGTCCGTGTTGTGTCTAGATTAAGGATATGGAACCACCTCCACCAGAGGATGTCTTAAGAGGAGACTAAGAGACTCTAAATGGATATGCAGCAGCGTCACTTCTGTGGAACAGAGATTCTGCGCTCACCAACCCTAGCGGCCAATCCAAAGTACGGGAAAATGTCACCCAAAATGACAACACAATTGTGGAAATCTATGAGATGGCCTTTGTTCAGCAGTGGACCATTGGCTGATATAGGCCTGAATTCTATACTGTAGCGAAAGTTCTATTCAAATCAGTCCATAAGTTTATACATGACACACATTCATACAGACAGACAGTTTGCGTTCCCGATTAAGCTTCTTATTAGTTTTAGGTGATGAAGCCTCTGGAGAAACAAAGCATAGCTTTAAAATTACCAACACAAGGGCAAAGCAAGATATCACTTTATAAAGCGCTTCAAAAACCAGCATCACTTGACGTATGGTCAATTGTGACGATAAACTTTATAACATTCTTATTTTTTTTGTTTTTGTTTTTGAAATTCATTGCCCCACACTAGGATTTCTCCTGTGTCGTGGGTGCGTTTACAGACATGAATTCCACATACAATACACCCAGACCCGGAACAACTACCTGCAGATCATACAAATATTGTTCCGTGCGGGAATCGAACCTACGACCCGGAGCGCAGCAGCCGACTGCATCAGACACTGCACCAACCGTGCCGTCAATTATAACTTACCTATAGATGCAAGAAACGCATCTCCGTTTATGAAGAAGATGCTCCCCAAGCCATGTCAACCTTTTGTCTTGAAGGCGGGAAATACATTGATGGATAAAAGTTTTTGTTTTTTTTGTTTAAGGCAATTGTATAACATTTTGTCAGCGGATAAAAGTTACTAATTTGAATGGTGGTTGTATTAGGAACGTTTAAGTTCGGAACGCAGTCACATTTTTCAATTTAGGAACACGTAATTTGGCAACCATCGCAACTACCGATCTACGTACATTGTCTATAGATTCGAATATTCAAATCGATACAACTATAAAAACTTTATGAATATTCATTTATCGAATAAAACGGGCAAGAACACACTGACGGTCGTGCCTTGTCACCTGTAGCACTCGAATCAATTATGTGATGGTGTTTACGATCGAATTAAAATCAATTGCTTGTATCGCAACCACGGAATGAAGTCCCGTTTAGGCAGATTTACCAAGATTAGAATCGATTTGCTCTAATCGAGAATCACTTGATATTTTATAGTAAACAATAGTGGTTAAAATTAATATTGTTTGTTTCTTTACATTCTATTCATATCATATCAATGTGCAGGCTTATAGTTAGTGAATAATTTCACTACAATGCTAAGAGCCCATGCCAAAGACAATTATACATAGGATTTACCAGCGATTGTGCATTGTAATGTATTCTGCTGCGCTTCTGGCTAAGTATACCACCATCCCAACTCATTCCGTGGGTGTATTAAAAGGCGACTATGGGATTAGGAGGATGGGCAACAGCGTCCTTCAAGTACATTTATAACTCAACTGCGATCGCCAACCTATCTGCCAAGCGTGGCGATTATGGCTCCTTAATGAGCACACAACACAAACCCATACCGGTCGTAGAGGCAATTTTTGGGCTTCTGACCACCAGTGTACGTTTTTGGGCTAAAATGATGACTGTATTCTATAATCTCATTTTTTTTAACAAGGTTGTTAAGGTATTAAAGTATCGATATTTTGATATATATAAATGACCTTCACCGTATGGTTCTCGGTAAACAATACAATACCCCGTGGGTTTCGTCAAAGGTGACTAAGGGTTGACATCAAGGCGATGGACAGCAGCATCCTCCCGTGTCCTAAAATCATAATAACAACATACTGCGATCACCAATCCGCCTGCCAAGCGTGGTGATTATGGCGTGAGTACCCATGGTACTGAACATAGGGAGGACTATATTCAGCAGTGAACGTTTACGGTGATGATATAACTTTCATTCTTGTGGTGAAGCAGCCCTCAGGTAACACCTCAAATCATCTATGAGCATTACGCCCCAAGTGGCTGAAGGAAAGTCTCAATTGATCAGGCTAAAACTACGACCACGGTCTACTTAATTATTTCTACATACATATTACACTGCTTTAATAATTATGAAATCCTAAAGGATACCTCAAATGAAATAAAAAAATTGAGGTAATACCACGACTGTATACAGTTGTTTACATATTTTTTTGTGGTCTTCTCGCATACTTTTCTGGTAAATGTGGTTGCTTAACCGGTAATTTCTGGCGAAGCCAAAAGGGACCTCCAGCCAGGCTTAAAACTAATGTTAAAAGCTAAGCAACTTGCGCAAAGGGCACCCCCTGCGGGACACGGACCTCGGCTTAGGGCGTTGCCGGGGATAACAAGCTATTGTTTTGGGGACAGCTGGATCGGTATTATCTATAATGTATTAGAGGACATTTAAAACTACAGGCTCGGGCCGGCGCGAGCAAGAGACGGGAGTGAGAAGTGCTAACTTGAATGGGAAGGTGACGCGGCGATAGGCCTCCGCGACGTCGGTGAGGCGGGACTGTATACAGATCGAGCTTGCAGGTACTTATTCAAT
This sequence comes from Diloba caeruleocephala, assembly GCA_947459985.1. Taxonomy (NCBI): domain Eukaryota; kingdom Metazoa; phylum Arthropoda; class Insecta; order Lepidoptera; family Noctuidae; genus Diloba; species Diloba caeruleocephala. The sequence goes on along the minus strand of OX381627.1, from coordinate 5,857,312 downwards.
ACTGTAAAGAATATTTTCATGTGAATATGTTAATTTTGTAGCGAAGATTTCCTCGCTTTACTTTCCTGAATAAACTAGAGACCGGAAAGTAAAAGCAGGTGACTGCAACCCTGGTTTTCCAGTGTGGTTATTTCTCATCTCATCTCATCAGCCCATTAACGTCCACTGATAAACACGGGCGACCCCAATAACCGACCATAAGGCACATGGCTATAATCACCACGCTTGACAGGCGGGTTGGTGATCGCAGTTATGTATAAGCACACGGAAGGAAGATGCTGCTGCCCCACTTAATCCTACTTCACCGAAACTACATTGTAATAAATTAACATATTATATTCTCTTTCAATATTACAAACTACATGTTGCAATGTTTTAAAACGACATTTTTATTCCAAAACAGTCGATATTGTTGTTCGTAACACGTAAACATAAATATAACAAACATACTATATGGCAGCTAACCGAGGCCTAAAGATCGGGTCGCCAACCGGTCCCACTCGATAACATCGAGAACTCGAATATTAGGCATAAATTAATCGATTATAATCGCCTGCGTCGAGAGAAGGGTTTTTTTAAATTTGGAATAATGCAAATGAAGTCCGGGAAAGGTAAAACGTAGAGTTGGAAAATTTTCTTTTTAGATTGTTTTGATAGTTTTCTGTGTGTATTGATTTCGAATATCCTTTCTGATTGTTAGATTTGATAATTTACCTTGATAAAAACCATGATGGGACATGTATTTTAAGAAGACAACGACAAGACTTGTTCAAACACTAATGTCGAATAAGATACATTTTTATTGGAGTTATTTGGAAATAAATAGGACGACGTCTTTCCCAGAGCCGGTCATACTTGCCGCCGAATTACAGCGGAACAACTATCTGGTAGTTCAAACTAATATTTGTTACGTGCGGGAATCGAACCCTAAAACTAATCGCTTAGCCACTGCGCCAACCGTGCCATCACAATAAGGTGCTCAGATAAGGGTGGTTGATGTCTGTGAGTAAAGAAAAAACAGACAGACAAGACAGAGACAGAGCTAAAGCAGTCATTCGTATGCGCGAAGACAACAATAGATGCATTTCAGCGAGTGTGCGTTAGAATTGCTATTGCAAGAGGCCCCCTAGGTACCACCCGAAACTACGTGCTCATACCGAGCGACCCCCTGTGGGAAGACAGCAGTGTGCATGTGATCACGTGCCGCCGTGTGCGCAGTACAGCGCATAGCGGGGCTGCGGGGGAATCTTTTACAATCCGAAAAAGTGCCTGGGGGGGTGGCCTCTTTACAGTCGCCTTCCCTCCGCTAGAAGGGGTGACCGATTTACAGTCATCCCCTCCGAGATGTGGCTAAAGGCACCAATGGCGCTCTAGATTGAAATTGTTCGAGTTCCTGGAGCCTGCCTTCGGTGCCTAAGATGACCACTCCGGTGGTTTTTAGCCGGTAGGAGTCCGGCATGCCCCTGCGCCCTTTCCCGGGGTAAAGGAAGTACATGATGTATTTCCACCAGAACAATAAAACATAAAAAAGTTAGATACCATCCCGGTGCCAGATATTCGCCGCTAAGCAGTAGTGTTTAAACTTTAGACATGACTGTGCTCCGGTTAGAAGGGCACTGTAACTGGTGACATTACTGGGCAGAAGAGACTAAATAACCAATGTCTCAAGGAGACGAGCGCAGTGTGGTGCCGCGCAGGACTAGTCGTGGGTAGCATTCTAATTGTTATGGGCAGGCATGTCGCTTACCACCTGGCGAATGACTTGTTCGTCTCGTCACCACAATGTATAAAAAACCTCTAAGCCCATTCTATAAACGGACCTGACTGGAGGCCTTTCGGATTCGCCAGAATACCTAGTTATGCAGCGACATCTCCCTAAACTGCATTCAAGAAGCCGTTATATGGTAGATATTCCACGTATACGCACGAAGTAAGTTGCTAACTCTAATTCATCATCATCATCATTTCGGCCGAATGCAGTCCACTGCTGGACATAGGCCTCCCCCAAAGGTCACCACAACGACCGATATGGGTGTGTTGTGGGCTCATTGGGGGGTTTTACCGTAATCGCCACGTTTGGCAGACGAGTTGGCGATCGCAGTTGAGTTGTTATAGTCGAAGGACGCTGTTGCCCATCCTCCGGCTAATCCCTTAGTCGACTTTTACGACACCCAAGGGAGGAGATGGGGTGGTGGTATTCTGAGCCGCACGGCAAACTCTAATTACGAACTACCTATTATGCGTACCGCTAAGGAGTTTATTTGCTCGAGCCTGTATTTCCTAAAGTTATACCCGGGAATCTTCAAAGGTCATCCGGACATCTTCTAGGAAAGCGTGCACCATCATCGGTCGCATCGCAGTGGTCAAACGCAAGTTACTAATGGCTGAAATAAATAATCAAACTAATATAAAATCGACTTTGAACTTTATTTGCTTTTATATAAAAAAAACAATCAAATCCTCAATCCCAAATCCAACGATTTTGGATTAGATTGATTATTAATTTCGGCCGTAAAAGCCTTCTCCGAAAGTCTTTATGAAAACACCGGTCACACTTCTGAGAGAAACCGTTGCAGATTTTTTTTTGTATTTTCTGACATACTTCGAATGAAAAAGTCTAAAATATGTTTCATTAATTAAAAATAAATAAACGATGGTACATCAAAATTAACAACGAAAACATTTAATTAAATTTCGGGATGCTACTGCTTTTATCAGTGTTGCCAATTATCATTATTTTAGAGAGAATATGATGATTGGCCAGTCTGCTTCGGTAAGTGAAAAATTGAATCGACAAAATAAAATTAATTTACATACTAATTATTATTTTTGGAGGTACTGGCAAATTAACCGAATAATGTATGGTTTTTGTTTTATTAAAAACTCGACGTTTTGTTATTGCATACATTTGTTGTCATAATAATGCGTTTTGTGTTTTGCTTAGTTTAATGAAAGTGGGTCAACCGGAGATTATATTTTATGGAATTCAATATAACAAACAATATCTCCGGGAAGACGGTGGCGCATACGTGGTCACGTGCCGCCGTGTGCGTAGCACAGCGCACAGCAAGACTTGGGGGGGTCCTTTACATTCCTCTCCGAGAAGTGCCTTTACAGCCACCTGCCTTCCGCTAGAGATGGTGACCGCTTTACAGTTATCCCCTCCGAGATGTGCCTAAAGGCGTGGCACCAATGGGCAGCTCTAGTGTGATCGTACGAGGACCTTGAGCCCCCCTTCGGTGCCAATGAAGACCGCTCCAGTTGTTTTAGCCGATAAGAGCCCTGCATACCGTTCGTCCTTCCCCGGGGCAAAGGAAGTTCATGTAGAATTTCCACTGGACATCAATAAAAAGAGGGTAATAAAAAACATCAAAAGCGACGATGTTCATCATCTTGATGTACCTATATGAAGACCTTGTAGGTGCAGTTTATTTTCATTGTATTTTTTACGTGTTATATGTTAGAACTTATCTCGTATAAATTCGATGGCCGTTGGGGCAGAAAAGTTCTCGAGTAGTGACCACGCATTGGCAAAATTACCTTGGTTCGGCTTCCGAGATGGACAGACGACGTGGAAATGTATGACGGAGGCCTATGTGTTGCAGGGGGACATATGATGAGGCTGATATTTATGCTGATGGTGATGATTATACATCCCGTTTTTGAGCTCAGTGTCCCTCTGTGCGTGATAACGGAAAAAATATGGTTTTGAGATGAAAGCCATCCATGGCAATGAACTTGGTAAAAAGGAAACGGTGCGTATTTCTGTAATAATTATTGCATTAGAAAAACGAGCCGCAAGCAGCGCCAGCCGGTGGCGTGATAGAAATCATCATCATATCAGCCACAGGACGTCCACTGCTGAACAAAGGCCTCCCTCGTAGATTTTCACAACGAGCGGTCACATGCCGCTCTCATCCAACGACTCCCAGCGACCTTCACCAGGTCGTCTGTCAACCTCGTTGGAGGTCGTCCCACGTTGCGTTTTCCGGTGCGCGGTCTCCATTCGAGAACCTTTGTGCCCCATCAGTTCTACGAGCAGATGATAGAAATACTTCGAGCAAATTTTTTTATGTGCTGGTACGAAATCTGTGGCTTTTGTTGTGAATGTGCTTGAATCGGTGGCCACAGATCGCCTTTTTTTTAAAAACAGACGAATTCCATCCAAGAGACCATCTTCGTAAAGCTAATTGCATAGCTTTATTATAGCCTGACCAATGCCGCTGTACTGCGTCTTCGGTTATGGGCGGGGAGGTGGGGAGTGGGAAGAAAAGAGACAAAATGACAAAACGGAGCGGCTGTTCCCCCCCAAAGCTGCTCGCATACCTAAGGCACGGTACAGCGGTATTGGTCAGGCTATAACGGATTTTTCAAACCTCTACGTGATTTTTCCCTATCTCATTAAGGAGTACACGTTAAGGTGTATGAGTTTCATGAGAAACCAGGTGAAACATCGAGTGTCATTGTGGGTTTGAAGCAAGTATAATTTATTATGACATTTTGTGGGTATAATGCAAACTGTAACTTTGGAGGAAATATTTAACATAAACATAAATCTTTCATGAATATGTATTTAATTCTTATGAAATTTAAGGAAAGTAATACGCGTCCCAGTGTGAAAAAATAATGGGCGTGGTTATCATATCAGCCAAAGGACGCCCTCTGCTGAACAGAGCCCTTCCCCATAGATTTCCACGACTGCATCGTCAATATTCGGGGGAAATTTGCCAGTGCTCACCGCACTTGGCAGGCGGGTTGGTGAGCGCAGAATAGCTGTTATTTGGGACGCTGCTGCCCATCTCTCTAACATAAAGTCCCTTAGTCGCCTCTTGCGATATCTACGGGAGGAGATGGAATAGTGGTATATTCTTAATCCGGACACCACAACGAAAACGGTCACGTTAGATATACCAAGCTAAGCTTCAAGATTGCCTCATCATATTGGCCAAAATATGTCCAATGCCGAGCGAAGGCCTCCCCCATAGATTTCCACAGTTGTGTCGTCAGTTTGGGGGGAATTTGCCAGTACTCACCACGCTTGGCAGGTGAGTTGTTGATCGCAGAATGGCTGCTGTTCTGTAAAAAGGCCGCTCCTGCCAACCCCTCTGGCTTACATTCCCTTAGTCGCCTTTAACGACGTCCACCGGAGGACAAGGAGTGATGCTACATTCATAATCCGGACTACATACAGACATTGCCTACTTATGTGTAATTTTGTTTACAAACCTGGCAATGCTTCGCTAACTGTCGCCACAATTCGCCATTATGCATTAGAGCTGATTGTTATTAAAGACTCCTGAGCAAGCACGTAGACCTACTGGCGCCATCCAAGTTTATTCAAGATATGCTCAGGTGCCTACCGGGTTTTGAGTAATGCGAATCGCGTGTAAAGTAGCATTTTAAGATACCATATTCTATGCCTCTCGTGTTTACAAAGACCTCAAATAAAAAACGTATTAATATGGGTATTTGACTAGTGATGGGACTAATATTAACGCCAAATAATGAACATTTCGGTTCGACGAACGGCCCAATGAGAATGACATTCGTACAAAAAAGCTATTTGGACGAATCGATTCTTCGAACACATTTTGACATTAAAAAACAAAGCGTTCACTATGCTATTTTAAACGGCTAGAAAAATACAAACCGCAGAAAAGATACAGTTTGTCACCAAATACAATGCATTAAAAAAATTGATTATTAAAGTACTTGACTAGCGTAATTCATTGCCTGTGAGTTGTGACTACGTTAGCGTATTCGTATTCGCCGAATAGTCTAGAATCTGTATTCGTTTTCGTAAAAGTAGTATTAATTGCATCACTATTTGATTTCGCTACCGAAACGTAGATGTCTCAGTTGTGCGACCGAGTGTCTCTGAATAATCTCGCATTGAGAGGACGTCTCATATTATTGATGTGGCATAAAATAATTAACAATTCCTCGAAGACGCTTAGGAATCTGGCCGAACTATGCATTGTTTTAATATACAGCCTGATTTTTTTTTTTTATTACCCTGATTGAAATACTTCATGTACTTCCTCCGTCCCGGGGAAGGACGAAGGGACATGCCGAACCACTATCGGCTAAAACCGGAGCCGTCATCCTCGGCACCGAAGGGGAGCTCCGGGTCCTCAATACAATCACTAGAGCCACCGATTAATGCCTTTAGATACATCTCGGAGGGGATGACTGTAAAGCGGTCATCCCCTCTAGCGGTGCGGAGCGCGACTGTAAAATGGCCGCTCCCCAGGCCCATCTCAGTCCGTACAATACGGTTCTGAATTTATAAACGATTTATTACAAATATTTACGTAGTTAGATAATAAAAATAGTAAATTATGTCAGTATTATAGTATATCCTTGTTCCCGGCAAAGAATAGGGCCCCCCTCTCTCATGGGTGTCATAAAGGCGACTAAAGATTGATACCAAGAAGATGCAGCAGTACCCTGTCGTGTGCTAATAACAACATATTACGATAACTAATCCGCTGCCAAGCGTGGTGATTATGGCAATAAACTTCCTTTTTTGACGTCCACTGCTGAACAAAAGGCTTCTCGGGCAACGGTTAAACGGTCGTCATTTTGGGGGGAGTTTTCCAGCACTCACCATGCTTGGTAGGTGGGTTGGTAAGCACAGAATAGATGCAGTACCACCATAAGGGATGCTGCTTCCCATCCCACTGGTTTAGAGTCCCTTAGTCACCTTGTATGATATCCACGGCAGAAGACGGAGTGGTGCTATATTCTTAATCCGGATAGCACTCAGATATGCAGTGACTTGTAAACTGTACTTATAATATTTATTTATTTAAACTTTTATGTACATTGAGTATACATAAGGCGGACTTAATGCCATGAGGCATTCTCTACCAGTCAACCTTTGGGTTAAACAAAGCACTTCGAAAGAAGTATAAAAGCAGAGCTATATCTAATGTTAAAAAAGACAGAATTAAAAATAGGAATACATACATATACTAATATAAAAATAGATACTATATTATATTACATAATTATAAATAGTTAAATAGAATACATATAAATATCTAATATAAATATTAACTCTAATGACGAAGACAAAACTGATTAGGATTGTAACAATTTCAGGAAGTATTGACGCACTTTACGTTTAAACGCGAATTTATTTGGAGCGCATTCCAGAGTTTTATTGTTGAAACAGCGAAGGATTTGGACATAAACCCTGTATGGTGGGATGGACTGTTAAGAATTAAATTTTCAGAAGCCCGAAGGACATGACTGAGAGCCACCTAAAAGTTGAAAGAAAATTTTAAGATAATTAGGAGCACAAGGATCATTTATAATAGTGAAAAGCAAACAGAGTCATCTAACGGCTCTCCTCTGACGGACAGGTAGCCATTTAAGCTTATATAATATGATATAACGATTAACCAATTAACCGTGAAAAAAAAACAAAACTGCAAAAAGAGCAATTTAAAATGTAGAGTAGAGTGTTATGTAATATTATAGTAATTTTACTTTTGTATACAAAAGAAATAAAATGAATAGTCAAATAAACACAGATCCCAATGCAGTTTTTATTATGTTTAAATTATTTAACAATAATAAGTACTGGCCCAGAATGCCACCACCCCGTCTCCTCCCATGGGTGTCGTAAAAGTCGACCAATGGATTAGCCGGAGGATGGGCAGCAGCGTCCTTCGAGTAAATTAACAACTTAACTGCGATCGCCAACCCGCCTGCCAAGCGTGGTGATTATGGCAAAACCCCCCAATGAGCCCACAACATATCCATATCGGTCGTTGTGGTGATCTTTGGGGGAGGCCTGTGTCCAGCAGTGGACTTCATTCGGCCGAAATGAATGAAGTACTAAATTATTGAATACTAATCTAGTAATCTGCGTGCGAAAAATCAACTATCATTTTTTATTCAAAGTGTTATTCAAGTATGAAATGGATACACCGTGTGAATCTTGGTTCAAATATTTAAATTGCGGTTACATTTTGGTCAAAACAGACATGCATGGTAAGATAGATATGGTCAATTGTGGTCAATTTTCCAATCAAGTTGACCAGTGATCGGCTACTGATATTTGAATGTCAGTGTCACATATACCAAGGTCACATAACAGCAAAAAAGTATGTCCGAACCGCGCAGTCAGCGTTATTCGTTTTTAATGAATCGATACTTATTAATGAATATATTGTAATGACGTATTCGGTAAAGTACCTAAAGTTTTGTTGTTGTAAGTATAAAACATACTCATAGGTAAATTACGAGGTGTTTCAAAACTATAGTGACCTAATTAAAGCGTAAGTAATAGGTGGTTCGCTTGATCGGTAGTAAAATAATGGCAGCCTGTTCAGAATCGAATGTGTAATGATGATGATCAAAATATGAACGATTCGACACCACAATACTAAATTCAAATTTTGATTTGAATAAAGAATGAATCATAAAGTGGCCAGTGATGGAGATAAAAGGTATGAAGTCATGAAAGAGGTTGATTGAAATGAAGATGAAGGATGACTTCGTCACAGCAAATAAATTTATTCTATTCTATTCTACAATTTTAACTCGAAAACGTTCGCATCGCTAAATAATAAGACTAAACAGATATACTCATGTCACCCAATATACGACGAAATCCGTGATACATGTCTGCTCTGTCTCCCTGCTTTAATTTTATTCCAATCCTTATTTCTATATGAGTTGCAAAGGGCATATCAATCATCTTTGTAAAACATTATGTCTATAATAACATTGTAGCCAAGGCCCTTAATTCTTGTCTAGCTCCTGTTGCCAAGGAAACACCTCTGTGGTTGTTACTTTTGACAAATACGGTAATATGCCTGTGTATATATATATACACTTGAGGCCAAAGGCGATAGATATACCGTCTACTTGGCACCGTGTAACTATTTAAACTCTCACCATTCTTACGTTCCTGTAAATGATTTACATGAATAAAGAATATTTTGGATTTGAATTCCGATCATAAGGTTGGAAATCGAACGTCCACGTCAATTCCATGAACCTACAAACTCATAGGTATACGGCTAAAATTAATAATCAAACTCTTCAGATTTAAGTTTTTGAAATTCATCAGTAGTTGTTTTACCATCACATTTAACACAAAAAACAGACATCTTCGTAATCCGAAATTCAAAGATTTTGGATTAGATTGATTATTATTTTCGGCCGTTAGTTTATTATATTTAGGGCATACTAGTGATACGAAACCAAAAGTACCTGCAATTATTATTTTTTATTTTTGCGGACCTAGGACCAAGGCTAAAAAAGCATTACGAGGAATGAGACTCACCAGTGGCAAAGTAATATTGAAGTATTTATAATTTTATTTAATTTATTTTTAATTAATATGAATGCATACAGCATCTTAACACAGGTAGGTACATACACCTAAATATAATTTATAGGTTTCTTTTTTTCTATTTTTAATATACTGCTTACAACACACACTACACACGTATATCCAGGTATATTAAATAATGACAATTAATTAATTAACTATGAATCCTTGTATAACACCTGATATTGATGCTATTTTATAACTTTTTTTATCTATTCTGTAACTATTATTAATTAGATTACAGGTCTCTAACGGCAATTATAATTGTTTTTGTACGATTACAGTCACGACACATTGATGGTATTAATTTTTTGTGATGCGGTGTGCGAAAGTTGCCGACATCACGTCTTCTTTGTCCATAGGAATGGATAATATCTATGCTATGTACTGTAGCACTTTAAGCGGTTAACTCTCGGGATCTTCAGATATTCTCAAATAAAAGCGGATTATTCAATTATTTTTAAATTTAACTGTTTGAGAGCTACATCAGACGTGACTAAATCCAATTTGTTTCTAGAACAACACCATCAACCCATCTAGTTTTGGATATTTAAAACAATGTATTTGAATATATTTATTCCTCCATATATTTATCATGACGGAGGAGACCAGACACTACAAGTACACACTTCAAAAATGATAATGTCTCTGTACTCAAAAAGGATAAGCTTACGATAAAATGTAAACCCGAAGTTAAAACAAGTACGTACTTATTCCCATATTTCATCAATGTCTGATCAAATCCCATATTATTAATAAAATATGTGGTCCTATTGGGGGCGAAACATTTACAAGGTACAATTCCCTAAGCTTCTACTGAATATTTCAAACGCGACACTCACTTGGCTTAGCTAGATATCAAATCTCTCACATGGCAGCTTCCAGTAAAATAGATACTTATTATTGAATTGAACTATCTAATTACTAATTTAAGTACTAATAAACTAAAATAATAACATTACTCAATCGGCAATTTATTGGTTTCATAGTTAAATGGTTGGTCGCCGACAACGCATTTGCTTTGAGGACATCTCGTTTTCTTGGTGCAGTAATTCAGTCGGTGCACCACAGGGTTGCATATTATCCTCATTACATTTCAGATTTTTTATAGATTCTCTCTCTGATAATCTTTTATCTTCCTACCAACTTTATGCAGATGATCTTCAAATTGCTTGTCAATTTCCTCTTAGAAACTTGAACGAAGCTATTACAATAAACGTGGATCTTGCCAAAGTAAGTGACTAGGACCAAGAAATTTGTACTGATGGTCAATTCTACAAAGACAAGTCATTGTGGTGGGCAGTTCCTGGATTGTTTCTTGAGAAAATTGGTCACTTCCCCGAATTTCTTTAGATGATCAGCAGCAAAGTCAAGAACTCATCGATAGACACGTTTCCTGGACTGCACAGTTACGTGAAGTTAGTCAAAGATGTTTGCTTCATCAGTGTCTTTAAAAAAAGCTTCGTAACTTTCTCCCAATTGCCTCTTAAATTGCACGGTGCCATCTCTTCTTCTACCTATCCTTGATTGTGCTGCTGCCAGCTACGAGTATCTAAATCTCACCCAGGATCACTCTGTTAAGATTGAGCTACTTCAATTTTTTTTGTATACTCGTACAATGTTAATGGTTTAGTCAAATGGCTACCGATTCGCCTTCGCCGGAATGCTAATATTCTTTCGCTTCTAACATTGTACTGTTTAATCCCTGGTATGCCTTACCAAACTTTACCTTACCTTTGCCCAAACCATTTCAGTTTCCTTGGTAACACTCATATGCGATTCCTAATCGTCTTATCAGCCAAAAGATGTCCATTGATGAACAAAGGCCTCCTCCATAGATTTCCAAAAATGTGTGCTTTTAGGGGGAATTTGCCACTACTCACCACGCTTAGTATGCGAATTGATGACCACAGTATGGCTACTGCTCCACAGATGAGACACTGCCGCCCATCCGAGCGATTAAGGCTTCAGAATGGCGGTCGATAACCTAATCAGTTTAAACTCTACCCGTGATACTATTGAACCTCCTTTATCTCAAGCAATATTAGCTTAGTTGGAGAGGTTAAAAAGAAGAGCAACAATTTCACAGTCCACAATGCTAGTTATCTATAAAAAATGCACCGAAGAATATTTTATCTGGCAATTCTACATTATCGTTTTCGTTGAAGATCTTTTGATCGCTTAGATTTGCGCTATAGCCTGTTCGTTTATCATTCTAATGTTTAGGTGGGATAAGAAATGGGTTAGCAGAATACGTAGGCGAATGTTTATCGGCTTCGACAAGTCATGGGTATTGTGTTTCGAGAAAATTTGCAACAACCATTATTTAGTTATTGATTGACAGTCTCCCACTGCTGTGTCAATGCCTCTTGCTTTACGCCAGCGAAATTTTTATAGCCTTAACAAAAGTCAATCAACTAACTCAACCTATCGCAGTCCACTTCAGTAATGCAATTTACTTAAATCTCCATAAAAATCTTTCAATTTTCATCATTTCGGCCGAATGAAGTCCACTGCTGGCCTCCCCCAAAGATCACCACAATGACCGATATGGGTGTGTTATGGGCTCATTGGGGGGTTTTGCCATCATCGCCACGCTTGGCAGACGGGTTGGCGATCGCAGTTAAGTTGTTAATGTACTCGAAGGACGGTGCTGCCCATCCTCCGGCTAATCCCTTAGTCGGCTTTTACGACATCCACAGGAGGAGATGGGGTAGTGGTTTTCTGAGCCGGCACCACACGGCTAATCTTCTACAAATCTTCATCGTCATCATATCAGTCAAAGGTAGTCCACTGCTGAACACGGCCCTCCCCCATGGATTCCCACAATTGTTTCGTCATTTTGAGGGGAATTTGCCAGTACCTACTCACCACGCGTGGTAGGCGGGTTGGTGAGCGCAGTATATTGTTCCAGAAAAGGAACGCTGCTGCCCATCCTTCTGGTTTAGAGTCCCTTAATCGTCTTTTACGACATCTACGGGAAGAGATGGAGTGGTGCTATACTTATTGTTAATCCAGACACCAACTGGATACAAATACTATAGTCAATTTACATGGATTTTCATTAAATATCCTACAGTATACAATTATACATACTATGATTGGAAGGCTACTATGTTTATTGCGCTATTAATAAATAATGTTTAATAATTTATTGACTACTCTTTAGCCACATACATACATCATGCTGCTGTATGGTGCCGGCTAAGAATACCGCCACCCAGTCTCATTCCGTGGGTGTCGTAAAAGGCGACTATGTGATTAGCCGGAGGATGAACAGCAGCGTCTTTCAAGTATATTTATAACTCGACTGCGATCGCCAACCCGTCGGTCAAGCGTGGCGAATACGGCAATATCCCCCAATGAGCACACAACATAAACTCATACCGTTCGTTGTGGCAATCTATTGGGGAGGCTTCTGTCCAGCAGTGGACGTTTTTACGGCTGAAATGATGATACATCATGGTCAGTCTCGTCTTTTCCAACAACGATTTACGCGTAACTTGAGTCCGCTGAAAACTGGCTGAACATCAACATAACGTTACGTTTAATTAATCAAATGCATAAGTATGCCACAATGACATCATATCAGCCAAAGGAAATCCACTGCTGAACAAAAGCTACCCCCATAGATTTCCACAAAAGCCTTTTTATTTTTGGGCGAATTTACCTGTACACACCTCGCTTTGCAGGCGGGTTGGCCAGCGCAGTATGGCTACTGTTCCACAGAAAGTACGCAGCAGCCTATAGTTTTGGTTTGGAGTCCCTTAGTCACCTTCCGACGTCCACGGGAGGAGATGGGGTGGTGCTGTATTCTTAATCCGGACATCACACGGATTCACGCAATGACATACGTTGCTAATATCAAGTAACGATTTGTTTTAAGCTTTGTGTAATAAATCCGTGCGTCTGGATTAAGAATAGCTATAGCACGACTCCATCTCATCTTACGGGTGTATGTTTTTAATGTTTTACGTAAATGATAAACGTTTTATCTGTAAGCCCTTGACCATTGGTACGGCGCCGGTTCCGCTACGAGTCTTTTACATTTCCGAGCTGGTATTACGATAGCCGGAACGAACCGGATAGGGACCTGAGTCATCTTCTCAAACTTAGTTATATTTTAAATATTTAACTCTATTTCCTGACTGACTGTTTGAGAAAACACGCTGAAACCAACCAAAAGGTATTTCTTATGTATCCTATATGATATCTATCAATCATTTCACCTGTTGTCCACTGCTGGACTAGGGCAGCATACCACATAACGAATAAATAGGTATGTAATAAAAGTAAATCTCAAAATAATACGAGCACAAATTCCTCGAGCATTGCAACCAATACAAAATTCCCTATCATTTCAACGAAAATACAACAATCATTCTTTCCTCTTCTATCTTCGTGAATCCACAAATATCTTCTACATTGACAGCTGGTTCATCTCTCTGTCTCAGTCGGTCGCCCCGCCCCTCGTCCACGCCCCTTCCGTGCCAGAATGGATTCCGTGCCAGAATGGATTCGGGTATTAAGGACAATAGATTGCTTTTTGGTACCCGCTTTTGATATAAAATGTATGGAGGATGGTGCCTTTGTTTCGCTCTGAATATAAATTTGGGATCGTAGCCAAAATTATATACCTATACATTGTGTATCTTTGTAGAATAGTTAATGTTGTAGGTAAAAAATTGCCAGCAAACTTTAATACAAACGATTTAAATAAAACGAGGCCTTCCTAGCTTTTTTTACGAGAAAAGTTACGGTTATTTCGAAATAAATTTGTACTAGATCTGTTCCATCATGTAAATAAGATATTAATTTAAGTTAACAGGGGAACTTGTTTCGAACTTTATGGCATACATAAGGGAGGAATTAGGGTCGGCAACGCGCGAGTGAAACCCGTATTTTGTTGTTGAAACCCGTGTTGCAAGCAATTTTAATAAAAAAAAACCCTATAAAGGGTTTTTTTTATTAAAATTTATTTTATTTGGTACAAGCCCGCCACACATTCCCTGGTTGGGAGTAGAGTTGTTAATGTACTCGAAGGACGCTGCTGCCTATCCTGCGGCTAATCCATAGTCGCCTTTTACTACACCCACGGGATGAGAAGGGTTGGTGCTATTCGTAGCCGACACCTACTTTATATTTTGATCGCCTGTCAAACTAAGATTTGCCAGCAGAAGATCCATTATACTAGACATTAGAGTTTGCAATTAGTGAAATTAGTGAAAAAACATAAATTTTACACGAAAGATTTGAACTTTACGCTCTAGAGGCACCTCTAAGCACGAACTCAAAGACATATTTGTAATCAAGTACAAAACTGGCATGACCGGCGCCGGCAATATTCCATTTTATATTACAGTCATTTGAAACCGTAACAATAGAACGGATCGAAACTTATAAGGAGTTGATTGATTTATTGATATTGATATTCTATAGCGATTTGCTAAGTAATAATAATGTAGAGAAATGAGAGAGCTGACAACCAGAGCTGAACACTGGTGTTTAGATAAAGGCCTCTCAATAGATACCTTATTCGCTTTAGCCATTGGCTATCTACTTATATTATAATCTAAATAATAAAGAAAGAAAGACTCGTACACAATGAAATAAAAGGATATGACTTCAGTAGTACTGTACGAGGCCAAAAAAAGGTCCCTATCTCAGCATATGCTGCAGCAGTTTACTCTGCAGTGCTGGTCTTCTGATAGGGCATGGATTGGTGATATATTTTTAATAACACTGCGTGTGGTGTCCGGATTAAAGATATAGCACCACTCCATCTCCTCGTAAAAGGTGTCTAAGGGACACTAAACCATAGTGACGGGGAGCAGCGTATCTCTTGTAGAACAATAGCCATACTACGATCACCAACCCGCCTGCCAAGCGTGGTGAATACTGGCAAATTCCCCCCAAAATTACGCCACAATTGTGGAAATTCATGGGGAGGCCTTTCTTCAGCAGTGGACTACCTTTGGCTGGTATGATGATGATGATATTCTTAATCCGGACACCCCCCGGCAAACCCAGTAGTGTGTGACTAATTATGAAATTCCCTAATGAATTCAGTATTCATATAGAACAGACATATATATTGTTTTTGTCATAAGCTACATTATATTGTCTACACCATCCATTGAAATATTGAACTTCAAAGTTCAACCGTATCCCAGCTGGAGGAGGCTCTGCTTGGACGGCGTAGTGCCGTGACCTTGTTACGATACGGTGGTCAAAGCTGGTGACCTCTAGTTCTTGCGAACAGCATCTCGTAAAAGAGATGTTACTACTAGATTGTTTTCATCAGTCACAAGCTATGCTCAAATAAATTATATTAAAACACGGGTTTTTTTTTTAATAAAAACATTGCCCCACACTAGGATTTCTCCTGTGTCGTGGGTGCGTTTACAGACATGAATTCCACCTGGCTGGAGGCCTTTCGGATTCTCCAGAATACCTAGTTATGCAGCGACATCTCCCTAAAATGCATTCAAGAAGCCGTTACATGGTAAATATTCCACGTATATGTACGAAGCAGTTTGCTAAGGCTAATTACTAACTACCTATTATGCGTACTGCTAAGGAGTTTCTTTGCTGGAGCTAGTTTTTTTTGAGACGTTTAGGACATGCCAGTGTGGGGACACTGGTATTTCTCCTGTGTCGTGGGTGCGTTTACAGACATGAATTCCACATACAATACACCCAGACCCAGAACAACTACCTGCAGATCATACAAATATTTGTTCCGTGCGGGAATCGAACCCACGACCCGGAGCACAGCAGTCGACTGTATCAGCCACTGCACCAACCAATGCAGTGCAATAAATAAATAGATCACAAATCGTTTTCCACTCTTCAGTTCTACTTGTTCTGTGTTACAAAGTAGCCAATTTATAATCTCAATCTTTTGCATCCAATTAATATTCAACTTTGCAACTCAAAAAAGTTACTTAACACTTCTGGATTATGCGAAACGATAAAGTTGTCGTCGTACGCTGGAATCTATTTTCGTATGTTACATAGAAGTTGTAGTAAATTTTATGTGATTACTGTATTTACAACCCTTACCTGCAGTCTGACACGAGTTGAAAGTATAATGTTTGCTTTTGGCAAACTTTTTCTAAAATGAGGTCTTCCGATATCAAAACCATTGTGTTCAGAACACGTAGAGACACAAACATAGAGACGACTCTATGACGGTGTTCTTCCTTATAAAACTTCTGTTGCTTGTTATTTCTTTTATTAACAGAATTATGAGGTTTTATTCATATAAAATAAATATATTTTAATATATTCATACACTTAGATATTTTTTGCGGTAGTGGTTCTTGCTTTGCTACGAGATCGTAGGTTATAGTAATTTTCTAGTACCTACCAGACGTACGCCCTCGAACAACCAAGATACATATAATCTGGGTTGTTTAAAGACGTGTGTTTTTATGAGAATGTAAATTAGACGTTATTGCGGAGTCTATGTTTAAACCATAAACCTGCTCTAGTACGAAGTACTAGGCGGTCACAACCTGCTAGGCGTTGCACGAAATGTTTACATTACCAGCCCATATCAAGCGAGACACCTAACGCTTACGGCTTATGCACGCCTGGTGGTCGCGAAACGCTGATCATGATGATGTCACTATTTTGCAACGAAGTAAATACCTTAGTACGATTTGTGGGGTACTAAATTATGTCGGCTTTCTATGATATGTGATCCGTTGATTCTTGTTTAGTATACTATAACATACCTACAATAATCCATACATAGACTACGTGACTTAGGGAAATTGTTTATCTAATATGTAAGCACTAGGTAAGAATAAGAATCAAGATCTGATTAATATTAGTCTAATTCTATCTTTATAAAAATTGATTCAAAGTAATGTAAGTAATGGCCTAATGGGGGTTATTAGAACTTCACAAGTCCTTGAATTGATCCAGGAAGCTTTTCATTTTCATACCCACGTATTTATAGGTAAAATTGGTCATTTAATCTATGACCAATTTTACATTGCCTGCCTCATGCAAGCATTAATTAAAATTAATATTCTTGAATACGTATATATTAATATTTGTATTATATTTACTGCAAGATTTTCCAGCCAACGATGCTAAACTGTATTAGATATGATTCAAATACGAAGTCAAGTCAATCTTTGTTGTGTACTAGATCCGTTGAATATTTAATTGTAAAACTAACAATTAAACTTGTTATCAAATTATAAAACGATATCACCAAAATACTTCAAATATTATCTAGCTAATTCAACACTAATCCAATTCTAATCCAAACTTGCTTATAAAATAGATCAAGATATAAAAGGCATGTCTACAAAAAAGACGCCATGCTATGAATCAGATGCGGCGATAACTAGCCATGTTGAAAGGGACCCAGATCTTTATCAGCGTTGAAGACTCGACCTCTTACATATTTTTGGGAGCCTAGTACATTGTATGAATTTATAATTTGTATAGTGAATGTATGGGACAAAATGGTTGGTAAAAAAAATAAAGCATGGTTTTTGTGTAGCAATTTGAGGGGATCATAAATATTACTGTTGAGAAAAGTTTATGTTATGTTTATATGGGTGATTGATATTTGATTGAATTTCCTTGGCGACAATGGAAATAACAACGCACCTAAATACACTAATTCTGAAGTTAAAGCTTTTTGAAAGTAGCGATTTTCTAAGTTATTCTTCAAATTAAATTTTGTGAGTTTATAACAGCTATAGTAACAGCTTCTTATAGTCCTACTAGAGGTGTGCTGCATTTTCATGATCATGATCAATAACTGTACAATGTTACAAAATCACGCGATGGCTAGTGCATCGTTCATCATATCAGACAAAAGACGTCCACTGCTGAACAAAGGCCTCCCCTATTCCCAGTAGGGGGGAATTTGCAAGTAGGTAAGTACTCACCTCGCTCGGCACGCGAGCGGTTTGTTGCGCGCAGAATGGCTGTTGTCTCACAGAAGGGAAGCTGCTGCCAATCCCTTTGGTTAAGAGTACCTTAGTTGCCTTTTATGGCGTGAAGTGGTGCTATGTTCTTAAATCCGGACACCACATGGAATAGAGGGGGACGGGAGTTATTATTGTAATAATATAATACTATTTAAAGTTATTGGCGCTGATATCAAAAATACATTAAGTATATATTATACCCACACAATATTTTTGTTATGCAAACATAAATGGCAATAGCAAAACTAAAATAAAATAGGCAAACTTCTCTAGTGCTACGCGAACTTGATTTCTGTTCCTTTTTAATTGTCACGCCTGCCCATAAAAATTGTAATGCTCTGCAGGACTAGTTCTTCTCCTAGGCACCTTGAGGCATTCCCCTTTAAACCGGGACACAGGAATATCTAAATTGCTGTAGCTTAAAACCTAATCATTATCATTTCAGCCGAATAAAGTCCACTACTGGACACAGGCCTTCCTCAAAGGCCACAACGTACCGGTCTGGATGTGTTGTTTGCTCATTGTAGGGTTCTGCCATAATCGCCCCGCTTGGCAGGTTGGCGATCGCAGTTATGTTGTTAAATGTACTCGAAGGACGCTGCTGCAAACACTAATCCTTGCTCCTTAATTGAAGCCCGTTTCTTTCAAATAGGTATTTGCCAGTACTCACCACGCTTGGCAGGCGGTTTGGTGAGCGCAGAATGGGTGTTATTCCACAGAGACACTGCTGCCCATCTTTGGTTTAGAGTCCGTTAGTCGCCTTTTACTTTTACTTTGCATTTACGGGAGGAACTGGAGTGGTGCTATATTGATTTATATTGGAAACCTACCTAAGATGCACACAGTGCTTCAAAAAAATCGATCGTAAGCTCAATAACTATAGGGTACAACCACTGCGGTTCAGATATTTTGCTCCGGGGAAGGGCGAAGGGGTATGCCGGACTACCGGCTAAAACCACTGAAGCGAACATCTTCGGCACCAAAGGCGGGCTCCAGATCCTCGTAAGATCACACTAGAGCGCCAAGCAATACCCAGTATTTAAATTTTAATCAGGAGGTTCAGGTCTAAAGGGCAGTATAGCTAGTGAAGTTACTGGGCATAAGAGACAAATAATTGATGTCTCAAGGACACGGGTGCAGTGTGGTGCCACGCGGGACTTATTATTTTAGTAAACTTTCTATACTTGTCTTAAAATAGAAAATTTTAGTGAAACCAATCAAGACAGGAACCAACTAATTAATAAAAACGTTTAATAATGATTAATTACAAAATAACTCTGCTGTTGTTAAGTTAAATACCGAAGCGACCGAAACAACATCCGTTCATTTTAAACGAGTAATAATTCATAGTTAAACAGTTATGTGGCAACGGCCAGTTAGTGACAACACAGCATTGATATTTTGATCTTACGATTTTGGTTCTGACTGACGGTCTTCATTCAGAAGTAGAAAGATTCAATAGTATTAAACAAAGAACTAATCGTCGAAAGCTTAGAGGTGCAAAAAGGACGAACTAGCAAAGAGAATAGACTCTATCATCAATTTACACTATTCAGAAAAACTTCTTTAAATTTAACAGTTCGTGTGTACTTGGATGAAAAATATAAACTTGGGGACCCCAAGCCACGGGAATGGGCAGTAGCGTGCTTTCTATGAAACGGTAGCTGTACTGCTGTACTTGCTCACCAACCCACCCTAGCATGGTGCTTACGCCAGATTCCCCCACAAATTACGGCTTTTGGCTGATATGCTGATGATGATATGATGAATTTGACACTATCTATGGGAAGGTTAATGGAGACAGAATTAATGCGTTTTATCCAATTCAGTGTTTGGCTATTAGATGTATGGCCAGGATACAGCCCGGTTTATTCATGCATAGAAAAAGAAACAATCAAGAAAAAGAGTAGCAAAATTTCTCAATTTTTTGGTGCTGGATTACAAAGTCGATGTGAATGCGAATCGGTATATTCGAGTACCGAAAGATCGTTTGAAACAACTCGATCCACATTCAAGTTGAAAAGACAAATGTGGACTAGGTTTAATACATTGAATACTGTGCAGAAAAGGTCACATGATCCGACAACGAAGACATTAATCCCAAACACGTCTTCAGGTGCCAAGATCGTTTTGATATTTTCAATGAATGCAACGTTTCAGATCCACAGCTAATTGCTTCACATGCCATACTTGGTATTCAATAAAGAAAACCACAAATGTCAACCATAAACCATCCAATATCTTCATCATCAGAATATTCGGAGACAAATCACATCTAACCTTCACATAAACAAGTGCGGTACAACATATTAATTAAAATAACACCCCAGAAAGTTCAGTAACCATATCCTTTAACGTACGACAAAATAAAAGAGACGGGCCATCAGAAAGAATGACCATAAGGTCCAAGAACAATCGCCACATGTGGCCTGGAGATTAACGAAAAGAAAAATAAAATTAATGTATCCTGTCTCTTTCTTGCGGGTCTTGTATTGTATTTGTGTCCCGTTCTCTCAACGAAATCATTCTTGGAAGTGCCAGGGCCGTACGCGCATACAATGCGGGTGTTGTGAGCACGAATTCCGAATTTAAAAAAAGCGAAGGAATGAACGTGGCCGGGCGTTCGCTAAATCGCTTTTCGGTTTCATTTCTAATGTTTAGATAGCGGCTTGTTGGCATTTCTTATTGTGTTCGATTTTTGATGATTCTATTAGGGTATATGTTTTGAAAATCTGATACGACGATGATATCTTCCTTATTCTACTATAATTAAATTGGTTCCTAAGAAAAATAGAGAGCCCTAAAAATTAAAAATGATTCTAAAATCTAACAGAAACATATTGCTTTGTACCTATCTTAAGTAAACATAGTTTTGTGTTTGATAACCTAACCTATTTCGAATAACTTTTGGCTCATGTCGCCGCTCGTTAGCAAAAGCCAACTTAAAACTAAAATCTTGGAGGAAAGTGAAAAAGCAAATATTGCGCCAACTAGCGTCTTGCGCTTGAGTATTGCGTCCACAGTGGTTTCTTTGCGAACATTCAGGATAATAGTAGGATGAAGAGACATTGTAATCACCGAACGAAAATATTGCGAATATTTTAAAAATAAGCTTCAAGATATTATTAAACCAATTTTAACATTTCCAGTTCTAGCTTTATAATCGAGCCACACACAAGAATGTGCCAGCAATTGTCGTGCATTAGCTCCTCCGCTATCCTCTTAGGCTGGAGTGGCGAACGTCCCCATCAATGTAACCGAACACCATCCTCCTGAAGCGATGTGCACGCCAAAATGACGTCCTCAACATTATTTAACCTTTTATTAATGAAGTGTGCACTGTCCTCTTTTTACGGCACGAGACATTAGTGATGTACATTTCATCGATACTATCGGTTGACGGTAGTCGATAAATTATAAGAGAAATAGTTTGCGAAAAGATGTCATCATCGTCATTATAGCCGAAAAACAACCACTGCTGGACAGAATCCTTCCAGAGATTGCCACAACGACCGGTATGAGTTAGTGTTGTGTGCTCATTGGGGGTTTTGCCATAATCGCCAGGGTTGGCGGTCGCACTTGAGTTATAAATGTACTCGGAGGACGCTGCTACCTCCGGCTAATCCCATAGTCGCCTTTTACGACACCCACGGGATGAGATGGAGTTGTGGTATTCTTAGCCGGCTTCACACAGCGGAAAGCTGCGAGAAGATGTAGAAAGCATAAAAAATGTAAATATAAAATATTGCAATAAAACTGTTATTTGTTAAAAGATTACATATGCGAACACGCGATTTAAAATTATCAGCTTAGATAGCAGCAGGTAGTCGTAAAAATGTCATAAATTAATACTTGTTTTAACTATAAGCGTTACTAACAAACATTGTGTACTTATAGTCTTTTATTTTACAAAACGCCAAACATTAAAGCTTGTTTTATTATAAAGGCATTCTGCTTTTAAAATGTCTTCCTTTTAACTAGATAAATATGTTTTAAAAATGATATTCTTTTGGAGTTTAGTAGGAGTTCAATTAAATTATTATATTAATAATTAATTAAAAAGTATACATAATAAATAAAGGTAACAAAGAAAAAAAATACAAAGCGGCTGCAGCGTCCAGACTGCCAGTCAAGATTGAACCTCTTACGGCCGACATTAGGTAATAATCAATCTAATCTAATTTGAACTTGATCTGTTTTGAAGATCACACTTAACAGAAAAACAGACAAATACTCAATCCCAAATCCAAAGATTTTGGATTGGATTGAATATTAATTTCGCCCGTTGGTCATCATCATATCAGCCAAAGGATGTCCATTGCTGAACAAAAGACTCCCCATAGATTTCCACAATGCTGTCGTGATTTTGGGGGGTAATTGCCAATACTCACCACTCTTGGTAGGTGGGTTGGCGAGCGCAGTATGGCTACTGTTCCAAAGAAGTAACGCTGCTGCTGCTCATCCCTCTGGCTTTGAGTCCTTTAACGAAATCCACGAGAGGAGATGGAGTGGTCCTATATTCATAATCTGGACACCGCACGGAACAATGGTTATCAATCTTTAATTAATTCCCTAATAGCTCAGTATGTTACATATTATCGTTTAAGTATACTGTAGGAGATAGGCAACTCATCATAATCATTACAATCATATCAGCTAAAGGACGTCCAGTACAGAGCAAAGACTTCCCCAATAGATTTCCACAATAACCGGTTACAAGCCGCTCGCATCCAATGACTCCCAGCGATCTTCACCGGGTCGTCTGCCCATCTCGCTGGAGGACGTCCCACTCTGCGTTTTCCAGTGCGCAGTCTTTGATGATGATTTTTGAGATGTCATAATACCAGGCATCTATGAAAGGGAAATTATGTGCTATCGAGATGCTGATAGCAAAGTCGTTATGAATCTGCTGTCACCATCCCAAGGTATTTTGCAATTGTGTAGTGAAACCACAATATTCATGAGAATTTACTCTTGTTCACAGATTTACTGGCAGATCAAGCTGCTGTGCTTAGAGCCATGGGCCCTAATAAAGATTCACCGAAATGAATTATTTCAGATTTAATTACTCGGTTATATGTTTGATAAAGACGCAATCTTACTATAGCTATCTAAACATTATACAAAATAACAGTACGCGATAAAATTCCATCATTTCAGTCTTTAATAGCACAGTCAAACTGACTACATAACTAGAATACCTGAATTGGAGTGACGATTATCACAAACTTGCTATAAACGAAGCGTTAGGAAGTCTTAACGCATGGTTTATAGCAAGTTTTAACTTAAAAGTTTAAGTAAAAAATAATAGTAGGTATGCGATTTTCTAATCTCCAATACACACACCTCTCCATCTCTAATTATTGACAACTACTATCGATTCTATATTATATCGACACTTTCCCCATCCCTTGTCCACGCTTGACTAAGCTAAATAATCCCGACTTGGGCAAAGCTATAGGATTCGCGGAACGACCGCCACCGCCACGCATCGCTGCGCCACTTAGCAACCCTTTGTTTTATATTTTAATATTACTTGTACAAAAAATGATTGAATTGAAGAGTATTATGCCACACACTTCGGCAATAAAGTTTGGCTTAAAGACTTTGGTGTTGTAAATCTGTTCGATAATGTTTTGAGTAGGCAAAGGCCCAATTTACAGCAGCTATTTAGGGTAGATTTCTAGAAACTAAGCATTACATACAACGTGTTTAACAGATTTGATTAGAAAAATACACAAATAAGAAAATATGCTAATTGTAATATATATTGGATGGTCAGAAACTAGATTTCAGTCATAATAACAGTATCATTACTTCTAGTTGTCACAACATGAACCATAATTTGGCATAGTACAATGAAATGACTAGAATAAAAGACCCTAAAATAGTACATGGAATGGATTAAACTATTATCTACGCTAAATATTTCATCTCCCAAAATTGTATCAGTTTACGTTTCTCGTGCGGCGCCGGCTATGTCGTGTGGTGCCGGCTCAGAATACCACCACCCCATCTCCTCCCGTGGGTGTCGTCGAAGTCGACTAAGGGATTAGCCAGAGGATGGGCAGCAGCGTCCTTCGAGTATATTAACAACTCAACTGCGATCGCCAACCCGCCTGCCAAGCGTGGCGATTATGGCAAAACCCCTCCAATGTGCCCACAACACACCCATATCGGTCGTTGTGGTGATCTTTGGGGGAGGCCTGTGTCCAGCAGTGGACTTCATTCGGCCGAAAAGATGACGTTTCTCGTATAGCGAGGCAGTTATGCCAGATAAGATAATAATTATATGGGCCATCTAGCTCGCTCCGCCTCATATATGAACATCACCTCCTTTTTCCAAGATTTACTCGTAGATTAGTATACCATTGCTTAGGTCCGCGGTTTACTGATTATGCATAATTTGGCGACTATCTTTGTGTCTGCCGTCGAACACCTTTTCACATCCTAAACTTATCAGTGTACCAGATAAGCATCATATCTACCTGAAATAATCCCTTGGTCCTTGGTATCCACACGGCAACGGTTAGTAAAATCGTTTGCATACACAATAATGATTCTCACCCGAGTTTTTACTCCATCACCTAATTCCCAATGACTTAAACGTAAACTAAACGAACGAACATTATGTTTATGAATCGTGATTGCTTTAGTTTTTACACTAACTACGGGCCGTTTCCAAAATACATGCGTTTGTATTTGATAAACATATACCGTGACAATTTTAAGAGTAAATTCACTACGCCAAATTCAGTTCACATGAACTGTCGGTTGAAGAATGTTTTAAACATCTATACTTATACAGACAGTGCCAATTTGTTTGTTTGTATGTGGCATTAAAATGTAACAGCCTTTTTTTTGGTGTCCAGTGGAAATTCTGCATGGAAATTCCTTCGCCCCGGGGAAGGACGAAGGGGTTTGCTAGACTCCTACCGGCTAAAACTACTGGAACGGTCATCTTCAGCGCCGAAAGGGGGCTCCAGGTCCTCTTAAGATCACACTAGAGCCGCCCATTGGTGCCACGCCTTTAGTCACATCTCGGAGGGGATGACTGTAACGCGGTCACCCCTCTTGCGGAGGGCAGGCGGCTGTAAAAAGCCGCTCCCAGGTACTTCTCGGGGAGGATTGTAATGGATCCCCCAAGTCTCTAAATATAATACCAACTAGACTGATTTTGAAGATTCTTTCACCCGTAGGAGACTTTACTGTTTATGATGGATGCAGGCTATGTTTATTACCTGATAGAAGGGGGCTGTAGATGACTAGGGCCCAGCCAAAGGAGGACCCTGCTGCCCAGTTTGGTGCATGAAAAGAGCCTACTCAAGTGACGATACCTAAGTTCGTCCAGCACACACCGGGCAGCAGTCCTGTTGCTAACTTTGCTGACTAGCTCTTTATTACTTCACGAGCTATTCTTTCTGCTCTTCTCGACACGAGAGAAGTGTCCTGAAATATTCTTAGTCACCTGTTAGAGACGTGTGCTATAAGAAAGATAAACCACACGGCATATCATTTTAATGCACTAACCGTGATGAAAGAAATATTTGTATTTTTTTGTTTTAGCCTAAATAATTCTCTGCATCTTAGTACTATTTGTACATGTCAAAGTTTGTATGTTTGAATGTCTGATGCTCCATCACGATAAAACAGGTGAGCGGATTATAATGAATAGTAGCATAGAGCTAGATTATGTAATGGAATTGGACATTCGATATCAAGTTTCCTTAGAAAAGGCGTGGATAAAGTCAGGCATATAAAATTGTCGGTCCCAGTTGTTTTCATTAGATGGCAGTCAAATTCAAATTCAAATAATTTATTTGCAAGAATGTAGTTGTACAATATAGATATTAAAATTGAGCCTTCGTTCGGTACATTCATACCATGACAATGGTGTGCAAACTAAAAATAAAATTACACAAACAATATTATACGAATGAGCATTAATATGATCAATAATTACAATTTAATAAATAATAATGTCATTTTAATTAAGCCAAGTTGGAGACCTTTTGATGGCTTGAACAATCCTAACCACGAACTATGCGAAAGATTAAGAACACTCTTCATTTCAATGATCACTACAATATGTCATCGCTATTCCATATTAAACAATTCCATATTCCATATTAAACAAGACAAATAGTACTTAAACCAACATATTTGTTTATTGCACCAACCCTAATTATTAATCAAACCATAAATCATAACGGTAGCTCAAAGGAAATAAGTAATAAAGATCCGACGGGCCCATTCATGCTTTATTATCTTACAGATTATGTTAACGAAATCATCTACATCGCCGTTTTCATTGGCTTGTTGTTTAATATAGTAGATTAAAATTGTGCTTTAGTAACCGTTTTTTGCTTATCATTACGTCACATCCCCAGATCTTTTGAATCATCTAAATAAATTAATATACCGCCGAATTATTTCCAATTAATAGTAATTTTAGAGTATCTAATCTTAGGGCACACTTCGCGTGCGGCTACCTCCCATATCATAGAGGAATGGCTGGAGAGGCGGCATGGGGCCCTCATCTTCCGGATGACGCAGGTACTCTTGAACCACGGATGTTTCGAGCAGTGCCTGTGCCGAATAGGCCGAGTAGGGACGCCCGGTTGTCATTACTGTGGAGACTGCCCGGAGGACACGGCGCAGCACACGCTGGAGGAGTGCCCAGCCAGCAGAGGGCAACGCAGCGCCGTGATCTCGTTGCGGCGATTGAAGAGGGTGACCTCTCGCTCCCGGCTGTGGTTCAGTCCATTGTCCAAAGCAAGAGCATGTGGGATGTCGTCGCCTTCTTTTACGAGGACTTGATGCAAGCAAAGGAGACTACAGAGCCGGGACGGGAGGAGACTACCTCTGATCCCCGCCGCAGAAAATGCACTGGGCGCGGGTGATGGTGGAGGGTGATTAACGATCTACAGCTACCATGAGAAGCGGCCTGCGGGTGGCGAAGTAAGCGCAGTCCGTCGCCCGAACAGACACAGAGACGGGGCCCTTCAAATAGTGACGGGCCGATACCTGCCGGGGGTACGGTCTAATGCTGACAAAGCGATCGCCTCACCCCCTAAGTAAGTGGAAGGACACCGTGGGGTTTTAGCCGGTAAGAGGCATGCCCCTCCGCCCATCCCAAGGCGAGGAAAGTCCACGAGGAATTCCCCACGACAAAAAAGGGTATCTAAACCTAATGTTTTTAAAATTATTTATAGATTATTAAAAAAACTGAGCTATCTTCTTGTTTCTGTAAATGCTTTTAACGGATTATCATCATAGCTACCATCATACAAATTATTGCCATAAATTAGCCTTTTTACTAGTTCTGTAAAGGACTGAATATTTATGAATGCTGAGATCTGATCACTTAGACTTAGATCCTTATCAAGTAGAAGACCTCATAAAGAATCTTGTCTTGTCAAATTTTAATTGGTTTCAAATATCATCAACTCTTTCAATATTTAAAATGTTAGTAGTTAAAGTTAATTTTCGAATTCTATGAGAGATGTGTTTTTTTTTGCAGTAAGTATTGTTCGTGTGGTTAAGACATACCTGGGTATTATTTATTTTCACTACATCTTCATAGCGGCTCTCAAACTTAATCCTGTAACTTTTTTTTATGGATTTTTAGCATTGTCGCGTACTGTTGCTTACTAGAACCATGCCTCAGTGTTTTGACTGTAGTACCAGATTCATTTTTGTCGTAAATCCTGTAGACATTCTTATTGCTATATACTCTTTAGATTAAGAATACCTTTTCAAATGAAATCTATACAAATAAATAAAATTGAAGTGTCTGTTTGTTAATGTTAAAATAACAGCGTTTTACTAAATGCATATGAAAGTATATACGGTACCTACAACAAAAAATCTATTTTGAATATTTTTGTCTGTCTGTCTATCGCTCTGTCTGTCTGTTTGTTCCCGCTAATCTCCGATACGGCTGGACCGATTTCTACGGGACTTTCACTGGCAGATAGTTGATGTCATAAGGAATAACTTACTTTTATTTTAGAAAAATAACAAGGTTCCGCGCAAAAAATTTAAAGCCCGTGAAATCCAATATATATATATTTATATACATACTCTATGTCACGTGTCTATAGTACGCCGAAGTACTCTAAATAATAATCCAACTTCTTTTCAATTAAACGGCGGGTGAAACCGCGGGTCCCAGCTAGTCTTAAATATAGTGAGTAGTTGGGTGACTATTTCTTGTAAGACTGGATTTGAGCGACGCAAGATGGAAAAAAAATCAACTTTTGAATTGGAGGTCAACTATGAAATAAAAGAAATGATAATAAATGTATATACTACTGATTATCGAAGATTTTTCGACTTTAGAGCAGAGTTAATTTGCCAATATCAATCCCAAAAGAATGCAGTCCTATAATTATGTAGTTTAAACCAAAGAAAAAAAAATGTCGTAATTTTTTACGATTTTAATCCTACAACCATTTTGCTTATAAATGTCATCGTAGAAAGATTCTTACATCTGATAACAGGTGATTTCCATACAGATAGTGATAATAAGAGAATCTAAAGTACCTATTAGTAACCTGCATATCTTCCTGAGAAATTCATAACAGAGTAGAAATAAAATATGTACAATACAATGTTCAAGAAGTTTTCCAAGTTGTACGGAACGTAAATTAGGAATTTAGTTGCATAGTGTCCAAAGAAATGGAGACTGGTCAGGTAAGGAATTAATTATTATTTATTTGTACCTACTTTTATTTTATTTTCCTCAATTCGTAGATTCTAAAATGTGAAAGATTATGAATTTATTATTGATACTTTTCTGACATTTAATATGCTGATGTTATTAATTTTTTTATACTGGAATGAATATTGTATTTGATTATGTATGATTGATGTACTGTGTAATTTATTAATTTTGTATTTTATGTATCAATTTGACGTGTAACCACTTAGTTACCAATAAAGGACTATGACTATGACTATAAGACAAAGGAGTTAATAAAATTTGAAGACATAACGATTTTTGCTTTGTTATCATTAACTGCGTTCGTCAAAACTATAGGCGTCAGTAACGAGTTCTTTTTACTTCCTCTATAATTTTGAATATATAGCGTCGAATATGTTGGCAAAGATACATTCCAATAAGAAATTAAACACGATCTTAGATTTTAGCTGCGTTAGTAATAGTGTTTTTATACCAGTGCGGTGTCCGGATTAAAAATATAACTCCGCTCCATGTCCTTCCGTTAATGTTGTAGAAGGCGACTAAAACACTCCTAAACCAGAAGGATGGGCAGCAGCGTCCTTTTAGTGGAACATCAGCAATTCTGCGATCACCAACGCGCCGGCTAAGCGTGGTGAGTATCTACTGGCAGATCCCCCCAAAACGACAAAATTGTTGGGAATATCTATGGGAGAGGTTTTTGTTTCTGATATGATGAGTAATAGAGACTACAAACATTAGATATCCTTATTCTAGATGTCCTCAGAACAGTCACAATATTATATTCTCAAGTCATTTGAGGCGTGATCTTATATTTCTCTTCTCTATTCATTCTCTAACGTAGAATAGAAACGCTTATTTAGTAATTAAGTCCTAACAATAACAGACACTTTTACACGTCATATTGAAACAACGGAGGTCATTTCACCACAGGAGCGGAATTGAAAACCGTACGGCGTTGCCGACATATGTTTTAGATTTTTTTCATTTTTGAGAAATGTTTTATGAATATGTAAAGATTTATTAATCTAAGCACCGTACGACGTTGCCTTATACCTGACATTGGCGAAATTGTGGAAGCTACTCTACAGAAGCCATAATCTAAGAGAAGAAGAAGTACTTATCACTACATGACAACCTCTGAGAAGAACCGCCGGAACAGGGTTAGGTCTTTTTAAAATTTGGTACAAATAGGTTTTTATAGGCACTAAATATGTGAGAACAGTTTATATATAAGCAGGCCACATGGATGTATATTATAATTAGCTATATGTTCCTCAAACTCTACATTTTGTTAAGTTCTTAGAATTAAGTTCAATTTTTCTTATTCGACCATGTCTCGTACTTTAACTAATAAAAATAGTCAGTAGAATTCTGTACAGCTCTATAATATCTCGGATCATTATCTCATTAATCTAGTTTATTCACATTTTAATTGACATAGTGCGTCGGCACTTCTATTTCATTTGATTTAGCCAATGTGTTATCAAGATTATTAATTGAAAGCACATGATGATATCCTACCGCTTAAGTCTATTAAATAATTGATAATATTAATCATTATTTACTAATAAAACATTTATGAGTTCACTCATAAAATATTTATATGTTACAGAAGTATTTTTAATATATTTTAAAAGCTTCTAAGCAAAGAGACATGATAAAAGTTTTATTAAGAAATCTTATATTAACGCTAAAACTCTCTTTGTTGAACCCTGAACTTGAAATCCCTAAGGTATAATAAATACCCTATAATTATAATTTAATGATCGAAATCAGTCCTGTTTTATGAAAATGTAGTTCGAGAGCCTAAAATAATTTTTTGGGCAACTAGATACAAAAAAATTAAGGCTTTGGTAAAAGTTTCCAGATAATATATTTACCTCTTCAATTTGCAACATGTCTGCTTCATATAGAACATTCAGGTTTGATTAAAATCTATCTCCTTTAATTAAAAACATCATCCAGCATGCGTATTCGTTTTATTTTGATTTAAAAAAAAAACATGCCAATTTGCCACACCACCACAGGATTTAATTAAAATCTGTTAATTTGTCTTTACCAAACACAACACTTACCTAATTTTAAAATTTATATATCTTCGTTCATTTCACAGTTACGTTTAATTTATTTCACTCACTTCGAACACTCAAAAGTTCACAAGTCACAAGTTTATTTTTATTTTTTATTTTCTGTTTGTAATACTATACTGTTGCGCCGTTAAGTGCGCTATTGTGAAAGTGTATAACTAAGAATCTGATTTCCCTAACAAATCCGGTTCCTATATTTCATATAAGCGGTAATAGTCGCGGGGGATATAAAAAAAAATCGGATCTGTAAACAATTGGAGATCTAACAAAGCAGCGCTTCGCGGCTATCCGAAGCTGTACTGAAATTCTAAACCCTGACTTCGGTGTCCATGTCGCGCACCCCCCATTACTAAATTTCGCATCGGAATTGAAACGTTTCAGTTCCAAACATGACTCAGTGTGAAATAGACTTAAAGCACTTGAAGATAAAGGCGAAAATGGTGCGTGACTTAACGCGTTGTTGGACGCTTGTTGAATCTCCCAGCGCGCTACAAGGCTATGAGAACGTGTAATTTAAAGACGGAGTTGCGCGAACGGTGTAGTTCATATAGTCGTCTCTTTTTCACATACCGAGATGGTTGCCCAGCTTTTAGCACAACGACGTCGGATTGCTCATTTTTTTCGCTATTCAGTATTGAATTACGTATTATTTTGTGAATTAGATTGTGTCGTGGTGTCAAATTCTGCTCTGTACCTGGCGCTTTTTAACAGGATGGGTCGGGAGGCAGGTTGGTATAATCTTCTTATCTCATAAATCACAAAACTTTACACATACTAACAAAATAGGAATTTTATTTTATAAAGTATAAATATGGAGGATACCTAATGACTATTTTATGTTATTCTTATTTGGTTTATTTATACTTAAATTAAACATTATTTTCTTGCCTCCTTTGGTACTATAAAACAGCTGATTTTGAGATGATTGCAGATTTGTCGGACCTAAACAAACAAAAATAATAAATTACAAAACATTTATTTTTATTTTTATATAAACAGATAAGTTGACACTTTTTCTTATTCATCGATTTATTGCTGCATTGCTTTATATTTATTTGCTTAGATATTTTGATAACATATTGATGGACACCAAGTGTTTTTAAAATACGCGATTGGTACCTTCCTTAATCAATTCAAAATAACCATTTTTATTTTAAAGCTTTGCCCTACAATAGGATTTCTCCTGTGTCGTGAGTGCGTTTACAGACATGAATTCCACACACAATACACCCAGACCCGGAAAAACTACCTGCAGATCATACAAATATTTGTTCCTTGCGGGAATCGAACCCACGACCCGGAGCGCAGCAGCCGACTGTATCAGCCACTGCACCAACCATGCCGTCCAATCCAAAAAATATCCACATTGCAGATAGTGCTTTTCCAAATTATGGAAATTTGAAACTTACCACACAAATGCCATAATGTACATGCGAAAGCACAAACACAGCCATCAATGTGTGCAAAATGGCGGACTCCAAATGCGGAAGGCTGAGCGACATCGTGATACCAGCTAGCAGTGGCCAGGTCATCCAGGAAACTAGTTCACACCGTTCATGGCTCATCTCAGCTATTATCAGACGACTCTGCAAATATAAAAAAATACATATTAAAGACAGAAAGCAATTTTGCCGCATCTTGAAAAGTGACGTATAAAATTATGTCGAGCTTCGAACTTTGGCAGGTAACTTTTTAATCGTTTTGAATTATGAATTTTATCCTAAAGCCATTGGACCCCCGAAATTAAGGTTCTATAATTCTTTTAGTTAAAGAATTTTTCCAATTTGAAATTATTTTTGACTTGGTTTTGTTCTGTTTTTGGAGATACAACAAGATTGCTTTGTAACGTCGAAATATATGTTAGGCATCAACTGCATATGAAATCTCTTTCAGGTAGCTCCAATTTTTGGAGATGTTGTCAATGTAGAGGCTCATGCTGGTGTTACACAATAAAAGCATTAAATTATAGGTATGCGCAAATTCTTAACTTTGCAATGTATTTTTAGTTTTGCCTTTTTTATTTGTCGTATTGGAAATTCTCAAAAACTTCCTCCACCCTGAGAAAGGGTGAAGGGGCATGCCAGGCTCCTACCAGCTAAAACCACTGGGTCAGTCATCTTTGGCACCGAAGGGGGGTTCCAGGTCCCCGTTAGGTGACACTAGAGCCGCCCATGATGCCATGCTTTTAGGCACATCTCGGAGGTGATGACTGTAAAGCGGTCACCCCTCTAGCATAGGGAAGGCGACTGTAAAAAGTCGCCCGCCCAGGCACCTCTCGGAATCTTTAGTTGCACCTACAGTTTTGGCATTAAGTATATTCCAATCGATGTTGCGGAACTAATACTAATCTGGACTCTGCAATGTCTACTATAGTGAAGGGTATAAATTGGAACTCCAATTTTATAGAAGTAACAATTAAATTATCATTTACGAGATATCAAAACATCCACTGCTGAACGAAGGCTTAGTCATATCGGCCATTTATACGTCCGCTGCTGAACAAAGGCCTCTCCCATAGATTTTCACAACTGTCTCATCATTTTGGGGGGTATTTGCCAATACTCACCACGCTTGGCAGGCGGGTTGTTAGCGCAGTATAGCTACTGTTCCACAGACGGGACGCTGTTGCCCACCCCTCTGGTTAAGTCACTTAGTAGCATTTAACGACATCCACGGGAGTAGATGCAGTGGTGCTATATTCTTAATCCGGACACCACATGGGATATCTTTCGTAATTATTATTAATTGTGAACACCCGATATTTCAACGAACGGTCGTGATGTTTCTTTTTCCTAGTTGTTATTATTTATTATATATGCATGTACATGTATTTAGGATATTTATATATGTAATGTTTATGTAAGTTAATACATATATAATAAAACACTTTGAAACGGATTATATCGCGTATATTATAGATTTTTGTTTTTCCTGACGTTTCGAATACTTTGCAGCATTGGTCGCAGGATGATTTAATACACCTGGAGCCCCCCCTTCGGTGCCGAAGATGACCCCTCCAGTGGTTTTAGCCGTAGGAGTCCGGCATACCCCTTCGCCCTTCCCCGGGGTGAAGGAAGTTCCATGTAGAATTTCCACTGGACATCAATAAAAAAAAAGGATGATTTAATGCATACATTTGGTTTTTTTTAAACTTTGCCCCACACTAGCATTTCTCCTGTGTCGTGGGTGCGTTTACAGACATGAATTCCACACACAATACACCCAGACCCGGAACAACTACCTGCAGATCGTACAAATATTTGTTCCGTGCGGGAATCGAACCCACGACCCGGAGCGCAGCAGTCGACTGTATCAACCACTGCACCAACCTTCAATAAATGTCATCGCATCTATACCTCTCACTCTTATTTTGTTGGTACGTCTACTTCGCTGCCTCTGCATCACCCGAAGGTCGTCTGGCAGAAAATGCCTATGGCATTAAGACCGCCTTTCTACACTATTCTACATTAAGAATAAATAAATTTAAGAACTTTTTCCAATTTGATATCAGTATTTAACACTAAAAATAAGAATGACTCAAATCGGTTCTCTGATCTGAGAGGAATCGAAACTATTATTATATAAATTAGACACGGGGGGAGCCCAAAGATCGCCAAAACGGCCGGTCTGGGTGTGTTGTGTTCTTATTGGAGGGCTTTGCCTCTTCTCGTACAGAGGAGGAACAAGCGTTGATAACAGCGCTTGCGCACTGCGTGTTGGCG
Organism: Diloba caeruleocephala; assembly: GCA_947459985.1. Taxonomy (NCBI): domain Eukaryota; kingdom Metazoa; phylum Arthropoda; class Insecta; order Lepidoptera; family Noctuidae; genus Diloba; species Diloba caeruleocephala. Next base: position 5,822,483 of record OX381627.1, on the reverse strand, counting down.
ATTTTAGACCATTCGATTCAGGTTTCGAAGCGGGCACTCATATTCTGATATTGTTAAATATTATAATATGAGTGCCCGCAGGCCGTGCGGGCTACTAATAGCACCAACCCATCTCACCCCGTGGGTGTCGTAAAACACAACTATGGGATCAGCTGAAGGATGGGCCGCAGCTACCTTCTACCCTAGTACATCAACAACTCAACTGCGACCGCCAACCCGCCTGCCCAGCGTGGTGAATATTGCTAAGTTAACCTCAAAATGACGACATAGTTGTGAAAGTAATGGGGGAGGCCTTTGTTCAGCAGTGGATGTGATGAAGATGACCTTTGATTTTAATTTTGTAGCTTTTCCATGTTTTGTAAATAGAACATGTTTTGTTACTTGAAGACTAGAATACTGTTGTTATATATCTTATTTTTGTAACACAGCCAACAAAATGTATTTTGACATTGGCATCTATAGCAGGTTCAAATTTCAGTGACTGACTCATAAATCTTTAAACCAACCAACCTGTCTTATAGTTGGAATTACTAATTTTTTTTTCAAACTCAAAGTTTTATTTTGATATAGGCTCTAATAAGCACTTAAGAAAAGTGTGCAGTTAAGGTGCACGGTTCGGAAAAGTTGATCTTGTTGAGAAGTCATCATCATCATCATATCGGCCATATAATGTCCACTGCTGAACAAGGCCTTTATCCCCCATAGATTTCCACAATTGTGATTTCATATTGGCGGCAATTTGCCAGTACTCACCACGCTTGGCAGGCGGGTCGGCGAGCGCAGAATGGCTTCATCGATAACACTGAGTTTCGTCGCTCTGAAGTGGCGCTAGCGACGCGACGCGTGGCTTCCCCGCCGGTTTAAGTTACTCTGGGCGCGGCTGAGTGTAAGGTGAGACTTTATCTCCAGCCGTGTAGGTATTAGATACCGTTAATATATTGCTACCTTTATAGATAAGCGATTATCTGCTAACTGTATACTGCCGGTTTCATCCTGGCAATACTTTATCAATACATCAGTCCATTAATGTCCCACTGCTGGGCACGGGCGTTTTCTCAGATGAGAAAGCTTAAGCCTAAATCCACCACGCTGACCTAGTGCGGATTGGTGGACTACACACACCATTGAGAACATTTTGGAGCCCTCTTAGGTGTGCAGGTTTCCTTACGACGTTTTCCTTCACCGTTAACGCAAACTTAAATGAAATTCTGATCCGATCATGGATTCAAAAAGTCGGAGGATGCGGGCCGGGGTCGAACTCTGATCCTCTTGTGTGGAAGGCAAACGTACAACTACTAGGCTATCACTGCTTATCGATGAAACCATCATAGTATTCGTCAAGGTAGGGTTTCGCAAAATGGTTATGGCGCAGATTTCTTGATTTATCTTGGGTAATACTTTGAAAGGGTGAACATCCCTTATATGACGAGACCTATTCGTCTCGTAAAGCGTGTTTTTTTAAACCTTGGCCCACTCTATGGTTACTTCTGGATCGTGGGTGCGTTTTCAGACAGTACATTCCACATACATAATACACCCAGACCCGGGACAAATACCTGCAGATCAGTCAAATATTTTCTCCGTGCAGGAATCGAACCGGCGATGTGTGGCGCAGCAACCATTTGCTCTGACACTTCGCCAATGGTATCATCAAGCCATAGCCAAGCATAATAAAAATATATAAACTTACATAAACATTACATCTATATATTACTAGCTGTATCCGGCCAGCGACCCAAGATGACCGCTCCAGTGGTTTTAGCCAGTAGGAGTCCGGCATGCCCCTCCGTCCTTCCCCGGGGCGGAGGAAGTAGGCCCGGTAATTTGAGTAGCTACTGTTTCCTTCTAACCGGGACACAGTAATGTTTAAAGTTCAAGACAAACACTTCTGCTTAGCGGTGAATATTTGGCATTGCCTACGCTTTTTTTTTATTGATCCGGGGGAAATATTTCATGTACTTCCTTCGCCCCGGGAAAGGGCGAAGGGGTATGCCGGACTCCTTTTTTTTTTTTTATTGGTGCCCAGTGGAAATTCTTCATGAACTTCCTTCGCCCCGGGGAAGGACGAAGGGGTATGCCGGACTCCTACCGGCTAAAACCACTGGGGCGGTCATCTTCGGCACCTAAGGGAGGCTCCAGGTCCTCGTATGATCACACTAGAGCCGCCCACTGGTGCCACGCCTATTGGCACATCTCGGAGAGGGTGACTGTAAAGCGGTCACCCCCCCAGGGGGATTGTAAAGGATCCCTCAAAGCGTCCCACGGCAGCGCGTGACCACATGCGTGCTACCGTCTTCTCTTGGGTCGCTTGGTGTGGGCACGCAGATTCCCCAATCTACGCACCCGCGAACCCAGAGGTCCCCCACCTTATAGCAATGGCAGGGGTTTTCAGGCGTATCGGAATTAGGCGCCAGAGCGGTTGTTACCCCGGCGCCGTCTCCTTCTTCTTCGAGCGGGATCGGCCCTCTCCCGATCCCGCTCTGCGTTCTCCTTCTGGAGCATGACGCTCTCACAGAAGGAGACCACTGCATTCCAGTTTTCGTGCTCTGCCAACATAGCCGACACTACAGCTGGTAGAGAGAGATCTTGCCCGATCCGATCGACCAGGATCCGCCGCTCGGCGGCCCACGCAGGGCACGCCTCGAGCGTGTGCTGTGCGGTGTCCTGGTCGCTATCACAATGGTGGCATTGTGCCGTGGCCTCGCGGCCTATCCTGTGCAGGTACGCACCGAAACAACCATGCCCGGTGAGCACCTGCGTCAGGCGATAGGTGACGCGCTCGCTCCTTCTGAGCCAGGCTCCGATGCCGGACTCCTACCGGCTAAAACCACCGGAGGGATCATCGTCGGCACCGAAGGGAGGCTCTAGAAACTCGAATAATCTCCATTTAGAGCCACCCGTTGGTGCCACGCCTTTAGGGACATCTCGGAGGGGATGACTGTAAAGTGGTCACCCCCTCTAGCGGAGGGAAGCCGACTGTAAAGAGGCCACCCCCCCAGGCATCTCTCGAGGGGATTGTAAAAGATTCCCCCGAGACCTCAATATGCGCTGTGCTGAGCACACAGCGGTACGTGACTGCATGCGCACCGCTGTCTTCCCGGGGGTCGCTCGGTATGAGCACGCATATTTCCCAATAAGCGCGCTCGCGACCCCCAAGGTGTGTACCTACCTAGCCGTACTCTTGCAATAAGAGATCAATACCAGCAACACAAAGTACGAGTATAAGGCTACTTACCGCAATATTACTAAACAGCGTTCCATACATGAATATGAAAGCCCTTGGATGCTGCTCAATAATTGCATTGGGCGATTTGATGGCCCAAAATATTACAGCAGCCGTCACTATAAACATCGACCATATCGGCCTGACTGCTTCTAAGATAGGGTACCCTTTGCCGGTAAGGTTTTGGTATGATCTGAAATATTAAACAACAAAAACAGCACATTACACCATTATACACTACCAGGGTTGAATCTCGTTTTAAACTCTCTTTAAGTATTGTCGCGGAGTGCCTCCCGCCGTGTTCGTTCCCGGTTAGCTCAACGGCTAGGAGGCTCTCTCCACGGCAGCAAGTAACGGAGTTCAGATAATGATATTGAATGAAACGTATTATATGTACCTATTTTCATATAGATATATTGATATTCACAACTTCAACAGTTCATGCTGATAATTATATAAATTTTAAAATATAGCTTACAATCACAATTTAAGCTAGTAAAAAACAAGTAATTGTAACATTGCAATCAGACTACCTGTCAGAGCGACAGCTGTGTGTCGAACCACTAGCGTTCAGAATCGAATGTGTAATGAAAATGATCAAAATATGAACGATTCGACACCACAATGCTAAATTTGAATAAAGAATGAATCATGAAGTGGCCAGTGATGGAGATAAAAGGTATGAAGTCATGAAAGAGGTTGATTGAAATTAAGATGAAGGATGACTTCGTCACAGCATGATATTTTACGGCTACGAATAGCACCAACCCATCGCATCCCGTGGGTATCGTAAACGGTGACTATGGGATTAGCCGGAGGACGGGCGGTGTGTCCTTTGAGTATATTATTAACGCAACTGTGATCATCAACCCGCCTGTCAAGCGCGAATATGGCAAAACACACCTAGACTAGTCGTAGTAGCTATTTGGGGGAGGCCCGTGTCCGGTAGTGGACTTTATTCGGCTCAAATGTTGATATATCATATGATAAAGTAAAAAAATCTTGAATCAGAAATATAAAATGTGCGACAGTTCGAAATATCATGAATTCATGATATTTAGAAATCTCGGTGGAACGGCTGAAACATTTTTATGTCATGCCATGACACAATGCCGCACTGGTTCACGTTGTAAGCGCCGCGCTTTGGTGATGTCCAACTCCTTAGGTTTTGTGATTATTACTCATTATTGTGATTTGATTGTTTTATTAAGAACATTGCCCCACACTAGGATTTCTCCTGTGTCGTGGGTGCGTTTACAAACACAAATTCCCACACAATACACCCAGACCCCGAACAACAACCTGCAGATCGTACAAATATTGGTTCCATGCGGGAATCGAACCCGCGACCCGGAGCGGAGGAGAATGATACATCAACTGAGCCGCATCGGCCGTCAGCTGCGACGCAGGGGCGGAACCAGGATTTTAGTCTGGGGGGCTCCCAGGTCTAATTTTACGATTTTCAGAGTCATCATTGTTGCTACTAGATCTAAGGTCAACGGCATTCCACAGGGCATGACCCCCTAAGCCCCCCCTCTGCATCCGCTGCACTGCATCATGATGATGTGGCCAAGCTCTAAGACTTCTTTCTTCTAAAATAAAAGTAGCCTAAGTTATTCCTTATAACATCAGATATCTGCCAGTAAAGGTCCCGTCAAAATCGGTTCAGCCGTTTCGGAGATTACCCGGAACAAACAGACAGACAGACAGATGGACAGACAGACAGACGGACAGACAGACATACAGACAAAAATAATTAAAATAGTTTTTTTGTTATATGTAACGTACATACTATCATATGCATTTAGTAAAAAGCTGTTATATTGACATTACAAACAGACACTTCAATTTTATTTATTTGTATAGATAGTGGAGTCCCGGGCACAAAATAGACGACACAATAAATACCCGACTTGCGTAGACTGTCTAATAAATACTCACAAATAGACATTATATATGGCAACAGGGTACGTGGTGATGACCCCCATACTGTGGATCAATAGTTCAAACACCTGCACGAAGCTCATGTCCCTATACGTGTAGATCTTGTAATACTCCGGCCCGTACGCCCCGGCTATCAGGAAGATAAAAGAAGACACCTAAAAAGGAATAATTAGATAGATGAATATGATTTCTGTTCATCATCATATGAGCCAAAGGATGTCCACTGCTGAAAAAATGCCTCCTCCATTAATTTCTACAATAGTGTCATCATTTTGGAGGAAATTTATCAGTACTTACCACGCTTGGCAGGCGGGTTGTTGACGCAGTATGGCTACTGTTCCACAGAATTTCTGTTAGAAAAGACGTTGCTGCCCATCTCTCTGGTTCAGATTCCTTTAGTCGCCTTTTACGAGATCTATGGGAGAAGATGGAGTGGTGCTATATTCTGAATCCAGACACCACAACAATAACACCCCACACCCTAAAATAGATTGCCATATATAATGTCTATTTGTCGTGTGATGCCGGGTTTGTCGTGTGGTGCCGGCTCAGAATACCACCACCCCATCTCCTCCCGTGGGTGTCGTAAAAGTCGACTAAGGGATTAGCTGGAGGATGGGCAGCAGCGTCCTTCGAGTATATTAACAAATCAACTGCGATCGCCAACCCGCCTGCCAAGCGTGGCGTTTATGGCAAAACTCCCCAATGAACACACAACGCACCCATATCGGTCGTTGCGGTGATCTTTGGGGGAGGCCTGTGTCCAGCAGTGGACATCACCACCCTTCGGCCGAAATGATGAATAAAAAAAAATATGAGGGTGGTAAATCCCGGTGTTCTCCCCGTCGCCTATAGTGGCCATTTAGACCCATCTTGTGAGTGACGAGTCACCATCTGTGAATTTCACTAAATAGGTTGAAAGGCAGACGCCGTTGTTCCCGATTTCCTTTAACTGTTCATTCCATATCCCTTTGCAATAGACTTTATCGTTATAGTTTCGATCTCATACAATAATCCTACACCACCGGGGACAATCCGCGACTTAATTTCATGGTGCAGCCATGGAGAGTCCCCGGTTAGTGTCCTATAACATTAGATTAAAATTATCTAAAGGGCCTCTGCGTTTTGGACCCGTATCCTAAAGCCTGACAAAAGACCGGGTTCCTCTTTCCAGAGGCTATTAACGAGTGAATAGAGAGACAGGAAGATAATAAAACCATTGTATATTTAAATATTGAATAAACATTTCTACTCACCCACATACTTAAGTCATAGCTCCATGGTAGGTACAAGGTGCCCGTGTTGTATTTCTCACAGTGACTTACGTAGAAGTTCATCACGATACTTATTATTATTAATAATCCCCTGAAAAATATAGTGTATTTACAAACGTTGTTTATACGTGATGCGTTTTGTGTTGGCTTTACACAAAATAAAGCCGGCAAACACAGCACCGCATAGCTACGATGCACACGAATTCAGCTTCCTTTGCTATGAGCGTATGCTACGTAGCTAAGCCACCACCTCTGATCCCCGCCACAGAAAACGCACAGGGCGTGGGCGCCGACGGAGGACGATGAACGATCTCCGGCCTGCGGGCGACGAACCAAGGGGAGACCGTCGCCCGTGCAGAAACAGACAGGAAACCGTACGGAGATGGGGCCCGTCATACAGTGACGAGCCGATACCTGCCGGAGGTGCGGTCTGATGCTGACAAGACGAATACCTCACCCCCAGCCAGAGGTAAATGGAAGGACACCGTGGGTTTTTGCCGATAAGAGCTCGGCCCCTTCGCTCTTGCCAAGGTGGAGGAAGTCCACGAGGACTTCCCCACGACAAAAGAAAGGCAGCTAAGCCACTGCTACGTACGCCGATGTAAAAATCTGGCCTCATGAATACCGTTAAATCTGTGTAGTCATGATTAATATTGTTTTACACATATTTTTATTATATGAGCAATTTAATTGGATGAATTATTGGTTTCAGACATATTCCGATTGTTGTACGGATTAAGAATACAGCACTGCTCCACCTCTTCCGTGAATGACGTAAAAAGCGACTAAGGGATTCTAAACACACAGGGATGGTCAGCAGCGTCCCTTCTTTGGAACAGCAGCCATACTGCGCTCACTAATCCACCAGCCAAACTTGGTGAGGGCTAGCAAGTTTCGCCCAAAATGATGACACAATTGTGGACATCTACGGGTGAGGCCTAATTCCATTACTGGATGTCCATTAATTTAAATGGTAAGACATATTTTATGAAATATTTTGGATTATTACCTAAAAGTCGATACCGAGAAGTCTGGATCCCTTCCAAAGACGGATATAATAGCATAAGGTATAAGGAACACGATATAGGAATCCAGTCCGTGGTCAAACAGTTCACCCAATGGACCGGAGACGCCTATCCGACGAGCTTGCTTACCGTCGAGCCCATCTGCAAAATATAAGAATAAGAATTATATATACATGAGTAGTGATAGACTAGTGGTAAAACGCTTCCCTTCCATACAGGAGAATCAGAATTCGATCCTGGTCCGCACCTCTGGCTTTTCGGAAATTCGCAAATTTCATTAGAATCCGTTCGAACTGTTGGAGCGTGACGGAGCCTCCATCATACAAACTTTCACATTTATAATAGTAAGTAAGTAAGATATTGATAGTCCGCCCGACAAGCAAAAATGTCGTATATTTAGAGATTTGAGATTTTCAGGCTTCTATGGCCTATAGATTTTAGACCTTACAAAAGTATCACAATACAGAAGAAGGTAAGTATAATAATACAGAATATGTGAGTATAAAGAAACTTTAGGTCTATGTTAGTTCACTAACTTAACTTCACTTCGCATTACGTTCATGTGCATTCTAGTGGCACTTGTCCGCAGAATTGAATTTTCTGAAATTAAGTATTTTAATAAAGTGAAAATGAAAGTTACACTGAATATTATATTCAGTGTTTCTTTCTTCACCGTGATGAACTTAGACGAAAACCCATATAAAAACACACATATCTCAGCAGTATTTTGCCTAATCGAGTGATTCTAAATAAAGCGGAATAATAGGAGCTCGTCTTTAGAAGTTTTTTTTGTCTCCAGAAATTTCAAAGGCTCAAGTCGTAACATTGAGCCTGAACTTGCTATTGCTACTTCTATTCAAAATTGTTAACAAACATTAAATAAAAAACATACCTATTCATTACCACATAAACTTAAAATATTATTTATTTATTTGATTCTGATATTGTATACACGGACATAGGTACATAAAACAAGAACAAAGAAACACACTTAGGTACAGATAAACACATCATGCTCAATTAAATGAGTAAATTAAACTATATAGTTGTGATATACAATGTGTGGTTTGCTCAAATAAAAACTATATATGTAATATCAAGGAAGCAATTTAACAAAATAAAATGGTATGAAATAATATAGTAAGTGAATCTTTGAGGCTTATTACGATTCAGTAAGGCAACTATAATAAAACATTTTTACAAAAAAAAATACCGACTTCAAAACCCCTACACGATATAAAAATATTGAAACCACTGAAAAGGATACAATAACTTTATGAAGTCGGGCGGGGCCAGGTATAAAATATAACTTCTCGTTGGTCTGCATGAACCATATTTGGGGCAGATGTTAAAAAGTTTTTTTTTTGTGTAAATATATGTAAGAATTTTTTCAAATTTGGTTCAGTATTTAACACTAAAAATAAGAATGACTCAAATCGGTTCACCGATCTGAGAGGAATCGAAACCGTTAAGACATCATCTAGATCAAGCACAGTCAAATTAACCTGTTTACTGAAGCTGGTTAAAAAACTACTTAATCAAATTTATATGGGACCAACTCGAAAGAATTCTGCACCAGTTAAAAAAAGAATTGCTTAAATCGGTCCACAAATCTCGGAGTAATCGGAGGCAAACATAAAAAAAAATCGCATCGAATTGAGAACCTCTTCCTTTTCGAAGTCGGTACAAATGTTCTTCGGTTTGGTACTGTAGTCACAATGTAAGTCGATACAATCACTGACGCCATGAACAACTTTGCACCATCTTGCATAAGGGGAATTGGCACCTAAAACCATCCTTCTATGTGCTATGTGGTGAATAAAGTGGTGTGATTAAGCAGCGAGGGATCCTTGATGGAGAACGAAAGTTTAATAAAGCCAACAAACGCGGGAGTCAATTTTTTATGACCATTAACTTGATACCTATATCACTAAAAAGCAAACGAAACCAAAACATAATAGTGCCAACTTCTACTTCAGAAGCAGATATATCTCGGGTACGAACTGGTGTTAAACCAGATAACGCTGAGTCACTCGCGTACCTAACACACGTGGACTTAATTGGGCCAGAAGGTCAAGGACACATGACTCAGAATACGAGTGTTAAATGACTAGACAGTATAGGCATACACTGTAATTCAGTAATAATCATTCATGAAAATTTTGTCATAGAGATGCTTCCTTTAATAGTCGCTGGCGCACGCTTGTCTATGGGGTAATCCGTAAATGTACATTAGGCACAATCGAAACTATAATGCCATCTCTAAAAAAAGTTATCCGAGTGGTGTCCGGATTAAGAATATAGCACCAATCCATCTCATCTCGTGGGGGTCGTAAAAGGCGACTATGGGATTAGCCACAAGATTAGCAGCAACGTCTTTCGAGTACATTAAACAACACAATTGCGATCGCCAACCCACCTGCCAAGCGTGGAGATTATGCCAAAACCCCCTAATGAGCACATGACACACCCAGACCGGTCGTTGTGGTGATATTTAGGGGACACCTTTGTCCAGCAGTGGACTTTATTCGGCTGAAATGATGATGCATGAATGTAAACATTTATTTATTTATTTATTCACCAACATGCACATCAACAATTAAATATAATCATGATCATTCAGATTAAAACGGTATTACATAGGAGTACATGAACTCTGCTAGGGCACTGAAAACATTGGGCAGTTCACATACACACATACAGGTCAAGCTAATTAAAGCGAGTAAAAAACCATTTGCCGTGTGGTGCCGGCTCAGAATGCCACCACCCCATCTCCTCCCATGGGTGTCGTAAAAGTCGATTAAGGGATTAGCCGGAGGATGGGCAGCAGCGTCCTTCGAGTACATTAACAACTCAACTGCGATCGCCAACCCGTCTACCAAGCGTGGCGATTATGGCAAAACCCCCCAATGAGCCCACAACACATCCATATCGGTCTTTGTGGACATCTTTGGGGGAGGCCTGTGTCCAGCAGTGGACTTTATTCGGCCGAAATGATGAAAAAACCAAGCGCTAGTTGAGAGCACTTGGAAAGGCGAACTCTTGCTGGAATCATACAGGCTACAACAGTGAGTTTCCCTGCGTGGAACTACATTTCGTTGGAAACTAGATTAAGAATATAGCTACGCTCCATCTCCTCCCATAGATGTTGTAAAAAGCGACAAAGGGACTCTAAATCCGGAGGATGGGCAGCAGCGCACCCTCTGTGGGACAGTATCCATACTGCGCTCACCAAGCCCGGTGAGTACTGGCAAAATCCCCCCAAAATGATGATGCAGACGCAGCCAAAGGACGCTCACTGCCAAACAAAGGCCTCCCCCATAGATTTCCACAACGAGCGGTTACATGCCACCCGCATCCAACAACTCCCAGCGACCTTCACAAGGTTGTCTGTCTACCTCGTTGGAGGTCATCCCACGTTTTCCAGTGCGTAGTCTCCACTTGAGAACCTTTTACTCCAACGGCTATCAGTTCTACGAGAAATGTGTCCCGCCCAATGCCACTTCAGTTTACTACGAGTAATCCTTTGAGCTATGTTGCCAACTTTAGTTCTTCTACGGATCTCCTCATTTCTTTCATTTCATTCGATCTCATAGAGAAATATCTAGCATATAACTCCCTTCATAGCGCCCTGAGTGACCTTGAGTTTTCTTATGAGGCCCATAGTGAGTGACCACGTCTTTGTAGCATATGTCATGACTGGTAACACACACTGGTTAAAGACTTCGTCTTCAGGTATTACGGTATTGTTTACGATAAGGCGTTGGGAAGTTTCCCGAACAGCCGAATCGGCTTTGACAGTTGACCTCTTTCTCGAAATTAGACCTACCTAACAGGGCTGTTTGTCCCAGGTAGACATACTCGTCACCAACTTCAAGAACATAGCTCACAATAGATATTGGGATGGGCACGACATGGGCATGGCTGGTGACAGGTGTGTTATTGTAAGAGATTCGTCGCTAAGCTAGTAGTGTTTAAACTTTAGACTTTACTTTAGAACTTTAGAAGGTCACTGTAGCTAGTGACATTACTGAGAAGAGAATGAATTAGCATAAGAGACTAAATAACTCTACGTCAGGTGACGAGCGCATTGTGATGCCTCGCCGACCAGTCCTGGGTACCATTCTAATTGTTATGGGCAGGCATGTCGCTTACCACCAGGCGAATGAGACCTCTCGTCAAAAAGTTATGTAAAAAATGGCATTTGACATGACTTTCGTACTTGAACATTAGCAACTATACTTATAACTATATGTCGTGTGGTGCCGGCTCAGAATGTAGTGTGGTGCCGGCTCAGAATACCACCACCGCATCTCCACCCGTGGGTGTCTTAAAGTCGACTAAGGGACTAGCCGAAGGATGGGCAGCAGCGTCCTTCGAATACATGAACAAGTCAACTGCGATCGCCAACCCGTCTGCCAAGCGTGGCGATTATGGCAAAACCCCCCATTGAGTCCACAGCACAGCCATATCGGTCGTTGTGTTTATCTTTGGACTGTGTCCAGCAGTGGACTTCATTCGGCCGAAATGATGATGATGATGGACTATACTTACTTGCTACGTAACTTTTCCATACTTAGGTATAATTATGATTATTAGCTGCATAGCTTTTTGTCCCGAAAACTCACAATCACTAATGACACCTTACAATGATTAATGTTCTTACAGTCGAGTACATTGTTGTCGCAAACATATACCGCATGTAAAAACATTAATAAAAGTAACGGCTCTGGCCTTTGTCATTTTAACGTTATTTTTTGTCTTTTTAGGCTTCCGTACGTCCAATTCAATAACGGCAAACCCTTAAGGGATCACTCATGTGTCTGTCTGTCTGTCCGTCTGTCATAGACAATTTGCTCCGATCCTACTGGACCGACAAAGTTGAATATTAGTACAGTTATGAATTTCTGCAACCCAAACACGAACATTTGACGTAAATAAATGAATTGTGATTTAGGGGGTCACTTTAAGACCCGGATGATGGAATCACCCTCTATCAGGTAGCCAAACAGACCAGTATACCATACTCGCTGTCGAGGCTCGTCACGTCGACCAATTCAATCATACCTTGATCGAGTGAAAATAAATTAAATATCGTTCCAGCTGTTCCTCAGTTAAACATCTTGCAGGACGTTCGTTACTTGGTTTTATGCTTTACGCTAGCTAGCAAAAAGGCTCACATTACACTATTCCGGGCATCCTCGTCGGCGAGGGCGATAGCCCGGTCGGGATATCATCATCATCATCATCATCATCATATCAGCCATTTATACGTCTACTGCTGAACAAAAGGCTTCCTCATAGATTTCCACAATTTATCGTCACTTTGGGGGGTATTTGCCAATACTCACCACTCTTGGCAGGCGGGTTGGTGAGCGCAGTATGGTTACTTTTCCACAGAAGGGACGCTCCTGCCCATCACTATGGTTTGAAGCCCCTAGTCGTTTTTTACGACATCCATGGTAGAAGAAAGAGTGGTAATAATGCTGTATTCTTAATCCAGACACCACACGGACAACGTTTACATATAATAAAATAGTATAACCTCACTTACCTAAATTATAAGCGAGAAATATCAAAACGCCGCACAAAGTAAAAAGCCAGTTGGGTATTTCACAGTCATAATCAATCCTTCCTGGCCTCCCCCCAACCGCATAGAAGTCGTAATCATATACAGTCAGAAGTAGCACGGCAACCACCATACATAAAAACCCAGCAAACGTTATTAAATTCGGAGCTATTGATTTTGGTATAATCTGAAAAAATTAAGAATATGGTAAGTTGAATGTTATGAACAGTTTCGTATTAAGAAAAGCGTGGGTTAAACGTGCGCGCGGCGAAACCTATTTAGAGGACCCGATTGCCTAAGGTAGGTTAACAGCCGTCGCGACGTTCGCTCGGAGGACGCGACTGCCAAACTTTATAGGTTAACAGCCGTCGCGACGTTCGCTCGGAGGACGCGACTGCCAAACTTTATAGGTTAACAGCCGTCGCGACGTTCGCTCGGAGGACGCGACTGCCAAACTTTATAGGTTAACAGCCGTCGCGACGTTCGCTCGGAGGACGCGACTGCCAAACTTTATAGGTTAACAGCCGTCGCGACGTTCGCTCGGAGGACGCGACTGCCGAACTTTATAGGTTAACAGCCGTCGCGACGTTCTCTCGGAGGACGCGACTGCCAAACTTTATAGGTTAACAGCCGTCGCGACGTTCGCTCGGAGGACGCGACTGCCGAACTTTATAGGTTAACAGCCGTCGCGACGTTCGATCGGAGGACGTGACTGCCGAACTTTATAGGTTAACAGCCGTCGCGACGTGCGATCGGAGGACGTGACTGCCGAACTTTATAGGTTAACAGCCGTCTTGACGTTTGTTCGGGGGATGCAACTGCCGAACTTTATAGGTTAACAGCCGAGCGTTGCGAGGCTCGAACGTAGCGGTTGATCGGCGCTAATCGACTTATTACGAGTAGTGTGGTGAGATAATCTCGGCTCAAGCCGATTCTGCGTCGATATATGGGGGATGACCGTTCACACTATATTGAAATGATGACATTTCACTACATGGCACAGTCTCTGAGAAGAAATGCCTAAAGAAACTTAGGTTTAGGTCGTTATTAAATATGGTATAAGTACTATATTGCAATATTGTTGGACAAGTGCACTGGATTTATGACAAACTATATGTGAACAGTGAAGTTAAAGCAAGGGCCAATCCAGGGGGTGGGTGACAGGGGCCATACCCCCCCGCAACTGTGGGATATAGTTGACCTTAGACCTAACATAAAAAATGATCCCTGAAATTATTGAGACCGAGGGTCTTCTGGATTTAAATCCTGGATCCGCCCTTGAGATAAAGTCTGGACGAACGGGGCATAATTTTTTATTGTTCTGCCACGACTTTACCTGCCCTGAGTTGATCAGTCAGTACTGTACTGTATTGATCAGCTCAACCATCTGCAGAGAACCGAAACCCCTCTCCGACATTTGAGTGAGTATGATTTATGTGATTGTTGATTACATTATGTTGTTATTAGCACAAATAAGAGGATGCTGCTGAATTTCCTAAAGTAATTAAAGTAAAAGTAACACATATTCAAACTTCTCAATAAATACTTTAGAAAGTGTGTTTATTTTTAAAAATCAGATAGCACAAATGCTCCCACCCTTTGCGTTAGTAGCCTTCTACGACATCCGGTACAGATTACCCGGAAAACAGATGGCGTAGCTGCTACAGTAACGTAGCTGTGTTGCTACAGGAGCTACGTAAACATGTACTTACTTTGACAATTGTATTCCATGTTGGATGCATCACATACTGACTGAGAGGACTTGTATCTATTGCACTGTACTGAAAAATAAACAGAATGTTATATAACCTTTACACGTACGATCATGGTACACGAATGTTTTTTCATCTGTCAAATCTTGTCCTTTTTTTCTAGACGCTTTTTCAAATCTTCGATTAGTGAGAATAGAGATGCACTGGAATCATGGCGGGGCCCATACATTCATCATCATCATCATCATATCGGCCAAACAACGTCCACTACTGAACAAAGCCCCCCCCCATAGATTTCCACAACTGTGTCATCATATTGGGGGGAATTTGCCAGCACTCGCTTGGCAGACGGGTTGGTGAGCGCAGAATGGCTACTGTTCCACAGAAAGGACGCTGCTGCTCTGGTTTAGAGTCCCTTAGTCGTCTTTTATGACCTCCACGGGAGGAGATCGAGTGGTGCTATATTCTAAATCCGGACACCACACGGATTATTAGTTCTATACATTGATTAGTACAAAATATTACGTATTTTAGAGAAGTTGGAATGGCGTTAAGATTGATATTTGGTTCGTAAAGAATAGCTTTAGGTATACAGTACAATATTTAAAAAACCCAGCAATAAAAAATAAAAAAATGATTTATAACGTTCATTGGGCTAATTTCTGAACGTGACAACATTGTCAGTTGATTAGAATGACACGTTCAGAAATTAACTCATTACCGTTTATTTCTTAGGAATATTATATTAGCTGGAGGATGGGCAACAGCGTCCTTCGAGTACATTATCAATATCGTCAGCGATCGCCAACCCGCTTGCGAAGTGTAGCGAACAAGGCAAAACTCCCCAATGAGCATACTACACATCCAGACCATTCGTTATGTCAATCTGTGGGGGAGGTCCAGCGGTGGATTTTATTCGACTGAAATGTTGATGATGAAAAATATTTTTAATGCCGAAAGTTATTTTTTAGGGACCAAGTAAAAATCTTCTTCGTGTCGATGGTTCAAACTATGCCAGACCAAAACTTTGTCGAAGTGTGGTTAGCTTCGGTTAAGTGTTTAATGGTACAGGGGTCAGGGGTTTGTTGGATAGGTAGAATAATAAGGATCAACAGTAAAACTATCCCAACTTCTCTAAAACTCTTTATTTTTGTGTATAAATCCTGCCATGAGACTTAGTTTTCTATTAAATTACAATACAAGCGAGACAAGCATTTTAAATGTCGGATTACGGACGCAAAAATTTAAAGGGTGCCATTAGCCCAAATCTGCTGTAAATATCATTTTATTTAACATAAATAGTGTTTTATTGGTTGAATAACATTAGTCGACCAATAATACATATCATAGCGGTTTGGAGGTTTCAGGGGTTGCTTCTTAAGTACTTGGTTGTAGATTCAAAACCTGGCATGTATCAATAACTGCGCTACGTGTCGCGGGTTCGATTCCTGCACGGAACAAATATTTGTTTGATAGTTGTTTTGGGTCTGGATGTATGCGTGTGAGATTTATGTCTCTAAACTGTAACCACGATTCAGGTGAGAGAGAATGGTTTTTTAACAACAAAAAATTCTTAATTGTATAGACACACTTAGAAGACTCCATGAGTGATCTTGTAGTTGTAATAGTTTCAATTTTATTTAGACATTTGTAAGGTAAATTTATTATGGAGTATAAGAGAAGATATTATTTATTTGTTCTTCTTCTTCTTCTCTTGGATTATGGCTTCTGTAGAGTATCTTCCACAACTTCGCCAATGTCAAGTATAAGGCAACGTCGTACGGTGTTTAGAATATTACATCTTTACGTATTCATCAAATATTTCTCAAAAATGAAAATAATTCTAAAAATATGTCGGCAACGTCGTACGGTTCAATTGTTTCTTTTTCTATTTTTGATCTATCTCTTTATTTGTTAAACATGGTGTACATACAAAGCATGCAAGTTATTAAATAGACAAAAATGTTCTGTCATGTTCAGCCACATATTTTGGCGTACAAATTAATGAGAGATGGTGCTAAGTTAGCCGCATAGTATGTTGAATTAAAAAGTTACAATTCCACATTGTTACTAGCATTAACGCATGCGAATTTAATAACAATAATTCGTGAAACGATTTTTGTAAATTAAATTTGAATGTGTTGAAATTATATTGTCTTTTGTCTCATCATATCGGCCATTTATACGTCCACTGCTGAACAAAGGCCCCCCTCATAGATTTCCACAACTAAGTCATAATTTTGGAGGGTGTTTGCCAATACTCACCACGCTTGGCAGGCGGGTTGGTGAGCGCAGTATGGCTACCGTTTCACAGAAGGGACGCTGCTGCCCATCCCTCTGGTCTAGATTCCTTTAGTCGGGATAATAACCGCGGGAGGAGACCGAGTGGTGCTAAATTCTTAATCCGGACACCACACCGACAGTTGTCTTTTGTTTATTACATTATAAAATTATAATCATTTTGGAATTATATACAAATAAATTACAACATAATTGCAAAAAGCGTACAACTCACCCCCGGCTAGAGGTAAGAAAAAGGACACCGTGGGGTTTTAGCCGGTTTGAGCCCGGCATGCCCCTCCGCCTTTCCCAAGGCGGAGGAAGTCCAAGAGGATTTCCCCAGGTTAAAAAAAAAGAAGTGTTGACATATTGAACAGAAACGAAGTCACTCAAAATGGGCCTCATAAAAAGCGCAAGATCACTCAGTGAGCTATGGAGAGAGTTATGCTTGATATTTCTCTACGAGATCGAATTCTATTCTATAGAGGAGATCCGTAGAAGAACTTAATTTGCCGACATAGCTGAAAGGGTTAGTAAGCTAAAGTGGCAATGTACGGGGCACATGGCTCGTATAACTAATGGCTGTTGGGCCAAAAAGGTTCTCGGGTGGAAACACACCGGAAACCGCAGCATGGGATGGCCACCAACGAGTTGGACAGATGACCTGATGGAGGTCGCTGGAAGTCGTAGCATGCGACCGGCATGTAACAGGTCCTCGTAGAAACCTATGTGGGAGGCTATTGTGCAGCAGTGAACGTCCTTCGCCTGATATGATGATGAGAATTTAAAACTACCTGATTCATAAAATTCAACCTCTATAAAGTTCACAGATGAGTGCATACATATTGAATAAATTTACATAGTTATTAGATTATTGTTAAATAGAATTCTGGTCATAATCCAGAATAGATAAAGAATATTTACATAATTGAAATAAAATATATGAATTAATGATGCATTTTACACTTCTTAAGTTAATAATGAAATGAAATTAAAATGTAATGAAATAAGATGAAACATTAAATAAAATAAAGATTGAGTCAGAAATCCTCTGTTGACCGTATCTCTCTTTCTCTCTGTCATTCATAATGTCAAATTAGCATTAACAACGTAGACAGAGTTAGCGAGATTGATTATAGATAAGACATGCGTTTAACGTTACTGTCTATAGGGAAATCAAAACACCTGTACTAGTGCTACCTCTGGCGGATCTTTTTTAAATCTTCCAAGGAAACAGGCTAATTGGCGGAGTTACTTACAGGGCAAAATCAACAAGAGAAAAATCCTACGTACGTTCAATATAAAACGAGAAGTAAAGATAAAAAAAAATGAAACGTCTAGGATTCTAAAGCATCACGAGCTGAAATTGCTACCTTATACAAATACTTCTTCCGTGCAGGGAACCCGCGATTCAAAGCGTAAAAAGGCCATCGCTTGATGAAATATGTTTAATTTAGTCTTGATTCAGTAATTACACTTTGCCAGAATTTAAAGTTAGCAAAAGAAAATCTTACCTTATATTTATTAAATCCTTTTAAGTGCTCCTTCGATAAATATTCGTAGTCGAACATTTTGGACACAACAACACTAGCTAAAAATTACTGAGAAAATGAATAGCATAATACAAAATGAAAAAAACAACACACAAGTAAATTTAATCGTCATGCCTAACAGAATCTATGCGATGATAATCACAAAAATAAAAACAATGGAACAAAAATAGCATAATTAGTTTGAATAGATATCAGCCATGACCTCAAAGTTTGTTTACGAAATTATGTTTTGTAATTCCACTTATTTTAATATTATAATTTAACAATTTAAAGCGGATTATAGATTTTTGTTTAGCTTGATTTTTCGAACACGCTGCAGTGTTCGTTGTCGCAAGATGATCTCTTGCACCACGCATAGGTAGCGAGTCAGGCGTTGTCGTTATATGGCGGGTAGCCTCGGGAGTCTGCGTGCTAATACCGAGTGACCCCGGGAAGACACCGGTGCGCACGTACACTTCGGGGGATCTTTTACAATCACCGCGATAAGTGCTTGGAGGGCGGCCTTTTCACAGTCGCGTTCCCTATGCTAGAGGGGATGTTCGCTTTACAGCCATTCCCTCCGAGGTGTGCCCAAAGGCGTGGCATCATGGGCGGCTCTAGTGTGATCTTACGAGGATCTGGAGCCCCCCTTCGATGCCAAAGATGACCGCTCCAGTGGTTTTAGCCAGTAGGAATTCGGCATGTCCCTTTGCCCTTCCTCGGGGCGAAGGAAGTTCATGATGAGTTTTCACTGGGGACCTATACTTGCTGGGAATTATAAGTAATAGAAATTGGCATTAGAAAATGTCATAATATATAATAAAACACTTTTAAACGATGTAATCATCGCGTATATCATAGATTTTTGTTTTCCTGGCGTTCGTGGTAGTAGGATGATATCTTATGATATCTACATTACTTATTCCCGAAAGCACAGGCCCCCTACTCGCTACCGATGGATGTGTAGGAGACAATTAAGGGATTATGTAGATTTGGGGGATACCGGATTAAGAATATAGCGACACTCCATCTCATTTCCCGTGGATGTCGTAAAAGGTGACTAAGGGACTCTAGGCAAGAGGGATGCTACGCCTGCTAAAATTGGTGGGTATTGGGGGTATTTCCTCGAAGCTAATCGGTGTATTTTTCGACGGTCATAACTTCTTTCTGGATAACTACTTCTGCTATCTAATTTTCAGGATTATGGTTTTTTAGCTCTATTTTACGTTCCGTGTCATCATCATCTACATATCAGCCAAAGGACGTCCACTGCCTTCCCCATAGATTTCCAGAACGAGCGGTCACAGTCGCCCTTTTTTACCCCAACGGCCATCAGTTCTACAAGCAATGTGCCCCGCCCATTGCCACTTCAGTTTACCAATCTTTTCAGCTATGTTAGCAACTTTTTTCCGTGTAGTGCCTGGCAAAGAATAGATCACCCTTCTCCAAAAGGTCGTAAATGGTGACTAAGGGTTGATATCAAGACCATGGGCAACAACATCCTCCCGTCTGATAATAGCACCATTATTATTATTATTTATTTATTTGGGTTCACTGCTCCACGTGCCGAGCATGGTGATTATGGCAATATCCCCGATGACCATGGATTGTAGTGATCATTTGGAGGCCCACGCTCAGCAGTGGACGTTTACGGACAGATGTTTGTGCGCCACTCTTTCAGTATTAAGTGATCAGTGTATGTTCACAGGGGGGGACGCTTCTGCCCACCCTCAAAAACGAATCTAATCTGTAAGTCTCCTTTTACATTTTTCTTTCTTTCCTGTGATTAGTGGCCAACCTTGCGTCAAAGTTGTTCAAGCTGCTCAAAGGCCTCCGACTTGTACTAGCTATTGCCGTATATACATACTATAGTGACGCAACTGGGACCGATAATTTTACATGCCCGCTGTGTGTTGTGGGTGCGTTCACAGACATAAATTCCACACACAACACACCCAGATACGGAACAAATACGGTGCGGGAATCGATCCCGCGACACGCAGCGCAGCAGCCGGCTGTATCGGTCACTGCACCAACCGTGCCGTCTATAGATCCCACTATGTTGTCACCCATACATTGACTGACTGCGCCCAGCGTTGCTTAACCACACCGATCATTCGATTCGTATTGACGGAAAGAGACAGAAGTTTATTATTTGTCAGGAACCACTTTAATACATTTATTCACGGTCACAAAGTAAATATTGAAATCTAAATTACGACATAGGAATGAATAATTCAAGCGAGTTTAGTATGACCTCATAGAATAATGACATTGTAGGAGTATTGTCACACAATATATATCAATGCAAATGTCTTTTTTTGTTTGTCCAATGTAAATTCTTCATGAAATTCCTCCGCCCTGGGGAAAGGCGAAGTTTTTATTGCCCCCCGTGGAAATTCTACTTGAACTTCCTCCGCCGCGGGAAGGATGGAAGGGCATGCCGGACTCCTACCGTCTAAAACCACTGGAGCGGTCATCTTCGACACCTAAGGGGGGCTCCAGGTCCTCATATGATCACACTAGAGCCACCCACTGGTGCCACGCATATAGGCACATCTCTGAGAGGGTGACCGTAAAGCGGTCGCCCCCTCGGGAATGCCGGACACCTATCGGCTAGGCATACGGCTAAAACCACTGGGGTGGTCATCTTCGGAACCTCACGGAGCTCCAGTACCTCGTATGACCACAGTAGAGCCGCCCACTAGTGCGACGTCTATAGTCACATCTCGAATAAGGAGACTTTAAAGCGTTCACAGAAGTATATAGTTTTTGCAGATCGCTGCCACAAAGTAGATAAGTACCTACCACTGTTGTCACAAGCGCGTAACCTTCATACCAGCAAAATGACGTCCACTGCTGAACAAACGCCTCCTTCATAAACGACGGGCTATATAGGAGTGTATGCTATATATGTTATTTTGGGGGGAATTTGCCAGTACTCACTACGCTCGACAGGTGGGTTGATGAGCGCAGTATGGCTGCTGTTCCACAGAAGGGACACTGCTGCTTATCTTTAGTTCAGGTCCAGGTTTAGAGTCCCTTAGTCGGCTTTTAAAACATCTACGGGAGTGGCGCTATATTCTTAATCCGGATACCGTACGGACCCGGACGGATACCAGTGGGTCAAACACGAATATCTTGACGTATAGTAACGTAAATGTAACGCTAATGTGAGTGAATTTTGAACTGAAAATACTTGATTAGCACATTTTTTTAATTTAACTTTTTATCTATCTATACATTATACAAATAGTGTTTGTCGCATAAGTTTAAACGAAAATGCTATAGGATAGTTGTATTTTATATTCCAAATTCACTTACATTAAAGTTACGATTACGATACTATACGTCAAAGTATTCGTGCTTTGCTCTAGTGTGATCATACGAGGACCTGGAGCCTCCCTTAGGTGCCGAAGATGATGGCCAGTGGTTTTAGCCGGCAGCAGTCCGGCATAATACTTCGGCCTTACACAGGGCGAAAAAAAGGCCCTTACATTCGCTGTAACACACAAGTGTATAAAAAACTTCGTGTACCTATTTTCGTCACACATAATTAATTTACTTTTTAGTGCAGAGTGCAGTGGTCACAAGTATAATAGAGCACCAACTGGTCGCTTAGTGAATGGTGTCATATCCGTGACCATTCAAATGGTTACGCATTACCTATCGAACATCTTTCTAAATATTATTACTGAGGTAAGACAATCTTATACAAGCCGCAACTTAACATGTACAATATAAAAATTATCACTGTATACACTCTGACACTGTAACCTCAAAAGGCAAATATTAATTAAGAACAAGAGAAGAAATGAGAGAAATAAAGACACAATTACATTACACACGTGTTTCCACTGTTTACTGTAACAAATACTGATAACTTACTATCAAGGTAACTGAATGATACCCGATTATTAGCGGTTTAATCAGTGAAGACGTAAGAGACATAGATTAAAGAATAGGGCAGACGTGATAAGACGTGTTTGTTCTAAATGCCAATAATATTACGAATGTCATATTTTTGACATTCGCAAACGCGAATACGAGTGCGAATGTTTGAAATGTGGATGTACGAATGCGAATGTTCATGAATATCCACTTCTGCATGAATAAACCATTCATACTCTTCAGAATGAAGAATGAGTTTGCAGCTCCGAGGTACACCAATTATGTGGAATATGTTTTTCCGCAAACAATGACTGTCATGTCATGGCGATTTATTCGCGTTAAGTATTGCCATATCTTACTTATCGTTTTTGTATTTGAGTACAATATTTTTTATTTATCACCCCCTCAGCCCCTTTCTTGCATAGCATGCTGGACTCCTACCTACTAAAACCACTGGAGCGGTCATCTTCGGCACCGAAGGCGGGCTCCAGGTCCTTGTAAAATCACACTAGAGCCGCCTATGGCACCACGCCTTAAGGCACATCTCGGAGGGGTTGACTGTAAAGCGGTCACCCTCTAGCCCAGGGCAAG
Source organism: Diloba caeruleocephala (assembly GCA_947459985.1). Classification (NCBI taxonomy): domain Eukaryota; kingdom Metazoa; phylum Arthropoda; class Insecta; order Lepidoptera; family Noctuidae; genus Diloba; species Diloba caeruleocephala. The sequence goes on along the minus strand of OX381627.1, from coordinate 5,799,442 downwards.
CAAATGTAAAAAGGTTGCCCCCCAGGCACAGCCTCGCTGTGCGCGACGGTCGCTGTTTGTCACGGTGGCACGTGACCACGTGCGCGCCGCCGTCTTCCCGGGGATCGCTCGGTATGAGCATGGAAAATCCCTAATCTGCGCGCCCGCAACCTCCGAAACTTGTCGCGTTCTACACAACACTCACATTCGCAAAACATTCGAATCGAATCGAAATGGGGGAATGTTTGAAATAAAGCGAATGCGAATGCGAACCTCGTAACGTCCCAGTAGTACACATTTTTGCATTTTGCAAGTACCTGCAATCGCAAGCAAGTCAAAAAGGGAATCTATTTTAAAATTTTGAAAGAATTTAATTTTGTTAAGTATTGCCTATCGACATATGTATTCTGCCTATTACTGTCCTACTGCTATGCACGGCCTTTGCTCACGATGAGAAAGGTTAGTCCTTCGTCCACCACGCTGGCTTAGTGCGGGTTGACGGACTACACACACTATTGAGAACATTTTGGAGCCCTCTCAGGTGTGCAGGATTCCTAACGATGTTTTCCTTCACCGTTAACGCAAGTGATAATCAAATTCTGATCCGTACATGAATCTGAAAAGTCAGAGGTGCAGGCCGGGATTGAACTCACACCCTCTTGTACAGAAAGCAAGCGTTTAACCACTAGGCTATCACTGCTATTTGTACAGGCATTGTATACAGTATTTCAGGATTTCAATCATTGCTACTTTTAAAATTCACTGCCTGCTTAATACCTCTACATTTATATGAATGAATGAATCTTTTATTTGAATACAGTACATTGAGACACAAAATGTACAAAAAAACATAAGAGATAACAAGAAACAGAAAAAAAAACGTATAAAAGTAATATACAACAATGTTCCTAAGTATGTGTCTCAAAACTGGACAAATAGGTGTCCAGATCAGCTTAATAGCAAGTGCTTGCCGCTGGTTATATTTACATGTATGATATCTACATATTTATGGTCGTGACTGTACACTGCCTTGTTTGTACTAAAGATAAAGATAAAAATACGTTTTATTTGCGTTAAATCATTTACAGGCACTTCTGAATAGTAAGACTTTAGTTGCCGCGTTCCAAGATGTAGATTTCCTATGGAGAAGAACGGGCAAGAAACTCCATGGTTACACTTTTTTTTAAATCATAATAATTGTTAAATATGTTTGACTACATTGTTCTCAACTTAAAAATTATGTGAGAACAATGTAGGAGAAAAGAGTAAACTTCTTAAAAAGTCTACAGTCAAGCCTGATCTTAATATTTACTAAGGTTTATGACTACATTCTGATAAAAACTTTGCTAATTGCGAACCTGTAGGATTTGTAGTATCAATGTTATTGGTACTGGACCATAAACACCAGCGTTTCCAAGCCACCTCGTAAGTTTTTAAGGTAGACTGTCGCCATGAATTTTTAAGTAATACAGTTGTTCAGCGTTCCATGTTTTTATCGCCTCCGACCACCCCCACATTTCCAGACCTCGAGAATGATGCTCTCGACCTTCGGAGGTGGAACGGTTTTTCAACATTAAAGGTGCTGCAATCGCTCGGGATTTGAGATCCGCGCGCCAAAAGCCTGATGCGTTTCTCTTTATAATGGATTGTCATCAAGTCCAGCTGGACCAGGTTCTCCCAAGTAAGTGAGTAAGAGGTACCTTGAAATATAATGAAGATATTCCCGTGTTAATAACAACATCCTACGATCACCAATCCAACTGTGATTATTGCGATGTCGGTATAACCACACATTTTAGTGACCATCCGGAGGCCAATATCCAACAGTGGGCATTTACAGGCTACGTGCCTGTGTATGTGTAGCAAATATGCTAGTAAGTTAAAGAAATAGTATATATAGAGAGAATTATAAAGAGAAACGCATCAGGCTTTACACAAAGTGTTTGGGAGTACTGTCTATTGGGATTGGTCAGCTTAATTCTGCCATGACAATTTAGTCATAAACTCCTGACTCACCTAAATCAGTCAACGGGAATATTTCTAATTGTAGTGCCTCTATATATATATATATATATATATATATACTCTATATGTCAACAGTCTATGCCGATACTCTGAATTATTTTTAAATAATCCGATTTCTTTTAAATTAAACGGCAGGTGAAACCGCGGGGCATAGCTAGTTTTTAAATATACTAAATTATTGTCGCCATCTGGGTATAGGTTATCGTATATCACCTTGTAGATAGCTCTTCGATAGATTAATTATCAATAAAATAAGTCATTAGGTGCAGTTTGATAATAGGTACTTATAGGCCTACTATTTCTTTAACTTACTAGCATATTTGCTACACATACACAGGCACGTAGCCTGTAAATGCCCACTGTTGGATATTGGCCTCCGGATGGTCACTAAAATGTGTGGTTATACCGACATCGCAATAATCACAGTTGGATTGGTGATCGTAGGATGTTGTTATTAACACGGGATGGTGCTGTTGCCCATCCTCTTGATATCAACTCTTAGTCGTTATTTACGAGACACAGGGAGGGGGGGAAAGGTGGTCTATTCTTTGCCGGCAACCATGCGAAAAAATAACATAATATCATTTACGCAATACACTAGTCTTCTTCGTCGTGTCGAAGGTATATTACATTAAATGTCATTTTCCCAGAATGCTGCCACCCCTAAAGCGTTAATAGTGGCAGAGCATAGATTGCTCAGAGTGCAGGAGCTGGGGCATGATGAGCAGGGCAGTACGAGTAGATGGGACATTCTCTGGGGGACAATGCCGCATCTACATCCCGCCACGGACAGCAACCGGGACCAATTATTTTACTCTGAACCACTGAAACCTCAATACCACAATGCGGTGACCCATACATATACTGACTGTGCCAAGCGTTGCTTAACTTCAATTATTGTTTTCCGATCAGTGAGTGCAACAGGCTATGACCGCCTCAGAATATGAATAACATCAAGCTCATAGCCAGTAGCATTCACTAATCGGTAAACGATTGGCCAGGTTAAGCAACGCTAGGCGCGGTCAGTCTCTGGATGGGTGACCGCATAGTGGTATTTCAACTGAGCGTCTCCGTGCTTCGGAGGGCACGTTAAATCGTCGGTCCCGGTTGTTGTCGTTAAGCCAAGTCGGAGGCCTTTGGGCGGCTTGAACAACTCTGACACAAGGGTGGCCACTAACCATACGAAATATAATACACCAAGTTTTGGAAAAAATCATAATACGGTGCAAAAAAATCAAGTGCCGTAATTGTTTCAGCCAGCAACAAATATTGGTGATTATGTTATGTATTTATGCCGGCTCAGAATGCCACCACCCCATCTCCTCCCATGGGTGTCGTAAAAGTCGACTAAGGGATTAGCCGGAGGATGGGCAGCAGCGTCCTTCGAGTACATTAACAACTCAACTGCGATCGCCAACCCGCCTGCCAAGCGTGGCGATTATGGCAAAACCCCCCAATGAGCCCACAACACGTCCATATCGGTGGTTGTGGTGATCTTTGGGCGAGGCCTGTGTCCAGCAGTGGACTTTATTCGGCCGAAATGATGATGTTAATATATAGCACCATTCCATCTGCTCACGTGGATGTCGTAAAAGGTGATTATATGACTCTAATTCAGAGTAATAGGCAGCAGCGCTCCATCTGTGGTACAGCAGTCGTTCTGCTCTCATCAATCCTCTTTCCAAGCGTGGTGAGTATTGACAAATTCTCCCCAAAATTACGAAACACGGCATGTAACCGACTGGTCGGTCCTTTGTTCAGCAGTGGGCGTCTTTAAGCTGATAAGATGATTATGATTATCCCGAACGGGCCCTACCTTTTTTTTATTTTATTTTATTGATGTCCAGTGGGAATTCTACATGGAACTTCCTTCACCCCGGGGAAGGGCGAAGGGGTATGCCGGACTCCTACCGGCTAAAACCACTGGAGCGGTCATCTTCGGCACCGAAGGGGGCTCCAGGTCCTCGTAAGATCACACTAGAGCCGCCCATTGGTGCCACGCCTTTAGGCACATCACGGAGGGGATGACTGTAAAGAACGGGCTCTACCTATCAAGCATTCCTGACCCGTTCTCTTCTAGAAAACGAACATCTACACAAATAAATAAAATTGAAGTGTCTGTTTGTAATGTCAAAATAACAACTTTTTACTAAATGCATACGAAAGTATGTACGCTACATATAACAAAAACACTATTTTTAATTTTTTTGTCTGTCTGTCTGTCCGTCTGTCTGTTTGTTCCGGGTAATCTCCGAAACGGCTCGACCGATTTTGACGGGACCTCTACTGGCAGATAGCTGATGTTATAAGGAATAACTTAGGCTACTTTTATTTAAGAAAAATAATTATTGTTCCGCGTAAAAAAATGAAACCCTTGAAATCCAATATATATTCTATGTCAAGTGTCTATGTCGAAGTACTCTAAATTTCTTTTAAATTAAACGCGGGTAAAACCGCGGTTCCCAGCTAGTCTACAATATATTCATATCAAGATGGCCATTCATATCAAGGTATCGCCAATCGGCTCGCATGATGAGTTGTAAAATCTTTGTTAACAAATTATTTGTAAAACTCTTCAATTGGTTTTCCGCACTACAAGTCGTCGTTTTAGCCAGATAAAGTCCATTACTGGACACAAGCCTCCCCAAAGATCGCCACAATGACCGGTATGAGTGTCGTGTGCTTATTGCCATAATCGCCACGCTTGGCAGGCGGGTTGGCGATTGCAGTTGAGTTATTAATATACTCGAAGGACGCTGCAGCCCATCCTCCGGTTAATCCCATAGTCGCCTTTTATGACACCCACGGGATGAAACGTGTTGGTGCTATTCGTAGCCGGCATCACACGGCATACAAGTCGCGGGTTCGATTCTCAAATGAAATAAGTATTTGTATGGCTATTGTAGTTTCGGATCTGGGTGTTAGTGAATGTGAGATTTGTCTGTATACTGGTGTGTAGGTGTCCACAATATAGGGGAAATGCTAGTGAGGGGAATGATAAAAATAAAACAACTTACACCGATGTGATACCTGAATTTTTTTTATGGAGTTTATAATGGATTTTCAAACGATTCAGTGATGGCCTTTTCACTATTTTGTTCTAGCCTCTGCAATGCGGATGGCGTCAATAATACTGGAGCTGCATACGCCACAAAACTATATACATGAACACATAATATATCTATGCTAAACGGTATAACTCATGCCACATCGCAACACATTCGACAAATTAACAGATGTCTATTTTCATGTGTCATATATCATAGTGACGAGAATTAATGGCAGCATCCATTGCAGTAATGCATCAATTAACGGTGCTGCAAAATGAGTGTGCTAATTTTTATTCACATGTCTCGTCTGGCAGCCGATTAAATTGGCTGTCTTTATTAGTACAGTTCACGCTTGGAGTAGTAGAGCTAGAAATTACGTGCTAGTTAGCTATCTCGTATCTAGAATTGAGTCTAGGGTTTTCTCATCTCTTTTGGGTCAGCAACGTGGTGACTCTGAAAGTTTTAGAGCTGGCCAGAAAGAAAAGTTGCAGAATGAAAATTTATATAAATTTCGAATATAGAAATCCTTGGAAAGCTGTAGATATACATTTTATGTTTAGATTAATATCTATCACATTGCATTCATATGTCAATTTGTTTCTACAAATTGGCGGCAATTTAAGAAGTGCGTGTCCTGCGTCTATATGAATTTGGAAAAACAATTGAAAACCGTACGACGTTGCCCACATATTTTATAGATTTTTTTCATTTTTGATAAATGTTTTATGAATATGTAAAGATTCGTTATTTAAAAAACCGTACGACGTTGCCTTATACTTGACATTGGCGAAATTGTGGAAGACACTACAGAAGCCATAATCTAAGAGAAGAAGAAGAAGAAGAAATTTATTTGACTAGCAAACATTTTTGCTCCATTATTTATTACGACTTTCGTTGGTCAATCAACAACTATGTCATGATAGACTTCGATTGGCGTTTCATGATGAAGCCCCAATTTGTGCCAGTGTTTATAACTGGTTTAATGAGTTTAAACGTGGTCGCCATCTCACTGATGATTTGCGCGAAGGACGTCCTTCTACGGTGACCACTGGAGATATCGTAGCAAATAGTTACATTATAAGAACTTACAACTAGTAAAACAAAATGTATACATATAACAATGCAACCCATGTTAATATTTTTATGTTGATTTCGATTTCCAAATCTTCTGAGAAGCAATCAGTATGAAATTCAGTTTCAAAAAGCTTAAAGTACCTATTAAGTGGGTTACATTTTAAGCGTTTAGTTTGTAATGAGGTGTGACACAAGATTTTGAACTTTTTGTGTATACATTTACGTCGTAGTTTGCCTCAAAAATAAATTGTTTTTCTTTCTTTCTTTTCTATCTATCAAGTTTAAGGCGTTCTATCAAAATTATACGTGGTTTCACAGATTAAGTTTTTTTTTTTTTTTGAAGCGTTGCCCCACAGTAGGATTTCTCCTGTGTCGTGGGTGCGTTTACAGACACAAATTCCACACACAATACACCCAGACCCGGAAAAACTACCTGAAGATCATAGAAATATTTGTTCCGTGCGGGAATCGAATCCACGACCCGGGGCGTAGCAGCCGACTGTAATAGCCACTGCACCAACTGTGCCGTCATTGACGTGACGTGGCATATTTCACCGTTAAGGAACGGCAGAGCTCTCTTTCCCTGGGTTTTAGCACAGTGGAGCAACCTAATGTGTGATAAAATCGCCGTACTTAGATCACCAATCCGCCTGCTAAGCGTTGATTTGACAACGTCTAACTGAACGTTTGTAGCAATAATTAGGAAACATGAGTTCAGTACTTGAATTTTTAGAATTATAATAATGAACAACATGCAAAATCATTTTTCCGCAGGAGGATTGCAAGTCAGACGTTAAATTGAATAAATGATTGAATACCAAAAGTAATGCTTAATTTAATAAACTGTGGATAATGTGGTTGGTTAACCATAACTATTCTAAATATTCGTGCGTAAATGTTTGTCATTTCTTAAGGAAAATTAATTAAGTACCAATTTGGTGGAAACAAACACCTCTCACTCTCCTAAGCTGGAGACGTCAGCATCGCCAGATGATACTCAGTCTATAGTCCGTAAAAGTCTCCGAAATAGTACACAAACTATGGCAGAGTACACAAAAGTATTTATTTTCATAATTTAGTGTAGGAAGTACATATAACATAACACAGACTACATAGGTAAAAGATTAAATAGGTCTTGAGAAAAGTGAGCTTCAGAATCTCGAGAAAACCGCGACAAAAGTCAACAACAAAGCTACTTTTTCCCAAGAATAAGGATTTAGATTAGTATCAGCAGCGTACAGGTATGTATGTGTTACACTGTTCTTACAGTCTATGTTGCCTGCGTTTAAAATAAGCTGTAAAAAAATTGCAGCCTTACAAAATTACTTTGAGTACACAAACAAGACCGAAAGTACGCAAGTACACATAGGACTGAAATAGTACACAATTCGTACTATTCGTACCCTTCTGGCAATTCTGGGAGACGTAAATGTAACAGCACGGACGTGTAAATTTGGCTGAATAAGTACTAGGATTTAATGAAAATATTAGAGATTATTGTGCATGTATATGGATAGTAGCTCAGTGCGCATGCGCGGGTTCAATTTACACGGTTTAGGTTATTAGTGCGACTGCCAGCTAGCCGAATATGATACCAGACCGCATGTCTGGTGTTACTTAATGATCACATCCCAGTTATAGCATCCAGGCTTAATGTTACAGCAGTGAAGGAGACATTATTGTTACGGCCTTCATTTTGTATTGAAATGTATTCATATTGTAAAACAGGTCACGCTTAACATTACCAAGTAAGCCTTCCATACTGCGCTAAAAGAATTTCGATGTTTAAATAATATCAAAACATATGCATACAATCCAATCTAGTATTTGATCAGTCATACGTCGTCCATACCCACTGTTAGACATGCCGTACGCAATCATTGATTCTACGATAAATCAGACTCTTTCTAACTTAAAGCGTAAAAAACAGCCTTTGCTTATGGTTACCTTGCTTCTTTGGAACACCGTTTCTGTTTGACTAAATAGTTCTAAAAGTCAAGAAAACTGCATATAATAGTGTGGAGTTGTTACAGTTTGAGTCATTATAATGAGACAATAATTATTTAGGAAACCACCACATGAAAAATGTTCGGCAACATGTTTAATATCATTCCGCAGTCTACTTTTACCACCAACTTTCGAAACAGACAGGATACACCCTTAATTATACGAGAAGACACCCATCCCCATCCAAAATTACTCGTAATTTAGTCCAAAATAGTGGCACGCGCGCAGCGCAGACATTATCGGCGAGTTTCGGATTTCAAATTACGCGCCGGTATCGGGTAGCGCCCTCGACGTTGCTATGGCAACGCACAGGTGTTGTATTGATCTCCCGCCGGCTCATGTACGCCTGGTAGTTTGGGAAAAAGTACTGATGCTTATTTTGGTGAAAAACATTAATTTTCTTGTTATGAGAAATGTAACCGCATTTATATAACACGTCGACAGATTAGTTATATTTGAGATTGTGCTATGGAATTAGGTAGTTATAATAATTTTAGTCGGTACCTTATCTATTTGACAACCCAATTTACAGTCCCATTACACACTATCGGTAGAAAACTTTTTAGTATATACTTATGTATGTTATCATTTTGGATTTGCCTCAGTCACTCAAACAAAACCTTGTCTTGGTAGGACAATGAATTTACTTACTGTACTCACTGCCTCTGACTGAAGTCGAAAAAAGTGCACTTTTTTGTTAAGAATTTATTTTTAACTAGCTGAGACCCGCGGCTTCACCCGCCGTTTATTATAAAAGAAATTGGATTTTTATAAATAATTTAGAATACTTCGGCATAGACATTTGACATAGAGTATATATATTGGATTTCATGGGTTTTCATTAGTTAGCGCGGAACCCTAATTATTTTTCTAAAATAAAAGTAGCCTAAGTTCATCAGCTATCTGCCAGTGAAATTCCCATAGAAATCGGTATAGCCGTTTCGGAGATTAGCGTGACAACCAGACAGCTAGACAAAAAAATGAATAGGTTTTTTGTTGTAGGTACCGTATACACTTTCAGATGCAATTAGTAAACACCTGTAATCTTGACATTACAAACAGACACGTTAATTATTTTTTTCTTATGTTTAGATTAAGGCATGAAATTAATGCAAATATTTAGATAAATATTCGTAAAGCCATGAGAGTTTATGTAGTATAGAGGAAACGACGCCGATATACTGATACGATGTACATTGTAATGGCAAGCGTGGATGTGGCGCGACGAGGTGCAGAGAGCCGACGATTCACGAGGCTGGCCGAATGGCACTTCATCGCGACGTATCAAAGTCAGGAGCGTATTTGATTACATTGGCGCCCTAGGTCTGGTCATGATACCCTTTTTTGCCCAGGGACCCCACACTAGGCTGCATACGCATGTAAGTTAGAGGTAATAGTATAGTAGTCACAGTCATTTCTGAGTTGTAACAAGTCAGGGAGACATCAATAAAATATATTCTTACAGTCTACGGAAACATAAATCAATGTTGAGTTTTTTCGGCCTTCGTTATTTGGAACATATTAAATAACATTGTCGCTTCAATTAGACAGCACGGTCGGTGCAGTGGCTGATACAGTCAGCTGCTGCGCTCCGGGTTGCGGGTTCGATTCCCGCATGGAATAAATATTTGTATGATCTGCAGATAGTTGTTCCACGTCTGAGTGTATTGTGTGTAAACGCACACACGACACAAGAGAAATCCTAGTAAGGGGCACGAATTTCAAAGAAAAAAAATCTTGTACTGCCTTAATCAGTTTCTGGTCATAAGAGCCATTCCTACCGGTACAGTATGTCTCACATTGAAAATTCTATTAATAATTTCGATTGATTAGCTGTTGGTTCGCCTAATAAACGCTGTGCATATACAACGCAGTTATAAACGCATTCAACAGTGTGGCACGCTCTGTAAATTCAACTAAACTAGCTAAACATTAGTTTAAATTAAAACGGTAAGGCCGTTTCCATTTGCATCGCACGTGATCGTCTGTTACAGCGTCTAGTCGCCTCATCAAGCTGGACTGAGCGATTAATTTGGGCAAAATTGTGGTTTTACGCACGAGTGGTAGCGGGTATAAAGAGCGCAGAGATAAACGTAATCTTAGTAATTGTCTTAGGTTTCGGCGATTATCTATACAAATAAATGAAATTGAAGTGTGTGTTTGTAATGTCAAAATAACAGCTTTTTATAAAATGCATATAAAATCATATACGGTATATACCAAAATTACAATTTGTGAAAACGTGAAAACTTCTTTTAGCGCGGTACGTTTATTTTAAGGTGAGATAAAATCTCTGGACTCGAGACACCGTTACGAGACGCAGCTATAGTGGATGCATGTACATATAGCAGACCACGAACGCGTCTAGTTAAATAAATAAAATGAGTGACGACAGAAGTGTACCGTATATTTTTTATTTCTTTTGTCTGTCTGTCTGTTCGTTCCTAATTGTGCTAATCTCCGAATCGGCTGGACCGATTTTGACGAGTCTTTCACTGGCAGATAGCTGATGTTATAAGGCGTGAATTAGGCTACTTTTATTTTAGAAAAAGAATTAGGGTACCGTGAAAAAAAAACTAAAACCCATGAAATCCAATGATATCCGATTTCTTTTAAATTAAACTGCAGGTGAAACCCCGGGACACAGCTAGTTACACATAATAATAAAACACTTATAAACGGATTACATCACATATATTTTAGATATTCATGGAGCGGTCATCTTCGGCACCGAAGAGGAGCTCCAGGTCCTCGTAAGATTAACGCGGAGCCGCTCATTAGTGCAACGCCTATAGGCACATCTCGGAGGGGATGACAGCAGAGCGGTTACCCCCTCCTGCCAATTAGAAATATCATATGATCATACATTTGCCTTTCTAAGGGCTGATTTATTATTTACGTGCTTACGATAGAAATTATAGCAACATTTCCCAGTAAGTTTCTTTGATATAGTTCTATGGGGGGGACGCTCAGAAGTGAAAATTCATGGCAGATGGCATGGTTAGCGTACACCCGTCACCGCTATTTCTACTTATGACTCCATCTTATACTTAGACCAATAAATCAATTACCCTTGTCCACATTACATATAACTTGTGCCATACGCCTGCCATTAGCGCGTCGGGCCGGATGGTCTGAGTCTCACACCTATTTACGCTTCCTCTTGCGATCTGTACTCCTGGTACTCCAGTCACATCTATATGCGATAGTTAATAACGGTTGCTCATTTGGTGATGACGAATATTGGCGTGAGATCATCAATCAAGTGAGGTATGCTTCTTAGACTAGGGCAGGATTTATGGAAATTTCATAGCAGGTTCAGGTCAGGTCAAGCTCAGATCCTTAAGATCATGAGAATATCGCAAAATATTAAATATTATTCAAAACAAACAGTCGAAGGTGGTGAAATGGAATGGTTATTTATTCTCTTTGTTACAAATACAGAACGAAAACTTTTTTCTGTTGTGTGGCTACGATTTTAAAGATTCCTGTTATAAATATAAAAATAACATTAAATTGAAAAACGTTTCCTCTGCTGTGACAAAGACATGTAAATAATCTGATCGGTCAGGCAAGACGGGCGCGTGTGATGCGTAATAAATTAATTTTTAGTAGCGCGGTGCATCGCGTCTCTTTATTGCAACCCTAATTGATATTAAACGCTGAGCTAATGCTGTCATCACATCGCATCTAAATGGTCATGTTGGCCTAGTACTCGTCAACCTTACTTTGGACCGCAAACATTGCTGACGGCTTGAGGAACTTGAGTACTCCAAGTAAGTTGAAGAAAGTTGAATTGTAGTTGGACCCTTTAGATGAAAATATGGATTAAAATCATGCGATGGAAATAAATAGAACCATTTAGGGTAGGATTTATAAGTTATTGGTATTCAAGCGGTATGTGGCGTCCAGCGGAGCAAAACCAAGATTCATAGTTTGCAGACCACAGCCGCTACACGGATCCCACGAGATATACATCGTACGAGATACCGAACGGTGTCCTCTGAGCCGGCAAATTTGCTGGCGCGCTTTCCGTATTTCGGCTATTCTGGCGGAGATAGATGCGTGGGTGTATCACCAAACACGCTACCGCCACCAAAGTAGTGGAGGGCGCCTTCACCCCATCTTGGATGTTTGGGTCGGTAAGCTTGGCGGCGCGTACTCGAACTATGGCGCGAGCGGCTTACGGAGCTGTAGTACGCACAAAAGCGCATTGTCGAGACGATCTTGTCGGTCTTCTAAAGGAGTACGTCACATAGCGCCTGACGCAGGTATTCATGGGTACTTACGGTTGTTTCGATGCGTACCGGCCGGCACAGGAGAGGACGCGAGATCACAGCACAGTGCCCAGTGCGCTATGTGACGCGGGTTCGACTCCCACACGTAGCAAATATTAAATTAGATGTATTGATTGCATGTGGAATTCATGTGTGTAAACGGTACCCACCACGCAGGGGAAATCCTAATGCTATCGTATTAAAAAAGAAAAAATGCATAATGAAGCACCCAGTAATTGGGTTGTAGAAGACGGACAGACCCCATAGAGATCCACAACACCCGGGTATATGTCGCCCGGCTATCCTCAACAGGTCATCTCTCCATCGCGTTGGAGCCCGTTCCTGCTGTGCTTTCTGGTACGTGGGCTCCACTCAAGAACCTCTCTGCCCCAACAGCCATCAGTGCTACGAGCTATATAGCTCGTAGCACTGATGGCTGTTGGGGCCTCGCCCATTGCCACATTTCGTGAGACTGGAAACCAACATTAGTCAGGCTTAGAGTGAACTTCAAACCCAGTCGGGGTAGGGAAGTCGCCTCAGACGAGCGATAGCAACATTTTAACTTGGTAGACATAATATTATTATAAATTCGGTTCATTTTATTTTTCTTACAAGCTTGACGTGACGTGACGTAAGCGTGACGACGGCCCATAACAGTTATTGTAATGCTACCTACTAAAATGTTTTGCTGGCGGTGGCATTGTGTATTGAGTCGTTGTGTTCCCTACAATATCGTTGAGCTAAGCGATGCTGATGCATGCGTCATGCTCGTGAACGGTGCCACCTGTTGGGACTGGTCAGCTGTTAACTGCTCTCGCAAATAAATTATTGTAGAATTCCATCTTCCATCTTTACACATTAACCAATTTTTTTCTCGTCATATATGTTGTACCGTCATTTGTATCAATCAACATTGTGATTTCAATTATTTTACAAGAATATCCATGGAGTTTCTTGTCAGCTCTTCTCAGGGTCAACTATTTAGATCCGTGCGACTTGGGTTCTGACGTTTCATAAGCGCCAGTAATCGGTTTAGGTATTTGAAATGAAAATCTTTGATTTTAACTTTGACCCACTAATCTTACGTGGCACCATACTGCGATTGTCACTTTGAGACATAAGTTGGTCTCCTAAACTCAGTAATTTCACTAGCTACGGAGCCCTTCAAACCGGAACATAATATTTAAACACAACCGTGTGGTGTCCGGATTAAGAATTCCGTGTGGTGTCCGGATTAAGAATGTAGCACCACTCCATCTCCTCCCGTGGATGTCGTAAGAGGCGACTAAAGAAATCTAAACCAGAGGGATGGGCAGCAGCGTCCCTTCTGTGAAACGGTAGCCATACTGCGCTCACCAACCCGCCTGCCAAGCGTGGTGAGTATTGGCAAATACCCCCCAAAATTATGACACAGTTGTGAAAACCTATGGGGGAGGCCTTTGTTCAGCAGTGGACGTAAAATGGCCGATATGAATGAATGAATGCTTGGCAGCAGAATATCTGGCAATGGGATCGTACCTAGCTGGACCCTAACAAAAGAGACCTACCAGTGTATTTATGAAGCAATGAGACTGACATTCGCTCAACACGGCTTTCAAACAATGCATACGAAAACTAGTTTAATGGACCAAAAGACAAGATATTTGCAGATCTCTGGCCATTTGAGTAGCAACTCAATAAATTAAAAAAATAAACGTATGTAATTTTGTTAAATCCACACACGCCTATACACAGTTAACCTAATACACACACACCCATGAGCCCTTAAACGTCCACTGCTGAACATGGGCCTCCCAATGATCGCTACAGTGTCATAGGGGGATTTTGCCATAATCACCACGCTTCACGCCTGGTAGGTGGATTGGTGATCGCAGTTTGTTGTTATTAGCACACGGGAGGATGCTGCTGCCCATCATCTTGATATCAACCCCTAGTCACCGTTGAATAAACCCATAAGAGGAGAGGGGGAGAGATCTATTATTTGCCGGGAATCAGGAGCCTTATCCGGTCGATGACTAATTCATGTTAATCATTGCTTAATCACTTGACGCTGTATCCGCGTGGTGCCCGGATTAAGAATATAGTACCACTCCATTTCTTACCGTGGCTATCGTAAAAGGCGACTAAGGTAATCTAAACCAGAGGGATGGGCAGCAGCGTCCTTTGTGTGGCACAGCAAACATTCTGCGCTCACCAACCCAAGTGAGTCCTGGTAAATTCCCCCCTAAATGACGACAAGGGGCATGTAATCCGTCGTTGTGGAAATCTATGGGGGAGGCCTTTGTTCAGCAGAGGATAATCTTTGGCTGATATGATTATCTCTCTTTGATGATGATGATGAATCACTTGACAACTGCGGCGATATAAAAGAAAATCCCTCCCAAAAATATATTGCAGTATCTATGTAGGGTTTACGGTGTATATCTAACAGGGTGTTAATAGTAATGAGAAGTGTAGAACAATAAACGCTTGCTTGCAATTAAAATCAATAAAGAATATATTGCCAGTTGGCATATGCACCGAGCGGCCGTTTGTATTGTGTCTAACTACTAAAAATATCGGTATTAACACATAACATTTAGCGCTAAAGTCAGGGCTGGTATGAAACGGTTTTGATTAACAATGAAGGTAAAATTTATATAATTAATCATTATAAACCGGTACCTATTCCATGCCGTGTGGTGCCGGCTACGAATACCACCAACCCATTTCATCCCGAGCGTGTCGTAAAAGGCGACTTTGGGATTAACCGGAGGATGGGCAGCAGCGTCTTTCGACTATATTAATTAACAACTCAACTGCGATCTCCAACCCGCCTGCCAGGCGTAGTGATTATGGCCTAACCTCCCAGCGAGCACACAACACACCCAGACCGACCGTTGTGGCGATCTTTGGGGGAGGCCCGTGTCCAGCAGTGGACTTTATTTGGCTGAAACGACGACCTACTCCACAGCTGTAAGTACATTGCATTAGGTGAGTTAAAATGATGTCATATTAAAAAGAACTATTACGCAAGAAGGGCATCAATAATAATACTGATTCGTATTTCTAATGCCTGAGTCACTGGAGGAGAAGAAGAACTACTGTACGTCCATCTGACTTTAAGCGGTATCTGGCGGTAACAGCAGACACAGACATTATCTTACGCGGGACTCGACAAAATAATTGACGTTCGCGTGAAATTTGCTCTCTTTTTGGCACTTAGCTGTCAAATGGCGTTATCTCACTCGGTCAGCCGAAACACTTTCCATCTCCAAAACCAAAATTAGAAATAAAGATTAAACCGCTATAATTGTGTCGTTCATATAGCAGTGTAAGTCCTTTGACTGATTTAATGATAACCAGAATTACAAAAATAGGCAAACATCATGTGCCAACCCTAACTGACACTATTCGGATTCCAAATCCATATCTGTTTTCAAAAAACGCCTTAAGGAGCATTACCTCTCCTTATAATTATGATAGTATACGTATTAGTCTTGTAGTTATTTTATTTTTGTATTTTACTATTATTATGTAAATCTGTTGTTTGTAATTATTATTATTTTTCGTTTTTTATCGGTTTCTTCTTTATTTTTATTACTATTACACACTGTGTCTACATTTAAAATCACACTCTCCTGTCGCAGGTCTGTTGGTAGAAATATCTTATAAATAAGCAGTATCTTTGTACTTAAGTGTCCCTATATATTCTGAATTTTTATACGTAAATAGGTAATAAATAAATTATCGGCTAATTACTCGTTGCCTGGTAAGTGTAGTGAGAACTGGCAAATTCCTCTCATAAAGACGACACAATTATGGAAATCTATGGGGAAGGCTTGTGTTCAAATGTGGACTTTGGTTGATATGATGCTGACAAGAATTACAATTAAACGCAAAGAACACGTGCCAACCCTCACTGACAGTGTCGGCCAATTACTCGTTGCCTATGAGGGAGAATACATAGTTCAGCAGTGCACATCGCATGGCTTATATGATTATGATAATAATTACAATAAATACAAAGAACATGATTGTGCCAACCCTAACTAACATTGTCGGCCAATTACTCGTTAAATCAACAAATTAGCCGCGCGCGCAGCAGTCGTCTTTTTGCAGTAGAGCAAGTTATTAACGGAAGCCGATCTGCAGCTAAATGCGTTTGTTTGTAAATTTCGATAATTTTTAGTTACGCGCATGCTGACTTAATCAAAGCATGATTTGTTTCTAGTTTTTCTTTTTTTGCGTCTATGGTTTCATGGAATCATAGATTACGTTTTGGTTAAAAATAGTGTAGGTACTCCTTAGTTTCGCTAATTCTTACATTTGCCTTTTGTTGCAGTATACGCGAAGAGCAAAAGAATGCATGATAAAATACACTGGCTTTACATATCTTCGGCGAACTTTTTCGGCGAAATCCAGTCCGTACTGGTTCATATAGTAATGTTTTAGGTTTTCGCTTTTATTACACATTATAATAAAAGACTTTTAAACGGATTTCATCGCGTATATTATAGATTTTTCCCTGACATTACGAACACTGCATCGTTCGTGGTCCGTTTAAAAGTGTTTTATTTTAATATTTAATAATCGCGAATAAAAGACATTACTATATCTTACTATTATTATAATAAATGTGAAAGTTAGTATGTTTGAATGTTTTTGAGGTTCCATCACGCCGAAATCGTGTGCATCGGATTCCTATAAATGGCATAGAGGTAGATTATGTTGCGGAATAGGATGCAGGATACTCGGGGGGATCCTTTACAATCCGCTCCGAGATGTGCCTGGGGGGGCGGCCTTTGTTCAGTCGTCTCCCCTCCGCTAGAGGGGGTGAACGTTTTACAGACATCCATTCCGAGATGTTCCTAAAATTGTGGCACCTATGGGCGGCTCTAGTATGGTCGTACAAAGACACCTGGAGCCCCTTTCGGCGGCCGAAGATGACCGCTCCAGTTGTTTTAGCTGGTAGGAGTCCAGCACACCGAATGTACATGAATTGTTTCCATCAGCGACCAATAAAGAAAGGGTAAGAAAGGGTAACCAATAAAGTTCAGCTTTAGGTATAGTTTCCTGAAAAGAATTGATTGGGCGCTTACTAACTTTTAATTTGTTTACTGTAAACAGTTTTTCGTCCAGTAATTTATGGACCGGGTTTCCACAATCCGTTTCGATTTCCGTGTGTTACCAGATACCAGAGTGTTACCAGTTATAGTTATGGCGTTTTTTAAAGGAGAGGTAGTATCTTCCATTTTACACGCTTTTATTAGTTTCATTTGTAACTAAATATATAAACAAACCCTGGAAATCGATTTAACCTACTTCAAATTATCATATCGATTTGAAACGATTTCTTGGTTTGGATTGATTTGGTTCGACGCACGAGCACGTGCGTCATCCGGAAGGTGAGGGTGCCATGTCGCCTCTTCAGCCATTCCTCTATGATGGGTCTTACCACAGCTATCACGGCGTGCCTCGTGCTGAGCTGCACAAATCGTTCCTTCCACTCCGCCACCAGGATCCGCCGAAGCTCGGAATGTCGTACCTTCAGTGAACCCCTCGAGTTTGGGCTCATGTTTGTCTCGTCGTTTATTTCTTTACTATTATTTATTTATTTATTTATTGTTAAAACATTTTGTAGACTTAACAGGTCAACCCAAAACGTCTACAAACAAGTTCAATTAAACATACACGTACTGAAGCTACTGTTTGCATGGTATATTTATTTTGATGTTAAAATTTAATGCTCGTCTCCTAACGCGCTATGAGTGTGGGTGAAGTAAGGAAGAAGAATGTGAGGTGGATCCTGGCCGCGGATATGATTTTGTTGAGTTTGTCTGAGAACAGGTCCACATCTTGTGTAGATATAAGTGAGTTAAGAAGTGCAAGAGTACGTCGCGTAGGTGCGTTCGCTGTGACGCGGGTGCGAGCAACTGCCACGGCCAGCAGGGACCGCCGTCGATGTAGACTGCGGCCTCCGACACCCTGAATCGCTCGCATAGGAGCGTATAAGCTTATATCCATCAATGCTGAGGGATTGTCGATCTTATTGGCCAGCAGTTGGCAAAAGTGGATGATTGCTTGTAAGCTCCTTCGTAACTCTAACGTGTCGAGTCCGAGCATACCCGTAACGAAAAGCGATGGATAAAGAAACGGATAGAATCCGTACTTCTTTTTGTACAAAAATCGGCAGAATTTGTTGTGAATTTTTTCTATAACCGCTTTGTACTTGACTTCGTACGGGTCCCAAATCAAGGCATTATATTCCAGCCTGCTGCGAACGTACGCATTGTATAGCATTATTGCCGGTCTACAGTCCTGAAATGCATAAGTTTGGCGCATGATGAAACCAAGTGTTCTATTCGCCGTTTTCGCCACGGACAGGACGTGTTCTCTAAAATCAAGGCGAGGATCAAACGTCACACCAAGATCACGCATTTCATAAACTCTTGCCAGTGCTGTGTCAATCATACGATAACTGTAGTTAATGGGGGTCCTAGATCTGCTATAAGTCATGACTTACAGACAGAAATCGTCTTCAATTGAATGAAAAAAAATGCAAAGTCATGACTTTGCATTTTTTTTCATTCAATTGAAGACGATTTCTGTTATTATAATTAATCATCATCGTGTTTTTCATTATTATAATGATATGTAATAATCTTACTAAGTAAGTGTTATTAAATTGCTGTTCTGTGAATATGCGTGAGTGTCCACTGTTCGATGTTAGATCTTAAATAAATAATAACATACGACAGTGGAAATAGTGTTTTTATTTTTCACTATTATAATTATTTGTAATAATCTTACTATTATTAATTGGTGTTCTGTGAGAGAAAGTATACGGGAGTGTCCACTGTTCCATGTTAGTTTAAATTAAATAATAATATAGAAAGAAAGAAGAAGAAAGAAAATAGATTTATTAAACAACACAAAAAACCAGCACATAGTAGGTACACATAAATATAATATTGCTAGGCTGGCGTGGAGTCGTGCGTTTAAAAGGCCACAGCTCAGCTAATGCAACAGGTAACTGTGGCGCTGATTTTCAGCTGAAGCCTCGGGGCACAGGTGGCAACCTGTCGTATATAAGTAATAGGAACACCGTTGTGCTTGGACGCTAAATTAATAGGAGTTATATATTTGAGACAAAACAAAATAATAACCTAGATACCCTTTCGGCGATTTTCGTCACTCGAAAATCGAATTCCATTTTATGGTGGTCTTAAGGTTAAAGATTGATAAGAGATACGATTTAAGGTATAAGATTTGCAATTATATCTATTTTTATTATTTTTTTAGTTTTCGTACAATTTATAATGGTAGGTAATCAAGGAGGCCTTTGTTCAGCAGTGGACGACCTGTGGCTGATATGATGAGGTAATCAAGTACCTGACTAATGAGAGCAATGTGAAAGTGGACAATCGAGAAGTAACCAGTTAGATGAGACATTATGAAAAATGGTTAAAAACCAGAACTGTATAGTAAATTAGAAAATAAAATAAAATAAAATTACTTAGCATAGGATTTATGGAATGCCAGAATATGTCATCAAGAATATATCATTATTATTTAGAATGAGTCAAGATTGATTAATAATAAATTTATGTGCTGGATTGTTGAACATCTATAAGCAGTTTTTTAAATTTTGATTTAAAACTATCCACACTCATAAGGCTACGTAGTGGCGGTGGAATATTGTTCCAGCACTTAGTAGAAGCATATCTGAAACTACCTCGAAATGCTGTCGTCTTGTGTTGTGGAATGCGTAATGTATTTTATGTAGCTCGAGTAGGGTATTTACTAAATGCATTCATATATTCTAGACAAATATTCAGGTTCTTTTGTTTTAAAAACTCCAAACAGTAATGTTGCCAAATGTAACTCCCGCCTGTGTTTCATTTTTAGTATACTACCTTTATTCAGAAAAGGAGTTACATGGCTCCTTGGGGGAATATTGTAACAAAAACGAGCGCATGCATTCTGCACTCTGAACAAGACGACTCGTTTTTGCCAGAAGTCTAGGACCATATGCCGCGTCTAGGTAATTAAACTTAGATAATACTAATGAATCCATTAATTGCACCCGTAGTTCAACACTAAGATAACTACGCATTCTATATAGTAGTTTTAATATATAAAAACAGTTTCTAACTACTTCCGTAATGTGACGTTCGAATCGTAGCCCTTCGTCCATTATTAGTCCCAAATTTCTGGCCTCGTGTACTCGTTCAATAAGTGCATTGTCTATATATATGTGAGGATCCCTGTTGACAATCTGAGTCACTTGATTTTTTGACCCCAAGATTAAATATTTGGTCTTACTCGCATTTAACCCTAGTGTATTTCGACAGGCCCATTTGCAAATATTGTCAAGGTCTTCATTTATTTTGTATACGGATTCTTGGGTTTGACTGGCTTTAAACGAAAGATATACTTGGACGTCATCTGCATACATGTGGTATTTGCAATGTTTAATTACATGAGCCATATCTGCACTATATAGGATGAACATTAAAGGGCCCAGCACTGATCCTTGCGGTACACCTCTGTTAATGGCAGATATCGTGGAGCGTGTGGTAGATCCATCTACATTGCGAGTCTCAACATATTGTGCCCGTTTGCTTAAATATGAATTGAACCAATTTATTGTTCTTACATCAAAACCATAATATGCCATTTTCGAAAGTAGCAATGATATATTCAATGTATCGAAAGCCCTTGAGAAGTCCAACAGAGCCAATAATGTACCTCTGCCCTCATCTTGAGCAGCCAGGATATTATCAATTACGTCAAGAACAGCCGTAGTCGTACCACGATTCTTTCTGAAGCCCGACTGCATAACAGGCAGAATACTGTGTGCTTCCATATAGTGTTTGAGTTGTGACCCAACAACTTTTTCTAAGATTTTCGAAAAGCATGGCAATATGCTTATCAGCCGAAGTTCTTTTAAATCTGTGACATTGCTCTTTTTCGGTATAGGCCTGACAATAGCGGTTTTCCAGCTAGTAGGAAATTTTGCTGTTGTAATAGACTTATTTACCAAGGTTGTAATTATTTCTAAAGTTTTGGGAACCATCATTGCAATCATATCCAGTGACAACCCATCAATACCTGTCGCATTAGATTTAAGCTCTTTTAGTACTTTTAATATGGTCAAAGAATTCACTGGTTTCAGGCTAAACTCTGCACTACTGTATCTATGGAACTCGTAGAAAGTTAGATGGGATATGGTAGTTGTTGGATCACCGGGAACATTCACGAAATGCTGATTAATCCGGTTTGCGTCGTTTAAATAAATAGGAATTTCCATAGACTTCGGCGGATTTATTTTTGATTTTAAATTCCTCCAGAGTTGTTTAGGATTTTTAATGTTGTTATTTATATTAAATTTGAAGTAACACTTTTTTTCACTACTTATTGCTAAATCAACCTGTTTCTATAAATCCTTGTAGTATTGTTTATGTGAAGCCATTTTTGTTCTCCTGTATTTATTTAGTGCGATATCTCGCAATTTCATCATAAATCTCACATTATCCGTGAGCCAAGGGGCAGGTAATTCTTTGATAGTCTTCACTTTTGTAGGCGCATGTAGGTCAAATATAAAGGTGAGCGCTTTTGTGTAGTCTGATACAATATCGTCGACATCCTCCAAAGATACCATACTATGCCAGCAAATACTGTCTACATCATCATTAAATCTGTCGACATCAATATCCAATAAGGGCCTGTAGATTATTGTTTTTGGCGGAATTTTCGGCTTACGAAATAAGAACTCACATTCTATAAATGCATGACCGTTTATTATACCCACGGAATCCACGAAAGTATTGCGCACGTTGGCGTTGGTACAAACGACGTCTATTAGTGTCTCACTACTGTCAGTGAAGTGAGTTGGGACCGAAATTACCTGTCTTAAACCCGTGCAATGTAAAAAAGTGTCCATGAGTTTAGTTTTGGCATCCATGATATTAAGCTCATTTATATTAAAATCCCCAAATAAAATAACGTAATCGTACTCAGAAAAAGAGGCAATGGAATCCATTAATGTATCCAAAAAAAAGTGTGCATCAAGCCAAGGAGGGCGATAAGCAGTGCCGATGATTAGTTTATTATTATTAATTTTAGTTTTCAACCACATTTGTTCTACTGATGGTTGCACCGGGTGAACGCAAGCTCTAACATTTAAGCCACGCCTTATGTAAAAACCGATACCTCCCCCAAGGCCGCCACGAATATGAGAAGGACGTGGTACATGCCGCAGACGATACTCGGGCACGAAAGGTGCTCGCCCCTCTTCTCCCGGTCTGAGCCACGTTTCGTTTATGGCCATCAGGTCGACTTGATGACGGTCCATAGTTGCCACAAAATTGTCATGGTTAGTCCCCAGAGAGCCCACATTCAACAATCCGACTTTGAAGAATTTACTATTCATTGCATAGTCGCACAGTGAAGGGACATACCTCACATATCGGAAATTTGCAATATACGAATATTAATTAATTTAATTGGTGTTTATACTGTTTTAATTAAAAATAATGTAAAATATGTATACTGAAAAAATGTAACGTCTGGTTTCGGAAAGTTGTTTCAACATGTTGGTTAACAATCCACCAGTATTGCACGTTATCAACACAAGTTTTTTTAAATGTTATTGTACATTCTTAACTTATTAAACTTCTTTAAATTAAACACTAGCCGTGTGGTGCTGGCTCAGGATACCACCATTCCATCTCTTACCGTGGGTGTCGTAAAAGTCGACTAAGGGATTAGCCGGAGGATGGGCAGCAGCGTCCTTTGAGTACATTAACAACTCAACTGCGATCGCCAACCCGTCTGCCAAGCGTGCCGATTATGGCAATATCCGTCTGCCAAGCGTGCCGATTGTGGCAATATGAGCCCACAACACACCCATATCGGTCGTTGTGGTGATCTTTGCGGGAGGCCTGTGTCCAGCAGTGGACTTCATTCGGCCGATGGATCGGATGAAATTAAATAAAAATTGATAACTCCTAACGTTCCTCTAGTCCTCACACATGTTTCTTGTGAAACATTAGGTTAGGATAAATATATGGGGTTAATGTTAATGAGAGTGGGCGCTGTAGTCTGCCAACCCGCACTAGGCCAGCGTGGTGTACTAAGGCCTAACCTTTCTCATTGTGAGAAAAGGCTCGTGCCCAGCAGTGGGCCAGTAATGGGCTGGGACCTATATAACAAGATATTCATTTATCTTAGTTAATTTAATTTAATTTAATTTATTTATGGATCATAATAAAATATTATCAGATTCTCAATTTGGCTTTAGAGCGAGAAAGAGCACAGACGATGCTGTCGGTCAGCTGGTAGATCATGTATCATCTTGTTTGGATGCTAATCAAACATGCGTAGGTATTTTTCTCGACTTAGCCAAGGCTTTTGACACCGTTTCGATTCCTTATCTTGTAGACAAACTGGAACGGATTGGTATTCGGGGAAAAGCTTTAGAGATTTTTAAAGACTTTCTCAATGACCGGACACAGAGAGTCAAAATTGGAGGACATATTAGCTCAGATGCCCAGGTTGTTTATGGCGTACCACAAGGCAGTATACTCGGCCCGAGTCTCTTCCTGATTTACATTAATGATCTGTGTCAACAAACGATTGAAAATTGTAAAATTTTTACATATGCTGATGACACCGCACTTGTATTTCATGGAGAGACCTGGGAGGAAGTTAAACAAAATACTGAGTTGGGACTAGTTAGGGTTTAGCCACTGGCTGAGAGCTAACCTGCTAACCCTAAATTTTTCAAAATCGACGCTCATTCAATTTAGTTTCTCCTATCGTAAACCTGTGAATATTGACGTTAAATTACATGTATGTAATTTACCACCTAAAAATACGACTTGCTCCTGTCTAGCTATTAATAAATCAGAAACTGTAAAATATTTAGGAGTTGTACTAGATCAAAGACTAAGCTGGCGCCAGCACATAGACCTCACTACCGCACGTATTAGAAAATTAATTTGGATATTTAAAAAACTAAGAGATGTTGCTGATTTTGAAATATTACGCACGGTGTACTACGCGCTTGCACAATCGGTACTTGGATATTGTATTAGGGTCTGGGGCGGTGCGTGTAAGACTCTCATGATTCGCCTCGAAAGGGCTCAAAGATCTGTCCTTAAAGTAATGACTTTCAGGCCTTTCAAATTCCCCACCAAAAAATTATACGAGGAGTGTAAAGTACTAACAGTAAGACAGATATACATTTTACATACTGTCACCAAGCAGCACCTTATTTCACCATACAATAAAGATATAATAAGTAAACGAACCACACGAAATGTTTACCCATTTTTTAAATGTCACACTGCATCTGCTAGAAGGCAACACAAGTACTTGTCCATCTATTTATATAATAAAATTAACATAACCCTTAAAATAAATCCTCTTTCAATCCAAGAAATAAAAACTAAGGTTAAATCATGGCTTCTGACGCAGGACTACTATGAAACCGAATACTTACTAATATAGATATTACAAAAAACCACAAGCATTATACACAAGCACAAACACCCTCATATACACTTAACCACAGTCATAAATCATCACACATATTTTCTTCACAATATTCATATTTTATATTATATTTCAATATTTCACGATAAGCTTTGTTAATTTAATTAAAAACTTATTGCATAATAATTTGCTCACACAACAATTGGGAAATGACACTGACTCCTGTAACACAGTTATTGTACCTAGCACGGGAGTCAGGGCCTCACTACTTTGTAATTAATTTTTATGCCAATAAAGAATTACTATTAATACTATTAGTTAGGTATTAGTTGCAACTTTATCGTGTTACATTTGGCCTATAATTATTTTTACTTCAACCCTGTATGTTATTTATATAAACTTGAATGTGCAAATGAATACATTTTACTTTTACTTTTTTATGACAATAAATGGACTAATACTTCTTCAAAGCAAAGCCGTTATAACACTTTATACTTGTCTATGTGACCATATTCATTACAGTCACGCTTCGGATCCTTTGATTTTGTCTGGTGGTTGTGTAAAACTTCGCAGTATTATATTACTTGATGATTTCGCAACAATTAGGCATTCTACTTAAATAATGGCGGACGGCAATGGCGCAAAAGTTTGTGAGACGTCATTATAATTGAAGTTGGCTGAATCATAGTTGGTTGGAATATGATGTTTGATGTAGGCAATTACTATAAATTAGGTAGGTACAACCAGTATACTATGATTCATACTTCAACATCTCTCCCTTTTTTGTATACAACAAGACGGTGATTTAATATTTGTAAATCATTAGTATCTGGAGTATCATAAACAGTCTATATAAATATATTTAAGCGATTATCATCGGTTACGGTACGGTTAGTTAAGCACAAACCCGGAATAACTGTTAGCCGCAACGACCATATATTTAGGGATAAAATTGGCTATTAATGACCACCATAGTTCCTCTGCTCTCACCATCGAAACCCTCTTGGGTTGAAGTTTCGTCTTCCTTTGTGCAAAATTGTATCTTTTTCTTTATCAATAGACTATCATAGTCTACTGTTGGATAAAAATACCTAACTGTCAAAAAAAAGTTCCTTTACTTGTTCGGTAATAAAATGTTTTGCAATTTTAATTCATAGTATATTATACAGACACTAGATGACACACTGCCAACCATTTCGCTATTTTAAAGATCGGAAATGATTTAATAGTCATTTTGTGTGTGTCCGGAGCAGTCACGGTTTGCGCGCCAGATCGACGGTAACCGGACGCCATCTTGCGCCGCCATGACACCGCTTTGACAGCTGTCATTCGTAGCGGACATTCGAATTTAGAATGTTTGAATCATGTTCGCGGATAGATTTTATTTTTAATATTTCATTCGTGAGTGATTGCTTTTATTTAACAGAAAAAAAACTGAGTACCTATTTTATGCAATGAGTTTGAAATGGCCTTCAATTTCTAAATAATTAAGTAATGCTTCGTTGAAATTATTAACTGTGCTTTTTAATTATTTAAGTAACAGAAGTAACTCGGACCTAGCTAAACATTTACATTAATGTTTAGATTATTTTTTTAAGTTATATATAGCACATATTTAGAATTCTCTTATTTTAGAAACATCTTAGTAATGTCTTAGATTTTCGCAATGATTACATATTATAATAATACACTTTTAAACGGATTACATCGCGTATATTAAAGTTTTTTCTGACCTTTCGATCACTTTGCATGGTTCGTGGTCGCAGGAGGACAAAGGTGATAAGCGTCGTTACTGATTTAAAAACACTGTTATTACTTGGCACTTAAAATTATGGAGTACTCTTATCTTAGGTAGCAACTTATCTATTTTAATCTATAATTAATCTACAAATATGACGTTACGAACCATCTGTCTACTCCTACACTATAAAGTCTGACTATCGGAAGGCGGGTAGCATTAAATTAATCTTATTTCCACTTCCTCCGTTAATTTACAGCGAGAGAGTACAAGTCGCGTTTAATATAACTTGTACAAAACCTAGACGTTTGACAGCCCCATAGTGTTTGATTTTCAAAGATTTTCAAAGTTCTACTTTTTTGTAAAATAAATGATTCAATTATACACTGTCTAACGACTGAAATTAATACCTAATCTAATCCAAAATCTTTAGATTTAAGATTCTGAAATTGATCTGTTTTTGTGTTAGAATCACATTTAATACAAAATACAGACAAATCCTCAATCCCAAATCGGTTGATTATTAATTTCAGCCGTAAGTGCTTGGCTGTCAGCTAATCGAGTCTTGATTTTGATCTCTGTACGTTATCATCATCATCATATCAGCCAAAGGATGTCCACTGCTGAACCAAGACCTCCCCCAAAGAATGCCACAACGAGCGGAAACATGCCGTCCGTATCAAAGGTCGCTTGGAGTCGAAGCGACCTTCACCAGGTCGTCTGTCCACCTCCTTGGAGGTCGTCTCACGCTGCGTTTTCCGGTGCGCGGTCACCACTTGAGAACCTTTTTACCCCAACAGCCATCATTTCTATGAACAATGTGGCCCACCCATCGCTTCTTTAGCTTACTAAAACTTTCAGCTATGTCGGCAACTTTAGTTCTTCCACGGATCTCCTCATTTCTGATTCGATCTCGTAGAGAAATATCAAGCATAGCTCTCTCCATAGCTCGCTGAGTGACACCGAGCTTTCTTATGAGGCTCATAGTGAGTGACCACGTCTCTGTCCCATGTGTCATCACTGGTAACACACACTGGTTAAAAACTTTCGTCTTGAGGCCTAGCGATATTGTTGACGAAAATACGTTGCAAAGTGTCCCGAAAGCTGCCCTCTTGATTGACCTCTTTCTCGAAGTTGGACCTACCTAACTGAACAGTTTGTCCCAGGTAGACATATTCGTCAACAACTTCGAAAACAGAGCTCCCAGCGGATATTGGGGCGGGCACGACATCAGCATTTGACATGAGTTTCGTCTTGCCCATGTTCATTTTACGGCCCACCTGTTGGGAAACTCTATAGAGGTCATTAAGCATTGAGCTGAATCCTTGCAGCGATGCTGCCATGACTACGATGTCGTCGGCAAATCGAAGGTGCGTAATATACTCGGCATTGATGTTAATGTTAAGTATTCCTATAAAACATAAAACACAAAAAGTAGTAACATATTATATATATAGAAGAGACTATGACATAGAGCAGTCTTTCCCAAAGTGGGCGATAACGCCCCCTTGTGGGCGCTGCAGGCCTAAAGGGGGGCGGTAAGAGACCCAGAAAAAAAAGGGGGCATTGTGTAGGGCTTTGGGGTCGATTTATAATTTCATCTACCTAGCTAGGAAGACTCTTAGACACCGACTGAGCTCTCGACTCTCGACTACATCTTGTGAACATCAACTAATATTAATTAAGATATAGCTCAAACTCGGTTCGATATAAAAGACCGCGGGCAATCATGTTTTAACAAGTTTTTGTTAAATAATCCGAATTGTACATTCCTTTACCAATCGGCTGGTTCTATAATACGTGTTCTTGCTTGTCGAGTACGATTGGGCGTCGAATGAGATAAACGAGTTTATGCACGTTTGTCTTATTCCTGTTGGTGCGTGCTGCTTCATCACTTCGGCCTAATGAAGTCCACTGTTGGACACAGGCCTCCCCCAAAGATCATCACAACCACCGATATGGATGTGTTTTGAGCTCATTGGGGGGTTTTGCCATAATCGCCACGCTTGGCAGGCGGGTTGGCGATCGCAGTTGAGTTGTTAATGTACTCGAAGGACGCTGCTGCCCATCCTCCGACTAATCCCTTAGTCGACTTTTACGACACCCATGGTAGGAGATGGGGTGGTGGCATTCTGAGCCGGCACCACACGGCATATATAAAAATGCTGAGGTATAATTGCACCCGAATATTCTATCACTAGATACCAGTTATGTAACTGCGCTAACGATTGCTGCTTATGCAATCCTATATAAACGACGTAAATTTATTTTATTTTCATTTGCGGTTTCGCGCATAATAGATAAGCAGTACTTGATTTCAACACTTACGTATTTCTTAAAACAAAACAATGTCGGAAGTAAAAAAGAAGAGACGGCAATACTCTGCGGAATATATTAAATTCGGATTTATTGAAAATCCCACAAACCCGTCGTCGCCTTTGTGTCTTCTATGTCTAAAAACATTTTCGAACGCAGGAATGAAGCCTGCAAGACTGCAAGATCATTTGAATAAAATGCATCCAGATAAGACAGAAAAGAATGTAGCATATTTTCAAGACCTAGAGAAGAAGCATAATACTCAGCCAAGTGTATCAAAACTATTTTCGGCGGCTGCTAAGCAAGATGACGACGGACTTCGAGCTTCGTACAATATCTCTTTGTTAATTGCTCAAAAAGGCAAACCACACAACATCGGAGAAGAGTTAATTTTGCCAGCAATAAAGGAAGTAATAACTACTGTGCTTCATAAACCGGCTGCAGATATTATCTGAAAAATTCCTTTGAGTAATAATTCTGTGCAAAGATGAATTGATGAAATGGCTGAAAACATTGAAGAATCATTGTGCAATCATCTGAGGACTAGTCAATTCTCAATTCAGCTCGATGAGTCCACTTTACCAACTAATGAAGCGTTGTTGCTATCTTACGTGAGGTTTATTAAAGATGAGAAAATACGTGAAGAACTATTGTTTGCCAGAAATTTGGAGACAGATACAAAAGGCGAAACCATATTCAATACATTGGAAAAGTTTTGTGAAGAGAAAGAGATTCCTTTGAAAAATATTATATCAGTTGCTACGGATGGCGCTCCGGCTATGACAGGGCGCCATAAAGGCTTCATAGCATACTTAAAGAATAAAATTCCAGATGTCCTTGCTATACATTGCGTTATTCATAGACAACATTTGGTTGCTAGAAACTTAAGTGAACGACTATTTCAATCACTGCAATATGTCATCAAAGCAGTCAATAAAATCCGTAGCAGCTCTTTGTATGATAGATTATTTCATCAGCTTTGTGTTACTAATGACGAAGATTTCAACCGTTTGTTGCTTCATACTGAAGTTCGTTGGCTGTCAAGAGGCAATTGTCTGATTCGATTTTACAACCTGTTTGACTCTATGATAGAGTTCTTGGAAACTAAAGATACAGAACTGCGCAACAAGCTCATAACATCAAAGAATGATATAGCTTACATGACAGACCTGTATAAAATGTTCAACGACATGAACCTCCAACTGCAAGGCGATGAACTAAATTTAATTAAAACAAAAAATGTCGTTGGTGCTTTCGCAGCCAAACTACTTCTGCACAAAAAGTATATGGGCAGACGTGAGTTTCACAATTTTCCGAATTTATCAGTATACTGCAGTAACGACGACTTGTTTGCCTACTGCCAACATTTGGAAAACCTCCACATTGACTTCACCGAACGATACCAGGACATTTTAAACTTGGAAATACCAGACTGGGTGTTGGATCCGTTTTCAAATGTCAACACAGCAATGTCACCTCAGCTGGAAGAAGAACTTATAGAATTGACAACAAACGAAGAAATAAAAATCAAGTTCAAAAATGGATATCAAGAATTTTGGCTACAAAAACCGATCCCGCAATTGTACCCTGGATTGTGGTCAATTGTTCAACGATTTTTGATAGCATTCCCATCGTCATATTTGTGTGAACGTGGATTTAGTGCTGTGGCAACGCTGCTTACTAAAAAGAGAAATCGTTTGCGTGTTACCGAACGTGGCGACTTGCGGCTGTTTTTGAGTAAATTGGAACCTGATATCAACAAACTTATTGAACAGCATCAAATTCAACCTTCACATTAGTTTTTATATAAGAATTGATTATGTTTGTTTTATTTTCAATAAAAGATACTCTGTCCGAATACTATAAATTTGCGTTTCAATAATCAGTTATAAGTACTTAGCGGTTTTTAAGTATGTTTAAAAAGGGGGGCGTTAAAAAATAATTTATTCTTAAAGTGGGCAGTAGACAAAAAAAGGTTGGGAACCCCTGACATAGAGTATATACTGAAGTTCCGTGAATGCTTGCGAAAGCTATCATGGTTAGAAATCTACACAGAAAATGATTTAAACAGTGCATTCAATACGTTTCATGAAGTAATATGCCTATTCTATAATCTCTGCTTTCCAAAAATAAAGATAAAGGTAAATAATAATAACAAAAACAAACAAAAATGGATAAGCAAAGGGCTAAAACGAAGTTGCAAAATCAAAAGAAAATTACGCTACCTATACTATCAAAATAAAAATCTTGTTAATAAAACTAAATATATAACATACTCTAATTTATTAAAAAAATGTATTTATTATTCGAAAAGGAACGCTAACATTAAATTTATAAACAGGAGTGAAAATAAATGTAAAGCCACGTGGACAGTTGTAAAAAATGAAGTACTTAATACTAACTTCAAGGGTAACATAGAAAACATTAAAGTAAATAACACAATACTTACAAATCCCGTGGAAATAGCAACTGCTTTCAATAACCATTACATCAATTTGTCACACAAAACGACACAAAAAAATAGCAATGGCTCTAGCAAAAACTCAACTCATGTCTCAATGTTTCTTAATCCGGTATCAGAAAATGAGGTCCGAAGAGAAATAATATCACTTACTAACACTAATTCTGAAGGCTATGATGAAATAAACACTAAAATTATAAAATCGTGTGTTAATGAAATAGTTGGAATTCTAACACATTTAATTAATTTATCGTTTTCTTCTGGTTCTTTTCCCGATATATTAAAGCTATCAATTATAAAACCCCTTTTTAATAAGGGAGAAAGGGTTGACATAAATAATTATCGCCCAATAACATTGATACCGATTCTATCAAAAATATTAGAAAAATGTATGTATAAAAGATTGATTAATTTCTGTAACAAATTTCATATTATTAGTAAAGATCAATTTGGTTTCCAACAAGACAAATCTACTACATTAGCCATCTTCTCTCTGATAAAAACAATACTCACCAATATTAATAAAAACTATCTAACTACAGGATTATTTTTTGACTTATCAAAAGCTTTTGACCTAGTGTCCCACGAATTATTACTGCAAAAGCTTGAGATATGTGGAATAAGGGGACATGCGCTCCAATGGATATCCTAATATTTAACTAACCGACAGCAACGTGTTATTATTACAAAAATAGATAAAAACAGTGACATTATACCATACTCATCTGAATATAAATATAACAATTATGGTGTTCCCCAAGGAAGTGTCCTGGGCCCAATATTGTTCCTAGTCTATATAAATTCAATTACAGATATAACAAATCATAAATGCATACTATTCGCCGATGATATTTCCATTATAGTGACATCGGATAGAAAGAATAATACAATTTATAACCATGAAACAGACATTAATAATACGATTGACAAATTAATTGAATGGCTTGACATTAATAACTTAAAAATAAATTTAAATAAGTCGGTATACATACAATTCAATAAATCGAATAATAGTAAATACAATTTGAAACTTGACATACCAAAACTTAATGAAGTAACACAAATAAATTTTCTAAAAGTTATAATAGATCAGGACATAAACTGGAAAGCACAAGCAGATGATGTATCTAAGAGAATTAATAAATTTGTATATGCACTTAAAAAAGTTAAAAATGTAACTAACATCAAGACTGCTATCACTACCTATCATGCTTATGTAGAATCACTAATACGGTATGGATTCATAATATGGGGCAATAGTACCGACCAAAATAGAGTATTTGTTGCTCAAAAAAAGTGCATTCGAGCAATATACGGGCTACAACCGGATGATTCATGCCGGCCAATATTTAAAGAACTTGGTTTGTTACCGCTACCCTCGCTTTATATTTATGAAATATGCATGTTTGTTAAGAAGCATAAACATTTATTTAAAAAAGCAGATGACATAAATCCTAGGACCCGACGTGATCCCCACAGACTTGTATTAAATGACTTTCCAAGACTGACAAACTATAATAAAAGCTGTCTAGCCATGCGTGTTCGGATATATAATAAGATTCCAACCGAGTTAAAAACTTTAGATTTTAGACGGTTTAAAAATAAACTACACAAATGGTTAAACAACAATAATTTTTACAGTCTAAAAGAATTCATGACGGGCAATATTTAGTAATGAAACCTACATATTTGCATGCTATGATATTAGCAAAACATGTGCGCTCTTTATTGTGTTAAACAACTTTATATACCATGTTTTGTGCAAATAAATTTATTATTTATTTATTATTAATGTCGAATCCTTTCCATTCAAGTAGCTTGACGCCATCCTCCAGCAGCGGTGAACAGTCTCGAAGATATAACGTCCGCCGATCTCACACCTCTTTACAATGGAATTGCCCCCGTGCTCGTACCTTACAAACACTTGAATGGCCTGCAATTGATTAGTTAGTTGTGTCTAGAAATAATAACACAAGTAAGATGTATTGATCTAAAACAAAAAATATTTATATATCTACTTTTTTAGTTTTGGGGTCTAAATTATATCCACATTTATGTTAGCAATCTTCTCGCCCAGATCCGAGGCTTTAGGATTCTCTTTTAGGTTTTTATACATCTCATACTATGGTAGGATGTTCTTTATACTACTTGAATTGTGTAATTAATGGAGGTACTTAAGTTAATATTTGTATTTCAATCTGCATTGCTATCATGAAATTTCATTCTTCATAACCCATTTCATCTCCCCAACACAAGAGCAATAATAAAACATATTAAATAAGCGCCCTCTAAATGAATAAACACGTCTATGTCCCTAATCCAATGAGTACAACCGCTCTGTGTTGAGAATCATTGGATATAATAAGATACGCCCCCAGGGAGATCCCGTCGGGGGAGGTTTGTTAACACTTTGTTTATCAAATTGTACAGAAACGAAACTTGGCGATTATTTGTTTGAGAAACATTGACAAGTTATGTAAAGCTTTGTAATAAAGGATTTGGTATTAATGATGAAGTACCTTCGAAGTATTCATTATATATGAAGTACCAGGGTTGTATTACTCGGACTAGGTAGGTACCATCGCAGTGCCAGATATTCACCGCCAAGCAGTAGTGTTTAAACTTTAAACATTACTATGTTCCGTTCGAAACACTACACTGTAGCTAGTGAAATTACTGGGCATAAGACACTAAATAATAAATGTCTCCAGGTGAGGAGCACACTATGGTGCCACGCAGGACTACTCCTGGGTAACATAACAATTGTTGCGGGCAGGCATGACGTTTACCACCAGGCGAATGACGTCCTCGTCACGACACCAGATTGTATAAAAAAAAACTTGGGATGAGCGGATATAATTACACAAGAATGGTTCTTGGTAGGTATATCCTCGGTGTGTAGGTATTGCCGTGTGGTGCCGGCTCAGAACACCACCACCCCATCTCCTCCCGTGGGTGTCGAAAATTCGACTAAGGGATTAGCCGGAAGATGGGCAGGAGCGTCCTTCGAGTACATTAACAACTCAACTGCGATCGCCAACCCGTCTGCCAAGCGTGGTGTTTATGGCAAAACCCCCAAATGAGCCCACAACACACCCATATCGGTCGTTGTGGTGATCTTTGTGGGAGGCTTGTGTCCAGCAGTGGACTTCATTCGGCCGAAATTACGATACCCTCGGTCCAATGTCCGTCCGCGTTGCAACATTGTGATATAGGTACTAGCCGTTTACCGTGACCGTCCGCCAGGAGCTAATTTAATTCCTTCAATTTGAATAACTTAATAAGTAAAAAAAACGTAGGTACTATAGCGTAGGTATTAATGGTCATCGAGAGAAGAAACATATTTTGAAAATGGAACGATTGAAAACTTGTCAAACGGACTAATGTTGCGCGGAACATTCATTATTATAGTTACCATCCAATTGTGCGGTTGTATGACCATAAAATACATAACAGCTATTATGTGATCAAAACAATGATATTTTATACCAAAATATCATTAGATCAAAACGAATACGCCACCAACAAGGATCCTGATACGTATTCTTCAGCTCTTACAGTACTGGTGTTGTATTCAGACTCATTGCGTATAGCCAGTTGTAATCACATTTCGGTAAACGATTGGCGAGGTTAAGAAACGCTCGGCGCGGTCAGTTAATGAATGGGTGATATCGAATTGGTATTTGAAATGAGCGTCTCCGTGCTTCGGAGGGCACGTAAAATCGTGTCCCGGTTGTTGTCATTACACTTAGCGAAGTTGGAGGTCTTTTGGAGGCTTTAAGAACTCTGACACAAGGTTCGTCACTGATGACACGAAAAGAACGATTCAAATACATACTTATTTCATCATTTCTATCTATCTATCTATCACATTTCTATCTCTCTGCTAAATTTCATTCAAATTTGTTTAGCCGATCCGGCCAAAGGGCGTACACTGCTAAACAAAGTCCATATGATTACCACAATTGGCCATTTTTGGGGGAACTTGCCCGTATAATCACCACGCTTTACAGGTGGGTTGGTAAGTGCAGAATGGCGGCAGTTCTATAGAAGGGACGCTGCTGCTGCTTTGCCTTTTACGACATCCATGGAAGGGAGTGGAAAATGGAGTTGTGCTATCTTCCATATCCGGACGCCACACAGAAAAAAGCTCTTACATTTCTATAATGATAAAAACTATTATGTTACAAATTCAGAAAATCTATCGGAATTGTTCCACCTGCCGTCATCAGAATCTGCCCAGATCACCACAGAGTAGAAAAGTCGTTTGGTTTCGCACAGAACATATATTTTGTATGTTGTTGTTATAGCCTTTTTTATTTGATTGGTCCCATTGGAAATTCGTCATGAAGTTCCTACGCACCGGGGAAGGACGAAGGGGCATGCCTGATCCTTACCGCCTAAAACCCCAGGGTGTCCTTTCTCTATCTTTGGCTGGGTGTGAGGGGTTCGCCTTTCAGCATAAGACCGCACCCCCGGCAGGTATTAATCGGTAACTGTTTGACGGGCTATGTCTCTGAGCGACTTAACCGGCCGCACATACATTCAGTGAGTCTCGGGCCTGTTTCTGTTCGGGCAACCGGCTGCCCTTAGTCGTCACCCGCAGGCCGCTACTCATGAAGATCGGAGATAGTTCAGCGTCCTCCGCCAGCTCCTGCACCCTGTGCATTTTCTGCTCCTGGAATCAGAGGTGGAAGTACACCCAAACCCGAAACAACTATCTGTCATCATATTGGCCGAATAAAGTCCACTGCTGAACACAGTCCTCCCCCAAAGATCGCCACACCGAGCTGTCTGGGTGTGTGTACAAATTGGGGGGATTTGTCATAATCGCCACGCTTGGCAGGCGGGTTGGCAATCGCACTTGAGTTATTTGAAGGACGCTACTGCCCCTTTTAGCTCCTTTTTAGCTTAGTTAGTAGTTTTTGCAGTCGCCTTTTACGACACCCACGGGATGAGATGGGTTGGTGCTATTCAATTCATACAAATATTTGCAGGAATCGAACCCGAGACACGTGGCGCAGAAAGCTGGTCGCTTAGCCACTGCGCCAATTGTGCCATTACGACAGTAATAACTCATCGCACCATACGGTTTTATCGCATAAAGGGGGTGTTATAATGAGTAATGACATTAGCCACACAATTAGCCAATTTCGTCGTCTGGCGATAACATGCTCGTGGTGATGAGTGCGTATCAGGGCACTTTATCACCCCACATAGATGGTATCTGTCGTTAGCGCCTTTGCCGCTTGGGGCATGTTTGAGTGGGTGGAGAATCGAAAGATACGGTAGCTGACTTTGTGATTTCACAGTATTATATATGACTAGTCACAATTTTTAAAACTGTTTAGTGTATGGAATTAAGTTTGAATGTTTGGATAGGTTTCTTGTATATATTTCCAGGAATCGAAAGTATCGGATTACTAATAAAAGTTATTTAAAAAACTAGCGTGCATGTCGCTATTTTGTTCTGAGACTAAATCAATGAAATCCTAAATATATGTTTTATATCTGTTACTATTACCCATTGTTACGATAAATATCGTGAGGGAACTTATTTAAATGCTTATGTGTCGAATTCCAAAACATAATCTACCTCTTTACCCAATGTCAGTTGAATTCGATTCATACAGACTTTCATATTTACAATATTAGTATACATAAATAATCAGCCCATTACTGTCTCACCGCTGGGCACGGGCCTTGTCTCAGGATGAGAAAGGTTAGATCTTAGTCCACCACGCTGGCCTTATGCGGGTTGGCGAACTACACAAACCATAGAGAACATTTTGGAGCCCACTGTTGCAAGATTCCTCACGATGTTTTCCTTCAAAGTTAATGCAAGTGATAATCAAATTCTGATCCACACATAAGTCTGAAGAGACGGAGGAGCGGTCTGGATCGAATTCAGACCAACTATCACTACAACTACGAATATTAGTAAGATTGATATTTTCTCACTGTTTAATTTCAATTGTAAATAATGTCAATGACAAAAAATACCCACATTTAATGTTCACGTACTCAGTTCTGACGCACGATAAACGCGATCAGATCCCGGGGGTGTATACACCCGCTGATTTGTCAGCGTTCATATCAATTTTATTTCATACGTGTCCCATTGTTACCGCACACCCATTAGTAAGGGAAATATTAAAATTAACAGTATATAGAGGGTGTGGAATTAATCACCTGAAATATTGTAGTGCTACAACGCATTCGATTAATTAGCAAAAAAGGTTAGAAGAACATACAAAAAAATTGCCAAGGTCGAGTCCTTGACCTATTTTTGAAGGCGAAAGGGGATACGCGTGCCGGGGATTCTGCTCTATAACTTATCCACGATTAACTAAGACCTTACAGTTGTGGAAATCTATGGGGGAGGCCTTTGTTCGTTGTATGGCCGATATGATGATGACGATGAAGCGGTAATGGCTAAGTTAAAATAAATCTTCTTCTTCTTCTTTCGTGGGGTTAGTGGCCAACCTTGTGCCAGAGTTGTTCAAGCCACCCGAAGGCCTCCGACTTGACTTAACGAACAGCCGAGATCGACGATTTTACGTGCACTCCGAAGCACGGAGAAGCTCAGTTCAAACATCACCATGCGGTCACCCATCACAGACCAACCGCGCCAAGCGTTGCTTGGCCTAGCCGATCGTTTACCGATCAGTAATTGTAACTGGCTGTGAGCGCCTCAAAATATTCTTTAAATTTACCTGAGGTCCCTAAGAATCATAAATCGTTGAGGCAATTGCACCAAAACTGCCAAGCCAACATTATTCAGAATGATCAAATTTAGCATTTAATATACCTACGTACATATTCAGTATACCCTGATCTGTTACTACACATAAAGTGTACACAAAGCGAGATCAGCTTTTACTAGAAATGTCTAGCTTGATATGTAGCCGTGTGTACATAAGTCCCGAGAGTGCGCACTTCACACCGGCTGATTTGTCAGCGCTAATCAGTTTTACGCATCATATTGTAACCGCACACCGCGCATATGGTAATAAATTAAAACGCAGAACCTTCACGCGGATAAGCGATTATGTGAAAAGGGTGGGCAGTTTCCTCCTGTGTGCTTACAACATATTGCGATCACCGGTCCGTATCCGGTGATATCCTTAGCCATGCAAAGATGGGGATTTATTCCTCATACAACAGATGTGGAAAATCTTTTGAATACCTACTCCAACACGATTAATCAATCAATCAAAGCAATCAAAATGTTTATTGCAGAGGTATAACAGAGGTACATTGTGATGGTACATTGCAAGTACCTAGTTGTGTGAATGCGCAGTTCACTATGTTCTACCAATTTAGGCATGCAAATTTGTATGTAAGGGATACAAGCCCAAATTACATAATTAATGTCAAACACATAAAAGAAACAAAGTCAAAAAAATAATTTGGTCCTAGAAAGCATTTACCAAAGAATTATATATCATACATCGGCCATTTATACGTCCACTGCTGAACGAAGGCATCCACGAGAGGAGATGGAGTAGTGCGAGCCTAAGAATGCCTAGTCATAAAAGTGTCAATATACCATAAAAAATGCATTATAATTACATTTTTTTTAATTCGAAAGAGATTCAATCCATTCTATTTATATAAATGAAAATTGATTTAGCTATATTAACCAGTTCTATCATAAATAATTTAAAATTGTAATAAATAAATTAAATTATAATTTTACGATTATTGAATCAAATTGTTTTTTATGAATAATTCAACTCTATAACCAATAAATAAATTAAGATCTAAAATGAGAAATAAATTAAAATTGTGTATATACATCTATACAAATAAATAAAATTGAAGTGTCTGTTTGTAATGTCAAAATAACAGCTTTTTACTTAATGCATATGAAAGTATATACGGTACCTATAACAAAAAAACTATTTTTTTTTTGTCTGTCTGTCTGTTTGTTCCGGGTAATCTCCGAAACGGCTGGACCGATTTTGACGGGACTTTCACTGGCAGATAGCTGACGTTATAAGGAATAACTTAGGCTACTTTTATTTTAGAAAAATAATTAGGGTTCCGCGCGAAAACAATAAAACCCTTGAAATCCAACATATATATTCTATGTCAAGTGTCTATGTCGAAGTACTCTAAATTTCTTTTAAATTAAACGCGGGTGAAACCGCGGGTCCCAGCTAGTATTTATATATATTATGTCATTGATTCAACAAATAATAATTATGAAAAGAACAATTTAAAATATATTTGTGGTGTAAATTACAATAAAAAAGTTGTTGAATGTTAATAAAATAAAAGTGTAAGTATGATAAAAAAAGGTATGGTGAAACATGCATTAGTTAAAAAAAATGTTTTGTAACACCTTAATGGACCATGTTCGAAGCAAATAAATAATACTAAACAAAACTCTAACCGATGACCTATTTTTATTTAAAATACCTACCCAATCGGCCCACAGTGCAATGTCAATGATCTCAATTCTAATGCTGGCTATCGAGAATGCGAACCAAGTGTTACGACATTGTAGATTAATTTAAATAGAACAAAACAAGTAGGTATTATCAAATAACAGCTTCCACACAAAAAAGGTTAAGAAAATATTCCTTGACTATCTTTCGTTGCCATGCAATATTTATCTAGGAATTATATAATAAACATTACTTTGCCATACTGTGAAATCCACGAGATTACATACACTGCTGTATATGCTGCCCGTAAAGCTCACTGCTGGACATGGGCCTCCCACTGATCACTACAAAGGAACTCGAATAATCTCAATCTAAAGCAACCCATTGGTGCCACGCCTTTAGGCACATCTCGGAGGGGATGATTGTAAAGCGGTCACCCCCTCTAGTGAAGGGAAGGCGACTGTAAAGAGAACTTCTCGGGGGGATTGTAAAGGATTTCCCCGAAACCTCGCTATGCGCTGTGCTGCGGCGGCACGTGACTACATGCACACCACCGTCTTCCCGGGGGTCGCTTGGTATGAGCACACAGATTCCTCAATAGGCGCGCTCGCGACTCCCAATGCCACCTGCCATATAAAGACGACAGGAGGCCCAGGCGTGTTCTGGCTGGAGGCCTCTTTTGGCTTCACCATAAATGATCGGTTAAACAACCACATTTCCAAAAAAATTATGCAAGAAGCCCTGGTCACGGGCGCCGCGGCGGTTGTTACCTCGGCTCCGACCGAGCGGGATCGCCTGAACAAAGGCTCCATAGATTCCTACGACCAGTTACCGTGTGCCGTAATTTTGGAGGGGGGGGGGGGACCTACTTACTCACCATTCTTTGCACCTGTCTGCAAGCGCATAATGACTGCTGTTACACAAAAAAGACGCCGCTGTGAATCTCTTTGGTTTAGAGTCCCTCAGTCGCCGTTCGTTTCGTTTTCTACGCGGGTACCTAACGAGGTACCCGCGGTCTTACCGTAGTAATTTACCCGATTTAGGCCGTGTGGCTACGATTAGCATCTAAAAATAAATTGTTTTTCTTTCGTTCTTTTTCTTTCATCAACCCATCTCATCTATCGTATCATCTACCGTGTGGTGTCCGGATTAAGAATATAGCACCACTCCATCTCGACTCCCGTCGATGTCGTAAAAGGGCGAGTAAAGGAGAGTCCCTTAAGCCAGAGTGATGTGAAGCAAAGTCCCTTCTGTGGCCATTCTACCAACTCGCCTGTCAAGCGTGGTGAGTACAGGCGAATTCCCCCCAAAATGAAGAAACACAGCATTTAACCTTGGGAGGCCTTGTTCAGCAGTGGCCCGCTTTTGGCTGATATCATGAACCCACCTC
The DNA here is from genome assembly GCA_947459985.1 of Diloba caeruleocephala. Classification (NCBI taxonomy): domain Eukaryota; kingdom Metazoa; phylum Arthropoda; class Insecta; order Lepidoptera; family Noctuidae; genus Diloba; species Diloba caeruleocephala. Next base: position 5,758,246 of record OX381627.1, on the reverse strand, counting down.
ATCTCGTGACTGTCGTGAAATGTTACTATGAAACCCGCCAACCAAGAGTGGCCAATATGGCAAAACCTTCAACAGAACGCACAACACACCCCGACAGGTCGTTGTGGTAATCTTTGGGGGAGGTCTGTGTCAAGCAGTGGACTTTAGTCAGCTGAAATGATAAACTTACCCGAATCGCTTCACGACAGAACCCGATCATGAATACTTATTTAACCATTTTTAGGTTCATATCAAAATTACGTCACACAGTAGACTGGCCGCCGTTCTATGAAAACGGTAGGTATGTCAGTCCCTGGGGAGATCCTTTACAATCCGCCCCGAGAGGTACCTGGGGGGCGGCCTTTTTACAGTCGCCTTCCCTCCGCTAGAGGGGGTGACCGCTTTACGGTCATCCTCTCAGCTCCATAAAACTGGCAGTGCCAAATGGGCAAAATTAAAAAAGAATAAGCTCAGAATTTGTAGCTTTTTTGTTGCTAATTAGTTGCTAAAATATCGATTTTGTTGCTCACACCGATTCCGGGAAATCGACATTAATGCCAGCTTTACATAAAGATAGCAGGGAACATAGTTAAATTTTGAATAATCGGAACAAAAAAGAGGCTGAAATTTGTTGCTAATTTGTTGCTGTACAAAACGATAAAAATTTTATTGAAATAATAAAAAAAATTGGCCTATAAAATTTAAATAAGTCATGCCAGCTTAACTCTCGATTTCTCCGTTATAGATAAATACTTTGAATTTGTTGCTGCTCGTGGCAATGATTCTTTTCGCCTGAAGAGTCAGCAACAAAATATAGAACCGGAAATCGGATCAGCTTCTGACCGGTTTCCTTATAAACCGGTCATGCCAGCTTCATTATCGATTTTTCCGCAGTAAATCAATGATTTGAATTTGTTGCTCCACGTGGCAATTTATATTTACGCCTGGAGAGTCAGCAACAAAATATAGAACTGGAAATTGGATCAGCTTCTGACCAGTTTCCTTATAAACCGGTCATGCCAGCTTCATTTTCGATTTTTTCGCAGTAAATCAATCATTTGAATTTGTTGCTCCACGTGGCAACGATTCTTTAGGCCTGAAGAGTCAGCAACAAAATATAGCACCGGAACTCGGATCAGCTTCTGACCGGTAACCTTATCAACCGGTCATGCCAGGTTAACTTTCGACTTTTCCACAGTAAATCAATGATTTGAATTTGTTGCTCTACGTGGCAGTATTTCTTTAGGCCTGAAGGGTCAGCAACAAAATATAGAACTGGAAATTGGATCAGCTTCTGACCGGTTTCCTTATATACCGGTCATGCCAGCTTCATTTTCGATTTTTCTGCAGTAAATCAATAATTTGATTTTGTTGCTCCACGTGGCAATTTATATTTGCGCCTGGAGACGCCACGTGGAGCAACAAAATCAAATTATTGATTTATTGCGAAAAAATCGAAAATGAAGCTGACATGACCGGTTTAAAAGGAAATCGGCCAGAAGCTGATCCAATTTCCAGTTCTATATTTTGTTGCTGACTCTCCAGGCGTAAATATAAATTGCCACGTGGAGCAACAAATTCAAATTTTTGATTTACTGCGGAAAAATAGAAATTATCCTGGCATGACCGGCTGATAAGGTAACCGGTCAGAAGGTGATCCGAGTTCCAGTTCTATATTTAGTTGCTGACTCTTCAGGCCTAAAGAATCGTTGCCACGTGGAGCAACAAATTCAAATGATTGATTCCCTGCGGAAAAATCGAAAATTAAGCTGGCATGACCGGTTTATAAGGTTACCGGTCAGAACCTGATCCGATTTCCGGTGCTATATTTTGTTGCTGACTCTTCAGGCCTAAAGAATCGTTGCCACGTGGAGCAACAAATTCAAATGATTGATTTACTGCGGAAAAATCGAAAATGAAGCTGGCATGACCGGTTTATAAGGAAACTGGTCAGAAGCTGATCCAATTTCCAGTTCTATATTTTGTTACTGACTCTCCAGGCGTAAATATAAATTGCCACGTGGAGCAACAAATTCAAATCATTGATTTACTGCGGAAAAATCGAAAGTTAAGCTGGCATGACCGGTTTATAAGGAAACCGGTCAGAAGCTGAACCGATTTCCGGTTCTATATTTTGTTTCTGACTCTTCAGGTAAAAAGAATCATTGCCACGAGCAGCAACAAATTCAAAGTATTTATCTATAATGGAGAAATCGAGAGTTAAGCTGGCATGACTTGTTTATATTTTATAGGCCAATTTTTTTATTATTATTTTAATTAAATTTTTATCGTTTTGTACAGCAACAAATTAGCAACAAATTTCAGCGTCTTTGTTGTTCCGATTATTCAAAATTTAACTATGTTCCCTGCTATCTTTATGTAAAGCTGGCATTAATGTCGATTTCTCGGAATCGGTGTGAGCAACAAAATCGATATTTTAGCAACTAATTAGCAACAAAAAAGCTACAAATTCTGAGCTTAATTTTTTTTAATTTTGCCCATTTGGCACTGCCAGTTTTATGGAGCTCATCCTCTCCGAGATGTGCCTAAAGGCGTGGCAGCAATGGGTGGCTCTATCTTACGAGGACCTGGAGCCCCCCTTCGTTACCGAAGATGACCGCTCCAGTGGTTTTAGCCGGTAGGAGTCCGGCATACCCCTTCGCCCTTCCCCGGGGCGAAGGAAGTTCCATGTAGAATTTTCTCTGGACACCAACAAAAATAAATGTAAAAAAGATATGTCAGTCCCGAGGGTGCACATTGGCCCGATGCCTACTACAGCCATTTGTCAGCATTAATATCAATTTTATATATTCCAGTGTAACCGCACACCGCGCGCTATGGGAATAAATTAAATCGCGGCGAGTTTTATCGCCTCGCCGTCGATGTTGGTGGCGCCTTAAGTATTTATATCGATACTCGGAGATTCGTATCTACATGTACATATGTTATAAGCTTGTTGTAACTAGCTGTTAGGTGGTCTGATTGTCGTGAGCATAGCTCGAGGTGAGCAAAGAAATCTTTTGATACATTGCATTCTTCAAGGTCTTACAATCTCTAAATAGTATAAAACAAAATCGCTGTCTGCCTCTGTCTGTTACTCCGCTGACTTCTACTAAACCACGCAACGGATTTTGATACAGTTTTCACCAATAGAAAGAGCGATAAACGAGGAAGGTTTGTGTATATAATTGATAGGAATAGTATTTCAGCAGATAATTTGTCTTGTCCTGCTGTGAAATGAAGTCATATCTTTCTCTCCACTGTCGAACATGGGCCTCCCAATGATCACTGTATGAATGCTGCTGCCATCCTCTTTATACTAACTCTTAGTCACCTTTTACGACACCCTTGGGTGAAGAGGGGTAGTCTATTCTTCTGCCCACTCTCTTAACATCAATCCAAAATCATCTTTCACACCTACGGGTAAAGTATAGTCTACTTCTTCTGTGTATACCGGACATTACTAGCTATGAAATCTTATAGGACAAAAGGTGAGATTCAGAAACGAGTCTAAGCTAAGTTCACGCTTCCATCTGTCAAAATTAGGGGCGTAAGTAGTGCATTTTGACATACGGAAGCGTAAGTTCACGCTTATACTCGTTTCTGAATCTCACCCTATGAGAGGTTCTGGTTTTATTCTACGTCAATGTTGATGGTTTTAGCGCCTGGTTGCTAGCTTCAACTTCTTTGTTTTAGGTTTTACATAATCAGCCCATTACCGTCCCACTGCTGGGCACGGGCCTTTTCTCACGATGCGAAAGGTTAGGCTGTAGTCCATCACGCTGGTCTAGCCCGATTCGGCGGACTACACACACCACTGAGCACATTGTGCAGCCATCTCAGGTATGCAGGTTTCCCCATCAACATCGTGAGATAATCAAATTCTGATTCGCACATGAATCCGAAAAGTCAGAGATGCGGGCCGAGATCTAGGCTGCCTCTTCATTTTCATCATTTCGGCCGAATGAAGTCCACTGCTGGACACAGGCCTCCCCCAGAGATCACCACAACGACCGATATGGGTGTATTGTGTGCTCATTGGGGTGTTTTGCCATAATCGCCACGCTTGGCAGACGTGTTGGCGATCGCAGTTGACTTATTAATATACTCGAAGGTCGCTGCTGCTATCCTCCGGTTAATCCCTTAGTCGACTTTTACGACACCCACAGAATGAGATGGGGTGGTGGTATTCTGAGCCAGCACCACACGGATTATTCTCTGCGGATTATTGTTTGCAAATATGGAATATGTGACATGTTCTTGAAGCAGTCTATTAATCTATTTTGGCTGAGCAAGTTTAAACATATTAATTCAGTCTACACTCTACATTGGCAGTCAGCTTAATATCCAGCCTTTTTATTTTATCGACAAAATTAGATCATTTTTATTATGTATGTAACGTGATACATTTCACAATGCTGTTTAAAATAATATATGTCATTATTAGTAACGTCAACAACACATGGCTTTAGATAAGTTAAATGTATTGCAGCTTTTACTAATCAAACATTCTGAGTCGTATTAAAATTGTCATTGGTTTTGCACAATTTTAATTTGAACTACGTACCTACCAAATTCTTTGATCAGCGTCTGATACTAGTGATGACATTATATAGCACGGAGACGTGGTCACTCACATTGGACCTCATAAGAAAGCTCAAGGTCCCTCAGCGAGCTATGGAGAGAGCTATGCTTGGTATTTCTCTACGCGATCAAATCAGAAAAGAAGACAAGATCCGTAGAAGAAATTGCCGATAACTGAAGGATTAGTAAACTGAAGCGGTAATGGCACATGGCTCGTAGAACTGATGACCGTTGAGGCAGAGAGGTTCCTGAGTGGAGACTACGCACCGGAAAACGCAGCGTGGGACGACCTCAAACGAGGTGGACAGACGACCTGTTGAAGATAGCTGGGATACTTAGATGCGGGCGGCATGTAGCAGGTCGTTATGGAAATCTACGGAGGAGGCCCTTGTTCAGCAGTGGACATCCTTCAGCGATGATGATTATGATGTATATTGATTTCAGTCCATTAACTTCCACTGCTGCCTAGGGCCTCTAATCACTGCGGCAATGATAAAATAATGAAAGAACAGAGACGGCATTTATTTCGACAAATGAGAGACATGATGTGAGTACAAAAAACATCATAATCATAACTCGCCATTGATGTTAATGCCAACTCCTTTCCACTCTAGTAGCTTGAAGGCATCCTCCATTACAGCGGTGCACGCGGAAATTACAGAGGTAAATTCCATTGATCTGCATTAATATTCCGAGTACATTTATTTATTTACTTATACTTAATAATTGCCGTGTGGTGCCGGCTACGAATAGCGCCAACCCATCTCATCCCGTGGGTGTCGTAAAAGCCGACTCAGGGATTAGACGGAGGATGGGCAGCAGCGTCCTTCGAATACATTAACAACTCAACTGCGATCGCTAACCCGCCTGCCAAGCGTGGCGATTATGGGGAAACCCTCCAATGAGCCAACAACACACTGATATCAGTTGTTGTGGTGATCTTTGAGGGAGGCCTGTGTCCAGCAGAGGACTTTATTAGGCCGAAATAATAAAAAAACAAAAAATTAAGAACATGTTAACAATTACCAACAAATAATAAAACTTATACACAAAAGCAATAATCATAAATTTCAAGAAACCTAAATATCTAATTAAAACGATCGTACATCCGTCTCGCAGAAACGCAAACACTCTAACATCATTTTCGGCCAATCATCCGGAAACAAGTCACATTCAGGATTGGCACACAGGAGAGCGCTGAGTGCAGATAGAGTGCGCGTATGGGTGACTTAGCGCGCGCAACGGTGCGATCGGTATTGTACAGCGATGCGGTACAGCAAACAACTTGTGCCTTCGTTTGCGACGATAGTTGTTAGGAGCATAAAATCGACACAACTCATCATGCAAGTCTGGTGCATACATTTTTCCCCAGAGGATTTTGCACACGACTGTAAGTTGCTGCCTTTCTCGTCTAACTTCCAATGAGATTTATCCTAGACAACCCAAACAGGAGGAAGGTATTTTGCACCTTTTTGAGCACGAGAGCGTAGCAGTCAAAAATGTCTCCTGCTGAACAAACATGGACATGGGTTAAAATATAATGGAAAGAAAAGCCAATACATGGTATGGCCGCCTCATCGACGTTGCGGAGGCCTATCGCCGCATCACCTTCCCATTCAAGTTAGCACTTCACCCCCCCGTCTCTTGCTCGCGCCGGCCCGTGCCGAGCCTGTACTTTTAAATGTCCCCTAATACATAATAAATAACACCGATCCAGCTGTCCCCAAAACAATAGCTTGTTATCCCCAGCAACGCCCAGGGGGCGCCCTTAGCGAAAGTTGCTTAGTTTTTAATATTAATTTTAAGCTTGACTGCAGGCCTCTTTTGGCTACGCCAGAAATGACCGGTTAAGCAACCACATTTCCCAGAAGTGTATGCGAGAAGCCCAACAATTAATTTAAAAATACATGGTATTTCAGGCCATCGGTGTGTCGAGCCCTATGAACATTCCGAATGTTAATCTCAATGGTGTTCCAATAGACCGAGTGGACCAATTTAAATATCTAGGGCATCTACTTAGCGAATAACTTAAAGACCATGCTGACATGGACCAGGAGCTGAGGACGCTGTCGGTGCGAGCCAACATGATAGCCCGCAGGTTTTCGCGTTGTACTACTGGTGTGAAGGTCACTGTTTTTAGAGCGTACTGCACATCCCTATACATGTGCAGCCTGTGAGCTAACTATACTGAAAGGGCATACAGTGCCCTCCGTGTCCAGTACAACACCGCGTTCCGGGCGGTGTTGGGCCTGCCCCGATTCTGTAGCACATCAGGGATGTTCGCGATGGCGCGCACTGATTGTTTCCACGCTTCTATGTTCAAGCGGTGTGCGTCCCTGGTGCGCTGGGTGCGGGCCAGCCCCAAAGCTATCCTGACAATGACCGCCAACAGGCTGGACTGCCCTTATATCCGGCATTGCTGTGGCAGGCACGTTGATGTTCCAATGCACATAAAAAATATATAATTAGCGTGTTTATTTTTATTTTTATGACCAATAATTTAAATATCAGTGAAGAAGTTTAATTAAATTCAATGTCTTGTATAGTTATTTAAATTGTGTGCCTAACCATTATTATGAGTCTTTTGCTACTGAATTATGAATAAATAATTTATAAAAAACGCCTTCCCCTTACATTTCCACATTCAAGTCATCATTTTGGGGGGAATTTACTAGTACTCACTACGCTTGGCATTGGCTTGATGAGCGCAGAATAGCTGTTGGGCCATAGAAGGAATACTGCTGCTTATGTTTATGGTTTAGAGCCCCTTACTCGTCTTTTACGATATCCACGGTAGGAGTTTCTTGCCGGCTCTTCTCCATGAGATCAACTATATGGAACCGTGCAACTTAGATTCTGACGTTTCATAAGTGCCAATATTTGGTTTATTTGAAATAAAAAAAATTGATTTTGACTTTGGAGATGGAATGGTGCTGTATTTTTAATCTTCTACATTAATCAACTTATGCATAAACTCCAGCTACTATAACTATGATGAAACATATAATGTGAGAAAAATGGAGGGCTACATCTAAAATGGCCTTTTCAATAAATATCCAAAGTAGTCTTAAGTCAACGACTCCCGACGGCAAATGCTGTATCGCAAACCTCAAAGTCACGATATACTGACAAACTTTGGACTTCAAACGAGGCTTATTTACCTACACAGCTTTAGGTGCTATGAAGTTATACATGCAAGTATACATAGAAGCCCGTCCCACGTCCTGTTTGAGGAGCCCTTAGAAAAGCCCCGCTTTCACCCAGTGGGCACCTGAGCCATTGCGGTTTGACGAGATCGGACAGCCATGCCTCCCTATGACCACGGTACCTGTCTATTAATGAAATATTTACCTATTGAGCTTATGTCGCATCTTTACTACGCTAACTGCTTCTTTGTTATGAATCATGTTTGAACTTTTGAAATCCTTATGCAGATACCTGCATGTCATTTGCCGGGTGGCGCGTTGAGCCTGCCCATAACAATTGTAATCCTACCCAGGACAAGGCCTGCGTGGCTCTAACGTCATCTCGAGACAAGTTATTTAGTCTCTGCCAGTAATTTCACTAGCTACATTACCCTTCAAATGGATACACAGTAAATTATGTAGTTTAAACACTACTGCGAAATATCTGGCACTGCAACAGTAGATTCGATCACCACATACTTCAAATACAAACTCAAAAATCGATTAAATCAAAATAAATACTATATAAAGTACTATTTGAACATGGACATAATAGACATCCCCCAAAATGTCCATCCTTCACAGCTTCCTAGTTTTTAAGCTGGGCAATACTGTAATGCATACATGTGTATGTAATTTAGAAACTTTCAAACATGTGTATAGCAGGAAACCGAAAACCTCACTACAAAATGAAGAAAACGCCTAGTTACAAGGAAGCCATGATAACAACGGCACATTCCCACGGTTAGTGCCGACTGAACAAAATTATCGCTAAGGCAGTAAGAACAACCAAGCGATTTTAAACCCAACGATTAGCGAATTGCAGATAGGTCTAATTAATTGACAATTGCCTACCACTACATTTTTAGGTACAGATGTTTCGGTCGCTGTAACGACCAGCCATGGCGAGGTAAAATATTTACTGAGGAAACCTGGTTACGTTTTTTTTTTTTAGTGAAAACTTCTTTTAGCGCGGTACGCATATTTTTAGATGAGATAAAATCTCTAGACTCGCGACACCGTTACGAGACGCAGCTATAGTGTATGCATATATGCATGTACATATTGCACACCGCGAACGCGTCTAGATAAATAAAAAATAAGTTTTCACTTTTGTCGGCACTCCCGGAGTGCAACCCGTTTTTTTTATTGGTGCCCAGTGGAAATTCTTCATGAACTTCCTTCGCCCCGGGGAAGGGCGAAGGGGTATCCTATCGGCCTTCTATCTCCTACCGGCTAAAACCACTGGAGCGATCATCTTCGCCACCTGAGGGAGGCTCCAGGTCCTCGTATGATCACACTAGAAAACCTGGTTACCTAAGAGAAGTAAGATCGTTGTTATACCGAGAAAAAGCAAAACTTGTCCTTACGAAGCAGATAAACTAAATAACATAACATAGAAAATCATGTTGATGTGATTATATTATGGTCGGAGTCGTCGTAGAATAAGTTTTATATTGTAGACACGTAAACGAGAGGCGGTCTACTTAGTGATAAGTAGCAACTGTTCGCATGGACATAAGCAATTTAGTGATTACTGATGCGTTGCCGGCTTAAGTAAGAATGCCTTTTGTTCCTGCAAATTCACTGGCTTTTCCTATCCTTCACCCAGAACACAACGACGCTTAGGTACACATAGTTGTTCATCATATCAGCCAAAAGACGTCCACTGCTAAACAAAGTCCTCCCCCATATATTTCCACACAGACCGCTTACATGCCGCCCGCATCCAACAATTCCCAGCGACCTTCACCAGATCGTCTGTCCACCTCGATCGAGGTCGTTCCACGCTGCGTTTTCCAGTACGCTGTCTCCACTCGAGAAACTTTTTGCCTCAACGGCCATCAGTTCTAAGTTCCGTGTGGTGTCTGGACTAAGAATTTAGCACCACTCCACCTCCTCCCATGGAGGTCTTAAAAGGCGACAAAGGGACGAAGGGGAGTATTGCCAAATTCCCCCCAAAATGATGACACAAACAACAAATGAATGTAGTACTGCCCCAGTCTGTCCGAGCCTTTCGCATGGAACTCTACGACTACTAAAACTAATATCAACTATCCAGATAACTCGCTGCTGAATTATGGACCTATTGGCTTTTTTTTCACCCCTTAAAATTACTAAATAATGTATTGCAGCTATTGTATAAAAAATCAATATTTCCAGTCTGATATCTGCCTCATCTATATCTTTAACGCGTCATCAATTCACCATTGCCAAGGTTAATATTTTATCAAATGCATATAATTTGTGTGTAAACTATTTCGAAACGGGATTACAGATCGGCACATTAAAGCCAGTGGTCGCGATAAACAATTCAATTCTACGAATTACTATCAAGTGTTGAATTTCACTTAGAATGGAAAGATAAACACATTTTTGCATGTTTAACTTTTTTTTACATAACAAAGTGCAGAGGGTATTGTTCTTTCGTCGCTAGCGATTATGTATGCGCACATAATTATGACATCTCATACATTTTGTTACATATTGATGTTTTAAAATTTATCTTAATGGTGATCACATTCGGTCTCAGATGAATGGTAGAAAAGTTTAATTTTGAATTTATATGATTAGCAAGCAAAGTTCTGTTTTTGTTAGTTCTACAGAATTTAATGATTCGATTTTTTTTGAAATATTGATGGTGGCAAAACGTAACATTATCTGAACTTCAGTCGTTACTTGCTACCAATTTAGGCATTTTATCCAATACCGAAACAAGTTAAACCACATTTACATGAATTAACAATAATAGTCCTGGGATAACCCGAATAATTATTTAATAATATAAACGAATAATAATGTACTAGGGTGTAATAAAATACAAAGGCGTTAGCTGATACCGCGGCGGGCAGGCGCCGCTCACGTCGACAAACCACAACGCTGAGTCAGATTAGCGGAAACATTACTACTAAGTTATAAACGCCTGGTACTTTGGAGAATTATTGGTGGATGTTTTTTTTGGATTTGATTAGTTTATTTTGCATACGCTTCTTTCGTCATCAAAAAAGCGCAGCTTTTACTGCGATTTTTACTGATAATCGCTCACACCAAATTGGTATTTCGGCGTCTGACTACAATAAGTATATTGCGGTCGTGAGGGACCAGATTAGACACTAGTACTTAGTAGTAGTTAGTAACTGCCGTATGGTGCCGGCTCAGAATACCACTACCCCATCTCCTCCCGTGGGTGTCGTAAAGGTCGACTAAGGGATTAGTCGGAGGATGGGCAGCAGCGTCCTTCGAGTACATTAACAACTCAACTGCGATCGCTAACCCGTCTGCCAAGCGTGGCGATTATGGCAAAACCCCCCTATGAGCCCACAACACACCCATTTCGGTCCTTGTGGTGATCTTTGGGGGAGGCCTGTGTCCAGCAGTGGACTTCATTCGGCCGAAATGATGACATATCTAAGTTTTTTTTACATAAAATTATAATGTCACCTTTAGTTTAACTAGAAGGTTCTCTGTTCATTTGAACGTTTCTTACTGCAGGTTAGGATGACGACTCCATCGAGGGTGGCTCTAATTCATAACCAAATAATTATCATGGACATTGTGTGTGAAATTTAGAACACTTAGCTAGGGCACGCCTCTAGCCCTTCAAAATATGACGACATGATTGGCGCAGTGGCTAATCGCTTGGCTCTTTGCACCACGTGTCGCGGGCTCAATTCCCGGAACAAATGTTTATAGATAAGATAAGATAAAGATAATTTATTACCAAACCGAACACACATAATTAGTTGAATGAAAAACAAAACAAATAGGTAGTAAATACCATTTTTTTCGTGTAGTATGGAAAAGGAACGGACTCGGTAATGTTGGCAGTGCGCAGTGATTAAACCACACTCTGGTCAATGCTGGTTTTTAGCCCCTCCCCTATATATGTATGGGTGTTTGTAAATATGAAATTGAAGTCTGTATATATCCACGATACAGGAGAATCGATAGTGACGAGGCATCGTTTTAAAAAATAACACAATCATTCCTCGGATGTGAAGTTTTCAATCTAGGTATAGTACTTGAACGCTTAACTTGTTTATGAACGTTCCAAACTAAAGGGTCACCCAATTAGCATATAATCGGTAAGAGAGCAGCCCTAGTAAAACTGTCCATCTCATCTTAAGATGTTTTTAAAAGAGTAGATGCGTTGCCCGCGCTCTACGATGGTCACATGAAAGCAAGGTAATTGCCCGGAGTACACTTAGTCACGCAACGACCAGTGTCGCGTCTCGACGTGAATGATAAGCGTAATTCAGCAACATATTTCGAAAATACAATACCATCCTATGTTTATATACGATGCACGAAGTATCCTGCAACAGTGAGAGAATAAGACGTTTTGATTCGTAAATAAATAAATACGTAACGTAAATCAATATCGTACATAAAAATAGTACTTATTATGTTTTTTTTTTTATTACGCGGTCTAATGGCGGCCGGCGCGCCGTTTTGTAGTCTAATAATGTTCGTGTATGGCGCGTATGTTTGTAAAATGTCATAGATATCATCCCGTGGGTGTCGTATAAGGCGACTATAGGATTCGCAGGAGGATGAGCAGCAGCGTCCTACGAGTATATTTACAATTCGACTGCAATCGCCAACTCGCCTACCAAGCCTAGATTATTCAATTATTTTGGTTTACTGGCGTGATATTTGTCTGACAGTTTAGGTATGTCGTGCTCACTCAACTGTCCTGTTTATGGTGGGGTCGAGTATCGGGTCGCTGAGTTTCCCTACAATATGGCTGAGCTGAGCGACGCTGATGCATGTGTCATGCTTGTGAACGAGTGCCGTCTGTTGTAATTGATCTTCTTAATGCTGCCATGGCAACTGAATCATAAATTATAGTAAATATTTACAAGCTTGTTTGGTATAGACTTTAAGAAGTTTGAACTCTTTTCTACTCCATTGTTCTGACATTACCTTTACTTCGAAAACAATGTAGTCAAAAAAATTGCATCATTATGATTTTAAAAGAGTATCCATGGAGTTTCCTGCCCGTTCTTCTCCATAAGAAATCTACAACTTTGAACGAGGTAACTAAAGTCTTGAGTATTCATAAGTAAATGGTACGACTTGAATAAAAAATATTTTTATGTACGGCAAAACCCTAACTAGCGCACAAGACAATCCTAAACGTGTCATGGCGATCCTTTCGGAAAGGCCTGCTAGCAGTTAACATTTTTCGGCTGAAATGATGTTATGGAAAAGGTAACAATGAAAGGCTTGATAGAATAATAAGTAACCGCTCTATGACGTCATATTTATACCTTACACTTATACCACTTCTTATAAAGTCCATATGTAAATAAATCTGCATTTACATCACCACTGTAACTCTAATGGAAGACCCACACAAGTTGCAACCAACACTTTCTGTAAAAATATCGCTCCCTTACACGAATACCCCAAAAATTATCGTAAATATTAAATGGTATTTTTTTTACTAAAACAAACCATTATCTGTAGCCACTAACAAGATATTTCAATAAAGAAAATTATATATTTTTTATAAAGCCCCATCGTTCGAGAGCTAGCGTAACTTAATATCGGGGAAACCGGATAGCAGACAGTATGGCGCGACCTTAAGTTTACTTTTTAATATTTCTTTTTTTTTATCTAGAGACTCAAGGCGACGGTGCTGCAATGGCAGGTAACCCACCAATTTGAAGTCATTTAAATTAACATAAAAATAAAAATATCGTTCCATCCTTCGACCAGCCCCATAGTCTCCTTTCACGACACCCGCGAGACGAGATGAGGTAGTGCTATTTTATGCTGGCACCTACGGTAAAAATCCCTTTGCCTGTAGTAAATACGATGGTCACACTGAATGTTTTTAGAACTGGCCACTACGAAAAGTAAAGAAATATAAAGATAAGATAAAGAAATGATTAAAATTTCCAATAAAGAACTCTTTGGAATGATGTAGCTGTGCTTTTAAATATGTCGTTTGTTATAACAAATTGGCGCAATTGCAATTTATGCAATCCAATACAAAAGTGCGGCGAAATGAATTTAACTAGAGAAAATTTTACTCCATGATTCATTACGACTTTTTTAAAAGTACAACGGAGGCGTCGCGAAAGCTGCGCTTGACATCGTCACAAATGATGGAAGCTGGATATATTGTTATGACCCCGAAACCAAAACCGGAACCAAAAGACAATCCATTGGGCAAATGGATGGCTCATTCGAAGATTTGGCAACAAAAGTTAAAGAAGGGCACAAGTCAAGGGAAAAAGTTGATTGCCTCATTCGTAGGTCCGACGGGTCATTTCGCAAGATAGAGGCTAGAGGATAAAATGACTGTTACTGCAGATTGGTATATTAGTCATTGTTTACCAGTTGTTTTGGAAAAGGTTCGACAGCAGCGCCCAAGAAGCAGGATCCTACTTCATCATGACAACGCTCCAGCTCACTCCGCCAGACGGACAATTGAATGTTTGTCTATGGAAGGTGAGGTGAGTCATCCTTCTCACAGTCCCGACCTGGCACCTTGCGACTTTTATTTATTCCCCAAAATAAAAGATAAACTCAGAGGAATTCGCTTTATGAAAACCCAAGATGCCGTGGCTGCATTCGAAAAAACGTGGAAGAGATTAAGAGTGGGGTCACTGTTTCAGGTAATGCTTCCATCGCATGCGACGGTACTTAGAAAGGCACGGAGACTACTTCGAAAAACATTAAAAATATTAACAGGTTTCTACGTCACTGCGTTTTTGATTTTTGAACGTTTACTGAGACCCTTGTAACCTGCGCGTTGTCTTGAAAATGATCAGCTACGCTCCTCTTCAGAAACATCGCTCAAGGCCTTAACCCTCGGAGTTTTGTTTCTTAAGGAGGCACTTTTTGTAACGTGTGTGATCCGTGCGGTGACGGACGGACTTTGCGATCCAAACACTGATAACGCTTGTATGTTTGATAAATGGCCTTCTGTAGGGCGATAGGTTAAGCGAGTGTAAAGGTGTGGAACTGGATCGGTGACCGTATTACTGGAAGTGGGATTGGATGAATTTCAGGTAAAGCGATCAATGCCGAGGTATGGAAAAGGATCGGTGTCCCTATTTTTAGCCGTAACGGCTTTTAAATTAAAAGCATTAAAATTGTAAATTAAATTTATATTCATATCTTCTGAACCCTGCATGATATCGAAATGCAACATGCGCGAAAATACAAGTTGGAATTCCTATTTAATTAACTCCTAAATTTTTTATTGCTACCATTGTCCTTTCGGAACCTATTCGAAACAAACTTTTAGACAGAGAAATTCTAAAAACGGTCGTTTATGATTAAGTATCGTTTTAATAATATGATTAGATAATGACGTTCTTATAACAAAATTTGAACTTTCTTTCCCTTTCATTTTTCGTCATTCACAGTAAGTACACTACGCATTGCTTCGTTACACTATAAGGGCGTTATTCATTGGAGTTTTTTGAACGGAGTCAACTCGTCTATTTTGTGTGATATGTAGGCCGAGCACAAATAATTTGACGTATAGTAACGCAAACGCTAATGTAAGTGAATTTGGAATTGAAAATACAGCTATCCTACATCATTTTCGTCGACAAATACAATTCGTATCATATATAGGAATGAATAAAGTCTTCAATTTAAATTAAAAAAAAAGTGTTTTTTTTATATAACTAGACGCGTTCGCGGTATGCTATATGTACATGCATATATGCACACACTATAGCTGCGTCTCGTAACGGTATCGCGAGTCCAGAGATTTTATCTCATCTAAAAATATGCGTACCGCGCTAAAAGAAGTTTTTACTTCAAAATATGTGCGAACCAAGTATTTTATACGTTTACATTACTATACGTCAAAATATTCTTGCGAGGCCTACTGTAGGCCTAGCAGGAATACTTTGCGTATAGTAAAGTGACCGTAACGTAAATATGAGTGAGAATTTTGAATCGAAAATTCAACTATCATATAGCATTTTCGTTTGAACTTATGAAACGAACACAATTTGTATAGGTATGAATAAAGTCTTCAATATAAATAAAAAATATGTGCGAATCAATAATTTTCGATTCAAAATTCACTCACATTAGCGATACGTTCACGTTACTATACGTCAAAATATTCATGCTAGACCCACAGAGAGGTGTCGGACGACGTGTTGCAGGCGAAACACTGAGAAGGCTTGTATGTTTGATAAACGTTAACGACCTTTTGTCAGGTTAGGTTAAGCAAGCGCCGAGATTTTAATTTTTATACAACATCGCGTCAAGACCAGCTAGTCATTCACCTGGTGATAAATGTCACGCGTGCCCTTCATATTACCCAAAGAACGTCCACTGCTGAACAAAGGCCTCCCCCGCATAGATTTCCACAATAGTGTTGTCATTTTTGAAGAATTTGGCACTTGGTAGGCGTGTTGGGTACTCGGAGGAGGAGGACACGGAGCCGGGGTAACAACCGCCGCGGGGCCCTTGTCCAACACGCCTGAGCCCCATGTCGTCTTTATCTGGCAGGGGGCCTTGGGGGTTGGGCCGCGAGCGCGCTTATTGGGAAATTTGCGTGTTCATACCAAGCGACCCCCGGGAAGACAGCGGTGTGCAGCGGTGTCCTCGAGAGGTGCCTGGGGGGGTGGCCTCTTTACAGTCGCCTTCCCTCTACTAGAGGGGATGACCGCTTTACAGTCATCCCCTCCGAGATGTGCCTAAAGGCGGGGCACCAATGGGTGGCTCTAGATGGAGATCTTTCGAGTTCCTGGAGCCTCCCTTCGGTGCCGAAGATGATCACTCCGGTGGTTTTGGCCGGTAGGAGTCCGGCATGCCCCTTCGCCCTTTCCCGGGGCGAAGGAAGTACATGAGGTATTTCCACCGGATCAATAAAAAATAAAATAAAAAAAAGGCGTGTTGGGTAGAGCACATGGCTACTGTTTCACAGAAGGAACGGTGCTACCCATCCCTATGGTTTAAAGTGCTTTCGACGCCTTTTACGACATCCATAGAAGGAGACAGGTGCTATATTCCTAATCCGGGGACCACACGGTAATCTGCGCCTGCCCATAGTTATTAAGTCACAGTTATTAAGTCTCTTAAGAGCATTTTTTTAATGGGCCCATTGGAAATTCTACATAAACTTCCTCTGCCGCAGGGAAGGATGGAGGGGCATGCTGAGCTCCTACCGGCTAAAACCACTGGGGCGGTGATCTTCGGCACCATAGTGGGGCTCCAGGTCCTCGTATGATCACACTAGAGCAGCCCACTAGTGCCACGCTTATAGGCACAGCTCTGATATCTTGTATAGGATCCCCCGAAACATCCCTGTGCGCTGTGCTATGCGCACACGGCAGTGCGTGACCACATGCACGCCACTGTCTTCTCGTGGGTCGCTTGGTGTGCACCCGAACCCGTCTCTTAAGAGCCTAGTAATTTTACTAGCTACAGTGTAAGTGGAACACAGTAATTTTTTAAAGTTATGTTTTAATATAATCTCTTTAAATTAATGCCGTATCTATACACCACGCATTATAATCGAGTTTCTATCGGATAACAAAAGGAAAACACAAGTATTATGCGTTATTAAGTTGTGGAAGAAGATTAAGAATGCAGCTAACAAAAAAAAACTACAACCTGTATTCCTACGTTTCGTTGTAGGAAACATAAAAGAGTCATTTTACAAATGTAACAGGCAGGAATAAGTTACGAATAGCACCAACCCATCTCATCCCGTGGGTGTAGAAAAGGCGATTATGGGATTAGCCGGAGGATGGGAAGCAGCGTCCTTCGAGTTCATTAACTATTCAACTGCTATCGACAACCCGCTTGCCAAGCGTGGCGATTATGGCAATAATTTGTAGCGATCTTTGGATGAGGCTGTATCCAGCAGTCAATTTAATTCGGCTGAAATGATGAACAGGGAGGGGCACATATTTGTGATAACGGAGGACAGGTTAAATTAAAATCTTCATCGTCATCATCATATCAGCCAAAGGACTGCTGAAAAAAGAAGAATATTTCCACAAGGACCGGTTACATGCCGCTCTCATCCAAACGGCTCCCAGCGACCTTCACCAGGTCGTCTGTCCACCTCATTGGAGGTCGTCCCACTCTGCGTTTTCCGGTGAGTGGTCCTCCATTCGAGAACCATTTTGCCTCAACGGCCAACAGTTCTCCGAGCTATGTGCCCCGCCCATTGCCACTTTAGTTGATCTCCTCATTTCTGGAGATACCAAGCATAGCTCTCTCCAGAGCTCGCTGAGTGACCTTAAGCTTTCTTATGAGGCACATTATGAGTGACCACGTCTCTGTTCCGTATGTCATTAGGCATTGCGGTATTAGTGTTTTAGTATTTTTTAAATTTGGAACCTTTAAAACTCTATAACCCTAACCAAACATTTTTTTAAGATATTTGGCTAGCGTCGCCACATTTAAATTCGATATATTCCTCGAAGTCCATACGTACGAACTCATCAACAATGTTTATCTGTCTGTCAGTCGGAGAAAGTAAAACTAACCCCTTCAAGCGACATGAATAATATTTTGGAACCTAACACCGGCCACCAAATGTTTCCAGAACAATATACTTTGCTAAGCATTGCTTTTGCTACTTTATGCCGGCGATCTTTATGTTCTGGCTTCTACGCCTCAATTAAGAAAGGGAGAATGCAGACACCCGCGGCATGCGATCTGTGGTAGCCTTTTAAATGCTATTAATTATAGAACATTATAAGATTCCGTTTTTCCAAGCACATGAACCACAAAAGTTATTTAAAGACTGAAAACATGTCACAGACACACACCATTTCGGCCGAATAAAGTCCACGGCTGGACGCAGGCCTCCACCAAAGATTGCTACAACGACTGGGTGTTTTGTGCTCATTGGGGGATCGCAGTTGAGTTGTAAATGTAGTGTTGAATTTTTGTACTTGAATGAGATGGCTGCCTATCCTTCAAGCCATACTGCGCTCACCAACCCGCCTGCCAAGCGTGTGAGTACTAGAAAGTTCCCCCGAAATTGTTGAAATCTATGGGGGAGGCCTTTGTTCAGCAGTGGATGTCTTATGGTTGATATGATGACTGAATGGTAATGGCACCACACAGACACACGCCCGCCCTTGAATGTCCACTATTGAACAATGGGCCAAATGAGCGATGATAGTGGATATCGCCATAATCACCACGCTTGGCAGGCTGGATTGGTGATGACATCAATACCTATTGGATATTGACATCCGTCAACTTGTGGATAACTATGATATACGCTTGACAATTCATGAAGTTTTTACCCAAATACATGCACAAACGTGTGCTTATGCAAAGGTACCTATAATTTCCAAAAATAATCGTTTATCAGATTACGTAATGCGATGTGATTGTACTTGATATTTGATAATGATTACTGCCACTTAAGTAACTGAGTTCGTGTGGTGCCGGCTACGAATAGCACCAACCCGTCTCATCCCGTGGGTGTAGTAAAAGGCGACTATGGAATTAGCCGGAGGATGAGCAGCAGCTTCCTTCGAGTACATTAACAAGTGCGATTGCCAAACCGCCTGCCAAGCGGGGCGATTGAGCACACAATACGTGTCGGTCGTTGTGGTGATCTTTGGGGGAGGCCTTTATCCAGCAGTGGACCTAATTCGGCTGAAATGACGAAGTTATTGAAAATATATTTTATCTGACGTTGGCCTTTGTAGTGCATTTAAAAAAAGAAATACACTTTTTTTATTGTGTTCTTTGTTTTAAAAGTTGACGTTTAAGGACTTAACTACAACTGCAACACCAGTCACCGAATTACGTAATCGGAGAAATTGTACCACTGTATCTCATTAGCCCATTCCTAAAAGGTAAGAATATCTTGGAAATACAAGCGTAACCGCTACAGATTTTTAGTTACATCTGATAGACAAAAAAGTTCTCAAAATATCCGCTAGAGAGCTCAAAAATAAAACAAGATTGACGTTTCCTTTTGTTTTCTCAAAATAATTCGGTCGTACGTACCTACATCACTAACACATGTCCGAAATCGAAATCAGCAACCGAAAGCACCGAAAATTAACAACAGAACCCCGAAATAGACGAAACTCGATATTTTCGCACGAAATCAGGGAATATTGTTAAAAAAACACTTTTTTTATTTTTCTTACAAATCACCCGCTCTTGTGCATTGTGGTTTTAAGTTACGCACGGATGGACAAAAAATAATACTTTTTATTACCTGACACGTTTTCACTTGAAATATGGACAACCAATTGTAGAAAGGGTCAACTTTTTTTCGCAAATTGTCAAAATTGTTATGGTTTTGTTAACCCTTTCAATGATTGACCCCTTGGGAATTATTGAGTATTTTTTATGTCATTGATTGTTAAGTTATGACCTTTGCTTGTACGAAAAAGTATAAAAAAAATTTGAATAGACAATATTACTTGTGAGTTACTTACCCTCTCTCGCTCGCGCTGCGGATGCATTAGAACTTTCAGATTAGTGCGTAAGCTAATTAAAACTGCGGTAAAATTCTTGATCCTGGCACCCAATCACATTCTAGATTTGCATTTCATAATAAATTATGTTATTTATATAAAAGTGTTCTTAAGTAAAGGTCACTTCACAAATCACCGTTGATCAAATTACATAATGTGATATGATTGTATTTTATTGATGTAAAAAGAAAGAAACATATCTCCATACTTTCTATCATAATTATTAGGTAACTGAATATCTTACTTATTTACATAAATAAAAGAAAAAAAGGAGACAGTTTTTGTCTACCGATTTTTTGTGCCATTACTATTTCTTCATATTTGACGGCACGGTTGGTGCAGTGGTTGATACAGTCGGCTGCTGCGCTCCGGGTCGTGGGTTCGATTTCCGCACGGAACAAATATTTGTATGATCTGCAGGTAGTTGTTCCGGGTTTCGGCGTATTTTATGTGGAATTCATGTCTGTAAACGCACCCACTACACAGGAGAAATCCTAGTGTGGGGCAAGGTTTTTATTTAATAAAAAAAATAAAAAAATATGTATATATATATATATTAGTTAAAGGACCTGCGCTGCTGGCATGCCGAGTTTTAGTATTTTTGGGGGGAAATTGCCAGTAGGTACCTACTCGTCACGATTGTCAGGCGGGTAGGTGAGCGTAGAATGGCTCCAAAGAAGGGACGCTGCTGCCCATCCCTCTGATTTAGATCACTTTAGTCACCTTTTATGATATCCACGGGAGATCGAGAGCTGCTATTTTAATAATCGGGACAACACACGGAAAGTAGTAGTAAAGAGTGGGTAGGTACTATTACCTATTAAACCAAAATCTGGTTACATATAAAGTCTTACTTGTTACAGGATGTATATTTTTTAATTTTAATTGGACAACACCTTACACATCTTCACGCTTGTGGACAGTTTTCAATTAGTACCCATTTAGAATTAAAATCCGTCACCGGACACAGCTGGCCCGTTTCTAGCCACTATTTAGTTTGGTTCTGTCTTGTTAGTCATTCATTACATTAGTGATGTTATACAAACTTATTTATGCCACCTAAATAACCAAATGCGCTTTATTCTCATCCTTAATGCTTTACAAATAGAGACATCAGACTGTTTGTCCCAAGAATGCATAAGGTTGCCGAAAGCAATGAGATAAACATGGCGAACCAAACGCGAGTGAGATGTCAATCAACTGTCAACGACGTCCCGCCTTCCTATGCACTCCTGGTACTGCCAAACGTAATGTACAAGGATTTTTCGTGTTTTTTTAATACTGAAAAATGTTTTCCTGTCCGTCTGTCAGTGTTAAAATGTTTTAAGAATGTTGTTATTGTTATAATAATGTAACTTGTTAATTGTGATGTCAAAGAAAATGTTGATGGGTGACTTTCAACGAGTTAAATTATTTTTAACTTGACATACTGGTTACTAATGAGGATGGGTAAAAATAGTTACTCATAGATTGAAAACACTACTTGAAACAAAGGTGTAAACAAAACTCTTGTGGCAAAAAAAAAGTAACTTCTCGGCGGGAAAACAAATCAATACCCGAGAGGCAATACAAAATGCCTTTGAAGAGTTTGTCGCCTCCCGTCCATCTGGTATCTTCAAGAAGGGCATCGATAAACTGCCACTGCGTTGGCAGAGATGCATCGATTGCATGAGCGATTACTTCGATTAAAATAAATAAAAAATATAAACAAAAATAATTAATATACTTTATTTCGTACAAAACGGCAATTTCATAGGGACCCAAAACCCAGTTTCACTATAAAGTGTGTAGAATTTATCGATGGCCACAAGTCAACGCGCCTCACACTTGGCTAATAAAATAAGCTTTTTATATTAGTAGTGGCCTGCGGCGTACCGCACGCGCGTTGTCTCACGAATATCAGTTAGTTTTCATAAAGTTCTAGTATAATATTTCTTTGAATAACGGTGAGGCTTAAAAAACTAATCTCTATATATACTATATATAGTATATCAGAGCCATAATATACACATTTTATTAGAACAACGAGTTTCTAGATATCAAGATGGTGTCTGCAGCGAAAATGCGCATTCATGGGATGCAAGTAAAGAGATTTAAATCTTTGGATGCAAGATGATAACTGGATTATAAAGGACAGAATCGGGGCCTGATAAAGTTATATTCAACCTATTGGAGAGTATTCAACAGAACTTTAACAAGAGGAAACAACTTGATGGAAAGTACAAGCAAATGGAAAAAAATCGTTTGGTACAGTTCATGAAAGAGGAAAATTGGACTTCTGGGGTGGAAGGCCTGGTGACCTGAGATACAGGCTTCAGCCTAGTTTAGGCACCAGTCTCCCACAGTAAATTTGAATAATACTGTAACTTTTATTGTGGTGAGAAATAAACAAATAAATAAACAAATAAATACTTGCACACCGCTGTCGCAAACGCGACTAACAATGTAACGCTGCTTTTGCATTAATACAGACTTTTTATGATTTTTTAAAATGTGGGATATTTTATTTTTCTTAAAGCTGTCATTAAATAGTAATAGACTGATATAAATAAAAGTTGAGTCAGAATCAGTAGTCTTTAATTCTACCGTTAACTCGTATCACACTATCGCACCGATTGCGCATGCTCAATATGAGTTCATCGAATTTTACGTGCGATATTGGGTGCTTGACAAGCTGGCTGGGTTGGCAATCGCCTTTGAGTTGTGAATGTACTCGAAGGATGCTGCTGCCCATCCTTCGGCTAATCCCATAGTTGTCTTTTACGACCCATGGAATGAGATTGGTTTGGTGCTATTCGTAGCAGGCACCACATGGCACTAGTTACTAAACATCATCATCATATCAGCCAAAGGATGTCCACTCCTGAACAAAGGCCTCCCGCATTGATTTCCACAATGACCGGTTACATATTTCATATTTTGTTAGTGCATCTACCTTGTTGTTTTCTGTATCACCCAAAGGTCGTTTGATAGAAACTGCCTTCGGCATTAAGACCGCCTTTGTAGCTTATTGTATAAGTGTACACCTATGAATTAAGCTTAAATAAAATTGAAACCAAGTTTTTTTCCAAATTATTCATGAAACACTTTTTTATCAAATTCAACCCTTAAATGCACCTGAAGCAAATTCACTCGAAAACCCCGTGAGAATTTCTTAAAACCACAAACACTCACAATTCCCGTACAATAGCCTATTTTATTAATTTTTTTTATATGATAACACCTTAAGAATTAACTCCTTTCTTTAATCAAAAACGGTTACCAATACTTTTATTAAATCGCAACCTTTGTAAGATTAGTCGCGAACTTTGACACTTTAGAAAAAAAGCATAACAGAAAGGTCAACAATTTGTAGTCGTTATGTTTTTTCCAAAATACGGGTAAATGTGCTAAGGTTATAAAACTATTGTAGCAAAATTATTGTGTTACTTTTCTTTTATTTGTATTTTTATCAATATCAATAACCCATTACTTACTCAGGAACCTCTTGTTTCATCGTTTTATTATTATCGGTGTTTATAACTCTAAAACAATTGGTACTAAGAAACGCAAGTTTTGAAGTGAGGTGAGTGGGTTGTTTACGCGCGGTGAGGGAAACATACTTACGGTAGTAAAAATTAAAACGCCACGGTTACCCGTTACCCGTGGATGTATGAGTGAATATGTGCAAAAGGACGTCCACTGCTGAAAAAAGGCCTACCCCATAGACACCACCTACAAGGACTGGTTACACGCCACCCGCATGCAACGACTGTCAGCGACCTTTACCAGTTCATCTGTCCACCTTGTTGGAGGTCGTCCCACACTGCGTTTTCCGGTGCGCGGTCTCCATTTGAGAACCTTTTTACTCCAACGGCCATCAGTTCTACGAACAATGTGCCCCGCCCATTACCACTTCATTTTACTAATCCCTTCAGCTATGTCGGACACTTTACTTCTTCTACCAAGCATAGCTCTCTCCATAGCTCACTGAGTGACCTTGAGCTTTCTTATGAGGCCCATTGTGAGTGACCACGTCTCTGTTCCATATGTCATCACTGGTAACGCACACTGGTTAAAGACTTTCGTCTTCGGGCATTGTGGTATTGTTGACGAATAGGCGTTGCGAATTTTCTGGGATGCTGCCCAGCTGAGTCGAATTCGACGATTCACCACTATTTCGAAGTTGGACCTACCTAACCGGACAGTTGGCCCCAGGTTGACATACTCGTCAACAACTTCGAGAACAGAGCTCCGAACGAATATTGGGATGGGCACGACATGGGCATTTGATATGACTTTCGTCTTGTCCATGTTAATTTTAAGGCCTACCGATTGGGAAACTCTGTTGAGATCATCGAGCAATGTGCTGAGCTTTTGCAAGGATTCTGCCATGACTACGATGTCGTCGGCCAATCGAAAGTGAGTGATATACTCGCCATTGATGTTAATTCAGAATCCTTTCCTCTCCAGTAACTCAGGGCATCCTCCGTTGCAGCGGTGACCAGTTTCGGGGAAATGACGTCCCCTGTCTCACACCTCTATGCAATGGAATTGCCCCCGTGCTCTGTTCATTACTCGGACCGACATGGTGGCGTTCCTGTATAAGCACTTTAACACTTCGATGTTCCAATCGTTGTAACATTTGCTGATATGATGATATATTCATATTCACTACTAGATCCACGCGTCCAGTATCCAGTTACGCACTGTGGAGCTTTAATTTTGACTAGCATACGAAATTTTTCCTTCACTTTATTAACAAGTTTCTTCAAAACTAGCGGATATTAATAGAACGATGAAATATGAGCCCCCTGAGTAACTAAAGGGTTAAAGCTATTGATATTGATAAAAATACACACACACACACACATCTCAATCATTTCGCTACAATAGTTTTATAACCTTTGCACATTTAACCGTATTTTGTCAAAAGACTAACGAGTGCAAATTGTTGACCTTTCTATTAAGATTTTTTCTAATGTCAAAGGTCATGGACTAACTTTACAAAGGTTAAGATTGAATAGAAGTCTTAGTAACCCTTTTCGATCAAAAGAAGGAACTAATTCTCATATTATATAAAGTAAAAAATGGGCAATTGTATGGGAATTGTGAGATTTTGTGGGTTTTAAGAAATTCTCACCCAGTTTTCCAATGAATTTGCTTCAGGTGCGTATAAGGGTTGAATTTTATAAAAAGTGTTACTAATAGAGAATTTAAATACGGTGACAATCCAATTTGGTATTTGGTAAGACATGACAAAGCTATTCAAGGGTACGTTGCAGACAGTGAGCTATGAGGACGAGTCTTAGCAAATACCAGACTGGGTCGTCACCGTTATTTCAATTCTCGAGTGCAATTCCTTAAGGTGAAACATCCATGCATCCTTCAATACAGAATTAAAATGATGGTGAAAAATCTATTTGGTATACGGTAAGACATGACTGCCATGTGCCGTGTGGTGCCGGCTCAGAATACCACCACCCCATCTCCTCCCGTGGGTGTCGTAAAAGTCGACTAAGGAATTAGCCGGAGGATGGGCAGCAGCGTCCTTCGAGTACATTAACAACTCTACTGCGATCGCCAACCCGTCTGCCAAGCGTGGCGATTATGGCAAAACCCCCCAATGAGCCCACCACACCCATATCGGTCGTTGTGGTGATCTTTAGGGGAGGCCTATGTCCAGCAGTGGACTTCATCCGGCCGGCTGAAAGACATGACTGAAGCTATTCAAGGACATGTTGCAGACGGTGAGCCATGGGGACGAGTCTTAAGAAATACCAAATTGGGTTGTCACCGTTATTTCAATTCTGTATTCAAGGATGTATGGATGTTTAAGATTAAGAAATTGCACCCCTGTTTTCAAGGATGTATGGATGGTTCAGGTTAGGGACTTGCGCTGCTGAAGGGAATCGTTTGCCAGACATCTCAATCGTCGATACAATGATTCATTTTTTATTTTTTTTATTTATTAATAAGAAACGTACACCTACACTAGGATTTCTCCTGTGTCGTGGGTGCGTTTACAGACATAAATTCCACACACAATAGACCCGGAACAACTACTTGCAGATCATACAAATATTTGTTCCGTGCGGGAATCTAACCCGCCACCCGGAGCGCAGCAGCCGACTGTGTCAGCCACTGCACCAACCGTCCCGCCTATATTAAGTAATAAATTAAAGTAAATTTGGATTTTCATTATGGTAATACGGTAATAAGTGACGGAATTTGATTCTAGACCCTAATACTGTTTCACATAAACGGCTTGCTGGTTCTGCTAAGTCAGAAGCTAAAGCAAGATAAAGCCGTGTATTGACACGGCCATAATCATCGGCCAAAGCCACGGTCACTGAAGCTGTTATTATATCAGCCGTAGATCATTCAGCAGTCGTTTCAACGATACAGATATTAGCACAGGTCAGTTTGACCAATAACAGGGCACAGAAGCGCGCGACTGTGTACACGTACCTGATTGTTTAGCAAACAACGCTTGCAGGGCAGCTATGGACTCCTGGTACTTTGGCAATTCTTTTTTTATTTATTTATCGCTAGCTATCTATTCTTTTTTTATTTAATTTGAACTCGTAACTTAAATGATTCTCCTACAGTAGGATTTCTCCTTACTATGAGTACAGTTTATATCTATCTGTGTAGATCATACTAATATTTATATAGTGCCGGGATCGAATCCGCGTCTCATCACATCGCTTAGCCCCCTTGCTTGCCTGCTTAGGCCACGCCGCATTGCGTAACCTGTGCGGGGGCCGGCAAGCCAGCGGAGCACCGGGTGGACACAAAAGCTTGCCCTGCGAAGCCAACGGGCCCGAAAAAAGGTCGAGAGGCAGCATGGGGCACTGGGGCTCGCCAGGGCTCAGGACCTTTTTTTTTTTTTTTTTTTTTTTATTGATGTCCAGTGGAAACTCTACATGGAACTTCCTTCACCCCGGGGAAGGGCGAAGGGGTATGCCGGACTCCTACCGGCTAAAACCACTGGAGCGGTCATCTTCGGTAACGAAGGGGGGCTCCAGGTCCTCGTAAGATCACACTAGAGCCACCCATTGGTGCCACGCCTTTAGGCACATCTCGGAAGGGAAAACTGTAAGGCGGTCACCCCCTCTAGAGGAGGGAAGGCGACTGTAAAAAGGTCGCCCCCCCCAGGCACTTTTCGGGGAGGATTGTAAAGGATCCCCCTAAGCCTCGCATTGCGCTGTGCTGCGCACACGGCGGCACGTGACCACGTGCGCGCCACCGTCTTCCCGGGGGTCGCTCGGTGACGGCAGGGGGCTCAGACGTGTTGGACTTGGGAGCCGGGACGGTTGTTGCCCCGGCGCCGTCTCGTCCTTCTCCGTGCGGGATCAGCCCTCTCTCGATCCCGTTCTGCAGTCTCCTTGTCTCCTTCTGGAGCATGACGCTCTCGCAGAAGGAGACCACTGCACTCCAATTTTCATGCTCTGCCAACATAGCCGACACTACTGCCGGCAGAGAGAGATCTTGCCCGATCCGATCGACCAGGATCCGCCGCTCGGCCGCCCACGCAGGGCACTCCTCGAGCGTGTGCTGTGCGGTATCCTGGTCGCTTTTGCAATGGTGGCACTGTGCCGTAACCTCGCGTCCAATTCTGTGCAGGTACGCACCGAAACAACCGTGACCGGTGAACACCTGCGTCAGACGGTAGGTGACGCGCTCGCTCCTTCTGAGCCAGGCTCCGAAGAGCGGCAGGATGGCCTCAACGACGCATTTGTTTGCGAACTGCAGCCGAAGGCGATTTCGCCACGTCTCGAGTGTGCGCCGTTGAGCCAGCCGCCTTAGCCTGTCGAACGCCCCTGGCGGCACGCTTTCGCCACTCTGGCGGAGGGAGCGTGTTTGATCATAGACCCACGCATCCGTCTCCGCCATGATGTCGAAAGGCGGAAAGCGTGCCAGGAGAGTTGCCGCCTCGTAGGACACTGTCCTGTATCCCCGTGCGATCCGTATAGCCACTCTGCGCTGCAGACCGTGAAGTTTGGCTCTACAGCGCTGGACACCTGAAAACCGGGATGACCATATAGGTGCCCCGTAGAGGGCCACGGACCGCACGACGCCCCCGTAGAGACGGCGAAGGGCTCAGGACCTACTGCTCCAACGCATTATGACTACTGTTCCGCATGGGGCTCTGCTGCCCATCCCTTTAGTTTAGAGTCCCTTGGTCGCCTTAGTTGGAGACCATGCACCGGTAAATGCAGCGTGGACCTACCTCATACGAGAAGGACAGACAGAGACAGTTAAGGTCGCTGAGAGTGATTGTATGCGAGCAGCATATCACCGTTCGTTGTGGAAATCTATGGGGTTTGTTGAGCAGTGAACATCCTTCGGCTGTTATGATGATGATGATGACACATTTCTCGATTGAAGACGATTGCCCTATAAAGCACTAACACCTGCTCATAGATCTCTCCCAAAAATAGATGTAAAATCTCAATCAAATGTATAAAGGTGCATTCGAATTTTTAAAGCAGTTCATAATTTTACCTTCATATGGTAAAATACCTCACAGCCATAATAATACTTCATACTGCAATAGCAACACAACCACGTATATTGGCAAGATGTACGCTCAGATAAGTACACAAAGCTAGCAGGCAGGTGGTAGCGCGACTTGACGGCGCCCTATGTTTGTCCACCACTCCACCGACCGCTCGCCAGACTTGCCGCCCTGGTACTTCGGGGGATGAGCGCAAATATTCGCAAGGGGAGCTTGAAAAAAATAATTGAGATAAAATTATGATAAGAAATGGATAATTAAAACATGGCTGAAAAATGGTGTAATTTTATACATAATTAATTAATCGTCAAATAGGTATATTGGATGCTCTGCTGTCTACAGAAAAAGGCTCAACGTACACAATATTAGGTACCAAAGTTAGTATTAGTATCAACTTCATTATTAACCCGCTATAAACTAACAAAGGATAAACGTACAAGATAAGGAACTAGTCACAATATAAATTCTGCATGCTCTACGCGCATAGCATTTGACAGGTAAGGTATATTTAAAATAGTGTTCATAAATGAGATGATTTACGGGTGAAATATAATTAAACTCATTATATTAGCCAAAGACGTCCTTCTACTGCTAAACAAATGCGTCCAAAATAGATTTTCACAATTGTGTCTTTATTTTGTGGGGAACTTGCCAGTACTACACTTGGTTGGCAGGCGGGTTGATGCGCGCAGTATGGCTACTGTTCTACAGAAGGAACGCTGATGCCCATCCATCTGGTTTAATATCCCTTAATTTTAATACAATGTACTAAAAATAAATAAACAAATAAATTCTGGGTTTTCGTAAGCCTCGGAGATAGGATTAAATTTTCTGTTCATAATTATTTCTCGCTCCAGTCGCTTAACAATATACAGCCAGACTTGTCAAAATATGAATCATTAGCGTCCATTTGGCCAAATATAATTCGGCGTATCGATCAGCGGGAAAATTGCGGTCGGCGCGAGGCCATTAAAATGTTTGTTCTATTAAAAGGGGCAATGGAAACAAACAAATTTCCGAGATTCCCTCTGTTTGGACACTACTCGAGGGTTGGATGTGATGCGGCACACTAAATGGGTTGACCATTTGTATGTGATATATCTGATTATTTTTTGTGATATTCTGCTTGCAATGGCATAGTTTATTGTCAGCGGTATGTGACTATAATAGTCGAAATAAAAAAATAATGGTAAATTAAGTCGATAGGCCGTATATAATATTATATACTGGCACTTGACGTAACTACCACCGTATTGACTTAGATGATTGACATTGAATGAATTGAAATTAATTTCGACTACTAAGGTCAATAGCCTCATTCTGCTTTAAAAAATCTTACGCCTAAAAAGATACGGCTTTGTAAAGCGTATTTCATGCTAAAAATTCTTACTTACTGACTGATCATCAAAACGCATAGAGTACTTCCCGGAGACTTATAATCTCTTGAAAACAGGCACAAAGGAAAGTCTTTTAGCATATCTGCAACATTCATTTTAAATCGCAAGCGGAATCATTAGAGGTCAAACTTATATTTGCAGTTAATTTCTCTCAAGTGTAACATATGCAAGTGCCCGCAACATTTGTCACTTAAAATATGTATTCTTAGGATTCCGACTTTGGTACAGAACCCTGCAGGGCGCGAGTCCTACTCGCACTTGACCCTCTTTTTAAATATAAACATAGATTATTGATATTTTATTCGCACAAATCCAGATCAAAATGTTTCGTGTTTGTACTTACAGATCTCACTCGTCAAATCCATTTTCTTCATTGCAGTATCATGGTGAGGAGTATGATAGTAATTATAAATAAGCACATAAGACTAGTAGTCCGTGTGGTGTCCGGATTAAGAATATAGCACCACTCCATCTTATCCCGTGGATGTCGTAAAAGGCGACTAAGGGAATCTAAACCGGATGGGCAGCAACGTCCCTTTTGTGAAACGGTAGCCATACTGCGCTCACCAATCCGCCTGCCAAGCGTGATGAGTATTGGCAAATTCCCCCCAAAATAATAATCATCATCATCATTTCGGCCGAATGAAGTCCGCTGCTGGACACAGGCCTCCCCCAATGATCACCACAATGACCGATATCGGTGTGTTGTGTGCTCATTGGGGGGTTTTGCCATAATCGCCACGCTTGGCAGACGGGTTGGAGATCGCAGTTGAGTTGTTAATGTATCTACTCGAAGGACGCTGCTGCCCATCCTCCGGTTAATCCCTTAGTCGACTTTTACGACACCCACGGGATGAAATGGGGTGGTGGCATTCTGAGCCGGCACCACACGGCAAAATAATAATACAGTTGTGGAAATCTATGGTGGAGGCCTTTGTTCAGCAGTGGACGTATAAATGGCCGACATGATGATGACATAAGACTATATATTTAGTGAATGTATAGAAAATGACTATTCATAAACTTTGCCATTTTCCAAGTCCAAGTATCAGTGGACTGATAGAGTCAGACTGAGTTTCGAGGTCCAAAATAACTAGTTTTTTTTATAATATCCCTTTAAAAATAACATCCCT
The DNA here is from genome assembly GCA_947459985.1 of Diloba caeruleocephala. Taxonomy (NCBI): domain Eukaryota; kingdom Metazoa; phylum Arthropoda; class Insecta; order Lepidoptera; family Noctuidae; genus Diloba; species Diloba caeruleocephala. The sequence continues at coordinate 5,727,016 of OX381627.1, read as the reverse complement.
CAACAATGGAATACCAGGCGCACAGAAACATCAGCACGTCAAATTATGTTATTAACAATGCAGGGGGGATGTTGTTCGGAATTCAAATAATTAATTCCATTTGGCGGCGCGTGGCTATACACGGTGGGCACGTAACTGTTAGACGTATTAGCGCCACGCTCCCTGTATTAGTGATGGTTGATGATTTTTGAGAGTTTCGTGGTCCTTAAGGCAAGGACTGCACACTTCAGCATCTGTTTTGCTCGAACTCATGTGTTTTCACAAAGTTGAAAAGAAACTCATCGCAGTGCAGATGGAATATTTTAGGTAATAATAAAATGAGATTGTCAAATAAAATCAATACGATTTTATTCCTGTAAACTATTTGCAGGCACTTGTGAATAGCCAGATCCTATAGGTAGAAACCTAAATTAGTAGCGCGGTTCCAAGTTTTTAGTCATAATATAGAGAACAGTCGGCAAAAATCTCGATGGAGCGTCCAACTGCAGACGGCTCTAAAAATATAAACAAAGTAAGTGTCTTGATAATCACAACAGGTTTGCGAGATGAAAACATCCTACTAATATTATAAACGCGAAAGTTTGTAAGTATGGATGGATGGATGGATGGATGGATGGATAGATGGATAGATGGATGTTTGTTACTCTTTCACGTAAAAACTACTGAATGGATTTTAATGAAACTACAATAATATAGCTTATACATCAGAAGAACACATAGGCTACAATTTATAAAGATATTGTGTGAATTGTCCAAAATATGACGATAAGTGTCAAGTAAGTAGGAAAAAATCTACCATCTGCGAGCTATTCTGGCGTGCGCTGCCAAAACCGCTAGAGTTACACATACGTTATATATGATGGAAATGTTTATCTTAAATAGTCCTACAAAAAAGCCTGCCACAGTATATGTCTATATCTTATGTGTAAGCCATTATAGCCAAAATAGTGAATAAGTCACATTTTCAATGACGATCAACAAATCGCAGGGTGAAACCTTAAAGGTAGCAGGCATTCATTTGGGCACGCCATGTTTTTCTCACGGTCAGCTCTATGTGGCTTGCTCGCGTGTTTCCAAAGCGAAAAATCTGCATGTTTATGCTGAAGGAAAAAAATCGGTAAATATAGTTTATAGAAGCATACTGCAGTAGCTACCTATGGGTCTATGATTAGGGCTCTGCAGTGCTTAATTACCGTATTTCTTATGTTGACAATATTGCTAAGTTATTATAGAGCGACTGTAACATCTCAATATTGTCAGGCTGTTATATTTTTCTAATGCGACCCAAAAATTATTTATGTGATAATTTTAATGTCATAATGTTAGTTCTTTTCTATGCTACTCAAAATACGAATCCTGCGCAGACGAAGTCTCGGGCACCAGCTAGTATCAAATAAATGAAGAACAACAGAAGTATACATGAAAATTAAATAGCTGGGACTAGCCCAACTGAAGGTTTTTCGGAGGGACTTACTTGCTAACGAGCCTGAGGCATGCACGAGCAACGCTGAGCTCAACCATATTGCAGGGAACTCAATGATCGAATACACAAGGTTCTTAGCACAAATCAGCAAGACGTTTTAGTCAGCATATCAACTAATAATTTAAGCTGTTGCTACGAAAGCTTATCGTGCTCGTCATCATATTAGCCTTTTTTGTTTTTTCTTTTTTTTTTAAACTTTGCCCAACACTAGGATTTCTCCTGTGTCGTGGGTGCGTTTACAAACACAAATTCCACACACAATACACCCAGACCCGGAACAACTACCTGCAGATCATACAAATATTTGTTCCGTGCGGGAATCGAACCCACGACCCGGTGCGCAGCAGCCAACTGTATCAGCCACTGCACCAACCTTTGTCTAGTCTAACTGGATCCAACTGAATATAATTTATTTACAAGAGTTAACTGTCATCTACTCGTAACCTTTGATACCCAGTGATACAGTTATCCTAAGATAAGACTTGTTATTAATAAAAAAAATCTGACTGCTCACTTAAACTTACTGTCTGTGACTTATGTGACCGACGAGCGCCTTTCGCGCTGTTTAAAGCACGGACAGGTACTAATGTTATAGAATAGAATACAATATTCTTTATTGTACACCATTAGAATAGTAATTTGTAGGAAAATAGATCATAATACAAGTAATTGTACAATGGGCGGTCTTATCGCTATTAGCGATTTCTTACAGACGACCTTTGGATGGACAAGCAAAATATGGAAAAATACTAAGGGGGTAGTCCGTGGTGTACTTATTATACAAAAAAAATATCAAAAACCTCATCTAGGCAATCTAATATAGATGGTAATATTATATTCCGAAAATACTAAGATAATACATACATAAAAATAAAATAAAATATACAACTATATATTAAACATTATATAAATAATATAGGATCTATAAGAACCTATAGTTATAAGACAGAGTAAAAAATGAGTACGTATAACTATTTTTTTTGTTGGAGCAATAGTTTTTATATATATAAAATAACTTTTTATGTACCTAATAATAATTAATATTTATAAGCATTAAAAAGTTGAATCAATCAATCTCATTTAATCGTTTTATCATTGTATATTTCGGATGGAATTGGTAAAGGTTAGCAACCATCCTGACGGTGTAAATCATTCTATGACTGATCTTCCAGACATTGTTTATGAAAACTTCAATATTATGTCACAATATTAATTTAATAAATGAATCAAGTATTTAAATTAGTTACACAAATACTACACTGATTATATAATGATTCAGGAGTGATCCATATCACAGATGTTGACAGAACGAGTGTCGCGATCGAAGTGCCCCGCGCCCGCACAGCGCGCTGCATATAATACGCCTCCGCTCCATCCCCACCTCGCCTGACTCATAGAGTGGTACGATGTCGTCACTTGCACGTGCGCGCGTTCGTAAACAATTTTGTCAGCGCCGACATATAATTTACTTATTATATATTTCTATTTCATAATACAATATTTATTAATAAGGTAATAATTAGTATTAAATTAAGTATATCAAAACAGGATAGAAATAAAAATAAATTAACGGACATAAACGTGACTCCGCTCGCTTCCGTAACGGTGACGTAATCCAAAGCCTCGAGAAGTTTTGGTTCAAAAATATGTATCTCTCTACAACTGTAATGTATGAATCTAGAAATAATCAAAACATATGTACAACAACAATACATAAAAGTAATACATAGCCTACACACGGTGAGTAAGTTCTAAGTTTCACGCGGTCCCGGTAACCGCAAGGCGTTGTCTCGGTGACCGCAGCCCCCCGTCACACGCTCCGTGAACATGAGTACCATCACTATGCTGGATAAAATTATATGTTCATGTTTTTGTTTCTATTTATGAAAAAACAAAGCCCTTCCTGGTCTAGTGGACGAAACTTTGGAAGTATTTGGCTTCAAAGCTGTCGTATCTCGAATAAGGTTTTTAAAAGTAGGTTTGTTAATGCCTAATAGATGGCAATAGCCCAATAACGGAACAGGTCTGAAAGAGTTGGAATAGTACTCAAAGAGGGTTTCTTTGATACTAGTTCCGTCGTGGCATCGGCGAACTTTTAAATAGGCACAATCCATCACGACCGCGATACGCGCCTACGATTTCATCGTGGAGAATTCTTTCTTACTGCTCATACCAGGCCCAAGCGATATATTTGACTTATTATCATAATGAATTATTAATATTTCTTATCACCGATCAATGTTTAATATGCTTATTAGGCTATAATATCGTCATTAAGACAGATATCGATCTTGATCATACGATATGAAATGTAAAATGTGATTTACATAAAAAACTTGATTACTAATTAAATATTAAATCAAGCAACAGCCAGTTTACAAATCAAACTTTGTGGTGCTTGCTGATTGATATTTTCACAGTGATACTAGTACATCTTTTTATTTTATCCCACAGTTCTACTAGGCAGAGCATGACAGGCACAGTAGGTATAACGGGTGGTCACGCGTTGTGAGCACTCCACGTGCATGACCACTCCCCACACAGCATCCGTATAGGCGTATACTCGTACATAACATCTAACCATTGTAGGGTTCGAAGTACCTACTGACTTCCTTTTATGGCCGACATTAATAATCAATCTAACCTCTAATCTTTGAATTTGGAATGGAGGATCTGTCAGTTGTCTGTGTTAAATATGACAACATTAACATTAAAACAGGTTAAGTTCAAAATCTTAAATCTAAAAATGTTGAATTAGATTGATTATTAATTTCGGCCGTTAGTCTTTTGTCTCCCGGTCTTTAGATAGTAGGTACAAAGTGGTAGAAGAAGAGTTATAATACAAAATCTCTGAAATCCTGTTCGGTATGGGTTACGTCAAAATGTCTGAATAAGAGGCCGATCAACGCTTCATCATTTCGGCCTATAAAGTCCATCGCTGCACAGGTCTCACCCAAAAATCACCACAACGACCGATATGGATGTGTTGTGTGCTTATTGAAGGGTTTTGCCATAATCACCACGCTTGGCAGGCGGGTTGGCGATCGCAGCTAAGTTGTTAATGTACTGGAAGGACGCTGCTGCCCATCCTCCGGCCAATCCCACAGTCGCCTTTTACGACACCCACGGGATGAGACGGGTTGGTGTTATTCGCCACGCTTATAATTTTGAAATTCATTTGTGACCGCTTTACAGTCACCCTCTCCGAGATGTGCCTATACTGGCACCAGTGGGCGGCTCTAGTGTGATCCTACGAGGACCTGGAGCCTCCCTTAGGTGCTGAAGATGACCGCTCCAGCGGTTTTAGCCGGTAGGAGTCTGGCATACCCCTTCGCCCTTCCCCGGGGCGATAAAAAGAAAGGTATATTTGACAGCCAAGGAAACTTTAGGCGTAGTAGACAAGAGTACGCCAGACTTCTCCACGCTTCCCCAGGACGATGGATTTCCCCAGGCACCAACACGGGTTTTGTTCATGATCATGGAATTGAAGTCTACTTGTGTCTCTCAGATAAAACCTCTATAAAATACAATCCAATACCTAATCTCATAACTCAGTCGAAATGTAATGTAATCAGGCATAAAAGGTACATTCACTACCTTTGTTATTCTTATTGTCTATGGTTTTAATTGATAGAGGCGTACAACAATATTCCTTGTTTACATTTACTTCCTTTCTCAACAGATAAAAGTATATCGCCGTCGCCGCCACTTGTCTATTTAAAAACAAAAATAACCAAGATGTGATTGCTTGTCTCAAGAAAAAAAGCTAGCTAGCGTACCAACATTTCAAAAGCCTCTTTCATCCCCGACCGGGAGCGGAAAGCTTGTACCGTCAAATAAAAAAAAACTCTGTATATCAAGTTACCGTGCATCTGGCCGTCTGGCGAAAAAGCACGGTTTTATGAAAGGAAATTGTATTTGGAACATTTCTTCGGGTTCATGAGTGCCTAGTACTTCGTATTTATTGAATATTTTTGTCTATTATCTTTTTTCATAAATAGGTATCGATTTTTAACATTTCAATGGCATACCTATTTTATGTACCACATTATATTGATAATGAGTAGTACCAAGGGTAGTAAGAATGATCTGTTAGATTTAGAAGGGTTTGCTTTGACGAGGGTGTTCTGTGTGGTTCCCGGCAAAGAATAGACCACCATAACGGTGGGGTAAAGGGTTGGGGGTAAGGGTAAAAGGTAAAAGCACTGTGCTCCAGTATGCTAATAACAACATTAACTGCGATCACCAATCCGCCTCCCAGGCGTGGTGATTATGGCAATATCCCCTGGTGATCATTGGAAGGCCCATGTTAAGCAGTGGACGTTAACGGGTAACTGTGTGTGTACTGCTTTTGTCAGTCAATATGTTATATCATCCAGCTACAAGCTGATGTCATGCGAATACACAAATTATCGAAAACATTGCTAACGTAAGGGGGCCGTGCTGCGTGTAAAAACAGGGACGGCAATAATAAAAAATACATCGTGGGTTTGGTAGTGAGAGTCCACTCTAGCCTGCAAAATATGATAATATTTTAATCATCATCATATCAGCCAAAGGACGTCCACTGCTGAACAAAGGCATCACCCATAGATTTCCACAACGAGCGACTACATGACGCCCGCATCCAACGACTCCCAGCGACCTCCAACAGGTCGTCTGTCCACCTCGTTGGAGGACGTCCCACGCTGCGTTTACCGGTGCGCGATCTCCATTCGAGAACGTTTTTACCCCAACGGCCATCAGTACTAGGAGCAATGTGCCCTGCCCATTGCTACTTCTGTTTACTAATCCTTTCAGCTATGTCGGCAACTTTAGTTCTTCTACGGATCTCCTCATTTCTGTTTCGCTCTCGTAGAGGAATACCAAGCATGCTTCTCTCAAGCTCGTTGTGACCTTGAGCTTTCTTATGAAGCCCATGGTGAATGACCACGTTTCTGTCTAATATGTCATCACTGGTAACATACTTTTTAGTATTTTAGATTTACAAAGCACAAACGCTAAACAGCAAAGCTAAAACTCAAAATGTTTTCATCAAACTTGACCAACGACGGTGTTCCAAACATTAATTATGTCTTATGTTGTGGAGTGGATAAGCATGCAAAAAAGTAAGACTTATCGTGGCGAGCTTCTTAGTCACCTATACACATTAAAGTCATCCCTGTTTAATTTAACGACTGACCATTTAACGCTCTCGTCAATTCTGGAGGCGTTATCATAAACTACGCGTTTATACCATTACAGTGACAATGTTGTTGAAATAATCGTAAAGTTTATGTTATGTCGACACCCACGCGCGATATAGACGTCCCGCGTCATATTAATACCCTTGCTACAATGTAGACAATATTTATATCGAGATACGATTCTGCCAGCAATTTTGCACTTTATAAAATAAGTTAGGTTCTGTCCTTATACGTATTACCTAACTAATTAATAATAATTATATTTAATGTGCTTTATGTACGATATATGTATATCTATACAAATAAATAAAATTGAAGTGTCTGTTTTTAATGTCAAAATAACAGCTTTTTGCATATAATAGTAGGTATATACGGTACGTACAACAAAAATCTATTCTATTTTTTTTGTCTGTCTGTCTGTTTGTTCTCGCTAATCTCCGAAAGGGCTGGACCGATTTCTACGGGACTTGCACTCGCAGATAGCTGATGTTATAAGGAATATCTTAGGCTAATTTTGATTTAGAAAAATAATTACGGTTCCGCACAAAATAATTAAAACACATGAAATTCACTATATATATATACTCTATGTCAAATGTCTGATAGTTGCGTTGTGTGTCACTGTCGGGTCGAATTTCTGCAATGTTATCGCATACTGTGAGTAGGCCTCTATTTGGCTGGACAGGTCAGATATTCGCTGCCATAGCAGTAGTGTTAAATTTTGGACATGTAAATTCCGCACCCCTGATCAGCTAACAGCGATAGCAGACACGACAGCAGCTTTTGCGCAGCCAAGGATCCACCGCCTGAGATTGAAAGGCGACGACGATGCAAATTCTAGTTAATAGATCGACAGTGTGCTTCGAAAAAAAAATACCAATTGATCGGTATGACGTTGCCCACATATGTTATAGATTTTTTGCATTTTTGAGAAATATTTTATGAATATGTAAAGATTCATTCATCTGAACACCGTTCGACGTTGCCTTATACTTAACATTGGCGATTCCATTACGGTTATTTGCGATGCTGCTCTTCCTCGTCGTGTGCGATGACAACCCTCAAAGAGGGAGGTCAATGTTAGGCATTGGTTGTCCCAGGAGTTGGCGGAGCTCCGCGCAGCATGTATTAGTGTCCGGAGATGCTACTCGCGAGTTCGCAGGTGACTCTACTGTGATGAAGACCTTTTATATGAGTCCAACTGAGAGGCCCGGAGGACTCTATAAATTGGGGATACGCAAAGCGAAGGAGCAGACATGGGATAAAATATTGAGATAGGACGGTCTCAACCGTGACCCAGTGGGACGCCTTCCACTGATGGAGGCCCCTCCCTTTGTTCCTTATCGTTTTAAAATTATGCTCTGTTTCAGAACATCCATCCATCCATCGTCCATCGTATATAATAACACCCTTGTAGTAATGCTCTGTACTGTGCCTAGCATTGATGCTGTATCAACAAAAACTACGTTATTTTTCATTAGACCCACGAGAGCGATGCTGCGGTTAAAATCTGGAAAAAAAAGTTTTATGATTCTTCATAATAATCATCATTTCAGCGGAAAGAAGCCCTCCGCTGGACATAGAGCCGACCAAAGAACGAACAACGACCCGTCTAGACTTGCTTGTATTGTATGCTCGTTGGTTGATTTTGCCATAATCGCCACGCTTGGTAGGCAGGGTTGGCGATCGCAATTGAGTTGTAAATGCACTGAAGGACGCTAATGCCCATCGTTCGGTTAATCCCCTAGTCGCCTTTTACGACACCCACAGGATGGGATCGGTTGGTGCTATTCATAAACGGCCTACTCAAAGCCCTGCCTGCTACATGCAGTAGGTATCAGTGCCAGATTGTATAATGTGAATGTTTGCAGAGCCAACAAATATCGATAAATATGCATAAATATGCAGGCAGGGTTTTGAGTAGGCCCCTTTAGCTGCACCACATACCGGAATAGACTTGTCACAAATGAAAATGAAAAATTAGAATATCTAAGCATCAAGTACCAGGCTAGCATAAGTTTATAAGGGGCATTCTCGCGCTCCCACAGGACATGTCACGTGACCCTTTCATTAAATCCTTGACAGGTGATTTGGCTTCCAAACTGCATGACGTCTAAAAATTACATATTCTATCTGCTTACATAAACTTAATTTTGAACTTTGTGTCCTGACTGTTAAGGTTAATTTTTAAAGTCATGTTGTTGTATGAAGGGTAAAATGAAAGTGGATGTTATTGTTTGGTAGCAACAAAGGAGATGTGTTGAGACTAAGAGGCACGTGACTTCAACTATTATACGGTGAAAGCCCATAATTAATGTGGAAAATTAAGTCGTTAGTTTTATGTGGATTATGGAAAGATATTGCTGTGGAGGGTGTATTATTTTAAGGCATATTTGGATGATACCACGCGTAGTGGCTTAGCAATTGGCTTTCGACGTTAAGTTTCGCGGCTTCGATTTTTTACACGGAAGGAATATTAATAAAGCTTATAGGCAATCTTTGCGGGTGTCTGTACACGTTTGATTTTTTCTGTATACTGTGCCCACGACACAGAACTTATACGAAAAACAATGTATAATAGAAGCAATGAGTGATGTCGGACAATTTATTGAAGTGAAACTTCTGTTTCTGTTACGCGCCATCTTTATTTCTAAGTCACATTTTTCTGTTACGCGCCTTCTTTATTTCTAAGTCACATTTTTCTGTTATGCGCCATATTGATTTGAAAGATAAATTGAATTTATCTATGAAAAACAGTCCTCAAACATCAACAAGATCCGGCACTACAATTGATGGAGTTTTTACTCAGTCACAAAATTCCGAGGAATGTAAACCATATATTTCATATTTCAGTTACCATAAGCCATTAATTACAAAAATGTATACTCGTAATAACGATAACAATAATAATACGGCGAGTACTTGCACAGGCATAACCAAGTAGCCAGGATTATCCACCAGCAACTTGCACTGCAATACAACCTTGTGAGTTCAGAAGTGCCATACTACAGGTATGTGCCCGACCCAGTTCTCGAGAATGACCATGTCACAATGTACTGGGATCGATCTATCATTACTGACAGGACTATTGTAGCCAATAAGCCTGATATAGTGGTGATAGATCGAGTAGAGCGCCGCACAATGATTGTTGATATAACTATCCCGCATGACGAGAATCTCGTGAAGGCCGAGAAAGATAAGCAAATTAAGTATCTTGACTTGGCGCACGAGGTTGTCGACATGTGGGAGGTAGACTCTGCAATCATTGTGCTGATAGTTGTTACGGCCAATGGCCTTATGGCCAAGAGCCTCGACCAACACCTTAAGAGGCTCTCGTTAGGCAGCTGGGTCAAGGGCTTGATACAGAAAGCGGTACTCCTGGACACGGCTCGTATTGTTAGGAGGTTCCTCTCTCTGGAGCCCTAACCACCGGTAGCTTGGACCTTGTTCCCGATGCCGGTGGGCTACTATTTTTTATATTTTTAAATATATATTGTTTTTTTATATGTATTTAAAAATGTAATTTATATGTATATATTTAAAATAAAGGAATAATAATAGTAATAGTTCTATTATAATTAATGAAATGCTATAATAATCTTAGTAGCAATAAGGTGAAATAATTGTATTATTTGTATCCATGTCTATGATGATAAAAGCCTTTTACTTAAACTTTATCTAATTTAGCTTTATTAAACCAATTTCTGTAAAGTATATAAAGAAGTTTCACTTCTTACGTGTGTACACTCATACACACACATATAACTATTTTTTTGTTTAAGAAAGAAAGAAAATAAGTTTATTTGGATAGACAGGGCAACACACACCACCTACAGAAAGCATAAATTGAGTAGATAAAGCAAAACAATAAACAAACAAATCATTAACAAACCTATTAAGACATCACATCACATACAACAAACCATGCAATATGAAGATAGCTGGGAGAAAAAAAATGTATCACTAATATACTTACCTCACATGAAATAAAGTTAATAGTTAGTGGTGTGCGTCGCAATACCGATCAAAAAGAGACATTGCTTCAACAAGAACAGCAAGCAATTCGCGTGGTCAATTGTAGTTGTAGTAGTTGTATTGTTGTAGTTGTATATTGGTATATTGTTATTGTACAAATTTACTGTGGGAGACTGGTGCCTAAACTAGGTTGAAGCCTGTATTTCAGATCACCAGGCCTTCCACCCCAGAAGTCCAATTTCATAGTCCTTTCATAAACGATGCCAAGCGAAAATTTTCCATTTTCTTGTTCTTCGTGTATCTGATTCTATCTAGTTGTTTCTCTTGTTAGGGTTCTCTTGATGAATACTCTCCAATACGTTGCCTTAACTTTATCAGACCCCGATACTGGTTGATTTTGTCCTTTATACCCAGTTATCATCTTGCACCCCATGAATGCGCACTTTCACTGCAGACAACATCTTGATATAACAATAAACTCGCTGTTTTAATGAAATGTGTATATTATGGCTTGGATACACCCATTATAGACGATTTATCAAAATTTACTTTCTTCTTCTTCTTCTCTTAGATTATGACTTCTGTAGAGTATCTTCCACAATTTCGCCAATGTCAAGTATAAGGCAACGTCGTACGGTGTTTAGAATAATAAATCGTTACACTATTCATAAAATATTTATCAAAAATGAAAAAATCATCCAATAAAAACTTCGCCATAATATTTCTCTCTGACAGAACGTCAGCATTGAATAAAATTTATTTTCAAAATGTTCATATTTTTGTTACACATTGACACTTGACGTTGACGTTGATGAATTGTAATGCTACCCGGAACTAGTCTTGCGTGGTACCACACTGCATTCGTTATCTCGGGACGGTTTTTAGTCTGTTAAGCCCAGTAATTTCAACAGCTACAATGTCCTGGCGAATATTTGACACTAGGTTGGTACCTATCTAGTTTAACTTCTCTTGCAATAAGAAACCTTTTTATTGCAATAAGAGAAGTACAACCTGTGATCTTAAAATTAAACGTTCTAGAACTTTGGAACAGTAAAATTGTTAATTATGTAATTTCAAGTCAACCCAAAAATGACGGAGCTAGGCCGTGATTATAGAAACGCAGAGGTGGTTTCTTTGTTAAGTATATACTTTTTAAATTACATTAAAAAAACATCGTTAAAAAGAAGTCCTTTATCCCCGCAATAATTCAATATAGACTTAAAAGAACTGGTTACCGAGTTAGGCTTAAAAACAATAAAACTTATCTCAGCATGGTCAATATTGACTGCCGACGACAGATCGCAAATATATCTGTAGGTATAATTTGAGCTTGCCCACCGCCAATTACCCGGTGAATGAACAAATATTTGACGTCAATACTTACATCTTTAGGTTACGAACACGCGTTGGAGGAACAAAGGAAGTCCAAGCAAAGTTGTGCAAAATCTTCTATTTTCAGTGGTAAGTTATAGGTAGACTTACAACTGTCGAAGGAAAAAACGACGGCACCCTTATTGGATCACTCGTGTGTCTGTCCGTCTGTCATAGCCAATTTGCTCCAAATCTACTGGTCCGATTAAGTTGAAATTTAGTACACATATGGATTTCTGCAACCCAAACAATGAATTTTGAATATGGGAGTCGCTTTTGGGGGGCAATATAGAAAATTAAAGAACAAAGTTTTACAAACTATACCGTGTAACATAATGCAATGAAAGAGTCTCAAATGTATTTATTTCTTAATTTAAAAATTTATCGTTTTAAGTTATTTAAGAAAAGATACGAAAATTTACCAACCTTATCTCCAAAACTACTGAGCCTAAAATTAAAAAATATTGGTAATAGCGTAATAGCTCTTTACCTATAGATTACAGGAAAACCTATAAGAAGTCCATGGTCTTAAAATAGCATGGTAAATCTTACAATAATGTGCGTACCAACTTACGTTTGCGGTTGGAATGTATGGGAAAACATGTTTTTCAACTACGATGTTAAGTTTGTTCTTGGGATAAGTTATTGGTACATGACCGAATCCAACAATAGGCAATATATTTAGCAATTTCGGAACCCTCTCCACGCGAGTTCAACTCGTACTTGACCGGTGTTTTTTTTATAATAAACTAGCCGTACCCGCCCGCTACGCTGGGCGCAAATTATAACACCTATTCATGTATTCTGGACCCTGCTGCAAGATATAAAATTGGAACACATGAAAATTTAAGTTATAATTCATGTATTGATCCCGAAAATTTTCAGTGAGAACCGTTGAGCCATTTCAGCGCCTATTCGAGATAACTAAATATATGGTATAGTAAAATGATAATTGTAAACGTTACTATTACGCTTGATGCATAAATAATAATATAATGGCCAAAAATTGTGGAGGGTGTGAGAGAAGGCTTATTGTGTGAGAGAAACAGGAGACCGGCTTCGGTCTCATCCCTACTCCGTGTTGTTTACTGGGCGAGAAATTACACCGGTAGCCGCCTGGGGGGATAACTTACCAAGTGATCAGTTATCGAGCGGGATGAAAAATTACTAAAACAACCATTAAAAAATAGAGGTTGGTGATAGAAGGGTGAAAATTTAGGGTTGTATGTTTTTTTTTATGCCACATTATAAAAAAAATAAAAATACAAATTTTTGTCCAAAAAATTAAAACAACGTTATAGGGGTGGACAACCCTTATCATTTAGGGGTATGAAAATAGATAGTAGCCGATTCTCAGACCTACTGAATATGCATATAAAATTTCATAAAAATCGGTCAAGCCGTTTCGGAGGAGTATGGTAACTAACACTGTGACACGAGAATTTTATATATTAGATTGTGTTTATTTAAAGAACACGCGCCGCTGTAGTCTTATACGTTTTTTAAGCGCCCAAATTGCAACTATGCTTATTAATTATTGCAAAATAAAAGGGGAGTTTACAATTTATTTTTCTATGACCGCGATCCCTGTAACCTATTGAATTTCCCCACAAAATAAAGTTAATTATTTTTGTACGGTCCTATATACGTTGTGTTATTGAATTTGGACATTTAAATTAATATTTTATGACATTGTAATGAATAATTGTTTTTTATGACATTGAATGAATAATTGACGACATTTTAATCATTTCGGCCGAATGAAGTCCACTGCTGGACACAGGCCTCCCCCAAAGATCACCACAGCCACCGATATGGATGTGTTGCGGGCTCATTGGGGGGTTTTGCCATAATCACCACGCTTGGCAGGCGGGTTGGCGATCGCAGTTGAGTTGTTAATGTACTCGAAGGACGCCGCTGCCCATCCTCCGGCTAATCCCTTAGTCGACTTTTACGACACCCATGGGAGGAGATGGGGTGGTGGCATTCTGAGCCGGCACCACATGGCATGGCCGGCACCACATGGCATACATGACATTTTAATAATTTTATGATTTTATCTTAATAATATAAGTGTGAATGCGAGTACTATGTAGGCTAGCTATACACACTTGGACTTAATATCTGTCTGGTGGTTTTGGGTATTCGTGTAGCCTATACAAATGTTATACTGATGGTATTGTTTTGCGACCGGTCGTTACCTCCGCTGGCCGCCCCCTAAAATTGGGTTGATCTACACGATGGCTGATTCATGCTTGCCAGAGACAGAACAGATCATCTTAAAACGGCTATGGATCTTTCTTCAAAATACCATTCCAGACGTTGTCCTACATTTTACTCAAATAATTTGTATCTTAATATGTCTAGACTTTAAAACAGAAACCTTTGAGTTTGTTTCGGCATTTCTTCTCAGAGGCAGTCACCAGGAAATGCCGGCTTCATCTAAATTTATGGACATGTGAATGTATTTTTTGAAACATACTTGCTACATGGTCTTTACCATTTCAGTTCATTATACCTATCCCTAATCTCCAAATTATAATGAAATCAATTCACCACACAAAGCTTCCTGAAGATGACATGTACCAGTATCACGTACCTAGTTAAAATGGAAAAAATACAAAACACGTTGATATCGTCACGTATCTCGTACTGGTGTCGGTTTACCAACTTGTAATCTGATAGATTATGTGTTTTGCATCGTGACTACGAGTCGACTAATGATTAGGTGCGTCGCACTTGACCGTTATGCTACTGATTTATTTAAACCAACCAACTAGAGGTTTTCGTAGCCATTTGCACTCACTGACCGGTAATCGATCGGCGAGGTTAAGCAATGCTTGGGGCGGTCACTCTATGGATGGGCGTAGTGGTATTTCAACTGAGTGCCTCAGTGCTTCAGAGGGCACGTTAAATCGTCAGCAGTCGTTAAGAGAAGTTGGAGGCCATTTCGTGGCTTGAACAACTCTGACACAAGGTTGGCCACTAAACTACACGAAAAGAAGAAGTTTAAACCAGAAAAGCATAGACAAGTCTTGAAAAAAAAATGTATGTAAAGAGGACAGGCAGAGCAAGCATTCTCCAGTGTGCTTCTTCTTTCGCGTGGTTATGGCCAACCTTGTGTTAGACTTGTTCAAGTCGCCCAAATGCCTCCGACTAATAGCTCCGTATGCTAATAATGACATACTGCGACCACTAATCCACCAGCCAAGCGTAGTGATCCAATATTGTCTATATCGCTTATTGTAGTGATCATTGGGAGTCCCAAGTTCAGCAACGTTTACGGGCTATGAATCCTATGATCATGATAACTCACCTTTTCTTTTGACACTTGACAATTTCGTATTTCTCCTGCATTGTACGTGCAGTTTACATATATTAATCTCACGTGCATAAAACACACAGACCCGAAACAACTAACTGCCATCCAATGAAATATTGCAGAAAGGATTTGCTTAGATTCTCTGGATTTTTTAGTAGCGAGATACTGCCGGCCCAGACTAGATGAAGGAGGATAAGGTGAAGAAATATAAAAGTGATAAGCATTGAAATGTAATAGATTGGCATTTTAATGTATATGGACTGGCAGGATTTGCTGAATCCTGCTTTTATCTTCAAAAATTTGGCGAATGTTATTGCTTCAGGCTATACAGCTTTCATTTTATAGACAAAATACATTTGTGTGGAAAATATGAGTTATTTTTGTTTTAAAGAAGAACAAAAAACGTACTGAATAAAAATTGCTGTCAGATTTCTTAAATTTGGAATTCCTGACGATTGCGACTGTCAATAAATTATCTTTTCTAGCCAGGCACTGTATAGGTTACACGGTAAACCAGCATTATGACGCTATAAGAAGGAATACTAAATAAGTACTGAATTCCCTCTCTCAACTCCCTCAAGGGAATTAAAAAATATTCTTCACCTTTCTTGCAGAAAAAGTAGGAAAGTGCTTACACGCAACGTATGATCGACTTCCGATCGACATTTACATCGGCCATACAACGTCCACTGCTGAACAAAGGCCTCCCCCATAGATTTTCACAATTGTGTCATATTGGGGGGAATTTGTCAGTACTCACCACGCTTGGCAGGCGAGTTGGTGAGCGCAGAATGGATACTGTGCCATAGAAGGGATGCTGCTGCTCATCCCTCTGGCTTAGAATCCCTTGGTCACCTTTTACAACATCCACGGTAGGAGACAGTGATGCTAACTATATTCTTAATAATAAACACAAAAGAACTTTCATTCTCCCAGTACTTATTATATTTTTATTATACTTCCCGAATTGTTCGCCGCCATTGTTCTTAGGTTAATCTGTTTGTTCGTATGTTTGCGGTCGCCGTTCGGGTCCGCGTTAGTCAATATTATTGCGATCGACTTAGCTTTGTGTCTTTGATTCCGAGTGTTACCGGTTTTTTGAGCCTTAAATTGGCGCATTAAGTAGAACTGCTCACGTTTTAATT
The DNA here is from genome assembly GCA_947459985.1 of Diloba caeruleocephala. Classification (NCBI taxonomy): domain Eukaryota; kingdom Metazoa; phylum Arthropoda; class Insecta; order Lepidoptera; family Noctuidae; genus Diloba; species Diloba caeruleocephala. The sequence goes on along the minus strand of OX381627.1, from coordinate 5,710,534 downwards.
TGTATAGCCACAGACTTCACCTTCTTAGAAGTTACATATTAGCGCTATTTTACTTAATCTATATATTATTTAGGATAAGGTGCCTATTTAAACACCTGCAAACTTTTAAAAGTTGCATCAGTCCATGATACTTTACCGGAATCTGTAAAAATATACCATAATTTTTCGCGAAATTATCCATTTAAGTCAATCTAAAACAGCTGGTGGTCAATGAGAGTATTGACCACCAGCTGTTTAAGAAGCGCCTATCATATGATCGGGTGGTAGGTACCAAACATCTCCGCACTGCCTGCCTTGCAGTCGGTCATTGTACAAAATGGATGCGTATGTAAGCTGCAAGTGTTTTTGATGGATACTAAATTACATTAACAGCTCTTTTTTGTCTTTTGGCTTGGAGTCTTACAGTTGAACTATTTATCTGTTGATCTGAGGAATTAGGAGTGATGAGTTCTTAGTGCCAATCAGTCGAGCCGCAAGCTGTTTTTTGTATGGAATTTTAACTACAACATACTCGTATGTCTGACATTTGAGTAATAATATATCTGGTTCCCTGTTATAGACCTTGTCATAACCTTTTTGAGTTTTATTATTATAGCTAATCTTTGATAGACGTACATAGTTTATACGTTTGCGTTTCCCTGTATCAGGTATATCTACCAAAATCGTACAAATGTACCTACTTGGCAAAAAGCGATATGTGGCAGTCAATCAAAACTGGATACAGCGATTGCATTCCGACTTAGACGAACAAGTATACCGATATCACAACAGTTCGTCCACCAGCGCCATCGTAGCGGCCCCACACAGCCCAATATTCGTCTGAAGTGCGTGTACTCTATGTTTTGTTTGTCGGCTGGGGCCGAACCGATGATGTTTGTTTAATGCATTGTTGTCACAAGTGGTAGTGAGCCGTACACATAACATAACTGTTAGCTGAATAAGTATTTCATTAAAGTATTTTCTAAGTTCGATTACTTCATACTTCATCGTAACCAAAAGACGTCAACTGCTGAACAAAGGCCTCCACCATAAACGACTGTAATTTAGGTTTGAATTTGCCAGAACTCATCATGTTTGGCAGGCTTTTTTTCCACAGAAGGGACGGTGCTGATCTTCTCTCTGGTTTAGCTCCCTTAGCTACCTTTTACAACATCCACGGGACGAGATTGAGTGGTGTTATTCTTAATCCCGACAATCGATTGCTTTGCTATAGCATAAAAAAGTATTTACCGTGCACGGTATTTTCGTCCTTTACGGGGATCAAATATCTAAAATAACTATTTAATAAACGATTCAACGTTTAACCGACCTCCCATTTAATGACGTAAATATTTTTTCTTAAACAAGTTAAATTCATGGAAACCCAAAGTTATCCAAACTTTTTAACAACAAAATAAAAGGGACGGTAATTTTTTTTAAGCTTTTTATTTACCCCATGAAATAGGGGAGGTGCTTCCTAAAAGGTTTCCATGACGGTGTACATTTTCCGTTTGTTTATAACTTTTCCCTTACCCACCCCGGCGGAAGGGTTGGGAAGCCGCGCAAGTGTGGCTCGCCCTTTATTTTAGTAAACATTGGTAACTTTTAAACATTTTTTTGTTTTGTATTAGAGGCGAGAGGTTTGACTTTCAGTTGCTTTTGCTGCGTGTTTATAAGAGACGACACTTAGTTATTCACCTCAGGATGTACCTGTGTAGGTAGGCAAGTAAATTGGTGATTTAGTAGGAAACAAATGGAACGACAATAACGCTTATTCTAAAATAAATTATTCCAATTTATTATTGACAATACATTTTGTTCTGTTGATGAATTCTTAAAGTAAAATGATTTTATTTCTCTTCAACTGATAATGTTCGGCTTGTGTAAAAACAATATTTATTGTATTTGAAGTGTTTGCCATGGGGTGCCAGCTAAGAATAGCACCACCCTACCTCATTCCGTGGGTGTAGCTAACTAGCTGGAAGATGAGCAGCAGCGTCCTTCGAGTATTTAGGTACAACTCGACTGCGATCACCATGTCCCCAAGAGTGGCAATTATAGAAAAACTCCCCAAACACAACATCGTTATGGCGATCTTTGGGGGAGGCCTGTGTCCAGCACTGGACGTTATTGGGCTGTTGATGCGTATGCGAGCCTTTGCGTGCAATTTATGACATATATTTTAATATTTCTATGCTCATCGGACTGAGCTTTGCATTTCTAAAGATCTGGGCATATGGCTACTGTGAATCGCAAATAAACAATTTGATTTTGTTTGACTTCTCTCCCACACGGCAGAACAGCATTTTTATTAACAGCAATAGAAGTCCAATTAAAAAATAATAACACGCGCAGCTATGTCGACCTTGCAGATCCTGCTGATCAGTCTTAAGTCATAACCATTAACATACCAATTAGTAAAAGTCTACCGCCGAATATCGGCCCCCCGATAGCCGATCTCCGTGAGGTGTCCGGATTAAGAATATAACCCTACTCCATTTCTTCCCGTGGATGTCGTAAAAGGCAACTAATTGCATCTAAGCCAGGGGGATGGGCAGCAGCGTCCTTCCTTTGGAACAGTAGCCATGCTGCGCTCACCAACCCGCCTGCCAAGCGTAGTGAGAACTGGCAAATTCCCCCCAAGATGGCGACACCATTGTGGAAATCCATGGGGGAGGTATTTGTTTAACAGTGGACTACTAATGGCTGATATGACGAATGGCCGCAGGAATAAACGATCGTAGAGAATACTGCCTCAGTCACCACGCTTGGCAGACGGATTGGTGATCGCAATACGTTGTTATTAGTACACAGAAGGACGCTGCCCATCCTCGGGATGAGCTTAGGAAATTTCCGAACGCAACTATAGACTCACGATCAGGGGTGCAATTCTTTAAGGTCAAACATCCATACATCCTTCAATACAGAATCAAAATCACGGTGAAAATCTAATTTGGTATACGCTAAGACATGATTGAAGCTATTCTAGGACCGGTTGCAGCAGCACACGCTCGGAGAGTGCCCTGCGTGGACTGCCGAGCCGCGGATCCTGGTCGATGGGATCTCTCTTTGTCAGCGATAGTGTCGGCTATGCTGGCAGAGCATGAAAATTTGAGTGCTGTGGTCTCCTTCTGTGAGAGCGTAATGCTCCAGAAGGAGGTCGCAGAGCGGGATCGGGAGAGGGCAGATCCCGCTCTGATGTATTTTCTTATTCAAGTTGCAAATCCCAATCCTAATATAAATAAAGTAAAACAATACCAGCTACAAGTACATGTGTGTTTTGTAGTGTCTAATAACGTCTAGTCGTTATTAAAATGTATTCCTAAAAAATCATAGACGTTATCCGAAATTAGTGTAGGTAACTAAGTAATTCAAATTTATTATTATTTGATTTAATTTTGAGTGTCACCTGACACACCCAGACACAAAGGTGCACAAGTGTCTGTGAATATACCATAATTGCAGCAACTAAACGCATTCCAATATGGCGTTTCGTTGGCGCGAATTTAAAGTTTTTTAAAAACTGTATTTAAAGAAATACGCAGGCTTGTTAAAATCAGACGACATTCAGTAGCAGAGTGGGGATCACCTTATAAGCAGAGTGGGGATCAACTTATAAACAATTAAGTTTTATCCAGACCGTATGCTCTTGATACCTGCTCGCTTCTATCTTGATTAATTACTTCTTAAACACACTTTCATCTACTCAGCAAAGAAGAGGATAGTCTAATAGAAGCACTTTTAATTCGTTCGAGAATGTCATCCGATACACAGACACAAAGGTGCACTCGCCCACGAATATGCAATAATTGCAGTAACTAAACGCATTCCGATACGGCGCCGTATTGTTGGCGCCAGCACGAACAATTGGTTTAAACAATGAGAAAATGTTCCACAGGTTAGACAGCAATCTTCCTGTGTTTGAGTTTCTGGTTTAAGAAACTTAATTATAAGATGGATGATTTGGAGCTTTTCTTTTTTATTGATACCGTGGAAATACCTCATGTACTTCCTTCGCCCCGGGAAAGGGCGAAGGGGCATGCCGGACTCCTACCGGCTAAAACCACCGGAGTGATCATCGTTGGCACCGAAGGGAGGCTCCAGGAACTCGAATAATCTCCATCTAGAGTCACCCGTTGGTGCCACGCCTTTACGCACATCTCGGAGGGGATGACTGTAAAGAGGCCACCCCCCCCAGGCATCTCTCGAGGGGATTGTAAAAGATTCCCCCGAGGCCTCACTATGCGCTGTGCTGCGCACACAGCGGTACGTGACCACATGCGCACCGCTGTTTTCCCGGGGGTCGCTCGGTATGAGCACGCAGATTTCCCAATAAGCGCGCTCGAGACCCCCAAGGCCCCCCGCCATATAAAGACGACAGGAGGCTCAGGCGTGTTGGACACGGGGGATGATTTGGACCTACTCATGAGCTCAGTTAGGTCTAGTTGCTTTAATGTGAACCCTGACAATTTCCGTGCGCTAATCACAAATATTACGATCACCAATCCGTTTGCCCGTTTGGTCATTATGGTTATATTCCTTGAATAACATTCACTATAGCCTATTTGGATGCCCCTGCTCAGCACAGGTTGAGCTGTGCAATGCTGATACATGCTTCATACTTATGCGTGACGTTAGTGGACTTAGCTGAACATTTCCATGACAAATTAATGCAAAATCTTAATAAATTGTGCAATCAGCCTTGTTACAACTACAATTTTTAAGAAGTTTAGACTGTTTTCTTCTACATTGTACTCACGTAACCCTTTTCTCGAGAACAATGTCGTCATACATGTATTGTAATACAATCATATGTATTATTGATTTTAAAAGAGTAACTATATTCTCCATAGTAAATCTACATCATAGAACGTAGTAACTAAAGTTATGGTTCACATTTTTTTAGGGTTCCGAACGTCCGAAGGAAAAAACGGCGCAACCCTTATAGGATCACTCGTGTGTCTGTCTGTCTGTCCGTCTGTCTCAACCAATTTGCTTTAAATTGCTAGACCGATTAAGTTGAAATTTTGTACACATTTGGATTTCTGCGACCCAGACACGTACGTGTAACGTAAATAAATAAATTTTGAATATGGGGTCAGTTTTAGGAGGTAATATAGTTTTTTTTATACAGTTTTGCAAACTGTACCTTGTAACATGTTAAATGGAAGGGCTTAAATCGGGATCAAAATTCGGTGGCTGTAAAGGAATATTAAAAAAGAACTGGACAAGTGCGATTTGAACTCGCGTGGGGAGATCTCTCTAAGGGATAAGTTATTGGTACAAGATCGAATTTAACAATAGACAATATATTCAACAATTTCCTTCTACAATCTGGTACCATACATAGTATATTTAGTTACAACAAACAAATTTGAATCGATTTAAAAAAAACATCATGGATAACATATTCATCGTACGGAACCCTCTCCACACGTTCAACTTGCACTTGTCCGGTTTTTTTTGGTGATCTGCGGTCCAATGTAAATAATTGTCATAGAAAATACGCGAACAACGAAGAGCAATGTTTAAACTCATGAACAATTTATTGTGCAAATAACTTAGTACCTGCTTAAATCTAGTAGATACCTATTGTACATCCAATTCGTATGATTTATCTTTAACAATACCCTTTTATCCTCGAAGCAACGACGAAGAAAGTGTAACTCAAGCACTTTCGACAGACACCTGATACAAGGCAGGAGGAATCACTCGCCCGAGAATATACAATAATTGCACTAACTAAACGCATTTCAACATGGCTGCCCATTGTCGGTGGCGCCAAAACTTTGCGTCATTTATGCTTGTCTGCTTACAATAATGTCTTTTTTCAAACTTTCTGCAACGTTAAGCTCATAAATGTCCATTTCGATTTCGTTTGTATTTTTCACTTTAATCTTTTGCGTAAAATAAAGATTAGCGACATTATATACAATACTTACGTGTTGTAAGTAAATTTTTATGGTTGACATCATTGAGGTATAATATACTACGTACGTACATTATACCTTAATGATGAACATAAGGGTTAGAAGTTTTAATTAAAACCTACCTACCTATTACATTCTGAAGGGTCTTTGTTCATCGTTCGTTTCAAATAATAGTATAAGTACTGTCTGGCAAAAGCTAATCGTAATCCAACTGTACCTAGTTTATGATTAAGTCAATGATATTAAAAGAGGTAGATATGTTACATACGCGCCAAACATAAGAACCAAAACTCCCCCAATTGTAGCACTTTTCAATCAGTTCGCCCAAAACAGAACAACGAAGACACGCTGTCATTCACGCTCTATATTTAATAATTAAGTGATAACAATGCCATCGTGTGTATGTAGAAAATGCAGAAACTATCAAGCAAACATGAATAAAGAACTAGGGATCTCATACTACACGTGAGTAACAAATAAAATAAAACATTTGAATAAAAATACTATTCAAATTACTTATAGAATAATATTCTCGAAGAAAATCCAGGTCAAGCAAAGAAAAGAGACAACATATACATTCTATTACAGGTGCGACAAAGACATCGATTACATGTGTTGTCATTTTAGATAGCAATCTCTTTTACTCTCGAAGTTTTTGTGTCTTCTTTCTTACAGCATAGGTAGATATGCAATTTTGTAGGTTTATACATACAGCGAGACTGAATTTTGAGAGCCATCGCCATTAGAGGAACCAGAACGCGCGTCCTAAAAATATTTTCGGTGCCTAGTGTGCCTACGAGAATACTTCAATGTAATTTTAAATGTAGGCATATTTCGGCCGAATACTCAAACGCCATTTCACGTTAAGTCCCCGCTTTAACTATTCGACAAACCTGTTTTTGGTACAAAACCGGGCGCCTCAAATTGTAGCAGGGACTTAACGTTAAATGGCGTTTGAGTATTAGGCCGTTTGTCTCTTTTTACTTAAGCGGCCTACTCAAATCACTGCTTGCAGGGCCCTACATGCAGTATATCTGCCGGATTGTATAGTGTGAATGTTTGGCTTAGTAAAACATGTATGTTAATGCCTTAGGGCCGAAATTAATAATCAATCTGATCCACAATCTTTGGATTTGGGGTTAATGGTTTGTCTGTTTTTGTATTAAATGTGACCCTAAAACAACACCGGATGAATTTAAAAATCTTAAACCTAAAGATTTGTATTAGATTTATTATTCATTTCGACCGTTAGAATACACCAAGAAGCTTCGATCAACATGTCGGTGGGAGCCTAGATGAACAGTCTGAAAGGCTTATGCCTATGCATAATTTACATATATTTTTATGTGATTGCGGGTACAGGCGGCAGGCAGTCCGCTAGAAACTATAGTCTAGCAAAGGTAACTCTGCATAGGAATTGGTTTTTATTTATTTATATTTTTAATAATCATCATCATCATCATTTCAGCCGTTAAATCGTTCACTGCTGGACAGAAGCCTCCCCAAAAGATTTCCACAACGACCGGTATGGCTTTCTGTTGTGTGCGCATTAGGGGATATTGCCATAATCGCCCCGCTTGGCAGACGGATTGGGGATCGCAATGGAATTATAAATATACCCGAAGGACGCTGCTGCCCATCCTCCGGCTAATGCCGTAGTCGGCTTTTACGACACCAACGGGATGATGCTGGTGATATTCTTAGCCGGCACCATACAATTATTATGGCAATACGTAAACATTATGTACCAAAATTTCTTCAGTGTTGTTATTATTCCAAAGCGGAGATACCCTTGCCTGGACTCTACTTACTTGCTTAGTCTGCGAAAACTAAAGGGGCCTACTCAAAGCCGTGCCTACAGGGCCCTACATGCAGTGTCTCTGCCGGATTGTATAGTGTGAATGTTTGCAGAGCCGATATTTATCGATCAATATCGGCTCTGCAAACTCCAAGTAGGGCGTTTAAACTCTTCATTGGTATTTATAAATATTGTAAGGATTTTGATAATTAATGTGTGCGGTGTTACCATAATTCCTATGCAGAGTTAGCCTTGCCAGACATTGCGGAATGCCCGCCCGCCGTACGCCGCCGCCGCTGCCACCGCGCAATCGCAAACGCGTTACTTGTGACACGGGTCATATAGGTAAGTATGTTTATTTGTATCACACGCAAAAACATAGATAATGTTGTTAAAATTATACTATCCTCTTGCCTGTCAATTGCCGGCAGCCGTGTAGACACAATAGATTAATTGTGTCTCGTTTTACTACACGCAATGAGTTAAAGGACTTTTAAACGGATTTCATCGCGTATATTATAGATTTATGGTTTTCCTGACGTTTCGAACACTTGCAGGGTTCGTGGTCAGGATGATAGTCATCCAACCAACGAAAATGTAATCCGCTTAAAAGTTCTTTATTATAATAAGTAATAATCGCGAGAACCTAAGACATTACGCCATTTTCGTCACATCACAAATCGTTTTAATTATTTTTAGGGAGCGACGCTTAAAATGAATTGACAAAGCACTCACCACAGGTCGCCTAGCGAATGGTGTCATATCCGTCACCGTTTAAAAGGTTGCGTTGCGTGTGCCGAATATCGTTCTAGGAGCTATTTTATAAGCTTATAAAAACCGTAATACCACAATATCCATTTATCTTTTACAAATGAATTAGATACAGGAACGACTCATCCCGTCTCGCTCTTTCTAATCCGTAACACTACGAAACAAGATTATCCCTATTCATAATAAAAATTCATAGCTCCTGGCTCTAAAATAATTGACTTCACCAACCCTCAAATGTCATTAAGGAAAATGCGCATCAAAAAAGCAACGTGGGGTACCATCTACCCCTATATTATAATTGTATTCAGGCATATTGGCTGTGTTACGCGTTGCTCATATAATTCTGGTGTAATACGATATTTTATTAGTGGGCATTGTTTAAACAATTGCGTAAGTGATTGTTAGACCCATCGGGATCTGCACCTTTCTGGGAGGGCTTATGTCGAAGGGAAGCAGACAATCTGAGATCTGTTTTTTTCGTATGTATCATCCATCACTTACTTTCATCTTATATCCTGGGAAAAATATGAGAAGCCGTTTAATGGTAAATTACCGTTTTTGGAATTTTGGTGTCTGTTTGTCGGTCTGAAAGTTTCTCAACGGATCTCAATGAAAATTTTAGGGACTAAAACAGGAATTGTTACTTAAATTTTCATGCGTGTTCCATTTGGATATCTTGCAGAGTTTCGAAGATATTAATCTAATATATAAAATTCTCGTGTCACGGGGTTCGAACTTGAACTCCTCCGAAACGGCTCGACCGATTTTTGTGATCCTTAGCGTGATTGTCGGCCAGGGTGGAGAATCGGCCAACATCTATTTTTCATCCCCCTAAATGTTAAGGGTGGTCCACCCCAAAATTTTTATTTTTATTTTTTAGGCAACATTTTTTGATTTTATTTTTTTATGACACAGCATACAAAAATACATACAACCCTAAATTTTCACCCCTCTACGATCAACTCCTATTTTTTATTTGTTAATTATAAACTTTAATTTTTTGGCACTTTTTTTTTAATTTTTTTATGACTTACAATAAAAAATCTCATGATACTCTCAATTTTTCACCCCTTTACGATCAACCCCTATTTTTTATTTGTTAATTCCTATCCAGATATTATAATTTCAAGTTCCTTTAATTATGTTTTTTTTTTTATATCCCGCCCTCACCGTTCGACTACTGATCAACTATCAATCGATCAGTTATCCCCGCCAGGTGTCACCACTTATCCCGCAAACATTACGTAGTAGGGATGATGATGAGGACGAAGCTGGTCTCCTGTCTTACTCACTATACATTTTTCAGCCATGTTTTTTTAGTTTTATTTGTGTATCAATCGTAGCAGTGACTGTTATACCTATTATTTTAATTTTCCTTTGCAACTCTCATATTAATTTTACTGTCATCGTAAAATTATCATTAATTTCCAGTGCAATAATTTATTTCATCATTTCGGCCGAATGAAGTCCACTGCTGGACACAGGCCTCCCCCAAAGATCCACAACGACCGATATGGATGTGTTGTGGGCTCATTGGGGGGTTTTGCCATAATCGCCACGCTTGGCAGACGGGTTGACGATCGCAGTTGAGTTGTTAATGTAATCGAAGGACGCTGCTGCCCATCCTCTGGCTAATCCCTTAGTCGACTTTTACGACACCCATGGGAGGAGATGGGGTGGTGGCATTCTGAGCCGGCACCACACGGCAAAATAAATATTTTATTATTAAATAATTTATTTACTATTTATTAATCTGACAGAGACAGTTTTAACTCTCAGTTAATTAAGTGATCTCATGAAAATAAACACGTGTTGTAAGCTCCCGCCAACAACGGCCATTACCGTACCTGTATATATTGTACTTAGCATTTTTTGGGAATTGTTTTAAATCAAAACGAAAACGTGTACGTGGTTAATAAATATACCTGTTTTATTATTGTGAAAGGTAAGTCAAATAATAAGCAAATGAAAACTGTTTAAATTAAGTCACTGTTTTCTATCAATACACTGATAAAAGGATTTATTAACTATTAATATTTTATTTTATTTCTTAAATTTAAATAATATATTTTAACATTCAATAAATATTTATTTGGGAAGAAAGTACATTTATTAATTGTTATTAAGTCTTTATTGATAGTTAACAAATATTTATGTCACAAATATCTATAGTATATTCAAAAAAATTAATAAATATTTTGTTGAGTGAATTTCTTCTGCTTGCAATTTCATATTATCTGAAGATTGCTTACGAACATAAATCATCTTTACAAATTATTTATCTAATATATAAAATTCTCGTGTCACAGTGTTAGTTACCATACTCCTCCGAAACGGCTTGACCGATTTTTATGAAATTTTATATGCATATTCAGTAGGTCTGAGAATCGGCTACTATCTATTTTTCATACCCCTAAGTGATAAGGGTTGTCCACCCCTAGAATTTTTTTTGAATTTTTTGGACAAAAAGTTTTATTTTTATTTTTTTATAATGTGGCATTAAAAAATACATACAACCCTAAATTTTCACCCTTCTACCACCAACCCCTATTTTTTAATAGTTGTTTTAGTAATTTTTCATCCCGCTCGATAACTGATCAATTATCACTTGGTAAGTTAGCCCCCCCAGGCGTCTACCGGTGTCATTTCTCGCCCAGTAAACAGCACGGAGTAGGGATGAGACCGAAGCCGGTCTCCTGTTTCTCTCACACAATAAGCCTTCTCTCACACCCTCCACAGTTTTCGGCCATTATATTATTATTTATGCATCAAGCGTAATAGTAACGTTTACAATTATCATTTTACTATAATGAATGTTATCTCGAATAGGCGCCGAAATGGCTCAACGGTTCTGGTCTGGTCATCTTCGGCACCGAATGGGGGCTCCAAGTGCTCGTAAATCACACTAGAGCCATACCTAACAACTTTGTCGTAACATATGTTAACATTATCTTTGCAGGTATAAGTATATTATTTTATTACAACATAAGTGGAGCACCAGGAATCATTCATTTACGGCCGAAATTAATAATCGAATCCAAATTCTTTAGATTTAAGATTTTTAAAATCTTCCGTTTTTGTGTTAAGATCACATGAAATACAAAAAACAGACAAATCCTTAATCTGAATCCAAAGATTTTGGATTAGATTAATTATTAATTTCGTCCGTTAGTTCCGACCCAAGATATCTATTGCAGGATTAACTGACGCCATATCGTTTCGCGGAATGGACAGATCAGGTTCCTAAAGTGGTTTACTCATAATTTATTTTTTATGTTTATAGCTTATAATGTTTTAGCCTAAACGACACCAACAATTTTTGCTGTATTGCAATGTTTGAAGCATAGCACCTGTGAGTAACGATAAACAACATTATATTTGAAAAACTTGTGATAATCAGGGCCTTTGGTGCCGAAAATGACCGCCCCAGTAGTTTTAGCCGGTAGGAGTCCGGGATACCCCTTCGCCTTTCCCCGGGGTGAAGGAATTTCATGTAGAATTTCCACCGGACACCAATAAAAAGGTACTAGTTAATAAATATAAACAGATAGGTAAGTTCATTGAAAATTTAATGATAAAAATCATCCTTTGCATCCTTTGTGGACACTGCATTTTGTATTTTTGAGTCAATTCCACATAACTCCATCCACGATCTATCGAGTATCGAGCGGCATACGTTGCGCGTCGAGGGAGCGCGCGGCGCGGGGCAAGGGGAGGCAGCCTATCGAGTTACACCTCCTGCCCATGCTCTCCTGGTTGTCTGACGGTTTAGATCATTTTAGACGTGCTTGAAATGCGGGATGTATGACTTTGACGCACTACTCGTGGTTAGGAAATGCGTTTTATTGCTTAAGTTAGGAATTGACGTGGTCTTAGAGTTATTTTTCATTTTGGACCTACCACGAAACTTAGGACTTGTATTTTCTGAACTACTAAAAATAAGCGATACCTATATGTTACTTTTTGTTTGTACGTGGTGAAATCCTCGTGTACTTTGTCCGCCTTAGGGGTTATTTGACCAGCTAAAACCCCACGGTGTTACTTCAACCTACCTACCGCTGGAGGGACAGCATTCGTTCGCGCTTTCGCTGCAAAGCCGGCAAGTCTCGGCTCGCCACTTGGTCTGACGGGCCCCATTCTTGTGCGGACTGGCCAGCCACATAGCTCTCTCAGAGTGCATTGCGCAGATCACAATGACACAGTGCGCCGACGAAGCCGTCTCGGGCCTGCTTCTCACGGCGCGCATCGGTACATTCATATTAATTTGACTAAAATCTACACTAAACTTGCAATAAAAACCACGTAACAGAAAGACTGATCGTAGAATAGAAATAAAAAAAGAGATGCAAAAGAAAATAATCATAAAAAAGCAGTTTGCAGATGCACGTCTTAACGGCAAAGAGGTCAGCGCTCAGCATAATACTGTGTAGTAACGTTAGCCGCAAGCCCGCAACACAGAGCTGTACTGAGCCCCTAGTACGAGTTTCTTTTCGTAATCAATACCGGAACAACTACCTGCAGATCGTACAAATAATTGTTCCGTGCGGGAATCGAACCTACGACCGGTGCGCAGCAGCCGACTGTATCCGCCACTGCACCAACCGTGCCGCCTATTAAGTTTGCCCCTATACAAAGTGTATTTGCTGCGCCCTAACAGGGATTCATGTTGAATCTCACCACTAACAACACCATTCTTTTTTTTTTTTTATTGGTGCCCAGTGGAAATTCATCATGAACTTCCTTCGCCCCGGGGAAGGACGAAGGGGTATGCCGGACTCCTACCGGCTAAAACTACTGGAGCGGTCATCTTCGGCACCTAAGGGAGGCTCCAGGTCCTCGTATGATCACACTAGAGCCACCCACTGGTGCCACGCCTATTGGCACATCTCGGAGAGGGTGACTGTAAAGCGGTCACCCCCCCAGGGGCATTGTAAAGGATCCCCCAGTGCGTCCCACGGCAGCGCGTGACCACATGCGTGCTACCGTCTTCTCTTGGGTCGCTTGGTGTGGGCACGCAGATTCCCCAATCTACGCACCCGCGAACCTAAAGGTCCCCTGCCTCACAGCAACGGCAGGGGGTTTCAGGCGTGTGGGAATTAGGCGCCAGGGCGGTTGTTACCCCGGCGCCGTCTCCTCCTTCTTCGAGCGGGATCGGCCCTCTCCCGATCCCGCTCTGCGGTCTCCTTCTGGAGCATGACTCTCTCACAGAAGGAGACCACTGCATTCCAGTTTTCGTGCTCTGCCAACATAGCCGACACTACTGCTGGCAGAGAGAGATCTTGCCCGATCCGATCGACCAGGATCCGCCGCTCGGCGGCCCACGCGGGGCACGCCTCGAGCGTGTGCTGCGCGGTGTCCTGGTCGCTATCACAACTGTGGCATTGTGCCGTGGCCTCACGTCCTATCCTGTGCAGGTACGCACCGAAACAGCCGTGCCCGGTGAGCACCTGCGTCAGGCGGTAGGTAACGCGCTCGCTCCTTTTGAGCCAGGCTCCAAAGAGCGGCAGGACGGCCTCCACGACGCGCTTCGTCGAAAACTGCATCCGCAGGCGGTGACGCCACTTGCCAAGTGCGCGCCGCCGAGCTAGCCGCCTCAGCCTGTCCAACGCCCCTAGAGGCGCGCCTTCGCCGCTCTGGCGGAGGGAGCGTGTCTGATCGTAGACCCACGCATCCATCTCCGCCAGGATGTCAAAAGGCGGAAAACGCGCCAGGAGAGTTGCCGCCTCGTAGGACACCGTTCGGTATCCTCGTGCGATCCGGATAGCCACTCTGCGCTGCAGACCGTGAATTTTGGTTCTGCAGCGCTGGGCGCCTGATAGTCGAGCTGACCATACAGGCGCCCCGTATAGGACCACGGACCGCACGACTCCTCCGTACCACTAACAACACCTACAAAAATGAATGCAATAAAGATTTGAGTTTGAGACATGTGCCATTCGAGCAAATCGTTTAAGATAAGGTAAAATCATACGCTTGGTGGTCGCACATTCACACATCCCGTAAACGTCCACTACTGAACAGGGACCTCCAAATGATGAATACAATGAACAGTCTTAAGGGGATTGGTGAGCGCAATATGTTCATATTAGCCAAGGGATGACTAGTCTCCTCTTCATATATAAAACTCAAAAGATTTTTATTCATATAAATCATTTACGGGCGCATATGAATAGTCAGAATGTAGTTGCACGGTTCCAAGAAGTTGGTCCTATGGAGAACTGGCAAGAAACTCCATAGACACTCTTTTAAAATAACTTTAAAATGTTACATACTTTTCAATATAATAGCATAAAGTTATGTGAGAATAATGTACTGCCAGTGTGAAATATATGAAGGTTGCCTTTGACGACACCTATATATTATATAGGTACAGACGAGTGGTCTATTCGTTGCGAAAGTGCGTGCTTGATAGTCGATAGTCGTTAATAACAGACAACAACTCAACGATAAATACATACAAACGTAATTTTATTTCCCGCCCAAAAATAATTTAACATGGCGCCGAACCACAAATGTTTATCTCTAACCTGTCACAAATCATACCAAATACCCGTAAAACATGTTCGAACAATAACAATAACTAGTTTACTTAATACTTAAGTTAAGAAATAACAAAATAGTTTAATGTAATCTCCTTGTGTACTCGTGCGCAAATAGAACCGACTGAATGCCGAAGGAATTGGCGCCAAAATGTGCAAGTTTTTTTTGGTCTGGAATAATGAATACATTATTTGCAAAGGTATGAAATTAATATTTTAATTTATTTTATGTGACGTTGGTTTGCATCGGTTATTTTTGGTGTTAACTGGTATTTTATGATTTCTTTGTTCGAATTTATTAACTTGTGAGTTTTTCACACAGGGACACGTGCTTTTCCCAGATGTGACGTCATCTTAGAATAATAAGAACTTAATATTCATAAAACATAGCTTGATTCCTGCTACAGCTGTCATCAAAATCATTAATTTAATTACAAGATATGTTCAGTTACAACTTATGAAAAATAATGCGAATTCATTGTTAGTTTTGGTGTAAACGTGGACACGGGACAGTTTTATTCAATTGAGTAAAGATCATTTTTTGCTCAAAGCGCACCATCGTGTTTCATAACTGGCAGATATTGCGTTAAAGTTAAGAGACTTGTTCATAGAAACCTTTAACGTTTTTATGATAAGAAACGATAAAGTAAAAGTTTTTAGTAACAGTTTTATTTGTACATCCTCACACGTAAATTTGAGTTGTAAGAAAATAATGACAAGTTTTGCTCAAACTGCTGCGTTTTTTGTAGATATAGATAGCAGTGTTGCGTTGAACTTAAAAAGACTTTTCAAACAAAGAATGCTGAATGATTTTATGATATCAAGAAAGCAAGTAAAATACAAATACTCGTAGAACATTATTGTTGCAAGAAGCCCATAATAAGGATAATGTCTTGGCAATTATATTGATGGACAGAAACAAAAGAACATGGGGGCGGAGTTTTTTCAATGCATAAGTGTCATAGAAAATGTGGCGTGGCCTGGTCCTGGTCGATCGGATTGGGCAAGATCTCCCTCTGCCTGCAGTAGCGTCGGCTATGTTGGCAGAGCATGAAAACTGGAATGCAGTGGTCTCCTACTGTGAGTGCGTCATTCTCCAGAAGCAGACTGCAGAGCGGGGTCGAGAGAGGGCTATCCCGCTTGAAGAAGGTGAAGATGGCGCCGGGGTAACAACCGCCCTGGCGCCTAATTCCCATACGCCTGAAACCCCCTGCCGTTGCTATAAGGCGGGGGAACCCAGAGGTTCGGGAATATGCGTCCACACCGAGCGACCCAAGAGAAGACGGTAGCACACGCTTTGGGGGATCCTTTACAATCCCCCTGGGGGGGTGACCGCTTTACAGTCACCCGCTACGAGATATGTCTATAGGCGTAACACCAGTGGGTGGCTCTAGTGTGATCATACGAGGACCTGGAGCATCCCTCAGGTCCCGAAGATGACTGCTCCAGCCGTTTTAGCCGGTAGGAGGAGGTACCCCTTTACCCTTCTGAAATGATACTATAGTCCATTACATATTCTACCTCTCTGCAAACTTTTACTCGAATCCTTTTAGTCGTTCGAGTGTGGTTCAGAGACAAACATCCAAAGCTACAAACTTTCACTTAGAATATTACTTCATCATTTCGGCCGAATGAAGTCCACTGCTGGACACAGGCCTTCCTCAAAGATGTCCACAACGACCGATATGGATGTGTTGTGGGCTCATTGGGGAGTTTTGCCATAGTCGCCACGCTTGGCAGACGGGTTGGCGATCGCAGTTGAGTTGTTAATGTACTCGAAGGACGCTGCTGCCCATCCTCCGGCTAATCCCTTAGGCGACTTTCACGCCACCCATGGGAGGAGATGGGGTGGTGGCATTCTGAGCCGTTATAATTACCGTAAAAATTACTTAGTAGTAATTTATGTAGAACTTATATGCAATACTTAATTTTTCCTTGAAACAATTAAATATCTATCTACTTAATTAGCAACCTGCTACTATTAAAATGACGTACTCTATTAAGTTCTTAATTAGGAAAACAACCAAACAAGCCTACACTGAAAATGTTTACGTAAGAAGGTTTTGTTTTTATTATGTTTGGTATGTAGGTATGGATAAAATTGTTGGCTAATTATTCGACATTTCACACAATTTAATTTCGCAAAAATGTCTGTATACAAACTGCATGTTTCTAAATCAACGTTTCATAAACTGCATGAACTTCTTGCAAATCATTCTTTTTACAAGCTCCTTCTTTTTAAAACGGACGGCACGGTTGGTGCAGTGGCTGATACAGTCGGCTGCCGCGCTCCGGGTCGCGGGTTCGATTCCCGCATGGAACAAAATTTGTATGATCTGCATGTAGTTGTTTCGGGTCTGGATGTATTGTGTGTGGAATTTGTGTCTATTAACGCACCCACGACACAGGAGAAATCCTAGTGTGGGACGTTATCAAAAAAAAAAAACACTAACCAACGTTTGGAAATTGACTTTTATCTAAGTCAAAGTCAAAGTATTTTATTTCAAATAAACCAAACATTGGCACTTATGAAACGTCAGAATCTAAGTTGCACGGTTCCAAATAGTTGATCTCGTGGAGAAGAGCCGGCAAGAAACTCCATGGATACTCTTTTAAAATAATTGAGAATACAATGTTGATTAATACAAAATATTGTAAAACATATACCGAGAAAAATATAGGTCAATGTGTAAGACAATAATATAATAATAATAGTTTACTTGCCGTGGCAGTTAACGGCTGACCAGTCCCAACAGACGGCACCCGTTCACGAGCATGACGCATGCATCAACGCTTAGCTCAACCAAATTGTAGGGAACCGAACGACCCAATACACGACGCCACCATGCGTTTCTAAACTAAACAATCGCCGGCTCAGAATGCCACCACCCCATCTCCTCCCATGGGTGTCGTAAAAGTCGACTAAGGGATTAGCCGGAGGATGGGCAGCAGCGTCCTTCGAGTACATTAACAACTTAACTGCGATCGCCAACCCGCCTGCCAAGCGTGGCGATTATGGCAAAAACCCCCAATGAGCCCACAACACATCCATATCGGTGGTTGTGGTGGTCTTTGGGGGAGGCCTGTGTCCAGCAGTGGACTTGATTCGGCCGAAATGATGAATCGTTTGATGAACTAATATCCGCCTGCACATATCCTAGATGTAAACAATAACAAAGCAGTTGCCCAAGCTTAGCCCAGCAGCCGCGGCCACCTCGGATCTGCCGTTAATGTGGACACAATTCTAGCCTCACCGAACCCAGCAAAAATAGGGTAGGCATAATTCCTACCTAACTCAGTGAGAGTTGTTGCCCGAAACGTGAATTTGTAAAATGAAAATTTGTCAAAATAAAACTTTGACGAATGAATACTTTTTCAAACAAATTGCTGTGAAAAATTGTTTTGTCATATGATACAGTTATGATAATTTTTGATGATAATATATACTAGGCAAACAGCTAAGTAGAAGTAGATAGCTGTTTGCTTAATACATATTTGTGAAAAGTTTTGTATCAAACGGCGGGCACATTATTTTTATTATCTGCCTACCATCTATGGTTGCTCTAGCATTTCATAAAAAAGTTATACACTAAGCAAGTAGATCACAACTTGAAACGAAATAATTTATAAAAGTTAACTTAAACACAAAATTGCCTACACAAAAAATGCTTCGTAACTTTTTAATTTTATTTTTCAATCACCGACGGCATCACGCGTTCCGGCTGATTGGTTCGCTGACGAGATTTGACGTAATGCAAGGAGCTGGCAACATTGGCGACCACACAGCCACGGGTTATCGTATATTAACCAAAATCCAATTTTATGGTGGCTCATTGTGAACGACTCATGTGTAATGTGTGGGAGTTATTGAATATGTTTTTGTTATTTACGCAATTTAGATAGGAAGGGCAGATGCTGGTGGGTGTTCGTTGGATCACGAATCATGCGCTTTTGTTGTGAATACTTTCAATGTGTGATCTAATTAGGTTTCGTAATTACCTATAATACTAGAAACGTATATAACGTACCTATTCTTTGTTAATTGTTATCATGTTTATTACTCACAATGGGCCTCATAAGAAAGCTCAAGGTCACTCAGCGAGCTATGGAGAGAGCTATGCTTGGTCTCTACGAGATCGAATTGGTATTGGTCTCTACGAGATCGAATCAGAAATGAGGAGGTCCGTAGAAGAACTAAAGTTGTCGACATAGCTGAAAGGATTAGTAAACTCAAGTGGCAATGGGCAGGGCACATTGCTCGTAGTACTGATGGCCGTTGGGGTAAAAGGGTTCTCGAGTGGAGACCGCGCACCGGTAAACGCAGCGTGGGACAACCTCCAACGAGGTGGACAGATGACCTGGTGAAGGTCGCTGGGAGTCGTTGGATGAGGGCGGCATGTAACCGCTCGTTGTGGAAATCTAATGGACATCCTGTGGCTGATATGATGATCATCAAATAGATACTTCCTATATCAGTCACAGGTTCCTAATAATTACGTGATTTACAGCATATGGCGCGTGCGCAGGTGGCGGCGGCGGCGTAGTTCCGATGCCGACGGGTTGGTAAAAGACTTTTCTGTGTAGAGCTACTATTTCTACCTACATAATACTAATTCAACATACATAAAACCTCAAGCCTCTTTCCCAATCTATAGTTTCTATCGATCGAAAATGAATAGATATCTATCTATCTGTCTATCTATCTGTAAGACGGCACGGTTGGTGCAGTGGCTGATACAGTCTGCTGCGCTCCGGGTCGTGGGTTCGATTCCCGCACGGAACAAATATTTGTATGATCTGCAGGTAGTTGTTCCGGGTCTGGGTGTATTGTATGTGGAATCCACGTCTGTAAACGCACCCACGACACAAGCGAAACCCTAGTGTGGGGAAATGTTTAAAAAAAGCGTCTTTGTCTGTTTTTTAATCAGCCCATTACTATCCCACTGCTGGGCACGGGCCTTTTCTCACGATGAGAAAGGTTAGGCCTCAGTCCACCCCGCTGGCATAGTGCGGGTTGGCGTCTCATACACCTTTAAGAACACTTTGGAGCCCTCTCAGATGTGCAGGTTTCCTCACGATGTTCTCCTTTACAAGTGATAATCAAATTCGGATCCACATATGAATCCGAAATCAGAGGTGCGGGCTGGGATCGAACTCAAACTCTCCTGTATCTAAGGCAAGCGTTCAACTACTAGTCAATCACTGCTGCAGTATTGCAAGTAAGTGTTATTTTTACACGCCAAGTGTGCAGTTTGCCTAAGGTAACTAAGGTATCTACTAGATACTTATTACGCACTCAACCATTGTGATGGACGTTGCCAATAAAAAAACGAATGGGCCTGTTTTATTTTCCTAATAAATCCTCCTAAGTAATAAGCAGTGTGGTGCCGGCTCAGAATACCCTACCCCATTTCCTCCCGTGGGTGTTGTAAAAGTAAACGATCCGACTAAGGGAATACCCGGAGGATGGGCAGCAGCGTCCTTCGAGTACATTAGCTACGCAACTGCGATCGCCAACCCGTCTGCCAAGCGTGGCGATTATGGCAAAACCCCCTAATGAGCCCACAACACATCCATATCGATCGTTGTGGTGGTCTTTGGGGAGGCCTGAGTCCAGCAGTGGATTTCATTTGGCCGAAAAGATGAATAAGCTTCGAAGATGAATTGGTAAAAAATGTTACGCAGTAACGGAAAATAATTTCCTAATTTTCTGGTGAGCATTCAAATGGAGGCCGAAATAAATGGTTTGTAAAAAAGAATTCTTTTCTCAAACTTTTCACAACCATCTAATCGCTCCTTTTAACAATATGCAACGACTATCTCCCATCACTGTCCATCGCTACTGTTCGGACAACAGTGTCATCAAAGTACTCATTCAGCCTTCATTGGACTTCTAAACGTCTCTAAATGGCGATAAAATCGTATCACAATAAATGTCATTGTTCTTTTGTTCTCCTTTCACTCATTTCACTCATCTTCGCTAGGCGGGTAAGGGATAGATAAAAGTGAAAACTGTTTCTTTGTTCATCCCTATAATGTTTGTTGTGTACCATGAGGATATAGGCAGAGACCCGAAAATTGGTTTAAAAGCGCCCCGAGTATGAAAAAACCTTTAGGGAAGCCGACGCAGAAGTATGTTTCGAAAAAAACCCGACAAGTGCGAGGTTTGAACGCGCGTGAAACGGGTTCCGAAATAGCTGTGTATATATTCTCTATTGTTGAATTCGGTTTTGTACCCAATAACTTATCCCAAGAACAAGCTTAACATCGTAGGTGAAAAACATGTTTTCCCATAGATTCCAACTGCAAAAGTTTGTACGCACAACATTGAATGATTTACCACGTTATTTTTAGACCATAGACTTCTTATAGGTTTCCCTGTAATCTATAGGTAAAGATCTACTACTACGTGTATCGTTTTCAAAATTTTAGGGCCTGTCATTCGGAGATAATGTGGAGAATGGTCAATTATCATCTATTAACTGAAGTAACTTTTAAACTAGGATACAATTTCAAATTATAAAATAATATATTTGAGACTCTCACAACAAGCCCTTCCATTTCATATGTTAGGTACACGGTACTTCTTTAATTTTCTATATGTAATGCCCCCCATAAAAAAAACCGTTAAAGTGACATATTAAAAATTCATATGTATGTTACACGTCTGTGTTTGGGTCGCAGAAATCCATACGTGTACCAAATTTCAACTTAATCGGTCTAGTAGATTCGGAATAAATTGGCTGTGACACGGACAGACAGACACACGAGTGATCCTTTAAGGGTTCCACCGTTTTTTCCTTCGGACATTCGGAACCCTAAAAACTAAAATCGAGACAACTAAAACGTACGTAAGTGAACGGAATTAAAAATAAGATATACATCGATAATGACGTCATAGTAGCGCAGTGGCTCAGTGATTTGCTTTATGCGCGTCGCCGCCGCGTCGGGTCACAGCTTCGACTCCCGCACAGAACAAATATTTGTATGGCCTAAGACCTATGAGTACCTAGTTATCTGGGTGTTTATACACGTGAGAATAATATATGTCTGTACTGTTCAGCCAAAGGACGTCCACTGCTGACCAAAGGCCTCCCCTTAGATTTTGGGGTGAATTTGCCCGTAGGTACTCTCGTAATGCCCCCTGCCGCCCCTGATCTCGATACAGCTGAGCGTGGTGATTATGGTAATAAATAGCCTTATAACCGCTCATCGCAGTGATGATTGGGAGGCTCATTTTCAGCAGTGGACATTTACTGGCTGATCTGTATCTTTGTTATTCATGGGTGTTTTATCATCATTTCGGCCGAATAAAGTCCACTGCTGGACACAGGCCTCCCCCAAAGATCACCACAACGACTGATATGGGTGTGTTGTCTGCTCATTGGGGGGTTTTGCCATAATCGCCACATTTGTCAGACGGGTTGACGATCGCAGTTTAGCTGTTAATGTACTCGAAGGACGCTGCTGCCCATCCTCCGGTTATTCCCATAGTCGCCTTTTACGACACCCACGGCATGAGATGGGTTGGTGCTATTCGTAACCGGCACCGCACCGCTGTTTTATAAAGCATCATTATTTTTCTTCATGTATTTTAATGATTAATAGGCACAGAATTTTAACCGACTTCAAAAAGGAGGACGTTTTTTATGTATGTTAACCGATTACTTACCTTACATTAGGTAATTCTTTTTTGAATAGGTGCCAAATATTGTCGAAGTCGTTCCATTTAAATTTCATTACATTTGATCGAGAAGTTTTTTAACCAGCTTCAGTAAACAGCTTTGTTATTGCCTTAATAGTTTCGATTCCTCCGAGATTAGCGAACCGATTTGAGTAATTCTCTCGAATTGGTTTCATATAAATACAAGTATAATTAAGTTTGGTAAGTGTTTCTTATGACAGTAGTTCTGTCATCCGTGAGTTGTAACTGTCTACTAACATCGATAAGTAGGTATCTCGGGTTGGTTACGATTTAAACTGATACCTAAATTGGAGAAAGTTCCCACATTTATTTACACTGGCCAGGTACCTATGCCCCAACTATGGTCACGCCGACCAACGAGAAATTATATTTTATACCTGGCCCCGCCCGCATTCATAAATAAAGTTATTTTTTTCAGTTTAAAATGTTTTATAATGTTGATGATGGTCGCCAAGATCACGTAAACGAAAAATAGCATATTACATTATTTTTTATGAAACTGCATTGTTTTTTGCCCAACTGTGTCTGTATAAAGAGGCGTACGGCGCCACAGTACAAATATTTTTTCGCTCCCCGTCCTAAGATAACATGGCGGAGAAAGTTTTACTTTGAGATGTAGATAATTATTGTTAGTTATATCTTTTCCTGGCCGAGTTGCCTAGCGGTTGAACGCTTGCCTCCATACAGAAGGATCTGAGTTCGATCCCGGCCCGCACCTCGGACTTTTCGGATTCATGTGTCAATCACAATTTGATTGTCACTTGCGATAACGGTGAAAGAAAACATCGTAAGGAAAGCTGCACATCTAAGAGGGCTCTAAAATGTTCTCAATGCTGTGTGTAGTCTGCCAACCCGCACTAGGCCAGCGTGGTGGACTAAGGTGTAACCATTCTCATCCCTCGCCCAGCAATGGGACTGTAAGTAATAGGCTGCTTATATGTATGTATATCTTTTCGGTTGGTTTAGATTAAGAAGATTAGATTTCATTTTAAACGTTGCCCCACACTAGGATTTCTCCTGTGTCGTGGGTGCGTTTACAGACATGTATTTCACATACAAAACACCCAGACCCGGAACAACTACCTGCAGATCATACAAATATTTGTTCCGTGCGGGAATCGAACCCACGACCCAGAGCGCAGCAGTCGAATGTATCAGCCACTGCACCAACCGTGCCGTCAAAGTAGTTAAGTTAGTTAGTAGAACTGAACTGCGCTAAATGTAGGCAATTCCTTTTGTGTTGCGGATGTTAGTGGGCGACGGTGATCACTTAGGTACGTACATTATAAAAAAACCACAGACTTTTGTATAGGTAGGTACTTTAGGTATTGCTCTGATGTGATCATACGATGACCTGGAGCTCCCTTTGGTGCCGAAGATGACCGCTCCAGTGGTTTTAGCCGGTAGGAGTCCGGCATACCCCTTCGCCCTTCCCCGGGGCGAAGGAAGTTCCATGTAGAATTTCCACTAGACACTAATGGAAAAAAAGGAGTCTGGCATGCCCCTTCGTCCTTCGCCGGGGCGGAGGAAGTGCATGTAGAATTTCTACTGGGGCACAATAAAAAAACCGGTCAAGTGCGAGTTCAACTCGCGTGGAGGGGTCCGAATTTGCTGAATATAGTGCCTATTGTTGGATTTGATCTTGTACCAATAACTTCCGAAGAACAAACTTAACATCGTAGTTGAAAACGTGTTTTCCCGTACATTCCAACCGCAAACGTTAGTTAGTACGCACAATATTGGAAGATTTACCATGTTATTTTAAGACCATAGACTTCTTACAGGTTTTCCTGTAATCTGTAGGTAAAGAGCTATTATCTATAGGTACTTTTTTCAGAATTTTAGGATCAATAATTTCCGAGTTACTTAAGGGCTGGGAGAACGGTCAATTTTCTTAATTAACTTGAAAACTATACATTTTACAATTATAAAATAAATACATTTGCGACCCTCACAACAAGCCCTTCCATTTCATATGTTACACGGTCACTATCTAGGTACAGTTTGCAGAACTTCATTTCTTATTTCTTTAATTTTCTATACCTACCTAGGTATTGCCTCCCAAAAAGGATATATACAAAATTCATTTATTAACGTTACACATTAGGTATTACGTGTTTGCGTCGCAGAAATCCATATGTGCGCAAAATTTCAACTTAATCGGTTCAGTAGATTCGGAGCAAATTGGCTGTGACAGACGGACAGACAGACAGACACATGAGTGATCCTATAAGGGTTCCGCCATTTTTTTCCTTCGGACGTTCGGAACCCTAAAAATAGAGAAAAAGCTGGTTCAACATATTTTAGGTTTTTTATCTAAAGTTGACGGCACGGTTGGTGCAGTGGCTGATATAGTTGGCTGCTACGCTTCGGGTCGCGGTTTCGATTCCCGCACAGAACAAATATTTGTATGATCTGCAGTTCCAGGTGTGGGTGTACTTATTGTGTGTGGAATTTGTGTCTGTAAACGCACCCACGACACAGGAGAATCTATCCTATTTACCAATTATTTTTTTTTTATTTTTTTTTTATGTAGGGCTTCTCGCAGTAATCCCGAGGGGGATATATCTGCTTAACCGGGCAAATACCTATTTACCTACATCTGAACGTATCTAGATTTAAAATTAGATTGAGTGAATTTCTGCTCCCTAGATAAGGCGTGTCGGTCTGTTATCGGCTATAGCCCCACGGGGTTTCTTTGACCTAACTATCGCTGGAAGTGCGGGATTCGCTCACGCAATTGCGCGTCATGTCTAAACCGGCCTGTAAATCCGGTATGTTCCAAAATTATCTTGTTTTGGTACCTCACTCCAACATAGGTAGCTAGGTACCTAATACCCACACTCAATTACACACCTACGTAGGTATCTACCTGGCATGCGTATAAAAGATCATATCCCAATAATTAGACATCGCGGTACACCTATCTAATGAGGTTGAGTTTATCAGACACCCGAGACGGGGCTTCGGTATCATAAATTAATTAATAAGAACTGCTTACCTACTTGATTAACGGCTTAATGACGTGCCTAATGTGATGGTACTTCGCATACTTGAATATCATGTTCGAGACGTGGTTTCATTATGCTGAAGGCCAAGTCTTGAGGCAGGTAGGTGGGTATCTATAGGTAGGGGCCTACCTAGGAAGACTGAAATGTAATACACCATAGCGAATTTGCTACTTTTCCCTGGGGTCAGGATTTACCTACAATACCTACTACCACTTGATCTCCTGCCGTAGATATCGTAAAACGCGATTAAAGTAGGTACCTCCCTACTTTTAACCAGAGGGATGAACAGCAGCGTCCACCGTCAGATGAAAAGTAGCCGTAGATATCTATGCGCTCACCAACCCACTTTCCAAGCGTGGTGAGTTGCTAGATATAGGCCAACTCCCCCCCAATAAGTAACGACACAAATAAACAACCTGCTCCCAGTGTAGCTGGTCGTTGTGGAAATTTATAGGGGAGGCCTTTGTTCTACAGTGACACACTTAATGGTAATTCCTCTAAGAATTACCCATCAGAAAATCCCAATAACACTCACTACTCGAGGGAATAAAACCCTCGGTCTTAAGACTGAAAACTGGAACTGGAACCTCAGAGTAAAGAGGCAGTTCGGTACTGGTATTTAGTAAGTAGGCGTTTCAATCTACCGTCCTTAGGTTCCTACCATAAAAATAAAAACAAGTCAAGTCAGAATTCAAGATACGTAAGTAAGTAGGTACGCTATCCAGGCTGGAAATAATTTACATACAAAACTTTACACGCCTCAATATATTAAACTTTTTCAAAAAAAGAACAGCAATTACGAAACTTCCAATTTATTGACGTTCTCCCTTCGACATTCAAATTCAAATGGATTCTATCCGTAGGCGTAGCGTTTTGAGGCGTTGTCTGAATTAACCAATCGGAGCGTAAGGATCACCCTCCAAGGATAATGCTTCAACGTGATTGGTCGATTAGTTGACACTAGACAGTGATGTCCTGGTGACCCTGGCGACGCTTATGTCGGTTATCTCTTTCTCTGTTTGATTTTATAGTCATTGCTAGGCCTACTCTGCCTACGTTCTCTTTTTATTGTAGGTATCGACCATTTTTAGCCGTAGGTTAGGTAATATAATTTTTCCTTTATTGAATTAAAATGGAACAGCAAATACTTTACCTACAATAACTAGCTTTTCCATCTTTTTCTTGGCCATTAACAGGTTGTCTGTAAGAAATCGCTTATAGCGATAAGACCGCCCATTGTACAATTACTGTTCATAAAATGATTCTTAGTAGCCGTTTTTAAAATGCTGTACAAAAACGAATATTCTATTCTAGCTATTTTAGTAAATAACTAAAACACGGCTAACAGTCAATGATATTATAAGTAAAAAAGTAACCTTTACCTTTACTTTTCACCTTTTTACTTATAATATCATATTATTGTTAACAGTACCTTATTTATACACCAAAAGCTACCAAATCTACGAATAAAAGAATAAGCTGTAAGTAATCATCAGAAGACATACACTGCATTAGAAATAAACGAGTGAATTAAAATTATACCTACTTAGGCGTCACAATTTTAAAACTTTTAATTTAATTTTAAAAGAAACCTGTAACAAGAGCACACTGGTGGCTACGATTTATTTAGCTATATTTATGCTACGACATCTGTCGTAAGAATTTCAAAGCTAACAGCGCCATCTAGCAGTAACTATGAAACAGTAAATACAAAAAGATACTAGTTGCGTCTTTATGCTACTCAACACACGAGGTCGTCGCGAATTTACGCAATGATACTCTGTTTAACGTAAGTGATTGTAGTAGTAAAAACTGAAAATTAAAACATATGAAATAATCGTAATTATTCTATCTAATATTTTTGTTTTTCGAAACGTATAGATATTTTTTGCTATTGTAACATTACTTGACGCGTGTCTGATACATCATACGCAACTTGCTTTCAAATGACGCGTTTGACATTTCTGTCATTTCACTTTTTACATACGTGTCAAGCCAACTTGCGCGTTTGGCTTTATCAGCCTTTAATTTTAGGATTTAATTGTGAGTAGAATTTTATTTATGTTGTAATTCTTGTTGAATATTCCTGCGGGACTGTTGTGTATACTTTATTTGCCATATATCATATAAACTCTTTGGTTCAATTTTCAAGCTATATGGGCCTGTTTACACTATAGTTTCATTACGTGGATGTAATAACATTTTTCTTGATAACAACGGCCGATTTAGTGTGTAATTCGTGTTAGCACCGCGACTGAAGCTCATTACTTTATATATTACGCATATGATGCCAATATTTTTTACTAAAACAGTTCCTCGCCGCTTCGTTTTGCATCCAGCTGTGTCTACTGAATATTGTGTTTTTTCGCTTAATTCCTGAACAATATAGAAGATATAAAGATAATCACGACGCAAATAAAAGGTGAAACTTAGTAGATTAACGTGTTGTCCTTCGTTTTGCTATTTTAATTGGGTATTATCATTAAGGTGGTGATTAAGTATGTTATTGGTAGATAACGAGATTCTGTGACACGTATTCAATGAGGTATGTTGATCAAATTGGTCATTGTAGTAACGTAACACGCACTATTGGGTCTCGACGTGTATTTACATTTGTGTGCCACTGCTAGTGAATTAACAGTTACTTTGATTGACATATTTTGCGTGAACAACTTCTTAAAATAAGCATTTCGTATATTTCTAAAAGTGTTCATGACAGTGTGAAAAGTAGGTTAACTTTAATGTTTCTGTAGTTAAAATTGTTTTATAAAGTTTTGTCAACTATCACTGTCATATCAGCTTGTAAACATAGACTGCTACAATTAACTAGTAATTTCCATCATCACGATTAGGCACCAGAAAAATTTAATTGCCATATTTGATTTATCTATTATACTTTGTTATTGTATACCAATGAGTAAAGGACACAAATACATAGCGCAGGTATATTGATGAATGGTAGTGGTCAATAAATCAGTCCATCATACTTTACCAGAAAATGTGATACAAACATGGTACTATCAAGAGTTAATATTTATCATCATCTACCATAAGTTGTGTTAAAATATGCTTGCATCATTACTTTTGTTTAATTTTAATTAGATAAATTACTATATTATGGACTAAACTTCTTGTTAGATTGGAAGCCAACTCTAAAATATTATAAAAAAGGCTAATGTTATATATAGATAAACATCTTGAAAAGTGACCTTGACAGTGAATCGTAGATATTAAGATCCTAGATGATATATTTACAGACATATATGTATGAACATACATATGTGTATGCCTATGGTCAATTTATATTCTCCTAACTTTCCCCCATTATACTGCTTTTTGCTCAAGATGTATACTGTTATCTGTACTCGTAGTTCCAACTAAATTATAATTACAAAAAAAATTATACAGTAGTAGTTACCCACAGATAAAATGAAATGTCATGACCACAATTTATTTGTTAGGAGAAAGTTTGAATTTATTACATAATCTCATCATAACACGAACACTTACATAATATTCTCTTTACATTTTTTACTTTATTGAATATGCAAACCTGAGGTATAAAGTTTTGAGAGAAGTATGTTACTTTGGCAAATGGTATGATGACCACAGTAATTTGATGCATGTGCAAATCATAATGATCCAGCCCATCATATCAGCCAGAGGACGTCCACTGCTGAACAAAGGCCTCCCCCTTAGATTTCCACAACAAGCGGTCACATGCCGCTCTCATCCAACGACTCCCAGCGACCTTCACCAGATCGTCTGTCCACCTCGTTGGAGGTCGTCCCACGCTGCGTTTTCCGGTGCGCGGTCTCCATTCGAGAACCTTTGTGCCCCAACGGCCATCAGTTCTACGAGCAATGTGCCCTGCCCATTGCCACTTCAGTTTACTAATCCTTTCAGCGATGTCGACAACTTTAGTTCTTCTACGGATCTCCTCATTTCTGATTCGATCTCGTAGAGAAATACCAAGCATAGCTCTCTCCATAGCTCGCTGAGTGACCTTGAGCTTTCTTATGAGGCCCATTGTGAGTGACCACGTCTCTGTTCCATATGTCATCCAGCACATTCTTTGATTATAATCCCTTATTTTTCTAAAACACTCTCAAGTAAGGATGTGGCCATCCTATGTTGGAAATCCCATGTCAAGAAATGTGAAGTCTTAAAAAACGTTTTATTTATTTCAGGACAAATATATCTGCTAATCATACAAAATGGCACCCAAACAGAGAATGCGTATCGCCAACGAGATCGCCAGCAAAAACATCACCATGAGAGGCAATGTACCTAAATCGACTAAGGTAGTACGTACCACCAATGAGAGTTTTTTATTTATTAGTTTAGTTGCTTTGGGTTTCATTTTTTGACCCAATTGTTGCAGTGGCTAACTGTCGAAATTAATAATCAGTCTAATCCATAATCTTTGGATTTGGGATTAAGGATCTGTCTGCGAACACAAAAATGGATGAGGTTCAAAATCTAAAGATTTTGGATTAGATTGATTATAAATTTCGGCTGTAACTGCCTAGCTCTTTGTGCTACAGGTTTCAGGTTAAATTCCCCATTAACACAAAAAATCGTTTTGCATACAAATATTGATCCTGAGTGTAAACAATTGTGAGATTTATTACTGTTACTTGTCACCACCCTAGTTGGTAAATACAAATAACTAAATCAAATTGTGTTAACTCTGTTGTGTTCAAATTGTGTTAACTCCAGATAAATTCTAGTGCTTTTAGTTATGAATTTAAATATATCTTGTTTAATCCCTAACACACACTTTCCCCATGAGCCCTTTTCAATCCATTTAAATTGTAAGTCCCATGAGCAGTTGAGCACTGCTAAACATCCATGACCCATCTATGACCCATCTATGACCGTTAAATCTGACCATTAAATATTAGATCATTTTGGTTATTATTTTTATCTTAAAACAATTCTCTGAAGTTGAAGCACTGTTAAAGTCTATGAAAATACCTACGTAAATGTTAGAGATCAAGATTACAAAATTGTAACTTGAACTCACAGATAATGTAATACATTTTACGTTACACTTAATGGTCTGATGGTCATCTTGCTTGAGTAATCTTTTAGTAGTGAAAGTTTAAGTCTTAGTTAGTGGATCGTGCTGTGTCTGTGAATTGTTTGCAATACTTTCTCCTGTTCAAACATGAGATGGATGATATGATCTAGACGGAAAATAAATTCAATTAATATACTATGAGCACAATAATGAAAAGGATATATGTTTATTTTCAAACTTTTGTTCTGCCTAACTCATATAAATACATTGTGCATAACTTTTATGCTAACATATTAGATTAAATTCCTAATACATGTGAAATTGATTAGCGACACTAAGTAGATGTTGAATATTTAAATCTCAACAAAGTAATTGTTTCATGGTGATATTGAAATCGAAATACTATGGCAACTGATTATCATCATACTGGCCAAACTAAGTCCACTACTGAACAAAGGCCTCCCCATAGATTCCCACAACTGTGTCATCATATTGGGGGGAATTTGCCAATACTCACCACACTTGGCAGTCTTGTTAGTGAGCGCAGAATGGCTACTTTTCCACAGAAAGGACGCTGCTGCCCATCCCTCTGGTTTAGAGTCCCTTAGTCGCCTTTTACGACCGGAGATGGAGTGGTGCTATATTCTTAATTTGGACACCACATGGAGAACTGATTATACTTTCACTTTCTTTTTTGTGTTCATTTGATTTTATAAAACTTTATACAATTTGTTACATATAAATCATGGTTTTAATTGACATAACACTTTTAAAGATTGCTCATACCACCTTATTATTGTTTAAATCCCTCAGTTAGTTCATGTCATGTGGTTATAGCCTGGCAAATAGCTTTCCTACAGAGAAAGTATTTTCAAGATCTGTCCAATATTATCTCACTATATAGAAAATGGATCGTTGGATACGGGCGGCAAGTAAGGGCCGTTGTCGAAAGCTATGGGGGAAGCCTTTGTCCACTAGTGGACGTCCTTTGGCTGATATTATGATGACGATATAAAGATACAAACTATTATGTATGTATTTGTATAATTATATATTGCAATGCATTAGCGTAATAAAGGTTCGTAACAAATAATTACAAATCATAATTCTGATGCAATTGGTTTTGAAATAGCTTGTTTATAGATTGTATAACTATTTAAGAACCGTTAGAACAGGTTGAATATTGAAAGCTTAGAGTAGGTCACCCACTATTCTCTTCTGGGCTTAGGTGTAAATGCGTCTAGAGAACTTTGAATAATGAATCTAAAAAAAAGGAAATTTAAGAGCTTGTCTGTAAACTCCTATTTATGGTATTTAAACTTGTTCCAGGAAAAGGAAGACCAGTATCCAGTCGCGCCTTGGTTGCTTGCCCTCTTCATATTTGTAGTGTGCGGGTCAGCAATTTTCCAAATAATCCAATCTATAAGACTTGCCTAAGTTGCCCTTGTGATTCCCACCCCTGACTGAATACTAACCATTGTGGCTTGAATTGTTTTTAACAGGCTTATGACTTCTTACGAAATTCTGAGAGCCTAGTACCTTTTTCTACGCATGGCATTAAAATACAGTAAATACCCTTAAAGCAAGGCTTCAATGGAGTTTAGTTGACTATCCTATATATTGCTGCTTGCCTGGTATTTAACAAACTTTGTGTATTTAAAATAAAAACAAGGCTTTAACGGGCGAATACAAGCGTCGCTCAACATTTAAGACCCTCAACTATTTGAAGTCCCTTGTTTGTTTGAAGGGCTTGTCAAATAGTTGAGGTGGTCTTAAATACTAAGTAGTGTCTCAGTATTCGGCCGCACGAGTCATTAATTAATATTAAAAATAAAATAGCTAGCCCTATTTAACGTCAAAACATTGTTTTTGTAAGATCATAGATAGTCATCAATGTTTATATGAAACCTTTCAAGCCACGAATCCCGTAGAAACTTACTTACAATGAATTTTATAAAAAATTGTTCACACTAGAAGTATTTGTTTAAAGGCCGCTATTGTGGACAATGACTGCGCATCTCTCTATGTAGCTTTCAAAGTTGCATTAATTTACGTTTAATTATTCTTAAGCGCAGGTTTTAAAAACAATATAATCTCAACAAAAAAACATAATTATTGTACGTACTATATTCTTGTATATTGTAAAAATGAATTTAATATTAAGGTGAAGAAAAAATCGAGAGCATTTAGATGAATGTTGTTGAAATTCATTCCTATAAGTTTTATTCGAGACCAATAAGTGTTTGACGCACAAGAACACGGCTTTGACCATCAAAGTCGCTGTTTTTTTATTATCATTTGAATTTAGTCAATTTTAATTGTAAAAAGTAAAAATTGTTTTATATCCGCGCCACGCTCATAAAATTATTTGTCGGTACTATTTTTTTAGTTTTAAATGTAATTTATTTGATTAAATACAGTATATTTGTCATATTAAACAGTTTGTTATTATTATTTAGTACCACACGGGAATGTGTCCTAAGGGTCAGTTCACACCGAGATGCGGGGCGACACGACGAGGTGCGCAATTTATAAGACTGCGATACATTATTTGCCATGTGGTCATCGTTTCGGCCGAATGAAGTCCACTGCTGGACACAGGCCTCCCCCAAAGATCACCAGAACCACCGATATGGATGTGTTGTGGGCTCATTGGGGGGTTTTGCCATAATCGCCACGCTTGGCAGACGGGTTGGCGATCGCAGTTGAGTTGTTTATATACTCGAAGGACGCTGCTGCCCATCCTCCGGCCAATCCCTTAGTACGACACCCATGGGAAGAGATGGGGTGGTGGCATTCTGAGCCATGTGGTGCCGGCTACGAATAGCACCAACCTATCTCATCCTGTGGGTGTCGTAAAACTATGGGATTAGCCGCAGGAGGCCCCTCCGGCAGCAGCCTCCTGCGGCTAATCCCATAGTCGCCTTTTATATAGATACTGATCTGCGGACCGAGACGCGATACTTGTGAGAACACGTGCTGCTTCTGGTCGGGCGACGGATTTCCCCATGTTCGTTGCCCGCAAGCCGCAGCTCGGTTTTTTAATGGAGGGGAAGTGAGGTGGTTTTTTGCCACCGCGCTTCGTCGCTTCCTTTGCGTGCCTTTTCATAAAAAGAGGCACGCCCTCCCACGATGCGCGATGGACTGAACCACGGCCCGAAGCGAGAGGTGACTTATCAACTGCTGATGATGCGGGCACGGCTCGTCGTCGCCTGAGCTGGGCACTTCTCCGTTGCCCATACATCCTGTAATCCTTTAGTTATGTTTTGAGTACCAGGCACGTAAAAGCCATAAGCCTAATAGAAGTAGTTAGGTACATAGGTATATCTACCGGAAATTAAATTAAATTAATCTCTCTAAAGGATAGCAAAAAATCGCTACTATTTATTTATTGTACACTAGCTGGGACACGCGGTTTCACCCGCGTTTCATTTAAAAGAAACTTAGAGTACTTCGACATAGACACTTGACTTAGAATATATATATTGGATTTCAAGGTTATTTTTTGCGCCCTAATCTTTAAAATTTAACCCTAATCATTTTTCAAAAGTAAAAGTAGCCTAAGTTATTCCTTATAACATCAGCTATCTGCCAGTGAAAGTCCCGTCAAAATCGGTCCAGCCGTTTTGGAGCTTACCCGGAACAAACAGACACACATACAGACAAAAAAAAAATGTGTTTGTGTTATAGGTACCGTATACTCGTATACTTTCTATGCATTTAGTAAAAAGCTGTTATTTTGACATTAAAAACAGACACTTAAATTTTATTTATTTGTATAGATTCCGTTGATACTCAGCATAGGTACGTCTAACAATAGGTGAAAAATTATATCCTACACTACTAGAAGGTTATTCGGAAACGGTACGCTCTATTCATCCACAGAAAATGTATGTGTTTTTATTACTTTTTTGTTTGTTTTAAATAATCAACAACTTTAATGGATGTGCCAAGTAAGCACTTGGATGATCTTGCGCCTCATTTCTAACCTTGAATCTAAACGTCTGGCGATATATTGTATGCCATTATTATTTAGACAGGTGTTTCTCCAAGGTTATTGATTTAGGGAGAAGTTGTAGAATAAAACTATTCGCTAACATTGGAATTTTAATTTACTGAATAAATTTGCATTGGATGCGGATGCTTAATTTATAACTTCCTGCATAATCGCTATCTACTTTCTTAATAAAACTCTAAACACTGCGTGACTGACTGATATTACCCAGCTAAAATCTGTGGGTCTAGAAGCATGAAATTTCTCTCAGGGGTTCCTTAATAAACGTAGGTGAGCACTAAGAAAGGAACTATGAAAATTCAGGGTTTAGTCCAGGTTCTTGAGAACGAACGCACAGGCCCGTGCACCGGCACCAATGCCACGCTATTAGGCACACCTCGGAGGAGATGACTGTAAAGCGCTTTATCCCATGCAGTTCTCCTCGAGCATGTGCTGTGCGGTATTCTGGTCACTTCCACATTGGTGGCACTGGTGCCGTGACTTCGCGTCATATCCTGTGCAGGTACGGACCGAATCAACCGTGTCCAGTGTCTTGCCTTTGGATCATTGGTCACCTCTGAGCGTGCAAGGAGGCGGCGACCTCGTCATTGGTTAACTGATTGAAATATGCATATTAAATTCTTTCGCTGTTCTATATTTATTTGTTTATACTTTTATGCACATGATGGTACACGAGGCGGACTTAATGTCATAAGGCATTCTCTACCAGTCAACCTTTATGCACTTATGTAGGTACTGTCTTTGACATGCCACAACCTGGAGTTGCTGTTGGCATTTATTTCAGAGACTGTCATGTAGGGATATTCTGTAATTGTACTTTCAGTATGTAAAACTGTTAAGACCTAATAACTGTATAAACGATTTTATTCCATTCTAGAACTGAACCTTTTGAGTCCGCTCACGTGTAGTCACATGTGGTTTCAAGCGGTAAGTATGTAATATGCACAACATTATACCGCTTACTGCGTATGCGCAAATAAAACGTCATTACTCACGCTATTATTAAAAACGTGTTTTTGATACATTTTTGAATGAGAAATTCTTAACTCATTCCTAGTTAAATGTTGACAGCTACAAATACGGATGACAATAACCAGTCATAGGTGATAGCGCTGTAATCGTGGTGATTACAGCGATGTGAGACATGGGGGTGATCGCAGTTTTTATCACATAGAGGGACACTACTGCCCATCCTCTGGAGAGTCTGGTTAAAACCTTGGTCATAACGGCTCTCGCGTCTAGGAGGGAGGAAGAATAAGCACCAATTTTTTGCCGAGAACCAAACAGCCACATACGTTCTATCGAACAACTAACCTTGATTTATTGGGTACAAATTGTAGATAAAATTACTTACTGTCTTATCAAATATGATGTTGATATAATATTTTGTAATAGATACTAAATAACTTCGAGGTGTGGAAAAAGTGTTTATCTTTTTGCCTTTGGGGTAAGCAGAAGAGTCGACCGTCTTACACCAACCTTTCGCTGGAGACCGTTTAGCAGTGTACGTTCAAGTTTTTGGTCAAGATCTAGCTAATACTGACAATTCCTTCCGGATTGCGGTTTAATGCTGAGGGAACTCTGCCCCTCAGCGATAGGTAGGTAGAAGGAACACCGTGGGGTTCCGCTGGTAAGAGCTCAGCATGATGCCCTCAGGGTGGAGGAAGTCAGGTGTGGTCCAAATGCTTGCAAGGCGAACACCCCACCCCTAGCCATAAGTAAATGGTGAGACACCGTGGGGTTTTAGCCGATAAGAGGCTGGCATGGCCCCCAAGGCGGGGAAGTGCATGAGGACATACCCTCGACAAAAAAACGGCAGAGGAATTCCATGAAAATTTGCCACGCCAAAAATTGGAGGGATTCACTTCGCGCCGCCAAAGTACGGATGTTATTTTAAATTGGTTAGGTACCTTAACAAATTAATAACTACTCAGTCGCTAACAGGAATCCTGGATGGATTTTAATCTGGGGGGCCCTCGGGATCTCGTGTCAAGATTTTCAGCGACCATTGTTGCTACTAGGTTTAAGGGCAACTGCATCCCACAGTTGTGGGTATCCACCTGCAATTGGGTTCGAGTTCAGGTAGTTTCTCCGTGTCGGGGGTGCGGCCTATTACTTGAGTAAACCCCGCAACGCCAGCGATAGGTAGGCAGAAGGACCACCATGGGGTTCACAGGCAGTTTGTGTTAAGTACCTAAGTGTATTATTTTGATTGCTATACAAGATAAGTCGGAAAGGGAATGCTAGGCCACAGGGTCTTCCCCGGGGGGAGACCACTTTACAGTAACCCTCTCCGAGAAGTGCCTATAGGCGTGGCACCAGTGGGTGGCTCTAGTGTGATCATACGAAGACCTGGAGCCTCCCTTAGGTACCGAAGATGACCGCTCCAGTGGTTTTAGCCGCTAAGGGCCCGGCATACCCCTTCGCCCTTCCCCGGGGCGAAGGAAGTACATGTAAAATTTCCACTGGACACCAATAAAAAAAATGAAAACGGCCATAGGGACTTGACTGTCACTAATAAATATTTATTATTATATTAATAGACAGTTGACATGCATGCATGCCTGCACAGTTCGGAACTTCTGGCTCGTGAACGGGTGCCGTCTGTTGGGACTGGTCAGCCATTAACTACCATGGCGGATAATAATTATATTAAATTAGTATGTTTTTTTTTTATACATTTGCCTACATCATGCTCGTTATGTTTTACCATAATTTGTATCAATCAACATTGTAATCTCAATTATTTTAAAAGAGTATCTATGGAGTTTCTTGCCGGCTCTTCTCCATAGATCAACTATTTGGAACCGTGCAACTTAGATTCTGACGTTTCATAAGTGCCAATATTTGGTTTATTTGAAATAAAAATATTTGACTTTGACTTTGACTTTGACTTTGACGTGGTGGTGGTGGTGACGGCACGGTTGGTGCAGTGGCTGATACAGTCGGCTGCCGCCCACCGGTTCGTGGGTTCTATTCCCGCACGGAACAAATATTTGTACGATCTGCAGGTAGTTGTTCCGGGTTTGTGTGTGGAATTTGTGTTTGTAAACGCACCCACGGCACAGGAGAAATCCTAGTACAGGGCAACGTTTTTTAAGAAAAAAAGATGTTCTGATGGTTGAGCGGCCGCCTTCGGCCCCGAACTCACCACATCGCTTGCCCGCGCTAGTACTTCATTTTCACTTCTATTTTTCTTTTTGCTCGGCTCCTAAGGATCGTAGCGTGACCTTAAATAGCCTAAACCTCAAGGATTTGGCTGTCAAATGCAAAAATATTTTTTTCAGATCCGGCTTTTATTTCCAGAGATTAGCACGAGAGAGTGGTCATCCCACCGGTTCCTGATACCTCTACCGCCTAATAATAGTAGACCTCAGATCAACACGGCCCACTCATCACCAAAATCCCGACTTCAAACCGATTATGACCTCTAACTTTAGGGTTATTCAAATGTCTACCGCTTCATCACGACACGACACGACGACGCGCCCTCTTCACGACATAAATAATTGAAGGTCTTTTACATTTATAGTTCTCATTTCTATTTTTAATTCTTACAGTTCTTCGCATTATTTCCTATTTATTATTATTGTATTATTAACACCCATAGCCACGAATGCAATGTTTAAGAGCGTGAGGAGCCTTTTGACGATATTAAATAAGCAGCAGGTTTATTTCAATAATTTGTATAATTTTGCAAAACATTACAATTTTACATTTTCGTTGAGAGCACATTCGCATATTATAATACATTGTTAAAACTATATAATACAAACACTTTATACAATTATGTCATGTCATACGTGGTAAGTACATAAATCATATTATAGCAATTTCACCACTGCCAAACCACTAAGATTTTGTATAGAACAAAGAAAATTCAGGGTTCATTCGCAGAGGATTCAGGCACACTAGCGCTACTGATGTTGGAATCGGAACTTAGTAGAACTAACAATGTTCGATCTTGTCACATTTATTTCAAGTTTCATATTTTTTAATCTAAATCTAACTTCAACTTCAACTCTTAGATTATGGCTTACGTAGTGATTTTTTCGCCAATGTCATGTATATCGCCAACGTTGTTCTGTGTTCAGATTAATCAATCTTTACATATTTTGTAAATATTACACAAAAGTTAAAAGATTCTACAAAAATATGTCGACAACGTCATACGGTTTTCAATCCTTTTCTCTCTAAATCTATAAAATACCCTTTGACTGCCTTGAAAGCTGTCGAAAAGGTATTTTTTAGATTTTGAAAACTGTTATTATGGGATGTAGTTTAGAGTGTGGATATTATTCCTTTTTATCTTTATTTATATTTTTGATTTTTATTCAATATGGACATGACAAACCCATGGTACCTTATTACAATGTCTTCAACAAATAAATTAAATCAATATTAATTAAAACAAAGCTATTATTTGCTGCCGAACGATTGTTAAGCGACATAGTTTTTTTAGCAACGCTTGATTTAGGACTTGCAAGAATAACTTGAATCAGTCCTACATTTACCTACCTATTCCAGTCTTGCTGGAGGTAAGTAATTATTGTTCTACATGTTATATATGTATTTCATATCTACGAATAGGTCTTAGTTAGCGGTCACGTTTCAGTTACCTAAACTTTGACCTTTTAATATAGTTTGAAATATAATAAGTTCATATATCATAATATTAAGTTCCGCTATAAATGTATAGAGGGCGAAGATAAGCGATACGTGATAAATGGGTGAAAAGAAGAAGAAAATAATGACAGATCTACAAATGCGTATAGATTATAATCTATATTCGAATTGTTAATATAAGTATATCATTTAACAATGTTTATTATTTTTACCTACATTGCTTCTAAAGGTGATACGTCCAAAGGTAGGTACGTAATGGTACATAGACCACAGATTTATTACGCAAATTTGTAATTTGTTTTGACAGTGGTGAAATTGTCTTTCCGTATAGACTAAATTGCGCACCCTATAGCACCAATTGTGATAAATATTGTGAGGAAATAGTAAAATATCGTTTATGCGATAGAATTTTTAGATCTCCTATTTTATGTTTTTTCTTTAGAATGAAAGGTATGTACTAACGGCATTGTTAGAATGCATACATAATGGTCAGTCCGCGAACCGTTGCCAGAATTATTCGCGCAAACATTTTAATATCACACACAATGCTATGGTGTTAGTAATCCCACTGAAAATGGCATTCATTTTAAATTCAGAACGTATTTTTTCTTTTCAGTACAATATTATCAGTCGCAAACTGTATTTTTTTATACATTTGAAATCATACGACTTGTAAGAAAAGCGCTATAATAAGGTCCATAATTCTATCACAATCTTAACGATATCGAGAGAACATACAGTGATTATTATTTTCTTATAAATAAATCACACAAGATCTTTTTGTAATCAAAAAATTGTATCGCATGTAGAGCTATAAATAACATTTAAGTTTTATACTAAAACTTGTGACAAATTAGTAGGTGCCATAACATAATCATGTAACTAAATATGAAGTGCATTTATACATTATGTGGTACACTTTGTGTCAATATAAGTATACACCGTAGTTAAATGATAATTATAAACTATTTTTACATTTTATCACCCCAAAATCTTGTACAGAAGTAATTGTACCTAACGACAATGTTTTTGATATTGCAGAGCAATTTATGTTAGTGTTTTTACGTAGGGCAGTCTAATGCTGGACAGGAAGCTATGTTATATCAGATCTTTGAACCAGTAAACTTATTATTGCAGAGAAATGCGTAAAATTAAGCCTCTGGAAACATCTTTTTC
Organism: Diloba caeruleocephala; assembly: GCA_947459985.1. Classification (NCBI taxonomy): domain Eukaryota; kingdom Metazoa; phylum Arthropoda; class Insecta; order Lepidoptera; family Noctuidae; genus Diloba; species Diloba caeruleocephala. Next base: position 5,669,958 of record OX381627.1, on the reverse strand, counting down.
GTTATCAATAAAGCGGTTTTGTAGTAAGACCACCGGTTATTAATTGCTGGCACTATCAAGTACTTACAGACTGGTACAATAATACAGTGAAGTTAGAGAAAGCAACCGGTCAGGTCCTCAATTTGTACAATAATAATTGAGGTTAGGTTTATTTCATTCAGCATGATTGTAGGATAGAGAAACTTCATTATATTATGTCTATCATATGCCACATCTTCACTGGTTTCATCACGTACTTAATATTGATTTGCTATTATGACTTAAGTACTGATATTATAAAGCATTTATACACTGAAACAAGCTAAACTAAAATACGGCATCACATCAAAAGTGACTCTTGTAAGTGGGAACTGTAGACTATATTTTTAATGGTACATGAAAAATATGACTACATACACACTGTTTGTGGCCACCGGTGCAACTATACTAAATCTTATATTATTTTAAAGTATCATAGATGGCTTCGTTGGGATATGTACCATTCAAATGTATGCTGTTACTAAAACTTAAAGAATTATCTTTACTTAAACAAATTTCAGTTGTTTCTATATTATTATTGTCGTTTGGATATTCGTCCACGTTACTCGTTATTTCTAATCTGATTGCGTGGGTTTTGTTTTCTGACTTATCTTTGTCGCGTTCCCAAGAATCAATGATTGAAACGTCGTTTTTGCTTCCTATATCATCGATTTCAGTTGAAGCAATACTGGAATTATCCAAGTCGAAGTCTGTTGTTTTTTCAATAACAACAACTTCTATGTGTCTGAATGGATTTTCTTGATTTTCTATCATCTGTCTCGCTCTCTCGTCGTTTCTGATTATTACTTCTTTCTTTACATTGCAAATAACTGGGTCGGTTGCGAGTACGTCAATGTTGATATCATAATTTTCTTCGTCGCTAGTTTTGTTGCCGTTGGGCGGGCAAATCTCTGCGTATATATTGTCAGAGCTCGCATCTGATTCAACTTTTTCTTCTTCTATATGAACAGCGTCCGCAACTTGCCCGTAAGGTAAGTCCTCTATGACGGGCAGCTTTCTTTTTTGTATAGATGATATAGATCTGCGGATTTTTACTTGTATCTGCGGTTCTTCTTCGGAAATGTCAATGGCTGTGATATCTTCTTCTATTTCAGATTTCGGTGTAGGTGCTCTAGGTTTGTCTATTTTCTTTCTAAAGTTAACAATTTTGTCATTATCTGCTGTCCGTTCTGTCTTTGTAGGCATGCTATTACTGTTACTACCTTCTTTTTTATCGGTAGATTTTTTAGGATGAAGAAGATTTGATGTGGATTTACTAAGTACTCTCTTAGTTTTAACGTGAAACTCGGAGCATAGTTTTTCTGTTATAAAGGAGTGTTGTTTGTAATTTATTTCGAAATCGCTGTCATTGTACAGAGATCCAACGCCAAACATATTAATTTCCTCGCAGCTTTGTATTTGATTGTAAGATTCGGACTTAACGATGGCTTTTTCTGGTATCAAATCAGGCTGTATCCTTTGCCTCCTCTCCAGATTGGTAGATGATTTGGTAGCTGATGACTTTTTTAGCATATTTTCGTCTAGACTCTTTAGTTTTCGACCCGAACTGGAGTCACTTTCCATAGAGCCACAGTAGTTAATTTGGTCGACGCTAAGGTTTTTGCGACCATGTTTCATGTTAATACCGCTATCGTCTTCCGTGTAAGAATTGTCTGGCATTCCCGTCTGTACGGAGACAGATTTTGTTAACACTGGCTTTTTATGGTTGGAACTACATTGACTTGTTCCCATGTCTGATGAAGATGTTGTTAGACTCTTATAAGAATGACTTTTTTCAGCCGTTCCATCATTCTTCCTCGTACAGCCAAATCTATCTTCAATTAATTTAGACATATCTTGGTACCGTTCTATAGAACTATGCTTCTCTCCTAGGGGATCGAAAGGATCTTTGAAATCTTTTAATTTTTCACTATTTTCGATAACTGCTATCTTTTCATCCGTAAGTTTTTCCGTACTCTTTAAAAGTTTCAAATTCTTAAACCATTTGTTCTTTTTCTGTCCCGAATCTTCCCTGAACACGTGCATTTTATCGCTAGAAAAGTGTTCTGGTTCAACCTTGTCGTCCGTTTTATCTTCTTTGCTGTCATCGTCACTGTAAACGTCGTAATTCATGTGCTCGAGTTCGTTTTTACTTAAAAATATAATAGAACCTTCGGTTTCGTCCGGAATATCTTTCAATACCTTTTCGCTTTTGCCGAATAACCTAGATGTATCAATCTTGAGACCTTGTAAAGTAAATTTACGTTCTTTTTCAAACTTGACTGGTTCATGATCTTCTTTAATGAGGTCTTCAGCGGTCTTCGCTTTCCCGACTACAGTTGAGTTGGCGTAGGAGATCTGCCTGATCCAGTTGTCAACATTAAGTTGACAGAAGGTTAGAGCTTTTTGAAGACGTGCGGAGAGGAACATGCGCTTCTCATTCTCGAAGCCAAGTTGTGTACGTCGCACTTTGATGGCGCCATTAAGAGGGAGAAGCTGAAGAGTTTCCTTAGCGTGGTAGCGCGGGTCTACTTGCTTGCTCGGACTTGATGGCATTGACCCATACTCTGGGAGCGTGCACATCACGAGAACGGGTTCTGTCATTGCTGCCCTCAGTAGAAGGTCATCTGGAATTAAAATTAAATTCACTTGGTTACGCATTCATCGTAAGTAACTAAAACATTTATGTTCGTTTCGGCCGAATAAAGTCCACTGCTGGACACAGGCCTCCCCCAAAAGTCACCACAACGACCGATATGGGTGTGTTGTGGGCTCATTGGGGGGTTTTGCCATAATCGCCACGCTTGGCAGACGGGTTGGCGATCGCAGTTGAGTTGTTAATTTACTCGAAGGACGCTGCTGCCCACCCTCCGGCTAATCTCTTAGTCGACTTTTACGACACCCACGAGAGGAGATGGGGTGGTGGTATTCTGAGCCGGCACCACACGGCAAAGCACCACATTTATGTAATGACTCCTAATTGTTTAAGATAATTAATATTTTCGCAAGATTCAAACTCACCTCCAACATCATGTGCCATCTCAATCGGCACGGTCCCTGCTAACAGGCGCACCCTGGTCGGCAGCCGCCATATGCTTAGCAAGTGCGGTAGACGGTGCGCCCGAGCAGCCACATCGGGAGCCACGCCCCCTCTCACCTCCCCCGCGGGCTCCCACTCCGCTGGCGACAGCTCCTCCGGGCATACCTCGTACAGTTCTCCTTTAGTGTTGATAGGCACGAAGAGCTCCTGTAACAACATTATAGCCTGGTAAGTCAACATGAAGATTTGGTTTTTTTTGCGCATTGCAAAGATCGCATACTCTTGTTAAGTGAACTTTACACTCGTTACGTAAAAGAGGATTCAGCCGAAGTATGGTGTGAGACAACAAAATAGGCATAATTTTAATGCATGCCTGTATCTGTCCCACTGCAGGGCAAAGGCCTCTTCTCATGGCTCTAGTGTGATCATACCTGGTCCTGGAGCTGAAGATAACCACCCCAGTGGTTTTAGCCAGTAAAAGTTCGTTCATATCCACTGGGCTAAATAAAAAAATTAAATAAGGAACGAATCGTTGATTACCCCGCTTGCTCACTAAGTGTTGTCGATTTCAGACCACTTAGATCCAGGTTTTCTCACGATGTTTTCGTTTACCTAAAGTCAGTGGTATCTTATTATATTAACTAACAACGTACATATGACAAAAAGACACTTTAGCGAAAAGCGAAAAGTTATTAAGGATATGGAATAGATTTAAAAAAAGCTAGTAGTAGAACGTTTAAGGTGATTCATGATGTCTTTAAACGATCATTGAATTGATCATACCTGTAGCAAAACTACTAAATGTCAAGATTTACATGATTATATATTTTTACGACCTCATAGTTAAACCTTCTTATTTTAGTTACCTATAATTATGATATAACTAGCTGTGTCCCGCGGTTTCACCCGCTGTAAAATTAAAAAGAATTCGGATATATTAGATATCATTGGTTTCAAAAAAAATTCGAGGCGCTCTAATTTCTATTAAAAAAAACTAAAATAATAGTGAACTAAGTTACTCCTTATGACACCAGCTATCTGCCAGTGAAAGTCCCGACAAAATCGGTCGCGCCGTTTTGAAGATTAGCAGGAACAAACAGACAGAAAGACAGACAGACAAACAATCAAAAAATTTTATTTTGTTATAAGTATCGTATAGGTATACTTTTACATGCATTTAGTAAAAAGCTGTTATTTTGATATTACAAACAGACACTTAAATTTTATTTATTTGTATAGATAGGTAACTGAAGGTAGAAGGGAAGACTACCTACGAATATCAATTATTACCTAGAAAACGGAATTTTAAGGTTTTGATTAATTAGAATGATTGATATCGAGCACGTCGGTTGTGCGAGGCGCTATCCGCAGACCCAGAGCGTGGATTTCAGCCACGACAGCTGCTACCGTATGGCACTTGGCTCGGGAAGCCGGATGGTTCCCTCGAAGGACTTCCCGCTGGCCATCACAAGAGTGTCGTCCGCGTAACATACTAAGCTTCCACCAGTGAGGTTCCATAAGAAGGGGCCAAGGACCAACCTCTGCGGCACCCCACACGTTATCTACCTCCGCATTACGCTACCGTCCCTGCCCACGTAGCGAATGTGCCTATCGCGTAGGTATAAAAAAGCCCTGAGTTTCTTTCGGCATTTTTTCCCGATAAGTTGTAATGTAGTGAAAATGTCAAGACCTGTTAGGACTGAGACTGAGAGTCTGTTAGGACCTAATTACTGAAAAATTATTGAATTTAATTAAACTTGGTAACTTCTCAGTAGCAAACCAATTACTGGCGTTAGCTAACTATATTTCATAAAAACTTATATATTGTTATCAGCGAAGCTACAGTCTTTCAAAATTTATATTTATTGACTAGTGTAATGATATTTTTAATTAAGCACTAGCCACACTGTAAATGGACATCTTCAAAGTGTAGTAAAAAAGTACTACAGCGAACATTCCAATATTATTTGAGTCTGGCAATGTCGTTCCTTGCAAAGCAACTAGCGAATTGTCCATGCGTTTTATTCCTCTCCATTTACTTTAATGTATTCTCTGTCACGGAAAGCGTTATTGTTTATGCTTTTGCACATTCCAATATGGCGGGACTTGAGACGGGCTAGAATATCTGCAATTACATGCACGTTGCCTGCTTGTCATACTTATACTACCTGTATAGTGGAAACGTATGTTTGTTTGACTGGTTTACGCTAAAACTGCTAATCTTTTAACTTCCAGTAATGACTCATCTGCGGTTTTGTAATTTGACCACTAAGTTTAAATTTATGTAGGTTCATTGACTATTTGCCGTAATAAAAACAAAAAGTTATCGTAATAGAATCTTGGGGGCAGCCCATTTAACAGTAGTAACATTTTTGGTAAGCCTACTGATATTATAAAAGAAAGTAGAATATTTTGATAACTTTGATGGCAAGAAATTTTAGGTCATGTAAGTGATTTATTTTTGGATGTTTGACGATATGTAGATATTATTATTCCTGACTGTACACGAGATCCCTATGATAAAAAGAAACATATCGTGTTGTAGTAGCAGTATATTAATTATTCAATTGATTTCTTTAGAAGTTTCTAGTATATTATACATTTTTGTACTTGTATGTATTAGACTTTTCTTTCTAATAACTGCTTCTAACTTAGTTTTTTAATTTCGATGCATGTGTACCTATACTTATTTTTGCTTCTAACTACCTAAATAAAAAAAAATCGGCACTTGATATTTCGTCTATTTTTATTAACTAAAACATGTTACCTTAACTTTCTCCGTATTTAGCTCTTTAAAAACAAATTACAAACAGTTCAAATACTACGCTTATGTAACAAAAAACATAATAAAATATTAATATTTACCTTCAGATTAGGCTGCTTATCTTTATTCATTTATTAGAAATTATGTAAAGTGAAAACTTAATGTTTATACGCCTATTCAGCAACAGATGGCGCTACTATGTACATACAGTACAATTTTGTTTAACTATGCTCCTTCGCCGTGCTATGTTGTTCCACATTAATGTTATTCCTGTGAAACATTCAAACTGATCTAAATCTAAGCAATTGCATAAATATTGCAAAGTGACGTATAACATGGTAATTAATAGGTGTTTATTTTTTTTTCGGTGATGTCTACTTGTTATATGGCATAGCATAAGAATACCACACGTATTACAAGTAATAATAACAACCTAAATAAAAACTAGGCTTCGTCTAACACAATGGTGCAATTCTAAGTCTATCTAGATAATATACAGGTTTACTACCTAATCGATTCTGGCTGCAAGTATGTGAGGTGCGGGCTCGTCCATTGTGTGATAAAAAATACGTCTGACTATTTCGCTGTATGCGGGTTCCGTCAATGCCGTCAATAATGTATTTTCGAACCAGGCATCTTAGTCTTAAAACTTCGATTTACTCTATAATATTTTGCTTTTTTATACTATTTTGATGTATCAATAGGTACTATTTTATTAATAAACTTTTGTGTAAAAATATGGACCTTTTATTCCATAGATAAAAAATACATACCTATAGGTATTTATTTTCAGAAATGGAATAGACACTTTAACACAATATTTCGTAGATCAATTATTTTATTACTAAGGTATAAAATATAAAAAAGGACCCTTCCGTAAGAGTTTCGAACGTATTTTTCAAAGAGCGTTTTTCGTGCAATACTTACTCACTAATCTAAATAACATAAAATAAATCCTTGTATTTTGGTGCTAAAGCAAATCTCTGTCGATGTGTAGAACGTGTTTTGACATAACCCAAAAAATATATAATCTGTTGTCGCTCTATCACTTGTCTTGTCACACTTCACAGTAGTCTGTAAAGTGTTACGATAATGCTCAAACAAGTGACTTGTTTATGCATAATTGTAATATTATTGACCGTAAAATTACCCGTTAAGAGTTTACGACTCAAGTACAATGTTTTGAATATGAATTTGACTTTTTTTTTAAACATTGCCCCGCACTAGGATTTCTCCTGTGTAGTGGGTGCGCTTACAGACAAAAAAATCAGACACAATACACCTAGACCCGGAACAACTATCTGCAGATCATACAAATATATGTACCGTGCGGGAATCGAACCCACGACCCGGGGCGCAGAAATCAACTGTATCAGCCACTGCACCAACATTTGTTACTTAATTGTGACGTAGATACATTGCTCAATTAGTTTCAATTGTGTATTTAAAATTCATAACATTACTCCGCCCTTAAGGCGACACTGATGTCGCCTTAAGTCTTTAAAGGGTTCGGAAAGTTACATTAACTTCCATAAATTCGCCTTTACATTTAATAAATAATTCACATACCTACTTAAGAGGCCACGCTAGTTACCGTAATCCATTCAATATGATGTTAATAAATCAATTAGGCTATTTTAAAAGGTCTTGTGGTTTGAAATGACCGTTAAATTCACCGTTACTAATGTTGGATTGTTAAGTTTGTAATAGTGCAATTTATCTAGAAGCAGTGGCATTCATAGTATAATTTAGTTTCCTTAATACCTAAATACGTATCATTATCGTAAATAAATAAACTGACAACGTATGCAATAAATAAACAAATTAAGCTTATGATTGGTGCAATTAGAATCTAATAACTAATTTAATTAAAACAAAATCATATCCATTCTCAATCTACATTTGTTTACATATTGGTGCAATTAGAATCTAATAACTAATTTAATTAAAACAAAATCATATCCATTCTCAATCTACATTTGTTTACATAACTGTTTGTTCTTTGCCAGTAGATGGCGCTGTTCTACAATAGTTAACATCGATTATTGAATTCATGGAAATCTAATATTTTAAGTTAAATAAATTGAAATATAATTATGATTTTCCTAAACTTGTAACATTACCTTTCATAAAAAGAACAATTTTGATTCATAAACCTAACGTAATTAGAATAAAATGCATTAGTTCTAACTCTCGCAAGCGAAGTTTACAGATAAGTTAGATTATAAACACAATTTCAAACTTGCTGTTCGTGTCTATTGAAAGGAGAGACGGTTAGCACTCCCCTTGACAAGGATGGAACACACAAATGGTTAAGGCACAACTTGACCAAATTTTTTAAATAACCTACTTGTCTTTAGAGCAGAAATGAAGGCAGTAGAGGTACGGTTTAACAAAAAAGCATTGCTTTACTAAATCAGCATGTGTTTTTAATTCTTTAAACTTTTTTGTGTAATATTATCCAGTTTGGCTTTTAACAGGGCAGGCTCCCTCCATACTGGACCGGATAAAAATTGCGTAGTTAGGTATAAAAGAGATGTTTAATTTTGTATTTGAATTATTAAATACAGTTATTTTCGCAATTATATTGAACTAGTTAGTTGTAAGGCGCCCGGTGAAACTATATCACTTTTAATTTAATATACATATTTATAGGTACATGAAATATTCTCATTTTTTTCTTACACCGTTACAGAGTCAGTCAGTGAATCTGAAACGAGTCGTAAGGCACCTGTTGAAAAAGTAAAAGAATAAATCATCTGACAGTCAGTCAGTGAGTCAGTAAGTCCATCAGTCTGACAGTCGGTAATAAGCGTAATTTTTTTTTTTCACTCTTTATAGTTTAAAGTCGTATTATACACTGTTTCAGATCACGAATTCCTTCAAGTAAGAGAAAAAAAACAGACAAAGCAAAAACATCAACCTCCCATTCCGTGGGTAGCGTCGTAGTAGTAGTATTCGTCTAAATAAATCTATGTCAATAGTATACATCAAACATTCTGCATACTAATAACTACGTACTGCGATCACCAGTCAGTTTAGCAAAAGTGGTGATTATTGTCATAAACCTTATGACTTAATTATCGCGGGAGACCAATACAGTGTAAATTTAAAGGGCAAGCTGATGATGAAACCCACCATGTCAATTAGATTTTTCTTGGCGTTAATTTTAAAGTAACAGTTGGGGGTACATTATTTCTAACCAACGCAGATTTTGAAAAAATTAGTTATAGGTAAGATGATGAAGTGTTGCCTTTTCATAGATATTTTAATTGCTATAGGTACCTAATTTTTGTAGCCTATACTAATAGTCAGGTATCAAATATTTAAAACCACTGTGTACTCAATATCCGTGCCAGTAATGTTTCCTTATCGTTAAATTTTTAATAATAATAATGACTGCCGTGTAATGCTCCCATTTATCCCGTGGGTGGCGTAAAAGGCGACTATGGGATTTTCCGAAGGATGGGCAGCAGGATACTTCTATTACATGTATAACTCAACTGCGATCGCCAACCGGTCTACCAAGCGCGGTGATTATGACAAAGCCCCCCAATGAGCACACAACACATACCGGTCGTTGTGGCTATGTTTGGGGGAGGCTTCGGTCCAGAAGCTTACATTTGTTTTAGCTGAATTGATCACGCAGTGGCTATATAATTGGCTTTCTGCGCGATGTACAATAAATTACATTTGTTGAAAAAATAATCATGAAACTATTTTATTAATTGCCACAGCAGTTTTTTTAATTTTAGCTTGCTATTGAAGCAAACTAACGCAAGAATCCGCAGTGAAAAGTAGTAGAAACAATACGACATTACAGATTTCACTGCGGATTTAGAAGTGGGTTCGCTAGTGAGTTCCAACAGAATAGCCATGCCGCTCATAAAATTTGGTGAGTAGAATGCACATTTTACTGATACTTAGATGAGCAAGTGCCGAGAGCTTACCACCGAAGTGACCGGCGACCGTCAAACACAAATCAAGGCGATTATCTTAACACTCAAGATTAGCTAAGAACGATTTGTTGGAACAGAAAATTCTTATGATTTTCTTATCTAACGAAAAGATCAAAGCTTTCATTACCAAGGAAAAACGTTTTGCAGTTATTATAATCATTGGTGAATAGAAAAATAGAGCAAGAAAACATCTGACCATGGAACATACAGCAATTTTGATTTCACGGCAACAAAAAATATAATAGGTAGCATTAAAAAGTTAAACATTTTTGGTAAAACAATATTAAGAAAATACATAATCACATACATACACTGTGTAACCAAAATTGATGTTTAAATAAATATAAAAGTAAACGAATTAAAATACTTATACAGGAATCTAATATTATCTCCATCATCCAAACTCGTCTTGCTCTAAGGTCGATAATGTCAACCAGTTAGCACCCCCAACGTATTTGAAACTCCTGAGCCGGAATACCATCCTTTTCTGGCGGATTTGTAGAGAACTTCTTCGTATAATCAGGTTTCTCTTTCTTTTCAGCGTTGATATGCCGCCACGCAGGACCATACACGGTCTTCTCCATGCTCAAACTCCTAGCAGTACCTTTAGCCACTGGTGAAGTGGAAAGCCAGGTGATGAGAGCATTTTTACTATAAGCATCTAAATCTAAAATTCCATGGGTTGAAACCACAGATCCATCTTTTCTCAGCACTAAAAGATGAGGAATAAAGCATATTTCATACATAAACTTTAGAGTGATAATCATAGGATCGTCATACAAAAGTGTGAACCAGTTAGCTTGTTCGCCGTAACTACAGCACATATTTTCTTTAGTCTCGTCCATGGGGACGTTAATTACTTCTATTGGCATGTTTATTGATTTGGCGCTTTCGTATATGCCGTAGAATTCTTGCATGATTCCTTTTCTATCTTTCCCATTTAATGAGAAATAGAGGATTACAACATCTGCCTTCTCCTGTAGCCAATCATTAGGAACCTTTTCGTAGTTTTGGTTGTATATTTGAGCATCCTTCAGCCAGTTGTATTGCGGTATGCTCACGACGCTATCTCGTCTATCCATATTTATATTTTGTATATGTTTACCGAGATAATGACTTGAGCAGATACTATTATACTGGTAGTGATTTCTTCTTCTTCTTCTATTAGATTATGGCTTGGAGGTGATTTTCTTCTTCTTCTTCTCTTAGATTATGGCTTCTGTAGAGTATCTTCCACAATTTCGCCAATGTCAAGTAAAAGGCAACGTCGAACGGTGTTTAGAATAATGAATCTTTACATATTCAAAATATTTCTCAAAAATGAAAAATTTCAATAAAATATGTGGGCAACGTCTTCTTCTTATTCGATTATATTTAACACAGCTTTGATAGCTCTTGGTGACAGGTGTTTGACGTTCCTTTGGTTTTATGTAGTGGCGTGGACTGTTTATTAACATCAAAAAAGGTTATTTTTCGTTGGTATTTATGGCTAACTAGCATTTTTCTACCTGCTTCGTGGGCGTAATTCTTAAAGGGAACTCGATATCCCATGTCCTATTCCACGACATAGTGTATCTCTATTCCTTATTTAATTTAAATAAAGAGCTCAGGCATTTGAGTATGATAGTCATATTTTAATATTTTGGAATGATAATCGTGAAAACCTATATACTGAATCTGAGGCATCATCATCATATCAGCCAAAGGACGTCCACTGCTGAACAAAGGCCTCCCTCTCCTCCCCCAGATTTCCACAACAAGCGGTCACATGCCATCCTCATCTAAAGACTCCCAGCGACCCTCACCAGGTCGTCTGTCCACCTCGTTGGAGGTCATCCCACGCTGCGATTTCCGCTGCGCGGTCTCCACTCAAGATCCTTTTTGCCCCAACGGCCATCAGTTCTACAAGCAATGTGCCCCGCCCATTGCCAGTTCAGTTTACTAATTCTTTCAGATATGTCGGCAATTTTGGTTCTTCTACGGATCTCCTCATTTCTGATTCGATCTCTTAGAGAAATGCCAAGCGTAGCTCTCTCCATAGCTCACTGAGTGACCTTGAGCTTTCTTACGAGACCCATTGTGAGTGACCACGTCTCTGTCCCATATGTCATCACTGGTACCTGGTTCACACACTGGTTAAAGACTCGTCTTGAGGCATTATGGTATTGTTAACGAACAGACGTTGCGAAGTTTCCTGAACGCTGCCCAGCCGAGTCGGATTCGACAATTCTCGACCTCTTTCTCGAAGTTGGATCTACCTAACTGGAAAGTTTGTCCCAAGTAGACATACTCGTCAACAACTTCGAGAACAGAGCTCCCAAGGAATATTGGGATAGGCACGACATGGGCATTCGACATGACTTCCGTCTTGCCGATGTTCATTTTAAGGTCCACCTTTTGGGAAACTCTCGATCTATTATGAAATCATATAAGTAAGACAAAACATATTCAAGTTTTATATCATAAATATTTAATGTTTTTAATTTAGATGATTCTCCAAACGGAAGAACGAATGGAGTATTTAAAGGGCCTGGGAACATTGGGAGAATATCATACTAGACGTCAACAAGATTGTGACAGGCGAAAAAAATATACTCTAAAGTACCTTCTGCTATGCGCCTTATATTCTAATATAATTTAATATTCAAGCAAAGTTACCTGCGATGACATAAGTATACCAGTTGTATAATAAAAACTTAAACAAAAATACCTCATCTTACTCTATGGTGCAATTCTACTTCTATCTAGTTTTAAATACAGGTTTATTACCACTTATTACATAATTGTTTCAGGTTTACTGTGAGAACAAGCCGTAGAAAGAAGCAATTGACCAAAATGTCATATTTTGTCTCGCTTACGATGATCAAAAATAATATGAACAGCAAAAAAAAAAGTTTCGGAATGTAAAACGATGGAAACTACAATATGGTAGCAATAGGTGTTAAATGGATAAAAAATAGAAAAGAAATAATGAAATAAATGCTACCCACAAATGATGCAAAAAATATAAAAGAAATAAACTGAAACAATGCGGCGTCTCCCTTTCCATCTTTAAATTCTGTGGTAGAATTAAATGTGGTATCGATCGTTTATGAAAAAAACTGTCAACACTCTACACTACACTAAAAAACTAAACCTTATGTGTAGAATGGTTATCTGGTGGTTTCATGTATTCATAAATGATGATAAAATGCCACTGAAGAAGATGTTTTTTAGTTTTAAGCCGCTCCTCAAACCAACTCAACTAAATTAATCTGCCAAAACAAGTGTAGTTCCGAAAACTTTATAGTACAACAGAATACAGTACCCCTAGTACGAGTTTCTTTTTACAATCGAAACGTAATAGTAAACTACAAGTTTACTGCGTTCGGCAATCCGATTGGTTGAAGAGTTTGGTGCGGGCCAATCGCAGCGCCGAACGCGGTAACCGTGTAGTTTACTATTACGTTTCGATCATGAAAAGAAACTCGTACTAGGGGTACAGAACAACCGTAGGTATATGGAAGGTTGCCCGATTACAGAATTATACTTTATACATCCATACATATGTTATACGTTTTAAATATTTTAACGAGTAATCTAAAAACTAAGTTGTCCGAAATAAATATAAGATCATCTGCTGCGTAAGGCATGATTGAATGCTTTAAAAGCTTGAAAATTAGGCAAGTCAGGCAGCTACAGCGTTATCGATATGATTGGTGGTACATCTAGGTGTTGAGGTGTCTCTACAACGCTGCTACTATGGCCGTTTAGATCCAGAACAAGGTGGTTAAGCGCTAGAGGACTGTGACGTCGGAGGCATCGATATGAACGGTAAGTGCATCCTTCACTTCCGTTTCGCCGACGACAACCGGAAACAGTGAAATGTTGCGTATTCATGTAATCTCTTGACGTGGTGTCCCTTATGTACAAATAAAATATGGACTTTTGAATGAAGGTAAACTATCCGTAGTTTATGCCCAACTTCTTCTCTACTATCAAAACTCATTTATTTCGCACTTTGTGTATTTTCGCAGTTCACTGGATGTTTCCAGTCCTCCTCTCCACAATCATCGGTCCTTCACGTTCCGCATCCATTCCACGACTGCTCTTTCCGGTCTGGGCATCAGGCTGGGCATCGATATCATTCTAGTGCATAAAATGTGGGATGTTTATGTTTTCACGGTAACTCGGTTATTTATGCATAAATTCTTTTATACCCTATAAAAGGCATAGCTTTTTGCGAATTTCCATAGCCACCAAGGCTCAGTTTATCTCGAATGAAAAATATTTCTTGCGCATTTTCATAAAAGTGCAATCGCCCCGCATCCTGGTTAGCTAAAAACAGTGACAGCAGCTATCCCACAGGCTCTCCGGTGGCAAATCGCCTGAAATTGAAAGGCGAGAATGCAATTTTCAGTTCATTGATCTTCCTACAGAATGTGCGTCCAGAGGTCTTCGCCTGTTTAATCGCTATCGGCAAATACGTCATATCAAAATGATGTTTGACAGAGGTGTCTGCGCTATTTACGCCTGTCGCAAACCGTCTGCGACATACGTAAGCAGCCCGCCGGTCTATTGACAAGAAACACAGTTGCCGCAAAGAAGAATATTCTAAGCAGTCAAGCTCGTTCATGTCGTATTCTAAACGTGTTAAAATGCTTGGATAATCACAATAATTAACAACACCTGTCGCATTAGATTGCATACTGCATATCGTTTATGCATTGGTTGCCGATCACAAACGTGACATAATTAAGACCAACATAAATATACGCATGCCTGCGTGACAATGCAGACAATGGACATCTGCGAGAAAATACCGTAGAAGTCCACCGTTGATACCTGGGGAACTATTTATTACTAATAGGGTAGAATAATTCCGCGGATATTGAAGAAAAACAGCAAGGGCAAAATAAGAGTGTGCTAGCTATGTCACTCATTTGGTGACCGTTTGTGAACGCGGAAAGATGGGCTAAATCCACTCGACGACTGATGGAGAATAGACCTGCAGAGCTTTTTCTGAGTAAAATTGACAAGGTCGCCGTTGATGAAAGGAAAGAGAAAAGTAAATGAGGTCATCCTTGAGATGAAAAAAACGCTATATATTCGTTTGCTGTGGCAGCATTTTATTCACCCTTGCATAGTTCCAATTCAAGTTATAAAACCATAGCGCTGGTATAGCTCCCAAGTTCTTTAGTGTACAAAATCAATATTTCATCGCTGCGTCAGCGTCATGGAAAGGTGCTTAGAATATAACACTGCTGGACACAAATTTACAAGACAGGCAAAATCCTTTGGAACACAGAAAAGGTTTGCAAAGGTCATCAACGGGTTTGGCAGAATTAGTAATCACAGTACTCAGATAATATTTTTTATTGAATTGAACGTGTAATACAAAAATTAAATAATATACTTCTATTTTAAAACCTAAAAACCTATACAATCGTTATTTCACATAATATAAACACAATTTCAGTAATATATATTCATTGTTTCTCGTTATTGATACTAATCTATCAGGAGGTCCATATCAATATGAGGGCCCAAATGCTCAAAACTACAAATTACATTATTTAAATTAAATAATAGTAATTTCAGTAGCTTGTGGCTACCGGGCAGAATGGTCAATTTGTATGATAAAGCTGGGCTTTCTGCTGTCTTCTTGTTCTCTTAGATTATGGCTTCTGTAGAGTATCTTCCAAAATTTGTGTCATGTATAAGGCAACGTTGTCCAATCGATGTCCAAAATTCCATGAGTTGAAACCACAGCCCCATTATTTCTCAGCACCAAAAGACGAGGCACTGAGGATATTTCGTACAAGTATTTTAGAGTAATAATCATGGGATCATTAAACATTAGAGTAAACCAGTTAGCTTGTTCGTCGTAACTAAAACACATGTTTTCTTTAGTCTCGTCCATGGGGACATTAATTACTTCTATGGGTAAGTTCTTATACTTTGCATTTTCATATATCTCGTAGAATTTTTGAATGATCCCATCCCTATCCTTTCCTTTTACTGAGAAATAGAGGACTATAACATCTACTTTATCCGTAAGCCACTCATTGCTAATCTTGTGGTAATTATGGTTGTATACTACTGCACTCTGTAGCCAGTTGTATGGCGCTAAATTCTTTGGGTCACCCGGGTGATTCATATTTATACTTTGTTTTGGCATTTTCGACGACTATAACTTTAGCAAATTCTTTTTACACTGCTGTAACTAATCTGTGGTAAATCCACGCAACAACGCTCGATATAGAGGAATGATTATTAGCTATGTATAAAGTGAATATATACTTATTCTTCTTCCCTTAGATTATGGCTTCTGTAGAGTATCTTCCACAATTTCGCCAATGTCAGATATAAGGCAACGGTGTTTAGATGAATTAATCTTAACATATCCATAAATATTTCAAAAATATTTAAAAATGAAAAAATCTCAAAATATGTCGGCAACGTCGTACGGTTCAATTGTTTTTTCGTGGAATATATAAAAAGGTACTCTGTGGAATAAAGTCAGTGGTATAACGTACTTATGCCAAAATTTTGATTTCAGAAATAGATGCAATGTTGTATTCTTTTCATATCAAAATAGGTTCTATTTATATTTCGGGTTGTCAAAGTAAAACTTTATCTTACAGCTAATGCATGGCATTCACTACACGGGCCGCGAGCCGAGCGCTGCTCGGGACAAATTTGTGGCAAAATCCTTCATCGCCCAAACAAGACACGAACCCTCGATTTCAGTCTAGTCGCTTGTGAACTTTGGTGAGCCCTGCACGTGTTACAGTTTTACACCACACCATGCAACCTGAGCTTAAATGATAATGTGGTGAATTCTTGCCTTTTGTGGTCATCGAATGACATGGTATTATACCTCCCGCTCAGCAAAATCTATACAAATAAATAAAACTGAAGTGTCTGTTTGTAATGTCAAAATAATAGCTGAAATGAAGTCCACTGTTGGACACAGGCCTCCCCCAAAGATCATCACAACCACCGATATGGATGTGTTTTGAGCTCATTGGGGCTTTTTGTCATAATCGCCACGCTTGGCAGAAGGGTTGGCGATCGCAGTCGAGTTATAAATGTACTGTACGGATTAGCCGGAGGGCAAAACCGCCGAATGAGCCCACAACACACCCATATCAGTCGTTGTGGTGATCTTTGGGGGAGGCCCGTGTCCAGCAGTGGACTTCATTCGGCCGAAATGATGAATAACAGTAATAGTCAATAAAGAACATAACTCACAAGACGGGCTTCCACTAGAGCAACTACAGTTTTTTTTCTTTTTTTGTTGGGCTTCTCGCATACATTTCGTGTAAATGTTGCTTAACCGGTCATTTCTGGCGAAGCCGAAAGAAGCCTCCTGCCAGGCCTAAAATTAATATTAAAACTAAGAAACTTGCGCGGATGGCGCCCCCTGCGGGACATGGACCTCGGCTTAGAGCGTTGCTGGGGATAACAAGCTATTGTTTTGGGGACAGCTGGATCGGTATTATTTAAAATGTAAGGGACATTTAAAACTACAGGCTCGGCACGAGCAAGAGACGGGGGGAGAAGTACTAACTTGAACGAAAGGTGACGCGACGTCGGTTAGGTGCAACTACAGCCAAAAGTTATTTATTAAGTATTGTTACCTTAGCTATAGGTATACAAACAGACTTCAGACTTTGGTGTCGGGTCAGAAAAGTTGCTGTAGATACTATTCCGTTGTTGTCGTTTCCCACATCGCACGGAAATGAATTAATCAAATTCTTTAAGCTCTAGACTAGGTTAATAGTTCAAACATTACAAAGATGACAACCCGAAGTGAGTTTAATCTCAAGGTAGACAAGACCTATAATTGTATATCAGAGTAATAAAGATTTTAATAGTTTCCTTTATAACGGGCAATGTGACACAGGTCTTATGTATGTGTCTGTCTGCCTTTTACGGTTCATAGTTTACGACACAATGGCATTGATTAGACACCGACATAAATATGCAACAGAAAAACTTAAAACTAATCCCTATTCTTTTGTGATTAAGTCTTCATTCACGCAATGAATTTTTTGCAAAATGCAAAAGTAATTATGTCGAATAGGATTCAAATTTGCAAATTCTTTTACGTTTATTAAATCATTTTGAGAGCTTATTGCGGGGTGTTAACATTCAAATTCGAATACTTATACATCGAGCATTGCACATTCTAAATTGTTCAGCTGCACTGGTTCGCTCGACGCATGGGGAATACAAAATAAACTATGCCAGTCCGAGTCGTCGCGCTGTAATCAAAACGTGACTATAAAAACTGTGACGGAATACCAATGAATTAAGAAAAATCGTTATTGTAAATTCAACTTTACCTTTAAAACTTAAAGATAAAAAATACTCTGGTAAAATTTAATAGACAGGTGATGATTATGAGCCGAAACATCTTGTTCTATCTTTCGAACACTGAGAGTTATTAATCTTTTACTTTTTTGTTTTGTTTGCGTAGATGTCTTTACTCAATAAGAGTTCTGCGACATCATTAATATATATCGGCAGAACAAAAAAAATTCGTCCCAGTAACCGATTCATTTAACGACGAAATATTATTTCTTCAAAATGTCCTAAGGAGTTGCTACAGGGTGGAGACAGCTCCATCCTGTTACTGAACTGCCAGATAACGTTGTACTGTCCGGCTGATATACAACACGATCATTCCTTTTATGCGCCAGCCAGTGTTAGTTGAACTTATCTCCACATCATCGATATAAAAATACTGAAGAAGATATAGGGGTGGAATTAATTCAGCAGTGGACGTCCTTTGGCTGATATGATGACGATGATGACGAGAAAGATATGTTATAGCGTAACACTATTAAACTACATAAGAACGCCACAATATATCCAACATAATACGCTCCAGGAAGACCGTCTGAGGATATGTCATGCGCAAGCCGAGAAAGTATGATGGTACGAGATACCTTGACAAAGTTGACCCTAGAGCCTCGAGGCCACCAATAATACTGACTGGATGTTGTGCATAATGACATGAGACCAAACAGAACAACAGTGGAGATGTATCATACTTTCATCATTTCGGCCGAATGAAGTCCACTGCTGGACACAGGCCTTCCCCAAAGATCACCACAACGACCGACATGGTTGTGTTTTGGGCTCATTGGGGGGTTTTGCCAAAATCGCCACGCTTGGCAGACGGGTTGACGATCGCAGTCGAGTTGTTAATGTACTCGAAGGACGCTGCTGCCCATCCTCCGGCTAATCCCTTAGTCGACGTTTACGACACCCACGGGAGGAAATGGGGTAGTGGTATTCTGAGCCGGCACCACACGGTACCGGTTATCATACTTTAATAGAGGAAAATAAGCAAAAATATGGACCCCAAGCAACAGCCACAACGTTAGGCATAAGAACAAGGCAGTAACAAACATTTGTAAACAAAAAAAAACACGACGTACGAATAAAGATTTACTTCTTCTTCTCTTAGATTATGGCTTCTGTAGATTATCTTCCACAATTTCGCCAATGTCAAGTATAAGGCAACGTTGTACGGTGTTTAGATTAATTAATCTTTACATATTCAATAAAATATTTCTCAAAAATGAAAAAATCTATAAAATATGTCGGCAACGTCGTACGGTTCAGTTGTTTTTTTTTCATAAAGATTTATATTATTTAAGGACGGCACGGTTGACATCTGTCAGGCATGTCCCTCCCTGGCGTATCCCTTAAACCGTACGACGTTGCCCACATATTTTCTAGATTTTTTTCATTTTTGAATAATATTTTATATTAATGTGTAAAGATTCATTATTCTTAACACCGTACGACGTTACCTTATACTTGACATTGCCGAAATTGTGGAAGATACTCTACAGAACCCATAATCTAAGAGAAGAAGAAGAAGAAGGCACATATTTCTGGTTATTCTCATCTTGCTAAAAGCGAATATTTGCACAGGTATAAAGTGGCCAAGATCATCCATCAGCAACTTACTCTGAAGTACAAACTTGTGGATGCCCGACCCTGTTCTTGAAAATGCTCATTTGATCATGTCACGTTGGGATTCCTCTATCATCACTGATATGACTATCGTTATCAATAAGCCTGATATTGTGGTGATAGATCGAATAGAACGCCGCACAAAGATTGTTGATGTTACCATCCCGCATGATGAGAATCCGTAAAAGCTGAGAAAGATAAACAAATTAAGTATTCAAAAACAACAACTGTGCAAAGTTTCAACTCAATTGGATAAACAGTATAAAAACGCATGGAAATAAAGAAACATTCCTTTATAGATTAATGTCCCCACCCTGATATCTATTCTTTATCAACATGAAAGTTGGTGAAACCTTGAGCTAAAGGCTTAATAATATGAAATTTCAAAGCAATCACGGAAAACATATAATATGGTGAGAAAAATCATGATTACAAGAAAGTTTTGTTGATTGTGTGTTAAAAGTACCGTAAATTATCGCAGTTTGTACTTGTTAGGTAATTTACACCGCGGTTACGAGGTCAGCTGAGTAGAATGAAAACTACTGATGTGGTCTGTAGCAGTTAGTTGGAAAAAAACTTCTTTTTTTGGAAATAGAGTTATATCAACTCGGTAACGGATAGAAGTGTTCGATATATAAGTTAGCTGAATATGTAATATTTTAAAATAATCATATCACCTATTATTTATTAAACCAGGTAACGGTTATTTATGTTGCCCTATTATTTTTATTACTAAACGACCACAGCTTCCCCGACATCACATATTTCATAAGGTGCCACATGCAAAATTGTGTTTTCATTACATAGTCATAAGAGCTAGATTCCTATCAAAATGAAACGAATATATTTTAGACGTTATTTTATGCCACATGCAAAATTATGCTTTCACATCACAGTTATAAGAGCTAGATTCTTATCAATATTAAATCGAAACTAATAAATAATAGAAGGACCTAATATAATTGTTTTTATTCGACAGTTGTTTTGATCTACGATTATATTTGAACAAAAGCAGTGCGGATGACTTGTTTGACGTCTTAAGTTGTATTTTACAGGAGATTGCGAGCGATTGCGTGATAGTTTTGAAATGTTGAAATTATTTCATTATGAACTTTGAAGTTATTAAGTTTGTATTGTGAAACTTTAAAAATAAGTATTTTAGTTTAGTGTTAATAAAAATTGACATGTTTAGGTTGTTATTTACGTAAAAAAGAGTTATATAAAATCAAAATGTCTCAAAGAGGACAAATGTGGAACTATTTCTCTGTTGTGGGCCGCAACGTTAGCAAAACCGCGGCGCTCGACGAAGTAATAAATATCAAACTAATATATTATAACGTAGAAATTAATAGGTGATTTTTAAATCACGTATCGTTATAACGCGTTATCAATATATAATCAAAACGGCACGGTCAGTCTATGGATGGGTGACCGTATAGTGGTATTTGAACATGGCGGCCCTGTGCTTCGCAGGATACGTAAAATTGCCTAACAGTTAACCCGTTGTAATTAGAGACAGTGGTTAAATCAAGTCGGAAGTCTTTTGGCGGCTTGAACAAGGTTGGCCACTAACCAATAGAAAAAGAAGCAGCGCATTGACGACCGAAATTCCTTGTTATCAATGATATTATATATTAAAAGAAGTAGATATGTTATCTGCGCGCCAAAAGTAAGAACCAAACCTCCCCCAATTGTAGCACCTCGCAGTCAGTTAGCCAAAAGAGGACAACGAGCACACACTGTCACAATCTGTATTGTTTGATTAAATATGTAATTACATGCCGTCGTGCGTTTATAGAAGACGCTCAAACTATCAAGCAAAATTAAATAAAGAACTAGAGATCTCATACCACACGCGAGTAATAAATAAAATAAAATATTTTAATAAAAATACTATTCAAATTATTTATAGAACAATATTCTCGAAGAAAACAGGTCAAGCAAAGAAAAGAGACAACACAATTTTTTTATCACAGGTGTGACAAAGACATCGAGTACACGTGTTGTCATTTTAGATAGCTGTCTCTCTTTACTCTTGTAGTTTTTGTATCTTCTTTCTTACAGCATAGGTGGTAGGAGGTAGGTTTTATAGGTGTAGACATACCTACAGCGAGACTGAATTTTGCGCGCCATTTAATATGGACGTAACATATCTATGGTATAATATCATTGCTTGTCATAGTATATGAATATGTCTCTTGTTTGCTTGTGTTATCTCTTGATGCCTTTTATGGCACTCAAGGCTTAAGGTCCAATGCTTTCAGAAAACTACATGGCCATAAATAAGAACTTAGGATTTCCGATTGATACGTTTCAGTTTTTCTCCTAACTCATTAAGGTACGCGATGCAACATGTAGGTACTTTACTAGACGACTGAAAGAACTACAGAACATATTACACATCTGTACAGTACATTAGTACGCATATTATAACTGTGCCTCTCTGAAGTTAGCCGTACCTGCACTAATCACCGATTGTTGACTGTTTCTTCCATAAGCGCTCGGCCCCCGCCGACCCCGCAAACCATTGAGACCTAAAAGCTATGCCACTTGTAGCATACTTCAGAGAGACACAGTTATAATGCCAGTACTCACGAAGAACATCGTACGGCAACCAGGACCCCACATATTCATATATATTCAGATCCACATATTCAGTTCATATCTAATTCTTTTTTATCATTTTTTATTGCTACAAGCTTTTTTTGTGATGAACCTATGTATACTTTTTTGTAATACGTGTCTCATATATCTCATTATCATAATTTCGGCCAAATGTAGTCCACTGCTGGACACAGGCCTACCCCAAAGATCACCTCAACGACCGATATGGGTGTGTTGTGGGCTAATTGGGGGTTTAATATATATATATGAACATTTTCACATGTAAATTTCATACGTGTCTCGTATATCTGTGACAAATAAATTATTTTTCTTTCTTTCTTTTTTCTTTCTTCTATTAAGGGGTCCGTAGCATAATGGAGAAATGAAAACCATGAATAATATATATTAATAATGTCTTTCCGTCTCAGTCCGTTCGTATGACAGCACGATGGATCGTCCCTTCTAACTTTCAACTACATAATAGCGGGATTTATTCCTGACATCATAATCTGAATAAATCCCGCTCGCGTCGATGTCAGAATGTGTGCCGAATGTCGAAAAAATTAGGTTCGGATTTTATCAAATAACAGTATCACGTACCGTGTATAACATCCACCATTATGTATATGACCCATTACAATATTATATCACCAAAATGTCAACTCCCTAAAAATTACGCAAGCTGTTTCGCTGGCTAACGCATGTGAATCTATTGTTCAAAACAAAAACTTAACAACCGAAAACCTTTTGTTGCCAACGTAAAAATAGCTAAGAAAATGACAAAATTATTACGTGCAATTTCTTGTTGAAGTCTACAAACTTAACGCATTGCGGAAATATGAATAAAGGATGGTGTAAACAATTGTATAGATAATAGCAAACAGCCATTTGTTCCTGTGCATATATTTTGCATGCGACATGCACAAATGTTAATTCATCGGGTAACGTTCTTGGTAACTTATTACATAGTGTTGTTCTCATGGGAATAACTAACAATTTTCATGGTAATTGGCAGTTTAATAGAAAATCCCTGGCCGTTTGTATTAATAATTATTCTGCCGTTTGTGTTAAATTTGTAAAGCGACATCTGTTAGCGAATGTAAGGAAATATTTAACGCCATCTTATGGTAAAAGTGAATTATATTTATTGACACTGTTTTGACCTGTGGATTAACTTCTTCGTCGTCATCCACAAACCGATGCTGAACCACTACAAAAATGCGAGAAAATTACCCCGCGTGCCAAACGGAATTGTGATCACAGTATGTTATTATTAGTGTACTGCTGACTGCCTCTGCCATAGTTTCATTGTCGTCTTATGCTTCACTATCAAAAAGAAAGGAAGAGGCTGTAAACCGTAATTTTTTTTACTCCATTGTCCTGATTGATACCTTGAACAAATAATCCTAGCCCAAATCAGTTTCTCTTTGAATTTTCATTTTTGAGAACCCCTATAGAACCTTGTAACTAGATCATATTGAGTATAAAGTTTAGACTGCCTGCCTGCATATTGGTTCACAGCTTCACATCACCAAAAAGAAGAGCTCTAATATAGTAACTAAGCTTATCAGCAACAAAATTTTAAAATTCTTGTTCATAAAAAGAATACTGATAAGGACAAAACATATTTTAACTAAAGTAGGTTTATATACTAATCCGTGTGATATCTGGACAAAAAATATAGCACCACTCCATCTCCTCTCATGGATGGCGTAAAAGGCGATTAACGGACTCTGAACCAGAGGGTTGGCAGCACCGGCTCTTCTATAGAACAGTCGTCATAGCCCATGCAGCGCTCACCAACTCTCCCTAAATTTATTCCAAAATGACAACACACGGCACGTAGGTAACCGGTCGTCTATGGGGAGGATTTTGTTCAGCAGTGGATGTCTTTTGGTTGATATGATGATGATGATGATGAGGTTTATATGCAACCAACGTTTTATCTTTTTATGCATATGAGGATGAGACTATTTGGGCCACTTCTGTATAAAAATAATCAAGTGATTTTTCTTTTTTATTAGATTCTCTCCGGCTTATATTTCCACCGCTTTATATATATGAGCCTTTCTTTGTTCATGCCTTTGCCAAGTATCAACCGAAATTATTAATCAATCTTATCCAAAATCGTTAGATTTAAGATCGTGAAGTTCATCCGTTTTAAAGATAAAGATAAATTTATTACCAAACAAAACACATAATTTGTTCAATGCAAAACAATACAATATACAGATATGTTAAAAAAAAATCGTGTAGTATGGTAAAAGGAAAGGACTCAGCAATGTTGGCAGTTATTAAACCACGCACTGGTCAACGCTGGTTTTCAGTCCGTCCCCTTTATTACGAATAATATACAACAAGAAAGACTGCGGGTTCTACAGAAAAATAAAATACAAAGAAACTTACAAAATTAAAATCAAAACAAAACTTTTGTAAAATAAATAATTAATACATAGGTAAATTAAATATTTCCCGCATCTATTGTTTGTGGAGTGGTTTTAGGAACACATTTAACATTAAAAACTGACAAATCCTTAAGATCAAGATTTTGGATTAAATTGATTATTAATTTCAACCGTATGTAATTATCCAGATATCTTCGATTTTATTATGCGAACGATCATGCGGTCAAAATTAATGGTTATCCTCAAAACAACATTATAAAACACTCTCCTAGTTCATTTATTCTCCACAAATAATAATTAAAACTGCCGCATTAGCAGCGCGTACGCCTCATCAATCCTACGCCATAAGGGGTCGGTCAGTTAGCGTTCATCAGTATTTCAACGCTGAGGAGACTATTTTTCAAAAACATCGAGATCGCCTTGGTTATTTTAACTTTATAGTTAAGATGCGTCAGAAAGTAGGCAAAAGAAATGTTTTATTTTTTTAATGTAAAATTTTCTTAATCATTCACTGCAATCGTACTGTTATTGCATGGTCCAACGCCACTGGGGAGAGGGGAGAAGGGTGTATCAGTGGTTGTAAGACTTACCATATCATCTTCTGCACAAAAGGGGGAATTCGGGATCTCGAGTGCACCGAGTGCTCCGGAGCCACCGATTGGTACTTCGCCTATATGCACATTGGGGATGACTGTAACGAGGTCACCCCTTCTAGTGGACTGGAAGAGAAAGAAACCCATAGGCTCATCTCGAGAAGGATGCTAAAGGAACCCCCGAAGTCTCGCCAGTAAAATTACCTAGTAAAGAACCATGTTGACGTCATCAAGCTCAGAATTTTAGAAAAATATGGTTCACATTGCACAGTCGTTTGATCTGCGAAGCAAAGCTACGCTGGTCATGCCAGATGAGTGATGATTTATTGCAAGATCCGTGGATCCCTTAGGGAGAACATTCGAGTTGCGGGCTACGACTCAAATTAAGGCTCTGATTTCATACCATTTAACCATGACAATGTTAGAAAAGTTCTTTGTGAAGGTCTCGGAATGGGTGGTACTACACTACAACTTTTTTTTATTGGTTCCCAGTTGTAATTCTACATTCCCATTGGTGCCACACCTTTAGGCACATCTTGGACGGGATGACTGTAAAGCAGTCACCCTCTAGCGAAAGGCAAGCGGCTGTTAAAAGGCCGCCCCCTAGGCACTTCTCGGGGACGATTGTAAAGGATCCCCCAAGTCTCGCTATGCGTCGACGCACACGGCGGCACGTGACCACGTGTGCGCCACCGTCTTCCCGGGGGCCGCTCGGTCTGAGAGACTACACCCTTACCTATTTCACCCATCATCATAACTATGCTTAAGCATAGAGACAGCAGGTAGACTGACGTGCCGTATAGTATTTATTGGTTGAGGACCTGGACTCCCCATTCGGTACCAAAGATGATCGCGCCGGTAATTAAAGGTACCACGGCTGTGTCAGAAATGCGCCGCGGTAAAAATATAAAACATAGTTTATACCTTAACCATTATAGTCTGGTTTGAAGGATACTGTAGCTAGTGAAATTATTGGGCATAAGACACTAAATAACTAACGTCAGCAGTGGACGTCCTTTGGCGGACATGATGATGATGATGATCATCATCATATCGGCCATTTATACGTCCACTGCTGAACAAAGGCCTCCCCCACAGATTACCACAACTGTGTCATTTGTGTATCATTTGGGGGATATTTGGCAATACTCACCACGCTTGGCAGGCGGATTGGTGAGCGCAGTATAACTACTGTTTCACAGAAGCGACGCCGCTGCCCTCTGGTTTAGATTCCCTTAGTCACCTTTTACGATATCCACGGGATTTGATGGAGTGGTGCTATATTCTTAATCCGAATCTGATGATAATCACGAAAACAATATTTTTATTGTATGATTGTTTTCGGTGTGGATGTTTTTGCAGGATATACTATAGTAAAATTCCCTAAGCTCAAACATCCATACATCCTTGAATACGGCATTGGAATAACGACGAAAATCCAATTTGGATGTACGGATGTTTGAGCTTAGAGAATTGCACTGCTGGTACTGTTGCCAAAACACAGAAGAAATGCTTTTTTTAGAATGCCCGAAAGTCCCACACTATGATTTCTCTTGTATTGTGGATACATTTAAAGACATACATCCTACAAGCACAAACAGTCTGACCAATTGTCCCGTGCGGTAATCGAACCCGCTTCACATAGCGCGGAAAGCTAATCGCTATATAAGGCCCCACGAAACCGCGTGTTCCACTCTTCTACTTATGTCTTCAGGTGTCACATAATCCAACATAGTACCTAATGTTTTTCCTCTCTCCGACAGAGAGAATTCATATTTCATTGTCATCATTCACTTCGGCGGAATAAAGTCCACTGCTGGGCACAGGCCTCTCCCAAACATCGCCACAACGACCGGGCTGGGTGTGTTGTGTGCTCGTGTGGGTTTTGCCATATTCGCCACGCTTTGCAGGCGTGTTGGCGATCGCAGTATAGTTGTTAATGTACTCAAGGACCCCGCCGCCCCTCTGCCGACTAATCCCATGGTCTCCTTTTACTACACCCATCGGATGAGATGGGTTGGTGCTATTCGTAATAGGCACCACGCGGGCAAGATAAATCTATAGTTTGATTTACGTAACACATTGCATACAAGCTGAAGATCTATCAGAACCCGTTATTTGCTGATCAATATCGCGGTGAGAAATTCAGTGTTCCATACTTTTAAGTGCTTATAAAAGTCGCTTTGTATTATCTTTTTTCGATTCGATCTGAAGACTTGAATCTTAATAATTGAGGATTATCTTTACCAATATAATATAAAGTTGAAATGACTGTCTGTGATTAAAAAAAAATACCTATATTTTAAAAGTGAAAAGTAAAGTAAAATATACTATTTGTACGACGCCTACATAAGTGACTGTTTTAACAATTTTCCATATATGAATGTTTGTCTCGAATAAGCTCCGAAACGGCTCAAAAAATGTCAGTGAAAATATTAAGGATTAAAACAAGAATTTGAACTAAAATGTCCGTGTGTGTTCCATTTCGATACCTTGCAGGGTTCAGAAGATATGAAGAATATAATAATAATTATAATCTTTATAGTCTCAAATCATTACAACACATATAAAATTGAGGCAACCCCACTAAGTAATAAATACTACTTGTGTTGGGGCGGTCTCGCTTCTTCCCTTATTATATAGTAACATTTTGAGACCATTATTAAATAAAATAAGTAAAGAAAGAAAAACCAGAATTAATTAAATTACATTTAAGCTAAACTAAGGAGAAACGTGTCCGGATTAAGAATATAGCACCACTCCATCTCCTCCCGTGGAGGTCGTAAAAGTCGACTAAGGGACTCATAACCAGAGGGATGGGCAGCAGCGTCCCTTTTGCTGAGCAGTAGCAACTCTGCGCTCACCAACCCGCTTGCCAAGCGTGGTGAGTATCGGCAAATTCCCCCCAAAATGACAACACAACATAAGCACCGGCCCCCAGTTCCCGGCAGCCCCGCCATTCCTGGTCATGGTAGCGGCCACGGAAACGGCGGGGCAGGGGGTGCTAAGAATCTCCGGATGGGATCCGGCTACCACCCAAACCGAAAACTGGCCCTGGTGACATATAACACACGCACACTGAGGGCAGACGAAAAGATTGTTGAGCTGGAAGAAGAAATAGATAAGTTGCACTGGGATATCATGGGTCTATCAGAAGTCCGAAGAGAGGGGGAGGACACGATAACCCTGAAATCCGGCAACTTATTCTACTACCGGGAAGGCGAACATCTGTCTCAAGGTGGTGTCGGGTTTCTCGTCCGCAGGTCCCTCATTAACAGTATAGTGGCCATCGAAAGTGTGTCGAGCAGGGTAGCGTACCTTATACTCAGAATATCCAAGAGATATTCGTTGAAGGTCATACAGGTCTACGCACCGACCTCGACACACCCAGATGATGAAGTAGAGAGTATGTATGAGGACGTAAGTAGGGCCATACATACCTCGAAGACACATTTCACTGTTGTGATGGGGGACTTCAACGCAAAACTGGGCACTCGATGCGATGGTGAGTTGAGAGTGGGGCAATTTGGATATGGGCAACGGAACCCCAGGGGACAGAGGCTGGCCGACTTTTTGGAAAAGGAGGGACTCTTTATGATGAACTCCTTTTTCCAAAAGCCGCCTCACAGGAAGTGGACCTGGATGAGTCCCGATGGTTCCACGAGGAATGAGGTTGACTTCATCATGACCAATAAAAGACAAATATTCAATGATGTCTCTGTGATCCACAGGGTGAAAACCGGTAGTGATCACCGAATGGTAAGAGGCACATTGAATATTAATCTCAAAGTTGAGAGGTCTCGTCTGATGAGGTCTACGCTCCGGCCCTCTAGTGCTCATATCCAAAACCCCGAGAGCTTTCAACTCGAACTCCAAAACCGCTTCGAGTGCCTGGAACATTGCGTATCTGTGGACGATTTAAATGGTAGGTTTGTAGAAACTGTCCAAACGGTTGGGTCTAAGTTCTTTAAAGCCCACCGTAAAGGTAGACCAAAAAAGTTCTCCGATCACACTCTCGACCTTATGGCAGAAAGACGCGCCATGACGCTGCAGTCTTCCGATGATGCTGAAGCATACCGACTGCTCAATAGACGGATATGGAAGTCCTTGCGGCACGATATCCGCACCTTTAACACTAACGGTGTTAAAGAGGCGATTGAGTGGAATCAAGGCTCCAAAGTGTTCGCAAGAGACAAGTCTATTGGGCAAAGTCGTATTATGAAGCTGAAGACCGAGGACGGCAGTGTAGCGTCGACTAAGCCAGAGGTTTTGAGAGAGATTGAGAACTTCTACCGGCAGTTATACACCTCGGTTACTATACCTACCATTGGCTCTGACAAAGACCCGCGAGCCAAACTAACCCGACACTATACCGAGGATATCCCGGACATCAGCCTGTACGAGATTAGGATGGCCTTGAAACAGCTTAAAAATAACAAGGCGCCGGGTGGAGACGGAATTACGACAGAGCTTCTGAAAGCGGGTGGAACACCGGTACTTAAAGTCCTTCAGAAGCTATTCAATTCCGTCTTACTCGAGGGCACAACGCCGGAAGCGTGGAATAGAGGTGGTGCTCTTCTTCAAAAAGGGTGATAACACCCTATTGAAGAATTATAGACCCATCTCACTTCTGAGCCATGTTTATAAGCTGTTTTCAAGGGTCATCACGAATCGCCTCGAGCGCAGGTTTGATGACTTCCAGCCTCCCGAACAAGCCGGTTTCCGAAAAGGTTTCAGTACCATAGACCACATCCATACGCTGCGGCAGGTTATACAGAAGACCGAGGAGTATAATCTGCCACTATGCTTGGCGTTTGTGGACTATGAGAAAGCCTTCGATTCGATCGAAACCTGGGCAGTGCTGCAATCTCTGCAGCGGTGCCAGATTGACTATCGGTACATTGAAGTGTTGAAGTGCTTATACAGAAACGCCACCATGTCGGTCCGAGTACATGAACAGAGCACGGGGGCAATTCCATTGCAGAGAGGTGTGAGACAGGGGGACGTCATTTCCCCGAAACTGTTCACCGCTGCAATGGAGGATGCCTTCAAGCTACTGGAGTGGAAAGGATTCGGCATTAACATCAATGGCGAGTATATCACTCACCTTCGATTTGCCGATGACATCGTAGTCATGGCAGAATCGCTGCAAGAGCTCAGCACAATGCTCGATGATCTCAACAGAGTTTCCCAACAGGTGGGCCTTAAAATGAACATGGGCAAGACAAAAGTCATGTCAAATGTCCATGTCGTGCCCATCCCAATATCCGTTGGGAGCTCTGTTCTCGAAGTTGTTGACGAGTATGTCTACCTAGGACAAACTGTCCAGTTAGGTAGGTCCAACTTCGAGAAAGAGGTCAATCGTCGAATCCGACTCGGCTGGGCAGCGTTCGGGAAACTTCGCAACGTCTTTTCGTCAACAATACCGCAATGCCTCAAGACGCAAGTCTTTAACCAGTGTGTGTTACCAGTGATGACATATGGAACAGAGACGTGGTCACTCACAATGGACCTCATAAGAAAGCTCATGGTCACTCAGCGAGCTATGGAGAGAGCTATGCTTGGTATTTCTCTACGAGATCGAATCAGAAATGAGGAGATCCGTAGAAGAACTAAAGTTGTCGACATAGCTGAAAGGATTAGTAAACTGAAGTGGCAATGGGCAGGGCACATTGCTCGTAGAACTGATGGCCGTTGGGGCACAAAGGTTCTCGAATGGAGACCGCGCACCGGAAAACGCAGCGTGGGACGACCTCCAACGAGGTGGACAGACGATCTGGTGAAGGTCGCTGGGAGTCGTTGGATGAGAGCGGCATGTGACCGCTCGTTGTGGAAATCTAAGGGGGAGGCCTTTGTTCAGCAGTGGACGTCCTGTGGCTGATATGATGAAGGAGAAAAGCATGCAATATTACAAGTGCGTGTGTGTTGTGTGTGTGTGATGTGTATGGCTGCCTGATTGTGTTTGAGTGTAAATATGCAGGTAAATAGGCAAGTTCAACTAAGTCTAACTAAAAGGTGCTCAGTTTATTCAGCCATTCAGTTATTAGCTTCTTGCATTCATGCAGAACCTTAGGATGAAACTTTAATTTTGCATTTATTTTATTGTAAATATAGGCAGATTTAATAATATACCGTCGCCTTACAAAAGCTGTGCGTACACTTCGGGAGGGAGCCACACTATCGCTCCGTCTTCTATCCTGATTAGCTGTATTCAATGTTATAGATTTATGTAAGTATAAGGTCACATTTAAGAAATGTAATAAGTTATCTGCGGCGTGTCTATAAGGCTTAAAGTACATCACTTTTATAAGCGATCGCTGGGCTCTTTCCAGCTCAAGAAATTTTATTTTCGTGGTTAACCAAACAGGTATGGAGTATGAAATAACCGATTGAGCCAATGCAATGTAGATGTTATTGAGTAGCTGAGGAGACATGAGATAACGCAGGGATTTGAACATCAAAATCCATTTCCTAACACGGATCATAATAATATTGATATGTAAGTGCCACGATAGACACTCGTCAATGGTAATGCCCAAGTATCGTGTAGAGTTTACTTGTTGGATAGCTTGACAGTTACAATTTTAAACAAGGTGGTTGGCACACTCATGGATTCCTACTCCAAAGCCAACTATTGGTTTAGATCTCTGACTTGGTGAAAAACAAATATAGTTGGTTTTAGCTATGTTAAGGGTTAGGAAATTAGCTTTTAGCCAGCTGACTATTACAGTTAGACCATAATTGGCAGTACGGCGTACGGTTTCCCAAGTATCTCCTCTTCCTAAGTGTAGACAATTGCCGTATCATCCGCGTAGAAGAAGATCTTCCCACCACTGCTCCGGAGGTTACACAGTTCGTTGATATATATCAGGAACAGCGTTGGACCGAGTACGCTCCCCTGAGGAATACCAAAAACAAAATTTTCTTCGTCATTACATGAATTTCCAATTTTAACTTGTTGCCTCCTGTTCCGAAGATAACTATCTAAGAGGGAAAGGTTCGTACCTCTTATACCTATATCCTCTAACCTTTGCACAAGAATGGGAACAAAAACGGTGTCAAATGCTTTTTTATATATCTAGGAACACTGTTATGTATTTTTGACCCTTATCTACTTTATCGATAATTTCAGAGGTCAACGCAATAACAGCATCATGTATTGAAAGCCCTTGCCTAAAACCATATTGAGAATTTCAGAGAATATTGTATTTATTTAAATAACTGATAAGTCTCTAACATAATATTTTTTCTAGAATTTTTGAAATTCATGGTAAGACATATATGGGTCGGTACTTGTTGACATCGTTCATATCCACCCCTTTGTGCACTGGCGTAATCAGTGAACGCTTTAAAGCATTGGGAAATATTCCTGTTTCAAAGCGCAAATTAGTCAGTTGACAGATGACTATAAAGTCTCTGGATAATTTAAGAAAATGTATGGGTATGCCATCCCAACCAGATGCACTCCGCGAGTCAAGAGCCATGAGTATGCTATCTACTTCTGTAGGGTCAGTCTCTAGCAACACAAAACACGAAACCGGCACGGTTGGTGCAGTGGCTGACACAGTTGGCTGCTGCGCTCCGGGTCACGGGTTCGATTCCCGCACGGAACAAATATTTCTATGATCTGCAGGTAGTTGTTACGGGTCTGGGTGTATTGTGTGTGGAATTTATGTCTGTAAACGCACCCACGACACAGGAGAAATCCTAGTGTGGGGCAACGTTTATTATTTAAAATAAATAAATAAAATAAAAATAAATAAATGAGAAGGATATAAATATAAGTTACGGCGTTATAAGTAAGCGGGCGGGTAATGGCTAATGTATTAATAACCTCTGTAGAGCCCGCTTAGATGAGCGTAAAATAATTAAATCTAAATTATCTTATATCCTATTCCACGACTTCATCATCAAGATATCAGCCTAAAAACGTCCGCTGTTGAACAAAAGCCGGGGGAAGCGATTGACAACCGGTTACATACTGAGCTGTGTCGTCATTATGGGGGGAATTTGCCAGTCCTCATCATCATCATATCAGCCAAAGGATATCCACTGGTGAACAAAGGCGTCTCCTATTAATTTCCACAATCATGTCGTTATTTTCTGGGGCACTTGCCAGTACCCCAATACCACGCCTGCCAGGCGGATTGGTAAGGGCAGTATAGCTGCTGCTACACAGAATGGTCGCTGCAGCCCATCCCTCTGGTTCAGAGTACCTTAGTTGCCTTTTACGAAGTCATCGGGAGGAGATAAATTTGTGAATAAAATAAATAAAATTAAATAAATGAAATAAAAATAAAATCAAGAGTGGTGCTACATTCATCACGAAATCTATTATACCATAGAATACAATATTCTTTATTCTATACTTATTTATTTATTTATTTATTTGGGACACCAACTACATATTTACAATACATTTCACATTTACTTTACTGGTACATTGTTCTGTGTAAATATGTCACTTATAGGTGTACACATCTTATGACCAGATCATATACCAGAATAAACAATAATAACTATACTATCCACCTGTCTCCATTCTATCCCCGACTCGCGTCTTCGCCGCTGTCCGTCTGGCCGTCCCTTACATAATTAAGGTCCCCATTATACCCATAAACAAAAGTCGACTCGCGCGTCATTTTTCGCGAAAGCGTCTATTAGGGCTGGCATGTTTTTATTAATATTATGTATGTAACTAAGACGAGAAAAAGCGTGGTTATTTTTGATGTGGTTTTATTAATAACAATTGATGTATTAGTATGTGTTACTTAAAGCGGCCAACTCAAAGCCCTGCCTGCAGGGCCCTACATGCAATATCTCTGCTTGTTTGTATAGTTTTAATGTTTGCAGAGACGATAAATATCTAGAAATATCGGCTCTGCAAACATACGCACTATATAATCCGGCAGAGATATTGCATGTAGGAACCTGCAAGCACCCGAGAAGTGCCTGGAAGGGGCGATCTTTTTACAGTCGCTTTCCCTCCGCTAAAGGGGGTGACCGCTTTAAAGTCATCCTCTCCGTGATGTGCCTAAAGGCGTGGCACCAATGGGCGGCTCTAGTGTGATCTTACGAGGACCCGGAACCCCCTTCGGTGCCGAAGATGACCACTCTAGTGGCTTTAGTCGGTAGGAGTCCGGCATACCCCTTCGCCCTTCCCCGGGGCGAAGGAAGTTCCATGTAGAATTTCCGCTGGACATCAATAAAAAAAAATTGCCCTGCAAGCAGTGCTTTGAGTAGGTCGTTTAAGTATAGCACCACCCATCTCATCCCGTGGGTGTCGTAAAGGGTGACCTATGGGATTAGCCATAGGATAGGCAGGAACGTCCTAGAGTAATTTACAACGCAATTGCGATCGCCGATCCGAACCAAGCCTGGCGATAATTGCAAACCCCCCATTCAAAAACCAAGACCAGTAGTTGAGGCAGTTTTCGGGGGAGGTCTGTGTCCAGCAGTGGACGTATTTTAGCTGAAAAGATGATGTATCAGACGATAATTCATTATCATCATCACGTGCAGTCCGTCTTATCCCTTTGCTGGGCTTAGGCCTCATACATAGATGGTGTTTAACTTTCAAGACAAAAAAGTTTTTTTCTTTTTTTTTTACCCTGCCACGCGTTGCTGTGGCTAAATGCACGTAATTACAACACGATTTTGAATCTGTATTCTGATTTAATAAATCATGTGCGTATATGAATACAGCGATGTGTAAAAATTTCAAAACGATCGATAAGTAACTTTAGGAGATTTGGGATTTTGAACAAACGAACATTACATTTTTATATTATTATATAATATATTTAGGACAATCGTAACGAATTCTAAAAAATCTAGAACGAAAAAGATGTTGTTCTTGTGTGGGTTAACGTAGATCTGTCTGTGAGAAATAACTAAATTAAATAAATATGGGTTGCACTCCGGGAGTGCCGACAGAAGTGAAAACTTATTTTTTTTTTTTCTAGACGCGTTCGCGGTCTGCTATATGTACATGCATATATGCACACACTATAGCTGCGTCTCGTAACGGTGTCGCGAGTCCAGAGATTTTATCTCATCTTAAAATATGCGTACCGCGCTAAAAGAAGTTTTCACTTCAAAAATATCTTAAGTACCAATTGCTGTGTATCTATTTAATAAGTTACACAAATGTCTGGCAATACCTAGCTTATTTATGTCACATTGTTTCGATATACTCGTAATCCATTTTAAACAATTGATAATCACAAACATTTTTTACGTAATTTCTAAAACGAGTCTTCTACGTCGTAGTCGAACGTCAAACAATAATTTTAGTTGACCAATAAAAAACAAAACAAAAGTTTCATTTCGAAATCGTGACAGCCCTATACGAACGTCCTAGCAACACGGTTCACCGAGGACACTGCCCCGTGCCGCTCAAACTTACCAACATAACTTTGCATAGTATTTGCACCTTAATCTTAAGACATAACCCCTATTTTCGTTTGACAAAACTCCTATAACAAATTTAGTCGGATCTATGCATTCCATTTAAAAGTATCGCTATTTTTATGAACCTTATCAACTGAACCTCAAGGTTGTTTTTCGCTTGTTTTATTAAGGTTAATGTCAGATCTTTACTGTCAAGATCCTGTGGCGTGTTACTATGGGTTGTCGAACAAAAATAGACAAAGAATTTAATGTTCTTTCGAGTGTAAAGGATTTTCTTTATTTCTTTTTCTTTCCGTGTATAATCGTATAGTGTTCACGAATTGGAATATAATTTCAGGTCGAATAAATTCAAAGGGATTAGAGTATTTAGCTTACGCATGTTAGTAATAAGTAGGCAGAACAACCGAATGGTCGAGCGGTTGCTAGAGCGTCTGACGAACATGAGGTTTTGCGAATCCCAGGTTGAGAAAAGTAATTGGTTTTTTCAGTAAAGATCTCGGTAGCTGCCCGGAGTATGGATTTGTGGCAGGTAAATGGCAATAGATTCGCCCCAAAGATATTGGAATACCGACTAAAACCACTGGAGCGGTCATCTTCGTCACCGAAGGGGGAATCCAGGTCCTCGTAAGATCACACTAGAGCCACCCATTTGTGCCACGCCTTTAGGCACATCTCTGAGGGGATGATTGTAAAGCGGTCACCCTCTCTAGCGGAGGGCAGGCGGCTGTAAAAAGGCCGCCCCCCAGGCACTTCTCGAGGAGGATTGTAAAGGATTCCCCCAAGTCTCGCTATGCGCTGCGTCTTCCCGGAGGTCGCTCGGTATGAGCACGCAGACTCCCCAATCTGCGCGCCCGTGACCCCCATGTATGCGAGCCTAGAAATCCAGTTTTCCGCTACCAATCTTCATAAAAACACACTAATGCAGGCGACCACCTGCGCGCCACCGTCTTCCCGAAATATACCTAGTACCCTGCATAAGCTTATGGATACTTTATTGAAATAAATTTACTGGTGGTAGGTCTCTACTGGTGGTGGTACTGATGTCGGTACAAGTGGTGGTTATGGTACTGGTGGGTTATTGCAAGGGACCGTACACTCGCGATGTGACACACTCCGTGCACCTCAGACTCTCCGTGTGGTGTCCGGATTAAGAATATAGAACCACTCCATCTCCTCCCGTTGGATGTCGTAAAAGGCGACTACGTGACTCTAAACCAGAGGATGGGCAGCAGCGTCCTTTCTGTGGAACAGTAGCCATACTGTGCTCACCAACCTGCCTGCTAAGCGTGGAGACTATTGGCATATACCCCCCAAAATAACGACGCAATTGTGGAAATCTATGAGGAAGGCCTTGTTCAGCTGTGGACCTATACATGGCTGATATGATGTACATTCTAAATATTACTGTGTTCTGGTTTGTAGGGTATTAGAAATTACTGTTATAAATTACCGAGTTCCGCGGATTAGATTAGGTATACGTAACAGACGGTTTCCGACAAGCGTAAATCGCGCAGACGCCGCTGTCGAACGTCATTTTGGTATTACGTATTTGCCGATAGCGATTAAATAGGTGAAGATCTCTGTCGGACGATCAATGAACTAATGAAACTATTTAACAAAAAAATATATACATGTTTCATGCAGACCAACGAGTTATATTTATGGGCCCCGCCCGACTTCATAAATAAAGTTATTTTTTTTCTTTTTAGTAGTTTTAATATCCTATAGAATTTTTAAGTCGGTATTTTTTTTGTTAAAAAGTTTCATTTGTTTCTTTTTAGTGCAAATAAATGTAGGAACTTTTCCTAATTTGGTATCCGTATCTAACACTAAAAATAATTCTTAGAATCGAAACTATTAAGACATCATCTAGGTAAGCGCAGTTTCAAATTACACCTATTTATTGAAGCTGGTTAAAAAACTACTCAATCAAATGTAATGAAATTGATATGGGACCAAT
Organism: Diloba caeruleocephala; assembly: GCA_947459985.1. Lineage (NCBI taxonomy): Eukaryota > Metazoa > Arthropoda > Insecta > Lepidoptera > Noctuidae > Diloba > Diloba caeruleocephala. Next base: position 5,632,224 of record OX381627.1, on the reverse strand, counting down.
TCGAAAGCATTCTGCATCTATTAAAAGAATCGCTCAAATCGGTCAACAAATCTCGGAGTAATCGGTGTACATAAATAAAAAAAAACGCGCGTAGAATTGAGAACCTCCTCCTTTTTAAAGTCGGTAAAAAATTGTATGCTCTGCTTTCAATATCAAGCGATTTGCGACCGGTGGATCCTTGGACGCAAGATAGCTGCCGTCGCTAGGTTATGATATGGGTAGGCATGACGTTTATCACCAGGTTAATCTCGTCACGAGGTTGTAAAAAAAACGTGTGTGTGTCAGCTCCGACGCATGACTGGAGTTTATTCCGTACTATTAAAAGTACAATTGTCTCAGTAATTAATAGGCAGTGAGGGTTAAAAGAGGGTTCCGTGTAGTGTCCGGATTAAGAATATAGCACCACACCATATCCTCCCATGGATGTCGTAAAAGGCGACTAAGGGAATCTAAACCAGAGGGAAGGGCAGCAGCGTCCCTTCTGTGAAACGGTAGCCATTCTGCGCTCACTAGCCCGCCTGCCAAGCGTGGTGAGTATTGGCAAATACCTCCCAAAATGATGACACAGTTGTGAAAATCTATGGGGAAGGCCTTTGTTCAGCAGTGGACATATAAAGGGCCGATATGAATGATGAGGGTTAAAAAATAGAAAGCACGGATTATATGTACGATGTATATCATATATAAAAATGAATTATAACCGTCCTAGTAACTGCATCCATGTGTTCTTCGAATTTTCTTCCACCGTCACTCAGCTAGATTTATCCATATTATATGTTTTTTTATTTAATCACTCCACTGCGTATTAATAATAAATAATAATGATTTTAAATGTCAATATATATATATTAAATGAAACAATATTAAAACTTTGACATCAAACGACATTTGACACATACATGACTTTAACGCAGAAGGTGCGCAAGGTAGGTGCGCAGAAAAACGTAACGCATTTTAGTTAACGTTCGACAAAATTTGACTAATACATTTTTCATACCGAGGACCGTATATATAATTCGATTCTTAAGGAGTAAACTGTAAAAATATCTGCCTGTCCAGACAGTCCCACTGTAGGGCAAATCATTGCTCGCCACGCTGCCTCAGTGCGTGTGGGCGCTCAGAGGAAAGCTTCCTTTTGTTAAGCGGGAAGCAGAAATTAAGCAACAAATTTGACAGCAATACACCTGTTCATAAAAGAAATGGTCAAGTGTGAGCTTACACGCGGTAGAAGTGAAAATTTGTCAGAGAATGAGATGTGGACACTATGGACGTGGTAAACAGAGTGAGAGAGAGCGATTGATCGACAATAGGGAACCTATATAGAAACGTGTTTTATCCCATTCACACAGCCTAAACCCTATAAATACATTTATAGTAGTCCCTCTTTCGTCACACATTTTCCTTTCCTAAAATCTAATTCACACCGTCCCAAAAGAAGTTTCACTTCTATTTTTTATTTATTGCTTTATACTTTACGGAAACAGGATGGTTACTTACAGTAACCATGTCTTAGCTACATGTCCGAACGCCAAATGAACCAACGTGGACAGAACAGGCATGTGTTATTCTTTATTTATGATTTTTATGTTCTTATACAGGCTGGGCCATAAGGGTGCTGGCTGGCGGTTTCAATATTCAATTAAAAAAGAACTACGAAACATAGCAAAAATATATTTGTATTTTTAAAAAGTAGGAACATAGGAATTTTTAACACCTAAAAATAATGTTGTCCAAATGACTTCCCTCGGCTGCTTGGCACTCTTGGAACTTTTCCCGGAAAACTCATTTCAAAAAGGGGGGATATTTAATGGCCACCACGTAGCCCCGATCTCTCTCCATGCGATTATTTTCTATGGGGCTACCTCAAAGCGGTAGTCTACGAGAATAATCCGACCAATTTAGAGCAGCTGAAGAGGAATATTATTCAGGAAAGTAACAAAATACCGAGAACAACTTTTCAACGAGTTTTCCAAAATTTGCGACTTCGGTTCCAAGAGTGCCAAGCAGCCGAGGGAAGTCATTTGGATAACATTATTTTTAGGTCTTAAAAATTCCTATATTTCTACTTTTTTTTAAATACAAATATATTTTTATTATGTTCCGTAGTTCTTTTTTAATTGAATATTGAAACCGCCAACACCCTTATGGCCCACCCTGTATAAAACATAAAATATACGCCATAGGACTGCATGTCGGCCCACCCAAGTAGTACAAACTAAAAACTTGTAATTCTCCCTTGTAGACGACGGGTAAGCAACTTGTCACAATGGATACTTATAGAATATAAATGAACTAATCACTGCCTGAGATAACCGAAGATTTAGAAAATAGAAGAGAGGAAGTACTGAGAGTAACCCACATTACACCGATGGCGTTCAGAAATGCTAGTCTCCGAGAGGAATATTTGTCGCTATTTTCGATATGTTCGTCGTCGAAACATATTTGGGATCACTGTAGAGCGTTGTGCAAACGCTATTGAGCTCGTCGTTGAACTCTTCAGCTATAATAGCCAAAATGTATGCACAAATCATTCGCCTTTGAAATAATAGTTCTGATTCTCGCCATTGTTGAAGCACAGCGCTAGTATAGTTTTATTGATTATGAGAATATTTCTCTCTCTCCAGCTCATCAACCTGTAAACGTCCACTGCTGAACATGTCACTACAATGAGCCGTGTTAGTGGAACAACGCTTGGCAGGCGGATTGTTGATCACAGTACATTGTTATAAAATGGATTGATATCAACCCTTAGTCGCCTTTTACAACACACATGGATAGAGAAGGGAGGCCTATTCATCAACATCAGATTAGCCCAAAGGACGTCCACTACTGAGCAAAAACCAGCCCCATAGACTTCCACAGTAGTGTCCGTCATTTTAGGGGGTATTTGCCGGTACTTACCACGCTTGGCAGGCGGGTTGGTGAGCGCAGAATGGCTGCTGTTCCACAGAAAGGCCACTGCTGCCCATCCCTCTGGTTAAAAATCCCAAGAAGAGGAGATGGGAGTGGTGCTATATTCTTATTCCGAACACCACACAGTGTTGACGGTGGCCTAATACTGGCCAGGAAACACAAGAATAAAATCTAAGATAATCAAACTCGTTAACCAAGAGAACAGTCTTCCCTCTATTCATTCCAACCACGAGTCTTATCTACGAGAATTAATCGCGTTCGTAATTACTTACGACAAAATAAAACGTCTCGCCGTCAATCTGTTCAGAACTATTAATCGTAAACTTGTCGAGAATCCTTAGTATACCTTCAGTCTTTCTTTTTTACGGGCGTACCTTCTTGTGATAGACTTGATTAATAGATAATAGTGAAGTTATAAAGTAGTATGTTGCTATGTATGGAGAGCGCGTACGGGTTACGGTCTAAGATATAGACCCCATAGACTCAATTCCAAATCCAAAATATTGGTTTGGATTGAATAATAATTTCTACTGTCAATGTCATTAATTGATCTATTTGCGCTGTAGCAATTTTTCCACAAGTTCCTCTCAATACAGCTATCTCTATAAGTATCTAAAGTAAAAGAGAAACGAAATCTCTCAGCTGCGTCCTGTGGAAGTCGTAAAAATCGACCGAGAGAAATCGTTACTCTTGTTATCGCCATCACTCTATATACTATACAGGAGCTACCGCAGACGGCTTTCGTTCAAGCGATTTCAAACTTCAAGATCTAACCGACACGCAGAATGCACAAGTCCATGAAAACTCTTTGGATCAAATAAAAACTCTTTGGGATCATCAACAGCTTGTTGCGAGCCTTTTTCTCGACACCTATAAGCAGATATTGCAAGTGGCGATTAAGCTCCTACACATGCTGTACAATGACAAGATCTTTGTTATTTATTTATTTAAATTGACAGAGAAAATACTATTATAATAGCTAAGCATCAAATAGAAAGCAAAGCATTTTATATAGCATTAGGCATATGAACACTAATTGCCAGTTAGATGCTAGGCGCAAACGGTCATTATTTTTTTTAAATTAATTTTAACATTCGAACTTTTCGATCTGTTCAATCTTGTTCACCGGATTGAGATATTTAGATTTCGAATTTTGAATCGCTCTCCGCTCCGCGTTCCCACTTGCACCGCACGATTCATTACGCCCCTGGACTATAAACCGATGTTACCACCTGTCCGTTTATTCGTTTTAAGGGAGACAGGTTTAAATCCAGCGTTACCTATTACTGTATTGTTTGCTAATTATACTTTGTCACAGATTCAATTGGAACATTAATCGTCATAAATACGTTCGGTTGCACTCGTAAATTTGTGTACAATTGATTTAAATTTAAATGGATTAGTGTGCGATTGTTTGTGTTTAATGTCACTAGATGGCATTAGCTCTTAAAATGGAATACCTTTTATTTATTTGTACTGGTTAGCAGATATAGGTAAAGTGAGTTGTTTAAATTATTCACGATAACAAACTTTAGTTAGTAGTTGCTAAAATGTAATTATTTTAGTAGGATGTTTCTTTAAAACATGCATTTTATTATGGCTATGTCCGCAATTTCGTTCGGGTGGGATTCGGATACCTTAATGGATGACACGCAAAATCCTTTATTATCTGAGAAGTTAATAAAATAGAATTATGAGATTTGTGATGAGATACTGAGTGAGTGATATTTTACTTTAACATGCATATTAATAATCCATTAGATTAGATAGGTAATATTTTTGGGGTGGGTGTCCCAATGTTCATATATCAAATAGATCGCTAACACCAACCCTTTTCCTTTTTAATTAGTATCGTCATATTTTTCGTCTTCATACATTACCTCATCTAAAATTAGTTATTTTCTTAATAGTAACAATCTTCTAAAGACAACTCTTTGTTTAGCTTTCACTCCGTTCTAGTCTTTAGAAATTATAAGTACTAGGGCGTAATAAATAAGAGAAGTATAGAGCGTTGCGTACGTGACGCGTGCTGACGGGGAACAGCCGACTTCATAACAAGGACGTCGACGGCGAAATTGGTAAGATACTGTTTAGGATTAACTTTCGTTTCGTTTTGTTAGAACATTTCCTCTCGTCCAATTTTATTTTTGATCTAGAATTGGAAGAAATTAATGCCACGATGCAATATAGATGGTTTGATTTTTATAACAGGCTTAGACATCATCATTTCGGACGAATGAAGTCCACTGCTGGACACAGGCCTTCCCCAAAGATTACCACAACGACCGATATGGGTGTGTTGTGGGCTCATTGGGGGGTTTTGCCATAATCTCTACGCTTGGCAGACGGGTCGGCGATCGCAGTTGAGTTGTTAATGTACTCGTAGGACGCTGCTGCCCATCCTCCGGCTAATCTCTTAGTCGACTTTTACGACACCCACGGGAGGAGATGGAATGGTGGTATTCTGAGCCGGCACCACACGGCACAGACTTAGACAGGCTTAAACATGTTATTAGAATTAAATAAAAGTCTGCAAGAGCAAAAGGTTGATAAAGAGAACTTTTACAAACCCGTAAGTTGAAGTCACAATGAAGGAAATGACCGGGGTCGATATTTGATAGAGTTCTCAGTCTGCCCAGGTCCCCCCACAAAACCCCGGCAGGCCTTCGTTATCCCTGCCGCCAGTACATGGTGGGGGGCCTCGGGGTTCGCAGGCGCCCAGATTAGGGAGTCTGCGCTCTCATACCGAGCGGCCCCCAGGATGACGGTGGTGCTCACGTGGTTACGTGCCACCGTGTGCATAGCACAGCGCACAGTGAGACTTGGGGGATCCTTCACAATCCTCCCCAAGTGCCTGGGGGGCAGCGTTTTCACAGCCGCCTGCCCTTCGCTAGAGAGAGTGACCGCTTTACAGTCATCCCCTCCGAGATAAGTCTAAAGGCGTGGCAGCAATGGGCGGTTCTAGTGTGATCTTACGAGAACCTGGAGTCCCCCTTCGGTGCCGAAGATGACCGCTCCAGTGGTTTTAGCCAGTAGGATAGGTAGGTATGTAGGTAGGAAGCATACCCCTTTGCCCTTCCCCGGGGCGAAGGAAATTCATGTAGAATTTCAACTGAACACCAATAAAAAATGTTTTGTTGTATGTTGTTAATAATTCATCACGATTATTTACAACAACAAATATTACTAAATCTTAAATAATAATACGAGTGCTGTATCACAATTATTAATTGCCAGTACAGATCTTCAATCTTCAACTTGCGACTTAACTAAAGGAACATTTGCGTGCATGCAATATCGGTCTTTATAAACACTCAAACAACATGACAATCTCCGTTCACTAAAGAATAAAATGTACTAGGCTGCCATAAGCTGTCGACGGTCAATTAATCCGTAAATGCGTGCCATACATTTCAGAGATAGGCAATTCAGAGATTGTCATGTTCTCTAAAGAGATTTTCCTGTGAAAGAATGAGTGTTTCATTAGTTGCTGATCACGAATAGTGCTTCTAGAAAACTTATCAAAAGTCAAAGTCAAATTAAGTATTTTTATTTATGTAAAGTAAACCATTGGCTGGCGATTACGAATAGTTAGAATTTTAATAGTGGCACGGTTCCGAGTGTGTCCTGTGGAGAAGAGCCGGCAAAAACTCCATGGATATACTCTTTTGTAAATATGTGAAACCATTACAGTCTAACCAATTAAAAGGTACTTACGTTCCCCTGCGGATCAATAAGCTGCGCGTATTTAGGCGCCTTCGCCTTGCTACCGTCCGCGAACACGCCGGCGAGTCGCAGCGGCGTGCCAGGACGCGCCGCCGCGCGCTCGTACTGCGCTCCTACGCGCCCGCTCTCTGTGGGACAAAAGGTTTATGTTAGTATTCGCCATTTCAGCCAAATGGCATCCACTACTGAACAAAAGCCTCCCTCATAGATTAACACAACTGTGTCATCATTTTGGGGGGAATTTGCCGATACTCACCACGCTTGGCAGGCGGGTTGGTGAGCGCAGTAATGCTACTGTTCAGCAAAAGGGACGCTGCTGCCCATCCCTCTGGTCTATCCCTTAGTCGACTTTTACGACATCCACGGGAGGAGTGGAGTGGTGCTATATTCTTAATCCGGACACCACACGGACAGTGTTAGTATTAGCAAGCATATAATGCGTTTTCTGTGGGATCAGCAGATTAAGTACAATGTAAACATTCTTGTACCACGTTCGTACGCGCCCGCTCTCTGGGATAAAGCTTTATGTTCATTGCAATGTGTCCGATATAACACTTGAAAATACAAGACATGTGTTAGCATCTTTGACACAGTCGCGCTTTCTGCGCTACGAATCACGGGGTAGATCCCTGCACGGTACAAATATTTATATAACCTACTAGCTGGGACTCGCGGTTTCACCCGCGATTAATTTAAAAGAAATTTAGAGTACTTCGACATAGACCATTGACATAGAATATATATATTGGATTTGAAGGTTATAGGATAGGAAGGTAGGAAAAAAACAATCTAAAATAAAAGTAGCCTAAGTTATTCCTTATAACATCAGCTATCTGCCAGTCAAAGTCCCTTCAAAATCGGTCCGGCCATTTCGGAGATTACCCGGAACAAACAGACAGACAAACAAAAAATGTATATATTGTTTTATTGTTATAGGTACCGTATATACTTTCATATGCATTTAGTAAAAAGCTGTTATTTTGACATTACAGACAGACACTTCAATTTTATTTATTTGTATAGATAGACAGTTATTTCGGGTCTGGGTATTCGTGCATGTAAGATTTATGTCTGTAAACTATACCCACCAACCACACAGAAGAAACTGTAGTGTGAAACGTATAACAAAAACACAAGAAACAAAAGTCAATGAGACTAGTAGATTTTCATATCATTAGCAGCCTATCGTTGTCCACAGTTGGACTAAGATATATTCCGAAGGAATTGCCCCCATTCACCACGTTGTGTTCTCTCTGTGAGCCTCAGCAAGATAAATTAAACCTGACGCCATCGAGTGTTTTGGTTATCAAGCCAAACACATTGTCACTCCGGCACCCTGTTAAGGGGAAAAAAATAGCGACCGCAGACGCGACAGAAGCTATCGCGCAGCCAAGGATTCACCGGCACAAATCGCCCGAAATTGAAAGGCGAGGATGCAATTTTTTGTTCATTGATCCTGACAAAGTATGCGTCAGAGATCTTCGCCTGTTTATTCGCTATCGGCAAATTGTTTCGGCCGAACGAAGTCCACTGCTGGACACAGGCCTTCCCCTAATATCACCACAACGACCGATATGGGTGTGTTGTGAGCTCACTGGGGGGATTTGATTGACCACTGACCACCCTATTGCATCCCGTGGGTGTCGTTAAAGTCGACTAAGGGATTAACCGGAGGATGGGCAGCAGCGTCCTTCGAGTACATTAACAACTCAAGTGCGATCGCCAACCCGCACGCCAAGCGTGGCGATTATGGCAAGACCCCCCAATGAGCACACAACACATACATATCGGTCGTTGTGGTGATCTTTGGGGGGGGCCTGTGTCCAGCAATGGACTCCATTCGGCCGAATTGATGATTCAGTTATTCTGTGTTGTCCGGATTAAGAATATAGCACCACTCCACCTTCTCCCGTGGGTATCGTAAAAGCGACTAAGGGCCACTTAACTACAGACATGGGCAGCAGCTACCGTTTGTGGAACAGTAGTAATACTGCACTTGCCAAACCGCCTGCCGTCGCGGTCGTGTGACTCATGGTGAATACTGGTACCCCCCAAAATTATAACACAATTATGAAAATTTATTGGAGAGGCTTTGTTCAGCAGTGGACGGCCTTTGGCTGATATGAGGATGATTTTGGGAAGAAACGGAAGCAGACACTCACCAGACGCCGGTCGCGCTCTATACGCGGAGATGGCCCGCGGCGACACGAGGGCGAATGCTCTCGCCCGCAGCAGTGCCGCGATAGAGCCCCGAGGCGCTGCCAGAGCTCCGCCGCGGCAACCGCACGCTGAGAACCAACCTGGGAAAAAATATAACATTTAGTTTTTAGAATTAACCTACGTAACTTTTATACCGTTTTTTTGGTCCCAGTGGAAGATTATCATGAACTTCCTCCGCCCTGAGGGATGACGATGGGGCATACCGGACTCCTACCGGCTAAAACCACTGGGGCGGTCATCTACGGCACCTAAGGACCTCGTATGATCACACGCGCGCATGTGGATCCACCCACTGGTGCCACGCCTATAGACACATCTCGGGATCTGTGACTGTAAAGCGGTAAACCCCCCCGGGGAGATTGTAAAGGATCCCCCCGAAGCCTCACTGTTCGATGTGCTATGTGGCGCACACGGCGGCGTGTGACCACCTTCTACACCGATTTCCAAAATTCCTTCACCGTTAACAAGCCAGGAAACGGATCGCCCATGACGTGAGCTATGGAGTGAGGAAACGTCGCTAGTAGAAAATAAATCGGCACGTGGTTAAATGGCTTCGGCAGTTATCGGTACGTAGGTAACAGTTGATGTGGCAGTTAAGCGATACTATGATAGAATATAGTAGATTTCCTAATCTGAAGCAAGGATATCTCCATCTTCGGCACCGAAGGGGGGTCCGGTCCTCGTAATGTCGCACTAGAGCCGCCCATTGATGCCACGCCTTTAGGCACATCTCGGAGAGAATGACTGTAAAGCGGTCACCCACTCTAGCGGAGGGAAGCCGACTGTAGAAAGGTCGTCCTCCAGGCACTTCTCGGGGAGGATTTTAAAGGATCCCCCCACGACAAGCTATTAACCTACTGCAAATCAGTATTAATACTGCGAATAGTTATGAAGCGAAACAATTCATAACGAAAGTGTATTTTCTTCTACTCAACAACAGATGTCACTAGTAGTATCAAAACGTATGCAGTTGATATTTAAATCTGAATGGATTTAAAACTTTGTGGATTTTATAACTTTAGGGTTTTATTGCATTTTCGTAATAATTGAAGTGAATTATTTACATCGTGTTATGCCAATGTGACCTACATTAAATAGTTTAATTCATAGTATAACTAAGTGGGGTTTTCAACACTTGTGCAGTTCGGTAGTAATTTATCATCGTTTCGGTCAACAGTGCTGAACAACTGTCTCCCACATAGATTTCCACAGTTGTATCCACATTTTGGGGGGTATTTGCATTTACTCAACATGCTTGATAGGCGGTTGGTGAGCGCAGAATAGCTTCTATTCCTCAGAAGAGATGCTGCTGGTTCAGAGTCCCTTAGTCGCCTTTTAATACATCTAAGGGAGGAGATGGAGTGGTCCTACATTCTTAATCCAGACATCCCATGAAATCGGCAACCATAACTTAACAAAAATCAAAAGAAACTAATGAAATTAAAACAATTAATATTGACAAACTTGTTTCTGAAGTCGGTGATAAGGGACTCGGCAACGAATCATCCATCTGGATAATCATTATCGTTCATTTTTATTCATAATTATTTTATACATTCCAGTTGTTTTTCCAGTAAGTTATATAGATGGGGCGATAGACATTGAAGTGTAATTATCTTTTACAAATTACGCGAAATTACTAGCAGCTGCACTATACACTCTTTTACTTCCAGACTAGTATAAAGAAAGAAAAACGTTTTACTGCCTACGGCTAGGGTTGCTCCACTACACAAGACGTTTGTCTATATTACAGAACGAGAATCTAAAGTTAAACTCGAGTCCAAATTGCGTTAATCAAATATGTACCCTACGTAATAAGTCCAGCATTTATAGTAAATTGATGTAAACTCAACTCAAGTTCTACTTGAATTTTGAGTCTCGATCTGTAAATACGGCCCGTATTAACATACTCGTAACTTTAGAAGCCAAATAGGTACTTATATTTATTGTAGACAAGGAGGATATTGCCGTGTGGTGCCGGCCACGAAAAGCATCAACCAATCTCATCCTGTAGGTGTCGTAAATGGGCTTATGAGATTAGCCTGAGGATGGGCAGCAGCGTCCTTTGAGTACACTGGCAACTCAACTGCGATCGCCAACCCGCCTGCCAAACGTGGTGATTATGGCAAAAATCCACTAACCCATATCGGTTGTTGTGGTGATCTTTGAGGGAGGCCTGTGTGCCAGCAGTGGACTTTATTCGGCAGAAATGATGAGATAAGGGGAAACTATCGATATGAGAAAACGAAACAGAAACGTATACAAATTGATCCACGCGTGGTGCACTTTGCTCAAACTTTGGCTGACAGGCCGCAATTTTCCCGCCTAAATAACTTTGCAACGAAAAATTGTGCGTGTAGTAACCTTTACGCGCGGCCAAAGTAAAACTTTTTATTCTAATATTTATTCATATTAAAAGTTGAATCACTGCCATCTGTTGAAGCTTGTTACTTACTACCATAAAGTTTATTTAAGTAGTCAATGTAGTCATCACAGTTAATATAATTGTGTATTATAATTATTAATTTATAAATAATATTGATTAAAAATGGAATATAAATAAATTCGTGTATAGTATAGATACTACAGTTATCTATATCAAAATACTATAGTCAGTTGCTTTTCCATTTGTTGAAATTGTGTAATCAGCTGTTAGTGCCGTCCGAAGAAAAGTCTGAGATACTCTCAAGTCGCGCATAAGCGAATTTTTTTTATACTGGCTGTGTTGTTCGGCATAGAAAAGGCTCATATAATTAAATGACTGTAATGTTATGTGTCTTATTTTTAGCAATAAATGTTCCTTAACTTTATAAAAACACGTTGAACGGCCGAATAGTGAAACGCCACTCAATATTTAAGACATTCGCAATTATTTGAGACGCCTGCTATATTACGATTTCGGCAGGATAACAGATGGCTGGGGATATGGGATGGGTCATGGCGTATGGGATTTTTAAGTATAAACGAGAATTATTATATTATTCTTGTGCTAATGCCCATACAATTGCGTTGAATTTGCGATGACTAAACCGATCTACTCTAGTCTACAAATCGTGGTAAAAATGGCCGATGGAGACTTATTTTATCAAATTGTATTCTTTTATTTTGGATGTCTACTCTAGTGTGATTTTACGAGGACCTGAAGCCCCCCCTTCGGCTAAGATGACGTGCGGTTTTAGCCAGTAGGAGCCCGGCATACCCTTTGGCCCTTCCCCGGGGTGAAGGAAGTTCATGTAGAATTTCCACTGGAGACTAATCAAAGTAAATATAAATAAAAGGATGTGTAAAATTAAAATATTTACAAAAGTCGAACATTTTATTATTCTGGACAACCCTATTCAGCCAATAGTGACCATGACTCCTTTGCCATTACAGTCGGGAAAAAAGTAAAATACTGAAATGTCACGTGAAGTCATTAACACGTAACCCTTGTAACGCTGATGTAATTAAAGGTCGTGTAACTTGTTAACCCTTCGCATGCCAGCTTTATTGGGTAAGTTTTAAATACTTTTTGGAAACTGTCGGAGTGTTTCTGGAAGGGCAAAGTTGGGGTAGGTTAGGGTTTAGATTGAACTTACTTTTGTACTGAGAACTTTATGTTTATTACTTTTTTAGTTAAATTAATAAATAGGTTTTATAATGCCGTTGTGGCCCGGAAGTAGATGGACTTGCTTCTTATGCAGCGGGTGGAGAGTTCAAAACCTGACATGTACCAATATCATATTTTTAATGGCCATAATATGAACTCTTGGGACAATGACAGGTTGACGAAAATTAAAAATAGTCTTTGGAAAAATCAAATCATAATCATTGCATGAGATCAAAATAGATCTAATTTGTACATTTATGTGAGAAACACTGATGAATTGTCGTGTTCCCCAGTCTAGGCATGCCTGTATCGAGGGGTCCTGAAGATACCTTAAAATACAACCAGTCTCGTCTCTAACTTAAAACGTGTAGAAATAACAAGCTTGTATAAGAATTAAATTGGTCTAGCATTTCTCTATCAAAGAACAAAGCTTAGACGCGACAAGAAATAGGAATAATGTTATTTACTATACCATTATTTTAAAGGCAAATCAGTAGACACGTTATAAGGATCGCGTTTATTAAAAAACAATATATAATATCTATTTGTTTTTTGCAATGCTGGTATCATCATTTCAGCCGAAAAACATCCTCTGCTCGACAGAAGCCTCCCCGAGTATGTCCATAACGACCGGTATAGATTTGTGTTGTGTGGTCTCTAATTAGCATATTAATTTGAATGGGAACTTGCAACCCAGCCCAGATTCACCCAGATATTTATATAACTACCTAATACTCGAGAACTGCGATATGTAACAGTGAAACCCTGTCATAATCTGTTAGTTTATTATGAGATTAACGCATTCATACAGACTGACAGACGCTCTCGGGGACTTTCTTTTATACAATGTATTGTAGAGACGCAAAGCATTCACCTTTATAAAACAGGCAATAATCAACTGTCGCATTACCAACCTAATAATAGTATACACATCTTGCGTGGGGCAGTTTCTCAATTTAAAAAGGGAAGATATAAAAACCCCAAGTAATTGCTCAAAGGCAACGCAAATAACTAGAAAGAAAGGAAAGCGATTTATTACCACATTAAACGCGCACTGGTACATTCACATAAATCAGACTAAAATCAACACTAAGCTTTCAATATAAAAGTACTTATTAGAACGATTGACCATAGAAAATAGATATAAAAAAATGCAGGTTACTGATGCACGTCTCAAATGTGGCATAGAGTTCAATGCTCAGCATAATGCTGTGTTGTAACGTGAGCCACAACACAACGTTGATTTTAAGTGTTAACCCTATTGAGAAATAAGATTAAAAAATCCCAAACTTCTCAAAGGCAACGCAAAGAACTACCGAGTCTTCATACACAAAACATCCTTTACCAATGGTCCATCCGCTACGTTTCAAATGTCCCACCCTCGAACCAGAACGCGACAGCTTGCGATAAGCCTGGGCGCACATAACGCGGTTGTTACCCACTATGATACAAAAACGCCCTGACATGAGAACCACTCTCACTTGTACAGAGTAATGATGGTACAGAGGAACTACACGGTTGTAATACTGACAGGGCTAAACTAAAGTAATGTAATCTTGAATTGGTTTAACCTACCTAACGTTACTTTATATTTTCTGGGACTTCAGTTGTTTTTACTTGTTTTTTTTAATTGTTTTGTTTTTTAAACTTTGCCCCACTCTAGGATTTCTCCTGTGTCGTAGGTGCGTTTACATACATAAATTCCACACACAATACACCCAGACCCGGATCAACTACCTGCAGATCATACAAATATTTGTTCCGTGCGGGAATCGAACCCGCGACCCGGAGCGCAGCAGCCGACTGTGTCAGCCCCTGCACCAACCGTGCCGTCGTTTTAAATAGTACCTTTTTATAATTCCTCACCAAATATCTTCACCCTTAATTTTTTGCGGTTTGGGCTTATCAACAAACGAGTCAGTTACTTCAGCCATAAACTAGAAAGGTGTAGGCTTTACGTGCAGTAAATATAATATTGAAAAAATATTTTTGTTTGGATTTCCTTTGTCGGTACGTTAACCACATGTAATAGCTCAATAAAGAGGAAACCAAAATGGTTACCGCGCAGATGAATTGATCTACAAGATTAAGCCACGCTTGTCGCGGACAGTTGACAACTATTTATTTGATTTATTTATTTTTATACAACCAAGTGACGAGACGTTCCAGTTATTCGCCTGGTGGTAAGCGACACGACTCCCCATAACAATTGTAATGCTACTCAATATTGGTTCTGCGTGACAGCACACTGCGCTTGTCAAGTCGAGATATTAGTGATTTAGGGTGAGATTCAGAAACGAGTCTAAGCGTGAACTTACGCTTCCATCTGTCAAAGTTATGAGCGTAAGTAGTGCGTTTTGACAGATGGAAGCGTAAGTTCACGATTAGACTCGTTTCAAAATCTCACCCTAAGTCTCTGATGCCCTGTATTTTCATTAGCTACAGTGCCCTTCAAACCAGAGCACAGTAACGTTTAAAGTTTGGACGCTTGGTGGCAGAATTGATACTGCGGTGGTACACACGACTACATACCAAGCTATACATTTCCATTATAGGCTGATCTCGTATTGAACGGAAAACCTATACAATGCGAGAGCTAATACTGGAATTGTATAGTTTGACATGTAGCCATGCGTACCTAAGTAGCCGAACTCTTGCAATAAGAGACCTACCACTGGCAAACTACACATCTATACCACCCGCAATTTTATTATTTTTTATTATTTTTTCTTCTGTGATTGTTTATAGACATAAAGTCCACATGCTCAAACACCTTTTTTCATATATTTTTATTGGTGTCCAGTGGAAATTCTACATGGAACTTCCTTCGCCTCGGGGAATGGCGACGGGGTATGCCGCTGGACTCCTACCGGCTAAAACCACTGGAATGGTTATCTTTGGCACCGAAGGGGGGGCTCCAGGTCCTCGTAAGATCACACTAGAGCCGCCCATTGGTGCTACGCCTTTAGGCACATCACGGATAGGATGACTGTAAAGCGGTCACCCTCTCTAGCGGAGGGAAGGCGACTGTAAAAAGGTCACCCCCCAGGCACTTCTCGGGGATGATTGTAAAGGATCCCCCCAAGCCTCGCTTTGCGTTGTGCTACGCACACGGCGGCACGTGCGCAACGCCGTCTTCCCGGGGGTCGCTCGGTGTGAGCACGCAGACTCCCCAATCTGCATGCACAAACACCTAGACCCAGAACAACTACCTGTAGGCCATACAACAATTTCATACATATTAAATCCGATCCGTAGTGCGTAAAACCGATCGCGTAACCAATGCGCCAGCCGTGTCGACTGTATGACAGCAGTTCTAACTTTCTTTAAATTTATTTTTTATTGGTCACCTGGTGGAAATGTGACATGAACTTAGCGAAGGGGCATTCCGGATTTCTACCGGCCAAAGCCACCGGAGTGGTCATCCTCGGCACCGAAGGGGTGCTTCAGGTCCTCGTTCGGTCACAGTAGAACCTCCATTGGTGCCACGCCTATAGGCACTTCTCGGAGTAGGAATCCATTCAACCAGGATTTCCAACAATTACATATCAATAATCGATAATAACGGACTACAACGGACGGGGTGCTTGATGTCAATTGTTGTAAATCGTTTTGTGAATAATTATTAAAGTAGCGTCATCATTAAAATACCTGAAAAAGCCCCCCCGCTCCTTAAAACATTTTTTTTATCACTATTGTTATTTTAAACTTATTGAAAACTATTTCCTACTTTTTAGTTCGGTTATCTATAAAAGCGTGTTTTTTTTTAAACTTTTATTTATATCTAATTAATAGTTTTAGAGTTGCTGTTAACACGAGTAAATGTTAGGCTAATCTTGAAGGTAGTCCGTTCTACCTTAAAAAAAAACCGAACACCCAATCGTTTTTAATAATGCTGTTATTCCCCTGTCACCTCGTGTAAAGGATTGGGGTCTCCATATTGATGACAGGCTTAGTTGGGTCAAGCAAGTTAGCCAGACAAGCCAGACCGTAACGGCCACACTGCGATCTCTCTATAGATTCAAAAATTTCCTTCCATCCAACACAAAAACACTTCTGGTCCAGGCCCTTGTGCTTCTTGTTGATCATACTCACTAGGATTTTTCCTGTGTCGTGGGTGCGTTTACAGACATGAATTCCACACACAATACACCCAGACCCGGAACAACTCTCTGCAGATCATACAAATATTTGTTCAGTGCGGGAATCGAACCCGCGACCCGGAACGCACTAGCCGACTGTATCAGCCACTGCACCAACCATGCTGGTTGATGATGTATTTTTTTTTAAATTCAGTCCATTTCAACATTATCTATTATTTGATATATACCTCTATTAACCCAAAGGTTGACTTGTAGATAATGCCCCATTGCATTAAATCCGCCTTGTGTATAAACAACGTACATAAAAATTTAAATAAATAAATAAATATTTCGTGATCACAGCAACTCACAACCAAAACTCAATAAAAAGCCATAGCCTACACGAGCTTTCGTTGCGAAATAATCCGAATAAAATATAATAACGGTAAATAATTAAAAAATCTTTGCGCGTATATTTTAACAACATAATTTACAGTTCATAATTATTTATGGTTAAATTTCCTCTGAATCTGTCATTACCCTGTGTTGGATCGCTCACTGTTTTATGGGCAATTTTTATAGGGAAAAAAGTATAAGCGGGAGACCGGGCGAGCCGTCCTCCTTCGAAGGTCGACTACTTCGATCCTTGGCCCAAGTTGGTTATGTGAAATGTATTGTCTTTTGATTGGCTTTTTCTACGAATGTGGTTCTGATAGTAGGTAAATATATATATGGGGTAATATTTTGAACGCGCTACATGCAGATTATAGTTGTTATGGGGAAGTTGTGCTACAAGTGTGTGTATACTATCTTTCATGATTCTTGTAATTCCAATGGTTCTCTGCAAGAGTTTTTTTTCGCCTTTATCATAGGAATGCTACGTATTGTGTTAATACAAATTTAATTATAACTTTAAGTTTTCTTTATTTGGCAACTTATTATCCTTTCGTTTCGTGTGTCGTGTGGTGCCGGCTCAGAATACCACCACCCCATCTCCTCCCGTGGGTGTCGTAAAAGTCCGCTAAGGGATCAGCCGGAGGATGGGCAGCAGCGTCCTTCGAATACATTAACAACACAATTGCGATCGCCAACCCACCTGCCAAGCGTGGAGATTATGGCAAAACCCCCCAATGAGCCCACGGCACAGCCATATCGGACGTTGTGGTGATCTTTGGGGGAGGCCTGTGTCCAGCAGTGGACTTCATTCGGCCGAAATGATGATCCTTTCGTTATGTTCGATATGTTACTTTTCATAATTTCAGCTAAATACGTCCACTGCTGGACATAGGCTTTCCCCAACGATCGTCACAACGAACGGTATGGGTTTGTTTTGTGTACATTCCGGGGTGTTGCTATAACAATGGGGAAGGCCCAATATAGCTACTACTCCACAGAAGGGACGCTGCTGCAAATTCCTCTGGTTTAGAGACCCTTAGTCGCCTTTCACAACATCCACGGGTGAGATGGAATAAATTCTTAATCCGATCACCATAAAGACGGTTCTCACTCATCATTTCGGCCGTCATCATGAAGTCCACTGCTGGACACAGGCCTCCCCCAAAGATCACCACAACCACCGATATGGATGTGTTGTGAGCACATTGGGGGGTTTTGCCATAATCGCCACGCTTGGCAGGCGGGTTGGCGATCGCAGTTGAGTTGTTAATGTACTCGAAGGACGCTGCTGCCCATCCTCCGACTAATCCCTTAGTCGACTTTTACGACACCCATGGGAGGAAATGGGGTGGTGGCATTCTGAGCCGGCACCACACGGCACTCGGCACGGTTCTCACTCAACTGATGGGAAAATATTACCACTAGTATCTTTGTTTACATTATTTTGTTGCTGCCCTGAAATACGAGATAGTTTATAGGGATAAGCCATACATCGTAATGCGTTTTTCACACATGGATGTATCCTTTTTTTTATTTTTTTTATTTTTTTATTGGTACCCAGTGGAAATTCATCATGAACTTCCTTCGCCCCGGGGAAGGACGAAGGGGTAGACTCCTACCGGCTAAAACCACTGGAGCGGTCATCTTCGGCACCTAAGTGAGGCTCCATGTCCTCGTATGATCACACTAGAGCCACCCACTGGTGCCACGCCTATTGGCACATCTCGGAGAGGGTGACTGTAAAGCGGTCACCCCCCCAGGGGGATTGTAAAGGATCCCCCAAAGCGTCCCACGGCAGCGCGTGACCACATGCGTGCTACCGTCTTCTCTTGGGTCGCTTGGTGTGGGCACGCAGATTCCCCAATCTACGCACCCGCGAACCCAGAGGTCCCCCACCTTATAGCAACGGCAGGGGTTTTCAGGCGTATCGGAATTAGGCGCCAGGGCGGTTGTTACCCCGGCGCCGTCTCCTTCTTCTTCGAGCGGGATCGGCCCTCTCCCGATCCCGCTCTGCAGTCTCCTTCTGGAGCATGACGCTCTCACAGAAGGAGACCACTGCATTCCAGTTTTCGTGCTCTGCCAACATAGCCGACACTACTGCTGGCAGAGAGAGATCTTGCCCGATCCGATCGACCAGGATCCGCCGCTCGCCGGCCCACGCAGGGCACGCCTCGAGCGTGTGCTGTGCGGTGTCCTGGTCGCTATCACAATGGTGGCATTGTGCCGTGGCCTCGCGTCCTATCCTGTGCAGGTACGCGTCGAAACAACCGTGCCCGGTGAGCACCTGCGTCAGGCGGTAGGTGACGCGCTCGATCCTTCTGAGCCAGGCTCCAAAGAGCGGCAGGACGGCTACATGGATGTATCCTAGTGTGATGCCATCGGATTTTTAACAATAAAAAGATGCTATAGTCCTTAATTTTAAATATACTTTTGAAAAATATCGTGTCATGCCGGCTTAGAATAACTACCCTATCACATCCCGTGGGTTTTGTAAAAGCGACTATGGGATTAATCGGAGGATGGGCAGCAGCGTCCTTCGAGTACATTAACAACTCAACTGCGATCGCCAACCCGTCTGCCAAGCGTGACGTGAAAGCAGTGGACGTCATTCGGCCGTAATGAAGATCATAGTTTTAATACACTATTGTGACAACTTGAAAAAGTATTCGCCATATTATTACAACATAAACTAAGCAATACCTAGTTATAATAATAATGAGCTGATCTGCCATTCACTAATGTTACGCAAATGTGATGGGTGTAACATTCGCGCAATGCGCTATCATATCTATGTTATGCAGCTCCATATACTGACAGCTATAATAGTCATGTTGATATACCTTCTCTTTTTTCCTTTGTATAGTGGCTAACCTTGTGTCAGAATTGTTTAGACCGTGTAAAGGCTACCCTGTCATAACAACAACCGGGAACAACAATTTTATGTGCCCTCCGCTCAGTTTAAATGCTATGCGGCCACCCAACCTAAGACTGACTGCGCCGAGCGTTGCTTAACTTCACCGATCGTTTACCAATCAGTAAGCACAACTGGCTTTGACTGGAAGCTGACCCCGATAGTTGGAGAAGACTAGGCTGATGGTACCTGGTCTACATTAGACTACGCACATAGTAGTTGCATACCAGTCGCAAGGGAATATTGCCACAATTAACTACCACTAGGCAAACATAATGGGAATCAAAGTAAGTTATTCGGTGTCTGCCGAACTTTGTAAATACCACAGTTCGTATGTCGCTTGCTATGCATAAAAAGATGGTCGATAAATAAAGCGGCAGATGAAAATAAACTGGAGTGCAACTCTCAGCTCAAACATCCATACATCCTTGAATACGAATTGAAATATCGATGAAAACCCAATTTGGTATACACTAAGACATCATCATTTCGACCGGATGGAGTCCACTGCTGGACACAGGCCTCCCCCAAAGATCACCACAACGACCGATATAGGTGTGTTATGTGCTCATTGGGGGGTCTTGCTATAATGGCCACGCTTGGCAGGCGGGTTGGCGATCGCAGTTGAGCTGTTAATGTACTCGAAGGACGCTGCTGCCCATCCTCCGGTTAATCTCTTAGTCGAGTTTTACGACACCCACGGGATGAAACGGGGTGGTGGCATTCTGAGCCGGCACCACACGGCACTAAGACATGTTTGAAGCTATTCAAGAACACGTTGCAGACGGTGAGCCATGACGGCGAATCTTAGCGAGTCCCGAGAGTATGGATGTTTGAGCGTAGGGAATTGCACTGCTGTGACATGGCCGTCTACTGAGGCGACGGTGCTGTGCTGTGCCACGACACGATGTCTTTTTAGGGTGACGGCCGGCGTCCTCACCGTAATGCAGCACGTCACGGCCTCGTTTATTTACAGGGGCCGGCATCGCGTTGTGGTGATGTGGCCAAGCCCTAATGCCGTGGTAACCACAATTGTGTGGCAGATTGATTATCTTAAATGTCGCAAGATTCACAATTGGTGTCGTTTCTCATGCTGCCATGCTAGCACTGCAGCGTCAGATTAGATGTCCTCCAGATAGAATCTCCTTTCCATCCACAGACACATGACAGAGGTGGATTGTTTTTTCTTAGCCAAAGCACACAAATTTTTATGTACCAAATTAGATAGGGCAATAGTACATTTACACTTTTAGGCCATTATAATTAGGACCAGGAAGATAAAATTATTACTAGAGACCGACTACCTTTTCTTGGACACACAGCTTCTTAGGCGAATGTACGTAATTATGTTGAGAATCAGTACTTTGGACTTGCATGCTATAATTAGAACTATCTGATAAAAGTACTCAATTATTTCAGTCTCAAATATCCCGTTTCTCTCTTAATTACAAAACATATCCATAAACAATACAATGAACTAAATAACCATAAACCTCTCTTATCAGCATCCAAATTCCTAAAACAACCGATATCCGGTTCTAAGGTGAATGACTTGCTTTCGTACAAAAGATCGGCGCGGATAGCGCGCGTGCGCAGCTTATCGGCGGCCGCGCGGATCTAGGCGACATGACGGGGACGGGGAATTCTGCTGATCCACTGCTTAGATAACTGCACTTTGATTTTCTAAGGTTTATTTTAGAGCAAGCTGTTTGGAGTTGGTGGTGATCTCAAATACAAACTCAACGATAAAATATTCCACAACCATCTGACAAGGTATTCGTTTTAGTTTTGATTGAAGGTTTTAAAATCGTGGTATTCTGACAGTTATGACAAGTAATATAAGATCTCTGAAGAAACACGAGATTTAACTATAGGAGAAGATTTAGATACAAAGCTAATCATTTCGGCCGAATAAAGTCCACTGTTGGACAGGCCTCCCCCAAAGATCACCACAACAACCGATATGGGTGTGTAGTGTGCGCAGTGGGGGGTCTTGCCATAATCGCCACGCTTGGCAGACGGGTTGGCGATCGCAGTTGAGTTGTTGTGTGCTCGAAGGACGCTACTGCCCATCCTCCGGTTAATCCCTTAGTCGACTTTTACGACACCCACGGGATGAAATGGGGTGGTGGCATTCTGAGCCGGCACCACACGGCTAGCCGGCACCACACGGCTAGCCGGCACCACACGGCTAGCCGGCACCACACGGCAAAGCTAATACTGCCAGGCAAAGTTACAAGGAAATTGAAATTTTCCTATCACAACTTGATTGTAACACTGACACTTTTTAACACTGTAACTGTAACATTTTGTTAAAGCTTAACTAAACTAGCAATGTGGTCTGCGAAAAAAAACTGAAATGGTTTTGTTTTATTTTATTTCTTCAGAAAACTAACAGCTAAAATACATGTAAATACATCATTAGCGCAAGAAGGCCAATTACAAGTTTTCACAGATAAGTGAATAGTTATAGTTTGAGAATATACACCCATGTATGTATATAAAGCAAATAAGAGTTGTGAGTTCGTGATAAATATCATCATTTTGGCCGAATAATGTCCACTACTGGACGCAGGCCACTCCGCGCCGACCGGTTTTCTGGATATGTTGTGTGCTATAATATATATATTTTTTGGCCTTCTCGCATACATTTCTGGGAAATGTGGTTGGTTAACCGGTCATTTCTGGCGAAGCCAAAAGAGGCCTCCAGCCAGCACAGAAGTGTTGTATGCTCAGGTTTTACATCATAATATATATAAACTACGTGTCATGTTGTTTGTCCGCTATGGACTCCTAAACTACTGAACCGATTATAATAAAAATTTGCACACTGTGTGCAGTTTTATCCAACTTAAAAGATAGGATAGTTTATATCTTAATTTATAATCGCAATATTATTTTATTGCGAATATTTGTTTATTATCTGACAAAGAGTCATAGTTATCTGTTAGTTCGATAAGATTCTAACAGATAGCGGTATAAGGTAATAACTTGACTGGATTAAGTAAGTATCCAATAGATGGCGCTATGTTAAAAGTACAAACGTTTTATATAAGCTAGAATTTATTATAATTCCCCGCGTGCGAAACCGCGGGCAAAAGCTAGTAATTATATAAATTTCAAGAACATCACACACAGCACAAACCTATGCTAACTAAAGCACTTATTTTTAACACTTGTTACTTTGGGTTTATATTGATAAAGCTGACTGGCAGTTACGTTTCAGACACGTTTGGTAATTTTGGATATTCTTCTATTGGGCTAATTATAACGAAACTAAATGGACATTTAAAAACTCGCAGTATCGTAGTAGTAGACAGTGTCTGTCAGCTATAGGTATTCCAAACTCACACCTTGAAATTCTTTGAGCATGTTTTAAGGGGGGAAGGTAAAGCGAAAGGCACTAGACCACGCGAAAGGTTACCCATGCGATGGACCGACCAGATAAAACCTTGCCCCTTGAATAAATGTACTAGATTTTCCAGCACTAACTGGCAGGCCGGTTGGTGAGCGCAGTATGGCGACTGTTTCACACTTAATTAACAGTAAACTGCTTAAAATAACCGTTTTAGTAATTTATGATTAGAATAAAAAATTCTTTGTCGAAAATAATTTGATGTAGCGGTGCTTCCTATAGATTTTCTACTCCACCGGACACTGTCAGGAACAGTACAAATCTTTTACTTACTTGCTTAATATAGATTCTAACTCAGTTTTAAATATACTGTTTGGTGGAAATTATAGATTAGTATTTATTTATAGAACAGTGACTTGGTCACTTACAATGGGCCTCAAAAGAAAGCTAAAGGTCACTCAGCGAGCTATTGAGAGAGCTATGCTTGGTATTTCTCTACGACAGCGAATCAGAAATGAGGAGATCCGTAGAAGAACTAAAGTTGCGACATAGCCGAAAGGATAACTGAAGTGTCAATTGGGGTAAAAAGGTCCTCGAGTGGAGACCGCGCACCAAATAGCGCGGCGTGGTACCATCTCCAACGAGGTGGACAGACGACTTGGTGAAGCTCGCTGGGAGTCGTTGGGTCATTTCGGCCGAATGAAGTCGTCCACTGCTGGATACAGGTCTCCCCCAAAGATCACCACAACGACCGATATGGGTGTGTTGTGGGCTCATTGAGGGGTTTCACCATAATCGCCACGCGAGGAAATGGGGTGGTGGTATTCTGAGCCGGCACCACACGGCATTGGATCGGAGTCGTTGGATGCGGGCGGCATATAACCGCTCGTTGTGGAAATCTATGGGGGAGGCCTTTGTTCAACAGTGGACGTCCCTTGGCTGATATGATGATGGTGAAATTATAGTTTGGTATTCCTCCGTTGAAAAGGGAAGATCCTCCGTCCAGGCTGGTGGTATGTCAAGTGAACAGAAGCCCAACCGTTGATGTTTTGTATATCATTATATGCAGCATTATTGTGAATATTTTAGTGTTGTCCTTATTAAATCAGTAGTAGAGTTGCAACGAATAGCCGCATATCCAGCCGGATATGACACGTTTTCGCATCACATTTATAGTTCTTCTTGTGTCGAAAGCGCATTATACACTATCATATGGTATGATTTGAAATCATATAAGTATGACAGTGTAATGCCAACACAATTATTGTACATATGAGAATCATAAATATATGTTGCATTGTTATTACATTGTCATATTTCTCCAAGTTATAGATCTCGGATCATATATGTGTACATGATGTTGTAATATGCCCCTTACACATATCTCTGGCCGAGTCGAAAATTAATCTGAATAAAAATTATCAACGTTTTGATTATGATGGTGAATTTAAAAACTAAAATTACAATTGAACAAATAAAACTCATAGTCAATCTTTTTTTTTTTACTATTATCTTGTGTCATTAAGTTCGTTCAAATAAAACACAAAATATAATTAATCTGTTAGACTTTTTAGCTAGTTTAGGCAGTTTTAGTTCGGTATATACCAGTGTTAAGTACCTAATACCTACCTGAGTACAAAATCAAATAGGTATTCGCTATTAAGCCTAAAACTCGTTGCTTCACTACTCCGACTCAGAAGATAGTTACATAGTGGTGTCGCCGCACCCAATATACTCGTAAATCTCAAAAAGTTGAAATTGGTTGCTGCGAATCAGGCTTACATAACAGTGGCCGAAATGTCTGATGTTCGTCCGGTCGCCCACACTGCACCGACATTAAATAGTTCTGCTAACAAAGCTCAGATTGAGAAACGTGATGTTGATTTAAAATTTAGAGACATACGGGAGGATTAGGTGAGCGGACACGCTACGATTCAAAGTGGGCGGAGAGAGCGTTATCGAGCGATTATTGATCATAAACACACGTTGTATATAACATAAAAAATAGTTACACAAACTGCAGCTGCTACGTACAAGAACAAGATTTTCATTTTTCTTTTATTTCTTTTCAGATTCTTGTGCCCTTTTACGAAACAATTGCGTTCGTCCTTGCATCTTAACAACTATTCATCTCGACTAAGTTTTGTTATTTATATATACTACTTAATATATGTATTGCGAGATATCTAAGTGTTTTCCAGGGCACATCTCAAAGACATATTTATATTTTGTGATAACTTTTAAACGGGTATAATTTATTCAGATTTATTTAATCAGGGCCATGTCAAGTTTTAGATATGACAACAATCTATACAAATAAATAAAATTGAAGTGTCTGTTTGTAATGTCAAAATAACAGCTTTTTACTAAATGCATATGAAAGTATATATGGCACGTATAACAAAAAAACAATTTTATGATATTGTTGTCTGTCTGTCTGTCTGTTTGTTCCGGGTAATCTCCGAAACGGCTGGACCGATTTTGACGGGACTTTCACTGGCAGATAGCTGGGATAACTTTTGAGAAAAATAATTAGGGATCCGCGCAAAAAAAAACCCTTGAAATCCAATGTATGTTCTATGTCAAGTGTCTATGTTGAAGTCGCGGGTGAAACCGCGGGTCCCAGCTAGTGTAAAATATGGATCGCCTTGATATATTTTTTTCACTAACTAACTAACTAACAGGCTTTTAATTTCAATAATGACTTATTCTGATAAGATAATATAATAAATAGCTCCAGTAGCTATTTTACGATAAACTCTGGATAAATGCATGACTCATAAAGCTATAACGTATATGTATACGTTGCATGCGAGGTATTTATTGTACTCCATTAGAACTTAGCATTGCGTGAGCCATAAAAATGTGTTGTCGGTTGAAGTATGTATTATATTTAAACAAAGTTACAGTTAGGCTAACAGAATACCTGTCTTCAACACAGTATTCATTTTAAGTTAAATAACAATTAATTTAATCTAAAAATATTAATTTGGTTCCCAGCATATGACGGCACGGTTGGTGCAGTGGCTGATACAGTCGGCTGCTGCGCTCCGGATCGTGGGTTCGATTCCCGCACGGAACAAATATTTGTACGATCTGCAGGTAGTTGTTCCGGGTCTGGGTGTATTGTGTATGGAATTCATGTCTGTAAACGCACCCACGACACAGGAGAAATCCTAGTGTATGCCCCATATTAGGATTTCTCTTTAAAAAGAAAATAATAGCAGACCACTCCGCTCCACGCAAAAAGTTTCATAAAAGGCGATTAAGAGTTGCTATCAAGAAGATGGACAGCAGCATCCTCCTGTATGATAATAACAACATACTTTGATCACCAATCCGCTTGCCAAGCGTGATAGTCATGGCAATACCTCCATTTTTTGTGAGGAAATACTCACAGACTCAGTGCTGTGTGGTGCCGGCTCAGAATACCACCACCCCATCTCTTCCCGTGGGTGTCGTAAAAGTCGACTAAGGGATTAGCCGGAAGATGGGCAGCAGCGTCCGTCGAGTATATCAACAACTCAACTGCGATCGCCAACCCGCCTGCCAAGCGTGGCGATTATGGCAACACCTCCCAATGTGCTCACAACACACCCATATCGGTCATTGTGGTGATGTTTGGGGGAGGCCTGTGTCCAGCAGTGGACTTCATTCGGCCGAAATGATGACTCACAGACTTTTTGGGGCATTAAGGGTTTCGGGACTCTTACCGGCTTCTTCGATCCACCTTGACGCTAAATATAGTGCCATGTTAGAGCACATATAAAATAAATTCACACGACATATATACCTAAGACTTTATGGAGTATATCCCTTGTACCCATTGATGTATCCAACTTTGTTTGTTTTAGGCATGGTTGGATGCAACAAGTTGGAAACAAGGAGAGATCTAGCACTGGTATTTTATATTTTCAATGTGTTCCAGGGTTACATAAGTAACCCGGATATACTGCAGCTATCGCTGGGAGTGATATGTACTATAGGTACTTACGCTATACTACACTATAGTATATACGACTGATGTGTGTGTGTATTCCTTATAAATCTCATCGTAATGAACGAAATTAACCTGGCTGGGGGCCTCTTTTGGCTTCGCCAGAAATAAGAAATAAGGCAGCATACTATGCGTATGCCCCCACTCTTGGCTACGTTAAGGTAAAATGCTTTGGGAAAATGGGAATGCTTTTTTTGCTTTGAAATAGCGTAGACTCGGAAAAAATATTCAAACTACAGAAGAAATGCATACGTACATAGGAAAAGGCATGGAAAGTTGTAGACAAAATGTGTTTAGTAAACACGGTATTCATCATCATCATCATCATATCAGCCACAGGACGTCCACTGCTGAACAAAGACCTCCCCCTTAGATTTCCACAACGAGCGGTTACATGCCGCCCCCGTGCAACGACTCCCAGCGACCTTTACCAGGTCGTCTGTCCACCTCGTTGGAGGTCGTCCCACGCTGCGTTTTCCGGTGCGCGGTCTCCATTCTAGAACCTTTGTGCCCCAGCGGCCATCAGTTCTACGAGCATGTATTCTCACACCAACATCTCTACACATTCTCGAGATTTGCCTGTTTGTCAGAAAACATATGTCATTATTTTCTTTGAATAAAGACCACTACAAGCAATCCCGTAACTTACGACACAAAAGCAGATTAGCATTACCATCTTCCAACCTATCTATATTCCATTCTGGTCCATATGTTATGTCCATTAAAGTGTTCAATAAAAATACCTCACGCACTAAAAGATACAAAAAACTAATAATATATTTAAAAATAAATTAAATAAATACCTAATAAAAAAGTGTTTTTATAACTTGCAAGAGTTTTTTGAAGATAAGAGTGACGAGTAGATTAAAATATCTAGCATAATAAATAATTTAAATATTTTAATTTTCAACTTAAGGCTAATGTTTTGTTTGATGCTACCTTCTTTTCTATTCAGTTTAATCTGTTATTCTGAGTTTTGGGCCAATACTTCCGCTGTCGTATTATGGTATATTTCTAATGTTTAATAACAATATACCTACATTAAGCCTCTTACTAAAACTGCTGCGCCCTAACAGGGTTTCATGTTGTTTGTAAACTTATGCTATGTAACACCTTCTATGTATACATGAAAGCTATAAATACTTTGACTTTGACCGGTTAAGCAACCACATTTCCCAGAATACACATTTCCGAGATGCCCAACAAAAAATAAGAACGAGATTAAGGAAACCGTAGCTATGCATATATTGCGTCGAGAATGTTCCAAAATAGTTTCGCTTCCGTAATCCAAGGTTCCCGCCGCGGCCGCACCCACTGCCGCTTCCCGCATGTTTCTAAACAAATATGTATGAAGAAATGCATCTACCGTACATCCATCCGCATTGAAAACACAGATTGAATGCACATATTCGTTTAGCAATTGAATGCACGCGTAGAGTTCTCATTGATAAACAGCGTCTGTTGACAAAATAATGTTCCGTATTGCTTAACTTTCGTTTTAACTACCGGATAGGATATTGAATCCATATCCATATATGTATTCATACTTTTTATTTTAGAAAACGAAGCTCCACGTGACTTTTGTGTCTTTTATACCTATCTTGAGTACAGTTTTGAAACACAAATAAACAACGTAAACCAACACCTAAAATAACTATTTATCTGTATCTATTTATGCTCCGTGCACCGAAAACTAAGCCCCTAGGGAGGGATCTACGAAATTGAGGAAATAATGAACGTGAATGAGTTAAATATCTATGGGCTGGTATTCTTCAGGTATCTAACTTCTCTAAAGTGGTAAATGCTTTATCAGATTAACAGTAAGTAGCTTAAGGATGGTATACCACTCATGCAATATCTTAGTCCAATGACAAACATTTGACAAAGATTTATTCAATCATACCTTAATGGGTATCAAAGCAATATTTCATGAGTATAAAATCAACGGTCTACGCGGTCTTGAAGTTGCGCGCTATCATTCGTTTGTAATAGCTGCTCTAGTACGTAGTACATTATACCACAATGATGTAAAATCAGCAACTCGCCTTCATTAAAGAACGAAATAGCACTCGCTAATGTGTGGGCTTAGGACGGTAACTCACTTTATATTAGACATCCACTAAACAAAATTCTCATAGCACCCGCCTAAACCCAAGCATAATCTCGACACAAATATGATGACAATAAACAACTGTTACACAACACGGTCCGCCCACCGTCGCAGCCGGGTCACAGTGGTGATAATAATTTGCATGCCCCTAACCAACCGGGAAGCGTACTTATCAATACTCCGACCGTACATCAGAAAGCTTTCTCTATATCTCACGTCGACACACACGGTATTTCCATCTTTATTGCTATAGTGTAAAGCTCAATATTCTAAGAATTCGTTGAGAATATTTGAGCACATAATTCTCGTGAAATAGAATGAAAACCTAGGCTGTTATGCAGGCCAGACGCCTAATATCTGGCTGCAGATAAAGCTTGCTTCGACCACATTATGCTACCTTTCCGATGATATAATATTCGTAGTAGAGTTTGCATTATTAATGCAATATAATTAATACTTGTTATACCTCTACGGCTTATTCTCGACGACAAAATGATTGTCCATCAGGTTTGTATATTTTTGTATAGTATTATAGATAATTCATAAACTCTACGGCTTCACGAATTATTATTAATATGTGTATGTATTCGTTGGTGCTTGACCGATTGAGGTCATATACATACATTATATTTTTGTTTTGTCAAGATGATGGTTCATAGCTATGCTAGGATCCGAGATGGCGCCACCATTTTAATTTTTTAATTGGTGCCTAGTGAATATTCTTCATGAACTTCCTTCGCCCGGGGAAGGGCGAAGGGGTATGCCGGACTATTTATCGATATTGCTGACAATATCGATATTTTGTTAGCACTGATGCTGTGACGGTTTTGTCGGGACTTTTTTATGGTACACACTGAAACCTATTTATATTATTACCATTTTTTGATTTAGAGCTATATTTAAACAATCGAGTCATTCACATTTGCTTAGATTAGATTAGCGTGAAGCCGACACCAACATAGATATATAGACAAGATATATATGCCTTGAACCACACACACAAGATATAGATGAACGAAAACCTTGAACGAATTATTTTCCAAGGTGACGCGGACGTTAAACCACAGACAGGAATGCTAGCATAAAACACGAATAAAATTTCAGAAAAAGTTTTTAAGACTATTCGCTTTTTTTTCACTACCAAGCAACCGTATGTATAATTATGTCCAGCAGTGACGGTAGGCTTAGTTTATGACGAATACGATGAAACCAAACCTACGCTGGTTAATATATTTATGGGTTCAAAAATGTTCACCTTTAAACTTATACTATGTTGATGAAAAATATTTAAAAAACTATGTCCCACACTAGGATTTCTCCTGTATCGTGGGTACAGTTTACAGACATACATTTCACAAACACCCAGACCCGAAACAACTACCTGCAGATCATACGAAAACTAAATAGGAGCTTCTGTTTTCCACCTAAACAATACAATACCAAATATTATGTAGGTCACTTTTCATTGACTTTCATGATGTTTTGTGTGAGTAAATGCTTCGCCCCGGGAAAAAGCGAAGAATCGTGCTGGGGTTTTACTGGCTGAAACAACCATTCCTTCGACCTACACCGGGGTGGGGGGTGCGGGATTCACATGCGTATTCACCACATCACCAGCTGGTCAGGGCACATCACTCTTTCTGGGGGGTCCCATCCCCCTGTGCGGATCCGATAAGTCATACAATCCTCAGGCTCGCGATGGACTACTTTGAGTCCACCCCCCGTAGGCCGCAGCTCATGGGTGCCGTAGATGTGCAAGTGTAGCCCGCACCGCGAGCGACAGGAAGGTTAAAAGAATACGCACGGCACCCCTATCTCCTTTCCCTAGGCTAGAAGAAGCCCAAGAGGATTTCCCCAAGCACCTCGAAACAAGCCGCGACTCTTGGAAGCACTTCATGGAGCTAGTATTTTACCAGTTATGTATGTTTTGATGGACTTCTAGGTCATATATATATGCGAGCGCGCAGATTGGGGAGTCTGTGTGATCACACCGAGCGACCCCCGGGAAGACAGCGGTGCGCACGTGGTTACGTACCGCTGTGTGCGTAGCACAGCGCATAGTGAGGCCTCGGGAGAATCTTTTAAAATCCCCTCGAGAGATGTCTGGGGGGTGGCCTCTTTACAGTCGCCTTCCCTCCACTAGAGGGGATGACCACTTTACAGTCATCCCCTCCGAGATGTACTTAAAGGCGTGGCACCAACGGGTGGCTCTAGATGGCGATTATTCGAGTTCCTGGAGCCTCCCTTCGTTGCCGACGATGATCACTCCGGTGGTTTTAGCCGGTAGGAGTCCGGCATACCCCTCCGCCCTTTCCCGGGGCGAAGGAAGTACATGAGGTATTTCCACCGGATCAATAAAAGAAAAGAAAACAGGTCATATATTATATTACAAAATCTTTGTATAGGATGACAAACATCAATTCAAAGAATCAATTTTCTTATTACGAATTCGTTTCGGTCGCAATCTTATCATGTAATTTGCAATCAAAACGATTGCGCAACTGTTGCAAAATTCTGTCATTTCAATTGTCAAAACACCCTGTTGGCGTTGCCAATTCGGTAAACGTTTATTCTGACGTTCAAATTGATTGATGGAACTAATTTTGGGCTTCTGAATAATGTACCACGCTGGAACTTTCTATGCCGATTACTCCAGTTGTGAAGTAGTTTCGGGTGTTATGGCACAGCGACTTTGTTGCTTTTGTCAGAATGTGGATACGCAGTGGGGTTAAACCCATTATCCACTCAAGTGCATGTAGGCGTAATTTTGTAGGCCCCGGTGATTGCCTTCCTTAAAACGACCTTGCAGATTTTTTATTTTGTCCTTTTTTTATTGGTGCCCAGTGGAAACTTTTCATGAACTTCCCTCGCCCCGGGGAAGGGCGGACTCCTGCCGACTAAAACAACTGGAGCAATCATATTTGGCAGCGAAGGGAGGCTCCAGGTTCGCCTTTAAGCACATCTCGGAGGGAATTACTGTAAAGTGGGCGCCACCCCAAGGTACATTTACGGGAGGCATAGGAAAGATCGCCCGAAGCCTCACTGTGCGCTTCACTGTGCACAGGCACGTGACTACGTGCGCGCCACTTCGCGCGTCTTCCCGGGGTCGCTTGAGCTCTCTCATGATCCTATTCTGAGCAGCATCTGGGCCTTTTTTTATTGGTGCGCAGTGGAGATTCTTCATGAACTTCCTTCGCTCTGGGGAAAGGCGAAGGGGTATGCCGGACTCCTACCGGCTAAAACCACTGGAGTGGTCATCTTCGGCACCTAAGGGAGGCTCCAGGTCCTCGTATGATCACACTAGAGCCGCCTACTGGTGCCACGCCTATAGGCACATCCCTGAGAGGGTGACTTTAAAGCGGTCACCCCCTCGGGAGCATCTAGGCCTAAAGTAACCAGGATTCTATTTTCAGCTAAGTATGTACTCCTATTTATTGTATACCTTTCTATTATTCGTAAAAGCACAAAATAAACATGTTCCTATTTTCTTGGAAAGTGAACGTTTATAGCAGTTTAATCTGTCTTTGTGGACGGTCAGCGAATACAAATGCGTTTATGGGAAAGCGGATGCAAGAGACAACGAACTTTGGCATTCAGATAGCATTTTATAACGGAATGAGAGTCTGGGAATATTAATACAGAAAGAAAGGAACATTTATATATTTCTTTTTTAATCATCATCATCATCACATCAGCCAAAGGACGTCCACTGCTGAACAAAGGCCTCCCATAGATTTTCACAATTGTGTCTTTTAGCTAGTAATCACAACGCTCGGCAGCCAGTTGGTAATCGCAATATGGATGCTCTTCCCCAGAAGGAACGCTATTGTCACCGTTTACGACACCCACGGAAGGAGATGGAGTGGTGCCATATTCGTATTTCGAACACCTTAAGGATATATTTCTCAATACAGACACTTCATTCCCCACAGCTAAATCCAACAGTAATACAACAATAATCAATTAGTATAAAAATCATCATCATCATCATCATTTCAGCCGATAAACGTCGACTGCTGGACAGAAGTCTCCCCCAAAGACATCCACTACGACCGGTTTGGTTTTGTGTTGTGAGCCTATTGCTAATCCCATAGTCGCCTTTTACGACACCCACAGGATGAGATGGGGTGGTGGTATTATTAGCCGGCACCACACGGCATTAAAATACCTGGTCATAAATAATTGTCACTACTGTTAGCGCTCACTCACACGAAACTAATAATTCTATGACCCATCGGTTGTATTTCGGGTCTGGTCTTTGTGCATATGCCTACGATACAGGAGAAATGCTAGTGACAACCATTGTTGTTATCATTTCGGCTGAATAAAATCCACTGGTGGACACAGGCCTCCCTCAAAGACCACCACAACGACCGATATCGGTGTGTTGTGTGCTCATTGGGGGGTTTTGCCATAATCTGGCGATTGCGCTTGGCAGGCAGGTTGGCGATCGCAGTTGAGTTGTTAATGTATTCGAAGGACGCTGCTGCCCATCCTCCGTCTAATCCCTTAGTCACCTTTTACGACACCCACGGGATGAGATGGGTGTTTAAACAAATGTTGTTAAACAAATGAATTAGTGATGTTAATAGTTTACCAGTAGCAGTATGATAGACGTGGTCACTCACCATAGGCCTCATAAGAGCGCTCAAGGTCACTCAGAGAGTTATGGAGAAACCTATGCTTAGTATTTCTCTACGAGATCGAATCAGAAATGAGGAGATCGTAGAAGAACTAAAGTTGCCGACATAGCTGAAAGGATTAGTAAACTGCAGTGGCAATCGGCGGAGCACATTGCTCGTAGAACTGATGGCCGTTAGGGTAAAAAGGTTCTCGAGTGGAGACCGCGCACCGGAAAACGCAGCGTGAGACGACCTCCAACGAAGTGGACAGACGACCTGGTGAAGGTCGCCGGGAGCCATTGGATGTGGGTAGCATGTAACCGCTCGTTGTGGAAATCTCTGGGGGAGGCCTTTGTTCAGTGGACGTCTTTTGGCTGATATGACTGACTATGACCGGTAGTAGGTCAATTAATACAAGACTCCGGCTAGGTAGGTACCACCGTAGTGACAGATATTCGTCGCCAAGCAGTAGTGAACGTGAACAGCACGTATTTTCCTATTTTAGAGTGGCCTCCTTCGTGCCATGCCGGACACCGCTTATGCATCATAACCGGTGATGCTACCCGTAGTCCCAAAGATACCTAGGACAATGATGCAGCATGACTTGATTGGCGCAGTGGCTTAGTGATCGGCCCTTTGCATTACGGGTCGCGGCTTCAATCACCGCTCGGAACTATTACTTGTATGACCTACAGAAAGTTGTTTCAAGAATGAGTGCATGTAGGATGTACATCTGTTGCGTGGGCCTATGATACTAAAGAAATCCTGAAGCGGTAGATTTTTTACAATAATCAGGAAAAGCACACTGCGATAAAATCGGCCCACTAACCACGGAGTCCCCAAACGATTTCTACAACAACCATCTTAGAATAGAATAGAATATTCTTTATTGTACACCATTTTAAAAACAACTACTAGGAATAATTTAATGAACAGTAATTGTACAATGGGCGGTCTTATCGCTATTAGCGATTTCTTACAGACAACCTTTGGATGGACAAGAAAAAGATGGACAAAGACAAAGGGGTATTCCGAGGTGTACTTATTATGTTAATATAATCAAATAGTGAATATTAAATATAATACAAATAGGTATTTATTCCATAAATTACTTAAATAATATGCACACATATACAACAATATATAATACTTTATACAATACATTATAAATAATCCATATATACAACCATATACTTATACTTAATCCAATACA
The DNA here is from genome assembly GCA_947459985.1 of Diloba caeruleocephala. Lineage (NCBI taxonomy): Eukaryota > Metazoa > Arthropoda > Insecta > Lepidoptera > Noctuidae > Diloba > Diloba caeruleocephala. The sequence goes on along the minus strand of OX381627.1, from coordinate 5,597,090 downwards.
ATATAAATAATCCATAAGAATATTGAATTCATACATTAACATAATAAATATTTGGTAAATACACAATCAGAAGAAAGTACTATATTGGTAAATACAACAAACAAACAGACAAGTAATATTCTTTTACTAGTTTTTTAAAAGTAACCAATGACTGGGCACGCTGGATTGACACAGGCAGTGCATTCCATAATCGGACAGCCTGAATGGTGAAGGATTTATCACAATTTTCTTTTTATATTCATCTTATACCTCATTTACACTTAGTGCAGTGAGCAGGGATGTGGGCTGAGCGAGTGTGTAAAAAGGCCACTTTCTATGTCCCCGCTGTCGGTTCTGCCCACTTCCCTGCTCACTGCCGCGGACGTGGGCTGAGTGTAAACGAGGTATATGTATAATACATAATTGATCAGTACATACCGCAAGTAAACAAAGCAAAGCGATCAAGCGCATGATGTACATAATTATGACTGATGTAGGGACGCACCCGTTGATGTTAACCGCGCTGAGAGATGTAAACAATAGGCTTGACTCACGCTTGGTTGGCCGTCGCCGTCCGTATGTTGGTCAAAGAATATATCAAAAATAGATGAGACAGTGTGTCTGAGATTTGTACCACAAAACGATTTGAAATGATATTCAAAGCTTCACATAGATTTTAAGCATAATAGTATTGTGTTTATTTAAAAAAAACTTTTGTAAGTTCCGTTTTTCTGCCACACACGGTCCACACATCCGAAAATACTCCCTTCTCATATTAATCATCATCACCGTCATTTCAGCTAAATAAAGTCCACTGCTAGACACAAGCCTCCCCTAAACTTACACCCCTACCGGTGTGAGTGTGTTGTCTGCTCATTGGGGGGTTTAGCCATAATCGCCACGCTTGGCAGGCGGGTTGTCGATCGCAGTTGAGTTGTAATATACGAAGGATGCTTCTGCCCATGTTCCGGCTAAGCCCATAGTCGCCTTTTGCGACACCCAAGGGATGAGACAGGTTGGTGCTATTCGTAGCCGGTGTCACACGGCATTCTAGGCATGGCACACTAATTTAATATAATATTATATTCACTTTTATTTTATATGCGATCCAAGATTGACATGCACGAGAAACTAACCCGTCTATGAAATACGACATTTAGTCTATGGCCACAAATATTATGGATCAATAGTTTGTAATAAATGATCCACAGTATATGATGCAACATTATAATACAAACTATGTTTCATGCCTTATTGCAGCGCTCGTTTCTCTTTGCCGATCTAATGGATTTTGTTGCATTAATTTTAGTGTTGTACTAAGCGTCCTTTAGATATTAAATACATTAAGAAGTCATAAGCAATATTTTTTTTAAACAACAGTCAAATCAAACATTGTATTTTTTTTACATTATTTGACGAATATATCACAATATGTCGCCGTGTGGATGTCGTAAAAGGTGACTAAGGGACCAGAGGGATGGGAAGCAGAGTCCCTTCTGTGAAACAGTACCCATACTGCGTTCACAGACCTGGAAAACTCCCAACAAAATGTCGTCACAACTTTGGAAATGTATGGGAGAGGACTTTGTTAAACAGTGAAGCAATATTTTTGGAGTAGATGGTTGGATAGATGGTTGCCGTGTAGTGCCGGCTTTGCCATGTGGTGCCGGCTCAGAATGCTACCACCCCATTTTATCCCGTGGATGTCGTAAAAATCGACTAAGGGATTAACCGGATGATGGGCAGCAACGTCCTTCGAGTACATTAACAACTCAACTACGATTGCCAACCCGTCTGCCAAGTGTGGCGATTATGGCAAGACCCTCCAATGAGCACACAACACACCGGTCGTTGTGGTGATCTTTGGGGGAGGCCTGTGTCCAGCAGTGGATTTCATTCGGCCGAAATGATGAGATGGTGATGGAATGTAATCTTTTAGGGGTCTAAAGTGCAAGAATGTGTCTCCTCTCCAGTCAGCTCTTTCCTAGTCGATTTATACTGCAATTTAACTGCTCTCTTTACTCTGCATTTTTTTGACCTGTTTATACTACTCGACTCCCACATTCTCCTTCATTTGTTGTACGTTGTATAGGTGTACCCTTTTCTCTTTCCTTCAATCTCGAACTTATCGTATCCTATCAAATATTGGCTAATCATCTCTCTCCTACTGCTATCTGCGGTTCTCAACAACTGACCCTCGTAAACCATAAGTAACAATTCCTCATTTGTTTTCGTCTCCATCCGACTGATCTTCTCCATCCTCCTCCAGCACCACATTCCAAACATCGGTAACCTTTCTTTGGCTATTTAGTTCAATATCCACGATTCACAGCTATATGCTCCAGACACGGGTCATAATGAGCCGTTTTCTATTTACATTTCCTTCTTCATAGCTGATTCATCAAAATTCAGCCAGTAGTTTTATAGCAAATAGATAATACAAATAAGCAAACAATCTCCCCCGCGCCATTCAACATATACATAAAGATTACATAAGCATCAGTTTACATAAGAATTATGCATATTTGCATATGTTATGGTTTTGTTCGTTGTGGGTGTGTCATGCTTGTTAAACATAATGTTAAATTTGTCTACATATTTAAATATATGTCGAATAATTTTGTGTCCGTGATTGATTGGTTTTTTAATGCTTTGAATGAATAAAACATTTTTGCGACTTTATAATTCGGTATGAATGTATGTTTTGACAGGTACGACAAAGAGGTTGACATACTTTTAATTTAAGATACGTCGGAAGTCGTCGAAAGACAATTGAAAACCGTACGACTTTACCGACATATATATATATAGTTTTTTTTTTTTGAGTAATATTTTATGATTATGTGAAGATTAATTAATCTGAACACCGTACAACGATGCCTTATACATGACATTGGCGAAATTTTGGATTACACTCTACAAAAGCCATAATCTAAGAGAAGTAGATACGTCGGCCTTCTAGTGTAACTCAAAATACTGAACCTCCCAAAAGACCGCTAAATACATTATTTGTGATATTGCAGTAATAACCACGCTGTTCTGTGTGGTATCTGGATGATTGCACCACTCCATGTTCTCTTTTGATGTCGTAAACTCGACTACAAGCCAGAGCCATGGGCAGTAGCGTCCCTTTTGTGGAATAGTAGCCATAAAACTGCCCCCCCCCCCCCCCCCAAACGACGACAATATTGTGAAAACCTATGGGGAAGACCTTTCTTTATCAGTGGACGTCCTTTGGCTGATGTGATGATAAACCATGCTTGGCATTCGTCCTCGTAATCGCTATATTGCGGTCACAAGATGGTCAATCTGGCAACAGTTACCTTGGACCCGAATTAACAACTCATCAAAATATCCTTTTTTTTCGTGGAGAAATCCTCTCGGACTTCCTCCGCCTTGGGAAGGGCGGAGGGGCATGCCAGGCTCAAAACGGCTAAAACCCCAAGGTGTCCTTCTTCTTACATTTAGCCGGGGGTGAGGTTTACGCTTTGTCTGCATTAGACCGCGCCCCCGGTAATCAAAATATCCTGAAATTCTGCAATCCGACTTATCGATCCACCAATCTATTATATTATACGATTAATCCTACCAATATACCACGGATTAAACTGATGCCAGATTGATCGTCTAATTACTACACTTATCGTTACTACCGCCAACTCAGCAGATCCCTTTGACGCTGTTCATCGTCTCACTTATTCTTTTTAGGGGGATGGGCAGCAGCGTCCCTTTTGTGGAATAGTAGCCATAGTTATGACAAATTCCCTCCAAAATTATGACCCAAATATGGAAGCCTATGGGGAAGACCTTTCTTTAGCAGTGAACGTCCTTTGGCTGATGTGATGATAAACCATGCTAGGCATTCGTCCTCGTAATCGCTATATTGCGGTCACAAGATGGTCAATCTGGCAACAGTTACCTTGGACTCGAATTGACGGCTAATCAAAATATCCTGATATTCTGCAATCCGACTTATCGATCCACCAATCTATTATATTACACGATCAATCCTATCAAGATACCACGGATTGAACTGATGCCAGATAGATCGTCTAATTACCGTTCATGTCTTTACTAGCGCGCAGGAGGATACAGCTCCCGCCAACTCAGCAGATCTCTTTGACGCTGTTCTTCCTCTCACTTATTCTTTTTTTAGGGGGATGGGCAGCAGCGTCCCTTTATGTTTGTTATGTTGTGTTTATGTTTTAAAAAAAAAACGTTGCCCCACACTAGGATTTCTCCTGTGTCGTGGGTGCGTTTACAGACATACATTTCACACACAATACACCCAGACCCGGAACAACTACCTGCAGATCATACAAATATTTGTTCCGTGCGGGAATCGAACCCGCGACCCGGAGCGCAGCAGTCGACTGTATCAACCACTGCACGCACCGTGTCGTTGTGGAATAGTAGCCATAGTTCTGACAAATTCCGTCCAAAATTACGACCCAATTGTGGAAACCTATGGGGAAGACCTTTCTTTAGCAGGGAACGTCCTTTGGCTGATATGATGATGAATTGAGTGAGTGATTATTCCCGCACGGAACAAATATTTGTATGATCTGCAGGTAGTTGTTCCAGGTTTGGGTGTATTGTATGTGGAATTTATGTCTGTAAACGCACCCACGACACAGGAGCAATCCTAGTGTGCGGCAAAGTTTAAAAAAAAAACAACAATAAAAAATAAAAAAATATTTATGGACGCTGCTGCCCACCCCTCTCGCTTAGAGTTCTGCTATGACTCTCGATGTTTGTATAACTCAGTAAATATTTCTGTCTGAAGGATGATCTGAAGTATTTATGTACTTCTTATACCTATATTTAAGGGGTATCGACATTACTTTAGCTATCAATATTTGCGGCAAAAGTCCTGTGTCAATATTGCTTCACTTTTTTATCTTTTTACATCGGTCATATACACATCTCGATTCGTCGATAAGTAGATAAAATAAATATTTACAAGATGTATCGGATATTGATTGAAGTAGGTATAATATTTTATTTAAATATGGTGAAATCGAATACATTTGACTCAATATGTCAGGACAGCGACCTAGTGAACATAACCATTTCTAACTGAGACGTAAAGTTGAATCGTAGACGATGAATAAATTTTAGTAAAATTAAATTTTTACATCTGGTTTTATAGAACACAAAATAAACGGTTTCTCGGTTTTTACATAATTAACTGTTTTGTGATGGGATGAAGAATATAGCACCACTCCATCTCCTCCCGTGGATGTCGTAAAAAGCGACTCAGGGACTCCAAACCAGAGGAATGCGCAGTAGCGCCCCTTCTGTGCAGCAGCAGCTTCACCAACCCACCTAATTTTTTATTGGTCTCCAGTGGTAATGAATTAAACATGAATTTCCTTGGCCCCGGGGAAAGGCGAAGGGGTATGCCGGACTCCTACCGGCTAAAACCACTGGAGCGGTCATCTTCGACACCTAAGGGGGGCTCCAGGTCCCGGCAGGTACTGGCAAATTCTCCTCAAAATGTCAACATTTTGATTGAGGAGGAAGGCGTGGAAATCTATGGAGAGGCCTTTGTTCAGCAGTAGACCTTCTTTGGCTTATATCATGGATTCCGAGAAGAAGACAGACAGTGACGCGACTTTGGAGAGCCCTATGTTCAGCAGTGGACTGTTATGGGCTGATGATGATGAAGATTTCAGCTTTTAATAATAAATTAATGTAAGGATGTATTAATTCCTACACACAGTTGCCAACATTTAATTTATAAAAATCTCTGCAATCGCAGCTCTGCTGGTAGAAATTCATATCTAAAAATTTACTTTTGTACTGCACTGTAATTTGTCTTTGTGAATATGAATTATAAATACATCAGTTTCTTCACCATCATTCAAGATATCAGCCAGAAGGCGTCCACCGTAATGGCTTATTAATGTATTTACCAATGGCACTAAAATCTGTTATCACTAACTAGTTAATACAGTGTGACTCCTACGTTTGAAAAATATATCAAAATCTTATTTTGATATAGACTTATTTGTATACAAAAGCGCTAAGTCTGCTTACATTTTCAGTAACATCAGACCAACGTTGAAGTCGAAACATATTATAAAATAAATATATGAACAAACATAATTATAAAATGTATCTGAGTTTGTATGTGCACGAAACAATAAACTGTATCTGTCATTTGCTATGGGCGAGTCGAATCGCCCGATGATCCGCGCGTGCGCAGTGATTGCGAAGTATTGCGCGCCACCTATACTATCCGCATGCAATTGTACGTTCACTGCCCGTTTGAATTGTCTCAGGCGCATGGCTAAAGGCATGCGACTACAAGGGTATCAGTTATAAAGCATTTTGTGGTATGAAATAAGTGTTGTATGTGCAATAATTTAGGTGTGTGTATACGACTTGTTATAGACAGATTGAGCCGACATGACTCGACATGAATCGACTGAGCAGCAAAATCGGTAAAGTGTAGAAGAATGCTTTCTTTGAAAAGGCTTTGTTGTTGAAGTAATGAAGTATAGTCCGCACGTGAAATGTGTAACCATTTGAACAATGACAAATATAACACAATTCGCTAGGCGTCCCATTATTGCTCTAGGGAATTTTCTTGTGAACACTTCTCTCGAAAAATAATGAATTATGATGATTTAGCCGATGAAGCGATGTTCCTACAAAATAGCTAACTATGTAATTGGTATAAATATATTGCCATTCAACGTGGCAATGCTGCCAGTCTTCTGGGAACATTACCGGCTGACAGCGATGGGGAGGAGTACTTTGACGCCTAAATGTCTCCTTTTTTAGGGTATTTATATGTATATATAAGTTTTATCTTCAGTTATATTGTGTATATATATATATATTTGTTTGTAATCGTTAGTTTAATCATAAATAGTGTATATAATTAGTTTTAATGTGTATATCAATATTATAATAAGTTATTGTTACAAATAAATATCAATTTTTACTATGTAATTAAAATTTTCTACAAGCATTATCTATGCGCTTGTGTGTGACAGCGAAAGTAAGCATACGTTGTTTATGCGTCACACACGTGACTTGGGTTCCGCGGTGGTGATATTGGTCTGTGAATTCTTGATTCTAAGCTTTAAAAAAAATATAAATTTAATATACTCCGGGGTTACTAAAAGTATATTAGTTTTAAGCAGGGAAAAATCAGAAAATTGTCTAAGAAAGATGTTTAATATAATTAAATAAAGGTTTGATTACAGAACACAATTAATTTAAATATATTTACCCGTTTTTCTATACAGTTAAAGAAATATTAAAATATTTATGTCATGTAAACGAATCAAGTATATTTAGGTAATCTCAATTATTAGTCACTAAAATAAATTTGCGGTTTTTATTAGCTTGGCAACCATCTTCATTACTGTCGGATTTTCGTGACGGGATGCGCGCGGTGTGTGTCCAGATTAAGAATATAGCACCACTCCATCTCCTCCTGTGGAAGTCGTAAGAGTCGACTAAGGGACTCTTAACCAGAGGGATGGGCAGCAGCGTCCCTTTTGCTGAGCAGTAGCAATTCTGCGCTCACCAACCCGTTTGCCAAGCGTGGTGAGTATCAGCAAATTCCCCCCAAAATGACAACACAACACAAGCACCGGCCCCCAGTTCCCGGCAGCCCCGCTGTTCCTGGTCATGGTAGCGGCCATGGTAACGGCGGGGCAGGGGGTGCTAAGAATCCGCAGGTCCCTCATTAACAGCATAATGGCCATTGAAAGTGTGTCGAGCAGGGTAGCGTACTTTATACTCAGAATATCCAAGAGGTATTCGTTGAAGGTCATACAGGTCTACGCACCGACCTCGACACACCAAGATGATGAAGTAGAGAGTATGTATGAGGACGTAAGTAGGGCCATACATACCTCGAAGACACACTTCACTGTTGTGATGGGGGACTTCAACGCGAAGCTGGGCACTCGATGCGATGGTGAGTTGAGAGTGGGGCAATTTGGATATGGGCAACGGAACCCCAGGGGACAGAGTCTGGCCGACTTTTTGGAAAAGGAGGAACTCTTCGTGATGAACTCCTTTTTCCAAAAGCCGCCGCACAGGAAATGGACCTGGATGAGTCCCGATGGTTCCACGAGGAATGAGATTGACTTCATCATGACCAATAAAAGACAAATATTCAATGATGTCTCTGTGATCCACAGGGTGAAAACCGGTAGTGATCACCGAATGGTAAGAGGCACATTGAATATTAATCTCAAAGTTGAGAGGTCTCGTCTGATGAGGTCTACGCTCCGGCCCTCTAGTGCTCATATCCAAAACCCCGAGAGCTTTCAACTCGAACTCCAAAACCGCTTCGAGTGCCTAGAACATTGCGTATCTGTGGACGATTTAAATGGTAGGTTTGTAGAAACTGTCCAAACGGTTGGGTCCAAGTTCTATAAAACCTACCGTAAAGGTAGACCAAAAAAGTTCTCCGATCACACTCTCGACCTCATGGCAGAAAGACGCGCCATGACGCTGCAGTCCTCCGGTGATGCTGAAGCATACCGACTGCTCAATAGACGGATGTGGAAGTCCTTGCGTCACGATATCTGCACCTTTAACACTAACGGTGTTAAAGAGGCGATTGAGCGGAATCAAGGCTCCAAAGTGTTCGCAAGAGACAAGTCTATTGGGCAAAGTCGTATTATGAAGCTGAAGACCGAGGACGGCAGTGTAGCGTCGACTAAGCCAGAGGTTTTGAGAGAGATTGAGAACTTCTACCGGCAGTTATACACCTCGGTTACTATACCTACCATTAGCTCTGACAAAGACCCGCGAGCCAAACTAACCCGATACTATACCAAGGATATCCCGGACATCAGCCTGTACGAGATTAGGATGGCCTTGAAACAGCTTAAAAATAACAAGGCGCCGGGTAAGGACGGAATTACGACAGAGCTTCTGAAAGCGGGTGGCACACCGGTACTTAAAGTCCTTCAGAAGCTATTCAATTCCGTCTTACTCGAGGGCACAACGCCGGAAGCGTGGAACAGAGGTGAGGTGGTGCTCTTCTTCAAAAAGTAACACCCTATTGAAGAATTATAGACCCATCTCCCTTCTGAGCCATGTTTATAAGCTGTTTTCAAGGGTCATCACGAATCGTCTCGAGCGCAGGTTTGATGACTCCCAGCCTCCCGAATGCTGCAATGGAGGATGCCTTCAAGCTACTGGAGTGGAAAGGATTCGGCATTAACATCAATGGCGAGTATATCACTCACCTTCGATTTGCCGATGACATCGTAGTCATGGCAGAATCGCTGCAAGAGCTCAGCACAATGCTCAATGATCTCAATAGAGTTTCCCAACAGGTGGACCTTAAAATGAACATGGGCAAGACAAAAGTCATGTCAAATGCCCATGTCGTGCCCATCCCAATATCCGTTGGGAGCTCTGTTCTCGAAGTTGTTGACGAGTATGTGTACCTGGGACAAACTGTCCAGTTAGGTAGGTCCAACTTCGAGAAAGAGATCAATCGGCGAATCCGACTCGGCTGGGCAGCGTTTGGGAAACTTCGCAACATCTTTTCGTCAACGATACCGCAGTGCCTCAAGACTCAAGTCTTTAACCAGTGATGACATGTGGAACAGAGACGTGGTCACTAACAATAGGCCTCATAAGAAAGCTCAAGGTCACTCAGCGAGCTATGGAAAGCGCTATGCTTGGTATTTCTCTACGTGATCGAATCAGAAATGAGGAGATCCGTAGAAGAACTAAAGTTGTCGACATAGCTGAAAGGATTAGTAAACTGAAGTGGCAATGGGCAGGGCACATTGCTCGTAGAACTGATGGCCGCTGAGGCACAAAGATTCTAGAATGGAGACCGCGCACCGGAAAACGCAGCGTGGGACGACCTCCAACGAGGTGGACAGACGACCTGGTGAAGGTCGCTGGGAGTCATTGGATGAGGGCAGCATGTAACCGCTCGTTGTGGAAATCTAAGGGGGAGGCCTTTGTTCAGCAGTGGACGTCCTGTGGCTGATATGATGATGATGCGCGCGCGGCTACCAGTATCATTCTCACAAACGCGCCCAAAAGAATTAATTTTCTAGGTTTTATCGCAGATAGTGTTTTCTAGGAAGAGATATTTATGTACCCTGTATCTGTTTCGAAAACATTACTGTCACAACACATTAATAACTATTCCAATATTATTTTTTATTTAATGCCTCCATAAAAACTGTTGTTAAGTTTAAATATTTAAACATAACTGTCAAAAATTACCACTATCCCACAGGAATTGTACATTTTTCGGGATAAATAAGTAGCCTATGTTACTTTCCGGTCCATAAACTATATCTGTACTGTACTATAACACGTCGAAAGAAAGACATACCCACAAGCACATTGACGCATATATAATTTAAGTAGGGAATAAGGGGCCCGCGGTAATCAGTGTTATGTCGAAGCGAGAAAAGCCTGTAAGACAAAAATGCAAGCCCTATAACAAATCATTCATTAAACTGTTTTATTTTCGTATTAATGTGATGAATAACTCAACAAAACGGCATGCTTGTAACTTATAATAAACTATTTAAATAAAATTTTGTTATAAACAAATGTTTCGTAACCTAAACTATTTTTATCAAAGCCAACATACTAGGCGATCATAACCGTCCATAACACCATATTAGGACCACATTCTGGTTACATAACAACAAAATATTCATACAACATGGTGTTGCAAAGACGCCCACGCATCGAAGCTATTGTTTGTGCGATCGATATCTGACGGAAAATATTGTACAGTAATTGTGTGAAAGTGATTGTCAGTTTCAAGATGAGTATACCGAAGAACAATGTATGTATGATTAGTGTTATTGTTTGAGCATGCCTCACATGATTTCGTTCGCGTGATAATCTTACTATTTTGGAGAGTAATAATTTCACATGATTCCGGGAACTGTAATTGTTTTTATTTTTGACGCTATACTTTTTGGTGCCTGCAATGGGAATAAAATTAGGAGCTGCGCGCGTATACTGTCGCGAACTGGCGGCGGTATGAAATTAACAGTCAGACAGATTGAATAGTGTATATTAGGTTTCGACCATCCAAAGGAAAAAACGGTGGAACCTTTACAGGATCACTCGTGTGTCTGGCACAACCAATAAGCTCCGAATCTATTGGACTGAACTGTACCGTGTAACATATGAAATGAAAGGGCTTGTTGTGCGGCTCTCAAATATATATATATATATTATCATTTTAAATTATACGAAAATTTATCATTCCCCGTTATCTCCGGGTGATAATGGCAAAACCGTCCAATGAGCCCACAACACACCGATATTGATCGTTGTGGTGATCTTTGGTGGAGGCCTGTGTCCAGCAGTGGACTTCATTCGGCCGAAATGATGATGAACTTAGTGGTTTTGGCAATGCTTAAAGGAAATAACGCATTATTCCACTCGCTGAAGGTCTGTACACAGTCATACATTAAATAGAACACAAATTAGAAACACGAGAGAATTTTTCTTCTGAAGTACAGAATTTACATACTTCCAAGGAAAGTTATGTACACAAAGGAGGCTTTCTTACATAGCACACATTCTCCCAGTGACCTCTGCCACCCTAGTAATTAACGCGAGGTTACTAGGCTCCCAGCTCTTGAGATACTCTCCAAGCTAATTGCTAAATGGTGTAACTCTCGGCGTTTCTAAGTGCCTATGCATGCCTGATACTTATGTTACACGTCCATGTAAATCTTTGTCGTTGTTGCTTGAAATACATGCAATACATGAAATACAGTTATTAATGTTCTTTGTATTGCCCACTTGTTCTTTGAACTGAATACCAAATACTGATTTACTGGAATCTATCTCATTGCCACATTATTGGGACAAATTTGTTTATTTAAGTACCTATCTAAAAATACATCCATACTTCAGACGACTTTGCTTGTAAAAAGAGCTTCGTAGATTGAAATTAATTACATTATATAATGTAAATGTAAAAATGTAAAAATGTAATGTGAAAGTAAAGAAATAAGCATTGATTGCGACCATACTCGGATATCAGGGGGTTTACGGCCTCTTTTTTTATACAGCAAGTCGCGAATTTAAAACATGGCAAATGTGATTTTCTGTTTAGATTTTTTGGTATGATTTTCACCCGTTGCCTTGAACGTAGGGGGTTCGTAGAATTTTCGTATCACATTAATCGACTAAACCACTGATCTACCAGATCATAAACCAAAATAGGTCAACAGTTTAAGTGTCCGAAGTCGTAAAAGTCAAGCAAGGCAAACTGTTACCCTAGATACAGTAGAATAGCGGGTATAAAATGAATGATAGTACGCAATGAATTATAGTTATATTGCTATTGGTCGGTATGGATATGTATAAGAAACCCGATCTTATTTTACTACCTGTATCTCAAATGGCATTTGGTCCTAAGGTCCGCGGTTAAGAATAAGGCCATCCTCGTCCGTAGTAAATATTTTCACATCACAATAATTTTATTTCGTATGCAGCCAAAATACCGACGAATAAGACTGAAAGACTGGTCCAACTTAGGAGGCACTTTTTCCAACAATGCAATTCTATAGGCATAACATAGTTAATTGATTGATTGAAATACTTATTTCGATAAGAAAATATTAGTTTTCAATGAAGTTTTAGCCATAGATACTCACTTATTATATGGTTATATGGTTGTATATATATATAGATTATTTATATTATCATTTAGCCAGAATGAAGTCCACTGCTGGACACTGGCCTCCTCAAATATCACCACAACGACCGATATGGGTGTGTTGTGGGGTCATTGGGGGGTTTTGCCATAATCGCGACGCTTGGCAGACGGGTTGGCGATCGCAGTTGAGTTGTTAATGTACTCGAAGGACGCTGCTGCCCATCCTCCGGCTAATACCTTAGTCGACTTTTACGACACCCACGGGAGGAGATGGGGTGGTAGTAATCCCAACCGGCACCACACGGCATTATTATATGTATATTGTATTGTATAAATGATTATATGTAGTTGTATATATGTGCATATTATTTAAGTAATTTATGAAATATATAACCTTTTAGTATTATATTTAATTGTCTAGATACGCTAGTTGATTATATTAATATAATAACTACACCACGGACTAAATCCTTTGTCCTTTTCCATCTTTTTCTTATCCATCCAAATGTTGCCTGTAAGAAATCGCTAATAGCGATAAGACCGCCCATTGTATGTACAATAACTGTTCATAGAATGATTAATAATAGTTGTCTTTAAAATGGTGTACAATAAAGAATATTCTATTCTATGCTAAAGAATAAAAAACTACTTATCTTGTAAATATTATAAAAGGACGAAGGTTACAATAATGCCAGGTATATAGATCCTTCCAAATCGCAGTATTAATACTCTGAAATTATGAATAAGAGTAGAATAAACACAAAATCCTGTGTCATAGACGATACAATTTTATAAATAAATAGAAATACACAGTGAAATCATGAACACACTACAGAGCAGAGGCCTATTCTTATACAGAGAAGAAACGAGCATCGATAATCGATCATTGCCTGCGTGTTGGTGATGTCAGAACATTAAATCTTAGTTTCGTCCAGAGGTCCACGTAGGTTAGTGGTGTCATTGAATTGCTAAAAAGCATACGAGTATATAACATGGAGAAAGTTAAGTTGGTGCGTCCAGGTTTTGCATACACAAATCCGTCGTTATCCTTCTGCATGGCTATTCTGTAAGAACTCACTAGCAAACTCTCTTCTAAACCCGCAGTGAAATCTCTGATATAGTATTGTTTCTACTACTTTTCACTGCGGATTCTTATGTGAGTTTGCTTCACTAGCTAGCTCACTGCACTGAATCCGCAGTAAAACCTCTAATTTCGTATTGTTTTCACTAGTTTTTTTTTTTTTTAAACTTTGCCCCACAATAGGATTTCTCCTGTGTCGTGGGTGCGTTTACAGACATGAATTCCACATACAATACACCCAGACCCGGAACAACTATCTGCAGATCATACAAATATTTGTTCCGTGTGGGAATCGAACCCACGACCCGGAGCGCAGCAGTCGACTGTATCAGACTCAGAATATAGGAAAATATAAATATAGGAAAAAGTCTCTAATCTTAACTTAAAACCTAAGCTTGTATACTATATACCATAGTCCTTATTACGGAAGAATTTGATCACACGGATATTTTAGTATATATTCATACTGCTATGCGTATGACAGCTCAAACTTGACTTATCTACCTTGAACTGTTTGTAGTTTGTACGCCTTTCACTGTGTGTTTTGAATATCTAATGCTTTGGTTCACTGGGCAATTGTACTTGTAGGCTTAGAGAAAGGAACACGGAGATAGCGTTATCTGAAGTTCTAGTTGGCAATGTGTTAAAGTAGGAGTGTTGAGGGAGTAATGTCAAGTAAACACGGATCTCCTACTCCATTTATGCCGTGCCAATATCGCGTGCACCAACCAACTCACCACGTGGGTCTCGTAAAAGATGATGCGATTAGCCGGACGATGGCTAGCAGCGTCCTTCGAATACATAAGTAACTTAGCCGCTATCGTCAACCCGCCTGCCAAGCATGGCGATTATGGCAAAGCCCCCGCAATCAGCACACAACAAACCCATATCGGATTTTGTGGTGATCTTTGGGGGAGGTTTGTGTCCAGCGGTGGAATTTAGTCGGCTGAAATGATGAATCCATTTAACGAGTAAAAGTCAATAAATAAGTTATATGTTTATCATTTCAGCGCTTTAATTAAGAACAGTCAGTGCACTGTCTATTTCATACAAACGAACTTTTACTATTGTGTCATCATTCTGGGGGGTATTTGCCGATACTCACCACGCTTGGCAGGCGGATTGGTGAGCGCAGTTACTGTTCCACAGAAGAGACGCTGCTGCTCATCTCTCTGATTTATAGAGTCCCTTAGTCACCTTTTAAGACATCCAACAGAAGGAGATGGAGTGGTGCTATATTCTTACTCTGGACACCACACGGACGGACTCGCTTGCAATAACAAGGCGTAAAATAAAAGCGATTATTTTAGCACATTACATACCTATGCGATGCAAGCATTAAATACAATCAACTCGCTTCGATAACGTAACAATTAACATTGCACACTCCTGGACTACACTTAATACAGATTATTCTCTATGATTGATCGTTTATTCTTTCACAACGATTGTGCTGAGTTTTATAATTAAAATGATATATTTATATATGTACTTAGGTATTTATGCTCGGTATTACCAAACACGTAGGTACTTTCTAAATTAGATGGTGTCAGTATTGAAGTAACGGTTTAATCTTTAAACATCATCATGGTGATGTAAGCCTGGTGCATTTATGTTGGGTTCGACTTCCTGTCTAACCAAATGTAACGCAATACTTCAACTTTTAATTTTACATCGGTTTATAGTGGGTCACAGGTAAGTAGGATTAAGCGCTCCAACATACAACACGCCTGATCATCCTGACGTCACTATAAGGACGGCGTCGGGGGTCACAGGCTCGCATATTTGGGAATCTGCGTGCTCATACCAAGTGACCCCCAGGAAGACGTCGACGCGCACAATTAGAGCAATACACAAATAGCGGATCAATCTTTCTGTTTAATTAAGAGGAATATGGCTCACTCAGCGAGCTATGGAGGAAGCTATGCTTGGTATTTCTCTACGAGATCGAATCAGAAATGAGGAGATCCGTAGAAGAACTAAAGTTGTCGACATAGCTGTAGGATTAGTAAACTGAAGTGGCAATGGGCAGGGCATATTGCTCGTAGAACTGATGGCCGTTGGGGCACAAAGGTTCTCGAATGGAGACCGCACACCGGAAAACGCAGCGTGGGACGACCTCCAACGAGGTGGACAGATGACCTGGTGAATGTCGCTGGGAGTCGTTATCGTCGGATAAGAGCGGCATGTGACCGTTCGTTGTGGAAGTCTAAGGGGGAGGCCTTTGTTCAGCAGTGGACGTCCTGTGGCTGATATGATGATGATGATGAAGAGGAATATTATTTTTTAAAGAGACTACATGACATTGAGCAATCGTATGAATGGGCTTCAAGCACAATACACACATCACAGGATGAGCAGCAGCGTCTTTAAAGTACATTTATAACCTGACTGCGATCGCCAACCCGTCTGTCAAGCGTGGCGATTATGGAAAAACCCCCCAATGAGCACACAACATAAATCCATACCGGTCGTTGTGGCAATCTGTGGGGGAGGCTTCTGCCCTGCAGTGGACGTTATTTTGCAGAAATTATCTCATCAGCTTGTAAACGTCCACTGCTAAACATGGGCCTCCCAATGATCACTACAAAAATAAGAGTGAATAGGCATCTTCTGAGTGCACTCCTTCCACCATCATAGCAGACGGGACGATGCTTCTGCCCATCCTCTTGATGTCAACGTTCAGTCGCCTTTTACGGTAGCCATGGGTGAAAAGGGGTGATGTAATTTTTGCCGGGAACCATATAGAACTATTTACTATCACACACAGTTCTATTGAGTTATTCTATTTACACAAATAGTTCCTTGAATAAAATAGTGCAATAAGCTAAAAGTCGATAAAACTACAACACTACACACTTCAACACTATTGACAAAGTTCCTTTGCCAAAAAAAGAAAATAATAATAATTACAGCGGTCAAAGAGCACTTAAATTAAAGATTATATAGTTATAGATGCACAATAATAAGGAATAGTAGGTACATGAAGACAAAGTAAACGGATAAAGTTAAAACCACTTTCACGAATTCCTTTACAATACTTCTGACATACCAAAGAAATCTTCGTCCATTCATTCGCAAACAGATCGCTTGATGGATTAGAAACCAAGAGTTTGATAGAGCCAAAGTACTGCTGTACGTGCCGTACCGTGTTACACGCTACCTTTTATTCCAAATAATGTTCAGAGTAAAAAATGAAGTGCATGACACACAACACGTTTACAAGTACAAGACAGCGCAACCACACCGGATGGGCAATACCGCCGTTTTAGGAGCGTTAAGTACCCACGTGACTTTACGCAGGAACAAGAACACACGATTTTTCTTTTACGAACGTGGTTACTCTTCAGCGAGTAATAAGGGATTAAGAAGTCTTTAAATGCTTAGTGGGCAGGTCAAATATTTGAACCTAAAGCGTTAATGCATTTATTGTAAAGCTTATTGATAAACAGAATTGGCAAGGTTGAGAAAACAATTAGTAAAGCTAGAGCACGCCTATTGGGAGCGACCCACGGGAAGACAGCGGTGTGTATGTGGTCACGTACCACCGTGTGCCAGGCTTCGAGGCAATCCTTTACAATCCCCCGAGAGGTGCCTCGGAGGGTGGCCTCTTTAGAGTCGCCTTCCCCACTAGAGAGGGTAAACACTTTACAGTCATCCCCTCCGAGATGTGCATAAAGGCGCGACACCAATGGGTGGCTCTAGATGAAGATTATTTGAGTTCCTGGAGCCTCCCTACAGTGCCGAAGATGACCACTCCGTTGGTTTTAGCCGGTAGGAGTTTAGCAAACCCCTCCGCCCTTTCTCGGGTCAGAGGAAGAACATGATGTATTTCCACCGGATCAATAAAAAAAGGTTATCATTAAAAATAGATTCATCATCATCACTATTCCAGCCTTTCATACATCTACTGCTGGAAGTCCAAAGATTGCCGCAACGACCGGTATGTGTTTGTGTTGTGTGCATTAGGGGGTTTTGCGTTTTCGCCAAACCTTGCAGACGGGTTGGCGGTCGAAATTGCGTTGTAAATGTATTTGAAGGACGCTTCTGCCCATCCTCCAGTTAATCCTATAGTCATCTTTAACAACACCCACGAGAGCAGTTTTTTAAATGTATTATTTTACCGTGAATGTTTTGTTCAGCACCAACAGCTTGGCCATATTGAAACAAAAAGAGAAAATTAAACGCTTTGTCAGAAGTTTCGACCAAAAATTATAATTGTTGTTAAAAGCTGCAAGCACATTTCCCCATAGTAATCCTTTGCATTTAGGACTACTCCAGAATCAATTAACTTCTTCCAATTATATGCTTGGTATTTTTCTACGAGATCGAATGAAATAAGAGAAATGAGGAGATCCGTAGAAGAACTAAAGTTGGCGACATAGCTGAAAGGATTAGTAAACTGAAGTGGCAATGGGCAGGGGACATTGCTCGTAGAACTGATGGCCGTTGGGGCACAAAGGTTCTCGAATGGAGACCGCGCACCGGAAAACGCAGCGTGGGACGACCTCCAACGAGGTGGACAGACGCCCTGGTGAAGGTCGCTGGGAGTCGTTGGATGAGAGCGGTATGCGACCGCTCGTTGTGGAAATCTAAGGGAAGAGGCCTTTGTTCAGCAGTGGACGTCCTGTGGCTGATATGATGATGATGAATTGTATGAATTGTTATATATCTTTGCCCCTAGAAGATCGGAAACTCTAGGCTGCATCAGTGCTTGTCACATCAGTTCCGGTCAAAGACCCTTATGGTTTATACTAATACAAATGGGCTTATGTTTTCTTACCTTATAAGTATGCAGTTGCTCTCTTTCAACCTACATAGTGTATACTATGTGGGAGATAAGATTTCGTAATTGTAACGTTTACGTGTTTTGATTACACTTTCACAAAGATTTTCTACTACGCATATTTTATTGGTCCTTAAATACGGAAACGATTTGATACTTTACTTTACTTTATTGATATAATTAGGCGCATAGTGAATATAGTGGGCTTCATTTGCCATAATACAAATGCAAGGCCTTCGCCTCTTCTCATACCGAAAAGGCACGATCATTAATTAACACGATTTCTCACAGTGTGTTGGCAATTTCAGACCATCAGATCCAGATACGCTCACGATGTTTTCCTTCACCTAAAGTCAGTGGTCGTTGGTGTCTAACATTACCCGAGAAAGTACATTATGATTTATGACATAAAAAATCTCACACTGGTAAATGTTAGGTTTTGAACTCGTAATCTAGTTTGTAAGATGGCAAGGATGGAAGGCCGTAATCTTTCGGCCCACCATGATGCCTACTATTCGCCCTAGTTCTGTGAGAAAAACATTTCCTCTCAGCTGATAAACTAACGACTTAATTTGATTGTTATATATACATACATAACAATCAAATTAATATATATACATTACCAGCGTATTAGGATATCGCAGTCAATCCGTTACCCAATTCACCACACGGTAAATTAGGTTGTTTGTTTAAACAATAAAATAATTCTATCAGCTTTATATGTATAACAGTGTTTTCATAATGGCGATATGGTGATAATGGCGCATTTTGTATGTAGTTTTAGATCTCGCGCATACAGAGAAAGATCAAGAATATCTACGAACTAGAGTTGCAAGGTGGTCGGGATTTGTCTGGATTCTCCCGACGAGATATGATGTCCGGATTCCCGAAAATGTACAAATCTCCTGACAAACACGCTCAAGCTCGTAAATTGTATGCAAATAATTATAAAACACTTTCAAACAGATGACATCGCGTATATTACATATTTTATTTTTGTACACACAACACTGCAGTTTTCAACGTTAGGAAAAATAAACATCGATAATTGCTTTGTAATCTGTTTATTATCATGAAAAATCGAAAAAACCTTTTAAAACATTACTATTTAAAACTAATATTTTGTGCGAATATTTAATGATTAATTATTAAGTATTTTCTTAATAATCATAAATTATCTAAATTGATGGACTTTAAATTCAAAATACATGTGGCATTATAAAATTTAGTTTATTGAGGGATTTATTAAATAGTAACCCAAACATCCTATTTTACCCTCAGTTTATTGCATGTCGTCATAGTATTTAACATATCTGTACTAGGGAAAGTCAACACCCACCATAGAAAGTGTTCACGTATTACAAGGAGAACATAACAGTGGGACATTCACACGTGATGGGTAATTGTTGCCTCAGTTCCCCGTCGGGTGAAAACACCCGGATGTCGTAGATAGCGTTTTATCTAACTGGTTCACTAGTTTTTATGATAGCCTAGTACATTGTATTGTTCTAGTTTAAAACAAATACAGATAGAGAAAATTGTTTCAAATATTATGGCCATGTACATTCAATTTAAAAAAGAAACATGAAATATTGTATACGTAGGAAACTAAATAATATTCTATGCGTACGATGAATTGTAATTTATTCTTAAAGTTGGCTACTGCGTATCAGTTTCTGTAATATCAGAAGTTGAATATAATCCCTATATCTATCAACATCATCATCATACTAGTCAAAGGCCGTCCACTGCTGAACAAAGGCCTCCCCCATAGATTTCCAGAATGACCTATTCATGCCACCTGCATCCACCGACTCCCAGCTACCTTCAACAGGACATCTGTCCACCTCTTTGGAAGCTGTACCACGCTCGTTTACCGGAGCGTGGTCTCCCCTCTAGAACCTTAACCTACCTCCATGCTACATTTAATCAGTAAATCGTCGTCTAACAGAGATAGGATAAGTATCAGTACCAGTCATATTTGCACCGCTACCAGTACCAAAGGACCAATGGACATGGACTTATATTTTGTGGTCGCTTGGAACACCCGTAGTGTGCGATTGCAGCAACGTCACTGATGCTAATACCTCTGCGATCAGCAACCCAATGTATTCACTTCCTCGTTATTGGAGAAGCCTGGAGGTATTCGAATTGTCGAGCTGTCGGTATAGGTAGCTTTTGGTTGCAAAATCTTTTAGTGTTATTTGGTCCTTCCAACCAACTGGTTGACAATGTTCTCAGAATACTACCAACTGGACTTCATAATAAATATCTAAATAATGCCTGCAACAACATTTACAGTTCTACAAACATGTTCCCAGATCGCATGGAAATATAACACTGGCAAGACCGGTGCGTTTCCGTAGGTAACCCGTCAGTTTTAACGGTTTACTAAAAGAAATCGCTCTGTCATTCGTAGTCGCGCTATCTGAACCGGTTAATCTTAAGGGCGTACGGCTATTAGGGCCCGTTAACTAAACATTATTGTCTCAACGTGTTGCGACATGAACTATCTATCGGATCTCTGGTCATAATCAATAGTGGCTTCATAGTCCTGACAAATGAATGCTGGATGAGCCATTTTGGTTAGTTTAATATCTAGTTGTGCCTGCGTAAAAGCTCTTGGCTTTTTAAAATATTTTCTTTATTCGTTTCAAAAGAATCTGTTAAAGCGAAATATCCATGTATCGAGTCATTTTAGGTCTTTCATTTAGTATTAGTTAATGGTTATACCATTTTAAGAATGACTAAGAGCTTGGATAATCCCTTTCTACATCATATTGTACGTGAATTGTTATGTTTTGGCTAACTTTCACCAATTTTCATCTGTCTTTTCCACTCCAGGACACTATTTACAATATTTATACTTATGCGACTTCGGCGAATGTTAAAGTTATGTCGATAGCCAAAAAACAAAAAGTTGAAAAATCTAACACGAGTCTACGAGAAATTGGGTCCGTAGCATAAACAATGATATGCATGCAAAGTACCGAAGCACAGCACACACGAGCATCAAAGCACATAATCCTTTTACCTTTTAAAATAGTATATGTCCAGTTTAAACCCACATTCATACTTGGAACATTTATGTAGAAGTGATGGAACACACTAATATAGCAGTCTTACCCATGTGACCTAGCTCAAAATGCAGCTCCATCAATACACTAGGTCGACAAACTGTATCAAAACACCTGCTTCTACCAAGGCATCAATAATTAACAGAACACTTCCATACTCTGAATCTAGATAAAAACCC
Organism: Diloba caeruleocephala; assembly: GCA_947459985.1. Lineage (NCBI taxonomy): Eukaryota > Metazoa > Arthropoda > Insecta > Lepidoptera > Noctuidae > Diloba > Diloba caeruleocephala. The sequence goes on along the minus strand of OX381627.1, from coordinate 5,575,345 downwards.
AATGTAGCGCTTGATTCAATTGTCTCTGTTATCTCGATGGAGACGCAGCGGACGTGAGTTCGATGCCCAAACCGATCGAAGCTGGACAAAACTTTTTTTCTCGAAGTATTTTCCTGTCCATTGTGTTTTTAATCGTAAAGTCAATACACTGATGAATCAAATGATTACTTTTTGCGGTCGATGCGAATGAAGGTTCTATTTAGATGTTCTGAATCCAATATCTAGTAAGTATAGAAGCTAGTTAAGTTATATATATAAGTTAAGACTTATGTGGTTTATACATTATATATGGCTACCAATATAGTAATTTGCTAGCATTAGTGTTCCTAGTCATATAAAGTATAAGTATATTGGGTTCGCTACAATATGGTTTAGCGTTAATTAACTGCCATGGACAACGAATTATTATAATATTGTAATTCTAGCTTCAACATATTTTACCGCATGCCTTCTGTTTATGCATATCAACACTAACTTTACTCTTATATTGTGGACTAGCTGGGACACGCAGTTTCACCCGCCGTTTAATTTAAAAGAAATGGGATAGTTTAAAAATAATTTAGAGTACTTCGGCATAGACACTTGATATTGGGTATATATATTTATATATTGGATTTCATGAGTTTTAATTTTTTTACGCGGAACCCTAATTATTTTACTAAAATAAAAGTACCCTAAGTTATTCCTTATAATATCAGCTATCTGCCAGTGAAAGTCTCGTAGAAATCGGTCCAGTCGTTTCGGAGACTAGCGGGAACAGACAGACCGACAGACAGACAGACAAATCAATTAAAAATATTTTTTTGCTGTAGGTACACTATATACTTTCATTTGAATTTAGTAAAAATCTGTTATTTTGACATTACAAACAGACACTTCAATTTTATTTATTTGTATAGATGTACAGATGCGTTCACCGTCCCAAAGCACTTACTAACCCTGACTCATAGTCATAAATAATATCTGTAGGCTATACAATTGTTGTACTGATTCGGGAATCAGATCTTTGCTCAGACGGCGTACCACTCCGCCATTCATAATTAAGGGACTCTATTGTTTTTGAGCATTAGACTTGCCGAGTATTTCAGTATTTGCTTTTCTGTTAGATTTTTCAGCATTCATCCGCATCGACCCTAATTAAGCGCAGACTCTGATACCTGACCAAAATCATCAATACCCTACCGAGGTCCCTAGAAGGCGAGCCCCCCTCCCTTTCTTCGTATCGTCAAAGCCTCGTCGATCTTCCGTAGCCATTGCTTTAGGGAAGAACATTTTAGGTTGACGTAATGTAGACGGGTGATACGCTTCAAGCATAATAAACCTTGTATAAGCCACCAAGCAAGGCAGTGACACTGAGATCAGACCAACCAGAGCGAAACGGTCACGGTGGTGCATGAATGACGTCATAAGTTTTGAAAAATATGGCCATCTTACAATAATAGGTATGATTTTACGCCTATTTGGGAGAATCCGATTCGATTATAGCCAGTTTTTGTTCGATTATTTTTTCTATGTAATTATTATGTTAATCGATTAGTATGGATATCGATTTGTACATACAAATATACAAATTATTAATTATGAAATAAATAAGAAGTATGAAGAAGTAAGAAGTACTTCCTTGTATTGAGAAAAAATATTAAAGGGTAAGATGGTTTCCATGTCGTAAGTGATAGGTCACCCTTTTCCATCCATGGGTGTCGTAAAAGGTGACTAAGGGTTGAGGCCAAGAGGATGGTTAGCAGAAGGCCTCCGTGTGCTAAGAACAACATACTGCAATCACCAATTTGCCTGCCAAGCGTGGTTGTTATGGTAATATAGGGGTATGACCGCTCAATGTAGGTATCATGGCAAGCTCATGTTCAACAGTGGACATGTACAGGCTGATGAGTGTGTGTACTTTTACTCAAAGTAAAACTTGGACTATAGATACCTATTTTGAAATTAAGAATTAATATAAAAACTACTTTTCGACTAGATTTCCGCTAAAAGTAATCCACATAATATTAAAAAAGTAACAGTTAAAAATATTGTGACTACTTAATTATTAACAATTTTACTATGCAATTAACTAATTTACTACACACTTATGTATTGGTAGCAAATACATAACGCGTCCGACTACCAGGCAATCATAAATTGCCAAGAAATTAATCGATCATATTATACCTACGTACGTATCTGTGTAATTATCAATCAATTTAAGACTGTAAAACATTTAGCTAGAGATCAAAGTTGCGTGTTTTATACTTATAACGTGGGTGAAACTACTTAAATTTCTAATAGCGTAACTAAAATACAAATGCAGTTGTACATTATTGTTTATAAATATGATAGTCCTTATAACTATTACGATATAGTTATTTTTGTATATCCAGTAGTTTCAAAGCCGCATAAAAGTTTGCTAATGTAGTTATAAACTAAAGGAAATAGATGTGTAGTTAATAATGCTATATGAACCTCCCTAATTTCCTGGTTTCAAAATCGTGGAAACTATTTAGAGTTCTTTGTAACTTTTTGGTAACAAACCTTTTTAGTACACTTTGTAATATTGATACTCATTCAGGTAAGTACATCAAAAAATGAATATGTACTATTTATTATTTGTGAAAACTCGAAGTGTGTGTTCTAGTGTGAGCTCATGGTCACTCAGCGAGCTATGGAGGGAACTATGCTTGGTATTTTCTCTACGAAATCGAACCAGAAATGAGGAGATGCGTAAATGAACTAAAGTTGCCGACGGACTCGTAGCTCAAAGGATTAGCAAGCTTAAATGACAATAGGTAAGGCATAAAGCTCTTAAAACTGATGAGTGTTGAACGTTGGCGCAGGAAGTTTCTCGAGCTTAGACCACGCAGTATATGAGTGGATTCTGTTGCATTTACGAGTTTGGCTAGGTAGGTACCACCGCAGTCCCTCGGTGATGTACCTAAGGGCGTGGCACCAATGGGCGGGTCTAGTATGATCTTATCATACCGAGCGACCCCCGGGATTACAGCGGTGTGCATGTGGACACGTACAGCTGTGTGCGCAGCACAGGGCATAGTGAGGCTTCGGGGGAATTTTTTACAATCTCCTTGAGAGATTCCTGGGGTGGTGGCCTCTCTACAGTAGCCTTCCCTCAGCTAGAGGGGATGACCGATTTATAGTCATCCCCTCCGAGATGTGCCTAAAGGCGTGGCACCAATGGGTGGGTCTAGTGTGATCTTACCAGGACCTAGAGCCCCCCTTCGGTGCCGAAGATGATCGCTCCAGTGGTTTTAGCTGGTAGGATACCGGCATACCCCTTCGCCCTTCCCCGGGGCGAAGGACATGTAGAATTTCCACTGGACACCAATAAAACAGGTCCCACCGCAGTGCCAGATATTCTGCTGCTAAGCTTGTGGTGTATAAACTTCAAACATTACGGTGATCCGGTTTAAAAGGGCCTATAGCTAGTGAAAAACGAATGGCTCGAGGTGACGAGCGCATTGAAGTGCCACGCAGGACTTGGCCTGGCTAGTATTACAATTGTTATGGGCAGGCCTGATGCTTACTCCTACCACGCGAATGACCTGCTAGACTCGTCACTAGATAGTATAAATTAATGTTTAAAAGTCTTCAATATCAAATCAGACTTGTAATCCAAATCAAGATCGCGTAGAGCTCCGTAGACTCTGTGCTACGGAATCCGACGCGTACTTTCCGGGTTTTCTTGCCAAATATTAATGACAGTCTACAAGGAGATCTGCTTAGTGGTTATTTAGGTTAAGATATTCAAACAATTATAAACGTACGCTTCGAAGGTAAGGCACTGATGTTTTTACTCATTACTGCAGAGATACGTACCTGAAACAAAGAAATAAAAATTATTATGAATTATGGTAAACAAATGGTTGCTATGGTAGCTACAGTCAGCCACTCAAAATCGCAGGAAATTAGCACTCCTGTGGTGCCAGCAATTGTGTATATTTTGTTTGTGAGTGAGTAATTGTAAGCCGGGAGCCAATGCCATGTAAATAATACCATCAGCCCATCTTATCATATTATGCTGGACGGAAGGCTCCCCCAAAGATTGCCACAACGACCGGTATGGATTTGTGTTGTGTGCTCATTGGGGGGTTTTGCCATAATAGCCACGCTTGGCAGACGGGTTGGCGTTCGCAGTTGGGTTATAAATGTACTTGAAGGACGCTGCGGCCCATCCTCTGGCTAATACCATAGTCACCTTATACGACACCCACGGGATGAGATGGGGTGGTAGTATTATTTTCTTAAGAAACCGTTTTGGAGAGCCTCGTAGTAGATTGATCGATATGCACAATAGAAAAAAGAAGAAAGACAAGTTATAATTTCTAATTTAAGACACACAATACAATATTTTTATAAAACATATAATTTGTTGTCTATTTATTTTCGCGCTTTAGAAATGATACCTACTTCTTTGGGGTAACTATCATTCTTCATGGGGGGTTCTTTTTATTCCGCATTGCAATCATTTTCGTAAGTATGATAAAGAATAAAATTATGAAAGAAAGATATTAAATACAATTAATAAGCGTTTGATTAGAAACGTGTGGTGTCCCGATTAAGAATAAAGCACCACTCCATCTCCTCCCATGCATGTGTATAAGGTGACTAAAGGACTCTAAATCAGAAGGATGCCAGCAGCATCCATTCTGTGGAACAGTAGCCATACTTCGCTCACTAACCACCCTGTCAAGCTTGGTGAGTACTGTCAAAATCCAAAATGATGGCATAACGCTGGAAATCTGTGGGAGAAACCTTTGATCAGCAGTGGACGTTCTTTGGCTGCCATGATGGGGGGCACTCATAGCCAGTTGCACTCAATGATCGATGAACGATCGGTGAGGTAAAGCAACGCTCGCGCGGTCAATCTATGCATGGGTGGCGGCATAGTGGTATTTGATCTGAGCGTTCCCGTGCTTCAGAGGGCACATAAAACTGTTATCCCGGATGGTGTTATTGGACAGTGGTCGGTAAGTCAAGTATGAGGCCTTTGGACGGCTTGAACAACTCTGACTCAAGGTTGACCACTAACCACACGAAAAAAAGAAGAAGCTGATGATGACGGTGAGAGTTTATAGCCGGTATTGTTTTTAAAAAATCCGTGTGATGTCCGGATCAAGAATATAGCACCACTGCATTTCCCCCCTGGATGTCATAAAAGGCGACAAAGGGACTCTAAGCCAGAGGTATAGGCAGCAGCGTCCCTTCTGTGGAAAAGCAGCCATATTGCGCTCACCAACCCGCCTGCATAGCGTGGTGAATGTTGGCAAATACCCCCTAAAATTACGACACAACTGTGGAAATCTATGGAGGAGGCCTTTGTTCAGCAGTGGACATGTAGAAGGCTGACATGAATGAATGAATGAATGAATGAATGAATTGTCTAAAAACATCGCTCTTGATACTTATCAGGACTCGGCTTCTTAATGCATATTCAACATTCCACAGCTTCCTAATTAAGTGTCGTGAAGCAATAAACTACATGACTTCTCAGCTGCATTGAATTATGAAACAACAGTCTGTACGGGCGTTCTAATAGAAAGCAACTGTCGCCATTCTATGCTAATTACTAATTGTAGACACGTCAGCTGACTTATTAGTCGTATATTAGTCTCGTTGCCACCTGATCGGGATTTCTATGGGATTTAGAAGGCAATGTTATGTAATTAGAGACTTTTGTGTACTGAATTATTTCAGCTATGTGGCTTGTTGAAATGGAACGAATGGAAGATTATAGTGAAGTTTATGTTTACGTTCATTATAATCTTCACTTACTTACTTACTTACTTACTCACCATCTCCCTGTACCCCTAGTATGAGTTTCTTTTTAGAATCGAAACGTAATAGTAAACTATGCGTTAATTCTGTTATACGCTGCGATTGGCTCGCTTGAACTCGTCAACCAATCAGAGCACTGAACGCTCTAAACGTGTAGTTTACTACTTTACGTTGTAAAAAGGGGCAAGTCGCACTAGGGGTACTGGCCTGGTACCAAATATCTTGGGGTCAGCGCAGTATGGTTTCTCTTCCATTCTTCCCTGTCAGCTTCACCCCATCGTTTACTCCCTTTTCCGTCATATGATTACGCAATCCATCTTTAATTTGGTCTCCCTCTCCATCCATCAACATTCATATTCATCAATCTCTTACTCACATGCGTTTCATCTCTTCCCTCATCTAACTATTACGTCCATAGATAGAGCCAATTAAGTTGAACAAATTTCCATGATTAAATACTTGTCATCCTAATGTAAGTAATACGTGTGATAAAAAGAGAAATCACTAACCGCCCGCGCACGTCTTGAAGCGTTGCGTGCTTACAGCTATATTTACCTGAAACCATCTGGTTAACAAATGACGCTAACAGTTTTAACAGAAAATGGATTGTTACTTTAGTACGAAACGGTGTCATTCGATTATTTTGCTGTAACCAAAGCTTTGTAGATATCTCTTTCTTTCATATAACGTAGCGCATGTGGTCGTAAGTGGTAGTAATAGATTTTTTGTTTATGCTTAATATTATCTGTCTATAGTTACTTGGTCTTAGGTTACGGCAGTATGATTAATCTATAACGGGTGTAAGTGACGTCGTACGGTGTCCTGTCATTTGACAAAAAACGAATCACAAATTTTCATATTAAAAATAACGTTAGGTAAATTAATACTTGGTAAAGTTATCACTTTACAAAATATTATTTCTGTAAATACCTCACTTGACAATTATTCGAAAGACAACATTTCATCACATAAAACATCATTTAACAACCTAATATTTTTGTAATCATGTTAATAAGTAAAACGACGTAAAGCATAAATAACGTTTGACAAAATGCATTGCTTGATAATTCATTCAGTACGATATCATCAGTCATTGGTAATTGCTATTTTTACGCTACAGTTCACGGATGAGGTGATCGCTCGCAGTAGCATAATAATATCATAAAATAGTACAATAATCACGTATCGTATTTATCGTATCGTTTACGATACATTGCGTGCTCAAAAATGACAGAAACTGTAACCTATTATTACCGAGATAACCTCTTTTCTAAGTATTATTGATAATTTCAATAAAATCGATTCAGTTATATGGTAGTTAATGCCAAAATGTGAAATAAATAAAGTAGAACAATAAGTGAATTAATCCGCTTAAGATGCAGGGTGTATTTACACATCTAAGTAGAGGCTGTTACATTTTTTCCGCCCCTAACTCAACAATTTTCAGTTCCTAGTCTATTTTTTGCAATTCAACTATTTAGTTGAAACTGCTCTAAATCGTTTTTGGGCATATTTCTGAACTTATCAAAGCTTAATAATGTATGACTGTATAACACATTAACGTATTAACGTTACACAATAATTAAATAAAAAATATACCCGCTCCTAATTTGTCACCCCTAAAATCTGCCGCCTTAAGACTTAAGCCTTCTCAGCCTGCTGGTAAGAAGACTATAACAACGGGGAGATACCTATAGGCCATTGACAGCCAGTAACAACAACTGCGATTAACAGCACAACGTGTTCGCGAAGGGACAGGGTTTCGATAAATAGAAAACAATCACCCATCATCCATTATGGATTGGATCTACCGCGATCGATCGACTGCGAGCTGACCAAAGCCACGAGAGATAAATTCGTTGTCTCTACAAAAAAGTACACATCATCTCAGTTCGTATATTCAAACTAATCTTCTAGTTCCGGGTAAAAGGCATGTGTGTATGCGTGTACAAAATTAGATATAAACCATGCAATAAAGCTCAAAAACCAATCATTCACCACCAAAACACGTTTGCTATACTAAACACCATGTAAGTGGCATGACATGTAAATTCGCTGGAACAAATTCAAGGCTGCGTCCGTCGACACGCGATTAGTCGCAGAGTCTGAATTCTATACGAGCTTTATTTTGTGTGCATACGTTATCTGGTTTGTATGGTATTTTAGATACCTAGCTGTTGGCGGATATGAGAATTATAAGGTTTGTAGAGGAAAATGTTTTATAAAAAGTAAAAACTGTCTGGTGATCATACTTGGCGTACCAAAGGACCATTTTTAGAACCATGTTCTAAAATTCTCACGATGTGCAGAAGGCAAATAGAGGATCGAGTGATCATCAATTGCATAATCATTATCAATCGCATGATCATTATCAATCGTATGACCACTTTGTTCATTGCCATGGCCCTCGCAATCCCTCGAGAATCCTAGTACATAATTGCCATCCCACTATTGAATCTGATAAATTTCTGCAATGAATGGCCGTGATTAAACCTTATTAGTCCATATCAGGATCATACATTTTTCATCATTTCGGCCGAATGAAGTCCACTGCTGGACACAGGCTCCCCCAATGATCAGCACAATGACCGATGTGGGTGTGTTGTGTGCTAAGACCCCCCGTCTTGCCATAATCGCCACGCTTGGCAGACGGGTTGGCGATCGCAGTTGAGTTGTTAATGTACTCGAAGGACGCTGCTGCCCACTCTTCGGCTAATCTCATAATCGCCTTTTACGACACCCCCTGGATGAGGATGGGTTGGTGTTATTCATAGCTGGCACCACACGGCAGCTTAGTCGACACCAGACGGCAAAATATGGAGTCTAAATATCTTAAAAACACGAACAACTAGACTTGGAGGTCACACAAATATTAGTACCGTCCGGTGATCGAACCTTTGATCCGCAGCTCAAAAGGTAAGCGCTAAGCCACTGTACCAATAGTATTCGTTTACCACTAAATAATAACATGTAGAGCCCAGAACGTCGCAAAACAGGGTCAAAATCCGGGGGGGCCGCCATTGTGAAATTAAACGTTGGACCTAACAATGACGTGTTTCTAGCCTTTGTATTTAACTAAACAGTTAACCTTTGCAAATCTGAATGTTTCTATTGAATATTTCCATATTTAAGCTTGTATCGGCTGACTGTGCATTTCCCTGGGATTATACAAGGAAACCGGGTGCCTCAATAATGGGTTTTTTCGAAACAAGTCTTTCATAGTGTCGTTGGAGGCTTGAAGTTCTTTGACAATGTGTATTATGGTGTCGCTCAATGACTTTTAATAGGTCGGATCTTACGTCTATTTCCTATATGTCTTCCCTTGGGTTGCTGATGCATAGAGTGGGGACTGCGAACTTACTCTGAGTGACTCCCGGGAAGACCACGACACGCACGCGGGTAAAAAGCGCGCAGCAAGGTTTCATGGAATTTTTTACAATCCCTTTTATTTAGTGTTCTTAGTTTAATCCTCTTGCTAAGGTTGCTCCTGTTTTTCTTTTATGTAGGTATGTATGAAAACATGGATATATGTCAAGCTATAAGTATAAGCAAATCTCGGAAATACGGAAAGCTCATACTTACCAGGCCAGATCTTAGATCAGTCAATAGTAGAAATGTTTAGCTTGATTTGTAGCTGTGCGTACTTACCTATGTCCTAGTTGAATGTCCATACATTAAGCAATAATAAATTAGTTTTTACTTTCATATCAAAGAAGGATCTAAAAAAATACTTAATACAATTTTTCAGATATTTTTATAAACATAAAGGCATTGCACCTTTGTTTTAAACTACTCTTTGTGGCGACATCTGCGCCGCCACCATGGAACTTTTACATTATGCCTCGATCTAGGAATCTACTAGCTATACCATAGGTATGCTTCGATTAAAGTCGCTAGAAGCGGTGACCGTATTACAGTCATCCCCTCCGAGATGCGCCTAAAACGTGTGGCTGCAATGGGCGATAGAATCTTACGAGGACCTGGGCCCCCCTTTGGTACCAAAGATACCGCACCGGTGGTTTTAGCCGGTAGGAGTCCGGCATGCCCCTCCGGCCTTCCCCGGGGTGGAGGAAGTACATAAGGTATTTCCACAGGGTGCCAATAAAAAAGGTAGGCTTCGCTAAATGAAAGCCTATCTCGATAATAGCATAGTTTCCACCATTGCGTAAGCAAATAATCAAATAATAAAGTCCCATAAAAATAAAACTTGTTTAGGATCTGTGCTCGATGCGAGATCGGAACGTGGAGGTCACAAGAGAAGAATGCTCGGATGGATGAGACATTGAAACCCAGTCAGAAAGTCGACATTTAATGAAATGAAATATCGTTCATTAAAAATAAGCAAAAAATGTTCTTTTTGAACGTGAAACATAACCCATAGAGGTCCACCCTTCTCTGCTTGAACTGCCCTGCACTGCATGTTTAAACTGAGGAAAAATGGCAAGAAACTCCCCAGCAAGACGTTAACGTTATTTAAACTTTGCCCCACGCTTCGATTTCTACTGTGGCGTGGGTGCGTCTACAAACATGAATTTCACACACAATACACCCAGACCTGGAACAAATACCTGCAGATCATACAAACATTTGTTCCGTTCGGGAATCGAACCCACGACCCGGCAGCAGCCGACTGTATCACACATCACATGCGCCAACCGTGCCGTCAAGGCCTCCCGATGATCAGTACAATGAGTGGTCATAGGGGCTCAAGTGTGATCTTACGAGGACCTGGAGCCCCCCTTTGGTGCCAAAGATGAACGCTCCAGTGGTTTTCGACGGTAGGAGTCCGACATACCCCTTCGCCCTTCCCCGGGGAAGTTCATGAAGAATTTCCACTGAAGACCAATAAAAAGTGGTATTGCTATAAACAGGCTTGGTAGGCGGTGTCCCCAAGTCATTCACACACGAGAGGATACTACTACCCGAGGGAACTACATGTAAAATAATACATTGACATATTATCACAATTTTCCCGTTTAATTTTCAAATGTTGCCTCATCCATAATTTCTCACATCCATTCGTCCTACTTCTTCGCAAGTTTCGAATAACGGTCCCCTCAGTTAACTAACTCGATGTGATAACACAACTGGGCTACCATGGTACGGCCACCAATAAATGTACAGTGGGTGTGAATATATTTTTAGTGCGGTGAATATTATATGGGAACACTATTAAGTAGGTACTTGGTGATTGTTAGAGAAGAAAGTTAGTGGAGAAGACCGGTGGCAAAAGTAACAAGTCAATAGTACCTAACGTTATAATTATAATAATAATTTCAGCCGAACAGAGTCCACTGCTGGACACAGGCTTCCCCCAGAGATCACCACAATGACCGATATGGGTGCATTGTGGGCTCATTGTGCGGTTTTGCCATAATGGCCACGCTTGGCAGACGGGTTGGCGATCGCAGTTGAGTTGTTAATGTACTCAAAGGACGCTGCTGCCCATCCTCCGGCTAATCCCATAGTCGACTTTTACGACAACCACGGGAAGAGATGGAGTGGTGGTATTCTGAGCCGGCACCACACGGCGCACACACACACCTAAAGTTAGCGATATTTCAATTGTTAAGAAACGGTAAGAGGTATGCAGTTGCAGGGATATAGCCCGTAAGGAGCTCCATTAGGCTATCTAATCGGCTGTGCGCTCTGAACGGCGTGGACTACCTTTTTTTTTTTTTTTTTTTTTTTTTTTTTTTTTTTTTTTTTTTTTTTATTGGTGCCCAGTGGAAATTCATCATGAACTTCCTTCGCCCCGGGGAAGGGCGAAGGGGTATGCCGGACTCCTACCGGCTAAAACCACTGGAGCGGTCATCTTCGGCACGTAAGGGAGGCTCCAGGTCCTCGTATGATCACACTAGAGCCGCCCACTAGTGCCACGCCTATTGGCACATCTCGGAGAGGGTGACTGTAAAGCGGTCACCCCCCCAGGGGGATTGTAAAGGATCCCCCAAAGCGTCCCACGGCAGCGCGTGACCACATGCGTGCTACCGTCTTCTCTTGGGTCGCTTGGTGTGGGCACGCAGATTCCCCAATCTACGCACCCGCGAACCCAGAGGTCCCCCACCTTATAGCAACGGCAGGGGTTTTCAGGCGTATCGGAATTAGGCGCCAGGGCGGTTGTTACCCCGGCGCCGTCTCCTTCTTCTTCGAGCGGGATCGGCCCTCTCCCGATCCCGCTCTGCGGTCTCCTTCTGGAGCATGACGCTCTCACAGAAGGAGACCACTGCATTCCAGTTTTCGTGCTCTGCCAACATAGCCGACACTACTGCTGGCAGAGAGAGATCTTGCCCGATCCGATCGACCAGGATCCGCCGCTCGGCGGCCCACGCAGGGCACGCCTCGAGCGTGTGCTGTGCGGTGTCCTGGTCGCTATCACAATGGTGGCATTGTGCCGTGGCCTCGCGTCCTATCCTGTGCAGGTACGCACCGAAACAACCGTGCCCGGTGAGCACCTGCGTCAGGCGATAGGTGACGCGCTCGCTCCTTCTGAGCCAGGCTCCGAAGAGCGGCAGGACGGCCTCGACGACGCGCTTGGTCGCAAATTGCATCCGCAGGCGGTGACGCCACTTTACAAGTGCGCGTCGGCGAGCTAGCCGCCGCAGCCTGTCCAACGCCCCTGGAGGCGCGTTTTCGCCGCTCTGGCGGAGGGAGCGTGTCTGATCGTAGACCCACGCATCCATCTCCGCCAGGATGTCGAAAGGCGGAAAACGCGCCAGGAGAGTTGCCGCCTCGTAGGACACCGTTCGGTATCCTCGTGCGATCCGGATAGCCACTCTGCGCTGCAGACCGTGAATTTTGGTTCTGCAGCGCTGGGCACCTGACAGTCGAGCTGACCATACAGGCGCCCCGTAGAGGGCCACGGACCGCACAACCCCTCCGTAGAGACGGCGAACTTCCTCACATGGTCCCCCGAGATTGGGCAGCAGCCGGTGTAGTGCACCCACTACCCTCTCGACTCGGGGAACGAGGCGCTGAAAGTGCTCTTCGAAGCCCCAACGACTGTCCAGGGTGAGCCCCAGGTATTTCATGTACCGGCCCACCCCGATTCGCGTGTCACCAACGCGTATCCACGAACTGGGTGGTTCTCTGCTTCTTGGCAGTTTGTGGAACCATAGCGCCTCGGTTTTTTGAGGCGCTATCCGCAGACCCAGGGCGTGGATTTTGGCCACGACAATTGCCACCGCTTGCTCTGCAAGCCGGATGGTTCCCTCGAAGGACTCCCCGCTGGCCAACACCAGAGTGTCGTCAGCGTAACAAACTAAGCTGACGCCAGCAGGGAGAACGACACGCAGGACCGCGTCGTAGGCAAGGTTCCATAAAAGGGGGCCGAGAACTGACCCCTGCGGAACCCCGCACGTAATCTCCCTCCGCTTTACGCTACCGTCCCTACCCACGAAGCGAATGTGCCTATCGCGCAGATAGGCCCCTATGATGCCCTGCAGGTAAGGCGGACACCGATGATGGACTAGTGCCGCCCTAATAGCGCCCCACGGGATGGAGTTGAAGGCGTTGACGATGTCTAGACTGACTGCCAACGCCACCCCACCCCGCCGAGACACTGCCTGTTCCGACAGCGAGCGGACGCGAAGAATCGCGTCAATGGTGGACCGCCGCTGCCGGAAGCCATACTGACTTTCGGCCAGGTCGGGGCCAACTCGCGACAGGTGCTCAACGAGTCTTCGGGTAATTATTCTTTCGAATAGCTTCGAAGCCTCGTCAAGCAGGCAAATGGGACGGTATGCAGAGGGAGACTCCGCAGCCCTTCCTTCCTTCCTCAAGAGAACCAATCCGGCTTCCTTCCAGCCGGACGGGAACACGCTACTACGGAGGCAACTGGTGAACAGCCGCCTCAAGCGGTCCCCAAGAGACTGCAGTGCATACACCCACGCACGGCCCGGAATGCCGTCCGGACCCGGTGCAGTGTTGCGACTCTTTAGGCGGCCAATGGCTCGGCCCAGCTCCCCTTCCGAAACCCCCAACTCCTCGGCCCAGTCCGAGGCAATCGGGGGTGGAGAGGGACCAGGATGGTCCCGGACCGCCGGAAAGAGCGTTGAAAGTACTCCCTCCAGCAAATCCGGGGCCATGGTTTCGGTCACGGGGGGGACATAGGGGCGTAACTTGCCCACTACCATTCGGTAGGGTCTCCCCCACGGACACCTGTCCAGTCCCTCCAGGAGCTCGCTCCAGGACCGAGCCTTCGCCTCGCTGATGGCGGTCTGAAACGCCAGCGTGGCCGCCCGGTAGGCCGCATAGGCCTCGTCAGTCTCTCCGGCTGTGGCGCTGTGTCGGCGTCGGCTTCGTTGGTACCGGCGGCGGGAGGCCAGGCAGACCGCGCGCAACTGCGCGATCTCATCCGACCACCAGTACACTGCCGTACGCCGGGAGCGCCTGGCCCGGGGCATGGATGCGTCGCATATTGACGTCATCGTCTCCCGGAACCAGGACGCTTCCTCCTCCGGATCGGGCAAGATCCCTTGATCAACCTCTGGCCAGGCCGCGACGTTGGCAGCTGCGACGAGCAACTCGCTATCCAGCTGTGTGAGGGCCCAACGCCGCGACCGTGGGCTGGGACTAGAACGGCTCGGGCAAGGCGTGCGGAGGGCCACGTCGAACATTATGTGGCGGTGGTCCGAAAGTGTGACCACCTCCTCCGCTACTCGCCAACCCGACACCATGCGGGCCACAGAAGGAGCCGCCCATGTCAGGTCCACGACCGACTCCCCCTGCCACCGAACGCAGGTGCTAACGGACCCCCGATTCAGCAATCGGAGGTCAAGTGACGCCGCCCAGTCTTGCATTATCCTCCCCCTCGGCCCGTCCCGACGGTTGCCCCAAGCTCTAGAGTGAGCATTGAAATCCCCCAGGACGAGCACTGGACGGGGCAAGCACTTACAGCGAATGCTGCGCGCCACCCCGTCCAGGTATCCCTCGAAGTCGACGAGGGACACGTTAGGGGAGATATAGCAGCCCACCACTGCCAGAGGTCCCCATTCTACTACGACAAAGCCCTGCCCCCTGTCCAACAGGGAGCAGAGCGGCTCACCTTCAGCTCCAGACCAATATATAGCAACGGAGTCCCCGGCGTCCCCGAACCAGCGAGGGTGTTCCTGGACGCTGTAGGGCTCCGCCACAACCGCCAAGGCAACCGACCACTCCGCAACAGTCTGTAGCAACAGATTCTGCGCGTTGCGGCAGTGGTTTAGGTTTCCCTGGAGGATCTTTAATTGGCCTCCATCGCCTCCGGTGAGCCGGAGCGTGCGACCGGTGCCGCCGGCGCAGACTTCTTCAGCTCCTCGGCCGAGGCAGGGGGGCCTGGTTTTCCCCTCTTGCTCTTCTGGGCTGCACAAGATTTGCAGCCCAATCTGTGCTCGGCCGGGAGGCCAAAGTCCGCACACAAAGGGCAGTTTTTTGTCTGCGCCTGGCATTCCCGAATTTTGTGGCCCTGGCCGCCACATCCGTAGCACCGGTCGCTCCGGTCAACCCCCCCGTGTATGGTGCACCGGAGGCGCACATGCCCGAGTTCGAGGCATCGGAAACATTGTAATGGCCGTGCCGCCAACACCTCGACCCTGGCCGACGTCCAACCGACGCAAATACGGCGGGTAGACGCCAGCTTCTTGGCCGCCTCCAGTGGGATCCGGACCCAGACCGTGCCCAAGGACATCGGTGAGCGGCGAATTTCGCCCACCCTTACATCCTCGGGCAAACACGCCGTCGCAGCCACTATGGCATCTGCGATCTCCGCTTTGGTAACGGCGTCATCCAGGTCCAGTACCCTCAACTCCGCCATTTTTATCGGACGTGCAATATGCACGTCAAATATGGGGGTGAGCACCTCCCGCATTTTGCGTGCCAGGCTATCGGCCTTGGCGCCACCATCCTCGCCAGCGACAGAAAGCACCATTCCGCCGCTGACTGACCTCTTGATGGTCACGGTGTCCGGACCAATGCCGTGGTCGGCGAGCTTAATATTTCGCCGAGCCGCGGCCATGACTTCACCCAACCTTGTGTCGGGTGAGCCCTCGGGCACCGTGACCGTTATGGCGGCCGATGCGGGAACCTTGGGGAGGTTGACTTTCCCCTTCCTTCCTCTCTTTCCGCCCCGTTTTCCGCGTTGTCTCCCTCCATTCTGGGGAGAAGATTGCGCAGGCTCTGCAACTGCGGGTTGTTGGGCCTGAGAAGGCCGGGGCTGCCGCTTCTTTTTGCTTGCAATGGACCACCCCTCAGTGGTGTCCATTGCGGACTGCGAGGACTCGGGCTCAGTGGCTGCTGGCTGGATTGGCGCGGATCCAGTGGTCGCCGCAGCCCCGTCAGCTGTCGCCTGCTGGTCTGACTTTCCGGTCCCCTTTGCCACACCACGACCCCCGCTCTTCCCTTTCGATAGGGCTGGTGCGGTACTTTGCACCTTAGCGGGGGCCGCAGCCTTCGCCGCGCTCTTTGTCGCCCCGGCAGCGGCCGCATACGTGGCCGTCTGTAGCTGTCGGGAATCCGCTGCCAGTGGTGGGCGCAGGCGTTTCTCCGGCGGGAGCCGCACAGCTAGGGCCGCCAGTTTGGCGTCCATCATCCCCCCGACTTCGAGGACAATGGAGCGCCGAAACTCCGCCTCTGCATCCGGCGGCAAGAATGCCGGAGCGACACAGTCCTTAGGCCTCGCAGTACCGTTGCCCTGACGACGAAGGAGACCCACCTCCGTCGTCAGTTTCGCTATCTGCGCCGAGAGGCTGGCGAGTTGAGAGCGCAACTCAGCGTTCTCTCTCTCCAGCCTTTCGACGTTAGATTCCTTTCCGGCCTTTTTGGCCGACCTTTTGGCGTCAGGGGATGACCCGACTGACGCCTTCGGAAGGGTCCGCTTGCGGCCCTCTGCACCTAACACCATGTTGAGTGAAGCGTGCGAACCCCGAGGGTCCAAGGACTCCTCGGAGTCGCTCACCCCACCCAACAGCAACGGCGTACCCGGACCCGGCAGTGACGCGACCGCACGCTGCGCACGCGCACTGGCGCGCAAGTTACGCGCGCTGGCGCGCAAGTTACGCGCACTGCGCGTCCAGGTACCTGAACCGGACACGGAGCCGATATCCGACTCCATGTCCATCTGGACGCTGTCGGACTCCGACAGCGAACCAACCTCACCTCCCACTTTCTCTGCCTCCACCTTCTTCACGTGTTTTATTTTAAGTTTTGATGTTTCCATGTCTAGACCCACGAGTATGGGGGAAATAAATGGTCGACCCGGGCAGTGCCCCCTGTACCCGGGCAAGCGTATCCCATCTTCAGGTTCCGCCAGTCCTGGGGTTGCGTGCTCGCGACTGAACTTCCCATCAGCCATGCACCCCTCGCCGCACGCAAAGCTTGGGTTCGGGGAATTTTTATAGAGGCCTTCTTCCTCGCGATCCGGGCGGTTAAGCCAAGATCCTCGGTCCCGGTCGAAGCCGCGAGACGTGACCACGACACTCCAACCGAGGTTACGATATCGACGGTGGCAGGGAAGGGGATTCCTCCCACTACCTGCTCGGGGCAGGGTGAGTGCACACCGAGCCCGCCGCTAGCCCGCCCATGCTCCTCCGAAAACGGAGGAACACCATACGGCCTACCTACAGCCCACAAACTGGGCCCATCCCTGTCAGAATATTAGCCACCGGGCAACAAGGTCCTCCAAAAAGTGGAGTAGTTATTGCCCGGTGCCCAGGGTGCACCGGCCCGACAACTGCTCTTCCCCCCGGACGTATCAAGAGGGACCAGCAGCCACCGAGCGCACGTGGAGGTTTCCTGACCTAGCACCCCGGCGTGGACTACCTACCTACCTTTTTTATTTAATTGGTGCCCAGTGGAATTTTTCATGAAATTTCCATCGCCCCGGAGAAGGGCGAAGGGGTATGACGAACTCCTACTCCTACCGGCTAAAACCACTGGAGCGGTCATCTTCGGCACTTAAGGGAGGCTCCAGGTCCTAACATACCTTTACCTACACCAAACCATCGTCATTTTTGCAAATCCAAAGTAAACTTCCAAATTTTTAAAATCATTTTATTAGTCATTATAATACAACACTTTTAAACGGCTTACATCGCTTACAGCTTTTTCGAAACGGATCTTTTTGATCAACCTCAACTCCTCGCGAAAGAGAACCTTATGAGAATAATATGTACCAAAAATGTATCGTGAGGCTATTGAAATTAAAAAACATCTTAATTTCAATAGAGAAGATGGTTGGCAGGTATGACCAATTAGGAATCCTGTTATTACACAATAAAAACATTAAGACACTGTGACTGATTAAAGCGTGCAAGAAAACAATTTTTGATTAGTTTTGTACGGTACACGAAACAACTTAACGTCACCTTAGTAATCCTGAGACGTCGAAACGTCAGGAAAAACAAAAATCTATAATATACGCGATGTAATCCGTTTAAAAGTGTTTTATTATAATGAGTAATAATTGTCGACATAGCACAGCATAGATTAGTAAACTGAAGTGGCAATGGGCAGGGCACATTGCAGTTCTACACTGATGGCTGCTGGGGCACAAAGTTTCTAGAATGGAGACCGCGCACCGGAAAACGCAGCGTGGGACGACCTCCAACGAGGTGGACAGACGACCTGGTGAAGGTCGCTGGGAGTCGTTGGATGAAGGCGGCATGTAACCGCTCGTTGTGGAAATCTAAGGGGGAGGCCTTTGTTCAACAATGGACGTCCTGTGGCTGATATTATTATTTCGGCCGAATGAAGTCCACTGCTGGACACAGGCCTCCCCCAAAGATCTCCACAACTACCGATATGGTGTGTTGTGTGCTCATTGGGGGGTCTTGCCATAATCGCCACGCTTGGCAGACGGGTTGCTGATATGATGAGTAATAATCCCGAAAACTTAACACATACCATGTTTTCATTAGTCTTCCGTTTACAAATTCTAAATGAAATAACAGCCAATAGGGTGCCGTGTGGTCACGGCTCAGAATACCGCCAACCAATTTCATCCTGTGGGTGTCATAAAAGGCGCCCATAGGATTATTCGGACGATGGGCAGCAGCGTCCTTCGTGTACATTTATAACTCAACTGCGATCGCCAACCCGTCTGCAAGGCGTGGCGATTATGGCAAAACCCCCCAGTGAGCATACGACACAAACCCATACCGGTCATTGTGGCAATCTTTGGGGAAGCTTCTGTCCAGCAGTGGACATTTTTCGGCTGATGATGATGATATAATAGTGTCTTACAAGTTTTGATACATTAATAAAAACGAATAAACAAAAAAAAAGTTTTGATACATTAACTTTGGCATAAACTTTCAACAAACGACTTCCCACTTTCATAGAAAGCTTTGTTTTCGTTTCGAGATTTCTTCTTTCGAAAAACTTTCAGGCGATAACGATAAAGAAAATGAACTGAATGCTGATGTGATCAAATGCGGAATGTGAGAGCCGGAAAACAAGGCCTTGTCAAATATACGTAACGACCCGTACAAATAAACATCTGATTACAATATAGAGTTATAGAGATAATTAATCCTCAATTCTTGTCCATGTGATGTCCGAATTAAGAATATAGTACACCCCATCTCCTCACGTGGATGTCGTAAAAGCAGACTAACGGCTGAAATTAATAATCATCATCATCATCATATCAGCCACAGGACGTCCACTGCTGAACAAAGGCCTCCCCCTTAGATTTCCACAACGAGCGGTCACATGCCGCTCTCATCAAACGACTCCCAGCGACCTTCACCAGATCGTCTGTCCACCTCGTTGGAGGTCGTCCCACGCTGCGTTTTCCGGTGCGCGGTCTTCATTCGAGAACTTTTGTGCCCCAACGACCATCAGTTCTACGAGCAATGTGCCCTGCCCATTGCCACTTCAGTTTACTAATCCTTTCAGCTATGTCGACAACTTTAGTTCTTCTACGGATCTTCTCATTTCTGATTCGATCTCGTAGAGAAATACCAAGCATAGCTCTCTCCATAGCTCGCTGAGTGACCTTGAGCTTTCTTATGAGGCCCACTGTGAAGTAGCTTGAAGGCATCCTCCATTGCAGCGGTGAACAGTTTCGGGGAAATGACGTCCCCCTGTCTCACACCTCTCTGCAATGGAATTGCCCCCGTGCTCTGTTCATGTACTCGGACCGACATGGTGGCGTTTCTGTATAAGCACTTCAACACTTCAATGTACCGATAGTCAATCTGGCACCGCTGCAGAGATTGCAGCACTGCCCAGGTTTCGATCGAATCGAAGGCTTTCTCATAGTCCACAAACGCCAAGCATAGTGGCAGATTATACTCCTCGGTCTTCTGTATAACCTGCCGCAGCGTATGGATGTGGTCTATGGTACTGAAACCTTTTCGGAAACCGGCTTGTTCGGGAGGCTGGAAGTCATCAAACCTGCGCTCGAGACGATTCGTGATGACCCTTGAAAAATTAATAATGAATCTAATCCAAAATCTCTGTCACTATTGTATACTTACATAAACAAAATACAACTGTATTATTATTATTTAAAAGAAATAACGGACGATAACGGACTTAGCAATTATTAATTATAACAATGACTTGGAGATACAAAACAAAATATTCTTGTGGATTGCAAATACTTGTTTGTTTTTGCGTACCAAAACTATATTTACTTGGTTCATGGTATGAGTTCCTAAAAATAGTACATGCGCCAAGAAGTTATTCTTCTTCTCTTAGATTATGGCTTCTGTAGAGTATCTTCCACAATTTCGCCAATGTCAAGTATAAGGCAACGTCATACGGTGTTTAGAATAATGAATCTTTACATATTCGTAAAATATTTCTCAAGAATGAGAAAATCTATAAAATATGTCGGCAACGTCATACGGTTTTCAATTGTTTCTTTTCTCGAACCGTGCCAAGAAGTTGGTACGTCTTATAAAATCGCTGCTTATATTGGTCAAAAGCGGGCACAAGCTGTCACGTGGTCTATAAAAATCAGCCAGTGTTATTCATCATGTAAACGATGGAATTAGAATGAAGTTACAGACGAGACTCACGCTGCAATAAAATCATCTTGATTTTCTAGTTTAATATCAAACAATCGCGACCCACTTCAGACAGTTTCATTTTATTGCAGTTAACGCAGTCTAACATGGACAGTTGCAAAGGAATTAGTAGTTAATTACTCAATACATTGCCTTATTAACTTTACAGTAATTGTGGCTTGTAGTAACTATTTGACAGTATGGTTGGCGTAGTGGCTGAGCCACTGGCTTTCTTCGCTACGCGGTGTGGGTTCGATCCTCGCATGGAATAGATAGGTATTTGTATGCTCTGCAGATATAATAGATTGAAGCAAAACATTGCTATAAGTATAGGTTAACTTATTTTTGTAATCAAAGCTGAAGAGACCTTGCACAGAAAACGTTGTTCATTTTTTTTAAGGCAAGGTACAGTATCTATTCTGCCTTAATCCACAATTACAAATTATCTGTTGAGTTTTCCCAAACGTGACAAAACCCTTCGCTTGACCTACAGACCTGGTCCATCTGGGTTAACCTGTAAATGTCTGTAATCGTTGAGTCATCGGCCTATGTATAGCACAAATTATTGGTCAAAAATACCCGTTTGCGAAAGTTGCATGCTGCAGTTTTTCACTGATGTAGAGCTATGCATAATAATATGCTTGGTCAACGGTTGAATTGAATACGATCTGCTAAACTCTGAGGGCCAATTCTCGTAATTAACTTTCACTCATTTAAACTATGACTGAAAGTTGTCTAAACTGTGATTAAATTATTAATTGGTAAAAATTGGTATTCTGCTCCTCTTCAGTCCGATTTCAGTATGATCTCAATCTAGTCTCATTTCAATGTCAATATTGTCGTTTATGTAATGATAATTTTACTATCTGTATAGTACAAAATGTTAGCAGAATACCGTTTTGACTTCGATCAATTATTGATCCATTTTCAATCTCATCACAATATAAGTTCACGTTTGACGTTGTTTGTTAGTTTAGGCGAATACCATTTTACGATATTGAGACTAGATCGGAATAATATTTTGGAAAAACAAATGTTATTTGGCTTTCTGTTATGTATATGTAGGGGGTACCCATTCGATGATCATCATTAATTTTGACGGCCGGAGGCTGAGCGATTGGTTTTCTGCGCCACGGGTCTCGGTTCGATTCCCGTAAGGAACAACAATTTATGTGGTGGTGTTTATGCATGAGGCATTTTAAGGAGGCATCTGTAAAGAATAAATAAGATACAGGTTTATGAGGTCTTCCTCAAAGACCTCATAAACCTGTGTTGTATGTACGTCTTCGTTACATTGGGAGTTTTATTTATAAAAATAAAATAAAATTCTGTGCTTTGCCCAATTAAATTTACATAATGAATTTAATGTGTGTGTGGTGCCGGCTCAGAATACCACCACCCCATCTCCTCCCGTGGGTGTCATACAATTCGACTAAGGGATTAGCTGGAGGACGGGCAGCAGCGTCCTTCGAGTACATTAACAACTCAACTGCGATCGCCAACCCGCCTGCCAAGCGTGGCGATTATGGCAAAACCCCCCAATGAGCCCATAAGTCCCATATTGGTCATTGTGGTGTACTTTGGGGAAGGCATGTGTCCAGCAGTGGACTTCATTTGGCCGAAATGATGATTGAATGAATTAAATATCAATTTACTTGGACAACGGCTGACTTAGTAACCATTGACACACCGCTCTATGAAAGACCTGTAAACATGCAGTGCGCATCCAAAACACTTGTGTGGCTTGTTTTGGGTACTTAATATAATAAAATATATAAGAAACTTTGATTGACATAAACATTCATACCTAAGAGATCAAGTTGAGGCGTTAGTTCGTATTGTCAAAATATCTCCATACATGTACCTAAATAGGCTTAAATCCCACCCCTCTACGAATTAAATGTGTGAATTGAAATTATATTCCCGCAACAGATTTTCTACCGAGCATAATAGTCAAGATATCGATACAATTTTTAACTCAGATACTGAGCCACAACATGCTTACATTTTCGAAGTACACCATACCATTTCCGCACTTGTATAAAATGAATACATAAAATCACAATCAAATTCGCAATGAAGAGCAAAATAGAATACCGGTCGATATGCTCGTTGGGGTCATATGCGGTTACAGCGTAATAACATAGTAGGTTTAAAGGAATTCCTTAGGCACTCAGGGGCTGGGAATTCCCGGGAGATTGTTGATATTATTAGGAAGATCTTTCCGGTTCTAAGGTATTTTAGGTTGAGTTGTATCTTTATTATAAAAAAATAAAGAAAGTTAATTAATTTAGATAGATAGGGCGACACATACTACTTACGGAGAGCATAGATGGAGTAGATAAAGTAATACAAAATAAAAACAAACCATTAATAAACATATTGAGAACATACAGCAATACATCATCATATCGGACATACAACGTCTATTACTGAACAAAGGCCTCCTCCATACTTTTCCACAACTGTGTCATCATATTGGGGGGAATTTGCCAGTACAACTGATTAAAACAATAGATGCAATATGAAGATAGCAGAATACCTGTATAATTATATAACACTTAATTTACTATGAAATAAAATTAATGATAGGTGGTGTGCGTCGCTATACCGATCAAAAGGACATTGCTCAGCCTAATGCCGCATCGCAGTTAGCGGTGCATCTCGTTCTTATTCATAATGCATTGGACATGCCGATGCAATTGGTACTACATATTGAACCCGTTAAAATTAGGATTGCCAGGCGAGAAAAATGAGAAACCTATCTTGATCAAAATTGCAATATGTCGGGAAATTGGCATTGTTGTTTAGATAAATAAATATTAAGGACCAAAAAGTGTTTTTCTATTTTTTTTAGCAATTTTGATATTATAGATATTCTGTTACTAACTATGGAGAGGGCTATGCTCGGAGTCTCTCTGAAGGATAAAATCAGAAATGAAGTGTTCTGACAGAGAACCAATGTTATCGACATAGCTCATAGGATTAGTAAGCTGAAGTGACAGTGGGCTGGCCATATTAGTCGTAGAACCGACAACCGTTGGGGAAAACGTGTTCTTGAGTGGAGACCGCATCTTGGTAAACGTGTAGGACGCCCCCAAGCTCGCAGGAGTGATGACCTGCGCAAGGTGGCTGGCAGTAGCTGGATGAGAGTAGCCGAGGATCGCGATCAGTGGCATGCACTTGAAGAGGCCTGTGTCCAGCAGTGGACTGCGATAGGCTGATGATGATGATGATTACTAACAATTCTGAGAACAATTAAACTCGCTCCTAATTAACTCCGTCAATGAACTTATACTTATACTTTTTCATTAATTTTATACCGCTAAGGAGCCAAACCAGCATACGGCTCACCTGATGGTAAGCGGTTATCGTAACCTATGAACGCTTGCAACACCAGTGTGCACGAATATTTTGACGTATAGTATCGTAAACGTAACATTAATGGGAGTCAATTTAGAATCGAAAACATGTTCTCCTATACATTCCAACTGCGAATGTACGATTTTAAGACCATAGATTTCTTATAGGTTTTCTTGTAATCTGCGTGCTGTGTGGTGCCGGCTACGAATAGCACCAACCCATCTGATGTAAATTAAACATATGTTCTGTATTTTTTTAAATCTAGCTACAGTATTTTCGAAGATAAGGGCGGTGGACATTGTTTTGTTATTTTGAGGGGACTTTCCCAGTACTCACCACGCTTGGCAGGCGGGTTGATGAGCACATACTGGACTACTGTACCACAGAAGCGACGCTGCTGCCCATCCCTCTGGCTAAGAGTCCCTTAGTTGTGCTTTACGCCATCCACGGGAGGAGATGGGGAGGTGCTATATTCTTATTCTGGACTTCACACGGAGTTGTAACATTTGAGTAAAAATTTGATTTATAGTATTTATTTCTCCAGAAACCAAACAAATAAATCCAGTCAATGTCATTTTAAAATGTTGTCGTGATATTTGTAATTTTCAGATCTTTCAACGCTATCTCTAATTGGGAACACACACTTTATTTTCATATCACAATACTTATGCAATGACCTGGTTCCGTTAAAAATAAAGTTCAATTAATTAGGACCAAGCAATTTCCACGGTGTCTGCTACCATTATCATTCATTACGCGCACAGTAGGCACTTCGCGGTCGGTTGCGTGCGCGCCGCGAAATGGAAAGTGATCATTATAATTATCATCTGCATACGCATTCTTACACTTAGTGCCTGTGTAAACGATCTAATTGGTCGGTAGTGTTTAGTACATTGTTACAGATGTTAGGAAGAAAATGTGTTGCATTTTTTATAAATTAACAATATATTGATTAGTGTGATTTGTAGACGCTTTACATTAGCTTGACCTGTATGTATGTATGTTTGTAGCTATCTATGAATGTAATGGAATATTAAAATTCAATTTTCACAAAATGTTCTTTATGAGAAAGTTTCTTGTATAGTCGGTAATTTTATAGTAGGTATAAAAATATTCTGTGCTTTTTAGTTCAGCATATCAGCCAAAAGACGTCCACTGCTGGACAAAGGCCTCCCCCGTAAACGACCGGCCACATGCCGAGTGTCGTCATTTTGGGGGAACTTGCCAGTACTTACCACACTTGGCAGGCGGGTTGGTGAGCTCAGAATGGCTGCTGTACCAAAGAAGAGACAATGCTGCAAATCCTTCAAACTCAATTTTTTAATTTCATATAGGCCCTAATAGGTTCTTACGAAGTTAAGTGCACGGTTCGGAAAAGTCGGTCCTATGGAGAAGAGCCGGCAAGAACCTCCATGGATATATTCTTTTCAAAAAAAGTTGTATTACAATTTTGTTATTATCCTCTGGTTTAGAGTCCCTTTAAAGTCCAAAATATTATATACGTCATTTTCGGCCGAATGAAGTCCACTGCTGGACACAAGCCTCCCCCAAAGATCACGACAACGACCGATATGGGTGTGTTGTGGGATCATTGGGGGGTTTTGCCATAATCGCCACGCTTGGCAGACGGGTTGGCGATCGCAGTTGAGTTGTTAATGAAATCGAAGGACGCTGCTGCCCATCCTCCGGCTTATCCCTTAGTCGACTTTTACGACACCCATGGGAGGAGATGGGGTGGTGGTATTCTGAGCCGGCACCACACGGCCGCCGACATTATATACGTACCTATCATTAATAAAATTAAGCTTGACTAATTCAATAATTCATTCATAAAATTAAACAAACGGTACGGTTGTTGCAATCGCTGATACAGTCGGCTGCTGCACTCCGGGTCGTGGGTTCGATTTACGCACGGGTATATGGGTTTGTATTGTATGGGCGGTTTTTGCCATCGCCACGCTTGGCAGGCGGGTTAGCCTCCGGAAATCCCATTGTCGCCTTTTACGACACCCACGGGATGAGACGGGGTGGTGATATTCTTAGTCGGCACCACACGGCGGAAAACTGATCTATTCAACGCAAAATATTTCGTAGGTACCTATCATTATTTGCACCCATATTTTCTGTTAAAGACGTACATTTTGTTGTTTTAAAGTACATCGAACGAAGGTTGTCTTAAACTACACATTTGTGTTCGTGTAAACTGCGCCCACGCATCCGTGACGACCTCAAGGCACGATTTCACTCGGCCGCGTTGGATCGTTATCTTTGCTAATTATGCTTAAGCTTGATCTAATTCCGAAACTTTGTAAGTAGAAGAGTAAATCACGACCGGTGTCCGGATTGAGAATATAGCACCACTCAATCAATTCTCATAAAAAAAACATATTTCAGCATTAAAGACTATGTTGACGATAGAGACGTATGGCGTTAGTTCTTTTCTGCGCATGTGGCCGTGGATAAGCAAATACCATCTCAAGTAATATTTGCATTGTAGAGCTGCCATATTTATCTTGTATCAATGTATTGTTTTAAGACTTTGTTGAGAACAGATTTGTTACAGACATTTAAAAAAATATGATTAATAAAGACCTAACCCTGAGTTTCTTTCGGCATTTCTTCTCAGAGGTTGTATTGTAGTGAAATTCCCTCCGTTTCAGTAGGACGTATAAAAGTGTCTGTTAGGACCTATTTACTGAATAAATTATTCTATTTCTATCACATCCCGTGGATGACTCTAAATCGGAGGGACAGGCAGCAGCGTCTCTTTTATTTATTTATACTTTTGTGCACAATGATGGTACACAAGGCTGCTTAATGCCATATGGCATTCTCTACCAGTCAACCTTTGGGTTTAAAAGAAATGCATCGAAAAGAGGTACAAAAAAGATTTATTATTTATACTCGTATATATTTTTATAACCCTATTTAACTTTTTTGTGTTATTTTCTTTTAGTTTTATATTTATATCTCGATTTGCTGTCAAAGAGAGAATCTCTTTCTTGCTTTCTTTCTTCCCATGACTAGTGTGATACCACACTGCGCTCATGACTTCAAGATATTATTCATTTATTTATTTATTTATTTATTTCTCTCATGAAGGTACATAATATTATTAGATTACAAATAAGAAGCCACATCTTAATTTAAAACCTTTGTGAGAGCTGGAGTCTGTACTAGGTTCAAGACCTGTATGACAGATCACCAGGCACTCAACCTTTATCATTACCATAGTCAAAGCGGCTACAAGTACTATTTAGTAAACATAACAATATTTAAGTAACAGAATTTCAAGTGAGAGATAAAGTGCATTATGTGTGTAAGAGTGTGTGCGTGAGTGAGTTTGTGTGTTTGTTTTGAGTGCATGAGTGTGTGTTTGGTTGTGTAACTGAATGTGTACGCCATTTCTAAGTTTCATTTTATGGTTTGTATGATACTTTCTGTCCCTTCATAATTTAAATCAAGAAGCCAGTGCGTGACAGTTCTTTTACATTCCGATTTGCACAAGGAATATATTTTTAGGATTATGTTAGCCTTATTATACACAAAGCTTCCTAGAAAGTAAAAAGATCTTTGAGCTAAACTTGAATTAACCAGAACTGGAGGACAGACAGTAAGGTTACGTCGTAGGGAATTAAACTTTGTAGGATTGTAGGGAGTCTGAGAGTTCAGTCTCTTGTAGCCAGTAATTTCACTAGAAATTTAATTTTGTTATTTGTTTAGTATGAATTCAAAAGGAGAACCCAACGGTCCCCGAAACAAACATCAAGTTAATTATGTGGTGGCAGCGAGGTTGCGAAACCGCAGACAATGGTTGTCTATGGGACAAGCGCCCGTGTTACGACACACAACAATGGTAGATGATAATTTGTGTCTATGGTAATGTCCTTATTACATAAAGCATGGTAATCTTATGGTCATGAATGGTAATGGTTATCAGTTTGACGTTATTTTGTGTGGTAATTTAATTGTTGCGAAGTACAATTTAGTTCCGGTACATTTTAAATTTAAATTATTATAAACAAGGTCTCACTTTAACAGGCCACGATATTTTTCATGGCGCCTTATAACGTACTTATAACAAAAATAAAATGTCAACCATATTTATAAATCAATCATTTCATGACTTACTGGTACTCTATGTTGTAATATCATCCGTATCATCATCATCATCATCATCAGCCGAAACATGTCCACTGCTCGACAGAAAATTCCCCCAAAGATTGTCACAACGACCGGTATAGTTTTGTGTTGTGGGCCTATTGGGGGTTTGGTCATAAACTTCACGCTTTGTAGACGGGTTGGCGATCGCAGTTGAGTTGTAGATGTACTCGAAGGACGCTGCTGCCCATCCTCCTGCTAATCCCATAGTCGCCTTTTACGACACCCATGGGATGAGATGGTGGGACACCACACGGCAAACATCCAAATGTAACCAGGAAAAAAAACCGCGGACGCGGATGACCAATTTAGGTAGTCGTCAACGACAGGCGAAGTGTCGGTGTAAAACCAATTCAGTATTCGCTAATACATGATTGAAGCTATTCAAGGACACGTTGCAGACGGTGAGCCATGAGGATCAGCCTTAGCAAATACCAAATTGGGTTATAATCATTATTTCAATTCTGTATTTAAGGATGTACGGATGTTTGAGCTTAGAGAATTGCACCTCTGAGCTACTGCATAACCCTAATACACTCAAAATCCCATAATCTACGCTACGCAACGTAACCTTAATATAATTCATAGCAAAACTTTCTTTTTCTAAATCGTTTAGAAATGAAAAGTTCATGCGTGAAGCATTATGTTCTCTACGTCACTCTATTATTAACCTGTGTACTATAAATAATATAACTATCATTAGACGTGTACGCATCTTTAAAGTGTGGCCTTAGAAACGGCGATTTGTAGATTTTCATTTTGTTACGTGTATTTAGAATAATCGTCATCATCATCATTTCGGCCGAATGAAGTCCACTGCTGGACACAGGCCTCCCCCAAAGATCACCACAATGACCGATATGGGTGTGTTGTAGGCTCATGGGGGGGTTTTGTCATAATCGCCACGCTTGGCAGACGGGTTGGCGATCGCAGTTGAGCTCTTAATGTACTCGAAGGACGCTGCTGCCCTTCCTCCGGCTAATCCCTTAGTCGACTCGGATGAGATGGAGTGGTCGTATTCTTAGCTGGCACCACACGGTATTTAGTCTCTTAGGGCCAATAATTCGTCTAGCTACAGTGCCCTTCTCACTAGAACACAGTCATGTCTCAAGTTTAAACACTACTGCTTGGCAGCAAATATCTTGCATTGGATGTATTTTCATCATTATCAGCAAAGAACGAACACTGTTAAACATGCCTCCCCCCATAGATTTCCACAATAGCCTCGTCATTTCGGGGGGAGCTGGCCAGTACTCACTACGCTTGGCAGGTGGATTGGTAATTGCAGAATGGCTCCTGTCTACAGAAGGGTGTCCCTTGCTGCCCATTCCTCTGGTTTAGAGTCCCTTAGTCGCCTTTTAAAACATCCACGGGAGGAGATGGAGTGGTGCAATATTCTTAATCCGGACAACACACTGATACTGAATGTATATATTTAGTTTAAGTAATATGCCATACAGCTCCATAAGGTGTAACCCCATAGTTCGTCCCATGACCGCGGCGTAATGCGCGCGTAGGAACGCTGCGGTTCAGCTGGTAAGAGTGGCCAAAAAGGGGGTGGGTTATTCTATAATAACTAAAGGTCTATCTAGAGGATGGGCAGTAATAATAAATATCGTTTTATGTGCGAAAAAATAGTGTAATCACCAATGCATCTGTCAAACCTGATGATTACAGCAATATGTACGAACCATCATTGTCATTGAGGCCTATGTTTAGCAGTTGACGTTAACGAGCTGGTAAATGATCATTAAATGGTCATGCAATGGCAGGAAATGTGGCAATGTACTGGAAATACATTTGTTTGTTTAGGAAATACGGCTTCGTTTATACAATTATGTTTTTACATCCTAAGACCTTAACACTAATACGCGCATATCCTTTTTCACAGCAGATAAACGAACTGTTATTAAACTACTACTTAAACATAGTCATCATTTCGGCCGAATGAAGTCCACTGCTGGACACAGGCCTCCCGCAAAGATCACCACAACGACCGATATGGGTGTGTTGTGGGCTCACTGGGGGGTTTTGCCATAATCGCCACGCTTGGCAGACGGGTCTCGATCGCAGTTAAGTTGTTAATGTACTCGAAAGACGCTGCTGCCCATCCTCTAGCTAATCCCTTAGTCGACTTTTACGACACCCACGGGAGGAGATGGGGTGGTGGTATTCTGAGCCGGCACCACACGGCATAACCATATTAGCTTTTTTTATTATCTTTCCTCACACCTTTTTTGACGTCAGGAAATCCTCATGGACTTCCTCCACCTCGGAGTGGCATGCCGGCAAAAACACCATGTGTCCTTTTACTTACCTTTGTCTGGGAGTGAGGTGTTCGCCTTGTAAGCATTAGAGGGTGCAGACCCCGGCAGATACCGGGCCGTCACGGTTTGACGGACCTGACCGGCCGCACTTACCTTCAGGGAGACGTGCGCACAACACTCATGCCATCTCGGGCCTGTTTCTGGCCTCGGCACTACCTATGAAGCCTGGAGATTGTTGTTCTACCACCTCCTTTGCTTGCATCACGTCCTCGCAAAAGGAGGCGACAACATCCAATGCGCTCTCGCTCCGGGCGATGGACAGTACCACGGCCGGAAGCAAGAGGGAGCCCCTATCAGCCACCGCGATGAGATCACGGCGCTTCTTTGCCCATGCTGGTCACTCCTCCAGCGTGTGCTGCACCGTGTCCTGTGAGCAGTCTCCCTAGTGATGACAGCCGGACGTCCCTTCTCGGCCCGTTAGACGCAGATACTTACTGAAACTCCCATGGTCCCCGAGTTTGTTTTTATATAAAGAATGTAGGGTGCGTTTACAGACATGAATTCTACATAAAATACACCCAGACCCGGAACAACTACCTGCAGATCATACAAACATTTGTTCCGTGCGGGAATCGAACCCACGTCCCGGAGCGCAGCAGCCGACTATATCAGCCACTGCACCAACCGTGCCGTATCTGCATCATCCGGAAATCCATTCCGCCTCTCCAGCCAATCCTCCATGGCGGGTCTCACCGCAGTCATCATGGCTTGCCCTTTTTTTTTTTTTTTTTTTTTTTTTTTTTTTTTTATTTTTATTGATGTCCAGTGGAAATTCTACATGGAACTTCCTTCACCCCGGGGAAGGGCGAAGGGGTATGCCGGACTCCTACCGGCTAAAACCACTGGAGCGGTCATCTTCGGCACCGAAGGGAGGCTCCAGGTCCTCGTAAGATCACACTAGAGCCGCCCATTTGGTGCCACGCCTTTAGGCACATCACGGAGGGGATGACTGTAAAGCGGTCACCACCTCTAGCGGAGAGAAGGCGACTGTAAAAAGGTCGCCCCCTCAGGCACTTCTCGGGGAGGATTGTAAAGGATCCCCCCAAGCCTCGCTTTGCGCTGTGCTGCGCACACGGCGGCACGTGACCACGTGCGCGCCACCGTCTTCCCGGGGGTCGCTCGGTGTGAGCACGCAGACTCCCCAATCTGCGCACCCGCGACCCCCGAGGCCCCCCACCATGAGTTGACGGCAGGGGGCTCAGGCGTGTTGGACTTAGGAGCCGGTACGGTTGTTGCCCCGGCGCCGTCTCGTCCTTCTCCGTGCGGGATCAGCCCTCTCCCGATCCCGCTCTGCAGTCTCCTTCTGCAGCATGACGCTCTCGCAGAAGGAGACCACTGCACTCCAATTTTCATGCTCTGCCAACATAGCCGACACTACTGCCGGCAGAGAGAGATCTTGCCCGATCTGGTCAACCAGGATCCGCCGCTCGGCCGCCCACGCAGGGCACTCCTCGAGCGTGTGCTGTGCGGTATCCTGGTCGCTTCCACAATGGTGGCACTGTGCCGTAACCTCGCGTCCTATTCTGTGCAGGTATGCACCGAAACAACCGTGACCGGTGAACACCTGCGTCAGACGGTAGGTAACGCGCTCGCTCCTTTTGAGCCAGGCTCCGAAGAGCGGCAGGATGGCCTCGACGACGCGCTTGGTCGCGAACTGCGACCGTAGGCGATGTCGCCACATCTCGAGTGCGCGTTGTCGAGCCAGCCGCCTCAGTCTGTCGAACGCCCCTGAAGGCACGCCTTCCCCTTGAATTTGGCGGAGAGAGCGTGTCTGGTCGTAGACCCACGCATCCATCTCCGCCTGGATGTCGAAAGGCGGAAAGCGTGCCAGGAGAGTTGCCGCCTCGTAGGATACTGTCCTGTATCCCCGCGCGATCCGTATAGCCACTCTGCGCTGCAGACTGTGAAGTTTGTTTCTGCAGCGCTGGACGCCTGACAGCCGGGATGACCATACAGGCGCCCCGTAGAGGGCCACAGACCGCACGACGCCCCCGTAGAGACGGCGAACTTCCTCGCTCGGTCCCCCGAGATTGGGCAGCACCCGGTGTAATGCACCCACTACCCTCTCGACTCGGGGGACGAGGCGCGCGAAGTGCTCTTCGAAGCCCCAACGACTGTCCAGGGTGAGCCCCAGGTACTTCATGTACTGGCCCACCCTGATTTGCGCGTCACCAACGCGTATCCACGAACTGGGTGGTTCTCTACTCCGCGGCAGTTTGTGGAACCATAGCGCCTCGGTTTTGTGAGGCGCTATCTGCAGACCCAGAGCGTGGATTTTGGCCACGACAATTGCCACCGCTTGCTCGGCAAGCCGGATGGTTCCCTCGAAGGACTCCCCGCTGGCCAACACAAGAGTGTCGTCAGCGTAACAGACCAAGCTGACGCCAGCGGGGAGTACGACACGCAGGACCGCGTCGTAGGCGAGGTTCCATAAAAAGGGGCCGAGAACCGACCCCTGCGGAACCCCGCACGTAATCTCCCTCCGCTTTACGCTACCGTCCCTGCCCACGTAGCGAATGTGCCTATCACGCAGATAGGCCCCTATGATGCCCTGCAGGTAGGGGGGGCATCGATGATGGACTAGCGCCCCCCTAATCGCGCCCCACGGGATGGAGTTGAAGGCGTTGACAATGTCTAGACTGACAGCCAACGCCACCCCACCCCGCTGGGACACTGCCTGTTCCGACAGCGAGCGGACGCGAAGAATCGCGTCGATTGTGGACCGCCGCTGCCGGAAGCCATACTGACTTTCGGCCAGGTCAGGACCCACTCGCGACAGGTGCTCAACGAGTCTTCGGGTAATTATTCTCTCGAATAGCTTCGAAGCCTCGTCGAGCAGGCAAATGGGACGATATGCAGAAGGAGACTCCGCAGGCCTTCCTTCTTTCCTCAACAGAACCAATCCGGCTTCCTTCCAGCTGGACGGGAAAACGCTTCGACGGAGGCAGCTGGTGAACAGCCGCCTCATGCGGTCCCCAAGAGATTGCAGTGCATATACCCACGCACGGCCCGGAACGCCGTCCGGACCCGGTGCCGTGTTGCGACCCTTCAGGCGGCCAATGGCTCGGCCCAGCTCCCCGTCCGAAACCCCCAATTCCTCAGCCCAGTCCAAAGCAATCGGGGGTGGAGAGGGACCCGTATGGTCCCGGACCGCCGGAAAGAGCGTTGAAAGTACTCTCTCCAGCAAATCCGGGGCCATGGTTTCGGTCACCGGGGGGACCCAAGGGCGCAATTTGCCCACGACCATACGATAGGGTCTCCCCCACGGATTCCTGTCCAGTCCCTCCAGGAGCTCACTCCAGGACCGAGCCTTCGCTTCGCGAATTGCGCTATGTAGCGACTTCGTGGCCGCCCGGTAGACCAGATAGGCCTCTGCAGTCTCTCCAGCTGTAGCAGTACGCCGGCGTCTACTTCGTTGGTACCGGCGGCGGGAGGCCAGGCAGACCGCGCGTAACTGCGCAATCTCCTCCGACCACCAGTACACTGCCGTACGCCGAGAGCGTCTGGTCCGGGGCATTGATGCATCGCATATCGACGTCATCGCCTCCCGGAACCAGGCCGCTTCCTCCTCTGGATCGGGCAAGATCCCTTGATCGACCTCTGACCACGCCGCGACGTTGGCAGCTGCGACGAGCATCTCTCGATCGAGCTGTGTGAGGGCCCAACGCCGCGACTGTGGGCTGGGACCTAGACGGCTCGGGCCAGGCGGACGGAGGGCCACGTCAAAAACTATGTGGCGGTGATCGGACAACGTTACCACCTCCTCCGCCACCCGCCAGCCCGACACCACGCTGGCCACAGAAGGAGACGCCCATGTCAGGTCCACGACCGACTCCCCCTGCCACCGAACGCAGGTGCTAATGGACCCCCGATTCAGTAATCGGAGGTCAAGCGATGCCGCCCAGTCTTGTATTATCCTCCCCCTCGGCCCGTCCCGACGGTTGCCCCAAGCTCTAGAATGAGCATTGAAGTCCCCCAGGACGAGCATTGGACGGGGCGAGCATTTACAGCGAATGCTGCGCGCCACCCCATCCAAGTATCCCTCGAAGTCGGCGAGAGACACGTTGGGGGAGACGTAGCAGCCCACTACTGCCAGAGGTCCCCATTCTACAGCGACAAATCCCTGCCCCCTGTCCAACAGCGAGCAGGGCGGCCCACCTTCACTCTCAGCCCAATAGATGGCGACGGAGTCCCCGGCGTCCCCGAACCAGCGAGGATGTTCTTGAACGACGTAGGGCTCCGCCACAACTACCAAGGCAACCGACCACTCCGCAACAGTCTGCAGCAGTAGATTCTGCGCGTTGCGGCAGTGGTTAAGGTTGCCCTGAAGGATTCTTAGGGCTGGGAATGAGATGTTTCCATCGCCTCTGGTAGGCCTGCGACCGGTAGTGCTGGCGCAGTCGTCTCCTGGTCATTGGCAGTGGCAGAGGGAGCTCGCTTCTCCCTCTTACCTTTCTGGGCAGCACATGTCTTGCTGCCCAGCCTATGCCCTGCAGGCAGTCCGAAGTCCGCGCATAGCGGACAATTCTGTGACTGCGCCGTACACTGCCTCGCCTTGTGACCCTGGCTGCCACAAGCGAAGCAGAGGTCGCTTCGGTCAACCCCCCCATGGGTGGCGCAACGGAGGCGCACGTGCCCGAGTTCAAGGCATCGGTAACATTGCATGGGCCGTGCCGCCAATGCCTCGACCCTTGCCGACGCCCACCCCACACATACACGTGAGGCGGACGCAACTTTTCTTGCTGCCTCCAGTGGGCAGCGCACCCAGACGGTGCCCAAGGACACGGATGAGCGGCGAATGTCGCCTACCCTTACTTCCTCGGGCTGACAGCCGCCCGCCGCCGCGATGGCATCAGCCACCTCTTTAGGCGTGACGGCGTCGTCCAGGTCGCGTACCCTCATCTCCGCCGTCTTAATTGGCCGTGCGATCCGCACAGCAAAGACGGGGGAGAGCACCTCCCGCATACGGCGTGCCAGGCTGTCAGCCTTGGCACTGCAGTCCTCACCAGCGACGGACAGCACCATTCCGCCGCTGGCTGCCCTCTTCATGGTCACCGTGTCGGGACCGATGCCGAGGTCAGCGAGCTTTATGCTCTTTCTGGCCTCGGCCATAACCTCACCCAACCGACTGTTGGGTGAGCCCTCTGGCACGGTGACCGTTATGGCGGCCGTTGCGGGAACCTTGGGGAGGTTGACTTTACCCGCCTTTCCTTTCCCACCCCATCATGGCTTGCCCTGCGCTGGGTAGCACAAGTCGTTATTATTATTCCGCACTTTTCCTCATACCTGGATTCTACTGTATCGTGGGTATAATTTACACACATAAATCCCACATGCACAAAAACCCGAACCTGTAACAATTATCCTGAGTGTTTGTGTATGTTATGTCAGTAAGCTGTACTCATGATAGATGAAGAAATGGTAACGAACGGTGATGAAATATAGCGACGAAATAATGTAGGTTTTTGGTTTAAATGTTCAAGATTTCATCTTCCATTCCATTTCAAAAACATTTTTGTCAGCGATTTAAGGTATTTTTCGCCAGCGATTCAAAGCAAAGCCGTCGCTTTTACTCGCAAATACTTGAAAATGTTTATTTTCTTTTTACTCGAATCTACAGAGTACATACATACATACATACATATAATCACGCCTCTCTCCCGTAGGGGTAGGCAGAGACCACTTCTTTCCACTTGCTACGATCCTTACATACTTGTTTCGCTTCGTCCACTTTCATTATTCCCTTCATACATGCTCTTCGGTTTAGGGTACTCTTGACCTGGCCTTTTTCCAAGACGTCCCTACCCTACCCCTTCCAGCACTTTCATTCACACTCGCCTTATACACTTTTTTCGTGAATCTACAGAGTGAACATTAAAAACGAAGTATACTTTCAATTTATTTCAAAACGATCCTAATTGAGCTACCTAAATAATTATGATAAGTCATTAATATAAAACAAGCTTTTCCTTTTTAAGTTGGAGCAGGTAGAGGCGAGTTGATAATACCTCATATTCAACGAAATCCTCACCACACGGAAAAATAATTAAGTACTGTACTTTTATTTACGGTTCCTACTTAGGCCTACAGTTCAAGTTAAACAACAGTTTCGTGCATTTTTTTTATGCATTCTAGTGGCGAGGCGAGCATGTCATTCACCTGGTGGCAAGTGTCACCCCTGCCCATAACAAATGTAATGCTACCCAGGACCAGTCCTGCGTGGCACCACACTGCGCTAGTCATCTCGAGACATTCGTTATTTATTCTATTATGCCCAATAATTTCACTAGTTGCAGTGCCCTTCAAACCGGAACGCAGTAATATTTAAAAATCGAACTTTTCTGCTTGGCAGCGGAATATCTGGCACTGCGGTGGTACTATGCAGCCAGACTCTTGCAATAAGTACCTAGGCCTTTATGTCAAGACTCTTATGTATGAATGAATAATTTTGAAAGGGCGCCATAACTATCCTCCTTGTTGACTTAAAGACTGCCGTCTAATAATACGACGATTTTACGTGCGTTGCGAAGCACGGTAAAAGTTCAAAAATCACAATGCGGTCACCCATCCATAGACTGACCGCGCCGAGCGTTGCTTAACCTCAACGATCGTTTATCGATCGCGGAGTTACTATGAGCGCTATACAGCATTTCGTCTTTTAGTTATCGTTCAATTTATTCACCTGTTCGAATTATGAATTTCTTTAACCGTTATCTATTTATTATGGCACCTATTTACTTATTTAATGCACGGCGCGCCAGGTCGCGCGATTGTTAATAAGCGCACGACTGCTTCTTTCAGCGAAGCTGTACCTGACAATTGGCTGGGACAATATTAATCAACATTTAGTGATCGCAAGGGTGAGGAGCGTGAGACCCTGATTTCTGGGTCGGACAGTCTTCATCATCAATTATTTCTAATTATTTTGTGACTGGCTTTTAGTATGAACAGATTTACCTATGCATCACTGTTCTCCCCGGCGCAACTCTCATCCAACCTTTACAACGCAATTACGGGTGCATTTTTTATCCTAATGTCAGAATTTATCGCTTGGTTTTCGACACTGCATGTCGCAGGTTACCGTGTAGTGCCGGCTCAGAATGCCACCACCCCATCTCCTCTCATGGGTGTCGTAAAAGTCAACTAAGGGATTAGCCGGAGGATGGGCAGCAGCGTCCTTCGAGTACATTAACAACTCAACTGCGATCGCCAACCCGCCTGCCAAGCGTGGCGATTATGGCAAAACCCCCCAATGAGTCCAGAACACACCCATATCGGTGGTTGTGGTGATCTTTGGGGGAGGCCTGTGTCGAGCAGTGGACTTCATTCAGCCAAAATGATGATGTCGCAGGTTCGATCCCCATGTGGAGCAAATAAAAGTATGACTTACAGATAGAGTCTAGGCATGTGGGATTTATGTCTGTAAACATCACCCACGACACAGGAGTAATACAAATTAAAAAAGATAAAACCCGTTGTTAGAGTTCCGGGCAGGACATGACGTAATACGATGTATTTTTGGCAGGATACCCAGAGATGCAGTTTCGAGGTTGCCCTGTGGGTGGTGAAAGAATCGCTCCCGGTAAAGTCCTAATACGGCTTATAGCGAACCGTGGGTTAAAAACCACTTAGTAACCATTTGAAATCAATTTAACGTACTCGTACAGCTATACTTGTGCTGCACAATACACATACAAGGTCAGTCCAATCCAGTTTACTTAATTAAAAACCAAAAATAAACTAGTAACGGAACCACATTACATAGAGGCAAGCTTTACTTTTTTATAAATTCAAGCGCACACCCCTGTCACTTGGTGACGACTGTACGTGACAACTGCAAGTCAACAAACTTAATTTGCAGCCCAGGAACATACCAATGACCCTTATTCCTTGGGTTAAAAGTTCAGAATAATTTGACATATCTATAAAGTTATTTTTGTCGGCTAAGATATAACTAATTTAAAATGTGCATCACTGGCATCGTTATTTCAAAGTGCATAAAGCTGAAAATTATTTTAAGTACCGTAGAAGTAAATTTGTGAGTAAGGGCGTTTATACACGCGTGATTGAGATCGTCTATCGGCAGGCCAGAGAATGTCATTGTTCCATAGGGCTATCAACGTTATGTTTAGTGGCTTGAAGTAAGGTTTTTTTATGATGTACTCATATTCTAAAAGTCGTGTCAACTAGTATATACCTTAATAGATCGCTAAGCATGATGGATGATATTCGGAAAATATTACCATATTCTACCGTCTTGGCAAAAGCATTGATTACTGCAGTACATATTGTTATCATCATCCACCATCACCATTTTGGACACCCACGATTAGGGATAGGATAAGGGTGTGTTATGTTACAGCAAAAACCCGGTTTTAATTAGAACACGTTTTCTCTAGTTAAAACTTGTTTACACTGAATGTAGTCCGTGTGGTGTCCGGATTAGTCAGTGTGATGTCCGGATTAGGCCGTGTGGTGTCCGGATTAAGAATATAGCACCACTCCATTTCCTCCCGTGGATGACGTAAAAGTTGACTAAGGGAACCTAAACCAGAAGCATGGGTAGCAGCGACCCTTCTGTGAAGTGGTAGCCATACAACCCGCCTGCCAAGCGTGGTGAGTATTGGCAAATACCCCCCAAAATGATGACATAGTTGTGTACTCTATGGGGGAGGCCTTTGTTCAGCAGTGGACGTATAAATGGCCAATATGATGACACTGAATGGTTCCACTCAAACCTGGTTTTAACTAGACAAAACGCAAGAATGCAAGTCGTTTCAGGATTAAAAAATACCACGAAAGCCAATCCTTCTAACTTAGCCTGTCTGAGTTGGGTCCGCGTCAGAAGATTCAGTACTGAAAGCGCGTTTTGTCTATTTAAACAGTATTAACTGACATTATCTTTTGACT
Source organism: Diloba caeruleocephala (assembly GCA_947459985.1). NCBI lineage: Eukaryota > Metazoa > Arthropoda > Insecta > Lepidoptera > Noctuidae > Diloba > Diloba caeruleocephala. Next base: position 5,535,804 of record OX381627.1, on the reverse strand, counting down.
TTGAAATTCTGGTTTTAACGAAGGCATTCAGTTGGTTAAAATATAAACTAGTTTCAACTAGAGAAAACGCGTTCTTCGTTCGAACTAAAAACTTATTTTCATTGTAGTAGTTATTCTCTTTAAATATGCTTAAAATAGATTCATAGTTGTTCAAAGTATGTACTGATGAGAGTGATGACATTTATTGAGAACTGTGGTTAGATAACCCATCCATTGTATTCTTATTTGACTGACGGGTTCCTATTACTTAGTTTCGTAAAGCACTTATAACTTTCTTATTTAATTGGAAGACAGTAGCGGTTATCGTTGACTGGACTTCCAGATATCAAACATCTCGCTGATATAAGTTTTTAAACTGACATGGTCACTGACACTATTATTAGAACTGAAAACGGGATATTTACCATGTTTTTTATTTGCTTTGAGTTCCCGATATTTCGGCGCTGTTGCAAGCGCCATGTTCACGGATAAACTAAAGTTTTTGCGGGTGGATGTTTAAGAGCAGACAAAACGATCTACCCTCTTCCTTATACGTTTTGTGCGCTGGGTGCCGCTACCACTATCACTTAAGTCACTCACAACTCGACTTTGTTCCCGACACACGAAACTCACTGTGTCCGCTTGCGAACTTTTTACGGCACTTTTTCGGTCTTTACACAATCGAATCACTGGATTCCAGGCCGTCGACAGTTGAAACCCGTCCTCCCGGTTAAAGTTATTATATTTGGTAATCTCAATGGCTTCTCTTACCAGTCTGGGTATATAGTGGCGTTCTGTTGAGATTACCTGAGGGTTATGTAACTCGATCCAGTGGTTCGATCCCGAATCCAACAGGTGTTCAGCTATGGCCGATTTTTGGATGTCGTTGTTTTTTACCGCTCTGATGTGTTCTGAGATTCTACAAGCTACAGTGCGTTTCGTCTGACCGATATACGATTTGCCACAACTACAGTCAACCTTGTAAACTCCGGGCTTTTCCAGGGGAAAGTTGTCCTTCGGCGAACGCAGCATTTGAGACACTTTCTTGAATGGAGTGAAGATAGTCTTTACGGAGTATTTCCGAAGAATGTTTGCAACCTTATCTGTCACTCCCCTCACGTACGGCAAAAATGCCGGTTGCCGCTCAACCTCGCACTTCCGATGCTTACACATAGTTTTTTGTCTACGGTGTATGGCCTTCGATGTATATCCATTCCTCTGTAGGACCCTTTGCACATGCGCTAGTTCTGTACGTAAATGTTCCTCGTCGCATAAATCATACGCGCGGTTGGTGAGTGATGTCACTACAGAGTTCAGTTGTCTGGGATGGTGATGCGAATTCGCGTGTAGATAACGGTCAGTGTGAGTCAATTTCCTGTAGACTGAGTGGCCTAGGGATCCATCAGTACGAACTCGTATCTTCACGTCCAAGAATGGAATAGTCCTCTCATTTTCCATTTCATAGGTAAACTTAATTTTGCCATGTATGCTGTTTAGGTGTGTTAAACATACTTTGACTTGTTGTTCATCTCCTTCAATGATGCAATAGACGTCATCAACGTACCTTTTCCACAGCTTTATAGGTGTAGATGCAGTGGAGATAGCTAACTCTTCAAAATGCTCCATCCAAATATTAGCTACTACTGGGGCTACTGGACTGCCCATAGCTACACCATCAATCTGCAGGTAATATTGACCTTGGTAGATGAAATAACTTGTAGATAAACAATGATGTAGTAATTTTGCGTATTCTACAGGGATGTTATTTTGTTGCAATTTTACCTTAATTACTTCCATGCAATCCAACACTGGAACATTCGTAAATTTGGGATTGAGTCCCTTTTTACGAATGTTCCAGTGTTGGATTGCATGGAAGTAATTAAGGTAAAATTGCAACAAAATAACATCCCTGTAGAATACGCAAAATTACTACATCATTGTTTATCTACAAGTTATTTCATCTACCAAGGTCAATATTACCTGCAGATTGATGGTGTAGCTATGGGCAGTCCAGTAGCCCCAGTAGTAGCTAATATTTGGATGGAGCATTTTGAAGAGTTAGCTATCTCCACTGCATCTACACCTATAAAGCTGTGGAAAAGGTACGTTGATGACGTCTATTGCATCATTGAAGGAGATGAACAACAAGTCAAAGTATGTTTAACACACCTAAACAGCATACATGGCAAAATTAAGTTTACCTATGAAATGGAAAATGAGAGGACTATTCCATTCTTGGACGTGAAGATACGAGTTCGTACTGATGGATCCCTAGGCCACTCAGTCTACAGGAAATTGACTCACACTGACCGTTATCTACACGCGAATTCGCATCACCATCCCAGACAACTGAACTCTGTAGTGACATCACTCACCAACCGCGCGTATGATTTATGCGACGAGGAACATTTACGTACAGAACTAGCGCATGTGCAAAGGGTCCTACAGAGGAATGGATATACATCGAAGGCCATACACCGTAGACAAAAAACTATGTGTAAGCATCGGAAGTGCGAGGTTGAGCGGCAACCGGCATTTTTGCCGTACGTGAGGGGAGTGACAGATAAGGTTGCAAACATTCTTCGGAAATACTCCGTAAAGACTATCTTCACTCCATTCAAGAAAGTGTCTCAAATGCTGCGTTCGCCGAAGGACAACTTTCCCCTGGAAAAGCCCGGAGTTTACAAGGTTGACTGTAGTTGTGGCAAATCGTATATCGGTCAGACGAAACGCACTGTAGCTTGTAGAATCTCAGAACACATCAGAGCGGTAAAAAACAACGACATCCAAAAATCGGCCATAGCTGAACACCTGTTGGATTCGGGATCGAACCACTGGATCGAGTTACATAACCCTCAGGTAATCTCAACAGAACGCCACTATATACCCAGACTGGTAAGAGAAGCCATTGAGATTACCAAATATAATAACTTTAACCGGGAGGACGGGTTTCAACTGTCGACGGCCTGGAATCCAGTGATTCGATTGTGTAAAGACCGAAAAAGTGCCGTAAAAAGTTCGCAAGCGGACACAGTGAGTTTCGTGTGTCGGGAACAAAGTCGAGTTGTGAGTGACTTAAGTGATAGTGGTAGCGGCACCCAGCGCACAAAACGTATAAGGAAGAGGGTAGATCGTTTTGTCTGCTCTTAAACATCCACCCGCAAAAACTTTAGTTTATCCGTGAACATGGCGCTTGCAACAGCGCCGAAATATCGGGAACTCAAAGCAAATAAAAAACATGGTAAATATCCCGTTTTCAGTTCTAATAATAATCTCGCTGATATTATAATAAAACACTTTTAAACGGATAGTATCGTGTATATTTTAGATTTTTGTTTTTCCTGACGTTTCGAACACTTTGCAGGGTTCGTGGTCGCAGGATGACTAAGGTGATAGGCGTCGTTACAGAATTAATTTTTTTTATCAATAATTATATATTATAAAATAAAATAAAACGTCAGGAAAAAAATTATATATAGTATATAATTAAATAATGTGTTTATTAATTGTTTCAAATGATTTTATTCGATCATTTTGTCGTTTTTCCTACTTACGTTAATTATAGCCATACACGGTTTACGTTACGGTTTTTACATATACTCCAAAGATACTTCTAACAACTAGACAGCATCTTTCTTTTTGTTCATGTTAAGCTAAAGTTTTTGCAGGCAGCCCTAGTTCTAAGAAAGGGACGCTTCACATCAACACGTAGCACACGTGTGCTAAGAGACTTAATGAGAAATGTGGATGCCACGACACTGATTGCTGAATACTTTTGATCTGCCGTCACTGGAACTAAAGGTTTGGAGAAATGAACGTTCTGCCAGTTTAGATAAAAAAAACATAACAAATTATAATACTATCAGCCGCCCAAAAGGGAACATTGCTATGATAACAACGCTTGGCGGACGGAGTGGTGGTCGAGTTATCTTGTTTTTTTTGTTAACACAGAAGGAGGCTGCCGCATCTCTTTTTTTGAATTCTGGCAAAAAAAGATTTTTTATAGATATTCACTGTTTAATCGAACACTGTGGCGAAGCCGAAAAGGCCTCAAGCCAGGTTTCCTTAGTTACTTTCATGAACTCACCGGGTAGCCAGAAATTAGCCATTTTGTCGGGAACCATCAAATCATAATGACGGTGGAAAATTTACATGCCACTAAGCGACTATCTATATATATCCGTGTGGTGTCCTGATTAGGAATATAGGATTGTTGCTATATTCCTAATCAGGACACCACACGGATATATATAGATAGTCTCTACCGACCTCTCGTGGAGGTCTTAAAAGACGACTACGGGACTCTAAACCAGAGGGATGGGCAGCAGCATCCTTTCTCTGGAATAGTAGCCATTCTGCGGTCACCAACCCACCTGCCAAGAGTGGCGAGTACTGGCAAATTCCCTCCAATATAATGACACAGTTGTGAAAATCTATGGGGGAGGCCTTTGTTTAGTAGTGGACGTTGTATGGCCGATATATGAAGCTACCATATGTATTCAATTGAGTTTATCATTCGACGCAGAAAAACCAAAGCGGTTATAACGATAACTCAATTTCACAAGCTAGTTGCCTATCCGTTGTTTCCTTTCTACCATCGATATTATAACTGTTCTTTTTTAAACATTTTACTATTGAGACACTTTGTTCGATTACAGCCTCGTTTGTACGACATTAACAACCGAATACTGAAACATCACTTAATAATTATTTGACACTTGTTTTTGGGCGTCTCAAATAGTTTAGCGGGACTTAAATTTTTGAATGGCGTACTACAACAGAGATGAGAAAGTTTGGCCGTTAGAAACCCAATATTATCACGTTAGATTTCCGTGTGATGTCCGGATTAAGAATATAGCAGCACTCTGTCTCCTCCCATGGATATCGTAAAAGACAACTAAGGGACTCTAAACCAGAGGAATGGGCAGCAGCGTCCCTTTTGTGGAATAGTATGCATACTGCGTTTACCAACGCCAAGCGTGGTGAGTACTGGTATGTTACCCCTAAAATGATGACATAATTGTGAAAAGTTCATTCGTTAAGAAGTTACTGAAACAAAGTTTTGGTAATATGTATCTCACTTGACATTACTTCGGTAATTTACTCCAAAGATTAAAGACCCGTGTCGATATCGATTCGAATCACAGTCTTACACGAAGACAATGTTACAATATATCATTCGGCTGAAATGATGAATATCAGTAAATAATGATATGACACAAAATAGCCATTCGACAAACATCCGAATCAACATTCCGTCTGCCACTCAAAGGCACAACACTATTTCGCATGCAAACGATTGTTTTGCCAACAATCGACGAACGCCTACAAACAACACATGCTTAGAATAATTTTACGTACCGACTATTTTATTGTTTTGATTAATCATACGTACTTTATAAGCTGTATTACAATGTTACCCACACGACAAAACTAATAAATTAGGCGACGAGGCACTGGTGGCCAAGCTCCACACCCTGGCTCATTGGCGAAACGTCGCTTGCCTGTCAGTCTTCTACAGAGTACTTCGGGAATGTATGCGGGAGCTACACAAACTAATCACATCATCTTCCTTTTGCCATCGGACATCCAAGTGATATGTCGTACTCAGCTTTCTTTAACCTTCATTATGCGCACAGGAACTGTGGAACTCCTTATCAGAGTATCTGCTTTCTCTGCTTATAACCCGTTAATCTTTAGAAATAGGAGTGAATACGCATCTTCTGGGTGCGCTCGTTCCATCGTAGACCAGACCCATTGCTTTCCATCAAGCGAGATCGAGGCCAAGAGCGGACCCATTCCTTATTAATGAATTAATCCAAAAAGACTGGCAGTAAACTAAGGTTTTTTGAAATTAGAATTCTGACGACTCGATAAATGTTATAGTCACTGAAGAGCTAAAAGCGTGTTGCATTCAAGTCACCGTTTTCGTTAATACCCGAAATGTTTCGTTCGACAACTGTCATCCAATAATAGGAATTTGAATTTGTAATTTTTCAAACGAAGGTTCCAATAACCGGCGCCCGATGTACGAACCCGCTCTAAAATCATGTTATCTTTTTATTTATTCGTCTAGCTGTAATGAGCTTATTTGGTGCTAAGCTCATTACAGCTAGAATAATATAACTTGAAGCATAGGTACGAAATTATGCTCCGGGGTTCGGATTCTAAAGGCTCACCTACATGACGGTACGACCCGGCACGGCAAAGGACTTTATTTGTTGAAATGATTTTATCTTATTTTATTACCCTGACAAATATTTGGCGAATAAATTGTCTTTGTCTTTACATTTTCGGATTAATTCAGGGTTCGGAGTTGTGATAGATTGCGAATAACTCTGCTCAGGTAACATTGCAGCTAATTACTACACTGTTGGTACTAAATACATTTTAACCCCTCTATTATTTACAGATGGTATGATCTAAAAAACAGACGCGTCGTGGTGGTTCGGACTTTCGGTGAAGAAAAACATCGCGAGGACACCTGAATTTAGCGTAATGATAAATATTGGTTGTCTTTATGGGAAGAGATTTTTCCCCTGTTGTGGGAAAGTTACAGGTCGATATCATTACAATAACTAAAACAGAAGTTTACAAAGATAACAAACATTGTTGTTGAAGTTTACAAAAGTGGAAACCCACAACTGAATTACTTAATATAATATCGGAAAACGAAACCCAAATAGTGATATTACCATAGTACAACGTACCTAACGGTCGGTTAGCAATGCCGGGGTCGAGGGTTCAATTCCCAGGATGTGCAGTTAAAATTCTAAGTCCAACGATACGGTACAAAATGAATAATAGTTAAGTGAAGTCATTTAGATGACTATCTAACTAAACTATGCAAAATTATGATTTGATTTGACCGCTTACGTAAACATGGGGAAGGTAAAGATTTAGGTTTGGACTTAAGAGATTGTAATTGTTTTTAAATTTAAAGATATGGTTTTAAATTATTAATGGTTAAGAGTTCACTATAAATATTTATTTAAACTTCGAATTACGCGCTGCTATATATCCAGTGTAAGCTGATCATTTTATAAGTCTTCCTTACGATAAGAGATCAGCTTAAGCTAGATTGGTATAGCTTGATGTTTAGCCCTGTGGACATTGATAGTAAACCAGGCGGACTTAATGCTTTAAGGCATTCTATACCATTCCACCTTTGGGTTAATAAAAGCACTTCGAAAGAGATAAAAGAAACAAAGCAAACTATTGATTATAATTAAATTTCTACTTATTAGTCTTCATTTTGGTGGCACGGTCGGCAATTGGCTTCCTGGGCAACGTGTCGTGGGTTTGATCCCCGCACGAAACACGGGTCTGGATGTATAAACATGTGAGGTGTACGTCTGTAAACTGTACCCGCGATACAGGGGTGCAATTCTCTAAGCTTAAACATCCATACATCCTTGAATACAGAATTAAAAAATAATGGTGATAACTAGATTTAGTATTGGCTAAGACTAATCCTCATGGCTTACCTTATCCAACGTGTCCTGGAATAGCTTCAATCATAACTTAGCGAATACCGAAATTAGTTTTACACCGTTATTTCGATTCTGTATTTAAGGATGTATGGATGTTAAAGCTTAAGGAATTGCACCCCAGGAGATATCTTGTGTGGATTTTCCTTTTATATTTTAAGTTATATTAAACAAAGTCCATAAAATTATATTAAATAATGTAAAAATATATACTATATTATACATATATAGTAAAATATAATTCATAAATAAATTATCTGACATAATCATTAAGGCTAATGACGAATACCGTTTTGTATGATATATAAATATATAGAATTTATATAAATAAATTCCTTACACCTCGTGTAATATTTGATGAGTTTCTATCAGAGAACCCAATGAAGTACCCAGAACGCAGAACACTTTTTGTAATATTTTTATGACTGGATTCTAGTGAACGCAGAACCTTTAGATGAATGTTGTCAGGTCCAGAAGAAACAAGACAGGATATTTATTTTGAGAAGAAAGAAACAAAAGCGATTTGATAATGACATACACAAGTCAAAAAAGTTACGTTGTCAAAATTTTATTCAAATTTTCTAAATTAATTGATGTTTTATTTCATCTATTTTCTAATATATGAGCGGATTGAGATATCAGCTGTCCTAATATTTCCTGAAATAGTTTAAATTTGCTTTGTCCTAAAGACAGTAATGTGCCGTATTTACAATAATTGTAGGCAAGTACTTTGTCTAGTTTTCACTTCTTCGTTTTTTCTGTTGTTCTATTTTATTAATATTATTCCCTAACTTCTTATCAATAATAAGTACGAAGATCACAATAGTTGTACCTATGTTTAAGGATTTCCGCGCGATATTATATATATATAAAGCTAGAACTAAAGTCAGGTACTATCTAGTCTTGACTTATTTTGATATTTGTAATACGGACGGGTTTAAACCACGGTACTAACGTTAGTTCCGTACTAAGTCCAGACTTCATAGTTCTGGTTTAAACCTGAGTCTAACAAGATTTTTGTAATAAGACAGAGTATATCCAGATATACAACGATCATTAATGCAATTGCGTGTTCCTTAAGCTCTTCAATTATAACTTCAAGTCTTTCAATAGCATTATTTACAAAGATACCCACATTAAAACAAACACAATACTACAAGAATCAAGCTACCCACTTATTTTTAATTTATTATAAGCCCACAGTTTACAGACCTCTTGCATTCAAAGATCTGTACAGGGTTGCCAGACTGTCGGGATTCGTCTGGATTCTCCTGACCTTGGTTCGACTCCCGTAAAAAATACAAAATATCCAAGAAAACAGCTGAATACACTATTTATAAGTGTTTAAATTTTAAGTAAATCCTTAATAGGATCCAAATGGTAGACCCAATGAAAATAAATGCAAAATACATATGGAATGTAAAAATTAAGTGCATTGAGAAAATTAAAGAAAATATCTGATCACAGTTGTTTTAATTATTAAACAGTGTTTGGTCTTTTGATGTGAATATTAAAGTCAATTTAAAAATAAAAGTATCATTATGATTTATAATATTTATTTCTCACAACACCAAAATTCCGATCGCCTGAAATTTTGTCCAGATATTTTTGTTTTCTGATCAGGCAACCCTATTTAAACATCTTAAGGCCGTAACCTTGTCGATATGGTGCCATATAAAGCTTATAGTTAATGGGCCTGGTATCCCACGCGTCCGGAAGGCTGGTCCAAGGCCTGAATCAATAGGGCTCCGAATACAGTAGCAATTAAGACCATTTGAGGACGGCCTTTGATGCATGCGTTGCATTGCGTAGATAAATTCGTAATTATCGAGTCTCTATGTATGTACATAATATGCTATGTATGTATGTGTGTGGTGCCGGTGCCGTGAGGTGCCGGCTACGAATAGCACCAACCCATCTCATCCCGTGGGTGTCGTATAGGGCGACTATGGGATTAGCCGGAGGCAGCAGCGACCTTCGATCGAGTACATTAACAACTCAACAATCGCCAACCCGCCTGCCAATCGTGATGATTATGAAGTAGAAGACGAATACAGTTTTAAGACAAATTATAGTTTAGTCAATGGTTATTTAAACAGTATATCTTAGTAGATATAATACACATATGTAATTGGTTAATTAAGTAAATGAAAATATCTATACATATCTAATACACATGAACATAGAGATACCCAGGTTTGGTATGCAGATGCACAGATGCACATATCGGCCGGGGGCGTGACCTGTCCCGTACGGCAGACTAATGGGACATTGCTCCCGTACCGGATTTACACGCCGGGCCGTTGGACACGGATGGGCTCCTACAAAGGGGAGGCTTGGGTTGTTTTCTCTCATGTGGTTCGTAGCCAATATTGTATCAGGGTTGTTCAAGCCACCCAAAGGCCTGGAGGCCTTGGAAGTGAGGAGTTGGAACTGAGCTTAACGACTGCCGGCTAATAATAACTACAGGGACCGACGATGTTGTCCGAAACACGGAGAAGCTCAGTTCAAATGCCACTATGCGATCACCCATGTATAGACTGACCGCGCCAAGCGATGTTTAACATCGCCGATCGTTTACCAATCGGTGAGTGCGGCTGGCTGTGAGGCTTGCGTTAGCGGTGGGTCGTTTGATAGTTTTCGGGCAATGTAAGGTATCCGCGTTTTTCGATAAATAGCAAGTTGAAAAAGCTGTTCTTATTTAGCAGGTTTTAACACAGTTAAATTCATCATTTGTCGAAATAAATGAGTTGGCTTTTTGTAACATTTCGTTAGTCAATAGCATGAGTTACATAAGTTTTTGAAACCCGTTCGTTTGTCGATGGCATACAGTTTTATTTAACCTGTTTTTTTTTCGGCAATGGATAATCGTTAGTGAGATTCTGATAAAAAAGCTGTTTTAAAAAGCCGTTCGTTGATATAATGCCCACTGCTAGTTCGGGTAACTGTTTTGATAAATACGTATAACATGTAGAAAGGAAACAATTGAAAACCGTACGACGACATATTAATGTAGAGTTTTTTCATTGATGAGATTTTTTTAAGAATATTTAAAGATTCATTAATCTGAACACCGTAGGACCTTGCCTTATACATGATATTGGTGAAATTGTGGAAGATACTCTAACAGAAGCCATAAATCTAAGAGAAGAAGAAGAAGAACTTGCTCACAATTTATAAGACTAGCGACGAAGGTCAGGTGGGGATTTCATGCATGGAATAGAGAATGAAGGCAATGTATTCCACTATGAGCATCAATTTTTTGGCCACCTATGCTTTGAACACCAAAGATATTCCACTTATATTTCCATTTACACCCTATGGAATAAAATAAAAAGACTAAAACATTGAATGGTGTTCCAAGTGGAATATCATTGGTGTTCAAAAACTAGGTGCTCAAAGTTGATTACTTACAGACAGTGACCCCCTAGTATTACAAAATATTATTCAGTTCCATTACATATTTACAACTCCAAAGTTTGTCGAAAAGTTTAAATTTATATCAACCTAAATATACAGACAGACAACGTCGCCTGATTTGTTCTTGGATTTACAATTATGTATATCTATTCAATGGATCTACACGAGAACGTTCAGCAACGTCCTTTACTAATTTTTTTTTATTGATAATGATTGATGTATATATTTTTCTATGACATCCGGTACAGCGGCGGCCGTTTTGTGTTTGGCTAAGGCACAATAAACTGGAATACGTCGCTTCATCAGACTTATTTCCGGATTGATAAATGCCAATCTAAGAGCTCCAGAGGTTAAAGTTGCTGTCCATGAGGCAAAAACCCCTGTAATGGTTATTATCATAAATGAAGGGACTGATATTTTAATCCAAATACTTTTTAGTATATATTTACGTACACATGGAAATATCAAATATAAAGGTAATATAGGAATTAAGAGTCCTAAAGCACTGCTAGTTTATTACAAACATATTTTTCAGCAGACCTGCGAGAAGAGAGTTTGAAGACAAGAAATGTAGAGCCAGTGTTCAGGATTTTTACATACGAGAGTTTAAGAATAAAACTACGTTTTTGAAGTGAGTACTTCTTTTAGCGCGGTACGCATATTTTTAGATGAGATAAAATCTCTGGACTCACGACACCGCTACGAGACGCAGCTATAGTGTGTGCATATATGCATGTACATATAGCTTCATTGCTGATATCACTGTTCTTCATCTCGTAGGTAAATATTTATTTTTAATTTAATAAAATTACTCGATTAATATAAAAAAAATAAGTTTTCACTTCTATCGGCACTCTCGGAGAGCAACCCGTATTTTTTTTAAAGAATGCTTTAGGCATTAGTATTATGCTAAATTGAGGATAAATAATAAAATTTCGAGATAATTAATGTTAGAATTCCAACACACTCATGGACTTATAATGCTGACTGTACATATGGTATAATATACCTACATACTACATATACAAACCCATACTGATATATACATGAACGATATAATACATACCTGGCTGCAAAGGGAATTGTGAGAGATAGTGCTCGTTAACTCGTTTTTAATGAGTTACACAACCTAAACGCATGAACAGTATTTACTAAACACAAACTACAAATAACTTTAACAAATTAAAGTATTATGGTACAAATATTACTGCATGTATTAAGTATTATGGTATATATGTTACTGTTAAAGATAGGTGTCAATATAAACTTGAGATAAGCCGGGTAAAGTTAAAGTTAGATTTGATCGTTGGATAAGCCAACGATCAAATCTTTACATGTTTACATACATCTTTACGTTCGATACAATGTTCTTTTAGGCTAATTAATTTCATATTTAACCAGTTATACTTCTGAGAAGCCGAAACTTAATGGTTAAAGATGTTAGTATTAGATAAACAATTTGAAAATCCGTTTTTAGTAAGAACGTGTTTTCTCTAGTTAATACTGAATGCTTTCATTACAACTAGAAGTTACTGTCAAAAATTGATGTCGGGTAAAACTGGTTTTAACAGATCTCATACGGAGAGGATAGGTTACTTTTTTGGTTAAGTCATTTTTTAAAAACCTGAAATAATTTTTAATTAGGTATTATCAATTTGATTAAATTGATATACTTAGTAATTAAGTTCTAAAAGACACTTTTACACGTCATATTGAAACAACGGAGGGCTACATGACTACCCCTGAGACGGGATACCAAAATTAAAAGTGTCCTGGCCCAGAGTTTACTCACTGCTAGGACAATTTTGTTATTTCCGTTTTTTTTTCTTACTTTGTTTAACAAATATGTGTTACAATTTATTTAGATTTGCTTATTTTTCTTTTACATTTTTAGCCAGTAAACTTAAGTTTAACCGGATTCAGCCGGTTAAAGTTGAACTAAATAAGCTAATGATCCAAAACTTAAAATATTTACTGACACTTCACCTTAAATTGATTGTAATGTAAATTTACCCCAAAATATTAATAACATATGTATAACAAATTAAATATACAATCAATATAATTGGTACAATTATTTAAACTAGTTACGATTTCCGCATATTCGCAGATCCAATTTAATTAAACTGCAAAAAAAATGTTTATTATGATATTCTTGTAAGTAGAGCGCTAATTTGAATATTTTTTTTGCCGAGTCAAATGTTTTTAGAACTTGATTCTATAGGAATGTTTTTGCTAAATGATATATGGTCCATCGTATATGATAACATATATCACATCATTGGTAAATGGGATCACTTTATAGAGTTCTTTTTAACGAGGTTTCATACCCGATGAGACTGGCCGTTTAAATATTAAAAATAAGAAAATATCTTACATCTACTGCTCCGCAGAAGTGACGCTGCTACTCACCCCGTTGGATTAGAGTCCCTTACAGCCGAAATTAACCATCGATTTTATCCAAAATCTTTGGATTTCGAATTACAGCTATGTCTGTTTTTTGTGTTAAATGTGATCATAACACAACATCAGATGAATTTCAAAATCTTATATCTGAAGATTTTGGATTAGATTGATTATTAATTTCGGCGGTTAGTCCCCTTTTATGACATCCACGGGAGAAGATGGAGTGGTGCTATATTCTTAATCCGGCCACCACACGATTCTGCGCTCACCAACCCGCCTGCCAAGCATCGTGAGTACTGGCAAATTCCTCCCAAAATGATGACACAATTGCGGAATCTATGGGAGGCCTTTGTTCAGCAGTGGACGTCATTAGGCTGATATGATGATATGTTCTTACTTCTTACTACTATTATAAATGTGAAATTTTTATTGCTTAGGCTCCATCACGCCTTGAGCGTACCCAAAGGTAGGCGGATGCCGTGTGGTGCCGGCTCAGAATGCCACCACCCCATCTCTTCCCGTGGGTGTCTTAAAAGTCTACTAAGGGATTGGCCGGAGGATGGGCAGCAACGTCCTTCGAGTACATTAACAACTCAACTGCGATTGCCAACCCGTCTGCCAAGCGTGGCGATTATGGCAAAACCCCCCAATGAGCCACACCACACACACCCATATCGGTCGTTGTGGTGATCTTTGGGGGAGGCCTATGTCCAGCAGTGGACTTCATTCGGCCGAAATGATGAAAGGGAGGTGGAAACTTCTGCCTGCTTACCAACTAATAAAGGCACATTTCTATTTACGTTGTATTATTTGCCTACACGTTTGATTAGTGCGCCCTTTATTTTGGAATCCCGTAAGGGTATCCCTGCTTTTGAAATTTTTTTGGGTTCTTCGTAATGTAATCCTACCTCATTATTAGTGTTACTGTTTGGAAGATTGTCAGAAGGAACACTAAAAGAAAATATGCTTGGTCTGTAGACGGGTCGACTAAAGTGCAAAAGAAAATTTCAGCAGTGGCGGCAGTGAGGGATTGCGCTATTGCGTCGATCTGTATCGCGTTTGAGCAACACACGTATTTCGGTTGCTGTATCAAAATCGCAAGTATTCGTAACTACGCTTTGATCAAGTAAATTCGTTGCAGTCACTAGTTGCCACTGCTAAAAGTATCTAGTAAGTATGCAGGCTTCACGACGCGTCACTTCACTATCAGTTGCTGCAACCAAATTCTGAAAAGTGGGTTATATTCTGAATGCTCCTGCATAGTCTATTTCGGCTCGAAGGTCTTGATCTACTTATGCTTCTATAATAATCGAAGTGTAGAAAGTCTTATGCTAATCTTTGTGAACGTACGATATTCCCATCGCGTCAAATTGAACCAAGCGTACACACAAACTAAACACGTTTCCCATAGAAAATACGCTAAGCCACCTCGTGTAAATAACGCAACGAACACGCCACGTCCACTCTCATACCATAACGTATATTCACAGCATGAAGTAATGCCTCGCAGAGAATGTGTCAACATGGGTAAAGAAACTGCGTATTGCGTATAAGATGACATGGGATTCCAGCCCAAGCTAGATGGACCGACAACCTAAAGAAGGTAGCTGGGGAGCCGAGGGAGAAGTCCAGAAGTTTCTAACGATGAATAGTGGAAGAGTTGAGTCATTGTTAAAGAGTCAACCTCTAGTTTCTGCAAAGGGAAACATGAAAACCCGTCCACCGTGAATAAGACGTGATAACTAGTTGAGTAACTTATTTTATAAACGAAATCAGAAACTTACCATCATAAGAGTCCGGTATATACAGGGGCTTTCCAGCCAGCTTGCCCTTTTTCCCGGACAGCGGGACCGCCTCCACTCTCCTGTGGGCTTCCAACACTCTATACAAAAGCACTGGCCTATCCTCACCTTCGAACTTCACTACACGAGGTAACGAAAACTTATCCACGAAATCTTTTAATGTCATCACTTCACTAGCATCGTCATCGGGTTCCACAGACCCGTTTCGTCGACCTAGTAGAAAATTGTCCGCCCATTCCGGAGCGTTTGGTCTTCGCTCTAAAAAGTCTGGTCTTCTTTCACTACTGCGGGGCTTGTATCTTGGAGGACGGTCTCGTCTGACTAAAGCTTCGTTGGCTTCCGCTAGCCATCTTGTGACTAGTCTTTCACGTTCTACGTCTAGGTATCGGGGTTTGGAAGCGTCGCAGGCGAACCGTGCGGCGTCGAAGCAGTATTGCGGGGGTGGGGGTCGGATTCGAGGGGGAAAGAAGCGGGGTGGGACGTATGGAGGGTGGGGGGCGTAGGCCGGCGGCGTCCTCGGCCCGGAGCCCTCGACTGACGCCGTTCTAAACATGTTTTCAGGCCATTGATGATGCTCCCGCCACCTGAAACAAAAAGGGCATTGGTACAGAAAAATGTATGATAAAAAGTAAAAAACCCGTTTCAAACTAAAATCATGTTCCGAAAGTTAACAATAGTAAGTTTCAATAGCAGAGCTTAGCTGTTACCCTGCAGTTGACGGCAGCTCAAAATCTCTTAAACCACCCCTGTGGATACTTACAAGCTTGATTTACCAGGGTAAATAGATTACAGCCTTTTTTTTATTGGTGCCCAGTGGAAATTCATCATGAACTTCCTTCGCCCCGGGGAAGGACGAAGGGGTATGCCGGACTCCTACCGGCTAAAACCACTGGAGCGGTCATCTTCGGCACCTAAGGGAGGCTCCAGGTCCCCGTATGATCACACTAGAGCCGCCCACTGGTGCCACGCCTATAGGCACATCTCGGATAGGGTGACTGTAAAGTGGTCACCCCCCCGGGGGGATTGTAAAGGATCCCCCAAAGCGTCCCACGGCAGCGCGTGACTACATGCGTGCTACCGTAAATAGATTACAGCCTGGGGGCGCGAGGTAATGAAGGGATGATGAGGTTTGTCAAGCACCAGGCGTTTCGGTTTAGTAAGAGTCGTGCCTGTTTCGTTCTGACACGAGCTGCAGCGTTAAATAGTTTTCACAATCAATCTTCATCATTTCTTTCGACAAAGAATTAAAGTAAGTGTGGTAATGATGCAACCCACTGCTGAACATGGGCCTACCAATTATCACTGCTATGAGTGGTCATATTGCCATAATCACCATGCTTGGCAGCGGATTATTGATCTCGGTATGTTGTTATTAGCGTGTGCTTATCCTCTTGAAACCAACCCTCAGTTGCAACTTGCGACAGCCATGGGTGGAACCGGTGGTCTATTTTTTACCGGGAACTGCATGGAACGATTCCATTGTACATGAAGTTTAAACAACTAAATAATTATGTAGATTACAATAATGATGTATGTAAATAAAGAAAGAAAGAAAGTCTCATTTCTAGCGAAAAAAAATGGTTTTCTAAAGAAACAATAAATATAAAAAATATAGCGGGCAAACGGAGCGACCTCAGCAAATGTTGTTGGAGTACAGTATTGGCTGCACACCATACAATGCTGGTTTTCAGGCTGACTCTTTAGTCTCGCTATTAGAAATATACAATTTGCTGCTTACATTCCAGCAATCATCATTTCAGCCGAAAAACGTCCACTGCTGGACAGAAGCCTCCCCCAAAGATTGCCAACACGACCGCCACACAACAGAGGTGTTTTGTCATTATCGCCACGCTATGCCAGACGAGTTGGCGATCACAGTTGAGATATAAATGTACTCGAAGGATGCTGCTGCCCATCCTCCGGCTATTCCCATAGTCGCCTTTTACGACACACGGAATGAGTTCAGATGGCTACCGCCATGCCGCCGCATTCTTCCAGAAATAATAACATTGACTATTTACTTGTATTACGTATATGTAATGAGGATAATATCATGAGACACTGGCTTACTACACACGTAACGCAAGAACTTAACAAATCAGGAAACCAAAATTATATTATTGTATTCATAAGCTCATACCTAACCAACCGATTTATCATCATTAACAAGCACTCTTAGGAATTGGAATTACCTCAGAAGTATGTGAACTTACGACCCAATATACTAACGAGGCATTTATAACATAAATATTAATGAAATGTCCATACTTCGTGGCGTTTACGATATTCACGTCACCAAGGCCGGTTATACAGATATAACCATAAAATTTGTAAGAGAATAAAAAATTGTAGAAACGAAATAATTGCGAGATTTTATACGTATAATATGATTAATATGGCTTACGTTTCACTGACCACCAGATATCATTTTGGCCGTACAAAGTCCACTGCTGGACACAGGCTGCTCCAAAAGATCGCTACAACGACCGGTCAGGGAGTGTGGTGTGCTCATAAGAAGGTTTTGCCATAATCGCATTGCTTAGCAAACGGATTGGCGATCGCAGTTGAGTTGTGTATTCGAAGGGCGTTGCGGCTCATCCTCCGGCTAATCCCTTAGTCACCTTTTACGACATCAACGGGATGAGATGGATTGTTGCTATTCGTAGCCGGCACCACACGGCTGTAGTAAAACATAACTTACAAAAAAAAAGAAGCAAATAACCACGAAAAATTTACTTCATTTTTAATTAAAAGAACCAAGTATGCAACAACTGCCAGAACAGCAAATATGGCATCAGCCGCACCTTAACCTACTCTGACAATATTTGGTCCAAATTAATTTTATTTGATGTGCAATTTGTATTTTTTTACATGCAATCTATGTCATTAATATATCAATAATACAAAATTTTATCATATTAGGTCATTTACTTAATTTGCCAATACAATATTATGGTGATCATATTTGATACTGATTAATATATATACACATAATTATAGATTAAAAACAAAGTTTCACGTACTACGGCTGTGGTTTAGTCTCACGTTCGGCTTAATTTCTAAAATTATAGAATGGATTTTGGTAGTGTTTTCACATTATCATTTAGCTAATAATATCTCATCACCACGAATCTTAACATCGCATTAATTTGAAAATTAATTGTTAACTGTCGCATATTGCCGACGATTAATAGGTAAGTACTGGGGTTTGGAACGAACCCTCTTTAAAGCTATAACCCCAACTTTGTCGCATGGCGCTATGACATGCGCGCGTGACAGGGTTAATGTGTTGTCGGTCGTACGGTCACTACGGAATTCGTGGACCAGCTCTGGACTTTGTATGATCGTACCTTTCCAAAAGATAGCTGAAAGTAGGTATAACTGATTTACAAACATCTGGGTCTCTAGTAAAATGGGCGTGCCACAAGGTTCATTTCTGGGTCCGTTTCTGTTTATTGCCTATACTTATAAATGATCTCCCTTATAATAGGATGTCGGCATTATCCAAATAGAATATATTTCCGGTATAATATCACGGAAAGTCACTGAAATTGTTCACGTTAATGATAGTTAATCCTCTGTCTAAATGGTAACAATCTCTTGTAAAATACTAAGCGAAATGTTCGAAATTTCCGTTGCCAAACGTACCTCAAGTTGGATTAGAAATAATTCTTAGTGATAACAAACTCGAGATAGTAATTGAAATCGTATTTCGTGGTTCAACGATTGATTCTAAGCTACAATGGAGTTCTCATATAAAGGCTCTATCAAGTAGGTTAAGTGCCTGCAATTGCAGTTAGAAAAATGAGGTATCGAACTTCTGTAGCTACGGCCTGACTAGTATATATTGTGTATTTCCACAGCATACTGTCATATGGCATCATGCTACGAGGAGCAGGTGCTGGTGTAGATTCAACATTTATATTGCAAAAGAGAGACAATATATAATATGAGTCCTCGGAAATCCCTTAAATACCTCTTTAAATATATCAATATACTAACAATGCCTTCCCTATACGTTTGAAAAAATATTATGTGTATCCGTAAATAACCTGCTAATGTTTTAACGTTAAAAAGCGACATTGTTTTATAAATAACAAAAATAGACAAACCAATAAATATTTTATAGGTAACTGAGTTCGATTTTATAAAAAGATTAATAAGATACCCAAAGCAATTTCCAGTCTCACAGTTGGTCAGTTTAAATCGCATGTCAAATTAATTCTCATAAAATATGTTGACGATAGGGACATAATTATGGGGTTAGTTATTTATATATTAATACGTGAAGAAAAAACTTTGTACTCCTTTTTAAACACATTCCACGCACGTAAAAGTGTTAGATTTGGCATAGTTAAAGTTCATTTGGAGGAATAGGTAGTGCAGAAAGTTAAAATGTATGTACAATATGTGTTACAAATACATTAAATTAAATTTGAAAATTTAATGAATCACGGTCAAATGTCGACCCCTGGGCGACCCCTTATCTTGGTTGTATTCTTGACTGCATTGTATAGAGAATTGGATTTTAAATACTGATGGGATCATTGTCATTTATAAAAGCAAACACCATTTTCCCGCGGATTTTCTTCACTATATAATTTTCTAGATACGTTTAATTGCTAAATATCCGTCGGTTGTCCGTAAACTAACAATTTTCAATACTTATCTCCATGCAAGAGGTATTTCCCACTATTCCAGCTTCTAACTAGGTACTGCAGGGCAAATGTGTATTTACAAACGATTTTCACACGCCGATAAAATATGTGTAGACAGTGTTAGACAAAATTGTATTTGCGGTCTCTTTTGTTCGTAGAGTGGACCTTAGGAAACACTTAAGGAAGCTATAGAGGGTGGGCATCATGAGATATGTATATAATATAAATTACCGCAGTAGTAAGTTAATCTTGAATAAATGCTTTTACAAATTTATAGAAAACTAGCTGTTGCCCGCGGTTTCACCCGCGCTTTTATTTTTAATAATATAGTTAGATGACAATATATAGGTATAATTAGTATATATATTGGATTGCTTAACATGGGTTTACATTTTTTCGCAGAACCCTAATATTTTTTCTAAAATAAAAGTAGCCTATGTTATTCCTTTATAACATCAGCTATCTGCCAGTGTAAGTCCCGTCAAAATCGGTCCAGTCGTATCGGAGATTAGCCGGAACAGACAGATAGACAGACAGAAAGACAGACTGACTGACAAAAAAATTAAAATTGTTATTTTGTTATATGTTCCATATATACTTTCATATGCATTTAGTAAAAATCTGTTATTTTAACATTACAAACAGACACTTCAATTTTATTTATTTGTAATAAACATAATCGCTGGCGTCATTGAAATGTTGAATAATCTGTGGAAATATATGTGTATGTATACATGTAATTTTATAATAATGCAAATTATCGTAAAAATATATTTTTCACGTTTAATCAAAAGATTTGATCATAATTTATGTGCCGACCTTCATTTATGAGTTAACTACGGAATTATAAATACTACTACACAGCGCATAACGCATAGCAATAACTTGGACGTTATAATCACTATTACATAATTTTATTATTAATTATTGTACACGTCATAGAATCTTTTTTATTGGTGGCTAACAACCATATAACAATAAAAGATTGAAAAAATCCGTCTAGGTAGAAGATGGTGGAGGAGGAGGACACGAAGCCGGGGTAACAACGGCCGCGGTGCCCGTGTCAAAAACGCCTGATTCCCCTGCCGTGTTATATGGCAGGGGGCCTTGGGGGTCGCGAGCACGCTTATTGGGAAATCTGCGTGCTCATACCGAGCGACCCCCGGGAAGTCAGCGGTGTGCATGTGGTCACGTACCGCCGTGTGCGCAGCACAGCGCATTGTGAGGCTTCGGGGGAATCCTTTACAATCCCCTCGAGAGATGCCTGGGGGGGTGGCCTCTTTACAGTCGCCTTCCCTCCGCCAGGAGGGGATGACCGCCTTACAGTCATCCCCTCCAAGACATGCCTAAAGGCGTGGCATCAATGGGTGGCTCTAGATGGAGATCTTTCGAGTTCCTGGAGCCTCCCTTCGGTGCCGACGATGATCACTCCGGTGGTTTTAGCCGATAGGAGTCCGGCATGCCCCTTCGGCTTTTCCCGGGGCGAAGGAAGTAAATGAGGTATTACCACCGGATCAATAAAAAAAAGGGTAGAAGATGGTCCCCCCAGGTGTGTGACCGCCTTACAGTCGCCTATAGGCGTAGCACCAGTGGGCGGCTCTAGTGTGATCATACGAGGTCCTGGAGGTCCCCTTTAGGTGCCGAAGATGACTGCCCCATTGGTTTAGCCGGTAGGAATCCGGCATGCCCCTTCGCCATTCTCCGGGGCGTTGGAAGTTTATGATGAATTTCCAATGGGATCAATAAAGCCTCGCCCCGAAGAAGGGCGAATGGGTATGGGCTACTGGCTAAAACCACTGGGTGATCATCTTTGGCACCATAGGGGGGCTCCAGGTCCTCGTAAGAGTCGCCCTTTACAACACACCCATGAGTGGAATATTCTTTACCAGGAACCACAAGGAAATCCACCGGTCGAACCCATAGTCAGCAGAGGCGACACAATGATGTCCCAAAACTTCCGACATTTGAACGATCCCAATTAGGTCTTTGCCACAGAATTTGACATTTATAACAAAAAAAAAAGTGTGCGTAAAAGGTATAAATTGTTGCATTGAATTAGTGTTTACGTCAACACATAGCTATAAAAACCAGTTTACGCTGATCTCTCATCATACCTAAAGCCTATACAATGCGAGATCATCTTATATTGGAATTATATAGCTTGGTATGTAACCGTGTGTACAGTACCTATATAATATAAATTCCGCTTTTCAAAGAATACAAGCCGGCTAAGCACATCACCATCCCATAACCAGTGTTG
Organism: Diloba caeruleocephala; assembly: GCA_947459985.1. Lineage (NCBI taxonomy): Eukaryota > Metazoa > Arthropoda > Insecta > Lepidoptera > Noctuidae > Diloba > Diloba caeruleocephala. Next base: position 5,513,789 of record OX381627.1, on the reverse strand, counting down.
GCCCATAATACCAGTGGGTGTCGTAAAAGGCGACTATGGGATTAGCCGGAGGATGGGCAGCAGCGTCCTTCGAGTAGGTACATTTATAACACAACTGCGATTATGGCAAAACCCCTCAATAAGCACACTACACAAACATATACCGGTCATCGTAGCAATTTTTGGGGGAGACGATTTTCGGCTGAAATGATGATGATGAAATAACACATTTACTGGAAATACGAGTGATGATAGTTTCCATGACTTTTTTCGTAAACGAAAAAGAAATAACCGGGCAAGTGCGAGCTGAACTCGCGTGGAGAGGGTTTCGATATTGCTAAATATGTTGTCTATTGATGAATTCGGTCTTGTACCAATAACTTAATTCAAGAACAAACTTAATATCGTAGTTGAAAAACATGTTTTCCCATACATTCCAACCGCAAACGTAATTTGTACGCACAATATTGAAAGATGTACCACGTTATTTTAAGACCACAGATTTCTTATATTTTCCTGTAATCTATAGGTAAAGAGCTATTATATACATTATATAAAAAAAATTAGGCTCATTAGTTTCGGAGATAATGGGGGGGAATGGAAAAATTACTCTATTTTCTCAAATAACTTTAAAACCATATATTTAAAAACTATAAAATAAATACATTTGAGACCCTCACAACAAGCCCGTCCATTTCATATGTTACACGGTAGATTTTAAAAAACTTATTTTTTTTAAATATATATTTCCCCGAAAAGTGACACCCATATTTAAAATTCATTTATTTACGTTACACGTACGTGTTTGAGTCGCAGAAGTCCATATGTATACCAAATTTCAACTTAATCGGTCCAGTAGATACGGAGCAAATTGGCTGTGACAGACGGACAGATAGACACGAGTGATCCTATATGGGCTCCACCGTTTTTTTTCCTTCGGACGTTCGGAACCTTAAAAAGGTGTAATCAGATCAAAATTTGTAAATGTATTTTCTTAGGGGTCACTATTATCACTCATTATAATAAAACACTTTAGACCTTAGTCATTCTGCGACCACGAAACGTCAGGAAAATCAAAAATCTGTAACATAAACGATAAATCCATTTAACTGTGTTTTTTCTATCTTTCTTTCAAAACCCCGTGCAATCGCTTTAATTTACAAGATAAAAAAAAACTTACCCGTTTCCCAAACCTTGGCTGTATACAAATACATATTTATGCACTACACTCATTTTTCTTTTTGAAGTTTTCCACCGCTCGCAACCCAGTGGAAAAAGTAACACCCAAAAAAACACAGACCTCAATTTTCCTATCTGAAAGGTACAGCACTAGTGTTTTTTAAATATTCATATTAAGAACAAGAACTGAATTGCTACTGACCGCAAATATTTATTTTTTAAAACAGCAAGCGTAAAGTTGCATTGCTTTTGCGCAACAATTGATTTACAGTATTGTGATTGGCCGATATGGCTGCCGAAACAATGGCTCGGAGAGACAACACACCGTGTAACTGACCCGAGTCGCACGGGTGACTTTTTGTTTGGTATCCTATGGAACTGTCTCGACTACAAATATAGTAAGACTTATAGGGAACACAATACATAGTTAGATGAAAAATAATTGTTAGTAGTAATAAATGTATGTTATGTCTGTCCTTGAAGTTATAATCGAAGTTGAAATGACAAGTGATATTATGTTTCAAATAATAAGTACACAAAGTAAATTTCAAAGAAATACCAGGGAACAATAACTAATAAGAACACTTGTTTTATTTATTAGCCCACAATTAATCAGTGTAATAAATATAAATATAAAGAAACGTTTATGAAAAAATAAAACCGACTTCTAATATACATAATTATTATGTCTATTAAGGAAAAAGTAAAATAAAGGATAGTACTTAATATTTTATATTTAGAACCTTTACGTAAGTACCTATATAGACTACGCCGGTGAAGTAAGTAATAAAAATCGGTTGTGTAGTTTCTGAAAAAACATTCGCGCACATTCATGCATTTAAATGACTTACTGATCTTCTGGAATCTAGTGCCAGGAACAACCTGTTTGTGTTTGTTCCTGGTGTTAATAATAGTATTATCCACGTGTATATCAGTGTTTTTGTAGCGGTTAATATTTTATTTGCATATAAAATATTAACATTAATGTACTGTGATGGATCAGTCATCATATTAATCTCGTTACACTTTACCCTGAGTATTTGTGGCTAAACATAAATTGACCGAACAGCTAGCTTTTTCAGCGGAATACGGAAAAGTAGAACCTTAAAGTTTTGGAAATCAGTTAATAATTTTAATTGAATCTTATGCCAGAATATACAAGTAGGAGTGCCGTGGTTGAGCTAAGCGATGCTAATGCATACGTCATGTTCGTGAACGGGTACCGTTTGTTGGGACTGGTCAACCGAAGTTTGTTTAAATTTACCTTTGAGCCTCGACCTGCCCTACTCCTAAATGATGTAAGATAAAAAAAATCTTTATACTGGCAGGTATTTTGTAGAGTTCATTGTACACACATGGATACAGCTATACATTTTCAGTAGAAGCTAATCTCTCATCGTACGGAAAGGCTATACAATGCGAGATCAAGTCAGAGTAGAGTATTATACCTTGGTATTGAGCCGTATATATTATTGTGCGGCCCAATGCCTAGCGAAATCCACATCCCCAGCTATAGGTAAGTAGAAGGAGGTAAGAGGCCCGCTCGTCTGCCGCAGGGCGAAAGAAATGCTTGAATCGCCTATCTCCAGGGCAAAGAAGTCCATGAGGGTTATTACCCCACGGCAAAAAAGCGTTCATTGTACTAGGGCCGCAGAAACAACCTGGATGAAAACGAACTTGAGTTTCGGTTAGAGAGGGCTGAGAGATATTTTATATCGGCCATTTATACGTCCACTACTGAACAAAGGCCTCTCCCATAGATTTCCACAACTGAGTCATCATTTTAGGGAGTATTTGCCAGTACTCACCGCGGTTGGCAGGCGGGTTGGTGAGCGCAGTATGGCTACCGTTTCACAGAAGGGACGCTGCTGCCCATCCCTCTGGTTATATTCCCTTAGTCGCCTTTTACGACATCCACGGGAGGAGATGGAGTGATGCTATATTCTTACTGAGAGATATGGTGACCAGTTAATATAGGTTTATTCCGGAAGCCAAAGACAAGAAGAGCTTCTTAGCCAAGAATCAAACAGACATTCCAGTAAAATCAGTAGGGGATCTAAGCTTAAATGATGGAAATAATTTAATATACATAGGTCTTACGCATGTTTTATAAGACAAGTATAATCAGTTCGTAATGATACCTATAACTCGTTTGCCCGACTGTTACAAATGACGCAAGAAAACTTCTGATAATTTCTACATTTTAAACCACGCCGAGCTATTTAGTATTAGATAACTTTAAATGTGAGTGATTCAATGTGTAATGAGTACCTAAATAAAGTTCATAGTACTTACTGTAAACAGTCTAATAATGGAAATGATGGCTTAACATTTAATGACTCTACCGTGGAGGTCGTAAAACGCCACTTCTACATATAAACCAGAGGGATGGGCAGCACCCGAGCGTGGTTAGCGCTGAGTAGTTCCCTCCAAAAAAATCCAAAATAACTTCATATTTTGGCACAACAAAAATATTTTCATTCTATTTTATTTTTCGTTTCTCTACCCAAGACTAGACACGTGTAAACGGCTCTTTATTTTGATTTTCTTTCTTTCATTTCGATTTTCATACGTTGGATTGTAATACCTAAATGGCAATGCTGCAGTGTTCTGGGAAAGTTACCAGTTGGCAACAATCACAAGGTTTACTTTGACGCCTGAATGCTGCCTTTTTATATACATATACCTATGTTTTTAAATGTTACATTGGTCATAAATAGTATGTAAATGTTAAGTTAACCTTTTTTTTAAAAAATATGTTGGTGTTCTCGCTGATGTCTCAGGAAAATGTGGCTGCTAAACTGGGTGATTCTGGTGAAGTAAAAAGAGGCAGCCAGTCAGACCATTTTTTTGCAACCTAATAAATTGCAGCTAGGGCGACCCCTGTGGAACAAAAACCTCGGTTTAGGGCATTGCTGGGGGCACAAGCTATAGGGACAGCTGGATCGATACTATTTAAATATTTTAGTAGATATTTAAAACTACAGGCTCGGCACAGGCGAGGTAGTGACGGGGGAGAATAAATAAACTGTAAAATAGGTACGTACTTATAAATAATGTTGTTGTTGTATAGTCTAAAGAATAATATATAAATGTAAAACAATAACAAAAAATGCTTTTGGACTTATACAAAAATATCTACGATGTAATATATACCTACCTACGATTCATATCTCAATCAATAGCGTCAGTATAAAGTGGGACCTTAAAAAATAAGTCGATGTCCCCACTAATCAAAATTCGATGAACAACCAAAACACCTGTTCATATTATAAATACCTGCATACAACAAACAAATATAAACCTTATCACCCTAGTTTAAGACTCAATATATTTTGTAAACCACTGGCGTGATTACTCGACGTATAATAAAACCAATTTATAAATACGGCTGTCAAAATTCATTTCGAAGCGACTTGCACCGTAACTCTTTCGTATTATAAATTTGTAAGTACCGCTACTGGTTTTGAAACTGCAAAATTGTCTTTGTTGATTCGCATTATAGGTTTTTTTTGGTATTAGATTGCTCTATATTTTTTTAATATAAAATCTGACGTAGGTAACAATGGGTTTTTGTGTCATTCAAAAGTAATTAATTTGCAATCAGATAAAGTCTGAAGTTATCTAACGCGGATTTAAGGGAATCTTAATCTTGGACTTGGAACTTTTATAAAAAAATCGTAAATGGAATTTACACGTGGGAAAAAAAAAACGAATCACTTGAGATTGTATAACCTTCCTTGGAGGCCAGCGGTTAACCAGAGCACGCCGCTGATAGCGGTGGCAAGAACCAGTCATGGCGTGGATTGGCTGAAAAGGTGGCATGGCGTCCTCACCTTCCAGCTGATACCCTCGAGGCACGGACGTTTCGGGAAATATCTGTCTTGTATGCAACATAGATACTTCCAGAAATATCCGTGTAGTCGGGTTTTATAGGTTTTCTACAGGAAAACCTATAAAAATCTGAAAAAAAATTAAATTAAAAAAATAAGTAAGGAACTAAAAAAAAACATTTTTTTTTCAAAGTCACTTCGCTTATTTTTTCAATTTAAGTTTTTAAGATTTTTGTAGGTTTTCCTGTAGAAAGCTCAGTAGCTCCGGAGTTAAAGACGGGGATTCCCGGTAAATTTTCGCCTATTTTATTAAATAACTTAATTATTTAATACATATAGTTGAGACCCTCACAACAAACCCTTCCATTTAACATATTAAACGATACAGTATGCAAAACTTTATTCTAAAATTTTCTGTTTTACTCCGCAAAAGTGAACCCCATATTCAAAATTCACTTATTTACGCTACACGTCCATGTTCGGGTCGCAGAAATCCATATCGCACATCCGGTGCAAGAATGACGCAATTGTAATTTTTTTAATTACGGGTTGAGTATACCACAAGTCTTAAAAAAATCTTTTCTACCGGTTCACGAACGACAAATCTCTAGTTCGACTACTTGTCTCTAGAAGTCACTTATGCCATCAGAAATGATGATAGTCAAACATTATGAAAAAAACGTTTCAAATCTTAATTTCCCCTGCAATTACGCCATTCTTGCACCGGATGTGCGATGTGTACCAAATTTCAACTTAATCAGTTCAGTAGATTAGTAAAGTAAATAAATAGTTTATTAATCAGCAGTAATTTTAGACGACAAAAACATTTTTAAAATCCTACTTTAACTTAGTACATAATATACGTTACAGATTTAGCTTAGGCTGTTTCTAAGTACAAAGATTCGGACCAAATTGGCTGTGACAGACGGACTGACAGACAGACAAACACACCAGTGATCCCATAAGGGTTCTGCCGTTCCTCAGGTCCGGTTCTGCGGTCCTTCGGACGTTAGGAACCCTAAAAACCGTGAATATTTTTGTGTGTGAATTTCCCGCTGAACTGATATTGACAAAATTAATAAACGACTTGCATATGAGGTGAGTCGTTGTGTTCTCTGAGCTTATGCCAGGTTAAGACTAGGCCACCTGCCATTTTTCGTGGGTATGAGTAACTAAATAAGTGTCATCATCAAAAACAGCATCTCGATACTAGCAATCAATTTTTACGGTTCAACAATGTTCATTGCGTAGTCACTTGACGAGAGGAAAGTATTTCGTAATATATAAAGAACAATAAAGATTGCTGGAGTGTTAAAATGAAATCAATCGCGACTGCAATTCCAAGTGTATTACAGGTGCAACTAGCGCACAAATTGCGAATAAAAGCAACAAGTCAGCATTTAAGCTGAAAAATACGTTCACTGATAGACGTAGCCCTCTCGCAAAGATCGCCTTTGATTTGCCGTTTTGGGTATGCATTGTGTGCTCATTGGGCGGTTTTGCCATAATCGTCACGCTTGGTAGGCGGGTTGGCAATCGCAGTTAATTTGTAAATGTACTCGAAGGACGCCGCTACTCATCCTCCGGCAATTCCCTTAGTCACCTTTTGCAACACCCACAGGATGAGATGGGTTGGTGCTATTCAGAGAGAATAAAACCATAGTCATTGATACTATTCTTAGCCGACACCACAGATCAATAGGTAGTATAGTTCTAGAGCAATGACCATAAATAAACATTAGCTTCTTCAATAAGTTAACTTTTTAGGCCCTTCTGAGGTCTCAGTCCAGATTATTATAATATTTATAACGATTTTTTTAAACAAAGCAGCATATTCCCGGCTTCGCACACATGAGGTTGTAGATATCCTCTTCGCCCGCATATAGAAGCTCTTCGAACAGACTCGCTATGACAACTATGCTTGAACCGCCAATAGATGGTTACAATAGGATTCTCGAATAAAAACAATCTAAATAGTTTTGCGGAAATTCGTATTAAATATTCAAACAATTACACTACAAATATAGGTACAGAAGCTTAACTCCTTACGACGCGGTATTGAGTCATATACATATATAAAGCTAAAGTAGGTGCAACTTTCAAACGGTTTAGAGGACAAGAGAAAACTGTAGGAGGCATTTCAATGACTACTTAACTGGAAGTTATTAGGAACCAATCTTTGAGTGTTTGGAAAAGTAAAAACTGACGATGAGAGAAAAGGAATATGACTGCGAACTGTGAAGTAGCGGTGGGCAATTATTACAAAAAATCAATCAAATACACGCAATTGTACAAGTGTACAATTGCGTATGCGATTGTCGATTTCGTCTTCATCATCATGTTATCAGCCGTATGACGTCCACTGGTGAATAAAGGCCTCCATAATTATTCATATTGTACACATATCATCTCCATATTGATTCCATAATTGTGTAATAATTTTGGGGGAATTTGCCAGTACTGTAACGACTAATTGGGTAAGCGCGCTGGTACGCGGGAAAGAACCTACATATGACTTTGGAATTATAATTATAAAACTCTAGTTACTTCTAGATAAATTTATTTCTCAGAAGGTAATACAATTTGATTTTTCCATAACCGACAACCTCGCTGACGGCAGCCCGAAACCTCTCTCCTCTTTTATTTTCTCCGTCAAAATATTCTCATGTACTTATTTCAAATTATGTTATTTTTATTCTATGTGGCTAGGATTTTTCTCCCAAAGAGTTTGAACCCTATTATAGTACTCACCACGCTTGGCAGGCGGGTTGATGAGAGCAGAATGGTTGCCGTTTCATAGAAGGGATGCTGCTGCCTATCCCATCCCTGCTCATCTCATGATTCTCATTTACGACATCCACTAGAGAACATGGAGTGGTGTAACATTCTTAACCCGAACATCATACGCATTATAATACGGAATAATTCGTCTTCGCCGAATCGCAAACGAATACATTCGCGCGGGACGATTACGCGCAATCGACATCACGATGCCAGTCGTAAATTGAACCGCTTAGCGCACGTGAGTTTGCCACAAGCGACGAATAACAATCGACCAAAATTCGAATAAAATCGATTCTTAATCGATTGTATTTCAATAAACGGAACCATTGAATAATTCGATTATTTTAGTAACAATTCCCTATCGCTACTGTGAAGTGCATTGAAGGCAATTTTCTTAAATGAGGAACCGAAAGAGTACTTACGTCTACGACTAGTGTACCTTCTGCAATATCTTGTTTAGTGCTATCGACGATCATTTACGTAGGCATAACTTGTAACAGTTTCATGTATTCATTAACAAGGGAATCATTCCGTAATTTCCTCAATAGAAACAGGATGTGATACCGTTATAGTAATTTGCTGAGGTATACAAACCTTTAACATATGAAGTAGAAAACTCGATTGTAGGATAGATGCTAGACCACTAGTTGGAAGTTGAAAAACTAATTTACGTGTGATGCCTATGATTCTCGAACAGTCAGGCAAAAATAATGAGTTGTATAGGTAAATACAATAATTCTAGGTACAATTAAGACGGTATTAAGTGTATTGAATGGCGTGTCACTGTCTGCAACAGACTTCAATTGAATAAAGGTTGAAATGTTGATGCTTTTATTCGTATTTTGTTTCTTTAAGTTTTCAGTCCATATAACACTCATTACAATAGACAATACAATACAATACTCTTTATTGTAGACCAAAAATAACAAAAATAAGATCAAATACAGAAAAAGACATGTACCTACAAAGGGCGGTCTTATCGCACATGGCTATTTCTGCCAGACAACCTTGGGATGGACAGATTTGTAAGCGATAAAGAAAAGGAAACTTATCGGGTAAGCCAAAATATGAAATTTAAAAAATATTAATTTATGAACAGAATTTTAATTGTTGCACGTTTCAAAGTGATTGGCTCTATAGAGAAGAGCTGGTAAGATTCAATGGATACACTTTTGTAATATGGGAAAGTATTGCATTCTTATTATTACAAAAGTATTGTGAAAAGTTATGAGAGGATAATGCAGGCTAATGTGTATGATGATGTGGTCTGTGCCATACACATAATATATATAATTATAACTAACTGCCTTACAAAAACCACCCATTCACGCGCTTAAGTCACGCATCACCATGGCTCAGCTTAACCATAATGCAGGTACATCTTAAACAAAATTCCAACTTCTCCAGAAACAATTTCTCACTGTATTTTTAATATGCAGCCATGGATATTTCTTAGTTAGAATCCTATACATTTTAGCTTATAATTCTCAAAAGAGCCTCTGCGAGTTGGCACAGCTCGTGCGCACCTCCCCGTGCAGGTCTTTTAAAGGACCAGGTTCATGTTTGTAGAGGATATTAACCCGTTAAGATATGGTAGATGGTATTTATCTGATAGAATGACATAGATCTTAGGTAACCTCAATTTAGATGATACAATTCAATTGAACAAAACCCATCGTTTCATATCAAAGAGCCACAAGGTTGAAATTAACTAGAATTATCAAACAACAAAATACTATAGTTCAATGTACCAATCATTAGCTGAAGAGCTCTCAATATCATTTCAGTTGTATAAATAAGTACAGCTGTCCCGCTCATCGTTCTGATAAACTAATTTACATAGCGATAATAAACCCCCAGGTGCGATTTCAAAAGGCTACGCCACATGAGAATATGTCGATGTTTTTTATTCCCACGCATCGGACTAACAAACGATCGAATGTATATTGATCAAAATTTTGGTAGAACAAAAAATATAAATGACAATAGCTTTATAGATAGTAAATGTACACCAACCACCGATTATACCCACAGAGCCCATCAAAATCGTAACGATTGCCTAAACCTAAGCCAAATGCTACTGGCGCTCTTAGCAATACCATCTAAGTCTACCCTTACGCCATCCTCGCTACCTCCTTAATCGCCACCACCTTCGAGTGATGTACTAAACCCGAAGAGAGATTTTATAATAACTTTTGAAACTCTGCCCTTACTTGGGTATAAAGCAAACCCACATTATTCAAATAAATATAAAATAAATTATACTACTATAGTAAACTTAATATTAGTACAAACATTATTTAGTCAGTTAATGGATTTAGCTATTAGATCTTGAATACTCACACATCTCTGTGATCACCCACAAAGGCCCTAAAATTACTCCTTGTGGCACACCATTGTTTGCTATAGGTCTTTTTAACCAATGCTACCATAGATTTCCCTCATGCGTTGTTGGCGTTTCTTATTGAATATGAATGGTGACATGACGTAATACTTAGGGTCCGTGACCTCATTGTCCTATTTACATAATAGGCTTTTTTGTTTATATTTAAATGTCAATCAAACGATTAGTCTGGTTTTTTGTAGAGTAAGTTTTTATTGCTGAAGCGGTGGGATAAAAAGAGGTTTTCTATGTCTTGAGAACACGTGTTTTGTTTTTTAGAACACACAGGGCCTCCTTATATTGGTACCAATGCTACCTAAAATAATAATAAAAAAATTACATTGAGTATACAATGAGTACCGCACGTGTCGCGTAGTCTGACAAAAGTTCCCTTTTGTATAAACGTAGATTTAAATTATTGAAGTACCATGGAGTTTAATTTCTATTAACCAAATATTAAACAATTGGTTACACTTATTTTAATCACATTTATCTCAGTCACCTATACCTACAATTCTAGGCCACCAGAATATTAGTGCAACTTATTATGCAAAATAAAGCAAAAATTTGTATCATAACCGTGACGTAATTTATGACCGATGCACGTCGTGAACCGAGCAAATTCTTGTTAAGCCAAGTTCCCCGATTTGGACATACTATTTTTGGAAAATTTGAGTTCATTCACATAGCCAAAATGCATCAGGTTAAGATTATAGTTAGATAAAGAATTAAACTAAATAATGAAATTAATTAAATTGAAAGAAATGAAGAAATACTATACACTTGCAAATAAAACAATGCACGCGTATAACAGAAACATAATTATAATCATATGATTGAGCTTATGGTGACAGTACTCACCACGCTTGGCAGGCGGGTTGGTGAGCGCAGAAATGCTGTTGTTCCACAGAAAGGTTGCTGCTGCCAATCCCTCTGGTTTAGAGTCCCTTAGTCGCCTTTTACGACATCCACGGGAGGAGATGGAGTGGAGATATATTCTTTATTACCCCTACTGCAATCCGGTGACCACACGGAAAGCTCTCTTATCGCCCATACGAATATAAAGGTTGCGTTGCCCAGACAGATGATTATATTTGAAGATCACAGAGACGGGTCAGGGTCTTTTAAGATCGGACAGAGTGGATCACAGGCGAGTTGAAGAAGATAAGATATTACGTGCTTTCCAGATCAACACAAACCTCCCGAAAAGCCCTTCTTTAGTTTCTGAGTTTACCATTCATAAATATTCTGGCATGTAATAGCAGTTTCATAATAGACTTCTCCATTCATTTACCACTTGCACAACAAGATATGCCGCCCAGCCAATACATTCTGCCTTATTGATTTTTTTACTGAGGGTTGGTGTAGATATCGTAAGTTGGAAGTCACCACTAAGGGACTCTAAGCCAGAGGGATGGACAGCAGGGTCCTTTCTGTGGAACAGAAGCCATTTCGCGCCTGACACGACATTCACATGAGAAGATGGAGTGGTGCTACATTCTTAACCCGGACACCACACGGATAAGATTTCGAGAAGGCAGTACACCGAGGAAATTGTGTTTTTGAAGATAATGGTGGAGACAGCTTTTCAAACACGGGAACAAAAAAATGAACTCCTAACAGTATTAATCGATTACGAGAATAACATACGCCTGGACAAATGTGGCTTCGACGTGAAGTCCGCCAGCTGTCATATTTATTATACATAGGTTTCTGTATGGTCAAAACGTTTTGTCTATTTAAATAATATAGGTATACGCTTTTATAAATATTATATACTGAAATAAGATGGGTTTAATATTAGCATGCTATATTATAATTAAAATGTTATAAGGCTTCTTGGTATCGATTAGTTTTGGGCACCCACAAAGCGGATCTAATATAAACTCGAGATGTTAATTAGTTTAAGTCATATTATAATTAGGATTCGAACTTGGCAGCTCATCTTTTTTGTAGTATATTCGAACTTGTAGGAGACTATTTATTAAATCATCAATCAAAATCAAATGTTATTAAGCCAAAGAATGTTATAATAAGTCATACTGAGAAACGGAATTGTAAATCCTTTAGATTATTTCCTGAATATTAATATTATTTGTAGACGAGGCAATAAAAAAATACGCTATAAAGTAACAAAATTCGTAGCCATCATTTTACGAATTAATTTTCAAAACAGAATTCAAATTAAGTATGATGTTCACCTAGATACGGCACATACGGAGCACCATGCCCAGTGGCCCCATATATATAATTCTTCTGTACGTGCTAAATGTCTGCACCGATTTTCATGATTTTTGTGTATGTTTGAGTGATTCTCTAGATGGTTTAGATTCACAATTGGACCCGGTAGGTGGTGCTGCAATCAGGTTTGCATGTTTGTGCGAAGCTAGGGCGGGCAGCTAGTTTTATTGTAGCCCCGGTTATTTTTGGAAGCTCCTTCAAATAGTGTTTTACTAGTAACAATTATATAATCTGTGATATTACTATAGTTTAATTATTCAGCGATATGACAGCTAAGGTCTTCAAAAAGGGTTAAATAAACGTCATTTGACCACCTGTCATGTTTTGAATTTGCCAAATTTTATTTCTGATATGTTGATTATACTAATTCTTATCTGTACATTGCCTCTGAACAGTCGACTGACAGTCGGGAGAAGAGACAGAGTAGCTTCAGCTTAGTCAGGGAAACTCACGGAGACAGAGATCAAAGATATATAAATGGCAGTCGAGTTTTTACTAAAAATAAAAGAACTGATTTACGACATCCTAAAAGGATGCGAATTTTTGTATGCAAAAACAATAATATAATATCGGACTGATACCTCGCATTTTAGGTACGCTTATTTTTGTAGAGTCAACATAACAACTATACCAGGTAGAAGTAAAAATAATTTATGAGGAATGAAAGTAAGGGATTTAAAAATCTCTGTTTCAACTTTTTATAATTCGAATGTAACTCCAAGAACAACATACATGTAGGCTTTAAAAAAAATCAGATTTACATAATATTAGTTCCACTCGTCGCCTACTCGAAAGTATTTCACACACACACACAATATTACTCATTTACCCAAACCTCACGTCTCGCACATAACTACGAACATTAAAAATATATTTTATCGCAACTTGTTCTGCTAACGGTACCTCTAACGTGACAATGTGCGACCTTGACGAAGACCTGGTCAAAAAACTTTCGGCTGTACGTGGGAGGCAAAAAATACCGGCTGACTGTATCACGATAATAGCCAGAAATGTGGTCTAGACGATTCAGTATAAAAATTGGTGACAGAATGTTTTAACTCTGAGTATTATTTGGTAAATATGAAGGGTATGCACGAATAAGGAAATCTAGTTAGGGATAGAACTCGGTAGGTTAGTAGTATAGCGGTGGATTCTGGTCAACCGGATCGGGCAAGATCTCTCTGCCGGCAGTAGGGTCAGCTCTGTTGGCAGAGCATGAAAATTGGAGTGCAGTGGTCTCCTTCTGCGAGAGCGTCATCCTCCAGAAGGAGACTGCAGAGCGGGATCGGGAGAGGGCTGATCCCGCATGGAGAAGGACGAGACTGCGTTGGGGTATCAACCGCCCCGGCGCCCAGGTCCAAACGCCTGAGCCCCCCCTGCCGTCGTTACATGGTGGCGGGCCTCGGGGGTCGCGAGCTCGCAGATTGGGGAGTCTGAGTGCTCACACTGAGCGACCCCCGGGAAGACGGTGGCGCACACGTGGCCACGCGCCACCGTGTGCGTAGCACAGCGCATAGCGAGGCTTGGGGGGATTCCTTTAAAATCCTCCCCGAGAAGTGCCAGGGGGTGATCTGTTTACAGTCGCCTTCCCGCCACTAGAGGGAGTGACCGCTTTACAGTGTGATCTTACGAGGACCTGGAGCCCCCCTTCGGTACCGAACATGACCGCTCCAGTGGTTTAAGCCGGTAGGAGTCCGGCATAACCAATCGCCCTTACCCGGGGCGGAGGAAGTTCATGAAGAATTTCCAATACTACAAATAAAAATAATTTAAAAAAAGGTACATAATAAGCCAATTGCTTAGTCACTACGTCAACCATGCCGTATAATTTCAGTGTCCCTCTTTAATTTGACGGCACGGTTGGTGCAGTGGCTGATCCAATCGGCTGCTGCGCTCCGGGTTATCGGCTTTGTTCCCGCACGGAACAATATTTCTATGATCTGCAGGTAGTTGTTCTGGGTCTGGGTGTATTGTATGTGGAATTTATGTCTGTAATCGCACCCACGACACAAGAGAAGACCTAGTATGAGGCAACGTGTCTACAAAAAAAAGAGTTTAAAGTCATTTTACTCGTTCTACATAATCATAATGTGCGATGTTTTATGCCGTACCCAGGAACGAATCTATCGGACAGAGATAGATGTCGTATAAGGCCGCTAAGGGTTAATATGCTAAGGGCAGCGGCCCGTGTGCTACTAACAACATACTGTAATCACCAATCTGCCTGCGATTATCAAAGCGTGGTGATTATGGCAATATGCTATGACCGCTCATTGTAGTGATCATTAGGAGGCCCATGCTTAACTGTGGGCATCGAACCGGATGATGTTATCACCCTATGCCATGTTTAGCACATAAAGAGACTCCAGCAGTCTCGTTCTCTCAACAGACTATTTTCCGACATGTTTTATTTTGACGCCGAGGTTCCTTTCTCCGCTGACGCGACGGCCAGTCGTCGCGCCAACCAGTCAAATCCCCTGCCTGCCCGACTTAATGCCTGACTGTCTTAGCGCGAGGAGAGGAAGGGTCGGGACGGGACAGTCGTTTTAAATATTCCCCAAAAATATTTAAATAGTACCTATCCAGCTTTACTTAGTTTTGATTCCCCAGCAACGCCCTAAGCCGAGGTTAAGTCTCACAGGGGCTGCCCATAGCTGTACTTGTTAAGTTTATAAGTTTCTAATTTACTCCTAGCTGGAGGCCTCTTTTGGCTTCGCCAGATTACCCGGGTAAGCAAGAAAGGTTCAGCAGTGGACGTTTACGGGGCTGAGGTGGGATATATTATGAAACAGTAGCTAAACCTACTATGAATACCTCAGACCCTCAGACCTTCAGGTGACACCAGCGTGTCACAGCAGGTGACTGACAGAATCCTTGAAATTACCTGCAACAAACACAAACTGGGTTTAAAGGACAAGCTGTTATGATGTACTACTGTATTAGGCACAGATCGCATAAGCAGACAGAGACACCTGTCTTTCAATCAATTCGCATTACGCACAGTACAGGCTGAGCATTTGTCATGAGTTTTGAAATCTTGCATGTATGTTATTGTTGTCTTAAAGGACCACCTTTAAGAATGTGACGTGAGTGACGAGTTAAAGAAGGTTAACTGGTTATTTACAAAACACATGGATAATCCAGATGACATTTCTAGTTTCATCCGAAATTCATTTCAAAACGCAACTGATATTGCAAGTTCTGGTACATCCAAGTATACAACACGTAGGAATGCTAATCAATTTAAATAACCCTGGATCATAGCATACCAATGCTATTATCAAATTTCTTTGTCGAAGATTTGATCAAATTTCTTTGACGACTGCGTCATGCCACCGATCCTATATATTTGTCTAACATGTGATGTTTGACAAGTGCCAATTCTAAGCATTATTTTATTTTTTACTGGCTGTTCGCCCCAGCTTCGCACAGGCAGGTACATGCAAACACGATTGCAGTGCCACCTACTGGGTCCAATTGTGAATCTCAGCCAATCAGGGACCCACTCAAACATACACAAAAAACATCAAAATCGCCGTTTAAGAGGAATTCAGTGACAAAGATTATCCCAATGCCTTGTATTATAAAAATTGGTAACTTCCATACTCATTAAATATTACTTTCATACAAATTTGTGATGGAAAATATTGAAATAAATATTTTATGCAATCATCCAATTTCTTCGATCAAATGTACAAAGATGTGAATGAATGGCATACCATCCTTAGCAAAGGAATGTGTTCGCTTCGGGCTGACAGTGACACACGCTACGGCACAGCTGCGTATTCACTTTTACTTTTCCACTCAGAACTTGGAGTTAAACAAAGTGCTTAGAACATGCACTTAGAGTTCCTAGAAGGATGGCTAGGTAAACATATAGCCTTATAGCCTTACTCTGTAACTTTAGTATGAAACCATGGTCAACCAGTCTTGGACTCCAATACCTCAGGAAAGTATTTTCCATTCCGTTATTAATGCCTAAAACGAGAACATAGATAGTGATAGAAATTCTTAAACTTTCGAGAATTGAATACAATATCGGGTCTATTCGCGCCCAGAAAAATATCAAAATAATATCTTGACTAATCTCGACGTTTCGATCAAGTTGCATTGACCGTGGTCACGAGTAGAGTAGAAGTAGTACAGCAGTAGAGTAGTAGAGTCTACACGTGACTACGGTCAATGCAACGTGATTTAAAAGTCGAGGTTAGTCAAAATATTGTTGTACTATTAAAATAAAAAATAGGCTAATAGCGCATCCTGATTAGCTAAACACAGCGACAGCAGCTATCGCGCAGATCCCCCGGTGACAAATAGCCTGAAATTGACAGGCGAGGATGCAATTTTTAGTTCCTTGATCGTCCAACAGGGTGTGCGTCAGAGATCTTCCCCTGTTTAATCGCTATCGGCAAATACGTAATACCAAAATTACGTTTCATAGCGCTGTCTGCGTGATTTACGCTTGTCGTAAACCGTCTACGATACGTAATCAGCCCGCCTATATTGTCTTCAAATAATAGATAGTAAACCGCGGTTTCACCCGCGTGGATTTAAAAGAAATTTAGAGTACTTCGACATAGATTATATATATTGAATTCCAAGGGGTTTTTTTTTACGCGGAACCCTAATTATTTTTCTAAAATAAAAGTAACACCATAAGCTAGTGCCCGTCAAAATCGGTCCAGCCGTTTCGGAGATTACCCGGAACAAACAGACGGAAAAAAATTGAAATACAAAAAATGTTTTATTTTCCGTATATACTTTCATATGCATTTAGTAAAAAGCTGTTCAAGTCAAGTCAGTCAAGTTTTTCCCGGCAGGTCGATTTTTTAAAGGTTGTTGAAAGAGATAAAGGCACATATAAAATACCTTTTTCACCCAGTAAAATCCATAATGGAATTCCTCCACTCCGGGAAGAGGCGGAGGGGTACGTCGGACTTTAAAGTTCATGGCTTAAACCTAGTACTAATCCCAGAACTATATTTAGTTCATGTTTTGGAATAAGGCTGTAAGAGTCCATAGCTTTGTTTCACTGGTCAGATTGAACAGGATTGAACACGTTCCATTGCTGAAAACAAAAATGTCACACCATTCCAAAACTCCTGACCACATATACAACGCATCCTTTACATAATTAATTGGTACACAAAACAAGTGGTCCACTTAATAAACATTATTATTCCTACCTGCACACGAGTATCATCAATACGTATAAGGAAAACTGAGGTCAGCAGGCTTCGAGGTAAGTACTAGTGCAAGTTATAAGATGACTCATAGTAATTGCTACGTAAAATATTGCAATTTTTGCTTATTAAAACAATGTATTTACTATTTTAAAATATCTACTGTACCGTGGATACAGTATATAAACATAAATCTTGCATGCAAAACCACCCAGAACAATTAGGTTGTTTTTTTCGTGCGTGTATCATGCTCTAGGCTCGTAACGCAAAAAGCTATTGGCTAAGCCACTGCACGAATCGAGACGACGTGTTTTTAATTATGTGAGAACAGAGTTGAATAAAACTATAAACTGGTAAAAGCCCTGAAATAATGTCGAAAGTGGGACAAAATGACGAAACATCTTGTTCTTCTATATTATCAATCAGACCGTCACATGAGATCACTATGACGAGTGTGTCTACCTCCACTATCTCCAGTGTTCGAATTAGGATGAGCAGTCAGAAACACATTACACAACATTTCGGGTTAGAGATTGTCTCTAACGGCCGAAATTAATAACCGATGTAATTCAAAATCTTTGGATTTCAGACAGACGGTTTTTGTGTTGTGATCGTAACATAACAACGGATGAGTTTCAAAATCTTATATCTGAAGATTTCGGATTAGATTGATTATTAATTTCGGCCATTAGACGATATACACGCAGGTATGTATAATGTTAGACAGACATAATGTCGCCAGGCCCAAAAATTGTTTTTTGCACAGCTAATGTACAAAAGTGTCAACGTTTATGATAGTTTGGAGTCGACTGTAACATACATGCAAATGTATTATAATAACCTCAACGGAAATTATTGTTTTGAACCGTTTGGGGTCTAAACGCTTGGATCATGGGGTCCAAGTTCACGAATCCTTTTCAAAGATATTGCCAAACGTATGGTCGACCCTTCACGTGACCAGAAAGCTTGCCTATCCTGTAGCAAAATAATAAGCATTGCCATTCAAAGTTGTAATTCTGTCAGTCTTCTAGGGACTTACCAGCTGATAGCGACGAGGAGACTTTGACGTCGAAATGCCTACTTTTTTGTTTATTATTTTAATTTATTTGTTAGTTATACCGTATAGCTCCAGTGTATCTCATCCCGTGATCGCAGAAAGCGAGTAAGGGCGTTTGGGACCCGCTGCTACCATTAAGCACTTTGGGTTACCCGCAGGTGACGGGAAAACCACCAACACTAGCATACCTAAGAAGGGTTGGTATCGGGCAGGCGACCGATGTAAAAAGCTTTTTCCAAAAACTTTGCAATATGTCTAACCTATTGCGCCGACCCCAAGTAACAGAAGAAGATTTAGTATTAGTTATTTAAGGCATAAATACTGTGTATGCTGAAAGGATTAGTAAACTGAAGTGCACATGGCTCGTAGAACTTATGGCCGTCGAGGTGAAACGGTTCTAGAGGGGAGACCGCGCACCAGAAAACGCAGCGTGAGACGACCTCCAACGAAGTGGACTGACGACCTGGTGATGGTCGCTGAGAGCCGTTGGACGCAGGCGTCCTTTGGTTGATATGATGATACTATTTTTAGTAATGTAGGTAAATAAAATATCGATACTCGTTTAAAAGAAAATAACATAGATACAAAGATAGATTGAGCATGATGAAAAAATTTCCTGTAATAAATACTCGTCATTCCAAATGCATCGTTTCGTTCGTCTTTATTGAAATAAAATTTTAATACAAATGAAGAGTTTGCAAACTCTGAAATCGCTAACGCTCCTACCTCGTCCACGGCCCAGCATTAAGGTCGCCGAGGCCGCGTCAAGCAGGGCCTCTAAATGGCGAGACTTCAAAGGGCTCTGCTGCACAATAGTTGCAAGTTTTCGTATGGTATGACAATGTAACATATAAGTATAATTTATTATTATGTACAGAAATACCCGCTTATTTAATGTGTGTATTGGGGATTGTGATGAAATTGACACTGTAGATTGAATATGTGTATGACGTCATCATGCTGGTTATGGTTGCGCTGTGTGCAAGATACCTGTCGTGTCCATGTTATCATAGAGTATACGTTCGTTTTTGTGTGGCAAGAGATGTCGCTGCTTACCAGGCAATCTGGCAAAGCCGAAAGGCAGGCATAAAATTAATAAACTGAGCGACTGCAGCTAAGCACCCCCTTGCGAGACTCGGGCCTTGGCTTAGAGCGCTGCTCTAATATGTAAAACCATGTAGCGCCGGCAATTAATAGTACTGCATATCACATATCAAGTCATAAATATCCAGTTTACGCTGATTTCTCATCACATGGAAAGCCTTTAAAATGCAAGATCAGCTTGTGCTGGAATATCAGCTCGCGTACCACCCCATCTCATCCCGTGGGAGTCGTAAAAGGCGACTATGGTATTAGCCGGAGGATGGGCACCAGCGTCCTTCGAGTATATATACAAATCGCCTAAGATCGCCAACTCGCCTACCAAGCGTGGTGATTATGGCAAAATCCAATGGCCACACAAAATACCCAAACCAGTCGTTGAGGCGATCTTTGGAAGAGGCCTGTGTCCCGCAAGTGTACTTTATTCCGCTGAAATGATGATGATGATGATAGATAATTACCCAATCATGTTTGACACACTGCCAGTTGCTATTACTACCTAATACTTGGCACCTCTTATGATTTATTATGTTATTTCTACGTCAGCTTAAGAGCATCCGTTCGAGTCCTAAATCTTAAACCAATTTTTTACGTAGTTATGTCTACTTCTCTTCGTGTGGAGTCCGTATTAAGAATATAACACCATTCCATCTCTTCCCGTGGATGTTGTAACAGGCGACTATGGGACTATAAACCAGAGTGACGGGCAGCGTAGCTCCTGTGGAACAGTAGTCATACTGCCCTCACCAACCCGCCTGACAAGCGTGTGAGTACTGGGAAATGCCCCCCAAAATTACGACATATTATGGATATCCAGGAGGCCTTTATTCAGCACTACCTTTGGCAGATAAGACGATGAATGTTTAGTTACAATAAAAAAGAAAACACTAATTTTCATCATTTCGGCCGAATAAAGTCCACTGCTGGACACAGGCCTCCCCCAAAGATCACTACAACGAACGGTTTTGCCATAATCGCCACGCTTGGCAGGCGGGTTGGCGATCACAGCTGAGTTATTAATGTACTCGAAGGACGCACTACCCATCGTCCGACTAATCCCATAATCGCCTTTTACGACACCCAAGGGATGAGATGGACATTAATTTTGCTCGAATACATTTATAATAGACGCAACATATCATACGACAGATTTTTAACAAATGTCTCCAAAAGCTCTTCATCATATCAGCCGTAAATCATTCACCGCAAAACATAGTCCTTTCTCCTCCGACAGATAGTTACTGATGTGATTTTAAAATGGTATAGGGGCTTCCTTGAATTAATACCTGACACTTCACAGCATAAAGTCGGTGTAAGTTAAAAATAAATAATTGTGGTTCAATGATGACGTGGCGTCAAGATGCTTACAGAGCTGCCCAACTGGTTAACAGCTCAGCAAACTACAACTTACAAGAGATGAGATACTGACACATCGTTATTTTCTGTTCATGTTTCAATAATATAATGTACACTGCGAACTGTAACATCATGTAATTAAAGTAAGTACCCTGACGTAATTTTGTAGACGAAGAAGAGTTATTTAATTGAGGGAGCTCCGAGCTGACTAGTTCAACTTTCGAGAGATAAGTGATTATGTAGCTGGGCCAGAGAATATTGCCGGAAGCAATGGAAGCACAACTAGCCTAGTAAACTTTCTGGATATGCCTAAAGACGTGATACCAATGGGCAGCTCCAGTAAGATTGTCTGCGAGTTCTTGTATCCTTTCCTTCGGTGCCGAAGATGACCGCTCCATTGGTTTTAGCTGGTAGGATTCCGGCATACCCCTCCACCTTTTGAAACCAACCACCAGGTGAAAAAAATGCCTAGTGAACTTACGACCATCAAAAGAATGATAACTCCTTCAGAAACACTGAGAAGTCGAGAGTGGTATGATGGTCACCGTCCTTCTGTACTAATGTCTTCTACAAGCGTACTGATTGTGCGTATTGCGACCATTAAATGTAGCGATTTAGGGTCCATGTACGGTAGAGGACTCTTGAAACTCTATGTTCTAAATTAAAAGCCACACACTAAAAGAAGGGGAAAGTCCAAAGTAAATTAAAGTCGAAAGAACGCTAACCTTAACCAAGTGCACTGACTTGTTGATATTAGGATACAACTGCTCATTGAGATCAGTGAGGAGCCTCATATATAGCAGTGGATGTTTCCGATTATATCTTATATTTTATGAGACGCACCCTTAAAATATTTTTCTTTTTAAAAACGTTTCCCCACACTAGGATTTCTCCTGTGTACAAACACAAATTTCACACACTGACACAATACACCCAGACCCGGAACAACTATCTGCAGATCGTACAAATATTTGTTCCGTGCGGGAATCGAACCCACGACCCGGTGCGCAGCAGCCGACTGTAACCCAACGCAAGACCACGATGTGGTAGGCCTAGACGGAGAACGTATATAGAGATGAATTTAATTACCAGCCAATTAAGACCACTGATGCCCTTGAGGCGGGAAAAAGAGAAGAGAGGCCTTTAGCCCTTTTACAGCTGTGGAAAGGGGATGCATCATACAACGCCCCTGAGGAGACTCTTGCCGGCAAAAAACTATCTGGACGCTCATCTTTGGCAGCAAAGGGGGCTCTGGGTTCTAGAAAACGCGAGCTCCGGAGCCACCCTTTGGTGCCACGTCTATAGGCATATCTCAGAAGGGACTGTAAACACGACCGGTCACCCACTCTAAGGCAATGGAAGCGACCACAAAAAACCCACATCCGATGAACCCGATCCCGGGGAAGATTGTAAAGGAATGAGCGCGCAGAGCGGAACCCTTCTTCGGTGCCAAAGATGATCACCCATTCTACGCGCCCGTGACCCTCGACGGAGGCCTTTGTGCCCCCTGTGTTGTAAATTCGGCAAACATTATCACTGTCATCCGAAGTCTTTCATGTAATACACCGACTCGCTGGCAATCACATGTCGTACCAAATACTTAACCGCACATTCAATTAGCACCGTGGGTAAGACATCAAAAAAACAATGACAACGTTGACAAAGATATAACATTGCATCTATTTGTACGCAACCTTTAGATTGGTATCAAAAACTTGGTAAGCTAACCCAAGGTTTTTCATACAATTATAGCGTATGGGAACTAGCTACAGTGCATAATTGTTTATTGTTTCGTTCGTTAAACAATCGGCCAGTTGAGAAATAGGAACTGAGGTGTGACCCTATAAGATGATTTAGACTTCTCTCGTGTTTCTATCACAACAGCCGGCAAATATCCACTTCTGAACATGAGCCCTCCCTTATCACTACAATGAGCGGTCATAGGGATATTGCCATAACCACCAGTCTTGGCAGGAGGATTGGTGATTGCAGTATGTTGTTATTAGCACAAGGGAGAATGCTACTGCTCATCATCATCATATCAGCCAAAGGATATTTATTTCTGAACGAAGACCTCCTCCACAGATTTCCACAACTGTGCCATCATTTTGGGGGGATTTTGCCAGTACTCACCACGCTGGGTAGGCGGATTGGTGAGCGCAGTATGGCTTACTGTTCTACAGAAGTGAAGCTGCTGCCCATCCCTCTGGATTAGAGTCCCTTTAGTCACCTTTTACGACATCCGCAGGAGGAGATGGAGTGGTGCTATATTCTTAATCCGATCGCCATACGGATAACGCTAATGCTGATGCCCATCTTCTTGATATCAACCCTTAGTCACCTTTTACAGCACCCACGGATAGAGAGGGGTGATCTATTCTTTGCCGGGAACCACACAGACAGTCATAACAAGTTTCCATTACGTTCTTATAACGTTTAATTGGTGACAGTTACTCGCGATAAGTAACAAAGGAAGAAAAACTACTCTTTTTTATTTTAAAACGGCAATAAAGACACAGCCCCTGAAACATTATCACTAATTGAAGGTATTGGACGGTCCCAGCGGTCCTATGTTAAATCGGTTACAAGAAAATAAAAAAGGTTACTGCTAAATATAGTGTCTAGTCTAGTTGATCAAGCGTCTACAAAAATAGTGAACTTTAGTTTAAGAGACATTGTTTTATAGGGATTGCGTTAATTAAGTAAGATGTTGTATATTCTTTGAATTACAATTATTAATTAATTTAAAAATAGAATTGCTAGTCGTGTACAAAATGAAAAAAAAAAGCAACCATGGCTTTATTACGAAAAAGAACACGCGCCGCTGCAATAAAACTGTGGTTTTTTTGTCTCATATATCTTACACAGCACTAAATTTACGTATAAAACGCGATCTCTATGGCTTACTCGAGGTCCCCTTGAAAAGGTTTATCTTTTTAATTTAATCTATCTATAAATTTTGCCCGTGATAACTTCAATTGGTAGTATTTCAGACAAATATAATACCTTTTTCTTATTGGTCCCAGTGGTATTTCGTCATGAACTTCCTACGTCTCGGCGAAGGATGAAGTGGCATGCCGGATTCCTACCGGTTAAAACCACTGGAGCGGTCATCTTGGCACCTAAGGGGGCTCCAGGTCCTCGTATGATCACACTACAGCCGTCAACTGGTGCCGAGCCGATTAAAACACGATCAAGACACAAAAGAATGTTTTGCATTAATTGAAATTGAAGCTACAAGACAAATTGATGTTCCGTTATCAATCAATCATCAATTAAAGTTTGATGAAGTAGGTAATTAAGAACTCTGCCGACTATTGTGCGTATTTCTGTTCATTAGATTCAATAATCACAAAGATTGTTGCTTCTAACGCAGTGTGTGGCAGCTATTCTGCGTGGAACTATGTATAGTTTTTGGTCTACTGCAGTACCCGTTACTGCAGATAATTTACGGTGAAGATAATACTCGAAAAAAAGGTCACAAAGGCAACAAGCGACTTCCGTCCACGATACCAGGCCTTTCGTATCGGTGTACCTAAGGCATGATTTCTGTATGTAATGCCACAACCCGCACAACCCTTGCTATGATTGCTAACGGTAGTAAATCTCTTATTGCAGGATCCCGGCTAGGTAGGAAACCCCCCCTGTCCCCCGAGAAGATGGCGGTTTGCACGTGGGCACGTGTTGCTATATGTGCAGCACAGCGCTCAGCCAAGTTTCGAGGAATCCTTTACAACCCCCTGAGATGTGGCTGGTGGGCGGCCTCTTTATAGTTGCCTCCCCTCCACTATAGGGGGTGACCACTTTACAGTCATCTCTGATGTGCGCATCAAAAAAAGCATGGCACCAATTAGTGGCTCTAGATGGAGATCATTCAAGTTCCTGGAGCCACCATTCGGTGCCGAAGATGAGCCACCGGTGGTTTAGCAGGTAGGAGTCCAGTATCTTCTCTAAATACATGATTTATATCCACAGGATCAATAAAAAAGTACCATACCAGTGCAAGATATAAAAGACTCCAAATTTAAAAGTAGTAAGTATAACAAAAATCGCTCGCATTCTGCACGCTTTCCTATCTAAACTCAAGCTGATTTCAGCTTCAATTTGTTTAGCTAACTGGCGCTGCATGTCTCTCGAGCTAATCCGACAGCCGCATTATGCATTCACTGATGTGCTTAGTTACATTGCAAGTAGCGGACATTTTCCAGTATACTTGAAAAGGTTGGTGTATGTAACTGTCACTTAGAAGACCACGTAGACTAGGTCTGCCATAAATGCCGGCCGAGACGTTTAGAAATTAGACTGTTTTTAATTAGGACTTCGTTTAGGGATGTTAATTCATTCTTAACTATGATGCCAAAAATAATCGATTCTATTTATCGAAACATCAATATCCCAATTTTCTTAAGCTAACTCCTCGTCCTCGATGCCACTGTTCTTTAACATTCATATTTTTCTGAAGGTTTATAATTAATGCTAAGTTTATTTGTTTAAGGCACTGCGTCCCAAGCGTGTGGTATTCCGGATTACGAATATAGCACCACTCCATCTCCTCCCGTGGATGTCGTAAAAGGTGACTAAGGGACTGTAAACCAGAGGGATGGGCCGCAGCGTTCTGTGGAAAAGTAGCTATACTGCGCTCACCAACTCGCCTGACAAGCGTGGTGAGTGTAATGTGATCGTAACACAACAACGGATGAACTTCAAAATCTTAAACTGAAGATTTTGGATTAGATTGATTATAAATTTTGGCCGTAAGTGACCGGGACACGGGGACACAACGCGACGTATAGCAACCCTATACGTCGAAGTATTGTTTCAAAACAAAAATACGGGTGGCACTCCGGGAGTACCGACAGAAGTGAAAACTTATTTTGGCGCGTTTGAAATTTTTTAGACGGGCACTAGATGCGATTTGACGGCGAAACGCCAAACTAAACGTCTAGCGTCTCGTAACGAGTACAGAGATTTTATCTCATAAAAAATGCGTACCGCGCTAAAAGAAGTTTTGACTTCAAAAAGGTTCAGAACTTTTTCTTTTTCTACATGGGACTTCCTTCACCCCGGGGAAGGGCGAAGGGGTATGCCGGACTCCTACCAGCTAAAACCATTGGAGCAGTCATCTACGGAGCCGGGTGTGTAGCCGTGTGTACTTATCTTTACCCGTATATCTTCATAATCATTTCCTATTGAGTAAACACACAATACTTCATGCAAAACCATTACAAGGTGAGCTGGGTTTAATTCAAACCACATACTATGACGGGATTGGATCAAGCGTCATAATTGCCAGTTTCTAAGTAATGCTTTAGTAACCGGGGACTGCAAACTCTCTAGGTTAACCAGCAAACACCATCGCTCCGCATTTTCTAAATCACTACAATTTCGAGTGACCTCGTGTAACCGAAAGAATGCGTAACTTCTCCCCACCGAACAAACGCTATGTAGTTATGGGGAACAAGGTGTGGTGTTCCTCCATAAAAAAAGGAGCATCCTCCTGCCAGGCGGATGGTATGCCTGGGGGGCGAAGTCCAACGATTGATGTTGGGTGTCTGTATATATGCAGCGTTGCACGAATACTTTAATATCGTGATTCAGGATTCTTTGACGTCATCGGAGAGTTGCAATTAATATTCAAGTAGATGTCGCTGTAAGTTGCAGATGTATGATGGCGATGTCGGTGTCGCCACATAGTTTTAACTCAGAAGTCAGCTTAACCACACGCACATTATGCCAAGAGATAGAACCTTCATGCAAATACGAGTTTTGTAATATTATCACGATATAGGAAGGTGCAGACAGAATATCTTCCGACAGATGGATGATGCTTAGACCTGCAAATGAGTGAAATACACCAGCTTTTAAATGGAGATTCGCTGTCCGGCGGGCTGATTACGTATGTAATGTTGCTTGCTGATATTAATTTATCTTAGTTTAGGTATCAGTTGCAACTTTATCGTGTGACTTTTACTACCTTTGGCCTGTGTTTATTTTTTCTATAAATCTTTATGTTATGTGTGTAAACTTGAAGGTGCAAATAAACATTAAAAATAAAAAAGTTTTTTTTTTAAATTTTGAATTTATACTCTTAAGGTAACTTGATACTGCAATAAAACTTGTATGCACAACATATATGTACTGCAGTGCTATTCTATAAGAACAACCTGGAACAATCACTTTTGAATCTGCAGTCAAAATTAGTAAAAACAATACGAAATTAGAGATTTCACTGCGGATTCAGAAGTGAATTGTTACAGAACAGCCATGTCCTATGATAGGATCTACCGCTATACCAATTCATCATCGGGGTTCAGCCGTTTGATCTTGATGGATGCCTCAAAAATACTCAAACACATTTATAAATAAAACCGACTGAAATAGCTGTTTTATATCCAGCACTGCCCTAAGCTGAGGTCCGTGTCCCGCAGGAAGAGGCCTTAGCGCAAGTTGCTTAGATAAAAAAAATTGAATTTTGTTTGTGACAATTTCTACACGAAATTAATTTCGCACACTAAAGAGTAGTCCTTCTGTACTTACGTCTCTTTTAATAATATCAGCGTAATCCCTATCTAGGTCCAGGCGTGTGGCCGAGGTCGCATCATGGCTTAGCGCGTGCCCTAACAACCAACAAAACAGTTGGAACATTCAAATATCACCTCTATGTCCTACAAGATGAGAGCTCATTCTGCTGTTATATGACTTGGTGCTATAATTATAACAAAGAGTTTTATACGATTACAGCAAGCAAATATTTACCTTATGCACATTCAAATAAGTGTACTCATGAATGCAAGTTTTGTCTAGATCTTTACACCTATCGGGTTACGTACTCCGACTTCCTTGTTGCCAACTGAGTAGGATTGCCATTTGTTTTGATTATATGGTACTGTTTTCAAAACAAGTTTAATTACAATCATTATGTATGTGTTCTCTGTGAAATACAATAGGCTTGTCCATGTTCAACAATAAATATTTTTATTGAAAATGCCTCGACTGTGCCATCTTGGAAGTAGAAATGATAGAATATTCCTAGGGCAGCGGCTGCGCAATGATATTTACGAATATATTGTTTTAGAGGCATTTTGGACAGGGTCTCAGAGTCGTATTCTCATGTCTGACGGACTTGAGTAGCACGGGTTCCTCACGCCAGCACATACATCTCTCCAAGCCACTTGATCTGTAGCACAATGGATTGCTGTCTGTAGCTTCGCCCTGGTTACTTCTTTGACTGCGTCAATCCATCGCCTGGGGCTGCGTTCCCTTCTCCGGAATCCGGAATCGGGAACATAGTCCAAGCTGCCGGTGGTTAGGGCTCCAGAGAGAGGAACCTCCTGAGAATACGTGCCGTGTCAAGGAGAACCACTTTCTGTATCAGGCCCTTGATCCAGCCGCCTAACGAGAGCCTCTTAAGATGTTGGTTGAGGCTCTTGGCCGGCTAACTAACGGCACAATGATTACCGAGTCAACATATTATTATTATTATATAAGCCAAAGAAGTCCACCGCTGAACTAAGGCCTATTTAGTGTTAAAAATGGCTCATTTGTTATTAATTGATACAAACAGTTTTGAGTGTCATTTGACCGATTATAATAGTGAAATTGAAAAGGCTTCCACAGAATTAAAATCTTAAGCTATTAAAAAAGTGATTCATTAAGATCTTCGAAAGATACCGTGTTCACATATAAATAAAATTGATACAAACCAACTGATGGCCAAGACTTTTTTGTTTCAATGTACTTTAGTTGAATAATAATTTAAATAAAAGAAATTATTAGTATGTCAGAATCGTTCATTGGAGAGTCCTCTTGCCATTTAAGTACTTTTGCGCACCACGAACGCGAAGCGGAGAGCTCTATATTTACCATAAAGTGAATCGCAATATTTTTTCTGGCGATAATAGAGCTCTACCTGTCCGTTTCGCGTATGTGGTGTGCAATAGATTAGCGCTAAATTAAATCTTTAATAGAAGCCAGTGCAACTAACTCTTGGTGGCCGCACTTTACTTTACTTTAGGCCTTAGGTCCCTTAAATTTTCCGAGATGTGCCTATCACATACCAGGAACTGGAGCGCCCTTTAGTGCCGAAGATGACCGCTCCAGTGGTGTTAGCCGATATGTCCGGCTTATCCATTCCATGCCCTTCTCCAGGACGGAGAAAGTTCATAAGGAATTTTCACTGGGCGGACAATAAAATAAAAATAAAAAAGGTGCCTAAATTAGTATGGGTAACAACTAATTATTCATATTTTCCTAAATCACTAAAGCTTAAGTCTGGAATAATACGACGCTTAATCGAAGTCTAAATTTCGGCTAGAAGTGTATGAAAACCAAGGCCGAACCAGCGCTGTGTTCCCGGCTTTTATGATACATACACACCCTAGCGCTAGCTACATTACATTCCACTCATACTTGGTGATAAAAGGAGGTTATCCTGAAATCTGGTGCACATAACAACACCTCAGATTGCTTTACTTAGTGATTAAGGTAAGAAATAAATTTCAGATATTTGACTTTATATTTTTATAGGTACTTAAAGACATACTTATATTTATTTTGAAATAACACAATCTTTATAAAGAGTTATCATATCAGCCACAGGACGTCCACTGCTGAACAAAGGCCTTCCCCTTCGATTTCCACAATGAGCGGTTACATGCTACCCGCATCCAATGGCTCAAAGCGACCTTCACCAGGTCGTCTGTCCACCTCGTTGGAGGTCGTCCCACGCTGCGGTTTCCGTAGCGCGGTCTCTATTCGATAACCTTTTTGCCCCAACGGCGATCAGTTCTACGAGCAATGTGCCCCGCCCATTACCACTTCAGTTTACTAATCCTTTCAACTATGTCGACAACTTTAGTTCTTCTACGGATTTCCTCATTTCTGATTCGATCTCGTAGAGAAATAACCAAGCATAGCTCTCTCCATTGCTCGCTGAGTGACCTTGAGCATTCTTATGAGGCCCAGTGTGAGTGACCACGTCTCTGTTCCATATGTCATCATTGGTAACACACACTAGTTGTGTTGCGGTATTGTTGACGAAAAGACGTTGCGAAGTTTCCCAAACGCTGCCCAGCCGAGTCGGATTCCACGATTGACCTCTTTCTCGAAGTTGGACCTACCTAAATGGACAGTTTGTCCTAGTTCTCTCCCAGTACTCGTCAACAACTTCGAGAACAGAGCTCCCAACGGATATTCGGATGGGCACGACATGGGCATTTGACATGACTTTTGTCTTGCCCATGTTCATTTTAAGGCTCACCTGTTGGGAACACAACGCAACAACAACAACTCAACAGGGTTTCCCAACAGGTGGGCTGATAAAGAGTTAATGGCATAATAATTGTTAATAGAATTATGTAAAAGTAATATAGGTCAATGTTCAATATGTGTGATGAATACATACAAATATAGGTATCATCTAAAGTACATGTAATATTTTATTAAGAGTTTAAATTTTTTCTCATCTGTTTAAGCTTGCAAATTATTATTATTTTATAACAAAATATAGTTTAGTTGAGAATATAATGATCTATATAGAGAAAACTTTGTACCCCTTTTGAAGCACATTGCCCGCACGGAGGAGTGTGAGATTTCGCATAGTTAAAGTTTATATGGAGAAGGAGTGCATAAAGCTAAAATAAACTAAAAAAAATGAATTACGGTCGAATTTCGACCACTCGGTAGCCACAAGTAATGATAAATTTGGGACTACAATTACCTAGGTCCAATGATATTTGATGATGATGAATGATATGCCGTGTGGTGCCGGCTCAGAATACCACCACCCAATCTCCTCCCGTGGGTGTCGTAAAAGTCGACTAAGGGATTAGCCGGAAGATTAACAACTCAACTGGGATCGCCAACCCGCCTGCCAAGCGTGGCGATTATGGCAAAACCCCCCAATGAGCCCACAACACACCCATATCGATCGTTGTGGTGATCTTTAGGGGAGGTCTGTGTCCAGCAGTGGACTTTATTCGGCCGAAAAATGATGAATGATATTTAATTTTTAAATTCCGAAGTATTAATGGGCTTAAATAACTAACGTACAAAAAAGGAAAAGTTTCCGTGTGGTGTCTGGATTAGGAATATAGCACCACTCCATCTCCTCCCATGGATGTCGTTAAAGGTGACCCTAAGCTAGAGGGATGGGCAGCAGCGACCCTCCAGTGAAACAGTAGGCATTCTGCGGTCACCAACGCGCCTGCCTGAGGTATAGCAAATACCCTCAAAATGACGACACAATTATGGAATTCTATGGGTGAGGCCTTTGTTCAGCAGTGGACGTCCATCGGCTGATATGCTGATGATGATGATGTACAAAAATGTTATCCAGTCATCAAATTCTATTCAAACCCGTTCTGCGATCAAGTAACAAAATTAAGCACTGTAAAGTGAGGCGAGAGACAGGATATCCATAAATCCTGTTTTTTATTCATTATTTCAGCTGAAAGTAGGCCACTGCTGACCAGAAGCCTCCGCTAAGATTGCGACAACGACCGGTATGGGTTTATGTTGTGTGCTCATTGCGAGAGACAAACATTGACGGCACGGTTGGTTCAGTGGCTGACATAATCGGCTGCTGCGCTTCGGTCGTGGATTTGATTCCCGCACGGAACAAATATTTGTATGATCTGCAGGTAGTTGTTCCGGTACTGCCGGGGGAGCGGTCCAATGCAGAAAAGCGTACAACTCACCCCCGGCTAGAGGTAAGAAGAAGGACACCGTGGGGTTTTAGCCGGTTTGATCCCGGCATGCCCCTCCGCGGAGGAAGTCCAAGAGGATTTCCCCACGTTAAAAAAAAAAAAAAAATAAACAAAAAAAAAGTAGTTGTTCCGGGTCTGGGTGTATTGTGTGTAGAATTTATGTCTGTAAACGCACCCACGACACAGGAGAAATCCTAGTGTGCGTCAAAGTTAAAAAAAGAACTAAACATACTATCTTTCACGTTTATAATATAAGTAAGATTAAGTCAGCTGTAGAACTTATTCATTGCCCAAGATCATACGTTAATGCGATTGTTCAACAGTGGACGATTACGAGCTGGGGCTGCGTAGTCCTGCCCACATACTAAAACGAATTGCCATCTTTTAAGGCTTTCGAGTGACGAGTCAAGTGCAATGGGGCCCATTACCAATAAGTGTGTACATACAAGATTACATGCATGAAATTCTTCGTATAAGTACAGAATGAATTTACGTCACTCGGTAAAATATTGTCAAGGATCAAAACAAAACAGTCTGCATACTATACGAGTAAATTAATTATATTCTGAGTCTTGATATACTCCCCTTCAACACTCCAATGCGGTAGAGTACTGAACCAATTGATAATATAATAAAGGATTAAATCGCGTGTATTATTGATTTAATCCGTTTAAAATTGTTTTATTATAATCTGTAATAATCGCGAAAACCTAAGACAATACAATTGATAATAATTTTTTAATAAAATGTGTCTTCGGTTTACTCCTTCAGAAGCAAAGTTCCTTACTAGCAATAATGACACAATATCAATCCCGTGTGAATTAAAACAATAACAACAAATATTTTTTAACATTATTTAAACGTGTTTAGAATTGAGGTTATACAGCTGACCGCGCACAATGCTTGCTGCTCGAATCTCGATAATCTCACGCACACACACAGACACACATACAACCGTATATAATAAAAAGAGACAGAGGATGAGAAACACAGGGAAAGGTCGCCCATCGTATATTATAGAAAGAGAGGAAAAGGTCGCCTGGAGGGGGCATAACGCCTTTATCTTACATGACGATTTCTGCCGGTTCACTCTACTGTAAGCCGCGTAAAAGAACTTCGTTCCAAAAAATATCCAAACTCATACCAATAAATACGCGTTATAAAGTATTAGTATCCAACCAATCACTTGCAGCTTACATTTTCACTCGCCTTGTACAATGACCAGGTAGTGACAATTCGTGTTATTTTATTACATGTTGTTTTATCCTGCCTTGACATTCGCTAAATCATCAATACATCGATGGAGCCATTATATTAAAATTGGAATTGGAGCGCGAGGCGGGTGCTGCGGAGATGTTTGATACTGTAACAATGGTCACTTTTTTAAGGTAATGAGTTAGTATAGCTAGCTAACCGGCAGTGAGCCCTTCGTTCGTAAAACAAAACCTTCTCTGGAACAGTAGCCATACTGCGCTCACCAACCCGCCTGCCAAGCGTGGTGAGTATTGACAAATTCCCCTGAAAATAACGACACAAATGTAAAAATCTATGGGGCCTTTGTGCAGCAGTGGACGTCCTTTGGCTGATATGATGATAATGATGATGATCCAAGTGAATTCATAGTTTTTCAGCCCTGATCGATCTAATTATCGTCTACCCATTACAGTACCTATCACCCGATCATATGGTAGACACATGAGGCCATTGACCACCAGCTGTTTTATATTGACTGTGTGTTAGAATTTAAATGGATATTTTGGTGAAATATTATGGTTTCTTTTAGAGAATGATTCGGGTAGAGAATCGTGGACTGATTCACCCCCTAAAAGGTAACAGGTGATTATATCAGCACCCATTATGTACAAGTGAGAGACGTCTCGTTTCGTTCCTGTGTTAAAGTAGACTCGAGAATTTGGTCTCCGGCGAGTTAGTTCTCGAGATCTTGGGAGGCCCTGGAGTCCCCCTTTGATGCCGAAGATGATTGCTCAGATTGTTTCAGCCGGTAGGAGTCCAGAACAACGGGGTGGATTTAGTCCATGAAGACATACAATGCGGTGAAAAAAAAGATATTAATATACGTTTTCTAAGTTTATCTTGATTTAGAGGAAGCCTTAACACCACCAGTGGGCTGCGATTGTTGAAAAGGTCTAACTAAATTCCTTTTATAATAACGAAGCAACACACTGGACGCTATACCGAGTCATATAGATATATTACTCGGTCGGTTAAGTAGAGATCTCGAGGACAATTTCATGTCAGACAAAACTGTGTGTGACAAAATTGCAACGGGATTGTATTATATTAGAGACAGGTCTGCCTCCACAACCTGCTTTACCTTTTGGAGACCAGAGACTTATACATTATGTTCATGAAATATCAATAGTTTAGTGTACCTACACAGGACATAAAACCGCAATAAGTACGAAGTTACCCGAGATTACCTGTTCAGTTACAAAACTGGCCGCAAATAAGTTATTTTGATCGTGATTGAATTGGGAACTGTTGATGTAAGAACGAAGGTATCTGTTGCAATTTAAAAACACTTGGGAGCGACCGTGTATCGAAAATGTTACCAATTAATTCTGCTTTAATGTGGCTGTAAAATCTACGTAATGATGGCAATAACTCTATTTATAGCAGCAACTTTTACTTTGTAGATGAAACTGATTCTGAGACCAGGTTTATTGTATGAGCACCCGTGGTTTGAGTACCAATCGGTATATTAGCTTGGTCCCTAATATGAAACAAATAAGATTAAATTTTGTTCCTCACTGGGCAACTACCGCACCGCAGTGGTGCGGTACCGGCAGCTTCTAGGAGCTCCATTGTGCGGTATCACAGGTGCATCGAGTGCAACAAACGTCATCATCATCATTTCAGCCAAAGCCAAAACGTCCAATACTGAACAAAAGCCTCCCCCATAGATTCACGCAATTGTGTCGCCGTTTTGGAGTGATTGCAGTATGGCTGCTGTTAGAGTCCCTTAGTCGCCTTTTACGGCATCCACGGGAAGAGATGGAGTGGTGCTATATTCGCAATACCACCACAGGAAATTAAACACCACACAGAATAAAAATTAGAACCAAGGATTTATGTTTGCGGCATTAGGGTGGCGCGATGGCTACCCCAGCCGCACCTTAATCTACTGTGACATTATTTGGTCGAACTTAATTTGAGGTGCAATCAGATTTGGTGGTAATTTAAGATATATTTGACCCCTATAAAATCTTATCTGTGTAGATCGTAAAATCTATATCAACTATCTGATGTCAATTGCACATTACGATCTAGAATCGCCATGCAAAAGATATTCTAATTTTTCTACCAAATTACTGGTAACCATTACACATCGCGTTTACGTGGGAAATCATACCCATCAAACTAATTATAAACTGCCAATTTAAATGCCATAATTTAGATTCTTAGGTCGCATGTGAACTCGCCCTGGTATGGTCCTCTTCTCTCCCACGAAGCCTTTGTTAAGCCGTTTTTGCCTCATGTTGCTAAGACAAAAGTAGATGTTTGCTCATCTATCATTTTGTAATGACATAATCAACTCATGTTTCCTGGTGTTATGCGCTAAATTGGAACATTTTTTACGCGTGCGTTTAGTTAGATTCTTATTGACAAACATAGAGTACATAAAATTTCATAGCTTTCAGAGCATGCATGAGTGGATATTGAGGTATTTACAGTTATTTACATACAATTATTATATTTTTTATAATCATCATTATCAATCCCTTAGATTTCCACAACGAGCGGTCACATGCCGCTCTCATCCAACGACTCCCAGCGACCCTCACCAGGTCGTCTGTCCACCTCGTTGGAGGTCGTCCCACGCTGCGTTTTCCGGTGCGCGGTCTCCATTCGAGAACCTTTTTGCCCCAACGGCCATCAGTTCTACGAGCAATGTGCCCTGCCCATTGCCACTTCAGTTTACTAATCCTTTCAGCTATGTCGACAACTTTAGTTCTTCTACGGATCTCCTCATTTCAGATTTGATCTCGTAGAGAAATACCAAGCATAGCTCTCTCCATAGCTCGCTGAGTGACCTTGAGCTTTCTTATGAGGCCCATTGTGACTGACCACGTCTCTGTTCCATATGTCATCACAAATTTTTTATAATATTATTTGTCAATTTAGTTTTTATTTATTTTACAGTTTTATTTTTCAAATGTATATGGATATGTGGTGTGCTCTCTGATATTATGTGGCAATTACTTTTGCTGTTCTTTGATCTCTGTTGCTAGGGAGTTTTTTGCGCCGCGCCTCTTCTTCTCCCCATCTTAAACTCTAGGAAGCGGTAAAGGGTGGGCGTTTTGGAGGCTGTTCATCTATTTCATATTATATTAACGGTCAAAACGTATTTTGTTTTGTTTACTTTCAATAAACGACATTTAGTTTTGAATTTGAAATTTGCAATGGAGGCACCTTTGCAAAGCCTGGTCTGAAGCCTTGCCGTACACTGTGCTGCGCAGACAGCGGCAAATGACCACGTGCGCGCCGCCATCTTACCTGGAATCACTCGGTATGAGTACTCAATTTCCCCAATCTGCGCGCCCACAACCCTCGCGGTCTCCCGCTATATAGCGAGATAGCTCAGGCATGTTGGACCTAGGTGCAGTCGGTTGCTTCCTCGGTTCCGTGTCGCCCTTCCCCCCCGCGGGATCGCCTCTCCCCCGATCCCACTCTGCGGTCTCCTTCTGAAGCATGACGCTCTAACAGAAGCTCACTATTGCACTCCAATGTTGATGCTCGGCTAGCATAGCCAGCACTACTGTCGGTAGAGAGAGTTTGCTCGATCCGATCGACCAGGATCCGCCACTCGGCAACCCACGCAGGGCACTCTCCATCGTCGCTTTCATAATGGTGGCACTGTGCCGTGATCACGCGACCTATCCTATGCGCACGCTTATACGCATCGGGACAACCGTAGTGAATATCTGCGTCAGGCGGTAGGTGACGAACTCCCTCCTCTTGACCCACCGGTGGTACTTACAATATGAGACCTACCACCAGAGAACATTATCTGTACTAAGATAAACAAAACCTAGCTTTACAAGTAAAAATAAACAAATCAGTAGTTATGTAAACGTAATACGAAAATGGATGATGTTACAATATCTTATATTATCACCAATTTCCGAAGCTATTCAGTTTCGAGTAGCTAACGGGATAAGCTATAAACGTCTTTAAATATTTGTACACAAACTAATGTACTCGGCAAATATAGCGTCTAGTAGCAAATCAGAAAAGTAAATATTGTCCAAATGTGTGCTTCGCTTGAGAAATAATTTATATTTAAGGTGCGTATCCGTTTTCTTGCTTCTTAGAGAGAGTTTCTTTTTCATTAACCTATTTATGGTATCTATCTATCCCTTTTTTTGGGGACAACCTCTCTACTACTGCAACTCCTGTAAGTCAGGATTTATGATGACCACCGGATAAACACCAATCAATAAAGTCAAATCAGTGTGTCCCAGGGAAATGAATCTTGGAACCCGCCAAGAAATAATTCAGAAAATATTATTAAGACAATAATATTATAGATTAAAAAATACACTAATATATTACGTGTGGTACCCGGATTAAGAATACAGCATCACTCCATCCTCCTGTGGATTTCTTAAAAGGCGACTAAGGGACTGGGTACTTTAAACCAGAGGGATGGCAACAGCATCCCTTCTGAGGACTAGTAGCTATATTGCGCTCACCAAGCTGCCTGCCAAGCGTGGTGAATACTGGCAAATTCCCCTCAAAATAATGACACAATTTTGGAAATCTATGAGAGATGCCTTTATTCAGCAGTGGATGTCCGTTGGCTGATATGATGATAATTATGAGATTAATATACAAATAAAAGAGTAAGAAAGATGATACGTTTCACTTCCCTTCGTTGAAGTTAGAAATTAAGGTGATTTTGAAGAAGATAACTCATTTCAGCTGAAGGACATCGACTGCAACAAAGGGGGAGCCGCAAAATTCCAGAACGACGCCACCCACATCCATTCCGTAAGCTCGCATTGTGTAAGATTTCCAGCTACCTGGGGAAGATCACTGGGAATCATATCATATTGTCGTTCGGTTCCCTACAATATGGTTGAGCTAAGCGATACTGATGCATGCGTCATGCTCGTGAACGGGTGCCGTCTGTTGGGACTGGTCAGCCGTTAACTGCCACGGCAAATAATTTATTATTATTATATTATTGTCTTGCCGTAGCCGTGTGGTGCCGGTTCAGAATACCACCACCCCATTTCCTCCCATGGGTGTCGTAAAAGTCGACTATGGGATCAGCCGGAGGATGGGCAGCAGCTTCTTTCGATTACATTAACAAATCAACTGCGATCGCCAACCCGTCTACCAAGCGTGGCGATTATGGAAAAACCACCCAATGAGCCCACAACACACCCATATCGGTCGTTGTGGTGATCTTTGGGGGAGGCCTGTGTCCAGCAGTGGACTTCATTCGGCCGAAATGATGATATTATTGTCTTGACCCATTGACCTACATTTTTCTCGGTACATGTTTTACAATATTTTGTATTAATCAACATTGTATTCTCAATTATTTTAAAAGAGTATCCATGGAGTTTCTTGCCGGCTCTTCTCGACTAGATCAACTATTTGGAACCGTGCAACTTAGATTCTGACGTTTCATAAGGGCCAATATTAGGTTTATTTAAAATAAAATACTTTGACTTCATTCATAATGCGGTACGCAGAGGGCCAATTCTTCTTATTAAAAATGTTCAAAATGTACTTCCGATCTAGTCTCAGTGTCACAAATGGTATTCTCCTAAAATAACAAACAACGTCAAACGTGAACTTACACTGTGATGAGATCGAAAGTTGATCGAAGCCAAAATGGTATTCTGCTAATATTTTGATATAACATAGGTACTAAAATTTTCATTCATTTTTTTATTGGTGCCCAGTGGAAATTCTTCATGAACTTCCTTCGCCCCGGGGAAGGGCGAAGGGGTATGCCGGGACTCCTACCGGCTAAAACCACTGGAGCGGTCAACTTCGGCACCTAAGGGAGGCACCAGGTCCTAGTATGATCACACTAGAGCCAAAGGTAACATCTCTTTGTTCCTTGTGCCCATTGTGCCCACTACGAAATGAAAGTTCCATCAAAACCTGTCGAGTTCCGACTGAGTGGCTTTGGCATTTAATCCGAATAAATGGCGTTCATAAACCACTTGTATTATTGAGAAGAAACTATATTATGAAATATATTTTTAAAGCAGTTTAACTCTCCCACGGCTTATGAAGGTATGTTGTCATAAAAAATCAACATGTTTTCATCCAAAAACGGAGTATTGTGCCATTTCGTGGGCGACCATCATGGGTTTATTAAACCTTAAAAAACTTATCTTAGTAATTTTGGCATGCAGACTACAATCCAGCAAATGTTAGGAAGTTCCTTGCTTAAAACCCGATTTCGTTCAACTTTTTTTTTATCTTTACCTCGGGCAATGACTCGACGAGATAAGCAATTTAGTAGAAAAAGAATATTGTTGCTCTCCGCTGCTCCATCAATAATTACGTGATAATATCCTTCGATAATTTAATTTGGATATACTTAATTAATGATTATGAGAATAGAAACCACGAAAATTGTCGAAAATAAATATTGAGAATGAATGACATAATAATAATACAGTCTTATTTTTTAATCCCTTGAATTTCGAACGCTACGCTAGTTCAGTCAAGAGCGGGCTTTTCTTGTCACAATAATACCACGCACCTTTTTGTGAACGTATTTTATGGCTGCTGTCCATAACTAAGTACGTTTTGTTTACTTCTTAATTTAGGTCACACAACACAAACAAAGCAAAGCTTCTTCCAATTCTAATTAGACCGATCACAAACATTACCCACAGCTGAAGCTAAAAACAATGATAGGATCAGCAGGTAGTACCGTAACCGCCACAGTTTCCACGGTATTGCACAACAATGGCGGCAGGAAAGTGATACCAACCTGTTATGAGTTGTATTTAACGTTTAATTTAAGTATATCACGGGGTTACGTAAGTGGCAATGAATTACAAGTTATCACAGATGCTGATTTGTTTCCGTGTGCTTCACGGAAAAGGCAACCCGTTCTATGCTGTTAGTTTTTGTGAAAGTCCTCTGGTTTACACTAGCAATGTCTTCATCATCATCATCATCATTTGAGCCGAAAAACGTCGACTGCTGAACAGAAGCCTCCCCCAAAAATTTCCACAATAACCAGTATGCGTTTGTTTTGTATACTCATAGGGGGGGTTTTGCCATAATCCCCACGCTTGGCAGACAGGCTGGCGATCGTAATTGAGTTATAAATGTACTGGAAGTACGCTGCCTATCCTCCAGCTAATCCCACAGTCGCCTTTTACGGGATGAGATAGGGTGGTAATATTCTTAACGAAAGCAGTCTTACTGTGTGCTAATGAGTTCTAGATCGCTCATGAGATTAGGATTTTAGTGGGTTGTAATTTGGTATCGTCGCTGACATTACTTTTGACAACTCTGATTTTTGTAGCTTATGTGAAATACATGTTTTAGTCCTCTCTGTGCACCTGATCAAAGTTGATGGCTCCAGTTTTCATAACAACGTCTAAATGTCTCTAATTAAAACAATTCATCATTAAATCAGTTCGTGAACGGGCACAAACATGGGCCTCTTAATTGTCACTGAAATGATCAACCTTTCAGGGCATCATTATAATCACCTCGCTTGGCAGACAGATTTGTGATCGTTGTATGTTGTATGTATGTAGAGCCAAAACGGTAACGTACGGTTTTCCCAAGAGACTAGCGTGGGCTCTTCAACAAGAGCGTGAAAAGATTTTTAGGTAGCCAACGCGCGAGTCGGGCCTCTGGTGTTACAAGCCTTTATAGGTTACTGTAACCGCTTATCATCAGGCGGGCCGTATGCTCGTTAGCCATCTTGGTGGTATAAAAAAAACATTGTTAAGACAATAGAACTATGCTGCATAGTTTCAAAAACTGCCATATGGTAAGTTGGCTTTGCATAACCACATCCATTTGTCGAATATCTATTTAGAACTGTCATCATGATATTCGGTGAATACAAATATTCGGTAATTGGCTGTTCTATACACACTACATACAAATAAATAAAATTGAAGTGTCTGTTTGTAATGCCAAACAGCTTTTTACTAAATACATATGAAAGTATATACGGTACCTACAACAAAAAAACTATTTCCATTTTTTTATCTGTCTGTCTGTCGCCCTGTCTGTCTGTCGGCCTATCTGTCTGTCTATCTGTTTGTCAGGAACAAATCTCTGAAATGGCTGTACCTATTTCTACGGGACTTTCACTGGCAGATAGCTGATGTTATAAGAAATAACTCAGGCTACTTTTATTTTAGAAAAATAATTATTGTACCGCAGAAAAAAATTAAAACCCATGAAATCCAATATATATACATACTCTATGTCAAGTGTCTGTACCGAAGTACTCTAAATTATATATAAATAATCGCATTCCTATTAAATTAAACGGCCGGTGAAACCGCGGGTCCTAGCTAGTGATTAAATATCAATAAACATTATGATAAAATCTTCATTGGAGTACAAAGAATATAAACTTTAAGCACAGTATGCCTATACGGATGTATTAAAAGTAAACTTTAATTTGATTCAAAAACGCTTTAAAAATTATTGCAGTATAACAGTAGCTGCAATCGCAAGCTTTTAATTAAACAATACCAAAAACTGTTTTTGTCAGACATAATATTGATAAGTTTAGGGTTAAACAAGTTTACAACAAATAAAGTAGTTAAAATCTTGGA
This sequence comes from Diloba caeruleocephala, assembly GCA_947459985.1. Taxonomy (NCBI): domain Eukaryota; kingdom Metazoa; phylum Arthropoda; class Insecta; order Lepidoptera; family Noctuidae; genus Diloba; species Diloba caeruleocephala. Next base: position 5,472,175 of record OX381627.1, on the reverse strand, counting down.
TCTCTCGTAAAAATATACGGTAACGATTCAACCGAGTTTAAGTGCAGTGCAAAATCTGTATGAATACAGATTTAGGTTATGTTAACACTACAATGCAAGAGCTTTTGTTTGTCTCTGAAAATAAAATATGAAAGGACATAATTTTCGCCTGCCAAATTGTTTGCTTGGTGAGTCAATAATAACTTTTACTTGACTCTAAAGGCCATTTGTCGTGTGGTGCAGGTAAGAATACCACCACCCCATCTCATCCCGTGGGTATCGTAAAAGGCGACGTAGGATTGCCAACCCGTGTGCCAAGTGTGGCGATTATGTCAAAACCCCCCAATAAGCACACAACACAAACCCATACCGGTCCTTGTGGCAATCTTTGGGGGAGGCTTCTGTCCAGCAGTCAACGTTTTTCGACTGAACTAAATGTATACTATTTTAGTCTTATAAAGCTTTACACACACATCAGCAAGTAAATGTTCACTACTAAACATGGGCCTCCCAATGATCATTACAGTAAGCGGACATAACGGATACTGCCATACCACGCTTGGCAGGCGGATTGGTGATCGCAGTATGTTGTTTTAGCACTAGAAAAGATGCTGCTGCCCATCCTCTTGATATTACACCTTAGTCGTGTTTAATGAAACCCATGGGTAGGATGGGGTGCTCTATTATTTTCCGAAAACCACACAGAAATGTAAAATATATTATAAGACCAGGTTTTTGTGCAGATGCAACGCACAATTTCCAGTAACGTTATAAGTAATAAATTCCCAAAAAGGCAGGCAAAGGTCAGAGTCATACAGCCTAAATGTTGTCATAATATTGACAAGATAGTATGACGTTTTAATGCGTAGATAACCGTAGGCTAGGCCTATGGAATCATTTCCACGATCAATCAATCAATCACGATTTGACGCGAAAATAAATTGTTTTTCTATTTTTCTTTCTACATAAAGTTTCAGTTACCATAAAATTCACGGCAATGCATTGTTGATTTTCAACAATAAATAAGGAATTCAGCAGCTCCTAGTTGTTGTTGTTTCCACAACATAAAAATGTGTCAAGGTATTTTATAATCACAACATGCACTTCAAAATATTACGGTACATCGAACAAAATTTACAAATAATGCAGCTATTATGACGTCATTTCCTGGCTTAACGCAGGACACGAATGTCTTGGTCGTAAGAGGCCGGCTTGGGCCGTATTTTATGTCGTTTTATTGTCATTGTCGGCCATGTCGCGGCCTGGCTCGTAATATTTTGTAATCGGTATAAAATCAGTTATACCTCTCGAATGAGAACATTTTTACTACGCTTGCAGTATTATGCGCGTTAGTTATTGTTTTTTGATTTATAAAATTCCGGTGATCTACATTCGCAGTTAAATTCCAAATCATAATCGGAGGAATGGAATTGCCATGAATGCCATCTTGTGAAAACGTTTTTCTTTATTTTATGATTGTTGGCACAAATCGTAAAAATTGATCTGGAACTATGAAAATTTGTCGAGTCTATGCGAAAAATGTGAATATTACTGATCTGGGTCGCTAGCGAAGAACTACAGTTTATTTTTATTGGAGAAATGTTAATAACTTTTTTTTAAATCTTTACTTGGTATTTATTTCATGTGCGCAAGAATGCTTCAACAGTCCCCATTCGCGCAAAAGCCTCAACCTCATTAGCCTCTTGGCAGTCTCGAGCATGCCTATACTTTATTCCAACTATGCGTTTATGCCTCGTTGGCCAACCTTTGGTTAAAGTTCGCTACTCTCCCAACCACTGCAATCACCACCCGATTAACGTTAAAGTCGCCCCCCCCGACCCTTGCTCGCGCCGGCCCGTGCCGAGAAATCGAGTAGTAACAAAAGATCCCTATAAACCCCAACTAACCATTGATCCAGCAGTCCCTTATGATTATTACTATCCCAGTAACTCCCTGAGCCGAGGTCCGTGTCCCGCAGGGGACGCCCTCAGGCGCAGTTTCTTAAATATAAAGAAAGCTAGGCTGGAGGCTACTTAATGCTTCGCCAATTTGCCCGGTTAAGCAGATATATCCCCCTTGGGATTACTGTGAGAAGCCCTACATAAAAAAAAAAAAAAAAAAAAAAAAGTTTCTCCCAGATAAATAAATAAAGTAGAATGTAAATATCTTGGAGCCAGCAACAAAATTAAACACAAAAGAAAAAAAGGAGTAGTAAAGAAGATTCTTTCCATTTCCCTAATTAACGTTTAGTGATTTAAGCCCATTGATGTATATATGTTACTATTTAAGCCACGCTAGTAGTTCCAGTGACGTTTCCTTTCTAGAAACCTTTCGTATCAGCTATCTATCTGTGATCCCCGAACAAAATCTAAACAATACTCGGCAACATATCGAAAAACCGAGACCTCACCAAGCTGCGGAATTGCTTTTGCCAAGAAGGTCATTTCAAAAGTTACATATAACAATAATGTATCGGTTTACGATCGCAGCTGACATTTAGAGATGGCAGAAGTTGTAGTAAATGACTAAGTCAACGCCTACGAACAATTTCTAACACATGCATTAAACTGTTGCAAATTTTAGACCACTGAGAAATTTTTTGGGTCCTGTCGCGCAAATTGGGAAACCACATGTCAAGTACTGGACAACCGTCTGACAGCTCTGAGTAGAGGGATACCTCTAGTAGCATTTTGTATTTTTGAAGTGAAAACTTCTTTTAGCGCGGTACGCATATTTTTTGATGAGATAAAATCTCTAGACTCGCGACACCGTTACGAGACGCTATTTGTAGTGAAAACTTCTTTTAGCGCGGTACGCATATTTTTAGATGAGATAAAATCTCTGGACTCGCGACACCGTTATGAGACGCAGCTATAGTGTGTACATATATGCATGTACATATAACAGACCGCGAACGCGCGATAAATAAAAAAAATACGGTTTGCACTCCGGGAGTGCCGACAGAAGTGAAAATTATATAGCAATAAATGTTCTATGCGTGCGTCTCGTAACGGTGTCGCAAGTCCAGAGATTTTATCTCATCTATAAATATGCGTACCGCGCTAAAAGAAGTTTTCACTTCAAAAAAACATTTATTGCTATGAAATTTTCACTTCTGCCGGCACTCCCGGTGTGCAACCCGTATTTTTTTTTTTATTGTCCTAGTAGAAATCATTCACGAACTTCCTCTGCCCTAGGGTGCCTTTGGTAGCCTATCATCACTAATGCGATGAACATTATTATTATGAGAAGGAACGTCAAAAAAACGCAAGGCCTGACTAAAGCCTAGATACAATTACACATACAACAGTACTGGACAACTTTACTGTTCCGTTAGACGGCCCGGTTGGCGCGGCTGCTAAGCAATTGGCGTTCTGCGTTACGTGTCTCGGGTTCGATCCCCGCTCGGAACAAATATTTGTATGATGTCTACAGATAGTGGTTTCGGGTGTAGGTGTTTGTGCATGTGAGATGTATGTATCATAATCATGATTAGCCCATTATAGTCCCACGTCCCACTGCTGGGAAACCGGCCTTAGTCCACCACGCAGGCCTAGTGCGGGTTAGCGGACTATACACACTTTTTTGGAACTCTCTCAGGTGTGGCGGTTTCCTGACGATTTTCCTTCACTGTTAACGCAACCAAATTCAGTCCCTCCTGTATGGAAGGTATTCAATCACTAGGCTATCACTGGCATGTATGTAAACAAAAATACGGGTTGCACTCCGGGAGTGCCTACAGAAGTGATAACTTATTTTTTTTTATTTATATAGACGCGTTCGCGGTCTGCTATATGTACATGCATATACGCACACACTAGCTGCGTCTCGTAACGGTGTCGCGAGTCCAGAGATTTTATCTCATCTAAAAATATGCGTACCGCGTTAAAAGAAGTTTTCACTTTAAAAAAAGCTCCGGCCGTATTTTCTAAATAAAATTAGATGTAACGAGTCCTTTATGGGTGCACGCTATAACGCAGCAGAGCCATCGCATCGTTGAAAACCACTAGGAGGACATTTTTATTTTATCATCCTCATTTCAGTTCAAATACATCTATTATAATGGTCCGTGTGGTGCTTAGAATGCCACCACCCCATTTAATCCCGTGGGTGTCGTAAAAGTCGACTAAGGGATTAACCGGAGGATGGGCAGCACCGTCCTTCGAGTACATTAAGAACTCAACTGCGATCGCCAACCCGTCTGCCAAGTGCGGCGATTATGGCAAGACCCCCCAATGAGCACACAACACACCCATATCGGTCGTTGTGGTGATCTTTGGGGGAGGCCTGTGTCCAGCAGTGGACTTCATTCGGCCGAAATGAATGGTCCTCCAGTCCTCCTTAAAGACCTAATGAACGGTCGTGACCACACAACCGTACCAATATATACCCCTTAATCTTTCCGGTCAAGCACCCATAGAAAGGAAGTGCTTAACAACGCTATAACAGTACCTTTACAGAACATGCGATAATAAAAAATCATTATACCGTAATTTCGCGCAATCATGTTACAAGTGAGGTCAGATTAAGCACGAGTTTCGAGGCTGTTTTAGATATGTATGTGATTTTCTATGCATTTAAAACGAATGAGTCGTTATGATCCAAAATGCCGTTGGCCATGGCGATTATAATAGTATTGTGTTCGCGAATGAAATCTCAATCCGGACACCCTTCTCTTATGGGGAGTACCATCAAACATCACACAGTCTCCACAGTATTCATCGGAGGACCGATTACGTATGTCGCAGAAGGTTTGCGACAGGCGTAAATCGCGCAGTAGCGACTGTCAAACGTTATTTTGGTATTATGTATTTACCGATGGAGATTGCCGTGTGGTGCCGGCTCAGAATACCACCACCCCATTTCCTCCCGTGGGTGTTCTAAAAGTTGACTAAGCCGAAATGATTGATTGAATGATTGAACCATCTTATTATTAATCTTCACATTGTAATATAGCCACTTATTGGTCCCATTCCTTGCTTAACAGTTAAATTATCTAACACAGAGCGACCAAGTACCGCAACCGAATCTTTCTTTTTCACACCTGCATCTTAGGCGTGCGACCACCTATTTATTTACTTAGCTGTGATTCGGTTCATTGAACTTGGCACTGACCATTCTTGGCTAACCAAAATTAACCTTTATTTCTGTTTAACTACGGCTCAAGTAACCGCAAGTGGCAAGTTTGTGAGAGACCCCAGCAAAGAAACATTTGCGGTCCGATCACGAAATGTGAACTTATTTACGCGTTTATTTCCTAAGTGTTACCGATCAATAACAACAGAACGCGGTTTCGAAGACGCAAAAACAAAGTTGTGCTCCCTATTTACCTTAGAATTTACGCACGTGACGATTCATTGAATGAGTTACACTGAAAATATCATTGAGAAAAACTGTTGACACCTGAGTCGTTGCGTAAGATCTGTTTGTTTGAAGTCCATCTGACTTTGACACCATTGTACAAAGGTTTTTCCGCTTTTTAGCACTTTTTTGTTTTTTCGATACAATGACGAAATGGATAGACAATGCTGAATTTAAGGAAACGGAGACGCGTAACTTAGCGAGCATTTCCTAGCTTGATGCAATAGGACAGATTCGCAATAGTTTTTAAACTAGTGCATTAATTTTCACATTTGCAATGTAGCCTCAAAGACAACCTCTTCCTTTTTCTCTTAAGATTTATGGCTTCTGTTAGAGTATATTCCACAATTGCGCCAATGTCATGTATAAGACAACGTTGTACGGTGTTCAGATTAATCAATCTTTACATATTTATAAAACCCTAGCTGGGACCCGCGGTTTTACCCGCCGTTTAATTTTATATATATATAGAAATGAAATTCATTGGAATGATAGTGGCGCCATCTGTCAAAGATTGGTCGTACCAACTCAGAAACCTTTGTGGTCTCACGCACAGCACTTTGCTGAAGATCATGACATGATCAAATGCATAGTTTACGATTCTATAAAGGACATACACACACAAACATTCATTTTTATATAGTATATACTCGTATAGATTTCTCTTCTTCTTCTTCTCTTAGAATATGGCTTCTGTAGAGTATCTTCCACAATTTCGCCAATGTCAAGCATAAGGAAACGTTGTACGATGTTCAGATTAATTAATCTTTACATATTCATAAAACATTTCTCTTCTTCTCTTAGATTATGGCTTCTGTAGAGTATCTTCCACAATTTCGCCAATGTCAAGTATAAGGCAACGTTGTACGATATTCAGATTAATTAATTAATCTTTACATATTCATAAAACATTTCTCATAAATGAAAAAATCTACAAAATATGTCGGCGACGTCGTACGGTTTTCAATTGTTTCTTGCAAATCAAGGCAACCTCACAAGCTGCCTTAGACAAGACGACAACATCCGTTGGCCAGGGTATTACAAACCCCATTACAATTTACTAGCATGCTGTATCCACTATAATAGACGTACCAAAAATCTTTAAAGATTCTATCAGTTTTGTCATTGTAACATGATGTCTCCACGACTGATATGGGCAGGTTGCTTACAACCAGGCGAATGCCTTGCTCGTCTCGTCTCCAACAAGGATTTAAAAAAATCCTTTGTTTATAGGGGCTTTGTTCAGCAGTGGACTTCTTTTAGCTGGTATGATGAAATGAGAATAAATAAATTCAGACATTTCAGACCTTTGTTACTATAATTTATTATTAGTATTTAAATTGTAATTCTACTAGCTGGGACTCGCGATTTCACCCGCCGTTTAATTTAAAAGAAATTGTATTAATTATAAATAATTTAGAGTACTTCGGCATATACATTTGACATAGAGTATACATATTGGATTTCATGGGTTGTAATTTTTTTACGCGGAACTCTAATTATTTTTCTCAAATAAAACTAGCCTTAATTATACCTTTTAATACCAGCTATTTGCCAGTAAAAGTCGCGTAGAAATCTGTCAAGCCATTTCGGAGATTATCGGGAACTGACAGACAGACAGACCGACAGACAAACAGACAAAAAATAAAATTAGTTATTTTGTTGTAGGTACCGTATATACTTTCAGATGCATTTAGTAAAAAGCTGTTATATTGACATTACAAACAGGCACTTTAATTTTATTTATTTGTATACGAGTAAATAAGTTATGCCTGTTGCGATATATGGTGGTAAACTTATATTTTTGTAACACTGATAACCTATATTGTATCTGTGTTTGACAAATAAATAAATTGTTATCATTACCCCGCAGCTGCAACACTGCAATCTGCCGCCCAAATGCCCCCTAAATGTGTAACCCTGTACCCTCTATCTCTAAACACGACACCCTTCAACTGGTAGTACCAATACAATTCGGTACTTAAGCACAGAATATTATTCTTTTAAATGTTCCCCAGCTTTAGTGGCGTTGCACAAATAAAACTTTAGTAAAATAAATGTACCAAACAGTTCCGAATTTCCATTACTTCAAATAGAGCGTGGCGGCGACGTTTGCACGAATTTACAATATATACAACCACGTATGCATGTTTTTGTGGTTCCGCATGTATTTTTTTGTTCCCACGAACTAATTTACATAACATTATATGACCTATAGTGTTTTCGTAAAGTTCCGTACTGTAAATTGTTTTTCTTACGCAAGCTTTAACAAACATGTACATATATTATATATGACATTTCTAGACGCTTGGTCGACTCGTCACGTGACCAGAGGCCTATTCCTTGGACAAAGAATTAGCATTGCCATCCAACGTGGTAATGCTGCCAGCCTCCTGGGTACGTTACCAGACGACAGCGATTCGGACGAGTAGGTTTTGACGCTTAGGTGTCTTTTGAATATTCTTTATTTTCACCTTTTTATATCTTATTTGATACCTTATTTGTATATAGATATTTTGTCTTATAGTATATAATATATTGTAATATGTAGTGTCATTAGTTTTAATGTACATATAAAGTACACCACCAATATTCACTGCAAAAAAATCTTTCTTCATATCAAGAGACGAGTTTACGGAGTTCCAGAAGATATGTATCACTTGTTGGTGGAGTCTGCACGGAGCGAGTCTATGAGAACTTTAATTAACAATTAAATATACTCTGAACCCAATGGAAATCGGTGTCTTCCAGAGTTTTCTGGCAGTACCATTGTGTATGGCGGCTAAAGCCGTATATGCGGTGATTTAAAATATTTCGTAAGTTATAATGATGTTTGTACTGACGTGATTGTTCGATAGGGCTGAAGCTGAAGGCAAAAATAAAGACAAAAACAGATTTAAGGTAGTTCGAGCGAGCACCAGTCATTTGTAGCCATTTGCTGGCGTGTGCGCAGCATAGCGCGAAGCAAGGCTTCGGGGGATCCTTTAAAACCCTCCTCGAGATGTTTTCATCGGGCGGCTTATTTACAGTCAACCACCCCCTCCGAACCTATAGGCGTGACACCAATGGACGGCTGCGGAGTGTTCGTTTTCGAGATACCGTAGACCCCCTTCGGAGCTGAAGATAGCCTCAGAGGTGGTTTTAGCCGGTTTAGCCCGTCGTGCTCCTTCGCCCTCCCAAGTGATTTCAACCGTAGTAAAATAAAGTTTGGGTAGATGAACCATGAGAACGATATACCGACGATAACTAAATTAGTTCAGGTATCAATTGCAGTATCCAGAAGGAAGAAGGAAGAATTTCTATCGGGAATCAAAATAATCTAAATTCGGTTTTATCGGTTTCCAACGGAACCTTAACGTTTGATTAAGCGATCAAAAGCGCCGCTAACCATTCCGCACGCACGCGCGTTGCTTCACAGTCATAAAAAAAAACATTATACCTGACTATTGACTTGAACTGTCGGTCTCTTTGTTTTCGAATTTGGACGGTTGAGAATATCTCTACGGCTGATTATTTTTGAGATTAATTGAAAATCGGAATCTCATACTGGAGCAATGTTCGCGTGCAGCTCAGGGTGGCAGTTCGATCGCACGGGAAGTCGTCGCTTCCTTTTGCGAGGAGATGATGTGAACAAAGCTGGCGGCGCTTGCTGATTTCGGGCCTTCTTAAGTTGCGGCCTACAGGCGGTAGATTTCGACAGACCGTCGCCCAATCAGGGATGGGTTCCAAGATGGCGACGCCCTACATTTTTATAGAATATAGTGTGGCTGGTTAGGCCGCACAAGGCAACACCAAAATAGAGTGCCGGGGCAAGACTTTCCGGGGAAGCTTTGAAGGCGTGATCAGATGGTGCAACAGCAGTTTGAATCTGGCTTCTGGATTTTGTATATAGATAGTTCGTGTGGTGTCGGAATTAAGAATGTAGCACCACCCCATCCACTTCCATGGATGTCGTAAACGAATGGATGTCGTGGATTTAAAGGACTCTAAACCAGTGGACCGTGTGGTGCCGGCTCAGAATACCACCACCCCATCTCCTCCCGTGGGTGTCGTAAAAGTCGACTAAGAGATTTGCCGGAGGATGGGCAGCAGCGACCTTCGAGTACATTAACAACTTAACTGCGATCGCCAACCCGTCTGCCAAGCGTGGCGATTATGGCAAAACCCCCCAATGAGCATACAACACACTCATATCGGTTGTTGTGGACATCTTTGGGGGAGGCCTGTGTTCAGCAGTGGACTTCATTCGGCCGAAATGATGAAACCAGTGGAAAGAGCAGCGTTCTGTGGAACTTTACCTTGCTCACCAACCCGCCTGCCAAGCATAATGACCCAACATGTCAATACAATTGTGGGAAGCCATGTGGAAATCTATAGGCCTTTGTTCAGTAGTGGACGTCCTTTGGCTGATATACATAATCAGCCCATTGCTATCCCACCGCTGGGCACGGGCGTTTTCTCAAGATGAGAAAGGTTAGGCCTTAGTCCACCAAGCTGGCCTAGTGCGGGAAGCGTTGCGTTGAGTTTGCGGGTTTGGCTGATGAGATGATGTAGTTATTTGTACTCTGCTGTTCTGGACGCTAATGTTTGGGATTTCTAATGATCTAATGAGGGTCAGAATACCACCACCCCATATCCTCCCGTGGGTGTCGTAAAAGTCGACTAAGGGATTAGCCGTAGGACGGGCAGCAGCGTCCTTCAAATACATTAACAATTCAACTGCGATCGCCAACCCGTCTGCCAAGCGTGGCAATTATGGCAAAACCCCTCCAATGAGCCCACAACACACCCATATCAGTCGTTGTAGTGATCTTTGGAGGAGGCCTGTGTCCAGCAGTGGACTTCATTCGGCCGAAATGATGAATGAGGGTGCCAGGATTTTCAGATCACCGTCGTGCCGGTTGAAACTGTGAACAAGTCTGCAGCACCAGTGTTATAAACGGTGAGTTATGCCACTGCTGCCATGCGAAAACCGGAGTTACACCGCACGCAGCATACGCAAAGAAGCCTTTTGAAGTCTCGTACAGCTTTTGGAGGCGAATCACTTTATTTTTAAACGAAAATGGACTAGCCACTAAATGGCAATAAAAGCTTATATAAGTTCAAATATTTTTTAATATTTTAATGTCTTAATTTGTTACCTGCACCTGCACGAGTCAATATTAAACTCTTGTTCTTTCTAAGGTATATCTACTATCATCCGAGAACTATTACTCATAGAAATATGACAATGTAATGGCAACATGTTTGTCATACGAATCATATATTGCAATTACACTGTCGTTTTCATTCGATTAGATCATACAAATATTTGTTCCATGCGGGGACAATCGCTTCGCCTCAGATTGCCTCAGATAACATGTCATAAAATTATTGTTGTAACTGTTTTAGATATGTCAACAAAGCTGTTTATCAGGAAAGCATTTCTTTATTTTATTTATATTGGGCCCATTGGAAATTCTACAAGAACTTCCTCCGCCGCGGGGAAGGACGAAGGGGCATGCCGGACTCCTTTTTTTTTTTTTTTTTTTTATTGGTGCCCAGTGGAAATTCATCATGAACTTCCTTCGCCCCGGGGAATAACGAAGGGGTATGCCGGACTCCTACCAGCTAAAACCACTGGGGCGGTCATTTTCGGCACCTAAGGGGGGCTCCAAGTCCTCATATGATCACACTAGAGCTTATCAGGAAGGCCTAGGAGGTTCCATGTTCTCCAGTGAGTAGATCCGAACGAGATAAAATACTAAAACAATCTACAGATATAAAAATCATCTGGACCAAATCTGTGCAAAATTTTTCCGTCCTGTGCCCATTTACACTAAATTATATATTATATACAAAAAATTGCCGTCTGGAACCCTAAGGTCAAAGCAGATGTCAATAACATAATGTACACAGCCTTGTAACATACCGTATCCCACCAACTATTCATAAATTCCACCCTACTATTTGAACTATTAAGTTCAAATTACAATTTACCTCCTCAACAGCTGATTCGACGCATCTGCTGTAAATGTCGTGGGATAATGAACTTTAAACCGCAACACTAAGGGGTAAACTAGCTTGGAAAGGACGTGTTACAGACGGTTCTCGCTAAGCACGTGCCGAGAAATTGCTTAGAAAGATACAACGAGGACAATAGAACAGATGTAACAATAGTTTTTTTGCAACAATGGGTGATACGATGACTGAGACTTCTGCTTATGCTACTATTTATAGTAGTTTCCTCACGTTTCTGCAACACGTGGCTTTCTGGTGAATATACAGAGTGTCCAGTAAATAGCACGACATACTGCAAGTGCTGCTGTGAGAGCCTGGGTCAATGTCAACCAAAAAAAAAACACAATATATGTTCAGCAAAATCTTACGGATATATTGTATATTGTATACTGTACTGTATATTCCTCATAAAGCCGAAGCCACTGCTGAACAAAGGCCTAGCCCCCATAGACTTCCACAACGAACAGTTACATGCTGTGTCGTTTTGGGGAGAATTTGCCATTACCCACCACGGCTGACACCCGGGTTGGTGAGCGCAATATGGCTACTGCTACACAAAAGGGACGCTGCTGCCCATCCCTCTGGTTTAGAGTCCCTTTGCTTTTTACCACATCCACCGAAGAGATGAGCTGTGCTATATTATTTATATTCATTTAGAAGTAGAGTCGCGCGGTGTAAGCACAATAATACAAATTATATTATAAACCATACTGGGTGCCACTTTAGTTACCTTTAGTACTCCAATCCGGTAGAGAACTGAGCCCATTAATGTAAAAATATATGTTTTCAATCTGCTCATTATCATTATCATATCAGCCGAAGGACGTCCACTGCTGAACTAAGGCCTCCCCCATAGGCAACCGGTTTCATGCCGTGTGATTTCGGGAGGAACTTGCCAGTACTTGGCAGTACCCTTGGCAGGTGGGTAGTGAATGGCTGCTGTTCCACAGAAGTTGTGCCCGACAATCTCAATTTTAAGTAATTACTGTAATATGTATTTATTTAGTACTCTATACAAATAACTAAAATTGAAGTTTTTTTTGTAATGTCAATATAAAGCTTTTTTACTTAATGCTTAAAAACATTATTTATAAATAATTTATATACTTTATATGAAGTCTATGCTGAAGCACATTTTTTATTGTTTTTTTCCTTTTTTTTTAATACCTTGCCCCACACTAGGATTTCTCCCGTGTTTTGGGTGCGTTTACAGACAGAAATTGCACACACAATACACCCAGAGCCGGAACAACCACCTGCAGATCGTACAAATATTTGTTCCGTGCGGGAATCGAAACCGCGCCCTGGGGCGCAGCAGTCAAATGTATCGTCCACTGCATTTTATAAATAATAGTTATGAATAATCAGATTTATTTTAAATTAAACGGCGAGTGAAACCACGGGGCCCAGCTAGTAAATAAAATAAATGTTTGAACGGAGAAATGGCGGAGGGACATTGTAACACTATAAAGTATAGCGAAACCTATTCAATCGTATGTCGTCGTCTCACATGCGCACTACATGTATCACAGCGACCACAAGACCACAATTGGGCTCGCTCTCTTGCCCTCCAGACATCGTCCCGACAGCTCCGCTAGAAGCGCACGCACCGTCTTTACTCTCGCCCTTCAATATGTACGTATATGTATTGACGGCACGGTTGGTGCAGTGGCTGATACAGTCGACTGCTGCGCTCCGGGTCGTGGGTTCGATTCCCACACGGAACAAATATTTGTATGATCTGCAGATAGTTGTTCCGGGTCTGGGTGTATTGTATGTGGAATTCATGTCTGTAAACGCACCCACGACACAGGAGAAATCCTAGTGTGGGGCAACGTTTTCTTTTAATAAAAAAAATAAAAAAATGTCAAATCGTAGTATTGAAGAGTGAAAATACCCCTTACGCCCGACACAGAAGGAAGGCCATTAACACCGGACCGTAACCGCTGCTATACCCCACATTAGGGATGCTGCTATACCTCTGGTTTACAGTCCCTTATTCGCCTAATACGACATCCACGGGAGGTGATAAAGTGGTGTTATATTTTGTTTATACGCGTCTAGATTGGCTGACTTTCCAAACGATTTACCGACTTGTTTATAAGCTACTACAATGTCAAATAACAAAATCGTATTTTGTTATGAAAGTCACTGGAAATGCAGTAACATTTATGTTTATGGTATAGTTGAGGCTTAACTTTTGAGCTCTAAATGGCAAACGACCGTAAATGAATCGTATAAACTTCGAAGGCCGACTAATTGCTAAATGATGTGTTTTTAATTACCACTGCATCACGACTCCAGCTTAGACGTTAACTTTTACCTGCCTTTTATTTTGTTTTTTTTCAAGGGCTATCTTCAGGTTTGCATTCTGTTTAAGTTAGGACAGTTGGTAAGCCGTGACATCACTCACGGTTTACTTCAAGGTGACAAATTGGTAATGGTGGTAGGACTCATACTGGCAAGAGTCCGGTTAGGTAGGTACTATCCGGGGGTGCTAGGTCAGGAAACCTCCACGTGCACTCGGTGGCTGCTAGTCCCTCTTCCTTTTTCTTCTTCCTAGTCAGAGAGGAAGAGCGGTCGTCGGGCCGGTGCACCCTGGACACCGGGCAATAACTACTCCACTTTTAGGAGGATCTTATTGCCCGATGGCTAATATTCTGACGAGTAGGGGCCCAGTTTTTGGGCAGTAGGTAGGCCGTAGAGTGCTTCTCAATTTTCGAAGAAGCACGGGCGGGCGAGCGACGGACTCGGTGTGCCCCGAGCAGGTAGTGGGAGGATTCCTCTTCCCTGCCACCGTCAATATCGCAACCTCAGTTGGAGTGTAGGGTCACGTCTCGCGGCTTCGACAGGGACCGAGGATCTTGGCTTAACCACCCGGATCGCGAGTAAGAAGCCTTCCATAGAAATTCCTCGAACCCAAGCTAGCGTGCGGCGAGGAGTGCATGGCTGATGGTAAGTCCAGTCGCGAGCATGCCATCCCCAGAATCAGCGGCACCTGAACAAGGGTTTCCGTGTGGTGTCCGGATTAAGAATATAGCACCACTCCATCTCCTCCCGTGGAGGTCGTAAAAGTCGACTAAGGGACTCTTAACCAGAGGGATGGGCAGCAGCGTCCCTTTTGCTGAGCAGTAGCAACTCTGCGCTCACCAGCCCGCTTGCCAAGCGTGGTGAGTATCGGCAAATTCCCCCCAAAATGACAACACAACATAAGCACCGGCCCCCAGTTCCCGGCAGCCCCGCCATTCCTGGTCATGGTAGCGGCCACGGAAACGGCGGGGCAGGGGGTGCTAAGAATCTCCGGATGGGATCCGGCTACCACCCAAACCGAAAACTGGCCCTGGTGACATATAACACACGCACACTGAGGGCAGACGAAAAGATTGTTGAGCTGGAAGAAGAAATAGATAAGTTGCACTGGGATATCATGGGTCTATCAGAAGTCCGAAGAGAGGGGGAGGACACGATAACCCTGAAATCCGGCAACTTATTCTACTACCGGGAAGGCGAACATCTGTCTCAAGGTGGTGTCGGGTTTCTCGTCCGCAGGTCCCTCATTAACAGTATAGTGGCCATCGAAAGTGTGTCGAGCAGGGTAGCGTACCTTATACTCAGAATATCCAAGAGATATTCGTTGAAGGTCATACAGGTCTACGCACCGACCTCGACACACCCAGATGATGAAGTAGAGAGTATGTATGAGGACGTAAGTAGGGCCATACATACCTCGAAGACACATTTCACTGTTGTGATGGGGGACTTCAACGCAAAACTGGGCACTCGATGCGATGGTGAGTTGAGAGTGGGGCAATTTGGATATGGGCAACGGAACCCCAGGGGACAGAGGCTGGCCGACTTTTTGGAAAAGGAGGGACTCTTTATGATGAACTCCTTTTTCCAAAAGCCGCCTCACAGGAAGTGGACCTGGATGAGTCCCGATGGTTCCACGAGGAATGAGATTGACTTCATCATGACCAATAAAAGACAAATATTCAATGATGTCTCTGTGATCCACAGGGTGAAAACCGGTAGTGATCACCGAATGGTAAGAGGCACATTGAATATTAATCTCAAAGTTGAGAGGTCTCGTCTGATGAGGTCTACGCTCCGGCCCTCTAGTGCTCATATCCAAAATCCCGAGAGCTTTCAACTCGAACTCCAAAACCGCTTCGAGTGCCTGGAACATTGCGTATCTGTGGACGATTTAAATGGTAGGTTTGTAGAAACTGTCCAAACGGTTGGGTCTAAGTTCTTTAAAGCCCACCGTAAAGTTAGACCAAAAAAGTTCTCCGATCACACTCTCGACCTTATGGCAGAAAGACGCGCCATGACGCTGCAGTCTTCCGATGATGCTGAAGCATACCGACTGCTCAATAGACGGATATGGAAGTCCTTGCGGCACGATATCCGCACCTTTAACACTAACGGTGTTAAAGAGGCGATTGAGCGGAATCAAGGCTCCAAAGTGTTCGCAAGAGACAAGTCTATTGGGCAAAGTCGTATTATGAAGCTGAAGACCGAGGACGGCAGTGTAGCGTCGACTAAGCCAGAGGTTTTGAGAGAGATTGAGAACTTCTACCGGCAGTTATACACCTCGGTTACTATACCTACCATTGGCTCTGACAAAGACCCGCGAGCCAAACTAACCCGACACTATACCGAGGATATCCCGGACATCAGCCTGT
This sequence comes from Diloba caeruleocephala, assembly GCA_947459985.1. Taxonomy (NCBI): domain Eukaryota; kingdom Metazoa; phylum Arthropoda; class Insecta; order Lepidoptera; family Noctuidae; genus Diloba; species Diloba caeruleocephala. The sequence goes on along the minus strand of OX381627.1, from coordinate 5,456,150 downwards.
ACGAGATTAGGATGGCCTTGAAACAGCTTAAAAATAACAAGGCGCCGGGTGGAGACGGAATTACGACAGAGCTTCTGAAAGCGGGTGGAACACCGGTACTTAAAGTCCTTCAGAAGCTATTCAATTCCATCTTACTCGAGGGCACAACGCCGGAAGCGTGGAACAGAGGTGAGGTGGTGCTCTTCTTCAAAAAGGGTGATAACACCCTATTGAAGAATTATAGACCCATCTCACTTCTGAGCCATGTTTATAAGCTGTTTTCAAGGGTCATCACGAATCGTCTCGAGCGCAGGTTTGATGACTTCCAGCCTCCCGAACAAGCCGGTTTCCGAAAAGGTTTCAGTACCATAGACCACATCCATACGCTGCGGCAGGTTATACAGAAGACCGAGGAGTATAATCTGCCACTATGCTTGGCGTTTGTGGACTATGAGAAAGCCTTCGATTCGATCGAAACCTGGGCAGTGCTGCAATCTCTGCAGCGGTGCCAGATTGACTATCGGTACATTGAAGTGTTGAAGTGCTTATACAGAAACGCCACCATGTCGGTCCGAGTACATGAACAGAGCACGGGGGCAATTCCATTGCAGAGAGGTGTGAGACAGGGGGACGTCATTTCCCCGAAACTGTTCACCGCTGCAATGGAGGATGCCTTCAAGCTACTGGAGTGGAAAGGATTCGGCATTAACATCAATGGCGAGTATATCACTCACCTTCGATTTGCCGATGACATCGTAGTCATGGCAGAATCGCTGCAAGAGCTCAGCACAATGCTCGATGATCTCAACAGAGTTTCCCAACAGGTGGGCCTTAAAATGAACATGGGCAAGACAAAAGTCATGTCGTGCCCACCCCAATATCCGTTGGGAGCTCTGTTCTCGAAGTTGTTGACGAGTATGTCTACCTAGGACAAACTGTCCAGTTAGGTAGGTCCAACTTCGAGAAAGAGGTCAATCGTCGAATCCGACTCGGCTGGGCAGCGTTCGGGAAACTTCGCAACGTCTTTTCGTCAACAATACCGCAATGCCTCAAGACGCAAGTCTTTAACCAGTGTGTGTTACCAGTGATGACATATGGAACAGAGACGTGGTCACTCACAATGGGCCTCATAAGAAAGCTCAAGGTCACTCAGCGAGCTATGGAGAGAGCTATGCTTGGTATTTCTCTACGAGATCGAATCAGAAATGAGGAGATCCGTAGAAGAACTAAAGTTGTCGACATAGCTGAAAGGATTAGTAAACTGAAGTGGCAATGGGCAGGGCACATTGCTCGTAGAACTGATGGCCGTTGGGGCACAAAGGTTCTCGAATGGAGACCGCGCACCGGAAAACGCAGCGTGGGACGACCTCCAACGAGGTGGACAGACGATCTGGTGAAGGTCGCTGGGAGTCGTTGGATGAGAGCGGCATGTGACCGCTCGTTGTGGAAATCTAAGGGGGAGGCCTTTGTTCAGCAGTGGACGTCCTGTGGCTGATATGAATGAATGAACAAGGGATACGCTTACCCGGGTGCAGAGGTCACTGCCCGGGTCGACGGTATATTATACTCGTGGAAACTATATGAATACTTCCAAAAGAAAAACATAACCAGACGTCCAGGAGGTGGGGGGAGAGAAGAATGGTTCGCAGTGGGAGTCTGACAGCGCCCAGATGGGCGAGGGGTGGGATGCTGGCTCCGTGTCCGGTTTGGGTGTCAGGATGCGTAGTGCACGTGGTTTGCGCGCCAATGCGCGTGCGCTGCGCGCGGGCTCGTCGCTGTCACGTCCCGGCACGCTGTTGCTAACGGGTGGGGTGAGCGACTCCGAGGAATCCTTGGACCCTCGCAGTTCGCATGCCTCACTCAACATGGTGTTGAGTGGTGAGAGCCGCAAGTGCACCCTCCTGAAGACGTCAGTGGGGTCGTCCCCTGACGCCAAAAGGTCGACCCGAAAAAAGTCGAACGTCGAGAGGCTGGAGAGAAGTAATGCGGAATTACGCTCCCAACTTGCCAGCCTCTCGGCGCAGATGGAGAAACTGACAACGGAGTTGGCTCTTCTTTGTCATCAAAGAATCGCGACTACGAGCCCCAGTGGAGCTGTCGCCCCGATGTCTCCCCCTAAAACCGTCCACTGCTGGACAGACGCCTCTCCCAAAGATTGTCACAACGACCGCTATGGGTTCGTGTCGCTCACTAGGGAGTTTTACCATAATCGCCAAGCTTGGCAGACGCTTGGCTTGGGTAAGCGATCGCAGATGATTTATAAATGTACTCGAAGGACGCTGCTGCCCATCCACCCACGGCATGACATGGGGTGATGGTACTCTCAGCAGGCACCACACGGCAACGCACGGCTTCCCTCTGGTTAGAGTCCCTTGATCGCCTTTTATGACATCCACGGGTGGATTTCTAATCCGAACATCATTCGGTGTTACCACACGGGGTGCGGACACCACACAATCGTATAATTTATTACACCCAACACAAATGTTTGAAATTAAGTACACGCCTAGCAATAAATAACACTTAGGAAGGATAGTCTCTTACGGACCGCTGAACGTGAACGCGTAACCGAAACACTATTTATTTGTGCGTAAGCGCACGTAAGCAGTGATAGCCTATTGGTTGAACACTTGCGTTCCATACAGTAGGCCCTGAGTTCGATTCCACCCCGTGCCCCTGACTTTTCGAATTCATGTGCTGCTCAGAATTTGATTAATACTTGTGTTAACGGTGAAGGAAAACGTGAGGAAACCTGCACACCTGAGAGGGCTCCAAAATGTTCTCAATGGTGTGTGTAGTCCGCCAACCCGTGCTAGGCTAACGTGGTGGAATTAAGGCCTAACCTTTTTCATCGTGAGAAAAGGCCCTTGCCCAGTAGTGGGACAGTAATGGACTGATTGAGGCATACGTTTCTCTAACATTATCTTTCTACAACAAGTAGGGTTACGCCCTTAATAATACTCCTTACCGTAAAAACATATAAATAATTCTTATTAAAAATTGTATGAAGTATTCATGTCAAAAAGGGTATTCGAGCCATAATATCGAAATAACTTTTACCACACAAGTATGGCACAAACTATATGTTTCAATAATTGAAAGGAACACTCTCTGTAAGCAAAGTTGTTATTCAACTAACAGTAAAATCAGGCCACCAGTTCGAAGATAAAATTGACCAAATAAAAAGACATAGGTCGCTCACCTGTTGGTAAGCGTGATGTAATACTACCCAGGACTAGTTCTGCGTATTAGGGAATATGCGTACTCACACCGAGCGACCCACGAAAAGACGGCGGTGCGCATGTGGCCACGCGCCGCCCTGTGCGCAGCATAGCGCAGCGCACAGTGAGGCTTCCGAAGGATCCTTTACAGTCTCCCCGGGGGGAGTCACCGCTTTACAGTCACCCTCTTCGAGATGTGCCTATGGACGTGGCAACAGTGGGTGGCACTAGTGTGATCATACGAGGACCAGGAGCCCCCCTTAGGTGCCGAAGATGACCGCCCCAGTGGTTTTAGCCGGAATTTCCACTGGACACAATAAAAAATTTAAAAGGCAGGTCGGTGACCGTAGTATGGCTACTGCTCCACAGAAGGGACGCTACTGCTCTATTGTCACACGTGGAGACTCTTGCGTGGTGATTCTGCCTGAATCGAGCGGACCTTCCGTTCCTTTATAATAAAGTAACAGGTGTGTTTATTACCAAATCATTCAAAAGATATAACGTTTCATAATACCTATAGGATGTAATTAAAAAGAAATGACTCATTAATTTAAGGCGGTCAGTAAGTCTTGAACAAGTCTTAATTTCCGCTGTATTGTGATATGAATGTTATATGTCTGATGTCGTCATGCCCTTTATATGGTGTTTAAGATAATACGAAGTTGAAACGGATAATGTTCAGCCCATAAACGCTGGAACCAGTTACTTTCTGATCCTAGACATTGCGAGGTAGTCTCTTCTGTAACTCTTAAGGCTCACAGGATGGCAAGATACAGCACGGCAAAGTATTAATTGGAACGCCGTGGAATACTGTGGTATGCCGAAAGATGCCACGGCATGCCCAAGTATGCTGTGGCTTGCCAGTGAATGCCGTGGTATGCCGTTAGGAAAACAGATATTTGACAATTTTGATTGTTCAATTAAATGCTACTGCCCCGATCTACACGAAAGCAATCACTGAATCGTTACTCCACGAAATCAATTCATTCTTGACTGTAAATTTTAACCCAAATTTCAACTTTGGCATCATCAATGCATTGATCGGCGCAGACCTGTGATTTTCCTGCTGTGTTGGAAGGATACATCCTTCCGCGCAGTTTAGTTTACTATACTAAGTTCCCAAGGGTCCAGATCAAAACAATTTCTTCTTTTGGCTTCTGCTTGTTTATTTATTTATTTTATTTATTTAATGAAGCACCTAAATGAAGCACGGTATGACGCAAAATTATCTATAAAAAAATAGTCCCTGCCGCGTACATGCGAAAGTAAAATATTGGAGGCAAATCTGCATATAGGAACTTAATTCTTTTCATTCATAGTCCTCACCGACGTCGCGGACGCTCATTGCCGCGTTTTTTTTTCTTGGCTTCTCGCTTACATTTCTGGGAAATGTGGTTGCTTAACCGGTCATTTCTGGCGAAGCCAAAAGAGGCCTCCAGTCAGGCTTAAAATTAATATTAAAAACTAAGCAACTTTTGCTAAGGGAACAGCGAATAGCGAACCTGCGGGACACAGACCTCGGCTTAGGGCGTTGCTAGGGATAACAAGCTATTGTTTTGCGGACAGCTGGATCGGTATTATTTATAATGTATTACGTTTTTAAAACTACAAGCTCGGCTCGGACCGGCGCGAGCAAGAGACGGGAGGGAGAAGTGAAACTTGAACGGGAAGGTGACGCGGCGATAGGCCTCCGCGACGTTGGTGTGGCCATTGGCTCTAGTGGCAACACCACTCCATTCAAGTAGTAGATACTCCTTCGTGTAGATTGAAATATCCCTTAATACATACTAAATAATACCGAGCCAGCTGTCCCCAAAAATAATAGCTTGTTACCCCCAGTAACGCCCTAAGCAGAGGTCCGTGTCCCGCAAGTTGCTTAGTATGTAATATTAAGTTTAAACCTGGCTGGGGGTCTCTTTTGGCTTCGTCAGAAATGTCCGGTTGAGCAGCCACATTTCCAGGAAACGTTAGCGAGAAGACCAACAAAAAAGAAGCATTCATAGCTGCCTTTGGCTACCTTGGTTTCAACGCACGTTCATATTTTTCCTCTATCTCCACCACATTTGGTTAAACTGGATGTTAACTTCAGCATACTACAACAAATCTAGTAATCTAAAAAACACCATGAAGCCCTGCTTACCCAATAAATTCATTAAAGCGTGAAGCAATTTCCACTGCCATGCGTATCAACGCATAATGGTAGTTCATTAAGACGATCACAAACACTTTCTCTGGCGATATGACGCTAAGTATATTCTGCAGCTGTCATGCGCAAGAGTTTAATAATGAGGCTGCATTTACATTTGTAATCTTCGGTACCTACGTTCCGTAGCATGTCAATGGTTAGAAGTGAAAGAAAAAAAACATTATAATTAAAGAGCTGCCTAGCACTCTTTTGTTAGCAACGCATACAAGTCACTAGGTAGCTGGTTTCCTTACTAAATGACCTCTTGAGAAGAAACTTCGGAAATTAGGGTCATGGTCACACTACAGAATAGTACAACACAATACCAATGTGCTATGGATAAGAAATGCTTTGCGACACGACCAGTAGAGGACGATATGCGCACTTTGCAGTGTGCTTAGGGTTGCCATCCATCCTGATATATCGGGACTGTCACCGTTATCGAACGCTGTGTCTCAGTGTCCCAACAAAACATATGGGGGTCCTTCAAATAGTAGGTTAAAGCCTTGGTTAAAGGTTAAAGTGTTTGTTAAAAAAGATGTTATAATTTCCATTTTTTATTTTAGCAATCATTTTGAATTTAATAATAAGAAATAAATCATATTAGAGTACCTAAAACAATTTTTTTCTCACCATTTTATTACGAATACGCACACAAACAAAGAAAACGGGTAACTGTAGATAATCATCATATAAGCCATAGCACGTCCACTGCTGAACAAACGCCGTCCCCATAGATTTCCACAACGAGTAGTCACATGCCGTCCGCATCCAACTACTCCCAGCGACCTTCACCAGGTCGTCTGTCCTCGTTAGAGGTCATCCCACGCTGCCTTTTTCGGTGTGCGGTATCTACTCCAGAACTTTTTTACCTGAATGGCCATCAGTTCTACGAGCAAAGTGCCCCCCGCCCATTGCCACTTCAGTTTACTAACCTTTAGTTCTTCTACGGATCTCCTCATTTCTGAATCGATCTCGTAAAGAATCTCCATTGCCCACTAAGTGACCCTGAGCTTTCTTATAAGGCATATTGTGAGTGAGTACGTCTCTATCCCACACGTCATCAGTGATAATACACACTGGTTATTGACTTTAATTTTGAGGTGTTGCGGTACTGTTGACGAATAGACAATAAAATTAAGAAAAATGATTATTTTTAAGTACTCGCATAGAAATTCCTTAAATTAATTATAAAAAATGTGAAGTACAACATCTTTTTAGGGTTCCGAACGTCTGAAAGATAAAACGGCGAAACTCTTATAGGAGCACTCGTGTGTCTGTTTGTATGTCCGTCTGTCACAGCTAATTTGCTCCGAATATACTGGACCGATTAAGTTGAAAATTGGTACACATTTATGTATGTATATGGAATTCATGTCTGTAAACGCACCCACGACACAGGAGAAATCCTAGTGTAGGGCAAAGTTTAAAAAAAAAAAAGATTTCTGCGACCAAACTATGGACGTGTAACGTTAATAAATGAATATTGAATTTGGAGTCGCTTTTGGCGGGAAATATAGAAAATTAAAGAATATTTTTTTGGAAACAGTACCGTGTAACCAATGAAAGGGCTTGTTGTGAGGGTCTAAAATATATTTATTTCATAACTTTAAAATATAGTTTTAAAGTTATTTAAGAAATTAGACGAAAAATGACCATTCCAACCCTTATCTGCGAAGCTACTTAGCCTAAAATTTCGAAAAATATATAGATATAAGCTCTTTACCTATAGATTAGTGCCGTGTGGTGCCGGCTACGAATAATACCAACCCATCTCACCCCGTGGGTGTCGTCTGGGCGACTATGGGATTAGACGGAGGATGGGCAGCAGCGTCCTTTGAGTACATTAACAACTCAACTGCGATCGCCAACCCGCCTGCCAAGCGTGGCGATTATGACAAAACCCCTCAATGAGTACATGCACCCAGACAGCTCGCTGTGGTAATATTTGGAGGAGGCCTGTATTCAGCAGTAGACTTAGTCGGCCGAAATGATGACCTATAGATTATAGAATGGCACGGCATTATAGGCATGGGTCCATGGGATAACAAAGATTCTAACTGTAAACAAAACTTGAAGTTGTGTCTGACAAGAGTATCCTCTTACATGTTAATTGCCGGCAGCCGCGAGACCCAATAGATTTTTAATTATGTCTGGCTTTGTAACAGTTAATGGGTAAGTCTACCCTTTCAAAGTATCCATGAAAGTTACTGTTGTTATTATGGATGTTAAAAAGAGGAAAGCGGTTTAAATTTAACCGAAAGTTGACGCAAACTAATTAATCACGTCAGGCGATAATCAAAGAATCCCTTGCCCTTTATATAATTAATTCAATAATAAAATCGCTCTTTTAATTAACCCGTAATGCGATCCAAGTGAGCGGGCCTACGATAGCTGCAGCTAGCGATACAAATCAGTGCAAAATAAAGAATACGCAATACACATGCGATCACGCGAATGTGTCTCACTAAGTTTTATAGTTAATTGAAAGGGTGCGCTAAATGTCATGGATTTAAAATTCTAAAATAATGTTCTAGTAATTAAACTTCAGAAATAAATGAAGAGTATTGTTATGTTCGAATATAACAAGTATGTAATCAATGATGACATACAGCACAAAGACATCATCATCATCATCATTTTGGCCGAATAAAGTCCACTGCTGGACACAGGCCTCCCCCGTAGATCATCACAACGACCGATATGAGTGTGTTGTGGGCTCATTGGGGGGTTTTGCCATAATCGCCACGCTTGGCAGACGGTTTGGCGATCGCAGTTTAGCTGTTAATGTACTCGAAGGACGCTACTGCCCATCCTCCGGCTAATCCCTTAGTCGACTTTTACGACACCCACGGGAGGACATGGGGTGTTTGTATTCTGAGCCGGCATGGCCGCTCACAATGGGCCACATAAGAAAGCTCAACGTCACTTAGCGAGCTATATAGCTACGAGATCGATTCAGAAATAAGGAGATCCGTAGACGAACTAAGGTTGCTAACATAGCTGAAAGGATTAGTCAGTCAAATTGTTTTTATTCTTGTAAACCATTTGCTGGCACTTACGAATAGTCAGAATTTAAATAGTTGCACGGTTCTAAGTCGTTGGTCCTATGCAAAAGAACTGGCAAGAAACTCCATGGATATATATATATAATAATAATATAATATAATTTCGGCCGAATGAAGTCCACTGCTGGACACAGGCCTCCCCCAAAGATGTCCACAACGACCGATATGGATGTGTTGTGGGCTCATTAGGGGGTTTTGCCATAATCGCCACGCTTGGCAGACGGGTTGGCGATCGCAGTTGAGTTGTTAATGTACTCGAAGGACGCTGCTGCCCATCCTCCGGCTAATCCCTTAGTCGACTTTTACGACACCCATGGGAGGAGATGGGGTGGTGGCATTCTGAGCCGGCACCACACGGCATAGCCGGCACCACACGGCATAGCCGGCACCACACGGCATAGCCGGCACCACACGGCATGGATATACTCTTTTGAAATAATATATAAATGTATTACAGTCTTCAAGATAATCGTAAAAAACAATGTAAGGATAATGCATGACAATGAGTGGGATATTTATGCACAATGATAATTAAATGCGTTACAATTGTTATAATAGTTATAAGCTGGCCAGTCCCGACAGAGGGCACCCATTCACGGGCATAACGCATGCATCAGCACAACTCAGCTCATCCATAATGCAGATTAGTAAGCTGAAGTAACAATGGGCGTAGCACATTGCTCGTAGAATTGTCGATGGCCGTTGGGGCTCATCATCATCATCATCATCATATCTGCCAAAGGACGGCCACTGCTGAACAAAGGGGGGCTCGTTGTGGAAATCTATGTGGGAGGCACATAGATATCCACAACGAGCGATTATATGCCGCCCTCATCCAACGACTCCCAGCGACCTTCACCAGGTCGTCTGTCCACCTTGTTGGAGGTCGTCCCACGCTCCCTTTTCCGGTGCGCGGTCTCCACTCGAGAACCTTTTTACCCCCAAAGGTTGGTGCAGTGGTTGATATAGTCGGCTGCTGAGCTCCGGGTCGTGAGTTCGATTCCCGCACGGAACAAATATTTGTATGATCTGCAGGTAGTTGTTCAGAGTCTGGGTGTATTGGTTGTCGAATTCATGTCTGTAAATGCATCCACGACACAGGAGAAACACTAGTGGTGGGGCAACGTTAAAAAAAACCCATCAGTTCTACGAGCAATGTGCCTCATTCCTCTGGTTTAAATTCCCTTACTCGCCTTTTACGACGTCCATGGGGGGAGATGGAGTGGTGATCCTTGATCCAGACACCACACGGATCGAGATCCGATCAAGGCAAGCCTTATCTGCTGCTCTACAGATGTATTTGTTTGCAATTCTAGAAAAAAACGTTTTCATTGCTTTATAATATAGATAATATGACTGCTACAGGTTCATGACCTATGCATCGCATAAAATCCTCATGAACCCTCGCACAATGAACCTTCGTGACGTGGGCCAAGTTAGCAAGATTCTATTATCCCCATACAAAACAACGATCCATTCTAACATTCAACAATTCAATCCTTGGCGAACAAAACGATATCCATTCAGCGTGTAAAAAGTCTTGATCTGCAACGTGCATTGCGCATGCGCACAGACACAACAAGGATACAGAAGTACTGCTCGCGCTCTATGTCACGCGATATGCGATAACGATCTGAGATAATGCCGTGAGTAGGGCATACTAGCATCTGAAAATACCGGACACTGCGAGGTGCGACTAGTCCCACAGAGGCTGGGACCTTAGTTGTCTTTACATCGGATGTTGTATGAAGTGGATCTTCTTTACTCCTGTTATCGTGCGGTACAGGCAACATCTGCGCTCAACGGAATGTCGCACCGCCTCGGGCGCACATTACGAGAACACACGCTCGCTACATTTTGCGCCTTAATGGATGCCATTGAAAAATAGGCGACATAGTACCTATATGTTCATAAAAAAGTTATCTGTATTCTAGGTAGGCTATTTAGGTTTGTACCCATTGATTTGTTCGATTATTTCTTTGAAGGGTGTTGTTGGTTCTGTGACATTCTCATATCATTATAAGTGTATGAAATTGTATAGAGTGCAAACGGATTTTAAGTGAACAGATTTTAAATGCTAATGGTAGACACCTAAAATGTAAAAGACAATAAGACACCCATTGATTTAAAAGAAGCGTTCTGTAGGCTTCTTAAAGGCTTCTTCGGGTAGTTGACTGGGTATAGTAAATGCGACGCGAGTTATGCCGCTGCGAGCCCATACCATAATATTGAATCGGTATAGTCTTTTGTCATTTAAATAATTTGTATATTGGCATTTTGTATTAACATTTTATATTGAAATTTTATGTTGACATTTTATATTGACATCAATGTTATTTTTTTTAATGAATTTAGCTTTTTTATGTATTTGAAATTAATTGTTTTTAATAGTTTGTAATTACTCAATTATTTTAATGAATTTCCAATTAATTATTCTAATGAATTAATCAGTAAAATCTATTTATAATGAAAACTCAACTATAGCAATCAATTTAAGTAATTTTTCATTATATTGTATGTTTGATTACCCGTTTTTACAAAATGTGACTCAACAACGGCCCAATGTTTGCAGTGCCCTAGCAGGGTTCATGTACTCCTATGTAATATCGTTTTAATCTCATTGATCATGATTATATTTAGTTGTTGATGTGCATGTTGGCAAATAAAAAAAAAAAATGGAAATAAAAATAAATAAAATAAAGAGAAAATATACGCGATGTCCTTTCGCATCGTCGAATCCTTTTAAAAATGTTTTATTATAATGAAAAAGAAAAGATAAACAAATAACGATCCAAACGAGCTGGGTGTTGCCAGCTAAGAAAACCCCATCTCATCCCGTGGCTGTCGTAACGGGCGATTATGAGATAAGCCGGAAGATGGGCAGTAGGGTCCTCCGACTGCATTAATAACTCAACTGCGAGGGCCAACTCGCCTGCCAAGCATTGCGATTATGGCAAATCCCCCAATGAGCACACAAATACAAACCGAAGTTGCTCGCAGTGTCGCTGTGGCGATGTTTGGGGGAGGCGATTTTCGGTTGAAGTGATGATGGTAATACTAAAAACGATCGAAATTAGAGGCTACTATAGAATCGGTTCTCGAGAGCAGACCACACATCGAAAAACGTGGCGTGGGACGGCCTCCGACGAGGTAGACAGACGACCTGGTGAATGTAGCGTTGGATGCGGTATTCGGCCGTAAGTTACATTATCTTATTGCGTAGCCATACAATTATCCTTTGAAGTATAACGATCAGTTTCAGAATTCCAGCAATAATTTCTGTGCAAAGAATATTCTAGATCTTGAATCGAGATATTTCGATGCAAATACGTGATCGTGTTTTTTTTAAATGTAAATAATTAATATCTTTTTGTCTAGGTTCCTTAACGTTCATTGACAACTGTTACATGTATTCAAAAAATACCTTTATTTACTGCTGCAGTTTTATTGAATAAAATATACTTAAATACTTCATCATCATATAGCCAGAGAACGTCCACAGCTGGACAAAGGCCGCCCCCATCGATTACCACAACGAGCGGTTACAAGCCACCCGCATCCCACCCATCAGCCCATCCCTAAGACTCCCAGCGACCAGGGTGTCTCTACACCTCGTTGGAGGTTGTCCCACGTTGCATTTCCAGTGCGCAGTCTCCACTCGAGAACCTTTTTTTTTACCCCAACGGCCATCAGTTCTTGGAGCAACGTGCCCCACCTGACACCCCACTTCAGCTTAATCCTTTCAGCTACATTGGCAACTTTAGTTCTTAAGCTAAGCTACATTACCTTACAATATCAAGTACCTATTTCTCATAAGACACACACAGAAAAAATAAAGGCAATTAGGAAACCGCTCTAATGTTCGATATCGATCTTAAATAAATGTCTATTTACTATAAACAGAAGATTAAGTTATTGTTGTCAGAACATCGAAAAACCACCATGAATGAAGCAATCCGCAAAGCAAGAAAGGGAACAGTGGAAAAAGAAGTAGAGAACTTCTGTCAGCCTGCTCCTCAGGAAGGAATCCCAATAAAGGTAATGTTAACATTTTGCCAGCGACTTTTAATGCACCAGTGTATGTAAAGTTATATAAATGGCTCTGACATAGCGCCGGTTATAGCTGATCTCAGCGTCATGCTCGTGAACTAATACTGCTTGCGTCGACTAGTCGCCCTGCTGACCATAATTTATTGATTGTACTTCATTTACTTTTACTTGGAAACCTACTACTACTTGGATTACCTTCTAAACAACCCAAACAGAGAACATAATAATTCTCTTGCACTTGTCAGCGGCGCCCATAATAATCGATTTATATAGAGGCCTTCAAATCTATACAAATAAATAAAATTGAAGCATCTGTTTGTAATGTCAAAATAACAGCTTTTTACTAAATGCTTAAGAAAGTATATACGGTACCTACAACAAAAAAACGATTTATATTTTTTTGTCTGTCGGTCTGTTTGCTCCCGCTAATCTCCGAAACGGCTGGACCGATTTCTACGGGACTCTCACTGGCAGATAGCTGATGTTATACGGAATAACTTAGACAAATTTTATTTTAAATTAATAATTAAGGATACGCGCAAAAAAAAAACCTCATGAAATCCAATATATATACATACTCTATGTCAAGTGTCTATGTCGAAGTACTCTAAATTATATATAACTAATCCAATTTCTTTTAAATTAAACGGCTGGTGAAACCAGCTAGTATTTTATAATATCTTATGATATCATTTGTAGTGTTTGAATATCTACCATCATATCAGCTAAAGGACATCCACTGTTGAACAAAAGCCTCCCCCATAGATGTCCACAATTCTGTCGTCAATTTGGGGGGGAATTTGCCAGTACTCACCACGCTCCGTAGGCGGGTGAGTAAGCGCAGAATAGCTACTCCGTGTGTAGCTTCTTTTTCGCAGCCTAAACACTGGGAAGCGGTGAAGAACCCTGGAACTGTCTTTATTATATATAAATATATAAGTTCCCAGTTCCATATATTTCATTCATTCATTCGATTTCAATTACTTCGATCGGAAATCCATCGAGCTAGCTGCGTTGGAAGTAATTACCAATTCAAAATGCCTATGTACGGTCCAAACAAAAATAAAAACGTCTGGCCCTATTTGCATAACACCTAACGTTATGAGATAAATGGAGAAATTATAATGTAGTTCTCGAAACAAGCCATGGTCGGGAATAAATGACTTGGTCATCTCGGCTAAGGTTGTTTACTTTTTACGAATTTAAGAGTATGTTCTACTGTACTTAGAATGATAGAAATAGGGCAAGTGTTTAAAAAAATCTGAAGGCGTGCAACTCAGTACATCATTTCGGCCAAATGAAGTCCACTGCTGGACACAGGCCTCCCCGATAGATCACCACAATAACCGATATGGGTGTGTTGTGGGCTCATTGGGGGGGTTTGCCATAATCGCCACGCTTGGCAGACGGGTTGGCGATCGCAGTTGAGTTGTTAATGTACTCGAAGGACGCTGCTGCCCATCCTCCGGCTAATCTCTTAGTCGACTTGTACGACACCCACGGGAGGAGATGGGGTGGTGGTATTCTGAGCCGGCACCACACAACCACAACTCAGTACACGTGACTGAAATAAAACGTGCCCGCGCTTTTGTTGTGCTCCTCGCAAATATCTCGGGGAGATGTAGCTGCGTAACCGGACATTCAGGTGAAGCCTTTCCGGAGGATGGGCAGCACCGGAGGATGGGCAGCAGCGGAGGATGGGCAGCAGCGGAGGATGGGCAGCAGCTAAGGATGGGCAGCAGCGGAGGATGGGCAGCAGCGTCCTTCGAGTACATTAACAACTGAACTGCGATCGCCAACCCGCAATACAACACACCCATATCGGTCGTTGTGGTGCTCTTTGGGGGAGGCCTGTGTCCAGCAGTGGACTCTATTCGGCCGAAATGATGATGTAGCTGCGTAACCGGGCATTCAGGTGAAGCCTTTCCGTTCCAGCTAATCCCATAAACGCCTTTTACGACACCCACCCACGGTATGATAAGGGGTGCTGCTAATCTTAGCCGGTACCGCACGCATACGGATAGATTCAATATCAAAAGTAAAAAATTCAACTCGCATGATCTTCCCAAAATATTCCTGTTAGAATGTCTAAAGAGACTACAATGTTTGGATTTGACTCAAATAATCTTTATGTTTTTCGTTTCAATTTATATCAGCCCGAGATATTAGCATATAAATCGAATTAAAACGAGTCTGTTGATGCACAAACTAATAAAATACTTGTAGTTTTATTTCAGAAATACATTGAGAACATTGGTAGCTTCCAGCTCTAGGATAAAAAAATATCGCCTGCAACTTTGTTGGCTTTGGTCTTTGATAACAAAACATACGATAATTTACATTTGATAATTCCCCTCCCATAAATGGAGGATGTTAAGACTAAATATAGATTTATCAACTTCGCTGATGTTATGATTCGAACAGTTTACTTTTTAATTGCGCTAGGCAGCTGGTTTGCAGTCTTAAGTACTGCAGACATATCCATAAGAAGATTTTGTAATTAGTCAGATCTTGTTTTATTAGCACATATCATTTACATCAGAATATGGGTGAAATAGCACATATAGAGGTCATAGAGTACATGATAAAGAACAAATTTACCTTAAGGGTGGACAAGTTGGAGTCAAGACGGCACGGTTGGTGCAGTGGCTGATACAGTCGGCTGCTGCGCACGGAACAAATATTTGTATGATCTGCAGGTAGTTGTTCCGGGTCTGGGTGTATTGTATGTGGAATTAATGTCTGTAAACGCACCCACGACACAGGAAAACACCTATTGTGGGCAAAGTTTAAAAAAAAATACGGGTTGCACTCCGGGAGTGCCGACAGAAGTGAAAATTTTATAGCAATCAATGTTTTGTTTTTTATTCATCTAATTCACAAAATATAATACTATATTATATGGCTGCGGTGCGAGCCGCCTCACAAAAAGCGCGCGCTTACCTCCGTGTTGCGAAACCAAGAAGATTTCACTTCAAATAGAGTCTCGTTACGGTGTCGCGAGTTCAGAGATTTTATCTCATCTAAAATATGCGTCCCAAGCTAAAAGAAGTTTTCACTTAAAAAAAATGTTAGAGCTGTGCGCAAGGAAGGCTGTTACTCCTTGTAAGGGACGCACGGCACGCAATGTGTTAGCCAGTGTTAAGGGCTGTTACGGTGCTTCGATTCCGCATCCTATGTCGGAACTCCGATTCAAATCTTACCTGTGAATCCGACTCCGGTTCCGATTTTATCAATGACGTAGTCTCGCTTGTTGCGACAAGTTGTGATTGCGACTGTGTTTTGTATATTTACAATGGTACTCTCTTTTTTCAAGTAAATACAGTTTGTATTTTCAATACTCTATTTGATTTTGTAACCTCCTAAATTTTTTATGAAAGTACTTAAAGCATTGAAAATGTCACACTGGTACATGCAATGATTTGAACTCGCAACCCAGTGCTTAACAAGCGAGTCCGTGAACCTCCGAGCCAGCACGACGTGACTAAGTGCGATTACAAACGGCGACTTTGTGCCGCGATACACGCGCGGTTCGCGTTTGTGAAAACTACATCGCAAAACGAGCCTAACTAGGTAAACGGTTAGCGACTGTAAGCTACTATATCGCGACTGAAGCGCTGCAAAGACGCAGTGTGTAACCTCTTTAAGGCTAAGACAGTCCAAATTAATACCTATAATCCTGAGGACTAACAGTGACCTGTGATCACCGATTATAAATGCATGTAATAATAAATATTTTTCTAAGACAAATTCGCGTGAAAAACCGCAGGTTTAATAAAAATAAATTGGTTATTTTAATTCGTATGCCGTGACTCCGAACAATGGCTAGCGAATTAATTACTTAAACACTAAGGCAATCAAATCTTTTGGCAGCTTTAGATGAGGACGATGCCTGTTTTTATTGTTAAATTGTCATATTGAATGGGTTTTAGGGTTCCGAACGTCCGAATGAAAAAACGGCAGAATTCTTCTAGGATCACCCATGTGTCTGTCTGATTTCCCTCTGCCACAGCCAATTTGCTTCTAACCTACTGGACCGATTAAGTTGAAACTTGGCACACATATGATAAATAATAAATGCCGTGTGGTGCCGGCTCAGAATACCACCACCCCATCTCCTCCCGTGGGTGTCGTAAAAGTCAACTAAGGGATTAGCCGAAGGATGGGCAGCAGCGCCCTTCGAATACATAACAACTCAACTGCGATCGCCAACCCGTCTGCCACGCGTGGCGATTATGGCAAGACCCCCCCTCAATGAGCCCATAGCGCACCCGTATCGGTCGTTGTGGTGATCTTTGGGGGAAGCCTGTGTCCATCAGTGGACTTCATTCGGCCGAAATGACACATATGAATCTCTGCGACCCAAACACGAACGTATAGCGCATACAAATGAATTTGGATTGTAGGGGCAACGTTGGGGGTCAAATTAAAAAAAGAAGTTTTGCAATCTGCACGGTGTTACATATCAAATGGAAGGGCTTGTTATGAGGGTCTCGTGAACTTTAATAATTCGTTATGATGAAATTTATAAAAATAGATGAAAATTGTCCATTCCCTATTATCTCTTATCTCCGAAACTACTGAGCATAACATAAAAAAAAGTAAATTAGTTATTTAATTATACATTACAAAAAAACCTATAGGAAGTCTTCAAATATATCAATAATTTTGTATGCACAATATTGAAAGATTTATATTGCGCATACAAACATTTGCAGTTGGAATGTTTGGGAGATCATGTTTTTCAATTACAATGTTAAGTTTTTTCATGTGATAATCTGATACGGGACGGAATTTAACAATGTACAATATATTCAGCAATTTCTTTCTATACCGACCATAAACAAATTTGCCTCAGATAAAAAAAGTCTCGCGACGAAAGGCTTTAAGCAGTTTGTATTACCAGTGATGACATATGGAACGGAGACGTGGTCACTCACAATATGCCATATAAGAAAGCTCAAGGTCACTCAGCGAGCTATGGAGAGAGCTAAGCTTGGTATTTCTCTACGAGATCGAATCAAAAATAAGGAGATCCGTAGAAGAACTAAAGTTGCCGACATAGCTGAAAGGATTAGTACACTGAAGTGGCAATGGGCGGGGCACATTGCTCTGATGGCCGTTGGGGCAAAAAGGATTATCGAGTAGAGACCGCGCACCGGAAAACGCAGCGTGGGACGACCTCCAACGAGGTGGACAGACGACCTGGTGAAAGTCGCTGGGAGCCATTGGAGCAGGTAGCATATAACCGCTCATTGTGGAAATCTGTTGAAAAAAGAGGTTGGTTTACTTATTCATCGTACGGAACCCTCACCATGACAGTTCAACTCGCACTTGTCCGTTTTTTTTATCTTTCAAGGATTGTATTCGTTAGTTTTTTCATCTAATAATTTATCCAGTTGCAATGGTTTACGGCGGATTGTCACGGCACAAGGCCTACGGTGGTGCATGCTGTCCCGTATACAAGAGCGGAACAGCTTCGTCCCTTGTTGCGCCGTGGGAAGCCACCATTATATTGCATCCACATATCTGTTCTTCCCACAACATTAAAATCTAACAAGGTTTGTATAGTAGGTTGAATAACTTTTAAATTGTATTTTTCTGTCATCCTGCGACCACGAACCCTGCAAAGTGTTTGAAACTTCAGGAAAAACAAAAATCTAAAATATACGCGATAGAATCCGTTTTAAAATGTTTAATTATAATTGTATTTTTGGTTTTAGGAAAAGTCTAAAATGTTACTACTAAATCTAAACGTTGTTATTATTGAGCGTTAAAAAAACAATAATAAATAAAAGTCACTAAGATATGGATTATGTATGGCCTGAACACACAAGGATTTTTATTGAATTTTACACCATCGAGTATCGAAGAACTTATAACAACCCACAGATATACATGTGGAGATAGAGTAAAACGATAGATATAATCCAACGAAAACTATCTATAAAAAAAAGATTGTATAATCTTTTATCCGTCCTTCCATCCCTTCCTCTCCTATGCATTCATCCCGTTCACTTACTCCTACGTTCCGTTTCCCACATACATATTATCTTCCAAAACCCTGACAATGACCTCAGTAACATTGGCACAAATATCTGCACTCTAGAATATCCGCTTATTTCTACCATTGTCCTAACTGACGTGCGTACATAGAGTAGGCAGGCAACAGAAGGACAACATCATACAAACACCCTATAAGAAACTAGCACAATTATTACTATGGCTACAATTAAATCAGTGTGCAATCGATGTACATTTCACTGATTGACTTTGTCTTCTGAATTCCACTACAATCCTTCTCTACTCTTCCGTTCCGTGTGGCATCCGGATTAAGAATATAGCTCCACTCTATCTCCTCCCGTATATGTCGTAAAAGGTGACTGAGGGACTCCAAAACCAGAGTGGTAGCAGCAACGTGCTTGCTGTGGAACAGTAGCCGTTCTGCGCTCACCAACCCGCCTGCCAAGCGTGGTGAGTACTGGCAAATTCCACTAAAACAACGACACAAGTGTGGTGTGTGTTTGCCGTGTGGTGCCGGCTCCGAATACCACCACCCCATCTCCTTCCGTGGGTGTCGCAAAAATCGACTAAGGGATTAGCCGGTGGATGGGCAGCAGTATCCTTCGAATACATTATCAACTCAACTGCACTCGCCAACCCGTCTGTCAAGCGTGGCGATTATGGCAAAACCCCCCACATCCATAGCGGTTGTTGTGGTAATCCTTGCGGGAGGCCTGTGTCCAGCAGTTGACATCTTTCGGCCGAAATGATGATGATGATCTGTGAAAATCTATGGGGATGCCTTTGCTCAGCAGTGGACGTCCTTTGGCCGATGTGATGAGATTAAATTGGGCGTCGGTCCATCTGAGCAACCACACTACCATTTATATTGTTCAACTTTTACTGTTCTATTGAGTGCACCTTCTGTAGATAACTTATAGTATGTTATTGTATATATTTTAAGTATTACAATCCATTTCTAAGCCATAGAAAACTGTTAAACGGCAATAAATGACAGTATATAATACTATGTGACGTTTTTTATGTACCAGTCGATGACAAGTCGGTTTAAGATAATAATCAAAATCAAACTCAAATAAAAATAAAAGGTGATAATCTGTTATCATCTCTGCTATATTAACAAGAAGAATCATGCTTAAAAACGAATCACTACGTGAAATTGACGTTTTTGAGTGTTACGTTTTATTACTTAAATATGCCTTCATGTATGCAGTGAGATATTGTTTTAAAAACTCGAGAAACTTAGCTAAAAGTCAAGGAGTAGTAAGTAAGTAGAGAAATATTATTTTCAAAACATGCGTAATGAAATAAAAGTGTTATCAGTATGTAGTCATGTCAAATGCCCATCCCAATATCCGTTGGGAGCTCTGTTCTCGAAGTTGTTGACGAGTATGTCTACCTGGGACAAACTGTCCAGTTAAGTAGGTCCAACTCCGAGAAAGAGGTCAATCGTCGAATCCGACTCAGCTGGGCAGCGTTCGGGAAACTTTGCAACGTCTTTTCGTCAACAATACCGCAATGCCTCAAGACGCAAGTCTTTAACCAGTGTGTACCAGTGATAACATATGCTCGTAGAACTGATGGCCGTTGGGGCACAAAGGTTCTCGAATGGAGACCGCGCACCGGAAAACGCAGCGTGGGACGACCTCCAACGAGGTGGACAGACGACCTGGTGAAGATCGCTGGGAGTCGTTGGATGAGAGCGGCATGTGACCGCTCGTTGTGGAAATCTAAGGGGGAGGCCTTTGTTCAGCAGTGGACGTCCTGTGGCTGATATGATCAGTATGTGCCGCGCGGTGACGCGTTACCGTGGTGGTGGTGGTTCTTTGACAACATAAGACACCCGCTTGCCCCGCGCGTGCCCCGCGGTTTGAAGTTGCGCGCTATCAATTGTTTGTAATACTACTCTAGTACGTAGTACATTATACCTTAATGGACTTGGACTAAATTCCGACGTTCCATAAGTGTTAGGAAGGGTTTATATGAAATAAAAAACCTTTGACTAAATTCTGGCAAAAACAATTAAAACCCGTACGACGTTGCCGACATTTTTTTGCAGATATTATTTATTTTTGTAGATATTATTCATTTATGTGAAATGTTTTATGAGTTATTAATGATTGTTCAATGTGAACGTTGCCTTATACATGACATTGGCGAAATTGTGGAAGATACTCTACAGAAGCCATAATCGAAGAGTTGTTGTTGACTAAATTCTGACGTTCCATAAGTGGCAGTGAATTGGTTTATTTGGAAACAAAACTGCCTATTGACTATTAACATCTAAGCTAATTAACATAAATTAACACAAACAACAATACTAAAACTATCTAGTCGTTTGCCTAATTACCGAATTTTAAATAAAACTGGTGACAAGTTGTGGCGGTCGCTGACCCCGATACGACGAAAACAAACCGGAATTTAACGATTTTTCCGTCAATAAAAGTATTAACAACGATTTCTTTGTTTTTTATTTTATACTAGCTCTGATATGCGGTTTTACTTGTTTGGTTTTTATAATATAGGCGTCGTATAAATGTCGAAGTATATACGGAGATGTACGCCTAAGGTCAGTTCACACCGAGACGAGACGAGACGCGGCGAGGCGCGCATTTTTAACACGCTTTTATTAGCTTCACCTGTATGTATGTTTGTTTGTAACCGACTCCTTTGAGCTCGATTTTAACCTACTTTGAACGATCAGATTTGATTCAAACTTTGCACACCTGTCAAAGGTCGATGACAATGCAATAATCCGACCAAAATATCCGATTATCCTAATTAGATTCGCCAGGATTAATTAATTTCTTTCCGCATCCTTTGCATGCGAGTAAGAGAGACAGAGCTAGTGCACGAACTACGCATGCGTGCAGTTCAAGGCTTGCTCTTTCGGGCACTCAGTTCAACACAACCTAGCGTGTTTTTTTAGTTTTTTTAAACTAATTTTAGAATTATTTAAGATAGCAATACAATATAGAACATGTTTACTACACAATAAAGTATAAATTACGCCGTCTTGCACCGAACGTTGCTGCGTAACGTCTCTCCAGTCAGCGGAAACACAGAGACCCAACAATTTACTTGAGAGTGCTACTTCATAATACTAATCGCCGCGAAAAGCTGTAAAGATGCGCTTCGCCATTTTTATCGTCGCAATGCACCTCGCGGCGCCTTGCTGCTTCACACAGCGCGGGTTCTCGTACATCTTCGAGCATTTTGGCATCTCATTGCGTCGCGTTACGTCTCGGTGTGAACTGATCCTTAGAATATTACTGCGGACCGCTGTTTCAATCTAAAAACCATTTTTTTATGTGTGCGTAATCAGCGTATCTTTACTTTCGATACCACACACACAAGCGTATAGATAATGTTTCAGTTCGTTATAATTATTCAGGAGCAGCGTTCAAAAGGATGACAAAGCTAAGTGTTATTATACTACATGTTTCAAAGTAAAGGTGAAAGGTACCCGAACCTAATGCACTACTTACGCCCCCTAATTTTGACAGATGGAAGCGTGAGTTCACGCTTAGACTCGTTTCTGAATCTCACCCTAAGAGCTCCAGATCGACACGTCTGGGTGTGTTGTGAGCTCATTGGGGGTTTTTGCCTTAATCGCCACGCTTGGCAGACGGATTGGCGGTCGCAATTGAGTTGTAACTGTCCTCAAAGGACGCTGCAGCCCTTCCTCAGACTAACCCCATAGTCACCTTTTACGACACCTTTGGGTTGAGATGGGGTGGTGGTATTATCAGCCGGCACCACACGGTTATCTAAACCGTGCCTAAATACAATTTCTATAACAAAAGTTCCACCATAATCGGTACAGCAATTTCTATTTTCTATAAAACAAACAAACGCGCATGCAACACAGCTAACACGTAATATTTAAACTAGTTTGAATGATATCACGAATAACTGTTGAATTGCATAATTCTATATGCTTTCGCATAATAAGGCCGAGTTTATTGCCAATTTTATTTGCATAAGCCGCAGAACTTGTTTTATATTTGTTTATAAGTTTGCCATAAAGTTTAAACTACTTAAGGTTTGTTATTTAGTAGATGGTTCTATAGTAGGGCTGCCATACGACCCGGTACACCGGGACATGACCTGTTTTGAAGCGTTGTGCCTCGTGCCCCGCACCCTGATTATCTAAAAATAGCGACAGCAGATGCGACAGTAGACGCGCAGCCAGCATCCACCGCTAGCAAATCGCCAAAAAAATTGGTATTACGTAAGGCATTCGCCCGCCTGTCGCTATTTATGGATCGATGCAGAGTTACACTAGCGCCAGTAGCGATAATGTAGCTGTGTGTTATTTTTAGTTCATTGATCGTCCGACAGAGGGTGCATCAGAGATCTTCGGCTGTTTAATCGCTATCGACAAACACGTAATACCAAAATGACGTTCAAAAGCGGCGTCTACGCGATTTACGCCTGTCGCGAACCGTCTGCGACATACGTAATCAGCGTGCCAGTCAGTAAGTCAGTTGTCCCGGCTTGTAGATTAGAGTAGATAGGCATAGGCAGGCATACACTTCCACCGGATCGGAGGAAGTCAATGATGACTTTCCAGCGGGTGTAAAATGAAAACCTAGCCACCATTGGTACGTGGCCAGGAACGAGATCGAGATCTGCGAATTATAAATTGACCTGCATAGAATTTTACAATTATGTTAAAGATAAGAGGGTGTCACTTAGAAAAGCCAGAACATCAGAAAACTATGTATAGGCAAAAATAAGTGGAGGATTTAGCATAAGAAAATTAGGGTATTTAATATTCATTTTATTTAAAATTAAGTAAAAGTAAAAGTCTGATTTATTAAATAGTTCCTTAAAGATTGTATAATATTAAACGTGTGTCCGGATTAAGAATATAGCACCACTCCACTTCCTCTTGTGGATGTCGTACAAGGCGATTAAGGGACTCTAAGTCTAAACCAGAGTGATTAGCAGTAGCGTTCCATCTGGGAAACAGTAGCCATACTGCACACACCAACCAGCCTGCCTAGCGTGGTGAGTACTGGTATAGATTCCCCCCAAGATGACGAAACAGTTGTGGAAATGTATGGGGGTGGACTTAGATCAACAGTGCACAATCTAAAATCTAAAGATGGCTTTCAAGCCATCATTCGTAAAAAACTAGCGTCCATATTGAGTACGGGATAGTCTCAACAATATCTCGAGAACTGTGTCACACCTCTCTAATTTTAAAGTATTTTGTGCGGACATTGTGATCAGGTAAGAAATAATTCTCTAAGCTCAAACATCCATACATCCTTGAATACATAATTGAAATAACGGTGATAACCCAATTTGGTATTCGCTAAGACTGGTCCTCATGGCTCACTGATAGTAACGTATCCTTGAATAGCTTCAATCATGTCTTAGCTAATAACAAATTGGTTTTACACCGTTATTTCGATTCCGTATTCAAGGATGTACGGATGTTTGAGCTTAAGGAATTGCACCCCTGGTTGTCTTCAGCATAGAATGCGCACTATATTATTATTATTAACTCTAAAATATAAGTTTTTATTGTTACTAACAAAATATTGCTTTAGTTGTCCGAAATAAAGAATCAATTTACATATTTTTAAAGATTTTGGATTAGATTGATTATTAATTTCGGCTGTTAGTCGCCTTTTACGCCATCCACGGGAGGAAATTGAGTGGTACTCTATTATTAATCTGGACGCAACAATTAATCCGACACCACACAGAGTTCTCATCCTCTTATCTGAAGCCTATATTTTATGATAGACACATCTTTTCCGAAAACAAAAAACTAAAACGCCAGCATAATATTAGTTAACAAAACAATTAATCAAAAGATTACGAACCGTGGATGTTTTGAAATAGCAATTTACCTACTCGTTAAATATTTTTACAAGTCTCAATTATTCTTAACGGATGCAAGCTCAATGGCAAAACGTCGTCAGTGCCCGCAATGTCTAAGTGTACCAACCTAGAAACGGCTGGACGTAACAGGATGCAACGAGGTCGGCGCTTAGTGCGTTTCAATGATTTACTGCTCACAGGAAAACGTGCAATCGCAGAACATAATGTTATTTCACACGATATTTCTTAATGAGTTCGGTTTAACTTTTATTGTATTTTGAGGAAGAAATTATGTTAAGTATTTGTTAGTACTTTTTTTTTATACCGGGCAAGGTTTAAAAAAAAACACTACACTTTTAGGATTTCTCCTGCGTCGTGGGTACGTTTACATACATGAATTCCACATACAATACACCCAGACCCAGAACAACTACCTGCAGATCATACAAATATTTGTTCCCGTGCGGGAATCGAACCCACGACCCGAAACGCAGCAGCTGTATCAGCCACTGCACCAACCGTGCCGTCGATTATTGTCCGGTTAAACATCTAGATCTCTCTCGGGACGGGTGCGAGAAGCCCTTCATAAAAAAAAAAAACAGGCCGTGCCGTCGAAGGTTGGTAGGCGTTTGCCCTGCAGCGGAACATCTCATGCTTTCAATACTAATAATCTGTTTAATACGTTAAGGGGTTTAACAAACTCTTATTTGTTAAGCCATTTTTGATTTCGTGGAATCCGAAATATATCAAATCAAATAGAAAATTTTAAAACAGAAAGTTAAAGTACTTAAACAAAATACGGGTTGCACTCCGGGAGTACCGACAGAAGTGAAAACTTATTTTGGCGCGTTAGACATTTTTTAGATGGGTACTAGGGTTAATGCGATCCCGACGGCGAAACGCCAAACTAAACGTCTAGCGTCTCGTAACGGTGGCGCGAGTGCAGAGATTTTATCTCATCTAAAAATATGCGTACCGCGCTATAAGAAGTTTTCACTTCAAAAATTTGATATAAATCAAGTTAAGAAGAAACATAATTACCAAAATGTAGCTTTAACTCGGATTTTTCCTTAAAGAGTGACCCTGACGGAAATACATGTCGCTTAACTGTGGGAAAAGTATAATTTTTGTTTTAATGTTCAGAAGCCTGAAGTTTTATATATTTGGTAACAAAAAAGTTGTTATTAATATTAAAAATACAGACACCTAGAATAATAAATTAAGGATTACCTACGATACAAGGACCATCTCGGAAGATGGATTACCTTAATTAGGACCAAATAGGTGGACACTATAAGAAACAAATAATAAAGTTGATGCTATAAGGACCACCAAATTGTATCCACAGACGGCCAAATAGTTAGATTAGAGACTATAAAGCCCAATACTGTGGATACCTACAATAGGGAGGATATTATGAGGACGAAATACACATGTAACATGAGGACCTAGTGGGTAAGGTGAAATACACATGAAATGCGGAGAAAATATTAGTAAACGAAGTCTTAACTTTAAATAAGTCCTCCTGCAGATGACAACTGAAGGAAAAAAGGAAAAACTAGAATTATAAATACTAAAACTAAAGACTGATTAATGTTTAATTATCTTGTGCTCCACCCAGGTGAAGCATTATGTAATTTCTTTGCTAACATCAATTTTATTCCAAATTGGTTTTATTCTTAGAAGACTGGAACACCAATTAGGTTTCCCCATCTTCTTTTGGTTATTTTGTATAATCTGAAAAGGCGCGAAGCCGTACGCCATAGTTTGGCATCTTCTCAGATCAATTCCTGGAAATCTATAATTTAATTTAAATACCTATCTTGTTTCACTACCTATAGCTTTATGAGGTCCTGGTACATTTGCAATTAAGTAAATCCATTCAAATTGTTTGTCGCGACTTAATTCTCAGAAAATGTAGTATGAGAGTGTTGGTGAATGAATTCTAAAGAATTCTAGGCGTGGTTGCATGTCCAGATAAATGACTAATTAGTTCTTTGAAGTTATCTTATTAAATATTCAGTTTGTATGTGTAATTATGTTGTTTGATTGACTAATATGCTCCTCACTAAACCCCTGATTTGTAAGTTCTGTACAAATCTTAAGGTTTTGAATTAGATTCTTAAGTCAAGTAGAAATAATTGGGATTATTATGAACAAAAAGTTGTAGAAAAGGTAGGAAACGTTTCGAAATAGTCTACGACCAGAACCATAATTCAATTTGAAGTCTTATGAGAGTTAAGAGACGCTATAAACCATTGTTTTCGTCGTAAAAAAGCGAAGAAAATCGTTTACTTATAAAGTAATTTAACGCTAGTTATATTGATGATAAGCGCATTCAAACGTGTGGGGTATGTTTGTACCCCAATTTACAGTTACGAAACATAAAATACTTACTGTTCTAAAGTTAAGGATGGTTCGAAATTTGAACGCAACCAATGTCTTATACGTAATTCAATTTTTTTTTCGGTTTGGGTCAAGTCTCCCGTGTGCATTTTGATGTCATTGATAAACTATTTATGCAAAAAAAAAACATTAGTCGAATAAGGCCAAATTAGGTATGTTCCTTATAACACAATAATACGTGTCAGACATAATACTGTTCAATTTTATCAACTATCAATATCAAGCAGGTGGCCCTATATTTATGGCATACATAGTTTAAGTAATTACTTAGCACTAACTTGCTTAACCCATTGAATGCTGTATATAGATACTTAGTCCAAGTCTTAAAGTAGTTTTGTTAATTAAAATTACTTAACAAGCCAAATTACAACTAACAATATTGATTACCTCGCTTGTCGTTAATTCTTCACGTTTAAATCTTATGACGATATCATTGACCTAAAAAATTGCAGAGTTGTAGTCTTTTGTAAATCAAAAACACTAATTGTTCACTGCATTACCATTTACCAAAGTTATGTCCGGACAATATCCGGAACATATCCTGACAACTCGAAACATACCTGTAAACCGCTATACTTTGGTGACTAAACTATCTTTGCATTGCAATTCACTCAATCTCAAAATAACAATACTGTGATTATATTATTATGATATTATACTATATTATGATATGTCATTATATTAAAACACTACTAAAAATCACAAGTACGCACGACGTCTTACACAAGTTGCGATGAATCCAACGATTTTTGAGATCTATTCATGCTTTACGCAAAAATAAAAGTCAATTGTATGTAACTGAAACGGCACAATATAAGTACAGCTAATAGGCCAATACTCTAGTTACAGACAGCTTCAACGTTCACATTTTCTTCAAATAAGTAGCCAACATTCCACAAGGCCGGAGAGATTGACTACACCAAACATAATTGAATTACAAAACAAGGGTAACAATTCTATCAAAATTCAAATTCATGTTGCCCAATAATTGTTGACAAATGGTCTCTAGTCGCAGAATGCGATCCGCCTTGCAAAACCCGCCTAACCCTTTCGAAAAGAACTTGAACCGCTAAAATAGCTCACAGAATAGAGCCCTTCTCAACTCGGCCGTGTAACAATCGCTTACCTTTACAAAATCAGCGTTACGGAGCTCGCGCATTTATCCAACCATTTGCATGAGGCACTGCGCTTTATCAATTAAAACTTTTTATATTATTCACGCCAAAAAACGTTGGGCACAATTGTGTAACACTGTTTCCGAACGCACGGCGATATTTTGCAATATCTAAGGGGACAACACGTCCTTACCCCACGACGTCTTACGCATAACTGGCGGCTTGAGAGCGGAAACTTGTTCGGTGAGTTTGCGCCCGCGCAACGAACGGATGGTCCGGTTTACGCTGCATTTCGTTACCTAGCCCTTTGTCATACGAATAAATTGATATCGGATAAATAAAATTATGTAAAATTTGGCGTGATGAATGAGTTACCGTGTCTTACATTAGGGTGAGAGCGTCAAATGAAACTTTATGCAGCCATTAAAACATAAATATGCAAGTTGTTTAGATAGTAAAAGTGTATCCCCCAGCGGTACTTGATGTTTTAGGACGGCAAGCAATGTCTGCCCTTGATCAATTAGACAAGATATTCGGCATTGGTTGGACTTAATTGTTTGTCTTAGAATTAATAGGTATCACAGAAGTATTAGAACAGAAGTGATCACTTCAATCGAAAACCTGATATCATAATTTTAGCCTAAAAACCTTCACTGCTGGACAGAAGCCTTTTGTTGTATGCTCATTGGGGAGGGGGTGCCATAATCCGCCATGGGCAGACAGGTTGGCAATCACAGTTTATAAATGTACTCGAAGGATGCTGATCCTCCGCCTAATCCCATAGTCGACTTGACGACATCCATGGGATGAGATGGGCTGGTGGTATGCCTAACCAGTACCACAAGCTTGATATAATTCTATCAGACTGTTCAGTACGAAACACTAACTATGGCCGTTTTATAACACGCTAACATCGAAATCGATATGTTAAAATAGTTACCATTTAGGGGGTCCATCTAGTGAGTGGCAGAATAACCATCTGCCACATAATTTAATTTAAAGGAGGAAAGACAGACAACCACAGGTTGCTGTTTATATAAGTGTTCAATCCATAGACCAGAGCATATTCCGTGTAGTTGATTAAGAATGTAGCACCACGCCATCTCCTCCAAGGGATTCTAAACCAGGGCGAACAGCGTCTCTTCTGTTGAACAGCCGTCGTGAGTACTAGCAGATTCCCCCCAAATTAATGATACATGGCAAGTAACCGGTCGTCATGGTCTTTATTCAGCAGTGGACGTTCTTTGGCTGATATGATGATGATGAGACCAGAGCAAGTCACAATATTTACGCATAGACCATATTATTACACTTAACTTCCATCGCATGCAGTAGTCCTCCTTTCTCTTTCACACAACAACTCGTCACTTCATTTCTGAAACACAACCACAGAGAATACTCGATTAGTGCTCTCTTCATCATCATTTCGGCCGAACGGAGTCCACTGCTGAACACAGGCCTCCCTCAAAGATCACCACAATGACCGATATCGGTCGTGTGTTGTGTGCTCATCGAGGGGTTTTGCCATAATCGCCACGCTTGGCAGGCGGGTTGGCGAT
Organism: Diloba caeruleocephala; assembly: GCA_947459985.1. Taxonomy (NCBI): domain Eukaryota; kingdom Metazoa; phylum Arthropoda; class Insecta; order Lepidoptera; family Noctuidae; genus Diloba; species Diloba caeruleocephala. The sequence goes on along the minus strand of OX381627.1, from coordinate 5,426,702 downwards.
CGCAGTTGAGTTGTTAATGTATTCTAAGAACACTGCTGTCCATCCTACGGCATCCCTTAGTCGCCTTTTACGACACCCACGGGATGAGATGGGTTGGTGCTATTCGTAGCCAGCACAACACGTTCTCTTACATATAAGATTAAAATTCTATAAGGGGCCTCTGCGCGTTTTTGCCTTCATCATCATATCAGCCAGAGGACGTCCACTGCTAAACAAAGGCATCCCCCATAGATTTCCACAATTCTATCGTAATTTTAGGGTGAATTCGCTAGTACTCACCACGCTTGGCAGGCGGGTTAGTGAGCGCATAATGGCTTCTGTTCCACAAAAGGGAAGCTGTTGCCCATCGTGGTTTTAGAGTCCCTTATTTATTTATTTATTCATTTATTAATAAATAAATTATAGTGAATTACGACAGTCTCGGGAGGAGATGGAGAGTTGCAATGTTCTTAATCTGAACCACACAGATAATACATACACACCGTACAACAATAATATCCGGTTAAATTCCAGTTGAAAATCGTCTTTTGTTTTACGGCTACCTTCTTGATTTTAGCTTTTTTTTATTTGTTGAAACATATGGGGTTTCAACAATCTGCAATCCACAGCCGTTTAAAATCGCTAATTTAAAATCATACAAACATTGAATAAAAAATTAAGAAGTGTCTCTAGATATATCAACAACAATTGCCACGCAAACGCAAAGCGATTTTAAACGGCTGTGGATTGCAGATTGCTGAGACATGTAATAATAACTCGCAATTATTACAATTTCCCAAAATCGGTTACACTGAAAGTTCCCTAAGATAAGAAAAGGCCAGGCTTTGTAATTGTTATTTTGGCAATATTCCCTTTCAGCCATGAACTTTTAACGCTTGGCAGAACAAATCTTGCATAACAGCGCTCCTCTACGAAGCCCTTCAACGATAATAAGCGTAATTGTGTAGAATATTAAACCATTTTTTAAACACAAGCCTGTTACTTTCTAATTTCTTATTATTCAGTGAAAAACTGCTCGTCACGGATTGTACGTAATTCTATAACACATCGATAGGGAGTCCATTCTGTATAATTGCAAAGGCGGGACAAATGACTTTTAAACAATACGCCCTCTTTACTGTTTCTCGTGTATCGTAAGTACAGAAGCCGTACACCCTAAAAATAGAAAGAGAAGGATAGATCGCCAAGAGTGGTGTGAAGGCTGGTTATTGAAGTTTGACAATTCTCTCACGTAATTGAGGTAAACATCGGCGTATCTAGTGTTTATTTTCCAGGCTCCTGAAACGCGTTGGCCAATGAAGTTGAAGCCCAATGTACGCAATCAAAGTCATTTTAACTGGACTGGACATCCTGGGGTGGGCACCAGACAGACAATTCCGGGGTGGGCGCGCACCCCGGATAGGCCAATAGTGTTAAATGAATTGACAATTGTGATTTTGCCTACGCTCTAGCTTGACTGAACCGCAAAAAATATCAATTTTAATTTACGGCACGGTTGTTGCAGTGGCTGATACAGTCGGCTGCTGCGCTCCAGGTCGCGGGTTCGATTCCCGCACGGGTCAAATATTTGTATGATCTGCAGGTAGTTGATCCGAGTCTGGGTGTATTGTGTGTGGAATTTATGTCTGTAAACGCACCCACGACATAGGAGAAATCATAGTATGGGGCAACGTTTTTATTAAAGAAAAAAAATCGTCATATTGAATGTACAGGCAAGGTTAACTGTACGGTTTTATCACATCCACGTTACTGTTTGCCTGTACAGTTGAACTGTGCAGGCATACCCTAGCGTGTATGGCGTCCATAAATGCAATTCTCTAAGCTCAAACATCCATACATCCTTAAATACAGAATTGAAATAACGGTGAAATACTAATTTGGTATTCGCTAAGATATGATTGAAGCTATTCGAGGACACGTTGGAGATGTGGATGAGTCGTGGCGAATACCAAACTGGTTTTTCACCGTTATTACAATCCTGGGGTGCAATTCCTAAATCTCAAACATCCGTACATCCTTGAATACAGAATTGAAATAACGGTGGTAACCATATTTGGTAATCGCTAAGTCTGGTCCTCGTGGCTGTCCTCCTGCAACGTGTCCTTGTCCTAGTGTTAGATTCGGAGCATATTGGCTGTGACAAACGGACAGACAGACACACGAGTGATCCTATAAGATTTTTTCGTCGGACGTTCGGAACCCTTATAATCACGAATTATTATAATATCTGAAAATAATGTGAAATCACATAAATAAAAACGTTTTTTCTATAGTCTATCTGTAGAATATTCCCTCAAAGATTTTTTTATTGGTACCCCGAATGACATTGTATAAAGTATCTACACGTTAACATACATAAGTTTAACATCTGGAAAATCCGCCATATTTCATCAGCAGAGTCTCTCTACACCCAATGAATTCCACGCGTTAATTAAAAAGTAATACAAAGCGCAACATTATATAAGCGTTATATATTGTGCTATATGTAACACGTTAGGTAAATAAAGCACAAAAAATAATGAAGAATATTCATGAAAAACCAGAAATTAATGATAAATAGTAGTGACGTAATCGTGAGTTATACTTAATTATGTTTATTATGTTAAGTGAAAAGTGAATAATTATGCAGTAGGTAAAAGTATTTTTTATCAGTAACACTGTATACCGGAATTGACAGAGCAGAGGGAGGGTTATGCAGATTAACGGTTACGGATTTCTGTGGAAAGTTTATTACAACCTGCTTTCGTGGACGTTCAAGTGTTTGAGATTTTTGTGTAACTTATGTTGAAACACTGGCAGTTACCGGCGACTTCGTCCGCAAAGGAACTAATTTAAGCCCGGAGAAAATTGTTAAGGCAGTAAAACGTGTCCTGTCCTATTTCACGATGGAATAATACTATAATCAATGATATTATGTATTAAAAAGAAGTAGATATGTTACATGCGTGCCAAAAGTAAGAACCAAAACTCCCCCAATTGTAGTCCCTCGCAATCGGTTTGCCTAGATAGCTATCTCTTTTACTCTTGTTGTTTTTGTATCTTCTTTCTCACGACATGGTTGTGCAAGCGAGACTGTATTTTGCGCGCCATTTAATATGGACGTAACATATCTATGGTATAATATCATTGACTTATAATAAAAGACTTTTAAACGGATTCTATCGCGTATATTTTAGATTCTTGATTTTCCTGACGTATCGAATACTTTGCAGCTTTCGTGGTCGCAGGATGACAGTCATCCTCATCTCGCTTGGCAGGCGAGTTGGCGAGCTTAGTATAGCTACTGTTCCACAGAAGGAACGCTGCTGCCCATGCCTCTGGTTTAGGGTCCCTTAGTACATCCTTCCATCCTTCTATTACATCCACGGGGGGAGATGGAGTGGTCCTATATTATTAATCCGGACATCAATACAATATTAATTCCTTTTCAGATTAGCAGAATTAGTAAGTTTATTCCAACCCTTGTAATATTTGTATGTAATACTAATAATATGTCCCTCGCGATACAGATGCGTCATAGTGCGGTTATCATAAGTAAACTATGTATGGCATAAATTATTGCTATTATGTCTGTCTGTTCACAGATTTATTCTCCGCGAGAAGAACCGGCGCGCTGATTACGTATGTCGCATACGGTTGCGATAGGCGTAAATCGCGCAGACGCCGCTGTCAAACGTCATTTTGGTATTAAGTACGTATTTGCCGATAGCGATTTAACAAGCGAAGATCTCTGACGCACAGTCTGTCGGACGATCAATGAACTAAAAGTTGCATCCTCGCCTTTGAATTTCAGGTGATTTGCCACCGGTGTACCCTTAGCTGTGCGATAGCCGCTGTCGCTATTTTTAACTAAACAGGGTGTCAGTATTTTTATAGAAATGGGCGGTGTCATGGGTCCAACACAGAGGCCTTTTAGAAATTTTTAATCTAAAATGTAATGGGACTCTAACCGGGGACTCTTCATGGCTGCACTGTAGAAATACAGCCCCCAGTAGTGTAGGCCCATTGTATGACATACGATGATAATCATTTCGGCCGAATGAAGTCCACTCCTGGACACAGGCGTCACCCAAAGATCACCACACTGACCGATATGATGTGTTATGGGCTCATTGGGGGGTTTTGCCATAATCGGCACGCTTGGCGGGTTGGCGATCGCAGTTGAGTTGTTAATGTACTCGAAGGACGCTGCTGCCTATCCTCCGGCTTATCCGTTAGTCGACTTTCACGACACCCATGGGAGGAGATGGGGTGGTGGTATTCTGAGCCAGCACCACACGGCACCCGGCACCACAAGGCACAACAAACATTCACATATTATATATAATACTAGATGTGCGCCGTGTTTTCGCCTGCCGTTTATATAATTTAAAAGTTCGGCTGTTCTCGGTAATGTTCGGTTGTCGTCGGGCGGCAGTCTCTCGGCTCCAAACACACCGCGTCGCAACGCCCGCGTGCTTTATTACTTCGTTTTCCCTTAGCGTTCTTTCCTAAGGGTCGTAGCGTGATGATAAATAGCCTATAAACTTCCCTCAAGAAATGGGCTAGTAAATGCAAAAATATAATTTAAATCCGACTAGTAAATCCAGAGATAAGCGCATTAAAAAAATAAACATACAAACTCTTCAGCTTTATTATATTAGTATAAATATTAATTAAAACATTATGACCCTTCGGTGTACTTCATAAAGCTATTGTCAAAGGGTCAATTAGTTTTTAAGATTTTTGCGAGCAAACATTCTAACATTTTCCTTATACATATAATACTAAGATAGTAAGATAAGATAAGATTACATTTACAAAGAAACTTATTTTTTATACCAGAGGCCGAAAAGCTGTAACACTATGATACTATTTTATGCCGGGTATTCTGTGAAAGCTGGCAAGTCTCCGGTCTACAGACAAAAAAGTTGTTGTTGTGGTTGTTTAATAAAGAGCTACAACTATGCTATCTTGAATTTTTTATACATTCAAACAAAAAGTTAACTCACAAAGGTTTAGAGTGCGAATTTAATTTCGTAATCGTTCGGTGCTCCAATTGGGCGAAGAGTTCGGAGCGGGCGAATCGTAGGGCCGAAGTGTTGGAGCGCCGAACGCAGTAAACGCGTCGCTCGCGTTTATAAATGTATTGATTATGATAAGAATCTCACACTCGGCCCTCTGTGGGTAACGTCCACATTCACAATTCAAATCTATTCATGATTTCCGTCGATAGTAAACACAAATGCCATAATATGTGTCTGTGTGACGTTGAAAAGGTTGTTTTTTTGTATTTGGATTAATTAAATATATCATATTATAAACCGTGCAGCTCCGGTCACAAATAGGGCTGCCCCATCTTGACCCGTGGGTGTCGTAGAAGGCGACTAAGGTTTGGACCCCGTTGCGAACCACTAAATACGTATACACACACACTAAATAAGTTACACAAGGAGGGTTGGTGTCAGGCAGATGGCCGACTGTAAAACACTTTTGCCAAAACCTTTGCAAAATTGATACATATTGCACCGACCCTAAGTAGCTCGGGACTAGGGCAGAAAGATGATTCATCATTTCGGTCGAATGACGTCCACTCCTGGACACAGGCCTCCCCCAAAGTCACCACAATGACCGATATGGGTGTTGTGGGCTCATTAGGGGGTTTTGCCATAATTTTGCCACGCTTGGCAAACGGGTTGGCGATCGCAGTTGAGTTGTAAATGTACTCGAAGGACACTGCTGCCCATCCCCCGGCTAATCCCTTAGTCGAATTTTTCGACACCCACGGGAGGAGATATGGTGGTGGTATTTTGAGCCGGCACTATACGGGCAGAAAGATGATGATGATTAATTAATTAAATGATCTATGGAGAAATATGGTAGGTCTCTAATTTGCAGAGCGTGACTAGGTAGATACCACCGCAGTCCCAGATATTCGCCACCAAGCAGTAATGTTTAAACATTACTGTTCGGGTTTGAAGGGTACTGTAGCCAGTGAAATTACTGGGCATAAGAGATTAAATAACTAGTCTAGAGGTGACCAGCGCAGTGCGTTGCAACGAAGGACTAGTCTTGAGTAGCATTATAATGGTTATAGACAGGCGTGACGCTAATCACCAGATGAATGACTTGCAGGTCTAGACAACATTTTTTTTTTCAATTCTATAATATAAGGAAGTATTAAATTTATTAGGCAAAGGAATGACATTATTCATTATGCAAAACCAGGGCATTCTATTTACGCTTAAAGGATGCAACATTAGAAACACGCTACGAAGTGAAACTCAGTAACAGAGCCAACGAAAGTGTTTGTAAATAAACCGCTAGCTTCTGTAAACGCCATTATAAACTACAACATGGATCAAATTAATGTTGGAAGAGTCATTACAGATAATGCATCGATCAATCCAATCACTGTCCCGTGTTAATAAAGGTATGAAAATTTTGATCAAAGAAATAGCAGTGGTATGCCACTCGTCCAATATCTTTGTCTAATGTTTTTCTCAAAGATTGATCAAACTTTGACGAGTGCTTCAATCCACATCAACCCAATCAATATTTTTGTCCACGATTAGATGTTTCAAAATTGACATATTCACTTCTTCGTAACAGACTATATGGACGACAAAAATGCTTGGGATTAAGCTGCTCTGATGTCCATAGGCTTATATTGACATTCTTGGTATCGATGTATCTAATATAATTACTTTTTTGTTAATTGAAATTTAAATTGCACTATTTCTTATAATGGATTATATTCATTCATAGAATGACATTTCATTATTCTGTATGACATGAATTATTTATTTCTATTGTTATTTATATATTCATTTTATGCATTTAAATTTGATACTGAATTAGTGCGAGTACCATGTTGTTTTACTGACGTAATATTTGTCTGGCAGTTTAGGTATACCATGCTCACTCAAGAGTCCTGCTTATGGTGGCGTCGTGTATCGGGTCACCTTTCCTACAATATGGTTGAGCTGAGCGACGCTGATGCATGCGTCATGCTCATGAACGAGTGCCGTCTGTCTGGATTGGTCATCTTAATGTTGCCATGACAATTGAATCAATAACTAGTAAATATTAAAATCAGGCTTGTACTGTGTAGACTTTTTCGGAAGTTTACTCTTTTCTCCTACATTGTCACATTCTCGTCTCCTCACATTACCTTCATTTTTAAAATAATGTAGTCAAAAAATATTGTACCAATATGATTTAAAAAGAGTAACCGTGTAGTTTCTTGCCCGTTCTTCTCCATAGGAAATCTACACCTTAGAACGTGGCAACTAAAGTCTTGACTATATATAAGTGCCTGTAAATGGTATTACATGAACAAATATTTTTTTATCTTTTATGGTAAAGAATTTAACTTTTGTTAACTTTTGATTGAAAATATAGAAACGTCAAAATCTTTGATCAAATAAATAGTTAGTGTTGCAGGTTCAATTGATGAGGTCATCTAATATTTTCAATCAAATATACATTGTACAAAGATATTTACTCTTTATAAATTATCATTTATTATCTGCCACAACTAATTAAAATAACCTATTGTTTTAAATAATTTATATTTAATACACTGTCATATTATACAACTCAGTAACTGCTTAGCGAATTAATTAACATCACGGAAAAATACGCCATCATCATTTCACTCAGAGGATGTTCACTGCCGAAAAAAGGCGCCACATTCCACAATTGCGTCGTAATTTTGGCGGTGATTTGACAGTACTCACCACGCTTGACAGACGGGTTGGTAAATGCAGTATGGCTACTGCTCCACAGAAGGGACGCTGCTGCCCATCCCACCACCCCATCTCCTCCCGTGGGTGTCGTAAAAATCGACTAAGGGATTAGCCGGAGGATGGGCAGCAGCGTCCTTCGAGTACATTAACAACTTAACTGCGATCGCCAACCCGTCTGCCAAGCGTAGCGATTATGGCAAAACCCCCCAATGAGCCCACAACACACCGATATCGGTCATTGTGGTGATCTTTGGGGGAGGCCTGTGTCCAGCAGTGGACTTCATTCGGCCGAAATGATGATGATGATAGAATAAATGTGTAGGATTTGTGATTTGAGCATTGCTATTATGCGAGATAGGAGAGGACTATGCTTGCACCTGGTATCTACGAGGTAGAATCATGAATGAGATCCCTAGAAGAACTTTAAGTTGCCGACACAGCTGAAAGGATTAGTAAGGTGAAGTGGCAATGGGCGGAGCACATAGCTCGTAGAACAGTTGGTCGTTGAAGGAAAAGGGTTCTCGAGTGGAGACCACGCACCGGTAAACGCTGCGTGGGACGAGCTCCAACGATATGACAGTCAACCTGGTGAAGGTAGCTGGGAGTCGCTGGATACCGACGACGGTCTTTGTGGAAATTTATGGGGAGGCCTTTGTTCTTCGGGTGATCATCATCAAGACGATGATTTTGTATGCCAACCGCCCGTGTCATCTGCTAAGATCCACCCCATTAGCATAGCGTGGTGAGTGATTGTAGCCATTATATGCCTTGTAGGACAAATCCAATCACGACAGGTGTTGTTTATATCTAGCGACATAGCCCGATATATTATCTCAAAGGAAGGGAAAATAGCAATGAAAAAGAATTGTAGCTGTAAATAAACCACAATTTGTGGCCGATATGAAAACACTGATTAGTATGTAGCATAGCTGGACAATTAGATGTCATAAAGTATTTTTATAACAACGGTACATTTAATGTATTTTGTACTACTGTAAATAATGATAATTTCCGATACAGCTACAATTTATAACATTGCGTCAGTACTATTATTTATTCTGTGACATAAGTAAAATACATAATTACTATGAAAAGAAATATGAGTTACGATCTATGATCTCTCCATAGAAAAGACATCAACGAGAAAGAGCCACCAGACATTATGCTTTTTGCAGAAGCGCCTCCAGCGACGGGTAGTAATAATAGTGACATCTTGTGCCAAATAGTCGCAATTTTTTCACGATCCTTTACACGTAGTAAACTGCTATTAGGGTCAAAATAACAGATCGAACTTTCATTAAATTTGTATTCGATTTATTTCAAAGTATAATTTCTGATTATGTATTTATTTATAGCATATTTAGAAATACATTAATCAAATGAGAACAAAAAGAGTTTAATTTTTCGTTTAAAAATCTTATTTATCTGAAGTATATGCGTGGAATGACATGAAAAACAAGTTCTACTGTCATTGTTTCACGACAGATGTATTAGGTACTATTGATCGAAGCAAATACGAATTTCGCCTGTTAACATTGCTGATTTATTACTTAAAATCATGTCCGATACTGCAACGGAAATAAAAAATGAGGATTCAGCCAATAACAATACGACTGTAGAACATAAACCGGTGGACAATACGGAAACTAAAGTAAATAATATGTTGAAAGATCGCCTCAGAAAGTACATAAAAAAGTTGGATGGTAAGATGCAGGATTTTCCACAGGAATACAAATTACACTCTCTATTCTTAGTGCCCAATAAATCAAAATCATATAACCATCTATAGACTGTTAGGCTGAGTTGTGACAGTGATCATAAAATATATAATTGTTAGTTTAAATGCTGTCGTTATTATTTACAGAAGTTATAGATAAAATAATGTCAGGGTTTTACATCTTACAGTAAAAAAAGCATTACTAGTGTTCCTTTTAACTCCTCCTGAGCTAAGTATACTTGAATTAGCAATGGGTTGACATCACCTTATTATGTCTTATAACCCCTTGATCACTAATCCAACTCCTTAACTGTTGGCTACTACCACTTTTAACATGTTGTTTGCCATGGGCATTTAAAAGAACCAATGAGGCCATCGAGGATTGAAATGTCTTGCTGACTATCTTGAATGACAGCTTATATCTTAAGTGAAAACCTATGCAATATGGCCATCCCAATTTGGAATGACTAGTAATGAGAATGAAAGGGGTCCAATAAAAATATATTTCATTTAGGCAACATAGATATATAAAATATGTCTATAAACTCATATTCCATATATATGTATGGATATTAAGTACTTAACATCATATAATTAATATTTGATTTCTGATGTAAGAATCAATTTTCAGTATGGTAACTTTTATTGATATTTTACAACAAAAGTGGCATGATACGCCATACCATACTTATATGATGTCACAAAATAATTTTACAGAAACAGCCACAAGCATAACTAAAGAAGAAAGTGAAAAACTAGAAATTGAAACTTTCCAACAACTTTACAAACCTAGATTAGTTGGTGATAAGGATTCATACAAGGATATCCCAAAATTCTACTTCAAACTGCCGAGGTCTGACGATATGCTTGCACAGAAGTTACGGGAAGAGACTAGAGCACAATTCTTACAGAAGAAAAGTAAGGAATTGTTGGACAATAGTGAATTAAAACACCTATGGAGTCTTCTGGAAAAGACAAATGGAAGTCACAATGCGGCAAATAATGATGAGCTAATTATTGATTATATTCAGTTCAAGAAGATCAGGGATGAAGCAGGGCCTAAATATAGGTATGCTTTTATTAGAAAATTTCAACATAGCTTATAAATTACTACTAGGAATCTGCCTAGAAAATATACCAAACTCGCCTCATAAGTTATCAGAAGCCAGAATTTGTAATCATTAAATCAGCATAAACTGAAAAATATTAAGCATGAGGAGGTGTGTGTTTTGTACATGTGAGATTTATGTCTGTAAACCCATATTACAGCAGAAATCGTAGTGTGAGTCATAGTTTTCTAGTAGATGGGGGGTGACTTTAAAAGGTGTGTATCTTGGGGAGGAATGGAAAGATGCCTTGTGCCTCACTTTGTGGTGTGCTGTAAACACGGCGGCACATGTCACTGTCTTCCAAGGGTCTACGGTATGATCAAGCAGTGTCCCAACTGTACGCTCCCGACCGCGACAGGCGCAGGTGTATAATTGGTGCCAGAGTGGTTGCTACCCCGGCGCCCTCTCCTCCTTCTCCCAGCGGAATCGGCCCTCTCCCAGCGGAATCGGCCCTCTCCCAGCGGAATCGGCCCTCTCCCAGCGGAATCGGCCCTCTCCCAGCGGAATCGGCCCTCTCCCAGCGGAATCGGCCCTCTCCCGATCCCGCTCCGCCGTCTCCTTCTGGGGCATAACGCTCTCAAGAAAGAGGCCACAGCACTCCAATTTTCATGCTCACTACTGCGGTCAGAGGGAGATGATGCCCAATCCGATCAACTAGGATCCGACGATTGACAACTCACGCAGGCCACTCCTCGAGCGTCTGCTGCGTGTTTTCCTGGTTACTATGACAGTGGTGGCACTGTGCCATTACCTCGCATCCTATCCTATGCAGGTACGCCCCGAAAAAACTGTGACTGGTAAATACTTGCGTCAGCCGGTAGCTGACGCGCTCGCTCTTTTTGAGCCAGGCTCCGAAGAGCGGCAGGACAGCCTCGATGTCACATCTCCAGTGTGCGTCACCGAGCCAGCAACCTAGAATGACCATAGAGGCGGCCCGTAGAACCGGCACGCACGAATTCACCGTACAGGTGGCGAGCTACCTCAGTCCGCCCTCCAAGATTGAGCAACAGCGGATGCAAGGCTACTACCCGTTCGGTTCAGGAGACAAGGCATTCGAATGCTCTGTGAAAGCCCAACGACTGTCCAGGGTAAGCCCCAGGTACTTCCATGTACCGGCCACCCTGATTATGCGTCATCAACGCGTATCCACGAACTGGGTGGTTCTTTGCTACGCGGCAGTTTGTGGAATCGCCTTCGGAAAGCGGATAGCGCTCGGTTTTGTAAGCCACTATCCGCATACCCAGAGCATGGATTTCGGCCACGACTATTGCCACTACTTGCTCGGCAAGCCGGATGTTTCCCTCAAAGGACTCCCCCGCTAACCAACACAAGAGTGTCGTCAATGTAACAGACTACGCTGACGTGGGGAGAACAACACGCAGGACCGCGTCGTAGGCGACGTTCCATAAAGGGGGGCCAAGAACTGACTCCTGCGGAACTCCGCATTTTACCTCCCTTCGCTTTGCGCTACCATCCTTGGCCACATAGTGAATGTGCCTATCGCGCAGATAAGCAAGCCCCGGAAATGCCATGCAGGGGGGCACCGATGATGGACTGTTCCTACCCTTATATGCCCCATGAGATGGAGTTGAAGGTGTTGATGATATAGAGACTAACAGCCAAGGCCACCCCACGCCGCCGGTACACTAGCTGATCCGACAGCGAGTAGACGCGAAAAATCGCGTCTATGGTCGACCACTGCTGCTGAAAGCCATAGTAGCTGACGGCCAGGTCGTTGTCAGTTGGTCCAACACGTCAGGTGTTCAACGAATCTTTGGGCAATTATTCGCTTATGAATACTTTTAAAGTCTCGTCGTGCAGTCAAACGGGACGGGACGGTACGCAGAGGGAAACTCCGCGGCGCTTCCATCGTCACGAGAACGAATCCGGCTTCCTTTAGAACAAACTGTGACGAAGGCAGCTGGTGAACAGCCGCCTCAAGCGGTCCCCAAAAGACAGCCGTGCATTCACTCACGCGCCGTGCTGCGTGCCTTCAGGCGGCAAAGGCTAAGCCCAACGCTACTTCCGAAACCCCCAACTCCTCGGTCTAATCCGAGGCAATCGGGGCTGGAGAGAACCTCGGCTCGATTTGGCCGAAATGATGAACTGCTGCTCTGCTCTCCTCTAAATAATACAAATCTACGTTTCAGACCATACTTCACAGCAGAGGTATTTGGTCGCCTGCAAGCAGCTGAAGGAGCGGTTGGTCGCGTGCGAGCTGTCTCTCTGTTCAACTACGTCATGCGACGCGTGTGGCTACAACAGACTAGGATTGGACTGTCATTGTATGATGTGACAGGCCAGGGGTACCTCACTGAGCATGTAAGTGTATTTTGCTGAAGGCGGGATGCGTTTGTTACGGCGTGAGGCATCTATTTCACGAAATTTGAGAGCTCCGTTGCGTGCGTGTGAAAAGTTAGCCGCACTTTATGCGGGAAGGTAGACCTTATCCACAATAAACAACAGTAGCAGTCGGTAGTCGGTACCATTATTATAAATCAACTAGCTGTGCCCCGCGGTTTCACCCGCTGTTTATATTTATGTATATAATATAATTAGTATCTATATACAGGTTGTCCAGTAAATAGCACGACATACTGCAGGGGGTGAGAGCTTGGGTCAATACCTACCAGAAAAACACAATATATGTTCAGCAAAATCTTACGGATTTACAGTGGTACAAAATTTTCCGAAATATCGAAAAATCTCTACCTTGATACAGATTTTTAAGCATCTCGTAATGAAAAATTCCTTTACTAGTTTTTTTTTTACCTCAAATTATTTGTGAATAGTTACTTTACTCATCAATAAGTCTTTATTCTATTAAAAACTAAAATGTTTTCAAGAAATACAATTTTTATTTAAATTTTCATAGTACAATTTTCTACTACTAAAATTTTGTAAGGTAATTTACTATATATAAAATGTTCAACATGTGTATGAAGGTGGATTCAAAATACAATGATATTATTTCTTTCTTTCTTTCTTTAAATTGCGGTAATTGAACACTTCACAAAATTACATTAACCATTGATTCCAGGACCTAGAGAGCTACATCGCAGAGTTAGTCCCATCCCTTGCAGCACTCGACGGTTTAGACTCTTCCTTCAGCTCATTCTATGTATGCACGGCTGCCAGAAAATTCCTGTTCTTCTTGGATCCCTTACGGGTTGGCAGAGTAAGGATACGGGATGTGCTGTCCTGCTCATTCCTCGATGACTTGTTGGAGGTAAGAGACAGTGGAATGCATTCATGTTTATGATTTAACATTCCGGTTATTAAAATAACTTATGTCTATACTCTTCAGCTGCGTGAAGAAGATCTGCCAATGGAGCTTCAAGAACAGAACTGGTTCAGTGCCGCCTCAGCGCTACGGGTCTACGGACAGTACCTCAACCTTGACAGAGACCACAACGGCATGCTCAGTATCAACGAATTGGCTGGGTAATGTAGGGTAGACCAAGAAAATGGTGTACCAATAACAAAATGTTATCAGAATATCGATAAAGTTGACAGCGTCGTTATAGATGGAGTCTGGATTAAGAATATAGCACCACTCGTCGTAAAAGGCGACTATAGGGACTCTAAACGGAGTGGTGAGCTAAGAGTTAAGAGGGGTGGGCAGCAGCGTCCCTTTTGTGTAACAGTAGCTATACTGCGCTCACCGACCCGCCTGCTACTCGTGGTACTGGCAAATCCCCCTAGAATTATGAAACAACTGTGGAATTCTATGGGGGTGGCTTTAGTCCAACTGTAGATATACTTTGGTTGATATGTTGATGATGACCTCTAGATGGTAGCTCCATATCACCATCACCGTCATATCAGCCAAAGGACGTCCACTGCTGAACTAAGTCCTCCCCCATAGATTCCCACAACGAGCGATCACATGCCGGCTACATCCTACGACCCCCAGCGACATTCACCAGGTCGTCTGTCCACCTCGTTGGAGGCCGTCTCACGCTGCGCTTTCCGGTGCGCGGTCTCCACAAGAAAACCTTTTTACCCCAACGGCCATTCGTTCTACGAGCGATGTGCTCCGCCCATTGCCACTTCAGTTTACTAATCCTTTTAGGTATGTCGGCAACTTTAGTTCTTCTACGGATCTCCTCATTTCTGATTCGATCTCGTAGATAAATACCAAGCATAGCTCTCTCCATAGCTCGCTGAGTGACCTTGAGCTTTCTTATGAGGCCCACAGTGAGTGACACCATCATCATTTCGGCCGAACAACCACTACTGGACACAGGCCTCCCTCAAAGATCACCACAATGACCGACATCGGTATGTTGTGTGCTCATTGAGGGGTTTTGCCATAATAGCCACGCTTGGCAGGCGGGTTGGCGATCGCAGTTGAGTTGTTAATATTCTCTAAGGACGCTGCCATCCATTCTCCGGTTAATCCCGCAGTCGCCTTTTACGACACCCAAGGGATGAGATGGGTTGGTGCTATTCGTAGCCACACCACACCCCGCCCATTGCCACTTCAGTCTGCTAATCCTTTTAGCTATGTCGACAACTTCAGTCCTTCTACGGATCTCCTCATTTATGATTTGATCACATAGAGGAATACCAAGCATAGCTCGCTGAGTGACCTTGAGCTTTCTTATGAGGCCCATTGTAAGTGACCACGTCTGTCTCGTATGTCATCACTGCTAAAAACCTTAAGCTCCATATCCTGTAATATCTTTACCTCCCACAGCTACGGCTCTGGAACACTAACCCGTGCGTTTCTCCAGCGCGTGTTCCAACAATGCTTGACTTACGATGGAGAGATGGACTATAAGACGTACCTGGATTTGGTGCTCGCATTAGAAAACAGGAAGCAGCCGGCAGCGCTAGCATATCTCTTCAGAGTACTGGATATCAACTCTGTGGGGTACCTTGACGCTTTCACGCTCAATTATTTCTTCAAGGTAAGTAATCTGGTAGAGCGGTACTTTCGTCGAGTTTTTTATATAAATATAGTTGCTTTCTGTGTGGTGCCGGCTAAGAATACCACCACCCCAACTCTTCCCGTGGGTGTGGTAAAAGGCGACTATGGGATTAGCGGAAGGATGGGCAGCAGCGTCCTTCGAGTACAATTATAACACAACTGCGATCGCCAGCCCGTCTGCCAAGCGTGGCGATTATGGCAAAACCATCCAAAGAGCGCCCACAACACAAACCCATATCGGTCGTTGTGGCAATCTTAGAGGGAGGCTTCTGTCCAGCAGTGGACGTTTTTCGGCTGAAATGATGATGATGATAGTTTCTTGCCTGCTCTTGTCAATAAGACTAACCAATGCCGAATGAAAATATAAAAAAAAGCTATTGATTTTGTTTGTTTACCTTTACCTAACTGTAACGGCGAAGGGGCAAACCGGACTCCTACCAGCTAAAACCACTGGACCGGTCATCTTCGTCAACAAAGGAGGGCTCCAGGTCCTCTTAAGATCGCACTGAAAGCCCTTTAGGTTCATCTCGGAGGAGATGACTGTAAAGTGGTCACCCCCTGTAGCAGAGGGGAAGTGATTGTAAAAGACAGCCCCCATGGCACTTCTCGGGGGATTGTAAAGGATTCCCCCAAAGATCTCTGTGCACTGCGCACACAGCGGCACGTGGCTACATGCGCGCCCCCGTCTTCCCAGGGGTCGCTCGATATGAGCACGCAGACGCGACCCCCGTGGCGATATAGCGACGGCAGGAGGCTCAGGCGTGTTGGACCTGGGTGCCGGGGCGGTTGTTACCCTGCCGCCGTCTTGACCTTCTTCGTGCGGGATCGGCCTTCTCCCGATCCCGCTCTGCAGTCTCCTGGAGCACGACGCTTTCGCCGAAGGAGCACACTGCACCTGCTGGTCCAATTTTCATGCTCTGCTGAAATAGCCGATACTACTGGCGGCAGAGAGAGATCTTGCTCGGTACGATGTAAATCGGTCACCTCCCGTGACTGTAAAAAGGCTACCCCTTGCACTCGTCGGAGAATTTTAAAGGATATCTCTATGCCCCACTGTGTGCTGTTCTGCGCACACAGCGGCACGTGACTGCATGCGTGCCGCCGTCTTCCTGGGGGTTACTCGGTGTGATTTGCTTACCTGACCTTTTGTACAGGGTTGTCATCACACATCGCATCGGCCTTATTGAAATACAATCTTAAATGTCAAAAATCCACTGTATCTAAATAGGATCATGACATCATCATTTCGGTCGAATGAAGTCCACTGCTAGACACAGGTCTCCCCCAAAGATCACCACAAAGAACTGATATGGGTGTGTTGCGGGCTCATTGGAGGATTTTGCCATAATCGCCACGCTTGGCAGGCGGGTTGGCGATCGCAGTTGGGTTGTTAATGTACTCGAAGGACGCTGCTGCCCATCCTCCGGCTAATCCCTTAGTCGACTTTTACGACACCCATGGGAGGAGATGGGGTGGCGGCATTCTGAGCCGGCACCACACGGCACACCACACCAAAAGGACCATGACAGCTTGAATGGTATATCCCGAATTGCAGTATAACACACATCGTTATATTACACAACCCAACATATTTCCCCTCACAAAGTCAGCACGGCTTCCCAGTGAAAACGCTTGACCTGAGTGACTGTATGAATTCTATGGG
This sequence comes from Diloba caeruleocephala, assembly GCA_947459985.1. Taxonomy (NCBI): domain Eukaryota; kingdom Metazoa; phylum Arthropoda; class Insecta; order Lepidoptera; family Noctuidae; genus Diloba; species Diloba caeruleocephala. Next base: position 5,409,547 of record OX381627.1, on the reverse strand, counting down.
ATAAAATAACCGTTTGTCCAACTAATCATTTTTTCCCAGGCAATCCAAGAACAGATGATAGCCCACGGCGCCGAACCAGTCAACTTCGAAGACGTGAAAGACGAGATCTTTGACATGATTCGACCTGAAGATCCATCAAGGATAACCCTCCAGGACCTCATTCGCAGCGGGCACGGTCATACGGCAGTGTCTATACTGTTGGAGTTACATGGCTTCTGGGCTTATGAGAACAGGGAGGCTTTAGCAGCGGCAGGAGACCATGCCTGACACACGCAGCATCTGCAGTTCACTGGAGATAGGTTCAAGATATAAAAAAGACTTTAAAGAAAGGTGCAGTGTCTCTGAGTATTGCAAAAGTAGTTAATCTAAAATGTTGATTGTTTCTTACGAATTTTTAAGGTGAAAGGGTGAGAATGGTGTTGATTGTTATGTGGTTTTTCCGCTTCGGTTCTTGACAATTTTAGGGATAATATTATGAAAGTAGATGACTTATATTGCTACTGCATACCATGCAGGGTCCTCCGTGGTATCCAGGTATCTGTATATGCAGTATAATCAACTTCCAGGTGCTTTTTCTATTTTTTTCCATCCGCGACCCCGAAGATGCTGCTCCGCCTCGGCATAAGGGTGAAGGGCGAATAAAGTCCACCGCTGGACACAGGCCTCCCCCAAATCTCCAAAACAACCGGTTTTCTGGGTATGTTGTGTGCTCATATGGGAGATTTTGCCAAAATCGCCACGCAGTTGAGTTATTAACACAGTCGCCTTCTACGACACCCACGGGATGAGATGGTTTGGCCACACTGCATCACTCAATCCTCATCTACGTATCAGTAATTATGGCAAGTGAACTGGCAGGACTGTAGTACTGCCCCAGTCGATCCTTCACACAAAACTCTTCTACCAAATCATCATCATATCAGCCACAGGACGTCCACTGTTGAACAAAGGCGTCCACCTTAGATTTCCACAACGAGCGGTCACATGCTGCTCTCATCCAACGACTCCCAGCGACCTTCACCAGGTCGTCTGACCACCGCGTTGGAGGTCGTCCCACGCTGCGTTTGCCGGTGCGCGGTCTCTACTCGAGAACCTTTTTGCCCCAACGGCCATCAGTTCTACGAGCTATGTGCCCCGCCCATTGCCACTTCAGCTTACGAATCCTTTTAGCTATGTCGACAACTTTAGTTCTTCTATGGACCTCCTCATTTCTGATTCGATCTCGTAAAGAAATACCAAGTATAGCTCTCTCCATAGCTCCTGCTAGCTGAGTGACCTTGAGCTTTATTATGGGGCCCATTGTGTTGTTTCTACCAAATAAAGTAGTAGTAGTTATTTATAAATATAGTTGACTGTGTTAGTTGCTGCATTTATGAATTTGCCTTTGTGATCATCATTTCGGCCGAGTGAAGTCCACTGCTGGACACAGGCCTCCCCCAAAGATCACCACAACCACCGATATGGATTTGTTCTCGCTCATTGGGGGGTTTTGCCATAATCGCCACGCTTGGCAGGCGGGTTGGCGATCGCAGTTGAGTTGTTAATGTACTCGAAGGACGCTGCTGCCCATTCTCCGGCTAATCCCTTAGTCGACTTTTACGACACCCATGGGAGGAGAAGGGGTGGTGGCATTCTGAGCCGGCACCACACGGCAAGTGTGATATTATTAGTATTTTGACGGCACGGTTGGTGCAGTGGCTGATACAGTCGGCTGCTGCGCTCCGGGTCGTGGGTTCGATTCCCACACGGAACAAATAATTGTATGACCTGCAGGTAGTTGTTCCGGGTCTGGGTGTATTGTATCTGGAATTCATGTCTGTAAGCGCACCCACCACACAGGAGAAATCCTAGTGTGGGGCAACGTCTTACGTAAATAATAAAATAAAAAAATAACTGCTATATTTGTGTAAATGTGAATAAACTAGCGTCGCGATATTGATGTTTGTATTCGACGTGTTGATGGACGAGTAATGGCGTCTGCACACCACACCGTACCATACCATGACGGTGCTATGAACGTAGCAGACAAAAAAAAATTAAGCTACGCTTACTTACGGTCTAGCCGTTCCGTCACCGTCCAACACCATAGCGTGCTATGACCGGACCGAGAACAAATTCACGAATAGGTGCCAATACGCTTACCTCCGGGAAGACGGCGGTGCGAACGTGGTCACGTGCCCCGTTTGCGCAGTACAGCGCAAAGCCAGGCGTGGGGGGATCCTTTACAATCCTCCCCGAGAAGTGCCTGGGAGGGCGACCTTTTTACAGTCACCTTCCCTCCGCTATCCGCATCACGGAGGGGATGACCGCTTTACAGTCATGCCCTCCGTGATGTGCCTAAAGGCGTGGCACCTACCGATTTTACGATGACCTGGAGCCCCCTTCGGTGCCGAAGATGACCGCTCTAGTGGTTTTAGCCGGTAGGAGTCCGGGGGGTATCCCTTCGCCCTTCCCCGGGGCGAAGGAAGTTCTATGTAGAATTTCCACTGAACAAAAAAAGTGACGTTTAGTGAGCGTACGAGGGCGGCACTGAAAATTTCGGGAATCAAGGAAGTGACACAACATTACTATTTAAAAATGTATTTATTGCTTTTCGAAGTATTCTCCGCGAAATTTGACACATTTTTCCATACGATGGAACCAATCATTGAAGCAACCATTTCATTCGGAAGTTGGGGTCTCCAAAATGGCCGTTTTGTAGGCGTCCACAGCTTCTTTAGGTGATGAAAATCTCTGTCCACGCAATTTATTCTTTATTTTAGGGAAAGTATAGAAATCATTAGGGCTTAGGTCGGGGCTGTACGGCGGATGGTCTAATAATTCTATGTTTTCTTGCTCTAAAAACTCTTTTGTTCTGTGCGCGGTGTGAGAACTCGCATTGCCGTGATGGAGGATGATGCGGCGGTTGCAGTTCTCTCTACGGAGTTCAGAAACGACCTGTGGCAAACAAATGCTAGCATACCATTCTGCATTAACCGTTCTTTGTCCCTCAAGAAGAATAGTCGTAACATGGCCGGTTTTAGAGACAAACGTGGCCACCATTTTTTTGCAACACTCCGTGAACGAACAATTTTTGTTGGCTTTAACTCATTTTCGAACACCCAAACTCGTGACTGGTTTTTTGTTTCGGGTTCGTACGCATATATCCAGGATTCGTCACCTGATACGATGTTGTATACAGCATTTGAGGATCCTGCGTGGAATCTTTCGAGAGTTCTGACGCACCAAGTAACGCGAGCCGCTTTTTGCTCTTCACATAGCAAATGCGGTATCCATCGGGAAAACAACTTTTTTTACACCTAATTTTTCATGCAAGATTATTTGTATTTGACTCATGCCAATGTCTAAAGTTGCCTGAATTTCGCGGTATGTCACATGTCGATCTTCCTCAATCAGCTTACGCACAGCATCAACGTTTTCTTGGGTGACTGCAGTTTTTGGACGACCTTGACGAGGATCATCACTGAGCTTGACACGTCCACGTTGAAATTCAGCAAACCAGCGATAAATTGTGGTTTTGGATGGGGCTTCATCACCAAATGCAGAAATCATCCGGTCAACGCACTGTTTTTGTGTTAAACCACTTCGAAAGTCATAATAAATCATCGCTCTTGAATTTTCTCGAGTCAATTCCATTTTCTCAACGACTAAACAAGTTTGACAAAACCTTGTGACAAGACCGTGAATCTTTTTTAAAATAAATAAATGGTATTCGATTTGTAAAACCAAGGAGTTTTCAATTAAAAATATTTTAATATGACAGGAACAGTGGAAATATTCCATTCCCGATACTTTTAGTGCAGCCTATGTAGTAGTTAGTCTGCATCATTTCTATTCCGTGGTTACGATATAAATTATAAACGAAAGGTATCTCAAATTAATGTTTTTGTGACGAATACCACACTGTCAGGAAATGTATAACAACACTTGTATGATTATCATATTTATTTAATAAATATAAAACAATGTATATAAAAATAACAACTGTATGATGTAAATATAAATATTATGCATACATTTTTATTATTGTACTTACAAATTCATTAAAGCTTATAATAATTCAATATTATTTAATATTTACTAGATTCACATATGTTTAATGTAATGATTAATAAAACAATATTGATTGTACTAAAAGGGTCTCATTTGTGATAAATTGTATAAAACTTGTTTATGCGTATATTGTAAAAAAACGCACTGACTACTTTGGATCACATTATTTCTTTAAAATAAATAATATAGAATACATAAATTGGCTTCAAATTTAACATGGTATGCACCCCACAACCTTTATTACCTATATAATTTGTTACCCATGCACACGAGCGGGAGGCGTTTCGTTTTCTCCTACAAAACAAAACCTTTTTAGAATTAATTTATCTCTATTTACGAATTCGTGTGGTAATGTTATTGTTTGTACAACGTTTTGTTAATAGACTTTCAATAGCTTTTTGTTATAAAAATGCACGATTTTATTCTAAACGATCGATTTGAACAGTATTATTATGGTAATGTCTTAGATTTTCGCGATTATTACACATTATAATAAAACACTTTTAAACGGATTCTATCGCGTATATTTTGATTTTTGATTTTCCTGACGTTTCGAATACTTTGCAGCATTCGTGGTCGCAGGATTATTATTATTGTCTGGAACGAAAACGAAACGCATCATTCAATACAAAAATCATACTCAGTGGTAACTATAAAATTGGCTATGACGATTGATGGCACTCGGCTATATGTTATCACAGTAGCCCTTTACCGGTCAGCTGAGCCTGTGATCATTTTTTGGTGGCAAATATACAACATTATTTTTAGTAAACACTAAACTTGAATATAGTTTGCTCAGAATCAGTAATAGAGTCGATTACAGTAATTTATAACCATGTTTTATTTAGTCCCAAAAATAATTGTTTCAAGGTGCACATAAATATGCAAATAAGCTGACCGCGCTGGCGACATCGCATTGCTAGTCTAGGTATATTAGGCCACCTCGTGCTATCCTCCATGCATCCACACCCGTTCGGTGATTATGCGCGGACAACGGCTCAACATAACAAGCCTATAACTTTTTCTTTTTACGCAGACTTTTAATATGGGAGACTTACATGTATGGAATGTCTCGTTTAGCTTAGTATATATTAGAAATTATGTTGTATAACCACTGTCCGATGAAGGGTTACCCTAACCCTTATCGTCTTTCTAACTTTACACAGATTCTTGGGCGCTCCGGTACTCGAACACACTGCCCCTCTCCAGGAAGGCGCTAGCGTGCTTGTTTGTTTGTTCGTCTATTTGCGACGAATCGGAACGAGAACCGTAACCGCCGCCGCTGGGGGAATTCATTATGTATTTGTCCTGAAACATTTGGATACAGTTAAGACATTTAGAATCTAACATCATTTCGGCCGAAAGAAGTCTACTGCTGGACACGGCACTCCCCCAAAGATCACCACAACGGACGATATGGGTGCGTAGTGGGCTCATTGGGGGGTTTTGCCATAATCGCCACGCTTGGCAGAAGGGTTGGCGATCGCAGTTGAGTGTTAATGTACTCGAAGGACGCTGCTGCCTATCCTCCGGCTAATCCCTTAGTCGACTTTTACGACACCCACGGGCGGAGATGGGGTGGTGGTATTCTGAGCCGGCACCACATGGCCATACATACATAACATATATATATATACACAACAATGTTAGATTATACATTAGAACACTGTTTCTGTTGTGTATATGTATATGTGATGCCCACTCAACCTCTCGACGCGTGTACGCACGGCATTACGGTATGCCATGAGCATATCGTCGAACTATATCATGAACATAAAAATCGTGTTGAGAAAGTGTTAACTTGTATCAAGTATTGTTCTGCGAGACTTCGAATACAGAGAAAAGTTGTAATATCAGCACTCACCCCTGGATACGCGTGAATTGATGCCTTCCCTCCGAGATTTATAAGTCTACCGTCGACACGCTGAAGCAAGTTCAGTCCCCGCTCACCGGCTTCTCCACCTGAGAATGTTTGAAGTATCTGTTAGTAGCAAGTTGATAACACAAGCAGTGTTTCAAAAAATTCATAAATATTGGCTTATTTTGTCAATGGTATTTCTATTTCTATTCCGTGTGGTATCCGGATTAACAATATAGCACCACTCCATCTCCTCCCGTGGATGTCGTAAAAAGCGACTAAGGGAATCTAAACCAGAGGGATGGGCAGCAGCGTCCCTTCTGTGAAACGGTAGCCATACTGCGCTCACAAACCCGCCTGCCAAGCGTGGTGAGTATTGGCAAATACCCCCCAAAATTATGACACAGTTATAAAAATCTATGGGGGAGGCCTTTGTTCAGCAGTGGACGTATAAATGGCCGATATGATTTCTATTTGCTATGTTGGTAACAATTTATCTTGTTATTGGCAAGACATCTGATCATTTTTAAGATGGAGTAAGTGCTCTTGATGATCTCTCAAACCAACCTAAATAGCTAGGATAGTGTTTGATCACGTGCTGCCGTATGCAGCAGCAAACCTTACAAAGAGGCTTCAAGGGTATCCTTTTACAATCCCTGAGATGTACCTGGGGGTGGGCGGACTCTTTATAGTCGCCACCCCTCCGCTAGAGGGAGTGGTACCAATGGCCGGCTCTGGTGCGTTTGTTCTCGAAAGCCCTGGAGCTTCCCTTCAGTGCCGAAGATAACTGCCTGGTTAGTTTTAACCGGGACGAGTCGGGCACACCCCTCCGTCCACCCTCGTGGCGGGGGAAGTCCATGATGGACATTCAAAAAATAAAAAATAGATAGTTTAGTAGTGGAATAGTCGGGGAGTTCACAACCTTTAACCTCTATAAGCAGTCCAATGCCTTAGATAGAATGTTATTGCCACTTTAAACATATACATAGCGATGTATTATATTACCCGTTCGCATCCGTTTTTCTTGATCCTCTTAATTTGTGTTTTGTCAAGAGCAAACAGACAATACACAATACAACAGTGACAAATAAACTGAGCAGGGAGGACAGCTCATATTAGTCTCGAGGAAGAGGTTGAGCTGTCAAGAAAATATAAAGTATCAAGGGCATCTGCCGGCACCCTCTTTTCTCTTTCTAGCTGGGTACACCTCTGAACTCAATCAGTTCTCTTTGAGCAGACAGACCGGTATCCTTATACTGTTGTTTTAAATTAGTTATTACACTTTACTGGGTTTCTTTTCAATAAAGACCTCAAAAACTGGGTGTCTTTTAATAGGCTTTCGCGGTGAAAGAACCTTTTTCTAAATGTTATGGGATACAAACCGGGGTGTCTCCATGGCTGTACTATAGAAATACAGTCATAGATTGTCCCCAGAGCTGTAGGGCTTGTATGCGATGGAAGCTGCAATGATAAGGTCTAGGGTCTAATACCCTTATTATTACATGAAGAAATAATCGTAAAGTTCGGTCTGCCTTTAAATATTTAATAGAAATTTTAAAACTACGCTTTATTGTACTAACATTTTAGTCGAAAATCTATCTCGTAAAATTTTGCTATTTTGGTACTTTGTACAGAAATAGTCCGAGACTCGTATGAGAATCAGAACTTAAGTCAAAATTTGATATAAATGCTGAACCTATTACGTAGGGTGCATATTTGAATAACGCAATCTATACTTGAGGTAGACTTAAGTTTTGATTCTAATATGGGCCAGAAACCTGTGTCCTTGATTAACTTACCATTCATGCCGTACGGCTGGAAGGATCTCCGTTCAGTGAGCACAGAGAGCTGGACGCTGCGACGGAACACCAACTCTCTGGATACGCCGTCGCCGCCGTTCCAACGACCTGCAATCACATCATACGCTTAAGGCAAGGCATTTCTATTATTCACCGTTCACTGATTTAATTGGTGTCGTACATAGGCTGCACTAAAAGTATCGGGAATGGAATATTTCCACTGTTCCTGTTATATTAAAATCTTTTTAATTGAAAACTCCTTGGTTTTACAAATCGAATACCATTTATTTATTTTAAAAAAGATTCACGGTCTTGTCACAAGGTTTTGTCAAACTTGTTAAGTCGTTGAGAAAATTGAATTGACTCGAGAAAATTCAAGAGCGATGATTTATTATGACTTTCGAAGTGGTTTAACACAAAAACAGTGTGTTGACCGGATGATTTCTGCATTTGGTGATGAAGCCCCATCCAAAACCACAATTTATCGCTGGTTTGCTGAATTTCAACGTGGACGTGTCAAGCTCAGTGATGATCCTCGTCAATGTCGTCCAAAAACTGCAGTCACCCAAGAAAACGTTGATGCTGTGCGTAAGCTGATTGAGGAAGATCGACATGTGACATACCGCGAAATTCAGGCAACTTTAGACATTGGCATGAGTCAAATACAAATAATCTTGCATGAACAATTAGGTGTAAAAAAGTTGTTTTCCCGATGGATACCGCATTTGCTATGTGAAGAGCAAAAAGCGGCTCGCGTTACTTGGTGCGTCAGAACTCTCGAAAGATTCCACGCAGGATCCTCAAATGCTGTATACAACATCGTATCAGGTGACGAATCCTGGATATATGCGTACGAACCCGAAACAAAAAACCAGTCACGAGTTTGGGTGTTGGAAAATGAGTTAAAGCCAACAAAAATTGTTCGTTCATGGAGTGTTGCAAAAAAAATGGTGGCCACGTTTGTCTCCAAAACCGGCCATGTTACGACTATTCCTCTTGAGGGACAAAGAACGGTTAATGCAGAATGGTATGCTAGCATTTGTTTGCCACAGGTCGTTTCTGAACTCCGTAGAGAGAACTGCAACCGCCGCATCATCCTCCATCACGGCAATGCGAGTTCTCACACCGCGCACAGAACAAAAGAGTTTTTAGAGCAAGAAAACATAGAATTATTAGACCATCCGCCGTACAGCCCCGACCTAAGCCCTAATGATTTCTATACTTTCCCTAAAATAAAGAATAAATTGCGTGGACAGAGATTTTCATCACCTAAAGAAGCTGTGGACGCCTACAAAACGGCCATTTTGGAGACCCCAACTTCCGAATGGAATGGTTGCTTCAATGATTGGTTCCATCGTATGGAAAATGTGTCAAATTTCGCGGAGAATACTTCGAAAAGCAATAAATACATTTTTAAATAGTAATGTTGTGTCACATCCTTGATTCCCGAAATTTTCAGTGCCGCCCTCGTATATTGATATTACCGGCAAACAGTACTTATAATAATAATCTGAAATGATAAAACGAAAATTGGGTTGATTTTGGTTAACATAAGCTTTTTTGTTACAACAGTGTGATAAGTTATTTAATGAAAAATATCGATTTTTTTAGATTTGTTAACAATATAATTACTTTATCTATATATTAAGACGTGAATAAATACTTATTACCCCTTTTAAGCACATTGCGCCCACGGAAGAGTGTGCGATTTGGCATAGCTAAAGTTCATATGGAGGACGAGTGCAGAATGTTAAAATGTACAATATGGGTTACAAATACATTAAATCAAATTTAACAAATTACGGTCCCATTTCGACCCTTGGGCGACCACTAGTATTTATAAAATGTTTTTAGTTTTGTTTTTTTTAAAAACGTTGCCCCACTAGGATTTCTCCCGTGTCGTGGGTGCGTTTACAGACATGAATTCCACATACAATAACACCCAGACCCGGAACAACTACCTGCAGACCATACAAATATTTGTTCCGTGCGGGAATCGAACCCACGACCCGGAGCGCAGCAGCCGACTGTATCAGCCACTGCCCCAACTGTGCCGTCCAAGCCAAAACCAAGTAAAAAGCGTGGAGCTCCAAGTCGAGGTGGAGAGAGCCGACGAGTCACGAAGCTGGTCGAATGGCACGTGAATGACGTGTCATAGGTCCGGTTCATACAAGTACAGACGCTCCATAAGATGTTTCACATAAAAAAATGCATGTAGTCTTAAACAATATCACTTTGTACTGACAAAAAATTAAACTTATCAACTCTAGGTTGCCAGATGAGTTTTATTAAATACGTGGACGTCCCCATTTTTAGCCCTCAAAATAAATCTTGTTGTTGTTGTATTGAGAAATCAAGAATAGAGGACAATACTTCATCCTTTATTTTAAGAAATAAAATGTACTCATGCCTATGCAAATACAAGACGCATCCAGCGGACTTGAGTCGAGAAGCTGGGGCAGAGGTCAGCACGGTCGGGCATTATCGGGCGCATTAATTGTATTTGCTTTCATGATATATATTTTTTACTTTTGTTCATTATGCAATGATTAAGTTTCCTACTTTTAGCTTCTATTACCGACTAAAATACGTTGCGTATTAAAATAGTTATTATTATTAATAAATGTGTCTACTGATACCATAACAGAGCATTTAATTTGAAAACAACATGACGTACTGTATCTTCATCCTTGGACCTTTATCTTCAATCCTCTAGAGCTGAAAACCCTACATATCTCAAGTTAAACTCGATATTTCTCGATATACCTTTTCCGCCCGAGCTGGGTCGGAGCGAGAACTTGGTGACAAGCATTGGATACCGACGTTCTACGATCTCTACGTCGGTGATGCGAGTATTCGTCATATGTGTGTGGACGCCGCCGGAGCCATGCCAACCCGGACCCTGGGAAACATCAAGTATAATTTAGAGCTAAATATTTCAATTCGGCAAAAAAGATTTTTCATAGTGTTGGGTTTCAGTTGAGTTGAAAACAATAGATACGATTATTGCAGGAAGAAAGGAATAAATTTATTTAACTAAGCCTACATATATACAAAATATTAGGTTTTAATATATTTTGTACTACACCTAGTTCACGCATTGTATTGACCAATCAGCTGGTCTCCATGTGCGAGTGAGAGCGCACCTGGTGTGCGAGAAAGATGGTACCGAGAGTACACCCGCGCACTGCGCTGGCGCGTCGGCCAGTCGTCCAGTGGGCACGGCGCGCTGCGGATGCTTACGCAATGCGTTTGATGTTATTGCAGCTACAATAGTATACAATATACGTGCCGTGTGGTGCCGGCTACGAATAGCACCAACCCATCTCATCCCGTGGGTGTCGTAAAAGGCGACTAAGGGATTAGCCGGAGTCCAGCGTCCTTCGAATACATTAACAACTCAACTGCGATCGCCAACCCGCCTGCCAAGCGTGGCGATTATGTCAAAACCCCCCAATGAACACACAACACACCGATATCGGTCGTTGTGGTGATCTTGTAGGGAGGCCTGTGCCCAGGGGTGAACTTTATTCGGCCGAAATGATGACAATATACGTTAAGTTACGTATAACATTATTACGGTTTTGGGATAAACTCGGATATTGAAAGTAGTATCCCCTCCGAGATGTACCGAAATGCGTGGCACCAGCGGGCGATTGGAGGATAGGATGGAGATATTTTCGAGTTCCTGGTTTTAGCCAATAGCAGTCCGGCATGCCCCTCCGCCCTTCCCTGGGGCGAATGTCATGTGCGTATTTGCCAGAGGGTAAAAGAAAAAGATATTGAAAGTAGTATATCGACTAGGGGGGTACTACAATCCAATCATTTCACTCGCTATGACAACTTAAGTGTCAGCGTATTTATGTTCCGGGGGCGAAAAGCCAGAGGATTTACCGGAACAAGGTATTCTAACTAAAGCTTCAGGTCGGCAACTCATCACTAGGTTGCTGATGATGATGGGTGTCAGCCGTCTGGTTGCTGCTGACCATCGGGCAGACAGAGATTAAATTGTAAATGTGTTGAATGGACACAAAAATTTATAGGTGTCATGTATTTGTTTTTTTTTTTTAACTTTACCCCACACTTATATTTCTCCTGTGTCGTGAGTGCGTTTACAGACATGAATTCCACACACAATACACCCAGACCCGGAACAACTACCTGCACATCGTACAAATATTTGTTCCGTGCGGGAATCGAACCCACGACCCGGAGCGCAGCAGTCGACTGTATCAACCACTGTACCAACCGTGCCGTTGATTTATCCACGGAACCCTAAAATATAAAATTCACTATACTTACAGCGCCACTCCCTCCAGCAACAGTTTCATAGTATCCCCAATCCTCTTCACCCAAGGTTAAGTTGTTCATGCACCCTTGAGAAGCGGCGCACACCTGGAAGATATCCAGAAGATATCAGATTCGTGACTAAACTAAAAGTTCATTTACTTAGTAATAAAAAGTGAACAATCATCGTACCAGCCGAACAACATCCACTGTAAAAAAGACCTCTCCCATGGATTTCCACAATAATTCATCATCATCATATCATCATCATATCGGCCATTTATAGTCCACTGCTGAACAAAGGCCTCCCCCATAGATTTTCACAACTGTGTCATCGTTTTGGGGGGTATTTGCCAATACTCACCACGCTTGGCAGGCGGGTTGGTAAGCGCAGTATGGCTATTGTTTCTCAGAAGGGACGCTGCTGCCCATCTCTCTGGTTTAGATTCCCTTAGTCGCCTTTTACGACATCCACGGGAAGAGATGGAGTAGTGCTATATTCTTAATCCGGACACCACACGGACTATAATTGTGTCATTCAAACTCAATTTTTTTATTTCATATTGGCTCTAATAGGCTCTTGCGAAAAGTCGGTCCTATGGAAAAGAGCCGACAAGAAACTTCATGGATATACTCTTTTCAAAAAAAGTTATATTACTATTTTGTTATTACATTGTTATACGCTAGGTATGTGCGAAGTAGACTAATTAAATGTTAAATACACACAATAACAAAACAGACGATTGCCTCTAACACAATAGGAAGCTGATAAAAATTAATGTATAGCACTAATCAAGTCGACGAAGTTAGAAGAGAAGAAAGAAGAGAGAAGACAAAAAAAAAAAAAAAAATGTAGAAGAAACTACATTATATAAAATAAAAGGCATTTTAAACACCATTTCGTCACAATCATGTCACCATTCTAACGTCAATGCTGTGTAGTGTATTAAGAATATAGCACCACTCTATATCTTTTCCCGTGGATGTCCTAAAAGGCAACTAAGGGACCAGAGGGTTGGACAGCAGCGTCCCTGCGAACAGAAGCCATATTGTGCACCAATCCGCCTGCCTAGCGCGGCGAGTACTGTTCCCCCCCAAAATGACGACAGACGGCATGTAACTTGTCATCTATGGGGGGAGGCCTTTGTTCAGTTGTGAACGTTCTTTGTTGATAAGAAAAAGGTCAATACTGTATTTTCAAAAAAATCACACCATCGTATCTCAGGTCTCTCGTTTTACTTATGCCACTGACTCGTTCACCTCGACAGCAACTCACCTGGAATGCCTTCAGGACTACGTCTACAATACGCTGTGATGTGAGCACATTTCCACCCACTACAGCAGCGCCCTCCGATGGATCTAGAATGGATCCTGGCGGGATTATAACTTCCACTGGGTTCAGGCAGCCCTGTATAATAAATAAATACATGCTTGAAAATGACTGCATACATATATTATAATTACATGATAATATATATTCGTACGTTACGTTACGTAACGTTACGTTACATGATTATATAGTAGTCGAATTTTTTATTAGTTTAGGGTTTTGCCCTTTTTCTCCATATAAACTTTAACTGTGCCAAATCTCACATTCTTGCACGTAATTATACTTAAAAAGGTTTCTCTTCGCGTATTAATATAGTTATAGACTAGCTGGGAACCGCGGCTTTACCCGCGTTAAATTTAAAAGAAATTTTGAGTACTTCGACATAGACAGTTGACATAAAATTTCAAGGGTTTTACTTTTTTTGCGTGGAACCCTAATTATGTTTCTAAAATAAAAGTAGTAGTAGTAGTAAGTTATTCCTTATAACATCAGCTATCTGCCAGTCAAAGTCCCGTCAAAATCGGTCCAGCGGTTTCGGAGATTACCCGGAACAAACAGACAGACAAAACATTTAAAAATTGGTATTTGTTATATGTACCGTATATACTTTCATATGAATTTAGTAAAAAGTTGCTATTTTGACATTACAAACAGACACTTCAATTTTATTTATTTGTATAGATAATAGGTAGGTTACATCCTGGAACATGACAACTAAAGTGAGGCTATTCATATGGGTACAATGTTTTAAATGAATTAAAATGAAATTTATCATTTATCATTTTACCAATAAAATAACCGTCTCCGTGGCAACGCCTCTTTCGTTTGCTCTGCTGCTATATTTTAATATTAAAATAGTACTAAATTGTAAAATCAGTGTCTAAATTGATAATCTTGCTGTGTAATTATGTCAACAATACACTGCGCTGGTTGCATGAACGTTTCTAAAGAAGGAGAGGCACTAAAATGTTCTATTTGCTGTCAATGGTATGATTTGCTTTGTGCAAACATATCTATGAAACGGTTCAAACTAATGAAGACCGAAACTAGGAATGAGTGGGCGTGCCCTGGATGTCTTAACAAGCTACCAAAGGTTAATAACACTAACACACCAGCCCGGCCACGGAGTCCTATTAGAACTACACAAGTCTTTGAACCAAATCCCTCCCCGCCCGCTAATACCAACGTAACTCTTCGTACCAAGCAACTACAGCCTCAACTATCCGATAATGATGATGATACACTATTGATGAATATTACTGGTAGTTCACTCAGAGAAATGATCAGGCAAGAAATAGGCCGTGCTTTGCAGGATACAGTGCAAAACGTAGTAAAGGAACAACTTAGCGTAATAACCGAGTTAGTGGCGGAATTTAAACAATCCTTATCCTTTTTTAATGATAAATACGAGGATGTAAAGAACATTTTGGAAGAAAAGTCTGCTAAAATACTGAAGCTTGAAAATGAAAACACAACTCTACAAAACTCACTTCGTGATATTGCACAGCGCATGAACTCATTGGAACAGCACGCTCGGTCCAAAAATATTGAAATACAGTGTGTACCCGAACATAGAGCTGAAAACTTAGTTAGTACTGTACTCCAGCTCGGTAAAGTGATAAGCTGCGATGTGAAAGATAGTGACATACAACTTTGTACAAGGATTGCTAAAAAGGATTCGCAAAGTGCAAGACCAAGATCAATCCTCATCAAATTCAACAGCCCCCGTTTGCGGGACACATTCCTTGCAGCTTCTATACAATTTAATAAAAAGAACTCTAATAGCAAACTGAACTCGAGTCATCTGGGTATAGCCGAGGACAAACCTGCCCCGATATTCATCGTCGAACATTTGTCAGCGGAAAATAAGGCACTGCATGCGGCTGCGCGGATCCGCTCTAAAGAATTAGGCTATAAATTTGTATGGGTTCGCAATGGCAAAATTTTCATAAAGAAAGATGAATCGTCACAGACTGTGATGGTAAACAGTATGGAAAACCTAAAGTCATTATTTTAATATAAATCCATAGGCATAACTGTTGCACGTTAAATTATTACAATTATAAAATTCAATACTATTAAATGTTATTATCAAAACACTAGAGGTCTTCGGAGCAATTTGGTACAAGTGAGTCAACATATACAGAACTGTAAGTACGATGTTTATGTCTTGACTGAAACCTGGCTTTGTCAAAGCGTATTTGATTCAGAATTATTTGACAACAGTTTTAATGTGTACAGGAGGGATCGCGAAACATCTAGTTTTAATAAACACAAAATGATAGGAGGTGGGGTACTTATAGCAGTTACGAATAGATTAACTTCATGCCGTGTACCTGAGTGGGAGAGTGATTGTGAAGACGTATGGGTCACCATTGAAACACACAATCGCAACCTACTAAAATTATGTGCTGCTTACTTACCATCGCCCATGCGAAATGAAGTTTTAGAACATTTTCTAGAAAATTGTAATACAGTTTTAGACACTAATTCTAGTAGTCCAGCATTAATAGTTGGTGATTTTAACATGGGCTGCATCGACTGGGCACAAATCGTTTTAAATGAACCCTGCACAACATCTAACACGGGCTCTAGTTATCTTAAAAACCTGTTACTAGACTTTATGGCACTGAATAATTTAAAACAATATAATAGCATTACAAATATCCAAAACAAAACACTAGATTTAATACTTTCCAATCTTGGCGAAATAAAAGTCTGCAGTTGTCCTGATCCTATTAGAGAATTAGATAAATTTCATCCAGCATTAGAATTTGAGCCAATTATTTCGATAAAATGTAAACCTAAATGTAAACTTACTAAGAAACAAAATTTTTACAAAGCGGATTATGAATCCTTGTCCAAAGCACTTAATGAAATAAATTGGAACCATGAATTTACGTCATGCATCGATGTAGACAGTATGGTCGACAAATTCTACATCGTAATTAAGGGTATCATAAAAAAATATGTACCTGAAACAGTTTCTTACCGAGGCAAGTATCCACCATGGTACTCCTATCATCTGCAGAAACTGCTTAAACAGAAACTAAAATATCGCAATAAGATTAAAAAGTACAATAATCCATTAGATAAAATAGAATACAATTACTTAAGGCATGAATGTGGCGTCCTAACTAAACGTTGTTATACTAGATATATAGAAACAATAGAAAATTCGATCAAAAGAAACCCGAAATATTTTTGGAAACATATAAAAAGTCTCCGCAAATGTGGTCCATCTTATCCTTCAACTATGACTCTCGGCGATATTAATGCCGATAATAATAAAGATATTTCAAATTTATTTGCTAGACAGTTCTCATCGGTATATAACCCTTCCAATCAAGATACAACAGAAATTTGTAATAACACCTCGCCAATTGCGGAAATGAACCATTTCTATATATCTCCGGAAGCGGTATGTAAGTGCCTGTCCAGACTTGATCCCACAAAAGGCAACGGACCTGATAATATTCCTCCGATTTTCCTTTCACGATTTGCCCATGTGCTAGCTGCGCCACTGGCAAATATTTATAACACCTCTCTTGGGACGGGGACATTTCCAATCATATGGAAACACGCTAGAATTGTTCCTGTTTACAAGAATGGCAAACCTGAGGTGATTTCTAATTACCGTCCTATTTCGATTCTTTCTACTTTGTCAAAGGTCTTCGAATCGCTTGTCTATCCCATAATCTATAATCATGTCAAAAACTATTTATCTGTTAGTCAGCATGGTTTTATTACAAAAAGGTCCACAAATACTAATCTTGTCACTTACATAACGGATCTAACAACTGCAGTCGATAAAGGCCACCAGGTCGACGCAGTCTATACCGATTTTTCGAGGGCCTTCGACAAAGTCAGTCATAACATCTTATTACGAAAATTGCATTCCATGGGCATCACCGATACCACCTTGAATTGGTTTAGGTCTTATTTAGATTCCAGGCCTTCCTCAGTAGTTGTGGACGGTGAGGAGTCTATGCTGTTCTACGCAACCTCTGGTGTTCCTCAGGGTTCAAATTTGGGTCCGCTGTTATTCAATATTTTTATTAATGACATATCAAGCATCTTTCAGTCTAGTTCATGTTATCTCTTTGCTGATGACTTAAAGTTGACTCACGTAATAAATAATGAATCTGATATACATTTACTACAAGCAGACATTAATAAGCTATGCCAGTGGTGTGTCCTTAATAAAATGAATCTAAACTATAGCAAATGTTTTCACATCAAGTTTACACGAAAACGCAATAAAATTAAGTCCACCTATAACGTACAAGGAAACACACTCAAGGAAATAACCACCATCCGAGATCTAGGTATTCAATTGGACAGTCAGCTACGCTTTATTGAACACATAGATGGAATTATTGCTGCGGCATACAGAGCACTTGGTTTTGTTCTACGATCCTCGAAAGATTTTAAAAAGCCCTCGACAACATTAATCTTGTTCAATAGTTTTGTGAGGAGTAGACTAGAATATTGTAGCACGACTTGGAATCCGACATACAGAGTACACATAGTTAGAATCGAGAGTGTACAGAAAAGACTAGTTCACCACTTAGCCTTTCGACACAAAATTATACACTCAAGAAAGTCGTATGTGGAAAGGCTTAAGCATTTTAAGTTAATGTCACTTGAATCTCGTCGTACTGTGTCTGATTTAACATTTCTTTACAAATTACTCAACAATGGTATTGACTGCCCGAATCTACTAAGCAAGATCTGCTTTAGTGTGCCTCATACAATCCCTCGTTACCCTTGCTCATTATTGAAAGCTCCTCATCATAGGACTAATCTTGGTAAACACTCTCCCATTGTACGTTTAACTCATCAATATAATAGCGTATCCGGAGCCTCTAAAGAAATAGATATCTTCAATAACTCACTTAGTAAATTTAAATGCCTGATCTTAAAATACTTAAAGGTGTAGATGTTGACATGCTTATAAATGCTTGATCTAATCTAATTCTCACTTAATTTAATCCATATTTAATGTAATTTAGTTTTATTTAATTTAGCTTAATTTAATTTATTTTGATCAACTAATTTAATTCTATTCCAATTAATTTTTACTTTCATTTTGTTTATTTATTTATATAAGCGAATACGATTGATATATTTTGCTTTAATTCTTAATGATTATTACTCATGATGAATGGTTTTTATTTTTTATTTTTTATGTTGTTGATAAAATACTAGCTGTGATCTCCTATAATTGAGGAAGCACAAGGCTTAAATGTATATTGTTGTTATTATTTATAATGAAATGTGTATTCTTTGTTGGAGATCCTAATAAAATAAAATAAAATAAATTAAAATAAAATAAAATTTGAGATATGTCTGTGACTACAAAATAAATGCATTTTTGTGTGAATACTACTATATATACGATCCTTATCATAAATTACTATTTTTTTATTTGATATTTGTCTGTCTGAAAGTTTGTTTCGAATAAACTCAACGAATTTCAATGAAAATGTTTTAGAGATTTAAACAGGAATTTTAGTTTAAATTTTCGTGTATGTTCCATTTCGAGATCTTGTTCAGAGATATGAATATAAATATAATTTCCGCCTAGCAAACAGGGCGGGTAACGACTAGCCTTCAATCCATTTGATGGCTTACAAAAGAGATATTGCTCAATTGAACGCGGATCTGCGACACTATTTTGTCTATGTCCTATTCAACTGGGCTTGAGACCAAAGCATATACAAAGATTGGGTTCTCGAAAAAAAATTCTATCACAGGAGGTGTACATTCTCTGAGAGAATTATTGTAATTGTATTGAATTTTGTATTGCTTTCTGATTTGCTTCTTCTAAGTCATGATGTACCGATTTGAGTATACATACCACGTATACAAACATACCTGATTCAAAGGCACGTCGTGTCCGACCATGCACCGCAGGCAGTATATAAGTGCTGAAAGCGTGATGGCGCGGGGAGCATTCAAGTTGCCCCACACTTCGACACCAGTACCACTGTGAAAATTACATAATACAGTAAGTTTACTAACAAAAATCGGCCCTCACTCACTCACTCATTTCGGCCGAATGAAGTCCACTGCTGGACACAGACCTCCCCCAAAGATGTCCACAACGACCAATATGGATGTGTTGTGGGCTCATGTTTTGCCATAATCGCCACGCTTGGCAGACGGGTTGGCGATCGCAGTTGAGTTGTTAATGTACTCGAAGGACGCTGCTGCCCATCCTCCGGCTAATCCCTTAGTCGACTTTTACGACACCCATGGGAGGAGATGGGGTGGTGGCATTCTGAGCCAGCACCACACGGCACACATCGGCCCTGCTGACCCGTAATACTATATCCCCAGTGCATACAAAAAAAACACTCATACAGAGAATATTTATATGAAAATAAATATAATATGATATAGTAGAGGTGTCGTTCATTTCAGCCCAATAAAGTCCACTGCTGGACACAAGCCTACCTAAAGATCGCCACAACGATAATGTTAAAAAGTTTAAGCCATTAATATAAACGCTTTTGAAAACCACAATCATTAGTTACATTTCTGTCATCTATACAATTGTGTGCGAAGAACCGAAGCATCTTCGATCAAATTTTTCATTGTAATTATTACCACGAAAAACAGTATAACACTGGATCGTTTCCTTATTGAATACTTACGTGAAATCACAGACTGCACTGCCCAGCTCCTTGTCCAAAGTAACAGTGAGAGATATAGGGGTGCCGTTGTCCATGTACTCTGTCGCTTTCAGAACAGTTGATCCGGTCTTAGACAGAGCGTTGCGCGCGATTTCCTATAGTAATTGAAAACAATTTTGTATAATATTGATTCTATCAGTTTTATTA
Organism: Diloba caeruleocephala; assembly: GCA_947459985.1. NCBI lineage: Eukaryota > Metazoa > Arthropoda > Insecta > Lepidoptera > Noctuidae > Diloba > Diloba caeruleocephala. Next base: position 5,389,372 of record OX381627.1, on the reverse strand, counting down.
ACTGGTTACTGAACAAGATTTCAGTTCAAGTTTTAGATTATTAGCGGATCGCAGTCTTTTTTAAATAGGTGCGCATGCGCATGTCGGCAATACATGTGCAATCTCGGATGATGAGGTGAAGTATTTTAAACCAGGGTCAAGTGCAGTGCTGTTATCATATGTCATCAGCGCGGCAGCCATGCGCCCAACAGCGATGACGGCACGGTTGGCGTAGTGGTCGCGGGTTCGATCCCCGCACCGAACAAAGCTTTGTATGATCTTCAAATAGTTGTTCCGTGTCTGGGTGTTTGTGCATGTGAGATTTGTGTCTGTAAACTGTATCCACGACACAGGAGAAATCCTAGTGCAGGACAAAGTCTTTGAAAAATGTATAGAAAAGAGAAATGGTACAATTCGATCCGTTCGTGACGCTGTTTTCACCACAGAAAACGGAATAATTGTGGCCAAGTTGCAATCTGTCGCTCAAGTGAAAGAAAGTTCGTAGTGCAGAGCCTCTATAGAACGAGCAGTGCACGTTAGTAGGGTAGGGTTTACCTTCAGCATATCCCGCACAGCGAGTTCTGCGTTGTTCTGTATGTGCGTCATGTAGGCTTGTACCACGTCCAGCCCGTACTGGTCTATCAGCTCAACAACTAGTTGAATGCCCTGGAATCCACAAATAAAAATGTGACATCTGTTGGTGTGAGAAAGAAATATATTCCACAAAACGATGCGTTAAATTGAGTGGCCACACCTGTCTTTACCGTCATAATGTCGATAAATCGCGTTATTTGATAAATTATTTCATGATGGCGGTTGAGGCTTCAAGACTCTATTATTTGACGAATGTCACTTTTTCTTTTGTTCACTCCGTAGTCACGCAATAATTAATATATTTTGCCAGCCATAGTTATCATCGATCAACGGTTGCTTCGGGCGCGAAACAAAGACGTACAGTCCTATCGCACTCTCGGTGCATACTGAGAAACGCAGATGTGACCACTACACGCATTAAATTCATGTCTGTAAACGCACCCACGACACAGGAGAAATCCTAGGGTGGGGCAATGTTTAAAAAATATATGTATATATATATACGGCGCTAAATCTCTTTGACGTGCCAAAAAAGACCGCCACCCGAGCTATAATAACCTAACGTCTAACGGAATACCGTTATAATGCCATTACAAAAATAACGCATTAAGTCATGGCTACACCTTTGTCTGATGTCCATCAACGCGATAATTAACGGCGTTAAACCTCAGTGTGGCCACAGCATACATAAAGCGGAGGGAAACTGCGTTATTACATTAAGCGTATTATATGACACGCACATAAAGAAATGGCATGTTAAATAGCGTCTAACGTCTGTCTTCCTTTCACTGCTCACTCGATAACATACAAAATTACAGGCTTTCCCAATAGCTCGTGTCACAGGAAAGTACCTACACGTTATTTGTTAAATCTATCGAATGTTGATCATAATATGGGATTTGAAGACAATTTTCTAGGGTACCTCTTATGTATGAATGTTTTATGCATTCGATGTTCGAAATACCTACTTATAAACGTATACCGTAAAATAAATGTCATGTTTTATAAAAAAAAATCCGTTGTTTATTGACTGTAATACTTTAGCGGTTGAACGCTTGCCTTCCATACAGGAGGGTCTGGGTTCGATACTGGCACCTCTGAATTTTCGGATCAGGATTTGATTATCACTTTAACAGTGAAGGAAAACATCGTGAGAAAGCCCATAGACCAAAAAAAAATTCTGTGTGATGAAAGATGGTGTGTGTTGTCTACCAACCAGCACTAGACCAGCGTGGTGGACTGAAAGGGCCCTTGCCTTTCTCATCGTGATAAAACGCCCATGCCCAGCAGTACGACAGTAATGATCTGTTATTTTTAAATTTGTTTTTATGTATCAGTCAGAAAAACTCGTAAAGAACATACGTATGCGCGAGTGCGAGGGAACGCAAAGCCTGACTCATGAGTCATGACTATTATTGTTTAACAAACGCAAGCCGGAAACGCAAGCTGGCTATCATCGTGAACTAGTCCGCGTTTGGCGCAAAAGTTTCATTTCTATACCCATATTATTATCATTTTTATGTTCATACCCTTTGATTTGCAGCCACTTGCGCCTTCAAATCAGACAGATTGTCCGCCAAGTTCCGCGTGCCGGAGCATCCTGGCTCCTTACTTGGTTTCATCAGGTCTATAACAAATTTTCTCATTACAATTTGAGTTAAAAGTAGAATCGTTTATTCAGTAATTAGGCCCTAACACACTTTTAGACAACACATTGAAATGACGGATGGCATTTCAATGCATAACTTTGTTCGAGAAGAAATGCCGAATAAAACTCAGGGTTTGGTCTTTTATCGTTATCTGTGGCTTGTTTCCAATAATGCATATTAAGTCTGAGGTCTGTTTTAAATTACAAATTTATGTTATCTTAAGTTTGTTTGAGGTCAAATAAAGAATTAGCATTTGCCCGTAAATGTTTATGATGAAGGCCCATGACAGGCATTCCCATTGCTGCTACAATGGACGGGGGGGAGACATTCAACGAGAACATTAACTAAGTCGAAAATTATTAATTTTAATGCACTAAAACCATAATCCCTAAACAGACAATTCGAAGACATTGAATTAGTTTAAAACATGTTTTGTCCGAAACTTCCATCTTTCAAGCTAAATATTTTAACTAAAGTAGGTTAAACAATGTTTTATCTCTTTATGATTATGAGAACAAGTGTGTCAAGGACCAAGTGCTGATAATTTTTATTTACTAAACAAATAAATACTTAATCACCACACTTGGCGCATCGGTGATCGAAATAGGTTTGTTTTAGCGCACAAAGAAAAATGGCAGCAGCCTGTCTCTGAATATATACCCACAATTGCATTGAACTATACCCATGGGTGAAGAGATGGTGGCCGCACGGCCAAAGACTGTTGATTCGAGTCTATAAAACTATTTGTTAGGCTGCAAACTAATGCAATAAATACATTATTTTTGTAGCTACCGGCAAGTAAAACTATAAAATAAACAAAATACAAAATTACCTGGTTAAAAACACAAAGTAAAATAGTTAAAATTCCTTTTCTCTTCATCATATCAGCCAAAGGACGTCCACTGCTGAACAAAGGCCTCCCCTTAGATTTCCACTTCCGACTCCCAGCGATCCTCACCACGTCGTCTGTCCACCCCGCTGGCGGTCGTCCCACGCTGCGTTTTCCGGTGCGCGTTCTCCACTCAAGAACCTTTTTGCCCCAATGGCCATCAGTTCTGCGAGCTATGTGCCCAGCCCATTGCTACTTCAGTTTACTAATCCTTTCAGCTATATCGGTCTTTGTCTTTTCTCTTGCTACACTCAAATGCAATAAACAGCAAGTCTTGATCTCAGAAACTCAGCCAGCGACGTGCCTTTGATTAGGTAGCTATGTTTATTTTATGATACTCAATGTAAGTAAACATCTACCCTCTTTTAAGTTAACTCCTTTGGTTGGAGTACCGATTTTATCGTGCCGAAATCCTTATGGACATCCTCTGACCTGGAGAAGGCAGAGAGATGTGCCGGTCTCTTACAGGTTAGGAACACCCTTCGACCTACCTTAGGCAGGGGTTGCTGGATTCGTGGACACATCACGGCCTTGTACATAACTACATACTCCTAATACATAAAGTAGGCAAGTGCACCAAACAATAGTGAATAGTAATAAGTTTATAAGGTTTATACAGTACTCACCTTGCTTGGCAGGCGGGTTGGTGAGCGCAGTCTGGCTACTGTTTCACAGAAAGGACGCTACTACCCTTCCTTCTGGTTTGACTTCCCCTTCTATTCCCCATTTTAATTCCCCCAAAATAACGACACAATTTGTGGAAATCTATGGGGCCTTTGTTTAGCAGAATACGTCCTTTGAAATCTCACAAATTTCCCTACCAATCCTCGGTCTTTCAATTTTGTAACAGTGTTCCTAAATCATAATCCTGTTGATACACATGTACTATCCAACTACGTACCTTCAGTGAGCTGCTTCTCATTAAGGACCCCTCCATCCACGAGCAACATGGACTTGAACGCAGCTCCTTCTTGAGCTAGGCACACGGAGTGCGGCGGCATCGATCCTGGAGTCAGACCTCCGATATCAGCGTGGTGTCCGCGGGAGGCCACGAAAAAGATCGGACGATTGTGTGACCTGGGGTTTACAGGCTATAATGAGCAAATGGCGCAAAAATAAACTAGACACTACACAGAACCCGGGTACCACACAGAACTTGGGAACCACACAGCACCCGGGAATCACCGAGAACTCGGGAACCACACAGAACTCGGGAACCACACAGAACCCAGGAACCACACAGAACCCAGGAACCACACATAACCCAAGAACCACCCAAAACCCAGGAACCACACAGAACCCAGGAACCACACAGAACCCAGGAACCACCCAGAACCCAGGAACCACCCAGAACCCAGGAACCACACAGAACCCAGGAACCACACATAACCCAGGAACCACCCAGAACCCAGGAACCACACAGAACCCAAGAACCACCCAGAACCCAGGAACCACACAGAAACCGGGAACCACATAGAGCAAGTAGTTTCAGTCCCATGTAGATGGCTATCTTGTGCGATGATACTATATTTGACATTATTTGAATGATCACCAATGTCTAATATGTCATAAGTAATGTAATTGATTAGTACAATATTGTTATGATTTGGAATTTGATTACGTATCTGCTGATTGCACACCATTGTTATGGTAGAATGTACGATCAAATTATTACTTAGTAAGACCATTATGTACTACATTCTTGCAATAAATATATCTTTATCTTACCTTAACTTAGCAGTCAAATAGAAATCTGTATTACATACTTGTGGAACACAGGAGTGATCACAGTCAGGTCAGGTAGATGTGAGCCTCCAGCTTTTGGATGGTTCGCGAGCAGCACGTCACCTGGCTTCAGCGAGTCTCCACGCACCTTCATCTATCACAAATATCCTTCATTAACTTGATTAATTTCGTTGCGAAACTTTCTTGGTAGTAATCTAAGTTGCAGTAGTAATATACTAAGATTCCTGTTATCAAGAAAGTGTTTAAAAGATCCCTGCTAACAAGGAAGTGCTAATTAAGATATCAAGAGTGTTCTGTAGACTTAATAATTTGTAGTATAAAGTATACTAAACTCAAGTGGGCATGACACTTGGGCTAGATATCATTTCGGTCGAATAAAGTCCACTGCTGGACAAAGGCCTGTGCCAAAACGAACAACGACTAGTCTGGGAGTGCTGTGTGCTGATCGGGGGGTTTTGCCATAATCACCACGCCACGCTAGGCTTAGCAGGCGAGTTGGCGATCGCAATCAGGTTGTTAATGCACTCAAAGGACGCTGCTGCCCATCCTCCAGCTAATTGGCTTGGCTAGATATGGTGAGTGGCTAGAGGGGGTGACCGCTTTACAGTCATCCCCTCCGAGATGTGTCTAAAGGCGTGGCACCAATGGGTGGCTCTAGTGTGATCTTACGAGGACCTGGAGCCCCCCTTCGGTGCCGAAGGTGACCGCTACAGTGGTTTTAGCCGGTACGAGTCCGACATACCCCTTCGCCCTTCCCCTGAGCGAAGGAAGTTCATGTAGAATTTCCACTGGACACCAATAAAAAAAAGTCGAAGGTTCGATTCCCGCACGCAACAAATATTTGTATGATCTACAGACAGTGTTCCGGGTCCAGGTATTTGTGCATGTAATGTTTATGTCTGTAAACTGTACCCAGAGAAAACTTCGTAGAGCATAAATAAAAATAAGTTAACATCATCATCATTTCGGCCGAATGAAATCCACTGCTGGACACAGGCCTCCCCCAAAGATGTCCACAACGACCGATATGGATGTGTTGTGGGCTCATTGGGGGGTTTTGCCATAATCGCCACGCTTGGCAGACGGGTTGGCGATTGCAGTTGAGTTGTAATGTACTCGAAGGACGCTGCTACCCATCCTCCGGCTAATCCCTTAGTCGACTTTTACGACACCCATGGGAGGAGATGGGGTGGTGGCATTCTGAGCCGGCACCACACGGCAAAAGTTAACATCAGCATTCTTCAACTTGGAAAAAAAACAAGTCAAGATTTTTTCTTTCAGAAATACAATGTCAAGATTTTTTCTTTCAGAAATACAAAGAGTTTTTGAGGCGGACGTCTTACAGTGGACTGTTATAGGCCAATATATGTTACCTGGTATTGCACGGTCTCCTGCATGGCTCCCAGGTGCACGGGGATGTGCGGCGCGTTGGACACAAGGCCGCCATCCGCGCCGAACAACGCGCAGGAGAAGTCCAGCCGCTCTTTTATGTTGACAGATATTGACGTGCGTTGTAACACCCTGTGGACGAGAATTTTGTAGGTTACGATAGTATTTCAAATGTTAAATGAGCAGCATTCTCATAAGACTGCGATCAGGACAATAGCCGTATATATATATAATATACTATTAAAATAAACTTTCAGTAAAGTGAATTGGTAGATGTCCAACATTTATGATGATGCATACGATAGGTTCGAGTTCTTGGAAAGTGACACTTCTCAACAAAGAAGCGAGAATAACATGTCAATGATAATAAATAATTCTAACCAACAGTACAGTTCTGTTCACAACAGTTTATCTACACATAAACCCAAGCGGATTGATTTTACCGCTAAACAGAAGGATTGCATTCGTTCGGACTCGAACTTTATCTCGTGTAACAATCATTCACAGAAGCAGAAAATTAAAGTATTAATTAATTACGTAGCAAAATACATTGTTTTAATATTTTCACGTTACGTTTGTACGTGATTAATAATTATGTATTATTTTTCATGTGATCTGTAATAAAAATAACACCGTAACGGACAGATAAATATTTAGTCATATTACTGAACGGTAAAGTATAAAATTACAAGCCAGCCTAAGACAAATTATCAAGCGTGAAATCTGTCAGAATTGTGCATGTCATAATACTAAATAGAAGCTGTCAGTTTAAGCCCGAAAACTGAACTGCCTGGACCTTGCATCGTTTTTTTGAAGTTACGACGATACGATACGACGCCAGTACTTTCACTGGCTACAGTGCCATTCAAACCAGAATAATGTCTGGCACTTGGTTATAACTCACCTGCCCATCTGCTCAGCAATAGACATGAACCGATGACTGAAGATGCTCAGCTGAATGGAGTCGAGATCCGTAGTGATGCGCTTCGGCTGGCCCGAGCCGATCACGATGCGGATGTCACCCAACTTCGTTATTTCGGCACGGCAATCTGTAGAGGGAACGAGCGCTGATTAATAGCAGCGGAATATGGAATTAGTGCGTTACAAATGGCAAGACTCTTGAAAAGACGCATATTTGTGACTAAGATTACTCACTGATGCTGTTACTGTAAGGTCATTGACCTACTTGGATGTATATTTTCTGTTTTAAAAGATTGTTCCTTTGATAAGAAAGCTATTATAGGTACTCTGTAGAGGGAACGAGCGCTGATTTATAGCAGTGGAATATGGAATTTGTGCGTTACAAATGACACTTGAAAAGACGCATATTTGTTACTAAGATACTGATACTGTTACTGTGAGGTCATTCAGGTACTTGGATGTATTTTTTCCGTTTTAAAAGATTTTTCCTTTGCCAGATTTGATAAGGAAGCTATTATAGGTATAAAGTAAATAAAGCTATATCTTTATTACATTTGAGCTTAACGTTATTTTGAAAATATTTAGTTTCCTTTTCTTTTTGCCCTCTATACAGGTCTCTCTACCATTATCTAGGACCTGATATGATCTTCCATGCAGGTTGTTTACCTGTCGCCCTCGGGGGTCGCGGGCGCGCAGATTGGGGACTTTCACACCGAGCGACCACCGAGAAGACGGTGACACGCACGCGGTCACGTACCGCCGTGTGCGCAGCACAGCGCACAGCGAGGCTTGGCGGGATCCTTTACAATCCTCCCCGAGAAATATCTGGGGGGCGGCTTTTTTACAGTCGCCTTCCCTTCGCTAGAGGGGGTGACCGCTTTACAGTCATCCCCTCCGTGATGTGCTCATAAGCGTGGCACCACTGAGCGGCTCTAGTGTGATCTTTCGAGGACCTGGAGCCCCCTTTAGGTGCCGAAGATGACCACTCCAGTGGTTTTTGCTGGTAGGAGCATACCCCTTCGCCATTCCCCGGGGCGAAGGAAGTTCATGTAGTATTACCACTGGACATCAAAAAAAAGGTTACTTGTCGAAGCTAAAATTCACACAATGTGACAGTTAAAGTGCGCGTAACTTGGCAAAATAGCATTTATCAGTGTTTTTTTTTTTCACTTAAAATGTACGTGAAGTGACACCTACCTAAAAAGATATACATACCTGGTTCAACAAGTATAGTGGACAAGCTGTCCATTATGATCGCAGGGCCGGGCACGACCTGCTCCGGCTTCAAGTTTTCCAGCAAGTATATGGTTGTATCCTGGTAACCACCTTCGAAATACACCTTCGTCGTCTGCAAAGTATTTTAAGAAAACAGATGGGTTAGTGCAACCGTGCTTGCATGACAACTGATGGTGAAAATGCGTTTCAAACTTTTATTTCGTATAAGGCGACTATGGGATAAGCTGGAGGATGGGCAGCAGCGTCCTTCGAGTACATTAATAACCCAACTGCGATCGACAAACTGTCTACCAAGCGTGGTGATTGCCCCCCCCCCCCCAATGAGCACACAACACAAATCCATTGCGGTTGTTGTGGCAATGTTTTGGGGGGGGCTACTGTCCAGCAGTGGACATTTTTCGGCTAAAATGCTGACTACATCTCACCTTCTCCGGTGCGGGTGTGGTCCCCTTGCCGCTAGGTGGCGCCACTTCGCCGGGCACAGTGCTCATGCCGACGCCGCGTACACGCACGTCGTCTACTATGACGTCACGATTGGACAGAGTGAAGCCAAACTCACTCTTGTACCTGCAATAAAGGTAACAGATTAGTGGAGATCTTTCGGTTGAGAACATATATATGAGGTATAGATATTCATATATTCGCTTCGATTCCGTGTGGTTATATGAGATTTCTGTCTGTAAACTGGACGTATAGGGGAAATCCTAGTGGAGGCCTAAAAAGAGTAGAGGTTTAAAAAGATGTTCAAACTTTTAAAATTAAATACCTTCATTCTGAAATGTAGATGTATTGAGACTACAACAATACAGTTGAATATGAAAAAGAGACGAAACACATATAGCCTTTAGGTGTCGTAAACTTCTGAACTTTTTTTTAATATTTTATTTATCCCAGTGGAAATTTATCATGAACTTCCTCTGCCCCGGGGAAGGGTGAAGGAACATGCCGGACAACTACCGGCTAAAACCTCCGGGGCGGTCATCTTCGGCACCTAAGGGTCACCCAGGTCCTCGTATGATCACACTAGAACAAACTTCTGACCTACTACCGAACATTTGTAGGAGGCAAGCTTTATATCGCGCGCGTAAACCGTGTAGGTACAGAACAGCACCGCGAGCCATCTGTATCTGTGTGCGTCGTAAAAGGCGAATATGGGATTAGTCCGACTAATACCATATTTCCCGGATGGGCTGCAGCATCGTTCAAGATTTCCAACTCAACTACGATCGTCAACCCGCCTGCCAAGTGTTATAATTATGGCACAACTCCCCCATGAGTACACAACACAAAACGAGACCGGTCGTTGTGTCCAGCAGTGGGCGTCTTTCGGCTGAAATGGTGATGATGAGGCATTATATCTAGTCTCTAGAAGGACAGGGCCCGGCAGACCAGCTGAGACCAGCAGGGGGTGTGATGGATAAATCTGCGTGCTCATACCGAGCGACCCCCGGGAAGACAGCGTGTTGCATGTGGGCACGTACCGCTGTGAACGCAGCACAGCGCATAGCGAGGCTTTGGCGGGAATCCTTTACAATCCCCCCGAGAAGGGCCTCGGGAAGTGGCCTCTTTACGGTCGCCTTCCCTCCCCTAGATGGGTGCCTAAAGGCGTGGCACCAAAGGATGGCTCGAGATGGAGATTATTCGAGTTCCTGGAGCCTCCCTTCGGTGGTTTTAGCTGGTAGGAGTCTGGCATGCCCCTCCGCCCTTTCCCAGGGCGGAGGATGTCAATAAGATATTTCCACAATCAAAAAACGGCATTATATCTAGTGACAATGTGTAGAATCTTCACCTATTAACAAACGCTGTATAGAAGTCTCCATGTCTGCAAGCAGTAGCGGAATCGCCTGGCAAGGGTGACACCATTAACGCGCAGTCTGTGCCAGCGTAGCGTAGATGGAGATACGGCTCTGTTACTATCTGAGAGTCTGGGATACCCTGGGAAAGATCATACTTAACATTAATTAATACATCCAGCTTCCCAAAAGGAATGCCGTTGCCGTGTTGATTTTAAATAGATAAACAAGTATCACTAGATATAAACATATTATATTTGATGCAAAAATATATTTACAATTAATATCGCTTATAAAACTTACAGGATAATTGCCTGGCGTTATCCAGAACACTCCATGAGTTTCTACTCGCCTTAGTATCGCTACTAAACACCAGATGTCACCACGTTTCGCTATTGTTTACCGGATGGCGTAACAATAATGATTGGTGGTGGTGGAGGTGGTGACGGCACGGTTGGTGCAGTGGTTGATGCATTCGACTGCTGCGCTCCGAGTCGCGGGTAGTTATTCCGGGTCTGGGTGTATTGTGTGTGGAATTCCTGTCTGTAAACGCACCCACGACTCAGGAGAAATCCTAGTGTAGGGCAGTATTTTCGAAAACAAAAAAAGAAATTAATTAATAAACCTGTTTCTTCAGCTTGTCTCTTGCGACAGCGGCGAGTAGGTCGAGCTGCTGGTCTAGTTGTTGGAACTGGTCGGCGCAGTACACAGATGCAGCGGGCTGTTGCTCCTCCTGTACTATGTGGGCGAGGGCCATACCGTATGCTGACAGTATACCTATAAGGGGAAAGTATTAATTGTTTGTTAATAGCACTGTAACATAAATAGTTGCAGGATATACAGTGATAGGTACCATTTCGTTAACAGTCCGTGTGGTGTCCGGATTAGACCGCGTGGTGTCCGGATTAAGAATATAGCACCCCTCCTCCCATGGAGGTCGTAAAACTAAGGCTTAACCAGAAGGATGGGCAGCAGCGTCCCTTTTGCTGAACAGTAGCGTTTCGCGCTCACCAACCCGCCTGCCAAGCGTGGTGAGTATCGGCAAATTCCCCCCAAAATGACGACATGATTTATGCACCGGACCCCAGTTTCTGGGAGTCGTTGGATGAGAGCAGCATGTGACCGCTTGTTGTGGAAATCTAAGGGGGACGCCTTTGCTCAGCAGTGGACATCCCGTGGCTGATATGAAGGTATCATTTTTGGTCTGGTATAGCACTACTGTAGTCTTATATCATTTCTTTTGTTATTAGTTTCGTATATGACGTGAGATAGAGGAATTCCATCCCGTGTGGTTTCCGGCAAAGAATGGGTCCCTCCGCCCTCCACCCATGGCTGTCGTAAAAAGCAATCACGTGTGATAATAACATACTGGGATCACCATCAACCTGCCAATCGTGGTAATTAGAGCATATGACAATGACCGCTCAATGTAGTGATCATTGGGAAGTCCATTTTCAGCAGTTGTTTGAGGGTTGATGAGCGAGGGCAATTCCACCCATCTCCCCAAATAACCAACGAGTGTCAGATAGAAACTGCACCAGCGGGCTGTTCGATATTAACTTATTAATTCACAGTAATATCATTTAAAACGAAAACTAATCCTCGAGCCGATTTAAGACGCTTATCTCAAGCAGATGACTGCGATAACAGATTTTAATGACTTACCAGCATACTTGTGTATGAGCACAGTGGTGATGCCCAGCTGCCTTGCGACGCTGCAGGCATGTTGTCCACCCGCGCCGCCGAAGCACGCTAACGCATGCTGCGAAGCATCGTGCCCACGAGCTGTAGTTAGCGCTCTAAAGTAGAAGGAAATCATTGATTAGTTTGTCTTAAAATTCTGTATAAATTTCAGCCGGATAAGTCCACTGCTGGAAACAGAAGCGCCCCAGAGATCGCCACAACGGTCGGTTTCGGCTTTACCATAATCTCTCCGCTTGGCAGGCGGGTTGGCGATCGCAGTTGATGATGAGATGGGTTGGGTACTATTCGTAGCCAGCACCACACGGACATACACATTCTTATAGCAAAAATATTAAAGTTGAGCAATACCTGATTGGTCTACACATAGCTTCATTGGCGACATTAATGAATCCCATTGCAACTTCTTCCATTGTCATCTGAAAGCAAAAAAAAATATAACGATCATGACACAAACTAAATGACTCTGATTATAAAAGCTATGTATACCCTACTACACACCAAGCTATTATTTCCAGTATAAGCTGATCTCTTACCCTAGGAAAAGCCAATGCAATGCGAAATCTGCTTATACTGGAATTTTACTGCTTAATTATTTGTAGCTGTGCGTAGTCTTTGATATCCATCCATTGAATGGTAAAAGGGAACTTTACTGGTGGTAAGTCTCTTAGAGCTCTCTCTCTGCCAGCAGTAGTGTCGGCTATATTGGCGGAGCACGAAAACTGGAATGCAGTGGTCTCCTTCTGTGAGAGCGTCATGGTCCAGAAGGAGACCGCAGAGCGGGATCGGGAGAGGGCCGATCCAACAAGCGGTCATACCCCATATCGCCATAATCACCATGCCCAACAAGCGGACTGGTGAACGCAGTATGCTGTTTAGCACCTGGGATGGTGCTACTGCCCATCTTCTTGGTATCATCCCTTAGTCACCTTTTACGACACCGAAGGGTGAAGAGCGAAAAAACCACAGGGAAATCACAAATAACATCAGCCAAAATACCTCTTTCCCACCATCCTGCTTCAAAAACCTGTTAATTTCTTCTGTCATCTTCTTAAACGCAGTGACCGTTGCTTCTCTATCTAATGGTTCATTCTCGGTTGGCCCGAAGATCTTCGGAAAGTATTCCGGGAGCAAACGACCTGGGACGGACAATAGCCGCATTATTTACACCTTCACTAAAGTCATCATCCAAGAAACACCGATTGAGAAAACAAAACTAGATAGGGTCCACGAAATCAGGAGCTGGCTGGTTTATATCAAAAAGTAACTCACCCAGCAACAAGTTGGCGTCGGTGACAGTGAGGGGTCCTCCCTTCCTGTAGCAGGCGGGGCCGGGTTCTGCCCCTGCAGACTCAGGTCCTGCTACCAATAACCCTGAGCGAAACATCAGCATAGAACCACCGCCGGCCGCCACGGTGTTTATATCTGTACAAGAAATTTTGACGTTTGTATAACAGTACTAACAAACTACAACTTAAACTTGTTTGTTGAATATTTCAGTATATTATCTATGAAAAGCACTAAAGGTCATAGATAATAACTCTGTTCTTTTGACAGCTGTCAGAGTAACATGGCTAGGGGCAGAGACGATATTGAAAATCCATCATAATTATCCTTTTTGTTTGTTTAGTTACAATAATCGATAATTGTGATCGACTTTCAATCTTGTATTTGGATAATTTGTAGCTGAATGTAATTATAATGAAATAGTGATATTAACGACAGCCGTCGCTAGAATTAAGCCAAGTTTTACGAACTGTGTAGTACGCTTCTAATGAGCTGCAGAGGAAGTTCAACTGTGTGTTAGAAGTACCTATTCATAAGTATCGGTGAGCAAAAATCTTGTGGCACTATTTGATAATGTTACAGTCAAAATATGTGCCTACTTATATACTGACAAAACAAATAACATAACTATTTAACTATTCGTTATAAGAACTTGTCTTGCTCAGGCATTACACTTATGAGTCTATGGTCAGTATAAACTGCATACTGTTTTCATCAATAAATTTCTTCCACCCTTAGGGCACCAAGTTTCGCAGTAGATGACATTTTCAGTGATAGAATCGCCCTGGAGTCCTCGTACCTAATCATCATCATCCACAGCCTAATTCTACCTACTGCTGAATATAGGCCCTCTCCATTTTAGCCACCTCTTTCGGTCCTGTCCTAATCACATGACGTCCTACGCTCCGTTTTCCATTCTCAGTCTCCACTCTATCAAGGCTGCCACCTACCATCACCTCGGCTTGCTAAATGTCCTGCCAAATTTCATATAAGACCTAAACAGCCGGTCTCCTGGGCCTTCAACCTGATATAATCACTTTGTCACCTATAAGCTTAGGCCGATCATTAATGTGATGGGTCTTCGCTCTGCACACTTATAACGATACTGTCAAGGACTCACTTTTCTGGCTGGCCTATACACCCACTGGGAAAGAAAGGTAACCTATTACCTAGTGATAGATGACGGTTGGATGGATGGTTACCTAATTGAGGCGCCTGAATAGTGACTCCAGCTGTAGTAGCTTCATGCACATGTTCCAATGAGCCTGCATACCTTGACACATCAGTTGAAGTACCTCCCATATCAAAACCTGGAACAAACGGACCTCTTATACTGATTGTAAAAGGTGGAAGTACTTCCTCTACTTCATTTGCGCAAAGTAATTTTTAGGTCTACTTCGCGGTAAGCAACTGCGCAAACCGATCCAGACTCTTTCAATGAGCGCTCAAGATCCACTGCCAAGCACTGTATACAATAGATAGATATTATATTATACAAATGAAGGACCAACACCAACATTGGCCCTTTACCCTAGACAAAAGCCAAAATAATTGAGCGTGAAATCAATAAAATCATTAGGCAATATTAACATACCTATGACTGGCAAGCCTATTTCTTTTTGGTATGCCGTCATGGCGTATCCAACTACGCCTCCAGCCGGACCAGAAAGAATGGCTCTTGAGCCATTGAACCTGTTAAAAAATTCGCTCGTAAGTATATATTATTAGAATCTGTATTTGTCTGTCTACGGCGATTCATAGTGTAAATGATGTCTTATACATTAGCTGAAGGAGAATCAACCAAAGACGGTTTATACGGAGTTTTCGTAGTCTCACAATAGGATTTCTCTTGCGTCGTAGTTACAGTTTACAGACATAAATCTCACACGCACAAACACCCAGAACCGTAACAACTATCTGTAGAGAGACATCATACAAATATTGGTTCCATGCGGGGGTCGAAACCGCGACACGTAGCGGAAATAGCTAATCGCTTAGCCACTGCGCACGGTTTGCGCCAGCGTTTGTGTTTGAGCTGAAGTCGTACGGTTATGGGCCAATCTGCAACTATTTTTTTTAAACGTTGCCTTAACTAGTATTTCTCCTGTGTCATGGGTGCGTTTACAGACACAAATTTCACATACAATAACACCCAGACCCGGAACAAATACCTGCTGATCATACAAATATTTGTTCCGTGCGGGAGTCAAACCCGCAACCCGGAGCGCAGCAGTCGATTGTATCAGCCACTGCACCAACCGTGCTCTTGAACATTTTTATTTTTTTTTATTTTATTTATTGGGGAAAACAAACAGTGACACATTATATATTAAATTTTAAAAAAATGTTAACACAATAAGAGTAAATGTGTAACCAACAGCATTTTCCACAGAATATAACTAGAAATACATATAAATATCATGCGATTTTATACATAAATATTTGAACCTACAAACTATTAATACATATTAACAACAATGCAACAGATAGACAAATCATCACGGCATGCAAACTAACAACTAGTCTAAGTAAGTAATGTTTCACTTTTCATTTTAATTATTATTAAACGTGATAAGAACCTTTTTTCTAAATTTATTCGCAGAAAGGGCAGACATATCAATATGGTTAAAATGTTTGTTGTAATTACTTGTAAGCCTGCGTAGAGGTGCCCGCAAGCCTGCGTTAGTGCGACTGGAGGACACAGCAAACAGTGGTCGTGCGCGCACCCCACGGCACATCGTGGTTCTAGGCACTAAGTAACTTATTTTATTACGAATGTCCATACAGTCATATACATTGCCACACAAATCAAATAAGAATACTGTCTCTAGGAGAGTGCGTCTAGATTTTAAATCAAGTATTTTGTACTTTTTAAGTAAGCTATCATAAGATAAAGAAGCGTGGGAGCAACGGTAATGCATGGCTTTTAAAAATTTGCTTTGCACTTTTTCAATACAATCTGAATACTTATTGTAAAAAGGATTCCACACCTGCACCGCATATTCCAATTGAGATCTTATCAGAGATTTATACAAGTACAAGTAGGTTGAGGGGCGTGAAAAGTCTCTAGTAGATCTCATAACGAAACCGTACATGCGATAGGCGTTATTCACAATTCTGTTAATGTGAGCATCCAGGTGAAGTTTCTCGTCAAGAAGAACCCCAAGATCACGAACAACGGACAGCCTAGACAATGTGGTGCTATCTAGTGAATAAGGGTATTTGATAATGTTCTTATTTTTTGTGAAGCTAACACAACAACACTTGGGTATGCTCAGTTGTAGTTTATTACTTTTGCAGTATTCAGTAAGACGATCTAAATCTTCCTGCAGCAATCTACTGTCCTGAAAACCCCTGATGGGCCTGTAAATTTTCATGTCATCAGCATAGAGTAATAATTTTGAATTACGGAAGCAAGTGTTGATGTCATTTATAAATATAATGAATAAAAGGGGCCCCAAAATTGAGCCCTGAGGCACACCAGAAGTAACAGTAACAGTAGCGGAATGGAAGCCATTAACCACGACTCTTTGAGTTCTGTTCCTTACATAAGAAGAGAACCATCGAAATAAATCACCCCGAATGCCGTTAAATGAAATTTTATTCAAAAGTAAATTATGGTCAACCTTGTCGAACGCTCTTCGAAAGTCAGTGTATACAGTATCCACCTGAATACGCGAATCCATATTGTTAAATAAATAATCCACAAAAGCCACTAAATTTGTTGTGGTTGATCTTTTCTTAACGAATCCGTGTTGTTGTTGGATGATGCTATTATGAAGTACAGGATATATTCTGTTATGCACCAATCTTTCAAAGAGCTTGGGCAGGGCTGACAGAATAGATATTGGTCTATAATTCTCAACGTCTTGCTTAGAACCAGACTTATAAATTGGTGTTATAATGGCACCCTTCCATGCTTCAGGAAAAGTACCCTGTGTCAGTGACTTATTAAATAAAATTTGTACAGGAAAACAAAGATTATCTGCAGTAGCTTTTAAGAAAACTACTGGAAGACTATCAGGTCCTGGTCCTTTTGTTGAGTCTAAAGATTTGAGTCCTCTCAAAACTTCACTAACACTTAGCTCAATTTTATTTATGAGGGGGCTACTGTCCGAATAATCTTCATTAAATGATGATGCACTATTCGAAGACTGCGGTTCATAAATGGATTTAAAGAAAATAGAAAAGAAGTTACAGATTTCTTCGGGGTCGTTGGTGCATTTGTCCCTATATTTCATGTCAGAAGGGATGCCAGTAGAAGACTTACGGTTAGCAATATACGTCCAGAAACATTTGACGTTGTTGCGAATGCCATCTTCCACAGAGTTAATATACTTGCTAAAGCAGTTTTTGCATTCGACGTGAAATCTAGATCGGTATAACGAAAATTGTTCATAATCAGATACATTTCTATACATCTTCCATTTGACCCAAGATTTATTTTTATTTTTAAATATATGTATGAGAGATGGTGAAAACCAAATCGGAAATTTCGTAGATTTAGAATTTACTAGTGGGACGTATGATCTAACCAAACTAAAAATAAAATTATAAAATGAATTTAGCGATTCATCAATGGAATGGTTTAACCCTATCTTCTCATTCCAATTAATGTTACTTAATTCCTTATTAATCTTCTCATAATCAGCCTTATAGTAGTTGTGTTTCTTAACTGACCTTCGGATCATGGTTGAATGTGATAACTTAAACGGCAATAATGCACAGAATGGTGGATGGTGGTTGTCAATTTGTAATAAATAGTCTGTGGGAGGGAAAATAGAGCAATGATTGTTACTGATGGCTAAGTCTAAAAGTTTTCCATTCGTATTCTTAATGGTATTATGCTGACAAGCATTGAGACAAGACATAAATTCACCTAGATGCCCACAAATTGAAGAATTTCCCCTACAAATTAATCCCGATGGTGGCGTTATGCTGTTGTTACAGGGGACCCAGTCAACATCCGGCAGATTATAATCACCCAACAAATGAAAATATTCAGCATTAGTGTCGCTCAGTAAGAGCTCAAGTAGATTGAAATATTGAACATAAACGGCTTCAGGTGTTCTCGGCGGTATATAAGCCGCACCAATGATTTGGTTCTTCCCCCTAGTAGCACCAGGGAGTTTTAAAAGGACGTATTCCATGTGTGTTTCTAATGTTGAATAGGGAGCAATTATTCTCACCGGACGCAAACATTTCAACAGCGCCACAAGGACGCCACCTCCTTCTTTTTTATTAGTGGCTACGCGGTCACGGTCGCACCGATATACTACATAGCGACTATCAATAAACTCACTATCAAATATTTCAGATGTTAACCAGGTTTCCGTAAGTATTATTATATCGTAACAATTCGATAGTATATTCATATACAAAATATGCAGTTTAGTGCGAATTCCCCTACAATTTTGGTAGTAGATAACTAAATTATCTGTCATTGCAACGATAAATTCTGTAAAAGTCATAGCCAGCATTACGCCTGTGTGTTTTGCAGTGGCAATATGATGACGAGAGAAAACAGCATTTTAATCTTAGTAAGTGCAACCAAATAAAATCACGATTGTGCACAAAAATTTGCTTAAAATAACTAAATACTACCAAAACACTTCCGAAGCATACAATAAATATTCGAACAAGGCAGCATAATAGTTCAATTAAGCTACATTTATCTAAGTACATTACAGTTAAATGGCATATCAATATGAAATTACGTATTATAAAATGCCTGAGCTTAAAACTGCAGTGACAAAACAGTTGGGTAACTATGATGACAGCAAGTTTGTTATAATGAATTGTATAATTATTTGTTTCTAGCTGATCTTTGCGATTCAGTGAATATATAATCGTAGATCTTAAGATACAAGCAGAACAGTAGTAATATACAATGATTGTGTGTATCGAATACAAAAACAACGTCAAAAGCCATTCAACGCCAAAAGCTAGCTTATACAAACGCAATAATAAACTATCAAGAGCTCCTTTAATTTTTAATTTCAGGGCTGAAATTAGGCTTGATTTTAGCAATATCCTTTTGAGATCTAATAGCGAAGGATTTCGATCCTTCTTTTTCACGGACGAGTATTGTCCCATGCTTGATCCATAAAAATCGGTAATTATGTTTCTTTGCCGCGTCGCGGCTCTCACGAAATAATTTCTTATTTTTTAATGTGAGATGTTCGTGCATATAAATAGGTAATGATGAGCCGGATATTCCAAGTTGCTCGGTGTTGAGTCCCTTAATTAAGCGATGAGCGCTAAGAACATTATCCCGTAATATGCGTGTAGTCAGCTTAACAATAATATTCTTGGATTTATTATTGTCTGGGTGGGCGTGTGGAACCCGGTGTATTGATATTATATCAGTTTGTTTCAAAGTGCAGTTTATAGAGGAACCAATATTGATCATCAGGGAAACCAGGTCTTCATTGCGTCTTTCAGGGATGTTACATAACTCAATGTTGCAATTCCGGGCGTTCTGTTCAAGGTAGTCGATTTTTGCAACCAGTTCTGATACAATATCCGTAGAGTCTGATGTCTCTCGAATCTGTTTACTAAGTACATCAACTTTTTTGGATAAGTCAGACTGGTCATCACCAACGAATTGGATAGAATTTTTGACACAGTCCATTTCCTGAGTAAGATAATTATATTTAATATCTAATTCAGACACACGTTGTTTTATGTGAGATTGCTCGGAGCGTATTGACTGAATGTCATTTTTAATTTCTGATGTCACCTGAGTTAACGTGGCCAGATCATCTTTTATAGAACTTACATGGTCGGATATCTTATTAACGCTACACTCCAAATCTCGACGCCATTCATTAAGTGTGTTTTTAAACTCCGTAGACAGTGCGTTAAATGCTTGCGACCACTCCGATTCCGGTTGTTTGCGCTTACGCGATACATTTTGTTTACTATCAGTCTCGGAGACTATATTTAGTAAGTCAGTATCAGAGTGGCATTTGTTATCTGGGGAGTGGAACATTATTGTGATGACAAATTCCTGTTGGTCGTCCAAATATGCAATATTTACTAATCAAAAAGATTTGCAATTTGTGGGGTCCGAACGCAGAGCCGTTACGCGTACAACTGGTATGACCAAAAGAACTATCAGCGACCACTCGACCATCCGTGATTAATTATACGAGTCGAAATTTATATCCTGTAGTTCCAAACTTTTAGTATGAGTTGCAAGCTCGTTAATAATTAGTTAAGTTTTATCGCAGTACCCCCTACCTCACAAAAATCAAATCCATAGTTATCGTATTTTAGTTTGAAATTTTAACAAACTTCTGCAAATTAGATGAGCACTTTGTTGTTGTTATCACATAGCACTGAAGTTATTCTATATTATGTACTATAAATTTTTCTATATTAATAAGGTTTATATCACTTTTTGATAAATGTTGTAGGAGCAGTAAGTACACACTACGCATAGAAAAAAGTTCGCACGACGAATCAAACATGTTTGTCTTAAGAATAAAATACAATCACTTTTTTTTCCATGTGCTCTCTGGATTAAGAATATAGCACCACTCTATGTCCTCCCGTGGATGTCGTATAAGGCAACTAAGGGACTCTAAACCAAAGGCATGGGCAGCTGCGTCCGTTCTCTGAAACAGTTGTCATACTGCACTCACCAACTCGCCTGCCAACCGTGGTCAGTACCGGCAAGTTCACCCCAAAATGACGACACAATTTTGAAAATCTATGAGTAGGCCTTTGTTCAGCAGTGGGTGTTATTTGGCTGATATGATGATGATGATGAACTTTTTCATGCTCGTCGTGTTTTCCTTTCTCAAGCTTCATGAGTTCCATATTGGTCACCAGTGTTCGCTGGCTGTTAATACCCGTCGCCTGGAACACAACTAGGCTCACACATAGTTGTTATAGCCAATGAAATAGGTAGGACTTTTTGTTTTGCTAGGGCCACACTAAGGTTACGTCTAACGTCCACTATCGCAACAATTAAGGCGCATAAATACTCCGCAAAATAATGCGTTAAACTGCCCATCTGACTGTGAATCAGTCTATTTGTCAATAAATCGCGTTATTTTACAAAATATGAATGCTTGATGCCGTAATTCGTTAGGGTAAGTTGGATGGCTTGGGGGAATCCTTTACAATCCTCCCCGAGAAGTGCCTGGGGGGGGGCGACCTTTTTACAGTCATCCCCTCCGTGATGGCACAAAAGGCGTGGCACCAATGGGCGGCTCTAGTGTGATCTTACGAGGACCTGGAGCCCCCCTTCGGTGCCGAAGACGACCGCTTCAGTGGTTTTAGCCGGTAGGAGTCCGGCATACCCCTTAGCCCTTCCCCGGGGTGAAGGAAGTTTCATGTAGAATTTCCACTGGACATCAATAAAAAAAAGGGGTAACTTGGATGTCGAGAATTTTCCCTTACACTACCATGCCATTTTTATTTATTTAATAGGAACAGCAAACGACCTTCAGCCTATCTAATGATAAGTAGGAATCACACACATGGATATCAGTAACCTAGTGATTACTGGTGCGTTACCGACCTAAGGGTAGAGTTGGAATGACCTATTCCGGTAATTTCGCTGGCTGTTAATACCCGTCGCCTGGAACACAACTAGGCTCACACATAGCCTATAAAATAGGTAGGACTTTTTGTTTTGCTAGGGCCACACTAAGGTTACGTCTAACGTCCACTACCGCAACAATTAAGGCGCATAAATACTCCGCAAAATAATGCGTTAAACTGCCCATCTGACTGTGAATCAGTCTATTTGTCAATAAATCGCGTTATTTTACAAAATATTTTCAAGATAGCGGTTGAAGCTAGACTGTATTATTTGGCTCTAGTGTGATCAACGAGGTCCTGGAGCCCCCCTTGGGTGCCGATGATGACCGCCCCAGTGGTTTTAGCTGGTAGATGTCCGGTATACTCTTTCGTCCTTCACAGAGGAGGAAGTTCATAACGAATTTCCACTGGGACCATTAAAAAAAAAGACTATTGTTTGATAAATTTCTCAAACACATTTTCCTTTGTCCACTTCATAGCCACAGAATACTTAATATTAATTGCCAGCCATAGTTATCGTCGCTCAGCAACTGCTTCGGGCGGGAAACAAAGACACACAGTCCTATCGCACTCTCGGTGCATACTGAGTATACTGACCAACGCAGGTCTAGTCACTACACCACCACCCGAGCTATCGCCTAACATCTAACGGCATTATGAATACCATTACAAAATGTGCTCGCTAAGCCGTTGCTACACTTATGTTTAGTGTCCATTAACGCGATAATTAACGGCGTTAAACGTTAGTGTAGCCCCAGAATTTCAGAGAGCATGTTATGCTGTTGGTCCTGGTTAACTAACAAGAAATCTGGCAACTAATCTTACCTTATGACACCAGCTCTAGGCTTATGTCGATGGTTTAGGAAATGGCCAGAATGTTCAGTGAATTGGAGACATATATAATTATTTTAGCACTCACATATTCATGGGCGTGAGTCCTCCATCAGACTGCATGAACAATACGTTGGCGCCTTTCAGGGCATCAGTAAAACCATCCGCAAAACCTCTGACGTACTCACGTATGTGAGGAGTTAGGTACGCGTCCGCGGAAGCCGTAAAGCCACGTGGTACCATGCGGACCATTGAGGTTACCGCATGGGAGAGGGAGACTTGGTTGAATCCTGAAGATAGAAAGCTAATGCTTAGCACGAATATCTTAAAATACTTATACTATAATTTGATGTGTCACACCAACTCAGGAGGGATCTATATCTAACCTCTAGAGACTTGCTTGAACCCTGAAGATAGAAAGAGGATACTTAGCACGCATATCTTGATTACTGATACTATAAATTGATGTGACACCAACTCAGGGCAGATCTATATCTAAAAGATACTACTCTTGTTTAAATCAGATAGTCAGAATATGAGAAGATCCAATATACAGTCCTTGATACCATAGTCAGGTAATTTCCTGATTAATATTTCGTCGACAACAAAATCAAATGCCTTAGATAAATCGCAGATGCCCAGGGTATCGTGTGAATCCTCCCAAGCACCGACAATATGTCCTTATAGTGACTGACCTGACTATTAGTTGAATGTAAATAGTTTTTTTTACATGATTAAGATATTTTTATCTTATAAAATTTTAATCTATATCTATCTTTTTGTACCATTATTTTCATTGAAGTAAGTTATAGGACCAGTTTCTCCATTTCACTGAAATGTTAGAATACTTGTTGCTGGCCGTTAGGATTGTATACTAAAACAGAAATATATGCATTTATTTCTTTAATTTTAAAGAGTTTTTTCAAATAACGATTTTGCTTGCATCCAAATAATAAATTCTAAGTTTTTCAAAACCTTACCTGCTTCTGCAGCAATCTTCCCAATCCTGACCTCATGATCATGATAAGTATAGCTGTGAGCTAACACTACAGCCACACTGTCAATTCCTTTCTCCTTCAATGCCATTAAGTCTTTTTTCACCGCATCTTCTTCCAAGTCTTTTACAACCAGCATCTTCTCTCCAGTAGTTCCCATGACTTGCTTCCAGTTCTTACCAGTTTTCTCTATTTGGCAACGGTCTTCTAAAGCTGGGATGACGCGGCAGTCCACTTCTATGACATCGGTGTATAACACCCCTGGACGCTTTATGTCCTGTAAAGAAGTGAGACGTCTTACGGCCGAAATAATAATCATCTAATCCAAAATATTCAGTTTTGGAATTGAGGATTTGTCTGTTTTGTGTTAAGATCACACTAAATACACTTATATGAAGTTTGTACTTAAATCATTTGGATTAACTGGTTGTTATATGTTAAAATTAATCTTAAATAAAATGGTATTCAATTTCCAAAAAAGTAGGTCATCCATCCTCTACGGTTTTTAAGGCGATAATTCGACAATACAGTTAATTAGTCCAAATAGATATCTAGGTGTATTCGAATATACCTCTTTTCTTTTTCTTTTTTTTTGTATTTTTATTTGCCACAACATCATTCTGAAATATAGATTAATGCATCAAATATCATGTTCCTTATATTAATCCAAGTTACCAACATTTAGATCAAAATTGTGTAATTTACGTTCGAGCGAGGAAGTGTTAAGATATCAACAAATAAATAATAGTTTAAAAAACACGCTTTTGTAGAGAACCGAACTAAAAAGTAGAAAATAATTTTCAATAAGTTTAAAATAAGAATAGAGTGACTAACAAAAAAACAAACATTTTATTGTAAAAAAACATGGGGTGCTTGATGTCAGTTGTTGTATATATTGTTATTATTAATATTTGTAAAAGTAGCGTCATCATGAAAATATCTGATAGAGCACCCCAAGTTTGTTTTTTAAACTATTATTTTCTATTTTTTAGTGTGGCTAACTACAAAACCTTGTTTGTTTTTTGGAACCAAGTTCTTTTACGCGGCTTACATTAGATTGAACTGGCAGAATAGGTCACGTGACGAAAAAGCGTTATGCCCCCTCGAAGCGACCTTCCTCTCTTTCTCTTTCTTAATGTCTCTTTCTATTTTATACGATTGTCTATTTAAATGATTGCATTGTCATCGGTCCTTGTTTATCAAGGACCGATGACAAGCTAAGTATCTATGTAACAGAATTTCTGAACTCGATTTTATAAGAGCGTGTTAAAAATGTGACCTTATTTTTGGTATAACTTTATGTATAAAAACATAACTGAAACTTAAGTTTTCAAAAAAAGCTTTTTGTGTTATTTTATAAGCTTAAGGTTTCGTTAAGTTTTAAAAATATTCTAATACTTGTTCTTCTAATAATATATAAAAAAATAATTGGTGGCTAAATCTCAGTTCTTTCTTTTTCTATTCAACCCTAGATGCGAAATCTTACCAGCTGAAATATATTCGGCCTGGCTTGGTTTCCTATGTACAGCAGATCCTTGAAGCCTTTATTGATGACCAGCGCCATCTTAGCACCCTTCCTCTCGAGCAACGCGTTCGTAGCTACAGTTGTGCCCATCCTGATTGATTCTATGAGAGATGAGTTTACTTTTCCGTCTTGATCTAGGGCGTTTCCTGTTTCCTAAAATGTTAATGCCAAATAAATAATCGTACAAGATTTAATAGCGCAATGATTAACATTTAGTTAGCCAAATACACAGACTTTTAAAAAAAAGACACTGCCCCACACTAGGATCTCCTGTGTCATGAGTGCGTTTATAGACACAAATTTCACACACAATACACCTAGACCCGGAACAACTACCTGCAGATCATACAAATATTTGTTCCATGCGGGAATCCAACCTTTGACATGGAGCGCAGCAGCCGACTGTATCAGCTACTGCACCAACTGCGCCGTCTGCTGTTTATTCCATTCCATTCAGGTATATTATCTAGAATTTATCAAGTTTTCATTCCATTCCATTTAGGAATATTATTTAAAATGTAGTTTTAACGGCTTTCTTTTATGATTCTGTGATCCAAGATTTCGGAGATTATAAAGCTGAAATGGATGCAACTACTATATAAGATTACAAAAATAAAACATTTTGTTAAGAAATGTTTTCTATACACGGATTATAGAGTAGAATTTTTTATTTCGTGATTCGATTTCTTCCTACAAATAGAGCGGTCGAAACTAACTGATAACTATTTTCCTTGATAAATATTAACCCAGTGTGATGATGATTCTTAAATTCAACTTTGAAAGTTCATAATTCGCACGTCAACGGACTACAGATAACTTGACCGAACATACCTCTTGCAGAATCCTTCTTATAGCCTCTCTGGGTGCATCGTCATAGTTCTGAGGGTCTACAGACAGCAGCTTCATGACCCGTACCTTGCCGTTCGGGCACCGGGCATATACATCCGTGAACGTGCCGCCACGGTCAATGGCAAACTGGAAACCTGTCTGTGGTGCCATGGTGGAAGGTAGCTGAAAAGAGCAATGTAAAGTTACTTCCTGCCGGAATTCTCTTTTGTTACCCGCATTCACACGCTTAATTATGAAATTATATTCATAAAAGACCAAGAATATTTTCGCCAGATAACAATCTATACTAATAAAGCTGCCGAGCTTGTTTTTTTATTGAAAAAGTAATATCTAGAACTACCAGTCGGATTTGAAAAATTCTTCTTGCATTTCATAGCCCAATTCTAGAGGAAGGCTATGGGCTATATACGCTAAAAGCTTGAAAAAAAAAGTAAGAGCGCGGCCGGCCGACGAAATCCGAGCATTACCGAGAAGAGCCGAACTGTGCATGCTAATACCACACGAAAGTATGAATAACTTGAAAACCAATTCATCATCATTTCAGCCAAAGGACGTGTACTACTGAACAAAAGCTTCTTCCATAGCTAAACACAACTGTGTCATTATTTTGCGGGGAATTTGGCAATACTCATTACGCTTGGCAGTCGGGTTGGTGAGCGCAGTATGGCTTATATTCCACAGAATGGATGCTGCTGTCCATGCCTCTGGTTTAGTGTCCCTTAGTCGCCTTTTACGACAGCCACGGGAGGCGATGGAGTGATCCTATATTCTTAATCCGTACACCACACTGACAAATGCCTATCTGAACGGTTGGATGTGTTCTCGATGTAATTTGCAAAAATACTCTTGTCTTACGATGGCAACCGACTATTCGTAGTGTGCCACTCAGCCACCTCAACAGTGTCCCAGTTTTTTTGTTTTTATTTTGAATTTAGAATACAGAAGTGAAATGTGCCAGAAAAAAATTAACGTTTAAATCTTTTTTACATGGCCAGAATTTTTTAAGATATGCAAATAAAATATCCCTAGGCGGTGTTCAGGTGTGTATTTGGTTTTTTTTTTCTCTGTCGGTAGTAGTTGTGCCTATACTGGCAGAGCATGAAAGTTAAAGTACTGTGGTCTATTTTTGTGAGAGTGTCATTCTCCAGAAGAGGGGACCAGGGAAGGCAGAGCGAGATTGGGAGAGGGCGTGGGACCTCAGAGAAGGAAAGGGCGCCGCGGTTACAACCGCCCCAAAAAACAAAGTTTATGATATAGTATTAACAGTATGCTTGAACCCCCATTTCTTTATATTGCTTCCCAGTGGAAATTCATCATGAACTTTCTCCGCCCCAAGGAAGGGCGAAGGGACATGCCGGACTCCCACCGGCTAATACCACTGGAGTTATCTTCGCCACCGAAGGGGGTTCCAGGTAATACACCGACTAATGCACCGGCCCCCAGTTCCCGGCAGCCCCGCTATTCCTGGTCATGGTAGCGGCCACGGTAACGGCGGGGCAGGGGGTGCTAAGAATCACCGGACGGGATCCGGCTACCACCCCAAACGATGGAACAGAGACGTGGTCACTCACAATAGGCCTCATAAGAAAGTTCAAGGTCACTCAGCGAGCTATGGAGAGAGCTATGCTAGGTATTTCTCTATGAGATCGAATCAGAAATGAGAAGATCCGTAGAACAACTGAAGTTGTCGACATAGCTGAAAGGATTAGTAAACTGAAGTGGCAATTGCTCGTAGAACTGATGGCCGTTGGGGCAAAAAGGTTCTCGAATGGAGACCGCGCAATCACTATATTCGTGCTGCAGAAGAGAGCTATTCGAGCAATTTATAATTTAAGTATCAGGCAATCACTAAAAGTTAAATTTAGAGAAATAAATATAATGACGGTCGCATCACATTACATAGGCTGCACTAAAAGTATCGGGAATGGAATATTTCCACTGTTCCTGTCATATTAAAATTGTTTTAATTGAAAACTCCTTGGTTTTACAAATCGAATACCATTTATTTATTTAAAAAAAGATTCACGGTCTTGTCACAATGTTTTGTCAAACTTGTTTAGTCGTTGAGAAAATGGAATTGACTCGAGAAAATTCAAGAGCGATGATTTATTATGACTTTCGAAGTGGTTTAACACAAAAACAGTGTGTTGACCGGATGATTTCTGCATTTGGTGATGAAGCCCCATCCAAAACCACAATTTATCGCTGGTTTGCTGAATTTCAACGTGGACGTGTCAAGCTCAGTGATGATCCTCGTCAAGGTCGTCCAAAATCTGCATTCACCCAAGAAAACGTTGATGCTGTGCGTAAGCTGATTGAGGAAGATCGACATGTGACATACCGCGAAATTCAGGCAACTTTAGACATTGGCATGAGTCAAATACAAATAATCTTGCATGAACAATTAGGTGTAAAAAAGTTGTTTTCCCGATGGATACCGCATTTGCTATGTGAAGAGCAAAAAGCGGCTCGCGTTACTTGGTGCGTCAGAACTCTCGAGAGATTCAAAAGGCCATTTTGGAGACCCCAACTTCCGAATGGAATGGTTGCTTCAATGATTGATTCCATCGTATGGAAAAATGTGTCAAATTTCGCGGAGAATACTTCGAAAAGCAATAAATACATTTTTAAATAGTAATGTTGTGTCACTTCCTTGATTCCCGAAATTTTCAGTGCCGCCCTCGTATATGTACGAAAACTTGATTCATGTTAAAAAGAATATTAATCTTTTCTCTAAGTACTGTGATATCCATGGCATTAGCACTAGAAATAAAAATAAACTTGTACCACCAACGACCAGGCTCCAGAAAATAAGTAATTCATTCAGGTGCCAATGTATACGTTTTCACATTCACGCCAGTTCACCACACAGTTCGCTCTGAGTAATAACTCAGTAAACCAGAGGAATATTAGAACAGAAGAATAAGCTCAGAAACCGATCCTCACCGCCGTTTCGCTGTGCCTCCAAGAAAACTATCTTTTGCGTGTTTTATTTCAAGGCGTTCAGGCGATCCCGAACAAACTGTGTACATAAAATAGTTATGATATTTAAGAGTTTGTACAGTTTAAGATCTTGCTTTGCCGTGTGGTGCCGGCTAAGAATACCACCACCCCATCTCATCCCGATGAAATGATGATGATGATGATGATGATGAAGATCTTGCTGTGCTACATTTATGTTGTGTTTAAATAAATGATCTAAGTTTAAAGCTTGTTTTACCTTTATGACAGTAAATAATAAGTAAATACCCTATGTAGAGTTACGTTACGGTAAAAAAAATTCTAGAGATAAGAACATTGAAATACTAGTGTACATTGTGTTGAGTTTCAATACTTCTGTCTGTCTGCTATTGGTACAGCATTTAGTAGTGCGCGCGCAACAGTAACTGACTTGGTGAAGTGGGGGACGAAGGCGAAATGGTGCCAGAAATATGCTCACGCCATTACGATATGGGGCATTGTAGAGAGTGCATGGCAAAATTATGGGAAAATAGATACTTTTAGAGTATAAGGGCACTTCTTCTGTAAAAGGAAATATATATAAAAGATGATATCGGGTGAGGAAAAGATTCACTTTGTAGGTATTTATCATCATTTCTGCCAAATGAAGCCAACTGCTGGACACAGGCCTCCCCCAAAGATCACCACATCGACCGATATGGGTGTGTTGTGGGCTCATTGGGAGGTTTTGCCATAATCGCCACGCTTGGCAGACGGGTTGGCGATCGCAGTTGAGTTGTTAATGTACTCGAAGGACTCTACTGCCCATCCTCCGGCTAATCCCTGAGTCAACTTTTACGACACCCACAGGAGGACATGGGGTGATGGTATTCTGCGCCGGCACCACACGGCATAGCCGGCACCATACGGCATTTGCCGGTACCACGGTAGGTATTTATAATAATGTATAAAAGAAACACCGTGATTCAGTAGCTTCAGTTCCCCACACAGTTCCATTCCGAGTGGTAGGTAACTTAAAAAACCGGGAGTACTAGAACAGAAAACAGCCCCTAATTAAATCCTCACCGCTGTTTGCCTCCAGAAAAACTACCTTTTGCGAGTTTTATTTAACGGCGTACAGGCGATCCCTAACAGTGATTATAGCAATATCTCCTACAAAGGTACGGTACGGTTGGCGCAGTGGGTAACCAATTGGCTTACTACGCTACGGGTCGCGGATTCTATTTCCATATGGAAGAAATATTTAAATTTACTAGAGTATTTTTTTAAATTACTTTATCAAATGCGCTTTTTTTACACCATGTCCCACTCTAGGATTTCTCCTGTGTCGTGGATACAATTTACATTTTACATGCACAAACACGCAGACATAAAACAACTATCTGTAAATCCTATATAAATATTTGTTCCGTGCAGAGATCGAACCCGCAACACGTAGCGCAGAAAGCCAATTCCTTAGCCACTACGCCAACCGTGGCGTCTAATTAATATTTTGCTATAAATGATGTAGTATATTGTTATACAAACAATGGAATTCTAAATCTAGAATCTAAACGGATACACCCCCGCACCCCATACATCCCCCCCCATAGATATAAGATGAGATTAAAAAGCAAACAGTGCATTCGTAATCACAGTTGTAATTTTAATAGTAGTAATGTTTTCAAATCAGTTCATCGTCATCCTATCAGCCAAAAACTGTCCACTCCTGAAGAAGACCCTCCCCCATGAAACCACCGGTTACATACCGCGTGTCATTTTGTGATGAATTTGCCACTACTTACCACGCTTGGCAGGCGGGTTGGCGATCGCAGTATGGCTGCTGTTCCACAGAAAGTATGCTGCTGCCCATCCCCCTGGAGTCCCTTAGTCACCGTTTACGACATCCACCGGAGGAATTGCGAGTGATGCTATATGCGTAATTCGGAAACCAAACAGAATGAAAAAATACTTGGTTCTTTCGATTCTTTCAAATAATGCCCTAATTGAACTAAGGGAAATGGAGAAAAATACTTGGTAAGTATTCAATATTAGTTTAATTATTATTAAATAACAATGTTATGGAGGTTGTGTATTATTATTAAAACAGAACAAAATTGGAAAATACACCATAATGAAGTTAGACCACACAATATGTATAATTTACCTGTGTATACTATCTACTGAGTTCACTCTTATATTAACTTGTCAGATAAGAGATGAAATTGGTATTGTTCTACTGATACTGGCAATTTTTACTACCAGATACAACATAATAGACCCTAAATGCAAGGCTTAAGATTGCCATTTGTCTGGCATACAGTTACTAAATGAATATGCCATATGGCTAGACATTGTTTGTATAAGATAAACAAAAATTGTGTTTCCCAAGAAAATGAGTCTACAGAAAAAAAAAGGTATTAAAGGAGCTAATGTTTCATTCTTTTGATTTAACAATTATATATATAAAGCAATTATATATATTACTTAGCAGTCTTATAATCATTATAAACATGTTAAATACGAAAAGTGAACAAAACTGCTTGTTTAAAGTTGATGAAACAAGATTGGGCACAATATCATACACCAAATAAAAACAAGCACTATGAAAAACGAGTTACACAGTAATTGACCTTGATCATGGAATCTCAATATTAAGGAGACAAGAAATATTACAAATTAAAATTATTATTTTTGCTTAACCCAAGTTGTTTATATAAACGTTGGTAAAATACAGAAATGCTGGGTTATACTGCCAAGGGCTTTTAATTTTTTATATTCTTGGATGTTCATGTAAATGAAATAAAAGTATATAAGTAATTTACTGGTAGAAAAAGGTTCATTTAGCTAGCTAAATCGATTTTAGCTAAGTATTTGTCACATATTTGTACATTGAAGATTTTTATGATATTCTACAACTAAAATAATAGTTTCTAGATTTTTGTTTGCCCAATTGTTTATGCATCTAGAGTATGCGAAAAATGTTAGAACCCCCACCAGGACATATGGCATACCATAGATAATCAAAAACCTGTTTATTATTATAGAAACTTTAATCAAGAAACTGACTTTAAATCACTCTTTCACATTTAGGAATTAGATGAGGATCCTTGAGTTAAAATGTTTGGTACCTTGATACATATAATCACAAAAATAAAATGCAAAAATTTATGATTCTATGTATAGAAAAATCAACACCTAATTTTTTTGGCTTAATCCTCATCCTTCGTGCCAATATTTTTAGCCCATGTCATTTTTTCTGAAGATTTCTAACTCCTTTTCAATATCATAATACAAATCTATGCATTACCAGCTGCATGATTTGTGCATGCTTACCTACCTACTTGTATTGTATTTCACCAACTGGGTCAAATGACTTACTGATGGAGACACAACGCATGGGCATGCCCTGGTGTACCGGAACATATGGCAGCCTTAATCTAGAAAGAATAGCTGGATGCACTTAGCTGATGTTAGCGAAAAGTCCAACCCAAAATGTTGTGTCTAACCTAAGACTGTGTGTACTACAGCCTGGACTCTAATTGTAATGTGTCGCTGTACAAACCCAATCTTTAAAAACAAGGTTGTTCCGCACATAAATACTAAATTGTGTTGCAAAAAGTAGTGCACCCTAAATGTTTATTTTTATTTTGGTGACCAGCAACCACATTGGTTCTTAGTCGTAGGTTTCTTGTGTCATATGGCAGCCCTAATCTAGAGAGAATAGCTGAACGGATTTTGCTGATGTTAGTAATAGTTATTTATTTTGGTGGCCAGCGATCATAGTCTTAGTCATAGGTTTCTTGTCTCTGTTGGGACTTGCGCATACATTTTTTGCACAAGGTTTTAGTCTCATCTTATCTTTTGAATGACGCCTTATGATTTTTTTAGTTTCTTTTTATTTCAGAGTAACCAATGAGAAAGCCAATTATAAAAATCTGGGCAAATCAGAAATAGCCATAAAGGGAGAAATAAATATTTAATCCCATAACATAAAGTTACGGAAAATTGTGAATTAAATTGTAAGTCTAAAAAAGTTTTGAATAATTTCAATTACATACCTACAGTAACTACGAATTTCGTGTCTAAGTGGCAGACTTCTTTTCAACGTACCTTTTACTTAAAATTTTGCTTAGTCTGTTTAGCAGACACGTCTATACCGCACCGCAAATTGTAGTAAACTTCATAAAAAACCATACATATCAAAAAGTACGCAATTAACTTTATCTCTAATCAGTGTTAAGCCTTTTTTTTTTTTTTTTTTTTTTTTTTCATTTATTACGGGCATTGGTCTTACCATCAACCCAACAAAAAATTAACAATTCGGATTATTTTTACATGTTAACTTTAAATCTTTTATGTCAAAGTTATACTTAACATTATCTATATAATATATATGACAAAACTAATATCTATATATAATATCGTATTTCAGCCGGGTAATTTAACTGGTTTGCATCCCTAGTACATAGTATAGTCTTATAACTAATTCATATAGATCTAACAGAACTTAGGATGAATATAAAATTGAAATTTTTAATAAATCGCAAATATTTTTCCTTACATATCAAAATAAAACAAAACACATTTTTAGGTATGTCACATTTCGCCAGTATGTGTTGGCATAGGTTGACAAATTGACAATTGATGAATTGACATTGCTAAATCAATCACAGTCACCGAGTAGGTTTATAAAATCAATAATCAGAGGTTTTATTTCCACTACGTTATCAACAATGTACATTATTTAAATATTTACAATTCCCTATTAGCCCAAAAGTAAAGTAATCTGTGTATTATGTTGCGCTGCACCGAAAACTACTTACAATCAAAGAACATCATAAGAATTGTTATTTTACACTTTGCAAAGAACAATTAGCAATAGCTTTCCTATTTACAATATATTTAACATTTATTATCCGGAGAATTTTAATCTATACAAATGACAAGATGTTTTACAATGTCCAAATCTTGTGTTAAGCCTTTTTTTTTTTTTTTTTTTTTTTTCATTTATTATGGGCATTGGACGAACCATCAACCCAACAAAAGATTTACAAACTCATAACAGTTTCTTATCCAAGGTAACAGAATATTTATCTTTTATATAACTAAAATACTTATAAACAAAGTTAAGAATGACTCTACCACTTATAAATTATAAACGCAAATTACAAAGATAAACAAAGTTATCTTAAAATTATGTATCTTTACAACAACAAAAATTATTAACTATGCAAATAATAACTAAAATTCATACAGATCCAACTGTACTTTGGATGAATTGAAATATAGAATTATATAAAATAGGAAATTTTAATAAATCATAAATATTTTTAGGTAGGTCACATTTCCCTAGCAAGTCTTGACATGACTTTTTGGCGGGAAGTCAAATAGGGCGGCAAATTTTATTTTGTGTTTAATTTAATTTTAATTTAAATAGCTTAAATCCTTGTTTTAGTGCATAGTATTACCTAATTGCACGAAAAAACGTCCAAGATGAGTCCTCACAGTGATGGTGAGGACACCGGAGATCCGAAAAAGAAACGAAAGTATAGTAAAATATCGCGGGAATCGGACAATAAAATAGACAACACACAAAAATACAAAGCATATATAAAGCCTAACTACAAAAGATTATTTATTGAGAACGGAAGCAAAGAATTCATTGTTTATGTAGAATCTACGGAAAATGAAAAAGTTGGAAACAAGAACCCCATTACACTTACCAATATTTTCTGTGACAATGTTAAAGGCATTCTTGGAGTACACAGACTCAATGCACACAAAATAGGCATCACTTTTAAAACTGCAGCAAATGCTAACAATTTTATTAAGATGGAAGACTTTTTACTTAACCATAAATTGAAAGCATTCATACCATCATATATAACCGAAAAAATCGGTGTTCTGAGATATGTTCCAAAAGAAATGAACAACGAAGAAATATATAAGAATATCAGTTGCGACGCTGAAGTCATTTCTGTAAAGAGAATGATGAAGAAAGTTGATGGTACACTAACACCTCTTAACACTGTAGTGGTAACATTTGCTACAACTTCTTTACCACAGCACGCATATATTAAACTATTCAGATACCAAGTCCATGTCTATATACCACCGCTACTGCAGTGTTTCAAATGTCTGAAATTTAATCACTCGGCTAAGGTATGCAGAGGAGTCCAGAGTTGTTCCTCATGTGCAGGACAACATTCTTACAAAGATTGCGACGTAGAAGAGATAGTCTGTATTAATTGTAGTGGGAATCACCTGGCGGTGTCGAGAGATTGCCCGATTAAGAAAAAGAAGATTGAAGAAAAGAAAAATAAATATAAGCAAAATTCGTATGCCACTGTGGTGAGTACACCCCCGACCTTTAATGAGACATCTTTTCCAGCGTTGCCTACAAAAGTAAATACAAATAATTCCAATGTTAAAGAGCTGAATGCTCAACAAATAGCAAATAATGAAATTATTCTTAACGCTATAGTAAAATCCCTTGTAGCTCTAGGTAATAACTCAGATAACACACCATTAACTACTAAGAAAATTAAAGAGATATTTTTGTCTAACCTATTTTAATGGAAAATTATTTACATATTTTACAGTATAATATACAAAGCTTACAGAGTAAAAAGGCCTTATTACAAAATTTATTACTTGAAAAATCAATTGATATTTGTTTACTTAATGAGACATGGATTAAATCTAACACTAGAATTCAAAATTTTCCATCCTATAACTTTATTTACAAAATATCTGAAAACCCTCACAATGGGGTAGGTATCCTAATAAGATATGGTTTACAATACAGTGTAATTGACACAATATATCATGAGTCCATTCAAAATATATGTATTTCATTAAAAACATGTACTGGTATTATATACATACTTTGTGTTTATTGTCCACCCAATAATAGATTATATAGCTTGAAACTAAAGAGGCTTGTTAATTCTATACCCAAACCATGTATAATTATGGGTGACTTCAATGCTCATCATATAGCTTTTGGATGTAATAATGATAACAATAGAGGTATTTGTTTATACAATATTATAGATGACTGTGATTTGTGTATTCTAAATGATGGTTCTCCAACAACTGTTCCTTATCCTGGTAGACAGCCTGCTGCTTTAGATTTGGCTCTTGTTAGTTCTTCCATTGCTCATCTATGTAATTGGTCTGTTCATGATGATCCAATGGGTAGTTATCACCTTCCAACTTTTCTTGAAATAAATGTACAATCATCATCACACTGTGTCCTTCCTGAAAATGAAAAAAAGTACATTTATCGCAAAGCAAATTGGGATGGCTATCTCTCTTTAAGTGAAAATAGTTTTTCCCATTTGGATCTTATTAGTCTTAGTAGTAGACCTTTAACATTGTATAATGATTTTGTTCAAATATTAAATAATATAAGAGATAAAACGATACCTAAAGTAAAAAGGAAATTAAATGCTATCCTATCAAGGAAACCAGTACCATGGTGGAACCAAAAATGTAATGATGCTGTAAATAATTCAAAATGTGCACTAAAGGATTACTTTTCTCAGCCTACAATAGACAATTGGATCAAATATAAAAAGTTGGATGCTGCAAAGAAAATAATATTGAAGGAGGAGAAAACTGCTTCTTGGCAGAACTTATGTGGTAGTTTCAACAGATTAACACCAATTTCTCGAATATGGAATTACATTAAAAAATTCAAGAGAATTGGATATAGTAACGTAAACAAAAACTTTGATGATGACTGGATTCCTGATTTCTTAGATAATCTAGCAGACACAACAGAAATAAATCAGGATAGGATAGCTTATCTATTTGAAAATACAAATAAAAAGGATATTCACCTATTTCTCAATAAAAAATTTACCTTAGATGAATTGTTAATTTCTTTAAAAAGTAGAAAAGATACTACACCTGGATTGGACGACATACCATACATGTTAATTAAAAAACTACATTTGAATGCACAAATCATATTGCTTAATATATATAATAGACTATGGGAGGAACTAGTAATACCAGAGTCCTGGAAAACTCAGTGTGTCATTCCTGTATTAAAACCTGACAAACCAATTAATAATGCATCTTCATATAGACCTATTTCACTATCTTCATGTCTGGGTAAGCTTTTCGAGAATATGTTAAAGTTAAGATTAGAATTTTTAACAGAGTCTACTAACATAATTCCTCCTATACAGTTTGGTTTTAGAAAAGGCAAGAGTTGCTCTGAAAGTTTTGTTTCATTAATATCCGATATAAAACAGGTTAAATTAAGTCATTCTAATATAATATGCGTATTTTTAGATGTGCAAGGTGCTTTTGATAATGTGAATATAGAAGAGCTCATCCAAGTGCTTTATGACATAGATATACCAGCCCATGTTTTAAAATGGCTTTACCATTTTATGAGTAATAGAACTCTATTTGTGAAGTACAATAATAAATTGTATGGGCCTAAGTCTGTAAATAAAGGAACAATGCAAGGAGCCACTTTATCTCCATTGCTATACAATTTATACACATCTCAAATATTAAAGTATGTGGATACATCCAATGTTAAAATCCTACAATTTGCTGATGACTTGCTTTTGTATAGCATAAACCAAAATATAGATATTGCTCAAAAGAATGTTGATACAGCATTGAAGCAGTTGTATAACTACTATCATAATAAGCTTAAGTTAGACATTAGCCCTGGAAAAAGTTCAGTATTAATTTTCAGTAAGCATTATAATGTAAAACCTAACATTAATATTGTTTATAATACAACTCAGATCCCAATAGTAAAACATCATAAATATTTAGGAGTAGTCATTGATGATAAGCTTAAATTTGATGAGCACATTAAGCACATAAGCAGAAATGCACTAAAGGGCATCAATTTACTACGACACTTGGCAGGATCTTTCTGGGGTTCTGACCCAAAAACAATGGCCATGCTATATAAAAGTATAGTTAGAAGTCATTTTGACTATAGTAGTTTAGCATATATGAATGCTAACAACACCCTTTTAAGAAAATTGGATGTAATTCAAAACATGGGATTGAGATTAATATGTGGGGCAATGCGATCCACACCTATTAATTCATTAGAGATAGAGACTTGCATACCCCCTCTGGCTTTACGCAGATTACAGTTAGCTCAAACATTTTATTTGAAAGTTTTGTCCTTAAATAATTGTATTCTCCATAGTAACCTTGAATTAAATCCTATAGTCTCTGAATCTATTCCATCCAATATTATCACAGGATCGTCTCTTGTTCATGGAACATTACCTGAAATTGTAACAATTTATAACTATGTTAAAACTAATTCTGAGAACATAAAAAAATATGATAATTGGCCATTGTATACATATTCTTTTAAAGCTCTTGTAGATTCCTCAATCATTATTTATGACAATGTTATCCACAATAAAACAGATTTTTTAGAATATAGTGACAGGAAAATTAATTATTACTTCATTTATTCAGATGGTTCTAAATCTAATGATAGTTGTACAGCAGCCTTTTATGACCCACAACAAAATTTCACTAAATGTATTAGGATAAATTCGAGTTGTAGCATATTTACAGCAGAATCTTATGCTGTATATTGTTCATTAATTCATGTAAATAGTACTGTAAATAGTGTAAATAATATTGTGATTATAACAGACGCAAAAAGTGTTCTGTGTGCATTAGCTAATGTAAACATAACCTATAAAACAAATTACTTAATTTATACAATTAGAAATATGTTATTACAATTAAAAGACGACAAACATATAAATGTAGAATTTTGGTGGGTGCCCTCACACTGTGGCATACATGGAAATGAAGTGGTAGATAAGGCAACCCGTTCAGCCCCTGATGAAGACCACTCGGAATCGTTGCAAGTTCCGTTCACTGACTTTTATTATAAATTCAAGTTAACTAATAGGCAGTTATGGAAGGAATACTGGGATGTAACTTTAGAAAAGAAGGGCAAGTGGTATAAACGGATACAAAAGGACTTGCCAACGAAACCTTGGTTCTGTAAATACAAGTACATAAATAGAAAATTCATAACAATAATATCACGCATGCGGTTGGGACACTGCTTAACTCCAGCTCACCTGAATAGGCTACATATTATCGCAGATAGCAGATGTTCTCATTGTAATCAAGGTGATGCCGATTTAAATCACATTGTGCTTCATTGTCCTGCATTCAAAATTGACCGTTTAATATTAGTAAGTGAATTGAGTGACATTTGTAACCAAAGTGCTACTAGTAATAGTAATAGTGTCGGAAGTGTACCCCGCCGCGTTGAAGATATACTAGCTAACCCAGAATATTTTAGGGCATTGTTTAGTTATATAAGTAATACTATAAAGAAAATTTAAGTAGTATAAGTCAAGTATACCTACTGTGTTAGACGATTGACTAATTTTCATTTTATTATTTTAATGTTATGGTTTTTTTTATTTTTTTATTCTTCTCTATTGTTATTTGATTGTCATAATGTTTATTAGAATATGTTTTGTGTATCCTTAAATGAATTTTAATTTTCTATGTATACGACTGAAGGACAATGTATCCATGGTCAAGAAATAAATTAAAAAAAAAAAAAAAAAAAAAAAGTCTTGACATTGACAAATCAACAATACTCGTTGCACTGAAAATTGTTGACAATCAAAGAACAAATGTTGCAGGTCACAACTTTCATAATTACAATATATACAAGATTTACTATCGATGAGTTTTAATCTGTACAAGTGAGAAGGTATTTTACAGTGTCCAATTCTTAACCTACAAATAGTGGTAATTAACTGTCTACCAAGGAATATCTTGTTTCTTTCAAACCAAGAAGACGTTGATGGTTTGTGAGTGATTTCTGCTAACCATTTTCCTTTTACTTGCCGAGTATAGCTAAGCGATATCTCCCAGCGCTTAATCATTAAGTCTTTGATATAATTATTCAAATCAGTATATGGCACAGGACAATTACAGATTACAGAATAGGAAGATTTTGCAAGGCTATCAACTAGTTCATTACCAAGTATACCCGAATGGCTCGGAACCCAGCAGAATTCAATATACAGGGCCTTGAAAGAAAGCTCATAAACCAAACTTCTTATTTTATAGATTGCATAGTGAGAATACATGTTCATATTTTTATTACAGAGAGCTTTTACCACACTCATTGAATCAGATAATATTAGAAAATGAGATTGAGTATAGTTATTGTAATTTTTAAGTACATATTGAAGAGCATGTAAAATAGCAAGCATTTCAGCTGAAAAAACAGACATATAGTCATTACATCTGAAGACTTTACCATAGTTATATATTTGATCAAAAAAGGCAAAAGCAGTTCTTTCTGGAGTTTTAGAAGCATCAGTATAAATTTTTATGAAGTTATTCTTGGTGTCTAAAAACTGTAAAAATTCAACTTTGGAATTAAATTTGTTTACATGTATAGGAATGTTCATATAAGTACAGACAAAGTCAACATTATAATAAGGATGTTGCTTAGACCAGAATATAATATCTTGGAAGTTGAAATTCAGAAATGTTATTGATTCAATTAGAGACATAGCTACTTTTATACTTTCATTATTATAGTCAGGAACATCAAAGTTATGGAGTAATTTAGAGATTATAACATTATCAAGGCTAATTAACTTCATAGAAAATTTGTCAGTGATATAAGATCTTCTAATAGTGAGAGGAACAATTCCAGTTTCAACTTCTAAAGAATTAATAGGCGAAGACATCATAGCTCCACAGATTATACGTAGAGCTTTATTCTGTAAGACATCTAATTTTCTTAATAGATAGCTGTCAGCATCATAGTAAAAGCTGCAGCCATAATCAAAATAACTACGAATAGTACTAATATAAAGAATTTTTAGGATTTTGGGATCAGAACCCCAATTAAGACCAACCAATGATTTCATAATATTTAGACCTAACTCGGCTTTTCTACAAAGATATTCAATATGAGGTTTCCAAGATAAACAGGAATCTAAAATCAAACCAAGATATCTAAAGCAAACATAATTAGGAATAATTGCATGGTCATAGATAATTTGAGGAGTATGAGGTCCATTTTTTGAGAAAAATATGGTAGCACTTTTATCAACATTAATTTTAAGCTTCAATTTATTATTTAATATAGAGCCTATGTGATGGAGGGCCTTATTCATAGTTTGTTCCCCTTCTTTAACACTCTCACATTGTAAATAAATAACTAAGTCATCAGCATATAATAAATATTTGACCTGAATAGGTATTTTAGACATAAAATTAATAAGGCTAAGTATGAAGATTAAAGGTGAGATTACAGAGCCTTGTGGAGTACCTTTATGGGATTTTTTAGGTCCATATAGTTGTCTACCTACCTTTATCCAAGTATTGCGACCATTCAGGAATTTGTGAATCCATTTCAAAATTAAACCAGGGACTCCTAACTTATATAATGTGTATATTAAATAATTTTGATCAATATTATCAAATGCACCTTGGATATCTAAAAAAACAGCCAAGGTAGATTTGTTAACTTGAAATCCATTTTTAATTTCACCTATTAAGCAGCTGAGATTGTGCAGAGTGCTTTTACCTTTACGAAAACCAAATTGAAGTGGAGGTATCAAACAATGGTGTTCAAAATGCCACTCAAGTCTATTCTTGAGCATTGTTTCAAAATGTTTAGAAAAGCAGGAAGTTAATGAGATAGGTCTATATGAGCTTATAGAGT
Source organism: Diloba caeruleocephala (assembly GCA_947459985.1). Taxonomy (NCBI): domain Eukaryota; kingdom Metazoa; phylum Arthropoda; class Insecta; order Lepidoptera; family Noctuidae; genus Diloba; species Diloba caeruleocephala. The sequence goes on along the minus strand of OX381627.1, from coordinate 5,347,762 downwards.
TTGGGTCTTTATTGGGCTTTAAAATAGGGGTTACATATTGAATTTTCCAACTATCTGGGATAGAACAAGTAGACCATAATGTATTATATATTAATAATAAAATCTTTTTAATATTAATTGGTAAATTCTGTATTACAGAGTAAGGAATAGAATCCGGCCCTGGGGATGTAACCTTTTTATTATGCAGAGAGACAATAAATTCATCAAAAGAAAATGGTTTAATTAACCAGGAAAATGACTCTTTACCAGACTGTGAGAAATAAGTGTTAAGATGGTTAAAGTCTGCATTATTAATCGGAGAAGTGATTTCATTTAGAAAAGCAGAAGCATATTCTGGATTGTGCATGAAGACATTGCTTTTACTTCCTTGGGCACAAGAGAACTTGAATTTACGTATATTATCCCAAATTATTTTAATGGAAGTTAAGCGGCTAAATGATGAACATAGGTTTTGCCAACTGGTACGTTTAGCTTCTAGTATAATTAACTTTTTTTCAGCATCTAACTGTTTATATATCAAATAGTTTTCTAATGAAGGATATCTTTTATAAGATTGGAGTGCTAACCGTACTTTCGCAACTGCTAACTCACACTTTTCATCCCACCACACAACTCTCTTTTGACGAAGATGGACAGTAGACTTTTTTTGGAATGTTAACAATACTGAATATAATAATTGAACAAATCTATTATAATCACCAATAGGATCATTAGTTAGAGTAAACGATGATAATGCTGTATTGCACTTATCAGCAAAGACATGCCAATTAATTTTGTTAAAGTTTATTTCTGAAATTTCAGGGACATCAGTAGAAACACATCTTGGGGTATCTGCAAAATATATCTCAGAAGTCTGATAGAAGACTTTGACAAGAACAGGATAGTGATTACTACTCATAGGATCATCTAATATAGAAAAGGCACAACTGGAACTGAGAGATTGAGAAACAAAAACTAAATCTAACACATTACCCTCTTGTCCGAAAGGAGCTAAAGTAGTTATATTATGGTCATTAATACAAATGCAGTTTTTATCATTCATGAAATTGTAAATCAAATTGCCTCTACTATTATTATTTTTACCACCCCAAGACAGATGAAGAGCATTAAAATCTCCAATGATTAAAAAAATTTCTGTTTTTATTTTATTAAAAGTTTCTTCCAGCAAATGAATACGAAACTTACCGTTAGGTGGAGGAGGGCAATATACACATAAAATATTCAAGTACAAGGAACCAATTTCAATTTCACACAAAATATTTTGAAAATTGTAGTCTGAATAGGTATCAATAATACTGTATTTATATAAACTTTTAATTGCAATGGCTACGCCTCCGTGAGGACGCTCAGAGTCTCTCCTGATAATATTATAACCCTTAAGCTTAAATTTTTTATTGTTACTAAGCCAGGTCTCATTAATTGAAATAATGTCGATGCTATCAGTACTGAGGTCAATAAAGTCATTAAAAACATCAAGTTTAGGGGAAATGCTTCTAGAATTCCAGTGTATTATGTTTAAATGTTTTAAAACTTTATCCATAAATGATTATGTATTGCTTAAATTGTGTATTAACAATTCTTTTATAATCTTGGATGTAATTGGTGCCCCATCTTTCTTAGAAATCAAATCTACAATTGTTTTTATAATGCCGTTTAATGTTGAATCACAGTTCAATATATCGCTTATAATAAATCGTTTCTGAGGTGAAGTAGTTTTGGTATTAACATTAGAATTCAAAGGGATATTTTTAGATGTTTTTTCATTAGATGCAAGTAAGACTGATTTGGTGCCTTTAATAGCTGAAGCATATGTTGTACCTCCCAAAATTCTATTTTTAATTTCAGCAACTTTCGAAGCTTTAAGGGGGCACTCATATGCGACTGCTACATGAGGTCCTTGGCAGTTATTACACTTAATTTTATCTTTTTGTAAACAATCTTTATAGAAATGATTACCTGCACAGATGGAACAAACTTGAGCATTTTTGCAAGAACCACTAGTGTGGTTGAATTTGAAACAGTTAAAGCATTGAACTAAAGGTTTAAAATATTCTCTTACTTCGAACCATAAATGTTCATAAGTAACATGACTGGGCCTGTTAATATTCAAAAAAGTTACCAGTACTGTTGGCAGACAAGTAAGTGAGCCGTCGGGAAGCTTCTTCTTAAATCTCTTGATACCTAAAACTTCACACCCAGGTGATTTCAAAGACGACAAAAGTTCAGTATCGGTAATTTCAGTAGGAACCTTGATGACTCCCTGACTTTCAATTTGATCGAAAGGTATCTTGACTGACCAGTTATATTTGCTATGAATGGATTTATTCAAAATGAAAGAGTTCGCTTCTTTTTTTGTTGGAAAGAATATCTTGATATAGTAATGACCAATGGGCTTAACGTACGTGTTAAGTGGAACCAAGTCCTTAAGAATTTTATTAATTTTAAATAGATCAATTTTTTCTTTGTTGTCCTGGAAAAGTAATACGGGATAATCTTTTCTGTTCAATTCTTCATAGGTGGGAAGGATGTCTTTGAATAAACCCCTCTTAGTATTTATGAACTTCGGTAACATCTTGGGAACCGGTTCATCTTCATGTATGCAAGTACTCTTCCGCTTTAAAGTGGTTTCGGAAGTAGAGGACTCCATGAGTCCACTACTAAATTCACTCATGGAATTAGAAAATAAGGGCTATAACTAGTTAATATAGCTCGAAATGAATTAAAATTATTTTATTTAAAAAATAGCGCCTTTTAATTCGACTTTCCCGCCCTTTTCATCGCCATAGCGTCTTGTGTTAAGCCTTAACAGTGTTAAGGATGTAAATATTCGATAAACATCGACGTTAGGCGGAAACACATCGATGATTTTAGATCATGTTAAAACCTCTAAAACATCGACACATCGATTGTATAAAAATATTATCGGAACATCGATATTTCCATGTTCCACTAGAGTCGATTTCCTAATTTCCAGTTAGTACCCACCCAGTAAGTAAGCTTCCCCTCAGTTTTCACCCCTACTATGAGCTACGCTGTCTCACACCCAATGCTACACATTTGTATTTTCATACATGCATTATTCATGTCTATGTGTTATACGTTTGCTATTCGGATGAGAAGTATATTTCCGTTACTCCATTGACTAAAGTGGGTAGTAATAGGAATTCGACTGAAGTAATTTAATAAAATTTTGGAAGAAAGTAATTAGCAAACATTTGTGCTGCGCAGCGACTTCAACGGCACTGGAAATATGTATGTTTAACAAAGAAACAGATTATAAGGAAAATGTCTGCGAAAGTATACATTTTTTTTTGCTGTGTGCCTAAACATACTGGAATTGTTTTTTTTCTTATTTGTTGCAGAATAAATACATTTAATAAATAAAATAATGTATTGTTTATTTTGGCGCACAAAACATCGATATTTCGGAAATGGATGTTATTATTATATATATATACATCGATACTTTTGCAGCGAGAATAACATCGATGTCAACATCTATGATTATGTAATAACTATCATTGTTATCACATTATTAAAAATAACGGTCTCAGATAAAGTTTCTAAAATCTTGCAAATGAGAAATATCTCAGGAAGGTCATACTTAGCTTGATCTTTTTGAAGTTCTGCCTTTAATTCATGCCATATATTTTTCAGCTTGGATATATGCATCGACATGTCATGTGAGGGATCTTTACGATAGCAAAGGGTATCCTCAGATGTGCCATCAAACAGAGTGTGTAGCTCATCCAGTCCCACACCTGCTTTACGGTTCGTAATCTCATCACTTTATGTAGAGTGGCATGGGCATCTGACATATTAGCCATTAAAACAAGCATTGCTGCACTGTCTGTCTCGTTATACAATACAATACTCTTTATTGTACACCAAAAATAACAAAAATAAGATCCAATGTAGAAAAAGACATGTACAAAGGGCGGTCTTATCGCACACGGCGATTTCTGCCAGACAACCTTGGGATAGACAGATTTGTAAGCGATAAAGAAAAGGGTAGTTCGCGGTGTAACAATAATTTTAAGTTAATACATAACATGATATTTATAAATGTTATTATAATAGATACATATAAATATACAAATATTATAAATAAATAGAAGAAGTAAAGGAGAAACTACATTGACAGATAATGTTCCTTGATTAGTCTTTTAAATATTGCTAGGGATTTAGCACGTCTTATTACCACTGGCAACACATTCCGTAAGCGGGCAGCCTGGACTGTTAAAGATTTTCCCATCTATTTGGTGGAATGCATTGGCATTTTCAACGTAAAATTCTCTGATGACCTTAAAGATCTCGAATGTGTGTTATGAAGGAACTTGAAACGTTCTTTAAGATAGCAGGGAGTGGATGGATTGTACAGGATACTGTATAGAAGATGAAGAGTATGAGTATTCCGACGAAAGTGTATAGGAAGCCACTTGAGCTGAGTACGATACTCAGACACATGATCATATTTGCGTAAACCAAATATGAATCTTGTACAGAAATTTTGGAGTCGCTCAAGTTTAGCAAGTTGTTCCTCTGTGAGATCAAGATAGCTGGTATCGGCGTAGTCAAGAATCGGAAGAAGAAGCGATTGTGCAAGCGCAGTTTTGGTGGAAATTGGCAGGAAGTTACGTAGTCTTCGTAAAGACCCCGCAGATGCGAATAATTTACGACTGACTTCCTGTATTTGAGGTCCCCAGGACAAGGTTTTGTCTATATATATTCCCAGGTTCTTAACTTTGTCACTTACTGGAATTATGGTGGTATCAAAGAGAACCGGTTGTAAACGGGTCCAGTCATCTCTTGAAGTCATTCTAGAGCTGCCAACAACAATGGTCTTCAAAGGATTCACCGAGAGTACATAGGCCTTGCTCCACTTGCTAATTTGTTTGAGATCACCATTTATGATGTGCGCTACTTCTGACCACTTATCAGGCGGTGCATGGGTATAAATTTGGAGATCATCTGCATAAAGGTGGTAGGATGAAAGAAGTCTATTGGAGATAGTATCTAATATGGCGAAGAGTAACGCCATATAAATTTTACGGATTATATGCTGTTATATGCTTGTACTGCTTTGTTATAAATAGCAATAGCTTCTGCGCATCGCATCACGTTATCCCCCCGGACCTTGTTCGCGCCGGCCCGTACCGAGAAATACGAGTAGTGACAAAAGATCCCTATAAACCCATCATTGACCCAGCAGTCCCTTGTGATTATTACTGTCCCAGTAACTTCCTGAGCCGAGGTCCGTGTCCCGCAGGGGACGCTGTCAGGCGCAGTTACTTAATGTAAAATAAAGCAAGGCTGGAGGCTATTTAATGCTTCATCAATTTGTCCGGTTAAGCATCTATATCCCTCTTGGGATGAGTGCGAGACACCCTTCATAAAAAAAAGATGCATTAGTATCTGGTTGGGTAGGTTCAATGATATTATATATTAAAAAGAAGTAGATATGTTACATGCGTGCCAAAAGTAAGAACCAAAACTCCCCCAATTGTAGCACCTCGCAATCAGTTCGCCTAGATAGCTATCTCTTTTACTGTTGTTATTTTTATATCTTCTTCCTCGTGACATAGTTGTGCAAGCAAGACTGTATTTAGCGCGCCATTTAATATGGACGTAACATATCTATGGTATAATATCGTTGGGATCTACCCAACTCTCCTTTAATTTGCCGTCTATAGTGTCCAAACTGCCAGAAGTACCTCTTAACAGTAACAATACCTTGCAGCGCCATGTTGACCAATTTTCTTTGCCTTCTAAACGACCAAATATCTATTTTGCAGCTTATAGACTAAGTGACATTTTGACAGGACTTATTAGAATTTTCAAAAATTGTTGCTAATTATTATTTTTAATACCCCTATACTTTAATCACAAATAATTCTTCACGCTCTGCTACCATGTTGAGAGTCCTCAATAAATCGAAAAATTTAATAAACGTAAAAGTAGGAATAATTCTTCTTCTCTTAGATTATGGCTTCTGTAGAGTACCTTTTTTTTTTATTTTATTGATGTCCAGTGGAAATTCTACATGGAACTTCCTTCACCCCGGGGAAGGGCGAAGGGGTATGCCGGACTCCTACCGGCTAAAACCACTGGAGCGGTCATCTTCGGCACCGTAGGGGGGCTCCAGGTCCTCGTAAGATCACACTAGAGTTCTGTAGAGTACCTATCTTCCACTATTTCACCTAATTAATATAAGTTGGTACTAAAAACCTCTTTCAACAAAACTAGCATCTGTTCCTGCCTTTATTCACTGTTTCTTATTTATTTCGTCACATCATCCATCATCGTCGTTTCTATCGTAGTGATCCAATCGTTCACAGTTTAAAGCGCGTGGAACATTTTTTTGACCCACCCGGTGGCTCTTATATCACCCGAGAGGGTTTATACCCATATTATTTGAATAACTCAATTGCGTGAAACACATACTCTTGCGTATATCTACTCTGTACTCTCCAAGCCTCCGATCCGATGCCGGGGCAACCGGCAGTGAACGCGTCCCTTAATACAGTATCAGAATATTTCCTTTTCTAATTAGTAAATTACCAGGAAAAACATAGGTACTTCAGAATTTTAAATCAGCGTGTATATTGTATCACTAATACAAAAGAATACGATTATTGTCAAATAAATTACTTTTGTTCAGAGTTTGGTTCAGTAATCAAACGGCGAACGCTCCCAATACAGATAACCTCACTTTTCCTGTCTGTCAACGTCAAGCACCCTAACATTCCGGGCAAATCGAATGCTTTTATTGAATTATAAACAAATAAGACTAGTTACACTCGGCAATTACTTAAAAAGGATGGGTCGGAAAAATCGTCACTATAACAAATTTGCCCAACGGAAACGAGATCGCAAAGAACAGGTAAAAAGGAAAGATAAGGTATCGATGTTGCGACTTTTAAGACCTGACACTTTAATCAAATTCACTTTTTTACACCAGTCGATTCTAAATTTGAAGCCATAGATTACTTACTTATTTTAAAACTCTATAGGATGCAAAAGAACTCATGTGTATGCGACATTTCAATTCTATGTATTTATTGATTACAAAAACTCCAATGTGCATGCTGATCAAACGTTGGTATCCAAAAAAAACTTGTGTAAACGTACGAGTTGTTATTAGTAACCATATTATCGGTATCCATAGTAATAGTAATAGTAATTCTTTATTGGCATAAAAATCGATTACAAAGTAGTGAGGCCCAGACTCCCGTGCTAGGTACAATAACTGTGTTACAGGAGTCAGTGTCATTTCCCAATTGTTGTGTGAGCAAATTATTATGCAATAAGTTTTTAATTAAATTAACAAAGCTTATCATGAAATATTGAAATAAAATATAAAATATGAATATTGTGAAGAAAATATGTGTGATGATTTATGACTGTGGTTAAGTGTATATGAGGGTGTTTGTGCTTGTGTATAATGCTTGTGGTTTTTTGTAATATCTATATTAGTAAGTATTCGGTTTCATAGTAGTCCTGCGTCAGAAGCTATGATTTAACCTTAGTTTTTATTTCTTGGATTGAAAGAGGATTTATTTTAAGTGTTATGTTAATTTTATTATATAAATAGATGGACAAGTACTTGTGTTGCCTTCTAGCAGATGCAGTGTGACATTTAAAAAATGGGTAAACATTTCGTGTGGTTCGTTTACTTATTATATCTTTATTGTATGGTGAAATAAGGTGCTGCTTGGTGACAGTATGTAAAATGTATATCTGCCTTACTGTTAGTACTTTACACTCCTCGTATAATTTTTTGGTGGGGAATTTGAAAGGCCTGAAAGTCATTACTTTAAGGACAGATCTTTGAGCCCTTTCGAGGCGAATCATGAGAGTCTTACACGCACCGCCCCAGACCCTAATACAATATCCAAGTACCGATTGTGCAAGCGCGTAGTACACCGTGCGTAATATTTCAAAATCAGCAACATCTCTTAGTTTTTTAAATATCCAAATTAATTTTCTAATACGTGCGGTAGTGAGGTCTATGTGCTGGCGCCAGCTTAGTCTTTGATCTAGTACAACTCCTAAATATTTTACAGTTTCTGATTTATTAATAGCTAGACAGGAGCAAGTCGTATTTTTAGGTGGTAAATTACATACATGTAATTTAACGTCAATATTCACAGGTTTACGATAGGAGAAACTAAATTGAATGAGCGTCGATTTTGAAAAATTTAGGGTTAGCAGGTTAGCTCTCAGCCAGTGGCTAACCCTAACTAGTCCCAGCTCGGTATTTTGTTTAACTTCCTCCCAGGTCTCTCCATGAAATACAAGTGCGGTGTCATCAGCATATGTAAAAATTTTACAATTTTCAATCGTTTGTTGACACAGATCATTAATGTAAATCAGGAAGAGACTCGGGCCGAGTATACTGCCTTGTGGTACGCCATAAACAACCCGGGCATCTGAGCTAATATGTCCTCCAATTTTGACTCTCTGTGTCCGGTCATTGAGAAAGTCTTTAAAAATCTCTAAAGCTTTTCCCCGAATACCAATCCGTTCCAGTTTGTCTACAAGATAAGGAATCGAAACGGTGTCAAAAGCCTTGGCTAAGTCGAGAAAAATACCTACGCATGTTTGATTAGCATCCAAACAAGATGATACATGATCTACCAGCTGACCGACAGCATCGTCTGTGCTCTTTCTCGCTCTAAAGCCAAATTGAGAATCTGATAATATTTTATTATGATCCATGAAGCTTATTAGCCTAGTATTCAGTACCTTTTCAAGTATTTTAGACATTGACGTGAGAACGGAGATAGGCCGATAATTCCCAAAATCGTCCTTCAGCCCACTCTTGTAGACAGGGCTTATTAGAGACTTTTTAAAAGCTCCTGGGAAAACACCTTGTGCAAAGCAGATTTCTATGAGTTTCGTTAGAGTGGGAACAATGATATGTCTAGCTGATTTAAGAAGCTTAGCAGGTATGGAGTCCCAACCAACAGCACAATCGTTGTTGAGGTTAAGAATCAGTGCTTCGATTTCCCGCTCATCTGGGGGAAGTAAGACAATTGAATTTAAATTAGTGGGTATGTCAAATTTATAGGATAATAAATCAGTAGGAGAAGATTTAGTTATGCTATCTGCTAGGTTTTTACCTATGTTTGAAAAGTAATTATTTATGTCCTCTATTCTATTAGAATTATTTGTATTTTTAATTAGATGATCTGCTGCTGTATTTTGTTTTTTTTGTTGTATTATAGTTTTAACCGCGTTCCATTTGTCTTTGTTATTTGTGTTTTGCAAAAGAGATCTTTCGTAATTACATTTTAATTTTCTCAGCAATGCGTTACAAAAATTGCGATATCTTTTATACGAAATTTCAAGCACGTGGTTGTCTGGATTTAATGAAAACTTTTTATGAAGGTTGTCTCTATTGCGTATGCATCGTAGTAATCCTGGGGTCAACCAAGGCTTAAGTAACCTTTTACGACTAAGTCTCTGATATTTTGATGAATTGACATCTATAGCCGTGGCAATTTTTTCAATAAAAAGGGTGGCAGCGTCATTTGCTTCAGTTTTGCTGTTTATAAATGAGAAGTCAACCGTCTCTAGATATTTAACGGCACCGTCAAAGTTTATCTTTGTCAAGTAGTCTCTATCACTTCGTTGACAAGATTGGCAAAGGTTTAATATAACGGAGGCATGGTCGGTTACTGAAGAATTACAAACAAATACTGTAGCTGGATTAGTCGTATTAAGCATCATGTGATCTAAGCAATTTTGCTTTCTTGTTGGATAAATGTGCCCTGGCAGAAGTCCCAATTCTGCAGTAATATTGAGATACGATTCAACTCTACAGTCAAAATTGTTTATCTTGATGTTGATGTCTCCAGTTAGCACAATATTTTTTGCTTTAATTGGACGTATTATTTTGTCTAATGAGTCCAGGAAATTATCAATACAATATAAAGATGGGGACCTATATACAGCTAAAATACAAGTGTCAGGATAAATATGTAATAACAAAAAGTTAGCGCCTACAGGTTCCGGTTCTTCCACTGAACATTTAACGTTTTTCTTGACATATATTACAATGCCGTCATTTTGGTTTAGCCAGAATTTTGAGGAAAAGGTTAAATACCCATCGATCATAGGAACAGGCTTATTTTCGCTTAGCCAGCATTCCGTAAGGATGATAATATCGAAATCAAAAGAAAACCTTGCTAACTGTGCTTGAAAATTATCGATATTTTTTTGTATACTGCAAATATTTTGGGTTATAATTTTTAAAGACGCCGTTGAGTTTTTTATCTGTGTATTACAATACTCAGTATCACAACAATATGAACTAGCCACAGAAATGTTATCGACATCGGTTAAAATATTATTTTTCTTATTAGTGGCCATTTATATATATATGGAACTTTTTGTGTCACTAATAAAATGTTGGTAATGAATCAGCAGAACTGTACGAATAGGACATATGGTCAGATAGTATGCTTGTGAGTGTAACGTTTTAAACAGATAAATATATTTATACATTGGTGTGTGAAAAATGGTTGTATAATAAAGTGTGTAGTGTAATGTGTGATACTGATGTGTAATAACATTATTAATATTTATGAATTGGTATTGAATAACGGACAAAATTATAATAGAAAACAAAATTAAAATTATTTTAAATAAGCAATTAACACGATTGTTATCAACTAGTCATTTATCTTGGCGTAAGTTGTTGAGGTCCTCTTCGTGTTCGATTAATATTTGTTTTTCACCTTCAATCCTTCTTACAAAGACTTTTCCAAAAGACGTCCAACAAAATTTATAAGAATAATCCTTCGCAAAGTTCCTAGCGATATAGTATAAGCGCTGGGCTTTGAGAGTAAGGCACTCGGATAGGTAAATAGGCTTAGATGGGCCCTCTATCTTAATATGGGAAGAGTTTAACTTATTACCGCTGTTGTTCTTGTTAAATTTGCGGACATTTTGTATGATATTCTCTTTAGTTGTTGTGTTGACGAAGTCCACAATGATTGTTGACACACCATATTTTTTGTTGACGCGGAATATATCTTTAACGTCTTGCCGTTGTAGTGGGACATCTATAATAGAGGCCGTTTCTGTAACCAATTTGCATAAGTCTTCTTTAGTTTCGCCTTGCCTTTTTGGAATGTTTCGCATTTCCATTTTTGATAGGTTGAGCATCCTTTCCAAATTTTCCACTTTATACTCAAGTTGGTTTATGTAACTATGGTCGGATTTTCGCTCAGCTTCTAACTTATCAGTCCTTATAACCATATCGTCGTATTGTTTTGATATAAATTGGATGTTGTCTTTTATTTCGACATTCTGTGTGATAATTTCCGATATCGCTTTTTGCAGCGCCTCCAACTTCCTGTCTGTTTGAGCTGTATGCGACTTAATCAACTCACGAATCTCCTCCAAACTCTCATCATGCCGTTTACGCTTCCGAGTTGTAATGTTTTCATTATCAGATAAAGTCATTTTCGAGGTGGATCCAGCTTTTGGAATATTAAGCAAGTTTTGTCCGACTACGGACTCTGAAATAGATTTCTTTGATGGTGTGCGGTTTAGTGGCATACTCTTTATTAAGTATTTAATGTTATGGAAAATAGCAGAGTAAGCCAGCTAAATGTTATATGTTAGAAAAAGCTTTAAATGAAAAAAATACTGTCAATGGAGTCAAAATTATGTTGCAATTTTACAGCAAATGCTAAAAAAATTAATTTAAGATCACAAAAAGCTATGCCCAGTCTTTGGATCGAACTCTCTATAATTTGTTTGTAAATCCTGTGGATATCTTTAGATATGTATTTTTGTCTGACTCACTGCAGATCGACGAAAGGTAGCAGTGCTGCGGCCTGTGACTCGCTTGCTGTTTACTCGTGTAATACTTTCTCGACGGTGTATTTTATTATAGCCGTACTTTTATCACTTAGTTCTTTTGATCGTATTATCAATTTACACTGAATTTCCACTTTGGTACTATTTTAAAATTAAAATATATGCAGAGCAAACGAAAAACGTTGCGTTGCCATGGAGACGGTTGACAGATATCCATACAATAATAATAATCTCTAACTTCAGAAAAAAACTTTCAATTTTAAAGAGTAGGAACCCTGGTATTCGTACAGCCCGACTAAAAGTAGGGGGATTCTGTAGTGGTGCCTATCAGGAGCCTTAAATATTTACCCAGTGGATTTATATTGCATAAGTTGAGACATGGTGATATGTGGTCCATACTCAACAGTGACGAAATGGCCTGGTGTCACAAAACCGATTGCATACACTCCATAAAAAATAACTAAAAGCAAGTTTAAACATTTAAATGAAATGTAATGGCTATAGATCAGGATTCATATCTATTTTTATTATGTTGCAATTCAATCAAGTACAGAAAGTATGAGACAGAAATGTAAATACACGTACAAATATGTATAAACATATATATCTATACAAATAAATAAAATTGAAGTGTCTGTTTGTAATATCAAAATAACAGCTTTTTACTAAATGCATATGAAAGTACATATAACAAAAAATCAATTTTTAATTTTTTTGTCTGTCTGTCTGTTTGTTCCGGGTAATCTCCGAAACGGCTGGACCCATTTTGACGGGACTTTCACTGGCAGATAGCTGATGTTATAAGGAATAACTTTTATGGCTACTTTTATTTTGGAGAAATAATTAGGGCCCCTGCAAAAAATAAAACCCTTGAAATCCAATATATATATTCTATGTCAAGTGTCTATGTCGAAGTACTCTAAATTTATTTTAAATTAAATGCGGGTGAAACCGCGGGTCCCATAAATTATAAAATTATAAATACGTACACATTATTATGGTTTGGCATGTTAGATCGGAAATCCAAAATGACTAAGGAAACTATACATTGACTTGTATCCAAACTTTTTTAAATTCTAATTGTTCATTTTTTGAGAAGTAAATACATTTTTAATTTTCTATAAAAGTTATAGTTCAGATGTGATACAAAATGTGCAACCAAAACCTCGCATGAGTTACAGAATAATTTAGGTCATGTTTATTATGATTTTACTTTTCGTTTCATATGACAATCATCTTGTTAAGGTAATTTTACCATAACACATCTTAAAGTAGCAGCGACAATAAGTACATAACCATTTCGTACCTTATAAAAATGTTTATAACATTGTTTATGTGTTTTTAGGAGAAAAATCCTCAAGAGAAACCCGCAGCGGACACTAGAAAACATTATGACGATATTGTGAGGGAAAATGCTGCATTTGTTGAGTATTACAAGGTAAGTCATGGGTATGGTTTGCGCAGTGGTTAATTGATTGGCTTGCTGCACTACGTGTTGCAGGTTCGATCCCTGCACAGAACAAATATTTGTAAGATCTACATATAGTTGTTTATGGTCCAGACCCAACACCTACACAATACAAGAACTTCAAGAGCTTATCGCCTCATAATGCTTTAAAAAATAGTTTCTAAGTTAACGCAATTAAAAGATTGGCCTTCCAAAGCTTATTTTCATATCAAAAGTCCCACTCTGAATGATCAGCAAAACCTAGGGTGACAGGATACTACTGAAGTCCAAAATTTTTGTTATTTTGACGATAGGAAGGTCTTTTAGCACAAGTAAACGTATGAATAGTCTCGAGTAGTGTCTGAATTAAGAATATAGCACCACTTCATCTCACGTGGATGCTTTAGGCAACTAAGGGACTCTAAACCAGGAGGTTGGGCAGCAGCATCATTCTGTGCTCACCAACCAACGGTTGTTTATGAGGTATGCCTTTGTTCAGCAGTGAATGTATAAATGGCAGATATGATGATGATAGTTCGACTGTTGACGAAAATTAATATACTGTTGAGGAAACCTTGGTGTGAAGAGTGCAAGAGTATTTACAATTTTCTAAAACTATGTTTCAAAGTAAGGAGTGAAAGAGTGTGATAGAGTGACAGATGTGAGTAGGTGCTAGCATAGTGTGACTGTTTTTTTTACGTTCTTCCACCCTAGTATTTCTCTTGTGTGGTGGGTGCGTGTACAAACATGAATTCCACAAACAATACAAGACCCGGAACAACTACCTGCAGATCATACAAATATTTGTTCTGTGCGGAAATCGGACCCACAACCCGGAGCGCAGCAGCCGGCTGTATCAGCCACTGCGGACTAGCTACAGCCTGTATGCTATCATTCATACTATAGTATGATTGACCTCATGAGGCTTGCATGGTCACACAGAGTACTGAAGCCTCAAAAAAAAAGATGTATGAATAAATCTGGAAATCATTAAAAGCTCGTGTGGTCTTATTGATAGGAAAACTTGTATTTACGGTTAATTCGGTTAGTCCAACAGTGTACTTAGCAAGCGCCCGCAAAATTAAGTTTGTGACATAAAACATGTAATGGTACGGATCCATCTACTCTCACTTAAACATCTTCTTTTTTATTACCTTGCTCACTCAAATCCGGACTTGAACAATTTTTTCAAAGTGAAACTATTAGTTTACAACGAAACATTCGCCTAAAGTGCGGCCCAGATAGTGAATGAGTTATATTGGTTTATATCAAATTTTGGATTTAGTGCTAAACTCGTCATTATCATTTCAGCCGAAAAACGTCCACTCGTAGACAGCATCAAAGCCTCAAAAATTGCCACAATGGGTTTGCGTTATGTGTTCATTCAGGGATTTGCCATAATCGCTACGCTTGGCAGATGGGTTGGCGATCGCAGTTGAGTTATTACTCGAAGGACGCTGCTGCCCATCCTCCAGCTAATCTCATAGTCGACTTTTATGACACCCACGGGATGAGTGGGGTGGTGGTATTCCAGCCGGCACCACAAGGCGCTAAACAGTTATTTTCACTTTATTGTAATAGGAATTTGTGAATAGAAGAAAGTTCTGTATGGATTTTTTTGCATCATAAATCAGTCAATCTTATTTGTATTTCATTTCTTTTCTAGTTCCAAAAAGTGTGCCCTGAAGAAGAATGGGACACCTTTATAAATGCACTAAAGGAGAATCTGCCGACTGCTTTCCGTATCACAGGTTCAAAGTGCGAGGCTGCTGCGCTGATGAAGATTGTTAAAAGCCAGTACTTCTCTGAGATTTTGAACATGAAGCTGCAGGTTGAAGGGAGTGTGGGGGAAGGGGAGGAAGTTAAGCCTATAAATTTGTCTTGGTAAGAGAACTATTCGTAGCTATAGCGCATCACATAGCTAGTAGAACTGGACATTAGGACAGAAAGGCTCCTCGAGTCATCGCTTTCCACTAAGTGAAATCGAGGTCGAGAGTGGACCCAGTTATGAAGAAAAGGGGGGACTACGCAGCGGGAAACTCAGCGTGGGACGGTCTTCAACTCTGTGGAGTCGTCGGATGCGAGTGCATATAACAGGTCGTTGTTTCAATCTATTGCAGAGGATTTTGTTCAGCAGTGGATGCCCTTCAGATGATATGATGATGAAGTAGTGTTGCAAAGAACTCAAGTCTTCGAGTCCTATATAAACGGACTCGGATGATGAATTACAAGACTCGACTCATTACAACAGGACTCGCAAGTCTAGAGAACTAAATTCTCCTGCGTTACCGCTACTAGACACCTGATGGCGCCACATGGAACAATCCCTAACATTCTGGAAGTTACTACGAACTGTAGTACAGCTACTGATGGCGCTACGTGCCTTATTTACGAAGAACTATCCGGAACACTATGAGTTTCAACACGCCTTAGTAACGCTACTAAACACCAGATGGCGCCAGGTTTCGCTATTGTTTACCGGATGGCGTAACATTTTATGGTTTTCCAAGTGATGTCCGGATTAAGAATATAGCACCACTACATTTCCTCCCGCGAATGTCGTAAAATGCGACTGAACAACACAGGCGAAAGGACTCTCAACCAAAGGGATGGGCAGCAGCTTCCTTTCTATGAAACAGTAGTCATACTGCGCACAGCAACCCTCTTGCCAAGTGATGTGAGTATTGGCAAATTCCTTCCAAAATGAAGACATAATTGTGGCAATCTATGGGAGAGGCCTTTGTTCAGCAGTGGACGTCCTTTGCCTGATATGGATGAGACAATTGGTTTTTGTAAAGCCTAGATCTCATCGCCACCATCTTGTTTCTAAACCTGTACGGTCATGTTTCTCATTAGTCTGACTAGCTTTGGACTCGACTAGATGTGTCTGTAAGGGGAGGATTCGTCTCGTCCGTAATGAGCTTTCATATGCCGGTGGCGTCGGGAGCCGTTCTTCTGTCTGTACTTCCGTCCAGTCTACTAGTTGGCGGGCTGATTACTTAAGTCGCAGACGCTTTGCAACAGGCGTAAATAGCTCCAACGCCGCTGTCAAACGTCAAAAACAGGCGAAGATCTCTGATGCGCCTCTGTCGGACAATCAATGAATTTAAAACGTTCATTATTTTTAGTTCCACTGGTGGCTACTGGCGCTAGTAACTATGCATCTTCCACAATAGCGACAGGCGGGCGATGCCTTACATAATACCAATTTTTTTGACGCTTTGCTACCGGCGGATCCTTGGCTGCGCGATAGCTGCTATCGCGTCTGCTGTTGCTCTTTTTAGCTGATCAGCCAGCCGGTTATCCCGAAATATTCACGACATTATCATTTTGGCCGAAGAAAGTCCACTGCTGGACCAAGGCCTCCACCTAAAGATCACCACAACGACCGATATGGGTGTGTTGTGTGCTCATTAGGGGGCTTTTGCCATAATCGCCACGCTTGACAGGCGGGTTGGCGACCATAATTGAGTTGTTAATGTTCTTGAAGAATGCTGCTGCCCATCCTCCGGCTAATCCCTTGGTCGCCATGACACCCACGGGATGAGATGGGTTGGTGCTGTTCGTAGCCGGCTCCACATATTAACTCCTTACAAAAGTTACAATATACTGTCTTCTTGCATCATAATAGAGTAGTAAATCGACAATTGAAAATACATAACTGTGTCCACAATACTCAGCTATTGTCCTAACTAATATTGTTCCTTAGGTACCCCGGAGGTTACGCATGGCAACTACGTCTGTCGCGCACCGATATAAGACGCAATGAAGCTCTCTACAAACTACATAACTTCCTGGTAGCTGAGACAGCGGCTGGCGGAGTATCAAGACAGGAAACTGTTTCTATGATACCACCAGTTGTGCTAGACGTACAACCACACCATAAGGTAACTTATTTATGTACGCGGACGTTCATATACACATTCACACGCTAGTGCCAGCACACTTAAGATAAAAAAAGATTTAGATTCATTTAAACCATTAACAGGCACTTACGAATAGTCGAGACTTGAAACTCGATGGTTACTCTTTTTAAATCATGTTATGTTACAATATTTATGAGTACATTGTTCTCTAAATTCAGGTTATGTGAAGACCTACATTAAAACATAGTAAAGTCTTACTTCTTAAAAAGTGTCGTTATCAAAAATATTAATAAATCAGGTGAATATAAAAAAATACTAGGTCATTAAAGACAGTTATATAATAATAATTTCAGATGAAAATAACTAATCATATTAATGTAAAAAAACTATAATATTAGTGTCACAAAAACAATCATATTAATGTTGCAAAAGTAATACTATGAATAAATTGATGTCTCAAAAATGTCATGTGATTGCATGTCAATAAGTCTTAAATAATTGCTGAGGGGCCTTAGGATGGCGCAGCGCCCCCCAGTGGGAGTTGAAGTCATCTAGTGTGATGGTAGCTGGGTTAGAGGCATTCGAGGGGAGGTGTCTAGAGCGCAGGCTCTATTACAAGAGAGAGTAATAATAAATACTTGTATTGAAAATATTTGTATCACTGAGCAGTAGGTCGATCGAAAAAAATTTGGACAATGCCGTTGGGCCTACCATGGTTTAAAAAAAAATGCCATTCATAATGAAACTTACTCCTGAAACACAGTGATTACTTACATTATAGACATATGTTAAATATATATTTATGTTGTATACTGGAGTCTATATAAACAATCTTACAGTATTCATTATACAGGGTGTCCAGTAAATAGCACGACATACTGCAGGGGATGAGAGCTTGGGTCAATACCTACCAAAAAACACAATGTATGTTCAACAAAATCTTACGGATTTTTTTTTCACCAATGTAGTTTAAATTTAAGCGATTAGAAAATTGTACTGGGGAAATTTAAATAAAAATTGTATTTCTTGTTTTCAAGAAAGTTTGTTGTTGTTTTTAGTTTTTAATAGAATAAAGACTTATTAATGAGTAAACAATATTAATAATAATAATAATAAAACCCCTCTGGGCAAACGTTATCTCACCATGGGATAAGGTAATCCTGGAGGGCAGATTAAAGTAGCTGCTTGATTTCTTCATACCTTATGATAAAAAGAAAAAGTATGTCATAAGAAAAAAAAAAAAGTATATTAAGTAGCTTACAGAACGCAGGGCAGTTTGTGGCGAGCTGAATGTGAGTGGCGACACTGCGTACCCAAATGCTCCAGAGAGTCGGTCAGGGCCTCGTCTCCGCTTGCCTTTATTGGTTGGTTGGAGTGGAACCCCATGAGTGCCCGCAGGATTTTCAACTCTGGCTTGCCTTAGTTGGCCGATCAGAGGGGGGCCGCCAGAGCTATATGCTCGGGGGTGGAAGTGTCTAATGGCGTAATAACGGGGAAACCCGCTCCGAGTCTTCGAGACGCGCGATGGTGAAACCGGTGCCGCACCTCTCTACACCCCTAGCCGCTTACACCGGTGTTGCTCCTTGTCGCCTGTAGTGGTGGCCATTTTGGGGGCCCATCTTGTGAGTGGCGAGTCACCGTCTGCCACAGAATTTCACGATCAAAGTTGAAAGGCAGACGCCGTTGTTCCCGTATTTATTAGTCTTTTTATTCCATGTAACACCCATTGCAATAGACCTTATCGTTATAGTTTCCATCTCATACAATAGCCTTACACCACCGGGGACAATCCATGACTTCATTTTATAGTGCAGCTATGGAGAGTCCCCGGTTGGTGTCCCATTACATTTTAGATTAAAATTCTCTAAAGGGCCTCTGCGTGTTGGACCTATGTCCCCGCGTAAGCCTGTCAAAAGACCGGGTTCCCCCTTACAGGGGATATAAACCCGTGAAAAGAGAGACAAATAATAATAATAATAAATTCACAAATAATTTGAGGTAAAAAAAAAACTAGAAAAGGAATTTTTCATTCATTTCATTCAATTTTTCGAGATGCTTAAAAATTTGTGTCACGGTAGAGATTTTTCGATATTTCGGAAAATTTTTTACTACTGTAAATCCGTAAGATTTTGCTGAACATATATTGTGTTTTTTTGGTAGGTATTGAGCCAAGCTCTCACCCCCTGCAGTATGTCGTGCTATTTACTGGACATTCTGTATATTTACTCACAGATCTGGTACTTTTGGACACTTTGGTTAACAAATGTTGGCTCAGCTGGTACCAAAACCCATGATGTACAAATTGTAAACTATTTTTTTAGGTTCTAGATATGTGTGCGGCGCCTGGGTCCAAAACAGCTCAGTTAATTGAATTTCTGCATGCAGACGAAGATAAAATGCCTACAGGTAAAAACTTTTACTTACTTGTACTTTACTTCACGTTTGGTAGATCTCTTATTACACGAGGCCTGCTAGGTAGGTAGCACCGTAGTGCCAGATATTCGCTGCTAAACAGAATTTAAACTTTAGACATGATTGTGCTCCGGTTAGAAGGACACTATAGCTAGTGAAATTACTGGGCATAAGAAACGAAATAACTAATGTCTCGAGTTGCGAGCGCAGTGTGGTGCCACGCAGGACTAGTCCTGGGTAGCATGACAATTGTTATGGGCAGGCATGACGCTTACCAGCAGGCGAACGACTTGATCGTTTCGCCACTATGGCGTACATTTAAAAACAACTTCCAATGTGAGGAATTGGTTGGTATGGTGTCCAGATTCATAATAAAAGGTAGACGGCTCAGAATACCACCACCCCGTCTCCTCCCGTGGGTGTCATAAAAGTCGACTAAGGGACTAGCCGGAGATTGGCAGCAGCGTCCTTCGAGTACATTAACAACTCAACTGCGATCGCCAACCCGTCAGCCAAGCGTGGCGATACCCCCCAATGAGCCCACAACTCACCCGAACCGGTTGTTGTGGTGATCTTTGGGGAGCCCTGTGTCCAGCAGTGGACTTCATTCGGCCGGAATGATCAAACACTCAGACCCGAAACAACTATCTGTAGATCATTCAAATATTAGTGTCGTGCCGCGTAGCGCAAAATGCCAAATGATTAATCACTGCGTCGTCATTTTTTCCTACTCAAAAGCCTCAAAGACTTTACCACTAACATCTCCCCCCAGGGTTCGTGATGGCAAATGACGTGGACAACAATAGGTGCTACATGCTGGTGCATCAGGCCAAGCGGTTGAATTCTCCCTGTATCCTGATCACCAACCACGACTCAGCTGTTATGCCGTCTCTGGTGGTAGCTGATGAGAAGGTATCTTCATGAAGCCTTCTGGAAACTGTTCCGAGAATGCCAAGTAATACTTGCATTTAGGATACACATTGCAATTAATTAGATCATGGATTACTTTAAATTATTAAACAGACACTTATTAAGAATATAGCATCACTCATTTTCTCCCGTAGATGTCGTAGACGGCCACTTAGGGTGAGATTCAGAAACAAGTCTAAGCGTGAACTTACGCTCCCATCTGTCAAAATTAGGGGCGTAAGTAGTGCATTTTGACAGATGAAAGCGTAAGTTCACGCTTAGACTCGTTTCTGAATCTCACCCTAAGGGACTCTGAACCAGAGGAAGATGCTGCATCGTGGAACAATAGCCAGACAGCGCTCACCAACCTACCTGCCAAGCGTGGCGTGACTAGCAAATTATGGGGAAGGTCTTTTTTCAGCAATGTACACACGGGTACACATCAAGCTATACGTAACCAGTTTACCCTGATCTCTCATCATACCGAAAGCCTATAATGCGAGATCAGCTTATACTGGTTTTACATAGCTTGTCGTGTGCTCGTTTTTTTGGCCGATATGATGATGACCACTTTTCACAAGCAAAACATTATCGTGCAATCTAATTACTCTTCGGCCTCTGACATTGGGTCCTCTTTTTTTTGGTCGTGGGGTCTGTGCTCCCTCGATAAGGCGAAGCAGTGTACCCGACTTTTGCCAGCTAAAACACTGGTTTTAGCTATCCTACAGCAGGGGGCCATGGCCCCCCAAAACTGTTGGATATACCTCACCCTAGACCTAATATCAACAATTATGTCTGAAATTCCCTCCAGATTAAAATCCTGGATCAGAATTCTTGACATGAGACACTGAGGGTTTCGAGGGACAGATTGAAACCCTGGATCCGTTCTTGTGCGGTATAGTCGTTCGGTTCAGCTGCGGCGCGTCCCACCCCGCGCCCCCCGGACTTTGGATGCCTTCTACGGCCGCCGAGTCGACTCACTGTTAGACATATTTCCACTGTGATACTGTAATGACCAATCCACCTGCAGAAGTAAAAGAAAAATGCGATGTCCCACTAGGATCTATCTTGATGGAGGTGACCGCTTTACAGTCACCCTCCGAGGTGTGCCTATAGGCGTGGCACCAGTGGGCGGCTCTAGTGTGATCATACGAGGACCTGGGGCCTCCCTTAGGTGCCGAAGATGACCGCTCCAGTTGTTTTAACCGGTAGGAGTCCGACATATCCCTTCGCCCTTTCCGGGGCGAAGGAAGTTCATAAAGAATTTCCAATTAACAAAAAAAAAAAAAGATCTACCCTGATGGGAAAAGTTTAGAGACATAAATCTCACGTGCACAAACACCCAGACCCGAAACAACTATCCGTAGATTATACAAATATTTGTTGCGTGCGGAGATCGAACTCGCGGCACGTTGAGCAGAAACCTAACTGCTTAGCCACTGCGCCAATTATGAGCTGATGTATGATGACCGTCTTTGAGGCTAGGACTATGAATAAAACATTATTCCATACAGAAACCTGGCGCAACGAAGCCGCTCAAGTTCGACCGCATATTGTGCGACGTGCCCTGTTCAGGCGACGCCACACTGCGCAAGAACCCTGACATCTGGCTCAAGTGGTCCACCGGTAACGGCAACAATCTTCACGGGTAAGCCCAAGACATTCTTGCGTCGTTGACTTCGATAGGATCAATGACAGTCTTTATTGACGTGTCTGTCTGTTTGTCCGTCTGTCACAGCCAATCTGCTCTGGATCTACTGCGCCGATTAAGTTGAAATTGTTAAAAGTTTTGGTACACATATAAATCTCTACGACCCAAACAAGGACGTGTAACGATAATAAATGAGTTTGGAATATGCGGATCACTAACGGAGCCAATTTGTAATTTCAAAAAATGTTTTGTAAACTGTTTCGTGTTATATCAAATGGAAAGGCTTGTTGTGAGAGTCACAGATATATTTTTCGTACAATTTGAAAGTTATTAATTTTGAAATAAATACTAAAATTAGATCTCTACTTAAAATTACGGGAAGACCTATAAGAAGTCTATGATCTTTCTAATAACATGGTTAATCTTTCAATATTGTGCGTACAAACTTACATTTGCAGTTGAAATGTATCGGATAACATGTTTTGCAACTACAATATTAAGTTTGTTCTTGGGATACATTATTGGCAAAAGACAGAATTCAATAATAGACAGTATATTCAGCAATTTCCCTCTTAAGATATCACATTTCTTATTCATCGAAAAGGTTCCGCTGTTTTTTCATTTGTCCATTCGTAGCCCTAAAATGCCTGCTACTCGTGGTATAATTACGCCCGTGACAACGACCGCTTCGCTAAGCCAAGTCAGCAGCCTATTCTAAAATTTCTCATCATTCAACATTTCGGCCGAATGAAGTCCACTGCTGGTGTGACACAGGCCTCCCCCAAAGATCACCACAACGATCGATATGGGTGTGTTGTGGGCTCATTGGGGGGTGTTGCCATAAACGCTACGCTTGGCAGACGGGTTGGCGATCGCAGTTGAGTTGTTAATGTACACAAAGGGCGCTGCTGCCCATCCTCCGGCTAATCCCTTAATCGACTTTTACGACACCCACGAGAGGAAATTAGGTGGTGGTATTCTGAGAATACCACACTGCAATTTCTCATAAACATACAATTTAGACAAAAAAAATAGTACTTTTTGAGCGTCAACATAACATAGACGGGTCCCAAAACGCCCACCTTTCACCGTTTCCTATTGTTTAAGCTGGGCGAAGAAACGAGGCAAACTCCCCAGCAACACGTCTGTCTGGTCACAGGTTACCCAGCAGCCTGTCCATGCAGCAGTATTTTCTTTTTAAGCAAGCTAGTGATGATACGAGCATGACATTCGCCTTTTGCTAAGCGTCATGCCTGCCCATAATAATTGTAATGCTACCCAGGATTAGTCCTGCATGGACACTGCGCTTGTCACCATTTTTTATTTTTATACTTTGAATAGACTTGCGTTTGACCACTATCTCACCTGATGTTAGGAAAAAAATTCCTTCTGTGAGAGCGTAATGCTCCAGAAGGAGGTCGCAGAGCGGGATCGGGAGAGGGCCGATCCCGCTCGGAGAAGGAGGACACGGAGCCGGGGTAACAACCGCCGCGGTGTCCGTGTCCAACACGCCTGAGCCCCCTGTCGTCTTATATGGCAGGGGGCCTTGGGGGTCGCGAGCGCGCTTATTGGGAAATCTGCGTGCTCATACCGAGCGACCCCCGGGAAGACAGCGGTGTGCATGTGGTCACGTACCGCTGTGTGCGCAGCACAGCGCATAGTGAGGCTTCGCGGGAATCCTTTACAATTCCCTCGAGAGATGCCTGGGGGGGGGGGTGGCCTCTTTACAGTCGCCTTCCCTCCACTAGAGGGGATGGCCGCCTTACAGTCATCCCCTCCGAAATGTGCCTAAAGGCGTGGCACCAATGGAGATCTTTCGAGTTCCTGGAGCCTCCCTACGGTGCCGAAGATGATCACTCCGGTGGTTTTAGCCGGTAGGAGTCCGGCATGCCCCTTCGCTTTTTCCCGGGGCGAAGGAAGTACATGAGGTATTTCCACCGGATCAATAAAAAAATAAAAAAAAGGCAAAGATGCAGTTGACGATGGTCCAGGCTTGCTTAGAAAAAACTCGTTCATTCGTGACTTGAAGATTCCCAGGATATAACGGCCGGAAACACAGACTAAGGCAATGGGTTCCACTCCTTAGTGGAGTCTTCGCACGAAAAATGTGGACGCAAAATGCTTCGTACGTATAGGTGGGATATCAACCATGTAACGGTGACGCAACGCCGTTCGTCTGGTTATCCAATGATGAAATGGACTTGGGGGAATAAAACGACGTTAAGACATTAGTTATTTAGTATGCCCAGTAATTTCACTACTTGTGTGTGGCAGGGTACTTACCTATCCGGATTCTTGCATTAACAGACCTTCCATCAATTACTACTCCACCCATTTATTTGTATTTATGAACTAGCAGGGAACCGCGGTTTCACTTTATGAACAAGCAGGGAACCGCGGTTTCACCCAGTTATTCCTTATAACATCAGCTATCTGACAGTGAAAGACCCGTAGAAATCGGTCCAGCCGTTTCTGAGATTAGAGGGAACAAACAGACAGACAGACAAAAAATTTAAAATCGTTTTTGTTGTTGTAGTTATCGTATATTTATCGACGGCACGGTTGGTGCAGTGGCTGATACAGTCGGCTGCTGCGCACCGGGTCGTGGGTTCGATTCCCGCACGGAACAAATATTTGTATGATCTGCAGGTAAGTTGTTCCGGGTCTGGGTGTATTGTGTGTGGAATTTGTGTTTGTAAACGCATTCATGACACAGGAGAAATCCTAGTGCGGGGAAACGTTTAAAAAAAAAAAATTGTAAAAAGCTGTTCTTTTGACATTACAAACAGACACTTCAATTTTATTTATTTGTATAGAGTATAGATAGGTTCGCTTTTGACCTCTATCTTGCCTGATTCAAAGCGATGGATAAGATTAAAGATAGAACGATCGCACCCAGAATATGCCTATTCACTCTTAATTTAAAGATCAACGGTTTATAGTTCCTGGTTGTCGTTGAGGCCCAGGTCCGAGGCCTTTGGGCGTCTTGAACAACTTTGAGTTAAAGTTGGCCCGCACGAAAGAACCATTAGTCGCATTTTATGATACCTATGGGTTGAAGTTGATATTTCCAGAAGTATTCAAACACCAATATTTATAATTCCCAGCATACAATACCGCGTCCTGAAGCGCGGGTGTGAACTCCTCGAGATAGGAGGTAGGCTGGTATACTCCACCTGCTCGTTCAACCCTGTGGAGAACGAGGCAGTAATACACAGGGTGCTACAGGAAACTGGGGACAGCTTGAAACTGGTGGATGTATCCGGTACGCTGCCTGGTCTCAAATTCCATAAAGGTAAACGATTTTTTTTTTACTTAACTAACTAACTAACTGTTCTCATAATTCAAGAGAAAGAGAAAGCGGGGCTCATAGCACTCGCTGATCGGTAAATGGTGCGTGAGGTTAGGCAACGCTTGGTGCTGTCAGTCCATAGATGAGCGACCGCATTGTGGTATTTGAAATGAGCGTCTTAGTGCTTCGGAGGGTACGTTAAATCTTCGGTTCTGATTGTTCTCATTAGATGGCAGTCGTGAAGCCAGATGCCTTTGAGCGACCTGAACAATTTCTGACGCAAGGCAGGCCACAAACCAAAACAGATAAAGGGTTGATTGATATCAAGAGAATGAGTCTCGGGTGAGAGTGGTGTCCGGGTTTAGAATATTTGACGGCACGGTTGGTGCAGTGGCTGATACAATCGGCTGCTGCGCACCGGGTCGTGGGTTCGGTTCCCGCACGGAACAAATATTTGTACGATCTGCAGGTAGTTGTTCCGTGTCTAGGTGTATTGTGTGTGGAATTTGTGTTTGTAAACGCACCCACGACACAGGAGAAACCCTAGTGTGGGGCAATGTTTAAAAATAAATAAATTATATAGCACCATTCCATCTCCTCCCGTGGATGTCGTAAAAGGCGACTAATGGAATCTAAACCAGAGGGATGTGCAGCAGCGTCGCTTCTGTGAAGCGGTAGCCATACACCATTTAGCCGCACATAGCCGTTCACCAACCCGCCTGCCGTGTGTGGTGAGTATTGGCTAATACCCCCCAAAATTATGACACAGTTATGGAAATCTATTAGGGAGGCCTTTGTTCAGCAGTGGACGTATAGATATGGCCGCTATGATGATAATGATGATGACGAGCAGCAGAATTCTCCCGTATGCTAATAACAACATAGTGCGATCACCAATCTCACGATCAGAGGGGATGTTTACGTGCTGATGACATGGTAGATATGAAAATGACAACGAATTTCTTCCCCAGGTATGACATACTGGCGTCCTGCGTCAAAAGACATGGTGTTCTACGAGAAGTTCGAGGATGTGCCAGAGAAGTGGCAGACCGTGGTCCGTCCGCAGATGTTCCCGCCCAAACCAGAAGACCTGGCTAAATATAACCTGGACAGATGGTGAGTTAAACTTTAATTACCGTTTTCTATGCAACATCATCATCATTTCATCAGCCAAAGGATCAACGGTGCTGCTGAACAAAGGCCTCCCCTTAAGATTTCCACAGCGAGCGGTGCGGTGTTTTTCTATGCAACATGGTGAGAAAGAAAGAAAGAAATATTTATTTCTACGTTCCAAACAACACACTACACACATAAAATAATTAATACAGACGAGATATATTTAGAACTTGTCCGTGTGGTGTCCGGATTAAGAATATAGCACCACTCCATCTCCTCCCGTGGATGTCGTAAAAGGCGACTAAGGGAATCTAAACCAGAGGGATGGGCAGCAGCTTCCTGTTCTTGTGAAGCTGTAGCCATACTGCGCTCATCAACCCGCCTGCCAAGCATGGTGAGTATTGGCAAATACCCTCCAAAATAATGACACAGTTGTGGAATCTGTGGGGGAGGCCTTTGTTCAGCAGTGGACGAATAAATGGCCGATATGATGCCGTGTGGTGCCGGCTCAGAATACCACCACCCCATCTCCTCCCGTGGGTGTCGTACAAGTCGACTAAGGGATTAGCCGGAGGATGGGCAGCAGCGTCCTTCGAGTACATTAACAACTCAACTGCGATCGCCAATCCGTCTGCCAAGCGTGGCGATTATGGCAAAACCTCCCAATGAGCCCACAACACACCCATATCGGTCGTTGTGGTGATCTTTGGAGGAGGCCTGTGTCCAGCAGTGGACTTCATTTGGCCGAAATGATGATGATGATTACATTTAAAACTAAACAAAAGCATTTTCTGCACACTAGCGGCGCACAATTATTTTAATTTAATCATAGTTTTATATAGTATAAATTAATATTAAGTTGCTTTAGTAGAAATTTAAATCTCTTGCCAACACTCACGCACTAAACAGAGCTGGCAATTCTGTATTACTTTTCTTTTTTTTTTGTGAATAATGATAGGCTGGACTCGAAAATCCTTTGGCGAGGTACTTTATTAAATTGCGTGAGTGTTGCAATAAAAAAAACAAAAATATGTTTTATACTTTGGTGTTAATGTTATGCGCGTCTCTATGGTGTTCAGAAATAAATACTTTTTCTTTCTTTCTTTCTTTCAAAATCTTACTATACCACAAAAAAAAAGTAAAAAGAGAAATAAACATAAATAGAGGTAGGTAGCCCTAAAAAATATTATTCGCTTAGAATAATTGTTCTCTATGAAATATGAATGAAATTATTGTTCTTATGAACAAGTGACGACAAGTTATTCGCCTGATGGTAAGCATCATGGCTGCCCATAACAATTGTAATGCTACGCAGGAGTCATCCTGTGCCACTGCGCTCGTCATCTGGAGACATCAGTTATTGAGTCTCTTATGCCCTTCTAACTGGTACACAGTAATGTCCAATACACTTCTGCTTAGTGGTGAATATCTGTCACTGGGGTGATATTCACTGAGCTGGTTTCTAGTTATAAGATACCTTTTTTATTAGCCCGGTGGATCATGTACTCTGTCCACCCTGGGGAACGATGGAGGGTTATGCCGGACTTCTACCGGCTAAAACTACCGGAGCGGTCATCTTCGGCACCAAAGAGGGCTCGATACGATCACACTAGAGCGCCCATGTGTACATCTCGGAGGCATTGTATAGGATCCCCCAAAGCTTTGCTGTGCTGCTGCACACGGTGGCACATGACCACATGCACACCGCCGTCTTCCCGGGGGTCATTCGGTATGAGCACGCAGATTCCCCTATCTGCGCGTTTAAGAAACTAGTAAAGGATCATTATCTGTCGCTTTAAATTCTACTATTCCATTTTGACATGCTTTTTACATGTATTAGTTTTAAATTCATGTGTATTTATATAGTTTAAATAGTAATTATTCATTTAGTTTCATGTATTTAGTATAGTATATAAAAATATTTATTTATATTAGTATGTATAGTTACACCTCAGACTGCCTCCCTCATAAGTACTTCTATCTACCGTTTTCCATCCTAAGGTTGCCTGGAAGACATCGCGGATAGCGATAAGAGGCCGTCTATTGTATTTTACTTCATTCAAAACTTATGTGACTATTTTATGGTGTACAATAAAGAGTATATAAATAAATAAATAAAATCCGTCTCCACAATGATACCCATTTATTTCTCCAGTATAAGAATTCTGCCCCACCATCAAGACACGGGTGGTTTCTTCGTAGCTGTCTTTGAGAAGGTCGCTCCCCTTCCGTGGGAGAAGGATCAAACGCCGACAGAAACTCCAGAAGAAACTCAAGAAGAACGAAAAGAACCGCCCAAAAAGAAGAGAAGAATGGGAGGGTATAGGGAAGATCCGTTCGTGTTTTTCTCAGGTAAACTGTCGATAGCAAATAGTTTCATAAGTTTAGTCGTAGTATCAAATAGCACCACTCTGTCTCATCACGTAGTAAAAGGCGATTCGTAGAAGCGTTCCTCAAGAACTTTTACAACTCAACTGCGATTGCCAATCCGCCTGCCAAGCGTAGCGATTATGCCAAAACCACGAATATGGACGCTTTGGGATCTAAATATGATCTGATCTGATCTGAAATGATGGTGACGTATCGTACATCATGTGCTGTTCTCATAACATTTCAGTTCTGTGAGAGAGATGAATGATAATGTTCTTATTAATACGTAATATAACTGCATGTGTATGTGTTTTTCAATGAATAGTGCAAGCCAGTGGTTTTTAAAACTGTGATTCGCGGCCTTCAGGGCGTCATAACGACTTGCTGGGGGGGCCGCCGTCGCAAGCCGTATTAAAGTAAAAAGCATGTACAGGGCTCTTGATTTCTCGGTTAGCAAAGCGAGGCTTGGGGGGATCCTTTACAATCCTCCCCGAGAAGTACCTTTTTACAGTCGCCTTCCCTCCGCTAGAGGGGGTGACCGCTTTACAGTCATCCCCTCCGTGATGTGCCTAAAGGCGTGGCACCAATGGGCGGCTCTAGTGTGATCTTACGAGGACCTGGAGCCCCACTTCGGTACCGAAGAACACCGCTCCAGTGGTTTTAGCCGGTAGGAGTCCGGCATACCTCTTCGCCCTTCCCCGGGGCGAAGGAAGTTCCATGTAGAATTTCCACTGGACACCAATAAAAAAAGGTATAGAAAGAAATCTTAATAGAAAGAAAGTTAGATATGTTGTGCTTCATATCATATAGTTCTGTGGGAATGCCAGAATGCTTTTAGCTGTATTCAAGAATTGCAGCAGCAGAGCAATCAACAGTGATATACTTTCTAGATTTCAATATTGCCATTATCACTGACTGCCTCAACTCCAGTTGAGGCATCTCCAGCCTATGGTAATCCAAAAACTATTATTTCATGCTGTGAACAGTTTTATATCGTATCTATATGTGTACATCTTAACAATTTGTGCGAGAAGAAAATAGTCCCTCTTAAGATGGGCAGAAAAACTGTTAAGGCTTTCACAAAATTTGTTACCCCGGTACTGATAACGAATTTGCTCCCAAAATTCAGAAATTCAAAATGCCCGATCCTGTAATTTGAACTCTCGAGTGCAGTTTCATCCGATTCAAATAGTTTTTTTGCATTTTGGCCGCTAAATTGAATTTGCCATCTATTCTATAACAGACACTTCTAAAATTGAAGTGTCTGTTTGTAATGTAAAAATAACAGCTTTTTACTAAATGCATATGGAAGTATATACGGTACCTATAGCAAAATAACAATTTTATTTTTTTTGTCTGTCTGTTTGTTCTTGTGTTGAAACGGCTGGACCGATTTTGACGGGACTTTCACTGTCAGATAGCTGACGTTATAAGGAATAACTTAGGCCACTTTTATTTTAGAAAAATGAGTAGGGTTCCGCGCGAAAACTATAAAACCCTTGAAATCCAACATATATAGGTATTCTATGTCAATTGTCTATGTCGAAGTAATCGAAATTTCTTCTAAATTAAACGCGGGTGAAACCGCGGGTCCCAGCTAGTTCCAAATATAATGCAAAATATTTGCATTTTAAGAGCAAGTTGGTAATCAGCGACCGTTAAAACGTGGGGTCCAAATGTCATCCGATTCAAATAAGCGTTTGCATTTTGGCCGCCATACTGGTTCCGCCATTTTGAATTTCTGCATTTTGAGTGCAGTTTCGTGATCAAGGACACCGGAATACCCTAGGGAACTGATTTTCTTGGAAATAGATCGACGCCGCCACGAAATAATTGCGCTACATGGCGTCAATTGCATTTAATAAAGTAAATAAATAAATTAAAGGCAAAGGTATACCCCTAAAAGCATTCATCATCATCACCATATCAGCCAAAGGATGTCCACTGCTGAACAAAGGCCTCCCCCTTAGATTTCTACAAGGAGCGGTTACATGCCGCCCTCATCCAACGACTTCCAGCGACCCTCACTAGGTCGTCTGTCCACCTCGTTGCAGGTCGTCCCACGCTGCGTTTTCCGGTGCGCGGTCTCCACTCAAGAACCTTTTTGCCCCAACGGCCATCAGTTCTACGAGCAATGTGCCCCGCCCATTGCCACTTCATTTTAGAAATTCTTTCAACTACGTTGGCAACTTTAGTAACTAAAAGTTTTTTTTTTTACTGTTTAGACAGTTTTATTTATACCTCATATCTATAACAGGGGTGTCCAACATACGGCCCACAGGCTACATGCGGCCAGCGAGCGAGACAAAAGTTAATCCAATTCGTGCTTCGTGTTTCACTTTTTGTTCACATTAAATATATGTTATAACTAGCTGGGACCCGCGGTTTCACCCGCATTTAATTTAAAAGAAATTTAGAGTACTTCGACATAGACACTTGACATAGAATATATATATTGGATTTCAAGGGTTTTATTTTTTTTGCGCGGAACCCTAATTATATTTCCATAATAAAAGTAGCCTAAGTTATTCCTTATAACATCAGCTATCTGCCAGTGAAAGTCCCGTCAAAATCGGTCCAGCCGTTTCGGAGATTACCTGGAACAAACAGACAGACAGACAGAAAGACAAAAAAAATAAAAATTGATTTTTTGTTACATGTACCGTATATACTTTCATATGCATTTAGTAAAAAGCTGTTATTTTGATAATATAAACAGACACTTCAATTTTATTTATTTGTATAGATAAAACAATTTTAATTTAACTAAAAGCATTGCTTATATAATATTAGTTTGATTCCAGGCGAAAAAGAAGATGTATTCCCCTCAATAAAGGACTTCTACGATCTCAACGCCGAGTTCGACCCCACCTGCCTTCTCACAAGATGTTACGTGGGCAAGAAAAAGAACATCTATCTGGTATCACCCATTGTTAAAGATGTGGTTACAAAGAACGAAGGAAGTATCAAGATCATTAACACTGGAGTCAAAACGTTCGTTAGATGCGATAATAAGAACATGGTGTGTCCGTTTAGGTACGTATATTATTATAATAAAACAATTAAAAACGGATTAAATCGCGTGTATTATTGATTTTTGTTTTTCCTGACGTTTCGAACACTTTGCAGGGTTCGTGGTCGCAGGATGACTAAGGTGACAAGCGTCGTTACCGATTTAAAAAGTTATTTTATCTACCGTACAAAACCAATCAAAAGTTGTTTCGATGCACGCAGTAATCACTCACAGTGTCTTGATGTTTTTTAGTGTGGTATGTTGTTTGAGATTTTATTAATTTAATAACCGGATTCCAAACAGGTGGTACCTGCCAACCATCTTCTCTATTAAAATTAGGATGTTTTTTAATTTCAATAGCCTCACGAAACATTCTTGGTACATAACGGTTCTCTTTCGCGAGGACTTGAGGATGATCAAATCGAAGAAAATGGTTGGGTTTGCCTAAGGCATGTTCACACACTGCGGGCTTTGTCGTGCGTCTATGCTTGACGTCAGCTATGTGTTCTTTGATTCTGGTGGCTATACTGCCCTATGTATGACAACCCACAATCCCAGTCAAAGTGTTCGAAACATCAGGAAAAACAAAAATGAATAATACACGCGATTTAATCCGTTTGTAATTGTTTTATTATAATGTGTAATAATCGCGAAAACCTAAGACATTACTATACGTATATTATTTCCACATTATGCATAGTTTTAGCTTCGCATTTCAGCCGAAAGAAGGCATAAGGCCTTCCTTCATAGATTTCTACAACGACCTGTATACATGCCGCCCGCATCCATCGACTCGCAGCGACCTTCACCAGGTCTTCTGTCCCACGCTGTTTTCACTCGAGAACCTCTCTGCCCCAACGGTTCTACGAGCTATGTTGCCAGCTAGCATGTCGTTTTCGTGTGGTCCCTGGCGAAGTACAGACCACCCCTCTCCGCCTATGGTTATCGTAATAGGCTAGTAAGGGTTGATATCAAGCAGCAGGATCCTCCCGTATGCTAATAATATAGTACAATAATTAATCCGCTTGCTTAACGTGGTGATTATAGCAACGTGCCTTATGACTATGCCGTGTGGTGCCGGCTCAGAATACCACCACCCCATTTCCTCCAGTGAAGTGCTATATTCTTAATCGGGACACCACACGGGCTATCATGCTAAGGAAGAACTTTCCTTAGTAATTATTTCAATATTCTTTTATCTATATCCTAATTTCATTTCTAGGTTATCCCAAGAGGGTCTTCAAAGTATAACGCAGTTCATTGGCCCGAAGCGTCGCCTGCGCATTCTGAAAGAGGATCTAGTTCTAGTGCTACAGAATGACAACCCCAGCAAACCGCCAGACGTGAAGCTGTTCTCTGAGCATACTCAGGGATTGGTTAAAGATTTTGGTGAGTTGAGATTTGAGCAATACCAACCTGTTACCTGTCCCACTGTAGGGTAAACGCCACTTTTTGTACGCACGGCTTCATATCAAGCTATTAATTTCCAATATAAGCTGATCTCGAATTGTATAGGCTTTCCGTATTATGAGAGATCAGCGTAAACTGGATGAGTTTAGCTTAATATTGTTACGAGCCCCGGGTTCGGGATAAACTAAATTTACCAATAATACGCCTTATAAACAATTGATTATTTTACACAATATCACTTAATAATCACTTGTAGATTAACCTCTCGGTATTTCACTGTTCTTCACTAAACTGAATTGTCCCTCCTTTCTTCGCGGCATTTATATATATGGCCCGATCGATACTGCGTAGAACTTTCCTGAAGGTTCGTTTTCTCGAAGTTTCTAAATAATGTGCAACCGCTACTAGGCACCAGATGGCTCCACATGAAACAATCCCGAACATTCTGTAAGTTACTTAGCACGTAGTACGCAGCTACTAAACAACAGATGGCACCAAATTTCGCTAATATTTAATGGATGGTGGAACAATGTGGCACGTGTGGAACGTGTGTACAGAGAAGGAAGAGCATTAATCACCACACTTGCTCAATAAGTGTTGTTTCGGAACTTTAGTATTACAGCACACTTCTGACCAAACTCATAAAGCTGGACCATGGTCTTTAGTTTCCAAAAAAGGTTCCCATTTCTTATAATGAAATCGAAAATTCTAGAAGATTTATTTTCCATATGTGAAGGGAATATTAGCGTTCTATCCAGAATGATGTCTAATTCCTAATTATACTCGACTTCATGCAGTTGAACATCTATAATACTATAAGATGGAGGTATTAAATTTTCCTTCTGGGGAAATTTGGATTGAAATGTCAGATTCGAATGCATGTTATTAGCCATGCATCACCGGTGCAATTTATCTAGGTCTCTGAAGCAATGTGACGGCTTCATGCGAATGACATTTACAAGGGCATTTCTCCTCTGCCGTGTGGTGTGTGGCTACGAATAGCACCACCTGTGTCACCTGCCGTGTGTCGTTAAAGGCGACTATGGGACTATTCTTAGCCAGAGGATGGGCAGCAGTGTCCTTGGAGTACATTAACAATTGAAGCCTTGGTTCCACAGTGGGACGTTCTTTGGCTGATATGATGATGATGATGAACCTTTACGCGCGGTTGAAGTAAAACTTCTGTGATGTTGTGGCTATATTACGTTTAAATAATATAAGTATTATCATCAATAATAATAAATATTTGTTTATTAATTACGTATTTATTTTTATTGTTAGTACTTTTTGAGTATTCCCGCTACATTTTTTAATATTATCGCTACATTTATTACTCGTAGTCGGGGCTTAAAGCAGTATCACTTCAAAAACAAAAAATTAACATTGCAATACACATTACCATTAGCTAGTTACCTACTAGCTAAATAAATAGGTAAATTTTCTTTTTATTATTATTATTACTTGATTTACTTTTAAGCAACCGGAAGCTGCGTCTTAGAATACAAAGAAGAAGATCAGGAATCGAACCTGGAGCTAACGCTAGTCGGCTGGCGTGGGGTGCATTCTTTACGGGCTTACACCGCTACCCCAGACACAGTCCACTACTTGCGGTTACTGGGAGCCGACTACAGCAAATATGGTATGCCATTACTTATACACCATTACCTGTACTGCACAATCCGTGAGGTGGCCGCATGAATACAGCATCACTCCCTCTTCTTCCGTGGGTGTAGTACAAGGTGACTAAGGGACTCTAGACAGAGAAATGGGCAGCAGTCCCTTGTGCGCTAACCAACCCAGTGTCATGCGTGGTGACTACTAGTATTCCCCTCAAAAAGACGACACACGGTCGGTAGGTCTTAGTTCAGCAGTGGGTCCTTTGAGTGACATGATGATGATTTTCGACGGTTACATACATTCAGAGGGCCTAGAACGAATATTTTTACGTATCGCTACTGTGAGTGAATTTTGAATCGAAAATACTTGATTCGCACATATTTTTTATTTAAACTGAAGACTTTATTCATACCTATATGTAATACGAATTGTGTTTGTCGTATAAATTTAAACGAAAATGCTATAGAATAGTTGTGTTTTCGATCCCAAATTGACTCACATTAACGTTACGATACGAATGCTTTTCGCAAGTTTTATGTATCCACACTTACAACTATTTTTACAGGCATAGCCCAATGCAATAGCGTACAACAAATCTCAATTTTTTAAATCTTATTAGGTATAACATATTAGTACCTGGATGACCGAGCTTTGCTCGGTATTTTCGTGTTACTTAACAACGCCATCTGCTGTTGTGTCGTTAAAGCAATTAGTTGCTCACAAAAAATAGTATTATTATTCGCCAATAGATGTCAGGAAGAGTCATATTTTTCAGTTGAGACTACTCAAACGCCTATAAAATGACATTTTCTAAAAATGATTCCTAGCTAGATCGATTTATTGCCCCCGAAACCCCCTATATACTAAATTTTATGAAAATCGTTGGAGCCGATTCCGAGATTCCAATTATATATATACAAGAATTGCTCATTTAAAGATATAAGATAAGATATACAATGTTTTCTTTGTGAATTCACTCAATGTGCAACTAAATATGTCTGTGTCCTTCGCTACGAGGTTGAGAGCGCGAAGTGCACGCAGTAGTGGCGACTCGCTCAGCAAGTTAGTTCGACCGCGCGGCACGGCAAGTTGTTCGTGCTTGGCCCTCTGATTCCTCGTGGCGCGTTGGGAAGGCTGTTGAGTGTTCTTGTCTACAGGAGGCTTACCATGAGCTCTTAATACGAGTCAATTGAAGACCTCAGCTGATTTGTTTTGATTATATGTACATACGGCTACATGTCAAGCTATACATTTTCAGTATAAACTGGCCTTGCATTGTATAGGTTTTCCGCACGGTCCGAGATCAGCCTATACTGGAAATTCATGCTTGATATGTCGCCGTGTGTACATATAATCAGAAAAATCGGTTGAGGTCTTCAATCGACTCTTATTAAGAGCTCATGGTACTGTATTGTGTTGATACACTACTTATAGTTGTAAGTTTTTGGTTCTCATCTACTCTGCTTATTGTAGCCCATTGCTAAGCATGTGCGGTGTGGTTCTCGGCAAAGAATAGACCACCCCTCTTCCGATGGGTGGATGGGCAGCTGCGTCCTTCGAATACATTAGCAGCTCAACTGCGATCGCCAACCCGCCTGGTAAGCGTGGCGATTATTGGCAACGTTTATGACACTGTCATATTTTGATCGCGGATCATATATGATAGTGTTATATGCACTAGGGGCTGTGTAGTAAATATCTAGGCAACAGGGAGTAATACTATTGATTCTATCGTGCTAAGGATGGCGACAAGTCGATAAATATTTAGAAATTATCGATTTATCACATTGCCTTAATCGAAAAGTATGCAGGTGGATTTATGATAGGAGCATCGTTTTAACTCACCGATATGATACTCCCGACATCCTCTTGATATAACCCGTAGTTACTTTCTATCACACCTATAGAGAGCCACGCGGCCGTTGTTTGTATGTATTCTAATGCCACAACGCTATGAATCCTTCTAGATGTAAACAAATTCAAGAAAGCGTCCGATGTTCCGGAAGCCGAAGCTGAAGCAGACGCAGATTCCAGTGACATCACGAAAACTCCGGTCGCCACAGAGTCTGCTAGCAACGCAGCAGACGATGAAGTAAAAAATGGCGGCGACACAGATGTACAGATGACAGAACAGACAACATAGTGAATGGCAGTATTGTCTATAATCTTAAGTAATATAATATTTTATATTATTAAAATTTATTTGACTTACTTTTGTCTTTTTTTGTACTAATTAGTGACGAAACGAGTATCGAGTAAGTCATTCGCCTGATGGTAAGTGTCACAAGCGCGACAGGACAGGCGCCCATAACAATTGTAATGCTACCCAGAACTTGTCCTGCGTGGCACTGGCACTGCGCTCGTTCATCATATCAGCTAAAGGACGTCCACTGCTGAACAAAGGCCTCCCCACAGATGACCACAACGAGCGGCACATACGCCAACCAACGACTCCCAGCGGTCTTCACACTTATAATAATTGCTTAGTATTCCACTTGTTCTTCACTTCTTGCTGTCGTATCGCAGCGTAAACTGGCGGCCTTCCTTGGCGGCCATATGGGTATATATGGGCCGATCGATACTGAGTAAAACTTTCCTGAATGTTCGGTTTCTTGCAGTTTCTAGGTAATGTGCTACTAGATACCAGATGGCGCCACAAAAAACATTCTCGAATATTCCGTAATTCCAGTCGTAGTACAGCTTGACTGTACGATCTACCTAATTTCTCCTCTTTTTACAAAATAGCCCTGCCTTGTTTACCATCTTCATCAGAATGTTACCTCACCCGTGTCTGTCCACCTCGTTGGAGGTCGTCCCACGCTGCGTTTCCCGGTGCGCGGTCTCCACTCGAAAACCTTTTTACCACAACGGCCATCAGTTCTATGAGCAATGTGCCCCGCCCATTGCCACTTCAGTTTACTAATCCTTTTAGCTATATCGGCAACTTTAGTTCTACGGATTTGCTAATTTCGTTTATTTTTTTGAATTCATGTTCAATTCATTCATTCATTCATCATTCATATAATACACCAAGATCCGGAACAGCTACCTGTAGATCATATAAATAATTGTTTCGTGCGGGAATCGAGCCCACGACCAGGAGCGCAGCAGCCGACTGTATCAGCCACTGCACCAACCGTGCCGTCGTCATTTCTGATTCGATGTCGTAGAGTTATATACGATATACCAAGCATAGCTCTCTCTAGCTCGCTGAGCTGCGCTCGTTACCTCAAGACATTAGTTATATATTTATTTATCTTCGAGTACATTAACAACTCAACTGCGATCGCCAACCCGTCTGCCAAGCGTGGCGATTATGGCAAAACCCCCCAATGAGCCCACAACACATCCATATCGGTCGTTGTGGATCTTTGGGGGAGGCCTGTGTCCAGCAGTGGACTTCATTCGGCCGACATGATGATACACTTTATTGTACGCCACATAACAAAAACAATAGGAAATTCAGAAACATGGTCATATTTGGGTAGCCCAAATATGAATCTTAAACAATGGTGGATGGATCCCATCTTAGGGTTCTCGCCGAAGCTAACATCTTACGACTGACTTCCTGTGTTTTTGTGTGGTTTACCAAGTCCCAACTTTGTGCTCCAGTCACATATTTCTTTTTAAACACTAATGCTTGACGGTGAATATTTGATACTGCCTGATTTATATGGACCACATTTATTAAAACAAGTTATAATGTTGCTATTCGAGCACTAAACACAAATGCTTTTAAACGATTTTGTTACTGCGGCACGTGTTCATTGTTTGTGTGCGGATTCGTAATAAAATGTGAAAAAATAAAGGAACCAGTCTTTTAAAAACAACGGAAGTATAAATTAAAAAGTATTTGTATATGTGTATATATAAATGTTTGTGTATTTATATATCCATATTGTGTATAATCTTCCATTATTTATATATTTAGTATAGTATACGTAATTCAGTTATTTCATTATGTATCTGTGTGCACCATCAACTGCCGCATATATTATCCAGTTAAGTATTTCTCCATCCTAAGGTTGCCTGGAAGAAATCGCCGAGTGCGATAAGGCCGCCCATTGTACTCTAAAATATACTTATAAGCACTACTGTTTTTATTACCTTTAACGATTGGTGTACAATAAAGAGTATAATAAATAAATAAATAAAAGCTCTGTAATCACGCCTGACCCCCACCCAACTTGCCGTGTGGTGCTGGCTCAAAATACCACCACCCCATCTCCTCCCGTGGGTGTCGTAAAAGTCGACTAAGGGATTAGCCAGAGGATGAGCAGCAGCGTCCTTCGAATACACTAACAACTCAACTGCGATCGCCAACCGCTATCGTTTACTGCTCTAGTGTGATCTTACGAGGACCTGGAGCCCCCCTTCGGTGCCGAAGGTGACCGCTCTAGTGGTTTTAGCCGTAATAGTCCCCCTTCGGCCTTCCCGGAGCGAAGGAAGTTCATGTATAATTTCCAATGGACACCAATAATTAAAAAAGGTATCGTTTACAGACTAGATCATACATTCATCATGTTTTGTGACAGTCGGCCTCGAAAAAGCACTAATAGTTCCGATGATACAAAATCCTTAGAAACAGGAAAATAAAAATGAAATTAGTAATATAAAAAACCGACCACGGCATACCGATAACTGTGGTGTTATGTATTTTGTAATAAATGAAGTCGTTGTCCGTTCTTGTAAGGAGGTAAGGATGTGCATAAAGGCCACGAAGGACAAATTTTCAAATTTTTCATTTGGGTCCTTACCCAAGTTCTGCCATACTATATTTCTACACATAAAGGTTAGACATTTGGGAGAGTAGGTATGAGGTTCAGCCTTTTATTTTGGTCGTGGATAAAACCTCGTGGACTTCCTCTGCCTAGATTAGGCCGGGGGGCGTGCCAGACTTATCTGCTAGAACCCCACGCTGTTCCTTCTACTTACCTATGGCTGGGGATGGGGAGTTAGTCATTGAAACGCACGAGGTTCAGCTTACAAAATTAAAACACGTTTTGTGTTTAGTAACCCTTTATTATTTCTTTCGCTTCATTTCATTCGCATTGTTAGCGATAACAACCCTTATTACCCTATACG
This sequence comes from Diloba caeruleocephala, assembly GCA_947459985.1. Taxonomy (NCBI): domain Eukaryota; kingdom Metazoa; phylum Arthropoda; class Insecta; order Lepidoptera; family Noctuidae; genus Diloba; species Diloba caeruleocephala. The sequence goes on along the minus strand of OX381627.1, from coordinate 5,307,739 downwards.
TTATAACCTGAATATGTAACACAACACATTCAGGTCGACATATCATCATTTTTCAACAAAATATTTTAAATAACAAAATAGAACCACAGTAATGAGAATATAGAATAAGAACTTGATTGGCTAGTTTTGATCTCCATGGCTACAGATGACGGCTATGGGAGGTCAATATACCCACTAAATAAGTGAAGAAGATTGAGTTAGAAGACACTAGAAATATTGCCTTACCTTTCCAATAAAGAAAGGAACATTCATTTTTACCCGACTGCCGCAGAAGGAGTGTACCTAAAGTCTTTCGAGTGTATGTATTGTTAGCAACACTAAGTGAAGCTACTTTGGATGTAGGGGGGAGGGGGTGACGATTATTGCAGAGGAGCAACCAACCGTGTGGTGCCGGCTCAGAATGCCACCACCCCGTCTCCTCCCGTGGGTGTCGTAAAAGTCGACTAAGGGATTGGCCGGAGGATGGGCAGCAGCGTCCTTCGAGTACATTAACAACTCAACTGCGATCGCCAACCCGCCTGCCAAGCGTGGCGATTATGGCAAAACCCCCCAATGAGCCCACATCACATCCATATCGGTCGTTGTGGTGATCTTTGGGGGAGGCCTGTGTCCAGCAGTGGACTTCATTCGGCCGTTAGATAGAACCAACCGCTGCTAATATGATGATGAACCAACCCTTTCTTGAACTCTCGAGCGAGCTACATCTCGACCATTTTTGTATTAAAACATCTAACAATTAGTAATAAAAAAGTGAATAGGAGCCGATTACACTAAGAGGCCGTGCCGCACAGCTATGCGTCAGATTGTTCACGGTTAAATTCCTGGAGGTAAATAAAAGTCGTTTTAAAAAGCGCGTGCGCACTTACAAATCATTACTCTGGCATGGTTACAAACAAAGCTTATTCACGACCTCAGGCCTTCGGCTAAGAATGTATGTCCTCTTGAATGCAAGAGACTTTACAGGCTGTACAACAACAGCTATTATTAACATAATGGAAAAAGATTTTCTGCGAATCAATGTTGGCTTGCTTATTAGTTCACGAGCATTTATATAAGTTGACCGGACCATAATATAGGATGGCGTACCCGCTAAAATGAAAACCTTTTATACGTACATAACGATCAAAACTGCCAAACAAAAATTACATGTAGGAAGGAGTAACAAAACACTTAAGTTAGGTATAATAGATATTGAAAAGAGGTAATATAATATAAAAATCTTCAATTGACTCTCGTTCTGAAGCTACAGCTACACGATTAAACAAAATAGCCGTAGAACTTCAAAACATGGAGCATTTTATCGAGATCGATTCAAAAATATATTTACATTCGCTACAAAAACAAATGCAAAAACGTATTTGTTCCAGACATAAAAAGTTGAATGTAATAACTTTCTAAAATGCTTTTCACACCATCGCTCGGTCTAAACGATTTTAATAAGATAATATTAATTTTAGCTACTAGAACATAGAGGCATCATGTAATGATCTTTCAAGATGACAGCCTGAGCAAAGTAGTTCACTAAGATTCATGATTTTTCCTAGATAACATAGTTAATATATGTAATAACAAAGGTTGTCTGGCAGAAATCGCCGTGTGCGATAAGACCGCCCTTTGTACATGTCTTTTTCTAAATTGGATCTTATTTTTGTTATTTTTGGTGTACAATAAAGAGTATTGTATTGTATTGTATAACACGAGGCTGAGAGAAATGGTTCCGCAAGGATTATATTAGGACCCTGACTATTTGTTACATTACTGAAAACTGCTCTGAGTATTGTGCTTTGGTGTAGTGAGTTTTGCAGTGGACAGGTTCGTAGACCAGGAGACATGTATTGTATGATAGGTTAATGTAATCTATAAGAGATACTTTGTCAAAGTGTTGTTTTTAGAAATTTTAAAGCGCTTGAAACTCGATCCCAGCCCTGCTAATGGAGATTAGTCGATCTCAATAAAATCTTCAATATACCAATCGCAGACTATATAAATTAAGGTTACCCTAGAATTAAAACCTCTGTATGAAAAAAGTAACTTTATATAAGGAAGAAAATACTGCACCCTATAAAATTGTATTTGTTTATGTAACAAGTTTCGAAGTATTTTCGATAATGCATACCTCCATATACTTTACGGCGTAGGTTTTCTTTTGAAAAATGTAAGTAAATAAAAATAACCAAAATTGCAAAATAGGTACCCTAAATTTGTTTTCACTCTATGGCGACTTATAATATGTATATTACTGCAACAGTAAATTTTTGAAAGAAAGCAATCTGAAGTAAAATTTTACAATCAGTCCAATTAGTTACAATAATACTTATTTTTTAAATACCTTTAAAGAGCACGGGCAAAATTCAAGTGCTTTTATTATTTTAAAATAGGTAAGAACTCTTTTTGCGAAAACCTTTTAAGACAGCATATTTATTTCAAACTACCGAGGCCTTAAATACAAAAAGAAACGAACAAATATTGTGTCCCTGCCTTTCTAACTATAATTGAATAAATTCAACATCACTTGATCCAGCCCAATATTTTATATTAAAAACAATATTTTATGACTCAATAAGTCATAAAATATTTATATTATTTGCAATAAAATATTGCATAAAAGACAATTTAAATTTACTATCAGCTGATAATTTCGGCATAAAGATTGAGAGAGCTGATATTAGCTAATTTAAATTTGACCAAGAGAACAATAGTAATATGACAAAACTATCGGGTGATGATAAATTTGCTGCGTGCGAAGGCACTTTACTTGAGTGTACGGACAAATTATAATTAGACGTGTAAGTGTAAAATAAATACACACCGATTATTTAATAGTAATGACTGATATTAATAATTACAATCAATTAAATATTACCTATTTCTTGTGGCAAGACAGTTAGGTATTTCTATTTTAGCTACAAAACAGCAGATTTTTAATAAACATACAATAAAACAAAATCTTATTTTCTTTATTTCTCTCATGAGTTCCTTTACAATTTCAATATTGATAAAGTATCTCCTTGCATAATAACTGATTTGATATCCTACCTATTGCACCGAGCTGAGTAATGATTTATTTTTATTTATATCGCTTCATTATGACCTATTATGGTCTAAGGCCCACTAATGAGAAACATAGAATAATTGGATAATATATAGTGATCAATAAGTAGAAAAGAAAAAGGGCTAACAAAGAGTGTCATCAGTCAAATGGATTCGTAAAAATATATGTACATAAACTTCATTAACTTAAAAATATATAGGAACAACACAATAGTGTAATTGAACTCCCTGTACTTTAAATCTATTTAGGTAAGTTAGGTACGGGATTACTTTCGATATATATATGTTATAAATATTAATTTACTTATAATTACGCCATCCCAGTAAAAATAATGACACATAAGACATGGATGGTACAAAACCTGCTAAGCTCTTTGCGTCTCTGTGAAAGTATAAGTTAAAATAAAACTTTGGCTGTTAATTTATAATTAATACAAGACTCTCCTCATGCAATATCGTTATGATACATAAGATATAATTGGTCTTATGTGCACACTCTTCCAACTGGAAATGTTATATTATGTAATAACTTATCTACTTTACGTAAATTCATTAGAAAGGCCCAGCATAGGATTTTTTATTTATTTATACGAAGGGGATTTTAGGAACTGGAAGAAGGATATTGTCAAGTAGAAGTATACATTTCTTGAGTTGTTTGTAGCAATGATAAAGTATTATAATATCATGTATAAAAGTTGGATTGGACTTATTTGAAGTGAAAAAATTTTATATATTAATTAGTTTCAAAACTGCATTATATTCAATAATAATTATATATAATGTAGTTTTAAAACTGATCCAAAAGTAGTATAAATCTTAAATTCTTTACATGGATGACATTATTGTGTTCGTATTTGTAAGGCTTGATCAGTTTAGTAATAAAACTATAGCGTCAGTCGAAATAAATACTTTAAGATATAGATTTTGGTGATAAATAGGATAAGAAAAGACACAGTGAAGAGCTTGGTGATGCTTAAAACTATTTTTATGATGCATTGATCAATATTCATAACATTTAGTGTTACATACCAACAAAAATATTATTTAATCTAAAGAATCATATCAAATCTGAAAGACATATAATTGATTATATATAATTGACGGCACGGTTGGTGCAGTGGCTGACACTGTCGGCTGCAGCACTCCGTTTCACGGGTTCGTTTCCCGCACGGAACACATTTTTGTATGATCTGCAGGTAGTTGTACCGGATCTGGGTGTATTATTTGTGGAATTGTGTGTCTGTAAACGCACCCACGACAGGGGAAACATTAGTGTAGGGCAAACGCTTTAAAAAAAGGAATTATTATAAAAAAATAGAAGAATGCAGAAATATTCGCAATAGAGAATTATGAGGACTGACTTGACTATTACCAATATCGATGAAGAATATTCCAGGAGAAAACTGTTAAAGAGATATCTGGAACTTAAGAAAAGAGAAAATGCTGTTGGGAGGTTAAATGATCGTTTTAAAAAGCATTTAACCGATATTAAAACCTTTTTAAAGCCGAAAATTTGAGGATGAATTTTAATGGCTAGGAAAACACAAAGTATAAGTCTATAAAATGTATGAATATTAACCAACACAACAAAGCCAATGGCTTCTTATAATTAAAATTACAACTATACCAACAACTGAGAGCCCACACGGTTATACCATTTTCAATGTACCTCGATCCTTTATCACAGTGGGTGATGTGGTTTGCCGAAGCTAAAGTTAATTATAAGCTTATTATTCTAACGTAAGATTTAGGAACGTACTGACAGGCAAATAGAAGATATTTTGATAAGAAATACTTTTGATTTAAAGCAATAATTAGAAATATTAGGTAAAATTTGGTTGTGCTTTGAAACCTAGAAAGAAGTACTGCTACTCCTTTTTCTAATAAAAACCGCTGAACCTAAATCAAGTAGCCCTTTCGTAGGCTGACAACTTAGCTATTGGACAGTTTGTAATTTTATATTTCTATAGAAATTTGGAATACCGATTGGTAGACTGTTTAAATTTTGTTTCTTATAGACAAATATATGTTCTCTCTCCACGATAATAACTACGACGCTGTTTTATTTTTACACATTGTTGGAAGCTATCTCGGTTATTATCTTTACTGTAGTTAATCTTTATTTCTCTCATAAAGGATACAGTGTTAATTGCATTATCAGTTGATATCGATGGGGAATAACCATTAAGAGAGCTGGTATCTGTACTGGATCTGCGACTTGTATAACAAATAGGTACATGTTAACATTTAAAAAAATAAAAAGATAAACTAAATTTCATACTGTCAGGTTTTAAATATAATATTTTGACTCTCATTATGCACGCAGGAAATTAAGAAACATAACACGTCGCAAGATAGCTATTATCAAACGAAGACATATCTATGTTTGCTTGAAATTATGTTACCTATAATATCTACGTCTGTTCAAAAACATACGACTGTGCAAAAAACATTAATAGATCCAAATATCTGTAGTAAGGATACGAACCATACTCGAGAGGTCGTACTCGTACAATTATCGTTTTATCAACAAACAACTAAGCTTCCATCTCAGTTTCAGATAAAGTTATCCGAAAGGTTTACGAAACAAAAGTAAAACTATATGTAACTCTTAGCCACCTTTAGATATAGTGAAATAATTTATTATAAGAGACGTCGAAATCGTCTTAAAAAGAAAATTAACACCCATCATTTTTATTGGTTGACTCAGTCAATATATTACATACAGCCCAAGATATTGCGTGACGATGATAAATACCTACCTATAAAGACTGGACCGATAAACAAATTAAATGGCACGGTTGGTGTCATGTCAAGCGATTGGCTTTTTGCGGTAACAGGTAGTTGTTTCGGGTCTGGGTGTTTGTGCATGTGAGATTTATGTCTTTAAACTGTACCCACGTCAAAGAAGATATCCATTGTGTGGGGCAACGTTTTGAAAATACCCATAAATATACGGTCACCAGTTTTTAGTTACCATCTTTCTTACAGACGTTTCCAAAAATGTTTTTTCGGCTTTTGCAGTACAGTACGAGCCAAAGTAAAAAATATTCTATGACTAGAAATAGCGTTCTTTGTTTTTATATTTCATTTTATCAGAGTATAGTTGTTGAAACGAGTTTATACTTGTTATTGATTGGCTAAACCAGACTTATTCAGAATATAGAAGCATAGCCTGACAATACAAGGCTCCGAACAGTAGCACTGAGAAAAATTAATAAATATTTGTAACACAAGCAAACAAAATAACAAACGAAGTATAGGCATAGGTATATACAGAAAAGAAAATGATTTGCAAGATATTCTTAAAAGACAAATAGAGCGACGCTAAAAGACATGCAGAGAATAGAAGACACAGATCTGAATCTAATTTCTTACGTATGTAGGTATCTCCTACGCTAAACTATGACTAATCCTTCCTAATTAAACTTAATTCTACACAAAATATTAAGTGAAATCTATGTAAATCCATCTGACTAAATGATACGCTTTTCAGCAAAAATACGAAATCGTTTCGATACATATATTATTACTATTATACTTTCGTCTAAATGAAAACTAAAAGCTTCCATAAGGTGTGTAATACTCGGATGCGATGTCACTAAAATGGTAAGAAATAGATTAAGATGTAACTGCAGTACTTAGTAGATCTAGATTTTGCTAGATCGCTGCTATAAATGATTAATTACAACTGGGTATACAAACAATAGTACACTATAAATGCGGCCGGTAAAATACGATAAGTCTAGTTACACGTTATTAGTAAGGAACAAAATTAAGGTTAATATGTAATATACATATGTAAATATAAATGTGTTAATTCTGTAGATATTGAATTCAATTATAATTCGTATTTCTTAACTAATCCCGATTTCCCCAACATTAATTATATTACAGGAATTTCATTTGATAACCTTATTAATATTGCACAAACAAGACGCTATAAGACATCAAAACAGTGTAATATTAGAGAGAGGGCCAGTTCCACCACTTTATAGCATTTTATGGAGGAAAGCTCTGGCCAGTATAGTACGCGCATTATACCTCTCTGAAATACACAACAAGTGGCTACGCAATAGAAAGGTAGTTAGGTCTAAATGGCTTGCGGGGCAGGCAGGAGCCGAGTGCTTGTGGAATGCCGAATGAGACACCAATCGGTGACGTTCGCGCAGGTACGGCTAACTTCAGAGAGGCACAGTTATAATAATAATAATCTTCTATTCAAGTAACAACGACTAGTATTGTATTGTGTTAGTAAAAAAATTCTTATCGACTATGTTAATACCTTAGCTTAAATACTAATTACAAAGTATCGTATGTGAAATCCCCGTTACAAGCTTACCGAGGTGGAAAGTTTGTAGCAGCGGTTCACATACGGGCAATCGAGTCTGCTTGCGATACAGCGCAGTACAATGTTGGGCTGGCCCGCACACGGCGCACCAGGGAGGCGCATCGTAGCATAGAAACAATCAACGCGGGCTTTTGCAACAATCCCTGATGCGCTGCAGAAACACCCGGCACGTATAATGCGCGTACCACGTATATTTTGTTTTAACAATGGTAATATATATTATAAAGAAGTAGTAAAAACCAAGCCTCCTCCAATTGTAACACCTCGCAACCAGTTCGCCTAGATATCTATCTCTTTTACTCATGTAGTTTTTGTATCTTCTTTCTTACAACATAGACTGAATTTTGCGCGCCATTTTATATGGACGAACATATCTAATGGTATAATATCATTGTGACTTAAAGATAATTTTATACAAGGAAAGTCTATGGCTGCAAGTACTACACGTTTTGTATACTGTAAATGCTGTAAATAGTGGAACAGTCCCAAAGTGAAACAATGAGCAGTCTAAGACGGAATCCATATTTTTGGACGGTAGTAATGGACTATGAAGCAGTGCTTTAGCCTTAATATAAGTGAAAAGTATAGCTTCAAGTACTTAAATTATCGAACGTGGTCTCCATAATTCTTATACGTATGTTTCGTATTTTTATTTGTAGAATAATATTAGTTCTTGGCACACAAAATAAATAAAGGTAATTATAATAATAAGTTGGTAAATAATAATTCTAGTTTCTATAGCTAAATTACGATCGGAATCGATATCAGAGTATAATATTAATGAGTTGGGACCATTGTTAAATATAAATGCTAAGCAGTGAAAATACTAACAAAATCCATTATATTGAAGAATATATATGTAATGTAAAGATTGTGATTGTGTGTGTGTATGATAATTGTAAATTTTTATTGTTAACATGAGAATTGATTATCCAAGAAAGTGCTTATACGTTGAACAGATTTTGTAATACTTAAATTATTTCATGATTCGTTGGAATATTTATTTTCCCATAATTCTTAATGAATTGAGCCAAAAGATTGATTCATATTAAATTTTTCTAAAAATAATTCAGTTAATACTTGAGCGCAGTTATGATTAAAACTCTGTAACATCTTCACTTGATCGATAAGCCAATCTTTAAAAAACATCTTAATAATCTTCAGTATGTTTCAATAAATACTGTTCATTTAAATCATCATCATCATCATTTCGGCCGAATCAAGTCCACTGCTGGACACAGGCCTCCCTCAAAGATCACCACAACCACCGATATGGATGTGTTGTGGGCTCATTGGGGGGTTTTGCCATAATCGCCACGCTTGGCAGGCGGGTTGGCGATCGCAGCTAAGTTGTTAATGTACTCGAAGGACGCTGCTGCCCATCCTCCGGCTAATCCCTTAGTCGACTTTTACGACACCCATGGGAGGAGATGGGGTGGTGGCATTCTGAGCCGGCACCACACGGGTAAATTTCATTTCATTTAAATACTGATTTAAAAATTGATTGAACTTAAATACGTATAATATTTTTCTTCAATTTGTATTTGCTTTCCTGTACAAAATCATATAACCACTTTCCTTTAATACATAATTATTGTAAATCAAGAAAATAGCTTAAGATAGTTTCCACGCAAAGGTCAGGCCATTATTTGAAAGTATTGTAAAATATACTGGAATATAAATCGGCTGGATCCACTTATTGTACGAGGGAATTATAAAAAAAACTTACTAGGTCTAACCTGGGTACGGATTGGTTTCTGCATATATGTTTGGCAATGATTATTTAGGTATGCACGGCTACATATCAAGCTATATATTTCCAGTATAAGCTGATCTCGCATTGTACATGATTTTCTTACGATGAGAGACCAGCTTAAACTAGATATGCATTATAGCTTGGTTTGTAGCTGTGTGTACCCAAAATTGAAGTATCAGAACAATCATACTATTTTAGGTAGTGATCACAATCCCAAAACCATTAGTGATGTCGACTTATGTGCATAACTAAATCTAACAACAGAAGTTACGTATTGCTGCATTAGTTTCGGTATAGACCGCTCCCAAACTTTTTGAACGCAATGAAGTGAAACTTAGTACAGGTCGTTCACCCAGTGAAAAAGTAATCCGGCCCTGGAGACAACATTGGTTGAGCGCGGGTGTGCCCCGCCCATTGCTTTCCAGCATCCTTGCGCACACTTAAATATTTACTACTGCACAGGTATCTGCTTTATGTTCAGAGAGAGGTCAAGAACTTTAGACGTGCTATAGCGAGGTGCGATTCCAACGTATTGCAAAAAGTATAAAGTGCATATTATTATTTCTTATAACTCAATGTAGAACTTGCACAGTGGCGTCACTCTCTCTCACTCACTCACTCTTTCCCCAACACGGTTGCAGGTTTGCCCAGCTTTCCCCAGAATTAGTCAAAAAAAGTCTGCAGGCTTTTGCCCTGGCGTAAATCGGTCCTCCCAAAAACTAAACATATAGCTACGATGAAATTGGTACTGTCTTGCTATTTCTGCGTGTATCCGAAGACTACAAGCGTATCTGTTAAGGTTGATTTTGAGTTTCGTAGGACCTTTGCATAGAAACTAACCACCACAAACCTAAACATGAAAACAAACTCATTAAACCTACAGCACACAATTTCTCTAACTCGTCTTTAGACTATGAGGACTGCGTGATCCTAGGGTTGCGTGAACACTGCATCAGATGTCTCTGCCACGGTAGGTCGCGGGCCAGCACGTTTGTGAAGCAGTATGGACACTTCCACTCGTCCATACCAAGTGCTTGAAATACAGTTATTTATTTATTTACACATACAATAAGAACTTTCGCTAAGTAATTATATACAATTGAGATTGAGGATTGAGAATCATTGTTGCGAGTATCAATGAATGATTATTGTGTTCATAAATTTATTTGCATATGGCTGGAAACGTAGTTGGAATGTTTGAGATTTTGTGGACGGTATGTATAGTATGGCTGGAAATATTGTTGAAGTGTTTGAGATTTAGGGGAAGGTATGTATTGGGTTGCTGGAAACATTGTTGGAATGTTTGAGATTTTGTGGAAGGGATGTCTAGGATAGCTGGAAACATTGTTGGAGTGTTTGAGATTTTGTGGAAGGAATGTCTAAGATAGCTGGAAACATTGTTAGAGTGTTTGAGATTTTGTGGAAGGGATATATAGGATGACTTGAAACATTGTTGGAGTTTGTGAAATTTTGTGAAAGGGACGTATAATGAAGTGTGATTGTGTGTACCGTTATGATTAAAGTAAATGAATAAATAAAACATCCCGTGAACAAACAACAAGGGACATATTTGCTGCTTTCTTGACAGCCAGCTAGATGCTCATTTTCTTGTATTTTAATAGACTTCATCACAGGCTATTCCAGACTTGGCATCCTTGACTTGTATATAAGAAAGTCAACAAATAAATACTCACGAATACAGTTGACATGGTAGTCGGAGTCATCAACCCTTAGCGCAGCAGCGCACTTGTGGCACGCCTTCCAGCTGCCCTCGCTCATAGTGCACTCTTCTGCAATATTACAATAACTTTTAAATACGCGTGAATTGGTTAGGCAGTGAACAATTTCGATAATGCTACTGTGATTCAACTGCTGAAACTTAACTATACCAAGGCTGAATTAGAGCCGCCATAGTTCCCATCATAGTCAAACGTCAACGCTGCTTCATGCAAAACTCATATTTTTTACATCCACGCTGATTCATGCAAAGCTTATGAATTTCTCCAGCAAGTGTTAATTTTACTTGTTTTGTTGTTAATTTTACTAACAAATTATGTTTTTTAAAATCTGAATTAAAATAAATATAATGTACCCATCTCATCCCGTGGGTGTCGTAAAAGGCGACTATGGGATTAGCTGGAGGATGCAACGTCCTTCGAGTACATTAACAACTCAACTACGATCGCCAATCCGCCTGCCAAGCGTGGCGATTAGGGGAAAACCTAATGAGCACTCAACACACCCCTATCGGTAGTTGTGATCTTTGGGGAAGGCATGTATCCAGCAGCGCAGTCCACTTTATTAAAATCATTATGAAATATAAAAAAAACAAGAATTGCTTTCGAACGAAGAACCTTGCATTCAAAAGTCAAATAAATAAAATTGATGTGTCTGTTTATAATGTCGAAATAACAGCTTTTTACTAAATGCATATGAAAGTATATACGGGACCTTTAGCAGAAAATCAATTTTTAAATGTTTTGTCTGTCTGTCTGTTTGTTCCCGGTAATCTCCGAAACGGCGGGACCGATTTTGACGGGACTGGCAGATAGCTGATGTTACAAGGAATAATTTAGGCTACTTTTATTTTAGAAAAATAATTTGGGTTCCCCGCAAAAACAAAACCCTAGAAATCCAATATATATATATTCTATGTCAAGTGTCTATGCCGAAATACTCTAAATTTATTTTAAACTAGCTGGAACCCGCGGTTTCACCCGCGTTTAATTTAAAAGAAATTTAGAGTACTTCGACATAGACACTTGACATAGAATATATATATTGGGTTTCAAGGGTTTTTTTTTTGCGCGGAACCCTAATTATTTTTCCAAAATAAAAGTAGCCTAAGTTATTCCTTATAACATCAGCTATCTGCCAGTGAAAGTCCCGTCAAAATCGGTCCAGCCGTTTCGGAGATTACCCGGAACAAACAAACAGACAGACAAAAAATATTAAAATTGATTTTTTGTCATATGTACCGTATATACTTTCATATGCATTTAGTAAAAAGCTGTTATTTTGATATTACAAACAGACACTTCAGTTTTATTTATTTGTATAGATTAAACGCGGGTTTAACCGCGGGTCCCAGCTAGTCTTGAATAAAACTCAGGATATGGCAATCACATCGGAACGTACCCAGCAGGTGCGCGTGCAGCATCCTAGCCTCGAGCGCCACGCGGCAGTGCGGGCAGCGCGCCAGCAGCACGCAGCGCCGCCAGTAGTGCGCCTCCAGCCCGTCGGCGCGCACGCGCCGCCCGCACCACGTGCACGTCGTGCTGCAAACGATCACATTGTGGCGACACCTACATCGCCAGCATAACTACACCTTACAACGACATCTACATGAATATTAATTGCAACTCTCCGATGACGTCAAAGAATCCTAAATCACGCTATTAAAGTATTCGCGCAACGCAGGATATATACAGTCGTCCAACATCAACCGTTGGGCTTCGGCCCGCCAGGCATACCATCCGCCTGGCTGGAGGATCCTCCCTTTTCTATGGAGGAACACCACACCTTATTCCCCATAACATCATTACCGATAAGCGGTACGAGAGAAAATGTTCTTATGTGACCAGTCTCTTTTTGGAAGAGGCCTATTTCTACTATCAATACAATCCCAGTTTTTATTTAAGACATTGCTCCAGCCAGACCCTTTTTTTTGGTTTTTTATTGAGTCGGTGGAAATATCTCATGTACTTCCTTCGCCCCGGGAAAGGGCGAAGGGGCATACCGGACTCCTACCGGCTAATACCACTGGAGTGATCATCGTCGGCACCTAAGGGAGCCTCTAGGAACTCGAATAATCTCCATCTAGAGCAGTCTTTCCCAACGTGGGCGATAACGCCCCCTTGTGGGCGCTGCAGGCCTAAAGGGGGGCGGTAAGAGACCCAGAAAAAAAGGGGGCATTGTGTAGGGCTTTGGGGTCGATTTATAATTTCATCTACCTAGCTAAGAAGACTCTTAGACACCGACTGAGCTCTCGACTCTCGACTACATCTTGTGAACATCAACTAATATTAATTAAGGTATAGCTCAAACTCGGTTCGATATAAAAGACCGCGGGCAATCATGTTTTAACAAGTTTTTGTTAAATAATCCGAATTGTACATTCATATACCAGTCGGCTGGTTCTATAATACTTGTTCTTGCTTGTCGAGTACGATTGGGCGTCGAATGAGATAAACGAGTTTATGCACGTTTGTCTTATTCCTGTTGGTGCGTGCTGCTTATGCAATCCTATATAAACGACGTAAATTTATTTTATTTTCATTTGCGGTTTCGCGCATAATAGATAAGCAGTACTTGATTTCAACACTTACGTATTTCTTAAAACAAAACAATGTCGGAAGTAAAAAAGAAGAGACGGTAATACTCTGCGGAATATATTAAATTCGGATTTATTGAAAATCCCACAAACCCGTCGTCGCCTTTGTGTCTTCTATGTCTAAAAACATTTTCGAACGAAGCAATGAAGCCTTCAAGACTGCAAGATCATTTGAATAAAATGCATCCAGATAAGACAGAAAAGAATGTAGCATATTTTCAAGACCTAGAGAAGAAGCATAATACATAGCCAAGTGTATCAAAACTATTTTCGGCGGCTGCTAAGCAAGACGACGACGGACTTCGAGCTTCGTACAATATCTCTTTGTTAATTGCTCAAAAAGGCAAACCACACAACATCGGAGAAGAGTTAATTTTGCCAGCAATAAAGGAAGTAATAACTACTGTGCTTCATAAACCGGCCGCAGATATTATCCGAAAAATTCCTTTGAGTAATAATTCTGTGCAAAGACGAATTGATGAAATGGCTGAAAACATTGAAGAATCATTGTGCAATCATCTGAGGACTAGTCAATTCTCAATTCAGCTCGATGAGTCCACTTTACCAACTAATGAAGCGTTGTTGCTATCTTACGTGAGGTTTATTAAAGATGAGAAAATACGTGAAGAACTATTGTTTGCCAGAAATTTGGAGACAGATACAAAAGGCGAAACCATATTCAATACATTGGAAACGTTTTGTGAAGAGAAAGAGATTCCTTTGAAAAATATTATATCAGTTGCTACGGATGGCGCTCCGGCTATGACAGGGCGCCATAAAGGCTTCATAGCATACTTAAAGAATAACATTCCAGATGTCCTTGCTATACATTGCGTTATTCATAGACAACATTTGGTTGCTAGAAACTTAAGTGAACGACTATTTCAATCACTGCAATATGTCATCAAAGCAGTCAATAAAATCCGTAGCAGCTCTTTGAATGATAGATTATTTCATCAGCTTTGTGTTACTAATGACGAAGATTTCAACCGTTTGTTGCTTCATACTGAAGTTCGTTGGCTGTCAAGAGGCAATTGTCTGATTCGATTTTACAACCTGTTTGACTCTATGATAGAGTTCTTGGAAACTAAAGATACAGAACTGCGCAACAAGCTCATAACATCAAAGAATGATATAGCTTACATGACAGACCCGTATAAAATGTTCAACGACATGAACCTCCAACTGCAAGGCGATGAACTAAATTTAATTAAAACAAAAAATGTCGTTGCTGCTTTCGCAGCCAAACTGCTTCTGCACAAAAAGAATATGGGCAGACGTGAGTTTCACAATTTTCCGAATTTATCAGTATACTGCAGTAACGACGACTTGTTTGCCTGCTGCCAACATTTGGAAAACCTCCACATTGACTTCACCGAACGATACCAGGACATTTTAAACTTGGAAATACCAGACTGGGTGTTGGATCCGTTTTCAAATGTCAACACAGCAATGTCACCTCAGCTGGAAGAAGAACTTATAGAATTGACAACAAACGAAGAAATAAAAATCAAGTTCAAAAATGGATATCAAGAATTTTGGCTACAAAAACCGATCCCGCAATTGTACCCTGGATTGTGGTCAATTGTTCAACGATTTTTGATAGCATTCCCATCGTCATATTTGTGTGAACGTGGATTTAGTGCTGTGGCAACGCTGCTTACTAAAAAGAGAAATCGTTTGCGTGTTACCGAACGTGGCGACTTGCGGCTGTTTTTGAGTAAATTGGAACCTGATATCAACAAACTTATTGAACAGCATCAGATTCAACCTTCACATTAGTTTTTATATAAGAATTGATTATGTTTGTTTTATTTTCAATAAAAGATACTCTGTCCGAATACTATAAATTTGCGTTTCAATAATCAGTTATAAGTACTTAGCGGTTTTTAAGTATGTTTAAAAAGGGGGGCGTTAAAAAATAATTTATTCTTAAAGTGGGCAGTAGACAAAAAAAGGTTGGGAACCCCTGATCTAGAGCCACCCTTTGGTGCCACGCGTTTAGGCACATCTCGGAGGAGATGACTGTAAAGCGGTCATCCCCTCTAGCGGAGGGAAGGCGACTGTATCCAGCCAGACCCTACCAACTATCTATAGATCATACAAATATTCTATCACACAAAAATCTATAGACACAAGACATGGCCATTAACCACACGAAAAAGAAAGAAGAAGAAGAAAAGCCTGATTTAAGAGCGATTTTTACGACCTCGCCACCTTCTATATTTGTAATCAAAACACCTGTACCGTTATACCGCCCGCGCTGGCGTAAGCAATGCTCTAAAATCAGCCTTAAGAAAGGACAAAATGCTAGAAAAAAATACTTATATAGATGTTACTGGTACTCACTGCAAACTAATAGTTTCAGGTATATTTTCGGCAACGTCCACATTACCGACGTCATAAGGTTCGTAATGGTGCGCGTTACTTGTGGCTTGTAGTCTTCTACCTGGAGGTATATTGTGATTACATGTAAGATGAAAACAAGACGTGTTTGTTGCCTCTCATCCAAGAGGGATCTTGAAAATGGCAGTTCAAATCAGGCCCAGACAATTGGCTCCGAGACATAATCAATTTTCAATTGTGGCTGGAATTCCGGCAATCAACAAGTTAAAAGTTTGATTGCGCATGCGACAGGAATCATTACGTGTACGTTTAACAAGACTTGTTGAGAGCAATGGCCCGTTCACATGGCTATTGTGCAGGGCTGGTGTTGCTCTGGATCCCGCAAAACTGATTGGTGTTTTCACACACATGCATGCCTGTTTTGGCGGGATAGAGCGCAGCTCACAGCAATCTATCAGACTTGTGTGGGACGCTCGTGTGAAAACGTACATAGGATAGTTGTTGTACTGATGGTGGGTCTCATATCGCAAGAGGCCGGCTAGGTAGGTACCCCCCAGTGCCAGATATTCGCCGCTAAGCATTAGTGTTCAAACTTTAGACACTACTGTGCTCCAGTTAGAAGGACACTGTGGCTAGTGAAATTACTGGACAGAGACTAAATAACTTCACGCCTCGAGGTGACGAGCGCAGTGTGGTGCCACGCAGGACTAGTCCTGGGTAGCATTACAATTGTAATGGGCTGGCTTACCATCAGACGAATGACTTGCTCGTTTCGTCATATAGTTGTATAAAAAAGTGACCCCAAAACTGAATTCTGCTTTTTCGAGGGCAACGCATCCAATTATATATTTCGGCCGAATGAAGTCCACTGCTGGACACAGGCCACCCCCAAAGATAAGACAACGGCCGATATGGGTGTGTTGTGTGTTCATTGGGGGGTCTTGCCATAATCGCCACGCTTGGCAGGCGGGTTGGCGATCGCAGTTGAGTTGTTAATGTACTCGAAGGACGCTGCTGCCCATACTCCGGTTAATCCCTTAGTTGACTTTTACGACACCCACGGGATGAAATGGGGTGGTGGCATTCCAATTAGCTGTGACAAAACTCCACAGCAAAAGTCGGCTGGATCAGTTTCTTCAGATCTCGTAAACGGGATTCTTTGTGAACACTTGTATGGAAATAGATTCGCTAGTAAATAGAATCCTGCAAAGAGCAGGATGTTGCCGTGTGAACGTGCCTTGTCAGAATTTTTACTTTGACATTACTGAATGCTTTCGACTGGTCCAAAATTCCATTAATATATAGGATCTTACATTAATAATGGAAAATATTTTAGGAGGTAAATAGGTCACAATGATGCGTTTTAGCAAAAAAAACATAACATCGACTTTTATTTTATAAAATAATACTGAGTCAGTAAATCTTTCGCTATTCGAGTGTTTTTTTTTAGTTTTATATTAAGTTTTATTACCGTTTGTGATGTCTCACTTTGCTGTCAAATAAAAAAATTCTTTCTTTCTTTTCTTTCCTAAATATTCATTTATTTACTATCAGTAAAACCGATACTTGTCATTTGAACTGAATTCTATACCATTCACAGAGCCTAGCCTTAAAATATTTTCAATTATTAAAGTAAGATCAGTATACTCTAATCAAATTGGTAGTAAACACTACAAACTTACCAGGACTATAATATCCACTCTCATCCATTTGGCTATGCTCATCAAGGTGTAGGTTCCTTAATCCTGCAACCAGCTTCGGTGACTCCAGGGCTCCTTCCCTGAAATAATCCGCCTTGACCTTCGGCGAATCCAAACTTCTGCAGTCAGATTCACACCTTAATTCATTTCTGGACATCTGAGGGGAGTCCATGGGTAACGAATCCACACTTCGAAGATCAATTTTGGAAGTTTTTGGGGATCCTAATGTCGGGGAGTCTCGGTAGTCCAAATGCAAGGGTTCGTAAACGGTAACAGGTCGCTCTTTCAGCTGTGGTTTCGATGGTTCGTGGTCATAGTGGATCATGGAGTGCCGGTTCTCGGAGTTTCGGTTCGTGCGCCGGTAGATCACCTGCTCGGACTGTGATTGGGTCTGGTTTTGGACTTCCTGGAAATGTACCTGGTGAGGTTGGGTTAAGACTTTATAGTAAGCATTTTATTAAAGTAAACAATAATTATGGCTTTAAGTAAAAAAAAAAGACAGTAGAAAGACAGTAAAGAAGAAGTAAACTTTGTCATCAATTAGACCCAAGCACTCAGGCATTTGTGAAAGATATAGAGCAGGCATCGATATTTAAAAGTGGCTCAGAAAGGCTCTCGCAAAGAAGCTCGGATGGAAAGGAAATGTTTTTTGTTTTCACTTACAAGCATTATTTTTATTACTTCTTCAAACATCCAGTTTCAATCGATAAATGAAAACACAATGTTGCTGGGACATTTAGACCCTGAGGTTAGACCTAAAGCTTAAAAACACTTACTTTTTCTACTCCACCCGAGGCAGCTGATCTAGGCGAATGTTTCGGACTAACAGCGCTATCCAATCTCAGCTTATTATAACCCGGATAATTAGAGGAGTCCTTCCCAGTCCTACTTGGAGTTATCGGAGTATATCTCTTAGTTGGTGTCTTCTTTAAACTGCTTTTAGTTTTCGATGTAGTATAACTGCCGCTTAGACTCGAAGGTGCTAGTGTGGCTCCACTGGCACTTGATGTCATGGACTTCAGGCTGTACGATGACGCAGCTCCGATTGATGACGTCATGCCTAGAGAAGCTGTCATGCCACTGACGGTGGTCCCACTGCGCGTGGACTGCGTGACGCTGGCCGTCTCGTGGGTAGAGTCTGCCATTGACTGATCTGCGCCGTTCAAGAGTTGCTCCTCAGTTGGTGCTTGGTTTAACATTTTCTGGAAGAAAAGAAGATACCTTAGAATCTTTGATTTAGGTTTGAAACCACACTGGTCTATTAAAATCGGCCGCCCTCTTGGCTATCGCATTTATACTTACAAATGATCAAAAGATTTAACGAAACATTTCAAAGTTACATATTATTAACATATAATTTATTCCTTAATTTAAAAAAAAACATCTTTTCCTTCACTCTGATTTCTCTGTTTATGGACATAAACCTTACTTCCACGTTTATGCAGTTTAGGTAAGGGTCTAGGTGTTTACTTAAACTCTTTCCCGCTAAAACCCTACGGTGTTACTTCTATTATCAAATGCTGTGTTCAACGGGTAGGCATTGAGCCCACACCTCTGGTAGGTATCGGCTCGTCATTTGGTCTGACTGGCCTCAGGGATATATTTTTGATAACTAACCTGCATATCAATCCTATCAAACTGCTGGAACAGATGCCTATAAATCAAGTTCCGTCTCGTGACTGCGTCATCGGGCGGTAGTTGTGCGCGCACGACACGGGGCGAGCGCGCGTACGCAGCGAGCAAAATACGTTCAGCTGCTGCGCGAACAGAACCTGCTGCATGTTGAGCCCCTGCTGCACCGCATTCTGCTAGACGACGGACGGTTAAACCGCTGAAAGAACAAATTAAACTCGTAAGATGCACGTTAAAAATCTTGTCTCAGAAGTCGTAAATCGTATCGTAAAAAAGGATATCGCGTTGGCCGTACTTGGCAGTCAACAATTCAGAAGGATGATATCGTGATAAAGATCAACAGAAAAGAGCACAAGAGCAAGCAGAAATGTGAAGTTATTGCTAATCATCATCAAGTCACTCTATCCTCTAAGATGGGGCAGCAAACGGTGCAAGGCCCCACTACCCTTTCGATTCGGGTGACAAGGCGCTCGAAATGCTTTTCGAAGCCTCAACGACTGTCCAGGGTAAGCCTCAGGTACTTAATGTACCGGCCCACGCAGGCCCAGAGCTTCAGCTCCTAATAGACCTAGAAGCAAATGGCCTCCTCAGTGATCGGCAATGTGGCTTCCACCGAAATCCATCTACTAGCGACTTACTTACGTATGCTACTCACATCTATAGCGAGACCATCGAGAAACACGGGGTAACACTAGCCGTTTCCTTTGACATCTCGAAGGCTTTCGACAGGGTTTGGAAAATAATAGCAAGCTTCCTTCATACGACCTATCTGCTGGATTATGCATTCGGATATTGCACTTCCTAATCGGATCGGTATGGTATCCGGATTAAGAATATAGCACCACTCCACCTCCTCCCGTGGAGCTTCTGCGCTCATCAACCCACCAGCCAAGCGCGGTGAGTACTGGAAAATTCCCCCCAAACACGACAGCAAACGG
This sequence comes from Diloba caeruleocephala, assembly GCA_947459985.1. Classification (NCBI taxonomy): domain Eukaryota; kingdom Metazoa; phylum Arthropoda; class Insecta; order Lepidoptera; family Noctuidae; genus Diloba; species Diloba caeruleocephala. The sequence continues at coordinate 5,287,632 of OX381627.1, read as the reverse complement.
CATGTAACCGGTCTTCTTCTCTGGGGGAAGCTTCGGATCTATCTATTCTATTGGATCGGTCGATACGTGTAGTCATTGGTGGTTGCTCGTTCGACCAATTGGCTATTAATGCCGGGGTCCCGCAGGGATCGGTTCTCTCTGCAACGCTATTTTTGCTGGATATAAACGATCTGCTAAGGCCTGGTATCTTTGGGTACACAAACGCCAGTACCACTGTTGAGAGATACATATAATGCACGGAGTAGTGGGTCTCAAATCCAGTCTGTTAGAGAGTCCATGGATATTCAAACTTGTCCCTGGGCAAAGGCATTAAGGCAATCTCAGTTGGGTTGATAACAACTTGGTCAGATACAATGCGGCCCAGACCCAGGCGCGTCTTTTTTCCGCCAAACACAGTCAATACCAACTGCCTCTGACGTTCCGAGATGTATCCGTGCCGATTACTGACTACATCGAGCTTCTTGGCATTACTCTCACATCCACCCACAACAAAAGCTCAACTGGCTGCAAGAAAGCTTGGCGTCCTATCGAACGTAAGACGGTATTTCACACCAAAAATGCTGCTCAACTCATACCAAGCGCAACTATGATCATGTGTGGGGTACTGCTCTCATCTTTGGGATGGTATCGCCAAGTACCACCTTGAAGTGCTAGAGTTGATTGAGAGACGTGCTCATTAAGAACGATGCAATGGTCCAGGCAAGGCTCCAGAACCTCAAACATAGACGCAGAGTCGCAAGCTTATCTTTTTTTATCGCACACATTTCGGCGAGTGTGCATTGCACGATTAAATTCCCCAAGTCCATTCAATCATCGGACAACCAGACGAACGACATTGCGTCACCGTTATATGGTTGATGTCGCACCCACACGTGCGAAGCGTTTTGCTTCCACGTTTTAGGTGCGTACCGATAAGGAGTAGAACTCATTGCCAAAGTCTGAGATTCTCGACCGTTATAACCTGGGAATCTTCAAGTCGCGAGTGACGAGGTTTCATTTAGGCAAGCGTGCACCATCGTCAGCTGAATTGTCGCGTTATTTCCATTGACATAGTGGTCAAACGCAAGCCTATTCTAACGAAAACAGATTATTAGATGGGCTCTAGATAACTGTCTTGGATTAAGAAATGAATTAAAATGAAATGTTCTTATATTTGAGCCTTTGAACTGGACCCGTGTTTTAGACATCGATATGTTCTTCATTTTTTATAAACGATTTTCATCAAAAACACGAAATGACCAGGGGTGCAATTCTCTAAGGTCAAACATCCATACATACTTGAATTAGCGTATTTAGCTTAGCGAATACCGAACCGGTTTTACACCGTTATTTCGATTCTGTATTCAAGGATGTATGGATGTTTGAGCTTAAGGAATTGCACCCCTGATCAGAAAAGCATTTAAATAATTTATAATTAGGATCTTAAGTCAGGGAAGGCAGCTACAAGCATAAAACGTAACCTACGTACTATCTATGGTATCTAGAATAACCTAATAGAATAAGGGTGATATTATATGCGACTCATCCCATATTTCTGTCTAATTTCTTTGTCCTAGACTTGACAAGTTCGTTGACGAAGCTGCGTGATGTTTGTAAAGAACACAATTCAATTCTGATTGGATTCTTTTACTTTTCTAATCCTGTTGTTTTGTGTTATAAAGCATTTAGCTGTGTTGATTGAAAATATTGATATGTAAAAATATTCGATCAAATAAAAATAAAACAAAAAACTTTGATCATGCAATTTCTTTTAGAGAATGTATTGGACTAAGATATTGGATGAGTGGGCTTTGACCACCTAAACTGACAAATTAGGTAAGGGGTTATTTGGAACGTAAAAAGCAATGAACCAGAAACATAGTCGGATTCAAAACATCTTTATACTAGATGATTCAACCTTCATACTATGACCTATCAACCCACTACTGAGTAAGTCCATTTAGAAATTCATTTACAACATGGAATCATAATATAACAAAAGAATGCGGAGTTCCGGAATGAATGTATAATTTGAACTGTATATTCATCGGGGATATAGCTCAGTGGTAGAGCAATCGACTGCAGATCGATAGGTCCCCGGTTCAAGTCCGGGTGTCCCCTATATAAGACTTCTTTTTGGCATTTGGACAAAAGAATAAATTGATAAAAAAAATCCGTTTCCAAATATATTTATTGTAGATGGTACGTAAACTTTAAGTTGTTGATGCTTGTCCACAATTAATCTCAACTTAATAAGCCGTGTGGTGCCAGCTAAGAATACCACCACCCCACTACCCCATCTCATCCGCGGGTATCGTAGAAGGCGACTATAGGACTAGCCGGAGGATGGGCAGCAGCGTTCTCGAGTACATTTATAACTCAACTGCCAACCCATCTGCCAAGCATGGTGATTATGGCAAAATTCCCCAATTGGCCCACAATACAAAACCATTTCGGTCGTCGTGGCAATGTTTGGGGAGGCTTCTGTCCTGCAGTGGACGTTTTTCGGCTGAAATGATGATGATCTCAACTTGATTACCAATTTACTGAACTTTTCGTATTCCAGCTACTTATACTTATAACTCTCTTCAGGTCATTTCAAATTATCGTAAAACTCACCTGTTCTTGTCAGTGGAGATGCCGTGGCTGAGTATGAGCTGTTCCAGCATCTGCAGACGAGAGAGTGCGAGGCGTGGATGCATGGACGCTGCGACCGGTCGGACCAGCTGCTGCGGGATTAAGTGGAGACTCCTGCCATTGAAACCACGTTCACGTTAGCAGGAAAGGAAACATAAATAATTAAGCAAAACTTTCCGTGTAGCATCCGCCAGTGGATTAAGAATATAGCTCCGCTCCATCTTCTGCCGTAAATATCGTAAAAGGCGACTAAGGGGCTTTAAACCAGAGAGATGGGCAGTCAGAAGCGGATCCAGGATTTTAATCTGGCGGGGGCCCTCGGGTCTCTTGTCAAGATTTTCAGAGATCAATGTTGCTACTAGGTCTCAAGTCAACTGCATCCCACAGTTTTTGGGGGGCATGACCCCTGAGACCACCCCCTAGATTCGCCCTTGGGCAGCAGCGTATCTTTTGTGGAACAGTAGCTATACTGCGCTAGCCAACACGCATGCTAAGCGTGGTGAGTATTGGCAAATTCCCCTCATTATGTGGAAATCTGTGGGGGAGGCATTTTGTTCAGCGGTGGACATACTTTGGCAGATATGCTGAAAGTAACGTAGTAACACAGCAGCCGTTACGCAGCACATTCCGTGTGGTGTCCTGATTAAGAATATAGTACCACTCCATCTCCTCCCGTGGATGTCGAAAAAGTAAACAGTAGCCATTCAGCGCTCGCCAACCCCCATGCCAAGTGCGATGAGTTGTGGCATATTCCCCCGAAAATTATGACAGAATTGTGCAAATCTGTAAGAGAGGCTTTTGATTAGCAGTGGGCAGTAAGGAAGCTACAAGAAGTGAAACCTACCTGACTTGTGGACAGTCAGCAACGGTGAGGACAGTGTGCTGTGCCGTAGAATGCACCCGAGGAGCAGGGTCACCACACGCACGCAGCAGTTCTGGTAACAGCTTCTCTAGGCAACGACCCACTTCAGCTGCACACACCCTGGAAATTGAATCCTTTCTGGCGATTTCCCTGAACAGAATTTTTAGCAATATAAACACCAGATTTTTTGCCAGGCTATACATTCTTCTGCCTTTTTTTTTATTGGTGCCCAGTGGAAATTATTCATGCACTTCCTTCGCTACGGGGAAGGGCGAAGGGGTATGCCAGACTCCTAAAACTAAAACTAACTAAAACTAAAACCACTGGAGCGGTCATCTTCGGCACCTAAGGGAGGCTCCAGGTCCTCGTACGATATACACTCTTCTGCCTAGCGTTCTTAAACTCGCTTGATGCTGGTTTCTACTTATATAGGAACCATCTGTTTAGGATAATAGACACACATTATACGGCACGGTTGGCATAGTGGCTTAGCGATCAGCTTTCTGCGCTACGTATCGCGGGTTCGATTCCCGCAAGGGTACAAATATTTGTGTGATCCACAGATGGTTGTCTCGGGTGTATGGGTGTGTGAGATGTATGTCTGTAAACTGTTTCCACGATACAGAAGTAATCATAGTGTGGGGCATTAATTTCTTGGTAACGGAATGAAAGTAGATGGTCCATCACTAAAATTCGGGCACCATTCCTAACATCATGCAACAAGACACGGGGAGTTCTGGTAGTATTTAGTCTCACTAGTTCTATAGTGCATCTTTCGCCTTTAAATACCTTCTCCTGGCAGTCATAGCCAGTTGGCAGATTGGTAAAATATCTATGAGGTTAAGCACAGTGGGCGCGGTCGGTCAATGGATGTGACCGCATAGTGGTATTTTAACAGAGCGTCTCCATGTATTGGAGGGCACGTAAAATGGTCGGGCGATGTTGTAGTCATCAGACGGCAGTGGTGAAGCCAAGTGGGAGATCTTTAAGCAGCTTGCCCAACTCTGACACAAGGTTGGTTCTGACAAAAGAAAGAAGTCTATCTCCTCTATCTATATATAATATCTATATAACTTTTTTATCCAGTCAAATTTGTCCTGAATTTGTCCATGTATTATGGCAAACATTTTCAGCGTCGGAGTGAATTCTGCTGCTTGTCCACCAGATTTACTTTTAATCGACTCTTACAAGAAGAAAAGAAAAGGACAGGACCTGAAAGAAACACTACCCTGAAGTTGAAGGCCTTTTTTTTTTTTTTTTTTTTTTATTGGTGCCCAGTGGAAATTCTTCATGAACTTCCTTCGCCCCGGGGAAGGACGAAGGGGTATGCCGGACTCCTACCGGCTAAAACCACTGGGGCGGTCATCTTCGGCACCTAAGGGAGGCTCCAGGTCCTCGTATGATCACACTAGAGCCGCCCACTGGTGCCACGCCTATTGGCACATCTCGGAGAGGGTGACTGTAAAGCGGTCACCCCCCCAGGGGGATTGTAAAGGATCCCCCAAAGCGTCCCACGGCAGCGCGTGACCACATGCGTGCTACCGTCTTCTCTTGGGTCGCTTGGTGTGGGCACGCAGATTCCCCAATCTACGCACCCGCGAACCCAGAGGTCCCCCACCTTATAGCAATGGCAGGGGTTTTCAGGCGTATCGGAATTAGGCGCCAGAGCGGTTGTTACCCCGGCGCCGTCTCCTTCTTCTTCGAGCGGGATCGGCCCTCTCCCGATCCCGCTCTGCGTTCTCCTTCTGGAGCATGACGCTCTCACAGAAGGAGACCACTGCATTCCAGTTTTCGTGCTCTGCCAACATAGCCGACACTACAGCTGGCAGAGAGAGATCTTGCCCGATCCGATCGACCAGGATCCGCCGCTCGGCGGCCCACGCAGGGCACGCCTCGAGCGTGTGCTGTGCGGTGTCCTGGTCGCTATCACAATGGTGGCATTGTGCCGTGGCCTCGCGGCCTATCCTGTGCAGGTACGCACCGAAACAACCATGCCCGGTGAGCACCTGCGTCAGGCGATAGGTGACGCGCTCGCTCCTTCTGAGCCAGGCTCCGAAGAGCGGCAGGACGGCCTCGACGACGCGCTTGGTCGCAAATTGCATCCGCAGGCGGTGACGCCACTTTACAAGTGCGCGTCGCCGAGCCAGCCGCCTCAGCCTCTCCAACGCCCCTGGAGGCGCGATTTCGCCGCTCTGGCGGAGGGAGCGTGTCTGATCGTAGACCCACGCATCCATCTCCGCCAGGATGTCAAAAGGCGGAAAACGCGCCAGGAGGGTTGCCGCCTCGTAGGAGACTGTTCGGTAACCTCGTGCGATCCGAATAGCCACTCTGCGCTGCAGACCGTGAATTTTGGTTCTGCAGCGCTGGGCGCCTGATAGTCGAGCTGACCATACAGGCGCCCCGTATAGGACCACGGACCGCACGACTCCTCCGTAGAGACGGCGAACTTCCTCACATGGTCCCCCGAGATTGGGCAGCAGCCGGTGTAGAGCACCCACTATCCTCTCAACTCGGGGGACGAGGCGCTGGAAGTGCTCTTCGAAGCCCCAACGACTGTCCAGGGTGAGCCCCAGGTATTTCATGTACCGGCCCACCCCGATTTGCGCGTCACCAACGCGTATCCACGAACTGGGTGGTTCTCTGCTTCTCGGTAGTCTGTGGAACCATAGCGCCTCGGTTTTCTGAGGCGCTATCCGCAGACCCAGGGCGTGGATTTTGGCCACGACAATTGCCACCGCTTGCTCCGCAAGCCGGATGGTTCCCTCGAAGGACTCCCCGCTGGCCAACACCAGAGTGTCATCAGCGTAACAGACTAAGCTGACGCCAGCAGGGAGAACGACACGCAGGACCGCATCGTAGGCGAGGTTCCATAAGAGAGGGCCGAGAACTGACCCCTGCGGAACCCCGCACGTAATCTCCCTCCGCTTTACGCTACCGTCCCTGCCCACGTAGCGAATGTGCCTATCGCGCAGATAGGCCCCTATGATGCCCTGCAGGTAGGGCGGACACCGATGATAAACTAGTGCCGCCCTAATAGCGCCCCACGGGATGGAGTTGAAGGCGTTGACGATGTCTAGACTGACCGCCAACGCCACCCCACCCCGTCGGGACACTGCCTGTTCCGACAGCGAGCGGACGCGAAGAATCGCGTCGATGGTGGACCGCCGCTGCCGGAAGCCATACTGACTTTCGGCCAGGTCGGGGCCAACTCGCGACAGGTGCTCAACGAGTCTTCGGGTAATTATTCTTTCGAATAGCTTCGAAGCCTCGTCGAGCAGGCAAATGGGACGGTATGCAGAGGGAGACTCTGCAGCCCTTCCTTCCTTCTTCAAGAGAACCAATCCGGCTTCCTTCCAGCCGGACGGGAACACGCCACTACGGAGGCAACTGGTGAACAGCCGCCTCAAGCGGTCCCCAAGAGACTGTAGCGCATACACCCACGCACGGCCCGGAATGCCGTCCGGACCCGGTGCGGTGTTGCGACTCTTCAGGCGGCCAATGGCTCGGCCCAGCTCCCCATCCGAAACCCCCAACTCCTCGGCCCAGTCCGAGACATTTGGGGGTGGAAGTTGAAGGCCTAAGAGAAAGAAATTTGAAAATAAAATCTTACCTATCTGGGACGAAGTCTTTGAACAGCACCTTGACAACCTCATTGGCTTGGCTATAAACCGAGAACACCTTGTCTCGCAGCGCCCTTTGCAGCAATAAAGCGGCGGCTCGTGCTGTCTTGTTGGGAGACGTTTTTGTGCTTCCGTTTGAAGGAGATATTAGTTCAGCACGGAGGCGACACAGACCTTCTTCTTTGTCTAGGTAGTTTTTGGAGTAAAATTTTTCTACCTGCAATTAAACATACGGACAAGAATATGCCTGTACTCACTTTGTTTAAAAACCTTATAAATTCGAGCGACCTCTTCAAATTCAGACAGCAATTACAGCAGTATTTATAAATGCACAAGGAAATAAGGCGGTTAACTTTAGTGCCATAGCAAACAAATAACTAGGAACCAATACTGATAGTAAGAGCTTAATTTACGTGTACTGTGCATATCCACTGTACTGTCTAGGGGAGGGGGTGGACACGCTCCTTGCCTCTCCTCCCAGGAAACCGATAAAACAAAATTATTTTTTCAATTTTATCTGCTATCTTAGGTTATCCACAAAGTCAGCAGATCAGCCAAAGGAATCCACTGCTGAACAAAGGCCTCCCCCAAATAACTCCACAATTGTGTGATCATTTTGGAGGGGATTTCCAAATTCTCACAACGCTTGGCAGACGGGTTGGTGAGCGCAGAATGATGCTGTTCCACAGAAGGGACGCTGCTGTCCATCCCTTTGGTTTAAAGTCCCTTACTCGCCTTTTACGACATCCACGGGAGGAGATGGAGTGGTGCTATATTCTTAATCCGAGCACCACACGGGCACGGACACGGACAAAGTAAAGGACATCGGCCAAAATAGGCCCACCAGAGGACAAAAATGAAATGTATATGAAAAAAATGTGTAATTTATTTATTTATTCGTACGCAGCTTTCACTAGCATTATCTCCCTCGTTGCAAAATAAAGTAGGTACCTACCATATAATCTCAAAATCCCTTACATTCAAATATCTTTGAATTCCCACAATCAATTTTTATTTTAAAGGGTTTATAATTATTTGCGTATTTTGATTACATTATTGCATTTGTCCGTCGACATGTCAAAATGGGCCGGACTTATTATGGCCAATGTCTTTTGATTAAATAAAACAGAATTATGAGTAAGTCAGACCCTGTTTTCCCATAATAAGCCCCAAGAATAAAATCCTATCCACGACAACGAACTCAAACATGCAGAAAAATAAAATAAGAAAACAGAAATCAAAGAAAGGCCTTCGTTCAATTTACTTACAAGTGGATAACCAAATATAAGTATAGGTAGAGCCGCATGCTTCCTCTCTCTTTCGTTTAACTTGTGCGGTTGAGTTGAGCGCGTATGTGAAGTGGCGGCACTGCCTCCGCTGCATTCCTCTTCACGACCTTCACGGAGGTATTCGTTGGTGTGAGAGCTGGGGTAAATAATAACTTATGTATAAATTACTTCAACATTTTAGGCCCATCGAGAATGAAAACTCAAGTAGAACTTGAGTCCAGACTGCGTTAATCGAATATGAACCCTATGTAATAAGTCCAGCATTTATATTCAACTGATGCAATCTCGACTCAACTTGAGTTTAGATTCTCGATCTATAAAAAGATTAACATTTTATTGATAATTGTTTAAAAAAATACACGCCACAAATTTTATTACATATTTCATTCTACAAGAATTAAATAATTAAAGTGCAAATTAAATTGAAACAAATTCTTCATCATTTGGGTGTACTCGTAAACTTTACAAAATAGATAAATCATACATTTAAAGTGTAACTAAATTAACATTTCATGCTAAATAACTGTACATCATCGTCATATCAGCCTAAATAAGTCCACTGCTGAACGGCCTCTCTTAGATTTCCACAATTGTGTCGTCATTTTGGGGGGTAATTGCCGGTACTCACCACGCTTGGCAGGCGGGTTAGTGAGCGCAGAATGGCTACTGTTCCACAGAATGGACGCTGCTGCCCATCCCTCTGGTTTAAAGTCCCTTAGTCGCCTTTTACTACATCCACGGGAGGAGATGGAGTGGTACTATATTCTTAATCCGGACATTACACGATTATTGATTATTTATAGTAATTTTGAAGTATGAATTTGGGCCTTAGCATCTTTATTTCCTATCACATTAAGTTTGACTCCATAAATACATCCAAGTCTCGACCAGTACTGGGGAGTTTTGGTACAGATTTTTAAGAGAGTTACAGTATTTCAAATATAAAAATGCAAACCATGCAGTTTTGATAAGAAAAAATGCACCACACTTACTGCCTTAAAGCGGGTAGCAATCGTTCCTCATAAGCCTCGAATGTAGATCGCGGCCCAGCGCTTTTGTTTCTACGCCGCACTACTGACCCTGGAAAGGACACATACGTACCGTAGAATAGAGCATCATATTAAAAACTTTTTAAATAAGACCCGCTCACAATATTTTTCAACCTCGACGATTAGACTGTTTTCATTGTTTATTTGTTTTACCGGATCTTACAAAACCAATTTAACAACTTATAGGCACTCTGTCTTGCTCTGAAATACCTGAAGGTAAATTAAACTCCCTGGGATCCTGCTTCAATAGAGAGGCCTCGATATGAAAGACATTCCTATCTGAGAATTAGCTGTGATTATATGTATAACGATCTCTTACCGTAATCATTTAGTAACCGTTGAGAAAAATTGTGTTAAAAATATTTTATCAATTACTATGATTTACAAAGAGTAACCATGTAGTTTCTTGCCCGTTCTTCTCCGTAGGAAATTTACATCTTGGAACGCGGCAACCAAAGTCTGGACTATTCATAAGTTATAAGAAAAAAATGTTCTTATCTTTATCTTTTATCTTAACAATCTCCTCTGATTTGAACATCCCTGAATGTTCAATGTTACTTTTTCTACTGATCTTACCATTAGCAGCATTAGGTGTAACACTTCTTCGTGGACTTTCAGTCTCTTTCCTCAGTTCATCTTCTTCAGTTTTTTTCGGGACCTTTTCTTCTTGTATGATTTGGACGGGTTGGACTTGAACCGGCTCGGGGTATGACGGTAGAATTTCTTCTTGCAACGTTGGTTCTGGCGACTGAATTTAATATCTTTGATTATCGCTAACTGTGGCAAACATTTTTTAGGGTTTTTGCACTGATATCATGTCTGGATACTGGCTACTCTAAGAACTTACTCACCGGTAGCATATCATGACCCTCTTCTTCTTCTTCTTCTCCGTTGGCGTATTCCGGTTCCTGGTGGTCAGGTTCTGGTTCTATGGGCGGAACTGGTGACGGTATGTCTAGGCTAAGCGATCCAGCTGCTACGGATGGCGAGAGGTGATGGGAAAAGTCGTACTCTTGAGGCATAGACGAGTCGTTCCGGCGATCAGGCTGTAAGAAGTTAAGGTTCAGAATGAATACAGTTACAAATAACTGCATAGGATGCCATGGACCTAGCGATATGAAAGGATATAGACAGCTACAGCTCGGATTCCAGCAAAACAAGAATTCATATTCAAGCTAATGCAACAATCTTTTTATGTGAGTCCTACTTTATTGCTGTTTCATTAATATACGCTGAGGAATAAATTGACATCATTCAGGCCATGTTAGACACTGATGGGAGCGTAAGCTTGTCTCGTACAGCTCGTAGATGAATATCCTATGCGCCAGTCACAATAACATTTGACTCCTATTTAAATTTTTCTCTCGTATTTCACTGTTTTTTACATTGTATATTTTAATATCTAAGCTTGTGGAAAAGTTAAATGTCACCCAACTTTCTCTGACACGGTTTTGAACGTTTTAATTTTTTAAATAAGTACTTAATAATATGTATTCAGTGACTAAGTATACAGATTTCACTCACCCCGTCGTCCTCAAACAATCTACAGAGCTGCGGATCTTCCTTCACCCCACACAAAGCGTCTGCAATCCGGTCTCGCATACGCCTTGCAAGCTCAAAGTCGTCGCGAGCCGCCGCCGTGCGCTTGCGCAGGCGCCAGCGACCGATCCGAATCCCAGCCGAGGCGAGCGCGGAACCCGCTGATTTTAAGCGACGAGCATATTCGAAGCGCTCCTCTGGAAGAAATCAACATTATAAGTAAGTTATTATTTATATTAGTCAGACGTTATGTTCAGAAAGGAAAATTACAAGAAATATTTGCAACGAGGTAAGTAAGTTACGGTCTACTTAGCGCTAGACGTTTTTCGTCTCACTATATCATGAAACCGTGTTTTTTTTTACTCCACGCAGTTTTCTAGCATCCTCACCATTTCAGCCGAAAAACGTCCGCTGTTTGAAATAGGCCTCCTCCAAAGATTGCTGCATCGACCAGTCTGGTACGCTTGGCAGGTAAGTTGGCGATCGCGGTTGAATTGTGGTTAATGTACTCAAAGGACATTGCTGCCCACCCTATCAATCAATCAATCCTATAATCGTCTTTTACGCATCCTCTCCGAGATGTGGCTAAAGGCGTGGCATCAATGGGCGGCTCTAGTGTGATCTTACGAGGACCTGAAGCCCCGCTTCGATGCCAAAGATGACCACTCCATTGGTTTTAGCCGGTAGGAGTCCGGCATACCCCTTCGTCCTTCCCCGGGGTGAAGGAAGCTCATGTAGAATTTCCACTGGACACCAATAAAAATAAATTTTTAAGAAGTCGCCTTTTACGACATCCACGAGATGAGATGGGCTGGTGCTGTTCTTAGCCGGCGCCTAGAACCCAAATAAAAAGTACTAAATAGTATCCAACGTACCAGCGACAGCCGTCTTCTTTTTCTCATCCAGACTCCTCACCAGGTCAGCTATATCGTTGTCCACGTACATGATAAAGGCCAGGTCGTCATATGGCGAGTAGGCCGGTTCCTTGCTGATGGGTTGAACAGGAGAGTTGACATTGTCTTCTATTTCTTCGCCCAGGACGTTAACGGCCATTAGTGCTACCTGAAGATGAAGAAATAGGAGTTCTGTGTTAGCAATCTTATAAAACGGTAGAAGTGGAATTTGGAGGGAAAGATGAAGAGATTTTAATGAAACAGCATCACAAATCGTACTGATGATGCTCGGTTCTCACTTTTCTGCCTCACTAATGACCTGCCAATAACATACCTGATCATCTTCTTTAGCTGGTGGGTGTGGTCCAGACAACTTGAGTTTAACGAAGCGGGCTATAGTTGGCTCGGGAAGGGCAGCTGATCTGAATTTAGAAACTAGACAATTACTTTATTCATATTAAATTATAATTTGTAACTAATTTCAAGTATTAAGATATTTTTATAATTCACGAGTACTATTTTTCGTTTATGTGCCTCCTTTATTTCAGCATAGCCGTCAGATTATTGCATTTTTGACTTATTTAATTATCAGTTAGCTACCTAAGTTCCCTGGTTCTGGCTTGCTGAGCTGGCCTAGCAAGCGTGACTCTGCCCACGCTGGTGTAGGTGGCGCCACATGGAGTCGCTGCGCCTTCGTTGACCAGCCCGCCGGAAACCAGAACCTCCACGCACGCCGCTAAGACAACAAATGTAAAGACAATTACTTTTTATGCTTTTGTTTTCGTAGCTTTTGTCATCAAGTTCCATCAAGTCTTGTATAAAAATAATTGTCTTAAGTAAGTAAGTAAGTAATTCTGTCTTCATTCTGCGTTTTCCAGGGGATCGGCAGTAGCAGAATAATTTCTGTGTCCTTAAACTACATACTGCGATCAGCAATCCACCTGCCTCAGGATCATTAGGGCCTTATCAACAGTTACCGTCATTGGGACACCAATGCCCTTGAATTATTTGGTACACACACAGACTTAAGAGCAAAGGAAAGAGGCCCACTATTCCTGCAGTTGTACTCACGAATGAGCTGATGGTGCGCCAACAGTTGTAGCTTGTGCACGGAGGTGACCTGTGCCAGTCGCAGCAGCAGCTCGTGGGGCGGAGTACCCTCGCTGCGCCAGCCGCGCGCCGCTGGTCCTTGGGAGTTCAGCTCGCACGCTGGATATGAGCTGTCTTCACCTAATTAACAAATTTAGGTCAATTACTGTTTCATGAAATAACTAAAGTTAAAATTGATACAGATGGCTAAATAACAGGTGCGCAAATCAACCGCTATGCGATATCACCGAGGTCGCGTTGAATTCTTTAAAAATGTTCTCTGACAGAAGAGAGAACTAGGCCACTAACTACACGATAAAGAAGAAAACTGAAGACGGCTCTGAGCTCAGTGAGCTGAATGTGAGCGGCGGCACTACGTGCCCGAATGCTCCAGAGAATCGGTTAGGGCCTCGTCTCCGGCTTGCTTTCATTGGTCGGCTGGACTGGAACCCCATGAGTTCCCGCAGGATTTTCAACTCTGGCTTGCTTCAGTAAGCCGATCAGAATGGGCCGCCAGTGCTATATGCTTGGGGGTGGAAGTGTCTAACGGCGTAATAACGGGGTAGCCGGCTACGAGACTTCGATACGTGCGATGGTGAAACCGGTGCCGTACCTCTCGACGCCTCGAGCCGCTCACACTGGTGTTGCTCCCTGTCGCCTGTGGCGGTGGCCACTTAGGGGGTCCATTCGGTGATCAGACGCTGTTATTCCCGTTTTTCTTAAACGTAACATTTCACATAACTCCCATTGCAATGTACTTTATCGTTTTAGTATCCATCTCATACAATATTCTAACACCACCGGGACAATACTTGACTTCATTTTATAGTGCAGCCATGGAGGGTCCCCCCCGGTTAGTGTCTCATTACATTTTAGATTAAAATTCTCTAAAGCTTTCTGCGTGTGGTACATGGGTACGATCAAAAAAAGAAGGCTGCCAATAGAGGCGTAAGACATAACGAAAAGGCAGAATTCCATTTCGAAAAAAAATGCAAATAGACCTTTAAAATTAGTCGAGGAGCTTGAGTTCCCGTGTGATAAAATCGATTTCGTAGCACGGTGCTACGAATGTATGCATCATGATAAAATGATGGCCTGTCTTAAATATTCAAAACTCTTTTACTGAATAAATATGTAAACGGAGATCGATGATCTGATATTATATATTATACTAGCTGGGACCCGCGGTTTCACCCGCGTTTAATTTAAAACAAATTTAGAGTACTTCGACATAGACACTTGACATAGAATACATATATTGGACTTCAAGGGTTTTTTTTGCGCGGAACCCTAATTATTTTTCTAAAATAAAAGTAGCCTAAGTTATTCCTTATAACATCAGCTATCTTCCAGTGAAAGTCCCGTCAAAATCGGTCCAGCCTTTTCGGAGATTACCCAGAACAAACAGACAGACAGAGAGACAGACCAAAAAATTGAAAATTGTTTTTTTGTTATGTGTACCGTATTATATACTTTCATATGCATTAAGTAAAAAGCTAGTATTTTGACATTACAAACAGACACTTCAATTCGTGCTTATATCTAGCGATCCCTTGGAAGAGCTCGGCGCGCACGTGGCCACGTGCCGCCGTGTGCGAAGCACAGCGCACAGCGCGGCTTGGGGGAGCCTTTACAATTCTCCTCGAGAAGTGCCTGGGGGTGACCTTTTTACAGTCACCTTCCCTCCGCTAGAGGGGGTGACCGCTTAACTGTCCACTTCTGAGATGTGCCTAAACGCGTGGCATCAATGGGCAGCTCTAGTGTGATCTTACGAGGACCTGAAGATGAGTCCAGTTCATGATTTGCTATGGTTTGCTAGCTATTTTGCCAATCGTTACCAATATGTCCAATTATCCAAATATCGATCCGAAATATACGAGACCCGCTCTGGCGTCAGTCAGGGTAGTATTTTGGGTCCGACGCAATTCCTAATAATGATAAACGATTTGCCAACCGTCGTAAGAACGGCAAGGTGCCTCATGTTTGCAGACGATTTGAAATTATTCTTGGGTATCGGATGTGTTCAAGACTGTGAAGCACTCCAGAGCGATATTGACAGTATTGTTGCATGGGGTGCGCGCAACTACTTAGAGTTTAATGCATCAAAATGCAAAACAATTACTTTTACTCGGTCTCGCTCACCTCATGCGTACATTTATAAACTTTCGGGTCAGCCTCTTGAGCGTGTTGAACAGATACGAGACTTGGGTTTGGATCTTGATGCCGGTCTCACCTTTAACATACACATTTCTACCATCTGCAGGCGAGCTTATAAGTCACTCGGCTTTATTATGAGACAATCTGCTCGATTTCAGGATAGGAGCGCTGTCATTATGTTATACTTCTCTTTTGTTCGCAGCATCCTTGAATATAACTCTATAGTCTGGGATCCGCACGAGGCTAAGTATAGTATAATGTTGGAGCGTGTTCAGCGAAAATTCGCACGTTTTTTATATAAAAAACTCTACGGCTACTACCCTTATTTGTATCCGTCTTTGTTTGTAACAGGTATGGTAGGTATCAACACCCTTGAGCTACGACGTAAATGTGCTTTGATGATGCACTATTACCAACTGCTAAATAGTAAAATCGACAACCCAACCGCTCTGTCGCGCTGTTCCTTATCGGTACCAGATCAGTACACAAGGCTACGCTCGCGCCGCTTACTGGCGGTACCTCCAGTACGCACGCGTACTGCACAGTTCGCCCCTACAAGTCGGGTAGTAGCACTACTTAATGCCCTTATAGCTCAATATCTGGACACTGACATATTTTTTGACAAATATGGACCCTTTTTAAATATTTGTACACATTTTTACTGTGCATTATAATCAAGTTATTATAATTATCTTATATTATTTAGAAGTGTTGGCTCGCTGCACGCGTTGGGAATACTGTAAGTGCAGTGAGTAGTTGAATACAAATAAATAAATAAATAAATGATGAATTTGCACTGAGGACCAATAAAAACATTTTTTGGCGTCATAATTATTTGAGGAAAATAAGCGACACCATAAACATATGTAACCATAACTGTACGATCGTTCGTGTTACACAGGGCTCACAGAACTAAATGCAACGTAAAACATTTTAATTACAACCTGGTATGTCATGTAGGTATGTCATGCACAGGGCGACCTTGTTCCAATGTTTTCTTTTCGCTAGAAACTGGACTTCATTAATCGACGCAATAATTTTATCAAATTCTTATCCGATTAATGCCTAATAAGTACTAACTTGCGCATAACACACGTCGCAATCCCTCTGCGATCATTTATGAACATGGATTATTTAGAAGTTGGCGGCTACGTGGTTGGTGCAGTGGTTGATACAGTCGACTGCTGCGCTCCGGGTCGCTGGTTCGATTCCCGCACGGAACAAATATTTGTATGATGCGCAGGTAGTTCTTGTTGATTTTATTTAATAATGGCAAATAAATAATCTATCCCTGATTTCTAAACGAATGGTTCTATATAAAGTGCCACCCGCCATATGTATATTTTTCCCTCTCCAGTAAACTGTAATGCGAACCGATAGTATAAAAGCTTGTACCTACCTTCCTAGTGATCATTATAAAAATAATTTCCAAAGAGATAAGTGGTGATTTCATTTTCGTCATAACCTAATTTCCTACAGGTTATGGGCCCAGTTACCTTGTAAACTAAGTGCGTTTAAATTCGGCATCTTTGAATTGTAACTTGAAGTGAAAATTATAACAAGATGTCAACAAGTGAACATTTTAAGAACAAAAGAAATATAAAGCCTTTCGATGGTGAGAAATATAGTGTTTGGAAATTTAGAATTCGTGCTCTATTAACTGAAATGGACCTAATTAAAGTTATTGACGAAGAAGACCTATTACACAACAATGAATGGGAGAAAAATAACCGAATAGTGAAAAGTATCATGGTTGAATATTTAGCAGACTCTTTCTTTGGCTTCGCAAAAGAAGACATAACCGCAAGAGAAATAATGAAAAGCTTAGATACAATTTATGAACGTAAAAGCCTTGCAACTCAACTGGCTTTAAGAAAAAAATTATTAGGGTTAAAATTGCAAGGTGATACGCCTCTAGTAAAACATTTTACTATTTTTGATGACCTTATCACCGAGTTGCTGGGGGCTGGAGCAAAACTAGAAGAAACTGATAAAGTATCTCACTTATTACTGACACTGCCGGTAACTTATGACGGTGTTATAACTGCAATAGAAACATTGTCTGAAGATAACTTAGCGCGTTAGCGTTCGTTAAAACACGACTTTTGGACCATGAAGTGAAGCTAAAGAATGAGAGTTGCGATACAAGTGTTAAGGTATTGCAAGTAGAAAATAAAACTGGACCGTATAAGAAGAGAAAGTATGAAGACTCAAAGCAGACTTATTTTAACCAACATCAAAATAATATTAAATACAAAATCAAAAGAAAGTCCCATTTTATAAAATGTCACCACTGTGCTCTAAATCAGATGCCTTAAAATATGATGATACGAGAAGGCCCTGTAAAATTCGCAAAATAAACACAGACTTACTTGAACTAAATAATACACGTGAAATATGTCGTGATAATTTTTCATCACATACAGATAATCAAAACACAGATAAACCGTTTGAACTGCGAAGGAGTGATAGGCTCAAAGGTCAACCCCCTGTATGTTATAGTGAGGATAATAATGATATCTTAATGTGTGCTCAGTCTTTTATTTATAAAGTACCAAGTTCATTCGAAGAAATTAAAATTCGGGATGATAGAACTTAGTGGGAGAGCGCAATTAAGGATGAACTTAATTCTCACTTAGTTAATAATTCCTGGACCCTTGTAGACTGTAAATGGATTTTTACTACCAAACATGATGAATTCGGAAAACCTGTCAGATATAAGGCACGCCTTGTTGCCAGGGGTTTTAGTCAAGAATATCTTACAGACTACGAAGAAACCTTTGCACCTGTTGCTCGTATAGCTAGTTTTAGATTTATAGTCAGTTTTGCCAATCAGTTTCAGTTATTAGTTCATCATATGGATGTTAAAACTGCCTTTTTAAATGGCATATTAAAAGAGGAAATATATATGAAAGTTCCAAAGGGTGTAGTTGGCAAAGAAAATTATGTTTGTAAATTAAATAAAGCATTATATGGACTAAAACAGGCAGCCAGGTGTTGGTTTGAAGTATTTGAACAATCTATAAAAGAAAAAGGTTTTCAGAATTCATCAGTTGATAGGTGTATTTACATTCTTAATAATGGGGATGTAAGTAAAAATATTTATCTGGTACTTTATGTCGATGATTTAGTATTAGTGTGTGCTGACATTCGAACAATGAATGCTTTAAAATGTTATTTAATGAGTAAATTTAAAATGACTGATTTAAAAGATATAAAATTATTTCTTGGCATTAGAGTCACACAATCTCATGATGAAATAACACTTGATCAAAGTGCATACATTAAAACAATTTTAAATAAATTTAATATGCACGACTGTAAACCTATCAGTACTCCTCTAGAAAACAAATTGAATTATGAAGCGTTAAACTTAGAAAATAAATATGAGGCACCATGTCGAAATCTTATTGGATGTTTAATGTATGTTATGTTATGTACTCGGCCAGATCTAAGTACAAGCGTTAATATATTGAGCAGGTATACAAATAAGAACAATAAAGAATTATGGCAATGTCTGAAAAGAGTACTTAGATATTTAAAAGGTACAATTGACTTAAAATTAACCTACAAAAGATGTGATTATAATAACATCATAAGTGGGTACGTAGACTCTGATTGGGGAGGAAATGATACTAACGATAGGAAAAGTACTACTGGGTGTATATTCAAATTATTTGAACAGTGTACAATAACCTGGTGTACAAAGAGACAAATGTCAGTGGCAGCCTCATCTACTGAGGCAGAATATATGGCATTGTATGAAGCTGTAAAAGAAGCTTTATGGCTTAAGTCTCTGGCATTAAGCATTAGTATTGATATCACCAAACCTATGATTATATATGAAGATAACAATGGCTGTATTAGCATAGCAAACAATCGAACCAACCATAAAAGATCAAAACATATTGACATAAAATATCATTTTTCCAGGGAACAAATTGAGAAAAATATAATTAAATTAAATTATATTCCTACAGGTAAACAATTAGCAGATGCTCTGACAAAGCCACTGCCAGCAGTTGTTTTTCAAAAAATGAGAACTGAAATGGGACTACAATAGAAAGTTTGGCAAAATTGAATTGTAATGTATAAATTATTATATTAGAATTTATGTAATATGGTCTGATTAGGTTTTTCTGGGTTTCCCTAATCCTGAGCAACAAATGTTGGACCATGATCTTATTTCCCCAGTTAACACTAGGAAGGGATATTAAGCATAATAAGTATGATTGTGAATATTTATGTTATTGTTATAGTCATGTTATTATTTTGTGATTATTTTTTTGAGGGGGCGTGTTGATTTTATTTAATAATGGCAAATAAATAATCTATCCCTGATTTCTAAACGAATGGTTCTATATAAAGTGCCACCCGCCATATGTATATTTTTCCCTCTCCAGTAAACTGTAATGCGAACCGATAGTATAAAAGCTTGTACCTACCTTCCTAGTGATCATTATAAAAATAATTTCCAAAGAGATAAGTGGTGATTTCATTTTCGTCATAACCTAATTTCCTACAGTTCTTCCGGGTCTGGGTGTATTGTGTGTGAAATTTATGTCTGTAAACGCACCCACGACACAGGAGAAATCCTATTGTGGGGCAACGTTTAAAAAAAAAAAGAAACGGGCCTTTTTGGGCTTCTCGCATAGATCTCAGAGAGATGTAGCTACTCCGAAGCCAAAAGAGGCCCCCAGCTAGGCGTAAATTAAACTTATAAACTAAGCAACTGCAGCTAAGGGGCGGCCCCTATGGGACTTGAACCTCGGCTTAGGGCGTTGCTGCGGGACCAAAACTATTTATAGGTACAGTTGAATCTGTACCATTTAAATGTAATCTCTACGTGGAGGTGAGTAATATAACAATATGTCTACTAAGTTTTGTTTTACAGCTGATATTATGGAAAATTCACACAAGTGAACACACGTATTCAGTACGTAATAAGAATTATTAAAATAAATTACCATCACGCTTTATCTAAACAGAGCTAAATGAAAATAATAAAATAAAAAAATAAAAAATGTAATAGAATAAGAACGCTTATTTCGGAACCTTTCGCAATTTATTATTTATCCTGCTAAACTGACACGCGGGTTCAAATTGTTTTCTTCTCGGGATCGAATCCAACCTAAATCTTACTTTTTGGATTATGTTTTGCATTAATTTAATTTTCCTGTAAAGCATTTTCAATCTTAAGTATTCGATCTGGTCTGTCATTGATATTTCATTGATTATTTATGTTATGGTGTATCATGAGACGGTCGCAAACAATAAGTCATATCGCCATGGGTTTAAGGCTAAAACTTTAAATTGAAAGTGAAGCACGTCTCTCCAGCAGCTATATCACGCGCCTCAGAGACTTACACCCAGCGTGAATCGCGATTGAGCTCGCAGAGTATCCGCACTGCGACGTCTCAATACATGATTGACATCCAACTGTCATGCATTTGGACGTCCATTTAGAGAACGGTTAGCGAATTTATTTCAATCCTGAAAATGTCACAGAGCGCTCGGAAAATCCGCATCAAACTACGCTTCTCGTATTTTTAAACTGCGCAAAGAGGATCTTTTTGCCAAATCGCGAACGAATGGCGAGATGCCGTCATACTATACCTACGAGAAACAAAGAGGTGTGTTTGATCGGCGTCAACGTGGGCGCTGTAGTATATGGTGTTTGGGAGTTATGAAAGACGCCGCATTGGGTAAGGTCTACACTGTGCATCTAAATAATGGCGAGTGCTGGCTCTTCATGGCTGCCTTGCGCGTTTGCGTGCCTTGGGCGGTTGTTATCCCGGCGCCGTGTCCTTCTTCTCCGTACGAGATCAAATCTCTCCCGAACCCGCTCTGCAGTCTTCTGAACGATGGCGCTCCCACAGAAGGAGACCACAGCACTACATATTTTAAGCTCTGCCAGCATAGCCATCATGACTGGCAGCAGAGAGAGATTTTGTCCGATCCGATCGACAAGGATCAACCGCTCGGCAGCCCACGCAGGGCACTTCTCGACCGTGTGTTGTGCGGTATCCTGGTCTCTATCACAGTGGCACCGAGCCGTGACCTCGCGTCCTATAATATTTTTTTTACGTCGTTGTTGAGTACTCGCAGAGCAGTATCAGCTACACTACCCACACATTATACACGCATCAGCCTGTAATCGTCCACTGCTGGGGGCCTCAGTACAATGAACGGTCATAAGGAATATTGCCAAACCGCATTACATCGTTATTAACACACAGGAGGATACATACTTCTTGATATCATACCCTAGTTACCTTTTACGACACCCATGGGTACCCACCCAGAGGGGTAGGTTTATCTTTTCCGGGCATCAAAAGGCACAACATACAAACACACTCATCATTTCGGCTGAATAAAGTCCGCTGGACACATGCCTTACCCGAAGATTGCCACAACTTATCACAACTAGCTGTATGGGTGTGGGTGCTCATTGAGGGGATTTGCCATAATCACCACGCTTGGTACTCAGGTTGGCGATCGCAGTTGAGTTGCTAATGTACTCGAAAGACGCTGCTGCCCATCCTTCGGCTAATCCCATAGTCGCCTTTTACGACACCCACGGGATGAGAAGGGTTAGTGCTATTCGTAGAGCCAGCACCAGATGGGAAATAAACAAAGCGCGAACTCTATCCACCTCAGCTAATAATAAGTTACCGCCACCCAGACGCCAAAATGAACAGAACGC
Source organism: Diloba caeruleocephala (assembly GCA_947459985.1). Taxonomy (NCBI): domain Eukaryota; kingdom Metazoa; phylum Arthropoda; class Insecta; order Lepidoptera; family Noctuidae; genus Diloba; species Diloba caeruleocephala. Next base: position 5,265,812 of record OX381627.1, on the reverse strand, counting down.
TACAAACAATATTTATTGATCGATTCCTACGGCTGGCTTTAAATTTTTTATAGAAGTATTTTACTTCTGCACTTAGAATTGTAAAGTATATACACGTCAATGAACTTTAAAATATACTAGTGGTCGCTCAAATGTCGTAATTCGAGTTTTTTTAATTAATTTATTTAATTATCAATTATAACTTGCTGCCCTCCTCCTCCATATAAACTTTAACTACACCAAATCTCACCCTCTCATTTTTGTTATTAAGGTGGCAAATAACCATACGTGATGGTAAGCGGTTACCATGATGCAACACAACACCAGAAATTACACTCGCCTGTTGCCCTTCCTGTAAAAATCTTTTCACGTTCCTTTTGAAGAATCCCATGCTGAAGTCATTTAGGAGAACCGCGTTATTGACGTTAAAATTCAAAGTTTTTATTTCATATAGTACATAATAGGCTCTTATGAAAAGTCAACTACTAAGGTGGACGGTCCGGAAAAGTCGGTCCCATAGAGAGCTGGCAATAAAATTCATGGGTATACTCTTTTAAAAAAAGAATGATATTACGATGTTGATTATTACATTTAGGAGATTATATTGATGAGAGATCATACCTTTTGGTAGGAAGGATTAAGCTTGGTGTGTCCCGCCTTTTACGACACCCACGGGATGAGAATGGTTAGTGCTATTCGTAGAGCCTCGTAGAGCCCTACCCAAAATAAAATTACTGAAATGTCAGCACAGTCAACCCTTTTGAAATTAAACAAATTTCCGTCCGTTCCTTAGTTTCAAACATTGTTGATCGTATCATATCGTATCTCATCACTTGTCGACAGCCCCAGAATTTAGGTTTTCATAAAAACATTTTAAGATTTAAAAATCGGCCATGTTATCTTCGGGGTATGGAATGATTATGTTATTTTCACCATCTATCTATCATCCACACTAGGATTTCTCCCGTGTCGTAGGTGCGTTTACAGAAATGAATTCTACATACAATATACCCAGACCCGGAACAACTACCTGCAGATCATACAGATATTTGTTCCGTGCGGGAATCGAACCCACGACCCGGAGCGCAGCAGCCGACTGTATCAGTCACTGCACCAACCGTGCCGTTGGTATCATCACACGGTCACCTGTCCATAGACTGATCGTGCCCCGAGCGTTGCTTAATCTAACCGATCGCTTTTATGATCAATGAGTGCTTGGTATTTCTACCGACATAGCTAAATGATAAGTAAACTGAAGTGGCAATGGGCGGGGCACATTGCTCTTAAAACTGGCTGAACTGACTGGCCACGGCCGTTGGGGCAAAGGATTCTCGAGTGGAGAGCGCACACAGAAACACGCGACATGGGATGACCTCCAACGAGATTGACGGACGACCTGGTGAAGGTCAAGAAGAAAGAAAATTAATTTAGGTCACTGGGAGTTATTGGATGAGGATGTGATGTGACTGGGCTTTATGGAAATCTATGGGATCTTTGTTCAGCAGTGGACATCTTTGGGCCGATATGATGATGATGATGAGTGCAAATGGCTATGAGCACCTCATGATCATTGCAGCCAAAAAACGTCTATTGCTGAACATCAGCGCTTCCGCATAGTGCTATTATCAGCATTAACTAATAACTGTAATATATGAGTAGCTGCCGTGTAGCTTCGGTCACAAATAAAACTACCCCATCTCTTCTCGTGAGTGTCGTGGAAGGCAACTAAGGGAGTTAGGAACCCAGTGTCTAGGGTTACCCGCGGGTGGCGGGTAAACCACCAACACTAGCATAGGTACCCAAGGAAGGTTGGTGTCAGGCAGGCAGCCGACTGTAAAAACCTTCGCAATATGGCTAACATATTGCGCCGACCCTAAGTTGCTCGGGAGCAGAGGTGCAATTCTCTAAACTCAAACATCCATACATCCTTGAATACAGAATTGAAATAACTGTGATAACCCAGTTTGGCATTAGCTAAGACTGGTCCTCATGGCTCACTGTCCGTAACGTATCCTTGAATAGCTTCAACCATGTCTTAGCGCATAACAAATTGGTTTTACACAGTTATTTCGAATCTGTATTTAAGGATGTATGGATGTTTGAGCTTAAGGAATTGCTCCACTAAGCAGGAAGGAGACATCACGAGTAGTGGTAGTAATTGCAGATTGTTTAAAGAAAAGATAGTAGACCCCCAGTGCGGTAAATGCGAGCGAAAACCACGCCTCCCTCCCCTGGCCCCGGCCTCAATGTAGTTCGAAAGAACATCGTGGTGATCTTTGCCTATAAGACTCCGGCACACCCTTCCGCCTTCATCAGGAAAAAATATTAGAATTTATACATATTTCTGTTATTGTCTGACATATTTCCTATAACGCTTGTTTTCTCCCAACATTTTCCTACATCAAATAGGGGGCCGTAATTGGTAGGTGTAGAACCTCCATTAGTAGGATAGCCAACTGAATTAATAATCGCTTCCGTTAATTGCATGTATGTATTTTTATTACTAACTACTATCAACCGTATTTTTTAGGATATAGAGTTGTGTTGTGTGTGTGTCAACGTGTATTTATATTGCTTTTTGACTGTTGAACAGATAACAAATTATTTATACTGAACAGACGTCAGGCTGTATGGCTACCGGCATAAAATATAGCCCCCTTTTTGCGTCACTGCCGTAAAAAGGAACTTATTTTTTTTATCTATGCCCCTTTCTGCAGTTTCTCCTGGGTCGTGGCTACAGATTAGAAACATCAATCTCCCTTGCTCAAACGCTCTTAAGGGTTAAGGGAATATTGCCATAAACACCACAAAGTTGCACGTTACTAGTGATCAGTAGCCCTAGCACAAACAACTTAGCCCTAGCACGAACAACTTAGCCCTAGCACGAACAACTTGCTAGAAAGTATTCGTATAATATATACGTATTCGTATAATATAATATTCACCTTTAATGTGAGTGAACTTTGAATTGAAAATATTTAATTCGCATTTTTTTTTCTATTTAAACTGAAGACTTTATTCATACCTACATACGAATTGTGTTTGTCGTATACATTTAAACAATAAAACTTTTTAAAAAAAACCGCCTTCAAAACCCCTACACGATATAAAAATATTAAAACCACTGAAAAGGCAAAAAAACTTTATGAAGTCGGGTAGTTCGCGAAACTATAAACAGACTATGGTTTAGTCATCATAGAGCACGGGAGTATGCTGCTGGCTTGAGTAACCCCATGGTCACCTCTAAGGACACCCACGGGGATCGGTATGCATATTCTGTGACACCAAGGGATCACACGACAACTTGCAGTTATGTCAAAAGTAGGTATGTAAACATATAGCGAAACTATAATGTAAGTAGGTATATCATCTTTTCAGCTAAATAAAGCCCACTGCTGGACACAGGCCTCTTCCAAAGATCGCCACAACGACCGGCCTGTGTGTTGTGTGCTCATTGGGGTGTTTTTGCCATAATCGCCACGGCGGCGCCGGTTGGTGATTGCAGTTGAGTTGTTAATGTACTCGAAAAATGCTGCTGCCAATCCTCCGTCTAATCCCATAGTCGTTTTAATACACCCACGGGATGAGATGGGTTGGTGCTATTTGTAGCCGGCACCACAAGGCCTATATGAGTAGTTACTTTATTTGACTAATATAATATTTCATTTAAATGTAATCTAACTTTAAAAGCTTGTAAATATCAGTTGATAACATAGATAAGAACGGATTTTAGCTGTAACAAAGTGAGTAGCATATGAAATTGTTCGGTGCAAAAATGCGGGGGCAAACATCGCACCATATCTGTGAGGTACCGAGCAGTAAAAATATCTCCCAACTCGTTATTTTTATTATAAAATAATTTAAACAAAAGAATATACTTACTGGTTGCGTACACAACGTGGAACGGGATGCGTCTAGGCATTTTTAAACGAACTTATTTTACCTCTTTACTTTTAAAACCAAATTATTATTCACTTCCATCGCTTTAAGAATAATTTTGAAGGGATAAAGAAGACAACACTATCAAATCATTGGAAAACACAATATTTTTGTCGGCAACATTTTTATGGCTAAAACATTACGAGTAATTACATTTTATTGGTAAATAAATACTGTTTCTTTGGGAAATTATTGTGAGGCCTGTGTGATAGAATGAGTTGGAGGGACTGAAGTTGTTGCGAGCCGGGTATGGTAAATGAATCAATATTTGCGCGGCTAAGTCATTGGTTAGCGTTCAAATTCCGCGCAGGCTGCAACGATGATCGCGCCATCTATGATCAGAATGTATTAATATGAGCGAACCCTTCTTAACTTTATATTGTTGACTAGCTGGGACCCGCGGTTTCACCCGCGTTTAATTTAAAAGAAATTTAGAGTACTTCGACATAGACACTTGACATACAATATATATATATTGGATTTCAAGGGTTTTATTTTTTACGCGGAACCCTAATTATTTTTCCAAAATAAAAGTAGCCTAAGTTATTCCTTATAACATCAGCTATCTGCCAGTGAAGGTCCCGTCAAAATCGGTCCAGCCGTTCCGGAGATTACCCGGAACAAACAGACAGACAGACGGACAGACAGACAGACAAAATTTTAAAAAATAGTGTTTTTGTTATATGTAACGTACATACTTTCTTATGCATTTTGTAAAAAACTTAGTTTGACATTACAAACAGACACTTCAATTTTATTTATTTGTATAGATTACGACCTTCATTTGGTTTTAGCTGATGGTTATGGTTTTAGTACACAATTTTACTTGGTATCAAATAATAAGGTTGGAAAATCAAATTACGGTAAATTGGTAAACATTTAAAATTTCGATGTTCTATTTTCCAATTCATTCGGTAGACGTCTCATCATTTTGGCCGAATGATTTCACTGCAGGACACAGGCCTCCCCCAAAGATCACCACAACGACCGATATGGGTGTGTTGTGGGCTCATTGGGGGATTTTGCCATAATCGCCACGCTTGGCAAACGGGTTGGCGATCGCAGTTGAGTTGTTAATGTACTCGAAGGACGCTGCTGCCCATCCTCCGGCTAAACCCTTAGTCGACTTTTACGACACCCACGGGAGGAGATGGGGTGGTGGTATTTTAAGCCAGCAACACACGGCTTAGAAGGCGTCTCCCATCTACTTATTCTGTAAAATTAACCCTAAAAACAAGATTACATAGTTACCTTTTTTACTTCCTCCACCCGGAGAAGGGCAGAGAGAATTCTTACGGTCTTACTGGCTAAAATCATCGAACCACCATCGGTGCCGGGGCTCCAGGATCTCGAGAACTATCGCACCGGACCCGCCCGTCGGTGCTACGAATTCAGGCAAATCTCGGAGGGAATGTAAACGACCCCGCCGAAAGCCCGCTGTGTGCTGTGCTGTGCACACGGCAGTACATGACCACGTGCAATATGAGTACGTCAGCACACCCGCCACCCCCCGAGACTTCACCATATAGTGACGGCAGGGAGCTGAAACTTATTGGATATGGCCGCTGGGGCGGTTGTTACCCCAGCACCCTCTCCTCTGAACGGGATCGGCCCTCTCCCGATCTCACTCTGCCATCTCCTTCTGGAGATTCTCCTCCTCCAGCATAGCTGACGCTTCTGCCGGCAGAGAGATCAAGCCCGATTAGATTGACCAAATTCCGCCGCCGATTTATGGTATGAGTAAATTCTGAATAAACTCATGGATTTTGTCACGTTACGTGCGGAACGCTGTCGGAAACGCGATCATAAGTACTTAATTTCATGATACAAAAATACATTGACTTAATTTAAAACTAACTCATAAAAAAAATTCAACAACGAAATTCAGTAAGTACCAAAAATTCACATTGAATCCTTCTTATATCTAATAAAATTATTTTATAGAATTTAATATGAATTAGTTTTTTAATTACGTAAAACAATTTCCTTATGGATCTTAATTCATATGTTTATTCACTCACCCAAACATCACTTTGCATAATTTATTGTTTTTATTAGTGTCGACTTCTTATTATTAAAAAAACCCGTATACACTATGATAGCATTTTCCTTTTAATTTATTTTTATAAATAGTGTCCATGTATATACTTTTTAGTTATTTTTTATTTAATAATATCTTAGGTTTTCGCGAGTATTACACATTATAATTACAAAGATCGGACTAACTTACCTAGTGACGTCCGATCCTCAATTATGTGAAGTAATCTCGTCCTCATTTAGTACTATGTAGTTTGCACCTTGCACAACTCACTGCATCACAATTTTTAAGATGAACACTTTCATCAAAAATTTTAATATAGTCTGTGGTTCCTACGCGCTCTTTCGCTATCTGTAATGTACATGTCATTAATTCAAAGCATAAGAACACAACTTTCAGCAGGGATCTAGATTGCAATTTTATAGAATTCTAGATTTATTTGGGATGGGTTGGGACTCGATGAGGACGAGATTACTTCACATAATTGAGGATCGGACGTCACTAGGTAAGTTAGTCCGATCTTTGTAATTATGTTCCGTAATCTCGTCCTCATTTAGTACTATGTAGATGTTCAAAGAAGAAAGTTGTGTTAATAATCAACCTTGTTTATTCGTTAATAAACATTATTACAATTTATTATAATTATTTATGAACCTCAGTCTTGTGTCCTCTAAGACTTATAGTAGATGAACAAGTATAAATAAATACGTTTCGCATTATTCATATAAAAATAAACTTGGCGGAAGCACTGCCGTACTCCCAAAAGTGCAATTCTTTGCATTTCTAATTTATATGATTATATGGTGTACTTATAATACCTATTCATCACATAAGTTGGTTCTTATTTTAGTTTGTGTTTATTATTTATTTAAGAAATATCCATATAGCTTGAGCCATTGGGATCATAAATAAACATTTGGCCTCTTGCAAAACCAAGCCAAGTTGAGGCGTTTCTTGCTTTTGTGTAGTATGCTGTAGATTTACTAGGATCCAATCCATTATTAGTTAAAACTTACTTCAACCATCTGCTTAATAGATGCGGTGGAGGCGCCGTAATAAGGCTTCCTTAATGTAATAATTATGTATTACAGTTCGTCCTTTATTTTATTAACATCTAAATAACAAAGTAAGGTTGTTGCAGGACAAATATTAATGGCAATTATCTATTAAAATAATTGGTAAGAAATGCTAGTATTAAAAATGGTTAAGATCAATGGTAAGACAAAAGGTAAGATCTAGATGTTTTTACCATTTTGTAATTTTTATGTTGATATTATCTACTTTAACGGTAATTTTATCTATACAAATCAGCAACAAGGCTTGATCCCGTGTTTGGGTAATTCCACACAGGCTTGCATTGGGAAACATATTCAACAATAATTATTCTTAATGTTAAAGTCACATAGGTACAACATAATACTTAGGGTTTGTTGCCCTACCTTTAAATATTTGCTTAAAGAACTTTGTTCTTCTCTCATCTCTACTCAAGTGCGATCGTAAGTGTAGGAAGAGAGGAGAAAAAAAAAAAATGTTGACCTCAGTGTTGAGTGAGCTATAGGAAAACCTTTAATTATTAATTAAACTTCGATGCTAAGAATAATATAACCAGGGGATGCACATCATAACTTTTACAGTTGGGGTATCACTGATTATTGCAGATTAATATTGCCATCCTGTTTTGTTCTATAACGAAGCTAACATTTTGTCCGTTGAAGAGGATGGTATACTTCTTAGAAACGCGCTCTCCTGAAAATGTGGTGGCAATCAGTGTTAGAATCCTGTGTAAAGGATTGTGATTCCCTGGAAGGATACGACAGTAAGTCACGACTAGGTCGCAGTATATTGTATGTATATAGACATCTTTTTTTTTTTTTTTTTTTATATACTAGGTCGCAGAATAATATATGTATATACACATCTTTTAGTTTTTATTATAGATATATATGTATATATATATATATATATATATATATCTTACTATACACCCATATATATATAATTACAATGCTCTGTTTTTATTTTCCGAAAAAATAAAAATCTACTATGAGTGCAAATGGAGGGAACACAGAAGAATGTCCCATGCCATTCAAGAGTAGAGGCATCTATGGTATATCTAGGTCAGGAACCCATGATACATAGTTGATGCAATTAGCAATACATCCATTTGCAAACATCATTCTATCGTTCACCAAGATTAGCTATAAGTGGTTCAAAGGCTACGGCCACATAGTTCCATTTCAATTTCCGAATGAAACACTTTCATTCTTTATTAGCAATGGCATTCTACACATATAATATGATCAAACGACTACAAAACTACCACAGCTTCTTTGCCATTGAAGTGTGTGCCCATATCTTATTAATATAGGTTATGGTTCATATCTATTCCAAGTGAAATATTACCTTGTTTTATTTCAAAAGCAACTGGTTTCTGTGCTTATAAGTGTAGGTAAATTCATTTAGTTTTAATTCCTTTCAATATAGGAGGCCACCATTTAAGTATGTGCAAATGTATCCTATATACATAAGATTGCACTATTACTTTTTCAGGGCTACTGTTGTAAGATTTTTCCATGACATTGGTAGGTATAAAGTCAAATGTATTCTATAGCTGGGCCATGCACAATGTTAAGCTATGTTGAAACAAGGACACCTTTTGGTTGAGATAATTATTATTTTGCACCCGTTTATGGTTTCTCTAGAATTTAGAAATAAAATATTATCTTCTTCTGGGAGAGCAAGATAGAAAAAATTGCATGGAATCTAATATGGGTCCCAAATTCTGCTATTTTTGTTTAGCATTTAGGCATATTTTCTTTGATATGAAAACACCAAGATTTTCTAAGAAATTTTGGTTGGTGGACACATTTAGTTTACACTTTTCATAGGAGTCAGCAAGACAAGAATTATTATTGATAACCGATGCAATGATCTCATGTAAAAATTAGCAGTTTCATGATCTAGGTAAAATCATATGGTGCTGTACAAAGCCTGAAGGGATGGCATGTAAATTCATACAAATAATCTGGAAATAGGGAACATGAGTGTTTCCTATCAGATTCCCTTATTGACAGTACAATATGCATTTTTTTAAATCTTACAAAAATTTTGTTGCAACAATTTTTAAAATCTTTTCTCATTTTGATAAAAATTTACTCAGTTTCTGAGTAACCTGGTTATTTAATGGAGCAGTAGTTTGTACAGGATAATGTTCCTGTGAAAGGTATAGTATAACCTTTAAACCATTTGTGTATGGTAGGACTTTTAGTGATACCTAGTATCGCAGTAGTAGGAAAAGTATTTCAGTTGATTGGTGTGTACCTTATTCATCATTGATCAGGATCCAGGCTAGGGCCTCAGCAACAGGGATAGTGGTGTCTCCGCCAGAATATCACGAAAACCACCAGCAATTTATTCACATATGTTGTTGGACTCGACATGGTTTTGCCCGCTTGGAAAGACATTTATAGCTGTTGTACTCCCCCCTTTTAGTTTCAAGTCTTAGGGCATTTTGATAGCTACTTACCTTCACTGGGAGTATTCTTTCATTCTCACCCAGATTTTGAACAGCTTTAATGGTATTTACTTTATCCTATAGTTTGTTCCCAAACAAGTATTATGAGATTGCAGGCTTCTCTGATATCAATTTATCAATGATGTGCAGGCTATAACTTCATACAATAAGTTGCATAGCAATCCAGTTGAATCACTGATTGCGAAATGTGGTTTTCATCTCATTGTGTACAATCATGTTGTTGAAAATCTTTTCAAGGGTTGAGATAGTACTAAGTGTCTCATAATAGCATTGATTTGACTTTTCCATAAATGCTTGTATGCTTTATTTATAGGGCCATGTTTCTTGATTATAGTGGATCTAGATCTTAAGGCCATTCTGCATGATTAGTCGTTTTTTTTAAATTTATTTTTGTATATTGCGTGTTATTCCTACTGAATTATCTCAGAGGTGAGCACTATTTTTGCAAGCCTGCCCCCCCCTCCTTTCTTTTATCTGATTTCATCACTAGGTGAGACACTATATTTGTAGCCACTTATGATAGGTGACGGAAAGGTGTTTGCACCTGGTTCATTAGAGCTTGACTGCATCAGCTCCGCTCATGTAATGAAAAACACTGTCCTTGTCCGTGTGGTAAACTACCTCGGCTTCGACTGAAGAGGTCTTCGGAATCATCTAGGCTCCTGACTGCAAATCCAAGGCTAACCCCTCGTGAAAGCTCTAAGGATGCATCAAACAGCGTTTTATCTTGCTAATAAAAGATACTTAACTGGCTAGTCTCTCGTGGAAGCTCCCTCGTTCTTCGCTTGTAAACGAATACTGCACCGGCTTACCTCTCGTGAAAGCTCTATTGGTGGTGTCGTTTTAAACTTGTCACGGTTGACCTCGAGTTCATGCTTGTAAACGAATACACGACCGGCTGACCTCTCGTGAAAGCTCTATTGGTGGTGTCGTTTATTTTTAAATTAAGGCACTGTTGACCTGTCTTCGTCCTTGTAAACGAATAACTCACCGGCTGACCTCTCGTGAAAGCTCTATTGGTGGTGTCCTTTATTTTTAAAATAAGGCACTATAAACTTCTCACCGGCTGACCTCTCGTGAAAGCTCTATTGGTGGTGTCGTTTATTTTTAAATTAAGGCACTGTTGACCTGTTTTCTTCCTTGTAAACGAATAACTCACCGGCTGACCTCTCGTGAAAGCTCTATTGGTGGTGTCGTTTATTTTTAAAATAAGGCACTATAAACTTGTCACCGTTGACCTGTCTTCTTCCTTGTAAACGAATAACCCCCACCGGCTGACCTCTCGTGAAAGCTCTATTGGTGGTGTCGTTTAGATTTACGTGCATATAGTGTATATTGCTGCGGCACTGCGGATCCATATCCTGTGAAACATGTAGTTAGTAACTTACCGGTACGGTCGTGTAGACTCCCGCTTTTTTTGGGCTCCCACAATCGATTATTTAGCTTTTCTATTGCCTCATCCTTACTCCTCCGCCAGTGTTTCCCCATTTTTGAAGAAAAAGGAGGATAATTGGAAGATTTTCTTGAGTTGCGTATACAGCGAGCGACACAAAAAAGTACAATGACATGTACATTACAGATAGCGAAAGAGCGCGTAGGAACCACAGACTATATTAAAATTTTTGATGAAAGTGTTCATCTTTAAAATTGTGATGCAGTGAGTTGTGCAAGGTGCAAACTACATAGTACTAAATGAGGACGAGATTACGGAACATAATAAAACACTTTTAAACGGATTCGCGTATACTTTAGATTTTTGTTTTTCCTGACGTTTCGAATGCTTTGCAGCATTCGTGGTCGCAGGATGACTAAGGTGACAGGCGTCGTTACAGATTTTAAAAAGTTATTTTATTTTATCTACCGTATAATTTTAATCAAAAAATTAGTTTCGATGCACGCAGTAATCACTCACAGTCTTGATGTTTTTTAGTGCGGTATGTTGTTTGGGACTTTATTATTTTAATTACTTGATTCCAAACAGGTGGTACCAGCCAACCATCTTCTCTATTAAAATTAGGATGTTTTTTAATTTCAATAGCCTCACGAAACATTCTTGGTACATCTTGGTTCTCTTTCGCGAGGACTTGAGGTTGATCAAAACGACGATAGTGGTTGGGTTTGCCTAAGGCATGTTCACACACTGCAGACTTTGTGGAGCGTCTATGCTTGACGTCAGCTATATGTTCTTTTATTCGGGTGGCTATGCTACGCTTTGTTTGCCCTATGTATGACAAACCACAATCACAGTCAATCTTGTAGACCCCTGCATCTTGTAAAGGTATGTGACATTTCACCGGTTTTAAAAGTTGGCTGATCTTCTTATGCGGCTTGAAGTAGGTTTTTATAGAAGCACGCTTCAATATGTGACCAATTTTGTCGGTGACTCCCTTAATGAATGGTAAAACAGCGGGTCGTCGATCAACCGTGGCGGGTTTCGGGCGGCTTCTGCGACGGGGATGTGGAGCTTTCAAATTGTTATTTTGAAGAACTTGCTTCACATGTTTAAGTTCCCTTGCCAGATGGTCGGCGCAGATGCCATGTGCTCTCTGTAACGTAAGATTTGGCCACGGTAGCTAACTGACAAGGATGGTGGTGAGATTCACCATTTAGGTACCTGTCTGTATGCTTCTATACACGGTGTGACTAACAGAATGATCAGGATTATGGATGAGAAGTATGTCAAGGAAGGCTAAGGATTTATTATCCTCCAATTCCATAGTAAACTGAATTTTACCATATATTGAATTTAGATGTTTTAAAAATGCAGTCACCCTATTGTGAGGCAAGATGGTAAAAGTGTCCATCTACGTACCGTTTGAACATCTTCGGTACATTTTGTACTTTATTATAAATATTCACAGCCACGTTTATTACAAACTAGCTGGGACCCGCGGTTTCACCCGCGATTAATTTAAAAGAAATTTAGAGTACTTCGATAAGTTCGTCAACAGTCTATGACATAGAATATATATTGGATTTCAAGGGTTTTTTCTTTGCGTAGAGCCCTAGTATTTTTCTAAAATAAAAGTAGCCTAAGTTATTTCTTATAACACCAGCTATCTGCCAGTGAAAGTCCCGTCAAAATCGGTCCAACCATTTCGGAGATTACCCGGAACAAACAGACAGACGACAAAAAAATTCAAAATTGTTTTTTTGTTATATGTACCGTATATACTTTCATATGCATTTAGTAAAAATATGTTATTTTGACATTACAAACAGACACTTCAGTTTTATTTATTTGTATAGATTTTATTGGTCGGCATGAAAGTGTTTCTTGATACCTACTTGCTGAATAAATCTCGTTTCATCATCTTCTACAATCAGAACATAGACACGGACCCGTAATCAGCATGCTTGGCAGCTATAGAGTAATTATGATACTAGAATACTTATCCAAGGAGGCTCCCTTCGGTGCCGAAGAAGACCGCTCCGGTGGTTTTAGTCGGTAGGAGTTCGGCATGCACCTGCGTTCGTTGGCAGGGGGAGCCGGTCGTGGACCTGACATGGGTGGCTCCTTCTGTGGCCCGCATGGTGTCTTGGCGAGTGGCGGAGGAGGTAGTCACACTTTCGGACCACCGCCACATTATGTTCGCCGTGGCCCTCCCCACGCCCTGCCCGAGTCGTTCTAGTCCCAGCCCGCGGTCGCGGCGTTGGGCCCTCACACAGCTAGATCGAGAGTTGCTCGTCGCAGCTGCCAACGTCGCGGCCTGGCCGGAGGTCGATCAAGGGATCTTGCCCAATCCGGAGGAGGAAGCGTCCTGGTTCCGGGAGACGATGACGTCAATATGCGACGCATCCATGCCCCGGGCCAGGCGCTCCCGGCGTACGGCAGTGTACTGGTGGTCGGATGAGATCGCACAGTTGCGTGCGGTCTGCCTGACATCCCGCCGCCGGTACCAACGAAGTCGACGCCAGCGCAGCGCTGCAGCCGGAGAGACTGACGAGGCCTATAGAGCCTATCGGGCGGCCACGCTCGTGTTTCAGACCGCCGTCAGCGAGGCGAAGGCTCAGTCCTGAAGCGAGCTGCTGGAGGGACTGGACAGGGATCCGTGGGGGAGACCCCGCCGTATGGTAGTGGGCAAGTTGCGCCCATATGTACCCCGGTGACCGAAACCATGGCCCGGGATCTGCTTTCAACGCTCTTTCCAGCGGTCCGGGACCATCCTGGTCCCTCTCCACCCCCGGCTGCCTCGGCTGGGCCGAGGAGTTGGGGGTTTTGGAAGGGGAGCTGGGCTGAGCCATTGGCCGCCTGAAGAGTCGCAACACCACACCGGGTCATGACGGCATTCCGGGCCGTGCGTGGGTGTATGCACTGCAGTCTCTTGGGGACCGCTTGAGGCGGCTGTTCACCAGTTGCCTCCGTAGTAGCGTGTTTCCGTCCGGCTGGAAGGAAGCCGGATTGGTTCTCTTGAAGAAGGAAGGAAGGGCTGCAGAGTCTCCCTCTCCATACCGTCCCATTTGCCTGCTCGACGAAGCTTCGAAGCTGTTCGAAAGAATAATTGCCTGAAGACTCGTTGAGCACCTGTCGCGAGTTGGCCCCGACCTGGCTGAAAGTCAATATGGCTTCCGGCAGCGGCGGTCCACCACAGACACGATTCTTCGCGTCCGCTTGCTGTCGGAACAGGCAGTGCCCCGGTGGGGTGGGGTGGCGTTGGCGGTCAGTCTAGACATCGTCAACGCCTTCAACTCCATTCCGTGGGGTGCTATTAGGGCGGCACTAGTCTATCATCGGTGTCCGCCCTACCTGCAGGGCATCATAGGGGCCTATCTGCGCGATAGGCACATTCGCTACGTGGGCAGGGACGGTAGTGTAAAGCGGAGGAAGATTACGTGCGGGGTTCCACAGGGGTCAGTTCTCGGCCTCCTCTTATGGAACCTCGCCTACGACGCGGTCCTGCGTGTCGTTCTCCCTGCTGGCGTCAGCTTAGTCTGTTACGCTGACGACACTCTAGTGTTATCTAACGGGGAGTCCTTCGAGGAAACCATCCGGCTTGCGGAGCAAGCGGTGGCAATTGTCGTGGCCAAAATACATGCTCTGGGTCTGCGGATAGCGCCTCAAAAAACCGAGGCGCTATGGTTCCACAAACTGCCGAGGAGCAGAGAACCACCCAGTACGTGGATACGCGTTGGTGACGCGTGAATCGGGGTGGGCCGGTACATGAAATACGTGGGGATCACTCTGGATAGTTGTTGGGGCCTCGAAGAGCACTTCCAGCGCCTCGTTCCACGAGTCGAGAGGGTAGTGGGTGCACTACACCGGCTGCCCAACCTCAGGGAACCGTCTGAGGAAGTTCGCCGTCTCTGCGGGGGGTCGTGCGGTCCGTGGTCCTATACGAGGCGCCTGTATGTTCAGCTCGACTATCAAGCGCTCAACGCTGCAGAACCAAAATTAACGGTCTGCAGCGCAGAGTGGCTATCCGGATCGCACGAGGATACTGAACAGTGTCCTCTCCGCAACAACAACAACACAACAGTGTCCGGCGGCAACTCTCCTGGCGCGTTTTCCGCCTTTCGAAATCCTGGCGGAGATGGATGCGTGGGTCTACGATCAGACACGCACCCTCGGCCAGAGGCGTTGGACAGGCTGCGGCGGCTAGCTCGGCGGCGCTCACTTCGAAAGTGGTGTCATCGCCTGCGGATGCAGTATGCAAGCAAGCGCGTCGTCGAGGCCGTCCTGCCGCTGTTTGGAGCCTGGCTTAGAAGGAGCGAGCGCGTCACCTACCGCCTGGCGCAGGTGCTCACCGGGCACGGTTGTTTCGGCGCGTACCTGCACAGGATAGGACGCGAGGCCACGGCACAATGCCACCATTGTGATAGCGACCAGGACACCGCACAGCACACGCTCGAGGCGTGCCCTGCGTGGGAAGCCGAGCGGCGGATCCTGGTCGATCGGATCGGACAAGATCTCTCTCTGCCAGCAGTAGTGTTGCCTATGTTGGCAGAGCACGAAAATTGGAATGCAGTGGTCTCCTTCTGTGAGAGCTTCATGCTCCAGAAGGAGACCGCAGAGCGGGATCGGGAGAGTGCCGCCAGGGAAATTCCCATACGCCTGAAACCCCCTGCCATTGCTATAAGGCGGGGGACCACTGGGTTCGCGGGTGCGTAGATTGGGGAATCTGCGTGCTCACACCAAGCGACCCAAGAGAAGACGGTAGCACGCATGTGGTCACGCGCTGCCGTGGGACGCTTTGGGGGATTATCCTTTACAATCCTCCCGGGAGGGTAACCACTTTACAATCCCCCCGGGAGGGTGACCACTTTACAGTCGCCCTCTCCGAGATGTGCCTATAGCGTGGCACCAGTGGGCGGCTCTAGTGTGATCATACGAGGACCTGGAGCCTCCCTTAGGTACCGAAGATGACCGCCCCAGTGGTTTAAGCCGGTAGGAGTCCGGCATACCCCTTCGCCCTTCCCCGGGGCGGAGGAAGTTCATGAAGAATTTCCACTGAGCACCAATAAAAAAAAGGAGTTCGGCATACCCCTTTGCCCTTTCCCGGGGCGGAGGAAGTACATATATTTCCAAAGGAGTTATGAAAAATAAAAAAAGGCTGGTTAAGAAAACACATTGAAGAATAACAATATGAGAACACATTGGTAATTAAATTGTTTAATAAATAATTACGTATACCTACCTACGTATAACTTGTACAGTAAAAATTCTAATGGCTCCAACACTATAAGCGCACGCTTTAGCTATTTTCGAAGTCCATTAATGCATTCACCTACAGTACATTAATCAATACACTTAACAACCTATCAGTGTAATCAGTGTACTTCAACTAACAACTACTTTAATTTAAGCCAGGTAATGATAGTGAAGGAGCCACACAACTCTGGTATAACAACATAATTATTCATCATTTGATGCAGTAACTGTTCATTGTGTTAGCAATGATCCAATCCAAGAGAACTGTAACTCTAGTGTTGATTCCTGGTTGTTCTGATGCACAGAAGCGGCCGTAGCTGACTATCCCCACGCTGAAGAGTAAGCCTGTAGCTGGGTCCGTGTAGAGCGCTGGACCGCCGGAGTCATCCTTTGCACAGAACAGAAAAAGTTTTATATTCTGCATTCCTGATGATGATAGTTATGAGGTTTACGGTAAGAGGAAATTTACAGCTGGAACTACTACAGTTAAATGGTAAATAAGTACGTTTGTATGTTTGTTGCACAATAACGACGGAACGGCTGAACAGATTTGATTGAAAAGAATAGAATAGAAAACTTTTTATTCAACACACGACATAGTTGAACATGCCCATGCCGAAAAGGTTACCAACTCAGCATGTGCTGGGCGGAACACCCAGCGCTGATTTTCAGTTGGCACCCCGCAGTGACACACGGACGAAGGTAAGTAATAATTAATGATAAGTATACTATACTATTAACAATAAAAAAATTATGTAAATAAATAGAAATATTGGTACTTCGTAAACATATATAAATTATAAATTGAGTCGCATCTACTAATAGATGGATTATTTGTTTCCGGTACATGCGATGTGAAGCGGTTATCAGTTATTCTGTATCATTTGTGATTTGACTACTAACGTTTTGTTTGTACTTGGTTTTCTTCCCAACTTACTAAATTACATCCACATTGTGTATTTTCGTCAAATGTTTAAATTCAATAGATTATATCGAAACGAGGATGAAATATAGATACACAACGCAGGGGCTTATGCAGTAAACAGCGTACCTACCCATTACCAGGCAAAGGATTTTCTGTACAAATACATAATACATTAAATTAAGTATTAATTAGACAAATGACTAAATCAATATTGAAATTTAGCAGAGATAGAAAATGTCTTTGAATAAGATATAGAACACGTTTTATGTCGAGTGGTGCAGGGTGCCAGGAACCGTGTGGTATCAGCTAGGCATAGTACCACCTCTTCCCGTGGGTGTTGTAATAGGCGACTATTGGATTAGCCGGAGGATAGGCAGCAGTGTCCTTCGAAGTACATTTACAACTCGATTGGGATTATGGCAAAACTCCTCCATGCGCACTCAACCCGAACCTAGACTGGTCCTTGTGACGATCTTTAGAGAGGAATATATCCAGCAGTAAACTTTATTCTCTGAAATGATGATGATAATCAAGTTCCGCGAAGGCTTTATTAGGGAAGTTATGGTGTCGGAGGTCTCAAATTCAAATTAAATTTTTAGGAGAAAACAAAATACTAAACTTCGATTCAATAACATATTTTTTATTGGTAAATTACACCGTGCGCACTACTCGTGCATTTGTCTTTCATATTTGCCACTTTCTTTTTTTCCATCTTATCCTTGCTTTAAATTTTTAGAAAAATTCGGAATTTATATTGTAAACAAACAAAACACACTCGCATACTTGCCGTTCCTCGGCGGAACGCAAGTTCCTCATTATACCTTCGTTTTGATAGGATTGGAACCGAAGTCGAATTCGGAGTTGAAGCCCCGTAATAGAGAAGTAATGGACGTGGAGGTGGAGTCGGACATCTCATAATGACCTTCGAGGAGTCGGTCACGAAATCTAGTGGAAGTTTTAAACATTATTTTTAGTAAAAAAATCCGAAAAGAGTGTTTTCATTTCAAAGATTGCCACAACGACCGGTATGGGTTTCTGTTATGTGCTCCTTGTGATTTTGCCATAAGCACCACCACCACCATGCAGACGGGTTGGCAGTTGAGTTATAAATGTACTCGAAGGGTGCTGCTGCCCATCCTCCTGCTAATCCCAAAGTCGCCTTTTACCACATTCTTAGAAAAGAGAGAAATATTAGTTAAATATATGCGTATGGGTCTATATACGAAACCGCGACATGTCCGTTAAGACCAACGGAGCAACCCTTCCTAGGGTAGCTCTAAAAATATGCCTGCTGGTGTGTCGGACGAGGATGTGACCAGAAATAAGAACAGCTCTCTGAACCGAGGGATACCTGGTGGTGACATTGGTCATGCCGGTGTGTCGAGGAGAGGTTTGGTCCTGAAGCCGGGGGGCTTCAGGAGGCCGAGCAGTGGCTGAAGAAGGCTCAATGCAGTCTGGTTTCAGTGGTGCGAGGCCGCTGGGAAGTACCATATCCGGAGATACGCAGTTGCGCAAGATGCCTGGAGCCGCCGAGAGGAGGCAAAGGGCTTTAATACGGCAGAACGCGGGGCTGATGGAAGATCCACAAAGTTAATCTCGCCTGCCAAAAAAGACAAGAATGGAACCCAGTGGGAATTCCGTGGAGGTGGCCAACGAACCAAAGAGGTCTAAGATCAGGGCCTTTGGGGACGCGTTGGCTAATATAAAAATGGCAGTCGTCACTGATGACCACCCTGTCCAGACCATAGGAGCTGACCTTGTAGAGGATCTCATATGGAAGCGGATACTGGTTGTTCCTGAGCCAAAACCAGACCTAGTTTTGGGAAGTCTGGTGGCCGGGGCCTTCTAAGAGACCTAAAAGAACACCTGGGTGATCCTACGGAAAAACTCAACTTTATCATAGACATCGAATTTGAGGCAGACAGAATTGTTCTGGCAGTTAGAATCAGTTGGATAAATAACTGTCCGCAAATGGAAGCGATGTCGCATAAGGAACCCTAGTGGATACCAGCCCCAGAAAATCTAAGGCTCCTAAATAAATGCTAAATGCTTTAGATTTTCTGGGGCTGGTAACCAGACGAGTTTTTAATCGAGAAAAGTCAAATAATGACTTTACGGAATATGCGAAAGCGCTTACGCACTACAACACTGTAGTGCGCAAAGTGAAGCGTAAATAATGAGGTCTCACTGTCATAACATCAACAACCTCCCACAGTCATGAAACGTACTAAGGCAATGGCAAGTTATAAACAATCTTGTAATAAATTGCAATTAACTGACACTCTATACGGCCACGACCACAGCCACGACTACTACCACGGCCCCGACTACGGCCACGGCCCCGACTACTGCCTCGGCCCCGACTACTGCCACGGCCACGATTGGTCACGTTGTCAATGCTATAGTTTTATTTGCGACCAGCCATTTGGTCAGTCGCACACGGCTCGCATTGTGTCGGTGCAGGATCCGTTCGTGACGGCCGAAGTTTTATTGGCCGGGTCACCCTTAACCGTGGCCGCATCAGTGTGCGTTCGCTCTTATAAGTAGCTCAATTGTGTAAGTCCCCTCGCCACTCAATTGAATAAGTGCAGTATGCATAATAATGCATCCTGGCTGTTTCGTTCATTGTGTAGTCGCTTCATAAGATGGCACGATGCCATTATTATTTATTTTTCGTTCCTTTTATGAAACATATTTACATACATACCTACCTTTAACACCACCGGTGTTAAAGAGACTATCAAGCGCTACCAAGGCCCCAAAGTATTCGTAAGAGACAGGCCTATTAGGCAAAGTCGTATCTGAAGCTGAATACCGAGGACGGCAGTTTAGCGTCGACATTTTTAATTTTATTTATATACTCTTTATTGTACACCTAAACATATTAAATACAGACATTTTAATAAAACAAACAGTACAATAACCTTTGCATGGAAAAGAGGAAATAGAAAAGTTGTGAGGCAGTCTGAGGTGTAGCTTACACATATAAATACATATTACTATACATATACTATCGATACTATATACATAAATATACAACAAGAATATATATGAAAATAATAAATATACATATTGAATGGCTTTGTAAAATAGAGCGAAAGCAAATCTAAATCATCAGGAGCACAAAAATTTAAAGCGACACATAATGATTTTTTACCAAACGTTTAAAGGCTGAGTGACTGAGCACGTCTTATTGTTACTAGTAGTGCATTCCACAAAAGAGCTGCTTGGGTCGTAAAGGATTTGTCAAAAATAATTGTAGAATGCATTGGCATTTTTAGCTTTAAATTTTCTGATGACGTTAGGAATCGCGTATGAGTGTCACCGAGGATCTCGAAACGGTTTTTGAGGTAAAAGGGGGTAGATGAATTAAACTGCACTGTATAGAACCGAAAGTATATTAGCATTCCGGCGAAGGCGAATTGGTAGCCATTTGAGCTTCGACCGGAATTGTGACACGTGATCATATATATCATATCGACTCAGTCAGAGGTTTTGAGATCTCTTTACACCTCGACGACGGTAACAACAACCTACTACTGCTACCCAATCTGTACATTGAAGTGTTGAAGCGCTTAAACAGAAACCCCACCACGTCGGTCCGAGTACATGAACAGAGCACGGGGGAATACCATTGCGGAGAGGTGTAAAACGTAAAACAGGGGGACGTCTTTTCCCCGAAACTGTTCACCGCTGCAATGGAGGATGCCTTCAAGCTACTGGAGTGGAAAGGATTCAGCATTAAACTCAATGGCGAGTATATTACTAACGTTCGATTTGCCGATGACATCGTAGTCATGGCAGAATCGTTGCAAGAGCTCAACACAATGCTCGATGATCTCAACATAGTTTCCCAACAGGTGGGCCAAAAAATGAACATGGGCAAGACGAAAGTCATGTCAAATGCCCATGTCGTGCCCATCCCAATATCCTTTGGGAGCTCTGTTCTCGAAGTTGTTGACGAATATGTCTACCTGGGACAAACTCTCCAGTTAGGTCGGTCGAACTAAGAGAAAGAGGTCAATCATCGAATCCGACTCGGCTGTGTCGCGTTTGGAAAACTTCGCAACGTTCGTCAACAATACCGCAATGCCTCAAGACGAGCCTTGAACCAGTGTGTGTTACCAGCGATGACATATGGAACAGAGATGGGCCACATAAGAAAGCTCAAGGTCACTCAGCGAGCTATGCTTGGTATTGCTCTACGAGATCGAATGAAATGAGGAGATCCGTAGAACTAAAGTAGCCGACATAGCTGAAAAGATTATATCTTATCATAATCGAAAATCATAACTGTGAAAAAAAAAATCATAGTCTTTACACTTCCTTTACGCATCCGTATCCGGTAAAATTTACTTTTCACATCTGTTTCCGTTCCTGCTTCCACACTGATGACACTTCCTTTGCATCACTAGTGTGTTGTGTGCTCATCGGGTTTTGTCATAATCGCCACGATTGGCAAGCGGGTTTGCGATAGCAGTTGAGTTCTCTCTTTCTCTCTCTCTTCTCTCTTTCTTTCTCTCTCTCTTCCTCTCTTCTCTTTCTCTCTTCTCTTTTATAAAACGTTGCCCCACACTAGGATTTCTTCTGTGTCGTGGGTGCGTTTACAAACAAAAATTCCACACACAATACACCCAGACTCGGAACAACTGCCTGCAGATCATACAAATATTTGTTCCGTACGGGAATCGAACCCACGACCCGGGGCGTATCAGCCGACTGTATCAGCCACTGCACCAGCCATGCCGTCAGTTGTTAACGTACCTACTCTAAGGACAGTGCTGCCAATCCTCCGGCTAATCCCATAGTTGCCTTTTAAGTCACCCACGTGATGAGATGGATTGGTGCTATTTGTAGCCGGTAGCACAACACTTTATTTTTGTATCATAATTTATTTCATATTAAAACGTGTAACATCTATTTGTCCTTATTAAACTTAAGGTATATTTATAAAAGTTCTGTCACAGCTCTAAGGTAAGACAGAATGTTTTGTGTGAAATCGTTGTACAGTGGTACCTAATTTATAAATAATATAAAATTTCAACAATACGGAATAAATATTGCTATAGATATTTAAGATTAATGTGTTCTTATTTATTAGGTTTCTGGTATTTCGTTCTCTTTCATTCTGCTTGGGACAAAATATGGGTAAAATGTACTTTTATAGGGTGAGCATATCAATAAAAAAGTTTTTTTTATTGTCAGGCAACTAAGGCCCATAGATGAGATAAACACAAATACAAATACATTAAAATCATATAAAATAAAATAATCACTATTCTACACGTATAGGCGGTAACGTGTTGCACTGCAGCAAGATGTCCCGTAGTCTTCCACGGAACTTCCGGTACATGACACCCTCCGGCCAGAAGGTCTCCTTCATGAACATATCTAGATGGTGTGTCGGGACTCGCACCACAAACGATTTGAAGTTCGTATTGTGGCGCGACTCCAACTTCTCTACCCTCAAGGTCCATTGCGTCTTTACTCGAATGTACTGCACGATCTCCTCAACCTTTGTGGAGTGGTAAAGACGTGACACATACAGCTGCGGCGAGGGTATAACGGCGCGCAGCAGCATGTTGGGTCCACTGAGCGCACTACCGCGCTGATTACGGTGGGAAGACTTCTTCTTCTTCTTAACTTCGGTGAAGCCATCTTGATCAGCCTGTCCTTGGCGTGCTGCTGGAGGCAAGATGCTTCGAACAGGTTCTGGGGCCTGTTGTGCACCCTCAGGCTTGGTTTTTGGCTGCTGCTGATTTTTCACTGGAGGTTGACTTACGGCAGCTTAGTAAGCACGTCGGGGTGTTGACGCACTTACTTGTGTCAGTTTCCCCGCCACAGGGGAAGCGGGACGGCAGGGGCTATGTTGTGCATCGCTTGCAGAAACGGTGACCGGTGACGAGTCCAGTTTTGCTGACTCGAAACTCAGCTGTGAAGTGTTAAATGCCCCGCGACGCGTATTTATGTTGTCAGCCTCGTGTGACCTACATGCTGTTATAGTGTTGCGTAAGTCCACTATTTCAGTACGGAGTTCAGGTATGGTGTTTTGTGAGGCCTCTAACTTAAAATTCACTTCAGCCAGGCTTGTTTTCAGAGTAGTGATGTCCTTAAGCAGCCTGGTGACGTCAACGTGGTTCAATGTGACGGGAGGCAGCTTACTCAGCTCCTTCACCACGAAAGTAGGCACATCGTCACGGTCGGTCTCCTTTAACACCCGAATCATGTCTTGAAGACTCCTCTCTCCCTGCTCGTCCCTCCTGCGGGACGGCATTCGGTCGGTCATGTTGATCGACTCGTACAATAACGCCTTTGCACTGCGAATATCGTTTTCGGTGTAGCTCGAGGTGCAGATCTGCATGACGCTAAATTCATCCATGACGTCCAGTTGGTGTTGCAGGAACGCCAGAAGCTCATTAACTATAAGTTTTTGTAAACTCATAATATCTAAACACAGCAACAGCTAATGCCGTGCTTATCGTGAATTACGTACGTAAGCGTATATTGAACCACGACCGTTTTCGAGCGCGCATCGCACTAGAATAATATAAATAATTGGCTCATAGCCGTGTTGTTGTTTTCCATAGAAAAATCATGATTTGTAATGTCTTAGGTTTTCGCGAGTATTACACATTATAATAAAAACACTTTTACCCATCTTCTCTATTAAAATTAAAAAACATCCTAATTTTAATAGAGAATTTGGTTGCCAATAATAAAGTCCCAAATAACATACCGCACTAAAAAACATCAAGACACTGTGAGTGATTACTGCGTGCATCAAAACTATTTTTTTGATTAAAATTATACGGTAGTTAAAATAAAATAACTTTTTAAAATCTGTAACGACGCCTGTCACCTCAGTCATCCTGCGACCACGAATGCTGCAAAGCATTCGAAACGTTAGGAAAAACAAAAATCTAAAATATACGCGATAGTATGCGTTTAAAAGTGTTTTATTATAATCAGTGTCAAATCAGTGTTACAAAAATAGGGGGCTTTATTTCAAGAGGACATTTAGTAGGTTATAGTTATGGTGCAACATGGTGATCACGTCGGGGTCACCAGTATGGGGAGCAAGGTGTCATCCGTAGAAAACGGAAGATCCTCCAACCAGGTGGGTGGTATGCCTCGCGGACCGAAGCCCAAAGTCAAAGTTTTTTATTTCGAATAAACCAAATATTGGCACTTATGAAACGTCAGAATCTAAGTTGCACGGTTCCAAATAGTAGATCTCGTGGAGAAGAGCCGGCAAGAAACTCCATGGATACTCTTTTAAAATCATTGAGATTACAATGTTGATTGATACAAATATATATACCGAGAAAAGTGTAGGACAATGTGTAAAGATGGAACATACCACGATAATATTATAATAATAAATTATTTGCCATGGCAGCTAACGGCTGACCAGTCCCAACAGACGGCACCCGCTCACGAGCATGACGCATGCATCAGCATCGCTTAGCTCAACCATATTGTAGGGAACCGAACGACCCGATACACAACGCCACCGCCAGCAAGACATTTTAGTGAGTATTACAGACCAATACAGCCAGGCAAAAGATAATCAATATTAGTACTAAAAATAACATCAATGGCTACATGATTCTCACACATTTACAATTTCGGTTGAAAATTATAATATAATGTTACAAGAACAATATTAACAATAACTAATAGTCAATATCTTAATATTAAATATAAGAAACTAACATTAATAGAAATGAAATTTTAAATGAATTTGTTCAAGTTATTGAATATAAGTAAATAACATAAAAAAATATGTAATTTCAACTGAGTTAAGTCAAATGTCAAGGTATATAATGTCAAGGTGTAAATATTTAAGTAAATAACATAAAAAATACAATTTTAAATGAGTCATGTCTACTGATTTTACATTAATAATAGAATCAATTCCAATGGTTAAATATTAAACCCTTGACTGCAAGTTTTAACACTTGCAATCATATCCAATAATCTTATATTGGATATGATTGCAAGTATTAAAATAAATTATACAGCGCCAGAGGGTCGCAGTGTGCAGAAGGGAATCGTATGCCAGATATCTTTATCATCGATGTAATGATTTATGCTATAGTAGGCCTTCGACATTAAAACACGTTTAATCAAAGATTTGAACTGTAGTTCTGGCAAATCGGTAATACTAGAAGGAATTTTGTTGAAGAACCTAACACTGTTTCCGATAAACGACTTGCTGGTTTTACTAAGTCTATTATTAGGTTTTTATTGAAACTAATAATGTTCTTGCGTATATACATGATATTTTGGTATATAAGGATGGTAAAGTAAGTATGTTTATCTCCTTAAGTAGATCCCGAAGTGACTCACGAGAACCCAGATTATAAATATATCGGACTGCTCTTTTCTGTAATATAAAAATTGAATCAACATCAGCAGCCGATCCCCACAATAAAATACCGTAGGACATAATATTGTGGAAGTAAGCAAAATATACCATTCTAGCTATACATTTGGTTTCTGCGTTTAGGAGAAGATTATTGGCCGAAAACCAATCAGATATCTTATGAAGTATATCATTGGGTTCTATAAGATACCTATCATTTCTATTTACTTTAAATATAAGTGACGTGTCATCAGCAAACAAGACTGTGTTTGACATTGTATCGTTTATCATATATGGCAGGTCATTAATATAGACCAGAAACAGGAATGGCCCCAAAATTGATCCTTGAGGTATTCACATTTTAACTAGTGAGCCCGTGGATGTGACGTTATCAAACCCACCCAGCGGTTGATGTTGGGGGTCTGGATATATGCAGCGTTGTGCGAATTTTTTACATGCGTGATTCATGATTCTTCGACGTCATCAGAGTTGCACTAAATGTTCAAGTAGATGTCGCTGTAGGTTATTGTTATATGATGGCGATGCAGGTGTCGCCATGGTGGTTATTTGCATTTTTTGCAATAATAAAAATAATTAATAATTTAAGTGATTATTCGAGCACAAAAGTGCCAGTGTATAAAAAAAGCGTATAAAACGACTTTTACATTGTTCGAATAATTAATTAATAATAGCAAAATAAATATCAAATTCCAACTTGTTTTTAAATAAACAGGTTCCCTAGAATTTACTGATTGTGGTTCAATTTTTTTTTACTCTATGTTGTCATTGGCGTTCCGACATGCCAACAAAGTCACAGTCAAAGTATTTTATTTCAAATAAACCAAATATTGCCACTTATGAAACGTCAGAATATAAGTTGCAGCCTGCTTACCGCTACACCCACTTCTAGCTCACCTGACACGCATCCTTCCCTGGGGTATAGGTGCACATCTGTCTGTCTGTGAGCGACGGCACCTTGGCGCGACAACTGTTTTGGCTGATTACGTCCAGGTCCACCTTCCGGAGCACATTGGAATCGGGTCCACCGGGAAAGAGGGTGCCCCAACCTGGGAATAGGAACACTTAATTCGATTTTTGTAATAAGTAGTTGGTTTAGTTAAACCTCGTGTCATTTCGAAGGACGGCGTAAGTACTATAGCAGCAAGTAGGTATGTGGCAGATGGATCGGGTACTCATGTAATCAACATTAAAGACAAACAAGAATTATAACATGTAGATATTATTGTTCTAATGTTGATTACATCTACACATACGGAATACTTAATTTATTCTAATTAATCCATTATCATTTAATTTTAATTTTTATTTCTGTGTGGTGTCCGGATTAATAATATCTCCTCCCGTGGATGTCGTAAAAGGCGACTAAGGGAATCTAAACCAGAGGGATGGGTAGCAGCGTCCCTTCTGTGAAACGGTAGCCATACTGCGCTCACCAACCCGCCTGCCAAGCGTGGTGAGTATTGGCAAATACCCCCCAAAATGATGACACAGTTGTAAAAATCGATGGGGGAGGCCTTTGTTCAGCAGTGGACGTATAAATGGCCGATATGATGATGATGATGATGAATTTCACTCTCCTAACTTGAAATTATAAACGACATTCGCTTTCATAGTTACTCTTCTCTTGCAAAACCAATTCATGTTACGGAACGAAGAAATCATTATAATGGGAATATCCACTATAATTCTTAATTGGTTCGAAATTAGCCATTGGAATGAATGGCGATTATCACTATTAGATAGCATGATTTTTCGGCTTATTAGGCTTTGTCATTTGCGCCGATATTTAACCCCGGCAAAAATGACAAATGAGCTTTATATAATTGGTATATATTGCGCGTGTGTGCGTCCGTGCGAAACCGGAGCCGATAGCTAGTAAGCTCATATGGTTTTTCAGTTCTGATGTCAATACAATGATGATGCAGCCAGGATAGTCTCCTCATGAGGGCACTCCTCAACGGTTAGTAACACGGACATGAAACGTTGTAAGTTTGTTCAATTCTGATGACAAAACACTAAAATTATAGAAATGACTTGATATTGCAGCTAGGATTGTCTCCTCATGAGGACACTCCTCAGCGGTTGGTAGCATGGTCACGAAACTATACGAGCGCTCGTCCACTCGATGCGAACTGCGCTATTCCCTTTGACTCGCGCACATAAAACCAACAAAAAAGGGAGCGGTGGGCACGGCGAGAAGCATGACGAGCGGCATGACGAGTAACGTAGCCACACTACTTCTCTGCCTCCTTCCCTCACTACTTCCCACACCACTCGTCGAGTGTGTGGCTCTGATAATACAATGCAGCCGCCACGAGTTTGCGCAGCTGCCGCCACAACAAACATAAACATACCTAGTACAGTAACTTTCTTAGCCGTGAAGTTCGTGGCCTTAAACTTGAAGGGCAGACAGACTGGGCCCACGCGTTCGTTGAACTCGATGGAATCCACGACTTTCACGATTGCGATGTCATAGTCATAATTCGATCTGTAATGAAAGTGAGAAATAAAATAAAAAGTGTTATTGGTAATAATTTGAAAGGTATAAAATATAACTTTTCGTTGGTCTGCATAAACCATGGTTGGGGCATAGCTGGCCCCGCCCGACTTCATAAATAAAGGTTTTTGAAGTCGTTTTTTTTTTTGTTACCGTTTAGTGTAAATAAATGTAAGTACTTTTTCCAATTTGGTATCAGTATTTAACACTAAAAATAAGAATGGCTCAAATCGGTTCTCTGATCTGAGAGGAATCGAAACGATTAAGACATCATCTAGATTAAAAAAATCGCGTCGAATTGAGAACCTCCTCCTTTTCGAAGTCGGTAATGAACCTGTTGATTGAAGTTAGTTCAAAAACTACGCAATCTAATGGAATAAAATTTATATGGGACCAAGTCGAAAGCATTTTGCATCAGTTAAAAAGGAATTGCTCAAAACGGTCTACAAATCTCTGAGTAATCGGTGTACATACATAAAAACAATACGCTTCGAATTGAGAGCCTTTTTGAACTCGGTTAAAAATAGTGACATATTTCGTAATTCGTCGATAGACATACTTTTTACAATTAATAATATCACGAAATCAGTCTGAAGTCTGAAGTTTGGCTTTATGTGATGATTATTTGTTTTTTTATAAATTACTACCAGCCCTATTATGGCTGGCTTGTAAACAAAGTAACCAGCGTGAAGTCACTCAGAATTATGCTAATACCAAATATAACCTGTCAGTTTAAGCCCGCAAACTGAACTACCTGGAACTTACATGGTTTTTTAAAAGAGTTCATAATACGACCCTAGAAGTAATAAAATATATTGTACAGCGCCAGAGGGTCGCAGTGTGCAGAAGGGAATCGTGTGCGAGACATCTTTATCATCGATGTAATGATTTATGCTATAGTAGGCCTTCGACATTAATAAACGCTTAATCAAAGATCTGAACTTTAGCTCTGGTAAATCGGTAATATTGATACAGATGACAAGGTTGCTGTTTTTTGTATTTTCCCCTGTAACTAACCTCGAGATCCGCAAGATATTTACTTCCTTAAAGTCCAAAGCTGTCGGCTGCGACGGAGTTAGCAGAACCATGACAGGATTCATTCTTGACAGTATCATTCCGGTTTTAACACATATTATCAATTTTTCTCTGCAGACTGGGGTGCACCCTTCTATCTGGCGTAAAGCT
Organism: Diloba caeruleocephala; assembly: GCA_947459985.1. NCBI lineage: Eukaryota > Metazoa > Arthropoda > Insecta > Lepidoptera > Noctuidae > Diloba > Diloba caeruleocephala. The sequence continues at coordinate 5,236,676 of OX381627.1, read as the reverse complement.
TTCATTATCCCTCTTCCTAAAAATTCTAACCCCAGTTTAGCTAATCATTTCCGGCCGATATCGATACTTCCATTTCTATCCAATTCTATTCCATAATCCTAATTTCTATCAGGATGGTAAAGTATGATGATAATTATCCGTGTGGTGCCGGATCAGAATACCGCCACTCCATCTCTTCCCGCGGGTGTCGTAAAAGTCAACTAAGGGATTAGCCGGAGGATGAGCAGCAGCGTCCTTCGAGTACATTAACAACTCAACTGCGATCGACAACCCGTCTGCCAAGCGTGGCGATTATGGCAAAACCCCCCAATGAGCCCACAACACACCCATATCGGTCGTTGTGGTAATCTCAGCGGGAGGCCTGTGTCCAGCAGTGGACTTCTTTCAGCCGAAACGATGATGTTAAAGTAAGTATGTTTATCTCCTTAAATAGTTCCCGGAGTGACTCACGAGATCCCAGGTAATAAAACCCTACAGTTAAATGTCGGAGGATATAATACTGTGGAAGTAAGCAAAATGTCATTTGAGCTATAGCCACATCCGTCACCTTTCTAATTTTGCGAAGAGTCAAAGTCAAAGTCAAAGTAAATTTTTTTTATTTCAAATAAACCAAATATTGGCACTTATGAAACGTCAGAATCTAAGTTGCACGGTTCCAAATAGTTAATCTCGTGGAGAAGAGCCGGCAAGAAACTCCATGGATACTCTTTTAAAATAATTGAGATTACAATGTTGATTGATACAAATTATTGTAATATATATACCGAGAAAAAATTTAGGGCAATGTGTAAAGATGGAACATACCACAATGAAATTATAATAATAAATTATTTGCCGTGGCAGTTAACGGCTGACCAGTCCCAACAAACGGCACTCGTTCACGAGCATGACGCATGCATCAGCATCGCTTAGCTCAACCATCAAGAGCAAATGCAGCAGAGCTCAATTTTCCAGAAAGTGCTTTTATATGGGGCCACCATTGCAATTTGGAGTCTACTGTAACGCCCAAAAATACAGTTGAAGGGACCAGATCTAATGCTATGCCGTCAAGTTTAACTTGCGTTCTTAAATAGGACACAATTGCCATTGAAAACTTTATACGTTTGGTTTTTTCTGCGTTTAGAATCGAGCTTTTATATAGGGTACTTACCTACTTCATTGTTTTTAGTTTATTCTATTTAACTACAATTTATAAATATGAAAGACCACTTACTCATTAAAAAATGGGTGTATAGTGTAGCTCTCTATTCTATAGGCCTTGGTGGCTGGCGAGTCCCCTGAAAATAATCATGTACACACAGTGTAAAGTAAGTGCTTCTACGATATTAATAATATTTATAATTATAATAATAGTTTCTTTACCGACGTGACGATGTCACAATAGCCTGCAATGAGCCCTTTGAGTTAAGACACCTTTATAGTTCACATAAAGAGTGATTAGATAATATAGTTTTTTGACAATCTCGACCTTATTGTGAAACTATCAACACGACATAAGACCACAGTTTTAATGTCTGTTATATTTGCTTTGTGCCTCAAACTGTTATCTGTCTTTATTGAGATATGGAAAAAAGTCTTTTTACTATATCAGGGTTGAGGCTCTGTCCAGTTTTAATTTAATCTAATTGAAACTATCAAAATTATTTTTGCCTCCTTGACATCGCCAACAACTTGGTCAATAGTCTGCTTTAGCCACTCTGACTGAGTCCGTGTTGTGTCCGGATTAAGAATATAGCACAACTCCATGTCCTCCCGTGGATGTCGTAAAAGGCGACTGAGGGACTAAACCAGAGGGATGGGCAGCAGCGTCCCTTCTGTGGAACCTCAGCTATTCTGCGCTCACCAACCCGTCTGCCATGCGTGGTGAGTACTGGCAAACTCCCCCCAACATGACGTATGATGATGATGAATGAGTAACAAAACCAGTGCCAACACACTGATGGGAAATTGTTATTGAACTGATTGAGCCCGCAATCTATGGGTCAGCACATTTTTGTTCATATACCTACGCAGTATGCTCACGTGATCAGTTGTAAAACTATTCGGTAGTGATATCGTGCTACGACGCCTGCGTGTTGCTTGTTGACTGGTTGAGCGCACAGTACCCAGCTGAGATATGAGCATTAAGCTGCTGAGCTGCGGCATACATAACTACGATTCTACTGTAGCTGTAATAGCTGTATTACAGCTACAGTAGAACCGTGGTTATGTATGCCGCAGGCGCCTGAGCTTCAGCGACAAAAAAACTGGCGACAAAAACGCCTTGACGCAGTCCAGCGAGGATTTTCTCAAAAGCTGTGCTGAGCATACCACACCGTCTCCCTAAACTCCGCACTGGTACTGTCCGGGATATTTCCCCTCGACCCTAGAATACAAGAAGTAGCCGCTTTGTACGAGGCAAAGACAGGAGTTCCCCGGGTGGACATAAGGGACAGAGAGATGGAGCAAATGGTTGCGTATGCGAAGACTTCACACCTGGCGAAACATATACACTTGGAGTTCATGAGCCTTAGATACCAGCAGGATGTGGAAAACCACAACAACCAGGCAGTACAATTATACACCGATGGCAGCAGGATTGAGAGCAAAGTTGGAGCCGCATTATCTCTATGGCATAATGAAGCCGATACTTAAAAAAACGAAAGCCATCATCGTACTGCACGGTGAATCAGGCTGAACTCCTGGCTATTTAGTTTTGGTATTTACAGTGACTCGAGCCGTTTTAGGAACACTCGCAAACCAAAGCTCGCCCCATCCAGGAAATAGGGCTCCAGAATAAGGAATTGTCTTTGTTCTGCCGTGTGGTGTCGATATCCGTGTGATGTCGGATTAAGAATATAGCACCACTTCATCTCCTCCCGTGGAGGTCGTAAAAGGCGGCTAAGGGACTCTAACCCAGAGGGATGGGCAGCAGCGTCCTTCCTGTGGAACAGTAGCCATTCTGCGCTCACCAACCCGCCTGCCAAGCGTGGTGAGTACTGGCAAATTCCCCCCAATATGACGACACAGTTGTGGAACTCTATGGGGGAGGCCTTTGTTCAGTAGTGGACGTTGTATGGCCGATATGATGGATTAAAGTCCATGCAGGACTAGGGGGAAACGATCGAGCAGCGAAGAAGATGCCCAGAACACCAAAAAGAAACCCCACTTTGACTTTTGCCAAATTTTTAAACTTTTAAATTCGTGAAGCGACAGGTCCGTCAGGAAACGCTTGACGAATGGAACTGGCAGTGCATGTCGCGCACGGCGGCTGGAACCACAAAGACGTTTTTCCCGGATGCTGTGGTAGCGTACAAAATCATAAGGAAGATGGAACGAACCAGCCTAGTGACCCAGGTAATGTCGGGGCACGGTGGGTTCTCCCAATACTTGAACAGATTCAAACGTAAGGAGGACCCGTAGTGAATCTGTGAGCCCGGAGTAAATTAATCTGTCACGCACATTCTTTTTGTGTGTCTTGTCTTTAGTCTTGAAATATAGGGTGTGAAGCAGTTGCTAAATATAAATTAGAACCTGATCATGCATAGGAGATACTGATAAATAAAAATATGCTCAAAGAATTTACATATTATTGCACAAAGATTATAACTAAAGTAATTGGTAGTTAAGACATGTGGAATATATATGTGTGTATATGTTTCCAACATAGATAATTAATATAGTAGTAGGAAATAAATAGCAATAAGTGATGTGTATAAAATATATATATGTATGTAAGAAAGTTAAGCATGTTTGGATTTTTTTTTTTTTAAATAGATATACATTGCAGAGTAACTGGCTAAAAATCTCATTGATACAGTTACATCACAACTCACCAGTTGTAACGTCGTGCTCGCCCACAACGACTGCTAGAGTATTTATAGGCTGTTTGAGCAAGCAATGCCCAGCTGTGAGCAAATATTTCTCCGATATAATCACTGCACCGCATTTGATCTGCGATATCCTTACATCTGCTAAACCAACCATCATTTTGTACTCGTTAACTCCTGTCTCTTCGCCACCAACTATGCGGTTCTGGAATTAAGTTGTATTGGGGATAAATCAATTCAAATATGAAACATATCAAGTGAAACCAAAGTGTTTTTGTAAATCATTTTATAATCAAATGAAAAATATTTTAAGTTTTATACAAAAAAACGATTGTCTAAAAATAACATGGTCTTACCATGCTATTTTTAGACAATTGTTTTTTTTTTGCGATCGGGCTATCTTGCATATGGTTACTGCCGTCCATTAACATTTGCAACACCAGAGGATTCTCTGATGCTTTATCGACCTGTCAAGAGGTGGGGAGAGGATGGAGGGGAGAAGGAACCTCTTGTTCCCCCCTCCATGGGCTCTGTGAGCTTCAGGTAATGGTCACACACCGCAGGAAATTCAGGAGCAAAATATTGCTACTTTAAGCCGTTATTATGTGAAATCGAGCCAGAACGCTTTGGAGTCGTAATCGATTATACCCACCGAAATAGGAAATAAGGAGAAGTGGTACGGGGCGTAACCGCACCACCGCGACATGCCCAATTTGGCCCATCCGGAAAAAATAGCCGAGTGAAGGAATTTTCTTGTATTTGTTTGTTGTTTTCTTTATTATGTTACATTTGGATTGATGGAGCAGAACGATATTATTATTTTTGTACAAAGTAGGTTCAAAACAGACACTTACTCGTCTTTAGACGAAGCCGGCTTTTCCTACTGACTGCCTCGGAGAAGAAATGCCGAAACAAACTCAAAGATTTCTGTTATAAAGTCCAGACATATTAAGATACAAAATTATTTGAGTAAAATGTAGGACGTCTGGAATGGTATTTTGAAGAAAGATCCATAGCCGTTTTGGAATGATCCATCCTGTCAGACGGGAAGCATGAACCGGTCATTGTGTAGCTCAACTCTATTTTACGGAGCTCAACGTCCTGTCGCACAACAATACTAGCAGCAAAACATTTGTAGACAACATGAATACCCAAAACTACCAGACAGATTTTAAGTCTAAGTGCCTACATAGACTTAGACTTAAAATCTTAACATAATACTCGCATTCACGATTATTTTATTATCATCTGATAATTACATCAATTATTCATTAAATGTCATCCATATAATCTGTAACTGTATAACCCTTTTTACATAGTTTCATTTTTATAACGGACTTACATTTATTAAGACTATGATTTTAATACTAATTGGGATCTTGTAGTCTTACACTTTGGCTCCCAACCGATAAACTAATTATTTTGAGCCTGATCATTGATATTAGATATAAGATTATCTTTATTTCTAGTACTGGCGTTATGTATGTCGCTTTAATTCGAAAATAAATGTATGTCCTTTTTTACATTTATTCAATTCTCATATACCCATATGGGTATATTGAGATGCGACTTTCAGTATATATAAATGTACTCTGTGGATGCGACACTCAATATATTGATTTATTTAAATATATCTCTCTGAATGTCTAAAACTTAGATACAAGATACAAGATCATTTATTTGTTCAAAACATGAGTATACACACACAGGGCATGCAAGATGATAAATAATTTAATAAAATGTTACATCATGTTTTGCCTTTACGGCGTACAAACATAGATTGCTTGATGCTGGATATATCTTAACTATTGTAACATAAAATTATAACATTATATCAATAGATTATTTAAAAATGAAACAATTAAAACATCTGAAATTAGATCAAAATATTTCCAAACAAAAAGAAGACCAATTAGTATCACCATAATTATTGGATAATAGAATATAAAATTAATAATTATAAAAACAAATTTAAATTAATCATCTAAAAAATAAAAATGTCATTTATTATAGTATAGTATATAGTAGTATAGTATAGTATTATAGAGTTATATTTTATCATTCAGAAATTCGCCAATGCTATAGTAAACTTTCTGTAGTAAACAACTTTTTAGTCTATTTCTTAGTCTTCCGGTTGTATAATCCTTCCAACATTTTGGTAACTTATTATAAATTATTGGAGCCATACAAAATATACTTTTACGCAATAGGGCAGTCCTGGAACTATGAATGCAAAGTTTATTATTGTCGCGTCTATTTCTAATTACTTTATCTGATAACCGGGGAAATAGGTTTGGGTTTAATTTGACAAACATGATAGTCTCTAAAATGTACATGGATGGCAGGGTTAATATTTTATATTCTTTATAATATGGCTTACAGCTGTCAGTAACACGAAGTCCAAACAAAGTTCTAAGGCTCTCTTTTGGCCCTTAAAATTAGTTCCTTATTTGTTGAATTACCCCAAAGTCTTAAATTAGACGACACTAACCCATGATAAGCAGTTAGCAGCGCATCAACATTTAACAATGATTGCTGGACTTAGCAGTAAACGAATCGGATGTTGGATTGACAACATATGCGTCAATAACCTCAGTTACGCAGACGATATGGTGCTGCTGGGTCCAACTGCCGGCGCCATAAGGGAGCTTTTGCTATACTATGACAGATACGTTGCTAGCCACGGTCTAGTTTATAATTGTATTAAGAGTGTTTGCATGATCTTTAATGCCCCCGGTAGGAAGCAGACATATGAACCAATTATCACTCTCAATGGCCGGCCCCTGCAAAGAGTCTCACAATTTAAATACTTAGGGCACTACGTAACAGACGACCTTAAGGATAATGCAGACATCGAACGCGAGCACAGGGCCCTGGCTGTAAGAAGTAATATGCTGGTTCGCAGGTTTGCTTGCTGTAAAGGCGAAAATAACATTGTTTAAGGCATATTGTCAAAACTTCTATACGAGCAGCCTGTGGCCCAGTTACACGCGGAAAACACTGAATGCCCTGCGGGTTCAATATAATAACAGCTTCAGGATGCTTTTGGGACTCCCGCGCTTCTGTAGTGCCTCGAACATGTTTTCTCAGGCGCGCGTTCATGACTTTTACGCCATGGTGAGGAGAAAGACGGCGTCCCTTTTGGAGAGAACACGATCAAGTTCTAATGGCATTCTGAAGATGTTAGTAGATAAATTTGACTCGCCAGTCATGAATCACTTCGTGCAGGTGTTAGTTAGGCAGGAGTGACATTATTACAAGCCGTCTGGCTGACACCTTGTATGTAAGTTTATTGCATTTTGCGCTTATAGACGTAGGTAGTACTAACATAGCTTTAAGTAATTTAAACTAACAACTGGATCATTGTTGTCTGATAAATAAATAAATAATTATATATTATAATGGGGCTAATTTAAACAGGGCATATGTGGAATTACTTATTTTTTTGCTTAGAGCTTCTGTATGTGCTTTCCAATCCAGTTTACTGTCTATTGTTACTCCAAGAAACTTGGCTGTATCAACTTTACTGACGTATATATTACGATAGTACACACTTACACTTGGAATGGTTGATCTTTGGGTAAAATGCATAATGCTAGTTTTTTCAAGATTCATCTTTAGGTTATTGTTTTCCAACCATTTTATCACTGATACCATAGAGTTATTAATGTCTGATTCATATGTGTCTCTGTTCTTACACGCGATTGTAATGGTACTATCATCAGCAAATAGGGTATTCGATGATTTTAGGTAGATCGTTTATGTACAGTATAAACAGAAGTGGGCCTAGGACACTACCTTGAGGTACCCCAAATTTGACTATACGTTCAGTAGATTTATAGATTATTTCACGTTTAGTGCTTTTATTTAGTGCAGATATTTCTGTGAACTGTTTTCTGTTACTTAAATATGATTGAAAGAGATTATAAATTGCTCGAATAGCTCTGTTTTGCAGCAAAAAGATAGTTTGAATGTCGGTAGCATTTCCCAACAGCAAAATGCCGTACGACAATACACTATGGAAATAACAAAATTGTATTAATTTCGCTGTTTCTGCATCAGTTAACTGGCGTATTTTCTAAACTGCGTAACCTGCAGAGCTGAGTCGTTTAGACAATTGGTGTATATGTGGGCGACACTGGAGCTTTGAATCTAAATTAATACCCAAAATCATACTGGTGTCTACAAGGCTCAACTCCTTCCCATCTATAAGTATATCATATCTGTATTTCCCAGTTAATCTGCATTTACAGACTGATCACGAAAGATTTTACGAGGTAGGCTAATGTGTACTTACAATAAACTTGCAAAACACATATATATTATTCACAGTATATGACCGTTGCCACCATACACCAGAGGTCCAGGAGACGACAGTCGCACAGTCTCAGTCGCGGTGTGGCAACGCCGTCCACAGAATTCATTTTCTATAATTATGTTTTGTATGTTGAATTAATATTTTGAAAGCTCTGTTAATTTTACTTGTTGAATTAATTGTTAAAACAGTATTTTGTGTATTGATTTTATGTTTTAAAAGAAGGCTTGTAATTAAGTTTATGTATCCATGTTGTGCTAATGCGTTTCTAAATTAGTTATGTTATTTACTGTAAATAAATGCACTGGTTTAAACCCTTGAATCACTAGGGTTTGGTTGAAAAGCGTCAGGCAACCGCCTGGCATAGGTATGCTAAACCAACTCCTCTTTAGTAAATCCGTAAGACCACATTTTCTGTTGGATTTTTCTTAGAACTTAATTTGATGCGTGTCTAATTTTCCACTAAATAAACAATTTCTTTATTTCATATTAAGTGATTTGAGAAATTTATCAGTAGGATCTGAACGTACCTGTCTCCTTTCTCCACAACGGCACTGCGTACTTGGAGCCGCCGGTTGCGCTGTCAGTTGACAACTAAAATTACCACCTGGACTGTTCTTGCTCGTTATTAAACCTGGCAATAATAAAGAATTTGTTAGGTATTCTCCACATCTATCAAATTCATTTCCGAATGACAAGGTATACAACCGTCAAAGAAATTTACAGATCACAGACATTTAGATCACGAGACCCTTCGCAACCCTCAGTAATATATATTTTTGTATTATTGTTCCCCAGTGGTAATTCATCATGAATTTTCTCCGCCTCGGGCAAAGGCGAAGGGGCATACCGGACTCCTACCGGCTAAACCACCACTGGAGCGGTCATCTTCAGCACTTAAGAGCGGCTCCAGGTCCTCGTATGATCACACTAGAGCCGCCCACTGCCATACCTATAGACACATCTCGGAGAGGGTGAGTGTAAAGCGGTCATCCCTGCGGGGGGATTGTAACGGATCCACCTGAAGCCTTACTGTGCATATATATGAGTATATAAACAGAACATATAACTTATTTCTCTTATCATATCCTTCAAAGAAACTTCGAGCATAGCCCGCTCCATAGTTTGCTGATCGACTTAGAATCGCGGAATTGCAGAAATGTCAGTGTCCACGCTGCATAACCGTATGTCATAATGGATTGGACGCACTACCTGAACACCTTTGTCTTCAGGCTCGGCGTTATAAGCGATGCGAACACTTCAGAAGTTTACCATATGCAGCCCAGCCTATTTTCGGCGATCAGAAATGATCACCCTAACTTAGGGAGCCCCCTGTATTATGCGCTGCCGCATTATGCATAGCGCGGGACCTTATTGACACAAAGGCGACTAATACTATAATCTATTATAGCCTAACCAATACCGCTGTATTGCGCCTAAGGTATGTGAGCAGCGAAGCGGGGGGGGGGCAAGCAGCCGCTCTGTTATATAGTTCGTGCCCTTTCCTTCCCGCTCTCCACCTCTCAGCGCACACCTGAGGCGCGGTACAGCGGTATTGGTCAGGCTAAAGTAAGTCTACTATGGCTGTATTAGCTGGTACAATTGATTTACTCCCTTGTATCTTTTTCCGTCATGATCATCATTTTCTTCGTCAAAACCATTCTCTTCCTTTCTTTCTTTTTCTTATATGTTACCTAATATCGGTCTGCAGCACTGGTTTCAATCTGGCCCTTCCCAGAAAAAAGCATTGAGTGAACTGAGGCGTTGAGTGAACATCCAATTGAAACCCAGGTGCAGGACACAAGAAGTCAACAACGACAGGGAAGCTTGATAAAAAATACTGACTTGATTAGGTAATTATGGTGATTATAAATACCTGCGCTTATCCTCTGCGCCGTGGACACGGTAATCACTGATCCTAAGCCGCAGTACCTGTCTGCTCCCACCAACTGAGGGTCTCCATTTCGAGAGATCAGTAAGCGGTCCATGTAACAGGATGGTGTCTTGAATAAATAAATTTAATTATCTTAGGACCTTTGCAGACTACCTTTATTCATATTTATAACAGCGAAAGGCATGGTTAACACCCATTGCGCTTTTTTCTATATAAAACGGAAGAGAATTTACCTGAGGCAACATAATCACAGGGCATTCCAGTCGACAGTTGTAACCTGAAGGACAGTTGGCTACCCATCGGCATTCCACTCCACCTGAGTAATTCCTGGGCCAACCCGGACTGTAGATGTAGTAGGAATTACCCACTTGAACCTGAGAAAAGTGTTTTATTTTATGAAAATATGGTTAGCCTGCCTTAGGTGTTCTCCTTCCTCGCAATAAATAGTAAGGCACATTGTAAAGGATCCTGCCGAAGGCCTGCTGTGTGTTGTGCTGTGCACATGGCAGCATCTGACCACGTCTTCATGGGGGTCGCGCGGAATGCGCGTGTAGTGTAGTAATCCCAAACGTATATACTACACGAGCACAATATAGTCCTTGAGTTAAATCACGTAAAATGTCCTAATGCCGATTATACATTATCATTTTACAAGTCATATAATGTCCAAGTAATGGAATTTAATACGTTAAAGGACCTTCAATGAGGATTCCTCAAGTGTTAAAGCATGTATTGGACTTTACTAGGTACCGTCACTCGGGGAGTCCTTCGAGGTGTATTATAATATCTGTGTCCGAGGGAACCATCCGGCTTGCCGAGTCAGCAGAGGCAATTGTCGAGGCCGAAACGAGTTTTCAGATAGTGCCTCACAAAACCGAGGCACTATGGTCCACAAACTGCCACGGAGCAGGGAACCTCCCAGCTCGGATACGCATTGTTGACGCGCAATTCAGGGTGGACCGGAACATGAAGTAACTGGGGCTCACCCTGAACCGTCACTGGGGCTTCGAGGAGCACTTCGAGCGTCTTGCCCCGGTCGAAAGGATAGTGGGTGCCTTGCACCGGCTACTGCCCAATCTCAGGAGACCGAGGCAAGAAGTTTACCGCCTCTACGGGGGAGCAGTGCAGTCCGTGGCCCTATATGGGGCTATATATTTGGTTATATTGACTCTCGGATGTCCAGCGCTGCAGCACCAAGATTCACGATCTGCGGCGTAGAGCGGCTATACGGATCGCACGAGGATACCGAACGGTTTTCTTTGAGGCGGCAACTCTGTTGCCGTGCTTTCCGCCTTTTGACTTCCTGGCGGAGATGGATGCGTGGGTGTATGACCAAACACGTTCCCTCCGCCATGAGGGTGTGCCTTCAGGGACTCTTGGAAGTTTAAGACGGCAGGCTCGGCGGCGTGCACTCGAGCTGTGGCACGAGCGACTTATGCTGCCACAGTACGCGCAAAAGTGCGTCGTTGCGGCCGTATTACCGCTCTCGTAGCGAGCGCGTCACATTCTGCTTGACGTAAGTATTAACCAGACATGATTGTTTCGGTGCGTACTTGCACAGGATAGTACGAGAAGTAACGGCACAGTGCCACCATTGTGGAATCGATCAGGATACCGTACAGCACACCCTCGGAGAGTGCCCTGCGTGGCGTGCAGAGTGGCGGATCCTGGTCCATCGGATCGAGCAAGTTCTCTTTCTGCAGGCAGTTGTGTCGGCTATGCTGGCAGAGCATGAACATTGGAGTGCTGTAGTCTCCTTCTATAAGAGTGTCATGCTCAAGAAGGAGGATTGGGAAAGGGGCCAATCCCGCTTGGAGAAAGACACGGAGCCGGGGTAACAACTGTGGCGCCCGCGTCCAATACGCCTGAGGCCCCCCTGTCGTCTTTATATGACGGGGGTCTTAAGGGTCGCGAGTGCGCCTATTAGGGTATCTACGTGCTGTTACCGAGTGATCCCCGGAAAGCCGGCGCTGTGCATGTGGTCACGTGCCGCCGTGTACGCAGCACAACGCATAGCGAGGCTTCGGGGGATCCCTTACAATCCCCCCGAGAGAAGCCTGGGGGGTGGCCTCTTTAGGCCTTCCCTCTACTAGAGAAGTGACCGCTTTATAGTTATTCCCTCCGAGAGGTGCCTAAAGGCGTGGCACCAATGGGTGGCTGTAGATGAAGATTATTCGTTCCTGAAGCCTCCCTGTGGTGCCGAAGATGACCACTCCGGTGGTTTTAGCCAGTAGGAGTCCGGCATACCCCATCGCCCTTTGCCGGGGCGGAGGAAGTACATGATGTTCATCCACCAGAACTATAAAAAAATTATTACCGTCCCTAGTAGAGGCTACTTTTCATATTCAAACTCAACTAAAGTGCTCTTATTTTTTTTTTTTTCAAATAAACACAATTATTAAATGTATACGTCTGTTGTTGAAATAGAATGCAACCATAAGGATAGGTCAAGAACCTAATGTCACCTTTCAGCGGTTACAATTGTGACAGCTTTTCTTTAGTTCTAATGTTTATGTTTGTATATTTAATCCAGCGTTGCAGAAGGGTACGAATAGTACGAATTGTGTACTATTTTAGTCATATGTGTACTTGCGTACTCTGGAGCTTGTTTGTGTACTCAAAGTAATTTATCAAATTGTTTTTTAATTTAAACCGATACACTGCTAGCACTAATCGAAATGCTTTATCTTCGGAAAAAGTACTTTTATTGTTGACTTTTATCGCAGTATTCCTGAAGGTCACTTCTCTGAAGAGCTATTTACCTACCTATATAGTCTGCATTATGTACCTTCCATACTAAATTATGAAAATTTATTTTGTGTACCCTGCTATAGTTTTGTGTACTATTTCGGTGACTGGTACGTACCTTATGCGTTACATCTGGCAACGCCGATTTAATCGCTCTCGGATGATACGTCGTTCAAGTTCCCAGTGATCTTTATTTTATTTCATTAGAATAATATCCAAAGTACATATTAATATACAATCAGATATTTTGCTACATCTGTTCATGAGAATGGTACCTTAGTATTTTATATCCGAGAACATTTGCATTAAGTTTATAAATTACCCCTGTGAAAGAATTATTAACATCGGTCGCGTAGTTACTGAAAAAATCGCACAAACATACGAGGGAAACAGAGAACCTTCCTATTTTTGAAATCGGTTAATTAAGACGCCCACTGTTTGTTCCGTTGCAGGAAAACTCAAACCTTCTACCATTTTATCTCAAATCCAAATCAAATAAAAGAATCTAAACTTGTGGCGTTCAAAACCAAATAAAAAAAAACAAATAAGTACTTACATTTTGATAATAATCGCAATTGGCGTCTTGAGCTGACGTGTAATTAAGTACCCAAAGCAATAGAGCTACTCTGAAATTCATTTCTAGAAAGAAAAAAAAAATGTATCAGTGGTGAAATTATTAAAAAAAAATGAATCAGTGGTGAATATATTCTCAGGTCCGCCCAGACCTAAGGCGGTAAGATTTGGGAAGCATCCTAATCAACAACAACAACAACCAGCATAAGTCAACCAGTGACGTTAGATATAGTGGCCCACTGATCCCGGTACAGGTGCGCAAACTGATGGTATTTAAATTAAAAACTGGTATATGGGCCCTACAATAATAGTGAACTTTATTTCAAGGGAACTTAGAGATTGTGTATAAATAAAAAAAAACTAACTGTTACATTATTTTTATCGCGATATTTTTAAATTACGAATGAATTTTTTAAAGAATTCGAGCACAAAAATTTTTTTTTGTAATGTTTCATGTTGTGTCCAGATTAGGAATATAGCACTACTCCGTCTCCTCCCGTGATGGCGTAAAAGGCGACTAAGGAACTCTAAGCCTGAGGGATGGGCAGCCGCGGCCTTTTTATGATACAGTAGTCATTACTGCGCTCACCAACCCGCCTGCCAAACGTGGTGAGTACTGGTAAATTCCCCCCAAAATTACACAATTGTGAAAGCCAGTGGAGGATGCCTATGTTCAGCAGTTGGCGTTCTATGGCTGAAATGATGATATAGGTAATATGCTGAATATAATAACGGTCTTTGTGGTTACCGAATTAACAATCAGCACCATTTCATCTCCTCCCATGCCTTAGTGCGTTGACTAGCGGCCGAAATTTATAATCAACCTAATCCGAAATCTTTGGATTTTGTATTGAGGATTTGTCTGTTTAAGTATTAAAGTGGTATTAACGCAAAAACAGATTAATTACAAAATCTCTGGCCTTAGCTCAGCTGTGGACATTCTGTGGCTGATGTGATGATGATGATGCAAAAAAGGTTTTAATGTCTTCATGACATTACAAAATATTTTTGCCTACAACCTCACCTAAACATGAAAAAAAAAAAAACCATTGAACCGTACGACGTAGCCGACATATTTTTTTTAAAATTATTTTCGTTTTTGATAAATATTTTATGAATATGTAACGATTTAATCATCTAAACACCGTACGATGTTGCCTTATACTTGACATTGGCGAAGTTGTGTAAGATACTTTGCAGTAGCCATAAAGTAAAAGAAGAAGAAGAAGAAGAACCTCACCTAGTGACAACCAAATCAATCGTATAACTAAGTACTTGTCTATCTTTTAACATCCACAATATATTAATTTATATAATTTATACTTCTGTTGATGGTACACAATTGCTTCGTGGAAGCGTATTTGTGTTAAGTATCAAATTAACATAATAATTGTCTTCTTCAACACCTGAACAAATCATGATCATATTGTTTTAAATATGTTTGCGTCGACAGTAGGTACTTTACTTATTATGTTTTCCACGCTTTTCCTATCATCATCATCATCATTTCGGCCGAATGAAGTCCACTGCTGGACACAGGCCTCCCCCAAAGATCACCACAACGACCGATATGGATGTATTGTGGGCAAATTTATTATTATGGCAAAACCCCCCTCAATCGCCACGCTTGGCAGACGGGTTGGCGATCGCAGTGGATTATTGGATATGGATTATATATTGTTAATGTACTCGAAGGACGCTGCTGCCTATCCTCCGGCTAATCCTTTAGTCGACTTTTAAGACACCCGCGGGCGGAGATGGGGTGGTGGTATTCTGAGCCGGCACCACACGGCAACGGCTCTTCCTATCATCATATCGGCCATTTATACGTCCACTGCTGAACAAAGGCCTCCCCCATAGATTTTCACAACTGTGTCATCATTTTGGGGGGTATTTGCCAATACTCACTACGCTTGGCAGGCGGGTTGGTGAGCGCAGTATAGCTACCGTTTCACAGAAGGGACGCTGCTGCCCATCCCTCTGGTTTAGATTCCCTTAGTCGCCTTCTACGACATCCACGGGAGGAGATGGAGTGGTGCTATATTCTTAATCCGGACACCACACGGCTCTTCCTATACCACAAAGTAATTACCATCACGTGAGAAACAGCAGTTAGATATCTTACGATTCAGCGAAGCTGTCATTAGGTTGCTTCTCCTTGTCTTGTCATATCAGCTCGTAAACGGTTACTGCTCATACTCATAGGCCTAGCAATGACGAATACGATAGACGGTTCATCATCATCATCATATCAGCCATGAGACATCCACTGCTGAACAAAGGCCTCCCCCACAGATTTCAACAATTGTGTCATCATTTTGGGGGGAATTTGCACTCACCACGCTTGGCAGGCGGATCGGTGAGCGCAGTATGACTACTCTTCCACAGAAAGGACGCTGCTACCCATCCATCTGTTTTAGTTCCTTAGTCGTCTTTTACGACATCCACGGGAGGAGATGGAGTGGTACTATATTCTTAATCCGGACACCACACGGATGGACGGTTCATCATCATCGTTTCGGCCAAATGACGTCCACTGCTGGACAAAGGCCTCCTCAAAGATCACCACAACCACCGATATAGATGTGTTGCGGGCTCATTGGGGGTTTTGCCATAATCGCCACGCTTGGCAGGCGGGTTGGCGATCGCAGTTGAGTTGTTAATGTACTCGAAGGACGCTGCTGCCCATCCTCCGGCTAATCCCTTAGTCGACTTTTCCGACACCCATGGGAGGAGATGGGGTGGTGGCATTCTGAGCCGGCACCAGCTAGGAGATTGCCTTTGCCACCACGCTTGGTAGGTGGATTGGTACACACGGTATGTTGTTATCAGCACACTGGATGACGCTGTAGTTCATCTTCCTGAAGTAATATTTTAGTTGCCTTTACGACATCCACTAGTGGAGAAGTCCGACGTTATTTGGCGGAAGCACAAGGCCAGCTTCCAGTCTATTGGATTGATAAACGATGTACATACTTCATCCGGCTTCCCCAAAAGTCGGTGCGATAGTCCACTGCTAACTTCCTATCGTTTCCAATGCGTGGCGTTACTGGGAAGTGCAGGTCCTCCTTTTGTGAAAGAAGCAGTATTTTCAGCAGGCCACTCAATCCAGATGAGATAAAGTCTACGCGTAAAGACTGAAGTATATTTTACCGCCGTAATACTGCTAGAGGCGTCTTAGCAGGTCGCAGTGGACAAGAGGCTTCTAAAAACCTTCAAATAGTATCTAATCTTTTAAACAAGGATCAAGATCAAGTTTGTAGAGCCTATTGCGGTCTTTGACGGCACGGTCAGCGCAGTGACTAAGCAATCAGTGTTATATGCGCTACGTGTTTCCGGTCGATCCCCACACGGTTTAAATATTTGTATGATCTACAGATTCCCATACGCCTAAAACCCCCGTAGCTATAAGGCGGGGGACCTCTGAGTTCGCGGGTGCGTAGATTGGGGAATCGGCGTGCCCACACTGAGCGACCCAAGAGAAGATGGTAGCACGCATGTGGTCACGTGCTGCCATGGGACGCTTTGGGGGATCCTTTACAATCCCCCGAGGGGGTGACCGCTTTACAGTCACCCTCTCAGGGATGTGCCTATAGGCGTGGCACCAGTGGGCGGCTCTAGTGTGGTCATACGAGGACCTGGAGCCTCCCTTAGGTGCCGAAGATGACCGCTCCAGTGGTTTTAGCCGGTAGGAGTAGACCTAACAGGGTTTCATATTGATACGCATCTAATTTTCTGTTGACTTATGAACATATGAATGCAATAAAGATTTGAGTTTGGAGACCGGCGGCATACCCCTTCGCCCTTCCCCGGGGCGAAGGAAATTCATAAAGAATTTCCACTGGGCACCAATAAAAAAAAAATATAGCCGGTGGAATACCCAGCGGCCGGCACCACACGGTCTGTGTTCAGCAGAGGACTTTATTCGGTTCAAATGATATTACTACTCCTCCCGTGGACGTCGAAGCCAACTAAGGTACTCTAAACCAGAGGGATGGGTGGCAGGGTCTCTTCTGTGGAACAGCAGCCGCTCTATTCTGCGCTCACACGAATACGGCATATAACCGGTATTTTCAGGAGGCCCTTGTTCAGCTGTGGCCGTCTTTTGGCCGATTATGTGGCGGTAATTTGTCTGTAGGAAAATTTGTTTACTTCTGTTCATTCACCTGATAAATAACCCTTGTTGCCTGTTTCTCTACACTCATCATTTCGGCCGAATGAAGTCCCCTGCTGGACACAGGCCTCCCCCAATGATCACCACAACGACCGATATGGGTGTGTTGTGTGCTCATTGGAGGGGTTTGCCATAATCGCCACGCTTGGCAGACGGATTGGCGATCGCAGTTGAGTTGTTAATATACTCGAAAGACGCTGCTGCCCATCCTCCGGCTAATCCCTTAGTCGACTTTTACGACACCCACGGGAGGGAGATGGGGTGGTGGTATTCTGAGCCGGCACCACACGCCTCCCGGAAATAGGGACAGGTAAACTTTTTTTGATCACAATGTACTACATATTTCGTATTTTACTGTCATCAGTAGTTATGACGAACAGTTTTATACAAGCCGGATACGAAAATAATAATTACAATAATTATGATAGATAGATAATAACTATATGTTATCGTATAATCTTTTTCTATACATTAATCGATGATCTCTAGATGATAATATCTACCTAAACTTTAATATATAAGATACTAGCTGGGACCCGCGTTTCACCCGCCGTTTAATTTTATATATGGACCGTTTATTTTGAAAGTGTTGTAAGTCGATTTTCTTTTGTTTAGAGAAAATAAAAGGTTACTATATTTGTTGATTTAAAAATACAGGCAAATCATATGAGGTCTGGCATTGTTACTATTGTTAGTTACTATTTTTTCTAGCTGTGTCCCGCGGTTTCACCCGCGAAGAAAGAAAAAATGAAAAATAACAAAACACTGATCGGCATCCATCTGCTATGCCACCTACCTCTGTCAATTGGACTTACACCACTTTCATAATCGATGATTATGCAATTTCATTTACCGACCGATTTTAAGTTGTACAAAACATGGTATTTTTTTGAGAAATTAAACACGGACTAGTTATATATAAAAAAATTACATTAAATTAAGCATGAATTACGTGATAGCTCATTTTTCTCAAAAATGGACTTACACCACTTTCAAAATAAACGGTCCATATATAAAAATGAAATTCATTGGAATAATAGTGGCGCCATCTGTCAAAGATTGGTCGTACCAACTCAGAATCCTTTGTGGGCTCATGCACAACACTTTGCTGAAGATCATAACATGATCAAATGCATAGTTTACGATTCTATAAAGGAAATACACACAAACATTCATCTATATATATATAGACATAAGTTTTAGCCTTCAATCTAAACTTCGAATCAAGTAATATGTCAAAATTTGTTCGTTTGTTAGTTTTTTGCAGACTTCTCGGAGTCTCAACAAAGCCTGACGGGGCAGGCCACCAGGATTTCCACCACGGCACTTGAGTAAAATTCCTTCCTCATCACCTTAATGGCTGGTGGTGTGGCACTAAAGATATACTCATCACTTTTTGCCCCGAGTGACGAAAAAGTAGAACCAGCTTCCTGTCAGCGGTTCCCCGATCACGTATACGACATGCGACTTCAGAAAAAGAGTGTACCTACATCTCCCTAAAGGATCAACAATGCATCAGCGATTCCTCTGGTGTTGGGTTGTTCATGGCTAGCGGTGATAGTTTTCGTTTGCCAATTAAGTGATAACAAATAATAGTTGAAAAAAAACAATGTTTAATGAAATATAAATTTAAAAATTATATTAAAAAAAATTCTAAACGCGTTTAGTTTTTAGAACCAAGTACCATTTTTTTACCCCTTAGATTTCCACAACGAGCGGTCACATGCCGCTCTCATCCAACGCCACCCAGCGACCTTCACCCAGACCGCTGAAATGTTGTCACGTGACCGCTCGCCGGATTTAGTCACGTGACCGCTGGCTCGCCTGTTATTTGACGTGCTCATGGTACAAAACAGCCTGACAGTCCACTTTCTGTCTTTTTTTGTTGGGCTTCTCGCATACTTTTCAGGGTA
Organism: Diloba caeruleocephala; assembly: GCA_947459985.1. Classification (NCBI taxonomy): domain Eukaryota; kingdom Metazoa; phylum Arthropoda; class Insecta; order Lepidoptera; family Noctuidae; genus Diloba; species Diloba caeruleocephala. The sequence continues at coordinate 5,217,250 of OX381627.1, read as the reverse complement.
ATGTGGTTGCCTAACCGGTCATTTCTGGCGAAGCCAAAAGAGGCCTCCAGCCAGGCTTAAATTTAATATTAAAAACTAAGCAACTTTCGCTAAGGGCGCCCCCTGCGGGACACGGACCTCGGCTTAGGGCGTTGCTGGGGATAACAAGAGATTGTTTGGGGGACAGCTGGATCGATATTATTTAAAATGTATTAAGGGACATTTAAGGCCACAGGCTCGGCACGGGCCGGCGCGAGCAAGAGACGGGAGGGAGAAGTGCTAACTTGAACGGGAAGGTGACGCGGCGATAGGCCTCCGCGACGTCGGTGAGGCGGGGCTTTCCGTCTAAAATTGACCTGCTATAAGAGTTCATAGTAGGCCCCCAGGTCGTCTGTCCACCTTTTATTTATTTTAATCGAATTTATCCTTATAAGCCTATAAATTAATTACGTATATATTCAAATGCATTATTATACATGCCTAACATATAATATTAACCTGTTAGAGGTTTTTATTAAATCATAAGCTGATGACGGCACGGTTGGTGCAGTGGCTGATACAGTCGGCTGCTGCGCACCGGGTCGTGGGTTCGATTCCCGCACGGAACAAATATTTGTACGATCTGCAGGTAGTTGTTCCGGGTCTGGGTGTATTGTGTGTGGGATTTGTGTCTGTAAACGCACCCACGACACAGGAGAAATCCTAGTGTGGGGCAACGTTCATTTTAAAAAGAAAAAAAAAAAAAAAGATCCTTGTTACAGCTACATCATACGACATACGACAGCTAGGTCATAGTCATGTCAAATGATTGTAGTGTCATCGATTCTTGATACGACTGCATATGTTGAAGCCAATCAGATATCTAGAAGTGCGTGCAAATTTAATTGCCAGTTTCCATTATATAATTATATTCATTGAACCGTGTGGTGCGGGCTACGAATAGCACCAACCCATCTCATCCCTTGGGTTACGTAAAAGGCGACTATGGGAGTATCCGGAGGATGGGCAGCAGCATCCTTCGAGTACAGTTGTCGCGGAGTGGTCAGTTAATGATATTGAATGAAACGTAGCATATATATTATTATAATGGTATATTGATATTCACAACTTCAACACTTCATCTTCATGGTGATGTTTATATATTTCAAATATAGCTTATTATCACAATGTTTAAGCTAGTTAAAAATAAGTAATTGTAATATTGCAGGAGACTATTTGTTAGAGCGACAGCTGTGTGTCGAACCATTAGCGTTCAGAATCGAATGTTTAATGATGATCAAAATATGAACGATTCGACACCAAAGTACTAAATTAGGATTTTGATTTGATTAAAGAATGAATCATGAAGTGGATAGTGATGGAGATAAATGGTATGAAGTCATGAAAGAGATTGATTGAAATGAAGATGAAGGATGACTTCGTCACACAGTAACAACTCAACTGCGATCGCCAACCCGCCTGCCAAGCGCGGCGATTATGGCAAAACCCCCCAATGAGCATACAACACACCTAGACCAGTTGTTGTGGCGATCTTTAGGAGAGGCATGTGTCCAGCAGTGGACTTCATTCAGCTGAAATGATGAATTATATTCATATATATTTACATACCTACATAAATACAGGTCAAGTTAATATATAGTCTATTACATACCATGTAGTAACGTACGTATCACGTATGTAATCCTTTTTTTGAACTTTGAATTTCCATGCTTGAGCATACTCACTCATCACTCATTTGTTTATTTAAAAAAAACGTCGCCCGCTTTAGGATTTCTCCTGCGTCGTGGGTGCGTTTACAGACATAAATTCCACACCCAGACCCGGAACAGCTACTGCAGGTAATACATATATTTGTTCCGTTATATGAAAAATCTTGAGTTTTTTTAATAAGTTCCACAATCAGCAAGCTGAAGTGGACAGTAAATCGGTCAAGAGTTTCAATCGGCAGTTGTTGAAAGAGGTAGGCGATCCTGAGTGAAGATCGCGATTCGGCAAACGAAATGCGAGATATCTTGAGAACAATAGATAAACGGTGTAAAGGTACCTTGGATAAATTTAGTATGGACGGCGGACTACCGAGCTTCGTGGCTTTTTTTTCACCGCGGTGGAAATCCATAATGCTCAGAGATTTTCGTTCTCGAGAACGACAGCACCGGAGCCGCCCATGAGTGCCTTAAGACACATCTGGGAGGAAACAACTTGTATGCCTATGCACGCAAGACACACTAGGTTTAGTTATTTTATTCATTTATAGACCGTCTCATGTCGATGAACATAGGACTTTAAACTTTATATAAGACCGCAAAGAGTGACGTCACGGACGCCGGTTACAGCTGACTAGCATACAGGACTCGGAAGTTCAAAAATACAACAATAGTGATTTGCTAAATATAATGATTTGAGACTTGGACTCGTCCTTTCAAAGGTCACCCGATAGATAGTTTACGGAACAGGGTTTAGTTCTGTACATATGTAGGTATACTAGCTGTAGGGTTGTTGATGATTTATTTGTATTTTAATTTCGTTGTCTGGAGGATTTACTGAGCATTTGTTGGGGTGTTTTTACGCTCAGCTGATTTTATGTTCAGCTGAACCACTACATTTAGGAAGCAATCAAGGGCAGGCGAATGAGTTATGTTTATTTTTTCATGTTAACATTCAAAATGCACCATTTAAAAATCAATTTATATTGGCTATTTTTTACTTCTTTTTAGAATTTTCCTATTACATTATTCCAGGTTCCGGCAAAGAATTTGCTAACGTTAGTGAATTACCGCAGGTGTTATTTGAGATGTTTTATTTATTTATTTTAAAAAAAACATTGCCCCACACTAGGATTTCTCCTGTGTCGTGGGTGCGTTTACAGACATAAATTCCACACACTATACACCCAGACCCGGAACAACTACCTGCAGATCATACAAATAATTGTTCCGTGTGGGAATCGAACCCACGACCCGGAGCGCCGCAGCCGATTGTATCAGCCACTGCACCAACCGTGCCGTCGAAATGCCGTCGTGTTTATTAGACAGAATTAACCTGTGGCATGACTGATAACATTGTTATTTGTTGGTAATCTATTTAATTCGTATATCGGACAGTAGCCTCTATCGTTATGTGAGGTATGTGCAAGTGGGTTGCTGTCGCGAATATGCAAGACAATAATAGTTATTAAATATACGATAATAAATAGTGTGACAATTAATACAAGCAGTATACATACCTTATATAGATACAGTACAGTCGAAAATACACTTTATTAGTACTTAAATGTACATTAAAAATAGAATTAATGTCAGTGTAAATGAATTAAGTATTTCCACAAAAGCGTTTCACATTGCACCAAAGACACTACATTACATTGCAATTATTTATTTTACTTTATTAATTACTGACATTAAATATTTTAAGTAGGTACCTAATCACTTAAACTAGCACATAACAGAAGACTAAATATAAATCTGAATGGACTGCGGCGTTAATTGTTGATATGGTGGTAAATAAAATGCAATGATAACGGAGACACGAGCTAATAGTCCGTGTGAAGGCTTCTGTACTGATAACGATATTGTTTTCAGCTATTTAAATAACATGGAGGTTTACGTGTTTATATAGATTACAAGGTAAATACTGAAGGTAGGTACTTAAATGGGAGTTTGTGTTATCACAATTTTTTTTTTCGTTAAAAATAAAACGTTGCCCCACACTAGGATTTCTCCTGTGTCGTGGGTGCGTTTACAGACAAGAATTCCACACACAATACACCCAGGCCCGGAACAACTACCTGCAGATCATACAAATATTTGTTCCGTGCGGGAATCGAACCCACGACCCGAAGCGCAGCAGTCGACTGTATCAGCCACTGCACCAACCGTGCCGTCAATAATTGGAGCGACACTCTCTGTCATTCATTTTAAGTACCACAATTACAGGTTTACGAATATTACTCAAGCTTACTGTCTCTTACTCTCTTCATTTCTGCACCCAGGAGAACTATTGATATTCATCCTTTCTTATCTTCCCCAACTAATAATGTTCATGTTTCTTCTCAAACAGCTCCATCAGAATTCGCCAAATTTACCACCACCAATTACACGAGTTTCCCTGTAGTATCCGGATTAAGAATATAGCACCAATCCGTCTTCTCCCGTTTCTCCCTCTCCTCGTAAAAGGTGACGAAGAGACTCTAAACCAGAGGGATGGGCAGTAGCGTCCTTCTCTGGGACAGCAGCATTCTGCTGCTGACGACAAATTGTGGAAGTGTATGGGGAGAGGCCTTTGTTTAGCGGTGGACTTCTTTTGCCTGATATGATGACGTTTTTGCGGCGAGTGAAGAAAACGGGATACCATATCCTCTGCTCCGTCCCGTAATAGTTCGACAATGCATCAGCGGCTCCACTGTTGTTACAAATGTTCCGAGGCGGCGTTGATTGCTTACTATCAAGGGACCTGAGAAGTAATTTACACACACATAAATACACACACATCAATTCATAATCATCCACTGCTGAACATGGGCGTCCCACTATAATGCGTGCGACTACAATGAGCGGTCATCAACATCATCATATCAGCCAAAGGACGTCGACTGCTGAACAAAGGCCGGGGGAGGCCTCAGATTCTGCTGCAGTTATACAGAAGGAACGATGTCCGTCCCTCTGGTTTAGAGTCCCTTAGTCGCCTGTTACGATATCCATGGCAGAAGGAGATGGAAGGTGATTTATTCTTAATTTGGATACCTCACGAATTCGGTTCGGAATGAGCGGTCACATTGCCGTAATAGCAAATTGCACGCTTGGCACGTGGATTGGTTAACGCAGAACGTTCGGATGTTGTAAGCGAGGTTTCTCCTGTCCATCCTCTTGATATCAAACCTCAGTCGCGACTTTTTAAGACAACCATGGGTGGGAAGGAGTGGTCTATTCTTCGTCGGTCACCACACGAAACGGCGAGGTAATTTTGCCTTCTTCCACATAAAAAATACGTAATTCAACATTTATCAAAAACCTTGTAGATAAACGTACATAGAAACAATTAATGTATTCATACGCACATTTCAGGGCGTATTTTCCCAAGAGATTTGGAGACTCTTGACATAAATTGTGGAGCCTTGTGAAACGTTCAACGCCTGTCTGTTGGCTTTTTCAGTGATTTAGCGCTGAAGGGAAAGGCCACGGTTGGTTATTTCGGTTTGTATATACCTATGCGAATATTTTATCTTTGGTACGGTACACAGTAGAATGTTAGCAGCACAGGAGCAAGACCTTTGCGAAAGGTAAAACATATGCAGGCGCACCTCTATTAATAATATGTTCTATAAGTGGCATAAGCAATAGAATTTTATATGGATGGATGGATGGAGCCTCTTAGTCGGATAACGTAAAAATTAGCCTAGAGGATGGGTAGCAGCATCCTTCCGTGTGATTCAACCAACATACCGTACCGTCAACATAGAGTGAAGTGGCGGTTGCGCCAACGTTAGCCGCTCGATACGTCGTCGCCGTGTTATTTATTCGAAAATAAATTCTAACATACATTTATATAGTGTTAAGTGATTGGATCAAGTCTTAATCAAGTGAAATGGACTAAAAACTATAAGTGACAGTGTTATCAAACATTATTAAGACCGAGGAAAAAAGCCACTTTAACGAAGTAAAAACATCAATGTAACAAAAGGACAATAATCATATAAATATACGAAAATAAGTAGTGAAAACTTAATGTGTGTAACAACAATAATTGCAAAGTTGATATCAAACGCATAAAAGTAATAATAAGACAAATTTATTACTGTAAACAAATGATACTGTTGTTACATTTTTTATATAAAACATAATTAAAGTAATAACTAGATTCTAACCATTACTTACTAACTCAACAGATTAGCTTAACACCATAACACTACTAAACAGTGATCTATATACTCAGATACGTGAAAAAAAAAAACATTGAAGTGCAGAAAATTCCATTCGAATGAGTCATTTTTAACGAAGTTTCTGATTCAAACTTAATTTGCAACGAATGGGGACCATAAATTGGTCAACAAAACTGTGTCCCGTATGACTAGTATGCAAAGACGCCAACCGGTATAACGGAGGTTAAGGGTTCAAGCCTCAGTAACTCATACATATTTTTTTAAGCTCCTTATTGATTTTGTTTATACAACATAACTAAATTATTATTCACAATGGAAGAATACGAAAACATTACAATAAGGAAAAAAACTAAGTTGAATGATTCGTTACATCTTTCATTCACATCAGTAGCATCGGGATCGGATTATTTATCAAGAAGTTTAACAGATTTATCGACAAGAAACATATACGTTGAAGATATTGATATCTACAAAGGACAAATACAACTATTAAATGAACAATTAGAAAGCGCTCAAACAGAAATAGAAAACCTGATACTTGAAAATAACTCGTTAAAAGTCAAAGTCAAAAGTCAGTCCTTCGAGCAAGAAATGACTATAACAAAATTGAAAGATATTTGTACAAGGCCGCAGATAGATAAAACACTCCAAGCCACAGAATAAACAGTTACAACTAATACGTCAAGCGAACAAATATTCTAAGCTGAATGTAAGCAGCAACGACCTTGGTTTAACATCTGATGATGATTACGAAAACACGATAACAAATGGCGCTGACATCAACAATTCATCCCAAAGAGTATAGCTGCCGCCGGAACGTGCAAAGTATTACACACATCGGTCATTAGAGGACACTGTAACTAGTAATAACATAGACATGGGAAACAAAATTCAAACTATACCGGAACTATTGATTGTCGGAGGACAACAAATAGCAGGTTTAGCGCCAGAGCTGATTCAATCAAGAAATGGCAGTAAATATCGTATATCATTCATGATAAAGCTAGCAGCTAGCTCTGAAGATATTTAGAATCCATGTTAGAAGTTACAGGATTCTCCCGATAACTATATGACACTTTGCGTAGGTGAACATGACACAAATCCAAGTAAACTGACTATTAATTTAATATCAATGTTCAAATGCATACAAAAAACGAATATAATTGTATTAAATGTAACTAGAAATAGGAATCTTAATGAATCATTATTGAACAGTTAAACAAAAACAATTAGCCAATATTTAAAAAATAGCAATTATTTGGATATGGGAATGGATTATCGTAACAAGAGCGACTACTTATACAGGGCTTGTACTTCTCTAAACTTCATACTTAGCAATCACTATTATGAAAAAACATTCTTAACTTTTGACAAATATAAACACATGTGTACCCAAACCGAATCTACACTATATATGCCACAAAAAGAAAATTTATGTCCGGTACAATCGTTTGTTATTAGTCCAACATTATGTACAATTACTCCAAAAGCTACTGGGCTTCCACCAATTTTTTTTCGATCAATCTAAACATAAGCCCATTAACGGCACAGACCCGCCACAGCTACATTATTCCATCAAAATATAGCAGGACTTCTAAACAAATTAGAAGAAATTGAAATATGTTTAGATCAATTCATAATAAATAAAAATCCTTTACATATATTATGTTTTTCTGAAACGTTTGTTAAAAGTGGCGATGAACAAAATATCCGCATAGAAAATTACAAATTAGTAAGCTTTTTTTCTCGCAAGAAACAAAAGCGTGGAGGAGTATGTATTCTTCTTAATAAGCAGTATGAGTGCAGTAATATTCAAATATGTAATTCTATTCTATAGCAACTGAAAAATCATTTGAAGGTTGATATCCCATCATTACAGTGTATAGTTATATCTGTGTACAGAGTACCTTGCTCAAACATATATATCTGTCTTCTTTACAAAGTTGGAATTACTAATCCATCAATTGAAATTAAAAAGTAACAAGCGAATCATAATAACAGGTGACTTAAATATTAATACCCTAAATAATTACATTATAACTAACAGGTTAAGGAATTTCCTACATAACTTTAATCTCCAATTACATACAAATGAACCAACCCGTCAAAAGTCGTGTATAGACCATATAATTAGCAACATGAAATACGCAGTAGGAAAAGTTCACAGTCTATATTTATCGGATCATAGTACGAGCCAAACTTTAACTTTCCCCATTAAATACCAGAAACCGACTCCCACTCATTGGTATGCTATGAAAAGGGATTATAATTCAGGAAATGTAAGAAAGTTCAAGGAATGTCTCTCCAGTCTTTCGTGGTCCGAGGTTTCAAATCAGTCGAAGTGTGATCGAGCATATGACATATTTCATGATACTTTTTTACTATTTTGTGATTTATGTTTTCCTGTAAATCAGATTAAACTCAGTTCTAATCTCACGGCTCCCGAGTGGCTCACAAAAGGGTTTAAAATATCAACAATTACAAAAAGGAAATTAAGATACAAGAAAAGCTACGATAGAAAAATAAACTATTTAGTATATAAAAAAATACTTAAAAAATGCATTGTAGACTCAAAAAAATAATATGAATAATAAATTCATAAATAATGCTAAAAATAAATGTAAGGCATCGTATATCATTGCAGATAAAATGGACAATACCAAAAGGAATCAAGATATTAAAAGTATACATTTTAGAGACAAATCGATTGATGATGCGACTGAAATTGCCAACATATTTAACGAGTTCCTTATCACTGAAACCAGTTAGGACAGTAACTGTAACCCAGATTATACACTAATTAATAATAACAACTCAACTATCTTCTTACTGCCTTGCACAAATAACGAAATTATAAATTCTATAAAATCTTTAAATAACACAAATGCTGTTGGATATAACTCAGTTTCAACAATTATAATAAAGGAGTGCTGTATTGAACTCGCACCAATACTATGTCACTTAGTAAGCCTTTCCTTTAGTGAAGGCACTTTTCCTAATAAACTTAAATTATCTATTGTTAAACCCTTACATAAAAAGGGGAGTACAGAAGAACTCTGTAACTATCGTCCTATACACTCATTCCTATATTATAGAAAATATTTGAAAAGCTAATGCAGTCCCGATTACCTCTTTCTTAAATAAACATAATATTATATGCACTGAACAAAAAGGTTTTCAAAAGAATAAATCTACTACGCTTGCCGCCGTTTCTTTAGTTCAAAGAATACCGAAACTGATAGATAATTGTAAACGTGTGTCAGCTATATTTTTTGATATGATCCGGGGTTTCGACTTTGTTAATCATAAAATTTTATTACGCAAGTGCGACAGTTATGGCATCTGAGGTAAAGTGTTGCAGTGGTTAGAGAGCTACCTCAGTAATCGTAAACAATGTGTAGAGATTACTCCATTAAATTCTGATTTAGTAATGACATCATATAAATCATCCAATAAATTTGGGGTACCACAAGGCAGTGTCTTAGGGCCACTTTTATTTCTGATTTATATTAACGATATCCAAAAAATAATTGATCATACATGTAGCTTGTTCGCAGATGATATATCAGTAGTTGTAGCTGATACTAAAATAAATAATGATTATGGACATGCATTGAACTGCATGGTAAAAGATGTTGTTAATTGGCTTACTAAGAACAACTTGACAGCTAATGTTAGTAAAACTAAATTAATACAGTTCAGAAATTACAATAAGTGACCTAAAAGTAATTCACTGTGGACAAGATATAGAAGAATTCGATGAATTTAAATTCTTAGGAATAATACTTGACAAAAACTGTAACTGGAAAAATCATCTAAAAAATGTAACTACTCGCATAAATAAATTAATTACGCCTTGAGAAAATTAAGAAAACTAACTAGTCAAAAACAGCTCTTTTCATGGTTATGTAACTTCAATATTGCGATATGGTGTACTGGTATGGGGAAATTCAACAGAAATCAAAAATGTATTTATTGCACAAAAGAAATGCATACGAGCCATTTGCGGTGTAGCACCCACAGAATCGTGCAGACCACTTTTTAAGAAATTAAAGCTATTGTCTTTAACCGCAATCTATATTCTCGAAATAGGTACATTTGTTAAAAAACATCCTAACCTATTCAAAAAATGTATAGACTATAAGAAATATCTGTTTAGAGACAATACAAAGCTAGTTATTCCTACATTTAGAACTACACTATTCAACAGAAACTGTGGCTACATGTTGATAAAAGTTTACAATTGCATCCCGCAAAAACTAAGAGAGTTATCTTAACTTATTCTCAAATCGCATGATTTAAGAATAAGTTAAAACAATGGCTAATCGACAAATGTTTTTATACAATTGAAGAATTTATGAGATACAAATAGGATAAGCAATAATATCTAATAGTATTATTTGAATAATCATTTTTAAAATTTTAATCGTATTTTGTATTAGATTGACATTTGATTGGATTATGACTGGATTGTTAGTGTAACTATTTAAATGTAATTATTAAACTTTATTGACTAATTCATTACTTACTGACATTATATTTCATTAAGCTGACATTACTGTATGATTGTATTAAGTTGACATTATTGAATAGAGACTAATAGTATGTAATTTTAGGTTATATCTTAAGTTACATGTTTCATAGAAATGATTAAGAATCATGCTGCACACATAATTCAAACATTGTTATCACCAACATTAATGTACTTTAGCGTGTTTCTAGCTAATAAAGAATTATTATTATTATTTCCTTCATTAACATTTTTATACATATCTTTCACATTTTTAAATATAGATAACAAAATCAAAAATTACAGACATTTAAAAATATAAAAAATAGGGACCGACCGGCAGCGGGCACAGGGTCCACCTACCAGTGGTTAGGACTCCAGAGAAAGGAACCTCCTCACTATGCGTGCCGTGTCAAGAACTGCTTTCTGTAGCAAGCCCTTGATCCAACCACCTAACGAAAGCCTCTTTAGATGTTGGTCGAAGCTCTTGGCAATGAGGCCATTGGCTGTCGCAACTATCGGCACAATGATTGCAGAGTCCAAATCCCACATGTCGACAATATCGTGTGCCAAGTCAAGATACTTAATTTGTTTATCTTTCTCGGCTTTTACGAGATTCTCGTCATGCGGAATAGTTACATTAACAATCATTGCGCGGCGCACTAATTATTTATTATTATCTACATGTCTCTCTTTTCACGGGTTTATATCCCCTGTAAGGGGGAACCCGGTCTTTTGACAGGCAAGGAGCAACACCGGTGTGAGCAGCTAGGGGCGTCGAGAGGTGCGGCACCGGTTTCACCATCGCGCGTCTCGAAGACTCGGAGCGGGTATCCCCGTTATTACGCCATTAGACACTTCCACCCCCGAGCATATAGCTCTGGCAGCCCCCCTCTGATCGGTCAACTAAGGCAAGCCAGAGTTGAAAATCCTGCGGGCACTCATGGGGTTCCACTCCAACCAACCAATAAGGCAAGCGGAGACGAGGCCCTGACTGACTCTCTGGAGCATTCGGGTACGCAGTGTCGCCACTCACATTCAGCTCTCCACAAACTGCCCTGCGTTCTGTAAGCTACTTACTATATTTTTTTTTTTCTTATGATACACTTTTTTTTATCGTTAGGTATGAAGAAATCAAGCAGCTACTTTAATCTGCCCTCCAGGATTACCTTATCCCATGGTGAGATAACGACTGCCCATATTATATCACCAATCTACCTGCTAATCGTGGTGATTATGGAAATGCCGGCATGACCTTTCGTTGTAGACCTCATCGAGATAGTTGGGATGCTTAATGCCCATCAGACATCGTTCAACATTCCTACACCCCCGGGGATAATCGATGACTGTATTTTTATAATGCCACTATTATTATAGCTGAACACCTGTTGGATTCGGGATCGAACCACTGGATCGAGTTACATAACCCTCAGGTAATCTCAACAGAACGCCACTATGTACCCAGACTGGTAAAAGAAGCCATTGAGATTACCAAACATAATAACTTTAACCGGGAGGACGGGTTTCAAATGTCGAAGGCCTGGAATCCAGTGATTCGATTGTGGAAAGACCGAAAAAGTGCCGTAAACAGTTCGCGAGCGAGCGGGCGCGAGTTTCGTGTGTCGGGAACAAAGTCGAGTTGTGAGTGACTTAAGTGATAGTGGTAGCGGCACCCAGCGCACAAAACGTTTAAGGAAGAGGGTAGATCGTTTTGTCTGCTCTTAAACATCCACCCGCAAAAACTTTAGTTTATCCGTGAACATGGCGCTTGCAACAGCGCCGAAATACGGGAACTCAAAACAAATAAAAAACATGGTAAATATCCCGTTTTCAGTTCTAATAATAGTGTCAGTGACCATGTCAGTTTAAAAACTTATATCGCGAACCGGTACGGGTCGGATGGTGTAAAATTAGCGAAACATCTAGAACGCGCGCGGAAAAAGTGTGGTTTTTTGGAGGAGTCCTTAACTTTTCTTATAAAGTGCAGGGACGCGGACTTAATCCCTGTGTGTGTGCGATTAACACCTCGCCAGGACATCCACGGTTCCGCGAGTATTCTACGTAACGCGAGTGTCAAATTGTTGCGTAAGGTTATCCGTAATACCAGATACCAAATGGATGAGATCAGTCGTGAGTTATATGGTTTACATCTGGAATGCAGTGCTTTGTTGACAACTAGTGATTTCGATGTTTGTGACCGTATTACCTACTTGCAAGCCGAACGCTCACAAGAATTGAGTGCTTTGAAGAAGGAACAAAAATACGAATCACTAATACAAAAACAAAAACCGGTGAGTCCCTACTTTGATAACTCACAAGACACTCGAACGGTGGTTAATTTATCCGGTAAAGATTTGTCACAAAGTGCTCTTAAAGTCCTTGAGAGAGGGTTGAATTTTGCTCCTACTCCGAAACGCATCCCTTACGAAGAGGTGATCGGAAGCGTAGAGGAAGCGATTAGACGGAACATGATACCGGCGAGTGAAGCCGAAGTGCTGAGGCAGGATACCGCCGTAGCGTTGCGTCACGCCAAACCTCCAACATCGAATATCACCGCTGACGAAATAGCCGCACTGCGTATCCTCCGAGAGGATAAAGACTTATTGGTACTCAAAGCAGATAAAGGCAATGCTACTATAGTCATGAACGTCACTGAATATGATAAATAGATCCGAAAGTTATTGAGTGATGTCAACACTTACAAGGAAGTAAAATACAACCCGACGGCACGAACGAATCGCAGTACACGCAAAATAATAAAAGAGTGTCAACACATAATCACCGATGATACAGTTAAGTACTTGCTCCGTCCTAGAAATATACAGCCTCCTAAATTATATAGCTTGCCAAAAGTGCGTAAGCAAAATGTTCCGCTGCGGCCCATAGCCAGTCAGATTGACTCGCCCACGTACGACCTGGCAAAACATGTAGCTGGTGTGCTTCAGCCATTAGTTGGGCATTCAACATCTTATGTGAAAGACTCTCGGCACTTCATTGACATCCTGCAATCCATCAAACTTCAAACCAATGACGTAATGGTCAGTTTCGATATTGAGTCCCTTTTTTACGAATGTACCAGTGTTGAATTGCATGGAAATAATTAAGGTAAAATTGCAACAAAATAACATCCCTGTAGAATACGCAAACTTACTACATCATTGTTTATCTACAAGTTATTTCATCTACCAAGGTCAATATTACCTGCAGATTGACGGTGTAGCTATGGGCAGTCCAGTAGTTCCAGTAGTAGCTAACATTTGGATAGGGCATTTTGAAGAGTTAGCTATCTCCACTGCATCTACACCTATAAAGCTGTGGAAAAGGTACGTTGATGACGTCTATGGCAGCATTGAAGGAGATGAACAACAAGTCAAAGTATGTTTAGCACACCTAAACAGCATACATGGCAAAATTAAGTTTACCTACGAAATGGAACCATATAAAATGTTGAATATTAAAACCGAACACCTTACCCCAGTCGTTTTTAATAATTCTGTTATTCCCCTGTCACCGCATGTAAAGGATTTGGGTCTCCATATTGATGACAGGCTTAGTTGGGTTAAGCAAGTTAGCCAGACAAGCCAGACCGTAACGGCCACACTGCGATCTCTCTATAGATTCAAAAATTTCCTTCCATCCAACACAAAAACACTTCTGGTCCAGTCCCTTGTGCTACCTGTAATTGATTATGCGGATGTTTGTTACTCTGATCTATCCCAAGAACTTCTTAACAAATTGGATCGACTTCTCAACAACGGTAGTCGTTACATTTTCGGATTGCGTAAGTACGACCACATTTCTTCCTACCGATCTAAGCTTAAATGGCTACCTGTCCGTCAGAGGAGAGCCGTTATATCACTCTGTTTGCTTTTCACTATTATAAACGATCCTTGTGCTCCTAATTATCTTAAAATATCCTAAAATAATAAATAGTCATCGAATTGAAAATAGTTTACGGAAATATATCGCGTTTAATTAATTCATTCTATATACTTACGTACAGCATCTATACGTGCATAGAATGAATTAATTAAACGCGATATATTTCCGTAAACTATTTTCAATTCGATGACTATTTATTATTTTAGGAACTGCAGTAGCGGGCTACTACGTCTCCCCCAACATGTCACTCGCCAAGTTCGAGGGATACTTGGACGGCGCCACCCCGTAGCATTCGCTGTAAATGTTCGCCCCGTCCAGTGCTCCTCCTGGGGGACTTCAACGCTGATTCTAGAGCTTGGGGCAACCGTCGGGACGGACCGAGGGGTAGGATAACTTAAGATTGGGTGGTATCACTTGACCTCTGATTTCTGAATCGCACCTGAAGTGGCAGGGGGAGTCAGTCGTGGACCTGACATGGGCGGCTCCTTCTGTGGCCAGCATGGTGTCGGGCTGGTGGATTGCGGAGGAGGTGCTCACGCTGTCCTACCACCACCACATAGTTTTTGAATTGTGTGTCTTCACGGTCTGCAGCGCAGAAAGGCTACGGATCGCACGGGGATACAGGAGAGTTTCCTATGAGGCGGCAACTCACTTGGCGTGATTTTCGCCTTTCAACATCCTGGCGGAGACGGATGCGTGGATCTATGATCAGACATGCTTCTTCCGCCAGAGAGGCGAAAGCGTGCGGGGCGTTCGACAGGCTAAGGCAACTGGCTTGACGGCATGCACTCGAGATGTGGCGACATCGCCTTCGATTGTAACTCGCGACCAAACACGTTGTTAATGACATCCTGCCGCTCTTCGGAGCCTGGCTCAGAAGAAGTGAGCGCGTTAGGCGATAAGCCTGATGGAAGTGTTCACCGATCATGGTTGTTTCGGTGCGAACCTGCAAAGGACAGGACGTGAGGTGACGGCACAATGCCAACATTGCGATGGCGACCAGGATACCGCACAGCTCACGCTCGAGGAGTGCCCTGCGTGGACTGCCAAATGGCGGATCCTGGACTATCAGGTCGGGCAAGAGCTCTCTCTGCCAGTAGTGTCGGCTATGTTGGCAGAGTATGAAAATTGGAGTGTAGTGTCATGCTCCAGAAGGACGAAGTAGAGATGGCGCCCGGGGTAACAGCCCCGGTACCTAGGTCCAACACGGCTGAGCCCCTGTCGTCGCTTCAAGGTGGGGGGCCTCAGGGGTCACGGGCGCGCAGACTGGGGAGTCTGCGTGCTCATACCGAGCGACCCCTAGGAAAACGGTGCGAGCACGTGGTCACGTGCCACCGTGTGCGCAACAAAGCGCACAACGACGCTTTGGGGATCCTGTACAATCACCCCGAGAAGTGCCTGCGGGCTGCCTTTTTACAGTCGCTGTCCTCCGCTAGAGGGGGTGACCACCTTACAGTTACTCTCTCCGAGATGTGCTTAAGGCGTGGCACCAATGGGCGGCTCTAGTATGATCTTACGAGGTCTTAGAGCCCCCCTCCGCCCTCCCCGGGGCGAAGGAAGTTCATGTAGATTTTCCACAGGAGTCCAATAAAAAATACCTCCAGTGGTACACTCAATGGTCCCAAGAATATACTTGATATATGATATAGACTTGTATATTTTGCGTATTTCCGCAGCATAATGTCATATGGCATTCTATTGTGGGGAGCGGCGGCTGATGTAGATTCAATATTTATATTACAGAAAAGGGTCATCTATGATATGGGTCCTTGTGAATCACTTTAAGAGATTTTTTAAAATATTAATATACTGACAGTGCCCTCCCTTTACATTTTTGAAAATATTATGTTTGTCCGTAAAAACCTGCTAATGATAGTGTAAAGAGCGACAGTAATTGTATAAATATTAGAAATAAACATAAAAGTGCTGTTCGTAAATTTAGATTGTCAAAACCCAATAACTCATTCTTAGGAAACTGTATTCGATTTTATAACAAGATACCTAAAGCAATTACTGATCTCCCAGATGGGAAATTTAAAGCACACGTTAAAACAATTCTCATAATAAATGCCTACTATAGGGTTAGGGACTATGTTGACGATAGGGACATATGGCGTTAGCTACTTTCTGCACATGTGGCTTCCCTGGTAACCAATTATATGTGAGGTGCTCTTTGTACTGTATGGCTTTTATATTTATATTTCAGCAATGTGTTGATAAAGTCTTAAACATATTTATGTGATATCTAATAATTTGTGTAATACGTGTCTAATTCAATATTGTAACCTCAATTATTTTAAAAGAGTATCCATGGAGTTTCTTGCCGGTTCTTCTTCATCCTATCGGCCATTTATACGTCCACTACTGAACAAAGGCCTCCCCCATAGATTTTCACAACTGTGTCATCATGTTGGGGGGTATTTGCCAATACTCACCACGCTTGGCGGGCGGGTTGGTGAGCGCAGTATCGCTGCCGTTTCCCTGAAGAGACGCTGCTGCCCATCCCTCTGGTTCAGATTCCCTTAGTCGCCTTTTACGACATCCGCAGGAGGAGATGGAGTGGTGCTATATTCTTAATCCGGACACCACACGGATTATTCTTCTCCATAGGATCAACTAATTGGAACCGAGCAATTTAAATTCTGACGTTTCATAAGTGCCAGTAATTGGTTTATTTGAAATAAAAAATATTTGACTTTGAAATAAAACCACCGCATCTCATGCTGTGGGTGTCGTAACGACGGGCGTCGTCTATTGGGACTGGTCAGTCGTTGACATCACCGGCTCGTGCAGTGACCGAGTGCAAGGTGGACGCGGAGTTTTGGACCTACCAGTTGACCATATTGTAGGCACGTGAGGCCACTGACCGCCAGCTGATTTGGATTGAGTGTGCGTCAGTAATAATATTTTGGTGAAAAATTAAAGCACTATATTTTTTACCATCGTGTGGTATCCGGATTAAGAACATATCACCACTTTATCTCTTTCCGTGGGTGTCGTAAAAGGCGACTGAAAGGTACTTTAAGCCAGAAGGATGGGCAGCAATGTCCCTGCTGTGGAACAGCAACCATTCTGCACTTACCCACCGCCTGCCAAGCGTGGTGAGTACTGGCAAATTCCCCCCAAAATGAGGACACAATTCTGGAAGTCTATAGGGAGGCCTGTGTTCAGCAGTAGATGTCCTTTGGCTGATATGATGATGGTGATGACGATATTTTTACTGACTTGTGTAGAGAACCGTGGACTGATTCACATCGTAAAAGGTTGATGAAGGTGATATACAAAGGATATTCCTCCCCCATAGATTCCCACAACTGTGTCATCATTTTGGGGGTAAGAAAGAAAGAAGAAAAAGAAAGAAAGAAAAATAATTTATTTGTCACAGATGTATGAGACACGTATTACAAAACAGTATACATAGGTTAAGCACACAAAAAAAAAAAGCTTGTAGAAATTAAAAATTATACAAAAGGATTAGATATGAGCAATCATATGTGTCTCACGTCTGTGCCAAATAGGCGTCCAGCTCAGCATTATGCCAGGCAGTGATGCCTAGCGCTGGTTTTCAGCTGGAACCCGAAGCGGCATACGGATGTCAGGTAGCACATTTTTTTAATATTAAAATGAAAACCTTATGTGTCGTACTCGTTCTTGATACATAAATAAACTCAATAGTAAGATACGGGATTAAAAACTATATATACTATTTCAAAATATATAAAAATGTAAGTGCATTTATACCCTCGCCAAAATAAGTCGAGAAAAAAAATAAAAAAATATTGTGTTGCTAATTGGATTGCAAGGCAGTTTCATATTTTATTTCTGTCACAAAAAGATCCCAGGACTCAGGAGGAATAATGCAAGACGTGTTACAAGTGCTTCATTGTTGTATTATGAGAAACCCAAACGTATTATGAAAATCACGCTAAATCCACCAAGTAAGTGTTATTATTATTTACATACTTACCGTATAAATTATATTTTATTATTTTATCACTTGCTTACAGACGCTGATACGAAATCATATGAAAGAAGCATTCAAATTCACATTACCCAGCTTTTTCTGAGAATCGATGAGGTATTTTCGTAAGTGAAAACGAAAGTTATAAACAGATTTTAAGTTCCTGATCGGTGGTGGAATATTATTCCAACATTTTGTTGCGGCGTATCGGAAGCTACCTCTGAATGCTGCAGAGCCATGCTGCGGGGTTGACAGTTGTTGGGTACACTGTCTTGTACTTGACACCCATGAGAGTTTGTCATACAAATATGACGGCGTTTTGAACTTAATTACGCCAAACAGAAGACATGCTAAATGTAACTTGCGTCGTGATTTCATTTTAAGAATAAGATGTTGATTAAAATACGGTGTTACATGACTTCGTGGTGGTATAGAGAAGCAGAACCGGGCACAGGCGTTTTGTATTCTTTGTATAAGTCTGTTAGTACGGGCAAGCAAACGTGGGCCAAAGACGGTGTCGGCATAATTAAGTTTTGATAAAATGAGGGATTCCACAAGTCGAATTCGAAGTTCTTCAGAAAGGTAGGGTCTCATTTTGTACAGGACTTTTAACCTGTAAAAAACAGTTGCGAACTGAAGTCGCCACGTGTTCTTCAAACCTCAAATCATCATCTACATTTAAACCGAGGTTTCTGGCTGCATAAACTCTTTCGATAGGTTGGTCCATCAGTGTAACATTAGGTGTAGCCGGCAGCGACTTTACTTGATTCCTTGTGCCGAATATCATATACTTGGTTTTGGAAGGATTTAGAGCCAGACAGTTTTCTCTCGACCAAACAGCTATCCTAACAAGGTCTTCATTCAATCTTGCTACGGCATTGTTGAACTCGATTGGTCTGAATGATATATAGACCTGTACGTCATCTGCATAAAAATTGTCAGTACTCACCACGCTTGGCAGACAGGTTGGTGAGCGCAGTATGAATACCGTTCCACAGATAGGACGGTGCTGCTCATCGGTTTAGAGTCCTTCGTCGCCTTTTACGACATCCACGGGAAGAGAGAGTGGTGATATATTCTTAACCTGGACACCAAACGGATAAACGGTGCTGATTGGGGAGTCTGCATCCTCATACCGAGTGACCTCCGGGAAGACGGCGGTGCGTCCATGTGCACAGCACAGCGGGGTTTCGGGGGATCCTTTACAATCCCCCCAAGAAGTGCCAGCGGGCTGCCTTTTTACAGCCGCTCTCCTCCGCTAGAGGGAGTGACCACCTTACAGTTATTCCCTCCAAGATGTGCCCATAGGCGTGGCACCAATGGGCGGCTCTAGTGTGATCGTACGAGGACCTGGCGCTCCCCGTCGGTGCCGAAGATGACCGCTCCGGTGGTTTTAGCCCGTAGGAGTCCGGCATGGCCCTACACCCTTGCCCAGGACGAAGGAAGTACATGATGTATTTCCACCGGGATAATATAAGAAAAGAAAAAACTACTTTGATTTAATTTCAATAAAAATCCCTTTTATTCTATGGAAAACGCAAAATCTATATAGACAGAATTCTAGTTTAGTACCTATATAAAGTGTATAAATTGAACTTTGGTTGAAAAATTTGATAAATATGATCACGCCGCCGAACATGATGGGTCGGTGCGCCGCCGCCGGAAAATTGTTGCTCGGCTCACACGTCTACTGAATACTTGAAGTCACCGGTTGCGCTGTCAGTTGACACCTGAAGTTACCACCTGGAGTGTTCTTGCTCGTGATTAAACCTGGCAATAATAAATAATATTATAACCTTGGCAGGTATTCTCCACATCTATCCAATTCATCCATCACGAGACCCTTCGCTAACTTATGTCCACCTAATTCACATAATTAACGTCTGTTACTTTTTTTTTTATAATATCAGTTTAATTAAAATATATTTTATACATTTATATACACACCAAAACTAAATACATACAGACTACTGACCAATAAACTAAATAATAATAAAAAATAAAAACAAAAGATAATCTATACAAATAAATAAAATTGAAGTGTCTGTTTGTAATGTCAAAATAACAGCTTTTTAGTAAATGCATATGAAAGTATGTACGTTACATGTAACAAAAACACTATTTTAAATTTTTTTGTCTGTCTGTCTGTCTGTTCCGTGTAATCTCCGAAACAGCTGGACCGATTTTGACGGGACCTTCACTGGCAAATAGCTGATATTTTTTAAAATAAAAGTAGCCTAAGTTATTCTAAGGAATAACTTAGGCTACTTTTATTTTAGAAAAATTATTAGGGTTTCGCGTAAAAAAATAAAACCCTTGAAATCCAATATATTTATTCTATGTCAAGTGTCTATGTCGAAGTACTCTAAATTACTTTTAAATTAAGCGCGGGTGAAACCGCGGGTCCCAGCTAGTATATAATAAAGTTGCACATGCATTTAGGCGTCGAAGTACTCCTCCTCATCGCTGGTAATGTTTGGAGCAGTGGCTAATCAATTGGCTTTCTGCGCTACGTGCTGCAGGTTCGATCCCCGCACAGAATAATTATTTGTATGATCTACAGATAGTTGTCAGGTCTGGGGGAATGTGCATGTGAGATTTATGTCAGTAAACTGTATCCACGACACAGGAGAAATCCTAGTGTGGGACATAGTTTTGTAAAAAAACTAAATCAATCGTTCAACAAAGGCTATCGCAGTCCACCGCTGGACATGCCTCCTTATAAATTGGGCCACTTGGTCGCGGTGCGCCTGTCGCATCCAGTGAATACCCGGCTCTTCGATCACTGGTTCCGTGGCCTTATAACGGTGCGACAAAAATAGAAAATTTCTAGTTTGTGGGGTTTTTATGACTAAAGCAAGTTTATAATATAAGTATATTTATCATTTATTTTATCATAAATAAAGAAAATAAAAACTAAGTAACTCATAAAAATATAACAATAATTTCTTTTTGCAATTTTCATCATCATCATCATATCAGCCACAGGTCGTCCACTGCTGAACAAAGGCCTCCCCCTTAGATCTCCACAACGAGCGGTCACATGCCGCTCTCATCCAACGACTCCCAGCGACCTTCACCAGGTCGTCTGTCCACCTCGTTGGAGGTCGTCCCACGCTGCGTTTTCCGGTGCGCGGTCTCCATTCGAGAACCTTTTTGCCCCAACGGCCATCAGTTCTACGAGCAATGTGCCCTGCCCATTGCCACTTCAGCTTACTAATCCTTGCAGCTATGTCGATAACTTTAGTTCTTCTACGGATCTCCTCATTTCTGATTCGATCTCGTAGAGAAATACCAAGCATAGCTCTCTCCATAGCTCGCTGAGTGACCTTGAGCTTTCTTATGAGGCCCATTGTGAGTGACCACGTCTCTGTTCCATATGTCATCACTGGTAACACACACTGGTTAAAGACTTTCGTCTTTAGGCATTGCGGTATTGTTGACGAAAAGACGTTGCGAAGTTTCCCGAACGCTGCCCAGCCGAGTCGGATTCGACGATTGACCTCTTTCTCGAAGTTGGACCTACCTAACTGGACAGTTTGTCCCAGGTAGACATACTCGTCAACAACTTCGAGAACAGAGCTCCCAACGGATATTGGGATGGGCACGACATGGGCATTTGACATGACTTTCGTCTTGCCCATGTTCATTTTAAGGCCCACCTGTTGGGAAACCCTGTTGAGATCATCGAGCATTGTGCTGAGCTCTTGCAGCGATTCTGCCATGACTACGATATCGTCGGCAAATCGAAGGTGAGTGATATACTCGCCATTGATGTTAATGCCGAATCCTTTCCTCTCCAGCAGCTTGAAGGCATCCTCCATTGCAGCGGTGAACAGTTTCGGGGAAATTACGTCCCCCTGTCTCACACCTCTCTGCAATGGAATTGCCCCCGTGCTCAGTTCATGTACTCGGACCGACATGGTGGCGTTTCTGTATAAGCACTTCAACACTTCAATGTACCGATAGTCAATGTGGCACCGCTGCAGAGATTGCAGCACTGCCCAGGTTTCGATCGAATCGAAGGCTTTCTCATAGTCCACAAACGCCAAGCATAGTGGCAGATTATACTCCTCGGTCTTCTGTATAACCTGCCGCAGCGTATGGATGTGGTCTATGGTACTGAAACCTTTTCGGAAACCGGCTTGTTCGGGAAGCTGGAAGTCATCAAACCTGCGCTCGAGACGATTCGTGATGACCCTTGAAAACAGCTTATAAACATGGCTCAGAAGTGAGATGGGTCTGTAATTCTTCAATAGGGTGTTATCACCCTTTTTGAAGAAGAGCACCACCTCACCTCTGTTCCACGCTTCCGGCGTTGTGCCCTCGAGTAAGACGGAATTGAATAGCTTCTGAAGGACTTTAAGTACCGGTGTGCCACCCGCTTTCAGAAGCTCTGTCGTAATTTCGTCTCCACCCGGCGCCTTGTTATTTTTAAGCTGTTTCAAGGCCATCCTAATCTCGTATAGGCTGATGTCCGGGATATCCTCGGTATAGTGTCGGGTTAGTTTGGCTCGCGGGTCTTTGTCAGAGCCAATGGTAGGTATAGTTACCGAGGTGTATAACTGCCGGTAGAACTTCTCAATCTCTCTCAAAACCTCTGGCTTAGTCGACGCTACACTGCCGTCCTCGGTCTTCAGCTTCATAATACGACTTTGCCCAATAGACTTGTCTCTTGCGAACACTTTGGAGCCTTGATTCCGCTCAATCGCCTCTTTAACACCATTGGTGTTAAAGGTGCGGATATCGTGACGCAAGGACTTCCATATCCGTCTATTGAGCAGTCGGTATGCTTCAGCATCACCGGAGGACTGCAGCGTCATGGCGCGTCTTTCTGCCATGAGGTCGAGAGTGTGATCGGAGAACTTTTTTGGTCTACCTTTACGGTGGGCCTTAAAGAACTTAGACCCAACCGTTTGGACAGTTTCTACAAACCTACCATTTAAATCGTCCACAGATACGCAATGTTCTAGGCACTCGAAGCGGTTTTGGAGTTCGAGTTGAAAGCTCTCGGGGTTTTGGATATGAGCACTAGAGGGCCGGAGCGTAGACCTCATCAGACGAGACCTCTCAACTTTGAGATTAATATTCAATGTGCCTCTTACCATTCGGTGATCACTACCGGTTTTCACCCTGTGGATCACAGAGACATCATTGAATATTTGCCTCCTATTGGTCATGATGAAGTCAATCTCATTCCTCGTGGAACCATCGGGACTCATCCAGGTCCATTTCCTGTGAGGCGGCTTTTGGAAAAAGGAGTTCATCACGAAGAGTCCCTCCTTTTCCAAAAAGTCGGCCAGCCTCTGTCCCCTGGGGTTCCGTTGCCCATATCCAAATTGCCCCACTCTCAACTCACCATCGCATCGAGTGCCCAGCTTCGCGTTGAAGTCCCCCATCACAACAGTGAAGTGTGTCTTCGAGGTATGTATGGCCCTACTTACGTCCTCATACATACTCTCTACTTCATCATCTGGGTGTGTCGAGGTCGGTGCGTAGACCTGTATGACCTTCAACGAATACCTCTTGGATATTCTGAGTATAAGGTACGCTACCCTGCTCGACACACTTTCGATGGCCACTATGCTGTTAATGAGGGACCTGCGGACGAGAAACCCGACACCACCTTGAGACAGATGTTCGCCTTCCCGGTAGTAGAATAAGTTGCCAGATTTCAGGGTTATCGTGTCCTCACCCTCTCTTCGGACTTCTGATAGACCCATGATATCCCAGTGCAACTTATCTATTTCTTCTTCCAGCTCAACAATCTTTTCGTCTGCCCTCAGTGTGCGTGTGTTATACGTTACCAGGGCCAGTTTTCGTTTGGGGTGGTAGCCGGATCCCGTCCGGTGATTCTTAGCACCCCCTGCCCCGCCGTTACCGTGGCTGCTACCATGACCAGGAATAGCGGGGCTGCCGGGAACTGGGGGCCGGTGCATTAGTCGTGTCGTCATTTTGGGGGGAATTTGCCGATACTCACCACGCTTGGCAGGCGTGTTGGTGAGCGCAGTAATGCTTCTGTTCAGCAAAGGGACGCTGCTGCCCATCCCTTTGGTTAAGAGTCCCTTAGTCGACTTTTACGACCTCCACGGGAGGAGACGGAGTGGTGCTGTATTCTTAATCCGGACACCACACGGAAATATTGATATTGTGGGGTTTTTATGACTAAAGCAAGTTTATAATATAAGTATATTTATCATTTATTTTATCATAAATAAAGAAAAAAAATGAAATATATATTTTAATTTCCTTGAAAGCTAGATTACTGCCGCTTGCGTTTGACCACTATCTCACCTGATGTTAGGCATCAATGCGGTCGACGATGGTGCATGCTTGCCAAGAACTGACTTGGAGATCTCCAGGTTATAACGGTCAGGAAACACAGACCCTGGTAATGAGTTTCCTTCCTTAGCAGTACGCACGCAAAACGTGGAAACAAAACGCTTCATAAGTATGGGTGGGACATCAACCATGTAATAATATACAATAACAATATACCAATATTAATATGATAAATAAATGGTGACGCAATACCGTTCGTCTGGTTGTCCGATGATGAAATTGGCTTGTGGAATAAACCACTGGTCTATTCCCCAAGCCAAAGCCACTGCCTTAAATCGTGCAAATCCAGTGCACACTCGCCGAAATGTATCCGATGAGCTTGTAACTGTTCGAGGCTCTGCAGCGCCCCATAGTGTGTTTGTCAATCACCTCAAGCGCTTCAAGCTGGTACTTGGCGGTACCATCCCAAAGATAAGAGCAGTATTCCATCCACAATCGAACTTGCGCTTGTTATAAGTTGAGCAGCTGTTTCGGTGTGAAGTACCGCCTCACCTTCGATAGGATGCCAACCGTTCTTGCAGCAAGTTGAGCTTTTGACTCGATGTAGGAGCCAAAATTGAGGGTGGACGTGAGAGTAATGCCAAGAAGCTCAAGGTGGTCAGTAATCGGCACGGATATATCTTGGAAACTGGAAGTCAGTTGGAGTTGACTCCGTTTAGCAGAAAAAGACACACCTGGGTCTTAGCAGTATTGAACCTAATCAAGTGTGCCGTATGGTGCCGGCTCAGAATACCACCACCCCATATCCTCCCGCGGGTGTCGTAGAAGTCGACTAAGGGATTAGCCGGAGGATAGGCAGCAGCGTCCTTCGAGTATATTAACAACTCAACTGCGATCGCCAACCCGCCTGCCAAGCGTGGCGATTATAGCAAAACGCCCCAATGTGCCCACAATACACACACATCGGTCACTGTGGTGATCTTTGGGGGAGGCCTGTGTCCAGCAGTGGACTACATTCGGCCGAAATGATGAAGTTTGCATCACCCCACTCGGAGACTGGCTTTAGGGCCAAATTCAAGAGTTCAACCATGGACTCTCTAAGAGAATGGATCAGCGATGCACTGGACCGTGCATTGGACATGTATCTCTCAACAACGGTGATGTCGTCTGCGTATCCAAAGATACTGGGATTTAGCAGATCGTTTATATGCAGCAAAAACAGCGTTGCAGAGAGAACCGACAACTTTGGGACTCTGCATTAATAGTCAATAGGTCGGACGAGTAGCTATCAATGACTACACGTATCGACCGATCCGTCAAGAAGTCCGATATCCAATTGTATAACCCAGCAGACAGGCCGTATGAAGGAAGCTTACTAATAAAGCTATCGTGCCTGTCAAACCCTGTCAAAGGCGTTCAAGATGTCAAGGGAAACAGCAAGTGCTTCCCCATGTTACTCGATGGCCTCGCTCCAGATGCGAGTTGCATACACTAGAAGGTCGCACTGGCGGCTGGCTGGCACTTCTACTGAGAACGGTTTTGGCGGTAGCCGTATTGCCGATCACTGAGGAGGTCATTCACTTTCTATGTATGCCAGCAGCCTGCAATTCAGCACGCGCTCCAAAGTCTTGCAGAACATGAATATTATTGAGATGGGCCTGTAGTTGCCAAGGTCAGCTCGGCTGCCATTTTTTGCACGAGTTGCACATTAGCTAGCTTTCAAGCTTTCGGTACTTGAGACTACTACTTGAGACTACAGTCTCTAATAAAAGTCGAAATAGGTGCATCAGGATTAGAGAGAACATATGGGGGCACATGTTTTAAGCACTATGGCTGGAATCCCGTCGGGGTCACTCGATTTGTTCACGTCCTGTTTTGTAAACTTCCATCTAGCGGGTGCAAATGTCCGACATGTTTGTCACACACCCACTAGGAGAACGTGGATTCGCGCCGCCAGTATCCAGACGTGATGATTCCGCAAAAATTTGCCTCTCGCAAACGAGTTTTGTCCTCAGCGTTGTGGGCAAATGAGCCATCGAGTCTCAGCAGTGGAGGTAGTGAGGGGCAATAGAGGTTCGATTCAACCGAGTTTCGCAGGGACCAATATGCTTTACTACTCAACGGGTACGAAGCAAGTTTCTTCCCAATTCGACAAATCGAGCCTTCCGCAAAACCTTTTTGCAAGACTTGGCAGCCTAAAGGTTCTCTTCTGCTGATTAAAGTCCTCTGCTTTGCGGTATCGCACATCGACCCACGCTATATAAGCCGCGAGCTTCTGCGCTGCAGCGCGACCGCACTCGACCTCAAACCATGAGCGAGCTTCACCTAACATTTGAATGTTTGAGAACGGAATGTGGAATTCCATCCTCTGACGCAACACATCCGTCACGGCACCCGCGCAAGCTGCCAATGACAAACTACGAAAAAAGATCGCATCTCGTCCCAATCTGCTGACTTGCATCGCCACACCCGTCGGGTGCCTCTAGGACTGGGATTGGGCGGGAACAGATATAGGTTTCACCAGACAGTAGTCGGAGCTACCCAATAGTGATGATACTGATACCGAGTAGCGGTCTGGATCAGTGGTTACCAGAAGGTCCAAGGAGCTGGCTGTATCAACATCCGGTACCCTTGTTGCCCCCTGGACCAGCTGGGTGAGACTTAACGATAAAGATAGCTTCCTCGCCTCCCTGCATGGTCTGTACAGTGGTATGGGAATAGCTACTCCTGGTGGTGGGCGTTAAAATCCCCCAGTAACGCCATTTGGGCAGAAGGGTACCGCTGCTGGGCTACATCTGCCGCCTCACTAAGGCACTGTACGAGCCTCTTTTTGTTTCTTATCCCCGCTATGCGAATGGTAGACACAGGCATAAAGAATCTTCTCCAAGCCTGTGTCTCTCATCCAGTCGCCGAACGGCATGTTGGAGGATTTTTCACAGTTGGCGGGGCAGCCTTTCGTATGTAGCTGGTATAATACTTGGACCCCCATCTATCTACGATCCGCCAGCGGTGCAGCGTACCTCGGATCCCGCTACCCTCCACTAATAGTCCTCCGATACGCTAATACTAGCGTGTGTCAGGTTGCTTGACCTCCGGTGGATCAGCTATTTCAACCCTACCTCTCTAAATGTGGCTAGACCGAGCGGGGTACAGGAACATGGCTAGGCCGTTTGGCGGCACGTCATTGCTCTGTGGTGGTCACAAGCCATCAGCCGAAGCCTACCACCAGTATGTCAGTATCAGTATATACCTGATTGGCACCACCCAGGGACCAGGTGTAGGGATTCCAGTATTATTTATTATATTTCCGGTATTCTCCTACGGACGTGGGTGATGCAATCCCCAAAAGAGACTAGTAATAATAAAAGACTAGAAATTCCGTCACCTTGTTATTTTTAAGCTGTTTCAAGGCCATCCTAATCTAGTAAAGGCTGATGTCCGGGATATTCTCGGTATAGTGTCGGGTTAGTTTGGCTCTTTGGGTCTTTGTCAAAGCCAATGGTAAGTATAGTTAGGGATTGCGTAGGGCCGTCCTAAGCTGGGTTTACTCGAATCTATGATATATATGCATATATACCACCACCACCACACGCACACACACACACATATATGTTTGAATGTTATGCAGAACATATGTTATCATAACATATCATATTCTCCAAATAAACTCCGAGCATAGCCCGCTCTATAGTTTGTTGAGCGACTTAGAATTCGTGGACTAGCAGAAATGACAGTGTCCATGCCGCGGGACCGTATGTCATGACAGGTAGGACGCACTACTTGAACACTGCGGAAACTTATCATATAGGCGACCAGAAATGATCACCTTATCTTAGAGATGATTTATAAGCTGCCGCATTATGCAGAGCCTGGGACCTTACTGGCACAATGGCGACGTATACTATAATCTATTTATAAGTAAGCGCCTACTATAGCTGTATTAGGTGGTACAATTTATATAGTTATTTATTTACTTTATTTTATTTCAGATATAAATAATCCATAATTAGTTATTAAAATATAACCTATGTTAGTAATCTATAATAATCTATATTAACCTATTTAATATTAAACATAGGTGTCCTAGACGCCATATGTACGGCGTTCCAATGGCACACCACGGGACAATAAGTTCTGCACAGTATGGTGTTTAGGAGGCTGCTGGCACTGTCCCGGACGCGCCGCATAAGGGAGGCAACTCTCTTTCTTAGCACTGCTTGAAAGCAGTCTGGATTTGCCACAGTAAACAAATCTGATGCGCTACAATATCGAGATAGCCCCATCAGCATCCTAAAACCATTATTATACTGTACTCGTAGGGCATCCAGCGATCTGCGAGTATATCTGACCCATAGGCTGCAGGTGTAAAAAACACTGCGGAAACTTATCATATAGGCGACCAGAAATGATCACCTTATCTTAGAGATGATTTATAAGCTGCCGCATTATGCAGAGCCTGGGACCTTACTGGCACAATGGCGACGTATACTATAATCTATTTATAAGTAAGCGCCTACTATAGCTGTATTAGGTGGTACAATTTATATAGTTATTTATTTACTTTATTTTATTTCAGATATAAATAATCCATAATTAGTTATTAAAATATAACCTATGTTAGTAATCTATAATAATCTATATTAACCTATTTAATATTAAACATAGGTGTCCTAGACGCCATATGTACGGCGTTCCAATGGCACACCACGGGACAATAAGTTCTGCACAGTATGGTGTTTAGGAGGCTGCTGGCACTGTCCCGGACGCGCCGCATAAGGGAGGCAACTCTCTTTCTTAGCACTGCTTGAAAGCAGTCTGTATTTGCCACAGTAAACAAATCTGATGCGCTACAATATCGAGATAGCCCCATCAGCATCCTAAAACCATTATTATACTGTACTCGTAGGGCATCCAGCGATCTGCGAGTATATCTGACCCATAGGCTGCAGGTGTAAAAAACTTGACAATAAGCTTTGAATAAAGCAATTTTAACCTCTTTGGTGCATCTTGCAAACCTACGAGCCAGCATATTGCATCTCACTGCCAATGCCCTGCGTTTTCGCTCTATGTCTAAGTAATCCAAGAGGTCTTCAGCAACCCAATGACCAAGGTATTCGACTTTAGTGACTCTACATAAGGGCTCTCCTCCAATTTTAACCGGTGGAACCGACTTGGGTAATTTATTTCCTGCCTTGAAAACAAGTAGTTCGCTCTTTTTTGTGTCCTGAGGCCATGGGCTTGCGCGTACCTCTCACATATGCCTATCAGCTTTTCAAGAGCTTTGACTGATGGGCTCAGCAAAACCATATCGTCAGCATAACTTATATTATTCACAATCCGACCATCTATCGAGCATCCAATACCAGCTTTGCTGAGCTCCTCAATCAGTCCGTAGAGGTATTGGTTTAACAGGCGTGGCGAGGTCAGACCCCTGTCTCACTGTGAGTATCTCCACCAATCAAACACTGTTAGATTGATTACTGTACCAATAATCCCATATTTACTCTCTTATTTCTTTTTTCCGTTTAGTCACCGTTTAGGCATTTGGTTTGTTATATTTACATTACCTGTGTCTATGTGTACAGTGCTGTAAGCCAATAAAATAATTTTCTTCCTTGCATTTTTTCTTATTTGTTACCCAATATCGGTCTGCAGCACTGGTTCCAATCTGGCCATTGCCAGAAAAAAAGCATTGAGAAAATTGAGGCGTTGAGTGAATACCTGATTCAAACACAGGTGCACGACACAAGAAGTCAATAACGACAGGAAAACTTGATAAAAATACTGACTTGATTTGCTGATTAGATAATTATGGTGATTATAAATACCCATGGTTATTCTCTGCGCCGTGGACACGGTCATCGCTGATCCTGAACCGCAGTACGTGTTAGCTCCCGTCAACTGCAGGTCTCCACTTTTAGAGATCAGTAAGCGGTCCATGTTACAGGATGGTGACTTGAATAAATTAATATAATTATCTTAGGACTCTTTTCAGACTACCTTCATTTATATTTATAATGGTGAAAGGCATGATCAACAACATTTGTGCCTTTTTCTAACTAAAACATGGAAGACAATTTACCTGAGGCAACCTAATCACAGAGCAATCCAGTCGACAGTTGTAACCTGAAGGACATTTGGCTATCCATCGGCATTGCAGTCGTCCTGCATAATTCCTGGGCCAGCCCGGACTGTAGATTGAGTAAGATTTACCCACACGAACCTGAGAAAAGTGTATTATTTTATTTTATAAAAATATGGTTAGCCCGCCTTAGGATTTTTCCTTCCGAAAGCGAAGGCTCGTTGTGCGTTGTGCTGCGCAATGCCTATTCTGTACACGTACTCTGTAAATCCCCACACGTATGTACTACATGGGTACAATGTGGTCCTTTGTAAATTATCATTCTAGCTGCCAATATTATCCAAGTAATGGAATTTAATACGTCTGAGGACGTTATTGAGAATTTCCCCACGTAATAAAGGATGTATCGGATTTATCTATGTACCGTCACTCGTGGAGGCTACTTTTCATATTCACATTCAACTGAAATGCTCTTATTGTTATTTTTTAAGATACTAGCTATAAGTGCCATCAGTAAGAAAATGGAATGTCGTTTGTTGTAATATGTGTAACACAGTTATATAGATTACCGCAGTGAAAGAATCCATTATCATCGGTCGTGTAGATACTAAAAAAATGCGTAAATATGTACCAAGAAACATACATACGGAGGAAACAGAGAACTTTCCTATTTTTAAATAATACTGTTTATTCTATGCTTATGTTCCATTATATTATCCATTATAATGTTTATTGCAAGAAAATTTAAAACACGCTCCATTTTCTCTTAAATCCAAACCAAATTAAAAGAGACTTAAACTTGTCCTTTGGGCATTCAAACCTAATATATGTGAAAGAATTAAGTACTTACATTTTGATAATAATAATCGCAATTGGCGTCTTGAGCTGACGTGTAATTAAGTAACCAAAGCAATAGAGCGACTCTGAAATTCATTTCTAAAAAGCAAACAGAAGTATCAGTGGTGAATTTACGAGTATAAAAAAATAGAATCAGTGGTGAATCTATTCCCAGGTCCGCGAAGCCGAGGCCTAAGGCGGCATTTGAGAAGCAACCTAAATCGGTGACGTTAGACATAGTGGCCCGCTGATCCTGGTACAGTTGCGCAAACTGATAGTGTTTAACCTAAACCCTGGGCAATATAATAATAGTGAACATTATTTCAAGGGGACTTAGGGTTTGTGTTTAGAAAAAAACAAATTGTTATTTCTATTATTTTATCGCAATACTTCTTAATTATGATTGAAGTTGCTATTCGAGCGCAAAATATCTTTTTTCGCCATTTTAGCATGAAAAATCACACAGACAAATAGCTAAAATAGTGAAAAATATTTTGTTTATGTACCTACTCGTATAGCAATTTTTATTTATTAATAATGCTAATAAATATGGCGATTACGACATTTTTTGTTTTTTAACGCATTCTTGGAAAATAAATAAATTTTATAGGAACCTGTGTAGGTAAAATGCGAAATATAATAACGGTCCGCGTGGTTTCCAAAATAAGAATAATGGCACCATTCCATCCCGTCCCGTGGATGTCGTAAAAGGCGACTAGCGGCCGAAATTAACAATCAATGTAATCCGAAATCATTTGGTTTTGGATTGAGGATATGTCTGTTTTTTGTATTAAAAGTGATCTTAACACAAAAACAGATCACGTACAATGTCTTAAATCTTAAGATTATGGCTTCGATTGATTATTAATTTCTGCCGTAAGGTATTCGAATCCCCAGGGGTGAAACACTTTTTCTGGGCCATTTGGGCTATAACTCACTTGCGGTTATAAGGAAAAACAACCAAATAAGCACCATTGTGCAATATCCTTCGTGAGAAAATGTACTGAACTGCATGACGAATTATCCTGCCTGTTCGTTCAGCATAACTTAATTGCCGAGCCCGCGTGCCGCACTGACGCGCGAGCCAATTCACCCCTCCCTCGCACACTGCGCTCAATGCTCTCTTGGAAGCCAAACCTTCCTGTGACGTGTTTGCGGCCGAATGGAAGATGTTACTGTCTGTATGTCTGAAGTACTGTGAGATGAGTGTATGAATGTTGCATCCTTTTAAATGTCTTTGATTATTGTAATTGGCTTGCAGCTATTTTTAAAGTATAATAAATAAACCGGCCGAGAATAATAAAATTGGCCGAGAAAGTGATGGCAGGCAAATGGGATGGTACGCAGAGTGAGAGTCCGCGGCTCTTCCTTCCTTCTTCAAGAGAACTGATCCGGCTTCCTTCCAGCCGGACGGGAACACGCTGCGACGGAGGTAGCTGGTGAACAGCCGTCTCAAGCGGTCCTCAAGAGACTGAAGTGCATATAGTGCACCCACGCATGACCCGGAATCCCATCTGGACTGGGTGCGGTGTTGCGTGCCTTCAGGCGGCCTACGGCTCAGTCTAACTCTTCTTCCAAAACCGTCAATTCCAAGGCAATCGGGGAATGAGAGGGACCGGAACAGAGCGTATAGAGGACTACCTCCAGCAAATCTGGGGCCATGATTTTGGTCACCGGGGCGACCTTTTTTTTTTATTTGGGCACCAATGTGGAAATTCTTCATGAACTTCCTTCGCCCCGGGGAAGGGCGAAGGGGTATGCCAGACTCATACCGGCTAAAACCACTGGAGCGGTCATCTTCGGCACCTAAGGGAGGCTCCAGGTCCTCGTATGATCACACTAGAGCCGCCCACTGGTGCCACGCCTATAGGCACATCCCTGAGAGGGTGACTGTAAAGCGGTCACCCCCTCGGGGGGATTGTAAAGGATCCCCCAAAGCGTCCCACGGCAGCGCGTGACCACATGCGTGCTACCGTCTTCTCTTGGGTCGCTCGGTGTGGGCACGCAGATTCCCCAATCTACGCACCCGCGAACCCAGAGGTCCCCTGCCTCACAGCAACGGCAGGGGGTTTCAGGCGTCTGCGAATTAGGCGCCAGGGCGGTTGTTACCCCGGCGCCGTCTCCTCCTTCTTCGAGCGGGGTCGGCCCTCTCCCGATCCCGCTCTGCGGTCTTCTTCTGGACTATGACGCTCCCACAGAAGGAGACCACTGCAGTCTAGTTTTCGTGCTCTGCCAACATAGCCGACACTACTGCTGGCAGAGAGAGATCTTGCCCGATCCGATCGACCAGGATCCGCCGCTCGGCGGCCCACGCGGGGCACGCCTCGAGCGTGTGCTGCGCGGTGTCTTGGTCGCTTTCACAATGGTGGCATTGTGCCGTGGCCTCACGTCCAATCCTGTGCAGGTACGCACCGAAACAACCGTGCCTGGTGAGCACCTGCGTCAGGCGGTAGGTGACGCGCTCGCTCCTTCTGAGCCAGGCTCCAAAGAGCGGCAGGACGGCCTCCACGACGCGCTTGGTCGCGTACTGCATCCGCAGGCGGTGACGCCACTTTCCAAGTGCGCGCCACCGAGATAGCCGCCTCAGCCTCTCCAACGCCTCTGGAGGCGCGTCTTCGCCGCTCTGACGGAGGGAGCGTGTCTAATCGTAGACCCACGCATCCATCTCCGCCAGGATGTCGAAAGGCGGAAAACGCGCCAAGAGAGTTGCCGCCTCGTACGACACTGTTCGGTATCCTCGTGCGATCCGGATAGCCACTCTGCGCTGCAGACCGTGAATTTTGGTTCTGCAGCGCTGGGCGCCTGATAGTCGAGCTGACCATACCGGCGCCCCGTATAGGACTACGGACCGCACGACCCCCCCGTAGAGACGGCGAACTTCCTCACATGGTCCCCCGAGATTGGGCAGCATCCGGTGTAGTGCACCCACTACCCTCTCGACTCGGGGGACGAAGCGCTGGAAGTGCTCTTCGAAGCCCCAACGACTATCCAGGGTGAGCCCCAGATATTTCATGTCCGCAGACCCAAGGCGTGGATTTTGGCCACGACAATTGCCACCGCTTGCTCCGCAAGCCGGATGGTTCCCTCGAAGGACTCCCCGCTGGCCAACACCAGAGTGTCGTCAGCGTAACAGACTAAGCTGACACCAGCTGGGAGAACGACACGCAGGACCGCGTCGTAGGCGAGGTTCCATAGAGGGGGCCGAGAACTGACCCCTGTGGAACCCCGCACATAATCTTCCTCCGCTTTACGCTACCGTCCCCGCCCACATAGCGAATGTGCCTATTGCGTAGATAGGCCCCTATGATGCCCTGTAGGTAGGGGGGGGCATCTGTGATGTGCCCCCCTAATCGCGCCCCACGGGATGGAGTTGAAGGCGTCGACGATGTCTAGACTGTCCGCCAACGCCACCCCACCCCGCCGGGACACTGACTGTTCCGATAGCGAGCGAACGCGAAGAATCACGTCGATTGTGGACCGCCGTTGCCGGAAACCATACTGACTTTCAGCCAGGTCGGGGCCAACTCGCGACAGGTGCTCAACGAGTCTTCGGGTAATTATTCTTTCGAATAGCTTCGAAGCCTCGTCGAGCAGGCAAATGGGACGGTATGCAGAGGGAGACTCTGCAGTCCTCCCTTCCTTCTTCAAGAGAACCAATCCAGCTTCCTTCCAGCCGGACAGGAACACGCTACTACGGAGGCAACTGGTGAACAGCCGCCTCAAGCGGTCCCCAAGAGACTGCAGTGCAAACACACCGGGGGGACCTACGGGCACAACTTGCCCACTACCACGGTAGGGTCTCCCCCACGGATCCCTGTCCAGTCCCTCCAGGGGTGCAATTCTCGAAGCTCGAACATCCATACATCCTTGAATACAGAATTGAAATAACGGTGATAACCCAACTTGGTAATCGCTAAGTCTGGTCCTCATGGCTGTCCTTCTGCAATCTGTCCTTGAATAGCTTCAATCATGATTTAGCGAACAACAAATTGGTTTTACACCGTTATTTCGATTCTGTATTTAAGGATGTATGGATGTTTGAGCTTAAGGAATTGCACCCCAGGAGTTTTCTCCAGAACCGAGCCTTCGCCTCGCGGATGGCGCTTTGAAGCGTCATCGTGGCCCCCCGGTAGGTCCGATTGGCCTCGGCAGTCTCTCCGGCTATAGCACTTCCCTGGCGTCGGCTTCTGGTGTACTAGCGGCGGGAAGCTAGGCAGACCGCCGCGCGATCTCCTCCAACGACCACTGGTCTACTGGTGTACTCACCATTGTACATCGGGAGCGATGCGGCAAAGATGTGCGCAAATCAACGTCATCGCCTCACGGAACCAGAACGCTTCCTATTCTGGATCGGGCAAGATCCCTTGGTTGCCCTTTGATCACGCCATGACGTTATCAGATGCGACGAGCATCTCTCGATCGAGATTGTGAGGACACAACGGCGGGCTAGTGGGCCACACCCCTGGCAGTTGTCGGCCCGTCACTTGGTCTGACAGGCCCAGTTTCTATAAGACCTCGCCAGCCGCACATTTCTTCAAAGAGGCGCACGCAGAATACAGCGCGCCACCAAGCCTTGCCTGACTGCCCCAAGTTCGTCACCCATAGGCGGCAACTCATGGAGGCTGGAGATCAGTTAGCACCCTCCGGCACCCGTTGCGTTTTTGCGGCGCGGAAGAGAGGTGATTCTTCCCTCCCGCGCTCCGCCGTCTCCTTTGCGTGCTTTATGCTCGCAAAATGAGGCGATGGCATCCCACGCTCCTGTATATCTCTCGGTTGGACACAGAGACATCGTGAGATAAGGTCCTTCAGAAAGTCATCAGAAGGAGTCAAGGTAGAATCGGTGCCGAAGAATGGGCGATTCTAAAGCTGTCACGTATAGAGTCGAGTAGAACTACAAATTTTAAGTCTTACATCCACCATATTCCCACGACGTACAAGTACGTCTTCCTCAGCGCCAACTTTTGGCCATTAGGAGTGGTGTTTAGACGTTACAGAGAAGTACGACCGAAACTTCCAAGTCCAAGTGTCCAAGTTTAGTTAAATAGTGATGATTGACGGTTTTTTTTTATAATGATGTATGATATAATGCTGTATGTTAGTCCTTAAGGTATTTATATATTTGGGTCTTGGCCTGGCATCTAGCAGGGGAGCTTCACCATGTGAAGGAAGTTCTTCAATGTAATAATTTGAGACTGCCACATCCCCATCGCAGAATCCGCACCGCCCGAAAGCCACCACGGTTGATCGACGATCCGCTGTTTCACCATTCATTAAGGGAGTCACCGAAAGGAATGGTCGAAGCTTGAAGCGTGTTTCCTTTAAAACTAACTTCGATTCGCATAAGATCAGCCAACTTCTCAAACCGGGGAAGTGTCACATTCCTTTACAAGATGCAGGGGTCTACAAGATTAACTGTGAGTGTAGATTGTCATCTTGCCACCTGTTTGGAATCCCGTTATTAAAATAAGAAAGTCCTAAACTAAATACCACACTAAAAACATCAACTGTGAATGATTCGTGCATGCATCGAATTAATTTTTGATTAGAATTGTACGCTAGATAAAATAAAATAACTTTTTAAAATCCGTAATGACGCCTGATACCCTAGTCATCCTGCGACCACGGACCCCGTAAAGTGTTTGAAACGTTAGGAAACATAAATCTATTACGCGATATAATCCGTTCAAGTCTGTTATTATAATGAAAATAATAAAATTACGGGGCTGCGTCACCCAAGCTGGGCACTCCTCCAACGTATCCTCCATCATTTCAGCCGAATCAAGTCCACTGCTGGACACAGACCTCCCCCTAAGATCACCACGACGACCGGTCTGGGTATGTTGTATGCTCATCGGGTTTGCCATAATCGCCACGCTTGGCAGGCAGGTTGGTGATCTCAGTTAATGTAAATGCCACATGTCCACGTATTTGTACAACATTTATAAAAGGTTCTAAGAAAAATGTGTGTTCAAGACAGATGTTAGCTACCGATTTAAAATATCCCTTAAAGATGTATATTAAAATTGTATGTACCATGCATAATGTAAACTCTTTGATGACCGGTTCAATGCACGGTTTTTAGCAAACATTGGCATTATCACCATTTTTGCCAGTGACTTTGTGATTGCATATTCTTAATTTATTTTTGTTTTTATTGGTCTCACTTAAGTGGTCCCCTAAACACTGCAGTGCATATACCCACCCGCATATGTATTTTACGTTTAATACGCATATTTTATAATGATGGTTGGATTGAATAAATGAGGTTCAATTAAGTGGTTGTCTATTTTTTTACGATCTCATAGAACCCCCTACATCACAGGCACAAGACAAGTATTCAACAATAGACAACATATGCAGCAATTTCGCTCTATAATCCGGTACCACACATACATTTTTTCACAACAAACAAATTTGTGTCAGATCAATGATATTATACATTAAAAGAAGTAGATATGTTACATGCGCGTCAAAAGTAAGAACCAAAACTCCCCCAATTGTAGCAACTCAATATTCTTGAACAAAACAAAGGCCAAGCAAAGGAAAGAGACAACACATATATTCTATCACAGGTGCGACAAAGACATCAAGTACACGTGTTGTCATTTTATATACCTATCTCTTTTACTCTCGTAGTTTTTGTATCTTCTTTCTTACAGCATAGGTGTGTAGTTTTACAGCTTTATACCTATATGTAGCGAGACTGAGTTTTGCGCGCCATTTATTATGGACGTAACATATCGATGGTATAATATTGTGTCAGATAAAAAAACAGGGTAGATAACATATTCATCGCATAACGGAAGCTCTACGCGAGTTCAACTCGCACTTGTCCGGTTATTTTATGGTTACGTTCAAAATCTCTCTTTAACTTTATTATATTCCTATATACAGATTTCGGCAAAGAATTCGCTGACGTTAGTGAATAACCGCAGTTGTTGTAATTTAATAGACAGAATTAACCTGCGACATGACTGATAACATTGTTATTGGTTGGTAATCTACTAGGAGGGATAAAAAAGTAGTGAGAACGACATACTCCTTGGTAAGAAAAAAAAAACTGGCAAGCATAGCTCAGATACATATTTGTAATAATGTTAATAAAGAAAAAAATCTTCGATTCTCTTTTGTTTTTTTCTGAATGTAGTCATTTGTTTGATTGGTGTTATCGAAAATGGAGAAAAACGAAGTGCGAGCCGTTATTAAATACCTCTGTTTAGAAAAGTTAACGACGCAAGAGATTCATTGCGATTTGGAGGCAACATTAGGGAATCTGCTCCACCGTATTCCACTGTCGCAAAGTGGGCTTCTTAATTTCGAGTAGGGAGAACGAGCACGGAATACGAACATCGTTGCGGCCGTGCATCGACGTCAGTCACCCAAGAAAATGTTGCGAAAGTCGAGAAAATTGTATTGAGCGATCGAAGAGTTACCATCCGATACTTAATTCAAGAAACGGGCATTTCATATGGAAGTATTCAATCCATATTGAAACAATCTTTGAATATGAGAAAAGTCTCCGCAAGATGGGTGCCGAGAATGTTATCCGACAGTCGGAAACAAAATCGACTTGACATTTCGATGATATTGTTGGACAAGTTTCAAGAAGATTCTGAAAACTTTTTGTCTCGTTTCGTAACAATGGACGAAACATGGATCCATCATTTTGATCCCGAGACAAAACAGCAATCTTCGCAATGGAAACGGCCATTTCTTTTCTTTCTTTCTTTTTTAATATTTTGGGATTCAGAAGGGATATTGTTGATTGATTACCTGGAGCGTGGAACCACTATTACAGGCCAATATTATGCAGCTTTAATTCCCAAGTTGAGGAATACCATCAAAGAGAAAAGGAGAGGGAAACTTCGAAGGGGCGTGCTGTTTCATCACGACAACGCACCCGCGCATAGGTCGGCAGTTGCGATGGCTGCCATTCAGCAAGCTGGCTTGGAATTGGTTGACCACCCACCTTATTCACTAGATCTGGCGGCTAGCGATTTTTATCTGTTCCCCAAATTGAAAAAATACTTAAGGGGAAACAGGTACGAAGACGATAACGAGGTGATGGATGCCGTGGAGAGCTTTTTGCAGAACCAAGACAAAACTTTTTTGTGAAAGGGATTGAAGCCTTGGAAAAGCGCTGGACTCGGTGTGTAGAGAGACTCGGAAACTATGTAGAAAAATAAATGATTAAGTTATCAATAGTCATTATATTCTATCTCAGTCTCACTACTTTTTGATCCCTCCTCGTATATAATTGTCCTATCGGACAGTAGCCTCAGAAACCATCGTAACATAATGTGAGG
Source organism: Diloba caeruleocephala (assembly GCA_947459985.1). NCBI lineage: Eukaryota > Metazoa > Arthropoda > Insecta > Lepidoptera > Noctuidae > Diloba > Diloba caeruleocephala. The sequence continues at coordinate 5,177,536 of OX381627.1, read as the reverse complement.
TACCTAGGTGCCAGTAGGTTGCTGCTGCGAATATGCAAGTAAAATAATAGTTATTAAATATACCATAAAAATTCAGTGCAATTAATACTAACAGTATACATACCTTATACTGATACCAGATCTTTACGACGAAGTACGAGACGAAGGTACACTTTTATGTTAAATGGTTGCAATTAATTATTTTATTTTATTAATTATTTGCAATAAATGTTTTATGTAGGTGCCTAAATACCTAAACTAGGACCTTAACAGAAGACTCAATATAAATGAATGTACTGAATATAAATGCGTTAATTGCTAATTCATGTGTAAAATGTGGTGGTGGTAAATAAAATGCTTTGATAACGGAGGCAACAGGTATTTAAATAACATGGAGGTTTTCATTTTGATATAAATTAAAAGGAAAATACTGTAGGTAAATATATGGTAGTGCGTCATCACAAATTGAAGCCGTATGAGCGAAACTGCCTAATTAATGTTATGTGTGTACCACCGTAGGAAAGTTAATGTTACTCAAATTTGCTTTCTCTTACTAAACAATGACTCTCTTCGTTCTGCACCTAGAATAACTATTTACCTTCATCCTTTCTTATATTCTACTAACTTTTATCCATTCCATCTAAATCCATTTTTACCAACTTCAAAAAGGAGGAGGTTCTCACTTAGATGCGTTTTTTTTTTATGTATAGTACACCCATTACTTCTAGATTTGTAGACCGATTTCAGCGATTCTTTATTAATAGGTGCAGAATGCTTTCGAAATTAGTCCCAATTTCATTACAGGTTTAATTTGAATGCGCTTACCTAGATGTAGTCTTAATAGTTTAGATTCTTAGACTTATTTTTAGTGTTAGATACGGATACCAAATTGGAAAAATATTTTACACAAAAAAGAAACAAATAAATCATATTAACCAAAAAAAATACCAACTTCAAAGTTCTATACGATATTAAAACCAATAAAAGAAAAAAAAAACTTTATGTATGAAATCGGGCGGGGCCATGTATTCCTCAACCATGGTTCATGCATGACCACCGAGTTATATTTTATTTATTTTTTCTTTTTAGTGGACTTAATATCGTATAGAATTTTGAAGTCGGTATTTTTTGTTTGTTATAAAGATTTATTATCTAAACTGCTCCATCAAATTTGTACCCAATTTATTATCACCAATCACACGAGACCATCCTGGCCAATATTACATACCACCTTTTTCATCACTTGGACGAAACAATGGATACTATACCTGAAGAAGCTGCTCAAGTTTCTGCCTTGTTGTAACAAGGACTCAGTCAGCGAACAGTCGCTGCTCGGCTTCACTTGAGCCAGTCAGCTACATCAACGCTTGGTACTTGATACAAAAGATTTGTGCCTTTAATCGGAGACCAAGAGCCAGCTGCCACCAATTCACTTCGGAGGGAGACCACCGTATTATTGTTTCAACCTCACTGCGGAATCGGCACCAGACTGATTTTGATGTGCAGGAAACTGGACTGAACTGAACTGGAAAGGAACTGAGACTAGAGTGGATAATAAGAAGATACTTGAGGGAAGCCAATATCATTCTAAAACGGCCTCCAATTTGCTTGACAGCGTCTCAACGGGAGCGTTGCGCAAAGGCAGTGGGTTTTGTTCACTGACGAGTGCAGAATGTATCTGTATAACAGTGACTATAGGCGAGGTCTATAGGCGCCCGTTTTAGCGATTTGATCAGTGCTGTTTCACTGAAACGGTTGCATACGGCGGTGGCTCTGGTATGATGAGGACTGGTACCTCTTTAGAGGGACAAAACCAAACTCGTTTTCATGGCCGCAGGAGACCGAAGTGGGCTGACTGCTGATCAACACATTACCAAAATTCTCCTAAACAACGTTTCCCGGAGCCACACGTCGACGGACGATGCGCTCTGTGCAGCGCCATAGAGCACTTGTGCAACGGCCTCAAGAAAAAGGGGCCAGACCAGTAATCCAGTCCCTTCGACCATATAACAATTGTAGGTGGCGTTATTAGAGAACTGGTGGTACGGAGTTCTTCAAGATAACGTCAAAAAGTTAAGAACCGACTGCTATCTGCGATTAGAGCTAGGGGGGAAAGAATAAGTACTTAATGACACAATACATTATTTTATGTATGTTTAACAGCTTTTTTTCATACATAACATTTTCTATCTCCAACACATTTTCATAAATTCCCATTTTACCTTCACTTTCACCCCGATAACTTAAAAAGTAGGTACTGAAGTTTTTTTTACAATAATGGTACTTTTTTATTTTTTTATTGACTGCTTTACAGTCATCCCCTCCGAGATGTGCCTAAAGGCGTGGCACCAATGGGTGTCTCTAGATGGGATCTTTCGAGTTCCTAGAGCCGCTCTACAGTGCTGAAGATGACCACTCCGGTGGTTTTAGCCGGTATGAGTCCGGCATGCCCCTCCGCCCTTTCCCGGGGCGTAGGAAGTACATGATGTATTTCCGCAAGATCAGCGAGGTTATAAGAGGTTGAGCTAGCCGCCTCAGCCTGTCCAACGCCCCTGGAGGCGCGCCTTCGCCGCTCTGGCGGAGGGAGTGTGTCTGATCGAAGACCCACGCATCCATCCCCGCCAGGATGTTGAAGGGCGGAAAACGCACCAGGAGAGTTGCCGCCTCGTAGGACACTGTTCGGTATCCTCGTGCGATCCAGATAGCCACTCTGCGCTGCAGACCGTAAATTTTGGTTCTGCAGGGCTGAGCGCCTGACAGTCGAGCTGACCATACAGGCGCCCCGTAGAAGGCCAAGGATCGCACGACCCCCCCGTAGGGACGGCGAACTTCCTCATATTGTCGAGAGATTCATGGAAGTAGCGTCTCTTAAGATCTCGACACAGACAACTGCAGCGATTACGCTACGCTTTGTAATGACTAAGATTTTGCTCCGAAGGTTATTTTAAGGAAGGTGTGATCCATGGAGCAGGCTTATGCTTTACTTAATACGACGGAGTGGGGCATGCTGATCGTATAATTGGAGAACCGTATTATTGAAGCATTCCACCTTGTCATCAATGGTATTGCACTCGAGTGATGGATTCCAGTCGATTACGCCAGCATCACACCGCAATGCCTCCAGATCTATGCTTAAGTAAATACGCAGACATATAACATTTGGTTTTCGCTTTGGAGACCGAATAAGGTTACATTGCCATTCAAATTTAAATTATTTATTTGCTCGAAATATGGTATTGTTATAGGTGTTATAGACATGACATTAGTTTCACATATTCTGCCCCTAATTTAATCATAACAAATAAAAATAACTTGGATATTATATGCTTACCTTATCTTCTAAATATTCTTTGGCACTGTGATAGGTTTTGCTTATTAGGAAGCTGTACAGTTTATTCCTAAATCAGGATAAGGGTAATTCTTTAATGGTTTGTTTTTCTTTTTTATTGCAGGTAATTTTAATTTATTTCTATGTCTGGACATAGTCTCAAATTTATCAAACAGCTCAGAATGTTTTTTTACAAGTTGTTATACATATATATGTATCTCGAATGTGCACATTACATGGTACGGGTAAAATGTGCAACTGTCCAGAAAGCTGGCTCCGCATATTGCTCGGACACACTTTTTTGTGTCTTGCGTGTTCTATCAACTTCAACTGAGTTACCCCAAACAACAATTCCGTATCTGAGTAGAGAAGATATGTACGCATAATATGCGACTAGTGCGGTGTTGATATTTACAGTTTGCCTGATGTTTTTAAGTCGTTCACCTTGCGATCTATTTTGTTGACTAATTTATCAATACACGGTTTCCATTTCCATTTCCATTACAATACTTATCTAATGACGTTAATACCTAAAAATACGCTATTATCAATGAAATTTATATATGTTTCTCTGTACTGTATTTCTAAAGGAGTTGTACTTGCTTTGTATGTTTGGAATTGAATGATATTCGTTTTAGACATTTATTTTTAGATTATATCTAATCAGTTTATGACGTTATCGGGCTATTGTTATACCTTTTTCTAGATCAATTTTATTTATGGTTTTTTTTTTATTGCTGTTTGGTAGGCTTACAGACTAATAACATTTTGGTTTGTATAATATGTATTAAAGATTGCTAATAACAAGCCTCCACAGATAAATAACAGTCGATTTGCTATCGCAAAAACATGTAGTAAAGTAATATTAAATAGAAGTAATTCAGTTATCACACCGACATCTACAGCTTGAGTGCAACTTGCAAGTGCTTCCTGTCAAAAAAATGGTTCAGCTAAAAGCTGCCTGGCTGTGCTTGGATTAGTGCAGAACAAATCAATATCCACTTCACGGGAAATTTTATTATAACCACGCGCACTCCTTAGGAAAAATGCATTACGTCTATAATTAGTGGTTGCAAAAGGTATATTTAAAAGCGGTCGCTGTCGGAATCCAACTAGATTAGCGCATATTGATAGTTTCGAGACAAGTTCGGGACAATCAATTGTACCATTCGCAATGTTAAGTAAATAACTTATATCATTAATGTGACGTCTAAGGTCTAATGGTAGAAAATGATACCTTCTACAACGATGGTAGTAATCGTCTGAAACCAGCCGAGCCTTGTAATCAAGATATCTGAGAAATTTCGTCTGAATGCCCTCGATAAATAAAAATAACAATGAACAATATAAATAAGAGAGGTCCTAAAATTGAGCCTTAGGGTACACCTGAAGGAACAGAGCTCCATCCAGATGTGTATCCTTGAAGAACCACACCACAGCTTGAGTTCGATTGTGAATATAGGAGGAAAACCACCGGTACAAGTCACCATGTATTCCGGCTCTCAGTAACTTTTCCAAAAGCAGTCGATGGTCGATACGATCGAAACATTTACTGTAATCAGTATATAAGACGTCTATTTGTGCACGCTTTTCCATCCCCTTGGATATAAATTCATGTGATAGGATTAAATTCGAAGTAGTGGAACGCTTTCTAAGGAAACCATGTTGTTCTTCACCAAAACTGCATTTCATTGCTGCGTACGCATCTGTATATACTATACGCTCAAGAATTTTAGAGAACAAACATATCTTGGATATTGGGCGATAGTTTGCTATATCAGACTTGTTTCCTTTTTTGAAGACTGGGGTGACAAAAGCAGATTTCCATATTTTCGGAACTAAACCTTCGGATAGCGATCGCCTGAATAAAATACACAATGGGGTAACTATACTATCGGCACAATTGACGATGAACGCTGGTGGTATTAGATCTGGTCCGCCAGATTTGGAGAGGTCTAAGGTTTTTAGACGCTTTAATACTTGAGAATGGAATATATCAACTGAGCCAATACACACTACATTATTATCAATGTAAGGCTCACAGGGTGCGCTTAGTACAGGGTCGGGTACCTGGAAAGTAGACTGAAAGTAGGTAGCAAATAAATTGCTGATCTCCTCACCTGTACTCGCAGGCATATCACAATAATGCATAACTTTGGGAAAAGTACTGGTTTTTCTTTTGCCCTTGACGTACGACCAAAAGGATTTTGGATTTCTTGTAATAGACGTTTCAATGTTATCCATTATTGAAACAGGTTTTTTCCAAGTTAATAGCTCTAGTACGCAAAAGGGAAAAACAGTGATAATCCGATATGTTACCATATGTTTTATATTTCCGATGATACTTATATTTTTCTTTCAGTAATTTGATTAGAGCAGAGTTAAACCAAGGTGGATGAGACGATTGTTTTATTGATTTTGTTGGAATGTATTTGTCTCTGAGTTCATACAATTTATTATAAAAAAGATTAACAGCATTATCTAACGACTCGGAAAGTAAAAGCTCAGCCCAATTTATTAAGTTCAGTTCATATCTAATAGCCACATAGTCTCCCCTACCAAACAAATATCTTTTGGTAATTTTAGTAGTTAATTTACGAATTTCAACAAAATCTAACCGAATCATCAACGATTTATGATGTAAGTCCGCGGGCACTGCCAAGGGATCGTGACATTCAGTAACAGTCACAGAATTGTTTGAGAAAACTAAGTCTAATAATCTGCCGTTGGTGTTTCTTTCACCGTTGTACTGAGACAGGTTAGAGGTAAGAATCCCATCAAAGAACTCAATTAAGCGCTGACTTGAATTATTTTGCGGAATCAATTCATTATTCTCGGTATTTATCCAGTCCACATCATTACCAAAGTTAAAGTCGCCAATAATTATTGTAGGCGACGCACCACACATTTTATTACTCATCTATCTCATTGTCTTATTTATGTAATTCATCATCATCATATCGGCCATTTACACGTCCATTGCTGAACAAAGGCCTCCCCATTTATGTAATTAAAGCAAGCCAAATAAATAGTGAGCGCCCGCGACATCAACGAACCTTTGCTTGTACATGTCGCCAGACGGCGACACTGCGTTCAATGAACACAGGTCAGATGGCCGCCATCGTTGAGTTCGCGGACGCGCTGTATTACGAAAAGTGTTCATTGTTTTATTTCTATCACCTACAAAATCTGATCCTTCGCGCCAAATCTATACCAGTGCCTTTGGACTATGTTCAATTCACCACCTTTCGATAGACATTTGAATCTAAGAGACCGTGACAAGCTGAGTAATAGGTTAGAATGTGCGTCCGAACATGTGCTCGCGGAACGCAGCAAAGTACCTACTCGGAGCCTACGTAGCTTGGATATGCAGTGCACAAAAACAGAACTCAAGAGAACTCCATCTCCACAACAGTCGTTCACATCTAAAAGGTCGACTTCATCCCAAGCTCGGCGCGCGCAGCTGGAGTTGGAAGCCGCACGAGCAAAGGCTAAGATTCAGCTGGATCTAATAGACAAGCAGCTGGAGGTAGACTTGGCTAGGGTTGAAGACGATGACGGCGACGGACGTCAGTCAAAATGTTACTCACGGATCGAAAAATCACGATCACAAGAAGCCGTCGAAGAGTGGATGACCAAAAGTCATATGCAGCCTCTGGATTTTTTGGATCCAGGCGTAGCAACTACGACGGTTCCGGAACCGGTGGTGGCAGCAAATGTCCAAGAATCGAGCCACGCACTGAATCCCGGCCAGCCTGTCGACAGCATACTTCATTTGGCTCAAACATTAAAAGATATGATGACGACATCATCTTCTCAAAACGAAAATAGACTGTTAACTAGACTATCCACACCCAGAGAACTACCAAATTTTAGTGGTGATTGTGTCGAGTGGTTACACTTCAAGAGTGCTTACAATGAATCAACAAAAATATGCAAGTTCAATGATGCAGAGAATTTATGGAGACTGCGTCGAGCCCTGAAAGGCGAAGCTAAGGAGGCAGTCACTGATTTACTTATAGGCAATACTCCACCGGATAATGTAATAAAAGCATTAGAACTCAGGTTTGGCCGTTCGGATGTAGTTGTACAACATCTAACTATGCAAATGAAAAAGCTACCTTCATTACCTACAAATTATCTACAAGATCTTGTCAGCTTTTCCATTAAGGTAAACAACTGTGTAGCTGCTTTACAGGCTATTGAGCAGTGCGACTACCTAAGAAGTCCAGAGCTGTTATCGGCTATAACCTCAAAGTTGCCTAGTGTACTCTTAAGCCGTTGGATGGATTACGCATACAAAAATATGGATATCAATGAACCCAAACTTCAATTATTAGCGTCATTCCTCAAACACGAAACAGAAATGATGGCAGTCGTGGGTATAACACAATCCCGTGAACAAAAAAAGTTCGAACCAATTATACCAACAAAAAAGGTTTTATACGACAAATCTGACAAATCAAGGTATTACAATAATAATAATTATCGAACAGTATTTGCTACAACATCTGTTGACACCAATAACTTATGCAATTTTTGCAAAAAGTCTCCTCACTTATTGCCCGACTGTCGGATATTCAAGCGAGCTATGAGAAAGGATAGATGGAGGTACGTTAAAACAAACGTTTTATGTTACTGTTGTTTACAAGAACGACACAACAATAATATATGCTCGGCGCCAGTGTGCGACATTGATAACTGTGGACTCGCGCATCACAAACTGTTGCACTTCAACAAGCCTACTACGCCACGCACACAGCCATCAGTCGATGAGCAGCAAGCTACCCTGGAGGGGGAGTTGTCTACCGTAGCCCATGTAACCGCGGCGACGTCCAAAGATCGCGAACTGCGGCACGGCTGCCGCACCGGCGGCGCCGACACACCGCAGCGCTCGACCCCGGAACCTATAAATAACGTGGCGCTAAAAGTAGTTAAAGTGCATTTAAAAGGACCTAACGGTACTGTAACTACGTATGCCTTGTTAGATGATGGTGCTTCGATATCAATGATTGATAAAGACTTAGTACAACAACTGGGAATTATCACCTTGAAATCTAATTGCATAAAGTTGATAGACGCATTTGGTTTAGAGGTATTACAACCCGATGCCCCTAAAATATCTACAAAAATATGTGGCTATGATAACAAAAGTTACGACGTTTGTTTACGCCAAGTTGATAAATTAAAATTACCTATGCAAAATTTGTCATTTATAAATAACATTAGGTGTAAACATTTGTTACATGTAAAGGATTTTGTTTGCAAAGAATGCGTGGTGCCTCGCTTACTTATAGGTGAAGATAATTATTTTCTTTTAGCTCCCTTAGAAGTATTACATAGTAACAGCATGCACGAACCATATGCTACGAGATGCCGTTTAGGATGGTCCATTCATGGCTGCTATGATCGCACCCACTCTTCCTTAAATGGGCACGTTTTTCATCTCGCTCACTCCGAACCGCAGGTAAGCAACATCGATCAATTAAATAATTTGGTAAAAAAATCCTTTGAACTGGATTCTATTGGAATAACGGCCTTACGTCGAGAGAATACAGCACATTTGAGAGCAATACGTATCTTAGATGAAACATCCCGTCTCATAGGTGATCAATGGGAGGTTGGTTTACCCTTTATTAAGGACGAATTTACTATGCCGGACAGTTATAATTACGCACGGACACGATTACAAGGTTTGTTAAAAAAAATACAGTCGGACAGTGAGTATGCAGATAGGTACAAGAAGGAGATGACAAAACTGTTCCATTATGGCTACGCTCGAGAACTCGACGAAAATGAAATCTCCGCTAGTCGCATATGGTATCTGTCACATTTTGGAGTGCAAAATCCAAACAAACCCGGTAAATTAAGGTTAGTATTTGACGGTGCAGGAAAGGTGAAAAACGTGAGTTTAAATGATTATTTACTCACGGGCCCTGATCTATATAACTCACTACTCGGTATAATGTTACGGTTTCGCGAACATAAATTTGTTTTAATTGGAGATATCAAAGATATGTTTCTTCGTATAAAAATTCGCCCTGAAGATCAAAATGTGTTGCGTTTTCTATGGCAAGAAAGTGTAGATGCACCTTTGAAAACTTGTGTCATGCAGAGTCTTATTTTTGGTGCCACCTGTTCCCCTTTTATTGCACAGTACATACGTAATAAAAATGCACAAAAGTTTCAGGATTTATATCCTGAAGCAGTAGACGTCATTGTGAATAATCATTACATGGACGATTGTTTACATTCTTGTGACACAGAACTTCAAACAATTAACTTAATTCGAGACATAACAACTATTCACAAAAAAGGTGGGTTCGAGATAACACGTTGGTCGAGCAACAGCAAAAATGTACTGAGAGCTATCGCGCCCGATGCGCTCGCGCAGACTGCATTGGAATTTAAACTTGGAGCTACGAATACAACTGAGCGCACTCTCGGGTTGATGTGGCATCCAAGCAGTGACACATTTGGTTTTAAAATCTCACTCGATCGTATACCAACAAGTATTTTAAATGGTTCTGAAGCACCTACCAAGGCAAAAATGTTAAGCATTATTATGTCCGTATATGATATGCATGGATTTTTATCTCCTTTTATTATAAAGGGCAAAATAATATTTCAGAATGTTCACCGCAGCGGGATTGAATGGAATTGCCGCATCCAAAGGGATGAACACATTCGTTGGATAAACTGGTTGAATGATTTGCAACAACTAAGATCGCTGAGTATTCCACGATGTTATACTAGTGCGAGCGATTGGACAGCGTGCTACTCGGGCACGCAATGGAAAGCCAATATCTTGCATAGTAACCGTAATATAGTTGATAAACAGATGCATATATTTTGTGATGCTTCTATAAAAGCGTACGCAGCTGTTATCTATTGGCGATTTGTACGATCGGATGGTTGTGTTTTAATAAGTTTCATTGCCAGTAAAAGCAGAGTGAGTCCTCTGCGCCCTGTGTCTGTCCCGAGACTGGAATTACAGGGGGGGCTCCTAGCCGCTCGGCTTGCCAGTGCTGTACAAAAGGAACACAAAGACTTATTGCCTGATAAACGTTTTTTCTGGTGTGACTCAAGTACAGTACTGCAATGGATCCGAAGCGATCCTCGCAATTATAAAGCCTATGTAGCCCACCGTTTAGGTGAAATAGACGAATTGTCTAAATCATGCGAGTGGCGCTATATACCGTCGGGACAGAATGCTGCCGACGTTGCTACTAGAGAAGACGCGCCTCCACTTTCATATTCAGACGATTGGTTTCAAGGTCCAGCATTCTTACGTCGCCCAGATGATGAATGGCCAAAGGATCGTATCTTCACCAGACTACCTGAATATGATAAGTGTGAGGAACGATGCGTTCACGTAGTGGTTGCTGACAATTCGGTGTTATCTTTACCCAATGAAGATAATATCTCGAGTTGGATCACACTGGTGCGGGCTACCGCAAGAGTATTATTATTTATTCGAAGGTGCCAACGTAAAACCACACAACTTGATATTCTCCTAACAAGGGAAGCAGAAAGATTAATAATAAAAAAATGTCAGCAAGCTTATTTTGCTGCGGAATTGGTTTGTGTAAAACAAAATAAACCTCTGCCACGCCACAGCCGTTTATTACAATTATCACCTTACGTTGATGAGTTGGGTATTATGCGTGTCGGTGGTCGTATCGACAAAGCAGTTGGCGTCGAATACACTACACGCAGACCAGCAATTTTAGACGGCCGACATAAAATCACACGTTTATTGGTGGAATATTACCACAGACAGGCACTTCACGGGGCTAATGAGCTTGTTGTTAATCAACTACGACAACGTTACTGGGTTACAAAACTCAGACCAACTGTTCGTTCAGTAGCCTCACGTTGTCTATTTTGTAGGTATAGGCGCGCTGCACCACAGCCACAGCGCATGGCCGATCTGCCAGCAGCCAGATTGCAACACAATAGGCGGCCATTCAGCTACTCAGGCGTAGACTTCTTTGGCCCGCTAGAGGTCACAATTGGCCGCAAACGACAGAAAAGATACGGCATGATATTTACATGTCTCACGATAAGAGCGATCCACATCGAGTTGACAGAAGATCTGTCTACTGATTCAACAATTATGGCACTCAGGCGAATGGCAGCTCGCCGAGGCTTACCTAGTGTTATTTACTCAGATAACGGTACAAATCTTAGAGGAGCGGATTTAGAACTTAAACGAAGCTTGGCGGAACTGAATGCTAATGCGATCCGTGAAGATGGCGTTGTCCGTGGGGTAGATTGGAGGTTTATTCCGCCAGCTGCGCCTGAAATGGGAGGCGCCTGGGAAAGGATGATCCGCACAGTAAAATCTTCTCTTAAAGTAATTTTGAAAGAACGTGCCCCTCATCCTGACACTTTATTAACGGTATTAACGGAGGTGGAAGCATTAGTAAATAGCCGCCCTATAACTCACGTGTCAGTGGACCCAAATTATCCAGAAGCCCTCACCCCTAATCATTTTTTATTAGGTGCCTCTTCAGCCGTCTCATCCTTTGGTAAATATGACGATTCAGATCTTTACCTTAAAAAACGTTGGCGAGTGGCTCAGAGACTGGCAGATATGTTCTGGCAGCGCTGGATTAAAGAATATTTGCCCACTTTGCTGCCTCGCCAAAAGTGGAACAAAGAAGCTAGTTTACTACAGGTTGGTGATTATGTTATTATAGTTGATCCTAATCTCGACCGCAGCTGTTGGCGTCACGGGGTAGTGAGTGCGACCATCACAGGTTCAGATGGACGCATCCGCATTGTAGACGTGCGAACACGAACTGGTGTGTTACGTCGACCTGTCACACGCGTAGCTCTACTATCACCACGGGATGATAGTGCTAAGTAATTAGCACTAAGGGGGAGAATGTAGGCGACGCACCACACATTTTATTACTCATCTATCTCATTGTCTTATTTATGTAATTCATCATCATCATATCGGCCATTTACACGTCCATTGCTGAACAAAGGCCTCCCCATTTATGTAATTAAAGCAAGCCAAATAAATAGTGAGCGCCCGCGACATCAACGAACCTTTGCTTGTACATGTCGCCAGACGGCGACACTGCGTTCAATGAACACAGGTCAGATGGCCGCCATCGTTGAGTTCGCGGACGCGCTGTATTACGAAAAGTGTTCATTGTTTTATTTCTATCACCTACAATTATAAACTTATCCAAAGAGTGAGTTAGGGTTAGATGGTTTACATTATGAGTAAAATTATGTAACTGAATGTTATACGAATTTCCCAGGTTTTCTTTACAAAGACATATGGCGCAAATGTGTAAATTGTAATCAACTGTGGGCCGCGATCTCCTTAGAATAAGTGAAACCCAAATGTCTTCAGCAGAACTTCGCCAATCATATCTCTCAACAACTGTAAGTTCACTCTTAACCGCAATCAAAACGCCGCCACCTCGTTTCTGTGCAGTGCGAGAGTAATCGCGATCTCGCCTCCACACTAGATATCGACCATCGAAAAGCTCACTATTGTTAATATCATCCACTAGCCATGTTTCCGTAAAGACAATAATATCGTACGTACTAAGGGAAACATTACGAAAAAGATTTATTAGTATTTTATTATTAGTATTGTATCATCTGTAAAAAGAATGGAGTCTTGGCTTGTTGCGTCTGGGAGATCACTAATGTATAACAAGAACAGAAGCGGGGCAAGAATACTTCCTTGTGGTACTCCGTAATTAATTTGTCTTTAGCTAGATCTATGTTCTTTTTGTACAGTTTTGTAAGTTTTGGTTATTTCTACACATTGTAGAAAATTTTCCAGGTAGCTTTTTATTCATTCATTTCCACGTATATCGTAGATCGATAACTTTAAAACAATGTTTTATCACAAAAGAAATTAAATGCTTTCGTCATATCAAGGAAGAGGTAGGCTACCATTGACTTTGTTTAGAGGTTCAGTTGTATGTTTAATTAGTGTGAAACAGGTCAAGACCGTGGAGCTTTCCTTACTGAATCCGAATTGTTCTCTTTTAAGAATGTTGCATGGTGTTAGAAAGTTTTCTATTTTATTAAACATACATTTTTCAAAGATTTTAGATAGTATTTGGACTAGTGTTATTGGCCGATATTTATTTATATCGGTTTTAGCGCCCTTGTTGAAGAGAGGTTTAGCAATCGATATTTTTAAACGATCTAATTTACCTACTGTTAAGGATAGGTTTATTATGTGTGTTAATGGAGATGCTATTATTGCAGCGCATGATTGTAATAATAAAAAATACTACGCTTGGTAGGCGGATGTTGTATGCGAGGTTTCTGCTGCCCATCCTCTGGATATCAGTCTCAGTCGCGACTTTTTACTACAACAGGTGGTCTATTCTTCGCCGGGAACTAGACGAAACGGAGAGGTAAATTGGCCTTCTTCCTTTCAATCAACATTACTACTACTATTGTTGAACGAACCTACTTCCACATAAAAAAATTGTTACATAATTAAGATAAACTTCCATACCTTACATTAATGTACTCATACGCACATTTCAGGGCGTATTTTCCCAACAGAGTTGGAGACTCTTGACACAAATTGTGGAGCCTTGCGACACGTTCAACGCATGTACTAATAGTCTTGGCTTTTACGGTGATTTAGCGTTGAAGGGAAAGGTCACGGTTGGCTACTTCTATTGGTCTGGATATGCAAATATTTTATTATCACTTGTACTCCATAGGAACACAGAAGGTACTCAGTGGAGCGTTAGCCGCAGTGGCAGTCCCGCCTAAATTAATAGTAAGTATGTGAATATTATTGGCATAAGTACAGAGAGGAATACGTGAATGATAAGGATCATCAGCATTATCTGGAGGAGTAGTTCTGTTGTCGCCAATATACTTACCTAGTGTGATAATTACTGGCTAAATCCAGCTCTTTTAGAGGGAGAGATCTATCGGTATCCATACAAAACAGTACTCTGCCGTGAAACAATAGGCCACCCAACAGCATCAGCAGCATCCCTCGGTGTGATGTAACAAAATACCGTGATCATTTAATCCGCCTGTTAATCTTGGTGATTATGGAAGGCATGACCTTTCGGTATAGACATTATGATGCTTAATTCCCATCAGACATCGTTCAATTCCTACACCCTCGGGAACAATCGAAGACTGTCTTTTTATAATGCCAGTAACTCTGTTAGTCTCATTACATTTAAGATTAGCACCACCCCATCTCATCCTGTGGGTGTCGTAGAAGGCGACTGTAGGATTAGTCGGAGGACGAGCGGCAGCGTTCTTCAAGTACATTAATTAAATCAACTGCGATCGCCAACCCGCCTCCAAAGCCTGGTCATTATGGAAACATCCCCAAACTAACAAACATAAACCCAGATCGGTCGTTGCGGCGATCTTTGGGGGAGGCTGTGTCCAGCAGTGGATTTATTTGGCTGAAATGATAATATAATTCTTAAGTGCCTCTGCGTGTTGGATCTATGTCCCTGCGTAGGTATGTCTATAAAAAGTCCGGGTTCCTCCTTGCAGAAGATTGTAACCCGTTATAAGAGACGCATACCTAATATAATAATGAAAAGCCATAATCTTCTATATTAGATTTTTATTCTACGTATATACAATTGTCATATAGGTATTCATAAATTCCACGTTACTTACAAGAAATTATTAATTAATAATATCAATTTGATCAAATATTGGTATAAGAAATACTGCGCACATGTGTAGCCAATTAAAAGATAAAAGATAAAAATATTTTTTATTCATGTAAAACCATTTATAGACACTTATGAATAGTCAAGATTATATAGATATATTTGTTTTCGTTGTCAATCCGTATTGTAATTCGCGACGATATTTTTCTGATATATTGTACATTTTATAGCCTATAGTACACAATAAATGTCGATACCCGTATAGGTTCATCATCATAATCATCTCACCCGTACGGCGCCCACTGCTGGCATAGGTTTCCCCCAAAAATAACGGCTGCTGCCGATTCCCGCTACCTTCACCAGGTTATCGGTCCAGCTTGTGGTCTGCCGACGCTACGTCTTCCGGTAGGTGGTGGCAACTAGCTAGATCAGGAAACCTCGAAGGACGTTCGGTGGCTGCTGGTCCATCTTGTTACGTCTGGGGGGAAGAGCAGTCGTTGGGACGGTCCGCCCTGAACGCGGGAGTGTTCACCGGTCCAACGACTGTGCTCACTCTCATCTATGACGTGCGTATTTCGCGTCCAATCAAAACGGGGGAGTTGAGGGTAATGGACCTGGACGAGGCCGTTACAAAAGTGGTGATCGAAGAGGCCATCATGGCCGCGATGGCGTGTTAAATGTTCACCGCTCACCTATGTCCTTGGACACGGTCTGGGTCCGGATCCTCTGGAGGCGGCCAAGAAGCTAGCGTCCACCTGCCACATTTGCGTGGGTTGGACGTCGGCCAGGGTCGAGGTATTGGCGGCACGACCATTACAGTGCTTCCGATGCGTCGAGCTCGGGCATGTGCGCCTCCATACACGGGGGTTTGACCGGAGCGACCTGTGCTTCAGCTATGGTGGCCAGGGCCAAGATTCGGGAATGCCAGGCGCAAACAAAAAACTATCCTCCGTGTGCGTACTTTGGCCTTCGTGCCGAGCACAGATTGGGCTGCAAATCTTGTGCAGCCCAGAAGAGCAGGAGGGGAAGACTAGCTCCCCTGCCTCAGCCGAGGGGCCGACCACATCGACGGCGGCACCGGTCGCATACTCCGGCTCACCGGAGGCAATTGAGGCCAACTAAGCCTAAACCACTGCTGCAACGCGCAGAATCTGCTACTGCAGAGTTGCTGAGTGGTCGGTTGCCTTAGCGGTTCTGACAGAGCCCTACGGCGTCCAGGAATACCCTTGCTGGTTCAGGGGCGCCGGGGACACCGTCGCAATTTACTGGTCCGGAGCCAAAGGTGAGCCACTCTGCACCCTGTTGGACAGGGGCGACTTTCTCGTCGTAGAGTGGAAACCTCTGGCAGAAGTGGGCTGCCTTGTCTCCCACAACGTGTCTCTCGCCGACTTCGAGGGATACCAGGATTGCTGAAAATGCCCGCCCGTCCTGGAGGACTTTAACGTTCACTCTAGAAAGAGTATCCATGGACTTTGTTGCCTGCTCGTCTCCATATGATTAACCAATTGGAACCGTGCGACTTAAATTCCGACGTTTCATAAGTGCCCGTTATTGGTTTGTTTGAAATAAAAATATTTGACTTTGACATCCTCCTAGTATATTTACAAATAACTGCGATCGCTAAACCAAGCGTGGCGATTATGGCAAAACCACCCAGATAGCACACAACATAAATCCAGACTGGTCGTTGTGCCCGTATTTAGGAGAGACCTGTGTCCAGAAGTGGACGTGTCGGCTGAAATTATGATGATGCCCCAAGCTGCCTTACTATATCTCGAGATATGACATTCCAGCAAGCGTTTGAAGGCTCTCGACTAACATATCAAATCGGTTACATTACTTATTTTGTACAATGTGCCGACCCGGTTTCATAGTCAAAATGTTTTTATTAAGTGTGAGCCACTTTGTGGACTAGGTAGCTACACTGTGATACATAATACCATTAAGTTATCTTAAGGCAGTATATTGTGTCAACTTTTTAAAGCTTTTAAACCTACTTTTAAGTCTACACCACTACACTGAAACGCGTTTTAATACCTATTCTAAAAATCTTATATTGGCTTTCCACATCGCGTAATATCCTGAGACCACAACCTCCATTGTCGTATATGAGCAAGCACGGGTTACTGCAAGTTGGCTTGTTCCCATAGCGCCATTAGGATATTATCGAACTAAAATGTCGTTTGTTTCAGGCGTTCGTTCAGCAAACGCAATACCGAAAAGCAAACAGTCTTTAGACTCGCTTACTTACATGTCTTCACTTCAGACTAGTTATGACTGTTTAGGCAAGACTGGTCTAATTCTCATACTGTGTCCATTCATATTATACAAAGTTAAACCAATTTGGGGTTTGTCCAATTCGCGAATGATCCAAAGCATATGCAATGTTGCACCATTCAGTAATTAATAGCGGAACGTGGCGCCATTTAGTGCATAGTAGCGGTATCACATAGCCGGGAAACTTCTATATAGCGAACATTTTGGGTAGTTCTACAACGTATTGGTCGGTCCATATGTATAGCGGGCACGAAGGAACGAAAAGCCGTAAAGCTTACTCTGCGATACGACACAGTGAAGAACAAGTGAAATGCCGAGCGATTATTCTGCAAGTGTGCTAGTGATAATTAACGGATATTGTGTATTGTGTGTATGTAACCTGTAATTTTGATAAATTTTAATTTATCCCGAACCCTGGCTCGTTGCAGTATGGTTAGGTTAGAACTGTGCCAGAATAGTGGCGAGGTTTAGTCGTTTGATGTGATGTTTTATAGTTGTCATATTAAATTGGACCACCCGCGAAGTTGCAAATTGAACCATTCGCGAAATGGACCTTATACGAATTGGTCCTTTTTTGATCAATGGAAGAAATGAGACAGGGACCAACCTAATTGGTTATGACTAGGCTAACACCTTTATTAAGATCTATTTGTGTGGTCTAAAGTTAGTTATGTATTCCCTATGGTTCTTGGCAAAGAATAGACTAGACTTGAGTCTTAAAGGGGACTAAAAGTGCAAGAGCAATCAAGAGGATAGGCATCCTCCCGTGTGGTAAAAACAACATACTGCGGTCACCAATCTGCTTCTCGCGTGGCAATTATGACCGCTCATTGTAGTGATCATTAGCAGTTCCATGTCCAGCAGTGGACGTCTACAGGCTGCTGTGTGGCAGTTACGTGACCTTACTGTCACAGGAAGATAATGTAAATATCATTACGAAGTATAAAAGAAAGTACTCCGAGCTTGCCTATCTCTGTGTATGCGCTAATCTCAAAAATTACTGAACAGATTTTGGTGCAATTTTCTCCAATACATATACCTATTCTCGGTATTACGTCTGAGTGAAGCGGACCGATCGCTAGTGAAGTCTAATAAAACGTTTGAAGGGTTCTCATTTCCCTTTCCTCTTCCCCTCTTTGTCTTGGAAATAACCGCCGTATCCGGGCACCAGCTTAACTGAAGGTTTGCCTTCTTTTCGCTCAGGGTTTGGAGACGGGGTTCCTTCTGGCGAGGAGTCTGACACGATGCCTTGCAGTCGATGCGTGTTTGTTTGACTAAGTCTGCGAACAATAATATTTACTATTTTAATGCTGGTGATCGTAAGGCGCCTAAGACACTTGTTATAACAAACACTTTAATCTATACAAATAAATAAAGCCACCAGTGGGTGGCTCTTGTGTGATCATACGAGGACCTGGAGCCCCCCTTCGGTGCCGAAGATGACCGCCCCAGTGGATTTAGTCGGTAGAAGTCCGGCATGCCCCTCCGTTCTTCCCCGTGACGGAGGAAGTTCATGTAGAATTTCCACTGGTCCCAATAAAAAAAGACCAATAAGGAAAATTCTTTCACCGTTAAGAAACTATACCATTACAGATGGATATATGCTATGTTTACTAGGTGAACGAAGCGAGGGTAGGTCGCTAGTAAGTATCCCACAGGAAGATGGCGGTGTGCATGCGGTCACACACAGCACACAGCACAGCGCATAGCGAGGCTTCGAGGGAATCCTTTACATTCCCCCGAGAGGTGCCTGGAGGGGGTCTCTACAGTCGTCGTCCCTCTGTTAGAATGCGCCTAACCAATATTGTTGCACCAATGGATAGTGATTATTCGAGTTACTGGAGCCTTCCATCGGTACCGAACGTGACCAGTCCGGCCGTACGTACCTGAAGTAAATGAACGTAGTTTCAACGGATCAATAAAAAAATTAGAAAAACGTAAAGTAGTAAGTATAACTTATTTCACCTACCTGACCTCCTCTACGTCGGCTACTTTGTCAATAAGACTACGTATAATGGCCTCTTTGTGTTCTAACGCCATTGAAGCCCGCTCCAGCTCTCGTCGGTACTCAGCGTGCGCAAGCGCCGCTCTGCGTTCTTGTTCCACAATGCGACGTTCTAGCTCTTCTAGGGAAGTGTAGGCGCGGGATTTTACTGCCTGTGGGGAATTAAAAAAGGGGGAATCAAAAGGGATTTCGTATGTGGAGTAAAATGGAGAGAGGAACGTTTTGCTGGAGTTTACCACTCTTTGGGGGTTGGATCCACTGTTGGACCGGCCTTCCCCAAAGACAATGACAACAACGGATCTAGGTTTGTGTTGGGCCATAATCGCCACGCTTGTTAGGCGGGTTATTGATCACAGTTGAGTTGTAAGTATACTTGAAAGACGCTGCGATATCAAACCTCCAATTTGCGTGCATCAAAACAATTTTAGATTACAATTGTACGGTACATAAAATAACTTTTAAAATCTGTAACGACGGCTGTCACCTTAGTGATCATACGACCAGTATATTGTAGTCTTTGCATGCGACTACAAACGCTGCAGAGTTCGAAAAGTTAGCAAAAACAATAATCTATAATACACGCGATATAATTCGTTTAAAAGTGGTTTATTATAATGATACTAATATTTTTGTACTTCAACATAATCGCTTTCCGTGAAACCCATTTATTTATTGAATAATGCACGTTATCATGCTATTCTCCGATCAATAGATGTTGTACTATCAAATATAACACAAAGTTAGTTCACAAACCTTGATCTCGTGTTTAATATTATCCAGCGTATGCATAGCTTGTCTCAGCGGCTCATTATTGTGCTTAGTCCGGCGAGCACTTGTACGCACTCGCGTCATTCGAGCTGTCACCGCTTTAAAGCGCTGACGGAATATCACAGCTGCTTTGCGGTATAACCTGACGGGTAAAATACAACATTACTTTGGGTGGAGCTACTCGCTACTCTATCCGTGGTGTCCGGATTAAGAATTCAAAATATTAAAAAACCATTTTTTAACAAGCTTTTATTTATTATTTTATATTCTATATCATATCATGGGGGAGCATAAAAATACTATCCGCCACCTTTGGGAGTATGGTATATTGGATTTAGAATGACTTCACTTAGTCATCCAAAATTCAGTGTTTGCAAAATTTCAGCTCAATCGGATCATCATCATCATTTTCATCATTTCGGCCGAATGAAGTCCACTGCTGGACACAGGCCTTGCCCAAAGATCACCACAACGACCGATATGGGTGTGTGTCATTTCATTCTCATTGGGGGGTTTTGCCATAATCGCCACGCTTGGCAGACGGGTTGGCGATCGCAGTTGAGTTGTTAATGTACTTGAAGGACGCTGCTGCCCATCCTCCGACCAATCCCTCAATCCTCAATCGGATAGGAATAACTATTAAAAAATTCTGTTGCAAGATTTGATCTCAGGCTAGTTAAAAAGTTTGTAATATAGCACCACTCTATCTCCTCCTATAAACCTTAAAAGGCGCCTAAGGGACTTTAAACCCGCATACACAGCAGCATCCTGTGGAACAGTAGCGATACTGCACTCACCATACCACCTGCCAAGCGTGGCAAGTGCTGGCAAATTTCAAAATGACGACACAATTGAGGAAATCTATGGGGGAGGCCTTTGTTTAGAAGTGAAAGTTTTTTGGCTGATATTATGACTTGTTCCTCTTTAATATCTGCTTGTAACTGTCCCACTACAGGGCAGATACCTCTTCTCATGCAGAAAAAAAACGAGAATTGATCACGCTTGCTCACTGCGTGTTGGCGATTTCACGACATAGATCCAGGTTTCCTCAAGACATTTTATTAGTGTCTTAAATTAACTAAGGAAGTACATAATGAAATTCAGAAAGTCTGATAAACAAACAATCGCTTCACTTCGCAGTTTAGGAAGGGAGCTGGGTGGAGCTATTGGCCGCTTGAAAGCTGGCAACACCGCACTCGGTCCGGACGGCATTCCAGGCTGAACGTAGCTGCCCTCCACCAGAGAGGCGAAGGCGCGCCTCCAGGGGCGTTAGACAGGCTGAGGCGGCTAGATCGGCGGCGAGCACTTGGAAAGTGGCGTCACCGCCTGCGGATGCAGTTTGCGACCAAGCACATCGTCGAGGCCGTCCTGCCACTCTTTGGAGCCTGGCTCAGGAGGAGCGAGCGCGGTGACGCAGGTGTTCACTGGGCACGATTATTTCGGTGCCTACTTGCACACGATAGCACGCGAGGCCACGGCACAATGCCACCATTGTGATAGCAACCAGGACACCGCACAGCACACGCTCGAAGCGTACCCTGCGTGGGCGCCAATGTCCAACAAGGCTAAGTTCCCTGCAGTCACTATATGGCGGGGGGGCCTCAGGGTCCGCGCGTAGATTAGGAAATTGCATGCTCATATTGAGTGATCCCAGGAATTAAGGTGGCGCGCAAGTGGTCACTTGGTGCAGCACAGCACGCTGCTAGGCTTTGGGATCCTTTACAGTTGCCATGGATAGAGGGGGTGACCGCTTTACAGTTACCCTCTCTGACATGTGCGGGCGGTTCCCCAGCGATTTTTCTCGAGGTCCTGGAGAGATCATCTTCGGCGCAACTCAGTAGTTTCAGCCGATAAGAGTCGGGCATACCTTGCCGCCCTGTCCGGGCCTGTTGAAAACAGACGTTGCGAAGTTTTCTTAACACTGCCCAGCCGAGTCGGATATTATTTTAAATAAGACCCCGAATAGTAAAAACGGGTTTCAGTTAATAAGCATAATCCCCTATTTTTCAAAACATCGATGGCATGATCTAAGAACGAAAAGAAAGAAACAAAATTATCCTCTGCATACCTGACATTCTTCAAAGCTTTTTCCAGTTCCTCCTTCATAATCTCATTCTCTTGGCATGCCTTGGAGCACTTTTCTTCAACAGCCTTTAGTTGTTCCTGCATCTTGGTTAGCTGCTCTCCTTTACGTTCTACTTCCATGCTATACTGGTGTTTTAATTCTTCCAGTAACCTGGAGACGTGAAAACAACTCAAGAACAAGTTTTCAAGAAGCATGAGTATTGAGCATTCAAGTACATAACCCCTTTTTTGTCGTATGGAAATCGAGGACATTTTTCGTTCTGGGGAAAGGCAGGACGTGCCAGATTCTTATATATATTACGGACAGACGGTTATAATTCCGCGGTGTTTCTTCGAGCTACTTATCGCTAGGGGTACAAGATTGGTTGCGTTTTGGGCCGTACCCTCGGCTAGTCACGAACTGCCACTTGATCTGATGGGCCACATCTCTGTGGAACCTGGCCAGCCATACATTTATCTGAAAGAGGCACGTGTAGAATATAGCGAGCCAGCCTCACCTCTGGCCTGCTTCTGGTCGGCCGACGGACTGTCGACAACGTGGAATCGTCTGGTATAATCATCATATCAGTCAAAGGACGTCCACTGCTGAACACAGGCCTCCCCCACAGATTTCCACAACGAGCGGTTACATGCCGCCCGCACCCAACGACTCCGAGCTACCTTCATCAGGTCATATGTCCATCTCGTTGGTGGCAGGGGCGAATTGAATTGCAACTAACATATTTTTTTATCGTCCACGTCAATACCAAGATCATCGGGCCATTATATCTACAGTCACTGACTTTGGTCGGACTCAACCTGTGTCGCCCTAGGCCCGCGGACTGATTCCCTAAGTCGCAGACGCTTTGCAACTGGCGTAAATTACTTCAACGCCGCTGTCAAACGTCAATTTGGTATTACCTATTTGCCGATAGCGAAGCGAAGATCTCTGACGCGCCTCTGTCGGACAATCAATGAACTAAAAACGTTCATCCTTTTTAGTTCCACTCGTGGCTACTATATCGCTAATGGCGCTAGTAACTATGCATCTTCCACAAGTAGCGACAGGTGGGCGATGCCTTCGGTAATACCAATTTTTTTCACGCTTTGCCACCGGTGGATCCTTGGCTGCGCGACAGCTGCTATCGCGTCTGTTATTGCTGTTTTTAGCTAATCAGCCCGCCGGGCCTAAGCCTATTTCCGCCACTGGTTAAAGGCCACCCTACGCTGCGCTTCTGATATTTAATCTGTCGTCATTATCTACATATAATTGTTTTCCTGGACACAAATAATATTGTCACATGATATTTGAGAATATCGTATACGAATTAGATCGGGTGACAAACTTACTGAAACCTCCTTTGTACGTGGTTTGATATTCACAGCATTCTGCAGATTATTTTACATTTGATAATATGCAAGCCCGTTGACTTGTCAATAGAACTTGAGACTGTCGTGCTGATGCAGCTCAGTTGAGCAGAAACGATTATCACAAACCTTTTACAATGGTCGAGCCTCCGCTCGTGCATGTCTGCGGGCACGGTGCGCGCACGCATCGCGTCCAGTTGCGCCAGTTTGTTCTCTGCTATCTCCAGTGCGTTCTTCACCGTGAAGTATTCGCGATGCACAGTCTCGTAGTCACGCATCATTGCTGACACTATAACCGCAGGGTGAATGATATTTATTAATTAATCGATAACTTGCTTTAATTTTTTTTTTACTATGCCTACTATTTTTTCTTTCTTATCGTGGGTACAGTTTGCAGACAAAAATTCCACATACACTAACACCCAGACTCGCAATCGCTACCTTTATATATGTCAAATATTGGTTACGTGCTGGGATCGATACCGTTACCTACAGCACAGTAAGATAATCGCTTAGCCGCTGCACCGCGCCGGACTACGTGCTACTTGTTCGGATGCGGAAAAAGATTATATCTTTATGTATCTACACTAATATTATAAAGAGGAAAGATCTACTGATTCGATTTCAAAAATTCTTGCACCATTAGTATGCTACAATATCCTTGAAGCAATAGGCTATATTTATTACTGAAAAAATAAGGGATCCCTACTAAAACTTCAATTATGTAACCCAAGGTGTAAAAAATTTGCCATAAAATGTCTTTCATCGCATGTGCTGCGGAAACTATTGATGATAGAACCAAAAAAAATTCTACATTATTAAAGAACATATCAATATCTACAAAA
Organism: Diloba caeruleocephala; assembly: GCA_947459985.1. Classification (NCBI taxonomy): domain Eukaryota; kingdom Metazoa; phylum Arthropoda; class Insecta; order Lepidoptera; family Noctuidae; genus Diloba; species Diloba caeruleocephala. The sequence continues at coordinate 5,153,251 of OX381627.1, read as the reverse complement.
ACGATACCATATGTCCAACTATTGTAGTTATGTAACTATAACTTCTTATTACATTTTAAAAGTTGATAGAAATGCTGACCAAAATCAGACCATGTTTACATTTACTCTACGTTTATCCCAAAAAGTTTAAAAAATAAATGTCCACCGAAGCCGCGACGGGCCGCTAGTTATATAATAAATACAGTTCATCTATCATTATTTTGCCGCGATTGAAGTATACTAACTACGTTTCAAGAGTCTATAACGAGAATGCTGCTGTCCAAATATAGGCGTTTCGACCAGGTGTGTTTTGTCTCTGTCTCACAATATACGAAAATTGAGTTGAGTGTATGTTTGAATTTACAACAGGTGTCCATCTGATAAGATGAAATCACAAATACTGTTAATTTGGGTGCAATACTAAAGACAACGAAACTCGATATGTTTTTATGTAAAACATCGAAGGGCGCGCTTATACTTGGTAAGAACGGCTCCTATGACACGTCGCCACTTGCCATTCGGCCAGCCTCGTGAAACCTCGGCTCTCTCCGCTTGGACGCCTCGACTCGGTGCTTCACGGTATCGGCATATCGGAGTCAGTAGTTTCCTTTAATATATTCTTACCGCTTTACTGGTACATATACGAGCCAATTTGAAGAAGTAGCGTGTGATTTTGAGCTGACCGTTGTTGCAAGTGTCTTTATTATTTATAATATGAGTGATGGAGAAAATAAATATATAAATATCATCATCATCATTTCAGTCGAATAAAGTCCACTGCTGGACACACGCCTCCCCCAAGGATTGCCACAACAACCGGTTTGAGTGTGTTATGTGTTCATTTGGGGGTTTTGCCATAGTCACCACGCCTGGAAGGTTGGCGATAGCAGTCGAGTGGTTAATGTACTCGAAGGACGCTGCTGCCCATCCTCTAGCTAATCCCGTAATCGCCTTTTACGACACCCAAGGGATGAGATGGGTTGGTGCTATTCGTAGCTATCACCATATATTCCGTGTGGTGTCCGGAATTCCGTGTGGTGTCCGGATTAAGAATACAGCACCACTCCATTTCCTCCCGTGGATGTCGTAGAAGGCGACTAAGGGAATCTAAACCAGAGGGATGGGCAGCAGCGTCCCTTCTGTGAAACGGTAGCCATACTGCGCTCACCAACCCGCTTGCCAAGCGTGGTGAGTATTGGCAAATACCCCCCAAAATGATGACACAGTTGTGAAAATCTATGGGGGAGGCCTATGTTCAGCAGTGGACGTATAAATGGCCGATATGATGACCACACGGACTTTGATATATATATATAAAAAAGTTTGTTAATATAATATTTTTATATTTGTTTTACTAAAATATTTATTTACTTCTGTATAAAATAATTTTGATATTTCACATATGACAAGTGGACCGCAACTTCTCATTTTTTTAATGTTTTCAATATATAAGTGTAAGTTAAGTATAAGTCTAACAACTCACTTTTATCCTCATACAAGTCATAGACTTCCTTCAACTTAGACTCCGCCCTTTCGGCCCTCTCCACTAACGTCGCTTTCTCAATGTCAGCCGTCTCTTTCTCGACAAATAATTTTTTATTGCTCTGTCTCACTCCCACCAACTCGTCTTCTAATTTCTTCACCCTCTCTGCGAGCGTTTTGTTCTCAGAGACAATCTGTTTTGATTTCTTGTTTATCATTTCAAATTGTCTTTCGTAGTCGAGGATGAGGTTTTCCTTCTCTTGAAGGTTTTCTTGGTACGCGTCGAAGAGAGGTGCTGTGAATTTTAAATTTAATGTTTACCTGAGACATAAAAAAAAATGTTTACTAACGATTGTAATATAGACCACAAACACTAATCATAATATTCATAGTAGAAAGAAAGGCACAATATAGTTTAGGCACACAAATGAAAAAAAACTGTGCAGGAGACACAACACTCGGTTCAATACACCATTAATTACTAGCGAAGACAGGCGGGTATGTAGGCGAGCATGAAAATTGGATTGCTGTGGTCTCCTTCTGTGAGAGCGTCATAATCCAGAAGGAGGTCGCGGAGGAGGAATACACGGGACCGGGTTAACAAGCGCCGCGGCGCCCGTGTCCAACATGCCTGAGCCCCCTGTCATCTTTATATGGCGAGGGGCCTTGAGGGTCGCGAGCGCGCTTATTGGGAAATCTGCGTGTTCATACCGAGCGACCCCCGGGAAGACAGCGGTGTGCATGCGGTCTCGTACCGCTGTGTGCGCGGCACAGCGCATAGCGAGGCTTTGGGAGAATCCTTTGCAATCCCCCCGAGAGCTGCCTGGGAGGGTGGCCTCTTTACAGGCGCTTTCCCTTCGTTAGAGGGAGTGACCGCTTTACAGTCATCCCCTCCGAGACGTGTCTAAAAGCGTGGCACCAATGGCTCTAGATGGAGATTAATCGAGGTCCTGGAGCCTCCCTACGGTGCCAAGGTGACCAGTTCGGTGGTTTTAGCCGGTAGAAGTCCGGCATACCCCTCCGCCCCGGTACATTATATATTTCCACCGGATTAATAAAAATATTTAAAAAGGCGTTTGAGTTATACTAAGGCCGAGGGCAAGAACCCGACTGGGGTCAAGGAAGGTGAACAGCCGCGCACTGCGCGAGCAATCCCACTTTGCCTGCTTACAGCGCGGCCGCCGAGAGAATGCGTTCCTGACATCTGTTAATTGTTCTAGTTTCTGTTATATTAAATATTTAATTTAGCGCTTAACAATTTAAGTTTATTATGTGTTGACGTTGCTTCAATAAAAGTATATTATGTATGAAATTTAATCTTTAATATGATAGAAACTAGACCAATTCAGACAAAAAAACAGATGCCACGACGCATTCTCTCGGCAGCCGCACTTTAGTGGTGACGGTGGAAATATGGGGTGTTAGGAAGTTTATGTTTATTATTATGAAAATAATATTCAAAATTAGATAGGAGTCAATATTAATGTAAGTTTTAAAATGTAAATATATAGTAAAGTCTGGGGTTTTCGCGATTATTATGCATTATAATCAAACAAAGGTAAACCTAACCATTTTCTTCGTGTTGATCAAGTTCTAGCGTCGCGAAAGAGAACCGATATCTACCTAGAATGTTTCGTGAGGCTATTTAAATTGAAAAACATTCTTATTTTAATAGAGAAGATGGTTGGCAGGTACCACCTGTTTGGAATCCAGTCATTAAAATAGTAGTCTCAAACAACATACCGCACTAAAAAACATCAAGACACTGTGAGTGATTATTGCGTGCATCGAAACTAACTTTTAATTACAATTTTACGGTAGATGAAATAAAATAACTTTTTTTAAATCTGTAACGACGCCTGTCACCTTATTCATCCTGCGACCACGCGAATGCTGCAAAGTGTTCGAACACCAGGAAAAACAAAAAATTATAATATACGCGATGTAATCCTTTTAAAAGTGTTTTAATGTATTGGTCTTGTATTGTATCTTTTTCATGGTCTTTGATGCCTGAATTTATTAATTTAATTAAAAATACATATATTCAAGCGCTTACGAAACTCGTATCGGGAAACCTTTGGTGATTACACTAATATGGCAGTCTCTGTCAGATTTGAAAATGGTAATACCTAATGCTTGTGCGCTGAGCAATCCAGAAAGATCCACGGTTCGACCAGAATATGGTGTTTCTTCATGGCCGCACTTAGTTTGACCTTCATCTGTGGTGATTGTTTCTGGAAAAATCCCAAAGATTTCAGCTTGTAAATGCATTAGTTATAACATAATGGGGAAACGAGACTGTTGCCGGATCACCTAAAAGTTAGCAATCAACGCCGCTCATGAACATCAGCAACACCAGAGGAATCGCTATGCGTTGCTGACCTTTTAGGGAGACGTACACTCTTTCCTTTGAAAATCCTTAGAAGAAATAGAAAAAGTGTTCATTTTGATCAGAAACCACATTTATAAAACATATTACTTCTGCCAAACCGTATAACAGTTTGGTGGCAGATGTAGCTCCCTTACATCCATCTAATTATATGATTAATATAACAATATAAAGAAAAAACTACACTTACACTAGCATTTTGCGAAATGCTCGCATTTTACGACACGATATTTATGTTTGTTAGATATGGTCGAGGTACATTATTACGCATTTTTAATGATGAGATTTTTGCAAAAACTATCAAGAAGAGACTTGCCTGTTTATTTATGTGTGGTATCCGGATTAAGAATATAGATAGCATCGCTACATCTGCTCCTGTGGATGTCGTTAAATGCGACTAAGGGACTTTCGACCAGAGACATGGGCAGTAGCGTCCATTCTGTGGAATAGCAGGCATTGTGCGCTCACCAACCCGTCTGCCAAGCGTGGTGAGTACTGGCGAATTCCCGCCAAAACGACACATTTGTGGAAGTCTGTGGGGAGGCCTTTGTTCAAGGCGCCTTTGGCTGATATGATGATGATGATTTGTCTATTTAATTTTTAAGAGATGATTTTTTGCACAATTACCTTCTATATGGTAACGGTAGGTTATTAAAAATTGTTTGGAACCAAATAATTTCTAAATCTTTTTCCCTAATAGTTGTTACAAGTGGGCACATTGAATCGGTTAATGCCACTATTCCTTTGGGTTTTACGCTTTCCGTGTACTGATTTCATTTTTCATGTCGTATGTGTTCAAGAAATGTTCTGACGGAAACTGTTTCTACATTTTCATTGCACGGGACAGAAAGCGCACCCGTAAAGGTGGTATGGATGGTATTTCGACTTGAACCGGTTGGTGGCTCTAGCGCGGTCAAACATCGAACTCCAGAAATGTCGCCAATTCAATGGCTGATTACCTATTATACCAACGCTAGCAACGGTCGCGTGATCGGTCGCGAGTCAAGACATTTCACGGTTTCTCGCTTCTTATAACTTGAATGCACGAAGATTGTAGAACTAAAATGAATGCACTTTTCGCCTAATGGTTGCTGTATTTTTGACAGCAACGATCGCTATCCAGTCGCTAATTAAAATAGTGTAATAAATTTGACTAAAATCTGCTGTGGATGATTAATTTACCTTTATACCCTAAGCTGGCGGTGATCAGCGAGTCCAAGGCTTCATGCTTGTCTCCAGGCTTGAAAACGTGTTCACTTTTATCTCCAGCCATGCTCTGGATATTGTTCCGTAATCTTTCTTGGTAGCGAGACAGCTGGACGTTTAATCTGAAACAAGTGTTGTTTCACAAATTCTAAATGACGAAAGAATAATAGAGACATAATAATTGAGGTGCTCACAAACAGTTGCAATCAATAATCGACAGACAATCAGTGAAGTTAAGCAACGCTTGGTGCGGTTAGTCTATGGATGGGTGACCGCAGTGGTATTTTAACTGAACGTCTCCAGGCGTCGGAGAACACTTAATATCGTCGGTCCCGGTTGTTGTTATTAGACGACAGTTGTTAAGTCAAGTTAGAGGCCTTTGGGGGCTTCAACAACTGATACAAGGTTGGCAGCTAACCAAACGATAAAGAAAAAATAATTGTGCGGACGGGGGACCCCCGTCAGGAACTAAGTTCCTTACTTGCAATAATGACACAATATAAATCCCGTGTGAATTAAAACAATAACAAAAAATAAGTTTAAACCCACACTAGGTCAGCGGGCATAGGATAGGACGCGAGGTCACGGCACAGTGCCACTGTGGAGACGATCAGGACACCGCACAGCACACGCTCGGAGAGTGCCCTGCAGGACCCGCGCGGCGGATCCTGGTCGATAGGATCGGGCAAGATCTCTCTCTGCCAGCAGCAGTGTCGGCTATGCTGGCAGAGCATGAAACTTGGAGTGCTGTGGTCTCCTTCTGTGAGAGCGTAATGCTCCAGAAGGAGGTCGCAGAGCTGGATCGTGAGAAGGCCGATCCCACGCGGAGGAGGAGGACACGGAGCCGGGGTAACAACCAACGCGGCGCCCGTGTACAACACGCCTGAGCCCCCTGTCGTCTTATATGGCAGGGGGCCTTGGGGGTCGCGAGCGCGCTTGTTGGGAAATCTGCGTGCTCATACCGAGCGACCCCGGGAAGACAGCGGTGTGCATGTGGCCACGTACCGCTTTGTGCGCAGTATTTCCACCGGATCAATTAAAAAAAAAGTCAGGACTAAGACCTGAAGTTTCTCATCGCGAAAAAAGGCGATTATTCCGGTCTGTCCCATGCCATGTCCCCTTTCTTTTCCTAGTTTCCTACTTATTTTTTTATTTGGGGATGGGTAGGAAAATTAAGTTCGGTCTATCCCCACGTTGACGATTGGGGAACAGATCTAACTTTTTGATTGTATCTGTCCCCCTAAGAAACAGCAGGGGACAGACCGGAAATAATTTGTTCGGTCTGTCCCCTTGTCTGTTACAGGGGGACAGATCGAACGTTTTATTTTCGTTTGTCCCCCTAGGAAAACAGCAGGGGGACAGACCGGAAATAATTAGTTCGATCTGTCCCCTCATCGATAATAGTGGGACAAATCGAACTTTTTATTCCCGTTTGTCCCCCTAAAGGGACATGGCAGGTGGATAGACCGGAATAGTCAAAAAAAGGCCCGCACCCAGCAGTGGGTCAGTAATGGGTATATTATGTATGTATGTTCTGGCTGTTATTCGTGTATATTTCTACTAATGATAGAGTAAAGTTTACCTGTACAGAACATCTTTGAGTGCCTGCATGTCCTTCTGTAGTCTAGAGTTGTGATCTCTTGCTTGATTCAGTATGATCTGTCGGCTACTACAACTCATGCATACTTCTACTAACGGTATCGCTGTTGATGGCTCGTGATCTGTTGACCACGTAAGTTATAGGATAATTGTGGCTTTTTGGTAACTATATTACTTTGAGAATGTATGTTATTCTTAATCAACGGAATTTTAACGGGAGTTCGAGAAAAAATGCAGAGGAGCAAACAATCATCATATTAGCCAAGTGATGACCACAGCTAAACAAAATTTAGGTGACCATAGATTTCCACAAAGTCCGATCATTTGCCACACGCATCCAACGGCTCCCAGCGACCTTCACCAGGTCAAGCATCCATCTCGTTGGAGGTCGTCCCACGCTGCGTTTTCCGGTGCACGATCTCCACTCGAGAACCTTTTTGCCACAGCGGCCATCAGTTCTACGAGCAATGTGCCCCGCCCACTGCCACTTCAGCTTACTTATTCATGCTTTCAGCTATGTCGGCAACTTTAGTTCTTCCAAGGATCTCTTCATTCCTGATTCGATCTCGTAACACACACTCGAGAAATACCAAGAATAGCTCTCAGACAACAGACAATAGAAAATCATAAAAACATATATTTTTAACTAATTATTATGATAATAAAACAATTTTACCTCTATCAGGCAGTTCAAATTGCTTAACTTTCTCCTGCAACTCTTTTGCTTTCAAATCTAATTCTCTATTCCTCTCTCTCTCCTCCTTAATGGCTTTCTTACACTCTTCCGCATATTTGACTAGAGTTTCATGTTGACTTCTTAGCTGATCATTTTCTTCAGCAAATAACTTGTTATATTCCAGCACAGATTTAAGTTTTTCTTTGAGTTTGGCAATTTGGGAGTCTTTTTCTTTTAGCTGTGGGTATATTATTATAATGACTGTTTTAGCTGTGCAAGCATAAATTAAAGACTTTTTTACAGGGTGTTCGTCTTCTACACTCAAGGGTAGCTCCAGGATCTCGAGAACGAATGCACCGAACTCGGAAAGGATGAAAGTAAAGCGGTCACACTCTCTAGCCACCAATGGGCGGGTCTGTTGTGATTGTGAAAAGGACCTGGAGCCCCCCTTGAGTGCCAAAGATGACCGCTTCCGTTGTTTTAGGCCTTCCCTGGGGAATACAAGATGTATTTGATGATGTGAAATAAAATACAAAAAGGTAAAGTAGGCGATGGGTTAATTCAACATAAGGGCCCCCCAATAAACACACAACACGGCCAGACCGGTCCTTGTGGCGATCTTCGGGGATTCTTGTGTCCAGCAGTGGACTTTATTCGGCTGACATGATGATGATGAAGGGGAATGACACGATGATCACGATATGTTTTTTTTTATGTTAACTGAACTGAACTTTAAGTGAACTTACAGCCCAGTAAGAACGACGATAATATGTCAATTTTATGACAGTAACTGAAGACATAATAATGAACATTCACATGTTATTTATTCAGATATCTGAGGCCTACCTAGGGGGACACTTGCATATATTACAGTTACAGTTATAAAGCATCTACTACCAATAAACTACACATACAAGTTACAAAAAAACGATGTGGTTACAAGATATTATATTCATCATAACCCATAAACATCCACTGCTAAACATAGGCACCGTGTGGTGCCGGCTAACAGTTGCACCAACTCATTTTTGTCATGCGTGTCATAAAAGGCGACTATGGGATTAGTCGGAAGATGGGCGGCAGCGTCTTGCCAGAGCATTTATAACTGAATCTGGCGATCTTTAGAGGAAGCCTAGATCCAGCAGTGGGCGTCTTTCAGCTGTAATGATGAAACATAGGCACAGAATATTTGCCATAACAAAGTATAATATTATGATAACTATTACCTGCACAACATTCTCTTCACACCTGTCCATTAAGGAAGTAATCAGTTGTTCATACTTTTTGGTTAGTTTCCTTTTTTGTTCTTTGAGTAGAGACTTGCCTTCTTTAGAGGACCTGGGAGAGGACACCGCTATCCCTTGGATGTTGCGCTTTCTTGGTGGTTTTGCGGGGTTGTCCGCTAAAATAGGATAATAACGAAAAAATCTCTGAGAAATAACTTTAAAAGTAAATAATTTATATTTGTTCCGTGCGGGAATGAACCCACGACCCGGAGCGTAGCTGCCGACTGTATTAGCCACTGCACCAACCATGTCGTCTTATGTGGATGTAAGTACCCTGTAGTTGACAGACAAAGTAAATATAGGTACATCATCTCCCCCACAAATATTCTATCATTTATTATATGTATTCATATTGGAATATGTTCTTTTTTATTAATTAATAAGCTAATTATTAACCATACCAATAACATCTTTAGGGTCCTCATACATTGGGTTATCATCCACAAATCTCTTGGTACTTTCAACAATTTTGCTCTCTGTCCTCCTTGCTACCATGTCTAGTATATCCTGGCGCATGCTTGCTCTACGCAGCGGTGCCGATATATCAAACACTCGGACCTTCTGTGTGAAGTTGCCCGTTAATGTAAGCTTCTCTGGTGAAAAAGAGGCTGAACATTGCTTTGATACTCTACCATAGTTTGTTTGCTAGAAATAAAATTAAAGGTAAAATTTTATTATATAATTTATTTTCAGTACCCATAAACATCAGAAATGAAAGTATTAAGTTGCTACATAAATTAAATAAAAGATATAGAGATGGAAACTGCAAATTATATTTTCTATATTTCACCTTAAATGCATGAAATGTTTATTTTTGCTATTTTCCCATATTCAGGAAAATAAAGAGAACTCATTTATTCTTCTTCTTATAATGATATATTGACAATCAGACATTGAGATACGAAATTAATAACATAATCTTAGTATAGAAAGAAATTCTTATTTGACAGCAAAGTGAGACATCAAGGTCATCATCTGACAAGGTAATAAAACTTAATATAAAACTGAAAGAAAAACATGATATTTTTTTTGGATTATAACAACAATATCAGCATGTAACTGTCCTACTGCAACTTCTTTTATTCATGACTGTTAAATAAGTACATAACATTTATTACTTTGTACTTAAGTGACCTATATACCCAGTATATTTTTCTTCTGTTGTGTGTACATAAATAATAAAAAATACAAAGGATTATTCTTACTTAATTTTTATTTATTTATTTAATCATAACATTTGGTTATCCTATGCTGGTGCAGATGTAATTTACTATAAAAAAAATTGTAGGTAACAAGTTATCCATGACTGATTTCTAAATTCGATGTTCACTTTGCTTTATGGTTTAACTTTTCAGCACAGAAGACAATCTTAACATACATCAACAATTAAAAAGCCAGTACAGGTCTAGAAATCCAAGCATTTCAGATAAGTGATGATTTCATTTTATTTTCATTTTATGATGGTTACACAATGTGAAAACTAATAAATCGTAAACTTACCTTTGGGGTATCCTCATTCATTGTCAACTTTTTAATTTATGAACCAGATTCATTGCCATTTTACTTCCTTTTCAAAATATTACACAATACAAAACTACAACACTGTTATCGTCTCGAACAAAGCAAAGGCTTCGTCTCTTGGTTACAACTAGATATGTACAATAATATATGAAACAAAGATAAAGCTCCAAAATAGGTCAGTGGAGCAGTTCAATAAAATTTAGGACATAACATGCGAATTTTCTTCTATCTATTGATAAAACTTTGATTACAATATTTGCAACCATCTTCAAAGCAATTTTTATCCGTTATCCTTTATAGAAGAGTATTTTACCGCTTGCATACCCTTTCACAATATATCTACACTTTCATTAAGCATTTATACAATTCAATTACCGATGAATTTCTTACAAAAGTTTAGTCAAAAATATAAACATCGGCAGTTTGACAGTTTAGTTGTCATGGTAACATGGTATGACCAGCTTAAAATGAAGTACCTAACTAAATAACTAATTTTCGAAATAGGATATTTTTCTCCCCATAACATATAATATCTCCGTTACATACAATGTACAGTGACTCAAAGTACTTAAACTAGTCTACGACTCAAGTTCTACTGAAGTTTTGATTCTCGATCTGTAAAACGAGCCTAAGTACATTAATTAAAGCCCCGAGACACAACAGCGATGTAGGATGTAGGAACGAATAACTAATTTTATTCACACTGTGGCTCTACTGTGTTTAGAATCTTAGGCCACCGTGTATTTATTTCCGATCGGATAGTCTGATCCAATGGTATGAAGGTAGGTATCTGAAGTTTCAAATACGATAACTTTTGTCGTCATACCACACACACACATCCACGCATGTTAAAGGATTTTACGCCTTATCTACTACGAAATTCACAATAAAAAATCGAGACAACCATGGCCTCCTTTTTTAATACTTCATTTGCAGACTCAATATGTAATAATCGGTTAAATTATAAAAGAAATACCACTTTGGAGTACCATTAAGCTCAACTTTGGGCCCTATGTAGTTCCTCATTTAATTAAACTCATTCTAAAATAATTTGTTTTCACATACGCAGACAATATTGCCCAACTCATAAGTGGCCATAACTGGACTGAAACTGTCATGACTTTACTTTTCACAAACCTTCAAACTTTAAATCTTACTTATCCTGAAATCTTCCACTCTGCCTCTTCAAATCGATATCCGAGTGCAAGTGTCTGAACCAAACATAATATATTATGAGCCCAATTCCAATGCAATGTGCTATAATATAACTGTCTAGTGATTTTTAAAGCATGATCAAATGAGTTGAAGCTGCATCATTTGTGTATTTCACTACAATGTAATTAATAATTGTCGGGCTGTTGCTTTTTTTCACCGTAATTAAGTTTTAGTAGTCCAGATGTGAACACAGGCTATGTTTGTCACGTCAGCAAAGTGAGGGTGGGTTGCTAGTAAATAAGTAAGTATATAAAAACGCGTAATGTGCAATCCAGTTATTACACAGAGTACATTAGTTATTATTAGGCTAGGCTAATAATAACTAATGTTTCAACTAATAATAACAAATTTTGGTGGAGATGGGCCATGGGATTCCAATTCTCTTCCGTTCAATCCTCGCCTCGCCGGTGGAATACCACCTATATAGACTTGGATGAAATTATATTTTTTTTTACATATATTTAAGTACCTAATCTCACACAATAATATACTGATGTATTTAATACTCGATGGCAACATAGTTGTAATACATTCCCTCGTGTTCATATTTCATAACACATGAAGGAAAAAGTTAGAAATTAAAATATACTCTTATATTCAGCCATCTATTGAATAATATTAGAATCATTACTTTTACGTTTACTAGATAGATGGCAATAATGGTACCCTAACCAACATTTACGCTGCTAAACGTAAAGGAGTCATTTCCGATATTATGAAGTGTTACAGTTAAGAAGTTTCAATTTAGTCGCTTAATATTTAGCGTGAGCATGCGTGAAAACAGCTGAGCGATAACAGCGCCTTAAAGCGGCGGATGAAAGAACTAAGCAGTCGCATCATGTCTGCCTGCCGGTTCGGTGTATGATGCTTGGCCGCTTCGATAACCTCTAAACAGTTTGTTGTTACTCCGTCCTCTGAACCGGAGTTCCTTATAATCGATTTTGCATTTGTTTTAGTAACTGCTTAGTTATTATTTTTTAAGTGTTGCGTAATTGTGAATTATACAAGTGTATCTTTCGGCCCTCGGATACGCACTTGCTGTTGCCGTATCCTTGCTAGCGTTTATCGATTTTCATTTTACAATGAACGTAACGTTTTGTTTACTAGTTATTTGCTCGTAATATTGTGTGTATCGTGTTCGTAATGTGCATAATTCGACGTTAGTGTTGTGAATTGTGATCGATTCAAGTATGTGCGAGAGTTCGCGCGAGACTTTGTGTTTTGGATGACAGAAAAATGGAATTTGAGAACGATTTCAGCTTGAAAGAATGGGCGAAGGACAAACCTTTGTCCATTCTGCAGTTGGACCCGGCCGACCGTGCGGTTCTCAGGATAGCAGGTAAGTCTCCTCCCTCAAGTTTTGCTTCCATAAGGGTGATACCCGAAGTTGAAAATTCATATTTTTTTATCGTTGATTTTTCCTATAATCGGGTCACGTTATCGTTCAGAGCGATAATGAAGACATCTGAGATTAATACTTCAGTGTGAACTCGAAAAATGTGTGGTTTGTTACATTATTATAGTTGTTTACTTTCGCGACAACGTTACAGCGCTTTAACTTAGTTTTTTTTCGCGTGATCACGGTTCTCAACGGCCTCGCATACCTAGGTTTTCACTTTCGTCCGATTGTAGTTTGTTTTTCGTACTTGTGTTGTATATTTCTTTGTACAAATAAAGTAATCGCATGCCGGTTTTTACTTAACGACAAATGTATAGCTATCTTACCTTACGGCGGAGAATCCCTCTAGTCGGCGATCGTGTGACTTTTCCATGCCACGGGGTAATAAATTTATGGTATTATTTTTATTATGCCACCGCGTTGCCAACTGCAGAGATTCCCATGATTTTGTTTGACCTTATTGTTGTTTGCCGTCGTGGGTACCTACCTACTTATTAATGTATAATATAGCTTACCTTTACAATTGTAGCTGTTTCAGGCACTTATACCACAGTAGAATACTAAATTAATATTACACTGCGTATAATCTAGTTCTTTATCATTTATTTACGAATGCAATTCATACAACTGTGTCATACCCGGATATAGGTAACTAGAAAGCATTTAACTTAGCATAGAAAGGAGACACTAACCGATTTGTACCTGTGTATAGATTTATTAAATGTACCAAAACCGTGTTTGTATTATACGTAATTTTACGTATTTTAGGTACTACCTATTACAATGACAAGATATTTAATAACAAGTAGGTACCATTACATCTTCCATTGATTCTGTTAAACAGCGAGAAGTAATTTGCAATCAGTTTCGTTGCATGTGCATATATTTCGTAACCTTATCTAAATAAGTAGGTACTTTATCGTTATCATCATCATCATATCCGCCAAATGACGTTCACTGCTGAACAAAGGCCTCCCCCATATATTTCAACAACTGTGTCGTCATTTTGGCAGGCAGGTTGGTGAGCGCAGTATGGCTACTGTTACACAGAAGGGACGCTGCTGCCCATTCCTCTGGCTTAGAGTTTCTTTTTTTTTATTGGTCCGGTGGAAATACCTCGTGTACTTCCTCCGCCCCGGAGGCGGAGGGTTATGCCGGACTCCTACCACCTAAAACTACTGGAGTGGTCATCTTCGGCATCGTAGGGAGGCTCCAGGAACTCGAAAATCTCCATCTAGAGCCACCCATTGGTGCCACGCCTTTAGGCACATCTCGGAGGGGATGACTGTAAAGCGGTCACCCCCTCTAGCGGAGGGAAGGCGACTGTAAAAAGGTCGGTCTTCTCGGGGAGGATTGTAAAGGATGCCCCCAAGCCTCGCAACCCGAACTAGGCCTGCGTGGTGGACTAACACCTAACCATTCTCATAGTGAGAAAAGGTCCTTGTCCAGAAATGGGACAGTAATGAGCTGTTATGGGATGGGACAGTAATGAAATGATGATGTTATGTACTCAAGTGTCTTTAACGGACCTTCTTTGTAACTAATCACTGACTTTGCCAACCATTCATGTTTTGGCTACTACACACATCGTGAGAAAATGCCCGTGCCCAACAGTGAGACAGCAATGAGATAGATGATTATGTTATGTACTCAGGACTTCGCAAACTATTCAGGTTTTGCCTACTACACAAGTAGGTTATACCTTAAGTTGCCAGGACTCCAGGATTATCCGGATAGTCGCGGAATTCTTATTCTGTCTCGTGACCAGTATTGAACCAAAGTTCAAGTTATAACAGAAATAGAATACGTATCATATCAAACAAGGAAATTCCTCTGTGTGAGGTGAGAGGTGGCCGACGGCGCGGCGGTGTTACAAATGCTGAGACAGACTTACATATATGTGAATGTGCAGAACGGACAGATATGCCACGGGGAAGGACGGAGGGGCATGCCGAACCCCTACCGGCTTAAACCACTGGTGATCATCTTCGGCACTTTAGGGGGGCTCCAGGTCCTCGTATGATAATCATTAGGTCTATCGGTGTAATGAAACACAGCCTGGGATAGTTTCCAGCAAGATGAGCAGATGACCTGGTGAAGGTCACTAGGAGTTGCAGGATGCGGACGGCATGTACCCGGTCGTTGTGGAAATGGGGGAGGCCTTTGTTCAGCAGTGGACGTCCTTCGGCTGGTATGATGTGATGATGAATATACACGTACATATATAAAAATGGTGTCATCTTTTTGGGAGGTAATTGCCAGTACTCACCACGCTTGGCAGGCGGGTTGATGAGCGCAGTATGCCTATTGTTTCACAAATGAGATGCTGCTGTCCATCCGTCTTATGCAAAGTCTCCTAGTCGCCTTTTGCGACATTCACGGGAGGAGATGGAGTAGTGCTATATTCTTAATCTGGACACTACATGGACTACATATATTATGCTTAAGTATTACATTTATTTACACCCATACACGCTATGATAAAATTTATTCATGTTCAAACTCTCCTCTCGCACTTTTACAATGATCACTTTCCCTGTACCTATTACTCCTATTTCATATTTCTTATTGTTTTTGTTTTGTTCGATTAACCACTCTAAGGAAACAGTCCGGGTGGAGAAATGTCCCGGTCAAAATTAAATCTAATAAAATCTGGCAACCCTACACATGCGCCATCTCATCCATTTCCTAATTAACACTGGCATCCGGCGTGTAGCTGTCAGGCTCGGTCCTAGTTTATACTAGCACTAAATTTATAGCATGCACGTTATCAATATGAACGAAGCGAACCCGGTTAACCGTTAATAGCATGGAGCATCGCATGTACAGGCAGGTGTTTGTTCACCGTCGGAGAATAATACGGAACCTATATTGTTACCTTTCAACGAACCTGGTCGTCCTGTCTCATTTGGCATATATTAAATGCGCATATTTCTTTCCCTTTCCCCCGAAGATCGCCTGACTATTGTTACTGGGCGCATTGCGCTGAGTGTTCCAAATTTAAATTCTTAAAACTAAATTACTAAAGGTCGGCACAATGAGATTTCGGTTCGTTTAGTGTGTTGGTATTACTGATGCCATCCGAAGTCCTCAAGGGTTTATATAAATTAATTAATGCCCATTCATAAGAATAATATGACTTTTTCTACTATCTTAGTCATCATCATCATCATATCGGCCATTTATACGTCCACTGCTGAACAAAGGCCTCCCCCAAAGATACCTTAGTACATCAATTTATTCATAAACTCGGCTTCTTTATTACTTGACTTAGGTATCTTCTAAAATGCGCCATAAAACCCGGTTCTCCACTTTCCTTTATTCGTAAAACACAAAGAGTAAAAATAAATACAAATGATTCATTATTTCCAATATTACAGCGTTGCTTTGTTTCTATAGAACTAGAACAAAAAGAACAATAGGTACTTGCAAATTAAATATTTCGAAGAAAGTTAACTACTTAAAATAAATAACGCATAACACATTTAAAGATAGTATGCAGTTCCACAACAAACTTATCTCACTAACTAGCTGTGAAAGGCCGATAACCTTGCCTTACCTGTTGTCTTTATATCTTAAAAATTGACAAAGAAGGTGTTAAACACAGTTCTATCTTTTGTTTTTATTGAAGACGCGAAACCGAAATAAGAATCGATTAGCGACACGAAGTCACTTGATTCCAAGAGCATAGTAAAGTTATAATTTGCGTGGGCCTTACCATGGACTTGATGTCTAAGTTGTTTAATGAGTAAATTTCCCTTCTTTTTTTTTAAAACGAAGCCATGCCTACTCTAGGATTTATCCAGTGTCGTGGTTACAGTTTCAACATCAGCCAAAGGACGCCCACTGGCCAAAGGTCTCCCTCATAGATTTCCATTTTTGTCATCATTTTGGGGGGAATTTGACAATACTCACCACGCGTGGCAGGCGCAGGCGGGTTGGTGAGCGCAGTATGGCTACTATTCCACAGAAGGGACGCTGCTGCTCATACCTCTAGAGTCCATAGTCACCTTTTACGACATCCGCAGGAGATGGAGTGGTGTTATATTGTTAATCCGGACACCACACGGAGTGGACATCACACGGCGTATATTTGACAAACATACATCTCGCATGCACATATAACAACGATATTCGTTTCATCTTGGGATTGCGTAAGTACGACCACATTTCTTCCCTCCGTTCAAGCTTAAATGGCTACCTGTCCGTCAGAGGAGAGCCGTCAGATAACTGTGTTTGCTTTTCACTATTATAAACGATCCTTGTGCTCCTAATTATCTCAAAATTTTCTTTCAACTTTTGGGTGGCTCCCACATTCATAACCTTCGTGCTTCTGAAAATTTAATTCTTAACACTCCATCCTACCATACAGGGTTTATGTCCGATTCCTTGGCTGTTTCAACAATAAAACTTGAATGCACTTCCCCTTGATATAAAGAAAGCTCCGAGTAAATTCACGTATAAACTTTAAGTACGTCAACACTTCTAGGAATTGATGTAATCCTGATAATTCTAAATGGTCTTCATCATTAGAATTAAGATTTATATAATTATTATGTATTCTGTTTAATTATTTATAAAAAAAGTAATATAGTATCTATTTTTATATTAGTATATGTATTTCTATTTTTAATTCAACCCATTTCAACATTAGCTATAAGCTTTATTTTTTGTATCCTTTTTCCTTTATCGAAGTGCTTTTTTAACCCAAAGGTTGACTGGTAGATAATGCCTCATGGGGTGTAAGTCCGCCTTGTGTATCAATGTGCATAAAAGTTTAAATAAATACACCCAAGCCCGAAACATCTATCTGTACATCCTACAATGAATTGTTTCGTGCGGAGATCGAACCCGCGACACGTAGCACAGAAAGCCAAAAAAACTTAGCCTCTCCGTGGCGTCGGACTAGTAATCCGGTCTTGCTTTCACCATTGTAGTTGATGCTTCAATAGAACGGTGACACTCGATCCCAATGAAAATGCTTCAGTAATTGCTCGTCTGTTAGTGAAGTTACCGCAAACACTAGTGTGGGATAACGTTTTAAAAAAAACAACTGAGCCTCTCTGTGCTACAAAGGGCACGTAAATTCGTCGGTCCCGGTAGTTGTCATTCGACGGCAGTTTTAAGCCAAGTTGGAGGGCTTTGAGCGGCTTGAATAACTCTGACACAAGGTTGACCTCTAACCTCACGGAAAGAAAGAACGAAGACTACAAAAAAGAAATGATTTGACATTTTATTTCGAAAGAGAGAGGTCGGTTGTTGGTGTAACGAAAAAAAAAAAACAAAAATATACTTTCAGAGCTACGAATTAAACTTTCATCCAATATTACTCAAGTGGATTACGGTAACTGTTTTGTTACGGCCGTTACTCATAAAACTTAATGTTTTTTTTTTCTGAGTGCAGCGCAGTAGCAACAATTTTTGATACGGTCTACGCCGAAATACTTTCGATTTCCTCGCTGCCTAATGTTTAGATTCTTTTTCGTAATTACATTGAGTTTGTGTGTCAAAATGTCCATCTAAATCAAATAGAAGCAGTTCAAGTTTGTGTTGATCGTGACTCGATTATATTCGCTGAATCGATTTAGAGTGATTTAATCGATATAATGTTACGCTTAACAAATTCACGACGCTGTAACCGTTGATCTGTCGTCGCCTTTATAACTGTAATCAGTTCCATTAATATTATCTCAATCAAGTCGATATCGATTGCCATTGAAGTTACTCGACTAAAGTGTCGACGATTATCAGATTACGGGCCTAATTAGATAAAGTGGCTTATTAGTGTTAAATGTTATTATAAAATCATCGCGTATATTATACATTTTTCTTTTTTACCCTGCAAGGTTCGTGTTCGATTGACTCTAGTGTGATCATACAAGGACTTGGACCCCCCCTTAGGTGCCGAATATGACTGCCCCAACGGTTTTAGCCGGTAGGAGTCCGGCATACCCCCTTCGTCCATCCCCGGGGCGGAGGAAGTTCACAAAGAAATTCCACTGGGCCCAATAAAACTAAATAACGAAGGGTTGGTTTTCGCAGGATGACTAAGGTGACATGCGTCGTTACAGATTTAAAAAGTTATTTTTTGTATCGTACAACGCAGTAATCACTCGAGTGTTGATGGTTTGTAATGTGGTATGTTGTTTGGGACTTTATTATTTTAATAACCGGATTCCAAACTGCCAACCATCTTCGTTATTAAATATTAGATGTTTTTTAATTTCAATAACCTTACGAAACATTCTTGGTATTTCGGTTCTCTTTTGCGAGGACATAATGTTTATTAAAACCTCACCTTAGTCATCCTGCGACCACGAACGAAACTTCAGGAAAACAAAACTCTATAATGTACGCGATGTAATCCATCAGATGGATTACTCATCTAAAAGTCGATTATTATAATGTGTAATAATTGCGAAAGCCTCAGACACTACTAGTGTTAAATTATTTACTTATCTCCCAGTAAGAATAATATATAATACTAGCTGCCCGGGTCCTATTGCAAGTCTAAACCATCTAGGGATCCACTCAAATATACACAAAAAAATCATCATAATCGGTCCAGCCGTTTAGGAGGAGTTCAGTGACATACACACGTACAGAAGAATTATATATTTACAGCTACACTAATATTATAAAGAGGAAAGATTTGTTATTTTTGTAACCCAAGGTGTAAAAAAAATTGCCACAAAATGTCTTTTATCGCATGCGCTGCGGGGACTATGGATGATAGAACAAAAAAAATGTTCAACAATATTAAAGAACATCAATATCTACAAAAAACTTTGCGATACCATATGTCCAACTATTGTAGTTATGTAACTATAACTTCTATTTTACATTTTAAAATTTGATAGAAGAAATGCCGAACAAAATCAGACCATGATTACATTTACTCTACGTTTATTCGAAAACGTTTAAAAAATAAATGTCCAGCCGTGCGAAGCCGGGACGGGCCGCTAGTGTAAGATAATAGTATTAAGTACGTACGCACTGTGGGGCCGGGTAGCCCGCGAATCCATTTGAACGTCGTGCTTACATAATATTTTGGAGCAAATAGTCTAGATCCGCTCTCCACCCATGGATTATATCTTAAAAGGCGATTTAGGGTCTGGGCAGCAGCATTCTCCCGAGTGCTAATAACAACATACTCCGATTATCATCCGCCTACCTGCCTACCTACCTTTAAGCCGAAAAACTTCCACTGGCGGACATAAGCCTCCCCCAAATATCGCCACAACGGCCGGTATGGGTTTGTGTAGTGTGCTCAATGGGACGGATTTGCCATAATCACCACGCTTAGCAACGGATTGGCGATCGCGGTTGAGTTGTAGACGAACTCGAAGGACGTTGCTGCCAAAGTGCCAATCCTTCGCTAATCCCATTGT
The DNA here is from genome assembly GCA_947459985.1 of Diloba caeruleocephala. NCBI lineage: Eukaryota > Metazoa > Arthropoda > Insecta > Lepidoptera > Noctuidae > Diloba > Diloba caeruleocephala. Next base: position 5,133,108 of record OX381627.1, on the reverse strand, counting down.
CGCCTTTTACGATATCCACGGGAGGAGATGGAGTGGTGCTATATTCTTAATCCGGACACCACACGGACTTCCATTTATGATTTTGACGGCACGTTTGGTGCTATAGCTGATATAGTCGGCTGTTGTGCTCCGAGTCGCGGTTCGATTCCCGCACGGAACAAATATTTGTATGATCTGCAGGTAGTTGTTCCGGGTCCGGGTGTATTGTGTGTGAAATTAATGTCTGTAAACGCACCCACGACACATAAGAAAGTCCTAGTTTGGGCCAAAGTTAAAACACCGAATTAATCTCAGTTACCTACGTAGACAGCCCGCTGCTGTCCACGAAATTGCAGTGATAATCCAGGGAACCTATAATGAAACGTGTTAATTATGGAAACATTTTCTACAGACTTGCAGTGTTACGAGGCCAATGTTCAGCCAATATATATATATATAATAATTTCAGCCAATATTCATACGCTAAATTCACTAATTGCTAATTGCGCTAATTGGAATATGCAAGAACGAGATAACATCTATTCGTAATTGATTGATAAATATTGACATTACGCAATGGTTTATAAAATTACGCATTACACAATCTCAGACGTTTTTTGTCCTCGATTCAGGTTATTGAATAAATAACAGTTCAAAGTTTGAATATAAACTTATACATACCTATATATGTTTGAGTTGTATATTGAATATTTGAGTTGTATATTGCTGTGTGGTGCCGGCTACGAATAGCACCAACCCATCTCATCCTTTGGGTGTCGTAAAAGGCAACTATGGGATTAGCCGAAGGATGGGCAGCAGTGTCTTTCGAGTAAATTAACAACTCAACTGCGATCGCCAACCCGTCTGCCAGGCGTGGCGATTATGGCAAAACTCCACAATGAGCACATGACACACCCATATCGAGCGTTGTAGTGATGTTTGGGGGACTAAACTTGGGAGACTAAATGGCGAGTGGCGAGTGCAGTTTGGTGCCACGCAGGACTAGTCCTGGGTAGCATGACAATTGTTATGGGCAAACTTAACGCTTACCACCAGGCCAATGACTACTAATCTCTTCACCATGCTGTTAAAATAACTCGAATAGCGTATATTTTATGCTACTACTAAAGTAGGTACTTACTAGATAATTATATTCAATTAGAAAAACCCAGTGATCCGTGAGTTCGTATATAATAAGATAAGATAATCATTTTAAAAACAGCTTTTTATCATAATTATTGTATGTTTTAGACTTCTTTTAAACGACAAATAACATTCGACTTTTAAATATTAAATACTAAAATAAGAGATCATTTTAATAACACCTTTTGTCAAAAAAATGTATGTTATAAACTTCTTTTAAACGACAAATAGCATTCGACTTTTAAATATTAAATACTAAAATAAGAGATCATTTTAATAACACCTTTTGTCAAAAAATGTATGTTATAAACTTCTTTTAAACGACAAATAACATTCGACTTTTAAATATTAAATACTAAAATAAGAGATCATTTTAATAACACCTTTTATCAAAAAAATGTATGTTATAATCTTCTTTTAAACGACAAATAATATTCGAATTTAAAATAAACTATTTTGCATTCATAAATATTACATGGATCTATATTTTATGGATCTATATTTTTGGTACAGAACGAGACTTCTACCAGTTTATCTCAGGTCAATAACCGGTAAATACTTCCCGGTAACATTCTAGTTTCCATGCAGTATAGTGCTTATCTCAACAAACATCAATTTGGTTACACAACTTATATAATACTAGCCTGTTACTGTCCCACTGCAGGGCAAACGCCTCTTCTCATACATAGAAGGAACGAGCATTAATCACCACGTTTGCTCTGCGTGTTAGATCCAGGTTTCCTGACGAAGTTTTCCTTCAACTAATGTCAGTGGTGTCTTAGATCACATGAGAAACTACATAACATTGTAAATATAATTTTTAAATTAAATTTAAATCATATCCATCAAAATATTATAAATATTTAAATCACTGTAAATTTTATATTAATAATTATTAATACAGTATGTATTGTAATACTTACTACAATATATACTGTTAGCATTTTCTAAAACTATTTCTCAAAGCAAAAGAAATTACAGACGAATTTAGTCAATTATTGACATTTTAATAATATTTATAGGATAACTTCTGAAATCACATTAGCAAAATATCAACAATTTATCTGTAATGACATCAATTCGACTATAAAATGATGTTACTTGTAGGTACAAAGTGTAAATACACAGTGTTGCAAATGAATTTTTGGTTATTTTTTTGGTGGGCGTTTTCATTTTAAAGAAATGTGGCTGGCCAATCGGACATTTCTGGCGTAGCCGAAAGAGTCCTCTAGCTAGGCTTAAAATTAATATTATAATCTAAGCACTTGCGCTAAGGGCGCCCCCTGCGGGACACGGACCTTGGCTTAGGGCGTTGATGTAGTGTGCAGGCTATGTGTTTTGGGGACAGCTGGATTGGTATTATTTAATTTGTATTAGGGGACGTTCAAATCTACAGGCTCAGTACGTTCCGGCACGAGCAAGGTACGGGGTGGGGGGGCTAGGGGCTGGAGAAGTATTTATTTACTTGAACGGTGTGGTGTAGTCGCGGCGATGGGCCTCCGCGACGTCGGTGACGCGGTTATCCTCTTCGGCGAGGGCGGTAAACCGGTCGGATGTTAAGTGAACGGTTACAAATGCAGGCTCGCGCTCTCTTTTTATATATATAGTGAGATAGTTTATCAAATGGCAACTTTATACTAATAATACATACTAAATGACATTGAAAAGTTCGCATTGGTATGCCAGGCTTTGAACTAGCAAACTTGTGCTTAAAAAGCGACTCCGTAGCGACCTCTCGGTCACCACGACTTAACATAATATAACTTATTTGCAAATAAACCAGTTTTATTACTTGATTAACTAAGTTCCTAAATTGCGACAGTGTAAAACCGGTCTGAAACTTGTATGACACTATAATTTAAATTAAACGACTTTCTCACGTTCATTGGGGGAAGTGGTAACATGCTACGTAATTGTGTATTATTAATTAATTGCCATAATGGACTGGATAGATAAGTTCGGAGTTGCTGTTTATGAGTTCAGGATATTGTTCTAGACTTTTGACGATGTCGAATTTTACTTCACCACCCCACCCCATTTCAGCCAAAATCTTCCACTGCTGGACAGAAGCCTCCCCCAAAGAATGTCACAACGACCAGTATGGGTTTGAATTGTTTGCTTATTGGAAGGTTTTTGCCATAATCGCCACGCTTGCCAGACGGGTTGGCGATCTCAGTTGAGTTATAAATGCACTCGAAGGATGCTGCTGCCCATCCTCCGGCTAATCCCATAGTCGTCTTTTACGACACCCACGGGATGAGATGTTACTTACTATATTTTTTTTTCACCCTGTACTGGTATTTCTCCTGTGTAGTGGGTATAGTTTACAGACATAAATCTCACATGCACGAACACCCAGACCCGAAACAACTATCAGCAGATCATACATATACTTGTTCCGTGCGTGAATCGAATCCGCGTCACGTAGTGCAGAAAGCCAATCGTTTAGCCATTGCGCCAACCGTGCCGACGTTTATATGAACTTCTTACGTCCTAGAAGAGGCGAAGGTTCATTGCGTACGCGCCGGAGTCCGCCTAAAACCACCACGGTGTATCGGACCTACACTGCACTGAGGGTGCGGAATCCGCTCGCGCAATTACCGCATCCCGGGCAGTTTTTGGCCCGCCACTCATTCTGACGGACCCTGTCTCCCCGTGAAGCCTGGCCACCCGCACAATTTTTGACAATTGCAAATGGATCACGTCAGGCTGCTGCACCGTCGGGTTTGTCTCTAGTCGGTAGATGGACTGGCCCGAGTCCCGTCGCCCGCAGGCCGCAGCTCATGGAGAGCAGAGATAAGCGTCCCCTCGGCAAGCTCCGTAGTAAAATTCTAAAAGATGTTGTCAGTGTTTGAATTTTGGGTATTTTCAATTGGCCACAAAGGTTTATAATATGTATGACTGACTTCATATAAGTATATGTTTTATACTCCCCAATGACGAGTAGTCATTCAAACGCCTGCACATAACAATTGTAATGCTACCCTGGACTAATCCTGCGTGGCACCACACTGCGCTCGTTACCTCGAGACATTAATTTTGTCTCTTATGCCAAGCAATTCCACCAATGCACCGTATCTATCATCATTTCGGCCGAATGAAGTCCACTGCTGGACACGGGCCTCTCGACCGATATGGGTGTGCTGTGGGCTCATTGAGGGGTTTTGCCATAATCGCCACGCTTGGCAGGCGGGTTGGCGATCGCAGTTGAGTTGTTAAAGTACTCGAAGGACGCTGCTGCCCATCCTCCGCTAACCTATTAGCCAACGTAAATTACTTAATTATAGACAGCACATGATAGATACGGTCGGCCGAAATGATGGATAGGTTAGTCAGGTACCTGGAGCCTCCCTCAGGTGCCGAAGATGATCGCTCCAGTGGTTTTAGCCGGTAGGAGTCCGGCATACCCCTTCGCTCTTCCCCGGGTGAAGGAAGTTCATGAAGAATTTCCACTGGGCACCAATAAAAAAAAATCTTAGGTAAAGGCTGTGCGCGTAATGTTATATAAATATTGTGGTAATCAGCAGCAAGACTGAGGAACACTTGATGAGGCGTTTTTGTGGGAAACATTTGTTCTTGCCAAATGCTTTCAGAAGTTGAGTTGGTGGTGTGTGTATTGTGTGCTATTGTTTATTTTTATGTTTTGTTTAAATACTAACATAATTCTTTTTTTTTTTTATCATTCACAGGAAAAGTCACGAATACCAATTTAAGTCAAACTACATCCATTATTTTATTATGTAGATAGCAATGCAGTATGCTACAGTAATAAAAGCAATGCAGTACAGTGGAGAGCAAATTAATCACACTAAGTACTTTGCTACCAATTTCCCATGTGAATCCGCTACCACGAGTTGAAATTAACTCGAAAAAATACGGCATTTTATGCTGATTTTTTGTTTGAAACAGTATGTAATGACTAACGATAGGTGTTCCTGTTAATTCGTTAATATATGATCAATAAAGATTATATCAATAAAGACAGAATGCCCCTAGTTTGTCGTCAGCAGGCCGCTTCTCATGGTGGCCGGAGATCGTTCAGCGCCCTACGCCGCGCTCGCACCTGGTGTGTTTTCTGCGGTGGGGATCAGAGGTGGTCTCCTCTCGTACCCACGCTGCCGCCTTCTTTGAACTGAACCACGGCTGGAAGCGAGAGGCCACCTTCTTCGACCGCCGCGACGAGATCACGGTGCTGCGCTGCCCAAGCTGGGCACTTACCCAACGTGTGCTACGCCGTGTTCTTCGGGAAGTCTCCGCAGTATTGACAAACGTGTCTGTTCTCGGCGTATGTGACACAGATACTTCCCGAAACACCCAGCATCATCATCATCATCATGTCAGCCAAAGGACGTCCACTGCTGAACAAAGGCCTCTCCCACAGATTTCCACAATGATCGGTTACATGCTACCCGCATCCAATGGCTCCCAGTGACCTTCACCAGGTCGTCTGTCCGTTCCGGTGCGCGGTCTCCACTCGAGAACCTTTTTACCCCAACGGCCATCAGTTCTACAAGCAATGTGTCCTGCCCATTGCCACTTCAGTTTACTAATCCTTTCAGCTATGTCGACAACTTTAGTTTTTCTACGGATTTCATCATTTCGATCTCGTAGACAAATACGAATACATAACACTCTAGCTCGCTGAGTGACCTTGAGCTTTCTTATCAGGCCAAAGTGAGACTACGTCTCTGTTCCATATGTCATCACTGGTTACACACACTGGTTTAAGACTTTCGTCTTGAGGCGTTGTGGCATTGTTGACGAAAAGACGTTGCGAAGTTTCCCGAAAGCAGCCCAGCCTAGCCGGATTCGACGATTGACCTCTTTCTCGAAGTTGGACCTACGTAACTGGACAGTTTGTCTCAGGTAGACATACTCGTCAACAACTTCGAGGATAAAGCTCCCAACGGATATTGGGATGGACATGACATGGGCATTTGACATGACTTTCGTCTTGCCCATGTTCATTTTAAGGCCCACCTGTTCTTGCAGCGATTCTGCCGTGACAACGATGTCGTCGGCAAATCGAAGGTGAGTGATATACTCGCCATTGATGTTAATACCGAAGTAAAACGATAGCCGGCCTTCGTATTTCGTAAAATTCAAGTAAAGAAAAGGGGTAATAACATATTTATGCTGTGTTGCTATAGTTACTTGCATTTGAATAAATTACATCCTCCAAACAACTTACAGTTATTTAGGTCAAAGCAAGTTTCCATATTATGATGAACAAAATCCAATATGTACGGTCAACAGTCGAAGTAAATGATGACTAGGCGAATTGCAAAATTACTAAACTATTCACAGATAACGCATGATTTACCAGTTTTGATGTCTGAATGTATATAGTTTAGTTTTGATTAATTTGATGATGTTGAATATACTTATGTTGTAAAACAACAGCATTACATTTTTTGAAGTGTAAACTTCTTTTAGCGCGGTACGCATATTTTTAGATGAGATAAAATCTCTGGACTCGCGACACCGTTACGAGACGCAGCTATAGTGTGTGCATATATGCATGTACATATAGCAGACCGCGAACGCGTCTAGATAAATCAATAAAAATAGTTTTCACTTCTGTCGGCACTCCCGGAGTGCAACCCGTTTTTTTTTTAAACGTTGCCTTACACTGGCATTTCTCCTGTGTCGTGGGTGCGTTTTACACACATGAATACCACATCCAATACACCCAGACCCGGAACAACTACCTGCAGATCATACAAATATTTGTTCCGTGCGGGAATCGAACCCACGACCCGGAGCGCAGCAGCCGACTGTATCAGCCACTGCACCAACCGTGCCGTCTAACTAAATTGAAACGAAACTATCTATACATCTCTCTCTCATATATAATTACTTGTCCTGACCGACTGACTTTACCCCAACGGCCATCAGTTCTACGAGCAATGTGCCACGCCCATTGCCACTTCAGTTTACTAATCCTTTCAGCTATAACTAGGTATAACTTTAACCTATAACGCTTAACGCAGCTTCATGATACGACTTTGCCCCATAGACATGTCTCTTGCGAACACTTTGGAGCCTTGGTTCCGCTCAGTCGTTTCTTTAACACCGTTGGTGTTAAATGTATGTATATGGTGACGCAAGGACTTCCATATCCGTCTATTGAGCAGTAGTTACGCTTCAGCATCACCGGAGCACTGGAGTGTCATAGCGCGTCTTTCTGCCATGCCATGGTGAAGATCGTGAAAATCTGTGGGGGGGAGGTCTTTGTTCAGCAGTGGACGTCCGTTGGCTGATATGATGATTGATCGTTCATTTACCCTTATTAATAATAAATAAGAAGAGACAATACCAGGCCAGGCCCAGGGTGGCCTCAGTGTGATCTTACGAGGACCTGGAGCCCCCCTTCGGTGCCGAAGATGACCGCTGCAGTGGTTTTAGCCGGTAGGAGTCCGGCATACCCCTTCGCCCTTCCCCGGGGCGAAGGAAGTTCCATGTAGATTTTCCACTGGAGACCAATAAAAAAAAGGCCAGGCCCAGGGTGCAATTCAATCCACCAGGCCAATGTTGAAGGTTTAAAGCCTTTATTTCTGAACTGTAATAAATCTTGAACTGCTAAGAGATACTTTGACCGGGTATTCAAGCTTGCTGCCAGTTACATTAGCCCTTCTGCCACAACACATTCGTGCCATCTTAGTAACATAATCGGCTTTAGTTATACGGGATTTCTTTCATACCATACTTAATCTCTCGACTGTGAGGTGTTGATAACGTCAACCGATTGAATTATTTCGATTACTCAAAGTCAAATATTTTTATTTCAAATAAACCAAATATTGGCACTTTTGAAACGTCAGAATCTAAGTTCACGGTTCCAAATAGTTGATCTATGGAGAAGAGCCAACGTAACTTTTCCTCAACTGCTCACCGATCCATCGGTAACGTGGACAATTAAACGATCGATATCGATTAACGTAATCGATCGATCAGTATCTGCAACATCATCATTAACTACGGCTGCGGCAAGAGGCTGTTAGTGTATATTAAATTTAATCGAGTGTCAATCGCATGGCGAATACTCGCTCCTGATTTCACTATCGGATATTATGAAACCGGCTTATTTCATTCGCTTTTTTTAACATGTCATGTTTTTTAAACTAGTGGCAAAGGATATAAAATATGGCCACAAACTGCCTATTCAAAGTCGACCTTTAAATCGAAGTTAGCATTTGTATAAATGCGTGAGAGACTAATTAAGTTTATCAATAACTCTGAACAGATATGATCGATAAATCATTGCGGTGGTATCTAACGGGTTCATCGGAGGGCAGGAGTTTATAATTAAATAGATTATAATTGATCAAGGTTGCTCTTTCATTTGTTGCGAAGTTATCTCGGTTTTCTTTGATGATAGGTTATATAAATATGTGCCTGGAGCCCCCTTGATGCCGATTATTAGGAGGTTTTAGCCGGTAAGAGTCCAGTAATGCCCCTTCGTCCATCCCCGGGGCGGAGGAAGTTCATGTAGAACCTCCACTGGGTCCAAAAAAAAGATAATATTATGTGATGCATTCGTCCGTTTATGTTTTCGCGTAAGTCGTAACATGCTTGAGGGTATAAGATCTTTTAACGACTTAATTGCTTGGAAAATTGTGATTAAATATCGAATGTTACGCAATAACCATCGATATTATAATCTTCTATAGAACATAAGGTTTATAGTATTTAATAGAGATCTTGTAAAGAAATTAAGTCGTGGTACATAGGCTGCACTAAAAGTATCGGGAATGGAATATTTCCACTGTTCCTGTCATATTAAAATCTTTTTAATTGAAAACTCCTTGGTTTTACAAATCGAATACCATTTATTTATTTAAAAAAAGATTCACGGTCTTGTCACAAGGTTTTGTCAAACTTGTTTAGTCGTTGAGAAAATGGAATTGACTCGAGAAAATTCAAGAGCGATGATTTATTATGACTTTCGAAGTGGTTTAACACAAAAACAGTGTGTTGACCGGATGATTTCTGCATTTGGTGATGAAGCCCCATCCAAAACCACAATTTATCGCTGGTTTGCTGAATTTCAACGTGGACGTGTCAAGCTCAGTGATGATCCTCGTCAAGGTCGTCCAAAAACTGCAGTCACCCAAGAAAACATTGATGCTGTGCGTAAGCTGATTGAGGAAGGTCGACATGTGACATACCGCGAAATTCAGGCAACTTTAGACATTGGCATGAGTCAAATACAAATAATCTTGCATGAACAATTAGGTGTAAAAAAGTTGTTTTCCCGATGGATACCGCATTTGCTATGTGAAGAGCAAAAAGCGGCTCGCGTTACTTGGTGCGTCAGAACTCTCGAAAGATTCCACGCAGGATCCTCAAATGCTGTATACAACATCGTATCAGGTGACGAATCCTGGATATATGCGTACGAACCCGAAACAAAAAACCAGTCACGAGTTTGGGTGTTCGAAAATGAGTTAAAGCCAACAAAAATTGTTCGTTCACGGAGTGTTGCAAAAAAAATGGTGGCCACGTTTGTCTCCAAAACCGGCCATGTTACGACTATTCCTCTTGAGGTATTCCTCCTCCATCACGACAATGCGAGTTCTCACACCGCGCACAGAACACAAGAGTTTTTAGAGCAAGAAAACATAGAATTATTAGACCATCCGCCGTACAGCCCCGACCTAAGCCCTAATGATTTCTATACTTTCCCTAAAATAAAGAATAAATTGCGTGGACAGAGATTTTCGTCACCTAAAGAAGCTGTGGACGCCTACAAAACGGCCATTTTGGAGACCCCAACTTCCGAATGGAATGGTTGCTTCAATGATTGGTTCCATCGTATGGAAAAATGTGTCAAATTTCGCGGAGAATACTTCGAAAAGCAATAAATACATTTTTAAATATTAATGTTGTGTCACTTCCTTGATTCCCGAAATTTTCAGTGCCGCCCTCGTACATATTGCAGAAGTCCTAGCCCGGTAGGGTATTTCCCGCTGTCGTCATATAGCAGGGAACCTCGGGTCACGGGTGCGTGGATTGGGGAGACAGCGTGCTCATGCCGAGTGACCCCCGGGAAGACCGGTGTGCACGTGTGCGCGCTTCGGGGGATCCTTTACAGTCCCCTGAGAAGTGCCTGGGGTGCGGCCTTTTTACAGTCGCTCTCCTCCGCTAGAGGAGGTGACCGCCTTACAGACATCCCCTCCGAGATGTGCCTATAGGCGTGGCAGCAACCGGCGGCTCTAGTATGATCGTACGAGAACCTGGAGCTCCACTTCGGTGCCCAAGATGATCGCTCCGGTGGTTTTAGCCGACAGAAGTCTGGCATGCCCCTCCGCCCTTCCCAGGACACTATTAAAACTGACTAAATACTAATGTCTCGAGGTGGCGACCGCAGTTTGGTGCCACGCAGGAGCTGTCCTGGGTAGCATTACAATTGTTATGAGCAGGTGAAAGCTTACCGCCAGGCGAATGAAGTGCTCGTCTCGTCAAAGGTACAAAAAAGATTTATTGAAATGAAACAAGCCTCAATTTTGTGTTATCATAGTTTCAAGCTGAACAAAGTTTATACAGCGTTCTTCGTAGTACAAACAATTATTTCTTCTTCAACTCCAACCGTATAAATAAGAAAACCATTCCTTTCCGAGCATAGTCACTATTCTAACTCAACCTTCTGTCTCTGTCTTTCACCAATAAATTAAATGAAGCTCTCGTAAAACAAAGGTGACACGGGTGACATGTCCCGAATTCACTCAAGTTTTACAACTAGAATTAAGAGGATGCTCCTAATGTTTCTAATTTAGAGGACAATGATCTCTTACATTCCGAGCCTATGCAGATAGAATACGCTTAAAGTGAGTATGTCCAATTTGCGTGAACATGGAATTGTTCTTAGTCTAAATGTTTGGTACCCGTTTGGGTATTGTGTTTTCTGTCATTGTTGTTTAGGGCCTGTATTTGACGTAAGACTTTAATTTTGTACATGTATTTTTGTATTAAAAAAAACGTTGCCCTACACCAGGATTGCTCTGCTGAGTATATCAGCCACTGCACCAGCCGTGCCAGGCGCATGACTTGTAATTCCAAGCCCTAACTTCAAACTCAGAATTTATAATCATCCAACAAGATTTTATACCATCTCATAACGTTCCAACATAACGTTTCTTTGTTTCCGAACTACCTGCATCCAATTCCGATGACCTAACAAAACTCAAAAGCAAACAATCCTAACATGATTCAGGTATTATTTTCTTAACAAAGTTTACCACATTCATCATCATGCAGAGCGTGTTAAACAAATATGTAAACTCAACTGCCATTGTTCAGGTGTTTTGCACTCACTGACTCACAAACAGAATTTCCTGTAAGCGTATTGTGAAAGGCGTCTTACTATGAAAACTGAAGGCGGAGGTAGGGTTGTCACGTTCTAACAAACTTTTTTGCCTTAATTTTGTATTCTAGCAAATAGCGGCAATGTCATCCTGTCTTGGCAGACTAAATATATTAGGTTGATGACATACTACAATCCTCTCCCAACAGTCCCTGGTGGCGACCTTTTTACAGTCGCCTCTCCTCTGCTAGAGTGGATGACCGCTTTACAGTCATCCCCTCCGAGATGTGCCTAAAGGCGTGGCGTCAATGTGGCTCTAGTGTGATCTTACGAAGACCTGATAACCCCTTCGGTACTGAAGATGACCGCTTCAGTGGTTTTAGTCGGTAGGAGCCCGGCATGCCCCTTCGCCCTTCCCCGGGCTGAGGAAGTTCATGATTAATTTCCACAGGGCATCAATAAAAAAATGGTGGTGACGGACTGTAGCGTTAAAGGCCGTGAGGGTTAGCTATGAAGTTGCCAGCCTGCTTGCTCAGCGTGTTAAGTATTAGCAATATCTACATTTCGAGAGAACATTTATAATAGTCATATCGACGTATGTTGTGGTGGCCGGAGGTTTACGAACTCGCTTCTGGTGCCACGCCTATAGGCACATCTCTGAGAGGGTGACTGTAAAGCGGTTACCCTCTCGGGGGGATTGTAAAGGATTCCCCAAAGCGTCCCACTGCAGCACGTGACCACATGCGTGCTTCTCTTGGGTCGTTCGGTGTGGGCACGCAGATTCCCCAATCTACGCATCCGCGAACCCAGAGGTCCCCCGCCTTATAGTAACGGCAGGGGGTTTCAGGCGTATGAGAATTAGGTGCCAGGGCGGTTGTTACCCCGGCGCCGTCTCCTCCTTCTTCGAGTGGGATTGGCCCTCTCCCAATCCCGATGCGGGATAAAACCTGGCAAGTGACTTGAGACTTTTCAAGACACTGACTTTAGCGGCGAAGGCAAACATCGAAAGGAAAATTTGATCTGTATGTTCTGAAATTGCTAACACGCATGGAGCAAGCGTGGTGATAAATACTCGTTCCTTTTCTGTATGAGGAGAGTGGGCAGTTCCACGTGTCGTTATGAGGGAATGTATGGGAGAACCTGTTTTTCAACTACGACGTTAAGTTTGGTCTTGGGGTAAATTATTATTGGTACAAGACAGAATTCAACAATAGACAATATATTCAGCAATTTCCTTCTACAATCTGGGTAGCATACATATTATTTTTATTAATTCAACAAACATGGTTAAAACCATATTCATCGCACGGAACCCTCTTCACGCGAGTTCCTCTGGCACTTGTACGGTTTTTTTTGACAGACATGACGGACAGCCTACTGCCAACCTAATGATAGCTTACAGCAATAAACTAGCAATTGAAGAAGCAACGCTCTTCCGCTAAAAAACAAAACTCAAGTAGGTACTTCAAATAGGTTTTATAACTTGTCAGTTCACCACGAAAAGCTTTTCAAAGTCAAAGATTTTTATTTCAAATAAACCAACTATTGGCACTTATGTTGCACGGTTCCAAATAGTTGATCTCGTGGAGAAGAGCCGCCAAGAAAGTCCATGGATACTCTTTTAAAATAATTGAGATTACAGTGTTGATTGATACACATTATTGTAAAACATATCCCGAGAAAAATGTAGGACAATGTGTAAAGATGGAACATACCACACCACCGTGGCAGTTAACGGCTGACCAGTCCCAACAGACGGCACCCGTTCACGAGCATGACGCGTGCATCGGCGTCGCTTAGCTCAACCATATTGTAGGGAACCGAACGACCCGATACACAACGCCACCGCCAGCAAAACATTTCAGTGAGCATGACAGACCAATACAGCCAGGCAAAAGACAATCAATATTGGTACTAAAAATAACATCAATGGCTACATGATTCTCACACATTAACAGTTTCGTATGAATACTTTCACTGTAAAACGAAAGCAAGTACGTACCCCGGCCCCTTTGTTCCAGATTGTATTAGGCTAAAAGCCTCAAATGGATGATTCAAGCAGCTGAGGCATGCGCACACCCCTTTTTATAATGTCAAAATGTTCAGTTTAAAGCTGTGCCAGTTCAGCTTCTGTACTAAAACATCATCATCATTTCAGCCAGAAGACGTCCATTACTGAACAAAGGCATCCCCAATAGATTTCCTCAGTAATTGTGCCATCATCTTGGGGACAATTTGCCAGGCGCTTTGCAGGCGGGTTGGTGAACGCAATATGGCTACTGTTCCACAGAAGCGATGCTGCTACCTATACATTTGGATTAGAGTCCCCTTTTACGACCTCCACGGTAGGAAATGGAGTGGTGATATATTCTTAATCCGGACACCACACGGATTGTTTGAACTGTTAATAATATAATGAATAAATAATTGTCCGTTTGTCTGATTACTATCCAACCGGAAGTTATAAAAGTTGTAAAATGGGACTTCACTATGGAAATAAAAATGTAATGTATCAATATATTTAAAAAATATGGCGTACGCAGTTGTGGATCATTTGCTCCGAATAAAATGCCTGCACAAATAAGTTTAAAGTTCGCATTTTATTGTGCTAATTACTCTATAGATTGCCATAAAAACAATGTATTAATTGGGATTTGTAAAACATACACAATTTGGAAAAAAAGACCGAACCCTGAGTTTCTATCGGCATTTCTTCTCAGAGGTTGTCATGTAGTGAAATGCCCTCCGTCGTTTCAATTATGACATGTAAAAGTGTCTGCTATGACCTAATTAATAAATAAACGATTCTATTCTATATTGCTAGTATGACTGAATCTTACGTAATGGTTTGTGTTGTTTTTTTTTAAATTTAGCAACCCTAGACGGAGGTCACAACAAAAGCGTCTCGCGGTTCGAATAGCTCAATACTAGTTATTAAAGCTGAAAGGAGAAATGGGGGTCGAGCAGTACGTGTACTTAACCTTTGAATAGGGGTAACGAACTAACTGACTACTAACTGAACGTATTTAGAGTTAAATTAACTTGTAGTGTTGCTGCTAATGGAGAAAAATAGTAGCTGATACATCTCACTATTGTTTAGTGTGAATGTATATATAGAGGCGCTCATAGCTAATCGATCGGAGAAGTCGGCACGGTTGGTGCAGTGGCTGATACAGTCGGCTGCTGCGCTCCGGGTCGTGGGATCGATTCCCGCACGGAACAGATAATTGTTTGATCTGCAGGTAGTTGTTCCGGGTCTGGGTGTATTGTATGTGGAATTCATGTCTGTAAACGCACCCACGACACAGGAGAAATCACAGTGAGGGGCAATGTTTCAACTGAGGGTCTCCGAGCTTCGGAGGGCACGTAAAATCGTCCGCCGTGGTTATTGTCATTAGACGGCAGTCGTTAAGCCAAGTTGGAAGCCTTTAAGCGGCCAAACCAAGTGCAGTCCGTCGCCCGAACAGAACAAGAACAAGCCTGAGACGGCGGCACGTGTGTTCTACGCGCGCCTCTCTATACACATACATGTGCGCCAGCCAGGTCGCAGAGACGGGGCCCGTCAAACAATGACAGATCGATACCTGCCGGGGGTGCGGTCTGATGTTGACAAAATGTACACCTCACCGCGTGTGGGGTGTTCATGTTGTCTAAGGTCCGTATTATACACACCGAGAATCAAAACTCAAGTACAATTTGAGCCGACATTGCTTTAATGAAATGTTAACCCTACGTAATAGGTGCAGCATTTATATTCAATTGATGCAATCTCGACTCAACTTCTACTAGTTTTGATTCTGAATCTGTAATACGGATCTAAGAAGAGTATGTCGAGATGATGGGTAGCAGTTACGTATAGGGACGTGTGGCGTTAATTTTTATCATTTCTTATCTGCACATGCGGTTTTCACATACTGTCCAGCAAAACGGGCGGATGACGGCATCTACTATCTTCTATCTATAGATATATAATTTAATAATGATTTTTTCTATATTTGATTATCCCGTATGCGTTCCTATACCATTCACCCGTTTGAGTTGAAACTTTGAACTGTTGCTATCGTGCGTAAGAGGTTCTTATATAAAAAACGAAAACAATTGAAAGAGGCATTGCAACGGCTTTAGTAAGTACTTATAACGGACTTTTAAGGAATATAATAATATGTAAACCGCTTATCAGATGAATCTGAAGTTACCGACGACGACTACCTTGGGCTAAATATATTAAATTAAAAAAAAAAACTGTCTGCAGTTCATGCTTTGCCAAATTCAAATCTGACTTTTGTAGAAGACTGAAACATGTCCAGAACCCTGTGTGGAATAGTTGAAGATGTTCAACACCTTCTAACCGGGTGTGTACGGTTTCAATCTGGAAGGAATTCTTTTGTGGGTTTGAACAGACTAAATGCCGGAATGTTTCATCAAATACTTGCCAAACCAACATCTGAAGAAGCAAAGACCTTGTTCGAATTTTAAGCTATGTTGTAGTCATAAAAGCATATACAAGTATGTATCAAAGTCCCGAAATTAAATGAAGAAAGAAAAAAGTCCAGAACAAGCACTGTTCACACTTCAATCATTTTTATTCACAATATTTACAAAAAAAAACAGCCTTTATCAGTAAAAAGGTTCTCCCACAAGATTAAGAGCCAAGTTAAGATAAAAAAGAGCTGTCATCACAAAGTATACCAGTGCATTACCAATTCAAAATATTGAAGTTTGAAAGTCTAATAAAGACATTATTATACAGACGTCTGTTGTTTACTTTACTTTATGGAAATGTTTGCCAGGACGCGTTACCAAGCGCCACGGTCCTGAGGTGGCTGGACTGAATCTTTGCAAGTCTTATTCTCTGCGGTCACCAGTTTTGTGAGCTTCAAAGAGTTCGTCAAGAGTTCTTTTGACAGAAATTTCTACTATGCGCTTTGGTTGTCCTTTTATCATCATCGTCATATCAACCAGTGATGACATATGAAATAGAGACGTGGACACTCACTATGAGCCTCACAAGAAAGCTCAAGGTTACTCAGCTATCGAGAGAGCTATGCTTGGTATTGCTCTACGAGATCGAAACAGAAATGAGGAGATCCGTAGAAGAATTTAAGTTGCCGACATAGCTGAAAGGATTAGTAAACTGAAGTGGCACTGGGCGGGGCACATTGCTCGTAGAACTGATAGCCGTTGGGGCAATAAGGTTCTCGAGTGGAGACCGTGCCAATGAGTGGACAGAAGACCTGGTGAAGGTCGCTGAGACTGGCATGTAACCGCTCATTGCGGAAATCTAAGGGGGAGGCCTTTGTTTAGCAGTGGAAGTCCTTTGGCTGATATGATGATGATATCATGCATGCATGACTGTCAGAAAAGCAAGTGTTACATAATATCCTGTTCCGCTGTGGACTTTTGCGGACTGACTGATGTCTCTATACTTACAAACCTCAATCGAAAAGTACCTAAGAACAGTTAGCCTTATTTATCACTTTATGACACAGATAATACACATTGAAAGAAAAGGTTATCTTCAATTCCAGGCCGCCCAGAGATATAAGAGTATTTTTGGACTGAAATCAATAAAGGGTACGCTATATTTGGATGAGTCACAAAGCAGACTATCTAATGTTAAAATCAATACAATGGCGTCGAGGCGATTATAATAGCTTTGGAGGCTTCGTTGGAGGTTCTAAAATGATGCAATGTTATATTAAAGGAATATTTTAAGTGTCGTCATATCGGCCATGCAACGTCCACTGCTGAACTAAGGCCCATAGATTTCGACAATTGTGTCATCATATTGGGGGAATTTGCCAGTATTCACCACGCTTGGCAGGCGGGTTGGTGAGCCTAGTATGGCTACCGTTTCACAGAAGGGACGTTGCTGCCCATCCCTCTGGTTTAGATTCCCTTAGTCGCCTTTTACGACATCCACGGGACGACATGGAGTGGTGCTATATTCTTAATCCGGACATCACACGGAAATTTATTTTAAGTGTAAAGATATCAATGCCGAATTTTTCATTTCTTGGTATTCTCATTTAAGATTTCAAAATGCACCCCATGCGTTCTACTAACCGCCACTACGTCACTCACTAAGGCTGTTGCTGAAAGTCAGCGCTGATGGCTCGTTGTGTATTATGCTGAGCATCAACCTATGTTTTGCGAAGATGCGACGCACAATTTCCCTATGACTGTAACTTATTATGTAACCCTGTAGTGTTCTGTAGGCATTGTTTTATTTTGGTTTTTGTTTCTGGTTTTCGACCACTGACAAAAATGTGTACTCTTTGCTCAAAATAAATTGTTGTTACCAAGTCTTTTGGCCATTTTGTCAAAATATAGTAACAGTGTTGCCAGCGCGGATACGCGTTTGGTTTCATTCAGTGTTCGTTTTAAAGCGTTAAATTATCCTAATGAAGTTTCGATTTTAGCTATGTAGTTAGTTATGCCATATGTGGAATTTTTATCTTGGAATCTGTACTTGTGCGTCGAAGTTCGCCGCAAAAATAAACTGTTTTTCTTTCTTTCTTTCATTTAGAACAGGGCAGAGGAAAGTGGAATAATCGACAGTATTGATAATCCTTCTGTTTTCGTGTGTTTAGTGGCCAACCTTGTGTCAGAGTTGTTAAAGCCGCCCAAATCTGAATTAGCTTGATCACTGCCGTCTAATGACAACAACCGGGACCAACGATTTTACGTGACCTTCGAAGCCAGTTCAAATACCAATTTGCGGTCACCCATCTGACCCCGCTGAGCGTTGCTTGACCTTAACGACTGTTTATCGATTAGAAGTTCTATTGGCTATGAGCACTTTAGTGTTGATAGTAATGGAAGTACATTATGTCCTACTCTGGATAGAACCGTGATTAAAGAGCCCATCCATATTCGAAGGCTATCTTAATCAGCCCATTACTGTCTAAAGTAATGGGCAATGGCACGGGTCTTTTCTCATGATGAGACAGGTTAGGCCTTGGTCCACCACGCTGGTCTAGTGCAGGTTGGCGGACAACACACACCATTGAGAATTAACTATGAAAAGAAACTCACATTCTTATGTTGCATTATGTCTCATTATGCAATAAATGCTTTGATTTTGAATTTGAAGCTCTTAAGTTTCTGTAGCTGACATTTCAATTAACATTTACTGCAATTAAGTATATGTACAACTAAGTAATTATGTCAAGAGACAGATCTTATACTTTTATCATTTACCCATTTTTCGAGCTGTCTCCCTTTTCCAATTTGTTTCAAGTGAATTAAAACTGTTTTATCACTCGCATCGAAGCCTGCCGGTAACTCTGACGTGGTTTGCGATGGATTGGCTTTCACGGCCACTTTTAATTCTTTGCTATAATTTTTTATTTTTTTTTATTTAGCATTGCCAACAGCTATTACATTTTTCTTAACAATTAGGTTCACATGGCACGACTTACGAGCTTAATGCATGGCCAATTATAGGCAAACACCACATGCAATAAATATATCTATATTGACTTGGGTCTCCGGACGTCCACGGGGTTCGTTTTCTAGGTCAACATTTTCATGCTCTAGTGTGGTCCTCGAGCCCCCTTAGGCGCCGAAGATGACTGCCCCAGTGGTTTTAGCCAGTAGGAGTCCGGCATGCCTCTTCGCCCTTCCCCAGGGCGGAGGATATTCATTCCACTTTCCACTGGGACTAAAAAATGGTCAACATTTCCATACCGAAAACGTTGGAAAAAACCGTGATTTTTTTTGCAGTAGCTGCCCCGTACAATTTAATCCTTTGTACTGTTTCTGCAGCGCTGGTGCCACGGTGGAACTCGTATTCGTAAATAACGTGTGTTTTTTTTTTTCAAAGAAAAATCGAATTACCTGAACACAAATTAATAACAAAATTCGAAACAAATACTCGAGCTTAATTTAATATAAGTTTGAATTTGGAATTCCCAACTAAACGCCAGATAATTGACCAAACTGGCCAGTTCGACAAAACGACAATATTTGTGGGTGGAGCAAAGGTTTTATAACGAGTCCAAACCTGTGTTTCCATGGCAACATTCGCAAAATTACATAGATTGAATTTGCTTGAACATGTTTATCTATTTCAGTTCTCGTTTAAAGGCTTTACGATCTGTTTACAATCAATTCTGAATTTAGCTTGCAAATATTTTGAAAACCAAATTAAACATTCTCTGGAGTCTGGACTGGACTTGTTAATGGTTCCTTAGTTTTATTTTTTTTCCACCTTTTCTACCACTCAGTTTCGATCTGCTACTGATCATCCTAAACTAGATTTAAAATGGGAAAGAGGTGCGTGTTTTATCATAAAGACTGGAGAAATTTTCGGTTGTACACATAAACCATTACACACCGTAGATGTCCACTATTGAACATAATCATTAAAATGAGCTGTCATATAGGATATTGCCCCTATTACCATAGTTGAGACGGGAAGGCGGTGATTGTAGTACCTATACTGCTATTAGCACACGGGAGGGAGCTGCTGTTCGTCGTAGTGAGTGAACCTTTAGTCTCCTTTTATGGCATCCATGGGTGAATAGGCCCTTAGCCTTGTCTGATACCCGCCCCTTTCTTACAGTCTTATTATCAATAAGTGTACTAAAGTAGACGGCATACGTGTACGTATACGTGTTGACGAAGCAAGCTCATCGGGCCTTTATATCTAAACATCACTCACTGATTTTGGTTGTCCCAAATTTTGCCGGCCCACAAATTGTGCCACCTTAGCTCTCCAGGGCCAGGGCTTCGCGGGCCTAAGCATTAATCCACCCCTGAGATTGGTAAGCGGATTGCTAAACAAAGTAAAGACACTATAGTAACTAACAGAGGGCATTTCCGAGAACCATATTAACACACGGAAGAATGTTGCTACCCATCTTCGTAAGTAGTTAATAAGTTCCGTGTGGGGACTGACTACCCATCTCTAGTCACGGGTGTTGTAAAAGGCGAGTAAGGGTCAGTTCACACCAAGATGCGACGAGGCGCGCAAATGCTTGGAGAAGCACGTGAACACGCGCTGCGTAAAGCGGCGCTGTGAGGTGCATTGGGACGCCGCGGAGCGTAAGTATCACCTTGGCGCGCGTGTAGTTATAGTGGGATGGCGCGTATCTCGTATAATGTCTCAAGTATCTGAGCGCCAGTGTGTGTGTTACCAGTGATGATATATGGAACAGAGACGTGGTCACTCACTATGGGCCTCATAAGAAAACTTAAGGTCACTCAGCGAGCTATGAAGAGAGCTATGCTTGGTATTCTACGAGATCGAAATGAGGAGATCCGTAGAAGAACTAAAGTTGCCGACATAGCTGAAAGGATTAGTAAACTGGAGTGGTAATGGGCGGGGCACATTGCTCGTAGAACTGATGGCCGTTGGAGTCAAAAAGGTTCCGGAGTGGACTGAGAACGTAAGTTTGTACGCACATTATTGAAATATTCACCGTGTTATTTTAAGTACATAGACTTCTTATAGATTTTCCTGTAATCCATAGGTAAAGAGCTATACCAAGATATTTTTCAGAATTTTAGGCTTAGTAGTTTCGGAGATAAGTTGTGGGGAATGGTCAATGTTCGTATATTTTCTTAAACATTAAACTATATATTTTAAAATAAATACATTTGAGACCCCCATAACAAGCCCTTCCATTTCATATGTTCCATGGTACAGTTTGCAAAACTTAGTTCTTTAATTTTCTGTATTGTCCCCCAAAAAGGACCCTCATATTCAAAATTCATTTATTTACGTTACACAATGTTTGGGTTGCAGAAATCCATACGTGTGCCAAATTTCAACTTAATCGGTCTTGTAGTTTCGGAACAAATGGGCTGTGACAGACATACAGACACACGAGTGATGCTACAAGGGTTCCGCCGTTTTTTCCTTCGGACGTTCGGAACCCTAATATCCCTGTTACCGTGTGTGTGTTCAGTAGGAGAAGACTACAGACTCATTTAACTGTGAAACCCGTCACTCTTTATTCGCCTTTGCCATTTATTGAAGCTCTAGATAGTATAGTGACCCTAAGCCTATAATGTAACATTTATATAATTCAAAGGGAACCCACACTTTAGAACATAACATATATTCTGGGAAGAAAATTTTTGTACTTTTAATATTATAACTTATCAGTAAAACTATTTTATTCAGACAAAATAATATTTTCTAGATTATTTTCTATTTAGAAAAAAAAATGTTTAAAAGTTAAACGTTTTTTATTGGTTTCTCCACAAAGTCACTGAAGACATAACATTAAGCGCATGGTCAGTTTTAAAATCTTAGCGGCATGCGTAGGATGCTCGCTAGTGAGTCAGTGAGGTAAAGTCTAGAGGCCGTAGGTTCAAGGCCTGCGTGCGATATTTCATTGTACCTGTTTAGATCGCGGTTTCGCCCGCAATGCGCTATTTGCGTGGAATTAGAATTTGTAATCAACCAGTATATAAGTTGTATTTATTTTAACTTCATAAAATATATTTATAATATAATTAAATAAGATAATAAATATGAGTATTGCTACATTTTTTATATTTAATCATCATATCAGCCAAAGGATGTCCACTCAATAATTTCCACAATTGTGTCGTTATTTTGGGCGGAATTTGTAAGTACTCACCAAGGTTGGCAGGCGGGTTGGTGGGCGCGATTGCCTTCTATTCCACGGAAGGGTCATTCCTCTGGCTTAGAGTCCCTGAGTCGCCTTTTACGACATCCATGGGAGGAGATGGAGTAGTGCTATATTCTTAATCTGGACACCACACAGAATATAATCTTATATCTTTAAATGAGCAATTCTTGTATATATATAATTGGAATCTCGGAATCGGCTCCAACGATTTTCATAAATTTTTGTATATAGGGGGTTTCGGGGGCGATAAATCGATCTAGCTAGGAATCATTTTTAGAAAATGTCATTTTATAGGCGTTTGAGTAGTCTCAACTGAAAAATATGACTCTTCCTGACATCTATTGGCGAATAATAATACTATTTTTGTGAGCAACTAATTGCTTTAACGACACAACAGCAGATGGCGCTGTTAAGTAACACGAAAATACCGAGCTAAGCTCGGTCATCCAGGTATATATATAATATGTGATGTCACCAAATAATACCTTGGGTTACATTATTGCAATTCTCGTCGCGATCTCTAATTTTTTGAAAATATAGTGCAGCTCGAATTGCTCGCTGATAATTTAGCTTATTAAAAGTGAAAGAATGATTTAAATCGGTTAATTAAGAAGTATTTGAGTTTATCCATTATAAACACATGTACTATAAAACAAATCTTTCCTCTTCATAATATTAGTATAGATTATTACTAACAATGTACGATCACACGTAGCAAAATTATCAATTATCTGAAAATAAACACCTAACTTGATAATAAATAACTTCATGCGTGATCAGAATAGTTTGGTTGAAAATTTTCACAGTATGGATTTTTTGGGGTGTAATATATCATACAAGTGTGTGTTCCGCGAGGAGTTCGAATCGGCGACACGTATTGCAGAAAGCTTATCGCTTTGCTACTGCACTAACCGTGTCTTTAATTCATGTAGGTATAAAATAATATTTTTTTGACGCGAAGAATTCGTCACCGACATCGCGGAGGCCCATCGCCGCGACAATACCTCTCCGTTCAAGTAGTAATACTTCTCCCCCAACCCGTTCCTTGCTCCTAACACAAATGAAATAAAACTGATCCAGCTGTCCCCAAAACAATAGCTCTTTATCCCCAGCAACGCCCGAAGCCGAGGTTCGTGTCCCGCAGGGGGCGCCCTTAGCGGAAGTATCTTAGATTTTAATATGAATTTTAAGCCTGGCTGCAGGCCTTTTCTGGCTTCGGCGGAAATGCCCGGTTGAGCAGCTACATTTGTCGAAAATGTCTGCGAAAAAAAAAAAAAACGATTTACCAATAGCCGGAGGTTTGGGATGCGCTCACGCATTCACTGCAGCCTCGGTAAATTTTAGTCTGGCGGGTGGCCAGCTTTACAATCCTCTATGGATAAATCGCACTTTCATAGTACATTCAATAAAGCCTAGATACAATATGACATATTATTTATCTAATGAATATATTTTCGTTATTTTGTTACTCATAAAACTTACTCATCATGTCTGAATCATAAAATTTTCCTGTGTTATCTTTTCACGATTTGTACGTTGGCACAACATACTAAAAAGTATTTATTGTTTTTATGTTATGGAATACGTTGCTTAGTTTCCTATTTTAAAAAGACAAGTAACAGTTCAAAATTAGAACAGTGTCCATCATCATCGTCATCATTTCAGCCGAAAGACGTCTCTACTACTGGACATCATCATATCAACAAAAAGACTCTTCTACTGAACAAAGGCCTCCCACATAGATTTCCACAATAATGTTATCGTTTTAAGGGGGATTTTGCCAGTCACCACGTTTGGCAGGCGGGTTGGTAAGCGCTAAACGGCTGCTGTTCCAAAAAAGGAACGCTGCCGCCCACCCTTCTAATTTAGTTTCTTAGTCTCTTAGTCGCCTTTTATGAGCTCTCGACTGTTACGGCTTCCACGGGAGAAGACCGAGTGGTGCTATATTCTTAATCCCGATACCACACTGCAGTGCGGAGCAGCGCCCGATAAAATGTAATAGGTTCGACCCTATGACATTGGGCTTTATGACATCACAATCTGTTTGCCCAAATATACTGAATGCTGCTTCCAAACTAACCACATGAATATCAGTATTTTACACGGAGCAGCTTCCATCTGTCGTTATTTAGTCAAAATTCTGGTACGTTTTTCATTTTCTTTCTTTTTAAATTTATTCATACGTTGCCCAACACTAGGATTTCTCCTGTGTCGTGGTCGTTTACCGACACACATACACACGCACGCACACACAATTCTTCTTCTTCTTCTTCTTCCAACCAGTCAGGTGGCTTTAGGTGCGGCCTTGATATCTTGATATATTTCTGTGGGCATACGCCTCCGCCTTTCCCAGGAGAGGCGGAAGTTCATGTTGGATTATCAACGGGTGAAAAAAAGTAACAACTGTGACGATATAATGCTGTCATGTTATCGAGCATGTTATCTATATTCAACTATACCGTGAAGTTAGTCCACCTCCACGAGGAAATGTTAAGATATTTTTACCAAGGTTGTTAAACAAAAGTATTTCACGATGGTTTTCACTGTCTATACCGAGTTAACCCATTTACATAATGAACTACACAATAACGAGTGTTTAACATGTACCCTGCGTACTTGAGTTTTAACTTATGAAAAAGAATTTTGCATTGAAATATCATAAAAGACTTTTCCGTTTATCTGTTAACGACTTGAGCTAGATTCTATAGCTGTTTAGCGGTTCTGAGTATTCAATGTGGTCTACGTCTCCTGTCCGTGTGGTGTCCGGATAAAGATGGCGCCACTTCATCACCTCGCGTGGATATCGTAAAAGGGACTAAAGCAGAGGGATGGGTAGCAGCGTCTCTTCTGTAGAACAGTAGCTATTCTGCGCTCACCAATTGCCTGCCAAGCGTGGGTGAGTACGCCCATATTCCCCCCTAAATGACGACACACAGTATGTTACCGGTCGTTATTCAGCAGCGGACGTCTTCTGGCTGATATGATGAACGTGGTCTATGAAAATGTCCTGCTGACAGGTAAGTCAGTTCACTCGGCTCCCGATAATAAGGTTGAGTAACATGATGATGTATTCATGCGTGTCGGCCAATAGGACCCGTTAGCTTAAAATGACAATAGATATTTCCTCAAAAGGCCCGTTCTAGGCGTTGCCGTTCATTGTATTTTTATTGTAATTTTTGTTCTAGAATGTGGCTGGACTAAAAACGTTTATTTGGGTTTGTTTTGGCATGTTATTTTAAGTCAGATGGGAAACGCCGCCGCCACTTAGACCTTAAAATTACTCGAAAAAGTGTTCCTTGTGCAATAACCAGCTTTGGACTTCGTCTGCGACGCAACCAAACCAAACCCTCGCCGGACTTTAATAGTGATATAAAAGTGTCCTATATCCTATTCTTCAATATATATTATCGATTAAATTGAAGGTGAAGGTCGCTGGATGAGAGCGGCATGTAACCGCTCGTTGTGGTAATATAAGGGGGAGCCCTATGTTCAGCAGTGGACGTCCGTTGGGTGATATGATGATTATGAAGAGTCAATTACATTTATTGCCGTGGTGGTGCTGGCTCAGAATACCACCACCCCGTCTCCTGCCGGGTGTCGTACAAGTCGACTAAGGGATTAACCGGAGGATGGGCAGCAGCGTCCTTCGAATAAATTAACAACTCAATCGACCGATCGCCGCCGAACCCGCCTGCCAAGCGTGGCTATTATGGCAAAACCCCCCAAGATATCTGTCGTTGTGGTGATCTTTGAGGGAGGCCTATATCCAGCAGTGGACTTTATTGGGCCGAAATGATGATGATGATGAATTACATTTGAGTATGTTATGTATAAATAATTTTGATATTCCTTCTTTCTGTTATGCTTGTATATTTGTAACTTTTACGTCTTTATAATGACTTTAAATATTAAACATTTATTTCGCTAAAACGATGGATACAGACAGATGGATATATAATCTTAAATAGTTTCCACGTATTTTACCACTAGTGGAACTCAAAAAGTGTATAACTTTAATTATTACAGTCAGGATACCAATACAATTTCAACAAAATAATAAAAATATTTGAGACATTACATAATACAACGGATATCTAGTTATAAATCATACCATACATTTGCAAAGAAAGTCCAATAACAGATAAATAATTAAGTATTACATACAGTGGTCAAAGAAATCTTTTAGACTATATATAAAAAGCATTGCTTTAACCTTTTTACCGACTTCAAAAAGGAGGAGGTTCTCAATTCGATGCGTTTTTTTTATGTATGTACACCGATCTTCTCACATAACTTTATGCTAATATATTGCAATGTATGTAACATTTTAAAATTATGTTAAAAGAGTGACTATGGAGTTTCTTGCCGGTTCTTCTCCATAGGACCAACTTCTTGGAACCGTGCAACTACATTCTGACTATTCATAAGCGCCCGTAAATGGTTTATATGAATAAAAATCTTTTGAATTTGAATTTGATTACTCCGAGATTTGTAGACCGATTTGAGCGATTCTTTTTTTAATAGATGCAGAATGCTTTCGAATTGGTCCCATATAAATTCATTACATTTGATTGAGTAGTTTTTTAACCAGCTTTAATAAATAGGTTTAATTTGACTGCGCTTACCTAATTCCGTGTGGTGTCCGGATTAAGAATATAGCACCACTCCATCTCCTCCCGTGGATGTCGTAAAAGGCGACTAAGGGAAACTAAACCAGAGGGATGGGCAGCAGCGTCCCTTTTGTTAAACTGTAGCCATACTGCGCTCACCAACCCGCCTGCCAAGCATGGTGAGTATTGGCAAATACCCCCCAGAATGATGACACAGTTGTGAAAATCTATGGGGGAGGCCTTTGTTCAGCAGTGGACGTATAAATGGCCGATTTATATATTATACCTAGTTTCGAGTCTTAGAATCATGTTTAGTTTTAGATACGGATACCAAATTGGGAAAAGTTCTTACATTTATTTAGACTAAAAAGAAACAAATAAAACGTTTTAACAAAAAAATACCGACTTCAAAATTCTATAGGATATTAAAACTACTAAAAAGAAAAAACTAACTTCATTTATGAAGTCGGGCGGGGCCCATTGATATAACTCGTTGGTCTGCATGAAACATGTATGGGGCATACCTGACAACCCTGCAAAGTGTTCGAAACGTCAGAAAAATCAATAATACACGCGATTTTATCCGTTTAAAATTGTTTTATTATAATGTGTAATAATCGCGAAAACCCAAGACATTACTAAGTTTTATTTTCATACGCATTAATGGTAGCTCTCGGATTTGTTTTGCCAGTTTATTAAAAACCTTTATGCACATTATAAGGGAATTGCTTTGGAATATGGTGGTTCTATAAATACTTAATACTTACAATATATTGGTGATGATGATGATTTATCTAAGCTCCTATCGAAAGACCAGCACAATTCTGGGATCGGGCCGTTTTCTGATGTCGCACACAAAAAAGCTGATATTATATTTTCTTTTACGAGTTGTTATTTATAATCTGCCGTGTGGTGCCGGCTAAGAGTACTAGTTAGTCTTAGTTATCTAAGACACGGTTATTGGTGAAATAAATCATCGCGAGAAAACCTGGATCTAATGATCTGAAATCGCCAACCCGCAGTAAGGCCGATAGTATGATATACTAGCTGGGCCCCGCGGTTTCACCAGCCGTTTAGTTTAAAAGAAGTCTGATTATTTATAAATAACTTAGGAGTTCTTCGGCATAGACAGTTGACATAGAGTATAATATTGGATTTCATGGGTTTAAATTTATTGCGCGGAAATTTAATTCTTTTCATATTAAAAAGTAGCATAAGTTACTTTTTTAAACTTTGCCCCACACTAGAATTTCTCCTGTGTCGTGGGTGCGTTTACAGACATATATTCCACACACAATACACCCAGACCTGGAACAACTACCTGCAGGTCATACAAATATGTGTTCCGTGCGGGAATCGAACCCACGACCCAGAGCGCAGCAACCTACTGTATCAGCCACTGCACCAACTATGCCATCGTTCTTATAACAGCAGCGATCTGCCGGTGAAAGTCAAAATCGGTCCAGCCGTTTCGGAGATTAGTTGGAACAAACAGACAGTCGGACAAAAAATTTAAAATTAGTTTCTTTGTTTCAGGAACCGTATATACTTTCTTAAGCATTTAGTTAAAATCTGTTATTTTGAGATCACAAACAGACACTTAAATTTTATTTATTTTTGTATATATTTAGGCCACCGGTGCCTCCATTGTGTCACGTTTATTTTTGGCACAGCGGATCCGCTCTTATCGATTTTGCCTACCCGTCTAGGAGACCTAGTTTTTCTTCCCTTGTATGTTGGTATTAATCTTGTGAAATACTTCATTCCAGTACTTCTTAGAATTGAGTCTGCTTTTGGCCCATGATCAGGCAACTCTTGTAATGGCAGTAATATGCTGTGAGCTTATTTATGTTATTGAGATTGTAATCAAGTCCACACGCACATTAGCCCGTTAACATCCTGCCCACTGGTGAACATCGGCCACTCGGATCACTATAGTGAGCGACCATAGGGGATATATAACGTTGCTGCTCATCCGGTTGATATCAACCTTTAGACGCATTTTACACACCCATAGGTACACAGTAGTGGCCGATTCTTTACCGAAAACCACACGGAACTATGATCAGCTCTATAGTACGTTAATTGTGGAGAACTGATTAGGTACGCATTGTTGTCTGCATTTTATTTTATTAATCACGATCTATGATCATCATTTCGGCCTAATGAAGTCCACTGTTGGACACAGGCCTCCCCCAAAGATCATCACAACCACCGATATGGATGTGTTTTGAGCTCATTGGGGGGTTTTGCCATAATCGCCACGCTTGGCAGGCGGGTTGGCGATCGTAGTTGAGTTGTTAATGTACTCGAAGGTCGCTGCTGCCCATCCTCCGGCTAATCCCTTAGTCGACTTTTACGACACCCATGGGGGGAGATGGGGTGGTGGCATTCTGAGCCGGCACCACACGGTTATTCATAAATATTTCACATTTGCATGTTTTAGCTTATAAAAGCAACTTATTAATAGCTTAAATAACTATGCCGAATTATTGGGAAGCACCCATTTTTCATTTAATTAGCGAATGCGATCTTGAAATAAAGATAATGAGGATCCCCCAAGACAAGAAAAGGTGGCGGGGCCCGTTACCCTGAAGTCTCCAGCTCCCGTGGGTGCGATGAATACGCGTGCGATTCTGCACCCCCGGCGAAAAGTAGATCGAAGGAACTCCGCGGTGAGTATCGTTTGTAAGAGTACAATAGTAGAGGCACTCCCTTCGGCTCTTGCCCTCACCTTTAATGGCTTTATCCCCTCCGTGATGTGCCTAAAGGCGTGGCACTAATGGGTGGCTCTAGATGGAAGTGTTTTGAGTACCTGGATGGCGGTGCCGAAGATGACCACTTCGGTGGTTTTAGCTGGCAGGAGCCTAGCATGCCCCTCCGCCCATCGCAGGGGCGGAGGAAGTACATGAAATATTTCCACCAGGTCATTTAGAAAAAAGGTTCATATATACTTTATGCTACATCGATACACTCTCAAGTCTGGTGGAATCATCTTCGCTCTATTAATTGTTGAGGTCTTTTTGCCGGTTCGCCAGTCGTCTATACCAGGGGTCGGCAACCTGCGGCTCGCGAGCCCCATGCGGCTCTTTGGATGTGAAGCTGCGGATCTTTAGTTCCATACGCAAATATAGTTTATTTAAAAAAACATTTAACGAGGATTAGGCACCATTGCTATCTCTCAGCCACTTGTACTCGCGTTTTACCGCATCCCTCCCCCGCGACACGCGTCGTCACTGTCGTCAGTCCGTCAGAAATTTTAGTGGCTCTTTAAAAGCTTTGAAATTCTGTAAATTGTAATTATTGACTCTTCCGACTCAAAAGGTTGCCGACCCCTAGTCTATACCATTCAAGTAACTTTCTCCAATGATTTTAATAAGGTATTGTGTTTATACTTTCCGATGCCGCTTGTTGTGTGTATTGAAACCTTGCTTTTCATTATAATGCATTTATGCTTATAAAGCTGGTTAAGTATCGTGAAGTTAGACACTTCCGCTTCCAATTGGCTTTAATTAGGTCTGGAGATTTCCGTATGGTGGCCTGATGATGATAGCGATGTAATTAAGAATATACCACCACTCGCATCTTGTACCGTGGATGTCCTAAAAGGCGACTAAGGGAATATAAACCAGAGAGATGGGTGTCAGCGCCCCTTCTGTGGAACAGCAACCCTTCTGCGCTCACCAACCCGCCTGCCAAGCGTGGTGAGTACTGGTATATTTCCCCCAAAACGACGAAACACGGCATGTAACCGGTCGTTTATGGGGGGAGGCTTTTGTTCAGCAGTGGACGTCTTTTGGCTGATATGATATGTGAAAAGTGTATCACGGGTAGGGTATGTTGTCTCCATCTAAAAATAGGCCACCCAGCTTATAACGCTGGTCATATAAGAATGGACCTGATCGAGAAACCAGCTGCTAAGTTACTACTAACAGTATCTGGCCCAAAACGATAGCAGACGTTAACAGTTGTTTGTTTGTTTGACGGCACGTTTGGTGCAGGGGCTGATAAAGTCGGCTGCTGCGATCCGGGTCGCGGGTTCGATTCCCGCACGGAACAAATATTTGTATGATCTGCAGGTATTTGTTCCGGGTCTGGGTGTATTGTGTGTGGAATTTATGTCTGTAAACGCACCCACAACACAGGAGAAATCCTAGGGTGGGGCAACGTTTTTTTGTTAATTTTTTCTGTTCGATTAAATACAAAGTTTTGGTTAAGTCACATAAACTGATATTTCATGAAGGTTCCTTTGTCTTGTGCTGCAAAGGCGTGCCCGTAATATACTTGCCAGTTCACCAATTTATTCTTTTATAAACTTTTGCCGTCGCCGTTAACTCGTCTGCCAAGCGTGGTGATTATGGCAAAACCCCCCAATGAGCCCACAACACAGCCATATCGGTCATTGTGGTGATCTTTGGAGTAGGCTTGTGTACAACAGTGGACTTCATTCGGTCAAAATGATGATCTTTTTTCGTGTGTGGCCACCCTTGTGTCGGAGTTGTTCAAACCGCCCAAACGCCTCCGACTTGGCTTAACGACTGCCTTCTAATGACAACAACCAGGACCGACGATATTGCGTACCCTTCAAAGCACGGAGATGGACAGCTCAAATACCACTATGCGGTCACCCGTCCATAGACTGTCCGCGCCGAGTTTTGCTTAACTTCGCTGTTTACATATCAGTGAGTGCATCTGGCCATGTGCGCCTTATTCGCTTATGGACTAAACATAGTTTACTATACATTAATCGACTCCCAATGACGTACATGTTATTCAATACAACTTTAACTTGAGCGCAGGAACTTAGGTATTAAATTCGTGTCGCATAAGCTAACCGCCGAAGGCTAGAGCTACTGAGCCAGGAGAGATAAAATTCTGGCTAGTTACGTGTAGTCCGTCCTATATCGGGCGGAGGCTACGAGTCTCGACGCTTGGCGCCTGTGATGTCACGGTGTCTGATAGATAATGTATACGTTAGGCTTTGTTGAGGGTAAACTTAGAAATGTATTGTTGGAGAAATAATAATTGGTGCTGTAAAAATCTTAGCATAAATAAGTGTGTGTATGTCAGCTCCGACGTTCGACTGGGGTTCACTCCTTACGAATGATAATTATGATATATATCGAATAGACAAAGAGGTTAAATGAACGCATCTTTTGAAATGATGAGAAACAATCATATATCTGTAATTATTCGGATTATTTATATTACTTCAATAAAAGCGTATTAGGTAAAGTATGTTAAAAATAATATGATTTGTTTAATAGTACATCAAAATACACGTAGCAATGCATAGAAGTACAAGAAAACTTTAAAATCAAAACATTAAAAGTTGATGGTTAGGTTGCTGTTTCTGTACGTTGTATAAATACAATAAATGCTACTATATGTATTTATTATACAGCATGCATACCCTGTACTCGGCATCAGTATACAAGTTGCGGCGTACGCACTGAATGTGACTCGCAGCCAGAGGTAGTGAACTATACAGTGCG
The DNA here is from genome assembly GCA_947459985.1 of Diloba caeruleocephala. Taxonomy (NCBI): domain Eukaryota; kingdom Metazoa; phylum Arthropoda; class Insecta; order Lepidoptera; family Noctuidae; genus Diloba; species Diloba caeruleocephala. Next base: position 5,100,965 of record OX381627.1, on the reverse strand, counting down.
ACTACGAAGCATCGCACAAAGAGGAGGCCCCGAGAATAAGATACGCTGTGTAATGTATTCCATCTCATTCTTTTGCACGTTCAATCCTACAGATATATATGTTTGTATCTCACAAAGAGGGGCCCCTAGAATAAGATACGCTGTGTAATGTATTCCATCTCATTCTTTTGCACGGTCAATACTACAGATATATATGTTTGTCTCTTTCTACGTAACGCCTAAACTTTCCGAGTGTTACACTTGATTTTACTCCTCATAAAATTTCCGTACCGGGCCTAATAACTCAAATCGTTTCTTAAGGAGTAAACTCCAAAAAATAAGATAACAAACTAAAACTTGACGCTATGCACAAAGTATATAACTAACGATTCTCGGCCTTCGACTACGAGAAATGAATTAATCGACGGCACGGTTGGTGCAGTGGCTGATACAGTCGGCTGCTGCGCTCCGGGTCGTGGGTTCGATTCCCGCACGGAACAAATATTTGTATGATCTGCAGGTAGTTGTTCCGGGTCTGGGTGTATTGTGTGTGGAATTCATGTCTGTAAACGCACCCACGACACAGGAGAACTCCTAGTGCGGGACGTTTAAAAAAAAAATTGTTTTGTGAAATATTATTCAAACTAGTTTTGTGCTTTTCCATAGTCGGGTTTGAATTTCTAATCTTATTTTTTCTTAATTATTTTGGAGATACAGATAATTGTTTGAAAAAATCTCATTGGATATCAAACACGATATTTTAACCTTTTTTGATAGCAGTTTATGTCCGTTATGAACTCCCATGTTGAATTTTATGTGACGTCATATAGCCTATGACCTGCGGAAAAGCACGACGTTTCCATGACATATCATTTACCAAAATACTACGAGTAGTTTAGGCGATCTGAGGGAACAGATGAATATACACACATACATATATATACATTCCGGTCAAAATCATAACCCTCCTTTTTGCTTCGCTGTAGTCGGGTAAAAATGCCTTCCCATCTTCATCATGTTTTGTACAGAAGTACACTTCAGTAGACCAGTTGATCAGGTGAATGAGCAGTATTTATTCGTATGTATTGATAACATAATTGATACATATATCTAAGTGTCTCTCCATGTGGTGTCTGCACTAACGGCCGAAATTAATAATCAATCTAATCCAGTCTTTGGATTTGGGATTAAGCATTGGGATTAGATTGATTATTAATTTCGGTCGTAAGAATATAGCACCAATCCATCTCCTCCCGTGGGTGTAGTAAAATGTGACTTAGGGACTCTAAACTGGAGGCATGGGCTGGAGTATCTCTTCTGTGCAACAGCAACCATTATGCGCTCATCAATCCACCGTCCTACTAAGTACTAGAAAATTCCCGCCAAAATCACGACACACTTTAAAATCTATAGGTTAAGCCTTTGTTTAGCACTGAACGTCCTTTGGTTGATATTATGATGCCGTCAACGAAAGAGCAACTGAGCATCCAGGTGCGACTGAACCAATACTTTTCGACCGCTATCCATGTTAGAAATTGCGAGTATCGAGATAGCGACCGCAATGCATCTTCGGTATGGCCTTACCCTTAGTCGCCTTTTAAGATATATGTGTAAAGAGGGGTGGTCTTTTCTTTGCTGGGAATCAAACAGTACTATAATGGTTATGGTAATTAAGAGAAAATATATAATTAAGTTGTCACACGGATTAATGTCGAGCGAATATGGTATTATCATAGATTAAGTATCTAGTATGTATGTTAAGTATAATATGGGTATTATTGTAGAAACTATCGGACGGGGTGGATGTGTAGAGAAAAAAAATATCTATCAAGATAAAGGTATTATTAATCATAAGGCTCTGAGCACGCCAGCCCAAGAGCATTACAGTACTTATCGCTTATTAATCAACGAAAAAAGGCTTTTCTAATACAAAAATAATTTGTTATTGAACCTACTTAGTAGTTGTACCAATTAAGTATTTACACAGCACTGTGTTGCAGCGTCATGCAGGTAATGCCGCTGCGCTGTTTTTCAGCGATGGTCTCGTTGCGCTGAGCACAAAGTAGCGGATTTTTTAAATTCCAGTATTATATAATTTACGTTCTGCACGTTCTCTTTTTAAGATAGTCTGTTCGCTACCTACGAAATATACGTAATTTGTGTACCTACGACAAAAGCACTTGGTAAGTACAACGCTCCAGTGATCAATCGGATCACCAAAATGAGAAAATAGATAACATAAAATGAAAAAGTAATTTCGCTTTTTATTATACGTCAGTTAGATACGGTCGAGTAACACGATGTTCGTTTTGTTTTGTTGTTACTTTTACTCTATTACTTCTGGCCAGTTTGTGTGTTTTACCGGATATTCTGATGAACGCAAAAAGTTGCTTGGTCCGCGCAAACAAACGTCATCCACATGGTTAATATCTTTAGTCAGTTTGATTATGTGTTTTATAAATAAGTAATCTAGGTATAAAATTATTGTCGGCTATGTTGGCAGAGCACGAATTCTGGAATGCAGTGGTCTCCTTCTGTGAGAGCGTCATGCTCCAGAAGGAGACCGCAGAGCGGGATCGGGAGAGGGCCGATCCCACTTGAAGAAGGAGGAGACGGCGCTGGGGTAACAACCGCCCTGGCGTCTAATTCCCATTCGCCTGTAACCTCCTGCCGTTACTATAAGGCGGGGGCCCTCTGGGTTCGCGGGTGCGTAGATTGGGGAATCTGCGTGCCCACATCGAGCGACCCAAGAGCAGACGGTAGCATGCATGTGGTCACGCGCTGCCGTGGGACGCTTTGGGGATCCTCTACAATCCCCCCGAGAGAGTGACCCCTTTACAGTCACCCTCTCAGAGGTGTGCGTGCCTATAGGCGTGGCACCAGTGGGCGGCTCCAGTGTGATCATACGAGGACCTGGAGCCTCCCTTAGGTGCCGAGGATGACCGCCCCAGTGGTTTTAGCCGGTAGGAGTCCAGCATACCCCTTAGCCCTTCAAAAAGACATAAAATTATTACTGTGTCAGCTAAATTATATAATTGGTAAGCACACAAAAAGTATCCATAAGCTATTACTATCACAGTAGGCTCTTGAGCCACCCCAGTGCCGGGAACGTGCTTCTTTCTACACAGCTTATGTAGATGATCCAAAAAAACTGCACGACAAAGGTGATACGGAAAGTATATGTGTTGAATAGGCAGGGAAGAGACGCCCGGTTGTTATCACTGCTCGGGCAGTGCCTAGCCAACGCAGCGCCGTGATCGCATCGCGAAGGTCGAAGATGGTAACCCCTCGCTTCCGGAAGTGGTTTAGTCCATGGTCTAGAGCAGGAGCGTGTGGGATGCCGTCGCCTGCTTTTGCGAGGAACGTGATCACAATTGTAGGTGAACCTAAGAAACAGCAAAGCGTTGTGGTAAAAAGTTATCACTCGCACGATACCGACTACCTTGACATTTTTTTTTTTTGGTTTCCAGTGGAAATTCTGTATGGAACTTCCTTCGCCCCGGGGAAGAAATAAGGGGTATCGGACTCCTACCGGCTAAAACCACTGGAGCACCGAAGGGGGGCTCCAGGTCCTCGTAAGATCACACTAGAGCCGCCCATTGGTGCCACGCCTTTAGGCACATTACGGAAGGAGACTACCTTGACCTAACAGTAACACAAACCATTCTATACGAGCACTATATATATAAGGCAATGGAATATAAGGGTTACATTTGTAAATATTTATAGTTACCTAATCAAAAATTAAGATCTAACGAGAATAAGTAGTTCTGTCAAATATACAAATAAAAGAAAAATATATTTATAAGATTTTATTTAAGTGAGCCGTCCTTTGAATAATGATATCCTGTTTTTTTAAGAAGTCTCTCTACTATCCTGTTTAATTTTACACCTAGCAACTCTGATCAACGTATGCATAAAAACATTTCGAAAACCGAGAAAGAACAACTGGCTTCGTTTTAGCCTTTTTATTACCAATACGTCCACTACCGACATTCTGTTTGGATCAGCTTGAAACCAAAACTAGCTCGCCCTTTAAATGCTAAAATAAACACCAATATCGACGGATTCATGGCAGCCATTTTCCAATAACAGAAGAGACGCATAGAAAACAGCACATTACGTATATCACGTGGGGACGCTGAAGCGTGACCGCAGCGCAGACCACGACGCACTTTCTTTCTGTTCACCTCGGGAGAAAAATACTGCATAAATTTGCTTTTGAATATCATGCCAGTAACGAACGAACTGGTGGTAAAGTAAACTGTATTGAGTGCTTTGACAGCTGTGCCTATAATATAAGCAATTTATCGTTCCATTATTATATCCCATGCGAGCACTGAAACTACTATGGAAAAGGAACTTTCGGACTGGTAAGGTGCCGGCTACGAATAGCACCAACCCATTTCATCCCGTGGGTGTCGTAGAAAGCGACTAAGGGATTAACAGTAGGATAGGCAGCAGCGTCCTTCGAATACGTTAACAACTCTACTGCGATCGCCAACCCGCCTTCCAAGCGTGGCGATTTTGGCAAAACCCCCCCAGTGAGCACATAGCACACCGATATCGGTCGTTGTGGTGATCTTTGAGGGAGGCCTGTGTCCAGCAGTGGACTTTATTACCATTATTTATTACCTAGATTTTGCCATTGTTTCCGTGTATTCCTTTAAGGCCGCTGTGCGCACACGGTGGCATGTGTCCACGTGCGCGCCGCGGGGTCGCTCGGTGTGAGCACGCTGACTCCCCAATCTGCGCGCCCGGGTCGGATTATCCCTGGAGCGGATGTACCATGCACCTTCAAGCGCACTGACACTTGCTCCGTTACCGATGCCCAAAACCAATACCAAAACGTGTTGACGGTTGAACAATGTGCGACGAAGCCGTCATTAGATGACATACATACATATAATCAAATCACGCCTCTCTCCCGTAGGGGTAGGCAGAGACCACTTCTTTCCACTTGCTACGATCCTTACATATTTGTTTCGCTTCGTCCACTTTCATTATTCCCTTCATACATGCTCTTCGGTTTAGGGTACTCTTGACCTGGCCTTTTTTTCATTAGATGACCTAGTAAATAAACAACTCAATATATGCAATGGCATTTTCTTTTTGAACGCAAACATTTCATCTAGTCGTCTGACGCCTAGACGTCCTAATAATGACGTAAAACGAGTTATGACGTCACATACGTAAAGTGGTCGCTGACAGTAAGACTGTTTTCGAATGGGGTTCCATGAACTAACATATACTAATTGTATGGTTCAGAACGCCGAAGTTAGTATTGACTAGTTTACACGGAACAAGGAGACTCATACCGACACAAAAGAAGTCCAATACCCTCGTAAAGATTATCTATTGTATAATAAATCCACCTGATTATGTAATACTTTCATAGATTTACGGCAGAAATTAACTGCCGAAATTAATGATCAATCTATTTCAAAATATTTAGATTTTGGATTTTGAAATTCATGTGTTATTGTTTAAGGGATCACATTTAATTAACATAAAAAACAGACAAATTAAGGATTCTTCGAATCCTTTTGGATTAGATTGCTTACTAATTTCGGCCGCAAATCAAATCAAATTGAAAAAAATCGAAAATCTTTAGATTTATGATTAACTGCTTGATCAGTTTTTGTGTTAAGATCTGACTTAACACACACATAGACAAGTCCTCAATCGCAAATCCGAAAGTTTATTATTACTTTGATGATTAATTTCGACCGGTAAAAGAACTCGGGTTCATGAAAGACTAGCTGGGACCCGCGGTTTCACCCGCCCTTTAATTTTATATATATAGAAATGAAATTCATTGGAATGATAGTGGCGCCATCTGTCAAAGATTGGTCGTACCAACTCAGAAACCTTTATGGGCTCATGCACAACACTTAGCTGAAGATCATGACATGATCAGATTCATGGTTTACGATTCTATAAAGGACATACACACAAACATTCTATTTCATATATATATAGATGTAGGATATTCTTAAGTATAAGGATTAGTAACCAACAGCTTCTCGTTAATGCCACTGAGCTACCCGTTTACATTGAATAATATTCAAGTAGTATTGAATAATTTATCATCCGACTTCGTTTCCGTATCCTGTTATTACCATGTTATAGCTTTTTAATCATTTTTGAAGTGTTCTACTGTCTGCCCGTGTTTACATTCGAATACCCATTGATAAGGGACTATGATAATCATTTGGCGTTGCAAACTAATATTATCAACTGATAACTCATAAATTCTTGTGCGAAAAAATCTTGCAACTGAATTTTAAAACAGTTATCCCTACAGATTGAGCAAAAATTTTGCATACACGTTTAGTTTGGATAACAATGCTTTTAGCTAAGTGACGTCATTCTAATTCCAATATGGCGGACTCCCAAAGATGGCGGACCCGTTATTTTTTATGCACCCCATGACATGGGTATCAAATGAAAGGGTTTGCTGAGAATAATACGAAAATAATGAATGAAAGTTTGTATTTAAAAAGTTTCCCGTTAATTAATAATTTTATTTATAAAACAACATTGTGTCGAGACGAGCAAGTCATTCGCTTGGGGGTAAGCGTGACGCCTGCCCATAACAGTTGTAATGCTACCCAGGACTTGTCCTGCGTGACACCACACTGCGCTCGTCACCTCAAGACATTCGTTATTTATTCTCATGCCCAGTAATTCCGCTAAGGCGTACCCTTCAAACTGGAACAGCAATGTCTAATGGTTAAACACTACTGCTTGGCAGCAGAATAACTGGCACTGTGGTGGTACCTACCTAGCCAGACCCTTACAATAAGAGACCCACCATCAGTACGCACGAACTACAATGTCGATTACTCCTTATTTTATTATTTCTGTGGAAATACATCATGTACTTCCTCCACTCCGGGAAATTACCGGCTAAAACCAATGGAGTGGTCATCTTCGGCACCGAATGGAGGCTCCAGGAACTCGAATAATCTCCATCTAGAGCCACCCATTGGTGTCGCGCCTTTAGGCACATCTCGAAGGGGATGCCTGTAAAGCGGTCACCCCCTCTAGAGGAGGGAACGCGACTGTAAAGAGGCCCACCCCCCAGGCATCCCTCGGGGGCATTGTACAGGATTCCCCCGAAGTCAAGCTATGCGCTGTGCTACGCATACAGCGGCACATGGCCACACCGCCGTCTTGCCGGGGGTCGCTCGTATGAGCACGTAGAATGCCAATTATGCCTACCCTTATAAAAAAAAACGTGACTATAATCTGTCGTATAGACTACTTCAAACATCGCTTTCGTTCTCTGTTCGACTTACAAAAAACGAATACTCAATAAATAACCACCCTGTCAATATATAAACGGTTATTTACAAACCGTATATAATTGCCGCGTATCACGAATATAAGACTACGTGAAGCGTAACACTTTCTAACTTATAGTCATCGTGTGTGAGCATCATGTAGCCACCAATGTTATTTTTATTACTTATATTGATTGTCTTTTGCCTGGCTGTATCGGTCTGTCATGCTCACTAAAATGTCTTGCTGGTGGTGGCGTCGTGTATCGGGTCGTTCGGTTCCCTACAACATGGTTGAGCTAAGCGATGCTGATGCATGCGTCATGCTCGTGAACGGGTGCCGTCTGTTGGGACTGGTCAGCCGTTAACTGCCACGGCAAATAAACTATTATTATTATATTATTGTCTTAACACATTGGCCTATATTTTTCTCGGTATATGTTTTACAATATTTTGTATTAATCAACATTGTATTCTCAATTATTTTAAAAGAGTGTCCACGGATTTTCTTGCCGGCTCTTCTCCACGAGATCTACTATTTGGAACCGTGCAACTTAGATTCTGACGTTTCACAAGTGCCAATATTTGGTTTCTTTGAAATAAAATACTTTGACTTCGTGGGTAACGTGTGTCGTGTGGTCGTTGAAGATAATTAGGTATAGAGGCGTGCTGTGTTCTTAGTTAGAACAATGCACGCGATGTACGCCCTTGGGTGTTGTAACAAGCGAAGGAAAGATTATAATAGCGTAATTAGACGTGTCGAGTGTGTCGTGGTTGCCTGAAGGAATACGGGTGTCAGGTGGCCAGAAGGATAACGGACTCGCTTCTTAAGTACTAGTTTCCCGGTTCAAAACCTAGAATGAACCAATGCGGCTTTCAATATCATATACATACATGCGGACATCAATTTCTTGCTGATTTTATACGGGTTATGGTAAGCGTATATTTACGGACTGATATGATGAAATGTAGAAGAACTAAAGTTGGATTGGGGGTTTGTCAAGTTTTTAATCCTATAATTAAGTTTTTTAATGACATCTGTAGGTGCTGGGGTGTCACCAATTCGTTTGCTATGCGTGGCAATATTCCGTCACGGCCATTCTGGGTACTGGTAATGTAGTAGGTAAGGGATTTTTACGAAACTTCTGGTTAGCAGAGGACGTTAAGGAATGATATGAAGGCGCCCACTGATACACAGCTAACATAATCATCATAAATTTAGGAGCTGCTATATTTTATTATTTTCTTCGATTAAAATAAAACACTTTTAAACGGATTCTATCGCGTATATTTTAGGTTTTTGTTTTTCCTGACGTTTCGAACACTTTGCAGGGTTCGTGGTCGCAGGATGACGCGATACGCGATAGAATCCGTTTAAAAGTGTTTTATTATAATGTGTAATACTCGCGAAAACCTAAGACATTATTCTTCGATTAAATTATACTGAAAACATGGTTTCCCGAATATATGCGCAGACGCGGACGAACGCAGAAATGGTATCATAACACATGTCATCTCCTTGTTTGCTCCGTCAAAAAATCATAGCGAAAGAAAAATGTTTTCACATGACTGAGAACAAAGAAGAACATTCATCCATTATTATGTTATTTTTTAAAACAGTCTATTACAACCTTATACTTGAAGACAATGTCTATGGTTGCAATGTTTTTAATTAATCAGGTCAATGTAAATATGATGATGATGATTTACCAGTGATGACATATGGAACAGAGACGTGGTCACTCACAATGGGCCTCATAAGAAAGCTCAAGGTCACTCAGCGAGCTATGGAGAGAGCTATGCTTGGTATTTCTCTACGAGATCGAATCAGAAATGAGGAGATCCGTAGAAGAACTAAAGTTGTCGACATAGCTGAAAGGATTAGTAAACTGAAGTGGCAATGGGCAGGGCACATTGCTCGTAGAACTGATGGCCGTTGGGGCACAAAGGTTCTCGAATGGAGACCGCGCACCGGAAAACGCAGCGTGGGACGACCTCCAACGAGGTGGACAGACGACCTGGTGAGGGTCGCTGGGAGTCGTTGGATGAGAGCGGCATGTGACCGCTCGTTGTGGAAATCTAAGGGGGAGGCCTTTGTTCAGCAGTGGACGTCCTGTGGCTGATATGATGAAATATGATGAAGTGGATTTAAATATAGCGGGCACTGATTATTCAGTCGCATTGATAATGCAATGATAATAAATCAATTAGCTAGTGAAGCTTAGTGGCATTGTGTGTTATTTATAAACGTAAATTACGCTGTTGATTAGTCAAATGGTCATGTATTTACAGGCCTCTTTGATTTGTTCTCAACTAGCAAAGTTAGACTAATAGCAATTCATTTGATCGAGTATTGTATTACCAACATTATTTTGTTTTATTTTTCGATTCGTCAACTAAACCAGCTAACGACGCCAATATTTCTAACGATGCAATAAAAAGTCATCAAAATATGCTCACAGATTAGTCACCAAAGAACACGTAACCAATCGATTCCGATATAATCGACAAAAAAACACTGATTGACATTTCATAAATTCATAAAAGGAACGTGCAATGTCAAGACTGGACCGTGACCGGACATTGGTCAGTAAAGTTGTTCCGCGGCGGCCGTCGACCTGCGATCGCACAGTAAGATTGGTGGATTACGCACATGCGCCGTAGAGCGCGGGAACGCGTTGTTTGAATTATTAAAGTTCGTCAACGGAACTTGTCTATTACTTTTGATTTAGATTGGCGCCATTGTTTATGGCTGACCACAGATGAATAATTAATGTGAAATCCCGTTGTTGTAAATGAATAAAAATTATGTAGGTGTGGAAGAACACACCACTTTGTTTTAAAAATCTAAGGAACAAAAATACCTATCTGAAAACAGGGTGAGCATAACTTTTGTTGCAAGGAAAGTGGATTAGCTTCAAGCAGGTCAACTCCTTAGAAAACGCCTACAGAAACGATAAATTACTTCGACAATGCAGTATAACTCTGAAATGAAGGGGTTTCGCTTTGTGTCACATATGATCGATTGAATGGAAATATGAAGACAGAAATAGAACGTACATCGACATTGCCTGTGTTAACTAGATAATTTATACGTTTGAAATGAGTTAAATACTTTCTAGCGGTTACTCCATTGATAGCTGTCGTGATTGTAAGGTTAGGTCCTGTCACTTTGCATCATGATCATCATCATTTCAGCTGAAAACATCTACAAAGATCGCCCCATTGACTGGGCTGGGTTTATGTTCTGTGCTCATTGGGGGTTTTGATATAATCTCCACACTTGCTAGGCAGGATGGCGATCGCAGTTGAGTTGTAAATTTACTCGAAGGACGTCGCTGACCGTGACCCGTGAAACCGTGGGGTTTTAGCCCAGGTTCAGGAATTCCCCACGACTAACCAAACCAAGTGTCAGTAGTTTAAGTACCTTTTGTTTGTCATTAACCTCAACTGGAGCAACTAACTTCTAGTTTACAGCGGACAGAATTAATTCTTAAACTATCGCGAATTTCACTCATATTATATTTACTATGGTTTTGGGGACTTTTCGCGCACAGATAAATCAAAACAATATTTTGACTAACCTCGACGTTTCTGCACGTAGCCAACAGTTATTTTTAATTGGGCGAATGAAACATCTTAATGAACTAATCCTCATATTAGACTATGATTTCATTGGATTGACCGTGGTCACTAGTCTTCTCGTAGACGACCGATTACATGCCGTGTTTCGTAGTTTTATGGTTTTAAGTTAGGTTTCTTATTTCAAATTTGTTCTATGCTCTCTCTCATTTCGAATCACTTAGAAACCGCCGTTTGGTTTGAAATAAATCTTTTGTAAGCAGTCTTCGTTGTGGTGGACTGGAGGTAAATGGACGCGCTTCTAAAACTTAGATTGCGGTTTCGAAACCCGGACTAGTAGGTATACCTATGTGACTTATTTAAATGTCATATTTACCTACTTTCTTAGTTAATCTAAGATACCAGTGAGTGTAAACGTGAAGATCGTTAGGAGACCTGGATAGGGTGGTTTAGTTTAGTTTAGAAAAAAGAAAAAAATTAGAAAAAGTTTGAAATATTCAACACGCAGTGAGCAAGCGTAGTGATAAATTCTAGCCCCTTCTCTATAGAAGGGGCCTTTGAACTGCAATAGGACAGATAGAGGCTGAAATTATAATCTATCTAATATAATAAAGCTGAAGACAATTTTGTGATATCGGAACGCATCGAAAGATAGGACGAGTGGTGGCGCAACCCCCACTCTCTGTATCTGATTTTGGTTTTATATTCATTCGCGAGCGGGTTAAGAATCTTGTAACATATCACTTCCTATATACTATATTAATATTACTGTTCATTTGCACTTAAAGTTTTCTTTTATTTAATACGCATCAATACAAGAATGTTTGTTTTTTTTTTTGTTTGAATGCCATCTCCGAAACTGCGAGTCGGATTTGAAAATATCTTTTTGCATTTAATAGCCCAATTTTTGAGGAAGTCTATTAGCTTTAACATCACACTACGACCCTTATAGCCGAGCAAAAAGAAAAAAACTGCAAGAACGCTAAGTGAAAACTAGGTAATAGCGCGGGCGGGCGATGCGACGCCGTCTGTTGCGAGCCGCCCGACGAGCATCGAGCATTACCGAGAAGAGCCGAACTGCGACGTGGCGAAAACCAGTATAATATACTAATACCACACGAAAATATGACAAATGTAATATCTAGATCCGAAGTATTCTAAATTACTTATAAATAATCAGATTTCTTTTAAAATATACGGCGAGTGCAACCGCGGTGCACAGCTGGGTAGTTGTATACTCGTATTAAACAATCTTGGAGACCCGTAAATATTGAAATGTAGCATGAACTTTATGCTTAGAATTTTGTCACCAATTTTTATTCCTCGAACATAACTATTTATATTTCGAAGAACGTGGCATTATCTCGTTACATTTACTACGCTGAAGTTCAAAGCTTTATTCTCGGAATCCGCTCCATTACGATTGCGACATTTTTTATTACATCAACTTTTATATATCCATGGAAGACGCCATAACTTTTTTGCGGCCAGTATTTTATTAAACCAGTCCACCACCCGCTGGTATGTAACCTCAGACAGACTTCAGAATTATTTTATCTCATCATGTCAAAGTGTAAAATGCTGCCGAGAACTTGATTCTTCAGTTTCCTTCCCACCATACAAGTTTTATTTCTAAATCCTGTGCTGTCTCAACATTCAAAATATGGAACGAGCTTCCCCTTGAGATAAAGAAAGTGCCAAGTAAATTTTCTTTTGAACGCAAAGATCAGGAGTAATTTTTTAATTCTCTGGAATAGGTACTAATTTTCAATTACGGGCATGGGTAAAACGATAAATAGTACATATTGTCTGTAGTATATTTTAAACCTATATATTTGACCGTATCTATAGTATGTAGATTTTTGTGTATGTATATCTTATTATAACATTTTTTTAATATATATTTTTTGTACCTCTTTTCGATGCACTTCTTTTTTAACCCAAATGTTGACTGGTAGAGAATGCCAAATGGCATTAAGTTCGCCTTGTGTACCATCATTGTGCATAAAAGTTTAAATAAATAAATAAAAGGTACTTTAGAGCACTTATATTTATCCTGTCCTAATTTTGGTATCTCCGTGTATGATATTCCCGCTTCCAATTTCCACAGACCCATTAATATTCCATTCCTTCTTACCCTTAGCGAATCATCTGCAATTGGAATATTAAATAAATTTATTAGAAAGAACTATTTTAGGCTTTAAACTACTTATTAGATGCCGTGTGGTGCCGACTACGACTAGCACCAACCCATCTCATCTCGTGGGTGTCGTAAAAGGCGAGTATGGGATTAGCTAAATGATGAGCAGCGGCATCCTTCGAGTGCATTAACAACTTAACTGCGATGGCCTGCCCGCCTGCCAAGCGTGGCGATTATGGCAGTACCCCCAATGAGCACACACACCCATATAGGTCGTTGTGGTGATCTTTAGGGGACACAGTCCAGCAGTGGACTTTATTCATCCGAACTGACGATGATGGTGAAACTACTCATTTAAAATTTTCTTTAAATCCTTCGTATTTGTTTCATTTATAGACCGGGAGTAACATTTACCTTCTAAGTAATGAGTACCTAATTTAAAAAATTGTTATTGTCTAAGCCTTTTGTTTTCTTGTTTTTTTTTTGTTGGGTTGCTTTACCTCGCCAGCCGTATACCAATCAGTGAGTGCAACTGGCTATGAGCGATGCATATTTTATTCAACCAGATCGGTGGTTAATCATGGCTATTTTATTTATCTTTAAAGTGCGGTCATTGGCCAAGTCGTTAACATTTTCAATTTTACAAATTGCTTGCACTCACTTGTTTTGCATCGTATCCATAACATTCCTTAATCAAAACAATATTTAAATAATGTTATCTGGTTTTGACAATGTTCACTTAAATAAAGAGTACCACCGATTTGATTTGTTTTTTACGTTCAGCGCCTTATATCGCTGACTGTGCAGGAATGTACAAAGGCGGTCTTAATGTCCACAGGCATTTTCTGTCAGACGACCTTTTTCATTATTGTTGTTATTTTAGTACATTGTTATATTACCCATTACCCAATCTTCACATTGGCAGAATCATTGACGTATCGTTCGAGCTAATCAATTAAAATTGGGACTGGAACGTGTAAAATAGGTGCTAAAAGTTTGTTGTGCTGTCCTTCCATCTCTTGTCATGCTTCGTAAATGTGCTACCACAATTATAGAACTTCAGCAAAGATCACAATATGGGTGGCCAACATATAGCCAAATATTACCTAAATTTCAGTCACAAACAGCATAAATACAAACTTATGACTGTATCTATATACCTAACTGCAGCTAGCCACATTACGGTGCTTCGGCGAAGATATGAGCTGTCACGATGTGTGTGGCCAAGATATCGCCAAATATTGCCTACATGTCAAGCACGAGCTACATAGACCATCTCTCTACCAGAAGCAGGTACGAGACGGTGGCGGCAACGCGCTGTGTTTTGCGCTGTGTCCGAGAGGAATGTGCGGCGAACCTGGCTAAGTGGCGGGCCGTTCCCTGCTGTTGGTGCAGCGAACCCTGCACCGCCAGCGATAGGTAGGTTTTGTTTTTAAACTTTGCACCACACTAGAATTTGTGCTGTGTCTTTAGCCTTTACAGGCATAGATCTTACATGTACAAACACCCGGCTCCGAAACAACTATCTGTAGATCATACAAATACTTGTTGCATACGACAATCGAGCAAGCAAGTCAATCGCTTAGCCACTACGCCAAGCGTGCAGGCTGAAGGAACACCGTGAGGGTTTGGTCGGTAGATTTCGGCACGCCTCTCGGCTTTCCCCAGGACGGAGGAAGCAAATGAGGATTGTGCCAGTACAAAAAAGGCACTAGCAACATTAAGTCAGCCTTATGGCTGTACCAGATGAATGTAAAACCATCCATCTGTAATTATCTATATTGCACTACTTCAGTCAAGACGATGAGTAAAGCCAACATATCGCGATATCACGAATTTTTCGCCGAATAGTCGCAATTATGGGCCAATGTTATAACATAATAAGTAGTATGTAGTTATAACTTATACTGCTAAAACATGGTATCATCAACGGTTTTGTTTTTGGGGGTATGAGTTTATAGAGGCTTTATAAAACAGATCTCTGAACAACCTCCAGAAAATCCTTGGTATGTTAATGATTAGAGGGTCGACCTCGCACCGAGAAGGACGACACGGCGCCGGGATAACAATCGCTCCGGCGCCCATGTCCAACACGCCTGAGCCAGGGTACCGTCGCTATATAGCTTCTGGTGTCCTGGGAGAATGTGCGTGCTTATGCCGTGCGACTCCTGAAGACGGTGGCGCGCATGTGGACATATGCTGCTGTGTGCTATGCACACCGAGATTTTGGGGGTTCCTTTACAATCTCCCCGAGATGTGCTTAAAAGCATGGTAGCAATGGGCGGCTCTAGACGAAATTATTGGAGTTCCTGGAGCCCCCACCTTAGGTGCCAAAGATGGCTACTCCGATGGTTTTAGTTGGTAGGAGTCACGTCAGCCCTTCCCCGGAGCGGAGGAAGTACTTGATGTATTACCACCGAGCGAACAATAATAATAAAAAGGTGTATTAAAGACTGTCAGCCTACTAACTTACATTATAAAGCTTTATCTTTGTATCCAAAAAAGGAATAATTTTAGAATTTAGTCAGAAATTAAGTCCGACCAAACACTGCACATCATGGTGGAATAACGGAGGGCTTTCCGGGGACAAGGACGACGTTTCTATTCGTTTGTGTCTAATTGTTCACTGCTCGAATGTGAACACGTTCTTATAAGTAATTGGAGTTAATAGCCGTGAGTTAATGGCCTTTCTTTTCATTGCGTTTATTGTTAACACTCAACTAACTCTAATGTCTTTTACTGTGACATAGCGATGTCGTAATGAGGGTTGACTTCTGATCTTTATGGTGGCCTAGTACTTTGGGCTAAATTGTGATTAGTTGTGTGCAAGCTATGGGCTAGCTACTTACAGGTCGTTGACACAGTGGTCAGTCTTGGAGAAATATTAAAAAAAAAATAAGCCAGGCAAATTTATAAATTAATTTAAAAATAAACAGTCCACACACTAGGATTTCTACAGTATTTATTTTTTAATTTATTTAGACTTCCGATTGACTACTATCTAGCTTGATGTAAATAAGCGATCGGTGATGTTTACTGAAAAACAACTGTTAAATCAACGATTGTGCAATCGTATATTTGATTGTCGTATTGTTCGTCTTCGCCGAGTAACAATCGAATGAAATGAACAATCGAGTAAGCATTTGCACGCGAGTGTTCAACAGGAAATCTAAAAAAGCTCGTCCGTCAAAATGGTGTCTGAAAAAAGGCGTTACTCCAATGAATAAATCCGATTGTTATTCGATTGTAAAATGGAACAATCGAATAATTAGATTGTTTAAAGTAATAAATGTCGTTGTCGGTCATCGAATGTAAAGTGAAGAGTTCCCCTGTATCGTGGGTATAGTTTACAGACAAAATCTCACATGCATAACACACAGACCAGAAACAACTATCTGTAGATGATACAAATATTTGTTACGTTCGGAAATCAAATCCGCAACAGATAGCATACTAAGCCAAGTGTTCAGACTGAGAAAATCCATTAGTCAAACGTGTTACATAATTGGTTTTATTTATCACGCACTCTCAGTTTTAATATGGGGTTCCATGTTATCGCCGGGGTTAAGCATTTTACTGAATATGAGTGAGTTGGTTACTGCCTCACCCTCTTATCTCATGGGACCTATTATAATGGATTGATAAAATAACTAATTGAGCATTTACGGCAATTAGTTCCCTCACCCTCCGGACCACTTGTAGCCCAGGAAAAATATATTACGAGTATGAAATAAATCAATTCTGTTGCCCAAAAGTGGGTAAGATTCCATTTACCACAGGCTGTCATTATGGCTTCGGGCATTACACGCAAAAATAGCATGTTAGGATTAATAAATTCTCATTAAAATAAGCCTAGGATTAAAGACGTCAGGGACATTTGGCGTTAGTTCTTTTCTGCACATGTGGCTTCCCTGGAAACTAAATGTATCTGCAGACTATTTGTATGTATACAGAATAGGTACTAATATTTATTTTTAATCTATACAAATAAATAAAATTGAAGTGTCTGTTTGTAATGTCAAAATAACAGCTTTTTACTAAATACATACATACAAAAAAATAATTTTAATTTTTTTTGTCTGTCTGTTTGTTCCGGGTAATCTCCGAAACGGCTGGACCGATTTTGACGGGACTTTTACTGGCAGATAGCTGATGTTATAAGGAATAACTTAGGCTATTTTTATTTTAGAAATATAATTAGGGTTCTGCGCTAAAAAATAAAAACCCTTGAAATCAAATATACATATATTCAATGTCGAAGTACTCTAAATTTCTTTTATATTAAACGCGGGTGAAACCGCGGTTCCCAGCTAGTTAATATATAGAGAACTAGTCGTAGGACTTATTGCAAGCGTCTGAATAGTTCGGTACCGCCCCATTGCCAGATATTCTGACGCCAAGCAGTAGTGTTTAAACTTCAGAGGGACTGTAGCTAGTGACAGTACTGGGCATGAGAGACTAAATAAACAATGTCTAAAGGTGACGAGCGCGTGTGGTGCCACGCAGGACTAGTCCTGGGTAGCATTACAACTGTTATGGGCAAACTTAACGCTTACCACCAGACGAACCAAACGCTAGCCTCGTATAGCAAAGTAGGATAAAAAAACCGGTCAAGTGCGATTTGAACCCGCGTGGCTTCGAAATTGTTGAATATATTATTGTCTATTGTTGGAGTGGAGGGTGGAGTCTCGCGTGGAGAGGGTTCCGAAGTATTCGGTCTTGTACCAATAACTTATCCCAGAAACAAACTTAACATCGTAGTTCAAAACCATTTTTTCCCATACATTCCAACCGCAAACGTAAGTTCGTACGCACCATATTGAAAATTTTATCATGTTATTTATTCTTACCTTACTATCAATCAAGTAGATTGAGATATTAAATAACCTTATTTAGAGTAATCTCCTGCGACGTGGATATTATTAACTCGAATGTCGACATCGGCATAATACGATGTTGTTTATGGTAGTTAATTAAATTAATTGTAAGCCGAGGAATTAATTCAAGGATATTAATGATGATGGTCAGAGCACAGATTCTAAAATAAGTGGCGGGCTAAACCTCTTGGGGCCGGAAAATGTGCGAACAAATCCCACGCTCCTAGCACAAGGTAAGTCGAGGGTGGTCGTGTTACGGCCGAAATTAATAATCGATGTAATCCAAAATCTTACGGTTTCGGATTACAGACATGTCTGTTTTTTGTGTTAAATGTAATCGTAACACTACAATGGATAAATTTCAAAATATTAATTCTGAAGATTTAGGATTACATTGATTATTAATTTCGGTGCATGAGGATTTCTAGGAAAGGATTTCTCAATGAAGTAGAGATTAATGGTGAAAATTCGTTATTTAAATTTGATTTTGAGACGTTCATAATGAGTTTGTTTCCTTATAATTAATACATTTTTCATCTGCTTTAAAATCAATTCGACACAGACACTATAAGAAGTCTAAGTTAAGTTTGTTCTTGGGATACATTATTGGTACGAGACAGAATTCAAGAATAGACGATTCAGCAATTTCGGAACCCTCTCCACGCGAGTTCAACTCGCCCTTGTCCGGTTTTTTCTAAAGTTCTCGCAAACTCCATTCATAGCAAAGCCATTCATAAATACTCCATACCTAAAATCCTTGAAAAATATTCTAGTGTCATTCTAAGACGAGGAAACACTTTTAATCTTGATTAAGGCATTGTAAGCGTAGTTACGGTGAACTATTTATCTACGTCATGCATCAAAAGTATGACGTCACGATTGTAATATCGTAACCACAATAAAAATGTGCAGAAGGTTCAATTAATACCTAGAAGACTAAATATGTTGAACTGACTGTTATACGACTCGGTTCTCGTATCGTACTGTCTGATGCAAGGTGGGGCTGGGTAAGGTACCTTATTCCTTATTCCTTAAATAAAGGATCCCCGAAACGGTCCAATTTATCAACATTACTACGGCGTTGACGGCATTAGTTCATGTGGTATCCGGTTTCAGAATATAGCACCACTCCATCTCCTCCCGTGGATATCGTAAAAGGTGATTAAGGGACTCTAAACCAGAGAGATGGGCAGCAGCGTCCCTTCTCTGGAATAGTAGCCATACTGCGCTTACCAACCCGCCTGCCTAGCGTGGTGAGTACTGGCAAACTCCCCCTAAAACGATGATACAATTGTAGAACTCTTTGTGGGAGGCCTTTGTTCAGCAGTGGACGTATTTTGGTTGATATGTTGATGATGATGATGATGATGGACGTAAGGCGGGAGGCCTTTGTTCAGCAGTAGACGTCCTTCGGCTGAGATGGTGATGATTTTTGATAGGAAATGATAAAACATATAATTGATGCCAATTGACGCGTTGTTCATTGTCGGTAATTGATAGCAAATGAATGAATATAGTTTTTTCATGTCGATCGCGTCACCATACCCGCTAAGCATCACGTATGCCACACAATCTTGACGTGGTCACGAGAACGCCATGTTGTCTTGTTGCTTATATCGTTGCATAGGGATTGCCTTGTGATAGTCAAAATCATAAAAAATACTTCATGGACGCTAATTGGCCGGATTAACTGCAATAACATTTCAAATGAATTCTGGTTAATGCTTTTGTAGAGTTTTTTGCTAAATTACATGATCACATCAATTATATCTCTATTTATACCGTTCCTTAGTCCAACGGCTTGCCCTTTTATTTTTTAATTATTCTTCTTGCAAAATTTCTTTATTGCATGAAATGCAGAATCAGTGTCATAATCGAAAGAAATTGTAATATTTATGAACCACGAAACTTTTTTAACTAAATTTACCAATCGACTGATACACCTTCAATAATACAGCTTTATTTGCCCATAATTAGAAACCTACCATAACAGGTACATCGCCAACCGCAATTGCCGTTTCGGGGACCCTTTAAAGTGGGCCTTCTATAATATTTTGTTACGTGTAATAAATTAGTAATCTCGTAAATAAAACTAAAATTACCATAAACCCGCGATTATAGTAAAATATTGCTCTAAATGTTAAATGATTTTAATACATAATTTAAATGTTAACCCTGACATTAGATAAAAATGTAGTCAGACATGTTTAATGGCAGGTATGCTAATGTAAATAAAAATGTATAAAAATAAACTTAAGAAGCGTAATCCTTAGTAATCGATTTAATGTTATAACGAAGCAGGTTTGTAAGTTGAGGATTAAATACTTAAAAATACATAGGTACAGCTTATCTGTAACGATTATTTTAAGCTTACTAGCAAGGACGTGGTGGGAAGCCCGGAAGTTGACGGGCTGGACATTTCAGCCAAATAACGTCCACTGCTGGACTTATGCCTTCCCAAAAGATCGCTACAACGAACGGTCTGGGCATAGCTTACACATTTATACGGGGGTCCGAGTTTGTGTTGTGTGCCTTACGGCCGAAATTAATAATCAATCTGATCCATAATCTTCAGATTTAAGATTTTGAAATGTATTCGTTGTTGTGTTACGATCACGTTTAACACAAAAACAGACATATCCGTAATCCGAAATCCAAAGAGTTTGGATTAGATCGATTATTAATTTCGGCCGTTAATTGGCACGCTTGGCAGGCGAGTTGGCGATCGCAGTTGAGTTGTTAATGTACTCGAAGCACGCTGCTGCCCATCCTTCGGCTAATCCCTTAGTCGCCTTTTATGATACCCACGGGTTCAAATGGAATATTCCTTACTGTTACCACACGGCAACGGACTCGCTTGTATCGCATCCAAAGTTGAAGGAGCCGCTCTAATATGCTCTCCAGGCTTGTGTTTGTCCTTTGGTATATGGAGATCTTTTTTTTTGGCCGGTGGAATACTCCTGTACTTCCTACGCCCCGGCAAAACGCGGAGGGGTATGCTGGACTCCTACCGGCTAAAACCACCGGAGTAGTCACCTTCGGTACATTGGTACCGAGTACATGAGTGGTGGGGTCGAAACTACAACCTACACACGTTATTGACTTAATTTGTATATTAATATATAAATAGAAGTATGTATGTACAAGTACTGAATAAACTGATACGCAGGTGCTAACTCATCGTTTATGACTGCCATTAAAGTTCCCTCGGCTAGTTCTATTAGGTGTGACCCGACGCCACCGGGAAGTCGGTGGCGCGCACGTGCTGACATACCGCCGTGTGCGCAGCACAGCAAGTCTCGGGGGATCCTTTTATAGGCTTTTTAGAGCCGCCTGCCCTCCTTTAGAGGGGTGTCCGCTTTACAGTCATGCCCTCCGAGATGTACCTAAAAACGTGGCACCGATGAGCGACTCTGGTGTGATCTTACGACGACCTGGAGCCACCGTTCGGTGCAGAAAATGACCGCTGCAGTGGTTTTAGCCGGTAGGAGCCCGGGCAGGCATGCCCGTTTGCCCTTTCCCGAGGCGGAGGAAGTTAATGATGAATTACCACTGGGGACCAATAAAAAAAGGTGTGACCCGACGAGTGATTGGGGCATTATTATGAGCTCATTGCCACTAGGTTGCTAGTTGTAATTTTTCATACAGATAGCACCTTACGATTAGCCACTATACGACAGAACTTAGTTTTGGTTGTTATTTTTTAACTGATTCAGTGTCAGATAGATCGTTCTGCAATGTACACATTTAGCTAGCCAGCCAGTACAATTTTGTGAAGAGACGAGCACGTCCTGGGTTCCATAACGGTTGTTATGGGCAGGCATTACGGTTACCACCAGGCAAATTAGCTGCTCGTTTCGTCACCAGGTTGTATAGAAAATCACATAACAATTATCAGGTGCAATACCTTGCATTTCCCGAATTTTTGGGCGTGGTGCAATTCAATATGATCTCGAATGCAGTGTTCGGACGATGTGTACAAATCGCAAAAGTTGAAAAATATTCACTGTAACTGACTCTCTGGGATATATGATAGGTATATAGGTTGATCTACTCGTAAGAGACCACAAATATAATGGTCTATGAAGCTTCAGTGAGTGACACTATAATGATGTCACCGGGTGCGGCCCACTTGTTCGCCACCTGTCATAATATATTAAGTAGCTAGGTGAGGCGGTTGTTACAGACAGGCGACTTTTATGCGATTTCGGCGCAAATGTTATATGTGTGGACATATCAGCCAAAAGACGTCCACTGCTAAACAAAAGCCTCTCCCACCAATCATCAGCCTATATCGGTCCACTACTGGACATAGGCCTCTGCCAGTGCGCCACAACACCCGGTCATCAGCATTCCGCATCCAGATTACCACAATTGTGTCGTCATTTTGGGGGAATTTGCCAATACCTACACACCACGCTTGGCAGGCGAGTTGGTGAACGTACAATAGTTGCTTTGCTGTAACACAAAAGGGATTAAACTAAAATAAAATATGATAGATAATAAAACCGAAAATTGAAATATTCACAAAGTTATGCATAGAATTAAAAACTATATGGTAAATGCTACCATCAAATAAGGAATACGTTACATAAAATAACTTCAAATATAATATACAATTGCATTTTTTTACATTAGAATTTCTCATGTATCGTGGGTACAGCTTACAGACATAAATCTTACATGCTCAAAGACCCAGACCCGAAACAACTATCTGTAGATCATCCGAATATTTGTTCTGTGCGGGGAGTGAACCCGCGACACTTAGCGCAGTACGCCAATTGCTTAGCCTCTACGCCAGCCATGCCTTCAAATGATGAGGAGACATAATGCTCTTTAATTGAACAAAGAACATTTTGTAAAGCGGTCACCCTCCCCGGGGAGATTGTAAATCGCATCCGTGTGTTCGGATTAAGAATATACCACTCCATCTCCTCACGTGGCTGTCGTAAAAGGTCTAAGGGACTCTTAACCAGAGTGATGGGAAGCAGCGTCTTTTTTTGATCACAGGTTTATTATGAAGATAGGGATGTGTGGCGCTAATTCTTTTCTGCGGATCCGCCTCCCTGGAATTCAATTTTACCTGCTTGGCAGGCTTTGCTTTATAAGCTGTAAAATGTTTTTCCATGTTTAAAGAGCTGTTAAATAATTTATAAACCAAGATATGCGAAAAAGATATAAAAAAGAAAAATAATCAGAAATACCCAGCCTTGAGTTTCTTTTGGCATTTAGGATGTCATGTAGCGGAGTGCCGTCCGTCGATTCAAGATTATTGTGTCTGTTATGTTTTTTTTTTTTTTAAAGCAACGAGGTCGAGACCTATGTTTCTCCTGGATCGTGGGTACGGTACAGGCAAAATCTCACATAACAAGCCCCGAAACAAGTATCTGTAAATGATAAAATACCATAATCAAGTAAATTAAAATCATCCAGTACCAGATTCCCACACTAATTAAATTGTAGATACGTACAGACGGCGTGTTGAGTCTGGTATCGTTTTTGTTGAGCGCTCTCCCAAATGTGTTTGAGCACCGTGCACAATGTATGATGAGTGCATCCAATCATGTTAGATAAAGTTGCATTTAGGGTTGTCAGAGAGAACATGTTTGTTTAATTTTAATAAAAATAATGCTGTCCTCTTAAAATCTTTCTGGCGACCGACTTCGGATTTCCCGAACTGGACTGGTCCCGATTTACCCGTCGCGACGCAAAATGTAAAGATTTGCTTTCATAGATTAACTGCACGGACTAGAAAAAAAGATGGACTCCGCGCCACTCATATCAAAAATGAAGCACCCTAAGTATGCCGATTCGCTTGTACATACGTGCCTTACGCACACACATGCATCATAGTATGCCGGTCGGCCGCCATTACGCGGCACGACAGCGCCCGTGTAGTTACTATTTACGATAATTGAAACAAAAAACTAATAATGCCGTCTTGTGTCGTGAAATGGTGTAAAAATAACTACATCGCAAAAAAAGTGTCTAGGAATAACTTATCACAGGTAAGACACTAATTTATCTATATTTTTTGGAGATTTAAATTATCGGTACTATTCGGAAGACAAAACCTCAACTACACGTGCCTGTGTTGTTAGAAAATAACTGGGTAATTTTCCCGAAAAAATGGGTAATATGTTTTTTATTGAAGTGAAACTTCTTTAGCAACGTTGTGATTAGAAAATTACGTGAAACGAAAAAGTGACAAACATATTCATATATAGGATTTAGCCTGCGAGAGAATGAGATCGAATACAAGTATACAGTGTTGTAATGCTAAAATGTTATAGTCCTATAATCTTCGTCTCCCATCTGAAGACTTGTCAAATCAAATATGTTGCATTTGCGAAATGGTGGTCAGGAAGCTTATAAAAGAAAAAAATATAATATTTAACGAAAGACAACATTCGTACATGTTAACAAGAATATTAGACAAATTTATTGCAAATGACAATATTTTTTTTTATTTAGAAGGCGAATATCCTGTCGCCGGGGTAGAACACACAATTAGTTTAATTAAATGTATTGCAGAAAAATATTTGACTATTAGATTTCACCATATCTCCAAATTAGAAGGTATTGCAAGATCAGTAAATAGTAAAAGACAGGTATATAAAAAATAACTCAACTTAAAGGATTTTAGCCTATCATTTATCGAAGTATTCGTCTGGATATCTTCATACACTACTTATGTTAATAAGAAATAACGAAGAATATGACTAAATATTTCGAGTAAATATTTGTGTTTTCATCTTTATTTTAGTTGACAGCTGTTGGACAATTTACTTACTATCTTATCTTTGATGAAAGTATTAACTACTATATGCAATATTACTAATATTATAAAAAAATGTGGGAAAATTTAATTCCATCTGGTATCCCAAAAAATCACGCACACATGTTCGGTACCGTGCTTCACTTTCGATATCAGTGGCGCAGAGTCCATCTTTTGTTTCTAGTCCGTGATTAACTGATTGTTTAAGAGACGATACTTTAAGTTATGCATGTAAATATTATTAAAAACTTTAAAATTAAGATATTTTCAAATAGACATGTTTATAAGAAATTTTCTAATGAACAAGTGTTGAGACGAACTAACACCAGTAAAGAAAAAACAGTTTATTTGAGAGGTCTTCCAAATCTTTTAATTTTATATTATCCATAGTCACAGTATGCGATGTTTTCCCGTTTGAAAGTCAAAATCCAAATTTTCAACCTTCTGCTCCATATTTGGCGTACTAGATTTGTGAAAGTAAGTTGGTAAACCCAAAGCTAGAAGCTAGCTTTGGATTTAACTCGCAGTATTGAATTTTTTTTGGTGTACATAACGTTTTACGGACACCGAACATTCGGCTTCACAAATATAAAATATGTCCGTATCTGACGAAATCTATAATTCTGTCCGGTATTCTGATTTTCAATGACAACCCTACACGAGTTGATGGGCGGCGTTCTGTGTTGTATTATCTGACAGAGATTTGTGTCTTTTGTTAATGTGTGTAGTTCGAGCACGTGTTTCTTTAATAATGACGTTAAAATGACCATGTTGCGCAGCGTGCTGGGCAAAATACTAGTTTTATTACCCATTTTAGTTGATGTTGTTTTATTATTTACTGCCGTGTATGGTATTCGTTCTCATCTTACCTATTAAGATGGCAGAAAATAAAATTAAGCGACTGTCAGAATTCACATTGTGACGAAGTCGACCTTCTATCTCCATCACTGGCCACCTCATGTTTTAAATTCAAAAATCAAAATTCGAATTGAGTGTGTGGTGTCGAATCGTCCTTCATATTTTGATCATTCCATTGAGAACGCCTAACGCGTGTGGTTCGATATGCAGCTCTCGTGCTGTTTATTTTTAACTAGCTTTAATAATTATGATAGTAAGCTATATTTCAAAATATTAAACATTAGCTTGAAGTGATAGTTGAGCTGACCAACCAATATTCCCATAATTTAACAATATATATAGCGTTTCAGTCAATTACATCAAACGTACTCGGTTAGTTTGCTGCCGTGGAGAAAGCCTCCCACAAGAGCTACCCGGAAGAAAACACGGAGGGGAGGCACTCCGTGACAACATCTCAGTCTAAAGAAAAGACTGGATTATGGGACACTGTAACGGTTACGGTCTGGTTTTGGAGGCCATCGTTCTGTGCCGGGTTGGCGGCAGTAATGCTGGCGCGCGCGCTGCTTGCTAAGCTATCCAGGCGGTATGTGGACCGCAAGAGGCTGAGCCCTTTAACGTTGCTGCTTAACCGGCCAATGAGGCAATGAGGGGGGAGGGGAGTGAGCCCTGGTGCCTTCGCCGTTATATACGCATGAAACGATAACAATTTTAGTCCTGGCTGGAGGCTGGGCCTCTTTTGGCTTCGCCGCATACGACCGGTAAAGCAACCACATTTTTAGGAAATTACAGCGAGAAGCCCAATGAAAAAAAGAATCTGCGACACGTAGCGCAGAAAGGCAATTGCTGAGCCACTGCGCCAACTTCTTCATGTTTTTCATGTAATCAATAATATATATTGATAACAAATGACCTTAGTTTATGTGTATTTTTTAGTTAAATGACTTAAAACATTCGAGCAAGGCGGGCGGGCGCTCAGTACGTTAGTTTTGGGCGGGCGGGCGCCCATTACGTTCGTTTTGGGCAAGCGAGCGCCCATTACGTTCGTTTTGTGCGGGCGAGCGCCCATTACGTTCGTTTTGCGCGGGCGAGCGCCCAGTATGTTCGTTTTCAGGGGTGCAATTCCTTAAGCTCAAACATCCATACATCCTTGAATACAGAATCGAAATAACGGTGTAAAATCAATTCGGTATTCGCTGTGACATGATTGAAGCTATTCAAAGACACGTAGCAGATGGTAAGCCATGAGGACCAGTCTTAACGAATACTATATCGGGTTATCACCATTATTTCAATTCTGTATTCAAGGATGCATGGATGTTTGATCTTAGAGAATTGCACCCCTGAATCGTAGTCAACGACGACTCGCTCACCCGTAGCAACCAAAACCCTGCGACCTAGAAGCTATTCGTTCGTCGTCAGGTTGTTGTTCGCGTCATTGCGTACAATATGGTAGAGCTAAGCGAAGCTTTTCTCCTGTGGTGATGTGGTGTTCCGCTGTGGACCTTTTTGGGCTGATGTGATGATGATGGTGAAGCGATGCACATGCATGTGCTATGCTCCTGAACGGTACCGTCTGTCTGGACAGGCCAGCCATGTACTGCCATGGAAAATTATTGTAATATGGTAGTATGAAATTCGTTACACACTAACCTACATTTTATCATTTGTATTTCAATCAACATTATAAACTTAATTATTTTGAAACAGTATCCACAGAGTTGTTATTCTGCATAGGACTGAACAAACTGGAGCCGTATGACTTAATTTTTGACGTTTCGTAAGTGCCAGTAATTTGAAATGAAAATGTATTACTATATGTAGGCTCAAAAAAAACTTTCAGATCGATACTTCTCAAAAAAGAAGAAAGAAGAAACATCGTTTCATTTGACACGAGACACTTGGTGAACATATACGACATACGTGAATTTATAAACAAACTACGAAGGTCAAGGTCACAAAGCCAACAAGGCACATTAAACATTCCAAAACACTGTTTTCTTCTTTAGTTCCGAGTAGTATTATTTTTTCTTTAGTTTATATTAGCACCAATATTTAAGGAATAAAAGTTCGGCGACGTAAACTTTGTTTAAAGCCGCGTACAGATTTGTGAAACATAAGCATGCAATGTAACATGAAAGGAGCATTTCATAAGTGTGGACGCAGGGCGCGCACGAACCGAGCATGATGTGCTCGCATCTGTTTCCAGCATGCGCGCGGCGAACATAGCTCAGTCTGTCGAGAACACGCGAAGAGAACCAGAAAACAGAACCACGCATCTAGTTCCAGATCTTTTTTCTAAAAAG
The DNA here is from genome assembly GCA_947459985.1 of Diloba caeruleocephala. Taxonomy (NCBI): domain Eukaryota; kingdom Metazoa; phylum Arthropoda; class Insecta; order Lepidoptera; family Noctuidae; genus Diloba; species Diloba caeruleocephala. The sequence continues at coordinate 5,073,162 of OX381627.1, read as the reverse complement.
ATATTTTTTGTGGATTCCACAAAATTTCTCTTGTTCTGTACAACTCAATTAACTGCATTACTTTTTCTTCACTCCATGATTCAACTGTAGCCTCTGCAGTAGCTGTGTTTTCTTCCATGGTTCGCGCGCGTTCCGCAGTACAAACACACACAACCCTTCCACACTGACGCTCCGTGCACACTGCGCGCCCCTTTGTGTTCGGCGAAAAAACCGACAAATGGCGGATCGCGGCGCGCACGAGTTGTAATGTTCTATTCGCGCGCGTAGTGTGCGCGGTTCGTGCGCGCAATGCGTCCACACTATGGGAATTCTGTTACATTGCATGATACGTTGCGACAATGTGGACGGCAAATTCTTTCATTGCGTGTTACATTTCATGTTATATTTCGTAAGTCTGTACCCGGCATTATGTGTCTACAGAAAGACGCTCGTCTGTAGCGCACAATGTTCTAATTCGGGTAATTGATGGTAAATACACGAATGAGCTTGCTAATTTTGACTGGTCTAATATCATAAAGGGGTTGGTTGAACTTACATCATATGAAATGTGTTAATTGCGTGGACACTCCCTTTTTCGTTGTTATATCTTATAGAGAGGGAAATTGTGATAAATTAAAATTGTACTGGTTTTTGGCGTTGTGACAATTTTATTTTCTCATCTATTCAACAACGAAAAGTATCTCTCTTTTAATGGTTTAAGTATATCGTTTTAGATCAATACTAATTGCATGCGTCATACTCATGGACAGGTGCCGTTATTTGGATTGGACTAATTAAATGGTACATTCATTATTATTATACTTCATCCATTTCAGCCGTGTGGTGCCGGCTCAGAATACCCCATCTCCTCCCGTGGGTGACTAAGGGATTAGCCGGAGGATTGGCGGCAGCAGCGTCCTTCGAGTACATTAACAGCTCAACTGCGATCGCCAACCCGTCTGCCAAGCGTGGCGATTATGGCAAAACCCCAATGAGCCCACAACACACCCATATCGGTCATTGTGGTGATCTTTGGGGGAGGCCTGTGTCCAGCAGTGGACTTCATTCGGCCGAAATGATAATCCATTTCATGCTCTGTCAGTACATAATTCTCACTACATAACTTCCATTTTAACTATCAAGGACTTGTTTTTTTTATTCTTCATAAAGAGTCTAGTCTTCTCCATAGGAACAACAACATGGAACCATGCAACTACTTAAATTCTGACTTTTCACATATGTCTGTAAATGGTTTATATAAATAAAGATCTTTTGAGATTGAGTTTAGCATAATTGGATTTTTTAAAATACACCAGGTTTCCCAACCTGAAACCTCCCGCTTTGCCTGGCTTTATCAGAAAGTTTGAGTAACCTGCTGAATACTGTATCTGATGGATGAAAACGGATCTGAGGGATTTTCCGCCACGATCTCTACTCGTTTTCTACAACTGAATAGAGCTTAACGATACTGGTAGGTATCCGAAACTCAAGAAAACAAAATTGCTGAATTGTTTTGTTAAAACACGGCAGGCAAAAATCTCTTCTCACACAGAGAAGGAACGTTCATTGATCATCACGTTTGCTCACTGTGTGTTGGCGGTTTATTTTTTATTTATCCATGTGGAAATTCATCACGTACTTCCACCGCCCCGGGGAAGAGTGAAGGCGCATGCCGGACTCCTACCGGCTAAAACCACTGGGGCAGTCATATTCGGCACCTAAGGGCCGCTTCAGGTCCTCGTATGATCACACTAGAGCCACCCACTGGTGCCACACCTATAGGCACATCTCGGAGAGGCTGACTGTAAAGCGGCCACCCTGCCCGGGGAGATTCTTTAGATCCGCCGCAGCCTCACTGTGCGCTGTGCTATGCTGTGCACTGGCGGCGGGTGACCACATGCACCACCGTCTTCTCATGGGTCGGGTTGGGCATCCAGATTCCCCAATCTGTGCATCCACGAACCTAGAGACCCCCGACTTATATCGGCTGGCCATTATAGACAATGATATATGATCTAGGTTTCCTCACGTTTTCCTTGACCGTTGAAGTCAATCTATTAGATTAATTAACAAAGTACATATGACATTGAAAAAGTCACATAGGTCGAGGTGCCAGATTTTGAACCCACAATCCAGTTCTTAAGAAGCAAGTCCGTTGACGTCCGGTCCACCACGAACTGCAAACAAATCAAAACACTAAAATAATTGGCCTTTACCCTTTAACGGCCCGAAAACCTGAATGACCATCGATTTGAAAAAGGATCCTGGAAGGATGGAGACTGACGACTGGGTGCTTAGATGCAAATTGGGAATGGCCTACGTCTCTCGCCTCTCACGAGCTTTGAGCTCCGTTAGGTTGTCCAATTTGTTTGATTAATTTAGTAGCAAGGCTGGCGCTGGTTGACGCAGCGCTTTGCTTTCTGCGCTACGTCTCGAGGGTTCGATTCTCGCACGGCTCAAGTATCTGTATGGCGTATATATTGTTCCTCGTCTGGGTGTTTCTACATGTGAGATTAACGTCTGTAAACTGAAACAAAACATCTGTAAACTTTACTCCATATGGGAAATCCTAGAATAGGGTATCGTTTCTTTTGTAAAGAAAGAGTAATGGCACAGAGGCTCTTTCCTCAGGATGTCAGTCCCATCGTACGATTTAACAACCTCACAAATATGACACTATAAACTATTATATAAGGTGGTATAAACCGAAGATTTGCAAATGCATACATTGTTTTTTAATAATATTTAACCTTTTTCTCTCTCAGACTGAAACCGGCCACATTCCGTCAACAAGTGGACTCTCCCTCTGTCATACATATCGCATTTCGATGAAATACACCTCTTCATTAAAAAAACAAACTTATTGAGCGGCATATGTCTATTTTTACGGGCACTATTAATACTCTGCTAAAATCAATGATATTATACCATAGATATGTTACGTCCATATTAAATAGCGTGCAAAATACAGTCTCGCTTGCACAACCATGTCGTGAGAAAGAAGATAAAAAACAACGTAGAAAGAGTAAAAGAAATAGCTATCTAGGCAAACTGATTGCGAGGTGCTACAATTGGGGGAGTTTTGGTTCTTACTTTTGGCACGCATGTAACATATCTACTTCTTTTTAATATATAATATCATTGGCTAAAATAAATACACATCCTATCTCTAATATTACTACTAATCGACCGACCACCTTAACAAATAGCCGATAACACAAGTCACAGGTACTTAAGACGATGTTCCCTGTCCATTTCACACCAGATCCATTACACAGATTGCTGTAGTAATTACAAACAGCAGTTACGATCTCGATGTTACGAAGCTTTATCTCGACTAATTGCGGTATACATTATTTACTAAATCCTTTATTTTATGGCAGATCAGTCTAGTTAGAATAAAAACGGTCAAGTGCGAGTTGAACTCGCGTGGAGAGGGTTCCGAAGTATTCGGTCTTGTACCAATAACTTATCCCAAGAACAAACTTTACATCGTAGTTGAAATATATGTTTTCCCATACATTCCAACCGCAAACGTAAGTTTGTATGCACAATATTTACCATGTTGTTTTAAGACCGTAGACTTCTTATAGGTTTTCCTGTAACTTATAGGTAAACAGGTATTTCCTATACTTTTATAGGCTCCGTAGTTTCGGAGATAAGGGGAGGGGAATGGTAAATATTTGTCTATTTTCTTAAATAACTGTGAAACTATATATTTTAAAATAAATACATTTGAGACCCCATCAACAAGCCCTTCCATTTCATATATTTCACGGTACAGTTTGCCAAACTTTATTCTTTAATTTTCCATATTGCCCCCCAAAAAGGACCCCATATTCAAAATTCATTTATTTACGTTACACGTACATATTTGGGTCGTGTATCCAATTTCAACTTATTTGGTTCAGTATATTCAGAGAAAGTTGGCTGTGACAGAAGAGTGATCCTATAAGGGTGCCGCCGTTTTTTCCTTTGTACATTTCGAACCCTAAAAATGGAGAGTAATCATAGACGGTAACTACTTTTTCAAGTGACCAAATTGGAATAATCCGATTAAGCGGTTTCTTATGATTAATTTAGTGTAAGCATTCAAAGTTTACCGTGTAACCTTTCTGCCAAGGTCTCGAGAATTACATTTTCTTCATAGTACATTTATGACTATTTGGCTATACAAAAAATCCTTCCTATCACAGGTGAGTAGGTACAGCATCTAACTTATTCAGTCTGAATTTATTATTAATAATTCATAAAAGCTATATTGCGATTATGCAATACTGTTTATGCGAGGGAATGGACAGGAAAAGCTAGTTAACTAGTTTGTAACGAACATCGGGCGTAATTGCAAGGGCTTGTTATGGTGCCCGTTTATCTTCTACGATTTATGCGCGCCTAGTACTTAATGGTGAAGATTAATGTTATTTGTTAAATTTGAATAAATATTTTTGATAATTTCCAATTTCAGAGAGCTTAGAAAATGTATGTTATCTTTGAAACTCAAAAAATAGGAGATGTAAACATTTTCTTATAATATACCCGGCCTCCAAAGAGATGGAGAGACGACCTGGTAAAGTAGCACAGAGTCATGGATATGGCCAGCTGCCCCTTCGTCCTTCCCGGGTTGAGGTAGTTCATGAAAACTATGGTAAAGGTCTTTGTTCAGCAGTGGATGTCCTTTGGCTAATATGATTAAGTATACACGCTGCGTCGATCCCGTTAAGATGTAAGTAATTGTTTTGCAGGACTTGAAGCTCTTTGGAATAAGTAAAACAAATTAAACACCGCATTTTTATATTATTTTAGGGCCCATTAAGATATACAGGTATACCTATAAAATGTTTCCATAAAACAATTTTAAATAAGAAAAAAAGTTTCTTACTGTTGCCGTCAGTTGAATTTATCCTGTACCGTCTTCGATCAACAATACTACTATGCCGTGCTACAGTCTTTCGGCTAGTATGCCGCCTTTCAGCCATCCCCTCCAAGATGAGTCAATAGGCGTGGCACCAATGGCCGGCTCTATTCTTACTAGGCCCTGGAGCCCCTTTTTGGTGCCGAAGATGACCGCTCGAGAGGTTTTAGCCGGTAGGAGTCCGGCATACCACTTCCCCCTTCCCCGGGGCGGAGGAAGTTCATGAAGAATTTCCACTGGACACCAATAAAAAAAGCAGTCCGGCATGCCCGTCTGCCCCGCTGAGGAAGTTCCTGATGGATTTGGATGGATTTCTTGGGATAAAAAAGGTACTAATGCTCCAAGGAAGTGATTGATAACTAAAGAGTTCTTCGAAATCGCTTAACAAATTCTAAGATTTACAAACATGCACTTTATACCTACTGCAGATAGGACTCCTCCTCTGATATCCTTAAAAGGAGTCGTATGTTTGTAATACGAACACTTCCGCGGCCAGCTGTGTAGTCTCAAGGAACTCTCGGGCGAGGTGTCAAATATCCTTTTTGTCTGCTGTGTTAAAAATAAACTACCTCACCCAATGATATTTTACAAATAGATGCGCCATACACGAACATTATGACACTACAGAACGGCGTAAATGTTACTATACCCACTAACTACGAGTATACAGCTCTCAAACAGTGCGCGAAGGAAGGGAGATAAGCCAGGATAAAGCCACCATGCGGAATACCGGTTGTTGGAAAGAGATGAATATACCACAACATTGGCTTGAACGCGTGTGACGTAACGTGTCTCCTGGCGCCGGCCGCCATTAGACCGCGTAATAAAACAAAATACTGTCATTTTTATTTACTATATAGATTAGAGGCATGAAATGATGTTTTATCTCACAGGTGCAGTATAATTCGTGCATAAAACGTTCTTAAGTACAAGAAGGTATTTTTTCCGCAATATGTTGCAGGAATTACGTTTAAGATTGCCGTCTCGCCGCGACATTGGTCGATTCGTGACTAAGTAAACTCTTGCCAATTACCTTCCTTTCATGTGACCATCTTAGAGCGCGGGCAACGCATCTATACTTACAAAAACATCTTAGACTTCACCTTTGCCAGCGATTTCGTCTGCGCGGAATGACCACGTTATTTTGATCCTTGGCTTGTATAAAACCACATATCATTTCGGCCGAATGAAGTCCACTGCTGGACACAGGCCTCCCCCAAAGATCACCACAACCACCGATATGGATGTGTTGTGAGCACATTGGGGGGTTTTGCCATAATCGCCACGCTTGGCAGGCGGGTTGGCGATCGCAGTTGAGCTGTTAATGTACTCGAAGGACGCTGCTGCCCATCCTCCAGCTAATCCCTTAGTCGACTTTTACGATACCCATGGGAGGAAATGGGGTGGTGGCATTCTGAGCCGGCACCACACGGCACATATAAAACAAGAATCGAACTTAATTTCAGGTACTCAACCGATTGAAATGAATCATGTCTCAGATTTTAAGTCCGACTAATACGTGTCAACAGTGGACATTCCATAAAAATCCTACCAGTCATGCGCGCGTGATGTGTGCGCAGACAAACAGAAATATTCTAGAAACTTGTTTCGTCTTCTTAAATAACCGTCATCATTTCAGCTGAATACCCACTGCTCAACAAAGGCCTCCATCCATCTCCTCCGTCTATGACTTCCAAAATTGTTTCGTCATTTTGGGGGAAATTGCCATTGCTTGCCAGGCCGGTTGGTGAGCGAGTAATATGGCTATTGCTCCACAGGAAGTACGCTACTGCCCATCCTTCTGGTTTAGTCCCTCCGTGGACTTTTACGACATGCGTGGGAAGGGATGGAGTCGTGCTATATTCTTAATCCGGACATCACACGGATAAGGGGTTCTTGAATAATCATCGTTATTTTAGCCGAAAGACATCCACTGCTGGACATAAGCCTATAATATTGCCACGACTGGTCTCTTAAAGATAGATTTTTCTAAAATGCTGAAGTACGTTTTTCCTTATGTTTTACTGAGCAGGTTAAAAACCATATTTTTCATAGATCTGACTTAAAAATAACAGATATTCCATAGAAACTTTCAAACCCTCTTTTTTAAGGGAATTTGTGTGGGTTCCCAAATAGCCCCATTTCTTCCTTTTTCTTTATTGTTATTTAAAAAAATAGTTGCCCTACACTAGGATTACTCCTGTGTCGTGGGTGCGTTTACAGATATGAATTTTACATACAGACTCGGAACTGCAGATTATACAAATATTTGTTTCGTGCGGGAATCGAACCCACGGCCCGGAGCACAGCAGCCGACTATCTATCAACCACTGCACCAACCATGCCGTCGTATATACAGTATGTACGTATACAGTGTTTGTAAATAAGTAGGTAATGTAAACGTTTAAATGTATTTTATTGTTTTTTAGGTATAGCGCGCGTAGTGTGGATTTTGAAATGATTTATGAAGACTTAAAAGACTACAAATGTACGAGCCTTTTGTTTATTTGTCACATTTACGAACCTCTTAATTTATGAAGGTTTCGCATTATTTTGTACTTTTAACCTAGAGACATTTTGAATGTCATTTCAACGCTTCGTTTGTTGTGAATAACAAACATTTGATAGGCTTATCAAGGTATGTTACAAAACGAACAAAACAAGCTTCTAAAGTGATACTTCTTACCATAACTCCACCTCTTAAGCCAATTCTTCAGGGATATTTCAACCCAATGTAGTAAATCGCTGCGTATTTAACACGCTTTTATTAGCTTTACCTGTAACTATATGTATAAGAAAATCTTGGAAATCGATTATAACCCACTTTTTACCGTCGTATCGATTTGAAACTTTGCAAGTATATGTAACCCGAACAATAATCAGGTACTACCAAACTGTTCAGATGATGAAGCCAGAACACCTCCTATCCATCAGGTCTCTTAAAACCAATGGGCGGCTCTAGTGTGAACATACGAGGACCTGGGGCCGCCCTTCGGTGCTCAAGATGACCACTCTAGTGGTTTTAGCCGGTAGGAGTCCGGCATGCCCCTTCGCCCTTTCCCGGGGCGAAGGAAATTCATGAAGAATTTCGATTGGGTAACAACAAACATTTTGAGAAAACTAAAAGCTCTACTAAAATATAACTTTCTGCCTATAAAGCAGCCGATATTCTTAATAAGATTACTAAACACGTTTTAAAAAAAAAAGACATTATCCACCAGATTTGCTCTGTTGCCGTCAAAAGTACCTCTTAACGTAGAATCACTTGTAATCACTAACCATTAACCGTTCACCACAGACAGAACACAGAGAGGTTTCTCTTGTGCTCTGTGGTCAGCTGCCATTTGAACTTAACCTTAATGATTTCAACCGCACACAATGTAACGAGTGGTCTTCTAGCTTCGCTTAATATGATGACACCACACCAAGGCATGTTCAAATCAAATTGGCCTGCTCATCAAGCTATCATTCCGTTCAATTTAGGCGCCTATGTCGTTCGTAGTCGGCGTTTCTGATGTAACGAGCTAGCAAGGACTTGTTAGTGAACGGAATATATCAACTTTCTGCCCGGTTTTCGGTTCAATAATTGATTACTCTCTAGTTTCGAAATAATCTTCGACACAACTGTTTGAAATTGGGTATCTCAAGTAGAGTTCACACGCATTTCAACTATCCAATATACTTTCCGGTCTAAATGGTCGCTTAACAAAAATAGTCCTCGGTTCTTAAGCTGCATATTTCGCCCGAGGCTGTGTGTGCTGTTTCCGGAAAAGACGAAGCAGCCCGTAATATTGGGCTTTGTTTTAGGCGACTACGGATCCATCCTAGTGGATGAGAAGTATCCGTTTGTGTGCTAAGAACTTCGTTTACCATACTACCTACACCTATCCGCCTGCCTACTGTCGTAATTATGGAAATAATTATGACAAATCTTTTGGGGCTACCTCTCTAACATGTGGAACATACATATATAATTTATCATCAAAAGAACAAGAACACTTAAATATAGAACAAGGTGTTTTAGCAGCCACTATGCATTAGGATCTAAGTGTGAGAAACATTTGTTTAAAACTGCCGCAACTTTAAAGTATAACCCGTACTAAGAATACAAATACTAATTAAAAACGTCTTCTCTGAAAACAGATACGAGGAAGTTTTTATTTGTTTTCTTCTTTTCTTTTGAGTTTGCCCCACACTAGGATTTCTCTTGTGTCGTGGGTGCGTTTACAGACACACACACAACACACTCAGACCCGGTACAACTACCTGCATCATACAGATACTTGTTCCAAGCGGGAATCAAACCCGCGACCCACAGTGCAGCAGCCGACTGTTTCAGCCACTGCACCAACCGTGCCGTCAAACTCGCTCGAGGCTATGTTTTAGGAAAAGACTAAGCAACTCCCTAACCACGCAAAAGCAATGATGGATAACAGTGCACATCTGACGCTGGAAAGACATTAGTGTCAGAATAAAAAAAATACGGGTTGCACTCCGGGAGTGCCGACAGAAATGAAAACTTATTATTTTATTTATTCGCGTTCGCGGTCTGCTATATGTACATGCATATATGCACACACTATAGCTGCGTCTCGTAACGGTGTCGCGAGTCCAGAGATTTAATCTCATCTAAAAATATACGTACCGCGCTAAAAGAAGTTTTCACTTCAAAATATTTTTAGGCTTATTATTTCACATGGGCTTCATGAACAATTACCCATGTAAAGGGAATGACTGATAATAACTTTATGATCAAGTCCAAATTGGTCTGTGAGAAGGTAGAGTTTAAAGCCGTATTTATTTTTATAGCCTTTTAGATATTGCTTATTCCATAATATACTACGATTTAAAACAAGTGATTCGTCTATGGCTTCTTTTTAGGCGACTACGGAGCCATCTTAGGAGATGAGCAGTGTTCTTTTATGTGCTCGTACTGCGATTGACGTACTATCTACACTTATCCGCCTGCCTAGTGTGGTAGTTTTAGTTATAATTATAAAAAATCATTGTAAGATCACTGGGAGGTCCATGCTTAGCAGACTCTCGACCAGAGAGATGGGCAGCAGCGTCTCTTTTGTGGAACAGTAGCCTTACTACGCTCACGAACCCGCCTGCCAAGCGTGGTGATTACCGGAAAATTATCTTAATATAACGACACAATTGTGGGAATCCATGGGGAGGCCTTTGTTCAGCAGCGGACGTCCTTTGGCTGATATGATGATGACGTAAGAAATGAATGAAGCTAACCCGCGACTTCGTCCGCGAGAGTAACGCAATAAAATGTTCCATGTCCTATTTCATGCCAAAATCCACCTCTTTGCAAAACTGATTGATTCAGAGACAAACATTCAAATTGTAACGTGTTTAATATAAGCAATTTAGATAGGCAGGTATGCGTTTACGCTCCGCCAGCTATGTTTAGTGAACCAACTACATCAGTGAGTACTCAAACCAAGGTGGTAACACCTGAGAGCGGACTGTGACAGCTTAATCGCTTTACTATACCACTTCTACGGCTCATATCCTCGCTAACAAAGCGTCTGACGTCACTTGCCGTGAACACAAGTCACCTGTTGTTTCTAACCAGTCATGCATGTCAAATGTGCGTCTGCGCACACGACTTTTCTTGTGTCGTTGATCTGATTGTTAATGAAGTCGTATAATGTATGTATCTCGGGTTTTTCTCTCTTGTGTGATGGTTGTATGATCTTGGAGATGTGGATAGCATAATAATTTTGAAGTGAAAACTTCTTTTAGCGCGGTACGCATGTTTTTAGACGAGATAAAATCTCTGGACTCGCGACACCGTTACGAGACACAGCTATAGTGTGTGCACATCTGCATGTACATATAGCAGACCGTGAACGCGTCTAAATAAATTTAAAAAAATAAGTTTTCACTTCTGTCGGCACTCCCGGAGTGCAAGCCGTATTTTTTTTTACAACTTCATGCTCCTATGGTATAGTTAATTTCTTCCCGTGGATGTCCTAAAAGACGACTAAGGGACTCTGAACGTTAGGGATAGGTAACAGAGGGGATTTCTGTGAAAAACACAAACCCACTTTCCAAGCGTGGTGAATATGGGCAAACTCTCGCGCAAAACGGCGACAGAATTGTGGTAAACTATGCGAGAGGCCTTTGTGCGGCAGTGGACGTATAAATGGCTGATATGATGACACTTTAACACGTAACAACAGTTTAACACGTGAAAGAACCGATATACCGAAAAGAAGGACCATAATGGAATATTGCCACGGATTCTTACAGTTACTTGGCACCAAAGAAGAACAACCTTCAAAAGTAGCAAGTCCTTGGTAGCAGTGGTGTTTAGCAACTGGGCTTATCTCAGTTGTAATCCCTACCTTGATTCTAGTCCATATATATTTTTTTATTGATTCCCTGGTAATAAATCATGTACTTCGTACCGGAAAAGGGCGGAGGGGTATGCCGGAATCCTACCGGCTAAAACCACCGGAGTTCTCATCTTCGTCACCGGAGGGAGGCTCCAGGAACTCGAATAATCTCGGAGGGGATGACTGTAAAGCGGTCACTCTCTCTAGCGGAGGGAAGGTGACTATAAAGAAGTTACCTCCCCAGGCACCTCCATAAAGCCTATTGTTTTTGGGGTAGTCTTTGCTACGAAGGGAGGTGGAAAGTCTGATTTTTTTGTTGAGGGTTCCAAGACATTATAATAAAACACTTTTAAACGGATTCTATCGCGTATATATTTGATTTTAGATTTTCCTGACCACGAATGCTGCAAAGTATTCGAAACGTCAGGAAAATCAAAAATCAAATATATACGCGATAGAATCCGTTTAAAAGTGTTTTATTATAATGTGTAATAATCGCGAAAATCTAAGACATTACTATGTGGTTCCAAGACAGTTAAACATAGCTCTGGCATATTGATCGGCTGGGAGCGATTGTACATCATTATCATCATCATCATCATCATCATATCCGCCAAAGGATGCTGAACAAAGGCCTCCTCCATAGATTTTAACACATATGTCCACATTTTAGGGGGATTTTGCCAGTACTCAACCCCAGGCGGGTTGGTTAGCGCAATACGGCTGCTGTTCTACAGAAGGGACGCTGCTGGCCATCCCTCTGCTTTAGAGTCCCTTAGTCGCCTTTTACAACATCCAGAAAGAGACGGAGTGGTGCTATATTCATAATTCGGACAGCATTCGAAACGTCAGGAAAAACAAAAATCTATAATATACGCGATATAATCCGTTTAAAAGTGTTTTATTATTTGATATCTGGAAAAATGTCCAATGCTGAACACAGGCCTCCCACAAAATTAGCCACAATGACCTTTGCGTTGTGTGCTCATTGAAGGGTTTTGCCATAAAACTTACTTTCTTCCAGTGTTACTTAACTTTAAATCAGTGCCAATTTGTTTTAAGACCACTTTACCTCTGTTTTTAATTTATACAACAAGGAATAACTTTAAGATCGGGCTAGATTGTGCGCAAAACGTGAGAAACACCTACTTACTGATAATATAAACGGACCTTCCAGAACTTTGAACTGTACCGCATCAATTATCATTCATCACTTCACCCCAATGGTTTAGCGGTTAGCGGTCACCGCACGTGGATTGCATTCCAATTTGAAGTCAGACAGGTTTTTACAATTACCTCTTTTTGTTCGCAGGTATGATGGTGTACTGGTTTGGAGCAGTTTCCGAGAAGTTTAATGCGATGGTAACACAGAACATATATGTTATATGTGTATGTAGATAATATTATATAATATATATAATATTTGATATAGATAATATTTGGCGTTTTACAAGCTTTTATTTTATGGCCTATAGAGTCTCCTGATTGCTACGGAGGGAAGTGGAACGTATATTCTTTCCTACTAGTCCTTTTTCTTTTCTGATTAATTTCGGTGCAGGATCAAGACAGTTATTCATTTCTCTGGGACACACCGAGCTTCATTGATCGGTGTTCTTTTCCGTGGTCGCCATTGTAGATCGACGCTTACAGGAGTTGCAGTGGTTGGGAACAAGTGACGGGCTTGTCCAAAAAAAAAATAAAGATTTTATTTATCTTGCCTTGTTAGTATGGGTCAAACGGAAATTTTAAGGATGTAAATGGACAATAATAACTAGTAACAAATCAATGTATTGATGTGAAATGTGTTATGTTTATTTGATACGATGTACTTTTAATATAATTTGACGAAGACTAATAATGTAAATTCATAAAATATTGAAATGTAAATATTTTAAATATGTAATGTTTGCATGCCACATGGTGGAATACGGTCAAGAACTCATATATTTGTAGACAACTATGTACCTACCTGTATTCGCAAACAAATAAATAAATAAAAAAATAAATTTAAAAAAAAAGCTTGCAAGAGAATTTTCACAGTTATCCCCAAGCGATTGCAATTTTGCATACACGTTTAGTTTGGATGACATTGCATGCTTAGCTAAGTGACGTCATTCTAAATCCAATATGGCGGACTCCCAAAGATGACAGACCAGTTATTTTTTATGCATATATGGGTATCAAATGTAAGGGTTTATAAAACACTTTTAAACGGATTCTATCGCGTATATTTTAGATTTTGATTTTAAGTGTTTGCCGAGAAGAATACGAATATAATTAATAAAATTATTTTTTATACATCCTAGTGACAAGACAGTCATTCTGGTGGTGATTTGCGTCACGCGTGGTCACAATAATAAAATGTATTGCTACCGAAGACTGCGTGGCACCACACTGCGTTCGTCACCTCGAGAAATTAGTAATTAACGACCGAAATTAATAATCTACCTATCTAATCCATAATCTTTGGGTTCGGGATTGAAGACCTGTCTATTTTTGTGTTAATTGTGATCCTAAAACAAAAATAGATCAAGTTTCAAAATTTAATTCGAAAGATTTCAGATTCGATTGATTATTCATTTCAGCCGTTAATCCCATCTCTAGTAAGTTTACTAACTACCGGAACTAGCTATAGTAACGTTTAAAGTTTAAACGCTACTGCTTGGCAGCATAATATCTTGCACTGCGGTGGTACCTACGTACCCGGAGTCGTCCAATAAAAGACCTCATCATTTCGGCCGAACGAAGTCCACTGCTGGACACAGGCCTCCCCCAAAGATCACCACAACGACCGATATGGGTGTGTTGTGGGTTCATTTGGAGGTTTTGCCATAATCGCCACGTTCGGCAGACGGGTTGGTGATCGCCGTTGAGTTGTTAATGTACTCGAAGGACGCTGCTGCCCATCCTCCGGCTAATCCCTTAGACGACACCCGCGGGAACAGAAGGGGTGGTGGTATTCTGATCCGGCACCACACACCATACGGCAATAAAATACCTACCACCAGTAAAAAAGGTGGGCTTGAAACGAAATTGTCTAAATATACTATACTGTGAAGCAAAGAGTAACGACGTCACGAATAGTGTAGTTGTGCCTTTATTTATAGGGGTCGCGTGGTTACAGTCTATGAATATTCCTTTTAATGCTTTTGTATTTTATGTTTGGTTATTTTGACAAAATTCGCAACCGTTTGTAGTAGGGCTCTGTAAAACTCGTGTCAGAAGTGAATGTACTCGGGATATGGTTAAAAAAAAATTCTCTTATTTTTAAACGTTGCCATACACTAGGATTCCTCCTGTGTAGTGGGTGCGTTTACAGACACAAATTCCACACACAATAAACCCAGACCCGAAACAACTATCTGGAGATCATACAAATATTTGTTCCGTGCGAGAATCGAACCCGCGACCCGGAGAGCAGCAGCCGACTGCATCAGCCACTGCACCAACCGTGCCGTCATGAAAATGAATTGGTTTTAACAAAATGTCTGCTTAGTTCATTCTCCTTTCCTTACAATGAAAGTACATTCACTAGTAACACGACCTATTCTTAGTTTTCATTCATACTATTTATCAGTTTACACTTAATAACAAACAACTCTTTATAATAAATAGTCAATGAATAAGTAGATAATAATACATTATAAGAGGGCATTCACCGTCACATATATTAATAATAATTGGATCGTTATGTCAAAAGAGTTTACTGTATAGTGCCACTAAGGCAAAAACGTTATGTTTAGCGCCCACGTGTGCCAAGGTATGTACTGAACTGACCTACCTCACTTTGATGAGGTGAAGAACAGATGGGACAGTTCTTTGCTAGATTGGTTAATCTGCCTATGTAATCAGATGAGGCAGAAAACATGTTATAATAAAACACTTTTTAACGGATTCTATCGCGTATATTTTAGATTTATCAAGGGAGTCACGAACAGAATTGGTCATATCTTGAAGCGTGCTTCTATTAAAACCTACTTCAAGCCGAATAAAAATATCAGTCAACTTCTCAAACTGGTGAAATGCCACATACCTTTACAAGATGCAGGGGTCTACAAGATTGACTGTGATTGTGGTTTGTCATATATAGGGTAAACAAATCGTAGCATAGCCACCCGAATAAAACAACATATTAAGCCGACGTAAAGCATAGACGCTCCACAAAGTCTGCAGTGTGTGAACATGCCTTAGGCAAACCTAGCCATTACCTTCGTTTTGATCAACATTAAGACCTGGTGAAAGAGAACCGATATGTACCTAGAACGTTTCGTGAGGCTATTGAAATTAAAAACATCCTAATTTTAATAGAGAAGATGGTTGGCAGGTACCACCTGTTTGGAATCCAGTTATTAAAATAATAAAGTCCCAAAAAACATACTGTACTAAGAAACATCAAGACACTGTGAGTGATTAGGATTACTGCGTGCATCGAAACAAATTTTTTGATTCAAACTCTACGGTAGATAAAATATAATAACTTTTTAAAATCTCTAACGACGCCTGTCACCTTAGTCATCACCGACTAGGTAGAAAGATACTTCGTATCAGACGGTCGACTCGGAACATTTTTTCTCGCCAATAGCTGACGGTCAAAATAGAATTTGACACTTAATTTTTTAATTTTATCTTAGGTTTGAGTACTGACAACAATATATATTATGCCAAACAAAAAGTTTGTATAGGTATGAACCAAGAAGTTTTATTTTTATTTTGTTATTAGGGATTAAATTAAAAATGAAAAATGGAATAAAATATTATAACTTCATTTATTTATTACGCAAATCTCCACAACTAGGTTCTATAACAATTTTATTAAAAACTATGTTAATAGATAGATTTACATAATGCGAGTATGTGATGTGGAATAGATAAAGTTAGACAACCTTACCTAAAATATTTTATTCAAGTTCTGGTCAGATCATTCTATCTGATCAGATCCCGAATGAAAGCCTTCATTATTACAGAGTAAATTTTTCCAGCAATAACTTGCAGGATGCTGTTAGGGCTGCCCTGTACTCTGCATATGAGTGTGGCTGTTCGTTTGCGCATAATAGCATGGAACCCTAGCCGCCTCAAATATGTTAGAGGCACAGAATCGGGGCAATCCTAACATCCTGAATTCACTATTATAAATATATAAAGGCGCAAGGCATTGAGCGATCTCTCTGTATACCGGCCGCTCGTGTAGATTGTTTGGTAGTATCCTTTAAGTGTTATTTTAACTCATTGAGCTACTATGTACTGTGTAGTAACATAATAGCTCAATGTTTTAACTCGTTCAGTGAAACGTGCGAACCTGCGGACCAGCATATATTTGTCTGCCAATGCCCTGCGCTCCCTTTGACGGTCATCAAGTTCAATCGGTAACATACTGGCCTAGGTCCAACCTATTCCAGAGTTTCATATTATTACAAACATTTAACTGCATCGCCAAATTATTCTAGAAAATCTACTAATCTAAGTTTACTACTACATGTTCTCCATACTGATCTATTGGATAATTACCCCAAATTGCCTTATTACACACCAAGCTCTCGAGCGTTTTTAAACTGTTTTTACTTATAATTAAGTTTAAATCGCACTCAATAATTAGTGGCAGGTGATCGGACCAAACGGTGTCTTATTTTATAGTAACATTATTATTTCCTTTACTTGAAATAGATACACACAAATTACATTTTTTAATATACATTTCAAAATACAAAATATTATCGTGAACTAGGATTGCAGTCTACCTCCCACATATCGACGACCTAGTGCGCCAAGTCAAGATACTTAAGTTGTTTATCTTTCTCGGCTTTCACGAGATTCTCGTCATGCGGCATGCATGCATGCACAATGACTGTGGATATAATAGTTATAGTGCGGCGCTCTTCTCGATCTATCACCACTATATCAGGCTTGTTGGCTACAATAGTCCTGTCACTGATGATAGATCGATCCCAGTACAACGTGACATGGTCATTCTAGAGAACAGGTTAGGGCACATACTTGTAGTGTGGCACTTCTGAACTCACAGGGTTGTATTGCAATTGTATTGTAAAAAGCAATTGGTTGCTGCCATTTGTACAAAACACCACGTATCATGAAGACCAATGCGTGGTCAGCAAATTGATTAGTTTTTCTTTCCAGCTCCACAAATCCACATATAGTGTCTTGGAATTTATCAAAAGTTATGCCTGGCTCTAGTGATACTTCATCAAATATGATTGAACAATACTTTTTTTCTGTCTTCCAATTCTCTACCTGAAATAATTTAAAGTAGATATATTTAATTTATTAATCATAAAACAGTACAATGTGTTAAAGTAATAATCGTAATTTAAATATCAATGATAATATATTGATGGTTAGTATTCTTACCTCTTTTTTGATTGAGTAGAAAATTTGAGGATTGATTCCAGATTCAATTTTAACATTTTGAATAAGTTTGTTTAATGTTCCCTTAGAGGGCAATATAAAAATCTTCTGTAAATATTTGTAAGATTTTGGGCTTTGCTTTAAAATTGACAAAGAAATTAACTTCTCTTCTTCTGTGTATCTTCTGCCAGTCATATCTTTGGTACATAATTTTACTTGCAGCCAAAACAGTTTCTTTGCTATAGGCTTCATTTTGGAAGTATTTTTTTCAAAGAGTTGCTCTTTTTTTATAATTTGTTAGCTTGTTTGGCTCTAGATTTAAAATCTAATTGCTTTTTTGCCGTTATGTACTCCTTATATAAGCGGCGGCATCTTGGAGACAAATCACTTAGTGTGTTTACAAGTCGTCTTCGTTTGCCTTTAATTTGTTTTTGATTGCCTGTATGCTCAGTATTCAAGCTTGGCATGGAAGTTGAAATAGAATCTATAATAAAACATTAACATTTCTAAGTTATTCAAAATAATAATTTCTTTCATTAATTATAGATCAATTAATTTACCTGTTGCACATTGCGTACTATACTGTCCAATCTTTTTGTTATATCCCTGAATGAGAACAGAAGTAGATTGATCTGAAAACAAAGTATTTCGGATACCTAAATTAAATGGAACCATTCATTATTATTCATGCATGACTAAGTATTTAAGTACACTAATGTTTACCTATTGCACGTAGTGTTTGTTGCTGAACACTGTGTTTATTGAGTCCAGAGGTAGATGGTACATCATTACCTATAAAAACAACTCCATGATTAAAGAACAAACTACAACTGGCCCAAAACCCCATTAAAAAATATACATATAGGTAAGTATATGTATTTTTGTGAAAGTACCACAAATAAATAATATAATACTCATGTTACATGGATGAGAACTCAAATATAATTATCACAAACAATAGCTTCAAGCAAGATTGATACTTTACTGAAGAGACAGAATTAAAGACTGACAGATAAAGAAATAACAATTAAGTAGCTTACCAATATTAGGAATAATATTTATTTCCTTTAACGGATTCTGAAACCGTTTACTATATGTATGGTCTTCATGTTTGAATTGGTGATAGTAGTCATGATCAATGAGGTGGTTTTCTAAAAACAAAAAAATTATATGGTTTAGTAGGTATATTTGTGTAGTAACATATCACCACAACATCACTAATGTTATCATAAAAATCCATTTATTCGCCTTGTGAATATATCCGTTAATTATCTGATGGTGCCTTTCAAGAATCTGGGATGGATCTAGACTTCTCTAAGTTAGATTGAAATATTAGTCTGAAATATGTCTAACTAGTATTAGATATCATATTCACACAAGTGATACTTACCAGAGTATTATATATTTATTTTATATTTTCATCTGTATTTGGTACTCCAGTATCTATTTCTTCTGCCGTAAATAAAGATGGATGCGCAGATTGCCGCAGGCGTTTGCCCAAAGTCATCCTGGTTTCGAAATGTGTTTGTGGCACACATGCAACTTCTGAAGGTCCTCTGGACTTGAATTTTTTAAATATGCAATGTTGATGCACTTCACCCACTTTTGGAGTCCTATCTCAGTCTTTGGAAACTTGTGTAACCAAACACTATCCCTCTTGCTATCGCAATTAGGAATGCAACACCGCCTAGACATTGTAGATACAATGAATCAGCCAACAATTACAGAGTCAATGGAGAAGAAGGATAAGCACGGAGTAAAACCTCGACGTAACGTAACTTCACTCGATCAACACGGAAACTTCTTCTTCTTCTCTTAGATTATGGCTTCTGTAGGTTATCCACATATTCCACAATTTCGCCAATGTCAAGTTTAAGGCAACGTCGTACGGTATTTAGATGAATAAATCTTTACATATTCATAAAACATTTCTCAAAAATGAAAAAAAATCTAAAAAAGATGTCGGCAACGTCGTACGGTTCAATTGTTTTTTTCAAATGCTCAACACGGAAACTGTAATACCGGTAAAAATGGCGTCATGGCAAATTAGTCAAAGGGGAGGGGGAGGTTTACAGCGAGGTACGGGGAGTGAGGTAGCTTTCAAATTACATATTGACTGTCATCCTAAGCAACTTTTTATATGTTGGCAGTTGATCACCCGTGTTAGTCATCCTGCGACATTAGTGATGCTGCAAAGTATTTGAAATGTCAGGAAAATCAAAAATCAAAAATATATGCGACAGAGTCCGTTTAAAAGTGTTTTATGATAATGTGTAACAATCGCGAAAATCTAAGACATTTGTCCCCGTTGCCCTAACAAGAGAATGTAATCTCGAGTCGAGGTTAGCTATTCGAGATTTCGTCCGATAATCTGGCGAGATCTCGAATAATGATCGATCAAGATTTTGCCAGCTACAGGTCCCGTCACACGGGAACACAGCAATGTTTAAAGTTACACATACTGCACAACCCTACTGTTTGGCAGCAGAATATCTGAAGTGGCACTGTGGTGGTACCTAACTTTTATTTTCAATGTTCGCCCTTTGGAAATTCATAATGAACTTCCGCCTCGAGTAAGTGCTGACTACAGCATAGCACAGGAATGCAACAAACAACCATGCCCGGTGAATACCTGCGTCAGTCGTCGGGCTTTAAAGTGCGGTAGAACGGCCTTAATAACGGGCTTGGTCGCCAACTGTATCTTCAGGCGGGGTGGTACCTTTTTTTTTTTATTGGTGCCCAGTGGAAATTCTTTCTGAACTTCCTTCACCCCGGGGAAGGACGAAGGGGTATGCCGGACTCCTACCGGCTAAAACCACTAGAGCGGTCATCTTCGGCATCTAAGGGAGGCTCCAGGTCCTCGTATGATCACACTAGAGCCGCCCACTGGTGCCACGCCTATAGGCACATCTCGGAGAGGGTGACTGTAAAGCGGTCACCCCCCGGGGGGATTTTAAAGGATCCCCCAAAGCGTCCCACGGCAGCGCGTGACCACATGCGTGCTACCGTCCTCTGTTGGAGGCGGGGTGGTACCTACCTTGCCGGACTCTACCGGTTACACAGGTGAAACGTTCTATCCGATGTTATATGGCCCAGTACGTTGCGTAAACTGACCGTTCTTTATATTTCGTAGTCTATGTCACGCCGCGCCTACTTTTGTAGTAGGTTCGCAGTAGCTGTACTAGCGCAACATGTTTGATTGATACATTCACTCCGTATCCATTGTTATGTCGATTGTGATCTTTGATAACACGCCTCATTATATGACAATAGACTAAGTAAATATATGCCATATACTAGTCACGATTGCGAGGCTGATCTAGGAGTCACTATAGTATAATCAGATTATGGTAATAGTAATAACCAAATTATCATAATTTTTTATGCTGTATTGTATCAACTTTTTTTTAATCTGTCCGGGTTAAAGTAGGAACCTGTTAATATTTTTGAAGTGAAAACTTATTTTAGCGCGGCACGCATATTTTTAGACGAGATAAAATCTCTGGACTCGCGACACCGTTACGAGACGCAGCTATAGTGTGTGCATATATATGCATGTACATATAGCAGACCGCGAACGTGTCTAGTTAAATAAAAACTTTTCACTTCTGTTGGCACTCCCGGAGTGCAACCCGTGTTATTGTTTTTTGAAGAAGTCTCCGTTCCTTTCTAAGCACCGTCGCATGCGATGGAACCATTGACTGAAGCAGTGAGCTCACTCTTCTTTGGAATGGCTGCTATTGTACAGAAGGGGCACTGCCCACTTACACACAGCCATTTTTTTTAAACCTCCTTGTTAGTTCTCTTCGTCACCAAAGGGAGGCTCCAGGAACTCGAATAATCTCCATCTCGAGCACTTGTCCTTAGCCTACCGGGCTATTCGACACTACGAAACGGTTGACTATGGAAAGAGATTCTGGTCCGTGTAGGCTAAGGATGTTTTTTTTTTATAAGTGTATATGATTTGCCCGCGCTCTACGATGGACACATGAAGCAAGGTAATTGCCCGGAGTTTACTTACCGACCAGTGGCGCGGCTCGACGTGAATCATAAGCTAATTTAACAATATATGGCAAAAAAATGCTATCCTGTGTTTATAGACGATGCATGAAGTATACCGCAACTGTGAGAGATAAAGACGTATTATTTCATAAATAAATAAATACGTAATGTAAAGCGATATTGTAAATAAAAATAGTATTTTGTTTTATTTTTTATTACCATATCTAATGGCGGCCGGCGCGCCGTTTTGTAGTGCACTAATGTTCGTGTATGGCGCGTCTATATGTAAAATGTCATCGCGTGTAGGTCGTCTGCATATTGTGCATTTGACGCGTAGTAGGTAGGATTTGTCTATTTATTGTGTTAAATGCGATCCCTACACAAAAACGGAGTTCATAATCTTATTAAAGATTATGAATTAGATTGATTATTAATTTCCGCCTTGAAATGTCTTACTGATGATGATAAGATAAGATCAAACGATTTTTATTCATTTAATCCATTAATAGCACTTATGAATCGTCAAGACTTTAGTTGCCACGTTCCAAGATGTAGATTTCCTATGGAGAAGAACGGGCAAGAAACTCCATGGTTACTCTTTTAAAATCATGTTACAATATTTATGAGTACAATGTTCTCGAAAATTCAGGTTATTTAAAGACAATGTTCCTACATTAAACATAGTAAAGTCTAAACCTCTTAAAATTTGGTGTTGTGTATCGTGTCGCTAAGTTCCCTGCAATGTGGTTGAGCTGAGCGACGCTGATGCATGCGTCCCACTCGTGAACGGTTCGAACGTGATTTGGGACTAGTCAGTTCTTACTATGCATTATTAAATAGCACATTTATCTGTTTCTCTATTACACGGGTTTATATCTCCTGTAAGGGGGAACCCGGTCTTTTGATAGGCTTACGCGGGGACATGGGTCCAACACGCAGAGACCCTTTAGAGAATTTTAATCTAAAATGTAATGGGGCACTAACCGGTATGGCACTTTTATTATTATTGTGTTTCATGCATTTCACACTTTGGCAGTAAATTATTCTCACATAATTTAATTTCATTGTAATTAACATGAATGTAACATGTCTTTATCTATACAAATAAATAAAATTGAAGTGTCTGTTTGTAATGTCAAAATAACAGATTTTTACTAAATGCATATGAAAGTATGTACGTTACATGTAACAAAAACACTATTTTTAATTTTTTTGTCTGTCTGTCTGTTTGTACCGGGTAATCTCTGAAACGGCTGGACCGATTTTGACGGGACTCTCACTGTCAGATAGCTGATGTTATAAGGAATAACTTAGGCTACTTTTATTTTAGAAAAATAATTAGGGTTCCGCGCATAAATAAAAAAACCCTTGAAATTCAATATAATTATTCAATGTCAAGTGCCTATTTCGAAGTACTCTAAATGTATTTTAAATTAAACGTGGGTGAAACCGCGGGTCCCAGCTAGTTGTTTTATAAGACCATCAACTTGGGGCCGTGCACATTAAATTCTGACTATTCATAAGTGCACGTTAATGATTATCGTGAATGAAAATTTTGGAATTTGAACGCTTGCCTCTCCCATGGTAAACCGTGTGGTGCTGGCTAAGCACCACCCTATCTTATCCCGTGAGGGTCGTAATATGCGTTTATGGGATTAGCCGGAGGATGGGCAGCAGCGTCCTTTGAGTTCATTTACACCTCAACTGCGGTCGCCACCCCGTCTTTTTTTTATTGGTGTCCAGTGGAAATTCTACATGGAACTTCCTTCACTCCGGGGAAGGGCGAAGGGGTATGCCGGACTACTACCGGCTAAAACCACTGGAGTGGTCAGCTTCGACACCGAAGGGGGGCTCCAGGTCGTCGTAAGATCACACTAGAGCCGCACATTGGTGCCACGTCTTCATGCACATCTCGGAGGGGATGACTGTAAAGCGGTCACCCCCTCTAGTGGAGGGCAGACGGCTGTAAAAAGGCCACCGCCCAAGCACTTCTCGGGGAGGATTGTGAAGGATCCCCCCAAGTCTCGCTGTGCGCTGTGCTGCGCACACGGCGGCACGTGCCCACGTGCGCGCCACTGTCTTCTCGGGGGTCACTCGGTATGAGCACGCAGACTCCCCAATCTGCGCGCCCGTGACCCTCGCCACCCCGCCTGCCAAGCGTGACGATTATGCCAAAACCACATAATCAGCACAACACAAAACCAGACCGGCCTTTGTAGTGATCCTTTTAGGCTTATGTCCAACAGGTTACGTCGCTCGCTGCAACGATTACCCTTTCCCAAGTAGGTATGTTGGTATAAGAAAGAAGAAAGAAAGAAAATAAATTTATTTGACACAGACAATGTGATACACATAAATTGAAAAAGAAAAAAAAATACAATAAAAACACAAGGAGAACATTGTTGTGTGCCCCACAGCTGCGCCAAACAGGCCCAGTTCAGCAAACATGCCAGACCACTAGTGCCTGGCGCTGGTTTTCAACTGGACCTTAAGTAGTGACGTGTTACGGATGTAAATCAGTTTGTAGAACATGGATAAATAAAAATACCTACGTGTAGCAAATAACAATAGTGAAAGTAGTATGTAGGTAAGAAGTAATAAATAAAATTAATTTTTGTGTTGTTACGTACAGAAGAACTAAATATACTATAAATACAACCATCATAAACTAAAGCTATAATAAATTAATAAAAATACGGGTCGTCAACTGTTTCGAGCGTTGGCTGTGCATTGATCCGTGCACAAAATTCACAATACGCTGCAGGCGGTCGAGCGCGTCGGACAGTAAAGCGGCAATTCATAATTTAAATTTTAACGTGAGCGAAGAGATATAGTTAAGTACGAGCTTGATATAAGAAAGTAAGTGCGTATTAAATATCTCGTTATAGCATTTGGTTATCCATATTTAGTTTATATACAACCTATTTCTATTTTTACCCTCAGGTTAGTTTGCGTCATATTGAGACTGCCAAAATACAAAACGAGATGCATACCTGCTGGAAAGAGGGAGAATAGTGCAATCCCAACACCATACGTCCTAGTCGCAAGTAGACCAGGCACATTGGGTACGTTGCGATCATAATACCTAGACATTCAGCAATGCACGACGAGATGGTACAAAAAGTTAGCTAATTTGTTGTTTCGTTTCCTACAGGTCTCACATAAGCGATAGCATGTTGTTGGAAGGGACAGCGGCACTCTCCCGAGTACCTGGAACATTAGTTTTTATACATTCATGCAATGATAACAGATACAGACACAGACACAGACTGAATATATTCAAGTAAGGCATATTTGTTGAAAATTGTAGTTAGTAGTGTCTGTTACTATATTATTGAAACGTTTATTTTGACCATATCCTGTTTCCGCTGAGCATCAATCAGATACTGCCGTAAGCGTCTTCTAAACGTCTCGATCGTGTTGATTCTTCTAATAGGTGGGGGTATGTTATTCCACACTTTCGATGCCGCATACCGGAAGCTACCTCTAAAAGCTGCTGTACTGTGAAACTTAGATGACAGCTGTTGTGAACATTGCCTTCTCTCGCATTCTCGTCTACTAGTTACCCAACTTAGCTTGTTGTATAGGTAGTCAGGTTTTTGATATTTGACAACACCGAACAGAAGACATGCCAGGTGTAATTTGCGTCTTGACTTCATTTTAAGCGTATAATGTTTGTTAAGGAGTGGTGTTACATGGCTTCTGGGAGGTATTTTGTAACAAAAACGAGCACAAGCGTTTTGAACCCTTTGAATGAGCCGATCTGTACGAGCTAATATTCGTGGCCCGTACACTGTGTCTGCGTAGTTTAACCTAGATAAAACAAGGGATTCAACAAGCTGCTCCCGGTATCGACTTCTAACGCAGATACATCTTTTCGCGTCCATCGTATCACTTTCATATGCATAGATTTACGTTCCGGGTTATGTCGCAACAAGTAAACGAAATTGGATACTAAATAACATAGTACAGAGTAAATTAGCTACATTGGCGTGACGTCGCATACGAGAGGCGGTTCTGCTGAGAAAGTGCCGGTTACGGTACGACGGAGCTACTATGTTTTTATGCAATATTTTGTTTTGGTCTATGGTACGAGCTGTAGCGAGTAAAATGTTAGAGGGCTTATCGCTTTTCTATATTCTTTCTACCGTGAACCGAAAGTGTGTTCGTATTACGATATATACTGTTTCGTGTGGTTCCCAGCAATACATAGATGACTCTTATACTCCATGGGTGTCGCAAGAGGTAATTAAGGGTCAATCACAAAACTTCAAACACAAAAAACATGGCAAAAATTAAAAAGATAGGCAAGGCACCATCCCGTGTGCTTTATCACAACATAATTTGATCACCAATCTGCCTGCCAGGCGTGGTGATTATGGCAATATCCTATGACCGCTCGTTGTAGTGATCATTAGGAGGTTCAGGTTCAGCAGTAGACGTTTATAGCCTGTGTGTGTGTATTTGTATCAGAAAAATCAATTTGTCACATACGTCCCCGTCTCGTTCCTTAATAGTCGCCATCGTAGAGTCGGAACAAAATTACTTCCTCAAGTTAAGCTAACTCTAACGATATAGTATCGTTAGAGTTAGCTTTGCATTAATCTACGCAGGAATAAGTATAAAATGTTGAATGGTCTCCTCGCTTTTTGCTCATGGCTTACTCTATATTCACGTATACTATAGATTGAGAAAATCCGTTAAAATCGATATATCGATAAATATAATGTTTTGTGGAGTAATTCGCATGATGAATTAAACAGAGGAGTTTTTGCTATGATTTGAAAGATATATAATAAATTATATCGTCTAACAACGAACCTATCTCTCTTATATTCAGACATGATAATAATAACTGAAAAGCAGATGTTTGTCAAAATACTACCGGCGATGTACTATGTTCCATTTCTTATGTTTAAAAATAAAACAACAACGATTACATTCTGTGGGAAATCGTACTTTTGTTCTTAATTAAGTTAATGATGATATTAATTGGACTGGTTACATCCATATGTTACCTGTAATTTGTGTTCTTTTGAGGTTCATCATCATATCAGCCATTTATAAATCCACTGCTAAACATACGCCTCCCCGTGACATTTCCCGATAGAATTCCAAAATTGCGTCGTCATTTTGGGGGAATTTGCCAATACTCATCACGCTTGGCAGGCGGGTTGATGATCGTAGTATGTGAGCGTAGTATATAGTAGTCGTATGAGCGTAGCTACTGTTCCACAGAAGGGAACGCTACTGCCCATCCCTCTAATTACACATTTCATCATTTCACATTTTACGACATCCACGGGAAGAGATGGAGTGGTGCTTATATAAGAATATTCTTAATCCGGAAACCACACACTTTTGAGGCTAACATTTTGAACAGCCACAGGTACTAAAATTGCCAGTGAATAAACGTCAATATTGACATTGAAACGAGATTATATTGAGATCATACTGAAATTGGACTAAACTGAGGAACAGAATACCAATTTTGGTCAGTTTATAATTTAATCTCAGTTCGGTCAACTCTCAGTCATAGTATAAATTAATTACGAGAATTGGCATTGGAATTCAGATAAAAACGAAACTAAAATTGGGTCCAATTTCTTTGAGCAAATGTACATTGGACAACGGAACTGGTTGAATAGCATGGCACTCAAGTGTATATGAAAAAATACTGCATACATACATACAAGTACGGATCTCAATGCATCAGTTACACGCGCTGCCATTGTTTTTATAGTAGGTACGAAGCTGCTCAGTCGACTTCTCATTCATACGCTACTGGGAAATGGTAGCATGTGATTTTTTCTTGCGAAATGCTTTTGTAAGCTTCTCGTGTAGGGTTGGCAGTTGAAAGTACGGTCTAAGTACCTTTGTATACATATATTCGATGGTATACAAAGACAGGGATGGGCGATGTCGATGTTGAAATGTTTGACGGCACGGTTGGTGCAGTAGCTGATGCAGTCGGCTGCTGCGCTCCGGGTCGTGGGTTCGATTACGGCACGGAACAAATATTGCTAATAAAAACAAATTATTTGATTCTTAAAAAAAAACTTCGTGGTAAATGTTTTTGTTGATTATTATAGTCTTTTAGATTATTTCTATTGAGCTATTTCACAATTCATTCGTGTAAGTTACTTCAATGGATTGTTGTTATTCATCAAGCGTGGAGCGCCATCACGGCGTGAGGTCGAGTCAAATAAATGTGTGTGATCGAATGAAGAATGAAGTTTGTCAATTGGCGCCGTAATGCAATTTCATTAGAATGTAACATTTGATTGTTATTCGGCGTCTGTATTTGGATGATTATATTCTAGGTACCTTCAGATGCTAGAAGGGGTGACCGCAGTCATCCCCCCCGAGATGTGCCTAAAGGCGTGGCATTGGGGGCGGCTCTAGTGGGATCTTACGAGGACCTGGAGCCCCCCTTAGGTGCCGAAGATGACCGGTCCATTAGTTTTAGCCTGTAAGAATTCGGCATACCCCTTCGCCCTTCCACGAGGCGAAGGCAGTTCGTAATGAATTTCCACTGGTGACCAATAAAAATAGCCGTGTGGTGCCGGCTCAGAATACCACCACCCCATCTCCTCCCGTGGGTGTCGTAAGAGTCGACTAAGGGATTATCCGGAGGATGGGCAGCAGTATCCTTCGAGTGCATTAACAACTCAACTGCGGTCGCCAACCTGTCTGCCAAGCGTGGCGATTATGGCATAACCCTCCAATGAGCCCACAACACATACCATTTCGGTCGTTGTGGTGATCTTTGGGGGTGGCCTGTGTCCAGCAGTGGACTTCATTCGGCCGAAATGATAACGAAAGGATGACCAATATTTTTTTTTTAAAAAAAGGTAGCTTCAGACCGGGTGCCTATTTCAGATTTAAGGTCACCACCCACGAGAACGTATCATACTATGATCGTTACCGTCTCGACACATGCAAAAAACAAAGCTTGTATGAATTACTACGAGTTGGCGGCCACTATACTGTTGCGTTTCAGGACCGGGTCCGACACAAGTAAGGGACGTGCTGGTCAGAAGACCTGGAGACCCGCGTTTATACATCGTTGCATGCGTGCAAGTTTGCATGACCGCGTTTCGCACGTGTTGTGGTATTTGTTTGTTCGTAGTTTATTTGTGATGGCGGTCTTCTTTAAGATAAAAAGATCGACTTCGTCGACAAATATAATAAGTAGCAATTATCATACTCCAATAGATATTTACGTTGGGATCACAATTTAAATAAAAAAAATATTGTTATACAGTCTCGAAGTTCACCAATGAAGTTCACGTAAACGTTGCAAGTTACTGCGGTAACTGCTGAACACACGCCGTTCGCTTACCGTGGACGTCTGAATGGGTAGTGGGTACGGTACGGTGCACCACCGCATTTTGTGCGGGCCTCGATGGCGTCCAAACGCTTATGATCCTCTGAACTAAAAGGGAAACTTTTGTGCCAGTGGCAGGTCCATTATGGTCCGGTTACGGACCGGGATAGCGGATAGAGACCTTTAATAGTCCAATTCTCTTATTCGACTATTTGAAGATGTATGTACTACAGATTATTGGATTTGATTTCCGGTTCGGAGACAAAAATAGAAACCAGAAAAAGTCTTATGCTTAGCACGCACGGGTGACTTTTGTCACCGTGACAATTTCGCCACTGTGACATTTTCGTCACTGTGACAATTTCGTCACTCATATGAAATCAATAGATATGTATGGAAATGTCACGCCACGTCACGTCGTAACGTGCGCGCATCTCCATGCATACCCAAGGACTTGATAAGAGTGACGAAATTGTCCCGGTGACAAAAGTCACCCGTGCGCGCTAGCTCTTACATATATACTGTAGAAAGTGGGTGTTGATGTTCCGATCCGATAACCGGATGCCCACATCCCAGTCCGAACTCACCCTCCAAGATCGCTTGATACTTCTACCGTAACGCCAGCGCTTGTGTCGTCCAAAAGAGTATTTTATTGAAGTGAAAACTTCTTTTAGCGCGGTACGCATATTTTTAGATGAGATAAAATCTCTGGACTCCCGACACCGTTACGAGACGCTTGAAGTGAAAACTTCTTTTAGCGCGGAACGCGTATATTTAGATGAGATAAAATCTCCTAACGCGCCAAAATAAGTTTTCACTTCTGTTGGCACTCCCGGAGTGCAATTTTTTATATGTATATTGTATATTCCGAGTTGTCAGTTGTAACAACACAAACTGATTCTTTTCTTCAACTTTGTATGGATGTCAACAATTTATTGGGTTCAGCAACTTTGGTAAAACAAACAATACAAGTCTGTGCTTAGCATATACAGTATAACAGAAGAGCCGCGATGTTTACGACCACTGCAATACTATCCCATCATCGTCCATTACTGTATGAAAATATTTCGTCGTTTCTATCAATACATATATAAATACTTGTCCTGACTGACTGATTCATCAACGCAGAGCCTAAACCGCCGGGGCTACTAACTTTGGCAGTTGAAGCCTTTATAACGTAACTAAAGAAGGAATTTTAGAAATTCCACCCCTAAGGTGGTAAAATTGTGTGTGGAATTCAGAATCAGCATCAGAATGTCTGTAAACGACTGTCGACACAGCAGAAATAAAAGTTTGGGGCATCATAAAAAAAAAATGGGTTTGAAAGATTGTATTAAACTCCGTCAATTTGTAAGTTAGATCTATGAAAATTGGGATTTGGCTTTTTGGTTGAAAATAAAGAAATACGTGTTTCAATGCTTTTGTAACGCGAGTGAAACCGCAGGCGTCATCTAGTCTATTTTATGGACGAGTTCTATGAAAGAGTGTTATGGACAAACTACGTTTTTCTCATTAAAGAAACATTAATAAGATATTACATTATCATTCCATTACTGTCCCACTGTTGGGCACGATGAGAAGAGCCTTATGCGACCACGCTGACCTAATGCTGGTTTGTGTGTGCTGTTTGGGCATGTTAAATGTATGTCTGTGAACTGTGCCCACGACACCGGAGCAATCCCAGTGTTGGGCAAAGTTATCCTGAAACAAAAATAAACAATCAAAATGTTAAGCAGTGTTGTTTATCTGTTCATGAACCCGAACTCTAATGAATAAATTGTCATTCATATTTTCTGGTTTTCCGAACGCCAAGGTGAGACGACATTTCGGAAGAGTGACATAATAAAACCTTGGTGGTTAACTAGAATTTTACAAGTAATAGACAAGACCTCGAGATAAGATGATAGGCATCAAAGGGCACCTGAACAAACACCTGACGTTATTCAAGCATTAAATGTTATTAAAGGAAGTAGATTGATAATGTTATTATTAATAGTGGCGGCACCTGCCATTTAAATGAACATACGAGTAGCTCAATGTGAAAACCTTCATTGCTCGCAAATGTTAAAGTTACTCTTGAAGGGATGAATCTAAAATAAGACCAAGTTCTTATGAGGCCCATTGTGAGCCTCATAAGAAAGCTCAAGGTCACTCAGCGAGCTATGGAGAGAGCTATGCTTACCTTCCTTAGAAATGAGGAGATCCGTGAAAGAACTAAAATTGTCGTTGACATAGCTGAAAGGATCAGTAAACTGAAGTGGCAGTGAGTGGGGCACATTGCTCATAGAACTGATGGCCGTTGGGGCAAAAAGTTTCTGGAATGGAGACCGCGCACCGGAGAATGCAGCGTGGGACGACCTCCAACGAGGTGGACAGACGACTTGGTGAAGGTCGCTGGGAGTCGTTGGATGAGAGCGGCATGTGACCGCTCGTTGTGGAAATCTAAGCCTTTGTTCAGCTGTGGACGTTCTGTGGCTGATATGATGATGAAGACCATTGTTGACGATCCGTAAATGCTGGGTCCGCGTCTTTGCTTAAAAAAAAGGTGCACGATAATCGTAGGTGCATTGCTTATGCAAAACGTATTCATCTAAGCCAATATGACATTGGCTTGAGAAAAGGTAGAGCGAAGGAGAGTAACGATTGCATTTGAGCATCCTGATAGCTTCTGTCTCCTATCTGCCACCCAGAATTCAGTGAGACGCAGAAGAAGTAACCATAATTATAGCATCATCGCTGGCTAGCACAGCCCGGAAAACAAAAAAAATGCACTCCGGGAGTGCCGACGGAAGTGAAAACTTATTTTGGTGCGTTAGACATGTTTTAGATGGGTACAAGGGTTAATGCGAACCCGACGGCGAAACGCCAAACTAAACGTCTAGCGTCTCGTAACGGTGTCGCGAGTCCAGAGATTTTATCTCATATAAAAATTTGCGTACCGCGCTAAAAGAATTTTCACTTCAAAAATATCGTTTTCTATTTATTTCAATTTTGATACCATCAAGTCACCACAAAGATTTATTAACAAATCCTTCAGTAGTACGAGTAGTAACACCAACAATACGACAGTAGACATAACAAAAAAACGCCGTTACACATTGTCAGTGACCGGGCGCCGCCTACGCTGCCTTATCAGGGCACTGATCTATAAGGAACAAGGTATGAGAGATACGCGACTTGCGGATACATAACATAATCTGCCTATTACTGTTCCACTCACAGAAATAGGAAATAAGGAGAAGTGGTACGGGGGCGTAACCGCGCCACCGCGACTGCATTAATTTGGGCCATCCGGAAAAAATGTCCGTTTTATAACATCAGTTGATATTCGATCGCGTAAGTGGAACTGTTAAATTGTCGTGTTGTTCGGGGATAACATGCAAAAACAGAAGCGAAAATAATAACTTTATCAAGGAAGGAATCATATACAATATGCAAGTGAAGGAATTTTCTTGTATTTGTCTATAGAAAGAATAAATTAAAAATTATTGTTTTCTTTATTATGTTACGTTTGAATTGATGGAGCAGCACCACATTATTATTTTTGTACAAAATATGCTCTTATATAGATAGTTAGATATTTATATCTTATCTTTTGCATTGATAAAAGCTAAGATTCTTATGATAGTTGTATTTATTTTAAATCATCAGTGCAGGGACTTTTATCCTTCCTTTTGTTCCTTTTTCCGCTAGCCGCTTATCACTCGCATCGCTGTTAAACGTTTTAAATCGATTTGGTAGCCATTGAATTCTGCGATCGTTAACCTCGTTGTTATGGTTTTTCCAATGTTTATATTTTGTCCGCTCTCGCTTGTTACTTACTCCGCTTCTGTAGGTTTGTAACCTTTCACTCGAACATCGGATAGTGTCAATTGAATCTTTTTTTTTTACGTGGAGAAATCATCTTATACTTCCTCCTTACTGGCTTAATCACCACGGTGTTCCTTCGACCTACCTGTCGCTGTGCCGTGTGGTGCCAGCTTGTACCGTGTGGTGCCAGCTGAGCCGTGTGGTGCCGGCTACGAATAGCATCATCCCATCTCATCCCGTGGGTGTCGTAAAAGGCGACTATGGGATAAGCTGGAGGATGGGCAGCAGCGTCCTTCGAGTATATTAGCAACTCAACTGCGATCGCCAACCCGCCTGCCAAGTGTGGTGAGTATTGGCAAATACCCCTCGACATGATGACACAGTTGTGTAATCTATGGAGGAGGCCTTTGTTCATCAGTGGACGTATAAATCGCCGATATGATGAAAAGACTAGTTCGTACTTACATGTTTCATGTACGTGCAACAAGGACAGAACGCAACAAAGATAGCTTTGTACCTGTATTGATTTGTTATTTGATGAACGAAACACTCAATGCTCGCAAGGCATTCTCCCTGGAATTCCAGCGACGCCCAAAACCGCGCAGAAATTCATAACGGGATTATTTATCCTACATTCATTCCTTAGTCGAACATTCTTGCTTTGAAATTGCGTCTGGCGTATAGATAGAATATACATAGAAGTTAAAAAAGTAATATAGTTTTTTACATATTAATATGGGTGTGTTTCTGATGACGGTGGGTCGACGACTTGAGTCGGAGCGGTGAGACCAAAATGTTTACATTTATTTTTTTAGTCATAAACAGGCTATATTGAAGTACTGGCAACTTTTACGACAAGGTGTACTAAACCAGCTAGCCTGTCTCTTGACCTCGACCTCGCCCGATGGAAAGCGATCGATGGGGTCTATGATGCACGAGCGCACCTAAAAGATTCATTTTTTTTCATAATTTCAGCCGAATAAAGTGCCACTGCTGGACACCAGCCTCCCCCAAAGATCACCACAACGACCGGTGTGGATGGGTTGTGTGCTCATTTTGGGGTTTCGCCATAATCGCCTCGCTTGGCAAGCGATTGGCGATCGCAATTGAGTTATTAATGTAGGTACTTGAAGGACGCTGCTGGCCATCCTCCGGCTAATCCCATAGTCGCCTTTTACGAAACATTACACATCTATACCTAGTCCAGAATATAGTTAATTAGCTAGTCGGAAAGTTAGGTTACCTATTTCGGCCAGGCGTTAGAAAGAGACCAACAAGACGTGAATCTTTTATATTTAGTTTTAATTCAGTCCGGAACAAAAATTACATCTGGAATTGGTTCATCTTATGCCTCCTTTAATTTTCCACTCTGCTCCTCAAAACAGCCGCCATTTTGGCAAGATGTCAACAAACAAAATAATGTTTTTCACTAAGATCTGTATTCTGAGTGGTTCTACGACAAAAATGTTTATATTAAAATTCAAGATAAAAAGGCTCTGTACATTTTTTTATGTGAGAATAATATTTAAGAGGCACCCAAGACAACCATGTCATCATCATATCAACCATAAGACGTTCAGTGCTGAACAAAGGACTCCCCATAGTTTCCACAATAATGTCGTCATTTTTGGGGGACTTTGTCAGAACTCACCAAACTTGCCAAGCGGGTAGCTCCTCATCCCTCCGGTTTAGAATCCCCTAGTCGCCTTTTAAGATATCCACGGGAGGAGATGGACTGGTGCTACATTCTTAATCAGGCCACCACACGGAAACACCAAAAGTCATGTATCTAGAAAAGTTCGCGCGACTCACAGACTTCTTGCAGTTTTCCATTTCCTCGCTCCGCCTACGCTCGCAAACAATAAATATGAGAAAAAATCTGTTAATATTCCTGGCCTAATTAGATTTCCAAGAATCATTTATGAAAATATTTGCTTTCAATAGAGAGTACTATGTAACACTGCATAGCGTGCAAGCTATGACGATACACTCGGAAAAACCGTAGTCCGTAGCAGATTACAGGTATTACAATGCTATAAGGGATAATTGTTGCCAGCCAATGAATTGTTGATCAATTCAATTGTAATTCTAGGTAATTATACGGTCAATTTAATTAACTAATTGGTTTATGTTTTGTATCGAGTTGTTGTTTGTTTGTATGGTTTTAATTATTCGGATTTTAAATGTGTTCATAGAATAACTTACAGAGTCATCTATGGGTTTGAAATTACCTGAAATTATCATACTTTTCAGCAGGGTTATAGAAGGTACATTATCTAAAACAGGTGCCTTTTTTTAGATACATTATTAACGTTCGTTTATTATTTGACATTAATTATACATTAATATTTATAAGTGTCGCCGTGTGGTGCCGGCTCAGAATACCACCACCCCATCTCCTTCCGTGGGTGTCGTAAAAGTCGATTAAGGGATTAGCCGGAGGATGGGCAGCAGCGTCCTTCGAGTACATTAACAGCTCAACTGCGATCGCCAACCCGCCTGCCAAGCGTGGTGATTATGGCAAAACCCCTCAATGAGCCCACAACACACCCATATCGGTCTTTGTGGTGGAGGGTTTGGGGGAGGCCTATGTCCAGCAGTGGACTTCATTCGGCCGAAATGAAAAAAAAATGATTGATGATTTATAAGTGTCCAGAATCGGCCAATTTATGCAGAAATGAAAGAAAAATTCGGCATAATTCCCAACACATCAGGCCTCAAGGCCCGTAATTATATACCTAGTGTCACTGGTCGGCAAACCACCTGTGAGGTTAAGCAACACTCGGCGCGGTCAGTCTATGGATGGGTAACCGCAAAGTGGTATTTGAGCCAAGCGTCTCCATGCTTCGTAGGGCTCGTAAAACAGATAGTTTTAGACAGTTGTCTATCCCGGTTGTTGTCAATAGAGTCGTTAAGCGGAGTCTGAAAGTTTCGGCTTGAACAACTCTGACACAAGGTTTCCAACGACCAAAAGAAAAAAAGTCAATCGTGGTAATCAGGTGTCCAATTGATGTACCTACGGGACTCCTTATGGGCAAACAGGAGCCCTAAATTCTGCCATAAGTGATTTTACTATCTACTAATAATTGCCGTGTGGTGCCGGCTACGAATAGCGCCAACCTATCTCATCCCGTGGGTGTTGAAAAAGGTGACTACGGGATTAGTCGGAAGATGGAAAGCAGCGTCCTTCGAGTGCATTTATAACTGAACTGCGATCGCCAACCCGTCGTGCAAGCGTGGCGATTATGGCAAAACCTTTTAATGAGCACACAACCCAAACCATACCGGTCGTTGTGGCAATCGTTGGCGGAGCCTTCATTCCAGCTGTGGAAGTTTTTCGGATGAAATGATGGATATCGGTTTCCACCAGTAATTCAGTTGAGGTCAGGTTGTCGCCCCTTCATGTAAGACGGTCATACCAATGACATTTTACATATAGACGCGCCATACACGAACATTATTACACTACAAAACGGCGCGCCGGCCGCCATTAGACCGCGTAATAAAAAATAAATCAAATACTTTTTTTAAATTTACAATATCGATTTACGTTACGTACTTATGAAATAAAACTTCTGTTCTCTCACAGTTGCAGTATACTTCGTGCATCGTCTTCAAACACATGATTGCATTATTCTCTCGTAATATGTTGCTGAATTACGCTTACGTTTCACGTCGAGCCACGACACTGGTCGGTGCGTGACTAGGTGAAATCCGGACAATTACCTTGCTTTCATGTGACCATCGTAGAGCACGGGCAAAGCAGCATTTTTTTTATTGGTGCCCAGTGGAAATTCTTCATGAACTTCCTTCGCCCCGGGGAAAGGCGAAGGGGTATGCCGGACTCCTACCGGCTAAAACCACTGGAGCGGTCATCTTCGGCACCTAAGGGAGGCTCCAGGTCCTCGTATGATCACACTAAAGCCGCCCACTGGTGCCACACCTGAGTAACACACCTATCCTACATCAGTCTTTCACGTTCGCTGCTGAACACGACCCATCACGAATAAATATTCAGCAAGTAATTTTCCACTACTTGACTTTCTCATGCTTTTACGTCATCGCTATCTATGACGTCAGTACAGAAAACATGTGGGAGGATCACTTAATCTTATACTCTATAAGCAAATAAGCAAATGATAATGGAACCTAACATATTGGAATAGTCACTGATCTGAGAAGAAGTATTAATGCGAGTATTGTGAAAATGTCGAGTGTAGTTAACGCTGTTTTTTATCATTATATTTTTTAAGCCTGTGTCCAGCAGTGGACTTTATTCTTTTATTTCATTCTTTATTATTTATGAAACTTACTAAAGATGTTATTTCCTAAAGGTTCGACATAATAGCGACGGCATGCTCGTGAATAGAATTCTTATAAAAGTTTTAGTTTTATGGCGCTCTATATAAACGTTTATCTATTTGATAAGAGTCGGCTATTCCATTCATTTCTATTAAAACATTATATTTGACACTAAAGTTTAATATACATCGTTATAAAGGTTATAAATTATTTACTATCGCTTTACGTCAAACTATTTTTAACCGCACAACATTTACGCCTTACAGATAGTATATAAATAACTACGAGATAACACTTTTTCGGCAATTAATTGTGTTATTTAAAACTTTAGTACAGCGTTAATCTTATCTTAAACTAACCGCTGCCCGCCCGCTTCAATGGGCATTACGCGGGTTTTCAAGGTCATGGTTGAGTGCAACGCTTTATGTGTAACGTTGCGTCTGCGCATGCGCGGGCTTAAAAGGTGTAGGCGCATACATAAGCAAGTTTCACTTCTGTCACATGTAGATACTGAGTTGCCAAACATGTCTGTTGGCTGGCTGTACACACCGAGACACCCCAAGACAGGACGAGAGCGAGTGTGCATGGTGCTCTTGTCTCGCCTCGCTCGTTCTCGCCTCGCTCGTTCTTGCCTCGCTCGTTCTTGCCTCGCTCGTTCTCGCCTCGCTCGCTCTCGCCTCATCTCGATACCTCTCGGCCGCAGGTCGATTTTTAGCACGAGTCAAAGGCCCTCGCTTAATCTCTCGAAGAAGGCGAGCGCATGTACACACTCGTCCCTTTAGTTACCTACCAACAGTCATAGTGCGACGACGTTTCTGCGACACTGTGGTCTAACGAACTTGAGGTGAGATTCTTGGAGAAAATCGGTTATGTGGGACCCTAAACATGAGAAACACAAAGATAAGCAATACGTTCACAACGCTTGAATGCGAATTTGCGAACAAGTTAATGATCCAGTTGCCGATTTCAAAAGAAAGCGGGATTCATTAATGGCTGCGTACCGTGGTAATAATGTACGTAGTCTACAGCATACGTCATTGCAAAGAATTGACCAGTATTTGTAATAAATAAAGTACATAAAATCAGATACAGTATTGCGGTGCATGGTAACCGTCTACCATCTTCTTTTTCGCTACGGATTTGAATTTTATTGGTAGATTTAATATATGTTAAAAAATTAAATAGCTGTCATCATATCGGCCTATAAACGTCCACTGCTGAGCAAAGGCCTCCCCCATAGATTTCCACAATAGTGTCGTCATTTTGGGGGGAATTTGCCAATACTCACCACGTTTTGCAGGCGTGTAGTGAGCGCAGAATGGCTGGCTGCTTATTGCACAGAAGGGACGCTGCTGCTCATCCCTCTGGTTTTAAGTCCCTTAGTCGCCTTTTCCGACATCCACGGGAGGAGATGGTGCTATATTTTTAATTCGGACACCACACGGATAATTGCTGTACATAAAAAGCGCAGCAGCGGCTTTTATCTCGCCATCTTGGTCTCGAAACACATAAAAAAAACAGTACTCCTAGCGAAGATCTTGGTGACCACAGTTGGTGTGTTTTGACTCTGCCTCTTGGCGAGTGTGTGCCGTATGTAATGTTTGAGCGTGATGGAGCTTCAAACACAGACTTTCATATTTATACCTAATATTTAATTGGTTAATTATTTATATACCTAACCAGTAATAATTCGGAGTATATAATAAAGCTACAATCAACATTTTCGTGATTTTTACGAACATACAAACAAACCTTTGCTCTTTATATTATAGTAAGCAAGATAAGATAAGATGTATTTATTAAATTCTTGCGAAAATACGTATCAATACTTATCTACTTTTATAAGTACTCTTTTCATAGGAATCAGTGTTATCTAGACGCAAATCCTGGGTATTATGTACGCGAACATCTGTTTGTATATCATGTTTAACTTGTCAACAAAACTACATTCGGCGTCACAAAAATCGAACTTAAAAAGTCCCTTTAAAATCCTTCCAAAAATATAGTGCTACCGCCCCTTGCCCTGATGACTTCTTACGTAAGCTCTGTCATGGACCTAATTCATTTAACGACGCTTCCTTAAGGAATTCTGTTTCATTCCTCGACGACGGCATCGTCGGCAGGATCTTGTGCCCTTTAAGTTCATCCGTAAGGTGCTCAACAGGTTTTAGGTCTACTTCCCACTGGCCAGTGGATCACGGGGATCCCAACTTCTTATTACTCGTAGTACTTACAATGAGGTAATGCGTGCGTAAAAAGCTGCATTAAGGGCCCTGATAAACCTGCATAAGGAGTCCAATGCACTTTCAGGATCTCTGTTATATACCAAGGAACACTCGACGCACCTTGCCCACGCGCACTTCCAGTCCGGGAAACGTGCACAATGTTCGTGACCGTCGATTGACATGCCGCCCAAGAACAAGCACGAGCCACCACTGTATTCCACAGTCTCTTTATAGTCTTGTGCGAACCGTTCCCCCTGCTTCCTATACACTCTTCTACGCCTATCGAAAAAAAAGACCTTCGGCTCATCCAACAAGAGCACAGCCCTCCGTTGGTCAATTGGCCAATCCACGTGGTCGCGGACAATCTGCAAACGGTCTCCTCTCATCCTATGCAGTCGATTTTGAACCTGTAGTAGTTAAGGGTCACAATTTTCTTTTCCTGTAACCTTCTCCTAAACGCTAACGAAAATTCTGTGAGCTGATCGGAGCTGTTGTTGCACCTTGACAGTATTTGAGAACCAATTGCATAAAGATGTCGATTCAATGAAGCGATCATCTCTTCCCGATGAAGACGCTGCATGCGTTGTCTCCCACATCTTAGTCTTTGGATATCTCTTGGAACCGTTAGAACACCTATAATCATAATCATTATCTTTTGTCACGATGAGAAAGGTTAAGCCTTAGGCCACCGTGCTGGCCTAGTGTGGGTTTGCCCACTGCACACACCATTGAGAACATTTTGGAGCCCTCTCAGGTGTGCAGGTTTCCTCGCGATGTTTTCCCTTACCGTTAACGCAAGTGATAATCAAATTCTGACCCGCGCATAATTTGAAAAGTCAGAGGTGTGGGCTGGGGTCAAACTCAGACCCTCCTCTATAGAAAGCAAGCATTCAACCACTAGGCTATCACTGCCACCACTGTTGGAACACCTGTCAAACTAAAAAAACGGCTTAGGTTAAGTTGCAACATCACACTGCCGCAACCTTGATTGCAATTACTTGAACCGCTTTACATGTCAGGTTTTGAATACACCACCCAGTGCTTAAGAAGCGAGTTCGTAAACCTCCGGGCCACCAGGACACTCCCACATATAAACTCCCACAGTGAATTACTTCAGAACATAGCTAATTAAATTACAGTAGACCTCTAATGGGTCAAGTAGCTACAATTAATGCCAATCTACTGTAGAAACCCATGTATCGATAGGTTTAGAAGTTGATACTATCGTATCTGTACCGTCTGTGTGGCTAAGAATAACATCAACCCATCTCATCCCAAAGGCGACTTTGGGATTAGCTGGGGGATGGGCAGCAGCAGAGTTTCCCAACAGGTGAGCCTTAAAATGAACATGGGCATGACACTATAGACATATTACCTGGGACAAACTGTCCAATTAGGTAGGTCCAACTTCGAGAAAGAGGTCAATCGTCAAATCCGTCTCGGCTGGGCAGGGTTCGGGAAACTTCGCAACGTCTATTCGTCAACAATACCGCAATACTTCAAGATGAAAGTCTTTAACCAGTGTGTGTTACCAGTGATGCTATATGGAGCAGAGACGTGGTCTTCATAAGAAAGCTCAAGGTCACTCAGCGAGCTACGGAGGGAGCTATGCTTGGTATTTCTCTACGAGATCGAATCAGAAATGAGGAAATCCGTAGAACTAAAGTTGCCGACATGACCGGTTTTAGCCAGTAGGAGACCGGCATACCCCTTCGCCCTTCCCCGGGGCGAAGGAAGTTCATGTAGAATATCCACTGGACTCCAATAAAAAAGGCGGTTTAGTGATGTTGTTTTACTGGAGTAAGCCGCTGTTCATCCTCTGGATAGACCTTTAGTCGCCTTACGACCTGTCGAGTCACTTAAACCGATACTTACCTGTGTGTCGGCCATTGTGTACGCAAGCAAATCCCAACTTTGGAACTGTTAATATTTTATCTAAAATGGATAATCGCGGATACTAATGAATAATCTACTAGATACTTAAGTTCTAGGAACTTAAGTGTTATGATTAAGCTTTACGACATTCCAAGAACTCGATAGATTCATCGAAAATTCAATAGTAGACTATCAGATAACAAGTATAGCAAATAGCAAACGGTCGGACGGCACAGTTGGAGCAGCGGCTAAGCGATTGGCTTGCTGTGCTGTGTCGTGGGTTTGACCCTCGCCCGGAACAAATATTTGTATGATCTACTAGTTGTTTCGGGTGTGTGTGTGTTTGCGCGTGTGATATTTTTGTCTGTAAACTATAACTAGCGACACAGAAGATGGGCAACGTTTCAAAAAAGGCTAAAAATTTTCTTTTTAAACATATACGCATTTGCTTAAGGGGCTTATGTTTACTTTCGCTATCTCACACACAAACGCATGGATACTGTTGTTACAGCTAGCCATTTTCGTCGCATATCAAATTATCCTTATTCCATTACAATTAAATAATTTTCGGGAGCGCAGAGATCAATAGAAAATGACAGTCGGGAACGGGCCGACCAACAAGCGGTGTCATATCGATCACCGTTCAAATGGTTACGCGTTGCATGTGCCGACTACCCTTCATTATTGTGAGTGCACTGCCAAAGACAACATGAGGACGTCGTCCCACGCTGCGTTTTCCAGTGCGCGGTCTCCACTCGAGAGAGCCCCAACGGCCATCAGTTCTACGAGCCATGTGCCCCGCCCATTGCCGCTTCAGATTTGGTTTACTTTGGTTTAATTGAAACTAAACAGTTTGACTTTGAGTTTGGTGACCGCTGCTGCCATACCATGGCGGTTTAAGGCAACCGCCATGGTATTAGTAATATATGTAGGGTCAGTTCTAACAAATAGGTACAAACTGATTACAATCATAAGTGTGACAATAGACGCGTGGCTTGACCTGCGACCTCGTCGCGGCAATCCGATGATGTCAGCTCAATCAATTCCTTTATTGGAAACGTGTATAGCACTTGGGATCTGCATGGTCGTGTTTGCGCATTTTGTCTCATAATGACTACAATAATTTGAATAATGGTGTTTCATTTTCGGCCAGGCCCATGTACAGTACCTCAAAAAAGTCCCCAAAAACATACTTATAATTCGTTTAAATGCATACGTTTTGGTACAAAAGTCATTTCTAATCAGTAATTTCATTGACACCTGGATCAGTAATATTTAAAATGTATAGGGGACATTTAAAACTACAGGCTCGGTACGGGTCGGCGCGAGCAAAAGACGGGGGAAGAAGTGCTAACTTGCACGGGTAGGTGACCTCCGATAGGCCTCCGCGACGTGGGTGAGGCGGGCATCCTCGGCGG
This sequence comes from Diloba caeruleocephala, assembly GCA_947459985.1. Taxonomy (NCBI): domain Eukaryota; kingdom Metazoa; phylum Arthropoda; class Insecta; order Lepidoptera; family Noctuidae; genus Diloba; species Diloba caeruleocephala. Next base: position 5,030,596 of record OX381627.1, on the reverse strand, counting down.
CGAGGGCGGTAAAACGGTCGGGTGTTAAGTGAACGAGACAACGTGAGTCTCTTTATGTGATCTGACGTGATTTTATCGTCGGGGTCGATCAGAACGTGCATCGGGCAATGTGAGGCCTATGCCCAGCAGTGGACATTTATCTGCTGTACATTTCATTACTTACCGCTATATAAAGAAAGGTCTAATAACATTCAGATGGGTTTGGAAAGCCACCGCAAGCAATTATGTTCTTAATACAAACGTATAAAACAAACAGAATTTCATGTAGGTATTGATAATTTTAATACTCAAAGATAATACAGGGTGGCCCATAAGTCCTTTGATATGAAAAAAATTTATTAAAATAAAACTAATTACATTATGAATTATATTTTTATTTACAAAAAAAGCTTAAAAAACGGGAATTATTTTTTGAAAATAACATCTTCTAAATGTAATCCGTTGCGATCACGGCACTCTTGCAAACGACGTCTAAAATTGTCGATGACTGCTCGGCACGTCACTGCTGAAATGCTTGTCATTTCTCTGCGGATGTTTTCTTTTAGGGCCTCAATTGACCGCGGGTTTGTGTCGTATACTTTAGCCTTAAGGTAGCCCCACAAAAAAAAATCCATCGGGGTCAGATCCGGACTACGTGGAGGCCAGGAAATGTCTCCTCTCTTAGAGATCACTTTGCCAGGAAAAAGTTGACGGATAACGGGCATAGCAGTGTTAGAGGTGTGAGAAGTGGCCCCATCCTGTTGAAATCACGTCCTGGCATTAAAGCCTGAAAAGTTTTGCAATTCTGGTATGAAAAACTCTTCGATCATAGCCACATAATGCTCTGGCGCGCTTACGAGTTGACTGTGTCGGATTTTCGCGAATAGACTGTGTCACTGTGTCTATGTTTTGTTCCGTACGTGACGTCCTTGGGCGACCCAACCGCGGTTTATCTAACGTCGAACCGGTCTCCTCGAACTTAGCAACCCAGTTCTTAATCGTTTGAAGAGTTGGAGTGTCGTCAAAGTTGTGTAAACCTTTGTGTTCTCGAAATTTACGCCGCGCAACGGTTGCCGAATTGTCGTTTTTATAAAACTCGCGCACACAAAACGGACGGTCCGCTCCGGTAAAACGCTCCATCCGACTAAATTCCCAGAAACCGAAGTTACTCCCCCCGCTTCCCCTGCACCGCTCACGCGCGCTCTGTTCGTTTTATTCAAATTTTACTTTTCAAAGGACTTATGGGCCACCCTGTATAAAGTCCGGCTGATCGACTGGATCCCATATGTTTTCACTAGTGTCCCTAAACTGAAAAAGTTATTGTGTAACAATTTCTTCAATTGAATACTGAAAGCTGTCAAAATTATTCCTAGTTACTTTTATCTACCTTTTGTCTGTCTACCGATACCGTCTACTTCTCAGTCTACTTGTTCTAATCTCTTGCTTATCTGTGAAGACTTGTAATTGGCATTCTTTCGCTAATGCCTTCTCTACATGTATCTTAGCTGTAAGTTTTCTGAAGAAATATAATAAAACGGATGACCAGTGTCTCTTATTTGAAAGGTTAGGGCTAGGTAGGTACGACTCCGAATATTTAACTTTAGACATTACTGTGTTCCGGTTAGAACGGCACTGTAACTAGTGAATTGCTGAGAGATTGAATATAAGATAACCTATAGCATATAATTATACTAAGTCATGAGGTGACGAGCGAAGTGTGGTGCTTCCCAGGACTCCTTTTTTAATTTATTAATTGATCCGGTGGAAATACCTCATGTACTTCCTTCGCCTCGGGCTCTAACCCGCTAAAATCACCGGAGTGATCATCGTCGGCACCGAAGGGAGGCTCCAGGAACTCGAATAATCTTCATCTAGAGCATACACTGCCCGGGAAGACGGTAGCGCGCACGTGGTCACGTGCCGCCGTGTGCACGGCGCGCAGCGAGGCTTGGGGGGATCCTTTATATTCCATCCCGAGAAGTGCCTGGGGGCGACCTTTTTACGGTTGTCTTCCCTATGATAGAGAAGGTGACCGCTTTACAGTTGTCCTCTCCGAAATGTGCCTAAAGGCTGGCATCAAAGTGTGATTTTACGAGGACCTGGAGCCCCTCTTCGGTGTCGAAGCTGACCGCTCCAGTGGTTTTAGCCGGTAGGAGTCCGACATACCCTTTCGCCCTTCCCCGGGGCGAAGGAAGTTCATGAAGAATTTCCACTGGGCACCAATAAATAAAAGGAGCCCTGCATGACCCTACACCCTTCCCCGGAGCGGAGGAAGTTCTATTGCTAGGCCTATAGGCACATCTTGGATAGGGTGACTGTAAAGTGGTCACCCCCCCGGGGGATTTTAAAGGATCCTCCGAAGTGTCCCTGTGCGCTATGCTGTGCTGCGCACACGATTCATACGAAGTCTAATCATAAATTACCAATTTCAGAATTTTTGTGTTTGTCTGAAAGTTTGTCTCGAATAGGCCGGAGCCTAAACCCAAACGGCTTAACGGATTTCAATGAAAACATTAGGGAAAACAGGAATTTTAACTTAAATTTTCGTGTACGTTTCATTCCGATGGCTTCTAGAAAGCATAAGAAATGAATTTAGTAAACGTTTAGGTTTAAAAAAATTGTCGAATGTGAGTTCACACGCGGTAGAAGTGAAACATTGTATTTCGGTTAATTTGTAAGAGAATGGTATGAATACATTGTGGAGGTGGTAACCAGAGAGAGAGAGCAATTGATCGACAACAGAAAATAGGATAACTATATAGAAACGTGTTTTATCTTATTCTCTCACAGCCTAAACCCTATAAATACATTTATAGTTGTCTCTCTTTGTTACACATTTTCGTTTCATAAAATCCAATTCACACCGTCCCTAACGAAGTTTCACTTCAATAGGTAAAAAATAAATATATTTCTGGACCTATTTATAAAAAAGCTAAAGTACTTCTTACAAAACTTATAACGAGAGAACAGTAAATATTATCGTTGCGAAGTGTTAAATGGTTGCCGATGGTCGTAATTCTAAAGATGGAATGCCCTGTTGGTAGAGCCGCCAGTTTGGTAGTTTATTTCGGGACAAACGGACAGAAATAGGTGGTCCCATATCCTCTCTTCGGTGTTGTGTGATGTAATAGTGTATTTGAACATCAGGTGGATGCATTATGGAATACGCTTGTTAACTAATAGCTAGCTGTTATTACTTATCCGACTGCCGATGTTTAAAGAATATGATAATTTTAATTTTTAGATCAATCGTTATGTATTCTACTTCCTTGCGGTGTCCGGATAAAAAATATAGCACCCCTCCATCTCCTCCCGTGGATGTCCTAAAAGGCTAGAGAAATGGGCAGCAGTGTCCCTTCTGTGAAAGAGTACTGCGCTCACCAACCCGCCTGCCAAGCGTGGCGAGTACTGGCCAATTCCCTCCAAAATGATGACGCAATTGTGCCGTGTGGTGCCGGCTACGAATAGCACCAACCCATCTCATCCTGTGGTGGTCGTAAAAGTTAGTCCTTAGTCGCCTAAGGGATTAGCCGAAGGATGGGCAGCAGCGTCCTTCGAATACATTAACAACTCAACTGCGATTACCAACCCGCCTGCCAAGCGTGGTGATTATGGCAAAACCCCCCAATGAGCACACAGCATACCGATATCGGTCGTTGTGGTGATCTTTGAGGGAGGCCTGTGTCCAGCCCAGCAGTGGACTTTATTCGGCCGAAATGATGGTGATGATCAATTGTGGGAATCTATGCATAGGCCTTTGTTCGGCAGTGGACGTGCTTTGGTTAATTTGTTGATGAAACTACAAGTTGCCCGTAACTTCGTCCGACGGACGACGGACTAATTTAAACCCTAAGACGAATGCGATAAGGTAAATAATAAAAACGTATCCTATGTCATATTCAAAGACGTAATCTGTCTGTCAAATTTCGTTTAAGCCCGTTCTGCCATTTCGGTGTGATTTACCAACCAACAAACATAAAACATTTATCATAACCGATTAAAATAAGTTAACTCATAAAACTTATAATACTGAGGTGTTAAATACTTGCCTATACATGGCTTGTTCTTAAAACAATGCACTGAATTCTATCGCACTTTATATTTTAGGAGACTGAAATACTCGAGGTAGTGTAGGGACACCGTGTATTGGGATCTTTTTTCAGGACAATGAAGGTTTCGGACGTATGTTCCGGACCGGCGGCAAAAGTTGTTATGATGTATTTCTTGTGGCGTATAAGGATTTATATCGATTTGGAAGCTAGCAATATCCAGACTGATAAAAGTATACTTCGCGTCACCAATACCAAATGTTGGGATTGTAGAGGAGGCTCTGAGCATTGGACGTCTACGTCATATATGGACGACGGCACGGTTGGTGTAGTAGCTGATACAGTCGACTGCTGCGCTCCGGGTTGAGGGTTCGATTCCCGCACGGAACGAATATTTGTATGATCAGCTTGTAGTTGTTCCGGGTTTGGGTGTATTTTGTGTGGTATTTGAGTACGGGAGCGTATTGTGTGAATTAATTACGGGATTAACCATTATTTTTATCATTGTGGTAATCAGCGTCTTAGAGTTTAGTATTAGGTGTTTGAGTTCGAATATGGTATTGAACGACAAATCCATCTTATTACCCTTGTCCGGATTCTGTGCGTCGGGCGCAACCTACTAACATACTGTACTGAATTTTTGTACCCGTCGTAGTTAAATACAAGGAGGCCAAGACGTTTTTTTTAAACGTTGCCCGAAGCTTGGATGTCTCCGGTACCGTGATTACAGTTTACAGACATACATTTGACAGAAAGAAAGAAAGAAAATTGGTTTATTTTGAATCGTCATTCACACACACGTCGCACATTTTACATACATTAAATGAAATACGATAGCACGTGTAATAATTGTGAATGCATGGGGCCAAAATTGGTACCTATCTCAGCTAGTGTTACAGCAAGCAATATGCTCCAGCGCTGATATTCAGATAGGCGCGAATGACGATTTCACGATGATGTCACGAATATCAAGGTTAGTAAGAGAGATTTTTTATTTTATTGTAATGTATATGTATAAATCAATTCATAAATACATAAGTAGATTTAAAAACTATTAAATTTTTTATTTAAAATACATGTTTGTGAATCACAATGTAAGAAGACAATATGATTATCTAGAGTTTAAAAAATAAATAAATATAGTTGGCGATGGTGCGTTACGTATATGCACAAACACCAGACCCGAAACAACTATTTGTAGATATTTGTTCTGTGTGGGGATCGAACCCACGACACGTTGCGCAGAAAGTCAATGGCTTGACCACTGCTTAACCGTGCCGGATTTCGCAAGGGATTTATGGAGATATAATCCGTTTAAAGCGATAGATTTGTGAGCGTTTCGGTGCGCGGAGTTCACTTTAGAAGTGGGTAATAAAGCTTTTTGCGTGAACCGAACCGAAACTATGTATTGGTATCCGATAAAGTGTTTCAAAACTATGTATTTTCAAAAACTATTTATTGGACGATATGCGTATAAAGTGTTTATGAAATGATAAACGTTTTCGTGTCGGTTCAGGTATTTGCTTTGAAACATGCTATCAACACAAAACTATGTATTTACGGCAACTATTTATTGGACGAGATGCGTTTAAAGTGTTTCAAAACTATGTATTTTCAAAAACTATTTATTGGACGATATGCGTTTAAAGTGTTTATGAAATGATAAACGTTTTCGTGTCGGTTTAGGTATTTGCTTCGAAACTTGTAATCAATAGTAAACAAATTAAAATTCGCTATCAACTGAAAATTTTATACTTTGGTTTTTTGTTCTTTGTCTGTGGTAAATGATTATTATGACTGGTAAAATACAATAATTTGACACAATAAATTATAGTCTTATGCAAAGTTCTAATATGTAATTTATACTCGTGCCAATATAGGATGGATATACCTAAATAACGTGTCAAAGATTTGATAGCAGCATAAAAATGATTCCTAATAAAATAGAATAAAATGTGATTTTTATTATTATTATTTAGAATGACTAAAATTCATAAATGCGCGATCTCGCTTCTTGTTCGTGCGATCGTCGGTATCGGTCGGGTTTACTTCGGAATAACTCGGTCGGAGTCATTCGGCTAGTTTCGGTAACTGTTTATCGACGATCCAATGCTGTGTGAATAAAGTGTTTCGCCCGATAAATAGTTTCAGAAGAGACCAATACATAGTTTTAGGTATTGGACGCGATACATAGTTTCAATAACTGTTTACGGTTTGCAACGCACACCGCTAGTTCACTTAGTCGCGCACCGACCAGTGTGGTGGCTCGACGTGAATTCAAGCGTATTTCAGTAACATGTTGCGAAAAAATAATGCCTTCCTATGTTTATAGACGATACATAAAGTATACCGCAACTGGGAGAGGTAAAGACGTATTATTTCATTAATAAATAAATACGTAACGTAAATCAATATTGTAAATAAAAAATAGTATTTTGTTTTTATTACGCGGTCAAATGGCGGTCGGCGCGCTGTTTTGTAGTGCGATAATGTTCGTGTGTGGCAGTCTAAAAATGTAAAATGTCATTGGTTTAGAGATATTCATTGGAAGTATAATGTAATGGATCACTAACGGGGGACTCACTATACACTAACATTCGTTGGTTATCCCCGATAGGCGTATTGCAATGGATTTTATATTTTATTTATTTATTAAACCAAATTATAACACCATTACAGTTTTCACCAAGGCGATGCTATAACTAACATTAGTAAGACACACTTTCTGATCAAGTTACTTAAGGTATAACATAATTTTCTACACATTTGTATGCTGCTTCTGTGAATTTCAACTGGCTACAATTAAATATATCTATTTCATGCGTGATGATATTCATGAGTCTAATAGCACGAGTCAACGGGGCGTACTGGAGTAAGTTAGTTCTAGCGGGGGGCACGAGGATATTGTACCGACATATTGTACCGGATATTGTATTGACAACGCTTACTAAGCTCTAATAAAATGCATTCTTAATATTTTATCTGCCTAGCAATCGTCACGTCATTATACAAATAACACAATCCCAATATAAACTGAACACGTTGCCACCCTGGCTGCTATAATAAAACCAAGGCGAGTATGAGTGCGATTAAAATAGTTCTTCCCGGTTTGATGAACTTGACATCAACACAGCTTCGTATATTATGAACGTGTTTATTGGATGCTAGGAAAGCTCGAGTATTACCGCGACCCGACTTCCGCTGCCTCGAACTACGCGGTTTTTGAGATGCGCTATAAAGATAAGTGAATTTCCAGAGTAGACGTTGAGCGTAAGATATTGTCGCGACATTGCAGCGCTGCCCCTGTGACGACAGTTTTAAAGATTGTTAGTAATAAGTCGCGACTCATACAAGCTCCCGGAGACTGTCGGCGGTATAAACGCTGCAATGTGTGCTTTCTTCTGCTTAGCACATGCATTCACCTGTCCCAATGAAGCTAAGGCTAGAGGTGGGACTGCATAAAACATTTTAACAAAAAAAAAAACCGACTTCAAAAACCCTACACGATATAAAAATATTAAAACCACTGAAATGGAAAAAATTGCTGGCGGGGCCAGGTGTGCCCCAACCATGGTTCATGCAGACCAACAAGAAGTTATATTTTATACCTGGCCTAAATGTTTTATTTGTTCCATTTTAGTGTAAATAAATTTAAGACCTTTTTCCTATTTGATATCAGTATTTAAAACTAAAAATAAGAATGACTCAAATCGGTTCTCTGATCTGAGAGGAATCGAAATCGAAATCTCTTGAGTAATCGGTGTACATACACAGAAAAAAATACGCATCGAATTGAGAACCTCCTCCTTTTCGAAGTCGGTAAAAATACATAAAACAACCGTTGTCCTTTATACCTCGTTTACACAGCTCACGTTCGCGGCAGTGGACAGGGAAGAAGGACGAGCCAATGTGTCGCTTCCTATGTTCCTGCCGTCGGCTCTGCCCACTTCCCCACTCACTGCCGCCGAAGTAAGCTGAGTGTAAACGAGATATAAGAATCAAATCCTAACGTTCACATGCATTTATTATAACGGTACATATAACTCATGACTACGCCCGCTTATCACAGTGACAGGAAACATAAGTATATGTATTAAATAAAATATATCGCAATATAATATAGTACAATGTCAGAAAGGACTTCATTGATATTTTCTTTAATACTCGATTTTTCAAAAGAAGTTCCTATTCCTATTATAGATTAATGACTACATCGTTTCTCGATGATTTTGCGAATGTCAAGGTTGGATAAAACTATGGTGTATTTGAGTAGATAAATCCCAATAATGATTAGATAGCCCTTGATAGTATTAACTATAGATCTGTTTCATTATCATCATCATCATATCAGCCAAAAACGTCTACTGCCGAAGAAAGACCTTCCCGATGGATTTCCACAACGACCAATTATATGCTGCTCTCATCCAACGACTCCCAGCTACCTTCACCAGAGCGTCTGTTATCTCATTGGAGTTCTCCACTCGAAAACCTTTCTATCCCAACAGTCTGCCCCAATAGGCTGCCCCAACAGTCTATTCTACGAGCTATGTGCCTCCAGTTCAGCCGAAAAACGTCCACTTCTGGACAGAAGCCTCCCTCGAAAGTTGCAACAAAGACAAGAATGTGTGCTCATTGGGGGTTTTGCCATAATGGCCAGACGGGTTGGCGATCGCAGTCTAGTTATAAATGTACTCGGAGGACGCTGCTGTCCATCCTCAGGCTAATCTCATAATCACCTTTTAGCACCCACGGGATCAGATGTGCCGGTGATATTCTTAGCCGGCACCACACGGCTATAGATAGTGCCTTGATCTGATTGAATAGCCTAAAAAGAGGAAATAAGCACAGGAAGTTGTACTCGTAGGTAACTGTTTCATTAGAAGAAAATTCAGAACCAAAATGCATATTTGCTTCTGATATCATATATAAATTTAAATTTGTCCGATTAAAATTCAAATTAGATGATCGGATAGATAATCTCTTTATGATTATTTTAAGGTAACCTCTTCATATAGGTTCCATATTAAAACGTTGAGAAAAATCTGGTTAAACGCAAGTAGATAATACGATACCCCGCCGCCGGGCTCATTTTAATTATTTATGTAAAATTATATGAATGTATTTAAATGATTTAATATTGTAAATGTATTCCGTGTGGTGCCCGGATTAAGAATATAACACCACTTCATATCCTCCCGTGGATGTGGTATAAGGCGATTAAGACTGTAAACTAGAGGGATGGGCAGCAGCGACCTTTCTATGGAATAACAGCCGTTCTGCGCACAGCAACCCGCCTGCCAAGTGTGGTGAGTACATATAAAAAAAAAACACGCAAACGTGTTTGCGTTATATATATGAAATCTCAAAAAGGCATCACATATTGACGACACGGTTGGTGCAGTGGTTGATACAGTCGACTGCTAGTCGCTCCGGGTTGCGGGTTCGAATCCCGCACGGTACAAATATTTGTACGATCTGCAGGTAGATTTCCGGGTCTGTAATTTCCACATGGATGAAAACACTGCTCGTCAATAAAGAAGAAGCGTGCATTTCCTAAAAGCCAAAACGAACTTAAAAGGTCTTCATTAGTTTTTATTATACAGTGACAAAGCGATTGGCTTTCTGTCCTACATGTCGCGGGTTTCATTCCCGCTCGGAACAACCAACATTCTCCTTCGCCCTACCCCGGGGCGAAGGAAGTTCATGAAGCATTTCCACAGGGCAACTAATAAAAAAGGTCTTGTCGCCCCGTGGGTACTCTCGTGACTATCTGTGCTAAGTAAATAGAAAATCCGTCAGCAAACAGCGTTAGGGACTCTGTTATCACAGTGTTAACTATAAAATTAACATCTGCTTTGTATATATAGTGAGATAAGTTTATTTTCATCATCTGTGTTATCTTTTTAGGACAAAGTGTGATTTAATTAATTATTTACACTTTTGAACTGGCCCCGTCTGCTGTATTTTTATCTTTTTCGCAACTTAGTATGCGAATCATTTAAAAGTAATCAAATACTGCCATCCATAAACATTCGCACTACCAGAGGAGACGCTGATGCAGTGCCGACTTTTGAGGGAGACATAAAATTGAAAAGTCTGTTTGTAATGTCAAAATAACAGCTTTTTACTGAATGCATATGAAAGTATGTACGGTACATACAACAAAAATTATATTTTGAATTTTTTTGTCTGTTTGTTCCCGCTAATCTCCGAAACGGCTGGACCGATTTCTACGGGTTTTTCACTGCCAGATAGCCGATGTTACAAGGAATAACTTAATCTACTTTAATTTTAGAAAAATAATTAGGGTTCCGCGCAAAAAAATAAACCCAAATGAAACCCAATATATATACTCTATGTCAAGTGTCTATGCCTAAGTACCTAAATTATTTATAAATAATCCAATTTATTTTAAATTAAAACGCGGGTGAAACCGCGGGTCCCAGCTAGTTTAGAATATTTGTCTGTCTGTCTAAAAGTTTGTATTGAATACTCTCACACATTTAGAGTACTGTGTACGCAGCCGAAAATACGTTGAGAAACTTTAATATCTTTATCCCCCTTTTGCAACTACGACTCATTAAAAACTCCTTTCGTCAACCATAAATTCTTCAATTATTCCTTGTCCCGTACATCACAGTCACCATAGGAAGGCAGTAGTTACAATATAACGGCTGTCGCTATATTGTCTGTAGTTGGTAGTAATTTGGTTATTCCGTCTGGTAATCTGACGGTTGGTAGAAAATTGCTGCCTTCCTTTGCAAACGATGGGATGGTGTGTCTCAATGGCTTTGATTGATGATGTGTTTTTTTGGTAAAGGGTGGCTTCGCTGGAATTGTGGTTTTTGGCTATCAGCTAATTACATAATTGACATTGAATATTAAAACATCCTTTCAGCTATGTCGGCAACCTTAGTTCTTCTATCATCCTCATTCCTGATTCGATCTCGTAGAGAAATACCAAGCATAGCTCTCTCCATAGCTCGCTGAGTGACCTTGAGCTTTCTTACGAGGCCAATAGTGAGTTACCATGTCTCCGTACCATATAAGTATCATCGCTGGTAACACACAATGGGTAAAGACGTTGTGGAAATCTTCGGGAGGCCTTTGTTCAGCAGTGGACGTTCTTTGGTTCTCTCTGATGATGATTAAAACTTTGTATGCTAAGGTTTTGTCAGCATTTTTTTATTACTTTATCTTTATTTGTATCGTGGGTGCCTACAGTTTACAGACGAACATTTCCCATGCACAAACACCCAGAGCCAAAATGGTCTCGTACCGTTTCAGAGGAATTTCCTCCCGCGCACGCACAGGTTGTGGAATCAGCTTCATACCGAGGTTTTCCTAAGATGCTACAACATAGGGTTCTTCAAAAAGGGGGTGAAAAGATTTTGACGGGGTCGGCAACGCGCGCGTTAGACCTCGTGTTGAAGCGTTCATAGCTTACGGTAACTGCTAAGCGTCTGGCGGGCCATGCGCTTGTTTGCCACCTTATGGTAGGTGTCAAAAACTATTTTGTTCTGTACGGAAGTCGAACCGGTAACCCGTAGCGCAGACAGTCAATAGCTTGGCTAATGCCCCAACCGTAACATGCTGATATATTTTTCTTATAAACAAAATGTCTGCTCATCCCGCCTAATAATAAACGTGTGTAATAGTCCAAATTCCTCGTAAACAAAACAGAAACAATAATTCACGGCAACTTATACTTGCACATATGTTTGACACCGCACTGCTAATCGATCCTGCGAATGATTGTACTGTTTGTAAGATCAGTTAGCGCTAACTATTTGTGGCCAAGCTTCCTGTTATGGTAACTACTGCAAAAATGGTTCTTTGTTCGTTTTTATTTCGGACTAGCCGTTACCCGCCTGCTTCGCTAGGCGTAAGTTGTATTTATATTCATATCTTCTGATCCCTGCAAGATATAGAAAAGGAACATACACGAAAACTTGAGTTAAAATTCCTGTTTTCATCCCTAAAAGTTTAATTGGAATCCATTGATCCGTTTCGGAGCCTATTCGAAAAAACTTTCACCACGGAATGAGATGGGTTGGTACCATTCTTAGCTGGATGTAAGTCAACAAATGCAGACCATTAATTACGAATAAAAGGTAAAAAACGGTTCAAGGGTAATTATTATGTTAATGTTTCTATCATCATTTCGGCCGAATGAAGTCCACTGCTGGACACAGGCCTCCCCCAAAGATCACCACAACGACCGATATGGGTGTGTTGTGGGCTCATTGGAGGGTTTTGCCATAATCGCCACGCTTGGCAGACGGGTTGGCGATCGCAGTTGATTTGTTAATGTAATCGAAGGAAGCTGCTGCCCATCCTCCGGCTAATCCCATAGTCGACTTTTACGACACCCACGGGAGGAAATGGGGTGGTGGTATTCTGAACCGGCACCACACGGCTAAACTTTCTATGAATACAAATAATAATACAGCATTATAATGTTTAAACCATGGAACAGAAAGGATTACATGATCAGCCTAGTGCTGTCCCACTGCTGGGCAAGCGTTCAACCCAGTGGTGGCTGTCACTCCTAAGGATTATATTATGCTTAAAGAAATCAAGAGTAGATAGATATTTGTTGTAAGTAGGTATGTCCTATAAAGCGTACCTTGAAGGCTGGAAAATATATCTTAAATGAGTAGGATCTGCCTGCTGCACGCAATCATTAATAAAATAAAATGAAATAGGCATGTAATAATGATTTATGTTCATGATTATATATATGACAACTCGTTAATGTGTGATATATTTTTAATCATTTTCAATTTATATAATTATAATCTGTTTTGGATGAGCTTGTTGCGTAACAAATATACTGATCTAAATTTAAATAATACTACTTCAACGTACTTTTTTTGGTCGTAGTAATTCTTCGGTCTGTGATGTTTTTTTTAGTTCTTGGAGCAAAGAAAAGCTTAGGTGACTTCTATTCAGCCAAACTTGAAAGTGAAGGAACAGAGGGCGAGCACCGAACGAGGTTTGTGTCCGGCTTTACTCGGACAGAATGCTCTGAATCCATCCCAAATCAAGAAATCAAGAAATCCGGGTTTCCCAGAGTGGTCAATATCGGTTTCCCAGGGGTCAACATAAACGAAAACTGATTTTGGGGGTCGACGAGGTCTAAAAATCGACTCCTATTAATTAACACAAGTTCTTATTTGAAACTTTCAAGCAACTGTTTAAGTTGTGTTACGTGTACCAACTCGTTATAAGAATGACTACTATTTTAGTAGTAAATAGAAGGATTAGGAATTGGTAAGTATTTTGTATCAATAGGAAAAAACTAGCGATAGGATTTTGAAAGTAATTTGGCTATGGGGGTCCGAGGTATCAGTTCGTTTTGGAAAAGGGGTTGTCCAAAATAAATTGCAAATCTCAGGGATTTACTTTTTACTTTACTTTACTTTTTACTTATTAGATAGATACTTATTTAATGGACAAAGGTTCTATTTAAAATATACTATTTACTGGCACTTATGACACGATAAATGTTAAGTTACACGATTCATATTAGTTGGTCATATGGATAAGAAAGCAAGAAACCGACCCCTTTTTCCATTTTTGAATAATTGAGATTGCTGTTGATACAAATGATGGCAAAATTCTAGCGAAAAATATAAAGTTAATGTGTGTAGGGTACGTACTTACATACCTACTTACCTACCATAGTTTATATACATTAATATTATATTACATTAATTTATTTATGTACCCAATATTTACAAACAAACCTTATCTATATATAACACATTACATCTACACTAAGCTGTTTAATAAAATATAATATTTAAGTATTTATAATAACATGTCAACAACATACGTCATCAGCCGGTCGAGTGTATTGGACCCGCACTTCGACTACTACGTAGGCGATGACGCGGTTTACAAGTAGCAAGAGGCGCGCTCGGCCGTTCACCTTCGCACGACCTTAGTCGTTCCGTATCTACCGCGACGCGTGGAAGCTAATTGCTATTTTGTCATATTTACTTCCGTAATCTTATAAACATTTATCGTTCTGTTTACTGTTGACTGTTGTGTACTGTGCTGTGTATTGTGTGTCGTTCTCCTTCTGAACTATTGTAATGTGTTACGTGTAGACTTACTGAAAGTGAATTATAACCGTGAGTACAACAGACAATTGTTATCATTAACTCACCCGAACTATTCACCCCTATCTACACCTATTAACCATACTGGTGACCCCGTTAAGAACACAAAACAATAATGAGTGATAGTGAGTCCACGCATACTGCATCATCGCAGCCAAAATCAAACGTAACGCACAGAGTTCGTCGAGCAAAGCGCGTTTCCATTGACTCGATACACGACATTTACCGGATGACAATAAAACTTCCACCATTTTGGCCAGAGGAGCCAGAGATCTGGTTCGCACAGATTGAGGCCCAGTTCGCGAACGCAGGAGTGACAAATGACGTCACAAAATTTAACTACGTCATCGGACATCTTGACCCTCACGTCTCTAAAGAGGTCAAGGATGTGATAATGTCCCCTCCAGCTGTCAACCGGTACGATAAGCTGAAGTCGGAATTGGTGAAACGTCTCTCAGCCTCCCAAGAGAAGAAGGTGAAACAACTCCTGATGCATGAGGAGCTGGGTGACCGGAAACCATCTCAGTTTCTTCGCCACCTTCAGGGTTTAGCAGGACCTAACGTACCTGAAGACTTCCTGCGCACCATCTGGACCAGCCGACTTCCCAGTAACATCCAACCACTTCTTGCATCGCAGCCGCATAGCACTGTTGAGGCATTAGCTGAACTGGCAGACCGAGTCCAAGACATCACCTCGCCTGCAATTCAGGTTGCTTCAACTTCAGCCTCAGGATACAGCATCAGTGAGATGGCATCAGAAATTGCTGAACTAAAGCGTGCCATGAAAGACCTGACCATGCAGCTACAAGATAGCCGCTCAAGAGGTCGTTCGCATAGCCGTAATCAGGGACGCAACTCCCACCACCGATCATCATCTCGTTCGCATTCGAGCTACCGCAACCACCCGCTGTGCTGGTACCACTCGAAATTTGGTGCCAAAGCCAATCGTTGCGTGAAGCCTTGCGATTACAAGGCGGAAAACTTCTCGGGCAGTCGATAATGGCGACTGATGATTGCCCTACCGCTACTGGTCGCCTGTTCGTCATAGATAGGAGGACAAAGACGCAGTTTCTGGTCGATACCGGAAGCGACCTCTGTGTCTACCCCCGATGTTTGCTTCGTGACCGTCGTGCTCAAACAAACTACCAGCTTGTGGCCGCAAATGGATCGCCCATATTGACGTATGGATTTATTGATTTGAGTCTGGACCTCGGCCTACGTAGAGACATTAAGTGGTGTTTTGTTGTTGCTGAGGTAACCAAACCTATAATCGGTGTAGATTTACTTTCTTTTTACTCGTTAATCGTTGACTGTCATAACCAACGATTAATTGACAGTAATACAAATGTATCAGCCTTAGCTTTAAATCATTCAGACCCATCTATATCTTCTATAAAGGTGACAACTGGTGATTCAAAGTACCACAAAATACTGGATGAATTCCCCGAAATCACTCGGCCAGCTGGTACATTACGCACTATACCGCACAACACCATACACCACATACGCACGACACCAGGCCCTCCAGTATCTTGTTCTTTTCGGCGTCTAGCACCGGATAAACTTAAAATTGCTCAACAGGAGTTCCAGTTGATGTTGGCCAACGGCACTGCCAGACCCTCGGAAAGCCCCTGGGCATCGCCGCTTCATCTTGCCCCAAAGAAGGATAATGGGTGGCGACCGTGTGGGGATTATCGCATGCTCAATGCACGTACTGTGCCTGACAGGTATCCGATTAGGCACATTCACGATTTTGCTAGCAACATTTCAGGTTGCCGAGTTTTCAGCACAATCGACCTCGTAAAAGCTTACAATCAGATACCTGTCAGCGCAGACGATATTCCGAAGACCGCAATCACCACACCGTTCGGTTTGTATGAGTTCCCGTTCATGACCTTCGGGCTTCGGAACGCAGGCCAAACATTTCAACGTTTCGTCGATGAAATGACCAGAGGGCTCGATTTTTGCTATCCATATTTGGATGACTTTTTATTATCGTCCCGCAGCGAAGCTGAGCACGAGGAACACCTGCGTATAATTTTCAACAGGATGAAAGACTTTGGCTTGTTAGTTAATACGTCCAAGTGTGTTTTCGGTGTTCCGGAGGTAACCTTCTTAGGCTATCACATTTCGGAGAAAGGCACCAAACCACTGGACTCTAAAGTTGAGGCCATCAACAATTTTCCTCAGCCTAAAGACGTTCGCCAGTTGCGAAGATTCTTGGGCATGGTGAATTTTTATAGGCGATTTTTATCCCACGCAGCTCAAATGCAAGCACCGCTACATAACTTATTAATTGGTAATGTTAAAGGTTCTCATCCTGTCTGTCTGACGGGAGAGACTTTAAAAGCTTTCGATGACTGCAAAGAAAGTCTAGCTAACGCTGCCTTATTAGCTCACCCCGATTGCATTGCCAAACTCGCATTGGTAACTGATGCGTCTGATACTGCAATCGGTGCGGTATTACAGCAGTTCAGCGACGATGGTTGGCAGCCGTTAGCTTTCTTTTCGCGAAAGCTCAGCCCTTCGCAAATAAAGTACTCTCCTTACGACAGGGAGTTACTCGCCATTTATGAGGCGATCAAATATTTCCGCCATATGGTTGAGGCGAGACATTTTATTATATACACTGACCACAAGCCGATCACTTTCGCTTTCCATGAAAGGAAAAGTAATTGTTCGCCTAGGCAGTTTCGTCACCTGGACTACATAGCTCAGTTCACTACCGATATAAGGCATATTGCCGGCAAAGACAATGTCGTGGCCGATACCTTATCTCGAGTGGATGAACTACAAGCACCAGTCAGCCTCGACATTCTAGCGGAATCGCAGACCTCAGATCCAGAGTTGAAGAAACTCACTCAGGAAGGATCGTCATTACAATTGGAAAAACTACAAATACCTGGGTACCGTACTTACTTGTACTGCGACGTCAGTACACCGTATCCCAGGCCATTTGTCTCCAAAATACTGCGGAAACAAGTGTTTGAAAGCTTGCATTCCCTTAGTCATCCAGGAGTATCAGCAACTGCCAAATTAATAGCAGAACGTTTCGTCTGGCCTGGTATCAGAAAAGACTGTCGGGAATGGGCACGAGCATGTCTCCCATGCCAGCGCGCTAAAGTAAGCCGCCATGTTTCCGCGCCTTTGGGATCATTCAACTTGCCGCACGCACGTTTTACACAGATCCACATTGACCTTGTAGGTCCATTGCCAATATCGCAAGGCTACAGATATTGTTTGACAGCAGTCGACAGATTTACTAGATGGCCTGAGGTTATGCCTATTGTCGACATTACTGCCGAAACAGTAGCCAAAGCGTTGTTATCTGGTTGGATAGCCCGATTTGGTTGTCCTGAAAACATTGTCACAGACAGAGGCCGTCAGTTCGAGTCGGCTCTGTTTGAACAGCTTTCCAAACTTGCTGGCTTTCAGCACAAACGGACAACGGCTTACCACCCAGCGTGCAATGGTTTAGTGGAACGTTTTCACAGACAGCTCAAGGCATCCATCATGTGCCATGCCAGCGAAAAGTGGACTGAGTCTCTGCCTTGGGTGCTGCTTGGCATAAGAAGTGCCTTTAAACAGGATCTCCAGGCGTCCTCCGCTGAATTACTGTATGGCGAACCTCTAAGACTGCCAGGAGAATTTTTCACTGCGAGTGATGGCAGTACGACCGACCTTACCGACTTCACTGCTCGTATTCGCTCATTTGCGCAGAAGCTACAACCTGCACCAGCCTCCCGGCATAGCAAAGGCAAAATATTCATTTTTAAAGATCTTGCTACCACTGATCACGTTTTCCTTCGCGAAGACGCATTACGTGGTTCCTTACAACCAGCTTATACGGGTCCACATAAAGTTTTAAGTAAGGGAGATAAAGTATTTAAACTTTTATTTAAAGGCAAAGAGGTCACGGTCTCGATAGACCGCCTTAAACCTGCCTACATATTGGCTGACAAAGTTGACTCGAACGATGAAATCCTGCCTGATATCACAAACTATCAGACTCGTTCTGGTCGTCATGTCAGATTTCCAGATTGTTATCGCCCTTGACGGTCTCTGGAGGGGGGTGATGTAGGGTACGTACTTACATACCTACTTACCTACCATAGTTTATATACATTAATATTATATTACATTAATTTATTTATGTACCCAATATTTACAAACAAACCTTATCTATATATAACACATTACATCTACACTAAGCTGTTTAATAAAATATAATATTTAAGTATTTATAATAACATGTCAACAACATACGTCATCAGCCGGTCGAGTGTATTGGACCCGCACTTCGACTACTACGTAGGCGATGACGCGGTTTACAAGTAGCAAGAGGCGCGCTCGGCCGTTCACCTTCGCACGACCTTAGTCGTTCCGTATCTACCGCGACGCGTGGAAGCTAATTGCTATTTTGTCATATTTACTTCCGTAATCTTATAAACATTTATCGTTCTGTTTACTGTTGACTGTTGTGTACTGTGCTGTGTATTGTGTGTCGTTCTCCTTCTGAACTATTGTAATGTGTTACGTGTAGACTTACTGAAAGTGAATTATAACCGTGAGTACAACAGACAATTGTTATCATTAACTCACCCGAACTATTCACCCCTATCTACACCTATTAACCATATGTGTAAAGAAAAATACTGCAATAATATAATAATACGAGTAGTTTATTTGACATGATAGTCCGTGTGGTGCTGGCTAAGAATATCATTACCCCATCTCATCCCGTGGGTATCGTTAAAGGCGACTCTGGGATTAGCCGGAGGATGGCGCAAACGCAGCGTGGGACGACCTCCAATGAGGTGGACAGACGACCTGGTGAAGGTCGCTGGGAGTCGTTGAATAAGAGCGGCATGTAACCGCTCGTTTTGGGAATCTAAAGGGGAGGCCTTTGTTCAGCAGTGGACGTCCTTTGGCTGATATGACGATGATGATTATTGGTTACCTCAAATAATAAAGCTAGAGTCTGCTGTAAAATGGTATTATAACTCAGTAACACCTTAAGTCGGTACTAAGAAAGAAACTTATAGTCATAACGCTCGCATAATAAGTAAACAATCACTCGGCACAATGGAGTGCAATCTAACTACTTCTATTGTTTAACGACAGACATTCATTCATGGGTTTTGATGTGGTTGTAAATTGGGTTATCGGGCCATGGTGGTATCTGAGAAATTACCGTTGGGACTGGTCTTTCTCGAAGGTGTTTTCGACAGGGGTGGCCACAAGCCAGCAAAGCCTACAGCTGTGCTCTACTTAAAAAAAACAGATCTCTTGGTATTGAATTGATTGGATGGTTATAATAAAATATCCTTTGCATGTGGTGTCCGGATTAAGAAAAGAGCACCATTCAAATTCATGTCATGGATATCGTAAAGAGACTAAAGGAATCTAAGCCCTCTGGTTCCGATGGGCAGCAGCGTCTTTTCTGTGGAACAGCACTGGCAAATTTCCTCCAAAATGTCGCCACATGGCATGTAACCCGTTGCTGTGGAAATCTATGGGCAGGCCTTTGTTCAGGAGTGGACCGCTTTTGGCTGACATGATGAATAAAGTATATTACTGGTGGCAGGTCTCTTATTGCAAGTGGCCGGCTAGGTACCTAGGTATACCACCCCAGCCAAATATTCGCCGCTAAGCAGTAGTGCTTTATCTTTAAACATAACTGTGTACTAGGAAGGGCACTGTAGCTAGTGAAATTACTGGGCATCAGAGACTAAATAACTTTCATGTCGAGGGCAGTTTGTAGTCCTGGGTACCATAATTGTTATGGGCAGGCATGACGCTTGCCACCGGGCGAATGACATGCTAGTCTCGTCACAAATTTGTATTAAAACATAAGATGTTCTGACGTTTCGTAGGTACACCTTGCAGCGTTCGCCGTTGCAGGATGACATGTATGAATTATTGGGATATATGTGTTTCAATGGATGAGTAAAACAATAACTAAACAGTTTTGTATGGTTTATTAATGGGAAGTTTTGTCTTTTCATTTCTTAAGTAGCGTAAGTAAACCAATCATCATATCAGCCAAAGTATGTCTACTGCTAAACAAAGGCCTCTCGCATATATTTCCACAAATTAGTCGTAATGTTGAGGGGAATTTGCCAATACTCACCACGCTTGGCAGACGGGCTGGTGAGCGAGCAATGACTTCTGTTCTATAGAAGGGACGCTGTTGTCCATCCCTCTGGTTTAGATTCCCTTAGTCGCCTTTTACGACATCCACGGGCGGAGATGGAGTGACTTAATTATGAGATTGACCATAATTATTTCATAACATAATATTGTGAGAAATAATTTTACCCAACACAACTTCTGCATTCAATATTTGCCAATCACGGTGTCAGATTATACTTAGTCTGAAACCGGATGCGAATCAAATCAAATACATTGCCCGATCTGGAATTTAGCATCCAGGCTGTCAAAATCAGTAACAGTTTTAAATAAAACTATGGCGGTTAGGAATCGGTTGCACATTATCAAACTCGGTGTATCGTTTTATCGTGAGGTAATTTATGTATTTGTTTAAATTGCTATGTACATTGATTTGACAAAATTTTTGGCGTAGTGGCTAAGCGATTAGCTTTGTGCGCTACGTGTTGCGGTTTCGGCCCCCGCACCGACCAGATGTTATGTATGGATTAGGTATAATATACACATAGTTGTTTCGGGTATGGGTGTTGGTGCGTGTGAGATTTATGTCTTTAAATTATACCCATGGTACAGGAGAAGTCTTAATGTAAGGCAATATCTGTTCTCTCTTCAGTACATAGTATGAGTTTACCTTGTTTTTCTGAGTTTAGTTTGTCTACTCGTGACTGCGGTCAATGCAAATTGATCGAAATGTTGAGGTTAGTTAAAGTACTATTTTGATATTAATCTGTGCGAGAAAAGACCCGATATTATCTTAAATTCATAGAATGAGTTTCTGTTAAAATTGAAACGTTAACGACGCGTTTACCGCATTCGGCTCTCCGATTGGTTGAAGAGTTTGGCGGGCCAATCGCACCGCCGAACGCGGTACCGTACGTTTACATTCCAATTGTGTAAAGAAACTTACTAGGAGTACAGGTCATACCCTCTCCGAGATGTGCCTATAGGCGTGGCACCAGCGGGCAGCTCTAGTGTGATCATACGAGGACCTGGAGCCTCCCTTAGGTGCCGAAGATGACCGCCCCAGTGGTTTTAGCCGGTAGGAGTCCGGCATACCCCTTCGCCCTTCCCCGGGGCGAAGGAAGTTCATGAAGAATTTCCACTGGGCACCAATAAAACAAAGGAGTACAGGTCATTCATTTGGCACTTCGGAAAAGTACAAAAAACAAAGCTTACCTATACATAATGTTAAAATGGGTACATAATATTAAATAGAGTCATACATCATATGTATAGGTACTAGATTAACTGTCTTAAGGTGTTT
Source organism: Diloba caeruleocephala (assembly GCA_947459985.1). Classification (NCBI taxonomy): domain Eukaryota; kingdom Metazoa; phylum Arthropoda; class Insecta; order Lepidoptera; family Noctuidae; genus Diloba; species Diloba caeruleocephala. The sequence continues at coordinate 5,009,003 of OX381627.1, read as the reverse complement.
ATTATTGGCCACTGTGAGCACATTACCAAATATTACAGTAACTAATGTTTTACTGCCTGCACGTGAACAATAAACCAAATATGTGCATTACATAAGCAGTGAGTTTGTTTGTGGGGCTTGGAGATCGGCGATTGTTAGATTATAAAGTTACTTTTAAAGATACAATGGTCATGACGTGTGACGGGCTTATGGATAAATAACTACTTCGTAGAACGAATAATCTATGCGGTTATGATGCGTTTACCGCGGTCAGCCCTTGGATGGGTGACCATTCCTTCCACGCCTCTGTACCTCGAAAAGCATGTTAAGTAATGAATAACGTAATCATGTATTCGGTTGATATACGAATATTTATGGTAGTTGTAGCGGGTAGCCAGAAGGCCGAAAGTTTTTTGTCGTGTGTAATCCTTCTGGGGGCCTACTATGAACTCTTATAGCAGGTCAATTTTAGACGGAAAGTGGACTGTCTGGCTATTTTGTACCATGAGCACGTCAAATAACAGGCGAGTCAGCGATCACGTGCCTGAATCCGACGAGCGGTCACGTGACAACATTCTCTCAGAACTCATTTTTGACATTTAAACACATGATTATTGAACTGCCCTGCAGTCATATTCAGCAAGCGTGATAAATCAACTTTAATTGACCTGACTTCTGCCCTGGGAAAGGCGGTGGGACGAACCGGACACTTACTGGCTAAAGCCCCACGGTTTTCCTTCTACGTACTATGGAGGTGCGGAATTTGGTAGGCATTGGGCCGTATCTATCGATGTATTTTATAGTTTTATATTAGAGCTGGGCACCGCCCGCCACCCACATTTTGTCCTACGCTTTCATGACGCTAACTTAGGAGCCGCACATAATAACGACGGGCGATTCTCAAGTGTTCCGCTTCGTATGTTTTGACTAAACCGTGAATTTCACACGATGCTCCGCAGGTGGAATACTAATTGCTTGATTTTATTTCTAGGTCAGGGTTTATGCCAAGAATTTTTAAGTTTACCCCGCCGTCGCCATGTTGTTTATTGGCGATATTGTTGTGGCGTAAATACAGTTTGTGCTGCATACGTTATTTTCAAACGGATCTGTTGGAAAGTTAATGTAGACTAGATTTTAGGTCACGATGACGATACTTATCATTGGGTAACACAGACCAATTGCCTTTTATCAAGTTATAGTCAGAACGTAGGGTCCTAAGTAATGACTTGTTGTGTCCGGATTAATATAGCACCACTCCATCTCCTCCCGTGGATGTCGTAAAAGGCGACTAAGGGACTCTAAACCAAAGGGATGGCCAGCTGTGTACCTTCTGCGGAATAGCCATACTGCGCTCATCAACCCGTCTGCCAAGCATAGTGACTACTGGCAAAATCCCCCCAAAATGACGAAACTATTGCGAAAGCCTATGGGGGAGGCAGATTGTTTAGCGGTGGACGTATTTTGGCTGATATGATGATAGTAATGAATTAACGGTCTCATCATATAGTGACTTACGGCCGAATACTGAAACACCACTAAATATTTAAATCCCGCTTAACTGTTTGAAACGCCCGGCTAGTCAAAGTCAAATTGCTTTCATTCATGTAAACCATTTGCTGGCACTTACGAATAGTCAGAATTTAAATAGTTGCACGGTTCCAAGTCGTTGGTCCTATGCAGAAGAACTGGTAGGAAACTCCATGGATATACTCTTTTGAAATAATATATAAATGTATTACAGTTTTCAATATAATCGCAAAAAACGATGTGAGGATAATGCATGCCAATGTGTGGGACAAATGCACACATATTTATGCACAGTGATAATTAAATGCCTTACAATTAGATTGCTATGGCAGTTATAAGCTGACCAGTTCCGACAGAGGGCACCCGTTCACGGGCATAACGCATGCATCAGCATAGCTCAGCTCAACCATAATGTAAGGCACTTAGCCACCTAACATATAACGCTACCTTCAACAAGACATTTTATTGAGCATGACAGACTCATACTGCCAGGCAACAAGCAAGCTTCTTTTAAAAAAAGAAAACGGTGCCCCACACTAGGATTTCTCCTGTGTCGTGGGTGCATTTACGGACACAAAATCCACACACAATACACCTAGACCCGGAACAACTCCCTGCAGATCATACAAATATTTGTTCCCGCGAACTCGCGACCTGCAGCGCAGCAGCCGGCTGCATCAGCCACTGCACAACCATGCCGTCAACGCTATATCAAACAGTTAAGCGGGATTTAAATATTAAGTAGCGTTTCAGAATTCGGCCGTTATGGAGGCGTCTTCACGGTGCGTGATTGTTCGCAACGTGTTAGGCCTGTGGCAACGCGCCGAAGGCCTACACGCGGCAGGATGAAGCACGAGTTCGCGTGTCGTGGCGAATGCTGGCTTGTATACATTGATATCGCGAACCTTGGGCAGCCATTTTACTTGTCGTAGGTCTCTTATTGTCCTTGGGGGTCGCGAGCGCGCCTATTGAGGCATCTACGTGCTCATACTGAGTGACCTCCGGGAAGACAGCGGTGGCATGTGGTCACGTGCCGCCGTAGAGCATAGCGAGGCTTCGGAGGAATCTTTTACAATCCTCCCGAGAGGGGCCTCTTTACAGTCGCCGTCCCTCCGCTAGAAGGGCTGAACGCTTTATAGTCATTCCCTCCAAGATGTGTCCATTCCTAGAGCATCCCTTCGGTGCCGAAGATGACCACTCTGGTGGCTTAAGCTGGTAGAGTCCAGCATACGCGTCCTCCCTTACCCAGGGCGAAGGAAGTACGTGATGTATTTCCACCGATTCAACTTTATTTTAAAGCTCTCTTTTAGCATTAACCTGCTTGTTAGGTACCACCGCAGAGCCAGATAGTCGCCGCCAAATAGTAGTTTATAAACTTTAGACATTACTGTGTTCCGCGGGCTGATTACCTAAGTCGCAGACGCTTTGCAACAGGCGTAAATTGCTTCAACGCCGCTGTCAAAGTCAATTTGGTATTACCTATTTGCCGATAGCGACTAAACAGGCGAAGATCTCTGACGCGCCTCTGTCGGACAATCAATGAATTAAAAACGTTCATTCCTTTTAGTTCCACTGGTGGCTACTGGCGCTAGTAACTATGCATCTTCCACGATAGCGACAGGCGAGCGATGCCTTACGTAATACCAATTTTTTTGACGCTTTGCCACCGGTGGATCCTTGGCTGCGCGATAGCTGCTATCGCGTCTCTTGTTGTTGTTTTTAGCTAATTAGCCCGCCGGTTAGTAGGGCGCTGAAGCTAGTGAAATTACGGGGCTTAAGACACCAACAACCATTGGACGGACAAAAATGAAGGAAGTAGCGATAAAGGGTTAGGTGCGGTGTACTACTTTTGTAACAATTTTTTTAATATCACAGAAATAGTAATTGTACAAACAAACAAATATATCGAAATATAAATACATATTCAGTCACAAAATGTAGGTATACATAACTTATAAATATATGTACATTGTCAAACGTAAGTAAAGCACCCAAGGAGACGCTGCTAATGGAGGATGATGAATTTGATGCTGTCGATGCTGTCCGGCAAATGTGCGAATCCTAAACGACTTTTTTTCTTAAACGATGCCTCGCACTTATATTTCTCTCGTAGAAGTTTACAGAGATAAATCTCGCATCGCATATCTGGACCCGGAATAATTACTTTTAGGCTGTACAAATATTTGTTCCGTGCAGGAACCCGCGACCCGTAGCTCAGAGGGCCTATTCTCGTAATTAATTTACACTATAACTGAAAGTTGACCGAAATGAGATTAAAATTATAAATTGACAAAAAATGGTATTTCGCTCTTAAAGTTCAGTCCGGTTTCCGTATGATTTCAATCTCGTATTATTTTAATCTCAACTTTGCAGTTTATTTAATGACAATTTTATCACCTATGTCAGTTCAGAATGTTAGCTGAATACTGTTTGGGCTTCGATCAGCTTTCGATAGTTTTAAATCTCATCACAATATAAGTTCACGTTGAAGGTTCTTCTTCTCTTAGATTATGGCTTCTGTAGAGTATCTTCCACAATTTCGCCAATCGTCATATTTCGTTAATTATAAGGCAACGTCGTACAGTGTTTAGATTAAGAAATCTTTACATATTCATAAAATATTTCTCAAAAATAATTCAAAGAATATGTCGGCAACGTCGTACGGTTTTCATTGTTTTTTTTTCCAAGTGTATATTATACATACAAAAAGTCCCACGTTTGACGTTGTTTGTTAGTTTAGGAGAATACCATTTGTGACCTTTATGACATCAAAGTTTTTATTACGAGAATAATTATTGGCCTTCAAAAGTCAAGTCGCTTAGCCAAGCTTACTTACACACGAGATGAAAAGCCATCGTTCTGAAGCAAGTTCAAGCCCATGTTTTATTTGTACTACCTGCTTAATTATGCAATTGTGTAAATTAACTAACGCTTTTCAAAATAAACAAAAGTTTGTCAGACTAGTGTCGCACTCTATCGGGTGTAGTAATAAACAGGCTATTCACATATAATAACCAGCGCGCGGCGTCAAGAAAACTGACACTAATGAACTTGCACATAGTCCGTAGTGATTACAAGAGATGGCGTTGTAATAAAAACATTGTATAACATATTTTTGTTTCTATTTCCAGGTAAAGGCCTTGAAATTACTTTGGAAAAATAAAGTGAGTATTTATAATTACTGAAAAATTAAAAAAATGGCCTTAAAATATCTTATCGGGGCATTATGATTTCTCGAAAATAAATGTTATGTAAGTAGTCGAGAATCTACATCATAAACCAACAGTAGGTATCGATAAAGGATTTACAGGCATTATCAATTTTCTTGGTACATTATCTATTGCTTAATATTAGTATGAAAGTTACATCCTTTCACAGAAATTGTCACGTAGGCCACTCTGTCCTCCGGCCATATAAGTAGTGTGTTTTAAATCGTATAACAAGTAATAGTTATACAGAATATGCTTTAACATTCTTGAATGCGGCGTGGCCACATGGTTTGGAATCGGATGGAACGCTCCTACCGGCTACTTCATGGAATTATATTTAAAACGCAAAGGCTCACCCAGTGGTGCCATCCATGCTGTACAGTAAAACTGCATATGACCTTAAGAAAAACTGTAAATGTTTGAGAACTTAAAATTATACAGATTTCGTTTATTTAATTTTATAAGCTAGGAATAACGTTGTACGGTCTTGCAAATCGCGAGTATTACGTTATAGAGTATAATGTTATATAATTTAACCTAACACATAACATTTTCTGTTGGGTTTCTCGGAGACATCTTCAAGACCTATTTCTGGCCTAACCGGTCAAATTGGTGAATTGGGGCCTCCAGCTGGACAATTACTTAAACACCGAGCAAAGCTAAGGATAACCCTAGTGGAACTCAGGCTTCGGCTTAAAGCTAGGCAGCTGATCTAGAATAATTTTAATTCACCCCGAGCAAGGATCGGGGTGGGGATGAAGTGGGTCGTTGCCACGAGTCTCGCAGGACGAGGACGTTGGCGAGGACGGTATGGCGGTCTGTTTGAATTGACTTCGCAAGTCTCTTCTGTGTGCTTCTCGGAGGAGGGTGATTTCATCGCACGGGATAATGAGGGCGTGCTTTGGACAATGACGATCGTTGATGCGGGGGTGTGTATCGGTATATATCACTAGAGGAATCGAATGGTGGGGGCAGATTTGAAATAGCGATAGACGCTAGTTAGTCATCATCATATCGGCCATTTATACGTCCACTGCTGAATCAAAGTCAAAGTCAAAGTCAAATATTTTTATTTCAAATAAACCAAATATTGGCACTTATGAAACGTCAGAATCTAAGTTGCACGGTTCCAAATAGTTGATCTATGGAGAAGAGCCGGCAAGAAACTCCATAGATACTCTTTTAAAATAATTGAGATTACGATGTTGAATAATACAAATTAAGGTAAACCATATAAAGAGCATTATGTAGGCCAATGTATAAAAAAAAAGACATACTAATGTAATATAATCATTATTCGCCATGGCAGTTAATGGCTGACCAGTCCCAACAGACGGCACCCGTTCACGAGCATGACGCATGCATCAGCATCGCTTAGCTCAACCATATTTTAGGGAACCGAACGACCCGATACACAACGCCACCGCCAGCAAGACATTTTAGTGAGCATGACAGACACCAGGCCAAAGGCAAAGGGTACTAAATATATAACATTAACGGCTACATGATGCTCGCACATTTACAATTTTATGATTAATTAATAATGTCAAAATATTATTAGAATGTAAATTGCAGTCATTAAATCAAACATAGGAAAATAATTTATATAATAAATATAGAATTCAATTTTAAATAAGTCAAATTAAATGTCAAGATGTCAATAAAAAGATAAAAAATAAGTCAAGTAAATGTCAGGATATCAACAAAAAAAAAAATCTACAATTTCTGTGTAGACGGTAAAGCATTGATTGAGAATAACAACACGTCAATCATGCGAAAATTATACATTATAAAGCGCCAGAGGGTCGCAGTGTGCAGGAGGGAAACGTTTGCCAGACATCGCTATCGTCGATGTAATGATTTATATTATAGTAGGCTTTCGAAATTAAAATGCGCTTAATCAATGATTTGAATCTTATTTCTGGTAAGTCGGTAATACTACATGGAATTTTGTTATAGAATCTAATACTGTTTCCCATAAACGACTTGCTGGTTCTGCTAAGTCTAAAGCCAGGTACAACCAACTTGTTCTTGTTGCGAGTATTTAAGCTGTGCACGTCACTTTTCTTACTGAAATTTGCTATATTTTTGCGGATATACATAATGTTTTGGAAAATATATAAGGATGGTAGAGTAAGAATGTTTGTTTCCTTAAATAGTTCCCGTAGTGACTCACGAGAGTCTAGGTTATAGATAGCTCGCACTGCTCTTTTCTGTAATATAAAAATAGACTCAACATCAGCAGCCGAGCCCCACAGTAAAATTCCATAAGACATAATACTGTGAAAGTACGCAAAATATACTAACCTAGCTGTAGCCACATCCGTAACCTGTCTAATTTTCCTAACGGCAAATGCAGCAGAGCTTAGTTTGCCTGAAAGTGCCTTTATATGGGGTCCCCATTGCAATTTTGAGTCTAAAGTAACACCCAAAAATACAGTTGAGGAGACCAGATCTAATTCTTTTCCGTCAAGTTTTACTTGTGACCTTACATGGGTCACATTTGCTGTAGAGAATCTTAGACATTTGGTTTTTTTTGCGTTTAATAGAAGATTATTCGCCGAAAACCAATCAGATATCTTATGAAGTATATCATTGGATTCTATAAGATGGCTATCCTTTCTATTTACTTTAAATATAAGTGACGTGTCATCAGCAAACAAGACTATATTCGACATTGTATCGTTTATCATGTATGGCAGGTCATTTATATAGACCAGAAACAAAAATGGCCCCAAAATTGATCCTTGCGGTACCCCCATTTTAACGTGTGTGCCTGTTGATGTGACGTTTTCAATTTCTACTCTTTGATCCCGATTTGACAAATATGAGCTTACAAAATCAATAGATCTACCTTGAATTCCGTAGTACTTAAGTTTCAGAATGAGGGTGCGGTGGTCCACGCAGTCGAATGCTTTAGACAGATCGCAGAACACGCCTAAAGCATCATGTGCATCCTCCCAGGCCCCTAAAACGGTTTTAATGAGAGTGGACCCAGCATCCTCTGTAGATCGTCCCCGCGTAAATCCAAACTGATTGTCATGAAATATCCTATTTCTGTTAAAGTGTGCTGCCATTTGATTTAAAACTAGTTTTTCAAAAATTTTGCTTAAGGTTGGTAGCACAGATATTGGCCTATAATTTGATGCATTATTTAGGCAACCAGCTTTAAAAATGGGTACAATTTTGCTGGATTTCATGAGATCGGGAAAAGTGCCCTCTGCGATGCAGGCATTAAATATTGAAGCCAAAATTGGCGCAATATTAGTTATAACAGATTCGACGGCTTTCGTTGACAATCCCCATAAGTCCTCAGTTTTTTTAACTACTATTGTTTTAAATGTTTTAATTATATCACTGTCTGTCACAAAACTAAATTCAAAGACAGGTACATGTAAATCGACATTTTTCTTTAAGAATGCCTCTGCTGCTAAGGGTGACGATGGAAGGTGATTAGTAGTCTCTATTGGAATATTAGTGAAAAAGTTTTCGAGGAAATTTGCGACTACAGACTTATCTGAAACTAGTTTGTCATCGATATTTAAACTAATTGCACTGTCACTGAATCTACCATCACTAGTTTCAGCATTAATTATTTTCCATGTCGTTTTTATTTTATTATTCGACTTTTTAATTTGGTCACTAATATAAGCAGCTTTTGCTTGCGTACAAACCTTTTTAAACATTTTAGAATATTTTCTAACGTAGTTATGGAAATCAATATTAGGTATATAAGACTTTTTGTCATATAATTCGTATAGGACATCCCTACTGCGTCTTATACCCTTTGTTGCCCAGACACTGAACGTTAATTTTGGTTTTACATGAATTTTATTTACTTTGCATGCTTTCTGAAACTCATTACATAGTGTATTAAATAGGGTACGGTACATTTCATTGGGATTGGTATAATGCGGCTTTAGAGTATGAAGTTGAGAAGCTAGATTTTTACTAAAATTTTCTAGACTTCTTTTGGTTAAATTTCTACAATGTATTATTTTGTGCCCTTTAACTGCATTATAGTTTATTTTAACAATCTGGCACTTATGATCCGATCGAATGCCACTAATCAGTCCCTTATCTCTTATTTTAAAGTTTGTTATAATGTTATCTATACAAGTAGCTGAGGTAGGTGTCACTCTAGTCGGCTCTGAATACAAAGACTTCAAGTTAAATGACCTAAATAGGGCTATAAAGTTATGTTTATCTATCGTATCTATTAGAATGTCTATATTAAAATCTCCACAAACTAATATCTTTTTGTCAATTTTAATTTTTCTAAGTACATCCTCCATTGTTAAAAGGAATAGAGATGTATTAGAAGAGGGAGGCCTATAAACACATAAAATGACAAACTCCTCCGTCTCTGCACACGCGAGCTCACAAACTCGTTCAACAGAGAGGTCGCAAATATCTAGTCGTTCTTTAAATTTCAAGTGTTGTTTCATCATAATTAATGACCCCCCACCTTCTGCTGACACTCTATGGAACGAACTGGCTACTTTAAAATTATTTATACATAAAATCATTTTATCTGCCTTTAGCCATGTTTCTGTTAGGCATAAAATATCCACATTATATTTCTCAGCAAATAATTCAAGATCTAAAATTTTGCCAGAGAAGCGATTAATATTCTGATGTGTCAGTGTTAAATAATGACAATCCTTCTCTGTTGTCACACACTTAAGTTTAAATTATTAGTTTGTCTGACCACATTAGGATTAGTACTACTACTAATTAGAGTGGAGGTTGGAGATGACTTCGTCATACTACTTATGACTGAGTTAATATTATAAGCTACTAGTGTAGCAAGGTGACGCTTACATCTAAAAGGCAGATACACAGTATCGCCAGTCAATTTTAATCTACCAACAAAACAATTGGTGTCAAAAAATATAAACTTGTCACTATAGTGACTTACTAAAAAGTGCATGTGCATATTTAGCACATGAATATTTTTGTTTAGTTCCTCTGACTGATGGTCTAGGTAGGGAAATGAACACAGTATTATCCTACCACAGTTTAAATTTAACATCAAAGCAACACTGTCCGAGATGTCTTTTTTCCTAACATTTAAACTATTACCTACTAGTAAAGTTATATTAGTATAAGGATTGAACTTATCTGTCAGAAGTGATGTTATTATTTGATTGTAGGTTGACCCAGGCATGCAATTATTATGTGCGGAATGACCCAGGCTGTTGCTTAACAAACTCCCAAGACCTTTACCTGTGCTGTCTGAATACATGACAGTGCGATAGCAAATTGTTTCACTTGTACTATGTACTTGCAGTGTACTTGTAGTGTTCATGTCTACTGAATTAGTTATTATAGGCTGAGAATTTACCTCTGACAACATTACAGCACACTGACTTCCAACCTGTGACAAGCCCACCAGTAACTCGGGTGGGGAAATTTCACAAATAGGTTCACTCATACATTTACATAAGGCATCGCTGGACAAGGAATTAACTTTTTCTTTATTATGATTGCACATATTAACAAGCTGGTTTGCAGCAAGGATATGTTCCTCAATTTGTTTTTGAGATGAAACATACTTAGTATAGAGGGAATGGAGTGACTCCTCCAAGTCCTTGATTTCAGACTGCAAGCGCTGAGTGTCAATTTCATATATATTTTTACTATCTTCTAATTTTATCTGGTAATTATTGAGTTTATTGATTAAAGCAACACGTTCTTTCCTTAATTGGGTATTTTTTAAGTAGTGTTGTTGTTTTTTCCTTGAATTTTGACATTTTCTTAAAACTTTACTAATTCTAATATATTTTTTTATTTTATTGTGACTTATTTTACTATTATGTTTGTAGTCCACAAAAGAAACTTGCTCAGTTAGATCAATAGTAACTAATGATTTTAGAGACTTAGGGTCTGAACTAGAGTTAATTAACTCCTCAAACAGATGTTGGGTTGCAACAGCCTGTGTGCAGTCCTTGTCATTTTGTAAGTTTAATATTTGTGAATTTGCATTTAATAATTCATCCTCCAGATCCCTAACTTTCCGCAAAGCCTCCTCATATAGGCAACTACATTGACTGAAACCATCCGTTACCAACTGAAGCTTGTCCCGTTCATCAATAACATCCAGGTGTAGCTGATGTAAGTCTATTAATTCCCTTTTTAGGCTTGAATTTTTGCCAACAATCTTCTTTACTTCCTCCTCGCTATCCTCTCTTTCCTGAAGCAGTTGTTGACACTGTTTGTTTGATGCTTTGAGTTCTTTTAGGGCTGCACTTAATTTATGCTGCATTTCTTGGGCTGTAGCTTTACGGGTGAGCATCGACATGGTCTCAGGGTTAAGTTACTGTAAGGAGAAATTAAGAAACAGACAGAATAGCTAGGATAGATGGAAATGGAAAAATATGTAGAAAGTGTAAGAATAGTTTTTGTAGATAACAAGAGAGGCTGCAATTACGGGGGACCTTCAAATAATTATAATTAAATAGAATTATCTTTTTCTTTGAATATGATGTGGGTACCTACTTGTAAATGTGAAATGAAATACCGATCGATTTATCTCTAGTCAACGCTATTGTTTTATCTTTAAATAATGATAATCTACACTGTAGGGTTAAATTACAGTCACTATTTACAATAAAAGTACAGGACAAAAGTAGTTATAACTCCGTTTTCAGTTTAACGTCAGTTTTGGTTATATACTGTGCCAGATCTGTGATCGCAAGTTCTTCATACTAGACAAGACACGGTAAGCGTGTTGTTTTAGATCTGGGTGCGTGGTTAGTATTACAAAAAGGTAACAATACTCCCCAGTAAAACTGATGAATTCGAAGTTCGGCCGTTGACCGGTCACCAGCACCGGTGAATAATCAGACACTGTGTTTTGCAGCAGATATTAGACGGATAACTATGAATCCGTATATTTTACTTGCGTTGACGAGTTAAATCATATAATTAGCTACTAATAACTATTAAAACTTAAATAAATAATTTATTAAATACGGAACAAATAAATTGACATGTAAACGCAACAGTGTTGCCAAGTAAAAAAAAACCGAATAAAGGCCTCCCCACAGATTTTTATAAATGTGTGGTCTTTTTGTGGGGGTATTTGCCAACACTCACCACGCTTGGCAGGCGGGTTGGTGAGCGCAGTATGGCTACTGTTCCACAGAAGAGACAGAGCTGCTGCCCATCCCTCTGGTTTAGAGTCTCTTAGTCGCCTTTAACGACATCCATGGGATGAGATGGAGGAGTGCTATATTCTTAATCCGAACACCACATAGACACGGCTTGATGGTCGGTAGTTCCCACCCCCCCCGGCCTTAAGCATAACTTATAAATAAATATTATGTTGTGTATACACATACTGCCGCAACACTAGTACGGCAAAGTCTGCAAATGTGTGGTTTCGCTTTCAAATTTACATAGGTGCCGAAGAATCTTTTGTTAAAGATATTTGCATATTCATGTTTGAAAAAATAAGTATCACAATATTATTTTTACTAAGGAGTCGTCAGGTGGGTATGGGGCACATTAAAAATTAGAACAATGAATCGTCTAACGTCCGTCAGTGAGTGATAAGCGTTAATATATATATATATATATATATATATTGGTATATTTAATCCACATTTTTATAAACACAAGTTGTGTACAATGTAATATGTCATCATCATATCAGCCACAGGACGTCCACTGCTGAACAAAGGCCTCCCCCTTAGATTTCCGCTACGAGCGGTTACATGCCGCCCTCATCCAACGACTCCTAGCGACCTTCACCAGGTCGTCTGTCCACCTCGTTGGAGGTCGTCCCACGCTGCCTTTTCCTGTGCGCGGTCTCCATTCGAGATACTTCGAGAAAGAGGTCAATCATCGAATCCGACTCGGCTGGGCAGCGTTTGGGAAACTTAGCAACGTCTTTTCGTCAACAATACCGCAATGCCTCAAGACGCAAGTCTTTAACCAGTGTGTGTTACCGGTTATAACATATGGAACAGAGACGTGGTCACTCACAATGGGCCTCATAAGTAAGCTCAAGGTCACTCAGCGAGCTATGGAGAAAGCTATGCTTGGTATTTCTCTACGAGATCGAATCTGAAATGAGGAGATCCCTAGAAGAACTAAATTTGTCGACATAGCTGAAAGGATTGGTAAACTGAAGTGGCAATGGGCAGGGCACATTGCTCGTAGAACTGATGGCCGCTGGGGCACAAAAGATTTGTCTTGGCTTAGGCAAATTCCGTTTTTCTCTCTTTCTATATCAGTTCTGCTTACTTCTTGACCGTGTGGTGTCGACTAAGATTAGCACCAAAAAGGGCGACTATGGGATTAGCAAAAGGATGGGCAGCAGTATCCTTCGCGCACATTTACAACTCAACTTGACGGCATGGTTGATGCAGTGGCTGATACAGTCGGCTACTGCGCTCCGGGTCGCGGGTTCGATTCGTGCACGGAACAAATATTCGTATGACCTGCAGGTAGTTGTTTGGGGTCTGGGTGTATAGTGTATGGAATTTATGTCTGTAAACGCATCCACGGCACGGCGTAATCTTAGTGTGGGACAACGTTTTAAAATCACAAGAATTGAGGTCGCCTACCCACCTAGTGACTATGGCAAAACCCCCCATTGAGCACACAGCACAAACGCAGCCTGATCGTTGTTCGTTATTCGAGGGAGGCCTATATCCAACAGTGGAAGTCTTGCGGCTGAAAAGATAATAATAATGATGAACTCCTTTAAGAATATCCAAATTCCACGCAGACGAAGCTGTAAGTACAAAAAATACTATATTTCAAAAACTATACAATATCGACATTTCAAATTAAATATTTAAAAAACCCAACTTCTCCCATATATTTGGCTGGGTCCCTGCTCTCTTTGACACCTTAATGTTTGTCCATCTATTTCTTGTCAGCTCTTTCCTTGTCCTTGCCGATTTCAGTTATGTACGACTTGATAGCATCTTGATCCAGCATTGTCATCGGCTGACCCCTTTTTAGAACTGCCACCTGTAAATACTTTGCTATATCAAGTTTATGACCATAACTATATCCTAATTTTAGCATTATTTTATTAACTAGCTGGGACACCCGATACAGCCACGTCCAATTTAAAAAAAATTTAGAGTACTTCGACATAGACACTTGACATAGAATAAATGTATTGGATTTCAAGGGATTTATTTTTTTGCGCATAACGCTAATTATTTTTCTAAAATAAAATTAACCTAAGTTATTCCTTATAACATCAGCTATCTGCCAGTGAAAGTTCCGTCAAAATCGGTCCAGCCGTTTCGGATATTGCCCGGAACAAACAGACAGACAGACAAAAAAATCAAAATTGTTTTTCTTGTTATTCGTACCGTATATACTTTCATATGCATTTAGTAAAAAGCTGTTATTTTGACATTACAAACAGACACTTCAATTTTATTTATTTTATAGACATTTGCAACAATTTAAATTATATCTATTTCTTCGTCGTTTCCGGCGAGAGATTTCAAGAGATTTTCTTGACTTTTTGTCAAAATCCACATCAAAGATCTGTCATTGTTGTGAATGAACTCTGATCCATAACTCTGTTTTGGCCTCTTCGACGTTTGAGTAACGTAGCCTATTCCTTTTTTTTTTATTGTACCGGTGGAAATCATTCTGTACTTCCTCTGTCCCGGGAAAGGACGGAGGGGTATGCCGGACTCCTTCCGGCTAAAACCACCGGAGTGGTCATCTTCGGACAGTCTTCATCTATAGCTACCCATTGGTGCCACCCTCCCAGGCACCTCTCGGGGGGATTGTAAAGGAATCACTCGAAGCCTCGCTATGCGCTGTGCTGCATACACGATGGCACGTGACCACATGCACAACGCCGTCTTCCTGGGGGTCGCTCGCTATGAGTACGCAGTTTCCCCAATAGGTGCGCAACGTGGCCTATTCCTAAACCTACTTTATATCTATTTAATGTATTAGAAACGCTCATGGCTAAATGGCAGACGCGTAAACCGTGAGATCTCTCGCATGTTATTCACTTGGTTGTGTGACCATTCTTTTCATCGAGACCCCTCTGTGACTCGAGAGAGCTGTCATTATTCTCATTTTCATATGAACACTTAACGGAAAATCTATCTATTGGTCTAATCTCAGGATACGGCCCAGTATCTAGGTAACGTAGGTTGCGGAAGTCCCCCCGGGGGGGTGACCACTTTACAGTCACCCTCTCCGAGATGTGCCTATAGGCGTGGCACCAGTGGGCGGCTATAGTGTGATCATACGAGGACCTGGAGCCTCCTTTAGGTGCCGAAGATGACCGCTCCAGTGGTTTTAGCTGGTAGGAGTCCGGTATACCCCTTCGCTCTTCCCCGGGGCGAAGGAAGTTCATGAAGAATTTCCACTGGGCACCAATAAAAAAAAATGGTTGCGGAGGACAATGGCTCAGACTAGACAGGAAACCAATCACACCATAGTTGGTAAATGGACTTCCTTACAGCATTTCAAACCGCGGTGACAAAAAAGGTGTGCGCTGCCTACAACCTTTAAAAACGTTATCTTCATCTGCACGCTATATATAAATATAGATAGCCTGCCTTCATTTTGTAAGGTTAGTGACCGGTAGCAGGTTTAACAGTGCCTGGTTAAGCTGGCACTGTAGTCGTCAACCCACTTAAGCTACTTTTGTCGAGGAATCCCTATTAAGGCATATCCAGTAGTGATCTGCATTAGACTCAAGGATGGAAATAAACTTTATCGTATCTTCGAAGTCATCGCAGCGAGGAAATTTTACTGGTCGATCTTATGTATTGACAGCACGGTTGGTGCAGTGGCTGATACAGTCGACTGCTCCTGGTCGTGGGTTCGATTCCCGCACGGAACAAATATGTATGATCTGCAGGTAGTTGTTCCGGGTCTGGGTGTATTGTATGTGGAATTCATGCCTGTAAACGCATCCACGATACAGGAGAAATCCTAGTGTGGGGCAACGTTTTTAATAAATAAAAAAATAAAAAGATATGTGTATAATGTGTTCCTTATAAGTGGATACCGTCTCCGAGCTATAGAACTTATCTATATGCTCCTTTCTTTCTTAAGAAGTGACAGGCTAAACCTACAGACTACTACATACATCCAAGTGCCTCTGTCCGGATTGAATGACCTCCAGTATGGTTCCGATAGCTAACTTGGTGGCTCCTCTATCGGTGGACACCACGTCTGCGCTGTAATACTTCTCTAGAAACTCCCTCGCCGACTTGTCGTGTTTGCCCGTTGTAGTCGCCTGAAGAGTGAATAAGTTAGGTTTCAGGAAAATATAGAAGAGATATCTACTATTCTCCGTGTGGTATCCGGATTAAGAATATAGCTCCACTCAATTTTCTCCCGTGGATGTCTTAAAGGCGACAATGGGCAAAAGGGGTAGGCAGCAGCGTCGTTCCTGTGGACCAGTAGTTATGCTGAGCTCATCTACCCGCCTGCCATGAGTTGTTAGTACTGGCATATTGCCCGAAAAATGACGATATAAGTGGTAAAATCTATGGGGAAGGCCTTTGTTCAGCAGTTGACGTCTATTAGATGATACTGATGATGATGATCAGTATCTTCGGTTCTGCACTGTCTTCTCACAGACGCCGAAAGAACTCAAAACTAAAAAAAGAAATATGAGCCAGGATTCAAGTCTTAGAGACGAAATATTGAACGGTCATCTAGCGCGTCATCATCTGTGCAACCGCTTGACGATTGAATATAACATACTGCGATTAACAATCTGCTAATCCAGCGTAGTTGTTATGACTAGTCTTCTGTGGTTAGATTGAGGGAGTAAAACGACGCTACACCTCCCTTGGGTGTCGTAAAAGGTGACCAAGGAATTAGCTGGAGTATGGGCAGCAGCGTCCTTCGAGTACATTAACAACTCAACTGCGATCGCCAACCCGTCTGCCAAGCGTGGCGATTATGGCAAAACACCCCATTGAACCCACAACATATCCATATCGGTCGTTGTGGCAATCTTTGGGGTAGGCTTCTGTCCAGCAGTGGACATTTTTCGGCTGAAATGATGATGATGAGACGACAGCCTAGCTTGAGGCTTCAAGCTGTAAACCTCACAGAAACGTGTCTTCTATTCATAGTATATCACAGACTGATAAGTCTGGAACAAATACGAAATCACATCGTAATCGAAACCTAACTGGCTAGAGATGCCAGAATGAATAAGCCCGCTACCCTGGCTGCAGTCCTAGTGTCCGCTGCTGTCTGCAATTCAAATTTCATATAGGCTTTGTCTGGCACTTAAGAAAAGTCAACAGTTAAGGTACGATTTGGAAAAGTCGGTCCCATGGAGAAGAGCCGGCGAGAAACTCCATGGACATAGTTTTAATAAACCGTTTGATGATGGTGATGATCGCGTGGCGTATTCATAGCGCCAACAGACACCGAAACTTACTTTCCACTCATAATAAATCCCAGATGGTTCGGTCTGGAACAGATGCGGGTTCCCACCGTAATCGAAGCCTCCTATAAGACAGGAGATACCGAATGGTCTCCGTCCGTTGCTCTGCGTGTAGTTCTGTTTCATCTCCGCTATGTAGCGAGTGATGTACTCCAACGAGACAGGGTCTTCAACTGTGAGACGATGGGATTGGCATTCTATTTGGGCCCTGTAATATAAAAATAACAATTTTCAGGGATTGGTGAGAGCCATCTTGTTGTCAATGGCGTTGACTCTGACTAAAACCTGAAGCTATGATAATGAAATTTAAAATGAAATGTAAAGGACGAGGTCTTCTCGTACATATCAACCCATTACTGTGCCACTGCTGGGCACGGGGCATTTTGCACGATGAGAAAGGTTAGGCCTTAGTCCACCACGCCGCCCTAGTGCGGATTGGTGGACTACACACCACACCATTGAGAACATTTTGGAGCCCTCTCAGGTGTGCAGGTTTCCATACGATGTTTAACCATTAACGCAAGTTGTAATCAAATTCTCAACCGCACATGAAGACGAAAAGTCAGTGGTCCGGGCCGGGATCGAACACAGAGTCTCCTGTATGGAAGGCAAGCGTTCAACCACTAGGCTATCACTGTTTCTGCTTACGGCTTATCTTTTTATAATTTGAATGAATGTAGATTGACTATTAAGATTTGTTTGTGTAAAAGTAGTACATCTTCTTTGTCGTCATCATCATATCAGCCAAGGAACGTCCAGTGATGAACAATGCTCACACATATAAATACAAATTTCCCAACGGCTTATTACATGCCGTCACTAGGTCTTCTGTGCATCTCATTGGAGGCCAGCCCACGTTGCGATTTCCGGTGCGTTGTCTACACTCGAAGAAGAAGTAATACATTCAAAAGTATATGATTTGATTTTCTTGGCCGAACGTATTCGAAAGATAACAGTTTTGTCACCTTTATTTTTTTTATTGTTGTCCAGTGGAAATTCTACATGGAACTTCCTTTGCTCCGGGGAAGGGTGAAGGGGTATGCCGGACTCCTACCGGCTAACACCACTCGAGTGGTCATTTTCGGCACCGAAGGGGGGCAGGTCCAGGTCCAGGTCCTCTAAGATCACTAAAGCCGCCCATTGATGTCACGCGTTTAGGCACAGCACGGAGGGGATGACTTTAAGCCCTCTAGCGGTGAGACGACGACTGTAAAAAGGTCGCCCCCCAGGCACTTCTCGGGGAGAATTGTAAAGGATCCCCACCAAGCCTCGCTTTGCGCTGTGCTGCGTACACGGCTGCACGTGACCATGTGCGCACCGCCATCTTCCCGGGGGTCGCTCGGTGACAAGTTTTGTCACCTGGCTGTTCATAATTTACTTTTGATGTTAACTGTACTTTTTGTTAGATAGCTAACTTCTAAATAGATTACCTAGAGATCAATACCCTCGCATCAGCCCTCAACCCAGCAAACGCTAACGAAACGTGGTCATCCAACGCCACAATCTTCCTCTCCGTTCTGTCGTCTTGTAGCTTCTCTACAGACCTCTTCTCCACTGCTAGAACTACGACATCTGATCCTCTGATGCCCACTACTGGTGAACCCTTTCTGACTGCCTCTTGTGCGTACTGCACTTGTATAAGTTGTCCATCTGGCGAGAAGACTGTGATCGCTCTATCGTAACTTGCCATTTTTAGGAAATCGTTTTCTTATTATAAAGTTATTGATTATGAATTACAATACATAAATAAATACACAAATTATAGCAAAAAAACGTTATAAAAAAGGATTCGTATTCGAGTTTTGACGTTTAGAATTGAAATATTTGTTGTCACAAGACTTATGATATACAGGCAAAGGCATATAATCATACTGTTTAATGCTTTTTCATATTCGGCTTCATTTAAATTGCATTAGGCGATTCACTCTAATAGGCCTATAGGTAATGCTTATATCAAAGCTTTCTTGGCTTTTATTTATTTATACACACAGAAACAATTAAATTAGGATTTACGAGCAGTTTTACATGAAAGTACCAGCTTAAGGAATTATTTACTGATACCACAGGATGACATTACTCATACATTTCATAGGAATAAAACTAGCCATAGATTATTTGGACCCAGTGATGTCGAAATGCCGTGTGGGGATGCCGGCTAAGAATAGCACCAACCCATCTGTACCCCTGGGTGTCGTTAAAGGCGACTATGGCATTAGCAGGCAGATGGGCAGCAGAGTCCTTCTCAGGTTCTCGAGTGCATACAGTGTACCGGAAAACGCAGTGTGGGATGACCTCCAACGAGGTGGATACCTTTGGCTGATATGATGATGATGATGATAGACATTAAATGACTTTACGTCTCGAGGCGGCGAGCGCAGTGTGATGGACTAGTCCTGGGTACTGGCTTACCACCAGGCGAATGACATGTTCGTCTTGTTACCAAGTTGTATAAATAAACACGTTCTCGACACGGAAAGTTTTTACATGTTTAGATTAATTCTTCTGAATACTTATACATGTGGGTAACAGTAATAAAAATTGTCGAGTGTGAGTTCACATGCGGTAAAGGTAAAACTTTGTATTTTGGTTAATTTGTAAGAGAATGAGATGAATGCACTGTGGAGGTGGTAAACAGAGAGAGAGAGGGAGCGATTGATCGACAATAGGGAATAGGGAAACTATATAGACACGTGTTTTATCTCATTCTCTCACAGCCTAAACCCTATAAATACATTTATAGTTGTCTCTCTTTCGTTACACATTTTCGTTTCATAAAATCCAATTCACATCGAACCAAAAGAAGTTCCACTTAAAGAAAATAACTACCTTGGAATGCTTTCGATAGATTATTTTTGGGGCGTATATGGTTTTTGACGTCTTGTGCGTTGGATAATTTCTGCATAGCTGGGTCTATTTCTTCTTGGAAGCATGTCTCACAGAACACTATTTCAATTCAGATACAAAAGAAAGTTAAAGAATCAAACGAGTTAAATTTAAGTTTAAACGGCTGTATTTACAAAAACACAAACATGTCCCTTCAAACTTAAACATTTAAATTAATTAAGAATTCACATTAAACTTGTTAGTCTTAATGACTCAGTCCTGAAATCTCGAACTCAAATCCCTTTAATAAATCAGTGTTGCCTGCGCAATATGTCTCGCACACTCGTCGACTGCGTTTTATTCGCCATTGCGTCTGTCTCGACGAGATATGACGACGTTAATGTTGCCAGCTAATTGATTTTATTGAGTTCCGCACGCTTTGAAGTTTAAGCATACTACGGTTAGGGCAAGGTGCTGCAGGGAATGCAAACATTCGGCGTACTGCCGTGCCTTCGCAATTTGAGTGACTATTTTTACTTTTACGCTTGCTAAAAATATGAATTCCCATATAACGTTATACCACGACTGATGGTAGATCTCTTATTTAAAGAGTCCGGTTAAGTAAGAGCCACTGTAGTGGCAAATATAGCTGTGACTTTAAGCTTTAAACATTACTTTGTTCCAGTTGGAATGGGACTGTAGCTAGCAAAATGACCGGGCATTTAGTCTCGCTAAATAACTAACATCTCGAGGTAACGAACGCACCGTGGCGTCACGCAGGTGTAGTCCTGGGTAGCATTATAACAATTGTTATGGGCAGACGCTTACCACTGGACGAATGACTTGCTCGTCTCTTCATCAGGTTGTATGGAAAATCACGTGACAATTATCAGGTGCGATAACTGCAGTCCTATTCTGTATGAACTCACTTCTGAATCCGCAGTGAAACCTAGTAAAACAATATGAAGTTAGAGATTTTACTGTAGAATAAGAAGTGAGCTTGCTAGTGAAGCAAACTCACATAAGAATCTGCAGTGAAGAAATTTCATAAAATCCAATTCACACTGCCACAAAAGACGTTTCGCTTAAAAAGAAACTACCCTGGAATGTTTTCGATAGATGATTTTTGGGGCTTAAATGGTTTTTGACGTCTTGTGCGTTGAATCATGCCTGCATAACTGGTTCTATTTCCTCATGGAAAATTAACAATAAGAAAAAAACAATATGATATTAGAAATTTCACTCTGAATTTAGAAGTGATTTTGCTAGTGAGTTCTTACAGATTAGCTATGCCGCCGGTAACTGTTACGTGATTTTAATTTTTATACAATTGTATTACAATTGTTATTTATGTCGTTACTGCCATGGAAGATAGGCCTCTAATGTGGGATGCAACATGTGTCGACACCCTGGCTTCATCCAATCTTCCAAGCCAGCACAGCCTGCCGTGGCTGTGCTGGCGCTGCCGCTTCTGCAGCAGAAGCCTTCAAACGGCGCAAATACAATAACTTCATTATAATAAAACACTTCTAAATGGATTACATCGCGTATATTTAAAGGTTTTTATATTTTCTGACGTTTGGAACTGTTTGCAGGGTTCATCGTCGCTCTATGACTAATACTGAAATATACGCCATGTAATCCGTTTATAAGTGTTTTATTATAAAGTGTCGCGAAATCGCAAAAACTTAATACATTACTATATAATGACCTCATTAGTAATTATTGTTTTGAGCCGTTTGGGATCGAAACTCGTGGCTCATGGGGTCCGAGTGCACGTCTGCTTTTCAAAGATATTATCTAAACGGTAGGTCCGAGGTGTCGGGTTGCGGGCGCGCAGATTGGGGAATCTGCGGGCCCACACCAAGCGACCCACCCACGAGGAGACGGTGGTGCGCATGTGGTCACCCGCCGCCGTGTGCGCAACATAGCACAGCGCACAGTGAGGCTTCGGGGGAACCCCTTACAATCTACCGAGGGTGACCGCTTTACAAATCACCCTCTCCGGAGAAATGGCTATGGACTTGGCACCAGTGGGCAACTCTAGTATGATCATACGAGGTCCTGGAGTCCTCTACGTCCTCGTAAGATCACACTAGAGCCGCCCATAGGTACCACGCCACAATCAAAACCTAATAACTGTAATCAGATTTCGTTTAAACTTGGGCTGACCTCCACATATTCGGGATTCTCGGAAAGGCTCGTATGTATAATACGGGACGTGCCGCCGGCGTTAGCCAGTACAATATTATTAGAGGCACGATGACGAGTTTAAATGATGGGCCCAATTGTTAGTTAAAAGAATAGGATTATTCGATTACTATTTGATTTCTATCCATTGCCTGCGGCGGGCGGAGTGCACAGCGCGCGGTTCAGATTCACAGTTGGCGACGCAGTGTAGATTGCGCCGAATCGTTGTTGTTGTTTGGATTAAATTTTTATAAGTGCGCAATTGTATTCGGTTGTTAATTTTTATACGATTGCTATTCCGCTAGTAAATCGACAATCGATTCAATCGATACGTGATTGCACAATTACTGTCGATTAATTCGAATGTTTTTTTTCCAGAGGTCCTGGAACGAACATTTTTACGTATAGTATCGTAAAACGTTAATGTGAGTCAATTTGGAATTGAAAATACAACTATCCTATAGCATTTTCGTTTGAATTTATACGACAAACACAATGCGTATGATATATAGAAATGATGGAGCTGATATTGTGATAACGGTGTGATATGGTGATCCAAGCATGGAGATTATGATTGTGTTCCTTCTTCCATCAGATCGACGGAACCATCGATATGAAAACGAGAGCATCGTCGATGTTAGTAAGTGAGAATAGGCATCTTCTGGGATCCATCATAGACCTCATCCGTCGCTACAACAGGCGAGATCGAGGTCAAGACCTCATCATCATCATTTCAGCCGAAAAACATCCACTGCTGGACAGAAGCCTCCCCCAAAGATTGCCGCAACGACCGGTATATGTTTGTGTTGTTCGCAATTATGTGAATGAGAGGGGTATTGCCATAATCGCCGCGCAGACGGGTTAGCGATCGCAGTTGAGTTATAAATGTACTCAAAAGATGCTGCTGCCTATCTTTCTGCGGCAAATCCCAGAGTCGCCTTTTACAACACCCTATGGATGAGATGGGGTGGTCGTACTCTTAGCCGGCACCATACAAGTCATTCACCAGTAAAGACCTATTCATTAATAAAATAATAAAAAATATTTCCAATACAAAAATGGCTAATTCAATTTTTTTTATTGACTATATCTAAAATAAGATAAGTATACCATCATTTTTAAAATCTTGAAATAAAGCTTAGCCTAAAACGAATCCTGCGCAGCACACGGGACGGGATTTCCTGATGGTTATTTTATGTCCCTATCACACATAACTCTCACTTCCAGTCTCAGACTAAGGCTCGCGTCAGTTTCTATATGTTTTTCATACGTTGTGTGCGTGTTGTTAAAACCACCGGGGCGGTCATCTTAGGCACCGAAGGATCCAGATTCTTGTTACAATCACACTAGAGGCGCTTTTAGGCACATCTCGGAAGAGATGAGTGTCAAGCCGGCACCTCCTCTAGCAGAGGGGAGGCGGACGTACAAATGCTGCCAACCCCAGGCACATCTCGAGGGTATTGGAACTGGTACTGTGTGTACCACCAGTAACACTATTGTGTTTATAATGTTCACCAGAGATTTATATCTTCGATGTTTACAATTATCGTGTACTACTCGCGACTTCGTTTCATTTGTTCAATGAACAAACTTATTTCATTCAAACTTCTTGCATATTTCTTATACAAACTCATTTTGAACATCAGAGCGATTCACAAGCTAACGACTTCTTAGCCAAGGTTAATGGCATCAAGCACATCGGCGACCATATTCGTACATCGCCATCCGCCAAATTACTTAGAAACTAGTTTAACTCACAGATGACCAATATCGGTCGGATTTTAGTAGGTTTTTATTATCAAACTGCTTTTATTATAGGACTGTCTTATGACTTTTATGAATTCTATTTGTTTGCTGTTTCGGAAAAATCATGCTGGAAATCACACTGCTATCCTAGATTCCGCGCCATTCGGGTATCTTAGGGAATGAAGCTGCAGACTTTTATGCAAAACAGGCTATCCGAATCATCGTCATCATATCAAGCCAATGGACGTCCACTGCTGAACAAAGGCCTCCTACACAGATTTCCACTAAGTTCTATTACATGCCACACGTATCCAACGGCTCCCAGCGACCTTCTCCAGATCATCCATCTATCTCGTTGGAGGTCGTCTCACGCTGTGTTTTCCGGTGTGCGGTCTCCACTCGAGAACCTTTTTACCCCAACGGCTATCAGTTCTGTGCCCCGCCCATTGCAACTTCAGTTTACAAATCCTTTCAGCTCTGTCGGCAACTTTAGCTCTTCTACGGAACTTATCCGAATTGGGTGTAATAATTATTCTTCTGTCCCTTCTCGAGATCGGCTTCCACCTGTCATGTCTTTAAAGTCATGGAATGAATTATGCCATATGTCTTAGCTTCTAAAAGAGAAATATTATGGAAGTATTTAACCCAATATCCCGACCATACCCTGGTTAATTCAATGTAAATATTTGAATAAGTTGTATCCTCAGTAATAATTATTCATTTGCGTTGATATAACATTTTTGTTCCCCAGCCTTTTTAGCCAAACTCCGCATCCGTAAAATTCTCCGTGAATGTGGAATGGCAGAAGGTACTTTAGAGCATTTAATTTTCTACTGTCCCAATCTTGTTGTACCCTTGTATAATATTCTCGCGTCCAATTTTCCCAGATCCGTGAATAATCCATTCCTTCTTACCCTTGGCGACCATCTTCAATTGAAATATTAAATAGATTTATTAGAAAGCACAATATTAAGCATTAATCAACTTATTTTAAGTTAATTTTTCTTTTGTCCTGATTTGGTTGGTGAACGCAGAATGGATGCTGTTCCACAAAAGAGCTGCTGCCCATCCCTCTGGTTTAGAGTAATTTCGTTACCTTTTCGAAGGACTCGAATCCCCATTGGTCAACACGAGTGTGGCGTCAGCGTAACAGACTAAGCTGACGCCAGCGGGGAGAACGATACGGCACGGTTGATGCACTAGCTGATACAGTCGGCTGCTGCGCTCCGGGTCGTGGGTTCGATTCCCGCACGGAACAAATATTTGTAAGATCTGCAGGTAGTTGTTCCGGGTTTGGGTGTATTGTGTGTGTAGAATTTGTGTCTGTAAACGCACCCACGACACAGGAGAAATCCTAGTGTGGGGCAACGTTAGTTTTAATAAAAAATAATAAAAAAAACGATACGCCGGTGGTAATACCTGGAGCCGGTACTCTGCTGGATCTCTATTTAATTATTTATGTATTCTATTTATTTGTTTATATATATTTATTTTTTGTATATATGTCTGCGTCTTGAGGCATTGCGGTATTGTTGACGAAAAGACGTTACGACTTAGAATATAACCACGACATATTGATATAGCGGGTGATACAGGCACCATTCACAAAGAACTCCACTTCAATCTGAGTTCGGCATCCTCGGTAGTTGGATGAACTATCGCAACTAAACCATAGGTGAAATCCATATCAAGGAGGTATGCCATATCAAAATAACTAGCGGAATTTATCATACAATACGTCAATGAATACCAATCTCTTTAGATAAGGATATTAATACATACACTGTTAACTCTGTCCGTTTATTCGCAAATAAAGGAATCTTTGATGCAATTGTGTCGAAGAGATAAAACGTAGCTTTGCCATTATGGGCATTTGGGACATATTACATCTTCACCAATCATCGTCTTTACTTATAAATAATTTATTGTTTGTTTTGCATGGTAACCTTTAAACTGACTACAACGTGAGGCTTCAAAAGGGGGCTAAAAATAATTTTACAGGGTCGGCAGCACGCTAGTGATACCTCAGGTGTTGCCAGCGTTTATAGTAACCGCTTGCCATCAGGCTTGTCGTATGATTGTTTGCCACGTTAGTTATCAAAACGATTCTGAAAATTCGTTCACTGTCAGATAGCTATACTTTTAGAATAATAACACGTTTTTTACTGGACCCAGTGGAAATTCCTCATTAAAATTCCTCCGCCTCGGGGAAGGACGAAGGGGCATGCCGTATGATCATACTATAGCCAGAATATAACACTTCCCATCGGGAGGGTGACCACTTTACAGTCACCCTCTCCGAGATGTGCCTATAGGCGTGGCACCAGCGGGCGGCTCTAGTCTGATCATACGAGGACCTGGACCCTCCCTTGGGTGCCGAAGATGACCGCCCCAGTGGTTTTAGCCGGTAGGAGTCCGGCATACCCCTTCGCCCTTCCCCGGGGCGAAGGAAGTTCATGAAGAATTTCCACTGGGCACCAATAACAAAAGGAGTTTTAGGTTGCACCATTAATCAAAGTTTAGAATACGGATTCTGTCCTGATAAATTAAAGTTTGCAATTTTGTGCAGCTGTGACGCTATGGGAAGACGTAGGGCAAAACATCTAGGAATGGCTTATCCATTGCCTGATGATTTTGCACGGCTCCAGGCAGGTATGATTGCGAAGTACCTACAGGGACCTCTTGATTTGCCAGCGGAGGAGTAGTGCAGGGCTTTGGGCAGCACAATGGACCCAATAGGGTAGAAGTGCATTCGGCTGATGCTGACCCCGTGAGAGCCAACAATAAAATAGAATAGAATAGAAAGTTTGCAATTATTAAACCGCTTAGCATGTAATATAGCACTAATTTCAATATTTTCTAATAAAGTAATAAATTGTTCTCTCTCTCTCTTTCTTCTCTTTCCTTGAAACGATAAATATTTGCAACCGAACAGTACGGATGTCCTAAATGGAAATCTATAAATACCGTCATAATTTTTACAATCTATTTGTATTATCACTAATATGGATAACTAAAGCAGTAGATACTTACTGAACACGGAACGGGGGCGGAAGGGAGGGGGACGGTTGCCAATGGTTTAATTACAGTAGACATATTTATTTCTAGTAATGATTAAATACTTAATTTTAAATGTCGGTCGCAACAAGTTTAAATATGCTTATGTAGGTAACTGGTGACGCAACTTGTTTACCTTAAATCTGTCCTTCATATCTACTTGTGCCCTTAACGACTAACCGTGAAGTTATTTGCTGACCGTGGGCGCAGTGGGGGCGAGAGCCTATTGCCAAATATGCAGGTTTGATGTCCGGCTGATGTCATCGGCAGTAACAGTATCGATTCATATGAGCTCATAATTAGTGTGTCATTTACTTTTGTGTAGAATTTTGTAGATGGTTATATAAATTTAAATAGCGTCGCTGGTCTTTAAAAAAGTTATTAAGAACAAAGAAATTGTTTATTTTATTTTATTGTAAATAGATGAAATGAAGTTGTGTTTTTGTGCTTTTTCTTTTAGATTTAGCGAATGCCTCGTGACATTTAGTCCGTCTTGTGTGCCATCAATGTACATAATCCGCCCATTTGACGGCACGATTGGTACTGTGGCTGATACAGTCGGCTGCTGCGCTCCGGATCGCGGATTCGATTCCCGCGCGGAACAAATATTTGTATGATCTGCAGGTATTTTTTCCGGGTCTGGGTTGTATTGTGTATGGAATTTGTGTCCGTAAACGCACCCACGACACAGGAGAAATCCTAGTGTCGGGCAACGTTTTTATTTAAATAAAAACTATCCCACTGCTGGGCACGGGCCTTTTCTCACGATGAGAAGAATTATCCTTAGTCCACCACGCTGGCAGACCAGATCAATGTAAATAGAAGTTTAAAGAAAATAAAACTTCAGGACGACAAGAAGCACAGAATAACAATGCTAATTATTTGGAGCACATTACCAAATTTATTTGTAAAGGTTAATTGCTTATTTAAAACACATACCAAAATCAGGATAGGTATTGATTGATTGGTACCTTCGTAAGTCGACATGTAATTTTTACTTCATAAAATACTTTCTACAGCCGTGTTTTGATATACAACCGTTTTTTTTTATTGGTGCCCAGTGGAAATTGTTCATGAGCTTCCTCCGGTGCGGGGAAGGACGGAGGGGTATGCTGGACTCCTACCGGCTAAAACCACTGGGGCGGTCATCTTCGGCACCTCAGGGGGGCCAGGTCCTCGTATGATCACACTAGAGGGGGATTGTAAAGGATTCCCCGAAGCGTCCCTGTGGGCTGTGCTATGCGCACACGGCAGCACGTGACAACATGCGCGCCACCGTCTTCTCGTAGGTCGCTTGGTGTGGGCACGCAGATTCCCCAAACTACGCACCCGTTGTTATACAACCTAGTAACGTGACTAGCAAGCCAAGCCTGGTTGCCAGGTCCGCCTGCCCATAACAATTGTAATGCCATCCAGGAGTCCTGAGTGGCACCACACTGCGCTCGTCACCTCGAGGCATTGGTTATTTAGTCTCTGATGCCCAGTAATTTCTTCTGTCCTTTAGTGTGATCTTAGGAGAACCTGGAGCCCCCCTTCGGTGCCGAAGATGACCGCTCCAGTGGTTTTAGCCGGTAGGAGTCTGGCATAACCCTTCGCCCTTCCCCGGGGCGAAGGAAGTTCCATGTAGAATTTCCACTGGACACCAATAAAAAAATAAAAAACGGATTTCTCCTGTGTCGTGGGTGCGTTTACAGACATGAATTCCACATACAATACACCCAGACCCGGAACAACTACCTGCAGATATTTGTATATAAATATTTGTTCCATGCGGGAATCGAACCCACGACCCGGAACGCAGCAGCCGACTGTATCAGCCACTGCACCAACAGAAAAATATTAACTTTTATACATGTTTAAAAACGAAACCACTATATTTAAAGTCTCATATATTGTGCCACCAATTAAAATATAACAGGGTCAATACGCGGTTATCAGAATTCACAAGATTGTGGTGCCTACAACCGTTAGTCCGAACTCCCATTCAAACTTTTTGCTTTACTAATCTTGCGGCCATTTAAGGCCACTCGGAAGACCGATTCGGTGACGAAAAAAATATATATAGACAAGTCCGTCATGTTTTTTTGTGAATTGGAATACTGCCTACGTGGTATACGTACACTGATAACACAAGTGATAGGGCTGGCAAAGTTAGTAAAATAAGTGGAAAAGTTAGATTCTTTCTTACGGGTCTGAATGTTTATGTAAGACTAGCTGGGAACCGCGATTTCACCCGGGTTTCAATTAAAAGAAATTTAGAGTACTTCGACATAGAATATTGATATTGGATTTCAAGGGTTTTAATTTTTTTGGGCGGAACTCTAATTATTTTCCTAAAAAAAAGTAGCATAAGTTATACCTTATAACATCAGCTATCTGCCAGTGAAAGTCCCGTCAAAATCTGTCTAGTCGTTTCGGAGATTACCTGGAACAATCAGACAAACAGACAGACAAAAAATTTAAAAACTGTTTTTTTTGTTATTATGTACCTTATTGTCTTTCATATGCATTTAGTAAAAAGCTGTTATTTTGATATTACAAACAGACACTTCAATTTTATTCATTAGTATAGATGTCTGTAAAATGTACCCACGATAGAGAATAAAATCGAATGTGGGAAACAGTATGAATAAAAGCGGAAATCAAGTAAATAAAAAATACATTTGACTTAGTCTTCGTACATACATACTTAAGTGTACTGGTGGCCGAAATTTTTGCGCGGGCAAAAATTATCACAATAATAGAAATACATTTTTAACTGACTTCAAAAAGGAGGTTCTAATTTCGATGCGTTTTTATACACCGATTACTCCTGCATTTGTAGACCGATGTACGATTATTTTTTTAGAAGGTGCTTTCGATTTAGTCCCATATAAATTTCGTTACATTTGATTGAGTAGTTTTTTAACCAGCTTCAATAAACAGGTTTAATTTGACTGCACTTATCTAGACGATGTCTTAATAGTTTCGATTCCTCCAAGATTAGAGAACCGATTCGAGTCATTCTTATTTTTTGTGTTAAATACTCTCGAATTTGTTTCATATAATTATAAGTACCTGGATGACTGAGCTTTGCTCGGTATTTTCGTGTTACTTAACAACGCCATCTGCTGTGGTGTCGTCAAAGCAATTAGTTGCTCACAAAAAATAGTATTATTATTCGCCAATAGATGTCAGGAAGAGTCATATTTTTCAGTTGAGACTACTCAAACGCCTATAAAATGACATTTTCTAAAAATGATTCCTAGCTAGATCGATTTATCGCCCCCGAAACCCCGTATATACTAAATTTTATGAAAATCGTTGGAGCCGATTCCGAGATTCCAATTATATATATACAAGAATTGCTCATTTAAAGATATTTATAATTAAGTTTGGTTAAGTGTATGACATCAGCTCTGTTATTCGTGAGTTGTGACTGTCTACTAACTTAGATAAGCAGGTATCTCGGATTGGTTACGATTTATACTGATACATAAATTGAAAAAGTTCTTGAAAAAGTAAAGTTGAAAAAGTACTTTTATTTACACTAAAAAGGTACAAATCAATTTTTTTAAACAAATAAAAATACTGACTTCAAAATCCCTACACGACATAAAAATATAAAAAGCACTATAAAGAAAAATAAAACTTTATTTATGAATTCGGGCGGGGCAAGCTATGCACCAACCATGATGGTTCATGCAGACCAACGAGAATTTATATTTTATACCTGGACCAGTGCCTATCTTATTTTTTATTTCTAGTGGTTTTAATATTTTTACATCGTGTAGGGTTTTGGTAGTCGGTATTGTTTTATTTAAAAAGATTTAGGTTATGCTGATGACTAACAAATCATCATATCATATCGGCCATTTATACGTCCACTACTGAACAAAGGCCTCCCCCATAGATTTTCATAACTGTGTCATCATTTTGGGGGGTATTTGCCAATACTCACCACGCTTGGCAGGCGGGTTGGTGAGCGAAGTATGGCTACCGTTTCACAGAAGGGACGCTGCTGCCCATCCCTCTGGTTTAGATTCCCTTAGTCGCCTTTTACGACATCCTCGGGAGGAGATGGAGTAGTGCTATATTCTTAATCCGGACACCACACGGAACAAATAATACACACTAATCAATCAATACTGCTAACCGGACTTCTTGCTGACTGACTGTCAGTTATTGTTTTCATATTTTATAGGATTAGCGGATAAATAATAGCCTGTGTCCAAGAATAGCACAGAGTGGGTGTCGTAAAAGGCGACTAGATGGGGTTACCCTGGACACTGCTGCCTGATGAGCAGCAGTGTGTTTCGAGTACATTGATTACAAATACCAGCCTGTCCAGCGTGACGATTATGGCAAAATCCCCCAATCAGCACACATTTCAAACCCAGACGGGTCGTTGTGGAAATCTTTAGCCTCTCGCCTTAAATGATAATGATGATATGTTAGTCTAAAGATGTGAACTAGCAATTTGTAATTAATCCGTGTGATGTCCGGATTAATAATATATAGCACCACTCCATCTCCTCCCGTGGATGTCGTAAAAGGCGACTAAGGGAATCTAAACCAGACGGATGGGCAGCAGCGTCCCTTCTGTGAAGCGGTAGCCATACTGCGCTCACCAACTCGCCTGCCAAGCGAGGTGAGTATTGGCAAATACTCCCCCAAAATGATGACACAGTTGTGGAATCTATGGGGGAGGCCTTTGTTCAGCAGTGGACGTAAAAATGGTCGATATGATAAACTGGCGCCGCGCCGTCGCTTCGGTTGTACTTTGCGCATACAATTCTCTATATGACTAGTGCTACCCTTGCTACTCCATTCGGTCCACCTTCTCAGCATCTTCCAACTGGATGTAAGTTACCTTGACTAACTTGAATGTCTCTAAACTGACTCTTCGGACTGAGGTGGGTCGAAGCAAGGAAATCTCCTAGTTTTTTTTTTATGATATCCTCGTCCTCCGCTCTGGGAAGACTGAGGAGTGTACCAAACGTTTACCGGCTGTAACTACCACGGGTTCCTTTGATCTGTTACCCGGGGACCGAGAGTCGCTCACGAGTTCACCGCACCCCCAGAACGGTCTCAGCCGGCCACTTGGTCTCGAACCCCGTCCCCCTGTACGGCCTAGCCAGCGGGCACAATCCTCTAGACCGGATTTATTCAAGACCCACGCACAACCAAGTCAATGTAACAACTATAACACGTTTACAGTTTATAAGCAGTAAATTAATCGCAACAGGTATAATAAAACATAATATTCCGATCATGTCGTAAAATATTTGCACAATAACACTTCAAGTACATGCACTCAGAATGATTAAACTTGTACAGTCGTGCACCAACCGTAATGCGGTATTTTGTAGCTTGTGTGACCTATAATTCCATTCTCAGCTTACAGGCAACGCCATCTATCGCGGATATCTTGTAAATCATTATTGGACAATAGCGTTTCTTTTTATAAGATACGTTGCCCCACACTAGATTTTCGCCTGTGTCGTGGGTTACAGACACAAATTCCACACACTATACTACCCAGACTCGGAACAACCACTTGTAGTCCATACAAATATTAGTTCCGTTCGGGAATTGAAATGGCGACTCGGAGCGCAGTAAGCAACTGTATCAGCCACTGCACCAACCGTGCGAAACAGCAACATCAGCTGTCGTGATCGCGAATCTTCCTACATATGACCAGCGATATTAGACGTACCTTCCTGGTATATGTACCAGTTTTAGATGTACCAACAAAATCTTATGGTGGTTCGCAAAAATACCAACTTTCTGAATTCGACCACGAATAATATATATAAAAACTCTGTGACTGTTTGTCAAAGGCGAGAGCTGATGGCCTGATGCATAAACTATTTTTGAGGGTTTACAAACCTACGGGATAACTAAGAGACTGGGTATGCGAATACAACGCTGGCATCGGTCATGATTGGGGGATAAAGAGATATATCATCATCATAATATCAGCTAGAAGATGTCAACTGCTGAACAAAGCCAACTACAACAACAACACTAACGACCGGTTGATTACATGCCTTTCGTCGTAATTTTGGAGGGCATTCGCCACTTATGTTTAACATAAGGGATGCTGCTGCCCATCCCTCTGGTTTAGAGTCCCTTAGTTGCCTTTTACGACATTCACGAGAAGAGACGGAGTGGTGCTATGTTCTATATCTAGACACTACAAGGACGGGATATATGTGGAAAAATGAACACACGAAATATTTTGTTAGTCGCCACACTCACACACGTTGCTAATAATGTTGTCTTTGATGCCACAGGTATTATTCATAATTGCTCAACTATACAGCGATTGGAAAAATAAACATGCATCTAGGTACCATAAAACAACTTAATAGCCATATCAATGAAAACACTCAAAACTACCTACTTTTCACGGGTAACAGTTTATCAACTTTATGATAAATTATTAATTTTACATAAAGGGCAGCGCGAGCACCTGCGTTTTATTCTCGCCTAGGAAACCGGCAATGGACAGCTGATATTCATAAGATCACCACTTAAATATGTACCACATTACATGTACCTTCTTTCCGTATTGGAAGGGTAGATTGGTACTGGTTATGAATACTAGTTTCATTTACACTTCTTTGTTAACGATGGTTTTAACTCTCAGCCACTTTACTAGATTCCTGAAATGACCTGAGATTGTAAGTAGTCCCGGAATCCCGGGATTAGATTTTCTATGTATGTTATTAGAACGCGATGCCACTCCCTTGCCATCAAGGAAGTTGTCACCGCCTGTACTCCTCTCATTAAAGCACAGATGACGGCAAACAGCATTGCAAACACCCTTTGTTATATTCAAGTTACAGAAGCAAGGCTACTGTGTAGGATGATGTGTCTGAAGTTTGAGCGATGATTAACATTAATATTGGGACAACAGTTACAGATCCTGGAAATTAATGGCTCGTATGAATCATAGTTGTCTATGACTTATTTGTCATATTCCCCTTTAGGCTGTTACGACAGATCTAGGCATGCAAGCTACATTCTTGGCTATGCGTGGTGGGTACATGGAAATACATTATGTAGGTACTTCCTCCGTCCCGGGTAAGGGCGAAGGGGCATGCCGGGCTCTTGCCGACTAAAACCACCGAGTGATCGTCTTCGGCTCCGGAGAGGAGCTCCGCGTCCTCGTACGATCACACTAGAGCCGCCCATTGGTGCCACACCTATAGGCACATCGCAAAGAGGATGACTCTAAAACGGATTATAGCAGAGGGGAATGACTGTAAAAAGGCCACCCCCTCAGTACTTCTCGGGGGCATTGTAAAGGGTCCCCTGAAGACTTGCACGTGCACACCGCCATCTTCCCGGAGGTCACTTGGTATTAGCATACCTACTCCCCAATCAGCACGCACATGACCTCCGAGGCCCTGAGGAAGCTTTTTGTGTGCCTAAGTTTGGTAGAGGACTGCGATGTGCTCGGTACTGATTGGATTAATGGGTACATATGTTGTTATTTCAAGCGTACAATCAGTAGATTGTAGGAATAGTGTTTATTCAAATGCAAGTTCTAATTACTTTTGTTTTTCAATAACTAACAAGTTAAGGTGCTTTTCCAGCAGCAATTTTATTACAGCTGGGCGTGTTTTTATATGGGTGCCGATTTTGTATTAAAATTGTGAAAAATGAATGGAAACAGTTCTTTTTTGTGCTGAGGTAGGAACTTTTTTATTGGATTATGTAAAAAAAATAAGCGGGTTCCAGTAGTCGAGAGGGAAGGGGTTGCATTACAGCGGCTGCTGCCCTATCTAGGGGTACTGAGTGCCAAGGTCCGAGGTCTTCTACAGAGCGCCTGTATTGTCATTCCGACCGTCAGGCGTCCAGCGCTGCAGAACTAAACTTCACGGTCTGCAGCGCAGAGTGATTATACGGATCGCACGGGGATACAGGACAGTGTACTACGCGGTGGCAAATCTCCTGGTGCGCTTTCTGGATTTGGACATCCTGGTGAAGACGGATGTGTAGGTCTATTATCAGACACGCTCCCTCCGACAGAGCAGCGAAAGCGCGCCTCCAGGGACGTTCGACAGGCTGACGCGGCTGGCTCGACGGTGTGCACTCAAGATGTGGCGACCTGTGTGGTTGTGATGTGATGTGCTTTTATCCAATAGGAGACCGGCACGACCTTCGCCCTTCCCCGGGGTGGAAGAAGTACACGAATTACATCCACCGGGCGACCAATAACAAAAATTATAGATAAAAAGAAACCACTAGCAATAATAGTGTCAGTGACCATGTCAGTTTAAAAACAAATATATCTCTCATCATCATCATCATATCGGCCATTTATATGTCCACTGCTGAACAAAGGCCTCCCCCATAGATTTTCACAACTGTGTCATCATTTTGGGGGGTATTTGCCAATACTCACCACGCTTGGCAGGCGGGTTGGTGAGCGCAGTATGGCTACCGGTTCACAGAAGGGACGCTGCTGCCCATCCCTCTGGTTTAGATTCCCTTAGTCGCCTTTTACGACATCCGCGGGAGGAGATGGAGTGGTGCTATATTCTTAATCCGGACACCACACGGAACATATAACGGAAATATATCTCTATTTTTTTATTATATTCGCAATAATACAATAAATATATCGTTCTATTTTATCTTAATTTAGGTCCAAAACAAGCATCAGCAAACGCAAATCGCATATCCTCTCCATTGAACTGGAAAACGTGGCATTTATTTCTATATCGTCATTTTAATGAGCCAATATACATGCCAAATTACATGCAAACTAACAATAAAACATGCCAGCTGTATAAGGACACGTGGAAAATATTCTACACCTGATAAGGGCACAGAATATGAACGGCAGAAGGTTTAGATACAACATTCTACGGTAAAGCTGAGAACTAATGGCAGAATTTTTTTAAGAACAGACGCGGGCGAGTTTAATTCACCTCATAAGTACTTAAAGCCAGGGAGGCTTGACCAGCAAGATAGTTTTGTGTGAAGGAAAAGTAAAGTACCCGCGTCCTAACACACTGGGCAGTCAGCCCCGTCACCGTAATCTTGCTGACAAACTAATCATTACAGTCGCCTCCCCTCCAATAGAGAGGGTGATCTCTCTCAAATCATCCCCGCCGAGATGTTTCTATAGACGTGGCAATGCGCGGCTCCGGAGCATTAGTTTATCGAGATCCCGGTGCCAACCTTCGGTGCCAAATTCGACCATCCAAATGACTTAAGCCGGTAAGAGTCCAAGTTACCCTTCGCTCCTCTTCCCAGAAACGTTTGACGATATATGAGCAATTCCACCTCGGTGAAAAAAGGGTACCCCATCATTTCGGCCGAATGAAGTCCACTGCTGGACACAGGCCTCCCTATGTTCCGGGTTGTTCATGTATTTATATATCTATATTGTGTACAATCTTCCATTATTTATATATATAGTATAGTATACGTAATTTAGTTATTTCATTATGTATCTGTGTGCACCATCGACTGCCGCATATATTATCAAGTTAAGTATTTCTCCATCCTAAGGTTGCCTGGAAGAAATCGGCGAGCGCGATAAGGCCGCCCATTGTACTCTAAAATATACTTCTAAGTCCCACTGTTTTTATATCTTTTACCGATTGGTGTACAATAAAGAGTATAATAAAAAAAAAATAAGGGCACTGTAGTTGAAGTTGTAGTAAAAACAAATGTCTTGAAGTAACGAACGAAGTGTGGTTTCCCGCCTAACTAGTCCTGGGTAGCAACACAATATTTGTGGACAGGCATGAGTGACGTCAGCAACATGCTAGTCCCATAATAGAGTCGTATATAAAAAAACTTTTCACTTCTGCATCTATTCTATTCTATGAACAACAGCTCATTAAAGAAAACTGCACCATATTCGGTCGCGGCGGATCGTTGTCGGTCTCGCCTACGGATAGCCTACGCGCTCCTTAACATTGAAGTCAGCATTCCTACGTGTTGCTTAGTGACAGATAGGCCTAATGAGCCGCATTAGCATTAAGTAGGACCTTGGATGACTTTTATTCCGTTATGGGCGTGATTAGGAATTGATCGACTTTTTTTGCGTCCTTTGCACATGTGGCTGAAAATCGGTATTTTACACAAAGACAACAATTTTTTTTTTTTTACTGTTTTTACATAATATGTTCATGTCAGATTCATCATACGCGGGCGTGCAGATTGGGGAGCCTGCATGCTCACACCGGGCGACCCCCGGGAAGACGGCGGTGCTCACGTGGTCACGTGCCGCCGTCACACCGCAAAACGAGGCTCGAGAGGATCCCTTACAATCCTCCCCGAGAAGTGCCTGGGGGGGCGACCTTTTTACAGTCCATCCCTCCGCTAGGGGGGGTGACCGCTTTACAATCATCCCCTCCGTGATGTGCCTAAAGGCGTGGCACTAATGGGCGGCGATCACGATGAGAAAAGGTTAGGCCTTAGTCCACCACGCCGGCCTCGTACGGATTCGGCGGACTACACACACCATTGAGGACTTTTGATGCCCTCTCAGGTGTGCAGGTTTCCTCGCGATGTTTTCCTTCACAGTTAACGCAAGTGATAAACAAATTCTGATCCGCAAATGGAACCGAAAAGTCAGAGGTCCGAGCGAGGATCGAACTCAGACCCTCCTGTATGGAAGGCAAGCGTTCAACCAATATCACTGCTATGTGTGTACGGATAACTCAAGCGTTTTCTCGCTTCTGTAACTTTAGCCACTACTTCCCTACATTAAATTAAAATGAAACTTCAATGCTTGACGTCGGGAAAGTATTGCAGTTGGGATGTTAGTGTCCATCGCGCCCAAATATGCGTAAACTGGACTTCCATTCATGACGACAAACAAATTTTTGCTATTCGCATAGGCATAAATCTATCTTTTATAACCATTTTTAACACAGTTTTACGACACACGTAGGAAGATGAACTGATTCACATTTGAGATCGCTCCATAATTTAAGAAATTGCTTGTAATTGACAAAGATAGGCTTTGAGTTTTGTGGGTAGACCGATATATATGGGTTATTTATAGGTTGAGCTTTTAAGAGTCGAGTATGATGTAAGAGGAGATATGAGTCCTACGCTTCCTCGCTCGGAAAAGAAAATGATGGGCTAGGCTTATTCAGTTCGCTAGAGGGGGTGACCGCTCTACAGTCATCTCCTCCGTGATGTACCTTGGTGCCAACCAATGGGCGGCTCTAGTGTGATCGTAGGATGACCTGGAGGCCCAACCGCGATGCACAAAGTATTACTAATGATTCTTGGCCTTCGACTACGAGCAATGTATTTATTAGTTTAACATTGTTTTGTGCTATCTGTTGTTTTTAATCTTATTTTTATTTAAACTATATGGGGTTAGAGATAGTTGCTGGAAAAGCGTTTTAGCCAAATTGGTAGGACTTAAAAATTAAAAATGAAATGGGTTAATTAATGTAAAGTTATAGGTAATCTATGTATTTATGGAACCTACTCGTTAAGATTTTCATTGGATACCAAACACGATATTTTATATTATTTTTTGTAGCAGTATATGTCCTCTATAAACCGCCATATTGAATTTTATGTGACGTCATATAGCCTATAACTTGCGGAATAGCACGACGCTTCCAGCGACACCTCATTTGTCAAAAAGCGACGAGTAGATTAAGACATCTGAGGGAACAGATGAATATACATACATACATCCGGTCAAAATCATAACCCTCCTAGGTGTTTGCTTCAGGGGGTCGCAGGCGCGCAGGTTGGGGAGTCTGCGTTCTCACACCGAGCGACCCCCGGGAAGACGTTGGCGCGCACGTGGTCACGTGCCGCCGTGTGCGCAGCACAGCGTAAAGCGAGGCTTGGAGGGATCCTTTACAATCCTCCCCGAGAAGTGCCTGGGGGGGCGACCTTTTTACAGTCGCCTTCCCTCCGCTAGAGCGGGTGACCGCTTTGCAGTCATCCACTCCGTGATGTGCCTAAAGGCGTGGCACCAATGGGCGGCTCTAGTGTGATCTTACGAGGACTTGGAGCCCCCCTTCGGTGCCGCAGACGACCGCTCCAGTGGTTTTAGCCGGTAGGAGTCCGGCATACCCCTTCGCCCTTCCCCGGGGTGAAGGAAGTTCCATGTAGAATTTCCATTGGACATCAATAAAAAAAAAAGGTGTTTGCTTCAGGATCAGTAACATTAAATTTAATTGACTTCTAAATCACAGAACACATTTACTTAGTCATAAACTGATCTATTTTAATCTGGCGGGTTCTATTTACTGACACTAAAACATCATTTTGGATTATGGCAGCAAACTTGCTTGGAGCAAGTTCAATGCTGATATAGCTTAACAATGCGGAATTTTCTTGACAACGGACGCATTATATTACAGAATCGATAAATTATATTATTTTATACCCAGTGTAAAGGAAATAATCTGTTAAATCCCCATATTCTGTCGTAACTTGTGCTGCGCCGTGTCCTTCGGGCAGTCTCCGCTGTGATGACAACCGGGCGTCCTTTCTCGCCTATTCGACGCAGATACTTTCCGAAACACCCATGGTTCAAGACTACCTGCGTCATACGGAAGGTGAGGGCGCCATGCCGCCTCCAGCCATTCCTTCATGACGGGTTTTACCGCCGCTATCGGTCTCTGCATCACCCTAATGTCGACCGATAGAAAATGCCTAATGGCATTAAGTTCGCCTCTGTATAGTTTTAGTGCATAAAGTATTAAATAAATAAATCCTCCCCATGTATGCCTCCCCACTCATGCTGTGTACAGATCTGTTAGCTTTCAAAACTTCGGTAGCGTTCGCTTAATCGACCAGCCCTCTTGCACAAGATGGCAATCTCCGTTCACCAAGGAACATAAACACCAATGAAAGCGTTATAAGTATGTACTGACTGGTTCAGTAGCAAGTCATAAGCTTTAATTCAGAAGAAAAACGTGGTCTAATTTTATTATGTCAAAGACTTTTTCGTTTATCTGCTTTGGCATGCCATGGACAGTGAATTAAAATCGGTTCGTACTGCTCTTATCGATGAGCCGGCCTTTTATACCTCAACTAATGTGCTTTATTACATTTTTAAATCCATTACAAATGGCCGCTCATATTCATTAATAGGTACATTTCCTACAACATGCAGGAAACGCAATATTCAGACCTTTATTAGACCTTACTTTCCTAGGGCATAAACCACAGCATATAACTTACACAATTTGCATCTATAACAACATTTATTCCGAAGGTATAGAGTTCAAAATCGAATGAATTTCATGACACGTGTATGGTTTACTTTACAGTTCCGTTCTCGGGAATCGTAAAATGTAGAAGTGTTTAAACATTCGCAAATAGAAAATGGTGTGAATGAACCTTAATGTTGATTGAATTCTGTTTTCAATGCGGTGTGTAGTGACCTTTACGAGTAGTATTTCAGTGTGGGTATTTTCATTGTGTTTCGAAATAGTTGATGTGCTTTGACTGTGATCTGGGAGGTAATGAAAAACTGGATATAACTCTGTATTCCCTCTGAGAATAATAGCCATATACAAAAAAATATAAGGTACCTACTTTGACTCTTTTAATTCTCCATAGCTAGAAATTAAGTAACGATGCTGTGCTGTGTGTGCAATATGCAATCGTGTATGAATTCAAGATTAAAAATAAGTACACGTCGGCGCCGTGTGGTGCCGGCTACGAATAGCAGCAACCCATCTCATCCCGTGGGTGTCGTAAAAGGCGACTAAGGGATTAGCCGGAGGATGGGTAGCAGCGTCCTTCGAATACATTAACAACTCAACTGCGATCGCCAACCCGTCTGCCAAGCGTGGCGATTATGGCAGAACCCCCCAATGAGTACACACACCCAGACAACTCGATGTGGCGATCTTTGGGGGAGGCCTGTGTTCAGCAGTGGACTTTATTCAGCCGAAATGATGATGACGAAATAAATAAATAAAACTTGATTGAATAATATATTACTGTACTTGTTGTATTGAAGGTGATACTAAACGGTATTAATTAAACATTAAATTCAGAATTGTGACTTTATAATGTTCAATATAATAAATATAACAATGTTTTGATAAAATAATATAATTATAATTATTCATTTAATTCATGTGGCGCGGTATGCATCGTTAACAAGCTTCTAACAACATTTGATGTCGTAGTACTTTTGTTACCTACGAAATTGGCAACACAGGTTAGCGATCGCAGTTGAGTTGTTAATGTACTCAAAGGACGCTGCTGCCCGTCCTCCAGCGAATCCCATAGTCGCCTGTTACGTCACCCACGGGATGAGATGCATTATTTATTTATTAATCCGTAAACATATTACGACCTGCATCCCGTCGTAAAAGGCGACTATGGGATTAGCCGAATGATGGGCAGCAGCGTCCTTCGAGTACAATTATAAGACAACTGCGATCGCCAACCCGTCTGCCAAGCATGGCGATTATGGCAAAACCCGCCAATGAGCACACAACACAAACCCATATCGGTCGTTGTGGCAATCTTTGGGGGAGGCTTCTGTCCAGCTGTGGACGTTTTTCCGCTGAAATGATGAAACATATTACACTCATGCCTGCCCTGTTGCTCAACATCCGTGTGACACAACAGGGAATACCATCGCCAGGTTTACAATCTGGCACAAGCTGAGCAGGGACCCATTTGATACAATACAGAGACACACGCATACGCTAGTCTATATCTATGCTATCTCGTTAAAATGTGCCCTGCGTTGTGTCAAATAAACCTTCTTCTTTCTTTCTTCTATTTCTTTCAAATGTAATCCTTTTTATTATAAAATTAGCGTTAGCTACGACATGTAAAATACCAGTTCTAATTCTCGACGTTTCGAACCGCAGCATTCGTGGTTACGACCACTTTCTGGGGTGCAATTCTCTAAGCTCAAACATCCATATATCCTTAAATACAGAATTTAGAAAATCGTGATAACCCAATTTGGTGTTCACTAAGACTGGTCTTCATGGCTTACCTTCTGCAACGTGTCCTTGAATAGCTTCAATCATGTCTTAGCGAATACCGAATTGGTTTTACGATGTTATTTCGATTCTGTATTCAAAGATGTATGGATGTTTCAGCATAAGGAATTGCACCCCAGGTGTTCAAAAGCTCTCATACCCAGTTACACTCACTTATTGGTGAAGTAAAGCAACGCTTGATGCGGTCAGTCTATGAATGGTGACCGCATAGTGGTATTTAAACGACGGCATGGTTCGTGCAGTTCCTAAGCAATTAGCCTGCTGCGCTACGTGTCGGGGGTTCGATCCCCGCACGGAACAAAATATATTTGTATGATCTACAGATAGTTGTTTCGGGTCTGTGTGTTTCTGCGTGTGAGAGTTATGTCTTTAAACTATACTCACGACACAGGAGAAATTATGATATAGGACATCGCTTAAAAAAAATCCATCCATGTCTGTGCTTTGGAGGGCACGTTAAATCGTCGGTCCCGGCAGTCGGAGACCCTTGGGCGGCTTGAACAACTCTGACACGCGGTTGCCCATTAACCAAAAGAAAGAAAGAAAGTGGCTTGATTATACGTTATATCGGTAGTTAACGCTACAACTGCGTTTTAGTTTTTCTATTCATATTGTATGGCAATAACGCAAACGGACTACGGCCACTTCACGCTTCGCCCTTCAACTTCATGGTAATACTAGATTCCTATGCGGTATCATTTCACAGAGGAAAGTGCGTAAGTAACAAACCCATAGATATCACTTATTAATTTATACGCAGTGGTTCAGTTGCGAAAGGCGTGGCCAGCGAAAGTGCACCGGTTTGTATCAAGTTCGATGCTAGCTATGCTAATGCAATAGATTTATGATCTGGACTGTGCTGTACTTAGAATTGTATTTGATTAATGATATTGATAACGTGATGAGGAAATTCAGCCTCTTTAGATACAATTTGTCAGGTAAAGCTAAACATAAATAGAATTCGATTGTCATGTTTAATTTCAATACGAATACGTTGCATCACAAATGATTGATTGTTATGACCACCATGTACATCATCATCATATCAGCTAAAAAACGTCCACTACTGACCAAAGGCATCCCCGGTAGACGACCGGTTACACGTCATGTCCGATATTTTGTGGGGAATTTGCCAGCACTCACCTTGGCACGATTTGGCACAGTTGTTTAGTATTTCCCCGTAATTTTCCTACCGCATGCTTGCCTTTTTCTTATTGATGTCCAGTGGAAATTCTACATGGAACTTCCTTAGCCCCGTGGCGAAGGGGTATGCTGGCCTCCTACCGGCTAAAACCACTGGAGCGGTCATCTTCGGCGCCGAAGCGGGGCTCCAGGTCCTCGTATGATCACACTAGAGCCGCCCACTGGTGCCACGCCTTTAGGCACATCACGGAGCGGATGACTGTAAAGCGGTCTAAGTGTAAGCGAGGCGACCTAGGCTGCCCGTTTTGCTTACATGCCGCATAACGAGTGCCTACAGGGCTGCTTACTCAAGTGACACTGACACCCTTACATTGACTATTACGAGATTTATGACTACACGCATCAATTATTTTGTTTTCATTATTAGAAATGCCTAACTGTTACGCATTATTAAGTAACGTAAATGTAAACATGAGTAACATAAAAATGTATTGCACAGTGTACTATGTTAAATAAACCGATCAACTTAGTATACGCGTCCGGCAGTGGACTGCAGTAGATATCTCGAGATCCTGGAACACACCACCAGAAAGATGACCATCATCTTTGGCAGTTAGGGGGGTTCCAATCAATAAGGGTCCGACATACCCTTCGCCGCTCTGCTCAGGGACGTTGAATGATGCGTCCAAATGTTATTCTAAGTACCTACGTATGCGAGTGGCTATTAATGGAGACGTGGATGCTGGGAATAGCGATAGAGGGATTTATAATGTAGATTTCCATTAGTTAGGTCAGACAATAAATAGCCTGCTCTAGTGTGATCATACGAGCACCTGGAGCCTCCCTTAGGTGTCGAGGAAGACCGCCCCAGTGGTTTTAGCCGGTAGGAGTCCGGCATACCCTTCACCCTTGCCATGAAGAATGTCCACTGGGCACCAATAAAAAAATTTAAATAAAGGTCAGACAAAAGCCAATTAAAAAAAGATTTTTATCTCATAGTAATGTCTTAGATTTTCGCGATTATTACACATTATAATAAAACACTTTTAAACGGACTCTATCGCGTATATTTTTGAAGTATTCGAAACGTCAGGAAAATCAAAAATATACGCGATAGAATCCGTTTAAAAGTGTTTTATTATAATTTTTATCTCAATTAAACCAGTTACTGGCACTTCGCAACGTCAGAATTTAAGTTGCATTTGGGTGTAAATAATTCTTTGAACGATGAGAACAGGCGGGTAAGTAATAAGTATACCGTCTTCTACCACCTCGAAGCTATTGAGGACAAGAATCCTTGACATTTTCATATTAATAATGGACGTATCAAGGTCGAAATTAGATAAGAGACTAGATTATCTAGACCAGACCCCAGACTAGAATATTATTACAATGTTTATCTAGATTATTTTGCATATCGTCGCAATCCCCTCGCTATCGAGGCAGACAGCTTCTTGCGCACGCCTACACTCGGCTTAAGAAGGCTTTCGCGCATGTATTATGTACTCTTGCGATTCTGACTATGACGTAACCAAATGAGTGAATGAAAGTTGAGTCAGAAAACGTTGAAATACTCGTATATACATAACACGTAGTCAGTTCTGAAAACTCAACCTCTTTTAAAGTATTTGTGAAAACAGTACTGATAGCAACTAACCACAAACCATTCTATTTTTAAATAAGTACCTAATTGTACCTTAGGCCTTGTTTTCAT
The DNA here is from genome assembly GCA_947459985.1 of Diloba caeruleocephala. Taxonomy (NCBI): domain Eukaryota; kingdom Metazoa; phylum Arthropoda; class Insecta; order Lepidoptera; family Noctuidae; genus Diloba; species Diloba caeruleocephala. The sequence continues at coordinate 4,964,231 of OX381627.1, read as the reverse complement.
TGTACAAAAACTAATAACAGTTGTCATTGAATTCTCATTACTATTTATTATTCATCATTTCATGAAAAACATCTTACGATGACTAAATGTTTGCACAGATGAGCCACAAGTGACTTTCGAGATATAGTTTAATGTGGCTTTAGGCGACCCTATTTAACACTGACGTACTCGGGAATTGTAACAGTGATCAGAGATGCAATTCTCGTAAATAATCACTGACTGAAAGTTGACCTTTTTTTTAAACTTTGCCGCACACTAGGATTTCTCCTGTGTCGTCGATTTATATCGGCCATACAACGTCCACTACTGAACAAAGGCCTCCCCCATAGATTTCCACAATTGTGTCATCATATTGGGGGGAATTTGAAAATTTAAAAAAATATTTACCAATTCCTAATCCTCCTATTCCTACTAAAATATTAGTCATTCTTATAACAAGTTGCTACACGTATCTTGAATGTTTCAAATAAGAACTTGTGTTCATTAATAGGGGTCGATTTTTAGACCTCGTCGACCCCCAAATCAGTTTTCGTTTATGTCGACCCCTGGGAAACCGATATCGACCACTTTGGGGATCCCTGGTTTAGGAGAATACCATTTGCGATATTCACGACTTAGAGACTAGATCGGAACTATATTTTGAACGTTTATAAATTACGAGAATTCAATCAAGTATGTAAGGATCGTAGCAAGTGGAAAGAAGTGGTCTCTGCCTACCCCTACGGGAGAGAGGCGTGATTATATGTATGTATGTATGTATGTATAAATTACGAGAATTGGCCCCTTTGATCCCAAACATCGATATTGACGTAGTCCTGTAATTTTTTTAACTGCGTAAAGTGTCGGGAAGTTTCAGGAGCGTGCCGGAATATCAGCAAATACCAACGGTATTCCTGCGACCTACCATGCGCTAGAAGCGAAGGTCTCAGTGCAAAGCACGGCCACTCTAGCCGGAGCTATAATACTCCAGAGAGCTACCGTATTGGGGATTCACTCCACCGCCATCCGCCACTCTAACCGGGATCGTCCCGAGTCCAACGCCCGCAGGCCGCATCTCATGGAGGCATAAATAACATTTTGATTTGCAAGAGGAGACGCGTGTAGTTCTTGCAATAAGTTATTGTATAATTTTTTGGTTTAAAAAAAAAGTTTAACCACTATGTGTGTCTGTCTGTGGCACCGTAGCTCTAAAACGGAAGAACCGACTGGGATGCGGTTTTTTTTATTTAAATTCAGGTTTTCTAGCGGTGTTTCTTATTCAGGTTTTACCATTATCGGTTAAGCCATTTCAAGGTCATCAGCTCTTGTTAGCTGCGGTAGGAATCTTGAACACATAATGGGTGTGTACTTTACTTTCAAACATATGTGTGACCTAAAACTTGAAACATCCATGTATTATACATATCTACACAAGATAATGGAATTCTTGCTCTGATGCTGCCGCACACTATCCATATCCACACACTAGTAAACTCTTGAAAAAATAATAGCAAATATGTCGTGTTTGGATTCGTTTTGATCGGTATTGTTATTGTGTCGTAAATTTTATCTGTATCTTTTTTTCATTTGAATTGTTGTTCTTAGTACAGAAGAGTGGTTTTATTTTCCTATACTCTGGGTATTATGAATATACAAGGAGATGTAGCCCATTATTCTATTCATCTCTCTTATTATTCTCTTACGAAATTTACAGGAAGATTGTTCATATACTTTTCTAACCCATTTCCACCGCCAACCATGCAATACTTCCTAGCTAAAAGAGAAAGCGCTTCCTCCCTAGGCTCAACCAAATCTATTACCAATCCTGTTGAAACCGACTCCCTTTCATCTGACTAACATCTCCTACGCATACGCTTATTACTGCAACTAGATTTGTATTGTTGCTCATAGATTTACTCACATCTGTGGCGTAATAATGAGGGCGTATGTAAACATGTTATTACGATAACTAGGTATGTCCATTTGTGGTAAAAGGTACAAGTTTATATCGATAACACCCGCCGAAGTATAAGTCATTGTCTTGGATGACTTTGTGAGTGCTCGGTACTGCCGAAGCTTTTCTTTGTTCAGTAAGAGGTATCTACGCTGCTATGCTTCGTTCATAGTTCCAGGTTCATCCATACATACACTGTGACCTTATTTTTTATTTTTTTTTATTTTTTTTATTGGTGCCCATTGGAAATTCTTCATGAACTTCCTTCGCCCCGGGGAAGGACGAAGGGGTATGCCGGACTCCTACCGGCTAAAACCACTGGAGCGGTCATCTTCGGCACGTAAGGGAGGCTCCAGGTCCTCGTATGATCACACTGGAGCCGCCCACTGGTGCCACGCCTATTGGCACATCTCGGAGAGGGTGACTGTAAAGCGGTCACCCCGCCAGGGGGATTGTAAAGGATCCCCCAAAGCGTCCCACGGCGTGACCACATGCGTGCTACCGTCTTCTCTTGGGTCGCTTGGTGTGGGCACGCAGATTCCCCAATCTACGCACCCGCGAACCCAGAGGTCCCCACCTTATAGCAATGGCAGGGTTTTTCAGGCGTATCGGAGTTAGGCGCCAGGGCGGTTGTTACCCCGGCGCCGTCTCCTTCTTCTTCGAGCGGGATTGGCCCTCTCCCGATCCCGCTCTGCAGTCTCCTTCTGGAGCATGACACTCTCACAGAAGGAGACCACTGCATTCCAGTTTTCATGCTCTGCCAACATAGCCGACACTATTGCTGGCAGAGAGAGATCTTGCCCGATCCGATCGACCAGGATCCGCCGCTCGGCGGCCCACGCAGGGCACGCCTCGAGCGTGTGCTGTGCGGTGTCCTGGTCGCTATCACAATGGTGGCATTGTGCCGTGGCTTCGCGTCCTATCCTGTGCAGGTACGCACCGAAACAACCGTGTCCGGTGAGCACCTGCGTCAGGCGATAGGTGACGCGTTCGCTCCTGCTGAGCCAGGCTCCGAAGACCGGCAGGACTGCCTCGACGACGCGCTTGGTCGCAAATTGCATCCGCAGGCGGTGACGCCACTTTACAAGTGCGCGTCGCCGAGCCAGCCGCCGCAAATACACTGTGACCTGATATATGACTATAGCAGGTAATGTAAGGATGCCTAGTTCCCTGAAATGTGGCTAAACAGAAACATGCTGTGGTATTCGGATGATGGCAGCACAGCGCGCTTCTGCAGTCGGAACGCGCGTTCCCAATCGGCAGCACGCCCCCAACAGCTCTGTTCTATTCTGGAGCGAGGAGTGCAATTTTACCTGTATCTTTATTTCATTTGAATTATTGTTCTTAGTACAGTAGAGTGGTTTTATTTTCCTGTACTCTGGGTATTATGAATATACAAGGAGATGTAGCCCATTATTCTATTCATCTCTCTTATTATTCTCTTACGAAATTTACAGGAAGATAGTTCATATACTTTTCTAACCCATTTCCACCGCCAACCCTGCAATACTTCCTAGCTAAAAGAGAAAGCGCTTCCTCCCTAGGCTCAACCAAATCGCAGAATATCACTCAGTGTCGCGAGGAAGAAGTAATGTGGCGCTATTTAGGAGATGCATATCTCATCTCAACAGCCTGTAACTGTCCACTGCTGAACGTGGGCCTCCCAACGAACACTACCATAATATAAACGTTGCTATAATCACCACGTTTGGTAGACAGATTGGTGATCGAAGTACATTGTTATTAGCACATGGGAGGACGCCGCTGTGCATCCTCTTTGTATCTACTCTTAGTCGCCACCCACAAGTAGAGAGGAGTAGTCTATTCTTTGCAGGAGAACGTATGGCATATCTGAATTGGCATAATATCACCCAAGTCTTCATCATTTCGGCCGAATAAAGTCCACTACTGGACAGAAGCCTCCCTCAAAGATCACCACAACGACCGATATGGGTGTGTTGTGTGCTCATTGGGGGGTCTTGCCATAATCGCCACGCTTGGCAGACGGGTTAGCGATCGCAGTTGAGTTGGTAATGTACTCGAAGGACGCTGCTACCCATCCTCTGGTTAATCCCTTAGTCGACTTTTACGACACCCACGGAATGAAATGGGGTGGTGGCAATCTGAGCCGGCACCACACGGCCCAAGTCTTCTTTGGTAGGAAATAATTGAGTGCTTATTACCAAATGTTCGAAATGTTCCTTTACCTTAAACAAGCCAGCTTCGCACGGGTATGTTATAATTTACTATTATTAGTATTATTTAATTGAAATTTTATTTGTTTAAGTTAGCAACATTATCATGATAACGTTGCCGGTGATGAGGCGGTTAGACAGCTGTTCGGGTAGGCAGTTCCTGTAAAGCATTTCATTCGAACAGACGTTCTGTCTTTGATACATTGATTTCATTTCGGCCGATTTAAGTCCACTGCTGTACACAGGCCTCCCCCAAAGATCACTACAACGACCGATATGGGTGTGTTGTGGGCTCATTGGGGGGTTTGGCCATAATCGCCACGCTTGGCAGACGGGTTGGCGATCACAGTTGAGTTGTTAATGTATTCGAAGGACGCTGCTGCCCATCCTCCGAATAATCCCTTAGTCGACTTTTACGACACCCACGGGAGGAAATGGGGTGGTAGTATTCTGAGCCGGCACCACACGGCGCCATACATTGATTAAAAATAACATATTTTGATAAAAATTAATTCCGTGTGGTGTCCGGATTAAGAATATAGCACCACTCCGTCTCCTCCCGTGGATGTCGTAAAAGGCGACTAAGGGAATCTAAACCAGAGGGATGGGCAGCAGCGTCCCTTCTGTGAAACGGTAGCCATACTGCGCTCACCAACCCGCCTTGCCAAGCGCGGTGAGTATTGGCAAATACCCCCCAAAATGATGACACAGTTGTGCAAATCTATGGGGGAGGCCTTTGTTCAGCAGTGGACGTATAAATGGCCGATATGAATGAATGAATGATAAAAATCATATGAGAACGAAGGGTCAAAATAGTATGCATAGAACTAGTAGGACGTTTTCTACTATTATCCCATTAGTTCCATTATCTTATCAAGCTGTTGTAATAGGTACAACTAGTGTAGTGTGCCCTGCGTGGGTTACCGAGCGGCGGATCCTGGTCGATCGGATCGGGCAAGATCTCTCTCTGCCGGCAGTAGTGTCGGCTATGTTGGCAGAGCACGAAAATTGGAGTGCAGTGGTCTCCTTCTGCGAGAGCGTCATGCTCCAGAAGGAGACTGCAGAGCGGGATCGGGAGAGGGCCGATCCCGCACGGAGAAGGACGAGACGGCGCCGGGGTAATAACCGCCCCGGCTCCTGGATCCATCACGCCTGAGCCCCCTGCCGTCGTTACATGGTAGGGGGCCTCGGGGGTCGCGGGCGCGCAGATTGGGGAGTCTGTGTGCTCACACCGAGCGACCCCCGGGAAGACGGTGGCGCGCACGTGGTCACGTGCCGCCGTGTACGTAGCACAGCGCACAGCGAGGCTTGGGAGGATCCCTTACAATCCTCCCCGAGAAGTGCCTGGGGGAGTGACCTTTGACAGTCGCCTTCCCTCCGCTAGAGGGGGTGACCGCTTTACATTCATCCCCTCCGAGATGTGCTTAAGGCGTGGCATCACTGGAGGGGCTCTAGTGTGATCTTACGAGGACCTGGAGCCCCTCTTCGGTGCCGAAGATGACCGCTCCAGTGGTTTTAGCCGGTAGGAGTCCGGCATACCCCTTCGCCCTTCCCCGGGGTGAAGGAAGTTCATGTAGAATTTCCAATGGACATAAATAAAAATAAAAAAGGTACAACTAGTGTGAAAAAAGTCTCACTAGTTCTATCATAGAATTGAGTAGAACTCGAAAGTCAAAGTCAAAATCTGTTATTCAAAATAGACTATAAAATAGTTCTTTTTGAACGTCAGCATAAGACAGCACCCATATAACCTTTCACCGCTTCCTAGTGTTAAAGCTGGGAATGGGAATGATCCATAATTTTGTGGCAATTATTTAAATAGAGTCCGTTTTATTGAGTCACGAGTTGGTTTTTGTAATATGTAGGCACATGCATAAAGCTCATTCATAATTTGTCACGATATGTACCAGAAGTAAACAAAGGCCGAGGAACCATTCTATCCAACACTTAAAATTGCCATCCATTCCGTGGTTTAGAGGAGAAGTACGCGAAAAGCAACTCAATTGGAAGTAGTTATGCAAGCCGTAACCATCCAAACTTTTAAATTAGTTGTCAATAACGACCGCAAACAGTTATTCAAATAAAACTTTGTTTTTATAAAAGACATTTCTTGGTATTTTTACCTTTATCGTATTTTACTAAAAACACAAATGATTTCTAAATTTATCTGGTACTTTGGTTCCAGTTTGCATAACTACGTAAAACAGTTTTCCCGGTACACGGGAAGTGACGACTGCCCGACCTATATATACAACTCTTGAAAAAGGAATTAGGCACTGTAATTTTTTTATTGTATACAAAAATCAAAGTTCTGCCAACGAAAAAGCAGTTCTCACACTTTCATGAATCCCTTTTCGTTTTACATTCCAAAGTTATTCGTATTTTTATCAAAATTAACGGTCAATATTAATCTTTGATCCGAGAAATTCATCATGTGTTTGCAGGAAACAATCACAAAGTAAATCTTTGATTAAATAATTTGATTTGTCCAGCATTCAATTACTGAACGAAAGAAAAAATGGTTAACCTGTTTAAAAAAATAATTAGGTGCCTCCACTTCTTTGTTGCCCCAGGGCCTCCATACCTCTAAATCCGACCGGATTGGTAATAGCAGATAGACGCTAATAGGGTTCCTTTTTACTCAAAAAGAAGATAGGTATCTAAGCATAGAATAAACCTCAGTACATATTCATTCCGAGCTAAAACAAATTGCTAGAACTTTCTTTTCGATTTTAAATCAACGGTGCATTTTCCTCAATTTGCGGTTGTAGCCGTTCCTAAGCCCTACTTATAGGTCATCCATCCGCTTCACAACCTTGCTGAGCCACAGACCACACAAATCAACAAGCAGGCATTACCATAGCAACACTTGATAACATTGCAAATTAATTCTGGGCCGCGTGCTTCGCCCATACTTGAATAGGCAAGAGAATCGTCCTATGATGATAGAAAAGTTAGACATGGCATAAAATAAAGTTACATATCATCATCGTCATCAATTTCAGCCGAAAAAGGTCCACTGCTGGACAGAAGCCTCCCCTACAAATTGTCACAACGACCGGTATGGGTGTGTTGTGTGCTCATTGGGAGGTTTTGCCATAATCGCCACGCTTGGCAGACGGGTTGGCGATCGCAGTTGTGTTATCAATGGACTCGAAGGACGCTGCTGCCCATCCTCCGGCTAATCCCTTAGTCGACTTTTACGACACCCACGGGAGGAGATGGGGTGGTGGTATTCTGAGCCGGCATATCATCATCGTCATCAATTTCAGCCGAAAAAGGTCCACTGCTGGACAGACGCCTCCCCTACAAATTGTCACAACGACCGGTATGGGTGTGTTGTGTGCTCATTAGGAAGTTTTGCCATAATCGCCACGCTTGGCAGACGGGTTGGCGATCGCAGTTGTGTTATCAATGGACTCGAAGGACGCTGCTGCTCATCCTCCCGCTAATTACATGGTAAACAACGTATTATGTTGGATATCTATGGTATTATGGCATCAAGTCTTCCTTGTGTACCTGCAATGTACAGTCCCGGACACGGATCTTGAGCGCTCAGTGAAAGAGTGGGCATTAGTTTGCGCAGTTGAATACACCCAAACAGCCCCAAAAATCATCATTTCAGCCGAATGTAGTCCACTGCTGGACACAAGCCTCCCCCAAAGATCACCACAACGACCGATATGGGTGTGCTGTGCGCTCATTGGGGGGTTTTGCCATAATCGCCACGATTGGCAGACGGGTTGGCGATCGCAGTTGAGTTGTTAATGTACTCGAAGGACGCTGCTGCCCATCCTCCGGCTAATCCCTTAGTCGACTTTTACGACACCCACGGGAGGAGATGGGGTGGTGGTATTCCGAGCCGGCACCACACGGCAAATCACTTCTGTGCAATTGAAGGGGGCCAAGGTCAGCGCTCAACATCGGTGCCGGTTACTATACATAAAGTATAAATGTACAGTGTACTCTCGTATTATTAAAAGTGACAAATTACCTTTACTTAGCAAGTAGTACTCAAAAAATCTTTCATTCTTCAAAAGCCGGGGTTTCCTACTGGCTGGCTCCGAGAAGAAATGCCGAAATGAACTTAAAGGTTTCTGTGTTAAGTCCAGTCATTACGATGCCAGATTCTCTTGAATTAATATCTCATCTACCATTTATGAACCATGTAAGAAGAGGGTCTGCCGTATGGTGCCGGATACGAATAGCACCAACCCATCTCATCACGTGGGTGTCGTAAAAGGCGACTAAAGGATTAGCCGGAGGATGGGCAGCACCGTTCTTCGAATACATTAACAACTCAACTGCGATGCCAACCCGCCTGCCAAGCGAGAGTTTATGGAGAAACCCCCCAATGAGCACACAACACTAATGTCGGTCGTTGTGGTGATCTTTGAGGGAGGCCTGTGTCCAGCAGTGGATTTTATTCGGCCGAAATGATGAAGGAGAGGGTAATCGAGATGGCCTTTTATATGCCGAAATTAATTACAACGCTTTTTAATTATGTAATTGTAAGTACATTCGAATTCAATTTGCACCTATATACAACCCGGTCTTCGTACCCTAGTGGACTACTCGTGTTAATTTACAGTACTGACATATCTCTTTCATTTCTATGTTCTGAGAAATAGAGTATGCAGACATAGAACACGGTAATAATCATTAATCACTTCATTAGTTCCCGCCATTTTTGTATCTTCAGCTTTTTTTCTGTCCTATTCTGTCAGTTATGTGAAGTATACAGCCTTGTTTTAAATAATATATCTAGTGGTTATAAATCTGCATAGCGACCTCAATAGTTTTATCTAAAGCAAGAAAGGTAGTATGGTTATTGGCGCTATGAATAAGGATATTTACTTAAGATGTAGTTTATTGATCAGACTTAGATAAATACAAGGATAAAAAACGTCAATACAAAAAACCCTTGCCCATCTTCTATGGATTTTTTAATTTTCAGTCCATTACTTTCCCACTGCTGAGCAGGGGCCTTTTTTCGCGATGAGGGTTTTTATTTTATTCCAAGTTGCTCTGCAGAAGTCAGGGCAGACATTAAACATCTAAAAGTAAAAAAGGCGCCAGGGTTTGACCTAATAACATCAGAAGTTCTGAAGCACCTACCAAAAAAATGCATTGTTCTGATAACTGTCCTCTTTAATGCAGTTTTGAGGCTGAATTATTTTCCCCTTTTGTGGAAAATCTCTATCATAAATATGGTTGTGAAGCCAGGAAAATCTCCCTCCAAAGTTACCTCTTATAGGCCAATAAGTCTACTGCCACTACTTTCAAAATTATTTGAGAAGATTCTTCTACGGCGTTTGCTACCCATACTTGAAGAACAGAATACAATACCAGAGCACCAATTCGGCTTCCGAGCACATCACGGGACGATAGAACAAGTACACAGAGTCGCTCACACAATCCGAAAATCCTTGGAGAAAAAAGAATACTGTTCGGCTGTCTTCCTTGATGTTCAGCAGGCATTCGACCGAGTGTAAAACAAGGGGCTACTGTGTAAACTAAAAATTTGCTTACCTCACACTGCGTACATGCTCCTTAAGTCTTACTTGCAACACCGATCATTCCAGGTTAAGCACGGTGATAGCTTATCATCTTTTTATGAAATAGAAGCTGGAGTGCCTCAAGGATCTGTTCTCGGTCCAGTTCTGTATACAGTCTATACTGCAGACCTACCCACCTCCGAGCAAGTTGTCACGGCAACCTATGCCGACGATACTGCAGTATCATCTTGTGACAAATGCCATATCAAGGCATCTCTGAAACTCCAAGAACAACTGGATAAAATTGGAATATGGCTGAAAAAATGGAGAATCAGAGCTAGTGCTTGAAAATCAGTCCACGTAACCTTTACGCTGAAAAGAAACAACTGCCCACCAGTAACACTCGAAGGAAGCTTTCTACCTCATCAAACCAAGGTTAAATACCTGGGTGTACACCTGGATAGAAGGCTTACCTGGCATGAACATATAAAGGCTAAAAGGGAACAGGCAAACAGAAAACTCAGAGACTTGTACTGGCTCATAGGTAGACAGTCTTCGATCAGTCTGGAAAACAAAGTTATCATATACAGGTGCATTCTTAAACCATTATGGACATATGGTATAGAACTCTGGGGGTCAGCAAGCCACTCAAACATAGAAATACTGCAACGCTTTCAAAATAAAGCATTAAAGATGATAAGCTGTGCCCCTTGGTTCACAAGGAACACTGAAGTACATGAGTACCTACAAATCCCTACTATTAAGGATGATGTAGATCGGGCTTGCAGGGCCTATAAGCAAAGACTCCAGCAACACAGAAATCGACTTGCCGTAGCACTATTGGAAGACCAAGTGACTACATCTCGACTCAAAAGGAAACGTATAGCTTCAATTTAAAGACCACCAGTAATAATTCATACATGAGGTGACACATCACAGGATGTGCAAACTCCAACTGTCAAGTAACAACAGCAAATCTGATTATAGCCCAAAGGCTGATTGCAGATAGATAAATATAATAAAAAAAAAGTTCCTCTGCATAAGTAAAGCTAACTTTAACATTGATAGCAGTCAGGACAAGCCACGGATGTTTTCATATTTGTGCCCTTTATTTTGTATTCAAGGGCGTATCCATGCTCAGGGAGCCATGCCCCTTTGGGGGGGCCCAAACTGTGGGTTTCTAAATAATAATTTCTTAGGCTTTATAAATAATGAGGCTTGTTAAACGCACGCAAACGCGTTGATAACCTTTTCGTCTTCAATTTTAAATAGTGATATTATATTTATTTCCGCCAACATACCATATAGCATACTATTGTACTATTGTAGCCTAACAATCGATAGTTATCTCATTTACTCGCGTAGTTTTTGTATCTTCATTCTTATAACACGCATGACGTAGGTAAGTCTTCTTCTTATACTTGGTTTGCATATTGTACTGCTTCAAACTAGTTTCTTAAGGTCCAAATAGTTCAGACGACAGTTGCTCTAAAGTTATTTTTCACATGGATGACGGACCTTACTTTACATTTAGTTAACGGTCGAAAGATGGAAGTACATTTATAAATCAAACAGCACTTAGACAAAAATCTAAATAATATTCAAATAAATGGCCCAGCCAGCAACAGCAAATGTAGCAGCTGACATACCTTGTCAGCCTCATCATCATCATCATCAGCCAAAGTACGTCCATTGCTGAACAAAGGCATCCCCCATTGGTTTCCACAATTGTGTCATCACTACCAGAGAAAATGCCAGTACTCACCACGCTTGGCAGGCGGGTCTGTAAACGCAGTATGGCTTCTGTTCCACAGAAGGGGCGTTTCTGCCCATTACTCTGGCTAGAATTCCATTAGTCGCCTTTTACGGTATCCACGGAAGGATTTAAAGTGGTGCTATATTCTTAATTACACTTGTCAGCTTCATCATTTCGGCCGAATGAAGTCCACTGCTGGACACAGGCCTCCCCCAAAAATCACCACAACGGCCGATATGGGTGTGTTGTGGGCTCATTGGGGGGTTTTTGCCATAATCGCCACGCTTGGCAGACGGGTTGGCGATCGCAGTTGAGTTGTTAATGTACTCGAAGGACGCTGCTGCCCATCCTCCGACTAATCCCTTAGTCGACTTTTACGACACCCATGGGGGGAGATGGGGTGGTGGCATTCTGAGCCGGCACCACACGACATGTCAGCTTATAGCTTCTAAATAAAAAAACCACATATAAAACAATACTAATTATAACATCCAATTATATTATTTGTGATCTGGCGCCAAAGCAGTTCACTTATTGGTAACATTAATTACTTGTTTGAGTTCTGACTCAGAACAGCCTGACATCTGGCCTTCCATAGAATTGTGACATCATTCGCGAATCACGTTTTGACTGTGACTTGAATTAGAAATAATTGTCAAGGAAAATAAACGTGTCCTACATTTTATTTAGGTTATATTGAAGTTATTGTTTAAGGTAAATGTATTAGATATTTAGGAATTGGGTTACAAAACATTTGTGCTGTCTTCAAGGAAAATAGTGCTAAGGATTTGTTGGCGGCGTTCACTGTTGGCTTATATCAGATGAAACGGATAATACGATGCATTGGTCAAGAAAAGGCTTCAGAGTCCTCATCATCAACGGAGAGTCGCAAATCGTTTGTTGTTTTATCGGATGCAAACCTCCAAGTGTGCGTTGCACAATTCAGTTCTCGAAGCCCATTCCATCATCGGACGACCAAACATACGGCAATGCGCCCCCGTTATATGGTGGATATTCCACCTATACTCACGAAGCGGATTGCTAACTCATTTATGCGTTACGCAAAGGTGCGGCACTTCTTGCCGGAGTCTGTGTTTTCCGACAATTATAACCTGGAAATCTTGCAAGTCACGAGAGAACAGGTCTCTTAACTTCTTCCAGAAAGCGTGCACCATCGTCGACTACAACATCGCTTAGTGACCTCTGTCAGGTTGTCGAACGTGAAGGCGTATAACCGAAAACTAAAATTGAGCGCGTGCATCTCAGGGGCCTAAAAAGGCCGCTTTAGGTGAATATACGATTCACATTATAAATCACAAAATGGACACGTATGGTCAGTTATGATTAGATGACCATTTTGTGATTTCTAATGTGAGTCGTATTGAGATCAAATTATGATTCATAAAAAATAATATAAAGCGGACTTATGTCGGCTCCCTGGACCATTTTGTGAATCGTATTATGATTCGCCTGTAGCGGCCTTTTTAGGCCCCCAGTACACGTGAAAGAAGCAGGGTTGCCAGATCGAATTGCCAAAATTACAGAAAATCACCCGGTAAACCCCCCAGGATAGGATAATCATGATTGACCGAAGGGCTGTATGCCAATACAATTATTTCATATAATTAAAAGTTACCTGTATTTATTTCTATACTTTACTATTTACATATTTCACTGCATGTTGCAACTTTAAAAAATGGTCACCCTTTTATATTCGACGAATAGTTAGTATAGTTTATAACTGAGGTAATATTGAATTTAGTTATGTCTTAGGTTTTCGCGATTCTTACAAATTATAATAAAACACTTTTAAACGAATTACATCGCGTATATGCGTCCTGCGACCACGAACCCTACAAAGTGTTTGACGGCACGGTTGGTGCAGTGGCTGATACAGTCGGTTGCTGCGCACCGGGTTGTGGGTCGATTCCCGCACGGTACAGATATTTGTACGTTTTGGCAGGTAGTTGTTCCGGGTCTGGGTGTATTGTGTGTGGAATTTGTTTGTAAACTCACCCACGACACAGGAGAAATCCTAGTGTGGGGCAACGTTTTTAAAAGAAAGAAAGAAACGTCAGGAAAAACAAAAATCTATAATATACGCGATGTAATCCGTTTAAAAGTTTTTTATTATAAACTTAGCTTCCAAGTGGCGCGTTCTCTTTTATTTATGTTCGGGTCCTACGTTGTGGGCTGTTATAGAATTCCAATAAAAGGTATAGGTAGCAATAAAAAAACGGGTTGCACTCCGGGAGTGCCGACAGAAGTGAAAACTTATTTTTTTTTATTTATCTAGACGCGTTCGCGGTCTGCTATATGTACATGCATATATGCACACAACTGCGTCTTGTAACGGTGTCGCGAGTCCAGAGATTTTATCTCATCTAAAAATATGCGTACCGCGCAATAAGAAGTTTTCACTTCAAAAAAACGCTTGAACGCACGAAAACTCGTCCTAGTTGCAACATGGGTCGAATAGTGAACAATATGATATTTTACTGATTATACACATATATACTGATATACTACTAGCTATAAAAAGGCTAAACGGCCATCGCTCCGCATAGAAACAGAAACTTCTTAACCGTTGAAGTTTGGGGCTAAGCGATTAGCTTTCAATTCTCGCACAAATTTGTATGATCTACAAATAGCTGTTTGGGGTTTGGGTGGGTCTATTTCTAGCCGGTACGACACTGGTGCATAGTTAAAATATCAAATGTGTTTTTTTTATTAATATAAAAGGAATGCTTACAAGTCATTATAATTCAAATATGCAATCCCCTAGGTTACCTACCTCTCAAGCAGGGTATACAACATGTCTTGATTCACAAAGTAGGTAATAAAAATAACTACACGTATTTTGTATTTACCCTGTTACATAAATTACTAACGAATAAACATATCTCTTTCTTAAACTCACATTTATATTTATCTGTTCTTGATAATCATATAAGGGTAAATAGCCTCCCGATACTTTAATAATACTTGTGCTGCAGATATAGCCTTTTTAGACTAGGCTGTCTTATCTAGGCTAACTTGTCTGCTTAGAAGACCAGAAAGGATTTATCTCATTTGGACATAATTAAATAGCTTAATTAAAATTAACTACATTCCATTCTCTTCTCTTAGAATTCCGTGGTGTCCGGATTCAGAATATAGAAAGAAAGGATGAAATAATTTTATTCTGATCACACACAACAAGGAAATAATTGTAAACAACAACACAGAATATTGCAAAATATCAAATTAAAATAAAAAGTATGCAAACAGATTTTTGTGTGAGACATCAGAAGAGGCTCCTATCTCAGCATTGCGCTGGTCTTCCGATAGGACCTTAGATAAAACACTACTTCTTCTCTTTCCTTGGATATGGTGAAAGGTTTTTATGAGACTCTAGAGGGAAACAGTCTTTTGTGGGACAGTAGTCATACTGCGCCCACTAACCCTAACTAAGCGTGGTGGGTACTGGCAAATTCTCCCCAAAATGACTACACGATCCTAGAAATCTATAGGGGAGGTCTTAGTTCAGCTGATGATGATGATGACAGCTAGAGGCATTATGGCCGAAGCACACACGATAGTTTTAGCACCCGCTATAAGCGTTTTTCGCTAGGTAATTATTTTGCCGTTTGTAACTAGCTTCATTCCATTGTTTGTTCATTGGCAGATAATTTGTTGTTGGTGCTATACAATTTTGGAGTAAAGTAAAGGACTCCAAAGATGCCGCTGGTGCATGTCCTTACAAAGAAATATTTTCGTTGCCAACGAGAGTGTTTTCATTATCACATTCTAATGCTGATATTGAAACAGCATGCAGCACCATGATATACCTTTTTAAAATTGTTTTTATCGATGTCCAGTGGAAATTCTACATGGAACTTCCTTTGCCCCGGAGAAGGGCTAAGGGGTATGCCGGACTCCTACCGGCTAAAACCACTGAAGCGGTCATCTTCGGCACCTAAGGGGGGCTCCAGGTCCTCGTAAGATCACACTAGAGCCGCCCATTGGTGTCACGCCTTTAGGCACATCTCGGAAGAGATGACTGTAAAGCGGTCACCCCCTCTAGCGGAGGGAAGACGACTGTAAAAAGGTCGCCGCCCCAGGCACTTCTCGGGGAGGATTGTAAAGGAGCCCCCCAAGCCTCGCTTGGCGCTGTGCTGCGCACACGGCGGCACGTGACCACGTGCGCGCCACCGGGGGTCGCTCGGTGTGAGCACGCAGACTCCCCAATCTGCGCGCCCGCGACCCCCGAGACCATAAACATACCTAAGTTGCGAACTTCAAAGGGCTTGCACACAGTAAATGCCATTTTATACGTTCGCTATGGACTTGTTTTCAAAAAAGTGACTGCGCAGAGAATCAACTTCTGAACAATACAAAAGTGTTTAGTAGAACCGAATCCATAGATAT
Source organism: Diloba caeruleocephala (assembly GCA_947459985.1). Taxonomy (NCBI): domain Eukaryota; kingdom Metazoa; phylum Arthropoda; class Insecta; order Lepidoptera; family Noctuidae; genus Diloba; species Diloba caeruleocephala. Next base: position 4,948,439 of record OX381627.1, on the reverse strand, counting down.
TAAACTGAGCACGATGAACCTCAGACCTCAGGCCACCTAATTCGACTGGAGCAAGCGTTGAACAAGTCAGATAATGATTTGATCCTAGATTTTATTACGACCACATAATACCTACTTTATAGTAATGTCTTAGGTTTAAGGTACCTACTCTATGTACAACTTTTAGACGATTGGTTTTATTTCACAACTAGTTTTCTGCCACGCCTTGCTGTGGCTAAATGCACGTAATTACAACACGATTGTGATTCAGAAAAAAAAAACAATTATGGGTCTCCTGGTTTAATAAAAACATGCGCGTATATGAACACAACGATGTGGAAAAATTTCAAAACAATCAATCACAAAAGAAAAGCAATCGGTAAAGAAAGTGCGTGTAACTAAGTGCACATGACAGAAGGGAAACTTTCCCGCGCATCTGCCCACACCTTTATGCCCGCGCATGCGCGCACAGACAACGTTACACTCAAATTTGACCTTGACGCCCAAAAAGGGTTTACTAAAAAAGAAATCTAGTTCATTATCATTGTAGTACATATACATATTTGATTAGACATTGTTTACGATACTGACGATACATACTTAAATGTTATTTTATTGTTACAGGTAATTACGGAGTGTTCCAGTAAGGATTTTGCAAGTGACAAAAAGAAAATGCGTCCTAGAATAAGAGCCGGCACGGTTGGTGCAGTGGCTGATACAGTCGACTGCTGCGCTCCGAGTCGTGGGTTCGATTCCCACACGGAACAAATATTTGTATGATCTGCAGATAGTTGTTCCGGGTCTGGGTGTATTGTATGTGGAATTCATGTCTGTAAACGCACCCACGACACAGGAGAAATCCTAGTGTGGGGCAACGTTTTTCAAAAAAACAGAAAACAAAAACAGAAAACAGAAAACAGAGAATAAGCATAAGTCCTAGAAGTTATAACATGTATCATTATCTAAAGAACATATCTACCACCTACCCTTAACCCCGTTTGACATCACGTCATATGGGATGAATTTTATGGCCAGCAGGCGCTGGTTGTCTTCTCTACAAGTCTATCTCCTAAGGCTTTTCGCCCACTGGCGCAGCTCAACAAACAAGTTCTCGCTTCGACGTCTTCGCTGCCTGTCTGGAAACCCTCTTAATTATTTCAATCATACGTATAGAAGAGTTCTTTGTTAATAATTCAACTGGGTTTGTACTACAGTCCTGCCTATTTCAGCCAGCCATAATACGTATATCTTTTTTTTATTTGTTCCCAGTGGAAATTCTTCATGAACTTCCTTCGCCCCGGGGAAGGGCGAACGGGTATGCTGGCTCCAGTGGTTTTAGCCGGACTCCTACCGGCTAAAACCACTGGAGCGGTCATCTTCGGCACCTAAGGGAGGCTCCAGGTCGTATCGCTCGTATGATCACACTAGAGCCGCCCACGATAATACGTATACCTGCATATAGTTGTGGGATACAGTAGCTACGGACTGTTGTTGGTGGCCTACCCCAGTGCCAGGTCAGCATATGGGAAGTCTTCAATGAAAATGCACGTTTAAATTTGCAAGAAGGGCGGGAGCAATGGCGACGCGAATGGTTTACGGTTGCTTAGCTTTTCGGTTTCCTGATCCTGACAATCTCAGGAACGAAAGAGGGCGCGCCCGACAGAGGCCACTGTGATATAGAACGCGAGTGAGATGGCGATATATGGTTGAAACGAAAATTTTACGAGTGTTGGTATATTCTTAATCTGGCCACCACACGGAATGTTTCCATTCTAACTTAATCCTTACAAAAACATTGTATCAAGGTTACTTATTCATGACGAGGAATCAAAAGATTACCTGGAATCCAAAATGGATATTTTTAGCCATCTGATCATTAACCAATTTTTTTTTTGTTTGGGACTGACGTGACCTTCTACATCTTGCGTGTTAAGATTTTTATTGGATGTTTCTTAGTCAGTTCTTGGTATTATAAATTATTAGTATTTATATATTATTAGTGAGAATACATAATAAAACAATAGAACTATTTACGAAAGTAATTTTGCGAGCAAACATTATAATGATAATAATGGATAAGAGAAGAACAAAAACATTTAGGAACAAGAAAACCAGTCCCGAAAACATGAACTATTAAAATATGTTAAGGTTGCACACTTTACGGCCGAAATTAATAATTAATCAATCTAATCCAAAATCTTTATTTCACACTAAACACAAAACAGACAAATGCTCAATCGCAAATTCAAAGATTTTGGATTAGATCGATATTAACTATACAGCTAACTTACTATGATATATTAATAACTTGCTATGATTTCGATGATTAAGAAAATTCTGTAATAATATTGCAATAAACAAAAACAAAACGAAATCAACAAAAGAAACATAATATGGAAAGAAAAACACATCAAATACAAACTAAAAGTGGAATTTATAAACAAAAGAAAAGAAGTACACAATCTCATCCAGATTGAAAAACAAGATACTACTACGAGTACAAGCTGTTCTCCAAATGCAAAACGAGAACTAAGAAAATGTGGTCCTCAAACAACCATCTCCATAGGAACAAACCGACATCAACTGGTGGCCTTCCAAAAGGATTTCTAAACAAAACAATTAATGAACTAGTCGAGATAAATATTTTAATGGATAGTACGGATGCTATTCAATAACTGCCATATGATTATTGGATAGCTCGTAACTTATTTATATTTAGACTCATTTCGGCCAATTTCGTTATCTTTTTAAACTAAACCTATCTCCGTCTATTCTAAAACCGTCAGTACCAACCGTTGCCGCAGATCGTTACAAGATGACTGTGTGAAGGTATTTCCATAATCATCACGGGCTGAATCATCGTTATTGACTGCCCAAGATGGGGAAAGTATTGCTTTACTCATCCTCGAGATTTATGAATAAGCAAGCGATCTAAAATATTTTTTTCCTTTTAACTTGGTAATGTCGTGGAGAGCACTGCGACCAGTGATACTAAATTGTACCTATAAAGTGCAGTAGACCCCACTCCTCCCAATATTCCTCTTTTAACCCCTTCGTAGATAATGCTAACATGATAATTAAAGTGTTTACTAGCCCGCTACTACTTTTTAATTTTTATTGGTGCCCAGTGGAAATTCTTCATGAACTTCCTTCGCCCCGGGGAAGGGCGAAGGGGTATGCCGGACTCCTATCGCTGGAGCAGTCATCTTCGGCACCTATGGGAGGCTCCAGGTCCTCGTATGATCACACTAGAGCCGCCCACTGGTGCCACGCCTATAGGCACATCTCGGAGAGAATTTATGCTGTCTAGCTAATCCATAAAAGTAACTCGATCTCCTGGCCTCCAAATTACCACTTCAATGATCGTGGTGATTATGACAATATCCCCATATTGTCATAATCACCACGTTCAAGCGCATTGGTGATGGAAATATGGTTATGAGCACACGTGCGCACAGAGTCGCTCATAGCCAGTTGCACTCGCTGATCTGTAAATGATCAGCGCGGTTAAGCAACGCTTGGCGCGGTCAGTCTATGGATGGGTGACCCTATAGTAGTTTTTGAACTGAGCGTCTCTGTGTTCCGGAGGGCACGTAAAATCATCAGACGGCAGTCGTTGAGCCAAATCGGAGGCCTTTGGACGGCTTGAACAACTCTGACACAATGTTGATCACTAGCCACACGACAAGAAATTGAAGAAACAGCACGCAGAGGGATGCTGCTGCCTATCCTCTATTGATATCAACCCTTAGGCCCCTTTTACGACATTCATGGGTAGTCTGTTTTCCAGGAAACTCACGCAATGTTTATATTAGTTTCGTCGTTTCGGCTGAATGAAGTCCACTGCTGGACACAGGCCTCCCCCAAAAATCACCACAACGACCGACATGGGTGTGTTGTGGGCTCATTGGGGGGTTTTGCCATAATCGCCACGCTTGGCAGACGGGTTGGCGATCGCAGTTGAGTTGTTAATTTACTCGAAGGACGCTGCTGCCCATCCTCCTGACCACCACATCCTGTCGACTTTTACGACACCCACGAGAGGAGATGGGGTGGTGGTATTCTGAGCCGGCACCACACTGCATATATTAGTTTAATTCAATCCAATTCAATTCTTTATTGCATTCCATAAGTAAAGTGAGAATAGAACGCAGGTTTAAATATATGAATCAATTATGGACCCTGTTGGGCACAGCATAGTTTAGTAGGACAGGAAGAGCTGCTTATTTACTTTAATTTTATAAGTTTTTATTACATTATTCCATTGCTCGCAGGTTCCTATTATAGTGACGTATTTTATAGTAGAACTAGTGGGGACCCGCGGTTTCACCCGCGTTTAATTTAAACGAAATTTAGTGTACTTCGACATAGAAAGTGGACATAGAATATATATGTTGGATTTCAAGGTTTTTATTGTATTTGCGCGGAACCCTAATTATTTTCTAAAATAAAAGTAGCTAAGTTATTCCTTATAACGTCAGCTATCTGCCAGTGAAAGTCCCGTCAAAATCGGTCCAGCCGTTTCGGAGATTACCCGGAACAAACAGACAGACAGACAGACAACATAAAAATAGTTTTTTTGTTATATGTAGCGTATATACTTTCATATGTATTTAGTAAAAAGCTGCTATTTTGACATTACAAACAGACACTTCAATTTTATTTATTTGTATTTATTAGAGTAGGTATTGCTGTATTTGTAATTCAATATTTATTAGTTTTAATTTAGTTAAAATATTCTTTTAACATTATTTTGTTGTGTTTGTTAGATACATATTAATTGTACGTATCTAAGAATATTTATCATTAATAGCTATATTATGATATTTTATTAATTGTATTGAAGTTATTCCACTGTTTATAATTTATTGTTATTAGTCGTTAAAATTCTACTAATATTAATTTATTTGTTACAGTATTAATTTTGAGTACGGAAATAAATAATATAGTCGTATCAAATCTTTGTATTATATGATAGTACCTATAATTTTATTAAAATTATTGTATCTATTATTTATACGTTAATCATTTATTTAGTGTTATTTAGGATTGCACTTTGTATTATAGATATATTTTTATCGTTTAGATAACATAATTTTACATGCTGTGTGGGCAGATTTGCTAAAAATGAGGTCAAACGTGACAGAGAAAGAATCAACCTTGACATTAGTACAGTACTCCAAACTGTCAATGTAATACCACCTATGAAGAATAATAACGACTTTTTACCAACCCACTCGTCTGACTCATTGAGGACCGCGTTGGTAAATTCGGATTTATAATTACGCTGAGCAATGTACAATCTGTTAGGAATGTCGATATTATTTTAGAGATTTAGGATCAACCAAAAAAAATTATGTACTGAAACCAAAAATGAAAAACTGCAACATTTTTCAATTAAATACTTAATGTGGTGCCGGCTCAGAAGCCGTCTGGTGCCGGCTCAGAATGCCACCACCCCATTTCATCCCGTGGGTGTTGTAAAAGATGACTAAGGGATTAACCGGAGGATGGGCAGCAGCGTCCTTCGAGCACACAACTCAACTGCGATCGCCAACTCGTCTGCCAAGCGTGGCGATTATGGCAAAACCCCCCACTGAGCACACTACACACCCGTATCGGTCGTTATGGTGATCTTTCGGGTAGGCCTGTGTCCAGCAGTGGACTTCATTTGGCCGAAATGATGGATGATTCCATAAAGGGTTGAAAATTTAAATGGTATATGTGTCAATAAAATGTTAAAGCCAATTAATTGTGCCTTAATAGAGTCTATATTGAGAAAAAATTTTTTTTTGCCACATAGCTCCCTTAGGTATTCAACCCTTCTATGCATGCATTTACTACTTTTTTATGCCAGCTGGTAACACGACGAGCTATAGTCCTATACCTGGTGGTGAGCGTCATGCCTGTCCATGACCGATGGCGATCGCAGTTGAGTTATTAATGTACTCGAAGGACGCTGCTGCCCATCCTCCGGCTAATCCCGTAGTCCACTTGTACGACCCCAACGGGAAGAGATGGGGTGGTGGTATTCTGAGCCGGCACCACACGGCAAATCAATACATTATCTGTGTCAAAATGAATACCGTTTTCTTTCTTTTTTGTGTGGATAGTGTCCGACCTTGTGTCAGTGTTGTTCAAGCTGCCCAAATGCCTCCGACTTGGCTTAACGACCAACAATTTTACGTGCCCTTCCAAAGCATGGCGGCTCTCAGTTCCAAAACCACTATTAAGCAGTTAGCACTAACCGATCAGTGAGTACAATTGACCATGAGCGCCTCTCAGAATAATACCAGTTACTGAACATTCTAAACGATATGTAGGAGATTTGAGATTCTACAGTGTTTGGACTGTCACAAGTTGTCACAAGTTTAAGTTACACGGTTCCAAATAGTTGATCTATGGAGATGAACGGACAAGCAACTCCATGGTTACTCTTTTCAAATCATATTAAAATTTACAATATTGTATGAGCACATTATTCTACAAATCAAGGTTATGTGAAAACAACAATGTACGAGAAAAGATTCTAAACTTCATAAAATGTCTACTAAACAAGCCTAACTGTAATTATTTAAAAAGCTTGGATTAAATTGTCATGGCAGCATTTGGCAGACCAGTCCCAACAGACGGCCCTCGTTCAAGAGCATGACGCATACATCAGCATCGCATAGCTCAACCATATTGAGTGTTCTTTTAAAGAGTGTTGAAAGGTTTAACAATTAAGGTTGTGGAAAATAAAAAATCCCAAGTCGGCTCCTGTTAGGTCTGTCTGTAGTATCCAATTTCGCACTCTTGAACCATACATAATAATCAATGCAGTATGTGATATGTGACCATGCCATTGCTTGTAAATAATAATAAATATTTTAAAAAATGATTTTGAGAAATGTTCGTTTCAGTCTGTCAGTTTTCCCTTCGCAATGTCAACCGGTTTAATAAGTTATGTATATTGATAGATAAAATGGTTAAACGCAGTGATAGCCTAGTGGTTGAACGCTCGCCTTCCATTCAGGAGGGTCTGAGTTCGATCCCAGCCCGCACCTCTGACTTTTTGGATTCATGTGCGGATCAGAATATGATTATCACTTGCGTTAACGGTGAAGGAAATCATCGTGAGGAAACCTGCACACCTGAGAGGGCTCTAAAATATTCTCAATGGTGTGGGTAATCCGCCAACCCGTGGTGTGTTTAGTCCGCCAACCGGCACTAGGTCAGCGTGGTGGACTAAGGCCTAACTTTTCTCATCGTGAGAAACGGACCCGTGCCCAGCTGTGGGACAGTAATGGGCTGATTATGTATAGTTCATGGATTTATAATAATTTATTAATGTTATTTATATGATTAATCATGGCACTGGTAAGAAGGAAATTGAAGATATGTGAAAAGCTATCCACACAGATTTCTTGTTATTTTTATTGCTATAAGTTATTCCTAACAGTTACTTTTAATGAATATCGTAAAACAGCTAATTAATAGACTTCAAACAGTTGAACGTTTTCGGAATCCCACTTAATGATGCCCGAAATTTCAAAATGAACACGTAGACTGACTAAAAATAACTAAAAATAATCGGATTCCGTGGAAATTGCTGTGGCAACACACAGCAAGCAATGGTTGCCTGCTACCAAGTTTGTATCAAGAGCCTTAACCATTCAAGCCTCCGTTGTACACATGCACAGAAATACATGCACACACATACAGATATACTGAGCGAGTTTGACAGTTTGCGCTAGCCGGATCAGTTGGCCGATGCTCGGCGTCGCGGTACGATCGTTCACTGCCGCCATCTTGAATTTACGAAACGCGGACTATTTTTTAAATAAAAATAAACTATACGTGTCTACTGTGTAAGTGTGTGCAAATTGTTCTTGTGGAGGTTTTAAATTTCTAATTTGTTTCGGATAGAAGCAAATTCAACGAGGATTTGGGTATTCACCATAGTTTTTTTAACGTGGCATGGACCGGTGTTATGTAAATTGCAAAATAATAATCGGATAAACCGGGAAATCAATATTAAGTATAGTATTGTAGGTATTACAGTGTTGATTACGATGAAGTTACCAAGGTTTGTCAGTGCTCTGAAAAAAAAAGTTTGTTTGTAGGTGACGTCCCGCCAAAATGTAGGTTACGGTTAAAACCAAACGTATCTTGTTGACTGTTAATCCCAAGTTCCAATTTTAAAAGTTGAAATCTCACACAACAGAATAGCAATAAATAAAAATATACATCAGATCATTTAGCAGAATTTTGATGATTCAGTTTGGCAATAATTATTATTCTAGTTAATAGGCAATGAAAGATGTATTGCGGTGTCACACTGATGTCATTTTATTTTAATAATAAATAAACAACGGAAGTTCCTTAGTTATTCCTGCACAAAGGTGTTGTTGTTTATAATGTTATTATTATATTTGCAATAATTATTACAGCTATCAATGTCGTTGATGTCATTTGTATTGTTTTAACAGTGTGAGATATTAAAAGGACAATGTATCATTTATGAGATTAAGCATAACATATTTCGTGTAACTGAAACAACAATAACTTTTTTCCTGTCCATGGAATGAAAATTTTAATTATTATTCCTATTACATTAGATTTTTTGATAAGTATACTAATTTACCTTGATATTCACGTTATTTTTAAATGATGGAGTTAATATCTTAGTATGTTTGTAAACAAACTACCTAGTGATGGGACATTCTTATAAGTACCCACCTAGAACAATTTTTGTGTGGTAAATGAGAACTTATATTCTTATATAAATAGCTTTGCTTAATTTAGCATAAATCGATGTAACATAAGCAAATAGGTCAAAAAGAGTCGTTTTTAGTACGACCAAGATAAAAGTAGCGAGAACGTACCTACCGAAGATGTTAGATTATCGCATACCTATATTGAGTATTTTAGAAGTATGTCATTGCTCAGTAAGCTTTTTGAGTTTACTCTTTCAATTTTCTTTTTATTTCTATTATTAAATACATGTATAATTATTTGTTTAAGTTATAATTAACTTTGTAGCAGCTTCATATTACTTTAGGTAGGTACTTAAAAATTGATCAAATAAAGTAACTAGTCTGTAAAATCCACTCTTGCGCAAGACTATGTCAGTGACTTAGTGATGTCACTCTCAAAATCTTGAGACATTATTTTTTTCGCTTTAGACAACATTAAGACCAAACATCTTTTTTATACACCTGACTCACTGATAACGTCATATGCTTTTCACGAAGACGAAAAAATTCTATTCTTCGAAGTAAATGCGACTTTATTCCCTAGGCAATAAATCATTATCTATCAATAATGTATGTGAAACAGTGTTTTTATATGTTAAAATGGTAAGTCAATACGGCTGTAATTTAATACAAAGTTATGTTACGATAGATCATTGATCGTAGCGTGTGAAAACCAAAAGACGAGTTTGGTATTGAATATATGGAACACATTTATGCAACTGTATCCTTATTACTAGTTGCTATGCAGTTGATAAGAAGTGTACTACCAAAACCTTAATCAGTGAGGAAAACATGGAAAAAAAGGCAAATAAGTTTCCTTCTGCGAATGCATTATACAAATCCGGTTAAAATTATGAAAAATGGTCATATTTCTATAAATATATTATGTATTTGTGGCTGTCCAAACGATTCTAATTAACGATCATTACATAAAATGAGACGAGGACGCATAATGATAAAATGTAAATAAAAAAGAAAACCTTGATCGCCAGTTCGCCAGTTCTGTAGGCATTAATTTTTTTATACATCCACTTACTAAGGAGACGAGAATGTTGTACGCCTGACGGTAAGCGTCATGCCTGCCCATAACAATTTTCATGCTACCCAGGACTAGTCCTGCGTGGTATAAACTGCGCCCCTCACCTCGAGACATTGGTTATTTTGTCCCTTCATCATTTCGGCCGAATGAAGTCCACTGACTGGAGACAGGCCTCCCCCAAAGATCACCACAACGACCGATATGGGTGTGTTGTGGGCTCATTGGGGGGTTTTGCCATAATCGCCACGCTTGGCAGACGGGTTGGCGATCGCAGTTGAGTTGTTACTCGAAGGACGCTGCTGCCCATCCTCCGGCTAATCCCTTAGTCGACTTTTACGACACCCACGGGAGGAGATGGGGTGGTGATATTCTGAGCCAGCACCACACGGCAATTTTGTCCCTTATGCCCAGTAATTTCACTAGCTCACTCCCTTCAAAACGGAACTCAGTAATGTTTAAGGTTTAAGTTGATGAGATAAAACCGCAAAAAGTTGATGTATCCAATACAGGAAGTAAACTTAACTGTAACAAAGACTAGTAAAGAGCTTCTAGAAATTGTTTTCGCATCATTTGAAACCCGCTCATTATTCTGCATAAAATGTTCTTTAGCAGCAACATTGTATACTAAACTCCATCATCATTGACGTATCAGCCATAAGACGTCCACTGCTGAACAAAGGCGTCCGCCATAGATTTCCACAATTGTGTGTTCATTTTGGGGGGATGATAAAGTTGCTTTGTCAGAATTCACCCTCAGATTTGATTCAATTTGGTGAGACTTGTTTAACTAGTTGGAACTGCAACGTTCATTTCTATCTACCATTCTGTTATGATAGGTATTTTAAGACTAATCATACCGTTTTTCTGGAAGTAAGAGAAGTCTACAATTGATCTTGTTCTTGCTATAGGATTACCCTTTACAGCGGTTTTATCAACTTTTATGCTATTACGACTAGTAAATAACACAGTGTCAATTGTTTACATTTCGGTATCTTCCGTCCTGAATAAAGCACTACTTCGTTTGGTCCCGTGGATGTCGTAAAAGGTGACTAAGGGATTCCAAACCCATGGGATGGGCAGCAGCGTCCCTTCAGTGGTACTGTAGCAATACCGCGCTCACCAACCCCCCTGCCAAGCGAAAACTGGCTTTTTATGTCAACAATATTTGTAATGCACTCCCAATTCACTCGATAAATAAATAAAAATGTAACTGAATTTATCAAACATGCAGAACACGAAATGTTATCATTAGATAAGCGATAATTCAGATATATTGAGACGGAACTGATTTGACGTAATATTGACGATACGAGCGATGTAACCTCGTCACTTAGCCACCGAGTTGATTTAATGATGTCAAGTTTGTGATTATTCAAGGACACATAAGCGTCTTTTTTACGTTTTCTTAAGTATACTGTAATCGCTGCATATTTGAGTGCTCATAGCCAGTTAGTTGCACACACTGATTGGTAAACGATCGGCGAGCTTTAGCAACCCTGGGCGCAGTCGGTCTCTGGATGGTTGACTACATAATGGTAGTTGAACTGAGCATTTCCATTCTGCGGAGTGCTTGTAACACCGTCGGTCCCGGTTGTTGTCATTAGACAGCAGTCGTTTAGCCAAGTCGGAGGCCTTTGGGCGGCCTGGACATATCTCTTTTTTTTGGCGGAGGATATGCCTGACTCATACCACGCTATCCGGGAGATTGCGTAGTTATGTGGGGCTTGCACCCACTAAAAACTTCGCCGATTCACCTGTGTCCACCTTTTGATGGACCGCGAGTACTGCGTATGTATTACTTTCGCGGTCGATCGGCTGTTTACCCACGTGTGCGCCTACCGTACATGCGGTGATGTATCTAAGACATCGCCGCAACTCGCGAGCCGTGCAAGTTCGCAAGAATTTTCATCATTACTCATCTTAAAGGGCGTTTTTGTCATTACGAACCACATATTGCTAGAAACATAAAAATTATATATTATAATTATATAATATAATAAATATATTTGAATCTATTTTTCAAGTCAATGTTAGAAAACTAGAAAACAACGAAAAAGCGAATAAGAAAGTTTCGACCGAAGCTAAAGTGTGTATCGGTTAAAATATTGAAATACAATTAGACTCAGTTAATGACAAACGCGACAGCCGTAGAGGTGTCACAATGGAATATGTTGGCGCTTTTCACTCATTAGGGCTGGTAAACACTAAACGAGTTTTTTGCCCTGAACACAGGTTACAGACGTAAATCTCACATGCAAAAACCCAGACCCAGAACAGCTATTTGTAGATCATACAAATATTAGTTCCATGCGGGGATGTAACCCTCGACACGTAGGGCAGGAAGCCAATATAATCGTCAACTGTGTCGTCAAAATAAGATTGTTTTGCTCAGAACTCAATACATTATCAATTCAATTCAATCTTTTATTCAGTAATTAGGTTCTAACGGACACTATTACACGTCATGTTGAAGCAACGGAGGTAGTTTCAGCTCCAAATGTAATATTAGGCAATTTTTGAGCTGAAAATGCGGTGGTCATAAATGTAGTGGTGATGAATTTAACGTAGGTAGCCTATGCGATAAATAAAGTATTAATTGATGCTCCGCATGTACCAATCACGGTGACTAATTTGGTAGCTTGTGATTGTCAATCTATCAAATAAGTCACCCTAGGCCACCCTAGGTCTAGGTGATGTCGGATTTGTAAAAAGGCAAAGAATTACAGCAAGTTTCATAAACCATATTCTACTTACATTATTGTATGTGAACGACATTCACAAATGACCGTTAGATTTAAAACGCATTATAATAAAACTTCAATTTGAATCTTCTGCTAAATTGACTGCATTAATCAACATAAATTATTAATAAAGATGTTTCAACGTATATTTATATAATTATGTTATTAATCTAATGTGTTAAGAAGTTTACGGGCAACCATATTTGTTACATCCTCTCACGCAGAATACATTACTAGAGGGTTTTGACCAACGGTGGTAATTTTAAATATCTTTGAAAATTCACCAATAATATTTTTATGTTTATTAAAGATTAACAACATTATAATAAGATTACAATTTTTTTTACCATGACTATATATTTGAGCACTAATGGTACTCGTGCTAACTTTTCGCATGTCAGCCTCCCATCCGCCATAGGAAAGTATGGCAGAACTATGGAAAAATTCCCACGTGCCGTACTTGACTATAAAAAAGAAAGTTAGGTAATAAAACAGTAGGTACAGTATTCTAGTTCATACTTAGAAGGCTTCCTAATACGTAAGCTGGATTTGCGTGTAACTTAGACTAAGCACATCAGTTTGGATTTGTGGTATATTTTATTTTCATTTACAAAATTGGAAATGTGTTACTGGACGTAATTGGTTCGGTGGTCAAAATTGGATTGCCCAGTGTAAAGACTTTCCCCAAGAAGTTTGCTTAAGCATAAAACCTTTTGTGATTATACTATGGCATTGTTAATAGAATCCCAAAGTTCAGTTTGTATTTTAGGTACTGGATAAATTATCAATTTTTAAATCAATCCAATATGTTATCGTCATTACTGCATTGATGAAAACAATGCTTCCAAAGACGATAAAGACGTCATCGATTAATAAAGATTTTATCTGTGAGTTTCAAGGTAGTGTCATTATTATCATCAGCACTGCTCATTAATTGAATTACTGAAGTTGCACTGATAACAATAATTTCATCGCTTAATTTACATTTTCCAGATCGATAAATAATTGATATTAATATGAAATAGAAAATTATTTATTTTGTCAAACATGAAGATTTGTTAGTAAGATTTCAGTTTTAGCTTAGCCATAGATGCAATACAAAAATGCTAATGTTTTCTCTCGCAGAAGAAGTAGAGCCTGAAATTGTACCAGTTTGAGGTTTGTTGATTTTGCAATTGTTGCCAGTTATTGCATAATTTAGAGAACTGCGTTCGATAATGGGATTGAAAATGCAACATCACCTCGATAAAGTGATTAGGACAACTATATCAAATCTCCCGCAGAAAATTATGAGATTAGTTTAAACATGCAACACCAGCTTTGTTTTATGATATTGTAACAGTTTCTTGTATCAGTTTTCACTCCACAAAGCTAGCTATTTCATCTTCATATTTCATTCTGAAATACGCCTTCTTCTGCCTTTAGTTTGGCAAGACTGGCTTACCTCGAGCATATTTAATGTCGAGTGAAATACACTTTATTATGCAATTATTTGCCCTTTTGACTGGATTTTAGATTTTCTTTGATATGTGTGTGATTTGTGTATCTAAAAGAATTGTAAATAAAAGAAGTAGGAATATAATGTCGAAACGCGGAGTTCTAGTAATTGCAGGTACAAAATTTAAACAAACTATTCGTAACAATTCAATCCATTTAAGAAACGACTACCAGTCAGCCAAGATAACGAAGCTCTGGCGAAGTATCCCGAAATGGGGCCAGCGTTCGATTATATGAACATATATGGCGTCCAAGTCGCATTTTGTTTTGATACTTTCATGGCCCGAAGCAATATGCTCCGCAATGGCGATGTGATCTGCCAATGGCTTAAGAAAGGTGAAAGGTACGTGAAATGAGGTCTCTAATTGCACTGCACTGAGAAATACGAAGGTAAGGAATACTTAGTCTAATGATGGATTGCTGAACCAAATTGGTTCGTCAATTGAATTAAATGTTCGTAATGATAGTCATTATCGAGTTCTAGTTGATGCTTCGCATTATGAATATGGAAGGTGGAAATCAGTTTAGTAAATATGCGATTAATTGGTTCAATACTGCTATCATTCGAAAAACTTGTATAATCTGTATCTAATTGCAGCCATTAAAATCAATGATATGCTTTTATTAACGAAAATGATAGACTACTTTTGGAACCTAAACTTTAATTTTAGGTTTACATAAATTATACTGTAACTTCAATTTTTTTAAGCCCAACATATACTATACCTTAAGCTCCGATCCTGCCAACCCTCTAGCGATACGTGATCACCACTTCAACAACTACCGTATCAAACGCGCGTTTCGTGCATCCCGGCGCAAGCAATCCCGTTAGTGAACCGGTCTCGGAATGCCGTGCGTTCCCCACATTGTTTTGACGAATACGAAACTGATTTTAGTTCTCCAATACGTCTTTGTTCTCCTGGTACATTCATGTGCAATATCCGTCACGCTTATGATCAGCATAGAGGTAAGCGAAGCAACAAGTTCTGCAAGAGTAACTTGAAATTCTACGCTTAGCGCATAAATAGACATACGGCCGAAATTAATAATTAATCTAAACCAAAAAAATATTCTGGCTTCGGCCCGCCAGGCATACCATCCGCCTGATTGGAGGATCCTCCCTTTTCTATGGAGGAACACCACACCTGGTTCCCAAAAAAAAAAAAATGTGTATAGCTTGCTTGCCGTGTGGTGCCGGCTCAGAATGCCACCACCCCATATCCTCCCATGGGTGTCGTAAAAGTCGACTAAGGGATTAGCCGGAGGATGGGCAGCAGCATCCCTCGAGTACATTAACAACTCAACTGCGATCGCCAACCCGCCTGCCGAGCGTGGCGATTATGGCAAAACCCCCCAATCAGCCCACAATACATCTATATCCGGTGGTTGTGGTGATCTTTGGGGGAGGCCTGCGTCCAGCAGTGGACTTCATTCGGCCGAAATGATGATGATGAAAAAAATATTGAAAATGAATCTAATAAGTGTGATCTGAACACTAAAACAGGACAAATGCTCAATCCCTGACCAAAGATTTTGTATTGAATTGATTAATTATTTCGGCCAATGATGGACAAGCAATTTAATTTTACATTCAATGTTTTTAGTGTATTGCAAATTCAACATTATGTTTAGAATAGGTTGTTATCTAGGTCACTTTACAAGTTCCACATCGTATCTTTATCTTTTATATTGCGGAAGGGCTGGGGTGCTGTATAACGGCTATCTGTTTATATGTGACGATTGCAAAGTATTACGTTTGTATCTGACAAATGTCCCCATCTGACGAATTACGACTTGCTTTGTCGCAGCTCTCAACTCTTTTACTTTCAATGTGAGATAAGTGGTATATGAAAGGAAAGTGTAAGCATAGTTTTGTAAGCAACAATTTTCATACTTACAGCATGTAGTGTAGTCACAAACGTGTTGGGTTGGGTTAGTAACTATTTTATTCTTGTTTCCTCTAAATATAGTGAAACGACACTTTCTCGTGGAATCTACTAGACGAACTTAGTAAATAGCCAAATACGTTATGCCCGTCATATAGGCCCTCATTCATTTTCCTTTAAGATTTTATACTGTTTCTAGAGTCAAAACTTTTAGCTATCAAACACCAAATACATATATATCATACAATTTTAGGCCCCAAACCTGATGCATCTATATTCTATAACAAAACTTTTTCCCAACGAAATATGATTCACAGTTAGGACGATTGTATTACTCACATCTTATGCAATATCGCTTTGAAAAAGCCGGTTCTAAACCGGTACCCGAAGTTCTCAGACTTCGTGTGCTTGGAATCGTGATAATCTAAAGATGTAATCCTAGTTACATCCAAAAGTAGTTTTAGAAACAGCTTTTGCAAAAGTGATAAAGACACTATTCCACGCAATAGACATATAATGAAGGCTCATCAATCTTATGCAGGTCAAGTTGCATACGGAATGAGAACGTTCAATTCGAATTCGAATGCAATGAACTATAGAGATATGTTTGCTATTTTATTTCAAGTTATGTTCACTTTTCCAATGGACTCTGCCTGATGAATTTCTTCATTAATTAAATAATGAGTTTCTTATCCATCCAATCCATTAAACATTTAAAGAATGTAGGTATAATCTGGATTAGTCACAAACACAGGAAAGGAGAGACTACGTTCTAAATACATCTCTATAAGTTGAGACGCTTTCGGTGTCCGAACAAACGAAACATGAAAATGAAGATAAAATAGTTGACTAAGACAAGCGTTAAAATTCTTCACTTCAAACAAAACGACGCTTAACCTGACTTCAAAATATCTTAGTTCTGCATATAAGTGATTTCACGGCTGTGTCACGTAACGGTGTGCCGCGGTCAATGGTCATGGAATGGATCTCGTTGGATGAAACGCTGCGCTGACACGCACAATAGGTGGTTCGTCTCGGGGAATTTCATTAGTTCGCACGAGACTGGACGGTTTTTGTAACATTTTGGTATGATGAAGGGCATTCGGGTATGCGTTCCATTCATTTTTAAATTTAAAAATAAACGGCAGACAAAAACGTTGCGACGTCTTGAATTCAACACCGCCAATTTGACATTAATTTGATTGCGATTTGGTTCAAACACTGGTAAATGAATATTTTGAGAATATTAGCCAAATGAACTCATGAATGCTTGCTTTAATACTCCTAATGATGTTATGGGCTCAAATGTCTTTATCCTCATCTGGATTACCAACGTCCTAATGTTACTCATTATTGTAGGAACCCGCATATACACATAATAAAATTTCAACAGCAATTTTCAGTCTTATTTCCTTGCAATTAAGTTGTTAATTGCTTCATTTTGACCGAGTAACTCGATATATTTGACGGTAACTTTGAGTTCATGATCCTCAGAAACCGGTTTTATTATTTGGAGGCCATTAGTCTTCGTATCATTTATTAAGTATTTATTGATCTCTGTTTTCCCCTTTCGGGTGTAAGTAGATCCTTGCAGATTTTATCAGAAAAGTGGAGTTCTATACCATTCTTCCTGGCTGGGAGTCGTCAGATGCAGGTGGCACGTAATGTGTGGGGAGGTAGGTTTAGCAGTGGCTTCCGGTTTATATGATGATGATAATGATACCAATCATACAGCATCCATATGCTTATGATCGCTATCAGGATGAACAGAGTGACAGTTAGTTCATATCATCCTGTAACACTACGAACTTAGACATATTCATCATATCATCCGAAGGAAGTCCACTGCTGAACGAGGATCTCCCCCACAAATTGCCACAGCGTGTCGTAGTTTTTGTGGGGTATTACCAGTACTCACCACGCTTGCAAGCGGGTTGGTGAGCGCAGTATTGGCTACTACAAGTGCGGTCACGGTGCTTCCCATCTCGCTGCTTTATTCTTAATCCACTTTTACCACATCCACGGGAGATGGAGTGGGGCTGTAGTCTCAATCACCATGCGGTTAAGACAAATTATTATAAACATATTTCATAAATATGTACATTGAGATGGAAAGCATAGTATGTGTATCTATCGCAAGGAAATAAAAATATTGCGATTTGAGTGACAAGTGCGGTCACGGTGCTTCCCATCTCGCTGCTTTATTCTTAATCCACTTTTACCACATCCACGGGAGATGGAGTGGGGCTGTAGTCTCAATCACCATGCGGTTAAGACAAATTATTATAAACATATTTCATAAATATGTACATTGAGATGGAAAGCATAGTATGTGTATCTATCGCAAGGAAATAAAAATATTGCGATTTGAGTGAATTATCGACATGCTAAAAGATTTGGTTCATTAGAATACGTCCGCTAAAAGCCAGGGTTAGTCGAGCCGACAGATGTTTTGTTAAGATTTTAAGACTGCGTTAGATTACTAGTACAATTTTTTTTGGGTTTCTAGCAGGCCACTCTGGGTTCTGTTGGTGAGTAACCAGATACTGGCGAAGCCGAAAGGGCATTCAGCTAGGTGATAACTTAAATACTAAGCAACGCAGCTACGGGTGCCCCCTAATGGAATTTGGGCAAGGCCCAATTTGGGTTAGGGCATTGCTGAGAGGGTCAAGCTTAGGAGCTTTACTGGTGCTAGATCTCTGTTGGCCGGCTAGATAAGTACCACCGTGTGCGCAGCACAGCGCACAGTAAGACTTGGGGGGGATCCTTTACAATCCTCCCCGAGATGTGCTTGGGGAGAAGTTTTCACAGCCGCCTGCCCTCCGCTAGAGGGGGTGACCGCTTTACAGTTACCCCCTCCGAGATGTGCCTAAAGACGTGGCACCAATGGGCGGCTCTAGTGCGATCTTACGGGGACCTGGAGCCCCCCTTCGGTGCCACAGATGACCGCTCCAGTGGTTTTAGCCGGTAGCAGTCCGCATACCCCTTCGCCGTACCCGGGGCGAAGGAAGAAAAAAAAAGGTAGTTACTACCGCAGTGCCAGATATTCGCCACTAAGCACTGGTGTTTAAACTTTGGAAATTACTGTCATCAGGTTAGAAGGGCACTGTAGCTAGGGAAATTAATGCTCATAAGAGACTAAATAACTTCACGTCTCGAGGAGACGAGCGCAGTGTGGTGCCACGCAGGACAAGTCCTGGGTAGCATGACAATTGTAATGGGCTGGCGTGACACTTACTTGGCTTGCTAGTCTCGTCGTCATGCTGTAAAAAAAAACACATTATAATTAAAAATATGTATGTTTGTAATTAATAAAACTGTATGCCGGTCATTTGAGATAGTGACAACTCATTATGGAAACAGAAGCCTTGGGTTATTTCTGTAAATAGTATATTGGATCGGTTTTGCAAGTTATCAAAGAGAATGTCATTAAACATGTGTTTATATACAAATCGAGGATATCTAGATAAAAGGCGCCTTTACTCGTAAACAATTATGTCATTACTTGCTTGTATCATATATGGTAATACTTATTTTTATTTTATTTACCATGTGTCTGCTGGCACAGGTGTGTTCGCAAATGACGTCCTAGTTTCGATCCCAGATCGTGTTAAGTGTGATTTAGATTTCATGCTCTTTCAAATGACCCACTAACACAATGGAACTTGATAATATAATGTTATGTAATAGCTCCGGTATAATTGGGGGGAAAGGCGAAGGGTCATGACTTCTACCGGCTAAAACCACTGGGATAGTCATCTTCGGCACCCACAGGTCCTCGTATGATCACACTAGAGCAGGGACTGAAAGCGGTAGACAATACCGCTTCAAACCGCCGCTATTACACCGATACAAAAGGGGTATCAAAATCTGAACCTGTACCTTTATTTAACTTCTGTACGACTTTGGTACCGAAAACACACCACGGCACGATGCGGGAGGCAAGAATGGCCGCCGATTGTTAATAATATTTTCCGCTCGCTTTTATTATTGCAATTTTGTTATAATTCCGGTTGAATTTGTGCATTTTAGTTTTGATAGTCGCAATATATTTTAATAGTCCTATATACACCATCTAAGACCAAAAACCGGCTTCACTATACGGGTAATTAAATAATATCGGTTAAACATTTATTCCACACGGACAGCGTTTCCGTCCGTGTCCGGATTAAGAATATAGCACTACTCCATCTCTTCCTGTCGATGTCTTAAAAGGCGACTATGGGACTCTAAACCAGAGGGTTAGGCAGCTGCGTCCTTTCTGTGGAACTGTAGCCATTCTGCGCTCACCAACGCCTGCCAAGCGTGGTGAGTAGTGGCAAATTCCCTCCAATATGATGACACAGTTGTGGAAATCTATGGGAGAGGCCTTCAGTAGTGGACGTTGTATGGCCGATATGACGAAACATTTATTACAGCGGTAGCGAAATACAAGCTGAAATCATACCTGTAAATATACCGGCGTAAGGCGGGGCTTACAGCGATGGCAGGGGGTTCTATACAACCTGGTGATGTGACGAGCATGTCATTCCCCTGGTGGTAATCGTCATGCCTGCCCATAACAATTGTAACGCTACCTAGGACGCCCTGCACTACACAGCTCTCCTCACCTCGAAACATTAGATACTTACTTATGCCCAGTAATCTCACTAGCTACAGTGCCACTAGCGGTGAATATCTGGTACTGGGGTGGTACTTACATAGCCGGCCTCTTGCAATAAGAAATCTACCCATTGAAGCCCTTAACAGCAAGTAAACAAATAGACCGAAACGCAGGGAGGAATCAACCCGTGGGCACCAGCATTGGAAATGATTTCGGAAACCTATAAATCTTCTTTTTCCCAACGTTGCCCACATTTGTTTTCTTATGTATCGTGGCTACAGTTTACAGATATATATCCCGCATGCACAAACACCCAAATCCGAAACAGCTATTTGTCGATCATACAAAAATTTATTGCTTGCGGGGATCGAACCCACGACACGGCGTAGAAAGCCACTGCGCCAACCGTGCAATAAAGTATAACAGTTAATATCTACACCAGTGATCTCTTGGAGCTGTAAGCGGATGGTACCGAGGTTAGTGAATGTGAGACTAAGGAAAAGGCACTAGACCGCCAATGTAAAATGTAATGCTCTTTACACGAAGGCTATAACGTTTCCGTATGTCTGGGAGCCAAGTAACATCCTCTCGTAAGAATTTGTATGTGGCTGCAAGATTAAATTAATTGGCCGAAGTTCCAGCCATTCTAACAGCACGTCAATGATTGTTACACAACCGCGTGTATGAAAAAATCCATGCTTGAGACTAGGATTTCAGTAAAGCCTTAATAAAACAATTGCATTAGAATGTATCTGTGGTCTGTTATTACGTTTATTTGAAGTTGTAGTTGTCGGACAATATAAGTATGTCGGGCTCACTCAAATGTCCTGCTCCCTACAATACGGTTAAGCTGAGCTAAGCTGCTTGCGTCATAATCGTGAACGGGTGCCGTCTGTTAAAATTAGTCAGCTTATTGTGCCTTGACCAATACTTTTAAAGCCTTAATAAAATTTGCCAATTGCCTTTTTTAATGTAGACTCTAAGAAGTCTAGATTATTTCTTCCCTCATTGCCCTCACTTTAACTTTAGTTCGAGAACAATGTAATCCTAAATGCTGTAATGTGTTATGGTTTTAAAAGAATAACCATAGAGTGTCTTGCCCGTTCTTCTCCATAGGAAATCTACATGTTGGATCGTGGTAACTATAGTCTGGCTAATCATAAGTACCTTTTTTATTAACCTCCAGTGGAAACTCCTTATGCACTTCTCCGCCCCGGGTTAGGTCGAAAGGGCATGCCGCCAGACTACTTCTTTTTATTGGTCTCCAGTGGAAATTCTACATGAACTTCCTTCGGCTAAAACCACTGGAGCGATCATCTTCGGCACCGAAGGGGAGCCCCCCCCCCCCCAGGTCCTCGTCAGATCACACTAGAGCCGCCCATTTGTGTCACGCCAATAGGCACATCTCGGAGGGAATGACTGTTTTTTTTTTTTTTTTGTTGGGCTTCTCGCATACATTTCTGGGAAATGTGGTTGCTTAACCGGTCATTTGCTGGCGAAGCCAAAAGAGGCCTCCAGCCAGGCTTAAATTAAATATTAAAAACTAAGCAACTTTCGCTAAGGGCGCCCCCTGCGGGACACGGACCTCGGCTTAGGGCGTTGCTGGGGACAACAAGCTATTGTTTTGGGGACAGCTGGATCGGTATTATTTAAGTTGTTTTAAGGGACATTTAAAGCTACAGGCTCGGCACGGGCCGGCGCGAGCAAGAGACGGGAGGGAGAAGTGCTAACTTGAACGGGAAGGTGACGCGGCGATAGGCCTCCGCGACGTCGGTGAGGCGGGCATCCTCGGCGGCGAGGGCGGTACAACGGTCGGGTGTTTAGTGAACGAGACAACGCGAGTCTCTTCATGTGATCTAACGTGATTTCATCGTCTGGATCGACCAGAACGTGCCTCGGGCGGCGTACTCTACTGATACGGGAGGGTTCGTAGTCGGCGGCTGATACTACAAGGGGATTTGGGTGGGACAGGGCAGAATCGAGATAGCGTTTAGACGCTTGTTTCATAAATTGCCTGATGGTCGGCAAGTTAAGGTCGAAATGGAGTTGGTCGTTTCGCATGTACAGAGGCGCTCCGGTGGCCTTGCGCATGAACCGGGTTTGGAGGGTTTCGAATCTACGGAGTGGGTATGATTCGGCGTGTGCGAACACTGGGCTGGCATAGGTCATGATGGGTCGAATGCATGTGGTGTAAATTCTCACCTTATTTCTAAGGGATAATTTACTACGAGCGTTCAGAATATAGTGAAGGCGACCAAGCACAAAGGCAGCGCGGGCACGCACCATCTTTGTGTGGGGAATGAAGGTCAGTTTTTTGTCTAGGGTGACTCCAAGATACTTGGCGTGCGGTTCCCAAGGAACCGATTGGCCCAGCATCGAGATCTCCCTGAAGCGTGGGTGGTCGTCGCCTAATTTGCAAAATAGGACGGCTTTACTTTTGATAGGGTTAACTTCGATCCGCCATTTCCTAAACCATTTACCGTAGGCGTTGGCTGTGGCTTGGAGGATCTTAGTTATATTATCGGGACTGCGACCAGAGTAGAAAATGGCCGTGTCATCGGCGAAGAGTGCTAATTGGGTTGTATTAGCAGGTCTTTTGGGGAGGTCACTGGTGTATAGTGTGAACAATAGTGGGGCTAGCACGGATCCTTGTGGGACTCCGGCTCTAATGGGGTGGGGGGAAGAGAGAGCGCCCGTGATTCGATATCGGAAACTGCGATTTGACAAGAAGTCTCGTATGATGAGAACGAGACGGTCAGGCACTCCGAGTTGATACAACTTATATAATAAGCCATTGTGCCAGACTTTGTCAAATGCTTTCGCAACATCGAAAAAGAGGACTCCCGTCATCATGCCGCGTGAGAATCCGAACGTGATGTGTTCAACTAGTCGGTGGACTTGTTGTACACACGAGTGTTTGGTTCTAAAACCAAACTGTTCGTCGGGAATGAGTTTCTTGGAATCGGCAAAATCCTTTAATCGGGAATAGATAATCCGCTCATAAATCTTCGCAAGAGAATTGAGAAGGCTTATGGGGCGATAGCTGGAAGGCTCGCACTTGGGCTTACCGGGTTTGGGAATACCGATAACGGTGGCCTGTTTCCACGTATGCGGAAATAGGTTATTGTTTAATGCCGCATTGAAGATGACGGTCATTAAGGCGATAAGACGTTCGGGGAAGAGTTTAATCACCTTGTTGGTGATACCGTCAGAGCCGGGGGCTTTGCGAGGGTGAATCTTTTTCACGAGATTTCTGACCTCGTCTGCCGTGACCGGAGGGAGGGGGTCGTCAGGGTCCTCGGCAGGCGGTATAGCTGCTCTACGTTCGACTTCAGCGTCAACCTTTTTGAGGTGAGCTTGGTCTACAGGTAGAGTGCTTGGGGAACATTGCGCTTCTAGACTGTCAGCTAGGCATTCGGATTTTTCGTCGTCATCAAAGGCCGGCCTTTGGTTGGGACGGTTGAGGGGGGGGACAGCATTGGATGTTTCGGATTTGAGTTTCCGTTGCAGATGCCAGAACGCAAGGTGGGTTGGCTCTAAGTCACCCAACATCTTATCCCAGTTAGCCTCTCGGCACTCCTTAATACGTTCCTTGACAGCACGCTGCAGGTGGCGCATAAAGAGGCGATTGGGTTCGCTGGGAAAAGATGAGTACGCTCTAAGGGCTGCGTTCTTCTCCGTCATCAGTGCACGTACATCGTCAGGGAGTTTCATGCGATGGTCTTCCATCGCAGGAACTCGCCGTGAACACTCGTCCACGACGGACTGTACATGCCCGGTGAGGGAGTCGATCGCGCCTAGCGTGTCTGCGACTGACGTTATGCATTCGGGAATTCTATCTAACTGAGGAATGACTGTGCGGTCACCCCCTCATTCATAAGAACCTGGAAGTGGTTTAGATAAATAAAAAACCATCTTTTTTATCTTTATCTATCAAACAACGCAACCTTTCGCCGTCCACTGCATAACATGCGCCTCTCACAAATTGAGCCACCTCTCATAACTTAGTCCTCTGCCTTCCACAACCGGATACCTCAGCTAGATTGTTCAGGTGATCTTTCCATTATTAGATACCCCGCTATTTGTGGCATTTTATGGTCTTTGATGAACAGTTAGCTTGCAAAATATGCTTTGCTCAAACCTTCGGGATTCTCAGTAAACGGCTCATGCTCATGCGCAGCGAAAATATAACTAAATATAGGATCAGTGGATTTGTCGCTTTAGTTAGATTAGTTCAGGTACCTTTGAACATTTGTCACCTATACGGAAGGCGCGAACATAGAAATATCTGTCAAAGGCCTTTAACATGTATTGATGACTGACTGACATCAGCGTGTGTGAAGTGGAACGTTTATTCTTTCCTACTCCTCCATTTTCTTTTCTGATTAATTTCGTTGTGGGTTCCAAGACTGTTCTTCATTTCTCTGGGACACACCGAGCTTCATTGATCGGTGTTCTTTTCGGTGGTCGCCATTGTAGATCCTGGCTTACAGGAGTTGCAGTGGTTGGGAATGTGTGGCGGGCTTGTCCCAATATAAAAATGACTGACATCATTTTACGTTTATGGAGGAGTGTACATAATGTATATGTTTCATCGCGTGAAACTGTAGCTTTGCCATGATCATCATAATATCAGCCAAAGGACACTGCTGAACAAAAGCGGTTCCATAGATTTTCACAATTCTGTCATAATTATGGGGTGAATTTGACGGCACGGTTGGTGCAGCGGCTGATACAGTCGGCTGCTGCGCTCTGGGTCGTGGGTTCGATTCCCGCACGGAACAAATATTTGTATGATCTGTAGGTAGTTGTTCCGGGTCTGGGTGTATTTTATGTGGAATTCATGTCTGTACACGCACCCACGACACAGGAGAAATCCTAGAGTGGGGCAACGTTGTAAAAAAAA
Source organism: Diloba caeruleocephala (assembly GCA_947459985.1). Classification (NCBI taxonomy): domain Eukaryota; kingdom Metazoa; phylum Arthropoda; class Insecta; order Lepidoptera; family Noctuidae; genus Diloba; species Diloba caeruleocephala. The sequence continues at coordinate 4,923,050 of OX381627.1, read as the reverse complement.
AACGGGTCGAACTCCGGGAGTGCCGACAGAAGTGAAAACTTATTTTATTTTTTTTATCTAGACGCGTTCGCGGTCTACTATATGTACATGCATATATGCACACACTATAGCTATGTCTCGTAACGGTGTAGCGAGTCCAGAGATTTTATCTCATCTAAAAATATGCGTACCGCGCTAAAAGAAGTTTTCACTTCAAAAAACCGCTATTCACTGGTTTCATATTACAAGCTTGTTTCAGAGCCTTCGTCATTACACCGTAAAAGGACATCTTCTAAACAAAGGAAACCCATAGATTTCCGCAACGACCGGTTATATGCCACGGCCAAAGCCTTGATATGAAACATTATGTGCAGTTTATCAATAAAACTAACTTCTCTATTCACGTCCTGACTAGGATGACAGTGGGCGTCAGAACGTCGGCGTCTAATTTCACCGACCAGTTTACTGAATCGAACACAATTTTTCAATTAGCACCGAGTTTGGCCGAATGTCGGCTTAACCTAATTAAATGATTCTGTGCGGTTTCTGTGACAAGAAACGTCCTAATATTTTTTTTGGAATGATTGCTCCAAGCCTTGTTGTCCGTAAATTTTGCCAGATCGGTTTTTGGATACCCACGTATTCTGTTTCTCAGCTTTTCTGACTGAAGGCAAAGTTTGGTTGATTTCAGTAATTACTGCGCGGTTTTCGTTACTAAGTTTGCTATAACAGTTAGGTTTTTTCGAGGTCGTTTTTTAAAACACCTTTTCAATCCTAGTCTCATAATGTAAAAATATGGGAAGTTATCAGCCTTTTGAGTCAATGTTAGACGTCATTGATTTTCAAACTAACAATAGCTCAATAATCCATTTAGAAAATGACTTGAAGCACGTTCAATAGTACTTCGTCAAATACAGATCCAAAACGAGAACCCGGCTTTACGACTTTGACTAGAAGTCGTAAACATTACGTGTTTGGTTTAAGACTCGTAAAACTATTTGGCGCTGCTATTTTTTTACTCAGTTGCACCAATATTGTTTGAGCAAGTGATATTTTCTTTGTACGCCACAAAACTGCCGTATTAGTGTATGTACAGGTACGGTGCTACCTTTGTTAAATAAATATCGAAACTTCAATAGAGTGGGCAGCACACAAATTGGAATTTAGTGTTTAGTGATCTCTAAGTTTAACACCTTACTGCGACTGTGTATGGAATTAGACACGGTGGTAAATTGTTTTGTGAAGCAAAGCACATGCTTGCGTTTTGTTTCTAATTCGTCTTTCAAACCATCCCAGTAACTTTGTAAGGATTAAGAAGCAGAAAAGGGATCATGGTGTTTTGAAATAAGAAATCTCTGTACAAGGTATTGGAACCATGTGCCGTGTGGTGCCAGATACGAATAGCACCCCCATCGCATGCCGTGGGTGTCGTAAAAGGTGACTACGGGAATATCCGGAAGATGGACAGAAGCGTCCTTTGAGTACATTTACAACTACACTGTGATCGCCAACCCGCCTGCCATGCGCGGTAATTTTGCCATAACCCCTCGATAAGCACAAAACACAAACCCAAAGCTATCATTGTGGCGATCTTTGGGGTAAGCCTATGTCCAGTAGTGGACATCTTTCGGCTGAAATGATGTATTAAAACCAACACTTAAAAACTGCAATCTTTCTCAATTAAATACACTAAACGTTGAAAAATAATGTCGATACGTCGTTACTTTTGAAGGTTGTACCAATAACGACTGTTAAATATCACAATAAGAAATTACCATTTCAATAAAACCAGCAAATAAAATAATATACTGGCAACATTTTAAATAAATATTTTCCCAACGGCCGTGGCATAGTATTACGATTTTCCACTTGTTATACATAGTGGGTGTAAAGACAACGCACTTGTCAGACTTGCTGCAGCAGCCAAGGGCTCTTACTCGCTGCACCATCGTGTGAAATAATTCCACGCATGGAACGCGAACGTGACGCAATAACCAGACAAACGCGTTATCCGCACATGGGGGGAAGGTGCTACCAATCCTCTTGAAATCAACCCTAATGGCCCTTCACGACACTCTTGAGATGAGATGAGTGGTCTATCTGTTGCAAAAAACCAATGTCAACCAACCAAATAGTCAAAGTACGCATGGCTACATGTCAAGCTATAAATTTCCAGTATAAGCCGATCTCGCATTGTATAAGTTTTCCGTACGATGCGAGATCAGCGTACATTGGAATTTTATAGGATACGTAGCCGTGTGTACAAGATAATCAAATACTATGGCTAGGTTAATCAATGCAGTGCATGAATGCGCATGCGTAGCTTGATCTCGATTTTATCGTAGAAGTAATGATCTCTGGTCTGTGATGATGTTGATTCTTCCGGGTGGTGTCCTGATTAAGAATATAGCACCAGTCCATCTCACGCCATGGATGTTGCAAAAGGCGACTAAGGGACTCTAAACCAGAGGGTTGGGCAGCAGAGTCTTTTCTGTGGAACAGTAGTCATACTGCACTCCAAAAGACTACACAATTGTGGAAATCTATAGGGGAGGCCTTTGTACAGCAATGAACGTCTTTTGCCAGATATGATTAAGGATGATGTGAGTCAGATGTCTGGCCGCCTAGTGCGTTTGTGACTTAAATTAGTTATTCAGATTACCGCTTGTTTTGCACTTATTGATACAAATGGTAATGATATCAGTGTCTGAATGTTTGTGGTGACGCGTTTTGAAGTGTGGTGAATTCAATTGTTTGTGGCAATTAGACTCGGTGGAGCGGTGTTTTGTCAAGCAAAACACATTTGGGTTTTTGATGAATTTCAGTGGAGGTCGATTTCTACTACGCAGTTCTTTTTGAAATATACGAGAAAATAAATGCACAAATATCTAATCAGAATTATCATGAATGGGTCGTGAAACCACCTATTTATTATAACTGTTGTCTTTTATGATAAAGATATTGGCTGGTCAAACATTTTGACGGGTTACCAGCAAGCAGAGTTGAGCCTAGGGCGGTAGGTTTTAGGGTAGAAAATTTGGAGAACGATACTTTTTTTTGTAACTTCGGTAACAATTAAGATACCACAAATTTAAAAGATTATGTCTTGCAGAAAGAAGTCTTCAAAACATCTTTCCGACGACTTTTCATACCCATAAAACTATTTGGAAATTCAAATAAATTACAAAAATTAAACTAAATAGAGGTGGTAAACATTTAATAGCCTATATATGGAAAATGAGATAATTCGCAACTGATTTTGATGCTATCTTATCTGTTCAAAGTAATATTTCGCTCGGTAATGAACATAACGGATGGTTTTACAATGAAAAAGAATAAATATAATTTCAATTAAATATTAGGTCCGCTTTTGACTAAAACGACCGTGTAATCAGTGTAAGACATAGATCAAAACGATTTTCGCGTATCGAATCTAACAGAATTAATTTATGGCCATTTGAAACTAACTAAACTATAGGTAGTTTCAAATTATCACATATTATTTTGAAAATTACGAAATAGTCTTATAATATAATAACGGAAAAAAAATAAGCTACGGTTTTTTTTTAAATATATGTATATAATCCAATTTCTTTTAAATTATATGGCGGGTGAAACCGCGGGGCACAGCTACTTTTAAATATAAAAATTAACATAATAAATTTATATAAACCGTTTCTTATACAGCAAGATATTGTACAATGAAAAAGTCATTAGCCTTGGTACTTGCGACTCTACTACAACTAAAAGACCACTGCATTTAATGTTACTAGCTGTATGAAATCTACATTGACCTGACACATTTGTATATACCATTAGCTACATATGTTGAATGTAATTTTTTTCTTTCATTTATATGGCATATTACGTCATAACGCAACAATAATTACCCATGTTACGAAATGCTCAATCTTTTATGAATTACGACCATTTTTACGTTTACGAAATTTGTTGGTAAAGTAGGCTTGTTAGTGGGAATTTTGGAAGAACAATACGAAAACTGAAATTTAATATTAAGTAATCATAAGCCGAGTGGTTCCGTGCAGTCCCAGGCAAATAATAAACAACGCCTCCCCACCCGTGGGCTTCGTGAAAGGCGACTAAGGGTTGATAACAAGAGGATGCGCAGCAGCATCCCCTTGTGTGTTAATAGCAACATGCTGCGATCACCAGTCCGCCTGTCAAGCGTGGTGATTAAACTAAATCCGCTGCCGACCGCTCATTGTAGTTATCATTGAGAGGGCCATGTTTAGCAGTAGACGTTCATGGGCCGATGTGTAAGCAGTGGCAACGTAGCAGTCGACCCACTCGACTAGATAATTAATCGGATACAACCTCCCGATCCATAGAGAACTATCGTCCTAACCAACCTAAAGTAATTTCGATTAACAGGGATATAAGTTGCCTGGGCGGACATCATCTATCATCCAAAAGATGCCCACTGTTGAGCAAAGGCCTCACTATAGACGACCGGTATTTTTTTTTTTAAACGTTGCCCTACTAGGATTTCTCCTGTGTCGTGGGTGCATTTACAAACACAAATTCCACACACAATACACCCAGACCAGGAACAACTACCTGCAGATCGTACAAATAATTGTTCCGTGCGGAAACTGAACGCACGACCCGGTGCGCAGCAGCCGACTGTATCAGCCACTGCACCAACCGTGCCGCCGTGCCGTTATCTGCGTGTAGTAACTTTGGAGGGATATTGCCAGTACTCACCGTGCTCGGTAGTCCGGTAGGTGAGCGCAGAAGGGCTGCTGTTCCACAGAAGGAACACTGCTGCCCATCCCTCTAGTTTAGAGTCCCTTAGTTCCTTAGTAGTTTTACGACATCTACGATAGGATATGGTGGGCCTGCAGGCAGGTATTACGGTATTTTTTTATTAGGTTTTTATTTACACATATATCACCATAATAGAAAAGAAACAATCCAAAATTTAAGCACTTTAAAAGTTTTCTTTTGCATTTATAAAATCAGCATCACTTGAGGATTTCAAAAAACGAACAATGCATCGAAATCCCTACCATGTCATTGTCTGCGACCTTAGTATAAGTGTGGACTGTAGCGTCCCACTGACAGCGGAGTAAACTTTTAAACGCCACAGTCGTGTAACATCATTATCATTTCGGCCGAATTAAGTCCACTGCTGGACACAGGCCTCCCCCAAAGATTACCACAACGACCGATATGGGTGTTTTGCTCATTGGGGGGTTTTGCCATAATCGCCACGCTTGGCAGACGGGTTGGCGACCGCAGTTGAGTTGTTAATGTACTCGAAGGATGCTGCTGCCCATCCTCCGGCTAATCACTTCGACTTTTACGACACCCACCGGAGGAATTGGGGTGGTGGTATTCTGAAACTGCGGGTCTAAAATATTTAAATTTACATTTACCAGCGATGATATATGGGTAGGAGACGTGGTCACTTACTATGGGCCTCGTAAGAAAGCTCAACGAGCTATAGAGAGAGCTGTGCTTGGTATTTCTCTACGAGTTCGAATCAGGAAAGAGGAGATCCCTAGAAGAACTAAAGTTGCCGACATAGCTGAAAGGATAAGTAAGCTGAAGTGGTAATGGGTGGGGCAATAAAAAATACATCACTATAATAGTAACCTGCCAGCAGCGGAGTAATGTAATAACAAAAAAATAAAATTAAAGTAAATAAGCAGCTCTTCCTCTCTCCTACTAAACTATGCTGTGCTCAAAAGAGTCCATAACTGATCCATAGATTTAAACCTACCATCTGTTTTAACTTTACTTATGGAATGCAATAAAGAATTGTATTTAATTGAAAATAGGACAGATAGATTATCGCATTGCATAAACCAGCAAATAAAACTATTTTGTAGACATATTGATATTTCATCACAAAATAAAACTATTGAAGCAAGCAATGCATAAGTATTTCCATGAATCGACAATAACATATACAATTTAATCTTCATGTTCCATTGTTCAGTTTGTAACACAGATAAACGCTGTTATTTGATAAGATTATATGCTCTGTTAGTAATGTATACAACATTTTAAGAACGCTGCCCATTCACATATAGTGAAAATTAATTGCGCAATTCGATAGTAAATACTGGCGAACTGCCAGGAACGAGTAGATGACTTTGTCACTGCGTAGTGCGATGTTCCTCCACTCGTATCTCCTTAAAACATTTCGCTGCACTCTTGATGAATGAATAGGTTGGTGTGTGTACTGATGAGCACAGGGTAAAGTATTAGCAATAAAAATCGGGTGGTAGGCCAGAAATAGAGTGGATGAAGAATCAGTAACACGTATGTGAGAAGAATCAGCATGTAACTATTCACTACCGAACTGGGCCTCTCAACGATCACAACAACAATTAGTCATATTAACGGGCGAGTATGTTGTTATTCCAACCCGTCTGCCAAGCGTGGCGATTATGGCAAAACCCCCCAATGAGCCCACAACACACCCATATCGGTCGTTGTGATAATCTTTGGGGGAGGCCTGTGTCCAGCAGTGGACTTCATTCGGCCGAAATGATGATGTTGTTATTAGCGTACGGGAGGATGCAAGATGGAGTTGCCATTCACGACACCCATACGTGGAGGGGGTGGTCTATTCTTTGTCGGGAACCAAATCATAGAAGAAGAATCAGTACATCAATAACTAGATTACAATTAAACAAGTAAAAAATCTAAAATAACTGTAAAAAAGGAATCCATGCTTTGTAATCTGCAATACGTCTAGTGGACACAGCCCTGTTTACCTTTTTATTTATTATTTAACGCTCTGAAAATTATTCATGTACTTCCTCCGCCTCGGGGAAGGGTCGAGGGGAATGCCAGACTCCGACTGGCTAAAACCACCGGAGTGGTCATCTTCGGCATCGAAGGAATCCAAGTATTCGAAAAATCTCCTTTCGTGCAGCGGCCATCCATTCCAGCGGATGGGAGGCGACTGTAATGAAGCCGCCCCCCCCAGGAACTTCTTACAAACTTTTAGAAACTGTTAATATAATTTTACAAGCCACTGGCGCGTAAATGCTCATACTCCCTACAGTTCGCAAAATCTAATTCGAGCCGCTGCAATCGGCTCCCCAACTTTACGATTGTTTGCCGTTTCCCACGGCCGTTGGTCAGTTTGTACGAAGGTCGGCTGGCCTTGGATTTTTGTCTGCGCTCGGGATGTCGCTCACTGTGCGATTTGGGGTACTTACTCGTATTGTTAGAAAACCTGTTTTGTTGTCTAGATAGCGTGTGAACATGTAGAATGCAAGGAAGTTATTTTAAAATTCAAAATACCAGTAAAATTGGTAATCCTGAATTTTATTTATGTTATATTTTAAGAATTCTGATGTTTAATACGGTGTGGTGCCGGCTAAGAGTAGCACCACCCTATCTCATCCTGTTTGTGTCGTAAAAATCGACTATGGAATTAACCGGATGATGGGTAGTAGCGTCATACATTAACAATTCAATTGCGATCGCCCAAGTGGTGATTAGGGTAAAAACCCCCAATAAGCACACAAAATAAACCCAGACTGGTCCTGTCGTGACCTAGCCTATGCCCAGAATTGGTCATCTATCGGGCAAAATGATGATAATGAATGTAATATTAATTTTACTTACTGAAGGCCGTGTATAGAATACATCCATCGATGAAGAATCCTTTTCTTTTCGTGGCCAACCTTGTGTTAGTTGTGCCCAAAGGCCTCCGACTTGTCTTAACGATTGCCGACTAATGACAACAACTGGGACCGACGATTTTAGGTGCCCAAGGAGACGCTCTTTAGATAAGAACACTGCGATTTGCAGTGTAAGCCCCATAGAAACCACTTTCCTTTGAAGCTCATTTACTCGTCTCTAGTGTTTAGTAGTATCTGTGTGGTGTCCGGATTAAGAATACAGCACCACTCCATCTCCTCCCGTGGAGGTCGTAAAATGCGACTTAAGGGACTTTAAACCAGAGGGATGGGCAGCAGCGTTCTTTCTGTGGAACTGTAGCCATTTTTCGCTCACCAACCCGCCTGCCAAGCGTGGTGAGTACTGGCAAATTCCCCTCAATATGATGACACAGTTGTGGAAATCTATGGGGAGGCCTTTGTTCAGTAATGGACGTTGTATGACCGTTTTAAGTGTTTAGTAGAGTGTATACAGTTACTTATATTTATCGACCCTTCTTTACCAATTACTTAACTGTAAACTTGCACACTTAGAATGGAATTCCGCATATAAACTTTAAGTCAACTTGCGCGGATGAATGGTACGTATTCTTTTACTCCTAGACTAGCTTAGAAGTTATTGTACAAGTACCTATTATAAAAAACAGTAATATTTTTAACGTTATTCCTGTCACGTGCGAGGTCCATCGTGGCTACCAGCATACTTAGAACGAAATTTTTAATTTTAATCAGCCATTTTTATTCACCACAACTAGTTCTGCAGACCAGCGGGGTTTGCAAAAAACTGGATTAAAGCAGCTGTTGCATTTCGCTAGAGACGAACGATTCCCACTGTGAAGTTATTGTTGTGTTCTAAATTTAAAATTTAGTGATTAGGCTAAGTCTAATGTACGTAAATGTTACGAAAGAAGTTTCCATTCCGATGATTACAATACAATACTTTATTAGTAACTCCATAGTTACACGTCATACAGTATTCTGTCAAAATGTCATTCATAGATTAATTAATAATTCACATAAATATATTTTTTGCAAGTATAAAAATAACAAATATAATGTGATATAATATATATAATTAGATACCTATCTATTCATTTGTATGTCACTGTTAGTTCTCGGATATGAACAGGGGTGCAATTCTCTAAGCTCAAACATCCATACATCCTTGAATTCAGAATTAAAATAACGGTAATAACCCAATTTGGTATTCGCTAAGACTGGTCCTCATGGCTTACCTTCTGCAACCTGTCCTTGAATAGCTTCAATCATATCTTAGCGAATACAGACTGGGTTTAAAACCGTTATTCCGATTCTTTATTCAAGGATGTATGGATGTTTGAGCTTAAGGAATTGCACCCCAGATCTCTTCAGTCCGTTGCTTCGAAAGTGCTATGTATTGACGGCACCCCTAATAAAAACCATCCAGTCGTTTTCGAGAGTCGGTCGAATACACAGGCTAACTTTCCTGCATAATTTGTGACGTAGACATTGAAAACGTGGTAGATTAATTAGAATTTTTCAGGTATTGATTTGAAGTTCGGATTGACAGTCGGTCGCTGACTTTACAAAGTAGGTCTTGGAGAAAAGAAAATGTCTTGTCATTAACGCTATAATGTATTGGCATTGACATGTTTCTCACAGTAGGTTATGAAAAGTATCAAATTACGTATAAGTGCGTCGCGGTACGATCTCCTACGATTATGTTTTTAAATTGTATCGTTAAGAGGAGTATCGATGGCAACGGAATACTCTGGTCCGTTCTTATTAAATATGTTACGTAGATTTCAGCTCTATAGTTAGGGTTACCAAATGGTCGGGATTCGTCTGGATTCTCCTGACTGTTACGTTCAACCTCCCGAAGAATTAAATCGCTCCGCTCGACGAACAGCTTATCGCAACGACTTTTTTATTGATGTGAAAACTTCTTTTAGAGCGGTACACATATTTTTAGATGACATAAAATCTCTGGACTCGCGACACCGTTACGAGACGCAGCTATAGTGTGTGCATATATGCATGTACATATAGCAGACCGCGAACGCGTCTAGATAAATAAAAATAAAAACATTGATTGCTATAAAATTTAAACTTCTGTCGGCACTCCCGGAGTGCAACCTGTTTTTTTTAAATGTTTTTATTTGTCCTCAGGCAACTTTGGCCCATAGATACACATACATTATATTACAGATTATTATATCTTATATACTAATAAATAATAAATATACTAAATAGATATAGATTATAAATACTAAATAATAAAATAATTAGGAAATAATAAAATAATTAAATAATTTAAGAATATATAATTATTCATTTCATCATTTCGGCCGAATGAAGTCCACTGCTGGACACAGGCCTCCCCCAAAGATCACCACAGCGACCGATATGGGTGTGTTGTGGGCTCATTGGGGGGTATTGCCATAATCGCCACGCTTGGCAGACGGGTTGGCGAATATATAATTATACTATAGTATATATAATTATACTATAGTATAATTATATATTCTTAAATTATTTAGTATTTATAATCTATATCTATTTAGTATATTAATCTATAGGTTACGTTGTGTCGGCGATTTCGTGCTGCACTGTAGCGTGGTGTCACGTAGCCTTCCGCGAAAACGGCGGTACATGACGCCCTTCAGCCAAAACTCTTCCTTCATAAAGGTGTTCCCCACAAAAAATGACTACACACCGCATGTAACCGGTCGTTGTGTAATTCTATAGGGGATACCTTTGTTCAGCGGTGGACGTACATTGGCTGAGGTATTAAGTCAGAAAAAAATAATTATGCACAATTTATAAGTAAAATGTAAAAATTAAAACTATTATTATTTCTCCTAAAGGATCCAATTTGGTCCATTAAATAAAAAAGCGCGTAATACTTGTGACAATGTAAACATTGGGGGAAATGGGGGATGATATGATTTATAATATTTATTTCTCCAGACAACAACGCTAAAATCCTGACATTTTGAAATTTTGTCCAGATATTTCAGTTATCCGTTCGATACCGACCGTAAATGGGCATCTATAATTTTAATTAGCCTTCAAGCTTCACTCACCATTTAATTCGAACTTTATTTTTGTTAAACAATTGAAATATGTTAAATTTATCATCATCATCATATCAGCCATTTAGATGTCCACTACTGAACAAAGGCCTCCACAGATCCCCACAACTGTGTCATCATTTTGGGGGGTACTTGCAAATACTCACCACGCTTGGCAGGCGGGTTGGTGAGCGCAGTATGGCTACCGTTTCTCAGAAAGGACGCTGCTGCACATCCCTCTGATTTAGTTTCCCTTAGTCGCCTTTTACGACATACATGGGAGGAGATGGAGTGGTGCTATATTCTTAATCCGGACACCACACGGACAGTTAAATGTACCTATACTATCTATAAATTAGAAAGAATTTAACCATATTTTATTTATTGATAAAGGTCGTGTCAGATTACTGATTAAAACGGTCTCCAAACACGTTTATATACAGCGACCGTATTTTAACGCAAAAGTCAAAACTGCGCAGTACGTAACTAAATGATCTGTCGCTGCAAAATGATAAATTGACCCGTCACAGCCTTATGAAGGTCGCTGGCGAATCGAGATTAATTTGATTGAGACAGCTTCAATGATTTATTTAACAATAATTGGTTTATTTTGATTACCGATGTAGAATTTTTTGTATTTTAGAATTGGAAAACTTAACTTTTGGCACTTAACTTAACTTGGCACTTAACTTAACTTGGCACTTAACTTAACTTTTCCCGTGTGGTGCCGGCTCAGAATACCACCACCCCATCTCCTCCTGTGGGTGTCGTAAAAGTCGACTAAGGGATTAGCCGGAGGATGGGCAGCAGCGTCCTTCGAGTACATTAACAACTCAACTGCGATCGCCAACCCGTCTGCCAAGCGTGGCGATTATGGCAAAACCCCCCAATGAGCCCACAACACACTAATATCGGTCGTCGTGGTGTACTTTGAGGAGGCCTGTGTCCAGCAGTGGACTTCATTCGGCCGAAATGATGATGATGATGGTGAACTTTTGGCAGTCTTATCAGGGACTGAAAGTGGTAGACAATACCGGTTCAAACAACAGCTATCGTACCGGTGCAAAAGAAGTATCAAAACCCGACCCTGTGCCTTTATTAAACCGCTTTACGATTTCGGTACTGAAAACACACCACAGGCACAGCGCGGAGGAAAAGCATTGCCTCCGATTGAAGTTTTTTCGCCTAATAATATTTTCCGCTCGCTCTTATTATTGCAATTTTGTTATTATTCCGGCTGAATTATGTATAGACATGTATATATGTTCCTATATACACCATCTAAGACTACTTAATAATATAATATATAAATAATAATAATAAATAAGGGTACTTAAATAATATCGGTTAAACATTTATTATAGTGGTAGTGAAATACAACCTGTAAAACCGGTACCGAAATATTTCTGTAGATTTATATAAATGTAGACTTATATTTCGGTAGCGTTGTTAAAAGGGTGTGACGATTACCGCTTTATGAAACCGATATTTTTCGGTTATTCAGTCCCTGCAAGTTTATATATGTGTGTAACAATATCTATTTTTAAATTGATTAAAATACTTATTTTATATTGTTTACTTTGTGACTTTGAAATCGATATAAAAAAAAAATGTTCAACAAGATTACAACGAAGCTTTGAGTACCTTTTCTGTAACATAGTTTACTAGTTGTGTATATTTACTTTTTATTATTCAACAGCCATGATATTGACCGCTCCTAAAACAAATAAATCTTCACAAAACATTATGCATAGGTTTAAATAAACGAGTTTTTTTGTATTATCAATACCTGCCAGTTATTTATTTGACATATCTTTTGCTGTCTTGAATATCTTATAATTTGGTTATTAATTCGTAATCATATTATTCTTAATAAGTCGTTAACTAAAAGCATTTAGCGCTTAAAATATCACGGCCATACTGTTTTCCTAATAGTTCATTTAACTAAGTTAAAAGAAATACAGACGGATAAAAAACAAAGCGGTATCCAGAAAATCTTTTATTATTGAGACGGTATGAGAGCACAGACAAACTTTGAGGTCGTTCACCAAAAAGTATTTAATACCTACTTATTTTGTCCCACAGTCACTTATTATATTACTATTTCGTTCAAGGCCGTGTAAATTACCCAAATCCTCGTTCTCATGGTAAATAGTATCATTAAAGCACCTCCTAAAGAACGTGTGAGTCATTATTTGTGTGAGGCAACTTAGACCTCGTGAAATAAATGTAAATCATCCGTTCCCTTTGTTTCCACAGGCCGTTTCCAGTTTTATTTACACATATGTGTATGAAGCTTTATGTGAAAAACCCAAAACGAGTGAATAGTGAATCATACTGTACCAACAGTGTATCCGAACGGATTTTAAATAATAAAAAGTAACCAAGCATTCCAAAAAAAACTAACGTTTAATTTAGTGTTGCCATATTAACATTAACAAGCTTTTTTAATACTCGATAAGTCGGACATTTAAGTGCGTAATAACAGAAAAAAATCGTGTCAAGATCAATAAGTGTGTGTCAAGGGGTTTCTGCAACTTTCCTTTTGTAGAACAAGCTGACTGGATGACATCGATCGTGATAAAATAGTGGTGAATCGTTTAAATACGACCTCTGTTACCTTATTCGGGCTTATTGTGGATGGATTTTGGCGAATCCTTTCATAATAACTCGAGAAGTAGCAGTACTCGGACTCCAAAATAAAAAGGAAAAAGTTGTGACAAAAATTGATAATCGATAAAAACATAACACCGATAAATTTACTAATCCATCGTCGCCCTAACCTTAAATTAAAAAGTGAAGTTCAAAATTCGAACTATGCAAAGTGTGTGTGCGTGAAAATGTCTACACAAGCGTACTACAAGGAACGTCTGGGTTTCGACCCACAAGAGGCGATGCAGGATGGCGTCAACGGCGGCGCTGCCTACTATGAAGGGCCTCATCCATCGAAACGGCACAGGGGTGAACACTCCGAGACCCACGACCAGGTTTACGAGGAAAACTTGACGAAATTCAAAGGTACAACATGTTGGGAGTTCTTTATTCAACAGTCAGGTTCGTGGTGGTGGGATATAGAGAATGCGCGTGTGTGTAACGTACTTTCACGATCAATAACAAATATGGACAGTACGCCAATAATATTTAAGGGCCAATTCTCGTAATGAAAATGTTCAAAACATTTTTCGCATCTAGTCTCAGTCTCAGAGATCGAATATGGATCGAATGTTGATTGAAGCCAAAACGGTATTCTGCATTCTGAACTGACACAAATGAAATAAAACGTTTGATATGGAAATGAAACAAGGTTGAGATCATACTAAAACCCGACTGAACTAGCACGGGCATAATAATTGAAGTTTTTGTCAATTTACATTTAAACCTCAGTTCAGTCAGCTTCCAATCATAGTGAAAATTAATTACAAAAATTGGCCCTCGATGTAAATCATAACCTCTATTACGACATTTGTCATATTTTGAAGCAAACATTAATTCAAATTCAGCCTTCGGCTCTAGCGACGGTAAAGTTTCGTCATAGTAAGGACTAAGACAATATTGGCTGTATTTATAATCTTCCGGTATCCTGTAATTAAGGCAGCAGTCATACCGTGTTTACTAACCGCATTTGTTTAGACCAGAGGTTCCCAACCTTTTTTTGTCTACTGCCCACTTTAAGAATAAATTATTTTTTAACGCCCCCCTTTTTAAACATACTTAAAAACCGCTAAGTACTTATAACTGATTATTGAAACGCAAATTTATAGTATTCGGACGGAGAATCTTTTATTGAAAATAAAACAAACATAATCAATTCTTATATAAAAACTAATGTGAAGGTTGAATCTGATGCTGTTCAATAAGTTTGTTGATATTAGGTTCCAATTTACTCAAAAACAGCCGCAAGTCGCCACGTTCGGTAACACGCAAACGATTTCTCTTTTTAGTAAGCAGCGTTGCCACAGCACAAAATCCACGTTCACACAAATATGACGATGGGAATGCTATCAAAAATCGTTGAACAATTGACCACAATCCAGGGTACAATTGCGGGATCGGTTTTTGTAGCCAAAATTCTTGATATCCATTTTTGAACTTGATTTTTATTTCTTCGTTTGTTGTCAATTCTATAAGTTCTTCTTCCAGCTGAGGTGACATTGCTGTGTTGACATTTGAAAACGGATCCAACACCCAGTCTGGTATTTCCAAGTTTAAAATGTCCTGGTATCGTTCGGTGAAGTCAATGTGGAGGTTTTCCAAATGTTGGCAGTAGGCAAACAAGTCGTCGTTACTGCAGTATACTGATAAATTCGGAAAATTGTGAAACTCACGTCTGCTATATTCTTTTTGTGCAGAAGCAGTTTGGCTGCGAAAGCAGCAACGAAATTTTTTGTTTTAATTAAATTTAGTTTATCGCCTTGCAGTTGGAGGTTCATGTCGTTAAACATTTTATACAGGTCTGTCATGTAAGCTATATCATTCTTTGATGTTATGAGCTTGTTGCGCAGTTCTGTATCTTTAGTTTCCAAGAACTCTATCGTAGAGTCAAACAGGTTGTAAAATCGAATCAGACAATTGCCTCTTGACAGCCAACAAACTTCAGTATGAAGCAACAAACGGTTGAAATCTTCGTCATTAGTAACACAAAGCTGATGAAATAATCTATCATTCAAAGAGCTGCTACGGATTTTATTGACTGCTTTGATGACATATTGCAGTGATTGAAATAGTCGTTCACTTAAGTTTCTAGCAACCAAATGTTGTCTATGAATAACGCAATGTATAGCAAGGACATCTGGAATTTTATTCTTTAAGTATGCCATGAAGCCTTATGGCGCCCTGTCATAGCCGGAGCGCCATCCGTAGCAACTGATATAATATTTTTCAAAGGAATCTCTTTCTCTTCACAAAACACAAAACACTTTTCCAATGTATTGAATAAGGTTTCGCCTTTTGTATCTGTCTCCAAATTTCTGGCAAACAATAGTTCTTCACGTATTTTCTCATCTTTAATAAACCTCCCGTAAGATAGCAACAACGCTTCATTAGTTGGTAAAGTGGACTCATCGAGCTGAATTGAGAATTGACTAGTCTTCAGATGATTGCACAATGATTCTTCAATGTTTTCAGCCATTTCATCAATTCGTCTTTGCACAGAATTATTACTCAAAGGAATTTTTCGGATAATATCTGCGGCCGGTTTATGAAGCACAGTAGTTATTACTTCCTTTATTTCTGGCAAAATTAACTGTTCTCCGATGTTGTGTGGTTTGCCTTTTTGAGCAATTAACAAAGAGATATTGTACGAAGCTCGAAGTCCGTCGTCATCTTGCTTAGCAGCCGCCGAAAATAGTTTTGATACACTTGGCTGAGTATTATGCTTCTTCTCTAGGTCTTGAAAATATGCTACATTCTTTTCTGTCTTATCTGGATGCATTTTATTCAAATGATCTTGCAGTCTTGAAGGCTTCATTGCTTCGTTCGAAAATGTTTTTAGACATAGAAGACACAAAGGCGACGACGGGTTTGTGGGATTTTCAATAAATCCGAATTTAATATATTCCGCAGAGTATTGCCGTCTCTTCTTTTTTACTTCCGACATTGTTTTGTTTTAAGAAATACGTAAGTGTTGAAATCAAGTACTGCTTATCTATTATGCGCGAAACCGCAAATGAAAATAAATTAAATTTACGTCGTTTATATAGGATTGCATAAGCAGCACGCACCAACAGGAATAAGACAAACGTGCATAAACTCGTTTATCTCATTCGACGCCCAATCGTACTCGACAAGCAAGAACAAGTATTATAGAACCAGCCGATTGGTATAGGAATGTACAATTCGGATTATTTAACAAAAAAAAACATGTTAAAACATGATTGCCCGCGGTCTATTATATCAAACCGAGTTTGAGCTATATCTTAATTAATATTAGTTGATGTTCACAAGATGTAGTCGAGAGTCGAGAGCTCAGTCGGTGTCTAAGAGTCTTCCTAGCTAGGTAGATGAAATTATAAATCGACCCCAAAGCCCTACACAATGCCCCCTTTTTTTTTCTGGGTCTCTTACCGCCCCCCTTTAGGCCTGCAGCGCCCACAAGGGGGCATTATCGCCCACGTTGGGAAAGACTGGTTTAGACTGTAGCCGACCTCAACATAAGTAGTCAATAAAAGGCTCGCCTAATGATGACGACTTAGTTCAGATATTAATGGAGTTCTGTCCATAGTCAAATATCGCTTGTGATGGTGAGTACGTTTACTAGTGTGCGTTTGGATCGTTTGTTTTTTTAAAACAGTGGTTTGTTTTGATGCAACGGCGATGTTTTAACATTCCTTTTGCATTCTGTTTTGCTGTTTCCTAGGGTTGCCATCCGTCCGCTTATATTATACCATACTTCCAGTCGGGAAATTTACCAATTGCAAATCATATTGATGATGAGATATTTTCATTGTTTGTTTACGACGTACAATTGTTGCCCCAACTCCTCCCGTGGATGTCTTAAAAAGGCGGGAAACCAGAGGGATGGGCAGCAGCGACCATACTGTGGAATAGCAGCCATTCTTCGCTCGCCGATCCGCCTGTTATGAGTAGTAGTAGTGGCAATCCCCCTACAAAATGACGAGACCTGACAGACATGTCAGCGGTCGTTCAGCGTTGGACGAATTTTGGATGATATAATGATGACGATGACCTGTTCCTGTTTTACATCCAAAGCACTAACTTACTAACTTTAAAACTAGCTTTAAGTAGAATCATATAAATGCTTTCTAACTTCTTGAAATTCAATTTGGAAGCCGAAGATTAGAGACTTATCTAAAGGTAAATTTTACGAATGGCAACTCTTATGTATCATATTAATACCTACCTAATATTTTCAAACTAGGTACCACCTAATTTTGATGCGTACATTTTCTGTTAATACCAGCACCCCATCTCCTCCCGTGGGTGTCGTAAAAGTCGACTAAGGAATTAGCCGGAGGATGGGCAGCAGCGTCCTTCGAATACATTAACAAGTCAGCTGCGAACGCCAACCCGTCTGCCAAGCGTGGCGATTATGGCAAAACCCCTCATTGAGCCCACAGCACAGCCATATCAGTCGTTGTGGTGATCTTTGGGGGAGGCCTGTGTCCAGCAGTGGACTTCATTCGGCCGAAATGATGATGATGATATTTTTGTAAATGTTTTATATAATTAGTTCATTCCAGACTAAACTTACGGTCTGCCGTTGCTTTATTAACTTCGTATAAAAAAGCCTGATTATAAATATAATCAATTCCAGTTCGAGAAAACTAGTTTTGTTGTGTTGCCGTCTAATTTGAATTTAAATGAGTTAACGACATTTAAGATTTATAGTTAAAATGTAACGTATTTTTAACTAATTATATTTGTGTTGTTTTGGCATGTCTGTTTGTAAATCCGGATTAATGCCCACGTTATAATCTGATTTTAATGTGTGCTATTAATGGATCGCTTTGTATTTCTGATGTTCGTATTCCTTATGAGTATTAACCAAGATACTTAAGAATTATGTGATAAGCATTTCTCAAAGCTTATTATAAGCCTGCTGCAGGATCTGTCATGATTTGGAAGTGGGTAAAAAGCTTCATAGTTTAGTTTTTACAATCGCAGCTTTCTGACACATTCTGTCTCTGAGCCCCAGGGCAAGAATTTTAGGTTAACATTTTGGTAAATCGGTTCGTGTAAAGGCTAACCGATTGGCTGTCTGCGCTACAGGTCACAATTGGGGCAAATGATGAAATGACAAAACACTTTCAAACGGATTACATCGCGTATATTATAGAAATTTTTTTTCCTGACGTTTAGAACATTTTGTATCATTTCTGGTCGCGGGATGACTAATGTGACAGGCGTTGTAACAGATTTAAAGTATTTTTATTTCATCTGCCGTACAATTGTAATCAGTAATTGTTTCGATGCACGCAGTATTCATTCACAGTATGTATGGATGTATCGGCCATTCATACGACCACTGCTGAACAAAGGCCTCCCCCATAGATTTTCACAACTGTGTCATCATTCTGGGGGGTATTTGCCAATACTCACCACGCTTGGCAGGCGGGTTGGTGAGCGCAGTATGGCTGCCGATTCACAGAAGGGACGCTGCTGCCCATCCCTCTGGTTTAGATTCCCTATATTCTTAGGTGCTATATTCTTAATCCGGATACCACACGGTTTATTCATTCATTCACAGTGTCATGACGTGATTTAATGTAATATGTTGTTTGGGACTTTATTATTTAAATAACCGGATTCCAAACTGGTGGTAACTGCCAACTATCTTCTGTATTGAAATTAGGATGTTTATCAATTCCAATAGTCTCACGAAACATTCTTGGTACAAATCGTTCTTTCGCGAGGACTTAAAGTTGATCAAATCGAAAAAAAAATGGTTTGTTTAAGGCGTGTTCACACATGCTGACTTTGTGGAGCATATATGTTTGTTGTCAGCTATGTTATTTTATTCTGTTGGCTTTACGATTTATTTGCCCTATGTAGACCTTGTAGACCTTTGCATCTTGTAAAGGAATGTGACAATGTATCGATTTGAGAAAGTGGCTGATTTTATGCGGCTTGAAGTAGGTAAAACAGAGATCTGTAATATTATTCTAAATATAAATTCTTTAAGTGTTTTATTGTAGTGTGTAATAGTCGCGAGAACCTAAGACATTAATGTAGTTGTTGTAGTCTTGGACGTATACCGGGTGAAGTACCAGCTTTGTCATGAGATGTCTCTGCTACACGTCACTGCGAATTATCTCGGCCATAATCCCTTCGTGATCATTTTGTAAGTAAATGTGCAAAAGTAAAACTTTAATGCTGTGGTTTGGTACTTAAATACATAAGATTGCATCAAAATTATTAATTGTATTTGTAATCTGGTGAAAGCGTTTAATTACGTTATTTAAATCCAGTACGCAAACATATATACATTATAGCGTAGTTGTTCCAGGTCTGAATATTAGAGAATATAAGCCTTATACTATGTAAACTGTACCCACGACGATAGGAAAAATACTAGTGGGATGGGAGTGGGTGAATTGTGTGTGGAATATGTGTCCGTAAACGCAACCACGACACGGAGAAATCCTAGTCCACACTGCCTATGTCCTAGGCAATGAAAAAATAAACAAGATCCGTATAAAACTCGACTCAAAATCCGCATTCACTTTCAATTATGACGGTAACAAATGACTCTCGCCTCTTCAACAGCATAATATTATACTCAAAAACATATACATTATGCTAAGCGCAAGCGATTGTCGGTGACTAGCATTCTCTACACCCACGACCATTTAGTAAATCTCTGACTCACTGGGATTTAAGATTTGAAAGTCGGTCAGTCGAAATGTTGTTTGGTAATATTAAAACCCGAGCACCTGTCCAGGAGACTAGAAGCAGCGGAGTATAGCCCCCAGCTTCAATAACCTTATCGAATCTGAAGTTCTGCTGGCAATTTTGTCCGTAGTTTTATATCTTACAACAATAGTAAAAATAATTTTCCGTGTGGTGTCCGGATTAAGAATATAGCACCACTCCATCTCCTCCCGTGACGGTAAAAGGCGACGACTCTAAACCAGAGGGATGGGCAGCAGGGTCCCTTCTGTGGAACAACAGCCAGTCTGCGCTCACCAACCCGACTGCCAAAGCGTGGTGACTAGTGGCAAATTTCCCCCAAAATGACGACAACCTGCATGTAGCCGGTCATTGAGCAGTGGACTTCTTTTGGCTGATATGATTATTATGATTATGATGACGAACTCTTCCTATTTTACATCCAAAGCACTTTTTAAAAACTAGTTTTAAGCAAAATTATACAGGGTTTTGAACTTTATAAAATTCAATTTGAGAGACCAAGGCTATGAGACATTTCTAAAGGTAGATTTTACGAATAGCAACACTAATATTATTACTCAAAATGATTGGTCCTGAGAAATTTATAGGGGAGGCCTTTGTTCAGCAGTGGATGTCCTGTGGCTGATATGATGATGATGACAAAAATAGTGAACTTTATTTTAAGGGGACAATATAGTAGGCTATAAGGTCCCCAAAATTAAACATTAACCAAAAATTTTAATTTCAATAATTTTTTTGTGATAAATAATATTTGGCTACCAAAAGTATATTGTTCCGTTTTATTTCGTAAACGGGCACAAATAAAAAAAACACGTACCGCTGTGATGAAATAGTGAAAAAAGATTTTATTTTGTGCTCACAATTTAATATTATAACTTTATTTCTAAATAAAATAAAAAAGTAATAAATGCCAATAATAACATTTTTTTAAATAATCACGATTTCTAAATTGCCTACTGTTTGTCCCCTTGAAATAAAATTCACAATTTTTGTATATAATTGACTAGCTACCCGCCCCGGCTGCGCACGGATGGATATATTCGTGTGCCATAGTCTCGTTGGAGGCCGTCCCACGCTCCAATTTGCGGTGCGTGGTCTCTACTCGAAAACCTTTTTGCCTCAACGGCCATCAATTCTACGAGCTATGTGCCCTGCCCCTTGTCACTACAGCTTACTAATCGTTTCCGCTATGTGAGCAACTTTAGTTCTTCTACGGATCTCGTCATTTCTGATTCGATCTCGTAGAAAAATACCAAGCCTAGCTCTCTCCATAGCTCGCTGAGTGGCCTTGAGCTTTCTTATGAGGCCCATGGTGAGTGACCACGTCTCTGTTCTATATATCATCACTGGTAACACACACTGGTTATAGACTTGCGTCTTGAGGCATTGCGGTATTGTTGACGAAAAGACTGCGAAGTTTCCCCAACGTTGTCCAGCCGAGACGGATTCGACGATTGACCTCTTTCTCGACGTTGGACCTACCTAAGTTTTTGGTAGGAAGTCGGGCGTCTCAAATCATTAAGCGGGCTATATATTAAGTGGCGTTTCAATATTCGGCCGTAAGTTCATTAAGCGGTTGTAAATTAGGACCACGTGTCAATTTGAGGATACTGTGTCGGTTTCCTAACGCTTGCCCCTGAAGTAATTAACACGCGTGGATTACTGTTCTTAGAGGCTTAATTGTGTACCCCCATTAGTAATGTAAAATCCAATTTAAGGTAAAATAATAGCATGGCTTAGAACTACTTGTTAGTGTGTCATGATCATCATCATATCAGCCGAAGAACATCCACTTCTGAACAAAAGCCTCCCCCATAGATCCACAACAATTGTGTTGTCATTTTGGGGGGAATTCGCCAGTACCCACCACGCTTGGCAGGCGGGTTGGTGTCGGGGGTAACCGCTTTACAATCACCCTCTCCGAGATGTGCCGATAGGCGTAACACCAGTGGGTGACTCTAAATACTCATATTATAATAAGAAGTTAAATCGTACACACTTATTTCCGCCCTGCGTGGCTATGCGGTAAGAGCTCAAGCAAACTCACTTATCCGCGGTGAAATCTATAATATCGTACTGATTTTACTACTTTTCACTACGGATTCTTATGTGGGTTTGCTTCACTTCTGAATCCGCAATAAATTCTTTAATTTCATATTGTTTTTACTACTTTTCAGTGCGGAATATAAAGTGAATTTGTTAGCGAGTTCTAACATAATAGCATTGTGGTCGCTAAGTTACTTGGGGTCGCGCAATATGAAATATTAAAGGTTTTGGAAAAAGGGTTTTACCGTCAGCCAGACACGAACCCTGCATGTTACCCAAAGTGCTTATTAGTACGCACCGGCTTCCAAACTCCCTTAGTCGCCTTCTCCAACACTAACGGGATTTCATGGGGCAGCCCTTTTCATGAGCGTAGCTACACGTAAGTTAAATCGAAGGTATACACTAAATTGTCCGTATAAAGAATATAGAACAACTCCATGGAATGGGCAGCAGCGTCCCTTCTGAGAAACGGTAGCCATACTGCGCTCACCAACCCGCCTGCAAAGCGTGGTGAGTATTGGCAAATAACCCCCAAAATGGTGACACAGTTGTGAAAATCTATGGGTTAGGCCTTCGTTCAACAGTGGACGGATAATTGGCCGATATGAAGAAGTGGCTGACACAGTCGACCGCTGCGCTCCGGGTCGCGGGTTCGATTACCGCACGGAACAAATATTTGTATGATCTGTAGGTAGTTGCTTCAGGTCTGGGTGTATTGTGTGTGAAATTTGTGTCTGTGACGACCCACTGACCCACGACACAGGAGAAATCCTAGTGTGGGGCAACGTTTTATTAAAAATAGCCCGCTTCGATAGGCGTAAATTATATTATATTCATATCTTCTGCACCCTGCAAGAGATATCGAAATGATACAGGGTTAAAATTCCAGTCCCCTAAAATTTTGTTTGAAATCCGTTGAGTTGTTTCAAAACCAAAATTCCGCCCCAAATGACTATATAATTGTGGATATCTAAGGGGTAGATTTTTGTTCAGCAGTGGACGTTCTTTGGCTGAAATGCATGTATGCCCCAATTAGCACAACGCAGACCCAGATTGGTCATTGTGGCGTTCTTTAGGGGGGGCGACTTCCAGCTGTGGACGGTTTTCGCCAGAAATAATGATGAAAATAGTACCTAATGTTTACGTGATTATTACACATTATAATAAAACACTTTTAAATGAACATCTTCCTGCAACCACGAACCCTGCAAACTGTTCGAAACGTTAGGAAAAACAAAACTATAATATACGCGATACGATCCGTTTCATCATTTCGGCCGAATGAAGTCCACTGCTGGACACAGGCCTCCCGCAAAGATCATCACAACGACCGATATGGGTGTGTTGTGGGCTCATTGAGGGGTTTTGCCATAATCGCCACGCTTGGCGATCGCAGTTGAGTTGATAATGTACTCGAAGGACGCTGCTGCCCATCCTCCGGCTAATCCCTTAGTCGACTTTTACGACACACACGGGAGGAGATGGGATGGTGGTATTCTGAGGCGGCACACGATCCGTTTAAGTGTTTTATTATACTGGTAAAGATTTAACACTAAATCAATACAATTAAACTTTTACACTCATAACAATGAAATTTATTGTCAAAAATATAATCCAACAACATCACATACTAAATCGTTATCATTATCTTATTGGCGTCATACTAAACACCCACGGGAGGAGATGGGGTGGCGGTATTCTGAGCCGGCACCACGCGATCCGTTTCAATCATCAATCATTTCGGCCGAATGAAGTCCACTGCTGGAATCAGGCCTCCCGCAAACCCTCCACCACAATGACCGATATGGGTGTGTTATGGGCTCATTGGGAGGTTTTGCCATAATCGCCACGCTTGGCAGACGGGTTTTGCGATCGCAGTTGAGTTGCTAATGTACTCGAAGGTCGCTGCTGCCCATCCTCCGGCTAATCCCTTAGTCGACTTTTACGACACCCACGGAAGGAGATGGGGTGGTGGTATTCTGAGCCGGCAATGAGTTATATTGGTGAAGATTTAACGCTAAATCAATACAATGAAACCTTTACACTCGTAACAATGAAATTTATTGTCAAAAATATACTCCAACATCATCACGTACTAAATCGTTATCATTATCTTATCAGCAAAGATATAGCGTAACACATTGTGTACTGCTTTTATTTACCGGTTCATTACCACATAGATTATCGTTCGGAACCGAAAATTGTGTTTTCTTAATGGGTCGAGGTTGTATTCGTGAGAAGTTTGTCACCATATCAGCCAAGGGACGACCACTACGTTTACACATGTCCATAATTGTGTCGGCATTTTGGTGGGAATTTGCCAGTTCACCACGCTTGGCAGGCGGGTTGGTGAGCGCAGTATGGCTACTGTTACACAGAAGGGACGCTGCTGCCTATCCCACAATTTTAGAGGTCCATAGGTGCTTTTTACGACATCCACAGAGATGCTATATTGTTGTAGTGGTTGTGCTATATTCTTAATCACCACACCGAAAAGTTTGTAGTTTGATTGTTATTTGGAAATATCTAGGTCTGTTATTTTCAAAGCTATTATAATATTATATACATATGCTATAATATTTAGGATAGTATACATTATGTATCTGTATACATCATTTAGTAATATCATTATGTATCCGTATACATAATTTTGTAATATCATTATGTATCTGTGTGCACCATTGACTGCCGCATAGTGTCCATTTTAGTTCTTTTTTCCACCCTGAGCTGCCTGGAAGCCTGGAAGTCGCTGAGTATCTACGATAAGGCCGCCCCCTAAAATATACCGAATTTATTGATTGGTGTACAATAAAGAGTGTACAAAAAATAAAAATAAAGATTCTAACAAGTTTGACTTCCCTGAAATATAAACATAAATTAAATCGTGCACACTTATACCAGCAATTATTTGCTAATTCGTAGCCGGGTGCCTTATAGGACTTACGCTATGCGATACTGTTAAGTATGTAAGTATGTTAAATTGGATTTAACATTACTAATGAAGGTTGACAATTACACTAGGACAGCCTCGTGTCTTTCTCTAGAAGATGCGATCGTTTTTTTCTTTTCTTGCATTACATGCTACTATCATGATATATACAATAATAGCATTTTGAATTCAAAAGGTCTTTACACCGCCTCAAACTCCACTTGATTGTATTGACCCCAAGACATTAGAACGAATCGGTTAATTAGTGCAATCAACATGCCAGTTGTTATGCCACTTACAAAATGGCGCATACCCCTGAAACTATAGCCTTTATTGGTGGAACAAGAAGTTGAAATTTAAATCAATTAAAAAAAATATGTTTGTTTACTTCTGATACGCGCAATCTTAGTTGGCCGAAATGAAGTTAGGACTCGAAACTATCGCACATTTTAAGTTTGCGCGCATTGTAAGGAGTTTCAATTATCATCGTCTTTGACTTTTTCTAGTCTTCTAGCCCTTTTGGCTGACCGGCGGATATGTGCGCTGCACCTTTGCAAGTCATTAAAAAAAGTAATATTAGTTGTCAATTATCTAGTCCAAGGAAAATTTATTCCTTCCGCTTATTTGTAGCTGAAGGGTTAATATCCCTTATGAGTAATTATGTCCGCCTGAATCGTAATGTTATTTGATCTTCAGTATTTTTGTTACATATGACATTATTTTTGTCAATTCTCTTAAATTCCTTTACTATACTCTACCCGCATACCGAAAATTATGATCTTTTTTCGATCTTCTGAGACAATATTTTATCTGTAACCTTCTTTCATAGTCAGGAGATTTTTACGACTTGAGTGGGAAGGCAAGCTGCCAATAAAGGAAGTTTTAGTAGATTTTCTTTCATTATGAATTCAACTTCAAACATCAACACGATAATATGGCATATTAGTAAATACCAAAGACACAAAGGAAATCTTTTACACCTACCATTAGGGATCGCCGGAAGGAAGGAGAAATAAAGATTGCTATTCTAGTTTTGAAATCAGAACAGGATAATATATTTTTGAATGTGAAAATATTATGGCCTACTACCGCTAGTAGATGATGTCTTTATTCTACTTTCAAAACTTCTGTGACCTTAGAAATGAAATATCGTTCATTTGAACAAATGAGTCCGTTAGATGTCCACAATTGATGCGTAATTTAAAGCATACTCTGGTACAAAGCACATCGGTACATTTAGAGTCTAATTTGTAGTCAAGTTTGGATGTGTCCACAGAACTTTGAAACCGGTACGTCCCGCGCAAGTTGGGCCACCTTGCAACGCTACCTACCGTTCACAAACAGGTTGACTCTGCCATTTATAGAGACATACAAAACGACAAACTCAAATTACATTAGAACGTGCTTCGTCTGAACCGAATCGCTCGTTCCAATCTAATTTGTTCCTCGTTCCAACTATCCCTTTAATAAAACAATGTAAACATGCAATGGATCTTTTCACGCAACATATGTTACTGTTGCTGACAGTTTTCTCGTAATGTATGTAGATATTTGCAGCCCAGGAGCCAACAAAGTATGCGCAATCGGATAAACTTCAGGTAGACTATTAGTCATGTCGCGAGCTGGGCATGCCGGGAGTTATCAGATGGATTTTGCTTTACTATTATTCAGAATGTTAAACTTGTTTGAAAGCGAAGCTTAGATGTTTGGTGGAAAATCATTACTAATATTTTTTTTGAAATTAACGTTCTCAAGAAAATAGTTTTTTTCTGAAACGTTTCTTCTATACTTTCATTAATTTCCAAAAAAAAGAATAGATTTGTGGGCTACACATTACTAGTATTCCTGTTAACCCCTTTTTTTCGTGGGGAAATCCTCATGGACTTAAACTGCCTTGGGAAGGCGCATTCCCGGACTCAAACTAAGCTTGTTATGCTTGTGTTAGTACTAACTTGTAATACGACAAGAGTGCCCCTGCACTCACGGACACAATCTCTCGTTCGGCAGTCCAACTCCTTGATCCATTTCCATTGGGGTTCTATTATATTTATCTGAGATCTTCGTAAGAGGTAACTTAAGGAGTTATGAAGAAGGTAACTTACGGAAGTATGCACTGGTACCGAAGAAATCAATCAACACTTCAAGTACTATCAAGCATCACTAAATTGTAAATGGTTTACGATGGTTGGTCGGAGGAACTTGATCGTCGGTCCTCGTATACTGAAGATGGCAAATCTTCCTCCAAGAAACTGATAAGTTTTATTTTTGTTGGGCTTCTCCCATATATTTCTTGGAAATCTGGATGCTTAACCGGTCATTTCTGGCTAAGCCAAAAAAAGAGGCCTCCGGGCTTTAAATTAATATTAAAAACTAAGCAACTTGTGCTAAGGGCGCCCCCTGCGGGACACGGACCTCGGCTTAGAGTGTTGCGGGGGATAACAAGCTATTGTTTTGGGGACAGCTGGATCGGTATTATTTATAATGTATTAGTACATTTAAAACTACAGGCTCGGCACAGGCAAGCAAGAGACGGGGGCGAGAAGTAGTAACTTGAACGGGAAGGTGACGCGGCGATAGGCCTCCGCGACGTCGGTGAGGTGGGTATCCTCGGCGGCGAGGGCGAGGGTCGGGGAAACTGATAGCTTGTTTATTGTATTATTTATAAGACTCGGACAATCTCTTATCAATATAAACGAATATAAACAAAACCGGACCATAACTTGAGCTACGTTAGTCGAGATTAGCAACTAGGTCAATGCAGTACGAACGCAATTTGCATTTCTCAAGGAGATAGATAGTTTTCGTTGTATGTAATTGAACGCCCACTGATATAAGCGCATAATCTTTCAGTGAGGACTACCCACCTGCGTTGCGTAAGTTGACGTACTGGTTTCCATGTTGCCCTAATTAGAACCTTTAGAGTAATAAATTAGTACTATTTATTATATTATTCTTAAAAGATAAAGATAAAAATATTATTTATCCTAAAGAACCGTTTACAGGCACTTATGAATAATAAAGATTTTAGTTGCCGCGTTCCAAGGTGTGGATTTCCTATCGAAAACGGGCAAGACTCCATGGTTACTCTTTTAAAATCATAATAATTGTTACGATATACGATATTTTTTACTACATTTTTATCAAAATAATGATAATGTGAGGACAATTTTTGTTATTTTTTTTTATTGGTGCCCAGTGGAAATTCTTCATGAACTTCCTTCGCCCCGGGGAAGGACGAATGGGTATGCCGGACTCCTACCGGCTAAAACCACTGGAGCGGTCATCTTCGCCACCTAAGAGAGGCTCCAGGTCCTCGTATGATCATACTAGAGCCGCCCACTGGTGCCACGCCTATTGGCACATCTCGGAGAGGGTGACTGTAAAGCGGTCACCCCCCCAGGGGGATTGTAAAGGATCCCCCAAAGCGTCCTACGGCAGCGCGTGACCACATGCGTGCTACCGTCTTCTCTTGGGTCGCTTGGTGTGGGCACGCAGATTCCCCAATCTACGCACCCGTGAACCCAGAGGTCCCCCACCTTATAGCAATGGCAGGGGTTTTCAGGCGTATCGGAATTAGGCGCCAGGGCGGTTGTTACCCCGGCTCTCCCGATCCCGCTCTGCGGTCTCCTTCTGGAGCATGACGCTCTCACAGAAGGAGACCACTGCATTCCAGTTTTCGTGCTCTGCCAACATAGCTGATACTACTGCTGGCAGAGAGAGATCTTGTCCGATCTGATCGACCAGGATCCGCCGCTATGTGAGGACAATCTAGGAGAAAAGACTTAAATTCTTAAAGAGTCTACACTAAACAAGCCTGATATTAATATTTACTGAGGTTTATGATTAAATTTCCGTGTGGTGTCCAGATTAAGAATATAGCACCACTCCATCTCCTCCCGTGGATGTCGTAAAAGGCGACTAAGGGAATCGAAACCAGAGGGATGGGCAGCAGCGTCCCTTCTGTGAAACGGTAGCCATACTGCGCTCAACGACCCGCCTGCCAAGCGTGGTGAGTATTGGCAAATACCCCCAAATGATGACACAGTTGTGGTAATCTGCCAAGCCCAACAAACAACACTCGTTCACGAGCATGATGCATGCATCAGCGTCGCTCAGCTTAACTATATTGTATGTAGGGAAACTAAGCGACCCGATGCATGACGCCACCGTCAGCAAGACAGTTGACTGAGCATGACACACCTAAACTGCTAGACAACTAACACATCAATTAAACGAAATAAATGGATAACCCACATGGTCCTCCAACTTTTCTTTTTATTGGGTACAGTGGAAACTCGTCATGATCTTCCTCCGCCCCGGGGAAGGACGAAGGGGCATGCCAGTCTCCTATCGGCTAAAACCACTGGGGCGGTCATCTTCGGCACCGAAGGGGGGTCCAGGTCCTCGTATGATCACACTAGAGCAATAGTCCTCGCACTTACACTATCAAATATAGATGAAGTGTAATATATAAAAGCAAACAAGTATTTTTTTAATTATACTACAGGATACAGTAAACACTCGTGGAGAGCAAGTCATGAACCATTTGTATGAGTTGTAGGAACAGTGGGCTGTGGCTGTTCAATGTTCACAGCCAATGAGTAATGAACGGTCATATATAGGTATGTTGAAATAATCACCACGCTTGGTAGGCGGATTGGTGATCGCAGTATGTTGTTATTAGCATACGAGAGGATGTTGCTCCCCATATACGATCTATGGGCTGATTTTACTGCTAGAAACTTGACTTACCACTTCAGGATTTCATCAGTTTCTTCAGTAAGATTTAGTTGATGTAACCAACTCTAGTATACTCTATTTCAAGTCTACCGCACCGTGTGAATGCCCGCAACGAATGCGCAGTCGTGAAGCATGTTCAATTCAATCAACACGATTGGTGCTGTGAGAGCGATGCACTTTGCGTACTTGTACAATGTTGGACAATGTGCACTCTTGAATGATTATTGGCGTTTATTTGATTTTAATCGGACCAAATGTCGGCCATAATTGAATGTTTTGTTTGGAGTATAAATTCAATTAAGTGTTCCTGCTCAATTGTAGGAGTCAAATGAGTGCACGACCCATTTCTACCGCCGTTATGGCTACTGTGAACTGGAGAGATAAAGAGAGGAAGCAAAAGCGTGTGGTCTCCGCATTAAGTATATAGCACTACTCTATCTCGTCCCGTAGGTGTCGTGAAAGCCGACTAAGAGACTAGACCAGAGAAATGGACAGCAGCGTCTGCCAAGCGTGGTGTACACTGGGGATATCCCCCCAATGACGACACACACACACGAAATCTATGGAGCAGGCCTTTTTTCAGCTGTGGACGTCCTTTGGCTAATATGATGATGAGCAAGAGCGGGTCTAAAAATTACGTAGTAATCCAAAATACCGTTATGCCATGTCTTTCCATGTATCTATCACACATATATGCGTTTGGAGCGAACGTCTAACCCTAGTTGAAAGCCTCGGTTCCAGTATTAAAAAATGAATTGTTTTCCTGGTAGCTCATATTTCATATTCCACACCACGAATGCGAAGCAGAGAGGTAGTATTTTATCATCGACAGAAAAATGAATCATTTCAGTTCTTCTACCTACTTCGTCAGTATTAATTAGATTATTTCAAGAACTTAAATTAGTTACATTTATGCATTACGGGGCTTAAGTTCTGTTAGGAAGAAGTAAGCAGAATCGGCACTCAAGAAAGTTATTTTTGTATTTGTTTGTTAAGATGAACGATTTACAATGAAACGATAAGCATCACCGTTTCCACAGCATTTCAGGTCAGAAAATTAAATGAATACGCATTCAAATATGTTCAATATTCATAATTCATATCATGCTAAAAGTCCAAGCAGGACGAGAACGCCGAAAATTTAAGCATTTTATCAAGGAATTAAATGCTTGTGCCATGTTCTATGAGCGGCAGTGCTGGATATTGATCGGTATGTGTCACGCATTCAAGCTTATCGAGGCTACAGAGGCGAACACTAATAACATTTAGGGACATGGGTTGATAGGTTGGTAACCCTGCTAAACTATCTCATAAGGTATACGCTAAGGCTCCGTCTAGTTAATACTCAGTCTACGTTATTTTACTTCATCTCTTTGACACTGGCAGTGCATTGTTCTCACAAATTAGTGTCTATGGTGTTTCTTATTGGTTCTTCTTGGAACTGTGGAACTGCATTATGTCTATTCATAGGTGCCTTTAAATGGTTTATATCAATAAAAATCTTCTGTGTTTGAATTTAAGTTGTTGTTTTGATTAGTTTTGCGACGCTGTCTGGCGTTCGAAGGTGTGTGTTTTTTGACAAGAAGTTACTTAGAAAGATATTGCCTGTTTTTCCGAAGGATTACACAAATTCAATGAGAAGGTTATGAATAAAAGACTTCATGAAGTGTGGGTAAATTTCAACTGACTTCGAAACCAGCAGCGAATGGTTTGCCACGGCCGCCGCCACCGCGCCGGCCCACTACTGTAGTTATTCTAGCGCGTGCGACGGATATAGTAACCGGCATCAAATTTGAGCCCTGATCTTCCCCCTTCCCCTGCACAGAAGTGATTTTTGGGTCTGTTTGGCGGTATGAAACTGCGCAAATAGATGCCCACTCTGAAATGCAACGCGACACCAATCGTACAATGTACGAGATGTCGTTCTTGTCGTGTCTTGAATTTTATTAGTCCCAGTCTTGCGACATATGAGGAATTTCTCATCGAAATCCTGTTAGTCCTGTTAAAACTTTAAGTCCAACAGTCGCTGCGTCCAAAACTGAAGCATAACAGACTCGTAAGAACGTAATCGCGCACTCAACCGATAATTCTGTTATTTAGGTTCGCGAAATTGCTAACTGAAGCACCACTCGATGCCGACACATGAGCTCTTGAGAATCACTGTGAGAATTTTCATAATGCCTTTTCGGCTGAGTGTCTATTTTGTAACGATAATGAATTTGCTTTAGTAATTATGAAACTTTCGCGAATAGACCCGGCATTGTCTGAAAATAGTGAATTTGTATGTTTTGGTAAAAGTTAAGTTGATGATTTTGCCGTGTGTTGTCCAGATTAAGAATATAGAACCTTTCTTTCTCAGCCCGTGAATGTTGTAAAAGGTGACGAAAGGACTCTAAACCAGAGGGATGGGCAGCAGTACCCTTCTGTGGAACTGCAGCCATTCTGCGCTCTCCGACCTGCCTGCCAAGCGTGGAAAATAACGACACGGTTATGAAAATCTATGGGGGGGGGAGGCCTTTGTTCAGCAGTGGACGATATTTGGCTGATACGATAAGATGGCTTGTTTTTTAAGACAATAAATATGAAGATATTCAACAAGAAAATGATGTACGAAAGGTTTTACTATCATTCGCATCAGAAAATGATTGATTAAATTTTCCTAGTCTATCGTATCAACTTATGACTGAAGTTGCCGGCAAACTTGGCCCGGCCTGACAGCCTGGTACGCAAAACATTTTAATGAACCATCGCCACGCTTAATTAAGATATCTCAGACCTCCTCCGTCTCATTCGGTCCTTATATGTTCGGATAGATTTCCAGTTTTATATCTAGGTTTAATTGTGTTCTAGATTGCACCGTAGCTTGGTTTGATATTTATACCTTTTTAAAGTGACTGAATAATGACTAGATGTTGCACATTTTGCATAAAAAATAATTAAAATAAAAACCGTACAAATGGTCATAAACATTTACTTATGATTTTGTCCCTAACCGATTAAATTATTTTGTGCCGTGGCTTTGAAACATTAGTTGTGGCTCTCAGGGTGCGTTCCGGTAACATTCCATTAAATACATTTTACCATATGATGGGTGTTAAGCCGTCGGCTTTGTGTGACATGTGTCAGTGCAATGAGGACATAGTGCATTTGATAATGGAATGTGATCGATATCGGGACCAGAGGATGAGATTGATGTCAGATATTAGTTTACAGTTTCTTTATTTTTTTACTAGTGGGCCAGTTAAATGTATTCTAAGGCCATTGTCTAACGAATGCTAGCGTTTTCTTTTCTTGAGAATGTGTTTGAAGTAGGGTTATGAAAGGATAGGGTAGACGGAATGTCATTATGTGTGAGTAAGTGCTGGTATAGTGTGATGATTATTGTAACTGCGACTTACATGTTATATTATAAATGATCCCCATGACGCTGGTATAGTCACCTAGAGTGTATTGAAGCCTCAAGGTTTTTATTAAAAACATCTCTACGAAAGCTTGAAAAAGTACCTGTTAGAACATTTTTTTTAATACTATATCCAAGAAATATGAATCATCGACAAAAACGCGTATTCAATTTTTCATTTTTTTTTTCATTTTCATTTGTTTATTTGTTAAAACACGTGTTAGTTTTACAATCAGGTCACATTAATTGAAGAAAATATAAAAAGTGCCAACATGTTTTGCCTAAAAAGGCGTACAAATGTAAATTTACAAAATCATTTTATGTTACTTGTTTGAATAATAAGATACCTAATAAAACATATGTCTGAAAGTCTGGTGATCTAATTAATAGCAAGATAAAAATAGTAGACCCTCAATATAAAAATGTCATATGTCAAAATGTAAAAAAAGAAAATGCATGTCAAATAACAAGAAATACTTAAAAATACTAATTATAATACGTCATTTAAATAATCATTGATATTATAGTAGCATTTAGCACGTAACAATTCCTTCATGGCTTTAGTGAAAATGCTCGTATTTAAATCTTTATAGCACTTCGGTATCTTATTGTAGATTTTTGGAGCCATGCAGAATATACTCTTTCCCATGAGGGCTGTTTTTGCATGATGTATACGAAGCCTACTGCTGTCACGCTGGCTTCTAATGGCACCATCAGATAGCCGTGAGAACAGTTGAGGGTTCGTTTTCACAAATAAGGCCATTTCAAATATGTAGAGGGACGGAAGCGAGAGAATGTTATGTTTTATAAAATATGGCTTACAGCTATCGGTCGTTTTGAGTCCAAACATAGACCTTATACACCGCTTTTGCATTTTAAAAATAAATTCCTTGTCTGCTGAGTTTCCCCAAAAAATTATGCCATATCTAAGAATGGATGCGACAAGTCCATGATAAGCAGTAAGTAATGCATCCGTATTGACAACTGGAGTGAGTTTAAAAAGTGCGTAAGCAGAACTGCTAACTTTTTTGCAAAGACCTTCAATGTGAGCTTTCCAATCAAGTTTGTTGTCTATAGTTAGCCCTAGAAATTTTGCAGTGTCTGCTACACATATGATGTGATTGTTATAGGTTAAATTAATTTTATTTGTCATTGGTAACCGTTGGCTAAAGTGCATTATTTGAGTTTTGTCTAAATTGATTTTTAAATTATTATTATCAAGCCAGGTAATAATCGATGTCAAGGAGTTATTAATGTCAGATTCATAAATGTCAATTTTCTTACAACCTATTGTCACAGTGCTATCATCTGCAAAAAGAGTCATAGGGTGGTTGACTGATTTCGGAAAGTCGTTTATATACATAATAAATAATAGGGGGCCCAAGACGCTACCCTGTGGCACTCCAAATTTTACTAAACGTTCCTGAGACAAATATGTAGTCTCTTTTTTAGTGTCATCTATTCTAGCGATTGCCGTGAGTTGTCTTCTATTGGATAAATACGATTGAATTAATTTCAGAATATTCCCTCTGATGCCATATGCGTCAAGTTTATTCATTAAAATAGTGTGGTCAACATAATCGAAGGCTTGCGTCATATCGCAGTACACAGCGCAAACGGGAGTCCTTTTATCAACATTTAGCATCACTGTGTACAAAAAATCATAAACGGCCATATTTACCGTTTTGTTTTGTCTGAAGCCTTTCTGTTCCTTACAAATAATGTAATTTTTTTCAATATATGTGTATATTTGCTTATAAATATACTTTTCAAAAATTTTTGATATAATGGGAATAAGCGCAATTGGTCTATAATTGTGCATTAGATCTTGATTTCCTTTCTTAAATAGTGGTTTAACTACTGATGTCTTCAGACCATCGGGAAAAACACCGGTGCTGATACAAAGATTGATAATATGGCTCAAATGATTGCAGATAATGTCACCGACAGATTTAATTATTTTTGTCGAGATTCCATCATAACCTACACTATTAGTATTTTTAAGTTGCTTTATAATATTTAATACATCAGACGGTAAACTTGGAGCCATGAATATTGATTTTTGTCTATTTAAAATGTTTGATGTAACCTTTTTTCCTGATTTATGTATCGGAATAACTCTGTCTATGAAATAATTGTTGAATTTATTTGCTATAAGTTCCGGATTAGTCACTGTTTCATTATTGACTTTGATTTTAAGTAGATAATTCTTAGGTTTATTAATTTTATTATTATTTATTATTTGCCATGTTAATTTAGCTTTGTTATCAGATGTTATGATTTTATAGTTATTTTGAGCCCGTTGGGTTAGTTGTATAATCTTTTTAAATAATTTTGTGTATTTAATGTAGTGTAGTTTATTGATTTGGGAAGGTTTATGTCTATATTTCCATAAAAGTTGCCTCTTTTTTTTACTACAAATTTTTACACCACGTGATATCCACTTAGCCTTTTTTCCGACTTTAATGGTACGAATTTTAAAGGGAAAACACAGATTATAGAATAACGTAAATTCCTCTATAAATAAACTGTATGCGATATTCGGGTCATCTGGATTATATACATCAGCAAAACTGAGATTTTCTATACACGATCTAAATTTTATAATATTCTCTTTCGCGTAGTCTCGCTGTGTTTTTCGCCAGTATTTAAATCGATAGGTGTCCTTTACGGGACATTTTAACAATTGAGCTGTATGATCTGATAATGCTAATTCTATCACTTCAGTCCCACATCGTTTTTGAAAATTATGTGCAAAATTGTCGATGCATGTTTGGCTTTTTAATCTCGTTGGTTCATTTATGGCTAATTTAAGATTATAGTTTAGTAACAAACAAGTAAAATCAAGGCATACATTGTTTCTTTTCATTATGTCAATATTGAAATCACCTGCTATTATTAAGTTGTTATATTTTTTTTTACTAAGATTTATTAATAATTGTTCTAGTTTTGTAAAGAAAACGTTCAAATTTTCAATTTTTGGGACCCTGTATACACAAATAATTACAATATTGTAGCTGGTGAGTTCTATTCCACAACACTCAAATAAATTTGCTGTTGACAGCTTTGTGATTTCTGGTAGTTCTCTCCACAAATGTACGTTTCTGACCAAAATACACGCACCGCCTCTCTTACTGTTGATTCTACTAAAACAGGTGGCTAAACGGTAGTTAGGAATTAGAAGATGAGCTTCATCACCTGCTGCCATAAAATGCTCTGTCACACAAAGTACATCCACGTTCAATTCCTTATCTACAATTTCCTCTAAGCAAATTGTAAGAATGTCCGATTTATTTATTAATCCTGCAATATTCTGATGTAATATAAGTAATTTCTCATTAGTCAAGAAAAAAACTACTTTCGTCTGAATTGGTGCTTAATGTAGTGTCCCAGTATTCTTGTAGTTCTTGGATATATTTGTTTAGGTCTTTGAATATTGCACGTAGGCCTTTGTGATTAATTTTTCCTGTTTTTCTATCATACAATGAATAGTCATAATATATGTTTTTATTAGAGTCTAAAATGTATGCATGTTCATATGTTGTTATGTCCAAGTATAGAAGGTTGTTAAAGTTTTCAACTCTCCCATTAAACATATATGCGTAGTCTTTACATTTAAAGGTGGGCAAACATATAATTATATTGGTGTGGATTATATTTTTTAACGTCTCACGAATCAAAATAATCTGGTCAAAGTAGTTATTTGTCACTTTGAAGTCTTCTTCGCCTATAAGTAAAATGCAGTAATCATGTTTTGTAAAAGTAGTTAATTTTTCATTTATTCCTTTAAGTAATTGTTTGTTATCTGCGTGAGGTGAAATGTGGTGGCAATATTCAAAGTTACCTTTGATTGTATTCTCAGCAATCGATAATATTCCATTAGTATTATTCGTACTTAATAAGCATATTTTATTTTTGGGCAAAATTTGTGGTTCTAGAGGCTTATTTTGTGATTTTAACGTACTTTTCTTTTGACTTATTTTTGTCGTTGTTGTCATCTGTATATCATTTGATTGTGAGGCTGATATATTTGTCATCGTTGTAGCTGTTTTATTGTGTACAGTTTCAGTTTGTGTATGCTTTGAGATTATATTTTTTTTTTTTATGTTCATTACTTGATGGGAGATGAGAGTTTTTTTGGGTGTCAATCCCCTGATTTTGGCAGGACTATATGTAATTTTCTTATACAATTCATTTTTTTTCAATAATTCTTCATTTACACTTTTTAGGTTTTGAATTTCTATAGAAAGAGATTCGATTTCTGTGTGAGCACTATGTAGTTGAGTTTTCAGTTGGCCTAATTCTTCCCTCAGTACTATGTTTTGGTCGATTTCATCATCAGACAGTTCCGGCATGCTTCTAATCGTAGTGTCTAGATATTCTGAGTTTGATTTGTTGTCGTCACTAATAGAGCCGGACTGAGCGCGATTCCGACGAAATGTAATGTTTTCCAAATAATTCATTATTTTATTGAAGTATGTCAAAAATATTTATTATGAATTATGTCAAATTAATGTTGTGAATACAACAAAAACTTTAGAAATCAAAATAACATTTTCCTAATGTGTTCGCAAATAGTAAACCGTTTCTCTTGCGGATGCGAACCCAGAGTCGCCTGAGCTTTATTGTCCAGTCAGTACGTCGTCGGACAGAGCTATTTGAACGATACGTAACTGGTTGAAATTGTCGATCTTATCAAATGTCTGAGAAATAGTTAACGTATTGTATGAGTCCAAAGTTCAAAACATATCAAAAATTTGTTAGCAGTTTACGTATACCGTCATTGGTTTTTGTGTTCAACAAAACAATAAAATAAATAAAATTAATTTGCGTCAAAAACGTGTAGACAGTTCCCATACATCGGTACTTCCGATCTACAAATAATTTGGCAACTAGCCGCGCGCGCACAAAATAGTTCAGGTATTAATAGACCAAATAAGAATGTTATCTATTCGGCCCAAGTTCGTTGACCCGGAACAGCTGTTTAATTGGGCCGCGTTATATCGCAAGAATAATAAACGCAACTTTTTTCAGCGGCGAAGAGATTTTTGTTCATCCAATATTGTAACTAAATACTTCTATGAAAATGTTTTCTAATACTCGTATAAAGTCCCCCGCCTTCATAGATTGTTTTATAGTTTTTACTTTTAACATCATCACCATATTTACGGATTAAAACAATACAAAAGTAAAGTTAATGTGCATAGGTGAGCTTAATTCAATATTAAGTTGTATAACAGCAAACCTTTGAGTGATAGAGTAATGTGACCAAATATTAATAAATATCAAAGCATCATTATAATACATAACATATTAGGTATATAAATAAAGACATACATAGAAAATATAAACATACAAAATAATATAATACATACATATTTCTAGGATGTTTCTTACAGAAATAGGCAACTTGATTTTACACAACTCTCGTTTGGGTCCTTTGATGAATTTACCATCCTTTCATATATAACAAGGCATTCCTTGAAGTGAGCTTATAATCTCTTGATGTACTTAAAATTAATATATTTCGGCATTGGATGTAACTGCGTCTGGCCGTGTGGTGTCCCGATCAAGAATATAGCACCACTCCACTTCCTCCCGTGGAAGTCGTAAAAGGCGACTAAGGGAATATAAACCTGAGGGGCGGGCAGCAGCGTTCCTTCTGTGAAACGGTAGCCATACAGCAGCCGCAACCAACCCGCCTGCCAAGCTTGGTGAGTATTGGCAAATACCCCCCAAAATGATGACACAGTTGTGGGGGAGGCCTTTGTTCACCAGTGGAAGTATAAATGGCCGATATGATGATGATGATGTTACTGCGAAACCAATTTTATACATGAGGTATGCATAAATTCCTGTTATTATAATTATTAATATTTCATCCTTTCCTTTTTTGCAGATGAACGCGACGCCATACAGAAGAAGACGTTCACAAAATGGGTCAACAAACATCTGAAAAAGGTAAATACATTTTCACCTTTAGTTTCCATTTAACTTTTTATTACTATCTACTGTCACAATTTGCTTATGGGTCAGTAAAATTTTACTAAATCAAATTTAATGAAAATCGGTATTGACAAATAGGCATTGTAAATTGATCAAGATTTCATGGTTTTACGTAATTCTAAGCCAAAATTAACCACGATACCATGAAGAAAATTTGATGTAATTAATGAGGAAATTTCATGGAACAGTTCATTAGCAGAGATATGGTTGAGCTCAGCTCGAACTTAAAATCGTTTTGTGGAACGATATAAGTTTAAAGTTGTTTTTATCGATCTTGATGTTGATTTCTGGTCTGCAAAGGCTAAAACTAAGATCAACTAGGAAGCGAACCCTAGCATTCGTAACCCCTGATTAGCTAAAAACAGCATGACTTGACGCGACAGCACCTATCGGTGGCAAATCGGCTGAAATTGAAAGGCGAGGATGCAAGTTTGTTCGTCCGATTGAGTGTGCGACAGAGATCTTCACCAGTTT
This sequence comes from Diloba caeruleocephala, assembly GCA_947459985.1. Taxonomy (NCBI): domain Eukaryota; kingdom Metazoa; phylum Arthropoda; class Insecta; order Lepidoptera; family Noctuidae; genus Diloba; species Diloba caeruleocephala. Next base: position 4,883,390 of record OX381627.1, on the reverse strand, counting down.
TATCGCTATCGACAAATACGTAGTACCAAAATGACGTTTGACTGCAGTGTCTCTGCTGTAGTGCGATAGGCTAAAACTGCTTAGTTTTGCGCTTGCGCACGGGTAACTTTTGTCACCGAAACAATTATTATTAGTTTATTAAATACTTAACTGTTGTTAATTGAAAGGAAATTATACAGTATAAGTAGTAGATCCTTTTTTGTAACACTAAGGGCGTACGCATGTAATTTTTTAACAATAACATCAAGCAGTGCGCCAGTTCACATAAGGCTCTTAAAATACTCGATTAATACTAGTGCCGATATCTCTTTTCTCTCGTTAAAAAAGCGAGTTTTAACCTAATACAGTAATCCAGTTAAAAACCCCATTTCGTCACTCTTATCAAGACCATGGGTACTTATGTATGGAAATGTCACCTCCGAACGTACGCGCGCCTCAATACATACCCATGGACTTGATAAGTGACGAAATTATCATAGTGATAAAAGTCACCCGTGCGCGCTTAGCCCCTGTGCGCCTTTTCTTTAGTAGTATGCTATAAACTGTCATACAAATTTAAAGACCTCTATACAAATCTTGGTGTTATATATTCCGTATGGTGTCCGGATTAAGAATATAGCACCACTCCATCTCTTCCCGTGGATGTCGTAAAAAGCGACTAAGGGAATCTAAACCAGAGGGATGGGCAGCAGCGTCCGTTCTGTGAAATGGTAGCCATACTGCGCTCATCAACCCGCCTGCCAAGCGTGGTGAGTATTGGCAAATACCCCCCAAAATGATGACACAGTTGTGAAAATCTATGGGGGAGGCCTTTGTTCAGCAGTGGACGTGTACATGGCTGATATGATACAAATTGCTAGCCTATGATGAAGACAGAAATCATACTTCATAAGTCAATTTATACTACTGTTAACCGTCTTGCACTGTGCTGTAGCGCCATATTTACTTAGTAAGTAAGTCGTGTGCTATAAATTGTCACTTTGGCGGACGGCAGACGTCAATATTCATTGAGTGGTCGTGAGGCGCGTATAAACGGAACGGCGGCTGAATAACGATCTGTGCCATACACGTAGATGCACTTGACTTAGTTTTGCCGTCGATTAGATTGACGTTAAGGTGTATGTATGTACCGTGTGGGAGGACTTTAACTGGTGTCCCCAATCTGCCTAGTGAGGTCACATATTGATACTTAATTTTGCCTGCTCGGTGGAAATCTTGAAGGATTTAGCAGAAGTTTTACAAATTTGAAATATGTGCAATATTTATTAATTAATACCTACGACTTCGTCGGCGAGGGAACTAAGGCGTCCAGAAGAGGCGAATTTTCCGCGAATCATTTCTCGCGTACGTTGCTTTCAGGAGGAGCGATCAACGCGTGAGCAATTGGGGACGGGGAATATTGCCGGTCTAGTTCTATTTCTTTTTTAAGTTCATTTCCGTATAATTGTCGCTCCATTTTTAACACGCTTTTATTAGCTTCACCTGTATGTATGTTTGTTTGTAACCGACTCCTTTGAGCTCGATTTTGCCCTACTTTGAACGATCAGATTTGATTCAAACTTTGCACACCTGTCAAAGGTCGATGACAATGCAATAATCCGATCAAAATATCCGATTATCCTAATTAGATTCGCCAGGATTAATTAATTTCTTTCCGCATCCTTTGCATGCGAGTAAGAGAGACAGAGCTAGTGCGCGAACTACGCATGCGTGCAGTTCCAGACTTGCTCTTTCGGGCACTCAGTTCAGCACAACCTAGCGTGTTTTTTTAGTTTTTTTAAACTAATTTTAGAATTATTGTAGACCCGCTCTGAAGTTCGCGCGTAAATTGGACGGTCCAAGAACTTGCTGGTATCTCGACTCGCGCGCGTCGGGTACTTGGAAGTCATCCTGGTTTATATCTCTGCATTTTAGAAGAACCTATTATGTACCTTCATTGCATTTTAGAATACTATTGGTTGTTACAACTGCATACTCACTTCAAACAACCATCAATCAATAGAACTTGTCGCTGTCCATTCTCGGACTCTATCTCTTCCAAGTTGGATCACAACATTATATTTCTCCACCTTCTGCATCCAATCCACGCTCCAAACAATATAGTACTAATATGCAGTATAATAATTTGTGTGCAATAAAACTTATTACAATTTATTGGAAGTCTGTCTTTATTATCATATACCTAATGAGGTTTCATACATCTCTTCATACCCTTAAACCAGTACACTACTACTGTTTTAACGGTATGAACTTATTTTTTTAACCGCCTGGAGTTTCTACCGCAAACTTGCGTCCAATCTTTCATAATTTCTTCGCAGTAAACACCTAAAATATACCTCTAACATAGTCTGCAGAAGTCGTTAACCTGCAAGTTAAAACAAAGGCTGCACAGATCAAATAATGCATTCCTTTATGTGTCTGTCCGTTTAAATAAATTGAGGATGTTATTAGCAGTATCCTGTTTATTTATTGGTTAACCATATTTGTGTTGGTTTTGGCAATAACTTTGGGCCTGGGTGGAATGATTCGATATACAAGAATTAGATGAGTCAGAAGGAAACCTGCTTTTCTGAGGCTTTCGCCGAGTATCCGAATCTAGAATGTCAGAAATCCTGATGTAATTTCTGTACAGCTTAAACACCTCAAGGCCAAAGACAACAGAGTCAAATCTACTGCCGTTCTTGTCACTTTGGAAAGTATTACCAAAGTTTATCCATATTGTAGCCAACACAGAAGATGCATTTGGATCATCACGATTTTTTTTGGTTTCCTTTCAAGGGTTTGATTCTGATTCAGACTTCATATCCGACTGGATTGAAAGTGTGTGACATTTCTGTCGCTCTAACAAGTGGGAAATACAGTACCGGCTACAAAGGTGGAATGCTACATGGCATGGTGTTCAAAACGTAGCATTTAAAACTATCTAGCTTTGCACTGTTTACACGTTCAAAGCCGTGTTGGGTGACATTTAACATTCTCCACAAGGTACATACATAGGGCCGAATATCCAAGATTCAGCCTTTTGTATTTGTTGTAAAAACCGTATTTGTTGCCTTTTGTAGTAAAAACTAGCTCTGCCCTGCGGATTAAACCGCCATTTAATATAAAAGAAATCGGCATATTTATAAATAATTTGGAGCACTTATAGACAGTTGACATAGGCATGCACTGTTCGGCTCTTCTCGGTAATGCTCGGTTCTCGTCAGGCCGCCCTCGGCTCCCCCCTGGCCACCGCGTCGCATCGTCCGCCCGAGCTATTACTTCGTTTTCACTTAGCGTTCTTTTTGACATTTTTTCTTTTTGCTCGGCTCCCACTGGTCGTAGCGTGATGTTAAATAGCCTTCCTCGAGAATCAGACTATCAAATGCAAAAAAGATTTTTCAAATCTGACTGTTTCAGTGATTCTAGCGTTCAAACAAACGAACTCTTCAGCTTTATTCTATTATATGATATAAGTATAGATTAATTAATAATTAAGCAATTATATTATATAATTAAATAAATAGATTCATTAATAATTTAAGCATATTAAACCACCAATTGAAATGAAAAGATGACATTGACTGTGTTAAGCATCGCTTATGGAGACTGATACTCCGCGAAAGTAGGCTTCAAGCAAGCAGTTCACTGCTAGATATAGGCATCTACCAAGTTGCGCTAAAATGCCCAGCTCTTAGCCTTCCGCATCTAGTCTACAGGGCCTGCTCTCTTCTTGGCTACTACGTGTTTATCTCTTACTGCTGGAAATTCCATTGTAAAACGTATAAAGGCGAATTTCGCAATCGCAAGTGTGAAAGGCGCTTAATCCTTTGCTTTGCTCAAGTGAAGGGGCCCAGTTAGTGGACATTTTGCACATACCAAATAAGGTAATCCGCAAATGCCAGACTTGGCGCATAGAATAAGAACATTACATGTTGGAACTTGTATACAAATAAGTGAATACGAGCTAGAGACAAGTACATACCTATATAATACCATTTTATTATTTGATGTCTTGAAATGTTGGTCTTGACGAATGAAGACAACATAATATGTTTAAGATTAGCATCCAATTGTGCAAAGGTGATGAGCATCTTCATGATTTCACCCGAAAGATGTCCACTGCCGGACATAAGCCTCCCCCAAAGAACGAACAACGCCGTCTGTGTTTGTGTTGTGTGCTCGTTGGGAGGTTTTGCCATGATCGCCACGCTTGACAGTTGAGTTGTTAATGTACTCTAAGGACGCTGCTGCCCATCCTCCGGGAAATCCCATCGTCACTTTTTACGACACCCACGGGATGAGATGAGATGTTCTCTGTAATAAGAAGGCGAGCCTATTGCCGATAATACATCCAGGATTCCTCACGATGTTTTTCTTCACCATTGAAGGCAGTGGTGTCTTAGATTAACTTAAAAAGTACACATGACATTAAAAAGTCACATGGGTGCACGCTAGGTTTAGAACTCCGCTAGATGGGATGACCGCGTTACAGTCATCCCCTCCGAGATGTGCCCAAAGGCGAGGCAGCTACGGGCGGCTCTGGTGCGATTGTTCTCGAGATTGTGAAGCCCCCTTTCGATGCCGAAGATGACCACTCAGGTGGTTTTAGCCGGTAAGAGTCGATACCCCTTCCAAGTCCAAGACTGATCTCAAACGCGTGAAATAAGAGGTGCATGTATTACAAAAGCCGTCTGGTGCACCACCCCATCTCCTCCCATGGGTGTCGTAAAAGTCGACTAAGAGATTAGCCGGAGGATGGGCAGCGTCCTTCGAGTACATTAACAACTCAACTGCGATCGCCAACCCGTCTGCCAAGCGTGGCGATTATGCCAACACCCCCCAATGAGCCCACAACACACCCATATCGGTCATTGTGGTGATCTTTGGGGGAGGCCTGTGTCCAGAAGTGGACTTCATTCGGCTGAAATGATGTATTACAATACTGATCGTCGGCATAACGGTCTACAATAATTGTGCGGCAAGCGCAAGCGCACTTTATCCTCGCAGTTAGATTGTTTCGCAACGACCTCATCAAAAACATTTCCCGTTTATTTATCATAATCAGTTTACTCTCAACATGTTTCGGTTTATTTATCCTTCGAGATAAAATCAGCAATTTTAACCGACGATAGTCAGCGCCGAACAAAGAGATCAAAGTTCTCTTAGTGACTCACGGACAGACGGACCCTGTGTGAAAGCGATACAAAAAACTTTATGTAAGCTTGTAATGATTATTTGATGATATCAAAGTGCTCCTTGTTTGAGTGGAAAGTGTAGCACATATGGGTCAAGTAGATGTTTTGAAAGGTGATAAGATTACGTTGGAAGGCGCTGTAATGTATCCTGTTAATGTGAAGAACGCACGCAGTATTTCCATGTCAGCAGAGTTCTATCAGATAAATGTAGCTGTAGCAAGTTCTGTGTCGTTCCTGGCTAAGAATAGATATCATCATTTCGGCCGAATGAAGTCCACTGCTAGACACAGGCCTCCCACGAAGAGCATCACAACGACCGATATGAGTGTGTTGTGGGCTTCTTGGGGGGTTTTGCCATAATCGCCACGCTTGGCAGACGGGTTGGCGATCGCAGTTGAGTTGTTAATGTACTCGAAGTCTTAATTGACTTTTACGATACCCACGGGAAGAGATGGGGTAGAGTCGATATAAATAATAGAGAATAATCAATACGTTCTCGTAAAGCTGATGGCTGTTCGGGCAAAAAGTTTTCGAGTGGACACCGCGCACCGGAAAACGCAGCGTGGGCCGACCTCCAACGAGAAGGATAAACCTGGTGAAGGTCGCCAAGAATCGTTAGATGCAGGCAGCATGTAACCAGTTGTTCTGGAAATCTATGGGGATGCTTTTGCTCAGCAGTGGACGTCCTTAGGCCGATATGATGATCATGAGAGCATAATGGAGACTAAATGTATGAACCCTTAGTTGCCTTTGATATCAATCAAGAGAATGGGCACGCTTTCGTGTGCTTCAACAATATATGTCGATCAACAATCGGCGCGAAGCGTGGTGAATACTGAATATGGCAATATCCCTTAATGCGCTCATTGTAGTTATCATTGGAAGGACTATGTTCAGCAGTTGAAGTTTACGGGCTGTATGTTCGCATAAGTTTGCGTGTTAGTGCGTGCGTGCGTGCGTGCGTGCGTGTGCGTGTTCGTGCGTGCGTGCGTGTGCGTGCGTGAGTGCGTGCGTGTGTGTGGTGTGTTTATTGCGTGCGTAGCAGATTATGACGTCCAACGGAAAATCCTAACAGATATCGTTCCTTTTTTTTTATTGATGTCCAGTGGAAATTCTACATGGAACTTCCTTCACCCCGGGGAAGGGCGAAGGGGTATGCCGGACTCCTACCGGCTAAAACCACTGGAGCGGTCATCTTCGGCACCGAAGGGGGGCTCCAGGTCCTCGTAAGATCACACTAGAATCAGATATCGTTCCTAACCGGTCCGTGTTTCGAAACGCTCTAACCCTGCGAACATAGTGAGGTTTCCAGTAAAGAATTTGTCACCTCCTTGTATAGGTGTCGTAAAAGATGATTGTGGAAGTTAAGTAGCGTCTCCTGGCAGCATGAAGCGTTTCCATGTTCGTCAAGCGTGTTGTCTCATGCAATCGTTGTAGGAAGAGACCCAAAGTGCCTTCCAGGTAGTAGTTAGCAGGATTCTTAATAAGTATGCTAAATCTTTGCTTACTACCAATGTACTAGAAAATGCTAGGATTACTGTCTAGTTTTAGCCTAACACCGTATTCGCAATAGTTCTCTCCGTGAATGTCGCATGGCAGAAGGTAGATATAACCCCGAAGAATTACTAACAGCAATTCTTCGGGCTACGTCGGTTACCTTGGTTCTTTTGCGGATCACATTTTATTTTTAAACCTTGAGACACACTAGGATTTCTCCTGTGCCGTGGGTGCGTTTACAGACATGAATTCCACATGCAATACACCCAGACCCGGAACCACTACCTGCAGATCATACAAATATTTGCACCAAGTTTTTGAGTACTAGCAAATTCCCTTAAAACACTGCCACTGCACCAACCGTCGATTTCGCACGAAAACTCCGAGTATAGCCCTCTCCATTGCCCTGTTAGGTTTTTATTTTTGTTTATAGTAGACATCCACATCACATCCATTACACTTATACTAAAAACAATTTTAAATACTTATGACCTTTGTATATATGACTATTATGGCGTACATAACATTCACTATTTAGCACCGCAAGTAATGGAGCCGCCTATATCAACAAGAAAGAAGCCTTACAGTCATCATATCGGCCATTTATACGTCCACTGCTGAACAAAGGCCTCCCCACAGATTTGGTTTCTCCCTCTGGTTTTCCTTACAGTAATCAAACTAAATAAAAAAATTGAATTAAACTACAAACACTAAAACTAAAAATCATACTGTCCTTGCCAAGTTGTTTAAGATATTTTTCAGCACGTGCATAAACTGTTTCCCCGTTCCTATATCAGAATTAACAACAAATAGCAGGATAATGGACTTTTGTTAATTATTGATATAACTTAGATGTTTACATACCTTGGTGTTAAGTTCCCCATAACAATGGAAGTTATCGGTGAGTCATGGCGGAGCTATGTTGCAACTGACCGTCTAACCTGATGTATTGGGCTTAGTCATTGCAGATAAAGGGTGGGATTATAACCATATTTACCCATAATATAATAGAGTCGTTTTTTGGTAGTTATATTATGGTATATAAAGTCCGTGTGGTGTCCGGATTAAGAATATCGCACCACCGGCCCGGCGACTAAGGGACTCTAAACCAGAGGGATGGGCAGCAGCATCTCTCCTGTGAAACGGTAGCCATACTGCGCTCACCAACCCGCCTGCCTAGCGTGGTGAGTACTGGCAAATTCCCCCCAAAATTATGATACAGTTGTGGAAATCTATGGGGGAGGCCTTTGTTCAGCAGTGGACGTATAAATGGCCGATATGATGATGATATAAAGTTTTGCCCTATCCTAATAGAGCTGCCGTAAATGGTACACACGTTGTATTTGGAATAGAAGTGTTTGTGTGTGGATTTTGTGTCTGTAAACGCACCCAAGACACATGAGAAATTCCAGTGTTGGAAACGTTTAAAAAAAAATCCCGTCCCATTCAATTCAATTTAGCTCTTGATCGCAGTGATCTACTTGGTGTGTTACGCAACTAAGTTTTCCAGGGGTGGGTAAGGGCTGTTCGTGCGTTTGACACGTCAACGGACTCATTGTATGTGTTTTACCCCGAACGAATCATTCAACTTGTTACTGTTAACGATCATTATGGCCCTTATTATCCAAATTCGGCATTATAACGGCATGGTTATCGTGACTAAGCGGTTGGCTTCTTGCGCTGCCTGTCGCGAGTGTGATCCCAGCACGGAACAAATATTTGTACGATCTGCAGATAGTTCATTCGGGTGTACTGTTCGTGCATGTGAGGTTTATGTCTATAAACTGACCCCACAACACAGAAGAAATCCTATTGTATTCTATAGGGAAAAAGTGTGCGAGCTAGGGTAATACTTCAGGTTGTACGTTGGCCACTCAACATGGCTAAAAATCAATAATCGCGACAGTGAATAAGCAGCTAGACATAACGATCTTATCCTCAATGAACAGAACAGTAACCAGTAGGCACTTCAGATGACTCAGAACTTTCTGGAAGAAACTACTCTTCCAGAAAGTTCTGAGACATCTGAGAGAAAGAAACCCTTTATTTTCAAGGTTGGCAAATAGGTTCACGTACTATTGTTCTTTTTTACCTATTTAATGTAACCCTAACATCTCTTCTGTTTTTACATTCGGCTGTTTTTTCAATATGTGAGTATGCTTATCCCATAGTGAAGCAAATTCGGACTTCCCTTGTAGGTTATAACTGTCAACGCCGACTTGAGTACCAATTTTACAATCGAGAATACGCGGGGCTATAAAAAATGGTCTACCACAAAAAATCAAAGCACGATAGTGGCTAGAAGAACGCTAGAGAAAAGGAAGTGGTGCATGTTTCATCATCATATCATCATATCGGCCATTTATACGTCCACTGCTGGACAAAGGCCTCCCCCATAGATTTCCACGACTGTATCATCATTTTGGGGGGAATTTTCCAATACTCACCACGGTTGGCAGGCGGGTTGGTAAGCGCAGTATGGCTACCGGTTCACAGAAGGGACGCTGCTGCCCATCCCTCTGGTTTAGATTCCCTTAGTCGCCTTTTACGACATCCACGGGATGAGACGGAGTGGTGGTATATTCTTAGTCCGGACACCACACGGATGATTGTTTCATATCAATTCGAAATATGATACGTCAAATTCGTTTTTGTTATAAATATTAGGTAACAAAATAATTATACATAGGTACAACTTTTACAGCACGCACTGATAAAGACATAACGTTTATATATAGCCACTGCGCTACCATAAAGGGAATAAAAATATATTTCATTTTATATTAAAATTTTAATTCAGATCTGTAAGTAGGCCAGCATCCTACGTGAATAAAAAAAATCGTGAAATCACAGAAATGGCGGGCGGTGACATAATCTTTCGCATTGTGGGTGTTGAAATTTTAATTTATGATCGCTGACCATTCATATTTGACCTAAAACCATATCGGGTAAGATCCCTGTGAGAACGCCTACGGAGTGTGCCAATGTCGACTTATATTAAAATCTGATAAGATTTCTGTTCGTTTTTGAAGTGACAACTTCTTTTAGCGCAGTACGCATATTTATAGATGAGAATAAATCTCTGGACTCGCGACACCGTTACGAGACGCTTGAAGTGAAAACTTCTTTTAGCGCGGTACGCATGTTTTTTGATGAGATAAAATCTCCTAACGCGCCAAAATAAGGACTCCCGGAGTGCATTTTTTTTGGTAGAACCTCTTTGCTGTCTCCGTAATACTTGCATCATTAAATTTTCAGTTCAGAGATTAAATATTTTGCCCATCTGAATATAATTTATCTTTTTTTATAAAACGTCAAAAATATCTTACGCATATTTTTGCGCGTGGTGACCTGATTGAGAATATTGCACCACTCCACCTCCTCCCGTGGATGATCTAAAAGGTGACTAAGGGACTCTAAACCAGGGGAATGGGCAGCAGGTCCCTGCTGTGGAATGTAACCATACTGCGCTCATCACCCCGTCTGCCAAACGTGGTGAGTACGGACAAATTCCCGCCAAGTGAGAACACAATTGTGGAAATCTATGGGGGAGGTCTTTGTTCAGAAGTGCTTTGGCTGATATGATTATGATGATTTCATACATCATAAAGTCCATACTTTAGGATCCTGACACAACCACATGGTGAAACGGACAAAAATAGAGTTCAATAGCCTTGGTAGACCAATCATTATCATGAAAGCTAAATTATGTTCGGCTATCATGTAAAATAACGGTTGGTGCAGTGGCTGATACAGTCGGCTGCTGTGCACTGGGTCGCGGGTTCGATTCCCGCATGGAACAAATATTTGTATGATCTGCAGGTAGTTGTTCCGGGTCTGGGTGTATTGTATGTGAAATTCATGTCTGTAAACGCACCCACGACACAGGAGAAATCCTAATGTGGAGCAAGGTTTTTAAAAAAAAAAAAAAAAACTATCGCATATACTTCTTTCATAGTTTACTAAAGATATTAATCCATAGATTATAAAGATAGTTTATTACCAAACACACATAATTAATTCAACGAAAAACAAAACAAATAGGTTAGGTATACCTATATATAGTAGATGCAGAAAATATTTTGTATTATGGTAAAAGGAACGGTGCACAGTGATTAAACCACGCACTGGTCAACGCTGGTTTTCAGTCCGTCCCCTTTACTACGAATAATAAATTAACAATAACACATATAAAAATAAATAAATACTGCGGATCCTACAAAAAAGGAAGAAAAATAAACTCAAAACAGTTTTTTTACAAAATAGGTAATAAGTACATAAATGAAACATTTCTTGTATTGTTTGTGGGGTTTTATTTAATTCATTATCATACACCGATAATTGAGACATGAAATATCACTATCATTATAATATTTCTGCACAGAAGAAACTGTTTATTATAAGCGCTTACTTTCTTTTTCTGCATAGAAATTAGACTTGAGGGAAAGGACAATTATGTTCAACAGCAATTCGTTTAAATGTATCAGAACTACTTCTCAATTGCAACAATTAAACGAGTAGATTAAGCGTAGAGCACCATTCGCTTCTCCCGTGGATATCGTAAAAGCCGAGTAAGGGACTATAATCCCGAGGGACGGGCAGCAGTGACCCTTCTGTAGAACCGGTGCCAAGTGTTTTTTTTTAAGTGAAAACTTCTTTAAGCGCGGTACGCATATTTTTAGATGAGCTAAAATCTTTGGACTCGCGACACCGCTACGAGATGCTTGAAGTGAAAACTTGTTTTAGCGCCGCACGCATATTTTTAGATGAGATTAAATCTCCTAACGCGCCAAAATAAGTTTTCACTTCTGTCGGCACTCCCGGAGTGCAACTTTTTTTTAAAAATCTTTGCCCCACACTAGTATTTCCTGTGTGGGTTTGTTTACAGACACGAATTCCACATACAATACACCCAGACCCGGAACAAACACCTGCAGATTATACAAATATTTGTTCCATGCGGGAATCGAACCCACGACCCGCAGCGCTGCAGCCGCCTGTATCAGCCACTGCACCAAGTTTTTGAGTACTAGCAAATTCCCTTAAAATGACGACACAATTGTGGAAAGCTATGGGGGTAGGGGGCCTTTGTTCAACGAGCGACGTCCCTTGGCTGATATGTTCATGATGAAATGTTACACTTCACGCTAGCTGTGTCTGCCGCATAATTTAATAAGGCTTCACGATCCTTACTTGTGTTAGTCGTTAAAGTTAGTCACGATCACCCGAGCATATAGTAGGCGTATCTATCTTTAAAGAACTACTGCCGTTTACCTCTGCAAAAGCCATTACTGCATTGGTCACCAGATACTCCACTGCCACTGACGACTTTCATTACAACCGGGACCAACAGCTCAATGCTTACGTAGGCTCGAGTCTCAAATCAAAAACGTTGCTACATCCAACAATGTTGCACTTCTTAACCAAAAGCCCCTCGATTAACGCAACACACGTCAGCTTATAATCCAAGCTAACCTGACTACAAACAAACTTGATACAGTACAACTTACAGTTGGTCTTTCATCAACCAACCAGCAATCCACATTCACTTAACCCAAACGATTTAATCAAATTTAATTCGAAGAGGTTAATCATCAAGCAAACGCTTCTAATCTTAAACATCATACAACACAAATGGTAACAAGCTAATGGATGTATTAATCATGGATAATGACTCATAACAGTACATTCCCTTTAAGAACATTTGTTTTATGTCCGGTCAATAAACAATATGGGGCTACTCTAAAACTAATGTGGAGAATTTAATTTAAGTCTGTATCGAATCTTAATCGTCTTCCGTGAATAGTCCATAGTGGTCAGGCAAGATACAATGAGTCTGAAAACGCATATTAAAATAACGTTTATAATAGAAAAGACAATATCATTATAGATATAATTGTTGTATTTTGTAGGGACAAACTACTACTTTTTCCTTCACACTAGATATTGTGAAGGAAAAAGTAGTAGTTTGTATGTGATGAGACTTCTCCTCCATTATGTTTTGCCAACTTTGCTCTTGTAACAATGTAATAATAATGGCTGCCGAATTAGTCACCTTCGACACTTTAACGTGGTATAGCACTGATGCCATCCACCAGTATCTGACCAAAACAGCTGCAGCTTACATAATTATACATCCGTCTCGTACAATGACTGAGCGTGAGGCGGGCACTGCAGAAATGTTAGATTCCTACCACCCGATCATATGGTAGGCATATGAGGCCATTGACCGCCAGCTGTTTCGGATTGACTCTGTGTTGGAAAATAAATGGATATTTTGGTGAAAAATTCAAGTAAACATTTTCACTGATTCGGGTATAGAATCGTGGACTGATTCACCCACTTAAAGGTTACTGGTCGGCAAATCGGCACCCTGTATCTAATTTTGACCAAATTTATAGCCGTTGAAAATATTAATTATGTTTGTACATACCTATAACACTCAGGCAATAGGCGGTCTTAGACTCAATGGGGGAAATGCAAATTCAATTACGTGCAGATTGTCTGTGAAGTAATTCGATGCTGTCATAGATAATAATCTAGGCATTCAATTTCTGCTTGTTAAGTGCCATTACAAAGATGCAACATATATTGTGCATATGTCTGAGGATTGAATCATGGCTGCTTAATAAATACGAATAGGAAGCAATTGTTAATTTAATTGATGATATAAATTGAATAGCCTGGCGCGTCATAGATACCAGACCTTAGATATTGTTGTTTAGTGACACCTTGAGATAAACTGGCGACTAATGAATAGATATGCAAAAGAACAAGATGGCTTAAACGGAGGTCTGCATATGAAAAGAGTACATTGGAGGTATGGATTATGAATGTCAAAATAAGACAAAAGTACCATGAAAGTTACGGAAACCAGCAAGGTGTCTAATATAATTGGATTCAATTCGCTCTTTTGAGTCCTATAGATACCTATTTTTAGATAAATTCTTAATAAGGATGAAGGCATTAAACAAACAATTTTTTTTATTATGAAACGACTTATTGTTCCGTAGTTTAAAACCATAACATTTTTAACACTTTATTACAAACCGAATTCATTTAGGGACAGTTAAACACAGTACAGTGAATTCGCATATTATCAAAGTATTACTATGAAATCCACTAGGAACTTAAATCGTTCGATTCATTTTGATTTATTAAAGTTCTGCCTAAACAGTGCTTTTATAGATATCAATTTAGATACTACCATTAATGGAAACAATGGCACGCCCATTCAATACGCCTTCACACTTCTTATTGTGTAAGTAACATCCAATGGATGTAATCGATTAGGTGCCAATGATCGCGTTTTTAATTCAACGAATCTGTACTATTATTATTATTAACTAAGCGAATTGTGACAGTACTATTCATAATATTTACACTTGGCAAAATAACTTTACCTTCTTATAAATGTTCACTATGTTATTTTGTCAACCACAAAACTAATATCACTAATACCTATAAAAGTCTCTATGTTTGATTTTTCATCGCTTGTCATTTGGATATGGAGCAGCACTGGAAATATCTCAAGGTCTGTAGTATACACAGCAATCGATTAGCTCGTCCCTATGTTCGCTTAGGCTCCTATGGAAATATTGCCCTATTTCATTTACATGACTGTGTTAAATTAAAGTGTGGCTATAATTTAGGGATTAATAGCAGAAAGAAATATGGCAGTATGTCTGTAATAGTGTTATACACGCCTTTACACTTTGTCGTCAAGTCTATCAACTCAGAACAGTTATGTTTACAATGTGGTTAGTGTCAAAGAACGCGATATTTACTTCTGCAAAAAAGTTTTACTAGTTTAGCTGTTTGGTAGTAGTCAATTTGTTAAATACAAATATATACTATACTACCAAATTAGAAATATCTATTGTTGAATACTCAGATAAGCCAATAGTCAAAAATGTATATTCTTTTTGTGGGCAGTGCCGAGTAATAATTGCAATGGCGTCCAAATTACATATCATTAATATAATTGTTATGAGAAATCTTTTTGGCATACGACTAAACAAATCTATAAAAATGTGCATTGCTTGTATTTATGAAACACGTCACAGTGAAAATATTCAAATATTAACCTCAAAATTCGGATTTACTTGGTGTTTAAAGAGTTGATATACATGTATCGGCCAAATCATCATGTCGTTAGTTGAATCATCTATTATTTATTTTTGGTTTGCATCCTCTTCACCAGTTTTTCTTTTGGTTTTATAGTATTTTTCTTTCATTTTCTTTTTCTCACATATACACCTGTCGTTTTGGAGCTATGATTATTTAGCATTTTATTGTAAAACAAGTTATTTTATTTCGATTATTTCATGTTGTATTTCGTTAGTGTAATTTTGATATTTCGTAAACAGGTAAGCTTAAGCTATATATAATGTTTAATAGCTATATATAATGTTAAAAACATGTGGTAATAAGATCTGAGTTACAATGTGACAAAATTTATTAAACCTGCGTCCTGCCCCAGTTGCGTAGGTCATACGATTCGTGCCTACAGTGAAAACAAAAGCTATAACGGCCTATCGTATTATATTCTCATAACTCTTAAAACTACGCCAAACTTTTATTAGGAAAATTATAGAACAGAGGGGTGATGAATGGGTTTATCTTATCATTATCCGACTTGCTCACCGGATAATTTCAATGTAATATAATCGGACGCTAACTTCTCCGCTATCCCTACTAATAACTGGAGAAAATACAAGTGCCATCTGCCCAAGTTTAGTTATTAACTCAAGATTCAGATACCTTACAAAACTTCATTTTTTTATCTATGCTAATAAAAGGTTGGTCTCAAAAATTACATTAAATATATCTCGATTCTGAATCTGACAAATGATGAGTCGTCAAGAATTTCTTTATCAGGTGGATATACAAACTAATTTTCCTCACTTGTACCAGTTTACAGTTTTTGTCACATTGTCTCCTGGGTTTCCTGTAGGTGTGTATTCAGCCGTATTCTTATCCAGGTTTTATCGTTACTTTTCCCCACGCTGCTCGGACAGACCTACACACGTCTCCATGTCTGCGAGGTCATCAACAACCAGTCCTGTTGTCCGCCACAGAATGTAAGTTGAAGTAGTGGCTTGAGGTAGTTTTATAGATAGTTGTTGATTATATTAGATTTTGGGGAAGGCAATATAGATGAAAAAATATGAAATTTGATTTGATTATAAGGGTGATAGACCAAATTACTAAAATGGGAGTTTCTAGAAATACTTTATTTTAGTTATGTGGAAACCCACGCCTGCTCTGCTTGGTGAATTCTGCCAAATTCCTCCCAAAATGACGAAATCATAATGGTGTTTTTTTTTATAACGTATGCGGCTTTCAGCAGTTATGATGATGATGATGATGAAATACTTCCTAGATGAAATGGTATTTTAAGATTCAAGGCGACTGTATCTAGATCATAACGTTTCCAGGCTAGCCAAGGAAGCATTTTTTTTGAGTAATGTAGTATTGCATCTTAAATAAGTTTATACAAAATACAGTAGGTATTCATATTTTCTTTAATAAAGATTTGAGATGAATTTGACTAGGAATGAGTTAGTACTCAATATTCCAATTTTGCCTTTCCCAGACTTTTGTTGGTAAGTTAACACACGGTAATGTCTTTTATTAAATTATATAGGCATGCAGCTTATTTGAAGTCGGCGGATTCTTCTATACTGAGTTTTATTCTTTTCAAAGTGTTCGTTATTTCTTCATGTATTTTGCTTTATTAAAATGTTTTTATTGCTGTCGGTTGTTCAGTTCATTTTTGATTGATTCATTAGACTATTCTTTTCGTTTTATTGTTTGTTGTCTGTAGGCTTTACTAATCATTGTTTGGCTGCTATTTATTTTTTATTTAATAACATTTAGTATCATTAGCTATCCGATTAGTACGTCTCCATTTTAGTGTGCAATTTGAAGACTAGCAAGTATTTGTTGCAGTTTGAGATATTTTTTTAGTTCAAGCGCCAGCTGTCACATGCAATCGAAAATTGATTTTTTTTGCTAAGAAATCTTTTCACTTATTTGCGATTGCAGATGACTGCTACAAGACTTCATCAAAAAATGGATCCATAACGGGTTAAACCTAAAGAACCTTTTACCCGTTGACAACATCATGGAGTCATCAAAACTAGAAAGATAGTACAACTTCTAACATAAATGTATTTGTTCAGGTGAACCGTCATGTGAACGATCTATTCGAAGACCTGCGCGATGGACTCAACCTCATCTCGTTGCTGGAGGTGCTTTCTGGCGAACACCTCGTAAGTATACCTTTACTTTTTGTAATACATTATTTAGTTTTAAGACATAATCAGGAATATATAGTGTACTAAGTGTGTCCATGCTTCACAAAGTCAGACTGGGATGGCAATTTGTGGCATTTATTAGCACTGTTCTTCATGAGTGAATCGACTACGCCTTAATTATATGAGGCTAAATTAATCACCAATCAACCTACCCGAAATGGTGTCTTGATATTATGGGCAATTTCACACAAGTTGTTGTTGACGGTGATTGGAGGTTCAAATTTTTGATAGGATGATGTACATATAGCGTGTATAAAACGCCAGTCATCGCTGGTCAGTACTAATTAATGTTTTATCATATTGCTTAAAAGGCTGTCACAAGTTTATTTTTAAACATTGAATTTTGAACATTGTTTTTATATCAGGACTTTCCCATTGTCCTACGCATTTACTCCTCTTCTATGCCATCCTTATACAAATAAGGTAAGTACATTCATAAAGCCGTTGTTGCAAGAGCTTTCATGTGAAGTGCACTAATTTCGTTCAAAATCCCTCGGTAAACCATAAATGGTAAAAAATTTAAACTGGATTGGTTAAGTATCTGCGAATTTTAAATCTACTTAAATATTTCCGTATAGTTTCACCCTTGGATAAAACAATTTATTATTATTTAATTTGTAATGTTATAATTGGTGGCAATAGAATTTAGAATAATTGTAAACTTGCACACCAATTATTGGTTGATTATGGTAGATCTATTATAATTACTAAATAAGAACTATTATGTACCCATTTTCAAGCAAATAAATGAATTGAATTGAATTGAATTGAAAAAGGGTGTGAACCAGATGATATGCTCATGAAGTCATGATAATCCGCCGTTACAGAATTAATTTGGATTAACGATGTTATAGCGTGTCGAAAGCCTTAGTTAAAACTTGTATAACGTGCATGTGGGTGTAAAATAAGTTATGAACTGTAATTATTAAGTCAGGTTTCCGTAAACAAGCGTATTTTTATATTTTTTGTGGTTACAACATATTTGCCGTAGCAGCTGACGGAGGGTTTTGTAATCTTGCTCGTATAGAGGCTATCAATTTGTAACGTTAATTGTGTACATTTACGGCCGAAATTAATAATCGATCTAATCCAAAATCTTAGGATTACGGATATGTCTGTTTTTTTGTTAAATGTGACCGTAACACAACAACGGATGAATTTCAAAATCTTAAATCTTAAGATATTGGATTAGATTGATTATTAATTTCGGCCGTTAATGGATCAGGGTTCTTTTTCTTGTGTATCGTAAATATATTGACTGTATTAATTTTGAACTAGTGGATCAACGAAGAGATCGCTTATCAGCCTCTCGCTACGTGTTAGGCAAGCAACAGAAGCCACCGCATGCATGGACAGTCTTTTCAAACAATGTTGTGACTCGAAATTTTAACTCAATACAAAAAAGTCAATTATCACTTTTCCAAATTACCTGATAACCTAACATATCTCCCAAACCGATCCACCATTAACCCAGAAAAGTAAAGCGGTTACCAAAAGGGGTTATCTAGACGTACCGAAATTAATCAGGCCGATAGCAGGTGTGGCGAGGTAAACGATGCTACCCCACCTTACACCCTTACTGACGTTGTTTAGAGATGGTGTAAGTGATTATTGCGGTGTTTAAATGGGGTGGATATGTAGGGCTGATAAGGGTTGTGATCTACGATTAATATTCAGCTTTTAATGTTGAGCCTCCTATCCTAGTTTTTCGCGTGTTAGGGTTACTTGAAGATACTTGTGATTTCTTTATGTACGCGAAACTTTATTTCCGCTGCTGATAGCCCTCAGCGCGTGATGTCCTTCCGGAAAACTAGGTTTTCCTAACTCAGATTGTACAGTACGACGTAAAAAGTCGATTGGAAAATTTTGTTTATATCTTATTAAAGCTACATTTATGTTCCTACTCCATACATCAAACATCCATCTCAATCTACTATACCTATAGTCACGTCTTGCAATGACCACGGTAAATAGGAAACAACCTACAACCAAGGGACGCACGACTAAATGTTTCAAATCACTCTATCAAAATCTACTCTTGTCTTCCAGCCGCGCGAGCGAGGCAGAATGCGTTTCCACATGCTACAGAACGTCCAGATGGCTCTTGATTTCCTCCGCTACAAGAAGATTAAGCTCGTCAACATCAGGGCCGAGGACATCGTCGACGGCAACCCCAAGCTGACCCTAGGATTAATATGGACTATCATATTGCACTTCCAGGTTAGTGGCCCCTCTATTTATAGAGTCGTCAACGTTTTGTTGCGGGTGTTCGAACTTAGCAGAGGCACTACCTTATGCCAACATTATAAGATGTTTTTTCTACATTAGAACTATAAATGGGATATTTATCTTTTTCATTTATTAATTTAGCGTAAACTTCTTTTGTCGTATTTACGAGAGTAAAACTGCAGGCTACGCACACATCCCGTCACAAATATCCGAGGGTATGAAGTTAGCCGTTAAAGATAATTAAAAGTGCATATTTATTTTACGGAGTAATAATTGAAATATATTTGATTTGACTCGTTAAAATGACAATGTAAACATTTTAATATTCTTTTCACTGTATATAAATAAATATCATTTTAATTTAATGATGTTCTTTAATGAAATCTTTATAAATTGTATTACGGTTTTTCTACTCACATGAATTATTAAAATGCAGATAAAAAAATGTTACGCCAAAGGAGTGTCACTTCTAACTACACTACAGACTACAGAACTTTTCTTTTATAGTTACTTAAGGTACTACTTATGAAATAGCTTACTTACTTATAACTAAAGAGATTGGTAGGCACCATAGGAGCTAAAAGTTCATAGCAAATAAAGATCATTTCATCAATTTATGTAACTTAACCTAACATTTTTTTCAGTGTCGTGGAATATTTCCCGTTTATAGTTGTAATGAATGAATAATAAAAAATAATGTTAGTGAGCAAGTCAGATTAAAAGAAATTTTGTTTTTCACACGACGGCCTTGACCCAGTCGCATAAGAAGCAAAGTCAAATCTTTTGGCACAATTATTTATTTACAAGCAAGACGTAACAAATTACGTGTGCATCCGTCATTGAGGTATATGAACGTCACGTTGATAGCTCCAAACCGCTTCGTGATCTTATTTTGGAATTGAAAAATGTAATGCTTATTTACAAATGAATATTCAAGCGCATAGCAAACAGCTTGCTTTTATGGACACATTTTGACGCGATACAGAGTTGTGATAGACGAATCTATGACGCATATCTGCGTCAGCAGTGATGATGGAGCATGGGATGATTTATTGATAATTCTGTACGAGTAGTTTCATTATGCATACTTTTAAGTAATAATTTAAGTTAGGCTGTAGAAAATTATTCTGTAACTCCCAAATATGGGCCTGCATCACGCATTTTGTTTCAAATTCGTTAATTATCATAGGCAATACAATCATCTACTTAACTCTAACACTAACTGACTGACAGAAAACTTAAACCAGTGGGTCTAGAAGCATGAAATTATGCACACGAGTTTTTTTTTTTTTTTTTTTTTTTTTTTCAAACTTCAAACTGTTTTATTGTGGATCATAGGGTACAAGGGATGTTTACATTATAATATGATCAGCTATGTCCCGCCATTGGGCATACAATATTTTAAAACAATAAATTAAATCATAACTAAAAGCGTACAATGTCAAAAAAATTAAAACAAATTATACCATAATTAAATCGAAAATTATCATTAATCGTTTAATGGCAAAAAAATAGAAAACACATTATACCATAATTAAATTGGAAATTATTATTAAAAGCATATAATGTCAAAAAAAATAAAACACTTTATACCACAATCAAATTGGAGATCAGAGAATTTGCAATTACAAATAAATCTTAATATACAATAATAATTACAAGCGTAGCTAAAGCTATAGTGTATTTATAATCTTATCTTACAGCTTATCCTTTAAAAAATCTCTTACTGAGTAGTAGCACTTGTCCACCAACAATTTGTGGAGATTCTTTTTAAAAATATTTATTTCTTCAGTGTTTCTAATTGCTGATGGAATATTATTATATATGCGTGGACCCAAACAAAAGACACTATCATGCAATAATTGTGTTTTACTGGCAACTATTGATAACTTGTCATTATTACGGGCTCGAGTCCGAAATTCAAACAGTTCCAGGTTTGTTTTTAAAAATATCGCAGTTTCATAAATATAGAGTGAAGGAAATGATAAAATTTTTAATTTTATGAAATGGGGCTTACACGAATCAGTTTGTTGCAAATTGCACATACTCCTGATACAACGTTTTTGAGCAATAAATGCCCGTTCTTTTTCTGTTGTGTTCCCCCA
The DNA here is from genome assembly GCA_947459985.1 of Diloba caeruleocephala. NCBI lineage: Eukaryota > Metazoa > Arthropoda > Insecta > Lepidoptera > Noctuidae > Diloba > Diloba caeruleocephala. Next base: position 4,862,060 of record OX381627.1, on the reverse strand, counting down.
AAAAATTACTCCATACCGCAACGTAGAGGCGACATAACCATAGTAGGCTGCTAAGAGAGCTGGTTGATTTACTATTTTACTTAATCTAAAGAGGGCATATGAGAATTGATTAATTTTTTTACACACATGATCTATATGAGATTTCCAGTTTATCTTACTATCAATGTAAAGACCTAAGAATTTTGTAATGTTGATTTCTTCAATTTTTGTATTTATGTAAGACACATTCAAAGTGTTTTCTGTTCTATTTCGCTGTTTAAAATACATTAATTTTGTTTTGTCAAGATTAATTATTAAGTCATTCTGACTAAGCCATTCTATTATTAAAGTTAAAGATGTATTTATGTCATATTGTAACTGAATTAGGTTATTATTGGCGAATAGTATGGTACTATCGTCTGCAAATAGTGTCATTTTATGTGTTGTTATTGTAGGCATGTCATTAATATAGACAAGAAATAAGAGCGGACCCAATATACTACCTTGAGGTAGTCCTGAGGTTACAGTTTTAATGTTAGACCGGTGTTTTTCTTCAATATTACTATACATAGAAACCCTTTGTATTTCCGTAAACTGTTTTCTGTCACTAAGGTATGATTCGACTATTTTATACACATTACCTCTAACGCCGTATGTGTATAGTCCTTATATAAAATAAATAAATAAAGGCTAGTACTGCAGAAACATATTTCTCTGTAACCTTGAATCTCGTAGTAGAAGAATCCTCTTTGCCTTTAACCTGTAAACCGAATAAGTCAGTGACACCATTATTGGACCCGACTTGGCAACTAGGAGGTTCACAGACTCTCGCCAAGTACTGTTTCAACATGAGCGTGTCGTTACAAATAGATCTGCGACTAGTAATTCATCGGATTTTAATTAATCGACTTTATATTGATCGCTTTAAATATCGTTCTTGGAATGGTCCTATAAAAATAATTGTTTAATACAAGACGAATTGATGAATCTCCTCGACAAAACAGTTAATAGTTCGTGACTTTTGCTGATTATGTGGACGGATAATATTTATATCGCTTCTCATGGCTGTACACAGAGTGTCCGTGCCCACACGTATACTTTATTTCCTGACAACCCAACAGGATGAGTCTGACCTGTTAAGAAATCCTCTACTATACTTGATTAGTTACCCCTGCGCCATAATCTAGGTGAATGGTAGAAATTCTCGGGATTTCTGTGGTCAACAATATACCTACAAGAATATAGGTATTTTTAACCTTTATAGTCCTCCTCCCCCTTAGGGATAGAAGAGAACTGTTACCGGCTAAAACCACCACAGTGTTCCTCCTTCGATCTACCTTAGGCTTCGTTCATGGAGACGCGGAGCTTAGAAAGACGCGTGGTACGAAGCGAAATTCAGAAAATTCGAGCATTGACAATGTATCTAAGCGTTTATCGAGACGCGGATTTCCGCTCGTATTGTTTAGATTACAGATTCTTACGCGTATTATCTAGGATTCGAGTGCTTTTAAAAGCATTTTACTTCCTATGTTTATTCTCGAAAATATCGTTTTCTGTTGTTGAGATGTATTAACATGATTGCATGGCGTCGCGTCGCCCGGAGATTTATGGCTGAATAAGCTGCGGGTCCCGCTGCGTGTTCCGCCGCGGAGTGCGCAAGAAACTATTCCTAATTCCGTTGTGGGCTCCTCGTACGCGTTACGTGCATACTCTGCATGAGCGACCATAACACGCTCTACGCTACACAGCACGCGTCGCTCATAGCTCTGCGTCTCCACGCCGTCGCTGCGAGGTTCCCTCGCGCATTCAACGTAGATTCGGCCCGCTACTAATTTTGGTTGCACCCGTTTACCTGTCCGCGTTGCCTGCTGCACATTCTTCTAGAGAGGCGCGGTATCATATCAGGCATGTCTCTGATTGAGCTATGGACTGCCCCGTGTCCGCTGCCGTCAAGCCGCAAGCAACGCCAAATATAGCCTTTATTTCTTGTATTCGAGCTATCGAGCGCACGAATATTCGCCGAGACGTTAATGTGGCTATTACTTGGTACTTCAAAGCACAACAAGAGTTTAGATTAAATTTCAGTTCGTGCAAAAGTCCAACCATCAATCAAATTTGATCCTGTATTTCATAATTTCGGCCGAAATACGTCCACTGCTGCCAGAAGCCTCCCCCAAAGATTGCCACAACGACCGGTATGGGTTTGTGTTGTGTGCTTATTGGGGGGTTTTGCCATAATCGTCACGCTTTCCTGTATTTGATCTGATCCAAATAATTTCGTGACTTAAACTGATTGTAATTTTACGAACACAATAGTAGGCTTACGCAAATCCTAGCGCAACATTATTTAGCACTCTCATCTTAATAGGATTATGGTACGAATATTATTAGATACTATTGTTATGACGAATCTCTATAAGTTAATTGTGTTGAGGATTATATTTGTTTATAATGCCCTTGAAGTCTTGAGAATTTGAAATGTTTAATCATGCTCGAAGGATGGAGGCATAGCTTAGCTCTGATCTCGACAAGTTCATATTCTACTTTTGTCTATCGTCTGTACTTACTTCTTAAGCTTTTTGCGTGCATATATTTTTCTTTCCGATCTCAGTCTTGGACAGTTGAAGAAACCGATGTATTAAAGTGCGATTTAGTAGATAACTATAGCAGCTGGTTTAATACTTGATAACTTGTCTATGTTGGAAAACTACAACCACGGCTTGGCTTATCATAATATCAGCCAAATGATACTTCCACAATAGTGTCGTAATTTTGGGAGAATTTGCCAGTACTCACAATGCTCAGCAGTTTGGTTGGTAAGCGCAGTATGCACACTGCTGCCTATCACTCTTGTTTAGAGTCCCTTAGTCGCCTTTTATGACACCCACGGAAGGATGGGTGGTGCTACATTCTTAATCCAGACACCACACAGATTGAAATGCATATATATTTTTAATTACTTCGGTGATTTATTACTTCCGCAAAAATCATATTAAATTATATTTGAAAACAGCACATACAATCTTTCCTAATTGTCTACTTTAAGACAGTACATTGCGAAAGTCTCACGTTTCAGGCAATTAATGTTTTTATTTTTATGCTCAATAAGATTATCTCGAGAGAACGCGCATATATTACATAATTTCATTATAAAATAGTCCATATAAAAAAAAGTTACATACTTTTACCTGTGTGTGAACAATTATAGTTAACCGACTATCTGTTTTAAACTAATTTATTTAAATACAAGCAACCAAAATTAGCGACATGTAGGTTTTAAGAAAACATACTTTAGTAGGTTTTTCATGAGACCCATAGTGAGTGATCACGTCTCTGTTCCATAAGAAGAAAAGTAATTTTGAAAAATCGTCAATAATGGGTGTATCAAAGCCATAATATATACATTTTATTAAAACAGCGAGTTTATTTTTATAGCAAGATGGTGTCTGCAGTGAAAGTGCGCATTCATGGGGTGCAAGATGATAACTGGGTATAAAGGACAAAATCAACCAGTGTCGGTGTCTGATAAAGTTATAGCAACGAATTAGAGAGTATTCATCAAGAGAACCCTAACAAGAGAAAACAACTTGATAGAATTAGATACACGAAGAACAAGAAAATGGAAAATTTTCGTTTGGCACAATTTATGAAAGGACTATGAAATTGGACTTCTGGGGTGGAAGGCCTGGTGACCTGAAATACAGGCTTCAACCTAGTTTAGGCACCAGTCTCCCACAATAAATTTTAAAACAATAACAATGTACCAATATATACCAATATTTATGTGATAAATAATTAAATAAATCTTCAAATATGTCATCACTGGTAATGCCTGGCTAATGACCCATATTATAAAAGAGTATTCATAAATTATGTATATACCCTGAAATGCATATCTGCTCATGTATAGCTTTATATAAAGGATTAAAAGGATGTCCCTGTTATAATGACGGTTACAAACCAGATCCTGTCATGATGTCACAGCTATAAATAACGCTATCGGCGTCTTTCAAATTCAAATGAATCGATTTTAACAAGTTTGTGGCCAAATAATGGTCGTCGCTCGTGATGTCATGTATTCAGAACACTTTATGACTTCAGTATGGGTAATAATTTTGCGCACTAAGATATACGCGGTTTTAAAATCACAGTTTTAACTCGATTTCAATTAGAGAATAAAGCAAATTATCATGGTCATATCAGACAACGGACGTCCACTGCTGAACAAAGGCTTCCCTCATAGATTTCTACAGGTAATTGTGTCATCATATTGGAGGGAATTTGCCAATACTCACCACGCTGAGACAGGTTGGTGAGTGCAGTGGCTACTATTCCACAGAAGGGACGCTGCTGCCTATCCATCTGGTTTAGAGCCCCTTATTGTTCATCAACTGCCAGGCGGCACGGTTGGTGCAGTGGCTGATACCGTCGGCTGCTGCGGTTCGATTCCCGCACGGAACAAATATTTGTATGATCTGCAGGTAGTTGTTCCGGGTCTGGGTGTATTGTACGTGGAATTTATGTCTGTAAACGCACTCACGACGCAGGAGAGATCCTAGCTAGTGTGAGGCAACGTTTAATAAAAATAAAATGAAATCGAATCAAATTTATTGGAAATGGATTTCATTTTTTTTTCAAAATCCGTAGAAATATCTAGTTCCATGGATTTTTGCCAATGTTCGCTTTGCTTTTGAAAGCTAGACCACACATTAGGAAGCGCTCCATTACTTACCACCATTTGTATATGGATCTAGTTTTAAGAGGAAACTTTTAGGAGAAAAATAATATAAATTGTTCTCAGATTATATTCTGATAGGTACAGTCACAGTAAAGGTACCGTCAATGATATCTCGCTCATAAACAACTACATCCAATCTATACAAATAAATAAAATTGAAGTGTCTGTTTGTTATGTCAATTTAACAGCTTTTTACTAAATGCATATGAAAGTATATACGGTACATACAACAACAAAAACAATTTGATTTTTTTTTTGTATGCCTGTCTGTTTGTTCCGGGTAATCTCCGAAACGGCTGCACCGATTTTGACGGGACTGGAATATAGCTGATGGTATAAGGAATAGCTTAGACTACTTTTATTTTAACGGGATTTTTATTAGGGTTCCGCGCAAAACAAATAAAACTCTTGAAATCCAATATATATATGTATTCTATGTCAAGTGTTTATGTTAAAGTACTCTAAATTTCTTTTAAATTAAACGCGGGGGTGAAACAGCGGTTCCCAGCTAGTTGCTAAATAAATCGCTCAGTGTCACTCTTATAAAACACAAATATAAATAAAATTGCTCTAACTGAAAGGTTTCAGGCAGCGTGCCAAGAACCCTGGCTCGCCGTTACAAGGCTTCCCTGCCTACGGATTAATCCTTAGCTCATTAGGCCTTCACAATCAATGAACTTTGTCTACGTATTGTATCACTACCCTGGCTTTTCCTATTCGATTATTTACTTCACATTATAGAACTGAGTCCTTGACGGTTTCTGTGACCGCTGAAAAGTTTAAAACATATAATTTGTTAAGGTGTTCTCACAAGTTGCGTCAGATGGTTCTCTGCCTAACATTTAATGCGCAACTTGTGGGGCAGCAAACAGTGAATTGCAAAAGGCTGAGTCACATAAAGGCCTATTTAAGTGAAGTTTATAAGTTTATGTATGAACCTAATCCCAGAAGGAAAGGAAAGTTAGAAAGAAAGCACTCAAAGGCGTAGCAATATTTTTTCTGGGTGGGAAATTGAAACCATTGTTGCAGATGTGAGATAAAGTTATTTGGAATAACTCAACTTGGCTAGAAGGGCTGGGCCGTGCCAACCTTTTTTTTTTTATTTTTTTTTTATTGATGTCCAGTGGAAATTCTACATGGAACTTCCTTCACCCCGGGGAAGGGCGAAGGGGTATGCCGGACTCCTACCGGCTAAAACCACTGGAGCGGTCATCTTCGGCACTGAAGGGGGGCTCCAGGTCCTCGTAAGATCACACTAGAGGGGCCGTGCCAACCTGCTCCCTCTCCGAACACCCCATACTTCGCCTATGCGCATACCTAATTTAGCTCACCAAAGTTAAGGTTCTAGCATAAACACGCGAAGTGCTAATCGTACATCGATTCAGTTCAAATACCACTACGCGGTTACCCATCTATAGACTGACCGCGCCAAGCGTTGCTTAACCTCGTGGAATGTTTACCGATCAGTAAGTGCAACTGTCTATATGAGCGCTTTATTTATAGCTCCATAACTCAGAAAATTGTTCGGTATATAAAATCACTCCATACCCTGATACATGTAGAGCTACATGTATTAGCTCGTTCTGAATTCGAGATTACTTCAGAAGCAGTAAAAATACTCGTTGTCGAAGCCTTTTCCTTTTTAATTACAAAACGTGCCTCGAAGCATATAAAAGGAACTATTAAGTAATCAACACGATATTGCGCATAATGTAGAGCATGATGGCTGCTTATCATCACGCGCCAAAGGGCTGGCTATGGAACTTGATGATAGACTCAAATATTGGCTGCGGTGAATACTGATTGGTCTGTTTATACCTACATTGCTTTTATAGGCACGTTGCTAATTTAGAACGAACTATTGAATATGGTTTTGAACGATAGTAGGTACCAGAGGTTCTTGGGGGTCGCGAGCGCGCTGATTGGGAAATATGCGTGCTCACACCGAGCGACCCCCGGGAAGACAGCGGTGCGCATGCGGTCACGTACCGCTGTGTGCGCAGCACAGCGCATAGTGAGGCCTCGGGGGAATCTTTGACAATCCCCTCGAGAGATGCCTGGGGGGTGGCCTCATTACAGTCGCCTTCCCTTTACAGTCATCCCCTCCGAGATGTGCCTAAAGGCGTGGCACCAACGGGTGACTCTAGATGGAGATTATTCGAGTTCCTGGAGCCTCTCTTCGGTGCCGACGATGATCACTCCGGTGGTTTTAGCCGGTAGGAGCCCGGCATGCCCCTTCGCCCTTTCCCGGGGCGGAGGAAGAACATAAGGTTTTTCCACCGGATCAATAAAAAATAAATTTAAAAAAAAAGTACTAGAGGTTACCTAGATAGCGCTTTTATAGAATTTTGCCTTCTTTAAAAGAGACATTAGGAATGAAGAATGGTGCATGCCAGTTGATGTCTGTCAAGTTATTACTTCCGTTGATAAAAAATCTTACAAAGGAACGCAAGGTTTTGTACCGTCGAGTCAGCTCTGACGTCTGTTATCATCGTTTCAGCCGAAAGACATCAACTGCTTGATCTAGGGCTCCCAAAACATCGCCACAACCGCTCCGCTTGCTTCTTGTTTGTCCGTTTCCGCCAGGATGTCGACAGCCAGAAAACGCGCCAGGATAGTTGCCGCCTAGTAGGACACTGTTCGGTATCCTCGTGCGATCCGTATAGCCACTCTGCGTGGCAGACCGTGAAGTTTGGTCCTGCAGCGCTGGGCGCCTGACAATCGATCTGACCGTACAGGCGCCCCGTAGAGGGCCACGCACCGCACAACATCTGCCATGCCTATCGCTATTAATCTTGGCGTTTGCCAGTTATCACAGCAATAAATACTATAAACAAAGCTGTTTTTATTTTAGTGTGGATTAATTTCTTGTTTATGAACTACACTACAATTTTGTAACGCTATATGCGTCATTAAAGTTCCATAACCCTATGGAAATGCTCTAGAGGGGGCACGCTAGATACGCTGTAAGGATTTGTTGTATTCCAATATTTCCTCGACACTTGGGACGGGACTCATTCCGGTTTCATTTGGATTCCTCATCTACCTAGTACTTTTAAAGCTACCTCCTTTTACACGGGCAATTTTTAGAGCAACCGTCAAACGCAGTTTGGTCAGCAGTTTAGAAAAATATTGCTTGATAATTATTCAGTGACTGTCGAGCAATATTGAGCCATGACGACAGTAAAATTGCCGTACGGTACTTCATGTGGCCGTGACAATAGATTTACCTAGTATTGCATCAATTATATTTTACTGGCCAAGCAACTTTAAGTTGCGTATCAACCGAGGTTGCGAATGAGTAGGGCTCTGCGATTCTTCAAATGACACATACCGCGCTCCGAGGGTGTAACGATTCGCTCTTCCAGTGTTGCAAGGCTTTGAGTGGTTATCCAGTCGGTTCCCAGCTATGGGTGGAAAATCATCTCAATTATTGGTAGAATATGTGGCTTTCGGTCGTTACGGGTAGTTTAAAACCGATTATAAGTGGTATACCTAAATAGATTTACAATATTTAAAGCTTCCAACGAACCTATTATATCAGAAAGCTTTTGAACTCCTAAAATGTCAAGTTACATAAAGTGTCTTCATGTCGTGTTGAATCAAAAGCTGATTGAAAGCTTTCTCTTACGCTCTTGTTACGCAACACATATCCTATGATGTTGTCTCTGTTGCACATTCAGGATGTCACGCGTCTGAGAAGGAAATCCGAAATGCATCGCTGATGAACCGATATGTAGTTTATTGAGCGGGTTATGCTTTGGCCACACACCGAGTATCGTGTGTCGGATTTCGTGGGTACTGCATGCATAAATTACATGCATGAATATTTAGAATCCGGAATACTTCCATTTTCGGATACGGCAATTTTACTGTGGTAGGTTATCGATGATATTTTCTGTCCTGATGAAGAATAGAATTCGTATTCGTCTTCTAAATTTATTTCTACCGAATTGCTTCATCTTCATCATGTCAGCCAAAAGACGTTCACTACTAAACCAAAAGGTCAAATGCCGTATATCGTCATTTTTGGGGAGCATTTTTCAGTACTCACCATCATTGGCAGGCAGTTTGGTGACCGCAGAATAGCCTGCTGTTCTATAGAGGGGAACTGCTGCCTATCCTACCGGTATAGAGTACCTTAGTCACCTTTTACGGCATTCAAGGGAGGAGATGGAATGGTGCTATGTTCTTAATCAGGGTATCACACGGATATTGCTTACTGAAGTATAACATTTGTGGAGTATAGACTGTATATTCGATAATAGAGTTCCTTGTCGAATGTTTATATTCGCTTTCTTCGTTGTTCCTCTCCTTAGATTTTTCAAGGAATTCTAATCGTGCACTCCTAACAGCTTAGACCTGTCCCTTTATTGACAAATAGATACGTTTTCACGCGAAGCGACAGCTTATCTTAGGATTCTTTGTAAGCATACCTTGAACTGTTCATAATTTGCTTTAGTTTCTAAACGTCAACAACTACGCAACTTTATGTTTACAACATGGCGACGAGATGAGCTAGTCATTCGCCTGCCCGTAGCAATTGTCATGCTACCCAGGACTAGTCCTGCGAGGCACCACACGCGCTCGTCACCTCGAGCCGTAAAGTTATTTAGTCTCTTATGGCCAGTAATGTCACTAGCTACAGTGCTCTTCTAACCGGAGCACAGTAATGTTTTAAGTTTAAACACGGCGAATATCTGGCACTGGGGTGGAACCTACGTTATTTAATTTTTTATTGTGCCCACTGGAAATTGGTCACCAGTGGAAATTCTTCATGAACTTCCTTCGCCCTGGGGAAGGGCTCCTACCGGCCAAAACCACTGGAGCGGTCATCTTCGGCACCTAAGAGAGGCTCCAGGTCAGCGTATAATCACACTAGAGCCATGCCGAACTTCTACCGGCTAAAACCACTGGGGCGGTCGTCTTCGGCACCTTAGGGGGGCTCCAGGTCCTCGTATAATCACACGAGAGCTGGGAGCAGAGTACTTACCTAGCCGGCTTTTTGCATTAAGAAACCTACCACAGTAAATGTTTTTCAATCCTGTTTGTACGGAACTATCGTCTTCGTTACGACAATCCTTGCAATTTCTACTTTCGTTTGTTACAAAGAGCATTTATTTTCTGACAAGAACGTAGTCAGCCCAGATCGCAAGTGTATGACTCAACGGTGATGTAACCGCATTGTTCGAGAGCCTGAATAATCAAAATTCACTTTCGCTACATATATTATTATTTGTTGTAATATGCTTTTGCGAGGTCGGACAGAATATCAAGATGTATCTTGTTTTTATCTCTAGGATAAGCAGTTTAAGAATAGAATCAGTAATTAAGCCCATTTGCTATTAGTTTTGACAACATTGTTTTCATGACAATCTATGAATATGTGAGAACAGTATAGATAAAGGTAAGCCATAACAGGGTTGTTAATGCCAATCGGGTGTTTATCGATTATACGCACCGGTAAGTAATGCCCTTGCGTTTCCTCAGTCTCATCAGTCCTCTGTGTTTCCTAGCGAAAAAAAATTACTGGGGCCCATTGGAAATTCTACATGAACTTCCTCCGCAGGGAAGGACAGAGGTGCATGCCGGACTCCTACCGGCTAAAACCACTGGGGCGGTCATCTCCGGCACCTAATTAAAACCTAATTTTGATAAAGTAGGGTGATATGGCTTACGGACAAAGAACACCTTTGAGAATATATATATATGGTGATAAAGGTGTGGTGCCTGCTACGAATAGCACCAACCCATCTCATCCCTTGGGTGTCGTAAAAGGCGATTATGGGGTTAGCCGGAGGATGGGCAGCAGCAACAACTCAACTGCGATCGCCCACCCACCTGCCAAGCGTGGCGATTATGGCGAAACCCCTCAATAAGCACACAACACATCCATATTGGTCGTTGAAGTGATCTTTGGGGGAGGCCTGTGTTCAGCAGTGGACTTTATTTGCCCAAAATGATGATGATGAATGATGTTAAATGAAATAAATGCGATGTATTTCCGTAAGCTATTCAGATACTGATACATCTATCATTTGTTAATATAACAAAAATATAATACTGTGTAATGTGTCGATCTCCCGCGATACAGGCTCGTCCTAGTGCGGCTACTTATGTAAACCATATTTAATGTATGTGTAATAAAATGGAATAAATTATTTTAAAAAAAAGATACAATGGATGCCATTCGCGTTTACTTCAGAAGATATTGAGTTAAATGTATTTAAGTATTTGCTGTAGGATTATAAATTTCCACGTAGTTTGACCTTCGGATCATCTTGCCTGACAAGATGTTTATTGCGCAGAAGCAAGGAGTTCGGTTATTACGTTCAATGTATTTATTCAAGCTGTGACACTTTTCATACCAAGACGAAGTTTGTTGCGTAATCTAAGTAACAAACATTGTTGTTGAAGTTGTCAGTTTAATTCATAGATAAGGCTGAATAGAATTTAATCTTACCCATTAGATAAATAAAATTATGTAACTTATTCTAAGCTTTTTGCTTGATAAATGTGACGGTTAGACTTCTACCGACAGATTAGAAATATTTTTCACTACAAATATTGCTGTTAATAATTGGCCCTCCAATTCCTAATTAATTTATATTATTGACTGTAGTTCAACGAACAGTACCTACCCCTTGCAATCGAAACGTATTTTAAACTACACGTTTCCCGCGTTCGGCGCTACGATTGGTTGAAGAGATTGGAGCGAGCCAATCGCAATACTGAACGCGGTAAATGTGTAGTTTAGTATTACGTTTCGATCGTGAATAGAAACTCGTACTAGGGTACTGAAATTAGTCTGCGTGCTCACAACGAGCGACCCCCGGGAAGACGGCGGTGCGCACGTGGTCACTTGCCGCCGTGTGCGCAGCAGAGACCAATGGGCGGCTCTAGTCTGATCTTACGAGGACCTGGAGACCCTTTGTTGCAGAAGATGATCGCTCCAGTTGTTTTAGCCTGTAGGAGTCCGGCATACCCCATTGCCCTTCCCCGGGGCGAAGGAAGTTCATGTAGAATTTCCACAGGACACCAATAAAAAAAAAGAAAGGATACTGAGATTATACGTAACGTTTGACGTTGTTTGTTAGTTTAGGAGAATAAAATTTGTGACATTTACAACATTGAGACTATATCGAAACTATATTGTGAACATTTTTAAATTACGACAGTTGGCCCTCTGAAAATAAAAAGCCTAAATTAAAGTAACATGAATGTATAAAATTGAAAAAGCCAGACCTACTCGTTACAATCAAAAGCGAAAGTGATTTGTTGTCCAATAATAATAAATAATACCTACAGTAATGAGAAACATCGTATGTACCGTGGCGTGGGCAGTGCTTGGCACACTTATCGACTACCCCTATAAGGAGCGGCGGCGCTTGTACAGCGGGTTTGTACGGAGTGCAAATTTTTTTGTTCTGAAAGGAAGATTAATCATTTGAAATTGATTCGTGTGGTGCTATCCGTGTGATATCCGGATTAAGAATACAGCACCACTCCATCTCCTCCCGTGGAGGTCGTAAAAGGCGACTAAGGGACTGGCACCAGAAAAATGGGCAGCAGCGTCCTGTCTGTGGAACAGTAGCCATTCTGCGCTCACCAACCCGCCGGCCAAGCGTGGTGAGTACTGACAAATTCCCCCTAATTTGATGAAACGGTCGTGGAAGTCTGTGGGGGAGGTTCAGTAGTGGACGTTGTATGGCCGATATGATGATGATGAATCATTTGGATGTTGTGTGCGGTATATGTCTCCAAATTATTATTTATTTTTGCTTACAATATTGAGACTGTATTTAAAATACCTAAATGAAACTCATTAAGGCCTTGCAATAAGCTGTTCATGTATGAGTAAACTGACTCACATTTGCAGATTAATGAAATAAACAAATGTCTCATACCATGCGGTTGCAGAGGAACTTCGTCCCACGCATGCTCAGGAATCAGCTCCCCAACGAGATTTTTCCAAGAAACTACTGCATACCATTTAAAAAGAGCGTGAAGTGATCTTCACTTTGTAGGCAATGCGCGAGGGTGGCTCCCTCTGGTGTTGCAAGCGTTCATAGGTTACGCTAACCGCTCACCATCAGGCGGGCCGTATGTAAGTTTACCAGCTTAGTGGTATAAAAAATAATACCGCTAAATGACTAAAACGACAACTAGAAAAATAAAATACAAAAAATCTAGGCGTGTTAATGTCCAAAATGACTTCAGTCATTTAATAAGTTTCTTGTTGCTAGGGATCGTGTCCTGCATGTCTAGGTGACGATTTTACTTTGAATGCATTACCTACTAAAGTCAAAGTCAAAGTTTTTTATTTAGAATAAACCAAATATTGGCACTTATGAAACGTCAGAATTTAAGTTGCACGGTTCCAAATAGTTGATCACATGGAGAAGAGCCTGCAAGAAACTCCATGGGTACTCTTTTAAAATAGTTGGGGATTACAATGTTGATTGTATAGGTACACATGATTGTAAAACATATATACAGAAAAATGTAGGTTAATGTGTAAAGATGAAACATACCACAATAATATTATATTAATGAATTTGCCCGGGCAGTTAACGGCTGACCAGTCCCATCAGACGGCAACTTATACTTAAATCTTTCTTTTTTGTAATGGCAGTTTTTTGGTCTTTCACGACATCAACAAAATTGAACTAACAATTTCATCAAATTAATATCAAAATTAAACTATCAAAGTTCTTCGCACAACCGTTTGTCTGGTATATTTATGCGAAGAAACATTTGCTAAAATATCTCTCTAAAAACATTGCTTTTACTATATGTAGTCAAACTCGGTTCGATATCGGTATGTTGTTTGTTGTTTGTGACTTACCACGCCCGCACCGGTTCAAATGGGCTGATTGAATTTAGACCATATTATAATCAATATTAAATTAATAATTATGTTTATTTTAGCTACTTGTTTGAAGCAGTATATGTTTGGATATTTCCATATTTGCACAATTCGTACCTGATTCTTGTCTTTATAAATAGTATCATTATCGAAATATACCTACACGCTTCGCTTGGATCGGGTAGGGTTTAGGACATTAAAAATAATTTGAAACAGTATATTATCATGATTCATATTATATTCTTTGTGTTCTACACCCACCAGATGCATCACCTCCGTTTTTGTAAATACGCAAGTTGATTCACCCTGTACAGCCTCTCGCTCCTTTTAGAGTGAAGTCATATTAAATAATGACTGATTTGTTTATTCATACACCGTTTACATTACTCGTACATTGTGTGTTGTATATTGAATATATTAGTGGTATTACCATACTGATGTGGCAATGAATGGACAATAAAGGGAGACAGCAAAGTTGTCTGTGGAGTAGACTAATACAGTGCTGGCTTTTGGTACTAATGCAAGCTTTAACGACATTTTACTGGTAGGCAGGTCTCTTAAAGCAAGGCTAGGTAGTTTTTTTTTTAACTAGAATAACTCCTGTGTCGTGGGTGCGTTTATGGACACAAATTCCACACACAATACACCCAGACCCAGAACAATTACCTGCAGATCATTCAAATATTAGTTCCGTGCTGGAATCGAACCCGCAACCCGGAGCGCAGCAGGCGACTGTACCAACCGTGCCGTATGTACTACTACCACAGTGCCAGATATTCGCCGGAAAAGGGCGAAGGGGCATGCCGGACTCCTTACCGGCTAAAACCACTGGAGCGGTTATCTTCGGCTCCTAAGGGAGGCTCCAGGAACTCGAAAGATCTCCATCTAGAGCCACCCATTGGTGCCACGCCTTTCGGCACATCTCGGAGGGGATGACTGTAAAGCGGTCAGAGAAAGGTTAAGCCTTAGTCCACATACTGGCCTAGTGCGGGTTGGCGGACTGCACTCACCATTAAGAACATTTTGTGGGCTACAAAATGTGTGTCTGAGGTGGGTAGATTTCCTCACGATATTTTCCTTCGCCGTTAACGCAAGTGTTAATCAAATTCTGTTTCGACAGGAATCCGAAAATTCCAATGTTTGAATCGAACTCAGAGCCTTTCGTGTGGAAGACAAGCGTTCAACCAATAGGCTTTCACTGCCATGTCAGGTATATTGTGCAATATCCAGATTCGCAAATTGGCGTGTGATGAGTCAATTTCTGTTAATTTTTTATTCTACTGCGTCAGATGAAAGGTTAATATTTATTGCGTCGTAAGCCTTCTTTTTATTGAGTTTTGCTGCCAAATATTGTGTTCATGTATTTTTTATTGAGACCAAAGACATTTAGATACAACATATGGAGTGAGACCTAACTTTTTAAAGGCAACTTAGACATTATCTGACTTTAAGTTTCAAATTATTACTTATCTTCATATAATTATAATAAAAATAATACCTGCATGTAGCTGTCCCACCGCAAACGCCTACAGAAAATTTGATTACTTACAATTTGTTTGTACAATTGTTGCCAATTTCAGAAAGTTAAATCCAGATTTCCGTATGATATTTTCCTTCACCTAAAGAGTTTTTAATAGGTAGCCTTGTAACCCAAAAGTCCTTTCAGGTATCCTAAGCTATTTGTGAAGCTTTGCCAGCCAAGGAATCAAACTCTTTGCTAGCTTCTGTTTTCCCTGCTACGTAAGGGCGAATAGGCATCTTCTGGGTGAGCCCGTTCCATCGTAGATCTCATCCATTGCTACAACATGCAAGATCAAGATCAAGAGCAATCTCAGTGATAAATTTAAAAAAAGGTTTTCTATGGCTACATTTATTTCACACAGCCATGCATGCGCAAGGGCAAGAAGCGCAAAAATGTTCAGTGTGTTAGATTTACTAAGAAAGTTCATCATGGAAAAATTTAATAAAATAGCCATTTTGTACTTGATTTTTGGCGCTCTACTTCTGGGCTATGGATTAAAATAACGCTGTGAGTGAGCCTTGTTTAGTCAAGAGAGGACCGATCTATATGTTACAATCGAATTCTATGTTTGACCAGTTTCCTCAAAACATTGAGCAGCTATAAGCATTCGCTATAACTCTTCACCGATACTCAAAAAGCCGGAACTGCTAAATCCGAAGCAACCGCGGTTATATGCGCAAGAGCACGTACAGTTACGCGGGTCGGGGGTCAACGCCCGGCTAGTAGCCACGCGTGTAGGTACACCTTTTTTAGTTTTAGCATTAAGGAAACTAAACATTTTTGCGACTATAATAACTAAGTAATCCTTTACTGTACCGATATGTTTTATAGATAGAAATCTAGAAGCCTTTTGTGAAATGAGGGAAAAGAAGCGGTAATGGAGTCACAAGTTTCGACTCTAGGAATATGCTTCTATTTCTAAAACCTTTTTTACTTTTTCAAAACTCGTAGCATTGCCCTTGTAATAACTATTTCTCATATAAACCTATTAAAATAAGCACTATACAATAACAGACAACTGTAATGTTAATGTACAACTTATTCAAAAATGATTGTTTGCAAATATTAGAATCTATCGTAAAAGTCCAGTTAACAAACATGGCTGTAACGAGATGACGTCATGCTAATTTGTCCTTGTTTGGTCAAGGTCTTTGCCACATGTAGCTACTAGCGCCATCTAGATTTGATACGCGTAAGATACGAAACTATGTTTCATAAGTAAGATAAGTTCGTATTCGGAGTAGTTGAATCCTATTATTTTTAACATATTCATATGTTTTGTTGGTGCTTCGAAAAAAATGTCATGATCTAATAATGAGACAAATAATTTGTTTAGATCGATATCATGATTGTACGATCACGAAGGAACCTTGCACTAACAGACAATGATTTGTCGTATCTATTTTTTAATTATGAAAAGGTCAATATCGTGACATCCTTTTCTTGGAATGCCTTCAATTCGACAAAGAAAACGAATTATGGGTGAGCTATTTTAGTTTGAAAATGGCACTTCTGTTTTCGTTGACAACGCCATCTGTGGTAAAAACAGAGAACTTTTTCATTTATTGCCGTAATCTGCATCAGGAATTGCAATTTTGATTATTGATATCCTGTCTATTTCATACGCTGTAGTCTATACATTGCCGTAGCCTATTAATTTAATAACTCGTCATTATTTTTGTCATTTTAAGAGCAACATGTAATATGATTGTATAGTCATGTTTTTTTCTTGTACGGCCAAAATTAACAATCAATCTAATCCAAAAAATGGATTTGGGATTGAGGACTTATTTGTTTTGTGTTAAGTGTGATCTTAACACAAAAACAGATCAAGTATGTAATCTTAAATCTAAAGATTATGGATTAGACTGGTTATTATTTCGGCCGTTAGGGAACAGCGATAGAGCAAATATCATAGTTTTTTTTCAGATTCTATGTTACTTCTACTTAGATAAAGATTTTATCATATTGCTTTTTATAGTAGTTTTGTTTGTACAAAAGCTTGTTGACCCATTTGCTCTTATTAAATTTAATTATTTCCGACATTTGTTCGTTTAATGATTTGCGATGACGGTCCCTACCTTTCCTTCATTATTGTTTCATTATTTCTTTCAATAAATGTCAATACAAAGGAAATGTCTCCATTAAAATGGTATTCAACTTTGGAACTAAAGTTCACTTCAAGCAAATTATCATGCTTCCTTCAAAAGTAGGTATTTGCATAGTTATCGGCAGCACTTTCCGGTTCAGCATCAAGTGACGTCACGATATTCAGGGTGACCTATATACCATAGGGCTTACGTAGGTCGTTACAAAGGCCGTACACCAGATGGTTACACCTACGGTACGCCCTCGCTCCCTCTTACGACACATATTCTGAATATTTCTCTGATGTCCTGTCTTGTAATAAGACAAATAGTTTAGTATGTACGGTTTTGTTTAGTGATATTATAATCTTACTATTATCAATTATGAATGTGAATTTTTTTGTTTAAATGTTTGAAGCTCCATCACGTTCTAACGACTGAACGGGATTCTATTGAAGAATGACGGCACGGTTGGTGCAGTGGTTGATACAGTCGGCTGCTGCGCACCGGGTCGTGGGTTCGATTCCCGCACGGAACTAATATTTGTGGGATCTGCAGGTAGTTGCTCCGGGTCTGGGTGTATTGTGTGTGTAATTTGTGTCTGTAAACGCACCCACGACACAGAAAATCATAGTGTGGGGCAAAGTTTAAAAAAAAAAATATCATGGAGGTGGATTATGTCGTGGAGGACACCTTTTATTGCATTATTAAGTTAGGGTTTTAATTGGTTCTCTCGCGGATGAAGTCACGGTTAACAGGTAGTAAGGTATCTGCGGTCTAATGCAGATAAAGCGTACACCTCACCCCCGGCTCAAGGTAAGATGAAGGACACCGTGGGGTTTTAGCCGGTTTGAGCCCTTCCGCCCTTTCCAAGGCGGAGGAAGATCAAGATGATTTCCTCACGTTTAAAAAAAAGTAGTAAGGTATAAGACTAAAAGTGCTCACGTGTGTGTTTATATTTACACTGTAAGTTCAGCGAAGGCGCTTGACTCAAGTCCTTGTTCCTCTAAGGACTCCAAATCGGTCCTGTAGATTGGATGCGAATTTGGTACCATTCTATACAGTATTATCTAATCAAGACAATCAAGACCGCCAATTGTACTATTATTATGTATGTAAAATTACTTTGTATTTTCTTTTGGTGTACAATAAAGTATACTCTACTCTACTCTACTCTACTCATTTAACGAGTCGAAAATCATTTTTAAGGCCAATATCATCTGCCTGGACTCTACCACCTTAGTTGGGGTCGTCTTTCAGTCTAACCAGTTTCACTTGAATATCTGTATTGTAAACGCAGCGACTGTCATCCAACCTGCGCAATCCAGTTGCTGGGTTTTTTTATACAACGTAGTGACGATATGAGCAAGCCATTTTCTTGGTGGCAAACGTCATGCGTGCCCATAACGGCTGTAATGCTGCCCAGGACTAGTGTTCCATGGAGCCACACGGTACTGTACTGTATTAAGTCTCTTATGCCCAGTAACTTCACTAGCTACAGTGCCTTTCTAACGGGAACACGGTAATTTCTAAAGGTAAACACTACAGCTGCTGAGAGGCAAATATCTGGCACTGCGGTGGTACCTATTTAGCCTATTGCAGTAAGAGACCTTTTCATTTATTGAGCCCAGTGGAAATTCTTCTTGAACTTCCTCCGCCCGGGGAAGGACGAAGTGGCGTGCCGGACTCTTTTTTTTATTGGTGCCCAGTGGAAATTCTTCATGAACTTCCTTCACCCCGGGGAAGGGCGAAGGGGTATGCCGGACTCCTACCGGCTAAAACCACTGGAGCGGTCATCTTCGGCACGTAAGGGAGGCTCCAGGTCCTCGTATGATCACACTAGAGCCGCCCACTGGTGCCACGCCTATAGGCACATCTCGGAGAGGGTGACTGTAAAGCGCTCACCCCCCGGGGGGATTGTAAAGGATCCCCCAAAGCGTCCCACAGCAGCGCGTGACCACATGCGGGCTACCGTCTTCTCTTGGGTCGCTTGGTGTGGGCACGCAGATTCCCCAATCTACGCACCCGCGAACCCAGAGGAACCGCGAACCTTATAGCAACGGCAGGGTTTTTCAGGCGTATCGGAATTAGGCACCAGGGCGGTTGTTGCCGGACTCCTACCGGCTAAAACCACTGGAGCGGTCATCTTTGTCACCTAAGGAGGGCTCCAGGGCAGGAAGTATACCAATATCCTTAGGTTAGTTAGTTATAATGAGCTTCTGACTGCCCGCAACGGATGGTAACCGGGACCGACAATGCTGCCCTAGGAACGCCAATGCCTGACCTTGGGAAACGTAGTTTCAATATTAATAATTAAATTAAATAGTATTAATTAGCTATTTAATCACCTCTCAAGTCTAAAATGTAATGATTAAATTGAAGCTACTGTATTAAAATGTTTACTCGCTTACATTGTTATAACTGACAAGCCAATTCAAATTCTATTCAATTCTAAGCGATCGTTATTAGCAGTTCTATGAATATTATTTACAAGGAGGTTCGCGTCTTTTAATAGAGGACTGACATTTACGTCTGAAGTCTGATTTATGTGTTGCGCAACATATTTACGATGTTAAGTTGTGTTTACACTTTTTGTTACAATGATTATAATATTGCCAATTGAATGTAGTCGTAAATGTTTTATTCTAAGCGTTGTAAACAGCATACTTAACACAAAATTGTTTATTATTATGTACCGACACAAAAAAAAGTGCTTAGTTATTTATTATTTTTTTAAGCCGCCTGGTGATGGTACTGTCCAGTAATTTGCCCTACAGTGGTCAGCGTCACGCCTTCTACCCAGGCCTAGTCCTGCGTGGCAGCGAACTGCGCTCGTCACTGCAAGACATTCGTTATTGGTTCTCTTATGCCCAGTAATTTCACTAGCTACAGTCCCCTTCTAACCAGTAAACTGCCCACTTTTATTTCAGGTCGGTTTTCCTATTAATTGTATACGAGGCATGCCTTTTAAGTTTTGTCGTTTGAAGAAAAAAACACAACTAGAACCTTATAGTACTTTTTATTGTTTTTCAAAGTATTCACCACGTAGCTTAATATACTTTTCCAAGTGGGGGTGTTCAAAATGGCTGATTTGAAAGCGTCGACTGCTTCTTCACCGGACTGGAACCTTTGACCACGAAGACTTTTCTTAATTTTAGGAAATGTAAAGATATCGTTAGGGCTTAGGTCAGGACTGTATGAAATTAGTTGTCTCACAGCAATGATGTTATCTTCAGTGAAGGCGGATTTTGGGCGTCGTTCGCGAGATTTCGCACTAACACTAGTATGTCCACGCTGGAATTCTAAATACCAGCGTTCGACAGATGCAGATATGGGGCTTCATCACTGAACACAGATGTTAGCTCTTCAAAACATTGAAGCCGTGTCAGGCCTGTTCTAAAGTTGTAGAAAATTATTGCACGAACATTTTCCTTAGAAAGATTCATTTTCTTACGTAACCTGACAGAATTCCAATCGACGCTGTAACTAAACAATAGCATTACTGTTTTGAGATTCAAAATTTAAACACATTCGAATATAGAACAGTTCCAAATTCAAAATTGCCGGGAAATATGGAAACGTGTGGTGCCGGCTCAGAATGCCACCACCCCATCTCCTCCCATGGGTGTCGTAAAAGTCGACTAAAGGATTAGCCGGAGGATGGGCAGCAGCGTCCTTCGAGTACATTAACAACTCAACTGCGATCGCCAACCCGTCTGCCAAGCGTGGCGATTATGGCAAAACCCCCCAATGAGCCCACAACACATCCATATCGGTCGTTGTGGACACCTTTGGGGGAGGCCTGTGTCCAGCAGTGGACTTCATTCGGCCGAAATGATGATGGAAACGACAAAACTTAAAAGGCATGCCTAGTATCGCAACTTCCAAATCGTTATTTTTGCCCCGTGTCCCTAACAATAATAAGCTGAAGCGGGAATTTAATCTAAACGACAAAACAACCAACACAATTATTGCATTATAAATTAAGATAACATAAACAGGCGGTTTGGTTAGTGACTTCCGCAGCATGTAACACGGAAGGTGCATATCTAATGTATCTTGAGTCATTAATTTCGTCAGTATGGCGGTTTAATAGTACATTTACCTTATATACTTTATTACTCATACCTTTGCTCTGACCGTGTAGTGTCCGAATGTCTGCATGGAGTCCGGATTAAGAATATAGCACCACTCTATCTCCTCTCGTGAATGTCGTAAAAGGCGACTATGGATCCTGTAAACTAAAGGGATGGACAGCTACGTCCCTTCTGTGAAACAATAGCCATACTGCGCTTACCATGCCTCCAAGCGCCAGTGAGTACAGGAGTAATTTTTTCCTCAAAATGACGACACAGTCGTGGAAATCTATGTGGGCTTCGTTCAGTAGAGGTCGCCCGTTGGCTGATATGATGAACCTCAAACTCAAAACAAGTAACATCTGTACAGTACCGGTGGTACTTTCCGAGTGCTTCTCAAAGAATTTCCCACTTCTCTCCAGCCATGGGGTCGTAAGAGGCAGCTAAGTGTCGATACCAAGAGGATGGACAGCAGCATCCTTCCGTGTGCCAATAACAACTGTACTGCGATCACCGATCCGCCTAAGCGTGGTGATTATGGCAATATTCCCCATGACGGTCGTTGTAGTGATCATTGGGCGGTTTATGATCACCTGGGAACATTTATTGGCCGATTTGTGTGCACGGTGACTAAAAAAGCTGTTAAAACAACATAAAAAATTATATATGAAAATAACAAAATAGACTTGACCGTGTGGTGCTGGCTCAGAATGCCACCACCCCATTTCATCCCGTGGGTGTCGTAAACGTCGACTAAGGGATTAACCGGAGGATGGGCAGCAGCGTCCTTCGACTACATTAACAACTCAACTGCGATCGCCAACCCGTCTGCAAAGCGTGGCGATTATGGCAAGACCACCCAATGAGCACACAACACACCCATATCGGTTGTTGTAGTGATCTTTGGGTGAGGCCTATGTGCAGCAGTGGACTTCATTCGGCCGAAATGGCATGGAACACAATGGAATTTATGGCCCTGTTGAAACAACAGCAAATGTAACTTAAGAGAGATTCTTAAAACTAAACTCACTTCTGAATCCACAGTGAAAAGTAGAAAAAACAATACGATATTAGAGATTTCACTGCGCATCTTGATCGATCGTCATTAATTAATTGTCGTTGTAGATGTCATAACTATTAAAAGGTTACGGATTGTGGTTAGTATATACTTTATTCAGAATTTTTGGGTATGTCACCTTTAATCATTTCTTTACTCTATCAGGCACTCACGATATAAAGACTTTAATACTAGAAATTTATAGTTGCATCAATTTGTCATCGACAAATCGATTAGGTACAATCATTTTGCAGAGGTTGCAAGATATGCGAAAGATTACATAATGTTGACTTCTGTAATATAATGTCATTACATAAATTAAGAAAAATGTGTGTGAATGAAAGGAGGTGAAACAAAAAAAAACTAGCCTCTGTTTACTATTAAGTTCAACAATCAAGTATTTTATTCGATACTCACACAATTTATTTGTACATGCGAACCTCTGGCCAGACTATTATGGTAAGTTGTCTGTCAGAACAAAGAAAACCTGCGCGGAATAAAAAAAAGCTTGCTTGCTTGTTGATGTTCTTTGCCGATAGATGGCGCTGTATGGTTCGTATCGCTGTCGAGGTTCGTATCTAAGTCGCTTGATAACGCTTTAACATTTGCCTCGACAGGTGGCGTTAGTAGTTGCGATCTGTGTAATATTATTGTTTTTAAAAGCAATTAAATATTGGAGCTTTTAGGGCATATTTAGATACTGTTATATGAATATGTATTTATGTATAGCCATATATAAGTATAGAATTTATATTTTAGGTATATGGATATATATTGTTATTATTTTGATTAACCATGGTTTAATATGTAGGTAATAAATATAAATGTGTACTATAATATGCATTTTTTATGTTAACGATTATTATGAAACTAATCCTTACATATTTGTTTCGCTTCACAAAGTATAAACAAAATTTACAATTATAATGCAGTAAGATCTCTGCATAATTGTTGCGTTACTGCATACATTAGCATTTGAGATAAAAACGGGCAGCTAGCTTCACGCTCCCACGCGGAGGGTGAGCAGACACTGTACCTAGATGTTGCTTTTTTTATTCATGTTTTGAATATTTATAATTTAGACCGCACGGTTAGTGCAGTGGTTGATACAGTCGGCTGCTGCGCTTTGGGTCCCGGGTTCGATTCCCGCACGGAACAAATATTTGTATGATCTGCCGGTAGTTGTTTCGGGTCTGCGTGTATTGTGTGTGGAATTTGAGTCTGTAAACGCACCCACGACACAGAAGAAATCCTAAAAAAATCTTCCTTACCGTGGTGGCTCCCTGATGACAGCATTTTTCTTTTGATCGTATCATGCTAGGTATCCCTATTTTCAGCGGCATGGAGAGCATCATATAGTGTGGCACTCAATGTGTTTTGTTTCCGTATATGTGATTAGACGAACAAATCGGAGCACACCTTCTTGATTAGGACTGTCCAAAATGCGGGGAAATTTTTAAATATCGGAAATTTTCACAAACATATTAATAACGTAATATCATCACTTCTGGACATAAGCCTCCCCGAAAGATCACCACAACGACCGATATGGGTGTGTTGTGGGCTCATTGGGGGTTTTGTCATAATCGCCACGCTTGGCAGACGGGTTGGCGATCGCAGTTGAGTTGTTAATGTACTCGAAGGACGCTGCTGCCCATCCTCCGGCTAGTCCCTCAGTCGACTTTTACGAAACCCACGGGAGGAGATGGGGTGGTGGTATTTTGAGCCGGCACCACACGGCAAATAAAATTTAATAACAAATCTATGTCAACAATCAAATCAACACAATTATATAGTGTTTACATAATCAGCCCCTTACTTTCCCCTTGCCGGGCACGGGCTTTTTCTCACGGTGAGAAAGGTTAGGCCTTAGTCCACCACACTGGCCTAGTACGAGTTGGCGGACTGCACACACTATTGAGAACATTTTGGAGCCCTCTCAGGTGTGCAGGTTTCCTCACGATGTCTTCCTTCACCGTTAACGCAAGTGATAATCAAATTCTGATCCGCACATGAATCCGAAAAGTCCGAGATACGGGCCGGGATCAAGCACGTAATTATTGTGTTTATAGGTAGTAGATATTTTACGTAGGTAGTTTTTATTTTTTCAAAAATTTCCGGTCCTTTTTTCAGTTGTCCGTAAATTTCTCTGGATTTACTTTTTTTAGTATGGTTACCCTACTCGTGGTCTCTTTACATATAAATAAATAAATATAGAGTTAAGGAAAGTATATTGTCATGATCATCAGGTTTAGCAACGTTATTGATAACTCATCACCATCATATCAGCCAAAGGTCGTCAACTGCTGAACAAAGGTCTCCCCATAGATTTCATCGTCATTTTGAGCGGAATTTGCTTCTATTCACCACGCTTGTAAAGCGGGTTGGTGCGCACGTAATGGCTATTGTTCCATAGAAGGGGCGCTGTTGCCCATCCCTCTTGTTTAAGAGTCCCTTACTGGCCTTTTACGACATCCACAGCAAGAGCTGGAGTGGTGCAATATTCTTAATCCACATGAAAAATTACACAATATTAAAAAAAATGTACCTACCTTCTTGATAGTGCTAGATTGCTCTACAGTTCAAAGTACAATAGCACTCAGTGACTGTTTAATTACTTTTGTAATCAGTATGAAGTCATTTTAGTAAAGAATATATCTTATTTACATTTGCAAAACGTATAGCTCCGGTCATGAATAGGGTCATGAGAAGGCGACTAAGGGAGTTTAGAACCCGGTACGTACCATTAAGCACAATGCCACCTGCGGGTAAACCACCGACACCAACGTAACTAGGCATAATAAAACATACGACTTTTGCAATTTGACTAACATATTGTGCTGATCCCAAGTAACTTGGGAACAGTGGGTCTAGCACGAATATTTTGACTCATAGTAACGTAAACATACTTGTTGAAAATATATGTGCCGCACATAATTTATATTCTAATTCAAGACTTGAAAGAAAGAAAGAAAAACAATTTATTAATTTCCGAAGTTACAACACACTACTTATTTAAAAAATTATGACATAAAGTAAAAAGTGGAAAAGACTAGTGAGGCTCATCTCCACAAAAAAAAATGGAATGGCGCTCAGCATTACACTTCTATGTTACAAATAACTTGCAACACAGGAGCACTGGTTTTCTGCGCCACCCTAAATTGGTGACGAGTGACGGCTGACTTCATTCATATCCATATGTTGTTCCGGGTCTGGGTGTATTGTATGTGGAATTCATGTCTGTAAAAGCACTCACGATACAGGAGACATCCTAGAGTGGTGGACATCCTGGTTCTCGTATGATCACACTAGAGCCGGGCACTGGTGCCACGCCAATAGGAACATCCCTGAGAGGGTGACTGTAAAGCGGTCACCCCCTCGGGGGGATTGTAAAAGATTAACGCAAGTGACAATCAAATTCTGGTCCGCACATGAATCCGAAAACTCAGAGGTGGGGGCTGGTAAAACTCAGACCCTCCTTTATGGAAGGCAAGCGTTCCACCACAACGCTATCACTGCTATAAGATAGTTATTTTATTAATGTATAATAAAGCCCAATATTATATATACTAGCTATAAAAGTAACAGGTACTCGGTGTTATCTTAGTTATGAAAGTATCTTTATAGAATACATTTCAGTGTCAGTGTCGATCTATAATCAATAAGTAATAGATTATTATCTAAAATATTGCGACTTCGTCGATTCATGGTTAGAAAATGATAGCTCTACATAATCGATTATCTTGAATTACATAATAAATATCTACGATAATAACGCGTGCAATAGAATTCAATGCAACCTCATTAACAAACTCATAATCCCACGTACAAAATACTTCATTTTTTTACCGACATAGCCCGTCACGGGTAAGTTACCGTAGATTTGCGCTTGCGCTGCCAGTCACCTGCAAGCTACCGGTGGAGACGCGCGCGCACCGCGTTCGAAACATAAACATTAAAAAAATCGACTCCGAACACGAATACGAAAATTAACTTGACTAACCGACTAACGTGATTTGAAAATCGAAATAGTGGTGTGTAGTGCTTTTATTTAGTGTAGTGCTGTGCCTTATTTAGGATTCGATACGATTTTTCGTTTTTTTTATCACTAGCGGTGACAACTGTTTATCGCGATATTATACTATAATTAATGAATTATTAAATGCAGATACTCGGATTGAGAAATCTTAGTTAATTAGTGTGTAGCACTATAGTTACAAGGATTCTCGGAAGACTGCTATGTTAATTTGCCCCCTCTAATTTTGATTTACTTAGCATTGTTTTTACCTGGTCTCTACATTGATTTGTTGCGTTGGTTCGAGGTAAATGACGTCATCGACGCACAAAATATACAGCCTAAGGGCGCATCCCACGCAGTTCGGTAATCAATTCTGAAAGGATCTGTGTCGAAATGGTTTAATTCCGATAATTTTGCAGAAGCAATATATTATAGCTACATAGTTCCTTCATCCCATTTATCAATTGATTTAATTATGGTTACTTTAAATAGAATATATTGTTGCTCAAAAATGTCAAAATCGCCTATCGACATTTTATATCGACTCTACGCAATGATTCGAATCTTCTCCATCGGTATTATTATACATATTTAGAGCCAGGGGTGACATTTATACAAATTAAGCAAAGTAAAAACCTGATGTTGTGTGTATGTTTATGTAAACAAAAACATAAACACACACTCATGACATCGATTGTTTTATAAAATATTTATAAATAGATTTGTAACGTGGGGCTTAAGAGAAACAGAAAGGCTCGCTAACGATTGGTTGACTAGGTTAATCAGATATAACTTGAAATAATATAGATATGTGTCCTTAAATACAACTTCACGTGTTAACATTATATATTGTTTTCTAAATGATGTAATAGGGCATAATAAACAATAAAGTTAAAACAAGACTATAGAAGATAAGTCCATCTTTCGAAAAAATTTGCAGATTTTTCGTGTTATGAACTATAATAAACCAACAGTTCTATAGACGAGATGGTTCGTATCCTAGAAAAATTAGGATCCATTTCTACATGTACCTGTTCCTGTTACTTTGCCAAACTTTATTAACTTAAGTTACTGTTCCTGTGGTGCCGGATCAGAATACCACCACCCCATCTCCACCCGTTGGTGTCGTAAAAGTCGACTAAGGGATTAGCCGGAGGATGGGCAGCAGCGTCCTTCGAGTACATTAACAACTCAACTGCGATCGCCAACCCGTCTGCCAAGCGTAGCGATTATGGCAAAACCCCCCAATGAGACCACAACACACGCATATCGGTCGTTGTGGTGTACTTTGGGGGAGGCCTGTGTCCAGCAGTGGACTTCATTCGGCTGAAATGCCTGGCAATGGTAATTCCTGCAATTACCTTGTTAATTCCTTGTTTAACTACCTCCTGTTTAATATATGTATTCAACCGTTTTCAGTAGGTATCGTCAGTGACAATGAGTTCATAAATCTCTTCATTAAAAATGCATTATGCAAGAATTCCAGCCACCCAATTAAAATGTAACCGACAATTATGCTATAAAATGGCGTCCCCATATAAAGTTAGCCAAGGTCCGTCGATGTGGGAGTCACCATTGAATTCCGACACCTCCGTCCCCCGCATAAAAAACGGTTTTAACCCACACAGGATATAATTGAATATAGACTGTACATGATTAATATCGAAACAAACAAGCGAAATAAAAAATCGACCACTTTTTTATGTAATAGTGTAGGATATTCAGAAATGTCCCCATTTCCTCCCGTGGGTGTCGTAAAAGTCGACTATGGGATTAGCCGGAGGATGGGCAGCAGCTTCCTTCGATTACATTAACAAATCAACTGCGATCGCCAACCCGTCTGCCAAGCGTGGCGATTATGGCAAAATCCCCCAATGAGCCCACAACACACCCATATCGGTCGTTGTGGTGATCTTTGGGGGAGGCCTGTGTCCAGCAGTGGACTTCATTCGGCCGAAAATGATGATTCAGAAATGTTGGTCAATTTACAAGGTATCGAGATTTAATAGAGTAGGCTTAGCCTATTGGTACTATAACAAAGTATTTTTATTTACTGCAAAACATAAAAGTACGTGGCAAGGCTGTAAATTTACATAAAGCAGTTAAAAGTGTCCAGAAAAAATATTTAAACTAGACTCAAATTGTCCTCAAAAATAAAGTTCATGTATTTTCGTACGTTTATTAGTTAATCATGGCTTCTTTCCTTGATGTTACAACAAGTGCCAATGAAGATCACCGCATGACAGATAATCTTGTCATATCGAAAATATCTGAGATATAACTTCAAACATGATAGTATTACGATAAAGTTGAATGAAGTGATCGATGTAAATGCAGCGTCAACTTGCAATTGATAAATAACTGTTTATGAACACGCAATAATTATTTTTAGCTTTGCTTTTTTGAAATGATAAGAATTGAAAAGGATTTCAGTTATATTATTCGGCCTCCTTTTTGTTTACACATATTCTTCTCCAGTGCTCTCTTCAATTGTATTTTTAGTAGGTGGATTACTGCTTACAATAGTGTTATTATAAGTTCCAACTAAACATCTAAAAAGTAAGAGAATGGTTGTACCGTGTAGATCTGACTGCCAAGCTTTTCCAACGATGTTCAAAACACGTATTGCACAATAGCAACTGGCATATTTGAAGGGACCTCGACATAAACAATAGTAATTATCACATTTACCTGTCTAAGCCTGTTAGCAATGAACAATGTGTGATCATCGTGCAAATATTTTCTTTGCTACCGAGGATCATAGTGATATGCATTTTCTTAAATACAATAAGCCTTTGATTCGTAGTGGTTCTACATTAATGTCTTCTCATTAATATTTGTGTCTCACTATCTTATGAAAACTGCTTTCTCTGCTGTAATATCCTGAAGAATTGCTTGACATGTCGGGTTAAAATCTATCATATCTTCCTTTCCATGATATGTAATTGATTAGTTATTAGCAGATTCGTACAGATCGACAGACATATCGTTCGTTTATCTTCGCGATGTTGCAAATATCTGAGGCAAATCTGCAAATATTGAAAACATGGCAGAGCATATGTAACTATTTCCTTAATTTAAAATTGCAAAACTATGACCTCAGAGCTGCATATCCGTCCTTTCATATACATAAAGTTTATTTTTATTTTTTTTATTTATTTATTTGTTTATTTCTCACCACAATAAAAGTTACAGTATTATTCAAATTTACTGTGGAAGACTGGTGCCTAAACTAGGCTGAAGCCTGTATCTCAGGTCACCAGGCCTTCCACCCCAGAAGTCCAATTTTGCTCTTTCATGAACCAAATGATTTTTTCCATTTGCTTGTATACTTCGTGTATCTGATTCCATCAAGTTGTTTCCTCTTGTTAAAGTTCTGTTGAATACTCTCCAATAGGTTGATATAACTTTATCAGGCCCCGATACTGTTGATTTTGTCCTTTATAATCCAGTTATCATCTTGCATCCAAAGATTTAAATCTCTTTGCTTGCATCCCATGAATGCGCATTTTCGCTGCAGACACCATCTTGATAACAAGAAACTCGTTGTTCTAATAAAATGCGTATATTATGGCTTTGATATACCCAATAATGTAATAAATAATTTTTAAATTTTCAGAGCTTGTTTTACTTGACACTTGACATTGTTTCAATGATGTCTATAATGAAAGTTACTGGAAGTATTTTTCAATGACGATTTATTTTAACCCAAGTTCATTTTATTTTGCACGGTGAGTTAAAAGATTTATGTCTGCTCTTGATTACATAATCCTATGTATTTTAATACCTGAGAATCGTGTTGTTGGGGTTGAAATAACAAGAACTTACTAAATTAGCACAAAGTAATACAACACTGAATAGTAGAAAAGTTAATAGAACATGCTATACAAAAAACATCAATTATAGCAGCGTTTATTTTTCTTTAAATGTAAAAAATATCCTATTTTTGCTTTACGAACAGGAGTTATGACATCAAAGTGTAACCAGTTGCTGTTATGTAAAAATGTTATTTGCTCTATCATTTGGGTCAAGTTTAGCTTTGGCTTTGACATTGACATTCTGTTTGACCTCTAATTAAAATAATATGTAATTTTTTACACTTTTCACAATATTTCTGTTCGTATATTTTATTCTGCCATTCAATCATCTTCGTTGTCTATTGAAGTATTGACCATTAACTTGTTTTAAAATATATATATATCTTTACATACTCACTTTCGCTTACAGGTTATGTGATCAAATCTTTGTCTCACCTTTAAAGCGTTTGTATTATTTCCTTTTTTAATTAATAAAGCGTATTCTAATAGATTAGTCGATTAAATTAATCTTTATTACTGGTTTTAATTACCCTTGTTCTAGTTTCTTCTTTACTTTTCTAGCACCGACTACGAACGGGAGTATTTAACTTATACAGTTCTTAATTAATTTCGTAACGGTTTCTCGATAGTCACGGATGTTCTCTTTATTTTAAAATCTTGTCCTTAAGTTTCCTGTTTGCGTCCGCCGGAAGGGCCTCGCCATTTTAGCGACTTGTGCGGTCCATATATGGGCCAGTACAGCGCCTAATCCGTGGTATGATTAGCATACGACCACTTTTAGTTTCAACATCTCTCAGTTTACTTTCTTGGGTTTTTTGCCTTGTATTATATGCTTCACTTTTGTCTCGGTTTTAGTCATCGGGAAGTTTCTTGTTTTTTTAGTCGTTCGTGACTACAAAATATATTTAAAAATGATTCCACGCCAAATCCTGCTAATATTTTAATAACGACTCATATTTAACCAAAAATGAAACTGTGTAGAAAATAATAAATAAGCTGTGACCGTTTAAACCCTTTTAACGACATAACAGCTACTTGCAAATAACATTACAAAATGTTACAAAAGAATAGCTTAGCACACCTTTCCTTAATGTCTCAAGAATTCACACCATACGTTGTCACCGGCACGTGAATAAGTAAACATGAGGCGTATCGAATTCATAATAAGAGGTAACTCTATTGCAGAGAACAGTATTATGTGTTAAGGCCTTAAGGCCTGAGCGGAGCGAAGATGTCGATGTACAGATTTGTGAAAGAAGGCGGAAGCAGCAAACGGTTATTTGTCCAGGGTACGCTAGAAAGCGATGACTCGAAACCCTTGAAATCAAGCTTGAAGAAGTCCTCTCCATCGCCGGTCGGGTCTCCCATCACGACAAGTTTAAATTTGGCTTCTGTGCCCAGAAGTTTGAGAGATGGGTTAACGAGACATGAAACAGTTTACGATGGAAACTATCCTGGAATGGAAAGATCATCAAGTTATCGTTCCGGGTCTTACCGGGAGGAGAGTTACAACGGTCGTATCGTACACGATGGGAACCAGACTCACTTCGAATATGATGGAGAGAGCGCGCTAGCCGTGCCAACGTCAGCCGGTGGTTTAGGAATGTCAGAGTTGCAGGCGATTCATACGAACAAAAGAATGTCGACCGAGGTTCTAGGCTCTTCATTAGAGTCTACTAAAATCTCGAAGAAAGACGATGTCAGTGGCCAGAGAAGGATCACCACGAGGATTGTAAGGAAGGTTACTACCTTGACTCGTGGTGAAGAGAAGGCATCGGCGGAGGATGTTAGAGGAGGATCAATGCACAGGTCTGCTGAACGTTACAGACATGTGGAAATGGAATCAACGCTTCCTAGAAAAGTCAAGGTAATTGACGCTTTTTACACATTAATGATTAATTTAATGCGTAGTACTGAAACACGTTTATTTAATATACATATGTGTATCGTTTGTGATATCGAGAAGTAAGAAACAGACTCCATCATCGCTATAAATTTAAATGTGTGACGGATCCAATACAATATCTTTTAAATCTGGTTCTAGTGAAAATCTTCCAAATCTGGTTCTAATGAATGCAGAAGAGTAGGTACCACAGTACAGTAGTATTAAAACAGTAAAACTAAATATGGGGTTGAGATAACTTTATACATAGTGGTCGTTCCATTTCATTTTTTTTATTATTTGAAAATTTGTATGAATTGTTACAATGTATTCTACCAATTCTACTTGCCGTGTGGTGCCGGCTCAGAATGCCACCACCCCATCTCCTCCCATGGGTGTCGTAAAAGTCGACTAAGGGATTAGTCGGAGGATGGGCAGCAGCGTCCTTCGAGTACATTAACAACTCAACTGCGATCGCCAACTCGCCTGCCAAGCGTGGCGATTATGGCAAAACCCCCCAATGAGCTCAAAACACATCCATATCGGTGGTTGTGATGATCTTTGGGGGAGGCCTGTGTCCAACAGTGGACTTCATTCGGCCGAAATGATGATTCTACCAAACTGTAAGACAGTTTGTCGACAGTTGTTCTCGTTTTACAGGTATTTTTAACAACATTTCAATTTTAGCCCCGAACTATTCGTGAATAAGTAATCGTTAACTGTTAATAAAAATAATAATTGTAAAATTATTATTTCCATCAACAATCAACTACACTCTGTCAGTAGCGAATTATTTATAAAACAATGAAATTCGACAATTTCGAATCTCCAAATCATTCACCGACTCTTGCCATTGACGGCACCTCTTATAGAAATTGATAACAAACAACTGCTACGGCCACAGCGATAAATACTCGTAATGCTTTTAAGAATTTTTTAAAGGAGATTTTTGGATCTCACGTTTGTCATGAATTTTGGAGGTAATTAATTTAATTGTGTTGGTACTAAATGTTTTCTTGTGTGTAAACCAAAATAATACCGGTGGATACCTCTTATTGCAAGAGTCCGGTTAGGTACGTAACACCGCAGTGCCCAATTTTCTGCTGCCAAGCAGTAGTGCTTAAACATTGCCGTGCTCCAGTTTGAAGGGCCAGTAGTAGCTAGTAAAATTACTGGGCATAAGAGACTAAAATAAATAACTAATGTTAGCGAGATGACGACCGCAGTGTAGAGCCACGCAGGGCTAGTCCTGGGTACCATTACAATTGTTGTGGGCAGCCATGACGCTTGCCACCGGGCGAATGATGTGCTCGACCCATCACCAGACTAGAGAAAAATACATTCAAAGATTGGCAGTGTATCACACAATTTGGTCTCATTTTTTGCAGCTAAGTGATAGACATTTCATTCTAAACACAACGATGAGGACCATACAATTAGATCCCAGAGATAATAACATCCTATCACACACCATTACTGATGGCGCCTGTCAAATTGATAGCCTCAATTAATGATAAAATTACACAGTAAGAAAGATATCCGTTAGTGTTATTACTGCAGACAGTTTACAAATGACATACATTGTAGACGACTGTAATTAAGTACATTTTTGGGCAGCCTAGATTCTTATGAATGATAATCATGAGAATTTTGATGGCTCTTAGTTTTGTCTGAGATAGTGTTTAGTATTAGAAAAAAGAACAAGGAAAGTTATTCATTTGCTTTAAAGATTCAAATCCAATAAAAAGAAAAGAATTGAATGCTATTGAAGTCCCGTCTTCTTCCCTAAAGTCACAGGTTTGATTTATAAACCGATATTTCTAAACCGTATAATCATTATATAAAAACCAAACGTAAAGTAATAATATAAGCCCTTGTTATCGAAACTTTCTCTTCGTGCATCGAGCAAGAAAATTGTTAAGTCGTTTTTGGAACTGTTCTTATCCTTCCCCTCAAGTTTGGAAGCTTTTGAAGATACGAACATGAAAATCTTTATTCATAATTAAAAGCATACTCAACATTTTAATACACCACTTTGATTCCCAAACTCCATGCCTAAAATAAAACATCCCAATGTTTAATTGTGCTCTTCACAATCACTCGAATGCAATCCAAAGTGTTGGTTCGTTTGAGAACATTCATCTTTTCAATTGAAAGGAGAGCTCTACTTTGATCGTGATTTTGTAAGGACTGTTTCGCCATATGGCGAGCCTTTGTCCGGCTCATACAGAGTAGGTTAAACGGTTCATATGAGTACCAATGTATGGCATACATAACAATTCATAGACCATGCACTGTTGAATTTGCCCCTAAAGACCGCTGTAAAGACAGAATTTGCAAAATGATTGATTTTTTAAATACTTGTTGTATTCTTCCACATCATCAACATCATGCTAGTAAATGCTGCATTAATAAGTTATGCGTCAAACTTAGTTCGTTTTTTACCCGCACTTCATGTCATAAGTGATATATATTTATGGGAATTTAATTAATTTGCGCTCCAAGATAACCCATTAACAGGTATCGTTTTTATCTTTATATTGATTAAAAACATTGTTGATTTCTCAAATATGTATAAACCAATCACTTATTTTAATTTTATATATCGTTTCGTTACTTAGATAAACATGAATTGTTATGACATATCAAAGTTTATTAAAGTGTTTATGACTGCTGAACCTTAATCAAATTTATTAATTCATAAAAAAATGTGCATAAATAATTCAAAATCGGAACTTTATCCCTGCGCGCGCGCAGGCTAATCAGCATCCATATTGCTATGCAAATGACAATAACGACGTGCGCACGAGCATGACCCATACAGCCTTGATGACGTCACCGGCGATTTTATTGATAACCTTACTTCATAGATTTTATACTTGCTTTAGACCTATTTGTCTGATAAAATTGTAAATATTGCTGGCCGAGATGAAAAAAAATACATTAATTATTTAAGCTCTATGCTACTTACGGTTTTTCAGCTAATCGGGTGTCCTTTTATTTCATTGCCGATATGAAAACATTAATGATTATCGATTCACGGCTCTAAGTAAGTACCAGTTTTATAAGCTATTAAACATAAATGAATCAGAATGGTTGGCACTCTATCAACAAGGCGCCTGAAGCGTCCTGGCGCTTGGCACTATTCACTATACATAGCTAGAAGGGCAGCGAGGCACTCTTTGTATCACTTATACTTGTAAAGCGATAACCATTGAATGTATTATTTTCAAGTTCCTAAAGATTTTGACGCAATTTTTTTTGATGAAGTCGGGATGTCCTTGATCGTCTAACAGCCAAAATTAGTAAATCGATCAAACCCAAAATCTCTGGATTTGGGGTTGAGGATTTGTGTTTTTGTGTTAAGGTCAATTTTTTTAATGTTAAGATTAGATTAATTATTATTTTCGGCCGTATGTGATTGGAGTGTGTACATACGTTGCTATCGAGTAACTTAAGGTCAAATTCTATGCTTAAATATGTTTTAAGTCTCTACGATCACGAATCCTCATTGCAAGTGATTATGGCAATGTATCGTTGCGTGCGGTCATTGAAGCTGTCAAAGGTCCATGTTTAGCAGTAGACGTTGAAGAGCTGACATGTTTTGATTAGGTCATAGCTATTTATGCATTAAAAATTGGGGATTTACACTTAAGATTGCAGTGGAAGTTCGCCCATAGTTCAATACGATAAGATAGGAACGACCTCTTCGTCGCCAGTGAACACCTCAGCCTGGTCTCAGCTTTGATTGATGGTTGTTTTGACATTAACCTGTTGTTTAAGTTTAATTTTAACTGGATTTGTATTCAAAAGACAGCTTGATAGACTTTTTCTAATGCTCATGCTCCTGTTGGCAATAACTTCAATACTACTTACTATTGTTAAGAATAAATGAGCTATCCAAATATCTTCATTGCAATTTGACGCCACTCACCTGTGCCAGAGCCCTTTTTGTGACTGATAGAAAGTATCAGATAAAGTAAATTGTTCTGTAAAGTTCAACTCTTGAAATAAACCCAGTAATGTCACGATGGTGCGCTAACATGATTGAAATATCGCCCTTACGACTAATATTACAGAGATGATATTCCGGTGTAGGTTTTTGGTATTTCAGTAACCTACTTTTGACAGTATATGATCGCATGCATGCAGAATGCGATGTCGAGTTGAAGATTAACAGCTTCTCGCGTTTATTGTTCGATGCAAGTCGGTTTCCGAAGTATTTATGTGGATGAGTAGAGAATGTATTGTCTGAAGAGTTGGTGTATTGCGATTGTAATGGAGGGGTACTGACTGTTAAATGGTACATCCCGTGTTGAATCATGGTTAGAAGCTGCGCCCCTGGTTCGCGGCGTCTTTTTTCTGTGTTCAAATTCCCCTTTTGTGAAATGTCATGATAATCGATAAGGCTATTAAAGCTTCAAGACGTAACGAACATCGTTGCCTTACAGAAAGAACCTCGTGCGTGCGAAACAGATGACTAAGTGTGGAAAGCATTAGTGCGCCCTCTTAAATGTTGTTTGTATTACTACAAACTATTCAATTATGTATCTTTTCCGTTAACTTTACAAGTTTCGAAATCTTTCCCTGAGTGTAACTAGTGCGTTGCTTCCGGGAGAATGTTTTCTTTCCAAAAATAAGACTAAACTTGCATTTCCGAGGTTTTCACTCTCAAGGCGAACCAATTTTATTGTATTAATAGAGTTGAAGATTTGATAGCGCCGAGACAACACGAACCGTGCAGCCTTGGCGTGTTCAAAAGTCCTGCATTGGATATAGATTACCGTTTCTATTTGCTGCTAAAAGATATATATCAGATCGAGGAGCAGCACCTATATGTATTCTAAATACAAAACGTACTTAGTTTCTCCATGGTTTATTCTGAAGAATACAAAGTTTTGACAGTTGTCGCTGCACGCGGTGCATATCTGAAACACGCGTAATCATAGCTACAATAATTGGATGTTCCATTCATTATGTATAACATTCTTATTATATGTTTTACCATATTTTGTATTAATCAACATTGCCATCTCAATTTTTTTAACGCAGTATCCATGAAGTTTATTGCCAGCTCTTCTCCATAGAAAGAAAAAATAGAAATCGTGCACCTTGTATTCTGAACCGTATGTGCCTGTTATTTTTTTTTTTTTAAATCATTGATGTATGTGTGAAAAGTTCTACAATACATTTCTAGTGTATATGCTTCGGTGTGTGATCACCTTAACCAATTTGCCGATTAAATTGACCATGACATATGAGCACAGCATGCAAACAGTGCACGAAGTCACACGAACGCTATCCCATAATTGTGACAATCTGCAACAATAGATGTCCTCACGATTTGAACTGGATTCTCGCAAGTAGTTTTCGAAACTAAAGTGCAGCCGCCGAGATTATGCGTTCCTGACATCTGTTAATTGGTCTTGTTTCTTTTATATTAAATGTCATATATAATATAATTTTAATGTAGTAACGTCAACACACAAACTGAAATAGTCTAGCGCTAAATTATTTATTTACTATATTTAATTAATTAAATCTATACAAATACATAAAATTGAAGTGTCTGTTTGTAATGTCAAAATAACAGCATTTTACTAAATGCATATGAAAGTATATGCGGTACATATAACAAATTTGTTTTTTGTCTGTCTGTCTGTTTGTTCCGGGTAATCTCCGAAACGGCTAGACCGATTTTGACGGAACTTTCACTGGCTGATAGCTGATGTTATAAGAAATAACTTAGGCTACTTTTATTTTAGTAAAATAGTTAGGGTTCCGCGCAAAGAAATAAAACTCTTGAAATCTAATATATATGTTCTATGTCAAGTGTCTATGTCGAAGTACTCTAAATTTCTTTTCAATTAAACGCGGGTGAAACCACGGGACCCAGCTAGTCTTTAATACAACAGAAACGAGACCAATTAAAAGATGTCAGGAACGCATTCTCTCGGCAGTGGTACTTAAACAATAGTTCTGTTAGGTTGGATTTGATACTTCTTCACGTAAAGCGAGATGGAGATTACGTCAGGAGGACTTTCATTTAGCGAGCTTTTATATAGTAATTTAGTCTTACTCATACACGTCAGCCTGTAACCATCCACTGTTGAACATGGGCCTCCTTTTTTTATTTATTGGTGCCCAGTGGTAATTCTTCATGAATTTCCTTCGCCTCGGGGAAGGACGAAGGGATAAAGGACTCCTACCGGCTAAAACCACTGGAACGGTCATCTTCGGAAGGCTCCAGCTCTTCGTATGATCACACTAGAGCCGCCCACTAGTGCCTATAGGCACATCTCTGAGAGGGTGACTGTAAAGCGGTCACCCTCTCGGGGGGATTGTAAAGCATCCCCCAAAGCGTCCCACGGCAGCACGTGACCACATGCGTGCTACCGTCTTCTCTTGGATCGCTCGGTGTGGGCATGCAGGTTCCCCAATCTACGCACCCGCGAACCCAGAGGTCCCCCACCTTATAGCAATGGCAGGGGGTTTCCGGCGTATGTGAATTAGGTGCCAGGGCGGTTGTTACCCCGGCGCCGTCTCCTCCTTCTTCGAGTAGGATCGGCCCTCTCCCGGAACATGAGCCTCCTACTAATGATAACTACAATGAGCGGACATGGGGGAGGGGGGTATTGCTGGAGGATGACGCTGCCCTTATCCTTAATATCAACCCGTTGTCGTCTTTAAAGATACCCATGGGTGAACAACTGTGGTCTATTCTTTGTAGGGAACTACACGTTAACTTTAATCTTTTACTGGTGGTATGATTTATTTATGTGGGTCTCCTAATAACATAATTTTGCTTTAAAGCCGAAATGAAATATGTCAGCATTGATTGTCATAGTATTGTCCAAAAAGATTGAAGGAATCTTTTATTGTTTATATTTATTATTTCATTTGGCTTCGGTTTACAACCAGTTCTAGCTAGGACTTACTTAACTAACATAATTGTAAGCAATGATGGTGTAAAAACAATACCAACTTTAATTTCGCAGTCGGTCAAAGGTCTTTTTAGTTCAAACCGGCAAAACAAGAAGACAATTAACATATTCATTGAAATAAAACTTGAACATTACTTAAATAGATGTTATTTTGAGCAGGCACAAGCATTAACTCAATATTATTTTGTTGACTTCCTTCAAATAGTATTATGATGGTAGCTGGCCAACCATTAATAGTTATAGACACAAAATATTAGATCCTGCCAAATAATTCTTTAAGATGTTTAATACTTATAAACCCGTCTGCCAAACGTGGCGATTATGGCAAAACCCCCCAATGAGCACACAACACGCCGATATCGTTCGTTGTGGTGATCTTTGAGAGAGGCCTGTGTCCAGCAGTGAACATCATTCGGCCGAAATGATGATGTGTATATATTTATATCTCCAAAATGATGTGGTGTGGACCGGACCTCACAATGACATAATCTTCCGAAATACACCCTAGACTACAAAATTAATCTTATCCTCGATAGTCGATAGTATCTCTTAGCGTTTAATTAGCGTTTTTTCTCCCCCTCGTAATTACGGAGGCATCAAGCCGTGAGATCAGGCACGCCACTGAAAGTATACAATTTGCATGCCAGTGTAATCTACGGATTGATGGTATGGACAAGATTAAATATATCTGTTGCAGAGAATTGGTTTACGTGGATGTCAGACGTACGTAACGTAAAAATTCTATCCTCTTTAGTACATAGGCTGCACTAAAAGTATCGGGAATGGAATATTTGCACTGTTCCTGTCATATTAAAATCTTTTTAATTGAAAACTCCTTGGTTTTACAAATCGAATACCATTTATTTATTTAAAAAAAGATTCACGGTCTTGTCACAAGGTTTTGTCAAACTTGTTTAGTCGTTGAGAAAATGGAATTGACTCGAGAAAATTCAATAGCGATGATTTATTATGACTTTCGAAGTGGTTTAACACAAAAACAGTGTGTTGACCGGATGATTTCTGCATTTGGTGATGAAGCCCCATCCAAAACCACAATTTATCGCTGGTTTGCTGAATTTCAACGTGGACGTGTCAAGCTCAGTGATGATCCTCGTCAAGGTCGTCCAAAAACTGCAGTCACCCAAGAAAACGTTGATGCCGTGCGTAAGCTGATTGAGGAAGATCGACATGTGACATACCGCGAAATTCAGGAAACTTTAGACATTGGCATGAGTCAAATACAAATAATCTTGCATGAACAATTAGGTGTAAAAAAGTTGTTTTCCCGATGGATACCGCATTTGCTATGTGAAGAGCAAAAAGCGGCTCGCGTTACTTGGTGCGTCAGAACTCTCGAAAGATTCCACGCAGGATCCTCAAATGCTGTATACAACATCGTATCAGGTGACGAATCCTGGATATATGCGTACGAACCCGAAACAAAAAACCAGTCACGAGTTTGGGTGTTCGAAAATGAGTTAAAGCCAACAAAAATTGTTCGTTCACGGAGTGTTGCAAAAAAAATGGTGGCCACGTTTGTCTCCAAAACCGGCCATATTACGACTATTCCTCTTGAGGGACAAAGAACGGTTAATGCAGAATGGTATGCTAGCATTTGTTTGCCACAGGTCGTTTCTGAACTCCGTAGAGAGAACTGCAACCGCCGCATCATCCTCCATCACGACAATGCGAGTTCTCACACCGCGCACAGAACAAAAGAGTTTTTAGAGCAAGAAAACATAGAATTATTAGACCATCCGCCGTACAGCCCCGACCTAAGCCCTAATGATTTCTATACTTTCCCTAAAATAAATAATAAATTGCGTGGACAGAGATTTTCATCACCTAAAGAAGCTGTGGACGCCTACAAAACGGCCATTTTGGAGACCCCAACCTCCGAATGGAATGGTTGCTTCAATGATTGGTTCCATCGTATGGAAAAATGTGTCAAATTTCGCGGAGAATACTTCGAAAAGCAATAAATACATTTTTAAATAGTAATGTTGTGTCACTTCCTTGATTCCCGAAATTTTCAGTGCCGCCCTCGTATCTATTTAAACTGACTAATTGTGTAAAAATCTCTCGTCCCACGTAATATGTTATGTATCCCTCCTATATTTTATGTGTTTCTTCCTCATTTACTAATAAGTATATATATGTTAATCTTTTGCCGTAGCCGCCCGTGGCATCAACATCGAGGCCCTATCAGAATACCAGCGCTGTAGCATAAACTGCTGCAGCATATGCTGAGATAGGGACCTTTTTTGGCCTCGTACAGCACTATTAAGTCATATCATCATCATTTCGGCCGAATGAAGTCCACTGCTGGACACAGGCCTCCCCCAAAGATCACCACAACCACCGATATGGATGTGTTGTGAGCACATTGGGGGGTTTTGCCATAATCGCCACGCTTGGCAGACGGGTTGGCGATCGCAGTTGAGTTGTTAATGTACTCGAAGGACGCTGCTGCCCATCCTCCAGCTAATCCCTTAGTCGACTTTTACGACACCCATGGGACGAAATGGGGTGGTGGCATTCTGAGCCGGCACCACACGGCATGTCAAGTCATATACTTGTATATTTTCTTAGTTTTTTTCGTTTTAATTGTCATTGTGTATGAGACCAAAATAAAACTTTTTCTTTCTTCTTCTTTCTTTTAAAAATGTAGGCCTTTTGAAAGGTACTGAACTGATGTACTGAACCAACCACCATTTGTTTTTTCTTTTTTAAACATTGCCCCACACTAGGATTTCTCCTGTGTCGTGGGTGCTTGGCAAGTGGGTTGGCGATCGCAGTTGAGTTGATAAATGTATTCGAAGGACGCTGCTGCCCATCCTCCGTCTAATCCCTTAGTCCGCTTTTACGACACCCACGCGATGAGATTGGTTGGTGCTATTCGTAGCCGGCACCACACGGCACACACTACACATCGTTGTTTCTTGATTTAGTAGTTGTTCTTCACAATAATAAACTTTTACCAATGAACGGCGCCGTTCAACCCTTTATGCTCTTTGAATTTTTGAACTGTTGCCATTTTTTAAGTAAAGTTTAAAGCCTTCGCCGTATCATGTTACACACCCACCCATTTCTAAAGTCTCAAAAGT
Source organism: Diloba caeruleocephala (assembly GCA_947459985.1). Classification (NCBI taxonomy): domain Eukaryota; kingdom Metazoa; phylum Arthropoda; class Insecta; order Lepidoptera; family Noctuidae; genus Diloba; species Diloba caeruleocephala. Next base: position 4,819,963 of record OX381627.1, on the reverse strand, counting down.
GATCCAAGTAGCGACAACGGTGTTTTCTACCATCGTTACTTATTTTAATCAAACAAAACATCTTTTCGCAAATCTAAACTTTCTCGGATATTTTACGCTCTTTTAAAATTAACGGGAAATTGCGAACTTCAATTCTACACATCCTTGCATAAAGAGTGGACCGGTTGACAAATTTCGTTATTGAATAGTTTTAATTCTGGGGGAACACACCCCTATAAGCTATGGAGAAAGCTATGCTTGGTATTTCTCTACTAGATCGAATCAGAAATGAGGAGATCCGTAGAACTAAAGTTGTCGACATAGGTATAAGGATTCGTAAACTGAAGTGGCAATGGGCAGGGCACATTGGTCGTAGAACTGATGGCCGTTGGGGTAAAAAGGTTCTCGATTGGAGACCGCGCACCGGAAAACGCAGCGTGGGATGACCTCCGACGAGGTGGACAGACTACCTGGTGAAGGTTGCTGGGAGTCGCTGGATGCGGGCGGCATGTAACCGCTCGTTGTGGGAATCTATGGGGGAAACCTTTGTTCAACAGTGGACGTCCTTTGGCTGATATGATGATGATGAAGAAGAAAACTATACTGTTCGTTCCGAACAGCTGTTATAAATTACCTTTTATGTTATCCGTATGTATTTGAATAAAAAACTTGTAATACTGAACAATGATGCGTGTGAAATGTCTCGGTAAGTGTCTCGAATGCGTCGGATGTGTTCACACGAGAGTTTACTAATGCGATGTTGCCAAGCCAGTGGTTAGAAGCTACGACTTTTAAATCGTCTATCACGTTTTGTTACTCGGTCCTCAAATTGTGTTAGTTACTTTGCGGATAAATTATAGCAGCAAGTACATCATATCATCATATCGGCCATTTATACGTCCACTGCTGAACAAAGGCCTCCCCCATAGATTCCACAACTGTGTCATAATTTCGGGGGGTATTTGCGAATACTCACCACGCTTGGCAGGCGGGTTGGTGAGCGCAGTATGGCTAACGCTTCACAGGAGGAACGCTGCTGCCCGTCCCTCTGGTTTAGATTCCCTTAGTCGCCTTTTACGACATCCACGGGAGGAGATGGAGTGGTGCTATATTCTTAATCCGAACACCACACGGACAATCCGGACACCACACGGACAAGTCAAATACCAAGTGTACATATAATATATTCATGCTTTATTCTATGGTACAGAGTCCGGAGACAGAGTAGGCGATTGCAAAAGGATAAAACGTTATTTTTAGTGAAAAAGTGAGTCAACTTTCAGCTTTTTTTACTTCAAAATATAGAAAAGTTTAAATCTGTCTACTATGAGTATTATGACTGACCTTCACATGGACGACCTGATTTTGTTAATTTGATCAATACAATGAAAACACAATCTTCCTATTATCTTCATTTTAATAAACAATGTTTAAATACGTTAAATTATTGTTAGTTTATCCAACAAACCTATCAAGTCGATCCTAAGAGGACGGGAAATATTTAGGTACATCAAAACCCTAGACAATTTACCCACCCTTGGTAAAGGCAGTAACTACAGAACGTCACAGATCCTTACATAATCCTTCTAGTTCCTTCACATATATGCATTTTTCTATATGTGTGTTGGCATATTTGCTTCTTCCAAGTCTACATAGGTCAATTTACGTTTGACAATCCACTGTATATTAGCATAAATGTTACCATGATAATCAGTGAGGACTTTTTATTATTCATTAGCCGGGACCCGCGGTTTCACCCGCCGTTTAATTTTATATGTATAGAAATGAATTTCATTGGGGTGGTAGTGGCGCCATCTGTGAAAGATTGGTCGTACCAACTCGGAAACCTTTGTGGGCTCATGCACAACACTTTGCTGAAGATCATGACATGATCAAATGCATAGTTTACGATTCTATAAAGGACATACACACAAACATTCATTTTTATATATATAGAAGATAGAAGAAGAAGATCGATTGAGGAAAGTTAAATGGAGCGATGTTATGACTACTTTTTGGGCCGCCAGTGTAATTTGTTAGTGGGTGTATATTACTTTCTTAGCGGTGAACTTAACTTGATAGATAATGTTATTTAAAGCTAGATAGTACAGCGATAAACTTTATTATGATTAACTTGAACTTGTAATTAAAGGTTATGGAACTAATCACTGTTGGGTGGAGATTACGCCCCTGCAACGTTTCGAATAATGTGTTAACCGTTGTCTAACCTATTCCAGCCCACTGTTGGATATAGGCCTTTCCTTGACTGGCAGGTGATGCCTAGAGTCCAACGAGTTAGTCCTCACACGCTTACGGTGCTGTAAATATATTTTAACGCATGGATCAATCAGGTGTCACTTATGGGACATTTGTGCTGAAAAGCATTTTACTTCTACACTGTACTTCTTCTTGATCGTTACACTCTTAAAAAAGTGGTCGTGGTCATCACTTTAGGGTTGGTGGCACGCTTCACTATCCGTCGCCAATCCTCGCGAACAGCTGCCTTTCTCGTACACTGTACTACCCATAGCCAATTGGCTACGAGTGCGACTGAGGGGAAAAACTTACAATAAAAAAACTGCGGCCTCATGCGTGGTCCTCCCCCATGTGAATTCAGCCCCCAGTACCACGTCGACATGTTTGTCTTACGTAGCCAAAAACGCATGCTTAAAATGTTGACACATCAGCGTTGCGGATATCAACTTAGTAGAATTTCCAGCATTACTTTGAATTACATATTCAGACTCCATGTTATTTAGACTGTCGTGGACAATATGTGAGTTTATGTCCATGACTCGAAATTAGCTCAAACATGTAAAATAAAACACCTGCTAGTATTATTATCTGATACTTAAACTTAATGATGCGCTTGTTCTGTTTTTGCATAATGTTCGCTATTTTCCTTGTATAACGCGTCTCTGAATGTTACACTTAATTGTGGGTCCACATATGTGCAACATACATACAATGTAGTGAGCAGGTATGGATTTAATTGCTTTGTCCCCTTTTTTACCCAGTGGCATTACTTCATGTACTTCCTCCGCACCGGGGAAGGGCGCTGGGGTATGGATTATGGTTTTGAAGCGTGTGGATATTGAGGTATATACAGGAGTAGAGTGTAGGTGTAGAGTGAAAAAATCTGTCTGGGTCTGGAAGTACATTTCTAGAAGTTTTCCTAGCGACAGTATGCACGGTGTATTTTTTACCTTATTGCCCTTGCGACTACGTCTATTATTCAAACTCTTCTATCGAGCTTCTTATATCTTAATTCATCATCATATCAGCCGAATGAGGTCTTCTGTTGAATAAGGTATTTCCAAGGTAATTTTGGCAAGAATATGCCAGTACTCACCACGCTTGTCAGGCGGGTTAGTGAGCGCAGTATGGCTGGTCCACATAAGGTACGCAGCCCATCCCTCTGGTTTAGAGTCCATTAGATGCGTTTTACCATATCCACGGGAGGATGGAGTGGAGCTATTATACTCTAAATCCGGACACGGAAAATCGGAACAACAAATCAGGATCCTAGATAGATTTAACGCGATCACGACTTGTGAATATACAATCACAGAAGCGTGAAACGTTTGATATAACACCAGCGCAGATTTCTAAGATTAGTCATAGTTTCGCGACGGACTACTGAGCGCACACCCGCACACTCGCGGGGTTCCGCCTCGATGCGTCTGCTGTCATGTCGAAATCACCACTGTGAAGGGTTATATAAACTCTAGACACAGTGGCTAGGCTTTGTTATCTTAAGACTAGCCTTTACTCATGAATAAGGTTTTCAAAGGTTGTACGTTACATTTTACGAAAATAAATCTCATATACACAAACACCAAGAGCCAAAACTGCGTATCTGTAGATATACAAATATTTGTTTCGTTTGCGTGGTCTACATGAACTACTCGATTTTTTTATATGAATAGTAACAATTTAATATTATATTAAATTTTTACATCTATTTTACATTATACAATATAGTTCATCTATTCGATTTTCTGATATGAAGGGACCAACTTTATCCTGATCCTTCGAGCCGCCGTTACAGCTTGATAGTACAACAGACATTCGAACATTCATACTTTTGTATTAATATTAGAATGATAAAAAAGATTCGAATACGAGAAAACGTAGCGTGAGACACCCCCAGCTTAAATGGAACGACAACCTGAAGATGGTGGCAGGGGTAGACTAGATGGTGTTGGTTTATTGATTTCTTTCATCATGGTTGAACATACATCACACGCGTCTAACCCATGACCAGAAATATCTTTAGGGACCGGTCATCTCGAACCGGTTAAGAAACTTATTGCTGGGACCAGCGGTTTCACCCGCGTTTAATTAAAAAAAAAAATAGAGTACTTCGACATAGACACTTGACATAGAATATATATATTGGATATCAAGGGGTTTTTTTTGAGCGGAACTTTATTTTTCTAAAATAAAAGTCTAAAAAAAAAGCCTAACTTATTCCTTATAACATTAGCTATCTGCCAGTGAAAGTCCCGTCAAAATCGATCCAGTCGTTTCGGAGATTACCCGGAACAAACAGACAGACAGACAAAAAAATTAAAAATTGTTTTTTTTTTGTTATTGGTACCGTATAGTATATTCTAGTGTTTCTCCCTCGGTCTTCTGTATAGGACCAACTATTTGGAACCGTGCCTCTCCATTCTTGGCTAGCCTTCGTAGGGGACGATGTAATTTCTTATTGATTTGATTTACCTAACTCGCTCTGCCTTCCGGGTGTTATGCTGAAACTTGAACAGGAAATAGGCCAATGTTTTATATTATTATATTTCCTATTTCCTGCAGAGGAGCTTTAATTGAATCCAAAGCCCTAATCCTCATCCAGCCAGCTTTACAACCATGGATGTGCTATTATCTTCTTTTCTTTTCGTGTGGTTAATGGTCAAACTTATGTCAGAGTTGTTTAAGCCGGCCAAAGGCCTTTTATATGGCTCAACGAATGCCATCTAGTGATAAAAACCGGGACCGACGATTTTAAGTGCCCTATGAAGTACGGAGATGATACCACTGCGTAGTCACCCATCTATAGACTGACCGCGCCGAGCGTTGTTTAACCTCACCGATCTGTGAGTGCAGTTGCACAGTAGCCAGTTGGCTATGAGTGCCTCTATGTGCTATTATAAAACCGTGCATTAACCCACAGTTGCGTCCGTACGGTAGCACACTAGGGTTAACGGTGAGCTATGCTAGCTCCGCGATTCGTCGTGGACCATAATGTTCGTTTAATATCTTGCTGTGGACGTGTATGACCTTTTCATGGCGGTCTTTGACGTCCGCTCGAATCTTTTATGCTTATTACTTACATTTGATTTATTTATTATTAATGCCATTTATTACGTAAATTGCCTTCTTAAATTTATAAATGGAACTAAACAATTTCGACTCTATTTTCTTCTCGATTACGTAGATTTAATTTCGCATAAAGCGGACTTTAGCAGCAGTATATGAATTTAAAGTCGATAAAACGAAAGCAACCCAACAGCATTTTTGTATCAAGTCAGAACCAATCAATGTAAAGCTTCGCTTCTGAGGTTTCTTACAAATTAAACCGTGTATTCACTGCACGTCTGAAAAATATTGGGCAAAATACAAACAACAATTTATTGCAAACTATATTTCATCATAGCAGCTAGAGGATGTCCACTGCTGAAAATAGGCCTCCCCATTTCCACAATGGTGTCGACATTTGGAGGGGATTTAGCTAGTGTTCAACCACGCCTGACTGACGAGACGCTGCTGATCATCCCTCTGGTTTAGAGTTCCTTAATCGACGACGTCCACGGAAGGAGATGGAATGGTGTTATATTCTTAATCGGGAGACTACACGGAATAATAAGTATATTCGCCACATCATGATATATATTCCAACTGACTGGTTTAGTATGTTCTTAAAATACCGACGCAAGCATCTTTAGATGTTAGGCGACATTCCTTGGGCATTGTTTTTCCTTCAGATTTTAGTAAATCATCTCTATGTTAGTCATTCCTACCGTAAATTATTTATATGTGTATATATTATTATTGTATGGTTTTATTATTATACGTGTACGTATATTTATATATGTATATATTTATATTATGTCGACGATCAACGTCTTTCGTAAATTGCCTTTCGTTATTTAACTACTCACAGTTAAACTGTCCCGATTAAGAATATAGCACCACTCCATCTCCTCCCGTGGATGTCGTAAAAGGCGAGTAAGGGAATCTAAACCAGAGGGATGGGCAGCAGCGTCCCTTCTGTGAAACGGTTGCCATACTGCGCTCACCAACCCGCCTGCCAAGCGTGGTGAGTATTGGCAAATACCCCCCAAAATGATAACACAGTTGTGAAAATCTATGGGGGATGCCTTTGTTCGGCAGTGGACGTATAAATGGCCGATATGATGATATGATATGATGAGTTACACTGCCTGTGCACGTACCATGTTTTTTTTCTCTGCATCACCCTAAGGTCGACTGGTAGAAAATGCCTAATCGCACTAAGTCCGCATTTGTACAGTTTTAGTGCATAAAGTATTAAATAAATAAATAAATCCTTTCAGAATGTATGGATATCGAACTTGGCTAGTTAACTGCGACAGTTGCTCGGCATTAGGGTTTGTTACGTAGTACCGGCGCAAGATGGCTGACAGGAAGCACGTACAGGTGCGCCGGCGCACATGACACGCGCATGCGCGGCGATGCGTTAACGTGAACTTGACGGTGTGCGGTATGGGTGCACAGTTTTAAGGATTTGCTTGTGAACAATGAAACTGAGGGGTGGCGTTAGGTTTACTTGGTTGTATTTACTTAAAAATGTTTTTATTAATCAATATTTCTTTTAGTAGTTAAATAGATATTCTATCTTTAAATACAAACCCTAGACTGTAGAGTAACATGTAACATCGAAAGTGGTGGTTCCGCGCTAATAAACCCCGGTGCGCAGGCGCCGCGTAGAAAGCAAAGGGCTAGCTCACACTCTAATTGGGAAAGTGAGAAGGCGATAAATATACGACACGATACTCGTGTGATCGCGGATTAATGGTTATTTATTGTTACTGATATTGCAATGTATTGTGCTCGTGTGTATAAAGGATGGTTTCGTCTGATAAATAGATTATACCTCCGTAGCCTTATGCTTTGTGCAGGTTCGAAAAATGTGTTCCTTTACAAAATATTTAAGATGGCTCACGCTGGCCACGTTTGTCGGATTTTAGAGACTCCATCAAAGTATTGTGTTGGTTATTAGGATATCGACGGTTAAGTTAAGCCATCATTATACCAGCCAAAGGATGTCCACTGCTGAACAAAGGCCTCCCCTATAGATTTTCACAATTGTGTACTCATTTTTGAGGGTATTTGCCAGTACCCACCACGCTTGGCGGTTTGGTGAGCGCAGAATGGCTACTGTTCAACAGAAGGGACGAAGTTAAGCCAAACTTTTAGCGTTTTATTTAGAGACGTTAAAATGCAAAACACATGCGTACAGAAGCCATAACTTGACTTTATAAATCGTAATCTTACATCATATATTCTGCACGTTTACCAACTTTTTTGCTAGCGACAACGCAAAAACACTGTATTTTATAGTCGCGATTAAACATCAAGCCACCTGGCTGCAGATTTTGAGAAACTGCAGTTATCATGTTACTCACACCAACCATGGAATAAAGAGACGCATAATTCACCTCATGCGACAACAAACAAAGACGCAGAATCCTTTTCCTTTTCTTTTCCTTTTTTTAAAAACGTAACACTACGATTTCTCCTGTGTCGTGGGTGCGTTTACAGACATAAATCCCGCACACAATACACCCAGACCCGGACCAACTACCTGCAGATAATACAAATATTCGTTCCGTGCGGGAATCGAACCCGCGACCCGGAGCGCAGCAGCCGACTGTGTCAGCCACTGCACCAACCGTGTCGTCAAGAATGAAATAAAAATCTAACAATATTTTGCGCGTGCAATCTACGACCTGGTGTAACTGGTGTAACCTGAATTATTGGTGGTAGGATTCTAGTAAGAATCTCACTAGGAAGGTGACACCGCAGTGCTAGATATTCTGCTGCCAAGCAGTAGTGTTTAGACCTAACATTACTGTTCTCCGGTTAGAAGGGCACTGTAGCTAATGAAATTACTGGGAATCAGAGGCTAAATAAAGCTCCACTTGACAAGCGCAGTGTTGTGAACGCAGAACTAGACGGTAGCATTGCATTTGGTAAGGAGAGGCGTGACACACACAACTAAGCGAATGACCTGTTCGTCTTGTCACCGTGTTGCATATGAAAAAGTTTTTTTACCAGAAGAATTTCTCCCGTATCACATTGAGATCTCTGTGCCTCAGAAAGAACGTGAAGCTGGTCTATGACTTTCGTTACAGGAATTGATTTGCCCGATAGTCTGACAGCCGATACCTTCTCCAGTAAATGTGGAGGTCAGATGAACCTCATTCAAACAAGACCTGGAACTGAAGTATGCGACCCAAACATAGAAAAGGGCCAGAATGATGATATCTGAGATTTATATGCGGGTACCAAATTAAAAATTGTTCTTCTATTCCTTCTTTCCGTGTTCCCCTCGTAACCGGTTCAAATATCTGCATAACATGTAAGTTTTAGCCCACCTAGAAGTTTCCGTTGCTATGACATCACTCGCTATATTTATTGGTGCAGTGTTAATTTAGTTTTCCGTTTTAATCTAGTTTAATAGTCTTAATATATTTATGTTGTCATATAAATCTCAATCTATAGACAGTTTTATTGAATTCAACAGAAATTTGATGGCGTCGAAGGATTTAGAAAATGTATTCTTGTTGAATTTACGTCGATTTCGGAAGCACAAGAAATGTATAAAGTTCCTATTATGGATCAGAATGTTATGTTATTTAATATGAAACATTGATAACTATATCATATTTAAGTAACTTACCTGTGTTTTGTTTGTAGGCCTCAAGGATTACTTTGTCTTTGAGTTTGCAAATTGATGAATAGTTGGTGTTTAAACAAAAACATGATTCTTCTTCTTGTCTGCCTTCTCCATTCACTACTATTCCGAGCGATTATGTTCACTAAAAACGATTTTAAACAAAAACACTATGTATTTGTACTAACTTTATCCTCATTATGTCTTTCAATTGACTTCGATGCACTTAACAGCCGATATCCGTCGCAATTTCCGCCCATTTTTACACGTCTTTGCAAAAGACTTTTTGTTCCATTTTCCAAGTACCGTACAAATAAAGTGCCAGTTAATAACCGCAGTGCACTAAATCTTCTCACATGAGTGTGTACCGTTAATGTCGAGGAACTAGAATTCTGTATATGGAATGCTCCGGTGAGGTGCTGGTGATGCTCTCACACGTGATGTCATTCTAACTGTATCGGAGAATGTCTTTTGTATCGGGTTAAACAAGCTATAAGCCACTCAATTTATTGTCACTGAAATCGAGAAATATGGCAATAATATATCTGATGTGATGGTCACAAACGTGTGGGGAGGATTTTAGATGATGTTTGTTATTATAATTCAGCATGTTGAATAAGGGCGACCGATAAACCAATCTGGCGCATAATGGGAGTTGATATTAAAAATTGTAAATCATTAATTCTTATTACCGGCATTGAAGAAGTTTCTGTAAGTATAAGCTTCCAGTAAACAGTACATAATAATAGCGATAATGCGAAAGCTACCAAAAATGACAGGTATTTATTGAAGCTAAGTGGGTTCTTAATTAATGTTGTAAGTGTGCAAACAGCTGCGATAAGACGAGTTTTATACAAATAGGTTTAGTAATGGGTAACGGTTTTACAGATCCTTTTATAAAACGAAGTTCAAAACATTCTGCATGGCAAACATGTTTTGGAAATGTTTTGATAGATTTCACTACAAGTTTTTCCACATCATAAAGCGCTCTTCAAGCTAGTTTTAGATTTACGCATGTGAAATTGCCAGCAGCCAGGATATATAAACGAGAAGCAAAAGCAAACCATAAAACTACCAACTAAATTGGTCACTAAATATTTTCCCATAATTTTAACCTTAACAAAACCAGACTCATTTATAATAGAACAGATTGAATCTTTATACCGTAAATTAAAACCTCCATTGTTTTTAAAACAAAATCTTCGGATCCATATATCATAGCTATGAATAAGACCTACGGACTTCGTTTGAACTTTTTGCTCGTACGCTTGTTTCTGATGTCCATACATGGGCATGATGTCAAATTCGCACATGATCTCATTGACCAGGACTGTCGATAATGTTGGGTCGTTCGTTGTTTATGGGCTCGTATGTTTGATTGCATGGTCTCATCAGATGTAAAATATTATCAACCCTTTAAAGTCAAAAAGGAATAAGCGACAAGCCTATGAAACTGAGTTATCGTTGGACTCGCCTTAATTTTTCTGCGTCAAAGAGTTCTAAATCAATTGATTACTTACTAGAAGTATTGACGCATGTATTTCCATCGGTCATAATTTTACTTAAACAGTTTTAATTCATGTTTTTGTTTGAGAATTAACGCTGCGTATTTACTCAAATTGATTTGACTTTGCTTAGTTTTACAAACATGAATACCTGTTATGTATGAACTAAAAGATAGCCATGTCTTTTGATTATTTCTGGTTCAGCCATCTTAATTATCTCATTAATGTTCATGTCAAATTTTCTGGTGATTTGGTTTTGCCATTGGACGCCTCTGAAACCTTGAGTTAAATTGCTGCTGGGTAGAACTTCTCTAATTCGATAATATCAGAAAATGCTATCTATGTTTCTTTTTAAAACTATGACAATACATTTCCTTCATCAAGATTGATTGAAACCATCACTTAAAAACGTGAATACAGCTTACCCCGCAAAACCATTTAATACACACGTACAACTGATAAGGCTAACAATCGGGCGATTCTTCAAGCCGCCACAATGGAGGGCTCCCAGTGTATCTGCCGACGATCTACCGACTGCCTGACGGTCTTTCACTTGCTTGTAATGTAATTGGCCAATTGTTTTAATTGCAGATCAAATTTTTTCCTTTTGTGATTGTTTTGTGTTCTTTCTTTTTGTGGGTATAAGAAGGTCCTATATTTTTGGTTTTGGTTTTAAAGAAATACATTTTTAGTCTTCCTTAATATCATTGTCTAAGTTTGCTAAGAATTTATATGGTTTCGTCGTTGACAATTTAAGATCTGGAAAGCAAAGTTCTTTTATTACATGTACTCTGTCAATGTGGTGTCCAGATTTAGAATATAGCACCACTGCATCCCGTGGATGTCGTAAAAGGCGACTAAGGGAATCTAAACCAGGGGGATGGGCAGCAGCGTCCTTTTTGTGGAACAATAGGCATACTGCGCTCACCAACTCGCCTGCCGAGCGTAGTGCATAGTGACAAATTCCCCCCAAAATGATGATGATGTAATGACACAATTGTGGAAATCTATGGTGAGGCCTTTGTTCAGCAGTGGACGTATTTTGGCTGATTTGATGATGACTCTTTCAATTACATTTTCTTGTTTTGTTTGTTTTAACCAAATAAGTCGTAGGACACGTCGTCCACTGCTGAACAAAGGCCTCCCTGTAGATTTCTACACCGACCAGTTACGTGCCGCCCGCATCGAACGACTCCCAGCGACCTTCATCAGATCGTCTGTCCACCTAGTTGGAGACCGTTCTACACTGCGTTTTCTGGTTTTCCTTTCTGCTTCAACGGCCATCAGTTCTGCGTCAGTTATTTTATACAAGAGAAATCAATGGTGAAAGCTACATACACGGGTTATTTCGATAAAGATCTTGGATTGTCATAAATTTATGCAAGTGTGTCTATCACACACGAGTTTTAAAGATCGAAATGGAATACGTATACAGCGATGACATTGGTCGTGATATACAGAGCCTGTATATTTACCCTATAAAAGAGGATAACTGTTGACTCATCATTCATGTTCACTACTCCACATCGACCTCCTACTTACCAATAAAGTGAACAATCTTCAGAGTATATTTCCATAATCACACTTGACACGGGTTTGGATCGGATCCCATACATGTTATTAACGTTAAGAATGCTGTTGTCCATTCTATTGGTATCCCTGTTACGGGAACAGGAGAGGTTGACTCGACTATGGTTTAAAAAATGAAAGTTTCTGCAACCAGACAACGGAACTTATCGGATGATCAGTAAGACCAGAAGTCTGAAGACCAGACCCATGGACCAAAGGCTTAACTTGGAATGCCGTGTGTTCTGGTGATTTCATTGGCTGTTCCTATCCGACACCCGGATCACAGCTACGCTTACGCTTAGTTGTTATGGCGGCTGAAATAGTAGTAGTAGTATTACTACCCCAGTCAAGCTTTCATCATCATATCAGCCAAAGGACGTCCACCGCTGAACAAAATGCCTCCCAATGGAAATCTTTCCACAATTGTGCCATTATTTTGGACGGAATTTGCCAATACTCACCACGCTTGGCAGGCGGGTTGTGAGCGCTGTAAGGCTACTGTTCCACAGAAGGGTCGCTCCTGCCCTCTGGTTCAAAGTCCCTTAGTCACTTTTTACGACATTCGGGAAGAAATGTACTACATTCTACTACATTCTTAATTGGGACACCACACTGCCTACCACTGAAACTTGTCGTTATACGACAATCAGAGGTCTATCCTTTCAGGCTCAGATTACAGAACGAGAATCAACACTTAAGTTGTACTTTTAAGATTGCATCATTTGAATATAAACGCTGGATCTGTTACGTAGGGTTCATATTTGACTAACGCACTCTAGATTTGAGTTTCTACTTAAGTGTTGAATCTCGTTTTGTATTACGGGCTTAAAGTTTCAAGTTTAATTGTACAAGGATGGCCAAACTATGGCACGCGATTGAAAAATGTAGGCACTGCATGCTTGAGCACACAACGAACAAAAAAATATAAATGATTAAAATTATATGTTCGATTTTGTCAGCAAAATTTGATTATAATAATTATCGAAAATAAATGTACATTTCAATTATATTATTGCCACTTAAATTCTTAGATTGCTCTTTAGCACGTCATGTCTACATTAAACAATAAATTTACGGCACGAAGATGGAAAAAAGGTTCGGCATCCCTGGCATAGAGTATATTAATCTTTCTGACTATTACTTAGATCCTTAGATCCCTACCAAAAACAAGACAGTTCGCTGTAGTATCGACTATTCGACATTTTCGCATCGTTAGGTAGCAGTTTATGGCCTGGAACCGCATTTGCATAAGTGGTGTGTGAACAGAAGAAAACTATTAAATCTTAGGTACAATAGGTACAGACGAGACTTTTGTTAGGATTCAATTATAGGGTCATGGGAAAGAAGACGGCCCTGATATTTTGGGACAGAAAATTAATTTGATTTTGTGAGAGGAGTCTATTAGATTCTATACGTATCGCATTTTTTTAGTGCCGTCTAACCTGATTCACGTAAACAATACAGCCAGACTGGCGCAGTATAATGCTTGCCATCATCATATCAGCCACAGGATGTCCACTGCTGAACAAAGGGGATGCCTTAGATTTCCACAATGAACGGTCACAAGCCGCTCTCATCCAACGACTCCCAGCGACCTTCACCAGGTCGTCTGTCCACCTCGTTGCAGGTCGTCCCACGCTGTGTGCGCGGTCTCCATTCGAGAACCTTTTTGCCCCAACGGCCATCAGTTCTACGAGCAATGTGCCCCGCCCATTGCCACAGTTTACTAATCCTTTCAGCTATGTCGACAACTTCAGTTCTTCTAAGATTGAGTAAATAGTCCCAAAAATAATGACAATTTTAGTCACAATCAAATTTAGAATCAAATTAAGCTTTGATTTGACAATCCAAGTCCGGGTTAAGAATATAGCAGCACTCCATCGCCTCCCACGGAGTCGTAAAAAGCGACTAAGGGATTGTAAACCATAGGGATGCGACCCTTCTGTGGAACAGCAGCCATTCTGCATTCTTGTCAGCACTGGCAAATTGCCCCTAAAATGATGATATAATTGTTAAAATCTTTGTTGTTTGTTGTGTTTTTATGATTGTTTTTGTAATTGTTAAAGGCTTTTGTACAGCTGTGGACATCCTTTGGCTGATATGATGATGATAGTGAATTTGTTTCCAGGAAACAAAAAAGGATATCCTTGTGTTAAATTTAAATAAGACCGCTTCATAATAGAAACACAGTACAAATAAAATAATACTATGCAATGTATCTATTACATGAGATTATTGTATTACTACATGTTACATTGATAGGTAATTGCATAATATCTAATACCAGTGAATAGATTTACTAATTGTGGACGAAATCGATTAGGTGTATTCTGAGAATTTCTATTCGAGTGTTTCGATTAATTATTCATACATTTTACCCATCGCTTTTCTAAAAATATCTCCTTAATTTTTTAACTACATCCAAAACCTTCCCTTCGCTTAGTTACAATTTTGTTAAATTAAACCTACACTATCTGGAGAGCCTACCTAACGATAAAATAAAATCAAGTGCAACTAAACACCCTCTGTAAATTGTAATATAAAACATATACATGGAGTAGATATCTATACAAATAAAAATGAAGTGTCTGTTTGTAATGTCAAAATAACAGTTTTTTACTAAATGCATATGAAAGTATATACGGGACATATAACAAAAAAACAACTTTTTAATTTTTTGTCTGTCTGTCTGTTTGTTCCGGGTAATCTCCGAAACGGCTAGACTGATTTTGACGGGACTTTCACTGGCAGATAGCTGATGTTATAAGGAATAACTTAGGCTACTTTAATTTAAGAAAAATAATTAGGGTTCCGCACAAAAAAATTAAATCCCTTGAAATCCAATATATATATTCTATGTCAAGGGTCTATGTTGAAGTACTCTAAATTCCTTTTAAATTAAACGCGGGTGAAACCGCGGGTCCCAGCTAGTTATAAATAAATAGCATTGTTATTCTCTAATTGGGTCCGTACAAACACTTAAACGTAATATTGAAACGACGGAGGGCATACACATGATAATCTCTGAGAAGAAATGCCGAAAAAATCAGGGCTAGGCCCATTTTAAACTTGGTATAAGTTGGACAGATATTATTGATTGATTGATTGTTGATTAGATTAATCACCATGTCTATCAGGTAATTGTCAAATGGTGTATATTATAAATATTTTACCATCACGATATCACGTAGTATATCAAAACTAAATTTTAATTATAGTTTTGCCTGTAAAATGTACTTGATCATCGATCAAACCCTAAAAGGGACTGTAGTATCTAGACTATCTACCGTATTTCTTACAACATTTCACTATCAAGCGTTTCAAAATACGTTATATTACCATACAAGTCGTCGGTTGGTACATTACGGGTCTAGTACAAACAGAGGTCAGTCTTCAACTTATCTAAAATTGTCACGTTTGCCGCACCTCGGATTTTTTAAGCCGGGCTTGGCCTTAAAGGATGTTATTGCAATAAGTGTGTATATCAGTTTAACCACGTACCGAATAGTAGTAAAAGTTAACAAATATATCTTTGTATGCTATTAATGTTAAATAAGGACATTGTCGGCACGGTTGGTGCAGTGGCCGATACAGTCGGCTACTGCGCTCCGGGGCGTGGGTTCGATTTCCGCACGGAACTAATATTTGTATGATCTACAGGTAGTTGTTCCGGGTCTGGGTATATTGTATGTGGAATTCATGTCTGTAAACGCACCCACGACACAGGAGAAATCGTAGAGGGAAGTTATTTTTTTAATAATGTTGCCCATTTAAAAAAAAAAGTTGTCGGGCCCTCCTGTGACTGTTGGGCGAATTTTGCTGTAATGTGGGAACGTGCGGGCGAATCTCGCCCACGGCTGCGGTAGGTAATTATGGCTATAAGTAATATGGCGAGGTGCCTCGGGGGACGCAGGCGCGCAATCAGGGGAATCTGCGTGCTCATACCGAGCGACTCCCCGAGAAGACAACGAGCACAGAGGCTTTGGGGGGTCTTTTGCAATCCCCACTGAGATGTGCCTGGTTGAGTGGCCTCGCTACAGTCGCCTACTCTTCGCTAGAGTGGATGGCCGCTTTACATTCGTCCCCTCCGAGATGTGCGTAAAGGTGCGGTACCAATGGGCGGCTCCAGTGTGATTGTTGGCGAGTTCCTGGAGCCCCCCCTTTCTGTGCCGAAGATAAGCGCTCCGGTGGTTTTATTATTCATATTAATAAAATAGTTCGCATGTCACTCCTGCTACTTACCTAGTATTTTCTCGGTGGTAGTGACGTACCATTCGTGGGCAGATACTTATCGGTTGATCACGAGCGCGCCTCACGAACCAAATCCACGCCACTGATATTTTATTTGGAGCAGTCTAGTCGATTATGTTCTCCTGGTACTTCAGTAACGGAATAGTACTAATGTAAAGAAAGTTTTGTTTGTTTGTCTAGCTTGAGATACCCTGGATTCGACATATTTTAACTATTGGAATCTTGGTTATTTATGGCAGAGCTTGAAGATCAGGCATATAGTACAATTTGCCATATATAACAAGCCATGCCTAGCGTGGGCTGTAATAGGTGGAATAGATTGATTGTTTCAACCCAATAACCATTTCCTGTCGCGGTGGAAAGCCTCTACCCATTTACTTACTTCCTCCGCCCCTGGGAGGACGAGGAGGGTCGTGTCGGACTCTTACCGGCTAAACTTTACTTTGGTGGCCATTTTCGTGACCGATGTCATCCGGGATCTCGAGAATGGACGCTCCGGAGCCGTGCTTTAGGCATATTTGCAGGGGATAACTATTAAGAGATGATCCCTTCCAGCGAAGGGACGACTGTGAATAGGCCGTCTCCTAGTAAGATCTCGGGGGAAATCCATAACTCCACCTATAAGCTGAGGTTTTTCCAAACTTTTTTTTAAAACTTAGCCACATAAATTTGAATATTGGCTTTCAGTCAAACGAGATATTACTTCCGTGTGGTGTCGGGTTTTAGAGTAAAACACCACTCGCATCTCCTAACCATGTCGTACACTTCGAATGAGGGTATTTATACCAAAGGGAGGGCCAGCGTCTTCCCTTCTATGGAACTGTAGCCACACGACGCTCACTAAATCTGCCAAGCAAAATGACGACCAATTGTAGAAATTTATGAGGGAGGCCTTTGTTCAGCAGTGGACGTCCTTTAGCTGATATTAATGATGGTAAATCCAGATGCCACTGTATATCAGTATTTTACATAACAGTGATTTCAAATTTAAAAGTTTGTACTTTCTCAAGAGTAGATGCAATTAATTCTGAAAACTTCGTCTAGACAAGCGCTCAGCGTGTCTCACGAACTAAGTTCTCGATACAGGTTGCTCATTTAGAGCAGACATCTAGTTGATTATGTTCTCCTAGTACTAACGGAATCAATTAATCTAGTGCAGCGTAGGCGATATTTAAAGTTACGTGGGTATTACATATAATATATAGGTACAACATTATTTTTCCATATACAAAAGTCACTACAAAAAAGAGTCGTGTAAAAATATTAAGGAAATATAATGAGAACTCCTAAAGTTTATAGGCTTATTATGTTGCCCCGGTACGATATGATACCTGATATGATGCATTGGGGTAACACGCCTTATCCACCGATGCGATGTCGCCCGCAAGGTCAGCTGAGTTACGTAGTAATGTATCGAACTTGAAACTTTTTAAAACTTATTTAAGGGACAAAATCAAACGTGGTTCAAACTTGCAATTGATTCTATTACTAATTCTAAACAAACGGTTTACAGGTTTCGTAAGCTAAGAACAATGTTGTATATTGCAAAAGTGCATACGAGTTCTTAGATATCTAGAATAGTGGCAGGCAGACCGATAAACCTGTCTGTCAATTCTTCGCCTGCGAGGCATTAAGTTATATTGATTTTGAGGCGTAGGATTCTAGATAAGCTTATTTGATTGACTCTGTTTTAGGTTTTGTAGAGTCAATTAGTAATTTAAACTACGGCCCAGATGGCCGTGTGAAATCAATAGCACCAACCTATCTCATCCCATGGGCGTCATTAAAGACGACCATGTGATTAGCCAAAAGATGGGAAGCAGCGTTCTTCGAGTACCTTAACAATTCAACTGCGAATGCCAACCCGCCTGCCAAACGTAGGTACTGATTGCAGCAAAACCCAATGACCGCACAACACATCCAGACCGACCGTTGTGGTGATCTTTGGGGGAGGCCTGTGACGAGCTGTGGACTTTATTCTGCTGTAATGTGATGAAAATGATGATGATATTAACTACTAGCGATTCTTCTATAGGAAGTTCTTTGCGCTGCTTTTTCTTCCTAGCATTAACACACTGATGTTAAAAAGGACTTAACGTTTTATAACATCAGCGCGTATACTTCCACTGCTAATCATGGGTCTCTCTATGGTCACTAAAGTGAGCAGTTCTGGGAGGTATTGCCTTAATCACTACGCACGTTGATTGCAGATTGCAGTGTAGTTTTTATTTTTATTGGCACAAGAGAGGATGGTGCTGCCCATCTTCTTGATATTAACTCTTAGTCGTCCTCTACGACACCAATTAGTGGAGAGAGGTGGTCTGTTCGTAGCTGGGTAACACACAGCCAACTCAACGTTAATTAACGACTTTTCTAGAAATCAATGAATGCCATGCTATTCTGCATTACCTTACAAAATTAACTTTCTGCCAATTAAAGAACTTCGAATTTAGCGAAATTTCTGGCGTACATCTTTTATTAACTGAAACAAAACACATAGCCCCACTTTAAAAAGAAACGAGGTCGCGACGACAAGCAGAAAAACGTATTAAAAATACCAACAATTTAAAAAAATACTGACAGTACAATACTGTGAACTGTTCCGCGTCTATTCAAACATTGGATCAAATTGTAACCATACTATAATTGATGAATAAAAACAATTCAATAGGTTCGATGCCCCGATACTTGAAGTTCATTGCTGAACCGAAATACATTGATTGGATCAATCATATCCAAAGATAAATTTAACGAGTCTGCATTCAGCATTTACTTTCCGTTGTGTTTTACTTTTTTAGCATCTTTGCTTAAGGCATTCATATAAGTTCTAAACTTAGCAGATAGAAATCGCTCCACCAGGTTCTAAAGTGGATCATTGTTCATGCATATGACAAAAAGTACTTTATTATTATTATTATTTCCGAATAAAGTCCACTACTGAACACAGGCCAGCTAGGGGAGCCAAAGATCACTACAACGACCGATATGGGTGTGTTGTGTGCTCATTGGGGGGTTTTGCCATAATCGCCACGCTTGGCAGACAGGTTGGCGATCGCAGTTGAGTGTTAATGTACTCAAAGGACGCTGCTGCCCATCCTCCAGCTAATCCCATAGTCGCCTTTTATGACACCCAAGGGATGAGATGGGTTGGTGTTGTTCGTAGCAGGCACCACACAGCATGCCGGCACCACATAGCACAAAAAATACTTCATTTAGTTTAATTCTACTAGAAATGGATTCATTTAATTTTCTTCCTTTTATGTAGTAGTATCGATATGGCATTCGATTTTAAAAGTAATCTGTTTGTGCCTCTTAAATTTATTTTCAAACATTCATAACAATTCAAGCTTAATCTTCGTAAAAAATCTGTTGAACAAATTGAAATGGCCGATGATATTTCACGCAGCAGAGATTGAGCGAAATGAAGCCCGAATACCGTTCTAAATAGCCAGATAGGATCTCAGTGAGGCGCCCAGCCTTATACAGAAGGTTGAATTAAGATAGTTCTGTTCTGAGAAATGAGGCTAGTAGTTTCTGTGCCATGAATTTACTGGTAATAGGGAAACAGAAGTAAGAAGAGATTTTCATGAGGAAGATATGTTTTCGTACACAAGATTAACTATTGAAGCTAAAGATTAAGGTAGCATAGGTACGCGCGGATTATAAGCTTATAAATATTTATGATTTAAATCTTTGTTTTAGCAAATATCTTCTATTCGTTCTTATTGAATTTTAAACATACGAATTTGACCTTGCAGCTAATAACATAATTGAGGTTGCTTTTGACAAGGAAAGAAGGTTGCAAACTGGGTCTTGTTTTTATTTTATTAACAAGTAGCCAATGAATACGGTAAAAACTCAAAAACCGCTACATTGTATGAGGTGAAACAATCAAATTAATTCCAGGCTGTATTACTCAAATCTAAATTTAAATGACGTCTAAGATTGGTTCAACAAAAACTCGCACCATCCATATTTCACAGAAAGATTGTGCTCGTCATTTTTGTGGGCAAACCGCAAGCCACTGACAAAGTTAAATTTACCGTCGCATCTATGAGCAATTTTTTCTTTTGCTTTAATAATTTCTAAATAAATCTTTTTAGGCTCGCAAATATGAATTGGTCGTTACTTGGACCATGACCGTACGGTTTCATTATTATTTGACGGCCAATAGCGGGCACTTTTGTGATACTCTAAATCATTGATATGGATTAAGATACGGCTCTAATTACGGCTGCTATTAATACTGTTGCTGTTTATTACTCACGGAGCTTGTTTTACACGAATAATTGTATGGTATCATGTTAATGATTTATCGAAACGATAATGTATCGATTATAGCAAAAGTACTGTAGTTTATTCTTTATATTTTCCAAATGTACTTAGTACTATCCGTGTGGTGTCCAGATTAAGAATATAGCGCCACTCTATCAGCTCCCAAGGATGTCGTAAAATCTAAAACTAAGGGACTCTAGACCAAAAGGATGGGCAGCAGCGTCCATTCTGTGGAACTGTGGCCATACTGCACTCACCAGCGTCTATCAACCTGGTGACTACTAGCAAATTCGCCCCAAAATGATGACACAGTTGTGGATAATTGATGATGTAAGTGTTTTGACTGATATGATGATGATGACTCAAATTCAAGATTATAGTTTGCTGCAGCGATATTCATTATTAATATAACTTTTATACCAGTTCAGTTCAGGCTTAGATAAATATAATTCCATATGAGTCTTATTAATAATATCAGAAGTTATTATAAATTCCAAATCAATTCATCAAATAGTTTTATCTCATTAGATGTATCCTGTCTAAGCCAACTAGGGTATATTAAGCTTTGCAATAAAAAGTAGAGACAGGAAATCCACAATCGTAACATTGACATATAAATTGATTTATTATTAGATTTCAAATAAGGTTTGACGGTGACTGACTTCATTAATTGATAATAATAATATGGCCATTGGTCAATACCAAGAAATACTGTATATAAACTTCGAATGAGGTTTTACGCTATTTATAGAAAAACGTAATTATTCTAATAAATGCGATCATTGCTTGATTTGAACAATGTTATGCGACGATAACACAGCGTGAATACATATAGTACCTAACAAAAACATACAATAACAATTAAAAAGTTTCTCGAATGCTTGAAGTTTTAATAGCTGCAAAGATTTAGATGCATAATTTAGTCTTATTATTGGTTAGAGTAGATATGTGACTTCGATATCAAACAATCCGGATCAGTAGCTATAATTGTCTTCTTAGAAAATCAACACTGATTACTTAATGTTTTTTTAAATTTCCGTTTCGTTTGTCCTTGTTTCGATTAGGTCATCATCGAATTTTTTTCGCCCCTGAAATCATTGTTTTACAACTCTGTATATCTTGGAAGCTATGTAACATTACATTCCCAACGGCATGCCTGCTGTATGTGGAACAATGGATGTTATTCCTTTTAAATTGTTTCTTTTAATAATCAATGTGATATATTTTAGAAGACCGTATCCGTTTTTATGCGTCTATATGACATTAGACTTCAAATAAATAGTATTCCTGCTGTGTGTAGAACAATGGATGTTATTCCTTTTAACTTGAAAAAAATTATAATTATTGTGAATTATCGTAGAAGACAGGTAGAACCTACGTCTCTTATTGCAAAAGGCCGGCTCCAGTGCTAAATATTCGCCGCTAAGCAGTAGTGTTTAAACTTAAGACATTACTGTGTTCCGGTTAAGAGGGCACTGTAGCTAGTGACATTACTGGGCATAAGAGACTAAATAACTTTACGTCTCGAGGAGACCAGCGCAGTGTGGTGCCGCGCAGGACTAGTCCTGGGTAGCATGACAATTGTTATGGCAGGCATGTCGCTTACCCCCGGGAAGACGGTGACGCGCACGTGGTCACGTGCCGCCGTGTGCGCAGCACATCGCAACGCGAGGCTTGGAGGGATCCTTTACAATCCTCCCCGAGAAGTGCCTGGGGGCGGCCTTTTTACAGTCGCCTTCCCTCCGCTAGAGGGGGTGACCGCCTTACAGTCATCCCCTCCGTGATGTGCCTAAAGGCGTGGCACCAATGGGCGGCTCTAGTGTGATCTTACGAGGACTTGGAGCCCCTCTTCGGTGCCGAAGATGACCGCTCCAGTGGTTTTAGCCGGTAGGAGTCCGGCATGCCCCTTCGCCCTTCCCCGGGGTGAAGGAAGATCCATGTAGAATTTCCACTGGACATCAATTTAAAAAAAGGCATGTCGCTTACCACCAGGTGAATGAATTGATCGTCTCGTCAACAAGTTGTATAAAAAAAAGGACTATCTGTTTTTATGCGTTCTAAAGTTTTATCTTAATGTGATTAACAGTCGGCACGGTTGGTGCAGTGGCTGATACAGTCGGCTGCTGCCTCCGGGTCGTGGGTTCGATTCCCGCACGGAACAAATATTTGTATGATCTGCAGGTAGTTGTTCCGGGTCTGGGTGTATTGTGTATGAAATTCATGTCTGTAAACGCACCCACGACACTGGAGAAATCCTAGTGTGGGGCAACGTTTTTAAAAAAAACAGTAGTAACTGTGGACTTTTATATTCTCTGATCGAAGGGACACAGACTATAGTGTATATATATATATATCTACTACTAGACAAATGCCTCTCCCAAATTCTCTATAACGCCTGGATTGTAGATCATCGTCATCTGCTTTGGTTTGGTTGGTACATATACAGTCCTACAAATATAGTAAATTTTATTTTAAGCTAGGCATATCTTGTCTTAAAAAACAAAAAATAATTTCATATAATTTTGCTATTAAATTGTTGTTATATGAGAACATCGTGTGGTGTCCGAATTAAGAATATAGCACCACTCCATCTCCTCCAGTGGAGGTCGTAAAAGGCGACTAAGGGACTCTAAACCAGAGGGATGGGCAGCAGCATCCCTTCTGTAGAACAGTAGCCATTCTGCGCTCACCAACCCGTCTGCCAAGCGTGGTGAGTACTGGCAAATTCCCCCCAATATGACGACAAAATTATGGAAATCTTAGGGGGCCTTTGTTCAGCAGAGGACGTTGCATGGCCGATATGAAGATTTGAGAACTTTTTTTTTTCTATTTTTATTACAAAAGCTTACACAGATAAATAAAACATGCCGCAAAAATAACATATTGAAAGAAGATTTTTTTGAGTGTGTTCATAGAAATTTCACTTATTAATTAATGCAAAACTGAACTAAAAATTATCTTGTTTTTAATGAAAGCGGCCTCAATAACCAACTGGTTGTCGCCTTTAAATGAAATACCTAATATGGCAAAAATAGGATCATTACCTACGCATAATATCAAATAAATAAACATCGAATGAACTTTCACTTAGTATGGTAGTTATAAGAATAAACAAAACTTACAAACCGTTTACATAATTTAAGTAACCATTTATTTACAATACAGACTTCTTCGAATTTACATAGTAGAAACCGTATAGTAATCAATTGGAAAATATTTAACTTTTATCTGTTTTCCTGGAAAGTGGGACATGTGAATTGATTTTCATACTGATTTGGGACACTATTAGCTATTGCAACGTTTTTTGTCAAACGTACTGTATAAATGACTCCAGGGTGGTAGACCATATTATATTTATTTATTTGTTTTATCACCACTGCTAAATAAAGGCCGCCCCCAAAGATTTCCACAATTGTTGCGTCATTTTTAGGGGTATGTACAAGTACTCACCACGCTTGGCGCCTGGATTGGTGAGCGCGGTATGGCTACTTTTCCGCGCCCCACTCCCATCCATCTAGTTTTGAGTCCCTTAGTTGTCCTATACGACATCCGCGGGATGAGATGGAGTGCTATATTCTTAATCCTGACACCACACTGACAATGCTTCCTTTAAACTGGAATCTATTAAAGATACGAACAGCTAATAAATAAGTGGAGACTAAGTAAAGACCCTGACATCGTCTTTATGACATCATGAATTCCACAGCCTCGGGCAAACGCCCACGCCTTCCAACATATCTCAACACTCGAATAATAACTTGTTTTTACTATTTTCATGTGCATAAAGACGAATATCGATTGTTAATTTTACTGTAGAGGTCAATAGAATTTGGTGATATTGTGTATGTAACATAAGTATTACATTGATCTTGTAACTTGCAAGTTACGAATTTTGTTTATTTAACTGATTTAGTCCGTGATTGCGTCAAATCTGCGTACATCTTAAAATCTGTAACTTTAGAATTACTGAAACAAAAACCCCTGGATATACATATCGACATATCGATTTTACTGCCGAAATTAATAATCAATCCAATCGAAAATCTGTAGATGTAAGATTTTGAACTTTATGTTTTGTGTTGATATCACACTTAACACAAAAACAGACTAAACGTCAATCCGAAATCCAAAGATTTTGGATCATGTCAATTATTAATTTCGGCCGTTAGTAGAACTATGTAAGTGAACATTCTCTTCTTTCCATCGTGTTAGTAGGATTTTAAATATGAATGCTTTAAGATAACTATCGCCGGATGTGGTAGATTAAAGTTTATATCACACGTGTACTTGTACACCTCCGTCTGGTGTCCAGAATTAGAATATAGCACCACTCCATCTCCTCCCATGGAAATCGTAAAAGGCGACTAAAGGACTATAAACCTGAGGGATGGACACGGCGTCCCTTCTGTGGAACAGTAGCCATAAGACACAAACAAACAACTGGTCCTAAATGTAGCTGGTCGTTGTGAAAATCTATGCGAAATACCTTTGTTCAGCAGAGGACAGCAATAGTAACACATCTCTCAAGTTTCTCCATTGTTTTATTTAAGTATATATTCGATGTTTTCCTCGATCACCGTGGATTGTTCTAATCAATCCTACTAAAACAATATTTACGCGTACGATTAGCATGAGCGAAAGTGGTACCAACATGCGTAGCTATGCTTTCATGGACTGATTGTCGTGGACCGAACCACTGAACACGATGATTGTTACGTTTTTAATCTTACTAATTTTGTTTCAGTACTTGTTTTACATTGTTGTGTGTCCATACATATTTCTATATTCATATCAGCCGAAGGATGTCTGCTGAACAAAGGCCTCCCCCATAAGTTTTCACAACGAACAGTTACATGCCGCCTGTATCCAATGACTACCAGCTACCTTCACCAGGAAGTTTCTCCATCTTGTTGGAGGACTCGAGATTCTTTCTCCCCAACGGACATCAATCCTACAAGATATGTGCCCCAACCATTGTCAATTCAGCTTGCTAATGGAGCTATATTGGAAACTTTACTTCTACGGGTCTCCTCGATCAGATCGATTTGATCTGAATATATTTAATCAGGATAAATAACCGCTAGCTTTTTGTCCGTGATCTGGTCCGCGTCAAACGTATCTGATTTGTGCTTAACATAAGAATGCCACCACCCCATTTCCTCCCATGGGTGTCGTAAAAGTCGACTAAGGGATTAGCTGGAGGATGGGCAGCAGCGTCCTTCGAGTACATTAACAACTCAACTGCGATCGCCAACCCGCCTGCCAAGCGTGGCGATTATGGCAAAACCCCCCAATGTGCTCACAACACATCCATATCGGTGGTTGTGGTGATCTTTGGGGGAGGCCTGTGTCCAGCAGTGGACTTCATTCGGCCGAAATGATAAGCTCGCATACAATAAAGAGATCCAGCAATAACTCAGGTTTTACTGTAAACCTCAGTTTCGCTTGATCTCTATATTATATGCGGACTTGATCATTGGTTATTTGTGGTGTAAACAAATACAAACGGGTTATTGATTATAGATGTCCAATCTTCCCCAAGTTCTCATAAAAATATAGGGTTCTATATCTCACCAATGTTTCTTGCTGATAATTTTCTCATCATTATAAATTATATTATCTATATATTAATACGTGAAAACTGTGTACCCCTTTTCAAGCACATAGTGCGCACGCAGGAGTGTGAGATTTGGCATAGTTAAAGTTCACATGGAGGAGGAGCTCAGAAAGTTAAAATGTATGTACAATATGTGTTAATAATACATTAAATCAAATTTTAAAAATTAATGAATCACGGTCCAATTTCGAACCCTGGGCAACTACTAATTAACACGTGAAGAAAAAACTTTGTACACCTTTATGCACATTGCGCGCACGGAGGAATGTGAGATTTGGCATGGTTAAAGTTGATATGGAGGAGAAGTGCAGAAAGTTAAAATTGATATCTAAAAACAAGAATTACGTCGAATTTTGACCTCTGGGCGGGCACTAGTTACATTAAATGTATGCTGTCTAAATGTCAGTATGAAATAAGTTCGAGCATCTCACGCAAGGTCAGACAGACATTTCGTTTGTCTATCACTGGTTCGTTAACATATTTCAAATGAAGTGCAAGGTTAGAAGGCGGGACTAGCATGCAATTTCGCCGAAAGAAATTTCACACATCAGAATTGCTAGGCTATTCACTGGGCTGCGGCTGTAAACAATACGAAAACAGTAAGTTTTTTCTTAAAAACCTAACTACCGCTAGCAATACAAGTTGCTGTCCGATTCGCATTACCGATTAGTTTCCATTATTATCTAATTTCGAAATACGGTCACTTGGTCTTAGTCGCAGTAGCAGATGCTCATCGAGTCGTATCAAAGCCAGTTCATTGATCCCGTTACATTTTGATATCTATACTCTATACAAATAAATTAAATTGAAGTGTCTGTTTGTAATGTCAAAATAACAGCTTTTTACTAAATGCATATGAAAGTATATACAACAAAAAAGCTATTTGTAATTATTTTGTCTGTCTGTCTGTTTGTTTGTTCCCTTTAATCTCCGAAACGGCTGGACCGATTTCTACGGGAATTTCACTGGAAGATAGCTGATAAGGAATAACTTAGGCTACTTATATTTTAGAAAAAAAATTAGCGTTCCGTGCAAAAAAATAAACTCCATGAAATCCAATATATACCGTATATATACAATAAAAATCCGTAAGATTTTGCTGAACATATATTGTGTTTTTTTGATAGGTATTGACCCAAGCTCTCACCCCCTGCAGTATGTCGTGCTATTTACTGTACGCCCTGTATATACATACTCTATGTGAAGTGTCTATGCCGAAGTACTCTAAAATATATATAAATAATCCACTTTTGTTTTAAATTAAACGGCGGGTGTAACCGCGGGTCCCAGCTAGTTTTAAATACACCTGTCCTTTACATATTTTAATGGAGTCGCGGATAGACCCATATTGATTTACTTTTAGTTAATGATACCATGCAGCATATTAAATTTATTCAAACCGTAACTATTAATCAACGTCACAATTACATCGCTAGACGCATTTCCTCATAGTTCCAGTCTATAATCGGGCCTGGATGTTAGCCAGACTGTGCGTTGAACTGGTCTCACTTCCACTGAAACTCATCTGTAGTAAATATGATGCTTTTTTTTTCTCTTTTATAAAACGTTGCCCCACACTAGGATTTCTCCTGTGTCGTGGTTGCGTTTACAGACATGAATTGCACATACAATACACCCAGACCCGGAACAACTACCTGCACATCATACAAATATTTGTTCCGTGCGGGAATCGAACCCACGACCCGGAGCGCAGCAGTCGACTGTGTCAGCCACTGCACCAACCGTGCCGTGCCGTCAATGCAGCAGCATTATGAATTTAGAGTCATTCATTTTTCTATAAGACTCATGTTTCATTAACATATCAAAATATTTTGATATAGCAATAAAAATATATTCTAGCCGTGTGCCCGATTTGACTCCATATCCCGCTTAGGGGATGAATTTTCAAAATCCATCTTTAGTGCTCATCGTCATCAGCATATATCAGTCCACTCTGGACAATGCCTCTCCCAGCGTTCTCCACAACACCCGGTGATCAGCATTTAGCGGAACCCAGCAACCTTCTTCGAAGTGCAATTTCTCAGCTCAACCATCCATACATGCTTGAATACAGAATTGAAACCCACCATTTCGGCCGAATGAAGTCCACTGCTGGACACAGGCCTCCCCCAAAGATCACCACAACCACCGATATGGATGTGTTGTGAGCACATTGGGGGGTTTCGCCATAATCGCCACGCTTGGCAGGCGGGTTGGCGATCGCAGTTGAGTTGTTAATGTACTCGAAGGACGCTGCTGCCCATCCTCCAGCTAATCCCTTAGTCGACTTTTACGACACCCATGGGAGGAAATGGGGTGGTGGCATTCTTATGTTAAGCACAAATCAGATACGTTTGACGCGGACCAGATCACGGACAAAAAGCTAGCGGTTATTTATCCTGATTAAATATATTCAGATCAAATCGATCTGATCGAGGAGACCCGTAGAAGTAAAGTTTCCAATATAGCTCCATTAGCAAGCTGAATTGACAATGGTTGGGGCACATATCTTGTAGGATTGATGTCCGTTGGGGAGAAAGAATCTCGAGTCCTCCAACAAGATGGAGAAACTTCCTGGTGAAGGTAGCTGGTAGTCATTGGATACAGGCGGCATGTAACTGTTCGTTGTGAAAACTTATGGGGGAGGCCTCTATATATACTGCACCAGTTTATTGTTTATTTTTTTTTGGGCTTCTTGCATGCTGTTCAGGGAAATGTGGTTGCTTAACCGGTCATTTTCTGGCGAAGCCAAAAGAGGCCTCCAGCCAGGGCCAGTTTATGGTCTCCTTTCATTTGTTTTATACTTCAAAACATAAAGTATACAACGAATTCGTTATAATATATTGAACTCTAATTAATTGCATTAAGGTTTAATTTTAATATGTGTGACAGTACCAAGTGGACTTTTGAAACGATGCGTTCTTCTACAAGACTGATTTTTTAAGGTATCGTCATTTTCATTTTAGCACATCCGTGATCTAGTTATTTTCTACAATGAAACATTAATTAGTTTGAAAGAATGCGGCATCTGCATTAATAATCAACCTTGGTGTTTATTCTTTCAAGAACACCAATTATTTCCACTTTGTTTACCTGGGTCATATCACTGTTCACCTGGGTCATATCACCTCGGTAGATACCTATATTTTACGTTAATTAAAAAAATTGTTTCGATTTTAACTATCCAAATTTTTTGCAACCATTAGTTTAATTTATAAATAGTGTTACTTTTTCAGCATAAACATTTTTCACCATTTTATTACAGCAGCGTGTGTTCTTAATTTGTGTTGGCTTTCGTATTTTTTAAATATGATGCATAGTATATTTATTAATTATAACAAAAAGAAAATGTAATATGCAATTTGTTTTTTTATTAAACGCGATGCCTATAACCTACAGATTATCCCTTTAAGATAAAGTTCACTATTTTGTAGGTCTCTTTATTTTCCACTTTGTTGACCCAGGTGAACAAAGTGGAATAATCCATGACAACTTAATAAATAAATCATGCAAAAACACATAGCCAAGTTCCCCACTCGAAGGATGCCTTTAAAATTACTTACCTAGATCATTTTTTGTTCCACAGATATCCGACATCGTGATTGGTCAAGAAGCGAACGTAACAGCCCGCGAGGCGCTGCTGAGCTGGGCTCGGCGCTCCACTGCCAAGTATCCGGGAGTCAGGGTGGCAGACTTTACGTCCTCCTGGCGCGACGGCCTGGCCTTCAACGCGCTCATACACAGGAACCGTCCTGATCTGATAGACTGGCGTAATATCAGGTATAACTCTTTTTTATTTTGTTGTTTCAGTGCCTAAAAGGTTTTTTGGAATTAATATGCAATAAATGGTCAGAGTGGTATATTTTGTGAAGAATTTCTCTAATTATATTAACTTAATACGGTGTATTATGTCATAAAGAAAGAAAACAATTTTGTTTTGGGCCCGCACAGGAAATTACGAATAATAGAACAAAACTGATAACAAAATGGAGACAACCTGGATGAGGTCTATAAAAGGTTCTATTTCAGAATTAAGCTGAGAAATATAATTAAAGGTGCCACAGCGCTGTTTTTCAGATAGGACCAAGTAAGACGGTTGTGATGCCACTGGAGGTTATAATATAAATCAATAAATAAGGCATATCAATTTCATGTAATGGATACGAATACCCTTAACGAAAATGATAGCCACATATTCTATCATTGAGATGATTCCCTTGTACTAGACCATACCTGGGAACCGACTGGTCATGGAGATAGAAGGTCGAAGTCTCAAATTTAACGATTTTCACGATGTTATTCCAAATAAAAAATCATTAACGGGTTAATGACTGCCGTCTAATGACAACAACCGGAACCGACGATTCTACGTGCCCTATGAAGCACGGAGACGATCAATTCATGTACCACTGCTATTTCACCCATCCATAGAGTAACCGCGCCAAGGGCTGCTTAACCTCGCTGATTGTCTGCTGGCTATGAGTTTTGGTTGAAAACCCATGAGTCTACTGTGAGTGAGAGACACTGTTGCTTGATGAGGCAATTAAATTTACAATGTTTGTTAACTAATGTAGGTAATGATGAACGAAGTCATTGTTATCCAGATCAAATAGGGCCTCCGTAGGCGGATTATCGTCTTGTTTATTGTTTCCGTGTGTTTTATCAGCACACGTTTATGCAGTCACCATCAGAATTAAATTTATCTAGAAATTAATCATTTGGAGCGACTGTCAGGGGAAGGAAAACGTAGCATTGTTGAAAAAAAAAGAACTATATTGAATGTCATAAGTAAGCTCAAGGTCACTCAGCGAGCTATGGAGAGAGCTATGTTTAGTATTTCTCTACGAGATTGTATCAGAAATAAGGAATTACGTAGAAGAACTAAAGTTACCGACATAGCTGAAAGGTATAAGTAAGCTATGGCTGAAAGGATTAGTAAGCCTAAGTGGCAATGGACGGGAAACATTGCTCGTAGAACTGATGGCCAATGCGGAAAAGGTTCTCGAGTGGAGACCGAGCACTAGAAAACGCAGTGTGAGAGGGCCCGCAACAAGATGGACAAACGACAGAGTCGGTGAATGCGTGCGCCATAATACTGGTCGTAATGGAAATCTATGGGGAAGGCTTTTGTCAAGCAGTTGACGTCCTCCGGCTGATATGGTGTTGATGATTGAATGTCAATTGTAATTTTTTATTTGTCTTTAATAGGTCAAGACAAGTCCGTGAGCGCTTGGAGACGGCCTTCCACGTCGTCGAAAAAGAGTATGGAGTTACCAGACTGCTGGATCCCGAAGGTAATTAATAATACTCAATAGGAATATGTACCGTGTGGTGTCCGGATTAAGAATATAGCACCACTCCATCTCCTCCCGTGGATGTCGTAAAAGGCGACTAAGGGATTCTAAACCAGAGGGATGGGCAGCAGCATCCCTTCTGTGGACCAGTAGCCATTCTGCGCTCGCCAACCCGTCTGCCAAGCGTGGTGAGTACTGGCAAATTTCCCCCAATATTATGACACAATTGTGGAAATCTATGGGGCAGGCCTTTGTTCAGCAGTGGACGTTGCGTGGCCGATATGATGATGATGATGAAGAGGAATATTACATTATCGTCTGCGTGAGACAATTGGCTGCCCGTTAGGTTAGCTCTTCAAAGGTTAATTAAGTAAGCCAAATATCCTAGTCGCATCGTTCTCTGAAAATGATTGATAGTGCATTTAGTTCCACGAAAATATATTTGTGGGCATGTTACAATTGACGACACGTTTGGTGTAGTGGCTGATACAGTCGGCTGCTGCGCTCTGGGTCGCGATTCGATTCCTGCACGGAACAAATATTTGTATGATCTGGTAGTGGTGTTTGGTCTGGGTGTATTGTGTGTGGGATTTATGTCTGTAAACGCACCCACGACACAGGAGAAATCCTAGTGTGGGGCAACGTAAGTACAGTACAGTAAAACCGAATGCTTGATGCCTAATACATTTTCCCCTGAATTCTGAAACCGGTACTTCATACCTATCTTTGGAGTCAGGGTTTCACTAGTTATACACAGTTCAATAACGAAATTAGTATTATTATTTATATCGCCACGGGTCTTCATCCTCTGCAAGAGGAACCCGATCTTTTGGTAGGTTTACGTGGGGCATGGGACCAACATGCAGAGGCCCTTTAAGTAATTTTTATCTAAAATGTGCTGAATCATTTTCCGTCGACACTATAACTGCACTGTAATAATGCAGTGTCTGACTTGCCTCCAAAGGTGTAAGACAATTTTATGAGATGGAAACTGCAACGATAAGGGCAATACAATGGGCGTTGTAGGGAGTCAAAAAATTTAAATAATATACGGGAACAACGGCGTACTTATTATTATTTATCAAGTTCTTATAAATTTCAATATCGAACAATAGCAAAAAATATAGGCAACAAGATAAGGTGATTTTTAAATTACGAAGTCTTCGTGACTGGCCGTCAATAAAATAAGTCGTAAAGCTTTTAATTGTTCTCAAGTCAGTGTTATTAGAATTCGGTTTCAATGCAAGAAAAAAGCATTTCATTTATATAAGTCAATAGCGAACCGTATTCCCTTGAAAAAGAAATAAATAAATATTCACCATGGTATGAAGCATATAAACCATACATAAAAACAAAATAATTCTTAAATTAAACAGTATATAATAACAAAACAACGAAGTTTGGAAGAAATACCGCAAATCCGTGTAAAATGGCTCTCACTTAGCATACTGCTGTCTTGAGTTCTGCTCGTGCGCGATAACTTGAAACCCGCGTGGAATGTGACTGGAGTCGCGCTCTTACGCCCACCTCACCGCCATTGCCTTAGTTGTGGCGACGGCATACTTATGACGTCACTATTGACAGGTCTCAAGTTATCGCGCACGAGTAGAACATACACACAGCATTGCTACGCCACTGGTTTTCAGCGACAATTTGCGATGTTGCAAGCCGTCACTCATTTCAACTCAAGTACTATTTTCTGTAACAAAGTTTATTTAAGTAACCGATCCATATAATATTTCATTGGTATTCAATTTTTAAACGAAAACAAAAAAGAAACACGTTTTGTTCCACTATCCTCATCTCGACTCTATCATCAGACCCTCGTAACCAAGTTTCGGGACTCGTTAAAACAAACCAAGTGAGCCGAAACCCGTGGAGTTTACTTGTAGCCATTAAATAGTTCAGCTATCGGGGGATAGCGGAACTATTTAATGGCTACAAGTAAACTTTCATTAATTCATCATAATTAATTATTTTTTATACTAAAATTATTACAATTGATATCTTTTTTTAAATAAAATAAAATTGATTCTTTTTGAAAGACAATTGCTCCGAAAAAAAAGTAATTTTTCCCTATATATCTGTAATATATATAATTACTTTTAACATGATTATTATTTTAATTAAATTTTTTATCTTATTTAAATAGATATGCAAAAATATGAAATTGAAAGCAGTATTTTTCAAATATTAAGGTATTTTACTCTGAGGCGCATGCGCATAGTGCTCTCGCGCTCATACTCATAGTTGAGTAATTTTTGTGTTTAGGGGATGTTTGGTCATTACAATTTGTCTGACTGATTAAATATAACTTTGTAATATTTATTTGAATAACATATATAAAAATCAGACATTTAAAAATAAATTAAGTTCGTTTATTTTTTGTAGAGCTTTAAAGCGTCTGACAAAAGTTCTGGCGCATGGGAAGCGTCTGACTTTTTTGATATTACTTCAGAGTAATATTCTACAAAATATATATAAAAATCAGTCATTAAAATTTAACTTAAGTAACTCTGATTTTTAGTTACCTTTCTCACCTGGTACCTGCGCAGGTGTCACCGAGCCAACTCCACAAGCGTACAGGTATTAAAAAGTACACGAGAGACTACTTAGAACCGAAAGTTCTATGCTTTAGAAAATAAGTTGTGTCTTATCGCTCTGGGATCTTGGACTAGAAGGTACGCTGCTGCTCATCCTCCGGCTAATCCCATAGTCGCATTTGACGACGCCCACGGGATGAGATGGGGTGGTATTATTCTTAGCTGGCGCCGCTACCTCTGTAAGATTAAGATAAGCATAGAATTTATTTCTGAACCGAATTGATTACATGCGGACAAATTGGATGAATTCTCCCGTTGAGCAAAATTAACCGCAATGGGTTGGCAGTAGATTCAAACGCTATTAAATAACGGCGGAATCGCTTAGAACCACTTATAGGCTTCGTAAGAGTGGGTAAGTGCAGGCAATGTGGTAATGTCCAAAGTAATTACTTACTGACCATAATTGGATTATTACGATCCATTAAGGTTTTAACAACTTGCATTCTGTAATAACTTACCAGAACCAATGAATTAATTGAAATAAATAAAAGCTCGTGATTTCGATTAGTAACTCACTGTGCAATCACAGATCAAGGAAGGATATTCATTAACAGTACAGCAGTTTAGGAGATTACTTGAACTAAAATCACTAATCCGCATTTGTTTATAGTATTTTTCTATATTTTTTCTTGCTATTATCACTGAGCATAGCAACAATGAGTTGCCTTAACGGTCCAAATAGATACTCCAAACCAATTGAATCAAAGTCGAGATAACATTAAATTATTACTCAATACAATCAGCAGGTCGCAGTTCATATTCATTGTGAAGTGCTTTACGATCTATTGTTCACGATTTGGCTGCGCAAGTGTAGTCTACACATGACGTCGTCACACAAGTGTGGATATGGCTTTATGCGAATCTCATGTGTCAAGTGCTTAAAGATTGTTTTCTTGTGTTAGTGGAACAGAATCGCGTAAACGTTTTTATCGCAGTGGCAATGCTCTAATATTGTCCAACGCCCTGGCTAAAACCATCTAGGCGGTCATCTGTGGTAGGACGCATCCGGGGGTGGGGGGCAGGGAGTTATGGCACCCCAAAACTGTGGGATATAGTTGACCGTAGACCTAATATCAACAATGATCTCTGAACTTCTTGAGATGAGACACCCAGCCAGGTCCTCCCCGATTAAAATCTAAAATCCGAATTCTTTAGAAGAGACTCCGAGGGCGCCTCCCAGATTAAAATCCTGGATGCGCCTTTGCATCTATGGCACCGAAAAGGGGCTCCAAGTTCTCGAAAACTAACGCGCAGGAGCTGTCAATAGGTGCCACGCCTTTAGGCACATCTAGGTGCCACGCCTATAGCCACATCTAGGAGAGAATCTTAACACCTACAAACATTTTGTTCGGCCTTTGATTACTTTCCTTTTGGCCTCGACAGGGACACGGACCACACAGACCTATAATAATAATAACGCGTGACATTTAATAAATTAATAAATGTCTTGCGCGTATTATGTAAATAACATACAAAGATGATATTAGCGATTAATTAGAATAAAACAGGACTCTTGCCCTTGGCGTGGAAATAATATAAAGGTTTATTATTAACATATTTAAACTATAAAACTATTATTTCCTCGTAGTTTGTTTTACAGAAGTTTGGTATTCTATAATAAAACTACGTATTAAAACTCGTTAAGTGGCTCCATTTGTTTGTTAATAAGACAAATTATTACAAATACAGGTCTGATTAGTTTCGTAGTAATTAATTCGTTATCCGGCTAGTTGGTATTTGTTGGTAATCGGTATTCCATGTCCGTGTTTTAGCGAAGCTATAAGGCTGGAGGACCTTATGGCTTCACTAAAATTAGTCCGGATAAGCAACCACAACTGCATAAGTTTCTGCAAGTACTATAAACACATAGCTGAAAGGATTAGAAAGCTGAAGTAGCAATGTGCTAACTATATAGCTCGTAAAAGTTGATAGCCGTTGGGGCAAAAAGTTCTCGAGTGAACCGCGCAACGGAAAACGCTGCGT
Source organism: Diloba caeruleocephala (assembly GCA_947459985.1). Lineage (NCBI taxonomy): Eukaryota > Metazoa > Arthropoda > Insecta > Lepidoptera > Noctuidae > Diloba > Diloba caeruleocephala. Next base: position 4,783,946 of record OX381627.1, on the reverse strand, counting down.
GGGACGGCATCCAACGAGGTGGATAGACGACCTGGTGAAGATCGCTGGGAGTTGTTGGGCATGTAACTAGTTGTTGTAGAAATCTGTGGGGAGCCCTTTGTTCAGTAGTGGACGTACTTTGGCTGATAGGATGAATTGAGCACCAATAAAAGTGTTCTACGAAGTCCCGATCATTTATGAATACATCATATTACAAACATCCCTCAAGGAGCTACGCAGTTCTACTCATTATTTCAATTAATTGCGGGAATAACATTTTAATGATAATACAAGCACCTTAGACGTTTCGAAGTAAAATACAGAGACACAAAAGAACAATTATATTCCAATGTCGGTTCTAACTTGGCGTGAATAATGGGCGCTGCCTCTGAGCTGCGATTTTATTGTGTTAATGGGCGACATGTCGCGACTAATTGCTATAATTTTCTTGGTACACAACATGATTGTATTTGAACTTAGATTAAAGTCGTTGAAGTTTAGAAAACTAACAAATATGTGCATGCAAAAGTTGTAGGTATAGCTTATATGTCCTGTTGGAAATTTGCTTTGGTTAGTAGTAGTCTTACGGCTGAATTTAATTTCTGACCAATCTAATTCGAAATCTTTAGATTTCAGATTTTGAATTTCATCTATATTTGTGTTAGGATCACATTTAACACAAAAAACACAAATCTGAAAGCCAAAGGTTTTGGATTAGATTATTAATTTCGGCCATTAGACAATTCACCACATTAGTAGGTTTAGTTTGTTTGTATGCCGTGTGGTCCCGGCTACGAATAGCACCAACCCGTGGTGCAGTAAAAGGCGACTATCGGAATAACCGGAGGATGGGCAGCAGCGTCCTTCGAGTACATTAAAAACTCAACTCAAATCGCCAACCCGCCTACCAAGCGTGGTGATTATGGCAAAACCCCCCAATGAGCACACAACACACAGACCGGTTGCTGTAGCCATCTTTGGGGGAGGCTTGTGTCCAGCAGTGGACTTTATTTGGCTGAAACGACGATTATACAGTTTGAAAACAAGCTAGCTCGACCGTAGAGATACCATCTCTCACAGAGACGTAGGTATCTAGCTCTTACAGCTATTAATTGCAGCGTTCGTGCAGTGAGTGACGAGTAACGGAAGCCTTTATATGGAACACAGATTATTTCCATAGCAGAATATAGCGCTCTATAGGAAGATTGACGTGTCAGTGGAACTGCGTGATTTGTTTTTTAATTCCAGTAGCTTATGCTCTCATTTCTGCACCACCGCAGCTGCATATCCTGCCACCAAATGGTAGTGTTTAAAATATGCTCTACAATATAGTCGAGCTAAGCGATGCTGGTACATGCGTCATGCTCGTGAACGAGTGTTGAGATTGGTTAGCTTAATGCTGCCATGACGAATTTAATCATGACATTTAGTAAATATTAAAATCAGACTTGTTTAGTGTAGACTTTTTAAAAAGTTTACTCCTTTCTCCTACAACGTCCTCACATTACTTTGAGATTAATGTAATCAAAAATGTTGTAGTATTATGATTTAAAAAGAGTAACCATGGAGTTTCTTGCTCGTTCTTCTACATAGGATATCTACATCTTGGAACGCGACAGCTAAAGTAAATGGTTTTACATGTATAAATAATATTTAACTTTTTCTTTTATAAACACGATTGTGTTCTGGTTTTAAAGGCCACTGTAGCTAGTGAAGTTACTGGCATGAGAGACTTTATAACCAAACTACATGTTACTTCTGGATAACATTTCAATTGTTATGGGCAGCCCTGACGCTTACCACCAGGCGATTGACTTGCTTGTCTCGCAACTAGGTAGCATAAAAGCAACTCTTCTTTTCTTGTAGATGTGGACACCCACGAGCCTGACGAGAAGTCCCTCATCACGTACATCTCGTCGCTGTACGAGACGTTCCCGGAGCCGCCGGCGGTGCATCCGCTGTTCGACGCAGAGTCCCAGCGTCGCGCCGCCGCATACACCGAGCAGGCCGCGCAACACCGCGCCTGGCTGCATGAGAAGTGCGCACTTATGCAGGTGAGGGATAAATTGTTTTTTTTTTTGAAATTCATCCGAACGTGTGGGCTATGATAAATACATATTATTATAATATCGCGTGGGATTTACCCTTGATTTAATTCTCTTGATAAAGACTTGTGTCGTGTAACAGTATGATACACAAGATGCTTATGTAAGCATTATGCTGTTTTTTTACCTTTTTTTTAAATTTATTTTTATTGATGTCCAGTGGAAATTCTGCATGGAACTTCCTTAGCCCCGGGGACCGGACCCGGAGGGAAGGCGACTGTAAAAAGGTCGCCCCTCCAGGCACTTCTCGGGGAGGATTGTAAAAGATCCCCCCAAGCCTCGCTTTGCGCTGTGCTGCGCACACGGCGGCAAGTGACCACGTGCGCACCACCGTCTTCCCAATGCTGTTTTTTTTACCTAGTTGCTATTCATGCCTACATAATTATTGATATGGAGATCGGTTGGAAATAACCATCTGTATTGATAAAATTTTGTTGGCGCAGTGACAAAGTGATTCGCTTCTTGCCCTACGTGTCACGGGTTCGACCCCCGCACGGAACAAATATTCGTATGATCTACATACAGTTGTTTCGGGTCTGGGTGTTTGTCTGTAAACTAACCCCACGTCACAGGAGAAATCTTAGTGTGGGGAATCGTGTTCTTAAAAGAAACAAAAATAAAATTTCGTTCCATGCTCCTATTTCGATGGGACCTTATAACCAACTAAAATTGCTTAAACGAATATCCTAAGAATGCTAAATATACCGCTTGTTTCTATCCAGGACCGTGCTTTCCCGTCAACTTTGATCGAAATGAAGAAGCTGCTCAGCGAGAGCACGCGTTTCCGCCAAGAAGAGGTGCCGCTCAGGCAGAGGGAGAAGCAGAAGTTGTTCCATCACTACAGGGAGTTAGAGGTAAGAAGAGTTAGAGAAGCAGGGGTGCAATTCCTTAACGTCAAACATCCATACATCCTTCAATACAGAATTAAAATGACTGTGAAAAACCAATTTGGTATACGCTAAGACATGATTGAAGCTATTCAAGTACACGTTGCAGACGGTGAGCCATGGGGACGAGTCTTAGGGAAACTGGGTTGTCACCGTTATTTCAACTCTGTATTCAAGGATGTATGGATGTTTGAGATTAAGGATTTGCACCCCTGTCCATTTTAAGGGGGCTTGATTGATCGCATGCTAACGTTGGCTTACCTAAATACTGTAGAAATGAGGGAATGGGCTTCAGTCCGAATTTTCTGTCGGTAATTCTCGAGGCTACTTAATTGAAACGTGAGCAACGTACCCAAAAAGTATTTTTGTTCAATCTATACCTTTTTTATTGGTGCCCAGTGGAAATTTTTCATGAACTTCCTCCGCTGCGGGGAAGGATGGAGGGGTATGCCGGACTCCTACCGGCTAAAACCACTGGGGTGGTCATCTTCGGCACCTAAGGGGGGCTCCAGGTCCTCGTACGATCACGCCAGAGCCGCCCACTGGAGCCACCTACTCTACTTTCATTAATATTTATATAGAAATACTTCGAAACCGTGGGCGAGTGTGACATCGAGCCAACCCTACGACCAGACGCGCTGGAACAGGCGTGGTCTCGACTGCTGATGGCGCAGCAGGAACGAGAGCGCGACCTCACTGACGAGATCCGACGACTGGAGCGACTGCAACGACTCGCTGAGAAGCTGCACAGGTCTGTACTAATGTTTATATATACTGTTGTGCTGGAATGGGCGTCTCCAGTGCTCATGGGATCAGTCCATATCGACTGCCGGGAATTATAATTACAAAAAAATTACAATAATACCTACACTATTTTGAGCCAAGGACATCCCATCACTTCCCTTTTACCATAAGATGCCACACGCTATGCAGGTTTGCACTTGATTGATATCTCGATATGTAGTACTCTGCGCTTCTTATCGCCAATCATTGTAAGCACATCCAAATCGTGGAACTCTTGCCAGCCACTGCTTGCCTTGCTACCTATATCCCGTTATAATCGGTATTTTCTGGGTACGCTCCTCATCCATTGCTTTTTATCAGGCAAGATGAAGGTCAAGAGCGTTGTCATTCCTTGAAAAAAGGGAGGAAAAAAAAGACATCGCGTATATTATAGATTTTTGTTTTTCCTAACGTTTCGAACTCTGCAGTGTTCGTGGTTGCAGGATTTCATCCCAATGTTATCCGTTTAAAAGTGTTTCCTTATGCATATGTCACAATCGCGAAAACCTATAAAAAAAAGAAAGACACGGCATATTAAAATATAAGCGAAGGAGCCCTTAGGACAGAGGCTGGCCGACTTTTTGCAAAAGGATGGAACTCTTCGTGATGAACTCCTTTCTCCAAAAGCGCCTCACAGGAAATGGACCTGGATGAGTCGCGATGGTTCCACGAAGAATGAGATTGACTTCATCATGACCAATAACAAATATTCATTCAATGATGTCTCCGTGATCCATGGGGTTAAAACAGGCAGTGATCACCGAATGGTTATATTTCTAAAGGTAGTCATTTCGGGTCTGGTTGGCTTTGCACGAGAGGTTTATATCTGTAAACGTTGCCTATATACGAGTAGAAGAAACAAGGGTTGGTGCAGTGGCTGATACAGTCGACTGCTGCGCTTCGGGTCGCGGGTTCGATTCCCGCACGGAACAAATATTTGTTTGATCTGCAGGTAGATGTTACGGGTCTGGAGAGGGGCAAGTAAAAAAATTCCTAGTGTGGGCCACTTTTTTTTTTGTACCTCCTCCTACTTTAATGCTTTTCTTTTTTAACCCAAAGGTTGACTGGTAGATAATGCCATATGGCATTAAGTCCGCCTTGTGTATCATCGTTGTACATGAAAGTATAAATAAATAAATAAATAAAAAACATTTTAAATTCATAAAACATTATAGTAATGTCTTAGATTTTCGCGATTATTACACATTATAATAAAACACTTTTAAACGGATTCTATCGCGTATATTTTGATTTTTGATTTTCCTGACGTTTCGAATACTTTGCAGCATTCGTGGTCGCAGGATGACTAAGGTGACAGGCGTCGTTACAGATTTTAAAAAGTTATTTTATTTTATCTACCGTACAATTTTAATCAAAAAATTTGTTTCGATGCAAAATCAAAAATCTAAATATACGCGATAGAATCCGTTTAAAAGTGTTTTATTATAATTCATAAAACATTCCTTCAACAGAGATATAAAACAAACCGAAGGCGGTCTCGAGAGCGTAGAACGCCACATCGAGAGTGAGATACGTCGCGTTGAACGTGGCGTCCACCCGGCGGACGCGAAGCTAGCCGCCGAGCAGATCGAGCAGGAGCTGCGCGCGATGGAGCACACCATACAGGAGATGTTCCAGGACACGCACGTGCTCAGGGAGGGACGGTACCCGCAAGCCGCTGAATTGCATCGGCGGTCAGTACCTCATCATCATTTAGCTGAAAAACTGTGTAACACATGGATACGGGTGTGTGGTGGGGTGGGGGCTGGGGGATTGCCATAATCGTTGGCTTGGCAGGTGGGATGGCGATCGCACGCAACCGCCCACCCTCCAGCTAATCCCATAGTCGTTTTTAGGACACCTACGCGATGATGTGTGATGCTGTTCGTAGCCGGCACCACACCGCCAATTTTCAGTACCTATATGCATTTAAATAATATATAAATAATTTACTGTAGGTACTTATACTTTAGAGTACTTATAGACAACGTTTTTAGTAATATTTTCGTGTGGTATTAGTACCTATATACGGATTTCTTGACATAGGCATGCACAGTTCGGCTCTTCTCGGTAATGCTCGGGTTTTGTCGGGTGGCCGTCCTCGGCCTCCGACCCTCCGCGTCGCATCGCCCTCCCACCTACTTCGTTTTCACATAGCGTTCTTTACAACTTTTGGAGAAAAATGCTTGAATTAAGAATACTTTGCTTGCGTAGATTAAATTTCTCCAAATGTGCTTTGAAATACAGTTCATAATACAAGAAGTATTTTGCTAATACTAGAAATAGTTGCGCCAGAATACTACTCGGATTAAGAATATAGCACCACTTCATCTCCTCCCGTGGATGTCGTAAAAGGCGATTGAGGGACTCTGAACCAAAGGGATTGGCAGCAGCGTCTCTTCTGAGGAACAGCATCGTCTCTTCTGAGGAACAGCATCATTCTGCGCTTAGCAACCCGCCTACCAAGCGTGGTAGGTATTGGCAAACTCCCGAAAATGACAACAATTGTTTAAATCTATGGGGGCGGCCTTTGTTCAGCAGTGGACGCCCTTTGGCTGATGTAATATACGTTTTATTTGAAATAAATATATTTAAAAAAAACACTCATTTTTATTTTGGCCTAGTGAAGCGGTCCCATAACGCTTAATTCGAAAACATCTTCTTTTTCCAGAGTTCAACAAATCCATGACCGCTGGCTAAACGCAAGGCAGTCCTTCACGGGCCGCCTCCTGCCCCGATTATCATCAGTCAGAATGCCAGTACAACAGACCACAGTACGGCGAGAGACCCGCACTGTCCTCGAGACCAGGGTCCATGACGCAGACCCCAAGTTCCAGCAGCTCGGCGAAGCTACCAGATGGTGCAAGGAGAGATTGGTGAGTACATTGCTTATATGTTGGCACAATTAACCGAACTGGCTTCTTAAACTGAACTAGGAACAGTGGCTAGACCACCAATTACCATTATGAAACAAAGTTTTTGCAGTAAGAGGTAGTTAAATTGCAGTTTTTTACAAAAAGAACTAACAATATTATATGTTTTTCATTGAATTGTGTTGCTCGTCGTGTTATTTTTGACTTGAAAGACTTAAGACTTGGACAAGAAAACGGGTAACCCTTTTCTTGTCCCCCTTCAAGTCAAAGATATGTTTTTTTCATGTCGATAGACTATATATAATAAACTACTGCGTAGAGATGGGCGAATGACGATTTGACTAAAAGCAGTCGTATTATTCGATTCGATGAAATCGATATGATGAAAACCTTTGGTACAATCTCTTTTAAGTAATAAGTGAAATTAATTAGACGAAATGGATGGCAAACATTTTGGCGATTTTTTTAGACTTCATGCTGAAGCCTTGCGCGCAATTGTATTTGATTGTTAATTTTCATCCGATTGTTATTCGGCGACGAAGAATAAATTGATAATCGAATACTCGATTCACTTCTATTCGATTTACACGATTGTTTTTCAATAATAATTGTCCATCGCTAGTGCAGCGTCTGAACTTAAAATCTGTTCATTGCAAGCCCGACGCCTCTGCCGATAGATCAATGCCGCATTCTATAATCATAGTGAACAAAACCTTGGATATTGGCTTACCTGTCCGCTCCACTTCAATCGTGCACCAGCCTAGATACTCTCGAGCTTACATTCCAGTTGTATTCCTCAGATATGAGGAAATCATTCAGACGTATACATGACAGTTTAAAAAAAAAAGTATTATTTACATTTCTTATATTTACAAGGCTTGGCTGATTTGATTGCTTTGTTTACAGAAAAAGCTGAACGAATCTGACTTCGGATCCGACCTGCCGTCAGTGCAACACGAACTGGACAAGCATCAGAGAGAGCACAAGCAGATCGATCAATTCCACTCTAAGGTACATTATTGTGTAATTTAAATATTTGGCGGCATGGTTGGTGCAGTGGCTGATACAGTCGGCTGCTATGGTCCGGGTCGCGGGTTCGATTCCCACACGGAACAAATATTTGTATGATCTGCAGGTAGTTGTTCCGGGTCTGGGTGGCATTGTACGTGAAATTCATGTTTGTAAACGCACCGACGACACAGAAGCAACCCAAGTGTGGGGCAACGCTTAAAAAATTGTACCAATTCAAATTTAAGACATTTTTATTCATATAAACCATTGACAGCCACTTTTGTTTAGTCAAAATGGAGTTGCACTATCTACCGGTCAGCTGCAGTCAGCGATCGGTAAACGAACAGTCACGTTAAGCAACGCCTGGCGCGGTCAGTATATGGATGGGTGACCGCATAGTGGTGTTTGAACTGAGCGTCTCCTTACTTCGGAGGACACGTAACATCGTCGGCCCTGGTTGTTGTCATTAGACGGCAGTTGTTCAGCCAAGTTGGAGGGCCTTTGGGCAGTCTGAACAACTGTGACACAAGGTTGGCCACTAGCCACATGAAAAGAAGAAGAAACCATCTTCCTCAATCGTTGAAATTCGATAACTCTAATTTTCTTTACCTTCTTTTCGGCGCCAAAGTACACGAGGCAGTTTTAGCAATGTTTGCCTATTAACAATCCATCATGAATCATCATTCGTATGATTCGTATATCGAAATGTGCATCGTGGATGGTGCACAAGTTGGACCGACGATCTGCTGAAGGTTGTGGGAATCCGCTGCATGTAAGAAGCGCAGGACGTCGAGGTCGTTCTGGTGGTCTTTGGGGGAGCCCTATGTCGAGCCCTGGATGTCTTTCGGCTGAAACAATGATAATTATTCATTAGACAAAGTGAAGAAAGAACGCGACGAAGACGAAGTGCATTATGGTCTTGCGCATTACACGGTGTATGACCTAGACGCCTATGGCTAGAAAAACCATATACCTCGATTTTTCACATAAATCTACGCCAATACTAAACATTAATACTCTTCCTCACCAGGTGGAACAATGTGTGCACAACCGCTCCAATTTCAGCGGAGAAGATCTGAACCTGTACAACCAGCACCTCAGTCAGCTGCAGAAGTTGTACGCTGAACTGCTTTCGACCAGCACTAAACGGTAATATATCATATCCAATATGATAAAGTTAAAAATGACCTTACTTAACTTACTTTAGACTTTGTTATTGTGAAATTTAAGTAGCGTTTATGTCCCTACTTTTGGTTTCGCCTCGCCTTAAAAGAAAGACCTGCAAAGGCCATAGACATGCAAGTATTTTGATTCTGCCTAATTCTATAAATGGTGTCGTTGTCTGTTATCAATAAAATAAGATTCATCGCATGTCTTAAATAATGTGTACATATTTACATATACATATTATATAGTATATATAAATATGAATATGTATATAAATATAATGTTACTAGTTTCGCGCGTATTGCACTCGTGGGTTACAGCTGAAATTCAGCGTTAGGTCGTGGTATTGATTCTCATGCAGAGGTAATGACCCTTTTGCCACTCTTGTTCCTATTGTTTATTTAATTGTTTGTGCCAATAAATACTGTTATATATTCCTCCTTACTACATGTACATAAAAATAGCTTTTACGTGTAAGTATAGATAAAACCTTAACTACCTGTTCATTTCCAACACAGCATGTCCGATCTGGACGCGTTGCAAGACTTCCTCCAGTCAGCGACTGCTGAGCTGAACTGGCTGAACGAGAAGGAGCAAGTGGAACTGTCCCGCGATTGGGCAGACCCTCACATTAACCTGCCGGCAGTACAACATTATTATGAGGTGAGAAACGTTTTTGCGAAGACTCATTTATGAAGGGAACCTTCCTTGATTCCTTAAGTATGAAGTTTCTGGCCATTAAATTTAACGAAATCAGAGCCTTGTATAGATAAAACGCAACTTAAACTTCAACTCTTAGATTATGGCTTCTGCACGGTACCTAATCTCCAACAATTTCGCTAATATCATGTTTATCGACAACGTTCGGCACGTTCAGTGTTCGGATTAAATATTCATAAAATATTTCAAAAATATGAAATTCATGTTGGCCGAATGAAGTCCACTGCTGGACACAGGCCTCCCCCAAAGATCACCACAACGACCGATATGGATATGTTGTGGGCTCATTGGAGGGTTTTGCTATAATCGCCACGCTTGGCAGACGGGTTGGCGATCGCAGTTGAGTTGTTAATGTACTCGAAGGACGCTGCTGCCCATCCTCCGGCTAATCCCTTAGTCGACTTTTACGACACCCATGGGAGGAGATGGGGTGGTGACATTTTGAGCAGGCACCACACGGCATTTTTGAGCCGGCACCACACGGCAAAATATGAAAACAACTACAGAATCATGTCGCCTACGTCATACAATTCTAGATAAAGCTCAAATACAAACTTTTCATTAATTTTGACGGCACGGTTGGTGCGGTGGTTGATACAGTTGGCTGCTGCGCTCCGGTCGCGGGGTCGATTTCCGCACGGAACAAATATTTGTATGATCTGCAGGGAGATGTCTGGGTCTAGGTCTGGATGTATTGTGTGCGGATTTTTTGTCTGGAACGCACCCACGACACAGGCGAAATCCTTCTGTGGGGAAAAGTATTTTAAATCAAACTTAAAAATACGTTTGTTCTTCTCTATACAGTGAGGGCAAAAAACATAACACTCGGCCTGAAAGCTTAGGTAACCCTTCCTCGTCCCTTAGCTTCTACCCATTGTCATGTATCACTATGTTGTTTTACAATAAGTTTATAAAATTCGTTTGTTACAAGCATTCGTTTGGCGACGATAGAGAGGTTGGTTTTACACATAATTTATGTTATTTATTCAATTATTTTTGGTGCCATTTTCATTTTCAATGTGCTTCGTTCCATCAATATTAATTATAGTCGTCCACTTCCCTAAAGAGCCTGGAACATGTGTGTATGTACAGACCACATATAGGCTTTGGACTGGTACTGATTTCCGACTACAGACCATATACGGGCTGTGAACTTGGAAATGGCGACTAATATTTTAGGCAAATTGTATATCATGTTATTTTTACTTCTCGTATTCTGGGGGCAGAGACACAAGCAGAACATTCAGTGGTACCGATAATGCATTTAATTCTTAAGGCTTAAAAATCACAGTAATCTTCGATGTAAAAATAGTTCTTATAGTTATTAATACAAGACTTATTTCTGTTTAGCAACTGATGTCTTCGCTTGAGAAGCGGGAGCTACAGTTCAGCAACGTGATCGACCGCGGAGAAGCGCTGATCGCTCAACACCACCCGGCTACCAAAACTATTGAATCACATCTGCAGGTTAGTGGAATTGTTGTCCTAGTGATATTTAAATAAGTATCATATTTGTTTGATTTTCAACAAATGACTAGAAGTTTCCTGAAGTATGCTACAAAACAACACCACTACCGCCCGCAGGCAAATATGATTTCCTTGAAATAAGGACATCGGTCTTAAACTCGACTTATTCTCTCAGGTGATGCAGTCGCAGTGGGCGTGGGTGCTTCAACTGACGCTATGTCTCGAGACACATCTTAAACACACGACACAGTATTACAACTTCTTTGAAGAAGTCAAGGAGGCTGAGAAATGGATACAAAAGTAAGTAGCTACAGCTTTTTGACTTTGGGGTATACTTCCTGAGAGCCAATTCTCGTAATTAAAAATGTTCAAAATATACTTCCAATCTCGACTCAGTGTCGTAAATGTCACAAATGTCTCCTAATCTAACAAATAGAGTCAAACGTGAAAATATCGAAAATGGATCGAAAGTTAATCGAAGCCAACTATTCCAAGTTAAGCCAAGGTATTCGGCTAACATTTTGAACTGACGCAGGTACTAAAATTTTCATTAAATAACCGTCAAAATTGATATTGAAATGAGACTGAACTGAGATAAGAATGAAATCAGACTGCAATTTAAGAGGAGCAGAATACCTACTTTTTGACAATTTATAACTAAGTTCGGTCAACTTTCAGTCGTAGTGTAAATTAATTACAAGAATTGACCTACTGATTGTTTCGTGAGCATCGCACCGGCAATCGCCTTTTACGGCAGTCGAGAAGATGTACAGCATCCTACTGTTAGTTAATAACAACATAGTGCAATTTCGAATCTGACTGGTGATTGTGATTTTGGTAATATCTACTCATGATGATGATGATGATGGTGATGCAATTTCCTATCTGACTGCTAACCGTTGTGATTAAGCCAATATTGGCTATGATCGCTCATTGTAGTGATCATTGGGAGGCTCATGTTCAGCTGTGGACTATACTGTGGATGCTGCCGATGCTACCGAAGTGTACTGATTCTAATCTGACACAATAACTTTATTTTTCCGTTTCGTTTGTGGCCTACCTTTGTCAGAGTCGTTCAAGCCGCCCGAACACCTCTGAGTTGACTTAACAATCGAGATCAACGATTTTGCGTGCACGGAGACGCTCTGTTCAACTAACATTATGCCGTCACCCATCTATAGACTGGCCGCTGCAAGCTTTGTTTAACCTCTGCTGATCGATTACCGATCAGTGCTGACCTTTCGTGGATGTAATAAACGGCGACTAAGGGGCTCCAAGCCAGCGCTTAATCTGGGCAGCAGCGTTCCTCCTGTGAAGCGGTAGCCATACTGCGCTCACCAACCCGCCTGCCAAGCGCGGTGAGTATTGGCGAATTCCCCCAAAACGATGACACAGTTGTGGTAATCTATGGGGAGGCCTTTGGTCAGCAGTGGACATCCTTTGGGCTGGTATGATGACATTATAATTTCATCAGTGTTTCCAGTGCTGGACAGAAGCTCCCCCAAAGATTGCCACAACGACCGGTATAATCTTATGTTGTGGGCTCATTGAGTGGTCTTGCCATAATCACCACGCTTGGCCGCCGGGTTGGCGATCGCAATTGAGTTATAAATGTACTCGAAGGACGCTGCTGCACATCCTCCGGGTAATCCCACGAATTACGACACTCACGGAATGAGATGGGGTGGTGGTATTCTTAGCTGGCACCACATGGCACGGAAGATGATTAAAATGACGCATCACGTACACGCACTAACCAACTATCTTTTCCAGGCGCGAAGAGGCCTTAAACACGACCTTCTCGCAGTCCGAATTCACCCTGGACCAGGGCGAGAGGCTCCTCAAGGGCATGCAAGAGCTGCGCGAGGAGCTCAACTCTCACGGAGGACTGGTCTCCCGCCTCGTGGAAGACTCGCAGGACATCCGGCCCGTGAAGCAACGCCGAGCTCCCATCACCCGGCCGCTCAGAGCCGAGACTGTGTGCGCTTATAAACACGCTAACGTGAGTAGGAAATCTTTTGTCGCGTTAGAGTATTTTTTGGAAATAAAGAGTACAATATAACAGGTTATCTTTAATAAGATGAGAAACATTTGATACTCTTTTCATATATAAAAATGATATCTGTGGTCTTAATATCCTCGCTTACACTTGGATCACGTCCGCGGCAGTAAGCAGGGAAGTGAGAGCTGACGGCAGAGCCATAGAAAGCGACTTGATACTAGGAGTGTTCGTTATATTAGGCAGCTGTTTAAATAATCGATTATTTTAAAATAATCATATCACCTATTATTTATTCAACCAGGTAACGGTTATTTATGTTCCCTACTATTTTTATCACTAATCTACCACGGCTTCCCCGACGTCACATATTTCATAGGGTGCCACATGCAAAATTGTGCTTTCCTTACATAGTTATAAGAGCTAGATTCTTATCAATATTTAGTCGAAACTAATAAATAATTAGAGAATCTAATATAATTATTTTTATTCGACAGCCGTTTTGATCTACGATTATATTTAAACAAAATCAGTGCATACGACTCGCTTGACGTCATAAGTTGTATTTTACCGGAGATTGCGAGCGATTGCGTGATAGTATTGAAATTTTGATATTATTTAGTTATGAACTTTGAAGTTATTAAGTTTGTATTATGAAACTTTAAATATAAGTATTTTAGTTTAGTGTTAATAAAAACTAAAAATGTCTTGAAGAGGACAAATCTGGAAAAAATTATCTGCTGTGGACAGCGACGGCAACAAAACCACGGCGCTCGACGAAGTAATAAATATCATACTGATATATTATTGGGTCAAAAGTAATCGGTGATTTTTAAATCACGCATCGTTATAATGCGTTATCAATATATAGTCGTTATGAACACGCCTACTTGATACACTCTGGCTCTGCCCACATTCCTGCTCACTGCTGTGGAAGTGAGCCGAGCGTAAACGAGGTTTTATATTAAGCGCACAGTTACCTATCAATTTGATGATGCAAATCTAAATTCCTCATAAAATAACGACATAATAGTGTAAATAAATGGGGGAGGCCTTTGTTCAGCAGTGGGCATCATTTGGTTGATATGAAGAACTGGCGGCATAACTGCTGAGACAAAGGGATTGGCTATAATGTATGAAACGTCAAATCATTGACAGCTATAAATCTAAGTTATAAATGTGGTTAGGCAATGGAACTTTCTTCAAAAGCACCTTGCACACGTAGCCTTATTTTTTTCTTGCATATTGTAATTAATGTCAGTACTTTCAAACAGAAAACTTTGAGTTCGTTTTGACATTTCGTCTCAGAACCAGTAAGTGGGAAATGCTGCCTTCGTTTAGATTTATTGTCATGTGAGAGGAAAGAATTAAAGTTGCTGACATAGACACGATGACCTGCGGAAGATCGCTAGGAGTTGTAGGTCACGGGCGGCATGTTTCTGGTCATTGTGGAAGTTTATCGGGGAAATCTTTTTAGCAGTGGATATCCTTCGGTTGTTATAATGATGACGAAAGGGTCTATTGGAACCTCATCATATCAGCCAAAGGATGTCCACTGCTGAACAAAGGCTTCTGCCATAGATTTTCACAACGAGCGGTCACGTGCCACTCTCATCCAACGACTCCCAGCGACCTTCACTAGGTCGTCTGTCCACCTAGTTGGAGGTCGTACCACGCTGCGTTATCCGTTGCGCGGTCTCCACTCGAGAATCTTTTTACCTCAACGGCCATCGGTTCTACGAGCATTGGGCCTTGCTCATTCATTCATTGCTCAGTTGTTGACAACTTTAGTTCTTCTACGGATCTCGTCATTTCTGATTCGATCTCGTAGAGAAATGCCAAGCATAGCTCGCTCCATAGCTCGCCGAGTGACCTTGAGCTTTTTTACGAGGCCCATAGTTTTGGCCATTGAAATGTACCTGCTAAGTAAGAGTGTGGCGTGGTCCCGCAGGTGGGCATCGAGAAGGGCTCGGGCGTGTCGGTGGTGGACACGTCGGGGCGCAGCCGCTGGCGCGTGCGCCTGGGCGGAGCCGGCACTGACGTCACGCTGCCGGCCGCCGTGCTGGCGCTGCCGCCGCCCTGCGCCGGCGCCATCGACGCCGCCGCGCGCCTGCGCACCGCATACGACAGGGTCAGTACTCCTGCTGTCTCGCTCTACCTCATTGGTTGACAGATACATTGATAACGAACAAATCCTTTTTTAAAACGTTGCCCCACACTAGGATTTCTCCTGTGTTGTGGGTGCGTTTACAGACATACATTTCACACGCAATACACCCAGACCCGGAACAACTGCCTGCAGTCTAATCTAATCTAACGGCCGAATGAAGTCCACTGCTGGACACAGGCCTCCCCCAAAGATCACCACAACGACCGATATGGATGTGATGTGGGCTCATTGGGGGGTTTTGCCATAATCGCCACGCTTGGCAGGCGGGTTGGCGATCGCAGTTGAGTTGTTAATGTACTCGATCTACCTGCAGATCATACAAATATTTGTTCCGTGCGGGAATCGAACCCGCGACCCAGTGCGCAGCAGTCGACTGTATCAATCACTGCACCAACCGTGTCGTCATATATATTTTCATAATAGTCATAGATAATATTATTTATTACTATTCAATACTAGCTGTGGGCACGTAAGATCGTCGGTACCAGTTGTTGTCATCAAACGGCAGTCGTTAAGTCGGAGGCCTTTGTTAAGACAGCTCTGACACAAGATTGGCCACTAACCACACGCAAGCAGAAACACTATCATAGTGTTATTTTAAAATATTTTGTTTATTGTGGACAAAATGAAAATATATCTTTCTTTCATTCTATTGAAATTAAAGATATACAACTTGCAACTTATCTAAACGTCCAAACAATACCCACAAACAACATTAATGAATGGTCAACATTGATAACACACATAAAAATTTCCACTCAGGGGGCCAATTCTCATAATAAAATGTTTAAAAAAAATAGTTCCAATGTAGACTCAATGTAAAAAATGGTATTCTCCTAAAATAACAAACAACGTCAAACGTGAACTTATACTGTGATGAGATCGAAAATGGACTACATTGAGATCATACAGAAATCGGACTGATCTATAACAGGACCAGAACACTCATTTTTAGTCAATTCAACATTTAATCTCAGTTTCATCGACTATCAGTCATAGTGTAAATTAATTACGAGAATTTGCCTTTTGATGTCAACGGGATGCGATTCCCGGACTGTTTCTATAATGTATATACGTGTTAATATTGTATGTTTTTGTGAAGGTGATACAACTATGGCAGAGGAAACAGCTGAGGATGAGACAGAATATGATCTTCGCGACTATCAAAGTTGTGAAGGGTTGGGACTTCCCTCAAGTGAGTAAAATCTATGTATATTATATAGAGTCCTGATAGTATAGTAATAGTGGCTGTTGGAGCCGAAAGGCTCTCTTGTAGAGACCACGCACCAGAACACGCATCGTGGAACGGTGACAACGAGACGGACAGACAACCTGGTGAAGGTCGCTGGGAGTAGTTTGGATCGGACATGTGACCAGTCGTTATCGAAGTCTATGGGAGAGGCCTTTGTTCAGCAGTGGACTTGTTTCGGCTGACATGATGTTGATGATGATGATTGTCGTGATGATGACAATGATGATGATTTAGAGTTCAACATAAATAGGGAACTTTATTTAAAGGCGATTATCAATAGGTTATAGGGATCGCGTTCCTTGAAAACAAGTTGCGATTTCAATTTATTTTTGCTTATGCATATTTCACAATTATTATACAAGGGCATTGATATCAATTGATAAACGTAATTCTGAATTCTGTGAAGCGGTAACCATACTGCGCTCGCCAACCCGCCTGCCAAGCGTGGTGAGTATTGGCAAATACCCCCCAAAATGATGACACAGTTGTGGAATCTAAAGGGGAGGCCTTTGTTCAGCAGTGGAAACATAATGTACAAATTTTCAACCAAGAAACAGTATCCGTAAATCAGAACCGATTTTCCATTTAAGCATTTTTGTGGGAGCCATGTTGAGACCATTGCTGCAGAAGTATTTTTAATAAGCAATTCAATATATTTTGGAGCGGGCTAGTAGGATTCTGGGACGGCCGGCCCCATCTGCCGTTTTGACCCACAGGCTGTAGTAAATTTTTGCAATATTTATTACACCTGGAAATATCATACAATAATTTACCACATATTTTAACCTTACGGAGTTTTCCCACTAGTTCGTGGCAATGGGTGCGGAACAGCGTCAAGCGATCCGTCGCGCTCTCAACGAGGATGCGGAGAAGCTGTTAGCTGAAGGAGATCCTGCTGACCCCCAGCTGAGGAGGTTGCGACGAGAGATTGATGACGTCAACCGGTTGTTCGACGAGTTCGAGAGACGGGCCAGGGCGGAAGGTACGTTATAAAGCATTATCTGAAATGTTATATGAGGAATCTTTTAATTATTATAATAATTATAATTAGGGTAGTACTTTGGACGAGGGATATACACGAGCGATATTATAACGCCACGGTTTGCCCAGTGACTTAGCGATTAGCTTTCTGGACTTCGTGTCGCGTGTTCGATTCCCGCAAAAAATATTTGTGTAATCTACAGATAGTTATTTCGGGGTTGAGGTGTTTGTGCATGTGAGATTTATGTATAATAGAACATCGTTTTAAAAAATGGCTAGAGCTAAGTTATGACGAATTAAATTACAACAAGCAATGTGTAATGCAACTGTAGGGTGGGTACCTCAAATCAAAAGGGGGCGTGGTTTTCCGTCAGTAAATATTCTCAGCGTTCACGGGTGCATCCGTCGATAAACATCTTGAAAAGTGACCTTGACTGCGCAAAATCATTTTTAGGTTTTAGATGGTTTATACATGAACATACATACATGTATATACATAATTATATAGTGTGTTTACATACTCCAAACTTACCCCCACTGCGCCGCTCCTTGCTCAAGATGTTTTGCAGGGTGTCCCCTGTTACAGTCGCCTTCCCTCCGCTAGAGGGGGTGACCGCTTTACAGTCATGCCCTCCGAGATGTGCCTAAAGGCGTGGCACCAATGGGTGGCTCTAGATGGAGATCTTTCGGGTTCCTGGAGCCTCCCTTCGGTGCCGACGATGATCACTCCGGTGGTTTAGCTGGTAGGAGACCGGCATGCCCCTTCGCCCTTTCCCGGGGCGGAGGAAGTACATGGTATTTCTACCGGATCAATTAAAAAAAGGGTGTCCCCTGGCCTGCCTGTCGGCAAACAAGTGTACTTGCTTCGTTTTGAAAGATATCGGCTGTGTATCCACCTGAGCTGTGTGAGGTAGCTAAGCGGTACGCGAGGAAATAATCCATCATTAGTATTACTTTTTACTAGCCTAGTTTAGCGCAGCTCTGGTGGAAAAGGGCTTAGCGGAACAAGGTCTTCGTACTTACAAAACACAACAAGCGCGAGGAATGTGTAGCTTTATTTTTAAAGGGCTTCTCGCAGACATTCCCGAGAAATGTGACAGTGACCGGGCGAATGTGGCGAAACCAAAAGAGAATTCAGCCAGGCTAGGAATGTGTGCGAGGCAGTGTGGCATTATTAAAATACATTTTTATACAATGATGCCCTGCACTACGATTTCTCCTGCGTCGTAGGTGCGTTTACAGATACAAATTCCACACACAATACACCCTAACCCAGAACAACTACCTGCAGAACATACAAATGGTTGTTCCGTGCGGGAATCGAACCTGCGACCCAGCGCAGCAGTCGACTGTAACAGCAACTGCACCTACCGTGCCGTCGAATTATATAATACAGCATAAGTAAAAGAGGCGCTACACATCCTCGCACCGCTCCGCAGCAGTCGTACAGCCTTGGTCAATGATATTATATATTAAAAGAGGTAGATATGTTACATACGCGCCAAAAGTAAGAACCAAAGCTCCCCCAATTGTAGCACTTTGCAATCAGTTCGCCCAAAACAGAACAACGAGCACACGCTGTCAATGTCTCTTTTTTTTATGAAATAAGTGATAACAACACCGTCGTGCGTATATAGAAAATGCACAATCTATCAAGCAAACATGAATAAAGAACTAGGGATATCATACCACACGTGGGTAACAAATAAAATAAAATATTCGAATAAAAATACTATTCAAATTACTTATAGAATAATATTCTCGAAGAAAACCCAGGCCAAGCAATGAAAAGAGACAACATTTATATTCTATCACAGGTGCGACAAAGACATCGATTACACGTGTTGTCATTTTAGATAGCTATCTCTTTTATTCTCGTAGTTTTTGTATCATCTTTCTTACAGCATAGGTAGATGTGCAGTTTTGTAGGTTTATACATGCAGCGAAACTGAATTTTGAGCGCCATTTAATATGGATGTAACATATCTATGGTATAATATCATTGGCCTTGGTGGAATGAGTCGCACCGTTTCACAGCTCCACTCAGCTACCACGCGCATCCCTGGTGGATACGTAGCCTAACACGATGATAATACGTTGACATGTTACAGGGGACGATTAAAAAAAAACGGCATACCATCTCCCTATATATCTACCTTTCTTGCTTAATAAGGCGCCCAAAACATATGAAATTTATAGCATTGCTATATACCAAAATATCCGCAAACGATGTCAAATCCATGAAAACAAACGATTACGATTTATAAATGGAATTAGTATTTATTTCTTAAAGATACGTCTGGTCCACGTTATGCTGTGATCATCTCAATCTAAAAATTCAACGTAAAGGAATACAATCGCTGCGTACCAAGCTATAATTCCAGTAAAATCAGACCTCTCTATTTACGAAAACCTCTATAACGCGAGATCAGCTTATACTGGAAATGTATGGCTCGATTTGTAGCCGTGCGTACTACGTAATTAATCAGTTAAGCAAATACCACTTTTTTATTGACCTAATTGAATAATAGCACTTTGGCGCACATACGGTGGAAATTAAGATTTATATTGCATCGATATTTTTTAATATCTTGAATAAAACAGAGTGACCTTAACAATTTAATTTAGTAGTACTTCAGCGAGATCTACAGGGTCACCAATTCAGTCAGTCAGAAATGGATACTAAAGCGCGGGGACTTTTATTATGTCATTCTGTATTCTTAAGTAATCATTATCATCGTCGTATCAGCCAAAGGCCTCCCCCGTAGATTTCCAGAGCTTTGACATCTTTTTGGGGGGTATTTGCCAATACTCACCACGCGTGGCAGGCGGGTTGGTGAGTGCAGTATGGCTATAGTTTCACAGAAGGGATGCTGCTACCCATCCCTCTGGTTTAGATTCCTTTAGTCGCCTTTTACGACATCCACAGGAGGAGATCAGCAGTGGACGTCCTACAGCTGAAATGGTGATGATGAACCTAAACAATCCTCCGCCACAATCACATGTCATCGTGACGTATCCAAATAACAAAGGTCCTGTCAGAAAGGGCCCTTACTTGTCACAGCATTACATAACATCTATATATAGCACACAAATATGCAGCTTGTATACTACACATCGTGTCTACTAAACAATGACCATACGATGCCCCGCTAACGGCAAGTTAAATATTTAATTATCTGATAAATTATTATTTATCTAATGCTTGCCCCAGGACACTATAATGTACAAGACGTTTTGATACTTGTCTGACTAGGCTAGTTGTTACTTTTAGTCTAAGCAGACTTGAATATGAACAATGGTACGTTACGCGCGTCCAAATGTCTTGCTTTCACTCTTAGGAACCAGCGATTGTCCTACTAATCTCACGAACACACACATATCAACATCTGCTGAACATGGTTCTTCCAATGATCACTATAATGAGTGGTCATAGGAGGTATTTCAGAATCACCACCCCTTGGCAGGCGAATTGGTAATCGCAATATGTTATTGTTGGAATTACACGCTCAGGTTGTGGTATCAGCTCCCCACCCAGGTTTTCTCAAAAGACTACAGCTCTTCTAAAGAACGTGAAAAGAGTTTTATGGTGTTACGAGCGTTCCTAGTCATGAAATCAAAATAATTATTCTGATCCTGCTATCCAGCTTGACCCGCCTAACAACGCCCTAAGCTAAGGGCCAAGACACACTAAGAGACGCCCTTAGCCGTATTGCTTAGTATATAAGTAATCGCCTGTTTGCCCGGTAAAGCCACCAACAGCTCACAGAGCTGCCCGCAAGAAACCAATCAATTTTTTTTCAGATACAATATGGTTAAGCTAACCGTAAGATAATTTATTTCCACCTTGACATTATGTATGCGGGTGGTTTTGGTACTTGGGACATATCGTTTTATTTGGAATTCTCACCGTGGTGCAAGCTTGTTTGATACTTGGAGTAAATTAAAAGAATTATTGTGCACTGTTTTAGCTGTGTTTTATGTGTCGAAGAATAATATAAACATGCGTAAAAAATAGGCTCACGTATGCCGCGCAGCCTATGTACAAGCCATCAATTCGTGAGTGACGCGAAGGCCCGCGATTGAATTCTTCGGTTGAGTCTCAACTTTTTCGATTTTTATTTACTAAACTAAGCTCGAAAAGTAGTTAGACAGGATGCATGATAAAATTGCTAAAGAACCCTAATACATGCTGCTTTACAAAAGCGTCCTTTTTGTGGATAAGCAGCCATTCTGCGATCACAAACTTGCCTGCCCAGCGATGTGAGTACTGGCAAATTCCCCCAAATTACGACATAATTGTGGAAACTTGTGGTGGACGTCTTTGTTCAGCAATGGCCTTTCTTTAGCTGATGTGATGGTCAAGCATAATACTGCTTATAATTATTAAGAATAAGCGTATCTACCCTTTACGAAAAACATACCAGCAAAACCCTACTATTATTATCATTATTTCCATAATACGAGCTCAAGTATCAAAACCACTAATACCGTAACACCTCAATAAACTTCGATGTCTTAACACACGACAAAGGACGAATCATCTTGGTCCTACGGGTATTCGCCGTCAGTCGCAATTAGTGAATCGCACGAGCCGTAGTGTAGTGTTCATAATATTAACGAACAGTGTTGCTAACACTGGGATTTTAAATCGAAGTTGCGGTAGTATCAAAGAATAATCAAGTTTTATATCGATAGATGGCATGCAAAGAGAGGGGAATTTGTTATTTTGTGCAAAAAAGAGTGTTTAAAAATTCAAGATTATAATAAAAAAAATGCATTGAATAAATATCGTTTAGGTCTGTATTTATAAGGAGCGTGTTGAAACCTGCATTTTTTTATTGTTTATATCTACTTTCTAGTAGACCACAATCCCTATACAGCGTCAATATTTACTGAAATCAATTTAATAACACTGTCTTTTGATTATGGACTTTTTATACTTTTGTATTCATATAATTTATGCTGAGAAAGCAGCCACATCTATTTGCTTTTATGCCTCTATAACGATGTTTTCGTTTTTGTTCATACCCGTGAATCCATTGATTTTAATTATCTGTTCTTTTTTTCACCAATTTATGCGCAGACCGCAGCCATGCAGTTGCAACGAGCGCGTTGGAACCAGCATTTTTTATTTGTTTATATTTACTTCCTAGTAAACTAAGATCCCTAGACAGGCTCAATATTTACTGAGCTCTTTTTGTGTACACTGACTTTTGATTGTAGACTTTTCTAGGCTTTTGTGTCTACAAGAGCTATAATGTATGTCCAGAAAGCAACCTCATCTATTTTCTTGTTTCCACCTACAAAGACTTTTTGATTTGAGTATTTTGTTGTTTTATTCATTCACGTGAATCCATTGGTTTATCTGTTTTGTTTTACTTTTGGTGCGGGCTATTTATTATAACTAATCACAAAGCCCGCATTTCTTACACTGTTTTCCAATCGACTTTTTCTAGATCATTTCGCTATTTAACAATAGAGCTGTCCAAGCTACAGAATTATTGAAGATCACAGTTATTTCGACATGTTTTTACTGGTCTTATGGCTAGGCCCTTTTTATATCAAATACAACGTTTTACTGGAGACGAATTTGGTTAGTTATAACCATACAAAAATAGTTCATTGCCCCTTATCTTACAAGTTTTGTAATGGTGTTTACATGACCTGCTACTATATAGAATACTTTAGCAATGTTTGTATGTCTGAACCTATCAAACTATCTCATGGTATTACTAACTGATAACGTGGTACAGGCTGAGCAGCAAATCTTTCAGGTGGAAAAATTTAATTATGTCTTAAGAGTCCACTCATTCAATGTGAACGCGCCTGAAATGCCCACCTAATGAAATCAAAGTAAACCCACTATTTCGAAGATGAAATTCTATAGTCTTACTATCTAATTATTAATACTACTATGGTTCCATCCAATCGAAACTTGGTTTTTTTTAAAGTCGTCTGGCGGACTCATTATATTGATTCTGGCGTGGATTTAGTTTCCAAATATTTATATTTAAATATCAGAAATAAAATTTCCTGTCGTCTATATTCACTGGCTTTCTTCCGACCTACAAAATATACGATGACTTGTTTAGTGTTACGTTTTCTTGCAAACAGTTACTTGTCTCCTGGCATTTTATTCGTTGTCATCCGATTTTAAAGTACTGCCTGAAACTTTTAACCTTAAACTCAAACTCTATTTTTTTATTTCATATAGGCCCTAATAGGCTCTTACGAAAAGTCAAGTTAAGTGCACTTATTTACTTTCAATAAAACAAAGCAGATCAAGTTTGCACAACAATATTTAAATGGATTGAAAATGACACATTTGAATTTAGACCTAACTCCTTGCTATTCTTATTTTAATTTGTTTTATAATAATTCTTAACGAATTCCGTTCATTACCTCAACGATATGAGACTGAATTCTATAATTAGGTTGCTTTTTTCATACTAAAAGCGTATGATATAGTCCGATTCATAGCCAGTGATTGCTGTCCACTTGCAGGGCGGTTTTTTATCATTTGCTGAATTTTCTCTTTTTTTATAATAGTATCATCTTACGACAACTCATAAGCTTGGTAGACTATAATTTCATAGTTGTTATTTTTTATCAATTGTACAGTCAGTAGAGTTGGATGAGAAAAACTGGTCCTTTATCTACAAAAACGAAAAATAGTTTTTGGTCCTAGAAATTAAACGTGACAACGCTCCGATAAAATGTTACTGGCAGACGATACATATTTTCTTTTTAATTATTTATAGATATTCGAAAACGTTTTATTGTTTATAGACACCATATAAATCAATAGAAACGTTACATTTAGTGATCATAGTGATGTGATTTTGAGTGATATATAATATTTTGATTTGTGACTGCTGCTAAGTGTAAAATGAAGAAAATAAGGCGCATATTTTCATTTGGGAAAGGAGGTAACGTATTGTATTCTTAATGCATACTTTAACACCAAATTTACCAAAGTTCCTATTTTATCTTTTCGTCGATATTCGGATATTTGTAGAAGTAATTTTGATTACGTTGCATTATCTTGAACGCAATCGGTATCTGTAATCGGTAGAAATAATATTTTTCTGGAAAACAGGTTTATTTTGTATCGAACCGTTTATAAATAGGGGACGGGAATCGTATCCTATTTATGTTAGTAAAGATAAATATACTTATATTTTCGTTAATGTACATAAACGGATGGAATGTACTAACCAAATTCTTTCGTTGTCGACGAACTCCCGTTAAAATTTGCCTTCTTATTCGTCCCGAAAGACCAAAGCGCGAATACAAGAATACAATGGTCCCTTAAAACATCGAGTCAAAAACACTTCCAAGCTCACTTAGGTACCTTTGCGCCTACTCCCAATTTACGATGATATCACGCACGCAATACTTGATTGTCCAATTGTAACAACAGTTCGAGGTGTCGACCTTGCACAGCCAGATATTTCAAAAATATATCAGAGCCCACTCAGTTTTTATGAAATAGGGATTTGAGAGGATGATTTTGTTTAAAAAGCCATTTGTGGCTGTGATGTCATGTGTTTTAAGTCCCAAAGACACTGTTGTCTATAGTCCTACCCTATTATCTCTTTACTTTATTTGAGATGGACGAAGGTCTTCCTCGATTATAATTCTTGTATTTAACAGTAACTTTTTTAGAACACGAAACAATAACAATGACACATAGGTGCCTAATCTTCCGGTAGATAATGGTCAAAAATATTATTTAATTATCACCAAAAAGTTATAAGAATCCTTAGTCCGAATTTAAAATACTTAAAAAAGCTGCAGGGAAAATAATAAGCACAAACCGTTGAGTAATCCACTGAGCATTCTGAGAAACTATATGAATCACTGCACGCTTCTGAATTAGACGCTTTGAAAGATGTTTCAGGCCTGGTTTCACTTTATTACAAAAACAAAACATCACAAAGAATATATCCTGATTGAAGTCACATGATTAGCGACCCCTGACCTCAACTCAAATAAGCACTAACTGGAATCACTCTATCAATCCCAAAAATAACGTCAATTAGTTTTAGTGCCTAATGATGTCATATTATTTTTGAACAGTCGACGTTCAATTCGATTGACCTTGCGTGCTGAAATACAGGTTGTGACAGTTATCACTGCAATTCTCAATAGAGCAAAGAGTGGGTTGCGTACAGTGTAAAAGAGAGCAGTAGGTTAAGTTACGAGATGATACGATACACTGAGTTTACATATAAAAAAAAAAACAACATACCTGCCGTATTTATAGACGTGTCGATTACGATACAATATTATGTACGATACTGTAATTAAATGTTTATCCGTACTGCTATTCTTAATTGTAAAACGATATTCTTTAAGTTAGAAGATA
Source organism: Diloba caeruleocephala (assembly GCA_947459985.1). Taxonomy (NCBI): domain Eukaryota; kingdom Metazoa; phylum Arthropoda; class Insecta; order Lepidoptera; family Noctuidae; genus Diloba; species Diloba caeruleocephala. Next base: position 4,758,178 of record OX381627.1, on the reverse strand, counting down.
ATTAGACCAAAGATAAAGTCTCTGTTCTTCTAGTTTTAAAATAGTACAGAAGTATAAACAAAGCGTTGATCGCTGTGACCTAATCAATGCGAAATGTTCACTAAAATTTGCGCTCGTCGCACTGTTTCGGTCATTCTGTCTTGTGTCATACCGCGGGTCTAGATCTCTGAATTTTAGTAACACGAACGCGGTCAACCACTCGACGTTTTCTATACTTTTAATAATATTAAATGTATTTGAGGATCTATATTGTGTACGTTGAGAGGACAGTGGAAAGAGTTGAGCGGCGGCGTCGGCCACCAGGTGCTTAGTGAAGCGTATAATTGGTATTTTAGAACGATTTGGAATGATTCGTGAATTAGTGTCAGTGGTTTCTAGTGCAGCAGGCTCACCTTTTGAGATATTGAGAGTGAAGTTTATGTTTGGGTTTAGCAGAACTTATATTTATTCAAGCAAATTTTTTTTTTGTAAGGGTTGTGGTTAACTTCGTCTGCCATTGCAGTCTTGGTGAAATGTAGCGATGCATTATGTTTATTTCACTTTAACTGCATAGTTATGACTACATACTATGTTTAGCCTATGTACGTATAATAGAGAGAAGAAGGAATCTGCTTTTAAATCCACTTCCGAAATATTGACAGCGGTCTTGTTTATTTATACTTTGTAAATCATTCCTTGGTGTTATAAAAGCGATAACTGTTCTAAATAAGGATGGATATCAATATTATACCGAGCCGGAACTTTAAAATATCTTATTACATCCACTTAGTAAAAGCGTTTTGCAGCATCTGGCTCGATGCGCTTCTGTATACCGAAGTATAGGTAGGTAGGTATAGATATCTGCTCTGGTGTGATCTTACGATAGAGGAGCACTCCTTTGGTGCCGGAGATAATCGCTCCAGTGGTTTAAGCCGCTAGGAGTCCGGCGTGCCCCTTCGCCCTTTCCCGGGCGGAGGAAGTTCATAAAGAATTTCCACTGGAGACCAATAAAAATAAATAAAAGAAAGTCACTTTTAACCGCACCTTTTCTCATGAACTGCTAAAGTGAAACAAGTAGTTCTAAATCGCTTACCAACGACCCTTAATAATTTTACCAAGCATCGATTGGCTACTATATTTTGATTAATACTATATTTTGATTAATATCCAGTTAGGCTTATATTGTAGTTTAATACTAAACATATGCTACCACCAAGATCGCGACAATCTAGCCACCGTTAGCAGCTTGCATAAGCTGGCTAAAAACCACTAGCCATATCATTTTAATCATATCAGCCAAATAACTTCCACGCTGAACTAAGACCTCTCGTATAGATTTCCACAATTGTGTCGTCATTTTGGGGGGAATTCACCGGTACTCACCATACGTGGCAAGCGGGTTAGTGAGCGCAGTATGGCTACTGTTCTACAGAAGGGCCGCTGCTTCCCATCCCTACGGTTTACATAATACATCTGATTTAAAATCTTTGGAATCAAGCATTGGCTGTTCTTTGTGTTAAATGTTATCTTAACACAAGTACTAATTAAATTCAAAATCTTAAATCTAAAGATTTCGGATTAAATTGATTATTAAATTCGGCTGTTAGAGTCTCTGAGTCACCTTTTACGACATACACTAGGGGGGATGGAGTGGTTGTATATTTTGAATCCGGACACTACACTGAAAACTGTAAACTGTCCATATTTTCTTGTTAAGAATGCCAGTTAAACCTATTTAAAATCATTCATGTTTTCTTCGACAGAGGAATCGAAGAACGCCACACGCATATTCACAGACCAGTCATCGAACCTTCTGGAACGTCTAGATGTACTGGAACGACAATTGCACGAGAGGATTGCGAGCCACATCCCTCGCGACTTGGACACGTTGGAGCATCTGGTTCTGCAGCACAAAGACTGGGAGGCCAGTGTGCATCCATTGACCAGTGATGTCGAGGAGGTGCAAGCTACGTTCAGAGGTACGACTAAGTCTTTTGACATTTGTGAATAACATAACAATGATGTTATGTTATGGTATTTATCTATAGTTAATACAATCATTTATAAATATAAATCAGCTATTCCGAATTACTAAACTGGTTCCAAAATGTCATCACATTATCATATGGATAATCATGTTTTGTTTGTTGCAAGACCGAAGAAATTAAATTCTAAACGCAGAGATGTATGTAGCTTTAATCTTTTGCACAGGCATCGCCCTCAAGACACCCGCCATGAAGAAGAGCCTCGACAAGCTTATGGGCAAGTGGAATGACATGCAGTCCAAGAGCCAACTCTTTGTCGAAAGGTAAACATAAAATCGGTCTCACGTGTATTTAGTTAGCTATCTCTACTATGCATTTGGACACATATTCAATAACTTCCTGCTCCTTTGGTACAAAGTCAAATACTCTTAAAATTTGTGTTATCTAAATTACTGTGCTGTCCAAGTTGCTATATAGGACGATTTTATCTATACTCTATACAAATAAATAAAATTGAAGTGTCTGTTTGTAATGTCAAAATAACAGCTTTTTACTAAATGCATATGAAAGCATGTACGTTAAATATAAAAAAACGCATTTTTGAAATTTTTTGTTTGTCTGTCTGTCCGTCTTTCTGTCTGTCTGTTTGTTCCGGGTAATCTCCGAAACGGCTGGACCGATTTTGACGCCTTCATTGGCAGATAGCTGATGTTATAAGGAATAACTTAGGCTACTTTTATTTTAGAAAAATAATTAGGGTTCCGCGTAAAGAAATTAAACCCTTAAAATCCAATATATATATTCTATGTCAAGTATCTATGTCGAAGTACTCTAAATTTCTTTTAAATTAAACGCGGGTGAAACCGCGGGTCCCAGCTATTTTTCTATATAATCTAATCTACTGACCGCGACTTTCTTCTGAATTAACGGATACATTTTAAATTAGTCTACGAGTTCCGATTAACTTAATAAGGACCATTAATGGCGTAATGTAACCTTTAAAACACTTTTGTTTAAATTTCCTACAGTTTATCAACCCTACCTACCCTACAACAATAACTACAAGTATAATTTATATAAACAAACAAATAATATTTTCTTTCAAGGCTGAAGTTCGTGGAGATCATAGTTAACACCATGGAGGAGAACCATCAGACAATATCCGAATTCGAGATCAAACTCGCGCAGTTCAACGACTTGCCTAATGATGTTGAGCTGCTGAAGGATGTAAGTATTTATAATTATTACATAATACTAAAAAAAAATAGGACCAGGAGAATATTAGTATCGTGAGGTAGATAAAAAAACAGTAAAGAATGATTCCTAGTGGTGACCACATTAAGAACATTACACCACTCCATCTCTTCCCGCGGATGTCGTAAAAGCCGACTAACGGCTTGTACACCAGAGGAATGGGCAGCAGCGTCCCTTCTATAGAACAGTAGTCATACTGCGGTCACCAACCTGCCTGCCAAGCGTGGTGATTACTGGCAAATTCCCCCCAATATTACAACACAATTGTGGAAATCTATGGGGGAGGCCTTTGTTCAGCAGTGGACGTTCTTTGGCTGATGTCATGTAATAAAACAAAAACGGATTAGCAGCTTTTCCTAAGTACTCCAAAACTTATAATTGGCCTTGCCTTTAAACTAGGACCAAATATGAACGATTTTTATTCGTAGTTTTATACTTTTATTTCTTACTGAGGTCAGAATTTGCTGCTTTCCGTAAACCTGTGTAGTACAAAGCTCGAAACAACCTCGATAATTTACTTTTCCCGTATTCTTACTACTTACGTCCATATACACTATTGAATCAAACCTTTTTCGCAACAGATGCACGAAGACCTCCTCCGCATGCAAGTGGCAGTGAGCAAGCAACAGATCCAAGTAGATCAGATGAATGACGACTCAGAGAATTGCCGGCGCCTAGTGGAGACGTCCAGGGCTGCTCTGCCACACTCTTCGCTTCCAAGATCAGGGAAGCATATTGATCTGGAGAGACTGGATAAGGAGGTCTCTCAGCTGAATAACCGATGGAATAATGTGTGCAGTCAGTTGGCTGAGAGGTGAGTAATAGTAGTTTATGTAACTGTTGCATAAAGAGGGGTATTAAAACACGAAGGCAAGGTTTTTAATAGTAGATATCATATGAGTAACACAGCTTCATACACTATATACACTATCTTATTCATACACATCTTATCGCATACATTGCGATTGAACCTACTAAATAAAAGATCAAAGTTAATTCAGTACATCAAAATGTATGAATGGCGCTAAAACCCAGGACTTCACCGCGCATGCGCTATAGCGGACGCTTCCACAGATAAGTAATAATTGGAATCAAAACTTTTATATAAAGCTATAAAAAACGCGCTAGGCATATGCGTTTGATTAAAGAAAAAAAAGGAATCTGCTTAGTGATGTTAACTTCTTGGATTTGCCCTGTATCGTAATGGAAAAAAAACTATCATAACATTATTTAGTTAGAGAAAAAGTGTTATAATATGATTCTATTTTTAAATTTCGGTATTGTGTTTATAAAGTATCTCAATTTAAACAGGTTTTTAAGTTTTTAATTCGTATTTTAGGATATGAGAGTAGATCAAATTAGTTATTATGTTTTTCCTGAGATATATTTTAAATTTTTTACTCATTACACTTCGTTATATTAGACATTAGCTGTTACCTGTTACTTCGTCCACGTCTTTATTAAGGGAACTTGATTACACAACATAATAACCGCTAATTTTATTAGAATCCGTGTTCCGTTAAGCGTCTAACATACAAACTTAGTAGTAAGGTATTTAGTAAATAACAAATTGAGATCGATGGTTTAATAAAAGACGACAGTGAAAGTATTAAGCCAAAAACCTTCCTCAGACTCCGAAGCTGTGAAGCGGCGTACCAACTCCTGCGCAACTACAACGCCGGTTTGGAAAAGGAAGCCGAATGGATCGACGATGCCTACAACAAACTGCAAGCACAGCCTCCCATCGAAGTTAGGCCTAAAGAGCAATTCGAACCAACTAGGGTAAGATAGACTACACCAGGATATTGTTATAACATACATTTTTGGCCGTTGCAACAGGACTTTTAGGTCATCGAAAAAAATAGTATGGACTTTACGAGGACTAGGAGAAGTTAAAAATCATCAACAGCAGTCAATATTGATTAGAGGAATTAGGAATTTTTATTCAGGTTAATTAGGCCTACAATTGAGTTGATTTTGTATTCGTTATTTTAACACAAATCAAGAGAGGATGCAAAGTAAATAACGTGATCCATTATGTTTGATATACAGTTTAACAGAATGCGTGTAATTTACATATTATATACAATTAACAATATTAAATAAGGCGGTTGCGGAAACTGGTCCTTCGAGACGCAATTTTTTTTTTTTTACTATATCAGCGCATGTTGTCATATTTTTGGAAGGGATCATTAAAGTTTATATAAAGGTGTAATTGCACTAAATAATAAGAATAGAATTATGGAATTTTGCACCGTATGACTCATTTATTATTTAAAAGGATGTCCTGAACTTACTAAACGTCTTAACTTCACCAAAAATGTACCCAGTTTGCACCTAACTAATTCTAATGTTACCGGGTGTCTTGTGGTTATTCACAGAATCTACTTACGAGCGTCGTCGAGAGGACGCCTAAGATTGAGAAGGTTAACGTTGATGGTGGAAGATACATACGCGAGGCGAAGGTAAATATCGATATACTATCTGATGTGGTAAACATTCAGTTAGTCTGTGGCGTTTTGTAGAATTTTCGGGAGTTATGGAATCACGTTTTGTATCATGAAAAGGATTTGATTAAAGTGGTTTCGTTGTATACTTGTGACTTTCTTGTTTTAGACACGTGCATAACAGAATATAATATTTGTACTGGTAATAAATATCGTACACTAGTTTTATTTCTGCCTAGGTCAGTTATGAACTTGTCTAAGTGTTAAATACAGTGAAACCAATAAAGAACAGTTAATGAGTCCACCAGGAATGATTTGGCCGCGAACATTCTACACAATGCCTAAATATGTCCAGGATTTATATGATGAGAGGTTCTGAGTGATAAAAGTGAAGAGAGTTCGGTCCAGCGTTTCGCTCCCGCATTGTCTGCTTCGTTCTTTGTCTTTTGGGTCTTTTCAAGTCTCTTCGTATGTCAGAGGTATTTTTGGCTCAAACACGTCACGGTGCACGAACGCTTACGCTCTTACAAAATAATGCTTGCGTGTTTATACTAAACGATGCTTCGCTGCTTACTATAATATCGATTTAAATCGATCGCTTTACACTAATCGTAATCGTCTGAATGCGAGATGTTTGTGTGATCGACACTAAAATACGAAAAGCAATTTATTACTGCTGAACTTTGCATTGCGGTGTGACTAAAAGATATAGTGGATTCTATAAGAGTTTACAATGTGCGTGCTTTATCAATGTCAGTCGGCACTTACAAATTTAATAAGATACCAATACAAAAACATACCAATTACCCAAAAACCTGCTTTTTTATATCACAGTGGCTATAATACACATAAACAGCCACGCCAAAAAAAGGTTCTGTTCCGGCAAAATAAAAAAAAACTGCCGGACCATATTTGAATGCGAATTTGTAATTCAAATTATTTTTTTGTAAATAGTTTCCTAAATGTCTACAAAGGAGTTCATTGTTCTATCCAAATGTAAGCTTTGCATGCATTGTTTTGGTGTTTCAATGTTGCCAGACTGTACAAACTTTACCATTTTTATGTATATCATTTCAACACTTTTCTATGGGTTTCTTTTCTCAATAGACACAATCTTTTGCTTCAATGTGCACGAAGAATAAGTTCTAGTTCTAGTGTGTCCGCACATTTGGTGTTGCACGCTTTAAAACACCTGTATACTGTACAGGCCAATCTACATCCAGCATGATTTCATTCCCGCTGTGAGAAGCTGGACTCGTGTTACCAGGGATAAAATCGGTACGATTGAACGAATGCTGAAGACCTGTAATTGAAATAAATTACGAATAAATAACTATGTTTTTTCTACTTATATGCGTAACTTAGTTGTAGGGAAAACATAGTATATACGAATACAAATAACTTATCACTCAACATGAGTCTTCCAATGACTGCGACAGGAAATATTTTGTACATTATTTTTTACTGGTCTTGAATGGTAGAGAATTATGAATGTGTGATTATGCAGATTTTTACTGAGCAAATTATGTAAAGATGGGCAGCAGCGTTCTTCGAGTACATTAACAACACAACTGCGATCGCCAACCCGCCTGCCAAGCGTGGCGATTATGGCAAAACCCCCCAATGAGCACACAACACACCAATTTCGGTCGTTGTGGTGATCTTTAGGGGAGGCCTGTGCTCAGCAGTGGACTTTATTCGGCCAAAATGATGATTATGAAATTATGTCAAAGGTTTATTATCATAAAAAAGTGTGCCAGGTTATATGAGAGATTAAAAATAAATTCTAATGAATGCTTAATTTTAACAGGCAGATTGTTCTTTCCAATGTCTCAACTTAAAAAGGAAAATACAAAATTCTGTTTCAAGACAAATATTTTTTTATTATTAAAAAAGAACAGTCTGCTTCAACTAACCACCCAAATAACCCGCTTGACCCTAACCCTACATAGATATACTCGTCGAGATGCCAGCGGTATGCCGAATGGCTCTGCGACGAGGTTCACCCTTCGCTCGACATGCGCCAACTACGTCGACAAGCCGACGTCGAGCTGGCCGAACGGTTCCGAGCTCGAGGCAGAACGGACCCCGAAAGAGTGCCGGCGGGATCCGAGGCTGTAGCGAGGGAACTCGATGACTTGAACGTGAAATACCAGAGGCTGATGGATATGTTGTATGAGAGGCTGAGAAGGATCGCTGCCGCTAATCCTGGAGACATCGTTACTCTGGTGAGTTTCTTCTCTTTTCTTTTCTTTTCTAGCACTAATTTAAGCCACACTTATCGGGTTTAGTTGGGACTATCAATAGTAATGTCTTAGGTTTTCGCGAGTATTACACATTATAATAAAACACTTTTAAACGGATTCTATCGCGTATATTTAAGATGATGACACTCATGATGACAGTCATCCTGCGACCACGAACCCTGCAAAGTGTTCGAAACGTCAGGAAAAACAAAAATCTAAAATATACGCGATATAATCCGTTTAAAAGTGTTTTATTATACTATCAATAGTGTCAAAGTTTACCTCTAATATCGCGTATATTTCACATTTTGTCCAACGAAAGAACACGATTATTCGGATGTTATCCGGTGCCGTGTGGTGCCGGCTATGCCGTGTAGTGCCGGCTCAGATACCACCACCACCCCATCTCCTCCCGTGGGTGTCGTACTAAGGGATTAGCCGGAGGATGGGCAGCAGCGTCCTTCGAGTACATTAACAACCCAACTGCGATCGCCAACCCGTCTGCCAAGCGTGGCGATTATGGCATAACCCTCCAATGAGCCCACAACACACCCATATCGGTCGTTGTGGTGATCTTTGGGGGAGGTCTGTGTCCAGCAGTGGACTTCATTCGGCCGAAATAATGATCCGGTAAGCCTGGTAAGTGTGGTCCTAGTAATAGATTGTCTTTTGCGTCTGTATCAAGCTTAATTTAAATACATGAATGATGATAACTAATGATATTCTAATTTAGAACTGTAATTAAGATTTTGCATATTTTGCATATATGCAAAATCTTTTGCAAACAAATTACATTAGTTCTCGGAATTGGTAGTCTCCTGCAACATGTACAACAAAATTCATTTACAGGTAATTAATCAAATTACATAAACTGTTTCGCGCAAAAATATATAGTAGTAAAACGGTTATTGCGCTGGCAGTCGCAACGGGAACAGGAAAATAAACCAAACGAACGTACCAACGAGTTTTATGAGCAGAATTAATACAACCTCTGGAATGGCTTCATCAATGAGTCTTTTATAATTAATTCTACATTTTCTACTGACGTCGTGTTTTCAGATGTAGAAAATGTATTATGCATGGAAAAATTTACCCGCTAATAACATTATTTTTACATTACCGTTGAACAAGTAAATTACTTGAAAAAGTAACTAGTGCGCCGATGACCAGATTAAAAGTGTCACAATGCAGTTTTCCTTAATCCTGTCATATAACCGCAGCAATTATTTAGGTGTGTAAACATGCCTTAGACTAACCTATTTTTTATCGTTATGATCAATTTTAAGTCCTCGCGAAGGAGAACCGAAATGCACTAAGAATGTTACGGGAGGCTATTGAAATTTAAAAAACATCACTCACTCTCATTTCGGCCGAATGAAGTCCACTGCTGGACACAGGCCTCCCCCAAAGATGTCCACAACGACCGACATGGATGTGTTGTGGGTTCATTGGGGGGTTTTGCCATAATCGCCACGCTTGGCAGACGGGTTGGCGATCGCAGTTGAGTTGTTAATGTACTCGAAGGACGCTGCTGCCCATCCTCCGGCTGATCCCTTAGTCGACTTTTACGACACCCATGGGAGGAGATGGGGTGGTGGCATTCTGAGCCGGCACCACACGGCAAAAACATAAATACAGAATATGGTTGGTATGTATGGTGATCCTCAATCCTGTATTAATACTATGAAGTCCAAATGAACATCGAAACAATTTTTGATTAGAATTTTACGATAGACAAAATAACTTTAAAATCTGTAATGCGGCCTGTCCCCTTAGTGATCCCACGCCACGAACTTTGCAGTGTTCGAAATGTTACAAAAACAAAAGTCGACATAAAATATAGGCGAAGTAATTCAGTGTAAACTAATTAAATTCTATAGGTATGGAACCTAAGACATTATTATGGAACCCAGTTTTACAGGATAGCACTAAACTAGTTTATTTCAAATTTATTAATTAAACTTTAATGTGCATTGAGTATACATAAGGCTGACTTAATTCCATTAGGCATTCTCTACCAGTCAACCTTTGGGTTAAACAAAGCACTTCGAAAGAGGTACAAAATCAAAGCTATAGATAATATTAAAAAAATACTGAATTAAAAATAGGAATACATAAATATACTAATATAAATAGATACTATATTATATTACATAATTATAAATAGTTAAATAGAATATGCCGTGTGCCGGCACGCTCAGAATGCCACCACCCCATCTCCTCCCATGGATTAGCCGGAGGATGGGCAGCAACGTCCTTCGAGTACATTAACAACTCAACTGCGATCGCTAACCCGTCTGCCAAGCGTTGCGATTATGGCAAAACCCCCCAATGAGCACACAACACATCCATGTCGGTTGTTGTGGTGATCTTTGGGGGAGGCCTGTGTCCAGCAGTGGACTTCATTCGGCCGAAATGATGATGAAATTGAATATATTAATTCGCAAATTTCCTCCCAATGTTTTATGTAAGCAATGTCACGTGTACAACAGACCTCATAAACATGTCATTAGGTAGAAAAACTAAATTGCTTCACACTTGAATTATGGCCGTAATTTTGTGGTTTATTTATGATGTTGTTTGAATCTAGTGTCTCTTAAAATCTTCATCTTATGTTTATTAGGTTCTCCCAGTTATAATAGTAGAATACGGTGTATTAACTGAGTTTTATTGTTTGCGTCGCTTAATTTGTTAAGACCAAATATGGGCGGCATTTTTTAAATTGGGCAGTTAATGCCGAAAATATGACCGGCAGAACCACTCCAATACTGGACATAATCTCTTGTTTCAGCTTCCATCAGCTCCATATTCTCTCGATTCATTTATTCTAGCAGGCACTGCTTTCTAGCATCAACTCACAGTGTAACCGTGTCACGTAGTAGAAAAACCACGCATTCACACCACACAACGTTTACCTAATTTACTTGTGCGTAGTGATGTCACCATTAGGTCATTCGTCCGTCCTCACTCAAGGCCATTCGTAATTTAAATTTTGACGCTAAAGATTTCGAAGAACTCGGGTTAAATGTTTTTAACTTCTATGCTTTAATGAACAGGTTGGTTTAGATATAGTATAATATTAGTTATCCTAAAATTGAGATTGAGATAGAAAATCTTACCACACTATTAAGTAGTCTTTGATTTCATCTTCCGCATCCGACGCCCACAGCCCCAAAAATTGCCAAACAATTATGTCAATCTCAAACGTATCTTCAAATTGCATTGAATAATTAGCAAGGTTCCATTTATTATCTACCCACGAATCCTAACCTACCTACCTAATATGTACATAGCGTGGGTATAAGGACCAGTCTTACACGGAATCAGCTTAACTGAACTTAGACTTTATAATGATGATTTCATTGTAGGTATGTTCGCTATCGGATTATAGTGAGCTGTCGCGAACGACTAGCAATTTAAAACTTTATTTGTCCTTATAACCTACCACTGTTCGTATTGTATCGCTAATCTACAAATCTATTTGTAACAACAATAGCGACCATGAAGTTCAACACATCAACAAGTGGAAATTCATCATCATCATCATCATATCGGCCATATAACGTCCACTACTGAACAAAGGCCTCCCCAGCTGTGCAAAGATTTCCACAACTGTGCAAATCTATGTAATATTTGAGGGAATTTGCCAGTACTCACCACGCTTGGCAGGCGAGTTGGTGAGCGCAGAATGGCTACTGTTCCAAAGAAAGGACGCTGCTGCCCATCCCTCTGGTTAAGAGTCTCTTAGTCGCCTTTTACGACCTACACGGGAGGAGATGGAGTGGTGCTATATTCTTAATCCGGAAACCACACGGATTGAATATTAGGTAGAAATTCAGCTCCTTTTAAATTAATCGGATGGTAGTTCCAAACCTCTGCAGGTATCTTCTTTTAGTCAACTCATTAACATAAGGGGTTTTGATTTCCATAGTTAATCCTTGTGGTCGAGCAAAGAATGATTAGTGTTTACGGTTTCAAATCTCTTAGTAATAGCTCAGTGGAAAGAAAGAAGAAAGAAAGAAAAGTATTTATGGGCACAAACAATTATACAGCAAACAAAAACATAATATTAAAACAAAAGTGTCAAAAGGGCCAACAGCTCAGCACGATGTCAGGTGGTAGTACCAAGTACCACTACCTAACGCTGATTTTCAGCTGCAACCCAATAGTGCCATACGCACGAAACTAGTAGAATGAATTTTAATAATTCTGTATGTATATAATATTTATATATTGCCTTTTTCTTTGTTAACTTCTTACAGTTATACTATTAGTGCACCTGCCATGTTTTGTCTCTGCACCACCCTAAGGTCAACTGGTAGAAAATGCCTAATGGCATTAAGTCCGCCTTTGTACAAATTGTGCGTAAAGTATTAAATAAATAAATAATGTAGATAACAGTATGATCATTGATCACATACTGACATAATAATTAGGTACATAATGTAATGATATTTGTTTAGTATACAGTAATACTAATCTATATCTATACAAATAAATAAAATTGAAGTGTCTGTTTGTAATGTCAAAATAACAGATTTTTACTAAATGCATGTGAAAGTATATACGGGACATATAACAAAAAACAATTTTTTATATTTTTTGTCTGTCTGTCTGTCTGTCTGTTTGTTCCGGGTAATCTCCGAAACGGCTGGGCCGATTTTGACGGGACTTTCACTGGCAGATAGCTGATATTATAAGGAATAACTTAGGCTACTTTGATTTTAGAAAAATAATTAGGGTTTCGCGCAAAAAAAATAAAACCCTTGAAATCCAATATAATATAATTCTATGTCAAGTGTATATGTTAAAGTACTCTAAATTTCTTTTAAATTAAACGCGGGTGAAACCGCGGGTCCCAGCTAGTATTCTAATAAATAAAACGTGGCGAGTTCTTAGGTTCAGGCGACAGTGTTTACATCAGGAGTAACCCTGCTAGTGTTGTGTGCCTGTGTTGTACCTCTATCTCCATCACAACAACATGCAACCGCACACCACCGCGCAGTCTAGTGTTGAGTAGGACACGATTAAAAAATGAGTTTGTAAGAGTAGCCTCTTTTTGTACCGAGCCAGTACAATGTCCCAATTCAAATGAGGCGAGGCGTTATGAAGCTTGGCGGTACATTTGAAAGAACGAGTATTTCATGTACGATTTTCAGTCACGATAATGTTCGTTGCTAAATAAAACGACGTGCTTTGGAAGCATGTGCCTCATTCTCTCTCTCTCTCACCCTACAGTTCATATGCGAGGAGTAGAGTAACGCGACATAAAATTTGAAATGGTACATGTTATAATGTTGAGCAGCTCTTATAATATTGTGTCATGTACGGGACAAATGTACTGCCTCTTGTATGTCTTACTCAACACTAGCGCAGTCCTTATCGGGTGCGCACTAAGTATGTCAGTATTAGATTTTTTGTATAGACAGTGATAAGTTATCAATGTATCATAACAGGTTTGCCCTTCACATAGGCACATAATTGTCATCGATGTCCCGGGAATAAGAAAGTTCAGTGTAACCAGAATATTACATTTACCCATACTACATGTACAGGGGTGCAATTCTCTAAGCTCAAACATCCATACATCCTTGAATACAGAATTGAAATAATGGTGATAACCCAACTTGGTATTCGCTAAGGCTGGTCATCATGGCTCACCGCCTGCGACATGTCCTTGAATAGCTTCAATCATGTCTTAGCGAATACCAAATTGGTTTTACACCGTTATTTCGATTCTATATTCAAGGATGTATGGATGTTTGAGCTTAAGGAATTGCACCCCAGGTTCATTGTTTACATACTCAATAAAACGTCGATAGTACGAAATTGCAATGACCAGATGCGTGGCAAAATTATTGGGTCCTTCTGTACGCGTTTCGTCAGTATCAAACAGATATGATAACACTTCTAAGTTACCTTTCAAAAGATATGCCATCTCTGATAACAAAGTTAAATCGCAAATATCCGCCATTTTCAATGAAACCACCCAGATTGTACCTACATGGTTCGTTGAACCGCTTGTTTAGGTGCCAACAAAAAACGAACGCATGCATGTCTACCCGCGGCAGCTATTCACTGAGACCCAGCCTTATTAGATCTTATTAGATCTAGCCTAATTAGATGTACAAATTTATTAGATAACTCTTCAGATGTACTGATATTTTTTAAAGGATTAAATGGATTGGGGTGGACTCGAGTTTAGCTATGAAAAAGCATTATCATTGCGCCAAAATATTTAAAGTTTAAACATCATTATAATCATTAATATATGCTTTAATTTGGAGACATAGTCATCATCATTTCCGCCGAATGAAGTCCACTGCTGGACACAGGCCTCCCCAAAGATCACCACAACGACCGATGTGGATATGTTGTGGGCTCATTGGGGGGTTTTGCCATAATCACCACGCTTGGCAGGCAGGTTGGCGATCGCAGTTGAGTTGTTAATGTACTCGAAGGACGCTGCTGCCCATCCTCCGGCTAATCCCTTGGTCGACTTTTACGACACCCATGGGAGGAGATGGGGTGGTGGCATTATGAGCCGGCACCACACGGAACATAGAACACAGACATAGTAATTCATTTCTCTCTGGTAACCCGTCGTGAACTGTGCTCGTCTCCATCGCGTCATAGCGTGACGTCATGTTATTCAGGAAAACTGTTTTTATGCGGGCTTTTTTAAAGTACTTTACTATTTTTATTCGTTGAACTTAGTTCATAATAGATGATGTTGCAGTTTTAATTTACCGTTGGCATCTACATAGATTTGTATGGAAATAAATCGTGACAAAATGAGATAATTTGTCATAGAATAGATAGTTCGAAGTTCTACATTTGTATGATCTGCAGGTAGTTGTTTCGGGTCTGGGTGTATTGTGTGTGGAATTTGTGTCTGTAAACGCACCCACACGGGAGAAATCCTAGTGTGACATTTTTCATTTCAAATACCGTCATGGTTTCTTTCTTAGAGAACTACAGAGTGCTAAGTTGTATAGAAGTGATAAGAACATGTAAGTCGAGGTATTAAAAAGTAGAATTCGAATGATTATTACAAAAAAAATATTACTCGAATGGTTGTTTGGTATTCAGTACCAACATTTAAAAAATACTCAAAGGCAGGAGACGGCTGAATCGCGCTTAAGAACAGTCCAAAATACTGGTGACTCTTGTGTCTTCTATCCACTAAAGACAATCAGTAATCTTGAATTGCTATTTTAACCGACCTCTATTATGTTATGAAGATATAAATAAACAATCAAACTTAATATTTATATATATCATCATCATTTCGGCCGAATGAAGTCCACTGCTGGACACAGGCCTCCCCAAAAGATCACTACAACGACCGATATGGTTCTGTGTGCTCATTGGGGGGTTTTGCCATAATCGCCACGCTTGGCAGACGGGTTGGCGATCGCAGTTGAGTTGTTAATGTACAAATTTGAGTGAAAACTGCTGTTCATACATAATTGACCGTTTTTAGAATATTTGTCTGTCTGACTGTCTGTCTGAAAGTTTGACTCGAATTGGCTCCGAAACGGCTACACGGATTTCAACGAAAGAATGAAGTTTAACTAAAATGTTCGTGTATGTTCCATTCCGATATCTTGCAGGGTTCAGAAGATAGAATAGAATATAAACATAATTTACGCCTACCGAAGCGGGCGGGTAACAGCTAGTCATACCTACATATAAGCTTGAAACAACTAGATTCAAACTACATTTATTACGAGATATCCCCTGAGGCTATCGAAGCACGTCGACATTACAATAAACTCACAATAGGCTGTAAGCGCTATGTATAGCTATTACTGCATTTATTATGCTCATGAGTATGACTACTTTTGTAATCGTTTGTTTAGGTGTTTTTCTGTGGTAAAGATACCTATTTATAATGTCAGGCTATTTTTCCTTAGTGACTAGCGTAGGTACTACGGTTTGAAGCTATCAGTATACATAAATTTATAAAAATTGTGTTAAAAAGGTTCCGTGTGGTTCTTAGAATAAACCAACCTCCACCCATACATGTCGTAAAAGTCCACTAAGAACTGAGAACTGATATTTTTTTTATTTATACCTACTTCCATTAACACGGTTTCAAGAATAAATAATTAGGTACATTACACAGATTAAAAACAACCTAACCCAATAAAAAAAAAACTCCTTAGAGTAAAATTTTTGTTCACATACAATAAATTATTTAAACATTATTAGATTGATCAAAAACTAAGGCACACAAACATGTAGGCTTTAAATTCTTCGGCAAACAGTTCGCAGTCCCGCGGGCTGATTAGCTCAAAACAGCGACAGCAGACTCGATAGCAGCTATCGCGCAGCCAACGGTCCACCGGTGGCAAAGCGTCAAAAAAATTGGTATTACGTAATGCGTCGCCCGCCTGTCGCTACTTGTGGAAGATGCATAGTTACTAGCGCCAGTAGCCACCAGTGGAACTAAATAGAATGAACGTTTTTAATTCATTGATTGTCCGACAGAGGCGCGTCAGATATCTTCGCCTGTTTAGTCGCTATCGGCAAATAGACTTGGGTAATCAGCCCGCCGGTTGCTTGCAGGAGGTTCATAATAAGCGCGATCAGAATGTACGCGGTCGAGTAGACAGGGCGTTGGCCACAGTGCGACAAGCGGGGACGCCTAGCAAAGATAATTATTGGGGGCGAAAGGCCAAATCAGCTCATTGTGAATATCAGGAGCATCTTTTATTCCTCGATACACTTTTAGCATAACACCTACTTGATCGCAATTCTAGTCTCTAACATATGATATCCCAGACATCCTATAAGAAATTTAGTCTGATATAAATATGGAAATGCGTGTGGTGTCCGTATTAAGAATATAGCACTACTCCATCTCCTCCCGTGTAGGTCGTAAAAGGCGACTAAGGGACTCTAAGCCAGAGGGATGGGCAGCAGCGTCTTTTCTGTGATACAGTAGCCACTCTGCGCTCACCAACCCGCCTGCCAAGCGTGGTGAGTACTGGCAAATTCCCCCAATATGATGACACAGTTGTGGAAATCTATGGAGAAGGCCTTTGTTCAGTAGTGGACGTTGTGTGGCCGATATGATGATGATGATAAAATATGGATAATAACCAAGAGTTATTTTGTATAGAAAATTTAGATATGCTTTTTGGGCGTTTTCTAAAAGCAGTGCATATGATTCTTCGTGTGGATTCCACACACAAGAGCTGGCCTCGAACTTACTCCGTACAAGCGTAGTCTCGGCAGTAACTTCCCGTTTGCCAATACCAACAAGCATAGTGATTAAGGCAATATCCCTGCTTATTTTAGTGATCATTAGGATACCCATGTTCAGCAATGGATATTTTAGTCTGGTGCATATAATTAATGGTCTGGTGTGTGTGTGTGTGAGTTTGTTCAAAAAGCAGATATACTAATGAAAAAATATATTAAGCCCAGTATAATATAGTGCAGAATAGATGTTAATTTGCGAATACTATTGAAGGTAATCATGCCAAATTGGCACAAAATTAAATTGTTTAGCATCATACATAAATTAATTATAGTACTAACTAACCAAATAAAGGTTGCCGTGTGGTGCCGGCTCAGAATGCCACCACCCCATTTCATCCTGTGGGTGTCGTAAAAGTCGACTAACCGGATTAACCGGAGGATAGGCAGCAGCGTCCTTCGAGTACATTAACAACTCAACTGCGATGCGCGACTGCGACCCGTCTGCCAAGCGTGGCGATTATGGCAAGACCCCAATGACCACACAACACCCATATCGGTCGTTGTTGTGATCTTTGGAGGAGGCCTGTGTCCAGCAGTGGACTTCATTCGGCCGAAATGATGACTAACCACATAATACACCACCGTCTTATCACAAAAGGCATGAAGTATAAAATGAAAAGCATGTCTAATTTGCAACTGACGTCATTTGTTACTCGTAGAAATATACAAAAAGCGACGATTTGCCGAATCGCTCACGTAGGCGATTGCGCGCTGAGCAATCATATGCTGCTAGTAAGAACTTTTTGTTACAATTATATGTTTGAACTGAGATAATCCGTTGGTCACGAATTTTGTGTGAATAAAGATACTAAAGAGTTCAAGTATTATTAGAACTTACTACAACATCTCACGGATTTCACATCATAATGAAGCCTGGATCAGGAACTGGTGGAAAGCCTAAGAAGCTGTGGATGTAACATGGATGTTGTAATATGAATTCCAACAAATATTGATGATAAATTCCAGTAAAATGGATTGTTTTGGCAGTAAATTTGAGATATACTTATTGGATTGATTGATTGACAACGAAGGAAACCTAGCAATTGGACAGAATCAAGCAGTTTTCTTGCTTACTTGATTTAATCTATAAAAAGTCTGTTAACGTTCATCAAAAATTTAAGCGAACAGCAGAATAAATACTTATTTACTAAACATCTGAATCATCTCTCTTTTATTAAACAATTGTTACTGGCGATGATGTAATTTTAGCAAGGATGAACTAATTAAATATAATAATGGTGGTGTATACTATAGACCTTTACTTATGGATAATTATGAATCCCACGTCAAATACTCCATAGTTAATAGCGTCATGGCTAATTTAAAAAGGGATCACTAGTAAGGCTGCCGATCTTGTACCCGAATAAAAACTCAAGTGCAGCGAAATTTGCGGCCAAGCCTAAATGGAATTGACTGCTCTACTTACCCGCTACTACTTGCTAATAAACAGCTAATCGAACAACTTCTAAAGCTCGTCACCATGTCCTATAAAATAAAATAAAACGGACTTCCTTTTATTTTCTGAAATTTATAGAAATTTCAGAAAATAAAAGGAAATTTAATAGATCCAGTGAGGTCCTTCTGTAGCAAAATATACCAAATTGATTACTTCGATGATTCATTTCTTATATTTTATTCTCAAAGTAACAAGTTTACTGGTGCCGCCCACACTTTTCATACGGGGTAAAGCTCTTAGCGGTACCGACACGATGTGTACCGGGACCGTTATAAGCCTCTTATTACCTGCTACACCACCCACGGCATTAAAGCTTGCTAGCCAATTGCATCTGTTATGTCTTTTGACCCAAATTTATTTTGCTATATAGCCGAACCAAAAGTAGTAATGTTTACCGAACGGGGTGTCGATGACTAAAGCCTTCCCTTAAGAGACGTGAGGAGATTAAATATTGCGCAATAATAGTTTCAATGTATAAGTTTATAATGTCTAGAAAAGTCTGAATTCAAGCAGACAGAATCAGAATGTTTTCTTCTACACCAAAGGGAGAGTTACTTCGGGTCTAAAAGAAACTTAGCGCTGATTAAGACTCAGAAACTCTGATACTAGAATACTTAAGACAGACGTTAATTCGGATTTATCTAGAACATTTATAGCTTTTGATTCATGTTTTACTTAATCGTTCCACATGGTCCATTCATGCGAAACCGTCAATTTGTGATCGTACATCATATTCGTACCTTCTTAAGCTATGAGAATATATAAAACGTTATCAAAGTGTTTGCGTGAAGAATTTATAATTATTACATCTAGGTGACGTAATGTAGGTACCGCATGGCGCCGCACAGTGTCAAGGTCCCAAACAGTTTATTTATCTTAATAATAAAACTTGTATGAAATTTAATTGACTGTACTTACAGAATATTTTGATTATTTAAATTGAATATCTGAAGTCATTCATGATTTAGCTTGTAGTTCTATTGTCGATACACGAGATCGACAGCTTTATCTTAGTCTAGAAAAATCGATAAAATGTCATCAGGTATTGCGAGATTTATTAAAACATATTATATCACCTGACGTATATCAACTGCTTCCAATCAGCTATCAGCATATAGCACCATCTCCTCCAGTGAATGTTGTAAAAGGCGACTAAGGGACTTTAAACCATGGATGGGCAGCAGTGTCCTTTCTGTCGAACAACAGCAACTCTGCGCTCACCAACCCGTCTGCCAAACGTGACGAATACTGGCATCTTCCCCCTAAACGACAACACATTTGTGGAAATCTTTGAGGGAGGTCTTTGTTCAGTATTTGACGTCATTTACCTGATAGGATGATATTATAAACAGCTCGTCTTCTTGTGCAAGTTGGTAAACTCATCAACTCCAGTACAGAAGGTAAAAAGTTGCTGTGCTGTGTGGGCATTCGGACCACAGTAATTGTCAGTCCATTGTCTACGAACTTAACCGATTTATTTGTATCCGTTGTATAATTGAATTAGATGATGTTGATAATGATTTTTCATAAATGATGATTTCCATGAATCCATAAATGCTTAGCACCTCAACTCTTACGAAACAAAGACGTAACTCTTTGAAAGCCCATTGATTCTAATCGGTTTGGGCCGGGGCTTTAATATTTAATCGCAGGGTTGGGTTTTACTAAGGTCGACACAATAAAAGCCAAGGTCGTTTTAGTTAGGCCGATAACATTTCAAAACCAACTGGGCTGCAATATAAGCGAAATAACGATAAGAAATTAAGATGGATTGGCATTGGCAAACTATATTGGGCGTCTTTGGCGATTTTGGCAAAATCCCTTAATGCTCACAAAACACCCATATCGGTCGTTGTAGTGATCTTTGAGGGAGGCCTGTGTCCAGCAGTGGACTTTATTCGGCCGAAATGTTTGGCGATTTTAGGAACATCGGCCCTCAATGAAAACTATAAAAAAAATCTGAATGACAGATATCGAGCCTCTACAGTTTTTCAAAAGCGTATCGATATGTAATTATTATCCAGGCAAAAGGTTTCACACTTTCGGCTCTAACCCGTTACACTTATTCCAGATATTATTAAATCGTTAAAATTTATGTTAACGCTTACCTTCGGAACAGAGACGTGGTCACTCACAATGGGCCTCATAAGAAAGCTCAAGGTCACTCAGCGAGCTATGGAGAGAGCCATGCTTGGTATTTCTCTACGAGATCGAATGAAAGAAGATCCGTAGAAGAACTAAAGTTGTCGACATAGCTGAAAGAATTAGTAAACTGAAATGGCAATGGGCGGGGCACATTGTTCGTAGAACTGATGGCCGTTGGGGCACAAAGGTTCTCGAATGGAGACCCCGTACCGGAAAACGCAGCGTGAGACGACCTTTTTTTTTTTATTGGTGCCCAGTGGAAATTCTTCATGAACTTCCTTCGCCCCGGGGAAGGACGAAGGGGTATGCCGGACTCCTACCGGCTAAAACCACTGGAGCGGTCATCTTCGGCACCTAAGGGAGGCTCCAGGTCCTCGTATGATCACACTAGAGAGCGTGAGACGACCTGCAACGAGGTGGACAGACGACCCGGTGAAGGTCGCCGGGAGTCGTTGGATGAGAGCGGCATGTACCCGCTCGTTGTGGAAATCTAATGGGGAGGCCTTTGTTAAGCAGTGGACGTCTTTTGGCTGATATGATTATCTTTTACGTCAAGGGAATTAGAAAACTAGACATCATATTTACAGGCACTCCAAAAAACTTAGACCATATGTTTGGATTAACTGTCTGCAAATTCGTTGATCGGATGAAGCCTTAGCAAAATTACAGAGCGATCAACGTACAGATGTGCCGTCAGTCGGAACGTTCGCGTTGCAGCAAATACCTATTCGTGATAGCAATAATTTGATACGATGACTGTTCGCTGTGTTGTTTTTTAGTAGCGCGCGAACGACGACTGGCTATCGACGCACGTCGCGCGGATCTAAACCGAACGAATGATTTGAAATACGAATTTTGAGTTTCGAATTTAATTTCGGAGTGCAGATTTTTGTGCGCTAGTATTTGTGTATAGTGTATTTAAACAGTTCTTTTGTTTTATATAGTCAAAAGTTAAATTGTGTTTTTAGTTTTAAATTATATTTTCCGATTTAATCTGTCGTTTTACAACGCCGGTTTAGACTTATCTTTATTTTTGTATACAGATTAATAAATATTAAAAACAATGATTAGGTACTAGGCGAGATATTAGTAATAAAAATGTATAGTGAATAATTGGCGACCTTAACCGGCATTTTCTGAGTAATGCAAACGAGAAAAATATTATTGGAACCAGTTCGAAAGCATTGCATTATTCACGTGAAGGTTTTGTAAAACAAAATGAATGAAAATAAAACATTACTTCACTTGGCAATACTTAAATGACATACATACTCTTAAAAGGCATACAGTATTTGATTTGTTTACGTGTCTTCAAGGTTGTCTCATTAACCGAATAGTTTCTGCGGATGGATATGTTTGGTATATATGATATATTTCATCAAAAGGAGCATAAAGCGACATCGTAATTTCAGTTTTCGTCAAAGAGCAATTAATATAGTAATGGATTTTGAAACATGAGGTGGAAAAGAGACTGGCCGAATTGAATGTTATTGGACCTGTTCTGAATTTTGAATTTTAACACCCAGGGCCGCATTCACACGCAGACTATCTAGGTGCAGCCCTTCTAGGATCGCCACTAAAAGGGTCAAGATAACAATTTAACAGATTTTTGCATATTTGGGAACATAGACATGAATCTCAATTTGTGGCCTTTTTGATATAGCGCTAATAACGAATTCCAGCAAGATGATATTTCATCAATTCATTCGTTTCTAATTAGAGTATAGGAAAAAAATAAGTTTACTGCAGTAAAAAATGAAACAGGGGTTTGTCTTTTGTTTTTTCTCTGACGAAACTTTTTCTTTTATGGTGGGGAAATCCTCATGGACTTCCTTCGTCCTGGACTAGTGGGCTAGGGACCGGGAGGACAGGGATTCTGGATTATTACCGGCTAAAACCCCACTGTGTTCCATCTATCTATCGCTGGGTTGCGGACTTCGTTTAGCATTGGACCGATCCTGCTTAACATTGAATCGCTCCCGATCTGTAGACCTTTGGGTTCATCGGTTAGCCGTTAAGACTTGAGCATAGGGTGGTCTACAAATCCTTAATGCGGCTCTGCCTACACACAGCTGTTATAAACACGATTGTATCGAAATAGCTGGGACCCGCGGTTACACCCGCGTTTAAAAGAAATTTAGAGTACTTCGACATAGACACTTGATATAGAATATATAGGGTTTTATCTTTCTTTTCTTTTTTCTAAAATAAAAGTAGCCTAAGTTATTCCTTGTAACATCAGCTATCTGCCAGTGAAAGTCCGGTCAAAATCGGTCCAGCCGTTTCGGAGATTACCCGGAACAAACAGACAGACAAAAAAGTTAATAGTTGTTTTTTCTGTTATATGTACCGTATATACTTTCATATGCATTTAGAAAAAACTTGTTATTTTGACATTACAAACAGACACTTCAATTTTATTTATTTGTATAGATAAATAACAATTCTCAGTAGACAATCTTTATAATGTAACTGTGCATAAAATCGCACTAACTTTACTGGGCATACATAAATATACTATTATCAGTCATATCGGGAATAACACTAACATTAAGATAATGCACTTGTAAATAATCAGCTGCGACCGACACGTAGGTATTTTTCAAAATTACGTAACCTTCGATTAGATATTAAGCATTAGGTACAATAATAAAACGACGATAAATAATTCGGAATCACTGACACACTATAAATCTTATTAGTCCGAAGCAATTGTCGTTTTGTCGTAAACACTTAACAGACAGCTTATACTCGAAAGAAAGAGACAAAAGCAATCAATACCAATACGATTAAATTAGCATACAAGTAGGTAGGTACCGCTTAAAATAACCGTTTAACTTAATAGCCGTGAATATATTTTTCGGAAAATCGGTCTGGACATGCTGTCTTTGGTAAATACTTTTACTCGAAATATTATCGAATCATTGAAGGTAGTGTTTTTTGTATTTGTATGAGCATAACCTTCGATCATTAATTTCATCATCAATAAAGAATGTTTTGATGTTGGGTTGCAAGCCTTATTAATCTTGGACCTTGTTGGTGCAATTAAGTCATTCGATTCATCACTATCATCATCATCATACCAGCCGAAATACGTCCACTGCTGAATAACGGCGCCGCTGTAGATTTCTAATACCGATTACAAGCCGCTCGCATACAACGACTCCCAGTTACTTTCACCAGGATCGTCTTTCCATGTCGTTAGAGGCCGAGACACTGCGTTTATCGATGCGTGGTGTCCACTCGAGACCCTTTTTGCCCCAGTGGCCATCAGTTTACGAACTATGTTCTACGAGCACCTTTACTATGGATTAATTAAACTAAACTTGAGCTATTTATTACTCAATGTCAAGGGAAGTCTTGCTCATGAGCCTTTACCTTGACATTTACTTCATACCTACGTAAGCCTCCAAAGATGGTAGGCATGATTAATCATTTTCACAGATTGATCATCAATTCTGAAGGAAGTGCGCTTTCAAGACTCCCGGATACTGTGCGCAGGAAAAGTTGTATTTACTTAGTAAATATTCTTGAAAAAAAACGAATTCCACTCAAGGATTTCTCCTGTACTAAATAAACTATCTGTAGGCCATGTAAATATTTGTTACGTGCGAGGATCTTACCTGCGACCCTGAAAGCAGAAAGCCAATCGTTTAGCCACTGCGATAAACGTGTTGTCAAATATAATTATGTCTCCTTAAAATATATGAAGACTACAATAATAGTCTCTAAGACTTATCTTCGTTGTTATCTTCTTCATAATCTGTTATGAAACAATTTAATTTTCACACCTCTATAATGTTATAGCTGATTAACAGTTTCAGAATCTTAAAATAGCAATCCGAACTACCTACACTATATTACTTATATACTAAAAATATTCACTTACGTCATTGTCCCCTTGTCCTTATTTATGTCGTTAGGCATGACACTGTTGTCTTCCATTTTTCCGTATGCTAAACGTGCTATGTCGATTAACGACAGGTCTCTGTTTTCCTGTTCAGCTGTTTTAATTTTTATTATTTGTCATTTCGATCGATTTAACTCATTATATCGTATGTGGAATTTCGACAATATAGCCTGATCCTTTAAATTTATTGTTCCTGAATTGATCTACCAACACACACACATATCAGTCTGTCAGCGTCCACTGCTGAACATGGACCTGCCAATGATCACTATAATGAGTATAATAGGGGATACTGAAACCATTACCACGCTTAGCACGTAGGTGCTGCTGCTAATCCTCTTGATATCAATCCTTAGTCGCCTTTTACAATACCCATTAGTGGAGAAGGGTGGATTGTTCTTTGACGGGAACCACACGAAAATTGAGACATGTTTAATAAAATTACCAAAACTACAGATGCTATAGTTAAGTTAGAATAATTCTCTAAGCTTCCACATGTTCCTTCAACTCGTTCGTTTAAAATAGTACTAGTTTTTATTTAAATGCATTTAAGGCAAAAGAGCTATAAAGATACTGAGATAGGCAATGTTTATTTGTATGCCAAACGAAGTAACCTCAGTGTTCAAGAGGTGGGTCATTGAATTAATGAAGGTGACACAATAAGTACTGGAGGGGACTGAGCGTAATGCAATGAATAAATCTGTGTAGAACATACAATAAAGGATAATACTGAATATAAAGCGTGAGCAGGTGCAAGATTAATTTATAGTGTAGATTAAAGATTGGTTTAAGAATATGATGTACCAAAAGTAATGCAACATACATTGACATTGACCGCAAAAAGTTTAGTAAAGAAAATAAAGATAAGCTATGATAGTTCGGCTGATTCGTTGCGGGCGACCAAGGTCATGAGTTCAAATGCTTGAAGGAAATGCGTTGAAACTAAATGATAACAAGAATAACAATAGTGGCACTATGATCTTTGATATGACTACAATTTAAAGGGCCTTTTTATAAATATTATGAGGGCCCTGACCCAATTTATTCTTCAAAGAACTTTTCCAAACTATGGGATCGTTTGTGGCATATGACAATGCCTCCAACTACTCGTCCGTACATCGTGTGAACCATTCATGATGCCATTTGGCAACCAATTCTAATCGTATTTGGTTCAGAACACGTGCCAAATTCACTATTTTTACACATACGACATTTGTCGCTCCAAAACAAATTAAATGATATTCGCTCCTTGATAAATGATTATTACTTTCTTATCTGTAAAGCCAGTGGTTTGTGTAAATAGTATTCGAAGGACTTTTATCGTTTCTGCTTGTGACATATGGATTATTTTTGTTTTGTATTCGTGAGTTTTATTTTTTGTTTATTTCTATATTATATCTGCGTAGATCTTGATGAAGTCCGTGTTTTATTGTAGTTTTTTGACGCTTCTTAGATTCATTAATGGGTTTAACCCGTGCTTTGTATTCAGATTTTGTTTTGTCATATTGTTATCAATTTTATTCTGAGATGGGGTAAAAGGTTAGATATATTAATGGGAACAATCTTAATTTTATAATATAACTTATAATTTTTACATCATTGAGGTTTTTATTTAAATTATTTCTAAGTTTAGAATTTATAAACCGAAATATGCTTCCATTATGAAATAAAAGTAAATACATCATATCAGTTTTTACAGGATTCTGACACCGTACCCTTGGAATTAAAATTATTAAGCCTTTTTTATAATCCGGAGGCACCGTAATTATCATTAATCTCCCCTTTCATTCCCTGGTTATGCCATTCGAGAGAACTGCATATAACCGTCAAATGCAAATTTTATAACCGTCAAGACACCATATCAAAACGAAGGTCAGTCTGGACATTTCTAATGCTTGTACTGTAATTGCAATACTGCAAGGTTTTCGCGTGTATGTACGTAGTTTGTATGTACTCGACTGTTTTGTTATATTACTAATCAACCGACAGATTCGTTCAACTAATAGAATCGCATTTAGTTTTACTGAAATGACAGGGAGAATGAAATATAAGGGATTGAGACAACGCTAGTTTTAAACAAAACTACTGTAATTTATCCGTCGGCACAATAATTGTACAACATTTTTTCCACTCCTACGTGTAATTCTGATACATTGACTACTATTGCATAAAATAACAAATGATTTATATTTATTGTTTGTGAAAACATTGAATTTATAGCTACTGTTTAAACTTATGTAGGTCAACGAACTGATGTAGCGGAGTATAATTCTGAAATTATATTACGTCATATACACGCAACGACTAAACAAGAATTGAATAGAGTTACGAGTTATTCAGTGAGTCGAAACTGTTTAAATATTTAGTTACTTTCTTTTGGTTAGGGTTGTTTAATTTAGGGCCTCGCATTTTAAGTCTATCGATCATAACGTTGGGGCGTAGCGATACGATCTTACACGCTTTAAAACAACGCGTTTTGATACAGTTCAAATAACGCTGAGTCCAATATACTTTTAATATTATTAAATACACCTAATAGGTGTGACGCCAGCTACAAAATTAACCAACCCATCTCATCACGTGGGTGTCGTAAAAGGCGACTGTAGGACTAGCATGAGGATGGGCAGCAGCGTCTTTCGAGTATGTACATTAACAACTCAACTGCGATCGGCAACCCGCCTCTCAAGCGTGGCGATTATGGAAAACCCCCCAATCAGCACACAACACACTCATACCGGTCGTTGTGGTGATCTTTGGGGGAGGCCTGTATCTAGTAGTGGAGTTAACTCGGCTGAAAAGACGATGGTGAAATAAACCTAGTTAGGCTAGGAGATTTTGGTACTTCGTCGCTTTTCTTTCAATACACACACGCATCAGCATGTAAACGTCCGCCGTTTAAACATGGGCCTCCCGATGTTCACTATAATGAGCGGTCGCTGGGCAGACGGATTGGTGATCGCAGTATACTGACGAGAGGAAACTGCTGCCCATCCTCTTGATGTTAACCCTTAGTCGCCTTTTAGGATGGCCTTAGGTGAAAATGGGTTGTGTATTATTGCCATTGCCAGGAATACGATGTATTTCAATAATTATTAGTGTTTTGAAGTATTCCTAAATAGAAAGTCACGTTACAATATAAATTTATTTCATTTATATCATATCAAACTAATAAAACACCGTGAACGAGACTGTTTATGTTCTAGCAGTCAACTGTGACAAAATACTAGTGTTGCTTTGGTATTGAATTATTAATATTGACAGTAGCATACTCTAAAATTCACAACAACATGAGTGGACTAGAGATCAGTTTGATTAATGTAACGAAATATGTTACAAGCAAATGTTAGAATTTTAATATGTATTTCGAATTCGCACCTATTTCAAAGTGTAAAAATTCTAAATTTAAAAATCGCACTAAGGTAGGCGTCCGATTGTCTTGCTAATCTTTCGACAAGGTAAACAAAATGTTTCACGGGGCAGCACTAATTATATTAGGCGGTGTGGTATTATGCGATTTATCGTTCATAAATATTCATTTAAACATTAAAGATTGCGCTTTAAAAGTATGTCGTTTTTATAAGCTGATTAAAGTTTCCCAAGGTACAGCTTTGGGTACAACCTAAAAAAATAAAAAAGTTCGTTCCAGCACTTCGACCCGTAAATGTTCCCCCAATGATCGCTGCAATCTGCGCTCATAGAGGATATTGCCATAATCACCACGCCTGGCAGGTCGATTGGTGATCGTAGTACATTGTTATTGGCACACGGAATGCTGCCCATCCTCCTGATCCTGTCCCTTAGTTGTCTTTTATTTTTCTTTTTCCATGGTGTCATGGGTGGAGAGTAATTGTCTGTTATTTGCTGGGAACTATATGAACGATTTTATTTTCACATTATCAAGATTTATTTTTCTACAAGGTGTATTTATAGCACTTAGATACTTTATTATGTTATGCCCTATCTTTACAACGTTTACGTGAAAGAATCTCATAAACTGGTACCGCTTTCTTCTTTACGCTCTGTTTACGAAGAAATGTTTATTTTTATACTAATTTTATACATCAATTGATTTCTGGATCAATAATAATTACCTCAAGAGAGCAAAAAGCATTGATTGGGAAACTTAGAGAAACTCATTAATATTTATGAAAGTGAAGGACGCAAGGTCTTAATGCGGAACTGTTAGTATTCAAAACAGTTATTATGACTGGTTGAATAGTCAAATTAGTTGTTATTATAGTATTAATTGCATCATGAATGCAATATTTCTTATATTTCTTAATTATGTTTACAGATATAAAACATACAATGTTATCCCCTGTTAATATAAATTAGTTTTGAGCCCCTGAAACTGCAACCGTGTATTTAAAAATATCGTTGAGTGAATCTATTTATCGCTTAGATGGAATACTCATTCCATTGATTACGTCGACACAAACATGTGGCCAGAATATAATACTTCATTCATTCACAAACCAGTGTAGGAAATATAAACAAACAAATGTGTATTCCGATCAATTTGAAAATATTTTTAGAAGTGTATAATCCCCATATTCCCAGTATTTCACCATATATTTTCAACTTAACTCTCTTCGCCCGCGCCTTATGTGTCCCGGTTTCGTTATGTCCTGGACTTATAGGTCTCGAAATAGATAGAGCCATTAAGATAGATACTTCCGCTGCTAGCTCGTCCCTCGTCTGTTGTGTTCTATTGAACTTTATTGCTGCCTTCGTTATACAATTCTTGTACATTTATTTGTACATATACATCATACATAAAAAGATATGAATTATTTAATACAAACCAACTACGTAACTTTTTTATATAGTTGTCATTGCTATCGTTTAATTTAGCCCTTTACTATGATATTATCTTATACTGACGCCCTGAGGAATAGTCCAGTAATTGCAAAATTCAAAGTTGAAATCTATACAAATAAATAAAATTGAAGTGTCGTTTTGTGTCCTTCGAGTACATTAACAGCTCAACTGCGATCGCCAACCCGTCTGCCAAGCGTGCCGATTATGGCAAAACCCCCCAATGAGCCCACAACACACCCATATCGGTTGTTGTGGTGATCTTTGGGGTGGCCTGTGTCCAGCTGTGGACTTCATTCGGTCGAAAAGAACTCTAAAAGTGTAAAATTGTGTTATGGCCTCGTTTACGTTTCTGAGGGCCAAGCACGAATATTTTGACGTATAGTATCGTAGTCGTAACGTTAATGTGAGTGAACTATGAATTGAGAATACTAGATTCGCACATATTTTTTATTTAAACTGAAGACTTTGGAGTACCCATACATGATACGAATCGTGTTTGTCGTGTAAATTTAAACGAAAATGCTTCGTATAGTAGTATTTTCGATTCAAAATTCACTCACATTAACGTTACGATAACGATACTATAGTCAAAATATTCGTGCTAGGCCCTCTGATTACCGCACGCCACCTAACGGACTCGAGAGATACGTATTGTTATGTGGCATTACTAAACACTATTCTTATACCTTACGATATACCTTACTCATAGTACTATATATAGCAGTTACGAAAGTGGCTAGTAGGTACCCGTTCCAATAAATATTGACGTTAGTACAAATCTAAGAGTTAAAGTAAACTCTCAGTATATTTATATTGTAAATACGTTGAAAGATTCGTGGTTTTAATCGATAAAATAATGATTTGTTGCTTGTAAATTTTTACTACGTTTTGGTGAGTTTCGATAGATGATCCATTATCATGGAGAGCTGCCAAAGCTGAAATATTTATTTTTATAGAAGCGTTTTTGTTTTTTTTTTAATCATAGTTGGGCTGCGATATTTCTGTTAAAATTCTCATCGATATCATTATTGAAAAACTACTGCTGAAACTTCATATGGGTTTTACACACCCTCTTTTAGTTCGCAGTCTTTTCTTTTTTTTCTCTTTAAAAAAAAACTTTGCCCCACACTAGGATTTTTCCTGTGTCGTGGGTGCGTTTACAAACACAAATTCCACACACAATACACCCAGACCCAGAACAACTACCTGCAGATCGTAAAAATATTGCCGCCCGTGTGGTACCGGCTCAGAATACCACCACCCCATCTCCTCCCGTGGGTGTCGTAAAAGTCGACTAAAGGATTAGCCGAAGGAAGGCTTCCCAGCAGCGTCCTTCGAGTACATTAACAACTCAACTGCGATCGCCAACCCGTCTGCCAAGCGTGGCGATTATGACAAATCACACACCACACCCATATCGGTGGTTGTAGTGATCTTTGGGGGAGGCCTCTGTCCAGCAGTGGACTTCATTCGGCCGAAATGATGATACAAATATTTGTTCCGTGCGGGAATCGAACCAACGACCCGGGCCGCAGCAGCAGACTGTATCTGCAGCTACACTAACCTTACCATCTGTTGTGCACACGACTGACTGCAGTTAATTCAGGAAATTTAACTTCAAAGGTTTCCGCAATTAGCGTTCATGATTTTAACATTAAACAATCGCGTTTGATTTCTTTTAATTAACTTTTCAAACTGAACCTTCAAAGATACGAGTTCTTAATCGATTCGGTACGGTATATAGGGTCCTATATAAATAGTGAACTTTAATTTCTTGGCGACTTTATTTAGTAGGTTGTAGGAATCATCATTTTATCCAAATAAAACCATTGCTGGACACAGGCCTTTCCCAAAGATCGTCTCGACCGGTCAGGGTCAGCAGTGCAATTCCCTAAGCTCAAACATCCATACATCCTTGAATACAGAATCGAAATAACGGTGAATAATCTATTCGGTATTCGCTGAGACAAGATTGAAGCTATTCAAGGACACGTTGCAGAAGGTTAGCCATGGGCACCAGTCTTAACGAATACCAAACTGGGTTATCACCGTTATTTCAATTCTGTATTTAAGGATGTATGGATGTTTGATCTTAGAGAATTGCACCCCTGGTGTTGTGTGCTCATAAGTTTTGCCATAATCACCACGCTTGGCAGGAGGGTTGGCGATCGCAGGTGAGTTGTTAATGAAGGAGCTCGAAGTACACTGCTGCCCATTCGTAAACGGCACCACACGGTTTAGCTGTAGGGATCGAGTTTAATAGAAAACAAGAATTTTTCTCATTTTACTTTTTGCAACTATTAATGAGTAAAGTTGCTAATAGTAATAACTAGACCGGAAACAAATATCTGCAGATCATACAAATATTTGTTTCGTGTGGGACGGTGGCGCGCACGTGGTCACGTGCCGCCGTGTGCGTAGCACAGCGCACAGCGAGGCTTGGACAAGACAATCCTCCCGGAGAAGCGCCTGGGGAGCCACCTTTTTACAGTCGCCTTCCCTCCACTAGAGGGGTTGACCGCTTTACAGTCGCACGTGATACGCCTACATGGCACCAATGGGTGGCTCTAGTATGACCTTACGAGGACCTGGAGCCAATTCGGTGCCGAAAATGACCGCTCCAGTAGTTTTAGCCGGTAGGGGTCGGCATACCCCTTCGCCCTTCCCCGGGGCGAAGGAAGTTCATGTAGAATTTCCACAGGACACCAGTAAAAAAAAGTATTTATACCGTAAAATACATCTACACAAAAGCCCCTTTGGAATTAATTTGCTATACCGCAAATTGTATTGTGCTCTGTTGTTTGTAGTTCAACACATGAAATCGGTATTTATTTGCCTGAAATATCTTCTATGTACCACACGTTTAAAATTCCTCCACTAACTTAATCGTTTCTGAGTCAGTCTGACGTAAGAATATGCAAATGATTACTCTATAATCTCGCTGTAAGTAATTTCCTAGAAAATTTATGAGATTTCTATCATTAACACGATGTTTTTGTTGGATGATTGGAAAGCCGGTGTTCTTCATGCGCTAATAACCAGACTGTTTAATCCTATTACGTTACTTACTGCCTTATTAAAGGCAGTTTTATTCTATATGGCAATTTTTTAAGTAAAGTACAGCTAAATTTTATCGTTGAAAGGTGCGAGCCTTTATCGTTTTATAAAAGGGGAGGTTTACCAATACATACGCACAATCTTCTTTTATGTAACTGCTCTGAGATTGTGTTCGTTAGAAACCTAAATGGATGCATGTCAATTCTACTTTATCGAAACGATATGTTTATGATATTTCTTTAGTCAAGAGTACGTAGTAATCTTCTTCTTCTCTTAGATTATGGCTTCTGCAGAGTATCTTCCACAATCTCGCCAATGTCAAGTATAAGGCAACGTCGTACGGTGTTTAGACTAATGAATCTTTACGTATTCATAAAATATTTCTCAAAAATGCAAAAATTCTATAAAATATGTGGGCAACGGCGTACGGTTTTCAATTGTTTTTCAATGTAGTAATCTTCGTTATATTGTGTCCGAAATACGTGTCAGTCTCAAGATTAACCGGGCGTCGCGTCGCGGTGGTACGCGGCAGGATGCGCGCGCAACGACCTCAAATTTTCCTCCCTATAGTATTGAATCGGCCAGTCACTTTTCCTAACCTCAAATACGAACTACAAACAGCTGTTTCGTAATTCGTGTTAAAACAAACACGTAATTAATGAGTATTGCCTCACGAATATACAATACACGGGACGTCTAGACTCTTCGGATGCCATTACGAAATTGTTTAAATTTAGAATCCGGCGATATTTTTTTTCAATTTACGTTTCTTGGCTTTCATTCAGTGTCCAGCCAGCTGGTTTCCCAGATAGCTGTATTTTCATGAATTCGATTTAAGACATTGTTGTTGTTATAAAAATATTCGTTTTAATTGCTTTGTGTATTCTAGGTTAATTCCGTTAGTCATGATAAAATAGTGTATATTTGTTGTTTAATATGAAGTGCAGTGTGAATTGTGAGACATGTATGTGTTAACTAAACGATATAAATAAGATATTTTATTATTGTGTTATACATTTTGAGAAAAAATGGAAGAGGAGTACGAGTATGACTTCGCGTACGAGTGCCGGGTTGGTATTTTACATAAACTGCTCAATCATTTGTTCAAATATTTGTGGTACATTCCAGTGCTTGACCCAATGCAGACAATGCATTAAACGCACGTGACTGCGCATTTTAGATGCAAGCTAATAACGATATTGAGTAAAGTTTCTCGCTACTTTACTTTGATAGATTAATTCCCGTTTGTAATAACCGATAAGTTGATGCCTTGCTGTCTAGTGTGTAGAAAACGAATATTTTTAATTGTATGTTAGAGAGAGAAACTTAGGAATGACCTTAGGTGCTGCCAAAGTTCAGTGAAAATGCAAACTGCAAACTAGCATTAGCCTCTTTTGCTCCTGTAGCGCTTAATAACGACTGGATTATTCTTATATTAGCTATTATTTTTAATGAAACGAGTCATGTACGCTTATATAACGATAAAAACTACTCGGCAGTGCTTTTAATTAAAAAACAGGTGAAAAAGCGGATCGTCGGATCTTTATAAACTTAACTTTGTTTATGCTGTTACTTAGTAGTTATTCACTTTAGTATTCACCTTTCCACTCAACGTGAACATGAACGTATATGAATAATCTTCATAAGTAAAAATAAACTGACTTCAAATAGACACGATTATTATAAGTCTGTACATAAGAATACCTTAATATTCATATAGATTACCCCATTTGCCGTGTGGTGCCGGCTCAGAATGCCACCACCCCATGTCCTCCCATGGGTGTCGTAAAAGTCGACTAAGGGATTAGCCGGAGGATGGGCAGCAGCGTCCTTCGAGTACATTAACAACTCAACTGCGATCGCCAACCCGCCTGCCAAGCGTGGAGATTATGGCAAAACCCCCCAATGAGCCCACAACACATCCATATCGGTGGTTGTGGTGATCTTTGGGGGAGGCCTGTGTCCAGCAGTGGACTTCATTCGGCCGAAATGATGACCCCAGTGAACGAATAGCAGAAAACGGTCATGTAGTTTCTGAAAAAATCGCATACATACCTACATACATAACAGGAAAATAGAGTACCTTCCTTTCTTTGGAGTTGGTTAAAAAGCAAAATTTTGCAATGGCAAAAAAGTAAGTTGAAGCGGTCAGTTACCCCGGTCCAAGCGAACGCTGTTTCGGAGCTAGTTTTTGCGACAAAATGTCTTAATGCCGGCTCTATCAAAGACGAACTGCCAAATGTAAATGCATAGCTGCTTGTCAATACATTCTGTTTAAAAGTAATTTAATTTCCGTACGGCGGTACGGAAATTAAATTGCAAAACATTTTCAAAACTCACGGAGTGTTTTAACAATTGGACCATTTGCCATATTTTCAAATAACTACAAATTTTCTGTTGACTTTTTTTCTTTTATTAATCAGTGATATTGTATTGGGTTTGAGTATAATAAAATTAACTATAAGATCTCGATATGAAGTAAACACAGCCATGGACACGTGGTCAAAAAAGTAGAAGATATTAATTCTCGGTCGTAAATTAAATAATAATTAATAGTATGTTGGCTGTTGACAGTTAAGATAACATTTTCGCAATTTATATTTTTCAGCGTCTCGTTGAGGCGATGGCGCCTCGGTCGGCGCGGTCCTTCCGCCAAGAGTTCAATATGCAAGACTTGACCACGGAACATACCTACACTTCGCAATATACCACAGAAAAGTAAGTACATGGATAAAAATTTTATATTTGATATGATGTAGTTGTATAAGTAACCGTAGAAATTAAATACGGAATGATTTTCTAAGATTAGGAATAAATTGACAGACACCTGTCGTTCTTCTTAATAAAATAAGAACTATTGACGAGTTATATAGTACTAGGAAATAAAACGAACTTCTTGTTTAAACTATCCATTTATTCATTTTTACTAGTTATATAACAGTGTTTAGCCAGTAATAGAAGAAATTAATAACACTTTCCTCCTAAAACCAGATACGTCAGAACGTCACACTCGACAGAGCTAGACGGTCAACCAGTAGTTAAATCCATGACCAATGGCAAACTTAACTCGCCCAACTATACAACCAGAACGATAATAACAGACGAGGACAGACCTGACGTAAGAAAACTTAAACGAGTCCATAGAATGTACGAAGGCCCAAACATAATTGAATCTAAAGGTATATTGCATCCCGAGACTAGAGAAATACTTACAGTTGGTCAAGCGATCAGCATGAGAATACTTGACGTAAGAACGGGGAGATTATTATCCTCGCCCGAATCAAGACAAACTATGAGCATCGAACAAGCTGCACAGGAAGGTCTCATAGATCCAAAACTTGCTGCAAGATTAACAGGACCTTGCGGCATGACCGAAGATGGTAACGAAGTTTCGTTACTAGAAGCCATACAGAGAGAATTATACGATGCCGAACAAGGACTCTCAGATCCAGCGGAGAAGAGAATCAAGGTATCAGTCGAAGGCGAAAGGTCGACACAAGGAATGAGTATCTCGGATGCATTGAATCGCGGCCAAGTTGATTTACAAAGAGGTCTATACAGACTGCCGAATGGAAGTTTTATAACAATAGCCGAAGCCTATCAAAGAGGTTACCTCATTTACAACGAGATTATCAAAATAAAATCGAGTGCTCTGTGTCTGTCAGATGCCATTAGTCAAGATTTAGTTGATAATAGCGGTTGGATTTTGGATAGGAATTCGGGTGACAGATTCCAAATAGAAGTTGCTATCAATAATGAACTAATCAATCCCAACATTAGAGAAATAGTTGATCCTAAATACGATACAAAAATAACGCTTGCTGAAGCGATAGAGAAAAATCTAATAAATACTAAACATTCTAAATACGTACACAATGTCACTAAAGAAAAACTATCTTTCAAAGAGGCGGCAAATAAACGTTATATTTGCAAACCCATGACGCTTAAAGACGTTTGCGATAACAATCTTATGACTAACGACGGTAAGATTTTATCTCCTGCTAATAGAACTCCTTTCAACATTCTAGAAGCAATTTCTGCGGGTGTCCTTGATAGCGATCACGTTAAATGCATCACAAATACATCGACTGGTGGTCTTCTTACGTTATCGGAAGCGTTAGGTGCGAAAATAATTTTACATGACAATAAATTCCGCGATAATTTGACAGGAGAAATCTGTACTATACCTGAGGCTGTAGACCGTGGTCTGATTACTTCGGTATCTCAGAGGTCCATTTTCGATATAGACGGTTTCAAAGATCCTAAAACAGGTGAATTTGTATCATTCAACGTCGCTTTAAGTAAAAGCAATATCAAATACGTAAACGGTGAGACTTTCCTTAAATCAGAAAGCGGAGACTGGGTCTTCTTAGAAGACTGCACTAAAGTGTCTTTAGTAAGGGCTGAAGTATTAGAAATGTTCAACCGGAAGATAGGTGTATATGATAACGGTAAGGAATTGGCAGTTTTGGACGCCGTATTTCAAAATGTTCTTGATCCCAAGACAGGAAATTTATTAGATGCGACCACCAAAAAGCCTATTCCATTTAACAAAGCTGTAGAAATAAATATGATCACTCCTGAAGGTGCAGCATTATTAAATTCACTTCTAAATATAACGCTTACATTACAGACTGTCACTAAAACCGTTAAACGGTATGTAACTGTAACAAACACAAGTGCGACCCAAAGATCTGAAACCATAATCACGTTTACCGAGGCAATAAGACGTGGACTTATTGATGAGAATACACAGACGTTTACTGATCCAACCACTGGAACCGTGTTTCCTATACAACAAGCTTTAGACGAAGGCATATTAGGGATAGAAAAGAATGAACCACGTGTCGTACATATATCTGATCGCGTCACAAAGAGAGACTTAGTACCGGGTCAAGTTGTTGAACTTAAAATCACAAAGAAATCATTTATCAAAGATTTGCCACCCAGTCCTGAAGGTAAAGTCCAAAGGGATAGCACACCTGAAACCGTTAAAAGCCCTGATTTTTC
This sequence comes from Diloba caeruleocephala, assembly GCA_947459985.1. NCBI lineage: Eukaryota > Metazoa > Arthropoda > Insecta > Lepidoptera > Noctuidae > Diloba > Diloba caeruleocephala. The sequence continues at coordinate 4,720,595 of OX381627.1, read as the reverse complement.
CATTCATGAAACTATAGTACCCGGTGAGGGTGTTGTTCAAGAAATAAGAACAGTTACTTCAAAATCTGTTGTTACTGAACCCTCAGTTACGTCTTTAACAATTAAAAAGAACACAATAGAATTGCCACGTGGTGGCTGGTCATTAAAAGAAGCTATACAACAAAATCTTTTCGACCCACGTACTGGTATGTTTGTTATCCCTGGAACAGACAGAGTTTTAGACCTTGAGGAGGCTATAAAACTTAACATTATTAATGGAGATTCGGCAAATGTTGTTGATTCCAGAACTAAAAAAGAAATTCCACTGAACAGGGCTTTAGCTTTACACATTATCGATAGTATGGGTCGTTATAAATATATCACAGAAACGATTACTATGATGGAGGCGATCGAACTAAGATATATTGTTTTCATTCAACAAATGTCTACGACACATTCACAGAAAGTAATTACAATCACCTCAGTTGACGGAATGCCGGACAAGATGGAAATATCTGAAATGCACGAGGCGCCTTCCGAAAAAGTTATTCCGGAAGATCAATCGGCCTTAGAGCCAGTACAAGTAATACCTGGAGTTATTTTTGATCCTGCTACGGCTTTAGTTATATCCACCTCGTCAGGTATATCTGAGAACGTTTTAGAAGCAGTAGACCGCGGAATGTTACCTTCGAATAGTGTTAAAGTTATTGAACCCCAATCAGGTCGATTTATATCTATAAAACAAGCCTTAGAGCATGGCGTAGTTGATAAAAAAACCGGAGATTATACGAATAAGACTGGAAAGAAAATAAGTCTCGTAGATGCTGCTAAAATAGGTCTAGTTGCAGTAGTAGGCGCGCCTTTAGTCGCTGCGTCTAAAGTTATACAAGTCGTTAAAAGTACTATGGTTGTAGATCCCCAAACAGGTGAAAATATACCCATGGAAGTAGCTTATGAAAGAGGACTAGTAGACCCAATTACTTATAAAAAATACGAGGAATCTATTAGAGATAGGTCACCGGAAACAGACGTCATTCAGGAAATAAAGAAGTCAAGTACAAGTAGTGTAACTTACTCGCAAGTAACTACTACCAATACAATACCATCAGAAACTATCGTAACCGTGGTAGTTGATCCTTTAACAGGGGAGAAATTGCCAATGGAAGTAGCATACGAAAGAGGACTAATTGACCCAGTTTCATATAAAAAGTATGAACTATCAATCAAGGAGAAAACTCCTGAGTATGTTCAGAAAATTATAAGTTCACCAAGCTCTAGCGGAGTAACATTCACTCAAGTATCTAGTGTAACTTCACCTGACAAAATTATTACAATGGTAATTGATCCTAAAACTGGTGAACAACTTCCTATCGAGGTCGCCTATGAAAGGGGTATAGTCGATTCTGTTACCTACAAAATATATCAGGATACCCTTGCAATTAAAAAGCAAGAAAGTCTATTGCAGCCTGTAACTACAAAAACTGTCCCAACAACAAATACAGTCTCAATTTCTCAGGCAATTAAGCCCGTATCAGTTGGAGCAGCAGTTTCTGAAGGTTTCATAACTGTAGAATCTATTCAAAACAGTCTTTCAGCCGACAATAGAAGAGTTATCGAAAGTGCTGAATCCGCTGACAAAATAAAAACACGACCGACTGATGTTGTTCAAATTACTAAGACGTCAATTAGTGCAAAACCTAAATATAAAATCAATGTAAGTAGGGAACAAACTTCCGAGGTCCAAGTTTTAGAGACAAAACCTGTAGTGTTACAAAAGCTTAGAAAACATGTCGTCACTGCTCTCGAGGCTGTTGAAAAAGGCTTGATAGACAAAGAAACAGCATACGTTTTGGAAGCAGTCAAAGTCTACAAAGATGAGAATGAGTCACCAATAACTCTTGAAAAGGCCATTGAACGCGGCTTGATAGATGAAAACAAAGGTAAGATTGTAGACCCCATCCACGGTGATAAGCTTACCATAAAAGAAGCGCTTAGAAGAGGCATCTTAGATGGTGAAGGTCAGGATGAAATTCTGATCCCCCTAGCTACGAGTCTATCTATTCCAGATGTTCTGGAACAAGGACTCTTAGACCTAGGCTCTGGGAAAATAATTCATCCAGAATCAGGAAGCCTCTTAACGCTGAGGGAAGCAATAATTTGTGACATTGTTGATCCTTTATCTAACATTACTATCGCGCCTGGTAAGAATATCACATTAGCTGAAGCTATTGAAAGAAACATCATTGATAATGACAAAAATGTAGTAAAAACCAATGACGGTCCACTAGATTTTATATCAGCGGTAAACGCTCAGGTGTTCCCTGATTCTGAAGTCAAACCCGTTGTGGATATTCCACCAGCAGCTATGACACTAAATGTAGCTATTAAAAAACATCTGATAAACCCACATACTGGTGAAATGAAGCACCCCCTTACAGGACAACTGACCCCTGTTGGCGAAGCTGTGAAAAATGATTTGATTATGTCTATTCCTTACCCCCAATCATCAGAAACTATTTCACTGGAAGAAGCACTTAATAAAGGAGTTGTAAATTTAAAACAGGCAACGTTTACCGATCCTAAATCTAAGGAAGTCATTCCTCTAGATAAGGCTTTGGAACAAGGTTTGCTGGCTGTCAAACTGATGACCGATATGCAAGCAACTGGTGTTGTAACCACAATTACTGAGACGTTCACGTCTCAACATACAGTCACAACTAAAATGATCGAACTCCTTGCAGACTACGTACTCGTTAGTTCTAATGAGGTGCAAAATACAAAGACTGGACAAATTATATCTATTGATGAAGCTCGCCGCCAAGGCGTTGTTAGAGATGAACAGACTAGCAAAGAGCAATTCATTACTAATGACACAAACATCAGTTTTGAAGATGCAATGAACCTTGGATACATTAACATTGAGACTGGAACATTCACACATCCTAAAACTGGTGAGACTGTTACAATTTCCGAAGCCGTTACCAGCGGACTATTGAATACGGAACTCCCATCAGATTCAGCTAAATCAACTCCCGAAAAGCAAGTATTAGAAATGTTAGATCTTAAGGAGGCTTTTGAACTCTTGTTTGACGAAAAGACCCAAAAGTTCAGAGATCCAAAATCACCTAATAAAGGTCTTACATTTAAAGAAGCACTTGAAAAAAAAATTATTAATCCTGATTCTGTTATTTACAATGTTGAGGTTGGAAAACCAGTCACTCTTAAAGAAGCATTAAACACAGGAATGATTGACAAGAAAACTGGAAAATTAAAAGAACCTAAGACAGGAAAGTCAGTAGATATTAAAAATGCTGCCAAGATGGGCCTGATAGCTATTGTTGCTGCTCCAGTATTAGCCGGTATGGCGGTTGTGCAAGGAGCCAAGTCAGTCACGAGCAAGATAATGCAGTCTCAACAAGAAAATATCCTTGAAACATCCAATCGTATTCTAACTTCTGAAAAAACGAAACAGAATAAACAGGTTGAATATGAGACAAAAGATAAGAAACCGCTAGCTGCAGATAAAAAGTTTGAGACAAAAGATACAAGCGTTCGTCAACCAGCTCAACTTGAAGTTGAACCACAAAAACCTGCTCTACAAACAAGAAAGGAGAAGGAAAGATCACCTAAACCTATTGATAAGGCAGAAATTATTGAAAATAAGTCTAATGTCACAGAAAGGGAGACCAAGGTTCCCAAGGTATATGAGACACGAAAAGAAGTAGTTTTAGGACGAGATACAGCAGATACCACTGTGGTTAGTGCGTTAAATGTTAGAATCGATAACAAGTCTATAGATATTGAAAAAGATATAACGCCTCATAACGAACCTGCTAAGTACGAAATAGAAGACCAAAAGGCTCAACCAACTGAAGCCCTTAAACAGCAAGGCAGTGTAACCGTAGTCACTGAAAAGACAACTATTGTTACAGAGATGCCTCAACAATCGGGAAAATTCACTCCAGAACCAGATTTTGTTAAGACAATACCTTTAATAGAGAAACCTAGTCCAATAAGCGATATAGAACACGTCGTTTTTGAAGAAAAACCAGTAACACAAGCAATCTATAAAACTAGTGCTGATGGAGAGGAAATTATTACAGTGTCTAAGTCTTCTGTATCTACAACAGTGTTTGATGCTGTAGAGGAAGGATTGCTGGAAGAACTGAAAGACAATTTGCTTAAAGATCATTGTAAACCTGAGTGGAAAGAAAGCAATACAGTTATTCAGGAAAAAACGTCTGTAGTGACAACTGAAGGCGCTGTTCAATCCACAGTTACATCTGGTAATGAACCTCCAACTGTTCAACCAAAACCAGAAAGGTTAAGTCCAACAGCTACGGCAAATTTTGAGGGAGTCAAAGAGGGACTAATAATTGAAGAAATCTATGAAACTACTCCGGATGGACAACAAGTAACGACGATAGTTAAAACAACTGTTTCTAAATCAGAACCTACCCAGTACGTTACTGAACATAAAAGCAGAATTATTACGTCATCATCTACACTAACTACGGTTGAAATAACTCAGAATGAATCATCATCACATCAAGTACTGACTGAAGAAATAAGTGGACCTCGGGACTTTAATGAATACTACGTCACAGAAGCTCCAGATGAAACCGATGAAGTTCAATTATTAAAAGAATATAAAATATCTTCGTATAAGGAGAAAGATGATAAATCAGTTACTGATAGTGAATATCTAAAAGATATGTCATCAATTGAAGCCACTAAAACACCAAAAGAATCCAAAGAAAATCCTGACGTAATAAAGGATAAACAAGCTACAAAAGACAAAACACCAGAAGCTGGTGATAGGAAAGAACATGTATCTAATAAACCCTTGGAACTAGCTCCAGGAGTATTATACGATCCCAACACTTCCCTTGTTATTTCTGCGGAGAAAGGCATTGCTGATAATCTATTGGAAGCTGTGAATAAAGGGATAGTATCCTCTGAAACCGTAAAGGTAATAGAACCTCAAACAGGTAAAGAAATTTCTCTAAAAGAAGCGATTAAAAAAGGATTTGTGGATAGCGAAACGGGTGAGGTGAAAGATAAATTAGGAAAGAAGATTAGCCTTGTGGATGCTGCACAGATAGGGCTGATAGCTGTAGTTGGAGCACCAATATTAGCAGCAGCTAAAGTGGTTGAAGTTGTAAAGAACGTTGTCGTAACTGACCCTAAGACTGGTGAGAAGCTTCCATTAGATCAAGCACGTGAGAAAGGTCTTGTCGACGCTGATACTTACATAAAGTATGAGAAAGTGATCAAGACACAGACTCCTAAAGAGATGATAACTGAAGTAGTTGATATGACTACTTCTAAACGGCCTAAAGACGTGGCCTTCTCTGAACAGGTAGTGGAACACTGCACCAAGACTATAACTACCACAAGTCCAGGTGAAGTCGTAATTACACAAACAACAGAATACACCAAACCTATTGTTTCTGGAATTACTACAACCACTGTTGAACAGAAGTTAATTGAGTTTGGGAAACCAACACAGACTACTGTTCAAGACGGAAAATCTGTTTCTGCTTTACTAATCGATGCTGAAAGACAGCCATTGCGAGTAATTGAAGAGATTACTGAACAAAATGTCACTAAAGAAAAAACAGAACCTGTTAAACCTCTTTACGAAAATATTACATTGATTGATGCGATTGCCCAAAATAAAATTGAACCTAAAGTTTGTAGGATTATCATTAATGGTATCGAGTCTCCTCTTACAGTACAGGACTCACTAGAACAGGAACAAATTAGTAGGTTTGCTCCAGTAGATGTATTATCTAAAAACTGCGTTGTTATTAGAGACTTCAAACCCAGTTATTCTGTTGCTATTTCTCAAAGACTTACTCCGGAAGAGTTATATGAAATGGGCGTCTATGATATCGAAAAACAGGTATTCTTAAATCCTGAAACTGGTGCTAAAATTTCATTTGAAGAACTTGTTCACGGTCTTCAGATTTTCGATCCTGAATCTATTTTAGTTAAAGATTTAGGTTCAAAATCAGATGACTACATTTCCTTTGATGAAGCAATTGCTAGACCTATTATTGACAAAACCACAGGTCACATGGTTAATCCTAAGACTGGTAAACGCGTTCCTTTCTTAGAATGCGTTCAGCTAGGTTGGGTAGTTGAAAAACCTGAGGATGTCTCTATCCCTGAGACCGTTACAATTGAATCAGCTTTAGAACAAGGTCTATATAACGCAAAGACAGGAGAAATCAAAGATGTAAATACCGGTGCATTAGTGCCAATCGGCCAAGCTATTGAAAAGGGACTTGTTGATCAGGAATCACTACTGATTAAAGTTCCCCATACAAACGAAGTCATATCATTATCAGACGCAATTGAACGCCGTGTTATTGAAATTCACGAGGGTGTAATAACTATTGTAGAAACTTGCGAAATAATCGAAATATCAGTCGCTATTCAACGCGGATTTATAACTGTAATTCGTAGGCCCATTTCTATTGCGGCGGTTATAGACAATGATATGTATGAACCTAAAACGGGAAAGATAAAAGATAAAGTCACAGATCAATTAGTTACTGTAAGAGATGCCGTGGATAGAAATATAGTACATCCAACCATTTCAGAAATTAAAGACACTGCTTTAGAGAAGTTCGTACCACTTTCTGAAGCTCTTAATACCAAATTAATTGATGCAGAAACTGGTAAAGTTAAAGATAAAAAGACTGGTAAAGACATTCCATTAGACGACGCTTTGAAAAAGGGATTGATCTCAACAAAGGCGGTTACATTCTCCCTATTTGATATTATAGAATTAGGATATTATTCTCCGGAGTCTGGTAAAGTAATGAACCCTAAAACAGGGAAATTAATTACATTAAACACAGCTATAAAAGAAAAACTTGTAGATCCATCTGATGTCAAGATCAAGGATGATAAATCTGAAGTAGTCTTACCTTTCGATAAAGCAGTAAAATCAGGCCTTGTTGACTTAGAAAAAGGAGTCATTACTTCTCCGCTTTCTAATCTAAAGGATGCTTGCGATAAAGGATATCTGCTAAGTGATACGAAACCTTGGACTTTACAAGAAGGTCTGGTTCAAGGATTCTATGACCCAGAAACAGGTCTTTTGAATATAAATAATGTGACTATGACTCTTGCTGACGCGATAAAAATTGGAAACATCAACCCCGAAGCCCTGACTGTCAGAAACTCTGTTACTGGAGAAATAATTTCTTTAGCAGATGCCATCAAAGTCGGTATTATTGATTCCAAGGAGGGCAAAGTTAGGGATCCCATCTATGGAGATAAGATCTCGCTCACAGATGCTTCAGAGCGAGGCTTGATTGTACCAGCTAAACGTAAACTTAGCTTACCTGAAGCTGTGTTCAAAGGTTTTTATGATCCAAAAACTGGTAAGTTCTCTAATCCTTTGAGCAAAGAAAAGATACCAACGGATAGGGCTATTAAAAAACGTTTGATTGATCCCCAGTCTACCTTAGTTCATGCTGCTGGAAAAGTAATACCATTTGAGTTCGCTGTAGATAGGGGTATTATTGACAGCAGAACAGGCACAATCAGGTTAGGTGATGAAAATATTGACTTTCGTGAAGCTTTTGAGAGAGGTATACTTGTTGAAGTTCGCAAACCAATGTCTCTGATCGAAGCACTCGAAAAGGGCGTATACAATGAGATCACAGGACTTTTTATGGATCCACAGAGTGGCAAAAAATATACTCTGGTTGAAGCCATTAGGATGAGTTTAATCGATGCGCACTCCGTCCATATCTTAGACAACAGGCTAGGCAAATGGGATAAAATAACCTTACCAGAATCTTTAGAAACAGGTGTCATTGATGACCAGACCAGTAAGATTAGGAACATTAATAGTGATAACGAAGAGATCAGTCTCCGTAAAGCTTTCGAAATTGGTTTGTTGGTAGATAGTAAGGCACCCATAAGTCTTCAACGTGCATTACATCAAGGTCTCTATGATGACAGTACCGGTAAAATAATCGACCCAGCTACAAACCGCAAGATAACCTTGCACGAGGCTATTAGGAGGTCAATCATTAGTCCGAAATATCTTTGTTATTTCGACAAAAAATCTGAGAAACCTTTATCGTTAGGTGATTGTTGTCGTAGCGAGATTATTGATAGGAGAAGTGGTAAATTCCATGAGCCAGGTTCTGATGTCCACGTCTCTTTGTCTGAGGCCATGAGCTTAGGTCTCATTGTTGACATTGAAAGCGCAGGGTTCACTTTGTATGATACTTTAGCGATGAATATGTACAATATAACCGAATTAGCATTTATACACCCTGTTTCGGAAAGAATGATCTCGCTAAAAACCGCGGTCACTGAGGAATTAATTAATCCAGAAGCTTCGTTAATCAAACATATTCCAAGCAGTAAATACATAAAATTGAGCGAAGCTATAGAAAACGGAATAGTCGATGATGAATACAACGTTTATGTTCTACCAAATGGAAATAAAATCAACTTGCTAGACGCTAAACATCGTGGTCTTGTAGTGACAACTAAGAAGAATTTGAGCCTTGAAGAGATTATAAGAAACGGTCTTTTTAGAGCAGATAACGGTAAAATGGTTGATCCTAGTACTAATGAATTTATTGACATTAATAAAGCCATAGAGATAAACCTCCTCAATCCCGATCTTACCATAGTCAAGGATAATTTTACTAATAAATTCAAGCCTTTACCAATCGCTATTCAACAAGGCGATGTAGATATCAGCAAAGGCAGGGTTATCGATACTAAAGCCAAGAAAACTTACAGTTTAGATATAGCATTTGATAAAGGTCTTCTCGTTACGGTTATTCAACCGATTACCTTACAAACTTTCACTAAGAGATACGCAACAGATTCTTCTGCGTCTAAAGAACAGATTCTTAGAGAATTTACGTTAGATGAAGCTATAAAATACGAATTTATCGACGAAGAAACAGCTGTTATCAAAGATCCTCATAAAAACAAATACATTCCATTAAAATTAGGTGTGACTGAGGGAATTATTGATAAAAACGCGAAAGGTTCTTTCGACACACAGAATAGGTCACGTACGCTCTGTTTCGTCTTTGAAAATGGTTTGATTGTGTACGTCCGAGAACCGCTTACTTTCGAGCAAGCTATCGAAGACGGTCACTTGAACTTAGGCACCGCTCGATTTACCGATCCACATTCCAATGAAGTACTTACAATCAGAGACGCAGCCGCATTAGGCTACATAGACCCAGACACAGCGCTCATAAAAGATAATCTCAAAAAAAGGTTAGTTAAACTCCCTGAAGCATTCCGTAAAGGCCTTATGGATGCCGAAAAGGGCAACATATTAGACACAGAGACCTCTAAACTTAACACCTTAACGGCTGCTATTGAAAGCGGGCTTCTCATGACTCCTAAAAAGAGCTTTAGCTTGATAGAAACCCTGAACTTTGGTATTTACAATCCGACAACTGGAGCTCTAAACGATCCATTTATAACCACAAGCGTGATGGACAGAAAAAGGTTGAACTTAGGTGAAGCAATCCAACAAGGAATTGTTGACCCGTCGAGTACTGTCGTGAAAGAACCAGAGACAGGCAAGATATTGTCATTGGTACAGGCGATAGAACAGAAACTAGTTGATCCTGTCGAAGGCAGGCTCACCATAGATCCAGCTAAATCTATTAGTCTGGACTTACTCAAAGCTCTGAAGAAGGGCTTCTTGCTGCCAGCAGAAACGAGGGTAAGTTTATTTCTTTTAGCTTTGGACTTTGTGCTTCTATCGAGCAAAGGTGTTGCTTTACATCTTCCTATTTTCATTCTTAGAAGGTGATCTCTATCTAAAGCGTTTGGCTTAAACATTGGCATGGCACGACATCCACCGGACTGATAGTATAGATTTTCGGGGTCGTTGAGTAAATCTGGTGTCGTCACAGTTTTTACATTGTGGCCTACACTAATCTGCATAACATTCGAACATATTAGACATAAAACGAATAGACTTTTCTTTGTCATAGTAGTGACAGCACTTATACATACTATATTATTCACTTAAATTTTGATTTTAGTAAATATAGCTTTCCACATCTTTAGACGAGAAATAAAGCTTAAAAGTAGAGTAAGACTTCAGTGCCTTGTGTTGTCCTTAAATGCTTATTTTAGGTTATAGCGCTCATTAATCGTTAGTTTTTCGGTGAAGAACTAGCGATTGTGAAGTGTGCTTACCATCCATTGTACTAAGGCTCGATGTATGTTGTTTTTTATTTCCAGCCGTTGCCTGCGATGCTAAAGAACCCTTTTGAGCTAAATCGTGAATGCTTGCCTGTGAGGGATCATATTAACGACGATATAAAGAACCATCACCGTTTCGCCAAATACCTAACCTCCCATTCACATTGTGCTAAGAATTTGAGGTCGCGATGGTGGGTTCAAGGGGCCCATTCGACCTATCAGCTTTATTATGTTCGCTTCCATTAAAAACCAGTGTATTATGACTACTGGCTCCGTACCGTTTTAAATTTTCATAGAGTTTTTCGAATTCGACCGGTATACTCATTCCTTGGAACCCGTGCTCACATGTTATGGAATGCATGAACAACCCTATGCTCTTGTGACGTTGATATAAGGCGGATATTCGCAAACATTCACAATATCGAAATGGTAAAACATTTTCAACACACAAACACGGAAGGTAGTATTTATTAATTATCGTCTTTATATAAAGGATTAGAAGCCGGTGATATGTTCAGGTTACGTTATGTGATGTATGCGACGTAGTTCACTACTGCTATCAGTTGGCATATACGTTTTATGTGACTAAATATAAAAGTAGTGTTTATTAATATAAAATGTATAACAACTGATATTCATTGGTCTGACATGTCATATACATTATGTATTGTATACTTAACGTATTGGCGGTTTATATGTGACTTCATTTCAATTACATTTCAAAGAATTAGTGTTTAACAATTTAACGGTCTATGTTTTCGTAGTATACTTTTACAAATTGTTTATCTATAATTATTTTGATGAGAAATCTTTATCAAATTCTACAAATTGTGAATTCACCTACAGTTAATGTGTTAAACGAAATGAAATCACATTTTTATTAAATGTAAAATACGTCCGAAAGTCTACGTGTAATTTCTTAATTTCATTTTTATACTCATATTACTTTTCAAGGATACTTTATATTATCTTACTTCGTTTACTATTCAAAAATACTTTCTCAAAGTTTCAGATTTCCGACAAGGTATTCTTTAACCTATTTTTATTCCTATTTTAACAAATAACTCTAATACAAACATTAATTGTAAGATCTATATTATCGGAAGATGTTTATACCATAATGCGCAAATGTTATACGCAAATGCTAGAATTATTTTTCGGAGTGGCAAGAATTTAAATTCACTTTTCCCACTAATATAATCAATGGTAGTATTTTGACTAGAGGTTCAAATTGAAAAATCTTTTTTCATTATGCATGGGATATTTTTGTTTTATCTCTATTCTTACTACCAGAAATTCCAGTGTTGCCCTCCGTAATATTTCTGACATTAGCAACAATATTTCACAGCTTGCATGCTATGCTTTGCATGGAACTTTCTTTCTTTGTGTTCTCAACTTTCGGTTCTGTTGTGAATTGTCATTTTCATTGTCTTTGTAACTGGCTGTCTGTTGTCGCCTCTCGTTTGAAGATGTTTCTCGACTTCGCTTCCTGTCTGCGTAGATTTGGTCAATCTAGCTTCTTTTACAGGTATACAACTTGGTCTGCATGATCTAAGTTATCTCGTGGGGCATGTGATTTCGTTTTGCAACGGAAAGATGATCTGCAAACACATTTTCATTGTTTTTTATTTGAAATATTAAAATTGCAGCAATATGTTTATATATTGTTTGTAATTTTAATGCAAAATTTTAGGGTGTATATATAACTATATATAGTTACGTTGCAAAGCGTTTGTATAAAATCCTTATTGTCCTCGTCTAAATGTTCTGTACAGCCTAAGATTATGCATTGTGCCACTGATACCGTCACTTCAGTTCTAAAGTGACAGCACAGAGTAGATAGAAAAGCATTGTACAATTGCTGTAGTATAGATGCACTAAGAAGCTCTCAGAGCTTCGTGTATATATATTATGTATACATATATTGTAGTATATACTGATGTGTTCATTATGTGTGTAGCAAGCAGTTGAAGAGAAATACAGGCTTTGCGATGAGACGCTATCTAAGTTGCTGGAATGGATCGCGCTGGTTGAAGACAGGCTCGCCAACCAAGAGGCCGTTAAGGAAGACGTAGATGAGCTGCGCAACCAGATTAATATTCTCAAGGTAATCTATATTTCTTATATAGGTTTTGAGTGTATTCGAAACAATAAGTAAAATGTAATTTATAAAAGTGATGTGTGAAGCGATGTGTGTTCGACGACGCAAAAAGGCTGCACATTAAAAAATAGGCCCAAATTGCCTATTAATAATTTCAAATTAAGACGAAACTACTTTCAACGCCAATGGGCTTATTAACAAGTAAATACTCTTTGCAGCTGATCAAAGATGACCTGGAGAGTCATCAACGCCAGGTGTCCGCGTGCGCCGACCAGGCCAAGCAGCTTCTCGTCTCCGGTGGAGACGTGCTGGCTCCTCATGAGGTATACAATCATATCGGCCATTTATACGTCGACCGCTGAACAAAGGCCTCCCCCATAGATTTTCACAACTGTGTCATCATTTTGGGGGGTAATTGCCAATACTCACCACGCACGGCAGGTGGTTGGTGAACGCAGTACGGCTACCGTTTCACAGAAGAGACGCTGCTGCACATCCCTCTGGTTCGATTCCCTTAGGTATACAATAAGAGATCCGTACTACTAATAAACTCTTACTACTATCATCATCATGATATCAGCCAAAGGACGTCCACTGCTGAACAAAATCCTCCCCCATAGATTTCCTCAATTGTAACATCATTTTGGGGGGACTTGCCAGTGCTCACTACGCTTGGCAGGCGATGATGGTGAGCGCAGTTATGCTACTGTTCCATAGAAGGCAGGCTGCTGCCCTACGCTCTGGTTTAGAGTCCCTTTGGAGGGGACGGAGTGGTGCTATATTCTTAATCTGGACACCACACGCAATTTGCCGTGTGGTGCCGGCTCAGAATACCACCACCCCATCTTTTCCCGTGGGTGTCGTAAAAGTCGACTAAGGGATTAGGCGGAGAACGGGCAGCAGCGTCCTTCGAATACATTAACAACTCAACTGCGATCGCCAACCCGTCTGCCAAGCGTGGCGATTATGGCAAAACCCCCCATTGAGCCCACAGCACAGCCATATCGGTCGTTGAGGTGATCTTTGGGGGAGGCCTGTCTCCAGCAGTGGACTTCATTCGGCCGAAATGAATGACACGCAATCTTACTTCCAGCTCGAGATATTGTATAAATAAATTATTTCTTTCTTATACACTTTGAACTAAATGAAATTATGTTTCTACTTTCGGTGGCAGAGCCAAGCGGTGGTCGCTATTTGACTTACGCTCGAAAATGGGCTCAGAAACACCAATCTCTTACAGAATATCGACATAAAATGACGGCACGGTTGGTGCAGTGGCTGATACAGTCGGCTGCTGCGCACCGGGTTGTGGGTTCGAATCCCGCACGGTACAAATATTTGTACGATCTGCATGTAGTTGTTCCGGGTCTGGCTGTATTGTGTGTGGACTTTCCCACAACACAGGAGAAATCCCAGAGAAAGTCAAATTAAGTTTCTTAAAAAAAAAAAGCACCTTCGTAGTATTCGTTATCGTGATATGAATGAGTATCGGAAGCCCGAACACCCTCGCCTCAATAATTGGATCATTGTATCCGACTAACAAATCACAAACGTATAATACAAATAGTCATTTCTGATACTTAGCCTACTCCAGCGTAACAAGTCCTAATGTTAAAACAAAGACTCATTCATATTGAACCTGTACCCACGTGTTATTGGGGACCCATTGTTCTACGCACTATGTCAGGTGTTTATTTATATCAACTTGTTTAAAATGTTAGACCATGCTTACAATCTTCATAAAGTATATCAATTATGAACCTGTAACCACAGAATATAAAAAATATATTGTTATACACATCCTGCCTCCCACATACAAACCTTTTTATTTTATTCTTATTGATTGTGTGGAAATTGATCATGAACTTCCTCAAACCCAGGGAGAGGGGAGGGGCATGCCGTACTCCTACCGGCTTAAATAGGCGACTTTAACTTTAAACTTAACTGTAAAGAGGCCGCCCACCCCCTTATCGGGGGGATTGTAAAGGATCCGCCCGAAGCCTCGCTGTGCGCTGTGCTGCGCACATGACGGCACGTAACCACGTTTGCACCACCGTCTTCTCGGGGGTCCCGCATGTAGAACTTCCATTCCGCTTTATTCGACATGCCATCAATATTCCATGTAGTTCCTGGCAAGGAATAGACCAGTCCTGTCCACCCATGAGTGACGCAAAAGGCGACTAAGGATTCATATCAAGAGGTCGGTCAGCAGCATCGTCTCGTGTGCTATAACAATACACTGGGATCACCAATCCGCGCGAAGTGTGGTGAAAATGGCAATATCCCCTATGACCATTGTTGTAGTGATTATTGAGAAGCGCATGTTCAGCAGTGGACATCCTCGGTCTGATGTGTATATCATTGTATCGTTGTAATCAATATATGCCGTGTGGTGCCGGCTACGAATAGCACCACCCCATCTCCTCCCGTGGGTGTCGTAAAAGTCGACTAAGGGATTAACCGGAGGATTGGCAGCAGCGTCCTTCGAATACATTAACAACTCAACTGCGATCACCAACCCGTCTGCCAAGCGTGGCGATTATGACAAAACCCTCTAATGAGCACACAACACACCCATATCGGTCGTTGTGGTGATCTTTGGGGAGGCCTGTGTTCAGCAGTGGACTTTATTCGGCTGAAATGAATCAATATATCAGCTAAAGGATGTCCACTACTGAACAAAGGCCTCCCCCATAGACTTACACAATTGAGTCGTCATTTTGGAGGGAATTTTCCAATACTCACCACGCTTGGCAGGCGGGTCGGTGAGCGCAGAATGATGCTGTTCCACAGAAAGCACGCTGCTGCCCACACCTCTATTTTAGAGTACCTTAGTCGCCTTACCTTAGTTGCCGTGTGGTGCCGGCTCAGAATACCACCACCCCATCTCCTCCCGTGGGTGTCGTAAAAGTCGACTAAGGGATTAGCCGGAGGATTGGCAGCATCATCCTTCGAGTACATTAACAACTCAACTGCGATCACCAACCCGTCATTCCCCTAATGAGCCCATAACACACCCATATCGGTCGTTGTGGTGACCTTTGGGGATGCCTGTGTCCAGCAGTGGACTTCATTCGGCCGAAATTATGATGAGTCGCCTTTTACGAAATTCACTGGAGACGGAGTGGTGGTATATCCTTAATCCGAACCGCAGACGGATAATTTTTTAATTTATACAAAAATTGACATCTGTTATTTTATACACTTTTTATTGACATTGAATTCAAACAGATTTTTGACATGTGTTTCATATTAGAATTTTTACGTTTTATTTATATTTAATTTACATAAATTTTTGACATACAAGTACATTTTAGTACTGTTGTAATTTTTTATTTTTTGTGTACATGTATGTATAAATATTGTATATGACAGACTAACGTGTTGCTGGGGAGTTTGTTGCGCCGTTTCTTCTCCCCAGCTTAAACACTAGGAAGCGGTGAAGGGTGGGCTTAATGGGTGCTGTCTAATGTTGACGTTCAAAAGAACTAATAATTTAGTCTATTTGAATAAATGATTATTTCATTCATTTCATTTCATTAATTTCATTAATTTCATTCATTTCATTCATTTCATTCATTTCATTCATTTCATTCATGCATTTCATCGTTGTCTACTATATTTTAATACATCTGTCTCCACTAGGTGGCGGCACTGGAGCGTGGAGTGCGCCAACTGAAGCAACGCTGCGACAAATGTTCTGACAAGTGTGACAAAATGCTTCGACGATTGGCAGCCGCCAGGGATGAGCTTGGAAAATTCGGGTTAGTATATTACAGTAAATTATTGACGGCACGGTTGGTGCAGTGGCTGATACAGTCGGTTGCTGCGCTCCGGGTCGTGGGTTCGATTCCCACACGGAACAAATATTTGTATGATCTGCAGGTAGTTGTTTCGGGTCTGGGTGTATTGTATGTGGAATTCATGTCTGTAAAACGCACCCACGACACGGGAGAAATCCTAGTGTGGGGCAATGTTTAATAAAAAAAAAAAAAAAAAAACTGAATTCTTCTATTAAGAAAAAAAAAATGTTTCACTCAGGAAAGCATTCATTGCATTCAGTAAGCAGAGTATTAATGAATGTCTTAGGCAGCTGTTCTATGTAAGCGGCATGAAGGAAACGTAGGTACACACGACTACATATCAAGCTATACATATCGTGTAGAAACTGAACTCTTATTGTACGGAAAGCCTATATAATACGAGCGCAACTTATACTGGAAATATACAGGTTGTCTAGTAAATAGCACGACATACTGCAGGGGGTGAGAGCTTGGGTCAACACCTACCAAAAAACACAATATATGTTCAGCAAAATCTTACGGATTCACAGTAGTACAAAATTTTCCGAAATATCGAAAAATCGCTACCTTGACACAGATTTTTATCCATCTCGTAATGAAAAATTCCTTTTCTAGTTTTTTTCTTTTGACGTGACAACGTCTTATAAATTGGTTTGCCGGGTGACACTTCAAGAAACTGCGTTACGCTCCGCTCACGTTATGCGTTCACAAT
Organism: Diloba caeruleocephala; assembly: GCA_947459985.1. Lineage (NCBI taxonomy): Eukaryota > Metazoa > Arthropoda > Insecta > Lepidoptera > Noctuidae > Diloba > Diloba caeruleocephala. The sequence continues at coordinate 4,703,779 of OX381627.1, read as the reverse complement.
GAGAGCGAGTGAGAGGCACGCGTACCTTCCACTCGGGCATGGTTAGCCCGCCTAAGAGCGAGAGAGACAGACATAAAAAGTGAAAGGCACGCGTCCCCTCCACTCGAGCACAGTTAGCCCGCCTAATTTCATCCTTCTTCCTACTATACGAATGAATATTCACATTAAAATTATTTTACCACTCAAAGTCGTTGTCACGTAAAACTTTCGCCCGTATACCGACTTTACAGGCAACCAATTTTTTTTTACCTCAAATTATTTGTGAATAGTTACTTTACTCATTGATAAGTCTTTATTCTATTTTTTAAAGTATTTTATATCCTATTCCACGATGTTAGAACCCATTCAACCGTTTGAGCTTGACGGAGCATCAAACTTTCAAAAAAACATAATCACACATACATACAGACACTCGAAAAACATTACTCTCCTTCTGAGGCAATTGGGTAAAAATTAATTTTAATTTTATTCTCTCTTTTACCTAAAACGGGGGAAAACACTAACACCGTATTATCCTCCCAAAACAACCCTGTCTTTACTTCAAAGTAAACGTCTTGTGTACTTCCAGCAACGAATTAAACGCGTTCGACACCTGGATGGAAGGCGCGTACCGTACTCTCGAAGACAAAGAAGCCGCGCTGTCCAAACTGAACAGCCTTCCCGACCAGAGCGAAGACGTACGAGAATTCGTTTCTGACGTCATCGCTCACCAGGCAGATCTGAGGTTCATCACGATGTCGGCTCAGAAGTTTGTGGATGAAAGCAAGGTAGACTTTCGTTATAATTATTTGTTTAATGTGAAAAACACAAAATTGTTTTGGATTTGAACATGACATGATGACAGCGCGGTTGGTGCAGTGGCTGATACAGTCGGCTGCTGCGCTCCGGGTCGTGGGTTCGCCCCACCGAGATTCCCACGTTGTCGTCGTGGTGGGGCTTGCATGTCTCGATGATCTTTGGGGCTAAGCCGGTAGAGTCACTCATGCCGGACAGGTCCAAAGGGAGAGACTAGACTAAGAGGAATCAGCGGTGGAGTCCAGTGTGGACTGCCGTGTGGACGGGCCGCCCGATTTTTTCGGATGGTGCCCGAATTTCGCTCCTCGTATTGCTCTGTTTAGCAGAGAATACTGAGGATGTGAAACCGAGACGGGTTTCGTCAGTCGTGGACACGATTGACGGACTGGCAGCAATGCCAACGTCTCCACATCGTAATCCTGAGGTATGCCGAGTGTCGTGGCCATGTCTCGCGGCTCAGCATAAGGACCGAGGGTCTTGGCTTAATCGCCCGGACTGCGAGGAAGAAAACCTCTATAAAATAATTACCCCGAATCCCAAGTTGGCGTGCGGCGAGGGGATGCATGGCTGATGGGTAGTTCAGTCTCTAGCACGCAACTCCAGAGCACCGGCGGAAGCTCTGGTAGTAAATACGCTTACCCGGGTACAGGGGGCACTGCTCGGGTGGACCTTTTATTTCCCCCATACTCGTGGGATTAAGTATGGAATTAAACAACATAAAAAATAAAAATGACGATGTTGGTGTGGAGTCGGGATCAGACTCCATATCGGAGAAGGGGTCGGAGATGCAGAGCACTCCGGCCGGAGAGACTTTTCTGGTACCGAATCAGGCTGTGGTGTCGGTCATGACGCGTGGGAAACTTGTGCTCCCACGCCCGGCTACACCGGTGAGTAGTGGGATCATGAGCGATGGTGGTGAGTCCGATTGCTCACAAATATCGCTAACCTCCCAGACGTCAACGGTGTCGGTGGTGTCTCGCGCACGAAAGCGGATACGGCCGACTGGAAACGGGGAGCTTCCTGGGCCAAAGAGGATGACGGTCCAGAGTGGGACTTCCGGCATTGCTGGTGAAGAAGAGGAGTCGGAACTGAAAGGGCCTACATCCAGCACTGGAAGTAAACAGGTTTTGCCTGGGATAGAGGACCTGACAAAGGAGATGCAGGCGCGGCAAACAGCTGATCTCGGTGCTTGCATTAAGCAGCAGCTGGAGGCTGTTGAGAACGTGGCGAACAAGTCCCGTAATCTTAAGGGGACCTTCGCCCGCAGCCTCCGATTGGCCGCACGCACGGTGCAGGCCGCGGCGGATGTAGTAGCCCAGCGCACTGCTACTGGGACACACAATAGATTGGAGAGAGAGAACGCGGAACTGCGTTCTCAACTAGCGAGTCTCTCATCTAAGGTGGGAAAACTGACGGAGGAGATCAAACTCCTCCGTCAGCATGGTGATCTTGGTGCGGAGCCCAGCAGGGCCGCCCTTCCGACCTCTAAGTCGGAGGATGAATTTATGCGCTCCATCATGCTCGCGGTTGGCGGCATGATGGACGCTAAATTAGAGGCATTCGGAAGGAGACTGCCCCCCGAGCCTCTTCTCCGTCCATCACTTGCGGCGGACAGAAGAGCGCAGACAGCGCAGGCCAACCAGGTGGCTACGTACGCGGCCGCTTCCAAAACTTCGTTGTGTGCGGCCACCACCAAGGCGCTGTCTAGCGCACCGGGGAAGAAGACGGGCAGCCGCAGTGCGGCGAAGCGGGTTGGGATAACCGATCAGACGGCGACATCTGTCCGAACTACGGCATCCACAGTGGCTCCAGTGGCAACTGCTTTGCCAGAGCCGACTCAGGCTTCCCAGGCCTCGGGGGAGACCACAGAGGAGTGGTCTACTGTAGGAAAAAGAGGGCGAAAACCCAGGCCTCCTAAGGCTCAGACAGGAGCAGCAGCTGCGCAAAATGCGCAATCCATTCCCCAGAAGGGAAAGAGGCGAGGAGGAAAAAGGGGAAGGGGGAAGGTCAACCTCCCCAAGGTTCCCGCAACGGCCGCCATTACGGTCACTGTGCCGGAGGGCTCACCCGACACTCGGTTGGGTGATGTCATGGCCGAGGCTAGGAAGAGCATCAAACTCGCTGACCTCGGCATCGGTCCTGACACAGTGACCATCAAGAGATCAGCCAGCGGCGGAATGGTGCTGTCCGTCGCTGGCGAGGAATGCGGCGCTAAGGCCGATAACCTGGCGAAGCGTATGCGGGAAGTGCTCTCCCCCGTCTTTGCCGTGCACATCGCGCGGCCGTTAAAGACGGCGGAGATGAGGGTGCGCGACCTGGATGATGCCGTCACGCCGAAAGAAGTGGCTGAAGCTCTCGCAGTGGTAGGTGGCTGCCAGCCCGAAGAAGTCAAGGTGGGCGACATTCACCGCTCACCCATGTCCTTGGGCACCGTCTGGGTGCGGTGCCCACTGGAGGCAGCTAGAAAGGTGGCGTCTGCTTCGCGTGTCTGCGTGGGGTGGACGTCAGCTAGGGTTGAGGCATTGGCGGCACGGCCCTTGCAATGCTACCGATGCCTCGAGCTCGGGCATATGCGCCTCCGATGCACCCTACATGGGGGAGTCGACAGAAGTGACCGTTGCTTCACCTGTGGCGGCCAGGGCCACAAAGCGAGACAGTGCACGGCGCAGTCACCGAATTGTCCGCTATGTGCGGACTTCGGCCTTCCAGCAGAGCATAGGCTGGGCAGCAAACCATGCGCTGCCCAGAAAGGCAAAAGGGGGAAGCGAGCCCCCACTGCCCCTGCCAATAAGCAAGAGTTGATTGCGCTGGCGGCATCAGCCGCAAGCCCACCAGAGACAATGGAGGCCGAAAATTCACAGCCTTGAAGGTCCTTCAGGGCAACCTGAACCACTGCCGCAACGCGCAGAATCTACTGCTGCAGACTGTTGCGGAGTGGTCGGTTGCCTTGGTGGTAGTGGCGGAGCCCTACGGCGTCCAGGAACATCCTCGCTGGTTCAGGGACGCCGCGGACTCCGTCGCCGTTTATTGGGCTGTGGTAGACGGTGGGCCGCCTTGCTCCCTGCTGGATAGGGGGCACGGCTTTGTTGCGGTAGAATGGGGACCTCTGGCAGTAGTGGGCTGCTACATCTCCCCCAATGTGTCTCTCGCCGACTACGAGAGATACTTGGACGGGGTGGCGCGCAGCATTCGCTGTAAATGCTCACCCCGTCCAGTGCTCGTCCTGGGGGACTTCAACGCTCACTCTAGAGCTTGGGGCAACCACCGGGATGGGCCAAGGGGGAGGACTTTGCAAGACTGGGCGGCGTCACTTGACCTTCGATTGTTGAATCGGGGGTCCGTTAGCACCTGCGTTCGGTGGCAGGGGGAGTCTGTCGTGGATCTGACATGGGCGACTCCTTCTGTGGCCCGCATGGTATCGGGCTGGCGGGTGGCGGAGGAGGTGGTCACGTTGTCAGACCACCGCCACATAGTTTTCGATGTGGCCCTCCATCCGCTCGGCCCGAGCCGTCCAGGTCCTAGCCCACCGTCACGGCGTTGGGCCCTCACACAGCTCGACCGAGAGATGCTCGTCGCAGCTGCCAACGTCTTGGCGTGGTCAGAGGTCAACCAAGGGATCTTGCCCGATCCAGAAGAGGAAGCGTCCTGGTTTCGGGGGGCGATGACGTCGATTTGCGATGCATCTATGCCCCGAGCCCGGCGCTCACGGCGTACGGCGGTGTACTGGTGGTCGGAGGAGATCGCGCGGCTGCGCACGGTCTGCCTCGCATCCCGCCGCCAGTATACCAGAAGCCGACGCCGGCGCAGTGCTACAGCCGGAGAGACTGCCGAGGCGTATCGGACCTACCGGGCGGCCACTTTGACTCTCCAAAGCGCCATTCGCGAGGCGAAGGCTCGGTCCTGAAAAGAGCTCTTGGAAGGACTGGACAGGGATCCGTGGGGGAGACCCTACCGCATGGTAGTGGGCAAGTTGCGCCCGTGGGTCCCCCCGGTGACCGAAACAATGGCCCCGGATTTGCTGGAGGGAGTGCTCTCTACGCTCTTTCCGGCGGTCCGGGACTATCCCGGTCCTTCTGTACCGCCGATTGCCTTGGAATGGGATGAGGAATTGGCGGTTTCGGAAGGAGAGTTGGACCGAGCCGTTGGCCGCCTGAAGGCTCGCAACACCGCACCCGGCCCGGATGGCATCCCGGGTCGTGCGTGGGTGTATGCATTGCAGTCTCTTGGGGACCGCTTGAGGCGGCTGTTCACCAGTTGCCTCCGTAGTAGCGTGTTCCCGTCCGGCTGGAAGGAAGCCGGATTGGTTCTCTTGAAGAAGGAAGGAAGGGCTGCAGAGTCTCCCTCTGCATACCGTCCCATTTGCCTGCTCGACGAGGCTTCAAAGCTATTCGAAAGAATAATTGCCCGAAGACTCGTTGAGCACTTGTCGCGTGTTGGCCCCGACCTAGCCGACAGCCAGTATGGCTTCCGACAGCGGCGGTCCACTATCGACGCGATTCTTCGCGTCCGCTCGCTGTCGGAACAGGTAGTGTCCCGACGGGGTGGGGTGGCGTTGGCTGTCAGTCTTGACATAGTCAACGCCTTTAACTCTATCCCGTGGGGTGCGATTAGGGGGGCGCTAGTGCACCATCAGTGCCCCCCCTATCTGCAGGATATCATCGGGGCATATCTGCGCGACAGGCATGTTCGCTACGTGGGCAGGGACGGTAGCGTAAAGCGGAGGGAGATCACGTGCGGGGTTCCACAGGGGTCGGTTCTCGGTCCTCTCTTATGGAACCTCGCTTACGATGCGGTCCTGCGTGTCGTTCTCCCCGCTGGCGTCAGCTTAGTCTGCTACGCTGATGACACTCTTGTGTTGGCCAGCGGGGAGTCCTTCGAAGGAACCATCCGGCTTGCCGAGCAAGCGGTGGCAATTGTCGTGGCCGAAATCCACGCTCTGGGTTTGCGGATAGCGCCTCACAAAACCGAGGCGCTATGGTTCCACAAACTGCCGCGGAGCAGGGAGCCCCCCAGTTCGTGGATACGCGTTGGTGACGCGCAAATCAGGGTGGGCCGGTACATGAAGTACCTTGGGCTCATCCTGGACAGTCGTTGGGGCTTCGAGGAGCATTTCGAGCGTCTTGTCCCCCGGGTCGAAAGGATAGTAGGTGCCTTACACCGGCTGCTACCCAATCTCGGGGGACCGAGGGAAGAAGTTCGCCGCCTCTACGGGGGAGTCGTGCGGTCCGTGGCCCTCTACGGGGCGCCTGTTTGGTCGTCTCGGCTTTCGGGCGTCCAGCGCTGCAGAACCAAGATCCACGGTCTGCAGCGTAGAGCGGCTATACGGATCGCACGAGGATACCGAACAGTGTCCTTTGAGGCGGCAACTCTGTTGGCGCGCTTTCCGCCTTTTGATATCTTGGCGGAGATGGATGCGTGGGTGTATCACCAAACACGCTCCCTCCGCCAGAGCGGTGAAGGCGTGCCTTCAGGGGCGCTCGAAATATTGAGGCGGCAGGCTCGGCGGCGTGCCCTCGAGCTATGGCGCGAGCGGCTTATGCTGCCACAGTACGCGCAAAAGCGCGTCGTCGAGGCTGTCTTGCCGCTCTTCGGAGCCTGGCTCCAAAGGAGCGAGCGCGTCACATTCCGCCTGACGCAGGTATTCACCGGACACGGTTGTTTCGGTGCGTACTTGCACAGGATAGGACGCGAGGTCACGGCACAGTGCCACCACTGTGGAGACGATCAGGATACCGCACAGCACACGCTCGGAGAGTGCCCTGCGTGGACTGCCGAGCGGCGGATCCTGGTCGATCGGATCGGGCAAGATCTCTCTTTGCCAGCAGTAGTGTCGGCTATGCTGGCAGAGCATGAAAATTGGAGTGCTGTGGTCTCCTTCTGTGAGAACGTAATGCTCCAGAAGGAGGTCGCAGAGCGGGATCGGGAGAGGGCCGATCCCGCTCGGAGGAGGAGGACACGGGGCCGGGGTAACAACCGCCGCGGTGCCCGTGTCCAACACGCCTGAGCCCCCTGTCGTCTTGATATGGCGGGGGGCCTCGGGGGTCGCAAGCGCGCTTATTGGGAAATCTGCGTGCTTATACCGAGCGACCCCCGGGAAGACGGCGGTGCGCATGTGGTCATGTGCCGCTGTGTGCGCAGCACAGCGCATAGTGAGGCCTCGGGGGAATCTTTTACAATCCCCTCGAGAGATGCCTGGGGGGTGGCCTCTTTACAGTCGCCTTCCCTCCACTAGAGGGGATGACCACTTTACAGTCATCCCCTCCGAGATGTGCCTAAAGGCGTGGCACCAATGGGTGGCTCTAGATGGATATCTTTCGAGTTCCTGGAGCCTCCCTTCGGTGCCGACGATGATCACTCCGGTGGTTTTAGCCGGTAGGAGTCCGGCATGCCCCTTCGCCCTTTCCCGGGGTGAAGGAAGTACATGATGTATTTCCACCGGATCAATAAAAAAAAAAAAAAAAAAAAAAGGGTCGTGGGTTCGATTCCCACACGGAACAAATATTTGTATGATCTGCAGGTAGTTGTTCCGGGTCTGGGTGTATTGTATGTGGAATTCATGTCTGTAAACGCACCCACGACACAGGAGCAAACCTAGTGTCGGGCAAAGTTAAAAAAAAAAAAAACTTTTATCTGTGGAAAGTAGTATTCTTCCACCCGAAGTGGATTTTTGATTTGCGACAAATTTCGTCGCTCCTTCATAACCTCGTGCTTCCTGGGCTTTGGCTTATTTTTTCTGTTGATAGCGTATACATTGGAAGCTAAAAGGAGTTTTAACATATAAACATTGAAAAAGAGCAATATCTATCTTTTAGTTGACTTAAATATTCAGTATTGTATTAATAATATTATATCTATTATTTGCAAGAAATGGTATTTTTATCTCTTTTACCTTAAACTAACACCGTATTATCTTTCCAAAACAGCCTTGTCTTTACTTCAAAGTAAACGTCTTGTATACTTCCAGCAGCGAATTAAACGCGTAAATCTAGAGTATTTATTTATTGTATTTATGTATTATTATGTAAATTGATGTAGTTATACTATTTATTTATGTCAATACGTGTATTTTCTTGTATATATATTGATATCATTATATAAATCGTCATTCAGTACACCACAGACTATCTGAATTTCTATATTTCCCTACTTTTAAATCTATCCAAAGGTTGTCTGTAAAAGATCGCTTTTAGCGATAAGACCGCCCATTGTGCCACGCTAACTATTGTAAATAATCTTTCATATTATTTTGGTGTACAATAATTCTATTCTATTCTATAAACTCACAGGCATTCACTGTTGAATACAGGGGTGCAATTCTCTAAGCTCAAACATCCATACATCCTGAATACAGAATTGAAATGATTGTGATAACCCAATTTGGTATTCGCTAAGGGTGGTCATCATGGCTCACCGTCTGCAACATGTCCTTGAATAGCTTCAATCATGTCTTAGCGAATACCAAATTGGTTTTACACCGTTATTTCGATTTTATATTCAAGGATGTATGGATGTTTGAGCTTAAGGAATTGTACCCCTGGTCAGCATCGATCATATAGTATAAAGAACTATGTCGTATCCCTCAGTCGTGCGTTACAGGGTGAATAGGGAGCAGTTTATGCTTCAATAAATAAATGGCCAGCCGCATATTAACACGGAAGGAAGGTGAAAGCTATACTGATGTTCTGGGTTGTCCCCCCCCAGGAGTTCCTGTCCATCCTCAACGAGTACCGCACGGCGCTGCCGGCGCGGCTGGCGCACGTGGCGCCGCGGGCCGACTGCGGCGTGCGCGAGCGCGCGGGCGCGGCGCGGCGGCGCCACGCCGAGCTGTGTGCGCGCGCGCAGCGCCTGCAGGAGCGCCTGCGCGGCGCCGCTGACGTCACGCGCCACTACCACGACGCGCTGGCCAGGGCGGCCCGCTGGCTCGCCGAGGTGAGGCCTGCTGGGTTCGGTGGACTTTATTGACGGCACGGTTGCTGCAGTGGCTGATACAGTCGGCTGCTGCGCAGCGGGTCGCGGGTTCGATTCCCGCACGGAACAAATATTTATGCGATTTGCAGGTAGTTGTTCCGGGTCTGGGTGTATTGTGTGTGGAATTTGTGTCTGTAAACACACACACGACACAGGAGAAATACTAAAGTAAGGCAATGTTATTAAAAAAAATATAAGGTCTAGCTTTAATAATCCACGATATTTTGCATGGCTCCTTAATTTAATGCTATAAATGATGTAACTACCAAAAAAAATGAAGGATGTAAATGCATTTATTTAATTTTTGTGACGCTGACGCTGAAGTCACATTTGACGTTACGGACTACCTAATTCAGTCAGTCAGCCCTGCCCACCTTTTTTTACTTGATGCATGTGGATATTATTCCAAGTAAGAAAACTAGAAAAGTAATCAACTAATTGATTTAAATATTAACAATAAAATGAATAACAAAGAATAAATATACAATTGATTTATGTTTTAACAATATCTTTAGCATTCACGGCGGTACCATGCAAATTACCTGTGAACTAGTAAAGTAAGACCTTATATAACGAGTGTAAATGACATTGTAACGAAAACTGATACAATGGATTCAATACATTATTCTGGAACCAGCATTAAAATTTTACGTCGGTCTGTTCATGAATTCTCAAATTTTTTCCATTGTATTTAACTGATTTCAGTATAAAATAATTGGTTCCACCTATCCTAACGCTATTTTGAATAAAAACACAACAAACTATTATCACATAAAATTGCAATGTTAATAAAAACTAAATGGCTGTTGTTTTGCTGCTGTTCACGAATGAGGTCATCGCAGCAATCATTTAGCGTTGTGATCGCGTTGTTTACGATACACTGCGTGCTCAAAAATGATAAAACTGCAACCTATGATTTTCGAGATATGACTTTCCTATTTTTGCTATAGGCCTAAGTGTCTTTCCAAAGTTTTCAGTACGTCGTCACTTACACCTTATGTATTTTTATCGAATCACGACGAACCCAATTCTCAAAAACAGAGATTTCCCAAACTAGTTTGGACAAGAGGGGGTCTCTTTCCCAAAGTAAACTGATACCTCAGACCCCCCACAGCCAAATTACTGTAAAGATCCTATCGCTAGTTTTTTTCCTATTGATACAAAATACTTACCAATTCCTAATCCTCGTATTCCTACTAAAATATTAGTCATTCTTATAACAAGTAACACAACTTATACAGTATCTTGAAAGTTTCAAATACGAACTTGTGTTAATTAATAGGGGTCGATTTTTAGACCTTGTCGACCCTTGAAATCAGTTTTCGTTTATGTCGACCCCTGGAAAACCACTTTGCCACTATGGGAAAGTTGGGACCACTTTGGAAATCCCTGCTCTAAAAGTGACTGCCTTTTTTTTTAAAACAAGATGCACTCAAAAGATGCAAGATGGTTTTAAATGGCAGTCTCCCAAAAGGGGTAATAACAACTCTATCGGGGGATGTAAAGGGTCCTCTTTTGATAATGCGGAGTTACAACGAATAACATTCTCAACAGATATGTTACTGAGTACCAAGTCTAAAACTTTTGAATTGCTGTTCAATGTGGAGCTCTGTTAATATGTTTTGTTACAAAATCTGCGTGTTCCCTACATTTGCAATACAACTATTTTACTTAAATAAAATCATATGTTCCGTCCAGATCGAGCCGCAAGCCCGCTCAGTACTATCGGAGCCCGTTGGTGGAGAACCTCGCGCGGTCGAGTCGCAGCTCTCCAAGGCTAAGACGCTGCACAACGAAATCATTTCTCAAGGACGCCTCATTGATAATGTTAGAGATGTGAGTATTATACTTTGAAATATTGTGCATTTTATTTATATTAATGTTCATGTAAAAGTCGATAAATGTGGAAAAAAAATTGTTCTATATAAGCCCCGTTTTATTTGAGGACCAATGGGTTTCCCGAATGAATTTGTCACAATAGTATTTATTTAGTTACAGCCGTAATTTTGAGAATTTAAAAATAGAAGCTGTTATTAAAAATGGTGTTTGCATAATATGAAAAAACTCTCAATGAACTCGTTCTTCGTTTTCTTTTCGAGAGAGAGGGGCGAAGAGTATTTGACTCTTACCAACTTACTCTTACCGTGTGGTGTCCGGATCAAGAATATAGCACCACTCCATCTCCCCCGTGGAGGTCGTAAAAGGCGACTAAGGGACTCTAAATCAGAGGGACGGGCAGCAGCGTCCTTTCTATGGAACAGTAGCCATTCTACGCTCACCAACCCGCCTGCCAAGCGTGGCGAGTACTAGCAAATTCCCCCCAATATGATAACACAGTTGTCGAAATCTATAGGGGAGGCCTTTGTTCAATAGTGGACGTTGTATGGCCGATATGATGATGACCAGCGAAAACTATGCTGGTCATCTTCCACACGAAGCGTCCAGGATCGTGAATAAACGCTCCGCAGAGTCAGATAACCCTACCGACTATGACTACCCAACAAGCGCGACAACACATAAAAAAGTTTCTTGTCCGTTGTTTCCCAAGAAAACACAATTCTAACAAATCAATTGTTTCCAGGCTTGCGAGCAGCTCGTCAAATCACTTGAAGGCAATCTTACTCCATCTGAGATCCGTCAACTGGAAGTTCCGGTTCTAGACCTGACTTCCCGGTACAAGGACGTCACTGATGCAGTGGGATCCCGCTGCTCGGAGTTGGAAGCAGCGTTACTGCAGTGCCAAGGACTGCAGGACGCAGCTGAGACGCAGGCACACTGGGTCGGACAGGCTGAGAGTTTGTTCAAGTTAGTATCAGATATATATATATATATACTAGCTGGGACCCGAGTTTCACCCGCGTTTAATTTAAAATAAATTTACAGTACTTCGACATAGACGCTTGGCATAGAATGTATATACATTGGATTTCAAGGGTATTTTTTGCGTGGTACCTTAATTATTTTTCTAAAATAAAAGTAGCCTAAGTTATTCCTGATAACATCAGCTATTTGCCAGTGAAAGTCCCGACAAAATAGGACCAGCCGTTTCGGAGATTACCCGGAACAAACAGGCAGACAGACAAACAGACAAAAAATTAAATATTGTTTTTTGTTATGTGTACCGTATATACTTTCATATCCATTTAGTAAAAAGCTGTTATTTTGACACTACAAACAGACGCTTCAATTTTATTTATTTGTATAGATGTAGATCAGAGTATAAGATTTAGGGGAAATACCCTACCGACATAGTTCTGGAATTTTGGATTAGATATACTATGTACTCGTAGCTTTGCATAGAGAACCTAAATTGGTAGGAACATTGACATTGTCATGTCTTCTAGAATCTAGAAACAGGAATTGATAGGAATGTATAGTTGTGACGGTTAGCAAACAAATAAGTCGTAAAGGTTGACTCTTATCCTATTTCAACATTTTATTGACATCACGACTACCGTAGGGGCTAAGCGATTAGCTTTCTGCGCTACATGTAGCGGGTTCGATCCCCACACGCAACAAATATTTGTATGATCTGCCGCCTATATATATATACTTGAAACTTCTGTGACTATTTTATGATGTACAAGAAAGAGTATATCAATAAAAAAATAGTTGTTCCGGGTCTGGGTGTATTGTATGTGGAATTCATGTATGTAAACGCACCCACGACACAGGAGAAATCCTAGTGTGGGGCAACAAAAGAAAAAAGAAAGAAAGAAAATTAAGTGTAGCAACTGCCATTCAAAGTCACTTTCTTCAGTACTTATTTTCTTTCCCAGGAGTCAACAAAAGCCCGCATCGCTGATCCGCGAGCGCCTTGATGAACAAGTCCGTGAGCAACGCATCGCTATCGCCGAGCTCGAGGCCCGCAGGCCGACACTGGCCAAGCTGCTGGCTAACGCGAGAGACGCCGCCCTCACGCCCTCCAACGCAAGGATCGCGAAGAAGTTGGAGCAGAGAGCCGAGGACATTTATGTCAGGTATGTAATATGATGATGATGCAAAAACCCGTTGGATAAGGGTGGTATATAGCCGCTCATTGCTATTTCAGTTTACTAATCTTTTTAGCTATGTCGGTAACTTTTTTACGGATCTCCTCATTTCTGATTCGTTCTCATAGAGAAATACCAAGCATAGCTCAGCGAGCTAAGGAAAACATTTATATATGTACTTAATTCAATGAATTCTGTCCAGATACGAGAAACTGGTGGAGCGTTCATCTAAGCGCAGCGAGTTCTTGGACGAGGTTTCGTCTGCGCTTGCGCAGTTCGCGTCGCAGGCCAGCGCGCTGGGCGCGGCGCAGGCGCAGCTGCAGGAGCAGGCCGAGCCGCGCCTGCTGGCGCGCCTGCCCGCGCCGGACCTGGCCGCGCGCCTGCTGCAGCTGGCGCTCTACAGGTACGCTACAACTATCTAATATACGACATTTTTGTGCCATTCTACTAGCGCCACAATGTTCGAACGCTATATAATTTGATGGAACGAGGCTGAGACCGCAGCATTGTACGAGTTATTGAACTTAGATAACAGCCCTAGAAATAGCCCTACAATACATTTTTAAGAATTTCCGGCGTATATAATCTGCGAAAATAATCGTTCTACAAAAGGACGGACATAGTTACAAATATCTAATGAGAAACATGAATTATTTTAACCAATATGTTTTTTAATTTTCATATTAAATTCAATTGTAATCAATCAACTCGGCCTATCGCAGTTCACTGATGGACCTCCCCAAATGTTGCCACCCCTAAGATCATTTTGATTAAATACAAATATCCCAGCCTTTGCCTTTAATCTTTTAGTCGCCTTGTACGACATCAACGGCAGGAGCTATATTCATAATCCGGAAACCACACGGATATAGATTTTTCTCTAATACTATGTATCTTATTTTACTTCAATTACAGAGACAAACAAATGCCGCTGTTGGAGGAATGCCTGCACAACGGCAAACAGCTGATCGCGAGGAAGGACGTCACCGACACACACGTGATTCGTGACAAAATGAAGGTGTGAACCAAACTTTTTACTTTAGTACCGCTTTTTATCGACTTTTGTCTCCTCTATACTAGCGTTTTTATGGCCCGTTGAAATGTCAACTTGTAAAGAAACATTACAAATTATAAATACTTAGTTGGGCATATCGATGACAACTTCTCTGTATTTTTTTTATACAACTTGGTTACGAGACGAGCAAGTCATTCGCCTTAATTAGAATGCTACCCAAGACTAGGGCTTGCGGGGCATCACACTCCCTCGAGAAGTAAGGATAGTCTCTTATACCCAGTAATTTCACTAGCTACAGTGCCCTTCTAACCGGAGCACAGTAATGTCTAAAGTTTAAACACTACTGCTTAGCCGCGAATATCTGGCACTGTAGTAGTACCTACCTAGCCGGCCCTTGCAATAAAACCAGTAAATTATTTGATACTGTTAGCCTCGAAAATTTACTACCAAAAATTTACTTTTATGAGTGGTTCAGAGTATGCTACAAATAATACATAAAAGAAAACCGTGAACTAAATTACCATACTACAATCGATTTACGTATTCCATTTCGTAAATGGCACAAATCTATAAAAAATAATCTTCTAAACTATTGTTTACTTTTTTGCACACTCTACTGGTCACGGTATTAATAATGCATGATTTGCTAAAGTGGTTTCTCATTTTAAATGCTTAATTAATATAAAATATTTTATTTGCATTCTTTGATAACTATCATATGATACATGGATGAAAAAATATTGAACAAGTCTTCTTAGTTGTGAACACTTTCCGAAACCATTAACTTTAAGAACGATGTATCTAATCATATTTCCATTTCAGGCCCTAGAGAACGAATGGCGCGATTTCAACGCGACACTAGAAGAGAAGCAGAAGCTGTCCAAGCAGAGAGCTGACCAACTCAACCAGTACGAGTCGCTCAAGATACAAGTGAGTTAAATGCATAATATATTATAATTTATCTTTTATGTGTAATAGTTTTAAATTAAGAAAATCCTTTACCCTTAGTTGAATTGGAATAGCTCAAACCAAGCTTTTTTTAAATGGCTTTGACAAACATATGTACGGACCGACAGTGAGGAGATTCATCATTTCGGCCGAGTGACGTCCACTGCTGGACACATACCTCCCCCAAAGATCACCACAACGACCGAAACGGTGTGTTGTGGGCGCATTGGGGGGGTTTGCCATAATTGCCACGCTTGGCAGACCGGTTGGCAATCGCAGTTGAGTTGTTAATGTACTCAAAGGACGCTGCTGCTCATCCTCTGGCTAATCCCTTAGTCGACTTTTACGACACCCACGGGAAGAGATGGGGTGGTGGTATTCTGAGTCGGCACCACACGGCAACAACGGAGGAGATTCCATTAGTATAAAGATCTGCCAATTTTTTAACGGAACACAAAAAATATTGCATGTTGCTGTTCCCATAATTATGTCTAAATTCATTTATTCTACAGGTTTTGGACTGGCTCCAATCTGTGGAGAACCGTGTGGGCCGCTTGCAGCCCGTTGCAGTAGACCTGGACGTCATCAAACATCAGCAGGACGAACTCAGACCCTTGGCTAAAGACTATAGGGATTTCTCTATTACTATCGATAAGGTAAGTCAAGAAACAACAGAAAAAACTTATCGAATTTCGTATCAAAGACTTGATACTACGATACGACTTCTAGTAAAAAAAATTCAAAAGTCATTCTATTCCTACTTTTAGTCGAATTTTACGACACCCACGGGAGGACATGGGGAGGTGGTAAACGAAGCCGGCACCACACGGTTGAAAAGAAAATTATGACATTTGACTTATCGGATTTTTATTTTTATTCACGTTGAACGAGACAGTTTTCGTGGGATAACACCATCGATACTGGGTGGCACCGTTTGCTCCGAATAGTTCATGAAATATAACATTGTCTTAAAATAATGCTTCTTTATCAGGTGAACGAGGCGGGCGCGGTGTACGAAGCGTTGACCCGCGGCGACCGAGCTGACAGCCCGCACCGGAAGAGGCAGATGTACAGCCCCACCAAACGACAGACGCCTAGTGAGTATACTACCTTAATTTTGAAGTCTTTCAATTAAAGAATGGGATTGAAAATTTGTAATTAAGTAGGTATTTTTTTATATAATACTTTACGGGTTTATTTGGTTATATTTATATTGTTTTTTTTTTCTGACGTTTGTTTTTTATGTTTTTTCAATGAGAAATAAGTAATTAGATCGTCTATTCAACATCTAACTATATGTTACCTTTTATTGGTGCCAGTAACAACTATAGACATTTGCTGTATTAAATATTTTAAATAATTACTTACGCCGTAAGACTAAACTTGCTGGAGAAAATATCACTTTTATTTCAAAACAGAATCGAAATCTCTTTCAGAACCAAAACTTTCCTGAAAGGGCTAGAAATTAATCGCCTATAATTATATAATAAATAAAACAAGAAAATTCTACAATTTCTTTTCAATAAACTGGTTCTCCCTAAAACAAGAATGAAGAAACATATTTTATTTGATTTCCATACCAGCACATGCCCCATATAGACGACAATATAGTGTGAGCGAGAGGCAAACAGAAGTGCCGCCATTTTCAATCATATTCTTTAAATTGACCGTCGAGTTATACAATCTAAACAGTATAAGGATATATTACACCAATTAGGTGAACTGCTTTTATATATTTTGTTGAAAATGTATAACATGTGTTATTTCAATTCCTTCCTACCGAAATATGAACTTCTTGGATTATTTCCTCCACTTCTTCCGCCCCGGGGAGAGAGGAATGAAACTACCTGGGTGGTCTTGTTGGACACCGAAGGCTGGTTTCGAGATCTTCAGAACGCGGCCCACTGGTGTCACACCTATAGGCACATCTCGGAGGGGTGACTGTAAAGAGGTCACCCCTCTAACGTAGGGAAGGCGACTGTAATGAGGCTGCCACCCTTAGCCCACTGTCCCTGAGGTACATCTAAGAGCGGATTGTAAAGGGACCCCCAGAAGAATTTGTACCCAGAATTTCACTGTGGCTCTCTCTAGAGCGTTAAGAACCAATGATTCAGTAACAAAATACTCACCTACATTTGACCAATTTAAGGAAAATTTCTGTGGAAACAAGCATCTGATCGTAACCAATCTTACTGTATCATCTGTTGTTCCAGGTCGCACGCTGGACGGTCGCTCGCCATCTCCCAACAAAGGCCACGGTCTGGTCAGTCCCGGCTCTACGCATTCCACATCCAGCGGATTCTCGTCACGACGATCTAGCCAGGACGGTTTCCACCTTGAAGGTAAGACGTATATTTATAAATTTAATTGTTTTTATAATCTATCAAGAAATGTTGTCATTTCTATGAAAAAAAACCACGTAAATTATTATTAATTTTGAGCACCCGATATAAAATGAATAATGATCACGGAAGACATGCCGTAAGTGATAATTTAAATGTTA
Organism: Diloba caeruleocephala; assembly: GCA_947459985.1. NCBI lineage: Eukaryota > Metazoa > Arthropoda > Insecta > Lepidoptera > Noctuidae > Diloba > Diloba caeruleocephala. The sequence continues at coordinate 4,686,558 of OX381627.1, read as the reverse complement.
TGCTAAACTGTGCAAGTTATAAAACGAATAAAAATACGCTTTTAATGAAATATGGACAATAAATTACTTTTTTAAATAAAATATAAGCGTGATTTGTTATCTAATTATATTCACATAATTAATCAATCTTTGATGTTGGGCATACGAGGCGTTTATGTTACATAAAAAATGGTTAAATGTGTGTTTTTTATTTGTAGCAAATATTCAGAGTGCCATTAATTTACGGAAATAGGAATAACATTTAATAAAGGTTTGATTAAATGGCATAAATAATTTAAAATGATAATAATTTTTATACGGTTTAAAATGTATTTTCATATAAAGACCAAAAATTTTTAAAATCAATGACTAGTAATTGATTTTAATATGCACGTTTTATTTATCTTTGGCGGCCAACTTCATATTGTGAAATTTCGTGATGGTAAGCTCGGGCTCACATATTTTTCAACGCGCTAATATAATGTATAACTTAAAAAAACATTGCCTGTGTGGTGTACAATAAAGAGTACATTAAATAAATCTCCATACTAAACATTTTTCATTCCTTCGACAGAACTATCTCCAGTCCAGCAACAGCTGTCTGAGATCAACAACCGCTACAGTCTGCTTGGCACCAAGCTGGCGGACCGAACGGCTGAACTGGACGCCATCAGGGAAGAGCTGCGCAAGCACCTGGACAGCTTGAAGGCGCTTAACACTTTCTTGGACAAGGTTTGAATTGCTTTTACATTAAAATTTCTAACCCCTCCAAACATTGCGCTCCTGTTTCTCCTGTAGTTTATTACCCTTTATCGGTAGGATCTCAAACTTCAAATGACACACTGACTGTAGCGGTCTGTCATTTGATTGGTCGAATCGATCTTCCTACCATATCTGTATGATCCAGAATTTGGGTTACTAAGCTCAGATGAACTGTCATTTGACCTTAGTAACCCAATTACGTACAGAGCTATTGAGCTCTGTATGAAATATTTACAGCATGGGGATAGACTGGAAGCTAACCGTGAGGCTAGGTTGATGAAGCCACAAGAATGATTACCATCTTCACTTGGTTGATATCCTGATTTATCGCACTCAACGCTTCCCTCAACCTTCATTATACGCACAGCCAAAGTGTTGGAACTCCCTGCCAAAACCATTTGTAACCCGAACGAAAACAAAACCTTCAAAGATATCTAAAGTAATATTTTGGAATCAATCTCAGAATCAGATATGGACTCATTTATTAATGAAAAACAAAAAACATGAATAGACACTACGAACAATGAAATGTTTTTAAAGCCAGTGTCAATATCCCAATTTTCACACAATCTCCTTCTCTCAATAGGTCCAAAGACAGCTGCCCAAGGAGTCGGTGCCCAACACTAAGGAGGAAGCCGACAAGACCATCAAACAGGCGCGAGCAGTTCTTGAAGAGATGTATGAGAAGCAGAGCATCTTAGACTCTACCAAGACACAGGTAACCCATACATTTTGAAGTTTTCAAATGAGAAAGGCAATTCAATGAACTCAGTTATCGAAAACACTATTCAACTTAGTCGATAGCATAGCATAGCGGATATATATAATTTTTGTTTTTATGCAATTTGATCTGTATTCCAGAAGATATAGGACTGTTTTTGAAAAAAACAAAACGCGAGGAGTCTTCTTTCATGATAAATCTCTACAAATATAGAAATAATAAATAAATTGTGTATAAGCCACAAAACATCATATCATATCGGCCATTTATACGTCCACTGCTGAACAAAGGCCACCCCCATAGATTTTCACAACTGTGTCATTATTTTGGGGGTATTTGCCAATACTCACCACGCTTGGCAGGCGGGTTGGTGAGCGCAGTATGGCTACCGTTTCACAGAAAAGACGCTGCTGCCCATCCCTCTGTTTTAGATTCCCTTAGTCGCCTTTTACGACATCCACGGGATATGGAGTGGTGCTATATTCTTAATCCGGACACCACACGGAAAGCCACAAAACAATACACTATTATAGCTAAGATACATTATATACAAAAAAATGGGCTTTAATGCACAACATAGTATGTGCTCACAGGACTATATTACCTAAAGAACCATAGATATAGGTATGTACACATCAGACCTGAGCTCGGAGTGATAATATTTTGCGTATAAAAAGCGCAACTCGCTATGCTGCTGATATAGCACTGATTTTCAGCGGAAATAAATTGCATAGTTTAGACATCTCCTAAGTATGTATATGTTTGTGTGTCAGGTTCGCGAGCTTCTCAAGCGCAAACAAAGCGTTCTCGGAGCCGACAGACTGCACGATGAGATGGAAGACGTCTCCTCAAGGTGGAAGGCGCTACATGACGCTTTCAAGGACAAGTTAGTATTATCATTAATTTTCTATTGTGTAAGGTCACATTTCATTTACTCGTTTTTCGTTACTTGCGTCGGATTGTTGAGAGCTTGGATATTTTTTTACTAAGTTGGACCATATTCAAACACGCTGGAGAGTAAATAAATAATAGCATCAGATTCAAACAAAAACTATTCTCGATTACTCAGTTTCTCGGCATCGATACCTCGGCCCTTGATTTCTCCGATATATATTTGACTTTTTTTTTTTGTAATTTAGGATCCGTCTAATGGAAGAGATGAAGGACTTCCACGATACGCATACAAGTCTTGCTCAATGGCTGAGCGCTAAGGACCGCATGATGACAGCCCTCGGGCCCATCTCTTCCGATTCCAGGATGGTGCAGACTCAAGTGCAGCAGGTAAATATGATATCTTAAACACTTACAGTCCACTGCTGTACAAAAACCTCGTCTGAACTCCCTAGAATCAAACCCTAAAGTCGGACCTCTTGCAACATTGGCGCTAATGGCCATCATTGAGCGGTAGTTGGTTTGCGCCGCGTGGTGCCGGCTCAGAGTACCACCACCCCATCTACTCCCTTGGGTGTCGTAAAGTCGACTAAGGGATTAGCCGGAGGATGGGCAGCAGCGTCCTTCGAGAACATTAAGAACTCAACTGCGATCGCTAACCCGTCTGCCAAGCGTGGCGATTATGGCAAAACCCTCCAATAAGCCCACAATACACCTATGTCGGTCGTTGTGCTGATCTTTGGGGGAGGCTTGTGTCCAGCAGTGGACTTTATTCAGCCGAAATGATGAAGCGGTAGTTAATAGGTTATCCTGCTATAATCATATGAGCAGACGAGGACCCCCTCGAACTAACCCTAGTTAACGCGTTATACTTGCCTAGCTTTGTCACTAGATAATGACCACCTCTATAATTTAATCTCTGTTAAAGTAAGCTGCTATATTTTTTAAATCTTTGTCCTATAATTTGTTTGTCAATTGCATTACCAAATCTGTGTATCCCACCCCTCAGGTGCAAGTCCTCCGCGAGGAGTTCCGTGGGCAGCAGCCTCAATTGACGCACTTGGAAGAAGTAGGCGCTGCGGCACTGGACCGGCTGGAACCAGGCTCACCAGACGCTAACAAGCTCAGACAGAAGGTCACCGACCTGCAGGATAGGTGGAATGAGCTGCTTAGCAAGTGAGTGTAAATTCTAATTTACTATAAACTTTAAATAACCTTGTTGTAGAATATAGTAGGCTGATGTGGAAATAAACTGAAGTAAATTATAGTGGCCGTGTGGTGCCGGCTCAGAATGCCACCACCCCATCTCCTCCCATGGGTGTCGTAAAAGTCGACTAAGGGATTAGTCGGAGGATGGGCAGCAGCGTCCTTCGAGTACATTAACAACCCAACTGCGATCGCCAACCCGCCTTCCAAGCGTGGCGATTATGGCAAAACCCCCCAATGAGCTCAGAACACATCCATATCGGTGGTTGTGATGATCTTTGGGGGAGGCCTGTGTCCAGTGGACTTCATTAGGCCGAAATGATGATGAAATTATAGTGTGACAACGTACTGAAACCTTTGGGAAGAAGTTACGCATAAGCCTATAATAAAAATAGGAAGGCCATTAGAAATAAAAGATTAAAGTATTTGTCATTTTAAGCACGCAATGTATCGTAACAACACAATTAAAACTCTACATGATTGTTTTACTATTATATGAAGAAAACCACATGTTTTTGTGATGGTTGTTTTAATAATGAATATGTTTTGTTTTATGTAGACTTGAGAAACGTGCAGAAAGTCTCGGCGCAGCTGCCGATACGTCGCGAGAGTTCGATGCAGGATTAACGCGACTAAGGGATGCGCTTCAGACTATCAGCGACAAGCTGGACGATGTGGCCATGGAGAATGAGCCCGAAGAACAGCTGAGGAAAATTGAGGTATGAACGATTGATGGTAGGGGTAGTAAGGGCGTAATGGTAGGTATTTTTATTTGTTGAATATAATTTTTTTTTAAATCTTATTTAACAGAACTAAAGGTCTGCCCTACCAAAAATCTATTTAGTTAAATGCTTGGACTATACGTTGAAAATGAGTTTTTTTATAAAAATTAAAGTAATTAAAGAATTATTTTGCTATAGTATGACACACATACACATAACATAAAAACAAAATTATAATTGTTTTAAAGTATAAATATAAAATAAAACAACAAAATTAGGAAGACATGCGTTACATCCTTGCAAAATGGTTATTGCGCAGCATACTCCTGTGTACATAACCACAGCTGTGGCACTATGGCGCTGATTTTCAGCGACAACCTCGATGCGGCAGTATGAAATAATATAAATAAATGAAGAGTATGTTGTCCCCAGAACCTAGAGCGCCTGTTGGAGGGCCAGCGACCACTGCTGGCGGACCTGGAGGCGGCTGGCGACGCGCTGGCGGGCGTGCTGGACCCCGCGGCGCGCCAGGACATCGCGCACAAGCTGGGCGCCGCCGCGCGCCAGTACGACGGCCTGCAGCGCAAGCTGGACCACCGCAAGGCCGAGGTCGAGGCCGCGCTCAAGTGAGGACCCCGCGACGCTCTTTGCATTAACTCTGTCCCAAAACAGGACTTCATATAGTAATCTGTTTTTCACCCCCGTGGAAGTCCTCATGTACTTCCTCCACCCCGGGGAGGGCCGAGGAACATGTTGATCTTTTACCGAATGAAAAGCCGAAAATTAGACGTGTTAATTCCCTGGCAATATTTAAAAGACTATTTAAAGAATACTATCATTCTCTGTAATGTCGTACATCCATCTCTCTGTTTATTTTAATTTTATATGTACCTGCATATTATATATTTATACATATATATCATGTTTAAGTATGTGTTATGTTATAATTATTGTTACACCGTGAACTACCTCTTTCTTTTTTACTTTTTACTAATCTGTCCATCCCAAGGTTGTCTGGAAGAAATTGCCAAGTGCGATAAGACCGGCCTTTGTACATGTCATTTTATGTATTCGATTTTTTATTTTTTATTGTCTGGTGTACAATAGAGAGTATTGTATTGAAGCCACCAAGAATCTCGAGAATAAATGCTCTTTCTGCCGATTACGGCCACGCCCAGGGTGACTGTAAAGACACTCCCTCTATTGGAAGGCAGGCGAATGTAGAAAGGCTGAGAGGATGCCCCTCGAAGCTGTGCTGTGCTTCGTACTGCGGCTACGCACACGGTGGCCCGTGACCACATGCGTGCCGTCGTCATCCCATGGGTTGTTTGGGATAAATACGCTGAATCCCCCCTAAATGAGGCTGCCGAGGCCACCATTATAGCACAGCACAGAAAATTTCAAAAACTTTGCATATAGTTTAGCTAACATAATTACATTGTATTTACATACCTTGATTCCTTGAACATTCAACATGTGAATGATTTTAATTAACACAATACAATATTTTTTTATCACAGGGATGGTCGTAACTTAGAAGAAAACATTGCCCGCACTCTCGGCTGGCTCCAGACCGAACTTAACGCGCTACCATCTCGCCTGCAAGTATCTGCCGAAGCCAGCAAGTTGCAGCAGCAGCTCGAAAGACACGAACCGCTGTACAGGGACCTCACGCAGCGAGAACACGAAATCATCATGCTGCTAGACAAAGGTTAGTGTTTATCTAATCACTGAGACTGTTGCTGAAAATCAGCGCTGTTGGCTCAGCCTGATGCCACAGCATTCAACTAAGCAATGACCTATGTTTTGAGCTTATATGACGCACAATTTTCACTTAAGATCGTAAATTACGTAATCGTTCACGGCATTGATAACGTCCAAAGATAATATTCTCCAACCATAGACAAGAAGTTTTCTATAGTAATATTTAGCCTGGATTCCTAGTCCTTTGGATTTTTAATAGTAATGTGTTGTTGCAAGCGCGAATACGCGTTTGGTGTCATGTAGTGTTAGTTTTTAAGCGTTTAGTCATTAGTGTTAAGATTTTAATCGTATAGTTAGTCATGCCATTATAATATGTCAAAAATTATGACCTCTATGTATATATTTGGGGCGTCGACGTTTGTCGCAAAAATAAATTAATTTTCCTTCTTTCTTTTCTTTTATCTGCGAGTTTTAGGATTGAACTCCGTAAAGTTTCCGGCAAAGAATAGACCATTCCGCAACTGAACGATTAGCGATCAGTGAGTGCAATTGGCTATTAGCTCTTCAAGCCGTCAGTCAGTAGTCTATCAGAAGCCCTAGGAAAATGTAATGTGAAAAAAAAAGTAAATCCGAGTAATAGTTCAATCTGGTCCAGTCCATCTTTGTGGAAGTATAGGTCTCCCCAAGGATTCCTACTCGTTAGAATACACTTGATCTTTAAATGATTCCTCATTCTTATTTTTCTTACGCACCAGGTCGTGAGATGGAGAAGAAGCCAGCACACCAAGGGTTGCGGAAAGACCTTGACAGGATCCAAACGCAGTGGGACAAGCTCAAGCGGGAAACAGTCGATAGGTACACCAGGCTGCAGACAGCTATGGTGAGAGAATGAATGTTTATTATTACCATTTCGAATTTTCCTACTGTAATATTCGGATTCAGCGAATGAGGTACCAAATTGTAATCTAGTTTTTTCAGAGGGAAGGTAGAACAAAAACGTCTGTGTGTACACTAATATACGCGATTTAGAAGCTATACTCAATAAACAAGCTATGAAATATATGTCTGTAAACTGTACCCACAAGACGGGTGAAATCCTAGAGTGGGGAAACATAAAAAAAACTAATATGGCACGAGTACAATTTCTTTTCCAACCTGTAGAAAAAAACATAAAATCGGCAGATCCCCGCTCATCGCACAACTAATTTGAGTTCTGGGTTTCAACAGGAGCACTGCCGCAAATTCCACAAGGCACAGGAGTCGTTCGTCCCCTGGCTCTCGGACTTAGAAGACCGCCTGGCTAAGCTGCCCGCTACCGCCTTCACTAAGAAGGAGGTGGAGAAGCACCTTAAAGAGCTACAGCAGATCAGAAATGATATCTGGAAGAGGTGAGTTGATTTTATTGTGATACATGCCTGTGCTCGAAAGGGAAGGCAGTTCTTGGACGACTTGAATTACGAAGAAAACTCGGAATTTTCATTACTCTTCGTTTTAACAAAGTTTCCATTTCTTACTGATCGGATATCGTAATATAGAAGCAAAACTGTTAGTTGACCTTGGGTTAAATTGGGAAGGCTTACCACAAGGTTCTGTTTTAAGCCCTCTTAAAGTGTGTTCAGGTTTAGGTTAACCAATAAACAAATATCTCTCGAGGAGGAAACATTATTTTCCTCATTCTATCTAGGAATATGTGTGTCTTAAAATATAACTTGTTTCTCGAAGTCTTATATCGATAATTCGACTATTCTCGATAAGATTCCCAATAACAAAAAAATCGGTCAATACGGTTATTGAGCTTGTTAAATAGCATACGACGATATATTCAAATCACATCTGATCTAAATCTCACCTCAGCACATCAGGCTCTTTCAATAGTCCAGGAAAATAAACACTCGAGTCCAGAGGAAAATTCTCTTTTTCTCCATCCATCTGTTTTCTAGACTTAAGTTCCTACTATCTCTAGGTCTGGCGAGTATGAGAACAACAAGACTCTGGGAGAGACGTTCATCTCATCATGTGACATTGATCAAGAGGTGGTGAGGAAGCTGCTTGACAACATTAAGGAGCGCTGGGACAAGATTAACAACGGTATGTGTTATTTTAATTGCTGTTTTATTTCATATGGCACTGTGTCATGTTTCAGTGAATATACCTCAATACAAGGCATTCCATCTGCAAATAGTAACGACTTTTTATGGTAACCGCCGAACCTCTGAAGGTCATAAAAAACGACTAAGGAACTCTAAACCCGGGGATGGGCAGCAGCGCCCCATCTGTAAAACAGTTGCCATACTGTGCTTAGCCCGCGGTTTCGCCGCCTGCCAAGCGTGGTTATCATCATCATCATATCAGCCAAAGGACGTCCACAGCTGAACCAAGGCCTTCCGCATAGATTTTCACAACGACCGGTTACATGCCGCCCGTATCCAAAGCGTGGTCAGTACCGGCAAATTCCCCCAAAATGACGACACAATAGTGCGAGGGAATGATGACGAACCTGTGAAGGTCATAACACTCATTACAAACCAAATTAAGATGACCCACCGATACGATTCGACTGACATATTTAGCATATTTTTCTGTCCCTTTCCCACAAGCAAATGTTTTCATAAGAAAACACGGTCAAGGATAATCGTGCGCAGCTTAGGACCTCAACTGGTTAAGTGTGAAGTTACCATTACATATATAGCTGCTGCTTCCTATAATCCTCATAAATCCATAGTGTCTTCCCCGTTCTTAAAATTGTCCTTTTCGGAAACAAAACCCTAATACTTTTTACTATCAACAGAGGTGCTCCAACAAGTGGAGTTCCTAGAAACAACAGCCCGCAAGCTGGGCGAGTTCGCGGAACGTGTGCGCGCCGTCGACACGCCGCTGCAGCGATGCGAAGAGAGGCTGCAGGAAGCGCTGGCTGCCACTCCTGCGCAGGCCGCCGAGGCAGTCGCCAGGCTGGCGGACCAGATACATGCGCTCAGGGCACCGCTGCAGGTAAACAAGCGTTTGTATTTTGAAGGGTTTGTAAAAATCGAGATAAACTCAGGATATAGAGTTTCTTGCCGGCTCTTCATAGGATTAACCAATGAGAACTGTGAAACTGTGATGTTAGATAAGTGCCAGAATCGGTAAATTTGAATTAAAAATAAAATTACTGTCGTAAGGGGGTTTGTAAATATGAATGAGTGCTGTAATATTTTGTCCTGCGATGGCTTACTGTTGAGGATCGGCGCCAACAAACAATGCATACAATGTTCTTTTCTTTCTCCTGTTTGTTACGGAGAGAAGTGGAACCTATCTTCTTTCCTACCCTTCCTTAGTCAATGAGTTCTGATTTATTTCGCTCCGGGTTCCAAGAAAGTTATTAATTTCCCTGAGACATCAAGCTACTTTGATGTGTTTTTCCTGCGGAGGCTATTGAAGATACTGGCTCACTGGAATTTCATTGAAAGGGAAAGTGAGGCAGGATATATTCATAAAAACCTATCATATCATAATTCTCCCAAACAGAACATCAACGTTGCCGCCGATGACATAGTGACCCTCGCTCTGGAATGCAGCGGCCGCGACGCAGCCGCTCGTGCTAAGAACGTTCTAGAGGAACAGGCGCATGCGCTCGCTGAGCGCCTGGACGACCTGGAGGCGAGGGCTGGAGAGGCAAAGGGAAGGCTAGCTGGCGCTGCTGCTGCTATGACGCTCTTCCAGGTATTACAAGTTCCCTTGCATTTAACAAAGATTTGTCATTAGTCATAATAGACTACGAGTATAATTATAGTACTACCCTATCTATGATAGTACTTGGAAAAGCCAATATCCTTATTTTGTGATTATAAGTCTTAAAATGACCTGAAACTTCTCTAGGATACACAAAAAATCTAAATATTAAATTCCAGTCGGCTACATATCAAGCTTTAAATTTCCAGTATAAGCTGATCTCGCATTGTATAGGCTTTCCTTACATTGAGAGAACAGCTTACACTGGAAGTTATAGCTTGATGTATAGCCGTGTAGAATAGAATAGAATATAACTTTATTGTACACCAAAATAATATAAAGGATTATTTACAATAGTTAGCGTGGCACAATGAGCGGTCTTATCGCTAAAAGCGATCTTTTACAGACAACCTTTGGATGGATTTAAAAGTAGGGAAATAAAGAAATACTGAGTGTATACTGAGATTTCAGTACGACCTTTTTAGTATACATTACTTGTGGATACTGTTATCTCACTTACTTATACAACATGTCGCGATCCACCAAGGTGATATATAAAATTTTCTAAATTCATTATTTAAAAAAGTGATCAAATGAGCTTTTTGTAACTGACCACGGCCACACCAGTCACTTCACACCATGCATTATAACGTGCGACGTGTTTATATAAGCTATAATGTAGACCGTTTTCGTTTTCGCGATTTGTTGCATATAGTATATACGTACGCTCTTTTTTGATCGAACATAGTTTTCAGGTCAATATTGTATAATCACTAACATATAAGACATAACTCCTGCTCTGAAGGTAGCGTAACTCAACTAAATCATTTTCTTTTAATCCCATTTTAGACCCGTATTACAGAACGAGACTTAAGTAAAAGTCGAGGAAGATTGCATTAATCAAATATGTACTCTACGTAATAGATCCAGCATTTATATTCCGTTGATGCTATCACGACTGACAGTTTACTTAATTTTTGATCCATGATCTGCGGGCCTAAATCTAGGGATTCAGTTGGTATTACACATACGCACTTTTCTCAGGACAAAGTCAAGAATCTCTCCCACGATCTATCCGACCTGGAGAAGGAGTTGGACAGCATGAAGCCACCGGGCCGCGACATCAAGACGGTCAAACAACAGTTGGACGATATCGGCAAATTCTACAAACGTCTCGAGAACGCTGATGATCTGGTCGGAGATACGGAGAGGGCGGCGGAGACGTTGGTCGACAGTGGTCACACTGTGGATACCGCTAAGACTCGAGACCAGGTAAGTGTTTTGTCATTAACACACATGCGACATACGACACTCATGGAAGGATGGTCTATTAATTGCCAATTAAGACTAAGTAACTATAGACAAATAGTATTAAGCATAAACAAAAATCGATTACTACCTCTTACGAACACATGCGTAACGTCATATAAAAGAAAGAGAAGTCTATAGAGCTTTGGTTACAGCAAAATAATCGAATGGCACCATTTCCTACTAAAGTAACAATCCATTTTCTGTTAAAAATATTAGCGTCATGCGTTAACCAGATGGTTTCAGGTAAATATAGCTGTAAGCGCGCTACGCTTCAGACGTGCGCGAACAGTTAGTGCTTTCTCTTTTTATCACACGCATCACTCACATTAGGATGGAAATTTGTTCAACTTAATAGGCTCTATCTATGTACGTAGGTAATACTGTATCTTTGATTGCCAGGAACACCACATTGAACGATATTTTGCCATAGATTTATTTTTATTTATTTTATTTTATTAAATTATATCATAAACATTCATAGACAAACTATTTGTATCAATGCTGTGATGATTGATAATAATGCAACGTAAGGGACCTTTGCATGTTGAACCATGTCTCACGTAAATGGCTGAAAGACAGTGTTGTAAAAATAATATTTTACATGTTTACCAGATGGAAGGTCTTCGCAAACAGCTGGGCAAGCTGGACGAACGAGCCCGCTCTAAAGAACAAGATCTGGATGACACGCTCAGCAAGCTGGAAGCGTTCTACAAGGCGTATGACTCCGTTATGGATGACGTCAGTGAAGTGAGTACAGATGAAAAATATTGTGCAGCATTTTTAAGTACTGTTAATATAGTATTGTCTTAGGTTTTCGCGATTATTACACAGTATAATAAAACAATTTTAAACGGATTAGATCACGTATATTATAGACTGATCATTTGAGTCATGGCGCCGGCTGTGCCGTGTGGTGCCGGCTCAGAATACCACCACCCCATCTCCTCCCGTGGGTGTCGTAAAAGTCGACTAAGGGACTATCCGGAGGATGGGAAGCAGCGTCCTTCGAGTACATTAACAGCTCAACTGCGATCGCCAACCCGTCTGCCAAGCGTGGCGATTATGGCAAAACCCCCCAATGAGCCCACAACACACTCATATCGGTCGTTGTGGTGATCTACGGGGGAGGCCTGTGTCCAGCAGTGGACTTTATTCGGCCGAAATGATCTGAGTCATCCTGCGACCACGAATGCTGCAAAGTATTCGAAACTTCAGGATAAACAAACATCTATAATATACGCGATCTATTCCGTTTAAAATTGTTTTATTATAATGTTAATATTTTCGATAAAATTCCACAGTCCATTTCCAGTCCACAGCATGTTATGAGGTGTTCTATAATTATTGTCTTAGGTTTTCGCGATTATTACACATTATAATAAAACAATTTTAAACGGATTAAATCGCGTGTATTATTGATTTTTGTTTTTCCTGACGTTTCGAACACTTTGCAGAGTTCGTGGTCGCAGGATGACTAACGCGATTAAATCCGTTTAAAATTGTTTTATTATAATGTTCTATAATTATTAGATATGGTCTAATTTATGAAACTAATCTCGAAATTATTCCACAGGCTTCCGAACAAGTACAAGGCTTGAAGCCCGTCTCCTCAGAAGTGGAACAGATCAGGTCCCAACAGAAAGACTTCGCGGAACTGAAACGCCGTACCCTCGAGCCTTTGGGCCAGAATGTAGCACACTGCAACAAGATAGGCCAGGGTCTCGTTAGATCGGCTCTCCAGGGTGTGAACACGCAAGTGCTGGAGAAGGACCTGGAGAAGATGAACGATAAGTGGAACGCGTTAAAGGAGAAGGTGGGTCTTAATTCATTATTTTGTATTAGGTGTACAAATAAGTTTTAAGGGTTTCTTTTTCAAATTATGAATTTTTATTGAGAAAAACTGGTACAATGTATATCATTCAAAATATTGCCCGTCGCTTTCTATTACCTTTGCCCATCTTTCAGGCAGCAAACGGATATCGCGTTTAAAAAAATTCCTCATCTTATGAGGCGATTCAAGAATCGAGCCAATTTTTCACATCTTCGTAAGTAGTGAAGTGCTGCTCAGACAGCGTATGAGCCATTGACCGGAACAAGTGGTAGTCCGAAGGAGCAATGTCTGGCGAATACGGCGGGTGAGGTAGGACATCCTAGTTCAGTGCCTCCAAAATTTCCTTGTCAACTTTAGCAACATGTGGCCGAGCGTTGTCGTGCTGAGAGATCACTTTGTCATGTCTTTTGGCATATTGGGGGCGTTTAAGCTTTAATGTTCGACTCAACTGCATCAATTGTTGTTGATAACGTTCCGCAGTTATAGTTTCGTTAGGCTGGAGAAGTTCATAGTAGATAACTCCGTCTTGATCCCACCAGATGCACAGCATTATCTTCTTGCCATGAATACTCGGTTTGGCCGTTGAAGTTGAGACATGGCCGGGCTTACCCCACGGTTTTCTGCGCTTTGGATTGTCGTACTGGATCCATTTTTCGTCTCCCGTCACTATTCGATGCAAAAATCTCTTCCGGTTTTGCCTTTGGAGCAGTTGTTCGCACGTGAAAAAACGGCGTTCAGACGTCTCTTGGCTTGAGTTCATGCAGAACCCAATGTCCTTTTTTTTTGCACCATACCTAATGCCTTGATGCGGTTTGAAATCGTTTGTTGAGTCACTCCCAAGGTTTTAACATAAATACGTAAGTTTCAAGATAGTCCGATGCGATTTAGTAGTAGTTATGCCATCTTTTGTAAACCCTCAAAACTTATTTGTACACCTAATATTATATGTGTGTTATCCGTTTCTCTAGCGAACCATTTTTCAAGTTTTTTAAACAGGCAATTTTAATTAAATGCACTTGTCATCATCATCAATCACCATTTAATTAAATAATAGTATTGGTTATTAAAATATCGGTCTGAAAGGTAAGAGATAATAATGTAATTTAGATGTTAGCAAACGGTTTTTTTAAATACAAATTCTATCAACAAGTAAACTCAGTTATTTTAAATGAGTATATCGATATCTATAAAGTGTATTGTCGGCTCCATATGACCAAACAAGATTTTTTTATCATAAATGCTAGGTAATTTGTCAAATCATAAAAAAAGGAATTCAATCATATTTCTCTGTAACAGATGAATGAACGCGAGCGTCGTCTAGACGTAGGTCTCCTCCAGTCGGGCAAGTTCGCCGAAGCGTTGACCGGGCTAGAGAAGTGGCTGGCCGACACAGAAGACATGGTCAACAATCAGAAACCACCCTCGGCTGACTACAAGGTCGTGAAGGCGCAGCTGCAGGAACAGAAGGTAAATTATATTAATATTTTAAAATTATATACCGTGTGGTGTCCGGATTAAGAATTTCCACTCCATCTCTTCCCGTAGATGTTGTAAAAGGCAACTAAAGGTCTCTAACCAAGAGGGATAGGCAGCAGCGGAACAGATTTGCTTTCCTTTATTAAATCATTATTTTGTCTTAGTATGGTCTGAGTTGGAATCTGTTTCAACTATCCAAATGTTCATTGTTATTAATTTGTTTTTTTTTTTTTTTGCATTCTCATTATTTTTTATTTAGTTACTAACATAGCCAACCAATTATTAAGTGTTATGTTCGCCGTTATTGTCAGTTACATCAGACAAAATACTGTTTTGTATTGAGTAGCGATAACTGTAATGTAAGTGATGTGGCTAATAATTGAATTGAATAAATAAATAAACAGTAGCAATAGTGCACTTACCAACCCAGTGCCAAGCGTGGTGAGTACTAGCAAATTCCACCACAAAATTATGACAATATGTACATGTACGATATGCTCACATGTTTTACTTACGTTGGCGCGATGGCTCAGCGATTGGCTTTCTGTGCTATAGGTCGCGGGTTAGATGGCCTATAGATATTTCTTCCGAGTTTGTGTATTTGAGAAGTCTGTAAACTGTACAATCATATATTTTATCATTGTTATAAATCACATATATTAATTTAATAGACACTAACATGCACCACACACATTTACACACATGCACAACACGCTTGCACATACACACCACGCTTGCACATACACACCACGTACGCACACGCTTACACTCTTACAACTATTATTGTTAACTGTAACTACGTAGTAAATATTTCGCTTTGGCTGGGACAAATTTAAAATAACACTAATGCTCTCACCACAGAGGGATACGGCACTGTTTCTCTTTATCACAGGCTATTATGTAGCCTATCTAAGAAAACAGTACTTCAACCAATTAGTGTAGTGTATTTATCTATTTGCTTGTAAATAATTGTTTATTACATTGTACTACAGCACCTTATATGAAATAAAGTTTATTATATTATATATTATACCCTCGATACAGAAGACATACTGGCGAAAAAAGCTTCAATATAAATAAAACAGTTCCTGCTCCAAGAATTAACATAAAACATTTGTTTACTAACGATATGTGCATTTATTAATCTTACTTTTTCCTTCGTACAGTTCCTGAAGAAGATGCTAATGGACCGACAGAACTCGATGTCCTCTCTTTTCGCGATGGGCAATGAGGTAGCTGGCGGCTGCGAGCCTGGAGAACGCAAGGCTATAGAGAAGCAGCTCAAGGGTCTGATGCAGAGATTCGACGCGCTGACTAATGGAGCTCAGCAGAGGATGTTGGACTTAGAGCAAGCTATGATGGTTAGTTCGAGAAATCTGTAATAATGTAGAACTTCTAGAAGTTCAATATTTGAGCCAACCCAAGGACCTTAAGAACTGCAGACTGTTCATCCACTCCATAAAGATTTAAGCATCTCAAGGTTTCCTTTGTAATTTATATGTATATTTAATATATATGTTTATTTGGTTTTTCCCTAACATTTCGAACATTACAATTTCACAATTCACAATTTTTCTCACCACAATAATAAAAAGTTATAGTTTTATTCAAATTTATTGTGCGAGACTGGTGCCTAAACTAGGCTGAAGCCTGTATTTCAGGTCACCAGGCCTTCCACCCCAGAAGTCCAATTTTGTTCTTTCATAAACTGTGCCAAGCGAATTTTTTCCATTTTATTGTTCTTCATGTATCCGATTCTATCAAGTTGTTTTCTCTTGTTAGGGTTCTCTTGATGAATACTCTCTAATTCGTTGCTATAACTTTATCAGGCCCCGATATCGAATCGAATCGATAACCGAATCTGGTTGATTTTGTCCTTTATACCCAGTTATCATCTTGCACCCCATGCATGCGCACTTTCACTGCAGACAACATCTTGATATAACAATCAAGTCGCTGTTCTAATAAAATGTGTATATTATGGCTTTGATACACCCAATACTGATTATCAAAATTTATTTTAATTTATTTATATATTTGTTGCAATTTACAAACATAATGAAATGATTCTTATTTTCTTGTTATACTTAGGTGGCGAAGCAGTTCCAAGAAGAACTCCAGCCGCTGGTAGAATGGCTCGGAACCTCAGAACGCAAGGTGAAGTCCTTGCAACTGGTGCCAACTGATGAGGAGAAGATACAGCACAAGATCAGGGAGCACAAGGTATGCTATCACATCATGCTCTCCTTCATCACTCATTTACATAACATTGCATTGAACATGTGACATTGGACATGCTACATAGAACATTAGCCCTGAAAATGTTGGTCATAGGCTTTCTTTGTAGAATTCAGTCAGCATTCGTAGGTGTTATAAATAGTCCATTTGCGCATAGCACAGCGCAGCGGATGCTTCGGGGGATCGTTTACAATCCCCCAGGTGGTGGCCACTTTACAGTCACCCTCTCAGAGATGTGCCTATAGGCGTGGCACCAGTGGGTGGCTCTAGAATAGAATAGAATTATTTATTCAGTAAATAGGTCCAGACACTTTTACACGTCATATTGAAACAACGGAGGGCATTTCGCTAAATGGACAACCTCTGAGAAGAAATGCCGAAAGAAACGCCGAAAGAAACTCAGCGTGATCATACGAGGACCTGGAACCCCCTTAGGTGCCGAAGATGACCGCCTCCGTAGTTTTAGCCGGTAGGAGACCGGCATCCCCCTCCGACCTTCCCCGCTTCGGAGGAAGTTCATGTAGAATTTCCAATAGGCCAATTTTTTTTTTTGTTAAAGTGTTATAAATTATGGTAATTACTTAGGCCTATGATAACAACAGGAAAGCCATTTATCTCGGAAATAATTGGTTACAGTTTTCATTTTTGAACACGCAATGTATCGTGTACAACGCGATCAAAACGGTACGTGATTACTGTACTATGGTATTGTGGTATATCACAGAGATCTGTACTCTAGAATTGAGACAGACATAGACAAGACACAGGAAATCTACACCTTGGAACGCGGCAACTAAAGTCTTGACTATTCATAGGTCACCTGCAAATGGCTTAAACGAATAAAAAATATTTTTATCTTTATCATCATTTCGGCCGAATGAAGTCCACTGCTGGACACCGGCCTCCCCCAAAGATCACCACAACGACCGATATGGGTGTGTTGTGGGCTCATTGGGGGGTTTTGCCATAATCGCCACGCTTGGCAGACGGGTTGGCGATCGCAGTTAATTTGTTAATGTAATCGAAGGAAGCTGCTGCCCATCCTCCGGCTAATCCCATAGTCGACTTTTACGACACCCACGGGAGGAAATGGGGTGGTGGTATTCTGAACCGGCACACACCACACCACTTTTATCTTTATAGGCCTTTCTATCATTTTATGTGTACTTGTGATATCAATAAATTATTTCCATTTCTAATTCCTGAAAGTTTAAGACTTACTTCTCTACATTTAGAAAGATCGATGGGAATTTCTTCAGAACTATGTCTTTTCATATATTATTACGTTCACGTTTTTTTGTCTAGAACCTCCACGAGGACATTATATCGAAGCAGCCGCCCTTCAAACAGCTGACGGAAACTGCTTCCACGCTCATGGGGCTGGTTGGTGATGACGAGGCGAGCGCGTTGGCTGATAGACTGCAAGCCGCTACGGACAGGTGAGATAGCGTTAAAAAATCTTTTTGGGTTTGTACGATGTAGCAAAGTTTTGGTTAATAATTGTAATCATATGATCTCTCATCTTTCATCTCATACCGTGGGTATCGTAAAAAGTGATAATGTATTTTTTTTTTAAAACGTTGCCCCACACTAGTATTTCTCCTGTGTCATGGATGCATTTACAGACGTGAATGCCACATACAATACACCCAGACCCGGAACAACTGCCTGCAGATCATACAAATATTTGTTCCGTGTGGGAATCGAACCCACGACCCGGAGCGCAGCAGCCGACTGTATCAGCCACTGCACCAACCGTGCCGTCATATTGACTGAAGGATGGGCAGCATTGTCCTTCGAGTACATTAAATAACTCAACTGCGATCGCCAACTCGCCTGCCAAGCGTGGCGATTATGGCATGACACCCCAATGCGCACACAACGCACCCAGACCGGTCGTTGTAGCGATCTTTGGGGGAGGCTTGTGTCCAGCAGTGGACTTTATTCGGCTGAAATGATAATGATATGGATATAATCAGCCAATGAATAGTCACAGTGGATTCATACCGGCTAAAACTCCACCGCATTCCACTTGTCGCGGGAGGCGCACTCGCGTTCGCCCTCATCCCCAGCAGTGCCGATCTGCTTAAAGCGGATCTCTGCTCGTCGGAGGAAGGGGAATCATTCCCCCATCGACTGGTGTTTAAGCCGCATTTTTTAGACGAAGCCTTCCCGGACCCGTTTAGTGATCGAGCGTTTGACTTAGGTAAGTCATCCGTTCATGGACCAAAATCCACCATGCTTGCAAATTGCATCGCAAAGGTAGTTGTGGGAATCAATGGGAGAGGCAGTTCAGCAATGGATGACTTTCGGCTAATATGATGATGATGCCATTGAGCATTTCTTCCTCCCCTCGATAGACACCCACATTTCGGAAGGGGGTGACCTATTCTTCACTTGTAACATCACGGTCAATTGTGAATCCTTTATTTATTAATCATTTCTTCCCCAGATACCAAGCCCTAGTAGACCACAGCTTGAACATCGGTGATCTACTAGAGGCCTCTCGCAAGGGTCTGCGTCACCTGGTGCTGACCTACCAGGACCTATCAGCTTGGATGGACGCCATGGAGCAGTACTTGGCCAAGAGGAAGATACTGCCTGTGCACATGGAGAAACTGCTGAGGCAGATGGATGAGTTGGCTGTGAGTTTTATAATTTATAAATTAGCCAGCATTTGTTAAATACTTACGAAGTATATATTTCATCAAAAATAAACATATCACAGTAAAAAATTGCATTAAACTTTGGTTGGTTTCAACGGGATCCTTTACAATTATAATAAAAAGAATCAAATATAATGACCACCAAATCGTAGCGAGCAAATTAACACTTTATTACTATCTAAATCAATAATACTGATTGCACACCAAATTAAGTTGGACCAAATATTGTCACAGTGGGTTAGGGTGCGACTGAGGTAGCCCTTGGGCCACCCCAATGCTGACAACATTAATCATTGGTTTAATATCAACTTTTTCGGGGCTTATTATTTTTCACCACAAAATTTGGTTGTCATTTACTATTTTTGGCAATCAAGAGTATGTATTCTGGTTGTTAGTTAATCATAAGCCATAATAAAAACCCTAAACATCGAACTTAATCCCAAACAGGAGAAAACCGAAGAGATAGCCCTTAAACAAGAAGCAGTGGACAGCACAGTGGAATCCGGTCTGGAACTGATGAAGCACATCTCAGGAGACGAGGCGTTGCAGCTTAAAGACAAGCTGGACGCGCTGCAAAGGAGATACAACGACCTCACCAGCCGCGGAGCCGAGCAGTTGCGAGTGGCTTCGGAAACGTTGCCGCTTGTACAACAGCTGTATAACAGTCATGGAAGGTCAGTATAGCAAGAACAAGCAAAAACAAACTGCAGTGGTAGTATAACTACTATAGGAAGGGACTGCAGCAAGTTGGGACAATAGTATAGCATATCGTTATGGCATACGCCGGTGGCTCTGGCTGAAGCATCGTGGACTAATCTCAGCTCGGCTTATGTGGCTTTGCCGGATTGATGACCGGAAAGTGGCTATGTATCTATACTGGCCGTATGTATGCGTACCAAAGCTAACAAGTTATTTTTTTTAAACATTGGCACACACTAGGATTTCTCAATTCTAGAATTGATCAATTGACAATCATGACGGCACAGTTGGTGCAGTGGCTGATACAGTCGGCTGCTGCGCTATGGGTCGTGGGTTCGATTCCCGCACGGAACAAATATTTGTATGATCTGCAATTGCAATTGTGTTTGTAAAACGCACCCACGACACAGGAGAAATACTAACGCGGGGAAAAGTTTAAAAAAAGTTACAAGCATTTTTGAAATCGTGATTTATTTACACATATCCGGCAATACATACGAAAACTTTGTTTATCTAATAATTTCAATCGTAACTTCAAAAGAGAATTAATCTCTGGTCATAGGGCTACCACATCTCCTCCTGTGGGTGTAGTAGAAGGCGACTAAGGGAGTTTGGAACCCGGTACGTACAAAAGCAAGGGTTTCTTCTTAACTCTAAAAATATATTTTGTCAACAGGCTTACCGACTGGATGTCGGGTGCTGAGTCCTGCCTACAGTCAGTGGAGCCTCGCGAGGAGGACATCTTGAGGCTGGAGGCTGAGCTGCACGAGTTCCGGCCTGTGCTGGACAACATCAACCAGATCGGGCCGCAGCTGTGTCAGGTAGGATGGGCTTTATCCCTAAAGATGTTGCAAGTAAAATAACTATGGTGTTGGATATTTGATTGTTATGGTGAAGAAAGTTCAACATTTTTGTCAAATGCACCCCAATCTAATATCTATAATTTAAAGGTATGATTTTCATGTTCCTATGTTTTTAATACAGCGGTGTTAACGTAATGCCTCTTATCTCTTCTTAATCCAAAGTAACAGTGGTCCAATTTCCTGATCGAAGATAATTAAATCAAAATTAATTGAAGTAATATGACAACACACTAACATGTATTTCATTCCCAGATATCACCCGGGGAAGGCGCGACGCACATCGAAAGCATTGTGACGCGCGACAACCGCCGTTTCGACGTTATTGCAGAGCAAATACAACGTAAAGCTGAGAGGCTTTTACTTAGCAAGAAGGTGAGGCTTAGGACATTTTTTATGTGAAGAATGTAATGGCGCCTCTATACGGCGGTAAGAACGGCTCCTATGGTATGTCACGATGTGTCGTTCGGCCAGCTTCGTGACTCGTCGGCTCTCTCCGCCTCGCCGCTTCATATCGTCGCTTCGCGCTCGGCACTTTGTATCGCCGTAGTTTCTATATATATTTATATAGTACCAGAGCGAATTTGAAAATATTTCGATGTTTCACCCAGCCAGGTGTGCCTGTGTAAAAACATTACTAGGTATTTAGTGGCGTATTGTAACAGGATATCGGTATGAAATAGCAATGTGAGTAATGGAAGCCGTCCCTCTCTTGTCCTCCTTTATATTCTTTCACGCTCTTCTCTCCAACGTGGAGAGGAAAATATATTGCTTCATGATTGAATACAGAATTATTTTGAGCTTTAGGGTATTGTTTTTACAGAAAAACAGTAGTTGTAATGAACGTTTAATCTTGTTAAACTTCTCTATTTTCTCAGGGCGGGCCCTATGAAAATGTGGTGTTTAGCGAGACCAATTATTTTCACACTATTGTATATTAAGAATAAATTAATAATTTGTATATTTTACAGCTCAGATTAAGTAATATTTACAGGATCTTTTGCCACTTTTTGGTGTAATTTGTGCATCTTATCAAATTTTGATTGATTTGACTTGATTGAAATTACTCAAGCCAATATTTTATAGAAATTGATGTCATCGTGTGTTTCCGCAGCGATCCCTGGAGGTAGTGGGCGACATGGAGGAGGTGCTGGAGTGGCTCCGGGGTGTGGAGACTGCGCTGCGGTCCGCAGAGCCGCCCGCATGCGAGGCCAGCGTGGTTCGTGCGCAGCTCAAGGAGCAGCGGCCGCTCAGCGACGACGTGGCGGCGCAGCGAGTGCGCGTGCGCGACCTCCTCAGCCAGGCCAAGAAGGTAGGCAGAGCTTGCACTTGACTTATATTCTGGGGGCTCTATTACCCAGTCGGGAGCTATCAGTTTGAACGAAAAATTATGGCTTGCAACTAATATGGTTGCAACTATTCGCGGGAGGTGTCAAAATGAGATATAACGATACCATTCATTGAACCTAGAAAATGATTCAGTTATTCATGTCAGCCGATGGACCTTCACTATTGAGCAAAAAGACTTTACCAGTACTCGCCACATTTGATAGGTAGTTTGGTGAGCGGAGATGGGACTTTGCTGCCTATCCCTCTAGTTTAGAGTCATTTTTAACCGAATATTGAAACGCTACTTAATATTTAAATCCCGCTTAATGATTGAAACACCCGCCTTCCTACCGAAAACAGGCGTCTCAGTTAAGCGATATTTAAATATTAAGTAGCGTTTCGGTAATGGGCCGTGAGATACTATTTACATCCACGGGAGCAGATAGAGTGGTGCTATATTGCTATTTATTCATATTCTCAATCCGGATATACTACGAATCAATAATTATTTTAATAAATCAATGTACTTTAAAGTAAACTAAGGTAAAGTGATATTGTTAATTAACAAAACTGATTAGTAAGTTGGACACCCTTCCCAACTCTCAACAAAAGTTTGAATATTGTGTTCCTTATTTAGTTCAATACAATTATGAATACATAACGCTGTCATTTTACCCAGGTGCTTCGTGAATCCCAGTCCTCGGAAGAGACGGCAGTGATCCGCGATCGCAGCGAAGAATTGAAGGAAACAATGGAAGAAGTAGGACACCTAAGCGCTGAACGATTGGCAGCGCTCGAGCAAGCGCTACCACTGGCTGAACACTTTGCTGACACGCATCACGGGTAAGTTTGATACAAAAAATACCGATAACGAGAAATTTAACTAAGAGACCCGCAACGAGGAGAACTTATATTCCTATATAATCTCACTGTTGACTAACGCCAGGGTTACTAATTTAACATCTGGACAACATTGAGTCCTCATCCGACTCAGTTTTTAGTCTATAATATCGAATGTTACCAAAGATAATTTAATTATTTACGAGGAATACCCACACCACAAACACACACGCACATACGCAGTAAACTAATGCACGCAGTCACACACACACCCTCACACGGAGGGAACACACACATGTGTACACGCACGTAGGCACACTCTCGCACGCTATTTATACGCACACACTCACACACGCAGACACACGCACACGCACGCAGACCCATACGCAAACACTAGCAGGTACACACGAACGCAGACACACTACGCACAGGCACACACACACACATGCACATCCACGCACGCGCAGGCAGATACATAGGTACACACGCAGCCAACAGACACACGACTGGGTTTAATAACATTTATCCTCAGTGCGAAGAAGAAGATGAAGTGGAATACAACTCCTAAAACGTTTGTCCTCAGCTTATCATCTTGGCTGGATGACATGGAGAAACAGATCCAGATGCTGGCAATGCCCGCTCTTCGACCAGAACAAATCGTTCAGCAGCAAGACAAGAATGAAGTGAGTATTTTTTTTAAATCGTGTTAATATCGATTTAACCGTGTTGTGATATTGCCTTTCTGTCTTCGTGTGTCGGCCATTTCAAAACACAAGATGGTTGAAGAGCTCTACATTGTATTATAAGAAATATAGTCATCATCATCATCATTTCGGCCGAATAAAGTCCACTGCTGGACACAGGCCTCCCCCAAAGATCACCACAACGATCGATATGGGTGTGTTGTGGGCTCATTGGGGGGTTTTGCCATAATCGCCACGCTTGGCAGACGGGTTGGCGATCGCAGTTGAGTTGTTAATGTACTCGAAGGATGCTGCTGCCCATCCTCCGGCTAATCCCTTAGTCGACTTTTACGACACCCACGGGAGGAAATGGGGTGGTGGTATTCTGAGCCGGCACCACACGGCATAAATATAGTCATCAAAATAATAAAAATTATCAATTAAAAAGCTTTGAAATCGACTTAACTTATTGCAACAAATATTCAATATTACGAGACCCAGATGTCAGTTCAATAATTTATCTAGATGCATAGAAGCACCAACCCATCTATCTCATCCTGTGGGTGTCGTAAAGGGCGGCTAAGGGATTAGCCAGAGAATGAGCTGTAGCGTCCTTCGAGTCAATTTATAACTTAACTGCGATCACCATCTGTCTGCCAAGTGTGGCGATTATGGAAAAACCGCCCAATGAGCACACGACACTAACCCAAACCAGTGGTTGTGGCGATCTTTGCGAGACGCTTATGTCCAGCAGTAGTTTTTTTCCCGATGGAAATGATGATAATGCGATATATTTCCCTACTAAAATATTTTTGCGTTTGTTCAGATGCTGCAGCAGTCCATTGGTGGCCACAAGCCACTTGTGGACAAGCTGGTCAAGACGGGCGAAGCTTTAGCCAAGCTCTGCGGAGACGATGACTCAGCCAAGGTGCAGGACATAGTGGATGCTGACTGCGAAAGATACAATGCTCTGAGGGCAGAGTTGAGGCAGAGGCAGCAGGAATTAGAGCAGGTGAGAATGAGGCTAAGTTTTATTAGGTGATGCAGCCAAGGTGCAGTATGTCAGAGATGGTGACAGAAATAACGCTCAGAGAGCTAAGAAAGACCAAGCTTATTACAGTTTATAAAGGATTTCATCGATGCTGGCAAAGATATCTCTGACAGCAGAGCTGAGGCAGAGGTAGCGGGAATTGGACCAGGTGTGAATTTAGGCAAAAGATTGCACAGGTTACTGGCAATTTACTGTACTGCAAGATATTTACTATGAGCCGAGTTTAATTAAAGGAGAGTTAAAGCTATTTATGTCGATCTTCCAGAAAGGTCAATCGTCTAATCCGACGCAGCTGCGGCAGCGTTCAGGAAACGCTACATCTTTTCGCCCACAATACCGCAGTGCCTCAAGACGAAAGTCTTTAACCAGTGTATGTTACCAGCGATGACATACGGCACGGAAACGTGGTTGCTCATTATAGGCCTCATCAGAAAGCTTAAGGTATCTCAGAGAGATTTGGAGAGAGCTGTGCTTGATATTTCTCTACGAGATCGAACCAGTAATGCGGCGATCCGTAGAAGAACTAAAGTACCTGACATAGCTGAAAGGATTTGTGAGCTGAAGTGGCAATGGGCAGGGCATACACACACGTAGAACTGATGGCCGTTGATAGAAAGGTCCTCCACGGTCTCCGACGAGATGGATAGATAACCTGGTGAATCTCGCTGGAAGTCGTTGGATGCGGCATGTTACCGGTCGTACTAGAAATCTTTTAGGGGAGGCCTTTGTTCAACAGTGGGCATCCTTTGGCAGATTTTATATTCTAGCCCTCCCCGCACCCTCTAATGTTTCCATCTATTCTCGCAGGCCCTACAAGAGTCGTCGCAGTTCTCGGACAAGTTGGAAGGCATGCTGCGAGCACTGTCAGGCGCGGCCGATCAACTGCATCGCGCCGAGCCGGTGTCTGCGCACCCGCCTAAGATTGAGTGAGTGTCATCTGATATTTTTAATGTTAATGTATTTTTTTTCGTAGTCCGTGTGGTGTCCAGATTAAGAATATAGCACCGCTCCATCTCATCCCGTGAATGTCGTAAAAGGCGACTAAGTGAATCTAAATCAGAGGGATGGGCAGCGGCGTCCCTTCTGTGAAACGGCAGCCATACTGCGCTCACCAACCCGCCTGCCAAGCGAGGTGAGTATTGGCAAATTCCCCCCAAAATGATGATACAGTTGTGGAAATCTATGGGTGAGGCCTTTGTTCAGCAGTGGACGTATAAATCGCCGATATATGATATGATGTATTTTTTTGCTGCACCCTTTCTTGATTTTATTCTATACTAGCAACCCGCCTCAGCTTATCACGGGTGCAATTTAGAGTTGTAATTTCATCGTGAAATATAGTTTAAGTTCACGGCTACCAATTTTAGTATTTTTTGTTGTCACTCAAAGTTTATGGTATTATAGTTATTACAGAATTCTCATCATTAGACAGGTACAGGTAGAAACCTGTATTTTGATTCACTAATACAGCCTCCAGGACTTTTTTGTGGGTGATTATGAGTACTATAAACATGTAGTACATAATTTATCATCAATAGTTTTCGCAACGCACGCCAAATAATAACTTTTATAGGCAATTTTTTGATACCTACATTATTGCAATTTTGGTGGGGATTTTTAAAATATAATACAGCCCATGTAAATCGCTGATAATGTAGCTTTCTATAGGGAAAGATTTTTTTAAATCGGTTAATTAGTTTTGGCCGTGTGGTGCCGGTGCCGTGTGGTGCCGACTCAGAATACCACCACCCCATCTTCTCCCGTGGGTGTCGTAAAAGTCGACTAAGGGATTAGCCGGAGGATGGGCAGCAGCGTCCTTCGAGTACATTAACAACTCAACTGCGATCGCCAACCCGCCTGCCAAGTGTGGCGATTATGGCAAAACCCCCCAATGAGTCCACAACAAATCCATATCGGTGGTTGTAGTGATCTTTGGGGGAGGCCTGTGTCCAGCAGTGGACAGCAGTTTTTGAGTTTATCGACTGTAAACAAACATACAAAAAGTCATTTCTTATAATGTAGTTTATATTTGCTTTTTACTACATCAACGGGATGTAACTATTCTGAATTACAGAAATCTATACCTCTTGTGATTAGTGACATAGAGAGAAATACAAATTAAAGCCTTCTTCTTCAACAGGGACCAAATCGATGAGAACAACGCTTTAGTGGAAGACTTGGAGAAGAGACAGGAAGCCTACAACGCGGTGCAACGCGCTGCCTCTGACGTCATCAGCAAGGCCAACAAGAGTGATCCAGCCGTCAGAGATATTAGGAACAAGCTGGACAAACTTAACAAGTTAGTATAATGTCGACTCTCGCTCCTACAGCTTACGATACAAATTTCAAGTTCAAGAAATTGTCGCTTACGATAAGTCGGTGGTTAGGACTCGATGGATTTACAACATCAGTTTTTGTATATACTCATATACAAAAACTGAGACACCCCCCATTTGTGGTTAGTTGCCAACCTTGTGTCAAGCCGCCCTTGGATTAATGGCAAGAACTGTGACCGACTTCACGTGCCCACCGATCACGGAGACTCTCAGTGCAAATATCCCATCTATAGACTGATCGTCCGTCTCGCCGATCGTTTATCGATTAGTCAATGGTTGATTAAAAAGAACGGTTATAGTCTTGTTAAGTTTCCCTGTTTTCCCATCCATAATCTTACCGATCGAGTGCGTATGCACCATCTGCTAATCTACCGATGCGATGACACCGACACGGGCAGGTGATTTTTGTTTAATTTAAACCTATTTTTGTGACAAAAAAACATGGTTCAGAAACTAATGCAATTGACTCTATTGCTGATTCTAAACAACCTATACTCAGGTTTAGTATCTACTAAAATGAATGTCCTATAAGTAATAAGTGAATCCATTTCCATTTTTACTCTAATGTTAACAACTCGGGGCCTTCATATAAGGTCTAATTGCCAGTCATTTTTCATACAAATGCCAGGACCTGAAAATGTAATTGTTGTTCGCGAAAAACAATAATTACCCATTTTGTAAAAGGTGCGCGTTTACTGGCTGGGTATTGGAGATTACGGAGCATACGGATTTTCTGGGATTTCTTTTACTGGAGTAGAGTAAGATAACCGATAACTGGCCTGCCCTTGCGCACCTCAAATTGACGATTTCTCAACGCAATGTCAACAATTGTTTTTTTATGACGTCGTTGACCATCGAGCGGTCCTTACAATTAAAAGTAAGCAATCAGCGCCGCCCATTAATATCACCTGAAGAGTCGCTATGCGTTGCCGACCCTTTAGGGAAACATACGCTTGTTATTATTTACAGTGTCACCATAGCTATGTATGTCTTATCTTATCTCTATAAATGCCTTAATGTACTTACCTACTTATTTATTCTAATTTTGTTCAGGTAACTTATTTTTATTTTGTTGTTAATTTTTGTTTCTTTCTTTGGCGTTGTTTTTTTTTTTTTTTATTTGGTAGAAAATTGGTTTGATTATTATTTTTATAGTGTTGGTACAGAAGCTGGTATCACATCCGTGAGTCACTACAGGGTATAGTCGAAAACCAGCGCCGGGCTTTCGTCTGGCACACGCTGAACTAGACCCTATTCAGCACAACCGCGAGACACACGCAACTGTTATACTTTTTATTATTTTATTGTTTGTATAATTACACTTATCCTTTTGTTTGTATACATATATTGTCTCTCTTGTTGTGGCTGAATAAATATTTTCTTTCTTTCTTTCTTTCTTTCTTTCTTGGAGGTCCCCGTTTCGTATGTACATCGGGAAAACCGATGACGGAAGACGGTTTCACATTTCCGTCGTGCAGGAAAGTGAACTTGTGTGTTTCCAATCGTTAAATATTTAGTGGACATGTTATTAAGCACACCTCTACTCCACAGACTATGGGCCGACGTCCAAAAATCGAGCACGGAGCGAGGCCACTCGTTAGACTCGACCCTGGAGATGGCGCGGCGCTTCTGGCAGCAGCTGGATGCCGTGCTGCTGCAGCTGGCCGAGCTGGAGGACACGCTGAGTGCGCAGGCGCCGCCGGCCGCGCAGCCGCGCGCCATCCAGGCGCAGCAGGTCGCGCTGCAGGAGATCCGCCACGAGATCGACCACACCAAGCCCGAGGTGCCGTTTGTTCTTACTGTACAATATCATGTAGGGGTCAAAAATGTAACCCCGGGAAGACGGCGGTGTGCACGTGCGGTTACAATTCCTCCAAGATGCGGTGGAGGGGGTGCTTTATTAGTCATCTCTTCCGAAATGTCCCTAAAGACGTGGCACCAATGAGTGGCTCTAGATGGAGATCATATGAGTTCCTGGAGCCTACCTCCGGTGCTGAAGATGACCGCTCCAGTGGTTTTAGCCGGTAGGAGTCCGGCATACCCCTTCGCCCTTCCCGGGGTGAAGGAAGTTCCATGTAGAATTTCCACTGGTCATCAATAAAAATAAAAAAAAGGAGTCGGGCATGACCCTTCGCCCTTCCCCGGGGTGGAGGAAATTCATGATGAATTTCCACTGGGTCCCAATAAAAAAAGGGGTTGAATATTTAGTATACATCAATGCGAGGGTCGAGGAATTCTACTCAAGGGTTACTTAATTAGAAAAAAATAAGAATGCTGTGTTTACTAAAATCTAAATCATAGATTTTAAACTAGATATAAGCGTGAGATTCAGAAACGAGTCTAAGCGTGAACTTACGCTTCCATATGTCAAAATGCACTACTTACGCCCCTAATTTTGACAGATGGAAGCGTGAACTTAGCTTAGACTCGTTTCTGAATCTCACCCTAAGGGTACAATTTTATTACTTCGGTATGTACACTCATATTATGATACCTAAAATAATAATTGAATGAGCAGAATGACAAAAAGAGGTGTACTCTTTAACATACACAAAATAGCGTAGCCATCGTTTCAAAAACAATTTTAATTATGATATACTTAATTAACTGGTAATTTACTCTTCAAAAACTTAACCAACAATATTCTCCAGGTGGAGAAAGTCCGCAAAACCGGCTCAACGCTCATGTCGCTCTGCGGCGAGCCTGATAAGCCTGAGGTGAAGAAACACATGGAAGACCTGGACAGCGCATGGGACAACATCACCGCGTTATACGCGAGGAGGGAGGAGAACCTTATTGACGCTATGGAGAAGGCGATGGAGTTCCATGATACGCTTCAGGTGAGTCTTTTACCAGGTGGGGTTGTAGACACATACATAACATAATCAGTCCATTACTGTCCCACTGCTGGGCTCGGGCCGTTTTTCATGATCAGGCAGGTTAGGCCTTAGTCCATCGCGCTGGCCTACTCCAGGGTTGGCGGACTACACACCATTGAGAACTTGACGCCCTCTCAGTTCTCAGTTTCCTTCACCATTAATGCAAGTGATAGTCAAATTCTGATCCGCACATCAATCAGAAAAGTCAGAGGTGAGGGCCGGGATCGAATTCAGACACTCCTGTGTGGAAGCCAAGCGTTCAACCACCAGGCTGTCACTACATGTATCTATATGTTCTGTCTACTTCAGTATTGTAATCTCAAGTATTTTAAAAGAGTATTCATGGGGTTTCATGCAGCTTGAAATATTCTACATAGGATCAACTAATTGGAACCGTGCGACTTCAATACTGACGTTTCATAAATGCCAGTAATTCATATCGGCCATCGAGGAGATGCTATATTCTTAATCCGGACACCACACGAAATTGGCCAGTAATTGGTTTATTTGTCTTAAAATATTTGACTTTGACATGGAAAAGAACTACTAAGCGGCGAATATCTAGCACTGGGGTAGTACCTACCTAGCCGACCTCTCACGATCATCAAATTTAGTAACTCAAATTGGCAAAGTTAGGCTTGTTAAAGATCATACATGGTTAACCATATAATTAGCTTAGAGACTTTAACTTTAATATCTGTATTATCTCGAAGCTTTGCGTGTGCCATATTCCAAATAATCACAAAATCATTAAGTAAACCACGCATTTTCCTTAGAATCTACAAGAATTCCTGGACTCGGCCGAAGACAAGTTCTCCCGCATGGGTCCCCTGGGCTCCGACATCGACGCTGTCAAGAGGCAGATCGCGCAGCTCGCCTCCTTCAAGCAGGAGGTCGACCCACACATGGTTAAAGTTGAAGCTCTTAATAGGTACGTACCTTTTATCGATAACAAACCAGCATATCTTGGTCCACTGCAGGATCAGGCTTCTGCCAAGTATCAACTACACACGGTCCTTTTATATCGTGCCTTCCCCGTGTGACTAATTGTAGGTAAAACTTACAGCTTTGGAATTGGGACTTCAGTATTTTGGGGTCGGTTATTAATGAGAAAAAAATGTATATTTGAATGGGATTATATACCAAGATTTTATTGTGTTGTTATTTGATTATGTAAATGCAAAATTAGGGAAACCAAGGCACATACAGCCGGTAAACGTCCACTGCTGAACATGAGTCTCCTAATAAGGAATACAAGAACGGTCAGGGGATATTGCCATAATTACCACGTTTGGCGGGCGGATTCGTGATCGCAGTATTAACACGCCATAGGATGCTGCTGCCCATCCTCTTGATATCAACTCTTAGTCGCCTTTTACGACACCCATGGGTAGAGAGGAGTTGGTTTATTCTTTGCCGAGAATACAAGGATCACCGTCACCGCTGCATACTTAAAAATATTGCTCAATTTTACTGTTTATTTTTTATTGTAATGCTGGAGCCACATTAAGGTTGAACGTCGTTAACTATAGCGTTAATGGACACTACATATAGGTGTAGCCACGTCTTAACGCGCTCATTTTGTAATGGCATTCATAACGCTCTTAGACATCAGGCGAAATTTCGGGTCTTTTTTGGCACAAAGAAAATCAAAGAGATTTAGCGCTTTATTAAATGCGTGTAGTGGCCACACCTGTGTTTGTGAGTATGCACCGAGAGTGCGATAGGAATGTACGTCTTTGTTTTCCGCCCGAAGCAACTGTTGATCGACGATAACTATGGCTGACAATTAATATTAAATTATTATTCCGTACTATAGAATGAACAAATGAAAAAGCGGTTGAGACATCTATCAAATAATATAATCTAGCAGCTTCAACTGCCTACTTGAAAATAGTTTATCGAACAACGCGATTTATCGACATTATGATGTTAAATGCAGGTGTGGCCACTCAGTTTAACGCATTATTTTGTGTAAATATTTTTGCGCCTTAATTAATGCGATAAAGGGCGTTAGACGTTAAACCTTAGTGTGGCCCCAGCATAATAAAATATTTTCCACAAAAACTAATTTATAAAAAAAATGTTTAGTTATTTTGATTTGAGCAATATTATTTTGTAATACATTAATTTCGCATGAAGTTTATGAATTCGAAGCAATAAGGAAATAGTGGTTTCTTGCCCCGCATTTAGTAGAACCAGGAAGTGAATCCAGAGTCCCAGACTGTGTTTGATTGTGAACAATTGAGCGCTTACATTTTTCCCTGTAGAACGAATTTCGAGTGTGTTTATTTTCTTTTTTAATTAGGTGATGGTCTTTTGTTTATGAAAATAACCCCCATCCAGTTTTAAAGGTTTTGCACTTATTGCTCTTAAGCGTCATTTTTCAATCAAATATACTTTTTCGAATGTCTATCTTAACATTTATGTTATTCGTTGGCTAGTTTTACTGTTTCTAGAGTAGATAGAAAGTAAATAAAAGTGGAAATTAGGAAACAATATTTAGCAATATGTTTGCTAAATATATAATAAAAATCAAACATCATAGACTCATCAGCCAAAGAACGTCCACTGCTGAACAAAGGCCTCCCCATCATTTTAGGGCGAATTTGCACGGTTGGCAGGTGGGTTGGTGAGCGAAGTATGACTACTGTTCCACAGAAAGGACGCTGCTGCCTATACTTCTGATTTAGAGTCCCTTAATCGCCTTTTACGACATCCATGGGAGCAGATGGAGTGGTGCTATATTCTTAATCCAGACATTACACAGAATATCATAGCAATCTTAGACTCGTAAAATAATATGAATAAATATCTATGAGATCAATTGCTTTTTAGTATTCGTGTTTGTTTTGATGACATTCAACGTCTTTCTCCTTAGATAAACTCAACAAAACATTCAAATATCTGTCTCCATTTAACTGTGCCAAAAAGTCAGTGTGTAATCCCCTCCCAAGTACAATGTTCCCCGGCGTATATTGCAACTTACTAATTGTATATTTTTCTATGCATTCCCCGGATTGATCCAACATTGAAAAAGGAGTCTTATGAGGCAAGAAATAACAATTAATCTAGTGTGCGCTTCTGTTCGTATATTGCATCGTAGTTTGTATCAGTTCCTATTGTTTGGTACTGCGTTTGTGTATCTGTACCATATGTGTTTTCTGTATATTTAAGATTTCCAGAAGCTAATATTGCTAGCGAATATATTTATTTGGATCAAATAATTATTTTGTTAACACTAATTAGCTCTTAACGCGCTCAAAAGCCACGTCTACATAAATTGCAACATAAATATTTAGTACGAACAGAAAAAAATAATAAAAATTATTTCAGCTGTATGTAAGGTCTTACAAATTAGTGAAATTTATTTTAAGGGGGAAATCATTAGTTAATACAAAATAGCATATATTAAGAAAAAGATTGTATTATTTTTGCAAAATGCTATGCAAATTGTAATTGATTTGACATATATATACATAACTAAAAATATACGCAATATTGATGTCTTAAAAACGTAACATATAATAATAAATAAAACCGTAAAAGAGCAGGTATTTAGGTGTCAAACTTACCAGAGGGCTGGCCATTTCTTTTGGCCAAAGAATAAGCATTGCCATTCATACTGCCAGTCTTCTAGGAACATTACCTGCAATTATATTGTATAATTAGTGAATAAAGTTGCTATTAGAGCAATCAAGGAATAAAAATGTCAGCCCTGGTAATGAAAGGTTGTTTTGCGCACAAATACAATTTCACTTCTTAATTTAGAAATCACGTCCTTTTTAAATATACGCATCCCTATAACCTACTTGCTGTCCCCTTGAAATAAAGTTCACTATTGTTGTAGGACCTTATGTATGTAGACCTACCTTATAGAGCCATTGATATAATCAATAGTATAGTTCGCCCGACTCGAAAATACGGCGCGGCTCGGGAACACATTCAGATATATGTAAACGTGGCTTAATGTTTTCATAGCTTGTCTATATAGGCCTATAAAAACATTTCATACTGTCTTGTCTTGTGCTCTATACTCTACAAGTGTGTCCTGTTTTGTCCCTTTCATAATACTAACCAAATGTCTGTCTGTATGCAATATTTATGTACTCTATTACGCAATAACGGGATCAATGGTGGCCATACTGTCAAGAAAAGATCTAAGTGTAATTTGTTATTATCGAGAGATTGCGGAATAAAAATTAAGTATCGTCCAAATATGAAATTATTGGACCATGTTTAATTTAAGAATGTTTTGCTTAGAGATGCAACCAATATGAATACAAATATTCTTAATTACCGAGTTTTAGTCAAAAACCGAATATTCTCTAGTTGCCGAATTTCGTGATAACACTGGTACAAAAATATGTGAGTAAAACGGAATGTACCCGTAATAAGTTGAGTTACGATTCATGTATCCGAACATTCCGAATGCATTTTGTCGATGTTTTAGTTTGATTATTCGGTAAAATTATATATAAATTAACAAACCGTTACCTTAACCTTAGTAAAGCAATTTTCAGCAACATATACAAAATTGTAAATTTTATGTTTTTTAGTTCATTTTGATTATAGTGCCTCTATTTATATTACCTATGGTGTTTTTTACCAGTACTCCTAGTACGAGTTTATGTTCCCAATCGAAACGTAAACATGTTCGACGCGATTACCGTGTTCGGTGCTGCGATTGGCTCCCTATCTCTTCAACCTATCGGAGCGCCTAACGCCTTTACCGCGTTACAGATTATGAAAAGAAACTCGTACTTGGCCCTCTGTAACGTATTACGTTTAGCGTATTTTTGTATTCGACGAAAAGTAGAATAATTATTCGTATTTGTAAAATTCGTTGATTCAGCAGTTTTACTCTTTTCAAGTGCTTAAATCCTTATTGTTAAAAGCCTTGGTCCATCCATAAAAAATCTTAATCCAAGTCCAAATTGAATCTCTCTTAATAAAATAAATAAACAAGAATCCTCTACTTGAAAGTTATGCCACTATTGATTCATCTACTCTCCTACAACCACCTAACCTCCTTCCTACTTGCAGACAAGCGCAGGAGTTGACAGAGCGCACATCATCAGAGCAAGCCGCCGCCATCAAGGCGCCTCTAACAGAGGTCAACTCCCGCTGGTCAGCACTTCTAAGGGGCATGGTGGAAAGGCAACAGCAACTAGAGAGGGCGCTCCTTAGACTTGGACAATTGCAGCATGCGTTGCAGGAGCTGTTGACTTGGATACAGAATACCTGGGAGACGCTGGATACTTTGAGACCGGTGAGTACATTGGAATGGGACGTTAGATCTAGTAACGCTGGACTTCAGCACTGGAAGTGTGTGAACGACTGTAAACATTCAATATCAAGTCTTCCGAAAAACAAATGTTACTTACTAGACTTGGCCTAGTATTATAGTCAGCCGATATGTACCATTTTAATTAGTAAGTTAATACATAATCACGCCTCTTTTCAAAGGGGGTAGGCAGAAACTGGTTAATCATTATTTCATATGTAAAGGATAATTGGACAGGTGAAGGGAGGGAGGGAAGGTTAGCGCTCAAGATTAGTGCCTATTACCATAGGCCGTTATAAATAACACTTTAAATTGAATGCTGAATTCAAAGTAGAAAATTGATTTCCATTTCACTTCATCTGAATGGGATCCTCAAAACACAAACCAAACAAAATAATTTATTCTCCCACAGGTTGCCGGTGACCCTCAGATCCTGGAAGTAGAACTTGCAAAGCTCAAGGTCCTAGTGAACGACATCGCTGCTCACCAAGCTAGCGTGGACACGCTGAACGACGCGGGCTCACAGATCGTGCAGCAGGGTACGGGTATGTGGCCGCGCTTCTGCTTTTGTGTTGTTAATGTCCCTTTACATTGCGTGGATGTTGTCAGGCTTTGATATCAGTGGCATTAAAACCAGAAGGAAATAAATAAAAATAAATGTCCTTCGTAAAGTCAAAAAATTATTCACGATTCCATTGATCGATTGATGATACTAGTGGTAGGTCTCCTACTGCAAGAGGCCGGCTGGATAGGTACCACCCAGTGCCAGATATTCGCGGCTAAGCAGTAGTGTTTAAACCTTAGACGTTACTGTGTTCCGGTTAGAAGGGCACTGTAGCTAGTGAAATTACTGGGCATAAGCGACTAAATAACTTTACGTCTCGAGGTGACGAGCGCAGTGTGGTGCCACGCAGGACTAGTCCTGGGTAGCATTCCAACCACCAAGCTAATGATTTGCTCGTCTAGTCACCAAGTTATTTAAAAACAAACAACTTTGCCACAGAGAAGATCTCTTTAATAAAAAGTATAGATTGTACGAATACTGACAATCGTCCATGCTCGCATGTTTAACAAACATTCTGTATAAGTAACAATCTCACTAAAAGCCCATATTACATTCTTCAATCCATTTTGAAATATATTGTGTAGAAGCTGTAACTCAGACATAATTCAGATTTGACTTTGAATCATTTAAAACCGACATAAAACAGTAACGGTTCTCTAATACATGTCGTTAATAACATTGCATCCCCGAAAACCCAATTACACGTAATTCAGTCTTTATGGAGTGTTCGTTTCTATAGTAACTCAAATTTAGTGACCTGTATAGTGTAACCTTATATAGTGTGACGCAGTGATGTAGTCCACCAACTCGCACTAGGCCAACGTGGTGGACTAAGGCCTAACCTTTCTCACTATGAAAAAAGGGCCGTGCCCAGCAGTGGGACAGTAATATTATGTATAGTGTAACCGACCGGTTAAGTAATCAGTAGACACTTATGTGGATGTTCACAAAACTCGCACTCTCCTAAGCACTGAATAAGTGAAAATGAGACTCCAGATTAGTTTGTTACCGCCTTCGATTGTTCAGTTACCGTTCATGTTTTCTCAACTTTATACCTACTAAACTGCATACATTTCATTTCTAATGTAAACCCTATCTTGTGCAACAAGCACTAATGCTTTATGCTTTAAGTGTTTGTACTTGTACTTTGTGTATTCTCCTTTATCCTAGGTTTTAACTAGACCTGGCCATGGTCAATGTTACAGGGAATGCAGCCCGAAACCTGCTTTATAATATAGGGCCCAACAATAATAATAATAAGTAATAATAATAAATAATAATAGTGAAGCTTATTTTAAGGGGATCAGTAGGTTAAGGATAGCGTATATTAAACAAAAATATTTAATTTCAAAATAATAATAATACAATTTTTATTGAACAATAGTAAGTTTCTATTTGAGCAATAACAATAGTAAAAAGTTTATATTTAAACAATATTTTTATTATTATATTACCAATATACTCTGAAAAAATAGTGAGAACGGTTTTTTTTAAGTGCTCAAATAAATGTTTACTACAGTTTATTTTTATAAATGTGAGGGATCGCATAATAACGTGAGATTGCCCCTTAAAAATAAAATTCATTATTTTCTTAGGACCTTAATATACTATAAGTAAAGCGGGTTTTTGACTGCAATTACTTCGCAGTTTCTCTCAATAGATACATTTAAAAAGCATATTTATAATTTGTAACTCTTCGATAAAATTATGCCTAAACGGAACTAGCATTTCCTGACTGACGTTTTCCAGCAAATTCATTGGTCAAGGCCACTTTCCTAGATGTTTCTAAGCCCGATTATCCGGAAACAAAATAGGGCGACGTCTAAACTGGTGTTTTGAGCTATTCAGATTTGAGTCGCCGTGTCCTGACAGAACAATAGATCAGTTAACACTTGATAGAAATAGAATTTCACTACCCTTAGGAAATTTGAGCATGGTGTTATCAAAGTTCAGGGGTGGGTCCTGTGACTTATCCATCTGATATAATCTAATATTTTAAAGACATCTATGGAAAGAGATGATGCTGTCAGTTCTTTGCAAGAAACATTGGGGCATTTTTTTAATAAACTGCTCTCCTTAGTAATACCCCTAGTACGAGTTTTTTTCCCAATCGAAACGTAAAAGTAAACTACACGTTAACCACGTTCGCCGCTCCGATTGGTTGAAGAGAAGAAGCCGGCCAATCGCAGTGCTGAATGCGGTAAATGTGTAGTTTACCAAATTGTTTCGATTGTAAAAAGAAACTCGAACTAGGGATACTGCAAGTATGCCGTTGCTGGCACGAGAGAACAATGCTAGATGAAAGTAGTGTAGACAAGCTCTCGTATCTGATAGAACAACTGTCTGTCCTAGTCCTTTTAATCAGCAGAGACTCAAATCAATTGCTGCATACATTTAGGTCAACATTTTTCGTGCTGCCATTGCGTATAGTAGGAACCACCGCTCGCATTGTGTACATTAGGAAGCACCATAGGCTTAGCATTTGATCTACTTCTTCATCACCTCATGAACTTTAGGTACTGACGAGGCCGGTGAGACTGCTGAGAAGCTAGCGACCCTAAACAGGAAGTGGCGCGAGCTGCAGCAGAAGGCAAGGGACCGACAGACGGAACTAGAAGATGCTCTTAGAGAAGCACAGAGGTACGACTCTTTAGATGATAATGAGTAATAAGATAAATATATAGGGTCTTACTTTAATAATGGAAAATATTTTACAAGGTAAATCTATAAGTTGCAATGATGCGTTTTTGCATAAAAAAAAAACATAACACTGAACCTTTATTTTTTAACATAATATACAGTCAGTCAAATCTTTCGCTAGTCGAGTATTTAAACAGTAATTTATTTATTATCAGTAAAACCGATACTTAATATTTGAAATGAATTCTATACCATTCATAGAACCCAGCCTTAAAAAAAATTCCATTATTAAAGTAACAACCTATATATAAACAGTCTTCTTTATAATACAACCTAAATGGGACGCCGATTTTCCAATAAATATATGTTTTGCTTTTTCAAAAATTCCCAGCTTTGCGATTTGAAAGATACCTGTACATTTACTTACTATGGAGTCATCATGTTCAATATCTTAAGAAAGACTCGAAGGACCAATTCCGTTAAATGTTTTAACAAGAAAATAAACTAAAAGCCCGAGGCCATATATCATCTTTGCGTTCTATTTTGTCTTCATCACCATATCAGCCAAAGAACGTCCACTGCTGAACAAAGGCCTCCCCATTGCTTTCCTCAATTGTGTCGTCATTTTGGGGGGGAATTTACCAGTACTCGCAGTTGGCTTGAGTTGGTGAGCGCAGGTGCTATTCCACAGAAGGGACGCTGCTGCCCATCCCTCTGGTTAAGGTTCCCTTAGTCGCCTTTTACGACATCCACGGGAGGAGATGGAGTGGTTCTATATTCTTAATCCGGACACCACACAATGTTATTTTATTTGTGCCTAACAAATTGTTACTCCCAACAGTTTCAACGCTGAGATTGGCGACCTTCTCAGCTGGTTGTCAGAAGTAGACAGCGTGATCGCCGCCTCTAAGCCGGTCGGTGGACTGCCTGAGACTGCTACGGAACAACTCGAAAGATTCATGGTAATCGTCAGATCATTACCTGTTACTTGTGCTTGTTATTTAAAGTTGATACATCAGCCTTACAGCAATATCTGCTGAGTAGAGATACTCAGTGAGGAGAAGACTGAGAATGTCCATATTCTGTACTGCATCTGGAGGTCGGAAGATCCTGTAAATCTGACGATAGAAAAGTTAAAGATTATACATATTATATTATACATTTGACAGCGTTGACAGGTTAGCGCTGTGTTGACAGCACCGCGGTTGGTGCAGAAGCCGAGCAATTAGCTTTCTGCGTTACGTGTCACGGGTTCGATTCCCGTACGGAAAATATTTGTATGATCTACAGATAGTCGTTTCGGGTCTGGGTGTTTGTGCGTGTGAGATTTATGTCTGTAAACTGCATTCTGTAAGAACTTACTAGAAAATTCATTTCTGAATCCAATTTGTAACAACAACGAACTCGCTTATGAATCCGAAGTGAAAACAGTACGATATTAGAGATTTCACTGCCGATTCAGAAGTCAGTTGCTAGGGGGTTCTTACAGAATAGCCAGCCGTACCAACGACATGGAAGAAATCATAATGTGGAACAACCAAGCTAACGTTTCTAATGTATCGTGGGTAAAGTTTACAAACATAAACCTTACATGTATAAACACCCAGAGCCATAACAACTATCTATATCTTTATAATAAACTTTATTACTAATGAAGTAAAGTTGTCATTAAATAAAATAAATAATATGTACAACAATCATCGAATCAATGCTTTTATAATATGTAAAGGTACGGTAAGGCCATCGCACATTATAACGAATCAACGTCACTCACTTCGACTCAAAAGTAATGCATCGATAATTGCAAATGTTGCAAAATGCTCTGTACGATGCACGATATAAAGCTCACATTTCAATCTATTGTTTTGTGTCGAGTTAACGTTAAGTCGTTATAATTTACGAAGGTCTTTAGCCACATCTTCTAGAAAAAATAAATTAGGCTATCCCAGAATGTCACACTTTCAATTAACCGCAGGAGGTATACAACGAGATCGAAGCTAACCGTCCGAAGGTGGAAGCTGTCCTGCAGCAAGGGCAGGAGTACCTGAAGAGGCAGGACAAACCCAACCCTACGTCGCAATTGCACCACAATCTGAAGAACTTGAAGTCGAGATGGGACAACGTTACTGCTAGGTAAGAATACATTTACTCGATGTTCGTGAATATAATATAACGACAACAAAAATAATAAACATTTTCTCGAGGGGACAAACAGTTGCTTATTGGGATCACGTTTATTTAAAATAACTACTTTTTTGCAATCTATACTAATACTATAAAGTTGAAGAGTTTGCTTGTTTTTTGTTTGAACGCGCTAATCTCTGGCACTACCAGTCGGATTCGAAAAATTCTTATTGCATTTGACAATCTCATTCTTGAGGAAGGTTATAGGCTATTTAACATCACGCTACGACCAATAGGAGCCGAGCAAAAAGCCAAAATGTTAGAAAGAACGCCAAGTGAAAACGAAGTAATAGCGCAGGCGAGCGATTCGACGCGGTGGGGCCGAAAACGGCCACCCGACGAGACCCGAGCATTACCGAGAAGAGCCGAACTTTTAAAATTAAATGGCCGGTGTAACCGCGGGGCACCACTAGTTATTATTAAATGAAGAAAATATTTTTACCGTTTAGGATTAACATTTTTTACACTGTGGGTTAACCGAACTACAAGAGGATATTATAGAAGCTCATGCACGTAAACCAGGGTCAAGTGTCAGGGGGAAACCTAAGGGTAGCCAACGACGGCACGGTTGGTTCAGTGGCTGACATAGTCGGCTGCTGCGCTCCGGGTCGTGGGTTCGATTCCCGCACGGAACAACTATTTGTATGATCTGTTGTGTATGGAATTTATGTCTGTAAACGCACCCACGATACAGGAGAAATCCTAGTGTGGGGCAGCGGTTTTTTTTAAACGTAACGTAAAGTTATTTAAATTCTAATATTTCACCTTCTCACAGGGCCTCAGACAAGAAAATCAAGCTGGAAATTGCTCTGAAGGAAGCCACAGAGTTCCACGACGCCCTGCAAGCGTTCGTCGACTGGCTGACCAGCGCTGAAAAGACTCTCACCTCTGCCAAACCTGTCTCCAGGGTCATGGAAACATTACTCAGTAAGTGTCATAATCTTAAGATCCATCATGTACTACAATTGATAACTGTTCAAGTGGAAGATGAGATGAGAATTCGGCTATATTAGCACGACCGCATCTTATCCCGTGGATGTCGTAAATGGTGATTAAAGGACTCTAAACCAGAGGGATGGGCAGCAGCGTCCCTTCTGTGGAACAATAGTCATACTGCGCTAACCAACCCGCCTGCCAGACGTGGTGAGTACTGGCGTATTCCCCCCAAAATGACGACACAATTGTGAAAACCTGTGGGGGAGGCCTTTGTTCAGCATTGGACGTCCTTTAGCTGATATAATGATGATAACAAGTGGCTATACTAACTTTTTCAGAACCATCAGTTTGAAAATCTCTTACGAGATTAAACTCTTACCCATATATTGCTTCTACAGCCCAAATCGAAGAGCATAAGTCCTTCCAAAAAGAGGTAGCGACCCATCGCGAGACTATGCTTCACCTGGACAAGAAGGGAACCCACCTGAAATACTTCAGTCAGAAGCAGGATGTCATCCTCATCAAGAACCTGCTGGTTTCCGTGCAGCATAGATGGGAGAGGGTAGTTTCTAAGGCGGCTGAGAGGACCAGAGCGTTGGACCATGGATTCAAAGAAGCCAAAGAGTTTAATGATATGTGGTAAGTGGAGATAGATATTACAGTTGAGTATAGTTTGGGATCGGATAGGCCGGTGGGCTGATAACCTAAATCGTAGACGCTTTGCAACAGGCGTAAATTGCTCCAACGCCGCTGTCAAACGTCAATTTGGTATTACCTATTTGCCGATAGCGACTAGACAGGCGAAGATCTTTGACGCGCCTCTGTCGGACAATCAATGAACTAAAAACGTTCATTCTTTTTAGTTCCACTGGTGGCTACTGGCGCTAGTAACTGTGCATCTTCCACAATAGCGACAGGCGATGACTTACGTAATACCAATTTTTTGACGCTTTGCCGCCGGTGGGTCCTTGGCTGCACGATAGCTGCTATCGCGTCTGCTGTTGCTGTTTTTAGCTAATCAGCCCGCGGATATTGCTAACATTTTGTCGTTAATAAGCCTTTATTATATTTCTGAATCTATGCAAATAATACATGGGAGAAATAAACAAAAAAACCTCAATCATACACTCAATTTTTTTACTGTAGGTGGGCACCCTAAAATGGTATCGTATGGTAATTTAGGAACACTACCAGTTGACATTACTTTTAATTAAAACAATAATATGAAGATTTTTCAACTCATGCATTTATTCCTAGGAACAACCTAATGAACTGGCTGAATGAAACTGAAGTACAGTTGGACGAGCTCAACTCTGAAACGACCATCAACGACCCAGAGAAGATAAAACAGAGGTTATACATATTTTATTCATCATTTCAGCCGAAGGAAGTCCACTGCTGGACATAAGCCCCCAAAGAATGAGCAACGACCGGTCTGGGTTAGTGTTGTGTGCTCATTGGGGGGTTTTGCCATAATCGCGACGCATGGCAGGCGGGTTCGCGATCGCAGTTATGTTGTAAATGTATTCGAAGGACGTTGCTGCAAATACTTCGGTTAATCCCATAGTCGCCTTTTACGACACCCAAGGGATGAGATGGGTTGGTGCTATTTTTAGCCGGCACCACACGGCAAATTTAAATGGCGTCTCATAAAGGCCATCACAGCGATGTTTCCAAATCCGTCGACAACGAACCCATTATGCGATTACAGTCGAATAACAATCGATGTTATTCGATTGTAATCGAACAAATTGGCGGCACGGTAGGCGCAGTGGCTAAGCAATTGGCTTTCTGCGCTACGTATCGCGGGTTCGATTCCCGCACGGAACAAATATTTATCTAGAAATAGTTGTTTCGGGTCTAGATATATGTTTACTTAGTCTGATGAACAAATAAAAATCTATTATTTTCCCCACAGATTGACCAAGCATCGCGACTTCCAAAAGGCCCTGGCCGCCAAACAGCCGGCCTACGACCAAACAATGAAGACAGGCAAGCAGCTCAAGGACAAAGCCCCTAAAGGCGACGAGAACACACTCAAGATCATGCTTTCGGACGTAAAGACCAAATGGACCACTGTATGCTCCAAGGCCGTTGACAGGTACTTGACCATTTCATGTTTTTTGCACTGAAATAGAATGTAAAATGGGGTGCGGCGCGCGCGTATCATCACGAAAATCCGACAGTATGAGTTTGCCGTCAAAGATAATTAAAAGTACAGAACATATATAAGGTCTTATATAAACCAGACATATATAGGGTCTTACTTTATTAATGGAAAATATTTTAGGAGGTAAATCTATAGGTAGCAATGATACGTTTTAAAAAACAAAATAAACATCACATCAACCTTTATTTTATAAAATAATACAGAGCAGAAAGAATCTTTCACTAGTCGAATATTTGAATATTAATTAATTTACTATCAGTAAAGCCGATACTTGATATTTGAAATGAATATTATGCCATTCATAGAGCCTAGCCTTAAAATGTTTTCCGTTATTAAAGTAAGACCTTATATATCACTGGTTTACATGACGATAAAAAAATTATATTTTCAACCGTATAAAAATTAGTATAATTTTAATTTAATTATTTATGTTCAATCAAACCTTATTAATTGTATTTAATATCTTTCTTTGATAATTTTATCGTTTTACCTACTGACGCAAATTATTGCTATGCGGAAAAATAAAACTAAATTTTAGTTACCCCATAGAAGTACCAAAATGGAAGTACTTGTAACGCGCGTACATGTGTACGTACCACACACAGTTTTTTCTTCAATTGGCTTCAATTAGGGCTGGAAATTAAAGTTAGCCTCTGACTGCTTTACCAGCGAGTACGAATAGTTTGTGCAGTGGCTGATACACTGCTGCGCTCCGGGTCGTGGGTTCGATTTCCGCACGGAACTAATATTTGTATGATCTGCA
Organism: Diloba caeruleocephala; assembly: GCA_947459985.1. Classification (NCBI taxonomy): domain Eukaryota; kingdom Metazoa; phylum Arthropoda; class Insecta; order Lepidoptera; family Noctuidae; genus Diloba; species Diloba caeruleocephala. The sequence continues at coordinate 4,642,121 of OX381627.1, read as the reverse complement.
GGTAGTTGTTCCGGGTCTGGGTGTATTGTATGTGTCTGTAAACGCACCCACGACACAGGAGAAATACTAGAGTGGGCAGTTTTTTAAAAAAAAAGCTTAGCTTATTACATAACGGGTTGCTCCAGTGTGCTTGTTCTCGAGATCCTTGAGGCCCCTTCGACGCCGAAGATGACCACTTAGGTGGTTTTAGTCGTTAAGAATCTAACATACCCCTCCGCCGTTCCCGAGGCGGATGATGTAGGTACACGATGTATTTGCATCGGGCGATAAAAAAGTAATAGATTGTTCTGGATTTTCGTTTTAAAATACTGCTCACGGCCTAACAATGGGACTCTTAAATATGTTCTATACCCAATTCTAACTCCATTCCACTTTCCAGACAACGCAAGCTAGAAGAGGCTCTGCTCTACTCTGGACAGTTCAAGGACGCGATGTCCGCACTGCTGGACTGGCTCAAGAAGCAGCAGAAGGAACTGGCTGGAGACTCGCCCGTGCATGGAGACCTTGATACTGTGATGGCGCTCATAGAGCAGCATAAGGTAGGAACTATATTGATGGGTTTTTGACCTGAGTATACCGCGGTAAGTAAATAATAAGATGATGTAGGCTGATTATGTGTGTATTTATCTCGACGGATATTTACGGGATTGAGTAAAAAAGCCAGCAAAGTATTTCAGGAAAATATACTTGTATATCTTTGTCGAAACTAACTGACGTAACGGCAAGGTTGGTGCAGTGGCTAATACAGTCGGCTGCCGCGCACCGGGTCGTGGGTTCGATTCCCACACGGAATAAATATTTGTACGATCTGCAGGTAGTTGTTCCCCACGACACAGGAGATATCCTAGTGTGGGGCTATGTATAAAAAAAAACTACCTACATTTAGATTTTGTTTTAAAATATATATTGACGACTTTAATTGATGTTTTCACATGTACGTCGCGAAATAAAACATCGTTTTAAAATAAAACTTTTGTTTCAGCAATTCGAGGAGGACCTCCACTCTCGCGAGCAACAAATGCAGTCTGTCATGAAGACCGGCAAAGAACTGGAAGCGACAGTATGTTTTAAACAAATTTGTACTTTATGTTTATAGAAATAATGCGTAATGTTAAGTGATCATAGCTCGAAAAATATCGACATCCAACTGCAAACCGAATTTTTGAGATCCACTTGCAATTTTTTCCAGGAAATACTCATATTCGAAAGTCAAAGCTAAATATTTTTATTACAAATAAACTAATTATTGCCACTTATGAAAGGTCAGAATTTAGGTTGCACGGTTCCATAGTCGATCCTACGGGGAAGGGCTGACTAGAAACTTGAGATTACAATGTTGAACAAGATATTAAGAACTTATAAATGGCGTCGAAAATATATGAAAAAAAAATGTGTGCAAAACGCAAACATTTGAAGTTCTGTCTACGCATCTGAAGGTTGATCTTTGATTGCAGGTACCTCGTGAAGATGCGAACAGTATTCGCCAACAATGCAGTGAGCTGAAGAGCGCCTGGGAGGCAGTTCATACCCTCAGTGAGAAAAAGGCTCACAAGCTCGAAATCGCACTAAAAGAGGTAGGTTTATATACTACACATATTATTGCAATATTATTTATATAGGAAATAAACAATGCATAAGATCTTTGACAAAAATTGTATCAAGTATTAGTATCATTTAAAAAAAAATAAACTAAAATAGACTCCAAATAAACATAATTATTATATCTATAAGTCTGTATATAAGAATGGGACCTTAATATTTTATATACTAGAACCTTCCCGTATAGGTTACCCTGGTGAAAGAGTAATAAATATCGGTCGTGTAGTTTCTGATAAAATCGCGCACATACAAATATACGGCGAAAGCAGGAAACCGCCTTTACTCTTAATCGGTTAGAAAAAAAAGTTTTATGTTGTTCACGTCTCTTTTTACCGACTTCAGAGGCGGAGGTTCTCAAACGTCGATAACTCTGATATTTGTTGACCGATTTGAGCGATTCTTTTTTTAACAGGTGCAGAATGCTTTCGAATTGGTCCCATATAAATTTCATTACATTCGATTGAGTAGTTTTTTAACCAGCTTCAATAAACAGATTTAATTTGTCTGCGCTTACCTAGATGACGTCTTAATAGTTTCGATTCTTAGACTTATTTTTAGTGTTAAATACGGATACCAATTTTGAAAAAGTTATTCTATTTATTTACACTAAAAAGAAACAAATAATGTTTTTTATCAAAAAATTCACTTCAAAACTCTAAATAACCTTAAAAATGAAGTCGGGCGGGGCCAGGTGTACCCTAACCATTGTTCATGCAGACCAACGAGTTATATTTTATACCTGTAATTGTAATCTATCCTTAAAGCAAAAATCTAAAATTACTTTCGACGTCATCTTCTCCGAAGCACGCTTATTATTAATTCACCAAAACTAAATATAATTCTCCCGCAGGCTGAAAAACTCCATCGCTCCGTCAACATGCTTCTCGAATGGCTCTCCGACGCCGAAACCAAACTGCGTTTCTCGGGACAACTGCCCGAAGGAGATCAGGAAACGCAACAACAGATACGCGAACACGAAAGATTCGTACGGGAGCTGAATGAGAAGCTGAAGGACAAGGAAGACACTATAACGCTCGCCCACTCTATCCTGAGCAAAGCACATCCTGATGCAGTTACCGTGATCAAACACTGGATAACTATCATTCAGAGTCGGTGGGATGAGGTATGTTGTTTTTATTTTAAAAGCTTTGCTCTTTGCCTCCTGTGTCGTGCTCGTCCTTCTCCGTGCGGGATCGGCCCTCTCCCGATCCCGCTCTGCAGTCTCCTTCTGCAGCATGACGATCTCGCAGGAGACCACTGCACTCGAATTTTCATGCTCTGTCAACATAGCCGACACTACTGCCGGCAGAGAGAGATCTTGCCCGATCTGATCGACCAGGAGGGGAGGTACCTACCTAGCTGGCTTCAGGCACTAACAGACCTGACATCTTAATAACTCTATACATTTTACAGTACGGCCGCCGAGCCTGACATTTGAAGGCCAATTCTCGTAATTTAAAAATGTTCAAAATATAGTTCTGATCTAGTCTCAGTGTCATAAATGTTACAAATGGTATTCTACTAAACTAAGAAACAACGTCAAACGTGACCTTACACTGTGATGAGATCGAAAATGGATCGAAGTCAAAACGGTATTCTGCTAACATTTCGAACTGTCACATGTACTAAATTGTCATTAGATAAACGTCAAAATTGAGATCGAAATGAGACTAGACCGAGATTATACTGAAATCCGACTGAACTTTAAGGTTAGCAGAATACCATTTTTTCGGTAAATTCATAATTTAATCTCAGTTCGGTCTAGTTTCAGTCATAGTGTCAATTAATTACGAGAATTGGCCTTCTGTTAATTGGTCTAAGTTTCTGTTATATTAAAGATTTAACTTAGCGCTAAACTATTTAAGTTTGTTGTAAGTTGACGTTACCACATTAAAATCATTTTATATATGAAATTTAATTAATATAAAAGAAACTAGACCAATTAACAGATGTCAGGAACGCATTCTCTCGGCGGCCGCACTTTAGTACTTTTGTGTAAAACAAACTTAAAAATACTATGTAATGTAAAGAAAAGTATTTTCTCTCCCACGTGATAGATCGCATTAAACTGATTGCACTTTAAAAAATAAACATAACGTCAGCCAAAGAATTATCGATGTATTAAGATAGAGAGACGATAGTGTTATCAATATCGATAATCGTGCTGATTCTGATTTTAATTTTAAAATAAAACAAATCTTCTGCGTATAATTAGTTACATAATGGGTGTGCTGTATTTTGGTTCTAATATTTTGAAAAAAGCTACCTATTTATTCATAATTGTGTAGCTAAATTAGTATTTAGTAACCTCGATAACTCGGTAATTTAGTCTAGGACTTAGTTTTGTGAGCAAAATGAATAGAGACAAAAGACACTTGGTGGCATCTGTTTTTCCCGTAATACAGATATTTAGAAAAGTTTCTCCTGGACAGGTAATTTTTTTATATGTTTAACAAATAGTGCCCTCATAAAGATACGCAATTAATGTGAGCATATAGTGCAGTGCTTAAATAGTGTACAAATATGCAACAATAAAACACATTGCTGCAAAATATGCGTAAGGGAAATTCACATTTCTGGTAACTATTCAATGACAAGCCGAGATAACAGAAAAAAGAAATACAACTATATTCAAATAGATACCTATTGAAGTTGAAATTGTCAAAATAACCTTGTTATTAACCATGCTATTCATTATATAGGTATGGCAATGGGCAATGCAACGCGGCAGCAAGCTGGAGACTCACATGCAGAGCCTAAAGGACCTGGATCTCGTGCTCGAAGAGCTGCTTCAGTGGCTCATCGGACTGGAGAACACACTGCTATGTGAGTAGCTAATTTATTAATCTTTTGATCACTAGCCTGCAGGACCTGGAACTCGTGCTGGAAGACCTGCTTTAGTTGCTCATAGAAACGGGAAACATAGCTGTTGGGTTTTCGCAAATAATTGTAACACACAACTTTTTTACAATCGAACTTTAATTCCAACACAGGATAATATACATTAATTGCGAATCTGATGTTAATTTTAACGGTGGAAGTATATCGGCGAATGTATCTAGCGTCTCTAGAAAATCAATCAGTGTTACCACAGATAATACATATTTTTAAATCTGCGTTCCATTACAACGAGCTGTGTTGTCAATATGATATATAGTAGGATATGCTTATACTCACCGCGTTAGGCAGGCGGGTTTGTGAACGTTTATGGTCACTGTTTCACAGAAGGGATGTTGCTGGCCATCCCTCTGGTTTTGGGTCCCTTATCACCTTTTAAGACATCCACGGGAAGAGCTGGAGTGGTGCTATATTCTGAATCCGGAAACAACATGGAATACGGCGGTACTATCGATATAAAGAAAGTAACATTTCACTGAACTTTCATGATCACTGATGTAATAAGCAAAATCGATTCAAAATCGTGAGGAATATTGGGATGCAATTCTCTAAGCTCAAACCTCGAATGAATACATCCTTGAATACATAATTGAAATAACGATAACACCAATTTGGTATTCGCCAAGACTCGTCCTCATGACTCACCGTCTGCAACGTGACCTTGAATAGCTTCAAACATGTCTTAGCGAATACCAAATTGGTTTTACACTGTTATTTCGATTGTGTATTCAAGGATGTATGGATGTTTGAGCTTGAGGAATTGCACCCCTGTATCTACTGGTCTGATATCGCCAATACACAACAAACGAGCATGGTGATCAGAGGCACATCTTTAAACATCTCCATCTCTTCTTGCGACTCCTAAGAAATATATTTCTTACTTTCGGTATACCAAAGGGCAACTAACCGATGCGCTTATCCAACTTAATTTATCCTCGGCCTTATGTTAGAGGTTCTGGAGGTTCTGGCACTTGTGCCGAGCCATAAATAATCAAAACCAATTCCAGCTCATTAGCACTTCCCCCAGTAACACCCTAAGCCGAGCCCCAAGACTCATATATGGGGCTGTTGCTTAATATTTAGTGGTTTGCTGGTCAGTTTGCCCGGGTGAAGTATTAAAAGCTGTAGAAAAACAAAGTCTTGTTACTCGTATAATCGCTTTATCGCTTGATCATCTTTCTTTTTACTTAGCGCTGGAAGCGGAGCCTCTGCCAGAATCCATCGAGCTTCTGGAAGGTCTGATCGAGGACCACAAGGAACTGATGGAACACACGCAGAAGAGGCAGACTGAAGTCGACCGCGTCTGCAAGGCTTACCAGGTATGTTCGTGTTCACAGCGACGCTTCGGTGGATCCTTTGCAATCCCCTTACGAGATGATCCTGAGAGCCTCTTAACAATTGCGTCTCCTCCGCGAGAGGAAGTAGCCTCCTTACAATCACCAATTGGTGGAACCAATGGGCGGCTCTGAAGCGTTGGTTCTCGAGATCCCGGAGCCCCCTTCAGTGCTAAAAATGTGCGTCCAGTTGGTGTTACTGGGTATTGGACGCATAAGCATTTCCAGCTCAGTAAAAGAGGCTATTTTCGTGTTGACTCTACATTATGTAGGAAGATTTTAATATATGTAAAATTAGGACTTATCTCCAGTAGACCCGGAACCTGACCTTGACCTTGAAGAGGCCTTTGTCGTATTGAAAATATAAAGATAAATATCTCGCAATGATCTTTAAAACCTAAAGGTTGCTTTATACTGTCATGGAACAGAGTAATTTAAGGAGGATGTCTGACATTTTTCGATAATAGGAGCAAGCATAGAACATTCAGATCATAAAAAAAACAAGTCAAACAAATTTACAATAGTTACTAAATTTGTAGTATGTATGTATCAATGTATCAACTTCGTTAATAAACTCCGGTGAATCTTCAATTTAATCATGTTTCAACAGGTCAAGAGTCAAAGCCAAGGCCGTGACAGCACACCAAGAAAGGTTTCAGCCAAGAGTGCCACTAAAGGAGCAGCTGGGTACGTAACAAAAGAACATATTCCCTATTCAGTGTGGCTAGAATTGTGTTACACTCTATCTATTCTTCAGTGTTGTTATAATTAAAAAATCTCTTTTTTTTTTTTAATATGCTTTAGTGAAGTTTTTAATTTTTATTAGTATTGTTAATCCCAATTTTTTGTTAGTTATTTATGTTATGTTCATTTCCACACATTATTTTATGTCTTTGTTTTGTCTCTTCCCTTTTCACGAATCATGCACGTCGACACGGCGCCGCCATCTTGTGATGTCTTGCATGGTGTTACCTGCTTGAAAAATGTATTGCAATGTCAAAAAAATATAGCCGTGGTTCTCAGCACGACCTCAATAGGGAGAGATCGGTTTCGCCTGACTATTATGGATCTAGGCGATTCAGGTGTGTTTTATACTCGTTCATTCTACGTTTGTCGGTATCAAATATTTGTTAAATTCTTTATTTAGAGTGTTTTTACCATGTTTAAATGAAACGCAACAGTGTAGAAAGTGATAACTTCCTTTATTCGGTTCAATCAACTTTACAATGAATTTACTGATGTCTATGTATTTAATTATTTTTATTAAATACTCCAACAACAGACACAAAGCGACAATTGCCCAACGAGTAAGGCGTCGGATTGAGCATAGAATCATGAGTTCGAACACCACCCGTTGTACAGTTGTCGTGTAGAGTTGACACAAATACTACTAATGTGTGTGCAAACCACATTATAATTTAACAATATGCGCATAGAGTTATAACAGTGGATATATTTTTATTTATTTTTTTGGCTTTTATATTTTTTATTATAATAATAATTGGTTACTTGAACAAATATGGTTCGTACAACATTTAAAACATGTTAGAAATACTCTAAATGATAAACTTTTCTCCTGTGTGGTGTAAAGGAAAAGGGGATGTGTCACTAATACTAAAATTGACATAATTGACCGCAATAATAATATAATTGACGTCAAGAATAATATAATTGACTTAAATATATTCAGTAATAATATTGACTTTCGTCAATTATACATATTATTATTGACATTCCATTTTTCTTTGATACCACAGATATTATATCATACATCTATGTTACTATATCCACGTTATATTAACGTGACACCACATTTTTACGAGATTCTAGGCATATCTATCAAAATGTATTTTTAGTGTAAGTTGTATACCAAAAGCCTAAGCCTATAATTCTAAAACATAAAAATAATAGTCACGTTAATACAATGTCATGGTCAGAGCCTTATCTCACAAGCGATTTCTTAGCGTATACGATATGAGAATGAAATCTTTCCCGCCCCGATGTACCCGCGACAATGTTGTCTTGGCATTTTGTCACCATACTTGCTGGCAGGGGTGGATTCAATTCGTCTTTATATGGCGGCCTTAGGCGTCGCGAGCGCGCATATTGGGAAATATGCGTGCTCATACCGAGCGACCCCCAGGAAGACAGCGGTGTGCATGTGGTCACGTACCGCTGTGTGCGCTGCATAACGCGTAGCCGGGCTTCGGGGGAATCCTTTACAATCCCCCCGAGAAGTGCCTGGGGGGAGGTGGCCTCTTTACAATCACCTTCCCTCCGCTAGAGGGGGTGACCGCTTTACAATCATCCCCTCCGAGATGTGCCTAAAGGCGTGGCACCAATGGGTGGCTCTAGATGGAGATTATTAGAGTTCCTGGAGGCTCCCTTCGGTGCCGAAAATGACTTTTAGCCGGTAGGAGTCCGGCATGCCCGTTCACCATTTCCCGGGGCGGAGGAAGTACATGAGGTATTTCCACCGGATCAATAAAAAAAAACCCGATCCTAGGAGTATATCCGACCCTGCTTGGTAGTTTTAAATGGTTCGCGGTGAGTGTCAAAGACGCACTTGAAGTGTTGGGACGTCATATACGCTTAGAGATTGCTTGTGGTATATGGTTCTAAAATGGTGGATATTTACCTTCGTGTGCTTTACATATATGTCATTTGTGTAACTGTAGGTGCGTTGACACAGTATCTTTATTCATTTATATTCAAAAGAAAAGCATGCTTCCATGTTTCCCGAAATCCTGTACAAACCGGATAGGCCGTGCGGGATGTGCAATAAACAACGCAAAAAAGCCAACGCGAAACATATGCCATCTCGTAAATACGAATCAATCAAAAATTACTTTATAGGGAAGACGCCTCAATAATCGTAGTTTCTCCATTGAATTCAGTATATATTACAGCGTAGTAGAATAAACATGAACACATTGATTTTAATAAAATCATTAGAGAACAATGTTGTCTAAATAAAAATTGTTTAACTTTATCCCATATAACAACTAATTTACCTTGCTGGAGAATCCAAAAAAGCAATGCTATTCTTGTCAACGCAACCTATCATAGCTTCATCCCGCTCTAACACATGTAAACGTTGCTTTCTCGCTCTGACACGCTTCGACACGGGCAGGTCCAGGATTCACACTCGGAGTAGGAGAGGAAGGTTTGATCGTCTATTCCTTTTTTAAGTGTGTGTAGTTTAGTGCCTGCACTTTCTGTTAGTTAGCGTAGTTTTGTGTTTTAGCATGTAGATTACAAACCTACTTGATGCGTTGTTACTTACTGTTTTGGGTTGATATGAATCCAGAGTTAAATTTAGGTGAGGGCAACCAGGGCTACAGCCCCGGGGCTTTCACAAGAGAAGGAAGGGAGTGAATAGAAATGTCTAGGTTAATTTTTGGGGCAAATATACCTACCTCTAGATCTGGCTCTGTCTAAATGATTACTGGCCTATGCTTTATTGGAAATAAATTTAAAATTCGAATGTAGATTGATAGAACCGGAATTGTTTCCTTTTAAGTGTTTTTCACATTTGGCGATTAATATCTATAGTTTATACAAATGATGCAGCAAATATTCATAAATTAAATTAGAAAACAAAGTTTACAGCCCCAGAAAAACCTAATAACAATTCGTGCTACGAAAATATTACTGTTTCACGTTTGGAATGATAAATTAGTTAAATAATGCATCAAATATTGTTTAATTTGCTACTGTGCGTCCTTCGAATGCAGTTGTTACGGATTAAATATTAGGAAAACAGTAAAAATACGTATTTAGTTTGTATATAATTTTCTTGTGTCTGCTAGACGTTGAGTACTACTTAGTAATAAAGTATGTCAATCACCATGGCCAGGCAATTTTGAAGCTTGGCACGTTCACAGAAAGTACACTTATGTGCGCGGGATTTGGCGTTTGATACACTTTATAAAGTATAGATATACGCTTGATTAGTTAGTGCAAAACGCTTCTTCTTTACCGCATCAATTAAAATTCAGAATATATATTTTTTGTGACTTATATTTGTGTCAGTTATAATTTGCAGTAAGTAACTTCCTTTACAAATCAATGTCATATATTTAAGTCATGAAATCGAATTTTCATTTGTTTCCTTCACTCTTTTGATAGAAAGGAATGTTGATCCAATGTTTTCCATTTGGTTTAAAAATACTGTTATTATTCTTTCTGACCATACATTTTCGTTTAATGTAATATGAAATACTATAAATTTATTTGCTTTGGCTGAAATATAAACGTTTAAAAAATATGCATGATTTAGGGCTGTCAGTCACAAAAAACTAACCAGATGTAGAACAGATTATAAATGTTCACATTATTCAGACATAGACAAGCAAACAAAAAGTTCAGTGTCTATCAATCAAAAAGAACGTAGCAGTCTCACCAGGACGGCTTGACTTTAGCCATTTTTATATTGGTGTTATTTAAACAAATCTCGCACTTTCGTTATTAAAAAACGCACTGTATCGCTTTAAATATACGGTTCACTTTTCAACACTAACGAAGTAGGTCGCTGTGCACTTTGGAATACTAACAGGGTTGTCAAACTCACGGTTACTAACCTCACGCGAGCCATGGAGGACTAACATCACGTCGTGGGCCTACTAACGGTTTGGTGTGGTGTTTTCCTGTGATTATAATGATGCGTGTGCTTTAGTCGCGTGAGTCCCGGTCGAGAGACGCCTGACCGCAACCTGCCTCACTACGGACCGAGGTTCCTGGCCAAGGGAAGGTAAGGGATCGATACTTTCCAGGAATACGTCAGTGTTACAACAATCGGTAGAGGTACTCACCGATCCGTGATGGTAAGCAACACTCGGCGCGGTCAGTAGATGGATGGGTGACCGCATAGTGGTATTTGATAGTGCGTCTCCGTACTTCGGAGCGCACGTAGAATAACTGTTCCGGTTGTTGCCATTAGCCGGCAGTCGTTAAGCCGACCAAAGGGCTCCACTTTGAACGGTTTGAACAACTCTAACACAGGGTTGGCCTTGGCCTATAATTGGAATACAAAAGTAACCTATAAAAACAATACTTAATCATCAATCTAAAGACCTTTCACTCTTGATACTTATAGAAAAATAAATCATCAATTATTTTTCGCGGTAGACGAACATCAATTAGACCATCGGTAAATATAAGTAAACAAGTTTTATTGAAACACAAAAAGTTTTCCTATACTGCTACCAAATTCTGAGATACAGACCAAGGCTGGTATTACAGAACGAGAACCAAAACTTAAGTAAAACTCGAGTCCTGATTGCGTTTATCAAATACGAACCCTACGTAATAGATATAGCATTTATATTCATTTGCTGCAATCTCGACTCAAGTTCTACTTAAGTTTTAACGGGCGATGTGTAAATGCGGGCCTCATATTTATTTATTAAACGGTCATTACGTCATTTGTTGGAAATCATGTCAATCATTGGGCAAGGGAGTTATTAATTATGCTTTGTTTATGCCAAAATGTTGTTTTATTTTTGCTGGGTTTTTGTGTGTGACATCCCTCGCTTTAGTATTTAATGACTAGGTAGTTTTTTTGATTCAGCATGGCTAGTATTGGCATGCTGGCAAGTGCCTAATTGAACTTTATTTATATGCCAGTGGAAAGCTTTTTAATATAACTCGGGGTATTTTAGTTTCCAAAGTTTTAGTAATGAATAATTCAGATACAAATATGTATTTAAAAACCCTGTTCGATCCGTGAAGGATACTAAGTAACGATATGTGATCGTATTTATGTAATACTTTACTGAAATTAGGGCTATAAAACACTTGAGGGGTCGTGGGACACCCGACAGAAGCGAAGCTTAGAATACGCTGACCAGCCAATGAAGAGCGTTGCATCGCCGCGTTCGCTCGTTTCACATTTAAACCAGCGTTGTTGTAGTTAGATCTTGGTGATCCTGGTACAAGTTACAATGCGACAGCATTTAAGCAGCTGAGTGACGTCCCTTTTTTGCACGGACACGACGCACAATGAGTTTCTTAAAATGTAATGTAATTATTAGAATTTGAGTTACTGATTTCTGTTGTAAAATAAAAATGTTTTGCCAGTTTATTCCTCTTCTTAGTGTTGTTCCAATTTTGCTTTATGTATTTAAAGTGTGCATTTGTGCAAAAATAAATTGTTTCTTTCTTCTTTATTTTGTGTATGAAACCTCATCCCAAACGTGCTTAACAAAGCTTTGGTTCAAAAAGAAGAGATCATAATAGAACGGGCTCTTTGTAACTTACCAGGGCATACCGATCGCGTCACGCGATCAGCGCGGCGTCGCGGGTTCAAACGAGCTGATTAAATTTAGACCATTTTACGAGAAATAAGTACATATAACTTTGGATATTCTCACAATTTGTAATTATTGTTATTTTATATAATATCATTGTCGAAATATGTACACGCTCCTTTTGGGACGGACAGGATTTTCTGATACATAAATTGTATAAATAGTATTCATTACGGATTCTTCAAGTCTTGTTGACATTGTAAATTGAACAGTTACATCATTATAAATATACCCAAACGCTTAATAATTTGAAAAATATGGCTTCTAAACACAGACGGTTATGACGTAATATTATATCTCTGATAGAAAATGAATTGAAAGAAAACCTTTTGATTTTATTTTTGCTCTTTGAAACTTACGCAATATTTATCTCTTAGCAGCAAAGGCTCAGAGCCGGAATTCAGGTCACCACGCGTCAAGCAACTATGGGATAAATGGCGCACCGTGTGGCTCCTGGCGTGGGAGCGACAGAGGAGGCTGCACGACCGCCTGGTGCACCTGAAGGAACTGCAACGTGTGTCTAACTTCAGTTGGGATGACTGGAGAAAGAGGGTAAGCTTTGAGGGTTTTCAGTAGATTTATAGTTTAATAATTAATATATGAGTAGGCTAAATAGCCATTTTGAGTTGACAATCCCACGATGTGAATGGATTCTCATCTTGTGCCTGTTGTAAGTTCGAGTTTAGGTTGCTTGCTTATTTTACGTGGGTGTAACCCGGTCTGTCACAAAGCTGAATTCCGAGTACCTACATTACAACTAGCGTGGTGTCCGGATCAAGAATACACTCGTAGCACCACTCCATCTCCCCCCGTGGATGCCTTAAAAGGCGACTAACGAAAGACTGAAATTAATAATCAAACAAAAAATCTTTCTTAAAATCTTTGGATTTCGGATTACGGATATGTCTGTTTTCGTATTAAATGTGATCGTAACACAACAATCTGACGATTTTGGATTAGATTTATTATTAACTAGCTGGGACCCGCGGTTTCACCCGCGTTTAATTTAAAAGAAATTTAGAGTACTTCGACATAGATACTTGACATAGAATAGGTATATATATTGGATTTCAAGGGTTTAATTTTTTTGCGCGGAACCCTAATTATTTTTCTAAAATAAAAGTAGCCTAAGTTATTCCTTATAATATCAGCTATCTGCCAGTGAAAGTCCCGTCAAAATCGGTCCAGCTGTTTCGGAGATTACCCGGAACAAACAGACAGACAAAAAAGATAAAAAAAAATAAGTTTTTTTGTTATAGGTACCGTATATACTTTCATATGCATTTAGTAAAAAGCTGTTATTTTGACATTACAAACAGACACTTCAATTTTATTTATTTGTATAGATTTCAGCCGTAAGGGACTCTAAGCCAGAGGGATGGGCGGCAGCGTCCCTTCTGTAGCACAGTTCATTCTGCGCTCACCAACCCGCTTGCCAATCGAGTACAGTACTGGAAAATTCCCCCTAAAATGAAGACCATGTAACCGGTCGCTTAAAGGGAGCCCTTTGTTCAGCATTGGATTTCTTTTGGCCGATATGATAAAGATGACGATGAAAACGTTTAAACATTTTTTATTTTAACTTTGATTATTTGTCTACAGTTCCTGAAGTTCATGAACCACAAGAAGTCCCGTCTGACGGACCTGTTCCGCAAGATGGACAAGGATAACAACGGACTCATTGCTAGACACGAGTTTATCGACGGAATCATCAACACCAGTGAGTAGCGTGCAAAATAAACCAATTTCTTTCTCTCTCTGTTTCTTTCTTTAGCAATACAGATGGAAAACTAGCCTCTACTAGGCCAAAATCTCTTCCAAAACTTTTGACGTCTAATTCGTCAAAAAATCCTTTTAAACTGCTTACTAATTTGTTCATTTATCTAAAAACACAGAGGTTATTTGGCAAACCTTATTTGACTGACCTGAGAAAAGAGAATCAAATACAGAACAAATACAGAAATGCCACTTAATATTTAAATCTCGCTCAACTATTTGAGACGCCCGATTTCATTAGGATTGCGGGCGTCTACAATGATTAAGTGGGGTTCAAATATTAAGTGGTGTTTCAGTATTTGCCCGTTAGAGATCAATTCTTAATCGGTAAATAATGGACTTTAAAAAATATGTCATCCATTATATCGTAATACTACATCCTAACCCACGTGCCACAAAATAAACAGTTTGTTTTGACATTGTGTCCCAAGCAAATATGGTTTTCAAAAATGTCCGTCTTAACTTTTAAGTTTGCTTTGATTTTTCGACGGCATGGTTGGCGCAGTACATAAATAAGCTTAGACTTTCTGGGCTGCGTGGCGCGGGTTCGACCCCCGCACAGAACAAATATTTGTATTATCTACAGATTATACAGGTTTCGGGTCTGGGTGTTTGTATATGTGAAATCTATGTCTGTAAACTATACCCACGACCCAGAAGAAATCAAAGTCAAAGTTTTTTATTTCAAATAAACCAAATATTGGCACTTATGAAACGTCAGAATCTAAGTTGCACGGTTCCAAATAGTTGATCTCGTGGAGAAGAGCCGGCAAGAAACTCCATGGATACTCTTTTAAAATAATTGAGAATACAATGTTGCTTAATACAAAATATTGTAAAACATATACCGAGAAAAATGTAGGTCAATGTGTTAAGACGATAATATAATAACAATAGTTTATTTGCCGTGGCAGTTAACAGCTGACCAGTCCCAACAGACGGCACCCGTTCACGAGCATGACGCATGCATCAGCATCGCTTGGCTCAACCATATTGTAGGGAACCGAACGACCCGATACACAACGCCACCGCCAGCAAGACATTTTAGTGAGCATGATAGACCAATACAGCCAGGCATAAGACAATCAACATAAGTACTAAAAATAACATTAATGGCTTAATGGCTACATCATGTAGCCGCTCTTCCAAAATTCTAGGATTAGTCGATAATCCATACTAAAACCTATCTCCTTTCATATAGAATTCGACACGTCCCGCCTGGAGATGGGCGCAGTCGCTGATCTGTTCGACAGAAACGGCGGCGGCCTCATAGACTGGGAGGAGTTCATCGCCGCGCTCAGGCCTGACTGGGTAAGTTCTACCACATCAGTCCGCGAAGACGCTCATAGTAAATGGTCGTTGAGGTTAAGCAACGCTCAGCGCTATGGATGGGTGACCGCATAGTTGAACTGAGCGTCTCGTAAAGTCGTCGACCTCGGTTGTTGTCATTAGAGGGTAATCGTTAAGCCGAGTCCTCCGACTTTATGAATCGCGATCCAATTTTAACCCCTGGGCGACCACTAGTAATATATACAAATAAATAAAATTGAAGTGTCTGTTTGTAATATCAAAATCACAGCTTTTTACTAAATGCATATTCAAGTATATGCGGTACATATAACAAAAAAACAATTTTTAATTTTTTTGTCTGTCTGTCTGTCGGTCTGTCTGTCTGTTTGTTCCGGGTAATCTCCGAAACGGCTGGACCGATTTTGACGGGACTTTCACTGGCAGATAGCTGATGTTATAAGGAATAACTTGGGCTACTTTTATTTTAGAAAAGAATTAGGGCTCCGCGCAAAAAAAATTAAACCCTTGAAATCCAATATATATATTCTATGTCAAGTGTCTATGTCGAAGGACTCCAAATTTGTTTTACATTAAACGCGGGTGAAACCGCGGGTCCCAGCTAGTAATAGATAAACCTGAGATATAGACAATTCCTCCGAGAGCGTAGTTTATTATCATTGTGACAGGACCACTTTCACGGATAGAAGGGATTGGAATATTTTTCCACATGTGTGAAGGTGGTCCAAAATGTTTTATCAATATCGACGCTGGGTAACACCCAGGTCTGTGTATAAAACTGTGTCATTTATCAATAGTATACAGATTATCTTATCAAATGTTGATAAAGTCGCGTATTCGTTGCAGGGAGAAAGGGACGCTTTTAGTGTTTTTGTTACTAAGATACGGTTTGGTGTGTAAATTCAGTATAAGTACATTAGTGTGATATTTGTCGTAAATCCAAATAACATATTATATTCGCTGTCAAAAGAAATCGTTTTGTGACGTGAAGTTAACGTAAACAAGCCGTGAAGAAGTTAGTGTCGCAGGCAGCCCAGCCAAACAAGATATTATCTCACGCGAGACTCGACAAAATAACAGGCGGCGTGACATTGATCTTATCCAGCGCTTAGGTAGATATATATAAGCATATATGTAACCATAGCATTATTTCACTTAGTCAAACCAAATAAAACAATGTAACCACCCTTGTGAAATATCTTGTGCTATCTACCCTGCCGGATCCACGTTCTCGACTCTAAATTCAATACCAAATTGTTCAGTAATTACGTCTAAATCTCTATAGGCTTTATGATTCAAAACATCCAGCCAGCCGGCGAGCGCTCGATCAAGCAAATTTGTTTGGAATCTATCTGGCTATCAATCTACTTATCTGCATATACCTATAAATGCGAAAAGCCAGTCACTGACTCACGCACATGAAATCTCCGGAAATATAAAGACAGCAAACTGGAAATTTGACAGATATTTCCCTATAATTATGTAGTTATACGACATGCATCTGCTAAGAACTTATTTTAAGGGGTCGAATGAGTGGTCAAATTTTGTATAGATTAATACCTAAACGAGTCTGGTTACACTCCGTCCGCGATTGAAATCGTATTAGGTTAAATTCTCGTGTGATTTTCGCGCCATTCCATATTGTAATAACCTCGCGTCAGCTGCATTAAATACTTCTTCTATTTTTATAGTAAGTACCTACTTAACTACACTTGAAGTAAACTACCTAGTTCGAGTAACTGGTCTCTTTCCATAGAAGACTCTCTTAATAAATTCTCGGATCTCGAATAAATTCCCGCGATAACTTTTATGGGTCCTTTGCATTTATCTTTTCCTACTCCTTCGGTGACTGCGTTAGCATACGTGAATATTCCACCGCATTCTATGGTTAAGTAGTGATAGCTCAGTGGTTGAACGCTTGCCTTCCATGCAGGTGTCTGAGTTCGATCCCGGCCCGTATCTCTGACTTTTCGGATTAATATGCAAATCAGAATTTGATTTTTCGTTAACGGTGAAGGAAACCTGCACACCTGAGAGAGTTTCGAAATGTTCTCAATTGTGTGTCATCATCATCATCATTTCGGCCGAATTAAGTCCACTGCTGGACACAGGCCTCCCGTAAAGATAACCACAATGACCGATATGGGTGTGTTGTGTGCTCATTGGGGGGTTTTGCCATAATCGCCACGCTTGGCAGACGGGTTGGCGATCGCAGTTGAGTTGTTAATGTACTCGAAGGACGCTGCTGCCTATCCTCCGGCCCTTAGTCGCCTTTTACGACACACACGGGAGGAGATGGGGTGGTGGTATTCTGAGCCGGCACCACACGGCAATTGTGTGTGTAGTCCGCGAACCCGCGCTAGGCCAGCGTGGACTAAAGCCTTAACTTTCTCATCTTGAGAAAAGGCCCTTGCTCAGCAGTGAGACCAGTAATGGGCTGGTTATTCATTCAAAAATAACAACGTTTGAACGCCAACGTAACTGTTAATTTAAAAACAATTCACGAATAAGATAGGCCTGGTATCCTTCGGAACTTTATCACGAGCATCCAGATTGCTCACAGACGTAGTCGCACACGCAGTTCATTGTTTCATGTCCTCTAACTATTGTATTTGGTTGTCAGGTTGAACGCCGCGGACCGCCATCCGACGCTGACAAGATCCACGATGAGGTGAAGCGCCTCGTGATGCTGTGCACTTGCCGACAGAAGTTCAGGGTGTTCCAAGTTGGCGAGGGCAAGTACAGGGTAAGTGGTGATTTGTATGTAACTTTAGGACGCTGGTGGAACATGCTCTTCATATTTTAGATAAGCAGAAACTTGATTTCTTCGGCATTCATTAGAAATGCGTGCGGCCTATTTAAGGTGATGCTTGCGAAACTACATATATTTCACGGCAAGTTCTTTTTACGACTTAGTTACGAGACGAGAAAGTCATTCGCCTGGTGGTAAGCGACACGCCTGCCCATAACAATTGTCATGCTACCCAGGACTAGTCCTGCGAGGCTCCACACTGCGCTCGTCACCTCGAGACGTAAAGTTATTTAGTCTCTTATGAGCATTAATTTCACTAGCTACAGTGCCCTTCTAACCGGAGTACTGCTTAGCGGCGAATATCTGGCACTGGGGTGGTACCTACTTTGTTTTTATTGATCCGGTGGAAATACCCCATGTACTTCCTTCGCCCCAGGAAAGGGCGAAGGGGCATGCCGGCCTCCTACCGGCTAAAACCACCGGAGTGATCATCGTCGGCACCGAAGGGAGGCTCCAGGAACTCGAATAATCTCCATCTAGGGCCACCCGTTGGTGCCATGCCTTTAGGCACATCTCGGAAGGGATGACTGTAAAGCGGTCATCTAGCAGAGAGAAGGCGACTGTAAAGAGGCCACCCCCCAGGCGTCTCTCGAGGGGATTGTAAAAGATTCCCCCGAAGCCTCACCATGCGCTGTGCTGCGCACACAGCGGTACGTGACCACATGCATACCGCTGCACGCAGATTTCGCAATAAGCGCGCTCGCGACCCCCAAGGGGATGGTACCTACCCAGCCGGCCTCTAGCTATAAGCCTACCACCAGGAAAGCAGTTTGTGGCAGTGGGTAGTTGCTGCTAGAACCACTATGTTGTTACCCAGAACTAGTCCTGCGTGGTACCACACTGCGGTCGTTACACACACACACACACACACAGTAATGTTTAAAGTTTAAACATTTCTGTTTGCCAGCGAATATCTAGCACTGTGGTGGTGGCGTTACTTACTTTTTTTATCGTTGGAAATACCTCATGTAGTTCCTCCGTCCCGGGGAAAGACGAAGGGACATGGCGGAATCCTACGTGCTAAACCACCGGAGCGGTCATCCTCGGCACCTAAGGGGGGCTCCGGCTCCTTGATAGACGCCCATTGGGCGCACATCGGAGAGGATGACAAAATCGGTTAAACCCTCTAGCGGTTGGGAGGTGAATGTAAAAAGGCTGACCCCCAAGGCACACCTCGAGGGGTATAGCGAAGGATCTCCCCTAAGCCTCTCTGCCCGCTGTGCTACGCACACGGCGGAACAGGACCACATCCGCGCCGCCGTCTTCCCGGGGGTCGCTCGTTATGAGCACGCAGACTCTCCAATTTGCGCATCAGCGAGATCTGGGCACCGCGGCGGTTGTTACCCCGACGCCGTCTCATCACCGTGCGCGATCGGCCCTCCCGCGATCAGCGAGATCATGCAGTCTCCTTCTGGAGCAATACACTCTCACAGAAGGAGACAACTACACACCAATTTTCATGCTCTGCCAACATAGCCGACACTATTGCCGGCAGAGAGATCTTGTCCGATCTGACAGACCAGGATCCGACGCGCGACGGTCTCACAGGGTACTCCTCGAGCGTGTGCTGTGCGGTATCCTGGTCGCTTTCACAGTGGCGCTGTGGTGGTACCTACCTAGTCGGACAGTAGTAATAAGAGACCAACCACCAATTAAAGTAAGTTATCTGTGGGATATATTAAGATTTATCCCATTCGCGAATTCGTTCACCGTATACGGTTAGATACGTTGTTTTGCCACAACCAACCGTGCTTTCGGTAGATACGAAGCAAGTAGTTTTCCACAGCAAATATCTCAGTTAGTATTAGAACAGCATTTTTTATCACAGTTCGGAGACTCTCAAAAACTGCGCTTAGTGCGAATCCTCCGTTCCACTGTGATGGTACGCGTCGGCGGCGGTTGGGTCGCACTCGACGAGTTCTTAGTCAAGAACGACCCGTGCAGAGGTATGTACGAACTTGATATAACGGGTGAGGGTTGAATAAGGACCCCAGTACATTGTCGCTTATGTTGCAATAATACACATACATAAAAGCTCATAAACGTCCACTGTTGGACATGGTCCTCCCGATGCTAAGCTAGACTGCTGATCGCAGTATCTTATTATTAGAAACTGGAGGAAACTGGTTAACAGCCTCTTCCAATGTATGTTAAATTGTTCAACATAAGCGATTATGTACGAGAGTCGAACATGAGGTTAGATAACCGTGGGAAATATATTTATGTAATTTATTCATGCATGTATAGGTCGAGATGTAATAGGCCACAGACCCGGATTATAATGTGATTAACACTTATGATGACCCACCAATACGGAAGAAGCGGGATTTTGCTAGTCACTGGCCCGCGCGGCCCATGTATGTGTTACCTGGTTAAAGGGCATCGCATCGGGCGTGACATCGCTTAGTCGATTATACGTTTACGTTGTCTAAATCTTCCGTTCTAGTTAATAAAACTCTATCACTGACTGACAGATAACGCAGTCTAAACCGGTGGGTCTAGAAGCATGAAATTTGCCACAGATGTTCCTTATATAACGTAGGTGAGCACTGAGGAAGGAATTTTGAAAAATCATCCCCTAAAGGGGTTAAATATGACATGTTACCGATGGGAAATGCCGTCGGGCACACGGCTAGTGGCTGAATAAAAGATTTTTTTATGAACATCAGTCTATAACCATTATTCGATAAAAAACTACCCGATTTTTTGTATTGATTTTATCCACACTTTCCCACGGTAATCTAATTGGTTTATCAATACTAGATATTATATCGATCTTACTGCAAGCAAGACTAAAATATCAGGTACTACCAATGGCAACTTTTTGGTAAATATAATGCTACACATTGCCCCATGTCATTCAAATTCGGCAATCGTATAAGCACGCTATAAGGTTGCTCAAGCAGGCTATAAAAGTTTTTATTAGTCATCATAGACCGCAACTGGGTTTCGTCCCCGGTTTAAAATTATTTACATACTAATAACTCGTATTTTATATCAATGACATTGGACGTTGTGCCTTTATATATGACCATATTTATGAGAATGCAGTATCAACGAAATCAATATACTTATGTTTTTAATAGAAGATTTTTTGACGTTTAATTTATAATTGACAATTCACGAATGAACAGTAACAAAACTTTTATTGTATCATAGTAGCGATTAATAATTTGTTTATTCTCATTATTAAGTCATTTCAATGAATATTTGTCATTAAATTAGTAATACAAATTATTGAAACGTCGAAAAGTCCTCTCCTTGTGAGGAACATCATTTATCCACAAAAATGATGACTTTCACAAAAAAAAAATGTATCAGAAATGTAATGTGGATTGGCATTTTATCCAAGGATCAACCGTGGTAAATAATAATTGTTATATTATATTATTAAAAACTTAAATTCCACGTTTCATTTCCAATTATGAAGCCAATTAAAAAACACTAAAATCAACAGAACATATTACAACCAATTTTTTAATAGTGCCTACCTACCGTAATTAATCTGGCTTCATAAATAACTAATTTTGATTGCAACTTCTACAATGCTTTTGAAACGAAAGCACTGAAAAAGTTGTTCCGATTTTTAGGCACCTTACACTAAGGAAAAGCGGAAATGCGTAACCATTATATTATTTACTATAAAATAAAATGCGCATTTCATAACTGCGTACTACCCGCAGGGATACGCAGTTATGAAATGCATTATACCTACCTCTACTTCTGCGTGCTACTCCTGTAGTGTAATCGTGCGTTCTAGTCGGTTTTTTTAGTGACTAGGTTAACTATGGTGAGATATTCAAAGTGTCAATCAAACGTCTCGGTACTTCGTTTAATGTGTTAACACCCTAATATGGGATATATTGACTAATATGTGATCGTTCTAACTTTGTGTGCAAATATTTTTAGGTGAGGTCCCTTTGTAGGTGTTAAAAATATTGTTGAGATATACTTGTCTGTCTGTGTTCAAGTAAATATGCCTTAGTTTAAGAGTAATTAAAATAAACTGAAAACGTTTTCTTCCTTACACAACAGACAAGCCATTTAGGAGCATTCAATGGCTTAAATTATGGTTATTTCAACTATGGTCAAGTCAGTCTCAAAATATTTTTCTCTAATACATTCTGATTTCAAGGAAATATTTGTCTAATAGTGTTTTCAATAACAAAATAACATGTTTTTAATACAATTTTATTACATGAGTACAAATATTAACCACAGATTACAAAATTAATTTCACATTAAACCTACAATAGATTAATAAATTATTAAGTAACTGGCAATATCGTTAAAATACTATTTTAAACTAGCAATACTGTTACGAAATGCAAAATAAAAATCACAGAAAGAAGTTACATGCTACAATACATTTTGGAAGCTTGGTACAAAACTGGAAAGATCAAGGTCAAATTACCTGTTTTGAGATCATAGCTGCCTAGACTATTCCGATAAACATGATAAATTTAGTGACAGAATAAAAAATTGATTTAATAAATGAGAATGTATAAGTAAATTCGTTTGTACATTTACATAATTTCAATATTAGGAAAATAAGTAAAAAATCAACTTATGGTAAAAATTTGTAAGAACAGGCATTAAGTCTTAATTTTTTTTCTTATAGCTAATGGTTACTACTTGGCTAGTCCCTACGAGCGATAAAGCTAAATATGGACTACAGTCCCGGTTAAATATTTGAGTATGGTATGTGTTCGGCATGATTGTAAGCTCTGTCTTTAAGACCGGCTATCTTTTGCACATACTGAGAGATGTTCTCATATTTTATGTAATTGACGCCTACGTGCGTATTCATAGCGATATAGCGATCACCTGAATGACAATTTGGCGATTGATGACCATTACAGTGAAGTTGTGTTTCAAAAGGGAATTTCCATGGCCAATTGCGTAATCAGTCTTGCGCACCTGATCTAATCTAAAATTCGAGCAAACATTTGGGCCATAAAAATACAACAAATGGCAAGAAAATTTTATGACTACAGGCAGCTTTAGCCCATGTTTTATTTCCAACATATGGAATTAGAAGTTCATCTAAAAAGATGGAAGAGCAGACATTACCTAAACACTAGTACATATTAATCAAAATACAAAGCTGGCACAGATTAGTCAATAGTAGTCTTCCTAATGAAGGAGGTAAGAGAAGAAATCTCACTAGTGGCCCTTTCGCTAGGTAGTGGACTGAATTCCATCTCTTCACTCAAGTTTTGTGTGTCAGAAGTATTCTCCTCTACTGGCCAACGCTTGTGGCTCGGTGCATACAAGACCAACAATGCAAAGATGTAGATATTCCACATTCCATACACTCCAGTAAAAAATGCTGAAGTATATTCAAGCTCAATGTTCTCATCCCACTTCCATTGACCTTCAGCAATTTGCCCAAGTATGAATCCTACTACAGTTAATGCAGCACAAAGCAGGGTTGCCAACATGAGGAATTTGAAGCGATATATGATTCCTTCATAGTGCAGACGTCGCACAGAACACATTGTTGGTAGGGACTGTCTTTTGTAAGAGATATTAATAAAAACTTGCCAAATCATGTAGCATAAGAATAAGAAATAAACTCCAGTTGATATTCCAGCCAGAATTATAAAAGTCAAAGCCAAATTAGTGCCAATATCTGTAACCCAGATAGAGTAAAAAGGATTGCGTAATTGCACACCTCTTTCACACATGTCAAAAATGAAAAGTGAGATGCAACCCATAGCTACTGCACTCAAATGCTTCCAGTACTGTTTTACAGGGCTTTGAGCTGTTGCATCTTGTATTAACAAATGTTCTCCAGCAAATACAAGCCAAAATGAAAAGAGCGTAGCATAGAAAACCCCTTGACGAATGTCTCCCAGTAACAACATAAAAGGCAGATCAAAGTGCAGGGTCAGGTACTCTATTGGCATATTTAGAAGACAAAGAGCTAGACCTAAGCTCAACAGCATCTTTTCAAGAAGTACAGGTTTTCGTTGTAACAAATGAATACGCCTCCAGAACCAAACTAGTATAGCAATAATAAAAGGAAAAAATACAGTTTTCAATGACAACCATACTTTAGTGAATCCACCATTTTGGTTGATCACTGTTAACCACATGTCTTGAATGTGGCCTATATGCGAGTTCATCATAGGCGTATCCACCGGGAGTCTTACATTGAGTAAATAGTAGTCATGAAACAAAGAACCGAGTTCAAATAATGGGATTGCTGAACAGTTGTACAGGTATTCTTCACTTTTTACGTCGATATCACAGTCTAGATGACGTTTTTCGACAGACTGTGTATACAGTTTCCATTTATCTTCGGGCTCGTCTTTATTCCGGTACGCTAAGCGTGCGTCGATTGTAATCGTACTGCGTGGCTGCACCTCAATCTGCGAGTGGTATTTTATGTCTACCTGCAGCACTCCGATCAAGTTTTGTTGCCACCGCGAATAGTCAAGGATCTTGCTCTCTCGTGGAATCGGCATTTGAAAAGCGAAAACTATGTCGGTCTCCGACAAATCGTGATGTGTGTCCCCGAGTTTGACGGTCTTGCACGAACCCTTCCCACGGGTGTAGTACCATTTCGTCGTGTCATTTTTTACCGAAGAAGTATCTCGGCACACGGTTGCGAGTATATTTTGAGCGTTTGCAGGCATGGGTGCGACCAAGCCGCCTATCAAGAAACATATTAGTTGACATAACAAAAGGAAACTCACTAAAATAGTGAGTTTACGACCACTTAAGTTCTCAATTATAGTCCCCGTCATGTTTCAGACGTTTAACACGCGGATCACATTAAAAATGAGTGAGCACAAATTAAAATCGACCGACAACGATAGCCATTGTTCATTTTTTTTTTTTCGACGCGATGTATCTGACATGCGCATTACCGATGTTGCCAGAAAAAAACGTAACGCTTAATAACGGTTTCGTTATACAACGTTGATAACTTATATAAAATATCTAGAGTTCTGTAATGCAATAACGTTCGAAAATACTTAAACAAAAATATTACAATTCGAAAATACTTATGAATACCAATTACGGAAAACATTCTAAATAAAAAATATGTCAATTAATCCTCACACAGCTACATTATTCACTTTACTTCCATTGTGAAGCCTTTATTAACAAACAGCTAGTATCAGCAAAAATGTTGTTGCTAAAGTAAGCATTAAATTATGTCCACATACAATTTTGATGTTGCTACTAATTTACTAATTCGTATTTGCTTTGCCCAATCCACCTCCTGTGGTCCTTTATAATAAATTCTATTTTTTTCCTTTTTTATTTTCTATTTTAAATCCCTATGGAATCCCAATACATAAATAGTATCATTAGTGCTACCGCTGCCTGATCCGAGCAAGCCGGAGCAGCATGAAGCTTGTTGCCCGCTCGGTAAGAGATATGACTTGCCTTGGAACCTTTACAGATTTTATTAACCACTATTTGGCTTTTTATTTTTCACATTTATTGTAATAAAAAAGCGGTTCCATCGCAAGGCCGTCTAAATTGGTGTGGCTTAGATTTTAATTATGCAGTTGTAGAATTATTTTTGCGCTATAAATACATGTACGCGTTTGGTGCTATATCGTTATATTTTAGCTTCTTAACAATCACATGTGTACAATGCTAAGAGACTGGATGTTAATTTATATATTACTAAATTATGATGTAGTGGTTATATAATAAGTGGTTTAAAAGTTCTGATATATTGCTTTGTATTAGTATTGGCATGAACTGGTTCTTTATTTGCATAAATTATTTTCACAGAATTTATTTTCTTTGGTAGATACTAATTGTATATAAATCAAGTGCAAAGAGGTCGGTGGTCAATGAATAACATAAATATCTAATATTTTATAATAATGAGTAATATTTTCGTAATAAAATTTGAACTTATGACACCATTCTTCTTCACTCCTCAAATAGTTATAATAAAACTTAGTACTTATTATTACCACAGAATCTTTGAAAAGTCACATCTTGCGCTTGACTTATATAATTGCCTTATATTTGGTGATAGAATAAACTAATCGTATATTACTATCCCTCTTCCTAACTGCACACAATTATACCCCCCGTCCCCCCATTTTACGACTTTTATGTTTGTTTATGTTTGACATGTTCTGATTTGTTTGTTGTTTTTTTTCTTTTCCTAACTACCAATGCACGCTGTCCCATTTTTTTAACACTTTCGGTGTTTTTTTTTCGCCTTACCTTTTACCGAACGGTTTTTTTGGCCCCTGTCCTATCCTTTCCTGTTTGGAATCCTGCGCACCGGACGCCGCCCGCATGCAGCCAAGGGACGCACCAACATCGAACTGCGAGAGCAATTCATTCTGGCCGATGGGGTGTCACAGAGCATGGCAGCGTTTAGACCGCGTACGCCCCGCTCTAATACAAACACACCACCGTCCACTGGACCCATCACGAAGGTAAGTGATGAAACTACTATACCTAAATAAGTCTTGTCTTCTACAGGATAGAACTTAGTTTTAATTTCGCACAAGTAAAAGCGCACAGTAGTTGTTGGAGGGAGCAATCGGTTTGGGATTCAACTTTTTTCGCTTTGTTATTTGAACTTTGCACATGGATTAAATACATCCATATGCAAGGTGCATTGTCGTGAGTGCAGCATGTGTTGAGCTCGTAGAGATTGGTCGTATTGCATTAGTGTTCAAGCTATGCATTGATGCACAGGTTCGTGTAGTGTTTTGGTGTTGTTTGTTAGTGTATTTCATTGGATCCACTGCATTGGAGGGGTGGCACGTCAGCGCCTATGGATGTTTTGGTAATGTATTTTCGTTCACCCATCCCGCTAGTCCCCCAATCATACCCGCATCAGCAAAATTCACTCGCGTTCGCCTAAACGTGTGGACTAATAGTAACAACGTGAAAATTCGTCATAAATAAACGCGTTCCGGAAAAAGACGATTGGCACTATGAAG
Organism: Diloba caeruleocephala; assembly: GCA_947459985.1. Taxonomy (NCBI): domain Eukaryota; kingdom Metazoa; phylum Arthropoda; class Insecta; order Lepidoptera; family Noctuidae; genus Diloba; species Diloba caeruleocephala. The sequence continues at coordinate 4,615,144 of OX381627.1, read as the reverse complement.
ACTAAAACGAGTTATATTTCGTTTTTAACGGTTCCTCCCTTAATAAGCCTCCCGGTTTTGTATTGATGCGTTTAGCTGAGGAGTTTATGGAGCAGCTGAGGCCTATATTTGAGGCTCTAAGGCAGCGGGAAGAGCTTCCATGTTCGTATCCTCTGCACGTCGGTTCAACGCATGGCACTAAGCAGGCGTTTATATATGGCCACTCAAGATCTCAAGGTTCAACGACGCCGGGCCCGCATCACTATAGCCACCACCATGGCTATCAGCCCTCGCCGGGATATCATTGGGTAATGCTATATAGGCAGTGTGAAAGTGTTGCGGTTGATTGCACTCTCGAATAATTTGAGGTTTTATTTTATTATTTGTTAATTGTGTAAGTTCATCATATATGTAATAGTACAGTAGATTCGTCAAGTCCGCTACAATAGCATGATTATAGTAAATTGCAAATCGATTTATTTGTCATAATTATATTTGCTTTAATTTCATTGGAATATTAATTACTTCTCCAATAACACGAATGTTTGTGATGTAGTCTAAAACATGTTTGGAACAATGCTATAATAAGGTACATATTAACAATAATCTTTTTTTATATATTAGGTGAGGGAACGTACGGCTCGTTCCGTGCCGATGTCCACGGGAGGAGTGGCAGGCCGGGCGTCGAGGTCTTCCCTCAGTGCTGGTACACCTGACTCATTAAGTGACAACGAAGCAGCAAGTGGACTTGGTGCGAGATATAGGAAGCCTAGTGTACCGAGGTGAATTTAAAAATACAAATAAGGCTTACTAATTCATGTATATTCGTGGCGTAAATATTTTGTTATCTTGAGTATGAACACAATAGAAATTGTATAAACGTTGTATTTGTTAACAGATCAACGCTAACTCCTGGAGGATCACGACCAGGATCGAGGCCAGGCTCAAGAGCCGGATCCAAACCACCATCGAGACATGGTTCTAATCTCTCCCTAGATAGTACAGGTCAGTATAATTTTAACCCAGGTAAAGTTTATATTTCAGTCTGACTAGAGTACTTTTACTTATTTAAGCTTGTCTGACTTTGGAAATGCTTCTGCGCCAGACGGGTGCTGCTAACCACCTCATTTGCTCTTCACATAACATTTGTATGGTACCCTCTTTTTGGTAATTCTTCAGATGATGTATCAACACCGTCACGCATTCCAATGCGCAAGGTGACGAATACAAAGACATCAATAGCACGTGCGGCTGCAAACGCGAGCAAGCTTGGCGTCGTCACGCCCAATGGCGGATCAAGACCGCGTACGCCGACCGGTTTCTTAACACCGGCTAGCGGAAGGTACGTACTTAAAACATCATTGAAAAATCCTTTTTTATTGCCGATGTGATCAGATTGTGATATATATTTTTATATAAAGCCCTTTTTATTATACTAATGTTATTTAGAATGATTAAATGGTCATTGATAATTCGTCTAAAGTTAGGGAAATATTGGTCTATTTACATTATTTACTATTTGTGGAAGAAAGGATGTTATTAATTTTGAATTACATTTTGTAATTTTGAATTAATATACGTTAGACCCCTTTTCAGACTAAAATAACAAAACGCAAATTATATGGTAAACATACGAGTATATTATCAACATCTTTAAATTTTCACCAACATAATTATATCAAACTGTAAAATAACTGGTGTACTGATACACATGGACAGGTATCCTACTGGCGGGATGTACCGCACATCCAGTATTCCGACACTGTCACCGGTGCCGGCGTTAGTGAGGTACACACTCTTTCGCCCTTGACTTGTATGTCCAACGTGTATCAGGTTTTGCGGTCGCAATTTGATCAGAGCATAAGCAATTTATTGATTCAATTGTAATGTATATGAAACGCGACGTTTTATTAACAATATTAAAGTTTTAATTAGATTGCGTCCGTAAAAAGGTTTTCAAAGATACACAAGATTTGAGCACGTTACGCTTGTTCGGGGGTTTTTAGGTGTAGTGATGTCAAGGGTACGTCTAGACTTGTTGGGTGCACCTGTATTGGGCCAGATCACGACGTTAGTCTTTGTTATCGTTCATGTCAAATATTTATGTAAAAATATATAAAAATGGTGGTGGAAAAAAGACGTTCAAGGTTTGGTATCAAAGGGAATTCAAAAGGCATGTTAAAAGTAGCCAGCTAAATTGCTTTCACAGTGTGGTTTTACTAACAAGTTATATTGATAGGATTATTAAGAGCGTTGAAACTAAATTTTTATATTTTTTCCTTTCCGCATGCGAATACGAAAATGGAAAACAAAATAAAACAGCTCGACACATTCCCAGCCATCATCGATGGCGTCCGAACATCCCAAATCCTTATCCCACACTCATCCAGCATTCCAAACACAAGGTTCCACTAAAATTCCAGTTTATGTCGGCAACCGCTCCCAGCGATCCCCATCCGTTGAGAGGCGATTGAAAATATCTAGAAAATCGCACTCTAGAGAAACTTCCCAAGAACCCAGTCCCACTTCCCAAGGCCCCTCGAGGAAGTCAGAGCAGAGAAGTCCCGAAGACGATTCCTCACTATTCAGCATATCGGGAATGACGAGCGACAATGAATATGAGAGTAATATAAGCGAATCAAGCGGCGAAGCGTCAAAGCCGACCCAGCGCAACGTCAAAGGGTACAAGCTTGTAGAATGCTAGCTTCGGTTTTTGCCCGAATATTTTTGATTGATGCTCTTTGAATTTTGAAGTTTATGTTTTCATACGTACTTGTCATCGCCAAGTTTCATGCTCACAACTGTCAGATCATTTGCTTGTCGAATCATCGTATCGCCCACCTCAGACTCGTTTATCGCACTTTAAACACGTCACCCATTTATAATAAGTCTTATGCATAAAATAATACTAACATCGCCTGACGCACAAACGGCTAACGATAGCTTTGCACAGAGTTTAAGAGACCAAATAAGTATACAATATTGCAATCGACTAATTTAGCATCTTTAACACGCACATTATCATTTCAACATTCATACTTATATTATGATATGCCTCATGCAGACCTGCACTTATTATAACTTTCCTATATATTATCATGCCCCGACTACTTAATTATAATGGTGCAATATATCAAACTAGACATTCAATCAATACTTGAGCTAATAATCTCTCGTCTTTTACCTACATAGGTTTCACTATTACGGTATATCTCGTAAGTTCGTGGTTTTGCTAAAACTTTCAGAATAAACTTACCTATGTTTGATATAGTGTACCATTTTCAACATTTCATATTTTATTGTTTATTTATGGTGTATATTTTGTTCTGTTTCTAAATTAATGGTTGCTGCACATGAATAAAAAAAAGAAATTCTTGTTGTATTCATATACAGGTAAGAGGCTAAATACATGTGCAGGGACTATCTAACATATTTCCTTATCTGTTGTTCTGACTAATTTTCTGTATGTCTGTCTGTGTGCTCGCTATCATCAACATAGGAGTGGGTCGTTTGCCTCAACTGAAGGACAAACGCCCGGCAGAAGTCGCATTCCAGTACTAAAGGATCACCATACTAACAGTAATATTAATAGGTAACTACTAAACTTATGTAGTGTACTTTTTCCTGTTTTACTTTACTTTTAGTATAAAATTTTTTTAGGTGTCTATAGCTTTAGACAAATTGGCGGTAAAATGGGTTTATATATTGTATTTTTTGTTTTGATTTGATTTCGTAGCTCTTTGCATGTTTTTGTTATTAAGAAGGCGTGTTGCTAATGTATTTTATTTAAAATAGGCAAAGAACACCTTCGGGGAGCACAACGCCCGTGCGGTCAGGTCAACAGACTGCAGTTACTCGACTGTTGAGGAAGCCCTCGGACGCGTCCGATGCGGGCACACCAACCACTGCTGCTTCACGACGCGGCACTCCGACATCCTCTCGAACAATGGAGAAACGCGAACCATTCCGACTTTAGACGATTAATATAACACAGAGCCCACACTTCATAATTCTGAAAATGTCGCAATTATGAAGTCGGGCAACATCACCTATACTTTGCAAGTCGCTCAAACGTAAAGCTATTTAAATCAAAATCATGTTTAATCAATTGCCAAAATTATTATTATATACCCCACCTTTGAAATGTTATTTACTGCGAGAGAGCAGCTGGCTAGTGTAGGTGAGTGCCGATGAAACATTTAATAACTAACGTAAAATTAACCAATGCGCGAATTAAGCCAAGCTTAATAAAAAAATACGCCTACATGGCTTTTAATTTAAGTGAGAACAATTTATAAATAAAAGGTATTAGTAAAACTTAAAGTCTGCACTTGTTGCCTTGTATTTTTTTCTAAAATCCGCGCCAGTTTTCTGCACTTCGTAATTACTTGTTTTATTTATTTATGCTGTCAAGATTTACAGGACATGTATGTTCATTAGTCGATGTGAATAAAATACTTTCTCTTATTTATTGTCAACGTTGCCATAATTGTTAGTGTACCTATGTTTTTGTATGTAAAATGCGTATTATTGTCTCTATACAGAGACCGGTAAAGTGTAATGACGATTATAATATTGTTTTCTTTAGGGACCATTTGGTTTAACGTATTAATGAAGATAGGTGATTGTTGCCAACCGCTTTTTGATTATCAAACTCCTGCGCGTATATTCGCCAGATACGCGTTTAGATAGACAATTTTAAAGCTGTCGTCCACAATCTGTTAAGGTGATAATAGAGTACTTTTTATGCACAATTATGTGTTTCCCTTGATATTTAAGACCTTATTTATCATTAGACATGATTTTTGATTTGATGATTCCTCTGTTCTATATACTTTCTGTATATAATTTATATAAATATATATACATAGCTGCACAATCTTTTTTCGATAAAAATTACAGAGTAATAAAAGTATTTGACAGAATACGGGAGATCGCTTACGTCTATCGCCAGAGACGGGAGTGTCTTACGTTTTACGTATAATCAAAAATCTGCTCATGATGACCGATATATTTATAAGTACATAAGTACACTGTCATAAAAGACATTGTTTATTAAATGCTAAGAATGTTTTGCTATTTATTAAAATAATTGCTTTAAAATATAACTTTTTCAAAATGTTAACCATCGCTCACCATTTATTTGTAAGTTTTTTAATATAAATCTGTCCCTGTTATTAAGCTTAATTATTATTATTACGGAAAATTATTAATCTGGTCATTTTTATTTAAATCATTGTTATATTTGTTATGTTAAATCGTGGCAAATCTACTAAAAGGCTTATGATATTTTTTGTATAAAAGGATATCGTTGCATTACATCCGTTTAAATCTCATAACAATATACCTATCAAATAAATGAAAAGTAACAATTATTCTATTGTTTTTTATTTTACCGAACCGTTGTTACGAGTTGAGTTTTTTTTTCAAATACTAATCTAATCTGGTTAACACATGGTTTTAGATAATCAAGCTTACAAGCCATAAAAGTCGCCACGCACCAAAATAAAACTACACGAAAGGAAAATAGAGTTGGAATAGAACTAGGCTAAATTGAAAGATTTAAAAGTTGATCTGATCGTAATTAGAAATACTTCATTATAGTAAGAATTAACTCTTTTCCGTGTGTCAGGATTGTGAATATAGCACAACTCCATCTCCTCCCTCGGATGTCGTAAAAGGCGACTGGCCACTTAGATCCACCGGAGCCAAAGCAAATTTTTTAAGTTGAGCCAATCGATTCGTTGGAAACCGCATGCCCAATATCTTGGAGTCACTCTCGACGAAAATCTGTCCTTCCGATAGTACACAAAGACAGTACGCGTCCGCGCCCCCTTTGCACTCGGTCGTCTCCACGGCCTACTAAAAATGCTCTGAGTAAATTATCCCTTAGAAATAAGGTGAGGTTTATACCACGTGCATTTGGCCAATCATGACCCATGCTAGGCCGTATTTGCACACGCAGAATCCACTCTGTAACTTCATATTCTCCAAAATCGATTCATGCGCACGGGTGCGCCCTGATTCATACGCAATGAGCATATCGATTTGAATTTGACGACCAGTAAGCAATTATTAATGAAAAAAGTATCTAAACGCTTCTTCGGCTCTAACCTAATTCACTCAAATCTCCTCGAGGTATCCGCCACCCAATACTGACCCTACCGCATTAGTAGCGTACGCCGCCCGAGGCACGATCTGATACCTATCGATGATGACCCGGACGATGAAATAAACGCAGAACACGTGGAGAAAATCGCGCAGTCTCGTACACTCAACAGACTCCCCAAAATTATCCAATTAAAAAAATACCGATCCACCATTTTAAGCCTGGCTGGAGGCCTCTTGGCTTCGCCAGATGTGGTCCGGTTAAATTGGTCCGGTCCGGAAATGTCTGCGAGAAGCCCAATACAAAAAACAAGTTTGCGCGCACTGTGCTGAGCTTTAGACATAGGTTTTTGATGCATGGTTTACTGAATTGAACACAATAAAACACACTGAACGTGATTTTCTTCAAATTTTGGACAAATTACATATAAACGTAAACAAGGTGCCGTTTGTATTTTTTTACTGAAAAAAAAATCGGAGTGTCGAGTGAAAATGAACGAAAATTACCCAGAAACAACGGCAGCAACTTATCATTGACGACATTATCATCAGGTAGATACATACTACTTTTTGGTGTTTACCTTGATAAAGCCTACCATCAGCTGGGTCAAACTCCTCCCAAACCATAAGCCTGGATCCGCCACTGACTGTTTGCATATCGCTTTTTCTTTCCAGTGTTTTGTTTCCTTTATTTGAATAACTGATACGTTATTATAGTTACAACTTGCAACGAAAAGCCGTTACTAACAAAGTATAGGATTTTTTTATGTGGCAACTTTGAGAATATGGGTGATCAGAATACTCTGTTTATCTTTGAACCAAAGACCAAATATCTATAGACTACGCTCTAGACGGATAGTATTAAGCTTAAACAAAAAGTCTATTCCACTTCTTACGAGCACATGCGTAACGTCATATAAAAGAAAGAGATGTCTGTAGAGCATTGGTTATAGCAAAATAATCGAACGGCACCGTTTCATACTACGGTTCATACGTAGATGGAGTATTGTAGTTTCATACTATCTAAATACTATTTAACTATGTATATTATTAGTGTTGTTCATAGATCGGACATAGTAAGGATATCGATATTTTGGATTTATCGAGTTTAATCCTTAAGAATCGATTTATATGTAAGTCCCCCCGTATGAAAAATGTATGAGGAGTGATATTTTGTCGAGCGTTAACTAAAATGCGTTACGTTTTTATGCGCACCTTCTGCATTAAAGTCATGTGTCAAATGTCGTTTGATTTCAAAGTTTTAAATTATTTTATTTTATATACATATATAAATATTGATATTTCATATCAGTCATCATCATATCGGCCATTTATACGTCCACTGCTGAACAAAGGCCTCCCCCATAGATTTTCACAACTGTGTCATCATTTTGGGGGGTATTTGCCAATACTCACCACGCTTAGCAGGCGGGTTGGTGAGCGCAGTATGGCTACCGTTTCACAGAAGGGACGCTGCTGCCCATCCCTCCTCTGGTTTAGATTCCCTTAGTCGCCTTTTACGACATCCACGGGAGGAGATGGAGTGGTGCTTTTTTCTTAATCCGGACACCACACGGAACTTTTATATCAGTATTATTAATTATTAATACGCAGTGGTGTGATTAAATAAAAAAATATAAAAATGGAAACTTGTTTAAGTGACTGTGGAAGAAAATTCGACGAACACGTGGGTGCAGTTACTAGGTAGGTTATAATTCATTTTTATATATGATATATATCGTACATATAAACATCCATGCTTTTTATTTACGATGCATTCAATGAATGTAATTTATTTTTAATTGTATGATTTATATACTACGCAGATTGTTTTTTTTTGCGATCTATTATACGGGATCTCGGAATCCGGTTTTTAAAAAAAGACTATTTTGGCTAAAGCTTACATAATGTGGAATTAGATTAACAATTGATTAGAAATAGTAATAGAAATAGCATAGAAATAGTAGAACTAGTACAATTGAAAATACTTCCGACCCGTACCGAGTGTGAAACCGGACTAAGGCTCGATCCCGAAGATCATACTGTGGTTTAAGTCGCAAAATGCTGACATAGCAAGTCTGGCTGATGGTCAGCCATTCTACTAGCATTGGAAGGATATAACAGTCTCAGTCTCTCAGTCACTCTGTTGCTTCGCGGTGCACTAAGAGCAAGATTCGGAACTATGATTTATTTAGCGAGTAATTTTGAGCTCCGCACCAAAGTATGCAGATTATAGTGAAATTATTATGACTACTTTATTGAAGATAGCGTTAACCTTCCCACCCAATCGCTCCTTCCAAGAATTAACCAAGACACAGATACACAAGATTTAAAGATATTGAAATGAAAGTGCGCGAGTGATCTTTTATATCATCGACTCGCGAGCGACTCATCTCTTCTCTAGTTTTGTGTCATTAACATTATGCGTGCACGGTACAGGTTAAAAACTGCGGCGAAAGACTCAGGCGGCTCAGATGACAATTTTTTCTTTTCATAATTACTAATTTTACTATAACTCGAGTAAACGTGAACTTGATTCTCGACTTCTCGAGTCTCATGACTACAATCTGAAATTATTCATAATTTTCGTTGGGTTGATGGTTCGTCCAATGCCCATAATAAAAGAACAAAAAAAAATATCGTAATTTTGATTTCTGAATCCGAATGAAATGTCAAAACTGTCAGTGTTTCGTGATTCAGAAAACAAACGCAAAATTCAAAATATTATATTTATGTTGCTAAAAAATGGTGGTTATCAACATGGATGGGCCCGCTAGGGACCGTGTGATGAAATTAATACAAGAAAAAGACAGAATAGAAAGTGAAATTAGAAATCACACTGCTGTTTTAGAGACCAACAACATTGATATGCACGAGCCTTTGGTCGACGCAGAAGGCTTTCCTCGCAATGATATCGATGTGTATAAGGTCCGACTTGCAAGGCATAGCATTATTTGTAAGTACTTTTACTTAGCTTGAGAATGTAGTCTTAAAGAGGTTGAAAATGTGGAGTGTACAATGACTTGGCAAGTTTGAAAGGTTTTCTACATTTGCGCAAGTTATCTTGCATCATGATTTTCGCTATTTGAACATGTGCCTTTAAAATATTATTCTGTGACAGGCACGGCTAAAGATCGACGGCCTACCTGATGATAATTCGTTAAAATACGTGTATAAAATAAATAAATATAAGTAAACTAGCGGCCCGCCCCAGATTCGCACAGGCGAACGAAATGTACATGCAAACAGATACATAAGATGTAACACCTTATGTACCATATTTCAAACAAATGAATATGAATCAGATTGCAGCGCAACCTACCGGGTCAAACTGTGTATCTAAACCATCCACTGACCGACTCAAACATACACAAAAGCTTTCATCAAAATCGGTCCAGCTGTTTAGGAGGAGTTCAGTGACATACACACATACAGAAGAAATATGTATAAGATGTAGCCATCATAATTTATGTTGGGACATGGATTGGTGATTGCAGTATGTTATTTAATATAGGAACAGACAGGTGGCCTTTTATATACACTGGGTAATACGTCATGAAAAGAGATTGGAATCATCATTTAGTGTAAATCATTTACCAATTGCAGGCCTCCAAAATGACCATAATAATCTGATGAAGATGATTGAACGAGGTCTTGCAGAAGTGCATGCAGACCTGCTTGGGTGTAATGGTGAGGGGCCATTGGTTAACATTGCTACTTCAAGCAACAGTCACATGAATGGTACAAACAGTGGGGACACAGTGGAAACCAGTCCTGTTGAGGACGAACAAGTATTTGCTACTGTTGGTTTCGTTCATAATGGCTCACCTGCAGATTTGGCTGTGAGTATTGCTTTAAGGAATACTTCTTTTTTACTATCTATGAAACTGTCATAATTTTTGCCTTTCCCAATTATTTTATGTTGACTGGTAAGTATAAACACGGGCTGAGAATCTGTGACATACTTGGAGTGAATGCCGTCTGACTTCAGAAACAGTTACTTTAATCCTTTACTGAACAGTAGTTCACATATTAGCCTGCAAATTGATTGGGCAGTGATCCCAATGATATGTTCAAAATTAGTTACACCAAAAATGAGGTGGGTAAAGATAGGCCTAATTTTGACAGCAATTATTTTGTATTTAATGGAAGTTCAAGGTTTTAACTTCAAATATATGAGATAAATATTACAGTAAGTGGCATAAACAACCCAACAAACATACAGAACGTACATTTTGGAAAATTACGACACATTTTATAAATTTCAGTGACTGTTTTCTGATGAGACACTGCATTAACTACAATACTTAATTTTGGTTTTCTCTATAGTAGAGTTAATATCCTTTTCATTAAACTAGTCCAATGTCTACCCACGTCCTTCCAATAATCAAAGTATTAAAGTAAAGATAACTGGAAGATGTTGAGTGCGTGAAACTAGGAAGTGGTGAAGGAGGGCGACGAAAGCAGTTTAATGTAAAAAAAAATACATTAAAAATAACTATCCGCTTGACTCTCTATTCTCAATTTTCAGGGTCTACAAGAATACGACGAAATCCTCCAATTTGGTTCAGTTAACAGCCAGAACTTTCACGACATGTCTCAATTACATGACATAGTGGCTCATTCTGTTGGTCAGAGAGTGAATGTCAAAGTAAAAAGAGGCCACAACATTGTCAACTTAACCGTAGTACCCAGACCTTGGCAACAACCTGGGCTGCTGGGTTGCCATATACAGAGAAAGGCATAATGTTGTAATGTGTTAAGTTGTATCTTAAAATTAAATTCGCTTTGCAAACTATGAATGGTAAAAGTTTTATATACAATATAATGTAATAAATAGACAGAGCTTAACAGTTATATTACATTTTAATGCATTATATTTGCGTTATATGAATAGTATTTTATTATATTGGCAGTGTAACTGATGTCTGTAATAATAAATGTTACAAATAATAATAAAAATGCTTGAAAACCTAAGTAATACCTGTATTAACCTGGAACCTACCTTATTTATTTTAAAAATAACCCTGCTTACATATGGTGACACACTAGAGCCATTGCGGTATAATGTACGACTTTTTATTGAATCATATCGATTATTACTTTCGGTCGTTGAAGACATGATAACAAAAATCTTTGCTTTCAAGCTACAATTAAAAACGTCACAATCAAGCATGACTCGTGGCTCTGCGTATTAAGATAACGAATGTAATGTATAAAAAAAACACCATAGGTAGATGATAAAAATTTATTAACCGATACATATAAAAAGAAGTAAAAAGGACACTATTGTGAATTAATCGATTTAAAAATAAATCTTATGATTGATCACCATTGCGTGTGTTTTTTTTCTTGGAAGTTTTATTTTTACATGTTTTTCTTCGTTCGGGTCGCCGAGTTTGATTATTTTTAAATCTTCGTGATCGGGCATTTCGTTTTCTTGATCATCTTTTTGGCGGATTTCATCGTCACCATACATGTATTTCATGGAGAAGTCGAAATAAAGTTTGTCTTCCACAAGGCGGTAGTCTGGTTTCTCGATAGTCCCTCGAAGACAGTCGTGGTAGTGGCATACCACTTTTTCTTGTTCGTACGTCTCGCAAGAACCTATAAAGTAGATATTTTAAATTAATAGTATGGAGCCAATGATATTGTACCATAGATATGTTACGTCCATATTAAATGGCGCGCAAAATACAGTCTCGCTTGCACAACCATGTCCTGAGAAAGAAGATACAAAAATAACAAGAGTAAACGAGATAGCTATCTAGGCGAACCGATTGCGAGGTGCTACAATTGGGGGAGTTTTGGTTCTTACTTTTGGCACGCTTGTAACATATCTACTTCTTTTTAATTTATAATATAATTGTATGTAGCTAATAATAGTGTTCTTTTTAGGGTTCCGAACGGCCGAATGAAAATACGGCGGAGCCCTTAAAGGACCTCTCTTGTGTCCGTCTGTCACAGCCCATTTGCTCCGAATCAACTGGACTGATAAGTTGAAATTTGGTAAACATGATATTTGGGTAGTAGAAATTACTACCCAAATACTAACGTGTAACGTAATTAAATGAATTTTGAATATGGGGGTCATTTTTGCGGAGCAATTAAGAAAATTAAAGAATAAAGTTCTGTACTGTAACGTGTGACATATGAAATGGAAGTGCTTATTGTGTAGTTCTGAAATATATTTATTTAATCATTTTAAATCGTTTTAAAGTTACTTAAGAAAACAGATGAAAATTGACCATTGCCACCACCACTTATATCTGAAACTAGAAATTCTTAATTTAAAAAATAAATACATAAAATAGTTCTTTACTTATAGATTCCAGGATAATCTATAAGAAGTCTATGGTTTTAAAATAATATGGTAAATCTTTGTGCATACAAACTTAGATTTGCAGTTGGAATGTATGCAGAAAACGTTTTGTAACTACAATGATATACAAGTTTTTCTTGGGATAAATTATTTTATTTCGTCATCATCATCAACAGCTCATAGCAGTCCACTGCTGGACATAGACCTCTCCATAGTCCCGCCACTGAGCACGATCCTCGGCTTTGCTCATCCAGTTCATGCCAGCCACCTTGCGAAGATCGTCACTCCACCGAGCCTGAGGGCGCCCTACACTACGTTTGCCGAGCCGCGGTCTCCACTCAAGAACACGTTTGCCCCAACGGCCATCAGTTCTACGGCTAATATGGCCAGCCCATTGCCACTTCAGCTTGCTAATCCGATTATTTTAGGTACCACAAACAAATTAGGGTCAGATTTAAATAACATATCGTACGGAACCCTGTCCACGCGAGTTCAACTCGCAATTGCCCGGTTTTTTAATTATTGGATACAAGCTGCGTCCCGCGATTTCATCAATTATCTCGCAGGAACTGTACATTTTTCACTAATAAAAGTACCATAGGCCTTCCGGGTCGCGAGCACTTGATTGGGAAATCTGCGTGCTCATACCGAGCGACCCCTGGGAAGACGGCGGTGTGCATGTGATCACGTGCCGCCGTGTGCGCAGCACAGCGCATATCGAAGCTTCGGGGGAATCCTTTCTCTCCTTACAATCCCCCCGAGAGGTGTGTGTGTGAGGTTTACAGTCATCCCTTCCGAGATGTGCCTAAAGGCGTGGCACCAATGGGTGGCTCTAGATGGAGATTATTCGAGTTTCTGGAGCCTCCCTTCGGTGCCGAGGATGACCACTCTGGTAGTTTTCCCGTTATTATCTCTCTCTTATTATCCCCCCGCCCTTCCCTGAGGCGGAGGAAGTACATGATGTATTTCCACTGGAACAATAAAATAAATAAATAATAGTTTAAAAAACTAAAAAAACACGCTTAGGTAGATGTCTGACTTGCATTATGATGATTATCCCCATTTCAAGGAAGCTCTTATAGCTAGGTGCACTCGCTAATCGGTAAACGATTGGTGAGGCTAAGCAACACTCGGCGCAGTCAATCTATGGGTAACTGCATAGTGGTATGTGGTGTGGCACGCAACATTGTTGGTCCTGGCTGTTGTAATTTTTTATTTATGCTTAATGTACAAAGGTGGTTTCTATTTTATTGTTTAGTTTGCCATATATAGGATAATTGTGTGGGTTATTTATTTATAATTATTTCATATTACACATATTTACTCATTATATATAATTGTGTTGTTTGTTTATAATGTATACATACTAATTATATATTTCTTCATATATTATTATAACTTTAAGTTTAAAATAAATACGAATGCTGGTTTCGCTTCTGTGAGCCACTAAGGGGTCTAGTTGAAAACCAGCGCCAGGCGCCTGCCTGGCACATGCTGAACTAGATACCCATTTAGCGCAACTGTGGGGCATACACTTTAATCAAAATGTTGCTTCTTATTTCTCTGTTTAGTATGTTATTGTTTGTGGTGTCTCATTTTGTCGCTAAATAAATGCTTCCTTTCTTCCTTTCTTTCTTATGCCGTAGGCATTTTCTACCAGACAACCTTTAGGTGATGCAGAGAACAACAACAACATTAAGCCTATCGGAGTCCTTTTGGCGGCTTGAACAACTCTGATATAAGGTTGGCCACAAACCACATGAAAAAGATCCCAATACGTATTCATAAGAGTAAATTATCATCATTATCATATCAGACAAAGGAGGTCTACATTAGTAGCCCTTCATTAGAACAAAGGCTTCCCCATAGATTTCTACAAATGTGTCATCATTTTGGGGGGAATTAGCCAATACTCACCACGCTTGGTGAGCGCAGTATGACTACTATTCCACAGAAGGGATGCTGCTGCCCATCCCTGTGGTTCAATAAAGTACCTACGTAAATGATACCTTCAAAATATTCACTCACCCGGTCTCTGCACCCTTACGGTGAGTACGGCTCGCTCTGGCGCCATGTTCTTAAAGTGCACCAGGTAGCAAGCCAGCATGGTGCCCGTGCGACCCCGACCTTGTCTGCAGTGGACGCCTACTGTCTGTAATAGTGAGTGGATGTATGGTTTTCGTATTTTGTAGGCAGCCTCCGTACTTATACAGTGTCAAGGCCATTTTTTTTTCTGCGGCAATGCAGAATGGTCTCACCGTTATGTTCCACTAGATATCCTGGAGCCGGTAAAATTGCTTCCTTTCATAAATCGAGAGAGCCTGAAGAACTTTGTTCTCCTACCTAGGTTTCCCTCTCGAAAAAAGAAGTTTAGGTGTGGCAAACAGACTGAATGCAGTGGCGGCTTAAGTCAAGGCCCCAAACAGTAAACATTTTTGCACCCTTAAACTCAAATTAGAAATAGAAGTTGCAAGAAAACGTGAAATTCCTAGCCATATAGCATCCGTGAGCCTCCCCCGAAGATAGCCACAACGATCGGTATGGGTTTGTGTTGTGTGCTCATTGGGGGTCTTGTCGTAATCGCCACGCTTGGCAGACGGGTTTGCGATCGCAGTTGAGTTATAAATATTCTCGAAGGACGCTGCTGCCCATCCTCCGGCTAATCCCATAGTCGCGTCGGTTTTGACAATCATGTTAGTATTATTAATATATGACATTATTTTAAAGTATTGGCTGCTAAAATGTTCTTTATTTTATATAATTTAATATGTTCTACTTTTTGTAATTGTGTGAACTTCGTATTCTTGATTAGTGCTATTCGTTAATAATTCTCAATTTACTATTGTGTATTATAGAAGCGTTGTGTATATTTATTTTACATATAGTTGCAATGTAATAATCAAAATTGAAATACCCCTTTTTAAGAATATATCCGTGGAGTTGCATACCATCTCTTAATCATAGGATCGACTTTTCTGAACAGTGTATCAAAACTGTTGACTTCTCTCAAGAGACTATTCTATTAGGGCGTTTTTTGTCCCATGGAAATTCTTAAGGAACTTCCTCCGCCCTTGGGAAGGGGTTGCCGGCCTCCTACCGGCTAAAACTACTGGGGCGTTCATCTTCGGCCTCCAGGACCTCGTATGATCACACTTGAGCCAAGGCATCTTATACATCTATACAAATAAATAAAATTGAAGTGTCTGTTTGTAATGTCAAAATAACAGCTTTTTACTAAATGCATATTCAAGTATATACGGTAGATATAACAAAAAATCTTTTTTTTTGTCTGTCTGTTTGTTCCGGGTTATCTCCGGCTGGACCGATATTGACGGGATTTTCACTGGCAGATAGCTGATGTTATAAGGAATAACTTAGGCTACTTTAATTTTAGAAAAGTTATTAGGGTTCCGCGCAAAAAAATAAAACCCTTGAAATCCAATATATATATTCTATGTCAAGTGCCTATGTACTCCAAATTTGTTTTAAATTAAACGCGGGTGAAACCGCGGGTCCCAGCTAGTATGAAATAAAAACTTTGAATTTGAGATAGATAATTAAAAGATTGTATGGATGATTAGTGATGATGCCGTGTAGTGCCGGCTCAGAATACCACCACCCCATCTTCTCCCGTGGGTGTCGTAAAAGTCGACTAAGGGATTAGCCGGAGGATGGGCAGCAGCGTCCTTCAAGTACATTATTAACAACTCAACTGCGATCGCCAACCCGTCTGCCAAGCGTGGCGATTATGGCAAATCCCCCCAATGAGCCTACAACACACCCATATCGGTCGTTGTGGTGATATTTGGGGAGGCCTGTGTTCAGCAGTGGACTTCATTCGGCCGAAATGATTATGGATGATTAGATGGTTACGCAGACTCTAAGTAATGACGTGAGTTATGCCCGTCGGATACCAACACGCAAGCCAGTACAGATACGAAGCCTAAAAGGTACTTTGAAGACAGTTCCCAGATCTGCCAGCACAGTTGACTAGCTTCCCAAAGTTACTTTTCTCTCCACCCCTTATAAAACTAACTGTTGATTATGTGTACAAGAATCTCGAGCTACTAACGGCACGTGCGGTACACTCGCTAGATGTTTACCCGTCACTAACCCAAAAGCTGGGTACGCCCAAGGAACTAGCTTTATGGGTTGTAAAAAACAGTGTAACAAGCACGTGCTTGGACTGATCTGGGCAAATATGGTAGGAGTCCGGCATGTCCCTTCACCCTTCCACAGGGTGGAGGATGTAGATACATGATATTTTTCCACCGGGTTAATAGAAAAAGGTAGGTACAATGATTTCACGAGTCCGTGGGTGCTGAGCACTTCCAATATTATTTAATACTTGGAATTAGGTGTGTGGTGCCGGCTACGAATAGCACCAACCCATCTCATTCCTTGGGTGTCGTAAAAGACGACTATAGGGTTAGCTGGAAGATGGGCAGCAGCGTCCTTCGAGTACATTAACAACTCAACTGCGATCGCCAACCCGCCTGCCAAGCGTGGCGATTATGGCAAATCCCCCCAATGAGCACACAACACACCCATATCGGTCGTTGTGGTGATCTTTGGGGGAGGCCTGTGTCCAGCAGTGGACTTTATTCGGCCGAAATGTTGATGATGATTTGCATAGTTCTTTTACCGCGTTTTTATTGGATATTATGGACAGCTGGGTGACATTCTTGTATTTAGACGACGTTATCGCTGCAGCATAGTAGTCTTGGCCAAAAGTTTTGGTAAAACTGTTACAACTAACGCCACCTCGTGGCATTAATAGTAAATTGCAGTTGCAGACACATTTAGCTCGGCTTTAGATGATTACTTTGTAGTTGATCTAATAATCACCTATATCTAGAAACAGCAAGATATACCTATATTTACTTTCTTGTTCCAATGCTAAATATTCAAACTTAATATAAACTTGCCTCTCCTCTTATTTCGGCTCTTTCACAAATCTCAAGGAACTTCAAAATCTGTTTCAAAGTCGGTACACCGAATTCCTTGATCCTAATCTCGGACCATTTCAGCTTTTTCTCACACTCCAAAATTGGCGGGATTCTCTCAGGTGACAGTGTCACAAGGTGATCAACTCCGACATCGGCTAAATAGTTCAAATTGGCTACTGATTGTGGGTAGCCCATAGCCGCGATTTTATTCTCAATAAACCACGAAAAATTATAGGGAGGATACGATTCATAGTCCTTTTTTTCTGGTACAACTTCGGCATCTTTTTGCGGTTTCTCCTCCGGTCCTTTTGGTTCTGCTCTATATTTGTACCAGAGCTTTGCCAACTTCACATTAGGCCGGTTCGGGACAGTACTCATTATCACACACGATCACAAATTTGACTATAAATCACACAAACTGGTATGGGAATTAGTAAAGTTTATTTTTATCGGCGCACCGTACACCGCAGTTGGTACTTAGCCAGCCGGCCGGCATTGGCAGCCATATTGGCACAGGCAGATTCGACGTCTTAATGTTATATTTATTTATAGTGAAATGTCAATTAAGAATGGTCAACCTTTTTTTTATTAGATGGGAGTTGATATATCTAATAATGTTAATTTTGTTACGAAGTGTGATAAACTTTTGGTAATTTAAGATTGTTACTAAAATCGTAACACAGAAATCTGATTTAAAATGCCAAAGTTCAAAATTCCAGTGCTTCCTGCACAGTGCCAATTTGTCAACCATTGTCATACGATTACAATAGGAATGATTCCTATATATTTTTATCACAGAACACTGAAAACAAAAGTGTTAATCCTGACTAGTGTGACTACTTCGATATAAATAAACTACCAGTTAAATATCATCATCATCATTTCAGCCATTTATACGTCCACTGCTGAACAAAAGCCTCCCCCATAGATTTCCACAATTGTTTCATCATTTTGGGGGTATTTGCAGGCGGTTGGTGAGCGCAGTATAGCTACTGTCCACAGAAGAGACGCTGCTGCCCATCCCTCTGGTTTATAGAGTCCCTTAGTCACCTTTTACGACATCCACGGTATGAGATGGAGTGGTGCTATATTCTTAATCCGGATACCACACCGACTCTATCACTGCACTCTATCGTATTCTGCTAGAGAATAACTAATCTAATCAAGGTAGAATATAACCTTGCTTGTTGCAAGGTTATATTCTACCCCCTAAACATTTTACAATCTTTGCTTAGTTTGGAAGTAGACTGTACAATATTTAAAAAAATATTATGAGCAGTGTTCTGCAGTTTTATAATCATCATTTCGGCCTAATGAAGTCCACTGTTGGACACAGGCCTCCCCCAAAGATCATCACTACCACCGATATGGATGTGTTTTGAGCTCATTGGGGGGTTTTGCCATAATCGCCACGCTTGGCAGGCGGGTTGGCGATCGCAGTTGAGTTGTTAATGTACTCGAAGGACGCTGCTGCCCATCCTCCGACTAATCCCTTAGTCGACTTTTACGACACCCATGGGAGGAGATGGGGTGGTGGCATTCTGAGCCGGCAGTTTTATAATATGAACGGCAATTTGGTAGGCCAGCCTTGAAATTCTTGTTTTATTTTTTAATATTTTCTTTTCCTATAGTGGGTGCTTGAGAGTCACAAATCTCACATGAGCAAAGTCGGAATAAACCATCATCTCAGCTGAAAGTCGTCCACTACTGGACATAGATCTCCCCCAAAGATATCCAGAACGACCGGTCCTGCGCTACTCGCATCCAGCTGATTTCCACCACCTTCACCAGGTTTGCGGTCCACCTCACTGGGGGTCTGCCCACACTGCGTCTTCCGGAACAAATACTATACAAATATTTGTATCCTTCTCAAAACTACAAAAAGGCTTCGCACCTTTGTGAGAGTTTAGGGTTTGATCAAATAATTAATTAAACACAACATAAATGTATAAATATGTATTATACACAGTATTATACTATAGCCGTGTGGTGCCGGCTCAGAATACCACCACCCCATCTGCTCACGTGGGTGTCGTAAAAGTCGACTAAGGGATTAGCCGGAGGATGGGCAGCGGCGTCTTTCGAGTACATTAACAACTCAATAGCGATCGCCAACCCGTCTGCCAAGCGTGGCGATTATGGCAAAACCCCCAATGAGCACATAACACACTCATATCGGTCGTTGTGGTGCTTTTTGGGGGAGGCTTGTGTCCAGCAGTGGACTTCATTCGGCCGAAATGGTGATGATGACAGTATCATTAACATGTGCTAATAATACCTGTATAATACATAATATACATTCTCTAAGATGTAAACAGTAAGTAAATGTAATTTATATAAGTAGGAATTTCAAATCACCGTGTTATTTTAAACGAGCATTTCTACTGTAGAGCATCATTAGCGACTCAACTAATAGACCCTTTTGTGCCCTTGAATGAACATTGTCGGCATTTGTAAATAATGTATTCGTGTATGAGAGTAAGCTATGAAGCGTCGGGTGGTGTAACCGCTTAATTTGAAGACGTAACATTTATATTAGGCAAATTCACAAATTTTGAGACATCCGCTTATTTATTACTAGCTGGCACCCACGGTTTCATCCGCGTTTAATTTAAAAGAAATTTAGAGTATTTCGAAATAGACACTTGACATAGAATATATGTATTGGATTTCAAGGGTTTTATATTTTTACGCGGAACCCTAATTCTTTTTCTAAAGTAATTCAGCTATCTGCCAGTGAAGGTCCCGTCAAAATCGGTCCAGCCGTTTCGGAGATTTTAAATAAATATCCAGCACAGATATTTTCGCTTTGGAATTCTGAAATATGCCCCCAATAATCACTTCAATGAGCGGCCATAGGGGGATATTCCTATTAACCGCCAAGCTAGGTAGCGGATTGATGAACACAGTATGTTGTTATTAGCCTCCTCCTCCCGTATGGGAGGATACTGTTGCCCAGCCTCATGATATCGTACCCTTACCCTTAGTCGTCTTTTATGACCCCTATGGGTGGAGAGGGGTTGTCTTTTCTTGGCCGGAAACCGTGTGATTAATATCGGGTGTGGTGGATATCGAAATAAAGAGAATATAAAACAAACAAATAACATTTAATGTCAGGTACACAATAGTATAAATCACAGTTGTCTAGTTTAGCACATTCTTGGTGCTGTCCTTGGCTGTTTGTATAAACTCTTCCATGACATCGCCACTGACTCCAAACTTCAGAGGGTTGTCCTCTGTTAAATACTCGAAATATCTTCCAACAGCTTCTTCGTGCTCTTCCGAATCTAATGATCCTGGAAATAAAACATATATCGATTAAGATAAGAACATTTGCGTAGTTTATTCCTAATTTCTGGGGTCAGCTCGTCGCTAACAATAGGGGACTAACTAGGAAATTAAAAGTGTGCAGAAAGTCGCATTTTTACAGTTTGCTTTTTCGTTCGACTAAAATGTTTTAAATGTATAATGTTATTTTTAATTTCATCATTATCATCATCATATCGGCCATGCAACGTCCACTGCTGAACAAAGGCCTCCCCCATAGATTTCCACAATTGTGTCATCATATTGGGGGGAATTTGCCAATATTCACCACGCAGGCGCTCACTAGAGCGCAGAATGGCTACTGTTCCACAGAAAGACGACTAAGGGACTCTAAACCAGAGGGATGGCCCTCTGGTTTAGAGTGCCTTAGTCGTCTTTTACGATCCACGAGAGGAGATGGAGTGATACTATATTCTTAATCCACACACCACACGGATGGATGGATTTTTTATTTATGTAAAGGTAAACATCCCATTATATATAATAAGGGAAATCTGTAAATCCTTCTGTGAGACCGTCATGTTCCAGAACGCGCGCGGAACGGGATCGGGAGCGGGCCGATCCCACACGGAGGAGGACGACACGCCATGACAACGACGGCAAAGCTGGCGCCGAGGCGGTTGTTATCCCGGCGCCGAGGCGATTGTTACCCCCGCGCCGACTCGTGCTCCTCTGTGCAGAATTGGCGCGAATTCTCGACGGCTCGCTTGGTCACGAACTACAACCGCAAGCGTTCGCACCACTTCTCGAGTTCGCGCCGTTGAGCCTGCCACCTCAGCCTATTAAACGTTTCTGCTCTGGTGGAGGGAGCGTGTCTGATTATAGACCCACGCATCCATCTCCACTTCGATGTAGAACGCGGAAAGTGCGCGAGGATAGTTGCCGCCGCATAGGACGCAGTCCAGTATCCTTACGCAATCCATAGAGCCATTATGTTTTTGCAGTGCTGGAAGCCTGACCTTACAGGCGACCCTTCGAGGGCCTCGGATCGTAAAATCCCCCTTAGATGCGCCAAGTTCCTCTCTCGTTCCCCTAAGATTGAGCAGCAGCTGGTGCAATGTATCCAGAACCCTCTCGATTGAGGGGCAAAAGACACTCGAAGTGCTCCACGAAGCCCAGGTACTTCCCTGATATGCGCTTCACCAACGCGTATCTATCCACAAACTTGGTGGTTCTCTGCTCCGCGACAGTATGCGCAAACATAGCGCCTCGGTTTTGATAGGCGCCATCCGCAAGCCCAGTGCGTGGATTTCGGCCACGTCTTATCCCACCGCTTCTTCGGCAAGCCGACTGGTTACCTCGAAAGACTCCCCGGTGGCTTACTTAAGAGTGTCGTCAGCGTAATAAATCAAACTGGGGCCAGTGAGGAGAAGGACCACGCGGTCCTAGGTGAGGCGAGGCGTAGTTCCATGAAAGGGGGCCGAAAACTGACTTCTGCAGAACCCTGTACGAAATCGCCCTCCGCTTTACGCTACCGTCCCTGCCCTCGTAGCGATAGTGCCTATCGCGCAAATAGGCCCCGATGATACCTTGCTGATAGGGGGGCTCCAATGATGGAGTAGTTCCCTCTAATCATGACCCGAGGGATGGAGTTGAAGGCAGGCGTTGATTATGTTAAGGCTGACAGCTAACGCCAGCCCACCCCGCTGGGGTATTGCCTGCTCCGACAGCGAGCGGACGCGAAGAATCACGTCAATAGTGGACCACCGCTGCCGGAAGCAGACATTTGTGGACTTCTTTGCAATCGTAAGACATGAACAGTTAGTAGATACTATGTGGGATTAACATGAAGGGTTAGTTTTGGCAAAGGTAAACTTAATTTGTGTTTGATACATACTTATACCAAGTAGGTTTAACTGATTTGACTGAATATGCATTACCTTCATATTAAATTACCTGCCTACCAAAAGACAAGGTTCCTTTTTGTAGAGGATATTAAACAGTTAAGAGACAGAGGTAAATAAACATACTACAAATCCTTGTCTTACCTTGCCTGATCATCCTGATGGTGTTCATCGCCTGGTCTGGAAGGAATCTGTGGAAGTGGATGAGGTAGCAGGCCAGCATCACTCCCGATCTACCTCTGCCTTGCCGGCAGTGGATGCCCACCACCTGTGGAGAGATGACAGCAAGTATAAAAGGCTATGCTTGGTATTACTCTACGAGATCGAATAGAAGAACTAAAGTTTCCGACATAGCTGAAAAAATCGCTCATAGGTGGCCTGGCGGGTGCCTTTCATCATTTAAAGAGAAATTCTGTGGCAGTCTGTGACTCGCCACTGATAAGATGGGCCCCCTAAATGGCCACCTTAGTGAATATTATTATTATGCATTATTTTGGTTCAAAATTAAATCACCGAGCTCTTTGGTCACCACAGTTGCGAAACAGATTGACGGTCGCATTTCGCAATATAGGTGTTTCATTTTTAAAGTAGGTTTTATATATAATTATGGCACTAAGCCACAAAATTTTAATGATTCCCATCATTTACTTGGCACGCTCGAGACGCAATTTGTAGTTACTTGCTCAGGTAAATATACCTTGTTGTGTCAAAATATAGGTATTTCGTTTATTTATATCGAGCAACATTGTTCGTAGAATTTATGACACAAAAGGTAGCGACGTATTTATGTAAATATTGAAAGCTAAGTGTGAGGGATCAAATGCCGTACTTCATTACTGTAGGCGCTGCAATAGTATCGCTGGAGCTATAATCTTCCAATTACTACTAGTATAGTATTATAATTATTATCCGGAACAGCACAGTAGTGCTACCTTGTTCTCTTAAAATATGACATTGAGGACAATGATATTTTACAAAGGTTGATTATGTCTTGGTACTTTTTACGATAGCCTACTTTTTTAATTTAAATTATTAATATAGAACACTATATTTTAATATATGGCCAGCGAAGAGGCTACTTTATAGTTAACTAGTTGTTGCCCGCAGTTTCACCCGTGCGTTTATTTTTATCAATATCGATAGCCTAAATCACTTAGCGATAGTGTAGCTTCTTATTCATAAAAAGAAATATTGGAATCGATTCCGTAGTTCCAGAGGTAACCCCCTACATACAAACAAAATCTATTTATAACATTAGTATACATGAGCAAATCCAATGTTACAGCACAACTGCTCAACATGAGATCCGGGGTTCGATTTCGTGGTCGGGCAGCCCTAAGACGGTTTTCTGTAAGAAAATAATAGCTAATTTGGAAGTGTCCCGTAGATTGCAATAAGTTTGACATGAAATGGATTAGCCGAATCAGCGAAAAATGTGGAGTACCCAATACTAAGACTTAAACGGAACTCGACGTACATACAGGATGTCCAGTAAATAGCACGACATACTGCAGGGGGTGAGAACTTGGGTCAATACCTACCAAAAAACACCATATATGTTCAGCAAAATCTTACGGATTTACAGTAGTACAAAATTTTCCGAAATATCGGAATATCCTGTCATATGGAATATCTTGTCACAGATTTTTAAGCATCTCGTAATGAAAAATTCCTTTTCTAGTTTTTTTTTTACCTCAAATTATTTGTGAGTAGTTACTTTACTCATTGATAAGTCTTTATTCTATTAAAAACTAAAACATTTTCAAGAAATACAATTTTTATTTAAATTAACACAGTACAATTTTCTTATCGAAAATTTTGTACTACTGTAAATCCGTAAGATTTTGCTGAACATATATTGTGTTTTTTTTGGTAGGTATTGACCCAAGCTCTCACCCCCTGCAGTATGTCGTGCTATTTACTGGACACCTATTACAATACATACGTATTACCAAATTGTTAAGTGATGATTATGTTCAATGATTTATTTGTATAAGTACAACATTTTTTACCTTTTTACTAGGTGACGCCAGAATAATCAGATAACAGAGTGAGCTAACACTAAACATGCCACATAAACTGACCATGGCAGAAAGTCTCGTCTCAAGTCAACTCCCGCGAACTTAAATGTTTGACCATTTTCGTTCGAATTCGGAATTTCATCATCATCATCATATCAGCCACAGGACGTCCACTGCTGAACAAAGGCCTCCCCCTTAGATTTCCACAACGAGCGGTCACATGCCGCTCTCATCCAACGACTCCCAGCGACCTTCACCAGGTCGTCTGTCCACCTCGTTGGAGGTCGTCCCACGCTGCGTTTTCCGGTGCGCGGTCTCCATTCGAGAACCTTTGTGCCCCAACGGCTATCAGTTCTACGAGCAATGTGCCCTGCCCATTGCCACTTCAGTTTACTAATCCTTTCAGCTATGTCGACAACTTTAGTTCTTCTACGGATCTCCTCATTTCTGATTCGATCTCGTAGAGAAATACTTGGTATTTGGTATTATATATTTCTCATAGCTCTCTCCGTAGCTCGCTGAGAGACCTGGCTTTCTTATGAGGCCCATTGTGAGTAACCACGTCTCTGTTCCATATGTCATCACTGGTAACACACACTGGTTAAAGACGTGCGTCTTAGGGCGATCGGAATTTCGTTTCGATTCGAATCGAATAGTCATCGTGAAATTCACTTTGATAGGGAATTGCAGTATCTTAAATTCAAACGGGTGGTCAATTTAATGGCGCCGGGTGGTGCCGGCTACGAATCGCCACCACCCCATCTCATCCCGTGGGTGATGTAAAAGGCGACTATGGGATCAGCCGGAGGATGGGCGGCAGCGTCCTTCGAGTACATTTATAACCCAAAGCAAAACCCCCCAATGAGCATACGACACAATCTTCCGGGGAGGCTTCTGTCCAGCAGTGGACGTTTTTCGACTGAAATGATGAAACAGGTGGTTCTTAGAAATACGTGGCATATAGACTGTTTCTCCCTGGGTTGGTCCAGTTAAAATCGTGGCCTCTAAAACCCTTTCACTTGGAGCCTAGTGTCATTACACAATTTGGGCGCTTTCAAACTCAATAACAGAGTAGTATCGGAGTAACCACCCGCAAGTTCAATCATATGGCGCGGGAGACCCAGTGGATTTAAAGTTTAAAATCCCACTGGGTAATAGACGTGAATGAGTCTACAGAATTGTCACACACAACACACAAACGCAATCTTTTATATTATTTCTTCCCGCTTGAAGAAAGCAGCAACATGTTTTTTTTTTTTAACCATTGGTATAAGAACTTAATACACTTATTATGAATTTATAAAAAAATATCATGTTCGTAATCAAAATTTCACTACACGTATTTTCATTCATATCATCACTATATAGTTGGATAAGGATTAATCATGCATGATACAAATCATCTTTCCGACCAACCTTTCAACCGATTTGTACAGAATTACGATCGATCGGGTTAAAGCACAGTAGCTAGGTTTGTATTAAGAATTCATAAAATCATTTACGAGCAGAAACTCGTAAATAATCCTAGCTATGTGTATCTTAAAAAGAGAATCGTTATTTCGACATATGGTATGGTGTGTCGATCGAATCAGGCAAGATCTCTCTCTGCCGGCAGTAGTGTTGGCTATGTTGGCAGAGCACGAAAACTGGAATGCAGTAGTCTCCTTCTGTGCGAGGGTCATGCTCCAGAAGGAGACCGCAGAGTGGGATCGGGAGAGAGCCGATCCTGCTGGAAGAAGGAGGTGACGGTGCCGAAGTAACAATCACCCTGGCGTCTAATTCTCATACGCCTGAAACCCACTGCCGTCGCTGTAAGGCGGGGGGCCTCTGGTTCGCGGTTGCGTAGATTGTGGAATCTGCCCACACCGAGCGACCCACGAGAAGACGGTGGCGCGCATGTGGTCTTGCGCTGCCGTGTGCGCATAGCACAGCGCACAGGGACGCTTCGGGGGATCCTTTACAATCCCCCCGGGGGGTGACCGCTCTCTCGGCTCGGCTCGGCTTTAGGGTGATCATACGAGGACCTGGAGCTCCCTTAGGTGCCGAAGATGACCGCCCCAGTGGTTTTAGCCAGTAGGAGTCCGGCATGCCTCTTCGTCCTTCCCCGGGGCGGAGGAAGTTCATGTAGATTTCCACTGGGCCAATAAAATAAAAGGTATTCCGTGTGGTGTCCGGATTATGAATATAGCTTTGCAGCTGCACCACTCCATCTTCTCCCGTGAATTTCATAAAAGGTGAATAAGAGAGACTAATCCATAGAGATGGGCAGCACAGTCCCATCTGTAGAACAGCAGTCATTCAGCGCTCACCAACCCGCCGTGGTAAGGGTTATGAGTACTGTCACATACCCCCCAAAATGACGTCACACGGCATTTAACCGGTCATCAATGGAGGAGGCCTTTGTACAGCAGTGAACGTCTTTTGGCTGATATTATAATGATGATGATGATATCGAAATAAACCCACATAGACGTCAAACAATA
This sequence comes from Diloba caeruleocephala, assembly GCA_947459985.1. Taxonomy (NCBI): domain Eukaryota; kingdom Metazoa; phylum Arthropoda; class Insecta; order Lepidoptera; family Noctuidae; genus Diloba; species Diloba caeruleocephala. The sequence goes on along the minus strand of OX381627.1, from coordinate 4,588,111 downwards.
ATATTTATTACAAAGCTCAGCAGCTGCTCTTAATGAACCAGATTCGATGTCAAGGTCAAGGTCGAACAGAGCATAATTGGGCTTTCTGGTATTTTTAGACTATTATCCGGAAACTGATTTAGCTATGGGTTATAGCTAAGTCAGTTTCCGGACTAACTGTCGTTATTTATCAATTCTCATAGAATTATAAATGAGCCGTCTTACTTGTTTCCGACGTCCTACCATCCTTGCATTTAGGAAGCTAAGATGGACAAGAATAACAACTAAATAAACCGAATGAATCGAAAATAGTAATAGTATATGGAAACCAAAGATATTGATAACGAGATTATAGCCGAAATTAATAATCAATATAAATCTTCAGATTTAGGATTTTGAAATTCATCTGTTGTTGTTACGATCACGTTTAATACGAAAAACAGACATATCTGTAATCCGAAATCAAAGGTTTTGGATTTGATCGATTATTAATTTCGGCCGTAAGTGAAGTTACGATAGCTTTTATTTACTTACCTCGTCATTTTTGTCGGATTTCTTACATACTTCGATGAATTTCTTCACTTGATCTATGCTTGGTGCTTCAAATTCTTCTACGGGTACTTCTGTCCACCTAAGCCTGGCAATATCATCTACTGGAGGCTTCTTACCGGCCGTCAGTGTAACCAAATGCGTTATACCTTGATTGACTAAGAATTTTACATTCTCTTTATTTCTAGGGAACGCCATAGCTGCTAATTTCTTCGGAATAACCCACGAAAATTTTAAAGGTGGATACGCATCAACCTCTATATCGGGAAACGGGTTTTCTGGAATTATTACTGTCAATTCGTTCCTTATTTCTTTTCTAGCTCCCGCCAAATTTTTATCATCTTGCTCGGTGATATCTTCCATTCTTGATATTACTCGGGATTCGTATTCATCACCCATGGCGGAATATTTGTAGTCACTGCACAAAAAAAAAACTACTGAGCGCGGAAATATATATATCAACTTGTTTTTTTAAATGTTTTATTTCTCAGGCACTGATTTCTCTACTCTGCTTATGTCTTCGGTTGACCATCTAGCGCGATTTTTGCGTGATAACTGACTACGATGTAAGGGAGGGAAAACTTGGCACAACACAAGCTTTGCTGGAGAGGATGTAATATTTATTTCTGGAGTCTCTAATGTTTACAACGTTCAATTTCCAACGCTAACGATTTATTTTTCACGGTTCTTAGCCTTGGTACGACACAATAGAACAGAATAAATCATGTTTACTTTTTTAAATATCGTTTTAAAGGTTACTTTTCTTCATAATGTTGAAAGATCGTTGGGGCAATTTGTTGTCATAATAATATAAATTAATGACGATGGACATACGGTTGAACTGACTCCACTCCAATCCACAGCAGTAGGTGATAAAAAAAATTGACGGGACGACCATTAATTCGCCTTGTGATAAGCGTCATGCCCGCCCATAACATTGTAATGCTACCCAGGACTACTGCGTGGTGCCAGCTCGTTACCTCCAAACATAAGTTATTTAGTCTCTTATGCCCAGTTATTTCACTATCTACAGTGCCCTTCTAACCGGAACACAACAATGTTTAAAGTTTAAACACTACTGCTTAGCGGCGAATATCTGACACTGGGGTACCTACCTAGCCGGCCTCTTACAATAAGAGACCTACCACCAGTAACACATCTCTGTAATGGGTCCTATTTTTATTCACCAATGAAGCACTTTTAGATAACTTTATTTTGTCAGCTGAAAATATTCCAGGTTGGTAATGGGTTCCCGCGCTACCGCTCCGAAAGGATTGCTTGTGGCCACCAACCCACTGGATCAGTATGGCCACTAGTAGGATTAGGTATAGCCCTGATTTTAAAAGGTAGAACACTAATTGTTCTACTATATTCTAGAACAATTAGTTCTCTATAATAAAAACTCACATGAACGGAGTTAGTGTCACGATATCAAAACGAAGACTGATCCAAGCCAAATATATTTGAAAACCGAATATGGAGCCAGGGAGACATGTAACTGTCAATTTGACAAGCTCAAGAATTAAATTATAAATCAAAGTTATTATCAACTCTATACGTCTGCGATAAAGACAAAAATCGTACAATATGTTCCTGATAAATTATAAACCAATCTGCTAGAGATTTTTAGCCATTACTGCTTGAACCCTATAGTTGAATATGGCTTGAATGATAAAAGCAATAGGCCTGCATGATCGTTGAACCCTTTGCCAGTTCAAGGGGTGTCTTTAGACTTAGCTTAGCCAGGCGTGTTGACGTTTGTAACAACACCTGCCAAAAGAGTTATGACATGAAATTAATTACTTTCAATGGTATAGTAATGCCGAATGCAAAAAAAAATACTGATGTGCTTGCAGTTGGTGTAGTGCGCTCTAGTGCGATTGTATCGAGGACCTGGAGCCCCCTACGGTGCCCAAGATGACCGCTCCAGTGTTTTTAGCCCGTAGGAGACCGACATGCCCCTCCGCACATTCCCCTGGCGGAGGAAGTACTGATGTATTTCCACCGGGTTAAATAATAAAGATGGTGCTGCCGTATCCATTTTAAATGACACATAACCTCCCTACCTGTACATAATTTATTTAGTAGTGTTAGGGTCCTACTACTGGGACGTAAATAAAAGCGGACTGTATATTAAAATAGGACTGGTATATTCACTATCTATAATTAATAACAATAAAATCGTTCCCGGTTAAAACAATGAGTGTCGTCCGTCGTCGGTGGTGTCCGTGGAAGCGAGTGGTCATCGGTCCGACGAGTGTCGCGGTGTCGCCGCTGGCAGCCGATGACGCGTGGTAATTTTACCCCGCACGTCTCCTCCCGCGCGTATGTTGGTTTGATTCCCAACAAGTAGTACTACATGCATTAGACACGTGATGAGTTAAGAGACAAAAGATACATTGGAATGAAGTGTTATCAGTGTTATCACACTTACAAAGCCCAGACGGATATATTATTCCCGATGAAGGAATCGAGCCCGCTTCTTTGAGCAAAGAAAGTGTGCGAGTGCTCCTAGCTATAGGTACGATTTTTACGGACTTTATTCATTATAGGATTATCAATCCGCCATTAAACCTATAATAAGCAACAATAACATTTTTAACAAAACAATTGACTATCGACCTTCGGTACAAAAACTGGTATTTTATTCAAAACCTAGTTCCATTTTTAAATATTTAAAATCAGATTATACGAGTATTACTGGTTGCAATGACTAATCTGGTACTACTTCCTAGTACTTTCTATGTATTTCAAGGCTATCAGAGAAATTTATATCCTGTCATTACGTCAAATGATACGACATAGGAAGCTAAGACTAAATTTATTAATGTTCAATTCTGGTACATTTAATTCTCAACGTTAACTAATAGATGTAAGGTCTATTTCAATATTCACGAGAATATTCTGTGATGTACCTGACGCAAAGCTGTTAAATTTAGACTACAGTTTTAGAACGCGTTGAACTTGAAACACATTTGATAATATATGAGACTATTGTGTAGTTACGAATGGACACATCATCGTCTGTTTTAACTAAATTTTACTGACTTGACTCGTGAAAACACGGCTCAACTTATTACTAAACGATTTGTTTAAACAACCATTTATCTGATTACTTAGCGTGGTGATGAGGCCAATATTTTCTAAAACCCTTCCTTGCTTCAGATTCAGTAGAAGCAAAAGTAATCATCAATACGTTCATTGGGTTCTGACCCTTGCATGAGTTGTCAGTAAATATGAATGCGTATCGCGCGATGCATGCGCATAACTTGCGCTTATTGGCGTAGGTACATTTGACAATGTAGCAAGCAAGAAATTTGTTGTTGAAATCTTTCACTCATCACCTACATTTCATATGGCTTGGTGTCAATGTACTTAATGACATTCAGCGCTGTGGGTGTCGGGAACGTCGTGCACCGTCACGGGCACGTAAAAACAGACACGCATTCTAAAAAAAAACATTTTAAGAGGTTATCTAAAGTTAAAACATTTTTAACACCCTGACATGTCGTATTTGCAATTTCAATCTCTTTTATTCTTTCTTTTCGTTTGTCCAGTGGCCAATCTTGTATCAACAACCCCTATGTTAGGGGTGGAATTTCCAAAATTCCTTTCTCCATAATTTCAAGTTTGTAACCCCAGCGGTTTAGGCTCTGCGTTCGGATATATCAGTCAGTTAGTCAGGACAAAAGAAATTATATATGTATAGATTTGCAGTCTCCAACATAGCTTGTAGGATCAGCAAGCTAAAGTAGCAGCGGGCTGGCATTGGTTTATGAAAGACTGGAGACCACAAGAGCCAACGGTCCTTGGGTGGAGTGGAGAAGCCTGTGTTCAACGGATGACTGCGAAAGGCTTGATGGATTGATCTAACACCTAGAGTGTAATAAATCCATAATAATGTCTTAGGTTTTTCGCGACTATTATAATAAAACATTTCTAAACGGATTACATGCGTATATTATAGATTTTCCGTTCCGTGACGTTCCGAAGTCCACCTAGCGAGCCAGGCTGTTGGACTCGGCCTCCTTCCATCTGTAGTCATCCCCTGCGTTGTCATATCTACTTACCGCTTTTTCTATCCTGGTCAGGTTATTGTGCATAATAACCTTATGGTTAAAAGGTTACATTGAAAGGTCGTTTGAATGGTAACATGAGTTTATACGCCAATAATTTTGCGTTGACGTGACGTAGTATTTTGTGCAATCCCAATTTATTTGAAATGTCAACAGGCATCTTTGATTTACTACCTGAAAACCGTATATATAAATCTTCTAGTCATTTGTTCAATCAATTGTTTAGCTTAAGACGTTTTAAGTTCCGACTCTTTTTCTTATCTTCAAATAATAGTCCAGGAATAACTGCTTTGCCTTGCCTGGCAAGGAATAGGTAGGTAAGTCAGTACCTATATAACTTTTTCCAGAGGCGGAGGGGCATGCCAGTCTCCTACCGGCTAAAACCACCGGAGTGGTTATCTTCGGCACCGAAGGGGGTTCCAGGTCCTCGATACAATCACACTAGAGCCGCCCATTAGTGTCACGCCTTTAGGCTCATCTCGGAGGAGATGACCATTAAGCCTTGTACAAAGGGCTTGTATCTCAGGGTGGAGTGTAAGGGATCTCCCCGTAGCCTCGTTATGCTCTATGCTGCGCACACGGCGGCACGTGACCACGTGCGCACCGCCGTCTTCTCGGAGGTCGCTCGGTATGAGCACGCAGACTCCCCAATCTGCACGCTCGCGACCCCCGAGGCTTCCCGACATATAACAAAGAAAGGGGCGCGTTGGACATGGGCGCTGGGACGGTTGTTAGCCCAGCGCCGTGTCCTCCTTTTCCGATCTGCCCTCTCCCGATCCCGCTCTGCGGTCTCCTACTGTAGCATATAGCTCTCACAGGCGACCACTGCACTTTTCTTTTTCTGCTAAAATAGACACTACTGCCGGCAGAGAGAGATCTATCCCGATCCGATCGACCAGAAACCGCTACCCGGCAGCCCACGCAGGGCACTCCTCGAGCGCTTGCTGTGCGGTGGTATCCTGGTTGCTTCCACAGTGGTGAACTGGTGGCACTGTGCCGTGACCCTACGACGTCCTATCTTATGCAGATATGCAACGAAACAACTGTGTCCAGTGAATACCTGCGTCAGGCGGGTGGTGATGCTCTCACTTCATTTGAGCCCGGCTCCGAATTGTGGCACGACGGCATCGACGCGCTTGGTTGCAAACGGTAATCAAAACCGGTCGCGCCGCCTTAGCCTGTCGAACGCCGCTGGACGCGTGCCTTGGTCGGTCTGGCGGAGGGAGCGTGTCTGATCCTATATAGACTCATGCATCCGTCTCCGCTAGGAGAGTCGCAGTCTCGTCAGTGCCTATATACCAGTTTCTTTTATTGGTCTCCAGTGGAAATTCTACATGCACTTCCTTCGCCCCGGAGATGGGCGAAGGGATATGCCGTACTCCTACCGGCTAAAAGCACTTGTTTCCGGCACCGAATGAAGGCTTCAGATCCTCGTAAGATCACACTAGATCCACCCATTGGTGCCACTCCTTAGGCACATCACGGAGGGAATGACTGTAAAGCGGTCACCCTCTCTAGCGGAGCACTGCGCCTGCGCACACGGGGGCGCGTGACCACCACAGAGTACCTTTGTGACCACGTGCGCGCCGCCGTCTTCCTGCGGAGTACCTATATTGTATAGGAACGGAATTAACGGATCACTTGACTGTTTGACACTGACATTATATACAGGCAGTTTCATTATGGTTTTGGAAAAACAATTGAACCGTACAACGTTGCCGACATATTTTTTTGAATTTTATAATTTTGTGAAATATTTTATGTATATGTAAAGATTTATTTATCTAAACACCTTACGACGTTGGCTTATACTTGACATTGGCGAAATTGTGGAAGTTACTCTACAGAAGCCATAATCTAAGAGAAGATTATGGTTTTGTATTTCTTTTCTTCATCGTGCGTTTCGGAAAAAACAATTGAAACGTACGACGCTGCCGACATATTTTTTAGCACTTTTTCATTTTTGTGAAATATTTAAAACTAAACACCGTTCAACATTGCCTTTATACTTGACATTGGCGAAATTATGGAAGATACTCTACAGAAGCCATAATCTAAGAGAAGAAGAAGATCGTGCGTTTCCCGGTAAACAAGACCACTTCGGTGACATAAAAGTCAATTTAGAGATCATATCAAGAGGATGGGCAGTAGCATCCTCTCATGTGCTAATAACAACATATTGCGATCATCAAACCAGCTAAGCCTGGTGATAACGGCGATATCTCTTATGAACGCTTATATCAGTAACTATGGGGAGGCTCATGTTCAGCAGTGAACGTTTACGGGTACGAACTCTGACATGATCCATCTCTTAAGGGGACAGGAGACTTAATTCCAGATCGCTGATTGAGACCACGTATCCCCACACCCACCTCTCTCTGGTGCAAAGCAATCATCATCATTTCAGCCGAAAAACGCCCACTGCTGGACAGAAGCCCTTCCCAAAGTATGCCACAACCACTGGTCTCGGTTTGTGTTGTGTACTTATTGGGGGGTTATTGCCATAATCGCTACGCTTGGCAGGTTGGTTAGCTACCTATCCTCTGGCTTATCCCATAGTCACCTTTTCCGGGATGAGATTGAGAGGTGGTATTCTTAGCCACACGGCAGTAAAAAGAAATAAACACTTTAAATTAAATATAATATATTTTATTATAACACAAGTATACTAGCTTACATGTGTAAATATCAACTATGTATAATCGTTTGACTATAACAACATTTTGGACATAGTTTTGAGCCAATCAGCAAAATTATTGAAAATGATTCGATTTTTTTATATCTTAGTTATATATAAAAATTAAGGCTTGATATTTTACATACATACGCTATTTTAAGTACATTTCAATTGGATTCAGTGATCACAGAATGTAAAAATGTCAATAAGTAAAAGAATACTGTTTGAATACATGTTTAAATACTTTACTGGAATGCTGAAAAGCTATATTTAACAATAAAAAGTATTTTAATACTTTAATTAGGCCTTTTTAGACAATTGTTGTGGAACCGAATATAGATTTTCGAGGAATACGGATGTTTCAGTAGGAGTAGTGTTATTGGGTAATAATTTCAAATACAAGATTAAAAAATACAAAATATTAGGAGTATTTTTCAACTTCAATATTTAAAAAAAACATTAATGATTTGGTGATGACAAAACATAAAAAAGGCTTTACAAATTATCAAAAACTTAATAATAAAAATCTATATCTAAATAATACATTAAATATCGGGTATAACCTAAAATTATTTTAGTTAAATTGTATTTGTATACTGATAGATACAGCGTTCACATAATGATTGATAAATTACAAGTCTGCAACATAAATATAATTTTTGATCATTTCGACACATATAAGTGACGGACCAATAACTTTGCTCGACATCATTTCATATAAACGTCACATATATATCATTTAAAAATTCTTATTTAAATTTCGAACAATACGATTGTATCTAAAACATTTTAAAGTAAATTTAATAAGCTCATTTCGCGTGTTTTTACTTAATATACTTATTTCAAATGAGTAAAGCATATTAATTGGATATAATTCTCATTCATAATAGCGTTTTTATGTATTTCCTAATTTTTTTTAACATCTTCTACCAGCCAGTGTAAATAAGGTTACAAAAAATATTCGCGGCAACATTGAAACAACTCTTAAAAAATAAGGCACGGTTTTAGGCCTTTCTAAAATGTAACACAGAAAAAGTGATTCCAATTGTGTGGCACAAATCTGCTAGCAAACGAAAGAGTAAATGTTATAATTGAAATAAAAATGGCGGATTTTTTGTATGTCAAAATTGAATATAATACTATTCCGCAAGGTGTAAATTTAATTAGCTGTCTTTAGATAAACAATTTATTTATAACTTTTTTATAGATGTATATGCATATTATATAAAGAGCAAGATATAAAGAAAAAGAATTGTTTAGTTCTATTGGTTTAATTTACTTGTTTATTGTCAGTCATAAAAAGATTGTTTACACAATAAGACAGCTCATAAAAAATGTACTATACACACAAGAAATATAGGACCATAATCTGACATTTAAGGCAGGATGATTGCTGCTGCATTTGCCAGCGGTACGACAGAAAGAGACAGAATGCTAACTAGCTGAATTAGTCACAGACTATCAGACAGGCAATAAATATTTTGTTGTTCATTATAACACTCACATATGCACAAATACGCAAATCTGAAAAAGTAGCGTCAAAATGCCGAGTGATGCATCTATGTCTGCAAATCTTTGTGCATATGTGAATGACTGGGCTACTAATTGCAATTGGGCAGTTGAAATGCCTATCTTCAGTACAATAACATGTACGTTCGTATTTGTAACTGCAATTGCGTTTTATTGTAAGATATAGAAATAAATAAAAGGATCTTTGATAGCTCCATAATTTTTACCGAGGTTTTATCCTATATGACTAAAGTATTACTGGTCCGTTTTCAAAGTTACTACCCAAATACCCTATTACTTATATCTTCTGCACTTTCATTTGATTCGCCTGATATCGCCGCGGCAAAGATCTGCGGACAAGCAGGAACGTGGAGCAGTGTTCACGCCTGTTCACAAATTTCACCTTTTTCGCCATATTAATCGCAATTGATGTAAGTATGGCCTTAGTATTCATTTGCTTCTTTCGATATGTATTAAAAAGTAAGCTATAGAGATTCAAGGCACATTGTCTTTTAAAAATGGAATGTATGATTGCACTCATTTTAAAAGTTTCTAAACGTAGAATGCCTGCTTAGTATATAGTATTAAATTGTATCAAAAATGTTAACATGATTTCATGTTTAAGAATTTAATTGTATTTGTCGTTCATGCATTGGTCGTGGCTTTTAGCCATTTGCAAAAGACTGCATACTGCATTTTTTTTTCAATAAATCAAGTTGGTCTGATGGTTATAAGGAAAGTTCATTTAAAGAAATGCCAAAATATGAGCAGTATATTTCTATGTTAATCTACCTATTGACTAAAACAGGATACTTTTTGTAAATTAATACCTAATTAGACCTCACAGTCCACTACCACCATTGTCATTAGTGGCAGGTTTAGAAACTACGCGACATAAATTGCTATTACCGGCTCCACCACTCTAATCTAATACAATTCATAAAAGATTGAAAAATTTATGTTATTTAACTCTAAGTTTAACATGAATTTTGATTTAATATAGCACCTTCCATAGGAAGTGAGAATAATTCTAAGTGTTTAAAGACGTTTTATACAACTACTTTGTTATGGACGACATTTTTTTACTTAGTTACAAGAGTGTTACGTTTACATTAGTGTATTTTAACGTCATATATCAATAGTACTTTGAACAACTTATCAGGCTTACATTTCTTTATGGCCGATTTAATAATCATTCTAAACCTAAATCTGTGGATTTGGAATGAAGGCTATGTCAATTTTTCGTGTTAAATGTGATCTAATAACAAAAACGGATGAAATCGTGGTCGCCAGCAATCAGTACGTGTTGATCAGAAATTATCTGACTGATGCAACCTGGCAAGGTGGTTTACTCTCTCCACTTTTGTTTTTATTTTTTATCAAATCCATAACTAACATCCTTAACTGCTCTTACAATCTATATGCTGATGACTTGCAATTATACGCTCAAGTTGACCTGAATACGTACCAATGGTCTGGTCTGGACTGGACTTAATTTTGGAGTTGCCGTGAACGTCGGTAAATGTCAAGCCATCCTTACGAGCAGCTCATTCTACCTTAAAATCTAAAATACTGATCACCCTACGCCTATTACATTTGACAGTACAGTTATTTTTATAATTTTATTTTATTAAAAAAATATTATTATTATAAATTTAAATCAAAAGATTTTGGGTTACAATGATTATTAATTTTGGCCGTTAATCTTAGTTCTTTTAGTATAGCTAAAGATTTATAGCTTAAGTTAATGATTTAAATTTTAAAAAATTGCAGTGCAATACTTTGCAAGACACACTACAGAGTAATATCATATCGCCACATTTCGATATTAATTTTGTGTTCAACAGTATGAAGCAAAGTTCCCAACCACGATCTTTTCTCTTCTGAATCATCATATCAGCCAAAGGATGTCCACACACACAAAAGCTTCCCAATTAACGACCTATCACGTGCCGTGTGTCATCATTTTGGGGGGAATTTGTCAGTACTAGCCACATTAGTACGAGGTGGGTGAGCGCAGTATGGCCACTGTTACAAAGAAGGGGAAGCGCTTCTTTCGAACAGTGGCCCATCTCTCTGGTTTCGAGTCCCCTTTAGTCTTTTATTCCCTAGTCGCCTTTTCTTTAGTCTTTTTTCCCCTAGTTACATTTTATGGCATCTACGGTAGGAGATGGAGTAGTGTTATATTTTATATCCGTACACCACACGAACGTAGCCAATGAATAAAGATTGCATTTTGGTACTGTTTTATCCAAGGTCGGATCCATGGGTGGTCAGGGGGTGCCCAAAACTGTGAGATGCAGTTGACCTTAGACCTAGTAGCAACAATGTTCTCTAAAAATCTTAAAAATTTAGATAGATATCAATATATATATATATATAGATATATATATAATATAGATATAGATATAGATAATATAGATAGATAGATAATATAGATAGATTTAGATTTTAATCTCAGGGGCCCTGAGGGCCCCTGAGATTAAAATCCTGGATCCGCGTCTGGTTTTATCATCATTTCATTTTCATTTTAAATCCATTACAAGACTTCTAGTATGACACAAAACCTAATGTATGTCGTCCATAACATAGTTAAACAAAATGGATAGAATTTGACCCATAAGCAGTATTTAAATCAACAAGTAATTTGATTGTAAGCAAAAACACAATTTTGGAAGTAAGTAATAATTAAGGTCTTAACCTATTTCGCATATTTATCTTTGAAAGAACTGCTGTCTGTTAAAGAAAAGGTTCAGTATTTTATTTGAACTTAATGTGATGAAAAAAACGTATCTACAATTTACTAAATTGTATGAAATTGATGAATGATTGAAAATGGAGAATTATTTATTGATTGTATGAATTCATAATCGATTTATTTTAATTTTCTACGAAAATAGTGAATTTTATTTAATGGAGTCTCCATCAGCATAATTATATAGACCTAATCGGCGCACCATCACGCACTCACTTGCGTGGTGCGGATTTTAGGATTGTAGGGACGCACGGGCGCTCAGGCGTGTGGAGCGACGACACGGCTGCGGGAATGGAGGGTTGCGAGAAGCCTCGCTGGCTGGGATAGATCTTCCTATATTACTGACTCGCGATAGTATCGCATTTATTATCAAACAATTTGTATTTCTTATATCTTTTTGCCAATTGCAATTTAACTATAACGGCGAAGGAAAACATCGTGAGGTAACCAGTACACGTGAGAGAGCTCCAAAATATTCTCAATGGTGTGTAGTCCGCCAACCCGCCAGGTCAGCGTGGCGGACTAAGGCCTAACATTTATCTTCGTGATAAAAAGAACCGTGTTTAGCAGTGGAACTGTAATGGGCTGATTATCATATAGCAACTTTATTCATTATTAAATCTAATCTATCCAAATGAATAAGATTGAAGTGTCTGTTTGTATTGTCAAAATAACAGCTTTTTACTAAATTCACATGAAAGTATATACGGTATCTTTCTGTCTGTTTGTTTCAGATAATCTCCGAAACGGCTGAAACAATTTTGACAGGACTTTCACGGGCAGATGGCTGATGTTATAAGGAGTAACTGAGACTACTTTTATTTTAGAAAAATTATTATGGTTCCGCGGAAAACATTCCCATGAAATCAAATAGAAGTATGTATACTGTCTATGCCGTAGTACTCTTACTTCTTTATGAATAATCCGATTTCTTTTAAATTAAACGGCGGTTGAAACCGCGGGACACAGCTAGTAATGAATGAAGTTGCTATTGGAGCTTTTAAACCCACAATTTTAATTTTATAATCATCCTTTCTATGTCCCCATCTCATCCTGTGGGTGTCGTAAAAGACTACTATAGGTTTTTTGGAGGATGGGCAACAGCGTACTTTGAGTATATTTACAACCCAACTCCGATTGCAAACCCATCTGCCTAGCGTAGCGATTATGATAAAACCCCTCAATTAGCACACATCACAAACTCAGACAGGTCGTTGGCGATCTTCGGTGAGGAGGCCTTTGTCCAGCAGTGGACGAATTTCTATTAAAATGATAATGATGATTTCTAAAACCTACTGTCGATTGTCCTCTTGAAATAAAGTTCACTATTTTTGTGAGTAAAGACATTTTGAATTTGATGTTTTTATAAATTGAGCTAGTAATAAGGAAATTGACAATAATTTAGATTATAAGTTCCTTTATAAAATACGTCATGTGCTACGTTTTTTTGGAATGATTGGATCAATTTATGATTATAATAATAATTGGAATACGTAAAAATACTATACACATATATTTAGGCACAATAATAAAGTATTGCTACTATTTCCTATGTACATATGCAAAAAATGCTACCTCATTCAAAATACAATAAAGTACCGGCTATATATTTTATAATTACTATTGAATAGTCAAAAAATTCAGCGGCCGACTTTCAATCTTAACTACATTGAAATAAGGGCTGATATCCTAAGTAAAGATTGAACTGAAACTAATGTGATGTATCAACCGAGCTTAATCCGGCTTTATGAGACCAATAGTGAAATAGGGCGCGCTAAATTAGCCGCGGCTATTAAGTTAGTAAGATATGTTTGCTCAGGCCTATCGTATAAGTGCACACACTAATGCATTAGGTGATAGTGAAGGCTACGTCATACCTATATCCGTTGGGAACTCTGTTCTTGAATTTTTTGACGAGTATGTTTACCTGGGAGAAACTGTCCAATTAGGTAGATCCAACTTCGAGGAAGAGGTCAATTGTCGAATCCGACTAGGCGTTCGAGAAACTTCGCAACGTCCTTTCGTTAACAATACTGCAGTGCCTTAAGACGAAAGTCTTTAAACAGTGTGTTACCAGCAATGATAAATTGATTTAGAGAATAACCTTATTCGTGTGGTGGCTGCAGGCATGACTGTCAAGTGTGAGGACCTGGATTTTCAGGGTGGGCAGTGTTGTTGAGTTTTTTATTAGATTTTTTTAGTTACAACCTAAGAAACCTTTCAAATACTTATGGATGTAACAGTACACTCCTATCTTGCCGTTCAAGTATACAGGCGTGTGTATACATGAAATAGCATATTTTTGCATATGACGGACAATTCAATACTCGAAGGTATGTTTAATATTATCGATATACTAAATACTTCACTATATCGTCTGTACCTATATAGCTTCCTAATCTATTGTGACGCCTAATTGAGCTATTTTGACACTTATTGCAGTATATATAAGGCATATAATGGAATGTTCATACGTAAGTACTAATGTTCGAGCCCGATTAAGTTACGAGTTGACTGATGTGATGTGGCAAGTTTAAAGTTTTCTACGAAAATAAGTTTACGAACTAGTATATTGTTAAAATGTTTGTAACACTGGATACTGTGTATTGACTGACATGTATTAATTAATAGACAGACGTAGTTCAAAATACTAATAAAGTCCAATTGGCATATGGCCCACTCTATCAAGCTGCGGATGTCAGATTCAATAAAAACTTATTTGTCGACATATCGATATTCTGTAGACACTTATCAGTGCATCTCTCTGTTAAACAATAGACGCAGCTGAGACGCTAAACGTAATTGATTATTAGCTTTTTAATGAACGCATTATTAAGGCTATAACACCAATCGATACTACTAGTCGACAGTACCAAATGATTTATCGATACTTTTAATCACAATAACTTACCACATTACACCAACTCGAACTCACACACTCACTTAAATAATTTCGCACCATTTAACACTTGATAACTAACAACCGGAATGTTCTTGTTTCGCGATTCGGTACCGCTGCAGTATGTACTAGAGGTGTAACACTTGGCCGTCGTCTTTCGACGTGATGGGAAAGGGTATATGGTCCGTGGCCTCCTCTAGCGTCACAGCCGTTAAGTCGACTATCTCGTCTTGCTCGTCTTGGTCGAATCTGGTAAGAAATATATTCGTATCAAAGTAAATATAATAATAATACTAGCCCACTAAAAGAACTCGTTTTTTTTAAACTTTGCCCCACACTGGGATTTCTCCCGTGTCGTGGGTGCGTTTACATACATGAATTCCACACAATTCCAATAATACACCCAGACCCTGAATAACCACCTGCAGATCATACAAATATTTATTCTGTGCGGGAATCGAACCCACGGCCCGGAGCGCAGCAGACGACTGTATCAGCCACTGCACCAACCGTGCCGTCAAATTGCGTTTATTCATGCGCATCCCCAATGCGACGACTTTTTTGCTTGGTTAATGATTTCGCAATGTTTGTGCATCCAGCCAGTTCCAAGGTTTTTCTTAAACCAAGCTCTCTACTAGCCTTGTCCTGTATTGTGGGAAAATCTCACACACAAGGACACCATGACCAGGAGGAACCACTATCTGTCATAGGAATATTAGCTCCGTGCGGGAACCGAACCCGCGACCCGTAGCGCCGATAACCAATTGCTTAACCACTGCGCCAACAGTGCCATCGATATTATAATTCAAGTACTTTTTTATATTTAATTAGTAATATTATAAGAAGTAGATATGTTACATGCGCACTAAAAGTAAGAGCCAAAACTCCCCCAATTGTAGCACCTCACAATCAGTTCTCCCAAAACAGGACAACAAGCACACACTGTCACAATCTGTATTGTTTAATTAATTAAGTAATAGCAATGTCGTCGTGCTTGTGTAGAAAATGCACAAACTATCAAGCAAAAGTAAATAATGAACAAGGGATCTCATACCACACGTGGGTAACAATGTTTGAATAAAATTACTATTCAAATTATTTAAAGAATAATATTCTCGAAGACAACGCAAACCAAGCAAAGAGACAACACATATTATATAATAGAATAGAAAACATTTATTCAGCAAAGAACATATTAGGCAGTGCATGAAATAAAATAAAATCTACAAAACACATTCTTAAGTATATTCTGTCACAGGTGCGACAAAGACATCGAGTGAACGTGTTGTCATTTTAGATAGCTATCTCTTTTACCCTCGCAGTTTTTGTATCTCCTTTCTTGCAGCATAGGTGTGCAGTGTTATACATATTGCGAGACTGAATTTTGCGCGCCTTTTAACATGGACGTATCATATCTATAGTATAATATCATTGTACTGATTCAGTAAAGTACTGTACAATAACATTTATATGGACTTCTAAGGAAGAACATGTAAACCCATTTTTCGCAACTTTGTTTCAATTACCCACACTCATGCACATTAATGAACAACGTAGTGGTTAAGCATCCAGTATTAAACATAGTCTTGCAAAAAAACCTTCTTTTTTTCCCCCACCAAGAACATTATGCCTACTTATAGTGGCTCAGAATAAAACCACCCCATTTCCTGCCGTGGGTGTCGTAAAAGTCGACTAAGGGATTAGCCGGAGGATGGGCAGCATGAGCAGCGTCCTTCGAGTACATTAACAATTCGACTGCGATCGCCAATCCGTCTGCCAAGCGTGGCGATTATGGCAAAAACCCCCCAATGAGCCCACAACACAACCATGTCGGTCGTTGTGGTGAACTTTGGGGGAGGCCTGCGCAGCAGTGGACTTCATTCGGCCGAAATGATAGTGTCTGTATATCTCACCTGTCTTCGTCGGGCTCGCTGGAGGGTTGAGAGTTCCGCGACACCGTCTCAGCGGGAGGCGGCGGGCCGGCACGCTGGTTGGCGGGCCGCACCGTGATGATCAGGTTCGAGGAGTTCGCTACCATCATGTCCGTTACCTGGGAATAAGAAGCCAATAGATTATTTGTAGATGAACCAGAAAGAGATATCGGTATCTGGAGGTGTGCCACAGTATCCCGTGAAGTTTTTGAAATAAAGCTTGTCCTACCCAAAGTAGGACATTCTAAGAGTGGAGTTGAAGTAGTCAAAGACGCATGATCAGGTTTTGGTTTATCATCTATTCCGTGTGAGTGCACCTAAAAGGTGTCCCAGTTGTGATCTGTTTACGTTTAATCATTTCTTGCCGTGTGGTGCCGGCTCAGAATACCACCACCCCATCTCCTTCCGTGGGTGTCGTAAAAGTCGACTAAGGGATTAGCCGGAGGATGGGCAGCAGCGTCCTTCGAGTACATTAACAACTCGACTGCGATCGCCAACCCGTCTGCCAAGCGTGGCGATTATGGCAAGACCCCGCAATGAGCACACAACACACCCATATCGGTCGTTGTGGTGATCTTTGGGGGAGCTTGTGTCCAGCAGTGGACCTCATTCGGCCGAAGTGATGATTTAATTTGTGATGTATTTGAATATCAAAATTATTTTGATTAGACTTAATCCGTATGCACACTACATCTCCCTAAACTGATAATCCTGCGCATCACAGCGCTGTAAGAATGACTTTACAGGACAGCATCGCAGGCAGCGTTGTTTTTGTATAGATTGGTGTTCACTGACTCTGGTATTTATTTTTAAGTTTCTAAATATGGTATAATTTGAACAATCAGTGGTAGGCTTACGTGTATCGGAATTCGTATTCGGAATGTAATCCGAAACATGTTGCGTTTAGTTATTCTTCTTATTTTATAACATTTCAAGTTCTGAACCCGGGCTTCTAAAAACCCAATGCTTTTTATAATGAAGCCTTATAAATATGTACTTATAATGAACGTAAGTTCATACTACAACGTAGCTTCATTATTAGTGGGTCCAATATCGCCAGTCTCCTTTGTTTACCTGATCTAAGGTCTTGTTGGACACGTCGATTCCGTTGACTTCTAACACCTCGTCATTGACACCAAGCAAGCCCGTGGACTCTGCTAACCCTCCTGGTACCAGTCGCGATATGAAGATGCCGGGGGAACGCTCGACGCCGTTTGGAGTTACTCGGACTGAGGTGCCATCCCTGAGGAAAAGAAGGTGCGTAGAAGGGATAATTGTTACAAAAATTACGAATAAATCTACAATAGTAAAATCACGTATTCGATTCTACATTTATTCGACTAACAATAACAATCGATTTATTTATCCACTATACAAATACATTCTATATTCTAAACAAATAAATAAAATTGAAGTGTCTGTTTGTAATGTCTAAATAACAGCTTTTTACTAAATGCATATGAAAGTATATACGGTACCTACAACAAAAATCTATTTTTAACTTTTTTGTCTGTCGGTCGGTCAGTCTGTCTGTCTGTTCCCGCTAATCTCCGAAAGGGCTGGACCGATTTCTACGGGACTTTCATTGGCAGATAGCTGAGGTTATAAGGAGTAACTTAGGCTTCTTTTATTTGAGAAAAACATGTAGGGTTCCGCGCAAAAAAATTACGTCCACTACGTTCTCTGGCTGATATGGTAACAAATTTTATTATACCCTAAGGAAATCCATCATGAACTTCCTTTGCGCCGGGTAAGGGCGGTGTCTGTGTGGTGCCCAGATTAAGAATGTCGTAAAAGGCGACTAAGGGACCTTGAACCAGATGGGCAGCAGCGTCCTTTTTGTGGAACAGTAGCCATTCTGCGCTCACCAACCCGCCTGTCAAGCGTGGTGAGTACTGGAAAATTCCCTCCACAACGATGAACGACGACGCATGTAACCGGTCCTCTTATGGGGAGGCTTTTTTTCGGCAGTGGATGTTTTTGGCTGATATGGTGATTATGATAATGGGTACGGCCTCTTACCAGCAGAAACCACCTGAGTGGTCGAGACGGCTCCAGGAACTCGAGAATAATCACACCGGAGCAGCTGTTTGGGCACATTTCGGCGAAAGTAACTTTAATGCGGTCATCCCCTCTAACCCCTCAACTGCCTTAAGTATTCGTATGATAACCGGGACTGCTTAGCGCGCACTCCGCACGCATTTCGAAGTGTAAATAATGACCACCCATCCAAAGGATAATCTTGGCAAGTGTGGTAAAATTTTGGACATTCGATCAAAGCGGGATAACTGTCTAGTTTTCTGTACCTGATGAAGAATCCTAGGGGTCGATCTGAGCCATGCTTCAATAGCTTCACCCTCCTGCACGTTTCCGGTACTATGTCGACGTCTATGATTGCTGATACCTGAAATTATTTAATTAGTATTCAGAAAGATAGAAAAGAAAGCACATGTATTTATTTCTGAACACCATAGAGACGAGATTAAAACATCAAAGTATAAAACAAATTTTTGTTTTTCCCCTTGCAACACTCATGCAATTTAATACAGTACCTCGCTAAAAGACTTGAAATCCAGGCTATAATTATTAACAAGCAAAAAAAAAGAGTAATACGGTACGTACTGCTCTGTTTAGTGTGTGAATGTTGCCAAGAGATTTAAATTTCTGATAAAGCAACATAATATTAATTCATACTATATAAAGCTATGATTAAATTAAAATAATTGTGCGCCGCAAGTGTGCAGAAAATGGCTGTCACTCAGTATAATGCTGTAGCGTTGAGATGAAATCAACACCAACAGTGCTGGTTATTTTTTAATATAAAAATTTAGATTTTGCTATACTTCGTGACAAGAGGGAAAAGTCATTTGCCTGGTGTTAAGCATCATGCCTGCCCATAAAAAAATGTAATGTTACCCAGGAGTCAGGATTAGTCCTGCGTATTTTTATATTTGACAGAAAAATATTGTCCCACACCAGGATTTCTCCTGTGTCGTGGGTGCGTTTACAGACACAAATTCCACACGCAATACACCCAGACCCGGAACAACTACCTGCAGAACATACAAATATTGGTCTTGGAAACGAACCCGCGACCAAGAGCGCAGAAGCCGATTGTTTCAGCCACTGCAGCAACCGTGCCGTGGCTCCACACTGCGCTCATCATCTCGATAGTAAGTTATTTAGTCTCTTATGCCCAATGATATTTACAAATAGATGCTCTATACACACGGAATGGCGTAAATTTTATTATACCTACTACCAGTACAGCTCTCGAACATGCGCGAAGGAACGGCGAGAAAATGAAAGCCATTTCTGCCATGCCATGCGGCATACCGGTTGTTAGAAAGAGGTGAATATACACCTTTAGTTACGTCAGATAGCAGCTATGCGCATGCTTGTTCGATGTCGTCCTGGCGTGGCGAAAGGAGGGTTCCGAAATTGCTGAATATAATGTTTATTGTTGAATTGTCTTTTACTAATAATTTATCCCAAGTACAAACTTAACATATAAGTTGAAAAACATGTTCTCCGATATATTCCAACTATGCACAATATTGAAAGATTTATCATATTATTTTAAGACTTACACTTACTTAGACATATGTGTACCAAATTTCAACTTAATCGGTCCAGCTGATTCGGAGATAATTGGCTGTGACAGACAGACAGACACACGAGTGATCCCTATAACGGTTCCGCAGTCTTTTCCTTCGGACGTTCGGAACCCTAAAAATGGATGTTGGTACATGAGACTAACAGACTTCGACACAGTTTGACCGATCACCATGAAAGTTAGCACATATATGTTTATATTTTTCCATGGATAGGGTTTTTATGCTATCCACTTTGTTGTAACTCGCCTCTACATGGCGTGCAGTGCAGTGCAGGACAGCCGGATTTAGCTATTTACGTAAATAAATACCTCAAAACATAAAAAAAAGAAATCGTAAGTTAAATAATGACTTATTGCTTTATTGTATTGTCGCCCTTTGGAATTCACATAGCCTCTTTGGTCAGTACAAGCAATGAGTGGACTCACCATCCTAAAGTCGTGTGGGTTCGATATCGCGAGGCCCTTGTTCTTGGCAGGAGTACCGCTTAGTATGGACGAAATTATGTTTCTTGGTCGCATAGTACCATACCCGTTTAACTCTTCCAAACTGTCCCCTGAAATTAAGAGAAAGTATTATTTCAAATTTATATAATCATATAATACAATATATTTATCTATACAAATAAATAAAATTGAAGTGTACGTTTGTAATATCGAAGTAACAGCGCTTTACTAAATGCATACGAAAGTATATACGGTACCTACAGCAAAAATACTACTTTAATTGTTTTTGTGTCTTTCTGTCGGTCTGTCTGTCTATTTGTTCCGGGTAATCTCCGAAACGGCTGGACCGATTTTGACAGGACTTTCACTATCAGATAGCTGATGTTATAAGGAATAACTTAGGCTACTTTTTATTTTAGAAACATATTTAGGGTTCCGCGCAAAAAATATAAAACCCTTGAAATCCAATATATGTATATATTCTATTTGAAGTGTCTATGTCGAAGTACTCTTAATTTCTTTTAAATTAAACGCAGGTGAAACCGCGGGTCCCAGCTAGTCATACAATATATTTATTTATAACTAAAAATATAAACTGTGTGGAGTCCGGATTTAGTGAAATTCCACTCAGTGTCCTCCCGTGGATACAATAAAAAGTAAGTAAGGGACTTTTAACCAGAGGGATGGGCAGTATATAGCCCCTTATGTGTAACAGTAGCTATATTGCGCACACCAACCCGCCTGCCAAGCGTGGTGAGTACTGGCAAATTAAATACCCAGTTACACTGGGTGTAACCGGGTAATCTGTAGCTAAGATACGGGAGAAATACTCGAGGGATTATATTTTATATTACGTTTTAGGTCAGGCAAGACCAACCCCCGAGAATACGGCATATGGTCACGTGCCATGCGTGTGCGCAGCAAAGCTCACAGCTAGGCTTCAACGGTTACTTTACAATCCCTCGAAGAGATGTGCCTAGGGAGGCGGCCTCTTTACAGTCACCTTCACTCCGCTGCGGAAGCGTTCGCTGTCGAGATCTTGGAGCCCCCCTTCGGTGCTGAAGACCGATAACCGCCCAGGGGGTTTTAGCTGGTAAGAGGCCGGAAACCCTTGGCTCCTTTGCACAGGGCTTTGGTCGATGCGTGAAAATCTCGACAGGAGTGAGAATAAAAAGAATGTCATGACAGACCAAGGAGATTTAGGCTGATAAACTAAGCCAGTCTCCATAACCATGCAACCTAATCTATTGCCTCTGGCTACCTGGCAAAGGAATGCGAGCGAGTAATGAAGTAGGTACATTTCGTGAATATGGCAAAAACATTACATACATACATATGATCACGCCTCTCTCCCGTAGGGGTAGGCAGAGACCACTTCTTTCCACTTGCTACGATCCTTACATACTTATTTCGCTTCGTCCACTTTCATTATTCCCTTCATACATGCTCTTCGGTTTAGGGTACTCTTGACCTGGCCTCTTTCCAAGACGTCCCTGATTTGGTCTCGAAACGTCCGCCTAGGTCTACCCCTTCCAACACTTTCATTCACACTCGCCTTATACACTTTTTTCGTCAATCGTTCTTCATTCATTCTCTCGACATGGCCAAACCATCTCAAACATTCACACAAAAAAAAAAAACTAATAACTCTATCCAACACAAATGCAGAATCAAATGTCATTTTTATCTCACGATCAAACTGTGTCCTTTGGTATGCGTACGAGTTTCCTAATAAGAACTTAGTACTAGGTTAGCAGACAATGAAACAGGTCGCTATTATTCTATTACTCATTACTGATACCCCTACTTCTGGAACGGTTTTGCAATAAATGTTTGTATGGTGAAATCAATCTTTGAATAATATTTATTGACTTCCACATAATTACAATTTAAATAAGTCCCTAACTCCCAAGGTAGGTCATCCCTGTGTTTCAGGAGTTTAATCTGGTATTTCGTTTTGTATAGGACTTCATTCGGGGGTCTTGTGGGTAAAAATTACTGCGTGAAATGGTGAATCTATGAGGTTGAGCTGCGCCTGCCGCGGTCATGAATTCGATGGGCGACCTTCCGTGCCAAAAAGAGCACATTAAGCTGTCGGTCTCGGTTGTATAACAATGAATACATATTATTTTTCGTTTTTTTCTAAAATTGGTTAGTTGCCAACATTGTTACAGAAACAAACCGTCCAAAGACTTGGCTTAACGACCGCCGTCTAATAACAAGACACACACACACACATCTATAGACTGACCGCGCTGAGTGTGGCTTAACATCACTGACCGTTTACAAATCAGTAATAGCAACTGGCCATAAGGGCTTTAATAATGCATTTAAACAACTAGTCTTTCCAAGTAGCTCCTATTCCTATTCCTAACATACCTGGCCGCCTAACGTCTAACGGCATTGTTAATGTCATTACAAAATTTGCGCGTTAAATCCTGGCTACATCTAACGTGATGATTAAACGTTAGTGTGGCCCCAACATTACTGTGATGAAACGAAAATAGATCGATAGTTTATCGTAGCCAAAATGGTACTCTGCTAACATTCGAACTGTCAGAGGTTTAGTACCTGTCATTAAATAAATGTCAACATTTACATTAAAATGAGACCATACTGGGAAAAACTTTCAGTCATAGTGTAAATCAGTTACGAGAATGGGCCTTCCGACCATTAGATCTAGGTTTCTTAACGATGTTTTCCTTCACTGTTAAAGTCAGCAGTGTATCAGATTTACTAAGAAAGTACTGAAAACATTGAAAAATTCACATTGGTACATGCTAGGTTTTGAACTCACAACCCGGTGCTCAAGAAACGAGTCCATAAACTGCTGGGCCACTACGACATAATAATACACGAGACCAATAATATGCTACATATTTATCTAACCAGATCATTGCCACAAATCCGTACTGCAATGCATCAGTGCGCATTGACGTGCGATATGTGTAAGTAAGAGGCGAAAGGAGAATCTAAGAATACATCACATCAACACGCGAGCTTACGAGCAACATACTTAGCCTAAAAGGAAAAAACTGATTACAAAACACCTTTTGATGTCAATACTTTAAAGGATAGATAGATAGATATTTAAACATAACGATCAACAACACACATATTCATCAAGCGTGGCGATTATGGCAATACCCTCCAATGATCACACAGATGTCGGTTGTTGTGGGGATCTTTGAGCGAGGCCTGTGTCCAGCAGTGGACTTTATTCGGCCGAAATGATGATTCATAACGAAGTCTATGATACATTCCTTTTATGTAATATTAATTATTATGCGTGTATCTAAATTTCATAGGAAAGGTGAGATGAATTTGTGAACGTATCCGAACTCTTTGAATGAAAGAGAGAGAAGGAAGACAATTGGAAGCTGTTCCGCAAAGATTTGTGAAATTGTTATCTGTCTCAGAAATAGTAAGTTTTTTTTTTTTTTACATTTTGACGGCACCGTTGGCGCAGTGGCTAAGCGCTTGACATTCAGCGCTACGTGTCGCGGGTTTACTCCCCGTACGAAACAAATATTTGTATATCAGATAGTTGTTTTGGATCTGGGTGTCTGTAAACTGTACCTACGATACAAGAGAAATCCTAGTGTGGGTCACCGTTTTTTACAACAAACACATCCCGAACCGTACAATGGCTACTATCAAAGGTGATGCGGAGATCGTATTCTAGCCACCCCGCTCAAAACTGGAACAATGGCTATCAGACGAACCAGTAAATGCAATTGATAATACCCATACTCAAACGAAACGATGAGATACGAACAAGATATTCTTGCAACTCCACAGATAATTTAATCGCTTCCTCTTCAAAATTAAACCTGTTGTCCTCTATGTTCTATTTATGTCTGTTCATGTCACGGTCATGGGTCGAGTGTACATAACGCGTGCGCAACGTTGATGCCTTTGTACACACCGGAAGTGACGAAACACGACAGGTTAAGTTGGACGGAACCGGGCGAAATATTTCGTGTTATTTGACGAGAGTATTGGATGAGTCAGTAGGTATACGAAAAGTTATGTCAAATGACTCATACATTTTATAGAATGAAGTATTTGTATAAATATTTTTCCCTTTGGATCTCTTCGCAGTTAAACGGCTTATGACACTGAATAGGAGTGTAAGTATGTTTATATAACCCAAATTATGATTCCCGCACGGAACAATCTTTGTGTGGCCTACAGTTGTTTATGGTCTGGGTGTTTTTATGCAAGCTCTCCTTTGATGGCAGAGCCCCGTCGCGAGGCGTTGAGTACCACTAAAATCTACGTATTAATACGTAAACATCGAAAATTGAATGATGTTATTTCGTATTAGTTATAAAAGGACGAGAATAAAACTTCTGTATTTAATTCGAAAGCAACTGTGTCACAGATATGCACAAAAACATGTTATCATCGGGTGTTGTTATGGCAGGTGAAATAAAGTAAACATACACACATTTTTAGGGTTCCGAATGTCCGAAGGAAAAAACGGCGGAACCCTTATAGGATCACTTGGTGTCTGTCTGTCTGTCCGTCTGTTACAGCAAATTTTCTCCGAATCTACTGGACCGATTAAGTTGAAATGTGGCACACGTATGGATTTGTAAATTTCGTAAATTTAACAACAAACATTTTGAATATGGGGGTCACTTTTGGGGGGCTATCTATAAAATTTAAGAATGAAGTTTGGCAAACTGTACCGTGTAACATATTAAATGAAAGGGCTTATTACGATGGTCTTAAATAAATTCAATTTATAATTTTAAAATAAACAGGTTTAAAGTTATTTAAGAAAATAGGCGAAATTTTACCTTATTCCGAAACTACGGAGCCTAAAATTATGAAAAGATATGGAAAATAGCTCTTTACCTATTGAACAGGAAAACCTAAAAGAAGTCTATAGTCTTAAAATAACATGGTAAATCTTCCAATATTGTGCGTACAAACTTACGCTTGCAGTTGGAATGTATCGGAGAACATGTTTTTCAACTACATGTTAAGTTTGTTCTTAGGATAAATTATTAGTACAGGATAGAATTCAACAATAAACAATATATTTAGCAATTTCGGAACCCTCTCTACTCGAGTTCAACAAGTCCGGTATTGTTTTTATACTAATCTAATGAAAGCATTTTGATCACGTTCATGGCTGTATGAGCTAAGATCCCTTTGCCTTCTATTCACGGGAAAATAAGTTATGTCAAAATACCAACCAAAACCCGTCATAAGCACACATATCACAGGTCACCGGTTGTTCCGGCGATCTTTGGGGGAAACCAAGTCCTGGTGTGAACGTCTTTCGGCTTAAACGATAATCCAATTTCATTCCGAGGTGATATTCGAGGATGACTACGATTTAGACTATTCCCCACCCAACGCTGTATGCCGTAGCGGTGTTTAAAAATACACGCATTAACTGGTTTACAAATGGAAGCAACTTGCACTTCCGTTACTACCATTTACGACAATCGAGGAAGGATCAGGTTGACACTTTTAAAATCGACCTCGCGTAACGTCCTCGTAATCATTAGCACTAGATTCTTAAGCGCGTATCTCCACTTTTGAGATCGACGTTTGCGATCTTAAAACGGATGTTGCGACTATTTTCACCTTCATTTTTCACCTCTATTTTCATCGTTTTACTAGAGTTGCTCATAGCCAGATTACGGCCAGTTACACTCCCTAATCGGTAAACGATTGGCGAGGTTAAGCAACGCTCGGCAAGTCTATGGATGGGTGACCGAATAGTGGTATTTGAACTGAGCGTCTCCGTGCTTCGGAGGGCACGTGCAATCATAGGTGCCGGTTGTTATCAATAGACGGCGGTCGAAGCCAAATCGGTGGTCTTTGGGCGGCTTGAACAACTGTGACACAAGGTTGGACACCAACACTAAAATAAGAATGACTGGAAACAGGTATCTTCCAAGAAGTGATGCAACATGGGTCATTACCGATATAACACGCGGATTGCTGGCCAAGAAGCACCCCGCTGGTCTGGTGTGGTCAATGGTGCATGTGCCTGCAGGCCTGGAGTAGTTTCTTTTTAAAAACGTTGCCCCGCACTAGGATTTCTCCTGTGTCGTGGGTGCGTTTACAAACACAAATTCCAGACACAATACACCCAGACCCGGAACAACTACCTGCAGACATACAAATATTTGTTCCGTGCGGGAATCGAACCCACGACCCAGTGCGCAGCAGCCGACTGTATCAGCCACTGCACCAACCGTGCCGTCAAAGTAGTAAAATATTTGTTTTTTTTTTCGTTACACTGGATCGGTTTATGCGGCTAGCTTCATCGGTATGAAACCTCTTCGTGCATTAATAAAAACATTTTGATGTCCGTAATTGTTTTTATTATTATTTAACTCTAAACACCAGCCTGGCAACTGGGAACCTCATTAATCTAGTACCATCATCATCATCAGCCAATCATCCACCTGCCAAGCGTGGTGATGGTGAGTACTGGCAAAATCCCCCCAAAATGACGATACATTTGTGGAAGTTTATGGGGCACGCCTTTGTTCGGCAGTGCACATCTTTTGACTGATATGTAGATATTAGAAGCCATCACAAAAATTAAATAAAACTGATAATTATTTATTTATTTGACACTAAATGAATACATAATTTTATGAAAGGTCATGTAAATTTGGCTTAGGGAGATTCTTCACAGTATAAATTACAAATTATGTAGTACTTGACAGTAGCTTTTCACAACTATTATAGTCATAATTACCTAACCATTTTAATTTTTTTATTGTTGTACTCCCTTGTTTGTAAATTTCTATTTAGGATTCTATATAGTTTTGGTGCTTGAAAGTCATAATGCCTTCGTGCAAATTCTGATTTTATGCGTCGTGTTGGATAAGTAACCCGTCTTTTACCACGACCTTCCAGAATTGGTACTGTTATACGATGGTACCGCCTTAAGCATCTATATATGAACAATTTACGTATACCAAGTACCCTCGTTTTTAAGTATACGTCTTTTGTGGGGTGCTTATAGGGTAAGTATAGCATAACTTTCAAAATGACTCTTTGTGCACGCTCCATTTCAATAATAAATGTAAAAGATAGTGGAAATAATGATAAAGGAGTAAACGTCATATTATATTTATACTGTTTATTTTAATAAATCGGACGTAATAAGTTCACCTAGTGTAACATTATTGATACTTATAACACTTTATAATGGATAAACCCCTCACGTGTCAATTGCCGGCAGCCGTGTAGACTAGTGTTGCTTAAAAATCGATAGGCTATCGATAGTCAATCGATAGTGTCATATAACCCCAAATCACTCATACTATCGATTGCCCTATCGATAGTATCGATATTATCAATAGTATCGATAGTGCCGATACTATCGAACTGGGTCGTAAATACTACCGATACTATCGATAGTCAAAAATCATGTAATACTATCGATAGTATTGTTCGATATGTAAAATAAAATCGATAGTATCGATACTATTGATAATATCGATACTATCGATAGGCCAATCGATAGTATGAATGTATTAGGGGTAGTCCTATCGATAGATCGATAGTCTTTTTCGTCTTCGATTTTTATTGTGTCTCGTTTTACGACACGCATTGAGATAATTTGCGTGCAAACCCGCTTGTTGTCTGCACACAAGACTGTCGATATAGTGTGAAACCTAACGAGATAATGGAGTTCACAATTAGCGTTGAATCAGTCGGGCTGTCCGTCACGCAACGCTGGCCTGCATAAACCGTATGCGTTGCGCCGTGACGCGTATTTGTACCAATTTCTAGATTATTTTATATTTTTAGTAGCTGGTACTGGAAATGTTTTACGTCTTATATCCAGGTCTTATTATATCTAGTGCGGTTATAATGATGATCTGATGATGATGATAATGATCATCAAGACTAAATTATGGCATAACGTTGTTTTTCTCTTTTTTTTAAACGTTGCCCCGCGTGTATTTCTCCTGTGTCGTGAGTGCGTTTCATCATTTCGGCCTAATGAAGTCCACTGTTGGACACAGGCCTCCCCCAAAGATCATCACAACCACCGATATGGATGTGTTTTGAGCTCATTGGGGGGTTTTGCCATAATCGCCACGCTTGGCAGGCGGGTTGGCGATCGCAGTTGAGTTGTTAATGTACTCGAAGGACGCTGCTGCCCATCCTCCGACTAATCCCTTAGTCGACTTTTACGACACCCATGGGCGGAGATGGGGTGGTGGCATTCTGAGCCGGCACCACACGGCAATTGCGTGCGTGCAAAAGAGTGCGTTTACAAACACAAATTCATACAATACACCAAGACCCGGAACAACTTGTTAGTTAGTTAGTTTTAAAAAACGTTGCCCCACACTAGGATTTCTCCTGTGTCGTGGGTGCGTTTACAAACATATATTCCACACACAATACACCCAGACCCGGAACAACTACCTGCAGATCATACAAATATTTGTTCCGTGCGGGAATCGAACCCACGACCCAGAGCGCAGCAGCCGACCGTATCAGCCACTGCACCAACCGTGCCGTCAAACTACCTGCAGATCGTAGAGAATTTTTTCTGGGCGGGAATCGACCCACGACCCGGTGCGCAGCAGCCAATTGTATCAACCACTGCACCAACCGTGCCGTCTAAACGGTATTCTGCTTACATTTTGATCTGACACAGGTACTAAATTTGACATAAAATAAACGTCAAAACTGACATTGAAATTATACTGAGATCATACTGAAATCCGACGGAACTTATAGAGGAGCGAAATACCAATTTATTGTCAATTCATAATTTAATCTCAGTTCGGTCAAGTTTCAGTCAGTGTAAATTAATAACGGAGAAATGGCCCTCTGATATGGTGTCTGCGTAGAGGGTCTAGTTAAAAAATTGGTCTAGTTCACTAGGCTTTGATAGTGGCTCTGAGCGATGTGCGAGCTTGGTAGACGGCCCTCAGCATAAATATAAATACTAAAGAATACGATTTTACGATGACAAACCCGACCGACGGATTAACTGGATCTCCGAGCACAGTCATTCTAAGGCATACCGACGCGGCTTGTCCCTGCCCATCACGGAATACAAGGGGTTTAGGTATTTCACTCTGTGTACAGGACAAAATAGAGTCGAGCTGTTGTTTTTTATTTTGGTTATTTAACCGATCTTTTCAATGCTAGTAACCCCAAAGTTCGTACTATTCAGTGCAAAACCATGCTAAATATTTTGCATGGGATATTTTGCAAGTTGCATGCTGTATGGCAATTTTAGATATTCTACAGATATACTAAATATTCACAAGTGTTGAGTCAATAACTGCATTACTTTCCCTTGTTCATTATCTTTCCTTACGAAAGCAGAAACGTTTAGTTTACATAATATAAGATTTGATTGAAATTTATTTCCATTTACATGAAAAATTACGTTTTCGTGTAGTTCCCAGCAAAATGTAGATTACACTTCATCACCACCATGGGTGTCGTAAAAAGCCACTAAGAGGCAATCTTTGCAGCACCATCCGCAGCAGTGTCCCTCCCGTGTACTAATAACATATTGCGAACACCAATCCGCCTGCCAAGCGTGGTAATCACTCGAAGTGATCATTGGGAGGTCAATGGTTAAAGGCCGATAAAAAAAGGTTTATGTGTAACAGGCAAAAATTATACTTGCGTCTGAAGATTTTATTAAATTAAAATATGTACACATCACCTTTTGAAACACGAATATGCACGAAAGAAGCCAAATGCAAATGACTTCGATTGAAATTTAAATTCAATAGAGAACATTATTTATATTTAATTTCGGCCGAATGAAGTACACTGCTGGACACAGGCCTCCCCCAAAGATCACCCTAACGACCGATATAGGTGTGTTGTAGGCGCATTGGAGGGTTTTGGCATAATCACCAGGCTTGGCAGACGGGTTGGCGTTCGCAGTGAGTTGTTAATGTACTCGTCTCCGGCTAATCCTAGTCGACTTTTACGACACCCATGGGAGGAGATGGGGTGGTGGTATTTTGAGCCGGCACCACACATATACATTATATTTAATAAAAAATAATTATTTATTAAAATAAAACAATTTTAAACGGATTATACCGCGAATATTATAGACTTTTTGTTTCTTTATGTAATTATTATTTAATTTTCATTTATTATTTAATAGTGCTAGTGAAATTACTGGGCATACGAGCCTAAATAATTATGGTTTTCAGGTGACGTGACGCTCATCACCAGGTGAATGACTTGCTCGTCTCCTCACCAGGTTGTATGACAATTATATATTATTTTAGATAGTTACCTACCAATAATTCGTAAATTCGCAAATACTACCTGCCCTTTTGAGAATTTCAACAACTACTTCTCTAAATTCAGTTTTCATTTAGCTACATTATAATCATGTGTGTGCGCATCACGCTTGGCAGGCGGGTTGGTAAGCACAGAATGGTTGCTGATCCATGACGGCGACAATATCTTTCTGGTTTAGAGTCCCTTAGTCTCCTCTTACGACATCCGTGGGAGGAGATGAAGGGGTGCTATATTCTTAATCGGACAACGCACGGATAAATTCGGTACATGAAAACATAATTATATTCATAATCCTATCGATTATTGACCAATATTCATTCATGGAGTAAAAACGCACAAATCGACCTCAGAACGTTGGCTAATTAAACATTAAAGTAATAAGGGCTTCCATGTCATCCTACATCAGCGACGACTAACAGACGGCGTGGCGACGGCCTCCACATAAAATAATGTGTATATAAGAAACAATATGTGGCAACAATTTATAATTCATATACTTTTGGATTTCTTATTTCATAATCATTTATTTATTATTAGTATCCAAACTTGTGTCGAACTACCGTCCTACCGGCTAAAACTACTGGAGCGGTCATCTTCGCCACCGAAGAAGTGCTCCACGTTCTTTGTAAGATCACACTAGAGCCAATTGGTCCCACGCTATTAGACAGATCACGGAGGGGATGACTGTAAAGCGGTCCTGGCGGAAGGAAGGCGACTCAATCGCCCAGGCATATCTCGGGGAGGATTGTAAAAGATCCCCCAAGGCACGCTGTGCGCTGTTCTGCGCACACATCTTCTCGGGGGTCGCTCGGTATGAGAACGCAGACTCCCCAATTTGCGCGCCAACGACCCCCGAGTGCAACAAGAGACCTATCACCAGTAAAAGATAAATTAGGTTATGGAGTAGGACACAGTATCCTATATCCTACTCCATAGTATAAATATAATCAGCCTACTCATAAATTCGGGCATGTACACATAGGTAAAAAAAGTAAATAAGTACATAGAGACGTGCATTCGAGCCCTAAAAAGTTATCATTATCTACAACAATGTTCTATTGTGAACACACAATTGTGAGCCTTCCGGCCTTGGGATAACGACCGTACTGTGATGATGGTGGGAGTGTAGTGTCACATCACATTCTATGCTAATTATCGTCTTTATCAGCACAATGAGTATTGGTACTTCGCATGTCTTTGAATAGAGGTCACAGTACAAATCAGGTGAGGGTTTTAGTAACAAGATTTATTTATTTTGTTTTATGGTTGATGCACTTGATGCAGTTACAATGGCATGCTATGACACTAATATTGCTCCTTTGTGGCTATTTAGAGACAAACAGGGGCGGATTTAGGCTTAGGCCAGCACAATTTAGGGGGGCGGCAAGATAATTTTGGTTACCTTGTAGGTTGTAGTCACGTTAGATATAGTGGCCCAATGATTTTGGTCCAAATATCCTCTGTTGAAAGTTGACGACGAAAATAACAAAACATCAAAAAGTTGTGTGTGTAGCCTTAGTGGCTCTATGGAGCGAAAATTTTTGTGTTTATTTCTATTTCGCGAATACTTCTGCAAGATCGCTTAGATCACAGCTATTGAAACAATTTTGCATCTGAGCAGCTTTGTCGCCGATGCTTAAAAAATATATATAGAATTCTCATCAAGCCATTAAGCATATACTCCTGACTTTTACATAACGACCATAAGGCGACATTCTGACCGAAAAGACTCCACAATCGTGTAGTCATTTGGGGGAATTTGCCAGTAATCACCACGCTTGGCAGGCAGCTTGGTGAGCACAGATAGTTACTGTTCCACAGAACACTCGCTCACACTTCAATTCTTTCTGTTGTATTTTTACCACTTTAGATGTATTGTACAGACAACAAGTACAATGCATTGAGTTGAAAGGATTTCAGTGCCTATGCAATGTAAATAAGTGTAATTTGTCACAATTTTAACATACCTAATGTGTTTTATTATGACTTGTAATTTGCTTGCCTGAGCTCAATATACTTAAAACGTATTTGGGATAACTATTGAATGAGTTTAAATACTTTTCTTAACATAGCAGAATACTATTTGATTGCATTTGAATTTTTTTTTATGTAGTGCTTCTCGCACTCCTCCCGGGAGGGATATAAATGCTTAACCGGACAAATTGGCGAAGCATTAAATAGCCTCCAGCCTGGCTTTATTTTATATTTAAGTAACTGCGCCTGAGGGCGTCCCCTGCGGGACACGGACTTCGGCTCAGGGAGTTACTGGGACAGTAATAATCGCAAGGTACTGTGATTAAAGATTAATTGGGGTTTATAGGGATCTTTAGTTACTACTCGTATTTCTCGGCACGGGCCGGCGCGAGCAACGGTCGAAACATTGTTACAGCAA
This sequence comes from Diloba caeruleocephala, assembly GCA_947459985.1. Classification (NCBI taxonomy): domain Eukaryota; kingdom Metazoa; phylum Arthropoda; class Insecta; order Lepidoptera; family Noctuidae; genus Diloba; species Diloba caeruleocephala. The sequence continues at coordinate 4,554,997 of OX381627.1, read as the reverse complement.
TTTAGTTGTTCCAAAACGATGCAGAGTAGTATTTCAGGCAGATGCTGTCATATGAGCCTTATGCTTTACTTGGATAAGTTTGTCTGAAAACTAATCTTTTCTGCAGTGGCTGGTTTTGGGGGCTGTGGAAGAATGATATTTGGTAATCAGGTTAATTCCCAGAAAGAAAACTGTAGTGACAAAATACTGACTGAAAAGTTGAATTAGATATGTATATATTTCCACATATGCAACTGCTATATGTGGAAATCTGTAATTGGCTTTCTGTTTCCTTACTATTATTGTTACACCTGTATTTTTAGCTGTAGATTTTCCAGTAATAAATAAATAAATAAATAAATATTTCCAGTCTTACCTTTCCTCTGTATAATCACCCTGAGCAGTGGCCGGGCAGTAAGCAGTGCTCTCGCCAGGTTATCATCATTGTTGATCGGCAACAGGTCTCCATCTCTGGGGTCGGTATATGATATGAGGAAGGCCAAATCATGAAGCCTGTGCAGCTTCTCTATCAGAGCCTTGAAGTCTTCATACTTGAGCTTCTCAGTACGACTGAGTGAGAATCTACGAAATTCGGCATCAAACTGTAAAGAAGTATACATTGTATCAGAAGATTTAATACTTGATTGTAAACATGTAATATTGGTATGAAAAAGCTTTACTGAGAGTAAATGACAGAATGCTTATACTTTATATATATACGCTAAATACTATTTCCACTTATAGCCCTCTGTCATTTCAATGTGATTTTGTAAAAGTATATGTTAGGATCTAGGTAATTACTAAATTACCAATTCACCTTTTTTTTTCAAGAAATTATACCCTCCCTACCATTTCTCTTGTATTGTGGGTACAGTTTACAGACATATATCTTACATACACGAACACCCAGCAACAACAACTATCTATATCAGATCACAGAAAATATTTGTTCCGTGCAGGGATCGAAGCTGCAACACATGCAGCAGAAAATCAATTGCTAGGCCACTGCTCCAACCATACCATCATCTATGCCATGTTTGAGAGTACTAACATATTTAGCATCATGTGGATGTGGAATTTTCTATTCCTTTTACACCAACAGATATATTCTTTACAAAGCAAAGGTTGCAATGGGCATGAATAAAAATAGTAGTCTCATTGGCCGATCCGTCTGTTGAGTGATGAGTTATTGAATTGATTTGATTTTAAGGTTCAGTAAAGGGCATTGGTTGTAAAGAGTCAAGTGGACTGCACATTGCCTTTGAATTACAATGGACACAAAAACAGTTCCATGGTACCGAGGCCAATGAAAACATTTTTTACTCACTGTTATGAGAGAAGTAAGAAATATACAATATTATAATAATTTGCAATGATCATTGTAATGACAAAAATCATTAATATTTTGGAGATATCTGACATTTGTAACTAAGATTTAGCAAAATTAACAGCTTATAAGTACATATGTTGTGGTATTAAAACTTATAAACATATAACTATACATATACTTTATAGCATGACTAGCTGGGACCCACGGTTTCACCCGGGTTTAATTAAAAAGAAATTTAGAGTACTTCGACATAGACAGTGGACATAGAATATATATGTTGCATTTCAAGGGTTTTATTGTTTTTGAGCGGAACCTAATCATTTTTCTAAAATAAAAGTAGCCTAAGTTATTCCTTATAACATCAGATATCTGCCAGTGATAGTCCTGTCAAAATCGGTCCAGCCGTTTCGGAGATTACCCGGAACAAACAGACAGACAAAAAATATTAAATTGTGTTTTTGTTATAGGTACTGTATATACTTTCATATGCATTTAGTAAAAAGCTGATATTTTGACATTACAAGCAGACACTTCAATTTTATTTATTTGTATAGATTGTTTAGCAGATTCTAATAAAGGTGTTCCACAGCCCCAGTTATCAAGGCACATTAACACATTACATGCACATTACTTCTAACACAATATGAATGCTATAAATCATAATGCTAATTGATATTTTAAAACAATACATTAATATTTTTTACACACAACAGCGATGTATCGTTTTGATAAATATAGAAGATAAACATTGTTATTGAAGAATTCTAACTATATTCTAGTAAAATAGTCCAGTTTTATATACCAATTCGCAGCCGAACGATATTTTTTTACTGTTTCTCCACTTTGACACTTCCGACCCTACGATATTCCTTCACTTACTCAAATAATCTATAACTTTCTGACTCTTCGTAAGAGGCACAAAATTTCGCGTGACTCTTCAAGTATGGTAAAGAAATTAGAAATTCCTTCCACTTACTTTAGTTTTGACTTCAACAGTTTGACTGTCAACACGAGCCGCTATTTTGTTCTTCGACATTTCGAAAGCATTTATTATAAAGCACTAACACTAAAAAACTACTCTCAAAACATTTAGGCACTTAATTTCAAACACAACATTGTAGATTAATAAAAGTTTTATTAAATTACTGATATGACGGTGTCCATTCCAGTCGCGTCGTAATTTCAGTGGATTTGTTCTCAATTACAACTATTTTCATCAATTACTAATACCTGACATCATTTTCACCAATGACAGAAGGCACTATAGTTAACTATAATAATCAACGTATTATGATTGGCTGATAATATTTAAACAATAAAACGAATAACGACAGTCAATTCTGTTTCATTCTACGCAGCAAATGAATGCCTTCTTAGTTTTTATGGGACAAAAAGAAGGTGAAAATCGAAATGGTAGGGATATCCCTTTTAAAGCACGATAAAATCCTTATGCACTCATTTGTTCTGGTAGAGAGGAGTTGTACTAGGTAAGTTTGGTATTCGGTGAATCTATTCTCATAATCTGCACAAATACGAAAACCAAAAATCTAATTTCTCAATACATATTGATTATGATTCAATAATAGTCCATAATTCCTTATTAGAGATGGGTTGTATTAGAGAAGTTTCAATAAAATTAAACATACAACTGATGAAAAACAACTACTTGTTAGGGATGTCGTAGAGCCGAACAGGATGGGAGTTCTTTTAGTGAGGCCACTTGTCTTTCTAATCGGTGTGTCTGTACGCAGCAGCGTGTTCCGGAACACGCCGGTGCGACAATTCATCGCAATGTGATATGCTGCTATAAACATATATTTGTTTGAATGTTGAATGTGATAAAGCGCCCAACAATCTTGCGAGTCCAGTGGATTAGTACGTTTGTGTGCGTATTGAGTCTATGACTTGTCAATATTTCTAAATACTCGATTCGCGTTTGTACGCGGATGAGAGACTAGGTTTTAAGACGTCTTGGTAGAAACCTAGTCGTAAATAGGAGTGTTCGATATATTAGGTAGCTGAATAAATAATCGATGATTTAAAAATAACCATATCACCTATTATTTATTAAACCAGGTAACGGTTATTTATGTTGCCCTATGATTTTTATTACTAAACGACCACAGCTTCCCCGACGTTACATATTTCATAAGGTGCCTAATACAAAATTGTTCTTTCAGCACATAGTCATAAGAGCTAGATTCCTATCAAAATGAAACGAATATATCTTAGACGTTATTTTATGCCACATGCAAAATTATGCTTTCACAGCACATTTATAAGAGCTAGATTCTTATCAATATTTAATCGAAACTAATAAATAATAGAAGGACCTAATATAATTGTTTTTATTCGACAGTCGTTTTGATCTACGATTATATTTGAACAAAATCAGTGCGGATGACTCGCTCGACGTCATAAGTTGTATTTTACGGGAGATTGCGAGCGATTGTGTGATAGTTTTGAAATGTTGATATTATTTCATTATGAACTTTGAAGTTATTAAGTTTGTATTGTGAAACTTTAAAAATAAGTATTTTAGTTTAGTTTTAATAAAAATTAACATGTTTAGGTTGTTACTTACGTAAATAAAAGTTATATTAAATCAAAATGTCTCGATGTTGATAGTTTGAATAGGATTTTGCAATAAAGTAATCCCAAATCCAGAATAATAATGCTTTAATACTTTACTACAAAAACTAGAAAATGAATATATGTTTGTTGTGTCACCGTCGGCCACAGAATAATAAGTTGATGCGCGAGCGGCGCTGCCGGCGCGATGACGACACTTGTACCGTCGTATTTGTTTGTATAAACAATCTCCACCGCCTTGAAAAGTAAGATTTATGTGGCATCAATCAAAGGGCAAATTTTATTGATGGCCCTCCTTAGTATTCCTTTGCCTGTTTTCACATCAGCGACTCTGCAGGCTCCATCAGATCCGGGGTAAACCGCTATTATTCTTCCCAGCGGCCATTTCATTGGAGGGTTAGCATCATCCCTGATTAGGACCAATTGATTTGGTTTGATATCCGGTTGTCTGTTTTGCCATTTAGTCCGCTGTTGGAGTAAACATATATATTCATGGCTCCACCTGCTCCAAAAATGTTGTCGCGCTTGTTCTATGCGGGCATATCTGTGAAGACGATTGACATTAGCGTCTTGTAAATCTGGTGCAGGCAATGACATAAGCGGTCTCCCTACCAGGAAGTGCCCAGGGGTCAAAGGACAGAGGTCATTTGGATCAGAGGACATAGGAACAAGAGGTCTCGAGTTTAAAATGGCCTCTATCTGACAAAATAAAGTAGTGAGCTCCTCAAAGGTAAAGTGAGCGCTACCTATTACTCTTTTCAAGTGAAATTTTGCAGATTTTACTGCTGCTTCATAAAGTCCTCCAAAATGAGGCGAGGCTACAGGGGAAAATTTAAATTTAATGCCCTCATTCGCAAGGTCTGACACAGCGTTAGAACTATTTTTGACAAGGGAAGCAATTTCGTGGTTCGCTCCGACGAAATTGGTTCCATTGTCACAAAATATCTCGCGAGGCTTTCCTCGGCGAGACATAAAGCGACGCAGGGCTAGAATAAATGCTTCTGTTGTCAAATCGCTCACTAGTTCCAAGTGCACCGCTTTAACCTTAAAACAAATAAATACACACAGATAACATTTTATCAGCCTTGCGCCACGACCCTTACGGTTTATGATCATAAAAGGCCCTGCATAATCAGTTCCCGATATTTCAAAAGGAAATCCGGGTGATAATCTTTGTGACGGTAAATTGCCCATAATTTGTTTCGCTATTGCTCCTTTGTGGCGTTTGCATACTACACACTCATTACAAACTCGCTTTGCTAAAACTCTGCCACCAATTGGCCAGTATTGTTCTCTGACGATTGAAAGGAGTAATTGCGGCCCTGCATGCATTAATTTAATGTGATAATATTTCATAATTAACCCTGTATAGTGATGTTTGGCATCTAAAACAATCGGATGTTTTTTATCGTACTTATAGTCAGAATTATGTAACCTCCCACCAACACGGATCATTCCTGTCTCATCAAAGGTAGGAGTTAAATTATGTAATGCAGGTAAATTTTTAAAATTATTATTTTGTTTTGGGAAACTTTCTTGTTGTGACAGTTGAGCAAGCTTTAATTCTGAAAGTTCTAATTCTTCTACAGTTAAAGGCCCTGTCTCTTTATTTGTATTACTACAGTTTCCGATAAAGCGATAAATATAAGCTACAATACGACGTAATTTTCTAAAACTTGAATATCGTTTAAATTCAATCAATGTAATCTTAGATGATAACATATCAAAATTACATAAATGAACACGAATCTCAGGTAAGTCCACTTGTGCATCATCGTGCTGTTGGTCAGGCCAACGTTGTTGTTCATCCTTCAGGAATATAGGTCCGTCCCACCATAATGACAAGGTTTGTACCTCTTCAGGATAAACACCACGCGACGCGTGATCTGCAGGATTTAACGATGACGGTACGTACATCCAAGCACTATTAACACACAGCTCGCCGACTTCAGCGACGCGATGTGACACGAACGAACTCAGCCTGTGGGGAGGAGTTTTGAGCCAACCTTTTTGACCTTTGAGTCGCACCAAAAATATCTGCTGTCTACTGAGCAGCGCAATGACTCCGTAACCTTTGTACACAACCGGGCAGCTAAAACCGCTCCACACAACTCAAGCCTGGGTATGGTTGCCGTCTTAAGAGGCGCAACCTTAGACTTAGCACACAAAAGCTTTACTGTGACATGGCTTAATTTATCACTCGAGCGAACATACACGCAGGCAGCATATGCCTTTTGAGACGCATCCGAAAATGTATGCAATTGTATTTCAATTGGATTAGAACATATGGCCTGGCGAGGAATGGACAAATTTTCAATATATTTTAGCTTACTAATGAACTTTAACCACATCTGAGATATATGTTCAGGAATCTGTTCATCCCAGCCAATTTTCTGTAACCATAAAAGTTGCAAAATCATTTTACATGTAATGATACAGACACTTAACAATCCCAAAGGATCAAATATACTTGAAGATACAGACAAAACTATGCGTTTTGTAAACTGCTTTAAGGTTTCATACATTTTGGATTTCTCAACCGATATAAGTATGCAATCTAAGTTAGGATCCCATTCTATACCTAATGTGCTAGTTACAGATGAAATTTTCAAGTTTTCTTGTTTATTATGATTAGTGCTAGAGTCATTAATAAAATTTAAAAGCGATTGTGAATTCGTTTTGATTTTCCGTAGTTTAAACCCTGCTGATTGTAATTGTAGCATAATTTTCTGATAAATTAGTTGTAACTCATCTTCCGTAGAATACCCGGTTATTATATCGTCGATATAGAAGTCATGCAACATAATATGCTTTACTAATATATCCTCACATTCGACTGCTAATTGTACAATACAACGAGTACTAAGAAAAGGGGCAGATGAGGTACCGTACGTTACAGTGTTAAGTAGCATGCAACTTAATGGTTCACGCTCATCTTTCCGCCATAAAATTGTTTGAAGATGCCTTTGCTTTGGCTCAACAAGTATAGCTCTATAATATTTTTCTATATCACCGGTAAAAATGAATTGATGTTGTCGTAACCTTACTAAAAGAGAGAATATATCATCTTGTACGGTAGGCCCCACCATCATTATATCATTGAGTGAGAGCCCCGAGGTTGTTTTGCATGACGCATCGAACACGACCCGACATTTAGTGCTTTCGCTTTTTTCCTTAAGAACCGGGTGATGCGGTAAAAACACTGCATTCGCAGATCTCTCAGTTCGTGACAAATGACCAAGGGCCTCGTACTCATCTAAAAAATTTACATATTGGGTTTTTACATCAGGTTGCTTCTGAAAACGACTCTCTAATGAGTTAAACCTTTTACGTGCAATAAAGTAGGAATCTCCTAACTGATCCGGCTCGATTTTCAAAGGCAACGTGACGCAAAATCTCCCATCTTTAAGACGACGAGTGTGCTTAACGAAATGACGCTCACACGCCTCCTCCTCTTCAGACCTTACAGGCTTCATAGGGACCTCTTCAAGTTCCCAAAACTTATGTAATTGTCTTCTTATCTCGAAACTGAAATTACATACAATATTGTTTTGATTGTTGTTTCTATAATTCATGACTGGCCCTGAAATTAACCAGCCAAACCTTGAGTTTTGTACTATGGGCAAGTCATGACCTAATTTTATTTGTTCTGAACATAATATGTCCCAAAATACATCAGCTCCTAATAATAAATCTACTTTAGCAGGTACATAAAAGTCCATATCTGCAAGTGTTATATTTTTAGGTAATTTTAAATTAGATATATCAATCTTGTGACTTGGTAGTGTACTGGTTATTTCCTTGATAACAAATGCGTTGACTAACGTGCTAAACGCACTTGCACGTGACTGAACTTTTATATTACAACGTTGTAAAGGTTCAAATGACATACTATTAATGCCAGTAACACATACCGAGTCAACATTCTCGGTTTGTATAGATAATTTTTCTATTAAATATTGGCTAATAAAAGACGACTGGCTTCCGCAATCAAGCAGGCAGCGCGCTTCTAAGCTTTGATTACAATTAGTAGAAGATACTTTAACAATACCTGTTGACAATAAAACTTGATTTGCTATACAAGTTGATAAAGAAATGGAAGTAGAAACCAACTGCTTACTTTCTGCATTTGTTTTATCAAAATGTAAAAGTGAGTTGTGTTTCTTACGACATGTTTTACATGGTCTGGAATTACATTGTGGGGCTAAGTGTCCGCTACGGAGACAGTTTAAACAACATCGATGTTTAACAATAAGATTAAATCTCTCAGCCGGGGACATAGACAAAAACTTTTCGCAATAATAAATTAAATGTTCACTATTGCAAACCAAACAATTCGTTTTATTGCCCTTGTTTTCACAAGTAGTAGCAACAAATGATTGTTGTTGTTTATTTAAACGCTTATTTTGCTGTTGCAGTCTTTGTTGTGATGACTGTTGCATAGAATCCTGATCAGTGTTGCGATCTGATGTTACCTCGAGAACGTCGGCTCTCTGGCGTAAAAATGTATAAAAAAATTCTAGGTTAGGTTTTTCAATCAAGGAATTTTTGTACTCCTCCCACTTGGTACTTGTTTCATTATCTAATTTACTAGAGAATAAAAATATAATTAGCGTATCCCAATTATCTGTTTTTTCATCCAAAGTGTTTAAAGCTCTTAAATGCTTAGCAATATGATCCGCGAGAAATCGCAAAGATTTGTCTTTACTGGTAACTGTAACATCTAATAATGATTTAAGGTGAATACACACTAGCTTACGTTTGTCATTGAAACGATCACATAAGAGTTTCCATGCAATTTCGTAATTACGACTGGATATTTCCAAGGATGCTATGACAGAAGCTGCAGATCCAGAAAGTGCACTCTTTAGGTATTGATATTTATTAATACTTGCTATTGAATCATTGTTATGAATCAAAGAAGAATATGTATCATGAAATTCTAACCATTTTGAAATGTCACCATCAAAATTAGGTATTTTAATTTGAGGTAACTTAACATGTTTATTATTTACTGACGAGTGAGAACATAAACTTTGGGTATCGGAATCATTGTTGTTAAATTTATTTGTCAGTTCTTGAGCCTCAGCAATAGACTTGTAAAATCTAGTCTCAGTGGTTTCTCTTTCAGTTTCATTTTCCAGGGATTCTTGTTTAATTTCTATATTAGTTTGTATAATATCGTACTCTTCAAATAATCTTTCCATCTTATTTAATCTAGTTTTAACCTCGTTGTATTGAACCTTAGTACTAATAGTTTGATTTAAATCATCTAAATATTTTTCAAAAGTAGTTAGTCTTCCCTTCAAAGAAGATCGCTTACACTTGAGTTCTTTTAACTCTTGAATCATTTTATCATCTGTGCCAGTCATCGCAAATGAAAACAATTAAATTTAAATTTATAAATACCTTTCCTTGAAGCAAACCAAAAGAATAGATATGCAGCAAGTGATAACAACAGGTCGGGTTAGGCGCTGAGTTCATAAATCGCTAGCTAGTCGCCAACCGGCTGCTAACCCGTCGCCAACACGCTGCAAATCCGTGACCAATACGTTGCAAACGCGTTGCTAGTTGCAAACCAAATTCTAAGGCAGCGCTCACTTGTTCACCTCGTCGAATTGCACTGGAATTGATTATAGTTTACGCAATTAATTCACTTATCCGCTGGTCACCCTATTCACTTAATTAGGGTTGAATATTACTATCCCACTTTAGTAACAGCTGACATGAAATATATGCGTTGTGTATTACACTGCTGATAATAGAAGCTTCAAAATTATTACACTAAGAATATCTACCCAATACACTGAAGATTTACATTAACATAGGTATGTAGGTAAATATTTTGCGGAATAGAAAGTGAAAATAATTCTTAAAGTCGCACTAAAACAACAAGATACCTTCTTTTTTTTTTATTAATGCGTAGGTACCGCCTTATTGCTATAAGTTTTATCTCAATTGTAATGTAAATGTTAAACTATTTTTGTTTTTGATGAATGGATTAAGACGAAATGACAAAATAAAGCTTGAAATCTAGCGCTAAACATTGAAACATGAAATAGAATTTAAAAAAAATCTGAACCATATTATAAAAATTAAAAATAACTCGAGCAAGCTCCGTGGGATATGGGAAAGACAGGTTAATAAGGAATGGGCAAACCTCCCTTTTAGAAGCCGACAAATGCCAAACCCTTGATTCCAAATTCCAATCTTCGCCACCGCTGCCGTTGCTGGTCCAGTATTTTTATCACAATGTTGTCCAGAGTCCAAAGGTCGATCCAAGCGTTTGCCGAATCACGATGTTGTATAGATTGCAAATTCGTGTACTGCGCCTCCACACAGTAAATTATTCACGGTCGCCAAAAACTTGTTGATAGTTTGAATAGGATTTTGCAATAAAGTAATCCCAAATCCAGAATAATAATGCTTTAATACTTTACTACAAAAACTAGAAAATGAATATATGTTTGTTGTGTCACCGTCGGCCACAGAATAATAAGTTGATGCGCGAGCGGCGCTGCCGGCGCGATGACGACACTTGTACCGTCGTATTTGTTTGTATAAACACTCGAAGAGGACAAATGTGGAACTATTTCTCTGTTGTGGACCGCAACGTTAACAAAACCGCGGCGCTCGACGAAGTAATAAATATCAAAGTAATATATTATAACGTAGAAAGTTATCGGTGATTTTTAAATCACGCATCGTTATAACGCGTTATCAATATATAGCCGTTCTGAACAAGCCTAGTCGTAAACTTGTTGCAGTATACGTCTCACTATAAGCCCCACCTTTAGTCTTTGTCAATGTCAAGTGTGTTGATAAAGTTGTCAAACTCAGTAGGAACTTTTTGGTAGGAACAATCTGTTTCAGACGATTTCAGACAAAAAACTAGGAAAAACAAAATAAAAGAATTAGTAATTCCGGGACAGCTATGACTAAACTTGTAAACAAAGACGCAGAACGCCTGAATCCATGTCTCAAGGTCTTTTTCTTTTTTACTATGATTACTAAAAAAATACAAGTTTTACATTATATAATTTAAAAAATGTATTTTAGGAGCAAGAATTGTCATACCAATGTTTAAATAAGAACGGGTATGATGGGTCTAAATGTGAAAAATATTTCGAGAACTATAACACATGTAAAAAGTTTTGGGTGAGTCAAAATTGTTTAAATGTTGAGGTTATATTTACGTTTGAATAGCTTGACGATGTTATGAGCTCTGGCAGTCGTATAATCTAGGATTGAACTTCTGATAATGCGCAAATATGAGAAAATGGAAAGTATATGCTGCAAAAAGTCTGTAGATAAATCTGTAGAAGTCCACTAAAGGCAAGTATTATTATCAGACAAGTACATAATCTTTTAGGTCAATCGTGCTTATTAGATAAAAACACAACATATGAATGCTATATATATATCATCACCATATAATAAATGCCTCCTCCATAGATATCCTTAATTATTGGTTTATATTTTATTGGTTTATATTTTATTGGTTTAATTATTGGTAAAAAAAAAAAACATTGTGCCACACTAGGATTTCTCCTGTGTCGTGGGTGCGTTTACAGACATGAATTCCACATACAATACACCCAGGCCCGGAACAACTACCTGCAGATCATACAAAGGTTACATGCCACCTGCACATGACGCACAGCTACCTTCACCAGATTCTCAGTCTATCTCATAATCAGTTCTTAATTACTATATAATATATAAGCTCCAGTCCATTTCCTCCTGTGGATGTTGTTAAAGGCAATGAAGGGACTCTAAACCAGGCAGCAGCATCCGTTATGTGGAACAGTAGCCATTCTGCGCTCATCCAAACTCTCCCTTAAATGATTACACATGGCATGTTACCGTTTGTCTTATGGGGAGGCTTTTGTTCAGCAGTGGTCTTTTTATTGCTGATGCAATGAAGCCGTAATAAAGGATTTCTGTCCCATCACTGAAATATTGTTGGTTTTTCAGGGCAAAGTATATAGAGAAAGGAAAGCTAAAGGGCTGTATCCATACCTGCCAGAAGTGGAAGAAAGAGCCAGAATAAAGGAACAATATTTCCAAGGTGTTAAAAAGAATTAACATTTATAACAATTATGTTAGGTTTTCAAAGTTAAAGAATTGAAATATATAAGAAATAAATGTTTCTAGAATATGCACATATAAATATGAAATACTTTAATATCTATCATTCTGTTAGATTAAAAGGAATTTATCAAAGTTGTAACATACAAAGCATAAGTGGATGCAATTATAGTTAATTTTCCTTTGCATAGGATCTAATGTTTCATTTTTATTATTCTATTTTAATTTTATTAGTCGCAAATGTTGCTTGTGTACTTGAAAAACAGTTTAATTCATTTCCTGAGGATGGATAAACTTTAAAAATAGACTGCAATACAAAAATAGAATGGTTGTAACTCATGAAACAATTTTGTTAGAAATTATATATTTATGTATCCTTTTACTTTTTCTGTATTTTAATTGATGTATTGCCAGGAGGTCAGAAAGATGTTTTCTTTTATTTGTTAGTAATAATAGTGATTACCGTGAACCACATGTAAATAATTAACTTTAAATATACATAATATACAACCATTTAGTTGTATTATTTTCGCCAAAACTAACTTGTGGCTCAGAGGCTTGTCACTTGCTTCTAAAGCACAAGGTTCAAAGTTCAAAACCTGGCATCTATCAATTTCATATATACTTTCTTAGTTAATCTAAAACCTGACAGACTTTAATGGTAACGTCGTCAGGAAGCTTTGATCTAAAGGATCAATACGTAGTGAACAAGTGTAATCAATACTTGTTCCTTCTCTGTATAGAACCTTGCCCCGCAGTGGAATAGTTACAGACTGGTAAATTCTTAGCGTATACCAAAGTGGTTTTTCACCATTATTTCAATTCTGTATTTAAGGATGTATGGATGTTTGAGCTTAGGGATTTCCACTGTTGAAGCGCTCTGTGGAAAGATGACCGCTCAGGTAGTTTTTGCCAAAATCCGACGCGCCCCTTGCCCTTCCCCAGTCGGGAGAAGTACGTGAAGATTTCCGCCGCGGTGCAAACAAAAGTCGGATCTGAAATATAGGCGTTCTATGTATAGTTTTTGCAAATATGTCGTTCCCTTGGTTTTCTGCCAAAAATCGCCGAGTGCGATAAGACTATCCTTACTTTCCTGCAATAAAGAGCATTGTATTGTAGGTATAATCTATGAACTATAGAGTGGCACCTGTGAACAAAAGCATAGAATCATATGGGGTCTCTTCCTCCTCTCCATTAATTACTTGAATTAGCCATCCGACGAAAAAGGCCTATGCCTTTGCGTTGTGTGCTCATTGGGGGGATTTTCCATAACCGCCACGCCTGGTAGGCGGGATGGCGATAGAAGTCAAGTCTCAAAGGACTGCGCCCAATGTTCCGGCTTATTGCACAGTCGCCTTTTCCTCATTGCCACAGTCGTAGCCACTACAATTTAAATAAAAAACCAGACAAGTCAGAGTTGAACTCGCGTGGAGAGGGTTTTGTACGACGAATATGTTCCCCATGTTTTTTAATTTGACCCCAACTTGTCTGTCGTAACTAAAATATATGTTTGAATTCGGTCATGTACCAATAACAAACTCAACATTGTAGTTGAAAAACATGTTCTCCCATAAATTCCAACTGCAAATGTAAGTTTGTACACACAATATTGAAAGATTTACCATGTTATTTGAATACCATAGACTTCTTACAGGTTTTCCTGTAATATATAGGTAATAACCTATAATCTATATTTTCTTCAAAACTTGAGGCTCAGTAGATACGGTAGATAATTGGGGGTACGGTAGATAATTGGGGTATGGACAGTTTTCGTCTATTTTCATAAATAACTTTAAAATTATAAAATAAATGTATTTGAAACCCTCACAACAAGCCATTTCATTTGTCACACGGTATAATTTGCAAAACTTTATTCTTTTCTATATTCATACATATACCAGTGTGTTTTGGTCGTAGAAATTCATATGCGACCAAATTTCAACTTAATCGGTCCAGTAGATTCAGAGCAAATTGGCTGTGACAGACGGACAGACAGACACACGAGTGATCCTATAAGGGATCCGCAGTTCTTTTCTTCGGACGTTCGGAACCCTAAAACCTTCAAATCATAGCTGAATTCCTGTGCGATCTAATATTTTGGCCATAATATGCACTAAAGAAACTATAGACTATAAATAACTTACTCCTTGTTACTCTGGCCGTGTGGTGCCGGCTACGAATAGCAACAACCCATCTCATCTTGTGGGTGTCGTAAAAGGCGACTGGATGATGGATTGGATGGGATTAGCCAAAGGATGATAGGCAGCAGCGTCCTTAGAGTACATTAACAACTCAACCTGCAATCGCCAACAACATGGCAATTATGGCAAAGCCGGGCCAATGAGTACACAACACCCAGACCGGTCGTCGTGGCGATCTTTGGACGAGGCCTGTGTCCAACAGTGGGCTTTATTCGGCTGAATTGGCGCTGATACCCTGCGTTGGGATATTTTAATAAATAAAACAATAATAACGATTTAAATACTTTATTGTGACATGTACAACAGTGGAGAAGCAATGACGGTGTGTCATAGTGTAAAAAGCCACTACCTAGCTACAAGTAATAAATATGTATGCTATATATACTAGACCATCACCATTACAAGGCAATTACGGAAGAACAAGTTCATCAATACAATATGTCCGTTTCACATAACATTAAGGATAAGTTTAGATGAACGCATCTAAACTTACTTCGCAACAAGCCACGGAAAATAAATAAATGGAGTGGTGACGTGCGATTGATCCAACCGCCAATAGAAATACTTCAGCTGTACTGCACAGTGAGACGAGCAATAGAATAATTTAATTCTGCGACTTTCTCGTTTCATACAGATATTTCTTCTTACATGTCAGTTTTAACAAGTTTGGGCGTATTTGGCAATATTGCGATTGCTTACTATTCTGTGCCATAAGGTAAGTGATGTAAACAAATTAAATGTTTGTTGTAGCTTGAAATAGCGCGATCATCTAAACTTAGCCCTTAGACACCTACAGCCGAAATTATTTATCGATCTAATCCGAATTCTTCCGATTTAAGATTTTGAAATTCATTCGTTGTTGTGTTATGATCGCATTAATTAAACACAAAAAACAGACATATCCGTAAACCAATGTTTTTGGATTGGATCTATTATTAATTTCGGCCGTTAGGGAGCCCAAGTGCGCAGTCTATCTGCATTACCCATTCAACTTTCGAAGTTGGCTGTCTAGTGCCTTGCCTGCTAACTGCGTGCATCTGTGCAAACGAAATATTCAAATCCGGTTTCACATTTCTAACAATCACGATTATCATCACGTCTAAATTGAAAAATATTTTTGGTCAGGCGAAGAAGGTCGACGATATGCTCTCTAATTAGGGTTAGTCTCTCTCTCACGACCTTTATTAATTTCTACATTTTAACAATATACAATACGTTATATTTATTCATATTTTGCTCAAATGTACGCAGTCATGTTTCCATCACTCTAAGGATTACCCTGAATCACATCAGTCTGACTTATAAGGTATGTTACCGCAGTAAAAGGTAGCGATGGGCGATAGTTCCGGAAAATACAATCCAATAAATCAACAATTGTGCAATCGTGTTTTATTCTCGATTTATTCGTCGTCGCCGAGTAACAATCGAATATAATTGCGCGCAGGTCTACAACATGATCACGTCGTCTAAAAACAACTCAACCGTCGACATGGTGAATAAAGTTTGACCATTACCGGGCTGGTATCAAAGTAAATTGCAAACATTCTTTACCAATTACTATAAACCGCGCACAGGGTATAATACAGTCAAATAAAACCGTTTGTTATTCGATTGTAATCGAATGAACGAAACAATCGAAAAATTGTTTTTTATTAATCGCCCATCTCTAGTAAATATGTAGCGTAGGATTAATGACTTCATCGGTAGTTTTACACCATTATTTATTATTATATTCAGCTTCCAGAACAGTTATCTTTAGAATTCCAATTGAATGAACTCTATTTATTATACATAACGCACTCTAAGCGGTTAGAAAATGGAAGAAGATAAAGATTGGTTCGAGTAATGATTCGCTCTAAAACCAACTGCGTATCAATGTTTGTTTTTGTAAGTACAAAAATAGCTATTTATCAAAACGAACAATAATTGAATAAGACCTCTCTACAGACGACGTTTTTGTCGCTGACATTCTTTTTCCGCACGGATCTGACCGCGCTTTTCGGCCTTCCTTTTACATGCCATATACGATGTGTTTCACATAATTTAGTTTAGTCTATTTTCACGTGCAAAAAGTATCCCGTGAAATTGCGCTTCGTCGTTTAGAGGCCTCAGTTGAGTTACCTACTTGTATAATATAAAAACAGGGTCCTGCAAAAATACTGACCTTTTTTCAAGGGAACAATCAGCAGGGTTATAGGGATTAGGGATCGCGTTTTAAAAAAACAAGTTGTCATTTGCATTTAACAATAACAGTTTCTTTTTTGATATGGCAATTTTTATAACATTTTGCCAGTGTCTAGTTATGAACTGTAATAGTTATTATAAATCACGTTGCTATAAATTTTTTTTTTTTTTGCAAAACGCACTCAAATATAGAAAGGGTGAAGGTGAAATAGTGGAAAATTTATTTTGCTCGTATTGTAATTTTATTAATTAAATTAATGATTGCAATAAAAATACAACTTGCTTTTTTAATAACGCAAAGGTGAAATATTATTAAATACATTTTTTTTTCGTATTGTAACTTAAATTATTGCAAAAAATACAACTTGTTTTTTTAAATAAATACGATCTCTATAAACCAAGGTACTGAGTATCCCTTTGAAATAAGGATCACTATTCTGTAGGATATATAGATGCAGGTTGTCAGCTATTCAACCGCTAGTCTGTTTACACGCATAACGATGGTTGATTCCAGACAATTATTATATATATAAACTATATACGCATAAACTGAAGGATAAAATATTGGGTGAGTTTCAAAAGGTTAGAGCGAAACAAAAAATCGGGTTTTGGAGTTTGAAATCCAGTTTAAGGCCTAAACTGCAAAAACGTTATAGAAGTTTTCAGAACTGTACTTTAATTATCTGTGCAATCACTTTGCGAGTAAATGCACATAGTCAAGTCTCACTTTTGCTCAAATATTTGTTCCGTGCGAGAAACGAACCCGCGATTCGGAGCGCAGCAGCCGACTATATTAGCCACTGCACCAACCGTTTCGACTTTGTATATAATTATGTCGCGGCGAAACGTAATCACATCCTTATAGGTTTTACTAAACATGCACTTTAACATAACAATGTACCTCGTACTAGATATCCAATTCGAAGCATTGTGAATCCAAACATACAAATAACTTCAATCTTTTTAAATGTTTTTTTTAAATCAAAGCTCGTGAGTCTCAGAAATGGTACGAGAGTGCCTGAATTTGTTGAATTCACATTATGTCTTGAACCAGCAGAATCTATAATGTCTAAGATAAAATATTCTTGACTAACAATAGGCACTTGGTTTATTAATGATAATAAGCGGTCATATAGGACTCTTAGTAAAACGTGATTTATATAGAAGACACATTTATGAGTTTTGCGTTGTCATAAGACGCGACGACTTATTTTATTATTATGTCAAACTACACTGGAAAGTTCACATAGCGTAATATACGTGGTAGGTGGCTCTATTAGTTGAGTTGATTGTATGCGTATTAGTCGCAGTAGGTAAGTGACTTAGTTAAACAAAAGCTATTGTTAATTTTAACTGAAAAAACGTACACCGTTCCGCGATCGAGCTCTGCTCGTTAACTAACCGATGCGTCCATAATTAGTCGCTGACTAGTCACGATAATGAGGATAATTACAATTCAGCAATATGTAGGATTTAAAAAAGCTCTTGACACATTGACACAAATTACGCGCTAAAATTACTCTTCGGTACGTATTAATAGAACAATATTTTTAATGTATTTGAAACAAAGTATATTTGCGTTTAATACATCTTTTTTTTTTAATCTTGCCATAACAGTTTTTATATATGACATGGTTATGGTGGGCAAATAACACTGGGTGGTATTTTAGCGACAAAGTATTTTGTGAATTATTACAAATGTTATTGAAAATAATTCATCATTACATTTATTGCATTGCATTATATTTAATGGAAAAAATAACGAAATCGTTTATTCCAATCAGCGTGATACATAGTTTTAGATAATTTAGTAATATTAATTTTGGTAACTAAATACTGAAAATTTAATAATATACATATATGTAGGTATATACATAATGTCAGAGTCCAAATGTTACAAAATAAGGCAGTGTTTATTAGATTATGACATTAACATTAGAATAATATTGATTATAATCTCATATTTTTCGCTTAACACTAATAATTCAAATTGTTGTTTTAATTTTAATACATATTATCGTATGCATTTACGTTGTTGTTACTGGCCATTTTAAATTTTATTAAGAAAAAAGAACTAGCCTATTTCTTAAAATTGTATTTGCGATATTAAAACAACAATTTAATTAACATAATATCCAATTAATTTGGTCTAGTTATAAAAATAATTGGCAAATTGAGGAATGAGCAAAGAAAAACATATTTCATACATTTTCATAGTTGTTAAAGCATATTTTTTTCTTTTATTATAAATATTTCTTCATAGATATACATATATTCAACCTACTTCCCTAGCGTGGTGAATAGGTGTATTTCCGTTTCAGGAGAGGCCGAATCTAGAAATATACCTAAAATGGATAATTTTTCATCGTTTAACGATAATGTAAGGGTAGTACTATTAATTTTGACATCATTAAAATAAGTTACAATTTTAAAATTACAGATCTTGACGAGATTATAACAACACTAGCTATAAAAGTATGATATAAATAATCTCCATGTTAATACTGGTACAGCTTACAATAAAATAATTACTTCATTCCTCAATTTGTATAATTTAATTATTAACCTTTTGAACACCACACACACATGAAAATGTGCTTATCCACGACAACGACGGCAATAGGCGACAAATGAAAATGTGCTTACCACGTCCACGACGGCACTAGACGGCAAAAAACGTGCGGACGGTTCGGCACAAAAAATATAAATGAAATTTGCGTTAAATTCGTTGCTTGGCGTGGATGCCAGGGCCTTTGTTCTGAGAGTAGAGGTCAAAAGGTTAATAAATGGTCAAAATTGGGTCGGTAGTGTAGTTTCACTGGAAAATGCTGACAATACACAAACTACGGAACTTTGACCATAATGTAATAATAACTAAAAGAAAAAGTACCTTACTTATTGGTATTTGATAAGATTAAATTAACTAGACAATGCGCGTTATGAACCCTCAAAATAAAGACGTACACAATGTGTGATAAAAAAACGATTATACGAAGAATAAACAACAGTAAAATATTTCGCAGTAACCATACTTAAACAACACTAATTGTTTCGGCAATTTAGTGCCTGGCACGGATCTTGAGCACTCAGTGAGAAAGCGGATATCATCGGTTTGAGCAATTGCATACTGCCAGACAAAAAACACTGCAGAGGGCCGAATATAAGGTGCTCCAATTGGCTGAAGAGTTTTGAGCGAGCGAATCGCAACGATCGAACGATCCGAATGCGGCAAACGTATCGCATGCGTTTATTTTCGAGTATGAAAAGAAATCCACATTCGGCCCTCTGCGCAGGTGAAGAGGGGAAGGTTCGAGGCTCAAGATGGGTACAAATAACTTTAACCACTCTTATAATATGGTCTCAAAAAATGTTTACATCTGAGAATATAGCTTCGGCTATGTGTACAATCTTTATATAAATATAACACAACATTTAGAAATTACAACAACACAATGTACTTATTCGGTTTCTTTTTTAATGATTTTATTATTTAACATTGTACTTTTCTTTAAGAAGCTTTCTTATAGCTCCGAAGAATAACACCTAAAAGTATAGTCTCTCGCGGACTGCTGTCGCAAACTCGTAATCTGACACACATCACTAATCATAGTGGTCACTACACTACTCGCGAACCTGGCCGAAGTCTACCGAGGACGAGAGTATAGAGGTCACTTCGTATTTTCTCGTGTTACTACGGCTGGCCTCGCGAAGCTTCCGCTCTGTGTTGGTTTTTGCGCCCGACTCAGGACCCGAAGTGATTCACTCATACCTCATCTATCTAACCTCTGTCATCACAATATCTCGATCAAGTCTGTGGTTTGTCTATGGAATTATACGTTGTTTACGTCCGAGCCTTTCTTTGTGCTGCGAGTAACTGAGCGCCTACTACTCCGAACTTTGGCCGATTTCGCCGAATACTTCGGCGAGGAAACTTCGCGATTAGTGTAGTGGGCGTTTATTTACTTTTTGGGAGTAAAACGGACCGCTCAGCGAATGGTCTCATATCCGTCACCATTCAAATAGTTACGCATTGCGAGTGCCGACTATCATTCTAGGTGTTATTGTTTTAAGCGCAATAGATTATATACGGTTATTTAGTTTATAGTAAAAAAACAAGAAGATTAAACAGAAATTAAAGTAGATTGAAAACGATCGATGAAAATGTATAGTTCCATCGTATTGAAAGATTCAAAGTAAAGTAAAGTCTTAAAAAAATATTACACTCGTGTGTATTAGTTTTAACCGGTTTGCACAAGATTTTGGCCAATAGATTGCAGCGCGCTTACTCAGTACCGCCCCTTCCTACTCGCACAGATGCAAAGCTCGTGTCTTGTTAGGAGACCTTTAAATACCGGTAATTATGGCAGTATCTAAAGACAGACACGACGGGTAACAGTTTTTGTACTATAAAATTAACAACCTGTTTAAGTGATATGTCATGAAACTAGATTATTTTAAATATCTGTCCACGTTATTCAGTGGGGCTAACCGTAGTTGCCAACCCTGACGTCATGATTTTGATTGACCATAAACAAGGCGTAATTAGATATTTACTAGTGAAAATTTCCCGGTCACGGGCAGGGTATGGAATAAGCCTGTAAAAACGGCTCCTAGTATGCGACCTAATCAGCAAATTAAACACTTAAACACGTCTGCTTAAACATATCAAATGCGTAAATCTCACTAAAATGTAGAGCACGACAACTGTTTTGTTTGTCATCGTTACATGTCTATGTATACACATATATTAAAACGACTTTTTATTGTGCATGTATTTAAAATATTGATTAAAGAACTAAAAAGAAAACAATATCTGGCTTCAGCGCGATCCGCGATTTCTTTCATGCAATCTTTGGACGGAGAAGAAGCAATAGAACAAGTAATAAGGTTTGATGTGCATCGGCGGGATCCACACGGACCGATCCCCATAAAAAATAACAGACAATTCGGTACGCGATCTTTGATGTGTGACTTTAAATGAACTTCATACACGAAATCGTCGAGGCAAGAAGGGTATAGCACATTTAGATGTAGGTATTCCACAAGGAGTAATTTTGGGTCCTTTATTTCATGACGTTCATTAGCTGGTGCTCACACTTGCATTCACGAGTAAAATGAAATACGCCTTAAGTTTACCGTCTCATGTCGGGGCAGTAGAATATTTGGATGTAGAAGAAACGTGTACAATCGCCCTGTTAATTTATGGTTTAAAATAATCTAATTGCATTTTCACATGGATATGTAGTTATGAACGCGTGTACATGATTGATGTTGTTAATTCAAAACTGTAGCAATACAGACGTTATGTTATTAACACGCATTGTCATCTAAGAGTCAATCTATCCTCTGCTTTATGTAAAAACAGCTGATTCGGAAATGGTCGCACATCTGTCGTACCTGTTAAGAAAAGACATATTATAAGAAGACGCCAGGCTAAAAAAATATTTTCTTTTTTTTTCTTTCTCTTTAAACAAAAAGAAAGCAAACAAAAAAGCGTAGTGAGTACTGGCAAATTTGCGCCAAAACGACGACACAAT
This sequence comes from Diloba caeruleocephala, assembly GCA_947459985.1. NCBI lineage: Eukaryota > Metazoa > Arthropoda > Insecta > Lepidoptera > Noctuidae > Diloba > Diloba caeruleocephala. The sequence goes on along the minus strand of OX381627.1, from coordinate 4,533,083 downwards.
TGTGGAAATCTATGAGTGAGACTTTGTTGTCCAGCAGTGGATGTCATTTGGCCGATATGGTGATGATGATTGACCGTTTACGTCCACTGTTGAACTGTTCTTAGCCTTACCCCAACTTTGTCAGGGTCTGCGTCCAGTCTACATCCAGTCTACATCCATCATAGGTCTGAATATCCGTATTATACACGAAGCAACTCTCGTTTGGCGTCCGCAACATAAATACTGGGGTGTACCAATATTTTTTTCCTATGACTGCCGCGTCTGGCTTCTCTTGCTTTCCGAGATACAGAGGGGTCTTGATGTGGAAAGGCATGCCACAGTGTTTTAAGGTTTTTAACCGTGTTTTGTAATTTGAAAATATAGCACAATGGATCCAGTAGGGTTGAAGTGCGTCAAATAAATTAAACAAGCAAACAATACTTACAACGCAGCTCCCATAATGTATATGCGCTAACACGGTCAGCACTGTCATAGCGTAGAAGGCAGCTATTTCATAGTGAGGTAACAGCAGTGAGATGGTAGCCGCTGTGGTTAACGGCCACAGAAGCCAGTTTACCGCGTCGCATCTCTGGTTACTCATTTGACTCACGATTAGTCGACACTGAGGAAACATACTTTTGTTATTCAACATATTTTAACGCACTCTCCATTCCATCTCCTCAAAGATTGTCACAACGACCGGTACGGGCCTGTGTTGTGGGCTCATTGCGGGGTACTTGCCATAATCGTCACGCTTGGCAGACGGGTTGGCGATCGCAGTTGAGTTACAAATGTGCTCGAAGGACGCTGCTGCCCATCCTCCGGCAGCGACTAAGGGACTCTAAACCAGAAGGATGGGCAGCAGCGTCCCTTCTGTGGAATAACCGTCAAACTGCGCTGATCAACCCGAGTACCACGCGTGGTGTGTACTGGCAATTCCCCCAAAACAACGACACAATTGTGGGAATCTACAATTCAAATTCAATTTTTTTTTTGTGAGCGCTACGTGGGTGGCCTCTGTTCAGCAGTGGATGTCTTATGATTGATGTGACGGTGATGATGTTGATGACACGGCAGCTGGTGCCGGTTGCCTATTTGGCACTCGTACGGTTAGCCAGCACCGGCAGCCAAATCACCACCCGTCGCCAGCAGCGAAGGCACTCCCAAATATTTACCTCAACTCCTAAGATAAAAGAAGGTATGAGGTGTTATATGAGGCAATCATAGCTAGTTGTACCCACTGATTGGTAAGCGATCGGCGAGGTTAAGCAACGCTCGGCGCGGTTAGTCTCCAGATGGGTGACCGCATAAGGGTTGAAACTGTGCATCTCCGTGCTTCGTAGCGCACGTAAAATAGTTGATATTAAACGGCAGTCGTTAAGCCTAGTCGGAGGACTATGGGCGGCTTGAACAATTCTAGTAAACTAACCACACGTAAATAAAAGGAAGTTATTCATTATCGTGGTTACTTTAATACTCTTTCGTCTTAGTACCATTTTACTCAACATTGTGTATGTAGCAGCGGATTACGCTAGAGTATGGGTCGACATAGCTGAAAGGATTAGTAAACTGAAGTGGCAATGGGCGGGGCACATTGCTCGTAGAACTGATGGCCGTTGGGGCACAAAGGTTCTCGAATGGAGACCGCGCATCGGAAAACGCAGCGTGAGACGACCTGCAACGAGGTGGACAGACGACCTGGTGAAGGCCGCTGGGAGTCGTTGGATGAGGGCGGCATGTAACCGCTCGTTGTGGAAATCTAAGGGGGAGGCCTTTGTTCAGCAGTGGACGTCCTGTGGCTGATATGATGATGATGGGTCGCCAATAAGACGGCGATATATTATTTTACGTAGAAATCATCACTGATTACGTTGCGTTGCCCTCACGGGCCGCATGTCGTGACTTTGTGTACAAATATTTTAAAATCTTTGGTTGTTGTTGTTGTTGGTGCAGTGGTTGATACAGTCGGCTGCTGCGCTGCGGGTCGCGGGTTCGATTTCCGCACGGAACAAATATTTGTATGATCTGCAGGTAGTTGTTCCGGTTCTGGGTGTATAGTGTGTGGAATTTATGTCCGTAAACGCACCCACGACACAGGAGAAATCACTCTATTTTACACATTAAAAATAAAAATAGTAAAAAAAGCAATGTCCAATATTACAGGCGTGCCGAGGTACTAAAATCATGCAAGGCGTCCCAGTGTTCCACTCAGGCAAGACTCGTAAGGACCGAAATAAGAAAAAAAAAACGCAGTAATACGTTTATATCACATTTATTGAAATTATATTTCCTTTAAAGCGTTTTATGAGGAGTAAATTAGGGAGCTCCGCGCGCATACCGTCATGAAGCATCCAACGGTATGAAGTTGGCCGTCAAAGATAATTAAAAGAGTTATTTTATTGACTAATAATTGTTTTTTAATATACGTGACTCGATTATATGACAATGAATCCATTAATATTTTTAACGGTATACAAATAAATATCATTATAATTTAATTGTGTTCTCAATCAAACCTTTATTAATTGTATTTAATACGATTCTATGATAATTTTATCGTTTTTCCTACTTACATAAATGTATTAGAGTGCGAAATTGATATTCTTTTTATTTACGCCAAAGACTTCTAAAGTGTCCATAAATACAAACACCGTACTTTGTAAATGTTGCCACACCGAGCCCATTTCTTCAATTCAATTCTTAATTGCACTCCATAAGTAAAGTTAAAAACAGATGGTATTTCAATCAATGTGCCCAACAGGGTCCATAATTGATTCATATCAATTATGGACCCTGTTGGGCACAGCATAGTTTATTAGGAGAGATGAAGAGCTGCATAATTACTGTTTTTTTTTTGTTATTACATTATTTCACTGCTCGCAGGTTCCTATTATAGTGACGACTTACGGGCCGCATGCTACAAGAGCTAGAGTGAGACAAACAATACTAACTTAGTATTGCTTCTCTCACTCACAACGTACTAGGAAAACATGTCATAAAAGAAATACTCACAGCTACATTGCTGAACAACGTTCCAATTAGCAGGAACAGCGCTCTAAGATCGTAGTCGGGCAGCCGGCTCGACTTGTGCATCCACACCGAACACACTAAGAACACGGTGAGGAACGACCATAGAGGTCGCAACGCTTCTGTCGGCGGCCGCATCTTGCCTGTGCGCAGTTTGTATGACCTGGAATGTTTAAAAATATATTACTGTCACCCTGCGACCACGAACCCTGCAAAGTGTTCGAAACGTCAGGAAAAACAAAAATATACGCTATAGAATTCGTTTAAAAGTGTTTTATTGTAATGTGTAATACTCGCGAAAACTTAAGACATTACTATATTACTGTCACTTTGTGATTTCTGAAGTGTTTGTGTGGCACCTCAAAATGATATGAAAACGGTTTGATTTTATGTATTTATTTATTCAAACAATACAAGGTTGCAGGTAAATATAAAAGAATATATTTTATAGACTTGTCCCACATCACCTAGCACCATTAACATCCTACAGCATATGTTGTGTGTGTGCATTCGTGAAATTCCTTCTACAGAAATTCAAAGTCAAGTCAAAATTTTGAAGTGAAACTTCTTTTGGGACGGTGTGAATTAGATTTTATGAAACAAAAGAGAGACAACTATAAATGTATTTAAAGTGTTTAGGCTGTGAGAGAATGAGATAGAACACATTTCTATATAGTTCCCTATTGTTGATCAATCACTCTCTCTCTCTCTCTCTCTCTCTCTCTCTCTCTCTCTCTCTCTCTCTCTCTCTCTCTCTCTCTCTCTCTCTCTCTCTCTCTCTCTCTCTCTCTCTCTCTCGCTCTCTATCTCTCTCTCTCTCTCTCTCTCTCTCTCTCTCTCTGTTTATCACCTCCATACAAACAAATAAATAAAATTGAAATGTCTGTTTGTAATGTCAAAATAACAGCTTTTTACTAAATGCATATGAAAGTATATACGGTACTTACAACAAAATAACTTTTTTTTGTCTGTCTGTCTGTTTGTTCCAGGTAATCTCCGAAACGGCTGGACCGATTTTGACGGGACTTTCACTGTCAGATAGCTATGTTATAAGGAATAACTGAGGCTATTTTTATTTTAGAAAAATAAATAGGGTTCCGCGCAAAAAATGTAAAACCCTTGAAATCCACTATATATATTCTATATCAAGTGCTCTAAGTTTCTTTAAAATTAAACGCGGGTGAAACTGCGGGTCCCAACTAGTACAAAATATAAATACATACACAAAATACACAGTTTGTGAACTCACACGATGTTTTTATTATTTCAAATAATATTGTCACTAAAATACTGTCATGTCGAAGCAATACTGCTGCGTTTCGGACGGTGAGTGACGGAAACCAGAAACTAGAGACCCTCCTAAATAAGGCAGACATCTGCCCTAAAGGTTGGCAACACATCCGGTACTCCTCTGGAATCACCGAACTAATCTATCATCCTTAACATGAAACAACAATTGCTGTTGCGAATATCTATTACAAGTGACAACCCTATTGGTAACACATACTCACTGATATACATATATTATACAGCGCGACCGGCAAATTGGTGACGACTCCTGTGGCGTAGATGAGTACTAATCTGTCATCCTTAACATGAAACAACAATTGCTGTTGCGAATATCTATTACAAGTGACAACCCTATTGGTAACACATACTCACTGATATATATTATACAGCGCGACCGGCAAATTGGTGACGACTCCTGTGGCGTAGATGAGTACTAATCTGTCATCCTTAACATGAAAATACAATTGCTGTTGCGAATATCTATTACAAGTGACAACCCTATTGGTAACACATACTCACTGATATATATTATACAGCGCGACCGGCAAATTGGTGACGACTCCTGTGGCGTAGATGAGTACTTCGAACACATGAGCCAAAGTGTAGTTAGCAAATATGTACTTCTTGTAGAAGCTTGTGCCATTTACGCCTGTCCAGATAAAGAAACCAGTGGATGCCTGCAGGAAAAAGTAAAAAAAAAACTTACATTAATATTCAAAATTTTGTAGTAGTAAGTTACATTTTATGAAAAGTAGTTTGGCCGCTTTTTCACCTAACAATCTCTTCATATTAAGACCAGATCCGCTAAATAACTGCTCGCTCGCGACGCTGCTGGGAGCTGATAAATATTGGCGCACTAATGGTATAAGATTACGGTATTTGGGTGATTTTACAAATTATACAATAATTGTTTATAAATAATCCGATTTCTTTTGATCTAAACTGCGAGTGAAACTGCGGGGCACAGCTAGTATAGAATATCCACAACTTAAATCACCACACTTTGCAAATAGACTTGTGATATCAACATTTTGTTATATATACTTTCACAAGAGAAAACGAGGTGGCCTTGTTTATGCCAGAAACCATAAAGACCTAATTAATATTGCCAGTACAATATAGTTCTTGTTGCAACTCAGTAAAGAGGTGACAGCAAATAGGTGAGACATAAAACTTACCCACATACTAAAATCATATCCCCATGGTAAAAATAAAACACCAGTGTTGTATTTCTCCCAGTGGCTTATGTAGAAATTAAGGAGGAGATTCCACATAACATAATATATTCTGAAACAACAAAGTACTTATGTATTCATTTTGAATACAAATAAATAAAATTGAAGTGTCTGTTTGTAATGTCAAAATAACAGTTTTTTACTAAATGCATATGAACGTTTATACGGGACATATAACAAAAAACAAATTTTATATTTTTTGTCTGTCTGTCTGTCTGTTTGTTCCGGGTAATCTCCGAAACGGCTGGACCGATTTTGACGGGACAAGGGTCTATGTTGAAGTACTCTAAATTCCTTTTAAATTAAACGCGGGTGAAACCGCGGGTCCCAGCTAGTTTTGAATATAAGCTTTGGCTTGTAATGCCACCTTCGCTTTGCTGAAAGTAATATTCATCTTTACACACATTTGGAATTATATTTGACTGCTCACAGTTACACTGTCTGTGCACCTACGATTTGTTGTCTGTGGATTGCCAGTAGTGTTGCTTAAAAATCGATAGGCTATCGATAGTCAATCGATAGTGTCATATAACCCCAAATCACTCATACTATCGATGGCCCTATCGATAGTATCGATATTATCAATAGTATCGATAGTATTGAATGGGATCTTTGCAACAATACTATCGATAGTATCGATAGTGCCGATACTATCGAACTGGGTCGTAAATACTATCGATAGTCAAAAATCATGTAATACTATCGATAGTATCGATACTATTGTATAATTTCAACTTTCGATAGTATTGTTCGATATGTAAAATAAAATCGATAGTATCGATACTATTGATAATATCGATACTATCGATAGGCCAATCGATAGTATGAATGTTTTAGGGTTAGTCCTATCGATAGATCGATAGTCGATTTTTAAGCAACACTAATTGCCAGGAAATGCTTATTGGCATTAAGTCAGCGTCTGCACAATTTGAGTGCATGAAGTATTAAATAATTATTCCATTACGTTAAATGACCAGTTAGCTTTGTTTATTCGTTATATTTAACGAATAAATAAACATAACTGGTCATCTATTTGAAAGTAATAGAAACAACGCACCTCATTGGTTGGGCAGCGCATATTGTTGTTCATATGAGTAAGCGAGACAGAGTACAAGAGCGTGTATAGTATAAGTGGAGACTTCTACATTGTATTGCATCTTGAATAACCGTTTCGAGAGACGGTTGAAAAGCTATAATCCAAGTGTTTTCGTGCGAAAATAGAGGAGAAGAATTTTAAACCGTACCTTATCGGCGGTATAGAGTAATCCAGTCGACCAAAAATTGAGTATAGGCAGGCTGGTATAAAGAATACGGAGTATGAGTCCAACCCATGGTCAAAAAGTTCTCCTAAAGGACCTGAAGTCTGCGTCCTTCGGGCTTGCTTGCCGTCTATGCCATCTAAAACACGCAATGATCCGATATTAATACATTACATCACCAAGCTTATCGACAGATACTCATATTATTTAAAAAAAAAAAAACCTTGCCCCACACTAGGATTTCTCAGACTGTATCAGCCACTGCACCAACCGTGCTCGTGCATAAATTAATAATCACTAGTAAAACTTACCTAAAGTATAGGCAAGGAACAAGAACACGCCGATTGCGTACCACAAAGACTGTGGGATCACTTCCATATGCCCGTTCAACGGTGACTCGCTGACTGTCTCATTGAATACGGGCGTACTGGCGGCGTAGTAATCGTAGTCGTAGTACGATAGCAGCAAGAAGTTGAGAACGATGAGAAGAAAGCCGCCGAATGTTAAAACGTTGGGGGCCACCCATTTTGGCACAAACTGGAAATAATAGAGATAATTAGTAATTACTTATAATTAAGCTTTTACCAATCAATCGATTCGGAGTATCGCAATCCAGTAGTGGACATGGGCTTCTATCAAGTTGTGCATCTTACGGTCTAAATTAATAATCAATCGAATCCAAAAAATCTTCAGATTTAAGATTATGAAATTCATCCGATTTTGTGTTACGATCACATTTAACACGAAAAACAGACAAGTCCTTAATAAGAAATCCTAAGATTTTGGATGAGACTGATTGTTAATTTTAAAAGATTCGTTTTGAGCGCCATTAGTAATGCCAACTGCGTGGCTATGCTGCTGCTGCTCGTCTCACTTCTGAATCTGTAGTCAAGTATCTTATTTCGTATTGTCTTACTATTTTTTAACATTGAGGTATAATGTAGTACATTAGAAGACATGATTTGAGATTACGTACTAGAGAAGGTATCTCAACTAGATCTTTTGTCACAAAAGTTAGAGTGCATAAGTGCTCTAACTCGCTTAGTCTATGTCATGTCTGTGTCAGGCCGCTTGCACGTCCTGGGGTACAATTCTCTAAGCATAGGGTACAATTCTCTAAGCTCAAACATCCATACATCCTTGAATACAGAATTGAAATAATGGTGATAACTCGATTTGGTATTCGCTCAGACTGGTCCTTATGGCTTTCCTTCTGCAACGTATCCTGGAATTGCTTCAATCATATCTTAGCGAATACCGAAATGGGTTTTACACCGTTATTTAGATTCTATATTTAAGGATGTATGGATGTTTAAGCTTAAGGAATTGCACCCCTGGGCCCGTAATCTGTTAGGGTATAGGGAAAAGTAAACTAGCACTTGCAGATTTACAGAGATTACCTTTATTAGAATTAGGAACACAGTCATCGCTATACAGGCAGCCGAGAGAGAGAGTGACAGATACACCTGTCAGTTAATACATACGTTTAGTAATGGCATATTACAGTTTACGTTCAGTAACTAACAGCTGCAACGTGGCGAGTTTGAGTGCTAAGTTATATAACTTAGATATGGCTTCGTATGCAGTGAGATATTGTTTTAATAAATCGAGAAGCATATGTAAAAGTCAAGGAGTGGCGTTACCCGCAGTCGCAACTTCATTACCATAACTATAATTTGTTTGTAGTACTATACATTGTAATGTAGTACATTATACCTAAATGCTTTTTAATGCAGATTCAGAAGTTTTTGAAGAAGAAGAAGAGTTTGCTAGTGAGTTCTTATAGAATAGCACTGCTGGTTTAAATAAAAAAAACGGTCAAGTGCGAGTTGAACTCGCGTGGAGAAAGTTCCGAAATTGCTGAATATATTGTCTATTGTTGGATTCGGTCTTGTACGAATAACTTATCCCAAGAACAAACTTAACATCGTAGTTGAAAAACATGTTTTCCCATACATTCCAACCGCAAACGTAAGTTTGTACACACAATATTGAAAAAAATTACCACGTTATTCTAAGACCATAGACTTTTTATAGATTTTCCTGTAATCTGTAGGTACAGAGATGTTAATTATATTTTTTTCAGAATTTTAGGCTCAGTAGTTTCGGAGATAAGTGGGAATGGTCAATTTTATAAAATAAATACATTTGAGAGAGACCCTCAGAATTATCCTTTCCATTTCATATATTAGACGGTACAGTTTGGCAAACTTTATTCTTTAATTTTCTATATTGCACCCCAAAAAGGACCCTCATATTCAAAATTCATTTATTTACGTTACACGTACTTGTTTGGGTCGCAGATATGTGCGCCAAATTTCAACTTAATCAGTACAGTAGATTCAGAGCAAATTGGCTGTGACAGACGGACAGACACACGAGTGATCCTATAAGGGTTCCGCTGTTTTTTCCTTCGAACTTTCGGAACCCTAAAAATACTCACAAGCCAAAATATTTCGGGTTGTTACGAAGCTTCGACTCCGAATTCAATATGTCAGAACCCCCAATTCGAATCTTACATCCGACGTGAAGGTTTATCGGAGCTTAGCGGTCCACCGACGAACTACGTAGAGTTAAGTCCCACGTGTATTGCGACATTAGTGGCGAATGTGATTTTTTGTTTCTTTTCAATATAAAGCACCGGTTAAACTGAGTAACAGAGACGGTAAATATGAGAGACCAAAAGCCCGAGAAGCGCGTTAAAAAAATGTATGTCAATCAATCAACTAAAGTCCAATTCCAATTTTAATTTAATGGCTCCATCGATTTTGCCAATGTCAAGGTTGGGTAAAACATGTAATAAATATAGCCCGTCAAAAAAAACAAATATAGCCCGTCGATCAACAGACAATACAATCATCGACGTTGAGCGATCTACGAGTATATAATTATAATGAATGTTGATCATACCACCGATCTATATCGATCATGTTGGTTGGTGGTTGGTCACGGTTGGTGCAGTGGCTGATACAGTCGGCTGCTGTGCACTGGGTCGCGGGTTCGATTCCCGCACGGAACAAATATTTGTATGATCTGTAGGTAGTTGTTCCGGGTCTGGGTGTAATGTATGTGGAATTCATGTCTGTAAACGCACCCACGACACAGGAGAAATCCTAGTGTGGGGCAACGTTTTAAAACAAAAAAATAAAAATAACATCCTTAGTAGCTTGTTTATGACACCCATGGGAAGAGGCCACCCCTTTTAAGTATTTTTTCATCATAATAAGCAGCCAAAACACGTCCACTGCCGTACAAAGGTATCCCCAATAGATTTCCACAATTGTGTAGTCATTTTGGGTGGAATCTGTCAGTACTCACCACGCTTGGCAGGTAATATGGCTATTGTTCCATTAAAGGGATACAGCTGCCAATCCCTCTGGTTTAGAGGCCCCTAGTCACCTTTTACGACATCCATGGGAGTAGATGCGAGTGGTGCTATATTCTTAATCCCGACACCACAAGGACAAAACGTATCAGTTGACAATGAGTAATTAAAAAAAACGACGAATATTGCAACGCGATGAAATAGACAACACGACGTCTGATAAGAATTTGCTTTTAGAACTTATATAGTCAGAAAGCATGCAGTTTTCTACCTTAATACAAGTAGGCAAGGTTAAAATTAAGTTAAATATAATGTTTCGTAGTAACCTTAGTTGAGTATAGATAAGAGTCGTACGATGTTTGTTATTAATATTCCCAGTGAGCGAATATGATAGAGAATGTTATCAATGTATTTTTTTTATGACTGAAAAATAAATTTATATTATAACATTAATTTAATTCTGAATAAAAAAAAACAATTATTCGTCTCCTGACTTAATAAAAAAATATATGAATACAATGGTGTGTAAAAATTTCAAAACGATCGGTAAAGAACTTGATATTTGCGATTTTGAACAAACGAACATTAAATTTTTATATATATAAGCGAGAAACTATAGAATGCCATGTGCTATCATGGCAGCTTGTTATCATCCACTGCTCAACACTGGCCTCCTTTTGACCACTGCAAATAACTATACAAGGGCGAAGGGGCATGCCGGATTCTTCTCGGCTAAAATCATCGCGGGCGGTCATCTTCGACACCTAAGGTCCAGGTCTATAGGCACATCTTGGAGAGGGTGACTGTAGAGCGGTTCCCAGGGAGTTAGTAAAGGACCCCCCGAAGCCTCAATGTGTGCTGTGCTATGATGCGCGCCACCGTCTTCCCGTAGGTCGCTGTAGGCAGATGCCCCAATCCCCAAACAAAAAATGGGTTTTTTTCACAGGAGGAATACCTGGTGAGCTTATTTGCGAGTAGTACCCTGATAGATCTAGTAATTTTTTTAACATGTTAGCTGACCATGTATCGTAAGCAGCATATGCACCCAGTGTAACTCGAAAAATGCGTGTAATAGAAGCGGAAGTCCATTAACACAACCACTTGTCGTAAAAATGAGTTAGGCTTCAATCAAAGGAATTGGAAGCAGCATCCTCCCTTGTGCTAATAATAACATTTACTGACGGTAGGTCTCTTACTGCAGGAGGCCAGCTAGGTAGGTAACACCCCAGTAGATATTCGCCGCTAAGCAGTAGTTTTTAAACTTTAGACATTACTGTGCTCCAGTTAGAAGGGCACTGTAGCTAGTGAAATTACTGGGCATATGAGACTAAATAACTTTAAATCTTTCCTATAAATGTTTGGAACCCTAAAAACATGCCAAGCATTGTGATTATGACAATGTGATTGCTCATTGTAGTGATAATTGGGAAGCCCACGCTCAGCTGTAGAAGTCTATGCACTTATGTGTGTTGTTCAAAACAAATTACTTGGTACTGACGCAACCGTAGTAGACTTATAGGATTATTGATAGAATTTGTACGAGGACAGCTGAAATTATAATAAGGCACTTTTTAATGGATTACATAGGGTATATTATAGATTTTTGTCTTTCCCAATGTTTCAATTACTGCAGCATTCGTGGTCTCAGGATGAATAAGGTCACAAGGCATTTAAAAGTGTTTTATTATAATGAGTAATAATCGCATAAAACTAAGACATAGACAGAATTAACAAAAATTCATTTAAAAAAGTTCTTACCTCTACAACTTTGTTCCAAAAAGGATGCATTACATACACACTGAGAGGACTGGTGTCTATGGCCATGTACTGAAAATAAAGAAACATAATTTGTTAATATTAGAATCTCTGTTTCATATTAGTGGAGAAATCAATTTTGTAAAGCTGTTTTATCAGCCATAAACCTAACAAGAATGTGTACATACTCAACTTTATGACTAATAAATACATACACACTTTAGAAAAAACTTCTTATAGAAATAAATATGCAATTCCTAAGAAAGAGTAGTTAATTTTGGGAAAGGTTTCAGTTCACATAAAATTTATTCTAGTTTAGAAGGTGTCCGGCAAGCATCTAGTGGTAACACATATACATTTTAAAAATAAGAAAATTAAAAGCTATTAATAAAAATAGTGTGTAACCAAGTGTATTCTATATCTAAAAACTACACAAGTTATGGGGGGGACACTTTTTCTATGACTTTAGAGTGCATATCTTACAAACTATTGACATTTAAAATGAACTATAAAGTATAACATAATAGTGTATTTTAGTTTGATTTTTATTTTAACTATACAATTTACTGGGGTTCCATGTGTTGTCCAGATTAAGAATATAGCACCATTCCATCTCTTCCTATAGATGTCGTAAAAGGAAAATAAGGGACTCTAAACCAATGGGATGGGCAGTAGCAGGATGGGCGTGAGGTCTGGCTATTTACCCAAAATGATGACAATTTGTGGAAATCAATGGGGAGGCCTCTAACACAGTGTTAGTACAAAGTACAGCAGTGGGTGTCTTTTGGCTGATACAATTAAACATTTGTATAATACTCTATTTGTCTTTAATGCTAGTGAAACTGTTTCTACTATTATTTTTGCTATGAATGTCGTCACGCATGATTAGTTTCGTTCATAGCATAATAAGGTATTATTTGATAAGAATACATAAAAAGGGGCACACAGTCTTGAACATAAGGCAATCAGTAATCTAATTAATATGGCAACAATTTAAACAACTTCCTTGTATAGGTAGGTTTGCGATGCGTAAATAATCGATATAATTTTAGGTTATATCACGATGATACAACAATGAATAAGTATATTCCGGTTTCTATTACGCATTAACTTTATAGATGAACCCGTCATACAGCTAAAAACACTAATTAAATAATAAAAAAGCAGCTATACCTTATAATTATCGAATCCTTCAAGGTGTTCGCGGCCGAGGTATTTATAATTAAACATTGTTACTGTTTACACTTAATCTATACAATGAAAAATAAAAGCACTAATTAATTTATATCAATTAAATATTTGCACTTCACGTTACACATTTTCGGTTTATTTATAGTAACATAAAAAATAAACGAGTTTTATGATTTATGCGACGTGCGGTGCGGTTCGCCACTTTGCCTGACACTCTGACAGACAGTTGACACTGACGTAGACAATGCTGACAGCGATTTTTTTTTTCATGGCAATTGAATTCTTTTTTATTTTTTTTTCATGGCAATTGTACTCCATTTTGCCAGTAATTGAATTCTATTTTGCCAGACAGCAAGATTAAAGTTGCTAGCGTAAACAGGTTGCTAGCTAGAGTCGTCGAGAAATAACGTGTCTTCCTTATTTTATGAAATTGCATTGCCAGTCCACTACATCGGAATAGATCGTACCACAATTATAGCTATTTTAATTCGAGCTTCATTGCTTTTGACTTGCATATATATCTCTTGGACACAGCATGTTAAGAAATGCGCTTAAATTATATATGAATGAATCCTAGTCCCAGTACGCAAAAAACAGTCCAGCGTCCTATAATACCACCAATGGCGTAACGTGGGTCTCAGCCGCCCGGGGCAGAGGAAACTTTCGCTGCCCCTTATTTAGGTTTTTCAATTTAAAGATTAAAATATGCAGTAATTCTAAAGAACTTTAAATGTACGGCAAGAACATTCACCATTGTTGTGTATTGTAAAGTTACAAATAAAAAAGTAAAAACTAGCTGGGACCCGCGGTTACACCCGCGTTTAATTTTAAAGAAATTTAGAGTACTTCGACATAGATACTTGACATAGAATATATATATTGGATTTCAAGGGCTTTATATTTTTTGCGCGGAAACCTAATTAATTTTCTAATATAAAAGTAGCCTAAGTTATTCCTTGTAACATCAGCTATCTGACAGTGAAAGTCCCGTCAAAATCGATCCAGCCGTTTCGGAGATTACCCGGAACAAACAGACAGACAGACAGACATACAAAAAATGTAAAAATTGTTTTTTTGTTGTATGTACCGTAATTATTTTCTTATGCATTTAGTAAAAAGCTGTTTTTTTGACATAACAAACAGACACTTCAATTTTATTTATTTGTATAGATAACTTACACACATTGATATAACAGGTACTTATAGAACACTTATGATTATACCTTGACGATCGACAAGATTAAGTTATTAGCGAATTGATTATAAAACAAAAATCGACTTTCAGTTAGAACTAGAATGATACTGTTACTATTTATTTATATTTGTTATTTATTAGAATTGAAAACAAAACGTCTGTCCTTAATTAAAACTTTATTCGTCTATTTTTCTTAAGAGTAAATTCTTTTATTGCACTATCAATGTCTATAGCATCACATCCCTCTTTCTCAATAGACAGGAGAGCCAAATTGGTTTGCCTTAAAGTACTCATTGTTGTTTTTTTGACCAATTTCAATTTTGAAAACCTTCTCGCACAGCTGGCATTGCTTATGGTGATTGTGAGGAATATTCGGAACATACAATTTTAATCAAAAATTATTTCGATGCATGCAAAAATTATTTCGATGCATGGTCGTGGGGGAGGCGTAGGTTTCTACATTAGACGTGGCTTGACTGTCAAAGTTTGTGTTCATCCCGTGCAAATATCAGTAGAACAAATGTGGTTAAAAATAAAAATTAATAACAACAAAATAATTATCGGCACTGCGTATCGTCCGCCTTGGCTTGATGCACAAATCTTTATCAATACTTTAGTTGACTCAATAACCTCGTTTTCTGATTATGATTACATAATATTACTCGGCGACTTCAATATTAATTTGCTTAATACAATGGACGCAAAAACAATAATTTTCAACACGTTTCTAAATTGCACAGGTTTATGTCAGGTGATTTCGACTCCAACGCATTATACTGACAATAGTCAGACACTAATAGACGTTGTTTGCACTAATGTTAATGTTCGCAGACATTCAGTAGACTCGGTGGGTATAATAAATGGCCACGCATTTATTGAATGCGAGTTCTCTTTTCGAAAGCCAAAAATTCCACCTAAAACTATAACATACAGATCGTTGGCAGATATTGATATTGACGCATTTAATAAGGATGTTGACCGTATCAGCTGGGGTCTGATAAAATCACTGGATGATATTGACGATATTGTTGAAAATTATACCAAAGTGCTCACTGTACTATATGATTTGCATGCGCCAGTAAAGGTAAAAACTATCAGAGAACGACCTGCCCCTTGGCTTACGGATAACGTCAGATTTATGATGGGTTTACGAGACGTGGCACTCAATAAATATAGGAGAACGAAACTGGCTACACAAAAACAGTATTACAAAGACTTAAAAAAGCAGGTGGATCTGGCAATATGTAACGAAAAAAAATCATACTTTAATTTGAATATAAACAACAACATCAAAAACCCTAAATTATTATGGAAAAATTTGAAATCTAAAATCAATCCGCCAAAGTCCATGGAGATACCATTACATCTGAATGACCCTAACCGCATTAACCAGCATTTTTCGAACATTCCAGGCAACAAAATCGTCGACATTTCCCTCCTAACATATTATGAGTACCACAGATATAGTAGTGCTACATTCAGCCTGAAACCAGTGGACGGTTTAATGTTGTTGAAAATATTTAAAGAACTAAAATCTAATGCGGCCGGAGTTGATGGGTTGTCATTGGATATGATTGTGATGATGGTTCCTAAAACTTTAGATATAGTCACCACTATAGTAAACAAGTCCATCCTAACTTCTAAATTCCCTACTAATTGGAAATCTGCTATTGTCAGGCCTATACCTAAAAATATTAATGTTACAGAAATAAAAGAACTTCGCCCTATAAGTATATTGCCATGCCTCTCTAAGGTTTTGGAAAAGGTTGTAGGTGGCCAATTGAAACATTACATGGAAATCAACAATATTTTGCCAGATATGCAGTCGGGTTTCAGAAAGAACCGTGGGACAACTACAGCTATTCTCGATGTCATGGATAATATTCTAGCTGCGCAAGACGAAGGGAGAGGTACATTGCTGGTTCTATTAGACTTTTCCAGGGCATTTGACACATTAAATACTTCCTTACTTATGTCCAAGCTATCATATTATGGCTTTGATGTAAACACAACTAACTGGTTTAATTCGTATCTTGCCGAGCGTTCACAATATGTTGAAACTCGAAACTTAGAGGGATCCACCTCGAGATCCACTGTTTCAGCAAATGATAGAGGTGTACCTCAGGGATCCGTGCTGGGACCTTTGTTGTTTAGTTTATATAGTGCAGACATAGTTAACGTCATAAAACATTGTAAATATCACATATATGCAGATGACATCCAAATATATATTTCATTTAAAGCTAGTGACACCCAAGAAGCCCTAGATAAAATAAACGAAGATCTATATAATATTTTTAACTGGGCCTGTAGAAACACATTGGTGTTAAATGCTAGTAAGACTAAATATTTGGTTTTGGGATCTAAGCATCAAATTAACGAGATCGTTAATAGGAATCCTCAGATATCTGTAGACGACAAACCTATTGAACGTGCACTGGAAGCCAGAAATCTAGGGTTAATAATGGATGAAGGGCTAAGGTTTGAACATCATATAACGGAAGTTGTTAGAAATTGCTTCTATAGACTTAAAATTCTATACAAGTTGCGTAGTTACCTGAGCGTTGATCTCCGTGAGCAATTGGTGGACTCCTTAGTCCTATCCAGATTCAATTATTTAGATGTGGCCTATGGACCTAGACTCCTAGCTAAAACTGTAAATCTCATACAAAGAGTGCAGAACGCATGCGCACGCTTCTGCTATAATATACCCCCAAGGAGTCACGTTACTCCGTATCTTAATAGGGCGAATATTTTAAAAATGAAGTACAGAAGGGAGCTGCATTTGGCAACACTATTGTTTGGAGTTTTCAGAACGGAGAAACCTGCATACCTGTATACCAAGCTAGAGTGGTTAAATAGGCACAATAAATACCCTACTAGAGCATCAGCCTGTTACCTACGCATTCCACAACACAGGACAACAGCATTCCGTGGTAGCTTCCGATATGCCGCTACTAAGTGCTGGAATAATATCCCACCGCCAATGCGCAGCCTTAATAGTGTGTATAATTTTAGGTTGAAGTTTAAAACAATGCTACTCGAATTGCAAAAAACCAGCACTTGACTAACTTTCGTCATTTAACATTGGGTACTTAGCATTGACTTAGTTAAGGATCCCGATACATGTATTATGCCATAATTATTAATCCTTATAGATAATTAACTTAATTGGAATAAAGCCCACAATTTCTTTAGTATATTTAAAATTGCCACTGTGACTATTAATTACCACTATTACCAATACTTATAAGTACCTTTCTGTAATTTATCCAGTACTATTGTGTTATGTTAACAGAATCTGATATATGTACAATCAGTAATTAACTAAACTTATACCTTAATTTACTATAAAATAATTGGCCTAATAAAATTTTATAAATTTATTGAGGAAGCAGGTTTCAGTCGACGTCGGGCTGTCTCCTGCAACTTGAGGCTACAGCTGAAAATCAGCGCTGCAGTAATCTGCAGCATATGCTGAGCTGCGGCCTTTTAAACACACAACTCCACACCGATCCTAGCAACATAATGGGTTCACTGGTATGAAGTAATTTGTGTTAATTAAGTTAGTATGCACGTATTCATATCGGCCGATATGATGATATGATGATGCACGTATTCACGTTGGCTCCGGTGATGCTGCTGCCAGTCGCTGAACCAGATACCTACTGCTTATAGGCAGCCTGGATGGATTGACAATTCCTTTATTTTAAATATAAATTACTAAACATTCCAATATAAAATAAAACAGAAAAGTAGGTATATTTATATACCTATGTATATTGCTCAACTAGTGACCATACCTTCTAGTTAACGGCTGGCGAGCGTTCGGTGTCGCTTTTGGCAGGGCGAGCAGCGTCGCCGCGTAGGTCCCACTGCGTATAAACAACGTCATAACTCCTCGCTTCTATATAATCTATTCTGTACACTGTTTTCGCATTTCTACAAGCGAAATCACTGCAACTTCTACCTGCCGATGGAATTCCCCACACAAATGTGGAAGACTGTGGAAGTTCAATTTAAAATTAAACACAATATAATCCTGATAAAATTAAATATTACGCAATGATAGTGTTTTACTTACCATACAGTTTTGGCCCTTCAAGCTTTGTGTTAATGAGCTCCAGCGGCGAGTGGAGTGATTAGACATCATCACAGTATGGATCATGTTACTTGTGTATATTAAATCGCGGCGTGCGACGGTGACCGCAACTACAAACATTGTTCATTCACTGGGAAGATGATGCGGGGTGCGGAGCGGTGCCCGGCGTGCCGGCCCACACCATGCCTGGCGCCATAGTAACGTGCGACGCGCGCGCCGCACCGCCGAGCGCGACACAACCCATACATACATGTTTGTAGTTGTCATCACCATTGCTACCTGTGCGAAAATCGAGTCCGGGGAGCGACGGACTGTTGTTGTGTGTCATCTCTGCGTACTCTGCGTACACGACCGATGTTATGTTGTAACTATTCAGTGTTTATTTGATGTATTTTCTCTTGTGTTCTAACTTCTTTGTGGTATGTGTTGTTTAATAAACTTATTTTCTTTCTTTCTTTCTTTCTTTCTTTCAGTAATCACTCACAGTGTCTTGATGTTTTTTAGTGTGGTATTTGGTTTGGGACTTTATTATTTTAATAACAGGATTCCAAACTGGTGGTACCTGCCAGCCATCTTCTCTATTAAAATTAGGATGTTTTTTAATTTCAATAGCCTCACGAAACATTCTTGGTACATATCGGTTCTCTTTCGCGAGGACTTGAGGTTGATCGAAACAAAGAAAATGGTTGGGTTTGTCTAAGGCATGTTCACACACTGTAGACTTTGTGGAGCGTCTATGCTTGACGTCAGCTATGTGTTCTTTTAACCTAGTGCTATACTACGCTTTGTTAGCCCTATGTATGACAACCCACACTCACAGTCAATCTTATAGACCCCTGCATCTTGGAAAGGAAATCTTGGCACTTCACCGGTTTGAGAAGTTGGCTGATCTTCTTATGCGGCTTGAAGTAGGTTTTTATGGAAGCACGCTTCAAGATATGACCAATTCTGTCGGTGACTCCCTTAATGAATGGTAATACTGCAGGTCGTCGATCAACCGTGGTGGGTTTCGGGCGGCTTCTGCGACGGGGATTTGGAGCTCTCAAATTGTTTCGCTGGAGAACCTCCTTCACATGGTGAAGTTCCCTTGCCAGATGGTCAGGGTCGCAGATGCCGTGTGCTCTCTGTAACAAAGATTTAGCCACGGTAGCTAACTGGCAAGGATGGTGGTGAGATTCACCATTAAGGTACCTGTCTGTATGGGTAGGCTTTCTATACACGGTGTGACTAACAGAATGATCAGGATTATGGATGAGAAGTATGTCAAGGAAGGCTAAGGATTTATTATCCTCCAATTCCATAGTAAACTGAATTTTACCATGTATTGAATTTAGGTGTTTTAAAAATGCAGTCACCCTATTGTGAGGCAAAGTGTTCGAAATGTCAGGAAAAACAAAAATCTAAAATATACGCGATAGAATCCGTTTAAAAGTGTTTTATTATAATGTGTAATACTCGCGAAAACCTAAGACTTTATTTATTTACTAGCTGGGACCCGCGGTTTCACCCGCGTGTAATTTAAAAGAAATTTAGAGTACTTCGACATAGACACTTGACATAGAAGATATATTGGATTTCAAGGTTTTTATTTTTTTGCGCGGAACCCCAATCGTTTTTCTAAAATAAAAGTAGCCTAAGTTATTCCTTATAACATCAGCTATCAGCCAGTGAAAGTCCCGTCAAAATCGGTCCAGCCGTTTCGGAGTTTACCCGGAACAAACAGACAGACAGACAAAAAAAATAAAAATTGTGTTTTTGTTATAGGTACCATATATACTTTCATATGCATTTAGCAAAAACCTGTTATTTTGACATTACAAACAGACACTTCAATTTTATTTATTTGTGTAGATTCAAATACAATTAATTACATGGCCGTGGCCAATTACAATAATTAATTTCTAAGTATGTACAATTACAGCAATGAAATAAAATTATACATAGTAGATTGCATATTATTATAAAGTGACTAGCTGGGACCCGCGGTTTCACCCGCGTTTAATTTAAAAGGAATTTAGAGTACTTCAACATAGACCCTTGACATAGAATATATATATATATAGATATTGGATTTCAAGGGATTTTATTTTTTTGTGGGGAACCCTAATTATTTTTCTTAAATTAAAGTAGCCTAAGTTATTCCTTATAACATCAGCTATCTGCCAGTGAAAGTCCCGTCAAAATCGGTCGAGCCGTTTCGGAGATTACCCGGAACAAACAGACAGACAGACAGACAGACAGACAAAAAATATAAAAATCTGTTTTTTGTTATCTGTCCCGTATATACTTTCATCTGCATTTAGTAAAAAACTGTTATTTTGACATTACAAACAGACACTTCAATTTTATTTATTTGTATAGATGTAAAAAAATAAATATAGGCGCGATAATCTATACAAATAAATAAAATTGAAGTGTCTGTTTGTAATGTCAAAATAACAGGTTTTTGCTAAATGCATATGAAAGTATATATGGTACCTATAACAAAAACACAATTTTTATTTTTTTTGTCTGTCTGTCTGTCTGTTTGTTCCGGGTAAACTCCGAAACGGCTGGACCGATTTTGACGGGACTTTCACTGGCTGATAGCTGATGTTATAAGGAATAACTTAGGCTACTTTTATTTTAGAAAAACGATTGGGGTTCCGCGCAAAAAAATAAAAACCTTGAAATCCAATATATCTTCTATGTCAAGTGTCTATGTCGAAGTACTCTAAATTTCTTTTAAATTACACGCGGGTGAAACCGCGGGTCCCAGCTAGTAAAAAATAAAAAAGGTTTGGTAAACAGAAAAATACTGAATTACATAATATAATATCGGAACATAATAAAATACCCACTCGTTGCTCGCCGCACGCCTGCATGTAAACAAAAGAAAGGTGCCCCACACCTTCGGAGAGGCGGAGCCCTACGCGTCGTCAATCTCAATATTTCCATTAACCGAATAACAGGTATGCCACTTTGATCGGATCTGCTATCACCGCAAGACTGAGTGAATTCTATTGGTTTATGCTATTAAACCCAAACTGTACCCCTAGTACGGGTTTCTTTTAACCATCAAAACGCATCGGCGCTGCGATTGGCCCACTCCAAACTGTTCAGCCAATCGGCGCGCCGAACGCCGCAAACGTGTAGTTTACTAGTTTACGAGATTGGGCAGCAGCCGGTGTAGTGCACCTACTACCCTCTCGACTCGGGGGACGAGGCGCTGGAAGTGTTCTTCGAAACCCCAATGACTGTCGTCCAGGTTGAGCTCCAGGTATTTCATGTACCGACCAACCCCGATTCGCGCGTCACCAATGCGTATCCACGAACTGAGGGGTTCTCTGCTCCTCGGCAGTTTGTAGAACCATAGCGCCTCGGTTTTTTGAGGCGCTATCCGCAGACCCAGGGCAAGCCGGATGGTTCCCTCAAATGACTCCCCGCTGGCTAACACCAGAGTATCGTCAGCATAACAGACTAAGCTGACGCCAGCAGGGAGAACGACATGCAGGACCGCGTGGTAGGCGAGATTCCATAAGTGGGGGCCGAGAACTGACCTGATAATTTCCCTCCGCTTTACGTTACCGCCCCTGCTCACGTAGCAAATGTGCGTCTTTTGATAACCTAACTTGCCAAAAAGAAAGAAAGAAAGAGACAACGATATGTGCTAGACAAAAGCGGTGCAGTGGCTGATACAGTCGGCTGCTGCGCACCGGGTCGTAGGCTTGATTCCCGCACGGAACAAATATTTGTATGATCTGCAGGTAATTGTTCCGGGTCTGGGTGTATTGTATGTGGAATTCATATCTGTAAACGCACCCACGACACAGGAGTAATCCTAGAGTGGGGCAACTTTTATTAAAACAAAAAAAAAAGAACGCTGTCCCGAACGTTCCCGAACAACACGTGTTAACAGCCAATTAGCAAATTTTTCGATAATTTGAGTTCCAGAAACCCGCAGACTGTGGCGGACTGATAACGGGCGGGTAATTGAGACAGCTTTTTAGCTAATTCGGCACTTGATAAACCGGCTGTTACTGTCTCAGAAGCAGCAACACCTATGAAAAGATTGCATATGTGCAGCTTTATTTTCGTGTTCATTTTAATAATTATAAGATTAATATGCTTCCAAACATTACATCCACTCGGAGAGCATAGGTTTATATCAGAAGAGTTAAGTAATGATTCTTCAATTTACGATTAAATATTACTTTATTGAAATGCCTAGATACTGATTTATCATCTGCTTCTTTGTAGGTTCTGGATGCCTTGTAAAAGTCACAAACAATCAAGTTTTGAAAATATGCAGGCCCCTTACGAATCCAAATTTCGCGGTATTTTTCTGTAAAGTAGCAGTTTCGCCATAGGGAAGTCGCTTTCTGCACAATATCGTTTCCTAAACATATAGAAGTTAGAACAAGAATTTTGAAGTTCCCGCAACTTGTTGTTGACATGACTCATCAATCATCATGTAGGTTTATTGACTAGCTGGGACCCGCGGTTTCACCCGCGTTTAATTTGAATGAAATTTAGAGTATTTCCACATAGACACTTGACATAGAATATATATATATATTGGATTTAAAGGGTATTTTTTTTGCGCGGAACCCTAATTATTTTTCTTAAATAAAAGTAGCCTAAGTTATTCCTTATAACATCAGCTATCTGCCAGTGAAAGTCCCGTCAAAATCGGTCCAGGCGTTTCGGAGATTACGCTGAACAAACAGACAGACAGACAGACAAAACATTTAAAAATTGTTTTTTAGTTGTATGTACCGTATATACTGTCATATGCATTTAGTAAAAAGGTGTTATTTTGACATTACAAACAGACACTTCAATTTTATTTATTTGTATAGATTGTTACTTATGGAAACGCCTAGTGTAAATATCATAATATTTTTTGTAGCTTTTCAATTAATTCTTTCTGATGTGCAGCGTTTTTAGTGATCCGAATATACCGGACCGATTAAGTTGAAATCTGGTACAATGTGGATTTCTGCGACCCAAACACGTAAGTGTAACGTAAATAAATTATTTTTAATATGGGGGTCACTTTTGGGGGGCAATATAGAAAGTTAAAGAATAAAGTTTTGAAAACTGTACCGTGTAACATATGAAATGGAAGACTTGTTGCGGGGGATTCAAATGAATTTATTTTAAAATATTTAGTTTTACAGTTATTTAACAAAATAGACGAAAATTTAACATTGCATAGAACTACCGAGCCTAAATTTTTGAAATACAGATAATAGCTGTTTGCCTATAGATTGCAGGAAAACCTATAAAAGTTCTTAAAATAACATTCCTTTGCCCGGTTAAGCAGCTATATCCCCCTTGGGATGAGTGCGAGAAGCCCATCATAAAAAAAAAAAGGTAAATCTTTCAATATTGTGCGTACAAACCTACGTTTGCGGTTGGCATGTATCGGAAAACATGTTTTTCAACTACTCTGTTAAGTTTGTTCTTGGGATAAGTTATCCGTACAATACCGAATTCAACAATAGACAATATTTCGGCAATTTCGGAACCCTCTCCACGCGAGTTCTGCTCGCACTTGTCCGGTTTTGTTTATTTTTTCTCAGCCACTATGATATGGGATATGACTGTTTCGACATTTTGTATTTAAATTAAGTATTTATTATTTTCAATTTCATAATACTGACAACAGTCGTGAACATAAAATAAAACAGAACAGGCGAACGACGTTAATTTTCAGTCCCGACCGAAAAGGTCATGCACGTGAACGGGGAATCGCAGCCGACCGAATGTCCAATCATCGAGTTGGTTTACTTGAGTGGGTCGCGTATATTAGCTACATGAAACTTAGAAATAATTTAGGCGAATGACCTTGTAGGCCACGTGTTCATTAGAATACCAAAAAAGCTGATGAGTATTATAAATTTAATCGTTTGATTTACGGAAAATAAATATTTTTATCAGTAAGTAATATCGGTTATCGAACGGTGATCTGGCAGGAACTAGGGGGCCTCATGGATTGCGGGGCCCTGGGCACTTGCCCAATAGAAAAGAGGGGCCTATATGTAATAGCCATAATTAAAAAAGCCATTAGCTCTCTTTCTTCCTGACTGTTAAGCCATGCGTTCCTAGTTTTTGTTAATTTTTGCTTAACTTCGACATCCGTGTTGCAAACACTGATTATCTTAATGTCCATGAGCACTATATAGTACAATACCGAGCTCAAATAATTCAATAAACCCTAGTTTGTTCTCCTTACGGCAAGGGAAACAAAAGTTAGGTCCTAAATTAACAGTAATTGTGAAATAATTATAATTGTAATTATGGACCATTTCGTGAGCCACATTACAGTTAGGAATAGCATGAAATATGTAATTGTGCAAATCAATGTGACGTACATATAGGAAGGACGCCATAACATTTCTAGGATAAGCATGATATTTCAATCAAGTTTACTTAATTAAATATGCGCTTTAAAGTTCAGAATAACTTTAAAAAAAAAATTAACGTAAGCAAAATATGAATTTATAAAAACATGAAGCAGGAGCGTATATGTAAGATTTTGAGATAATAATTGCTTCAGGCGTTTATTAATTATGTTTACTATTTAACTTGTAATTACAACAATTTTAGATAATCAAGCCTTTTATTGTATATTGTTACATAATGATTGCCATATATAGGTGTAAAGCTTAATTAGGTAATAACTTTAAGAATGGTTTGTATTTTTTATACGTATTTAAGTGGTGAGTGTCAGGACACTCACCACTTAACCCAGGGGTTCGTGCCAAATAAATTATTTTCTTTCTTTCTTTCATATCCTAATATAATAATAAGAAAAAAGGATAGTAGTTACTATAAATATAAAAATAAAGAGCATGATGTCATTATAAAACCCCTGTCGATGGATGCATTATCGACTTGATAAGATAAACATTGTGATAGAACAGATTAGATAATAACGATATTGTACCATAAATTGCCAAATACATTCCATCGATAGGTTGTGTAAATAACACGTTTGAAAATATCGAAAGTGTTGAGTGTGAAATAACGATTAACGACAAAGGCGAGGATACTGTTTAGCACAGTAGTTCAACTAGATAACGGTTTATGCCCAGCAGTAGGGCGCGAAACTATTTAATTAAACGAAAAGCATGGAAAACGACAACAACGCGTATTTTCAAAATTACTCGGGATACGAGTTCGTTTCAAGAAAGGGACGTGGCAAAAAGAAAAGAACCCAAGGGGCGAAACGACTTTCGGCCCTTAACAGCAATGAAGATGTTAAAAATGAGTCTGAAACATCAAACACTTTAGAATCAGTGGAATCAGTAAGGGATTCCAGTTTAACTGATGAGAATGGAAGTGAAATTGAAGATACAGAAGACGATTCTAACAAAGATGTTATTTTACGTTCAAATGGAGATAAAACATTTAGCTGTGACAGCAATAGAGTATCTTTAGACGGTATGCTGAAATCACCGCCATCGTACGAGAAGAGTGCTCAAGTAATCGTTGTAGAAAATGAAAACCTCAAATCACGATCAGAAAGTGCTACCGATAAATTAAACATCGGAGATGAGCCAGTAATTGAAATTCTAGAACCAAAAGAACAATCTCTGATCAATACTAGAGCTTTACCTAAGGAAGCATCTACATATGAGTTGGAAACGTTTGAGAAAAATGCCCTGATTATTTTTAACCAAGAGAAAATTGATGGGCATCTGCCGAGGCTTGGCACTGACAAAGACGTGGATTCGTTGACGAAGACCTTCAAAAAATTCGGTTTTGAAGTAACTGCCCACGATGATTACACAAAAGATGAAGTTTTTAAGGAGCTTAAAGCATGTAAGCACTTTCAGATGTCGGTCTCTATCTCCCGTTTGATCGGAGTTATTATACCTTGATTACTGTATTCTTCAAAAAATATATGTACCTTCTAACGTGAGTACCTAACCCACTATAGACTGGAATATGCACTAATGCTATTGACATGTCTGACTGCCGAAGTGCGTCACTCATATCGACATCCCCCCAAAAATCTTACTCGAAATTCTTAAAGATAGAAGCTTGTTAAAATACACTTTTTCATTGTGTGCTATCTTCTATATTAATAAAGGTTAGAGGATTCAACACCTTTGTTGTACTATTGGCGACAATTCGTTTTCTTAGCCAAGTTGTTCGTCTCCCATGAATAATTTTCCGATAAATAATCGGAAAATCTGGGCTATGCCTTATAGTATGGTGGCAATTATGTGATTCTGGCTTTAATGTTTTGGTTTAAGGAATCACTTCTAGATGGGTTGCTGTTAAATTCTTTGTTTTGTATTTCTAGGATATTCTTTACTTTCTCCTGTCCACCCATATCACAAAGGGTTGCACTTTTTTAACATGGCTAATGCAAGTGTCCATGCTTCTACTTCATATGAAAGAAATGTAATTTCCAGCTGCGTAGAAGTATCTTTATCATCGATTGTACGAGGCGCTCATAGCCAGTTGCACTCACTAATCGGTAAACGATTGGCGAGGTTAAGCAATGCTTGGCGCGGTCAGTCTCTGGATAGGTGACCGCATGGTGGTATTTCAACTGAGCGTCTCCGTGCTTCGGAGGGCACGTTAAATCGTCGGTCCCGGTTGTTGTCATAAGACAGCAGTCGTTAAGCCAAGTCGGAGGCCTTTGGGCGGCTTGAACAACTCTGACACAAGGGTGGCCACTAACCATACGATATATATATATATATATCGATTGTAATCATGTCAAGGTTAACATAGGTTTAGAATCAGCTCTCCTCTAGTGCCGTTGCTATCCAACACCGGTCTGGGGTATTGACGATGGGAAGTAGGATAGGAGGTCCGAACCTCGTCGGTCAGTAGCAGCGTCCTGTCTAGTGAACTGGATCAGGTGGCTGGGGAATACTTGTTACGGAAAGCGTATACAGTGTATATACTGGTGGACTACGGTTGAATTGAGTGATTTATTGATATATCTGGTTGTTTTGTTGTACAACCATTATACTATCATCGTATCGGCCATTTATACGTCCACTGCTGAACAAAGGCATCCCCCATAGATTTTCACAACTGTGTCATAATTTTGGGGGGTATTTGCCAATACTCACCACGCAGGAGGGTTGGTGAGCGCAGTGATACTACCGTTTCACAGAAGGGATGCTGCTGCCCATCCCTCTGGTTTAGATTCCCTTAGTCACCTTTTACGACATCCACGGGAGGAGATGGAGTGGTGCTATATTCTTAATCCGGACACCACACGGAATTATACTATAGAAAAGTTGTATGGATTTGCAAAAGAGGGGTTCTTGTAAGAATGGTATAGTTCCCTGCAAAGAATAGGTCACCTCTCTCAATCGAAGAGTAAAAGGCGACTAAGGGTTGATATCAAGAGGATGGGCAGCAGCATCCCCCCGTATGCTAATAACAACATACTGCGATCACCAATCTCCATGCCAAGCGTGGTGATTATGGCAATATCTCCATGCCTGCTCATTGCAGTGACCATTGGGAGGCCCATGTTCAGCAGAGGATGTTTAACTACGGACTGATGTCTGTGTATGGAATAACGTGGTAGATGAAAAATTCCACCTACTTACTAATTATATGGTTTTTTTCCTACTGCTTCTGCTGACGTGTAGAGTCAGCAGAACCTGAATATACACTCTATTCAATTAAATTCAATCATTTATTCAGTAATTAGGTCCTAACAGACACTTTTACACGTCATGTTGAAACAACAGAGGGCAATTTCACTACATGACAACCTCTGAGAAGAAATGCCAAAAGAAACTTAAGGCTAGGTCTTCTTTGATTATCTTTTTTTTATACTTTGTTTTACAAATTATTTAAAACAACTGTTATACATTACATATACATGAATTACTGAATTCACTTAGGAAAAGACTAGAAATACTCAGCGTGTGTTGACTACCGGTATTTTCTGCCGGGATCTCTGTAACCCGACGAGACCTTCAAGGGGGAGGGCAGGTGTTAAAAACATAGGCCACTTCAGTAGGTGTCGTAGAAGGAAGTCTGTCTATAAGGAGTTCTATTTTCAGTATGTTTACTGACTGATTAAATTTAAATAATATATTATTTATGTTACTTTCATTACAGTTAGTGAAAGGGATTTCACAGAGTACGGTTGTGTGGCGGTTGCGGTGCTAACACATGGATCCAATAACGGCTTGCTGAGGGCCAAAGACCAGCAGTACAGTGAGATCGAGATCATCAACTTATTCAAAGACTACAGCAAACCCACTCTCGTGACGAAACCCAAGGTTATCATTATTCAGGTGCGTAAAAAATATGAAGAGTTTTATAATTCCCTAGCCATCTGTCTAATTCATGCTACTAATCGGCGAAGCTCTAACCAGATTAAAACTCTAACGAGCTGCAGATGGCCGCATATCCATCTAACTTGCCCTCCTATACATCCTAGGCTGGTGGCAGGCAGCAGCGCCACCATTGCGGGAAGACTAGCACTGGGGCCAGCAAACCGGTTGCCGCGCATGGAAGCTATGAGCATTTACCCCAGTTTTTGGGGGAGTTCTATGTGCCCGTTTGCGAAAGGCAGAGTAGAGAAATATGTAAGTGAAAGATAATAAGTAAGGAGTTCTATGAATTTCGGTATTGAACCTTCGTCTCGTGCGTCAGTAGCCAAAAATGAAGCTTTGTTTCCATTGCGTAGCGTGGAAAATCCTACCATCTGCAGACAAAACACTTTTGAATCAAACTTGACTATTACCTACGTTATGTCGGATTTTGCAAGCTAGTGTGATTTCGGTGGCTATATTTTTTTTAAGAATGCCTGTTTCACTACTTGCTTTTCATTAGCTACTGAGCCGTGGTTAGTTTGCGTTCGATGAATTAATAGTCACGTTTCTGTTGGAGGGCTTCATTAGTGATGTATAAACAATGACATTTTACATATCATCTTAGTGTATACAGGGGTTTACAACGCCCACTGAACTCATGTTAAACCCCCGGACACGCGTTTTATTACTAAAAGTATAAATTTCCACTTATTTACTTTTTTTACTTCTTTTTTTAACCTTAATATCATTGACATAATGGTATTTAATCTTGGGGGCTGGTAAAATATTTGATTATGATTCGAAAACTGTACACTTCAGCGAAGTCAGATTTTACAGCTTCAAGATTTTCTAAAACTAAATTAGGTAGATAGTTCTTATACTTTAAGTGCTCTCCAGGCAGATATCGGTCTGTACTGGCTGCATCACTTCTTAAATACTTTTTTCACTCGAAATAGACAGATTTTTAAGCCTGGACACGCAAAATCTTCTGGAGAAATGCCTAGGTATAGAAATAAGTGACTAAAGATCCGCATAAACTTATCAGATAAACAAAAAAACCGGATAAGTGCGAGTTGAACTCGCCTGGAGAGGGTTTCATACGATGAATATGTTCCCCACAGTGTTTTTTCTTTTATATCTGACCCAAATCTGTTTGTTGTAACTAAAATAAGTATGCATGGTACCAGATTGTAGAGGGAAATTGCTGAATATATTGGCTATTGTTGGATTCGGTCTTGAACCAGTAACTTATCTCACGAACAAACTTAACATCGTAGTTGAAAAACATGTTCTCCCATACATCCCAACTGCGAATGTAAGTTTTAACACACAACATTGAAAGATTTCCCATGTTTAAGACCATTCTTATAGGTTTTCCTTTAATCTATTGGTGAAGAATAATCAACGCTTTTAAAATAAATTGGCTCAATTGTTTCGTTGAGAAAGGGGGAATGGTCAACTTTCGTCTATTTTCTTAAATAACTTATAAACTCTATATTTTTTAAAAATTATAAACATATTTGACACCCTCACAATAAGCTCTTCCATTTAATATGTTACACGGTACAGTTAGCAATACTTTTTTCTTTAATTTTCTATTTTGCCCCTCAATAGGTCACCCCATATTAAAAATTCATATATTTTCCTCGTTTGGGTTGCAGAAATCCATACGCGTACCAAATTTCAATTTAATCGGTGTAGTAGACCCTGTGAAAATTGGCTGTGACAGACGGTCGGACAGACAGACACACTGGTGATCCTATAAGGGTTCCACAGTTATTTCCTTCGGACGTTCGGAACCCTAAAAAGAATAGAGCGATGGAATGAAGTACCTCTTGAGATTTATTTCCGGCCTTGAAGCAGTTGATAATCCTCGCAGTGTCAACAATGGCAGTAAAACATCTAATCTAGATAAATACCGATCGATTCGATTACTCATAGTGTTTTATCAAAGTTGAAGCAAGACAATGAAGCATAGTACAATACTATTTGCGCTTTAAATGATTCATTGATGTTTGTATATTTTTTTATTACAAAAGCGGAACTTTGTATGTTTTCACATCATGCGCAATGCGTTGCATATGTGTTGTGTAATAGATGATATTCCTTGTCACGTACGAGGAAAAGTATATCAGATTTATGAGGACGTTTACACAATGAAAATACATAGATGAGACTTTTAAACATTTTTAAAGTAATGAGGCACCATTCGACAAAGTTACTTATCTATACAAATAAATAAAATTGAAGTGTCTGTTTGTAATGTCAAAATAACAGGTTTTTACTAAATGCATATGAAAGTATATATGGTACCTATAACAATCTATACAAATAAATAAAATTGAAGTGTCTGTTTGTAATGTCAAAATAACAGGTTTTTACTAAATGCATATGAAAGTATATATGGTACCTATAACAAAAACACAATTTTTAATTTTTTTGTCTGTCTGTCTGTCTGTCTGTCTGTTTGTTCCGGGTAAACTCCGAAACGGCTGCACCGATTTTGACGGGACTTTCACTGGCTGATAGCTGATGTTATAAGGAATAACTTAGCCTACTTTTATTTTAGAAAAACGATTGGGGTTCCGCGCAAAAAAATAAAATCCTTGAAATCCAATATATCTTCTATACATCTATACAATCTATACAAATAAATAAAATTGAAGTGTCTGTTTGTAATGTCAAAATAACAGGTTTTTACTAAATGCATATGAAAGTATATATGGTACCTATAACAAAAACACAATTTTTAATTTTTTTGTCTGTCTGTCTGTCTGTCTGTCTGTTTGTTCCGGGTAAACTCCGAAACGGCTGCACCGATTTTGACGGGACTTTCACTGGCTGATAGCTGATGTTATAAGGAATAACTTAGCCTACTTTTATTTTAGAAAAACGATTGGGGTTCCGCGCAAAAAAATAAAAACCTTGAAATCCAATATATCTTCTATACATCTATACAATCTATACAAATAAATAAAATTGAAGTGTCTGTTTGTAATGTCAAAATAACAGGTTTTTACTAAATGCATATGAAAGTATATATGGTACCTATAACAATCTATACAAATAAATAAAATTGAAGTGTCTGTTTGTAATGTCAAAATAACAGGTTTTTACTAAATGCATATGAAAGTATATATGGTACCTATAACAAGAACACAATTTTTAATTTTTTTGTCTGTCCGTCTGTCTGTCTGTCTGTTTGTTCCGGGTAAACTCCGAAACGGCTGCACCGATTTTGACGGGACTTTCACTGGCTGATAGCTGATGTTATAAGGAATAACTTAGCCTACTTTTATTTTAGAAAAACGATTGGGGTTCCGCGCAAAAAAATAAAAACCTTGAAATCCAATATATCGTCTATACATCTATACATCTATACAAATAAATAAAATTGAAGTGTCTGTTTGTAATGTCAAAATAACAGGTTTTTACTAAATGCATATGAAAGTATATATGGTACCTATAACAAAAACACAATTTTTAATTTTTTTGTCTGTCTGTCTG
Organism: Diloba caeruleocephala; assembly: GCA_947459985.1. Classification (NCBI taxonomy): domain Eukaryota; kingdom Metazoa; phylum Arthropoda; class Insecta; order Lepidoptera; family Noctuidae; genus Diloba; species Diloba caeruleocephala. The sequence goes on along the minus strand of OX381627.1, from coordinate 4,500,926 downwards.
TCTGTTTGTTCCGGGTAAACTCCGAAACGGCTGCACCGATTTTGACGGGACTTTCACTGGCTGATAGCTGATGTTATAAGGAATAACTTAGGCTACTTTTATTTTAGAAAAACGATTGGGGTTCCGCGCAAAAAAATAAAAACCTTGAAATCCAATATATCTTCTATACATCTATACAAATAAATAAAATTGAAGTGTCTGTTTGTAATGTCAAAATAACAGGTTTTTACAAAATGCATATGAAAGTATATATGGTACCTATAACAAAAACACAATTTTTAATTTTTTTGTCTGTCTGTCTATCTGTTTGTTCCGGGTAAACTCCGAAACGGCTGCACCGATTTTGACGGGACTTTCACTGGCTGGTAGCTGATGTTATAAGGAATAACTTAGGCTACTTTTATTTTAGAAAAACGATTGGGGTTCCGCGCAAAAAAATAAAAACCTTGAAATCCAATATATCTTCTATGTCAAGTGTCTATGTCGAAGTACTCTAAATTTCTTTTAAATTACACGCGGGTGAAACCGCGGGTCCCAGCTAGTCTCCAATAAAGCATAATATTTCATTTCAATTCGTTGCAATAGTGTTTGCCGCCTGCATTATGCTACGGTTGTTATTCAACATATTGGCAGCAGAGAATATCCAGGATCCGAACGATTTTTTAAAACTAAATTTGCTATGATTATTTAAGCGGCCAAAAAGCCTTGCCTGCAAGGCCCTAGATGCTGTATCTCTGCCGGATTGTATGTTTGAAGTATTTATCGGCTCTGCAAATCGATATTTATCGGCTTTGAGTAGGCCCCTTTAAATCAAAACATCTGATTTCTTTAATTTGATATACTTACTTCACTATTGGACTGGACCATATTACTAGGGTAGGGATGTTAGAGCGCGCTTATTGGGAAATTTGCGTGCTCATACCGAGCGAACCCCGGGAAGACAGCGGTGCGCATGTGGTCACGTACCGCTGTGTGCGCAGCACAGCGCATAGTGATGCTTCGGGGGAATCTTTTACAATCCCCTCGAAAGATGCCTGGGGGAGTGGCCTCTTTACAGTCGCCTTCCCTCCACTAGAGGGGATGACCGCTTTACAGTCATCCCCTCCGAGATGTGTTTAAAGGCGTGGCACCAAAGGGTGGCTCTAGATGGAGATCTTTCGAGTTCCTGGAGCCTCCCTTCGGTGCCGAAGATGATCACTCCGGTGGTTTTAGCCGGTAGGAGTCCGGCATGCCCCTTCGCCCTTTCCCGGGGCGAAGGAAGTACATGAGGTATTTCCACCGGATCAATAAAAAAAGAATAAAAAAAAGAGTAGGGATGTTAAGGAGATTCTTTTATCGGAGACGGAGGCGCAATCGAAGGTCTCATAATGACCTCTGAGAAGTCGGAGGTGAATCGGAGTCGGAGTCGGAGTTGGAGGTCATAAAATCCAATGGAATTTTATAGAAAACAATATTTACATCGGCAATAAGAGAAAGAGAGTAATTTGGTAAACAAAACATACAAAGTCTGTATTTGTAAGAAGAAACTAATAATCACTATATTGGTAAATTATCTCACTCGGGCCACACGTACTTCGGTCTTTCATATACTTAACTTAGCTCTTCTTATTTTTGGGAACCCATGTTCGGATGCGGGCTGCTATAAACTCCGAGTTAACTGATTTTCAGTGAGACAATATTGGCTAAAATAGTTGCATCTCACAGCTCTATTGTAATAAGCTCTGCACCAAAATGGATTTCACAACTAGTGTTGATTAAAACTATACATCAATCAGTCAATCATATTGGTTAATGAACGTCCACTACTGAATAAAGGGCTCCTCATAGACATATACAACTGTAGTCATTTTGAGGGGAATTTGCCAGTACTCAGCAGGCGCAGGTGGGTTGGTGAGTGCAGAATGGCTGCTTACCATAGAAGGGACGCTGCTGCCCATCCCTCTGGTCTAGAGTTCCTTAGTAGCCTTTTACGACATCATCGGGAGGAGATAGAGTGGTGCTACATTCTTAATCCGGATACCGAACTATGCAAACAATAAGCAATTTCCAATATTACAGGCGTGCCGAGGTACTAAAATCATGCAAGGCGTCCCAGTGTTCCACTCAGGCAAGACTCGCAAGGACCTTGATGAAGATATGGAGCCATACATCCTGCCTGTAGAGTCCGACTTACTGATCCTTCACAGTTCTTACGTTGGCAGCCCTGCCCACAGGTATTTTAGACTTTTACTACTTTCTTAAATACTTGTGTTAACTTGAAAACTATAAAGCTGAATATACTCGACCGAATAGACTTCTAGTATAATTAGTTATCCGTGTGGTGTCCAGATTAAGAATATAGCACCACTCCATCTCCTCTTATGGAGGTCGCAAAAGGCAACTAAGGGACTCTAAGCCAGAGGGATGGGCAGCAGCGTCGTTTCTGTGGAATAACCAAATAAACCAACCTGCTTGCCAAGCGTGGTGAGTACTGGCAAATTCCCCCCAATATGATGACACCGTTGTGGAAATGTATGTTCAGCAGTGGATGTTGTATGGCCGATATGATAATGATGACAATGCAAATTCTTGGCCAAACATTGATAATTACAGTACCAATGATGCTACCTACTATCCTCTTCACATAGTCGAGAAGACTTTAATGAAACGCAAAAGTTACGCACCTCTATTATATATACTTGGTGTCAACATGTGTGGTTTTCCAGAGGATTAGTTACGAGATGTACTATTATTTCTTGGCTCTTGACACAAACGTTCAATTGATTAAATATTCCCTTAAAACAACCTGCAGAAACGAACTCTACGGCTCCTGGTTCATCCAAGCGCTATGCAACAAAATCGACGCACTAGCCTCGACTCACGACCTCGAATCCATTCTCACAGAAGTCAAAAGAGAAGTAGCAATCAACAAACAACACGAGGAATATAACAAGAGGACCTTCGAGATGGATGTCAATAAACAAATGCCAGTTATGACCTCAACCTTGATCAGAAAATTGTATCTAAAGAAGTTTGGGGCGCAAGGTAAAGAAGAGACTTATGTGGACCAGCTTAGCCGTCTAAGTGATTCGAGGCATGAGGTTCTGGATACTGTTAATACGCCCGTGACACCACTGCTCGTCCAGTTTGGACCATGCTCCTGTTTCTTGGACCATTTTAATTACATGAGGACCTGTTTGAGGCAAGTATTTATTATACCGTTAAGGATTGGTAGTTGCAATCCTAAGTTTTACTATTGTAGATTTTTAGTTAGTGGATAAGAAATGGACCTTATGTAATAATGTCTGACAAACATAGAAGAAGTCCTGAGCAAGAATATCATCATCACAATTATATCAATAGCTGTGTGGTGCCCGCTGCGAACAAAACCAACCCATTTCATCCCTTGAGTCTCGTAAAAGGCCACTATGGGATCAGCCGGATGATGGGCAGCAGCGTCTTTTGAGCACACAACACACCCACATCGGTTATGGTAGGGAGGCCTGTGTCCAGCGGTGGCCTTTATTCGGCCGAAATGAATCATATCAGACTGAGCTATTTACTGCTAGACATAGATCTTCTTCACAGATTTCCATTTTGAATGGCCTACAACCTCTTGCATCCAACGGTCAGGACTCACGACCGAGCAAGTTTATGCTAATTTACAAATCTAATGAATAAATTCTAAAATGCACAAACATTTGACCCATGAAATTTTACACTCATCGTACCCAAAGAATTTCCAAGTCAAAAATCATCCTCTAGTACAGCTTAGAAAGTCCACCACGATCCTTACTCAGTAGTTTCGCACCGAAACAAGCGTGTCCGATACGATGGAAAATGGGTTTTCTTTGCCCACAAAAACCACGATAAACTTTTTTGATAGATAAGAGAGCACTTTACTTTATTTTTTACTTTTGGGGAATGACAAATCGCTAGAGCTATAGGTTCCGTCACTTAATTAATTAATTAATGATCTCATTGTTTCTAAATCTTTTATATCTAATGTAATTCGTAATTATTATTGACTGCTTATTAATTTGATACGATGATTATGCTTAATAAACTATAATGATTATTTTACTATAGTTAACTTATCCATGATACTGTTATGGACTATATGAATGTCTGAAATAAAGATTATTATTATAAATTTTTACTTTTCAGGTATTTTACTGAAGATAACCCAAATGATGAAACAGCGCAAAACTTCTTGGAGGTAGCCTACACTTTTGAAGATGGCGTAGAATTTAACACTTCGAAAGAGAAAATGTGTAAAGCTATAAGCAAACATCTGATTAACAACGCTCGATCTAGCCAACACTACAAATATTTGTATTTCTATAAGCATTCACAACTGCAGCATTTAAATTGTAAATAAAAAAACTTTTAATCATAATTATAACAGTGTTTATTTCTTTATTTTGAAAATCCGACTTCAAAACATCGCCATATCAGCCAAAAGACGTCTTTGTGTGAAGAAAATATGTAATGCTATAAGCAAACATCTGTGGTGCAATTCTCTAAGCTCAAACATCCATACATCCTTGAATACAGAATTGAAATAACGGTGATAACCCGATTTGGTGTTTGCTAAGACTGGTCCTCATCTCACCAAGATGTGCCTATAGGCGTGGCACCAGTGGGCGGCTCTAGTGTGATCATACGAGGACCTGGAGCCTCCCTTCGGTGCCGAAGATGACCGCTCCAGTGGTTTTAGCCGGTAGGAGTCCGGCATACCCCTTCTCCCTTCCCCGTGGTGAAGGAAGTTCATGAAGAATTTCCACTAGGCACCAATAAAAAACTAAAAAAATAGACTGGCCCTCATGGCTTACCTTCTACAACGTGTCCTTGAATAGCTTCAATCATGTCTAAGCGAATATCGAATTGGTTTAACACCGTTATTTCGATTCTGTATTCAAGGATGTATAGATGTTTGAGCTTGGGGATTTGCACCCCTGATTAACAACGCTCGATCTAGCCAACACTACAAATATTTGTGTTTCTATAGGCATTCACTACTTCAGCATTTAAACTGTAAATAAAAAACTGATAATCATTATTATAATGGTGATTATTTCTTTATTTTAAAAATCCGACTTCAAAACATCATCCTATGAGCCAAAAGACGTCCACTGCTGAACAAAGGCCTCCCCCATAGATTTCCACAATTGTGTCGTACTTTTTGGGGGAATTTCACCACGCTTGGCAGGCGGATTGGAGAGCGCAGTATGGCCACTGTTCCATAGAAAGAAGCTGCTGCCCAACCCATTGGTTTAGAAACCCTTAGTAGCCTTTTGCGTGGATATCCACGGGAGATGTAGTGGTACTATAGTCTTAATCCTTAAACATTTAAATAATAAAATAATAATAAAAATAACAAAGCTCAAGCACCACAAAATCGGTCATTACTTCCGCTGACATGTGGAATTGTATAGTTATGTATGTATGTTTGGTTTGCTCAGAATTCATGTGTGTATAACTAGAACCCGATGCTGGTTTCCAAGTAAAATAAATAATTCATGGTTAGCAGGACGAGCAGCCATCACCTCCCTCGCTATGTTAGAGGGAAGGAGGTGACCCGATCCATGAAACCACCGCAAGCAGTGACATCTCAGCGGGTGCATGACGAACCTGATGTAACATATTTTCCAACCAATAACTATATCTCTAATTGATTATCAGTATTTTACAAGGGTATTTGTATTTAAAAAAAACGTTGCCCCACACTAGGATTTCTCCTGTGTCGTGGGTGTGTTTACAGACATAAATTCCACACACAATACACCTAGACCCGGAACAACTACCTGCAGATCATACAAATATTTGTTTTCATAAGTGATTTCCATCTGACCTTTGCAACTGGATTACTGGGTTAAACCTATCATAGACCCGTTGTCAAAGTGTTGAGCTTCTAACTGCATGACGACTACCATAGACATTCGTATGACAATCTGGACAGACTTCATAACGTGGTCTCCGAGGTACGTAATGCTCATCATCATCTCAGCCGACAAATACGTCCACTGCTGGACATTGGCCTTCCCCAAAGATCGCCACAATGACCAGTCTGGGTTTATGTTGGGTGCTTATTGGTTTTGCCTTAATCGCCACACTTGGCAGGCGGGTTGGTGATCGCAATTGAGTGGTAAGTTTACTCGAAGATCGCTACTGCCCATCCTCCAGCTAATCCCATCCCGCTTAACGACACCCACGGGAAGAGATATGGTGATAATTATTACTCACTAACCAAATCTCATATTCTGTTTAGACAACCTACTTTCATATTCCTCAGACTATTCACTCAACACATCTGTTATAACACTAAAATACCATAGTGACACATTCTTGCATAATTTTGTAAGCCTTAATTAATATAACACGCGTTCCATATGAAAGTAGAGCGACATCTGGGCCAGTGTTAAAACAAAAAAAAAACAAAGTCGGTACCTAGTAAAGCGAAAAACAAAATATAATATAATTTACAATCTTGATATACAAAAGAAAAGTCTATCTATTAGGATTAGGAGAATCTAGACCGAGATTTAAAGCCAGCTTAAAAACTTTTTAGATTAACAATCAGATAAGCAGCCTTAAGTTTGAAGACTTGTGCACTGGAATGCCAAGGAGGACGGTGGATCCCAAAATTAAGACTAATCATAGAAAATGTTTTGTGCCATATTTGATGTTTGATTTTCGGTGCGAGTCGTCGGCTCGATCCTCACATCAATTATATTAAACAAAGATTCGACCGCCGAAAAAGCAGATAAAAACATAAAAAATAAATAAAACGAATAACATTACTATTTAAGTTGAATTATAAATCCTTTAATTTTTAAGGTTTTTTACGGCATGGTGCTGTGGCTCAGCGATTGGCTTCCTGCGTTTCGTGTCACGGGTTCGATCCCTGCACGGAACAAACATTTGTATGCAGATAGTTGTTCCGGGTCTGGGTGTTTGTGCATGTGAAATGTAAACTGTACCCTACGATACAGGAGAAATAATAGTGTCCCATAGCATTTAAAAGAAAATAAATTGTATTACCTATGTCAAGGCTTCCATCAAATAACGACATAGCTAACCTATTTACCCAAAGCTTTATAGTTCCAAATCGCGTTCGAATAAATAAAAAAATCATCGCCCGTTCACAGATGAATACAAGATGATGTGCCCTTATAATAAATAAAGTTCAAAAAGCGATTAGCTTGTTAGCATTAAATACGATCGATTCGTATTTTAGACAAACAGACAACGAAAAATATATTATTTAAAAACATTTATTTTTTGTTATGTGTAGTTATTTATTTACTTAGCACATATCAGTGAGGTAAGTATTCGATTGTACTCTCGGTTTTGCGTAGTTGCAAATCGCCAAACACACTTAAAAATCGCTTCTGCGCCGGTGAAGGGGGCCAGGGTCCGCGTTTAATATGTAGACTTAGTACATCATCATCATATCAACGACGGCCGTCCACTGCTGAACAAAGGCTTCCCCATAGATTTCCACAACAACAACGGTTACATGCAGCCAGCATCCAACGAATCCCAGCGACCTTCACCAGGTCGTCTGTCCATCTCGTTGGAAGCTGTCCGACGCTGCTTTTTCCTGTGTGTGGTTTCCACTCGGGTACCTTTTTGCCTCAACGGCCTACGAGCAATGTGCCCCATCTATTGCCACTTTAGCTTACTTATCCTTTCAGCTATGTCGGTAACTTTAGATCTCCTCATTTCTGATTCGATTTCGTCGAGAAATACCAAGCATAGCTCTCTTCATAGCTCGCTGAGTGACATTGAACTTTCCTATGAGGGCCACAATGAGTGACCACGTCTCTGTGCAACGTATCATCGCTGGCAACAGTACATCAGTTAAATAATCAGCCCATTACTGTCCCACTGCTGGGTACGATCTTTTCTCACGATGAGAAAGGTTAGACCTTAGACCACCAAGCTGGCCTAGTGCGGGTTGGTGGACTAACCCACAATCGCGAACATTTTCTTGGAGTCCTCTTAGGTGTGCATATGTGACAATAAAATTATGATCCACCCATGAATCCGAAAAGTCTGAAGTGTGGGCGGGGATCGAACTCAGACCCTCCTGTATGGAAGGCAAGCGTTCAACTAGACTATCAATGTACCTACATCAGTTACTTAAAAATACAGTTTCGGCCTCGTTCCATACGGTTTTATTATATATATATATATATCACAGCCTGGCACAAACGTCATTATTTAATATACTCGTTCAGCGTCAATTAATCATCAAAAATCTGTTTGTCCTGCAATGAGGATCGATCTTATTCTGGCACTTTAATCACTTTAAGCGGCGTAGTCGCGATCAACATCTCTGAAATATGCACGAAGACATTGTCAAGAGGCGCCACAATGCTTCACTCAACATACTAGTTAGCAAACATGTTATATTTTCATGTAAACTTATGTAAACAACGGTTTCGACAGTTTCTACCATCCTTTCTTAAGTAAATCAACCTGACAAGGACATGCGTCATGCTTTGCATTTCTTTTGTAGATATGATGATTGTTAAGGCTCGTTTCCATCCTGAATACAGTGAAGCGAAAAGGAGGATGTTCTTGCCCTGCTTTTAGGTCTTCCACTTTTTTTTGTTTCTGGATTTATCGATGGGTTTCTGCTTTTTGCTTGTCCAATCGAATTAATTTCTACGGTTACTATAAATACTCAGGAATTAATTCTGTATACCGAGCTATAGACGAGGTTGGTACAAGATCTGAAAGTTTGGGGTGATCTACCTTACATTTAAATAATTTCAAAGAAGTACTTACCTAGCCGGAATTTTGCAATAAGAGACATGCCATCAGTTACGTTTATTCTGGTATCAAAAGCATTTTAGCAGTTTTATATAACTTAACTGGGTCGACGTTGTACCCTAATCACAAAGGCATCTAAAAGCAGGTTATGAGTCAAAATGGATGGTTGCAAATGATATTCAAGGTTCTACCGACCTTTTATTTTTTGTAAAAACTAAAAAGATACCTGGATGTCATAAGACTGCATTATAATATATGTTATTATATTCAGTAGCCGTGTCTACCTTCAAATTAGCTCACATCGAACACAGGTTTAGTAATACCATCACAAATGCTTGTTTTGCTGTTGTTTGAGTTAAACAGGGCTTAAGGTTGGTTGATGACACGATTTTAAACAGAGTCTGAGTTTTCAAACACGGTTTAACGAAACGAGCGTTGAAACATTGTTTATCTAATGTTAACACAGATAAAGTTTAACATAATAATAATATTAGGTGTTTGGTATCTTTGTAGGGCCAAATTCAACATTAATATAAATCGGCCTCTACTGATCAGCTAGATAACAGCTGCTCCCTAAAACAAATTAGCAACTTCTTTAAGAGCGTTTACGTCTAGCGCGGGACCTCAAGTTTAGTTCAATATTTGCAAATTTCACGCACACAGAAGCTTGCGTGACTGTGTGGGTAGAGTTGGCGTACATCATAGATATTGGAAGAAAGGAGATATGCCATGTAGATCAAAATATATGTGAGCATAGAAATCCATTTTCCCACTACCATTCCTCATAAAAGCACACTAATGCACACAGTTACAAGTTCTCATCCAATGAACTGAATAAACACAACATTATAATTGGCTACTCTTACTAAAGCACACCCACAACTTTGTAGGTAGCCAATCATACCGAGCGTACAGACCGCAAACGACAGCCGTACCACGCAACGCGTATGTTTATTGGGAGTACCATTCGCTGATCTATTCACTGCGTTTGTTAAAAGTGGTAGATAAGAAGCATTGTATTTTGTACAAAAATAACAATGTCGTTCTGCTCCATCAATCCAAATGTAACATAATAAAGAAACCAATAATTTTTTATTCATTGTTTTTATAGACAAATACAAGAAAATTCCTTCACTTGAATATTGTATATGATTCCTTCCTTGAAAAAGTTATTATTTTTGCTTCGGTTTTTGCATGTTATCCCCGAACAACACGACAATTTAACAAAGTTTCACTTACGCGATCTAATCTCAACTGATGTTATAAAACGGCAATTTTTTACGGATGGCCCAAATTGGGCATGTCGCGGTGGTGCGGTTACGCCCCGTACCACTTCTCCTTATTTCCCATTTCTGTGGCGTATATAGTCGGACTAACCCACTTTGATCCGTTCGATTTAGGGTAATATTATTAATCGATAAACATAAAAAAAAGGCTATTAAGGTATAATTTACAGAAGAGGATGCTGCAGCTTGCACATCCTCCTGTGTTAATAACGGCACGTTTGGCGGAGTGGTTAGTTGCTGGATTACTGCGTTACGTATCGCGGGTTCGATCCCCGCACGAAGCGAATATTTATATCTTCATCTTCTTTCGTGTGGTAAGTGGCCAACCTTGTGTCAGATTGTTCAAGCCGCCCCAAGGTCTCCGACTTGGCTTAACGACTGCCTTCTAATGACAATAGCCGGGACCGATGATTTTTTACGTGCCCTCCAAGACTCTGAGTTAAAATACCACAGTGCGGTCACCCATCTGTAGACTGACCGCGCCAAGCGTTGCTTAACCTCGTCGATCAGTGATCCGCGGTTTTGTTTTTACTTCTGTTAGACAACATTATTTATGTTATATTTAGCCAAACTAAACGATCTAAGATGAATGACTCATTTACAGGTTAAATATGCAAACTGCTAAAAGATTATATCATCATTTCGTATAATTATCACATTTATGTTAATTGCGTGAATTTTTATGTTTTTAATTAAAATTCCACTAATATAAAGTCAAGGATTTCCAGATGGTCGTGATTCGTCTGGATTCTCCCGACATTTCATATCATGACCAGACTTCCGAAAAATTACGGAATCTCTCGATAAACAGCTTATTGTAATGTTTTATGTACAACTTATAAGCATGGTAGGTGCAGTGGCTACCCAGCGCTGCAGAACCAAAATTCACGGTCTGCAGCGCAGAGTGGCTATCCGGATCGCACGACGATACCGAACAGTGTCCTACGAGGCGGCAACTCTCTTGGCGCGTTTTCCGCCTTTCAACATCCTGGCGGAGATTGATGCGTGGGTCTACGATCAGACACGCTCTCTCCGTCAGAGCGGCGAAGACGCGCCTCCAGGGGCGTTGGAGAGGCTGAGGCGGCTAGCTCGGCGGCATGCACTTAGAAAGTGGCGTCACCGCCTGCGGATGCAGTACGCGACCAAGCGCGTCGTGGAGGCGGTCCTGCCGCTCTTTGGAACCAGGCTCAAAAGGAGCGAGCGCGTCACCTACCGCCTGACGCAGGTGCTCACCGGGCACGGTTGTTTCGGTGCGTTCCTGCACAGGATAGGACGTGAGTCCACGGCACAATGCCACCATTGTGAAAGCGACGAAGACACCGCGCAGCACACGCTCGAGGCGTGCTCTGCATGGGACGCCGAGCGGCGGATCCTGGTCGATCGGATCGGGCAAGATCTCTCTCTGCCAGCAGTAGTGTCGGCTATGTTGGCAGAGCACGGAAACTGGAATGCAGTGGTCTCCTTCTGTGAAAGCGTCATGGTCCAGAAGGAGACCGCAGAGCGGGATCGGGAGAGGGCCGACCCCGCTCGAAGAAGGAGGAGACGGCGCCGGGGTAACAACCGCCCTGGCGCCTAATTCCGACACGCCTGAAACCCCCTGCCGTTACTGTGAGGCAGGGGACCTCTGGGTTCGCGGGTGCGTAGATTGGGGAATCTGCGTGCCCACACCGAGCGACCCAAGAGAAGACGGTAGCACGCATGTGGTCACGCGCTGCCGTGGGACGCTTTGGGGGATCCTTTACAATCCCCCCGACTGACCGCTATACAGTCACCCTCTCAGGGATGTGCCTATAGGCGTGGCACCAGTGGGCGGCTTTAGTGTGATCATACGAGGACCTGGAGCCTCCCTTTGGTGCCGAAGATGACCGCTCCAGTGGTTTTAGCCGGTAGGAATCCGGCATACCCCTTCGCCCTTCCCCGGGGCGAAGGAAGTTCATGAAGAATTTCCACTGGGCATCAATAAAAAAATAAAAAAAGGTGCAGTGGCTAAGTGATTAGCGATCTTCGCTACGTGTCGCGAGTTCGATCCCCGTACAAAACAAATGTTGGTATGATCTACTAGATAGTTATTTCGGTTCTGGGTGGGGGGTAAGGGCTTTACAGTTATCCGCTCCGAGATGTGCCTAAAGGCGTTGCAGTAGTTGGCGGCTCTAGCGTGATCTTACGAGGACCTGGAGCCCCCTACGGTGCCGAAAATGACCGCTCTGATAGTACCGGAGCGGACTGCTTGCCCCACCACCCTTCTCCGGGGCGGAAGAAGATCGCGACCCATCAAGCGATGGTTCACATTCGAATATTCGTAAAAATTTACATACGTAAATGTCGTAAAAGGCGACGGGGATTAGCCGGAGGATGGGCAGCACCATTAAGCAACTCAAGTGCTATCACTAACCCGGCTGCCAAACGTGGTGATTATGGCAAAACCCCCCAATACCCCACACACACCCGGCCGTCACCGGTCGTTGTGGCGATCTTCCTGTGCCTAAAAGTGGATTTTATCCGGCTGAAATGATGGTATGTACATGTTGGTGCATAAACAATATATTATGTTTAATAAATATATTACTTTGTCCTCTGTGCGCTCCTATATCATTCAACCGATTGATCATATCATTCATCACACACATACAGTTGTCGTTGGCAATTAAGTGTTTCCTTACACCTTGTAAGGAAAAAAATGAAGCAATGCAACAAATTAGCTGGTATTTTATAATATTTGAACTTTAATACGAAAAGAAGCCTATAAAATAAAATGCAATTTTTGTTTTTCCTGACGTTTCTAATACTTTGAAATGTTTGTGACAGGCTTCGCTTCAGTTTTTAAAAGTTTTTTTTATCTACCAGTCAATGATATTATATATTAAAAGGTAACCATGGAGTTTCTAGCCCGTTCTTCTCCATAGGAAAATAGTATTCATAAGTGCCTGCAATGGTTGAAATCAATAAAAATATTTTTAACTGCCGCTTCCTCTTTAGCAATTAATGCTGACATAAATTCAAACTAAAAAATACAATTAAAAAAACATTTGATAGAGTAAGAAATCAATACAAAGATTGCTTTGGATCGGAATATCAATGTACAGTAAATTCTTACAACACATCCGCGCCATTTAATATGGACGCGTAGATGGTTCTCGGTCTACGTATGGACGTAACATATCTATGCTGTGTTAATAATAAAGTCCCAAATTTCATATCTCACTAAAAACATTAAGGCACTGTGTGTGATTTACAGAAAGCAATGTCTTAGGTATTTGCGATTAATACGCATTATAATAAAACACTTTTAAACGGATTACATCTCGTATATTATAGATTTTTGTTTTTCCTGACGTTTCGAACACTTTGCTGTTCGTGTTCGGGTTTAGTCCGCTTAAAAGTGTTTTATTACAATGATTTTCAGAATTTATTCGATTAGAACACGAATGTTAAATTATAAACATTGGATGAGATTTAATTAACAGTTTCTGTATTATGCAAATGAGTACAATTACATCATAGATTGCAGTTTCGTAAGATACGATTTGTCTGGCAATAAATTTTGCAAATACAAATTCAAACAGATTTCAATTAGGCTTTCAACGGTACTTATGAGCACCACACACGTAACGACTTGTTTGCGTAAATCTGGGTTTGCGCAAACAAATCGTGTGTGGGAAGAATTTTCCCAAATTGTTTCGCGCTCGACTGCCTGCAGCATATTGTGAATTTTGTGCACGGATTAATGCACAGCCACGGCTCGAAACAGTTTTTATTAATTTTATAGCTTTAGTTTATGATAGTTGTATTTCTAGCACATTTAGTTCTTCTGTACATAACAACACGAAACATTTATTTTATTTATTACTTCTTACCTACATACTACTTTCACTATTGTTATTTGCTACACGTTGGTATTTTTATTTATCCGTGTTCTTTAAAAACTGATTTACATCCGTAACACGTCACTACTTAAGGTCCAGTTGAAAACCAGCGCCAGGCACTAGTGGTCTGGCATTTTTGCTGAACTGGGCCTGTTTGGCGCAGCTGTGGGCACTCAAAAATGTTCTCCTTGTGTTTTTATTGTAAAAAAAAAACAGTTTATGTGTACCACATTGTCTGTGTCAAATAAATTTATGTTATTTCTTTCTTTCAATTTTGAAAAATCGTTCAGTTTTTCGATTCCGAGGTCGGTCCGATTTGCGTTAATAAAAATTTGTTCGAATCTCAAGTCGAAAGTAGTGTTGCCAATTCAGTGGGTTTGGCTCTATATCTAAGGAAAATAAGACAACCAGAACGATTTTATATCTCTTTTTAACGACAGTAATTTTTTGCGACTGAACGATTTTCTGAGTGCAGAATCTCTGGAGTCAAAATGAATTAAAGTTTTCTTTCAATGTATTTATGATTAGTACCAACGCAGGAATGATAATCGTTGCAAACAAGTTTGTTCCGTCTGTGGGCACTAGGTCTAAGAGCAGGCAAGAAACTCCATAAACATCCATAAAGTTTAACTGCTCTTATTTTATTAAAAAAATAAAGATTATTGCAATGTTTCTAAATCTTAATTTCTTTTGTTTTAATCATATTTATGTAGGCATACGAATACGTAGATGGAACCTGTTTGCATATTCCGTGGTAGCCGTGCTAATAACTGAGTCAAGGCCACGCGAATACCGAGGTTTTCGCATATTATCATGACATCAACAAACAAAAATGTGGGCGTATCTTGTATGACGTTATGTCTGCTGCGTTCCTGGTTTTGCAACTTGTTGCTTTTTTTTTTTTTTTATAACTTTGCCCCACACTAAGATTTCTCCTGTGTCGTGGGTGCGTTTACAGACATAAATTCCACACAGAAACACCAGACCCGGAACAAATACCTGCAGATCATACAAATATTTGTTCCGTGCGGGAATCGAACCCGCGACCAGGAGCGCAGCAGCCGACTGTATCAGCCACTGCACCAAACGTGCCGTCAAATTTTTTATATGATATATAAAATTTTATTTATACGGGTTTACTCGTTTATTTTAGATCTTTGATGCGAAACATCTAATGGCGCGTTTATACTGGGGTAAAGCGCCTGAGCGCTCCATACTCGCCACTTTACTTGTGTGTATCAGTGCATAGGCGTCGTTGCTTCTATATCTATACTAATATAATAAAGCTGGAAGAGTTTACACGTGCTAACATTAGTGTACTCCAGTTTGAGGGGCACTGTAACTAGTGAAATTACTGGGCTTAAGCTAACATGGTTTTATGTAAAGTGTCATTGGATATAGTATAGACACTAAATAACTAATGTCTCGAGGTGTCGAGCGCGTGTGGTGCCGCGCAGGACTAGTCATCACTAGTCGAATGACCAGCGCATTTTGTCACAATTTGCATTAAAAAACCTTCAAGATCATGTCGACCAACATGTCATGACAAATTAGAATATTTTTTTTTGCATTAATTGATAGTCCAATTATTGAGGAAGGTTAAAAGCTATTTAACATCACGCTACGATCCTTAGGAGCCGAGCAAAAAGAAAATAAGTCTGAAAGAACGCTCAGTGAAAACAAAATAATAGTAGCGCAGGCGGGCGAAGCGATATGGTGGGTCGGGGGCCGAAGTCTGCCCGACGAGAACCGAGCTTTACCGAGAAGAGCCGAACTGTGCATGCCTGTCAAATGTCTATTCCCAAGTACTCTAAAATAATGTATTAATAATCTAATTTCTTTTAAATTAAACGGCAAGCGAAACCGCGGGTCACAGCGAGTTGCCTCAAATTTCTCATTTTAATTTTAGGAATAATTTCCGACATTATTAATTTCATATTTCTGTACATTATTAATTTATTATTAACGTAATATTGATGAACTGTGACTTAATAGATTATTAAAATCCAATGTTATTATTGTGTATTATTCATTTATGTAATGGCCTTTATTATAAGTTTAAGTGACTTTTTTATTTCTTTTAAGAACTGATCAATCCATCAAATTTTATAATGAATGCTAGCTTTATTTAATCAATATTTGCATGCCGCCAGTTCTTGGTGAAACATGAAGAACAAACTCCTCTATTGACTGTAACATCCTATAAACCATGTTTCTAGCAAATAAACTTCTAAATTACTAACTTCTTCTACTATTACTATAGGTACTACGTTCACCGCTTTCATCCTTTGCCTCCCCCAAAGATCACCACAACCACCGATATGGATGGGTTGTGGGCTCATTGGGGGGTCTTGCCATAATCGCCACGCTTGGCAGGTGGGTTGGCGATCGCAGTTGAGTTGTTAAAGTACTCGAAGGACGCTGCTGCCCATCCTCCGTCTAATTCCTTAGTCGACTTTTACGACACCCATGGGAAAAGATGGGGTGGTGGCATTCTGAGCCGGCACCACACGGTTATCCGCTAGGCTTTCTGCGCTACGGGTTGCGGGTTTAACCGTACGGAATGATATTTTTAAGGGTTTGTTGGTCTGTAAACTGTACCCGTAAACATACGAATGCAGGGCATAGTAAAAAAAACCGAACAAGTGCGGGTTGCGCGCGGAGAGGATTCCGTACGGTGAATATGTTATTTACCATGTTTTTTTATTTTAAATCTGACCCAGATTTTGTTTGGCGTACCTAAAAATGATTGTATGGATACAGTTATCAAAACTTTATTCTTAATTTTTCTGTATTACCCCCAAAAGTGAACCCCATACTTATTCCAAATTCATTTATTTACATTTACACGTTATTTTGACGTTACACGTCCGTGGTTGGGTCGCAGAAATCCATATGTGTACCAAATTTCAACATAATTGGTTTAGTAGATTCTCAGCAAATTGGCTGTGACAGACGGATAGACAGACACACGACTGATTCTATAAGGAATCCACAGTTTTTTCCGCTGGACATTCGGAACCCAAAGAATGTCTCCAACCGTTTACACGATCATCATTTGAACAGTCAAAAGTACACTGCTGTACTTTTTTTTTTGTTGGGCTTCTCGCCTACATTTCAGGGAAATGTGGTTGCTTAACCGGTCAACTGCTAAAAAGGCCTCCCCCATATATATATAGCTTGCCATAATTGTGTCGGATTTTGGAGGGAATTTGCCAATACGCACCACGCTTGGCAGGCCGACAGAAATGCCAATGAATTCAAATGAATCAATTGAATAAAAAGTCAATAAGTAGGTACAATAAAGTGTTTGAGTCAAATAATGGGGCCACATGAATTTCAACTCATGATGAATCGATATTGTTCATCATTTCGGCCGAATGAAGTCCACTGCTGTACACAGGCCTCCCCCAAAGATCACTACAGCTACCGACATCGTGTGTTATGCGCTCATTGGGGGGTTTTGCCATAATCGCCACGCTTGGCAGGCGGGTTGGCGATCGCAGTTGAGTTCGGCTAATCCCTTAGTTGACTTTTACGACACCCACGGGAGGAGATGGGGTGGTGGTATTCTGAGCCGGCACCACACGGCATTGTTCACGATATTGTTCAGGAAGACATATTGAGCATTATTAGACGTGGAGTTCGCCGTCCAGACTAAGAGTATAGCACCGCTACATATCCTCCCGTGGAAGCCGTAAAAGGCGACTAAAGACTTACTTCTTCTATATTCGTTCACCAGCCCGCCTGCCAAGCATGTTTTTTTTTTAAACTTTGCCCCACACTAGTACTAGACCTGCAGATCGTACAAATATTTGTTCCGTGCGGGAATCGAACCCACGACCCAGTGCGCAGCAGCCGACTGTATCAGCCACTGATAGGTAGGTACTGGCAAATTCCTCCCAAAGTGACCACACATGGGGGAGCTGTTGGCTGACATGATGATATACACTTTTTATGCATGAAAATATCCTCAAATACTTATTAATGCCGAGTTTAGCACCAGACGGCTAATACATTGCAAACAGATTACGAAATAAGACCCCAATCTTTAGATGCATCACACCCTTACATTGTTCACACTGACTCATCTCGCAATAAACACAATTACAAAACCCCTTGTACTTTGGTATAGAGGTCAGAATTGTTTGGCCAAAATTGTGTCCAGTTATGACCGTTTGAATATAACGTGATACTGATTATGCACTCACATTGGATCAAAAATATCTTATGATGCGGCCGACCAAGAATTTCGGTTGTATTATCGTCGAAAATGTATGTGGGCTGCTCCAAGTTGTAATTAAGAAATTAAAATATTAATATCACTTTACGTTAAATGGTTTTTAACAGTGATTAGAATGTTGTCACTTATATGCATATACAGGAAGTAACTTCGCCCGCGTCTTTTTGATATTATATGTGTTTATTTCACGAACTAGTTTATGGTCGCGCTATAGCGCTCATCATCATCATCATATCAGCCAAGGGATGTCCACTGCTGAACAGAGGCCTCCTCGACATATTTCCACAAAAAGTGGTTACATGCCCAGGCGCATCCAACGGCTACCAGCGACCTTCATCAGGTCATCAGTCCAACTCGTTGGAGGTCATCCCACGCTGCGTTTTCCCAATTATCGCCCTATTTAGTTATTTATATCTATTTATATGGTCCGTGTGGTGTTTGGATTAAGTAGGATTAAGAATATAGCACCACTCCATCTCCTCCCGCGGATGTCCTAAAAGGTGACTAAGGGAGTCTAAACCAAAGCAGCAGCGTCCCTTCTGTACAACAGCATCATTCTGCGCTCACCTACCCGCCTGCCTAGCATGGTGAGTATTGGCGGATCCCCCCCAAAATGACGACACACGGCATATAGCCAGTCGTTTATGGGGGAGGCCTTTGTTGAACAGTCGATGGCTTTTGGCTGATATGATGATCAGGAAAGGAGAGGTCATGCGCTGGAGCAGGGTGCTTACTCTCCAGAGACATGAGTGTTTCTGGGAAGTATGGCGCAACCACATCGTAACTTAAAAGTATCCTGGCAGCTCCTTTAATATTAATAATAACTCGGAATTGAGTTTTATACCAGCAAAACCTTTAAGTGATAGCGAGATAAGCTTAAAGTCTTAATGGAAATTCATAACCTATGTTCTATTTCACGACATAATCCCTTTCTATGCCAAATTTCATCAGAATCCGTTCCACCGTTAGACCATGATGGAGCTTCTAACATTCAAACTAATTTACAAAGTTTCACATTTATAACAGTATGTTTGACAGATTGAGGAAGGTACAGATCGAAACAATATTTTAGCCCCAATTATTTTCAAGAATTGAATTTAAAGCAATTACAGTCCATGATTCATCTCGATTCCAAGAGATGGAATCTGACGCGTTCTGTAATTAAAATAGGGTATAAATACATAGTAAATTAGTAAAAATATGGTGCCCCGAGAGCGTCTGTCTGTATGTAAAGGACATTGTTAAAAATGTATCAACACGCATTCGACATATACTATCATATCTAGTTTTTTTTAAATACTTAAATATCAGTTATTACAATCCAACGGACACTTCATAATCTCATAAAGATTTTTAAAACTGGTATCACGACTTTATTTTCGATCTTATTCCCGGCGCCATATTTGGACGAATACAATATTTAACGCATTCAGCGTTTGATCTATAGACGATATTTTTGGTGCATCCCGCATTTCGCTCCAAAGCGATAAAACCACTGTCTCGATAATTGGGCGAGGTTTTTTTTTCTTATTTTTATATGGCAATTGTATAACATTTTGCCAGTGTCAAGTTAAGGTGGGCGAGGTAATCGGTGACACTAAATACAATAAATTGACATTGGTGCCATAAACTAAAATTGGCATTGGTTTTCCTTTACCTCTGGAAATCCTTACCAATTTCGCCTCGAAAAATTAAAACGTTCGTGACTCCATATTCTGATTAAGCAGGCAGATGCAGATATCGCCCGATAGTAATAGGTATAGGTAATATAGTAGTAAAATACATACACTAACTGAACACAAATAAAACAAAATAATCGACCACACTAGCCAATAGTCAGACAAATAATTTAAATTCGTAAAATGCTTTTGGACTTTTTAGACTACATCTGGCAAATATAATGGAATGAAGTGCTTAAAGGTAAAACCTAGGTCATTTTAATCTATTTTCTATATTGTTTTAGCGTTTGTTAAAGATTTTTTTCTAATGTGACGTATGTGTGATGAATCGTGTTAGATGTCTAATATTATAACCTCAAAATTCGAAAATTATTTGTATACTGAACCATTCCTAGGAGTGTCCGTTACTTTAATTAAATTTCAGTCGAATGCAGTCGTCATTTAGAACACAGAAAGTAATTTTACGTGTCTGTTGGTTCTGAGGCTGTATGACCGCAGAACAATGTCATTTAAGCGGCAATAGCCGAATTATGCCTATGGTGTCGAACTGCCTGACCGTAGCGCTGCCAGATGCTCGGGATTCTACTGGATTCTCCCGACATTTCATATGATAGGTATCCAGACTCACATCAAGATCACGCTGTCAAAATCTCTCGACTAACAGCTGCTTATCGTAAAGTTTCATATGCACAACATCACATCAAATTGGCGTATTCGGTAAATACAAATGCAAATTACGTAGCCGTGTAAAAGGTTTCATTGAGGGAATCTTAATTGATTTAAAAATTGTTAACGATTAAATAATGTTTAGACTTTTTAATTAGGTTACCGATAAAAAAGTATTATATTGGTATTTAAAATTATGTTTTTTCCAGGCAATAATGTGGTGTCAGCTAAGAATAGCACCAACCCATCTCTATCCTGTGGGTGCCGTAAAAGACGGCGAAGGGATAAGTCGGAGGATGGGCAGCAGCGATCTTTAAGTACATTTCCAAATTAACTGCGATCGCCAACCCGCCTGCCAAGCGTGGCGATTTTGGCAAAACCACCCAAGGACCACAAAACACTTACCCAAACTGGTAGTTGTATCTTTGGGAGAGGCCTCTGTCCAGTAGCGGACTTATTTTTTCGGTGAAATGATAATTAATAATGCCAAAATCCCGATATTTTGATCTGGCACCCTTCCCTGTTAAACTAAATATACTAGTATAATAAGTTTATTTCTAGGTTCTAACCTACCACACTATTGACACAGATCTACTCTTAGCGTAGTTTGACGGCACAGTTGGCCGAAATTAATAATCAATCTAATCCGAATTCTTCACAGATTTTGAAATTCATCCGTTGTTGTGTTACGATCAGGGGGGTGAAACTCTCATACAAATAGTGAGTACGAAAAGTTGCATCGAAAGTAGCGCCATCTTCTGCCCACAGTCGGCACATTTCATATTAAGTTTTATTCAAAATATGACTAGATGGCAGTAGTACCTTACCGGAAGTACCCAAAATAAATTTATTTAATGTTATTTTTTTTTGGTAATACGTTCTTAAATTACAATATCTTATCTGTGATATTAAATAAACACGATTTCGTTTATTTAATGTCGACAAACAATAATATTTATTATTAAAATATCATCAGTTCACAAATTGTCAAAGAGAAAAGATACCTACCTACCTTTTACAAGTTTGTAAACTTAATTTAGCTGGTGTTTACGTGTTTGCTATTTGATTAGATTATTTTACGAGTGTGATCATTTTACGTTGAATTTCTTGTAATTTTTGAATAATCTCGCACTGAATTTTATAATCCACGGTATAAAGAAGTGAGTACAACTTGGAATGTAAAATTTTCTTAATATGATAAGAATGACCTAGTTTTGGTAAGCTTATGATTATTATACGAAGAGAATAATAAAAAAACATTGAAACATTTCCCTTGTATCTTTTTTGGAGAACTATTCCAGTTTCCAGAAATTATTAGGTTGGTTAAAATTGCAAACCTTTTTTCAATATATTATATTATGGTCTGCGGCGCAATTTAATCGATCTAGTGATTCTTTCATACAATGAACAAATTTTATTAAAAATACTTCTGGAGAGGCACGCCAACTGCAGGATTTTTTCGGTACTAAATGAATACGAAGTGCCATCTGGTAGTCAAGGTCGCATATTTGATTATTGTGGTCTTACAGTTGCGCATCTATGTCAGTATTAAGTGTATAGTCTATGGTTACGATCACATTTAACACAAAAAACAGACGAATCCGTAATCTAAAGATTTTGGATTAGATCGATTATTAATTTCTGCCGACTGTGGCTAAGCGAATGACTTACTGCGTTACATGTCGCGGGCTAGATCTCGCACGGAACAAGTACTGTGATATGATCTATGGATAGTATATTATAATAAAACACTTTGAAACGGATTCTATCGCGTATATTTTAGATTTTTGTTTTTCCTGACGTTGGATTATTCCAGGAATTACTGTGTTATTTTGCCATTACAAACACTCACTTACTCGTAATGAAAATTATTTTTTTGATAAAGTTTGGGTTTTTATTTCGTGTGATTGGTACAATTTACAGACAAATCTCGCATGCAACCCTGACTGACAGCGATTTTTGTTTTTTCTGACTGAAACGTCAGGAAAAACAAAATCTAAAATATACGCGATAGAATCCGTTTAAAAGTGTTTTATTATAATATGTAATACTCGCGAAAACCTAAGACATTACTATGGATAGTTATTCCTGGTCAGGGTTGCATGCGAGATTTGTCTGTAAATTGTACCAATCACACGAAATAAAAACCCAAACGTTAACAAAAAAATAATTTTCATTACGAGTAAGTGTGTGTTTGTAATGGCAAAATAACACAGTAATTCCTGGAATGATCCGGGATTTAAGAAGAAGGTATGACTACTCTATATGTATAATGTGTATTACTTCCTTGAAGTTTATGTAAATATACTCTGCTTGTTCCGATCTCAGTCATCACTTTCCTACATATATAAATTTATAATCATGCCTGTGTTCCCGGAACAGGCGGATGTGTGCTGTTTGCCCACAAATTGCAAATTGCTGATGACTGTATTTAAATTCCATGTAATAGAAGGTATTATTGTCGTTTATGTACTATTAATTAACCCGTCGGGTTACTACTGAGAATATCTGCACACACACGGCATAGCCGGCACCACACGGCATCTAAATATTGTATCTTAGGTACTGAAAAAAGGATTTGGAATTGCGTCGGTAAAATCATACTCATATGATATTTTTATGATGGCACTGAAAGGTTTTATAGAAGAAAAAAGGAGATTAACATATGAGAAGATTTAGCACCTTTTGCAGATTAGATCGGGGAGCGTGCATGAGATTTCTCCACGTGTACCTGTGCGTTAGGAGGATAGTCAGTAGATCATTACATACCGCATAGCCTTATCAAGGCTTAGAATCAGGTATGACTTTCAGGAACATTTGAAACTACCTCAAAAAGCAGTCGTTCTATGTTTTGATGTGACCAGAAGATATGATGTGATGCCCTGGTGTGATGAGGATTCAGCTCCCGTGACCACGACAGTTTGCTATATAAATATGATGACGATGATAAAAACTTTACATCGTAAAACGTTTCATTTTGATTTTCGCAGAACTCTGTGTCCAACGTATTGCCTTACACTCATTTCTACATTGTCGACTTTCACTCCTATTGTGCCCTTAAGAATTTATATCGATTTAATATTATTATTATATTTCTAGAGACAAAATTACTAGTTAACTTTGTCGAATTTTTAAAACGTTCAGATTAATAATGAATAGAGACTTGTCACGTGACAGTTTCTAGTTTCTATTCAAATTGAGTGTACCGTTTGATTTTATGCTTACGCTTATGAAAGACGAGTTCCAAGATAGAATTAGCAGTATAATATTCTCACAACTTTTATGTCAGGATCATAAAAGCGTCAGATAAATCTGATATTAATAGCATTGATAGAAAGCAACAGTTACGCCTGACTCAATTGAAAACATACGTTCCACTGTATAGCGCTGGCCCGCAGCAATTTTCATTGCATGGTTGGATCATCCTTACTTATATTTTAAAAATAAGTACTTAAATAGCATAATTTAAAACTGCTTTTAAATCATTCAGGCAGAACATTAAGATATCGGCCGTATGAAAAAAAAAGCCGGTCAAGTGCGAGCTGTACTTGCATGTAGAGGAATCCGAAATTGCCAAAAGAATTTTGTATTATTGGATTCGGTCTTGTACCAATAACTTATGCCAATAACAAACTTAGCATCGTAGTCATCGGGTCATTTCGCAACAATTACGCTAGAGGATAAAAGGAATATTACTGTAGATTGGTATGTAAGTCATTGTTTACCGGTTGTCTTGGAAAATGTTCGACAACAGCGCCCGAGAAGCAGGATCCTCCTCCATCACCACAATGCTCCAGCTCACTCCGCCAGACGGACAATCGAATATTTGTCTATAGAAGGTGCGGAATTACTGAGTCGTTCTTAGAGTCCCAACCTGGCCCCTTGCGATAATTATAAAAAAAATAAAAGATAATCTCAGAGGAATTCGCATTATGAAACCCGAAGATGCCGTGGCTGCGTTCGAAAAAAACGTGGAGGAGGTCTAGGAAGAAAAGACTACGAAAGAGTGGGCTCACTGCTTCAGTCAATGGTTCCATCTCATGCGACGGTGCTTAGAAATGAACTGAGACTACTACGAAAAACAATAAAATATTAACAGGTTCCTACATCATTCCGCTTTTGTTTGTGAACCTTGTACTGTAATATCCGTGTAAATTATATTTTAAATGCCAAAGCTTATTTTAACGCTATTAAGACATTCTCGTGGGTTTGGCCTGCGCTTTGCAGGAAGGGAAAAACTTAAAAACGAAAACAAAAAAATTCGACGTTATGCAACACAATTTTCTTCTGTATGTTATGCATTTCTGATGAAAGTAGATCTTTGGAGTATTGTGGCAAACCCTAGCTTGATCTAAAGGTCATCTACGATTTATGATTGGCCACAGTGCCATAACCTGACAGTTAATTGCCATCTAAAGGTTAACCTAGGTCATCTTGCTATTAAATAGATAGTAATATTTGTGTAGGATGTAGTTGCTTAGAGGCTCTTAGGCGCGGAGGTTTGGTTTATGAACTAGCTTTCTAAGCACTAGGTTGGCGGGTTCACCCCCACCGAGATCCTCTCGTTGTCGACGTGGTGGGGCTTAACTGATTCAATGATCTTTAGTAGAGTTTTTTATTTTTATTTTGTAGAGTTACTCATGCCGACAGGCCCAAAGTGAGGGACTAGACTAAGAGGGATCAATGGCAAAGTCCAATGTGGACTGCCGTGTGGGCTGCTGTGTGGACGGCCCGTCGGATTTATCGGATGATGCCCGTATTGAGTGTCGTGGTTACTTCTCGCGGCTCAGCATAAGGACTGAGGGTCTTGGCTAAATCGCCCGCAGCGAGGAGACAATGTTTATAAAATAATCACCCCGAATCCCAAGTTGGCGTGCGGCGAGGGGATGCGTCGCTGATGGGTAGTTCAGGGGAACCGGGGACCGGCGGCACTCCTGAAAATAATACACTTAACCGGGTACAGGGGGCACTGCTCGGGTGGACCGTTTATTATGCCCGTATGGATTAAGGTGTTACTTCACATCTGAAAGGGGAACATATACCCTTATTTAGTAGGTGATCAAATAATTTTGTAGGTCAAATTCTGGAATTTGCAGTTAAATATATCAAAAGATATACCAATGTAAAAGTGGCGCCGCGCTACATCGGTTTGTGGTGGCATTGTGACTGGTGAGTGAAGGCGGTTAATCTGACTGGTCCCAAATATCGTTCAACTCCCAGATGTCAATGGTGTCGGCGGTGTTTCGCACGCGTAAGCGGACCTGGCCGACTAAGTGTGGAGAGCTGCCAGGGCCACAAAGGATGACGGTCCAGAGCGGGCCTTCTAACATCGCTAGGGAGGAGATGGATGGAGCTGCTGGGACATCCAGCACTCGGGCTGACCAGGAGTTGACCTAACCGGTGGACATCGCGAAGGACATGCAGGCGTGGCTTAAGGCCGATATTAGTGCTTACATCAAAGAACAGTTAGAGGCCGTGGAAAACCTTGCGAATAAGTCCCGCAACCTCAAGGAGGCATTTACCTGCAGCCTCCGAACATGCACATTTTAACTTGTAAGTTTTTAAATGTGATGTTATCAATTGCCTCTCTTTGATCCCTATGTAACAAATAAAAGGTTACAAGATGTATAGATCTACCTTAAAAATCTAGCGTACTCTGTAGATC
Organism: Diloba caeruleocephala; assembly: GCA_947459985.1. Classification (NCBI taxonomy): domain Eukaryota; kingdom Metazoa; phylum Arthropoda; class Insecta; order Lepidoptera; family Noctuidae; genus Diloba; species Diloba caeruleocephala. Next base: position 4,474,761 of record OX381627.1, on the reverse strand, counting down.
TTCCCCTTATAAATCCAAACTGTTTGACGTGCAATATAAAGATATTACGATCTACAGAGGACGATAGATCTACTCTCATTACAACTGTATTGGGGGCTTTGGAGGATGCGCGTGATGCTTTGGGCGTGTTTCGTGATCTATCCAAGCCGTTTGACTGCGTGGACCACCCCACGCTCATTATGAAGCTTAAATACTACGGAATTCAAGGTAGATCTATATATCTGTTAATTTCCTGACTTTGGATTTATTGACATACTATTTATTAAAAAAAACCTTTTATTTATACACTTCTATATTTGTAACATTTAATTAACATACATTTTTGACATTAACATTTTATAATTTATGTGAACATTGATTTAAAAATATTGTATATGACAGACAAACGTGTTTCTGGGGAGGTGGTTGCGCCGTTTCTTCTCCCCAGCTTAAACACTAGGAAGCGGTGAAAACCACACCCAGGCTTATATGGGTGCTGTGTAGTGTTGATTTTCAAAAAGTTTTGAAAGAACTTATTTTGAATAAATTATCATTTCATTCATTCAAAAAAATAGATTTTTTGGTTCATTATGATTGTCATAGTTGGCGCCTTGTTTCACAGAAGCAGCTATTATCATCTTTCCCCCTAGATATTGAGAAATATGTATGGATATATGATAAATAATACGAATAACCTCTAACTCAAATGATGTATATTGCAGAAGTGACATATTCAAAATATATATCGGACTACCTACTACTTATTGACTAATTTATTAATAACATATTATCAAATACCTTACACCTCCACCCTTAAATTAAAACTTAAGTTTTTCCACTTTCCTTAACACTATAGGTATATCCTAAACAACAAAAAGGCACACAATCATTCGACCTGAAATCTTATTACAGGTTTGCGGACTCTTGTGGGACGCGACACTGATGGCGAAGGTTTATAATCGGATATAGCCTGTGCTGGTGACATGGACCGTGGAGGCGTACTGAAATGCTCGTCTATTTCCTGCGCCTCAGGGTGCTTACTCCTATCGGTTCCTCCTCCTCTCTTAATTTCATCCTCTTCCTTACTTTTTGAACCATGTTCAATAGTAGGGATGTTTCTAGAATGACCACTCTCCTGATCGTCAGGTCCCACCCTTGCGTCAATATCCGGACAGGGAACATTAGACATGCGTGACCTACGACGAACCTGATCTATGTGCCTAGTATGTTGTCGACCGTTACTTTCATTGACACAAATACGTGTTCGTTCGGTATGTACTACAGTCCCTTTTTCCCATTTTTGTTGACCTCTGTAGTCCCTGAACCAAACTGGTTCACCTGCCTCGAGTTCGCGCATCCTACCACCAGCGTAATCAGTCTGGCGACGCTGTGCGTCACTTACACGATCGACAACGGTTCTATCCCGTCGTAACAGATCTAATCGCGAACGTAGCGGTCGTTTTTGCAAAATTTGAGCTGGTGATTCTCCCGTCGTACTATGTGTCGTATTCCTATAAGCTAATAAAAATGTCTGTAATGCTGCATCGATATCGACCCCACTTGTGAAAGCCTTTTTGATCGCATTTTTACATGTCTTCACGGCATTTTCTGCTGCGCCATTTGACGCGGGATGATATGCTGGAGAAAACGTTTGTCTTATACCATTAGCCCTTAGAAAGCCTTGGAACTCACCACTCGTAAATGGTGGGCCTTGATCTGATACTACTTCTAAGGGAAGCCCAAACCTAGCAAACAAACTCCTTAATACTTTAACTACTGCACTACCTGTGGTGCGTGTCATATTAAATACTTCTAACCATTTCGATGTCGAATCTATAATAACAAAAAATTTCATTCCATGTAAAGGACCCAGGAAATCGATATGTAACCTTGACCATGGTTGTGTTATGTATGGCCATGGATGCGGCGGCGCGCGAGGTGGCGCCGGCAGCTCGGCCCCGCATGTAGCACAGCTTCGACACAGTTCCTCAATATCAGCATCAATTTTCGGCCACCACACGTAGCTACGAGCGCATGATTTTGTTTTTACTATGCCCATGTGGCTACTATGCAACTGTTTGAGAATTTGGGAACGCAATGACAAGGGAATAATTATTCTATAACCCCACATCAAACAATTACCTTCAGTATAAATTTCATGACGTCTAGTAAAATACGGCCTTAATGTCTCGTTGGTACACTGAGTCGGCCATCCAGATTGAGTGTATAAAAGGACTCTACTCAATACCGTATCAGTAGCAGACGCCTTTCTAACATCAATGTGCGTAACTGGCAAAAAATCCTCTACAAAGTTTAAGTATGTTATTTCAGTTACTGCACTTGGCTGAGTATGTTGTGATGGTAACCTCGATAAGGCATCTGCACTATTTTTAGCTGACGGGACATATTCGATGTCATAATTATATCCTGATAGCAGTACTCCCCATCTCTGCATACGACTGGCGGCCATTACTGGAATACCAGCCTTGCTGCCAAATATACACGTCAATGGTTTATGGTCTGTTCTCAAAGTGAACCGTCTACCATAAACATATTGATGAAACTTCCTAACACCGTACACGATAGCGAGAGCTTCTCTGTCTATTTGTGCATACGCACGCTCGGCCTTAGTAAGCGACCGCGATGCGTAAGCGATGGGACGCTCACCGTGCGGTGTCTCGTGTGAGATAACTGCACCAACCCCTACGCTACTGGCGTCAGTTGTTAGTATCAGCGGCAGATCAGGAGAGTAGTGTGCTAATACTGCACTGGAAGACAACAAAGACTTTACTTTCCTAAATGCCGTTTCGCACTGCTCGTCCCACACGAAACTTATTCCCGACCGTAACAGATTATAAAGCGGCGCCAGAATAAAACTTATGTTCCGAACAAACTTGGCATAATACATTACCATTCCTAAAAATGACCGTAATTCGCTGACGTTTGTAGGGGTGGGAGTGTTACTAATGGCTTTGACCTTATCGGGACACGTATGTACGCCTTCTTGCGAAATTTTATATCCTAAATACGTAACAAACTGTGCAAAGAAACTGCATTTTTCCTTTTTAACCTTTAACCCATTTGATTGCAATATATCGAATACCTTACATAAATTTGTTAAATGTGAACAGGTGTCTCGCCCAGTGATAATTATATCATCCAAAAATACTCCAACATATGGTAAATGAGCGAATAACTGTTCCAGTTTCTTTTGGAATATTGCTGGACTTGACGCAAGGCCATATACCAGTCGGTTATATCGAAATAAACCTTTATGGGTATTAATTACTGTATATTCACGACTGTCATCCAATTCAAATTGTGCGTAGGCCTGGGATATATCAATTTTTGAGAATCGTTGCCCACCATGCAAGCGCGCCAGCAAATCTTCAACCCTAGGCAATGGGTAACGGTCGACATCTAACACTTTGTTCAAAGTTAACTTATAGTCAGCACAAATCCTAATGTTACCGTCCTTCTTGACGACGGGTACGATGGGCGTAGCCCAGTCGGAGCGGTCAACAGGAGTGAGCACGCCATCACGCGTCAGCTGGTCGAGCGCCTGCTCCACAGGCTCGCGAAGTGCGTAGGCAAGCGGCCGCGCGCGCATGTACACCGGCCTCGCTCCCTCACGCAAATGTATGCTGACCTTGCCACCTGTGAATCGGCCCAGTCCATCCGCAAACACCTCACAATATCTGGAACTGAATTCCTTGTAATTAAAATCTCTACAAGATAGATTGTTAACATTACAATCACTCCTACAGACTATTGGTATACTTATACCTAATTCAGTAATCCATTGTCTACCTAACAAAATACTCTTCCCATTATAAATTACATACAAGTTTAAATGTTTATTTTTGTCTCCGTATTTAACAAGAGGTTTCATTACCCCCACTGGCTGAATAGTTTCTCCAGTATAATATCTTAATGACAAGTTACATTTTTCTAATTTTATATCAGCAAAATACTTTCTGTACATGTCATAACTGATACACGATACGGCACTGCCAGTATCACATTCCATTTTTATACACCTGTTAGCAATACATAGTGATATAATAATTGGGGGATAATTTTCTAAGGACAACTGATTAATATTTATTACCTCGTCACTGCCGCCACTACTCAACTCAGCGGTGTCATCAATATAGTTATGACCAATATTATTCACTACTGGACACACTCGTCGCAGATGGCCCGCCTGGTTGCACACTCTGCACACGTAGCGTGCAAACTTGCATGTCCTAGCATCGTGATTCGCGCCACACACTCGACACTGTTGGCGCGGAGTGGCCCCACCTGGACCAGTGGCGGCTACGGTGGCAGATGCACCCGCGTTGTGCCGCCCAGCCGCGATCCGTGATCCGCGACCTATGGGAGTGAAGCGCGCTCTATTGCCTGTCGACGCATGTCCGCTGTCTCGACCCTGTGGCATCGCCGCTTCCAGACTCCTCTGCACCCTCGCAATTGCCTGACATTCTGCTGATACCATATCTCGCCCGCTTTTAGATTCCATCAAGGCTGCATCCTTTTCTGCTGACTCCATACTCAATGCTAAAGTGCAAGCCTTATGGAAATCTAATTTTTCTTCTGCAAACAAACGCTGCCGTATCGATTCACTAGCTAATCCGCATACCAGTTGATCGCGCAAGCCCTCGTTCAACCACTGACCAAATTCACATGATCTAGACATTTTCTTTAACTCTGCAATATAATTAGTTATTTTCTCTCCATTGGTCTGCTTCCTATGATGGAACTTGTAACGTTCCGCCAAAATACTAGGGCGTGGTTGCAGATGTTTTTCCATTATGTCCGTTAAGTTTTTGAATGTTTTGGTGGTTGGTTTATCTGGAGTACAAAGATTTACCAACAGTTCGTATCCCCTTGCTCCCATCACCGTCACTAATGTTGGAACCTTCAACTCCTCACTAATTTTATTAACAATAAAATATTGTTCCATACGTTCCACGTACAACCGCCAATTGTCGCCTTCCACATTGAACTCGGAAATCTTGCCGATCGACATTTTTCGCGTTTACTGTTTATACTCGTCTGCACTAGATTATTTCAAATCCCTTTAACTCGTCGCCACTGAGAAATATGTATGGATATATGATAAATAATACGAATAACCTCTAACTCAAATGATGTATATTGCAGAAGTGACATATTCAAAATATATATCGGACTACCTACTACTTATTGACTAATTTATTAATAACATATTATCAAATACCTTACAGATATCTCGATCTTCAGCTTTCTAAACGTCATTGTATGCAGATAAAGCGGTTTGACGTCAAAAGCACTAGTAGGTTACAGAGTACGTCAAATGCCTTATACGGACAGGCGCCATAATGTCTGTTTTCGTCAACCACAAAAAATAAACACGTAACTGACCACACTACACTTGACCAGTTTTAGATTCAATCGATGAAAATGCCGATCCTGCTCGCGTTTATTTTCATTTTCTAAATATATCTCTTAGCTCAGAGGTGAAGTATCCGCATATAGGTTGAGAATAATTCTGAAATATGGTATAACACAGATGGCGATTGTTGTGTTTATATATTTTTAGAATCTTTTTGATCACAGTTGTAACTGGATTTTGTAGATGTATTTTCAGAAAACCATTACATAGGCACTTTTGAAAACGAAGACTGCAGTTTTAAAAAAAGTTGGTCTAAAACATACAGACGAAGATAAAACATTTTCTTCTTCTCTTAGATTTGGCTTCTGTAGAGTATCTTCCACAATTTCGCCAATGTCAAATATAAGGCAACGTCGTACGGTGTTCAGATTAATAAATCTTTCATCATATATCATCACATCAGCCACAGGACGTCCCCTGCTGAACAAATGCCTCCCCCTTAGATTTCCACAACGAGCGGTTACATGCCGTGCTCATCCAACCACTCCCAGCGACCTTCACCAGGTCGTCTGTCCACCTCGTTGGAGGTCGTCCCACGCTGCGTTTACCGGTGCGCGGTCTCCATTCGAGAACCTTTGTGCCCCAGCGGCCATCAGTTCTACGAGCAATGTGCCCTGCCCATTGCCACTTCAGTTTACTAATCCTTTCAGCTATGTCGACAACTTTAGTTCTTCTACGGATCTCCTCATTTCTGATTCGATCTCGTAGAGAAATACCAAGCATAGCTCTCTCCATAGCTCGCTGAGTGACCTTGAGCTTTCTTATGAGGCCCATTGTGAGTGACCACGCCTCTGTCCCATATGTCATCACTGGTAACACATACTGGTTAAAGACTTGAGGCATTGCGGTATTGTTCACGAAAAAATGTTGCGAAGTTTCCCAAACGCTGCCCAGCCGAGTCGGATTCGACGATTGATCTCTTTCTCGAAGTTGGACCTACCTAACTGGACAGTTTGTCCCAGGTAGACATACTCGTCAACAACTTCGAGAACAGAGCTCCCAACGGATATTGGGATGGGCACGTCACGGGCATTTGACATGACTTTTGTCTTGCCCATGTTCATTTTAAGGCCCACCTGTTGGGAAACTCTGTTGAGATCATCGAGCATTATGCTGAGCTCTTGCCGCGATTCTGCCATGACTACGATGTCATCGGCAAATCGAAGGTGAGTGATATACTCGCCATTGATGTTAATGCCGAATCCTCTCCACTCCAGTAGCTTGAAGGCATCCTCCATTGCAGCGGTGAACAGTTTCGGGGAAATGACGTCCCCCTGCCTCACACCTCTCTGCAATGGAATTGCCTTCATGCTCTGTTCATGTACTCGGACCGACATGGTGGCGTTTTTGTATAAGCACTTCAATGTACCGATAGTCAATCTGGCACCGCTGCATAGATTGCAGCACTTCCCAGGTTTCTATCGAATCGAAGGCTTTTTCATAGTCCACAAACGCCAAGCATAGTGGCAGATTATACTCCTCGGTCTTCTGTATAACCTACCGCAGCTATGGGTGTGGTCTATGGTACTGAAACCTTTTCGGAAACCGGCTTGTTCGGGAGGCTGGAAGTCATCAAACCTGCGCTCGAGACGATTCGTGATGACCCTTGAAAACAGCTTATAAACATGGCTCAGAAGTGAGATGGGTCTATAATTCTTCAATAGAGTGTTATATATACCCTTTTTGAAGAAGAGCACCACCTCACCTGTATCCCACGCTTCCGACGTTGTGCCCTCGAGTAGGACGGAATTGAATAGCTTCTGAAGGACTTTTAGTACCGGTATGCCACCCGCTTTCAGAAGCTCTGTCGTAATTCCGTCCCGACCCGGCGCCTTGTTATTTTTAAGCTGTTTCAAGGCCATCCTAATCTCGTACAGGCTGATGGTCCGGGATATCCTCGGTATAGTGTCGGGTTAGTTTGGCTCGCGGGTCTTTGTCAGAGCAAATAAATCTTTACATATTCATAAAACATTTCTCAACACTGAAAATATCCTAAAAAATATGTCGGCAACGTCGTACGTTTTCGAACATTGTTTCATAAAATATTTTAGACAAGTGTTTAGATATGAAAAGTCATAAACTGCTTGCCAGTGGTAGATATACCTTCATGGCTCGCCGTATTCCAAAAAGTCATTCCTGTGTAATTTATTTTTCCTTTTTCTTTGCAGCCTGCACTCACAGTGGGAGTTCCTGAGAGTTTAAATTGATGCCATTTCATTTTTTTTCGGGGAATTCATCCGCTTGAGTAGTAGATAAACTGTTGTGAACAGAACTGTATCATTGGTTAGAATTATTTATTATTATCGCTTCTTTGTTAAGAAGTGTCACTTTCCAAGAACTCAGACATTTCGTACCTATGCATCATTATCATTTCAGCTGCATAAAGTCCACTGCTGGACACAGGCCTCCCCCAAAGATCACCATAACGACCGGTTTGGTTGCTTTATGTACTTTGGAGGGTTTTGCTATAATCACCACGTTTGACAGGTGGATTGGCGATCGCAAATGAATTATTAATGCATTCGCAGGACGCTCCGGCCCATCCTCCGGCTAACCCCACAGTCGCCTTTTTCGACACCCACGGGAAGAGATCGGTTGGTGCTATTCGTAGCTGGCACCACATGGCACACAGTATTCGTCAACCAATGTATATATAAAAATATTGCAACCATAACATATCGCCAAATAAACTATAAACTGCTGGCATTAAGAGTTAATAGTATGGAATTGCAAGGCAGTACAGTTTTCGGCGTAAACTGCCTAGAAATAAGAGTTCTTCATAAGGCCCCTGATGGGAACAACAGAAGGCTTGACTTCGGATATCTATGGCTCGACTTGTAACAATTACTTTTTTTAAACAAAAGCGTTTTTTTATATTACCTATGTACTATGTCTGTGCTTAAAGTGATCTAATTTTTTTTATTTTTTTTATTGATGTCCAGTTGTAATTCTACATGGAACTTCCTTCACCCCGGGGAAGGGCGAAGGGGTATGCCGGACTCCTACCGGCTAAAACCACTGGGGCGGTCATCTTCGGCACCGAAGGGGGGCTCCAGGTCCTCGTAAAATCACACTAGAGCCGCCCATTGGTGCCACGCCTTTAGGCACATCACGGAGGGGATGACTGTAAAGCGGTCACCCCCTCTAGCGGAGGGAAGGCGACTGTAAAATGGTCGCCCCCCCAAAGTGATCTAACCTAACAACCTAATGACAACAATTTACTTTTAAATCCAAAGTGTCACAGAATTTATTAATAGTAAAAATGTTAGGATTCGGCTACTCTTATATGATTATTTTGTTCTGTCATTAATTACACATGTAGGTATATAATAAGCATATTTGACTCGGTACCTAAACGGACATAAATTTGGAGCATACCTCTGTTTTTAGATCGCTTAAAACTATATTTCGATTCCTATTTATCTACATATTCTTACAAAGAAACTTTACGACTCTGATACAAGAATTGTGAAGGTGGCTGGTGCCAAACTACAAACACTAGAATTCTCTATTAGTAATAATTATAAAAAAAAAATTGCATCGTACATCAAATCTAGAAAGTTTTTTGGCTAGACGCCTGTAACTTCTAGTATTGGCCTAGGTATTTAGGTTGCAAGATCTTATCAAGACTGCCCCATTGCACGCAAACGTATGGTTCCATTTCCCGGGTCGGGCAGTGTTATAGGATTTTTCGTCGAGCGCGGCGTTGGAAATTCGACCTTTTTTAATGAGAATGGCCGAGGGCACAGCAAATAATCAACGGTCTATATAAAGGAGCAACCATACCCATAGAAATCCTTGATCTACTGATGCGTCGCCGACCTAAGGCTTCAGATAGACTGCCTTGTGTTCCGGTAAATTTACTGGCTCTTCCTACCCTTGACCCGAACATAACTAAGCTTTCGCATAGTTGTTATGGCCGGTGAAAGAATAGGACGGACTAGCCCCGGTCGAGCCCTTCGCATAGAACTCTCCAAACACTAATTTAATTTGTAATTTGGATTGAAAAAGATTGGCATTAACATCTATGGTGAGTAAGTATATTACAAACCTTCGATTTGCCGACGACATCATAGTCATCATGGCAGAATCGCTGCAAGTGCTCAGCATAATGCTCGATGATCTCAACAGAGATTCCCAACAATACAACGTTTGGGAATCTCTGTGTCTTTAAATGAACATGGGCAAGACGAAAGTCATGTCAAATGCCAATGTCGTGCCCATCCCAATATCCGTCCTGTTATCGAAGCTGTTGACGAGTATGTCTACCTGGGACAAACTAATTAACTACATTAATTGAATTTAAGAATATTGCTTTTATTGATCTGCCACACATGACATGGTATTAGGGATGTATTATTTTAAGGCTGTGTTAGAACAATGAAGGTGGAAGAAATAAGAAAAATAAACTAGTCATCAGCGAAATGTGGGTTGGGTGTACGTAGGTACGTCTCGATAGCGTAATCAAATGTAATAACCGTTTTGCAATAGCATGGTAATTTTAATGAATAGATAGCTATTTTCAGTAGAATGCGTGGGTGAACGCCTTAGTCTATCATATTAAAAAATTTCAACTATTTCAAGTGTTGTCTGTTTTATATTCGTAGATTTATCTGTGGTGTTTTATTACCTATTGTCTTTGAGTATGTTCAAATACTTTGTCTTTTTATAACGAACCAAACTTTTAAGCTTCAATCGTAAGCCAGAGACCCGGCATATAAAGTTTATAAAGGAAGCTGAACGAAAATTGGATGAAAGTAAGTACACAATAAGTAACAGATCAAACACTGGATTTCGGCACTATATCGTGTAATAATTGTGAAGGCGGCCTGTATTTCCCGTGGTTTCGTCCGAACTGCACCGGCAGCAGTCATGGTAGACTTTTTATTTATACGTTGTTATGGAATGTAAGAAGTCCCGAAATCTAGTGCTTTTAACTCACTTTTATTGGCTTCACTTATGGTGAAGCTTGGAAGTCGATTTTTACCTACTTTTAATTGTCGTATTGATTTGAAACTTTGAAAGTATATGTAATCCGGATGACAATACAATAATTTGGCACCAACGAACTGATCTCGCCATCTCCTCCTGTGGGTGTCGTAAAAGTCGACTAAGGGATTAATCAGAGGATGGGCAGCAGCGTCCTTCGAGTACATTAACAACACAACTGCGATCGCCAACCCGTCTGCCAAGCGTGGCGATTATGGCAAAACCCCCCAACGAGCCCCAACACACCCATATCGGTCGTTGTGGTGTACTTTGGGGGAGGCCTGTGTCCAGCAGTGGATTTCATTCGGCCGAAATGATGAACTGATCTGATGTTGGAGCCAGGAGGTGGATAGTGAAACTCATCAATGGGTAAACTCCTCTAGTTCGAGGTAATTCGGTTGGTTGTAACGAGTCCTGACACATAACACTTGGTGCCGAGGGTCTGATGATAGAGCCGGGAGGTGGATAATGGAACAAAGCGTGTTTTTGGTTATTTCTATAATATATAGTTTAGCAGATTTTATATATCACTGTTTGTATTTGTTGCTTTTATTACTTGTGAAGAAGTTGTGTGTTCGCCAATTAATTTCCAGCCCAAACATTGCTAAATACAAGTGAACTCTCATGTCATATACATAATATCGAGATAGCAATCGATTGGTTTAATTGGCGATTCGCAAAATACAATTGATTTGTCCTGTTCAATGTTAAGCCCACGTTAACATTGTAAATTGTATAATAACTTCAATTTTTCTAGAATCTAGATCAATGTGACTTTTGAGACATATTTGGGCAGGCTAGTTCCCACGTTCATCTAAGAAACGACGTCTGGAGCCATTTTTGAAATAAAACATTTTTGGGCGATGAAACTAAAATTTCAAGGTTAATTCGAGTGCAAAGTTTTATGTGAAACGTTACCTACCGACACAAAAGAACGGGAAGGAGGTACTTGGCCCGAGAGAGTTAAAGAGAGAACTATGTATTGGAAAAAGACAAGGTGTGGGCGCATGCGAGAGCGAGATCGCGGATCGATGTGCTGTACATGCTGTACATATTTCAGCAGTGGGTAATATTTATTGCTAAATAATGTTTATTGATTAATTAATAATTGTTCAGGTATATACTCAACAGTTATTTTAGTGGGTATTGTTTTTGTTAATTCATGTTTATCTTTATATGTTTCTTAGATTTATTAGATAAGGATTCTAAGTACTGTAAAAAGAAACTAAAGCCAAACATCCCTTACTATCTTGTTATTGACCGACGCTGATGCATACGTCATGCTCGTGGACGAGTGCTGTCTGTTGGGACTGGTCAGCATAATACTTGCGTGGTAAATTAATCATAAAATTTAGTAAATATTAAAATCTGGCTTGATTCGTGTAGACTTGATGTAATTTAGATAATTTTCTCTTACATTGTCCTGACATAACCTCAATTTCAAGAACAATGTAGTCATATAACATAAATTATGATTTAAAAAAGTGACCATGAAGTTTCTTTCCCGTTCTTCTCCATAGGAAATGTCCAGCTTGGAACGCAGCAACTAAATAATAATAATAATTTGTTTATTGTCAGGCGATTAAGGCCCACAGTTGTTGCTGAAAACCAGCGCTGCTGGCTTTAGGTTCGTCCGAAGCCACAGCATTATACTGAGCAATGACCAATATTTCTGCGCACATGCGACACACAACTTCGTACATCGTTATTTTTATTTTTATTTGTTGTATACAATTGTAATCTATCTGTTGTTGTTTGGTTGTTGCACAGACTACTTACGGCCAAAATTAATAATCAATAAAAATAATATCATAAATAGCTTCTTACAGGTTGAAATGTATTCAAAATAAATCTGTGCTACAATTTATTTCTATTTATTTTTAATTTTTGTGATGTTTTTATTATATTTACTGTGGAAAAGTCTAGTTTTAAGTCGTGTGTGTCAATTGCCCGTAGAAATGAAACCTTTTTCTTTCTTTCTCTAGTACAAAATACACTTAAATCTTATAAACTAATACATAACAAAACAATAACCTATATAGAAATACAATATAAAATCTTTAAATATTATATACAGACAAAATAATATATAAACACTATACTAGTTTACACGCAGAGCCGGCGTCGTGTGTCGCTCGGTGTCCGGTACACGGCCTCGGAATCGTCGGAACACTACACCTCTTGGTTAGAATTCTTCCAACATTAGGGTGGACAGATGTTCGTGCCGGAACTCTCACCACAAACGATTTGAAATTCACATTGTGACGAGAACGAGAACGAAGAAACGAGAACCGCTCGACCCTCAGTGAGAATTTGGTCTTGACTCAGATGTACTCTACAATCGGACCTTTATAGAGTAATGCAGCCGTGACACGTATAGAAGCGTCGTTTGTACAGCAGGTACCACACTGGTTCCGACAAGTGGGCTTTCTCTTCTTCTCAACCTTGGTAAAGCCCACCTTGTCCCACTGGTCCATATCCGGACCCCGCTATCGTAGATCCCAATGGATGAATTGACCTGCTGATTGCTTTGTTTGTGACGCAGCGGGTTTGTGGGGGCGGTACCAGTAGCGTAAGCACGTTTGGGAGTCAACTTACTTACGCATACTAAAGTATTACCACTAGAAAAGTGATAGACGTGAAGTATGTACTGTGAAGAATTGAACACTATGATGGAGAAGCTCACACATCTGCAACCATCTTTGATCAATCGCTCGTCCCCGCTGCTCCTGCACGACAACGCGCAACACGATACTGTACAGCAGGCGGTCTCCAAGCTACAAGAGCTGGGGTCGGACACTGACTTTTTTTGCAGAATTTGGATAACAACAAAACGGGAAACAAATTGAATACCCGAGAGGCAGTACAAAATGCCTTTAAAGAGTTTATCGCCTCCCATTCATCTGGTTTAGTTGGCAAAGATGCATCGATTGCATTTGTGATTACTTTGAATATATACATAAAAAACATAGAAGATAAATTACTATACTTTATTTCGTACAAAACGGCAATTTCATAGGTAAAGCTAATATTAGAGCCGAAAACGGGATATTTACCATGTTTTTTACTTGTTTCGAGTACCCGATATTTCGGCACTGTTGCAAGCGATGCCATGCTCAAGAATAAATTGAAGGTAATGCGGTTGGGTGTTTCATCATTTCGGCCGAATGAAGTCCACTGCTGACACAGGCCTCCCCCAAAGATCACCACAACGATCGATATGGGTGTGTTGTGAGCACATTGGGGGGTTTGCCATAATCGCCACGCTTGGCAGGCGGGTTGGCGATCGCAGTTGAGTTGTTAATGTACTCGAAGGACGCTGCTGCCCATCCTCCGGCTAATCCTTTAGTCAACTTTTACAAAACCCACGGGAGGAAATGGGGTGGTTACCACCACTGAGCCGGCACCACACGGCTATGGCACGGGTGAGTGTTTAAGAACAGACAAACCGATCCACCCTCTTCCTTGAACATTTTGAGCGATGTGTGGCGCTACCACATCACTTAAGTCTGTCACAACTCGACTTTGTTCCCAACACACTTTTAACGCCACTTTTACATAACTCTCAGGTTATCTCGACAGAACGCCACTATATACTTGTCCCGTTTTCAGTTCTAATAATAGCATTTGCTAAACTTCAGAAAATATTATGAATTACGATGCTGTGTTCAAAGTCAATCGTATCTTCGATTATAAATAAAAGAAAGAAAATTAATAGCTATCTGGTCAGTGCTGTGTTTGAAATGGTTTAACATTATAACCTGTTCAACGCAGACATTGTTTACGACGACCTCTTTGATCTGAAATACGTAAGATTTAATGTTGGAGTCTGTCTGATGGAACGCATTTCTGTTTAATTGATTTATTGTTATGGGTTCTTGTTTCATGTGTCAAATAAATTAGGATGTGCGAACCCTTATAATTGGTATTCTTATTAACGTATTCAAAAGAGTGTTGAATGCGAATGGAAATTCCCTAGGCTGAAAACGTGACAGGATGTGTACTGCGGAGTTTTAATCGGTGGGTTTTAATCATATGAATCCGACATAGCCAGTTGCAATCACTGATCAGTAAACGATGGGTGAGGTTAAGTAACGCTCGGCGCGGTCGGTCCATAGATGGGTGACCGAATAGTAGTAGATATTGAAGTAAGCGTCTTCGTGCTTTGGAGGGCATATAAAATCGTTGGTCCCGCGGGCTGATTAGCTAAAAACAGCAACAGCAGACGCGATAGCAGCTATCGCGCAGCCAAGGATCCACCGGTGGCAAAGCGACAAAAAAATTGGTATTACGTAAGCCATGTCCGCTTGTCGCTACTTGTGGAAGATGCATAGTTATTAGCGCCAGTAGCCACCAGTGGAACTAAAAAGAATGAACGTTTTTAGTTCATTGACTGTCCGACAGAGGCGCGACAGAGATCTTCGCCTGTTTAGTCGCTATCGGCAAATAGGTAATACCAAATTGACGTTTGACAGCGCCGTTGGAGCAATTTACGCCTGTTGCAAAGTGTCTGCGACTTAGGTAGGTAATCATTATAACATCAGCTATCTGTCAGTATAGGTCCCGTCAAAATCGGTTCAGCCGTTTCGGAGATTACCCGGAACAAACAGACAGACAGACGGACAGACGGACAGACAGACAGACAAAAAAGTTAAAGTAGTTTTTTTGTTATATGTAACGTACATACTTTCATATGCATTTAGTTACAAGCTGTTATTTTGACATTGCAAACAGACACTTCAATTTTATTTATTTGTATATATATATATATATATATATATATTCTGTGGCTGTGTGGTGCCGGCTCAGAATACCACCACCCCATCTACTCCCGCGGGTGTCGTAGAAGGCGAGTATGGGATTAGCCGGAGGGTGGGCAGCAGCGTCTTTCGAGTAGATGAACAACTCAACTGCGATCGCAAACCCGCCTGCCAAGCGTTGCGATTATCGGCACACAACATACCCAGACCGCCCGTTGTGAAGATATTTCAGCGGGGGCCTATGTCCAGCAGTGGACTTTATTTGGCTGAAATGAGATAAAATAAATTGAATACGCAAGGTAAAGATACTTCATCAGTTGCAATTTGTTTATCTTTTTTGGTAGAACTCCTTGAAGTTGTCTGGGAAACAATACAAGAAAATCTACGAATCTGAACAAATACTTGCAACATAAATCGATGATAAATATTACCGTTTATAAGTGAATATATCGCCGATCTTATTTCAGTGTTTGTTGACCTTATTTCGTCCAGATGAATGAATCATGTTTTTCAGGGTAGACATGAAATGTTGCAAATAACAAAAAGCTGGTATTGATACAGGGCTTTTAATTTTTTTTATAATCAGATGGGGCCCGTATTCATTTTCGGCTGTACATACGTACCCACTAACCGCTGCAATCTACAGTTATAGCGGAAAGATTCAGCTTTTACCCGCGGCTTCACTTGCAGTGTTCTAAGGAAAAATATGTCATCATCATCATATCAGCCACCGGTCGTCCACTGCTGAACAAAGGCCTCCCCCTTAGATCTCCACAACGAGCGGTCACATGCCGCTCTCATCAAACGACTCCCAGCGACCTTCACCAGGTCGTCTGTCCACCTCGTTGGAGGTCGTCCCACGCTGCGTTTTCCGGTGCGCGGTGTCCATTCGAGAACCTTTTTGCCCCAACGGCCATCAGTTCTACGAGCAATGTGCCCTGCCCATTGCCACTTCAGCTTACTAATCCTTGCAGCTATGTCAATAACTTTAGTTCTTCTACGGATCTCCTCATTTCTGATTCGATCTCGTAGAGAAATACCAAGCATAGCTCTCTCCATAGCTCGCTGAGTGACCATGAGCTTTCTTATGAGGCCCATTGTGAGTGACCACGTCTCTGTTCCATATGTCATCACTGGTAACACACACTGGTTAAAGACTTTCGTCTTTAGGCATTGCGGTATTGTTGACGAAAAGACGTTGCGAAGTTTCCCGAACGCTGCCCAGCCGAGTCGGATTCGACGATTGACCTCTTTCTCGAAGTTGGGCCTACCTAACTGGACAGTTTGTCCCAGGTAGACATACTCGTCAACAACTTCGAGAACAGAGCTCCCAACGGATATTGGGATGGGCACGACATGGGCATTTGACATGACTTTTGTCTTGCCCATGTTCATTTTAAGGCCCACCTGTTGGGAAACCCTGTTGAGATCATCGAGCATTGTGCTGAGCTCTTGCAGCGATTCTGCCATGACTACGATATCGTCGGCAAATCGAAGGTGAGTGATATACTCGCCATTGATGTTAATGCCGAATCCTTTCCACTCCAGCAGCTTGAAAGCATCCTCCATTGCAGCGGTGAACAGTTTCGGGGAAATTACGTCCCCCTGCCTCACACCTCTCTGCAATGGAATTGCCTTCATGCTCTGTTCATGTACTCGGACCGACATGGTGGCGTTTCTGTATAAGCACTTCAACACTTCAATGTACCGATAGTCAATGTGGCACCGCTGCAGAGATTGCAGCACTGCCCAGGTTTCGATCGAATCGAAGGCTTTCTCATAGTCCACAAACGCCAAGCATAGTGGCAGATTATACTCCTCGGTCTTCTGTATAACCTGCCGCAGCGTATGGATGTGGTCTATGGTACTGAAACCTTTTCGAAAACCGGCTTGTTCGGGAGGCTGGAAGTCATCAAACCTGCGCTCGAGACGATTCGTGATGACCCTTGAAAACAGCTTATAAACATGGCAAAATATGTATGTATATATAATGTCAATAAAGCAATAATCCTGGGCAGAGTACAGTGTTAGGATGTCATTATATACTATGGACACAGAACAGAACATTATTTTAGGATGATTCTTTCCTTCCTTTTGCCCTAATTCATCGTATTATTATCATGTTATTGTAATGGACATATGTGTATGCCTGTATTAAAATAAATATTTATCATATGTATAGACTATCTACGTGGTGTCCGGATTAAGAATATTGCACCACTCCATCTCCTACCGTGGATGTCGTAAAAGGTGACTAAGGGGCTTTGAACCAGAGGGATGGGCAGCAGCGTCTCTTCTGTGGAACAGTAGCTATACAGCGCTCAATTTAGCAGTGGAGGTCATTTGGCTGATATGATGGCATGCCGTGTGGTTCCGGCTACGAATAGGACCAACCCATCTCATCCAGTGGGTGTCGTAAAAAGCGACTAAGCGATTACCCGGAGGATGGGCAGCAGCGTCCTTCGCTACCCGCCTTCCAAACGTGGCGATTATGGCAAAACCCTCCAATGAGCACACAACACACCGATGTCGGTCGTTGTGGTGATCTTTGAGGGAGGCCTGTGTCCAGCAGTGGACTTTATTCGGCCGAAATGATGATGTTGACGTGCACATTTTGGGCATTAGACACACGCGAACATACTACATATGGCTGGCCATGGGAAAAGCATGGTTTTTCCAGGTGCAACTAAATATACAGTCAACTAATAAATTAATGAAAATGTATTTGTTTATTGGCCTTTTAAACACCATCGAGGTGTTTTTTTTTTAATTGAACCGTACGACGTTGCCGACATATATTTGCAGATTTTTTCTTTTTTCAGAAATGTTTTTATATATGTACAGATTGATTAATCTGAACACCGTACAACGTTGCCTTATACTTGACATTGGCGAAATTGTGGAAGATACTCTACAGAAGCCATAATCTAAGAGAAGAAGAAGGAGAACACCATAAAGAAAGCTTAAAGGTGTGTCAATTTCTTTCCAGGACATGGTTGCACTAGATCAATTTATCCTAGTCAGTGCATTGAAAAGTCGACATTTTAAAGTATCGATAAAATAAATTTCTGGTCGGCTGAAATTGAATCGCGAGAATTTTCAAAATGAATATGTGTGAACACTGACTCAGCACTGCCACGATTTATTTATACGAAGGACCTCGTTTTGTTTATTAGGTTTCTGGAGCAGGAGTTTTTAAAGATAGCACTGCACAAAGAGCTAACCTATATTTCGTTTAAGATCTTGAGAGGCATGATTCTCTCAACTTTTTTCCGCTTCCAATAAAACAATTAATAATTTATTGAAGGCTCACTTTAGCGAACGCGCTAAGGCCTAATAATTTTAAAACTATGAGCCTTGTATTCCATGTTTTTTTAGCTATTTAGAAAGCAGCGAAGATCTCGGCAATATACATTCAATCCTGTATTGTGCGGCTGTTGCAGCATGTCGTAAAGCTCGTGTCAAATTTCCAAACATTGACACAGCTACACGACCGAAATCTACCATATCGGCTTGGGTTAGACGTCGTATCGAAGAGGCCAGGGTATTCAGCGGTAAGCTGACCTGCTTCAGGAAGGGAAATACACTCCCTAGAGCTATGCGCTTTCTCGGGGTTTGATATAATTTCACGGCAAAATAGTTACCACGCAAATCAATTATCTGCCAAAGGTACCGCATTGGTGGCCAGGGGTGCAATTCCTTAAGCTCAAACATCCATACATTCTTAAATACAGAATCGAAATAGCGGTTTAAAACCAATTTCGGTATTCGCTGAGACATGGTTGAAGCTATTCAAGGACACGTTGCAGAAGGTAAGCCATGAGGACCAGTCTTAGCGAATACCAAATCAAGTTATCGCCATTAATTCAATTTTGTATTCAAGGATGTATGGATGTTTGAGCTTAGAGAATTGCACCCCTGACATATATCTAACATACACAAACAGCCAGACCCTATACAACTATCTGTAGGATATACAAATATTTGTTCCATCTTCTTATCAGCCAAAGGATGTTCACTGCTGAACAAAAGCCTCCTCCATAGATTTCCACAGTTGTATCCTCATTTTAGAGGGAATTTGCCAGTTCTCATTACTTTTGGCAGGTGGGCTGGTGAGCGCAGTTTGGCTACCCTATGGGTCCATCTGGCAAAGAGTTCCTTAGTCGCCTTTCACTACATCCACGGGAGTAGATGCAGTGGCACTATATTAATATAATTACGGACACTACACGAAATACAAAATAAAACAAACACAGAACCGAAAATTATTCTTAATAGAAGAAACTGAGCAAAAACGTGTCAACAAATTTTTTTTTTTACATACAACAGCATATCTACAACTGCAGCTCAGCATCCATGACAGAAAAGAAACTTCTTTGTTTCAGGACACCAACTATAGCACGGATACAATAATTTAGGCATGGGCGAAACATCATAAATAAAATGTTGGAACATTCGATCTTAAAATTTATTTATTATTTACTTAAAGGCCAATCTGCGAACGATTTTCCTCAATTTCAAGGTTGAAGAGAGTATTGGCATACTGTAGAAGTTTTGTCAAACATTCTTCAACTAATAATAAATTATTCTTAACTGTCAACGAATTAGACAAAATATTAGAAGAATGCCTAAAATATTATCAATACATAATCTATGAGAAAGAAGTAGAAGAACTTAAAAAAACCGGAAGAGTTAAGAATAAAAGTTCCCTTATCACGCTTTCACCATTCTTAGATGTTAAGGGCTTGATAAGAGTAGGAGGTCGATTACAAAATGCTTCTATAGCAGAATACACTAAACATCCTATTATAAATACCTAAACCTTTTTTTCACTTTTTTTTTTAGAAAATATTTGTCCCACACTAGGATTTGTCCTGTGTCGTGTGTGCGTTTACAGGCATAAATTCCACACACAACACACCCAGACCCGGAACAACTACCTGCAGATCATACAAATATTTGTTCCGTGCGGGAATCGAACCCACGACCCGGAGCGCAGCAGCCGACTGTATCAGCCACTGCACCAAACGTGCCGTCAAATCTTATCCATCATTACAGCTGAATAATGCCCACTGCTGTACACGACCGGGTGTGTCGTGTGATCATTATGGATTATTTTTGGTTGTTTAATGTACTCGAAGAACGTTGTTGCTCATATAGTCGCCTGTTTTGACACCCACGGGATAGTAATAATAATAAAAACTTTAATTTATAAATGGTGCTGTAGTACAATGTTCTAATTAATTGTGCATAATAAAATAGTAACAAACACAAGTATACTACACTATATGGGTAAAGTACTGTTAGGCTACGGAATAGCCTGTATTAAGGAGAAACAGTGCTGTATCCTTGGGGATGAAAACTAACACGCAAATGCAGTAAGTACTATTCTGTATAGATTATGTGATTAATTTGTAGGCACAAGTTTTTGTGAGTGTACTCATGTGTGTGTTGTGTGAGTGTGTGTGCGTATGTGTATTGTGTGCGTGTGTGTTTAGATGAAGACAAAATCATAGCAATGATATAATGTATGATTCTGTTTCGTCATCGTTTTTGCTGAGGAGAAAAGACCGGACAGCTGCTTTACATTCATGATATGATAAGCTGGATAACGATGAATTGGTATGGCGCTGTTCTTGCTGCTGGCCCACCACAAGGTTAAATCTACTCTATGTTGTGTGTAATTGTGTATTAAGAACTATCAAGTAATCTGTGTATTACTTCCATGAAGTTTAGGCAAATATACTCTGCATGACATTCAAATATACTCTGCATGACATTCGTTACCAGCCTGGTGGCCGCACTGTCTGTAGCTGTTGATGATGATTTACAGCGATGTTTTTTCTTGTAAGTGGAGTTGAGCCTTTTTTCCAGATTAACGGTCATGTGTGGATGAAGTGTTTACGACTCTTTAAATTTTAACGATCTTTTTTTCTTTTCGCGCCAAGCCCCATTTGTTTTGTCGTAAAGTTTTTAAATGCGGTCTCATAAGGTTATGCTTCGTAGAACTGGGGTTCAATTATTTTTCATTTTAATTGAGCCATAGACCTTGAAAATCGGCAGAGCTGTATATAGGCCAAGGAGAAAATCAATAGGATCTCTATATATAGCAACGAAGATATTCAATCAGCTATGAGTTAGTGTCACATATTTCTGCCTCACCTTTCAAAGACTAAAGGCGTGAAGATTGGCGTAATTGATCTTCCTTCTTGTTTCTTTCTGGCTTTCTTGACTTTTTGCTCTTTTGTGTCGCAGGGTCGATGCCCGCAGGCGGCTTGACCGCCTGAGGATGCAGTTCGTGATCAAGCGCGTCGTCGAGGCCGTCTTGACGCACTTCGAAGCCTGGTTCAAGAGAAGCGAGCGCGTCACCTACCACCTGACGCAGGTATGCACCGGAAACTGTTTTTTCGGTGTACATTCATCATAAACTTCCTCCTCCCTGGGGAAGGGCGAAGGGGTATGGAATAGAATAGGATATGCTTTATTGTACACCATTTGGATACATAAGATAATAATTACTGTATAAATATAATGTACAATGGGCGGTCTTATCGCTAATCACGATATTTGCTGGACAACTTTAGGATGTACAAGAAGTTCAGGGAAAATAGATTATGGGGTAGTTCGCGGTGTAAGTATTGATAAAAATATACCTATGTAAATATTTTTAATATTAACTACACAAACAATAGTTTTTATCAACCACTATATATACGTATATAATTAATACTTTATATATTGGCGGCACGGTTGGTGCAGTGTCTGATACAGTCGGCTGCTGCGCTTCGGGTCGTGGGTTCGATTCCCGCACGGAACAAATATTTGTATGATTTTACAGGTAGTTGTTCCGGGTCTGGGTTAAACGCACCCACCACACAGGAGAAACCCTAGTGTGGGGCAAAGTTAAAAAAAAAACTAGATACTGCATAGTGATAATAATGGAATACCGTATGTGAGCTAGAGAAACAGCAAATCCAAAATTATAATTAAATTGATAGATAATTCTTTCTTTTGAGTCTTTAACAAAAAAAACAAGTTTGTTATTCACTGTGCATGCCTTACTGATATGGGCAATGCATTCCTTAACCGTGTAGCCTGAACTGCGAAAGAATTAATGTAAAGTTTTTTGGAATGCATTGGCATCTCGAGCCTCAAGTTCTCCGATGATCTTAAGTACCTTGTGAAGGAAATTAAAACGTTATTTAAGATGATAGAATGCTGTAAAGCAATTATACAATATGTGTATTCCGGTGAAGGCGAATTGGAAGCCACTTGAACTTAGTGCGAAAGTTTGAGACGTGATCATATTTGCGCATACTAAAATTTTTAACCCATTACAAAAAAATTGAAGCCGCTCAAGCTTATCTAGTTGTGCCTCAGTCAGACCAAGATAACTAACATCAGCATAGTCAAGGATTGGTAGGAGGGACTGGGCAAGCGCTCTTTTTGGTGGCAGTTGGTAGAAAATTGCGTGCCCTCTTCAAGGATCCCACTGATGTAAATATTTTGTGACTTAAGTCTTGAAGCTGTAGTCCCCAACATAGATTTTTATCGAGAACTATCCCCAGATTCTTCACCGTATTATTTATGGGTATTGTAGTACCAGCAAAAGTGATCTGGAATCTGGAAGTTAGGGGGTGCCACCAACAATGACTTGGGTCTATGAGGGGTTAAAACTTGCAATCCATAGGCTTATACTCCATTCGGAAATCTGTGCTAAATTTTGGTGACCATTTTAGTAGCTTCTCGTAGCAACGGAGTCTGTGATTATATTTCTAGGTCATCTGCATATCCCCGAGGGGTTACAGTCACCCTCTCAGAGATGTGCCTATGGGCGTGGCACCAGTGGGCGGCTCTAGTGTGATCAAACGTGGACCTGGAGCCTTCCTTAGGTGCCGAAGATGACCGCTCCAGTGGTTTTAGCTGGTAGGAGTCCGGCATACCCCTTCGCCCTTCCCCGAGGCGAAGAAAGTTCATGAAGAATTTCCACAGGGCACAGGGCACCAATAAAAAATAAAAAAAGGGTCGTCTGCATAATGGTGGTAGGATGAGAGAAGTTGAGTAGGAATGAATGAACATATATTAAGAAAAGTAGTGGAGAGAGCACACTACCCTGTGGTACGCCGGTAAGTATTACACCACGAAGAAAACGTGTTTTCAATACAAATACGCAGCCAGCGCAGCGCAAGGGCCTCGGGGGTTGCGGGCGACCGCTGGGATGACAACGGCATGCACGTGGTCACGTCCGTGTGTAGTAGCACAGTGCACAGCGAGACGTCGCACTTCGGTGCGGGACGTGCCTGGGAAGCGGTCTTTTTACAGCTGCCTCCCCTCTGCGAGTGGGGGTAACTGCATTACGGCCATTCCCTCCGTGATGTGCCCAAAGGCGTTGCACCAACTGGCGGCTTTAGTGTGATTTTACAAGGACCTGGACCCCTTCGCTGCCGAAGATGACCGCTCTGGTGGTTTTAGCTGATAGAAGTGCATGCCTCTCTGCCCTTCTCTAGGGCAGAGGTAGTTCAGAATTAATTCACAGGGCGACCAATAAATATACAGGTGTGATCCCCGCACATAACAAATATTTGCACGATAAATATTTGATCGGGTCTGGATGACACAGGAGAATAAAAATGTGGGGCATAGTTATTAAAAAAAAGGTAAAGTAAAGATGTAAAAGAATGTGCATTCACAGGGTTTTTTTTTTCTGTATCAGCCTCTGCAGCAGCTGTGTCGTCATTTGGATTCTAACTACGCCATAAATGCTTTGCTGCGTCTTGGGCATTTGAAAACTGATGTGTGGTTTTACAGATTGCCTTCCTGATGTCCGGCGAGTTCTATTTGAGATATCCACGGACGTTTGAGATTTCGAGGCCCCCAAGGCCCAATGCGATCTATTTTGACCAAAGCCAAAAGTTATGGTCATTCCAAAAGTGAATCGGGGGTGTCCAGAATAACCTCATGCATTCAAACACCTGAATGTGCGTCACATCATTTGGAATATCAAACAAAAGTTGGCGAAACACATTCCTTTGGCTGCGTTCATAAATAGTGACGGACCGCGGACGGTTTGGCAACAAAACGCTGCTCGTTAACCGACATCAGGTGAAACGACATATTTAAGAGCTATTGTAAATGCACTAAATCAATTTTTAGCTCAAGACACCGACGATCTACAGCTTCGGCCGTGTAACATACTGTGTAATCTTTTCAACAATGTCTGTTTTATATTAGGCCATATCACCATATATACTCAACTTATTTCAATGCAATTTACAAAATATATAGACGTGGTATATATCAGTATTAATTTCATTGTGATCGGTTGTGTTGTTTTTGAGATATGATGGTATTAGGTTAAGCTTCAGGTGCAGTCTATTTATTTATTTATTTTATTTAAATAAATAAATAAATGGTTACTCGATAAAATCTGTCTTGGGGTCTACAGCTTCAAGAATTAAGTCGCAAAATATTTACATCAGCGGGATCCTTGAAGAGGTTACGCAATTTTTTTACTGTCATAAAACGGCGCTTGCCCAGTCCCAACTTCTTCTACTAAATAACCATTTCATCTATCCAAATAAATAAAATTGAATGTTTGTAATGTCAAAATAACAGCTTTTTACTAAATGCATATGAAAGTATATATAACAAAAAACCATTATTAATTTTTTGTCTGTCTGTCTGTTTGTTCCGGGTAATCTCCGAAACGGCTGGACCGATTTTGACGGGACTTTCATTGGCAGATAGTTGACGTTATAAGGAATAACTTAGGCTACTTTTATTTTAGGAAAATAATTATGGTTCCGCGCAAAACCAATAAACGCCTTGAAATCCAACATATATATTCTATGTCAAGTGTCTATGTCGAAGTAATCTAAATTTATTTTAAATTAAACATGGGTGAAACCAAGTAGTCATTTAAATAATAAACAAAAACGTAATATCGGGATACTCGTTCTCAATAGGTCATAAGTGCTATCTCCCTCACTGTTATTTCTGAATACTTATTAATGATAAGCTACTAATAACTGGAATTCATTGTTTTGCTGATCAGTGATGACAGCACTGGGATCCCCTTTACTCGAGCCAAGCTTATCTCTCGCGAATACTTCGATAAGCTAGTGAATCTACTGGGCATAAGAGACTAAATAAACACTTTTTTGAATTTTATTTTTATTGGTGCTCAGTGGAAATTCTTCATGAACTTCCTTCGCCCCAGGGAAAGGCGAAGAGGTATGCCGGACTCCTACCGGCTAAAACCACTGGGGCGGTCATCTTCGGCACCTTAAATAAATACCTAATGTCTCGAGGTGATGAGCGCGGTGTGATGCCACGCAGAACTAGTTCTGGGTGGTATTAAAATTGGTATAGGCAGGCGTAAGCGTGACACCCACCATCAAGCGAAAGCTCTTCTCGTCCCTATATTCTAAAAATCTTTATTTTATTGTTATATTTTTGTGTGCCTGTGGATATATAGTAAGGGTGAGATTCAAAAACGAGTCTAAGCGTGAACTTACGCTTCCATCTGTCAAAACGCACTACTTCCGCCCCTAATTTTGACAGATGGAAGCGTAAGTTCACGCTTAGACTCGTTTCT
This sequence comes from Diloba caeruleocephala, assembly GCA_947459985.1. NCBI lineage: Eukaryota > Metazoa > Arthropoda > Insecta > Lepidoptera > Noctuidae > Diloba > Diloba caeruleocephala. The sequence goes on along the minus strand of OX381627.1, from coordinate 4,448,999 downwards.
GAATCTCACCCTAAGAGAAAGGCCTATGTACAGCTGTATACGATATAGGCCGACGATGATGATGTGGCTGTAAAATTATTATTCAATAAATACTATAAGTCCCGGGTAACATTACAATTATTATGGGCAGGCATGACGCTTAACAGCAGGCGAAAGACTTGCTCGTCTCGTCACCACCATCACGTGTATAAAAAGAAGAAGAGTTCTGTACTAGAGTTTTTTTAACTGCATTTCTTTTTTTTTATAACATTCATACCAGCCAAAGGAAATACACTGCTGAACAAATAGAGTAGTATAGAAAGTGTTTATATTGATAAAACATTCACATTTACTAAACGTAATACTTCTGCCAAACTGTATAGCAGTTTGTTGGCAGGCGTAGCTCCCTTCATTATTCTTTTAAAATCTGTAATGTCACACTTTCCGATAGTTTTGTTTTAATTACAATATAAAATTACACTAGCATTTTATTTCTTTACGATATGCTATTTATGTTTGTTAAGTATATAAGATTAGAATATATTTTTACATATTTTGTATGCTGATATTGTTGCGAAAAATATCAAGAAGATACTTAACTATTTTATTTTTAACAAATGTTTTTGTAGCAGAGTTACTTTCTATATCGGATGGTAGGTTATAAAAAAATGTTGGAACTGAATAGTATCAACAGCTTTGTCCATAATAGTTGTTACAAGTGGGCACTTCAAATTGTTTGATGCTTCTATTCCTTTGAGGCCTTACGTGTACTGATTTAACTTTAAATTCATCACTGCAATACTGTTCCAGTGCTAATATCAGCAGCACTCTTTCATGGACTGACAGCACCTTGCACTCCAAGAATAACTCCTCGTAATTACTTCTTTTACAATGGTTTTTTGTATTTTTGTTTACTAAAAGTTTTATAAATCGAATTTGTAACAATTTAATTTTGTCTAAGTAGGTTTTAAATGTATTACCATAGCATGCCAGTCCATAAGAAAGCAGCGAGTCCACCAGCGCATAGTAGATAGTGTACAAAGTGGCCATATCCAGTACAAAGCTAAGGTGGTGGAAGTTCACAAGCACAGACCTCAGTTTGTCACATACGTGTGTTATATGTGTTTTCACCACCTCAATACTTGCACACGCACACAACTTAACTCCGTCGCTATGCAGACACTCATAACTATGCCCACAATGCGCGATCGACTCTTACTTTTTTAAGATACGGCGATCGTATATGCATGCGTTTGGTTTTGTCTATATTAATTAAGATCCCGTTATCATGAGCCCATTTCATTATATTAGTAAAATCCTCTTTTATATTACTTTCAATTGCATTTATATCTTTACCTGCATATACTAGGCATGTATCAGCATACATGTATACGCGACAGTTATGTACTACATTGCACACACTTTTGACATGCATGATGTATCCGACGGGACCAAACACGGAACCGGTCGGCACACCACATGTGGCGTGTCGGGGCTCACAGACGACGCCGTCAACCATCGTTCTTAGTGTCCGGTCTGTGAGGTAGGCATGGAACCATCTATTCAGTGGTCCCGCGATCCCGCACTCTTCCATGGCTTGAAGCAGCTGATGGTGTTCCAAAGTGTCAAATGCTTTTTTGAAATCAATGTAGACCAGCACCACCTGCTTCCTTTGATTCAAACACTGATTGACGTCATCTGTAAACTGTGCCAAAGTCGTTGCCGTGCTCCGCCCTCTCCGAAAACCTTGTTGTGCATTTTTTTTAATATTGTGATGTTCGAGGAAAACACTTATCTGATTCATAACAATTTTTTCAACTATTTTAATTAATACTGACAAAATGGCTATTGACCGACAATTTGAGTTATCAGTGTACTGACCTTGTTTAAAAATAGGTCTTATTAATGCTGTCTTCAATTTTTCGGGATATAATCCCCTTTCAATACATAAGATAATAAGTAAGGCTATTACAGGGCTTAGCTTACATTTTAAAAGTTTCATTTCTTTTACTCTAAATTTTGTCAACCCCTTCAGATTTATCACAAGCCTGTTTCTTTTTCTTTTTGGCTTCTCGCTTACATTTCAAGGGAGATGTGGATGCTTAACCTGACAATCAGCGAAGCTTGAAGAGCCTCTAGCCAAGCTTGAAACTATAACTGCGCCTAAGGGCCTCCCCTGCGGGACACGGACCTTGGCGTAGGGTGTTACTGGGATAACAACAACACAAAGGGACTGGTAGATCAATATTCTAATATTAAAGGGGATCTTTTATTAGTACTCGTTTTTCTTGGCTCTGGCCAGCGCCGGCGCATACAAAGTTCGGGGGGTCAGCCTGTGACGTACGATACGTATAAGTATGACCAGAACCGTCCAGCCAATTGCGAATTGACGCAAATAAATGTCATTTCACCCTAAATGCTCGGACGGTCTAATTTGACACGTATCATCATCATCATCATCATATCAGCCTCCTCCTTAGATTTCCACAACAAGTGGTTACATGCCGCTCTCATTCAACGACTCCCAGCGATCTTCACCAGGTCGTCTGTCCACCTCGTTGGAGGTCGTCCCACGCTGCGTTTTCCGGTGCGCGGTCTTCATTCGAGTAAACACGCGAGCGAAGTGATAGTCGCTTCTAAATGATAAATTACTCGAATGTTACTTTGACACTGGCATTTAAACAGGGCTTCATCGGAACTTATGATGAACGCTGTCATTTCTAATTAAGAAGTGCAGTTTATTTATACGCAGAATTCATTGTGTACCTAATATTGTGTCATGGAGCTCGACAATTGACTGTCAAGGTTTGCAATACAGTATTATTTTATTTTGTCTTTTTATTTCGAGAAATATAGGTACTCATTTATAAAACGATAAGTGGCCCAATCAGACTGTTTATATCCTGTGGGATGTGTACTCGTATTCTTTGGCAAGTTTTAAACGTTGCCCCACACTAGGATTTCTCCTGTGTCGTGGGTGCGTTTACAGACATGAATTCCACACACAATACACCCAGACCCGGAACAACTACCTGTAGATCATACAAATATTAGTTCCGTGCGGGAATCGAACCCACGACCCCCGGCGCAGCAGTCGACTGTATCAGCCACTGCACCAACCGTAGATGAACGCAATATTATGTTTGACAGCTTGCAAGTTACATCCGGAGTAGTTTACTACTCGTATACAGCCTTGTTGCACCTAGGACGAATTTTCAGGTGTTTTTTCCATACCAGTATTGGAATCAGTCACACAAAATAGGACCCGTAATTAAATATAAATATAAACAATTTTGTACCGTCGTGCTTGGCAACTCTGGCAATAATTTTTCCTTTGTAGTGACCAGGTGTTTACGCACTTCGGATTCAGTTTCTACGTCTATCCATTTTTGCTATAGGTTTTTCCAATTGTAGCCCTTGCCAGCATCGGCACCGGATGTAAAGGCGCGCGGTGGCGGGATGCCAGGCAGACCATGCGCATCTGCGCGATCTCCACCGAACACCAGCACACCACTGTACGCCATGAGCACTTGGCTCGCGGCATGGATGTGCTGCAAACCGACGTCATTGCCTCCCGGAACCAGGATGCTTCCTCTTCTGGATCAGCAATGATGACCTCTGGCCAAGCCACGACATTGCCAGCTGCGATGGGCCTCTCTCAATCAAGCTGTGTGAGGGGCTGAGGGCCTAACGCCACAACGGAGGGCTTGGACCTACTAAATTATGCTAATAAATATTGTTGTATTTTAAATCATTAAACAATAAGTTCGTAGGCAGGTTGTAGTTGTTTAACATTATTGTTCTAAAATATTGTCACAGTTGAGTAATGTTGTTATTGTGGTTAATTAATTAAAATAGTGACACAACTTTCTGGAGGTATCTCTAAGTTCTAGTTATTAGTTCCAATTAAACATGACTAACCTCTTCCTAGTTGTGACCACAAGTTATTTGTATCCAGCTGCATCATCGCACGCAGCAATATTTGCTTATAACCTAGAGCCTAGTTTCAGGCTTGAAGGTTTGTGCTCGGAAACATCCTCTGCTGAAAATTGGTTTTCGCCGTACGGGCTACAATGAACGTTGACACTGTTGCTCAAAGCACTACGCGCGCAGACGTGGTTATTTTTCTTTTTTTTCTGAGACGTGGATTGGTTACCGTCGCAGGACGCCTAGCAGATGTCATTATGACATCCGAAAAACGTACATTGCGAGGCTACCACAATTTTTTTTATTAATTGTTGTATTAATTTTGAATAATCGAAATAATATCTACAATTATTTTTATAAGTTTGGTAAGAAAATAATTATTTAGACGTTTTTACAAATACAGCAATGAAAAGAAAAGAAAAAGGAAACCGTAATCAGGGATTACCAAGATTTATTTACGAAAGAGGTTTATGAACATGTAGATAAACCTAAGATTGTGCAACCACCTAAGTTTTATGGTTTACCCAAAGTCCATAAAATCGACGTAACACTACGTCCTATTGTAAGTCAAATCGACTCGCCGACTTACAATCTAGCGAAGTACGTTGCGTCGGTACTGCAACCACTGGCAGGTAAAACATCTTCTTTCGTAAACGACTCACTCACGTCATTTTATTTCAATTATTAGGAGGATCAAACTGGATCCGAATGACATAATGGTGAGCTTTGATGTTGAATCAGTTAAAGAGCGTCTGGAGGTCGCCATAGAGAAGCTGAAGGAAAACAATATCTCTGAGAACTACATTGTTCTGCTTCGTAACTGCCTGGAAGGTAACTACTTCTTGTACCGCGGACAACACCACCTCCAGATAGATAGCGTTGCTATGGGTAGCCCTTAGCACCAACCTTAGCCAATATTTGGATGGAACATTTTGAACATTCATTAGATTTGCAGTCTTCAACGGTATGGTTGTGGAAGCGTTATGTTGACGATATCTTCTGCATAATAAACGGTGGGCAGCAAGAAGTGAAGCAATTAAACCACCATCTAGAACACATACACCCGAAAATAAAGGTTTCCTTTGAGATTGAAGTTGAACGATCTTCTAGCATTCCTCGATGTAAAAAAAATGGCAAAACCAGACGGTTCCCTGGCACACTCGGATTATAGTAAAATAACACATACTGACATATATCTGGACGCCTCATGTCACCACCACCCCTGCCACTTACAGTCCGTTGGCGCATCATTAATTAATCGAGCACATGACCTTTGTGACCCTAAACACCTACAAGCTGAGTTGTCACATATTCAGGAGGTACTGAAACGCAACGGCCATGAAGCGAACAGAAGGCAGCCTAGACGCAGATATCGGAAGGAAGCTGACTTTAATGTCAAAAGACAGCCGGTGTTCCTGTCCTATGTGAAAGAGGTAATGGATAAAATTGGAACAGAACTAAGAAAATACTTAAGTCTGTATATACTCCGTTATCAAATGTAGCGAGACAAGTTAGTATGGCTAAGGACATTATTCCTCTTCAAACACTCGGGTGTACAAAATTTACTGTAGCTATGGTAGTTCTTATATCGGACAGACGAAGTGATCCATCGCGGAAAGAATAAAATAACATATCTCAGCTGTTAAAAATCGTCAATCAAACAAATCAGTGATTGCTAAAAACTTGCTTGAGTCAGGACCAAATCACTGGATTGAGCTTCAGGACCCAAAAATTCTGTCCACCCTGAAAACTGTTCGAGAAGTGATTGAGATTAAAATACATCCAAATTTCAATCGGGAAGATTGATTTAGGTTATCCGCGTCATGGAATCCAGTGATGAAGAAGTGTTCGTGTCGCGATTTATCTTTGTGGATACGTGCCGATACTGTCAGTAGCGTGTTGTGAATGTGAACTGCAAGACGAAGTGAGGGTAGTTGGTAACAACTCCCGCCCATCTCGATGCTGTCAGCCGCTACTCCAGTTTACTCGTGACCACAGTCAATACTAATTATTCGAAATGTCGAGGTTAGTCAAAAAATTATTTTGTAATTGATCTGTGTGCGAATAGCCCCGATATTATCTTAAAATCATGAAAGGAAAGAAAACATCAAAAGGACAGAAACTGGAAAAGAAAAACATCCAATGTGTCTCTATAGGTACCTATACTATATACTCTTTTGTACTCTATCTCACTCACTCACATGGGCAAATAAGCGCTACTCAGCCAATGAGGTGGGTTGTTTCCATTTCTTCCAGATTGAATTACCACTTATCTTTATTTATGCGTTATATTATTATTCCGTTTAATAGTTCAATTACGTTTAAACTTCTAAGGAATTTCATTTGTTTACTGTTTGTCATTAATTCCCTTATGGTTCCAGTTTCTTACTCTTTTTCTGATAGCGTCATATCAAGAATTCGCATACAACTAACGTCCAATTAATTATATAAAATAAGTTGACTTTAGTTTACTTTACAAACACAATTGGTCAAAATTCAAATCATAACCTTACCTTAGGCTATATAGCTAACTGACAAGAACTTTGCGATCGTCTGCTCCGCTAGAGCTAGTCCGCTCTGCTAGAAGGGGTGATCGCTTTACAGTCATCCCCTCCGAGATGTGTCTATACGCGTGGCATCAATGAGGGGCTCTAGTGTGATCTTACGAGCACCTGAAGTCCCCTTCGGTGCCGATGATGACGGCTCCAGTGGTTTTAGCCGGTAGGAGTCCGGCATGCCCCTTCACCCTTCCTCGTGGCGGAGGAAGTTTATGTGGAATTTCCACTGGAGAGCAATAAAAAAAAAGTTAAGAATGTTTATTGCTGGCCTCAGTTGGTTGCAGTCTGCGGGCGGAGGATTGAAGGCAATCCGTTGCCCAACTACAGTCAGCCCAAAGACGGCGGCGTGCCGTGTTCTGCGCACGTAACTATAAGCATCTAGATAATGCATCTAGATAATTCGGCGGCACGGTTGGTGCAGTGGCTGATATAGTCGGCTGCTGCGCTCCGGGTCGTGGGTTCGACTCCCGCACGGAACAAATATTTGGTAGGTAGTTGTTTCGGGTCTGGGTGTATTGTATGTGGAATTCATGTATGTAAACGCACCCACGACACAGGAGAAATCGTAGTGTGGGGAAAAGCTAAAAAAAAAGTCTATGCATCAGCATAATCGCGCCCCCCCGGGACAAGGTCATCACCATCATCATCATCTCAGCCGAAAGGCGTCCACTGCTGGACATAGACCTATATATAGGCTCGAAGATGGCCACAACGGTCGGTCTGGGTTTGCGCTGTGTGTGATGATTCAGGAGTTTTGCTATAGTCACCACGCTTAGCAGGCGAGTTGGCGATCGCAGTTGTGTTGTTGTACTCGCTACCGGCCAGTACCCATTCTCCGCCTAATGCTATCTATCGTCACCTTTTACGACACCCTTGGAAAGAGACTGGGTGGTGGTTCTTAGCTGGCACCACAATGTAGGTCAACGGTGTTCTACACAAGGCGGCGAATGTGCACGAGGATGTGGATTTTAAGCTTTTTTAGGGTTCCGAACGTCCGGAGGAAAAAATGGCGGAACCCTTATAGGACCACTCGTGTGTTTGTCTGTCTGTCACAGCCAATTTGCTCCGAATCTACTTGACCGATTAAGTTGAAATTTGGTACACATATGGATTTCTGGGACTCAAACACGAACAAGTATCGTAAATAAACAAAATTTGAATATTTTAAATTAAATTTAATTAAAGAACAAAATTTACAAACTGTACCGTGACACATATGAAATGAAAGGGCGTATTGTGAGGCTATCAAATGTATTTGTTTTATAATTTTAAAATGTATTGTTTAAGTTATTTTAAAAAAATAGACGAAAATTGACCATTCCCCCAAGTTATCCCCGAAACTACTGTGCCTAAAATTCTGAAAAAAGATAGGTAATAAGCTCTTTGTCTATTTACAGGCAAATCTATAAGAAGTTTATGGTCTTAAGATAACAACATAAATCTTTCAATATAGTGCGTACAAACTTACATTTGCGGTTGGAATGTATTGGAGAACATATTTTTTAACTACAATATTCAATTTGTTATTGGGTTTAAGTTATTGGTACAAGACCGAATCCGACAATAGACAATATATTCAGCAATTTCAGAAGCCTCTCCACGTGAGTTCAACTCGCACTTGTCCGTGTAACTTTTACCTGTAACTGTAACCGTTGTAACTATTACCTGGTGCTTTCACCAGGTCTGATGGACCTGGAGGACACGGAGCGCTCCTATTATTATACACTAGAAATGACATGTCTAGTGTATAATAATAATGTTGAGAAAACAAAATGGGGCCCGGAATTGAGCCTTGAGGCATGCCTATTTTAATATACGACCTAATTAAATGAATTAGATAGTTGGATAGAGAATATATTTACGATTACTTACGAACCCACCACCGTAGGACTATTTATGTTTTTTTAAATATGTGGTCTTAGACCGTTTAAACATACTTTTGGCTGTATTTCGGAAATATAGGAGAATAAATACCTCAAGAGCTCCGAGTAAGACTAAAAACCCAAATCCAACACTAGGATTTCTTTACAGTTTACATACATAAATTCCACGCGCACAAATATTGCCCATGACCGAGCCAGGCCCACTAAGATAATATCCGAGTTACTTAACTCTCAGGAAATCGGTTGCGAAATACATTGCAGTCAATCTGTACGAAAGCTAAACGGGAATCCCTGTAAATGTAAGTTGCTCCCACTTTACTGTCATAAAGAATGTAATACTTTAATAGCAGCGTTGGTGACCTGCTTAGTGAGAATCATAGTTGAGAATATTTTTAGAAGGCGTCAAGCCCCTCAGTTACTCTCTATCTGTTTAACGTCTTAAATTGCAAAAGGTTAAATTACTATAACTATTATGTCGCGTCACCGCTATATTTAGCTTATTTAGCCCTTACAAAGATATTTTTTTTAGAAGATTTCACATGTGTCGTGGACAGGGTACGGACATAAATCTCACATGTACAAACACCCAGACACGAAACAACTATCTGCAGATCGTACAAATATTTGTTCTGTGCGGGGATCGAACCCGCGACACGTAGTGCAGAAAGCTAATCGCTACGCCAATGCGCTAACCGTGCCGTCAGTAGTGTTAGTATGTCTTTATAGTTATATTAGTAACTTGTTAGTTGTCAGGGCCGCCTTTTGCGGTGAAAGCCTCCTCCAAATTACTCTAAATGGTAGAGCCATTTGGAGTAATTTCGAATAATTTGCACTAGTCTTGGCCATAATGTGTGCTACATCGACAATATCATCACTCCATGTCTTGGATACGCCTACCTCGGCTCCTTTTCTTCTATACAATGGGTCCTGGTCCTGCTGTCTGTTGCTCTCTTTATATTGCCAACCCACTTCCATTTTAACGTTTTCCTTTGTTTGTTTCCTGATTAGGTTACTTATATTCTACCTTGTATTCCTTAGTAAAAAAAAATGTATCCCTCGCTTTAACATAATCTTATTTTACTTAGGTATTATTTTTCGAGTGGCCAAGTTAGACATGCATATGCATATGCATTAAGCCAGATGTTGGACATACGTTCTTCGCTTGTGTTTTAAGTTTTGTTAGTAGAGACCCTTTAAATATTTACTTTATAGACCAGTACCTACTTGTCCATGTACTCTTAATTCTTTAATCTATTTCTCTTTCTGCATTCGAATGCCATAAGATGCCCGATATTAATTTATTCTTCGACAGTCGCTGTTTATCGTAATCTTCGGTTTGTCATGTATTTTTAATAATGAGTTTAAGTGTATATGTATGTGGTCTGTCGTGGAATACTTTTTCATGAAGCCCCACTGCTCGATTGGTTGGTTTTCATCGATTTGTTCATGCATATACTGCACTTTGTGTAAATAGGATATCAGGCTGATAGGTCTACAATTTGTTATTAGTATTGGGATCTTGTAAAAAAAGAGCTATTTCTAAGCAAGTTCAAAATTCTAGTAAGTTTTAAAAAACTTGGTAAATGGGTTTTACAATTTTCTTTTTTCCAGCTATGATCATCTCATTTGTTCCACCCGGTGCCGGACTCTTTCCTGTTTTTAATTGTTTTAAATTTTATCTCGGCTTACCCCTATAATTCTTAAAATAGAGTTATTAAAAAATGCGTCACAGAACATTGTCGCGGAGTGCCTCCCCTCTGTGTATTCCTCCGGCTAGTTCTTAAATATGGGGGGCTTTCTCCACGGTAACGAAGTAACGGTGTGCAGATGATGTAAACGAATCAAACACACGGACGTCACGAGAAACAGGTATATTGTTGGTCACAGCTCATCTATTACTATCACTTTACATAGCTATCACTTCATCTTAATGTTTTATTTGAAATATAGCTTACTTAACATATTAAAACTAATTAAAAAAATAAACATTTGTAATATTGCAGACTATTTAAAAACAACAGCTGTGTGTGGAACCACGCGCGTTAAGCATTCTCAATGGAGTTGCCGAAAATATGAAAAACGATTCGACACCACATACTAAATTCGACTTTAAATTGTAATTTAGCAAAGAATGAAGCATGAGGTGGCCAGTGATGATGGAGATAGAAGGTTAGTTTAGTAAGTTTAGTTAAGGGAAGTGATGGAAGAGGTTGATCGAAATAAAGATGAATGACGACTTTGTCACAACATATATTATGCTATGCTATACCAGTTGGCCTTGAAACAAAAGGGTTATGGATCCGACCTTTTGTCTCTGAAATATACATTTTTTTAAATATGTAGCTCACTGTGTATATATACGTTATACAGTTTTTAGTAATCTAATATTAGCTTCTCTTTTCAATTGAATTCAATTGAATCATGTATTCAGTAATTATGTCCTGACAGACACATTTATACATATGAACTGTGAATATGTATCAGACGCCATATATAAATCTGATGTTGCTTTAGCAGTTAGCTTATCTACTCGGTGTTGGCGCCAAGCTCAGTGTATTTTCAACATTCGTGCAGAACGAACGCAACAACCTGTTTAATAATTCCCGCGCGAATTCGAAATTTTAAAGTGAGCGTCTTAAATAAATTTCGATACTGTGTTTTTTTCTTGAGTTCGGATTAAGTCTAGACAATGGGCAGCTGATATTATTTTAATATTTGTTTTATTTTTTTACTTTCATTAATAAGGACTAAAGAAACGAACATTTGTATTGCAGAATTGCATTTTGTTTGTATCATAGGCTGTGTTAGTGTTAAGGTGTCATGGCTTATATGTAAGTATTATATTCCGTATTTTATTTAATATATTCAAGCGTCACTTTGTTTTCAACAGCGTTCATAGCCATGAAATTGGTGTTCGACGTGCATTGAATTTTAATGACCGCATCTCTACGTATTCTTTGTTTATTTGAACTAAATAAAATATTAGTTTCTAACGAAGAAAAAACCTAAAGAGGCGGCAAAATATTTCTAATTCGTTATAAGTGAAAGAAACTTAAGGTTTCTAACTCAGACTTCCATCACTGATAGAGATTGCATATATTGTTGTGTCTTAAATTCTACAAATATAATTTGAAACAAAGTAACAAACATCAAATACCATAACCTCTTTAGGACTATCAAAGCTCGCGTATTAAATAAAAATGCGTATCTAATTGGGCAGATTATACTCGATATCTTCTACAATATGGTAAATAAAAAACATGTTTCCTAAATTGTAAGTTGCTATACGCCATTATTTAAAAAGTCTGAGGTACTTAAATGTAGTCTGTTGCAAACAATTTTGTCTTAATAAAAAATAAAACAATTTATAATTCTTCACATTAAGGTTTTAAGCTCTCACAATATCGAAGTAACTTCTGGGGCCGTGCTTACCATGAACTCTCATTAACAGTCAGTTAAACCGCTGTTAATAATCGGCCCTGTTAATTCGTACAATATCAAAATATAAGACATTTCAGTCGGGCAAACAGTTTATACGCCGAACACTGACAGATGAACAATATAGAGCTTGATACAATAATAAATAATTTGAGGCATCGGGTTTTCATGTTTTTGGGGTTCCGAATGTCCGAAAAAAAACGGCGGATCCCTTATAGGATCACCCGTGTGTCTGTATGTCTGTCCGCCTATCACAACCGCTTTGCTCTGAATCTACTGAACCGATTAAGTTGAAATTTGGTACACATATGGATTTCTGCGATCCAAACATGTATGTGTAACGTAAATAAATGAATTTTAAATATCGGGGTCCTTTTGGGGGGAAATATAGAAATTTCAAAAATAAAGTTTGGAAACTGTCGTGGAATATATGAAATGGAAGGGCTTATTGTGAGGGTTTCTAATGTATTTATTTTATCATTTTAAAATATATAGTTTCAAAGTTATTTAAGAAAATAGACGAAAATTGACCATTCCCATTCCCATCTTATCTCCGAAACTACTGTGCCTAAAATTCAGAAAAAATATAAGTAAATAGCTCTTCACCTATAGATTATAGGAAAACCTATAAGAAGTCTATGGTCTTAAAATAACATGGTAAATCTTTCAATATTGTGCGTACAAACTTACGTTTGCGGTTGTAGTGTATGGGAAAACATGTTTTTAACTACGATGTTAAGTTTGTTCTTGGGATAAGTTATTGGCAAGACCGAATACAACAATAGACAATATATTCAGCAATTTCGGAACCCTTTCCACGCGAGTTCAACTCACACTTGACCGGTTTAATTTTAATTTTAATGAGAGTTTTTTTATCTTCCAGGAAATATAGTGTGTGAAACGGAAATATAAGTAAATTAAATTACCAAAACATTAAATATAGGTCGTGATATTTATATTTTCTTTATCGCTTATAAGGGTTCTCCAACAGAGATATAATTAAATTGCACCTCTTTATCCGCGCCTGATTCGGGATGAGTAGGTATGAAGAGAACTATTTATATTTCATCATTTTCATCATTTCAGCCGAATGAAGTCCACTGCTGGACACAGGCCTCCCGCAAAGATCACCACAACCACCGATATGGGTGTGTTGTGGGCTCATTGGGGGGTTTTGCCATAATCGCCATGCTTGGCAGGCGGGTTGGCGATCGCAGTTGAGTTGTTAATGTACTCGAAGGACGCTGCTGCCCATCCTCCGGCTAATCCCTTAGTCGACTTTTACGAAACCCATGGGAGGAGATGGGATGGTGGCATTCTGAGCCGGCACCACACGGGAATATTTCAGTATAAATAGTTATAAATATAACTATTTATACTGAAATATTTTTATGTAGGTATACGTAAATCTGCAATAGATGCCTAGATCTGAACATTTACAGAATAATAATGTTGTTTTATTTGAATGTCAACTTGTTTCTGTGCCATATGTCATCGCTGGTAAAGTGGTAACACACTCTGGTTAAAGACTTTTGTCTTAAGGCATTGCTGTATTGCCGTGTGGTCCCGGGAACGAATAGCACCAACCCATCTCATCCCTTGGATGTCGTCAAATGAGACTATGGGATTAACCGGAGGATGGGTAGCAGCATCCTTCGAGTACATTAACAACTCAACTGCGATCGCCAACCCGGCTTTTTATTGTAGTGTGGAAATCCTGATGGGCTTCCCAAGTCCCACTTCTTCCTAAGGTGGAGGAACTTGCTGGACTCTTACCGGCCAAAACCAACCAAGCGCCAAGCGTGGCGATTATGGCAAAACCCCAAATGAGCCCACAACACACGGTGTGGATATGGGTGGGGCACATTGCTCGTAAAACTGATGGCCGTTGGGGCAAAAAGCTTCTCGAATGGAGATCGCGCACCGGAAAATGTAGCGTGGGACGACTTCCAACGAGGTGGACAGACGACCTGGTGAAGGTCGCTGGGAAATGTTGGATACGGGCGGCCGGTCGTTGTGGAAATCTATGGGGGAGGCCTTTGTTCAGCAGTGGATGTCCTTTGGCTGATATGATGAACTTATCTCTGTAGAGGTAGGTAGGTACAGACTGCAAAACAGTCAAAGGCGCCCGTTTAATATAATCCGATAGCTCCTTATCTGGCGAAGCGCATATTATTGTAATTTTTATCGGCGACTATATCAGGTACATGAATTTAATTGATCTTACTATATAAATTAATATTCTGAATGTGAACTATTGAATGTTCGAATGCTTGTCTATCAATCGCGCTTAAACGCCTGAGCGGATGTAAGTCAGAGACTGACGGCCGATTACCGAACGCCACTTAATATTAAGTCCCGTTTAATCTATTTGAGACGCCCGTTTTCGGTAGGAGAACGGGCCTCCTTCCAATATGAAAGAAAACATCAATTATATACAAAAAAATACCACGTAGCAGAATAAGATGCGCCATTAAAAATTATACATTTTAAGCTATTAACGAAATTAACATGACAATGACGGTCCGCAACGCATATGTAATAACTTGCCTTGACTTTATGCTAAATATAATCTATTTTAAATGTAACAATGAAATATCCAACGACTGACGACACGGTTGGTGCAGTGGTTGATACAGTCGACTGCTGCGCTCCGGGTCGCGGGTTCGATTCCCGCACGGAATCTATAAATGATCTGCAGGTAGTTGTTCCGGGTCTGGGTGTATTGTGTGTGAAATGTATGTCTGTAAACGCACCCACGACACAGGAGAAATCCTAGATCTTAGAGCCATGGCTTCCCTGGAAACCAAATATATCTGAAGTGATATTTGCATTGTATAGCTGCCATATATATCTTTTATATATAGATGACTAATTTAAATACTTTGTAACGAACAGATTTGTAAAATATGACAAAGAAGACCCTGAGTATCTTTCAGCATTTCTTCTCAGAGGTTGTCATGTAGCGAAATGCCCTCCGTTGTTTCAATATGACGTGTAAAAGTGTCTGCTATGACCTATTTACTGAATAAATGATTCTATTCTATTCTAGAGCGGGGCAACGTATTTTATAAAAAAAAAACTACGGAAATATTATTATTGAAGATTATTTTATTTTATTTTCTTTATATATACGATATTCTACGCTAGTATTTCTCCCATATTGTGGGTACGGAGTCATAATTTACTTTCATAATATCAGTACAACACTGGTCAGAGCCTTTTGTAGTCGACCCACACAGTCCCAAACAGGAAAAATTGCTTGTATTACTGCTGTACTTAAATTATTCTCTACACGGCCTCACATCTACCATTCTTCTTCGTAGAATTTTGATAATTACCTGAAAGTTTCGTGTGGTTCTCGGCAATATATCCCACGACTCATCATGGGTGGGTGTCGTAAAAGGCGATTAAGGGATGATATCAAGAGAATAGGCAGTAACATACTACAATCACCAATCCGCTTGTCTGGCGTGGTGATTATGGCGCTCATTGTACTGATCATGGGGATACCAATGTTCAGCAGTGGACATTTACGGGCATATTCAAATTCGTACTACAACGTCAACCAACAGTTAACGTAAATAGTTCAACGCTATATTTAATCTTTAATCTATATCTATACATAACATACAAATAAATAAAATTGAGGTGTCTGTTTGTATTGCCAAATAACAGCTTTTTACTAAATTCATATGAAAGTATATACGGTACCTACAACAAAAAAGCTATTTAGAATATTTTCGTCTCTCTGTCGGTCTGTCTGCCTGTTTGTTTGTTCCCGCTAATCTCAGAAACGGCTGGCCTGATTTCTTTCTACGGGACTTTCCCTGGTAGATAGCTTAGGCTACTTTTATTTTAGGAAAATAACTAGGGTTCCGCGTAAAACAATTAAAACCCATGAAATCCAATACATATATATATACCCTATGTCAAGTGTTTATGCCGAAGTACTCTAAATTATTTATAAACTATCCAATTTATTTTCAATTAAACGGCGGATGAAACCGCGGTTCCCAGCTAGTATAAAATAAACCAGTCCAATTGACAGGGTGTTAGGAGCATATTCTCTCAATCACGTCAGCCAAAAAACGTCCACTGCTGAACAAAAGACAGTATACACGCCGTGGGTCGTAATTTTGGAGGGAATTTGCCTGTACTCACCACGCTTGGCAGGCGGGTTGGTAACCATATTATGGCTACCAGCTATTCCTAAGAAAAGACGATACTGCTCATTCCTCTTGTTTAGAGTCCCTTAGTCACCTTTTACGGCATCCACGAGAGGAGATGGAGTGGTGCTATGTTCTTGATTCGGAAGTTCGTAAATTAATGATAAGTAATAATTAATGTCATGTTTGTGTATTTCTATTTTATTTTTGTTATTATTGGCCAAAGCTTTGGCCAAAGATTGCTGTGTATTTCTAGTATCTAGAGGGTTCCTTCGAAGTCGGAACAACATGAGTTTTGTATTAAAACACTCACAACCAACACCCTATTGCAAAAGGTTACTAACCGTTTCCCTTCATTGGGTTTAACAACTAGCGCGGAATGATAAGCAGCTGATAATTTTCATTTTCTTCTAGCCCTCACGCGTTGGCAACTCTAGCCTGATAAATTCAATCTGATAAAAAGTACTATAGCACCGAGCAAAATACCAAGATTAACGGTAAACGTGGATTCGAATTCAATATATACCAGCTCTAATTACCAGGCAGTCATTTTATACATGTAAAATTTATCGCATGACCCCCCGATAACTCAGTCAACGTCTATGGCGCATGGTTCAGGAAATGGCGAATGTAACTTAAATCCCACAAAAAGCAAAGCCTTCCTCTTTTGAGAAGTGGTGACGAGCATTATCGCTTGAGACAGATCTACACAGATCAGACAGATGTCTCTATTCGGCCAATCTATTCCTTGAGATCCGCACGCCAAATATTTACGAGTCACTCTTGGCCTTTGGAGCACACAAAGACGGTGCTCGACCACGCCGTCTTTGCACTCCGACATCTCCACTGCCTCTTAAATGCCCGCAGTAAATTATCCTTTAGAAATAAGGCGGGAATTTATGAATATGATATCATGACCCAAACCAGCGTTGTGTTCGCACACGTGGACTCCTACCCACTCCGTAGATAGCAAACCCTTCAAAATCGTTACCAAATCAAAATATATGCGCCAGGTTACGGGAGCACCCTAGTTCCTTCCTAATAAACAATATCACATCGAGTTAAACTTGCCGACCCTCAAGCAGTTCATGAAACAAGCGTCTAAACGGTTCTTCGACTGTAGCCTGCCCACCCCGAATTCCCTGGTGGTTTTGGCCGCCCAATACACACCTTCCCGCAAAACCGCTTGTCACCGCCCGCCCTTCAAATTGTTCGACTGTGGAATGCATTACCCCTTCCTGTGAGACGTGCACAATCGCTGCCCGTTAAAAAAAGTTTGTGAAGTTACATTATCTGTCACATCAATTTGCTATTCCTTACTCAGTCCTCTTCATTATTCTTATTTACGGTTTTATATACACATACAATATTTATTTGTTTATACCATGTACACCTAGACTGTCCATTATCCCTTTTCTATTTTGCAAATCCATCCAAAGGTTGTCTGGAAGAAATCATTATATGCGATAAGACCGCCCATTGTGCATTTACTATTGTGATCTATTGCTTTTCCTTGTTTTTGTTATGTGGTGTACAATAAAATGTATCAAAATAAATATATTAATTAACTGTTGGCCCCCAGATAAACCTGAATACACATATGACATTTGCCCTCACATTAGCGGATATTATTAATATTGTATCAGTACGTATACTGAACGTGCATTGACGAATATATGATTTTAATGAAGTATTTGATAACAAAATAAAAATATATTTATCAGCTTCAACTTCAACTTCAACTCTTATATTATGGCTTATGTAGAGTATCGTCTACAAATTCGCTAATGTCATGCTTTCAATTGTTTTTCATGGCTAATATCAAAATCCATAATTATGATTTGTTCTTTACAGCTATCGAACGTTTTGACAGATGAATTACACTATAAGGCGCCACGATGTAACGAAATACCACTCTATTTTTTCTAATCGCACGCCATTTGGTCTAAACACAAATTGGTCTAGACGAATAAAACGCGAAATTTATGTTCAGTTGCATCGATTTGATATCTAAATCGTATCTCAAATTGACTTCCAAACGCCATGATTTAAATATTGAGAGGTTTTGTTGTAAACTGGGGATTGTAGTTACGGATGGTAATAAAAAGGACGTTTACTCTCTTATTAGTATACTTAAAATACTTTTATGAAATGTTTGTGTGGTGCCGGCTAAGCACCACTCCATCTCTTCCCGTGGGTGTCATAAAAAGTAACTATGGGATTAGCTGGTAGATGGACAGCAGTGTCTTTTGAGCATATTTAAAACCTTACTGTGATCACCAATCCGTTGCCGAGCGTAGCGATTATGGCAAAACCTATCAATCAGTTCACAACACAAACCCGGACTGGTTGTTGTGGCTTTTCGGCTGATGATGATGAAATATGTCGATACCTGTGGGCTTTAAGAAGAGACTTCGGGACTCTTATTGTGGTCTTCAGTAGGTATCTCTACGTATTGTGTTAGAGGCAATTGTCTGTTTTGTTATTGTGTGTATTTTACATTTAATTAGTCTACTTTGTTCGCACATACCTAGCTTATTACTATGTAATAACAAAATTGTAGTATAACTTTTTTTGAAAAGATTATATCCATGGAGTTTCTTGCCGGCTCTTCTCCATAGGACCGACTTTTCCGAACCGTGCACTTAACTTGACTTTTCGTAAGAGCCTATTAGGGCTTATATGAAATAAAAAAAATTGAGTTTGAGTTTTTTGAGTTTGTATCTTAGAGTCCCAAGTTTTCTTCTAAAGCTTACGATCTGTATATGTATCTGTATTATGTTCATCTTTTTTGTAAATACTAACACAAAACTGCGTGACGTTAGATTTATGTGAATAATATGTAAATCAGGCGACGTGGGCGACAGGTGCACTGTTTTATAATTTGAATAAGAATTTTGGTGAGCTCATTTTATGTTACGAGTTTAATTCCATATTTCAATTCCTGTCCTGTCATAAAGAATAACCTCTTGTGCATAAAAGGATAAAACGTTCAAACTCATAAAATATGTTGTTGCATCTTTCATTGCGACGTTTGGTTTTGATAGATAAGGACAAAACGAGTAGTCAGGCGACTGGGACCGCTTCGAAACTGGGATTACGGTCCCAGTTGCCTGACATATTTATTTTCATTTAGGCGACTAGTACCACTCGCGATTTGAGAAAAAGTCTATTGTTTAATCCGAATTCTAGATTAATATAATAATAATGATATTCTAGATAATTCTATACAATTAGAAAAAAAGCAAATACTTTCAAATTTACCCGGATCTGCAGCTATGTATTGTGGACGATGATGATGATGGCATGACAAGATTTGCGTTTCGCGAATCGTTTTTAAATTTGCGTCGCACTGTGTGTAGTCCAAGTCCCAGTCAGTGACTGATTCAAAAAACACTATTGGGCGACTGGGATCGGGGTCTCAGTACCTCGTAGTCCCAGTTGCCCGACTACTCCAAAATATATAAATATATTTTATCCAAACCAATTTGTTTATAAATAAGATGGTTAGTTATTATTAAGGCCTAGCCAATGATTATCAGCCACTTATTGAATATAAACAATTTGTAAAATATTTATATATTTTTAAGAATACTGGTGAACCACTTACATGTTGTTATTCAAACGTCAAAATGAAATGCTAACATGAAGATATATATTTTGGTTTATAAATTCTTAACTTTATGTTTTCTTAATAAATTATAGACGTCTAGTAAAAAAAATAAACGAGTTATTTATTGATTCCTAATAAACAAGACACTGTGAGTTATCGTTTGAAGTTTGTGACGTAGGTATTTCTTGTTGTAAAATGAGGTCACGGTAAAGGGAATAGAGATTTGGGTAGATTATTATGTACCTATTCTAAATCTTAAATAGAATAAAGGAAAGAAAATCTACATACTGGTGGTAGGTGTCTTACTGCAGGGAGAGGGCCGATCCCACTCGAAGAAGGAGGAGACGGCGCCGGGGTAACAACCGCCCTGGCGCCTAATTCCCACACGCCTGAAACCCCCTGCCGCTACAAGGCGGGGGACCTCTGGGTTCGCGGGTGCGTAGATTGGGGAATCTGCGTGCTCACACCAAGCGACCCAAGAGCTACCGTATAGCACGCATGTGGTCACGCGCTGCCGTGGGACGCTTTGGGGGATCCTTTACAATCCCCCCGGGGGGGTGACCGCTTTACAGTCCCCCTCTCCGACATGTGCCTATAGGCGTGGCACCAGTGGGCGGCTCCAGTGTGGAGCCTCCCTTAGGTGCCGAAGATGACCGCCCCAGTGGTTTTAGCCGGTAGGACTCCGGCATACCCCTTCGCCCTTCCCCGGGGCGAAGGAAGTTCATGAATAATTTCCACTGGGCATCAATAAAAAAAGGTACTGCAAGATTGCGGGATAGGTAGAAGTGCGAGTTATTCTGCTGCCAGTTATTCACAGTACAGTGTGCCAGTTAGAAGGGCTAGTGAAATTACTGGGCAAAAGAGACTAAATAACTTCACGTTTCAAGGTGACGCTAGTAGTCCTGGGTCTTGGAGGTCGCGGGAGCGCCGATAGGGCAGTCTCCGTGCTCATACCGAGCGAACCCCGGCGAGAACGGTGCACGTGGTCGCGTGCCACGTGACGCTGGCATGGTGGTAAAGGCGTGGGAATCAATGGGCGACTAGTGTGATCTTACGACGACCTGGTGCCCCCCTTCGGTGCCGAAGATGACCGCTTCAGTGGTTTTAGCCGGTAGGAGATCGGCGAGCTCCTTCGCCCTTCCCCGGGGCGGAAGAAGTTCATGATGAATTTTCACTGGGTACCAATAATAAAAGGTCCTATTGTAATGCTATATGATGAGATGCTAATGATAGTTCTGGGTAGCATTACAATTGGTATAGCCACCTGATATGGGATTATACGTCCACTACTGAAAAAAGTTTCCCGTCATAGATTTCCACAATTGTGCCGTCAGTTTGGGTAAATTTGCCAATACTCACCACGCTTGACAAGCGGGTTGATGAGGACACTATGGCTATTGTTCCACAGAAGAGACGCTGCTGCCTATCCCTCGGGTTTAGAATCCCTTAGTCGCTTTACGACATCCATGGGAGGAGATGGAGTGGTGCTATATTGTTAATCCGGACTGTCACCACCAGTACTGCTACCCAAAAACCAGTTTACGCCAAGCATTGGAGTTCAAACAGCTCGTTTTCCACCAAAAACTAGATTTTTCCTTGATGGATTAAAATAATAGTTTTGAATTTAGGCCTCATTACTCGCGAAGGATAGTGAAAGCTCCAATGAATACCGGTTCTCTAGACGCTTTGATAAAAAGATCAATGAACATTCGCTTAGATACTAACAAGATAACGGCTATTCTACAGTTCTGACTATTATCTTGTATGTTAACCGCTCGTTTAGTTTCCGTGTATCATATCAGACATTTATACATCCACTGCCGAACAAGAACCTCCCCGTAGATTTCTACAATAGTGTCGTGATTTAGTATATTTGCCAATACTCACCACACTTGGCAGGCGGGTTGGTGACCGCACTACGGCTACTGTTACACAGAAGGGACTCTGCTGGGCAGTGGAAGGCCCCGTGCTCCTTCTCGTGTAGCGTCCCTTAGTCGCCTTTTAGGATATCCACGGGGGGAGATGGAGTGATGCTATAGTCTTAATCCGGACACCACACGGACAGTGTAGTTCCCTGCAAAGACCTCTAAGGCGATCAAGGGTTGATATCAGGAGGATTGACAGTAGCATGGTCCCGTGTGCTAGCAAAAATATGTAATAGTATAGCTAGGCGTAGGACGAATCTCTAGGAATAGGTTATCCTTTATCCGTACTATACAGTCGCCCTCAGCGATGTGCCTATAGGCGTGGCATCAGTGGGCGGCTCTAGTGTCTAGATCATACGAGGACCTGTGGTTTTAGCCGGTAGGAGTCCAGCATGCCTCTTCGGCCTTCCCCGGGGCAGAGGACGTTCATGTAGAATTTCCATTGAATCAACAGGAGGAATAGGTTATACTGTTCCAGATGGTCACCCGCAGTTCCATGCTGGTACAATGGCAGGGTACCTGCAAGAACTCTTATATGAGGCAAGGTGCGTTGTGTGGTCGAGGTGTGTTCGGCGAAAGCAGAGCCCGACATATAGCCGACAATAGATTAGATTAGTAAAAATTTATATACTATGATCACTAATCCGTCTGCCAGGCGTTGTGATTATGGCCATATCCCCTATGATCGCTCATTGTAGTGATCATTGGGAAGCACATGTTTAACAATAGGTATTAACTCGCTCATGTATATGTGTGTGTGTACCTCTGGTTTTTTCTGCAACGCGATATACTTAGCATAAATAGTGTGATAGAGTTGGAACACCGGTTTTTCTCAACTCATCATTATCATATCGGCCATTTATACGTCCACTGCTGAACAAAGGCCTCCCCCATTAGATTCCACAACTGTGTCATCATTTTGGGGGTATTACCCAATACTCACCACGCTTGGCAGGCGGGTTGGTGAGCGCAGTGTGGCTACCGGTTCACAAAAGGGACGCTGCTACCCATCCCTTTGGTTTATATTCCCTTAGTCACCTTTTACGACATCCACGGGCGGAGATGGAGTGGTGCTATATTCTTAATCCGGACACCACACGGACTACAACTTTCTCAACTGCAACTCAGCTTATTAATAAGTGTCGAGAACTTTCGTTTTAGGAGGTTTTAAAACGAAACGGCACTTGTTTAAGTATTTTCGAATAACGTTATTATCTTTTGGTCCTCTATAGCCGTACATAAAATACGCTGATATATGTGGAGTTGCCACTATGATTATTCTGCATAGATATGAATATTTTAGTACTTATATAAACTTTTACCTGTAGGAAAAAATAAAATCTGGACTGTAACCCAGTTTTATTTTATTAATATTAAAATAACGGCCATAATTTAGTCTTAATAGCCATTTTTTCATATTCTTCTTTTAAACAACCCATGATCGTATACCTATCGTTGTGTTTTTTATCGGGCAGGTGGCATCGGAAAATGGATGTGTTGTAAGAATTTATTACACATTGATATTCCGATCCAAAGCAATCTTTGTATTGATTTCTTACTCTATCAAATGTATTTTTTAATGTATCTTTTAGTTTGAATTTATGTCAGCATTAATTGCTAAAGCTATATAAAGTTAAAAATATTTTTATAGATTTTAACCATTGCAGGCACTTATGAATACTATTTTTCTATGGAGAAGAACGGGTTAGAAACTCCATGGCTACTATTTTAAAACCATAATATGCCTATATTGTTCTCGAAATGAGGATTATGTAAGGCCAATGTAGAAGAAAATAGTCCATGTAAATAGTCTGCAATGAACATGCAATTGCAATATTTACAATGATATTATTAATATCATTGAATATTTATAAGATGTTCGATTGATTTGTCATGGCACATTAAAGGCTGAGTAATCCCAACAGATGTCACCCGTTGTCCCGTTTATACTACGACGCATGCGTGGTCGTAAACGGGTGCCATCTGTTGGCATATCTGACCGACGCTGATGCATTCATTAGCGTCGGTCAGTTATTGCGTGCTAATCGCTAAAGCCTGTTTTTATTTATCTTTTGAATAATACAATGAATTTAATTGTAAGCTAAGCTAGGCAATCTTGTAATTACTAAAACCTTTAAATGTTTCAAATAATTTTTAAGGAAAGAATCGTTCGCTTTTGAGCATATTTTTAAAGTGAAACTCCTTAGGGCGCGATGAGAGTAAAATTTCAAGGTCTAATTTGAGTGCAACATTTTATGTGTAACGTTTCGTATGTAACGTCGTGTGTAGGCGCATGCGCGTGTATAAAAGGTGCGCTATCTGTTGATCGAAGTCTGTCACGTCATCACGTGTACTGAGTGCAACGGGGTTTGGGTTCCGTATTCAACCACGGAACTCTTTATAGTTTCGCCATCTCCGTCCATCTGTCTGTGCCACTCTCTGTTACAGCCACTTTACTCAGAGACTGCTGGTGCTATGGAGTTGACATTTGGCATGGTTATGCCATGCTTATGACACCGCCAAAGTTATTAAAACAAACAATTCAAAGGTTATTTTAGGCTTACATGTAAAGTAGGGGTGTCTTTTTTCTTTACCGTATCTCACTCTTTAGGTATCGTTGAATACGTATTTAAAAATATGTAATGTATCCCCACCTCCTACAGACTACCTTTAAATCCTTGTCACTTAAGAACTATCCAACATATTAGCAAATATATCGAATTTAAAAGTAAAACTATCACGGATGAGTAGGTAGTAATAATCGACCAACTTAACCATGCAGTTGAGCCTGTAAAACTTCATAGAACTTCAATATAAATGAACTGAAAAGGGCTGATAAGACTCGAAAGAGTTCTGTATAGGTAGCCGCACTTACCATGTTTCTTGCAAATAAACATTTCATTTCATTTCATTTCTTACTACGGAACCCTACCCTGTGCGTGGTCTTACACGCACTTGACCGGTCTTTTACTCTTGTCCGTACCCTTGAATGATGTCCAAGTCCCAACTAATATTATACGCGTGTGTATCGAAATACTCTGATAGAATTAACTATTATACATTTGTATGGAGATTATACTCTATTAGAAACGGATTTACCACCAACAAAACTTTTTGTGCCTTTTATTATAACTCCACGACAAAGTTTGGTTTTAAAAACAAGTGGTTTTTTTTATCTATTATAATTTCACGGCTGTTGATTCTTACCGCGGTTAACAATAAAATAGTTTATTGTTGTTTTATATTTATTCTGTTCAACTTTAGTCATAGCTGGTGTGATGTCATTTTTGAATAATGTGAATTGTTATATAATAAGAGTATGAAAACGAAATATTTTATAATTGTCTTTAGAACTAGTTTTATATTACACATGAGTGCAATAATTATGACAAAACCAGACACAAATAGAAAAGAAAAAAACAATTATTACCGTGACTCATTATCTGGGGCTTATGAACTCGCTTATGAACTATACATCATCATCAGTTACTGAACTAAACTGAATAATGCTCGTTCAGGTGTCACACTAGTCATGGGAGGCTCGTATGAACAGGTATCTACGAATCCTATTCAGTACTCAAATCACCCCTTCTTGCCCTGCAGTGCTTTTCTGTACGAACTCACTTCTGGATTAGCAGTGAAAAGTAGTAATAACAATACGAAACTAGTGATTTCACTGCGGATTCATAAGTGACTTTGCTAGTGAAGCAGACTCACTTATGAATCCGCAGTGAAAAGTAGTAAAAACAGTAAGATATTAGAGAATCAACGAACGCTGCATCCAAATACTTAGGGTCGGCGCATTCATCGTCATTGTCATCGTTTCAGCCGAATGAAGTCCACTGCTAGACAAAAGCCTCCCCCAAAGATCACCACAATGACCCCTTTGGGTGTATTGTGTGCTCATTGGGGGGTTTGCCATAATCGCCACGCTTGGCAGACGGGTTGGATCGCAGATTAGTTGTTAATGTACTCGAAAGACACTGCTGCCCATGCTGCGGTTAATGCCATAGTCCATTTTACGACACCCACGGGATGAGTTGGGTTGGTGTTATTCGTAGCCGGCACCATACGGCACGGTCGGCACAATATGATGTCATATTGCAGAGGTTTTGGTAAAAAGTTTTTACAGTCAGGAGCCTACCTGGTTTGCCCGTCACCTGCGGGTAAACCAAAGGTGAGATGGGATAGCCCTATTTGTGGCTGGAGCTACACGGTTACACACTCGTTCACACACTTCACATAAATGTCTTGCTGGCGATGGCGTTGTGTATCGGGTCGTTCGGTTCCCTACAATATGGTTGAGCTAAGCGATGCTGATGATAAACTAAGATATAAACTGCTATCTTACCCCGCATAATATCGCAATCTTTTGTGGCATCTTTAAAACCAAAGAGATTTTGTGAGAAGTGAAAGAGAAGCTGGCACACAAAGTGATTTGTGAGAAAATCATGCCTGTAAACTACACTAGAGAAGGGCGTTATTTAAAAATATACCCGGTCCTTATATCCAGAAACCAATTGTTTTGCGTTGAAAAACGGTATTAAAGATACATCAGCATTAGTTTTATAAACCAATTACGGGGCATTAACATATATTCATAGCCACGACCCGGCAGAATTGTAAATCTAAATATTAATACGTAATGGTCCAAGTTAGTCACATTCTTATCAGATGAGCGGTAGAGACATGACTGAGAAATACGTAATTTTTTTTTCCGGTTGATTATGTGCCACGGCTGGTTGCTTTATATAACTCAACGTTATTGGCAATGCAAGGTTTGTGAAAAGTACAAAACCTGAGGGCCAATTCTCGTAATTAATTTACACTATGACTGAAACTAGACCGAACTCAGATTAAATTATGAATTGACAGAAAAAATGGTATTCTGCTGTTCTTAAAGTTCAGTAGGATTTCAGTAATCTCGATCTAGTCTCATTTCAATCTCAATTTTGACGTTTATTTAATGACAATTCAGTACATGTGACATTTTGAAATGTTAGCAGAATAGCGTTTTGACTTCGATCAACTTTCGATCCATTTTCGATCTCATCACAGTGTAAGTTCACGTTTGACATTGTTTATTAGTTAAGGAGAAAATACAGGTTTTACCTAGTTTGGGAGGCAGCGATTTCAAACGAAAGTGCAAAAATATTATTTCCAGCTTGTACATAGTATTAAGAAGAACCCGATGTAATAATCTGCTGGTATTGAAATAAATTATATTATATTATATTATATTATACTTACACTAGACGGGAACTATGTTTTGAACATTTTTAAATTACGAGAATTGGCCCTCTGATTTGAGGAATACACTAGCAAACTCACTTCTTCTTACAGCTCTGCTGATACAGAACGGAGTGAAATACACACAAGTCACCCGTAAACGTCCACTGCTGAACACGGGCCTCCCAATGATGACTACAATAGGGGATTAGGGGATATTGCCATAACTACCATGCTTGGCACCTGTTTTTTATTAGTCTACAGTGGCAATTCATCAAGAACATAACCTTACCACGTCAAGTGTGTCTAAAGTACTAGTAATTTTAGATTCACCTTAAAGGAAAATAAATACCGAGGTACTTATACAAGACTAAGTTATTCCTTCGTGGAAGTAGGTAGATTGTACGACATCGTCCCGAAGATCCTAAGATTTAAATTAAGCTCATTCGCTACCTCCACTGACGCATCTTGTTTACTTTATACATAGTTACGAGAAGTTACTGATATTACGCATCTGGTCTTTAAGGACAATTTCATATCCTGCAACGTCATATCCTGTTACTTACAATCAAATTTATGCAATCAACTTTTTTATGTTGTAATATACGATCTCAGGAAGTAAAATCTAAAATCATTATAAAAAAGACGTAGGCTAAGATGTTTTAGGTAGGTATTTATTTATTATATAGTATTTGTATGATACGAACACTTTATTTAAAATTATATTAAAAGCTGTACCAGTTCTAGTGCTTTTTTTTTCCTTTTTACGCGACATACTTAGCAACGATCGAGTTCACTTTTACTTAACCCCATAATCCTTTCGCTTTATTTAACTTTTTTAAACCGGACTTAAACACTGATACGTGATCAGGCGCCGTCGCGGATTAACGGGTTAACGCATGCGTGTTAATGTTGGCGCCAAAAGAATGGTGTCGGCCATTTTTTGTGTCGCCAGATAATAATTTTATTTGTGGCACTTACTGGTATTTTATTTATATAGTAGCTTGAGTATTCAATTGGTTTAATACCTACTCAAAGTTATAGTAGTATAACACTGATAATATAAGGTATACGGACTGCGGAGTCAATGCAACAGGCAGTTGGTAGTGAGTTTGCTTTAATTATTACAGTTTACAGTTATTGTGTGTTTATGTGTGTGTGTGTGTGTCTAACTGGATAAACTCAAATCATTTTGGTTATTCGGTTCTTATCTCTTGTGAAATATTCTCTTTTTTCTATGCTTACCCTGCCTGTCGTCTCTACAGTTTGTATGGGATCTATTTTAATTTATTTAACACTTTATATACATAGGGCAGTTATATTTCATCGGAGAATATAGTACAGAGGAACTGCTTTTTTGAGCAGGGAAGAAATTTCCTAATACTGGACAGTTCATATAAGAAGATATCTAGTAAGTGAGGCTGCCCTACCGATGCAGGGTTTAGGCCAACCCCAAAAAATGCTGGCTTAAAACGAGTATTTGTAAATTAATTTTATAGCTTATATACTGTTTACTCTATATTCCTAAACTTCGAATAAATCTATACCTTTTTTCTGGATCTCTATGATAACGAACAGCGGAATGAGATTGCAACACATGATATTGACTGTAAGTAGTTCACGCAGTAGGAATGCCAAGGTCGATTGCGGCAATTAACACTTCTTTTCTTACGTCTGTTATCTACGATACCACACCACAGATCAGGCAGAGACAAAATGTAAACAGTAGATGAAACGATATTGTTTTGTCGTAGAAGAAATATACTTATGGTAGACTAGATTTTTGATACAACCTAAAATATTAACTTTGATTTTAATGGCATAGCCATGCTGTTAGTTCTTTACATTCGTTTCTATGAATTCTTTCATTTAACAGACTTACATCTAACCTATTTGGCGGAAAGCCTTTTTGGCAGAATGTTAAAAAAAATAAAAAAAACCACGCGGCCCCATGTGGTTCGTCGAAGCGAGATAAGTCATAAGTCATAAGTCATTTATTTCATAACAAACATACATTTGTGTTGAAAATTAAAATTGAGAATGAACAATTGTAGATCATACACAATAAAAAAATACACACAAACACATACACATAAACAAGAGAGACGCGTCGGCCAGAAAATAATTTATGAGTATGTTTTGTTTTTAAATGATGGTGTCGATTTCTTATCGGACTTTCAGAGTTATTAGTCATCAGCATTTCAGCCGAAAAACATCCACTGCTGCACTTAAGCATCCCCAAAGATTGCCACAAGGACTTATGGTTTTGTGTTGTGGGCCCATTGGGGGGTCTTGCCATAATCGCCACGGCAGACGGGTTGGCGATCGCAGTTGAGTTAGAAATGTACTCGAAGGACGCAGCTGGCCATCTTTTAATTAGTTTTAAATTTCATAATTTGTTTCTTTGAATGAGAATGTACAACAGTACCTGTAGATTATTAAACATTCGTATGTTTATACACGCGCATGCGTAATAAAACAGGCTAGCAGTACCAAAAGTTTGGGCCTGGTTTTATCATAATCCTTTGGAGACAATGATATTATACCATAGATATGTTACGTCCATATTAAATGGAGCGCAAAACTAAGTCTCGCTGTATGTAGGTATAAAGCTGTAAAACTCAAACACATCTATGCTGTAAGAAGGAAGATGCAAAAACCACGAGAGTAAAGAATATATCTAAAATGACTACACGTGTACTTTATGTCTTTGTCGCTCCTGTGATAGAATATATGTTGTCTCTTTTCCTTGCTTGACCTGTGTTT
Organism: Diloba caeruleocephala; assembly: GCA_947459985.1. Taxonomy (NCBI): domain Eukaryota; kingdom Metazoa; phylum Arthropoda; class Insecta; order Lepidoptera; family Noctuidae; genus Diloba; species Diloba caeruleocephala. The sequence goes on along the minus strand of OX381627.1, from coordinate 4,419,512 downwards.
TGTTCGAGAATATTATTCTATAGATAATTTGAATAGTATTTTTATTAAAATATGTTATATAGTTTGTTAGTGAGTGACCTCCGGGAAGACGGCGGTGCGCACGTGGTCACGTACCGCCGTGTGCGCAGCACAGCGCACAGGGAGACTTCGTGGATCCTTTACAATCCCCCGGGAAGTGACTGGGGACGGCATTTTTACAGTCGCTCTCCTGTGCTAGAGAGGGTGACCGCCTTACAGTCATCCCCTCCGAGATGTGCCTATAGGCGTGGCACCAATAGGCAATTCTAGTGTGATCGTACGAGGACCTAGTCAGTAGGAGTCCGGCATGCTCCTCCGCCATACCCAGGGACGGAGGAAGTACATGATGTAGTTCCACCGGGATTATAAAAAGAAGGTACTCAGTACTATCAGTACCACGCCTACGATGAGGCTGGACTGAAAATGTTATGTGAGGAGTTCCTACTTTCTATTCAACGATATTTATCCAGCCGTTTTGGTTATTTTGTGTTGCATGTTTCTAAGAATTCGTTATAGAGTTGTATCACTCAAAGAACTGAAATGTACTGCGCACATTGTGACATTAATATTTTCCCTCGTCTGTCCTAGGGTTACCAGGTCGGAAAACCGTAATAAGTGGGCAACATTTCAAAATGACGAGATATTGGCATTTTTGTCTGCAAAAATAATACATTATGAATCAAAATGTTAAGTTTTATTTATAAATCGGCTTTAACTTATTTAGCAAGACTAACAATTATTTAATAATTAATTACACATTTTGAGATCTATTTATTAAACCAAAATTACTTACTTACCGTGTGGTGCCGGCTCAGAATGCCGCCACCCCATCTCCTCCCGTGGGTGTCGTAAAAGTCGACTAAGGGATTAGCCGGAGAAAGGGCAGCAGCGTCCTTCGAGTACATTAACAACTCAACTGCGATCGCCAACCCGTCTGCCAAGCGTGGCGATTATGGCAAAACCCCCCAATGAGCCCACAACACACCCATATCAGTCATTTGGTGATCTTTGGGGGAGGCCTGTGTCCAGCAGTGGACTTCTTTCGGCCGAAATGATGACTCACTGCCTGCCTCCGTTTAGGTGCTCCTTGTGGTGCTTCTCATCGGTGTCATTGTGGTGAAGCTGTCGACTACCTCGGTCACCATGGGCTATCTTGTAGTAGGAGCGCGGGCCGCATAGCACAACACGCAAATATTAATGACATTATTCGTCGAGCTCTTGTCACCTCCAGCGTGCCAGCTATATTAGAACCCAGTTGCTTGGCACGTACTGTTGGGAAGAGACTAGATGGTATGTCACTATTGCCATGGAAGTTGGGAAGGCCTCTGGTGTGGGGTGCAAAGTATGTCGACACCCTTGCTCCATCCCATCTTTCAAGCTCAGCAGGTTGTGGTGGCGCTGCCGCTGCCACTGCAGAGATTCTCAAACGGCGCAAATATAATAACCTCATTGGAAGTTATGTGTTTGAGCCGTTTGGGGTCGAAACGCTTGGGTCATGGGGTCCGAGTGCACGTCTGCTTTTTAAAGATATTGTCAGACGTTTGGTCGACTCTTCGCGTGACCAGAGGGATGGCCTATTTTTAGGACAAAGAATTAGCATTTCCATTCAACGTGGTAATGCTGCCAGTCTTCTGGGAACGTTACCAGTTGATAGCGATGAGGAGGAGTACTTTGACGCCTAAATGCGCTCCCTTTCTTATAGTTTTATATATATTGTATTAGTTTAGTTATATAAGGTCTTAATTTAATAGTCCATGATATTTTGCATGGCGCTATAGTCATAATAATGAAGATAATGAAGATAATGTAGGTATAAAAGAAAACTTGTAAATTTGCTGTTCAAAAAATTATTTTATTAAATCATTTATTTCATTACTTCCTAGTTCTCTTAGTTATGATAATATTCACATGCATCTAGTAAGACAATGGCGGACAGGGCTTGTTGACTGATTTAGATAGTCTGTAACGTTAAACAAAACAGACGGCGCACGGTAGCGACATCACACAAAAGAAAGAAATTGATTTTTTACCATGAGTTCTTTTTTTTGTGTTCGGTACATCATCTTAAGCATTTACTGAGGCACCATGCAAAATATCGTGGATTATTAAAATAAGACCTAATATAGTAGTATAGAATGTATATTTTTAGTTTTAATTAGGTATAAAATATATATAAATTACTTACTTACTTTAATAACTACTCATTTTTTCAATGCCACATATATTTTGCAAATGGATTTTGGATACTTTACATGTATGAAGAAAAGACTTACGATGAGCTGTTTGTAGAATGATATAAATGTCGGGAGAATCAGGTCGAATCCCGACCATCTTGCAACCCTAGGCTGTCCTTATGTTTGTTTAGTCTGCGAGTCGCTGACAATACTGATTCATCGAAGTGTTCTTGAGAATGACACCTTTCAATTTGAAGAATTACACGGTAACTACCTACGAATGGTATAATGTACTTACTTTGTATTAAAGAACCTACTTTATTTACGATGTATTGTATAGGATAATATTATGCTGTATTTGCTTGTAGATGAATATATTTTTGAAATTCCGATGCAGCGGGGCGATTTTTTTATCTAAAGGGCTCGTTAGGTACAGTGTCTGAGCGATTGGCTTTTTGCGTTACGAACCGTGGCTTCGATTCCTATTCGTGGTCCACAAATAGTTGTTTCGGGCTTGGGTATATATTATACTACACATGAGATTTGTCTGTAAACTGTATTCCGGTTAAAAGTGATTATTATTTAATTGTTAAATATTAACAAAATAGTACAGCTGAGTGTGACTGTTGTGAGAATGTTTGTTTGTTTGTACGTTCGTGTATTCGCACATCATGTTATAATAGATGGACGGCTCTTTTTTTGGCTTGTATGTGTGTAATAGGCTTGTAACTAACTTGTATAGATACTAGAGGCACTTTATTATGTTGTATGATTTATCTCAATGGGTTGAGTAGAACTTGGGATACAGCTTGACCTCTCAAGAGTATATGGTACAAAGCAAAGATCATAATATGTACCAACGGGCATAGCTCGGATGGAGTCGCGGGAACATGCTAGCATAATCATATAAAATTACGGCACGGTTGGTGCAGTGGCTGATACAGTCGGTTCCTGCGCTCCGGGTCGTGGGTTCAATTTCCGCACGGAACAAATATTTGTATGATCTGCAGGTAGATGTTCCGGGTCTGGGTGTATTGTATGTGGAATTCATGTCTGTAAACGCACCCACGACACAGGAGAAATCCTAGTGAGGGGCAACGTTTTTTTAAAGAAAAACAAAAAGTATTTGGAAAGCTGGCAGTGTGTGCCGGCTAAGAAAAGCACCACCCATCTCATCCGGTGGGTGTCGTTAAAGGCGACTATAGGTTTAGCCGTAAGATGGGCAGGTCCTTTGAGTTCATTTACAAATGAACTGTGATCGCCAATCCGCCTGCCAAGGATGGCGACTATAGCAAAACCCAAACCGATCATTGTGGAGAAAACTCAGATCGATCATTGTGGAGATTTTTGGGGCAGGCCTGCGTTCAGCAGAGGATGTGTTTTGATTGAAATATTGATTAAGATCGCACTGGCGTGCTGTGCCGAAGGAGCTGCTCATCGATGGGAATAAGTACTGTTACGTGTAATACCCTGTCCACCCTGGAATGGATTCCAGAATTCTATCACTGCAGCAATTCCACCCACTTTCATTTAAAGTTAACAGTGCGAAGCCCAATACTTACCGAGCTCAGTATACCCATAAGTACGAGTTTGTTTTCACAGTCGAAACCTTAATACCGGTCCAGCTGTCCCCAAAACAATAGCTTGTTATCCCCCGCAACGCTCTAAGCCGAGGTCCGTGTCCCGCAGGGGGCGCCCTTAGCGAAAGTTGCTTAGTTTATAATATTAATATTAAGCCTGGCTGGAGGCCTCTTTTGGCTTCGCCATAAATGACCGGTTAAGCAACCACATTTCCCAGAAATGTATGAGAGAAGACCAACCAAAAAAAAACGCGACGTAGTAATAAACTAAACGTTTACCGCATTCGGTGCTACGACAGGCCCGGTCCAAACTCATCAACCAATCGCGTAGCACACAGAAAAGAAACTCGTACTAGGGGTACAGCTTTTCCTTGTACACACGGCTACATATCAAGCTATAAAAATCCAGTATAAGATGATCTCGCATTGTATAGGCTTTCGGTATGATGAGAGATCATCGTAAACTGGATTTGTATAGCTTGATGTGTAGCCGTGTCATCATTTCAGCCATTTATACATCCACTGCAGAATAAAGGCCACCCTCATAGATTTACAAACACAATTAATTGTTTCATCATTTTAGGGGGTTTTTGCCGATACTCACCACGCTTCGCAGGCGGGTTGGTGAGCGCAGTATGGCTACTGTTCCACAGAAGGGACGCTGCTGCCCATCCCTCTGGTTTATAGAGTCCCTTAGTCGCCTTTTACGACATCCAATGGGAGGAGATGGTGTGGTGCTATATTCTTAATCTGGACACCACACGGACTGTAGCTGTGTGTACCTATAAAAATGTTCAGTAGTTCGCTATAACTCTTCTGGCTGGAGGCCTCTTTTGGCTTCACTAGAAATGTCCGGTTGAGCAGCTAGACTTCTCGGAAGTGTCTGCGAAAAGCCAAACAAAAAGAAAATAGCAATAACTCTTGTCCACTTCCGGATGAGAAAAACTACCAAGACGCAACTTAAATAAAATGTCATATAGTCATAATTATCAATGTTTACAGCTGTGCAAATAAGAGTCTGAGACTTATTTGCATTATTGTAGCATTCGCATAATAAAGGTATTACTTTTTATGTTAATAACTTACTTTTCGGAATGGGGTCATGTGCTAAACTGAACAAACCGCATATTATGCGCATTGGTTGTCTTTAACTCCCAAACCACCTCCAACGCCACCTAAATCGCCAAGGAATTAATACTTGATTGAAATTTATCAGGAAATCAGTATTTATTCTCTAAGTAGGTCTAACTCCTGTATACCTAGAAGCCACTTTGCCAGCTTTAGCTATTCGGCAGTCACGTGACAGTTTGACATCTTAAATCAATGACATTTCTTTATTCATCTAATGGATTACTAGAGTTGCGTCGTAAGTTTGTAATGAAACTATATATTGGTATGCAATATATCGTTTTTTGAAACTATAATTATATTTTAACAAGTATTTGATATTTAGCGTGAGTTTAGTACAGTTACAGATCTGTTACGATATGTATGTCTATTCATATTATTGTCGATACTCAGTTTATGCTGTGGTTTTATTTCGCATGGTTTGTCCCTTCTGTCGAACAGTAGCCATTCTGTTCTTACCAACCCCAGGCACCCAGTACTGGCAAATTCCACCCAAAATTACGACAGACGGCATGTCGGTTACATGCCGTCTTCTTATTGGGGAGGATTTTGATCAACAGTAATTTCATTTGGCTATCGATATGATGGGAAAAAATAACGAATATTTAATAGGTCCATCCCTGCTTTTTATCACGGCTTTTATTTTCTAGGGCTTACTGTGAACGAGCAACTGGGTTTTTGAACCGTCTTTTGATTATATGTTGTGTTACAAAACTTACAGGCTAGTCGTTTCAGTTTGCTCCATAGATGCTCGATGAGAACTGGAGAATGAGCGGATCAACACGATAATGTTATTATCATTAAAACCGCGCATGCTTACGATCAATTTATGACAGGGTGCACTTCCCTATAATATACTACAACGAATGCTGCACTAAGGCGTACTTGGTGCTAAAGGGGAAGACTCCAATTTTGAAAAAAATCTGAAGTGTTATCCATGTCAAGCAGAGGACTGCAGTTATTTGGGTTCATAGATTGATTGATAGATTAATTGATAGATTGATTATATATACATAAGAAACGAAAACGCGAAATAACCTTTGAATAGCTTGATGTTTCGATCAGGTTGCACAGATCGTGGTCACAAGTAGATTGATGCATCGAGATCACCCCGTTTGTGAGGCAGATTATCAGGCAACGTGAAAGTTTCATAGTTAGATTGATTGCTGAATTGTTTGAGAATGTATTGGCATAATAACCATTTTCGCCTGCAGATGTAGAATTTATTATACCCAGCCCCTACATAGCAACATTAAGCATCTTCAATCACAATCCCTATCAATTTTAATCACCCCATCTATCATGGTTACGTTCTTGCAATGTAAATCAATAACAATGTAATTTTAACTGTTATGTGCTGCAATAAAGTTAAATTTAGATTGACTGAGCGGTTATCGAGATCGGGTCCTTAATTATGATAAATAACTAGATATTGAAATGCTTTTAGTTAAGATTTATTGATTCGGTCATGGGCAGGAAGTAGGATGTGTTTGGAAGAACGAGATACTTGAATGATTTTTGGGAAGTTCATTGACTTATTCAGGGTTCTCGTGTATCTGTTACAAAATATTTATTACATTGGATTCCACATGACAGGGAAAAATGTTCTTCTTCTTCTCTTAGATTATGGCTTCTGTAGAGTATCTTCCACAATTTCGCCAATGTCAAGTATAAGGCAACGTCGTACGGTGTTTGGGAAAAATGTTTGTGTCGACCTCACAATAATAACACTTATGGTCTGCGGCGCCAAAAAATAACAAAATAATATGAAAACCTTTTTGCGAAAAATAGCGGTCTAACGCAAGTTTATAAAGAAAAGTCTACGAATAATGTTAGATAACTTTTCGTAGAAGTTAAATAATTATTTCATAGAAGTAAAGGAAGCTGCCATTAAGTTAGATCATATCTACAGTATCAGTACCCGACGTACGCATATCAGTTCGATAAAAAAAACAATGTAGTTATTGTCGTTATTACTTTTAAGACAACACTAATTCAAATATCGATATACTTTCAACAGACGGTTAAAAACAAACGCGAGTGAGGCATGTGCAAAGAGTTGCGGGAAGCGTCTGCGATGTTCGAAAGCAATGGTGGAATAAACTTTCCTCTTCCCCCACAGGCAAACGTGGAGGTATAATATGATATGTTAGCATATTTTTTACCAGCCTTTTTATTATTGTGGTTCAGTGGAAATTCTACATGAACTTCCTCCGCCCCGGGGAAAGTCGAAGGTTTTAGCCGATAGGAGACCGGCGTGCAACCACTGGACTGGTCATCTTCGGCACCGAAAGGGGGCTCCACTAGCCACTAGCCACACATCACACGCCTTTGTGCACAGCTCGGAGGGGATGACTGTAAAGTGGTCACCCCCTCTAGTGGAGGACAAGCGGCTGTAAAAAGGCCGCCCCCCAGGCACTTCTCGGGAGGATTGTAAAGAATCCCCCAAGTTTCGCTGTGCGCTGTGCTGCGCACACGGCGGCACGTGACCACGTGTGCCCACCGTCTTCCCGGGGGTCGCTCGGTGTGAGCACGCAGACTCCCCAATCTGCGCACCGGCGATCCCCGAGGCCCCCCACCATAAGTGACGGCAGGGGGCTCAGGCGTGTTGGACTTAGGTGCCGGGACGGTTGTTGCCCCGGCGCCGTCTCGTCCTTCTCCGTGTGGGATCGGCCCTTTCCCGATCCCGCTCTGCAGTCTCCTTCTGGAGCATGACACTCTCGCAGAAGGAGACCACTGCACTCCAATTTTCATGCTCTGCCAACATAGCCGACATTACTGCCGGCAGAGAGAGATCTTGTCCGATCCGATCGACCAGGATCCGCCGCTCGGCCGCCCACGCAGGGCACTCCTCGAGCGCCACACAGCGGCTTAGTGCGGGTTGGCAGACTACACATACCATTGTGAACATTTTGGAGCCCCCTCAAGGGTGCAGGTTTTCTCACGATGTTACTCCTCCTGATCCTTGATTCGCCTTGAGTCCAAAAACTCAAGAGATGCGGGCCGGGATCAAGCTCAAACCGTCCTGTATGGAAGGCAAGCGTTCAAATTAGGCTATCGCTGCAAGAAAGCGAATGTTTACTTATTGATTACTTTGACTTTTAATTATATTATAAATCTAAATCAAGTAGATGTAACTAAACATATCAATGTAGGTACGTCAGAGCATTAGCCAATGTATACACACTTACAAAGTAATATTATACAAGGAATCTCAGGCACAACACGGAGGAAATAGCCGATGCAATTACTTCAGAGTTAATATGTGATTCCTAGAATCAATCAGTTATTTAGGTCGGTCCGAACTTCTGGAAAGTTCTGGTCTTCCTTACTATTTGGGTCGTTATTAATTGACTGCGTCGAGGTTACATGCATGCCTCTTTTTGTTTTGTCTTGTGACTTGTCATTGACGTTTGTTTAAATTTATATAATTTTATAAATCGTCACATATTTGTACAATAAGTAAAGGCAAACCCGTCGAGAAAAAACTCAATCACCTTTCACAAAATTTAAAATACTAGCCATATTTTCAGCCACCCATCCGCAAATAAGCCGCAGTGCGAATCAGGGTCCATGATAGTTTTGAGTATATTGCGATAGCGCGGACAGGGTGCGCGGTATAAATGGCAGATGGCGCGGGAAACGGTGCGGTACGATAGTATGGCGAACAATTTGTGCTATGCTTGCAATCAATTTCTTTGTCCACGATTTGATAACATTTCTTGGACTTTGGACTTATCCATATCTAGGTCAATCAACTTCTAAAGCATTTGTTTGAAAACTCTTTTTTTGTAATATAGAATAAATAATTAACTAAAAATTATAGGAAGAAGGTGTTATCAGTTCAATTATTTGGCATATTTTTAGGTTATGTAGTTTGCCACGACATCTAATAGTATCATCTAATAATACTAGTATTGAAGAGGTTTTTTGGACTAAGATCTGATGGACCAAGATGTGATGTTTGACAAGTGCTTTATTCAAATCTAAACTAATTATTTATTTTTTAATCTTTGTGCTTTGTTTGATAAAGACATTGGTTGCTTTCATTCTCATTGAATATTGCTTTCATACCTGTTTAGTTGTGATTCATTGAAAATATCGAAATGTGAAAATCTTAAATCAAATAAAAACAAAAATAACATTTTGATGAAGTCGTCCAATTTCTTTGATGAATAGCATACCACCTTAAGGCAGGAATTCAACGCGAATATGTCGACAATTCTACAGGAAGATAATGTTATCAATGCCAACAAAGCGGGGTCCTAATGTCGACCTAAACATGTGTGCGAATGAATCATTTAAGTAGAGATAGTATTTCGCTACTGTAATGATTTTGATAACATCTACATAGATAAATATGTACCATATTAAGGCCACAAGTCAATGATATTATACCATATATATGTTACGTCCATATTAAACGGCGCATAAAATTCAGTCTCGCTGTTTGTAGGTATAAAACTAAAACTGCACACCTATGCTGTAAGAAAGAAGATACAAAAACTACAACAGTAAAAGAGATAGCTATCTAAAATGACAACACGTGTAATCGATGTCTCTGTCGCACCTGTGATAGAATATATGTTTTGTCTCTTTTCTTTGCTTGGCCCGTGTTTTCTTTGAGAATATTATTCTATCATCATCATATCAGCCACAGGTCGTCCACTGCTGAACAAAGGCCTCCCCCTTAGATCTCCACAACCAACGGTCACATGCCGCTCTCATCCAACGACTCCCAGCGACCCTCACCAGGTCGTCTGTCCACCTCGTTGGAGGTCGTCCCACGCTGTGTTTTCCATTCAAAAACCTTTTTGTCCCAACGGCCATCAGTTCTACGAGCAATTTGCCCTGCGCATTGCCACTTCAGTTTATTAATCCTATTATTCTATAGATAATGTAAATCGTCATCATTACGGCCGAATGAAGTCCACTGCTGGACACAGGCCTCCCCCAAAGATGTCCACAACGACCGATATGGATGTGTTGTGGGCTCATTGGGGTGTTTTGCCATAATCGCCACGCTTGGCAGACGGGTTGGCGATCGCAGTTGAGTTGTTTATATACTCGAAGGACGCTGCTGCCCATCCTCCGGCTAATCCCTTAGTCGACTTTTACGACACCCATGGGAGGAGATGGGGTGGTGGCATTCTGAGCCGTATCTTTATTATATTATTACAATTATTCAATTATTAAATATAGGAGATCCCTTATTCTTTATTTATTTTTGCCTAATAGCTAGTGCATTTTCTGTACACACGACGGCATTGTTATTACTTAATTAATAAAACAATACAGATTGTGACAGTGTGTGCTCGTTGTCCTGTCTTGGGCGAACTGATTGCGAGGTGCTACAATTGGGGGAGTTTTGGTTCTTACTTTTGGTGCGCATGTAACCTATCTACTTCTTTTAATATATAATATAATTACCACAAGTGCTTATAAGCATTATCAATCTTCTACTTTATTTTTGTGTGGTTAGTGGCCAAACTTGTGTTGGAATTGTTCAAGCCGCTCAAAGACCTCCAAACTTGGCTAACGACTGCCATCTAATAACAACAACCTGGACCGAAGATTTTACGCTCCCTTCGAAGCGCGGAGACGCTCAGCTCAAATTTCACTATGCGGTCACCCACCTATAGACTGATCGCGCCAAACGTTAACTTAGCAGATTAATAGCCTCTTAAGATCTTAACTGCTATGGCAATCTTATTATTTGTACTTGAGTGTATTCATTTGAAATTTTTGTATTTATTCTCACACTAGCGGGAACCTGCGGTTTCACCCGCGTTTAATTTAAAAGAAATTTGGAGTACTTCGACATAGATACATGACATAGAATATATATAGTGGATTTCAAGGGGTTTATATTTTTTGCGCGGTACCCTAATTATTATTCTAAAATAAAAGTAGCCTAAGTTATTCCTTATAACATCAGCTATCTGACAGTGAAAGCCCCGTCAAAATCGGTCCAGCCGTTTCGGAGATTACCCGGAACAAACAGACAGACAGACAGAGGGACAGACAGACAGACAGACAGACAGACAAAAAAAAATGTTATTTTGTTGTAAGTACCGTATATACTTTCATAGGCATTTAGTAAAAAGCTGTTATTTCGACATTACAAATAGACACTTCAATTTTATTTATTTGTATAGATACCTGTTCTCACAATTATATTGTAACAATCTAGATTTTATTTATTTTAAAAGAGTATCCACTGAATGCTCTTTAAACCAGTAGGATGAGCAGTAGTTTCCCTATGGAGCAGTAGCCATGCACCACCCGGCCTGCCAAGCATGGTGAGTACTGACGATTTCCCCCAAAATTGATGACACTTTTGTGGAAACCTATGGCGGAGGCCTTTGTTCAGCAGTGGACGTCTTTTGGCTGATATGGTCCACTGAATTTAATTTATCTTCTCCCTATGACTAATTCATATGTGCCTAGAAAGAATTAACATGAAAATCCTTTTAACTTTCGACTTTGACTACCACATTTAAATGTAAATGTGATAAATTCAATTACCATTTGGATAAAAAATGCATAACAATTTATGCAGTATCTTAATCGAAATATCATTAATTAATTATTATCAATGGCGCCATCATTATCATAATCATACATTTGCGAATCCTTATCAATGTTATATAACAATGTAAGGTAAAAAAGGGGTTGCCGCCTTTCGTCGAGACGGTCCTATTGTCCGCAACCGAGGTTTCATTGAAATGTACTGTGAAATAATTTTTTAGTGGGAAATTAGGCTTAAGTACGGAGAGAGTTGGTAGGTGTACCTGTTGCCGTCTTTACGGGGAGGTAGTGCGTTCCATGGTTTTCTACTGGGCGCCGGTATGATCAACTCAAATGTCAGGCGTCCAGCGCTGCGAGCCAAATTTCACGGTCTGCAGCACAGAGTAGCTGTACGGATCGCAGGAGGATACCGAACAGGCGGCAAGTCTCCTGGCGCGCTTTCCACCTTTCGACATCCTGGTGCAGTCGTATGCGTGGGTCTATAATCACACATGCTCCCTCCGCCAGAGCGGCGAAAGCGCGCCTTCAGGGGCGTACGACAGGCTGAGGCCGCTGACTCGGCGGCACGCAAAGGTGGTCTCCACCCGTCCCCGCTATGCCGCATCTCTGCCGCTTTTGCTTGCATCACGTCCTCGCAAATGGAGGCGCCCTCGCTCCGGACGATGGACGAGAGCTCGCCTCCTTCGACCGCCGCGACGAGATAACGGCGCTGCGTTGCCCAGGCTGGGTACTCCTCCAACGTGTGCTGCGTCATGTCCTCCTGACAGTCTCCGCAATGATGACGACCGGGCCTCCTTTCTCGGCCTATTCGACATAGGTACTTCCCGAAACATCCATGGTTCGAAAGTACCTGCTTCCTCCGGTAGGTGAGGGTGCCATGCTGCCTCTGCAGCCATTCCTCCATGACGGGCCTTACCGCGGCTATCGCGGCGTGCCCTGCAGTGGCCCGAAGGATGGCGACCCTAGCAATAAGGAACAGCAGACGCAGACAACATGCAGAGCCACTAGATTATTTCAATATTAAATTAAAAGGGACATTAACCCGGACTTTTAATGACAGCACTATAAAAATACTCAAAGTTTTTTTTAAACGATGACTCTCACCACGGTATCTCTTGTGTCGTGACCCAGACCTGAAACAACTATCTGTATATAATACAAATATTTGATCTGTACAGGCATCGAACCCGCAACACGTATCGCAGAAAGCCAATTGCTTAGCTGCTGCGCCAAACGTGCCGTCAAATCTTTTATCCCTGCTGTCCCCGAAGTTTAGTACTAATGTAAGAAATGGCTACCATGATAAGTAAAAGCAGAGTGGGTTAAATAGACTGATAGCTTGAAGAAATAAATGAAACAGCTTCTCTGAACCGTTACGTCTTATCAGTGTTACTAAGTTGACATATATTTGCAATATTATCAGTTTTCAAAATAAACAATTAGGCACTATATGTAGTCATGCAACGAGTACGGAGATTAGTTTTCTACGAATACTATGATCAGTGGCGCTCGTAGATCATTTTCTAGGTGGTGCAATATCTCCTGTTTGCGCTTCTACAATGGTGTTTACTGTGGAAATTAGAGCGCTTTTTATGCAGTCTATCTGTGGCCAAGCCACATTCAGAAAGACCGACAAGACACTTTTTTTTCACTTGCATATCTGTAATATGTAGTACTTCATAGGAGAAACGACAGTTAAATATTTTAGTCAAGCAACTTCGCGATTTACAGACGATCGAATATTTGCTCCGAATTTTGTTCGTCCTCCTGATGGCGCCTCGTTGTGGTGGCGCCCGCTGCGGTCGCACCGCTCGCACCCCTGGGGGCCGCCGCGCCGTTGACGATGATGATGATGACATTTTGTAAAAAATATTTGAGTAAATAGGAACGCACTCGCATCTTTCACATATCTTTGTTTTTACAAACTCTATCACACAGCATTCATTCTTTCATTTTATTCATCGAAATTGTAATATTTACTGTTTTTAAGATTATCGATGTTGGTATTTGCTACTGGTGGTAGGTTTCTTCGGCTGTGTGATCATACGAGGACCTGGAGCCCCCCATAGGTGCCGAAGTTGATCGCCCCAGTGGTTTAGTCGGTAAGAGTCCGGCATGCCCCTTCGTCCTTCCCCAGGGTGGAGGAAGTTCAAGAAGAATTTACACCGGGCCCAATAAAAAAAGTCTCTTATTAAGAGCTGGATCGGGAGAGGGCCGATCCCGCATGGAGAAGGATAAAACGGCAAAGGTAACAACCTGGGGCCCAAGTCCAATGTTTGTTTTTTTTTTTTTTTGTGATGGTCATCTCGCACTCATCCCAAGAGGGATCTAGATGCTCAACCGGACAAAACCAAGTCCAATGCGCCTGAGCTGTCATTATATGGCGGGGAGCCTACAGGGACTCGGGTGCGCGTCAGTCTCGCTGTTCACTGTGCTGCCCACGGCGGTACGAGATCAAGTGCGCGCCGCCGTCTTCCCGGGGGTCGCTCGGTATGAGCACGCAGGCTCCGCAATCAGCGCGCCCGCGACCCCCGTGACACTGGTAACACTACTGTGTTCAGGTTAGAAGGGCTAGCAAGAAATAGAAAGGATGGATACGTGTAAGGGTTCCACTATCAAGAAAACGGGACGGAAGCATTGCGGGTGGCGCGGCCAGCCCCATATACCATACTATATTTATAATGATAACTAGCTGTGACCCGCGGTTTCACCCGCTTTTAATTTTTTTTTAAATTAGAGTACTTCGACATAGACACTTGACATAGAATATATATATATATTGCATTTAAAGGGCTAGCTAGTACAATTACTGGGCATAAGAGACTAAATAACTAATGTATCGAGGTGACGAGCGCGTGTGGTGGCACACAGGACTAGCCCTGGGTAGCATTACAATTGTTATGGGCACGTTTACCACCAGGTGAATGACAAGCTCGTCTCGTCACCAGCAAGCAGTGGAATGAGATTTGTAGTTTAAAAATCATACTATGGATCTAAATTAAAAAATAAAACAAAAACCGAACGCTTCTGGTATTCAGTGTTATGGCAAGGAATTAACAGTATTATGTTAAATGGTATGTAAGTAAACTCGCATCGTATGCAGGACCCAAGGAGAAGGTTGCTATGTCATATTTTAAGTTATTTATGCGACTTAATCTGCGATGATATACGTAATGTTTTTCTGTTTGTATTCATCTTCTTGCGCGCTTCATTTTCGCCCACATGGTCACTTAACGTAGGCAAATGCAAGCCTATCTTGTTTTTTTTCTTTATCGTCTAAGATGTTTTTATAAGTGTAGATGCGTTGCCCGTGTTCTATGATGGTCACGTGAAAGCAAGATAATTGCCCGGAGTTCACTTAGTCACGCACCAACCAGTGTGGCGGCTAGACGGCAATCTTAAACGTAAATCTTGCAAGATATTGCGGAAAAAATGCCTTCTTGTGTTTATAGAACTTTTATTCACGAATTGTGCTGCATCTTGAGAAAAAAAAAACATCATTTCATGCGTAAATCTATTACTGTAAATAAAAATTACAGTATTTTGTTAAAATATGCGGTCTAATGGTGGCCGGCGCCAGGACGATATCAAACGAGCATGCGCTAGCTGCTACCTGACGTAACTAAAGGTGTATATTCATCTCTTTCTAACAACCGGTATGCCGCATGGTGGCTTTCATTTTCTCTTCGTACCTTCGCACATATTTGAGAGCTGTACTGGTAGTAGATATAGTAAAATTTACGCCGTTCTGTAGTGCAATACAGTTCGTGTATGGCGCGTCTATCCGTAAAATGTCATTGTTTAGCGTATGGTTAGTGACCAACCTTGTGTCTGAGTAGAGTTGAAGGGGTGACTGTAAAACGGTGTAAATTCTCTGTTCCTTTCGTGTGGTAACCTTGTGTCAGAGTTCTTCAAGCCGCCCACAGACCTCCGACTTCTTTTAATTACTGCCATGGTTAGTTCAAATACTACTATGCGGTCACCTTTCCGTGTGGTGACCAGATTAAGAATATAGTACCACTCCATCTCACCTTGTGGATATCGTAAAACGTATCTAAGGGACTCGAATCCAGAGACACAATTTTTTCTTTAACATTAACGCAAGTGATAATCATATTCTGACCGGCACATGAATACTAAAAGTCAGGGGTGCGAGCCAGGATCGAACTCAGACCCTACTGTATGGAAGGCAGGCGTTAAACTACTAGGATATCACTGCTAACCTACGGCTTACCTGCTTAATATGTAAATACTAAACGGGGATAACGCAAAATTACCTTTAAATCGCTTGCAAAATTTTCTTGGGACCACTATGAGTGCAAGCGATTTTATCGCCTTAATCCCATTTTGTATTTACATAGTATCGTGCGACGCAAGCTTAAGTTATTATCTGCTTAAGTTAAGCTCCCATACGGTGACATACATTTTGCTTTTCTAAAACAGTCCACTGGCATTTTAAACAAAAGACCTTTATCCCTTCACATTATGCTAATAGAAACTTGAGTATTCGAAATACAAATTTAAATTTACCGCCAATTTTAGTACCTATTCATACATCTGTTCCAATGACGCTTGGTTCGTGCCGCACAATAATGTTGTCGTAGCTTCGTATCGTAAATTTTGTATAGAAATCGACAGTAAGTGGACGAATGATTTATTTTCTGTTTGTTAAGGCTTTGTTAGAAACTTGAGCCAAGAGCAGTATATATGTACTTAACATATGTTCGCGTAACATGTTGGCAGCATTGGACTGTCCAGACCTCGCTGAAGGAGGTCAAAAAGGCGTGTGCGGTTGTTTTAATTTATAGCTCTACCGTAGTGCTATTCTCTGACAACGTTATTAATAAACCAAGATACTTGTAGGATTATCCTAGGTGTAACTCTACTTTTATTAATTTCATCTGTTTAAAAACGAAAAAGGATAGAGCACAGTTATACCAACCTGTCACTTTAATCCAAGTCAAGGATTAACGATTCAAGGATTATCCTAGGTGTAACTCTACCTGTGTTACTGTCGTTTGTTTAATAAGAACGAAAAAGGATAAAGCACAATTTTACCAAGCTGTCAGTCTAATCCAAGTAAAAGATTAACGATCCAAAGATTATCCCAGGTGTAAATCTACCTCTGCTACTGTCATTTGTTTAAAAATTTGTTGAAAAAAGATAGAGCACAATTATACCAAGCTGTCACTTGAATCCTAGTTAAGGATTAAAGATCCAAGGATTATCCTAGTTGCAGCTCCACTTCTGCCACTGTCATCTGTTTAAGAACGAAACAGGATAGAGCACGGTTATGCCAAGCTATCACTTTAATCCAAGCGAAGGTTTAACGATCCAAGGATTACCCTAGGTGTAACTCTACTTCTGTCACTGTCATTTGTTTAAGAATGAAAAAGGATAGAGCATGGTTATACCAAGCTGTCAGTATAATCCAAGCTAAGGATTAACGATCCAAGGATAACACTAGGTGCAACTCTACTTCTGTCACCTGTTTAAGAACGAAAAGGATTGGGCACAGTTATACCAAGCTATCACTTTAATCCAAGTCAAAAATTTTAATATAAAGTCCGTAAGAATATTAATATTGTCGCTGTTTTCATCGACGAGATCGTCGTCGCAACGTATTTGAATTCACTGAAAGAATCGTTGAGCGAAACACATTCTCAAGCTCTTAAATGTATAGATAAATGTTTCGCTTTTATAATTGTAGTTTCGATTTGTTGTTGTTACAGTTATACAACAACAGTCGTCGGTACATTGTGATAAGTCAGGAAAATACATGACGGTGATGATGACATCATCATCATCATCATCATATTAGCCAAAGAACGTCCACTGCTGAACATAGCCCTCCCCTATAGATTTCCACCATTGTGTCGTCATTTTGTAGGGAAATTGCCAATACTCACCACGCTTGGCAGGCGAGTGGGTGGCGCAGAATGGGTGCCGTTCCACAGAAGGGATGTTGCTGCGCATCCCTTTGGTTTGGAATGCCTTAGTCGTCTTTTACGACATTCGCGGGTGGAGATGGAGCTGTATTCTTAATCCAGACACCACACGGAAAGTAGAGAGAGACGTCAGAGACAAGTAAATATTTAAAGCAATTCATCTTCACTAGCACTTCAACATTTGGTGTCGAGATCCAAATCAATATTTTCTATATCTTGAAACTAATCTTCCCAAGAGAGTAGCTACTAGCAGAGTACTAGAATGGAGGTTAGAATCTATTCCCAGGTTTATCTGAAGTCTCTAGTGTGATCATACGAGGGCCTGGAGCCCCCCTTCGATGCCGAAGATGACCGCTCCAGTGGAAGTAGGAGGCCGGCATGACCTTTCGCCCTTCACTGGTGCGAAGGAAGTTCATGATGAATTTCCACCAATAAAAAAAGGGTTATCTGAAGTGACTTTTACGGACTGCAGCTTTTTTCTACCGTATAATTATAAGAAAACTTATAACAGGATATGCAAACAAGTCCTCCATGTCACGGTTTTAAAATAACGTTTACAATAGTTACATCTTCATAAAGTGGAGAGAGTAGAGTAGTTTCTAAGTATTAAATCGACCTAAACGCGTGGCGTTTTTACATTTTATTGGCAGTCAACGGAGAAATCTCACCTAGAACCATAAATCAGAGTTTGTTTGTTTGTTGCTTCATTACAACCGAACTGCTTGACAGTTATTGATGAAATGTGACACGAGATGTTCTTAGTAGTTCACACGTTGACATAAACTGTAGATGGCTTATTTTAGGGTTAAGTAAAAATATTTATGGTTCCGACAAGGATTGCACGATTCGGGGTTAACAAAAATTAGCTTACGTCATCATCAAAAATATCAGGCACTAAAAAAATGATATTCTATTTTTGAAGTGAAACTTCTTTTGGGACGGTGTGAATTGGATTATATTAAAACAAAAATGTGTAACGTAAGAGAGACAACTATAAATATATTTATAGGGTTTAAGCTGTGACAAAATGAGATAAAACACGTTTCTATATAGTTTCCCTATTCCCTATTGTCGATCAATCGCTCTCTTTCTCTCTCTCTGTTTACCACCTCCATAGTGTGTTCATCTCATTCAATTACAAATTAACCAAAATGCTAAGTTTAACTTCTACCGCGTGTAGTCACAATTGACAATATTTTTTATTTATTTAAATATACCTGTTCTCTCTTTACTGCTAGTGCCGTTGGTTTCTGATACAAAAGTGCATTTTCGTGAGAAATAATGACAGGCAGACGAATACCATACTTTTTTTTATTTTATTTTTTATTTGGGGCAATCCTCTTGGACTTCCTCCGCCTTGGGAAGGGCGGAGGGGCATGCCGGGATCAAACCGGCTAAAACCCCACGGTGTCCTTCTTCTTACCTCTAGTCGGGGGTGAGTTGTACGCTTTTCTGCATTGGACCGCTCCCCCGGCAGGTGACGAATACCATACCTACGTAATCATTTTGCGAATTATCGCGTTTAAATTAAAATCCTTGTTTTATAGCTTATCAGAAGGTCAGATAAGTAGGAGACGGAGACATGCTTCTCAGTTCAGTTCAACAAACTTAGTGGGCACAGATTACTTAAATATTGTAAGTGGGTCAATAAACGGCCAACAACAATAGTCGCAAACAAAAAAATGCACCTATACAAGTAGAGACAGTTTATGGAATTTTCAAATTAGGCTTGACATGATGTATTTTTTACGAATGCATCTTTTCGTATGTGTTTGCCTATACAATATACAATATTTTAAGATTTTAACGACAGCTTCTTCTTTAATTCAGTTTTTATTATTGCTACATGTGTAGATACTTATGTATTTATTGCTCATGACTTTACGAACAAGAATTTATTGTTCGATATTTGAACGCGGTTGTGATAACTTTTTCATAGATAACTAAACAAACTATTTATTGTTTTTGTCTATGCATTCGTGACATTCTGGCGACAATCTTCAGATGCTCTGACGTTAACGTCATCTGCAGTGTAACGAAGCTCTGACACCCGATGGTGAAATAACCACACAGCTCTCCAGTCCGACTAGACCGATGATAGGAACTAACGCCACTCAATGTAAAAGTACTGTCTCTAAAGCCAGAGATGTATTTCAGATTTCGGCGCCCTGAGCTAACACGACTGGGTCGCTTCCTTATCCATAGCTGACGAAAAAGACAAGGAAATAATACAAATACGATTTTATTACTGAGGAACGAAAACAGTAACATTAGACGTCACTAAACACGGTCTCGAACTACATGTTTATAAAATATAAAAAATGTTTAGAATAAGAAATGTGGAGCACTATTTTTTGATAAAACAAATTAAGATTTTGTAAACCTCAATTTTAGTTTATAGTTGAAAACACACACACACTCATATCTACTCCAGATCGTTCGTAATAAAACAGCCGCGCTCTCTTACGTGAGTAATGTGACTCGTGGTTTAAGTTCTAAATAAAATACGACCGGTGTAAATAACTTAGGCTACTTTTATATTAGAAAAATAAAAATAATGAAATCCTAGATGCTTAAATAATCAAATATCCGATTTCTTTTGAATTAAACAGCGGGTGAAAACGTGGGGCACATCAATACGGCCGAATGAAGTCCACTGCTGGACACAGGCCTCCCCCAAACATCACCACAACGACAGACATGGATGAGTTGTGGGCTCATTGGGGGGTTTTGCCATAATCGCCACGCTTGGCAGACGGGTTGGCGATCGCAGTTGAGTTGTTAATGTACGCAAAGGACGCTGCTGACCATCCTCCAGCTAATCCCTTAGTCGACTTTTACGACACCCACGGGAGGAGATGGGGTGGTGGTATTCTGAACCGGCACCACGTGGGACACAGCTAGTATTTAATAAGAAGTGACAGTTCATAGTAAGGCCTCAGGAGAGACCCAAGTTCAGTACTGGACTGTAGCAGGTCGAATACGTACTCGTGGAGCCGTTATTTTAATATTTGCCATCACCCAAACTATGTCACGTATATTTCTAGCTAAGACGTATTGTACGTAAGTTCTCAGCTAGCGTGGAATACCAAACATCACAGCTGTTCTTGCTTTTTCTGACTCTTGATAAAATAATACAGACAAATAAGACGTCTACATACCAATAAATTAATTCTAACCCAATGCCAAACTAATAAAAGGTCACAATTATAATACACACATGATGACACATGGGAATTACGTCGACAATTGTATAAACCAAAAAGTTAAT
Source organism: Diloba caeruleocephala (assembly GCA_947459985.1). Taxonomy (NCBI): domain Eukaryota; kingdom Metazoa; phylum Arthropoda; class Insecta; order Lepidoptera; family Noctuidae; genus Diloba; species Diloba caeruleocephala. The sequence continues at coordinate 4,398,862 of OX381627.1, read as the reverse complement.
TGACCTAATTCGCACGGCCATCTTTTGTTTTCAGCTATTATTATGAATTTATAGTTTGAAGTCGAATCCGTGTGGTGTCCGGATTAAGAATATACCACCAGTCCATCTCCTCCCGTGGATGTCGTAAAAGGCGACTGAGGGATTCTAAACCAGAGAGATGGGCAGCAGCATCCTTTCTTTAGAACATCAGCCATATTGCGCTCACCAACCCGCCTTCCAAGCGTAGTGAGTACTGGCAAATACCCCCAAAATGATGACATAATTGTTGAAATCTATGGGCCTTTGTTCAGCAGTGGATGTCTTATGGCTGATGTGATAGTTTGAAGTAATATTTATTGTTACCAGTTCGAAACATAAGTAGTAGGGGGTAAACTCCCATACAAACTACAATTTCTGCGGCTACTGCGATGCATAGGTAATGTAATGATACACCTGAGCCCCCGGCTGTGGGGTGCCACGGAGGGATGCTTTACAATCACCTGCCTAAGGACGTGGCATGCGCCTGTAGTGTGATTATATTGAGGACCTGGAGCCCCCTTCGGTGTCAAAGATGACCGCTCCGGTGGTTTTAGCCAGTAGAAGTCCGGCGGCATCTCCCTCCGTCCTTCCCCGGGGCGGATTTCCAGCCGATAAAAAAAGCAAAGAAGACCTCGGGTTGTTAAACAAATCAACCAGAACAACTGCTGGGTCCGCTGGTCTAACCAGGGGCTATCAGGATCCCCCGGCAATTCGGTTGCAGAGGCTCGATGTAAGTTACTACGTTCACGTACAGAATCACTCAGTCGCATCTTTGCCAGACAAGGCCACAGCCCATATTAACTAATTAATTAAATAACAACATTTTGGCTTCCATTGCTACGGACCTCGAGCTCAATTACCGCAATTTATAGAATAGAGCTAGATTTTTTTGAGATTGCTTGTTAGATAATTTTTATGGTTGATGATGTTTGTGTAAGCGGTACTCACGATACAGGAGAAAAATACTCATAGGCGAAGTATAGTTTCTTTTCAAACAAAAAAGCAAAATCTAAAATGATATTATGAGAAATCCATATCTGAACGCATAAAAAATATTGGCTCAATGGTTCTGATACTATTAGCTAAACATAAACACGAGATCGAAATTGATGTGCTAATGATAATAAATGATTTCATTCATTTATATAAACGTAAACACGTGAAGCTGTTTGAAACTTCAGCCGTGCCATAAACCACTGAAGGAGGTTTAATGGTTTCACTAACAAAAACAAAATGAAAACACTTTACCGCATTAACTACGATAGAAGCAATTTATAAACCGTAAAGAACTAAGTGTCAAAGAGTAAATTGTTAAATAGCTAGAGAAATGACAGTACAAGAGCACAATATACTCAGTGCCGATATAATCACCTATGACCTTTAAGGAATTTGCAAGTACTCGAAACGCTTGGCACGCGGGTTTGTGAGGGCTGTCCCTATGTTACTTTACGAGCATGACCTGTGACATATGCATTATGCCACATACATATATACCTATTTTCTTTGTTTCTTTCTATGTATAAAAAATCGCAATCAGGTTTACTAATACAATAATTACATTTAGATTACATTTTTATGTAGGTGTGATAGAGACACTAAAATACAGACAAGATTTTATTTTTTAATTACGTCATGTCGTCTATATTTATAATCTTTGTTGCTTATACGATTTTCATTTTGCATCAGATTCTATTTTTGAATTCGCTATTACCGCAACCATTGATATAATTTATAGGTTATTTGAATTTTCGCGTATAAAAGTGTCACATCTACAAAATATATTCATTGAACTCTCTGAGTACGACGACCCATTTCTTACACATGTTCCTGATAACATTGCCAATGGGTTAGGTGTTCCATTCTTTATAGTTCCTGGCACTTTTACATTTTATTTTACGATAATTGAGGTTATATTTCTGTATAAAAAATATCAATCCATAAAAACATCTTGGACATTGACCTCTCGCGTGAACCGCGAGAATAAAATATGCTGGGGTACTATAGACAAATATACTGTAAAGGCGGAAAGTTTACAGAAGGACATCTTATTTCTTGTATAGTTTACAAATCACAACACGCAAATAGATGCTATTGATAACATTCTTCCAGTGACTAGTTAAGTCAATCAGTGAGCCAGATAAGTCTATATCCGGTAATAAAGACGACGCTAGGATCCTCACGCCAACGTATTCTTCTTAGCTATGGTCAATGTGTATCATGGCCGCTTCATTAAAAATCTTATTGATAAATTGTCAAAAATACGACAATAGTTGCCTACAAAAGATCGCCAAGTTACGTTAAATTGTACTTAGCATTTGTTCTGCTTTGGCGCAATAAAAATAATCTACCTAATAATGTGGTGCCGCCTAAGAATAGCACCATCCCATCTCATCCCGTGGGTGTCGTAAAAGGCGACTATGAGATTAGCCGGAGGATGTGCAGCAGTGTCCTTCGAGTACATTTCTAATTCAACTGCGATCGCCAACCCGCCTGCCAAGCGTGGCGATGATGGCAAAACCCCCCAATAGGCCCACAACACAAAACCATACCAATCGTTGTGGCAATCTTTGGGGGAGGCTTCAGTCCAGCAGTGGACGTTTTTCGGCTGAAATGATAATGATGATGATGATTATTCACGCTTTTACGTTTGACTTTAGAAATTGATTGTTTGACTGTAACCAATTCTGAAATAAACATTCTGACGCCACGGTTGGTGCAGTGGCTTATACAGTCGGCTGCTGCGCTCCGGGTCGCATGTTCGATTCCCGCACGGAACAAATATTTGTATGATCTGTAGTTAGTTGTTCCGAGACTGGGTGTTTTTTTTAATAAACGTTGCCCCACATTAGGGTTTCTCCTGTGTCGTGGGTGCGTTTACAGACATAAATTTCACATACAATACACCCAGACCCGGAACAACTACTTGGAGATCATACACATATTTGTTCCGTGGACCTGGAGCGCAGCAGCCGAATGTATCAGCCACTGCACCAACCGTGCCGCATTGTGTGGAACTTGTGTCTGTAAACGCACCCATGACACAGGAGAAATCCTACCGTGGGGCGACGTTTTACTTGTCAGTCATATTAATTCTTTGTGTCTGTTGTTCCAGATTATCAGTTGTGGTGCTGTTTTGCGCGGCAGTGAACTTAGGTTTTACGTATTCTGGGATGGACCTACCGAAAGGTCCGTACTGTGGCATCACAAACCGGTGTTGCAAGGACAGGGAAGACGATTGCTCTCATGTAATCCTAGGTAAGTAGGAGTTCAAAAACAACGTCTCGAACAGCACCAACCGGATAATGGCTTCAAATCAATGATATTAAAAGAAGTAGATATGTTACATGCACACCAAAAGTACGAATTAAAACTCCCCCAATTGTAGCACCTCGCAATCAGTTCGCCCAAGACAGGACAACGAACACATACTGTCACAATCTGTATTGTTTTATGAATTAAGTAATGACAAAAATGCACAAAATATCAAGCAAAATAAATAAAGAACAAGGGAACTCATACCACATGAGAGTAACAAACTACTTTGTTTTTATTTTAATAGTATTACATAGTTTGTTATGTAAAATCAAATCGCACTGACTTGCAAACGCCCTTACGCCCGGGTGCATGTACCTACTTAAATTTAAATCCTACTTAAGATCTATGGAAATAATATGATGTACATGTATGCAAAATAAATAAATAAATAATATCATTGCTTCAAATGAACAACGGTAGGAAATTGTAATACTGCCATTAAATGTTTAGAAAAAAGTTATATCAGCAGCAGTGATAGCTTAGTGGTTCCATTATTCCAGAATGGTAATCAATCTAAACTCAGCTGAGACGAGATTCAAATCACGCCTCAAGCACATATTACTCATTGTCTATGCATCAGCCAGTTTTCGATTACGATTTATTTCCATTACGAACTTTGTTCCAATCTGCGCAGAATAAGAAGTAATGAAATGTACCTCAAAAACCATATTAATTAAGAAATATAGATATTCACAAAGTAGTTCCTCTTCACATACAAGGTTCATTTTTAATAGAGTTTTTTACATACTAGGTACCTACGTAAAATATTTTTATATATTTTAACGAGATGAATGTTGTTAAGTATAAACTATAAAGGAACGTGTGTTGGCGCCTATTGTCGTTGAACACTTAAACAGATGTTATGTTGATATATAAATATCGTATAATTAATTTGATATATATATTAACATAATAAACTGTAGCGAAGTCGTGTTGGCTCCTCCAGAAAGTTAAAGAAAAGAAAGTGTGACGTTTTTCACCACATGTAGGGGAAAAAAGAAACTACCTGATTAAAAAAAATACAATTATATAAGTCCTGTACATCTCATATACATCTGAGAGGAACACTAAAGACCAAACTTCTTTTTGAATGATCGTTCAATAAATCATTGTAATAGTCAACTTCTCCAAAAATACCCATTTTGTCTTATTATATACTTCTATCTATTATATCTATAATTCAACAACAATATCACCAAAAACCAATGCGCAAGAAACAACATACATTAAAAACTGTGCTCAAGCGCTATCCGGACCACACTCACGTGATCACAGTTCAAATATCTGCTCAAGTACAGACCTATAACTGAGGGACGATTTAGAATAAAGCCACGACTCAGTTGAACTACGTTCAATAAATCTATGCTTGAGGGACGTTTCAAAATTAATGCCCAACTCAAAACTAGTTTTAAACTGAGATCAATGCTTGAGTTTCGTTCTGTAATACGGAGGGCACTTAGGTGTTTACTGTAGTCGCCCGAAAGATGATAAACGTCGGTCTGGTGCAACAGTACTCGCTATTGTCGTAATTAACTGCTCATGAAATATATTTATCAAGATAATTATCAGCCTATATTTATCATTATCAAAGTTATTCGAATGTTGTCCGGTTTAAGAATATAGCACCACTTCCGGCCGAAATTAATAATCAATCTAATCCGAAATCTTCAAGTTTAAGATTTTGAAATTCATCCGTTGTTGTGTTACTATCACATTTATTACAAAAAACCGGTCAAGTGCGAGTTGAACTCGCGTGGAGAGGGTTCCGCATTTGCTGAATATATTGTCTATTGTTGGATTCGGTCGTATACCAATAACTTATCCCAAGAATAAACTTAACATCGTAGTTGAAAAACATGTTTTTTCCATATATTTCAAACGCAAACGGAAGTTTGTACGCACAATATTGTGAGATTTACCATGTTATTTAAAGACCATAGACTCGTTAGGTAAAGAGCTATTACCTTTCTTTTTGAATTTTAAGCTCAGTTGTTTTTGAGATAAGGGGAATGGTCAATTTTCGTATATTTTCTTAAATTACTTTAAAACGATATATTTTAAAATTATAAAATAAATAAATACACTTGAGACCCTTACAACGAGCCCTTCGCTTTCATATGTTACACGGTACAGTTTGCAAAACTTTATCCTTAAATTTTCTATATTGCCCCCTAAAACGGACCCCTATATTCAAAATTCATTTATTTACGTTACACAGGTCATCTATCCACCTCGTTGGAGGTTCCACACTGCGTTTTCCGGTGCGTTTTTCTTACCGTTCGTATTGTAAAAATCTAAAGGTTAAAAACAAGTCAGGGTCCGTCTACTATTGCAACTGCACTAAATCCCGTTCTTAAGGATGTGGTTTCTCTAAGAATCGCGTCAGTCATTGCGTTAACTCCGTGTGGTGTCCGGATTAAGAATACAGCACCGCTCCATCTTGTACCGTGGATTTCGTAAAAGGCGACTAAGGGAATCAAAACCAGGGGGATGGGCAGCAGCGTCCCTTCTGCGAAATGGTAGCCATACTGCACTCATCAACCCACCTGCCAAGCGTGGTGAATATTGGCAAATACTGACAATTTAGTGACCCCTTAAATGATGACACAGTTGTGTAAATCTATAGGGGAGGCCTGTGTTCAGCAGTGGACGTATAAATTGCCGATATGATGATTGCGTTTGCTCTGTTCATCTTGAACCATGAAGAGTCCAACAGCGGTTAATAATAATGATAATAAGGGCAGGGCAGTTTGTGGCGAGCTGAATGTGAGTGGCGACACTGCGTACCCGAATGCTCCAGAGAGTCTGTCAGAGCTTCGTCTCCGGTTAACCTTAATCGGTCGGCTGGAGTGGAATCCCATGCATGCCCGCAGGACTTTCAACTCTAACTTGCCTTAGTTGGCTGATCAGAGGGGGCCGCCAGAGCTATATGCTCGGGGGTGGAAGTGTCTAGAGGCGTAGTAACGGGGAAACCCGTTCTGAGTCTTCCAGACGCGCGATGGTGAAACCGGTGCCGCACCTCTCGACACATAGCCGCACACACCGGTGTTGCTCCTTGTCGCTTGTGGCCATTTAGGGGGCCTATCTTGTGAGTGGCGAGTCACCATCTGCCACAGAATTTCACGTTCAAGGTTGAAAGGCACACGCCGATGTTCCCGTATTTATTAGTCTTTTTATTCCATGTAACACCCATTGCAATAGACCTTATCGTTATACTTTCCATCTCATACAGTAGCCTTACACCACCGGCGACAATCCATGACTTCATTTTATAGTGCAGCGATGCGAGTGTCCCAGGTTGGTGTCCTATTACATTTTAGATTAAAATTCTCTAAAGGGCCTCTGCGTGTTGGACCCATGTCCCCGCGTAAGCCTATCAAAAGGCCGGGTTCCCCCTTACAGGGGATAAAAATCCGTGAAAAGAGAGATATGTAGATAATAATAATTTATGTATTTCCGAGAAAATGGTAGATAGAGATCTTATAGTACATTTAAATCATCACACATATTCTACCGCCGATCGGTGTAGAAATATTTATTTATTGCTACTACTAATTTTAAACTGATTACAGAGGAATAGCCAAATTTACTATAAAAATCACAATATAATTATTTGTGATTAATTATTAATTCAATCAACTTATTTTCTTAATGTCAATTTAAAAAAATTATGAATTCATTCAAAGAATAAAAACATTTGTCCAACGGCCATTTAAAGAGTTCATGTTTGAATTCATTTATTGTTAATGACCAACTTGAGGGGTAGTTTATTACATATATAGCTTTCAAATCGTCGTCAATAAGCTGACTGTTCGTTCTTATTAAAAATAATTTCAAATAAAATTGAGAGTCCTGATCTCCTACATAAGCTCAATTTTAATGTTCCGTACAAATCCATTAGATATAATCCCCCTATATCTATTCCGTCCTGTACTTCTAATTACAGGCAAACCTCATATATTGTGTGAGCAAGAAATAATCTTAACAGTATATGCAAAGAATTTTCACTTGACCCATTTGTAACAAATAGTAAGACGGCAAGAAGGAAGCTTAACCTTAAGTTTTTCCATTTTACCTGACAATCACATGTGTGTATACATTTATATATTTCATAGTATACAATCTAATATTACTTGTTGTATTGCTTTAGTGTTCCTTACGACTCTGTTTTAATTTTTGATGGTATTCGTGGAAACCTATAATTGGCTTTATGGTACTCACTGTAACCACCTATTCTAAGTTTTATAGCTGTTAGTTTTCCTAAATATAAATAGATAAATATTTTTATTACTGTGCAATAGGCATTTCTAGTACATAAATTTTGCCTTTGACGTGGTACTAACAGTTTATATGGGTCTCTGCTATTTACATATTTTAGGGCTTCGTCGTGTAAGATAAATATCTGTGGATATTTTTTTACATACACACAAGTTTCATATATATGGAAGCACGAAACTGGAAGAATTTTTAGTTCCTGAAAAAGTGGTTTTTACAATGGTAGATATGCTAGATATTCAGCTCCATACAGTGCACGAATAGACTTTTTTGTACTATAAAAATTCTGTTTACATCGACAGTTTCCCCATATAACTATTCCATATCGTAATACAGATGAAACGTAGCCGTGATACGCGGAGAGGGCTCTTTCCTTAGAAACTATTAATTTAAGTTTTCTTAAGGCAAACACAAATTTATCTAATTTGATACAAAGCTTGTTATCGTGTTTTTTCCAGTTTAATTCCTTATCAATTGTTATACCAAGAAATGTCGTCGAGTTTGTTGGTTGTAAGACTGATTTATCGTATAGTATTTTAGGAATTATGACCTTGCTATTATACGTTTGATATTGAATTCAAAAAAACTTTTGTTTTATAAGATTAATCTGTAAATTATTAACTTTAATTGTCAGTGTAGTATCATCAGCAAATAAAGTGCAGTCATGTTTGAGAATTTTATTTAGATCAATAATATATAATAGAATAGTAGGGGCCCCAACACTCTGCCCTGTGGTAAACCAGATTTATTAATATTTGGTTCAGATGAGAACGTCTTTTTTGTGTTGTTTACTATTTTTTTAAATTCCTATTTTTGATTAGACAAATAACTTTCAATCCAATCATATGCTTTACCTCTAATTCCGTATCTTTCAAATTTACAAAGAAGACATGGGTGAGAACCACTGAGGCACTCGATAAAAAAATGACCGTGCTGGTCATTTTTTATCGAGTGCCTCGGATATCTGTTTAACTAATGAAAACCAAGAATTTTCTGAATCCAAATTGCTTATCCGTTATTATTTATTATATTTTATTTATGGTGACAAAACAATAAATTTTATGAAACATGAGCTCTTCAAAAAAAAAGTTGGTAATTAATATATCATATCGTTGGGTTCACCCTTTTGAAATAATGGCCTCATGACAGATATTTTGAACTTTGTTGGAAATAGTCCTTCCTCAAACGACTGGTTTATTAAGTAACACAGTGCTATGGCTTGCACTTAATTTAATTTTTTTGCAGTAGTTTCGTCAAACCCAGTAGCTTTTGTGTCATATAAAGATTTAATTACTTTTTTATGTCTATCATCTACGGGCATCAAAAACATCGTTTTATTACTTATGTCAATATTTTTACTATAGTTCATGTCACTGATCACGGTTTTATTTGTGAGTTCAATAAAGTAGTCGTTAAAATATTTGCAGATGTCATACGGATTATCGATTAATTGGTCCTATATTTTTAATATGTTGATGTCATAGTCAAAGTATTTTTATTAATTGAATTTTTGATGACAGTCCACGAAGCTTTACATTTGTTTTAGCATCAAAAACGTATTTATTATTAGTTAATTTTTGTGATTTATCCGTACATTTTTTGAGAATTCTTGAGTAACAGAATTCTTGAAAACAGAGTTTAAAAAAGAGTATATGAAGATCGTGATAAATGTCAAATGATTTATTAAATTCTTTCTCTTCATATACCTCAGAAAAAGACAATGCTTATATGCACTGTGAAAATTTGTTTATAATGTCCCTACTGAAGTCTCTTTTGGTTTCATACCAGCTAGCTACTATTTTTTCATTCTTACTTACTTCTTGCTTGGTAAAAAGTCAAAGACTGTCCCGTATCATGACCTGATAAAGCCAAAAAGTGAGTGTTACTTCTTACATCTGCGAGGGACAAATTACTAGCTATTTGATTGTTATAGGCAGAGATAATTACAGTTGCTCTTGACAATTTATTTCCCTTTCAGACAGCAAGTGTTACTGTGACGAGTTCTGCAACAGAACACGAAGCCACGATGACTGTTGTCCCGACTACCCCCAAGTTTGTCTTGGAGTGACCGAGACTGTCATGGAGCATGAGCTGCCTCCCCAACAAATTGCTAAAGCCTGCAATTATGAAAATCATTATTACGCGCCTGGAGAAAACAGGACAGAAGACTGTCATTTTTGGTGAGTATTTTTTATTCATTTCGATTGGTTATGATAACCAAATGTTTGAACAATGAAAGAGAGTTTATGCGTTTTTCATAATCTTTAAAAACACGGTCCTTATGTCATTGGTAATCTACGATGACAAAGAATAGAACAGTACTACGGGTTCCGCTATCTGGGCGCGGGCAGAGGTCATGATTAAGGCCTCCGGTTGAATCCGAATCTTTTCAGGCAAAACGAAACCAACTCCAAAAACAACAATAAGATTAACCATTCATACTCATAAACAGTACAACTTCTTCTTCAGACTGTATTTCACTGTGCATATGTGGCTTAGCCCTCTCTCTTTAGTACTTCTCTACAACTCCTGACTCTATCAGACAGAATTTACAATAATTATTTAAAGATTAAACAACTTATAAATAGCGAAGAAGCTGGCAATAATAATTATCAAGTAATGAATCGTATGATTTAATCATAGCAGGATTTGACGTATTTAAAAAAAAAAGTATTTTGTAAAAGTGGAATATTTTAGTACTGATCCTTGATCCCTGAAAGATAACTTCCAGCATTAAAAATATTTTTAATATTTCGGAATAAAATAGATTATTCTTAAGAAAAATATTGGAAATTCAGTCATTTTGAACGTGTCATACTCGTCATACCAATCAACTGTCAATGTTATCGGACTTAGAAATTAGTATAATAAAAAATTAAGAATCATAAAAAAAGAAAAATTGTGTTGCGGTGTTAAAATATGTTAACTAAGATATTTTAAGCCGTCTGAAATAAACTTACGATTTTGTTATTCATCATCATCATCATCATAATATAAGCCGAACAACGTCCACTGCTGCACAAAGCACTGTCCCCAGTAGATTTACGTAATGACTGGTAACATGATCGCATCCAACGACTCACAGCTGTATTCATTACGTCGTCTGTCCATCTCGTTGAAGGCCGTCCCACGCTGCGATTTTCGGTGCGTCCACCAACGGCCATCAGTTCTACGAGCTATGTGTTCTGCCCATTGCCACTTCAGTTTACTAATCCTTTCACGGATGTCGGCGACTTTAGTTCTTCGACGGAGTTTGGACCCCGTCCAAGAACTAAAAGTCGCCATACATACATAGCTCTCTACATAGATACATCCCTACTCGCTGAGTAACTTTGAGCTTTTTATGAGGCCCATAATGAGCGGTCACGTATATATAACCGTGTGGCGTCCGGGTACAGAAAATAGCACCACTCCGTCTATTCCCGTAGATGTCGTAAAACGCGACTAAGACACTCTAAATCAGAGGGATGAGCAGCAGCGTCCCTTCTGTGGAGTAGTAGCCATTCTGCGCTCACCGCACGCTCACAAATTCCCCCTAATATCATGACATAATTTTGGAAATCTATCGGGGAGGCCATTGTTCAGTAATGGACGTTGTATGGCCGATATGATGATGATGACGTATATGTGTGACATATTATGTCATATTTTTTTATTTGCTAAAATTTATTTGCACACAGAAAACAGAATAAAATAGCCTGGTATTCTACATTTGGAACTCATCTTAATCCTATTAAAAAGTCAAAATAGAATAAGAATAAAAAAAAAACACTAATGTCATATCTACTACATTCCCCGCTAAATCTGTAGTAATCTGTAGTATTACAACTAAAACAACATAAACAAGAAAATCTTGTGTCACCAAAAATAAAAGTCGTTCATAAAACTGTGACACTTAAGAATTCTTTACACTGACATAATGAGTTCTTCGTCCCAATTCCTTCGTCAGTCATGGATTAATCATAATCCAAAATAAAAACGATGTCACTTTATAATGTGATGATCATTTGGATCTCTTTATTTTGTCAACAGGCAATAAATTGTGAAAAAGCAGGTGTTGCCCGCTGAATTTATTTGAAAAGTGGTTTAGTAGTAGTTTAATGCGCTGAAAAGAGAATTAGGTTGATCCAGAACTCTATGTTTGTGTCCTATCCTGTAAACTTCTCAGACACTTTTCACGGAATTAAACTCAGCTATAATAACATTTATACATGTAGCTTTAGAAATACTCTGTTTATATTACCTATACACTGTACATGTATATTGTTTTAATGATTTACTCTAGGTTGAAAGATGATGATTATACATAAAATTAGGACTTCAGATTTTAGAACCTAGCGAATTATTGGGATGTCGAGCTTTAACTTTCGAATTCGTGTGGTGTCCAGCTTAAGAATATGATCCATTCCATCTCCTCCCGTGGATGTCGTAAAGGTGACTAAAGGTCTGTAAACCAGCGGAATGGGCAGCAAAGTCCCGTCTGTCGAGTGGCTACTCATTCTGCGCTGACCAATTTGCCTGCCAAGCGTGTTCATCATTATCATCGTCATTTCGGCTGAATGAAGTCCACTGCTAGACACAGGCCTCCCCCAAAGATCACCACAACCACCGATATGGAAGTGTTGTGGGCTCATTGGGGGGATTTGCCATAATCGCCAGGCTTGGCAGGCGGGTTAGCGATCGCAGTTGAGTTGTTAATGTACTCGAAGGACGCTGCTGCCCATCCTCCGGCTAATCCCTTAGTCGACTTTTACGACACCCATGGGAGGAGATGGGGTGGTGGCATTCTGAGCCGGCACCACACGGCAAGCGTGTTGAGTACTGACGAATTCCCCCAAAATGATGACATACGACATACCGGTTATACCGGACCTTTTTAGCCTCGTACAGCACTATTTTCTGTAAGAGTTCAAAATAAAACATGTTCTTTCTTTACGGCTGAATAGAATTTTTTTCTATTAAAAACTAGACCATGTGATGCCGGATAAAAATAGCAATCATCATTCCGGCCGAATGAAGTCCACTGTTCGACACAGGCCTCCCCCAAAGATCACCACAACGACCGATATGAGTGTGTTGTGGGCTCATTGGGGAGTTTTGCCATAATCGCCACGCTTGGCAGACGGGTTGGCGATCGCAGTTGAGTTGTTAATGTACTCGAAGGACGCTGCTGCCCATCCTCCGCCTAATCCCTTAGTCGACTTTTACGACACCCACGGGAGGAGATGGGGTGGTGGTATTCTGAGCCGGCACCAAACGGCTAAAAATAAAAAATAACAATACTGCATCTAAAAAGGCGAGTATGGGATTAGTCTGAGGATGGGCAGCAGCGTCCTGGGGTACATCCGATCCGCGTACCAAACGTGGTGATTATGCCAAATGCCCCAACCAACATACAACCCAAACTCGGACTAGTTGTCATGGTGATCTTTAGAGGTGGCCTAGATGTCCAGCCGTGGACGTCATTGCACGAAAGAAGAAAAAACAAAGACAGGACGTTGGATTCGTTTTCCTGCTGAGTAGATGACGTTATTAAGCGTTAAATGTTTTGTCAGATAGCAGTTCACATGACGTCCTACGACGTCTCCACAATTCAATCAGATGTCAAGATCAAACAGCGAATTGGTGACAATTGTTCTGAAATGCAAATAAATTGTGGGGTTCAGGGGCAATACTACAATAGAATGCGGCCATTGAATTCAAAGTCAAGAGCATTTGTATTCAGTAATTACGTATGTATTATTATGTTGTTAAACGGCCTCTATTTAATAGGGTTCACAAATGTTTGACAAAAAACAAATGACAAATGATCATTTTAAAAATAACATTATACAAACTAATCATTTGACAAACATAAATATATATATTACACTATCTAACGGCCGAATGAAGTCCACTGCTGGACACAGGCCTCCCCCAAAGATCACCACAACAACCGATATGGATGTGATGTGGGCTCATTGGGGGGTTTTGCCATAATCGCCACGCTTGGCAGGCGGGTTGGCGATCGCAGTTGAGTTGTTAATGTACTCGAAGGACGCTGCTGCCCATCCTGAGGCCAATCCCTTAGTCGACTTTTACGACACCCACGGGAGGAGATGGGGTGGTGGCATTCTGAGCCGGCACCACATATTACACATTTATAAGTAATCATTTGAGAAAATACAGATTTCGCAAATATTTCAAGTCAAAATATCATTCCAAAAATATTCGTTTGACGAAGTCCATTTGATTGATAGCCAATTTAAAAAATACATGCTGCCCTAACAATCTAAAATAGGTAGAATTCGGTTTTTCGTTGTGATCGTAGTTCTAACCTAACCTAAACCTTTATTTTTTATTTTTTTATTGATGTCCAGTGGAAATTCTACATGGAACTTCCTTCACCCCGGGGAAGGGCGAAGGGGTATGCCGGACTCCTACCGGCTAAAACCACTGGAGCGGTCATCTTCGGCACCGAAGGGGGGCTCCAGGTCCTCGTAAGATCACACTAGAAACCTAACCTAAACCTAGCCATTTCTATTCAATTGAGTGAATTAAGTAATTATCAAGCAAAGCAGTCAAACGTTATTTATGATTTGCGTTGTTTTACCAATTAACATTATTATTAAAATATTAGTTTGTCAAATAATGTTTTGATGTAATGAAATGTTGATTTTCAATTATTTGTCAAATAAGTTATTAACAGAAATAATAGTTTGTAAAGTGATAACTTTATCGAGTATAAATTTACCTTACTTTATTTTTTAAATGAATATTTGTGATTCGTTTTTTTGTCAAATGACAGGACGCCATTTAATAGATATAAGATATCGGTAACATCCTTCATTACGAATGACTTCCATTTTCCAGTATCTTTCTGTTGGTCATAATAAATGTAGCAAGTGGATATACGAGATAAGTTAGCTGTTATTTTCCATACAAAACTAGAACGAGCTTTAAAATGCCTAACAATTTCATAATGAGCCCTCGGGTTGTTAACTAGAAAAATAATGACATTGTTTCTTTTTTCTCCTGTGTCGTGAGTGCGTTTACAGACACAAATTCCACACACAATACACCCAGACCCGGAACAACTTCTTGCAGATCGTACAAATATTTGTTCCGTGCGGGAATCGAACCCACGATCCGGTGCGCAGCAGCCGACTGTATCAGCCACTGCACCAACCGTGCCGTCAATATAACAAGATATAGTTTATTAATATCGGTGTACCGCGAATCTAGTAAAGAAAGTTAACTGACTTGGGGAAAGTGGTACTATAAATGTAAAATCAACATTTATATGTGTTTTCGTCTAGACATAATCAAAGTCAATGGTCCAGAAATGGCCTCACACACCGTTTTCCTTTTGGTTATTATTCCTAAAACGGCCGGAAATTTCCCGGCTTATTGCCAAAGACCTCAGCTGATCAATTGCTTAGTAGTACACGCACGTTCTGTACTTGCACCTGCTTCGATAAAGGCACTCTCTACACAAGTTGTAATATTACAAGAGTAAAATAAAAAAAAAATACGGATTGCACTCCGGGAGTGCCGGCAGAAGTGAAAATTTTGTAGCAATAAATGTTTTTTATTTTATTTATCTAATTCACAAAATATAATACTATAATATATGGCTGCGGTGCGAGCCGCCTCACAAAAAGCGCGCGCTTCCCGCCGCGTTGCGAAACCAAGAAGTTTTCACTTCAAATAGACGTCAAACAGCGTCTCGTAACGGTGTCGCGAGTTCAGAGATTTTTTTCTCACCTAAACGTACCGCGCTAAAAGAAGTTTTCACTTCAAAAACACAATAATCAAAATGTCAAGCTGTCAAAACGATACCTCGATAGTCGATAGCTTTTGCGTCAGTTCACCCCTCAAGCGCCAGCGGGCAAATCGTGCTATTTCCTAAGAGTGTATGGTCTGGTTTAAATTAATAACGGTTACTGGCAGCTATTTCGTAGGGTGACCGGATTAAGAATTCCGTGGGGTTATCATCATCATCAATGGAGTCACCGCATTAAAAATATAACACCACTATATCTCCTCCAGTTGATGTTGTAAAAGGTGACTCAAGGACTCCGAACCACAGGGATGGGCAGCTGTGTCCCTTTTGTCGAACAACCTCACCTGCCTGCCACGAGTGGTGGGTACTGGCAAACTCCTCCATAAATAACGACGAACGTTATGTAATGGATCGTTGGGGAAATCTATCGGAGAAGCCTTTAATCATCTTTGGTCAGCAGAGAACGTTCTTTGCCTGTGAGGTTGATGTATTAACATGTTTGCTATCAGACATCGGCTTTGGAAACTAATTCTTCGTAATACAACTTTGTAACACCTACCTTAATAATGAGTTGTAGTAAGTGGGTCAGGTAATAGATGTAACAGATCGTAGTTATCAGTTTACAAGTGTATGTCTTGTATCATCATTTCGGTCGAAAGAAGTCTGGACACAGGCGTTCCCCAAAGATCACCACAACGAACAACATGGGTGTGTTGTGGGCTCATTGGGGGGTATTGCCATAATCGCCACGCTTGGCAGACGGGTTGGCGATCGCAGTTGAGTTGTTGACGTACTCGAAGGACGCTGCTGCTCATCCTCCGGCTAATCCCTTAGTCGACTTTTACGACACCCAGGGGAGGAGACGGGGTGGCGGTATTCTGAGCCGGCACCACACGGCAATCTCTTGTATGTAAGAAAGAAAAAAATATAGCAGGCACCAATTTTTTACATTTTGTCAATATTTGTATGATGTATTAATTCTTGACATAGCAATGGAATGTGTTCGAGCTGACAGTAAAATAACGATACAGCTAAACGTCAATTCACCGCCATTTTTTTACCTTGACATTGTATTTACTTTGACATTGGCAGAATGCTAAAAAATGGTGGAGCCACAAAAAAAATGTAGTCGAGCTTACCATACCGACTGAAAAAAAAAAAAAGATTTTTTTTATTCATTTCAGCCATTATATTGCGTGGTGGCCTACACCTAAGAAGAACATCAAGGCATTCATAGGCTTTGAAAATATAGACAGCTAAAGTCAAACGCTTTGATATTGTGGCTAACCAGATAACGTCACGTGAAACCGCAAGATATTTTCATAAGCCACAATGCAATTATGACAGTTTACAATCCGCGTAACTGCACCCGCGCTAATGAGTATTTATATATAAGCGTGACCCAGGTGGAACATCGCTGGCAACTCGCCATTGAGGCTAGGCATGGGCCGCATCAAAATTGAGTTATCGATAAGTTACATGTGTCGTATTTTACCTTTTTTATTGGTGCCCAGTGGAAATTCTTCATGAACTTCCTTTGCCCCGGGGAAGGGCGAAGGGGTATGCCGGACTCCTACCGGCTAAAACCACTGGAGCGGTCATCTTCTTCACCTAAGGTAGGCTCCAGGTCCTCGTATGATCACACTAGAGCCGCCCACTGGTGCCACGCCTATAGGCACATCTCTGAGAGGGTGACTATAAGGCGGTCACCCCCCCGGGGGTCATATTTTACCTAGCTCAAACTAAGATAACAGAGGACGTAGATCACGATGTATCGCTGGCGTCAGAAGTTGGTTAATTATGTAATGTTTATGCTGTCAAGGCCGTTTTTAATACTCATCGTTTTCAACCAGCGAACTAACTATTTATCACTTAACAAAGATAACTTAATTGATGCCGCAATCCGAGGCATGTGCTCATCGATCCGCACGATGCAAATACTGTATTTCACGGAGCACACAAAAAGAGACTCCCGCTGTTTCCTTCAAACAGACCAGTATACCGTCCCCGCCGCCAAAGCCCGCGACTCTGTCGAGGCCTGTCGTGACTACCCGTTCAATCTCCCGCCAACCCTTACTCAAGCGGGCCGGTGCCAAACCAGTAGCTTTAAATATTCCCTAAACATCATCATCACCGTTTCGGTCGAATAAAGTCCACTGCTGGACACAGGCCTCCCTCAAAGATCACCACAACGACCGACATGAGTGTGTTGTGTGCTCATTGGGGGGTTTTGCCATAATCGCCACGCTTGGCAGGCGGGTAGGCGATCGCAGTTGAGTTATTAATGTATTCGAAGGACGCTGTTGCCCATCCTCCGGTTAATCCCTTAGTCGTCTTTTACGACACCCACAGGATGAGATGGGTTGGTGCTATTCGTTGCCGGCACCACACGGCATATTCGCAATATTCCCTAAACATTGATTAAATAATACCTATCCAGCTGTTCCTCAGTTTTGGTTCTCCAGCAACGCCCAAAGCCTATCAGCTTTGAGTCCCCCAGGGGGCAGTCTCAGCTGTACAGTTACTTAGTTTGTAGCTATTTATGGCTGGCCCGAGAGCTTCTCGGCTTCGCCAGATTGCCCAGCTAAGTATCGTCATCTTACTGAGAGGCATGCGAGAAGCCACAGAAAATGTAACTACTAAAACTAAACAAAAAATTCTAACCAGACTGATAATATTTTATTGCGTAAATCTGGTTTTCATTAGAACCTAATTTTGAGTTGAGATGAAAAACTATGTTTGTTATTTTGTTCTCTGCATAGATGGAGCAATCCCTCTTTTCCTAAGGGTGGCGCAGAAAGCAACAGAGATGACAAGAAAATATCGGCAATATCGTCATGTTCGCTTATAACATCATCATCATTATTTCGACCGAATGAAGCCCACTGCTGGACACAGGCCTCCCTCAAAGATCAATGCCCAAATTACCGATATGGGTGTATTGTGGGGGGATCATTGGGGAGATTTGCCAGAATCGCCACGCCTGGCAGGCGGGTTGGCGATCGCAGTTGAGTTGTTAATGTACTCGAAGGACGCTGCTGCCCATCCTCCGGCTAATCCCTTAGTCAACTTTTACGACACTCGCGGGAGGAGACGGGGTGGTGGCATTCTGAGTCGACACCACACTGTTGCTTGCGAAGCTTCATGTTTATTATGGCAATAATATGACCGTTCACCCTAGTGAACAAACAGTGCAGTAGGTAAGCAAACTTTTCCTTTTTATATGCTTAACTATTGCACTACAATCATCGAAAACCATAACCCAGTTCGTACTGACGTCAATCGACGTCTGGCCATTCCACATTATGAATGCAATGCCAATAATAAAAGTGAACCAGACTGTTAAAAAATTGTGTCAATGTTGTATCAATTCATCTGTTTCTGATTGTATTGAATATGCAAACAATAAATAGGTCAAATGAGATACCGAAGTTTATTATTATTTGTTTTTTTTAAATTGATTAATCTATCGTATTACCTATCCCTGGCACTGGCAGATTAGAGAATTCAATCTATTTTCTTTGTTTTTCTTTTAAATATCGAACTAAAGACGAGAACATCTTTGACGACAAAATTCTAACTTTCCCATGTCTGTATATATACGAAATAATAGTATTTGTTAAAAACAACAGACTCATTTTCAAAAATTATAAAAGTAATACGTCATAGCCATAAAATATGTATGCCACCACATAAAACGGCACGACTAAAGCATATTTTGTATGGCCCCTAGAATTTATAATAAATTACCAAGATCCATAATTGACATTGAAAACGCGAATATTTTCAAAAGAAAGGCTTTTGAATTGCTCTCTTCAAAGGCATACTACTCAGTAGACGAATGTTTAAAATCTGCCTAAGATTAAAAATGGTTAATTTAATTACTTATAATATTTGTACCCACCTTGACATTGAAATTTAAAATAGTAATAGCTTGTAACATGTATGTAATAAAAATATTTTAAGGTAATTTAATATTTGCATGCTACAAAAATGGTTGAATGTATGGAACGAATATTTTAATGTGATCTTACTAATACCTACATTCGGAGCAAATAAAAATTTGATTGATTGATTGACAACTATTCACTTTCATAATTATTTGGAAGGGGAAATTATAAACATGTTTGTTGAAATAATATTAAAGGGCAAAAGAGCATGCAGTACGAGCTAAGCGATTGACGCCGCCCCTAAACATCCGCAACACCTAGGACTTCGTTGATGTGTTACCGACATTTAGGGCAGTCACACTTTCCTTGATGCACCCCTGTCGTATGTCGCATGGTTGGTGCCGTGGCTGATACAGTCGACTGCTGCTCTCCGGGTCGTGGGAATTGAGGTTTAATGTACTACGTATTACAGTAGCTATTACAAACAAATGATAAGGTCATGAAATTGCGCCCGCGGGGCTCGCCACTCGTTGACTTTTACATATATTTCTCAAGTTATTAAAACAATATCTCAGTGCACATGGAGGCATATCTAAGTAATACAACTTACCACTTAAACACGTTACGTAGCGGCTAGCGGCCTGACAAAGACATGACGGTGATTAAGTGACTATAGTTTAAGCGCTCTAACTCTCGTGACAAAGGATCTAGTTGAGGCGTCTTCTCTAGTACGTAGTACATTATACCTGGTCGTGGGTTCGATTCCCGCACAGAACATGTTGTATGATCCGTAAGTAATTGTTCCGGGTCTGGATGTGAAATGTATGTCGACGACACAGGAGAAATCCAAGTGTGGGGCAAAGTTTGTTCTAAATAAAACTTTTAAACAAAAAATAGGGGATCTTTTACAATCCCCCCTAGGGGGTGACCGCTTTACAGTCACCCTCCCTAAGATGTGCCTATAGGCGTGGCACCAGTGGGCGGCTCTAGTGTGATCATACGAGGACCTGGAGCCTCCCTTAGGTGCCGAAGATGACAGCTACAGTGGTTTTAGCCAGTAGAAGCCCCCTTTCATACCCCTTCGCCCTTCCCCAGGGCGAAGGAAGTTCATGAAGAATTTCCACTGGGCACCAATACAAAAAAGGGGATATTTGTGAGTGTGGATTGGAGCCCACAGACGTACACTTTATATGCAAAACCACAACATATTTATTTTTTATCATGACCCCGGAAGCCGGTACCCAAATAACTACGCTAAAGGTTTTTTGTTATTTGTACTAAACAAAATTTTCTGTGTTGATCCCTAAATATCTCAAGTCTAGACGTATTTGTTTCGAGTTTGAATGTTTGTGCAATTCATTTGTTTGTATTGGCATCTACGAGGAATACTGGGGCTTTAAGTGTAAATACCTGAATGGGTATCCATTAGGCATTAATAAATAGATTTAAATCAACATACCTATATACATGAATACATAACTTGGCACGTACATGACCGTTAGAGGTAAGCGTCATAGATCATGTAGTTTGTATTTTTGAAGCGAAGCTACTACTATAATTCACCCACGTTAGGGATGGGGATTTTATACACAAAATGTGAAACGGGCGCGGCGATGCGGCGAACCTCATTAGCTGGGCAGTGCATATTATAAGTGCATTTTAAGTTTCGCTTCAGGCCGTGTGGTGCCGGCTGTGCCGTGTGGTGCCGGCAGTGCCGTGTGGTGCCGGCTCAGAATGCCACCACCCCATCTCCTCCCATGGGTGTCGTAAAAGTCGACTAAGGGACCGGAGGATGGGCAGCAGCGTCCTTCGAGTACATTAACAACTCAACTGCCATCGCCAACCTGTCTGCCAAGCGTGGCAATTATGGCAAAACCCCCCAATGAGCCCACAACACATCCATATCGGTCGTTGTGGACACCTTTGGGGGAGGCCTGTGTCCAGCAGTGGACTTCATTCGGCCGAAATGATGATGATGATGATGAGGCCGTCCCACAACACCTCAAGTTTCTAAAAATAAAACCAATTTCTAAAGTTATCAGCAGCGCTATTCTATAAGAACTCACTAGTAAACTCACTTCGGAACCCGCTGTGAAAAGTAGTAAGTTAATACGAAATTAGAGATTTCACTGCGGGTTCAGAAGTAATCTCAATAGTGAGTTCTTACAGAATAGCCACCCGTGCACAGTAGTAAAAACAATACGAAGTTAAAGATTTCACTGCGGATTCAGAAGTGAGTTCTACGGTGAATTCTTACAGAATAGCCACGCATATCGTCGTTTACGACATCACCGTAATTGACGACAAATCTGATTCTATTGTTATATTTCTGTTTGCTTCTAAATAGAGGACGATAGTACCTGTCGTAATTTTATTTTATTAGTAATAGAAGTATGTCAAATTGTCTTGTCAATTTTCTATTTGACAAGATTTTCCTGACAAATTGTCATCGAAGGTCCTACTATGTGCGGTGAATGCTCGAGCAAATCCCGCACCCCTAACGACATGTAGATGGAAGGAATGCGATGGGGGTTTGGCATGTAAGTCTGGCACGATTCTCTGCCTTCCCTAATGCGGAAGAAGACCATGAGAATTTCCCCACGTTCGAAAAGAAGGAGGGATTATATCGAAAGCTCTAATCGCCAATCGCTGTTAATTCGCCCATAAATGACAGCCCAAAACTGGATGGCGTTTACACCTCATTTGAAGTGTCTCATGGAAACAGTTATTGCTCATGGAAAGATGTCTATATTTAGTAAAAATTCAACAAAACTGTCCTTTTATCTCTGAACAATAAACAGACGAATTGACATACATTATTTTAGCATCATCATCTGTCATCTGTCACCTGTCATCTGTCATTGTCAGGTTTATTAAACAGTGCCGTAAAAGTCCACTGCTTTGCATGGGCTCACTCAGACGACTATAATGAAGGGCCTTGGCAATATTGCCTGAAATTATATAACTAAAACACAGAACCAAGTACGGCATGTAGAATATGTTAAATGAGAGGACACATCAGCTCGTCGTAGATTGAGTATGGGGGATCCCAATGATCACTACAATAATTAATAATTATGATCGTTTATTATCAAGTAGTGTATATTGCCGTGTGGTGCCGGCTCAGAATAACACCACCCCCTCTCCTCCCGTGGGTGTCGTAAAAGTCGACTAAGGGATTAGCCGGAGGATGGGCAGCAGTGTCTTTCGAGTACATTAACAACTCAACTGCGATCGCCAATCCGTCTGCCAAGCGTGGCGATTATGGCAAAACCCCCCATTGAGCCCACAACACACCCATATCGGTTGTAGTGGTAATCTTTGGGGGAGGCCTGTGTCCAGCAGTGGACTTCATTCGGCCGAAATCATTATATTGTCAAGTAACAAGACTCATTTTTGTTAGTAATACATAAAAGTTAAAACTTATGTTAGTAATCGATATTGAGTGTGCTGCTGCTCCAGTATGATTGTTGTCGAGTTCCTTCAATGTGATTGTTCCCCCTTCAATTGTGAAAATGACCGCACCGGTGGTTTTAGCCGGTAGGATTCCGGCATGCTCGCTGCTCTCCCCCAGGGCGGAGGAAGTACCTACACGAGGTATGGAAAAGAACCGGCAAGAAACACGCTTTTAAAATAATTGAGACTACAATGTTGATTGGTATAAATAAGAAACATACTACAATAATATTAAAATAAAATAACTTATTTGCCATGGTAGTCACCAGCTGACCAGTCCCGACAGACGCCACGCGTTCACGAGCATGATGCATGTATTAGCATCGCTTAGCTCAACCATATTGTAGGGACCGAGGACCTTGAACCGAACCCCCACAAACCCGTTTATGAAAAGGATGTCTTTTGAGTTGTATTTTTGAAGAAGACTTCTTTGGGCACTTTGAGAGTAAAATGTCAAGGTCAAATTTGAGTGCAACGTTTTATGTGTAACATTGTGTGTGGGAGCATGCGCGGGCTTAAAATGTGTAGGCGCATGCGCGGACCAGTTTCATTTATTGAATTGCACGCGCTCTATTTTTAAAATCTGTCAGATTAGCGTGGTCGTCAGAATGAGTCAGTCAACTATGAGTACATAGATCCAATTTCCTTTATTGGTAATCGTGTGGAGAATTTCTTGCAAAATCCATAGATAATATTGTGTTACTCACAGCTGGGCGACGTCACTGCGTGTGTCAGTGTGCCAAATCTCACCTGTTGACGACAAACAATGTGATTGCATCATGATGAGAAGTAACTGCATATTTTCAAAGTTTGTCATAGTCATCATAATAGTAGAATGCTCACGAGCTTGGAGGATATATTACACATAAATGCTGCAGTCCGTATCATTTTGGCCGAATGAAGTCCACTGCTGGACACAGGCCTCCCCCAAAGATCATCACAACGACCGATATGGGTGTGTTGTGTGCTCATTGGGGGGTTTTTCCATAATCGCCACGCTTGGCAGGCGGGTTGGCGATCGCAGTTGAGTTGTTAATGTACTCGAAGGACGCTGCTGCCCGTCTTTCGATTAATCCCATAGCCGCCTTTTACGAAACCCATGGGATGAGATGGGTTGGTGCTATTCGTAGCCGGCACCACACGGCCTAACCGGCATCACACGGCCTAGCCGGCACCACACGACAATCCGTAATCGTAGACGTAAACGCAGTGATAGCCTAGGGGTTGGACGCTTGCCTCACATACAGGAGGGTCTGAGGCCGACCGGCCTGCACCTCTATCTCTTCAGATTTATGTGCGTATCAGAATCTGATTATCGATTGCGTTAACGGTGAAGGAAAACATCGTGAGGAAATCCGCACACATGACAAGGCTTCAAAAAAATGTTCTTAACGATGTGTGTAGTCCGCCAACACGCACAAGGCCAACTTGGTGGACTAAGGCCTAACCTTTTTCATCATGAGAAATCACCCATGTCCAGTAGTGGGACCGTAATGGGCTGATTATGCTGTGCTGCAATTCGTACATAGCGAATGTGTGTATAGCGAATTGGGGATATGTCTGTACATTCTGCTTTTCCTGCCCAGGGGTGGAGTGTGCGTCCAGTACTCTTCACCCACTGTACGGAACAGTAACACAACGATACTACTTTACTGTATTCTGTGGAACGAAGTACTTCCCCACTCGAATCAGCTCGTTTTCTAGCTGTAGTGAACTGCTAACTAGAGCCAGGCTTTTTTCTCTTCTTGCATACACTTCTGGGAAGTGTGGTTGCTTAACCGGTCATTTCTGGCGAAGCTAAAAGAGGCCTCCAGCCTGTGAGAGCCAGGCAGTCCTATAAATACTAAAGAAAACGAATGACTTGAATGGTGCTGACACGGACCTTTCGCCGTTGTCGGGGTCAACTGTCTGTATTCGATAGAACAAATAAGTTCATAACATCTCGCTCGATTCCTATGTCATCATCATATCAGCCGAAGAACATCCACTGGCCTCCCCGAAGGATTTTCGCAACGACCGTTTATATATATTTGTGCTTTGTGTCGTCGTTTTGGGGGGAATTTGCCAGTACTGATCACGCTGGGCATGTGGGTTGTTGAGTGCAGAATGGCTGCTGTTCCATAAAAGGGACGCTGCTGCCCATCCCTCTGGGGTAGAGTCCCTTAGTCGCCTTTTACGACATCCACGGGTGAGATGGAAGCTTGCTATATTATTAATCTCGACACCACACGGAATTTATATTTGGGCATGGAGAAACTACGGATATTATTGACCTACGTCGTATATGTGTATTTATCCATATCACTATCCATCGGCTACGGCACATCAGATGTATCTATTTATGTTATGAAATGAAAATATAAAATGTTGTTCAAAACACAGGCGTGGCGTGGGTGCAAATAGCTTAACTAAATAAATAGGTTATTGACTTCAATTACATATTCTGTAAGCGTTTCATTTTATGTAGTTTTTTTGGCATGCCTTTATCCCACTAATATAAAGACTGCAAATGTTTGTATGTTTGACTTACCCAAGGTAAAGGTTATCGAACCCTCAAAAATACATGTAAAGTACGGTTCATCTAAGTGCACGGCAGTGGCTGCGCGATTCCTTTCTGCGCTACGTGTCGCGGGTTCGATCCCCGCACGGAACAAATATTTGTATGATCTACAGATAGTTATGGGTCTGGCATGTTTGTGCAAGTGAGATTTATGTATGTAATCTGTCCCATAATACAGGAGAAATCCCAGCGTGGGGCAAACGTTTATAAATACTATATTTCATACAATCCTATATTACGTGCGCGTGGCTCGTAACAGCGGAAGCGCAGATCCATTTTTTTGTTCATAGTTTGGCATGTTTCTGGTTCGAAGGTAACTATTATTACCTACCTGACCTCCGCAACATTTAGCAAAATCAGTTTTTTGCGTTATTATACTTTATACTTGCAATGTCCTTCAGATACCAACAAGAATTAGATAGATAGGACCTTAAATAACCGGAATCAGGAGGGGGCCAATCCCGTATGGAGAAGAACAAGCGCGGCGCCTGAGCCCTCCGCCGTCGTTATATGGTGGGGGCCCTCGGGGGTCGCGGTCTTTGCACATATCACAGAACAGCGCACAACTAGGCTTCAAGGGATACTTTACAGTCCCACTGAGACACTTCTCAGGGGGCTGGGGGGCTTTTTACAGACGCCTCCCCTCCGCTAGAGGGGGTGACTGCCTTACAGTCACTCCCACCAAGATGTGCCTAAACGCGTGGCACCAATGGGCGGCTCTAGTGTAATCGTACGAGGACCTGAAGCCCCCCTTAGGTGCCGAAGATGACCACCCGAGTGGTTTTAGCCGGTAGGAGTGCAGCACGCTCCTCCGCTATTTCTCGGGGTGGTGGAAGCACATTAAGTATTTAGACCGGACGATCAATAAAAAATAAAGGAACTTACGTAACACGGATACGAAATACCTTACGTCAATGCGTATAGCCTGCTTCTGCGTTGATTGGTATTTTAATTATTTCTCTCAGTTACTCAAACATGTTTTAATAGATCAATAATTTTGTTAATATTAATTGTTTTGAATGAATGATGATGATTACGAATAAACGATTATTTTTAATAATGCTTATCAATTTATTTTTGTTTAGCATGATACGAAAACAAATTGAATTAATCAGCATCATCTTGTAAGCCAAAAAGTCCACTCCTCGTCACGGGCCTTCATCAAAAATCGCGACGACAACAGGTCTGGGTCTAAGTTGTTTGGCAGGCGGGTTTTTTTTTTTAATACGTTGCCCCACACTGGGATTTCTCCTGTATCGTGGGTGCGTTTACAGACATAAACCCAGACCCGGAACAACTACCTGCAGATCATACAAATATTTGTTCCGTGCGGGAATCGACCCGCGAGCCGGAGCGCAGCAGTCGACTGTATCACCTGCACCAACCGTGTCTTCACTGCAGCAACCGTGTCGTCACTGCACCAACCGTGTCGTCATTGAACCAACCGTGTCGTCACACGTGGGTTGACGAACGCAGTTGAGTTGTAAAAGTGTATATACTTGAAGAACACTGCTACTCATCATATCATATCAGCCAAAGACCGTCCACAGCTGAACAATGGCTCCCCTCATAGATTTATACATTTGTGTCATCCTTTTGGGGGGAATTTTCCAGTACTCACCACCCGGCCGGCAGGTTGGTGAGTGCAGAATGGCTGATGTTCCACAGAAGGTAGGTAGGAAATGCTGCCTATCCCTCTGGTTAAGAGTCCTTTGGTTGCCTTTACGACACCCAAGGTATGAGATGGGGTGGTGCTATTATTAGGGCACCACACGGTACATAACATACATAATAGAAAAATATTAAGTTATTCTAAGGATCAATTTCTATGTTTGTGATTAATTAGCTGTTTCCGCGAATGAATAAATTTAGATTTTTAACGCAACCAAGTCCTTGACTTGATCTACTTCTCAGCCTATATCACTTAACTTTGTTCAGCCGTTTGAGCTTAATTGAGAAAGAAACCATACAAACTTTTACTTTCATTAAACATTTCTATCCCATTGGATTGATAGACATATTTATGGACCCAACTCCAATTAAAAGCAACAACTTAAAACTATGTTACCGAAAAACCCAAATTCGCCCGACCCCGAAATAGAAAGAACATAAAAATGAACGTAGTCGCGGGCAAAACCCGGTGCTCTAACAATGTTTCTGTACATTGTGTAAAACTTAAATGGACGCAGTATGAATGCAAATGTATGTGTTCTTAGGGTTGCCCCATCGGAAAATCGAATACCAGAGAGTCAACTCTCGTAATTAATTTTCACAATGACTGAAAGTTGTTCGAACTGAGATTACATAAAGGATTGACACTCTCTTCAAAACTCTCTTCTCTTAAAGTTCACTCCGATTACAGTATGATCATTAGTGTCATTTCAATGTCAGTTATGACGTTTATTTCATGACAATTTAGTATCTGTGGCAGCTCAAAGTGATGTGATCAACTTTCGATCTCATTACAATATACGTTTACGTTTGATGTTGTTTGCTACTTAAGGAAAATACTATTTGTGAAATTAACTATATTGAGACTAGATCGGATTTTGAACACAAACTACGAGAATTGGCCCTCAGGACAAAATTATGAAATAAGTTTTTAAACTGACATAAGGGTATGGCACTAACATTTAGGTATTTCGGTACTGTGGCAAGCGCCATATTCACGGATAAAATGAAGTTACTGCAGATTTATTAAAGCAAAGAGGTTTTAATAATCACATATTATTTTTCTTTGGGACTTCTTCATTTGTCGTCTTTTGTCTTTTCTGATGTGTGTCACAAAATAAATTTCTATTCATGTTATAATGTTTTGTATTTCATTTAAACATTATATGTGAACGAGAATACCAATCCCGTTCAGGTTATGGGCCCAGCACGAGTCTATTCAATGTTTAATGAAAAAAGTTGTTACCTATTATGGCGACTGAAGGTAAAGTTGTAAGTACAACTTCAAGTGGTGAGCGACTGGAGAGATTGCAACCACATGATACAGGTATGAGCTTAACGTCTATAGAGAAACTTGACGGAAACTCTAATTATAACACATGGAAGTTTATGGTAGAGCTGTACTTAATCCATGACGACCTTTGGGAGTACACTCAGACGACACCCGAGAGTTCAGATGTATTAGGCTTAAAAAGAGACCAAAAAGCTAGAGCCAGGATATGCTTGATGATAAAACCGCATTGCCTGATCCACGTAAGACATGCAAAAACGGCAAAGGAGGCGTGGGAGTCTTTAAGGTCAGCTTTTGAGGATAAAGGATTAAATAACAGATGCCGACTTTTATCAAAGCTTGTAAGCCTAAAGCTTGAACAGTTTACATCAATTAGGAGTTATGTCACCGAGCTGATGTCAGTAGCGCAGCAATTGAGTGACATCGGTAAGGAGGTTGACGATGAGTTATTAGCAACGTTGATGTTACAAGGTTTGACTGAAACTTTTCAACCGATGAGGCTTGCGATTGAAAACTCAAGAGTAGAGTTGACCACAGACTATGTGAAGACCAAGCTGTTACAGATGGAAGCTTCATACAGTTCAGGTCTAAGTACCAGCACCAATGATACTGCACTTCTAACCGATAAACATCGTAAAGCAAAGAAACCTGTGCCAAGAAAGGCACATATGATAAAATGTTTTATCTGTAATGGACCACATAAAGCAAAAGTTTGCCCTGAAAATCCAAAAATCAAGAAGAATGCTTCAGTAGCACTTGGACTTGCAACGGCAGGAGAGTACCAAGAATGGATTCTTGATTCAGGAGCAACTAACCACATGACCAATAATAGAGAGTGGCTGAGAGATTTCAGGATGTGTGGCCGAAAGATAGAGATTGGGTGTGCAAATGGAGGTAAGGTGTTTGGTATAGGAGTAGGGTCTGTGATATGCGAGAAAGAAAATGCGAGCGTAAGTAATGTGATATATGTACCCGATTTAAAAACCAACCTATTAAGTGTGAGCACTATTGTAAAGAGAGGCTTTGTGGTAGTGTTTTCAAGGAAAGGTTTTCAGTTGTTGCGAGAAGATGGATGTAAGGTTACAGGTGATGTTGCACATACAGGTGTTGAGGAGAATGGTGTTTATAAACTAAAACTCTGTTCACAGGAAATCGCACTAGCTTCGACTATCAGTGAAGATATGGAGTTGTGGCATAGGCGTATGGGGCACCTTGGCATACGTAACCTTACATTGTTGAGAGACAAATTAGCCACAGGAGTAAGTTTTCCTAACACTTCAACTAACTTAGAGTGTACAGCGTGTTTAATGGGGAAACAAACGAAACAACCGTTTCAGAGAGGTCGTGCGAATAGGGCTAAAGAAGTTCTCGGATTAGTTCATTCTGATGTTTGTGGACCAATGGGTGAAAATTCACTCAGTGGATACAAATACTTCTTGACTTTCATTGATGATTTCACGCGTAAAACTTTCGTGTATTTCCTCAAGAATAAGAGTGAAGTATTTGAAAAGTTTCACGAGTTCAAGACTTTTGTAGAAAAACAATCTGGGAAGACTCTGAAGATTCTTCGGTCGGATAATGGCAAAGAGTATGTCAACCGACAGATGAACAAGTTGATGAAGGATTGTGGAATCCTACACCAACTTACAGTAGAGTATACGCCCGAGCAGAATGGTGTTGCAGAACGTGAAAACCGAACGATTGTAGAAAAAGCTAGGAGTATGCTTCAAGAGGCAGGATTGGAAACAACTTTCTGGGCCGAGGCCGTAAATTATGCCGTTTATTTAAAGAATAGGTCTCCGACAGTCGCAGTCAAAGGGAAAACGCCAGAGGAAGCGTGGACGGGGAAGAAGCAAGATCTGAGTATGATCAAAGTTTTTGGATGTAAAGCATTTGCACATATCCCCGACGCTAAAAGGAGGAAATGGGATCCAAAATCGAAAGAGCTTATTCACGTCGGTATCTGCGGAGAGTCAAAGGCTTACCGACTAATCGATCCGGCAAGCGGACAACTTAGTAAGGCGAGGGACGTTGTATTTTTCGAAAATAAAAAATTTAACAGTGTGAAGCCTATAGAGAATAAGAATGAAGGGCATGTGATAGTCAGTCTTGAAGAAAATTTGACTAAGAATGTAGACGAAGGTCTGCACCTGAGAAAAGCTCAAGAAGATTTTCAAGGAGATACTGAAAATAAAGAAGAGAAGATTGAGCAACCGCCAGTGCAGGAGTGCATTGAAGCAGAGAATCAAGTTGTTAGTGATGAAGAGTGGATGACATCTGATGAAAAGGAAGATGATGATCATCATGTGGAAAGGAGATATCCTATTAGAGAAAGGAAGAAAAGAGACTTTCCAGGTTATATCACTTACCAAACAACCGCTGGTGAAGATGATCCACAGAGTGTCGAAGAGGCAATGTCTAGAAGAGACAAAGAAATGTGGAGAGCTGCTATTAAGGAGGAGCTGGAAGCGCTGAAGAGAAATAAAACTTGGACTTTGGTGGAGCTACCACAATCTTGCAACGTTGTGGATTCTAAATGGATATTTAGAATAAAAGAAGAGACGGGGAGAAAGAAGCGATATAAAGCTCGTCTTGTTGCAAGAGGTTTTAGTCAAAGGCGGGGCATTGACTATTTTGAAACTTTCTCGCCAGTAGTGAGGCATAGCTCACTGAGGACGTTGATGGCATTAGCAGTCCATATGAATCTAAAAGTAGACCAAATGGACGTGAAAACAGCTTTTCTTAATGGAAATCTAGACGAAGTTGTCTATATGAGGCAACCTGAAGGTTTTGAAGAGAAAGGTAAAGAAAATCACGTTTGTTTGTTGCAGAGGTCGCTGTACGGACTTAAACAAGCTCCGAGAGCATGGAACAAAAGACTTCATGACGAACTGATAAAACTTCAGTTCAAGAGATCTGAAAATGAACCTTGTGTTTATACCAGATTTAATGAAGGAAAAATCATCATCATTGCAGTATATGTTGATGATATTTTATTATTCTGGAACGATGCTGAAGACTTGCGGAAGGTCAAGATAGATCTCGCCAACAAATTTGAGATGAAAGACCTAGGCAAAGCAGAGCTTATGTTGGGAATACGTATAACTCAGGATAGTGAAGGGATTAAGTTAGACCAAGAGCGGTACATAGAAAAGATCCTACGATCTTTCGGAATGGAGGACTGTAAGCCAGTCGCCACTCCAGCTGTATCAGGTTCAGGACAGCGTCTAGAGAAGCCGCAACCTGATCATAAATTGAATGAAGCTATTCCATATCGAGCATTAATTGGATCACTGATGTATCTGGCAGTGTGCACGAGGCCCGACATTGCTCACACAGTAAATCAGCTAAGCCAGTTTAACAACTGTTATGATGAAAAACATTGGATAGCTGCAAAGAGAGTACTACGCTATCTAAAAGGAACCATGCATTATTCATTGAGATACACGAGAGGTAATCGACAAGAACTTGTTGTAGGATATGCAGATGCAGATCATGCTGGAGACTATGATCGTAAATCTAATTCAGGGTGGTTGTTCTTGTCTCAAGGAGGAGCGATTTCTTGGGAGAGCAAGAAACAAAGAACAATTGCTTTATCAACTGCGGAGGCAGAATATATTTCACTATCTGAGGCTGCAAAGGAAGCGGTATTCCTTCGCAGGTTTATAGCAGAGATGGGGCGAGAATCAATTACGCTACCATCAATTACTATATTCACTGATAGTCAGTCGGCTATGGCGATAGCTAAAAACCCAGTGCACCACCAACGTACGAAGCACGTGGATGTGCGATATCACTTTGTCAGAGAGGCAATAGAGAAAGGTGATCTACAATTAAGGTACAAGGAGACAGCGCGGATGGTAGCGGATGTTCTGACCAAGGCGTTGTTAAGACAGAAGTATGAGTGGTGTGTGAGTAGTATGGGGTTGAGATGATGATGAGTGATGAGAGGAGTGCCAGGAGATATGAGATTAAGGAGGAGTATTAAAGCAAAGAGGTTTTAATAATCACATATTGTTTTTCTTTGGGACTTCTTCATTTGTCGTCTTTTGTCTTTTCTGATGTGTGTCACAAAATAAATTTCTATTCATGTTATAATGTTTTGTATTTCATTTAAACATTATATGTGAACGAGAATACCAATCCCGTTCAAGATTACGTAATAGCGTATACTCAAATCAAATAAAAATATGGTAAATATCCCATTTCCAGTTCTAATAATAAAGATCCACAATTTATATATTTCGGCGTTGTTATCTTGAGAAATAAATTTTGAATCAAAATATCACTTTTAATTAATAATATTACTTTAATATTAACTGAATTGCACGTGCTCTTATTTTTTTATTAAAGATAACTTTATACAATAATAGCTTACTCTTAAATGATCTTTCAATTGCATTATTCCAATATGCGGCCAGCGTCAATTAAATCATTCTTAGGACTACTTTTACTATAAACTTTACTTACAGAAATGACTGGGCATATGAGATTCAATAACTTAATGTCTCGGTATGAGGATCGTAGTATAGTGCCACATAGGAGTAGTTCTGGGTAGCATTACAATTGTTATGGGCAGACATGATACTTGCCGTGGGACGCTTTGGGGGAACCTTTACAATCCCCCCGGGGGGGTGACCGCTTTACAGTCACCCTCTCCGAGATGTGCCTATAGGTGTGGCACCAGTGGGCGGCTCTAGTGTGATCATACGAGGTCCTGGAGCCTTCTTTAGGTGCCGAAGATGACCGCCCCAGTGGTTTTAGCCGGTAGGAGTCCGGCATACCCCTTCGCCCTTCCCCGGGGCGAAGTAAGTTCCTGAAGAATTTCCACTGGGCACCAAAAAAAAAAGGCATGGTACTTAGGTGCCGGGTCTAATGCAGACAAAGCGTACACCTCACCCCCGGCTAAAGGTAAGAAGAAGGACACCGTGGGGTTTTAGCCGGTTTGAGTCCGGCATGCCCCTCCGCCCTTCCCAAGGCGGAGGAAGTCCAAGAGGCTTTCCCAAGTAAAAAAAAAGACAAAGCTTAGGTACCACCACGCGAACGACATGCTTGCCTCGTCTCAAGGTTGTATAAAAACAACGTTTCACTGCCTTCTGTTAACCCTGTATGTTCTCGTATGCAAATTTCGTTACGTTTTATTTGGTATTTATTTGTTACACGAGCTGACTTAACGAATCGACCGTAAGGTTTTAAGCCTGATTCTTTGTATATGAAGAGATTTATTTGAGAAGTCCACAGCTGGACTCGCGCCTCTCCCACTCTCCCTGAATTATATCGTGATATATTTATAATTATTTTCAAGTCAATATTGTCGAATGTCGGTGCGACTGCGCTTGCGCACTTCCGGGATAACTGACACAGACTCATCATAAATGATATACAAACCAATAAACAGATATATATCTAAAATTTATAGTCTGACCTTTAAGGAACAAAATTATTATTGAGGTGAAGGTGATTTATGTACTTCGCTACTTGACAGTTATTATTTTTAATTTACAAGAAACGTTTTAATTAACTTAATCAAGTTTTATATGACACTAACACTAAACTGAATGAAAAAAAAAAACATAATATTAAAACTGCTTAACACAAAAATAATATCCTTAGAGATCTGTAGCAGATAATTAATCCTTAGATTATCATCTCATATTATAACTAATGTCTATAACGGAGGTGGTAAATTAAAACGCAAAAATATCTGATTTAATCAAAAGAATTCTTCGATGTATTTGAGACTAAGAATAAAAAATAATTAATTATTATTCCCACGATCGAATCAGACGGTTGTATTCTGAATATCTGAAATATGAATTAATAAAAGTTAGGCCGCAAGGGGCCCGATAGACCTAGTGACGGGTAACTGCTAGGAGTACGGCTCAATACTAACCGAACTTCGCAGCCCTAGCGATGCTAGTGAGAGAACCGTGGGCTTTCTTGCGCACGCCTCTCTGAGAGGGATACGCGGTTGGCCAGGCCGCACTGGGACTGAGCCCGTCAGACCACGTGGTGGGTCCAGCGGTAGGTCAAAAGAACACCGTGAGTTGCTGGTAAGAATCCGGCACGTCCCCCTCTCTTCCCCAGGGCAGAGGAAGTCCATGAGGGTTATAAGCGAAAAAAACAATTTACCACGTTAAATCAGTCAATGAGTACTTGAATTCTAGCTTGAGGCCTCAAGCTTCCTGGCCAGGAACAAGCAACATCAACAGTAATAATGTCTTAGGTTTTCGTCCGTTTAAAAGTGTTTTATTATAATGTGTACATTATAATAAAACACTTTTAAACGGATTCTATCGCGTATATTTTAGATTTTTGTTTTCCTGACGTTTCGAATGCTTTGCAGCATTCGTGGTCGCAGGAAAACAAAACAAAAATCTAAAATATACGCGATAGAATCCGTTTAAAAGTGTTTTATTATAAACATCAACAGTCTCCTATGATCTTTTATAGCGATAAGACACTACGATACACCATTTGTAGGCTTATAAATTGTAATACATTCAATCAGTGACCGTGAAATTGACATTAAATATCAACAAACATGTTAACGAGTTACACGGAAGCCCTATGAGGTACTACGATTAACGAATAAACAAACATACACTTCGAAATAAAAATGACGTGATCAAACATGTCACGATTAATAAGAAATGATGACAAAATACATGTAACCCATTGTCGCGTCGGCATCGCCATGAGACATAAACGACATAAAATATAGGTTTGGTTTGATTGGAAGTTTTTTTTGTTAGATTTCTTTTGATTATTATAAAAGTGAACCGTCACAAAAAAAATTGTGGACTTTATTTGAAGAGGGACATTCAATGGGCAATAGGGATTCGGTTTATTATAGAATAAGTTGTAATTTCTCATCATCATATCTTAAAACCCAAACACTGCTGAACTAAGGCCTGTCCATAGATTTCCACAATTATGTCGTCATTTTGGGGGGAATTTGCTGAACTTGCCAGAAGGTACTCACCACGCTTGGAAGACGGGTTGGTGAGCACAGTATGGCCACTGTTCCTCTGAAGGGACGCTGCGGCCCATCCCTCTGGTTTAGAGTCCCTTAGGCGCCTTTTAGGAAATTATTTTTAATGAAAAACCGTTGCCCCACACTAGGATTTCTCCTGTGTCGTGTATGCGTTTACAAACACAAATTCCACGACATGCACAAGAAGAGATGGAGTGGTGCTATACTTTTAATGTAGGCTTACGCACTAACACGCTCTCTGTGCACTGAATCACATGTGGCTCAAAAAACGTAAGCTTAGATCTTACGCTTAGCTTGTGGATATAAGCCATATCGCTCATGGGACTTATCAAATCAGCCGAAGCACATCCACTGCTGAACTAACACCTCCCCCCACATTGAGTTCCATAACGACTGTGTACTTGCCGCCCGCATCCAACGACTCCCAGCGACCTTCACCAGGTCGTCTGTACACCTCGTTGGAGACCACGCTGTTTTCCGGTATCCACTCGATAACCTTTTTGCCACAACGGCCATCAGTTCTACGAGTTATATGCCCCGCGTACTTCAGCTTACAAATCCTTCCAGCTATGTCGGTGACGAAAAACATTGTGAGAAACTCTGCCCACCCGAGAGGCCTCGAAAGTGTTCTTAATGGTGTGTGCTGTCTGCCAACCCGCACCAGGCCAACATCCAGTAAGGCCTGATCTTTGAAATAATAGAGATAATATATAATATAGAAAAGGCGTGTGCCCAGCAGTGGGACAGTAATGAGCTGATTGTATATTACATTATAATGTCGGCAACTCGTTCTTTATATCCGATTCGATCTCGTAGGGAAATACTAAGCATAGCTCACTTGTTGAATGACCTTGAGCTTTCTTCTGTGCCATGATCTGGCATTAATTGGTGACCTAGTTAAGAAGTATACGTCTTCTAGAGGCTAAATCCAAAACTAATATAAAAAATGATAACGCGCGACATCAGAGCCATTTTACTAAATAAGCCACGATAACACAGTTAATTTACGCAAAAATCTTTGTCGAATAAATCAAACCACCTTGGCCTAAATAATGTGAAAGCATTTTCCGACAAATCAATCACACACAACCTATTTATATCACTCATGAGTCGCGTCCCATTTATATCAATGGCCTGTCTACTAAACAAACTGCAAAGGTGCAGTGTATCAATATACTCATCATTCAAACTGCTACATAATTAATCATGATGTCAACATCAAAATATGGATTAAAGGACATTTTAAACATACAAATTATGTATCAAAGTCAAAGTTTTTTATTTCAAATAAACCAAATATTGGCACTTATCATCATTTCGGCCGAATGAAGTCCACTGCTGGACACAGGCCTCCCCCAAAGATCACCACAACGACCGATATGGGTGTGTGTCATTGGGGGGTTTTGCCATAATCGCCACGCTTGGCAGACGGGTTGGCGATCGCAGTTGATTTGTTAATGTAATCGAAGAAAGCTGCTGCCCATCCTCCGGCTAATCCTATAGTCGACTTTTACGACACCCACGGGAGGAAATGGGGTGGTGGTATTCTGAACCGGCACCACACGGCTATACACTTATGAAACGTCAGAATCTAAGTTGCACGGTTCCAAATAGTTGATCTCGTGGAGAAGAGCCGGTAAGAAACTCCATGGATACTCTATCCATGGAGTTTCTTACCGGCTCTTCTTCTTTAAAATAACTGAGATTACAATGTTGATTGATACAAATTATTCTAAAACATATACCGAGAAAAATGTAGGACAATGTGTAAAAATGGAACATACCACAATAATGTAATAGTAATAAATTATATGACGTGGCAGGTAAAGGCTGACCAGTCCTAACAGACGGCACGCGTTCACGAGCATGACGCATGCATCAGCATCGCTTAGTTCAACCATATTGTAGGGAACCGAAGGACCCGATACACAACGCCACCAGCAAGACATTTTAGTGAGCATGACAGACCAATACAGCCAGGCAAAAGACAATCAATACTAGTACTAAAAATAACATCAATGGCTACATGATTCTCAAAATATGATAGATATCTAGATATAATTAATTAAATTAAATTGTACACCACTCCATCTCCTCGTGCGGATGTCGTATAAAGCGACTAAGGGACTAAACCAGAGGGATGGGCGGCAGCGTCCATTCTGCAGAACAGTAGCCATTCTGCGCTTACCAACCCGCCTGCCAAGCGTGGCGAGTACTGGCAAATTCCCCCAAAATGACGACACAATTGTGGAAATCTATAGGGTAGGCCTTTGTTAAGCAGCTGACGTCCTTTGGCAGATATGATGATGGTGAGAACCTAATTACTGAATAAATTATTATATTCTACTAATATTATAAATTCGAAAATGTGTTTACTGTGTAATTTTTTGAGGAGTGATAGGATACTTTTTATCCCGAAAAAATGTAGGTACAGTTTCTGTGGGAAAACGGAAGCAACCGCGGGACAGGAGCTAGTCTGAAATGAATCTAGAACAATAACAGTCTTATTTACATTTGCCACTCGTGTATCTTATGAGCAAAAACACTCAAAGTGTGTCACTCGTGAACTGTGAAGAGCGTCAGCCGCTCCGAGAACTCATGACTCTTCTAACAAGACAGTTGGCAAGCTCCCAGTTTAAGGGCACCCACTGTTAAACCAAATTACTAAATCATAACCTATTTTGTAAATTAATTCTTTTTTTTGCATATTGTTAGTGTCTTCTTTGTCAGAGTTTTTCTAGCTGCCTAAAGGCCTCTTACTTGGCTTGATGACTGGTGACAACGACACAATGAAGAATTTAAAAAAAACCCACACACAACACACAATCACGCGACCACTTATCGCGCGTTTACTTATTTACTATAATGTATACAAAAATGATATTTTCTTATTTATCCGCCATAGCTGTGTCTGATATTATAAGTATAACTAAATATTAACTAAGATTTGAGTGCGATCAAAGTACTTACGGAGATTACCGTGCAGTTTTTTTACCGGTCTAATTACCTTAAAACAACAATAATAAAACTAGATAGAAGCATTCGTGTCAGTTATGCAAGCTTTCAAAAAGCATTGCATTGCATTTAAAGACCGATAGGACAGCTTATTCTACGAGTGAAATTTCCACAATAGAAAAAACTCGCCGTCTCTCTGTTGAAGTAGTATTTGATGTAGGCGTTTGTATTTGATATAATTCTCGGGACGAACTGGATTTTTTTTGAATCGGTCCCATGTGAGAGAAAGCTCGTATTCCCCGGAATTCCCGTTCCCGGGTGCCCCGGGGGAAACCCTAGTACTGTTGTTACTTACCGTAAACCAGGCCGTTGCTAATTCGTTTGTTATAAGTATACCTACCGATTGCCCATGGAGATATCATAAGGATAATTATTTTTACCCTTGTTGATATCACGCTAGAGACAAACTATACTACCTACCTGCCTACCAGAAATGATTATTTAATCATCATTTCATCTACATCATAAATCGCACGATTTTTATCGGTATCATGATATCTGACAGTTAAGGAAAGATTTATTGAGAGTAAAAAACTAGTTTTATTTATTATACTGCGGTATATCGCAGTCATAAAAAGCATGAGCCAGAAAAAAATGCGATGTATCGATAAAGCTAACCTTGAGCGTCCCATCACTACAAGAAAGTGACAGTGACATTTAGCGAGTTCGTCACCCAAAGAATTGTTGATCGCTTGCGCAATAACGCAACACTGACTAATAGTTGTTACGTAACAATGATATCATAATTCATAAGTCATAGCTATGACTATGACGTCATTTATAAACGGCAATTATAGACAAACAAATCGTATTTTATTACACTTGTAAAATGATTAGACGATGAGTAACATACAGGCAACTGTTTTATGTTTGTGTCATACATTTATAAGTTACCAAGCGTGCAGAAACGAGAGACGTAATACGTAATTATTTATTTGACTTCGGAGTTTAATTTTTAATTTTATAGCAGTTTATCGCCATCTATATAATAATACTTAATTAAAGTTTGTTGGCATCATATCTGTTCAACTCTGAGATGTTTTTCTTAGGTTTATCCGGTGACTTTGACCATGATTAACCCGCCTTACTTGCACTTTACCGGATGGAAATCGACTTCAAAAGCTTAGTAAACTGGTGATTTTATTATGGTGCGTAAAAAGAGCCTCCACGAGTGATGATGGGCATAATATAACTTCATCCGGCGCTCCCTGCGCAGTCAGCGTCATTACCAACCTTGTTAGCAATATTACCAATTTTTTCCCGATACGAGAAAAGGAAATACTAGTGATGATACACCTTTACCTTTTCCTTTAGGGATTTCCTAGCCGGTTGACGGTTCGATCCCCACAAGGAATAATAATTGTATTTTCGTTTCTTCACCTTAGGGAAATACATTGTGCACTTCTTCCGCCCTGTTAAATTCTGCATTTCTGAGAGAAATATTGGTATAGCCTAGCCTTCACATAGAAACCACAAAATATACGATAGTTATACCTTGTAGCAATGTGCGCTCCCGCGTATTAATTGAGGTAATTTACAATTGTTTATACATTTATAGCAACGTTAATAAACAGCCGTAGTAAAAATAACTATTATCTAGTCTATATATTTGAACATCATCATATTAATCCATAAACCGCCATTCGTCTGAACATCTAATCGACCTCTGGACACGGGGTTTTGGAATCGGAATTCTTATCTTTACCTTTCATATGGCACCGTCACTAGGAAAACTGCGGTGTCCATCAGCTCACCTCTAGTCATACTTTTTTGATCGCCGCATCTAAGTTTTAATCTCTTTCTTATCGTGCGGAAATTTTCATAATTCATAATTCTTTATTTGACATAAACATAGGTAAATATACAGGTAAAATTATGGTAAAGTAAGCGCGCTATGTTTTACTCTGCCGAGCTTATAAATATTTTATAACAATTGCATTCACGTGATTAGAATCATGCCGTGTGGTGCCGGCTCAGAATGCCACCACCCCATCTCCTCCCATGGGTGTCGTAAAAGTCGACTAAGGGATTAGCCGGAGGATGGGCAGCAGCGTTCTTCGAGTACATTAACAACTCAACTGCGATCGCCAACCCGCCTGCCAAGCGTGGCGATTATGGCAAAACCCCCCAATGAGCCCACAACACATCCATATCGGTGGTTGTGGTGATCTTTGGGGGAGGCCTGTGTCCAGCAGTGGACTTCGTTCGGCCGAAATGAAAAATGAAAAATGATTAGAATCAAATTAATTAATTATTATAATATATAGAACCAGTATTAGATTAACTTCATCATCATCATCATATCAGCCACAGGACGTCCACTGCTGAACAAAGGCCTCCCCCTTAGATTTCCACAACGAGCGGTCACATGCCGCTCTCATCCAATGACTCCCAGCCACCTTCACCAGGTCGTCTGTCCACCTCGTTGGAGGTCGTCCCACTCTGCGTTTTCCGGTGCGCGGTCTCCATTCGAGAACCTTTGTGCCCCAACGGCCATCAGTTCTACGAGCAATGTGCCCTGCCCATTGCCACTTCAGTTTACTAATCCTTTCAGCTATGTCGACAACTTTAGTTCTTCTACGGATCTCCTCATTTCTGATTCGATCTCGTAGAGAAATACCAAGCATAGCTCTCTCCATAGCTCGCTGAGTGACCTTGAGCTTTCTTATGAGGCCCATTGTGAGTGACCACGTCTCTGTTCCATATGTCATCACTGGTAACACACACTGGTTAAAGACTCGCGTCTTGAGGCATTGCGGTATTGTTGACGAAAAGACGTTGCGAAGTTTCCCGAACGCTGCCCAGCCGAGTCGGATTCGACGATTGACCTCTTTCTCGAAGTTGGACCTACCTAACTGGACAGTTTGTCCTAGGTAGACATACTCGTCAACAACTTCGAGAACAGAGCTCCCAACGGATATTGGGATGGGCACATACATACACATAGATTAACTTATATTCAAAAAATTCATGGATGCTATAAAAACATTTATCAGCAAGCCGTCTAGTTAAATGTTGTTTAAATTTATTAAATGTATTTATATTTTTATTTAAAATTATTCGGGATTTTATTAAATAATTTAGTGCACATTCGTCGACCTCCTTCGCTCTGAGACAAGTAGAGTGGCGGGGCGTGCCGAACTGCGTTACGGAGAGTAGTCA
The DNA here is from genome assembly GCA_947459985.1 of Diloba caeruleocephala. Lineage (NCBI taxonomy): Eukaryota > Metazoa > Arthropoda > Insecta > Lepidoptera > Noctuidae > Diloba > Diloba caeruleocephala. The sequence goes on along the minus strand of OX381627.1, from coordinate 4,357,447 downwards.
GCCGCCTGGGACTACGAGGTACTGGGACCCTGGACCTGGTCGCCCAACTTTTTTTTTTTAATCAGTCGACTGGTACTATAATGCCTGTGACGCAAATCGTAGTCACAAAAAAAATTCAAAACCATTTTCGATTTATTTTTACGTTAAGTAAAAGTTACGATAAGCACAAACGCAATGCAATTTCGTTGCGGGAGCCAAGATAGTTATTCATTTTTCTGGTGTAGTTTCCGGTGGTCTATTATAGATCCCGGCTTACAGGAGATGCAGTGGTTGGGAAAGAGTGGCGGGCTTGTCAAAGATTAAAAAAAATAAAAAAGGACATACGCAAATCCTGCCCTAAAAATATAGGTTTAAATAGCTGCAGAAGCTGGCGAATTTATTTATTTAAAATTTTATGTACTAAAATTATGCAAAGGTAGACCTTATTGCCATTAGGCATTTTCTACCCGTCGATCTTAGGATGATGCCATTTCTGGAGGGGTGCCCAGCATGGGCAGCGCAGCGCCGTGACCTCGTCGTGGCGGTCGAAGGGGCCTCTCGCTTCCGGCCGTGGTTCGGTCCATCGTCCGGAGCGAGAGCGCGTGGGATGCCGTCGCCTCCTTTTGCGAGGAAGTGATGCAAGCAAAGGAGGCGGCAGAGCGGGTACGGAGGGATATCTCCGATCCCCTCCGCAGAAGACACACCGGGCGTCGGCGCCGGGGTGGGGCGCTGGACGATCTCCGGCCATCATGAGGAGCGGCCTGCGGGCGACGAACCAGGGGCGGTCCGTCGCCCGAACAGAAACAGGCCCGAGATGGCGGCGCGCGTGTTCCGCGCGCGCCTCTCTGAAGGATAGGTAAGGCCGCACACAGAAGGGGCCCGTCAATCATTGACGGGCCGATACCTGCCGGGGGAGCGGTCCAATGCAGAAAAGCGTACAACTCACCCCCGGCTAGAGGTAAGAAGAAGGACACCGTGGGGTTTTAGCCGGTTTGATCCCGGCATGCCCCTCCGCCCCTCCTAAGGCGGAGGAAGTCCAAGAGGATTTCCCCAGGTTAAAAAAAAAATAAAAAGTAAAGGATGATGCCATTTCAAGGTATATTAAATACTTTTACTATATATATACTATATAATACTATAATTCAGATTGAACAATATGTTTTTTTGTTATATCGCGAGTAGTCCCTTGAAGTCGCTTGAAGAAAAATAGTAAAATAAATGGTTCAGGCAACTATGACAACAGTTCCAGTTCCGAAGCAGTCCCAGTCGCCCGACTACAACTAAAACAACCACAAACTTCAAACATTTACACTTCACATACACAACAAAACGCCTGTCTAGACGTACGTTTAATAGACATATTATGCAAAATATTTGCTAACCAAACAGTTAAACTGCTCTGTGTGCAAGCAATTATCACTTGTTTGAATTTCTGCATACGGCATCTTTAATATACATGGGTTAGCCTTCGAAATTCTGCTGGTATGCTAATTTGCGCCTCGATACTAAACTTCGCCTTGAATTTTATTATCATCGCATTCTTGCTTTACTGGATGAGCAGTACGGCTAGTATTAGGCAACAGGTACAGATAATGGCAAACATCTTAAGAAAAGAGCTGCGTAACGGGGAATATAAAACCACCATGGTATCGAAAACCTGGAGACCCTGATGGAGGCCTCTTTTTCCTTTGCCAGAAATGATCAGTTAAGCAACCACATTTCCCAGAAATGTCTGCGAATAGCCCAACAAATCAAAAAAGTGATATCTATTCGCGAGAAGCCCATAAAAAAACATGGATTTCGTACATGATTCTGAAACCTGTAGCGTTTGAATTTTTTGTCGGTCTTAACACGAATTATCGGATTCTGTCCAGTTTATTTAACTGATTTCAGTATAAAATAATTGTTTTCGTGAATCCTAACGCTATTTTGAATAAAAACACAATAAACTGTTCATTTTCGCATAAAACTGCAATTTAAATAAAAACGAAACGGCTGTTGTTTCGCTACAGGTCACGGGTGAGGTCATCGCTCGCAGTAGCATAATAATATCATATCATAGTAGAATAATCACGTAGCGTTCTATCGCGTTCGCTATTATTATAGGCTCAAGTGTAACCTCTTCCCAAAGCTTACGGTACGTTGTCACTTGATCATCAGCCTATATCAGTCCACTGCTGGACACAGGCCTCTTCTAGCGTGCGTCACAACACCCGGTCATCAGCATTCCACATCCAGCCGGACCCAGTAATCTTCTTCAGGTCATCCGTCCATCTGGTCGGTGGGCACCCCACACTACGCTTACCCATACGCAGCTCCACGATAGGACTCGTCTGCTCATTCGGCCATCGATCCATCGACAGACGTGACCAGCCCACTGCCACTTCAGCCTGCTAATTTGGTGTGCTATGTCAGTCATTTTGGTTCTCTTCCGGATATCTTTATTTCGGATTCCATCCTTTAGAGAAATACTTACATGCTGTATATTCATGTATGTACATATTTAACGTTCATATATGTATGTTTATACATCTACTATGCGCATTCATGCACGCTCGCTTTTCAAGATTTTTGCCGATCTCCGAAATATACTAAAATTATTGAGCTATTTGCTCGGCGAACGGCGAATCCTTATAGGATCACTCGTGTGTCTCTCAGTCCAAGCAGTCAAAATTTAAGTAAAAAAAAAATGAAATGAAGGGCTTGTTGCGAAGGTCTCAAATATATTTATGTTATTACTTTAAAATAAATAGTATTCAAGTTACATATGAAAATAATCGAAAATTTACCATTTCCCCTCATTTCCGAAACGACCTGAGCATATATGTTTGAAAACAAGACATAATATAATAGTTCTTTACTTATAGAATGCCGTGTGGTGTCGGCTCAGAATACCACCACCCCATCTCCTCCTGTGGGTGTCGTAAAAGTCGACTAAGGGATTAGCCGGAGGATGGGCAGCAGCGTCCTTCGAGTATATTAACAACTCAACTGCGATCGCCAACCCGTCTGCCAAGCGTGGCGATTATGGCAAAACCCCCCATTGAGCCCACAACACACCCATATCGGTCATTGTGGTAATCTTTGGGGAGGCCTGTGTACAACAGTGGACCTCATTCGGCCGATATGATGACTAATAGATTACAGGAAAAACAATAAAAAGTCTGTGGTCTTTAAATAACATGATAAATCTTTCAATATTGTGCGTACAAACTTACATTTGCAGTTGGAATATATGGGAGAACATGTTTTTCAACTACAATGTTAAGTTTGTTCTTCGGATAAATTATTGGTACTAAGTACTCGTGCGCCTTAACTATGCCAGCCCTCCGACACTTCTCGTACTTAAATAAAACATATTCATCATACGGAACCCTCTCCACGCGGTTCAACTTGTCCGGTTTTTTACGTCATTGGTTTACATCTGTGACACCTGCTTTCGATAAATTACAAAACCACGCATTCAGAGAATTGGAGAATACAGGAACAGCTGTTATTTCCAGTGAATCAGTCGTTATCAGTGATACCACGGATAAATTAAATACGAGTGATGAACTAAATAACATGCGAAATCATTTATACTGGTAGGTCACTTATTGCAAAGGCCCCCTAGGTAAATACCACCCCTTCAGGGGATCCTTTACAATCCCCCCCAACAAGTGCCTGGGGGCGGTCTTACAGTCGCTCCCCTCCGCTAGAGGGAGTCCGGCATGCCCCTCCGCCTTTTCCCGGGACGGAGGAAGTACATGAAGTATTTCCACCGGGATAGTAAAAAAAGTAGATACCACCACAGTGACTGATATTCTGCCGCCAAGCAGTAGTGTTTAAACTCAAGACATTTTTGAAAACGACGATGATGATGAACCATACGGTAGATACGTTCTGTATGACAATCACGTAAATGTAAATGTTAATAAAGCAGTTATGATGTGAAATACATACATATGCCACACATAATTTAAGTCAAAGTCAAATTTTTTTTATTCATGTAAACCATTTGCTGGCGCTTACGAATAGTCAGAATTTAAATAGTTGCACGGTTCCAAGTCGTTGATCCTATGGAGAAGAACCAGCAAGAAACTCCATGGATACTCTTTTGAAATAATATATCAATTATGTATCAATCTCAAAAGAACATTAGACTAATAAATGAATACACACCTGGTCATTATTTTTGGTCACTGGCGTTGTCATCCAACACAGTGTCAACGTACTTTTCATTTTATAAATACATTGGTGAACAATATAAATTAGAAGAAGCTCGGAAAAAAATCAAGTTTATTTTTATAAACACGAATTTTATATATTTCTTGGCGTTTATTGATATGGACAGGTATTTTATAAACCTGACCTAATTAGATATGAATTTGATGCCGCTTCGTTGCTTCTCTCGGAGGAAATATTGCTACGAGTTGTTTCTAGACATTAATATTTAAAAAAAACGGAGATACGCAGTCGTTAATGTCGTATCAAAAAGTTAATATTTTTAAATTTTATTAAATTAAAAGAACACTTCTGTGTTTTTTATCATCCACGCGATGATACGAGTTTAGCTAAACTAACCGAAATTAGCGCACAATTTGCCTTTGTACACTCTTTTTATGAGGATTCTTTTGAGATTTTGACGGGAACGGACGGACGGGAAGGACGAAGGGGCATGTGGGACTCCTACCGGTTAAAACCACCGGAGTGATCATCGTCGGAACCAAAAGGAGCTCCATCTAGAGCCACCCATTGGTGCCACGCCTTTTTTCCCAATAAGCGCGCTCGCGACCCCCAAGGCTCCCTGCCATATAAAGACAACAGGGGGCTCAGGCGTGTTGGCCACGTGCACCGTGGCGGCTGTTACCCCAGATCCGTGTCCTCCTCCTCCGAGCGGGATCGGCCCTCTCCCGATCCCGCTCTGCGACCTTCTTCTGGAAGAGGCAGGGGGCCCGTTCTCCTACCTAGGAAACCTACGTCTTGGAACGTGGCAACCCAAGTCTGACTCATCAGTGCCTGTAGGTAAATACATTTGCATAGATCAACATATTAGTATCTTTATTTTTGATAATGTAAAAAAAAATCATTAAATCCTAAATGGTATTCACCCGCCTAGATTTTCTGTGATCATTTGAAAAGACATTACAAAATAAATTCTTTTTAACGTAGTCATATCGGGTTTCACGACATTCTGACGTCATTTCTAAGACCCCCGCTGAGACTAAAACTATTAGTCTAATTACTGGTTACATAAACACATTAACATGTATGAAGGTCAGAGTGCTGCACAATTATAAGCTGTCTGACTTTAGAATACTGATATTGTAGATAGGGTTTACAGATATTCTTATTTGTTTAGTAAGCATTTAACTTGGGCGTTGTTTGAAGTTCGAATGTTATCAATGCTTATAATATTAATTAAAGACCACATAATTGATAAAACAAGTCATCACTCTGCACCGTTAAAATAGGTAATGATATGAAATCACGAATTGAAGCAAAAGTAGCAAATGCGGATGGTTTGTTTTCACTTATGAGTAAGGTTGCCTTCCACCCCAATTTCCCAGATTTTTGTCCCCGTTTGGAGGTCTGGGGAGCATCCGAGAAGCGTCCGGGAAGCCGTACCGTAGCTGGACCCGTGGTTCAGTCCATCGCCCGAAGCGAGAGCGCGTGGGATGCCGTCGCCACCTTTTGCGAAGACGTGATGCAAGCAAAGGACGCACCGCAGAGCGGGGACAGGAGGCAACCACCTCTGATCCCCGCCGCAGAAACCGCACTGGGTGCGGGCGCAGAAGGAGGGCGCTAACGATCTCCAGCCACTATGAGGGGTGGCCTACGGGCGACGAACTAGGGGCAGTCCATCGCCCGAATAGAACCAGGCCCGAGATGGCGACTCATGTGTTCCGCGCGCGCCTCTCAGTAGGATAGGTGCGACAACAAGGTCGCACAGAAAAGGGGCCCGTCAAACGGTGACGGGCCGGTACCTGCCGGGGCCAGGTCTAATGCAGACAAACTGTACACCTCACCGCCGGCTAGAGGTAAGAGGGTGGACACCGTGGGATTTTAGCCGGTTTGAGTCCGGCATGCCGTGTGGTGCCGGCGCAGAATGCCACCACCCCATCTCCTCCCATGGGTGTCGTAAAAGTCGACTAAGGGATTAGCCGGAGGATGGGCAGCAGCGTCCTTCGAGTACATTAACAACTCAACTGCGATCGCCAACCCGCTTGCCAAGCGTGGCGATTATGGCAAAACCCCCCAATGAGCCCACAACACATCCATTTCGGTGGTTATGGTGATCTTTGGGGGAGGCCTGTGTCCAGCAGTGGACTTCATTCGGCCGAAATGATGAGTCCGGCATGCTCCTCCGCCCTTCCCAAGGCGGAGGAAATCCATGAGGATCTCCGCACGATAAAAAAAGTAAGCGTCCGGACGGGAAACTCAAATATGGGACTTTGTAGAGAAGTATATACTTCGTCCGCGGCCTCCACGCGCCACACAACAAGTAACCGAGCGATTTGATTTGATTGTTAAGGTAAAAAGAAATTGGCACAAAACCCTATTTATCAGTAACATGTTTTCCTAATTTTTACATAGACAGATGTATCCTAAAAGCCCTTACAGACATTATGTTATCTGTTTAACAATAACTGTCTTCTACCAAAAATCTGCAAACCTCGACTTTCCTATCACTGTGTTTTAAGCGAAGTTTATTTTCTAATCCGTTCAAAATTTAAAGTGACATCACTTTTTACGCATCGACTCAAAAAGCCGAAGGTTAATTGTAAAATTATCGTTTGTTTATAAAAAAGCAATTTTAGTGGTCCGTACTAAAACTGACAAAACGGACCACTCATGGAGACACCTTGATGGGGTCTATCAGCGGCCATGAACATATGCAGAGATATTTTCATGTAGAAATTTGGATTTAGCCCTTTTATAGAAATACATAGCCAAATTACTGATGTAACGGGTAAAATGGGATTATTTTCGAGATTATCGTTTGATCGTTCAAAACTAAGTTTGTAGAAGCACAAATAAAATAAAAAAATAGTTTTACGATTGTCCCAAAATTATTTGCTTCTAGGAAAAAAAACGCTTCCCCCAGCTTAACTCTAAAAACATATCTTAGAAAACTCTGAAAAGCATCATGAACTTATCAAAGAAGTAAATTGAAGGAAAACTATCAAGTCTACCTTACAAAAAATACAATGTCTCGGAGAATGAACAGTCTGATCGCCATAAATCAATAATTAACTGACAAGCAATTTGGGCTCAGGAAAAGTAGTTCCGACTAATTTAGCTTGTTTTGCATGAGTAAAACAGATATCCAAAGCCCTCGGTAAAATTTAAGGTGTTCTTATTGTTTCTAGACATAAATAAATCATTTGACTTTTTCTCACAAACGCCTGCTTTGTCAACTGAAAAGATACGCAATTAGAGGTAAAGCATATGATTGGATTGAAAGGTATTTATCGAATTGCTAACAGAGAACAATAATTCCAAAAATACATAACTGCACAATAAAGCCATTTACATCGGACCTAAATACTAATAAAACCAGTGTACCACAGGGCAGTGTATTGGGGCCTCTAGTATTCTTATTATATATAAATGACCTCAATGAAATTCTCAAACATGATTGCACTTTGTTTGCTAATGACACGATACTGGCAATTAAACTAATATTTGTTCTGTATGGGGATTGAACCCGTGGCACGTAGCGTAGAAAGCCAGGCGACTAGCTACTGCGTCAAACGACCGTCAAATATAAAGGAGTCTTTTTTAAGCAGCGGTTCCTAAAAGATACACATACCAAAGTATAGTATTATACTATCTGCGCTAAATGTAAGACCGGTTTTTCTCTTCATACACCAGGAAAATTATAAGATAAAGAATGTATGTAATGATTATATCAACAAAGGTTTAAAATCCAATGAAAAACCCAGAATAAAGTATAACATCGTTCCTCTGTTATTACTTAGTAGGCTACAAGCGTAAAAGCTAGATTGTATACGAACAACAAGTTTATTATCATGTTTATTTATTGGAACCGGTAACAATCAATGCCAATGTCAGCCGTGATTGACATGACGTCACTTGTCATGCTATCAATCACCATGACAGTCTCTAACGCTCCAACGTTGGCTATACTATGGCCAACTATAATAGAGGGAATATAAGTTTGGCCAATATTGGTAAACTTTTGTGGTTTATTGGAATATTATTTACTTTGGAGCTCCTGGCTAAATCAAGGCCGTCGTAGGAATATTGTTTTCTGGGACCCCTCCCATAAAATTATATTGCTATATTATTCAGATTGAAACTACTGCTTCAAATCGACATTAGATCCACTTTCCATCTGCGTGCTCATACCGAGTGACCCCCGGGAAGACGGTGGCGCGCACGTGGTCATGTGCCGCTGTATGCTCAGCACAGCGCACGGCGAGACTTGGGGGGATCCTTTACAATCCTCCCCGAGAAGTGCCTGGGGGAGCGATCCTTTTACAGTCACCTTCCCTCCGCTAGAAAGGGCGACCGCTTGACAGTCATCCCCTCCGAGATGTGCCTAAAGGCGTGGCACCAATGAGCGGCTCTAGTGTGATCTTGTGAGGACCTGGAGCCCCTCTTCGGTGCCGAAGATGACCGCTCCAGTGGTTTTAGCCGGTAGGAGTCCGGCATGTCCCTTCGCCCTTCCCCGGGGTAAAGGAAGTTCCATGTAGAATTTCCACTGGACATCAATAAAAAAACCACTTTCCAAGAAAATAATTATATAAATTATTAAAGAATCACTAACAAGTGATTTAATAAGTAATTCAGGAGTGGGCCAGAATGATTCTGAAAAGGGCAGGGTCAACTATAGGCTAAACTGCTTTTGCATTAGTCAAGTATTAGATTGGTTGTATATGGACTGCTCTTTGCCTTTACACGCCTATGCCTCTCTAAGCTTAAGAGAGAACTAATAGATCACTACCAGTTTATAAGGTGGTACAAATGATGCGTGTGTTTATCTACGCGCGTTAGAAGTTACTTCTTTGGGGTAACCGTTTTTTATTGCCATATCGCCAACCATCTTCTCTATTAAAATTAGGGTGCAGATTTTGCGGAGCATCTATTCTTAAAGTTAGCTATGTGTTCTTTAATCCTGATGGTTATACTATGCTTTGTTTGCCCTATGTATGACAACCCACAGTCAACCTTGTAGAGCCCTGCATCTTGCAAAGGAATGTGACACTTCACCGGTTTGAGAAGTTAGCTGATCTTCTTAAGTGGCTTGAAGTAGGTTTTATTCGAAGCACGCTTCAAGAAATGAATAATTCTGTCAGTGAATCCCTTAAAAAATGGTAAAAGAGCTGGTCATCGATCAACCGTAGTGGGTTCCGGCGGGCTTCTGCCACGGGTATATGGAGTTATCGAATTGTTATTTTGAAGGACTTGCTTCACATGGTTTAGCTCCCCTGGCAGAAAGTCGCAGATGCCGTGTGCTCTCTGTAACACAGATTTGGCCAGTAAGCTACCGTGGCCGGTGACTTAGCTGATGTCCGGTGTCCGGATTAAGAATATAGCACCACTCCATCACCTCCCGTGGAAGTAGTAAAAGGCGACTAAGAGAATCTAAACTGGAGGGATGTGCAGCAGCGTCCCTTCTGTGAAACGGTAGCCATACTGCGCTCACCAACCCGCCTGCCAAGCGTGGTGAGTATTGGCAAGTACCCCCCGAAATGATGACACAGTTGTGGAAATCTATGGGGGACGCCTTTGTTCAACAGTGGACTTATAAATGACCGATAGGATGGGAGTCACCGACAAAATTAGTCACATCTGCTGGCTGCGTGATACCTGCTGTCGCTGGTTTTACCTAATCAGGGTGTGGATCACTTCGCTTTGTTGCCTTTATCGGTCACGTCGCATTGGACGTGCAAAGTTGGCTATTGGGTACCACTAAAATTAAAGTACAATAAGGAAGAATACACAATCTACTCCATATTGTTGTACATAATTTAGTATATAACTGAATGGCTCTATCAGTTACCGGAAATTACCTATATGGCGGGTGAATGGATGTATTTTATGTGCATCCTTTAAAAAGTCTATACCACATTACATTGTGTGTATGTGTAGTGCTTGTTATGGGGGTCTGATTGGTGCACTGTTTGAGCGCTTTGATTTCTTAAATATACTTAACGATTCTATTATTAAATATTTATGTCTCATTTCGGCTGAATGAAGTCCACTGCTGGACACAGGCCTCCCCCAAAGATCACCACAACGATCAATATGGGTGTGTTGTGGGGTCATTGGGGGGTTTTCCCATAATCGCCACGCTTGGCAGACGGGTTGGCGATCGCAGTTGAGTTGTTAATGTACTCGAAGGACACTGCTGCCCATCCTCCGGCTAATCCCTTAGTCGACTTTTACGAGAACCACGGGAGGAAATGGGGTGGTGGTATTCTGAGCCGGCACCATACGGCAAATCAAGTCTATATTACGTTAATCAAAATATGAATCCTACGTAATAGGTCCAGCTTTTATCTATGTACATTCAATCAATGCAATCTCAACTCAAATTCTACTTTAGTTTTGAACCTCGTTATATGATACGGTCCTGAGATTGTAAAAAATAGAGGTGGTAACTTAAACTCTTATTGAGGATTTTTGTGGTTTTGTGATTGTAGTTAGAACAGAAGACTGTTAAACTTTTTTTGCCTACTGTACCGATGTTATCCTTGTTACTAAGTGACCAAAAATATTTCTGTTAATTTGTTGTCGTCAAATGGATGTGGCTATGTAAACTGGAACCAACTAGAAAGTTGAACGATGAGTTGTGATATAATTGGCAGTGTTGAAAAAGGCGGTTTGGTATCCAAATTTGGTTCAAATATGTTGGTCTAGTCGCTATTTTCTCTCTATATGTTAAGGACTTTTGTCCTAGGGGATATTGCAATATTCACCATGCTTGGCAGGCGGATTGGTGGTTGCAGGATATTGTTATTAACACACGGGAGGATACTGCTGCCCATCCTCTTGACATCAACCCTTAATCGTCTTTTACGACAACCATGTGAGGAGGAGGGTGGTCTATTCTATACCGGGCAACATACAGAATTTTCCCACCAATAAGACGTTTTTTTTTTCGTATATGGCCATACGCTTGAATTTTTTTTAAAAAATAAACGTAGGCCTAAAAAAAATAGATCTCATTCTGGAGTAATCATATGAAGTCCACAATCAAACCTAGTTTAATTTATTTTTATTGGGTCCAGTGGCAGTTCTACATGAACCTCCTCCACCCCGGGGAAGGGCGAAGGTGCCCTTTGTTGGACTCCTACCAACTAAAACCACTGGGGCGGTCATCGTCGGCAACTAAGGGAGCCCCCCTTCCAGGTCAGGGTAGGATCACACTAGAGGGTTACATTGACCTAAACTGAATTTATCTATTTTCGTTTCGATTTCAAACGTTCACTCATTCTTTTTTATTTTACTAAGACTTAGGCACTTACGTACAGAAATGCTAAAACACAAAAACAACTTCAAAATTAATATTCACTTCTATACTCACAACTTTTTAACAAAAGGTTGAGACCGTGACACTTAGATTTATTTATGCTTTAAAAGTCTAGACTGGACTTTGAGCTTAAAACGTAGGTCAATGCCCCAAGTTTTTGTGAACACAAATGCGCGAAGAATCTCGTGTTACTTTTAAAGTTTTTGTTTTTGTCATTTCGCAACGGAAGCGTAAAATGTTTCTAGATTTAAATAATGGATTTTTAGATATTATAGTGAATTATTGTTTCGACATTTAAATTAATCCCATTAGAATAAAAATAAATAAATGTGAGCCAAGTTCTATTTCAGTCTACAAATTCCCACAAAATATACAGAGGTACATATAGTCTCCGAAGAACTCCCTGTAGGGACAAATAGTTGTTCCGTGCGGGAATCGAACTCGTAGCTAGCGTAGAAAGCCAATCGATTAAACACTGCGCCAGACGTACCGGCCACAGATTTTTTAATAAAAAGCATCTAATTACCACGTTATTACTATTTCAAACACATTGTGTCATCATATGCAATGATCGCATTCCACGCGCATACTAATTGTTGTAATTCAGACCTCGAACAAAACAATTACTAGGTCTGACATCATCTGGTCGGCAATATTTGATCTTCAGAACCTTGAGCCTTGTTAGACCAACTAGAAGTTGATCACGTTTCTTGCGAAGAATTAAAGATGATACAACGTTGGGAGCGAGTATTATATTGACGATGAACTACATAGTCCTTGTAGTGTCCGGTGTCCGTGTGGTGTCCGGATTAAGAATATAGCACCACTCCATATCCTCCCGTGGATGTCGTAAAAAGCGACTTAAGGGAATTTAAACTAGACGGATGACAGCAGCGTCCCTTCTGTGAAACGGCAGCCATACTGCGCTCACCAACCCGCCTGCCAAGCGTGGTGAGTACTAGGCATGCCTTTTAAGTTCTGTCGTTTCCATATTTCCCGGCAATTTTGAATCCACGAAAACCACGTTCGTTGGAAAAACCGGCCATGTTGCGACTATTGCACTTGAAGATCGTAGAACGGTTAACGCAGAGTGATATACCACAGTTTGTTAACCACAAGTCATCGCCGAACTTCGAAAATCTAACTCAAAGCGACGCATCATCCTGCACCACGACAGCTCACACAGCGCTCGTCAAACGATTGAGTATTTGAAGCGGGAAAAAGTAGAAATTCTTGACCATCCTCCATACAGTCCTGAGCTAAGATCTAACGATTTCTTTACATTTCATAAAATTAAGAAAAGTCTTCGTGGTCAAAGGTTCCAGTCCGGTGAAGAAGCAGTCGACGCTTTCAAGTCAGCCATTTTGAACACCCCCAGGTGTTGGGTGCTTTAGAGTGGAATAAATGTTATATATATTTCGTATGGTTAGTGGCCACCCTTGTGTCAGAGTTGTTCAAGCCGCCCAAAGGCCTCCGACTTGGCTTAACGACTGCTGTCTAATGACAACAACCGGGACCGACGATTTAACGTGCCCTCCGAAGCACGGAGACGCTCAGTTGAAATACCACTATGCGGTCACCCATCCAGAGACTGGCCGCGCCAAGCGTTGCTTAACCTCGCCAATCGTTTACCGATCAGTGAGTGCAACTGGCTATGAGCGTTATGAAAGTTTAAACGGTATTTATAACATGATAACATTTTTTTATTTTTTTGTCTGTCTGTTTGTTCCCGCTAATCTCCGGAACGGTTGGACCGATTTTGACGGGACTTTTATTGGCAGATAGTTGAAGTTATAAGGAGTAACTTAGGTTACTTTTGTTTTAGAAAAAATAGGGTTCCGCACAAGTAAATTAAGACCCATGAAATCTAATACATATACTCTAAATATATATATATATATCAACTGTCTATGCCGAAGTAATCTAAATTATTTATAAATAATCATAAATAATCAGTGAAAGAATCCTAAAGATCAACCGTGTGGTTTTTGCGCATTGCGCACATACAAACATACGGGGGAAACAGTTAAACTCCATTTTTTGAAGTCGGTTATAAATAAATCTTACGTCAGTCTATACAGAAATTATAAAGACAAGATTACATTCTCAAGATTATAAACGACTTCCTGCATACAGGAATGTGTTGTATAATAAATTTTAAATGTTATATCTTGAGAACTGCATTGATTTAGAACCTTAACATTGTGATTTCAGGTAAACACAACCACATTGAAGTCGAACTTCTTTTGGTGCGTCAGGGAACAATTTTCGTTACGCGTTACGAATTCTAAACGTCATGCGTGACCTGTTCTATGTACTATGTACCTACTCCAAGCACCTCACTATCATCATATCAGCCAAAGAAGGTCAACTGCTGAACAACGGCATACCTCGGATGGATTTCCAAAACGATATCAACATTTTAACTTGACAATAGGTACCTACTCACCACGCTTGGCAGGCGGGTTGGTGGTCGCAGTATCGGAGTATTCTGCAGCATTCGGTAGCTACAAAATGTAACTGGAAGATTTTGCAAGGAATTCAAAAATTATATGTTTTTTATAAACGAAGTCCCACACTATTTTGCTCCTTTACCATAGAAACAGTTTACAGACATAATCATACATACACAAGCAGCCAGACACGGAACAACGGTACGGTTGGCGCAGTGGCTAAGCTATTGGCTTTCTGCGTTACGTGTCGCGGGTTCGATCCCCACATAAACAAATATTTGTATGATCTACAGATAGTTGTTTCGGATCTGGGTATTTGTGCATGTGACATGTATGTCCGTAAACTGTACCCATGACACAGGGGATATATCAAAAAGTGGGGCATCGCATAAAAAAAAAACAATAATTCTAAATACGTAGTTAGTACTTTGTCGTCTACAGACGTAGATTAAACAAATATTGTTACGTGCGGGGACCGAACTCGCTACCTGTAGCGCTTCGCCAACTGCGCTTCCAATATTGCCAGCAGTCGATTACAGGTCGTAAACGGGCTGGCTCTATCAGGATAGGAGTTAGGAGCTAGGACACGCTCTCACAGAATACAAACAGCATATCTATATTATATTGCTGTGTTTCGTCCTGTGAGTGAGGAGTCTCGGAACCTAACTCCCCTACCTAAGCCGGTAGGTGCAGTGGTTGATACAGTACGCTGCTGCAGTCCGGGTCGTGGGTTTGATTCCTACGCGGAACAAATATTTCTATGATCTGCAGGTAGTTGTTCCGGGTCTGGGTGTATTGTATATGGAATTCATGTCTGTAAACGCACCCACGACACAAGAGAAATCCTAGTGCGGGGCAAAGTTTAAAAAAGAAACCCCTTATCGGTAAGCAACGAATCAGTGACTCCTCTGGTGTAGCATTAGTACATGGGCGGCGGTGATAGCTTACCATAGGATGACCATCTTTTTGTTAGACTTCACTTTTTGGTTTGTTTTTTAAAAAACGTTGCCCCACAATAGGATTTTTCCTGTGTCGTGGGTGCGTTTTCAAACACAAATTCCACAAACAATACACACAGACCCGGAACAACTACCTGCAGATCGTACAAAAATTTGTTCCGTGCGGGAATCGAACCCACGACCCAGTGCGCAGCAGCCGACTGTATCAGCCACTGCACCAACCGTTCCGTCTTTAACATGTAAGGTACGGTTTTACGACGACCATAAATTAACATGCAGTTAATCATCGCCATTTTGAAAACAATGCATGATTATGGCAATAAAATTCATGACTATGACATTTATAAGTCATAAATTACCTTATTTCAAGGTAATGGCGGCCCAAGCTAACATTACTAACATAACACGATTCTGCTATCGTGACCGTATTCACCAGATTAAGGTTGACGTATACATAAGATTACAAAAAAATGTGGGTAGCTGGCGGATCATCTGATTGTAAGTGATCATAAATTCAAGTCCATTATAAAACAGAAGCTCTGTAGAAAGGGTCTCTTTAACGTTACAGACTATATGGACGACAGTACTGCAGTGGTTCCCACCCTTTTTTATTTTTTTATTGGTGCCCATTGGAAATTCTTGATGAACTACCTTCGCCCCGGGGAAGGGCGAAGGGACTCCTAGCCTCCTAACCCAGAGGTACCCCGCCTTATAGCAACGGCAGGGGGTTTCAGGCGTATGGGAACCGGTCCTCTCCCGATCCCGCTCTGCGGTCTCCTGGAGCATGACGCTCTCACAGAAGGAGAGGCGGACTCTTGCAATTACAGACCTACTAGTATAGTCCCAGCTTTATTCAATGCGCGGCAAACGCCTTTGTCCATTAATTTAGTGTTAACGTAAAAGGCATGACACGTTGGTAAAGTAATATATCTGTCTTTCAGCCAGCTCACCCAATTCAGTACATCATCAATAAACTAATACATAAACAATAATATCAATACAAGTATCATTGAACATCATTCATCATTGCTTCAATTATCGCCATATTGAGAACTGGCCGATGTATCGATAAACATACGCCTACAATCGATGAACAATGTCGTTATCGAGTATAGATCTCGATATGTCGCGTCCCTAGCTGTCAACATAAAAGATTTAGGTTCAGAAGGTTTAGAGAAACGGCTGGTGTTTGATTGGCGATGAAGAGTTTGTGAGTTTGATTCGAAACCCCATATTTTGCATAGTTGTGGTGATCCACTCCATCTATACAATTAAATAAAATTGAAGTATCTGTTTGTAATGTCAAAATAACAGCTTTTACTAAATGCATATGAAAGTATATACGGTACAAAAAACCTATTCATTTTTTTGTTTTTAACGTTGCCCCACACTAGGATTTCTCCTGTGTCATGGGTGCGTTTACAGACATGAATTCCACATACAATACACCCAGACCCGGAACAACTACCTGCAGGTCATACAAATATTTGTTCCGTGTGGGAATCAAACCCACGACCCGGAGCGCAGCAGCCGACTGTATCATCCACTGCACCAACCGTGCCGTCTAAGTAGAGTAGAGAGAGAGAGTAGAGTAAGTAGAGTAAGAAGAGTACTTTGGCATATACACTTGACATAGAGTATATATGTTGGATTTCATGGGTTTCAATTATTTTGCGTGGAACCCTAATCATTTTTCTATAATAAAAGTAGCTTAAGTTACTCCTTATAAGACCGGCTATCTGCCACTGCAAGTCCACTAGAAATCGATCTAGCCGTTTCGGAGATTAGCGGGAACAAACAGACAGACAGACAGACAGACAGAGAGACAGACAAAAAAAAACTGTTATTTTGTTGTAACTACCGTATGTACTTTCATATGCATTTAGTAAAAAGCTGTTATTTTGACATTACAAACAGACACTTAAATTTTATTTATTTGTATAGATGTATAGATAAGCTGGGACTTGCGGTATGCCCGCGTTCAATTAAAAAAAAAATAGAGTACTTCGACATAGACACTTAACATAGAATATATATTGGATGTCAAGGGTTTTTTTTCGGGGTTTTTTTTAATTCTTTGTCCAAAATAAAAGTAGCCTAAGTTATTCCTCATAACATCAGCTATCTGCCAGTGAAAGTCCCGTCAAAATCGGTCCAGCCGCATCGGAGATAACCCGGAACAAACAGACAGACATACAGACAATAAAATTAAAACTAGTATTTTTGTTATATGTACCGTATATACTTTCATATGCATTTAGTAAAATGATGTTATTTTGACATTACAAACAGACACTTCAATTTTATTTATTTGTATAGTTAATCCAATTTCTTTTATATTAACCCGCGGCTGAAACCGCGGGTCCCAGCTAGTATATAAATATTATAACGTTTACATAATAACATAGCGTTTGGTCAGCTTGAACAGTAATGTCATTAAGAAAAGTCATTCATTTTGACACGGACGGTCCCTTATATTGGCGGGTTGATAGAAGTGGCCCTGCTCGTCTCCCTGCATGAGCTGCAAGGCCCTGAGAGTCGACCTTATGATGTCATAAGTATTGAATGACATTAGATATACCTATGTAAGTATAGCTTTTATTGTTACATGGCAGTGAATTGTGCCAACGCATGTATGACTCGATCCATTCATACTTATTTGTGGCAAGCGCATCATCTTCCCTTCGAACAAAATGTTCTTGAGGATATGTTGTTTCTGAAAGTAGGATGGTTGGTAGAGGTTGTCATGTTATGCTATATTATTAGTAGTAGTAGCTATACTAGTGGTAGATTCTGTAAAGGTGCGGCTACGATGCTAGACCTATCAGGGGGTGACCGCTTTACAGTCATCCCCTCCGAGATGTGCCTAAAGGCGTGGCACCAATGGGTGGCTCTAGATGTAGATTATTCGAGCTCCTGGAGCCTCTCTTCGGGGAAGATGATGAAATCTTTGATGGATGGCCGATGGGGCCGAAACGTTCTCTAGTGGCGACCGCGTACCGGAAAACGTAGCGTGGGCCACACCGTAGACCCCCACGAGATGGACCGACGATCTGGTGAAGGTTGCGGAAATTCGCTGGATGCGAGAAGCAGGATTGGTCGTTGTGGCGATCTTTGGTGGAGGCCTTGATTCAGCAGTGGACGTCTTTCGGCTGAAATGATGATGATGATGATAAATCTTTTTATCTTTAATTATGTCGTATGTATACAAATAAATAAAATTGAAGTGTCTTTTTGTAATGTCAAAATAACAACTTTTTACTACCATGACATCCAATATATATAAATACTAATTATATAATATATTATATACATAAATATAAACAGCGGGTGAAACCGCGGGGCACAGCTAGTTTATATATATATATATATATATATATATATATATATATATGTAGATGAAGTTTATATATGACCACTTTCTTTGAACTGACACAATCATTTTAGTTCCGCTGTCGACCGTTGTTTAGTCATATCAGCCAAAGGACTTCCACTGCCGAAGTAGGCCTTACCCCTTTCCCTCATAGATTTCCACGACGACCAGTTACATACCGTGTGTCGTCATTATGGACGGAATTTGCCAGTACTCACCACGCTTGGCAGGAAGGTCGGTGAGCGCAGAATGGATGCTGTTCAACTGAATGGAAGCTGCTGCTCATTCCTCTGGTTTAGAGGCGATTAGTCGCATTTTATGACAACCAGACACCGCAAGGGATTAGGGCACTGCAACGTATGTTTATCTTTAAGTCCACAATACATACGCCCACACCGAAGGTACCCTTAACAATTTCTTAAGTATATAAAACAATATAGATTTTCATTTATAACCGTAACCCCTTTTCTTTGACAGTAAATGCATACATGAGGGGGATTCTCACGCACCAGCATACTGGCAGTGCGACCAGGACCCGTGCATCAACAGCGATGATGTCATCCAGAATGTCAGGCGAGCTAGCCTTGGATGGAGAGCCACCAACTACACGCAGTTTCATGGCAAGAAACTTCAAGATGGACTAATTTTCAAACTCGGTAAGTTTATCAGCTTAGAACTATGTGTTACTCGACGAAATCCTCGCTGAATTTTAGATTCGGTTGTTGGACAGTGTGCACATCTGCCGAACAATTGGTAGCGGAAATATTATCTGAGGTAGCGAGCGCGCTGCTTCCTGATGCATATCAGTCCACTGTTGGATACAGGCGAAGGCGTTGTGGTGATCTTTGTGGGAGCCCAAAGACCACCACTACTACTGGTCTGCATAAGTGGGGTGTACTCATTGGAGTTTTGCCATAATCTACGATTTTAAGAAGCTCATCATTAGAACCTTATTTTTTCATTTTTTTTATTTATCCGTTGGAAATACCTCAAGTACTTCCTTCGCCCCGGGAAAGGGCGAAGGGGCATGCCGGACTCCTTTTTTTTTTATTGATGTCCAGTGGAAATACTACCTTCACCCTGGGGAAGGGCTAAGGGGCATGCCGGACTCCTACCGGCTAAAACCACCGGAGTGATCATCTTCGGCACCGAAGGGAGGCTCCAGGAACTCGAAAGATCTCCATCTAGAGCTACCCATTGGTGCCTTTGCCTTTAGGCACATCTCGGAGGGGATGACTGTAAAGCGGTCATCCCCTCTAGCGGAGGGAAGGCGACTGTAAAGAGGCCACCCCCCAGGTATCTCTCGAGGGGATTGTAAAAAATTCCCCCGAGGCCTCACTTATGCGCTGTGCTGCGTACACAGCGATACGTGACCACATGCAGACCGCTGTCTTACCGGGAAGCTAACACTCCTGTCCAATATTTGACTAGGACGACTGGCGCTTTGTGTTGTTTATATCAAGACACTAGTTGTAATTACCAATGAAGTACTTTCTTCTTATTGTGTGTTTTCCATATATTTATTATATTTATGTACGATATCCATTCTATCATAAAGCCTACATTTTGTAATGAATCCAAACCTGTTTAATACTCACTTCAGAATTTTTAAGTTGTCATGCGGTATTTATGCAGGGTGTTTTGTATTTATGAGGAGAGAAGTGCAGGGGTTTTAATGCCAACATAAACGTTGCAGCTTCATTGTCGGAACAGGTTTATCATAATATGTATACGGATTACGGATTTCACGGTACAACCGCCATAATATGCTATAATAAAACGTGAACAGGTGTATGAGAATAAATAAATGACAGAATAACAAAAAAAGAAATGTGATTCATATTTTACTTAATACATCCCAGCTATGGAGAGGGCTATGCTTGGTATTTCTCTACAAGATCGAATCAGAAATGAGGGGATCCGTAGAAGAACTAAAGTTAGTAGTACGGGGTAGTTGTTGATGACAAACTCAACTTTAGTGAGCACATTATAGCTACATCGGCGAGGGTTAGAAAGCTAATTTACATGATGAAGATTCTGCGAGACGTGGCTCCGTGGAGTTTGCTGAAGACTGTTTACATTTCGCTATGCCAATCTGTTTTGTCGTACTGCATTGCAGCCTGGGGTGGTGCTGCCTCAACTTACCTATTAAATTTGGAAAGAGCCCAGCGAGCAGTGCTTAAGACTATGATGAAAAAACCATTCCGCTTCCCAACCAATCTCCTATATAATGAAACGGGTGTTCTTAGTGTTAGGAGACTATATATTTCTAAGATTGTTCTCCTCGCACATGGAGAAATGATTAACTCTGCAGACTATGAAGACATACTCGCGAAACGCGTCTACAAGCTCCCACCCTTCCTAGTTAATACTGCATACGCAGAGCGTTTCTGTGCAAACATGAAACCGTTCGTGTATAACCGAATTAACAAAATCTGTAACCTGTCCAAGGCATCACTTCGTGAAGCTAAAGCAGAGGTGCAGAAAACGTTGTTGACTTGGACATATGACTATACGGAACATTTTTTAAAACGGCGACCGTAGTTTGTTTATTATTTTAGGTAAGCAATTTACTGCTGCTCTGTTCAACATATTCAAATATTGTTAAATCTATTTATATTATACATAATAATGTTTTTGCTGTTAATTCTAACATAATCTATTTTGCATTTTATATTTAATCTCATAGTTATTGTATAACGCAATATCCAATCCAATTGTAAATCTTATGTCATTATAATATATTAATTTCCATTTGTTATTTGCCTTCGATTGTTTAATAGAGACCGTCTCTAATTCAAAATAGAAACTTGAATTAAAAAGCTTTCTACGGGACAGGCCCTGCCTAGTGTAGAAAGCTTTTGGAAATCCAAATTAACGAGTTCATTTTATGTTAGTAATTAGATTTTTATTATACTCAAATGTGTTATTGATGAACTGTATTATAAAAAAGGGAAATAAAATTATTATTCTATTCTATTTATTCTATTCTAAAGTTGCCGACATGGCTGAACGGATTAGTGAACTGAATTGGTAATGGGCGGGGCACATTGCTCGTAGAACTGATGGCCGTTTGGGCAAAAAGGTTCTCGCAGCGATATGCGCGGTGTCTCCTCTAGTACGTAGTTCATAATAGCTATTAGTACCTAGCCAGACTTACAATAAAAGATTTACCAGTTTCTTTACATACTCTTATTGCGCCACGACCGTGTTCATTGTGTAGAATTATTTCATATGGTATAGCGATTAAGGCCCTTGCGTAGATTAAGTCGTTAATGTCGCAATAGCTATCACTAAGGTAGGTACAGAATCCTTCTCTAGTGTGATCTTGGGACCTGGAGCCCCCCTTCGGTGCCGAAGATGACCGCTCCAGTGGTTTTAGCCGTTAGGAGTCCGGCATACCCATTCGCCCTTCCCGGGGGTGAAGGAAAAAAAAAAAAGGTACAGAATCGTTCGATTTTTTTTACCTATACTAGAATCAAAGTCAGTCAATCGCAGTTTGATTCTCGTATGAAGGAGCCTGTACCTTCTTTTTATTTTTATTTATGTCCAGTGGAAATTCTACATGGAACTTCCTTCACCCCATGACCGATTTTAGTTGTTTGAAAAGCATATTGGAATCCCGATGCCAACGATATTATTAACATATCAGTTTAGCGACAGACAGACAATATGATATAAGACAATGCAGTTTCATTAAAATAAATGACAGTTTTAAAATCGACAGTTCAAATGGTGGGCGACCGACATCCCTACTTGACCTTTATCTTTTAGAATTGAAGGTTCACAATCGTATTTTTGTATTTGTAATAAATCATACTTCTTTGTAGAGAGAATTCACGTCGTTAAATTATTTCAGAATATTCTTTTTTTAACCGACTTCAAAAAGGTTCCATTGATGCATTACAGTTTTAAGTCAATAGCTGATAATTCTCATGTCTTGTGTTTCATAATAATAAATCTACGCAGTACTTGTACGGATTTATTCATCCTTAGTATCATCAAGCGAATTCAAACATCTTGATGCTCGAAAGTAGATATATCTAGACCACTATTCAAGCTCTAAAGGCTAGAACAAAAGGTGAAAGTGCATGATTGTTGGTCTTGGCCGCACAATTCACAATGAAATGAGGGCCATGAGTGTAACAGGAATCGCTCGAGGCTTTCTTTGTTATGTCTGTGGTTAGCGTTTAAGGTTGAAATAGTTTCAACGACGTTTGGTTTGTGATTATAACCCATATGGCCTCATGAAATAACACCACTCCATTTCCTACCATGGGTGTCATAAAGGCGACGTTGGGGTTAGCCGGTGCATAGTCAGTACTTCGAGTTTATTTAAAACTCAACTGCGGTCGCCAACCCGCCTGCCCAGCATGGCGATGGCAAAACTTCCCAATGAGCACACAACGCAAACTCAGATACCGGTCTAATTGGTCTAGTTTATGTTGTATTAAATATTTAATTTAGCGCTAAACTATAAGTTTATATTGTGTTGACGTTACTACATTAGAGTCATATTATATAACTAGCTGGGAGCAGCGGTTTCACCCGCGTTTAATTTAAAAGAAATTTAGAGTACTTCGACATAGACACTTGACACAGAATATATATATTGGATTTCAAGGGTTTTATTGTTTTCGCGCGGAACCCTAAATATTTTTCTAGAATAAAAGTAGCCTAAGTTATTCCTTATAACGTCAGCTACCTGCCAGTGAAAGTCCCGTCAAAATCGGTCCAGCCGTTTCGGAGATTACCCGGAACAAACAGACAGACAGACAGACAGACAAAAAATGTAAAAATTGTTTTTTTGTTATAGGTACCGTATATACTTTCATATGCATTTAGTAAAAAGCTGTTATTTTGACATTACAAACAGACACTTCAATTTTATTTATTTGTATAGATTAAATTAAATCTATACAAATAAATAAAATTGAATTCTCTTCTCGTATTAATATATAGATAAGCAGGTGTTCCGACTTCATGGATACCCGATATAATAAATCTAGCGCATTTATAGCACAATTTTCTGACAACCGAACTTATTTCAGGTACATTACCGTTAAGCAGGGACACCGCTAGGATGGGAGCACTCCACTTGGACAAGAAGATGCAGTATCCTAAACACTTCGACGCCAGGAAAACGTGGAGGGACTACATCTCACCTGTGGTGGATCAAGGCTGGTGTGGTTCGGACTGGGCTGTGTCGTTGGCAACTATTGTTTCTGATAGGTAAGTTCACGATTGAATAAAAATATTGAATTGAAATTAAGGGATAAATTATTATTATTAACGTTTTTTTTTTGTTATTATAGTAAACTACCTACTAGTTTACTATAATAACAAAAAAAAAAAAAAAAAGAACGTAGTAAACTAGTAGGTTACGAATGCTGTCGCAAAACGCTATAAGGTACGTTTTGCGACAGCGCATTATAACTGTGTCTCTCTGAATTACGCAACAAGTAGCTGCGCATTAGTCGCTTTTAGGTATAAATGCTTTGCGGATAAGACCAAGCAACTATAGACGGATAGTATTAAGCATAAACAAAGAAAACTATTACTACCTCTTACGAGCACATGAGCAACGTCATATGAAAGAAAGATATGTCTACAGAGCTTTGGTTACAGCAAAATAATCGAATGGCACCGTTTCGTACTAAAGTAACAATCCACTTTCTCTTAAAACTGTTAGCGTAGTGTGTTAACCAGATGGTTTCAGATAAATATAGCTGTAGACGCGTAACGCTTCAAGACATGCGCGAACCGTTAGTGATTTCTCTGTTTATTACACGTAATGCTCGCATTAGAATGACAGGTCTATATAACTGGAAATTTGTTCAAATTAATAGGCTCTATCTATGTACATAGTTAATACTATATCTTTGGTTTTCGGGATAGGCGGTGGCCTAGCGAAACAGTGACCAATCGGACGCATTCGCGCTGATACGACCGACTTCAGAGAGGCAAAATACGCGACCAAAAAAACAAGTACCAAAGTTATATCAGTGATAATATGAGAACCATAGTGACCATTTACAATAAAGAAATTTGAAAGGTAGCTCCATTACGCACGTTTTGGATGGCGATTTTATATGCAAAACGTGATACGAGCGAACGCGGTGATGCAACGCACTTCATTGGATGGAAATTTTACACATAAAACGTGAAACGAGCATATATGGAGATGCAACGTCCCTCATTGGCTATTATATACTAGATATTATATTATAAGCTTCGCTTCTATCGGGTCTCCCACGACCAGTTTTTTAAGATTGCAAAGCTTTTTTTATCTTATTTTTCTTGTCCCAGTGGAAATTCGTCATGAACTTCTTCCGCCCTGGCGAAAGGCGAAGGCGCATCCTACCGGCTAAAACCACTGGGGTGGTCATCTTCGGCACCTAAGGGGGGCTTCAGGACCTCAAATGATCACACTAGAGCCGCCCACTGGTGCCACGCCTATCGGCACATCTCGGAGAAGGGGATTTTAAAGGATCCCTCGAAGCGTCTCTGTGCGCTGTGCTATGCTGCGCACACGGTGGCGCGTGACCACATGCGCGCCACCCTCTTCTGTGGGTCACTCGGTGTGGGCTCCCAATCTACGCACTCGTAAACCCAGAGCCCCTCGCTTTATACCGACGGCTTCTTCGAGCAGGACTGGCCCTCTCCCAATCCCGCTAAGATTGAAATACCTATCTACTAGCTAATTCCTTTTAATATTATTAAAACTCTTTTTTCCCTTACCTACCTAAAATGCCCTTGTAGTAAGAGTGAGTTCACATCAATAATAAAACAAACCACAAAGGAATGCCACAAGACCAGTATTTTCGAGAATGATACTTGATTCTTATTTCTCTTTATGCAAACCTGAGACGGAGCTAAAAATAAAAACAAGGGCCCTCGGCGGAACTCAATGGTGCCTCCGTCTGTTACCAGGTAGATGCAAAAAGAATTAATTATAAGATTTTTTGTCGTATCGTTCGTTTTTCGTTGTTTAGAAATCTTATATTAGCATCTGTAATATGTGTCTTGTATGTTAGACAAATTACATATTACTTTAATTAATTATATTTTAACTTTTGCGATATAAACACTGGAGAGCACACAGTTATCCTGCGTAATAGTCCCTAAATAGTCTTATAATTATCGTCAGAAATAGAATAATTATTATCATCTCAGCCCGAGGACGTCCACTGCTGAACAAAGGGCTCCCTCGGTTATAGTTACCGCACGCATCCAACGATCCCCAACCTCCTTTACCAGGTCGTCTGTCGATCTCGTTGGAGGCCGTCACGTGCTGCGTTTTTCGCTGCGTGGTTTTCCACTCGAGAACTAGGGACAGTATCCAAATTGGAATAGACCTCATTGAAACACACCACAACTATAGGCGTAGCCGGGCAGGTGGGCACGACTCCTCCCAGAATCCTGGAACACCCCAGAGTTATATGTATATATTTTTTTGCCGTGGTGCCGTCGCAGAATACCACCACCACATTTCCTCCCGTGGGTGTCGTAAAACTCGACTAAGGGATTAGCCGGAGGATCCGCAGCAGTGTCCTTCGAGTACATTAACAACTTAACTGCGATCGCCAACCCGTCTGCCAAGCGTGGCGATTATCAACACACCCATATCGATCGTTGTGGTGATCTTTGGGAGAGACCTGTGTCCAGCAGTGGACTTAATTCGGCCGAAATGAGTTTTTTTTTTAAACTTTTCCCCATACTAGGATTTCTCCTGTGTCGTGGGTGCGTTTTGAAGACACAAATTCCACACACAATACACCCAGACCCGGAACAACGAACCCGCTACCCGAAGCGCAGCAGCCGACTGCCACTGCACCAACCGTGCCGCCAAAATTGAATCACTTGTTAAAATAGTCGGATGTCGGTATATATTCCGTGTAGTGCCCGGATTAAGAATACAACACTGCATCTTCTGTGAATGTTGTAAAAAGTGACTAAGGGAGTGTCCCTTCAGGCCAAGCCAGAGGGATGAGCAGACTGTGCTCATTAATCCACCTACCAAGCATGATGAGTACTGGCAAATTTCCCTCAAAATGACGACACCTTTGTTGAAATTTATAAGGAGGCCTTTGTTCAGCAGTGGACGTCCTTTGGCTGATATGATGATGAATGTCGGTCTGCAGCACTGGTTTTAATCTGGCCCATCCCAAAAAAACAACTTTGCTATGCCCGTGCCACTGCTGGACACAGGCCTCTCCCAAATGCTGCCACAACAACCATCTGGGTGTGTTGTGTGCTTATTGGGGGTTTTGCCATAATCACCACGCTTGGCAGGCGGGTTGGCGATCGCATTTGAGTTGTTAATGTACTCGAAGGACGCTGCTTCCTACGGCTAATCCCATAGTCGCCTTTTGTGACACCCACGGAATGAGATGGGTTGGTACTATTCGTAGCCGGCACCACACGGCCTTGACCCTTACCTGCATAATATACTTATGAGAAAGTACTGTAGCGACTAATTGGGTAAGCGTGCTGGTACGCGGGAAGGAACCTACATATGAATTTGGAATTATAATTATAAAACTCTAGTTACTTCTAGATAAATTTCTTTCTCAGAAGATAATACAATTTGCTTTTTTCACAACCGACAACCTCGCTGACGGCAGCCCGAATTTTCTCTCCTCTTTTATTTTCTCCGTCAAAACTTATTACTACACTTACACTTATTTCAAACTAGCTGGGACCCGCGGTTTCACCCGCGTTTAATTTAAAAGAAATTTAGAGTGCTTCGACATATATACTTGCCATAGAATATATATATTGGATTTCAAGGGTTTTATTTTTTTGCGCGGAACCCTAATTGTTTTTCTAAAATAAAAGTGGCCTAAGTTATTCCTTATAACATTAGCTATCTACCAGTGAAAGTCCCGTCAAAATCGGTCCAGCCGTTTCGGAGATTACCCGTAACAAACAGACAGACAGACAGACAGACAGACAGACAAAAAAAATAAAAAAATGCTTTTTTTTATAGGTCCCGTATATACTTTCATATGCATTTAGTAAAAAGCTGTTATTTTGAAATTACAAACAGACACTTCAATTTTATTTATTTGTATAGATAATGTATTTTTTATTCTATGTGGCTAGGGTTTTTCTCCCAAAGAGTTTGAACTCTATTATATCAGCTACGAACTACTAACTTTAGTGAGATTAAAGTCCTGCAATAATAACCTATTACCAACAGATTCGCGATCCAGTCCAACGGCGCTGAGAAAGTGATCCTGAGTCCTCAGACGCTGCTCTCGTGCAACAATAGGCGGCAACAGGGATGCAGGGGCGGTAACATTGACACCGCCTGGATCTTCGCCAAAAACTTTGGGTAAGTTATATAAATTTTTTTTGCGACATGCCTTTTTTTTTTTTTTTTATTGGTGCCCAGTGGAAATTCTTCATGAACTTCTTTCGCCCCGGGGAAGGGTGAAGAGGTATGCCGGACTCCTACCGGCTAAAACCACTGGGGCGGTCATCTTCGGCACCTAAGGGAGGCTCCAGGTCCTCGTATGATCACACTGGAGCTTTGCCGTACATTCCCAACCACTGCCACTCCTGTAAACCAGGATCTACAATGGCGACCACCGAAAAGAACACTGACCAATGAAGGTCGGTTTGTCCCAGAGAAATAAATAACTGTCTTGGAACCAGAACAGAACGAAATTAATCTGAAAAGAAAAAGGAGTAGTAGGAAAGAATATACGTTCCACTTCCCTCCGTAGCAAGCAGGTCTCCTGCTTGCTACGGAGGAAAGTGAAGTGAAGTGAAGGGAAAGAGAAAATACTTAGGTTATTAAGAAACGACAGTTTTAAGTCTTCTTTATAATAACTAGGTGTTACTTTCGAGGTCGTCCGCGGAACTTGATATTCTATACGACATAACCTGCCTCTATGCCAAAATTTATCTGAACTTGATATTCTATATCGCTGCCTCTATGCCAAAATTTATCTGAACTTGATATTCTATATCGCTGCCTCTATGCCAAAATTTATCTGAACTTGATATTCTATACGACATAACCTGCCTCTATGCCAAAATTTATCTGAACTTGATATTCTATACGACATAACCTGCCTCTATGCCAAAATTTATCTGAACTTGATATTCTATATCGCTGCCTCTATGCCAAAATTTATCTGAACTTGATATTCTATATCGCTGCCTCTATGCCAAAATTTATCTGAACTTGATATTCTATACGACATAACCTGCCTCTATGCCAAAATTTATCTGAACTTGATATTCTATACGACTTAACCTGCCTCTATGCCAAATTTCATTAGAATCCCCTCAGCCGTTTGAGCGTGATGGAGCCTCAAACATTAAAACATATATGCTTTCACAATTAATGTATAAGTAAGATTACAAGCCGTGTGGTGCCGGCTCAGAATACCACCACCCCATCTCCTCCCGTGGGTGTCGTAAAAGTCGACTAAGGGATTAGCCGGAGGATGGGTAGCAGCGTCCTACGAGTACATTAACAGCAATCACCAACCCGTCTGCCAAGCGTGGCGATTATGGCAAAACCCCCCAATGAGTCCACAACAGACCCATATCGGTCATTGTGGTGATCTCTGGGGGAGGCCTGTGTCCAGCAATGGACTTCATTCGGCCGAAATGATGAAGATTACAAGGCAATAAAATTTCAAAAATTTTTTACAAAAAGATACCGACTTCAATAACCCTACACAGTATAAAAATATTAAAACCACTGAAAAGGAAAAAAATACTTTATGAAATCGGGTGGGGCCAGGTATAAAATATAACTTCTCGTTGGTCTGCATGAACCATGGTTGGGGCAAGTTTTATTTGTTTCTTTTTAGTGTAAATAAATGTAAGATTTTTTCCAATTTGGTATCAGTATATAACACTAAAAATAAGAATTATCAAATTAATATTTGTATCGCCCACAGGTAGAAGTTTTGTGTATGGGTGTTTTGCGCATCTGAAATTTATTTCTGAAATTTGTATCCAAAACAGCACACAGTGCGTGTACATCGTCTCGTTACGTAGGCTTAGTGGCTAAACGAATGACTTTCTGCTTTACGTGTGGCGGCTTCGATCCCCGTACGGAATAAATATTTGTATGATAGTCTCAACAGATAATTGTTTTGGATCTGGATGTTTGTGTGAGATGTCTGCAAACTGTACACACGAAACAGGCGAAAGACATAGTGGGGCATGGTTTAAAAAAATGCAACTGTCGATGTGACGTACTGCTGTGTAGTTTCAACACTAGTGATGTAACAGATATCTGTTTCTGCTTCCGCAACTGCGGATGTTCCGGGCGCTTTTTCAGATCCGTTTCCGCTACTTTCATAACGGATATTTGATCGGAAGTATAGGTTTCTTCGCGGCGGAGGAGGCGCGTTCGTCGGTCTTAAACAGGGTGTCCAGTAAATAGCACGACAGAGCTTGGGTCAATACCTATCAAAAAAACACAATAAATGTTCAAAAAAAGTAGTACAAAATTTTCCGAAATATCGAAAAATCTCTACCTTGACTCAGATTTTTAAGCATCTCGTAATGAATAATTCCTTTTCTAGTTTTTTTTTACCCCAAATTATTTGTGAATACTACTTACTAATACGAGTTACTTCACTCATTGATAAGTCTTTATTCTATTAAAAACTAAAATGTTTTCAAGAAATACAATTTTTATTTAAATTTTCACAGTAAAATTTTCTTATCGAAAATTTTGTACTACTGTAAATCCGTAAGATTTTGCTGAACATACATTGTGTTTTTTTTGGTAGGTATTGACCCAAGCTCTCACCCCCTGCAGTTTGTCGTGCTATTTACTGGACACCCTGTATATGAAGAGCACACGAACAGATTGTTAGGTGACAAAGTGGCCGCTCTAGTGTGATCATACGAGGACCTGGAGCCTCCCTTAGGCGCCGAAGATGACCGCTCCAGTGGTTTTAGCCGGTAGGAGTCCGACATACCCCTTCACCCTTCCCCGGGGCGAAGGAAGTTCATAAAGAATTTCCACTGGTCACCAATAAAAAATAAAAAAACAAAAAATAAGGTGACAAAGTGGCCAAACTACATTTCATAAAATGTAGCTTAGTGCTACTTAATTTTGAATATAAATTTAATAAAAAAAAGAAATGTTTTTTTTATATAATGTATCTTCATTTCGGCCGAATGAAGTCCACTGCTGGACACAGGCCTCCCCCAAAGATTACCACAACCACCGATATTGATGTGTTGTGGGCTTATTGGGGGGTTTTGCCATAATCGCCATGCTAATATATAATTTCATAGTATTCATACTTCTGTTTCCGCATCTGTTTCTGTTCCGATTCTGCTAAAATTTACATTTGAAATCTGTTTCCGTTTCTGCTTCCGTTATGATACTTCCGTTGCATCACTAGTCAACACCATGGAAGTAACAATACAATATATATATTACTTCCATGGTCAACACAGCCTCATCATTTATGTGACAGCTCTAAAGAAACTAAACCATAAAATTGTATCAAAACGATAGAACCTTGTGGACCCACAACACTACTCTGGTCTGCACAAGACTGTACAGAAAGAAATCGTCACCTTTAAACTATGTATTTTGATCAACAGGCTAGTAGACGAGGACTGCTTCCCCTACGAGGCTAAGGTCACCCACTGCCCGTTCAAGAAGCGCGGAAACCTGGTCACTGATCACTGCACGCCGATAGTACCACAGCGCACAGAGAGATACAAGGTCGGACCTCCCGGCAGGCTGGTCAAGGAGAATGACATTATGTATGATATCATGCAATCTGGACCCGTTCAAGGTTGGTTGTTGTTGCATATTATGGTATCTATAATATACATGGTTAATTAGGAAATTAAGTACTTACTATGTTTGGATATATGGTTTAGGGTATTCAGATTAGCGAAGAGCGGTTGTCAATGTGGTGTCCGGGTTAAGAATATAGCACCACTCCATCTTCTCCTATGGATGTCTTAAAAGGCGACTGAGGTACTCTAAACCAGAGGGATAGTCAGCAGCGTCACTTCTGTGGTAGGTCTCTTATAGCAAGAGACCAGCTAGGCAGGTACCACCCCAGTTCCCGATATTCGCCTTTAAACAGTAGTGTTTAAACTTCAGACGTTACTGTGCTCCGGTTAGAAGGGCACTCATCATCATCATCATATCAGCCACAGGACGTCCACTGCTGAACAAAGGAGGCGGAGGCCCCTTAGATTTCCATAACGAGTGGTCACATGCCGCTCTCATCCAACGACTCCCAGCGACCTTCACCAGGTCGTCTGTCCACCTCGTTGGAGGTCGTCCCACTCTGCGTTTTCCGGTGCGCGGTCTCCATTCGAAAACCTTTGTGCCCCAACGGCCATCAGTTCTACGAGCAATGTGCCCTGCCCATTGTCACTTCAGTTTGCTAATCCTTTCAGCTATGTCGACAACTTTAGTTCTTCTACGGATCTCCTCATTTCTGATTCGATCACGTAGAGAAATACCAAACATAGCTCTCTCCATAGCTCGCTGAGTGACCTTGAGCTATCTTATAAGGCCCATTGTGGTGACCACGTCTCTGTTCCATATGTCATCACTGGTAACACACACTGGTTAAAGACTTGCGCCTGCGAAAAAATGTTGCGAAGTGTCCCAAACGCTGCCCAGCCGAGTTGGATTCGACGATTGACCTCTTTCTCGAAGTTGGGCCTACCAAACTGGACAGTTTGTCCCAGGTAGACATACTCGTCAACAAATTCGAGAACAGAGCTCCCAACAGATATTGGGATGGGCACGACATGGGCATTTGACATGACGTAGCATAGTAGGTACAGCTTTAGCTTCCTTACAGTTGAAAGAAATTTTAGAATCAGTCCAGTAATTGTCGAAATTCACTGCCACATTAATTCTATTTTTATATTATAATATTAATATACAAGTCTATGCTTGTATATTAATATTATAATATAAAAAAGGATGACTTAAGACGCCCGCATTTCTACCGAAAACGGTTAAATTAAGTTAAATTAAATTAAGTTTAAATAGTTAAGCGCGATTTAAATACTAAGCGGAGATCAGTATTCGGCCGTTAAAAACGTATGTAAAGTTTTACACTTTGAAGTCAGTGTGCATTCCTGTAGATTAAATTTAAAACTTATCTTGTTTATTTTGTGATAGGTAGAAATACCAAATAGGTATAGATAATAGTAACAGTGATTTCAATCATAGATTTCAATAATGATTATCAAACTATTTTTGACTACGTTCCAACCTTGTCGCCGTTATCAATGCCTCCTTATACAAATATAAAAATATCCTTGTGTGATTTTTGATAAGAAAATCACGGCACTACGGTAGATCTGAAGAGATTACATTTTATAGCTATATTGAGGACTGTTTACTGAGCATATTTTAAATTATCTTTATGAATGAGGTCGGCCACACTGGTGTTGTTACAAGAAAAAATAACGGCTGACCTTGAGGAACTGTCATCGTCCACATAGAGCCAGTGTACGCGTAGATATTCGGCACTCCAATATGGTAATCCTTAAGTTGTGTAACAGCCATGAGATGTAATGAGGTGATCTACTCCCAGGCCTGCACCGTGCCGAATTTCCTGGCTGCTTTATACACAAGTGTGTGTGGGTGTGTGAGTAGCTTTTTAAGCAACTCTAGCTGCCATCACGTACAGATTACCTGTTCTGTATGTGTGCGTGTGTGTCCATGAGTACGACCTACGTAAACACAACTTCAGTGCGGCCAAGAAATTCGGTGTTATATCTGCTATCTGCTATGGT
Organism: Diloba caeruleocephala; assembly: GCA_947459985.1. Lineage (NCBI taxonomy): Eukaryota > Metazoa > Arthropoda > Insecta > Lepidoptera > Noctuidae > Diloba > Diloba caeruleocephala. The sequence continues at coordinate 4,324,426 of OX381627.1, read as the reverse complement.
GGGTTCATACCCGTGTCAATAAATGTTCTTACGTTTATAATTAATTCAAGAGTAGGTACTCAAAATTATCGCAGAGCGGGATCGGGAGAGGGCCAACTCCGCTCGAAGCAGGAGGAGACGGCGCCGGGGTAACAACCGCCCTGGCGCCTAATTCCCACACGCTCGAAACGCCCTGCCGTTGCTATAAGGCTGGGGACCTCTGGGTTCGCGGGTGCGTAGATTGGGGAAACTGCGTGCCCACACCGAGCGACCCAAGAGAAGACGGTAGCACGCTTGTGGTCACGCGCGGCCGTGAGACGCTTTGGGGGATCCTTTACAATCCCCCTCGGGGGGGCTGTGACCGCTTTACAGTCACCCTCTCCGTGATGTGCCTATAGGCGTGGCACCAGTGGACGGCTCTAGTGTGATCATACGAGGACTTGGAGCCTCCCTTAGGTGCCGAAGATGACCGCTCCAGTGGTTTTAGCCGGTAGGAGTCATACCCCTTCGCCCTTCCCCGGGGCGAAGGAAGTTCATGAAGAATTTCCACAGGGCACCAATAAAAAAAATAAAGAAATGGTACTATAAATCGATATCAAACATAAGTCATGCTGTTTCTGGGCACTCGGATGGAACACAAGTTCGTAATATAGAAAAGAAACGACTTGTGCAGTAGGTACTAAAAGTAAACTTTCTTCTTCCAGCTGTGATGACGGTTTACCAAGACTTCTTCCACTACAAGGACGGTATTTACCGCCACTCAGGATACGGCAATAATGTTTTCAAAGGGCTACACAGCGTAAGGATCATCGGCTGGGGCGAAGAGTATGGTGAAAAATACTGGGTAAGTGATAGAAACCACTTCCGAGCGACGACGACGAGGCTCGTGTGAAAATAAGCTGGATAGTTCTTAATACTTATATAAGGAGTCTTATAGGCACTCGCCTATAAGACTCCATACTTATTAGCGTCTAATAATTTCATCTAAACGCAATCTAGTCCTCTATGAATTGAATTAGCTACAAACAGATTCAATTCACCTGTCGTTGAATTCAAGTACCTATACGGTACGTATGGTACAGTGGCGAAACTCTTGGCTTTCTGCGCTACTATCTTTTGTCGTGGGTGCGTTTACAGACATGAATTCCACATACAATACACCCAGACCCGGAACAACTACCTGCAGATCATACAAATATTTGTTCCGTGCGGGAATCGAACCCACGACCCGGAGCGCAGCAGCCGACTGTATCAGCCACTGCACTAACCGTGTCGTCATACTATTTTTATGATCTACATAATTATAGTTGTTCCGCGTCTGGGTGTTTGTGCATGTGGAATGAATTCCCGTAAAGTCTACACACACAGCAGAAAAACTAGAAGTACGAGATTAAACAAAAAAATGTAATTTAGTCCAATGAGCACACAACACAAACAGTTTTTTTTTTTAAACGTTGCCCAACACTAGGATTTCTCCTGTGTCGTGGTTGCGTTTACAGACATGAATTCCACACACAATACACCCAGATCCGGAACAACTACCTGCAGATCATACAAATATTTGTTCCGTGCGGGAATCGAACCCACGACCCGGAGCGCAGCAGCCGACTGTATCGGCCACTGCACCAACCGTGCCGCCAAATTGGTTGTTGTGACGATATTTGGGGGAGGCTGTGTCCAGCAGTATATTTATTTGGCTAAAATGATGATGATAACGACTATGATGAATCTAAACCACGAGTATGGATTTAATTACACACAAACTCATCCCATGTCGCCGGCACTACCTACCTTGCGGTGCTACGAAACAGTGACAGTGACTCGTGTGCTCCATCTCCTCCTGTGGATGTCGTAAAAGGCGATAAAGTGCCTCTAAACCAGAAGTATGGGCAGCAGTGTCTCCCTTCTATGGAACAGTAGCAGTACTGCGCTCACCAACCCGCCTGTCAAGAAGAAAGAAACCAGCCCATCTCATCCAGCGGATGTCGTAAAAGGCGATTATGGGATTAGCCGGAGGATGAGCAGAAGCGTCCTTCGAGTACATTAATAACCACTCAACTGCGATCGCAAATCCAGCCCGGTCGTTGTGACGATTTCCGGAGGAGGCTTGTCCTGCAGTGGACGTTTTTATTTTATATTATTTTCTTTTCAGATCGTCGCCAACAGCTGGGGTACAGAATGGGGTGAAGACGGCTACTTCCGCATCGCGCGTGGCGAAAATGAATCTAAGATCGAATCGTTCGTAGTGACTGTCCTGAGCGACGTCACAGAAGCGTACGCTCGCAAATAACATCAGTCCCACCTGGTCTCCCCATTATGCGTCACCACCAAACTGGTGAGCACTAACAGGGGATTCTTGCTGTTGAACAGTACCAGGGATTTTGGTTAGCGGAGATATTCTTGAGGTATTTTGGCGAGTTTTGGAAAGCATTTTGTGGTGTGGTAATATTTTATCTCGTTATAATGTCCTTTATAAATATGAAAACTCCAAAGATTTTTAGATAGGTAAACTAAAAGTTTCCAGTTTTAATTAGTGGAGTTTTGACAAATACTAAACTGTCTGGTCCAAAACAAAACTTTATAAATAGGGTTGTTGATAGGATGGTCGGGATTCGTCTGGAATCTTCCGACACTTTATATGATGTCTAGACAAAAAGAACAAAATCTTAAAGAGTAAAACGTTTAAACTTAAGTCTTTTCTTAATACTCCTAAAGGTTGCAAATTGCAAAAAAAAGTTACATTTCGATTTATAATATTTATTTATTCAGACAACAACGACATAATCCTGAAATGTTATTCAGAGATAATGTTTTTACGATCTGGCAACCCTATTTATAAAATAGAAACAGTTACAAAAAGAATTGCATTGTTTTTTAACCCGGTCAAGCGACTTTAATTTTGTTACTCACACTCCTTTCAGTAGAGTAATAAGAGGTTTATCTTCGCTAATCAAAATAGAGTACTACAATATAACGTAGATTCCACGATTATTGTTTAAATAAATTATTTAGAGTACCTACGATCTCCGACCGATTAGGTATTAAGAGATTAAAATTATATTTTTATATAATTCATCTAAAATCAGACTTACATTTGGCGCTATCAACATTCAATTAATCAAACACATACCTATTATTTCTATTAGACAAATAAAAACAGTATTTTTACTCTGGTAACATAAAGTCAAGCTACTTTAAAGTTTAAGTTCACAAAGTTCGAAAGAATGGCAACATACACTATGTCATGTAAAACTACGCACTAAATACTTAATCACATATAAAAATAAAAACAAAAAATAACTTTTAGTTTCGTGTATTCATATTTATTGTACAGTACATTATTGTTTGTGAATCTTTCTGCCATGTTAGATATGGACACTTAACTTAGATACTTAAAGAAATCTAACTAGTCTTAGGCACATTTAAAATTTAGATTAAGCGAATGTCATCTCAAAATATGCTTATAGACAATAATATTATTATTTTAACGATAACGTTATTTCTAATAACGGTTTTATATTAACCGATAACGATATCGATTGTTTCTTGGAGCATAGGCGCAGGATACTTTGTCTACGGGCGCAGGAGATGGCATAAATGTCATATTATGACATTTCGTTATTTCTTTACAAACAATAAAAACGACTTAGTCTGTTTGAATTTTGGACATAATATGAGTCTATTAGAATCAAATACCGCAATGTCCATTTTCGTGTTCTGGCCATAATTCATATTTTTTATATACATACACCAATGGATAATGCTATATTTGTAGCATACTTTAATTTTTAATGCCAGTTTTCTACATGACATTGCAGCTTTGGTTGCATTTTGAATATTCAAATAGATTCCTTTTAATCTGTAGATTCATACGGCATAGAAAACGCATTTTTGCTTTTTTATGGACATTGCGGTATTTGATTCTAATAGACTCATATATGTGCAACACCCTACGCGTCCGTATGTGTGCCTATTAACCACATTGTCTTTATATCTTAACAAAATATGACCAGAAAGTACGTATCAATTTTATTAGATCAGGTCGGTTGTAACTAGGCTTTACGCTAGCCGTCATTATATAAAGATTTAGTTTTATAATGCAGAAGAATTATACTGCAGTCTCCTGTTTCTATGCTTCAACTATATTAGTAATAAGGTATGCAATGTCAAAGGAACTATACAAATTAAAAATACAAACAGCTTTATAGATCAAATAACTCGGTAGACATGCTGCACAACCAAATAAGACACTTTCAATGAAATGCGTTACTGTAAGAGAGTTATGTAAGAAGTTGTCGTTTTATATTATAGCGTTTACGACGAATAGTTTAAATGTAAACTTACAACTACTTACACATTGCCGACAAGTTGGTTAAGAAACCTTTCTTATCCAACTTGTCGGCAATGCCTTGTGTAAGACACTCCACAAATCACACCCTTATAATGTGGTTAATTGTCTGCATGCTGAGCTCTTTTGGCCGCTCTATACCTTGCGCCAAACTTCTAGTTCCCCCTGAAGTTGCTATAGTCTGCGCAATCGCACCGCTCGTTCTTCTCGAGTTTTTTCATTGCGACGTTACTCGGAGCAACTTCAGAGGAAACTAGAATTTGGCGCAAGGTATAGAGCGGCCAAAAGAGCTCAGCATGCAGACAATTAACCACATTATAAGGGTGTGATTTGTGGAGTGTCTTATGCGTACAAGTTTTTAACGCACATAATACCAATGGTAGTTAGCGTCGTGAATGTTCATTATAGCCTGCATGCACACCTCTTTTGGTGCGTACGTTATTCTTATCATAAAGTATTAAATACTTACGTATCCCTTAAAATTATGCCAATCTGCGCCATATTAGTCAGCGCAATTAATATAATTATTTTTTAAATAGATGTGTAATAGAATGCGCATTGAAATCACGGATACAATATCAGCGATTATAAGCGATTTAATGCAATTAAATTCCCTCATCTGTGCATTAAATATTCCAAATGAGTAAACTTAATTGCATTGCAAAGTGGATGAGGGAACCAACTTAAAAAAAAGTATGTACAATCGTTTCAACCATGGATCTAATTTGCTCTATCAATAGAATAAGAGGTGGTGTCCTCTATATATTTGATCTTAAAATTACCAATAGCCAAATGCTTTTAACCTTACACAAGATTTTAGTTATTAGTGTAGTTGTTACTGTAATGAAGTAAGATTTAATATTTATTTTTAAATTGTACTTACGATTTATTGTAATTTAAGAAAATAAAGATTGAATACAATTGTGTTTTCATTTAAATTTAATGGGAAACATTTCATTTAGCCTTCTCGGAACTAAGCAATATGAACTTTACATATACGACCGCATACGTAGGGCCGAATACTGAAACACCAGTTAATATTATGTTCCAATTTAAATATTTGAGCAGGTTTCTCGAATAATTAAAGCAGGACTTAATATTAACTGGTGTTTCAGTATTCGGCCCTAAGTATGCGGTCGTATATGTAAAGTAAAAAATGAACTATACGCAATAGGCCCATCATTTAAATTCAATTGATGAAATTTCGACTTAAGTTATACTTAAATTTTGATTAACTGAACGAGAATCGAATAAATATATATTTTTTATAAATTTAATACGTTTTTATATTTCTGTTCATTAAAAGATACATTAAACAATAAATAACCAGGAAACATTAGTCTAACAGCCCTTAATAATTATCTAGAGGGCTGTAATAACAACATACGTACATATATTATCGTGTTAACAAGATATTAAAGTTCACTTTGATATTTAATAACACACAAGAAACAACGCAAAAAAAAAACAAAATATACTTGATATCATACACAAGATGTGATATCTGAATTGTAACGCTACATCTTGGTAAGTGGCAACCAAGGCTCAGAAACCATGTACGTAAGGATTGAGTGTCCCTATAAAAAATCGGAAAACTGATGTTAGCAATATTTAGTAAAAGTTATGAAAAAAATTGTAAAACAAATCCCGAAATTTTTAAAAGAAAATTAAAAGATAGAATGGTCTTAAGAGTGTCTCCAATCCTTACACCACGAAACCTGTATCTTGCAAACAGTATCAGGTAGGAGTTATATGAGTATATCAATATTTAGTAAAAAATTTGTTTAATGTATTATCAAAAATTCAGCGGAATCAATAATCATATAAAAAGTTACAGAGGCTTCCTATATGTCCCTCAATCCTTATTTGTAAGGATTGAGTGTCCCTCGAGTTTGGCGAAATTACTAATTTTACAAAATATGTTTTTCTATTAAAATTTAGTAAAAAATGTCTCTTAATTTGTAAAAAGAGAATATTGTGGAAATTCACCACAGTTCTAAAGTTATACCGGTAAAAGTGGTGTCCCTCAATCCTTTGATCCACGAAGACAAATTTGCTCATAACTTTCCAAGTATTTTTATAATTGCAGATTTATCAATGGTAAATTTTAGTAAAAAATGTTTACTAAAATTTAGAAATGCTATTTGGTTAATTTATTAATTATATAACAAGATATCAATTTATAAACATTCCTAGAACTAGCCACTGTATAGAGTGACCATAAGTGACACACTTCTTGGGATAATACATGATCTATTTATAATTAAATAAATCATTCATATTTACAAAATAAATTATATTTACATACGCATTTACACTAAATATATATACACTATGTGCGATTAAACTAAACTAAATAAAAACAAAAAGAAGAAATAAAAAAGTTGCACAGGTACTTAGGCATCAAAGAATTCCTCTTCATCGCTGTCAACTGAGAATGTTCCCAGAAGACTGGCAGCATTGCCTCGTTGGATGGCAATACTTGATCTTTGGCGAAAGGAAAGGCCAGCCCTCTGATTACGTGAAGTGTCAACCAACCGTTAAGCAACGTTGAGAAACAAACGTGCACTCGGAACCCATTAGTTCATCCAAGCGTTTCGACCCCGAACGGCTCAAAACAATAATCACCTATGAGGCTGTGAGTGCCTACGCATCAACGACCATCACGGCATGGACATTGTCCACAACTGTAAATCGCACAAGGATTACTCGATATATTTACGTTCGTGCCATCTCACTCGCACAGTCGCCTGTCACTCTCGCACAATCTTGTTTATCATAGCTTTGCTCTGATTGGCCATTGTAAATAGTTTACTCATCTGACTACCGATACTTTAAGATCTAAGATTGTATTTATAACTAGGCATAAGTTTCTGAATAAATTACTCCTTGTACGCCTGATCACTAGTTTGATTTATTTACCATACCATAGTCGCTACATTTGGTGACCCCAACGAAGAACACTGCGCAACCATGGGAAACGAGACAGAAGCCAAGTCAGAAGCCACAATCGGTACACCTGCGGACCTCGCTGCCATCTCCATCCAATCGAGACTGCTTCCCTTTTGGCGGGAATATCCTCGCATGTGGTTCATCCAGTTTGAAGCTATTGTCGACCCACAGAAAACCAGTGACGAAAACAAATACCGCTATGTCCTAGGACAGTTGCAACCAACAGATTTGCAACACCTAACCGACATTCTGATAAAATCACACAACGACGGTGTATCTCAATAATTACAGTAATCTAAAGCCAACTTTATTACTATTTTAGAGATTATCCATTACCAAGGACTACAACCAACTAATAAATCATGACGGACCAAATTGTTAAAACCATTTTGGGCTGGGACGATGCAGAAATCAGGGGAGTGATGGAATCTCTGGGTCTAGATGCCTCAAGGGAATCCGTGATTTCCATGGAATTTACCACTGTAGAGTGGTCTAATAATAAACGGATAAGAGAGGCAGTCGCATACATAGGATTTGATGCGAAGAAGATTGTGGAGCTATTCTTCCAGAAGGCTGATGAATACAGGCGAGAGGAGACTGACGTAATGATTAATGTAGGTGGAGTCGAGCTGTATGAGAAGAATGACGCAAGGACTGACCTAATGTTCTTCCTCGATGTGTTTCTGGAGAGAGGCAACAATCTGCAGAAGGCCTTACTCAGATGTGATTGCTCCAATACTGCGCAGGAAGGCAACCTCCTATGGTATAGTGATGGAGAAGGTCCAGAACAAGACCATCTTGGGCACAAAGAGTTTGACCCTTGCTAGAGTGGCTCAGGCTTTTGCTCACTGCACTGCTGCATTGATAATAAAAGATGGAATCAAGAGCAAACTGGTCTCTAAACTATTCCCCTCTGGGCCAATACTTTTATACCATACTGTCTTCCCCGCCTTAATCCCAACCAGCATTACGGGCATTACTGAGGTACTCAGGGAGATAACCATCTTTCTGAATGTGGAGATGTCCATAATGTTAGCAGATGCTAGGGAAAAGAGGAAGCTCTCGGTTAGAACCCTGGAAGATCTATGCGAGTCTTCAGCCATGTATATTGATGCTGCAATGAATGGTAGTATCTTGACAGACTCTGCCAGGCTCAAGGCAATGATAAAGGCTGGGATATTGCAGATATCTGCTAATGCTAAGGTTGAACTCACAGACGCCATGAAGCCGCTGGTAGACCGCCTAGCAAAAGTCAGGGCCGTCCAAATGCACAGTTTGAGCAGTGCCTTGGCTCAGTTAAACTAATACCCCCGGCCTTACAACACCAAGCGCCTATAAATTATACGCGGCAAACAGTTCACCGATCAAAACTTACGGAGAGAAAGATTTACAAATGGACTTCGGTCTCAGAAGACGCTTTCGCTGGACATTTGTGATCGCTGACGTGAAGACTTCAATCCTCGGTGCAGACTTCCTTCGACACTACAAACTACTCGTCGACTTGCATCACAAGAAACTTATCGACAAAGTTACAGAGTTGTCAGTAAATGCAGTACAAATTTCAACAGCCCAAGAAACTGTCTACGTGCTTAGCAGCAATCAAACTTATCAAGAAATCCTTAAGCAGTATCCAGATATCCTACGCCCGATGTCACTGAAAATTCCAGCCAAGCATGACGTCGTACACTACATAGAAACGACGGGACCCCCTCTCTCATCACGGGCCCGTCCCCTGCCTCCCGACAAATATAAAGCCGCTAAAGAAGAGTTCGAGCGGATGATGGAAATGGGAATCTGCCAACCTTCGAAAAGCCCATGGGCTAGTCCACTCCATGTGGTAAAGAAAAAAGATGGCAGTCTACGTGTTTTTTTATTACCGTACACAGTACCTTTTGAGTAAAAAGTTTCATTTCACTCCTCGGTAATTAATTAGTTGAAATTCGACCAATTTGTTTGTAGAGTAACGAAATTCCTCTTGTTTTTATACAATTAATTAATTGAGCTTTATTTGTATGCCATATCTTAATGTCTAATTTATTTGTTTTTAAAATCAGAATGATTTTACATTATCCCAATTCGTGTTTCATTTATGGTCACTCTATACAGTTGTTAGTTCTAGGAATGTTTATAAATTGATATCTTGTTAAATAATTAATAAATTAACCAAATAATAATTTCGGCCGAATGAAGTCCACTGCTGGACATAGGCCTCCCCCAAAGATGTCCACAACGACCGATATGGGTGTGTTGTGGGCTCATTGGGGGGTTTTTGCCATAATCGCCACGCTTGGCAGACGGGTTGGCGATCGCAGTTGAGTTGTTAATGTACTTGAAGGACGCTGCTGCCCATCCTCCGGCTAATCCCTTAGTCGACTTTTACGACACCCATGGGAGGAGATGGGGTGGTGGCATTCTGAGCCGGCACCACACGGCTATGTTAATTAACCAAATAGCATTTCTAAATTTTAGTAAACATTTTTTACTAAAATTTACCATTGATAAATCTGCAATTATAAAAATACTTGGAAAGTTATGAGCAAATATGTCTTCGTGGATCAAAGGATTGAGGGACACCACTTTTACCGGTATAACTTTAGAACTGTGGTGAATTTCCACAATATTCTCTTTTTACAAATTAAGAGACATTTTTTACTAAATTTTAATAGAAAAACATATTTTGTAAAATTAGTAATTTCGCCGATCTCGAGGGACACTCAATCCTTACAAATAAGGATTGAGGGACATATAGGAAACCTCTGTAACTTTTTTATATGTTATTGATTCCGCTGAATTTTTGATAGTACGTTTAACTTTTTTTTTACTAAATATTGATACACTCATATAACTCCTACTTGATCCTGCTTATAAGATACAGGTTTCGTTGTATAAGGATTGAGGGACACCCTTAAGACCATTCTATCTTTATTTTCTTTCTTTTACAAATTTCGGGATTTGTTTTACAAATTTTTTCATAACTTTTACTAAATATTGCTAACATCAGTTTTCCGATTTTTTATAGGGACACTCAATCCTTACGTACATTCAGAAACCGGTAATATTCCCCTTTCGTCTTTAGTCAATTCTCCGCATGTGATGTTAGAAAAAGCATTTTATCAATAACATCCAACGCAGTTGGAAGTGACTGTATCAGCCGTAACATGGTTATTCCTATCCTCAGTGAAATTCTTCCTATTATATGCCATATCCTTAATTTTTCTGTTTCCAGTGGCATCTTTCCATGTACATGGAAACAAGCCCAAATCATTCCTTTACCTAAAACACCAAATCCTGTCTCTTTTTCTGACTATCGTCCTATTTCTGTTTTACCATTCCTTTCTAAAGTCCTCGAACGCCTTATCCATAATCAACTCAGCACATTCCTCTCAAAAAATAATCTCCTCAACTCCTTTCAATCTGGTTTTCGTTCTGGGCATAGCACCACTACAGCCCTTGTTAATGTTACGGATGATATCAGGTCAGGCATGAAAATTGGTAATCTGACGGTTCTTGCATTGCTAGATTTTAGCAATGCTTTTAATACTGTGATTTCGATATTTTGCTTGGCATATTATGCTCGCTTAACATATCTCCATCGGCAATTGATTGGTTTCATAGTTACCTGATTGGTCGCCGACAATGCATTTGCATCGAAGACACCTCGTCTTCTTGGTGCAATACTTCTGTCGGTGTACCACAGGGTGGCGTTTTATCCCCATTACTTTTCGCAGTTTTTATAAATTCTATTTCTGATAATCTTTTATCTTCCTACCACCTTTATGCAGATGATCTTCAAATGTATTGTCAAGCACCTCTTAGAAACTTGACTGAGGCTTTTACTACAATGAACTTGGATCTTGCCCGAATAAGTGACTGGAGCAAGAAATATGGACTGAAGGTCAACCCTACAAAGACACAAGTCATTGTGGTGGGCAGTTCCAGGATTGTTTCTAGAGTCGATTGGTCGACACTTCCCCAAGTTTCTTTTGATAATTTTAATATTCCTGTCAGCAGCAAAGTCAAAAACTTGGGGATACACATTGATAAAGACCTTTCTTGGACTACACAGTTATGTGAAGTTAGTAGAAAGATATTTGCCTCAGCGGCGTCTTTGAAAAGGATTCGGAACTTTCTTCCGATTGCCACTAAAATTGCACTTGCACAATTTCTTCTTCTACCTATCCTCGATTACGCTGCTGCCAGCTATCTAGATCTCACCCAGGAACAATTTGATAAGATTGAGCGACTTCAAAATTTTTGCATAAGATTTATATTTGGTTTACGCAAATATGATCACGTGTCACAATTCCGGTCGAAGCTCAAATGGCTACCAATTCGCCTTCGCCGGAATGCTAATATACTTTCGCTTCTATACAGTGTACTGTTTAATCCATCTACTCCCTTATACCTCAAAAACCGTTTCGAGTTCCTCGGTGACACTCACACGCGATTCCTAAGGTCATCAGAAAATTTAAAGCTAAAAATGCCAATGCATTCTACAATTTTTTTTGACAAATCCTTTACGATCCAAGCAGCTCGTTTGTGGAATGCATTACCAGTAACAATAAGACGTGCTCAGTCACTGCCAGCCTTTAAAAGTCTGGTAAAAAATCATTACTTGTCGCTTTAAATTTTTGTGCTCCTGATGATTAGATTTGCTTTCGCTCTATTTGACAAATCCATTCAATATGTATATTTATTATTTTCATATATATTCCTGTTGTATATTTATGTATTTAGTATCTATAGTATATGTATAGTAATATTTATTTATTTATATGTGTAAGCTACACCTCAGACTGCCTCACAACTTTTCTATTTCCTCTTTTCCATCCAAAGGTTGCCTGGAAGAGATTGCGGATAGCGATAAGGCCGCCTATTGTACTGTTTGTTTAAAATGTCTGTATATAATATGCTTTGGTGTACAATAAAGAGTATATAAATAAATATTTTCGGACTGGCTTCGTCTTTGGTATAGGCAATGAGTACACTCAAAGTGCCGATTCTTTTTTCAACATTGTTGTTTATTAACCTGTATATTTCAAACTGGTTCTGTGTGTCACCAATTCATCATCTGCCAACAATATCACAGAACATTGTATTTTTAATGTCTTACACAAACTGTATAAAGTTTTCCTGTTTTCATATCAATATTGAAAAATGATTTCGAAATCGATATCAGTTATTAACTATCAACAATATAAAAAATTGTGCGTGTGTGTGCAATTCACACACGGCAGAAGTGAAACTTCAGAAAGCCTACGAGAAAATGAGATACATATAGTTAACATAAATTAATTAACCAACGAACTTTTATACACAAATGCACAAAAATGATACACCACGTTAACTATGACGCATTTTCTGAAGGCTTCATAGTACGCAGGCGCAAAGACACGTGCTGGCATACGTACGTACAAACATCTCACTCTGTCGCACGCTAAATCCTATTCGTGAACATGTTTGTCTCTTTTCGAGTCGCTTTTTCGTTTCATCGAATTTTCAAATCACAACGGTGCTAAAGAAATTTCGCTTCAATAATATAGAAAATAGTCATTTCTATTATGTTACACAAAGGACTTTTATATCGTTTTCAGTTTTCATATCAATATTAAAAACTGTTTTTAAATAACGATATCAGTATTTCGGTTAGAAACTAACAAAAAATATCCATCATAACCAAAACTATTTAAACTAAACTTTGTCATGTTTAGTTATTGGAATGCTAATGAACTAAATGCGACCTTATTTATTTTACTATACTCAGCTAGCAAACTAAAAATTAAATCCTGCTCCAGCTCCCTCGCAAACTAAAGGTCCGTATGCCACTATGAGGCGCGCTAAGACACAGAGTCTCGCTAAGTTTGAAGCTATTTATGTGTAGCTGGAGGTCCTTCTGGCTCCAGTTGTTTGACCAGTTGAGTAGATGAAGCTGTATAAAGCGTCTAACAACGCCACGTAGAAATAAAAATACCATCTGGCCATTGTACAATTGGTTTTACAGTGTGGCTTGCAGTTAATATTCTAGTACCATTAACAATGCCCTATAGTCTATACCCTTGGTCACCAAAGAGAAATAATATTTTTTTATTCTACACACAGTATGTTTTGAGGCGTTTGTATGAAGATATGTGGTTCACTGTTCCCCGCCTGTGCTAATTTGTAACTTTTCTTTTTCTAAAGTTTGCTAAACACCGTTATTGCTTCAGTACTAACTACTGGATGCTCCAGGTTTATTTGCAACTTTTGTTTTTGCCGCTTTTTCCACATTGGCTGCTCTTGCCTAGAATAAAAAATATAAGGTTTTAATATAGAGGTTGGAGAGAAAGCATCCGCCATATTTTACAATTATGTAATACCAGCCTGTAGCTTTCCCACTGAATGGTAAAGGCTTCTCATACGGAGATAGCTTTTTAGATTAGTTCCAGGACAAGGGTAGATTCAGGGTGGATGCCTACCCCCCACCCAAACTGTGAGATATAGTTGACCATAGATGTAATATCAACAATGATCTCTGAAATTCTTGACATGAGACACTGAGGTGAATTTTTTTTTTAGTATCAGTCGCTGTTTGCATATTGAAATTAGCCGTCTTACAATATGTTATCAAAAGTCTGGTAGCAGCAGCACTGGCCGACATAAGCGTTAATAGCCGAACACGTCGTTAATTGCTGAACAGGTCGTTAATAGCCAACAGAGGCGTTAATAGCCGGCACAGGTGTTAATAGCCGGCGCAGGTGTTAATAGCCGGCGCAGGTGTTAATAGCCGGCGCAGATGTTAATAGCCGACAATAGCTTTAATATCCAACACTGGCTGTAATAACAGGCTCTGGCGTTCGTAGACAATGGTCCTAATATCAGGCATTGGCGTTCAGAGCCAACACTGGCATTAATAGCCGACAGTGGCATTAATAGCCAACAGTGGCATTAATAGCCGACAGTGGCATTAATAGCCGACAGCGGCATTACTAGCCCACACTCGCTTTATTAGGCGACACTGGCGTTCATAGCCGACAGTGGCTTTAATAACCGACATTGGCTTTAATAGCGGACATTGGCAATAAATGCTATTTCAATACCATTGCTGAATATAGGCGACTGTGGCGTAACAGTTGGAACAGTGTAATATAAGGTAATTTACCTGCAGTGACTGCACTCTCTTGTGCAGGGACATCATTGAATTTGATATTGTAACTAATTTCTCCCTATTAGTAGCAATGTCCGCTAACTGAAATTATAAATAAAGTAAACACTTAGAAGTCAACTGTGAGTTGGGTTAGATAGCCTATTTAGTGGGGGTTTTAATCGGTTGGTAGTCACATTGGTATGTGTGGTCAGCTTGTAACCGACTGTGACAGAGCTATATGAGCAAGGAACATGTATGCACAGCTATAAATTTTCAGTATAAGATGATCTCGCGTTGTATAGGTTTTCCGTACAATCCGAAATCAGCCCATACTAGAAATGCTAGCTTGATATGTAGCCGTGTGTAGATACCCAGCTTTTAGCCTAGAAAGGGAGGCAGGGGTAATCTCAAGGTGGTGGTACTGGCAATGGAATCTTTGTGTTTTACAACAAAACATACCTTAATGCTAACCTATTATTAGTATTTATATAATTTTGTGACTCAAACTCTGTGAACATCTATTTTAGTGCTTTTTTCCACACTAGGATTTCTCCTCTACCGTGGCGTGGGTACAGTTATAAAAACCGGTTCATTTCCCGAAATGAAAAAAATACATTAAAAAAGCCTTTTTTTTGCAAGTGTATGAAATTGTATCACTCACTCACTCATTTCGGCCGAATGAAGTCCACTGCTGGACACATGCCTAGATGTCCACAACGACCGATATGGATGTGTTGTGGGCTCATTGGGGGGTTTTGCCATAGTCGCCACGCTTGGCAGGCGGGTTGGCGATCGCAGTTGAGTTGTTAATGTACTCGAAGAACGCTGCTGCCCATCCTCCGGCTAATCCCTTAGTCGACTTTTACGACACCCGTAGGAGGAGATGGGGTGGTGGCATTCTGAGCCGGCACTACACGGCACTTGAAATTGTATAAAATTTTGTAAGTGATATTTTTTTTGTTGTTTAATACCTTTTTATTATTGCAGTTGTTAAATAGTACACACGGCTACACATCAAGTTATTATAACTAAAATTTAAAATGATGTTAAACTGTATCTAGTTTAAGCTGATCTCTCTTCGTAAGGAAAGCCTATACAATGCGAGATTAGCTTATATTGGAAATGTATAGCTTGATATTTAGCCGTGCGTACAAAAAAAATGGCTCAACACTCACTGCAAGATTACATTTACGGATGGGTATTTCTGAAAATCGCCAATCCTCATTTGGTTGAATGGAGAACAACGAGATTGAGACAGTGAGATTTCGTTTTTGATGTGTGAAATAAACATTAAATTATGATAAGCAGTCATATCAGCCAAAGGATGGCCACTGCTGAACAAAGGCCTCTCCCATAGATTTCCACACCTGTGTCAACATTTTAGGGAATAATTTGCCAATATTCACTATGTTTGGCAAGTGGGTGGGCGCTGCTATGGTTTAGAGTCAATTAGTCGCCTTTTACGACATCCATGGGAGGTGATGGATTGATGATATATTCTTAATCTAAACACTACATGGAATAAGTCAATTAAGAACTCATTTTATGTAAATGATAATATTCATAAATATACTTACTGAAATGAGTTGGTTAATTTAATTAAACATAATTAGACTTACAATAAAAAACACATTCACATTTAGTGATAAATTCAATGTTAGTTACCATATTTAAATAAAAAATTAAAAACAAATTTAGGAAATAAAACTATTGGTGCCTACTCTAAATATGTAAATTAAAATTGAGTCTGAATTATAACACATAAAAACCATGCAAATATATTTTCCGTGGGGGATCGAACCCGCGACACGTAGTGCAGGAAGCCAATCGCTTAGCCACTGCGCCAACCACGCCGTCAAATTTCACATTACATCATTAGATATCGTTTTTGACGTTTATCTATAGGGCAGAATTATAGGAACAAAATAATTCAAGACTATTACCAGAGCATCAAGCATCACATCATTCTGTAAATCTTCTAGTCTCCTCCGCTCTGAAGTTAGCATACCTTGGACAGCATCTTGTTTTTCTCTGACATTGTAAAGGTAAATTATATTTCACCTGATCCCAAATCTGATGTTTATTACTTTTTAATTGAAACTAAATATTAAAAGTGTTGATTTTTCCAATTCAATATGCAAAAACCCAGACATAGAGAGTATTAAATTATTCCCTGACAATTTTTTTATATGTTGCCCCACACTATGATTTCTTCTGTGTCGTGGGTGCGTTTACAAACATGAATTCCACATACAACACGCTCAGACCTGGAACAACTACCTGCAGATCATACAAATATTTGTTCCGTGTGGGAATCGAACCCACAACCCGGAGCGCAGCAGCCAACTGTATCAGCCACTGCACCAAACGTGCCGTCATTCAATTATTATTATATTATCATCAAATTAATTCAGACCTAAACACCTCCAACTTCGCTTTACTACTGCTGTTTTGGCATTTTTACATATCCTCTGAAGCACAGATCCACCTCGAATATCGCTATGCACCCACCAATGAATAGACTGGACCATACCAAAGCTTGCATAACCTTACCAATTATTTACCAGTGAGTGTGTGCAACTTACTATGAGTCCCTTGAAACTCATTGACAAGTATTCAGAGAAATAGACAACCAAAGAAAATAATTTACAAAAACATTCCAAATACATTTTAGTAACAAGATCACAGCTGCGGTAGTTGCACTAAATGTGGTGCATCAATGACCAGTCTCAGGGATCAATGTAAAAGGGGGCTAGTATACTACTCTGGGTTGTCCCAATGAATTTATAATAGGGAAGTCTTAGAGCATTACCCTGGAAATTGAACTTAGGAGCACTGCAGTCTCAGTTTACACCACAAAACTCTAATAAGGCATTAAGTTCAATATTATCATAATTTTATAGGTTACATGTAAATATATAGACAACTACAGTGATTCTATTTCCATAAGCTTATGCATAGAGCTAGTATTCTGTGGTATCTAGACTAAGAATACTGCACTCTATCTCCTCCTGTGAATGTTGTAGAAGGGGACTTTGGTGTAGAACTATGTTGTAGAAGGGGACTGTGGTATTTCAAGCGTATTATTGTGGTATTTTTAGCCAGGGGGATGGGCAGCAGTGCCCCTGCAGTTGTACAGCAGCCATAATGTGCTCACCAACTCGCCTGCCAAATGATAGCAGCTAGTAGTAGACCAATGTTACACTGATCTAAGTAATTCTACAGATTAGAAAACTTGTCTCAGTCCTCATACTCTACACTAGCTGGGACCCGCGGTTTCACCCGCGTTTAATTTAAAATAAATTTAGAGTACTTCGACATAGACACTTGACATAGAATGTATATAATATTGGATTTTAAGGGTTTTATTATTTTTTGTGCGGAACCCTAATTATTTTGCTGAAATAAAAGTAGCCTAAGTTATTCCTTATAACATCAGCTATCTACCAGTGAAAGTCCCGTCAAAATCGGACCAACCATTTCGGAGATTACCCGGAACAAACAGACAGACGGACAGACAGACAGACAAAAAAAAATTAAAATTATTCTGTTGTTATACGTACCGTATATACTTTCATATGCATTTAGTAAAAAGCTTTTATTTTGACATTACAAACAGACACTTCAATTTTATTTATTTGTATAGATAAAACGGGTGGAACATGACGTACCTAGTCACTGTTATAACTTACGTTAATTCTTTCAAATGAGTATTTATGGTCGTTAACGGTGGCTCGTACATTTCCATTATGCCTTTGGCTAGAAGTTGGACCGTCTTTACATCTTCGGAGCTCATACTGTAATATTTTTTGATAAAATGTATGAACAGCTAAATAAAAGTATGCCAATTTATACGTTATGAAAATATAAACGAATACAATTTAAATTCACCTTTCCATTTTGTCGCAAAAAAAAGTTGTACACAAAAGATTTTAATTCGGAATATCGTGTAAATTATGAAAGTTAATAAAGTATTTGCCGGAAATGGCAACTAAACTTTAGATAACGAGCTGAATTATTGCTGTTGGACAGACAGACATTGACATGTTTGACAACGACATAACACAAATTTTTTTTTTTTTTTTTTTTTCATTTATTACGGGCATTGACATAATACAAATTTACAACAAAACAAAAATTACGATAATGACGATCTGGCAAGTAGGCGTGTTCATAACGGCTATATATTGATAACGCGTTATAACGATACGTGATTTCAAAATCACCTATTACATTCTACGTTATAATATATTAGTTTGATATTTATTACTTCGTCGAGCGCCGCGGTTTTGTTAACGTTGCGGCCCACAACAGAGAAATAGTACCACATTTGGCCTCTTCGAGACATTTTGATTTAATCTAACTATTATTTACGTAAATAAGAACCTAAACATGTAAATTTTTATTTACACTAAACTTAAATACTTATTTTTAAAGTTTCACAATATGAACTTAATAACTTCAAAGTTCATAATGAAATAATATCAACATTTCAAAACTATCACGCAATCAATCGCAATCACCCGTAAAATACAACTTATGACGTCAAGCGAGTCATCCGCATTGATTTTGTTCAAATATAATCGTAGGTCAAAACGATTGTCGAATAAAAACAATTATATTAGGTCCTTCTATTATTTATTAGTTTCGATTTAATATTGATAAGAATCAAGCCTTTATAACCGTGCTGTGAAAGTACAATTTTGCATGTGGCACCTTATGATATATGTGGCGTCGGGGAAGCTGTGCCTTTAGTAATAAAAATAATAGGGCAACATAAATAAACGTTACCTGGTTTAATAAATAATAGGTGATAGGATTATTTTAAAATAATCGATTATATATTCAGCTAACTAATATATCGAACACTCGTACTGGCAAGTGCCGAAAAACCTGAAGGGGTTGATATTGTCAACATAATTTTTCATTATCATTTAAATATATTTATATTTAGAGTCCATTTAATGATATAAAACTAGTTGAATTTCGTTACTTTGGAATAGATATTTATTTATTGTATGTATTTATTAATTGATGTAGTTATGCTATTTATTTACGCCAAAACGTGTATTGTCTTGTATGTATATCAATATTTATTTATTTATTTATTTATTTGGGACACCAACTACATATTTACAATACATTTCACATTTACTTTACTGGTACATTGTTCTGTGTAAATATGTTACTTATAGGTGTACACATCTTATGCTTAGACATTATATGACAATTAATTAAATTAATTAAATTTCACAATATAGCAAAATTGTTACAAATTTTTGAGTTTATATAATAAAAGTAATAAATGTTTTATAAGTTTAAATTTGAAAATAACAATACTTATTGGGGATTAGTTATTAAAAATAATAATTTTACCTGTTATTAATATGATTATGATTAGTGTTATTAGATACAGAAAATTACAGATATTGAAAACGTTCTGATAATTAGATGAGAAATAAAAGGAACAGATAATGAGAATTTGAGTAAGTATACATAATTGAGTTGAAACGACTACAAATCAATTTTAGACCCCAACACTTTGGATTTGAGTTTGGGTATGCTATCATAAAATATGTCGATATCAGCATTAATGAGGCTGGCTTTGTTATATGTATCCATCATTCTGTTTAAAGGCGCTGATCGACCGAGATTTGTGTGACATGATTTGACAACAAATGTTTTAAAACTACGAACTGCTCTCACTGGGCATCTGTGGGGCACGTTCAGATGCAAGTTAGGAAGAAGGTGGGGTGAGGATATTTGACCATTGACTATTTTAAAAAGGGTCATGATATCAGCTAGCCTGCGTCTCTGCTCAAGGGAATGCCAGCCAAAGTGAGTCAATCGCTGTGGGTAGTCAGCTCTGTATGGACAGCTGCGGTCTTTGTATCGAAGGTATCTAGTAAAGTGTTTTTGGACACGTTCGATGCGATTAATGTGTACGTTGTATATTGGACTCTAAACTGGAGAAGCGTATTCCAGGGCAGTACGCACATACGAGTTAAAAAGTACTTTCAATGCATGCGTCCCTTTAAAGTCATACCCGATCCTTTTAATAAATGCAACCATTTTCCCAGCCTTAGTTAAAATGCTATTTATATAAGGAGTAAATGATAGGTTGCTACTGAGCAACACTCCTAAATCTCTTATAACGTCGACCCTCTGTAGCACAGTTCCATTGAGTGAGTAAGATGATGTTACTATATGTTTCTTGCGGGTAAACGTTATGTGCTGACACTTATTGACATTGAGAACCATCTTGTTCGCAATACACCATCGTTGGAGGGAGTCCAAATCAGACTGTAGCAGAGCAACATCTGTTGGGGATCCGATTGAATGATATATTTTCAGGTCATCTGCAAATAGCAAGCATTGGCTGTGTTTTATGTAGTCTACTATGTCATTGATAAATATAACAAAGAAAATCGGCCCGGCATGAGAACCCTGAGGCACACCGGAAGTAGCGCTGTATTCTGGTGAATGGTAGCCATTTACCACTACTCTTTGTTTCCGTTCACTTAAGTATGATCTAAACCATTCTATAAAGTTCTCATGGACACCATGTCTCTCTAGCTTGTTAAGTAGGAGTTGGTGGTCAACTTTGTCAAACGCGCTGCTGAAGTCAGTATACAACACATCAACTTGCATACCCGCGTCTACATGAGCAGATATGTCATTCATATAAGATGACAGGTTAGTGACAGTTGATTTATTACAGCAGAATCCATGTTGTTGAGGAGCTATTTGTATCTTAAAGTGTGAAGTCAAGTAAGGAACAACTAAAGACTCAAATATTTTTGAAAATAAAGATAGTATGGAAATAGGGCGGTAATTACTGATATAAGTGTTGTCCCCTTTTTTTAAAACAGGTACAACATTAGCTTTTTTCCATTCTGAAGGGAATTTAGAAGTTTCTAGTGATTTGTTGTATATTAGAGTTAATGGGAAGGAAAGATTGCGGGCGCAACGTTTAATAAAGACAGGTGGTAATCATTATACATATCATTGTTGAATACACCACAAACTACATGAATTTATTGGTTTCTTTACTTTTAAATTAATCCAAAGGTTGTCTGTAAAATATCGCGTTTGGCGATAAGACCACCCATTGTGGCACGCTAATTATTGTAAATATTCCTTTCTAATATATTAAGTACACCATGGACTATAATACTGCGTTATTTTTAGCAATAAAACTGCTCGTCGCTTCGCTGCCATCTCGGTGTGGATTGAGCCTCACAATCCCAATTTGTGTGTAGAAAATTCCCCATATTTATTCATTCTATTTTTCATTTCATATGAAGTGGCATATTGTGTACATAACATTCTACTACTAGTATCGTCTGTGGTCAGAATCCTCCAGAATCCATATAAGACATGCATGGTTTTTCTGCATTTCATTTATTGTATTGCAAATTATACCTTTTATTTTTATTGGAGCCCAGTGGAATTTCTCCACGAACTTCCTTCGCCTCGGGGAAGGGCAAAGGGGTATGCCGGACTCCTATCGGCTAAAGCCACTGGAGTGGTCATCTTCGGCACCTAAGGAAAGCTCCAGGTATGATCGTATGATCACACTAGAGCCACGCCTACAGGCGCATCTCGGAGAGGGTGATTGTAAAGTGGACACCCCCCCGGGGGGATTGTTAAGGATGCCCCAAATCGTCCTACGGTAGCGCGTGACCACATGCATGCTACCGTCTTCTCTTGGGTCGCTCGGTGTAGGCACGCAAATTCCCCAATCTACGCACCCGCGAACCCAGAGTCATTTAAATACCTAAAAGGCTAAAAGGCAGGAGTTTAGTATTGTATCGATGTACTTTAACATTTTTATTTAATACTTACAACATATATAATACTAAATATACTAATACTAATTATTTACAGCAGTTGATTGGGTATTTTCCGGGTATTTAATCGGTAAATACCCAAATTGATTTTAAATCTCCCTCCACCACCACCAAATACCCACCACCCATCTCTAGCTCCAACGCACGACTGGAGGTTACTCTATATGTACAATTGTCTCAGTAATTAATAGGCAGTGAGGGTTAAAAAATAAAAAGGATGGTTGTTTATATGTACGATATATAAAAATGAATTATACTGCACCTGTAAGAAAAAAAAACATAATTTCGTAAATCTATGCTGTAAATCAAAATTACAGTAATGTTTTAATAGCGGCCGGCGCCAGGAGACACGTTACGTCACACGCGTTCAAGTCTATTTAATCTGTCTCAATCCCAGTTGAATAGGGTATAGTACCGTATACTCAGTCTGCGTACCGTATACACCGTACAGTTACATTTTCTTTACATTGTCGTTCCTGAATTTCTTTCGCCAATACTATCGAGAATTTCATCCATCATGACGTTGTTCACAATGTTGCCAAATTTCTACGTTACGTTTCACTGCACACGATCATCAGGGAACTTTTATAATGCTTCCAAAATTATATTGAGATTAGAGCAATATTTTGAGACTTTGTGATATAGTGATTAGTTAGTAGCAAAATTTAATGTCATATTTTTATGCTCTCTTTCTTCGTGTTGTATAAGAATAAGAACGACTGTCGGCAATCAGCAAACAGTGGAACGAAACGCAGGTTTTTTATGGCCGCTAGATTCCCCTTGTTTTGACATTCTTTCGTTTCATTTATTGTAAAACGAGAGGGGAATTCTTATTAGCGACAGTCAAACTAGCGTGATTACACGGTATTTTATCTGTTAAGAAAACAACAAAGCCGTCAAACTGGAAGTACTTCAGGTTACGAGAGAGGACGCCGATATGACGTCCGTGGCTAGGAGACGAGACCACGAAGATTCCGGAGAATATTCAGACGCATCGCAAGATATCGAGCACAATAACTCCGGGAACGTAAGTGCAGAAACTAGTCACAATACACTAAACTTTCGTTTTGGCGCTAAAAGTATTACAGCTTACTTTCTCTCGAGCGTTCGCGTGTCGGAATGTCCATTTCTTTTAGTTCTATTGAGGTCACGAATTGGGCACCACTCACTGAAACTCCGCCGATGTGTTTAGACTTTAATTTTAGAAACGTTGTCGCCACGTAGATTGTAAACAAAAGAGTTTTGTTGTGTGGAAAATGCAGTTGCTAAAGGTGGAAGGCTGTTTGCAGGATGGTGGTCAGCAAGAGTCGGATTATGACTCTCAGGGCAGCGAGTCCGATCACTCCGACCAGGATTCTGAAAATAAGGTAAATAGATTGATACATACACTTTTATATTCATAACTAACAGTACCTCATTCAAATACATTAGATATCTTAATAATACACCCGATTATTTTTTTTACTTAAAAACTTGTTGCTTGATATATTGTTTGTAAATATTACTTTACACTTTAGGGGTTAGTGATTGACAGATCTCAAATCAAGTAGGATTTTGGCTGAGTAGCCTAGTAAATTGCTCATGGAACTAATTAGTAACTAATAAGATAATATACGACTTAGTTTTAGAAACTAAAATACTATATGTATGCTTTTTTCTCCTTCCATCTACTTGTTAAAAATTGGACAACTCATACATAAGTACTATCTTAAATATATTATGTTAGTAAAATATTTATAGCCTTGTTTTGTGATTTGCTTGAGTTAGATTAGACAATTCTCCTTGCCCTGCTTAGAATTCATAAAACAAATAAAAACCATATGTATTAAAATATCATTTGATGCAGAATCTGTTTTCTTAACTGTTACAAGTTTCCTTCTAGAATACTGTCTATTTCATTATACTAATTAACTATAAAAAATGTCTGCTGCCAGGCTATAGTATTTTAACTTTAAACATTACTGTGTTCCGGTTTGAAGGCCATGGGCTAAATAGACTAGATAGCTAATATCTTAAGTTGACTAGCCCAATACAGTACCACACAGGTCTAGTCTAGGTAACATATGACTTGCTCATCTCATGACCAGGCTATTTAAAAAGCTGAGTGTTTATATATAGTTTATTTCTCACTCCACTCCAGTTTATTTGACCCTGTGTCATGCCACTCATCCAATATCTTTATCCAAGATGTGATTTTTGTCAAGTATCATATTTAATTGTAATTGCTGTGTGCACAATTTGTATGTGTGTATATTCCGTGTGGTGTCCAGATTAAGAATAAAGCACCACTCCATCTCCTCCCATGGATGTCGTAAAAGGCGACTAAGGGGATCTAAACCAGAGAGATGGGCAGCAGCGTCCCTTCTGAGAAACAGTAGCCATACTGCGCTCTCCAACCCGCCTGCCAAGCGTGGTGAGTATTGGCAAATACCCCCCAAAATTATGTCACAGTTATGAAAATCTATGGGCGAGGCTTTTGTTCAGCAGTGGACGTAATGATGATGAATGTTTATATGCTGTAACAATAACAAATACTTTAATTATTGAACACTACACCTTTAGTAAAGTTACTAACATTATGGCATTTCAACAATGCATACTACAATCATGAACTACACTTTTAAGTCATCTCAGAACTTGCTTCACTATAAATAGCTAATCTTTAAAACAACTCACATCCTTGAGATGACAGGCTAATAAGTATTCTATTTATTAAATGACGACCTAGTTTGACAAGAACAAGTTGGTGGTGGCTCTATGTGTCGCAAGTTCGATTCCTGCACTGAGAAAATATTTGTGTTGGTTGTTTTGTGTACGTGAGATCTGTGTGTCACTGCACACTCGAAATACTGAGTGGTTAATAAAAAATATTGCTGTCTACCTACATTCATAAACCAAGAAATGTTTTAGTTGAAATCGGTGGTAGGTCGCTTATTGCAAGCGGCTGGCTAGGTAGGTACCACTCTCGAGCGTCATGGAGTCCGTCCTGCCGCTCTTTGGAGTCTGGCTCAGAAGGAGCGAGCGCGTCACCTACCGCCTGACGTAGGTGCTCACCGGGCATGGTTGTTTCGGTGCGTACCTGCACAGGATGGGACGCGAGGCCACGGCACAATGCCACCATTGTGATAGCGACCAGGACACCGCACAGCACACGCTCGAGGCGTGCCCTGCGTGGGCCGCCGAGCGGCGGATCCTGGTCGATCGGATCGGGCAAGATCTCTCTCTGCCAGCAGTAGTAGCTATGTCTGCAGAGCACGAAAACTGGAATGCAATGGTCTCCTTCTGTGAGAGCGTCATGCTCCAGAAGGAGACCGCAGAGCGGAATCGGAAGAGGGCCGATCCCGCTCGAAGAAGGAGGAGACGGCGCCAGGGTAACAACCGCCCTGGCGCCTTATTCCAGTACGCCTACAACCCCCTGCCGTTGCTATAAGGTGCCGAAGATGACCGATCCAGTGGCTTTAGTTGGTAGGAGTCCGGCATACCCCTTCGCCCTTCGCCGGGGCGAAGGAAGTTCATTAAGAATTTCCAATGGGCATCAATAAAAAAAGTACCACTCTCTCGAGGCTTGGGGGATCCTTCACAATCCTCCCCGAGAAGTGCCCGGGGGGGGCGACCTTTTTACAGTCGCCTTCCATCCGCTTGAGGGTTGACCGCTTTACAGTCATCCCCTCCGTGATGTGCCTAAAGGCGTGGCGCCAATGGGCGGCTCTAGTGTGATCTTACGAGGACCTGGAGCCCCAGTCGGTGCCGAAGATGATCGCTCCAGTGGCTTTAGCCGGTAGGAGTTCTAGGTACCGGGCAAGATCTCTCTCACTCCACTCCAATGCCAGATATTCGCCACGAAACAGTAGTGTTTAAATGTCTTCGAGAGCCTTTTTTGTATTGCGCATTAATGTATCCAACTAAATCGAAACCCTTTTTTTGTGACTTATTTCAAAATTATTGCAATCGATTCTATTACCGATTCTGAACAACTATTTTCTGGTATCGACAATCGAGGTATATTACACAGACGTGCGACTTAAAGCAGCGATACAGTCGCGACACAGCCGCTAGACACGGCGGCTGCAGCGATACAGTCGCGACACAGCCGCTAGACACGGCGGCTGCAGTGATACAATTGCGATATAGTATCGAATATCGTTGCAAACGCGATACAGTGTCGATGCACACGCGATACAAAAGTTCGATTAAAGTTGATATGTATCGAGTGGGCAGCGAGTGGCGGTAACGCGCGGCGTCACTTAGTTATTCCTTCTAGAGATGCGCAAAGTATATCAGTGAAAAGAAAAGAGTGATATATATGTTTAGGATCTAAAGATATATATCACTCTTTTATATCTAGATCCCAATTCGCTCAGTAAATCAGAGCCGCTTAGTCACTCTGTCGCCTCGCGGAGAGCGAAGAGCGGGATACGAAGATATGATCTATTGAGTAAGATTCGAATCAATCGCTCTCTCGTGGTATAGGCGAATTTTGTGACGTAATAAATTGAATACAAATTTTGTTTGTAGGCTCAGTATGCAGTATCCACAATTAATTCACGATGATTTTAACACGCGCTAGATTAAAGCGACAAATTTTATGTAGATAACTATAACTTTTCCACTCAGTCGCTCTTTCCAATAATTAGCCCAGACAGATACAAAAGCTTCAAAGATATAGTTGCAATGAAAGTGAGCGAGTGAGAGATTCGCTCTTTGAGAGAGGTATATATCTTTTATATATCTCGCTCGCTCGCGACTCAACTCTAATTCCTTCACCCGCCGCTCGCCGTAGCTGTGCCCTTTTTACTGACTTCAAAATGGAGGAGGTTCTCAATTGGATGCGTATTTTTTTATGTTTGTACACCGATTACTCCGAGATTTGTAGACCGATTTGAGCAATTCTTTTTTTAACTGGTGCAAAATGCTTTCGAGTTGGTCCTATATACATTTCATTACATTTCATTACATTTGATTGAGTTGTTTTTTTTACCAGCTTGAATAAATAGGTTAATTTATTTAGATGATGTCTTAATAGTTTCGATTCCTCTCAGATCGGAACCGTCATTCTTATTTTTAGTTTTAAATATTGATACCAAATTGGAAAAATGTCTTACATATATTGACACTAAAAAGAAACTAATAAAACTTTTTAACAAAAAAAAAAAATACAGACTTCTAAAGACTTCATAAAGTTTTTTTTCCTTTTCAGTGGTTTTAATATTTGTATACCGTGTAGGGGTTTTGAAGTCGGTATTTCTTTTGTTAAAAAGTTGTCACGATGTAGACGCGCGTCTGCATTCGCGTCTACATCGTTTCAACCGCGCGTTTGCACCGCTACAGTCGTACGTTTTTATTGATTAATAGATTTTATGTGGAGTAATAGCTGACATCGAATTTATCGTCATGATATTAGCCGAAAGGCACCCGCTGCTAAAAAAGGCCTCCCTAAATATTTCCACAACGGCCGATTACATGCCGGCCGCACCCAACCACTCACGGCTACTTTCACTATAGTTCGTCTGGCCATTCGTAGGAGAATATCGAATTAGTATTTGTAAAAAAATATTTTTTCGAAACCGTCTTATAATGTACATAAATAGTAATCCATGTGGTGTCCGGATTAAGAATATAGCATCACATCCCCAGCCTCCCATGGCAGTCGTAAAAGTCGACTAAGTAGCTTTCTGTTTATTTTCTACACTCACGGCCGATTACTGAAACGCCACTTAACGCTATCCTACAGAAAACGCGCACCCGACGCGATAATGTGGGTCTTAAATATTGAGTGGCGTTTCAGTATGCGGCCGTTAGTTCACGTAGAAACTCCACTGGGTGCAATAAAAAAGTAAAAATCAATGTTTCCATTATAAGGCAGTAAAAAAAAAGACATTACATAGAATTTACACATTGGTAACCGCCGTGAAGCGTGTGGTGTCGTGGTCGTGGTGGTGGCTACGAATAGCACGAACCCATCTCATCCCGTGGGTGTCGTAAAAGGCGACTAAGAGATTCACATTAGCCGGAGGATGGGCAGCAGCGTCCTTCTAATACATTAACAACTCAACTGCGATCGCCAACCCGCCTGCCAAGCGTGGTGATTAAGGCAAAACCCCTCAATGAGCACATAACATACCAATGTCGGTCGTTGTGGTGATCTTTGAGGGAGACCCGTGTCCAGCAGTGGACTTTATTCGGCCGAAATGATGAAACGCCAAATTCAATACTTTGGCACTCAGGATGTTGATGATAGTCCTAATCATTCAGTGACTTATTTCGACGGAAGCAGATAGGGTGACCTTTGTTGTCCAGTTAACTAGATGGGGACCCATTGAACGCGCTGTGAGGCCCTTTATGAAAAGGATCACCTTGAGTACACACCGTAATTATATCGCCCTTATAAAGTCCACCAATGACAGGAAAGTGTCACTCAAGCATAGATACACGCAATTCTATAGCAATAAAAGTCTAAACTGGACGGTTTTTAGGGTTCCGAACGTCCCAAAGAAAAAACGGTGGTACCCTTATAGGATCACTCTTGTGTCTGTCCGTCTGTCATAGCCAGTTTGCTCCGACCGGCTACTGGAACGATTAAGTTAACATTTGGTACACATAGAATTTCTGCGGTCCAAACACAAACGTTTAATGTAAATAAAAGAATTTTGAAAATGAAAATGAAAATAAGAATATTAAAGAATAAAGATTTGCAAACTGTACCGTGTAAAATATGGAATAGAAGCGCTTGTTGTGAGGGTATCAAATATATTAATTCCATCCACCCCTCCCCTCCCTACTACTGAGCCTAAAATTTGGAAATAAAATATGGAAAATAGCTTTTTACTCATAGATGGAAAACCAACGTTTGCAGTTGGAATGTATCGGAGAACATGATTCTCAACTACAATGTTAAGTTTGTTTTTGGGATAAATTATAATTGGTACCTGTCGTACGGAACCCTCTCCACGCGAGTTCAACTCTCACTTGTCCGGTCTTTTTGATCATAGTGTCCATTCCACAGAATAATCTGCATATAAATGCGTGTATAAGAAATCTGGTTTTCTTCACGGTTACTAGAGCAAGGTTAAAGAAAACAGTCTTTATGTTAATGTACCTCCATTGAACTTAAAGTTTCTTTTGATAGTGAGATGTATGCAAATTGATTTTTTACACCGAAGTCAATATCTGCAGCTGTATACCAATGTATTGTAGTTGATCATCATCACCATCATTCATCAACATCATCAGTCATATCAGCTAAAGGACGTCCACTGCTGAACAAAGAGCTCCCTTGGACATTTCCACAATGAACGCCGTCCGCATCCAACGACCTTTGGGTTGGTTTGAGTTACCTTTTACCAGGCCGTCTGTCCATCTCGTTGGACGCCGTCCTACGCTGCGTGATCTCAACGAGAACTTTTCTGCCCCAGTAGCATTCCGTTCTACGAGCTGTGAGCCCCAACCACTGCCACTTCGGCTTTCAAATCCTTAGCAATATTTTGTTATAGTTCTCTCCATAGCCCGCTCAGTGACTTTGAGCATTATTATGAGGCCCACAGTGAGCGACTATATCTCTGTTATGACAGAGATTGCTATCGCTGGTAGCACGAATTCGACATCATGGGCGTTTAACATGACTTTCGTCTTGTCCATGTTCATTTTACGGTTGCCATGACTACGATGTCGTTAGCAAATCCCAGGTGAGTGATATACTCGCCATTGATGTTAATGCCGAATTCTTTCCATTCCAGTAGCTTGAAAGCATCCTCCAGTGGAATGTGCCTCTTACCATTCGGTGATTACTGCCGGTTTTTACCCTATGAGTCACGGAGACATGCAATATGAGTCTTTTATTGGCCATGATGAAGTCCATTTCATTCTTTGTGGAACCATCCATTCAGGTTTTGAACTCGCAACCTCTTACTTGAGAACTGGTTCCGTAAGTTGATATGCGAACCCAATTAAATTAAAAAATGTGTTTTTTTATAGATTCTATTATTACACATTATAATAAAACACTTTTAAACGGATTCTATCGCGTATGTTTTAGATTTTTGTTTTTCATGACGTTTCGAACACTTTGCAGGGTTCGTGGTCGCAGGATGACTAAGGTGACAGGCGTCGTTACAGATTTTAAAAAAGTTATTTTATTTTATCTACCGTACAATTATAATCAAAAATGCGACCACGAACCCTGCAAAGTGTTCGAAACGTCAGGAAAAACAAAAATCTAAAATATACGTGATAGAATCCGTTTAAAAGTGTTTTATTATAATGTGTAATACTCGCGAAAACCTAAGACATTATTCTATTATTACTTTGGCGGTCTACAGGGCTCTACACGTACTAATCCTATTTTCTTCGATTTGTCGTACACAAATAAGCATTTTATGCAATTCTGCCCGCGCATGTGCCCACATTTTTTATCCTTACGCATGCGCCCCAAACACAGAACACTATACTAAGAATATTAGTACAAATTTTACTCTCGTCGCCATCAAAGACAATAAAGAAACAGTCCTGATTTATGTTACCATTGCCGGTCATTAGGTGGCCTACCTTATGCCCACCAGTGGACGAAAGGTTGAGTCGACTCCGATGAGGAGGACGAGATTGCGCCGGGGTAACAAGCGCCCCGGCGCCCAGGTTCAACCTGCCTAAGCCCCCTGCCGTCGTTACACAGCAGGGGGCATCGGGGGTGCCGTGGCCGCGGTCTAATGCAGACAAAGCACCCCTCACCCCCGACTAGCCGGTTTTAGCCGGTTTGAGTCCGGCATGTCCCTCCGCACTTCCCAAGGCGATAAACAGAAGAGGGCCTCTGGGGTC
Source organism: Diloba caeruleocephala (assembly GCA_947459985.1). NCBI lineage: Eukaryota > Metazoa > Arthropoda > Insecta > Lepidoptera > Noctuidae > Diloba > Diloba caeruleocephala. The sequence goes on along the minus strand of OX381627.1, from coordinate 4,293,363 downwards.
GTAGGGTGCGCATTTTTGGGAGACCAGTGATAAAACCGAGTGACCCCCAGGAGGACGGCGACGCGCAGCGCACAGCTAGGCTTCGGGGGATCTTTTACAATTCCCCGAGATGTGCCTGCAGGTGGCGGCTTCTTTACATTCTTCCTCTCCGAGATGTGCCTAAAGGCGGCTTTAGTGTGATTGTATCAAGGACCTGGAGGACCCCCTTCGTTGTCGAAGATGACCGCTCTGGTGGTTTTAACCGGTAGTCAGGCTTGGCCCTCCGTGCATCCGCCCACCGTGTCCGCCGGGTTAAGTAAAAACGTTTTCGGCGATTGCTTGATTTTATAATTGACGACGTTGCAATGTTGCAGGAAACCGAACGTCGAGTAGACGACGATGAAGACAGGAGCAACCCGCAGTACATCCCCAAGAGGGGCACCTTCTATGAACACGATGACCGTACTGCAGCAAGGTGATCATTCAAATCATTTTATTCTTCACTAGCTGGGACCCGCGGTTTCACTCGCGTTTAATTTAAAAGAAATTTAGAGTACTTCGACATACACACTTGACATAGAATATATATATATATATATATATATTGGATTTCAAGGCTTTATATTTTTTGCGCGGAACACCATTTTTTTTTCTAAAATAAAAGTAGCCTAAGTTATTCCTTATAACTTCAGCTATCTGACAGTGAAAGTCCCGTCAAAATCGGTCCAGCCGTTTCGGAGATTACCCGGAACAAACAGACAGACAGACAGACAGACAGACAAAAAATTTAAAAATTGTTTTTTTGTTATATGTACCGTATATACTTTCATATGCATTTAGTAAAAAGCTGTTATTTTGACATTACAAACAGACACTTCAATTTTATTTATTTGTATAGATATCAGATGAAAAGATCTAATGACAGCCAACGTAGAACGTTAATTGACACCTCAATATGCCCAAATTATGCATAGTTTAGTACTTTTTGGTGTTCTTTTTTTAAATTGTATTTTGAATATTGATTATAAATGTAATCACCCAATATTCATCTTTTTTTTTTTCATCATTTCGGCCGAATGAAGTCCACTGCTGGACACAGGCCTCCCCCAAAGATCACCACAATCACCAATATGGGTGTGTTGTGGGCTCATTGGGGGGTTTTGCCATAATCGCCACGCTTGGCAGGCGGGTTCGCAGCGGCGATCGCAGTTGAGTTGTTATTGTACTCGAAGGACGCTGCTGCCCATCCTCCTGCTAATCCCTTAGTCGACTTTTACGACACCCATGGGAGGAGATGGGGTGGTGGCATTCTGAGCCGGCACCACACGGCAAGGCAATATTCAATATATGTATATTGTCATCTTTTTCAGTGTTTTTCAGTAGGGGTAGATTTAATATGCAGAAAAGCGTACTTAAAGGATTTTTTAACCTGTGGGTCGCGACCTTTGGAGGGGTCTTGGTCGCAAGCCAGGTAAAAGTAAAATGAACAGTGCATTTGATTTCTCGATTAGTATGTATAGACTCAATAGAAAGAAAATGAAAAATGTAGTCGTTCAAATCACTAGCATAGTTTTATTATGGTTCTGGCGACCCCCGCCAGGTTTTTTGACTTGTCGCGTATTCAAAAAGGTTGAAAAAGCGATCTCGGCCCCCAAAAACATCCACAAACCATAGGAGTCGCGGATATATTGGCATTATTCATTCTATTTATAACTGCGGCAACTAATAAGGTTTTTGTTTTTCTGACACAGCTAGACATGAAAGTATGTTTTTTTTATACATTAACTTACATAATGCTCGTTATATGTTTTACCATAATTTGTATCAATCAACATTGTAATCTCAATCAAACAAATAAAATTATTTTAAAAGCTTCTTGCCGGCTCTTCTCCATAGATCAACTATTTGGAACCGTGCAACTTAGATTCTGACGTTTCATAAGTACCAATATTTGGTTTATTTGAAATAAAAATATTTGACTTTGACTTTGAACCTTATTGCTACAAAATATGTTTTATTTTAGAATAAATATAATTGTACTTATTTAAAGGCTTTTCAATTTTCAAGCGCAATTTTTTATTTATTGCTTTACCTTTACTCCGATGACAGAAGATCTTAAATACAAATATAATGCAAACGTTAATAAGATAAAGATAAAAATATTTTTATTCATATAAAACCAATTACAAAGAGATGTGCCTTGAGGGCGGCCTCATTACTGTCAACCGCTCCGAGATGTATCTATTTACGTTATGAACGTTCGGTCTCAAAATACCGAAGCCTTTCTTCAGTGCTCAAGATGACCGCCCAGGTGGTTTTAGCCGATAAGAGTCCACCCCAGCGATGCATGAGAATTTCCACCGCGTTAAAAAGGGGTTACGATTATGGGCAAAAATAAATATCAGATCATGAAGATAAAGGTTCTGTCAAAAAGGGAGTGCGCGACCGCAACGGTGTGTTTAAAATTCTGGTGTAATGTAGCAATATGTGTGAGAGAGGTCAAACAGGGAATGCGTCGCGCTGACGCCGCGCTGCGGTCGGCCTGTTTGACCTCTCTCGTAAATTATGCTAGATTACAACAGAAATTCCCCACCAGAAATTTCGTCCCGTGTGGTGCCAGCTACGAATAGCACCAACCCATCTCATCCCGTGGGTGTCGTAAAAGGCGACTAAGGGATTAGCCGGAGGAAGGGCAGCAGCGTCCTCCGAATACATTAACAACTCAACTGCGATCGCCAACCCGCCTGCAAAGCGTGGCGATTATGGCAAAACCCCGCAATGAGCACACAACACACCGATATCGGTCGTTGTGGTGATCTTTGGGGGAGGCCTGTGTCCAGCAGTGGACTTTATTCGGCCGAAATGATGACAACAGAAATTTACACACCCCGTTGTGTTCGCGCCGACGACGCGCACCCTGTTTCAGAGAGCCTTAACTGATATGCACCGATAGACCTTGTTAGTTTCGAGAGTTTCAGTACATTCGCAACTTTCTAATGCCGCATCAATGCGCAGTTCGGTCATTACCACCCGACTCACTGATTATATATTCCTGCACGCAATGCTTGCTGTTATGTAATTTACATTAATGTGAGGTATATGCCTAATATAGATGTAATTGTCGTCGTGTTTCTATTCTTTCAATTACGGCCATAAATTGCGATAGAAACGCGCGAGGGCTGTATAAAATTGTCTATTCCATATGTTTTTGCAGCGCGGATCTCGGGCTACAAAAATCTGCAACGCGCAGACATTCTTACTTGTTACTAGACTGGCGTTAAATCTCTTATTGCAAGAGAGCGGTTCGGTAGAGAACACCGCAGTAACCACCAAATATTTGTCGCTAAAAAAGTTAAGTACTTAAGCATGTTTAAACTTTAGATATGAGCGTATTCCGGTTAGAAGGGCACTGTAGCTAGTCAAATTACTCGGCATAAGAGACTCAATAACTTAACGTTTCGAGGTGACGAGCGCAGTGTAGTCCTGCGTGACAAACGTTACAATTACCAGGGGAATGAGTAAAATTGCTCGTCTCGTCACTAAAAGAAGCGAAAGCTCGTATGTTTTGATGTGCCATCACGCCCAAATGGCTCGACGAATTCTAATGAAATTTGGCATAGAGGTAGATAATTTTTTAATTTTTATTTTAGCTATAGCTAAGGTAGCGGCTAGTTCCATACAGTATGCAGTGCGGTTGCTTGCATCGCGATAATTGTGTTTGATACGGCGATCGCTTGATTGTCACAGTGCGATCTGCTCAAATTGGAAGGACGCTAAAGGCGATGCCACATGGTGCTTCGCGGCGCCGCAACGTAGTAATTTACGCTGCAACGTCGCCGCAGATGCAACACAGTGTCGCCGCAACATGCCTTGTGGCATCGTCCTAAGTTAGGGCCACGACGATTACCGTTCGAAGGCTTCATGATAATAGCTCCAGGAGAAACTTGATTTGCCTTACCTTGATGTGCAAACTGGTTACGTCCCCCCATGTCTTTTTAGGCTATTGGAGTTGATAAACTTTAGAATTATTACCAACCGTATTTTCCCCAGGGTGCCTAAGAAGACCAGGGGAGTAAATTAATAGTCAGTAGCATTCTCTCGCAAATCATGCCAACGGTGGTGATTATAGCAATATTCTCTTAAGAATGTCCATTGTAATAGTCCATCGAGGAGTCCATATAGATGTACATCTCCAGCCTGTAATGTATGCTTAGTAGAAAGAGAAACAAACTATCATGTACGGCCGGTACTAATAAGCAATCGGCGGTTTGCCATACTAAAGAAAAAAAATACTTATGTGAAATTCCTATTTCTATTTAAAGGTGTAGAGATGAAAAAGACTTATATGAAATTCCTATTTCTATATATAGGATGTAGGGACCGGCCGTAAGTCAACTGTCTCCGTAAAATCCTAATTACAATCTCCGTTCCAGCGGTGAGGAATCCAGCAACGCAACTTCCGAAGCAGCTTCAGAGAAGAAGGAGGGAACCGAACCGCCTACCGAACGTCGTCGACCGCCACGCAAGTCTGAGATCGTCAACAAGTGGTCACACGACAAATATAATGAGAACGAACAGGTTAGATTCACAATACAAATTCAGAATGGACCCCTTATCGTTTAGACCAAAGGTTTACCAAAAGGTAAGATGCACAGTAGAGATTCAGTATGGACTCCTTATCACGTGATAGGTAAACGAAGAGACCGCAGATTTACTAACAGACAAGTTTAATAATAGAGATTCATAATGGACCTTGTTATTATTTAGCACGTGGACGAAGCAACCAAAGACAACCTTAGACGGCACGGTTGGTGCAGTGGCTGATACAGTCGGCTGCTGCGCTCCGAGTCGTGGGTTATATTCCCACACGGAACAAATATTTGTATGATCTGCAGGTAGTTGTTCCGTATCTGGGTGTATTGTGTGTGGAATTTATGTCTGTAAATGCACCCACGACACAGGAGAAATCCTAGTGTGGGGCACGTTTTTTATAAAAACAAACAAAAAAGATTAACACGTAAGTTTTACAGTAGAGATTCAGAATGGACACCTTATTACTTGGCAGGTGGACGAAGTGACATAAGATTTACTGACAGGTTATTTTAACAATGATATCTCATCACATAAAAGTTTATCGTAAGAACCTACCAAATTTTGCCACATGATCGGTTATAAGGATTCCATCCTTATTACTTGGCATGTGGATGAAGCAACCAAAGATTTATTAACACGTAAGTTTTACAATAGAGATTCAGAATGGACCCTTATTACTTAGCAGGTGGACGAAGCAACCAAAGATTTATTATCACGTAAGTTTTACAATAGAGATCCAGAATGGACCCCTTATTACTTGGTAGGTGGACGAAGTGACCTAAGATTTATTAACAGGTTAGTTTAACAACGATATCACATCATATAAAAGTTATTGTATATATGGCTATAATCACCATGCTTAGCAGGTGGATGGGTGATTGCGGTATGTTGTTCTTAGCTCACAGAAGGATGCAGTTATCCTGATTAAAGAAACAATCTTGTTTTAAATTCAAAAAACAAAATCCGCTTTTGAACGTCGTTGGCATAATACAGAAACAATATCCATTATAACCATTATCGCTCGAACTGCACCGCTTCCTAGTATTAATGCTGGGAAGAAAGATCGAAGCAATGAACTTCTCAGCATCAAGTCACGCGCGTTGCCGACTCTGTAAAAATATTACGCCCTTTTTGAAGAGCCCCATGCTATAGTGCGGGAAAACCTCGGTAGGGAGCTGATTCCACAACCTGAGTGTGTGCGAGAAGAAATTCCTCTGAAACCCTCGTTAAGGGACGTGTTCTGGAATTGTAGAGGTACATCAAATAGGGTTTTATTTCGGTGAACGCGTAGACTTGTGTCTTAGTCGCACTTAAAGTGGACTAGGTTTTGTTGTCCCCAATCGGAGACTCTATCTAGAGTACTCTCCGACTATGCTACAAGTTCTCTACGGCCGGACGAGGGATGTTAGCACGGCCCATGTAATAAGTGTCCCCTATACTGTCGTCCTTATAACAATGAATGCCGTCGATAGACAGCATATCATTGACATGCAGTAAGAACTATGTCGGGCACAGCATGGAGCCTTGTGGGACGCCAGCGCTAATATCCAAGCTATCGGAGCAGTAGCGTATCGAGGCAGTCCAGTTGCAGAATCCCTCGGGTAGTCCGTATGATATTTCCCCCTTTACAAAACAAAAAAGCAAGCATATAAACTATATAAATTCTCAGTTGCTTTTTACGAAACTCAGGGGTGAAGACGGTAGATAGCCGATTTGCAAAAAACTAAAAGACAAATACACACAGATGAGGTTGTAACGTCCACTGTCGAGATGGGCCTCCCAATGATCACTACCATGAGCGGTCACAGCCTATATTGCCATTATCACCACGCTTGGGATTGGTGATCGTAGACTGTTGTTAGCACACGGGGCGATGGCGTTGCCCATCCTCTTGATATCAGCCTTTAGTCGCCTTTTACGGCGTGGGTGCTCCACCCATATCTTTTATTTTGTTTTTTAAAATATTGCCCCACTCTAGGATTTCTCCTGTGTTGTGGGTGCGTTTACAAACACAAATTCCGGAACAACTACCTGCAGATCGTTCAAATATTTTTTCCGTGCGGGAATCGAACCCACGACTCGGTGCGCAGCAGCCGACGACTGTATCAGCCACTGCACCAACCGTGCCGTCGATATTGTATAGTTTATCTATAGGAACATCATACATAAGACAAGTATTTATTAATTCTTAATGTATAATAGTGTACAAAGGCGGTTTTAATACCATAGGCATTTGCTGCCAGACGGCCTTTGGGTGGTTCAGAAACTACAAGGTAGATGCACTAACATAATAAGAGTGTACCTCACACTCTTATTTTGTATTTATTTACACAGAATAAACATTACAAATGTATGCATATACTTACATAAACATACATATAAATATCCTAAATAAATGTACATACATATATAATAAATATAAACAACTAGAAAAAAAGGAACAACAAGGCCGAGATAGAATAGAATAATAGAATAGAATAATAGTTTATTTGCTAGAAAGTAGGTACATAAAATAAAAGGTGTTTACATCGATTTGTGGTCCTTGTACAATCTACCAAGAATTAGGCATGCAAATAATATAAGGTTATAATGATCCTCAGAATCCGCCGTCGTCTTGTCAAGTAGGTATTTACGAACTTTAATTTTAAAGTAGTGCCGACCGTTAACCCTTCTGGTTTAGAGAAGCGGCGAATTCCACACTGGAAAATATTGAACAAAGAAGGTAGAATGATTATAGTCTGTGATGAGTAGGACATTGAAGAATTGCTCTAGTGTAATCTTACGAGGACCTGGAGCCTCCCTTCGGTGCCGAAGATCACCGCTCCAGTTGTTTTAGCCGGTAGGAGTCGGCATGCCCGTTCGCGCTTCCCCCGGGGTGAAGGAAGTTCATGTAGAAATTCCACTAGAAACAAATAAAAAAAGGACATTGAAGAATGTCATCATCATCATCATCAACCTATATCGGTCCACTGCTGGACTAGGCCTCTCATATGAAGAATGTAATAACCACATACTATTATTTTGTAACGCAGGTACCGAAATCCCGCGACGAGTTAGTAGCGATCTACGGGTACGATATAAGGAACGAGGAGGCGCCGCCGCACGCGAGGCGCAACAGGCGATATGGGTGAATAATTGCATACACCGTGCTTTTTAGTGGCTAGGAAAACTTTGACGGGTGAGTATACTCGTAATAAGAAACAACTTTTGTTCCACGACTTTTGGAAATATAAAAAAAAAGATTTTTTTTTTGTAACAGCGATACACGCAATAGTTATATCAAACTATCGTTTCCATTTAACGTTGCGATCAAGCGGTTAATGGACAGTTTGATGCTACAATAAAGCGTATTCAGCGGTGCTGTCGTGCAGAAATCTATGGCCCAAAATGGAAGAGCCTTAAAGTTAACAACAGCATGTATGGGTAGACGTTTATTTTGGTCTTACTCCCAAAAGTCGTGAAGCAAAAGTTGTTTGTTTCAATGAGTATAATCATCTCTAAAAGGTTTCGTTACCACTCAAAATCACGGTGTATATTATATATACTGTATTTCCTCAAAATCTGCAGTGCAATCAAGGGGTTGCAAGAATTACAATACATCTTCGAATCACAGAATTTGTGATGTTCGTGGGGAGAAAAACGTTTCTCATTAGACAGTTGGCGACCATGCATAATACGGATTTGATTGGCGATTGACAATATAGGCACGCAATGTTTGTGATGTCCTTCCAGTCGTTCGTTCGTACAGTAAACATAGCTGGCACGGATCTTGAGCGCTGACACCCTCCTCACCACTCTTAACCCGCACAGAAGCGATTGTTTTGGGTCTCTTCGGCGGTATGCTACTGCGCTAACTTATCCCCACTGTTTCAATTAATGCTCAAGATCCGTGCCGAGCACTGTATCACTTCGTTGATCTGTGTTGCCCCCCATTTATATTGAATTATCAAGATGTTAAATAATACCAATTAATTATATTTCTATCAATTTACCACGCATTGCAATATGGAGGTACCGACACTGGCGGTTAGTGGAATAAATGGCTAAGCATGCTGTGGAACTTTTTACTTTTTACGATTTATACAGTATACAAAGCATTTAACTAGTTATAATATTTATATTTTACCTATTTTGGTAATTTTTCTGTTATTCAACATTTGCTTTCAATATGATAATTTAATTTGCAATGTGCATTATCTTGCTTTTAACGAGTCAATTACTTTTATTTTAATCTTTGCTTGCACTAGAATTCTTTATATGTCGTAGGCACACTTCAACGTAGATCTTACGTGTAAAAGCTTATAGACCCGGAATAACTATATGTAGGCCACACAAATATTTGTTCCGCGCCCAGGGTAGTAGCTTGCGACCCGTTAGCACACAAAGGCATTGCGCCAAAACAGACACCAAAAATATTGTGCGATGTTAATAAATAAAATTCTTGTGTAAGTGCCAAACATTGATTCTTCACACGTCGTAACTATAGTAATTCAGTATCCAAGTAGTGTAGCTGTGATGGTAATCGCTGCGAGTAAGATACTGTTATTCAGTTGTATTGGGTGAACTTCAAGTTCTAGACTACCAAAAAAGTAGACAAAACAAAAAGCATAAAATGGAAACTTCGATTTTTTTCACACATCAAGTTAAATTTATTTTTACGAAACTGATCATTTTGTATATAATACTCACTGATGTGTGTACTTACAAAGGCCCATACTGAATCTGCGGCCCGCGAACCTCTTGCGGCTCGCGGGCCTCTTGCGGCCCGTAAGCCTTATGCGGCCTGTACCGAGCCCTAAGCTTATTTCGTTAAGTCGCCCGAAAAAATATTTATTGGTTTCAACTCACCTGCACAAAAAGGGAACACATATAAAAAAGGTTGTCCAATTTCAGTTTAAGTTTGCGACTATATCTACATAATATTCGTGAAACTTACGTAACCATGATACCCATATAACACCTAAGTATACCACAGTCGTGGACCCAACAAGTACACCCGTACTTGGGAAGACGAGGAGGCGTACAGGAGACAATCTGCCGCGCAGCCACTCCCGCGCAAACCACCGACCGCGGAAGACTTCCCAGAGCTCGACCCTGCGAAGAGGTACGGGTATGTAACATTAACTAAGTAATATGTGACATACCGGGTGTACTAAACTAGTTTTTTGAATTAAAGAAAGCGATTCTACAATTAGTGTGTCGAATGTAGAATAAGTGGCGAAGAGAAAAAATCGGACGATTTGAACTCGCGTAGAGAGGGTACGACGAATATGCTATCTACACATTTTTTTATCTTGGCTCTAAATCATTGTGGTAACTAAACAACAATTTTTAGTTTTCTGGACTCGACAATAAATCGTTTCCTAAAATCTCAATCGTATCTTTTTTACACTGTATAGAATCAAGTAGCCTGTATACTGTGTACACCTGGTTCTCCTTCCTCACCGAGTCATCCCCGACTACCTTCCACGGGACTTCAGGTCCTGGACCTGATGAGCTCGATGGCGAGCTGGGGAGCGTCCCACACTAAATTTGTGGAGATTTAAGTATCGATATTATTCCCTGCAGAAATCCACGTACGCCGCCGCGTCCCCGCTCCAAGTCCCAGCCGTCGATCAACGAACCCGTGGAGAACGGAGGTCAGCTGCGTCGCAATGCGTCAATCAAAACCGCTAAGAAGCCTACTGTGAAGCAGGGGACTGGCAGAGCAGCAGTGAAGGCTACCAAGCCGGCGCCTAAGGACAGGATGCCACCGCTGGAGAATCTAACAATCACGGCTAATGTCAATAATAACAAGTGAGGTTTTGGTTGCTATTGGTTTTTGTATCAGGTTACGGTCATCCCCTTCGAGATGTGCTTAGCGATGGGCGGGTCTAGTGTGATCTTACGAAATTCTGGAGCCCTTCGGTGCCGAAGATGGCCACTCCAGTGGTTTTAGCTGGTAGGAGTACGGCATGGCACCAGTGGGCGGCTCTAGTGTGATCATATGAGGGCCTGGAGCCTCCCTTAGGTGCCGAAGATGACCGCTCAAGTGGTTTTATTTGGTAGGAGTCCGGCATACTCCTTCGCCCTTCCCCGAGGCGAAGGAATTTCATGAAAAATTTCCACTGGGCGCCAATAAAAAAATCACAAACACAATTACCAAGATTCAATTTACAGTTAAGAGGTAGAAATGCTGCCTGATGCATTATCAAATTGAGATAAAAAAAAATGGTGATAATTTGAGTCTCATAAAAGTAGTTTAAGGCTTTGAATACACATTGACATTCATATCTCACAAGCCCACAGCAGGGTTCCAGCAGAGTCCGAACTCCAATACACATCCAGCCTAGCTGCGAATGTGCAAATCTATAGTCCAACTCTGAGATAAAATTTGTATCTTGAATATTATTATTATTTATTGAAAGTAAAGAACTGTTTATATTTATATATTATACTAGCTGGAACCCGCGGTTTCACCCCCGTTTAATTTGAAAGAAGTAAGTAAGAAAGTACTGCGGCATAGACACTTGACATAGAGTATATATATTGGATTTCATGGTTTTAATGTTTTTGCGCTGAACACTAAATATGGACCGGTAGAAATCGGTGCAGCCGTTTCGGAGATTAGCGGGAACAAGCAGACTGACAGACAGACCAACACACAGACAGACAAAACATAAAAAATTGTTGTTTTGTTGTAGGTACTGTATATACTTTCATATGCATTTAGTAAAACGTTGTTATTTTGACGTTACAAACAGACACTTCAATATAATTTATTTGTATAGATATAAAGTCAAGTTACTATTTCCAGTCAAGGTCAGCCCCAGCGCAAGGTGAACGCGATGACGGCGCAGCAGAGACCCGTGCCCACTGACTTGGGCAAGAGAAAGCCGAATATTACACAGGTAATATAATATCTTATCAACCCATAAACGCCCACTGCTGAACGTGGGCCTTTCAGCGACTGCTACAATATTTTATCTCACATTGCCACGATTACCATGCTTGGAACATGAATGGTATTTATAGCATACAACGACACGGCAGTTACAGCTAGAATATACATGTAGTTTCTTGTCAGAGAACCAAAGGACTGACCTTTCCAAACCGTGCAACTTAATTGTAGACTTTTTTTAGGGGCCTCATAGGTATAACGAAAGGCTATGGACATATAGTCTCGCGGAGCCCCTCGTCCCCGGTTTTTGTCGAATATACGGATGTTCATATCAAGGTGATTTTCCTCGAAAATCCTAAAGTAACCTAAAGTGTTTTAGCATGGGCTACTAAAGTGTTTTAGCATGGGCATGGACAGCCTAGGAAAACTATAGAGCTTAATCCTAAAAAAGAAAGCGAATGTAAAATAAGAATATTTTAACAGCTTCAACCGCAAACGAATCTGCCGCCGAACAAGTCACAGTCGCAACAACAACAAGCACCACAATCACAGCAACAGAAACCGCAACAACAACAACAACAGCAGAACCAACAACAACCGGCTACCGGTAAGTGTGACGTCACAGGCAAAGTCTTAAAGCCTTCAATAGTGGTCAAAAGCTAGAAATATCTGAAAAAAAGGCTAGTCCGACGAAACAGTCTGCATTAAATATATTAATATTATTATGTATGCAGGTGGAGGTAGCAAACGCTACAGCAGCTTACGTCAGAGGCCACTCGCCGAATCGTACTCGCCCCAGCCGCAACAGCAACCTCAACAACAACCTCAAGCGCAGCAACAACCGCAGCCGCAACAACAACAACAGCAAGCGCAGCAACAGCCGCAACAACAGCAACAACATAGATACCTTGCTGGTATGTTTTATCACTATAACGATTTGGTAACCGCGACCTCGTTCGCGAGGGAACTTGTGTCCGGATGAAGAATATAGCACTTCTCCATCTCCTCTTGTGGATGTCTTAAAGGATACTAAGGGACTAAATCAAAGGGGGATGGGCAGCTGCGTCCCTTCTGTGAAACAGCAACAATTCTGCGCTCATCAACCCGCCTGCCCGGCGGAGTACGGCGAATACCCCCCCAACATAACTGGTCGTTTATGGGGGAGGCCTTCGTTCAGCAGTGGACGTCGTCTTTTGGCTGATATGATCTGATGGGTCGCGTGCGGGACGTGATGGGAGCACCAGAATTCTCCTAAACACCAATATGTAGAACTGACTGTCCTATAGTGCGCCACTGAAACGCCATTCATATGGGTCCCGACCAGTGCTTTTTTAATATGAGATAATGTATTTGCTATATATGTTTTTAAACTGACATGGTCACTGATACTATTATTGGAACAGAAAACGGAATGTTTACCATATTCTTTTTTTTGATTCGAGTTTCCGTTACTTCGGCGATGTTGCAAGCGGATCATGGATAAACTAAAGTTAAGTTAGAGAAGCTATAGAGATTACCGAATTTTGCTACATATCAAGCTATAAATTACCAGTAAAAGCTGACCTCTTATTCTACGGAAAGCCTATACAATGCGAGATCAGTTTAAACTGGATTATATATCTTGATATGTAGCCGTGCAAGGAAAACGTAACGCATAGAATTTGATTGAATCACTGCAAAATACCTCACACCTAGTAGAGCCGCCGCCCAACGTACTCAAAGGCCTGTCCAAAAGGAGGCCTGGAATATTCCGGAACCTGCTACACGTCCCACCCGCTGCTAAGGTACATCTTATCGGAATTGTTTGCCATCAGCAGTACAGTAGTAGCCGTGTGGTGCCGGCTCAGAATGCCACCACCCCATCTCCTCCCATGGGTGTCGTAAAAGTCGACTAAGGGATTAGCCGGAGGATGCGCAGCAGCGTCCTTCGAGTACATTAACAACTCAACTGCGATCGCCAACCCGCCTGCCAAGCGTGGCGATTGTGGCAAAACCCCCCAATGAGCCCACAACATAACCATATCGGTGGTTGTGGTGATCTTTGGGGGAGGCCTGTGTCCAGCAGTGGACTTCATTCGGCCGAAATGAATGTACAGTAGGCGTAGTAATTACTTACTGGTTCTGGTGGATTCAGAAAATGGCGTATGCGGTCGGCTAACCGAGGTGGTCAACGTCGAACGAAACAGGCGGGCGCGGCGGAGGCTTATAAAAGAAAGAAACTGATCTATATCATTAGATTTAGCATTGACTATGGTGCTATGCAAAGTATCGTGGAATATTAAAATAAGAGCAGATATAAGCGCCAATTTGCCCGTGTCCCACATGAGATCGGTTAGGAGTAGTTGACCAGGATACCGCACAGCACACGCTCGAGGAATGCCCTGCGTGGGCTGCCGAGAAGTGGATCCTGGTCGATCGGATCGTGCAAGATTTCTCTGCCAGCAGAGAGGGCTGATCTCGCACGGTGAAGGGCGAGACGGCGCTCGAGTAAGAACCACCTCGCGCCCACGACCGACACGACTGAGCCCTCTGCCATCGCTATATGGTGGGGGGCCAAGGGGGTCATATCGAGCGGCCCCCGGGAAGACGGCGGCGCGCTTGCGGTCACATGCCGCTGTATTTGCAGCACAGCGCACAGCGAGGCTTGGGGGGATCCCTTACACTAGGATTGTAATCGTGGCAGCAATGGGCAGCTCAAGTGTGATCTTACGAGGACCTGTAGCCCCCCTTCGGTGCCGAGAATGAGCGCTCTGGAGGTTATAGTCGGTAAGTCCCCTTTCCCGAAGATACCCCTTCGCCCTTCCCCGGGGCGAAGGAAGTTCATGATAAATTTCTCCTGGGAGGACCGAACGCCTGCAGTAGTGGATATTAGACGACAGGCAATCATACCCTTCTTGCGGTAAGCATATGTTCCAAGGACAGTGACTAATGGATAGTCTTGTGTGTTGTCAGGACCGGGCGAGTTCGTGGGCGGCACCGCGCATGCGCCCAATGCACAGCAGCATGCGCATCCACAACACATCATACACCAGGTAACTGCTGCATTATTCTTCAGCCCGGAGTTTATTACGGTAGCTGCCAAGTCTACCGAAATTGTAGGATAACAAGTGACAGAAATAGTTGAGTCGAGTCGAGTTGGTCTTAAATTGCGAGTGGCGTTTCAGTTGTTGGCTGAAAATTGCATACTTTTTTTATCTTTTCATGGTAGCGGACGTCGTATGGTTGTCATCTGCCCAGTTTGTCGGCAAGTTCGCGCTAGCGTCAAAGGTTTTAGCTGAAAATCAGCGCTAGATGAACAGTATTGCCCCTTTGGAATTATAATGTTGTAAGCTGTCTACGATGTAAACGATGTTGTATTCCCATTTTCTTGTGTGTATGGTTTTGTGCCAATTAACAATATTTTCTCCCCTGTTACCCTATTATCTGTCGGTTACTGTAGCGATGCCGGATAAGAATACTACCACCCCATCTCATCCCGTGGGTGTCGTAAAAGGCGACTATGGACATAGCCGGAAGTTGGACAGCAGCGTCCTTCGAGTACATTTATAACTATACTGCGATCGCCAACCTGTCTGTCAAGCGTGGCAATTATGGCAAAACCCCTCAATGGGCCCACAACAGGAAACCATACCGGTCGTTGTGGAAATCTTTGGAGGAGACTTCTGTTCTGCAGTAGACGTTTTTCAACTGACTATAGGTTCTCCGTGTGGTGTCCGGATTAAGAATATAGCACCACTCCATCTCCTCCCGTGGAGGTCGTAAAAGGCGACTAAGGGACCCTAAACCAGAGGGATGGGCAGCAGCGACCTTTCTGTGGAACAGTAGCCATTCTGCGCTTACCAACCCGCCTGCCAAGCGTGGTGAGTACTGGCAAATTCCCCCCAATATGATGACACAGTTGTGGAAATCTATGGGCCTCCCCCATAGATTTCCACAACTGTGTGTCCTTTGTTCAGTAGTGGATGTTGTATGGCTGATATGAGGAGGTAGGGTTCGCTGGGTACCCGGGTACGTGTTGGTGTGATTTTATATGAGCTTTGACCCGCAGCAGGTGCGCGTGAGTGCGGCGGGTGGTCATGCGGCATCCCCGCCGCTTGCGCAGCACGGCCTGCCGGCGCAGCATGTACCGCAGGTATGTACCATAACTAACCGGCTGTATCATTCTAATAAAACACTTTCAAACGGATTGCACGCGTATATTATAGAAACATAGACGCTCCACAAAGTCTGCAGTGTGTGAACATGCCTTTGGCAAACCTAACCATTTTTTTCGTTTGATCAACATCGAGTCCTTGCGAAAGAGAACCTTTTTATTTTATTTTATTGTTGTCCAGTGACTTTTCTACATGAACTTCCTTTGCCCGGGGAAGGCAAAGGGGTATGCCGGACTACTACCGTCTAAAACCACTGGATCGGTTATCTTCGGCACCGAAGGGGGGCTCCAGGTCCCGATATGTACCTAGAATGTTTGTGAGGTTATTAAAATTAAAGACATCCTAATTTTAATGGAGAAGATGGTTGGTACCACTGGTTGGAATCCAGTTATTAAAATAGTAAAGTTCCAAACATCATAGCGCACTAATAACATCAAGACACTGTGAGTAATTACTGCGTGCATCGAAACTAAATTTTGATTAGAATTGTACGGTAGATAAAATAAAATAACTTTTTAAAATCTGTAACGGCCCTGTCACCTTAATCATCCTGTGACCTCAAATGCTGCAGTCTTCGAAAAATCAGGAAACACAAAAATCTATAATATACGCGATGTAATCCGTTTATAAATGTTTTGTTATAAAGAGTAATAATCGCGAAAACCTAAGGCATTACTAAGTATCATTCTACTTCTAACCGAGATAATGAAACAGCTAAATCATGTGCGGCGACACCTATTTCGCCATCATATAACAACAACTTACAGCAACATCTACTTGAACAGTAATTCCAAACCTCCGAAAAAATCGACAAAGAATCCTGAATCACGTATGTAAAGTATTCGCACATCGCTGCATATATACAGACGCCCAACATCAACCGCTGAGCTTCGGCCGGCCAGGCATACCACACGCCTGGTTGGAGGATCCTCCCTTTTCTATGGAGGAACACCACACCTCGTTGCCTCCTTGTTGTTACGTGCAACATGATAATAATAATTTTTCTTAGTACTAAATCCCTTTAGCACCCATTGCAATAGACCTTATAGTTTTATACCTCTGGGGACAATCCGAGACTGCATTTGATAGTGCAGCAATGGAGAGTCCCCGATTAGTGTCCTATTACATTTTAAATTAAAATTATCTAAAGAGCCTTTGCGTGTTGGACCCATGTCCCCGCGTAAGCCTATCAAAAGACCGGGCTCCCCCCCTCACAGGGGATATAAATCCGTGAAAAGAGAGACATAATAATAATAAAATTTTATTTATCTGTTCGCAAAGGTGGCTTATAAATATCTTAGAATTACGCGACATACAGGTGAGTATAGCTCCTTTGTGAGAGACTGGAGTCCGTACTAGGGAAACCCTGTGTTACAGATCACCAGGCTTTCACCCTAGTTTTACATTATCCTGTCACATTGTAGGTAATAAAATAGTACTTAACATTATGACTCCAGTGGAAGAGAAAGAAAATGATCAAATAGGTATATGCAGTTGGACGTGCGGTGTCGGCTCAGAATACCACCACCGCATTTCCTCACGTGGGTGTCGTAGAAGTCGACTAAGGGATTATTCGGAGGATGGGCAGCAGCAAGAATATATCTCTGACAACATGTAATTTATCTTAAACTAGCGACCTTTGCACGGGTAGCACTAATTATCTAGAGCTAGATAACTAGATAACATTTCCTACAACAATGTATAACGGAATCAAACCAACTCGCTTGTGGCATTTGACAGGAGCAAAACATTTTATGAACATGCTAGAAACACGTTTGACGGCCTCTTCTACTAGAAGATATATCCAACGTGATAGGAAAGACTTAATGATGTTTATAAGCTTAATTGTCAAGTGGCGCTGGAGTCGCTTATTCATTTGGACTTCTCGGTCCAAAAAGAGATTGTAAGAAATAAGTTGAAATTATAGACACTGGTGTGTGTAAAATTTCCGAAGATCCCTGCTCGCCTATAAAGCAACCACGGCGTCCAAAGCTGTGCCCACCTTCAGACTAATCTTATATCTGTACTTAAACCTAAGAAAGTATATGCTAAGTAAGTAAGTAGTACATTACAACTTATGTGACACAAAATCATCAAAAAGAAAGTATTTCCGATCGCTTCCAAATTTCACAGGATCATCCGCTGGGCTAATCTGAAGATTACTTGAAAATGTCATCAAAATCGGTTCAGCCGTTTTGGAGTCCATAGGGAAAATACATACATCGATTTTTATAATTCCATATATTAATACGCGAAGAAAAACCTTTGTACCCTTTGTACCTTTGTTTTTAAGTACATAGCGCCAACAGAGGAGTGTGAGATTTGGCATAGTTAAAGTTAATATGGAGGAGTCTAGAAAGTTAAAATGTATGTATAAAAAAGAATTATGTCTAATTTCGACCTCTGGCCTGCCATTAGTATGGATAAATTAAATATAATTTCTGTCTTTAAGTATTATTTCATTATATGTATGTAATTATGTATATCCAATATTTATCGACACCAGAAATATGGAAGGTTTACCGACCTCCATATTTCTGGTGTTGGTGTATCAGATAAGTCTCTTCACAGGTGAGGCTGGGCATGTTGGAGCAGCAGCAGCAGCAGTTAGCGGCAGTGCCTCATCCGCATCACAACATACATAACATACCGACGCCACATACAATGGGTAATTAACAAAATATATTATAATTTTAGTAGATTTACATACCTGTATACTCGGAACCAGTGTGTGTTACCAGTGATGTGTGGTGCCACAGAGACGTTTCACTCATCATGGGCCTTATAAGAAAGCTCAAAGTCACTCAGCGAGCTATGGAGAGAGCTAGGCTTGGTATTTCTCTATGAAATCGGATCAAATGAGATCCGTAGAAGAACTAAAGTTGTCGACATAGCTGAAAGGATTAGTAAAATTTTTACATTTAATCACCGGTTTAAACGTGTCCTATGGGTATTTTACATCCAGGGTCGAGAGAGTCGCGAGAGCGTCCACTACGCTACGGCGTAATGTGCACGGAAGAACCCCGTGGGGTTTTAGCCTCGGTTTTCCCCAGGAGGGTTCCATGAAGGATTCCATTAGGAAAATGCATGAGGATTAGCCCATGTAAAAAAAAATCTATAATTTTATAAAAACCGCCGACGCACAAAATACATATTGAAAGTAATAAAAACGTTACCATTTTCAATATCATTGAAGTAATTTCGAATCGACCAGACCTGTGGACGCTGCTCACACCCATTCATTACCTAGAAAAGAGCTGATGATCTTCAAATATCTGAACAGATTTTCTTGAATTATAATTAAGTACACTCTCGATCCACCTTTCAAACAAAAAATACTAAATCCAAATCGGTTCATCCGTTTGGGAGCTACGCCATAGACAGATACAAACGTTAAACTTATACCATTTCTCTGTTTGCGTCGGGATTTAAAAACAATAAAGGGGAAGAATCAAAATAATATACACACGTTAAGATTAACATCCATAAAATTGAAGAACATATATCGCGTCACGTTTTTGGGTGTGTGATAAATTTTCTATGTGGTAATTTAAGTTTTAAAATGAGGTTTACTGTAGTAGAATAAGCTTGTCCATTTGGAGTATGGATTAAGAATATAGGACCATTCATCTCCTCCCGTGGATGTCGTTAAAGGCGACTAAGTGACTCTAAACCAGAGGCATGGGCAGCAGCACCCCTTCTGTGGAAAAGTAACTGTACTGCGCTCACCAACCCGCCTGCAAATGAGTATTGTAAAATGCTCCCCAAAATGGCGACACAATTGTGAAAATATATATGGCCTTTGTTCAGCGGATGCCCTTTGATTGGTATGAAAGAATGAACGAATAAAAAGCTTTTATATATTATAAATAAAATAAAAAATACATTTATTTAGAAGTCTAGTTACGAATATAATTTACATTTTCTATTATAATTTTGATAAATTCGTCGGCACAGCTTGTGCAGTGGCTAAGCAATTGGCTTTCTGCGTTACGTGCCTTTGCTTCGATCCCAGCGAAGAACAAATATTTGTATGATCTACGGATAGTTGTTTCGTGTCTGGATGCTTGTGCATGTGAGATTTATTTCTTTAAATTGTACCCACGACACAGGAGAAATAACAGAGAGGAATAAACGATGAAAAGCAATTTTGCGGACGACGGACCCCGGTCAGGAATGAAGCTCCTTACTTGCAATAATCACAATACATATCCCGTGTGAATTAAAAAAATAAGAAAAATAAGTTTCAATCATATTTTCACGTGTTTAGGAATTGAGGTTGTACAGTTGACCGCGCACAATGCTTGCTGCTCGAATCTCAATAATCGCACGTACACGCATACAACCGTATATAATAGAAAGAGGGAAAGATACAGAGAAAAAGAGAGGGAAAGTTCGCCTGGAGGGGGCATAACGCTTTTCCCTTACGTGACGATTTCTGCCACTGATTTCACTCTACTGTATGCCGCGTAAAAGAACTTCGTTCCAACAACTAATTCGGATAATTATGCTTTGAAGATTGATATAATTTATAATGAATTTTTAATAATATTTTTACGTCCATTTTATACTCGATGTGTATTGTGATTGGAATAAATACAATATAATAGACGTATGTTTGCAGCTCAAATACAGCCAGCGCAAGGTTATGCTCCACCAGCCATGATGCCAGCTCAATATATGCAGGTAAATATTCATTATATGTACACAAATTCTTTTGTCAAAATTTAATGCACGTTTCGTACAGTTTCGATCCCGGCACGGAACAATTGTCTGGCTTACTGATAGTTTTTCCGGGTCTGGGTGTTTGTGCAAATGTCAGATTTATGTCCTAAACTGTACCCACGACACGGATGTGGTCTGTGACATCATTGTCTTTATCAGTTGAGTCGGATACCTTCGAACCGTGGTAGTTATCGATCATTGTACCGAGTTATTGGGGGGCCTATGTTCAGCCATGTCAAAGACAATGTCAAATATTTTTATTTCAAATAAACCAATTACGGGCACTTATGAAACGGCAGAATTTAGGTTGCACGGCTCCAATTATAGCATGACCAATAGCGCTGTGCCGCGCCTTAGGTATGCGTGGGTAGGTGGGGAGTGGGAAGGAAAGAGACAAAATGGCAAAACGCAGCGGCTACAGTGATATTGGTCAGGCTATAGTTAATCCTATGGAAAAGAGCCAGCAAGAATCTCCATCGATACTCTTTTAAAATAATTGTTATTATTGTTAATTGGTATAAATGATGGTAAAATATGTAACCATAATAATGTAGGTTAATGTGTAAAGACAATCATAGGTATAATAACTATGTATTTGCCACGGCATGTCCAATGCGGCTGATGTTCCGATGGTAAATATTTCGATATTACGTTTATTATTAATTACGAACATATTTCCTTGTTAATAAATATAGCAGAGCGGTAGCGGCGCAGTGTTTGCTGGTGCGATGTTCCCGGCGGCTCCTCACGCGCCGCCCCTGGCCGCGCACGCGCAGCACGCGCCGCTCGCACCCCCGCACGCGCCCCCGCACGCACCGCCTCACGCTCAGCCGCATGCACCGCCGCATGCACCTCCACATGCACCACCGCATGCACCGCCGCACGCACCACCGCATGCACCACCGCATGCACCGCCGCACGCACCACCGCATGCACCACCGCATGCACCGCCGCACGCACCACCGCATGCACCACCGCATGCACCGCCGCCACACGCCTCCTATCCGCACCAGATATACACACCGCATCACAATTATGTAAGTATACGTTACAAGAACTTTTATTTATAATAATCTGAAAATTATTGTGGCGCCTGTGACCCGTGAAATTGTATAAGAGGCTATACAAAACTGAGACTTGCAATGTAATAACTGCTCCTCGGCTGCGCATGCGCATCCTATGAGAGACGCGCTTGGCTGACGAATGCCAGCTTGAAAGGGTCGGCATTATACTTCATATCGATCAGCGTGGAGTCGTCTTCCTGCAATAGTTTCCATCAGCGAGAACCCTGGCGTTAGTTTTCGGGACGTAGAGTTGCATCTGGCAAAAGTGGTCACCGAGCACAATTTCGATTTCCAGAAGTAAAATGTGAAATATTAGATTAAGTTGCTATTTCCTTATCCGTCTCCACTCACGTGTTATGAATGTATGGCAGGCGACACAAGCAGGCGGCGTGACGTACTACAACTGTGCGGAGCAGGAGCCCCCTCCACCACAGCCGCGCCCACAGCGACGACCCACGGCCGCCATACCCATCGTCAGCCCGCACCACACTGACAGGTCAGTATCAAACAAGAGGAACAATGTCCTCCGCCCCGCGTGTAGCGGTGACCTCCGTATCATCATAGCCAAAAGACGTTGACTGCTGAACTAAGGCCCCCTTCATACATTAGGGGGCCAGTGCTCTGCTGCCATAGCTGCTGTTCCACACAAAGGACGCCTTCGGACCCTTTCGTCTCTTTCGATTTCAATGGTAGTAGAAACGTATAGGACAGACGAGTTTCAACTCAATAACTAATTAAATTTCAATGGAGGATAGGACACAGAGACCAGTTCTGCTAGGCTCGTTGTTCGCGTTGTGTTGATGGATGTACCACATACACAACAGTCACAAAGTTCACCACACTGATTCTTAAGCCGAACGTATATGTTCTCGAGATGTAAGATGCGTACGAGTTCGCTTATCAGCCTTTTGATCGATTCGGAGCCAAATTTACATCGTGTTTTCACTCATGCCCTGATGGATTGTGTCGTGTGTTCGAACTAATTAGGTAACCGCTTGGAATACAATTGAGTGAAGGAATCGATGTCGGTAAAATATAATAAACTAGCTGCGCGCCCCAGCTTCGCACAGGCAGGTACATGCAAATCCGATTGCAGCGCCACATATCGGGTCCAATTGTGAATCTAAACCATTCAGGGACCCACTCAAACATACACAAACATTTCGTTACGTTCGGTTCTGTCGAGAATGAATAATTTCTTTATTTAATTTCTTTTTTCTTTTTTAGGTAGGGTTTTTCGCATACATTTTAAGGGAGATGTGGTTCATCATTTCGGCCGAATGAAGTCCACTGCTGGACACAGGCCTCCCCCAAAGATCACCACAACCACCGATATGGATGTGTTGTGGGCTAATTGGGGGGTTTTGCCATAATCGCCACGCTTGGCAGGCGAGTTGGCGATCGCAGTTGAGTTGTTAATGTACTCGAAGGACGCTGCTGCCCATCCTCCGGCTAATCCCTTAGTCGACTTTTACGACACCCATGGGAGGAGATGGGGTGGTGGCATTCTGAGCCGTCACCACACGGCGGAGATGTGGTTGCTTAACTGGAATATTGGCGAAGTTTGGATAGCCTCCTCCTTTGCCTCGAAATTTCAACTAGGGACATCTTAATACCTTTTATTACTGGTAAATTCCATGCATGGTTCCATCGGTCGGGTAAAATCGATTTTCTTCCTGATTCTGTTCTCGATGGCTTTTTTACGACTGCGAAACAAAAGATTGGCTTATGACGGAATATAGCACGCATGCGCAGCTGTCCTCAGACGCACACCTGCTTCCACTGGGAACAAAGGGTTTCTGCAAGTATAGAGACGTGAAAAAAAAAACTAACTGGTAAATGTTCTTCTCCCCTTAAGCATTACTGTTTGGCAGCAGAATATCTGGCACTGCAGTGGTATCTGCGTGTACTTCTTCCGCCCGGGGGATTGGGCGGAGGGGCATGCCGGACTCCTACCGTTTAAAAGCACCGGAGTGGTCATCTTCGAAACTGAAGTGGGGCACCAGGTCTTCGATACGATTGTATAGTGTGATTACACTAGAGCCGCCCATTGGTGCCACACCTCTAGGCACATCTTGGAGGGGATGTCTGTAAAGCGGTTACCCCCTCTAGTAGAGGGGAGGCGGATGTAAAAAGGCCGCCACTACCAGGCACAGCTCGGAGGGGATTGTAAAGGATCCCCCGAAGCCTCACTATGCGCCATGCTGTATTGCACACACGGAGTGGCAGCTACCAACCCGGGCTTGCAGTAAGAGACGTCCCACAAGAGGAATGTATTGGTCCGCCATTACTTCCAATCTTACTGAATCACATCAAAACTTATTCAGTATTATTACTAATCAATGCAGGCCAGCAAATTCCTCTGAAAAGGACAACATCGACAGGATCGTAGAGAACATGTTCGTACGGAAACCATGGCCAGCGGCACATGGAGCTGGTAAGTTATATAATTTTTGTTTTGTTCGATTTTTGATACTATCAAGATTTTACTGAAATTATTTATCTTCTATTACTTTTTTCAGCGTACGTTTGTGATAAAAGTTACTGAGATAACCCAAAGTTGCCCAATCAGTTACCTCAAAAATAAATTGTTTGTATTCAAAGAGAATTTCTTATAATAATTGAAGACATCAGATGATAAAGATTTTCTAGATAGAAACATGTGACCATTTTAATGTTAAAATGCCTTAAATCCTAAATTGACAAAGGGCATCATATACATAATATATTAATAATTATTATGAGCCCATGATGTCCCACAAAAGCCTCTCTTCCCTCTTTCCATTTATCTCGGGTTTTTGCTATCTGGTTCCAGACTTTTAAATAGGAGTCCAGTTCATCTCGCCATCTCCTTTTGGGCCTGCTATGTCGTTGTTTACTGTTATTTGAGATCCACTGTGTGGTTGTTCTCGCGCATAGCTCCTCCGACATACGGCAGATGTGGCCAGCGCAATGCCATTCCAGTTTGGCAGCTGTTTGGTCCACGTCAGCAATTTCTGTTTTAAAACAAAGCATCGAGTTCCTTATACGGTCCGTAAGTTTGACCTCTAGAGTGCTACGTTCCATCGTTCACTGGCGAACCAGACAAGTGCGGACTTATGACATAGCGTTAGTGGCGAAGTTCGATAGAAAAACATAGAGCTGATGATTACATTTTATTCTCTCAGTATAGTTCCATGTAATATAAAGCCTTTATCCCCTGATTATCGAAAGAAGTTGAGGGTTTTGGAATCCAAAGGGCTTGACTCCCAGGCAGCAGTAGGAAGTATTTAACTTTTCAAATGATTAATTAATCTTTCTCGCTCTAAGATTTGCTCTGGGCGAAGTTGTCGTTGCAAGCGTGGCTGCATTCTCAAATGCAATAGAAGTAACAAGGCCACAGGAAATGGAGGAGATTTTTACACGGGATAGAAGATCCCATTTTAAGTTAAACAATATTTTAATTTTGTGTTAGTATTGGATATTTGGTTCAGTAAAAAATTGTCGTAGATCTGTATGGTAATTTAACGATTTAAGAAATATTTGAAATCAATTAATTTAGAAAATGTAGTCTTAAATGTGATTCATTTATGGGACCAATAAGTAATTTTATGAATGATTATTTTATTTGAAAATTTCTATTAGCTTTAGATATCATTTTCATTCAGCAATTTCATTTATTTAAATCATGTTTTTAGCTGCAGTCGCATTAACCATTTAATTAATAGACATTAAAAATTACATAAAGCTGTAATTGTATGTTTATTACTCATAATCAGGGGTCGCAACAGGTAGAGTTCTTAAGTACCATTTCGTGGCGTCAAATTCACTACGAAGTGTGGTATGGATATGCCTTCTAATCCTGGGAAATCCGTGATTGATAAAAATATCTTCTAAAACTTTTCTTACATTGAGTACAAAACTAAGTAGCGTACAACACAGGTTCGTGGCGTTCCCCCAATAATTATCCACTAATACTAACTACTGGGGGAATAGGGGATGGTGGTTGGGGTTATAACTATATTTAGTCTTAGTTATTGAATAAATAAAATGTTATATACTTCAGTTCAGAAGGACTAGAGATATGGAAAAATTAAACAAACACATGCCAATGTCCTATGTATCTACTTAAAAACCCTACCTATTCCGACCTCTGCTCATAATATACACAAATATATATCGTAAGTAAATAGAACAATGGTTCGCAGATTCAAAAGAAAAACAGTCAGATAACCGCAGTTCACAAGAGCCACCAAGCAAAGAATCTTCCCAACCTAACAGTCTAACATCAAGCTCCATATCCACCGACTCCAAACCCTCAGAGAGCAGAGAAGAGAAGGTGGAAGAAGTTAAAGAAGAAGACAAGAAAGAACAACAGTCTGAAGAGTCGGTCGTTACTCAGGAAAGTATATCAACGGATGCCTGACTGATAAGGATCAAGTTGTACGAATGCTATCAAGCAAAGTACTTCAGCAGGAGATAGAATACTTTCTTTTTAATTTTTCGGACGGTCACGCTTACAGGAATTGGCCTGGAGTTAAAATATGAGGCCAAGAATTGTAAATACTTAGAATAAAAATAGTTAACAATAATCCTCATTTATGACAATACCGATTGTAATCTAACAGGACATAATATAAGAAATGACTATCCAATAAATGGTTCTAATAACGCCAACAATTACATTAAGCGTCAATTTTAAAATGACAAAGCATTGACACTTGAATATATAAATTTGGAGCGTCATCATTGGTGATAAACATATTTTAATGTTTTGGTATAAGAATAAATTATAATGCACTATTAATACGTATTAGTAATCTTTGTTATAAATAATACGTAAAGAAAATCTATAGATTTTGTTAGTAATAAAGCCAAGTAACAGTTAAAATAAACAGTAAATCTAGTATAGTTCACATATCTACTTCAAAATTTGGCCTGAACAAATAGTTGACAACTCCAGGCCTCGCTTTATTATATTATCAATATTTAAGAATGCTAAAAGGCGGTACCAAGTCCTTGGCCTAGCTTATGTAGATGTTGGCGGTTTAGTATGTGGTCTACACATAATCTTATCCAGCGTGATCGTCAGACAATCTAAATTATGTGTAATTTTCAAATTATGTACTACTTTGGCTGTGTTAGGGTCTGTGCGGTTGTAAAAATAATAAATCTAATGATACAACAGTACTTAAAGATTTACTCTTT
This sequence comes from Diloba caeruleocephala, assembly GCA_947459985.1. NCBI lineage: Eukaryota > Metazoa > Arthropoda > Insecta > Lepidoptera > Noctuidae > Diloba > Diloba caeruleocephala. The sequence goes on along the minus strand of OX381627.1, from coordinate 4,266,781 downwards.
GAAACAATTTTAAGACCTGAAATCGAAATCTGATCTAGTGTTTCTTTGCAAGTAAGGCCACGGACTCATAATTTCAGAGTTCGGTCTTTTATGTCTTAGGCCAAAAATGTTAGTTTTTCTGTTATTATGTTATGCAAATTTGGAATTTGACTGACCATAAGTGGATTTTATCTGTATATTAAATTTCTACCACTTTACTGTAGGCAATTGACGTCACAGCTTAGAGTAAAATGACCCAGGCCAACAATTGCAGCACAAAGTATCGCATCGTAAAATCTATTAATTTTTACAACCAAACGGAAGATTTTAAACAATAAGAATGAAATCTAAATCCCTATGTATACTCTTGAAAATATAATCATATCGTCGTTGACTTATTGTTCGATTTTAGAGGGAATGTAGATAATTTATCGTCTTAGCTAGTTCTGTTGTGTGAATCTTTCTAATTTAAAGGGAACATGCTTGGGTCATCTGCCAATTAAATTTAAAGGTGTGTTATTCAAGGTGGAATAAATTATTTTATACTTCGGCGAGTAAACGTTTATGTCTGAAATAGAAGGCAGATTTGAAAAACGTTGACCTCATTCGAACGGGGCCGTGGCATGGACTACGGGAGGACTTAGTCCAATTTGATAAAAAATAAATCCTGTAATCAAATAATCTATTGAAATAGAACAAGGGCACTGACGCATTATATTAAGCGATAAAGAACTTTAAATTAACTGCCCCCAGAAAAAAATCGGAATACAGAATTAAGGCTATTATTATAGTTAATTAGTAGCTCAGGCATGGCGTACCGGTCGTTGTGGCAATCCTTGGGGGAGGCTTCTGTCCGGCAGTCCAGTCCACAGCTCAGGGATAAAAAAAGCTATATTATAACTAATTAGCTCAGGCCACGATTATATTTCTAGGCCATGGCCTCGCATTAACGAATGCGCTTCGATAGGTCAAAATCATTGTTGCGTAAACAGTAAAAAAAAGGTTTCTTTTTATTTCGCGATCTCAGTGCTTTGTTGTATTCGCACCTTGTTATTATTTTCTATTATGAAATGACGAAACGTGATTTTATCATTTAGCGTTAAACGCTTTCGATCATTTTAATCAGGTGTATTTTTATGTCGTCGTATTGTCAATCGTATATCACAATAATATGTAAAAACACCAATTAGTATATAATCTCACAGTATCGTTATGGAGCAATATTTTTACAAAATTCACATAACTTTTTTGTTGAATGTAAATTGGATGTCGTATAGAAATTAGTTGTCAAATTGTAAAAATACATTGCCATCATAATGTTGAAAACTTCAAATTTTGTATAATATATACGCATATCGGAACATATGTTACTAAAATATAAATCTTTTAAACCTAATGTAGTGTTTGATAATTATTAATGAAAAATGTATTATGGTCTTGAGCCACATCCTCACATCCCGCGGACTTTAAATCAGATGTTTATCTTATACATTTATACCCTATAAAACATAATCAATCTGTAAAAATCCCAATAATTTGGGCATTATGGCAGTTCATCTACCTTGTGACGGCTTTCTCAGCTGTATGAGCTTTAAACTGAAGACTAATTCCTCCTCTCACATAAACACTTAATAAATTGAGTAAAAGCATGTTTGTTTTATAGGGTTCCATCCCTCAGAATAGACAAACGGAACCTTTATAGGGTCATTGTGTCGTCTGTCCCTGTGTCAAGTTGAAATTAATATGGAATACTAAGCTCTATAGTCGCATATTACTGTAAAAAAAATTGTTTAACGCAATAAAAAGATACGGCCTGTCTAAGTATATTTTCATACAGAAAGTCTCACTCACTGTCTGACCATCAAAACCTATAGGGTTCTTCACTGTGATCTTCAATATTAAAACTTGGAAGCACGAAGGAAGGTCTTTTGGCACAAGTGAAAAATATATCGGAGAATCCTAAAATTGCATGTTTGTATGAACGTGTTAGTTTAAAAAAGTTCGTTTCGTTTCTTACAAAATCTCATGAATCTTTGTATATCAGTTTCGAGATTACTGACTACCTGCTAAATGTATAGCGTTATGTTATGGGTGTTCTCATAGACTATCAATACACCAATCTTCTATTGTAGTAGGGTCTACTTACATTATGTCGTTACATGTGGTGGTTCGGACTCTGTGTCAGTTATTACGATCGTTTTTATTTTTGTATATAATAAAATAATATCGGTTTCTAAGAATTACGTGATGATATATTTTTTTTAATATCGCAAGCTTATTTGATACAAAAAAACTATATTAAAATAAATAATTATAATAATCAAAAATTATAATATTAAAATTCGTGATTGACACTTGAAAAAACTTATCTGCAACATGTTACGGCGTGATAAACGGAGACCATCCCCACAAAAATTACTATGTATAAAATATAGTTATAAACAATGTTGTACGCAACTAGTCTTTTTTATAAGTATCGAATGAGTAAGTTTTGAGATCATGTTCCTACTTTCGAGAAGATAAACAAATCAATACACATTGAAGACTTTTGTCACTTAATAGTCATAGAATAAAGTCGTCGATATAGACACAATTCAACGTAATTTGATGGTAAGCCGGAACATGGTCTTAGAAAAAATATTTTTTATTATAAATTAAATCATTGACAGATAACACGTAACACTGGCAACATCGTTACACTTGAGTTCTAAACGATATTTTTAATAAAACGAAGAGAAAATATGTAAAAAAAATAATGCTTTTGTAAACTAAGCTGGTTATTTATTATGATAAGTAAATCTTCTAAAACTGGTATTTATGTTTTATTTCACTAGCAGGTCAGCTTTTTTTGTCTTTACTTTGGGGAAATATTCATGAACTTGTTCGGCCCAGGGATGGTGAACATGCTTATCGGACTCATCGGCTAAAATCACCTGGGTGGTTATCTTCGGCACCGAAGGGGGGTCGGGAATCTCGAGAACGAACCTGGATCTGGATCGGGATGGTAGTCATACTGCGCACCCTTTACGATATCCACTGGTGAAGACGAATTGGTGCTATATTATTTATTCGGACACCACATGGCTCGATTACATAATATTACAAGTGCGCTAGGCGATCGTGACGGCTGGCGGATGCGCGGGTGACTCGCATCATGTAATTTTCCGATTCATTCATTCAACTCCGCGCGCTGGTGTCCCTGCGCATGCACCTCATATTTCGCAAGCATTGTTTTTTGTGAGCCGTGAAGAAGCTTATATGCATGGAAAAGAAGAAATAAATAAGGTGGAAAAGATGGTGCGACAGTAAATTAACCTCTATATTCGGCAGTAAGTTACACAAACATATCAGAACATGTCTATGTAAATTATCCCAACATTTATTCCGCACGCTTTTTTCAATGTAATCTTCTATTTAGAAGAAGGGACGCGTAAGTGACAACTTTAAGTTAAAAACAACACATTTTTTTAAACATTTTATTAAATAGCATCTTGATTTTATTTTCAGCTTACAATAATCTGTCGGTGTTATGAAGCGAACAAATACTATATTATATTTATTTTTACTGGTAATGTGCAAGTGTAGCGAAAATCAGATTTTTATTTATTTTAAAAACTGTTTCCTTGAAAATTTAGATTACCTACATTATAACAATTATACACATTTCCCGTTACATGTTATATATACTTTTATTTGTAACAATGTACAAACTACAAACATTCAAATTGTTCTACATACGATACAAAAAATAAAACTAAATTATGGTGTTGTTGATATAGCAAGATATATATAATTATCGCTATAGCTGTATCTATATATTTACGCTTAATCCCTAACAGGGCGAACGGAAACGTATCAACACTTATGGCACTAGACTATGGCTAAATTTAACTACATCACAAAATGTATTTATTTGAGGTGACATTGTCTATTTGTGTAAATGATTGAAAAAATATGTATTGCCAAAACTATGAATTATATCACGCTTAACGTGGGGATTGAGCAGACATTTGTACCGGTGACTAGAATAGACAATGTGACCAGACATAAGTATTATTTTAATAGTTTATATGGCAACATGGAATGATGAAAATGGAATTAAAATTTAATTAAATTTTTAAAATATTCTAACTTTAAAATTAAACTAGAAGACGTGCCAATTAGTAATACTGAAGTTACACAATTTCAATTCCAACTAAATTCTTGCCTAAAAATGTACAATGACATGATTTAAAAATCTTTAAATATTTTGCACTTGAAATTAGCATATTGTTTAAATCAAATAACTACATAACCTTGTGTTACAGTTATATTTTATAACATGGCTACCTAACAAAATTTTCAACATCTGTCGCAATTGCAAAAACATGTGTGATACTGGCAACATCTACTTCTCACCAGGTTAGCCTTTAACCAATTATGTTGGCGCTGTCGTCTCGACAGACAGCTTTACCTCGGTCATCAATCGATCATCACGGAGTCACGGTTACCTTTTAGCGACGCCCCCATTAATATTTTAACGTCCTGACGATTATTATATTATACCAAAGATTTTAAATCGTTAGATAGGCCGTTATGAACAAAACCGTGGTATGCTATTTAGACGTATGCGCGTAGATTACTCACACAAGTTTATCGTAAAACTACACTCAGCGGCACGGAATGTGAACAAAGCGCAGTTTAGGGTCTCTAATCTAATAAAAAAATCTAGTCTAATCCTGACAATGAACTATCGTTGTATTCTATTATGCATTTATCTAAATATCACAAAAATTACCGGTATTAATTAAAATACAAGCATTAATTCAGTCGAATTACAAATATTAATGCCTTTATACTTGCAAGTATCACTAGTGAATACATTTCACTAACGCGCATGACGTCAAACTTTATATTATTTTCTTATTGAATGTAAGATAACTTTCTCAGACGGGTACTCGATCGTGTCTGGAGTCAAATTCACTCATTCAATCGGTTGAGTGATGACTATATGTATGTATGGTGAGGGCCTATCTAACGATTTAAATCATTGTATTATATTGTGATAAACCTGTTGTATTATGAATGTACTGAAGAACGCAACCAAAATCTGTCATTTACTATACTAAAATGGCGTAGTCCTACTTATATTTTACTATGGCAAACCTATTAAAATGAAGTCTTACTAGGAACATAACCTAAATATGATTCGTTTCCACTATTTCTTCATCTTTCTGTCTTCTTTTTTTTCCTTCCAAGTCGGCGTATATATCTTCTAGACTCCTCATTTTTGTCTCAGGTACGCAGAAGATTAGATAGAACACATTTGATAGGCAGATGAAGCTGAACATCCAGAAGGTGTAGTGGTAGCCTATCCAGGTATTTAGTGGCGCGAAGAGTTTGAGAAGTGCGAAGTCTGTGCCGAGGGATATTGCCATGATGAGTGTAGCTACTGTGCCTCGGAGCTGGATAAAAATAAAAATTCGTGATTATCTTTTTATTAAGTTGCTATGCTATTCGCTTTAGACATCATATCATCCGAAGGCAGTCCACTGCTGAGCAAAGGCCTCCCCCATAGACGTCCACAACGCTTCTACAGGCCACTCGCATCCAACGACTGCCAGCTACCTTTACCAGGTAGCCTGTCCATCACGACGATACCGAACAGTGTTCTACGAGGCGGCATCCCTCCTGGCGCGTTTTCCGCCTTTCGACATCCTAGCGGCGATGGATGCGTGAGTCTACGATCAGACACGCTCCCCTCTGCCAGAGCGGTGAAGACGCACCTTCAGGGGCGTTGGACAGGCTGAGGCGGCTAGCTCAGCGACGCGCACTTTGGAAGTGGCGTCACCGCCTGCGGATGCGATCAAGCGCATCGTCGTGGCCGTCCTGCCGCTCTTTGGAGCCTGGCTACGAAGAAGCGAGCGCGTCACTTACCGCCTGACGCAGGTGTTTACCGGGCTCGGTTGTTTCGGTGCGTACCTGCACAGGATAGGACGCGAGGCCACGGCACAATGCCACCATTGTGATAGCAACCAGGACACCGCACAGCACACACTCGAGGCGTGCCCTGCGTGGGCCGCCGAGCGGCGGATCCTGGTCGATCGGATCGGGCAAGATCTCTCTCTGCCAGCAGTAGTGTCGGCAGAGCTAGGCAGAGCAGGCTATGTTGGCAGAGCGCGAAAACTGGAATGCAGTGGTCTCCTTTTGTGAGAGCGTCATGCTCTAGAAGGAGACCGCAGAGCGGGATCGGGAGAGGGCTGACCCCGCTCGAAGAAGGAGACGGCGCCGGGGTAACAACCGCCCTGGCATCTAATTCCCACACGCCTGAAACCCCCTGCCGTTGCTGTGAGGCAGGGTACCTCTGGGTTCGCGAGTGCGTTGATTGGGGAATCTGCGTGCCCACACCGAGCGACCCAAGAGAAGACGGTAGCACGCATGTGGTTGGTTACGCGCTGCCGTGGGACGCTTTGGGGGATCCTTTACAATCCCCCTGGAGGGGTGACCGCTTTACAGTCACCATCTCCGAGATGTGCCTACGCCTATAGGCGTGGCACCAGTGGGCGGCTCTAGTGTGATCATACGAGCGTCACCTGCCTTAGGTGCCGAAGATGACCGCTCCAGTGGTTTTAGCCGGTAGGAGTCCGGCATACCCCTTCGCCCTTCCCCGGGGCGAAGGAAGTTCATGAAGAATTTACACTGGGCACCAATAAAAAAAAGGTCGCCTGTTCATCTCGTTGTACTCGGTGGTCCCACGCTACGTTTTTGGTTCGTGGTCTCCACTCGAGAACTTTTCTGGTTATACACCTAATATAGCGTTCATCACGAAATTTAACAGCAAGGTACATACGAGTATTGTATCTATCGATAGTAGGGCCGTTGATAAATAAGTTTCTAGGAAATAACTAACGCCATATGTCCCTTTTTATTTTACTAACCCGGTGAAAATACATCATGTATTTCCTCCACCCTCGGGAAGGGCGGAGGGGCATGCCAACTCCTACCGGCTAAAACCTCCGGGGCGGTCATCTTCAGCACTGAAGGGGGGCGGGCGCTAGGTCATCGATACAATCACACTAGAGCCACCCATTGATGCCACGCATATGATATGATGCCGGCATATCCCGGAGGGAATTATTATAAAGCGGTCACCCCCGCTAGCGGTGGGAAGGCGACTGTAAAAAGACCTTCCCCCAGGCATATCTCAGGGAGGATTGTAGATAATCCCCCAAAGCTTCGGCGGCACGTGGCCACGTGCACACCGCCGTCTTCCCGGGCGTCACTCGGTATGAACACGCAGATTCCAATGTGCGAACGAAGACAGGGGCTCAGGCGTGGCTCTCGCAGAAAGAGGCCTATATCCTACTCCCAGTTCGTCATGTCATTTAACAGCAAGTTCTACACGAGTATTGTACCTATCAATAGTAGGGACATTGATAAATACGTTTCCTGGATAACGTTGCGACCTATGGTGACCAGGCCAGATTTCTCATTTTAAGGGGCATCCGCATTCATAAAACGGTATTCAGTTCAGGGTTAAAATTTTCATTACATCACAGTAATGTTTGTCAATAAAATTGCCAAGCTTCTATAAAATCGGAGGTCTTACCTGGAAGTTGAACATCTCAGTCATAATGACGAACGGCAGGGGTTGCAGGCCGGAGGCATCAGCAAATATGCAGACACATAAGGCGACGATGGGCACCCAACCGGGCATCAGCACTCCGATGCTTTGCAGATAGAACCAGACGCCTAACAGGCACATACTGAACCCGGCTACCACGCTTGTTACTGCTAGAAGAGGCTGGAAACGAAGAATGATGATTAATTATGCATTTTTGGATATACAGCCATTTCTGTCACTTTTATTTTCTTAGATTTTATCTGTTGTTGCTTATCGCCTGGCTATCTACAATAGGTGCAGCCAAAAAACGCCACACCACCCAATGGGCCTCCCGAAGATCACTATAATGAACGGGGATATGGCCATAATCACTATGATTGGCAGGCCGATTAGTCATCGTAATATGTTGTTATTAGAAAATTGGTACTAAAAATAGACAAACAATCAGATCCTTTCCGTCAACGCAAAATTAACAATACAGATTTAAATCCTAAAATGGTTTTTGCACAACCCAAACTATGGGGCAGCCAAACGATGAGAAAGCAATGTTATGTGCTAAAACCTAGGAAGGGAAGGAGACAAGACAACAATTTTTCCATAACTCAAAAGTAAGCTCAGCTGTTTTCTTTAAGCCTTTCAGAAGTCAAGCCATAATATAATTAGGTCGGTAGGTACACATAGCTCCCCTCCGTGATGTGCCTTAAGGCGTGGCACCAATGGGCGGCTCTAGTGTGATCTTAGGAGGACCTGGAGCCCCCCTTCGGTGCCGAAGATGACCGCTTCAGTGGTTTTAGCCGGTAGGAGTCTGGCATACCCCTTAGCCCTTCCCCGGGGTGAAGGAAGTTCCATGTAGAATTTCCACTGGACATCAATAAAAAAAAGGTACACATAGCTACACATCAAGCTATACTAAACCAGTATACGCTGATCTCTCATCATACCGAAAGCCTATACAATGCAAGATCAGCTTATACTGGATTCATATAGTTTGATGTGTAGCCGTGTGTACCTTATATTTATTCCATGCACCTACTTAACAATATTACAAGCAAAAGTGAATCACATACTGACGTGAGTAAAAAACCCGACAAATAACAGGGTGATTAACAAAATTATAAGTTATACCCATATCGTGCCAGGCTCTGACATAACGCGTTAGAGAATCGTCTTCAGTAATTAGGTGCAATTGCAATAGCATAGCGGCGTTTTCCACTAGAATAGAAGAGACTAGTATAGAATAATTTATTCAGCAGTGCGTTCCCATCCTATGTACACTTTTGCACGCCTTACAAAACAACGGAAGGCATTTCACTACATGACAATCGAAGAAATGCCGAAAAGGTTAGGTATTTCTTGGGTAATTAGTCATTTTTTATTTTAGTATTTTATTTAAAAAGTTCTTTACAAGGTATTTCACTATCTCAACATCTTCATTTCAGCCGAAGAATGTTCACTGCTGGACACAGGCATCCCCCAAAGATTGCCACAACGACCGGTCTCGATGTGTTGTTTACTTATTGAGGGATTTTGCTATAATCGCTACGCTTGACAGGCGGGTTGGCCAGTTGAGTTGTTAATGTAAGGACGCTGCTGCCCACCCTCCGGCTAATCTCATAGTCGCCTTTTATGTCACCGACTGGATGAGATGGGTTGGTGCAATTCATAACAGGCACCACACTGTACGGTAATTAAAACCAACAAGGTATTTAAAACATTGGTAATTCAACATCTATACTTTAACAAACCAATGGACAAGCAGTGGACGCTTTGTTGTTGATACTCGATACCCGTGGTTGATACGGTACGATAAATTGATAAAAAATAAATATAGCAGATATACAATACAAATACAAGTACTTCAGACTTCGGTCAAAATACTTCAGATATATTTGGCTTCCAGCGAAGCCACATGTGTGGGAAATAACTAACGCCATATGTCCCTTTTTTATTTTACTAACGCGGTGGGAATACATCATGTACTTCCTCCACCCTAGGGAAGAGTGGAGGGGCATGCCGGACTCCTACCGGCTAAAACCACCGGAGTGGTCATTTTCAGCATGGAAGGGGGGCGCCAGGTCCTCGATACAATCACACTAGAGCCACCCATTGGTGCCACGCCTTTAGGCATATCTCGAAGGGAATGAATGTAGAGCGTTCACTCGCGGTGGGAAGGCGACTGTAAAAAAGCCAGGCATATCTCAGGGAGTATTGTAGATAATCCACTGAAGGCTCGCTGTGCACTGTACTGCGCACATGGCGGCACGTTACCACGTGCACACCGCCGTCTTCCCGGACTCCTATTCCTTCCTATCCTAATTTATTTCTAACTAGCTGGGACCCGCGGTTTCACCCGCATTTAATTTAAAAGAAATTTAGAGTACTTCGACATAGACACTTGACATAGAATATATATATTGGATTTCAAAGGTTTTATTTTTTTACGCGAAACCCGAATAATTTTTCTAAAATAAAAGTAGCCTAAGTTATTCCTTATAACATCAGCTATCTGCCAGTGAAGGTCCCGTCAAAATCGATCAAGCCGTTTCGGAGATTACCCGGAACAAACAGACAGACAGACAGACGGACAGACAGACAAAAAATTTAAAAATATATATTTTGTTTTATGTAACGTACGTACTTTCATATGCATTTAGTAAAAAGCTGTTATTTTGACATTACAAACAGACACTTCAATTTTATATATTTGTATAGATGTTTGTATTTTATTTATTTAATACTTTATGCACAAATTTTGTACAGAGGCGGACTTAATGCCATTAGGCATTCTCTACCAGTCGACCTTAGGGTGATGCAGAGACAAAACATGGTAGGGCATAAACTGTGACTGTAATCAGTTATTAACAAACGGATAATTATATGAGTAATCGCAAAGCTTTTTAAACTATAACATAATAAAAGTAGATACTAAAATATAACTACATACAATATATATACAATAATAAATACATACACAATAATAATACATACATTCATATAATAAGAAAGATCAACGTTGAGATGATTCTGCCAAAGAATTGAGAAAGTACTTTCGCAATTTACTTTTAAAGGAGTAGCGATTGGTGGCCATCCTAATTTCCAGAAGTAGTGCATTCCACAGAAGAATAGATTGCACAAAGAAAGAAGAGTGCATAAAGTCAGAGCGGTGAGAGGGGCATTGCAGGAGACGATTATATGAAGAACGAAGATTTCTGTCATGATTTGAGCATATATAAGGAAATTGAGAAGTAAGGTAAGTAGGAGAAGTCGGAGAATCAAGAAAGGAGAACAAGGTAGTCAATGCTCTTTGCTCTCTACGTTTCTGGATAGGTAACCATTTCAGAAGGGTTCGGTAGGTCGACACATGGTCAAACTTACGCAGATTGAAAACGAATCGAATGCAGTTATTCAGAAGGCGGTCAAGTTTGTTGAGCAGATCTGCATTCAGGTCATAATAACACACATCACCATAGTCAATCATGGGTAAAATTAAAGCCTGCACAAGCATTGCCTTCACATTGGATGGGAGTAAATTTTTTAAGCGATACAGAGACCGTAACGTTCCTGTTACTTTTTGGCTTACCTTGGTAACCTGTGTTTGCCATTTTAGAGTGGTGTCCATGTGCAAGCCTAAGTTTTTAACATAAGAGCTGAGAGGGATGTTCATACCATTAAACGCAATCGATGGCAAAGTTGAAGTCTCCCCTTTGCTAATAGTACGGTTGCTTCCAAAAAGTATAGCTTGGCACTTAACAGGGTTCACTGCCACTCCGAATCTATCGGACCAATTTTTTACAGTTACCAAGTCACGGTTCAATTTTTCGATTGCATCAGGTATACCTTCGATTTTTGCTTGCCAATATAATTGTAGGTCATCGGCATAGAGATGATACGCACACTGAAGTTCAGGAGTTATGAAGTTAATAAAAATTGCGAACAATTTATTTAAAATATGTTAAAAGTTCACCTTAAGCAGCTGTAGGTTTATAAAGATTACTGTTAATTAAAATAAAAGATCTGATTGTTGAGACTTGATTACAATATCACTATTAAAAAATACGTGTTTCTGAATTCAATCTTGGATTTTGATCCTATCTTATTCGTAGTTGCTGTCAAAATTTAATGTCCATATTTCTTTCATGGGATACAGTATTAAATTTTATAATAAAATACCGGAACTAGTTTTACCATTGCAACAAAATGAATTTAAATATTGTAAATTATACTCTATGCACACAGGCATCATTATTATAAATTAGAGGGTTATCTAATAGATGAAAATGTTTGGCAGAGTGCTAGTCCAGCTCTGCAAGACTATAAGTGATGTATGTGTGTATTATTTTGTGATATCAATTGTTACTGAAATACAATAACAATTGACATTACAAGTGATATTTGTTTTAAATTTGTATAATTTGTATTTCTTTTTGGCATTACTTCTAATTAATGGTTACATCTGAAATTTATTACTACATAATTTAATTGTCTCTCTATTACACGGGTTTATATCCCCTGTAAGGGGGAACCCGGTCTTTTGATAGGCTTACGCGGGGACATGGTTCCAACACGCAGAGGCCCTTCAGAGAATTTAGATCTAAAATGTAATGGGCACTAACCGGGAACTCTCCATGGCCACACTATGAAATGCGGCTCGGATTGTCCCCGGAGGTGTAAAACTATTGTATAAGATGGAAACTACAATTATTAGGTCTATTGTAATGGGTGCTAAATGGATAATATACTTCTAAAAACCTGAAAAAACGGCGTCTGCCTTTCAACGTTTATAGTGAAGTTCTGTGGCAGACGGTGACTCGCCACTCACAAGATGGGCCCCCTAAATGGCCACCACTACAGGCGACAAGGCGCAACACCGGTGTGAGCGGCTAGGGGTGTAGAGAGGTGCGGCACCGGTTTCACCATCGCGCGTCTCGAAGACTCGGAGCGGGTTTCCCCGTTATTACGCCATTAGACACTTCCACCCCCGAGCATATAGCTCTGGCGGCCACCCTCTGATCGGCCAACTAAGGCAAGCCAGAGTTGAAAATCCTACGGGCACTCATGGGGTACCACTCCAGCCAACCAATAAAGGTAAGCCGGAGACGAGACCCTGACCGACTCTCTGGAGCATTCAGGTACGCAGTGTCGCCACTCACATTCAGCTCGCCACAAACTGCTCTGCGTTCTGTAAGCTACTTAATATACTTTTTTTTTTCTTATGATATACTTTTTTTTAAATTATTATTTATTATTATTGTGAATGCGAGTGTGATGTTGCTATTTGAGTCAGATTTTACGTTAGTTATAGATTGCATATATCTACACTACTCTAAATGAAGATAATAAAGATGAATGAATATGTAGGTATATGCAAGTAAAATTTAGGTATGTATCATTATTAGACATTATGACGAATGGAATGTGATGGACGGTGATGACATATGGAATAAAGACGTGGTCCTCATAAGAAAGCTATGGAGAGAGCTAGAATTATGCTTGGTATTTTTGGTATCGAATCAGAAATGAGGAGATCCGCCTACAACGTTAGTTATAGATTGCATATATCTACACTACTCTCACATATTGCCATAAAAACAATGTATTCGTTGCATTTGTTAAAATTTAAAAAATAACCGTGAGGTTGAAATCTAGTGAAATGCCCTCCGTCGTTTCAATATAGCGTGTAAAAGTGCCTGCTACGGCCTGAGTAGTGAATAAACGATTCTATTCTATTCTAATAAAAAAGATTTCGCTGAAAATACGCACTTGTTTTCTAAGGCTCAAACTTATGCTAAGCTCGCAAAGAAAAGCGGACTGTAGATAAATAATGAAAGGCCTCAAAGGGCACTTTAAAATATATTAAAGACGATTTTGATTCATAAGTAGGTATAATGTGGAAGTTTGGTTTCGTAAGTAGGTAATTCTGCAATTCAACTTTCGAACAAGGAACCATCAAAATGTTTCAATGGCCAACTTTTTGATTTAGGTGAGATGAATTTCGTCGGAGAAATAATTATCATGGTAATTTATGTGGTATTTATGTTCTCATTATTATTAGTACATCGCTCCCCTTCGCTTGGCTGTTAAAGTCGTCTAGGAAGGCATCTTTAGAGAGAGGACATCAACCTCCTTGTGCAGTTAATATAGGTATGCCATAAATGTTAGAACGCCAACAGGGACATTTGGAAAAGGAATAGGGTTCTCATCATCATCATATCAGCCATTTATGTGTCCACTGCTGAACAAAGACCTCCTCCATAGATTTCCATAACTGTGTCGTCATTTTGGGGGGTATTTGCCAATACACACCATGCTTGGCAGGCGGGTTGATGAGCGCAGCATGGCTACTTTTCCACAGAAGGGACTCTCCATTATTTATTTTTATATTATTGAAACGTTAATCTTAGAAACTAGTTAAAATAATAGACTATTTTACATTTCAAACTCGCAACTTGTAATTCTTTGGGCATGTTTCAAGGCGGGAGCACGGCTCGATAGAACTTCTTGTCGTGCAAGGTAAAGTGAGCACCAGAGCACATGTAAGGTCACCCATGCGATGCCTCTTGAATGAGTGCAGCAGAATATGTTCTAACAGAGAGAGATGGCGACATACCGAGGGGCGAGCTACATCTGCTCCTAATAGTTCTACATGACAAGAGCGAAACGACAAAGAAGAAGAATTTCCTTACTAGGCTTACTCCTCGTACCATGAGGAGCGGCCTGCAGGCGACGAACTAGGGGCGGTCCGTCGCTCGAACAGAAACAGGCCCGAGATGGTGGCGTGTGTGTTCCGCGCGCACCACTTTGTAGGAGAGGTGCAGTCAACAAGGTCGCACAGAGAAGGGGCCCGTCAAACAGTGACGAGCCGATACCTGCCGGGGGTGCGGTCTAATGCAGACAAAGCGTACACCTCTCCCTCGGCTAGAGCTAAGAGGAAGGACACCGTCGGGTTTGAGCCGGTTTGAGTCCGGTATGCCCTCCGCCCTTCCCAAGGCGGAGGAAGTCCATGAGGATTTCGCCACGATAAAAAAAAGTCTTACTCCTCGTCCTCAGTGCCACAATTGATAGCCATTCCTATATTTCGGAAGATTTTTAAGTAACTCCTTTTAACCTCAACTACTTTTTATCTGCAGGGCTAGTCCTGGGGACCAGGCGAGAGGCATGACTTGCTTTTCCGGTCACAATGTTGCATGTGTGTGTAAAACCGGAGCATAGACAGCAGTGTCCTTTGAGTACATTAATTATTACAACTTGGCTACGATCGCCAACTGAGATTGTAGCAAAACCCCCCAATGAGCGCACAACTTAAAACCAGACCGGTCATAATGGCGATCTTTGGGGCAGGCATATGTCCAGCAGTGGATTTTTACAGCGGATTATAAAAGCGGTTGTGTCGCAATAAGCGCATTTGAAAAAATACGTGTGTGAAATTATTACACATGGCATAGCGCGTAAGGGCCTAGATTAATTTAGTTGCAGATTCCATGACCCTTATCTCCTCAGATTCATTTGCCTAGGACACACCAAGCTTCATTGGCTGGTTTATTCCAGTAGTCGCTATTGTAGATCTTGGCGTTCTAGTGGATGCACGCGGCGGGCTGGTCCCAAAATCAATCGAGACTAATGGCTAGCGGTGTCTTCGAGACATTGTTGGAGGTTCGAGGCATATTCATTAGTTGATTAGAGCTTGTAAATGGGCTGGCTCGACTGCAGAAAGACCACGCCACCAAAGAATATTGACGTGAAATATCTACGAACATTGCTGTTAAATTTGACATTGTTTGTTTCGTACGGTGAGTGACGAATATCGACAGCTCAACCCACAAAGATGGCAGACATAGGAGATGGGGCGTTCAAGAGAAAAG
Source organism: Diloba caeruleocephala (assembly GCA_947459985.1). NCBI lineage: Eukaryota > Metazoa > Arthropoda > Insecta > Lepidoptera > Noctuidae > Diloba > Diloba caeruleocephala. The sequence goes on along the minus strand of OX381627.1, from coordinate 4,251,340 downwards.
CGTATGTCTCCCTAAAGGTCGGCACACATCAGCGATTCCCTTAGTGTTGCGTATGTTTATGGGGGCTGTGATTGCTTAGGAAATCCGGAGTCAGTCAATTATTTTTATCTATACCAATAAATAAAATTGAAGTGTCTGTTTGTAATGTCAAAATAACAGCATTTTACTAAATGCATATGAAAGTATATACGGTACCTACAACAAAAAACAATGTGAATTTTTTTTGTCTGTCTGTTTATTTCCACTAATCTCCGAAATGGCTGAACCGATTCCTACGGGACTTTCACTGGCAGATAACTGATGGTATAAGGAATAACTAAGGCACCTTTTATTTTAGAAATAATTAGGGTACCCATATTATTTTTCTAAAATAAAAGTAGCACAAGAAAATTAAAACCCATGAAATCCAATATATATATACATACTCTATGTCAAGTGTCTATGACGAAGTACTCAAAATTATTTCTTTTAAATTAAGCGGCGGGTGAAACCACGGGTCCCAGCTAGTTTAAAATAAACTGATAAAAAACATCTTTATAAAAATCGATTTATCTTACCTTTCTACCCACCCTGTCGACGAGCTGACATGCCAAAAATGAGCCAATAATCTGGACAGCAGCGAGCAATATCGATTGCTTGTTCGGTGTCAAGGCGATACTGCTGCCAGGTTCCTTCCCGGCTGCCGTGAAGATGTGGCTGGCGTAGACCAGGACTGCAATGCAACCGCAGAACTCCCTAGTGAGGTTCACTATCAGAGCCACCCAGAAGGCTTTCACAGATGTTTTGTCCGAAACTGTGGAAGAAAACAGCTGTTTAGTTTAGGTTCCAACCTGAAGATGATCCAGGCAGCTGATACAGACTGGACGCAAAAGGATGTGAAGCGGTGTTTTGGCGGATTCTGATCGATCGGATCAGCCAAGATTTCTCTCTCTCGGCAGTGGTGTCAGCCATGCTGGCAGAGCATGAAAATTGAAGCGCAGTGGTTTCCTGTGTTATGACCATAGAACTGGATTAGGAGTGGGCCGATCCACTCACAGAAGGAGAAAACGGCACCGGGGTAACAACCACCCCGGCACCCGTGGCCAACACTCCTGCACCCCCTGTCTATCATATACGGCGGGGGATCCCGGGGGTTACTGGCGCGCACATTGGCAATCTGCGTGCTCATACCGAGCGATTACCAGGACAACGGGGTGGCGCGCACGTAGGACATTCTGTGCCTCCTTGTGTGCACACAGCGCACAGCGAGGCTTCGGGGGATCAACTACAATCCCCCCGTAAAAATAAAATTATAATAAAAGAACGTGTTTTGAGCAACTTCTGAAAGTCGAATCCAGCAAAACACCCAGAGTTCATGCAGAGCTATATATTAAGCAGAGAGATAGAGGCAGTGTGCTAACGTTTAAAAACGTAAGAATTAGAATAACGGAAAATAATATAAGTACCAAAAAAACCGGACTGTGCGAGTTGTACTGTTGGAGAAGGTTCCGTACGATGAAAGTGTTTTGTTTAGGTACACACAACGACGCATCAACCTTTTTTTTTTTATTGGTGTCCAGTGGAAATTCTACATGGAACTTCCTTCACCCCGGGGAAGGGCGAAGGGGTATGCCGGACTCCTACCGGCTAAAACCACTAGAGCGGTCATCTTCGGCACCGAAGGGGGGCTCCAGGTCCTCGTCCGACGCATCAACCTAGGCTGCTTGGACTTTGAACTATTAGAAGTTGAACGCTGCGATTCGTGCGAGATGGTGTAGTAATTTTTGTCGTTCCGTCGCACTCTTTTACATACTCGAATATTCGGCTACATATCAAGCTATACAAAACCTGTTTATTTTGAGCGCGCGGCACACACCACCATTCAATGCTCTATCCATATTATACATATAGATACGTATCATATATGTACATATTTTGTATTATACAAATACTTGCACTGTAAATAATTAGTTAAAAATATTTTGTTATCCCTGTTTTTAAGTCCAATGTTTTAGGTATATCTTCGTATCCCATGACTATTTTAGTATTTATATCGCCAAATAAACTAATAACAATCCAATAAAAGCTATACTGTATAATGTATGTAAATTGAAGGTTACTTTTTGACAAAAACATTAAAGCTAATGTCGAATGCAAGTTCATAATACCGTATTGCCAGACAAATTCCAGGCAGAAGTCACCCTAGTGTCACGTGACCGCTGACTGGCTGGTATTAAGAGTTTATAGTACGAAATAACAAGGCAGTTCAGTTTACGGTGTAAACTGCCTGGAAATGAGAGTTCGTAATAAGGCCCCAGTGCGGCAATCTGAATTGTTGAGTGTGGCCCCGAATTCAAGAGCGACGCGGAGAAGCATGGCATTTTACGTTGTATAGATTACGGTAAATCACAGTTTCAAATATATAACCACTAATTGAGATTCTTGAAAACTATAGGCCCGATTTACTTAATCGAGGAACCACTGTACAGATCCAGAAACTTTTCATGAGAGTTGTGAAAATAGGAACAAACGACGTAATTAACACGCTTTTATTAGCTTCACCTGTATGTATGTATGTATGTTTGTTTGTAACCGACTCCTTTGAGCTCGATTTTGCCCTACTTTGAACGATCAGATTTGATTCAAACTTTGCACACCTGTCAAAGGTCGATGACAATGCAATAATCCGATCAAAATATCCGATTATCCTAATTAGATTCGCCAGGATTAATTAATTTCTTTCCGCATCCTTTGCATGCGAGTAAGAGAGACAGAGCTAGTGCGCGAACTACGCATGCATGCAGTTCCAGACTTGCTCTTTCGGGCACTCAGTTCAGCACAACCTAGCGTGTTTTTTTAGTTTTTTTAAACTATTATTTTTTTACTATTCCAACAGATAAGTTATATTATCAAAAATTTAATAACTTTTACTACTGTAATAATCAATACATATTATTAAGTCTGAAGTAACATTAGGTGATTGTGTATATTGTTTTAAACGAGACTGATTGTTCGTGGGGTTTATCCAATTTAACTTTCAAAAAGTTTGTCGATCTGTACAGAGTTCTATGCTACGATAACTATAGATACCTATTAACAGTTTTGTGAAAATAAATGCGACATTGTCCGGAAGGGTTGTGTAACGGGTCAATGTCCCCAATTTATTATTACGGAAAACGTAACGTCGTTCGCTAGAATTCAAATGAATTGCTTCAAACGAAAGTCTTCAAATGAAGGTGTTTCCATTCCAGCAAATTTAATTTTCTTGAAAGATATTTCAGCCTGTAAATTATTATCTAAAATACAAAACAGCAGATTTTTGTTTTTAGTCTGAGACTTAAAATATCTATTCGGAATATAAATTGAGAATTCGGATAAAATAAAATAAATATTAGGTCTGAAACCTATGAAATTGCCATTTTGTACGAAATAAATAGTATAGTATTTTTTTATCAAAGTAGTCACCCATGCAATCGTTACGAAGAAACTAGATGGACGGTAGGCGACAAACTCTTCAAAAGCATTTTGTACTGCCTCACGCGTATTGATTTTTTCTCCCGCCAAAATGTTATCAGAATTCTGGAAAAAGTCTGTAGGTGCAAGGTCTGGTGCTCTAGTGTGATCTTACGAGGACCTGGAGCCCCCCTTCGGTGCCGAAGATGACCGCTCCAGTGGTTTTAGCCGGTAGGAGTCCGGCATACCCCTTCACCTTTCCCCGGGGTGAAGGAAGTTCCATGTAGAAATTCCACTGGACATCAATAAAAAATAAAAAAGGTGCAAGGTCTGGTGAGTACAGCGGATGAACGGAGAGCTTCCAACCGCAGCTCCTGTAGCTTCGAAACCGTCTGTTGTGCAGTATGGGGTCGCGCGTTGTCGTGCAGGAGCAACCGGGACGAGCTATGATCAAAGCTGGTTGCAGATGTGCGAGCTTCTCCATCATAGTGTGTTCTTCATAATTCATATCTGCAGTAATCCTCATCCCGTTTGGTAAGAAGCTGTGATGAATAATACCAGCACTAGACCACCAAACAGTGACCATCATTTTTCTAGGGGTCATTTTTCATTTAGGGGATTGATTAGGTGCTGAAATAGGATGTAACCATGCTGGCAGAGCATGAAAATTGAAGCGCAGTGATTCCTGTGTTATGACCATAGAACTGGATTAGGAGTGGGCCGATCCACTCACAGAAGGAAAAAACGGCACCGGGGTAACAACCACCCCGGCACCCGTGGCCAACACTCCTGCACCCCCTGTCTATCATATACGGCGGGGGATCTCGGGGGTTACTGGCGCGCACATTGGCAATCTGCGTGCTCATACCGAGCGATTACCAGGACAACGGGGTGGCGCGCACGTAGGACATACTGTGCCTCCTTGTATGCACACAGCGCACAGCGAGGCTTCGGAGGATCAACTGCAATCCCCCCGTAAAAATAAAATTATAATAAAAGAACGTGTTTTGAGCAACTTTTGTTGTCATTTTTCATTTAGGGGATTGATTAGGTGCTGAAATAGGATGTAACCAACTTGCTGAGCGCTTGCGATTGTCAAACAGAATCCATTTTTCGTCGCAGGTAACAGGTACGCCCCTGTTTTTGTGTCTGTTGAGAAGCGCAATGCAGGCGTCGACGCGCACAATGCGCTAATGATCGTTAAGTTTGTGGGGCACCCACAATGTTAAGGTTTTTTACCTTGCCAATTTGACGCAAATGAATTATTTTGATGCTAAAGTCGAAAGCTCCTGCTAATTCAGCCGTAGATTGAGTAGCCGTAGATAGAGTATGAGCTTCCACAATCGCCTTTAATTCGTCATTGTCGACCAAAGGTTTCGGACGACCACGGGGCTCATTTTGCAGATCGAAATTTCCAATATGGAAGCAGACAACCAATAACGATTTGTGCGTTCGTTTGTAGTGTTCGCTCCGTAAACGTCGTTGATCGCGCTTGTGCCGCATTGCTGCCACGATGTTACTCATATTCCATAATTACTAAAATTTTCATCGTATCCCTGACGACGAAAAAGATTCAAACCTGATGATAATCTTACACTAATCAATACACCTAAGACTAATTTTTAAATAATGAAAACCATGAACTAATAAAATAAAATAAAATAAATTTGAAATTAGAATTCATAGCCAAATAACAAATATAAAGAAAAGTAAGATGCAAATGGCGGGATTTTTTGGGTTCCGAACGTCCGAAGGAAAAAACGGCGGAATCCTTCTAGGATCACTCGTGTGTCTGTCTGTCTATCCGCCGGTCACAGCCAATTTGCTCCGAATCTACTGGACCAATGAAGTTGAAATTTGGTACACATATGGATTTCTGCGACCCTAATACGTACGTAACGTAAATAAATTTAATTTAATTTTGAATATGGGGATCACTTTTGGGGGAAATATAGAAAATATAATTATCTATGCAGACCTAATTATATTTCAGGAATATTAGGCCTCTTTTCGAATATTTCTGAAACTATTCGAATGTTAAGTAATTATAAACCATATTATTTAGGCGTTCAATTCGTTAAAGAGAGACTAAGTAATGCCCGGTTTCTAGAACCAATTACCGGTTTTATATTTGCCCGACCCGAGAATCAAATCAACAGCCTTACGAGCGGCAGCCAAGCTTATAACCAAGAGTCCAATAAATTCAATTGACAAAGAAGTACCTACAAATAAACAGCCACAGAAAATACATCTGCGGTTGTTAAAAAAGCAATTATAAGTACCAGGAACACATGAACATAAGGCGATTGACACCGCCTGAATGTTTAACCCCAAACAAAACGTTACCAATTGACTTTTGACATATGCAAACTGTCAGAAACGAATTAAATGTATGACAGAATTGAAAATGATGATTGCCGGTCAAATATCAAGGACATTTTACTCACCATGCTTTTTATAAAGAGGTCGAATATCATCAATTGATGTCGGACTAATAAATAAGCGTGAGTATTATCATGTTTGTTGTTTGCGATGGTTTGGTGTCATCGGTTTGTCGAGTTGTTTCCGGCAACAACAAGCTAACTCTCATCTTTCGTGGTACCAACCACTAATTGCCAGTGGCCAATGCCAGCTGCCCTACCCCCTGGACAGACCGATTATGCCATACATTTTTTTGACGAGGGATACCTCTTGGACTTCCTCCGCCTTGGGATGGGCGGAGGGGCATGCCGGACTCTTACCGGCTTAAACCCCACGCTGTCCTTCCACTTACCTCTAGAGTGAGGTAAATGGACCTCTAGGTGCACGCTTTGTCTGCATTAGACCGCGCCCCCGGCAGGTATAGGCCCGTCACCGGCCCCGTCTCAGTGCGACCTGGCTGGCCGCACCTATCTTCAGAGAGGCGCTCACAGAATACACGCGCCAAAACTCGGGCCTGAATCTTTTAGGGCGACCGGACTGCCCTTGGTTCGTCGCCCACAGGCCTGATCTCCTGGAATGTACTGGATTCTGTTGAATTACTTGGTGTGCAGGGATCTCTAATTATCCGGCTATCCACCAAGTATAAAGATATACACACTTATTGCAAAGCACATATAAATTTATGCCAAGTCATTGGTACAAAAAATCGAGTGCGTCTGCCAACATTATTGGCAATCCAGTACAGGTTGTTAATGCTATGCAAACAATCCACGCAAAATCATTTAAGATAATAGTAATATATAATCAATACAATAGCTTATAGCGGAACTCATAATTGGCCCTTGAGATGAAAAGAAAAAGATGATGGCGTTTTCGAAGATTTGCTTAAACTAAAAGTTGATTAGGGTAATTACATTTTGAAGATCAAATCTGCAAAAAAGATAAAACCTGGAAAAAAGGTAAAACCACCACAAACGCAAAGTAGGTATATAATATTAGTGTTTTTATATGTATATGCTTTGCAAGGAGGAGTCTTTTGATCGGCTTACGCGGGATCGGGAGAAGGCCAGTCGCGCTCCGAGAAGAACACGGCGCGGGTGCTGGGGCTTTTGGAGACATGTACAGAGGTAGATGTCTCCAAAAATACATTGAGATTATAAATGTATTATATATATATATATATTAATCAAATTAATATAATTAATGTAATCAAAATTAAATTAGTTAATTATGTTAAAGCTGCAAGTACCTACAGTATTTTCGCTGAAAAATCTGCTGATATATCATACATAGGAACAGCTATCATATTAAATGTTAGGACCATCGGGTCAAAAAGAATAGATGCCTGAACTATATCTGCTGAATTTAATACATTTCGTTCTATATAGATGTAGACAAATGCGTAAAAGAGGGCTACGACGGATGTGCTACGATGGCGGGAAAACTAGTATCTAGTATCCAAAGAATATTGATAGAAATAGATACCTATACAATATGAAGTATTTATATTTTCACTGCGCCTGCGACAAATTGAAACTTATTATAAACTTCTTAAACAATGTTTCTGAGATCCACACCACCATTGGAACTGTCAAAGATACGATGAATTTTATAGGAGATCAATCAAAATTTTACGGCCTACTAAGAATCCAATTACCGTGAGTTGTTCTCATCTCACTGTTGTGGCGGTCCCATAAATATAAGATTATTTCAATGTTTAAGAAGCAGATCATTGAAATTGTCGAAAGTCTGGAAAAGCTTTCACTAGAAAGAAATTTCGGGACAAGAAGAGTACATTTTCAATTGTTGTCTACTATGAAACATATTTATATGGGCTTAACCAAGCGTGCAGAGCACATTTAAACATTACCACTTGTGTGTAGTTGCAGAAGACAGGCGTTCTGTTGAAGTAGCGACCAAGAAGCTATTAAATTCGGCTAAAGAAATTGCTGAAGTTTTGAACCCTGAGCTGGGTCTTCTACGAGCTGCAGGTTGATACAGGGCGAATCATCCAGCTGCTTCTGCATTAGGCAAGCCTTTACGCCGCTTGCTTTACCCCATTTATTATCCTTATTGGAAAAAAAAGGTTCAGCCAAGAACAATCGCCCGCCTTTGGTCTATCGTGGATATGTGAAACCTGCTCAAATAACAAAAATAAAAGCTCAGATTATAATATCGTATGAAAGGTGCCTCAAATTTTTTATGAATTAGGGAAATACATTGTAAGTGGCAGATTTTCTTGATTTACAAGAAGGAAAAAAAAGAAACGTATGTTTTCGAAGCTGAACATTTATATTCAAACGTTAAAATAGCCCTACCAATTTTATTTGCAATGCCTTGTTCAACAGCTACCATTGAAAGGTAATTAAGTATACTCAGATGCGTCAAAACTTGGACATAAAAAACTTGTAAATAGTTTGGTTGATGATTTAAAGAAATTCGTTATTAAAATTATTTTTTCAAATAAACATTAGTATTTCTGTACCTTATCTAGTAGACGTACATTTCCATTCAAGTTGATTATTAATTATTACAGTAAATTTCTGATTCGGCTCAACCTTTTTACCCCAGTAGATGCGCGCATGCATCGTCCAACGCCCCTGCGGAGAGGGGCGAAGGGTATTTACTGGCTAAAACAATTTAGGTGGTTAGCTTCAACACTGAAGGGCTCCGAAACTTATTGTTATCCCGCCTAAATGCACATCTCAAAAGAAATTATTGTAGGTCACCCCTCTATCGGATCGGGCAAGATCTCTCTCTGCCAGCAGTAGTGTCGGCTATGTTGGCAGAGCACGAAAACTGGAATGCAGTGGTCTCCTTCTGTGAGAGAGTCATGCTCCAGAAGGAGACCGCAGAGCGGGATCGGGAGAGGGCCGATCCCGCTCGAAGAAGGAGGAGACGGCGCCGGGGTAACAACCGCCCTGGCGCCTAATTCCCACACGCCTGAAACCCCCTGCCATTGCTGCGAGGCAGGGGACCTCTGGGTTCGCGGATGCGTAGATTGGGGAATCTGCGTGCCCACACCAAGCGACCCAAGAGAAGACGGTAGCACGCATGTGGTCACGCGCTGCCGTGGGACGCTTTGGGGGATCCTTTACAATCCCTCCGGGGGGGTGACCACTTTACAGTCACCCTCTCCGAGATGTGCCTATAGGCGTGGCACCAGTGGGCGGCTCTGGTGTGATCATACGAGGACCTGGAGCCTCCCTGAGGTGCCGAAGATGACCGCTCCAGTGGTTTTAGCCGGTAGGAGTCCGGCATACCCCTTCGTCCTTCCCCGGGGCGAAGGAAGTTCATGATGAATTTCCACTGGGCACCAATAAAAAAAAAGGTCACCCCTCTAGCTGAGGAAAAGCGACTGTGAAGAGGCAGTCCGCTAGCGTCAGCCTGGCGGGATTGTGAAGAATTCCTCCAGACCATCACAGTGTACTGTGCTGTGCACACGGCGGCTTGTGCCCACGTGCGTGAAGCGTGCACAGCACACAGCGAGGCTTCGAGGGGTGCGGTGGAGTTGTTAACTCGGCGATTTTTGCCTATATCTACAGATAGAGAGGGTCTTAAACTTTAAGAAGTTTTGTTTATGCCCTAGACATGTAATTCTAATTTGGGCCATTGTTTAATATATATAAAGTAAGCGGCATTGTTCGGCACAATCCGATTGTTTCGATTTCCCAGATCGCGAACAAAAAGCGTTCAGAATCCCTATATTATCTTATTTTATTAACCATTGGTCTGCCCAGCTAACACAGAGACTTGTTTTAGCCTCATGATTTTTTTTATACAGTAAAATAATTGATAAAAAAATACTCACACAACAGTTTAGGAGAGAACTTGGGTTCGCTGGTCGTCTGCTCAATGATCAGCCTGTCTACTTCTTCAGAGATGGACTTGTCGTCCACCGGCACAGAACGAAGCCAAGCCAGCACCTTTGCCGTTTCCTAAAACATAACGATTCTCTTTTAAATGCCTACCCGCAAACGTTGGTGCCGATACGTGCCGATACCTGGCTATTAATGCCGATATGTGCCAGGAAGGGTGATCATGTTAGTTAGCAGTACAGTAGCACTGGCCACCTGACACTGGTTTTCAGCTGCAACCCACATAGGGGCAATATACATTACAGGACCAATCAGTGTCTAGGTTAGGTCTCTCCGAGATGTGCCTTTAGGCGTGGCACCAGCCACCCGCCTCTAGTGTGAATATACGAGGACCTGGAGCCTCCCTTAGGTGCCGAAGATGACCACCCCAGTGGTTTTAGCCGGTAGGAGTCCGGCATACACCTTCGCCCTTCCCCGAGGCGAAGGAAGTTCATGCCAAATTTCCACTGGGCAGCAATAAAAAATAAAAATGTTAGGATAGGGTATAGTAGCATTGGCCACTTAACGCTGGTTTTCAGCTGCAACCCACATGGGGGCCATATATATTACAGGACCAATCAATAACTAGGGTAAGGTAGGATAGAGATTGGGTACGGTCGAAACAAAGGACGGTTGAAACAGACTAAATATCGGCGACTCATGACCATGCCCGCGTAGTACCCGCACACGCTGTGACCTATTCACTCCATAGACTCGAAACCCTCCATAATCGTTTTATGCCTAAGACCAACGGAACACCGATATACATACGTAATGATCAACTTCACTTTGATCTAAACTCGCCGACCATCAGGCAATACATTAAATAAGCGCCTAAACACTTCTTCGATTCTGCCCTGTCCCATTTGAACCCCCTAGTGGTATCGCCCTCCAATTACCGACCCTCTTGTATCAGTAGCGTACGCCACCCGAGGCACGCACTGGTCTCCTTGGATGACAAAATCACTTTAGTTCACATGAATGGTCTCGCGCTGTCGTTCACTTTACCAACCGGTTTACCGCCCTCGCTGCCGAGGCTGCCCGCCTCACCGACGACGTCGCGGAGGCCTATCACCGCGACACCACCATCCCGTTCAAGTATTTCTCCCCACCAACACATTTCCCGTTTAATGCAAAAAAAAATGTTGTTGACTTATATTGGGTTTTCAATGTACGTACCTACATTGTGTATGATTTATTAGGTAGTTATATTTTTAGAGACTATTTGCATAGAATTCTTTGCATGTGTCATTGGACCCTAATCCCTGTTTCAACCGCCCCTGGTATGGGGACAGGTGAAACAAATCAGATTGTTTTTAAATGTGGTCTTAATCGAATATTAAACCGCCGGGTACTCAAATGCCCATTAGTGGACAGAACATGCTCTTGTATTTAAAATATCTCCATCATCGCAATTAATGGCAATGCTATGGACGATATAATCTCTATTGTTCCAACAATACCCAGTCCACGTATTTAAAAAAAGTTATTTTTAGCATCTCAGATGTAGTGATGCATGTAGTGAAATGCCCTCCGTCGTTTCCATATGTCTTGTAAAAATGTCTGTTAGGAGAGGTCCTATGATAATGAGGCATTAGATATTGATATACTGAATCTATACAAATAAATAAAATTGAAGTGTCTCTTTGTAATGTCAAAATAACAGCATAAGTAAGTATATACGGTACATATAACAAAAAATCAATTACAATTTTTTTTGTCTGTCTGTTTGTTCCGGGTAATCTCCGAAACAGCTGGACTGATTTTGACGGGGCTTTCACTGGCAGACAGCTGATGTTATAAGGAATAACTTAGGCTACTTTGATTTTAGAAAAATAATTAGGGTTTCGCACAAAAAAAAAACCCTTGCAATCCAATATACATTCTATTCCGTGTGGTGTCCGGATTAAGAATATAGCACCACTCCATCTCCTCCCGTGGACGTCGTAAAAGGCGATTAAGGAAATCTAAACCAGAGGGATGGGCGTCCCTTCTGTGAAACGATAGCTATACTGCGCTCACCAACCCGCCTGCCAAGCGTGGTGAGTATTGGCAAATACCCCCCAAAATGATGACACAGTTGTGAAAATCTATGGGGGTGGCCTTTGTTCAGCAGTGGACGTATAAATGGCCGCTATGATGATGATATATTATATGCCAAGTGTCTATGTCGAAGTACTCTAAATTTCTTTTAAATTAAACGCGGGTGAAACCGCATGTCCCAGCTAGTACTTATACATACGTGGTTAATGGACATATCATTAATCAATTGGAATTACTTAATTATGAATGCTCTTGCTTGTATATCGAATATTGACATTTTTGATTCGGAATGATTTATAATAGGTAATCTACGTCTTGCATAAAACTTAATTACCGATGTTGATGTTCACGTGTACATGAAGATACAGACAGCCACAGAAACACTGTTTGTGAAATAAGTGAATTTATAAAGAAAGTTAAGTTGGATGTCTTAATTTTTTGCAAATAATACTTCTTTTTTTCGTGTGTTCAAACCGCCGAAAGGCCTCCAACTTGGCTTATCTACTGCCATCTTACGACAACCATTTTTTTGTGTCGCTTCTCGCAGACATTTCCGAGAATACATAACCGGGTGAATCTGGCGAACTCAAAAGTTCTGCTTAGTGAACGAGACCGCGCGAGTCTCTTCATGTGTTCTACGGTGATTTCGTCGTCCGGTGGGCTGATTACCTAAGTCGCAGACGCTTTGCAACAGGCGTAAATTGCTCCAACGCCGCTGTCAAACGTCAATTTGGTATTACCTATTTGCCGATAGCGACTAAATCAGGCGAAGATCTCGGTCGCCCCTCTGTCGGACAATCAATGAATTAAAAACGTTCATTCTTTTTAGTTCCACTGGTGGCTACTGGCGCTAGTAAATATGCATCTTTCACAATAACGATAGGCGGGCGATGCCTTACGTAATACCAATTTTTTTGACGCTTTGCCACTGATGGATCCTTGGCTGCGCGATAGCTGCTATCGCGTCTGCTATTGCTGTTTTTAGCTAATCAGCCCGCCGATCGATCAGTACGTGTCTCGGACGGCGTACGCTACTGATGTGGGAAGGTCGATATTCTAATGACAACAACCGGGACCGACAATTTTACGTGCGCCTCGTAGTACGGAGACGCTTAGTTCAAATACCACTATGCAGTCACCCATCAATAACACTGACGACGCCGAGCGTTGCTTAACCTCACTTATGTTTACCGATCAATGAGTGCAATTGGCTATGAGCGCCTTACAAACAGTGTTATGGGTCCATCAACTAGGTATTTATGTACGAATTTATTAATGAGATGAGAGTAAGTGTTGGTAAAATTTGAGTGCAGCGTTTTATGGGTAATGTTTCGCGGATGTAACGTTGTGTGGATATGTACCCACAGGCATAAAAAGCGTGGGCGAATGCGCGAGCCAAAAAGATGTAGGCGTATGCGTGGACAAGTTTAATTATTTTAAAAGAGTATCCATGAAGTTTCTTACCAGCTCTTCTTCATAGATCAAATATTTGGAACCGTGCAACTTAAATTCTGACGTTTCATAAGTAGGTAGGTAGGTAGGTAATTGGTTTATTTGAAATAAAAATATTTGACTTGACTGGACTTGATTTCTATAAAATTTGAGTGCAGCATTTTATGTGTAATGTTTCGGGTGTAACGTTGTGCGGGCATAAAAAGCATCGGCGCATGCGCGAGCATAAAAGCTATAGGGGCATGCGTGGACAAGTTTAATTTCTGTCACGAGTACCGAGTTGCACGCACCCAAATGTTATTTTATTTACCGTTGTTTGACTAATATCTGTGCTGAAACTAAGACCATTAACGAAATGATTAAACTAAGATTAACTTTAAAATTCGCGAATTCTACCGATGACAATAGTAGTAACCAAACCGCAGGTTTCCGAGTTATATTATGGATATGTTTAAATACATAAATATATTTACTGTTAATCATATTTAAATCAAAGACTAATTATTATATAGTAGCTATTTTTATATTAGTGTATGTATGTATTCCTATTTTTAATTTAGTCCTTTTTTATCATTATCTATAGCTTTGTTTTTGTACCTGTGTCGAAGTGTAAGTAAGACAGATATGGATATTAATCCATTTATGTTTTGATGGAGTAAATTTGTATATAACGAAAAAATAAACACTGTTTTTCAGTTGTTAACATATTGTCATTATATGAATCGGTCTGAGTAGGTCCGTTAAAATAGGTACGTTCTGGTTTATTTAGAATTATTGCACAATGAATTTCATATTTTATTCTGTAATCAACTCGTAAGATTTCTTGTACATATTGATATTTATGGTAAGCAAAAGCACAGTGTCTGGGCAAAAATGTACCTACAGTAATTCTATCCACAAAACTTAGAGCGTATAACATTAAGTTCATAGATTTTAGCTTACTTAAGAATTTATTACGTGGAATTTCAGACACAATAATATTCGCACTACAACCTACATCAGTCACGAAACTTAGAAAGCATGGAGGGGTTGATGTGGGTATTTATCATTCATTCCCGCGGAAATGGTGACAAAGTCTCCTTTCACCAAATAACTTTTATCACTGTTTCATAACACATCTAGAAGGGAAGCTTCGGATTTCCAGTAGCAGGTGACCTGAAACTCTTCACCATCTAAGTTTTGAAGAGTGTGTTATTTTTATGTGTTAACTTTTATAGCTACGGACTGCAACATTTACTGAATATCCATTAAGCCGCTTAACACGACTAGTTTACGGTATTAAATATACTGTATTACGGTATTAAATATATTGTAATAATTTAAAACTTAACTAACCTAAAAATCATCTTTGCAAGAGAATACGAGATCGATATGCAGATACATGATCATATTTTCGGAGATGATTTGTGATTGGCACTACAATTGGACATCACTAAACTCTATGTTCGGGTTAATGACCCTTTGTTTACCTTTCTATTTAATTGGATTCGCATACACTATACAAATTGGTATTCGTTTCATTATCTTAGACTGAGAAACTATATTTCTTAAATATGGTCGGATTGGGACCGTGATATCGCATCACTTATGTGGTTATTGTTATTGGAACTCAAGTTCTGATATCTAATGGGTAGGTAAATTAATATATCGGTCGTTATGGTTGCATGTTGACGTATTTAATTTTGACATGTTGTTGACGTCACCATATCGGAGACTTTACAATCTGTGGTTTATAAAAATGAATCCTGAGCACACCACTATTTCTTCCACAACAATAAATGTATATCATAATTGTTTTGCATACTTTACTAGTTACTTATAGTGTTAAGAAATACGAAACTTGATAGATAGGCGTGCAAACGTTATATATAAAATAACAGGTTAGACGAGGGTTAGGGATAGCTAATATATATAATTGTTCTTTTTGACAGCAGACAGCACCCACATAACACCACTATTCACCACTTTCTAGTGCAGTCTTTCTATGTCTAAAAACATTTTCGAACGAAGCAATGAAGCCTTCAAGACTGCAAGATCATTTGAATAAAATGCATCCAGATAAGACAGAAAAGAATGTAGCATATTTTCAAGACCTAGAGAAGAAGCATAATACTCAGCCAAGTGTATCAAAACAATTTTCGGCGGCTGCTAAGCAAGATGACGACGGACTTCGAGCTTCGTACAATATCTCTTTGTTAATTGCTCAAAAAGGCAAACCACACAACATCGGAGAAGAGTTAATTTTGCCAGCAATAAAGGAAGTAATAACTACTGTGCTTCATAAACCAGCCGCAGATATTATCCGAAAAATTCCTTTGAGTAATAATTCTGTGCAAAGACGAATTGATGAAATGGCTGAAAACATTGAAGAATCATTGTGCAATCATCTGAGGACTAGTCAATTCTCAATTCAGCTCGATGAGTCCACTTTACCAACTAATGAAGCTTTGTTGCTATCTTACGTGAGGTTTATTAAAGATGAGAAAATACGTGAAGAACTATTGTTTGCCAGAAATTTGGAGACAGATACAAAAGGCGAAACCATATTCAATACATTGGAAAAGTTTTGTGAAGAGAAAGAGATTCCTTTGAAAAATATTATATCAGTTGCTACGGATGGCGCTCCGGCTATGACAGGGCGCCATAAAGGCTTCATAGCATACTTAAAGAATAAAATTCCAGATGTCCTTGCTATACATTGCGTTATTCATAGACAACATTTGGTTGCTAGAAACTTAAGTGAACGACTATTTCAATCACTGCAATATGTCATCAAAGCAGTCAATAAAATCCGTAGCAGCTCTTTGAATGATAGATTATTTCATCAGCTTTGTGTTACTAATGACGAAGATTTCAACCGTTTGTTGCTTCATACTGAAGTTCGTTGGCTGTCAAGAGGCAATTGTCTGATTCGATTTTACAACCTGTTTGACTCTATGATAGAGTTCTTGGAAACTAAAGATACAGAACTGCGCAACAAGCTCATAACATCAAAGAATGATATAGCTTACATGACAGACCTGTATAAAATGTTCAACGACATGAACCTCCAACTGCAAGGCGATGAACTAAATTTAATTAAAACAAAAAATGTCGTTGCTGCTTTCGCAGCCAAACTGCTTCTGCACAAAAAGAATATGGGCAGACGTGAGTTTCACAATTTTCCGAATTTATCAGTATACTGCAGTAACGACGACTTGTTTGCCTACTGCCAACATTTGGAAAACCTCCACATTGACTTCACCGAACGATACCAGGACATTTTAAACTTGGAAATACCAGACTGGGTGTTGGATCCGTTTTCAAATGTCAACACAGCAATGTCACCTCAGCTGGAAGAAGAACTTATAGAATTGACAACAAACGAAGAAATAAAAATCAAGTTCAAAAATGGATATCAAGAATTTTGGCTACAAAAACCGATCCCGCAATTGTACCCTGGATTGTGGTCAATTGTTCAACGATTTTTGATAGCATTCCCATCGTCATATTTGTGTGAACGTGGATTTAGTGCTGTGGCAACGCTGCTTACTAAAAAGAGATTGAGAATGAGACGTCTTCGTAATTTTCTCCCTATTAATACCAAAATTGCGTTAGCACAATCTCTTCTACTCTCGATCCTTGACTATGCTGATGCCAGCTATCTCGATCTCACGCAAGACCAATTTGACAAGCTTGAGCGACTTCAAAATCTTTGTATCAGATTTATATTTGGCCTACGCAAATATGATCACGTTTCTGAATTTCGAACTAAGCTCAAATGGCTTCCCATCCGCTTTCGCCGGAACGCTCATATTATTTCTTTGCTTTATAATGTGCTCTTTAAACCTTCTACCCCTTTTTATCTTAAAGAACGCTTTCAGTTTATTTGTGAGACACATTCTAGTTTCTTGAGATCATCAGAAAATCTAAAATTAAGTATACGTATGCATTCCACTTCCTTCTTCGATAATTCATTTACTATTCAAGCGGCTCGCTTGTGGAATGCATTACCTATTGAAGTAAGACGTGCTCAAACACTACCTATTTTTAAGAAAATGGTGAAGGAGCATTACCTTTCTCTCTAATTTTTCTTCTCCTATCCTAGTTATATTTGATGTTTATTAGTATATTTTATCATCGTTTTATATATATAATATTTATTGTATATATTGTTATGTATTTTATATTTTTATGTCTAAGTAATATTGTGTATGATATATTGTACACTTGACAGCCCAATATCTCTCTCCTTTCTTCCTGTCCATCCAAAGGTTGTCTGGAAGAGATCGCCCTGTGCGATAAGACCGCCCATTGTACATGTATCTTTTTAAATTTTTATCTCTATGTATGTATTATGTGGTGTACAATAAAGAGTATATATAAATAAATAAGAGAAATCATTTGCGTGTTACCGAACGTGGCGACTTGCGGCTGTTTTTGAGTAAATTGGAACCAGATATCAACAAACTTATTGAACAGCATCAGATTCAACCTTCACATTAGTTTTTATATAAGAATTGATTATGTTTGTTTTATTTTCAATAAAAGATACTCTGTCCGAATACTATAAATTTGCGTTTCAATAATCAGTTATAAGTACTTAGCGGTTTTTAAGTATGTTTAAAAAGGGGGGCGTTAAACAATAATTTATTCTTAAAGTGGGCAGTAGACAAAAAAAGGTTGGGAACCCCTGTTCTAGTGTATACGCTGGGGAGAAGAAACGGCGCGACAATTTTCCCCAGCAACACGTTAGTCTGTCATACTCATGACAATGAAGGGTGGGCTTATATGGGTGCTGTCTAATGTTGACGCTCAAAAAGAACTACCTAATTATTGAATAAACGATTATTTTATTTCAGTTCACTTCATATTAACATTGTTTTTAATGCTTCATAATTATACGAAATAACAAAGAGAATGGTACAAGTAGTAGTTTTATCATAGAGCCATATACTAGTACATACTAGTACGCAATCGAACTAAGATATTAAACTAAAACTATACATAAACATTAATATAAAATGTTATGTATTTGTAGGCTCCAATCTAGAGAATCTCAATAGGCGTGCCCGTTTACATGTGAAAGTACGTAGAATCGCGTAGTCCTTGGTTTCATAGAAACGACTTCTGTCATTGTTTGCCTAGATATATAACCTTTTCTTTTTCTGATGTCCAGTGGAAATTCTACATGGAACTTCCTTCACCCCGGGGAAGGGCGAAGGGGTATGCCGGACTCCTACCGGCTAAAACCACTGGAGCGGTCATCTTCGGCACCGAAGGGGGGCTCTAGGTCCTCGTAAGATCACACTAGAGCCGCCCATTGGTGCCACTCCTTCAGGCACATCTCGGAAGGGATGACTGTCAAGTGGTCACCCCCTCTAGCGGAGGGAAAGCAACTGTAAAAAGGTCGCCCCCCTAGGCACCTCTCGGGGAGGATTGTAAAGGATCCCCCCAAGCCTCGCTTTGCGCTGTGCTGCGCACACGGCGGCACGTGACCACGTGCGCGCCACCGTCTTCCCGGGGGTCGCTCGGTGTGAGCATGCAGATATATAACCTAAAGCACTTTCACGGCCTACTAGATCATTGTGGTCAAATATCATTTCATTTGGATTTTTCAGTTTTATGAGGAAGTCGGTTGATTTATTCGACGATATCCGTGATTTCGTGGTAACCTTAAGTATTTCGCGGAAACCCATTTCCCTACGCCATTTATGTATAATTCTTTCATCTATGTTTAGATTTTTTCTGTTGATTTGTTCTTTTGAGTAACGTAGACGTAATAAACGGGTGTGTAAATGTTATCTGACGTACCTCATTTTTTCCACACTTGACCAAGAACGAGGGCGTTTCCGGCAGTCGCAGCAGTATGCAGAAGTGGATCAGGGGTATCGCGAGCAGTATCCAGAGGACTGTGTTGAACGGCAGCAGGTCTCCTAGTACGAAGACTAGAAGGTTGCCGGCGGTCTGAGGAAATAGTAAATATATAGGGTCTTACTTTATTAACGGAAAATATTTTAGGAGGTAAATCTTTAGGTTGTAATGATTGCGTCTTAGCAAAAAAATAAACATAACATTAACCTTTATTTTAAACATATTCAAAATGTATTTAAATAATTCATGTTTCCGTTTGCATAAAAAGCGCAATTCACCACGTAATAACTGTAGATCTATGATGTCTTTCTCAAAATACTGTGGTACTGTCACCGAACACGCATACAATAACACTAAAACGTGTTTGAAAATGGTCCGGTCGAACAACAATGTGGTTGTTTACTAGCCCACCAGTGTGTGTTGATACTTGAAATGAATTCTATACTATTCACAGAGTCTAGCCTTGAAATATTTTCCATTATTAAAGTAAGACCCTATATATATATGTAAATATTAGATATATATACTGCATTATTTTTAGTTCATATAGGCATAAGTACTAAAGCAATAAGTACCAACCTAATATAATCAATTGCAATATATTTTTAAACATGTCTTATTTGCCCGCAAAATAAATTAAAGATGTTTCCAATTGGAGACTTATCAAATTAGAAACATCAAATCAGCTGACCGCACGATGACATCGCATGGGTAGATTAGTCATGTTACCTTCAAGCCATCCCTTTGGTGTTACCTCCATGTAATCCTGCTCGTAGGACAGCGGTTCGTAATAGGTGTACCGCGGAACCCTGGGGCCCGTACATTTTTTTTTAAACGTTGCTCCACACTATAATTTCTCCTGTGTCGTGGGTGCGTTTACAAACACAAATTCCACACACAATACACCCAGACCCGGAATATACTTTTACCTTAGTTAAACAAACTTGAGAATAATTTAATTAGGTATTCATATTTTATTCGAAATAGAATTGGTAGTTTCTGTTCATTTCAGGCGTTTAATGGGCATTTCCGATTACCCACACGACGAGGGTCCAAGAAATCCAAGATCCAAATCCAAGTACCGTTTTTTAAACAAAAGAAGATTCTTTTAGTTGCTTTTACTATTCTTTTATTTATGATTATTCTTTGCCGACAACCACCCAAAATTTAAGTATACAGAGTTGGTGATGTAATCGAAAATGTAAGGTACGATTCGTTTTCCTTAATACATCAAAGCACATATTTTAGCACAGCGCGCAATGTTTGCACCTTAGCACAAATTCAAACAAAATTTAAATGGGACTCCCGGTTACTGATGAGGACTTACTAGAACATTAAGTTAAACAGGAAAACGACTTCTTTATTTGATGAGGGAACACCTGAGAAAAGTCTACATTCTTATGAAAAGAAAAAAATTGTGTGTTTTCCTCGTATCGTGCATAATCTGTCACGAAGTACGAATTTATTTTAGACATGTCGGTGTATTGCTTCTAGTTAAACTTTACCGTGATTAACATAACAGGTAGTTATGTTTCTCCGTGTGCGCAGCATAGTACAGATCACAGTGACGCCTTGGGCGGATCCTTTATATCTCTCTTTATATATTTATATATATTATATCGCGTATATTATAGATTTTTATTTTTCCTGACGTTTCGAACACTTTGCAGGGTTCGGGGTTGGGACGAACCCTGCAAAATAAAAGTGTTTTATTATGAGTAATAAGCGCGAAAACCTAAGACATTACTACGTATTAAAGATGTTAAAGTGTATGATCCTAAGATATAATTATCTAATGTGTGGCGACACCTACATCGCCAGCATAACTACACTAACAACGACATCTACTTGATTATTAATTGCAACTCTCCGATGACGTCAAAGAATCCTGAATCACACTTGTAAAGTATTCGCGCAACGCTGCATATATACAGTCACGCAACATTAACCGTTGGGCTTCGGCCCGCCAGGCATAGCACCCGCCTGGCTGGGTGGTGTTCCTCCATAGAAAAGGGAGGACCTTGATCTCCATAAATAAAATTACACCATTCTGCATAACGAAGGTTTATAGCTCTTATGGTATACGTTTGCTGTAGGTACGGTATTTAATCTTAAAGTCAGGGTCAAAGTATTTTATTTAATATGAACCAAATATGGGTTCTCATGAAACTCTACGTTCATAATTTCGGCGGAATAAAGTCCACTGCTGGACACAGGACTCCCTCAAAGATCACCACAACGACCGATATCGGAGTGTTGTGTGCTCATTGGGGGGTTTTGCCATAATTGCCACGCTTGGCAGGCGGGTTGGCGATCGCAGTTGAGTTGTTAATGTATTCCAAGGACGCTGCTGCCCATCTTCCGGCTAATCCCTTAGTCGCCTTTTACGACACCCACGGGGTGAGATGGGGTGGTGGTATTCTGAGCCGGCACCACTCAGCCATAATTTTACGATGCCCACTTAAAACATTTGGCAAAGTAAACTATACATTTATATTTTTCTGCCCATTTAATAGTAAATTATTAAGAGCACCATGGACCTTAAGTAAGTTCCATGGATAAAGAGTAATAAAGTTCCCCTAAAGGGCTAATCCCTTGGTCGCCTTTTACAACACCCACGGGATGAGATGGGTTACTTAACATAATAACCTTAATGGCTACATGGTGCTCACCAAAGATATTGGAAGAAAGGAGAAATGTCATGTAGATCAAAATGTATGTGAGCCTAGAAATCAATTTTCCCACTACCATTTTTCATAAAAGCATACTAATGCACACCGTTACAAGGTCTCATCCAATGAACTGAATAAATACAACATTATAATTGACTTCTCATACTAAAACCCACGATTTTGTAGGTAGCCAATCATACCGAGCGTACAGACCGCAAACGACAGCCGTACCACGCAACGCGTTTTAACGCAAGTTTATTTGAGAGCACCATTCGCTGTTCTATTCACTGCGTTTGTTATTCACCGATTGCTAGTTAAAAGTGGTAGATAAGAAGCATTGTATTTTGTACAAAAATAATAACGTTTTCTGCTCCATCAATCCAAATGTTACAGAATAAAGAAAACAATCATTTTTATTTTATTCTTTTTATAGACAAATTCAAGAAAATTCCTTCACTTGCATATTGTATATGATTCCTTCCTTGATAAAGTTATTCCTTTCGCTTTGGTTTTTGCATGTTATCCCCGAACAACACGACAATTTAACAAAGTTTCACTTACGCGATCGAAACTCAACTGATAAACTTATAAAACGGCCATTTATTCCGGATGGTTCAAATTGGTCCAGTCGCGGTGGCGCGGTTACTCCCCGTACCACTTCTCTTCATTTCCTATTTCTGTGGTGCTCACACACTTACAGTTTTGTATGAATATTTTAATCTAATGTAACAAGAATAATATTAACAATAAATAATAGTAAATCGAACCATCACCATATCAGCCAAAATGCGTCCACTGCTTAACAAGAGCCTCCCCCGTATACGACTAGCTATATGTCGAGTGTATCGTCCTTTTTGGGGGTATTTGCCAGTACTCACCATGCTTGGCAGTCGTGCTGGTGAGCGCAGAATGCTCCAGTTCCATAGAAGGGACCCTGCTGCCCATCTGCCCGTCTGCTTTAGAGTACCTTAGTCGTTTTTACGACATCCACGGGAGGAGATGGAGTAATGCTATATTGTCACCCATATTTTGTTTATCTGGACGGATAAACAAAATATGCAATGTCAAATTATTTTTACATTAATAATATAATTAATTACAATTTGTAAACATTACATCTTTGAAAGTTACAACACTTCAATCTGACGACCTGTTGCTGACATTTTAATTTAAGTTTAATAATTATGTGTTCATATAATTTGCATGGAATATATTTTAATTCATTTTTTTAAACTACCTCCATATTTGCATGCCCACAGGGTAGATCATAGAGGCCTACTATACATCTGACATCCATAATTGTAATCAAATTTATAACCTGTGTTCAGCAAATACATACATTGAAATTGAAATCATATCAATTTTTAGAAGTTATAAATTAAATTATATATCGTTAGAGGGTCGCAGTGTGCAGAAGTGGATCGTATGCCAGAAAGGAGTCCCAAATAAAATTTCGTGACTCGTGGAAAATTAAATGAACAGAAAGTTATTTTAAAGGCGAATGAGTTAGAAATAACTTTTAAAATTAAATGCATAATAGTTTTAGTTAACTTTCTATTTAGCGTAATTACTCTAAGAGACTTACAGTATTGTTTACATTGTATGCAGAGTTATTAAACAAGTTCAGTAATTAATGACACAGTGGGGCACAATATGACATGATTTGACATGACATATCACATAGGCACGTAATGATAGAATTTCTGGCACTAGGGAGCTACGCTAAACTATAGCTGTATAATGAACTTTGGGTTGGCAAATTTGTTTTTAAAGGAATATACATTTTACTTTTTTGCTTACAAAAATACAGAAGACTAAAATATTCAACCTTTTTATTAAAGTATACTCGATTTGGGTATTCGCCCCGGGACCGGAATTTCAATAATACGAACGCCTACATCAAATATAGACAATAATGTATTGAATTTTTAATAGATATATATATGATGTAATAAAAACACTCTTTTTTTTCTTTAAGTTATCCTGTGGAAATACCTCATGTACTGCCCCGGGAAATGGCGAAGGGGCATGCCGGAACCATCCAGGAACTGGAATAATCTCCATCTAGAGCCACCCATTGGTACCGTGCCTTTGGGCACATCTCGGAGGGGATAACTAAAAAACTTTATTTATGAAGTCGGGCGGGGCCAGGTGTAAAATATAACCTCTCGTTGGTCTGCATGAACCATGGTTATAAACGCCCCGTTTATTTTTTCCTCTTCTGTGATCTTTTTTGTGTAAATAAATGTAAGAACTTGACGGCACGGTTGGTGCAATGGTTGATACAGTCGACTGCTGCGCTCCGGGTCGTGGGTTCGATTCCCGCACGGAACTAACATTTGTACGATCTGCAAGTAGTTGTTCCGGGTCTGGGTGTATTTTGTGTGGAATTCATGTCTGTAAACGCACCCACGACACAGTAGAAATGCTAGTCTGGGGGAAAGATTTTATAAAAAAAAAAAACTTTTCCAATTCGGTATCAGCATTTAACAAAAAATCAGAATGACAATCGGTTCTCAGATCGGAGACAAGTCGAAATTATTAAGGCATCATCTAGATAAGCGCAGTTGAATTAACCTGTTTATTGAAGCTGGTTACAAAACTAGTGTATCAAATATAATGAAATTTATATGGGACCATTTCGAAAGTATTTTGCACCAGTTAAAAAAGGAATTGCTCAAATCGGTCTACAAATCTCGGAGTAATCGGTGTACAAACATAAATAACTAATTGAGAACCTCCTCCTTTTTGAAGTCGGTTAAAAATAGATCGAATGTCAAATGGTATTAATTTTTATAGATAGGTACTTACATATTTGAAATAAGAATTGTGTATTGAATACCCTCCTTCAATAAACGTCACTCGTATAACCAGTCATCCGGTATAAAAAGCGGAAACACCCCAAAAGATTTTCATTAAAAGATTCCGAGTAAAAAGAATCAAAGAAACATAATGAAAACTCACAACGTAGGTTTTATGTATTGCCGTGTTGCCCCCGTATAATCATCCGTACAGGGGTGTGGGGCAAGGGGGGACCGCGAGGGTGACTCGCCCGAAACTAATAATTAATCTAATCCGAAATCTTCAGATTTGAGATTTTGAAGTTCATTCGTTATTTTGTTACGATCACATTTAGCACAAATAACAGACATCGTAATCCGAAATCCAAAGATTTAGGATTAGACTGATTATTAATTTCGGCCGTAACATGCCTAATATACTGATGCGATGTTGCCGGCGCGGTCAGTTGATTTACGTATTAATGTGTCATGTCATTTGACGATCACACAGACGGTTCGATTGCATCGAGATAATAAATGTATTTGGGCATTCTAGTTTTGTATCAGTAAATACGTTTACCGTACAAATACTAGCGTGTACTAGCGTGTGTGGGTATGCATAAATGAACAATAAGTATTTATATTGTTTACCACTTTGAAAAATATTTATAGCTCAACAAAAAACTTACTTGGAACTTTATTACTTTATATCCATGGAACTTGTGCTTTTCTAATTTTTTTGGTTCTCTTAATAATTTACTATTAAATGGGCAGGTAATTTACTTTGCTAAATGTTTTAGTGGGGATTGTAAAATTATTGCCGTGTGGTGCCGGCTCAAAATACCACCACCTCATCACCTCCCGTGGGTGTCGTAAATAAAACACTTTTAAATGGATTAAATCGCGTATATTATAGACTTTTGTTTTTCCTAACGTTTCGAACACTTTGCAGTTTTGGATGACACAGTTGCACAATCGTAGGATGACTAAGGTATTCACCTTAGTCATCCTGCGACCACGAACCCTAGTACAAAATTAGTTAATTTTATTTTATATCGATTAACTGAATCGACGTTAGGAAAAACATGTTTAAGAAATTATTTTATTTACTGAACAAAAACTAATCAAAAATTGGATATTATCGTATCGTTAGGTATATGTAATTATATGTTATGGACAAAGTGAATAATTAGGGCATTATTTATAATGCGCGGACAGTATGAATATGGACAAATCGGGCAATATAAATAATATTTATTGTAGGTTTCTGTTCATCATCAGGATCAGGCATCGGGAGGCCCTAGGGCCTCCTCAGTCGCACCTTAACCTACTGTGACAGTTTGGCCCAAACTGTTCAGTATAATGTATGCTTATTATTTATACTGCCTTCGCATTCGATTCGTCATTGTTCATATTGTAAACTAGCTGGGACCCGCAGTTTCACCCGCGTAAAATTTAAACGTATTTTTTTGCGCGGTACACTTATTATTTTTCTCAAATAAAAGTAGCCTAAGTTATTCCTTATAACATCAGCTATCTGTCAGTGAAAGTTCCGTCAGAATCGGTCCAGCAGTTTCGAAGATTACCCGGAACAAACAGGAAGATTGACAAAAAAAAAAATTTTTGTTATATACACTGTGTATACTTTCATATGCATTTAGTAAAACGCTGTTATTTTGACATTACAAACAGACACTTCAATTTTATTTATTTGTATAGATAACATCGTCATGAATCACTTCGTCCATGATATATATAAAGCGGATATTGTTACAGGTTAGCCATAAAAAGTCGAGAATCAAATAGACACATTTTTTTATCACCAACAGTTCAAAGAGCCCTCATTCTAATTCTCCGTTATTTAAGCTAGAAATGTATCATGAGTAATTAATCGCATTAAATTCCAACCCTATAGATATCCAATTTAGGTTCTATTTCTTTTGGCAGTCGTGGGACATTATTAAGTACATTTTGCAATGGTAATTAGCAGAGGACTTCTAAGGAAAGTAACAGTAGTTCAGGGGACTGGAGTAAAAAGTTCTTCATCACTGATATACTTTGGGATCCGGGGTGCAATCGCGTATTTCCTGTTGGGCTAGCTACCGTATTACGGTCAATTGCGGTAACTGAATGGTTGATTCTTCGTTTCTCGACTAGAATATTTAATTAGCATAATTTATTTAGTAATAAGGTGCTGACGGACCACTTTACATGTCATAATGGAGGGCATTTCATTACATTACAACCCCTGAGAACAAATGCCGGCAAAAAGTGTGTAAACTAAATAAGGTTTTACGCGCGAATCGCGTGTCTGATCTGTTCACATCAGTAACTGAAACCGGTAGACAACACCAGTTCATATCACCGCTATCATATCTGTACAAAAGAATTAAGTTAATAAAGGTTGTACTTTTTTTTTTCTTCTTTTATTAACGTTACCCCACACTAAGATTCCTCCTGTGTCGTGGGTGCGTTTACATACATAAATTCCACATACAATACACCCAGACCCGGAACAACTACCTGCAGATCATACAAATATTTGTTCCGTGCGGAAATCAAACCCATGACCCGGAGCGCAGCAGCCGACTGTATCAGCCACTGCACCAACCGCGCCATACCATAACAATAAAGGTACAACAGACAATACGGTTCATTTCAATTCTGGTGTTAGTTCTCTTAATGCAAGGGCCGGCTAGGTAGGCCGAAGATGACCGCCCCAGTGGTTTTAGCCGGTAGGAGTCCGGCATACCCCTTCGCCCTTCCCCGGGGCGAAGGAAGTTCATGAAGAATTTCCACTGGGTACCAATAAAAAAGGTAGGTACGTACACACGGCTACACATCAAGATGTATACAAACCAGTTTACACTGAACTCATATCATAACGAATGCCTATAAAATGCGAGATTAGCTTATACTGTATAATTTGATGTGTACTCCCCAGTGTATTCATCGCTAAACAGTAGTTTAAACTTTAGACATTGCTGTGCTCCGGTTAGAAAGGCACTGTAGCTGGTGAAATTACTGGGCATGAGAGTCTAAATAACCTCACGTCTCCAGGTGACGCGCGCAGTGTGATGCCTCGCAGAACTAATCCTGGGTAGCATTCTGATTATTATGGGCAGGCGAATGACTTGCTCTTGTCGTAAACAAATAGTATTAAAAAAAACACCGCTATCATACAAAGGACATTTGGGCAGTTGACAGTTTTGGGCCTGAACTGTCACAGAAATGAGAGCTTAACTAAAAATAAGTACACATTTTATATTTAGTTTCGCTATTTATCTTTGAGATTTACAATAAAAATTAAAAGTGCAAAAAAATAAGAAGATAACATGAACAAACCAGTGACATTTCACTGAAATGCATACTATTGTCTATGGCCTTGTGCCAAATATTAAAAAAAAGTTCTCTTGGGTACCGATTTGTCTGGAATATTGCGAACAATTCCTTAATAACATGTATCGATACGTATAGGTGTTAATTATGTGATAAAATAAAAGATAGTAGCTATTGTATCATACTTAATCTCGCTGTCATAAAAAACGATGATATTACTCAAATACAATACAGAATAAAAAAATAAAAAAATTTAAATACTCATGAAATCCTATCACACCATACCAGTTTCTTAAATGTAACGACCAATAAAATTCGTGGCCATGCATTGTATAGGCGATTGCCAGTCTCCTTTGTGTCTGTAAACGCACCCACGACACAAGAGAAAGCCTAGAGAGGGCAAAATAAAAATAAAAAGGTTGTACTATAACAGTAAAGGTACCACAGATGATCTCAGCCCCTGGTTTACATCATCATATCAGCCGAAGGACATTCACTGCTGTAGTGAGTTCTCTCGCAATTTTTTTTAATATTGCCCCACGCTTCTTCTGTTTTTCCTGTGTCGTGGGTACAGTTTACAGACATACATCTCTCATACACCCAGCAGATTTCTACAAGGGCCGGTTACATTGGAAGCCGGATCTTTGTTTGTGTCATCATTGGTGCTGTTGATGACCGCACCAGGATACTGCACGGCACACACTCAAGGCGTGCCCTGCGTGTGCGGCCGAGTGGTGGATCCTGGTCGATCAGATAGGGCAATATCTCTCTCTGCTGGAAGTAGTGTGGGCTATGTTGGCAGATCATGAAAACTGAAATGCAGTGGTCTCCTTCTGTGAGAGCGTCATGCTGTAAAACCGCAGAGCAGGATCGTGAGAGGGCCGCTCCTGCTCGAAGAACGGTGATCGCTCCGGGTAACAACCGTCCTGGCGCCTAATATACGCCTGAAACCCCCTACCGTCGCTATAAGGCGGGGGCCCCGTGACGTGACGTGGTGGCGGGCATGTGGCCACGCATCGCCATGTGCGCAGCACATCACAGCGCACAGGGACGCTTTGGGGGAACTTCCCGCCTGTGAGATTAGTAATTGCTTTAGGTATCTTGTTGTAAAATAGAATACAATTTCCTAAGAATTAATTCGGACGCCACGTGGAATATGTGCATGTTCACATGCAACGTGCGAACATAAAACGTGTCGTGTAATTGAATGGAAACGTGCATATCGATAAGTATATTGGCGCCTAACGTCTTGACAACGTGCGAATCCAAACGCGCGTGTCGTCTCTTGCATAATCAGTCCATGGGGACAAACTCTAAAGTATTTTATTAGCATTCCCTTGTACACATTACCTCTGTGTAGAGCGAGACAGTAATTGACTATAGATCGAAAATGCAGCCGGACTACTCTACGCTCTTTTAGGTACCGGTGTAACGTAGCAACCTTTTTTGGCTGCATTTCGTGGTGTGCGTGAAGAGTACCAGAAGGCCTCCCACTCACTTCTCCCTACGTCCTGCGTCCTATCCTGTGCAGGTGCGCACTGAAACAACCATACCCGGTTAACAACTGTGTCAGGTGGTAGGCGACGCAGTCGCTCGTTCTGAGTCAGGTTCCAAAGAGCAGCATCAGAACAGCCTCGACGACGCACTTGGTCGCAAACTGCATCCGCTGACGGTGACGCCACATTCCAAGTGCACGCCGCCGAGCTAGCCGCCTCAGCCCCTGGAGGCGAGACCTCGCCACTCTGGTAGGAAGGAGCGTGGAGAGTGAGCGTCGACTCCGCCAGGATGTCAAAAGGCGGAAAACTCGCCAGGAGAGTTGCCGCCTCGTAGGAAACTGTTTGGTATCCTCGTGCTGTTCGTATAGCCACTGCGCTGCAGACTGTGAAGTTTGGTTCTGCAGCGCTGGGCACTTAAAATTCGAGCTGACCATACAGGTGCCCCGTAGAGGGCCACGGACCGCACGACCCCCCCCCCCCCCCGTATACCACGGCCAACTTCCTCAAATTGTCCCCCGAAATTGGGCAGCAGCTGGTGTAGTGCACCCACTACCCTCTCGACTCGGGGGATGACGTGAGCTACCTGACAATTGAGAAATGTTTACCCAGATTCAAATTAGCATGCTTTGGCGTCGTGCGGTCCATGGCCCTCTACGGGGCACCGGTATGGTCAGCTCGACTGTCAGGTGCCCAGCGCTGCAGAACCAAAATTCACAGTCTGCAGCGCAGTGCAGTATACGGACAGCACGAGAATACCGAACGGTTTCCTACGAAGCGGCAACTCTCCTGGCGCGTTTTCCACCTTTTGACATTCTGGCGGAAATGGCTGCATGGGTCTACGATCAGACACGCCCCCTCCTACCAGAGTGGCGAGGCCTCGCCTCCAGGGGCTGAGGCGGCTAGCTCGGCGGCGTCCTCATTCCTTTGGACGCCTTGCCAGAAAACGTGCTTTCTAAAACTGGATGAAGATATACTTCACAAAGAACATAGTTTTTGTACCAACCTGCGAGAATATCACGAAGGTTCCCGTCATTCCTCGGATGCTGTCCTCACTGATCTCTTTGACATAGAGAGGACACACCACGAACCCTCCTCCCGATCCGAAGCCGATGAGGGCGCGAGCACCAATGAGTGCTATCGGGTGCGTGCATATCAGCTTCACTGCCCAACCGACCTGTGGACGAAGGAAAACGTCAGATCATGGTGACATTTTTATATTAACTAATATCATCTGTAAACATAATAATATGAAATTCCTCAGAGATACCCAGTTCAACCATTAAAGTATTATAACGGAATTGTTTTTTCGAAGAAACAAATATAAGTATAGATAGAAAAGACGGCCACCGGGGGATTTAGTAGGTAGGAATCCCTCACTCAAGTCATATGGCAGTTGCTGTCGCTCCGTGTAAAATAGGCTGATATTCAGCTGCGTCTGGTTAGCCTGGCAACCTTAATCTAGTTGGGAATACTACTGCTGGGCTACGCTAATGCCGCTCCTAGTTAAAGAATCTGGTGGACTTCAACCGATCATTGGAAATAATTGTTGTTAGATATCATGAATTATTTAGAAAGAAAAGAAAGAAAGAAAGAAAGAAATGTTTTACTTGACAGCAAAGTGAGACATCACAAACGGTAATAAAACTTAATATAAAACTGTAAAAAAAAAAAACACTAAAAATTTGGATAGGGTTATAAACAAAAAAAAACACAATACTAGGTTAGAGTTTGTTGTGTGCCCCACAGTTGCGCCAAACAGGTAACCAGTTCAGCATTTGCCAGACAAGAGCCTGGCATGACTCATTTATATAACGCCCTACAAAAATAGTGCCCTGTATATCAAGTTAATTATCAGTAGTATTGACTTAGGTTTTTGCGATTATTACACATTATAATAAAACAATTTTAAACGGATTAAATCGCGTGTATTATTGACTTTTGTTTTTCCTGACGTTTCGAACACTTTGCAGGGTTCGTGGTCGCAGGATGACTGCATCCAATACACGCGATTTAATCCGTTTAAAATTGTTTTATTATAATTATTAGTAAGTTATATAACACGTTCCTTAAAAAACAAGTTGTCCTTTACCTACATATTTTTATGCATTAATTAATAAGTGAACTGGATATTCTAGCACAAATATTTTATTACATGCAGTACGCGTGTTCTTTAGTTGTATACGTTTTTGTAATATAACGGTACCGGAACCAAGAACCAGTGTTTTTCTTTTGCTGGATTAGCAACTTTACTAACTAATACGTTGGCTGCTTTATCGTGTTTAACCAATGTGTAGCGTAGTTGTTCTACGGTGCAAATTACGGTAATATGGTGTAATTTGTTTGCTTATTTGCCCTACTCTTGTTGCTGGATGCATAGTTTTGGTTTTTCAATTAGTGACAATTACAATTTTGATATTATTTATCTTCTTAAATCCTATCGATAGATACAATTAAAATCATTTAAATTCTAGTTATCCTTCCTGTCATATCACACATCCTTAACTAATATATATCCAGTGGTATATTTCCAACTGAATGGAAAGCGGCCCATACCCAAAAAATCTAATACGGCATCATTTTGGAATTTCGTTGTATTTCCATTTTAAGTTTCTTCTCCAAAGTACTTCAACGTCATCATTCAACGTCATCATCTAATTCACAGTCACCACCACCATTTCCTCTCTGAGAATAATCTACTCCCTATCAATCTGGTCATCCGGTTTTCATGCTAGTCACAGCACCGCCACAACTCTGGTCAATATTACGGATGATATCAGTTCCGGCATGGACATCGGTAATTTAACGGTCCAGTATTGCTAGATTTTACTAATGCTTTTAATACCGTTTTGCTTTTGTTCGTTTTGCTTTGCTAACCATATTCTCTTAAAATATCTCCACTAGTAATTGACTGATTTCGTAGTTACCAGTCTGGTCACCACCAACGTATCTGCATTGAGGACACCTAGTCTTCATGGTCCAATACTAATGTCGGTATATCGCAGGATGGCGTTTTATCTTCTTTACTTTTTGCAATTTTTATAAATTCAATCTCTAATCAACTACTTTCTTCGTATCACCTTTATGCAGGTGATCTTTTAATTTACTGCCAAGCTCCACTCTAAAGCTACCAGGTACCGTGGCCACTGTTAACATAACACTGGTCCAATAATGTGACTGGAGCAAGAGATATGGACTAAAGTTCAGTCCTATAAAAATGCAGGACACTGTAGTGCGCAGTTGCCTCATCGACGTCACGGAGGCCTATCGCCGCGTCACCTTCCCGTTCAAGTTAGCACTTCTCCCTCCCGTCTCTTGCTCGCGCCGGCCCGTGCCGAGCCTGTAGTTTTAAATGTCCCCTAATACATTATAAATAATACCGATCCAGCTGTCCCCAAAACAATAGCTTGTTATCCCCAGCAACGCCCTAAGCCGAGGTCCGTGTCTCGCAGGGCCTTAGCGAAAGTTGCTTAGTTTTTAATATTAATTTTAAGCCTGGCTGCTGGAGGCCTTTTGTGGCTTCGCCAGAAATGACCGATTAAGCAACCACATTTCCCAGAAATGTATGCGAGAAGACCAATAAAAAAAAAGTGCGCAGTTCCATGATGATATCCAGAATAGACTGGACGACACTTGCTCAAGTAGTTTTTGAAGGCACAGAAACTCGTAGGTGATGATAGATATAAATCTGTCCTGGACTTCTCATCTGCAAGAGGTCAGTCTAAGTTAAATGCTTCCGCAGGATCCTTGAGTAGATTATGCAACTGCAACTAAAACTACGATTGCACATCCTTCCTATCCCCGATTATGGTGATGCCAGCTCTCTTAATCTTACAGCGGCACAATTTGATAAGCATGAGCGCCTTCAAATGATTGTATAAGATTCATCTCACCTTCGTCGGAATACTTATATTTGTTCACTACGTTATAGTTTGCTTGCTTTTAGTCCTTCTTATATTTAAAACGCTTTCCTTGCTTTCGCTTTCCAGTTCCTTGGTGATACTCAGACGCTAATCCTAAGATTATCAGAAAATCTAAAGCTTAAAATGCATTCCAAAAATGTATTAATAAATCCTTCACGGTTGACGCTGCTCGTTTGTGGAATGCATTACCGATTCCAATAAGACGTGCTCAATCGTTGCCTGTGTTTAAAGGACTATTAAGGGAACATTACATATATATCTTTGCATATATGTATTTTATGTATATATATATATATATATATAGTAAAACTGTGCAACTTTACCCACTGGTTCAACTTTTGTAATATATACAAAGTAACACCAACACCCATAGAATCTTACATATTCTTGAAATTACATCTAACTTTGCATCTGACACTACGTCAGTTAGCTGTCGCACGAGAGGGGGTTTTTATGGTGCGTTCTGTGTGGTGTTCGGATTAAGACAATATTACCCTTCATCTCCTCCCGTGGATGTCGTAAAACGCGACTAAGAGACGCTTAACCACAGGGCAGCTGTGTCCATTCTGTGGAACAGCAGCCATACTATGCTCACCTACCCGCCTGCCAAGAATGGTGAGTACCGGCTAATTCCCCCCAAAATAACTACACACGGCATGTAACCGCTCGTTTATGGGGGAGGCATTCATTTGTTCAGCAGTGGATTTTTTGGCTGTTATGATGATGACGATTATTGAAATTAATAATCCACTTTAATTTCACACACCTAACTTATCAAAATTGTGTTCAAAAAGAGTTTCCATGGGTTTTCTTTCCGTTTCATTACCAGCCGATCACATTTATTTAAGAGTCTATTAGGGCTACCTACTTGAAATAAAATCTTTGAACCTTGATCTACAAACTGTTATACATAGTACAAGTCACTCACGGAAATAGGTATAGAAGCGAACAGCAACGCTTTTTTCCGTCCAAACTTGTCAGTGGCCACTCCATACACGAAGACAGCAACAGGCGCGAAGATAAACATGATAGAAGCCATCCAGGACACGTCCTCTTCTGAAAGAGGCGAGTTGGATGGCGAGCTTTCACCCATAAGAAGCGCCTTGTTTGGCGATATCCATCCCATAGCGGTACCGTAGGCAAGGATCGGCATGCATACTGAAATAAAAAACAATATATTACACATAGAATTTCATACCGGTATTGCGGGTCAAGTTAAGACGATGGCGTAGTGTATGGGTGATGTGACTGCTGAATATGGCCATCGCAACTACATCGCAACAAAATTTGACGGCACGGTTGGTGCAGTGGCTGATACAGTCGGCTGCTGCGCACCGGGTCGTGGGTTCGATTCCCGCACGGAACAAATATTTGTACGATCTGCAGGTAGTTGTTCCGGGTCTGGGTGTATTGTGTGTGGGATTTGTGTCTGTAAACGCACCCACGACACAGGAGAAATCCTAGTGAGGGGCAACGTTTTTTTAAACAAAAAAAAAAAAAAAACAGTCATAGGGGATATTTTCCATCGCTGAACGATTTCCGGCCTCCATGAGTTGCGGCTTCATCATCGTATCAGCCAAAGGAAGGAGCACTGCTGCTGAACAAAGGCCTTCCGTCCCAATAGATTTCCACAACGGGCGGTCATAAGCCGTCCTCATCCAAAGACTCCCAGGGACCTTCACCAGGTTGTCTGTCCACCTCGTTGGAGGTCGTCCCACGCTGCGTTTTCCGGTGCGCGGTCTCCACTCAAGAACCTTTTTGCCCCAACGGCCAACATATCTATGAGCAATGTGCCCCGCCCATTGCCACTTCAGTTTACTAATCCTATCAGCTATGTTGGCAACTTTAGTTTTTCTACGGACCTCCTGATTTCTGATCTCGTAGAGATCTCGTAATTATTTATATTAAATAAAATCTAAAAAAGTTGACTTAAATATATTGTATTAATATAAGTTTATTTTAAAGAACACGTGTTTGTACACATAGAATATAAGTATTTTTCATCACTACTACATGGTCAAACTTTATTTCTAGTTCCGACTATAATTTTAAAGCAATGTTCATATCATAGAAACAATGCATCTGACCGGTTATTGTTTAACAATACTTATTATTCAAGAGTTAAAACGATGTCCGTGTATACAAATTCTATAAGAGCCTTTCAAAATAACTAACAAATGCTAATTGAAAACTCTTGTACATATCAAGCTATACAAAACCAATTTACGCTGAACTCTCATCATACAGAAAGCCTATACAATACGAGATCAGCTTACACTGGTTTTGTGTAGCTTGATATTTAGCCGTGTGTACACTTATTATCCCCGAAAACACCCTTCGCCTCATAGCGGTGAAATCGTATCTAACCAAATTACATTCATTGGATTTGGAATAAATATGTCTACCGAGTAACGTAGCGAATAAAGTTCATAATAAACCAGTTGTAACCGCGTTTCCGTCCACGCGGAATTTGGGTACTCGTGAATAAGTTGTTGGATATAAAATCCAATTGATCTGTAGCATCTTATCTCTTTAGTTGTAGCGCCATGATTTTTAATAAAGACTAGCTGTGCCCCGAGATTTCACCCGCCGTTTAATTTAAAAGAAATTGGATAACTTATTTATTTTGTGGATTACGCGGGGGCCTCGCCTACGTCGTAAATTTTTCACCTTTGATTTGCCTGTACCCCTAGTACGAGTTTCTTTTCATAATCAAAACGTAACAGTAAACTACACGTTTTCCACGTTCGGCGCTCCCATTGGTTGAAGAGTTTAGAGCGGGCCGTGCATGCATTGCGTCTGGTGCCAGGCGCATGCGTTGAGTCACAGTTGTTAGTTTACGAGAACACATGCGACTGTCTCCGGCATCATGTCTTTTCGGTACATAAATGCGCAGTACTGTGAAATGGTGAGTATTAGCGCTATGTGACAACAATGTCGACTTAGTTGTGCAAGGTTTTCGGGAAAACTTTGGGGTTTCCATGTCGCATAGGATTAGGGATTCTGGTTTCTCGACCTTTTTTATTTCTCGAGGCACGAGAATTCTCGACCAGGATTTCTCGAGTTCCTCGAGTATGTCGAGATGTTTTGAATTTTTTAATAAATCACGATGTAATTTTCGGATTTTTGCTTTATTGCAAATTAAACTGATAGATGATGAGATTAATTAAATCTAATGGTATTTTTTTTGTTACAAATTGCACTTATTAATTAACAAGTCAACATTAAACAATAAATTAAACAAACTATACTCGGGTGATCTATGTAAAAAAGTAGGGTAGTATTTAACTTTTTTATAATTATTGGGTCCTTACCAGTGACCAAATGTAAAACAGCCTTTAATTTAGTAAAAAAATAATTTGTTAAATTAAATCAACAAAATTACTATTAATTAATTTCGATAACTATAAAAACTTGTTTAACAAGACAAACATTTTGCTACCAACTAAACTAAAAATAGCTTTCATAAGCTTTCAAGCTAACATCACAGCCTTTCGATTAAACGAATCATAATTAACTTGACTCTTCACGTGATATAGGCAAGTTTTGTTTTAGTTACCTAGCGCACGGAATTGATTTCTCGAGTTCTCGAGGCATTGAGGCATTTCCCGTCTCGACTGAAGACAAATTTCTCGAGAATTCTCGAGCTGAAACCCTAAATAGGATAATGACGGCAGCTATACAACGGCAGCACATATTAATAATAATAAGTAAACCAATCATTGAAGAATCCGCGCTGAATTTCCTTACATACTTAAACAATACTATTAAATTTCAACATTAACTATTCCGCAAGTAAAATAATCATCTAGTAGGCATAACTGCGTGTTAATGTGGTCTCTAGTCGCTACCGTTCGTTGAACTCGACAAAAAGGCTCGCCTGACAAGCTAAAAATATCTACGGTAAATATAGACCAGGCCTTACTTGGGACTGAATAGCTAAGCAGGTATGCGTCCCTGGTACCCCAAGGCACGGTATTTTTAGATTGTTTTAACTTGTATGTGGATTAAGATTACGCCTTTGATTATGTGTATGTGTTATGGGGTGAGGTGCGAAAAGTGTTATTGCTGTCGATGTTAATTTATATTTAATTTAAGTAACAAAATCCCATGCATATATATCTTAAAGACTAACATGCATATTGTATTGGTTATTTTTTATTTGCTCTCAGGCATCTTAGGTCCATCGATATATGTGAGGAGGTGCTGAAGATGACCGCACCAGTGGTTTTACCCGTAAGAGTCCGACATGCCCTTCGCCGGGAAGGAGGAATTTCATTTCAACCGGGCCACCAATAAAAAGATCCATAGATATTGTATTACAATTATATCAAAAACACGAATAAATATTATATGATTTACAGATCTATAAAACCTGGATGCTTGCTACGGAGGGAAGTGGAACGTATACTCTTTCCTACTCCTCCTTTTCCTTTTCTGATTAATTTCGGTGCGGGTTCCAAGACAGTTAATCATTTCTCTGGGACACACCGAGCTTCATTGGGCGGTGTTCTTTCCGGTGGTCGCCATTGTAGATCCTGGCTTACAGGAGTTGCAGTGGTTGGGAATGTGTGGCGGGCTTGTCCCAAATATCATCATTTCGGCCGAATGAAGTCCACTGCTGGACACAGGCCTCCCCCAAAGATCACCACAACGATTGATATGGGTGTGTTGTGAGCTCATTGGGGGGTTTTGCCATAATCGCCACGCTTGGCAGGCGAGTTGGCGATCGTAGTTGAGTTGTTAATGTACTCGAAGGACGCTGCTGCCCATCCTCCGGCTAATCCCTTCGTAATGTCACTAGCTACAGTGCCCTTCTAACCGGAACACAGTAACGTCTAAAGTTTTAATTTCTACCGCCAGTATTAAGAAATGTCTTCCAGTAGAGAGGAGAATTTGAAGATAAAAAATGTAGACACGGTGTAGTTGTTTGTATTGGTTTTTCTTTATTGTGATGAAGAGAGGTTTCGTTGTCCGGCGACCGAATACCTAAGTCGCAGACGCTTTGCAACAGGCGTAAATTGCTCCAACGCCGCTGTCAAACGTCAATTTGGTATTACCTTTTTTTTTTTTTATTGGTGCCCAGTGGAAATTCTTCATGAACTTCCTTCGCCCCGGGGAAGGGCGAAGGGGTATGCCGGACTCCTACCGGCTAAAACCACTGGGGGGTCATCTTCGGCACCTAAGGGAGGCTCCAGGTCCTCGTATGATCACACTAGAGCTGCCCGCTGGTGCCACGCCTATAGGCACATCTCGGAGAGGGTGACTGTAAAGTGGTCACCCTCCCGGGGAATTTGGTATTACCTATTTGCCGATAGCGACTAAACAGGCGAAGATCTCTGACGCGACGCTGTCGGACAATCAATGAATTAAAAACGTGCATTCTTTTTAGTTCCACTGGAGGCTACTGGCGCTAGTAACTATGCATCTTCCACAATAGCGACAGGCGGGCGATGCCTTACGTAATACCAATATTTTTGATGCTTTGCCACCGGTGGATCCTTGGCTGCACGATAGCTGCTATCGCGTCTGCTGTTGCTGTTTATAGCTAATCAACCCACGGGTCGAACAGTTTACCCTAAAAATGTATTTTGTTATAAACCAAACTTTTTAGTTATGTATGGTTCAATGCCCTCTGGAGAAAACGCGTGTCTCCCATAATTATCTATACAAATAAATAAAATTGAAGTGTCTGTTTGTAATGTCAAAATAACAGGTTTTTACTAAATGCATATGAAAGTTTATATGGTACCTATAACAAAAACACAATTTTTAATTTTTTTGTCTGTCTGTCTGTCTGTCTGTCTGTCTGTTTGTTCCGGGTAAACTCCGTAACGGCTGGACCGATTTTGACGGGACTTTCACTGGCTGATAGCTAATGTTATAAGGAATAACTTAGGCTACTTTTATTTTAGAAAAACGATTGGGGTTCCGCGCAAAAAAATAAAAACCTTGAAATCCAATATATCTTCTATGTCAAGTGTATATGTCGAAGTACTCTAAATTTCTTTTAAATTACACGCGGGTGAAACCGCGGGTCCCAGCTAGTTTATTCCTATAATTACTAACCATACGTATACGTACCTACCTGAATTCCATTTCCGACCATTAGTTCCTTCAATTCCGACTGTGGATTACATTTTCGGAAGAAAAGTGAAACTAAATGTGGAAACCTAGTAACCGCTGTAAATAAGAAGAGAAATCAAGAAGCACGTTTACGACTCACCAAGATGGTCGAGTCGGTCTTTGAGATATAAATAGACAGGTAACAGTTACATGATTATACCCTATTATTACTAGTGTATTATAATATCTGTGCTATTATACAGGGTGTCCAGTAAATAGCACGACATACTGCAGGGGGTGAGAGCTTGGGTCAATACCTACCAAAAAAAACACAATATATGTTCTAGATTATGGCTTCTGCAGAGTATCTTCCACAATTTCGCCAATGTCAAGTAAAAGGCAACGTCTTACGGTGTTTAGACTAATGAATCTTTACGTATTTATAAAAGATTTCTCAAAAATGAAAAAAATCTATAAAATATGTGGGCGACGTTCGTACGGTTTTCAATTTTTTTTCGTATGTTTAATTATCTTCATATTCATAATAATAATTATTTTGACGTGACGTTTGATTTGATTTCGCATTTAGTCTTTTAGCCAAAGACAAAATAAATAAATATTTGCGAAAGCTGCTGGCGTAGCATGACCATTTCAAAGTCTTCTCTTCCGAAGATAGAAACGTGCTCTCTACACGTCTCGATATCTCTTCTTCCCGAGCATGAGCCGACATGAAGACTCGGCTGTCTTTGTAGACATAGACATGGAAAATCCTCTCCATAGCAACGGAATGCCGCTAGTGACGTAGAAATTGCATTCAATTCTAATAATTCTTAGCGTTTCGTTCCCAAAAAGTACGTCGAACAATTTATTGATTTATTTAATATACTCTTTATTGTACACGAAAAATAGTCACAGAAGTTTTGAATTAAGTAAAGGTACAATAAATCAAATCAAATAGCTTTATTTGTTAAACATAGGTCTGTAACAATAGGGTGGCGGTGATTAAATATTAAGTGCCTCTATATTTTGCCATTAGGCGTACAAATATAAATTGAACAAAAACACAAAAACAAAAAATTATGATTACTTTTCAAATAATAATTGTAACAATGTCAACAGATTAGAAAAATAATTTAAATGTCATATTTTGTCAGATGCGAAATCCTTTACTGAATAATAACATTTTCCAATCAGAAAATGCATTGTCCGTTTAAACTGGCTTACACTTTTATTTTTTGTTTCTTCTGGAATCTTGTTATAAATTATTTGTGCCATGCAAAGAAAACTTTTATTCTTGAGAGCTGTCTCACCGTACGGGACTTCTAGTTGTAACTTATTTTTGTCGCGCAGTTGTCAATAGTGACTTTTAAAAGCAATTTTATATAGATTGATATTTGTTTTTACAAAGATGATCACCTCATAAATATAGAGAGAAGGGAACGTTAGAAATCATTCATCCGGTGGTCTATGGGAAGGCCTCCGTTCAGCAGTGGACATCTTTTGGCTGATACGTTGATGATGATTACATAAATTAATCTAACTTAATTGAATTTACGTCTTGGCTAAGAGAGTTCAATAATAATTGTATCTTAGATAACACGACATTAAAACACAATAACTTGTGTGGTTGAAGTCATTTCATCATTAATTACAGTCATTTTTAAACATCAAGTTGGACTCATTTACATTACAATTGCTATGAGGACAAGTTATCATTTTATGCAGACGACGAAGAAGGTGACAGGCTACCTTTTATCATTTGCTCTAATCATTTTATGGCAAAGTAATGTTATGTTATGATTTCCTTGTGGTGTCGGCCCAGAATACCACTACCCCATCTCCTCCCGTAGGTGTCGTAAAAGTCGACTAAGGGATTAGCCGGAGGATGGGCAGCAGCGTCCTTCGAGTATATAAACAACTCAACTGCGATCGCCAACCCATCTGTCAAGCGTGGCGATTTTGGCAAAACCCCCCAGTGAGCGCACAACATATCGGTCGTTGTGGTGATCTTTGGGGGAGGCCTGTGTCCAGCAGTGGACTTCATTCGGCCGAAACGATGAATGTTATGATAAAAAAGTACTCGTGGTAGGTGGTCTTGGTTAGGTAGATACCACCGCAGTGGCTGACATTCTGCCGCCAATCACTAGGGTTTAAACTTTAACTTTAAATGGGTGCCATCTGTTGGGACTGGTCAGCCGTCAACTGCCACGGCAAATTAATTATTGTAATATTATTGTGGTATGCTCCATCTTTACACATTAACCTACATTTTTCTCTGTATATGTTTTACAATCATTTGTATCAATTAACATTGTAATCTCAATTACTTTGAAAGAGTATCCATGGAATTTGTTGCCGGCTTTTCTCCATGAGATCAACTATTTGGAGCCGTGCAACTTAAATTCTGACGTTTCATAAGTGCTTATATTTGGTTTATTTGAAATAAAAAACTTTGACTTTGACTTTTAAAAGCATTACAGTGTTTCGGTTTGAAGGGCACTGTAGATAGTGAAATTACTACACAAGAGACTAAATAACTCATGTCTTGAGTAAGAAGCGCAGTATGGAGTTACGCAGGACTACTAGTTCTGGGTGGCATTACAATTGTTATGGGCAAGCGTGACCCTCACCACGAGGCGAATGACATTCTCGTCTAGTCACGGGATTGTAGAAAAAAAATGGGTTTCAATTCAATGCAATCATTTACTTAGTAATTAGGTGCTCTTTTTTCATTTATTTTTTACTAGCTGGGACCCGCGGTTTCACCCGCGTTTAATTTAAAAGAAATTTAGAGTACTTCGACATAGACACTTGACATAGAATATATATATTGGATTTCAAGGGTTTTATTTTTTTACGCGGAACCCTAATTATTTTTCTAAAATAAAAGTAGCCTAAGTTATTCCTTATAACATCAGCTATCTGCCAGTGAAGGTCCCGTCAAAATCGGTCCAGCCGTTTCGGAGATTACCCGGAACAAACAGACAGACAGACGGACAGACAGACAGACAAAAAAAATTAAAATAGTGTTTTTGTTATATGTAACGTACATACTTTCATATGCATTTAGTAAAAAGCTGTTATTTTGACATTACAAACAGACACTTCAATTTTATTTATTTGTATAGATAGATTGGTTTCCGACGGAACGGAACGGACGTTCGGAAATTCTACATGAACTGCTTCTACCGGCTATAATGGTTCTGTTCGCTTCGATTACGCTAACGTCGTTTAAAGCATTCAGTTGTCCCTAAGTCGCGACTAAAATGTATTATAGTTGTCTTTTACTACGCACACGCTCAGTGGAATTACAGCGGTAGTTATTTCATCACATCACTGTAACATCATCCATTGTGTATACGAACTATTACGTATTTGTACAACATGATAGCGACGCAGATAACAATGTCAGGTGCGGCCACGTAGCATTAAATAATTTGGCACCAAGAATACTTCCTAACATTAATATAAGAAATAGGCGTTGATGCCAAAACCGATATTTTTTTAAACGATAACTGTAGCGAACCATGTTCCTCTCATCCCGTGGGAGTCGTAAAAGGCGACTAAGGGATTAGCCGGAGGATGGGCAGCAGCGTCCGTCGATTACATTAACAACTCAACTACGATCGCTAACCCGCCCGCGAAGCGTGGCGATTATGGCAATACCCCTCAATGAGCACACAAAACACCGATATCGGTCGCTGTGATTTTTGAGGGAGGCCTGTGTCCAGCAGTGGACTTTCTTCGGCCGAAATGATGTAAAAGTGATGAACTGTAGCGTATTCGTCTACACCGTGAATTCAGTTTATCAAGACCCATTTATTTTTATTTTTTATAGATTCGAACGAAATTTATCGTGTACTTCCTTCGCCCTGGGAAAGGACGAAGGGGCATACCTCCTCCTTCCGGCTCAAACCATCTAGAGCCACCCATTGGTGCCACGCCTTTAGGCACATGTCGGAGCGAATGACTGTAAAGCAGCCACCCCCTCTAGCGGAGGGAAGGCGACTGTAAAGAGGTCACCCCCCAGGTACCTCTCGGGGGGATTGTAAAAGATTCCCCCAAAGCCTAATTATGCGCTGTGCTGCGCACACGACGGCACGTGACCACATGCGCACCGCTGTCTTCCCGAGGGTCGCTCGGTATGAGTACGCAGATTCTCCAATAGGCGTGCTCGCGACCTCCTAGGTGCCATATAAAGACGACAGGGGGCTCAGGCTTGATGGACGCGGGGGCCGCGGCGGTTGTTACCCCAGCTCCGTGTCCTCCTTCTCCGAGCGGGATCGGCCCTCTCCCGATTCCATCTCACGTGATCAGCTTGCCTTGTTTTTATTTCTTTTAAAAATAGCGGAGCCCACACTAGGATTTCTCCTGTGTCGTGCGTGCGTTTACAGACACAAATTCCACACACAATACAACCAGACCCGGCAGGTAGTTGACCTGCAGGTCATACAATAACCGCGCAGGAAGCGAACTCGCGACCCGGAGCGCAGCATCTGACTGTATCACCCACTGCACCAACCGTGCCGTCAAATGCATTAAAAAAAAAGTATGCCAAACGAATATTTCGCTCAACGCGGCGGACCAAGCCCGCGACCCGTAGCAGAGCAAGTTAAATAAGTGGTCACAGCGCCAATGCAAAGCCTACATTAATATCTAGAGTTTTTCTGTTAATGGAGACATTGAATGTACAACAGCAGCAACTGCAACTGCTGCCTACCACATCGGACATGGTGTTGTACATACATGAAATCATGATACCGCATCCTAAGAGATTTCTTCTTAATTCACGTTACCTAAAGGTACATGTACATATCAAAATGTATCATGACAGCCATCTAAAATTATAAACAG
The DNA here is from genome assembly GCA_947459985.1 of Diloba caeruleocephala. NCBI lineage: Eukaryota > Metazoa > Arthropoda > Insecta > Lepidoptera > Noctuidae > Diloba > Diloba caeruleocephala. Next base: position 4,207,155 of record OX381627.1, on the reverse strand, counting down.
GAAATACAACGTAATAATTGAAATATGATCGTTTCGCATCGTGTTCTTGGAAAATTTCATTGTTATATGTATACATCTTGATTTTCATAGATATTTCTTGGCCGCGACGCTACGTTGGGTTGAAAGTCAGATTTGCAGACACTGGATTTCCCCAAAAAGTCAATGGATGTAGAATTGTTGAAGAGCCGCCAAGGATTATGTCTAAGGCAGCTTCCAATGCGATCGGTTAAGATATTGGAGATATTCAGAACATTCACTTGTGTACATACAAAACACTGGCTGGCTGGCTACACATCAAGCTATACAATACCAGTATAAGCTAATCTTGCATTGTTTAGGCTTTCGGTATGATGAGAGATCAGCGTAAACTGGTTTTGTATAGGTTGATGTGTAGCCGTATGTACAAGAAAATTAAAATACTATTTTCTCACCAATAGATTGATTTCTAGGAAAAACACGCATATTTTATGAGGCAAAGAGTTCCATCGATTCATCATTTCAGCCGCATGAAGTTCACTGCTGGACACAGGCCTCCCCCAAAGATCACCAGAACGACCGACATGGTGTGTTGTGTGCTCATTGGTGGTTCTTGCCATAATCGCCACGCTTGGCAGTCGGGTTGGCGATCGCAGTTGAGTTGTTAATGTACTCGAAGGACGTTGCTGCCCATCCTCCGGTTAATCCCTTAGTCGACTTTTACGACACCCATGGGATGAAATGGGGTGGTGGCATTCTAAGCCGGCACCACACGGCAAGTTCCATCGATTGATATGAATGATATTATATATTAAAAAGAAGTAGATATGCTACATGCGCGCCAAAAGTAAGAACCAAAACTCCCCCAATTGTAGCACCTCGCAATCGGTTCGCTTGGATCGCTATCTCTTTTACTCTTGTTGTTTTTATATCTTCTTTCTCACGATATGGTTGTGCAAGCGAGACTATTTCGCGCGCCATTTAATATGGACGTTACATATCTATGGTAAAATATCATTGATTGATATATACAAGGTCTTACTTTAATAGTCCACGATATTTTGCATGCAGCCTATGTGAATGCTGACGATAATGTAGGTATCACCAAAAAAAAACTGTTGTATTTTTTCAGCATTTTTTTATAAATCACTCATTTAATTACTTACTGGTTCTTCTAGTAAGTTATAATAATATCCACTTGCATCTAGTAAGAAAATGGTGGTCGTGGCCTGCCGACCTGTTTAGGTAGTCGGCAACGTCTAACAAAACAGGCGAAAGGAGGCGCCCGTCAGCGTGGCACAAAAGAAGGAAACAAATTTTTCACCGTCAAAATAATTTTATGTGGTAGGTACGTCATCTTTAGCATTTACTACGGTGCCATGCAAAATATCGTGGATTATTAAAATAAAACCTTATACATATATTGATACGGTTGATACGGTTGGTGCAGTGGTTGATGCAGTCGACTGCTGCGCTCCGGGTCGTGGGTTCGATTCCCGCACGGAACAAATATTTGTACGATCTGCAGATAGTTGTTCCGGGTCTGGGTGTATTGTGTGTGGAATTCATGTCTGCAAACGCACCCACGACACAGGAGAAATCCTAGTGTGGGGCAATGTTTAAAAAAAAAAAAACATTGATATAACAAAAAACGGTATCTGAGAAACATATCCCATTGTATTTAGTGTGCGACGCCTTGCATTGCAAGTTTATAGTGCTTCGTCCCGTATTATATGTATATGTATGCATCAACGATAGATGAATGCGCTGTTAGTCTAAGACTTTGGTTCTCAAAATGTAGTTTATGTGTGCACAATGCAGGAGAAAAGAGACTATTTAAAAAATACACAACACCAAACAAGCCTGTTTCGGAGCCTTGTTTTTTATTGGCGTCCAGTGGAAATTCTACATGAACTTCCTTCGCTCCGGGGAAGGGCGAAGGGGTATGCCGGACTCCTACCGGCTAAAACCACTGGAGCGGTCATCTAGGGCAACGAAGGGGGGCTCCAGGTCCTCGTAATATCACACTAGAGCCGCCCATTGGTGCCACGCCTTTAGGCACATCACGGAGGGGATGACAGTAAATACGATGACAGTAAAACTGCATAATGGGCGGACTAGACGCTTGCATAATGAAACACAATAATAAATATAGTAATGTCTTAGATTTTCGCGATCCGTTTAAAAGTGTTTTATTATAACAATAATAAATAATCAACAAACCGGTAAATGAAGGTAGTCTGATATTTCATTATGGCGGCTCATTGTTTGCCCCTTTTTCGCTTATCGCAATCTGTGCGTGAGTCAATCGACTGTCGTTATTATAAATCCCCATGCGAACACTTTTAATTTAATTTTAATTTGTAATTAATTTTAACTTATCTATTATTTATTGACGAATAACAAAATATAAAACACAAAGTTACTTAATACGTAATTTTATTATTGTTTTGTATTGTCTTCCGACGTCAGCCGTCACTCGTCACCAATTTAGGGTGGCGCAGAAAACCAGTGCTCCTGTGTTGCAAGTTATTTGTAACATAGAAGTGTAATGCTGAGCGCCATTCCTTTTTTTGCGGAGATGAGACTCACTAATCTTTTCCAGTTTTTACTTTTTGTCATTATTTTTTGAATATGTAGTGTTTTAACTTCGGAAATTAATACATTGTTTTTCTTTCTTTTCTTCTAAATCGGTCACCCCCTCTGTTTCTGAGCCTAGCAGCCGAATTCTGAAACGCTACTTAATATTAAGTCCCGCTGTAACTATTTGAGCCGGTGGTTTCCTACCGAAAACAGGGGTTCTCGAATAGTTAAGCGGGACTTAATAGTGGCGTTTCAGTATTGTGCCGTTAGTGAGGAGGTGCGGTACCCAACGCAAACAATCCTCCTTACATGAAGGAGCATGAGTAGAAGTGTAGAATCTCATGAACACTTCCCGATTCAATCTATCTACAATATATGCTGAATCAGATGTAATTTGATTACTTTTGCAAGCACATATTCTACTGTGTGTCCGTGTGGTGTCCGGATTAAGAATATAGCACCACTCCATCTCCTCCCGTGGATGTCGTAAAAGGCGACTAAGGGAATCTTAACCAGAGGGATGGGCAGCAGCGTCCCTTCTATGACACGGTAGCCATACTGCGCTCACCAACCCGCCTGCCAAGCGTGGTGAGTATTGGCAAATACCCCCCAGAATGATGACACAGTTGTGAAAATCTGTGGGGGAGGCCTTTGTTCAGCAGTGGACGTATAAATGGCCGATATGATGATGATTCTACTGTAACAGTCATCAAAGAGCGATCACTTCCTTCTTCGTGCACCTTGGTTAGCCGACCGCGCTACATCATCATCGTGATATTACGCAAAAGATGTCCACTGCTGAACAAAAGCCTCCTACATAGATTTCCACAACTCCCGGCCACCTGCCGCCCGCATCCAAAGACTCCCAGCGACCTTCACCTGGTCGTCTGTTCACCTCGTTGGTGGTCGTCCCACGCTGCGTTTTCCAGTGCGTGATCTCTACTAGAGAACCCTTTTGCCTCAACTGCCATCAACGAGCAATGTGCTCCGCCCATTGCCACTTCAGCTTACTTAGCCTTTCAGCTATGTTGGCAACTTTAGTTCTTCTAGAAATACCAACCATAGCTCTCTTCACAGCTCGCTGAGTGATATCGAGCTTTCTTACGAGACCCATACCACGCTTAATATTAATATTTTAGTACTTAGGCTCAGAATGCCACCACCCCATTCCATCCCGTGGGTGTCGTAAAAGTCGACTAAGGGATTAACCGGAGGATGGGCAGCAGCGTCCTTCGAATACATTAACAACTCAACTGCGATCGCCAACCCGTATGCCAAGCGTGGCGATTATGGCAAGACCTCCCAATGAGCACACAACACCCATATCGGTCGTTGTGGTGATCTTTGGGGGAGGCCTGTGTCCAGCAGTGGACTTCATTCGGCCGAAATGATGATGACTTAGGTCAAAACCCAAGGGATATTTATTGAAGTATCGATCAGTCAAAATGCGATTTTCAAAACCAACAAATACTTATATGTAGAGTAAGAGTGTATTTCATCGTCAGCCTGGTCTTTTCCAAACTATATTAGAGTTGGCTGCCAGTGTGGAGCGACTGCTATCTGTCGTGGGGCAGGCGTACTGGGGTGCAATTCTCTAAGCTCAAACATCCATACATCCTTGAATACAGAATTGAAATAATGGTGATAACCAAATTTGGTATCCGCTAAGACTGGTTCTCATGGCTCACCTTCTGCAACGTGACCTTGAATAGCTTCAATCATGTCTTAGCGAATACCGAATTTGTTTTATAGCGTTATTTCGATTCTATATTCAAGGATGTATGGATGTTTCACCTTAAAGAATTGCACCCCAGGACTCGAACAGGGATGGTTATATGTGAAGCGTAAGCGACAGTGTTTTATGTTATTGGGGAGAAGGGTGAATTTACTATGACATGATACACATAGAATGCTTTTTTTGTATACGTAGATGTCACTGTAAAGGGGCCTACTCAAAGCCCTGCCTGCAGGGCATACAATCCGGCAGAGATATTGCATGTAGGGCCCTGCAAGCCGTGCTTGTTTGGCTTCTCGCATACGTTTCTGGGAAATGTGGTTGCTTAACCGGTCATTTCTGGCGAAGCCAAAAGAGGCCTCCAGCCAGAAGAGTAGGTTGTTTTAGCTGTCGCAGTTATATAGTGGCGATGTAGGTGTCGTCATAGTGTCAAACTACTTTTTTTAACAGTCTATAGAAACATTTACCTACTTCTGCTATCTTGTTACATTTACTTACGAATATTTTTAACAATGTCAATATTTATTTATTATTAACGCCCTTTACAGTTCTGTCATATTTTAAACTAAACCATGGTATTAACAATTACTCTGAATAAATAAACGATTACGTATGGTGACATGTGGATAATTATTATATTATTACTTAATACGACTTATATGTCTGCTTTTATAGTTTGCTATTTAGTTTGTACTACCTATATAAATAATTAAATACTCTTTTTAAGATAAAATTGTGCCTGGTTTATCTAAATAGATTTATTCACATATTAAACATTAAATCTTTCTTGATAGATAGTAGCACTTTAGGGATTCGCATTAAAATTTCGTCTTCCGAGCAGACACACCGAAGACAGACCACTGCTGGCAGAGAGAGATCTTGCCCAATCCGAAGGACCAGGTCCAGGATCCGCCGCTTGGCAGCCCACACATTGAAATTGAACCTATTAAATAAAAGATCAAGAAATTCAGTACAACAAAATGTATGAATGGCGCCGAAATCCAGCACATCACCACGCATGCGCTAAAGCGGGCGCTGCCACAGATAAGTAATAATTGGAATCAAAACTTATTAATTGTAATGCTATAAAAATGGCGAGCTACGCATATTATACGTAGAAAGAAAAAAATGATGGAATCTCCTTAGTGACATTAACTTCTTGGATTTGCCATGTATCGTAATGGATTTTTTAATAAAACATTATTTTGTTAGAGGAAAATATGATTCTAGTCTTAAATTTCGGTATTGTGTTTATAAAGTATTTATATATATATATATATTTTTTTTATAAAGTATGTAAATATAAACTTGTTTTGAAGTTTAAAATTCGAATTTCACGATATGAGAGTAGATTAAATAACATACACCATATTTAAACATTATACCTACCTCCATAATTTTCTTATCCAACCTTAACACTGGTAAAATAATGAGCATGGAAAATAGCAATAGGGGTGGATTTTATCTTCTTTCTACGCTGCGTGTTGCGGGTTCGATCCCTGTACAGGTAACACACCAGGCCATATATGTTCACTGCTGAACAGGCGCCTCGCAATGAACACTATAATGAGCAGTCATACCCAATACTGCAAAACACGATGTGGGTGAACATTCTTATGGAATATCGATTAAGCTTACTGTAAACATACTGTAAATATAACGTATAACAATACGAGTATAGGCTGGGCCAGAAAGACGTACGATTTCAAAAAAGGAATTGCTCCGGAACGGTAATATGGTAGCGGAATAAGATGCAGGGAGATAGGGTTGTGTAGCTCTGTTCACGGAAATTTAGTCGCGTTGGAGCGTTTCAGGGGTACGCAACATGTGTTCTGCGTAAAAAACTGGCGGTACACAAGCATGTTCCGTGATCTATTCTTATAAGAACTGTAAGTCTTTAACCGTATCACGTGGTTTGAACAAGATGGCGCAACATGGCGTACTTGTAATGGCTTATTGGCTGTCATCAACGAGATATTTGCCGGAAAAGTAATATCGCGCAGGATTTATAAATCCGAAACTGTGTGTGTTTGTTTGTTATTTCTTAACACCTTTACTACTGCACCGATTTCAACATTTTGCACAGAGCTTAAACACAATTCCGAAAATGACATAGGATTTTTTTATCCCGAAAAATAGGGTAGGTGTTCAGGGAGAGCTATTAAGGATAAAAAGTGTCGCTAGATGGCTCTAATATCAATTTCGTTCATTATGCGTTGTATTGACAATGACAAACTTTTATTTTTACCTAAATATTTTATTCTTAATGTCACCTGCTCACATATTTATAGCCACAAAAGCCTCTATATCCTGACAAAGAAAGGCAAAAAAGAAACGTGGTATACAAAACTCAATTGTAAATAAATAAAAAAATACGTGTTGCACTCCGGGAGTGCCGAAAGTGAAAACTTATTCTTTTTTTATTTATCTAGACGCGTTCGCGGTCTACTATATGTACATGCATATATGCACACACTATAGCTGCGTCTCGTAACGGTGTCGCGAGTCCAGAGATTTTATCTCATCTAAAAATATGCGTACCGCGCTAAAAGAAGTATTCGCTTAAAAAAAATGCGGGTGATTCGACAAGGGTAAGTAGGAATTGAAATGTTAATGGGTCTGGAAAAATTGGAGGGGAGAATATAATACAGGGGACAACGAGATTGAGACAGGAGAAAAATAAGTGCTCTAGGGCTAGTTTGGAGTTTCTGCCATGTTACATTCACAAAGAGAATTAATACAATTGCGTAGATTGGCTAAAATACTGACGAGCAAATATGTTTTAAACGCAGACCGCTTTTATTTTATTTTATTTATTTTAAACAATTTCTCACTACACTTACACTTTACAATTGTTCCCTCCGAGATGTGCTCTAGGCTTGGCACCAATGGGCGGCTCCAGTGTGATTGTATCGAGGACCTGGAGACCTTCTTCTGTGCCGAAGATGGTCGCTCCGGTGGTTTAGCCAGTAGGATCCCGGAATGTCGCTCCCACTTCCGTGGGGTGGAGGAAGTACACACGGCTACACATTAAGCTATAGTTATCAGTTTAAGCTGATCTCTTATCGTATGGAAAGCCTATCAGTGCGAGATCAGCTTATACTGGTATATGTAGATGATGTATTTTCACCGGGTTAGTAAAATTGAAAGTAAAAAAGGGGTTTTATGGAATACTAGGTTGAATACATCCTATTCCCCTTATAGAAGCGTAGATTTGTCATAAAAAGAGAGGGAGACAATGAGCCTTTGAGCTATTATTATATAAAATTGTTCAACATTGAGGTAGTGTGTAACATGTAGTACATAATAGCTCAATGTAGTTCAATGGGTCTGGCGCAAATGAAAGCTTATCTCTGTAAAGAACAGATGAATAATTATTAAATCTTCTTTAGATAGCCTGTTTACCATAAAAAAACTGCAGCTTCATACCTAGGATAGAATAGAATATGCTTTATTGTACATCATTTGGAAGCACGAGCAGTTTTTTTTTGGGATATTATTTACTGCTTTTGAAGTCTGACGGCACGGTCTGTGCAGTGGCTAAGCAATTGGCTAGCTAAGCTACATGTCGCGGGTTCGATCCCTGTACGGAACAAATATTTGTTTGATCTACAGACAGTTGTTTTGGCTCTGGGTGCATGTGAGATTTATGTCTTTAAACTGTACCCAAGAAATCAAAGGGTGAAACAAAGTTTGAAAAAATTTCAATTTTCAGGTTAAATTTCACGTTTATAAATTATATGTACTTTAGATTTATTAATTCAAAAACTCCGTGTGGTGTCCGGATTAAGAATATAACACCACTCCATCTCCTCCCGTGGATGTCGTAAAAGGCGACTAAGGGACTCTAAACCAGAGGGATGGGCAGCAGCGACCTTTTTGTTGAATAGTAGCCATTCTGCGCTCACCAACCCGCCTGCCAAGCGTGGTGAGTACTGGCAAATTCCCCCTAATATGATGACATAATTGTGGAAATCTATGGGGGAGGCCTTTGTTCACTAGTGGATGTTGTATGGCCGATATGATGAATTCAGAAATCATCATCATCATTATTTGTGCGGGATGAAGTCCACTGCTGGAGAAAGGCCTCCCCCGAATATCACCACAACATAACTGATATGGGTGTGTTGTGGGCTCATTGGGGGGTTTTGCCATAATCGCCACGTTTGGCAGACGGGTTGGCGATCGCAGTTGAGTTGTTAATGTACTCGAAGGACGCTGCTGCCCATCCTCCGGCTAATCCCATAGTCGACTTTTACGACACCCACGGGTGGAGATGGGGTGGTGGTATTCTGAGCCGGCACCACACGGCACAATTATATTATGATAATTATGATATTCAGGTGATCTTATCGACCAGTTACAGATGTAACTGTCACACTGCAGGGTACAGACTTCTTCACGCACAGAAGGAACAAGCATTCACATTAATACATTCAAGGTTTTGAACCGGCAACCTAGTGTTTAGGAAGCAATTAGTAAACCTTTGGGCCACCACGACGAAGATAATATTACAATTAATAATGCATTAATACATTTATGATTTAATGACTGTCAAGTTATTATAGTTTTCATTTAAGTCGGTAAACGCCAATTGCTGAACTTTGGCTTGTTGATAAACCGCCACAATGCATGGTAGTGATAATATTGCCATGAACATCACGGTTGGCAGACAGATTGATGACTGCAGTATGTTTTTCATATTGAACATAAAAAAAAAAACTAAAATAATAAGTTCGTGTGGTGTCCGGATTAAGAATATAGCACCACTCCATCTCTTCCCGTTGGATATCGTAAAATGCGACTAAGGGACTCTATAAACCAGAGGGACGGGCAGCAGCGTCCTTTCTGAGGAGCAGTAGCCATACTGCGTTCACCAAACCGGCTGCCAAGCCTGGTGAGTATTGGTAAATACCCCCAAAAATGATGAAACAATTGTATAAATCTATGGGGAGGCCTTTGTTGTATATAATATATGTGTGTATCTATCATTACATTGTTTAGCGGCATATTTATTTTATTTAACGTTCTACAGCGAGATATATATTTTTTGTTTTATATTTAAATCAATAAGTGCTCTATTTATAACTTAAAAATAATTTATTATTTATTTTATTTTTACGATATTATTGATATGTGTTACTAAAGTACGTCCTTATTAATTTATTTAGAAAATAATAAATAAACTTGCAAAGGAATAAATTAAAATAATCGTTAATTTATTTTATGATATTCATAGGGACTAACAATAATTTATTGGTTAGCATTGGACATGTATAAAAATTTAAATAAAGGCAAAATGTCTTTATGCGTTGTACAAAAATTCTAGTAATTGAAAATAATTGACTTACCAACAATAGACATTAAAATCTGATTGTGTTTGCTTCCGACTTTCTTTTCTTTCGCATCACTAACTTTATACACTTTATTCACCATTTTGAATAAAAAATACACCACTAAAACAATACACAATAACTCGAAAATTCGGTAGAAAGCAAAATTAAACTGTCAAAAAATAATGTAAAAATATTTCCAATAAACAAATGAAAACTACAGTTAAATAATATTTAATTTCCAATTATTTTCAATACATAATTTCGTTTGAGAAAACTAAACATTCACATTTCGATTTATTGTTCTTAAACGCACCGTGTGTATTCGCGTGTCTGAACGACTACGAGATATGCGCCCGCGCACTGATTGCGTGCTATCATTATCCCTTGCTTTTATATTAGCGTCACGTCTTGAGATGAGGATGAACATCGTTCATGTCCGTATAGTGTATCTATTTATGTTGTCGTTTGGGAAGAGATGACCAGAGTTGTTGGCTATAGAAAAAATATGGTTTTCAATGATTGCTGGTGAGTATTTCTTATTTTAGTAGAAAAACGTCCACTGCTGGACGTAGGCCCGCCCCAAAGATGCATTAACGACCGGTCTCGGTTTTGTTTTGTGTGCATATTGTATGGTTTTGTGAGGTGCCGGCTCAGAATACCACCACCCCATCTCCTCCCGTGGGTGTCGTAAAAGTCGACTAAGGGATTAGCCGGAGGATGGGCAGCAGCGTCCTTCGAGTACATTAACAACTCAACTGCGATCGCCAACCCATCTGCCAAGCGTGGCGATTATGGCAAAACCCTTCAATGAGCCCACAATACATCCATATCGGTCATTGTGGTGTTTATTGGGGGAGGCCTGGGTCCAGCAGTGGACTTCATTCGGCCGAAATGATGATGAATGATGTCTGGTTTTTCCATTACTCGCCACGCTTGGCAGACGATTGCAGTTGAGTTGTATATGTACTCGAAGGACGCTGCTGCCCTTCCTCCGGCTAATCCCGGTCTTCTTTTTACTACATCCACGGAAGAATATGGGGTGGTGCTGTTCTTAGCCAGCACCACACGGTAAGTATTGGATTAAGAGAATCAATTGAACTATGTAAAACAAATAAATATATTACTATTGTTAGTGTACCTCTCTATGTTGTTTTTACTTTCTTCACTAAAAGTAAGTGTCATCTCATCGATTGACGGCACGGTTGGTGCAGTGGCTGACACAGTCGGCTGCTGCGCTCCGGGTCGCGGGTTCGATTCCCGCACGGAACAAACATGTATGTGAAACCTATTTCTGTAAACGCACCCACGACAGGAGAAATCCTAGTGTAGGGCAATGTTTAAAAAAATAAAACAGTAAGTACCTAATACTCGCGTGTAGGTTTCTTCGACGGGTTAGGCGGAGATATAAAGTTGCTCACACTCGTCAACTTCAAAATATGTAAACACCTGTATTAAAAATGAATTTACGAATCATTTGTAATTAAAATTTGGTCACTACATTTGAACATTACAATCGCTAATTATTCATAAATACTTATATTTTGCCGTGTTGTGCCGGCTCAGAATACCAACACCCCATCTCCTCCCGTGGATGTCGTAAAAGTCGAGTAAGGGATTAGTCGGAGGATGGGCAGCAGCGTCTTTCGAATACATTAACAACCCAACTGCGATCGCCAACCAGTCTGCCAATCGTGGCGATTATGGCAAAACCCCCCAATGAGCCCACAACACAGCCACATCGGTTGTTGTGGTGATCTTTGGGGGAGACCTATGTCCAGCAGTGGACTTCATTCGGCCGAATTGAATCAACTTATATTTTTTATTTCGTTAGTGTTTCAATTTGTGTAACTTATATCACCAAGACCACGTTTAAATAACGACTGATAATGTAAAATAAGTTAGTCAAATTGTTGTTTCCATAAAGACTTCCTGGATCCGACGGAAAGACGGCAAGGTCGGAGCAGTGACCGATATAGTCGGCTGCTGCGCTCCGGGTCGCGGGTTCGATTCCCGCACGGAACTTTTCTGCAGGTAGTTGTTACAGGTCTGGGTGTATTGCGTGTTAAATTTGTGTCTGTCAACGCACCCACGACACAGGAAAACATCCTAGTTTGGGGTAATGCTTATTTAAAACAAAAACAAAATCACGTTAAACACGGGTCTCCACCAACTCGTTCGGCTAATGCTAGATCTGGGGTGCAATTCCTTAATCTCAAACATCCACACATCCTTAAATACAGGGGTGCAATTCCTTAAGCTCAAACATCCATACATCCCTGAATACAAAATCAAAATAGCGGTGTAAAACCAAGTCGGTATTCGCAGACATGATTGAAGCTATTCAAGGACACGTTACAGAAGATATGTCATGAGGATCTGACTTAGCGGTTATCAAATTGGTTTATCACCGTTATTTCAATTCTATATTCAAAGATGTATGGATGTTTGACCTTAGCGAATTGTACCCCTGAATTGAAATGACGGTATAAACCAATTTCGGTATTCGCTAAGTTATGATTAAAGCTATTCCAGGACACGTTGCAGAAGGTAAGCCATGAGGACCAGTCTTAGCGAATACCAAATCTTATTTTTTTTTCTTATTTTTTTTTTAAAACGTTTCACCACACTAGGATTTCTCCTGTGTCGTGGGTGCGTTTACAAACACAAATTCCACATACAATACACCCAGACCCGGAACAACTGCACAACAACAACCTGCAGATCGTACAAATATTTGTTCCGTGCGGGAATCGAACCCATAACCCGTTGCGCAGCAGCTGACTATGTCAGCCATTGCACCGACCGTGCCGTCAATTACCATTATTTCAATTCTTTATTCAAGGATGTATGGATGTTTGAGCTTAGAGAATTGCACCCCTGGCTAGTAGCAAGATTGTCGACGACACACTAGGTATGTTGTGTATGAGTCATCTGCCAACATGGACGAGAACTGTACTCCCAGTCAGCGAGGTGTCGAATTTGGATGCACTAGCAGCGGTAGCAGACAAAATGAATGAGCAGACGAAGGAAATTAATTCCATATGTTACTGTAGTCACGGCAGCGGTACTTCACCACTAGCGTTGACATCACCACACGCCGATTAATCACTTGTATGCCGCAAACGGTTCATTGCTTCTCTCCTGTGGCGAATGAACGATAAGAAGTCCTGAATGTGAGTGAAGTAAATCTATCTGAGGAGTTCAATATTTCGGCCGAATGAAGTCCACTGCTGGACACAGGCCTCCCCTAAAGATCACCACAACGACCGATATGTGGCTCTCGCTGAAAACCAGCGCTGCTGCATTATGCTGAGCGAGGGACCTTATTGGCACAACGGCGACGTACACTATAATCGATTTATGGGTTAATGCCCACTATAACTGTAGTAATTGTTTTACTCCCTAGTTTATTTTCTTCCGTTACACACCTTTTTTTTTTTTTCTTATTGATGTCCAGTGGAAATTCTACATGGAACTTCCTTCACCCCGGGGAAGGGCGAAGGGGAATGCCGGACTCCTACCGGCTAAAACCACTGGAGCGGTCATCTTCGGCACCGAAGGGGGGCTCCAGGTCCTCGTAAGATCACACTAGAGCCGCCCATTGGTGCCACGCCTTTAGGCACATTTCGGAAGGGATGACTGTAAAGCGGTCACCCCCTCTAGCGGAGGGAAGGCATCTGTAAAAAGGTCGCCCCCCCAGGCACTTCTCGGGGAGGATTGTAAAGGATCCCCCCAAGCCTCGCTTTGCGCTGTGCTGCGCACACGGCGGCACGTGACCACGTGCGCGCCACCGTCTTCCCGGGGGTCGCTCGGTGTGAGCACGTAGATTCCCCAATCTGCGCGCCCGCGACCCCCGAGGCCCCCCACCATGAAGTGACGGCAGGGGGCTCAGGCGTGTTGGACTTGGGAGCCGGGACGGTTGTTGCCCCAGCGCCGTCTAGTCCTTCTCCGTGCGGGATCAGCCCTCTCCCGATCCCGCTCTGCAGTCTCCTTCTGGAGCATGACGCTCTCGCAGAAGGAGACCACTGCACTCCAATTTTCATGCTCTGCCAACATAGCCGACACTACTGCCGGCAGAGAGAGATCTTGCCCGATCCAATCGACCAGGATCCGCCGCTCGGCCGCAAACGCAGGGCACTCCTCGAGCGTGTGCTGTGCGGTATCATGGTCGCTTCTACAATGGTGGCACTGTGCCGTAACCTCGCGTCCTATTCTGTGCAGGTACGCACCGAAACAACCGTGACCGGTGAATACCTGCGTCAGACGGTAGGTGACGCGCTCGCTCCTTCTGAGCCAGGCTCCGAAGAGTGGCAGGATGGCCTCGACGACGCGCTTGGTCGCGAACTGCAACCGTAGGCGTTGTCGCCATATCTCGAGTGCGCGCCGTATAGCCAGCCGCCTCATTCTGTCAAACGCCCCTGATGGCACGCTTTCCCCACTTTGGCGGAGGGAACGAGTCCGGTCATAGACCCACGCATCCATCTCCGCCTGGATGTCGAAAGGTGGAAAGTGTGCCAGGAGAGTTGCCGCCTCATAGGACACTGTCCTGTATCCCCGTGCGATCCGTATAGCCACTCTGCGCTGCAGACTATGAAGTTTGGTTCTGCAGCGCTGGACGCCAGACAGCCGGGATACAGGACCATACAGGCGCCCCGTAGAGGGCCACAGACCGCACGACGCCCCCGTAGAGACGGCGAACTTCCTCGCTCGGTCCCCCGAGATTGGGCAGCACCCGGTGCAATGCACCCACTACCCTCTCGACTCGGGGGACGAGGCGCATGAAGTGCTCCTCGAAGCCCCTTCCGTTACACACCTAATTGCATTTATTTTTTATTTTTTTTATTTTTTATATTTTCTGTGTTTATATGTACGCTGTTGCAAGCCAATAAAATATTTTTCTTTCTTTCTTTCATTTCTCTTTCATATGGGTGTGCTGGGCTCATTGGGGGGTTTTTACATAATCGCCACGCTTGGCAGACGGGTTGGCGATCGCAGTTGAGTTGTTAATGTACTCGAAGGACGCTGCCCAACCTCCGGCTAGTCCCTTAGTCGACTTTTACTAAACCTGCAGGAGAAGATGGGGTGGTGGTATACTGAGCCGGCACCACACGGGCAGGAGTTGACTTCCTCCAATCACAAAACAAGTTTCTCATTCCAAATAACCCAAGTAATCTGTAATCTCCAACTAATGACCGCTCAACAATCATATCTCTGTAACATTTGTATTTTAATTCATAAAATAATTAATAGGAGCCCGAACACAGATAGTGCTAAATAAAATCATCAAACATGGCAGAAAAAATAATAAATAAAGTTTGTCAACGCCTTGAACAGGGTATGGTAAAAAGAATATTGAATATAAAAGTGCGCAGCTATTCTGGGTGACGATTTAATCACCTTTTAGGAGGTGAGTCAGTCAGTAAACACAGATACTACAAAAACCGTCGATGTGTAAGTATATGGGAGAGGCTTTGTTCTATCTGTGAAAAAAAAAAAAAGATCGAATTCTATCGATTTGAATCGTCACAAGGAACACATCGTAGTCCGGTACTGAACACCGCCCTTTGTGCATAATATTTAATATGTATTCTTAATTTTTCTGACGTATATAGAATATTGAAATATTTTATATAAACAGCAATGCTTTCCAGGTTTCCTGGTTTCCAGTGGGAAATTCCTCATGAACTTCCTCCACCCCGGGGAAGAGTGAAGGAGCATGCCGGACTCCTACCGGCTAAAACACCTAGAGCGGTCATCTACGTCACCGAAGGGGGGCTGCAGGGGTACAATTCCTTAAGCTCAAACATCCATATATCCTTGAATACAGAATCGAAATATCGGTATAAAACCAATTCGGTATTCGCTAAGACATTATTGAAGCTATTGGACGACACGTTGCAGAAGGTAAGCCTTGAGGACCCGTCATAGCGAATACTAAATTGGACTATCACATTTATTTAAATTCTGTATTTAAGGATGTATGGATGTTCAGGCTAAGAGAATTGCACCCCTGGTCCTCGTAAGATCACACTAGAGCCGCCAGAGCGGAGGAAGTTCATGATGAATTTCCATTGGGACCAATAAAAAAGGCTTGTAGTACGGCCTCAGTCGAGCCCTCACTATAGAACTCTATTTCAAGTTTATTCTTACATTCTAATCTAGCCGTGCCGTGTGGTGCCGGCTCAGAATGCCACCACCCCATCTCCTCCTCCTGGGTGTCGTAAAAGTCGACTAAGGAATTAGCCGGAGGATGGGCAGCAGCGTTCTTCGAGTACACTAACAACTCAACTGCGATCGCCAACCCGTCTGCCAAGCGTGGCGATTATGGCAAAACCCCCCAATGAGCACACAACATACCGATGTCGGTCGTTGTGGTGATCTTTCGGGGAGGCCTGTGTCCAGCAGTGGACTTCATTCGGCCGAAATGATGAATCTAGCTCCTGTCTACGGTCAAGAGTCCACTTGCCAAGCATGGCAACATTGTCTCTAGTATGTTCATTAGAGTGATAGCAGAAAACCTTTGAAATGCTCTGTTTATCAGTTTATTGTGAGTTTTTATGAACTTGACCGGTTACCGTTTTGTCTTGATTGCTTGTTATTGTTATGACCTAGAAGAGATTTGTGGTTAAATGCTTCTGCGCAGATCAATCGATATACAAGGTTAAGAACCTAGACCTGGAATTTCAGACTTGACGAAGATCAGACGAGTAAGTCATTCGCCTGGTGGTAAGTGTCATGCTTGCTCATAACAATTGTAATGCTGCCCAGGACTGATGCTGCTTGACAGCACACTTCGCTCGTCACTTCGACATTATTTATTATGTACAAAGGCGGTCTTAATGCCATAGGTATTTTTTACCAAGGGGTGACTTGCTTTTCGTGTTGCTGTACAGTCAACCTCCCCTAGATGTGCCCATAGGCGTGGCACCAGTGGGCAGCTCTAGTGTGATCATATGCGGATCTGGAGCCCCCTTAGGTGCCAAAGATTTCATGAAGAATTTCCAGTGATAAAAAGAAAGTATTTTCTACCAGACGACCTTTGGGAGATGCAACAAAGACAACAAGGTAGATGCACTAACGAAATAACGGTGAGAGGTATAGATGCGATTAAATTTATTTACACAGAATAGAAATAGGTATGTACACTTACATTAACATTACATGTTCATATTGTATATGTATATTTATACAAATACAAGCGCCATACACGAACATTAATGCACTACAAAACGGCGCGCCGGTCGCCATTAGACCGCGTAATAAAATATAAAATATAAAACAAAATACTATTTTTTATTTCAATATCGATATATGTGATGTATTTATTTATTTATGAAATAAAACGTCTTTTTCTCTCACAGTTGCACTATACTACGTGCATCATCTAGAAATACAATGGTATAATTTTTACGCAATATGTTGCTGAATTACGTTTATGATTCACGTCAAATTGCGACACTTGTCGGTGCGTGACTAAATGAACTCCGGGCAATTACCTTACTTTCATGTGAGCATCGTAGAGTGAGGGCAACGTACTTACACTAATAAAAATATCTTAAATTTATATATACTAAATAAACACACACATAAATAATAAATATATATAACATGAGAAAAAAACAAATTCCGAGCCGCGATGAATCTGCCAACGTCTTATCAAGTAGGTATTTTTGTACTTTAATTTTAAGTAGTCGCGTCTTTTATTCATTCTAATTTCGAGGGGAAAGGCATTCCACTGCGGAATAGATTGAACAAACAAGGTAGAATTAATAAAGTCGGAGTAATGAGCGGGACATTGAAGAAGACGATTATTATTAGATAGAACATATTTAGCGTGGTGGATTCTAAATAAGAAAGATTGAAGACGAATCGAATGCAATTGCTGAGAAGACGGTCAAATTTTGGGAGTAGATCTGAATTATTGCAGTTGCGTTAGAATGGACTCGAAGGACGCTACTGTCCATCCTCCGGCTAATCCCATAGTCGTCTTTTACGGCTCCCACGGGATGAGATGGGATGGTGCTATTCTTAGCCGGTACCACGGTGAATATGCTTTACTTGCGATTTTTCGAGACAACTTGTGGGTGGAAAACTAAACTAGAAAGAAAGGAAATGTATTTATTCTTTGCACATTAAGGACACAACAATAGTAGTTATAAAATACATACTTAAAAATATAATTACATATATGGAAGATAATTTAATAGAAGATTGGCACAACGATTGCAAAAATGATAATAGAATAAAACCAACTAAATTAAAAAGTTTCCCAATTAGCAACTGGAGCTTTAAAACAGTGCAGCTAGCAATCCAAATTAACACACAAACATCTAAAAAACTACACGAACAAGTCCATCTATCGGTGATCAAAATCAAATGTGACCTGTGCCCCTACAAGTTACTTTTCACAATCGAAACGCAAACGACGGGTTTACCGCGTTCGGCGTTGCGATTGGCCCGCTCCAAACTCTTTAACCAATCGGAGCGCCAAACGCTCGTACGTATTTTGCTTTTACATTTCAATTTTAAAAAGAAACTCGTATTAGGGGCCTAGAGGTACTGGTTGTTACAAGCGTATTGAACATCATCATATTAACATATTAGCTAATTATGTGTGAAAATATTGGGGCACATGCCCCGGTGACCTCGAACCTGCTCTTTAAAGTCACCTGACCCATCAACACTCTGTACTAAACGGTCACTTGTCTTCTTGGAATGAATTGGCGCCGGCCGCTACCGCTAGCTCCCTCGCTCGCTGTCACTCGAATGACACGCCATGCCGACAGTGTTGTCAGCCGAAATACTGGGTTGCTAACAATCAACATTTGCATAAAGCAAGCACTACCTTGCTTATTCCGCAAAAACTTAATAATATGACTAAAACTGAACTTTTATGTTACGCTCTACTTTGGTTTACTGTACCGCATACTTTAATTTCTCCTGTATCGTGGTATAGTTTGCAAACTTAAACCTCATATCCAGATCCGGAACAATTATCTCTAGGCTCTACAAATATTTGATGTATGCGGGAATCTAAACGACGATCCATAGCGTAGAATACTCCTCCGCAAATTTGCATCATATTCTTGAGCAAATATTGTATTTATTTGGTAAGTACATTAAATAACCTAACCCTGAGTTTCTTTCGGCATTTCTTCTCAATGGTTGTCATTTAGCGAAGATGCTGACGCGTTTGCTGTCGCTGTTTTTAGCTAATCAGGGTGTAGTCTTACGCGGGGACATAAATGTCCAATGTGCAGAAGTCCTTTAGACATCTAAAATGTGACACTAACCAGGGGTTTCTATGAAGAACGAACCTGGTCTTGACAGGCTTACATAGAGACATGTTTCCATAACGCAGCTTTTATATACCGGATCATATAAAGGGCGTCTGCGTTGTGAAATCCTGGTTAGTGTCCGGTCCGATGTATCGGTCCGATCCGAGGAGAATTGTATCATCTATTATGTGCGTGTCATATTTTAATTATGGACAGATTATGAATCAATTAATGTTCCAGTCAAAATTGTTTACCGCTGAAAACAGGTACATTGTTAAGGTAGTATTGCAAGAAGTTGTGTGAATGCGCAGGTAGTATGTGTAAATATAGATAATATATTCGATGGGCTGTTTAAATTCCAAAAACGCAATTTTATAATTTATTTGTAATTTTATGTGAAACTAATATATTTGTATTTGTATTATAAAATAAATCCACTAACCGGGGTCTCTCCATCTCCATTCTCCCTCCGGATGCACTATGGAAATACATTCACGGATTATCCCCGAGGGTGAAGGACTATTTTATGAGAAAGAAGCTATAAGTGCCTACAATTATTAATTACAAAATCTTACATATCTGCGGGACATCCTTTGTTATCGGTTTTGTAATTAAACAACAAGGCATCGGTCTCGGGTCAGTGTATGCTGTGATAAGGAAATACTATTCAGGGGATTCCTGTCTCATGTAATTTACCTTTCCTTATCCGGTAAAGAATAGGGCAAATTCTTATTTCCGTGGTTGTGGTGAAGTCGTATAGGCAGGGGCGGATTTAGGCTTAGGCCAGTGAGGCTTAGACCGGGACAATTTGAAGGGTGGTAAAAATTGGGAGGCAACCAATGTTACGTGACGTTAGATATACTTCTATGTGGTGTCTGGATTAAGATACTCCCATCCTGAGGATATCGTAAAAGGGACCGTAAGCCACAAGGATGGGCAACAGCGTCGCTTCTGTGGATCAGGAGCTATACTGCGCTCACCAACCCGCCTGCCAAGCGTGGTGAGTACTGACAGATGTCGCCCAAATCGACGACACAATTGTGGAGATCTATGAAGGTAGGAAGAGGAGGAAGCCTTTGTTCAGCAGTGTGACATACTTTAGCAGATATAATGAATATAGTGGCTCCATAAATCTTGGTACAGGTGTCATCGGTTTCAGTTGACCGGGTAAAAAGGTAGTCAACATGTTTGCCGTCTTTTTTCTACCTCTATTTTATATTATAGCCGGCAGGGAAAGGGCCTATCATAATTTCAGCCGAATAAAGTCGACTGCTGGACCCAGGCCTCTCCCAAATATCGCTACAACGACCGGTCTGGGTGTGTTATGTGCTCATTGGGGGGTTTGCCATAATTGCCACGCTCCATTGGCGATTGCAGTGGATTTCTTAATGTCCTAAAAGGACGCTGCTGCCCATTCTTAGGCTAATCCCCCTTTTTTTATTGGTGGCCAGTGTAAATCCTACATGGAATTTTCTTTGCCGCGGGGAGGGGCGAAGGCCGGCTTAAACCAATGGAGCGGTCATCTTCGGCACCGAAGGGGGGCTCCAGGTCCTCGTAAGATCAAACTAGAGCCGCCCATTGGTGCCACGGCTTTAGGCACATCACGGAGGGGATGACTGTTCAGCGGTTACCCGCTCTAGCGGAGGGAAGGCGACTGTAAAAAGGTCGCCCCCCCATGCACTTCTCGGGGAGGAAGTAGGCTAATCCCCTCGTCGCCTTTTACGACACCCGTGAGGACCTATCAGACCATGCCTAATTTTGGGGGAATTTGGTAGTATTCACCACGCTGGCAGGCGGGCTGGTAGGAATACTAGGCAGGCTACTGTTCCACAGAAGGTTTGGTTTTTAAATCCCCTAGTCGCCTTTTACAACAATCATGGAAGAAGATGGGAGTTGTGCTATATTCTAAATCTGGACACCACACTGAATATCTTACACATTTAATGTGACCTTTTTAATAAACTTGACATAACCTGGTAATCAAATATAATCTAGCTGTGCCCCGCGGTTTTACCCGCCGTTAATTAAAAGTAATAATTAATGGTAATTTAAAAGAAATCGGATTATTAATAAATCATTTAGAGTACTTTGGCATAGACAGTTGACATAGAATATGGTTTTTTTGTGCGATACCCTATTTTTTTTCGAAAATAAAAGAACCTAAGTTACTCTTTATAACATCAGCTATCTACCAGTGAAAGTCCCGTACAATCGTTTCGGAGATTAGTTGGACCAAACAGACAGACGAACAAAAAATGTACCATATGCATTTAGTAAAAAGCTGTTAATTTGATATTACAAACAGACACTTCAATTCTATTTATTTCTATAGATTTGCCTGAAGATTAGATTTTCCCTTGTGCTAGTATTAGATGAGTTGATATCAGTTTAAGCAGCTTAAAGATTTCATTCTTGCTAGAAATTTCATTAAGTCGATCAGTAAAATTGAAATTCTTTGAATTTGTCGAATTTGCATATTTCACGCGTGAAATGAAATGATCTTTATTTAGAAAGTAGGTTATAAGAAAGGCTTTCACTTGTCAATAAAGAATCCTGACGGCACGGTTGGTGCAGTGGCTGACACAGTCGGCTGCTGCGCTCCGGGTCGCGGGTTCGATTCCCGCACGGAATAAATATTTGTATGATCTGCAGGTAGTTGTTCCGGGCTCTAGTGTGATCATACGAGGACCTGGAGCCTCCCTTAGGTGCCGAAGATGACCACTCCAGTGGTTTTAGCCGGTAGGAGTCCGGCATACCCCTTCGTCCTTCCCCGGGGCGAAGGAAGTTCATGAAGAATTTCCACTGGGCACCAATAAAAAAAAAAGGTAGTTGTTCCGGGTCTGGGTGTATTGTGTGTGGAATTTATGTATGTAAACGTACCTACGACACAGGAGAAATCCTAGTGTGGGGCAACTTTTGTTTTTTTTTTAAACAAACAAAAACAATCCTTTCCCGGATTCCATTGGTACTGGGCCATGCACGTATATAAGCAAACAAAGCAATGTATACTATGTACAGAGTGTAGTGTCTTTATGAATCATAGTAGCTTTGCCCCGCGGTTTCACCTCATCATCACGGCCGAATGAAGTCCACTGCTGGACACAGGCCTCCCCCAAAGATCTCCACAACGACCGATATGGCTGTGCTGTGGGCTCAATGGGGGGTTTTGCCATAATCGCCACGCTTAGCAGACGGGTTGGCGATCGCAGTTGAGTTTGAGTTGAGTTGACTAATCCCTTAGTCGACTTTTACGACACCCACGGGAGGAGATGGGGTGGTGGTATTCTGAGGCTTTGTATTTATATAATTATCTACATTTGTGGTATCCAGCTTAAGAATATAGCACCACTCCATTGCCTTCCGTGGAGGTCGCAGCGTCCCTTTTGTGTAACAGTAGCCCTTCTGCGTGTACCAACCCGCCTGGCACGCGTTGTGAGAACCGCTCCAGTGGTTTTAGCGGGTAGGAGCATTCG
The DNA here is from genome assembly GCA_947459985.1 of Diloba caeruleocephala. Lineage (NCBI taxonomy): Eukaryota > Metazoa > Arthropoda > Insecta > Lepidoptera > Noctuidae > Diloba > Diloba caeruleocephala. The sequence goes on along the minus strand of OX381627.1, from coordinate 4,184,774 downwards.
CCCTTCCCCGGGGCGGAGGAAGTTCATGATGAATTTCAAATAAATAAGTACTTTCTAAGTTAATTTATAATCACCAATGACTTTAACGATGAAGAATAACCGCGTGACGAAACCTGGATCGAACATTTAGATATCGCCAACGCGCAGGAAGCCAGCGTGATAATGAATACTCGTTCCTTCTCTATATTAGAAGAGGCTAGCAGTAACACAGTTATACATACATATAAAATACTGTAATATTTTTTTTATTTTTTTTACAAATTGCCCCACACTAGGATTTTTCCTGTGTCGTGGGTGCGTTTACAAACATAAATTCTACACACAATACACCCAGACCCGGAACAACTACCTGCAGATCATACAAATATTTGTTCCGTGCGGGAATCGAACCCGCGACCCGGAGCGCAGCAGCCGACTGTGCTCAATTTATTATTCAATTTCACTTATTTTATGCAATGTATATAATTCATTTTTTATTGATGGTAATCCAATCAGGTAGGTTTTAATTATTGGACAATGCATTTTACAAATTGACAATATTTTTTGATAGTTTATATAAATAATTATATCCTTAATATTTAAACTACAATATTAAATTTCATTATTATTATTTATACAAACTACTAACCGAGGAGAGTAGACAATTAAGACGCTGCGCCATGTATTTTGAAAAGTTGAAATTATTTAAAATATTGCACTTAATTTAGTATAAAGAAATATTATAAACCTAGCGTCGTCCGAGCCAAAGTGAAATGTACCACTTGGGCAATTTATTTAACAAATATTTTTAGTCTGTGCCGGAAAATCAATAATCCAACTTTTTCATTATACACACAATGTTTATATATTTTGACTATTTGTGTTCTACTTTTTAATATTATTTATTAAATGTTATATCCCACTGCATTATAGTTATGAATTTTTATTTGTTATAGTTATTAATTTAATATTACATTTCCTCTGTCCGTATGTCACTGCAAGGTACGTTACCAACTGAAAATCAGCGCTGGGCACCTAACGCCCAGCAAATACTGAGTCGGTAACCCTTTCGGCATGATCATGTTGATGGTGCGTTTGTTTTTAATTCTCTACTAGCCCGAGACCCGCGGTTTCACCCGCGTTTAATTTAAAAGAAATTTAGAGTACTTCGACATAGACACATGACATAGAATATGTATATTGGATTTCATGGGTTTTATTTTTCTGCACGGATCCCTAATTATTTTTCTAAAATAAAAGTAGCCTAAGTTATTCCTTATAACATCAGCTATCTGCCAGTGAAGTCCTGTCAAAATCGGCCCAGCCGTTTCGGAGATAAACCGAACAAACGGACAGACAGACAAAAAAAAAATTGTACCGTATATACTTTCATATGCATTTAGTGTAAAGCTTATTTTGACATTACAAACAGACACTTAAATTTTATTTATTTGTGTAGATAAATATGTCTATGTTTTGTGCGATCAGATTTGATTGTGCTGAATAAAAGTGATTTCTTTCTTTCTTATATGCTCAAAGAACCAGAATTAGCGCTAAAATAAATTTGCGAAAAGGCCAAGCGGATGAGTGAGTCAAACAAACAAAATCGTCAAGTATTGTTTCGCAACAACTGTGTCAGTAACTGCTAAGGAAAATAAGTATAAGCGGGGATTCCTGTCCGACACACGTATTTTGTACGGTACGTGATTGTAATAAATATTAACTTGCTCAGCGCATAATACTTTTTGCATCGGCGCACTTACGCTACTGAGTCGCGTTTTCCCTTTGATTGTAATGACGAAATCACGCGTTTTCGTGGCTTTCGTAGCGTACACGGAAGCAAGTAAAGGCTAAAATTGGAAATGGAGAAAGATAAGAAATATGTGGGATTTAGGTATCGTTCGCTCCAGCTCTAGTGTGGTCTTACGAGGACCTGGAGCCCACCCTTCGGTGCCGAAGATGAACGCTCCAGTGGTTTTAGCCGGTAGGAGTCCGGCATACCCCTTCGCCCTTCCCCGGGGTGAAGTAAGTTCCATGTAGTTCCACTGAACACCATTAAAAAAAGGAATCCTTCGCTGAGGGAAGGAACACCCTTGCCCCTTCCGACCAGACGGGGTCCAAGTGCAAGAGCCATCCCGTGGCTCCGGCGTAATGTGCACACCGTGGATTTTTACTGTCTGGGGGAGGGCGGAGAAAGCTCAACAGGACTCTACAAAAAAGTAATCACTACATCCCGTGCATACGAACATCGAGGAATCTGAGACGATGATAGGCCCATTTTTGTTTCTCGATGAAAGATTTGAATTCTGTTGATAGTTACCCTACATACATCCCATCTCCTCCCGTGGGTGTCGTAAAAGTCGACTAAGGGATTAGCCGGAGGATGGGCAGCAGCGTCCTTCGAGTACATTAACAACTCAACTGCGATCGCCAACCCGTCTGCCAAGCGTGGCGATTATGGCAAAACCCCCCAATGAGCCCACAACACACCCATATCGGTCGTTGTGGTATACTTTGGGGGAGGCCTGTGTCCAGCAGTGGACTTCATTCGGCCGAAATGATGATACCCTACATGTGGGAAACACATCAGTCAGCGACTCCTTCGGTGATACGTATGGGCGGCGGTAATGGCTAAGGTGACCCGCAAGCTTGTTTGCTGTCCAATAACGTATAAAAAAGCTCTTCACAGCGTGCGAAGGAACGAAATAAGTGACTATAAATCGTGGGATTGCGATGTAAAATGTACAGGGCTTTACTTCTGCTGGAAACTGCGCCAGTTGCTGATCCTCACAAAAAATATTTTAGGTTGTCTTCTTCTCCCTGCCTTGAACCCAAATAACTTGGGATTGCTGCAATCATCAACATCATATCAGCTAAAGGACGTCCACTGCTGAACAAAGGTCTCCCCCACAAATTTCCACAACGAGCGGTCACATGCCGTCCGCATCCAACGATTACCAGCGACCTTCACCAGGTGGTCTGTTCATCTCATTGGAGGTCGTCTCACGCTGCGTTTTCCGGTGCGCGGAAAATACTGCAGTTTGCGAAGTTGTCCGTGTGCTGTCCGTATTAAAAATATAGCACATAAACGGTTGAGCCGATTTTGACGGGAATTTCATATAATTATTATATATTATATATATAGTTCCGCGCAAGTAAATTCAATATATATACTAACTACTACTATTCATTCTTTCATATCGGCCATTTATACATCCACTGCTGATTCCACAACTGCATTAGCATTTTGGGGGGCACTTGCCAATATTCACCAGGCTAGGCAGGCGGGTTGGTGAGCGCAGTTTGGCTACCGCTTCACAGAAAGGACGCTGCTGCCCATCCCTTTGGTTTAGATTTCCTTAGTCGCCTTTTACGACAACCACGGGAGGAGATAGAGCGGTGCTATATTCTTAGCCGGACACCACACGGACACAGTACACAATAATAATTTCGTTGTAGTGATCTTTGGTAGAGGCCTGTGTCCAGCAGTGGACGTCATTCGGCCGAAATGGTAATTGAATTCTTGGAAATAATGAGAAAACAATTAATCAGCAAGCGTGTCGCGACTAAAGACTATAAACGTATAAACGGCTCTGATAAGTCGTAAGACGCAGTCGTAACTCACTGAACGCGTCGGCCATTAAGTGATTTTGTCGGAGTAGGTCGCCGCGTTAAGGTAGCTGTCCCAATAGTACGTCATGTGGTCTGCTTTATCTTTTGCGACGATAATGCGACGATGACACAGACATCGGGTTTCCCCTGCATTTATTTATAGAATTTCAGGTATAAATAGACATGAATGCATCACTCGGCGGCACGGTTGGTGCAGTGGCTGATACAGTCGGCTGCTCTGCTCCGGGTCGTGGGTTCGATTCCCGCACGGAAAAATATTTGTACATCATTTCGGCCGAATGAAGTCCACTGCTGGACACAGGCCTCCTCCAAAGATCACCACAATGACCGATATGGCTGTGTTGTGGGCTCATTGGAGGGTTTTGCCATAATCGCTACGCTTGGCAGACGGGTTGGCGATCGCAGTTGAGTTGTTAATATACTCGAAGGACGCTGCTGCCCATCCTCCGGCTAATCCTTTAGTCGACTTTTACGACACCCATGGGAGGAGATGGGGTGGTGGTATTCTGAGCCGGCACCACATGGCAAACTGGCACCACACGGCAAATGTCAAAAAATATTTGTACGATCTGCAGATATTTGTTCCGGGTCTGGGTGTATAGTGTGTGGAATTTGTGTTTGTAAACGCACCCACGACAAAAGATAAAAAGATAAGATAAAGATAAGAATATAATTTTATTCATGTAAACCATATACAGGCACTTATGAATCGTCGAGACTTTAATTGCCGCGTTCCAAGATGTGGATTTCCTATGGAGAAGAACGGGCAAGAAACTCCATGGTTACTGTTTTTAAATCATATTAAATGTTACAATTTTTTATGAGCACATTGTTGTAAAAATCAAGTTTATGTGAAAACAATGTAGTAGAAAAGAGTCTAAACTTCTTAAAAAGTCTACAAAACAAGCCTGAATGTTTTATTTTTATTAGGTTTTGAGTCAGTTGTCATGGCAGCATTTGGCTGACCAGTCCCCACAGACGGCACTCGTTCACGAGCATGACGCATGCATCAGCATCGCTTAGCTCAACCATATTGTAGGGAAATTTAGCGACCCAATACACGACGCCACTATCAGCAGAACACTTGAATGAGCATGACGTACCTAAACTGCCAGACAACTATCACGTCAATAAAACAAAATACAAAAACAACCCACATGGTTCTCGCACTGCCAGTACAGTAACAAATCAAAATAAATTGAATATATAACACACGACTCAGGAGAAATACTAGTGCGGGACTTTTTAAAAGAAATAAACGTAGGTTTCGATTTTGGAGACGCGGAGGTTTGTGCGACGCGTGATGCGGAGTGTAGAGCGAAGTGATAGGTGTAATCAATTATAAATAATCGATTATCACAATAATCGCCCATAACCGATCATTATTTCCGTGAACGATTACGTAATCTATTTAAAAAAACCGGTCAAGTGCGAGTTAACTCGCGTGGAGAGGGTTCCGAAATTGCTGAATATATGGTCTATTGTTGAATTCGGTCTTGTACCAATAACTTATCCAAAAAACAAACTTATCATCGTAGTTGAAATCATGTTTTTCCATACATTCCAACCACAAACGTTAGTTTGTCCGTACAATATTGAAAGATTTGCCATGTTATTTGAAGACCATAGAGTTCTTATAGGTTTTCCTGTAATCTATAGGTAAAGAGCACATCTACATTTTATTCAAAATTTTAGGCTCTGTAGTTTCGAAGATAAGGGGTGAGGGGATAGGTCAATTTTCATAAATTTTCTTAAATAACTTTAGAACTATATATTTTAAAATTATAAAATAAATACATATGAAATCCTCACAACAAGTTCTTAACTTCTATGTCATAGTTTTCTATTACGGCCCATAACCCGTAGAATGAAAGCAATTTATTGTAAAACAAATACGTTTTAATATAACTAATTCACACAGTACATAGATTATTCTGGATTATTCGTGAGCGGTTCTAACACAGCGCGAGAGAGAATTAATTACCAAAAGGCGGGGTGCCCGAGAGCCGAAGCTTGTACTAAGGAAGCGTTCCATAGTAAAAGATGTTTATGGCTACATTGCAATATTAACACTGTCACACTGTCACTAGTGCCATAGCACAGGTATAATACACATAGTGACTGACAGTTAGCGTTGAGATTGATATTTGAGGAAGGAGAGGGGCGCGGGGCATTATTACGAACTCTTATTATAGTTTACGCCATCAACTGAACTGCCTTGCAATTTCGCACTATGAGCTCGCGATAACAGCCGTGACAGTAATAAAAATATTTAATAAAAAATGTTTTCCTTGTTCCAGTTCCAACATAAATAACAAGAATAAAAAGTTTATTGGTTACTGTAATACTAACAAAATTGATTTAATATTATTATAGTTTAAGAGACGATTAGGTATAGCACTCTTACAACTATTATTGTTAACTGTAACTATGTAGTAAATATTTCGCTTTGGCTGGGACAAATTTAAAATAACACTATTGCTCTCACCACAGAGGGATACGGCACTGTTTCTCTTTATCACATGCTATTATGTAGCCTATCTAAGAAAACAGTACCTCAACCAATTAGTGTAGTGTATTTATGTATTTGCTTGTAAATAATTGTTTATTACATTGTACTACAGCACCTTATATGAAATAAAGTTTATTATTATTATTTGTTTTTATACGTTTTTAGTATCTCGGTATCATTTACCGGCTTTATAGGATAGCACGAGCCGAAGCCAAGTGCTAACCTTAGTGGTTGGTGATAGGTTACGATGAGATGAAATGACCTTGTGATGAGTTTGTAAGCGGGCGTGATTGTGATTTGTGTTCATGTGGTGACTGATGATTACACGTGTAATGTGTTCGTTGAAGTCTCATTACCATTTTGTAAGAACTTTCTGACTATTCTACAAGTATTCAGAATAGAAGCTTTCTGTAGGCTTTGGTAGATACAAGGGTGTGTATTAAAGTAATTAATGTCATTTATACATCTGTATAAATGACATTAATTACTATTTTTTGTTTTATATTTACTATATATTAAGAAAAACAAAACCAATTGAACCGTACGATGTTGCCCACATGTTTTATAGAATTTTTTAATTTTTGAGAAATATTTTATGAATGTGTAAAGATTCATTATTCTAAACACCGTACGATGTTGCCTTATACTTGACATTGGCGAAATGGTGGAAGATACTCTACAGAAGCCAAATTCTAAGAGAAGAAGAAGAAGAAGTACTATTTATTAAGATTTGATACTGTAAGTGTGAGTACCGTGAGGGTTTTTAGTTTATTTTGTTTAATTGACGTGATATTCTTCTGGCAGTTTAGGTATGTCATGCCCACTCAAGTGGTCTGCCGATGGTGACGTCGTGTATGGGGTCGCGGAGTTTCCCTGCAATATGGTTGAGCTAAGCGATGCTGATGCATGCGCCATGCTCGTGAACGAGTGCCGCCTGTTGGAACTGGTCAACCTAATGCTGCCATAGCAATTTAATCATAAAGTTTAATAAATATTACAATCAGGCTTGTTTAGTAAAGACTTTTTCAAGTAGTTTACTCTCTTTTCACCTACATTGTCGTCACATAATATTAGTTTCAATAACAATGTATGTACTCATAAATATTCTATCGTATTATGATTTAAAAAGAGTAACCATGGAGATTCTTGCCAGTTCTTCTCCATAGGAAATCAACATCTTGGCACGCGGCAACAACTCTTGACTATTCATAAGTGCCTGTAAAGGGTTTACATGAATAAAAATCTTTTTATCTTATCTTTATCTAATAATAAAGCATGCATGTATAGTTTTTTTTTTAAACCTTGCCCCACATCAGGATTTCTCCTGTGTCGTGGGTGCGTCTACAGACATGAATTCCACAATACACCCAGACCCGGAACAACTACCTGCAGATCATACAAATATTTGTTCCGTGCGGGAATCGAACCCACGACCCGGAGCGCAGCAGCCGACTGTATCAGCCACTGCACCAACCGTGCCGTCAAGTGTCAATCTTCTCTTGTGGATATCGTAAAATGCGACTAAGGGTCATTAAAGCAGAGGGATGGGCAGCGGCGTCTCTCCTGTGGAACATTAGCCATTTTGCGTTCACTAACCCACCTGCTAAGCGTGTTGAGTACACATTCCCCCCAACATGATGGACACATGGCATGTGACCGGTCGTCTTATGGGGAGGCTTTTGTTCAGCATTGGACGTTTTTCGCCTGACATAATGATAATGATATCCAAAGAAAAGAAGATATTTTCTCAACACATTGTAAACTGATGCAGTGTCGTAATAAAAATTAATACTAGCTATGTTATTTTGAAATTCTAGATCAATTATATAATTCTAATAGCTTTATTAATTTCATCCAATTAAGCAAAAAACATCAACCTCAAAAGGGTTTGCTTTATATATTTGTTACGTTGTTATACATCAAAATATGATTTAAAATAATAATAATAATCGTTTATTTCAGATTACAGAGATCCATAGTGTTAGTAAATAAAAAATAAAAATAAACTAATGTTAATATAATCTAAACTAATGTTAATATAATCTCGAACCACACACTATCCACGTAGCATGTAGCACGTACTCGTAGACGTATGAAGTCCGATCCAATGACGCAGCATCGGACAATCCCACCTACTGCATAACGTGCTCAGGATGCTATGGGAGCTGGCACGCATTCTGTGAAGGATCGAGGCACACCGCTTCCGGATGATGGCTTGAAAGCCGTCAATCCTCGCATCAGCAAACATCCCCGAAGCGCTACAATAACGCGGAAGCCCCGCCAGCATCCTGAAATCATTTATGCTTTGTTTATCTGACTCCATTTGAAACTTCGATGGGGGCATGCTTATCTACCTAGAATTATTGTTAAATTAATAGTTTTATTTATAAAGCAGGATGTGTAATCATCGATTAGTAATACATTATTATTAATCAATTAATAGATTATTCATTTAAGTCATAATCGATTAGTCGATTAGGATAATGATCGAATCGAGACATCACCAAAAGCGCTTGTTATGCCCGTGGGCCACAGTGGAATAGGTGTCGTTTCTTAGTACATGAAATACCTGGGGCTCACCCTGGACCGTCGTTGGGGTTTCGAAGAGCACTTTGCGCGCCTCGTCCCCCTAGTCGAGAGGGTAGTGGGTGCATTACACCGGGTGCTGCCCAATCTCGGGGGACCGAGCGAGGAAGTTCGCGTCATCTGTGGATGATACATGTTATGATTTTCAGGTAGATCATCAGGTATAAGACTATTGAGAAGAGCCTCCGTGGTCTCTTCAATACCAGCGGTATACAGATTGTTAATTTTAATGTTTCGGATATAAGGAAGATCGACTGAGCTGTTGGCCTTAAACTCATGGTACTGAGGAGACCACAGACCCTCTCTATCGAGTGTTTCCACTATTTTGTGTAACAGATTGCCCGTCGATTATGCTACCGCGGCTGTATAACTAGATCTGGCAATTCTGAATTTATTGAATGTTACAATGAATGTATCTCCCGTGACTTGTTGTTTTTTAAGTTTATTATGTTTTTTGCGCGCCTTGCGAAAACGTTTACGTTCTTCAGATAAGTAGCTATTCCACCAGTCACATCTACGAGTATTGGTTATTGATCCACGACCTACGGCGACGTCAGCACAGTATGTGAATGTGTCTGACATTATTTCAGCACTTTCTTCTGCTGACAGCCCTTCACGAGTGAAGTCTCTGGCATGCGACGCAAAAAGTGAGCTGAAGAAATCCCAGTATACTGTGAATGTTAGGGTTGTATCAGCGTACTTTTCATGAAAAGTTTGAACAGCTATAACTCTGTAACTATTTAATTTTTCGGGGAACACATGAACGCGGAAATTCTACTACAACGTGATCGTGTTAGGATCTGCAGATTGTTTAAACCACAGACTGGTGTTTGGGAAGAACTCTTGGCCGAATGGCAATGCAGTTGGGACACATCTATTAAGGGCCGTCACCTATACGAGTTCTTTCCATCCGTTCGTGAGCGGCTGGCAAGTGCATGGATGGAAGTTAATCATCGCGTGGCTCAATTTCTCACCGGTCATGGTAACTTTAAGAGTAAATTATTGAGCTCTGTTCAACATTTTTCGGGGAAAGTTGTAGGACAATAGTTGCTCATTACCACCCATAGTTTTACACCCTTTTGGCTTAGTACACCCTTTCTGAGTAACCTGGTATAGCCAACCAAAATGATAATTTAAGTTCTTTTCATCTGAAATTTCATATTTATTTTTATCATCAAAATTTAATGTAATTAATCTGATTATCAAAATCAATCGATTGTAATATTTATTTGCCTTTCTGTGTTTCTTCATAACTTAAAAATGTAGCATGGAATTGCCCTTTTAAAGACAAGTAATTATTCTGGAGATCAAGTATTGCTTTATTATAACAAAGAAAGTCTTGCCCAAGTACCAGGGTTTTTTACTCCCTTGACCTACGAAAAATCTATCTTTAAATACACATGAATCAATGGCAAAATTAATTAATGTATCTCCCACAACATTCAACTGAGAACCGGACATTGTCTTGATAAACCGGTACTCTGTCGGATCAATATCATAGATTAGATTCAGCGTCTTTGCACGCCGCTCGAAGATATACGAGACAAACGCACCTGAATCTAAAAAATCCATATATCATTGACGATTAATAAATCAATTATAGAATAGAAAACCATCAGTTATTGTTAGCCGTAAGCGACGCGACAAAGTTAAACTGTGCATACGCAAATAAAATCCAATATTGATTCACAAAAGCATTTACATTGCATAGGCCCGGTTATAATGCGAGGCTTGGGAGGATCCTTTATAATCCTCCCCGAGAAGTGCCTGGGGGGCGACCTTTTTACAGTCACGTTCCCTCCGCTAGAGGGGGTGACCGCTTTACAGTCATCCCTTCCGAGATGTGCCTCAAGGCGTGTGGCACCAATGGGCGGCTCTAGTGTGATCTTACGAGGACCTGGAGCCCCCCTTTGGTGCCGAAGATGTCCGCTCCAGTGGTTTTAGCCGGTAGGAGTCCGGCATACCCCTTCGCCCTTCCCCGGGGTGAAGGAAGTTCCAGTGCCCGGTTATATTATATCCGGGCCTTTTTTTTCCTTTTTTTCATATACCCAAGGAAGTTAAAGAGTCAATGTTTAAATGGCGGCTTAAGGATTTACTGATAATGCAAACGTTACTACAATATTTCCGAGTTTCTAAATGAATAAATGATTCAATCTAACTTGTTTTTAATAATTGTTCTTTAATTGATATAGCTTAATCTATTTAGTAATTAATATATCAATATATTTTACTTAAATTTGGACTTACCCAATTGACGATCATAAATAATAAACTTAAAAATATATCACATAATAAAAATTTGGAAAATCCAAAGAAGTGCCTCGAACGCTCATTTGTAGACTAAACGTTTATTAATGACTAGCGATTACCCAAGACGCCGTTCGCGTGGCACACCTACATATAATATATAATATAAACATAAGTTTGTTCATTGATATGTTTTTTTTTTAGACGTTGCCCCACACTGGGATTTCTCCTGTGTCGTGGGTGCGTTTACAAACACAAATTCCCCACACAATACATCCAGACCGAAACAACTACCTGCAGATGCTACAAATATTTGTTCCGTATGGGAATCGAACCCGCGACTCGGTGCGCAGCAGCCGACTGTATCAGCTACTGCACTAACCGTGCCGTCGTCATGATTGACCGCCTCTCTCTTAGATTAAATATTATCTTAGAATAAAAGTCCAGTAAATTTATTGTAAATTCCACCAGTGACGACTGACAGAAATGACAGAAAACGTCTATCGTAGGCTCACGCGCTAGTTCCATATGGTGATTATCAGAATCAATCGATCGCCATTTGAATCTGAATCTCTAAACCAGTACCTGATCCTAAACATGATCCAATAGATTAGTAAACAGAGTGAATCCCCTAGAGGCGATTTTTATTTACAGTTGTAGTGCATAGAATTATGTGGACATGAGTCCTTTCCAATGTAGAGCTCGATGATAAGGTGAAGCGGAACAGAAAAATTTAGAAGGCTCAATACAATATTCGAGAGGTGAGAGAGTTTATAGTGTAAGTTGTGTTGTGAATTTATGGTTTAGCGTTATACATAAAGCAAAACAATCTAAATAGAAACAGATTGGTATGTAAAATGATGTTCTTAATTCAATTTAAAAAATCTTCTAGATTTTACTTAAATAAAATATAAAGTCTAATAATAATATACTGTTGCATAATGAGGGGTAACAAAACACGAAAGTGTTTAGAAACCGAGCCGCAGGCGAGGTTTTTAATAGTACCACACGAGTGTTTTAATATCTAGTCATGTGCAGTTTCATAGACTACTTTACCTAATCTCATACATTGGGACTAATAATTTGTCTCAAAACTTTTTTTTTAATTCTATAAAAAACCCGCGCTAATTAATACATTACATTAGAAAAAAAAATGCAAATACATTTTTTCATTTTCTTCTAAGTATTGGCCTGTATGGTAAGGAAAAAATTATTACAATGTTTTGTTAGAGAAAAAGTGTTACAGTTATTTTTTAAGTTTGGGTTTATAAAGTACCTATTCAATATAAAGTCAGTTTGAAATTTATATTTCGAATTTTACGATATATGAGTGGAAAAAAATATTTACACTATGTCTGTGTCTTTATAAACGATGTTGGGCGTATTTTTTTTAATTTGCTACGACTACGACTTTTTTTAGTATAACTCACACATAATATTTTTGGTAGTTTCAGTGTCTTCTACAATCTGACAAAGTTAGAGATAAAAGCTATTGTTAATTTCTGGATATTTACTTCTCTAATATCTAGGAGAATTTTACAGAGCTCTGAAACTGCTGATTCTGCTCTCATGTTTTGTTTTAAATGAAGATTTTTAAAATAGTTTTAGCGGATTATTGCAAGTAAGGTTCTTATAATTATTATTTTTGGATACCTATTGAATATTCTTTATAAATTTCATAATTAAGAAGTTTTTAAATTTCGATTAAAAGTTGAAAATGTCAATGAAATTGTATTCGTATAAAATCCTGCAACCTGTCTGAGACAAAATTAGTACAACTTCTGCCACACTTCTGAATCGAATCAATACAAACGAAAACTGTTATGAAGATATACTATTATATAACTTTACTTATGAAATGCATTAAAGGATTGAATTGAATTAAGGAGACGTTACTTGAGCCGCGAAGAAGGAACAGAGTCGTAGGATTGTGGCTGTGACCATAGCTCTGAGTAGTACGCAGAGTGTAATAAGTCGCGTCTGGACACGCTACTGCATCACTGGCAGCCTGACTGAGCACCACAGAGGACGAAATCACATCACCACACGTAGACAAGATTGACACATACAAATCACTGCTCCACGGAATCCTACAATGACTGCGATTATGTTGGCTACGAGGCTTCATCGATCTTCAGTGTTGTTAATAAACTATTAGACATCGTTTGCACGGAGTCAAGCTCCGTTCCCGAAGGTCACTAGGAGTACATTTTTCCAAAGAAAAAGATGATTGTTTATTTAAATCACTATCAAATAGAGTGGCGACGCATAACGTAGTAACGTGCTAAGTCAACAGTTGGTCTGATCCCCCGCGTTGGATGTTTCATATCAAACGATAAAAAGAAAATATATACAAAGCTATACTCTTTAGCCAAAGAAAAGGTAAGCCCTCTGATCACACAAAGTATCGAACAATCGTCTAGCTATATCTCTGAAAAGCAGGCGTGCACTCGGACCCCATGACCCAAGCGTTTCGACCCTAAACAGCTCAAGACAAGGATTAGGATATTGTATTTGCGCCGTTTGTGAGCTTCTGCTTCAGATGCAGCAGCGCCAGCACGGCAAGCCGAGTTTGGAGGATGGGATGGAATAAGGGTGTCGACACAAGTTGCGTCCCACACCAGAGGCCTACCCATCTTCCATGGCAGTACCGACATATCGTTTGGTCTTTCGCCATCGTTACGTGCCAAGCCATTGGGTTTCAAAACAGCTGGCACGCCGTGCCGCGGACTAGAGCACGTATAATGTCATTAACATTGGTATGCCGTGCTATGCAATCTGCACTTTTACTGTAAGATATGCCATGGTGTCTAAGGTGGTCAACAGTTTAGTGACATCGATTAGGATATATACGTTTAGGGGCTCTAAACGTAGGCATACAACAAACTGAAAAGTGTTGGCGTCCAACATAGTGCCGATCCGATGTTGGGCAACGGGAGTGCGTGGAGCCAGCGCCCCGACTCCCATTCACCCAGAGCAAGTAGACGAGCATGCTCACGCACAGCATTAGTGGAAGCACTGATTATTTCTTTCCGGACCAAAATGCAGAGTGGCTCGTCCCATTGTCTCTGAGAAGAAAGATTGACAGGCAAAACCGTATTCGGTCTAGTAATTTTCCAAGCGTTCACAGCATCAGCCAAGCATGGTACCACAAAATAAAATAGAGTGATTTGTAAGATTTTCCTGGTTAATTTTTCAGTATTGTGAACCCATGGACAGGAAGTAAACTTATACTAGAAAATTTGCGGACGCCGAGGCCATCCATACGAGTGAGCTTGTATCCAACCTCGGTCGTCCAGAGCCACATTTTATCCCGAATAACTATAGGCCGGAGGCTACTTAATGCTTCGCCTAATTTCCCGGTTACGCAGCTATAGGGGATGGGGGATCTTGGGATGAGTGCGAGAAGCAAATCACAAAAAAAAAGTATCCCGAATAATTTTGTCTATTTGATCTAAAAGTTGTGACGTTTCTTGTGATAGGTGCAGAATACTTTAGAATCGGTCCTCTATATATCAAATTGCATTTAATTTAGTGGTTTTTTAATCAGCTTCAACAAACATGTTTAATTTTGTTGCGCGTATCTTCCTTTCGACGATTCCTCGGAGATTAGAGAACCGATTTGAGTAATTCTTTTTGTTGTGTGAAATACTCTCGAAATAGTTTCATATTAAGTTTGGTTACGTTTTTCTTATGACATCAGCTGTGCATCTGTGAGTTGTGACTAATTATTGGAAAAAGAGCATTTATTTACACTAAAAGACTCAAATAAACCTTATAAAAAAAATACGGGTTGCACTCCGGGAGTGCCGACAGAAGTGAAAACTTATTCGCATTTGCAGTCTGCTATATGTACATGCATATATGCACACGCTATAGCTGCGTCTCGTTACGGTGTCGCGAGTCAGAGATTTTATCTCATCTAAAAATATGCGTACCGCGCTAAAATAACTTTTTCACTTCAAAAATACCGAATTATAAAATCTAACACAACATAAAAATATTAAAACCACTAAAAAGAAAAAAAAAACAACTTTATTTCTGAAGTCGGGCGGGACCAGGCTCGAAATTATCTTTTGAATCTCCTGTGAATAAAAATGTAATGCCACAAACATTCAATAGACATTGTTTCCTTTTATATTTTCATCCCGCACCACGAACACATTCTTGTAGAACTTTAGCCTTATGACTGTTTTTGGATATACCACATACAGGATTTGCCATACAATCTGCATCGATAGGCATTTTAAACATAGTATGCGCTGTTTTTCCACCGGGAAGCAAAGTTGCAGCAATTCCTGACGAGCCTATAGTGATTGTTTTGTCAGCTCGTATTTTGGCCAGTAAGAGGTTAATTAAAAAAGATTTACCCGTACCACCTGGAGCATCTCAGAAATAAACATCAGCAATCCGCCTATTTACATTGTCCGTGAGAAGTTGATCGACTTAATTTTGTTCGTTGATTTAACCTTAGTTCAATGCGGTTTCTAATGTGTTGAAGATGTGTTGAACTTGATCGAAATGGGTTTGTTCTGTTTACTTTATCATCAGACCCCAGGTATTTGTAGAGATGGAATACCATATTGATTAGGAGTATTGTCACCGTTCGAATGTACAATATTTTGTAACAATAGAAGTGGATGATTAGTTATGCTTTTAGTGTGAGCATTATTATTGGATCTTTGGATCTGGGTAAAGCCGTTACAGGCTCCCTTTTTCAAACTTTTTCTTTTTTTACTCGAGAACCTTGTGACGAAGTCATCCTTCATCTTCATTTCAATCAACCTCTTTCATGACTTCATACCTTTTATCTCCATCACTGTCCACCTCACGATTCATTCTTTATTCAAATCACAATTCGAATTTATGTGACGAAGATTCGCTCTTGATATTTTGATCATTATCATTACACATTCGATTCTGAACGCTAGTGGTTCGACACACATCTGTCGCTCTGACAAATAGTCTCCTGCAATATTACAATTACTTATTTTTAACTAGCTTAAATATTGTGATAATAAGCTATATTTGAAATATATAAACATCACCATGAAGATGAAGTGTTGAAGTTGTAAATATCAATATACCATTATAACAATATATATGTTACGTTTCATTGAATCACAATAACTGAACTCCGTTACTTGCTGCCGTGGAGAGAGCCTCCTAGTGAGCTAACCGGGAAGGAAACACGGAGGGAGGTACTCCGCGACAACCTTAATATTTCCGGGATAAAAAGGCCTAGATTATACTCTGTAAGGTATTCTCTACCAAAAAATCCCGTCAAGTTCGGTAAAGCCGTTTCGGAGATTTGTCCGGATATATAAATAGACGGACAGACAATTACATATTTTTAAAGTGAGTTTTATATTGTTAACTAAACATAACATTTATTTCGAAATTACAGACAGACACCCACTTTTATTTATTTGAATAGATTCGGTAACGTCAAATATAAAGGTTAAAGTTGTGGAAAAAAAATGGTGGCTTTGTTATTAGATGCGGTACGTACAAACCATGAGATTTGGGCTTGATTTAATTATTAATGAACATGACCGTTTACAGTAGTGATAGGTATTCAATAGGCTTTCTTAGAATTAAACTCCGAATCTAATAAAAAGAAAACAAAGTGATTCATTCAGTACTTGTGCTACGTGCAAACCATCAGGTGCGCAAGATTTTTTTTCCATAAAGTTTTGCACTTATAATTAATTAGTCACCTAAATAAATGAACTTGTCATAATTGTACATTGGAATATCCTCATGAGTCATGCCATTGTACTTTTTTACCAAAATCAGTGCAATATAAATTTGGTGGAAATAATTTTGTAAATCTTGTGTTAGATAAATCGTGTCTTTTTTTGGTAATAATGAAGCAGCTAGCTATCTTTACGTTTGTGGTGTGCAATTTTTAAAAATCAAATATATTGTTTGAATATACCCAAAAATATGTGCAAGCCGCATGTTAGAACATACTGAACTGTAACAATATGAGCTTATATATTATAATAAAGATGTCTCTCTTTTCACTGGTTTATCCCCGTAGTAGTCTCCTGTAAGGGGGAACCCGATCTTTTGACAGGGTTACGCGGGGACATGGGTCCAACACGTTAGAGAATTTTAATCTAAAATGTAATGGGAAACCAACGACGGACGCTCCATAGCTGAATTATAAAATTAAGTCATGGATTGTCCCCGGTGGTGTAAGGCTACTGTATGAGATGGAAACTATAACGATAAGGTCTATTGCAATGGGTGTTACATGGAATAAAAAAACTGGTTAATACGAGAACAACGGCGTCTGCCTTTCAACCTTGAACGTGAAATTCTGTGGCAGACGGTGACGCACCACTCACAAGATGGGCCCCTTAATGACCACCACTACAGGCGACAAGGAATAACACCGGTGTGAGCGGCTAGAGGTGTCGAGAGGTGCGGCACCGGTTTTACCATCGCGCTTCTCGGTAGACTTGGAGCGGATTTCCCCGTTATTACGCCATTAGACACTTCCACCCCCGAGCATATAGCTCTGGCGGCCCCCTTTGATAGGCCAACTAAGGTAATCCAGAGTTAGAAAATCGTAAGAAAATCCTGCGGGCACTCATGGGGTTCCACTCCAACCGACCAATAAAGGCAAGCCGTAGACGAGGCCCTGACCGACTCTCTGGAGCATTCGGGTACGCAGTGTCGCCACTCACATTCAGCTCGCCACAAACTGCCCTGCGTTCTGTAAGCTTCTTAATATACTTTTTTATATCAGAAGGTAGGAAGAAATCAAGCAGCTGCTTTAATCTGCCCTCCAGGATTACCTTATCCCATGGTGAGATAACGACTGCCCAGAGGGGTTAATAAAGATTATTATTATTATCTACAAGTTCCAACATGTCCAGCCGAGGCGGATTTGACGAATTACCTCTTTCTCGAAGTTGGACCTTCCTTACCTTTGTCACCGGTAGATATACTCATCAACAACTTTGAGATCAGAGTTCCCGACAGATGTTGGAATGGGCACGACATAGGTGGCAGTCGGGGCAGTTTTTACCCCAGTGCTGCCAATTCCTCCAGATTCCGCTCTGCGATCTTGTTCCGGAGCACGACCCTCTCACAGAAGGAGACCACTTCACGCCAATGTTCATGCTCTACAATCTTTGATCGACAAATCTACGATACATGACTTTCGTATTGCCCATGTTCTTTTTAAGGCCTTTACGTTCTTTTTAGGAGCTTTTAGGAATCTCTGATGAGATGATCGAACATTGTGCTGAGCTCTTGCAGCGATTCTCCCATGACAATGATGTCGTTGGCAAATCGAATGTGAGTGATATAAACGTCCTTTGGCTGATATGATGATGATATGATGGGTAGTTGTATAACGAACGGATATCCATCAAAGATGTGAACGTTGCAAGCTCGACCAACCTATATGAATATTTTCGATTGGACCTTCTGCGAGTCATCTTCCTCACTTCAACAATTATATATTATATTATAACCTTACACAGGGTGGCGCAATAGAACGTGCATATTGCGAGATCGAGAATAGCGAATACGAGGATTTGGTTCCAATAAGACGGAGCGACCTGTCACACATCAAATGACTCTATGGCTGTTGTGAGACAGATGTTTCCTGCAAGACTAATTTCCAAAAGAGGTGATATCCCTTGGCCCCCACGTAGCCCTGATTTGACGCCTCCTGTCTTTTTTTTGTGGGGATACCTCAAACATAAAGTCTACACGAACAATCCGAGGAACATCAGTCAGCTAAAGAAAAATGGCAGCTATCACCCCAGATATATATTGACAAGAGTTTTCACAAATCTGCGTTCGCGTTTAGAGGAGTGCCGTCTTCGAGAGGGCCGTCATTTAGATGATATTATTTTGAAAAAATAAACTCCATATATTTACCTAATCAACCTATATTTTATTTCAACTATACCTTTTGTATTTATTTTTTTAGCCTATACTAAATAAATGCACGTTCTATTGCGCCATCCTGTATAACTCAACTACATAATCTTAAATCCATCTACGGGTCTTCGCGTTCGCGGTCTAGATTCACCAGTACACTAGATGGCAATGGTAACTGAACTAACTAATATCTCACCAATATTTTCAGTATCCTCAGTAGTTCTTTCCCCTTTGCCCTGGGGCCTGCCCTTTGGGGTTTTAGCTTGTAAAAGTCTGGCACGGACATGGAGGGGGTTCATGAGGATTTTTCCACTCCAAAAAGTCTAGGAGTCTTTAGAAGACCTAAAAAGCTTAGAAATTCGTGACTTAATGGTGGGTGCCTGCTGCGGCCATGACTTAAGTGCATAGATTCATACCTATAGTATTTTTAAGTCGTTACGTTGTACACATATTGCTCGTAGAACTGATGGCCGTTGGGGCACAAAGGTTCTCGAATGGAGACCGCGCACCGGAAAACGCAGCGTGGGACGACCTCCGACGAGGTGGACAGACGACCTGTTGAGGGTCGCTAGGACTAGCGGATCGGATAGCTTTCCAATATAAACCAAAAAATTAATCAAGCGAAATGGACGGAGGTCGATCTGAAACGTGCTTGGTCCCATGTATGCTGTTACTCTTATAACATCGGCAGTGAAAAAGTACTATATATTGTACAACGTAACGTTACAATAGCATATGAAATTTGACATCTGTAAAAAGAAGTTGGAAAACCAAATATCAAGAAGATCAATTATGTAACTACCTTTCAAGTGAGACCAATAGCCACAATGGACACAGGTCGCAAGAATAAAAGGCAGAAGGCGGAAGTATTGACGTTCACTCCCATTAAGAATCAGTTTCAAAAGGTTAACGACAACAAGACGAAATTTTCTGAATTCTTTGCTAGTCTAAGCAGCAGTAGGCAAGCTAAAAAGGAACCAGGACCAAAAGTGAAGAAATCGAGCAGTGCTACTGTTAGTTTGCTTTGAGCAGTACGTTCGCCCACAATCTAGAGACTGGGTTTAGTGCAGTTAGTGCACTAAATGGGGTGATGAAGCTTGCACCGCCTATTTTTTTTCCATTAGTGCCCAGTGGAAATTCTACATGGAACTTCCTTAGCCCCGGGGAAGGGCAAAGTGGTATGCCGGATTCTTACCGGCTAAAACCACTGGAGCTGTCATGGTATGGCTCTGAAGGTTCCATGGGGCTCCAGGTCCTCGTAAGATCACAATAGAGCCGCCCATTGGTGCCACGCCTATAGGCACATCACGGAGGGGATGATTGTAAAATGGACACTCTCTCTAGCGGAGGGAAGGCGACTGTAAAAAGGTCGCCCCCAGGCACTTCTCGGTAAACGACTCGAACGAACGAACTCGGTAACGAAAGTCGACTGTAAAGGATCCCCCAAGCCCCGCTTTGAGCTGTGCTGCGCACACGGTGGCTCGTGACCACGTGCGCACCGCCGTCTTCCCGCAGGTCGCTCGGTGTGAGCACGCAGACTCCCCAATCTGCGCACCCGCGACCTTCGAGGCTCCCCACCATGTAGTGACGGCAGGGGGAGCTTGCACCGCCTGCGGAGGATTAGGTAGCTACTTTTGTGATTAGTGTGAGGATTAATGTCAACTGACGTCACACCATTCACTTTAATTGGATTGCTCATCCACTTTACCCGATAGGGTCGGATAAAGAGAATATATCTGATTTTTATTTTAACGGAGCCTTTTTCTTTATCTAATTTTATTACATCCACTTTGCTTCCTATACACTAAGTATATCCTCCGCTCTGAGGAAGGGTGGAGGGGTGAACCGGGCTCCTACGCACTAAAATCATCAGAGCGGTCATCTTCGGCTTGTATAAAACGACAAAAATGAAACGAGTTATTAATATATATACAAAGGTATATTAGCTTGCTTTATATTAAATAGCGAAAATGTACTTATTTAAAAACAAAATGAAAATAATCATTCAGCTTGTATATATAGGCTGTCCAGTAAATAGCACGACACTACTGCAGGGGGTGAGAGCTTGGGTCAATACCTACAAAAAAAACAATATATGTTCAGCAAAATCTTCGGATTTACAATACAAATGTCTTCTAAAAGTTTTCTTACCTGTTTTTTTTATTTTTTTATTGTTGTCAGTGGAAATTCTTCATGGAACTTCTTTCACCCCGGGAAAGGGCTAAGGGGTATGTTGGACTCCTACCGGCTAAAACCACTAGAGCGGTCATCTTCGGCACCGAAGGAGCGCTCCAGGTCCTCGTAAGATCACACTAGAGCCGCCCATTGGTGCCACGCCTTAAGGCACATCACGGAGGGGATGACTGTAAAGAGGTCAACCCCTCTAGCGGAGGGAAGGCGACTGTAAAAAGGTCGCCCCCCCAGGCACTTCTCGGGGAGGATTGTAAAGGATCCCCCCAAGCCTCGCTTTACGCTGTGCTGCGCACACGGCGGCACGTGACCACGTGCGCGCCACCGTCTTCCCGGGGGTCACTCGGTGTGAGCACGCAGACTCCCCAATCTGCGCACCCACGACCCCTGAGGCCCTCCACCACGTAGTGACGGCAGGGGGCAAAAGTTTTCTTACCTTTTTTTTTATTTTTTTTTTATTGGTGCCCAGTGGAAATTCTTCATGAACTTCCTTCGCCCCGGGGAAGGGCGAAGGGGTATGCCGGACTCCTACCGGCTAAAACCACTTGGGGGATTATCTTCGGCACCTAAGGGAGGCTCCAGGTCCTCGTATGATCACTCTAGAGCTGCCCGCTGGTGCCACGCCTATAGGCACATCTCGGAGAGGGTGACTGTAAAGTGGTCACCCTCCCGGGGGGATTGTAAAGGATCCCCTAAAGCGTCCCACGGCAGCGCGTGACCACGTACGTGCTACCGTCTTCTCTTGGGTTGCTTGGTGTGAGCACGCAGATTCCCCAATCTACGCACCCGCGAACCCAGAGGTCCCCCGCCTTATAGCTACGGCAGGGGGTTTCAGGCGTATGGGAATTAGGCGCCAGGGCGGTTGTTACCCCGGCGCCGTCTCCTCCTTCTTTGAGTGGGATCGGCCCTCTCCCGATCCCGCTAAAGTTTTCTTACCTACGTTGAGCACAAAACCAAATAATTTTAAACACCTGGTTCAGGCCTTCCACCAATAGTTTGCCACCAATTCTTAATCATGAAATACTATGATATTTCGAATAGGTACGTTAACAGTATTTTTAACCGACTTCAAAAAGGAGTTCTCAATTCGATGCGTATTTTTCTAATGCAAAATTAGACCATCGCTAACTTTTTTTATATGAAATTAGAACCTATTAGTTGGTAATAATTCTATAGGCTTATGCATGCATGGCTCTAGTGTGTTCTTACGAGGATCTGGAGCCACCTTCGGTACTGAAGATGACCGCTCCAGGGGTTTTAGCCGGTAGGAGTCCAGCGTACCCCTTCGCCCTTCCCCGGGGTGAAGCAAGTTCCATGTAGAATTTCCACTGGACACCAATAAAGAAGGCTTATCTATGCTGTAATCGACGGATCAACTTAAAAACTCTATCTATTCCGACCCCTTTTTTTATTAGTGCCCAGTGGAAATTCTTCATTAACTTCCTTCACCCCGGGGAAGGGTGAAGGGGTATGCCGGACTCCTACCGGCTAAAACCACTGGAGTGGTCATCTTCGGCACCTAAGGGATGCTCCAGGTCCTCGTATGATCATACTAAAGCATCTATTCCGACCCCTGCTCAGCTCACATCTTATCAACAAGCTGACTGTTGAACGTGGGCTCCAAACGACCGCCACAATTAACGGTTCTATGTGAAATTACCATGATCACCGCTGGCAGGCTGATTGGTGATCGAAGTATATTGTAACTAGCACACGGGCGGATGCTGCCTATCATCTTGATATCAACCCTTAATCGTCTTTGATGACATCCGTGGAGAGGGGTGGACTTTTCGCTGTCAGAAACCACGCGGCCGCAGAAGGACACTTGTATTTGTCAAAACTGTCATTAAATCTGTGTCAATAGACTTGTTATCGATAACTTTGAAAGATATGGTGTGGTTATCAGTCATTTCACTTCGATTAAAATTTGCCTGGTTGAAAATATTTTTTGTTTCTTCAATCCTATAAACTACAAAACCATACTTTATAAGCGGTTCGCCACGAACTTGGTAGGCATTGCCATTGTTTTCCTCTGCTTTAGGGGTTGAAGCCTTAGTAACAGAAGGCCAGGCCAGTACTGGTATCATCATAATGATAATATTAGCCAACAACATGCTGAACCAGGACCTCCCCCGTTCATAATTGTGTAATTGTGGAGGGAATGTGCCAGTACTCACTACGCTTAGCAGACGGGTTGGTGAGATCAATATAGCTCCTGTTTAATAGAAGGGGCACTGCTACCCATCCCTCTGGTTAAGAGTTGTGACGAAGTCATCCTTCATCTTCATTTCAATCAACCTCTTTTATGACTTCATACCTTTTATTTCCATCATTGTCCACTTCATGATTCATTCTTTATTCAAATCAAAATTCTAATTTAATATTGTGGTGTCGAATCGTTCATATTTTGATTATTATCATTACATATTTGATTCCGAACGCGTTGTTCGACACACAGCTGTCGCTGTAACAAATAGTCTCCTGCAATATTGAAATTACTTATTTTGAATTAGCTTAAATTGTGATAGCAAAAGCTATATTTAAAAAATATAAACATCACCATGAAGTGTTGAAGTAGTGAATAACAATATACCAATTTAACAATATATATGATACGTTTCATTCAATATCGTTAACTGAACTCCGTTACTTGCTGCCGTGGAGAGAGCCTCGTAGTTGAGTTAACCGGGACACGGAGGGAGGCACTCCGCGACAGAGTCCCTTAGTCACCTTTTACGATATCTAGAGGAGGAGATGGTGGTGGTGGTGGTGCTATATTTTAAATCCGGAGACCACACGGACGATAAAGTTAAAACAAATAAAAATATAGGGGTTCCTGAACCCTGTGCATAAAGCACTGTAACATAACATTTGATTTTGAAATGGGCCCGGTTAATTTCAGTATACCTTACGTCAAACTGCTGGTTCCCTCAGAAGTTGCTTTGAGGAGCGTCGCAATGACAAAAAACAGGCGTGCAAACTGAACGCGGGGCGAGCGGGAGCGGTGCGACTTAAAGATTAATATTAAAATCTAAGCAACTTGCGCTAAGGGCGCCCCCTGTGGGACACGGAACTCGCCTTTTTTTTAACTTTGCCCCACACTAGGATTTCTTCTGTGTCGTGGGTGCGTTTACAGACATAAATTCCACACACAATACACCCAGACCCGGAAAAACTACCTGCAGATCATACAAATATTTGTTCCGTGTGGGAATCGAACCCACGACCCGGACTGCAGCAGCCGACTGTATCAGCCACTGCACCAACCGTGCCGTCAAGCCTTGCTGGGGATAAGAGGCTATTGTTTTTGGGGACAGCTGGATCGGTATTACTTAAAATGTATTAGGGGACTTTAGAACTACAGGCTCGGCATGGACCGGCGCGAGTAAGAGACGGGGGGGAGAAGTACTAAATTGAACGATATGGTGACGCGGCGATAGACCTCCGCGACGTCGGTGAGGTGGAATACGATTTTACTCGTTTGAAATACGTCATGTACTTCCTACAGAGGCCTCCTTCTCCCCGGGGCGAAGGGGCATGCCAAACCCCTACCGGCTAAAACCACAAGATCGGTGATTTTCAGCACCGGCTTCCTCTAGAATCTCGCAAACAATCGCATTGGATCCGCCGTCCATTGGTGCCATGCCTTTAGGCACATCTCGGAGGGGATGAGTGGTGTGAAGCAGTCAGGCTCTCTAAAGGAGGGAAGGCGACTGTACAAAGGCTGCCCCCCAGGCAGGCACCTGTCAATTGTAAAGAATTCCCCGAAGCCTCTGACCTACAAAAAACAACTTCACAAAATAATGAGACATAAACACTACATTTTCCTCAAAGTATCCGGGCAAGGGGCTTTACATGCATACTTTACCGAGATAAGGCCTCAATCACGTTATTATTTCATTACTAATTGATTTTATTATCGATACACAAGACACGCGTCTGTCTGTACAAATGATCTAGGAAATTATTGAGCCGGTTCTGATGCGTCATTTGTTTGATAACCTCAATTCCTTAGTCGAGCATTGTTCGTATTGAGTATAGTAGACCCCCAGTGAACAGACCACTGTTGTCCCATGCCAATTATGGCGAAAGAGGGTCAATACATTGGTGCAGACTGCAATTTGTTACGTATGGTTTCCGGCAAAGAATAGGCCACTACACTCCTTCCGCGAGTGTCGTTAAAAGCGACAAAGGTTTGATATCAGTAGCAGCACCTTCCCGGGTGATGGTATCAACATACTGCAATCACCAATCCACCTGCCAAGCGTGGTGATTATGGCAATATCTCCTATGTCCGTACATGGTAGTTATCTTTGGGAGGCCTATGTTCAGTAGTGGGTGATTACGGGTTGATATGGTGGTCGTTAAACATATTACTCCCACGAGATTCGTGGGGCATCCGATCTCATTATTTAAACATATATTATATCGCTGCTCTGCTCGCTCATCATTTCGGCTGAATGAAGTCCACTGCTGGACACAGGCCTCCCCCAAAGATCACCACAACGACCGATATGGCTGTGCTGTGGGCTCAATGGGGGGTTTTGCCATAATCTCCACGCTTGACAGACGGGTTGGCGATCGCAGTTGAGTTGTTAATGTATTCGAAGGACGCTGCTGCCCATCCCCCGGCTAATCCCTTAGTCGACTTTTACGACACCCACGGGAGGAGATGGGGTGGTAGTATTCTGAGCCGGCACCACACAATATGGCCGGCACCACACGACATGCTCGCTCACAACGCAGTAATAGGAAAATCCAGGATTAACATTTTCTGTCAAGCATCTAACATGACGGCATGGTTGGTGTAGCGGCTGATACAGTCGCCTCCTGCGCTCCAGGTCGCGGGTTCGATTCCCGCACGGAACAAATATTTGTATGATCAGTTGTTCCGGGTCTGAGTGTATTACATGTAGAATTTATGTCTTTATGGGTACGTTACCCACGACACAGGAGAATTCCTAGTGTGGGGCAAAGTTTGAAAATAATAAAAACGTATGCGTAACAGTTGTCATAACTGACAGAATGGACAGAGCCCTTACTCACTATACCATGTGAAATTCAACGCACGAAACAAGTTTCTGATGCAAAAACTGTATAAAAAGAATGGAAATATTGCATTCCGTGCGTGGAATTGTTTAATATGGCATATATATTGCCGACCACTAGGGCAGGCATAGACTTTTTTCTTAAAGATAAAGAAGAGTTTTATTCATCTCTAAATAGTATATACCAAAGTCGCTATCTGCCTCTGTCTGTATCTCCACTTACTTCTTCTAAACCACGCAACGAATTCGCACGGTTTTCACTAATAGAACAAGGAAGATTTTTGTATATAATTTGTAAATATTTTGTACAAAATGGCTGAACTATGACGGTGTTTGTCAAAAAAAATGTTTTCGTACGCTTACATGGCTAACGCTGGCCAAATATTAAGGGATAAATCATTACAATACAGTAGTAAATTGTAGGTCTTAAAAAGGCCTACAGAAAAGTCCGCGATAGCATGTGTCTATCTCCTAAGGTAAACTCACAAAAACAATTTAGATCTATTACAGATCAGTAAAAAACAATAGGTTATTTGCGAATCTATTTCCTCCAATTCATCATAATCATCATCATCATCATCACAATTTATACGTCCACTGATGAACAAAGGCCTCCCCATAGATTTCTACAACTATGTCATCATTGTGTATTTGCTAATACTCACCACGCATGGCAGGCGGGTTGGTGAGCGCAGTATGGCTACCGTTTCACACAAGGGACGCTGCTGCCATCCCTCTGGTTTAGATTCCCTTAGTCGACTTTTACGACATCCACAAGAGGAGATGGAGTGGTGCTATATTCTTAATCCGGATACCACACTGATCAATCCTTCAATTCATGAGATATTAATCCTTATTCAGATAAATATGTTAGTTACCTGGTGCATTTGATATAGACTAAAATTGTCTTTTATAGGTACTATATCAGTCAAATGAATACTTTAGGAGATATCATCGATTCAGAACTTCGTGCAACAGAAAAAATCGCTCGTTGGGAAACGGGCAGTCGGCCGGCACGCCGCCGCTGCGCGTTTTTGCCGTCCGCACCACCATACATATAATTACGCGCCACCACCTATAAAGTAAACGATACGACGACGCTTGACAGGCGGGTTGGTGAGCGCAGATTGACTGCTGTTCCACAGAAAAGGTGCTGCTACCCATCCCTCTGGTTATAAATCCCTTAGTCATCTTTTACGATATCCACAGGAGGAGATGGAGTAGTACTATATTCTGTTCTAAATCCGGACACAATACAGAAAACCCTAATCATGTCCTAATCCTTATTATTGTTCCTTATCGCTGATAAATGTGTTCTTAATGTAAATCACTATGCTTATCAGCTTTGCTGCAAAAAAGATATCATACTCTACGTCCAAAGCGTATTTATTGAATCGTCGATTAGATACCGGAAATTCTGTGCCGCAATTAGGATTATTGGAACAAAGACTCTCCGATCTCTACAGATTTGTTCCCGACAGTTCTTTTAATTTTTATCAGATTGAGGTGATTATTTTAGTGCGACAGAAGCGAGTTTCGACCTTCTTGTAATTGTTGCGTGTCTGTTACATTCCACGCGGCCAAAGAGTTTAGAAACACAATGTTATACACGTGGCTTTGTTCGACGTCTGTCACTCAAAGTCATTTTTACTTAGATGTTTCATTTTTAGGATTCCCTACATCGGAATGTAAAAACGGCGGAACCCTTACAGGATCACTCGCTTATATGTATGTCCATCTGTCACCGCCAATGTGGTGCGAATCTACTAGACTAATTAAGATGAAATGTGAATGTGTACCAAACACATATGAATTTCTGCAACCTAAACACGGACGTGTAACGGAAATAACGAAATTTGAAATATGGGGCTCTATCATTCGATATGTTAGACGTAACATATCAAAGGGCTTATTGTGAGGGTCTGGAACCTTTTTTTTGTAATTATAGTTTAATTACCTACAAGTAAACTTATAACAAGTCTAAACCTAAAATAACTCAATGGCCCATACAGTCGACTGCTGCGCTCCGGGTCGCGGGCTCGATTCCTGCACTGAACAAATATTTGTATGATCTGCAGGTAGTTGTTCCGGGGCTGGGTGTATTGTATGTGGAATTCATGTCTGTAAGCGCACCCACGACACAGGAGAAATCCTAGTGTGGGGCAACGTTTTAAAAAAAGAGAAATTATCCTATTTAACAACATAGTCGATCTCCATCCCAAATTTTATTAGAATTAATTCTACCCTTTGAGCGTGATAGAGCATCAAAATTAGAATATACAAATACATTTATAATAGTTGTGAGATTATAAAAACTAAACAGTCTGAAAGTTGAATACTTATATATAGATTAATTAAAATGTTTTATTTGGTTTTAATAAATGGTTAAATGTTTGTGTAGCCATCACCGTAATTAAAGCGCAGTAAAAGTAAGTAAAATTCTAGTTAAATTAAAAATAATTTTAATAATTTTAACATCTGAAGTACGTCAAAAAATCTGGATTTTTAAATAATTTAAATAACATATAATAATATCAACTATAAGCACCAAATATAAACAACAAAACTACAATGGATAAATTATATGAAGAAATATATATATTACCTACAAGAAGATTAGACCACAAATACGGAAAATTATAAATAAGAACGATGTATCTGACAGATGATGACATGACCGACCGAGTATAAATGAACATGAAATTAACATAAAACAAATCATGATTACTCGAAATCGTGCCAGAATGCAAAACGCACGCCCTACATCTTCGGCCTCGTCGCTCAGCTCCGCCTCGCAGCCGCCGGAATCCAGCCCCGTCGTATGTACAGCGACACCGGCAGTTGCAGTTGCGTCGAGCTCGAGCGACGAGTATTATTCTCCACCGACGTCACCACCACCAGCTTGTCGACGTGGAAGAGGCCGACCACCGGCCAGTTTGGGACCTCGAGGCCCACCTGCCTCTGACAGGGTCCCCGCTCCCGGTGGAAGTGTGCAGCGCATGCGATGGACCACAGCCATTAATGAAAATGTCATGCGCGCATACTTTGGAGCGACAGAGGGGGGAACTAACCTGACTGCGTACCGTGGTCGGATGCTCTCTCTGTTTCAGGTACTTGAACCGGCTGTCAACGTATCGGCACAACGACTATCGGATCAAGTGCGGGTCATACAACGTAATCATAGGTTAGATGATGCTGCACTTGACCGGCTACGCTCTGAGGTGCAGACTAACCGTGTCATCTCTCCTGCATCACAAACCACGGTGCAACCGCAAGCAACATTTGCGGTTCCACCGCGGTCCAACCTCGTTGATGAAGAAGAAGATGATGGGGCTATTACTGCAGGTAACCAGTGCATTGAAACTTTAAGGAGCGCTTTGGACTGTGCGATTCGAGAGTATAGATACACTCCATCTACCGATAGGCCACGTCTACCACGTTTGCCTATGCATAAAAAGAATAGAGCGCTAGTGTGTGCCCTGGATTCGCTGCTGTTAGATTATTTTGACAGCAGCGAAGACCTCGGCGATACGCATTCGATTCTGTACTGTTCGGCTGTTGCGGCATGTCATGTAGCCAATGTCAAATTTCCAAATATTGACAGAGCTACACAACCAAAATCTGCCGTACCAGCTTGGCAGTACAGGATTGAACATCGTATTAATGAGGCTAGGGCACTTATTGGCAAGCTAATCTGCTTCAGGGAGGGTAATACCCGCCCAAGAGTGATGCGCTTTGTGAGACGAGCATTTTCGGGGACTGATGTCAGCCCTCTAGAATATATGTCTCGTGTCACAGAGCGCATCGACTACCTGAAGCAGAAAGTTTATGCATGGGCGAACCGTATTCGTAGATACGGACGGCGAATGGAGCGGTATACCCTGAATCACATATTCCAGAGTGACCAAAGGTGGGTATATAGAACTTGGGAGCAACCTGACCAAGGTATGGATGAAGTCCACCGACCAGATGATGATGCCATGAATGCATTCTGGCGCAGCATATGGTCGGTGCCCGTCAGCCATACCGAAGGTGATTGGATACGAGAGGTTGAACGAGCTTGTGAACCAATATCAGAAATGGGGGCAATAGTAATTAGCCCCCAAGACGTAGCCAGTGCAGTCCGTCCATTGCCTAACTGGAAATCTCCAGGACCGGACGGGCTGCACAATTTTTGGCTCAAATGGATATGTAGTTCACATGCTCGCTTGGCCTCTCAGTTCCAGACATGCTTAGAGTCGGGCTCGCTACCACAGTTATTTACAATAGGAATTACCCACCTGCTCCATAAATCAGGTAGTACTACGGATCCCAAAAATTATAGACCGATCACTTGTTTACCGACGGTCCATAAACTTCTTACATCCATCCTGAGAGTCAAAATTAACACACATATTGATAACAATTGCATCATGTCTACTTCTCAGAATGGATGTAGGAATGGGTCCCGTGGTACTAAGGAGCTGCTCCTTATTGACATGGCCATTAGCCAACAGGTTAAACGTAACCGCAAGGATCTGTCTACATGCTGGATAGATTATAAGAAGGCCTACGACTCGATGCCACATACATGGCTCATGAGGGTGCTAGAGTTATATAAAATAAATGCAACCCTACGCACCTTCCTGTTCACATGTATGGGGCAATGGAGGACGGTACTTCACTATCCGGGATGTAGACAGATTCAAGGAAACGTTGAACCGATCAGGATCGAGCGTGGAATATTTCAGGGCGATAGCCTGAGTCCCCTGTGGTTCTGTTTAGCCTTGAACCCTCTGAGCACACTGCTGGAGAGTTCGGGGCTAGGCTACCAGATGAGAAGAGGTGGTCAGATCATATCTCACCTCTTATACATGGATGATTTGAAACTCTTTGCCCCCAACAATTTGCGGCTAATAGAGTTACTGAAGGTAACTGAAACTTTTAGTAACTCAATTAGGATGGAATTTGGTGTGGACAAATGTGCAGTCATGCATGTAAAACGAGGGAAGATTATGGAATCCGAGGGATTACAACTTTCGGATTTCATACAAATCAGATCCCTTTCCTCATCTGAAACCTACAAGTACTTGGGTATGTCGGAGGCGTTAGGTGTCAACGCAGCTGATATGAAACAATCGTTACAGGGGCGATTCTTTGGCCGCCTGAAAAAAGTACTGAAAAGTCTTTTGTCAGGCGGTAACAAGGTACGCGCCTTTAACGGTTGGGTCATGCCAGTCTTAGTCTATTCTTTCGGCATACTCAAGTGGACTCAGACGGAATTAGACGCTCTGGAGAGAAGAGTCCGTTCATTGTTGACCACAAATCGGATGCATCACCCACGATCGTCGGTAATGAGGCTATACATCCCACGAAAGTGTGGGGGTCGAGGCTTTTTAAATGCTAAGACCCTCCACAATCGTGAGGTGTGCAGCCTCAGGGAGTACTTTCTCCATGCCGAAGTGGGGATGCACCGAGATGTGGTTGCGATGGACAAGGGACTCACCCCGCTCTCCTTGGCTAAAGAGAACTGGCATAAACCCGTAGTGCTTGACACTAATGACCGTATGGAGGTATGGCAGAACAAGGAGCTTCACGGACGCTTTTACCGGGCCCTTCATGGGCCTGATGTAAACTTAGTAGCGTCCGTGTCTTGGCTACGTTTCGGTGACCTGTTTGGGGAAACCGAAGGTTTTATCTGTGCAATTATGGATGAAGTTATCATGACGAATAATTACCGAAAATATATTGTGAAGGACGGCACGGTTGACATCTGTCGGGCATGCCACCGTCCAGGCGAGTCTATACGTCACATTATTTCCGGTTGTTCTCGTCTTGCTAACGGCGAGTACTTGCACAGGCATAACCAAGTAGCCAGGATTATCCACCAGCAACTTGCACTGCAATACAACCTTGTGAGTTCAGAAGTGCCATACTACAGGTATGTGCCCGACCCAGTTCTCGAGAATGACCATGTCACAATGTACTGGGATCGATCTATCATTACTGACAGGACTATTGTAGCCAATAAGCCTGATATAGTGGTGATAGATCGAGTAGAGCGCCGCACAATGATTGTTGATATAACTATCCCGCATGACGAGAATCTCGTGAAGGCCGAGAAAGATAAGCAAATTAAGTATCTTGACTTGGCGCACGAGGTTGTCGACATGTGGGAGGTAGACTCTGCAATCATTGTGCCGATAGTTGTCACGGCCAATGGCCTTATGGCCAAGAGCCTCGACCAACACCTTAAGAGGCTCTCGTTAGGCAGCTGGGTCAAGGGCTTGATACAGAAAGCGGTACTCCTGGACACGGCTCGTATTGTTAGGAGGTTCCTCTCTCTGGAGCCCTAACCACCGGTAGCTTGGACCTTGTTCCCGATGCCGGTGGGCTACTATTTTTTATATTTTTAAATATATATTGTTTTTTTTATATGTATTTAAAAATGTAATTTATATGTATATATTTAAAATAAAGGAATAATAATTTTAATAAAAAATAAAAAAAACATACAAACATTCAATTTTTGGTTCTGTTACGTCAAATGTCATACGGCAAATTTATGGAGGAGATAAAAAACCGGACAGCTTAACTCGCGTGGAGAGGGTTCCGTACGATGAATATGTTATCTACCATGTTAATCTGATCCAAAGTTTGTACTAACTAAAAAAGTACTCGTATGTATGGTACCGGATTGAAGAGGGAAATTCCTGAATATATTCCGTCTTTTACTCATTATTTATTCCAAGAACAAACTTAACATTGTTGTTGAAAAACATGTTCTCCCATTCATTTTTATTTTAATTGGAAATTCAATATTTTAAGACCATAGACTTCTTAAACGTTTTTTTTTGTAAATAACTAAAGTAAAGAACTATTTACAGGTTTTTTTTTTTTTTGGGAGAGTTATCTCTTTTGACCACCCTTAGGCAATGGTCAATTTTCATATTATTTTTTAAAATAAATAACTTTATCTTTTTTTATTAGTTTAAAGTGTTTGAGTTTTGGCCTTTGTATTTAATTATTCATGATGGCAACTTTAGTCTTTCTTCGGAATTCCTCATTTCTGAATCGATATCTTAGAGAAATAGCTCTCTCCATAACTGGCTGAGTGACTGAGCTTTCTTATGAGGCTCATAGTGAGTGACCACGTCTCTGTACCATACAGCGTCACACATCGGTAACAGACTTTCATCTTACATAGCTGAACGGATTAGTAAGCTAAAGTAGCTATGGGCGGGGCACATTGCTCGTAGAACTGATAGCCATTGGCGCAACAGGGTTCTCGATAGGAGACCGCGCACAGTAAAACGCAACGTGGGAGGGCCTCAATGAGATGAGCTGATAACTTGGTGAATGTCATTGTAATAAAACATTTTTAAACGGAACTTTCGTGTATATTTTTTTAAATCTTTAACTACGCCTGTTACCTTAGTCATCCTACGACCACAAATGCTGCAAAGTATTCGAAACGTCATGAAAAACAAAAACTAAAAATATACGTGATAGAATCCGTTTAAAAGTGTTTTATGATAATGTGTAATAATCGCGAAAATCTAAGACATTACTTGGTGAAGGTCATCATTTCGGCCGAATGAAGTCCACTGGTGGATACAGGCCTCCCTCAAAGATCACCACAACGACCGATATGGATGTATTGTGGGTTAAATTGGGGGGGTGTTGTCATAATCGCCTCGCTTGGCAGACGGGTTGGCGATCGCAGTTGAGTTGTTAATGTACTCGAAGGAAGCTACTGCCCATCCTTCGGCTAATCCCTTAGTTGAATTTTACGACACTCACAGGAGGAGATGGGGTGGTGGTATTCTAGCCGGCACCACACGTAGGAGTAGGAACTCATTGGATGCGGGCGGCATGTAACCGGTCGTTGTGGAAATCTGTAGGAGAGGCCTTTGTTCAGCAGTGGACGTCCTTGGATATATACGATGATAATGATAATCTATTCGAAAGGCAGAGTTTATTTCTGGAGAAGATACATCCGAAATAGATTCTAGCAGCTACAGCTCCTAGCAAATAATTTAAAAATGTATCCAACCAAATTATTCATATTCTATTTATTGTTTATGCGTAAACTTTGTAAGAAATTAATTAGAATCTCTAATGTTATTGTAAACATCAGAGTTTTGATAAAGCAAAGCTTGACATTGATATGATAAATCATGATACATGAACTTTCTTGATCTTCTATTCCGATTAAACTGTTGCACATGTAAATACCTATCTTTTTATCATGGAGAAATCATCGTGAACTTCTGCCACCCAGCTAGACTACCGCGGGGTTCCTTCGACTCCCCTTACGGGGCTGCGGGGTTTGCTCGAGCTTTCGGCCCGCCACTGCTTCTCTGCTATCTTGCTGACTAGCCTGGTAAGCTGCAAGACAGTTAGAAGTAACCACACGGAGCTACTTCGAACGTGCAACTTAAATTCTGACATTTGATAAGTGCCAGTAACTGATTAATAAAAAAAGACTAATCACTATGCATTTGCGTCATTTTTTTTTTTCGCATGCATAACAAATGACACACTCAGCCATCTTTATCGAATAATTATAAAGAAATCGTTGTTTTGCGAGACACATGGCCACTTGGCCAGATAAGGTAGACATAACACTGCGTCATCATACGCGTGCTGGGGGTCAAATGTTAACGGTCGTGGTGATTATTAATATGCTGTAAAGCATACTGGTTATCTTTGTAAATATTGCAACTATTGGCCTGTTGTTAGTAGAGATAGTGTCATTCTTTGATACATGGTCAAATCAGGTCATCCATCCCTCTTGTTGAAGGCCGTCCCACGGTGCGTTTACCGGCGCGTCTATTAGGGCGGCACTAGTCCATTATCGGTGTCCGCCCTACCTGCAGGGCATCATAGGGGCCTATCTGCGCGATAGGCACTTTCGCTACGTGGGCAGGGACGGTAGCGTAAGGCCTCCGCCAGAGCGGCGAAGGCGCTTCCAGGGCGTTGGTCCATGCCCCTTCGTCCTTCCCCGGGGCGGAGGAAGTTCATGTAGAATTTACAAGGAGCACAATAAAAACAGAAAGTTGTTTCTTTAAAAATATTTATCGGTTGTTGCTACATCCTCTTTTCACACGCTGGGACTGATAGCCGTAACAGGTTAGACTGCAATTTGTAAAATAGCACGCAAAAAATTGCCCCTCACTAGAATTTCTCCTGTGTCGTGGGTACAGTTGACAGACATAAATCTCACATACACAAACACCAAGACCCGAAACAACTATCTGTAGATCATACACATTCCATTCCGTGCGGGGATCGAACCTGCGACACGTAGCGGAGAATGCCAATTGCTTAGACTATGTGCTAACTGTGCCGCCAAAAATTATGCTCTTACAGCTTTAGAGTGCCAGTGAATCAGTGATGAGCGTAAATATATTTACATTAAGTCAGAAATACCTAAATAAATACGCGATGAACGAGAAATCAAGCAACAATATATACGGAAGTACTTCAGCCATAGCCCTATCTATTGCGTAAGAGGTTTCTTTGTACTTAGGATAAAATTGTGCGGAAAGAACGTAGCCCGGCGAACCTTATGATTGCAGCAATAAATGTTGTGGACGACTTTTCTAGTAACACTCCAGAAGGACTGCTGTGACAATAAAACAATTTTTTAGATTATAGAAATAAAACCCCTACATAAAATAATTCATAGTCACTCAGTACTTTCTAGCAGTACCTACGGAAATACTTGTCGTTAGGCAACCAATTAAAGGCAAATCAGTATGATCAAATTCCTGTAAAAAGCTAAGAAACCTATAATTTATTGGTGGTAGGTCTCTTATTGCAAGAGGCTGGCTAGGTAGGTATCAACTCCTCGAGGGTCGCGGGCGCGCAGATTGGGGACTCTGTCTCAACCGAGCGACCCCCGGGAAGACGGCGGTGCGCACATGGACACGTGCCGCCGTATGCGCAGCACAGCGCAAAGCGAGGCTTGCGGGGATCCTTTACAGTCCTCCCCGAGAAGTGCCTAGGGGGGCAACCGGCAACCTTTTTATAGTCGCCTTCCCTCCGCATACACATACCGCCTCCTTCATACAGAGGGTGACCGATTTACATTCATCCCCTCCGTGATGTGTCTAAAGGCGTGGCACCAAAAGGCGGCTCTAGTGTGATCTTACGAGGACCTGGAGGCCCCCTTCAGTGACGAAGATGACCGCTCCAGTGGTTCTAGCCGGTAGGAGTCCAGCATGCCCCTTCATTTCAAGGAAATTCAGGGAGGGGAGCGCCCTGAAATACGGGTCAAATAATACAAGGAAAAGGAGAAAATATCTCTAAGTCACCAGCACATGCCTATAAAAGAGCGACGGCGACGGCTCTGCCAAATACATGAATCTCGTGTCAATTACTGTGACTACCAGCAACCGAACGATCTTTCTCCACCTTATGTCGCGTAAAGACATATCTTCGCATCAGTATGAGAGAAGATCGTCTAAATAAACTGGCCTTAATGCATATCCATCAATACATTGTTTCAATGATAACGCTGAAGAAGTACTGGATATCTTCAGTATGAAACATAAAAGAAAACTAATATTTTTTTTTACAATAAATCTTTATTACAAGGTTTTTATAAATAAAAATTACTAGCCATTGATAAAGAATGAATCCTAAAGACAGTTCAATACTACGGAGGATACGCCTTACCAGTTCGGCCCTTTTCCTCCCAGAAATAAATCCAGGATCCGCCTTTGCGCGTACATATAAACGAAAAACGCGCACCGCTATAATAAAATGGTGAATAAAGATTATTTACGTGCTCAAACATTAATTTCATTTATGAACGCTAAAAATAGGCATACCAGCGGACATAAATTAAGTGTATATGAAAAAAATGCTTATATTTTTGTATATTTACTGTAGTTTATAAATAGCTCAAAACGGCGGGATAGTGGATATCACAAAATAGGAACCCGACATAAGAAATTGATTAAAACTGTGTTGTCATTTGAGTGAGTTGCCATATGCAAAATCTTTACGTTCAAATATCCATGAATTCCCATCGTCAATATGGCCGGTGTCCTTTAACAATGCAAACAAATGGAAATTATTACTTTTTTTATAAACACTATTCCTATACTGTATGTCCCTTCGAAATAAAGCTCCCTATCTTTGTGGGATGTTATTTGTATTTTGTTTACGCTATTTGTATATTTGTTCGCAATAAACCAAGCGTATGTAGAAACTGGTTGGTAAACGCGCCGCTAATTCTGGACTATGGCATTTAAGTCGATAATTTTTCGATACATTCCGTCATGATCTGTTTTGGCAGCAATGCCACATGCATTAGGCCATCTCTCTTAGAATTATAGAGCAATTATACAAACAACTTAAAAGAATTAATTTCAAGCTGGAGGATGTTCCACATTCGCAGGGCTTGATTTTAGGTTTTAACCACCCTTAAGCAAAAATCAATCATTTCTGAAATAATACCAATATTTTTACTATTGTATTTACTTAAGAGGCCGGCCGGCTACCTAGTTACCACCGCTGTGTGTGGGCCGGTACGTGAAGTACCTGGAGCTCACCCTAGACAGTCGTAGGGGCTTCGAAGAGCACTTCTAGCGCCTAGAGAGTCTAGAGAGGGTAGATAGCAGAGGTTGGTAGCATTCGGTGTAGTGCACCTAGCATTACACCGGCTGCTGCCCAATCTCGGGGGATCATGTGACAAAGTTTGCCGTTTCTTCTTCGTGCGGTCCGCAGGTCTGCAGAACCAAAGTTCACGGTCTGCAGCGCAGAGTGGTATGAATCGCACGAAGATACCGAACAGTGTCCTACGACGCGGCAACTTTCATGGCGCATTTTCCGTTTTTCATCATCCTGGCAAAGACGGATGCGTGGGTCTACGATCAGATACGCTCCCTCCTCCAGAGCGGCGAAGGCGTGCCTCCAGGGGCATTCGACAGGCTGACGCACTTTGTAAGCGGCGTCACCCCCTGCGAATGCAGTTTCCAATCAAGCGCGTCGTTGAGGTCGTCCTGCTGCTCTTCGGAGCCTGGCTCAAAAGGATCGAGCATGTCACTTACCGCCAGACGCAGCTGTTCACCGGGCATGGTTGTTTCTATGCATACCGCATAGGACATGGTCGAGGCGTGCCCTGCGTGGGCGGCTGAGTGGCGGATCCTGGTCGATCGGATCGGGCAGGATTTCTCTCTGTCGGCAGTAATGTTGGCTATGTTGGCAGAGCATGAAAACTGGAATGCAGTGGTCTCCTTCTGTCAGAGCGTCATGCGTCAGAAGGAGAGCGCAGAGTGGGATCGGGAGAGAGCCGATCCTGTATGAAGAAGGAGGAGACGGCGCCGGGGTAACGACCGCCTTGGTGCCTAGTTCCTATACGCCTTTTTTTATTTTATTTTTTATTGATCCGGTGGAAATACCTCATGTACTTCCTTCGCCCCGGGAAAGGGCGAAGGGGCATGCCGGACTCCTACCGGCTAAACCCACCGGAGTGATCATCTTCGGCACCGAAGGGAGGCTCCAGGAACTCGAATAATCTCCATCTAGAGCCACCCGTTGGTGCCACGCCCTTAGGCTCATCTCGGAGGGGATGACTGTAAAGTGGTCATCCCCTCTAGTGGAGGGAAGGCGACTGTAAAGAGGCCACCCCCCCAGGCATCTCTCGAGGGGATTGTAAAAGATTCCCCCGAGGCCTCACTATGCGCTGTGCTGCGCACACAGCGGTACGTGACCACATGCGCACCGCTGTCTTCCCGGGGGTCGCTTGGAGTTCCTATACGCCTGCAACCCCCTTTTTTATTGGTCTCCAGTGGAAATTCTACATGAACTTGCTTCGCCCCGGTGAATACGAGGACCCGGAGCCCCCTTTAGGTGCCGAAGATGGCTGCCCTAGTGGTTTTAGCCGGTAAGAGTTCGACATACCCTTCATCCTTCCCCGGGGCGGAGGAAGTTCAAGATGAATTTCCACTAGGACCAATAAAAATAAATGAACATACCGCCGCTGTAAGAGATATTCGCTGCTAAGCAGTAAATTTTTAAACTTTAGACATGACTTTGTTCCAGTTTGAAGGGTAAAGTTAATGGATTTAAGTTTAAGTGAGCTACAGCGGTAGCTAATGAAATTACTGGGCATAAGAGACTAAGTTAAGATAAAAATATTTTTAATCATATAAAACCATTTCAAAGTCAGACTTTAGTTGCGGCGTTCCAAGATGTAGGTTTCCTATGGGAAGAATGGGCCAAAATCTCCATGGTTACTCTTTTTAAATCAATAGTAGATTGTTATACAAGGGGCTAAAATTACCCAGTACATACGAGGTAGTTTTACTCCCGTGCTTTAGCGAGGGAGTAAATAGAAACAGAGTTTTAATGGGTTTTTAGCACCGTGTATTACACTCTACTTTTCACTACGATTGCGAGAAAATCAAATAATCCAATACAATATGAAATAGTTTATTTTATTAAAATTAAATGTACAATTTGTACAATTCTGGTTTTTTCCTATTGCCTTCCGCCACTTGAGCGGATCTCCATCCACCGTGGCGTTTTAACATTGTTATATTTGCACCAGAATTCGCCAAGAGAGTGGCGGATGTTCTTCGGAAACAGTGGCCAGTGTACTGTTCCGGATTAGGCAAATTTTTATAGGTGGCAATCTCTTTTGGCATGTTGCTTAATTTATTTTTGCCTATAACTTGCCTTGTGCATTTTCCGTTTTGATGGTTGAGAAAAAATCTCGACGTGCCCACTCCACTCGGCCGTAAATCTTGGTAGGTTTTGACAATTTTTTGAAATTCTCCACTTGACGAATTTTCTCTCCTTATTTGTCTTTGTATTGGGCAGATTTATGGCTTGAAGATGGGTATCAGTATCGACATCTTCCACTGTTATGTTAGCTAGCTCTAGCCCTCTGCAGGCACCGCTGATCCCAAAAATTAAACCAACCTGTAAAACAAAAAATAAGTGTGTTAGAACTGTATTTTTGTTGGTATCTCTACCGAGCAATTTAGTTTGATGAATATAATAGAAAACCAGTGTAAACTACCTTTGTGGCTAAGTATTTTTCATTTCATGCCTTACTTACGAAATTCTCGATATCTGTCCTCGTGAAAACTTGGATTTCTTGGCCTTGTAGCCGGTGGATAATTTCTTGAGAAAAGCCGTCAAATTTAAATATTTCTTTATATTTACATTATGTCTTATCTATATGATTGTTCGTAACATTGAATATGTGCACCAAAGCGTTGAACTTTGATATTTTTTGGAAAGTTCATCAAAATACGTAAGAAAATCTCCTTCCGTAAGCGAATCTACTCGTTTTTCTGTTCTCCACTCATAAACTTTTCGTAAGTATTTAAATAAATGCTTTGTGACCTTGACGGCAAAGATTGAAAATTATTTCTTTTCCTTTCTCTTCTCAAATTAGGGTCTACATTCTCACTAGATGATGACATTTTCATTATTGTAAAATTAATTCCGGTCACTACTATTCAATTTGCAATTGGAAAATTCTAAAGATTTTGAGCCAATGTCTTTTTTTATTTCTTCTGTAGCTGCAACGCATTGCATGCATTCTACCAAAGAGATTGCCGATTTTACTTTTATTTTCAAAAATAAAATGTTGTTCATTTATATGAAACAGTAATAAGTCGAGTCTTTATTCATGATTATTCTACTTATAACTAAAGACTTTTTCGTTTTTGTAGGCTCATTGTCATTTGACAGACAAAAATAAAAAAATTAAAAATCTTTTTCCCCTACAGGAAGAAATGCAATTTTTTCATCGATCTATAATGGCGGTCTTTTTGAGCAAGAGGAGTGGAAAATAGATTTGTTACAATATTTGACTACATTGTTCTTGAAATGAAGGTTATATGAGGAGAATGTAGGAGAAAAGAGTCTAAATTACATTAAGTCTACACTAAACACGCCAGGTTTTAATATTTATTCAAGCTTATGATTGAATTGCCATGGCTGTGTTAAGCTGACCAGTCCCAACATACAGCACTCGATCACGAGCATCAGCGTCGCTTAGCTCAACCATATTGTAGGGCAATTCAGCGACCCGATACACGACGACACCGCTAGTAGGACACTTGAGTAAGCAAGACTTACCTAATCTGCCAGACAAATATCAAGTCAATTTTGATTGTGTAGATCACGAGACTCTTCTGCTGAAACTAGAGTATTATGGGATTAGGCAAAAGTCTTTAAAAATCTTAAAATCCTATTTGCAAAACAGGCAACAAAAAGTTCAGATAAATGGGGTTAATTCATCTGGCTCTGAAGTGATAATGGGCGTGCCCCAGGGTTCGATACTAGGTCCTTTCTTATTTCTGGTGTACATTAATGACTTGCCTTATGTGATTCAGGATCCATTCAGGATGGTGTTATGTGCTGATGATACTTCTTTGATTTTTAAAATTGATAGACGTTTACCAAATCTTGACGATGTAAATAACGCTCTTCTTAAGGTCCATGAATGGTTCACAGTTAATAATTTAGTATTAAATGGGCAGAAAACTAAATGCATAAAGTTTACTTTGCCAAATGTAGTAAGTAGGGATTGCGATATCATAATAGATAGCGAGAAACTTGAATTTGTCGATCAAACAGTTTTCTTAGGTATCACGCTTGATTCAAAACTTCAATGGGGTCCCCATATTACATCTCTAGCAGGACGGTTGAGTTCGGCTGCTTATGCTGTGAGAAAAATCAGACACCTTACAGATGTAGCTACTGCAAGACTGGTTTACTTTAGCTACTTTCATAGCATAATGTCCTATGGTATTTTACTTTGGGGTCGGGCTGCCAATATAGAATCAATTTTTATATTGCAGAAGAGAGCTATCAAGGCTATTTACAACCTTGGTAGTCGTGATTCCTTGAGAGAACTGTTTAAAAACATTAACATAATGACAGTGCCTTGTCAGTATATTTATGAAAATATCATGTACGTTAGGAAAAACATACATCTTTTTACAAAAAAATGTGATCGGCATAACTATAATACAAGATATAAATCTATACTAGTACAGCCAAAATTTCGCTTAGCTAAAGTCCATACTTCTTTTATGGGTTATAGTATAAAATTTTATAATAAAATACCGGAGACCGTGCTGCAATTACCGCAAAATAAATTTAAAATATTTGTAAAAAATACTCTATGCAAACAAGCATATTATACGTTAGAGGATTACCTTAGAGATAAAAATGTTTGGCAGAGTGCTTGTCCAGCTCCGCAAGACCACTAT
The DNA here is from genome assembly GCA_947459985.1 of Diloba caeruleocephala. Lineage (NCBI taxonomy): Eukaryota > Metazoa > Arthropoda > Insecta > Lepidoptera > Noctuidae > Diloba > Diloba caeruleocephala. The sequence goes on along the minus strand of OX381627.1, from coordinate 4,142,442 downwards.
AAGAAATAATTCAAATTTTTTATTTTTGACTTATTGACATGCCATCTTGTTGTTGCATGTTTTGTGACATCAATTTATTCAGATTTACTTTTCTGATATTTCAATTATTATTTTTTGACATGACATTGTTATTATTAATTATTTACACCTGAATTTATTATTGTATAATTTTTTTATATTCCACTTGTTTATGATTTGATATTGACACTTTTAAGAGGTTTAGACTTTACTATGTTTAATGTAGGAACATTGTCTTTATATAACCTGAATTTTCGAGAACATTGTACACATACATATTGTAACATGATTTTAAAAGAGTAACCATGGAGTTTCTTGCCCGTTCTTCTCCATAGGAAATCTACATCTTGGAACGTGGCAACTAAAGTCTTGACGATTCATAAGTGCTATTAATGGTTTAAATGAATAAAAATCTTTTTTTTATCAATTAAACAAAAGAATTAATAACCCACATGGTACTCGCATATACAGTATCAAACCTAAGTAAATAAAATACACCAGTTACTAAGTAATTGATGTCTCGAGGTGACGAGCGCAGTGTGGTGCCACGCAGAACTAGTCCTGGGTAGCAATGCAAATTGTTATGGAACCTCAAACATTCAAACATACATACTTTTCACATTTATAATAATAAAATAAATAAATAAATATTACACGGGTTTATATCCCCTGTAAGGGGGAACCCGGTCTTTTGATAGGCTTACGCGGGGACATGGGTCCAACACGCAGAGGCCCTTTAGAGAATTTTAATCTAAAATGTAATAGGACACTAACCGGCAACTCTCCATGGCTACACTATAAAATGCAGTGTCGGATTGTCCCCGGAGGTGTAAAACTATTGTATAAGATGGAAACTACAATTATAAGGTCTATTGTAATAGGTGCTAAATGGATTACATACTTCTAAAAACGGAAACAACGGCGTCTGCCTTTCAACCTTTAAAGTGAATATCTGTGGCAGACGGTGACTCGCCCCTCACAAGATGGGCCCCCTAAATGGCCACCACTACAGGCGACAAGGAGCAACACCGGAGACAAAATAAATAATAGTTTAAACAAACTTAAAAAACACACTTTTGTAGATAACCGAACTAAAAAGTAGAAAATAATTTTCAATAAGTTTAATATAAGAATAGAATAATTAACAAAAACAAGGGATATAGGATTATAGACACGACTACAAAATTATAGTTTCGATTTACTTACACAAATTAAGTGTTCTTTCATATGTACTATGTAGAATAGTACTTCTTTAGTGTAAGTTACTTTCAGGGGGTCAACTCATGTCTTGTTTTTGCACGGTGCCCCACAATTGTATTTCTCCTTTGGCGTGGGTACATTTACAAACACAAATTCCACACACAATACACCCAGACACAAGTGCCTGTAGGTCATAGAAATATTTGTTTCGTGCGGGATTTGTATCGAAACTGTGACCCGGAGCGCAGCAGCCGATTGTATCAGCCACTGCACCACCCGTGACAAGTATGTAAACCTAATTAGTTTATTCAATATTTGGTTTTAATTCACGTTCACTAGTTAACTAGACCCCATAGATTTCTACAACATCTCCCCCACTGGCCGCTTGTACTCATCGACTTCCAGCAACCTTCACCAAGTAGTTTGCCCATCAAGTGGAAGGCCGTGCCAGGCTGCGGTTTCCAGTGCACGATTTCCACTGGGGCACCTTTTTGCCCGAATGGCCATCGGTTGTACGAAAAATATGCTCATTGTCACTTCAGCTTATTAATGCCTTCAACTATGTCGGGAACTTTAGTTCTTCCATGTATCTTCTTATTCATGATTCGATCTCGTATAGAAGTACCAAGCAAAGCTCTCTTCATATCTCGCTGAGTGACCTTGAGCTTTCCTTAGAAACCCATAGTGAGTCCACCACGAGTCTGTGTCATATATGATCGCTGCTTTTAAAGTATGCCGTGCTGATATTGGAAAAAAAAAGTAGGATAGTATAAACACGACGGCACGGTTGGTGCAGTGGCTGATACAGTCGACTGCTGCGCTCCGGGTCGTGGGTTCGATTCCCGCACGGAACAAATATTTGTATGATCTGCAGGGTGTTGTTCCGGGTCTGGGTGTATTGTATGTGGAATTCATGTCTGTAAACGCACCCACGACACAGGAGAAATCCTAGTGTGGGGCAACGTTTTAAAAAAAAAAAACTATAAAAAGAGAGAGGAGACGCCTATGTGCAGCAGTGGACCAATATAGGTTGATGATGATGATGAATAACATACTGCGATTACCAATGCATTTATGTACCTAAATATATAAACTAACAGTTTCTCAGACAGTATCTACTTGCAAATAAAAAGCTATTCCTGATACCTATTTATTAACAATTTGTATCTTAAGCCTTGTCGTTGTACTTAGCTTCCATCATCTATTCATCAATAGAACCGTAACAAGAAAAAACAACTTGATAGAATCAGATACACAAAGAACAGGAAATTGGAAAATTTTCGCTTGGCACAGTTTATGAAAGGACTATGAAATTGGACTTCTGGGGTGGAAGGCCTGGTGACCTGAAATACAGGCTTCAACCTAGTTTAGGCACCAGTCTCCCACAGTAAATTTGTATAATACTGTAACTTCTTCGTTATTGTGGTGTGAAATAAATATCTAATATCTAATTTCATACAATAGGACACTGAGGACAATCCGTTCTACACTGCAGCTTCCATTTACAAAAGATAATCCTATTTCATTTTGAATTTAAAAAGTTCTCTGCGTTTTAACATCTCCTTGTCTTGTGAAAACGCCTGAAATGACCGGATACTCTTGCAGAGGATTTTCACCCGGAAAGAGAAACACATAATATAATAGAGAAAATATAATTACATTGATTCGTAAAATTAAAATAAAAACTGTAAATTGTCGACCTTTTTTCTCTTTTCACCCTCAATGCTTTTATAAATTGCTTCATCGCAAAGTTAATTGCCAGTTACGGCCAATTAAAACTAAATTGGACTACCTAAGTTGTTTTAATTAAATATTAATAACCTTCTTTTTGTGCCAAAAATATAATTTGTGTAAATATTTCCTTGTACAATTTTTTATACGTTACTTTTAATTTCTCAGAAAGTGCGAAAATATTTATATCTTAGATAGCTATTTTACTACATTTTGCTATAACAACTTTATCAGGCGTTTCGCTCGTTTTTGACCTTTTACATATCTGTCACTAATTTGTGTTCTTGAAACTAAATCGTAACTATTAAGTACCTTCGGATTTGAATGAAATTCGACAGAGATACATTATATAGTTTTGAATATTCTACTGTGTTTATCTTAACAGCCAAACGAACTGCTGAACAGTACCCTCCATTAAAGACCGATTATTTGGAGTGTCGTCATTTTGGGGGGAATTTGCAGTACTCACCAAACTTGACAGGCTTGTTGGTGAGCGCAGAGTGGCTGCTGTTCCACAGAAGAGACGCTGCTGTCCTTTACTCTGATTCAGAGACGATTAGTGGCCTTTTATGTCATCTACAGGAGGAGATGTAGTGGTACAATATTCTTAATCCGAACACCGTATGAACACAGTTAATTTACGTTATCAAGTTTAAATTAATTCTCTCGCAGATTATAGCTAGTTTATGTCTAAACTCGATCTTTAACATCAATGGAGGGCTAGGATGAGTGTTGTTGGCACCAGTACATGATCATAATTGGCCAGAAAGCGTCCCTTATTGTAGATAATAGTCCCAATAGGTCGTGGGCTATTCATTGTAGATTGTCACAATGAGGGAGTGAACGAATACTGTCATAATGACGCTTGGCAAACACATTAGTGATTCCGGTCACTAATGTATTTGCCAAGCATAGTATTTATATCTATGTAGATAGTTTTTACGTAAAGAAGGATACCGGTGTCAATCCTTTTGTTACTCCTGATCCTTCAGACACGATTTATGACCCACAGGAATACAGGACTTAACCTTCTTTTTTGTCGAGAATATGGTCACTACACATCTACACAAATCTCCTCCTAATTAAACACATTTTTTGGTATAAACGTTTCATTTCTTGAATTTAATAATATTTTTCTTCGATCGCGTAATGATGCATGCCAGTGGACATATAGTTATGACATAGTTACTGCAAGTAGGATGTGTATCACCTGTTGGTGGAGTGTGCACGGACCGAGTCTATGAGAACTTTAATTAAAAATAAATATACTCTGAATCCAATGGATATCGGTGTCTTCCAGAGTATTCTAGCAGCACCCTTGTGTAAGGCAGCTGCCGTATATGCGATGATTTTAAATATTTAGTAAGTAAGATGTTTGTAAAACGTGATTGTTCGATAGGGCTGACATAGTCGCTAAGCGACTCAAAGCCCTTACAAAAATATAGATAGGATAAAAAAATAAAAAGAATATTATCTATCGTTGTACACAACGAATTTTATGTGTAAAACGTGGCACTCAAATTTGACCTTGAAATTTTACTCCCATCGCTCCCAAAGAGGTTTTCTTCTAAAAATACGAGACAGGAGTATATTAACCTTAACTTCAAGGAAGGAAGTAACATAGAGAGAATAATAATAATAATCCTCTGAAATCCCGGAATAATAATCATGAAGTTTTCGTCCCGGGATTTAAGAATCAGGAATTATTTAAGTACCGGTCTACTAATAATGATGACATCGCGCAGTTGCACGTGGTCTGCCTGGCTGGCCAGTTCTGGTATCAACGAAGCCGACGCCGGCGTAGTGCTCAGCCGAAGAGACTGGCGAGGCCTATGAGGCCTACCGGGCGGCCTCAATTACGCTACAGAGCGCCATTCTCGAGGTGAAGGCTCGGTCCTAAAGTGAAGTTCTGGAGGGACTGGACAGGGATCCGTGGGGGAGAACCTATGATATGCGCCCCCCGTGGACCGAAACGGAGGGAGTACTTTCAACGCTCTTTCCAGCGGTCCGGGACCGTCCTGGTCTCTCTCCAACCCCGATTCTCTCAGACTGGGCCGTTGGGGATTTCAGAAGTGGACCTAGGCACCTGGAGAGTTGCAACACTGTACCAGGCCCGGATGGTATTCCGGGCCACGCGTGGGCGAATGCACTGCAGTCTATTGGGGACTGCTTGACGCGACTGTATACCAGTTAGGTTTCGGAGCATACCTGCACAGAATAGGACGTGAGATCACGGCACAGTGCCACCACTGTGGAAGCGACCAGGATAGCGCACAGCACACGCTCGAGGAGTGCCCTACGTGGGCTGCCGAGCGGCGGATTCTGGTCGATCTCATCGGGCTCTTCTCTCTCAGCCGGCAGAAGTGTCGTCTATATTGGCAGAGCATGAAAATTGGAGCACAGTGGTTTCCTTCTGCGATAGCATCATTATGCAGAAGGAGACTGATGAGCGGGATCGGGTGAGGGCTGATCCCGGACGGAGAAGGACGAGACGCTGCCGGGGTAACAACCACCTTGGCGCTCATGTCCAACATGCCTTTTTTTTAAAAAAAATTTATTGATGTCCAGTGGAAATTCTACATGGAACTTCCTTCACCCCGGGGAAGGGCGAAGGGGTGTGCCGGACTCCTACCGGCTAAAACTACTGGAGTGGTCATCTTCGGCACCGAAGGGGGGCTCCAGGTCCTCGTAAGATCACACTAGAGCCGCATGTCCGACATGCCTGAGCCCCCTGCCATCGCCTTAAAGCAGGGGGCCTCGGGGGTCGTGAGTGCGCAGATTGAGGAGTCTGCGTGCTCATACCAAGTGACCCCCAGGAAGATGGCGGTGCGCACGTTTGTCACATGCCACCGTGTGCACGGCGCACTGCGAGGCTTGAGGCTCGAGGGAGCGACCTTATTATAGTCGCCTTCCCTATGATAGAGGGGTGACCGTTTTACATTCATCTCGTCCGAGATGTGCCTAAAGGCGTGGTGCATCATGGGCAGCTCTAGTGTGATCTTACGAGGACCACTACCACTTCGGGGCCGAAGATGACCGCTCTAGAGATTGTGTGATTTTAGCCGGTAGGAGTCCAGCCCCTTGCCCCTTCGCCCTTCCCCGGGGCGGAGGAAATTCATGAAGAATTTCCACTGGAGACCAATAAAAAAGGTATCATCTAGTACAAAAAATACTCGCAACGATTGGTAGGATAAGTGGCTTTCGTTTTCGTTAAGGGTCTTTTTACACCCAATTCAAAGATATTGTAACGCACGTACTAAAATCGAAAAAGACCTAAAACTGAGTTTCTTGTAATCTCTTCTCAGACGTTATCATGTAGTCAATGCTCTCCGTCTTCTCAATGATACAATATTTAAAAAAAAACTGGTAGCATGAGTCGGCAGAATGCAGAAGACGAAGGTTGTAGTTTTGTTGAACAACTTAGAAGAGACCTTCGCCAAGCGGAGAACTTTGTATTGCTAGATTAATACTGCGTTTCCTTAGTACATAAACATCATCTCTGTACTCAAATGATTAGACAGGGCACTCCCTGTTTGGTCGTTAGGTCGTTTGACCACCCGAATAACTCGGATAACTGAAAAACCCATTATGTAATAGGGTGTGTCCCTCACGAATGCAGTGCTTGGAATTTCAGACTACATAAAATCTCAATAATATTCTCAACTTTGAACCTATTACTAGGAGAGATAAAAAGTAGTGAGAACGACATACTCCTTGGTAAGAAAAAAAAAATACTGGCAGGCATAGCTCAGATACATATTTGTAATATGAATAAAGAAAAAGTCTTCGATTCTCTTTTGTTTTTTTCTGAATGTAGTCATTTTTTTGCTTCGTGTCGGAACGTGTTCTCGAAAATGGAGAAAAACGAAGTGCGAACCGTTATTAAATACCTCTGTTTAAAAAAATTAACGACGCAAATATTCATTGCGATAAGACAATATCAGGAGAGTCTGCTCCGTCGTATTCCACTATCGCAAGGTGGGCTTCTCAATTTCGAGTTGGGAGAACGAGCACGGAAGACGAACATCGTTGCGGCTGTCCATCGAAAATGTTGCGAAAGTCGAGAAAATTGTATTGAGCGATCAAAGAGTTACTATCCGATACTTAATTCAAGAAACGGGCATTTCATATGGAAGTATTCAATCCATATTGAAACAATCTTTGAATATGAGAAAAGTCTCCGCAAGATGGGTGCCGAGAATGTTAACCGACAGTCAGCATCAAAATCAAAATCGACTTGACATTTCGAAGATATTGTTGGACAAGTTTCAAGAAGATTCTGAAAACTTTTAGTCTCGTTCGTCTCGTAACAATGGACGAAACATGGGTCCATCATTTTGATCCCGAGACAAAACAGCAATCTTCGCAATGGAAACGGCCATCATCACCGACCCCGAAGAAGTTTCGTGTCGTGGCATCGGTCAAGGTTTTGGCCTCAATATTTTGAGACTCAGAAGGGATATTGTTGATTGAATGGCTGGAGCGTGGAACCAATATTATAGGCCCATATTATGCATTTTATTCCGAAGTTGAGGAATGCCATCAAAGAGAAAAGGTGAGGGAAACTTTGAAGGGGCGTGCTGTTTTATCATGACAACGCACCCGCGCACAGGTCGGCAGTTGCGACGGCTGCCATTCAGCAAGCTGGCTTCGAATTGGTTGACCACCCCCCTTATTCGTCAGATCTGGCGGCTGGCGATTATTATCTGTTCCCCAAATTGAAAAAAAATACTTAAGGGGAAACAGGTACTAAGACGATAACGAGGTGATGGATGCCGTGGAGAGCTTTGTATGGACCTAGACAAAACTTTTTTTGTGAAAGGGTTTGAAGCCTTGGAAAAGCGCTGGACTCGGTGTGTAGAGAGACTCGGGAACTATGTAGAAAAATAAATTATTAAGTTATCAATAGTCATTAAATTCTATCACATTCTCACTTCTTTTTGACCCCTCCTCATATTACGCAATCCTGTAACCCCTCCCCGAGAAATTTATAATTCAGTACACAGCAGCTAAGAGTTTAAAAATCCGCCAACCATTTAGAATTTAGAACTTGTTTGAAACAAGAACTTAAACAAGTTTGAAAGTTTTAAGATCTAAATGGACTTCAAAATAGCATTTTATCCTATTTCGTGATTCATCAAATGCTATTTTGAATAAGAATAAGAAATATAATGCTATATACATCATCATCATATCAGCCAAAGGATATCACTGCTGAACAAAGGCCTCTCGACTTCCTCAACAATTGGTTTTATTTCGCCCGAACGATACGCAGCTACCTTTACCGGTCGTCGTCGTTTATTTAGATATTTGTTCCATGATTGGGACAAATTGATAAACTATTGCCTTTTTTGTCGTGTGGAAATACTCATGGACTTCCTTCCTCCGCCTTGGAAAGGGCGGAGGAGCATGCCGAACTCTTACCGACTAAAACCTTATGGTGTTCCTCCACTTACTTCTAGCTGGGGCTTAGGTGTACGCTTTGTCAGATATAGACCGCGCAATAAACTTTTGCCTAGCTATTTTGTTTTGTAATTTATATAAAGCACACTTTAAGAGCTATTAAGGAGTGGGCAAAGCTGCAATATAGTTAGAAGCCAACAAGCGCAGGCTTTTAGTACTCACAAACAGATTCAGACAACACCGAAATAGCTCCCATGGAATTTCAATTAAGTCAGTTTTCAATAAATCAATCATCACTGTAGGCCTCTCCCAAGCTGTGCTACAACATCTGGATTTCCATTTTCTGCACCCAATCTGTCCTAGCAGCCTTCTTCGAGTCGTCGGTCCATCTAGCTGGGGGGCATCCCACATTAAGTTTGCTGATTCTCAAGTCTCCTCAAGGACTCAAGGCTTTAGTCCTTCGAGTAGCTTATTCTGCAAGCTATGTCGGTGACTCCAATTCGATTGAATCGAATTCTTTTCCGGATACAAGCGGTCTGGATCATGGACCTTAAAGAAATTCCCAGCATAGCTCGCTCCACAGCTCGCTGAGCGACTTTGAGTTTGTGGTCTGACCTAATTGTCAGTGTCCACGTTAGAGCCGAGAACCGTTTACAGGATGCACTTGTTGAAAACTTTTTCTTTTAAGCATTGCGGTATAGGGCATTAGAATTCAATAACAATTAGTAATCAGTATCCAATAACAGTATAACAATCAAATCAACAACAATCAACAATCAAATTTAATTATTTATTTTTTATTTATTACATTATCAATAAAAAAATACAATTCAAGTTTGTTAAATACAAAAAAGCACCACTTAAACCTCTTGGGTTTGTGTGCGGTACTTACAATTCTATATATCGTATTAACATATATAAGAACATGTCGCTTGTTACTTATATTAATAACAACAATATAAATGTATTTTATTCTGGTATAGATAATAGAGTAGAATCACAAATGCCTCAGAGCAATTTGTGGTTAGCACTCTGCTTAATATATTCTAAGTAATTTTAACTAGCAACTAGACAGTTTTGATTTGATATGTGCCAGTCGTATTGATCTTTGAAAATTTGTCTGCTGTAATGATAGTGTCAAGGATAATTATGTTTTAGATTAATATCGAAATAACATTTCAGATGGGCGGGAGTTATTTCCCACTATCCGCACTTGGTCTTGCAGTACACCGTCACGACACACGTTACTCGACAGTATCGGCAGATAAGCAAGAAGATCTCGATGTGAACAATTCCTTATGATCGGGTGCCATGACGCGACCAACCTAAATCCATCTACACTATATTGCGCCGACCCCAAGTAACTTAGGACCAGGGCAGGAAGAAGAAGAAGAAAAGAAAACTAAATCGGAGCAAGCACTACTAAGAACTGTTAGAACGTATACTCACCACATGCTTATGAAAGTAAAAATGATAAATTATTATTAATATAGTCTACCTTTGATTATTTCTTTAATCAAAGCTTACAACTCAAGACAAGCATATATCTTAGTGTAGGCACAAGCTTGCTTGAAAGTCTCATAACTCTCTACAAACTGTTTTAATAAAATATATAATCAAATTTATATAGGCACAACAAAAATGTTTGCTGTTATTGCTTTTTAAAATAAATTATGAACATAATATACACATTTTAGCTCTGCAAATATTTACAGTAATGATGATGACGTGAACATTTCTTTCAGCGCGGCACGCATATTTTTTATATAGACAAGTAATCAGTTTTCATTTCTGTCGGCACTCCCGGAGTGCCACCCGTATTTTTTTATAATCCTTGTTCGTTCGTCCTAATTTAACGTGCCTGTTGCTTCTTAGGCAAATAATGTATGGCCGCAGAACATTGTCCATTCCAGGTCAAATTTGCGTGCAACATTGTTGTGTAATGTCGTGTGGGCGAATACACACGTAAAAGGTGTGAGTGCATGCGCAAGCAAATTTCACTTCTGACGCACTCTCTGATGTTTTCTAGAGGGGGCAGGTGGACTCGGCCCTGTCCAGAATTATATCGTATCACTTATCAATAATAACATAATGTCAGTCTGCAGTAGTGCTTTTATATTCCACCTCTTTCCGTGGATGTCGTAAAAGGCGGCTACAGGACTCTAAGCCAAAGGTAAGGGCCGCAGCGTCCCTTCTGTGAAACAGTAGCCATACTGCGCTAACCACGCCTGCCAAGCGTGGTGAGTATTGGTAAGTTCCACAACTGTGTCATCTTGAGATGAAATCTATGGGGGAGGCCTTTGTTCAGCAGTGGACATCCTTTGGCAGATATGATGACTCATTTGTACATAACACAAATATGCACCTTTTTATGATTTTACTATTTAACAGAAAAAAGGGAGCACCGTCAAAGTGCTCTTGAATATTGCCATGATTACCGTTATCGATCATGTTGTTCTTTTATTTAAATTTAAGGTTTGTTATATTATATTACTTATTGTTTTATTTTACGTTAGTTTTGTACTTTATTTATTTTCTGTTTATAATGCGAGATTTGCTGCCAATTAAATTATTTCTTTCTCCCTTTCTTTTCTTTTTTTCATTTGTCCTGTATTGTGGGTACAGTTTGCAAACATAAATCTCACATACACCCAGACTCGGAACAACTATCTGTAGGGCTTACTGAAATTTGTTTCGTGCGAAGATTGAAAATTGGGTTGATGAGGATTTGATGATGAGGAAGCAACCGAATGAGAATGAAACTGGGAAGAAAACTTGTTTTCAAAGTGCGGACGGGGCCATACATTTTTTCAATAAATTAAACAACTAATATTTCTTACAACCGCTTTGGAGCGTTTGTCTGATGAAACGAACAGCTTTTCAGTTGTTGCTGCTAAGAGACTTAATTTTATACGACCTCCTTTTGTTAATTTTAAGTATTATAACAACGACTTTTTCAGCTATTTTGCCAGAGAAACGGTATCGTCATCATATCGGCCATTTATACGTCCACTGCCGAACAAAGGCCTCCCCTATAGATTTTCACAACTGTGTCATCATTTTGGGGGGTATTTGCCAGTACTCACCACGCTTGGCAGGCGGGTTGGTGAGCGCAGTATGGCTACCGTTTCACAGAAGGGACGCTGCTGCCCATCACTCTGGTTTAGATTCCCTTAGTCATCTAGTGGTGCTATATTCTTAATCCGGACACCACACGGAAAATCGTAACTCATCCTAAATTATCCAGTGCCACTGAAAATGCGTACTTGACGTCATCGTCAACTTCATAAAATACACCCATAAAGCACAAAATTTCTGTTTCATGTCAAAATGTGAACTCTAATCGTAAACTAGTAATAATAAATAGTCATCAGTAACTATTTTTATTTACGTACGCATGAAAACAATACTAATTGTAAATCCACAATTGAATGAACTGCGCGGCCTTAGTTAATGTTTTTACATACAATCACTTATCAATGAAAACACAATGTCAGTCTGCAGTAGTGCTTTTATATTCCATCTCTTCCCGTGGATGTCGTAAATGATTACCATGTTGAAAGGAAATGCCTATTCTTTTAAAGAGAAGAGAGTGAGATTTAAAAAGTATTTTATCTACCCTACAAAAACTATTCAAAAATTGTTCTGATGCACGCAGTAATCACAGTAAAAAATATCAAGATACTGTATCTTGATATTTTTTAGTGTGGTGTGTTGTTTGGGATTTTATTAATTTAATAACCGGATTCCAAACAGGTGGTACCTGCAAACTATCTTCTCTATTAATAATATAATATTTCTCTATTAAACCTAGGATGTTTTTTAATTTCAATAGCCTCACAAAACATTCTTGGTACGGTACTCTTTGGCGAAGACTTGAGGATGATCAAATCGAAGAAAATGGTTGGGTTTGCCTATGGCATGTTCACACACTGCAGACTTTGTGGTACGTCTATGCTTGACGTTAGCTATATATTCTTTAATTCTGGTGGCTTTGTTTGCCCTATGTATGAGAACAACAAAGTGTTCGAAACGTCAGGAAAAACAAAAATCAACAATAAACGTGATTAAATCCTTTTAAAATTGTTTTATTATAATGTGTAATAATCGCGAAAACCTAAGACATTACTAAATAGTGTGAAGTTGACATGTAACGCATTCACCATACATTTTAATGTATAATATTTTGTTCTTTACTACGTATATGTAAATGAAGTTGGCAATATCAATAGCAGACTAATTGATGAATAATTACAAAGGTATTTCATCAGACTAGATTATTAGATATCTACACAATTATTAGATATCTATTATTACCATTATTGGTTTTGGAATCGTCTCTAGATACGTCTTCGCCGCGCCAGCTTTGTTGCAGCGAGGTGGGTGCAGAATTTGATGGCCTGACTTAATTAATCACCCTGGTTCTGGGCTAAGACTGACGCCAATTACTAGTATCGGAATCGAAATCGTATTCACTCGTCAGTTTTTAGATAATTCATCATCGTCATATCAGCGAAGACTTCAATTCAATGACGGCACGGTTGGTGCAGTGGCTGATACAGTCGGCTGCTGCGCTCTGGGTCGCGGGTTCGATTCCCGCACGGAACAAATATTTGTATGATCGATGCAGGTAGTTATTCCGGGTCTGGGTGTATTGTGTGTGGTATTTGTGTCTGTAAACGCACCCACGACACAGGAGAAATGCTAGTGTGGGGCAACGTTTTCTAAAAACAAACAAATTCTTTAAAGCACTCCATAAGTAAATTTAAAAACAGTAAATTTAAATGGTAGGTTAATCTATTTTATAACAAGATACCTAAAGCAATTACTGATCTCACAGATGGGAACTTTAAAGCGCACGTTAAAACAATTTTCATAAAAAATGTCTATATTAGAGGTTTAGGGACTGTGTTGACGATGGGGGTTATAGATATAGCGTTAGCTATTTTCTGCTCACGTGGCTTCCCTGGTAACCAATTATGTGTGAGGTGCTCTTTGTACTGTATAGTTGCTATATTTATGTTTCAGCAATGTGTTGATAAAGTTTTAAACACATTTATATGATATCAAAAAAAATGTGTAATATCTAATTCAATATTGTAACCTCAAGTATTTTAAAAGAGTATCCATGGAGTTTCTTGCCGGTTCTTCTCCATAGGATCAACTAATTGTAACCGTGCAACTCAATTTCTGACGTTTCATAAGTACTAGTAATTGGTTTATTTGAAATAAAAATTATTTGTCTTTGACTTAGGAGTCCCTTACATGCCCCTCCACCTTCCTTCCCCGGGATAGAGGAAGTACATTACTTATTTTCATCGTGATAATAAAAATAGGACTTGGTCTACTACTCATTTTGGGGGGCTCCATTCGCCTGCCTGGTCAGCCACACAATTCTTTAGAGAGGCGCGCGCGGAACACTTCGCTCAACCCTCACGGGAATGTGTCTAATCGGGCGACGGACTGCCCTTATCTTCGCCATATGGGTTACGACGAATAGGACAGCCCTCTTTTTTTAAATAAAGATTTTGCCTCACTCTAGGATTTCTCTAATGTCGTGGGTACAGTTTACAGACATTATTATTTCACGATACGCTAACACGATTATTATAGATAATTATTCTATCGCCCTTAATGTGGTTCTGAAACTGCCTAACTGTAGAATTTTTGACTGAATTTTCGTTTTTCGAATCCTAAAGACGTCTTCATTGTTAGTGAAAGGTTTAAATGATATTAGGTTTTGCAGATCAGGTCTCCCATTTTTCATCATGAATTGTCTATGGTATGTATGCCGTGTGGTGCCGGCTACGAACAGCACCAACCCATCTCAACCCGTGGGTGTCGTAAAAGGCGCCTAAGGAATTAGACGGAGGATGGGCAGCAGCGTCCTCCGAATACATTAACAACTCAACTGCGATCGCCAACCCGCCTGCCCAGTGCCCATTCTTTTGTAGGGAATTGTTCAAGCCACCCGGAGGCCTTATCATCATCCTCATATATATACAAGCCAGACCGTAACGGCCACACTGCGATCTCTCTATAGATTCAAAAATTTCCTTCCATCCAACACAAAAACACTTCTGGTCCAGTCCCTTGTGCTACCTGTAATTGATTATGCGGATGTTTGTCACTCTGATCTATCCCAAGAACTTCTTAACAAATTGGATCGACTTCTCAACAACGGTATTCGTTACATCTTCGGATTGCGTAAGTACGACCACATTTCTTCCTACCGATCTAAGCTTAAATGGCTACCTGTCCGTCAGAGGAGAGCCGTTAGATCACTCTGTTTGCTTTTCACTATTATAAACGATCCTTGTGCTCCTAATTATCTTAAAATTTTCTTTCAACTTTTAGGTGGATCTCACAGTCATGACTTTCGGGCTTCTGAAAATTTAATTCTTAACATTCCATCCCACCATACAGGGTTTATGTCCAAATCCTTCGCTGTTTCAACAATAAAACTCTGGAATGCGCTTCCTCTTGATATAAAGAAAGCTCCAAATAAATTCGCGTTTAAACGTAAAGTACGTCAATACTTCCTGAAATTGTTACAATCCTAATCAGTCTTGTCTTCGTCATTAGAGTTAATATTTATATTAGATATTTATATGTATTCTATTTAACTATTTATAATTATGTAATATAATATAGTATTTATTTTTATATTAGTATATGTATGTATTCCTATTTTTAATTCAGTCTTTTTTAACATTGAATATAGCTTCGCTTTTATACTTCTTTCGAAGTGCTATGTTTAACCCAAAGGTTGACTGGTAGAGAATGCCTCATGGCATTAAGTCCGCCTTATGTATACTCAATGTACATAAAGTTTAAATAAATAAATAAATATACATGGCTGATCAAAAGACATCCACTGCTGAACAAAGCCCTCCCCCCATAGACGACCTGTTACATGCTGTGTCGTCATTTTGGAAGGTATTTGCTAGTACTCACCTCGGTCGGCAGGCGGGTTGGTGCTATAGCTATAGTTGATGTTGTTCTTTTTTGGGCCCAGTGGAAATTCTACGTGAACTTCCTCCACCTCGGAGAAGGAGGGAATATCATACAAATATTTGTTCCGTAGCAGAAATTCGATCGTTTTGTCACTACGCCAACCGTTATGGAGTTATTAACCTATGGAGGTTGCAACTCATTGAGGCACTATAAGCCAAACCAGGGCAGAATTGGTCAAATCCTTAGAATTCATCAAATGCGTGGAAACACTGAAAATTCTGTTATTATATATGTGAGCTAGTTTATTCAATAAATATCTTGAACTAAATTACCTTATTATTGGACTGCATTTGTAATGTTTTTTTTACGTTTTATCTGTATATTCAATTGACTATTTTTTTTTTGTTGTATGGTCGCTGGGTGTAAGTGTCGTTGCATGCGGGCGGCATTTGACCGCTCGTTGTATAAATCTATGAGGGAGGTCTTTGTGCAGCAGTGGACGGCCTTTGGTGCCCCGCGAATTTCAAAATGTACGCATAACGCTACATATACAGATCGACTTTCTCTTACATAAAAGAGATAGCCTTGATGGTTTAATACACGTGTTTGAATTACTATTTTTAGCAGATTATCTAATAATGTAATCAAATAGCATAAGCATATTGTATATCAATGCTCGCAATTTATTACCTATTATCTTTGAATTTCCTTGCGACATTTTCCTCTTTGACCAGGGATAAAGAACCCTTTTGATGTAAAAAGTAATATACGAGGCGGGATAAAAAAGTAATCAAAATGAGATAGAATATAATGACTATTGATAACTTAATAATTTATTTTTCTACATAGTTTCAGAGTCTCTCTACACACCGAGTCGAGCGCGTTTCCAAGGCTTCAATCCCTATCACAAAAAAAGTTTTGTCTTGGTCCTGCAAAAAGCCCTCCACGGCATCTATCACCTCGTTATCGTCTTCGTACCTGTTTCTCCTTAAGTATTTTTTCAATTTGGGGAACACATAAAAATCGCTAGAGCCAGATCTGGTGAATAAGGGGGGTGGTCAACCAATTCGAAGCCAGCTTGCTGAATGGCAGCCGTCGCAACTGCCGACCTGTGCACGGGTGCGTTGTCGTGATGAAACAGCACGCCCCTTCGAAGTTTCCGTTTCCTTTTCTCTTTGATAGCATTCCTCAACTTGGGAATTAAAGCTGCATAATATTGGCCCGTAATGGTGGTTCCACGCTCCAGGTAATCAATCAACAATATCCCTTCTGAGTCCCAATATATTGAGGCCATAACCTTGCCAGCCGATGCCACAACACGAAACTTCTTCGGGGTCGGTGATGATGGCCGTTTCCATTGCGAAGATTGCTGTTTTGTCTCGGGATCAAAATGATGGACCCATGTTTCGTCCATTGTTACGAAAGGAGACAAAAAGTTTTCAGAATCTTCTTGAAACTTGTCCAACAATATCTTCGAAATGTCAAGTCGATTTTGTTTCTGACCGTCGGTTAACATTCTCGGCACCCATCTTGCTGAGACTTTTTTCATATTCAAAGATTGTTTCAATATGGATTGAATACTTCCATATGAAATGCCCGTTTCTTGAATTAAGTATCGGATGGTAACCCTTCGATCGCTCAATACAATTTTCTCGACTTTCGCAACATTTTCTTGGGTGACTGACGTCGATGGACGGCCGCAACGATGTTCGTCTTCCGTGCTCGTTCTGCCTACTCGAAATTGAGAAGCCCACCTTGCGACAGTGGAATACGGCGGAGCAGACTCCTAATGTTGCCTCCAAATCGCAATGAATCTCTTGCGTCGTTAACTATTTTAAACAGAGGTATTTAATAAAGGCTCGCACTTCGTTTTTCCCCATTTTCGAAAACACGTTCCGACTCGAAGCAAAAAACTGACTACATTCAGAAAAAAAACAAAAGAGAATCGAAGATTTTTTTCTTTATTAATATTACAAATATGTATATGAGCTATGCCTGCCAGTATTTCTTTTTATTTAGAAAGTATAGATTTTGAGTTGGAACATGCACCACAAATGACTAGAAGTTTATGTTATGGCGCGAGCCCAGTTTTCCGACCCTTGACGTCAGTTTGTTCCTAACACCTTACCCTATAAAATATTACCTTTGTGGAATTATGCCGACGTGACACGTGCAGCGAGAGTATTGCGCGACGCAGCAGCATGATGAGCCCTATCAATAATGGTATCGCATTGTTTCCAGCGTGTGGGCTAATGAAACCCTCATCGTATGCAGCCCATCGCTAGGGCCTGACCTGACTCTGTTGTACTGTTGCCATTGTTGAACGGTAGGTTGTATAGCAGCGGCTGCGTAAATACGAGGAGTCAACGTGCTTATCTCTAACAGCAGGCCGGGCGGAGCGAGGTAGTGCATAGGTCGCGGTGACGGCATCTAGTGACGAGTCCAATTTCACTGATATTTCGAACGCGACGCATGTTTATGTTGCAAGTCTCGGATTACATACTTACTGCAATAATTTCCATGACGTCCAGGTGGTATAGTAGGAACGCTAGGAGTTTACTACGTATAATATAGTTTCATCATCATCATCATATCAGCCACAGGATGTCCACTGCTGAACAAAGGCCTCCCCCTTAGATTTACACAACGAGCGGTCACATGCCGTTCTTATCCAACGACTCCCAGCGACCTTCACCAGGTTGTCTGTCCACCTCGATGGAGGTCGTCCCACACTGTATTTTGCGATGCGCGGTCTCCATTCGAGAACCTTTGTGCCCCAACAGCCATCAGTTCTACTAGCAATGTGCCCCGCCCATTGCCACTTCAGTTTACTAATCCTTTCAGCTAAGTCGACAACTTTAGTTCTTCTACGGATCTCCTCATTTCTGATTCGATCTCGTAGAGAAATACCAAGCATAGCTCTCTCCATAGCTCGCTGAGTGACCTTGAGGTTTCTTATGAGGCCCATTGTGAGTGACCACGTCTCTGTTCTTTATGTCATCACTGGTAACACACACTGGTTAAAGACTTTCGTCTTGAGGCATAGCGGCATTGTTGATGATAAGACGTTGCGAAGTTTCCCAAACGAGCCCCATCCCAGCCAAGGATTCGACGATTGACCTCTTTCTCGAAGTTGGACGTACCTAACTGCACAGTTTGTCCCAGGTAGACATACTCGTCAACAACTTCGAGAACAGAGCTCCCAACGGATATTGGGATGGGCACGACATGGGCATTTGACATGACTTTATCTTGCCAATATAGTTTACTACATTCATTAGTTTTTGGGAACCCATGAACGACAGCAACGGTAAATGCTATGTTTAACGTAAATTATGCAATTACAATCATACAGTGAGGCACATCCGTTACCATTACCATGGCACTGAACAAGAAATAAAATATTTTGATTGTTCCTGCCATGTATTGATGGGAGTTATTCGGCATTGGCTGCCTACCTGCTTACCGACTCATACTTTCAAGTGGTGTACAGCAAAAAGGTGGAGTAAATTAAGAGATAATTCGCTTACTCAGTCAGTACTAGAATCATTAATTTGAGATATATGTTGACCACCCCTGTTAAAGAGACCTCAAGTATGATAGCGCTATACACCACGCATAAATTATTTTGTTATAATAAAGCTATTTGAGATCATTGAAAATATGCTACAAATTGTTGTCATCTTATTAGATATTAACATAAAAAAACTTGTTTATTATCAGCAATGGGAACGCCCTGTTGCAACTTTGGTGACGTCACACGCAAGTAAATAGTCCGTTCGTAGTTCGTCGTTCTCTTAGCGTTGTAAGTTTTCAGGTAAAAAGAACGATATTAAAATAGATTCCTGATAGTTATGTAAATTGTAATGTAAATTTATATTTGATCTCAAAATGAAGATAAATTTTGTGCAAGCTGATAGTAGCAACCTGCCTACAGTAGAAATGCTTATTGTTGCATTTATTTTTTCAAAAATAATTCAGGTTTCTATGCTGTGGAATTAAAAAATGTAAAAACTGCAATGTTCTCTGTTTGTTTTCAACCTTCTAGAAATTGATTATTTTTAGAAATCACTAAAATATTAATTCAGCATATTTGCCGTTATAAATAGGTAGAGTAATTGCGTTCTAGGATCTTAGGACACATGCAGTCTAATATTTACATAGGTAGAATCATTAAAGGTCAGAGATGACATATAAAAGGGCATTGTTCCGCTGCCATACATTGTTCGCCTAAGAACCAACAGGCACGTAAACTTTCTTACTGTGTTATAAATAACGACTTAATTTGACTAAAATTAAATTAAAGTAACGGACACTTCAGAGAATTGATATTAATCCAAAAAACTTTCGAATTTTGAGGTTATAATTTGTATTTAAGTATTTATTTCACAAACATTACATAGAAAAACCTGCTTTAATAAACGCTAAAACGTAAACATTTTCGCTTGCTTAGCTGATTCGCTTGATCCCTAAGCGCTCCAATTCTTGGTTTCATTCAGTCAGATCTATTCAGAAAACAACAAAATAAATCAATCGCGAATAAAAATTATTTATTTGTGTGACTAGTGTTGTCGACAATATTGTTTTTCTGTGACCATTACTACTTTACTACTATTACTATCGGGAAATATCTGCATCTGTTTGATCAGAACATGGAGCCACGAACATTCTAATATTGCGAGTCAAAATTGGTAAGACTCTGCAGACGTAAAGGATAACTCCGGAAATAATATTATTATCATTTCGGCCGAATAAAGTCCACTGCAGTCCACAGGCCTCCTCCAAAGATCGGTCGACGAGCTGTCTGGGTGTGTGTACTCATTGGGGGGTTTTGCCATATAATAATAATATAGTAGTAGGTAACTTGTAATCTACATAATTGTAATAATTGTTTGATTAATTATTTATTTTGCGGGTTCGATTCCTGTATGGAACAAATATTTGTACGATCTGCAGTCACTTGTTTTGTGTCTAGGTGTTTGCGCATGTAAGATTTATGTCTGCCAATCGTACCCACGAAAACAGGAGAAATTCTAGAGTAGAAGATAATATTCTTTATTGTACACCATTTTAAAAACAACTACTAGGCATCATTTTATGAACAGTAATTGTACAATGGGCGGTCTTAACGCTGTTAGCGATTTCTTTCAGACAACCTTTGGGTGGACAGTAAAAAGATGGAAAAAGACAAAGGGCGTATTCCGTGATGTATTTATCATATTAATATAATCAAATAGTGTATCTATACAATTAAATATAATACAAATAGGTCTATAGTATATTTACTAAATTACTTAAATAATATGCAGATATATACAACCATATATAATACTTTATACAATACATTAATTCCATATGTACATATATACAACCAAATACTATAATTTATACAAAACAATATAAATAATCCATAAGAATAGTGGATATCGTACATAAATGTAATAAATATATGGAAAATACACAATTAGAAGAAAGTACTATATTGGTAATTACAGCAATTCTAGTGTCTTGATAAAAACAACACAAAGCGCCAGTCGAGTCGTCCTAGTCAAATATTGGACAGGAGTGTTAGCTTCCCGGGAAGACAGCGGTGTGCATGTGGTCACAATCCCCTCGACAGATGCCTGGGGGGATGGTCTCTTTACAGTCGCCTTCCCGCCACTAGAGGGGATGACCGCTTTACAGTCATCCCCTCCGAGATGTGCCTAAAGGCGTGGCACCAACAGGTGGCTCTAGATTGAGATTATTCGAGCTCCTGGATCCTCCCTTCAGTGCCAACGATGATCACTGCGGTGGTTTTAGCCGGTAGGAGTCCGGCGATGCCCCTTCGCCCTTTTCCGGGGTATTTCTCCGGATCAATAAAAAAAAGGAGTGTTAGCTTTTACTTATCATGTCAGTCAAAGAACGTCCATTGCTGAACAAAAGCATCCCCCACAGATTTACACAACGACCGGTTACATGCCGTGTGATGTTATTTTGGGGAATTTTCCATAATTCACCACGCTTGGCAGGCGGGTTGGTGAGCGCAGAATGACTTCTATTTCACAAAGGGGATGCTGGTGCCTATTCCTCTGGTTTAGAGTCCATCAGTCGCCTTTGACGACAAGCACGGGAGGAGATGGAGTGGCGCAATATTCTTAATCCGGACACCACAAAGAACTTTTTACAGCTTTTACTTATTTGGTTCTAATCTTTCATTAATAAAATATATTGTATAATTGCGACGTGACACGCTGAAATACATATTTTCTAACTTTGGCGCTTGATTTGACACTTAACTATGTTTTCTTGCATTTTTCACCATTGAAATTCCGGTAGGTGAAGCTAAAAAATGAAAAATGAAATAACATTAATCATAAACGCTCACCATTCGCCGCTGAAAAATAATTACCAGTGTGTCACTCAGAAATTGATTACGGAAAACAGTATAAAAGACAAATAAGCCACGAAATTGGCATATAATCTAAAGCTGAAGACTTTGTTTGTTTGAACGCGCCAATCACCGGAACTAGCAGTAGCATTGGAAAAAAAAAATTGCATTTGATAACCCAATTTTTGAAATATATAACTTATAACCTCATAGGCCATTTAACATCATGCTACAACCCTTAGGAGCTGAAAAATTAGAAAAACGTCAGAAAATACGCGCGGGCGGGCGCTGAGACGCGGTGGGTCGGGGACCGGCGGGCTGATTACCTAAGTCGCAGACGCTTTGCAAGAGGCGTAAATTGTTCCAACGCTGCTATCAAACGTCAATTTGGTAGTACCTATTTGCCGATAGCGAATAAACAGGCGAAGATCTCTGACGCGCCTCTGTCGTACAATCAATGAATTAAAAACGTTCATTCTTTTTAGTTCCACTGGTAGCTACTGGCGCTAGTCACTATGCATCTTCCATAATAGCGACAGGCGGGCGATGCCTTACGTAATACCATATTTTTTGACGCTTTGCCACCGGTGGATCCTTGGCTGCGCGATAGCTGCTATCGCGTCTGCTGTTGCTGTTTTTAGCTAATCAGCCCGCGGGTACCGATGAAAATCGAGCATTACCGAGACGGACCGAACTGTATGTCAACTGTCAATTTGTAAATAATACGATTTCTTTTTAATTAAACGGTGGCAGAAACTGTGCGCCCCATCTCGTCATCCACGAAGTCCACTGCTGGACACAGGCCTCCCCCAAAGATCACCACTACGACCGATATGGGTGTGTTGTGTGCTAATTGTCACTTGGTGGGTCTTGCCATAATCGCCACGCTTGGCAGATGGGTTGGCGATCACAGGTGAGTTGTTAATGTACTCGAAGGACGCTGCTGCCCATCTATCGGTTAATCCCTTACTCGACTTTTACGATGCCCACGGGATGAAATGGGGTGGTGGCATTCTGATCCGGCACCACGCGACCCAGCTAGTATATTATATTCATACACATCTCTCACAGAAAATCGGGCCAAACCCAAACATTCGTTTGTTCGCCGCGTATTTCAAATTATGATTAATTACATCAATTGAGTTCTGACGTCAGTATCCCTGACCTTGAAGGTAATTCATCTGTTAGCTCACATTGACACCCTTTTTGGGCTTTTAGGTAGGTAAATAAACATGGGTGTGTCAGCATGGCACTACGGTGGTACTTAAATTAAACATGTATCTTGTGTTACGTGCGACCGACATTCAGTTTAGGAAGACTTCCAGCCTAGTAGTAAGCTTCTTCTCTTACCATCATAGTCCAAAAGATGCTGAGCTGGGCAGAGGATCGGGAGAGGGCCCTGCTCAGAGACGAAAGGGATCTTGCTCTAAACGTTCTTGGTGAGGTGATATATGACAGCAGCTTGTAGTGATCACGTACTGCTGTGATCAACGTAAGGTTGTAAGGACACTTGTCTGTTTTCCCTTGAAACATGTTGCAGCACTGTTTAGACAAGCACCAGTTAGTTCTACTTGAAATCCCGGAGCTTCTGCATGAATCTTGAAGATGGACACCAAGGGGGATTACTGGGTAAAAATAATACCACATATCACCCTCATGTCCCAGTCCCAAAACCTTTTGAAAGTTTCCCTGATTTATTAGCTTAGGAAGCTGATATATAATATATATATAAATATATTATAATATTTTTGACATTGAATCCTGACCTATAGTTTTTAATTGCGATGTTGGATTAAACAATTTATTTATATTAAAAGGAACGCTAAGTTAAAACGAATAGCGCGGGTGGGCGATGCGATGCAGTGGGTCGGGAGCCGTTGGCGGCTGCCCTGCGAGAACCGAGCATTACCGAGAAGAGCCGAACGTCTATGCCGAAGTTTTAATTTCTATGTACAGTAACGACAGAACTTTAATTTGGGAGCCATTTAAGGTTGAATATCGTGCAGAACCGATATGAGAGAGAGCTATAGCTCTTCTTCCTACTTTATTTATGCAAAAAGGTATAATTTGTTTGGATAAGACATTCAAACGTCATACGCTTGATTTGGATCTATCTATCAGGGATTTAAATCATTGTAACGCTCCAAATAGATCATAGACGTGGTCGAGTCTAAGAACGTTATAAGAAAATTATATAAATTATAGTGAGTGCGCCTTCCAGAAATGTAAAATATCACAAGACATCACTAGAAATATTTGCAAGGATATTGTAATTATTTTCCCTTATTATTTAATTCATACATGTAATGTTTTCAATATTTAGATAAATGTCACAATTCATAACACCATTTTTGTTTATTGTCACGGACGCTGATTGTGTCGTTATTTTAGGGGGAACTTGCCCACCGAAGGACTAGACTAATCTCGGGGGACTGTAAGGGATCTCCGATGCTCCGCTGTGCGCTGTGCTGCGCATACGGCGGCACGTGACCATGTGCGCCCCCATCTTCCTAGGTCATCTCAACCTACTGTGACAATTATAATGAACAGATTTTATTGTCTTGCTAACCAATCTGAACAAATACGAGGCGGCACTGAAAATTTCGGGAATCAAGGAAGTGACACAACTTTACTATTTAAAAATGTATTTATTGCTTTTCGAAGTATTCTCCGCGAAATTTGACACATTTTTCCATACGATGGAACCAAGCATTGAAGCAACCATTCCATTCGGAAGTTGGGGTCTCCAAAATGGCCGTTTTGTAGGCGTCCACAGCTTCTTTAGGTGATGAAAATCTCTGTCCACGCAATTTATTCTTTATTTTAGGGAAAGTATAGAAATCACTAGGGCTTAGGTCGGGGCTGTACGGCGGATGGTCTAATAATTCTATGTTTTCTTGCTCTAAAAACTCTTTTGTTCTGTGCGCGGTGTGAGAACTCGCATTGTCGTGATGGAGGATGATGCGGCGGTTGCAGTTCTCTCTACGGAGTTCAGAAACGACCTGTGGCAAACAAATGCTAGCATACCATTCTGCATTAACCGTTCTTTGTCCCTCAAGAGGAATAGTCGTAACATGGCCGGTTTTGGAGACAAACGTGGCCACCATTTTTTTTGCAACACTCCGTGAACGAACAATTTTTGTTGGCTTTAACTCATTTTTGAACACCCAAACTCGTGACTGGTTTTTTGTTTCGGGTTCGTACGCAAATATCCAGGATTCGTCACCTGATACGATGTTGTATACAGCATTTGAGGATCCTGCGTGGAATCTTTCGAGAGTTCTGACGCACCAAGTAACGCGAGTCGCTTTTTGCTCTTCACATAGCAAATGCGGTATCCATCGGGAAAACAACTTTTTTACACCTTACTGTTCATGCAAGATTATTTGTATTTGACTCATGCCAATGTCTAAAGTTGCCTGAATTTCGCGGTATGTCACATGTCGATCTTCCTCAATCAGCTTACGCACAGCATCAACGTTTTCTTGGGTGACTGCAGTTTTTGGACGACCTTGACGAGGATCATCACTGAGCTTGACACGTCCACGTTGAAATTCAGCAAACCAGCGATAAATTGTGGTTTTGGATGGGGCTTCATCACCAAATGCAGAAATCATCCGGTCAACACAGTGTTTTTGTGTTAAACCACTTCGAAAGTCATAATAAATCATCGCTCTTGAATTTTCTCGAGTCAATTCCATTTTCTCAACGACTAAACAAGTTTGACAAAACCTTGTGACAAGACCGTGAATCTTTTTTAAAATAAATAAATGGTATTCGATTTGTAAAACCAAGGAGTTTTCAATTAAAAAGATTTTAATATGACAGGAACAGTGGAAATATTCCATTCCCGATACTTTTAGTGCAGCCTATGTATCTAATATTTTTGTATCATGAGTATTTATTTTGCAAACACATAAATACCAAGTTTGCTACAGATATATTTATTTGCTTAATACATTTACTTTGTTTGCAAACTAAATATTTTGCCTGATTTTTTTACTGTCTATAGTATGATTGCCAAATGATTTATTAACAGATTTTCCTGGCTTCCCAAATATTAATATAGTGAATTATTTAGTTCTCATATACGAATATATATTATATCGTCGGTTACCTTATTTGCAAAGTTAGGAGTCGCTTAGCAGATCAGGCTTTTGTTGATTCAGCTCATGGCCTGTCTTTTGCAAGGCATAAATACAATTATAGAACTGTATCTATTTAGTCTCGTCGTTTCAGCCAAATAAAGCCCACTGCTGGACACAACCTACCCCAAAGATCGCGAAATCATTGGGCGGTTTGCCATAATCGCCACGCTTTTCAGGCGGGTTGGCGATCGCAGTTGAGTTGTTAATACACGCGAAGGACGCTGCTGCCAAAGCTCCGGTTATCCTATAGTCGCCTTTTACGACACCCACGGGATGAGATGGGTTGCTGCTATTCGTAGCCGGCACCACACAGCATTCATCAGACTTTTACCATGTCATATTTTCTGCACAGTATCATCCAAAATAATTCATAACTTTAATATCATTTTCTGTGATTCCGGTCTCAATAACGGTGGTTATTATTGTTTTGTTTTTGGTTAATCCATCATATCAGCCAAAGGGCGTCCTCTGCTGAAAAAAGCTTCTCTCATAGATTTCTGCAATATTGTGTTGTCATTTTGGGGGGCTCGTGCCGGTGCTCACCACGCTTGGCAGGCGGATTAGTGAGCGCAGTGTGATTTCTGGTCCACAGAATGGACATTGCTGCCTATCTCTCTGGCTTAGAGTCCCTTCCATCCAGGAGCGGAGAGTTTCTTTGGTTAGAGATTTAAAGTTACGTCTCAAAGACTTTCGACGGAACTTATAATTCTCAACCAGCTTTGGAAATATCGGGAACTCAAAATAAATATAAACATAGCAAATATCCCGTTTCCAGTTCTAATAATAGCTTTGGCAAAGCTTAAATTTGGCACCGGGACTCCCATTCCCATCAAAAGAAAAAAAATTATGAATAAAGAAAAAACTGAAGTTGTAAGACATGTAATGAGCCATACATGCTTCAAACTTCATCAGGAAGAGATGCGGAATAGCGTCTGATAGATTAAATTAGGAAGAAGTAGGTAGTAGTTGATCCTGAAGACAAATCTGCTTCCTAGTTTTGTTATTATTTCCCAAAGAACGTAGCAAAAGGAGCACGTTATGATATGGACGTGGTGCACTTGGTGCAGTAGACCCTGCAGTGTTTGAAAAACTGCATGGAACTGAGGCGCGATTCTATGCATGTATGATAAGGTTCTTCTACACCTTGTTTCCCGATTAGTGTGGCAATACCACGTGGTCGATACGATTGCCTTTCTTTAGCCTTACAATAGAAATCACGACCAATATAAGTTTTTTATATTCACATTAATGAGGTCAATGATTACACTTTTTTCATAGCCGCCTAGTATTGATTATAAGAATATCTGCTAACTAAAAAGTCTGATGATTACAATAAAAACCATTTACTTAAAACAAAGAAATGAGACATGTTATAAAGTTTGTTCTTAATTACATGGAATACGGTACCAAAATCAATTACGAAAAATGTTTTTTACCTTTTAAATCTTAGTGTTGTACGTAACAAACATTAAAAGATGAAAGTTTTCTTAGAATCTTAATGATTTAATTAAAAACTATAAATATCTTCAGACGTGTTAACTAGAAATACAATTTAATTAGAGTATAATAACAAACAATTCAAGCTGTATTACGTTTTTTTTTTTGTATTCATTACTTAACAGGCTTTGTTGTTCGAAATATTGTGAAGTTTAGAGTAAATTACATTAGTGTCATGGAAATCTTCTCTAAAAGGTAACAATTAACTTTCCTTTGAAGTTATTTCTGAAGTAAAAATAATTTACCTTCTCGCTCGCATTGCCGTATATAAATTTAGTATTTATATGTGTAATATATTAACAAAAAAAATATTATACAACCTACACGAAAACGGCAGGTCTTAACTGAACCAATGTGTACCAAGAGCTTTATTTCACACTCTCGGCAAGTCGGCAGTTCGCTATCGCCGGCTGAATAAAGCGGTTGCCTTGGCGCTATAAAAATAGTCGAGCGGGAAATTCGAAACGTGACATTTTCTAAGTGACAATTCAATTTCTATTAATTGCAAACTTTTTATTGTTGATTTAAGTGATTAACTTTAGCTGTGACGTGTTTGGTTTTGAATAAAAAATTGGTGAGTCTATGTATTTATATTTCAACTAGTATAGAAGTTGGGTGAAACTGCATCATCATCACATCTCAGCCGAAAAATGTCCACTGCTGGACAGAAGCCTCCCTCAAAGATTGCCACAACGACCGCTATGGGTTTGTGTTGTGTGCTCATTGGGGGGTACCATAATCGCCACGCTTGGCAGATGGGTTGGCGATCGCAGTTGATTTATAAATGTACTCGAAGGACGCTGCTGCGCGTCCTCCGGCTAATTCCATAGTCACCTTTTACGACAACCACTGGATGAGATGGGGTGGTCGTTTTCTTAGCCGGCACGAGGCGGTTAATATATTAAAGTTAAAATCATAACTCATCAGTAATGTTTTAGGTTTTTCTCTGTAGTATGTTTTGGGAATTTCCCAAGTTTTTATCAAATTGTATAATTTTGGCATAAGTTTTAATTTTGATCAAACTGGGTATATGGTCATAAACTAGTAATATAAATGCTTTTCAGTCATTACTCATCGTATTATAATCAATAAGACAGTGACTTAAGTATCAGCGCCTCTTCAACTAAATATTCTCTAAGGGATATTATATAAACACTATATAATACTCCTTTACGGCACGGTTGGCGTAGTGGTTAAACGATTGGCTTTCCATGCTCCGTGTCGCGCGTTCGATCCCGGAGATTAACCTCTGTAAACTGTACTCACCACACAAAAGAAACCCTATGGTGTGGGGCAAATTAAAAACTATGCACTCTTCTTTTAAAGGTTGACAAAAATGTCAAAGCTTGTAAAAAGAGTGTCTATTATGACATTATTATACGAATCAATGATAAAAAAGAACGGTATTTATTCAAGAGCCATTTTAATTATTATTTGTTATTTTATTACAGTATAGTTTTAGCCAAACCTTAACATTGGTAGAATCATGAACATAACAAAGATGGAGGCTTTAAATTTAAAATTGGAGTTGGATTGGAACGATATAAAAATAATATTTTGAATTTTCGAATGGTAAATATGCTGAATGCCCATGTTTTTTTAAATAAATATGCGCTTAACTAAAGCGGCATGACAGTATACATTTATCAATTTAAATTACCACTGATGAAGGGAGACGCTTCCACTCGAAAAGAAGAGGAACTTTGAAAGCTCTGTCGTAATTAGTTTGAACTTTTTGTCGTACGGCGCGTAAGGGCTGTAAAAATATCCTGACTAATTTGTTTAAAGGGACCTCCAAACAAAAAAGCAGCCGCATTATTCAAAATCAACCTAACTTCAAATATGATTAGAAACTTTGGAAAGTAGAGGGTAAGGTAAGGGTTCTTTTATCAAAACTCGTGTTTGCTGGATTAATAACATGTAAATATTATATTATTAAGTATATAATATTTAAATATTATAATATCGCATTACAGTTTGCTAGTTCATAGTTAGAAATAAACTATTAGTAAACAAGATCGATGGACAGAAAACAAGTAACAGTTTAAAAACACGGTATGTTTCGACTTACCAATAAAAAGAAAGAATAAGACAAAATAATTTATTATTTAAATAAAATTGATTGAAATGCTACCAAGGACTAGTTCTTTTTTTATTGGTGTCCAGTTGAAAATCATCATGAACTTCCTTTGCCCCGGGAAAGGGTGAAAGGGGATGCCGGACTCCTACCGGCTAAAACTGGCTACTGGAGCGGTCATCTTGAGGACCGAATCAGGGCTCCATATCCTCGTAAGATCACACTAGAGCCGCCCATGGTGCTACGCCTGTAGGCACATCTCGGAAGGGACCTAAGGCTGACCAGCCCTTTGTGCCCCAACGACCATCAGTTCTACGAGCAATGTGCCCTGCCCATTGCCACTTCAGTTTACTAATCCTTTCAGCTATGTCGACAACTTTAGTTCTTCTACGGTACTCCTCATTTCTGATTCGATCTTGTAGAGAAATACCAAGCATAGCTCTCTCCATAGCTCGCTGAGTGACCTTGAGCTTTCTTATAAAGCCCATTGTGAGTGACCACGTTTATGTGCCATGCCATGTTCATAATCACTGGTAACACACTGGTTTTGTCTTTTGCCTGGACACTTTTGTCTGGAGGCACTGCGGTATTGTTGACGAAAAGACGTTGGGAAGTTTCCCTAACGCTGCCCATCCCAGTCGGTTTCACCGGTTGAACTCTTTCTTGAAGTTGGACTTACCTAACTTGACTGTTTGTCCCAGGTAGACATACTCGTCAACAATTGCGAGAACAGACTTCCCAATGGATATTGGGATGAGCACGACATGGGTGTTTGACATAACTTTCGTCATGTATCACAAGTATGTACTTTCACTTTTTGTAATGCAAGCTTAAGATAATAGTATGTGTAGAGCTGTATATAAAATTGTAAATAAATAAATAAGTTCCACATAAAGATATATTGGGATCAATACAATACGTAAACTTTCTTTCTAAGCGCAGTTACATTTTAACAATAATTAAGATTGACAAAGGTAGAAAAAGGTTCAAGTAATGGTACTTTGGTGTCTTCTTTTTATACATTTGTGTCTAAATTTGCCAACGGAATCTATTCAATTATAAAATAACACATGCTTTTTGGATTTATAGCACTGAGATGTGGTCCGTTGTCTTCTTTACCGAGCTATATCTATAGTGCGAGTTTCTTTTCGCAATCGAAACGCAATAGTAAACTACACATTTACCGCGTTTGGGGCTGCTATTGCCCACTCCTAGCTCGTCAACCAAAACTCCTAGTAATGTAATGTCTAAAAGACATTGTTTTTGAACCAGCGGAATATGCGCTAATTAAGAAATCAGCTCTTGACGTAAACTATTCTCCAGCTGAAGAAGTTGTGAGTACCCGTTTGTGACTATCTCTCCTTTGTATTAAACGATTGCGATTCAATAGAAGGCGTATGATTGGGTGTTGTGGTGCAACTTGGGACAAGTCTATTAAAGAGATTCAACTTTGAACGAAATAATTCATTAAATTTATTTTAGTGGCCACCATATCAGCCAATGGAAGTCCACTGCTGAGCAAGGGCCTTCCCCGTAGATTTCCACAATTGTGTTATCATTTTCGGGGTATTCGGCAGTACTCACTACGCTTGGCAGGCGGGTTGGTGAGCGCAGTATGACAACTGTTCCACAAAAGTGACGCTGCTGGCCATCCTTCTGGTTTAAAGCCCCTTCGTAGAACCTTTTACGAAATCCACGAGAGATGGAGTGGTGCTATATTCTTAATCCAGTCACCACACGGATTGGTCTGTTCTTTGCCGGGAATCACACGGAACTTACTAAGCTAGAACTCGTACAAGTTCAATTACGACGATTTGCGACACGGTTGGTGCAGTGGTTGATACAGTCGACTGCTGCGCTCCGGGTCGCGGGTTCGATTCCCGCACGGAACAAATATTTGTATGATCTGCAGGTAGTTGTTCCGGGTCTGGGAGTATTGTGTGTGAAATGTATGTCTGTAACGTACCCATGACACAGGAGAAATCCTAGTGTGGGGCAACGTATAAAAAAAGAACAAAAATTTACCAAAGCTTATCTCAATAAATTAATATTATTAAGAAGCCTGTGAAGCAAATTGCTTGTCTGTACAGGTAGTACATTTTTTAATAATATCTTTTTATTTTCATATTATTAGAAACGCAGCAGTTCCTGTATCGTGACCGTAATTTATTAATTGTATTTAGTTTACTTTTACTTGGAAACAATGAGGTTTCAGGTCCTAGTTACACGTGCATGATACAAAAGCAACCCACACAAATAACTTACGTAGAGGCCTTCGATTATTTTATAACTACCCATTACTCGTCCGCTTCACTAGGTCTACATAAAAACTTGTGGAATAAAGGTATCCTGAACCACGATATAACCTACCTCTATTGCAAATGGCTCGTAGAACGGATGGCCGATGTGGCCGAAAACTTCTCGAGTGGCGACTGCGTACCGGAAGACGGAGCGTCAACAGACTGAGATCGGTTCACCTTTAAAATTTTAATGATAAATATATTTGAGACCCTCACAACAAGCCCTTCCATTTGGTGTGTTACACGCTGCAGTTAGCAATGCATTTATTCTTTAATTTTCTAATTAGTCGCACAAAAGTGATCCGCACATTCAAAATTAATTAATTTACGTTACACGTCTGTGTTTGGGTCGCAGATATTCGTATGTGTAGTAGATTCGGACCAAATTGGCTGTGACAGACAGATAGACAGACATGAGCGATCCTATATGGGTTCCACATATTTTTTCTTTCGGAGTTTCGTCGCAGTATATTGTTATTAGCACACACAAGGATGCTGCTACCTATCCTCTAGATATCAACTCTTAGTCACCTTTGCAATACCCGTGGATAGAGAGGGGTGTTCTATTCTTAACCGGTAACCACAGGATAAATCTAATACATCTACTTGGTTTTGTTTATCACAGACTATAGAGGTTTTTCTCAGTAAATGTTAGGAAGGCAATTAACAACATTCTGAAAGCGGTTATTGGAGTACTATCAATTACCTAACTCCACTTCAAAGGGTGCCTTACGGCGCAATTAAAATCTTAAGCAGGAATGGAAGCTTTAAATTGTTATATTATACGCGCTAACTGTTTTACCCCGGTGGTGTTCTGTAGATTTTAAAGATAAAGGTAAGATAAAAATATTTTTATTCATTTGAAACATTTACAGGCACTTATGAATTGGAAATACTTTAGTTACCGTTTTCCCAGGTGCAGCTTTCCTATGGAGAAGAACGGGCTAGAAACTCCTTGGTTACTGTTTTTAAATCATAATAAGATACAATATTTATCAGTACTTACATTGTTACTGAAATTAAGGTTATGTGATGGCAATGTAGGATTGCCGTGTGGTGCCGGCTCAGAATACCACCACCCCATCTCCTCCCGTAGGTGTCGTAAAAGTCGACTAAGGGATTAGCCGGAGGATGGGCAGCAACGTCCTTCGAGTACATTAACAGCTCAACTGCGATCGCCAACCCGTCTGCCAAGCGTGGCGATTATGGCAAAACCCCCCAATGAGCCCACAACACGCCCATATCGGTCGTTGTGGTGATCTTTGGGGGAGGCCTGTGTCCAGCAGTGGATTTCATTCGGCCGAAATGATGAATGTAGGATAGACTAAACTTATTAAAAAGTGTATACCAGATAAGCCTGATTATAATATTTATTAAACTTTACGATTAAATTGCTGTGGCAGCATTATTATTGAAGAATAGACAGTTTTAGTGACATTAAGGTTTATATTAGATCTACGAGTATATCTATCAATAAAATAATATAACTATTAATATAAGTTAGAGAATATAATTATAAACATTAGGTGGAAGGCATCATCTATTAGATAGCGCATTGATTTTTTATACATCTACTAAAGTATAATTATTGTAAGTAGAGGCCGATTCCCTACAAATTTGTCTGCTTTTGAAGATACATTAGAAGAATTTTGTGTACTTAGCCGCCAAAGTGACCGTATTATGAAAAGATAACTGTTTATTTAATTAGAAATATACATTTATATGCTGTGTACCTACTTGCCATTATGATGAAGTAGCACGGTAAATTAATATGAAAATAGTAATACGAAATGTGGTTCTATGAGTTGTTATCGATCAAAGTCAGTCATGTCAAATTCTTATTATCGGACCTACGGTATCCTTTTATCGTACATCCAATAATAGAAGGGTCATCGACACCTAAAAGCCTATTCATTAGATATCTCTATACAAATAAATGAAATTGAACTGTCTGTTTGTAATGTCAAAATAACAGCTTTTTACCAAATGCACATAAAACTATATACGTATATACGGTACTTATAACAAAATAATTTATTTATATTTTTTTGTCTGTCTATTGGTTCCAGCTAATGTCCGAAACGGCTGGACCGATTTTGACGGGACTTTCACTGGCACATAGCTGATGTTATAAGGAGTAACTAAAGGTTACTTTTATTAAGAAACCCATGAAATCCAATATATATATACAAATTATATAAGAATTATTTATGAATCATCCGATTTCTTTTAAATTAAACGGCAGGTGAAACTGCGGAACATAGCTAGTATTATAATAAAACTGTTAGAACAGCCCGCCGTTCTTGGCGCGTCATCCTTTTGACCAGGATTGTACCAAAGGTACTTGTCGACGAAACTTTATTCCGTTGTTACTGCTCCGTGAATAACAATAGCGGTCACATTATCCGGGTTTTAGGGTGCTTAAATGGATCTGTCTTGAATGATGCCTATCACAAACTAATCCTATTATCACGATGGTACAACCAGACGTTTCAAAGCCACGACTAAAGGCTCTTTTCACAGCCGCAAGTAGTAGTTTCTGCAGAATAATGTTTTTTTGTGTGTGTTACCAGTGATGACATATGGAACAGAGACGTGGTCACTCACAATGGGCCTCATAAGAAAGCTCAAGGTCACTCAGCGAGCTAGCGAGTCGTTGGATGAGAGCGGCATGTGACCGCTCGTTGTGGAAATCTAAGGGGGAGGCCTTTGTTCAGCAGTGGACGTCCTGTGGCTGATATGAACTGAGCAAGACGATTTATAGATGCCGTTACAGAATATTGCCGTCAAGTTGCTACATTTTCGACGGTGAGTGACGAATGCAGGATGGACTCCCAAAATGATGGCTGACATGTGACATGGAGGCCTTTAAAGACCACATATATAAGGTTCCTCTTGCATTTATAATAAAGTGTTAGTAGTATCTACGAAAAACAGAACATTCTTGAACATAATCCTCATAGCTCACAGTCTCCAACGTGTCAAGGACACTAGCTTCAATCATGTCTTAGCGAATACCAAATTGGTTTTTCACCGTTATTTTAATTCTGTGGTCAAGGATGTATGGATGTTTGAGCTTAGAGAAGTGCACTTCAGCATTGAAACAACAATCGATTGACGGCAGTGGCTAAATGATAATCTTTCTGCGCTATGTGTAACGGGTCCGATTCCCACAGGGAACAAATATTTGTATGATCTACAGATAGTTCGGGTCTGGGTGTGTGAGATGTATGTGTGTAAACTGTACTCACAATACAGCAGAAATCCTTGTGTTTAAGAGGAAAAAAACTGATCAGAGAAAGTTGTATTCCTTTATTTTCCCATAGCCAATAATCTAACTTCAAATAAATACATTACTTCTTACAATCCATCTGTCCAATTCAGGCCTTATACAGAGATTACACGAGACTAATTACAGAATTTGACGATAGTAAATCGCCACAAGCCGTCATCAGCGTTTCTAATTAATGGTGTACTTTACACATATTGATTGAACAGTAGTGTTGAGGATGCAGGTAAGCGTGGGGTGTGAGTTCGAAGAGTAAAGAACAATTGTTTCGTTTTAATATTACCGGTGCACATGCGCGTATACTGGTGAGAAAATATTGTCCTGACTGAATGGTGGCGGCCGGCAGACTGCCTGCGTTATTAGAATAATATCACAGTGTGCGCGCAAAATGACGGTAAGTATGTTTATTTAATGTAGGTAAGTACAAAATTTAGTTATTTATGAGTACCTCTTTTTATCTAGGTTTACATATTATATAATAATTGGTTTGCATTTTAGAAGTGTTTTATATTATTATGTTTCAGGTGCAGATAACCTCGCAAGGCACGTCGTTTACAAGTAGCATCGTTTAGTAATTAAATTCAGTCGGTAATTTTTGTTATCACTCATTTGTGGATGCGAAGAATATATAAATACTTAGAAGTATAAATGTATATCCACGCTCTGGGTCTATGGACAGTGCCTCAAAAAATCGAGCTGATATGGTTTCGCAAACTGCCGAGGAGCAGAAAACCATCCAGTTCGTGGATACACTTTGGTGACGCGCGAATCGGGGCGGGCCGGTACATGAAATACCTGGGTCGCACCCTGGATGATCGCTGGGGCGCCAAAGAGAACTTCATACGCCTTGTTCCCCGAGTCGAGAGGGTAGTGGGTGCATTACACCGGCTGCTACCTAATCTCGGGGGAATATTAGAATCCGTGTGAGGTATTTCGCCGTTCCAAAAATTCATTGACATTAATATTAACTGATGACAGGGCTTAATTTTTTTGTATATCCGGCTATTTTTATTCTTACATATATTTTTAATTTATCAATAAGTTTACGAGTTGGCGTCAGTCGCACAATTTAAATGAATTATTTTTGTAATCAAATAATCATTTCTATTTCTATGTATGACTGTAGGAAAAAGCACTCTAGTTATATTTTTAATATTTTGATTTAATTTTTTTATTATTACTTTATTGTCTCAAATCATATGACACATATAAAATTGAGGCAACCCCAGTAAGTAATAAATAATACTTGTGTTGGGGCGGTCTCGCTTCTTCCCTTATAATCTTCATAGTAACATTTTGAGACCATTATTAAATTAAATAAGTAAAGAAAGAAAAACCAATAAATAATGCTCTGCATTCGATGACAGAAATAAAAATCAGTGGAAGATTAATCGTATGCTTGGTCTAGTATTTTTTCAAAGTGGAGAATGGGCATTTGCGGCCCCGGGAAGCGCGGTGTGTCGGTCTGTTATTAGTTAAAAACTAAGTTGCTCCTACGACTTTCCTTGCGTTAGTGCGTGCGTGGAGTTTGTTCGCACCTTCACCGCTCTTCCAGCGAGTCTTGGCTCGTCACTCATTTTGGCGGGCGTCATTTAATGTGCGACCCGGCCATCCGCACAATCCTTCGCCCTGTGCATGATACCATTTTCTTCCGTTTCGCCTTTGCATACATTACTTCCTCGCAAAAGGAGGTGACGGCTGCTCACGCTCCCGGCCATTGACAAACAAACGTTGGAAGCGAGAAGTCACCAACTTCGATGGCCAATTAAGTTATGGTGCTGCTCAAGCTGGATGCTCCTCCTACTTCTGCTAAACTGTATCCTCTGGGAAGTCTTCGCAACGGCAAGCCGGGTGTTAGCTACCGGCTTATGTTATCTACACAGATATCTGCTGACAGACCCATGTATCGGGAGCATTAGCCGGAAGCAGAGGTTGTAAAGCATCACGCGAGAGCATCATTACCGATGCTAACAGTAGCGTGCCCTGATCATTGATGTATATATGTTATGGCCCTGATAGTCATACGCCTCAGCTATGAAGCAAAATAACTTTCTGAATTAGAAGAGCACGGGAAAATCTTAATTGAATGCCAAGTATTTTTGTTCTATCAACAAATTACTCAAGAAGGTGAAGGTTCAATGGTTTCTTGTACCAAAGGTTGGTATCTCTCCCTTTTTTACAACAATTCTTGCTGTTCACTCGATGAAAAGCGATCGCTCATCAGAAGAGTAACAAATGTGTAGCTGGACTTAAAAAACCTCACACCCACTGCTTTTTTACTTGGATGATGGGAACAATACTCCCGTATTCGATTGGGTTTGGATATTATTGCTGACAAAACCATCCAAATTTCTTTCTGCATTAAAGTGTAGTCTGACCTCACCGACCGAAAACTTTAAGCAACGACCTGCGCACCGACTTACACACTGACTCTTCTGCACTCTGCTTTCAGTAAATACGCCAGGCAAACACATTTTACTGTGTCTTTTTTTAAGTATATAATTAAACTAACCCATATTTTTTTGTATACGTGATGTCTCTCTTGTAGTTGCTGAATAAATATTTTCTTTCTGTGTCGTGGGTACTTTACAGATATAAATCTCACATGTAGAAACTCCCAGACCCGAAACAACTATCTGTGTAGGCCACAAGAATACTTATTTCATCTGGGGATGTAACGCGTTCGTAGCGCAGAAAATGAGTAGCTTAGCCAATGCGCCCACTGTGGCGCGAAATTGCTCTCTCCGACAAAACATCTTATGTTCGTGAGAAACTCCCAAGAAAATTGATGTTATCAAGTACTTGGATATCCAAACTGATTATAACCCGTAAATACTAAAGACTTTCGTGAAAAGATTTATCTATACCGCATATATTTAGTAATAATATGTATGTATGTAGATGTAATTTGCTTAAATGTGGTGTATAATGCAGGTTCTAAGCACAGCGATACAGAACATACACATTTACCACAATTAGTCGACACGCAAATCATTTAAACAATAAACAAAATTCGCCGTCAGGAACGAGAAAGTTCCTTACTTGCAATAACGACACAATATAAATCCCGTATGAACTATAACAATAACAAAAAATGAGTTTAAATAATATTTACACGTATTTAGAATTGTGTTTATACAGCTAACCGCGCGCAATGTTTGCTGCTCGAATCTCGATAATCGCACGCACACACACTCAATGAACGTGAAAGTTCTATAGAAAGAGACAGAGAGATCAAGCAAGAGAAGGAATGTTTGCCTACCGTATTACATAGAAAGACAGCGAGGCGAGGCGAAAAAAAAGGGAATGGTCGCCAGGAGGGAGCATAACGCGTTTTCCTTACGTGACTATTTCTGCCAGTTCACTCTACTGTACGCCGCGTATAAGAACTTCGTTCGAAATAAAAGTGTTAATTATTCTTCTTGTTTTCGTGAGTTAAGTGGCCAATCTTGTGTGGAGTTGTTTAAACTGCCCAAAGGAATCCGACTTAGCTTAGTGACTGCCGTCTAATGACAACAACGGAGACCGATGATTTTGTGTGCCCTCCAAAGCACGGAGACGCCCTGTTATAAAACCACTATGCAGTCACCCATCCATAGACAGACCGCACCAAGCCTTGCTTAACCTCGCTGATTGTTTACCGATCAATAAGTGTAACTGGTTATGAGCGCTTCGTAATTATTGTTTTACAATTCACAGAAAGAAGTCCAAATGACAGTTAGAATTTTTTGGGCCCCTCTATTGAATAAAATCTTTCTCGTATGGTACTTTCGCAACAAAAACAGTTTTCTTTTGCGGATTAATTAAAAACCTGACACCGTGGAGTCACTTTGTCCTTTGATCTAATCTAATGTACGCAATCTGTGGTTACATTTCATAATCAGCCCATTACCGTCCCGCTGCTGAGCACGGGCCTGTTCTCACGATGAGAAAATTTTGACCTTAGTCCACTGTGCCGGCTTAGTGCGGGTTGACGGACTATACACACCATTGAGATCATTTTGGAGCCCTCTAAGTGCAGGTTTCGTCACGATGTTTTCCTTCAGCGTCAACGCAACCGATAATCAAATCTTGATCCCCACATGAATCCGAAAAGTCTGAGTTGTGGGCCAGAGTCAAACTCAGACCCTCTTGTATGGAAGTAAAGCGATCTTTTACAGATAACCTTTGGATGGATTTAAAAGTAGGGAAATAAAGAAATTCAGGTAGTCTGTGGTGTACTGAACGATGATGTAGCTAATGATATCGATATATATATATGCAAGAAAATACAGGTATTTGCATGAATAAATAGTATAACTACACCAATTTGCATATTAATACATAAATACAAATATATGTTTAAATAATATAATATTATACATCGATATTTGCTGATACAATACTGGATATTTAAGTGAACTAAAGAGATAGATAATGCTCTTTTACTATTTTTTTAAATGCTCGTTATGATCGAGCTTGTTTAATTGTATCGGGTAAGGAATTCCAAAGTCGTGCTGCTTGTACTTCAAACGATTTGTCCAAAAAACTGTGGAATGCATAGGGATCTTAAGCATCAGATTTTCCGACGCTAAGATCGTTATTTTCGTTTCATTTGATATCTGCTATGTGAGTCATGAAGGACCTGAAAAAGGAGGGATTAAACAGAACACTGTAAAGTAAGGATAATATATGAGAATTCCTGCGCAAGCGAATTGGAAGCCACTTGAGCTTTATGCGAAATTCTGAGACATGGTCATATTTACGCAAGTCAAATATGAACCTTATACAGAAATTTTGAAGTCGCTCTAGTTTATTAAGTTAAGCCTCAGTTAGATCAAGGTAACTGATATCGGCATAGTCAAGAATGGGTAATAAAAGGGACTGGGCTAGCGCAATTTTAGTGGCAGTAGGCAGGAAGTTCCGTAATCTTCTCAGTGACCCGGTGACAAACAATTTACGGCTCCTGAAGCTCAGGACCCCAGGAAAGATTTTTGTCTATAAGAATCCCCAAATTCTTGACTTTTTCACTTATGGGTATAATAGTCCCGTCGAAACTTATTGCCGGAATCCGCACCCAGTCAATTCTAGTAGTCAACCTGGGGCTGCCGACAACAGTAACCTGAGTCTTTGTAGGATTAACCTTGAGTCCATACGCTTTACTCCATTCACTAATTGAAGCTAAATCCCTGTTAATGATGACAATCGCATCTGGCAATTCTGTAGGTGACGCCTGCTTGTAGATTTGCAAATCGTCTGCATATAGGTCGTGGGATGAAAAAAGTCTAGAAGAAATGGAATGAATACATATAGCGAAGAGTAGGGGAGATAAAATGCCACCCTGAGGTACGCCAATATAAGTATTGCACCAAGAAGAGGATTTCTCTTCTACGCATATACGTTGCCGGCGGCCAGACAGGTAACTTCGAAACCATTTAATAACCGTTGGAGATATGTTAAGCGAGCTAAGTATGGCAAGTAGCATGTCTAAATCGACGGTGTTGAATGCATTGCTAAAATCCAGTAAGCAAATAAGTGTAACGTAACTAAAGGCTTTTGGGGCTAAAAGGTTCTCGTGTGGAGACTGCGCACCGAAAAGCGCAGCGTGGGACAACTTCCAACAAGGTGGACAGACGATCTGGTGAAGGTCGCTGGGAGTCGTTGGACGAGGGTGGCATGTAGCCGCTCGTTGTGGGAATCTAAGGGCTTCTCTCTCCTTTCTCTCCTCCTCCTTTCTTCTATCTCCTTTATACAGCAATGGACGTCCTGTGGCTGATATGATGACCAATAAAATAAAATAAAAAGTTATCACTGTATATTATATTGCATGTTACATTTTCCTTTATAATTTCCTATCGTCTTTTATTCGTCCATCGTGCACTGGTCCGTCTGTGACCAAAATGTAATCATTCTACACACAATGGCTATAGTGTATAAAAATAAACAAAATCTCCTTTGTAAAGATAGAAAAACATTTTCAGGCTCACGTAATTACTTACATTAACTTACATTTATTTAGTTTATTTATTTACCTTATTGTCCGTATGGTCTAGGAAAATATCTTAGTTTTTCGTAACTTCCTATTTTCTTTGAACTTATATTTTATATTTGAACGTACAGATTTCAAAGTATCTGGTATGGAACTGCCAAATTTAAAACACTCTTTGCAGTCCATTTTAACATTGAAAAATTCTGGATTTCTGGCTCGATATGTTCTTCTTTTATACGGCTTCTTGCATTTGTCCATATGTCGCTAACTATACTAATAACACGGTCGCAGGCAGCTCCACGACTCACCACTACGAAACTGGCCCAAATGCCCACTGCCGCGCGCGATCGTATGATTGTTGCCATTCTAGCCCGTGAACAAGTTTATTTGAAATTCCTTCCGGGAGCCGGGAGTAATTATAATTAATTTTCAGGGCCCAATTCCGGGAGAAGTGGGAACCCTAATAGTGACCCTAATTAAATTGTAGGAATTGAATTAATATTTTAAAAATATTGTTTATAGAGTTATACCTAGCTTGCCGTATGGTGCCAGTTCAGAATGACACCACCCCATCTCCTCCCGTGGGTGTCGTAAAAGTCGACTAAGGGATTAGCTGGAGGATGGACAGCAGCGTCCTTTGCGTACATT
Organism: Diloba caeruleocephala; assembly: GCA_947459985.1. Lineage (NCBI taxonomy): Eukaryota > Metazoa > Arthropoda > Insecta > Lepidoptera > Noctuidae > Diloba > Diloba caeruleocephala. Next base: position 4,100,836 of record OX381627.1, on the reverse strand, counting down.
AACAACTCAACTGCGATCGCCAACCCGTCTGCCAAGCGTGGCGATTATGGCAAAACCCCCCAATGAGCCCACAACACATCCATATCGGGCGTTGTGGTGATCTTTAGGGGAGGCCTGTGTCCAGCAGTGGAATTCATTCGGCCGAATTGATGATGATACCTAGCTTTATTTGTAAACGACTCCTTATTGAAATAAAAGTCAATCCATTTCTAATTAAATTTAAAATAATAATCCCACACACGATTTAGACCAATTGAACTAAGACGAATACACCGTGCACACAACAAATAGGGGAAAAATAATAATTTGGTCATGCAAAACTTATTGGATGGCCCACATATTTATTCCTGCGTCAAATTTGTTTTGAAACTCGATGTCTTCGACGACATTAATGCTCTAGGCTATCCTAATCATTTTTTCAGTCAGAATGAATGACGACACTGAAGGAAAGTTAAAAGAATAAATCGATTATTGTATGAGGCGTATGGAGCAGAGACGTGGTCACTCACTATGGGTCTCATAAGAAAGCTTAAGCGAGCTATGGCGAGAGCTATACTTTGGTATTTCTGTATGAGATCGAATCTGAAATGAGGAGATCCATAGAAGATCTAAAGTTGCCGACATAGCTGAAAGGATTAGTAAACTGAAATGGCAATGGGCGGGGCACATTGTTCGTAGAACTGATGGCCATTGGGTAAAGAGGTTCTCGAATGGAGACCGCGCATCGGAAACCGCAGCGTGGGACGACCTCCAACGAGATGGACAGACGATCTGGTAAAAGTCGCTGGGAGTCGTTGGATGAGGGTGGCGTGTAACCGCTCGTTGCGGAAATCTATGGGAAGCCCTTTGTTCAGCAGTGGACGTCCTTTGGCTGATATGATGATGATGATGATGAAGCTATTATTTTTATTTCTGTTTCAGACTCAAAGCACTAGGGTTTCCCTGTGTAGTGATTAAAAATTACACTATAGCGAATGAATTAGTCCATCGATATAAATAGTAGATTGTTATACAAGGGGCTGAAATGATTGATGAATTTTAATAGTAGTAGGTAGTAAATAGAAACCGAGTTTTAATGGGGTTTTAGCGAAAAGGTCCAAAAGGTCGATTAATATTAATTTAATTTAAATACTAGCGGGCATATTTTAATAAGCAACCCGGCCAAAACATATTGCCCCTTTGTCATATCGGCCATTTATACGTCCACTGCTGAACAAAGGCCTCCCCCATAGATTCCACAACTGTGTCATCATTTTGGGGGGTATTTACCAATACTCACCACGCTTGGCAGGCGGGTTGGTGAGCGCAGTATGGCTACCGCTTCACAGGAGGAACGCTGCTGCCCATCCCTCTGGTTTAGATTCCCTTAGTCGCCTCTTACGACATCCACGGGAGGAAATGGAGTGGTGCTATATTCTTAATCCGGACACCACACGGCCCCTTTGTAATTTAATATAAACATTGGATTTTGATTAAATACTGGATGAACGTAGCAATCATGCAGCCGGATCTCGTACTATAGGGTTTTTAGCGATGGAACTATATATGTTACAAAGTTTAGGTCGAACTATGTATATTATACTTAAATTGATTTTGGTATATAAATAAAAATGTGACTAGCTCCCTGGTCTCTGAATCTTTATGTACGTTACTGATTCATAAATATAATTCTAACTTTTAACTAATTACACGCTATGGAAACAAACGTTCAAAGTACAACCAACTTAACGAATTACCTAATTTAACAATAGACTACGATTATGAAGATCAATCTTATCTTTACCACTCAAATGATAGTAGTTAGGTCACTGTATCTACAAGCATTTTATCAGATTTGTTTTCATTGATTCATCACCATCATATCAGCCACAGGACGTCCACTGCTGAACAAAGGCCTCCCCATTTCATTCATTGCAATAGTTTATTTATTGTACGTCGCCAACACGGAGTGCGCACGAGTGGGGATCAATGCTCGTTCCTCCTCTGTATTAGAAAAGGCGTTTGCCCTACAGTTTATTTATTTCATACATACAAATATCCTTATAGGCTAAACCCAATGCGATATTGTGACATTACTAACAGTAAAAGTTTTTAAACTGACATGGTCACTGACACTATTATTGGAACTGAAAACGTGGTAAATATCCCGTTTTCAGTTCCAATAATTACTAACAATGTTATCTTTACATATACATGATATTAATATAATTATAAACTATTACATAAAATATCACCACTGACGAAATAGCCGCACTGCGTACCCTCCGACAGGACGTAGACTTATTGGTACTCAAAGCAGATAAAGGCAATGCTACTATAGTCATAAACGTCACTGAATATGATAAAAAGTACGAAATCTTCATAATCATTGTCTATTGTTAAATTATGTAATTCGTAATTTGTTTAGTTAGGTTGTATTATGCCGTGTGGTGCCGGCTACGAATTGCCGTGTGGTGCCGGCTACGAATTGCCGTGTGGTGCCGGCTACGAATTGCCGTGTGGTGCCGGCTACGAATTGCCGTTGCATTGATGATGACAGGGCGATTTTGGACTTAAATGTCTGATACATTTGGTATCCTACATAATCAACTCATTACCATCCCACTGCTGGGCACGGGCCTTTTCTCACGACGAGAAAAGTTAGGATTTAGTCCATCACGTTGGCCTAGTGCGGGCTGGCGTACTCACACACCGTTGAGAACATTTTGGAGCCCTCTCATATGTGCAGGTTGATACAAGTGATAATCAAACTCTGATCCGCACATGAATCCGCAAATGAAAGTCAGAGGTGTGGGCTGGAATCGAACTCAGACCCTCCTGTACGGAAGCCAAGCGTTCCGCTACTAGGCTATATTTGCTTGGTATGCTATCAGAACTAATTAGAAAGTTTTGTCGAAGCAATTTTAATCGAAACTTCTTATTAAATGTAAGTTTACATTGTTATACATTGTAGAGAATGTTATAGGACACATTTTTGTGACAGATCAAAAGAAAAAGTTATTAAGTATTCCTTGTTTAACTATAGAAGTACGTGAGTGTACGGAATACCAAAAACCTATCTACTCAAGGCCTCTCCCAAAAAGCAAAGAAGCGCCTGACGACATCACACAGCATAAAGGCAAATTGTTGACCGGATACCGCAGTGCCAGATATTTTGCTGCCACGCAGTCGTTATCATATCGGCCATTTATACGTCCACCGCTGAACAAAGGCCTCCCCCATAGATTTCCACAACTGTATCATCATTTTAAGGGGAATTTGCCAATACTCACCACGCTTGGCAGGCGGGTTGGTGAGCGCAGTATGGCTACCGTTTCACAGAAGGGACACTGCTGCCCATCCCGGTAGTTTAGATTCCCTTAGTCACCTTCTACGACATCCATGGGAGGAGATGGAGTGGTGCTATGTTATTAATCCGGACACATCACGGACTGTCGTTACGCACAGTTTAAACATAATTCTAACGCTTTTTTTAAGGGAATTGAAGCTGGTGACGTTACTCGGCTTAAGCCCTTAGAGACTTGGGCCCGTATTACAGAACGAGAAACAAAACTTATGTTAAACTCGAGTCTAGATAACGTTAATCAAATATGAACCATAAGCAAGTTACAGCATTTATATTCATCATATCAGCCAAAGGACGGCCACTGCTGAACAAAGGTATGTAAGGTAAAGGGTAAGGAAGTTAAGGTAAAAGTTAAGTAAGGTTAGTCAATGTAAGGGATAATCCTGAACCCATGTTTCTAGCAAATAAATGTTCTATGTCCTATAGATTACCACAACGGGCGGTTACATGCCGCCCTCATCCTACGACTCCCAGCGACTTCTCCAGGTCGTCTGTCCACGTCGTTGGAAGTCGTTCCACGTTGCGTTTTCCGGTGCGTGGTTAACGGCCATCGGTTCTACAAGCAATGTGCCCCGCCCATTGCCACTTCACTTTACTAATCCGTTCAGCTACGACGGCAACTTTATTTCTTCGACGGATCTCCTGATAAATACCAAGCATAGCTCTCTCCATAGCTCGCTGAGTGACCTTCAGCTTTTGTATGGCCTATAGTGAGTGACCACATCTCTGTTCCATTTATGTTCAATCGTTTTATCTATAACTCGATTCAAATTATACTTGAGTTTTGATTTTCGATCGCCTAAAAAACTAATATCTCGATGTGATGAGCACAGTTTGGTACTCTGCAGGACTAGTCATGGATATAGCATTACAATTTTTATGGAAGGCCCTGATATTTACTACCTTCAGGCGAATGATTGGTTCGGCTGGTAATAACAAGAGTTAAAAAACGACGTGACATTGTGAGCAGAAAAAATGTGCTGACGTGTACTTACTGGGCATCTGTGGTGCCGTTTACGGACGCTGGATATCACGTTACAGATAGTTAAATTCACGAAACGTACCCCCCATCTTTTTGTGAGAGGTAGACGCAGGGTATCATTTTTCCGTTGACTCGTTAATTTAAATAAGTATGCGTATGCGTCACCGACTAGTACGTGGCGATAGAAATAATATAACACATATCCAATGCACTATAGCGATTATGACAAAACGTGGGGCGCGTGTTTATTGATTAAAGACACATATAGTACATACTAGAATGGAGACCGCGCACCGGAAAATGCAGCGTGGGACGACCTCCAATGAGGTGGACAGACGACCTGGTGAAGGTCGCTGGGAGTCGTTGGATGAGGGCGGCATGTAACCGCTCGTTGTGGAAATCTAAGGGGGAGGTCTTTGTTCAGCAGTGGACATCCTGTGGCTGATATGATGATAATGATGACATACATACATACATAAAACCTGCGAGCCGTTCAAAATACGCACAGAGTTCGGTAGTGTTCCCCAGCCTTAAAATTATTTCGTGTAATATTATCTCGAATATCATATGGCAACTAAGTAATTTGTGATATTACTTAAGAAAATTTGATTTAGAAACGTCCATATAACTTGGCAATCTCTGTAAAACTTATTGGCTAAATTTCTAATTGAATAACATATATTTTTGTGACAAGCAGAGATGATAAAAATATTAATTCATTATAATTTCTCAAGAACTTTTCTAGATCCAATTGTTCGACTTAGTGATTTTATATGAAAACTTCAATGTGACTCTATTTCAGTTTTGTTAATAATTCTTAGCTTCTTCATGTTTATAGCAATTGGGGATTTTTACGAGAAGCAGAAGTGGGCGGATTAAGAGGCAGTTCTCTTTCTAATATCCCTCCCAGTGCAAATCAAACAGAACGGAACCTACTTATTTGGCTATAACTCTCTTATTATTACAAAGAACTGTTTAGTCATTATTAAACATTCCGATGATAATTTTACCATCTCCAATTTTGATATGAGCTTTTTATCATGGAATCGAAACCAAGATCATCATATCAGCCAAAAGACGTCCACTGCTGAACAAAGGCCTCGCCATAGATTTTCACAATTGTGTCATCATTTTCGGGGGAATTTGCCAGTCAAAGTCAAAGTCAAAGTTTTTCATTTCAAATAAACCAAATATTGGCACTTATGAAACCTCCGAATTTAGCTTGCACGGTTCCAAATAGTTGATCTCATGAAGAAGAGCCGGCACGAAACTCCATAAACTAAGTACTCACCACACTTGGCTAGCGGGTTGGTGAGCATAGTATGGCTAGTGTTCTACATAAGGGACGCTTCTGCCCAGCCCCTTAGAGTCCATTAGTCACCTTTTATGACAACCACGAGAGGCGATGGCGTGGTGTTATATTTATAATCCAGACACCACACGGATAAGATGTTAGCGTAAAACTATTTTAGTCGACTTTTGGCAAAACTTAGTAAATTCAAAAGAGGCATAAGATAAACTGATTATACCCGTTTTCTCCCCAGGTTTATCGGCTCGTGTATGTACTAATAATAATGTTGTCTAATCTTATAGTTTCACTAGCTTAGTGCCCTTCTTCTAAACGGAACACAGTTTAAATACTGCTGCTTGGCGGCGAATATCTAGCACTGCAGTGGTATACACGGCTACACGTCAAGCTCGACACCCTATATAGGTATATCTATAACTATTCTGTCATAGCAGCTCGGTGTGGCAATATTTGACGGAGGCAGTGGACTTTATTCAGCCGAAATGATGAAAATGATGGTGATGACAGGGCGATAAATTTGGTATCCTACATAATCAACTCTTTACCGTCCCACTGCTGGGCACGGGCCTTTTCTCACGACGAGAAAGTTTAGGCCTTAGTCCACTACGTTGGCCTAGTGCGGGTTGGTGGACTCCACACACCACTGAGAACATTTTGGACCCCTCTCAGATATGAAAGTTTACCCACGATGTATTCCTTCACCGTTAACACAAGTGTTTTCGATTCTGATCTCAGACCCTCCTGAATGAAAGGCAAGCTTATTACTTACTTTAATATATAATAGTATATCTGTTTTCTGTTCACTGTATATTAAACTGATAGTTAATTATTAACTAACAGATGTTTTATACAGACACCTTGTGACGAGCGGATTTATACTTTCGGAATAAGGCGGAAAATTCCGTGTTTCAACAAAACTAATTAAATTTTGCAAAACCACAGTTTGTTTGCTCAAAAGCTCACATAAAGCGTAGGGGTAGTGTATAGAAACTCCCGGCCGTTATATTAAACCTGACAAGCCCGACTTCGCACGAGTAGACAATTTAAGATGCCTTAAGTGTAAATCGTTACCAGCGATGACATATGGCACGGAGATGTGGTCACTTACTATGGGCCTCGTCAGATAGTTCAAGGTCACTCAGCGACCTATGGAGGAGCTTTCTCGAGGAGCACTGGCAACCTTACTCACCAACAGATCACAATACTGTAAAATAGCAGTGTTATTAAGTTATGATCTTCTGTAAGGCGGAGGTTCTACCCCAATCCCAGTATGAACAGGAAACCCTGCTATGCCCTACCTCTCTTTTAGTTAGTTACAGATGACGCAAATTAAACCATGTTAAAAGAGGTCCTGTATACGTCTATTACATCTACGTCTACTTACATGAACGCAAATGGATAAAGCACAAATGCAAATGTATATATAAATGCATGTGTAATTGATGCCCGAGTTTCTAGCTGATAGACCGAAAACGGGGTAACTGCCTGTCGAACACGCACTTAAGGTTCCGAAGATAGAGTAGGCATCAGTTAATCCTCGTGTCGATACAAGTTAAGCATCTAAAGGGAATTATAAATTAAATATCTCGGTCTCCAGTCTAACGGAATTACTTATTCATTTACCCTTTAAAATATCTCTAACAAAATTAATTGAAACATTACAACAATTTTGTAGTCGATATAAATATCTCCCCCCCGTTCTCTGTTTGTTTTTATATATTGATCTAGGGGCTACGAAGATTATAATTTACAATTGGATCGTCTTCCCACACTAATCGTAAAATTGAGAAGATGCAGTGAATCTGTCACAATACTTTGTGTAATCTTTTTCAATAGATTTGAAAAATTCACGTACAGATAAACATGTGATGTACAAAATGTTTGATTAACTTCTATACATATTTAGATTGCTGTTAGAATAACTAATTTTTGACAACTAAATGTTGCATAAAGTATTACTTTCATTGTTCCCTGATCAGTGATTTAAATATAGAAAGAAAGAAAGAGTATTGTCGCGAATACATTCAATATAACTCGTACTAAACAAACTTGACAATGGAATACTAACGACAGGGGTTAAACAACCAACGCTTTCCCTAATGTTGGTATAAATAGCTAGTTATTGCAAATTACCTATGCGCTAGAGCGTGTGGAAGACGACATAAGCATCCGCTGCTTATCTATACTACTATAATAAAGCTGAATATATTGTTTGGTTTTTTTTTGTTTGAACGCTCTAATTTCTGGAACTACTAGTCGGATTTGCTAAATTATTTTTGCATTTCATAGCCCAGTTCTTGAGGTAGGTATAGGCTATTTAACATCACGCTGTGAGCCTTAGGACCCGAGCAAAAAGAAAAATTGACAGAAAGAACGCTAAGTAAAAACGAAGTAATAGCGCGGGCGGGCGATTGGGCGCGGTGGGTCGGGGACGAGGGCAGCCACCCGACGGAAACCGAGCATTACCGAAAAGAGCCGAACTGTGCATGCCTATCTATGTCAACTGTAGATGCCGAAGTACACTAATTTATTTATGAATAATCAGTTTTTTTTAATTAAACTGTGGGTGAAACCGCGCGTCACAGCTTGTGCACAGATAAAAAAAAGTTTAGGTTTGACAGTTCTCCGCTTGGGAATATCCTTTATTTAGATGTTATTATTTTAAGTACAATAGATTCCAAAGCAACACATTGCACACAAATATCAATCGGGTTTTTCAGGATTAATAAAACTTATGAGTTCACGTTTCCATCAAAATATTGGTGGATTACTAAACAAACTACTGTTTGACAATTTGTCTATACAAATTACACATACGGAAATTAGGTCGATATTATTGGTTTGTTTTGTAAAATGGGATAGCGGGTCTAACATATTATTAAAATATTTCGAACTATAAGTAAACGCTATATTGATTCCGATGCAGGTATTGAGGAGGACATCCTTTTATGCGTAATATAAGGGTTCAAATTCCACCCAATGATTTAAAAAGAGGTAGTAAGAGGTTCTAAAGATTCAACCCAGGAAATTATTTTTCGGGGAGGTCGTTGGACTGGAATTAATAGCTCTGCTCTATCCATATCTTTCCACCTCACCTGAAATGACGTTTCTATGCTGACGACAACGTGTAATAATATAATTCAGATCGCCTTGTGCTACATCGACCATCTGGATGTCATTAAGAGACACTACCAAACTAGTTTTGCCATGTGGTGCCGGCTCAGAATACCACCACCCCATGTCCATCTGTGGGTGTCGTAAAAGTCGACTAAGGGATTAGCCGGAGGATGGGCAGCAGCGTCCTTCGAGTAAATTAACAACTCAACTGCGATCGCCAACCCGTCTGCCAAGCGTGGAGATTATGGCAAAACCCCCCAACGAGCCCACAACACAGTTGGTCGGTCGTTGTGGTGATCTTTGGGGGAGGCCTGTGTCCAGCAGTGGACTTCGTATGGCCGAAATGATGATGAATGATGACCAAACTAGTAAAAGCTGATGCGTCGAAGACTACACATAGTTGAGTTAGAGCTACTAGACTACTAGAGCTTTTTGTAAGAAGAATGTTAATGTTTGAAGAAACGTTGTTAAGCTCCCAAAATTGAGTATTGTCGGGTGTGTTACAATGACACCATTGGAATAATTTAAAAAAATTGTAGCGGAAAAAGTAGATTAACTCATTGCGTGTCGTAAAGCGAGACACAAGTAAAAATATATTATGTCTACACGGCTGCCGGCAATTAACACGATGCGAAATACTACCTGACAATACCCATCCAAATTTAGTTTCACACAATTTAGTCCAAAACACTTCAGCCCGTATCAGGATATCTTCAACCAACGGACCGTTGAGGTTCTGGTCTTCTAGTTAAATACCTGAAGGAATATGGACGTGATTGATATGTACAAATGAAGACATTTAAAATAACGTTCAGTTTTCTGTTCTGTGATATAAACAGTTTAGGCAAAGCATAAAGATTCTACTGTGAGGTGCCAATCCTGTACTGGTGGATAAGTGATCTTGTTTTTTTTAACGTGACGTGACAACCCCAGTTTCTCCTATAAGCTGTGCATTTTAAGCTCGCCTTACTACAATTATCTAGCAGTAGGCGCACAGTGAACTTCTTACCCGTCATGCTGATCACGTTCACGATAGCTGTGGATAGTAAGACCTGCGCAGAAGTAGCAAGCTACTAAGAATGCGATAATCATCATCATCATATCAGCCAAAGGACGTCTACTGCTGAAAAAAGGCCTCCCCCACAGATTTCTACAAAGTCCCGGTTACATGCCACACGCAGCCAACGGCTCCCAGCCAACTTCACCAGATCATCCGTCCATCTCGTTGGAGGTCATCCTACGCTGCGTTTTCCGGTGTGCGGTTTCCACTCGAGAACCTTTACCTACAAGCAATGTGCCTTGCCCGTTGCCACTTCAGCTTACTTATCCTTTCAGCTATGTCAGCAACTTTAGTTCTACAGATCTCCTCATTCCTGATTCAGTCTCGTAGAGAAATACCAAACATAGCTCTCTCCATGGCTCGCTGAGTGACCTTGAGCTTTCTTACGAGGCCCATTGTGAGTGAACACGTCTCCATACCATATATCATCGCTGGTAACACACTGGTTAAGGACTTTCGTCTTTAGGCATTGCGGTATTGTTGATGAAGATCAAGACGTTGCGAAGTTTCCCGTTACCCAGCATCCATTTTTTTTGAGTCCCTTTATTTCATTATTATTATCGTAGACCACATCCATTAGCCGAGATCCAGCCCAGGAGCAAAACTAGTCATGAATAAATCATAACGTCTTTTCACATGTATCATTCATGTTTCCAAAATTAGTGGCAATGTTACTTTGTGAAGTTGTTCTTTACGAAGGGTATGAAGTAATCTACCAAACACAAAAGGGAATCAAATGGTTCCCTTTATTTATTACTAAAATTCATAACGACGATTAATCAGTTACCTAAACTGATTACATAAACTTAAGACTCTCACTCTGTGTTTTTACAATACCTCAAAAATGCGAGCAGTATCACTTTCCACTTATCAGGAACATTATGACACAAATATTACAGAACTAAATCACAAACCTTAATTCAGCTTACAAAAATACTGCGGTGTCCTGCGACATAATAATATATGGTCCTACAAAACTAGTGAACATTATTATAAGTAGGGTTATTTGAAACCCCCGGGAAGACGGCGGCGTGAACGTGGTCATGTGCTGCCGTGTGCGCAGCACAGCGCACAGTGAGGTTTGGGGGGATCCTTTACAATCCTTCCGGAGAAGTGCTTGGGGGGCGACCTTCCCTACGCTAGAGGGGGTGACCGCTTTACAGTCATCCTCTCCGAGATGTGCCTAAAGACGTAGCATCAATGGGCGGCTCTAGTGTGATCTTACAAGGACCTGATCTTCACTATTTTATTTATTTTGTCTGTGTGCGTCATCGTAATAACATGCTGAAAATAGATTTTCTTTAAACGAGTAATGTAATTTCAAATGCAATTTTATTCAATATTCATTATTTTAAAACGAAAACTTAAGTTTTGACTATTCATAAGCGCCTGTAAATGATATGACGAGAATAAAAAATACTTTTATCTTTAAAAATGATGGAAATCACAACTCCTACCGGCTTACACCACTAGAGCCACCCATTAGTGCCACGCCTTTAGGTCCATCTCGGAGGGGATGACTGTAAAGTGGTCAGCCTCTCTAGCGGAGGCCACCTCCCCAGGCACCCATATAACCTACTGATAATAAAGTTAACTATTATAAGTAAAGTTAAAAGCAAACTTATTAGTTTTTCATTCATTGTCAGCTTTAGGTAGGCACGGGAGATGTCATATTAAGCCGAAAGTTTTTTTAACATAAGCCCGTATGAAACACATGTGAAAAACGTTTGCGAAGTCAGTCTGAAATATTGATACAAACACTCGACTCTGCCCACATGACAAAAGCATCTCCTTGTTGTCGGAACAGAGAATAGCTTAAGTGCTTATTTTTGTATGTTTTCCTTAAATTGAAATTGTTCATACAACCTTCACAGGCCTTTGTTCAGTACACTTCCGGGTTGTTTATAGACTTAACATGTTTTCAGCTACTGAATAAAAAATATAGTGTCAAAACTTCCTTGCACAGGTAGCAGCGTCCTCTCATTGGTAAAAGACAACATAGATTCTATGATTACCAATCTGTCTGCCAAGCGTAGAGATTATAATAGTAGTAATGTCTTAGGTTTTCGCGATTATTACACATTATAATAACACAATTTTAAACGGATTAGATCGCGTTTATTATAGATTTTTGTTTTTCCTGACGTTTCGAATAATTTGCAGCATTCGTGGTCGCAGGATGACTAAGGTGACAGGCGTCGTTACAGATTTTTTAAAGTTATTTTATTTTATCTACCGTACAATTTGAATCAAAAAAATAGTTTCGCAGTAATCACTCACAGTGTCTTGATGTTTTTTAGTGCGGTATGTTGTTTGGGACTTTATTATTTTAATTACTGACTGTCACCTTAGTCATCCTGCGACCACGAATGCTGCAAAGTATTCGAAACGTCAGGAAAAACAAAAATCTATAATAAACGCGATCTAATCCGTTTAAAATTGTTTTATTATAAGATTATAATAATTTACATTACAAGGATCACACTAAAAGTAAAACGGTTGTAGGAACCTGTTAATTTTTTTATTGTGTTTTGAAGTAGTCGCCGTTCCTTTCTAAGCACCGTCACATGCGATGGAACCATTGACTGAAGCAATGAGCCCGCTCTTGTTTAGGAATTTCTCCCACGTTTCTTTTAAACGCACCCAGGACATCTTCGGGGTTCATAAAACGAATTCCTCTGAGTTTATCTTTTATTTTGGGGAATAAATAAAAGTCACAAAGTGCAAGGTCGGCACTGTAAGGAGGTTGACTCACTAATTCCACACCTTCCATAGACAAATATTCGTTTGTCCGTCTGGCGGAGTGAGCTGGAGCGTTGTCGTGATGGAGGAGGATCCTGCTTCATGGGCGCCGCTGTCGAACATTTTCCAAGACAACTGGTAAACAATTACGAACATATCAATCCACAGTTATTGCTAAATGATCCACGTACAAATAATGAGGCAATAACCTTTTTCCTTCAAACTTTTTCAATAAACTTTTTCTGCTCTTCTTTACTTTTGTTGGCAAATCTTCGAATGGAAACCTTCATTGGGCGGATTGTATTTTGGTTTCAGGCACATAACAATATATACAGCTTTCATCACCTGTGGCAATGTCAAACACAAAATTCGAGTCACCTCCGCTATAGTTTTCTAGCATTTCACGACACGAATCCAAACGACGGCGTTTTTGATCTTCCGCCAAATTATGAGGAATTCATTTGGTGCAAAGCTTTCTGACGCCTAAATACTCGTGTAAGACTATTTGCACTTGACTCGTACTATTACCTAATCTTGCTCGGATCTGTTGATATATCACTTTTTAATCAGCTTCTATCATTAGCCGCACAGTACTCACGTTATTTTCAGTAGTTACCGTAGAAGGACGTCCTTTGCGCAAATCATCAGTGTGATTGCTTCGACCACGTTTAAACTCATTAAACCAGTTACAAACAATGGCACGAGATGGGGCTTCATCATGAAATGTCAATCGAAGTCTATCATATCACAGTTTTTGATTAAGACTGCAACGAAAGACGTAATAAATCATGTAGAGAAAATGTTCTCTAGTCAAATTCATTTAGTCGCTTGACATGCACTATTTTAAGTTTCACCAATTAGTAAAAACCAATGACATGACTTCAATGTACATCTACAGCTTCCCAAGGAGTTCCTTGTTCGAAATTTAAATAAATTTATCATCGGCTACTTTTGTTACTGGCCAATTCTAAAAACATTCAGTGTGATCCTGTACCGTAAACATTTCAAATTTAGATTGGGACTACCAAAATCAGCAGTGAACGAGCTTTTGTGTTTATTATTACTTGTATTTACCAAACAAGATTTTCACCAGATAAATGCTTAGGTTTAGGTAGTTGTGGTGCCGGCTAAGAACACCACCACCCCATCTCATCCCGTGGGTGTCGTAAAAGGCGACTATGAGCATAGCTGGAGGATGGGCAGCAGCGTTCTTCAAGTACATTTATAACTCAACTGGGATCACCGACCCGTTTGCCAAGCGTGGCGATTATGACAAAATCTTCCAATGAGCACACAACACAAACCCACACCGGTCGTTGTGGCAATCTATGGGGAGGCTTCTGTCCAGCAGTGGACGTTTTTTGGCGGAAATTATGAGATAATTGTCATATATCATAGCGCCGCAACACAAGTCAGCCAAGCCAGCTAAATCAGGTTGCGAGCACCCACCGGCAATGGCAATTTCTGTACACTCGAGCGGCAACGTATAGTATAAAAAAATAGCCTCATAATGATGAACGTCCCTATATTAAAGCGGTTTAGATATCCCCGATGTCTTTCAATTGTGCGTCATTTCCACCTGCCGAATTTTGGTTGAGAAAAACCTCTTCATTCTCTACTGTTGACTGCACATAATGGACAATTCTTCAATATTTTCTGGAGGCTTACCCAAAGTATAGTAAGTACATGAAATAGTCTGTACCAGTATATGATCGTGTGATGAGTAATCATCCTACGTACTATATCTACTAACACACCACAGTCCAACTGGCTGGACATCCTGTCTAGAATAGAATAGATAACATTAGGTAATATATGTCATATTATATTTTATCGATATCAATCAAGACTCTTTTCATTCGATGTTATTAGAACAATGTTTTTCATAACAATTTAATTTAGGTCACATCACTAACCCATCGACCCTGACATCGGATTCAAAATGGCCGCCACCGCAAATATATCGGATATTGCTTACATTACAATAAATACTTTCGCGTAGGATGTTGTAAATTCTTTGAGGCAAAACAAATGGTTTTGAATTCTTCTGGAATAGCTGCGGTTCAACTGACGTGGGTATTAATGGTGTTTTGTTTACTCTCAAAACCTGACTCAGTAAAAACTTTTCACTGAGTCAGATTTTCAAACAGACTTCTAACTTGTCGAGAGGTGTAATTCACATAATGTTCTTTCTTTAAGAGCCTGAACTAAACGCAAACCGAATCAATTTTCGAAAATATAATGTATAATGTGTTCCATTCTACTTAAATTAGAGTTAGATAGTTTTCGTTTTTTTTGGGTTTTTTTCTTGCTACTTATCGACTCACTTTTCTTATTTGCGTTCTGCTTTATAAAGTTGTGTATAAGTGCAAAATTATTGCTATTATTTTGTTTTGGATTTTACTGTTTAATTTTGTTTTGTTTAGCATGTAAGAACTTTAATGTATGGTGTATTTAAGTATGTATTATTGTAATTTGACAGCATGGTTGGTGCAGTGATACAGTCGGCTGCTGCGCTCCGGGTCGCGGGTTTGAATCCCCGCATGGAACATATATTTGTATCATCTGCAGGTAGTTGTCCCGGGTCTGGGTGTATTGTGTGTGGAATTTCTGTCTGTAAACGGACCCACGACACAGGAGAAATCCTAGTTTGGGGCAATGTTGACAAAAATGACAAAACAATTATCGTTGGTGAACCTAATAAAGAAAATAAAAAATTAATATAGACAGACAAAACAAACAAAATGCATTATAAATTTGAGTTGAAGTAGTTTCGACATCATCATCATTATCATATCAGCCAAAGGTCACCCATTACTAAATAAAGGTGCCCATAAATTTCCACAATTGTGTTGTCATTTTGGGGGAATTTGCCGGTACTCACCACGCTTGGCAAGCTAGTTGGTGAGCGCAGTATGGGTACTGTTCCATTAAAGCCACACTTCTACCTATGCGTCTGGTTACGAGTTCGCTTTTTTTCTTTTTTATTTGTGTCCAGTGGAAATTTTACATGGACTTCCTTCGCTCCGGGGAAGGGCGAAGAGGTAGACTCCTACCGGCTAAAAGCACTGGAGCGATCATCTTCGGCGCCGAAGGGGAGATCCAGGTCCTCGTAAGATCACACTAGAGCCGCCCATTGGTGCCACGCCCTGAGGCACATCACGGAGGGGATGACTGTAAAGTGGTCACCCCCTCTAGCGCAGGGAAGATGACCGTAAAAAGGGGGATTGTAGAGGATTATGAAATATGACTAAATTTATCTTGGCCCTTGGCTTTGCTCAGTATGCCCAAAGAAGGATGAAAAGTCTCTTATACGTAGCAAATTTGTCTTATGATCTAATTTTACAAAAATCTCTAACGTCAAGAGCTACTTAATAGATTTTAGAAACATTAGCGAAAATAAATTTTGTAACTTGTGGAAACTGTTCATGGATTATGTATTATATATATGATACTTATCTAAAATCATTACTGCATCTGTTTGTTTCTCTATTAAATAAATATAAGGCTGACACGGTTGACGACTGCGTCAACCGTGTCAGCCTTATATTTTTGTTCGGGTCGCAGGTTAGATCTCCGCACAAAACCAATATATCCGTATACAGTTTTATAGACGTAAAAGACCCCTGATGCAGCACGTGTGTGGGACATAATTTCAATTTTGAAAAAGCTAATGCAAATACAACATAAATGTCCGTACAAGTAGGTACCTATAGTTTCAAAAATATGTAAATATTGAACAAAGTTTAGAGTTAGGTTTCTTAATGAGTTAGCTATAAAATACTATCCATACGGCTACTTATCAAGCTATGCATACCAGTGTACGCTGTACAATGTGAGATCAGCTTATACTGGAAAATTATAGCTTAATATGTAGCCGTGCCTACACACTTCATAATAGTAAGAACACTTTGGTATTGAAATTGTATGGTTTCTAAAACTACTTCTATTAACGCCTTTTTAAATTTCGCTTAGCATTTACATCTCTTTGAAACTGACAGTGCCATATTTCACATCCAAACCGTGTCATGCTTACTTAATTTCACACCAATGAAAAACAAAACAAATTACTCGAGTGCCAATTAGACTTCGGCTAAATGAAACTGACAAATTCTAAATTCGGCCTTGGCTAAGTGGCTTCAAAATTTGGGCACGAAGTATATATGCGTTGTTAAACTTGAGAATGGTAATTTATTTAAGATATTATTTTCCGAAGATCAGAAAAAATTATACAAGGGGTAAGAACGGTTCCTATGGAGCGATCCCGTATAATCTATTAGGAGAAATGTTTGCCAGCTTTAAATCAGAATGTCAATCATGTGTTATCCCCAAATAATATAAAGGTATGTCACATCACGGCATATCACGTGGTGCAAATAATCTCGAACTGAAGGCGATATCTCTAGAAATATTATTAAGTTTATCTCTGCAAACATAATAGCGGTAGGAGGAATCTGTTGTTATTATGTTAACCAATAGACTGATTTACCTTTGTTACGGCCGCGATCACCAAAGGGAAGCTGAGGTGCTTTGTTATAAACCCTTAATTAAATAAGCCTTTGCAGTATATAGTAGGGCGAAACTTCCAGAAACAATTATTTCTTGGTCTATGAAATTATACCAAAGGAGAAAAAAAATTATGAAAAAAATTGGAGAGACCAATTTTTTTTTTATCTTTCCTTTGAAGATAGCTCTTAAAACGTCAAAAACTATCATTTTTTCAATCGAGACTCAAAAAAATATTGTCGGTTTTTTTGCGCCAGCCTAGTATATATCTAGTATGCTATTTGGCCTTCGCAGTGAAACGTGATCATCATGTCAGCCAAAGGTTCCACAACTGTGTCGTCATTTGGGAGGTCTTGCCACTACTCACCACGATTTACAGGCGGGTTGGTAAGCGCGGTATAGCTGCTGTTCCATGGAAGGGGTGCTGTTATGCAGCCCTCTGGTTTAGAGTCCCTTAGTCACCTTTTACGACATCCACGGACATGCCACTCCATCTCAGTGGTGCTATGTTCTTAATCCGGGCACTATACGGATAACAAAACTTGATTGATGGCTCATAACAATCCGGTAAAAATGTATTAGGTTTTCGTGGTTATTACTCATTTTAATAAAACAGTTTTAAACGGATTACATTTATAAGATAAGATAAGATTATTTGACTGGTTCGGTTCGGTTTTTTATTATGTGTGACGGTAACCTTAAAATTAAACGTGGACCGGAATTTTGCGTATCACTTGCTAAGTTTGCTAACTAATTCATCATCATCATATGATAATAAAACACTTTTAAATGGATTCTACGTGGTCACAGGATGACAGTCACCCTCGACCACGAACCCTGCAAAGTGTTCGAAACGTCAGGAAAAACTAAAATCTAAAATATACGCGATATAATCCGTTTAAAAGTGTTTATAATGTGTAATACTCGCGAAAACCTCAGATATTATTATCATCATATGAGCCAAAGGAAGTTCAATGCTCAACCTTTCTCTTAGATTTCCACAACGTCCGGTCACATGCCGCCCGCATCCAATGGCTCTCAGCGAGCTTCACCAGGTCGTCTTGAAGGAGGTCGTCCTACGCTGCGTTTTTCGGTGCGCGGTTTCCACTCGAGAACCTTTTTGCCCTAACGGCCATTGGTTCTACGAGAAATGTGCCCCGCCCATTGCCAATTCAGCTTACTTATCCTTTAAGCTATGTCAGCAACTTTAGTTCTTCTACGGATCTCCTCGTTCCTGGTACGATCTCGTAGAGAAATACCAAGCGTAGCTCTTTCCATAGCTCGCTGACTGACCTTCATCTTTCTTACGAGGCCCATAGTGATTGACATATTATCACTGATAACACACACTGGTTAAAGACTATCGTCTTGAGGTATTGCGGTACTGTTGACTAAAAGTCGTTGCGATATTTCCCGAATACTGCCCAGCCGAGCCGAATTCGACTTTCTCGAAGTTAGACCTACCTAACTGGACGGTTTGTCCCAGGTAGATTCGGTAACTAATTGAGGTGGGCCTCGGGGGTCGAGGGCGCGCAGATTGGGGAATCTACGTGCTCACACTGAGCGACCCCTAAGAATGCCCCTTCGCCCTACCCAGGGGTGGACGAAGTTCATGATTAATTAAAACAAGGTAACTAAATATACAGTCGATACTAAAAGTAAACGTTGATCAGCCAAATTTCAAAACTACGAAACTATTCCGCTGTTATAACACATGATGTACCAGTTTTGACATCTGACAGTTCATCATTTACTTGCTACGTTGACTCAACATATCACCGAAGAACGTCCACAACCGATCAAAGGCTTCCCCAAGAGATTTGCACAACGACCGGTTTTGTGCTGTGAGTAGTCATTTTGGCGGGAATCTGGCAGTACTCGCCACGCTTGACAGGCGGGTTGGTGCGGCAGAAAAGCTGTTGTTCCACAGACGATACGTTTCTGTCCATGCCTTTGGTTTGTAGCCCCTAATCGCCTTTCCGTGTAGTGTCCACATTAAGAATATAGCACCACTCTTACTCCTCCCGTGGATGTCATAAAAGGCGACTAAGGGATTCTAAACCAGACGGATGGGCAGCAGCGTCCCTTCTTTGGAAAATTAGCCATACTGCGCTCCCCAACCCACCTGCCAAGCGTCGTGAGTATTGGTAAATTCTCCCCAAAATGATGACACAATTGTCAAAATCTATGGGGGAGGCCTTTGTTTAGCAGTGGATGTCTTATGGCTGATATAATAGTCGCCTTTTACGAGATCCACGGGAGGAGATAGGTTGGTGCTTATTCTTAATACGGCCACCATCCGGAATGCGTGTGGAATGACGTTGATTGTACAGTACATATGACAGAAAGTTAACTATTATGGCAGGCGTAATTTCAATTGTATCACTAAGTGTTAAGTGCACGCTAACCTAAAGTTAAAATCTATTAGATTATTATGAGCATATAGCACTTATAAAAGTTGCAAATCTTATAATGGATTCTACGAACTTTCGTTCATACGAATTAAATTTTAAATCACTTACACTTATCACTTAACTCTCAAAGACTTATGCTTTTAGTAAAGTTATAAAATCTAAAATATACGCGATAGAATCCGTTTAAAAGTGTTTTATTATAATGTGAAATACTCGCGAAAACCTAAGACATTATTAAAGTTATAAAACTTTAAAAAGCGATAAAATTTTGTACGTAGTACGGAAATTGGTACCTAATCAGATCGTCTGCAGTCCTTTTGAAATGAGACTAAATGTGCGCGTCAATTAGACCGCCCGTACGCACGAAATGCTAGGCATTGCTCGGTTTGCTTTGTACTACTAGCGGGTATGGACAGTGAACGCGATTTTAGAAGAATTTTTACTAAGCACACCGTGTGGTAGTGGCGGCTGTAAAGTGGTCAGGGTAGACAAATTCATGCATGTTTTTTAACAAACCTATCAAAAAATGTGTTGTATCCTGGGTCGCTTTTATTGGGTTTTTTTGCTAGGACCACCTCCTATCTGGTGAATTTCAAACGGTAATAAAATTATGCTACACCGAGATGATGGCGTTTAAATATTAAATATTAGCAATATATATTGTTCTTAGAGCTCTTTCATAACACAATTAGTGCTCTTCTATCATAGCGATATCACTGCTACCTGCAAAATGCGGCAGTAGCACAATTGACTTAGAGCCGGTTTCCGAAACGAAAATTATCGCAACAATTACGTAACAAGCTGTTACTATCGAATTAGAAGGGTTTCTAGAAAGCTTTTTCGCCTGTCAACAGATTGTCAACGAGCTATTTTATAATTGGTGAATATTGACCGATTAATTGTATATCAAAGTAAATTTTACTAATTTTATAGACTATTAACATGAACAAAAGGTTATTAAGTGTCGGAGAAAACTTGAGGTAAGCTCAATAGTTATAAAGTACGTTAGTAAAATTCCAGTATGATACTTTAAATAATAATAATATTTAAAAATGAACTAAATGCATTGCTCGTAGAACTGATGGCCGTTGGGGCACAAAGGTTCTCGAATGGAGACCGTGCACCGGAAAACGCAGTGTGGGACGACCTCCAATGAGGTGGACAGACGACCTGTTGAGGGTCGCTGGGAGTCATTGGCAGACGGGTTGGCGATCGCAGTGGAGTGATAAATATACTCGAAGGACGCTGCTGCCTAATCTCCGGCTAATCCCATAGTCACTTCCTTTTATTTGATTTTGATGAGATACCACCCGGTGGTATTCTTAGCCGGCACCACATGTTCCAGTATAAGCTGGTCTCGCTATGTATAGACTTTCCGTGCCGTGAGAGACCAGCTTATAATGGTAATTATAGCTTATATGTAGCCCATCAAACGAAGGGGTTTGTAAAATACAAAAAAACAGCAATAATCAATAAACTGTTATTGATACTGTTTTCGTTTTCTACGCAGAAGTATTCCGATTTTAAACAACCACGTTGCATGTCTTTGGTTTACCTAACTTGCCAAAATAAGGCATTTTAAGTTTTCTGTTAAACGAAAGAGACAACGACATGCGCTAGACAAAAACAAAAGAACACTTTCCCGAACGTTCCCGAACAACACGCGTTAACAGTCAATTAACAAATTTTCCGATTATTTGCGTTCCAGAAACCCGCAGATTGTGAAGGACTGGTAACGGGCGGGTCATTGTGATGGCTTGTTAGCTAATTCAGCATTTGACACGCCTTTCAGAAACCGGCTGTTATTATCTACAGTAAACAAACTGCGTACTTATAGTCCGAATTCAACGCACTGAACAGACGGTGGTTATCTTTGAGGGAGGCCTCTGTCCAGTAGTGGACTTCATTCGGCCGAAATAAAGATGAAAATGAAGAACAGACGCGGGCTCAACGGGGCCGCTAAGCTAGTTTATAGTAGTTTATGAATGCCAATAACGATAAAACATATCTAAATAGTAAATTGAAATGTATTCCTATAAGAACAAAATAAGATTTGAATAATTCAGCAATCATTATAATTATTATATACCGGAAACAAGTTACAAAAACTTGAATAGTAAAAAATTCATCAAAGAAGAAACTGAAATGCATGCATACACATAATTTTGATTTTCTGATTATCACATGTATCTAGAATGTGTGTCACAAAGGAACCAAAAGCGTTTTTTAAAATAAAAAGAGACAGAATGATTAAAGAGCACAACATTGTAAAGGAAACACAGAATATATTATTTACTATGTGAATATATTTCCAGTTCCAGCAAAGGATAGGAAGCCACTTGAAATTAGTACGAAATTCAGTAACGTGACCAGATTTTCGCAGGTCGAATATAAATCTGATACATATGCAGTCCACTCAACATTATAGGAACGAACCAGCACATCCATTGTGTTAGATAGATTTAGATCCGTCCTCCACCATTACTGTGATTAGTAATAATTTTAAAAGTATGTTTTATATACGTGCGTCCATTTCTTGCCATATTTTCATTGTCACCATGTAGGTATAATTATATTTAATCTGCGTGCCCACACCAAGCGACCCAAGAGAAGACGGTAGCACGCATGTGGTCACGCGCTGCCGTGGGACGCTTTGGGGGATCCTTTACAATCCCCCTGGGGGGGTGACCGCTTTACAGTCACCCTCTCCGAGATATGCCAATAGGCGTGGCACCAGTGGGCGGCTCTAGTGTGATCATACGAGGACCTGGAGCCTCCCTTAGGTGCCGAAGATGACCGCTCCAGTGGTTTTAGCCGGTAGGAGTCCGGCATACCCCTTCGTCCTTCCCCGGGGCGAAGGAAGTTCATGAAGAATTTCCACTGGGCACCAAAAAAAAAAAAAAAGTATAATTATATTTAAATGAATTCTGCAAAGTTATAGACGGCCGCGCTTTAACGGTAACCTTCAGTTTGCTACCGTCAAATATTGCAATATTTCAAAATATCGGCCGCAAATACAGCAGTACCTATTTAGCGATCTATTTCAGTACAAAACCAATGAGTCACTGTTCTAAATCACACTAAACCGACATTGTTGGAAATCAATTGCCGAGTTTGTTTGCGAACGCCTTGTTAATCGTCTTCAATATTTTTCAAGACATATTTACTGCTTATTTTTCAATACTTCATTGCGTATTTTTCTTTTGTGTTTAACTTTGAGATATGAGTATTATTTCTGTGTAGGAATCGGAGAAAATACTTCCAAGAACATTTTGGGGCATAACAAAAATATGGGATGTATCTGTTGGTATTTCGTTATTCTTATACCTATCTTAAATCGTAAGTTTATTTCGTTATAACAATAAAACCTTTATTTCTCATAAAAAAAGACAACTACACAAATGGGCAAACAAAAAAAGTTACAGTACCTTCCAATAAATTCAAATTTTTTCACAATAATCACAATCACTTTATAATTTTTTTATATTATTTATTTATACTTTTATGCCCAATGATGGTACACGAGGCGGAATTATGTCATATGGAATTCTCTTCTAGTCAACCTTTGGGTTAAAAAGAAATGCATCGAATAGAGGTACAAAAAAGATATATTACAAAAAATATGTACTACTTTAAACAAATATGTCAGCAGTTGTCTTTACCTCTATTCTTCGTACTAGTAGAAACTGTATTACGGTAACACATAGTAACAATAATATTATAATTTATAGCTCTTACAATCATTTTATAGTAAGTGCGTTATGGTAAGAGATTCGATGTTATTCTTGTGGGGTAGTAACAATTTCGCCGCCCGACCATGTGGAGATTTCATATCAAAAAAAAAAAACGACAATGGCGTCTGCGGCCTAGCTCCAATTATTACGAATTGCCCCGAAAGTTGAGCGCTCTTGCAACCATCGTTGCCTTTTACGATTTGTCCCACAGTTTACTGTGTTTGGATACACGGACGTGGCTACCTGCATAGTGGAACGGGTGCGAATTTGAATAGCAACACCAATCTAAAGGGAACCTTTTTTTTATTTTTTATTAGAGCCCATTGGAAATTCTTCATGATCTTCCGTCGCCCTGGGGAAGGGCGAAGGGGTATGCTGGACTCCTACCGGCTAAAACCACTGGGGCGGTTATCTTCGGCATCTAAGGCAGGCTCCAGGTCCTCGTGTGATCACACTAGAGCGATCTAAAGGGACCCAGCGAACAAAAAGAAAACTCAGACGATGAGTCCACGCCGTGTGTCGCTTGGTGTCTGGTAGCTGGCTTCTGATCTAATGATTTTGGATAAGATGTATTTTACAATCTTCTCGATATTTGTAGACTAAAACAGCCGTGACACGTATAGCAGGGTAGTTGCAGCAGGACGACACACGTGGTTCGGTTTGGGGGGCGTAGTATGGTGTAACATAGTTCACCCACATTTTATGCATATCATTGTTTCGAATGCTTTCATATTTTTACGGTTCCCAACCCAAACGGTGGTACAAACGGAACATTCACAGGATTAGTTTGTTGTCTATCCGTATGTCTGTCCGTCTGTAATAACCCTTTTTATTTTATTTTTTTCATTCATTTCGGCCGAATGAAGTCCACTGCTGGACACAGGCCTCCCCCAAAGATCACCACAACGACCGATATGGATATGTTGTGGGCTCATTGGGGGGTTTTGCCATAATCACCACGCTTGGCAGGCGGGTTGGCGATCGCAGTTAAGTTGTTAATTTACTCGAAGGACGCTGCTGCCCATCCTCCGGCTAATCCCTTGGTCGAATTTTACGACACCCATGGGAGGAGACGGGGTGGTGGCATTCTGGGCCGGCACCACACGGTTTTATTATTGGTATTAATTAAAAATTTATGAATTTATGTCAAATACTTCGTATCCTTGACGGCAATAAGCTTCTAATGGTCGAAATTAATAATAGTCAATGTAATCAAAAATCTTTAGATTTGCGATTGAGGATTTTGTCTGTTTTTGTGTTAGGTGTGATCTTAACATAAAAACAGAATGAGTTCAAAATCTCATATCTAAATATTTTGCATTAGATCGATTATTAATTTCGGTCTTTAAATGCAATGAAAAGATATAGCCATTTATATTACATATTTTCATACTCGAAAACTCACTCACCAAAATATCTGTACGTCCCGTAGACGTTGATAAATCTAAAAATCACGAATTTCAAATCCCGTGAGGAATTATTACGAGACAAACTTATATTTGCGGTTAATTTCATAGTTTACTATACATGGGAGCTGGCAAAATATAAGTGAATTAAACACGTAATACACTTGGGGGATTCCGTGTAGGTACCACCGCAGCCCGTGTGCAAAGCACAGTACTCTGAGAGGCTTGGGGGGACCCTTTATAATGCTCCCCAAGAAGTGCCTGCCTGGAGGGCGACCCTTTTACAGTCGCCTTTCCTCCGCTAGCGAGGGTGACCGCTTTACAGTCATCCCCTCCGAGATGTGCCTAAAGGCGTGGCACCAATGGGCGGCTCTAGTGTGATCTAACGAGGACCTGAAGCTACCCTTCGGTGCCGAAGATGAACGCTCCGGTGGTTTTAGCCGGTAGGAGTCCGGCATGCCCCTCCGCCCTTCCCTGGGCCGGAGAAAGTTCATGATGAATTTCCACTAGGGACCAATATTGTTTCTTTTAGAAAGGGCATTAATGCTATTGAAATTAATGGGCATAAGCGCATAGCAACTAATATCTTGATGTGATGAACGCAGTATGCCGCCCTTCCCCGGGGCGAAGGAAGTACACGATGTATTTCCACAGGATCAATAGGAAAAAGGTCTTAACGGACATGTTTACACATTATGTGAAACGACGGCGGATACTTCGCTACTTGAGAATAAATGCAGAAAGAAACTTCTTGATTTTACATATCAGCCAAAAGACCACTGTTGAACAAAGGCCTCCCCCATCGATCTGATAAACGACTGGCCATGTGCCGTGTGCCTCATTTTGGGGGAACTTGCCGTACTCACTTGGCAGGTGAGCTGAGTTGGTGAACGCAGAATTGTTGCAGAAGGAAGAGCTGCCCGTCCTATAGGTGTATAACATCTGAGTTGCCTTTACGACATCTACTGGAGGATTTCCAGGAAACCCATATGTGCAGGAAAGAATTAAAGCTGTAATAAACGTATACACGTTTTGGTGATAAACATAATTTTAATTAATCCTCTATTTACGAATACTTGGATACGATAGTATTTGATTTTAAATTAGGTGTTCAATAATTAGAGTTGATTAAATTAAAATGCGTATTTTAAACTTCGCCTCTTCTTTATTCTTGTTTACATTTGAAAAACAAAAATCTGTAATATACGCGATCTAATCCGTTTAAAATTGTTTTATTATAATGTGTAATAATCGCGGAAACCTAAGACATTACTATAAAACTAAAACTTGACCAGAATCGTTACTGCTTTGCTTTGTGCAGGGTGGTTGGTTTATAAAATGTTTAATGGCTCTTCAAACTTGTTTCGTGCTTTTCCGGACGAAAGAAAACAGTACGAAGTCGCCGACATTTTTTCTAGAATTTATTTTTGTGAAGTACTTTATGCATAATTAAATATTGATTAATCTGAACATTGAATAAAGTTTCCGATATACATCACATTATTGAAATCAAGCCTCGTCGTAGCATGTGTTAATGCTTATCCTACATTTAGTAAGATACTCGTAATTATGCCGAAGGCCGTGAAATGTTTTGTCAACTTTTTCTCCCGTAAAAACTAGAGTAGAGAAAGTATCGATATCGAACTTAATAATAGTGTTAATTGATAATTAAAATGCTACGGTAATAAAGTAACAAGATAATAACTACGTTCATAACAACCTTCCATAATAGCTTCCAGTTAAAATCATAATGACTAAGAACGTTTACAAGGTACGGACAGTAACAACTCAGGCCGTGGGTGTGGGGGACAATGGGATTAGTCGGAGGATGGGCAGTAGAGCTGCAGATGTCCTTCGAGTACATTAACAACTTAATTGGAATCGTCAACCCGCTTGCTAAGCGTGTTGATTATGATAAAACCTCCTTATGAGCTCACAACACACCCAGACGTGTCATTGTGGCGATATTTGGGACACCCTTTGTCCAGCAGTGGACTTCATTCGGCTGAAACGGTAAGAGCAACTTTTTTTATTAGTTACTAGCTGCGCCCTGCGGTTTCACCCGCGGTAAAATTTTAAAGAAATCGGGTTATTTATAAATAATTATTATATAGTTAGTACATATGTAGGATTTCATAAGGTTTTTATTTTTTGCGCGGAGCCCTAATTATTTTTCAAAGTCAGTTCCGTTTCGGAGCTAAACAAATAAAAAAAATGTTTATTTATTATCAGTTCCGCATACACTATCATATGCATTTAGTAAAAAACTGGTATTTCGACATAACAAAAGGACACTTCAATTTTGTGCCGTCTGGTGCCGGCTACGAATAGCACCAACTCATCTCATCCCGTGGGTGTCATAAAAGACGACTAATGGATTAGCCGGAGGATGGGCAGCAGCGTCCTTCGAATACATTAACAACTCAACTGCTATCGCCTATCACCAACCCGCCTGCCAAGCGTGGCGATTATGGCATAACCCCCAATGAGCACACAACAGACCGATGTCGGTCGTTGTGGTGATCTTTGAGGGAGGCCTGTGTACTTTATTCGGCAAAATGATGATGACTTCAATTTTATTTATTTGTGTAGAAGATTGGTAGAAAATTACAACTTTTTGTCTTCTTATAATAAAGTCCACTATTGTTATATATATGTATGTGTATTTTATTATATTTTAAATTGCCAGATCTTGTTTCGCAGGGCCCGAGTCGCTGCTATTTCTTATCCGTCAGTATGACGTCAAGACAGCCCTTTTTTTTATTGATGTCCAGTGGAAATTCTACATGGAACTTCCTTCACTACCGGCTAAAACCACTGGAGCGGTCATCTTCGGCACCGAAGGGGGGCTCCAGGTCCTCGTAAGATCACACTAGAGCCGCCCATTGGTGCCACGCCTTTAGGCACATCTCGGAAGGGATGACTGTAAAGCGGTCACCCCCTTTAGCGGAGGGAAGGCGACTGTAAAAAGGTCGCCCCCCCAGGCACTTCTCGGGGAGGATTGTAAAGGATCCCCCAAGCCTCGCTTAACGTCAAGACAGCCCTACCCCCCGCCGCGAGCCATTAGGAAAATTATTAAAACGCTATTGTTTAGCTTTAATTGAAGTTATATAAGTTATTCAATAGGTAATCATCGTTTCGCAATCAAAATTGCCATTGGATCCCCATAGACAGAGGGACGAGGATAAGTATTTATGATGGTTTACGCCTGAAATTAATAATCAATCTAATCCAAAATGTTTGGATTTGGGATTAAGGATTTATCTGTTTTAAATGTGAACGTAACACAAAAACGAATGAATTTCAAAATCTTAAAATTCAAGATTTTGGATTGGACTGATTATTAATTTCGGCCGTTACAGGTTTTTGTTGCTAGCCTTTTGGGCTTTGCGAACTTCCGCGCACTGTAAGTAGGTGATTTGTATTTGTATTGTAGGTAATACCTACATGATTGGTCAGAATAGGAGTGATAGGGTTATCTATACAACCCCGGGACGACGGTGGCTCACACGTGGTCTCGCGCCGCCGTGTGCGCAACACAGCGCAAAGCGAGGCTTCTTTACAATCCTCCCCGAGAAGTGCCTAGGGGGGCGACCTTTTACAGTCATCCCCTCCGTGATGTGCGTAAAGGCGTGGCTCCATTGGGCGGCTCTAGTGTGATCTTACGGGGACCTGGAGCCCCTCTTCGGTGCCGAAGATGACCGCTCCAGTGGTTTTAGCCGGTAGGAGTCCGCCATACCCCTTCGCCCTTCACTGGGGTGAAGGAAGTTCCATGTAGAACTTCCACTGGACATCAATAAAAAAATTATAAAAAAAGGGTTATCTATACAAATAAATAACATTGAAGTCTCTGTTTATAATGTCAAAATAACTGTATTTTTATTAAATGCATATGAAAGTATATACGGTATCTACAACAAAAAATCTATGTTTTTGTCTGTCTGTCTGTTTGTTCCCGCTAATATCTAGAATGGCTGGACCGATTTCTACAGAACTTTCACTGGCAGATAGTTGATGTTGTAAGGAATAGCTAAGGCTTACTTTTATTTTAGAATTTTTTTTAGATTTCCGCGCAAAAAATTCATACCTTCTTTTAAAGGGTGAAACCGCGGGTCCCAGCTAGTTACTTTGATATAAGTGTGGTGTCCGGATTGCGAATATAGCCCCACTCCATCTTCTCATGTGGATGTCGTAAAAGGCGAGTAAGGGACTCCAATGCCACGCCTGCCTGCCACGGATGACTGTAAAGCGGTCACCCCTCTTGCGGAGGGCAGGCGGCTGTAAAAAGGCCGCCCCCAGGGACTTCTCAGGGACGATTGTAAAGGATTCCCCCAAGTCTCGCTGTGCACTGTGCTGCGCTACCTACGCTCCAAAAGTGCACTCTGTTGGACTTACGGCGGCGCAAGTGGTTCACAGGAATCAGGATCAGACAAGAACCGTACATGAAAAAAGACAACAATATATGTCTACCTAAATAAAAATAAGTATTAGAGCTAGCCATCAAAGTTAACGTTACTTTGTTAATATCTGAAAGGATCGTTCAGAAAGTAATCGTTCAGGGTTTTGACAGAGATTGAGGCTATTCTGAGCCCTTTGTCCAGCCAAGCGTTATAAGAGTAGAAGCTGTTTTGTAGTTAGATGAATTAGACAATTTATCTTTAGGAGGTTGAATTTATATACCTGCGTTTTAATGTGATAAATAATGGCTTCATTGTTAAACTTAACTTGAATATTTATTGGAGCTAATTAAATAATTTGCGAACAAAACATTGAAAGGATCATGCCACCATGCAAAATGTCTAAAAGTTACTACTAGTCTAAACTTTTAGACATTACTAGTTAGTACACTGTAACTAGTGAATTATTAAGCTTAAGAGACTAGGTAAATAGGTAACTGGGCCTTGGGGGTCGCGAGCGCGCCTATTGGGAAATTTGCGTGCTCATACCGAGCGACCCCCGGGAAGACAGCAGTGTGTATGTGGTCACGTACCGCCGTGTGCGCAGTACAGCGCATAGCGAGGCTTCGGGGGAATCCTTTACAATTCCCCCGAGAAGTGCCTTGGAGGGTGGTATCTTTACAGTCGCCCTTCCTCCGCTAGAGGGGATGACCGCTTTACAGTCATCCCCTCCGAGATGTGCCTAAAGGCGTGGCGACAATGGGTGGCTCTAGATGGAGATCTTTCGATTTGCTGGAGCCTCCCTACGGTGCCGAAGATGACTCCGGTGGTTTTAGCCGGTAGGAGTCCGGCATGCCCCTCCGCCCTTTCCCAGGGCGTAGGAAGTACATGATGTATTTCCAACGGATCAATAAAAAAAAAAGGTAAATAGGTAACGAATGTATCGAGGTGACAAGCGCAGTGTGGTGTAGAGCTGCCAGATGGTTGGTTTTCATCTAAATTCTCCCGACATTTCAATGATGTCCAGACTCCGGAAAAATAACAACTGTCCAGACAAATCACTTATCGTAACGTTTTATGCATTAATAAGTAAAATGTTTAAATAAAGTCTGTTCTTAATACACCTAAAGGATTAAAATTGGCGGAGTCAGTGGAAGCAAATTTATCATACATCATTATAACAAAATAATTTTTTTTGGTAAATGTATAGTTTTTTCACCCAAAATAACTGTGTAATCAATTATTAGTATTTTGCCGTGTACGAATAGCACCAACCCATCTCATCTCGTGGGTGTCGTAGAAGGCGATTATGGGACTAATTGGACGATGGGCAGCAGCGTCCTTCATGTACATTTAGACAACACCAAAATTCCGACATTTTGAAGTTTTGTCCAGATATTTGGGTTTTCCGATCTAGCGATCCTAGAGTCTAGTGTTAGCTGTGTGGTGCCGGCTACGAATAGCACCAATCTGTCTCATCCCGTGGGTGTCGTAAAAGGTGACTAAGGGATTAGCCGGAGGATGGGCAGCAGCGTCCTTCGAGTACATTAACAACTCAACTGCGATCACCAATCCGCCTGCCCAGCGTGGCGATTAAAGCAAAATGAGCCAATGAGCATACAACACACCCATATCGGTCATTGTAGTGATCTTAGGGGGAGGCCTGTCTGCTGCAGTGGACTTCATTCGGCCGAAATTATGATTAAGATGACACGGGTTGGTGCAGTGGTTGATACCGTCGACTGCTGCGCTCCGGGTCGCGGGTTCGATTCCCGCACGGATCAAATATTTTGTATGATCTGCAGGTAGTTGTTCCGGGTTTGGGGGTATTGTATGTGAAATGTAGATCTGTAAACGCACCCACGCCACAGGAGAAATCCTAGTGTGGGGCAACGATAAAAAAAAAGGTATCGCTTAAGATAAAAATACAGCCTGTAAATTATCGCAGCAAAAGGTATTCTAACTTAAGCCTCAGATCGGCAACTCATCAGTAATCGCTTGGTTGCATCAGCATATATCCAGCAGATATCAATGCACTCTCGATTGCCGTACATACATATTAAAGGTAGGCTTATGTGAAGTGATACTAACTGTGTGTAGTAGTGAAGTGATTAAATAACATGATCACTATGTCCATTTCACCCAGCAGTTCCACTTTTATACTCACTGGTTGGTTTTAGCATTATAACTAAAGTTATACCTTTTATTACTGATGCCCAGTGGAAATTCTTCATGAACTTCCTTCACCCCGGGGAAGGGCGAAGGGGTAACACCACTGGAGCGGTCATCTTCAGTACCTAAGGGAGGCTCCAGGTCCTCTTATGATCACACTAGAGCCGCCCAGTGGTGCCACGCCTGTAGGCACATCTCGGAGAGGGTGACTGTAAAGCGGTCACCTCCCGGGGGAATTGAATTCAGCACGTGACCACATGCGTGCTGCCGTCTTCTCTTGGGTCGCTTGGTGGGCACGCAGATTCACCAATCTACGTACCCGCGAACCCAGAGGTCCCCCACCTTATAGCAACGGCAGGGGTTTTCAGGCGTATCGGAATTAGGCGCCAGGGCGGTTGTTACCCCGGCGCCGTCTCCTCCTTCTGCGAGCGGGGTCGGCCCTCTCCCGATTCCGCTCTGCGGTCTCCTTCTGGAGCATGACGCTCTCACAGAAGGAGACCACTGCATTCCAGTTTTCATGCTCTGCCAACATAGCCGACACTACTGCTGGCAGAGAGAGATCTTGCCCGATTCGATCGTCCTGGATCCGCTGTTCGGCGGCCCACGCAGGGCATGCCTCGAGCGTGTGCTGTGCGGTGTCTTGGTCGCTATCACAATGGTGGCATTGTGCCATGGCCTCGCGTCCTATCCTGTGCAGGTACGCACCGAAACAGCCATGCCCGGTGAGCACCTGCGTCAGGCGGTAGGTAACGCGCTCAACTATAGTTATATCTAGTTCTTTTTTATACTAAAACATAAACTTAATCAGCCGATTACTGTCCCACTGCTGGGCATAGGCCTTCTCCGAGGCTGAGAAATGTTAGACCTCAGACCACGCTAGCCTAGTGCGGGTAGGTGGACTACACACACCACTGAGTATATTTTGGCGCCCTCTCAGGTGTGCAAGTTTCCTCATGATGTTTTCCTTCACCGTTAACGCAAGTGATAACCAAATTCTGATCTGTCCATGAATTCCAAAAGTCAGAGGTGTGGGCCGGGGTCAAACACAGACCTCCTGTATGAAAAGTAAGAGGTCAACCACGGCTATCACTGCTTTTTTTATATTACATTATTAATATTAGAATAATAATAGGTATAACTATACTATTACAATTTTTTATAAGTTAACACCTATCGTTGGCTTACTATATAATCTTTAATGTATAAGTCTACCATAAAACATATAAATAAAATATCATGAAATTATTGTTTAATGTCTAAATACCTATATAAAATGGTATTTGGTACATAAACTTAAATATACTATCTTTTCCTAACGTGTTTGTAGAAAGTATAGTTTATCTAGATTTGTGTTACACCCCCGTCATTATAATTTACCAACATTGTCGAAGTGACATTAGCACCTGTCAATTGAATCCAAATTAAAGAACATTTCTTTTTGAAACAATTGAACCGTACGACGTTGTAGACATAATTTATAGAATTTTTTATTTTTGATAAATGTTTTATGAATATGTAAAGATCATAAATCTGAACACCGTACAACGTTGCCTTATACTTGACATTGGCGAAATTGTGGAAGATACTCTACGGAAGCCAAATCTAAGAGAAGAAAGAAACATTATTTTGTTGGTTTGCGAAGGTTAGACGGCATTCGGTTTAAATACACGAGGCCTCAATATCATTTGTTCAGAAGTTACGATGATGACAACTAAACAGAAGTAAATACTCATGTCCGAATCCCATACGTTTTATCACCGGCTTTACTAAATCCTACTTTTAGATTCACTTTATTGCGCGCTTTCACGTCTCTACCTAAAGGGATGGTCCAAAGTCCATTAAACAATAAAATGCAAGGTACCTACTCCGTTTTATGGATTGAAATAACCAGCAAAGGCTTTTCCAGTAGTCCATTCTTTAATTATGTCAGATTTGGTGAAATAAATGGAATTATCTCTTCTAGTTTAGTTGCCAATAAATTGTTTATACAAAGTAAAGGTTGTTCTGCGATTGTGGAGCGATTTTTTTAGTTGCGCGTAATTCTGAATCCATGACATTTGAATGATTTACTGTGAAAGGCAATTTTAATCAATATTAAATGTAGTAACTAAGACTTTTATCTGAATAGGGATTAATAATGGATTAGTGAAAATAGCTTCGGATATAACCTATCGTTTTTTACTAATCTGTAATAGATTAAAAATCTTATTGTAAGTGTTCCCACCTTGAGATAGACACATGCTATCGCGGACTTTTCTGTAGGCTTTTTAAGACTTTTTTGAGCATATGTTTGATATATCTTTTTAAGATTTGGCCAGCATTAGCCATGTAAGCGTACCAAAGCTTTTTTTATCAAATCACCTTTTTAATTCTTCCATGTCATACAAAACATTTATAAATTATATAAAAAAGATAAAGTTTAAAAGAAATTTTATTCATGTAAAACCATTTATAGGCACTTATGAACAGTCAAGACTTTAGTTGCCTCGTTCCAAGGTGTAGATTTCTTATGGTGAAGAACGGGCAAGAAACTCCATCGGCATTAAGTTCGCCTATGTACTGTGTCGCTGCATAAAGTTTAAATGAATAAGTAAAATACGTAACAAAACTTTTCCGATAAATAATGGATTCACCGACATGCTTCTCGAAATCAGATAGTTAAAGAGGCAATACCTTTGCCATGTCATTAGCTGTCAAATAGTATTGGATTTTAGAAGTGGTCTTTCCCGATACTAAATTTAAAAAAAAATTGTCGAGTTGAATGTCTGAGAGCGATGTAGCCTTAGATATTTTACCATAAGTTCAATACACGTTGAGGCTAATGACTTTTACCTTCAATAAGATACGACTATTGGGCTAAGTGATGACTTTAAATACCACCTATTTGATAAAAATCCTCAAGAGTATCATCACAGTATCACTTGACCTCTTCAACCTCTTAATCCTTTTCTTAACCTTTCCCATCGAGAAAACAATTCGCTATGAAATTACAAAATATGCTGATTTTAATGGTGTTAACGACGCTGAAATCTCGAATACAAAATATTTGAATTCAGAAGGTTCATATTACACATCTCAGACAAAATCGAATTAAGTCAGTTTATACGAGCGCTATTCTGATAATGGCTTCGGCAAACTCAAATCCATGTGGTGTCCGGATATTCGTGTGGTGTCCGGATATCCGTGTGGTGTCCGGATATCCGTGTGGTGTCCGTATATCCATGTGGTGTCCGTATATCCATGTGGTGTCCGGATTAAGAATATAGCACCACTCCATCTCCTCCCGTGGAGGTCGTAAAAGGCGACGAAGGGACTAAACCAGAGCGATGGGCAGCAGTGTCCTTTCTGTGGAACAGTAGCCATTCTGCAAATTCCCCCCAATATGATGATACAGTTGTGGAAATCTATGGGGGAGGCCTTTGTTCAGTAATGGATGTTGTATGGCCGACATGATGAAATTCAAACCGGCGTATCAAAGTTTTTGACATGTAAATGCATCTCTGACATCAAATCGTAGGATTTCCTCGACTCATGCTCGAACCGGCTCATGCCAAGCCATCTTAAATAATGATCAGTCCAGCTCCTTTGTTTTTTCCCCTATAAATGCCCTTAGCCGAGTACCGAGTCTCACTATACCGTGCCTTTAGCGGTGTTGCTTAGTATTTAAGTTTTTTGTCCAGCTGGAGGGCCGTATGGCTGTCCCATATTTGTTCGGTAGCTACAGCTCCCACGCTCTGTCTGCGAGAAGCCATGTAAAATATAATCGGCTCAACAGGATAAACGCTTTTTTTGAGGATTTACTCTCGACTTCGACTCCAGAACTACACTACGCGGCTGTGTGATTGATACCTGGCAATAAGTAAGCCATCTACCTCTCTTTGTGGGTAACGTAGAAGTTGGTATGATCCCTTTAACAGAAAGAAAATTGGTAGCTATTAAAGCTAAATTGCGATACATTGCGGTACAGTTTATATTAGAGGGTGAAGCAGGAGGCCTAATAAACAGTAGTGGACGTTGACGATAATATAGCCCCTACACTAACGAAATGCAACGACATATGTATATAGATCTGGTACTTTGTTGCAAGCACTACACTGGGGGTAGGTCTCTTATTGCAGACAGCGGTGAACTGGTGATTGGAGATCATGTAGTTGCTCGCTTCTACCTATCAACCCGCCGCCGATACCAATAAAGCCAACGCCGGCTTAGTGATACAGCCAGAGAGACTGCAGAGCTGCGGCTATCTGGCCTACCAGGTGGCCACGAAGTCGCTACATAGCGCAATTCGCGAGGCGAAGGCTGGGTCCTGGAGCGAGCTCGTGGAGGGACTGAACAGGGATCTCTGGGTAAGACCCTATCATATGATTGTCGGCAAATTACGCCCATGAGTCCCCCCAGTAACCGAAACGATGGCCCCGGATTTGCTGGAAGGATTACTTTCAACACTTTCCGGTGATCGGTGATCATTCCGGTCCTTTTTTACGCCTGACTGCCTTGGACTGGACCGAGAAGTTAGAGGCTTCGGAAGAAGAGTTGAGCGAAGCCATTGATAAGGTCTCTTGTTGCAAAAGTACAGCTTGGTAGGTACCATCGCAGTGCCAGTTGTTCTACCGCTAAGCAGTAGGATCAAATCAGCATTATTGTGTTCCTGTTTAAATGTTTACTTTCTTAGTCTCATATGCCCAGGATTAATGACGTGACGAGCGCAGTGGGTGCCACGTAGGGTTAGTCCTGGGAAGCATTGGAATTATAAACGTAATGCGCAGGCGTGACGCTTAACACCAGGTGCATGACAAGCTCGTCTCCTGAAGAACCTAGGGATGACCAGGTATTTTAAAAAAAGTCTGTTCAATTAATAATGGGTAAGGCAGTGAACTGCTATTTCCTGATGATAATGATGGCGACGAAGGCACCAAATCATCATCGTCATCATTATCTCAGCCATTTGTACGTCCAGGCTTTCCCTATAAATTTCTACAATTGTGTCGTCATTTTAGGGGGAATTTGCCACGTTCTCTCTCTAATACTCACCACGCTTGGTAGGCGGATAGCTGACTGGCTACTATTCCACTAAAGGGAGTCTGCTGGTTTAGAGTCCCTTAGTTGCCTTATACGACATCCATGAGAGAAGATGGAGTGGTGCTATATTCTTAATCCGGATACCCAAATACCCAACGTACCAAACGCCCCAAATTACGTTTAAATTTAGAACAATCTCAGTGAGTTACGATGCTCTTTCCAGTTTCAATACATCAAACATTTTGTTTGAAATAGTGCGTCTATAGAAACATTAGTCTATGACAGTGTTATAAAGGCTTTTATAGGGCTTAGTTTTGCGCATTATGGAGTGGGATTTCTGAACATGTTTGTTTTGTATTACAAGTGCTATTTCACGAGCGCCAATGGCTCTAAAAGTTGCCGAATCCACTCTTATCGCCTTAAAATGCTTCGTTGCTCTTTATGATTCGAGACTCGGCTTTTATGAGTTATTGTCATGTTAGCTCAATCGCAGTGGAGTGGAAGTTGATAGTTGTTTGGGGATTCTTCTGTTAAAGATTATAGGAAAATTTCAATAGAGTACTGAATGGATTTGAATGGAATATTTGAGGTATTGCCTTTTGCTTAGAAGACTTTTCCCTAGATAACCAAATGGCACAAATGAACTCATGCGTTCGTGAACCTTTACATTTCACCCTATAATTTCCGCGTTTATCGCGTGTCTTGAGTACGCACAGCTACATATCAAGCTATAATTTTTCAATATAAGCTGATCTCGCATTGTATAGGTTTTCCATACGATGAGAGATCAGTGTAAACTGAATTTGTATAGCTTAATATGTAGCCGTGTGTACGAAAAATCAAAGCCGGACGAATTTTCTTTTTCCTGCACTGATTATTTTCCCAATTCAATTAGGATTGGCCCAATATGTTAGTCATATTGCTAATGTTTTCCAAAAGGGTTTACAGTCGGCTGCCTCGCACCTGACACGAACCCTTCTAGGCTATGCTAGTGTTGGTGGTACCCAAAGTATGCACTGGGTTTAAAACTCCCTCTGTCAATTCGTAGAATGGACACTGCTGCCCTACCCTTTGACTTAGAGTTCCTTAGTCTTAGTTTCTACAGCATCCACGAGAGGAGATGAAGTGGTGCTATATTCGTAATTCGAACACCAAACAGAAAATGTCTGGGTTGAGATATTCTCACAAGAATACGTTTAATTCCTTACATGACATCTATATTAATAACTAATCTTCAAGTGAATTTGTTGGGTATATTGCAAAAACTGAACATCTAATCTAATATATAGTGGGTAGTCTTAAAATAATACAATTCTCGTTTGATACTCAGGCTGGAATACCGGTGTCATCATCATATCAGTCAAAGGATGTCCAATGCTGAACAAAAGCCTGTTCCGTAGATTCCCATAATTGTGCCATCATTTTAGGGGGAATTTGCCCGTACTCATCACGCTTGGCAGGCTGGTTGGTGAGCACAGAATGGCTTCTGTTCCACAGAACGGACGCTGCTGCCCATCCCTCTGGCTTAGAGTCCCTTATGACCACTATCAATAATCAATCGAATCCAAAATCTGTAGGTTTCGGCTTCTGGACATGATTTGTTTTTTTTGTTAAAGTGATCTTATCCAAGTACTCAAACCCAAATCCAAAGATTTTGGATCAGATTGTTTATTAATATCGGCCATTAGGCACCTTCTAGAACACCCACGTGAGGAGATGGAGTGGTGCTATATTCTTAATTTATTCATATACAATTTTCGTTCGGCATTCAGGCTGGAATACTCGGCGTAAACACGTCAATATTTTTATTAATTTATTTTTACAGGCGTTTTCAGCCAATTCTCGTTATTAATTTACGCTATGATTGAAAGTTAACCGAACTGCTATTAAATTATGTATTGACAATAAAAATGGTATTCCTCTTATAGCACCTACGGTCGGATTTCATCAGTATGATCGCAATATCAGTTCAATGTCAATTTTGACGTTTATTTAATGACAATTGTAGTACTTGTGTCAATTCAAAATGATGCCCTGATCTATACTAATAATTTTTATTTTCTGTACGTAATTGGTAGAATAGTAACTATTAATGTCGGTGGAGTTTTCCGGAACGGTTGAAAGCGATTATAATGGTTCTTTTCACATTTAATATAAAAATACGCATAAAAATTGTTGTACAAGTAACAACATTGATCGAACTAAAATAGAGCCCTGGCTTATTATTAGGAATAATCGAATAGTTCACGATTATATTTTCATGTTGTATTGATCTTTGCATGAAATATTACATTCTTGAAGTATTGGTTTAAAGTAAGAATGTAATGTAATATATGTCAGTGATCAATATGAGCTTCTACAATACCAACATCGTTTACAAAAAGTTATATCCAAATAACAACTACTGTTAAGCAAAACGAAATGCTGTTGCAAGGTTTCGATCTTCAGAGCTATTATAAGATAATTGTGCTAAATAAATGTTGTAGAACTTGTAGTCTCAGTTCATTAAAAGTTACAAGAAAGAAATGATTCCAATACTTATACGAGGAGGGATCAAAAAGTAGTGAGAATGAGATAGAATATAATGACTATTGATAACTTAATAATTTATTTTTCTACATAGTTTCCGAGTCTCTCTACACACCGAGTCCAGAGCTTTTCCAAGGCTTTAATCCCTTACAAAAAAAAAATTGTCTTGGTCCTGCAAAAAGCTCTCCACGGCATCCATCACCTCGGTATCGTCTTCGTACCTGTTTCCCCTTAAGAATTTTTCCAATTTGAGGAACATATAAAAATCGCTAGCAGCCAGATCTGTTGAATAAGGGGGGTGGTCAACCAATTCGAAGCCAGCTTGCTGAATGGCAGCTATCGCAACTGCCGACCTGTGCGCGGGTGCGTTGTCGTGATGAAACAGCACGCCCCTTCGAAGTTTCCCTCTCCTTTTCTCTTTGGTGGCATTCCTGAACTTGGGAATTAAAGCTGCATAATATTGGCCTACAATAGTGGTTCCACGCTTCAGGTAATCAGTCAAAATATTGAGGCCATAACCTTGTCAACCGATGCCACGACACGAAACTTCTTCGTGGTCGGTGATGATGGCCGTTTCCATTGCGAAGATTGCTGTTTTGTCTCGGGATCAAAATGATGGACCCATGTTTCGTCCATTGTTACGAAACGAGACAAAAAGTTTTCAGAATCTTTTTGAAACTTGTCCAACAATATCTTCGAAATGTCAAGTCGATTTTGTTTCTGACTGTCGGTTAACATTCTCGGCACCCATCTTGCGGAGACTTATCTCAAATTCAAAGATTGTTTCAATATGGATTGAATACTTCCACATGAAATGCCCGTTTCTTGAATTAATAAATTAATAATATTGGATGGTAACTCGTCGATCGCTCAGTACAATTTTCTCGACTTTCGCAACATTTTCTTGGGTGACTGACGTAGATGGACGGCCGCAATGATGTTCGCCTTCCGTGCTCGTTCTCCCTACTCGAAATTGAGAAGCCCACCTTGCGACAGTGGAATACGGCGGAGCAGACTCTCCTAATGTTGCCTCCAAATCGCAATGAATCTCTTGCGTCTTTAACTTTTTTAAACAGAGGTATTTAATAACGGCTCGCACTTCGTTTTTCTCCATTTTCGAGAACACGTTCCGACACGAAGCAAACAAATGACTACATTCAGATAAAAACAAAAGAGAATCGAAGATTTTTTTCTTTATTAATATTACAAATATGTATCTAGCTATGCCTTTTTTTATTGATGTCCAGTGGAAATTTTACATGGAACTTCCTTCACCCCGAGGAAGGGTGAAGGGGTATGCCGGACTCCTACCGGCTAAAACCACTGGAGCGGTCATCTTCGGCACCGAAGGGGGGCTCCAGGTCCTCGTAAGATCACACTAGAGCCGGATACAGGGCTAAGACTACCACCACTCTGACCACCCCATGTCATCCCATGGGTGTCTTAAAAGGCGACTATGGGATTACCCGGAGGATGGGTAGCATTTTATAACTTAACTGCGATAGCCAACCCGACTGCCAAGCGTGGCAATTATGGCGAAACCCCCCAGTGAGCACACAACACAAACCTTAACCGGTCATTATGGCAATGCTCGGAGAGGCTTCTGTCCAGTAGTGGACGATTTTCGCCTGAAATGATGAATGGCATCTGCCTTTTAATCTCAACGCTATTAATCTCCCGAAGCCTCTATAAATTCCTTATTTTTCTATTCATCACCCTTATTTTCTTTCATAAACTTATTTTCCCGCTTTTGTTTTCACAATAGTATGTTTATCTCCTAAATCCGCATCAATCTATCTATCCACTGTGAAAGCTCCCCAGACCAAGTACCGGGAGTACCATAATTTAAACCTGCTCTGTGACACGTAATCTTTTTATTGCTTTTTCCTATGTTTTCCTATTTCCATTTTTTACTTATATGTTTATTATTTTTGTATCGCTGCGGAGGCTGGATTTGCGTCAGCCTTGTCAATGTGGTTTCATGTTACACGATTTGTTTCGACAATAATCCACAAACTTCCGAGAGCATTTGTATTGATTATTACATACTGATCAATCACTATGATCGACAGTTTCATGGCAATCTAGTACTCATTCCGAAGCTTCGGACTATATTAAGATCACACACATTAAGAATTGACAACTGACAGATTTGTTGTGCCGTTTTGGACTGTTTGAGAACATGAAATGGATTGAGAATGTTTACATTCTACCGCAAAACAACACGCCCGCGTGACTCATGGGGACGTCGCCGGGTTCCAACTTCATACGTAATTAAAGTATCATGAAATCAAAGAAAATCCTTTATATTATAAAATTATTGGTAGCCACAACACGGCCGTACTGACTCTTTACACGTCCTCGTGTGTACTTCTAAACAACGGAAACAGATGACCAACTTGTCTTTATATAAAATATAAGAATGATTTTAAACCCAACAATAGATCGGTTTTACAATAACTCTCTCGTCTATATTCATTTGAAGTGTAACAACATTGACTTTATGATTGTGCTCTAACTTTAGTGGCACACAGCCTTAGGTCACAGTATACAGCCTCAAGTCACGCCACACAGCCTCAAGTATGCCACACAGCCTCAAGTCACGGCACACAGCTCCAAGTCATGGCAAGCCCCAAGTCATGGCACACGGGCCCCAGTCACGTTCAGGTGACTAATATAGTAATTAATAAGACCAAGGTCCCCACCACTAACCTTCTCATCACGCCCTGAATAACAACGTACGCAGTAGCACCTGCGTTAGGTGGATGCAGATTGACCAAATAGACAAGAATCACTATTATGTCTGTTGAGGTTCCTTCACCTTCAGAAATATTATCTACACTAGTACACCTACCTTTGTTGCTTACCTTTCCAAGTTGCTATTTTACGGATATAATCATGTGCGTACTCGTAACTACGATTGCCTTTCAATTACTTTAAAAGATAACGGTCACCATCAAGCAATTCGATAACTTTGAAAGAACCTCCAAACTTTGGGTTAGTTTTGGTTTGATTAAGCTCTTCAGTTTTAATTAAACCCAGATCACTAAGCCACTTTACAAGCTATGCTTAAGTACAATCATAACGGGACTTATCACAAGAAGATTTTTTTTCAATATTCAGGGCCGCTTGTCCTTCAAAGTCAGGTCGACAATATGCACATGCCTCTGTTTTACTCTAGTCATAAGGGAATGATTAATGAGCCATGTACCAACGTTGTTTGTATTAACTATGAATTGTAACACAACTAAGTTTTCGCAACCTCACGAGTAAGCGCCTCTAACGCCATGCCTCTCATAGCCGAACAGTAAAAGTAAACATAAAACATTCTAAAGGTGGGATTCAGAAACGAGTCTAAGCGTGAACTTACGCTTCCATATGTCAAAATGCACTACTTACGCTCATAATATTGACAGATGGAAGCGTGAACTTAGCTTAGACTCGTTTCTGAATTTCACCCTAAGTTCAAATAAGCCATTTACGGGCACTTATGAAACCTCAGAATTTAAGTCGTACCATTCCAATTGGTTGGTCCTATGGAGAAGAGCCGGCAAGAAATTCCTTAGGCATTTTTTTA
The DNA here is from genome assembly GCA_947459985.1 of Diloba caeruleocephala. NCBI lineage: Eukaryota > Metazoa > Arthropoda > Insecta > Lepidoptera > Noctuidae > Diloba > Diloba caeruleocephala. The sequence goes on along the minus strand of OX381627.1, from coordinate 4,058,526 downwards.
AAATAATTCATTAAGATATTTTAGGAAATTATTATGGTAAAGGTTTTTATGAATAAGATGTGTAACGAAGGAACATACTAATATATAACACATTTGCTATGGCAATTACAGGCTGACCAGTCCCGACAGACGGCATACGCATATCCATCAAGTTGATCGCCGGTGTTCATCACACACTCATTACACGCTACGGTTTTAATAGACCACGACCTAGCCAGATTTAAATGCGCAAACATGAGTTGTCCCAAGATACATTGATTTCTGCAGGGCTAAAACTACGTAATAACTACTGATACGGTCAAACTCACTACGGTCTGTAGAGTCCTTACACAAGTTTCTACTAACTTAAGCTTACTCATCATTATTGTGAACATTAATTTCAACTGGTACAGTCAGCGATATAAGTCGTTTACCATTTTCTATTTTAAAATCAGTGTTACTCTTTTTTTTTCTGACGTTGGTGAAGTGTTGAAACCAGATAATAGTAAATTATTTAAATATTGTTTTGATTAAAAAAAAACTATGCATATGATGAAAAACAAGAGAGAGCACGTTATTTGAAAAATTTAAAACGCACATGACTTACTGGCAGTTTTCTTTGCCTATCAGGAGTGGCGTCATTATTAAGCTCCATATAATCAAAACACATTCTATCGGCCCCGTATACGTTTCACTAACAAAGCTGGATTGGCAAAAGGCCATTGTAATTAGTAACTAGGTTTTTAATTTCTAATCATATTTGTTTGCGACAATGTTGACATTCTTCCAAAAAACCTAAACCTAAGGACGATTGCGATTAACTTTTCTAATCTCACACTAGTTTTTACGCGGGTAGTTGGAAAATCAAACGGTGTTAAAGCAATCAAAATTATTCATAATTACACGCACCACAGACGAGTTACACGCGCTTACAGTCCTATTTCTTTTCAAAGTAAACTCAGTTACAGTCATTGTCGTTAATCTTCTATTTGATGTCTCGCAGCCGTTGTTAGGCACTGCACTGTTCGTCCTCTTAAAACACTTTATTTAAAAGCATTACTACTATCAACACTCCCATATTTGGGACTAGCCCAAATGTCAAACCTGTCATTTTTGGCTCCGTAATAGAATCTACGAGTAATTCGTTTAGCCAATAAAATAAGCGAATCGTAAAAACCTCGTAAAAATATAGTCGTAAACGTCTGCCTACAGGCATCACTATTATTGTAATTAAGTTGAAACTAACAGCTTCTTCCATAGTTCTAACATCGGGATAGTTTGGCGGACTTTGATTAAGAGCTATGACTTCATTTTACTAAAATGTTGACTACTTAGAAACAACTAGGCATACCGTTTTAGCTTTGTTTTTATTTATCTCTAAAAATGGTTTGCTTTGCTAATTATTATGCGGGATCCTCTCGATAAAAAATATAAATCAATTTGTAATATGCATACTCGTATGTGATGGTTTTGACGTATGATTTAGACGAGTAAGGATTTAATTTAAATAGAAGAAAGAAAGAAATCTGATTTATTGCCACAGAAAACAACTTGCATTGAATACGCTAAACCTAAAATATTAAGATCGAAGTACCTGTATATTAAGTTCTGTAGGTACTATAATACAATAATATATATATACTACTGTAATATATTTACTAAAATAGGATATAAAAACAATCATAGATTAAACAAATTTATTAAAATTAAATAAATTGAAAAAAAAAAACCAAATAAAATATGTTCTACCATAAAATTCTTTGACAAAATTACAAAATACCTACACTAATGTACCGGATCGTATATTGTGTCTGGCGGCACACACGTTTCGTGTGGTCGCGTAATCAAAATAATGTATTCAGTAATAACTTAGGTCCTAGCAGATACTTATACAGGTCATATTGAAACAACGGAGGGGATTTCGCTCCATGAATAACTCTTAGAAAGAAATAACGAAAAAATTCAGGGCCAGGTGTGTTAAATAAAATAAAGAAATTGTACGTTGTTTTAAAAATCTGTGTTTTCAAATTATTTGCTATTTAGCTGAAAATATTTAAGCCACACGTCCCTATCGTCAACATAGTCTTTGATTTATAAGAGACCGTATTGTTAAAATTGTTTTAATGCGTGTTTTAAACTTTAAAGTCGAAGTCAAAAGTTTTTTATTCATGTAAACTATTTGTTGGCACTTAGGAATAGTCAGAATTTAAATAGTTGCCCGGTTCCAAGTCGTTGGTCCTATGGAGAAGAACCGGCAAGAAACTCCATGGATATACTTTTATGAAATATGATGTATTATAGTCTTGATACTAAACACAATATAATCGTGAAAAAAGAAGCTATGTGAGGATCATCATGACAATGTGGGGGATAAATACTACATATTTGTGATTCCCATAAGTAAGATCAGTAATTTATTTTTGTAACTTGTTATAGATTTCTTTATCGCTTACAAATCTGTCCATCCCAAGGTTGTCTGGCAGAAATCGCCGTGTGCGATAAGACCGCCCTTTGTACATGTCTTTTTCTAAATTGGATCTTATTTTCGTTATTTTTGGTGTACAATAAAGAGTACTGTATTGTATTATTGTATAGAATCGGACACAATTCCTATGAAATATTTGTCTTATAAAGACCGATATCTATGTAAAGGTAGCATGTCTGCATCTATTTTATGTCTATTTGCATTAATCTTTTTGTTATGATTGTCGCTTTTTACATTAAACGAATTGAAGTTTTTACGCATATACATCATATTGGCGATTAATATAAAGTGATTCATACTTTATATAGACTACTTTAAACAAATCTCTAAGCATCTCGTTCGGGCTCATGTCGTCAAGTCGTGATACCATTTAATTAAAGGCTCGGTGCCTTTCATTTAAAGCAGCCTATTTTAGCGGTAATATCTGTTGTCGCCGATATTCTGCCGCAACCCATTAGTGTTTTAACCTTAATACTGTGTTCTGGTTTGAAGGGTAGCTAACTCGTAGTTAATGAAATAACTGGGCACAAGAGACTAAATAACGAATGTTTCGAGACGGCGAGCACAGTGAGGTGCACGCACGTAGTTCTGGGTAGTATTACAATTGTTATGGACAGGCGTGACTAACTAACTCGAGATGTGGCGCCATCGCCTATGGTTGCAGTTCGCGACCAAGCGCGTCGTCAAGGCCATCCTGCCCTTCGGAGCCTGGCTCAGAAGGAGCGAGCGCGTCACCTACCGTCTGACGCAGGTATTCACCGGTCACGATTGCTTCGGTGCGTACCTGCACAGAATAGGACGCGAGGTTACGAAATAGTGCCACCATTGTGGAAGCAACCCGGATACCGCACAGGACACGCTCGAGGAGTGCCCTGCGTGGGCAGCCGAGCGGCGCATCCTGGTCGATCGGATTGGGCAAGATCTCTCTCTGCCGGCAGTAGTGTTGACTATATTGGCAGAGCATGAAAATTGGAGTGTAGTGGTCTCCTTCTGCGAGAGCGTCATGCTCCAGAAGGAGACTTCAGAGCGGGATCGGGAGAGGGCCGATCCCGCACGGAGAAGGACGAGACGGTGCCGGGGCAACAACCGTCCCGGCTCCCAAGTCACACCTGAGCCCCCTGCCGTCACTACACGGTGGGGGGCCTCGGGGGTCGCGGGTGCGCAGATTGGGGAGTCTGCGTACTCACACCGAGCGACTTCCGGGAAGACGACTGTGCGCACGTGGCCACGTGCCGCCGTGTGCGCAGCACAGCGCAAAGCGAGGCTTGGGGGGATCCTTTACAATCCTCCCCGAGAAGTGCCTGGGGGGCGACCTTTTGACAGTCGCCTTCTCTCTGCTAGAGGGGGTGACCGCTTTACAGTCATCGCCTCCGTGATGTGCCTAAAGGCGTGGCACCAAAGGGCGGCTCTAGTGTAATCTTACAAGGACCTGGACCCCATTCGGTGCCGAAGATCACCGCTCCAGTGGTTTTAGCCGATAGAAGTCCGGCGGCATACCCCATCGCCCTTCCCCGGGGTGAAGGAAGTTCCATGTAGAACTTCCACTGGACACCAATAAAAAGAAGGTATGACTAACTAGGTTGAATGAAGGACTCGTCTCATCACTGGGTTGTGAATGAAATATATATTTTTTAAACAATAATTATGTTGCAATTTATGACAGATATTATTTCTACTTTTTAAACAGTTTTTTTTTTAATAAGACACTGCAAAGAGTCTGTATAGTTATTCTGACGGGCAAAGAGTACTATAATGTAATACAAACCATTTCTTTCAGTCGTTTTAAAAGAAAAAACATCTCTACGTAACTCGGTTTCAGTGGTCCTAAGTTGAAATTCTATAAACGCATTACGAAAACTTAGGAACGGTCGTGCACATTATATTTATCTATTCATATTAAGACCACACGATAAATTCTCACTAAAACGTCTTTGTAATCCAGTCAACACAATGGAATTACCCAAAATGATCTATAAGCACTCGCGGAATTTAGCCCATCAATTTTACTAAAAGAAACCCCATCAATTACCACAGCTTCTCATTCGTGTAAATAACTGAATTGTTTTTCGGCTTTCACTCAATATCGGGTCGACCAATGACACAGAGAAAATCTGATCTGATTTTACGTAGAACTTATTCAATATTTAATATTTTCTACCGTCGCATTTTTTACGTAGATAACTCTATTTCAATACTTGTATCTTCATTTTCTTTCTTTCTCTTTCTTTCTTTCTTTCAAACTCGTTGAGGTGAATGATTGTATTATTTTGAAATTGCATGTTTTATATCATCATCATCATCATTTCGGCCAAATGAAGTCCACTGCTGGACACAGGCCTCCCCCAAAGATCACCACAACGACCGATATGGATGTGTTGTGTGCTCACTGGGGGGTCTTGCCATAATCGCCACGCTTGGCAGACGGGTTGGCGATCGCAGTTGAGTTGTTAATGTACTCGAAGGACGCTGCTGCCCATCCTCCGGTTAATCCCATAGTCGACTTTTACGACACCCACGGGATGAAATGGGGTGGTGGCATTCTGAGCCGGCACCACACGCCAATGTTTTATATATTTTTTAATAATTTTAACACAAACAATTCCGATTTCAAAAACCCAACACGATTTTTTATCGTGTAGGGTTTTTGACACATGATTTCCGTAAAGAAAATAGTGCGTGACAGTTTATTAATGTGTTGGCGGATGGCACCTTTTGACGCGTCTAAATGTAAAAGTAAAGACGGAAACATGTCCAGTAAAGGTTATCCGCTTCTTATCGCTAACTGAACTAGAATTATATAGTTGGTTCACCATATCGGCCATATAATGTCCAATACTGAACAAAGGCCTCCCCCATAGATACCACAATTGTGTCATCATTTTGGGCGGTATTTGCCAATACACACCACGCTTGGCAGGCGGACTGGTGAGCGCAGTTTGGCCACCGCTTCACAGAAGGGACGCTGCTGCCCATCCCTCTGGTTTAGATTCCCTTAGTCGCCTTTTACGACATTCACGGGAGGAGATGGAGTGGTGCTATATTCTTAATCCGGGCGCCACATTGATCATGTAGTTGCTTAAAGGCTGCTTGTTGTCGCTAACTGAACTAGAATTATGTAGTTGGTTCGTCATATCGGCTATACAATGTCCACTTCTGAACAAAAGCCTCCCCCATAGATTTCCACAACTGTGTCATCATATTGGGGGGAATTTGCCAGTATTCACCACGCTTGGTAGGCGGGTTGGTGAGTTCAGAATGATACTGTTCCACAGAAGGAACGCTGCTGCCCATTCCTTTGGTTTGGACTCCCTTAGTCGCCATTTATGACCTCCACTGTAGGAGATGGAGTGGTGCTATATTCTTAATCCGGACACCAGACGCATAATGTAGTTGATTAACGGCTGAAATTAATAATCAGTCTGACCCAAAATCTTAAGATTTCGGATTAAAGATTTTGTGTTTTTTGCGTTAAATGTGATCCTAAAACAAAAACATGAATTTCAAAATCTTAAATTTAAATATTTAGGATTACATTAATTTAGGCCGTTAGAAAACAAAGTTTATTCAGTAAATAGGTCGTAATAGATAGTTTTACATGTCATATTAAAACGACAGCGGATATTTCGCTACATGACAACCTCTGACATGAAATGCCGAAAGAAACTCTGGGTTCATTTTCTTTGAACTTAGTATACACGCACCCATCGACCCATAAATGTCCACTGCTGAAAACGGGCCTCCCAATGATCAGACAGGGGATATTGCCATAATCATCACGCTGGCAGGCGGATGGGTTATCACGATATGTTGTTATTGGCACATGGAAGGACAGTGCTGTTTATCCTCTTGATAACAACACTTTTACGATAGCTATGGGTAGAGAGGGACGGTCTATTATTTGCCGGGAACCACATGGAATATGCATTATCTATTACATTACAATGTTATATACATTATTTCTGTTAGATCCTGGTCGATTCGATTGAGCAAGATCTCTCTCTGCTGGCAGTAGTTTCGACTATGCTGGCAGAAAATGAAAATTCCTGAAAATCCTATGGAGTATCATGCTCCAGAAGGAGATCGCAGAGTGGTATCGGGAAAGAGCTTCGCATGAAGAAGATGGAAACGGCGCAACAATCATCTCAATGCCCATGTCCAACACGCCTGAGTTCCATTTCGCAAAGATTCGGGAATCGCCGTGGTCGTACCGAGTGACCCCTCCGGAAAGACGGAGTACACAGCACAGCGCACAGCATTTTTAATCCCCAAGATTTGCCTGAGAAACTGGCTTTTTACAGTCGCCTCCCCACCACTACAGTCGGTGACAGCTTGACAGTCATCCTCTCCAAGAAGTGTCTAAATGCATGATACCAATGGGGTAGCTCTAGTGTATTGTATCGAAGACCTGGAGCCTCGCTTCAGGGCCGAAGATGGCCGCTCCAGTGGTTTTAGCTGATAGGAGACCGACATGCCCCTCCGACCCTCCCTGGGGCGGAGCAAGTACTTACATGAATTATTTCCACCAGGTAAAATGTAAAACAAAGGTAACTGATTAGCCATGGTAGCCCCAGCTGATAGTAATCGTTTAGCATTGCTCTACTATCTGCGTTTTGTATTATACCGGTTTCTTAACCTTTATAACTTATATAATATTATATAGGCTAATAAAGCTGTTATAACTACGACTCGTACATTTATTTATGATTATAAATCCTATCCGTTAGTAGCCTGAGTCACTTTAACAGAAACAGTTGGACAGTACTAAGAAAAAAGTATTGAGACACTCAACGATTACTTTTTCATGTAAAACATACTATACAACTGACCAAAAAGCTGTACCAAAAATATCACGAGATTTCTTCTGTCTCAAAACTAATTAGGAAAATAAATTAGCTAAACAATCTATTATAAATATAGTACAGAAATAAGATCATCAAAAGCATGCGTTATAATAATATTTATAACTGAGCATCGCTGATGAAACTGAAAGAGATGAGGTAGATTTACGAGGCATCAACGATAGTTTGTTTACCTCTAAATTGGACGTAAAATTCCGCCATGTTTATATTGAAGACGCGTTAAGGGCAAAAGCACACACCATTCTTTTAAAAACAGGCGATTTTTTTTTGTACTTTGCCCCACACTGTGATTTCTCCTGTGTCGTGGGTGCGTTTACAGACATGAATTTCTGACGGTTCTGGGTGTATGTGACCCAGAACCGGAAGATCATACAAATATTTGTTCCGTGCGGGAATCGAGCCCACAACACGCAGCAGCCGACTATATCAGCCACAGCACCAACCGTGCCGTCGATTCGATCGCTGTCCTGAAACTCGACACTGCGATTTAACTCTTAAATCTGCAATGTTACAAAAGCTAGATCCAGTGACTGTACTTTTCACTTCATACGTAAGTGGGACTCAAACATCATCAATAACGAGCTATGTTCAATACAACAGCCACTAGCCAGCGTCAGTATGTGCTACTACCCCACTCGCTCTTATTCTTGCTTTACCTCTCATCAGCATCAATAGAATCGCTAAAATGCGCGATTTTGATCATCATCATCGTCATATCAGCCAAAGAACATCCACTGCTGAAGAAAGGCCTCCCCCAAAGAGTTCCATAGTTGTGTCGTCATTCAGGGGCGAAATTGCCAGTACTCACCACGCTTGGCAGGCAGGTTGTTGAGCGCAGTATTGCTACTGTTCCATTAAAGGGACGCTGCTGCCCACCCTTTTGGTTAAAATTCTTAGTCGCCTTTTACAACGTCCACAGAAAGAGATAGAGTGGTGCTATATTTTTAATCCGGACACCACACGGAATGACGCAGCAAGTCGTCAAAACGCGATGCAGCATCGATGCAGATGCAAAGTCGATGATTGCCGAAGCTAAAAGTATCGTGTGTGCTTTGGCCCTAATAATATAATGGTGGACATGAGGTTCTGAAGTATAAATTGTGGCAGAAGATTTATTAATTAATTCTGAGAAGTAATGGTATTATGAATTGGAAAGATTTATACTGATTTAAATTTCGTGATAGGGTTTTTGATTGATTGATGTTAGATATAAACTTAAATAAGAACATGTAGCAATTGCAATACAATTACAGTTAAATTGTGCTGATTAAAGACAGCGATGCTTTGTTTAAGAAAGCGGCATCTTGTTTATTTAAGCATGTCACTGTTGTAGCAAATCCATTTGCAGAAACTTTGTAACAGTTAATTTGTTTGAATACACGTTTCCATTGTTGTCTTAATATAAGCAATTTAAGTCAATCCTGTTCTGGCTCTATCTTAAAAAGGCCTGTCCAGACATTGCTCTACTTAATTCTCATATTCTTCTGCAAATTGCAGGACTGCAAAAGAGACGTTGACCTTTAAGTTTATTTCGGTTGTTTAAAATACAACCGTTAAATATTATTTCTCAATATATTAAAGATAAACATAATTTTGATTAGGCTAGCTAACGAAGTGACGTGAAGGTCAGCACTAACCCTAATATAATTTTTATTCCAAACGTTGTATAAATGTTTTCGGAAAGCAATAAATATATTAACACTGCAAAGGGAAATAGTGAAGAAAAACAGTTTGGTAATAAATCGTGTAAATGGGATAGAGATAAATGCCACCTGTCGTGTTAGACGTGAACTTTTAGACTAAATTTAAAAGCATATCAATGCCGTAGTGGCCAGTGAGTTCTTTGCTTTGCAAAAATATGTACATGGCAAATAACCTCTATGTTTTGTGCTTGATGTTGATCCCAGCATCTATTTTGATTCCCCTCTCCCCCTTCTTAAAATATCAACTGTGAGCTGGATGCCAGCTGTAGTGATAATCACTACTCTTGGACGATTATTCATTGTTGTGGTCGGGACGCTTTTATACAACTGCAGCGTTGTCTTTCTTTTATGGAATAAAGAATACTGGCGCAAGAGAATAGGCAGCCTATCGTTAACCACATTCTGTCATAAGCTTCTATAAAGAGAGGCTGTTATTTCTCTCTCTAACCCGTTAGAGCACAAAGTTTATTATATACTTATCATGACTTAACGTGACGTGAAATACGCATTACAATAATAACATTCCTTTTGTGGAAATTCTACATGAACTTTCCCCATGGCGGGGAAGGACGGAGGGGCATACCGGTCTCCTACCGGCTAAAACCACTGGGGCGGTCATCATCGGCACCAGCGGGTGGCTCCAGGTCCTCGTATGATCACACTGTGCGTGACCACATGCGCGCCACCGTCTTCTCGTGGATCGATCGATGTGGGCACGCAGATTCCCCAATCCCCGAGATCCCAGAGACCCCACGCCTATAATAACATTCCTAGTTTTTGAAAATGTTCATCTTGTTCTGGCGCATCTGTTTTGGTGCATCACTGCAATTGAAGGGTTTCCATTAATTATTATCAGTACAATTTAGTAATTGTACCAGTAGTATCCTGTAACAATGAAAATAAAATCCAGAATAAATTGACACTATTCCCAACCATCCACATTTAATAAAAAAGGTCTTTGTACGATTCCAATAATTTTATCTGAGAGATTATTTTGCCGAAAGCGTTTCATTTAATTAGGCTTACCTTATCTAATAGATAAATTGAAGTACATACAGCTTTTGATTGTAATTGGCCAATAGCTTTATCTAGATGTGTTTTATGAGTAATTATGCAGATAGGGACGGTAATAAATTTCATGGCTGCGTTAATTTTTAAGGTCATTAGAAGGTGCTATTTAGTTTTAAGAGATGCACTGATATTTTACCTTCAAATTCCTTGAATCTTTATTTCAGTATCTGCTTTTTTATGAAAATCAAAGGAATTATTCTCACGTATAATTTAACGGCAGATTTAATCATTATACATGTTTGAAAATAGCTACAAAAATATTTTTTAACGGATTAGCAGGCCAATTTCCTTCTTAACGTCGGCAGAAATGTCTTCTTTTAATCAGGCTTTTGTATATGTGACCAATAACTTGGAACTGCAACTATTTAAATTCATTAGTCTGTAAGTGGCTTATATGAATGAATATATTTTAATTTGATTTGGACTAAAATTGTAACTCCGGAGAATAAATCTGTTGCATACTAACAGCGAACCGGCTGCCAGGTCACTTATTCAATTACATACGTTTCGTTACGTGTTATATTGAAGGAATGAACAAATGTATATTTGATTTTGTTAAACACTTAATCCATTTATTTCGTTATCATTGCGCAGAATTTAGATATACATAGAATTTATTATAATATATAATATATACATATGTATTACTCTTGAAAACTAACCGCAAAGTGGCTAATCATTGAAACTATCATGACATAGAAATACCTTATGTTAAACGCCTTCGCCTTAAAACCTACTTGCCTGTGAACTAATAGAAAGATTACCTACGTAAAAAGTTTCAAATAAACCTGTTCAGTGACTTGTGTATAGCATAAGTGAATAAAAATATCCAAATCTATTACTCTGTGATGTATGCTTTTAAGTTATTTACGCTTGTTGGATTTCATATCTATTAACGTGTGTCCAACCTTAAAAGCTTCTTAGAATTTGAAAATTAACAAAACAGAAAGGAACACGTTATCTAATACATGACAAGCTATAATGTTATTATCAAAATTCCAGGGCTTTTCATTTGTTTACGGGTGTAAAAATAGATAGTTCCAACTCTGCGAGTGTTTGAATAGGTGAATGAGGTATTGGGTAAATCGCTTGATAAAGAGCTATAAAAAGGCGGCTACAGTTTTTTCAGCATAGTTCCATACAGGATGTCTAGTAAATAACACGACATACTGCAGAGGGTGAGAGCTTGGGTCAATGCCTACCAAAAAAACACAATATATGTTCAGCAAAATCTTACGGATTTACAGTAGTACAAAATTCTCTAAGATATCAAAAAATCTCTACCTTGACATAGATTTTTTAAAAATCTCGAAATGAAAAATTCCTTTTCTAGTTTTTTTTACCTCAAATTATTTGTAAATAGTTTCTTTACTCATTGATAAGTCTTTATTGTATTAAAAACTAAAATGATTCCAAGAAATACAATTTTTATTTAAATTTTCACAGTACAATTTTCTTATCGCTTTGTATTCGCTAACTTTGTACTACTGTAAATCCGTGAGATTTTGCTGAACATATATTGTGTCTTTTTGGTAGGTATTGACCCAAGCTCTCACCCCCTGCAGTATGTCGTGCTATTTACTGGACACCCTATATGTCATTCTGTACAGAAACTAACACGATACTCCACAGTAAGCGATGCAAAAATATTTTATTTAACAATGGACATTAGTAGAATAAAAACGTTGTTATCAACGTTGTTTAAAGAAAATTTTGGGTAGGAAACAAAAAAAATATGATATCGAAAGTACACCCCTCGAACGCTTCTTTAATAGATGAAATAAGTTTTTTCATTGTTAAAAAAACGGCTGATTTGTTTTTAGTAATTGAGACTGTCAGTTTTGAGTTATATTTAATTATCAACGAACGTGACGTTTTACAGTAGTGAAATTGAAAGGCTTCCACAGAATTAGAATTAGAAGCGGAAGCAAATAAAATAATAGTTCAATTGATTCATTGAGATCGTGTTCACATACATACCGACTGACGTCCAAGAAAATATTTTTTCAAGCTACTATTTTTTATAAAAATCTAAATAAAATGTGTATAATATACGTACGTACATATATTTAATATTATATACGTGTGGTGCCGGCTACGAATAGCACCAACCCATCTCATCCCGTGGGTGTCGTAAAAGACGACTAAGATTACTATTATTTTGAATTAGCCAACCCGCCTGCCAAGCGTGGTGCATCAATTCCCATGTGCGCAGCGCAGCACACTCTGAAGGTTCGGGGGCTCCTTTGCAATCTTCCTCACGATGTCCCTGAGCCGGTGGTCTTTTTACAGTCACCTCCCTACCGTTAGAGGGTTTGACCGCTGAGTTGTGCTTAAAGGCGTGGCACCAATGGGCGACTCTAGTGTGATTGCATCGAGGATCTGGTGCCCCCTATGGTACCGAAATTGACCGCTCCGGCGGCGATTTAGTCGGTAGGAGTCAGGCATGCCTCTCTGTCCTTCTTCGGGGCGGAGGAAGTACATGGTATATTTCCACTGTGTAAAATAAAAAAGGAACATTATGTATGAACTCAGCTAACTGATCCGTTATGTCATCAACATCTTATCAGCCATAAAAACATCCATTGCTGAGCAAAGTCCTCTATATAATAGTCGTCATTTTGGGGGGAATTTGCCAGTATTCACCACGCTTGGCGAGTTGGTGAGGACATAATAGTTGCTGTTACACAAAAGGGACGCTGCTGCCTATCCCTCTGGTTAGAGTCCATTAGTCGCCTTTAACGACATCACTGGAGAAGATGAAGTGGTGCCATATTCTTAAAAGGAAATAGTACAGACGCGCCCACTGTCTTTATCCTACAACAGAAAATAATAGAACAAATCAACACTTGTAAACTCTATTTCCAAAAACTCAAAATTTTAACGCTACCATGCATCTATATCTTAGAAATACGTAAGTTTGTCCGTAAATACCCTATATTCTATAATAAACGTGAAAACATGCAAACCAAAATTATACTTCGACACAAAAATAGATTAAATCTACCAACTTCTCAACTAGCTATGCACTCCTCGGGTCCCTTGGTGATGTCTATAAAAATATATAACTAGCTACCAAATGTCATAAAAACTGAAAACAAATTTAATATTTTTGTATTTAAATTTAAAAAAATAGTTGCCGTGTGGTGCCGGCTCAGAATGCCACCACCCCATCTCCTCCCATGGGTGTCGTAAAAGTCGACTAAGGGATTAGCCGAAGGATGGGCAGCAGCGTCCTTCCGAGTAAATTAACAACTCAACTGCGATCGCCAACCCGCCTGCCAAGCGTGGCGATTATGGCAAAACCCCCCAATGAGCCCACAACACATCCATATCGGTGGTTATGGTGATCTTTGGGGGAGGCCTGTGTCCAGCAGTGGACTTCATTCGGCCGAAATGATGATGATGATGAGTTGCTTAGCAAAAGCTACTGTAGCGTAAAAGAATTCATAGACGATACATTTTAATTTCGATTTATTACTACTCGTAATACTCTTACTCTCTCCTAATTAACGATGCTGTGCCCAACAGGGTCCATAATTGGTCTATAGATATAAACCTACCATCTGTTTCTTTTAATAATTTACTTATGGAATGCAACAAAGAATTGAGATGAAAAAAAAATCTGTCCCACACGGATAAGTTATTATGTAATCTATATCATCATTTCGGCTCAATGAAGTCCACTGCTGGACACAGGCCTCCCCCAAAGATCACCACAACGACCGATATGGGTGTGTTGTGGGCACATTGGGGGGTTTTGCCATAATCGCCACGCTTGGCAGGCGGGTTGGCGATCGCAGTTGAGTTGGTAATATACTCCAAGGACGCTGCTACCCATCCTTTGGCTATACCCTTAGTCGACTTTTACGATACCCACGGAAGGAGATGAGGTGGTGGTATTCTCAGCCGGCACCACACAGCAAATCTATATGAAATAATCAAATACAAATGCCAGAATTTTCTAGAAACAACATTCATTTCAATAAGTAGAGACAACTTTACTTAAAGCCTATTAGGGAGTATAAGTTGACCGTAATGCATGTTGAAAACAATGTTAGACAACAACTTACAACAGTATTTAAAGGGATCTCTAGGGTGACTTTTGCATATCATTGCAAATAAAAGAATCGTAGTTAATGACAAAATCTTGTAGTTACAGGCTAGAAGCCATATTCTAATACTAAATGAGTCACGAGACTAACGGCCGAATACGCCATTTAACGTTAAGTCCCCACTGTAACTGTTCGAGAAACCTGTTTTTTAAATCGAATTGTATAAGCGGAGATTTAACGTTAAATAGCGTTTGAATATTCGGTCGTAAGAGATATAAAACAAAATAAGCTCTTATGTAAGTAAAATATCACCAAAAAATACGTAGACTCAAAAGTGGTGTATAAATGAGAACATGCTTATTATAATTTTTTTTAAGTAAATATAGTATAGTACATATCGTGTAAATAATAATTAATTTGGATACTCAGAATGATTCATCGTTTTTTTTTTTACATTGCACCACACTAGGATTCCTCTTGTGTCGTGGGTGCCTTTACATACGTAAATTCCACATACAATACACCCAGACCCGGAACAACTACCTGCAGATCATACAAATATTTGTTCCGTGCGGGATTCGAACCACAGCCGTGCCATCAAACTGGTTAGTTTTCAAGAGTAGTATCTAAATTCTGCAAAATAATGTGAGTAAATAGTAATGATAAGGTGTAAATAGCATGTTAATGCTACTATGTACAATACAATACTCTTTATTGTACACCATACATAACAAAAAAAAAGAAGATCCAATACATAAAATTACATGTACAAAGGGCGGTCTTATCGCACTCGGCGATTTCTGCCAGACAACCTTACTCACAAACTTGTGAATGTGTTTACTGATGGGGGATCACTTATTAGGTAATACCACAGTGCCGCTTAGTAGTAGTATTTAAACTTTAAACATTACGGTGTTCCGGTAAGAATGTTAGTGTAGTTAGTGAAATTACTGGGGGTATAAGCGACTAAGGGCCGATTCCACCGTTCGCATTAAAAACCGAGTTCAATAAAACTATGTTTTACATGACTGAGTTCAAACGTTGCGTTCGATCTCGGTTTACGTCAATCTGATTTCACCAGGAACATTTAGTTCGCGTTCGTGAAAACCAAGTTTTAATGTCAGAGAATGTAAATGTCGTCACAATCACAGACAAAATTGCGGTGCGTCATACATTGTATTTAACAGCGAACTACTGTGACGTAGTTATGGGTGGGATAGTGAAATAAGCTACTTTACTTTACTTACTTTCTTTGCTTGAAACATTTACAGTTCCTGCGGGTGAAACCTATAATTATATATATATGGCCGGGCAAGAATACCACCACCCCATCTCATCACGTGGGTGCCGTAACAGGCGATTATGAGATTAGCCAGAGGATGCCCGTCCTTCGAGCAGATTTATCACTCGACTGCGATCGCCAACCTGACTGCCAAGCGTGGTGGTTAGTGATCACTACTTGAAGTCCAGTTGAAAACCAGCGCCAGGCACTAGTGGTCTGGCATTTTTGCTGAACTGGGCCTGTTTGACGCAGCTGTGGGGCACACAAAAATGTTCTCCTTGTGTTTTTATTGTAATTTTTTTTTCAGTTCATGTGTAACCACATTGTCTGCGTCAAATAAATTTATTTTCTTTTCTTTCTTCTTTTATTCTTTCTATTATGGCACAACCCCCAATGAACACAGAACACAAACCCATACAGGTCGTTGTGGCAATCTTTAGGGAGGCTTCTGTCCAGCAGTGGAGATATTTCGGCCTCAAATGATGATGATGATGGTTATATACAGTCAGAACTGGTGTATTCGCATATTAGTCGAGATAATAATCCAAAAACAAAGCGCATCGCTTACAATTTTTTATCGGAATCACTCAATCATCACATATGGCAAAGGTCAGTAGGTACAAACACTCACAAACAAATAAAGCCCCGAATAATATATATAGTCATTATTGGGAATTAAAACGAATAATAATCACCTAAACGCATTTAAACGAGCTAACCGTCGAAAATTGGGCGTTCAGAATTTAAACTGAGTTTATGTTTTAACACATTAAACGCGTTCAGTTGTTATTGGTGAAATGCATATTAGAGCTCTAAACTCAGTTATGCGCTTATACTGAGTTTAGCTTCAACTGATCGCGTTTAGTTGCAACGGTGAAATTGGCCCTAAATAATAGCAAAAAATAGCTTAGTACTGGAGGTGACGAGTGTAGTGTGGTGCCAAACAGGAACAGTTTTGGGTCCCATACAAATGTTTAAGGGCTTTCATGATGCTTACTACTAGGTGAATGGTATACTCGACTCATCACCATGTATAGAAAAAGTTTTGATGTTTTCTAATATTGATTTTTTTCTTTGTTACAGATTCAGAATGGTTAAAAACACTAAGGCAAATTGAAATAATTTAAAATGAATATCCCAAAGGAATATTTAATTTTAATTTTAAGTGTGATACTCTTCACAACCTTCCAAAGAATCGATGCTGATAAGTACGATGAAGAAACCGACATATATCTCGAACATAAGGACTCGGAATCACGACACAAGAGAACACTAGACGACTATAAACAAGAAAATACAACAAACGAGGAAGAAACCCCTGAAGGGAACATGACAGAAGAGTGCATAGGGCAGAAAGAATTTTGTAATTTGTCAAGAGAGGAATACGTCTCTATGTTGAACGATTACATCTACCCACAGACATATGAATGGATATTGATAGGCACACACACACTAGTATTTATTACGGGACTTGTTGGAAACGCTTTAGTGTGTGTTGCAGTATACAGAAACCATTCCATGAGAACTGTGACGAATTATTTCATAGTAAACTTGGCTGTAGCAGATTTTATGGTGATATTGTTTTGCTTGCCTCCAACGGTTTTATGGGATGTGACCGAAACCTGGTTCCTGGGAGACGCTCTGTGCAAGATACTGCTTTATTTCCAAGTAAGTTTTTTGAAGTGAAAACTTCTTTTAGCGCGGTACGCATATTTTTAAATGAGATAAAATCTCTGGACTCGTGACACTGTTACGAGACGCAGCGATAGTGTGTGCATATATGCATGTACATATAGCAGACCGCGAACGCATCTAGATAAATAAAATAAAAACATTTATTGCTATAAAAATTTCACTTCCGTCGGCACTCCCGGAGTGCAACCCGTATTTTTTAGCTTTTATTCTATTATCAGGTTAATTAATTTTTATTAGTCAGATCTTGATTATGATTATATTGCTAACTTTGTAAAAAGTTCCGGTATTCTAGAACCTTTATGCGAGTATTATTGTTTTGTTGAACAATCCAATCGAACACTGCCGGGTAGATATTAAATTATGGTGACTTGGAGTAGAGAAAGAATTTCTCTTATAAAATCTTTCTATAATTATTCACTACAGTTCTGTACAGTAGTACTGCTATTGCATATAGTAGGGGTAATTGGGTATGTTTAGGTTAATCCGCAATGATAACTTGAAGAAATACATTATCCGCAAAAAAGTTTATGGAGGCGTACGGTAGGCACTTTATGCATCAAACATTTTCGTTGAAGTCGGGGCCGTTTTAGTGTAAATATATGTAAGAACTTTTTTAAATTTGCATCAGTATAAAAATAAGAATGACTCAAATCGGTTCTCTGATCTGAGAGGAATCGAAACCATAAAGACATCATCTAGATAAGCGCAGTCAAATTAACCTGTTTATTGAAGCTGATTAAAAAACTACTTAATCAAATGTAATGACATTTATATACAACTAACATGAAAGTATTCTGCACCAGTTAAAATTGTAAAAAGAATTGCTCAAATCGGTCCACGAATCTCGGAGTATAAAGAAAAGGTGGACACACATAAAAATAAAAAATTACGCTTCGAATTGAGAACCTCCTCCTTTTCGAAGTCAGTAAAACTTGTTTGAATTCTGGTATTTACTTATATTTAGAAACACAAGTAGCTATTATAAACAAAAATAATCAGCCTCATATGACATTGACTCTTCACCTGTGATTTTGTCATGGAATACAGTAGCAAGACCTGGGTGTGTACATAAAAACGTATCCATCTAATTTACCGAAATGCAAATATTATTGTGTATAAGCGATATCACTGGATGAGATTAAATTAAAAACGAGCATGTCAGAGGAGGTTTTCAAATACATGTTAACACTGATCAGAGTAGGATCAGATGATATTTGCTCTAGTGTGATCTTATGAGAACCTGGAGCCCCCTTCAGTGCTGAAGATGACCACTCCAGTGGTTTTAGGTGGTAGGAGTCGTAGGATACCGCTTCCGCTTCCCGGGGTGAAGAAAGTGCATGTAGAATGTCTACTGGACACCAATAAAATAAAAAAGGGTCAAATGGTATAGACATGTAAAAAGGCCATTTGGCGCTATAACATGTCATCCCCGGTAAATTACACTGAGTAAATCTTGAACTAGGCAGAAAGAAAGTGCTCAGAGAGATTTATTGAATCCTAAACAGTTGACGACAATACACAATATTAATGTTATTTAGTAAGTTGGGACGAAAACCAAGTACAAACAAACCTGTAGTAGACAAATCACAAAATGTAAGAAGTAAGTGACAACCGCTTCACATCGCATCGACCCGAAAAGAATGCCGCTTATATTAGTGGATGCGACTTAATTATATATGTTTATGAAGTACCAATTATTCCTATTTATTTATATTAAAAGTATTATTATTAATATTGTAGGCGCTCATAGCCAGTTGCACTCACTGATCGGTAAAGATTGTCGAGGTTAAGCAACGCTTGGCGCGGTCAGTCTTTGGGTGGGTGACCGCATAGTGGTATTTCAACTGAACGTCTCCGTGCTTCGGAGGGCACGTTAAATCGTCGGTCCCGGTTGTTGTTATTAGACAGCAGTCGTTAAGTCAAGTCGGAGGCCTTTGGGCGGCTTGAACAACTCTGACACAAGGGTGGCCACTAACCATACGAAATATATATATATATATAATATTGTAGCAAGAGTATTTATTTACTTATTTATAATTATATTATAATTATTACTTACCTTCGTCCGTGTGTCACTGCGGGTTGCCAACTGAAAACCAGCGCTGGGTGTTCCGCCCAGCACATGCTGAGTTGGTAACCCTTTCGGCATGGGCATGTTCGTCAGCGCACTTATTTTTAAACTAGCTGGGACCCGCGGTTTCACCCGCGTTTAATTTAAAAGAAATTTAGAGTACTTCGACATAGAATATATATTGGATTTTAAGGGTTTTATTTTTTTGCGCGGAACCCTAATTATATTTCTAAAATAAAAGTAGCCTAAGTTATTCCTTATAACATCAGCTATCTGCCAGTGAAAGTTCCGTTAAAATCGGTCCAGCCGTTTCGGAGATTACCCGGAACAAACAGACAGACAGACAGACAAAAAAATTTAAAATTGCTTTTTTGTTGTAAGTATCGTATATACTTTCATATGCATTTAGTAAAAAGCTGTTATTTTGACATTACAAACAGACACTTCAATTTTATTTATTTGTATGTATAGATGTGTTTTTGTTTATTTTTTATTATGTGCTGTCAACTATGTCGTGGGTTGAATAAAAGTTTTCTATTCTATTTTATATTGTGACATGCGACGTTTTCGATATTAAAGGTAGAAGATATAAGTGAAGGAGAAAGACAAGGAAGACTTTTTTATGAGCCAGTGCTGAAAAAATTGTAACAAATAAACAGTCAGTTACAATTTCTTCTACCTCGCATTCAAATTCAGGGATACGACAATCGAAAACTCGCTGTAAGCTTCTTCGCCTTGACCTACAAAAGGCACCCGAACTTTGTTTGTTTGCCACTTAAGGGCTGTAGTGTCAATTTAAGTGACCTCGTTTTGAAAGCAACAGATTTGAACATCCTGATCCTGAAAATACTTTATAATTAGAATAAATACCTATGTCAAGTTTGTGTTAATTTTGTGGATCTTCATCGAAATACTTGCATTTGACTAATGCAATTTGGCGCTTGCACCACTTCAAACGTGTTTGAAAGACGAAGTATTTGACGGCACGGTTGGTGCAGTGGCTGATACAGTCGGCTGCTGCGCTCCGGGTCGTGGGTTCGATTCCCGCACGGAACAAATATTTGTATGATCTGCAGGTAGTTGTTCTGGGACTGTGTATTGTGTGTGGAATTCATGTCTGTAAACGCACTCACGACACAGGAGAAATATTTCGGACTGATTTAATTTTTTATTCATCATTATTTTTCCGACTATGATGAGGTCAGCTTTATATGACGGTGGTACTCATTATTTTACCCGAAGCAACTGCTAGCTGACCTCTACAATCTAAATACTGGCTAGTACAAATACGGTTTAGCCACAGCAACAGCAGGTATTGGTAGGTCTATCACAAAAAAAAAGATGCCGGTTGTTTATTTATCTTTAAAAAGAATCATTGTATGCCCCATAAATTGATTTGTACAAAAATATAAGAGAATTTTGGATCACCTCGAAAGGGTATTTTTATTTTTGACGTCTAAAGAATAGCTCTCCATTTAAAATATTTTTATAACCCCGCTATACATATGATTAATTTGTAATCCTTATTTTTTTTTGTCTAATATCTGAAAACACTGACACTTGATTACTATCAGTTCAGAAATTAACTTAATTTTCAATGATTTTCTGCATAATCATCATATCAGACAAAAACCGTCTATTGCTGAACAAAGGCCTACCCCATAAACGATCGATTACATGCTGTTTGTCGTAATTTGGGGTGGAATTTTTCAGAATTCATCACACTTGGCAAGCGGGTTGGTGAGGACAGAATGGCTGCTGTTCCACATAAGGGACGCTGCCCGTCCTTCTGGTTAAGAGTACCTTAGTCGCCTTTTACGGCATCCACGCGAGGTGATGGAGTGGTGCTATATTCTTAATCCGGATACCACACGGATGTCACAGATGATCTTCTTAGGAGTGTTTTATTTCTTTCCGGGGTTCTAAGTGTTCGAAAACAGTTCCGCAGTGACGAAGGTATAATAATTATAAATAAGTAAATAAATATTCTTGCTACAATATTAATAATAACACTTTTTATACTATATTTTAACTAAGTTA
Organism: Diloba caeruleocephala; assembly: GCA_947459985.1. Taxonomy (NCBI): domain Eukaryota; kingdom Metazoa; phylum Arthropoda; class Insecta; order Lepidoptera; family Noctuidae; genus Diloba; species Diloba caeruleocephala. The sequence continues at coordinate 4,037,286 of OX381627.1, read as the reverse complement.
TTGTTTAGGGACCAAGGATCAATAGAAAAACGATTCCAACTTCTCCAAAAAACTTCATTTTTTTAAATCATGCCATGAATCCTTCCTGCCTAATTCGTAAAAGTCGACTAAGGAATTAACCGGAGGAAGGGCAGCCGTGTCCTTCGAGTACATTAACAACTCAACTGCGATCACCAACCCGTCTGCCAAGCGTGGCGATTATGGCAAGACTGGGGGGTCATAACACACCCATATCGGTCGTTGTGGTGATCTTTGGGGGAGGCCTGTGTCCAGCAGTGGACTTCATTCGGCCGAAATGAGTAATTGCCTTTTAATTTTATAATCAAAATACCTTGTTTTATTCGAAATTAGTATTCGACTATTTTGAATACAATATCGGGCTTAGACTTACAAAATCACTGACCGAAAGAACGACTAGCTATGAACATGCTTAGTCAAGCACAATAAATAAGTAAATTTGGATATTACTCGATTAACCATGTTTAAAAAAAATCTTTACTATCATTCAGATTCTGTAGCTTTATACAACACTTCACCATACCACCATATCGGCCATTTATACGTCCACTGCTGAACAAAGGCCTCCCCCATAGATTTTCACAACTGTGTCATCATTTTGGGGGGTATTTGCCAATACTCACCACGCTTGGCAGGCGGGTTGGTGAGCGCAGTATAGCTACCGTTTCGCAGAAGGGACGCTGCTGCCCATCCCTTCACCTTCACCACACTTCACCACGGTACTATAATCACATAAAAGAACCTTAAATATTTTTTCGCTAAGAATTGTATGTTCCTAAATTATAATTCGATTTGATGATTGAGCGATTTTCGCTCAATTGCCGAGCAGTTACAACGCTGCACATTACAAATTACAACTAATTCCTATAACTGGCAGTAATCACGGACTACGTAAAGTCATTTATCAGTTTGTTAGAGTAATTCCACCCTCCAAATCTTCGTGCAATGTACATTTGATCAAAGAAATCTTCGTCGAAGATACATTAAATTTCATTATCCCAGTATTCTGCCACCCCTATGGCGTTACTCGTGGCAGAGCATAGGTTATTCAAAGTGCAGGAATTAGGGCATGATGAGTAGGATAGTAGATGGGACATTGTCTGGGGGAGAAAGCCACATTTATATGCCGTCGCCGTTTCTTCGATAAAACCCCACTTGCTCATGTTGGACCTGCACCTGCTCACTTGGGTCCGTAGTCGGTTTAGTGAATTCCATGTGGGCCAAGCAAGGTTACATCCACCAGTAAGCGTATTGAACACGGGCGCCGCGGCGGTTGTTACCCCGGTCTCCCGTCCTCCTCGGAGCCTTGGAGCCCCTGAGGAGGTGGCCTGTTTACAGTCGCCTTCCCTCCTCGCTAGAGGGGGTGACCGCTTTACAGTCGTCCCCTCCAAGATGTGCCTAAAGGCGTGGCACCAATGGGTTACTCTAGAGTCTAGATGGTAATTATTCCAGTTCCTGGAGCCGCCCTTCGGTGCCGAAGATGACCACTCCGGTGCTTTTAGCCGGTAGGATTCCAGCATACTCCTCCGCCCTTTCCCGTGTTGGAGGAAGTACTTATGTACTTCCACCAGATCAATAAAAAAATAAGTGAAAAAGGAAGTTTCTCACTGGGCCCGTTGTAGTTATGAGGAGGGGTAATTTTTCAAGCCAAATTTTCGACGGCCCTCTACTGGAGAGCCCGATCAAGTTAACCGATCAGTGAGTGCAACTGGCTATGAGCCTGTTATAGCAGATATAGTAAAGCCGATAGAGATTAGTTAAAAACTATGTGTCATGTTTGGTACATGTGAATATAAATGGCGGAGTATTGACGCAAGATATTAATTCCTTTGACTAAGCTTATTTTGATTATAACGTTTTTCCGCATCCACAAGCGTCCCATATTTGGCCGCTATCTATCTAATTCAGAATTTGACATTCTAATTGGATGCCAAGTTTACCCAATCGACACATTTATTTTCATATTTCCTATGTATTTGCACATAAACACTAAAGAAATGAGGGATAGGTAGCAACATGTCTTTTCTATGGATTACTAGTCAGACTGTGCTTACCAATCTGCCTGGCAAGCGCGGTGAGTACTGGCAAATTCCCTCAAAATGACGACATAATTATTGTGAAAATTTACGGAAACGGCCTTTGTACGGGGGCGTTATGCGGGGCCCATAACATGCCTGGCCCCGCCCGACTTCATAAATAAAATTTTATATTCTCTTCAGTGGTTTTAATATTTTTATATCGTGTAGGGTTTTTGAAGTCGGTATTTTTTTTGTTAAAAAGTTTTATTTGTTTCTTTTAGTGTAAATAAATGTAAAAGAAATCCAATTTGGTATCAGCATTTAACACTAAAAATAAGAATGACTCAAATCGGTTCTTCGATCTGAGAGAATCGAAACTATTATCGGCATCATCTAGATAAGCGCAGTAAAATTAACCTTTTTATTGAAGCTGGTTTCATTCATTCTGCACTAGTTAAAAAAAGAATTGCTCAAATCGGTCTACAAATCTCGGAGTATCGTTACATACATAAAAAAATACGCGTCGAATTGAGAACCTTCTCCTTTTTGAAGTGGGTTAATTAAAATTTAGAAGCTGACAGATTTCAAATTTTTTTTGCATTGGAACGTTACTTCTAAGTTGATGCGTTTGGTAAAAAGGAAAATGGAAAATAAAATACATTTTTTGGAGAAAATCTCACGCTAAGATCTCTCTTTTTTATTTAGAAGAGCAAGTTAAAAGTTATATGAGATACGAGTGGGTGCAATTTACAGACATAAATCTCACATACACAAACATCCAGACCTGAAACAAATCTGTAGATCATACAAATATTTGTTCCGTGCGGGGATCGAACCTGTGACACATAGCGCAGAAAGCCAATCGCTTAGCCACTGCGCCAACATCATGTATTGGCACCACATTCTATTCCTTGTTTTTAACTAAATTGTTTAATTGCAAGCTGTTTCTGCTTGTACTCCCGCACCGAAAACTATTTTTTTTTCATTAAAATACTTGAACAAACGTTATTTATACGCTGAATGAATTAGGGCGTACCTCATCAGTTCGATAAGGCTATAGGGGCGTAAGGTCTCCCTGAAAATCAAATATTAGCATTCCTGAGATTATTTGATCCTCGGCATCTGATTAATGACATAGTAAAGCCCCAAATTTTAAGGGCAATAATTTACCGTAATATATTAGAACTATATTCGTCTATACTTTTATGATAATATGGTTTCTAACACATTTTTTTACCTTCATTTGTAACTAACTAAGTATGTAAACAAATTTTGGAAGTCAATTTTAACCTACTGCAAATGGTCGTATCGATTTGAAACTTTCAAGTATATTTATCTATTCATGTACTTACCTTTTATTGTATACCACGTAACATATAAATGATAAATATATACTAAGATAGGTGTGTGGTGTGGAGTACGTATCCCGCTTTAGATGATAGCTATGTATGTAATCCTCTGTATTTAAATGAGATAAATCTAAAAATATAAAAGATGTTCGCACTCGTTCGCTATCAATATGTCCATCTTTATCAAACGTGCATACATAATAATAATCCAATCTTTCAAAGTCTAGTTTAAAATAACTTAAAAAACCTCCTCTTCAAGTGTGTTTAAAATTTGTATAGGGATTTTTTCTGAACGGGTGTACAAATTCCACCAGCTAATTAAACACTTCTTAATAATCATTTTGTACCAATTATACAGTATTCCTCTGTAATATAAAATACTTTTTTATAACGCAAAGCAACAACTTAGTAATTATTTCTGTAAACTGTTTCCAATCCTGAAGGTAAAGTAAGTTTCACATTAGTATTTAAATATTACCAAAAAAATTTTTGTTAAACTGAAAATCTAAAACATAATCATAATTTATTACGAAATCTTGTCCACTGATTCCGTCATGTAAACATGGTAAATTTCTAAGAACATAAAACTTGTGGAGAATACATTTTCTTTCACGGTAAGGTAAACAAAACCTTTCGAGTGTATTCGACCACCTTTCATGAAGATATTATGTTTAATTATGGGAATGTGTAACCCGATAAGCGTTTCGTACTTAATTGCGGACTAGCTGGGAACCCCGGTTTCACCCACCGTTTAATTCAAAAGAAATTCGATTATTTATTTGTAATTTAGAGTACTTGGGCATAGCCACTTGACATAGAGTATGATATATATTGACAGTAGAGTAGAGATATATATTGGATTTCATGGGTTGTAATATTTTTGTGCGGAAACCTAAATATTTTTCTAAAATAAAAGTAGCCTATGTTATTCCTTAAAACATCAGCTATCTGCTAGTGAAAGACCCGTAGAAATCAGTCCAGCCATTTCGGAGATTAGCGGATGCAGACAGACCGACAGACAGACAGACAGACAGACAAAAAATATAAAAATAGTTTTTTTGTTATAGGTACCGTATATACTTTCATATGCATTTAGTAAAAAGCTGTTATTTTGAAATTACAAACAGACACTTCTATTTTATTTATTTGTTTAGGTTATATAGATAATGATCCACCTGCATCTATAACGCATCTTTTAATTCTGTCACCTAAATTTAATCCTTTTCTAAATTTGTTTACTTTCGGTATGCGTTACACAATATATATATACACAGTTCTGTTCTACCAAACTGCAATGCAGTTTGTCGGCAGTATTCTCGTGAATACACGTCCCTACCTCAGTTAAAACAACTGAAAATTTTAAAATAATACATGAGTAAAGTACTAATTGTACCTTTTTTTTTATTGGTGCCCAGTGGAAATTCTTCATGAACTTCCTTCGCCCCGGGGAAGGGCGAAGGGGTATGCCGGACTCCTACCGGCTAAAACCACTGGGGCGGTCATCTTCGGCACCTAAAGGAGGCTCCAGGTCCTCGTATCACACTAGAGCCGAAGTACTAATTGTACCTAGTAAGTAATAATTATCGGTTAGGTAGGTGGCAAGTTCCAATCCAATAGTGTTTTCGCAAGATATTTTTCAGAATATTTTTTGTTACGGAATCGGTAGGGATTTCACTTGGCAGCTCATTGTATAATGTTGGAGTGAGCCATTGTGAAGTCCTTTCTCCAAAATAATAATTGATTTTAGGTACAATTACACAGTAAGTTTAAGAATACAATCGATTTCTCTCGTTTAAATTTAGAGTAAAGGCGGGCAATTCAGAACATTTGTGCAAAAATTTCCGACTTATTTTATTTGACCAGGTGATAAGTTAGTTTTTTGTAATATCAGCATGGAATCAAATTAAAACATGATGAGTATCCTTTCTATGTAAATTGTTATCGTCTTAATCGGTCTCAAAGAGAACAGATATCAAGCGAAGTTAATAAATTATTGTCAGACCATGTTATTGAACCATCTTGTAGTGAGTGGTAAATTTCAGATTGCTAGTTCCAAAAATAAAAATACTAATTTCAGAAAGTTTACAAAACAATATAAGAGGATAAATTTCCGCTACCAAATGTTACTGATATTTTGGACTTTCAGGGACTATGTATTTAACTCACCTTGATTTGAATCAAGGTTTCTACCAAAATATTTCAAATCCAGTAGTTAAAAAATTTACAAAACACACAGGGCAATATCAACTAATCATTGCTTGGCCCATGATTGGCCGAATGTACGTGGTGTAAGTTCTCACCTTATTTCTAAGAGATAATTTACTACGAGAGCATTTAGTAGGCAATGGAGGTGACTGAGTGCGCAGGCAGCGCGGGCGCGCACGCACACCTTCTTTATGTGCCATCGGAAGGACAGATTGTTATCGAGAGTAACTCCAAGATATATGGCATGCAGTTCCCAAGGAATCGATTGGCCTTACATCGGAATCTGTCTGAAGCAATCACGCTCGTCTCCGAGTTTGCAAAATAAGCTGGCTTTGCTTTTGGTGGGATTGACTTCGATCCGTAAAAGTCATTCGGTTTATCATAAAAATTATCAATATATCCTCAATAAAAGTTTCAAAAGATCAAAAATAATCCTAATAATTCAAGAATTTGTATGTGTTGTATTGTATTAAACTTTTGGTAGAGTCAGTTGTCTGTCAGTCATGTACGAGTAATCATTTAAATAAATTTCACATTTAGATGAATTGAGGTCCAGGCCAATAGAATTGAATTTCTGACTCAAAAATTGGAAATCCTTCAAAGCAGTGTCTACACCACCTCCTAAAGTTTCATCATCTGAATACCATACGTTAAATTTAGTTCTCTAATGGGATTTATCGCTAAACTAAAGTTGTCCGGACACAAAAGGGTCACTTTTTTAACATCCAACTCCAGATTCTAAAAAGGTTGTCCTTGTTCATTTAGGCAGATGTCTGTAACATTACTCAAGAAAGTGCACAGGAAGAAATAGCGCAATGGCTAATACGTCCAATTATCTGTCGATTGTGGGTTTAATCCCAACTATTGCTCTCTAGACTAAAATCCATTCCTATCCTAAACATATTTAGCTTAGCCAGGTCACCTTTTCTTATTCGTTTTCGTTTGGTTATTGGTCAATCTTGTGTCAGAGTTGTTGGAGCCGCCCAAAAGTCTCCGACTTGGTTAAACGACTGTCGCCTAGCCTAAGGACCGATGATTTCTTTCTTTACTCTCTCAGTTGTCACTATGTGGTTACCCATCCGTAGACTGACCGCGCCCAGCGTTGCTTAACCTCACCTATTGTTTTCAGATCAGTGAGTGCAACTGGCTATGAGCGCCTCATATTTAAAATATCAGTGAGATATTCCATTTATTCTTATATTCCATTAATTCTCTTATTCTATTTACCTTCTCTAATTCCTTTAAAGCGTCAAAATTTTATTCTTTTCCCTTAAGGGTTTTCTCATTAATCGGGACTGCCTTGTTAAATTCGCAAAGGGTAAATAGGTTCCTTCGTCAAGTATTCTGAAGAACTACAAGGAAAGTTATGGCGCCAATCATTTACACGAGACATTTTCGTTTTTACAGTCTTTTCGCTTAAAATTTGCTTTTCCAAAGGAAATATTTTAACTAGCATCTATTCTGGAACGAGGTCAATATTTTTTTTATAAAAATGAAGGAAGAATTTTTTGACGTTTTTTTTCGTGAAGAATTACTAATAACGAAGAGAAAATTCTGCTTTCTTTTATTTCGCTCAAAATTTATAGGTATGTTGTTTTAACAATAATTCGTTTCTTGAACTTCGATAAAATAAAAAACCGGACAAGTGCGAGTGGAACTCGCGTGGAGAGGGTTCCTTAATTGCTGAATATATTGTCTATTGTTGAATTCGGTCTTTATCAATAACTTATCCCAAGAACAAACTTAAGATCGCTGTAAAAAACATGTTTTCTCATACATTCCAACCGCAAACGTAACTTTGTATGCACAATGTTGAAAGATATACCATGTTATTTTAAGACCATAGACTTGTTATAGGTTTTCCTATAATATATAGATAAAGAGCTATTATCTACATTTTTTCCAGTTCAGTAGTTTCAGAGATAAGGGAATATTTACCATTCCCCCTCCGAATGGTAAATATTCATATTTTTTTTTTAAATAACTTTAAATATATATGTTTTAATATTATGAGATAAATACATTTGAGACCCTTACACCAAGCGCTTTTATTTCATATGGGACACGATACAGTTTGCAAAACTTTATTCTTTTTTTTTTATGTTGGCCCCCAAAAGTGACCCCCATATTCAAAATTAACATATTTAAGTTACACGTCCGTGTTCGGGTCATAGAAATCCATATATGTGCCAAATTTCAAGTTAATCGGTTCAGTAGATCCCGAGCAAATCGGCCGTGACAGACAGACAGACAGACACACGAGTGACACTATAAGGGTTCCGTCGTTTTTTCCTTCGGACATTCGGAACCCTAAAAAGAGGCTTTGGTATGATTATATAGAAATCACTCATCTCCAAAATATTATTAGGCTTATGTCTACTTCCCAAAATATGTATTTTTTATCCTAGTGAAGAGACGAGCATGTTATTCGTCTGTTAGTAAGCGTCACACCTGCCTATCAATCTGTAATGCTACCCAGGACTTGTTCTCCATGGAACCACACTGCGCTCATCTCGTCAAGAATATATAACTCAGTAGTTTCAGTAGATTTAGTTCCTTCACTTCATACATTGTCGGCACGGTTTGTGCAGTGGCCGATACAGTCGGCTGCTGCGGAACAAATATTTGTACGATCTGCAGGTAGTTGTTCCGGATCTGGGTGTATTGTGTGTGGAATTATTGTTTTTGTGTTTGTAAACGCACCCACGACACAGGAGAAATCCTAGTGATGGGCAATGTATTTAAAAATAAAACTAGAACATGGTAATGTCTAAAAGTTCAAACGCACACTTGGCAACACGATACACACTGTATGTTATAGGATAGATATATGACTAGACTAGAGATCGTATATCTACCGTAACGTTAATGTAAGTAAATTTTGAATTGAAAATACTTGATTTGCACATATTTTAAATTAAAACTCAGGGATTTATTCATACCTTTAGATGATACGAATTGTGTTTGGCGTATAAATTTAAACAAAAATTCTATAGGATGGTTGTATTTTCGATTCAAAATTAACTCAAATTAACGTCACGATACGAATACTTTCTCGCAAGTTGTTCGTGCTAGGATTACTGGTGGTAAAGTGTGTTGGAATAAAATAGTCGAAAATATGGTAGTATACTTTTTGTATTGCGTTTGTGGGATTCGGTTAGCGAAGTCATACGGGAACGTCATACGTATGTCATAGTAGATTCAGATAAGTAAGTAGGGCCGGAGTTAGTGGTGTAAGGCCCACGGGCAACACAGCAGAGGCGTGTGGCAACCCCTAATTATTTTTCAAATTGGTTCATCATTCATCATCATCATTTCGGCCGAATGAAGTCCACTGCTGGACACAGGCCTCCCTCAAGGATCACCACAACCACCGATATGGATGTGTTGTGGGCTCATTGGGGGGTTTTGCCATAATCGCCACGCTTGGCAGGCGGGTTGGCGATCGCAGTTGAGTTGTTAATGTACTCGAAGGACGCTGCTGCCCATCCTCCGGCTAATCCCTTAGTCGACTTTTACGACACCCATGGGAAGAGATGGGGTGGTGGCATTCTGAGCCGGCACCACACGGTTGGTTATACAAATTGGTTAATAAACAATAAATATAAATACGATACACGCCTTTTAACGGTAACAACGAAAAGTGAAGTCGTGTGAGAACTGCTCTTTCGTTATCAGAACTTAGATATTGCTTTTTAAATTTATATATATATATGTATTATATATTTTCCATATTATTCCGTATCCGTTAGAACATTTTACTCACAAATTTTGACAACGGTGGGTGTTCTCTATTGTGAAGGCCCCGGGGATGTAGCCCCGGTTGTCCCTCCCTTGAATCCTGTAATTCATTAAGTAAGTAAGTACTTCGGCTTGTATGTTTCTGTACTATACAGACGCACACAATGACAGGCTTCGGATCTTGCCCTTGTGAGCGTTGAAACGGAGCTTCAATACAAGCCGGGTTCAGTAAAATTTTATGAAGACGCAAATAACACACAACACAAACGTGCCGAAGTAAGAAGCTCGGCCGACGCTAATGCGTTGCTAAATGTTGTCTTACACAATACCGATCCCGTAGACAGAGTATTAACTAGACGGAGGGTTAGCGTATAACTACCTTATGAGATATAGATACCATTTAAGTAATTTATGGAATATATTTTTAAATTTACGGAACTTGTTTACCCTAAATCAAAATAATAATTCTATTTCATGTGGTGGCTCAGAATACCACCACCCCTTCTCCTCCCGTGGATGTCGTAAAAGTCGGCTAAGGGATTAGCCGGAGGATGGCAGCAGCATCCTTCGAGTATATTAACAACTCAACTGCGATCGCCAACCTGCATGCCAATCGTGGCGATTATGGCAAAACCCAAACACAACACACCCATATCGGTCGTTGTGGTGATCTTTGGGAGACGCCTGTGTCCAGCAGTGGACTTCAATCGGCCGAAATGATGATTCCAACTCCCCATCGTGACCCCCAGCAACGCCCTAAACCCAGGATGGAGTCCCGCTTGTGGGCGTTATTAAATGTTTTGCTTAATATGTTTGCTATCGCCTGACTTGAGACCACTAGCTTCAATAACAGCTACTCGAAATGACTGCGATAAGCCGACAAAAAATTTAATTGATCCCATGAATAAATGTAAAATTAAATATGGAACTTGTGGAATTAATGAGTCATCCTCCTTACAGTCCCAACCTGGCACCTTACAACTTTGATATTTTCCCCAAAATAAAAAATAAACTCAGAGGAATTCGCTTTCTGAACCCCGAAGATGGCTGTGTTCGAAAGAAACGTGGGAGAGATCCCTAAAGAAGAGCGGGCTCACTGATTCAGTCAATGATTCCATTGAAAGAAATAAATAAAGCAAAATAGTTTATTGTTCACAAAACACCCGAATACAAGCCAAAATGTAAAAAATTTAAATGAACACACGAGTTCACACAACACTGATTAAAAACTTCTATAGATATAATAACGATGCAGCATGTATATTATATGTACGGCATATTTATTATAAGGCAATAAACTTGGCCCGGTATGTTGGTGCGTTGCATGACCAAAAAGCTCAGTTTTCAGCTGATGCCTAAGGTGGCTGACAGAATATTATGTCATGTGATTGTGTAATAGGTATTAATATTAAGGTATAATAAAAATAATCGGTCAGTTATAATACATAAAATTCAAAATACAAATAATAAGGTTTTAATAATGTGGCGAAACAAACGTGGGTCTACAAATATATTTATATTTATACGTTCTTATAAAAAAAGAACTAATTGCTGGATTTCTGTATGTCGAAAAGAAACAATTTATACGTATTCCGAAAATAAGTTACATTGTTAAGGCTACGTAGCGGTGGTGGCAGATTGTTCCAGCACTTAGTAGCGTTATACCTAAAGCTACCCCGAAACGTAGCGGTCTTATGTCTTGGGATGCGTTAGGCATACGATGATGCGTATGTGGCATATTTCCCGTGTTCCTTCTTTCAGTCCAACTTTGAGTAAAGGTTTCTTGCTTTTAACCAAACCAAACACCAATCATGCTGAATGCAAATCCCTTCTCAAATGCATTTTAAGAATATTGCCTTTGTTTAGAAATGGAGTAACATCTCACACCTCTTGCGGGTATGTTATAACAGTATCGCACACACGCATTTTGTGCTCGTTGTATAAGTTTAGCCGTTTTTGCTAATATTCTAAGGCCATATATGTACCACGTCAAGGTAGTTGAATTTTGACAAAATTAGCGAGTCCATCAGTTGCACGCGAAGGTTAAGCCTAAGCTAAGTTAGCCTTAAGCCGATAGAAACAATTTCGTACCACTTCGCTGATATGCTGCTCGAATCGTAACTCCTCATCCATCAGCAGTCTGAGATTTCGCGCTTCATGTACGCGTTCAATCGGAGTGCTGACTATGAGGAGCTGTGGATCGAAATCCTATCAATCTAATGTGGTTGCTTGTGCCCAAGATCATATATTTGGTCTTACTTGCATTTAGTATAAGAGAATTCGGATTGGCCCATTTAGCAATAGTACTCAGATCGTTGTTAATTCTACAAATTGCCTCTTGGGTTTCATTGCGTGCAAAAGAGTAGTATATTTGAATATCATCCGCGTATATATGATACTTGCAATGTTTGATCTCCTTAATTATGTCTGCACTGAACAATATAAATAGCAGGGGGCCCAGAACAGAACCCTGAGGTACTCCCCCTGCCAACCTGAGATAGGTCAAATTTCAAGGTTGAGCCATCACTTTTACGAACGTCAAATGTTTGCGCCCGACCACTTAGGTACGAATTTAACCATTTCACTGTGTCGATGTTCAGAAAGGAACGGAGACTACTTCTATAATTTATTATTTATTTATTTTATATATTAATAATAATATTAGCAGGTTCATACATCAATCCGATTTTGATTTTCAATAAACTTTTAGTGAGACCTCCGCGTATTTGTATAGGGTGGATATTTACCGATAATGTTAAACAATTTTAACATGATTATTTTTGTTTCAGTCAGTATCAGTGTCGGTGTCAGTAATGACATTGACGTTCATCTCGGTGGACCGGTGGTACGCGATCTGCTTCCCCCTCAAGTTCAAGTCCACCACGGGACGCGCTAAGACGGCCATAATAGTTATATGGACGGTTTCTCTGGTTTTCAGTAAGTACACAATTTTCTTTTTTAAGTGTAACTATTTGTGCTCAATGAGATTGAAATTTGAAGGCAAATTTGAGTGTAACGTTTTACGTGTGTGACGTTACGTGTGGGCACATACGCGAGCATGCAAGGGGAGGAATTTAATTTCATCACGTATACTGACCTTTTTTTTATTGGCGGTTTTAGTGGAAATTCTACATGAACTTCCTTCGCCGGGAAGGGCGAAGGGGTGTGCTGGACTCCTACCGGCTAAAACTACTGGAGCGGTCATCTTTGGCACTGAAGGGGGCTCCAGGTCCTCGTAAAATCATACTAGAGCCGTCCATTGGTGCCACGCCTTTAGGCACATCACGGAGGGGATGACTGTTAAGTAGTCACCCCCTCTAGCGGAGGGAAGGCGACTGTAAAAGGTCACCTCCCAGGCACTTCATGGGGAGGATTGTAAAGGATCGCCCAAGCCTCACTGCGCTACGTTGACTGACCTGCACACGTTCATGTTTTGTTCAAGTTTTTATCTATCTGGGATTCATATTACCAGTATTATTGAAGTTGCTCATAGCCAGAACTTTACACTCACTGATCGCTACACGGTCGGTGAGGTTAAGAAACACTTTGCGCGGTCAATGTATAGATGGGTGACCGCATAGTGGTATTTGAATGGTGCGTCTCCGTACTTGCGAGCGCACGTAAAATTGTTTGTCCCGACTTCTGTCATTAGACAGCAGTCGTTAAGCCAAGTCGGAGACGTTTGGGTGGCTTGACAACTCTGGCACAAGTTGACACCCAACGAAAAAGAAGACGAGAAGGTGACCCAGCTAAGCCAAATATGTTTGGATTGGGCGTGGATTCTTGTTAATAGAACAATGATTGGTATTTTAACTCACGTTCGATAGATAGTTGGACGTACCTATTAGCCATTGGGCAATTTCTGATTTAAAATAATATTTATTAACAGTAGGTATGTTGTTTCCCATCCCAGTTTATTTCCTTTGTCGTGGTTATTGTTTACAGACATAAATTCCACTAGCCCAAACACACAGACCCGGTATGCTGTATATGTCAGTTTTGTTATATTTAAATAATATTAACAATAGGTATTGACAAAGATAATTAACTAACCATATTTTATTTAAGACAAATAGATTAGATATTTCAGATTTGACTGTACTACATATTTTAAAAGTCAATGAAAAACTGGTAACTTGGTATTTTTCTGATGAAAATAGGTATAAATAATATTTCATAGTTTCTTAAGTTGGGTTGGCTTGGTTTTTAAGAGGCCCTGGCAATTTGTTCATTTAAAAATGCTTATGAATGTAAACCCAGCCGTACATTACCTCAGTTTCGTAATGTTACGAAATAATAACGAAACTGACAAGAATTTCTGATAAATTCTAATCTCAAAATATTATTCACTCCCAGCGTACGTATAACGAAACGTACCTGCTGTTTACCACCGTGGACATACGTACTGTTTTTACGGAAACTGTACACCACTGAAAATAGCGTCAGTGCGGGGTGATGTGTCAACAGTATACCTACTACTTCAGGCTTAGTGTTGCTTAGCCGCTATATTAACTGATTTAAATATCAAAACCGTGACGTATTCAAAGTATATACAATTACGGGCGAATAATAGTCCCTAACCAAAAATGTTATTTTACTACGTAAAGTCATTTAAGTTTCGAATGTATTTAATGAGAATATAGTTTGTAACTTGGAATAATTACTATTTGTGTATTATTGTTTTCTAAAGGAGCCTTTCAATTTAAAGTTCGAAGCAACTAAATAGTTTGTTACCGACTTTGCTTTTAACACTTTAGCGAACTTGCGGAACTGAAATAATCGGATGAATTTTATCGCGTCATACTTAGTTTAAACATACACAGCAGCGAATCCATAGGAGCACATGCTTTCATGCAAAACAAAATTATTTCCTATACCTACGATTACACTTCAACCTATCAGTGACCGTGAGCACTGTAAAAGGTTCGAAACGTCGGAATATTAGGAAATAATTGCGTGTAAATATCAACTTATTAATTAAATACTATCTAGTATGGATTGGTTAGTAAGAAAGCAGGTTAGTAAGGATATAAATTGCATCATAGACGATTTCACCTCAGTGCAAATATAAATGAATGAAAATGAAATGGAATCGTTTATTTCCTGATATTGAATCAAAAACGAGGTTTTCAATGTTTGTTCCTAATTAAGGTTAAATTTACTTTGAGGGATAACTATAGAAATATCGTCCGCAAAAAGCATGCCTGTATGATTTATGACTTTTGGGGTATTATTTATGTAGAGTAGAAATAGGAGAGGCCCCAGAACACTCCCAATTATTGGCCTTGTAGGCAGATCTATATGAAGTAGAGTTAAGTTTCACGGCTACACGTATGATTTCTACATACTGCTTGCGGTTATTCAAGTAACTGTCTATCCACTGCAGAGCTTTAAATCTAATACCATCAATGTCACATTTGTTCAGACCATACGATAATATTACGAAATACAATGGTCGACAATGTCAAAAGCGCTCGGCATGTCGAAAAATATTGCTGAAACACGCTTTCTATTATCCAGAAACTCATTGACACATTTCGTTAGAGAAAAGGCCGCCAGCGTGGTGAACTTGTTTCTCTGAAACCCATTTTGTTCCTTCTTGGTGAGAATACTGTTTGTTTAAAAAACTGGTTATTCGGGAATTTATCAGTTTTTCAAAGATTTTTGAAAAGATGGAAATCAGCGTAAACGGCCTGTAATTATTTATTTTTTCTTTATTATCTTTTTTAGGGTTCCGCAGAACAAAACGGCGGATCCTTTATAGGATCACTCCTGTGTCTGTCTGTCTATCACAGCCAGTTTGCGCCGAATCTACTCGACCGATTAAGTTGAAATTTAGTACGCGTATGAATTAGTGGCCAACCTTGTGTCAGAGTTGTTCGAGTCACCCAAAGGCCTCCAATTTGGCTCAACGTCTGCTTTCTAATTACCAAGACCGAGGATTTTACGGATTTTACGTGCCCTCCGAAGCACGGGAACTCTCAGTTCAAAAACCACTATGGGGCCACTCATCCACGGACTAACCGCGCCAAGCCTTGCTTAACCTCGCCGATCGTTTACCGATCAGTGAGTGTTACTAGCTATGAGCGTCTGAAAGGCCTGGAAAAGGTAGCTGGGAGTCGTTGGATGTGGGTAGCATATAACCGGTCCTTGCTGTAGTCTATGGGGCCTTTGTTCAGCAGTGG
The DNA here is from genome assembly GCA_947459985.1 of Diloba caeruleocephala. Taxonomy (NCBI): domain Eukaryota; kingdom Metazoa; phylum Arthropoda; class Insecta; order Lepidoptera; family Noctuidae; genus Diloba; species Diloba caeruleocephala. Next base: position 4,021,770 of record OX381627.1, on the reverse strand, counting down.
ACGTCCTTTGGCTGATATGATGATGATGGTGACACGGAACTGGCAACAGAAACAGCAAAGTCACTAGCGTAATAATACTAAACGTTAGAAACATTTCTTTTTACGTTTCTCATTGACGCCCTGAGGTCCAAAGGGTTTTACCGGGCTTGTACCGGCAAAAATTTTAAGCGCTTGAGACGTACATATGTGGTATAAAGGATTACAAACTTGATGTAAATACGACCTAAAATATTAATATTAGTAACCCAGTTTTCCAGAGCCCTTGTAAACAAACTTTATCAGGTACTTAGCTAAGCGTACATATCGATTAGTAAGCTCAATGGTAAAATAATAATTTACATTGAAAGCTTATCACACAGCGTGGGATCGATGTGATGTCATATGTAAAGAAGTCGACTTACAGGCAGAATAATAAAAAAATGTGCCATGTGATGCCGGCTACGAATAGCACCAACCCATCTCATCCCGTGGGTGTCGTAAAAGCCGACTAAGGGATTAGACGGAGGACGGGCAGCAACGTCCTTCGAGTACATTAACAACTCAACTGCGATCGCCAACCCGTCTGCCAAGCGTGGCGACTATGGCAAAACAATGAGCAATGAGCACACAACACACCGACATCGGTCGTTGTGGTGATCTTTGAGGGCGGCCTGTATCCAGCAGTGGACTTTATTCGGCCGAAACGATGAATAAAAAATGTTATAATTTGGTTTTGGTTGTCGCAGTGGCTCAGCATTTGGCTTGCTGGGCTACGTGTCACGGATTCGATTCCAGCACGGAACAAATATTTGTATGATCTACTGATAGTTGTTTCGGGTCTGGGTGTATGTGGATGTGAGATTTATGTCTGTAAGCTGTACCACGACACAGAAGACACACTTAGGGACAAGGTTTTATAAAAAGTGAAAAACTTAAAACTTAGCCATAGCTTTAAAACTAAAACCTTAGTCAAAGCTTTAACTGAAATAGAAGTGTGGGGCATAATATCATCATCATCATAATATCAGCCAAAGGACGTCCACAGCAGAACAAAAGTCTCCTTCATAGATTTCCACAACGTGCGATTACGTGCCACCCGCATCCGACAACTTCCAGCGACCTTCACCACGTCGCCCGTCCACCTCGTTGGAGGTCATCCCACGCTGCGTTTTGTGGTAGACGATCTCTTCTTGAGAACATTTTTACCTCGACGGCCATCATTTCTACGAGCAATGTGCCCCACCCATTGCCACTTCAGTTTAGTAATCCTTTCAGATATGAAATAACTTTAGTTCTTCCACGGATCTCCTCATTTCTGATTAGACCTCGTAGATAAATCAACCAAGCATAGCTCTCTCCATAGCTAGCTGAGTGACCTTCAGCTTTTCTATGAGGCCCGTAGTGAGTGACCACGTCTTTGTTCCATATGTCATCACGTTTTTTTCAAGAATTAAATACTTAGTTAAAGCTTAACCCAACTTTAAATTTTTATCCAGGACTTTGTTTTAATGTCTGTAACTGATTTTATGTATTAATTATGTGCTTTATGTGTGTGTGGTGCCGGCTAAGCCGTGTGGTGCCGGCTCAGAATGCCACCACCCCATCTTCTCCCATGGGTGTCGTAAAAGTCGACTACGGGATTAGCCAGAGGATGGGCAGCAGCGTCCTTCGAGTACATTAACAACTCAACTGCGATCGCCAACCCGCCTGCCAAGCGTGGCGATTATGGCAAAGCTCCCCAATGAGCCAACAACACATCCATATCGGTGGTTGTAGTGATCTTTGGGGGAGGCCTGTGTCCAGCAGTGGACTTCATTCGGCCGAAATTATATGTGCTTTATAATGTTTGCCAAAGCGCGAATTGATTTATACACACCTACAGCTCTCGCTCACCCATAGCTTTTATCATATATTTTGGGTTTCAAATTAAAGTTCAGTGGATCGCATACAGATTAAGGGCGGGCTGCTTCAAAGCTCCAGATAATTCAATTTACGTTTATTTAACATTTACGTTTGGAATATTAGGGCGACTTGCCAAACGTTTTGTTTTAATTTTATTTAGGGCCACTTGCGTAATACGTAAAGCATTTAAGCACGATTAGTGTCTGGCATAACAAAATTAAGCCCCCAAATATGATTAGAGAACTGTGCAAACTGAACGCCCAAATGTGGCTGCTTACGGCCGAATACTCAAACGCCATTTAACGTTAAGTCCCCGTTTCAACAATTGGAGCCGCCCGGTTTTGTCCCAAAAACCGGTTTCTCGGATAGTTAAAGCGGGGACTTAACGTTAAATGGCGTTTGAGTATTCGGCCGTTAGCCTCTTAAATATGTTACGTTTTTAGCGCCATTGTTAAGATGTTACGAATGCGTACCTATGTATTGTGTATTGAATGTGAAAAAAAATTCCTAATCTTATAAAAAAGTTGTAAAATAATTCCTTTGTTTAAATCAGGTAGTACATCTGACGTTAGTTATTTTAGACCTATTTCAGTGTTGCCTACATATATCTACTTTTAATTGATATTGGATGTTTTCTAATCGTCCTCTGCTGAACAAAGGCCTCCCCCATAGATTTCCACAACGACTGGGTTACATGCTGCCCACATCCAACGACTCCCAGCGACCTTCACCAGGTCGTCTGTCCACCTCGTTGGAGGTCGTCACACGCTCCGTCTTCCGGTACGCGGTCTCCACTCGAGATTTTTTTGCCCCAACGGCTATCAGTTCTACGAGCAAGGTGTTCCATTGCCACTTCAGTTTACTGATCCTTTCAGCTGCGTCACAGAATGGACCCTGCAGCTCATCCCTCTGGTTAAGAGTCTCTTGTCGCCTTTCACAACATCCAGGGTAGGTTATTACTATTTAATACATAATTATATTAATTACACCTTCATCAAATTGATTCCTTGATTCACAGGTCAGTTATTTTGTCCCCTGTTCGATGGCAGCAGAATGTATATAGGGTCTTACTTTAATAATGGAAAATATTAAAGGAGGTACATCTATAGGTAACAATGATTCGTTTTAGCAAAATAAATAAACATAACATCAACCTTTATTTTATATAATAATACAGAGTCAGTAAATCTTTCGCTAATCAAGTATTTAGGTATTTATTAATTTATTATCAGTAAAACCGATACTTGTTATTTGAAATGAATTCTATACCATTCATAGAGACTAGCCATAAAATATTTTCTATTATTAAAGTAAGACCCTATATATGAAGAATGTCATCTGTTACAATAGGACTGCAATATCTTCAAATGGAAAGTCCTTAAATTAAATAAAGAGAAAAAAAAGCTTCTATCGTTTGTGACCAAACATGAAATATACATTGTTGTTAAGGTCGCTGGTACGGGTGAAATGTAACAAAACATTTTCGTCAACTTCAAATCCCGTATTGCCTACCGTCTACTAGCATAATATCGTAACGGGTTTGATGAGTAAAAAGGTTTAACTCTAAACCCAAAAATGTTTACCCTCATTAGAAATAATTCACAAATGTGTACAATTTTTAGCCGACTTCAAAAAAGAGAATGTTCTGTACACCGATTACTCCGATTATTTGTGCAAATATTTTTTTAATAGATGTAGAATACTTTCGAATTGGTCTCATCTAAATTTCATTACATTAGATTGTGCAGTTTTTTAACCAGCTTCAATAAACTGGTTTAATTTGAGTGCGTTTATCTCGATGACATCATAATAGTAACCGGTTCCTCTGAGATTAACGAACTGATTTGAGTCATCCTTATTTAATTTAGTGTTAAATACTCTCAAATTGGTTTCATATAAATATAATAATGTTTGGTTAAGTGTTTCTTATGACATCAGCTCTGTCATCCGTGAGTTTAGACTGTCTACTAACTTAATTAGCGGGTATCTCTGGTTGGTTACGATTTAAACCGATAACTCACTTGAAAAACGTTCTTACATTCATTTACACATAAAAAAGAAACAAATTTAACTTTAAACAAAAAATACTCACTTCAAAAAACCTCGTAATAATCGTTTAGGTTATAAAAATATTAAAAACACTTAAAAGAAAATAATAAACTTTATTCATGAAGTCGGGCCCCGGCCAAGTGTTAATATCAAGCAGACTAATGAGTAATTATACCTGGCCCCACCCGACTTCATTAATAAAGTTTATCATATTCGTTCTAGTGTTTTAAATATTTTTATATCGAGTAGGTTTTTTGAAGTCGGTATTATTTTGTTTAAAAAGTTTTATCTTTATAAATGACGCAATTGTAATTTTTATTTTTCTTTTAGAACTAATGGCTGCCATATAATGGTGACATTACCTTTGTGGTCGTAATAACTATTTCAAAACTGGCCCCTCGCCAGGCACTGAAAACAGTGAACCGTTACCCGTTACCGAGTCGGTCGGGTTTGTATGTAGTCTATGCACTCTGGTATGTGAGTCCTACGTAGGCTGGCTGTTAGAGTGGGTATTATTATGATGTGCTAACTATTTCACTAATAGTATACATTTCCAAATGAATGGTCTGCTAAATAAAATCTTGCATTCCTTTCTGTTTATTTGCCTATGAGTCGTTCAGCGTAAAAAAAGCGAAACAAGAAAATTCGTAAGGTTAGTTGATTTATATTAAATTAGTGTAGTATGAATATATGATGTAAGCGGGTAGACAACATTTATCAAGGAACGTACGTATGTCAAACAAAATTATAATATTGCTAATTGTTCAGTTGGAATGTCATTTCATAAAAATGTAACTGAAAATTATTGTATTAATAATGACAAATTAAGATTATTATATATTATTTCAGAATTTCGCAAAAGAGAACATCATTATCATTCACTTTATATATTCATACACGTCATAAATTCAGTAATAGTCTTAAAACATTTATCTACAAGCCAAGCGATAGTTCGCTCAGACTTTTCGGTTTAAAAAAAAATTTGATTAGCCATGCAACTGCTATTTATTTTAAACAAAGTGGTTGACATTATTGGACGTACTAATTTACTCGGGTCTCTTGATAGTAATATTCGGTTGTCACTTGTTCTTTCAAATAAATTAGAGTGCTTTTAGACAAATACGCTGATTTTAGAAATATAAAGTGACGTTAAGGTAAGTATCTTTCGTTTTATAAAGACGAGCCTACAAGAACCAACAGGACCGGCACCGCCTATTGCTCTGACATATTTTTTCTGTGATACAATAACTTTACTTATTTCTTTCGAATTACCCCATAGTAACAGGCTATATCTGAGTACTGACCCCACATACTCATGATATGCTATTTGCCCAAATCCAAAGGATTGCCCAGTCCTCTCGCAAGCTAGCCTCTTAATGTTTCTGAGTGCATATACGAAGTACATCATACAAGTACAAATGTTTTTCAGATGGGCTTTCCAGTTACAGTGGTTATCGAGCACTATGCCTAAAAACTTTGTTTCATTGATTTCTGCTATTTATTGACCATTACAATTTATTTTTAAGTCACAGACCATACTTTTGTAATTTAAAAAATGTATGACTTTTGTTTTAGATATGTTAGTAGTCAGGTTATTTGTATCAAGTCATTTGGATATGGATTTTATACAGGTTTTTAATGTTTGTTCGTAATCAAGATTAACGTTACTCTGAGAGATAACTACGGGAGCTGCCGTACGCAAAAAGCATGCATTAAGGTTTTATGCCCTTGGGGATATCATTTATGTAGAGTAGAAATAGGAAAAGCCCAGTATACTCCCCTGAAGGATTCCAAATCTATTGGCCTTGTACACGAATAATCTCTACACACTGTTTGCGGTTTTTATTCAAGTAACTGTCTATCCACTGCAGTGTTTTGCATATAATCCCATAGAGGTCACATTTGTGCAAAAGAATACGATGATGGACGAGGTCAAAAGCGCTCAACATGTCGAAAAATATTGCTGGAACACGCTTTCTCCTATCTAAAAACGCAGTGACGCTTTTTATTAGAGAAAAGGCCGCCAGCGTGGTTGACTTGTTTCTCTGAAACCAATTTTGACCTTTCATTGAGGATGCTGTGTTTGTTTAAAAATCTAGTTATTTGGGAATGCATAAGCTTTTCAAAGGTTTTGGAAAAGATGGAAATCATCGTAATAATTTATTTCTCCTTTATTATCTGGGGCTGCAGCATCCTTCGTTTACAACTTAACTGCGATCGGTAACCCGCCTGTCAAGCGTGGGAATTTTGTCAAATTTCCCCAATAAATACACCATATAAATCTACACCGGTCGTTGTGGCGATCTTTTGAGGGAGGCCTATGACCAGCAGTGGACGTTTTTGGCTGAAGTTATGATGAAAAGAAATTACATTGACCTTATTGCTGATTTCCTGGAGCCCCCCTTCAAAGCTGAAGTTGACGACTCAGGCGGTTTTAGCCGGTAAGAGACTGGCCATACCCTTTTGTCCTTCCCCAGTGCGATCGAAGTTCGTGATGGACCACTAATCGCTGAAAAAAATTGGGCTTGAGGTACGAAAGTACCTGAAAAACGGCAGCAGGTTCGCTCCCATCGGATTTGAATATGATAAAAATGTGGCAGTAAAACTCATCATCGCGCCTTTATACTTCGAGGGGTCAGTACAGCTGACTGCCGCGATGGTCAACAGGGTCATATATAACCACCCGGCACCGATCTTGAGCGCTGGCCTTGGTCAGCTTCTTACAAAGAAGCGATTTTTTGGCTCTGTTTATTGATATGCAGCTGAGCAAACTAATCCCCAGTTTTTCACTGAGCGCAAAAAATTCTTGACGGTCATTATGATTCAAAGCTGGTCATAATCTCATTGTTAACAGATGCACCGGAACTCGTGGTTCTCACTACAGAGAAGTCGGTGCCGCTTCGCTTCGAGTTGGAGTACCTGGTGCAGTGCATCGCGACCTGGTCCTCAAATAGCGACCTCGTGTGGCACATCATAAAAGTGATTTTTATTTACACGTGAGTATATTTTTCATTAGTATGGTTCCTGGATTTATATAGACCTCTCCTTTCTACTGTGGTTTCGTTAAAGGTGACTAAGGATTGATATCAAGAGGATGGGGAGCAGCATATTACGGACTGATGTGATGTGAGTCAGTTTTAGAATATTTGGTAGGTCTTTTCCCTCAATGTGTATTATACACGTACCTACTGTGAATTAGAGGAGTTTATAGCTTAAATACAACTGCGATCTTCGAGGTTAAGCTGCAGTTGCCCTTGACCTTGCACAGGTGATTCCTGTAAGGTAACTGGTACGGATCGTGAAAGAGAAGGAATCGGTTCGAGTAGTGCATACTGCCATATAGACCCGAAAAAATCACTTGCGCAGGTGAAAGAGGAAGACCAGCGCTCGAGATCAGTGCCAATTACTACAAAGCTCCTCCATGCCTCGAAATGAATGACAAGCCCGGTTTGACAACAAATACACACGTCAGTCGTTATGGTTAGATGGAAGTCTGAAAGTTTGTTAAATGTTGTGACCTTGACACTAGCATGTTATTTTAGATTGCCTATATCTACACTACTCTCACATCTAGATTTTCAAAACATACATAATTTGGAAAAAAGACCGTACCTTGAGTTTATTTCGGCATTTCTTCTCAGAGTTTGTCATGTAGTGAAATGCCCTCCATCGTTTCAATATGACGTGTAAAAGTGTCTGTTATGACCTAATGACTGAATATACGATTCTATTCTAATGAAGTGTAAATACAATATAGGCTAATATAGATTTAGACTAACATCATCATCATCATATCAGCCAATGAACGTCCACAGCTGAACAAAGGCCTACCCCATAGATTTCCCCAACGAGCGGTCACATGCCACGCGCAACCAATGGCTTGTGACCTTCGCCAAGTCATCCATCCATCTCATTGGAGGTTGTCCCACGCTTCATTTTCCGGTCTACGCGCAATATGCCCCGACCATTGCCACTTTAGTTTACTTATCCTTTCAGCTGTCTGCAACTTCAGTTCTTCTACGGATCTCCTCATTCCTGATTTCCCCATTCCATTCCTTCGATCTCGTAGAGAAATACCAAGCATAGCTATCTCCATAGCTCGCTGAGTGACCTTGAGCTTTCTTACAAGGCCCTAAGTGAGTGACCACGTCTCCGTTCCATATATCATCGCTGGTAAACGAAGAAAATGAGTAACAACGCCAAAAGTAACTAATTTATATGTAGTAGTGATTACCTTCATGATCTCAACCAGAGGGATGGGCAGCAGCGTCTCTTTGTGGAACAGTAGCCATACTGTGCTCACCAACCCGCCTGCCAGGTGCGGTGAGTACTGGCATATTTCCCCAAAATGACGACATAGTTATGGAAAAATATGGGGGAGGCCTTTGTTTCCATCCTAAGGTTATTGTACTTACCCCTGGGAAGAGTGTGCGCAGCACAGCGTACGGCGAAGCTTGGGGAGATTCTTTGCAATCCTCCCCGAGAAGTGCCTGGGGGGCGACCTTGTTACAGTCACCTTCTCTCCGCTAGAGGGGGTGACCACTTTACAGTCATCCCCTCCGTGATGTGCCTAAAGGCGTGGCACCAATGGGCGGTTCTAGCGTGATCTTACGAGGAACTGGAGCCCCCTTCGGTGCCGAAGATGACCATCCCAGTGATTTTAGCCGGTAGGAGTCTGGCATACCCCTTCGCCCTTCCCGGGAGCGAAGGAAATTGATGTAGAATATCCACTGGACACCAATAAAAAAAGGTTATTGTACTTTTACTAATTCCATACTTCTGTGACAGTTTTTGGGTGTACAATATCTTTATTGAATATATACTCGTCTAAATAATAGACGACCCCTCTCTATGACTGGGAGTCGTGGAGAAGGTTCGTATGCTAACATAATATACTGTGTTCACCAATCCACCTGCCAAACGCGCATTATGACAATATGATCGATTAAATCGTAAACTTCAGAAAATATTACAATATGATCGCTCACTGTAGTAATCATTGGGAGGCCCATGGCCATTGGCCCATGTTCAGCAGTGGACGTTCTTTGCCTAATGTGATGAGTTGCTTGCTTACGAATTAATATTAGGTGTCTAATAAGCAACAGTTTTACAAGTTATCCAAAGTTAGTCACTGTATTATGTTATAATGTGGTCCAAGTTAGTCACTGTATTATGTTGGAACTTCAGTGTGTACCAAGTTCGAAAAGGACTTCAAACTTCAATCTCGCTAAACCTCTTAAAACTTGTAATCTTCTAACGCTAAAGGAATACTTGCAGATTACTCAAAGTTCCTCAATGTTCTCGACAAAGAATAGAAGACCCCTCTCCACGAATGGGTGTAGTAAAAGGCAACTAAGGTTTGATATCGAGAAACTGGTGGTAGGTCTCTTATTCTTATTGTATTATTATCTTATTGCAAGAGGCCGGCTAGGTAGGTACCAGCCCATAGCCAAATAGTCGCCGCTAAGCAGATGTGTTTAAACTTAACACATTACTGTGCTCCGGTCAGTAGGGCACTGTACATAGCTAGTGAAATTACTGCGCATAAGAGACTAAATAACTTTACGTCTTGAGGTGAGGAGCGCAGTGGAATGCCTCGCAGGACAAGTTCTGGGTAGCATTCTAATTGCTATGGGCAGGCATGTCGCTTACCACCAGGCTTGCTGGTCGCGACACTAAGTTGAACAAAAAATAAGTATGTGCAGCAGCATCCGTATGCTAACATTATACTGCGTTCACCAATCCGTCTACCAAGCGTGCTCAATATGACAATATGACCGCCCATTATAGTGATCATTGGAAGGCCCATGTTCAGAAGTGGGCGTTTACGAGCTGATATGTGTGCGAAACGTGACTAAGTGACTCTAAGCCAGGGGTATGGGCAGCGGCGTCTTTCTATGGAAAAAAGTGCCAAACGTGGTGTATATTGGCAAATCCATCCTAAAAATGCCGACAGAATTGTTGAAATGTATGGCGCAGGTCTTAGTTCAGCAGTGGACGTCGTTTGGCTGATACGATAACCTAATCTTAATACAGCCATTGTCATTCATAAATACATTTTTAAAATTAGAAAAATAACGTGATATTTATATATGCGGGACAAGCAACTCATTCGCCTCGTGGTGAGCGTCATAACTGCCCATAAAAAGACACACGAAGTTATTGAGTCTCTTATGCCCAGTAATCTCATTAACTACAGTGTCCTTCTAACCGGGATACAGTACTGTCTAAAATTTAAACAATACTGCTTAGCGGCGAGTATCTGGCAATGGGGTGGTACCTGCCTAACCGGCCTCTTGGCATAAGAGACCAGTACATTTGTACAGCAGTTGCTGGATATATGATCTAAATAGGTACGAATATTACAGGGATTTATTAAGAATATAGAACAACATATTGCTATCACCAGTTCGATAATTATGTTGATTAAACCACTGCTCCGTAATTTGACTCCTTTCTCTGCCCTACGAAACTCTTACGAGTACTAGTCATCAATATTGACCGAATGTTTTCCTCCAGGCTTCCTCTGCTGCTGATGACCGTGGCTTATCACCAGATAGTGAAGGTGCTGTGGCGCTCTGAGAAGATACCTGGACAAGCGGAGACTATCAAGTTGGCACCGGCTGAACAAAGTAAGTACAATTTCTTACTAATCTCTCTCATACTCGAGAGACAACCATATTTAAAGAAGTTTTACTCAACATACCTTTGTGTGGTTTAGGTTTTAGCATAAGATGTTTTAAGGATAATCCAAAAAAGAGTCAAAAGAAACCTAATTTGGAAAATCTAAGTGACAATATGATTATATCGTTTGTCGTTTCAGCTGAATAAAGTCCACTGGTGGACACAAGCCTCCCCCAAAGATCGCCACAACAATTGGTCTGGGTGCTTTGTGTGTTCATTGGGGGGTATTTCCATAATCACCACGCTTGGCAGGCGGGTTGGCGATTGCACTGGAGTTGTTAATGTACTCGAAGGACGCTGCTGCCCATCCTCCGGTCAATCCCATAGTCGCCTTTTACGACACCCACGGAATGAGATGGGTTGATGCTATTCGTAGCTGGCACCACACGGCCTGATATTTGATTATATACATTAACGGTTTCCTGTTCCACGGCGGAGTTTTTAGTCGGCGCAAATCCCACATAACCAAGTAGGCATTTTAATCCACCCTAAAAAGGTTTAAGGTCCAAGCTAGGTCCCGCGACGAATATACGCCTCTGTCTGTATGGTGGGTTTGGTTCAATCGAGTCAACCAAGATCGAGCCGAGCAGTCGTATTGGAGGACCAGGGTCTGCTGCTCTGAGACCCTCGTAGTTGAGAGGGCTGATCCAGCTTGGAGACAGAGACACTGAAACCACAACACTACCACGCCCTCGTAGATGCCTATCCTGGTTACATGCTGTAACTCTTGCCTGAATTTTGGAGATCCTGTAAAGTTGTGGAAGCTTATAGTGGAGACCTTGATCACCACTGAGGTTACGATAGGTTGAGGTGGAAGTAACTTACAAAACAAGGTTTTTACAAATACACCTGCAGTTATTTTGTTATCTCTTCACAACTATTAAAACTCACGAACAAAACACTTTTTCTCAAAGGTTCTCATAAATTAAATAACAACATACTGGCCACATGTAGAATATAATATTGCAATAAATTATGCTAAAATAGTTAACCCGCCAGTGCGGGGGCGTAATGCATTCTTTTGAACCTATATCCTGTTTAAAACATGCATTCTAAGAGACGTTTATGGGTTGAGAACAAAGTTGTTTGAAATAAAAATGTTTAATTTTCTTGCAGTATCTGTTGACTGTGGAAAATTTATTTTATTAGTATTTAGTTATTTGTTTGTATTTTGGAATTGGTTCCAGTAAGATACAGTGTACCAGTGAAAGAGAATTGAAAGCTTGTTATTATTGAAGTGAAACTTCTTTATCGAAGTATGGGAGAAATTTTATAGCAATGTAACGTTTTTCTGTTACGCGCCATCTTTATTTCTATTTCGCATTTTTCCATTATGCGCCATATTGATTTGAAAGATAAATTGAATTTATCTATGAAATACAGTCCTCAAACATCAAAAACAAGATCCGGCACTACAATTGATGGAGTTTTTACTCGGTCACTAAATTCCGTGGAATGTAAACCATATATTTCCAAGTCGGCTATGCTGGCAGAGTCTGAAAATTGGGAGTGCTGTGGTCTCCTTGAGTGAGAGCATCATGCTCCAGAAGGAGGTCGCAGAGCGAGATTGGGAGAGAGCCAATCCCGCTCGAAGAATGGAGGACACGGAGCCGGGGGAATAATAGCCGCGGCGCCCGTGTCCAACACGCCTAAGCCCTCTGATCTGCGCCTATTGGGGAGTTTCCGTGCTCATACCGAGCGCCCCCCGGGACGACGGTGGTGTGTATGTGGTCACGTGCCGCCGTGTGCGCAGTACAGCGCATAGCGAGGCTTCGGGGGAAACTTTTACAATCCCCCCGAGAGGTGCCTGGTGCCTGGCCACTTTACAGTCACCTTTCCTTCACAGAGGGGGTACCGCTTTACAGTCATCCCTTGCGAGATGTGCCTGAACGCGTGGCAACAATAGTTGGATCTAGATGGAGAATATTCGAGTTCCTGGAGCCTCCCTTCGGTACCGAAGATGACCACTCCGGTGGTTTTAGTCGTTAGGAGTCCGCCATGCTCCTTTTACCTTTCCCGGGGCAGGAAATTACATGATATATCATGTGATACTTTTAAAAACTTCACTTACGGTTCAGTTTTTAAACACACACACAGTTTGCAACAGTTTCATAAACTACTATTTTTTTACCAGATTTATTATAACTATGTACGAGTCCAAAGTAAAAAAAAACTGTCGTCTTTCTTTATTTCTTGACTGTTGTATGCTTAGTTGATTGAACCAGACAGAATGGCCTCGACGAAGCGCTTGGTCTCGAACTGTCGCTCAAGGGATCTTGCCCAATCCAGAAGAGGAAGCATCTTAGTTTCGGAAGGCGTTGACGCCAATATGACCAGAACAAGGTACTTCCGGCGTACGGCTGTGTACTGCCACCAGTCGGTAGGCCCCATAGCCCTCGGCAATCTCTTCGGCTGTAGTACTGCGCTGGCGTCGACTTCGTTGGTCCCGGAGGCAGAATAATGCAACTGCGCGATCTCATCCGACCACTATTACACTTCCGTACATTGGAACCGCCTGGTCCGGGGCATATTGACGTCATCGCCTTCCGGAACAAAGACGCTTTCTCTTCTGAATCGGGCAAGATCCCTAGAGCGACTTCTGGCCGGGCCGTGACGATAGCAGCTGCGACAAGCATCTCTCGATTTAGCTGTGTGAGGGCCTGACGCCGTGACTGTGGGCAAGGACCTGGATAGCTCGGGCCAGACGGACGGTGGGCCACGTCAAAAACGATGTGGTCGGACAGCGTGACCACCTTCTCCGACACTCGCTAGCCCAACATCATGCTGGCCACAGAAGAAGCCGCCCATGTCAGGTTCACGATCGCATCCCCCTGCCACCAAACGCAGGTGCTAACGGACCCCCGATTCAGCAATTGGGGGTCAAGGGATGCCACCCAGTCTTGTATTACATACTAATACTATACTACATACTCCTCAATGCGATTTTGCGCCGATAGATTTTAAGAAGGTGCCTCCAACAGTTCTCAGCCACTTTAATGAAAGGGTCAGGTATCCTCAGCTAGGCTAAGCGTCTGGGATTGCTAATCAGAGAGGGAGTTATATTCAATTATGCATCACATTATCATCATCATATCAGGCAAAACATGTCCACGTACAAAGACCTCCCCCATAGACGACTGGTTACATGCTTTGTGTCGTCCTTTTGAGGGGAATTAGCCAGGACTTACCATGCTTGGCAGGGGAGCAGTATGGCTACTATTTGACAGATATAACACTAGTGCCCTTTGGTTAAGTGTCCCTTAATTGTCTTTCGACAACATCCACGAGAGGAGATACAGTGGTGCTATATTCTTAACTCGGACACCACATGAAAAATTTGCTGTGTGAAAAGTGAAATCAGCCTCGAAAATACTAAATATGATGATGTTGATGTCGTGATACAAAAGCGTAAACTGATGATGAATTAACTTGCATACATACCTACAAAACCATTTTATTATAACTCCGATACCGACTGACAATAAATTTTAATAAAATGTTGAGTAGACAAGATATGCGCCCATAAAATTGTATTAGTAAAGTGTGGACAGATGTTCCGTTGTCCATCTTGAAATATTTTCTCTCTGGCTGTAAATATTCTTTATTTGTATTTGAAAATAGCTCACACATACACACAACCAAATATACGCACGCACTCATCCACTGAAACGTGGGCCTCCCAATGATCACTACAAGCGGCCATATACCAGATCCGGAACAACTATATGTATGGGCATATACTGGGGTAATTTGACTGATGTTCCGTCAACGGCTATGCTACAAAAACGGTGCCTAAGAATTATTTATAACTCTTTATTTAAGACTCTTAACCTGAACAGACTAAGTATAGGTATGTTTCACGATTTGCTATCGAGATCTTCATCTGAAGCATCAAAAAAGTTGTTGTGTTCTTTAGTCCCGTTAATCATTAAGCAGACAGTAGAATTAAGGTGTTTACATTTTATTTTGTTATTTTTATGTTAAGTTATGATGGAATTGGCATATACATATGTATAAAATTCCTTAAATAAAGAGAAAAAAAAAACATTTATAAAAACACTGTTTCACTAAGAACTATCATTGAAGAAAAGAGTTTCCTTACACTCGGTGTTCATATATTAGATTAGATTTTTGCTCTTTCTGCCGTTTCGAACACTTTGCAGGGTTCGTGGTTGCAAGATGACCATTCACCATAGTAGATTATACTTGTTTCAAAGTTCAAAGTTATTTATTTTTCAACTGTGTACATATAAATCTTAAACATTGTTGGTATCAACAGCATACCCACATCGAGTGTTGCAAAATTGTATATTTTTACTTAAATCTAACCATACATTTTTTGTTTTGGCCTCAAATTTACATATATCCTCCGACCTTCGCATTTATGTAAACACCAAAATGTTTTGGAGAAATAAGACAAAAGTATACGTAGCACTTTAACAGTTATTTTAAATGTGGCACTGGACGATCGAGCTAGGCGTCAAGCCACACTTACCATTTAATTCGGTGGCCTTGGGGTCAGAAAAATTTCTAGTATGAGTAAAAATACACGACAGAAATTTCTATCCTCGGTTTACAGTACTGCAACTAACTAGGAAAATCCTAGAATCTTCATTGGTTGATTTTGAGGTACCGTGTATGACTGATGCTATAAATGCCTTATTTTGTTTATTTTTTTTATTGTTGTCTAGTGGAAATTTTACATGACATTCCTTCGCCCCGGGGAAGGGCGAAGGGGTATGCCGGACTCCTACTGGCTAAAACCAATGGAGCGGTCATCTTCGGCACCGAAGGGGGGCTCCGGGTCCTCGTATGATCACACTAGAGCCACGCCTTTAGGCACGGAGGGGATGACTGTAAAGCGGTCACTCCCTCTAGTGGAGGGCGGCGGCTGTAAAAAGGCCGCCCCCCAGGCACTTCTCGGGGAGGATTGTAAAGGATCCCCCCAAGTCTCGCTGTGCGCTGTGCTGCGCACACGGTGGCACGTGACCACGTGCGCGCCACCGTCGTTCCGGAGATGCTATGAACGCCTGGAAAATGGTTTGCCCGAATATGAATTTTCCTGTTTATCCATCTTCCCAGAGAGTGGAACGAGCCGTTTTGCAGTTTGATATGGAATGAGCTTTTAAATACGTAAATAAATACTGCGGACCGTGCTCGTCTGCCCGTGCCCGTCTCGTTTACTCAACACTGACTCAACTTGAATAAACTGCCAGGCAAATCAGCCACGGGCAAAAGTTAGTATCATCATTTCAGTCAAAAATACGTCCATTGTTGGACACAGGCCTGCCCCGAAGATTGCCACAATGACCAGTCACTATTTGTATTAAAAAAAAAAAAGATGTATTGTGTGCTTATTGGGGGGTTTTGCCATAACAGGCACGCTGGGCGGGTGGGTTGGCGATCGCAGTTGAGTTGTAATTAATGTATTCGATAGACACTGCTAGCCGTCCTCCAGCTTAGTCCTTAGTTGCTTTTTACAACACCCACGGGATGAGCTGGGGTGGTGCTTTTTACCACCGGCACCACACGGCAAAGTTTGTAAAAAGCATTATAATTTATAGCTAGAAATATTACATAAATTTTTTATTATAACGGTAGATTGAACTCGAGATTATTTATGACTATTTTTATATTAGATGTTATTTATCACTGTACTCGCTGTGGGCGGCGGCCGTGGTGTAACTAGACTTGCGTTTCGAATTACTTTGCTCTTGATTAGTTATCCTTTGAGGATTAGTTTGCCTAGATTTATTAACTAAGCCTTAAATGGAAGAGCTGTTTACGAGAACATTTCAAGGTGATAATATTAAAGAAAATCTTTGACTGGATAAATACCACTCAATGAGCGTTTCGACATTTATAGTTACAAATTAAATAAACCTGAACTTTGTTTGCTTTACCGACTTAAAGAAAAAGGAGAAAATATTAATTTTGGGTCGCTCAGGTTACAAATTAGTACGTACAAATAAAATATGAAGTCAAAACAGAAAGCTGTGCAAGACCTCAAATGTCCTTCTGAATCTTATGCTGCAAACACTGCAATACTGCAAATTTTCGTACAGCGCCAGTAACTACTGCAAGTACAGGGAGTACATTTAAACGGTACAACTGCTCTTATATACTATAGCATAACGTGACTTTCAGCCTACATATGAGACAATACTAAAACAAAAAACCCTATCAAAGTTACATCTCTATTGAAAATGGTGTTAGATTCGTCTTAGTTGTATTATGGCATAGTGTCATAATGTATAATATTTAAATATGTAATTTATAGGGCAGTTTTTAGCTAAGCAGATGCCCGTCGCAACTTTCGCGCATATTCAATGCACACGATGTATATATTATCCACAGTTTAGTAGAACTAAAATGAATTGATAAAACATAAGTGTTTTCATAAAATTTAAGTCAATATTCAGTTGTTCACTGAATAATAGTTTTCATTTTTCTTTGTTTCTTAAACATCGAACAAAAACATTCTTAAAGAAGTGGGGTGAAAATAATATAAAATATTAAAATCCGTAATCTAAAAGATATCCGCATATTTTAGGTCAGGGATATTTTTTTCGAAAATCTGAAGTATTTTTAATGACTATGTATCCATATAATAAAACAATTTTAAACAGATTAGATCGCGTATATTATAGATTTTTGTTTTTCCTGACGTTTCGAATACTTTGCAGCATTCTTTACAGGTTAGCTAAAAACAGCAATAGCAGCTGTCGCGTAGCTAAGGTACCACAGTAGTCCGTGTGGTGTCCAAGTCCGTGTGATGGCCGGTTTAAGAATGTAGCACCACTCCATCTCCTCCCGTGGATGTCGTAAAAGGTGACTAAGGGAATCCAAACCAGAAAGATGGGCAGCAGCGTCTCTTTTGTGAACCAGGAGCCATACTGCGCTCACCAACCCGCCTGCCAAGCGTGGTGAGTATTGGCAAATACCCTCCGAAATGATTCAGTGGACGTAAAATGGCCGATATGATGATAATATGATGAATAAAACAACAGATTTTTATAAAATTAAAGTAAATACTCAATTAATAGTTTTCATTTTTCTTTGTATCTTAAACATCGCTTTCTTAAAGGAAATCTATTAAAACCACCGAAAGTGGGTGAAAATAGTATAAAATATTAAAATTAGTAATCTGAAATATTCTCGCACATTTAAAGTTACGGATATCTTCTTCGAAAATCTGAAATATTTTTAATATCGATATATCCGTATCGGATATTCTATATCCGTAACATCACACAATACACATCCTTATTACGAACGCAATTTCCCGTCAGAATACTCCCACAAACATTGACATACCCGCAATGCGATTAATCCCGCTATTCTCTCTATAATATTTAGGCGTTTAATTGAATGAGCTTTGCACCGCAGACAAAGCCGCGTAGCACTTGTCTAACATACGAATTCAAAGAAAATTTACTGCCCTGGCGAATAATAATTATGTTACATTAGTATGTTTTTTTTATACATTGGCCTGCATAATGCTCGTTATGTTTTACCATAATTTGTATCAATCAACATTGTAATCTCAATTATTTTAAAAGAGTATCTATGGAGTCTTGCCGGCTCTTCTCCATAGATCAACTATTTGGAACCATGCAACTTAGATTCTGACGTTTCATAAGTGCCAATATTTGGTTTATCTATACAAATAAATAAAATTGAAGTGTCTGTTTGTAATGTTAAAATAACAGCTTTTTACTAAATGCATATGAAAGTATATACGATACCTACAACAAAAAAACACTAATCAGTGAGTGCAATTACCGTGCGGTACCGGCAGCGCATAGCACCAACCCATTTCATTCCGTGGGCGGCTTAAAAGGCGACTATGGCATTAACCGGAGGATGGGTAGTAGCGTCCTTCGAATACATTAGCAACTCAACTGCGATTGCCAACACGCCTGTCAAGCGTGGCGATTATGGTAACACCCCTCAATGAGCATACAGCACACCACACAGGCTCAATCGTTGTGGCGATCTTTGGGAGAGGCTTGTGTCTAGCAGTGGACTTTATTCAGCTGAAACGAACGAACGTAGAGTGCAATTAACTATGAACGCCTTTGTTATGTTATTGTTGTACCCTTTCATCTATTTAAGCATTTTCATGGACACCCGATATATGTACACAAAATTTATATTAATAGATGATATTTCGAGGCTGGGTGTTTGCATGTGATATTTATGTCTGTAAACTGTACCCATGACACAGGAGAAATAATAGTGTGGAGTTCCAATATCTTTACATCTATACAAGTACATAAAATTTAAATGTCTGTTTGTAATATCAAAATAACAAGCTTTTTACTAAATACATATGAAAGTATATATATATACGGTACCTACAACAAGCAAACAATTTTTTTTCTGTCTTTCGGTCTGACTGTCTGTCTGTTTGTTCACGCTAATCTCCGAAACGGCTGGACCGATTTCTACGAGTCTTCACTGCTGATGCAGCTGATGTTATAAAGAATAACTTAGGCTATTTTTATTTTGGAAAAATAAATAGGGTTACACGCAAAAAAAATTAAACTCATGAAATCCAATATATATACTCTATGTCAAGTGTCTATGATGAAGTCATCGTTTTGGCTGAATAAAGTCCACTGCTGAAAACAGGCCTCCCGCAAAGATCGCTACTACGATATGTCTGGGTGCATGCTCATTGGGGGGTTTTGCCATAATCGCCACGCTTGGCAGGTGGGTTGGCGATCGCAGTTGAGTTGTAAATTTACTCGAAGGACGCTGCTGCCCATCCTCCGGTTAATCCCATAGTCGCCTTTGACGATACCCACGGGATGAGATAGGTTGGTGCTATTCGTAGCCGGCAACCATACAGCACGATGATAAAGTACTCTAAATTATTTATAAATAATCCCTTTTATTTTAAATTAAACCGCTGGTGAAACTGCAGGTCCCAGCTAGTAAATTAATAAAGAACTTGTCAAAGTCTAAACAGATTTACTATAAGTCTATTCCATACCGTTCCATGTCGTGGAACGTAACCTTGACTCATATAGGACTGCGTCATTTAGGTTACGATAATGTAAATGATGTGTGTACGTACGGGTTTTCGCTTACACTTCAGTTCGTCAAACAAAGTTTTATTGAGGGTAATTCCTTTGAGATGCCATTGAATATTTGATTTTAAGTTTCTAATTAAGGTTGCTATTGCAGTCGCTTGACTATCCATGTTGACTTTAAGTCTGCACGAGTAAGTACCAAAGCCGTTACTGAAATAACAACGTTTTGAAAGGTTTATGTTACTAATGGCTCGTAATTATGAGTCCAGTAAATAGTTTTCGGTTGACTCTTTGTAGACTAAATAGGCAGCTGAGGACCGAGTGTGTGTTTTTATTCACACTCGAAACATCGCATCTCGCATCTCTTTTACCGCGTTTGGAATTGGAGCACCGAACGCGGTAGACACGGCTACGTATCAAGCTATAAACATCCAGTTTGCGCTGATCTCTTATCGTGCAATTAGCCTATACAGTACGATATCGGCTTACACTGGAAAGGTATAGCTTCAATGATATTATACCATAGATATGTTACGTCCATATTAAATGGCGCGCAAAATACAGTCTCGCTTGCACAACCGTGTCGTGAGAAAGAAGATACAAAAACAACAAGAGTAAAAGTGATAGCTATCTAGGCGAACCGATTGCGAGGTGCTACAATTGGGGGAGTTTTGGTTCTTAATTTTGGCGCGCATGTAACATATCTACTTCTTTTTAATATATAATATCATTGTATAGCTTGATATGTAGCCGTGCGTATACGTGTGCAATGCACAGATAAATAAATAAGAAAAAATAAAGAAGAATAAAAAGAGTAACCATGGAGTTTCTTGCCCGTTCTTCTCCATAGGAAATCAACATCTTGGAACGCGGCAACTAAAGCCTTGACTATTCATAAGTGCCTGTATATGGTTTTACATGAATAAAAATATTTTTATCTTATCTTATCTTATCACACGTTTAAGTTTTGATAACAAAAATAAACTTACATTCGGCTCTCTGATTAAGCAAAAAAACAGTGACAACATAATCGAACACACAAAATCGTCTTCCCATGTTACATCACAGGCTTTCTCTTTTATCTGGTCGTTAATAGTACTTATGTACACGTATATTTATGCCACCCGTGCGAGCTATTTAGCTTTAAACATTAGCATGTCCCATAGCACTCCAGACGGTGGGGCGTCATGGTCCGCGTGCGTCTATCTACTGGATTGCATGGCTAGCCAGGCCGCACAGGGGTCCTCCAAATGAGAGGCCGGTCAAGACCTGACGGGCTTGGGGTGAATTAACGAGCAAATCCCGCGCTCTCGGTTTAGGTAGGTTGAAGGAACACTATCTTAGCCGTTAAGAGTCTGGCACACAGCTTCGTCTTTTCTAGGGTAAAAGAGGAAAAAACCAGTGCTTGTCCTCCAATTTTCATTTATTTTCCTATATTACTATAAAGCTATTTATTTTTAAACAACAAGCCCTTCCATTTCATGTTACATGCCACAGTTTGCAAAACAGAAATTCATATGTGTACCAAATTTCAACTTAATCGGTTCAGTAGTAGATTTGGAGCAAATTGGCTGTGACAGATGGACAGATGAGTGATCCTTTTTTTTTTTTTTATTGGTGCCCAGTGGAAATTCATCATGAACTTCCTTCGCCCCGGGGAAGGGCGAAGGGGTATGCCGGACTCCTACCGGCTAAAACCACTGGAGCGGTCATCTTCGGCACGTAAGGGAGGCTCCAGGTCCTCGTATGATCACACTAGAGCCGCCCACTAGTGCCACGCCTATTGGCACATCTCGGAAAGGGTGACTGTAAAGCGGTCACCCCCCGAGGGGGATTGTAAAGGATCCCCCAAAGCGTCCCACGGCAGCGCGTGACCACATGCGTGCTACCGTCTTCTCTTGGGTCGCTTGGTGTGGGCACGCAGATTCCCCAATCTACGCACCCGCGAACCCAGAGGTCCCCCACCTTATAGCAACGGCAGGGGTTTTCAGGCGTATCGGAATTAGGCACCAGGGCGGTTGTTACCCCGGCGCCGTCTCCTTCTTCTTCGAGCGGGATCGGCCCTCTCCCGATCCCGCTCTGCGGTCTCCTTCTGGAGCATGACGCTCTCACAGAAGGAGACCACTGCATTCCAGTTTTCGTGCTCTGCCAACATAGCCGACACTACTGCTGGCAGAGAGAGATCTTGCCCGATCCGATCGACCAGGATCCGCCGCTCGGCGGCCCACGCAGGGCACGCCTCGAGCGTGTGCTGTGCGGTGTCCTGGTCAGATGAGTGATCCTATCGGAGTACGGGTTTGGGTAACTGATTAGGGCTTCGTACGTCCGAACGAAAAAACGGCGTTACTATTATATGACCACTGTGTTTGTCTGTTCGTCTACTACGCTGTTCCACCCAAATCCCATCGTATTATCAGCCACCCGGTGACGTCTAACAGGCTCGACAGAGGACCTGGGAGCCGTTGGATGCGGGCGACATGTAACCGGTCAATGTGAAAATCTATCTTTGGTTGATATTATGATGAAAGGCACTAACCACGCAACTCATCATAAATTAGATATTGGCTCGCTGAATTTTGATTGAATCCACACATATTTAATCAAATTGTGGAAAGCCAATATTGGTATATTAAATTACATGCAGCCGTAGATAATATTAGTAAATATTAATTATTTAAGCTATGACAGTCCACAGGATTGTCTACGGGATAACAGAATGGAACAAGATAACAAAATTATAGTAAAGCTAAATTCAAAAATGAGTTTAACCCGAAGTCGGGCGGGCATACCTGGCCCCGCCCGACTTCATAAATAAAGTATTTTTTTTCTTTTTAGTGGGTTTAATATCGTAAAGAATTTTGAAGTCGGATTTTTTTTGTTAAAAATTTATTTGTTTCTATTTGGTGTAAATAAATGTAGGAACTTTTTCCAACTTGGTATCCGTATCTAACATTAAAAATAATTCTAAGAATCAAAACTATTAAGACATCATCTAGGTAAGCGCAGTCAAATTAAACCAGTTTATTGAAGCTGGTTAAAAAAGTACTCAATCAAATGTAATGAAATGTACACCAATTCGAAAGCATACTGCACCTATTAAAGAAAGAATCGGTCAACAGATCTCGAAGTAATCGGTGTATATACATAAAAAAATACCCATCGAATCGAGAACCGCTTTATTTTTGAAAACAAAACATTTTGTTTTTACTGATCAAACATGATTTTTTAAGGGAGCACAGACAATAGATCTGTAATCAGAGGGAATATTCTTGTATTATGATTTAAAAATCGTATTATTTTACTATGTTTTACAAAACGGCCGTGTGGTGCCGGCTTTGCCGTGTGGTACCGGCTCAAAATACCACCACCCCACCTCTTCCCGTGGGTATCATAAAAGTCGACTAAGGGAATAGCCGAAGGATGGGCAGCAGCGTTCTTCGAGTACATTAACAACTCAACTACGATCGCCAACCCGTCTGCCAAGCGTGGCGATTATGGCAAAACTCCCCAATGAGCCCATAACACACCCATAACAGTCGTTGTTGTTATTTTTGGGGAAGGCCTGTGTCCAGCAGTGGACTTCAACCGGCCGAAATGATTAATTGATTGATACAAAAACGGGAAAAGTTTCGCTATCTAAACATCAATTATAACTTTGAGGACTTTGATGGACGTATCCCATAAGTCATTAGTATTTTCCACCTTATTTAAATGCTTTTGTAATTGACTAGCTGGGACCCGCGGTTTCACCCGCCGTTTAGTTTAAATGAAAGTGGATTATTTATATATAGTTTAGAATACTTCGGCATAGACACTTGACATAGAGTATGTACATATATATAAGATTTCATGAGTTTTTTTTTGCGCTAAGTAGCCTAAGTTATTCCTTATAACATCAGCTATCTGCCAGTGAAATTCCCGTCAAAATCAGTCCAGCCGTTTCGGAGATTATCCGGAACAAACAGACAAAAAATTTAATAATGTTTTTTTGTTATAGGTACCGTATATACTTTCATATGCATTCAGTACAAAGCTGTTATTTTGACATTACAAACAGACACTTCAATTTTATTTATTTGTATAGATGACTCTGAAATACAACTATTTAAAATTTATTGTTTTTTCATAACTTCTCTTTATTATTTAGTAGCGATAAAAAATAATTGTGTTTCTTTAATACGATTTATTGACAAAATGAGCACATCTCTATTCTGGTGGTAAGCGTCTTGCCTGCACGTAATATTTGTAATACTACGCAGGACAGGTCCTGCGTGGCTCGTCACCTCGAGACATTAGTTCAATCAATCATTAGTTATTTAGTCATGCATAGTAATTTCACTAGCTACAATTACCCTTCCAACCGAAACACGGTGGTGTTTAAAGAGCTTTGCAATAAGAGAGCTACCACTACTTTTACGCACATTATAATATGCATGTTGAATAATAATAATAATATTGCACTGCTATACAACCTTATGAGTTTAGAAGTGCCATACTACAAGTATGTGCCCGACCCAGTCCTCGAGAATGACCATATCACGTTGTACTGGGATCGATCTATCATCACTGACAGGACCATTGTTGCCAATAAGCCTGATATAGTGGTGATAGATCGAGTAGAGCGCCGCACAATGATTGTGGATATAACTATCCCACATGACGAGAATCTCGTGAAAGCCAAGAAAGATAAACAACTTAAGTATCTTGACTTGGCGCACGAGGTAGTCGACATGTGGGAGGTAGACTCTGCAATCATTGTGCCGATAGTTGTTACAGCCAATGGCCTTATTGCCAAGAGCCTCGACCAATACCTCAAGAGGCTCTCGTTAGGCAGCTGGGTCAGAGGCTTGATACAGAAAGCGGTACTTCTAGACACGGCTCGTATTGTTAGGAGGTTCCTCTCTCTAGAGTCCTAACCACCGATCGCTTGGACCTTGTTCCCGATGCCGGTGGACTACTATTTTTTATATTTTTATATATATATTGTTTTTTTATATGTATTTAAAAATGTAATTTATATGTATATATTTCAAATAAAGGAAATAATAATAATCGTTTATTTGGACAATACTAAAATAAAACTGAAACAATGATAGCTACAAAAGTATGAAACTGTGGCGCAGCTATCAATGCCCCTCTCTTGGTAGGAATGTTGGTTGTTCCAGACAAAGTATTAACAAATAAATTTAACAAAAACGAGATTAAAAGTAAATGTAAGACTATGAGACAGTGTGTGCAAATATGTGTTTTGAATGGCATGGCAGTGTATGTTTGTGTGTTCATGTATGTGTAGATGTTATGTTTCCACAAGTTTTTCTGTTGCATCATAATAAAGTGTTTTAACCAGAGGTCAAGTTTATTTTTGAGTTTAATCATGAATGATATCAATTACATATATCCTCCTAATTTCGAGCGTATGGCACTCGTGGGTTGCAGCTGAAAATCAGCGTCAGGTAGTGGTACCTTGTACTGCCACCTGATATCATGCTGAGCTGATGGCCCTTTGGCACTTCTATTCAATCATCATATTTTTGTTTGCCTATGTATGTATATATATGTTTTTTGCCCCACACTAGGATTTCTTCTGTGTCGTGGGTGCGTTTACAGATATGAATTCCACAAACAATACACCCAGACCCGGAACAACTACCGGCAGATCATATAAATATTTGTTCCGTGCGGGAATCGAACCTACGACCCGGAGCGCAGCAGCTGACTGTATCAGCCACTGCACCAACCGTGCCGACGTGCCAATAAATACTTTTCTTTCTTTTACTAACGCTGATTGTTTTTCGTTTCCAGCTCAGCTGCGTTCCAGACGGAAGGCAGCTAAGATGCTGGTGGCTGTGGTTATCATGTTTGCTGTCTGCTACTTTCCCGTACACCTGCTCTCCGTGCTGAGGTAAGGTCTTCCACGCTCATACTTCTGTGTCTCATTTTGAGTTGTGTAATTCTGTATGGAACACACCTAATAATTTATATTTATTTTGCTAATGATTTTTTTCATTGGTGACCCAGTGGAAATTCTACATGGAACTTCCTTCGCCCCGGGAAAGGGCGAAGCGGGGGGCTGGAATCCTACCGGCTAAAACCACTAGAACGGTCATCTTCGGCACCGAAGGGGGGCTCCAGGTCCTCATAAGGTCACACTAGAGCCGCCCATTAATGCCGCGCCTTTAGGCATATCACGGAGGGGATGACTGTAAAGTGGTCACCCCCTCTAGTGGAGGGACGACGACTGTAAAAAGGTCATCCCCCCAGGCACTTCTCGTAGAGGATTGTAAAGGAGTCAAGCCTCGCTTATTTCCCACCCTAGGCTTTCTCCTGTGTCGTGGGCACAGTCTACAGACATAAATCTCACATGCACAAACACCCAGACCCGAAAACACTATCTGTAATCATACAAATATTTGTTTCATGCGAGGATCGAACCCGTGACACTTAGAAAAGAAACCCAATTAGCTTAGCCACTGCGCCAACTGTGCCGCCAACTTCTCCAAACGTGGGTGTGGTACAAATCAACTAAATCATTTTCTTATGAGGATGGGAAGAATGTTTTCCGTTGTGCTAATAACCATATGCCACGATCACCAATCCGTCTACCAACCGTGGTGATCATGACAATATACCCTATGATTTATAGTGGTATTACACGCACTAGGCACTTTTAAATATCTGGAAAATTATGTTCTTCTTCTTAAGAGATTATGGATTATGGCTTCGGTAGAGGATCATCCACAATTTCGCCAATGTCATTAAGTATAAGGCAACATCGTATGGTGTTTAAATTAATAAATCTTTGCAGATTCATAAAATATTTCTCCAAAATGAAAAAAATCTAAAAATATGTCGGCAACGTCGAAAAATATCTACAAAAATAATCTATGGCATTATCTCTCATCTCCAAATGTCTTTTTTTTTCATTTATTACGGGTATTGTTCTTCCAAATGTCATCTTTAAGAAAGTGTTGCCATTTAAAAAATATTATAGTTAATACATCAATACATAGCTGTAAATCAATTATTACCCAATATGTCTAATTACGCATCTTAAGCAGATATCTGATAATTGCAACAGTCTTCTTCCTTCTGGTCCATGTTGCTATATTTTAGGTGAATTATATTTCGCTAGAAATATTTTTAAAACAAGGTATTCCGAAAAAAGATTACGAATTATGATCCCAATGTTCCGTGTTCTCGGAATGTAACACTTGAGGTATTTCTCTTCGTTCTCAAGATGCTACAAGTATTTTTCATTTGGCTAGTTCTATTTTTATTTTTGAAGAGGATCACGACCTCGATTGATTTTGTACCATGTAGATAAACATTTTTTTTACATTCGCTAAACATAACTGATTCGTTCATCATCATCATCACACCCGCCAAAAGACGTCTACTGCGGAACAAAGGCTTCATCCATACATTTCCACAATTGTGACATCATTTTGGGGGCAATTTACCAGTATTCACCACGCTTGGCTGACGGGTTTGTAAGCGCAGTATAGCTGCAATTCCACAGAAGGTACGCTGCTGCCCATCCCCCTCATTTAGACTCCCCTAGTCGCCTTTTACGACATCCACAGGAGGTGATGGGCGGTGCTATATGCTGAACCCGGACACTACGCGGAATATACTGTCTACTGTACATAATATGAGCATACTTGCCGCATAGTCCCGCTGTCTTCAAAAACGCAATAAGTCGTGCTTTGTAAACACGCAATCCAATGACTATGAATTGAATAAAATTGTGCTCGAATTTACTTATTTCGAATTTTTGCCCCTGTCAATTATCTACGCAACAGATAGCACCAGTGGTTTGCCGTGCCATCGTGCAGCCCCGTGGGCCGCGCCTACTGCTTAATTCCACGTACCCTTTCAACGCTGGATTCAATTCAATTAAATTCAATCATTTATTCAGTAACTAGGCCGTAACATACACGTCATATTGAAACATCGAAGGGCATTTCGCTGAATACAACCTTTGAGAAAAAATGCGTAAGTAAGCTCAGGGCTAGGTCGTTTTTTAAAAAAATTCTTTCTTTTTTATACTTTGTTTTACAAATTATTTAGAACAGTTGTTAAACACTGAAAAACATTTGCAGCTATACAATAAAAACCATGCAGCTAAAATTTGTTTTCAGGGAAGCCGCATGTGCAGATATAGATAAGAAATGATAAATATCAATACAAATGAACACTACACACGTCCCTATCTTCAACATAGTCTTTCATTTTATAATAGATTTTTTAATTAGAATTGCGTTAATGTGCATTAAACTTCCTGTCAGTGGGATCTGTAATTCGTTTTGGTAACTTATTCTTATTCTTTATTGTACACACGGCACACTACAAGCTATACAAAACCAAGTTACGCTGATCTCTCATAATACCAAAAGCCATTCCATTACAATGCGAGATAAGCTTACACCGGAATTATATAGCTAGATATGTAGCTGTGTGTACATAATAAACACGATACATATAATATAAAATAAAATTAATGTCCAAAGGCGACCTTAACTCAGCATTTGAGTTTTCTACCAGCAAACCTTTGAGTGATAGAAGATAGAAACGCAAAGAGGACAGTATCAAGTGTGCAAACAGAAGAATAATGAAAACAACAGATTTGTAGGTGCCATTAATTAATAAAATACACAAATATACAGCATGAACATAATATATACTTAAAGTAAATACAAACATACCCATAAGTCGTACTTAGAGGAAATGCTTTTTGATTCCTTTCTTGATATATTATAGAATCGGACACAATTCCCTAAGAAAGACTTATTTGTCTTGGTTAATCTTTAAAAATGCTATGCTATATCAGGATGACTTCTTTGGGGATGAAAGGTCCAAAAATATCGTTAAGATGTTTGAGGTTATATGAAAGCGATTTATAATGTTGTGTAGTTGTGTTCTTTGTTTCAGTCTTTAATTATTGTAATTGATTTGTACTGCATGTACATACAAACCCGATTGCAGTGCCATCGATAGGGTCTAATTGTGAATTTAAACCACCCAGGGACCCACACAAACACACACAAAAAAAATATTAAAATATGTCCAGCCATTTAGGGGGAGTTCAGTGACATACACGTAAAAAAAAAGAAAAAAAAAGAATGATATATATAACCTATGAAGGACCAACCATACAAGTCATGCAAATATAGCAGCACTTCGTAGACATATCGGATAATTTTCTTAGTCTCCTCGGTAAACATGGAATACATCATCATACAGCGAATGTGTACAAATCATTCTATCAGGGAATAAATTATCGCCTCAAATGTTTGGTTTATTAGACAGTGTTGACTGCGAGATTAGACATCGCGTCTGGAAGTGGTTTTGTAAATATGTAACTTGAGTCGCTTGGGGCCAGACAAACAATAGCCTCATCGTTATTGGAATTGTTTTTTTTTTTTGTATTTAGACGGACGCGATAATTTAATCAAACATCCTAATAAAAATTGCAATCAGACTTGTTTGAATCAGACTTTAACGAGGTAGAGTTGATGTATGTCACATTATATTAAAAACACTTTTAAACGGATTACATCGCGTATATTATAGATTTCTGTTTTTTAATTTCCTGTGGATTGTCATCATTATATCGGCCATACAACGTCCACTACTGAACAAAGGCCTCCCCCATAGATTTCCACAACTGTGTCATCATATTGGGGGGAATTTGCCAGTACTCACCACGTTTGGCGGGCGAGTTGGTGAGCGCAGTATGGCTACTGTTCCACAGAAAGAACGCTGCTGCCCATCCCTCTGGTTTAGATTCCCTTAGTCGCCTTTAACGACATCTACGGTAGGAGATGGAGTGGTGCTATATTCTTAATCCCCCACACGGATTTCGGACACCTGTTGTCATACATAGGGCAAATAAAGCGTAGCCACCAGAATAACCGATATGTACCAAGAATTATTCGTGAAGCTATTGAAATACATAAAAACTTTCTAATTTTAATAGAGAAGATGGTTGGCCGGTCCCCAGTTTGGAATCTGGTTATTAAAATAATAAAGTCCCAAATAACATACCACACTAACAAACATCAAGACATTGATTTTATTAAACATGGCCCCACACTAGGATTTCTCTTGTGTCGTGGGTGCGTTTACAGACACGTACAAGCGTAGCCACCAAAATAACTGATATGTACCAAGAGTATTTCGTGAAACTATTGAAATAAAGAAAAAACTAATCGAATTATGATCCGCACATGAATCCGAAAACTCAGAAGTGCGAGCCGGGATCGAACTCAGACCCTCCTATGTGGAAGGCAAGCGTTCAAACACTAGGCAGACAGCTATCTCGAGGCGTGCCCTGCGTGGGCCGCCGAGCGGCGGATCCTGGTCGATCGGATCGGGCAAGATCTCTCTCTGCCAGCAGTAGTGTCGGCTATGTTAGCAGAGCACGAAAACTGGAATGCAGTGGTCTCCTTCTGTGAGAGCGTCATGCTCCAGAAGGAGACCGCAGAGCGGGATCGGGAGAGGGCCGATCCCGTTCGAAGAAGGAGGAGATGGCGCCGGGGTAACAGCCGCCCTGGCGCCTAATCCCCATACGCCTGGAACCCCCTGCCATTGCTATAAGGCGGGACCTCTGGGTTTGCGGCTGCGTAGATTGGGGAATCTGCGTGCCCACACCAAGCGACCCAAGAGAAGACGGTAGCACGCATGTGGTCACGTGCTGCCGTGGGACGCTTTGGGGGATCCTTTACAATCCCCCCTAGGGGTGACCGCTTTGCAGCCACCCTCTACGAGATGTGCCTATAGGCGTGGCACCAGTGGGCGGCTCTAGTGTGATCATACGAGGTCCTGGAGCCTCCCTTAGGTGCCGTGGACCGCTCCAGTGGTTTTAGCCGGTAGGAGTCCAGCATACCCCTTCGTCCTTCCTCGGGGCGAAGGAAGTTCATGAAGAATTTCCACTGGGCACCAACAAAAAAAAGGCAGACAGCTATAAGACTACTATACTACCTACACACAGTGATGACATGATGTAGTGCCCTTCAAACCAGAATACAGTAACAGTAACTAAAATTTAAACACTAGGGCTTGGTGGCAGGATATTTGGCATAAGCCAGACTCTTGTAATAAAACACTTACCACCAGTAACTGTATGTGAGTACTCAAGTTACAAAGCAGAACGTCGGATGCTCGAACTTTACGACTTTAGATGAAGATCAACACTGAAGTTTAATGTGGTTAACATAAATAATTGTCAGTTAATACACACGTCTACGTACAGAGGTATTGAATTCGTGACATATCCTGTCACTTTTGGGGATGGCTCAGGAATGAAATTCATAGGACAAATGACAATTTCGTTACTCAATTCAAATCTTATTCAAAATATATAAAAAATAGTAAATAATAGTATTTTTGTTGTTTAATAATATTAAGGACATGCGTTTATGTATGTGCTCGATTGTATATTGCACGTATGATATTGCACGTATTTATTATGTTATGTTTATATTTCATAATATATTTCACCAGTGTGTGTTGCCATCAGTTATGTTACTGAGACGTGGTCACTGACCAAGGGCTTTTTTTGAATATGGCTTCTCGCATACGTTTTAGGGAAGTGTGGTTGCTTAACCGGTCATTTCTGGCGAAGCCAAAAGAGGCCTCCAGCCAGGCTTAAATTTAATATTAAAAACTAAGCAACTTTCGCTAAGGGCGCCCCCTGCGGGACACGGACCTCGGCTTAGGGCGTTGCAGTGCGCATGTGGAAGGTGACGCGGCGATAGGCCTCCGCGACGTCGGTGAGGCGGGCATCCTCAGCGGCGAGGGCGGTAAAACGGTCGCGTGTTAATTGAACGACACAACGCGAGTCTCTCTATGTGATCTAACGTGATTTTATCGTCTGGATCGACCAGAACGTGCCTCGGGCGGCGTACACTACTGATACGAGAGGGTTGGTTATCGACGGCTGATACCACAAGGGGATTAGGGTGGGACAGGGCAGAATCGAGATAGCGTTTGAACGCTTGTTTCATAAATTGCCTGATGGTCAGCAAGTTAAGATCGAAATGTAGTTGATCATTTCGCATATAGGCGCTCCGGTGGCCTTGCACATGAAACGGGTTTGGAGGGTTTGGAATTTACGGAGCGAGCTGAATTCAGCGTATGCAAACGCTGGGCTGGCATAGGTCATGATAGGTCGAATGTATAAACTGTAAAGTCTCACCTTATTTCTAAGGGATAATTCACTACGAGCGTTCGGGATATAGTGAAGGCGACTGAGCACAAAGGCAGCGCGGGCACGCACCGTCTTTGTGTGGGGAATGAAGGTCAGTTTTTTGTCTAGGGTGACTCCAAGATACTTGGCGTGCGGTTCCCAAGGGACAGATTGGCCTAGCATCGAGATCTCCCTGAAACGTGGGTGGCCGTTGCCTAATTTGCAAAAGACGGCTTTGCTTTTGGCGGGGTTAACTTCGATCCGCCATTTCTTAAACCATTTCCCGTAGGCGTTGGCTGTGGCTTGGAGGATCTTAGATATGCTATCGGGAACGTAACCGGAGTAGAAATTGGCTGTGTCATCGGCGAAGAGTGCTAATTGGGTCGTATTAGCAGGTCGTTTGGGGATGTCACTGGTGTACAATGTGAACAGTGATGGGCTTGGCTCTAATGGCGTGGAGGGACGAGAGAGCGCCCGTGATCCGATATCGGAAACTCCGAGTTTAAGTCAAAAATAAGGAGACCCGTAAAAGAACAAAGGTATCTGACTTATCCCGAAGAATTCCTAAACTTAAGTGGCAGTGTAGAACGGATGGCTGATGGGGCTGAAATGTGCTTGAGTGGTGACCGCGTACCGGAAAACGCAGTGAGGGCAAACCCCCACGAGGTGGACCGATGACCTGTTGAAGGTTATAGATGCGAATAGCGCAGGACCGGTCGTTGTGGCGATGTTGGGGGGGCAGCTACAGCCAGGGTACCGCTACCGATGTCGATTATCTTGATATCCACGCAAAGGGTTACCTACATATGTTGACTTATAAATATTCTTTTTATTAACGTTGTCCCACTCTAGGATTTCTCCTGTGTCGTGGGTGCGTTTACAGACATTAATTCCACACACAATACACACAGACCCGGAACAACCACCGCGACCCGGGAGCCCAGCAGCCGACTGTGTCAGTCACTGCACCAACCGTAGACATCTTTTGGCTGAGATGTTGATATTTGTGCGTTAATAATATAATAACTGTATGCGCTAGGGTTGCAGGTTGCACGTATGTATGCTACGCGTCAGTATATGTAATGAGTTAAATAAACGTAAGTTATTTCGATTCAATGGACGTCATTCGCGTAAGTTCCAGAAAATAGTAAACTAAAAAAGATTAGTTCTTATTGAGCGTCAACAATAAAAGTCAGTCCCACAGTTCACTCTTCATAGCTTACTAGTGTAGCGTCTCAAAATTCGTCCTTCGGTGCTAATAGAGTCGTGTATGGAGAAGAAGCAGCGCAACCACCTCAGCTATACATCTGTGTCTGTCACTTAATTAAACTCTCATCAAATTATTTGGATTGAACCTTATACGTGTCACATTTGATTAAACGTTATTTGTGGTTGGGAAATACAGAATTTAAGGTTCACACAAGTTCAAATCAAAAACAAAACTAATTATTCAAAATAATTAGATTTTCAAGTAATTGATACAGATCCGGTTGGCGCACTGATTAAGCGATTGGCTTTTTGCGCAACGTGTCGTGGGTTTGATTCTCGTACGTGATAAGTATTTGTATCATCTGCAGATAGTTATTTCGGGTCTGGGTACGTGTGTATGTAACATTTATGTCTGTAACTGTACCCATGATATAGGAGAAATGCTAGTTGGCGATGGGACGTATCGTATTTTTCAACTCGCATCACTCAAATTTTACATCATGGTTGATTCGAATCGCAATTTGAATTGATTCGAGCTGGGACGGACGACTATCTCTTACTAATTGAAATAATGTAACTATACAGAAACGAGCGGCATCGAATCGAGCGAGTCATGTGATTGGCCGTGATCCATCGATTTGATTCGGGGACACGAACCATGACGATTTCGCGAGTACGCACGGTGAATACTTACGTAAAACGCATCAATTCGGATTTGAAGAAACGTGATTCGAATCAGTGAGTCCAAAGAGTAACTCGAGTTATTCGAATGAAATGGTTCGAATCGGCCATCGCTAGTCATAGTTTCAGTCAGAGCGGATTCTAAGGATCCCCCCGAAGCTACACTGTGCGCTGTGCTGTACTGCGCACACGGCAGCGCGTGGGTGTGTGTGACGTAGTGATAGCATGCGGAGCTAGATCCCTTGTGTGATATAAGCTCTTCTTCTTCCTACCCTGGTCCCAAGTTAATTGGGGTCAGAACAATGTTAGCCATATTGCAACGGTTTCGGCAAAAAGTTTTATAGTCGGTCGCTTGCCTGACACAACCCTCCTTGGGTATGCTAGTGTTGGTGTTCTACCCGCCAGTTGCAGGCAACCTAAAGGGCTTTATGGTATGGACTGGGTTCCAAACTCACGTAGTCACCTTCCATGACAGCCACGGGATGAGATGGTCCAATTCGTACCCGAAGCTACACGGTCTACCTTAGACTTCAAAACATCATATCTGCCATTTATACGTCCACTACTGAACAAAGGCCTCCCCCATAGATTTTCGCAACTATGTCATCATTTAGGGGGGAATTTGCCAATACTCACCACGCTTGGCAGCGGGTCGGCGGGCGACTTCAAAATCCACCATCCACCACCATCTGAAAATGATTTTGTCTTGTGTTTTTGTTCCTAACTTTTGCCAGCTTGCTCGAACTTAGTTGAATAATTTGAGATTTGCACCGACTGACCTACTAACGAAGGTGACTTCGTACATTAAAACTTCCGTTAACTCACGTTTGGGATTCACCTAAGTAATACGGTAGTAATGGGGTCAGATATTTGCCCAACTGCCCCAGTAGGCGTAATGTTCTTCGAGTGTATATATGGACCTATGTCTATTTACTTGGCACGCTCTGTAGCGTAAACTACTTGATGGATTTAAACATGTGAGTTGTCGTTAGTTTTGTCATAATTGTGAGAGCGATATAGGGTAGGTATACATAATATTTAAATATGGCTTAAGTTAATTTTTCTTTTTGTGATTTAAATGTTTTCACATTTGCGTTTAACTTACTTTTGTGTTTTGTTCTAAATGCTGTCCCAATTATTGGCCTCCAGTGGAAATTCTACATTAACTTCCTCCGCTCCGGGGAAGGATGAAGGGGCATGCCGCACTCTGACCGGCTAAAACCACTGGAGCGGTCATCTTCGGCACCGAAAGGGGTTCCTCGTAAGATCACACTAGTGCCGCCCATTGATGCCTGCCTTTAGGCACATCTCGGAGGTGACGACTGTAAAAACGTCGCCCTCCAGGCTCTTCTCGGCGAGTTTTTCAGACAACCTAGTGACGCGATAAGCAACTCATTTGCGTGGTGGTAACCGTCACGCAAAGCCATTTTTTTTTTGTTAAAAACGTTGCCACACACTATGATTTCTCCTGTGTTGTGGGCGCATTTACAGACATGAATTCTACATACAATATACCCAGACCCGGAAAAACTACCTGCAGATCATACAAATATTTGTTCCGTGCGGGAATCGAACCCACGACCCGGAGCTCAGCAGCCAACTGTATCAGCCACTGCACCAACCGTGCCGGACTAGTCCTGCCTGGCAACGTACTGCGCTCGCCATCTCGAGGCATTCATTTTTAGTCTCCTATGTGAGTCCTTCAAACCCAGAACACAGTAATGTTTGAAGGTTAAATACTTTTGTTGGGCCTATCTATACAAATAAAAAAAATTGAAGTGTCTGTTTTTAATGTCAAAATAACAGCTTTTTACTAAATGTATATGAAAGTATGTACGTTACATATAACAAAAACACTATTTTTTTTTCTCTGTCTGTCTGTCTGTTTGTTCCGGGTAATCTCCGAAACGGCTGAACCGATTTTGACGGGACCTTCACTGGCAGATAGCTGATATTATAAGAAATAATTTAGGCTACTTTTATTTTAGAAAAATAATTAGGGTTCCGCGTAAATAAATAAAACCCACGAAATCCAATATATTTATTCTATGTCAAGTGTCTTATGTCGCAGTACTCTAATTTTTTTTTAAATTAAACGCGGGTGAAGTCGCGGGCCCCAGCTATACAAAATAAGCATACATGTACACGGCACGATGGTGCAGTGGCTGATATCACGTTTAATTAATTAATTCTATATAAGGTCTTACTTTTTAATGGAAAATATTTTAGGAGTTAAATATATAGGGTGCAATGATACGTTTTAGCAACCAAAAAAAAAACGACATCAATCTTTATTTTACACATATTCAAAATAAATTTAAGTAATTCATGTTTCCGTTTGCATAAAAAGCGCAATTCACCACGAAACAAATGTAAGTAACTATCACTATTATGTCTTTCTACAAATACTGTGGTACTGTCACCGAACACGCACACACAATAACACTAAAACGCGTTTGAAAATGCTCCGGACGAACAACAATGTGGTTGTTTAGTAGCCCACCAGCGTGTGTTGATACTTGAAATGAATTCTATGCCATTCATAGAGCCTAGCCTCAAAATATTTTCCCTTCTTAAAGTAAGACCCTATATACTTACGTCTAGCATCTATACGTGCAACGTGCAGCCCTAGCACATACAATTATTATATTATTAATACACAAATATATGAAATACAAAATGAAATAAAACAATATTATATTGTTCTACCCTATATACTCACATTTGTTCATAATAATACCTGAAAAAAATCATACGTGTAATACACAATTAAGCAACACCTTTGTACAGTGGAACATAAATGCATGCACGATAAATATATACATTAAAGTACTACTCTTATTTCGCTCGACGTTTCGAACACCTTAGTCACGAGCTTCCCATATTCCCAAGTTCCCATAGTAAAAAAATTGCTTTGTCTTGGTTACCCCCTTATAAGTAACGCAGCTAATAATTTTACACCTTGTATAACTATGCCTGCATATACAGGCCTTCTCCATAATATATTGTATCATGGCTAACCATCTTCAATAATCGCATCTACGTCTTACTTGGAACTGCTAAAAAAAATATTGAAATGTAGCTCCTGCAGCACTGCCCAGGTTTCGATCGAATCGAAGGCAATCTCATTCTCTACAAACGCTAAGCATAGTGGTAGATCATATTTCTCGATCTTCTGTAAAACCTGCAGCAGCGTATGGATGTGGCCTATGGTACTAAAACTTTTTTCAGTGACAAAAAGTTCGTAATGCCATTGTCAATTCTAATGGTCATCTTAATGCTTATAAGTAATCGTTACAATCTTTGAAGTGTATCCCGAGTAATATCAGTGAAAATCTGTAATTGGCTTTATATAACTGATGCTAGTTATCTGCTAGCTGTTGTATAGCTGTTGGTGTAACTATTTATAAATGAAATGTCTCTTACCCGGCCGCTTTGCTAGGCGTAATTTATATTTATATTCATATTTTCTGAACCCTGGGGGATATCGAAATGGAACACACATTTATGTTAAAATTTCTGTTTTATCCCTAAATTTTTTATTGAAAATTGCCCGCTAGGCAGGCGGGCTGGCGATCGCAGTTGAGTTGTTAATGTACTTGGAGGACGCTGCTGCCCATCCTCCGGCTAATCCCTTAGTCGAATTTTACGACACCCACGGTAGGACATGGGGTGGTGGTATTCTGAGCCGGCACCACACGGCAAGACAATATTCATATTTGGATAATTCGGAATTCATTAGTGCCTCTTTTGTCTTTTTCATTCTTCAACATTACAGCAATAATTAAGAGTAAAATTAAAACTATGGTTACTTTGTATCTATTCTATTGACGATTTCATGAACAATAATATTGTAGAAAATTAATTTTTTAAATCTCTGATATACGCAATTCTTTAATTATTTAATTAATTTTATTACAATTTTTGCAGCATTCGTGGTCGCAGGATGACCGTACAATATGTACGGTAGATAAAATAAAATAACTTTTTAAAATCTGTAACGACGCCTGTCACCTTAGTCATCCTGCGACCACGAATACTGCAAAGTATTCGAAACGTCAGGAAAATCAAAAATCAAAAATAGATAGCGATAGAATCCGTTTAAAAGTGTTTTATTATAATGTGTAATAGTCGCGAAAATCTAAGACACTACTATATTTATTATTTTCTCTCTTGCAGGTACACACTTGACATGGAACAGAATGACGTGATCACTTGTCTCGCTCTGGTCTCGCACGTGATGTGCTACGCGAACTCTGCTATCAATCCTCTGATATACAATTTTATGAGTGGTAAGTAGTATCATGGTTTTGAGATTACATTGATCGTTATTCTTTAATCGCCTTTTTTATTGGTTGTATGGTGGAAATGCGTCTAGAGGTGACGAGCGCAGTGTGGTGCTGCACAAAACTAGTCCAGGGTATCATTCTAATTATTATGGGCAGGTATACTGACGGCACGGTTGGTGCAGTGGCTGAAACAGTCAGCTGCTGCGCTCCGGGTCGTGGGTGCAGATAGTTTCGGTAAGCGCACCCACGACACAGGAGAAATCCTAGTTAGTAACTTTTTTAAAGATAGAGAAAAAATGAAAGAAATTAAAAAAGGTATGACGTTTACCACCAGGTGAATGACATGATCGTCTCATCACCATGTTGTATGAAAAAACCTCATGTACTTTCTCCATCCCAGGGAAAGGCGGAGGGCCATGCACCGGTTCCAGAAACTTAAAAAATCTTGGTCGATATCAGTTTCCTAGGGGTCGACTATATCGGTCTAATATATTGTCGATTTTTGGATTCGTTTTTGTACCAATAACTTATCCCAAGAACAAACTTAACATCGTAGTTGCAAAACATGTTTTCCCCTACATTCCAACCGCAAACGTAAGTTTGTACGCACAATGATGAAAGATTTACCATTTAGTTATTTTAAGACCATAGACTTCTTATACATTTTCCTGTAATCTATAGATAAAGAAGTATTACCGAATTTTATCGAATTTTAGACTTACAAGTTTCGGAGATATGGTGTGATGGGCAATTTTCGTCTATTTTCTTGAATAACTTTGAAACTATATACTTAAAAATGATCAAATAAATACGTTTGAGACCCCTCACAATAAGCCCTTCCATTTCATATGTTACAAGGTACAGTTTACTAAACTTTTTTCTTTAATTTTAAACATTAATTTATTTATGTTATTCATACGTGCTTGGGTCGCAGAAATCCATGTGTGCCAAATTTCAACATAATTGGTCCAGTAGATTCGGAGCAAACTGACTGTGATAAACGGACAGACAGACAGACACATGAGTGATCCTATAAGGGTTCCGCCGTTTTTTCCTTCAGACGTTTGAACCTAAAAAATACCAGACTTACTAGTTTTGTCCCTTATAGTTTTTAATCCTGTAAGGCTGATCTTGACGACACGACGACGGGCAACCGACTTTCTACGCGGGTTCGATTGCGGCACAGTATAATATTTGTATGGTCTACATGTAGTTGTGCGATTCGCGTTGTCTCATTCATTTAACACCCAACCGTTTTACCGCCCTCGCCGCCGAGGATGCCCGCCTCACCGACGTCGCGGAGGCCTTATCGCCGCGTCACCTTCCCGCTCAAGTTAGCACTTCTCCCTCCCGTCTCTTGCTCGCACCGGCCCGTGCCGAGCCTGTAACTTTAAATGTCCCTTAATACATTTTAAATAATACCGATCCAGCTGTCCCCAAAACGATAGCTTGTACCCCAGCAACGCCCTAAGCCGAGGTCCGTGTCGCGCAGGGGGCGCCCTTAGCGAAAGTTGCTTAGTTTTTAATACTAAATTTAAGCCTGGCTGGAGGCCTCTTTTGGCTTCGCCAGAAATTACCGGTTAAGCAACCATTTCCCTGAAAAGTATGCGAGAAGCCCAACAAAAATAATAATTATATGTAGTTGTTCCGGAACTGGGTGTTTATGCATGTGGAACAGATGTTTCCAAATTATACCCACGACACGAGAGAACAAGAACTCACCCTCACTTCTAAAAAGGGAATTTTTAAGATAAAGCAGTAATAGAAACGTCAGGAAAAACAAAAGTCGCGTATAAAATCGATCGTAAAATACACGCGATTTAGTCCGAAAGTAAAATTGTTTTATTATAATGTGTGATAATCGCGAAAACCTAAGACATTACTATAAAGCAGTAGTTAAAATCCTGAACTATTAATTGCACATAATACGTACCTATGTAAACATAGTTCGCACTATAGTGGGGGAGGGTTATTGTCATAATCACCACGGTTGGTAGGCGGGTTGGCGATCGCAGTAGATTTTTAATATACTCGAAAGATGCTGCTGCCCATCCGCCGGCTAATCCAATAGTTGCCTTTTACGACAGCTATGGGATGAGATGGGTTGGTGATATTCGTACCCGGCACCACAGGGCTACTCCTGTACTAGAACATTAAATAGTCATTGTAGTATTGATTATTCACTAATTACTTAATTAAGTGTTTACACGGTTTGAGCAACAAACTTTCAGAGCCTCAAAGACTAGGCAAAGGCTAATGGCCGGAAAAATAAAAATGAGTTCTTTTTTAAGACAATAATTTTTAAGCTTGGAATCCTTCGTTTTTATTTGAATTAATAGAATTCTCTACACAAAAAGTTTTTTCTCACGAGTCTCTGATAAGTTTAACAAATCATTGGGACTTTCTGTTATTTAAATTTTCAGATCAATTCAATTCTCTTTTACAAAGGTATTCTGTGATTCAATCATTCGATTTAATTAGCAGATAGGTAAGAGTGCTACAATGAACTAACTTTTTTATTATCTTCAAAGAAAATACATAGGTACATATTTTTTATTACGAAAATATAAGAACGGTGTTAAAACTAAAATGTTTTTATACGAGTAGATGCGTTGCCCGCGCTCTATGATGGTCACACGAAAGCAAGGTAATTGCCCTAATTGGCTTTCACTTAGTCACGGACCAGAGTCGCGGCTAGACATCAGTCTTAAACGTAATTCTGCAACATATTAAAAATGCCTTCTTGTGTTTATACAAGGTTTATGCACGATGTATAACTGCATATGTGAGAGAAAAAGAACATCATTTCATGCGTAAATCTAAATAAAAATTACACCTATGTCGACATCTTTAGTTCTTTTACGGGTCTCCTCATTTCTGATTCGATCTCGTAGAGATCTCTCTTAATATAAATACCAGACTTACTAGTTTTGTCCCTTATAGTTTTTAATCCTGTAAGGCTGATCTTGACGACACGACGACGGGCAACCGACTTTCTACGCGGGTTCGATTGCGGCACAGTATAATATTTGTATGGTCTACATGTAGTTGTGCGATTCGCGTTGTCTCATTCATTTAACACCCAACCGTTTTACCTTACGACTTTTTACTTTACTTTACGTTTTTCTCTCCGAGTGTTAACGCATTTTAAAATATTCTTTAGATTTATGAATAGTTAGCTGTGCCTGGCCGTGTCGTGGCCACGAATAGCACCACCAACCCATCTCACCCCATGGGTGTCGTAAAAAGCGACCATGAGATTAGCCGGAGGATGGGTAGCAGCGTCCTTCTAGTGCATAACAACTCAATTGCAATCGTCGACCTGCCTACCAAGCGTGGCGAATAAGGAAAACCCCCAATGATTACACAACACACCTAAACCGGTCGTTGTGGTGATCTTTGGGGGAGGTCTGTGTCGAGCAGTGGATTTATTTATATTATTTCAGCTGAAACGATAGCTATCGGCTAAGGCGCCACGCTATCCTTCTACGTTCCTATGTCTGATGTAAGCTAGCATTGGGTTCACACCCCCGGCTGGTACCTATCGCCCCACCACTTGGTAACTTAGCCAGTCTACACAAGAAAATATGACCTCAATATTATCCTCTATTTTCAGGTAAATTTCGCCGTGAATTTCGCAGAGCCTTCTGCTGCTCTACAGCTAATGATCTTGAGAACTTCACCACACTAAGCCGAATCACTACCTCGAAGAAGCGCCCGTGTAACCTTATGACCTTTGAGAGCAAAGCCCAAGGTCAAAACGTGTGCAGTACTACATTTATACATAATAGCTATAAGGATAGATATATACTAACTTAAGGCTGTTCGAGGATGAAAAAGGTTTGCTGGAGGCGTTATAAAAAAGTTGGAGGAAGGAAAGAGTTGTTATTCCAGTTTTGTAGGAGAGTAACTTTTTTCTATTTAAATATAAAAGCTATGTTAGATTTTGAAGTACATCATAAAGTGTTTTATGTATATTTCTATACTAAGGGTAAGTTATCGTAATTAAAAATGTTCAAAATATAGTGCCGATCTAGTCTCTAAAAGTAAATGTTACAAATGGTATTATTTTAACGTTACAAAAACGTCAAACGTGAAATTATATTATGATGAGATTAAAAACGGATGCCGTGTGGTGCCGGCTGTGCCGTGTGGTGCCGGCTCAGAATGCCACCACCCCGTCTCCTCCCATGGGTGTCGTAAAAGTCGACTAAGGGATTAGCCGGAGGATGGGCAGCAGCGTCCTTCGAGTACATTAACAACTCAACTGCGATCGCCAACCCGCCTGCCAAGCGTGGCGATTATGGCAAAACCCCCCAACGAGCCCACAACACATCCATATCGGTGGTTGTGGTGATCTTTGGTGATCTAATACAAGGCATCGAGATATTAAAATAAAATAACGCGTTAAGAATGGACTGGCACTTGTCAAACAGCAGATGTTGGACAAAAATATTGGATGAATGACCCAGTCGTCAAAACAATTTGACCAAATTTAAGACAAAATATATTGGATGATTGGCACACCACCTTAAAGTAGCTCACCTAATTGGATCCAACCCACTAGTAGTGAGTTTTATAAACTGAGGGCCAATTCTCGTAATTAATTTACGCTAAGACTGAAAGCTGACCGAACTGAGATTAAATTATGAATTGACAAAAAAATGGTATTCTGCTCCTCTTAAAGTTCAGTCGGATTTCAGTATGATCTCTATTTAGTCACATTTAAATCTCAACTTTGACATTTATTTAATGTCAATTTAGTACCTGTGACAGTTCCAAACGTTAGCAGAATACCGATCAACTTTCGATCCTTTTTCGAT
Organism: Diloba caeruleocephala; assembly: GCA_947459985.1. Lineage (NCBI taxonomy): Eukaryota > Metazoa > Arthropoda > Insecta > Lepidoptera > Noctuidae > Diloba > Diloba caeruleocephala. The sequence goes on along the minus strand of OX381627.1, from coordinate 3,978,923 downwards.
CTTATCACAATACAAGTTCTTCTTCTTCTCTTTGATTATGGCTTCTGTAGAGTATCTTCCACAATTTCGCCAATGTCAAGCATAAAGGCAACGTTGTACGTTGTTTAGATTAATTAATCTTTACATATCAAGAAAATATTTCACAAAAATGAAAAAAATCTAAAAAATACATCGGCAACGTCGTACGGTTCAATTGTTTTTTCACAATATAAGTTAACATTTGATGTTGTTTGTTAGTATAGGAGAATACCATAACTATATTTTGAACAGTTTTAAACTACGAGAATCGGGCTTCTGACATCACTGTTGGGTTTGATCCTTTTTGCGTTGCTACGTCCCGTGATTATCACAATGGAATGGAAGTTTCAATTGTGGACCTTGTCAGTATGTAAATATTTGTCAAATATTTTGTTATTTCTTTATTTTTCCATGTTCCATCCACCCTCCCATGTTCATAATTATTATTTTTACACTTTAATTTAACATTGGTGAGGATCACGTTCGGCTCTAGATAGTGGTTTAGAAGCTGCTTCAAATAGATCTCTTTTTTTTTATCTGATCATAATATTATAATGTCTGTTAGAGAAATTTGTTTTAGAATACTACTCTGGATTTGTATGATTCGAATTTAGGATTAAAATTATATTATTTTTCTTGAAAATAGTGTAACATAATCAATCATCAATCATATCGGCCATTTATACGTCCACTGCTGAACAAAGGCCTCCCCCATAGATTCCACAACTGTCATAATTTAAGAGGGTATTTGCCAATACTCACCACGCTTGGCAGGTGGGTTGGTAAGTGCAGTATGGCTATAGTTTGGTTCGGCACGGTTGGTTTATTTATTTATTTATTTATTTATACTTTCATGTACAACAATGATACACAAGGCGGACTTAATGCCATATGGCATTCTCTACCAGTCAACCTTTGGGTTAAAAAAGAAAAGCATTGAAGGAGGTACAAAAAACAGATACTTTAAGAATGATAATTATAAGATGCATACAGATATAGATACTAAAAGTACGGTAAAATACATAATACATATTACATATATATTAATTAAAATATACTACATATAATACGTTATTATATTCTAATAATCATTATAACGATGCCCATAAGTGTCGATTAGGAATGCTGCGATTTCAAATAGTATTCCCGAACTTTTCGTTTGAATGAAGATTTACTTGTAGCTTTTTTTATGTGTAGGGGAAGCACGTTCCAGAGTTTGATTGCTGAGACAGCGAAGGAGTTAGAAATAAAACCTGTGTGGTGAGAAGGAATCTGGAGAATTAAATTTTCGGCAGCACGCAGGTTACGGCTGTGAGAGCTACCCAAAACATGGAAACATTCTTTAAGATACCCAGGAGCACAGGAATCGTTAATAACGGAGAAGAGGAGACAAACGGCTCTGAGAGACCTTCTCTGACGGATAGGCAGCCATTGAAGCTGGGAACGGTAAAAAGAGATGTGGTCGTATTTACGAAGTCCAAAAATAAAGCGGATGCAGTTGTTAAGAAGGCGATCCAATTTATTGAGAAGGTATTGAGATAAGTCCGAGTAACAAACATCAGCATAATCGATTACAGGAAGCACAAGAGACTGGACCAGAAGAGTTTTGGTGCTAGATGGAAGGAAATGCTTGAATCTATATAGAGATCGTAGTATGACTGTCACATTTCGGCTAACCTGACAGACTTGCTTATCCCAACTTAGCTTATCGTCAATATGTAAACCTAAATCCTTTATGTAGGGTGATAAAGGAATGAAAGAATTGTTGAATATAATTGGCGTTAGTTGATAAGTATTTAAGTGTTTTAGATGGTACGAGCTGCCCATGAGGATAGCTTGACACTTGCTGACATTTACAGAAATTCCGAATTTATGAGACCAGTCTTCGATCGTATTCAAGTCCGTGTTAAGCGTAGAAATACAATTATTTAAATTGCCGATATCAGTTTGAGCGTAAAGTTGCAAGTCGTCGGCATATAGATGGTAAGAGCATTTGAGGATGTCAGTAATGGAATTAATAAATAATGAGAACAAAAGGGGAGAGAGTATACCGCCTTGTGGTACACCAGTTGCCACGTTACACCAGTCAGATAATTCCTGATCAATACGCACAGCTTGCTGGCGACCACGAAGATATGATAAGAACCAACCTTGGGATGACGACGAGATCCCGATTTGAGACAGAATTGCAAGGAGGATATCGTGGTCAACGGTATTAAAAGCGTTGGAAAAGTCTATTAAAATTAAAACCGTTAGTTTCGAAACCTCCATGCCACGCCTAATATCTTCTGTGACTTTAAGTAGCGCAGTAGAGGTGCTGTGACCAGGCCGAAATCCGGATTGGTATTGGGATAGCAAGTTATTGTTGAAGATGTAAGAGGAGATTTGTTTATGAACAACTGCTTCAAGAACCTTAGATTGGAATGGAAGTATGGAGATCGGCCTGAAATGATTAGCTGAACTAGGGGTAGAATTTTTAGGAAGAGGGATAATGAAGGCCTTGCGCCAGATTAAAGGGAATACCCCAGTCTGCAGAGAGAAATTGATGATATGTGTGAAAACGGGAATTACACTGTCAAGAACTAGCGATAACATGGTCCTGCTTACACCGTCCCAGCCCACAGCTTTGGACTTTAAGGTGGCAAAAGTCTTACGGATGTCGAGGTCAGTCACAAGGGAAAATGAAAAAGAATCGGGAGGCAATTTCGGCATGGAACTAATATCAAATATTGTTTTCTTTTTTACATCGTCTGTGAGAGTACCCGGTGATGCAAAATGCTGATTCAGGTTGTTGAGAGATATGTTAGAAGGTAAGAAATAGGATGGCGATTTGGATATGCCGAGTGATTTTAGAAATTTCCATATATCAGCCGATGAAGAGTTGAGAACATTATCACTAATGTATCGGCGCTTAGAGACTCTTACCATCTGGTTACACCGATTTCTCGCTACCTTGTACAAACACCAGTTCTCCTCACTACGATCCTTTCTATGTTTCCAAAAAGCCCTGTTACGTCGTCTCATCGCCATTCGGACACCAGGAGTGATCCATGGAGACGGAGGCCGCTTCACTCGTACAGCCTTGAGGGGAGCGTGCTGTTCGAAGAGTTGAAGTATGGAACTATTCAGAAGAGAAACCTTTTCGTCTACTGTAGATGCTTCGAGAACTTCCAGTCGAGGGCTTGTGCATCCCTGCTAAGCCTTCCTTGATCCAATCTCGCAAACCTCCGAAGAAAGATAATGGTAGGCCGCTGCTTAGGAGGTTTGATTTTATATGACATGTAGATCATGTCGTGTCTAGAGAGTCCAGGAGCTACGACTTGGCCATGGTTAGCTACAAAATCCACGGAAGAGGTGATTATCAGATCAATCCAGGAATCATCGGTGTCGACATTATGATGAGTCGAATTAAGAGTGAGAGATGTGAGATTCGACGATTCCAAGATTGCTCTCAGTCTACGAGACCGTGGGGTATTTTTCAAGAGGTCAGTGTTAAAGTCGCCCATGATTATCAGGTGTTTGTACTCAGAGGAGATAGATTCAAAAAGCGTATCCAGACTGGAGAAATAATCCGTAGCGGGCGGGCAGTAGACTACTCCAAGAACGGCTTTTACCCCCTTTACAGCTACCTCTAGCAGTAAAAACTCAAGGTTTCCGTTATAAAGTGACGGTGAAGAAGATAAGATTTTGTAGGGGATATCACTACGTAAATAAATAGCAACACCCCCGGCTCTTTTTCCTGTGCGGTCGTTGCGAATTAGAACGAAGCCTGGTAGACTAAAAGATGTAGAGGGAAGTTCAGGTTTGAGCCAACTTTCTGAGACTAGGATAGCATGTAAAGAAACGTTACAAAATATGTCCAACATCTCCGAATGGTGCTGGGGAACACTTTGAGCATTTATGTGGCATACATTAAAACATTTTTGAAAACGCTGACACTCCCCACTCAAAAACGAGTTCGTCGTGAAAGATTCATCAAGTGACGAAAACGATAACGAACGAACGACGGATTGAGTATCGCAAGCAGAATAATAAGAGTCTGAGTCATCGTCTGACATTACTAAATAAGATAAATAATTATAATATATAATATAAAACAAAACTAATTCTTATGTAAAAGGAAGTAACTTAAGTACATTGCATAACCTGCCGGTGGACTGTTTACAAGAGCATATTAATAGCTGCAGTAAGTATTCAAAGCCAAACGCGAGTAGTGTACGAAAACTAAAAACAGCAAAAAATAAAAAAGTTTTTTTTATATGGCAATTTTTGTAACATTTTACCAGTGTCAAGTTAAGATAAAAAAGTTAAGATGATTGACACTCGTGACAGTTGGTGACAATTGATGACACTTGACATTGACACTTAATAGGAATGATAGTGTCAATAGTGTGAATTGTCACAATTATATTTCTACTCGCGTCGTTGTGGTCTGTAGAACATAAATAAAGTTAGTTTCAGTTAAATACTTACCGCAAATCAAAACAAATAAGTGACAAATTGAACTAAATAAAGCGGCTATTGCTACACTCATTTCTTCTTTGGGATATTCCGCCTTGACCTTGTAGAAACCTGCATCGGCACCGGGCTTGCATTCTTCGCTGGTGAAACCGCTGGATCATCCATTGTCTTGCCGTGCTCCGCACCCAGCGCAACTACTTCCTCGTAACTAAAAAGTTGAAAAAGCCGTCTGTCGTTGTCGCGTTAGGAATTCTGACAAAACGAAAGAAGTACCTTTGAGCTTAGTTTTCGTTTTCCATATTGTAGACCTTATCTCAGGGTCAAGAAAACGGAGTAAAATAGGTCTCGGACGATTATCAGAGGCAGTGCCCAGCCTGTGACAGACTATAAGCGCGGATGTTTTCAGTTCAGATAAGCCCAACTTACTCTGAAGAACACATATGACTGCATCAGCAGTCTTCTCATTGGGTTCCTCGGGCACACCTCCAAGCAAAAGAAACTTCCTTCTGTGACGCGTCTCCACCACATCAATGCATTTGCTCACCTCTGCGATCTGTTGCTGCAACACAGTTAGCACGTTCCAGACATGCTCTTTGAAGGTACTAAATTCCCTATGAAGGGCACTCAAGTCAGTTCCATGTGAAGATGTCTTCAGGTGTGCTTCAAACTCTGCCATCCGAAGGTTGAGAGATGTCATTGCGACATGCTGGATCGCCGCAATATCAGCAACAGTGGCCATATTTTGCAAGCAAGGCAATATTCAGTGATTTCAGTGAAAGTGTAGTGTGTCACCGGCAAGTAAATGCAATTTTTATAATTAGGACATATATCCTACTGCCCACACAATATGTGCTAGCAATTAGTGTTATTATTGATTACCACTGGGAATATTTAAGTAAAATTGAAATGATATATTTAAATTATAGTAAAATACTAAGAGCACTGGTGTTTAGTTTTTATGCACCTACCCGAAAAAAAAGTTGGTTCAGTGGCTGATGCAGTCGGCTGCTGCGCACCGGGTCGCGGGTTCGATTCCCGCACGGAACAAATATTTGTATGATCTGCAGGTAGTTGTTCTGGGTCTGAGTGTAATGTGTGTGAAATTTGTGTATGTAAACGCACCCACGACACAGGAGAAATTCTAGTGTGGGGCAAGGTTTAAAAAAAAAAAAAAAAAAAGTTTCCCATCCCTCTGGTTTAGATTCCCTTAGTTACCTTTTACGACATCCACGGAAGGAGATGGAGTGGTGCTATATTCTTCACACACACGGACTGTTACACAAGAAGGACCTTTTTTTTCAAATAGTTATTTATAATCACAAAAAATAAAATTTATACAAAAATTATCCTGTAACCTATCAATAGTCCCTTTAAAATAGGGTTCAGTATTTTCGAAGGATCCTATATTATTTTAGACAACCTTATAAAATAATTAAATTTCTTTACTATTTAAAACCCACCTCCTCCCGTGGTGTCTTAAAAGGTGTCAACAGGATTAGCCGGAGGATGGGCAACAGCATCCTTCGAGCACATTAACAACTGCGATGGCCAACCTACCGGCCAAACGTGGCAATTATGACAAAGCCCCCCAATGAGCACTCAACACACCTAGACATTGTGGCGATCTTTGGGCGAGGCCTATATCAATGACACTGTTTGGTCAAATGACTGACCGTGAGTGCCCAGCTTTATTATCACTTCTATTCGCTCCCAAAGTAAGTAAGAACTTTAATAGATTTTTACGACGAATGAAGGGGCGAAGAGAAGTACTTAATTATCTATAACATTATTATTACTTATAAAATTAGTACCTACTAGTCATAATATAGTTCATGTCTTATAGTTTTGTAAGAAATAAAATGTACTTACTTGCCTATGTAATTTATTTTTTAAGCTACCGTGGATTTTGAATAAATATTGCATTTTGATAATGATGGTGTTTATTTGTTATTTCAGCCAAATTATGTCCACTGCTGTACATAGACCTTCTCCAAAGAGCGCCTCAACGACTGGTCTGGGTTTATGATGTGTACTCATTAGGGTTTTGTCATAATCGCTACGTTTTGCAGGCGGATTGGCGATCACAGTTGAGTTAAAAAGTAATCGAAGAACGCTGCTTCCCATCCTCCGGCTAATCCCTTAGTCGCCTTTGACAACATCCACGGGATGATATGGGCTTTTAATTTACTGAGGAAATAAAAAGAACGAAGTGGGTTGGTTACTTTTTGTCACAGCTTTATAAAGGCAATGCCTTTGAATATCGTTGACCCCGCCTCACCGACGTCGCGGAGGCCTATCGCCGCGTCACCTTCCCGTTCAAGTTAGCGCTTCTCCCTCCCGTCTCTTCCTCGCGCTGGCCCGTGCCCTGGTGCCACGCCTATAGGCACATCTCGAAGAGGGTGACTGTAAGGTGGTCACTCCCCCGGGGAGGGCAGTACTGCCTACCTCATACATTTTTATACAACTGCAAGTACCCAGATTTATAAACAAATTTGTATTTGGATTTCAAGCAAGTAATAAAAACCACATCTAGTCCAGCCTCCGTTCAAATGAGCGTCGTTAGAGAACTTTGGTATAATCGCCATGTTTGGGAAATGGTGTGATTATTGAAGTAGATAGATACCTGTTTACCTCAGCATTGTCCTAAGCCGAGATCCGAGTACCACAGCGGGCGCCCTTAGCTGTAGTTGGTTAGTTTTCCAATGTTGTGCCTGCCTGGAGGCCTTTCTAATTCGCCAGATTCATCATCGTCATCATCATATCGGCCATACAACATCCACTACTGAACAAAGGCCTCCCCTATAGATTTCTATTGGGGGGAATTTGCCAGTACTTACCACGCTTGGCAGGCGTGTTGGCGAGCGCAGAATGGCTGCTGGTCCATAGAAAGGACGCTGCTGCCCAGCCCTCTGGTTTAGAGTCCCTTAGTCGCCTTTTACGACCTCCACGGGAGGAGATGGAGTGGTGCTATATTCTTAGTCCGGACGGACACCATTGCCTGGATGTAATAGCCATACAAAAAATACTGAATATAATAAAATATTAGTTCTCGTTACGATGTCACTTACACCTGCTATATTCTGTAAACGTGATAAGCATAGAAATAACCATATTGTGATCTCATATTAATTCCACCTGTGTTAATTCCACAGAACTTTAACCAACTTAAGTCACCAACTTGACCCAGTGTTAAAAATATGCTATTTGGATTTTTATGAAAACGCCATCTGTGAATATAAATCGTGTAATACACGCTTAAGAGGTTGTTATTCACACAGTTTTTCCTGAGGCAATCTCCTTTTCATTGGCAAAAACAAGGCGGAGCCAGTAGATTTCTCTTGTAGCTGAAGAACTTTTTCATAGATAGCGTTGTTCTCAATTTGAACCCCACTCACAAGTATAACTTAGTTTATTCATATATACTAGCCCAGGACGAGACTAGCAGTTGACTCGCCTGGTGCTAAGCGTCAAACTGGCCTTTACAATTGTAAAGTTAAGAGGCTATTATACGAACAGGTTTCGCTGAGGTAATTTTCTTGTCATTGGTAGACAACAAAGCGGAGTCTGTAAATTTATCTTGTAGTTAAAGAACATTTTCACAGATGGCGTTGTTCTCAATTCAAATCGCACTCACAAGCGTTACTTTGTTAATTAAATTTAAACTAGCTCGTGACGACTCTACAATATATTCTCCTGGTGATAACCGACACGCCTGTCTTTAACAATTGTAATGCTACCCAAGACAAGTCCTGCGTGGTACCACACTGCACTCCTCACTCGAGACATGAAGTTATTTAGTCTCTCATGCCCAGTAATTTAACTAGCTACAGTGCCCTCCTAACCGGAACAATGTAAAATTTTAAATACTACAGCTTAGCGGCCAATATCTGGCACTGGGGTGGTTCTGTAACGCACCCTATATTTGTGGGTGGTGTGGTCGAGACTATTAAACGATAACTAAATTTTTCCCGTTCAATCGTTCCTAATAATCATCTAATATTCACGCGACATTAGTCCGTTTGACAATCCTTCAGTCGTACCATATACAAATGCAAGCCTTATAACCGGTAAAGGGCGAGTTGAACTCGCGTGGAGAGGGTTCCGAAATTGCTGAATATATTGTCTATTGTTGAATTCTTTCTTTCTTTCTTCTTTGCGTATAGGAAACCAAACTATAACTTTATATATTATCATACATGTCCTAGTATATTACCTTGTATTACTCCAAATCTAACAGGTAATTCAAGCTAAGATCACGGCTATAAGGAAGGTGTTATCACTTATGAAGTTACCAATAACGTCCAATGTTTATTTTCTCCCATAAAGCGGTCGTACAAATCGCTTTATTTTATAAATATCAATCTAAATATTACAATAAATTCAAATATAAATCATTTTTATAAACATTAGGCCCAATTTTCTATGAATTATTGCCAGTCTCCTTTTTGAATTCATTTCGCTACTTGTATACATGTTTTTACGTGCGACTTTACATAACAAAATTAAATGAAGAATATAAATATTTAAATACCTATTAAAAATATACCTATATAGTCCAGTGTCTGGGCATACAATGTACAACAAGTAACCCAATTAAGATAAATTTAAATAAATTCAATTGTGAGGTTTAATTTCAAACTTTTTAAAATCTAATTTGGCAAGCGAAACTCATTGATAAGTTACAAGTGTCAAACTGGAATTCAAATTTATAAACACTAATTGGTTTTATGGTCAGTTGTACTTTGAATTTGAAATGTTGTGTGCTTGATATCTTTGTTTGAAGCATATTCTGTGGATGTACTTTGAAATATATGATTTCCAGATCAAAGCGTCAGTCAGAGAACTTTGCATGACCGTCTCCAGGTCGTCTGTCCATCTGGTACCACCATACGAAGCTCTGCTTTTGATTCGTGGTAGCCATTTCATTCCACGTTTTTATTTACCGAACTTTCTTGTCTATATTTGTATTGTTGTTAGGTACAAATTTTGTAGTTTAATTTTAACTTGATTCCCGATAAGAGAGATTTGATAACTCAGAACTGGATGACTATGGAATATTAACTAAAAATCAGATTTTATCAGACGTTTTACAATGGATGAAAAATAATGAAATAAGACTCCTAATTCATAAGATTTGAAAAAATGTAGTACGAGTTTTGCGAGTTTTTCAACGACAGCTACTCCATTGCATTGCATGCGACTCACATTTTTCGTTTTAAATCTTTTGGGGCTAGGAGAAATTATTTTACACTGTTTAGTAAAAAAAAATATATATTTATTGTATATAGTTTTTTTTATCAGACTTGCGATTTCTCAATGTATCACCAAGTTCATCGGAGGCTATTTCTTCCCCAACGTTTGCCAGTCCTTCCACCAACGTGGCCTGCTCATTGTCATCATCATTGTCATCATCATTTGTTTCACATTGTACCAAGTTAATTGGAATTTCATTTGCAACTGCATTATTATGGAGTTAGCGACATTCTTGTCTAAGAATGCACTAAACAATATTGCATTTTAAGTCCGTTTAACTCGTAAAAACAGTTTGTATTTAATATTTATGGACACTTACCTTTCACAGTCTGGTGGGATTTGATAAGGATGGTTTTATTTTTGCTGTATAAGGGTGCACACTGATGTAAGTAGTTAAACCCCGACCCTTGCATGAACCGGCCCGTTCCGAGCCCGTAGCTTTAAATATGTCCATAAAGAATCCGATAATCCAGCTTGTCTCCAAGCATCTCTTTAAGACGAGGTCTAAGTCTTTTTTGCTTCATTGCTTCATTTTTAAGTTTTAGTACGTTGCTGGAGACTTTTTTGATGATGACCCGTGTGTTATCATAATTAAGAATATATCATTTCGGCCGAATGAAGTCCACTGCTGAACACAGGCCTCCCCCAAAGATCACCACAACTATCGATATGGGTGTGTTGTGAGCTCATTGGAGGTTTTTCCATAATCGCCACGCTTGGCAGACGGGTTGGCGATCGCAGTTGAGTTGTTAATGTACTCGAGGGACGCTGCTGCCCATCCCTATTTAATTCAATATTGTAACCTCAATTATTTTAAAAGGGTATCCATGGAGTTTTTTGCCGAACCGAGAAATTTAAATTCTGCCGTTTCATAAGTGCCAGTAATTGGTTTATTTGAAATAAAAATATTTGACTTTGACTTTGACTTCGATCCTCCGGCTAATCCCTTAGTCGACTTTTACGACACCAACGGGAGGAAATGGGGTGGTGGTATTCTGAGCCGGCACCACACGGCGATTAAGAATATAGCACCACTCCATTTCTTCCGTGGATGTAGTAAAGCCGACTAAGGGACTCTAAACTAGAGGTATAGTCAGCTGAAGGGACGTCCTTCTATGGAACAATAGCTATTCTGCGCTTACTAACCCGCCTGCCAAGCGTGGTGAGTACAGGCAAATTCCTTCCAAAATTACGGCACAATTGTGGAAATCAGTGGGGGAGGCCTTTGTTCAGCAGTAAACGTCCTATGACTGATGATGCTTATGACGCTGCTGGACGCTTTTGAGGCCTCTCCAGTTTTGTCCGATTAAAAAGTCGCCGAACACGGAAGAGACCGATTAGGATTTATTATACGTATTCTGTGAATTTTTTAACCAATAAAGATACATGCAAAGATTATACACACACAATATTACCCTTTTTTTATTATTTTTATTGGTGCCCAGTGGAAATTCTTCATGAACTTCCTTCGCCCCGGGAAAGGGCGAAGGGGTATGCCGGACTCCTACCGGCTAAAACCACTGGGGTGGTCATCTTCGGCACCGAAGGGAGACTCCAGGTCCTCGTATGATCACACTGGAACACAATATTACCCTAAATGCGTGCACCACCTACGTTCCGTTGGGTAATAAAATACCTGCACATCAGAACCTGCCTTTAAATGCGGTAGTTACTACTATTAAATTGTTTAGTCGATTGGAACGCTCGGGTATTTTGGTTTAAGAAAAATAAATACTACCGAGTCTAGACTTGAATTTAAATATGGCTGTGCCATGGTGTTGAAATAAATAAATCTGGGATTTTTTTCTTTAAATGATCTTTGTTAGAGTTACTTGACAGAGATACCTAAGTTAGAACGAATGTCGCTATTGAGTCACGTTGTTATTATATAGTTTATATGAACTAATTAATAATAATAATAGTGCATTTAGGGGGCCCATCTTGTGAGTGGCGAGTCACCATCTTCCACAGAATTCCCGTTTTACTTTAAGTTTTCATTCCATTCCGATCTACTCATTTCCACCCAATCAGTTCAATACCCAATCGTTACAGTTTCCATGCTATACAATGGTCCTACGTAGCGTGGGACGACCTCCAATGAGGTGGACAGACGACCCGGTGAAGGTCGCTGGGAGTCGTTGGATGAGAGCGGCATATGACCGCTCGTTGTGGAAATCTAAGGGGGAGGCCTTTGATCAGCAGTGGACGACCTGTGGCTGATATGAATGAATGTTTTTTTTTAAACGTTTCCCCACTTTAGGATTTCTCCTGTGTCGTGGGTGCGTTAACAGACATGAATTCCACATACAGTACACCCAAACCCGGAACAACTACTTGCAGATCATACAAATATTTGTTCTGTGCGGGAATCGAACCCACGACCCGGAGCGCAGCAGCCGACTGTATCAGCCACTGCACCAACCGTGCATGAATGACAATGGTCCTACATAATCAAGGACAATCTGTGAATTGATTTTATAGTACGGCTCGGGGACTTCGTTTAGTGTCTGCTTAAATTTTAGATTAAAATTCTCTAAAGGGCCTGTGGGCGTTGGACCCATGGCCCCACGTAAGGCTATCAAAATCGTAGGTTCGTCTTTGCAGAGGTTATTAACGAAAACACGAAAATAGTGCCATAGTGCGACTTCGTCCACGACTGAACTCATTGTTGTTTTTTAGAACTTGATCGCAACAAAACATGTCCTTACCGGTCGTTGTGGCAATCTTTGAGGGGGGGGGGGGGGGCTTCTGTTCAGCAGTGGATGATTTTAGGCTGAAATGGATGGATGGATGGATGAAGCTCTATAGTTTACTAAATTCAACTGTGTTCGAACATAGCTCATAAACTGTTGGCCATTGGAGCAGAAAGGTTCTCGAGTAGAATCCATCAACAAATCCATGCACGGGAAAAAGCAGCATGGTACAGCCTCCAACGAGACGAATAGACAACTTGGTGAAGATCAATGGGAGTTGTTGGATGCAGGTGGCATACCTCACGCAGCCGTTTTTAATTAAGTAAAGTCTTAGTTTTCGCGATTATTACTCATTATAATATAACACTTTGAAACGGATTAAATCGCGTATATTTTTGTTTTTTGTTTTTCCTGACGTTTCGAAACCTTTGAAAAACGTCAAGACACTGTGAGTGATTACTGCGTGAATCGAAACAATTTTTTATTAGTTTTGTACGATAGACAACAAAATAACTTTTTAATCTGTAACGACTCTTGTCACCTTAGGTCATCCTGCGACCACGAACCGTGCAAAGGTTTCGAAAAAACAAAAATTGAAAGTAGACGCGATATAATCCGTTTAAAAGCGTTTTTAACCGACTTCAAAAAGGAGGAGGTTCTGAATTCGATGGGTATTTTTTGTAGCTACCGATTACTCCGACATTTTTAGACCAATTTGAGCATTTTTAAAAGGTGCAAATTGCTTTCGAATTAGTCCCATATAAATTTCATTACATTTGATTGAGTAGTTTTTTAACCAGCTTCAATAAACAGGTTAATTTAACTGGTACATATCTAGATATCATCTATCAGACGCGTCCTAGGGCCAGGTATAAAATACAATTTCTCGTTGGTCTGCATGAACCATGGCTGGAGCATGCCTAGCCCCCCCGACTTCATAAATAAAGTTTTTTTTTCCTTTTCAGTGGTTTTAATATTTTTATATCGTAACCGATATAACCGACTTCCAAAACACCACGTTTTAGAAGTCGGTATATTTTTGTTTATTTTTTCAAATCCCGCATAAGATATGTATTGTTGGGCCTGTTGCTAAGGACGCGCCTCGTGAAACACAATCTCGAGAGGTATTCAAAACGCCCGCCTGTTCTACATACACAAATTAAGAATGTCGCAACCAATCTTACGCACAAATCAGAAATAGAATAAATCGTATGTCACACTCGAATTGCGGTCCAATAAGAAATAAACCTGTCTCAACATGTAGATCTCATTACACACTCTGCCTGTTTCGATAATGTATGATTTTACAGGTACATTTGAATCGATTTTTCTAGCATTATGCGTGGGTGGAAAACAGAGGGCCAATTCTCGTAATTTAAAAATGTTCATTATATAGTTCCGATCTAGTCTCAATGTCATAAATGTCATAAATGGTATTCTCCTAAACTAACAAACAACGTCAAACGTGAACTTACACTGTGATGAGATCGAAAATGGATCAAAAGTTGATCGAAGTCAAAACGGTATTCTGCTAATATTTCGAACTGTCACATGTCCTAAATTGTCATTAAATAAACGTCAAAATTGAGATTCAAATGAGACTAGATCGAGATTATACTGAAATTCGACTGAACTTTAAGCAGAATACCATTATTTTGTCAATTCATAATTTAATCTCAGTTCGGTCAACTTTCAGTCATAGTGTACATTTATTACGAGAATTGGCCTTCTGATCAATTTCTTTAATATCTGCGTATTAGTTCTGGAATTAGCTGTGATATAAGCGTCACTAACAATAAAAATGAAAATAAAACATTACAAAGTGAACAAATAATAAAGCCATGAACTACAAAATATATGTACCTACACTTTATGAAGCTATTCAAGGACATGATTGTGCATAAAATATATGACAGCGCAGTTGCTGCAGTGGCTAATACTGTCAGCTGCTGCGCCCTGAGTTGCGGGTTTGATTCCCGCAAAGAACAAATATTTGTATGATCCGCAGGTAGTTGTTCTGGGTCTACGTGTATTGTGTGTGGAATTTGTCTGTAAACTCTACCCTCGCAGTAAAAATCGTAGTGCAGTCGTTAAAAAAAATATTTCACCAAAAATACGTCCACTGCTGGACTGAAGCTTCTCCCAAAGATTGCTACAACGACTGGTATGGTTTTGTGTTAGGGGCCCATTGCGGGGTTTTGCCATAATTGCCACGCTTGGCAGACGGGATCGTAGTTTAGTTATAAGTGTACTCAAAGGACTCTGCTGCCTCTCCTCTGGCTAATCCCATAATCACCTTTTACGACACCCACGAGATGCAATGGGATGGCGGTGCTGTTAGCCGGCACTACACGGTGTGGTGTCCGGATTAAGAATATAGTACCACTCCATCTCCTCCCGTGGATGTCGTAAAAGGCGACTAAGGGAATCTAAACTAGAGGAATGGGCAGCAGCATCCCTTCTGAGAAACGATAGCCATACTGCGCTCACCAACCCGTCTGCCAGGCGAGGTGATTATTGGCAAAAACCCCCCTCAAATGATGACACAGTTGTGAAAATCTATGGCGGAGGCCTTTGTTCAGCAGTGGACGTATAAATGGCTGATATGATTGATGATTGAGGACTACACGGCAAAAGAAAACATAGTTGAGTAGAACCCGAGATATAGTTTGATGTCTTTATAGCACGCAGTTCTATACAAAGTTTATCTCATGATATAATGGTCGTTACGCAAACGAACTGTTCGCCAAAAGTTAGTCTATTTTATTTGCGTTCGTTGGACCAGTAAGTTAGTTATGCGGAGAATTATTTTCATTAGATAAATTAAATATAATTCTACGTACCTACTTCTATACAGATTAGGTGCTTTTGTTTCCCTTTTTCATTTGGTTACCAGAAAACAACCAAGCCTAATACCACAACCTCCTGTTTTCTCAACTTAGGTTTGGGTCACTAAAACATGTGGCATGAACAGGGAGCTCTACTTTAGTTTCTCGATAACAGAAATGTTTGGATAAAAGGAAAACGTTTTCACAAGTGAAGTGACTTATGCCAAAAATAAAGTACTAACTTACAAAACAAAGTAAACGTAGGAAATATAAACAATCTTTTGTAAGACAAGTGAAGGAAAAACCGGGAATCGAGTCAAGAGGTCAAAAAAGGCAGAGAATAGAGAGTAGTGAGTGCTCTGGCGAAAAATATTAGTTCTTGAATTAAAAAGTCTAGGTACAGAAGAGTACGACGCAGTTACTGTTCATGAAAAAAATAAAACGTGACTTAGCGTAAAGCCACATCGTAGTAGCGATGCCGCGCTGACTTTCAGTGGCACCATGTTGTCGACTATTGAGGTTGAGAGCTGCAGTGGATGAAAATAAAAAACAGTTACATATCTTACAAATATAATAAATGCGAATGTTTGGATGTTTGTCTTTCAATCACGGTAAAATGGCTGTACGAATTCAAGTAAAATATGGCAGAGTGTTAGATTATGTTGTGGAATAAGCCATATGAAACCTTTTATTCAATTTTATTTCATGGTCCCTTAAGGGTTTAAATTAGTTCACTCGCGGACAAAGCCGTAAATACGCAAAACGTGTGTGAATAACACAATTATTTTTCAATACTTCCGACTTCTTTATTCTCCTGTGATAGAAACGTTGATTTGTATATTATGTACTTATTTAAATTTTTCAAAATACAAACATTAATATAGAAACAAGATCCTATTGATTTATCTAACTAAGAAATTACCTCTGAGGATTTAGTGATACCAAATACTTCTGAGGTCCGCGTGTTAAAATTCCCGGTTGGACAAATGTTGTTGCTCTACATCAGTCTTTCCCAACGTGGGCGATAACGCCCCCTTGTGGGCGCTGCAGGCCTAAAGGGGGGCGGTAAGAGACCCAGAAAAAAAGAGGGCATTGTGGGCTTTGGGGTCGATTTATAATTTCATCTACCTAGCTAGGAAGACTCTTAGACACCGACTGAGCTCTCGACTCTCGACTACATCTTGTGAACATCAACTAATATTAATTAAGATATAGCTCAAACTCGGTTCGATATAAAAGACCGTGGGCAATCATGTTTTAACAAGTTTTTGTTAAATAATCCGAATTGTACATTCCTATACCAATCGGCTGGTTCTATAATACTTGTTCTTGCTTGTCGAGTACGATTGGGCGGCGAATGAGATAAACGAGTTTATGCACGTTTGTGTTATTCCGGTTGGTGCGCGCTGCTTATGCAATCCTATATAAACGACGTAAATTTATTTTATTTTCATTTGCGGTTTCGCGCGTAATAGATAAGCAGTACTTGATTTCAACACTTACGTATTTCTTAAAACAAAACAATGTCGGAAGTAAAAAAGAAGAGACGGCAATATATTAAATTCGGATTTATTGAAAATCCCACCAACCCCTCGTCGCCTTTGTGTCTTCTATGTCTAAAAACATTTTCGAACGAAGCAATGAAGCCTTCAAGACTGCAAGATCATTTGAATAAAATGTATCCAGATAAGACAGAAAAGAATGTAGCATATTTTCAAGACCTAGAGAAGAAGCATAATTAGTATGTATGTTAGTAATGAAACGACCGTCTGGATACGTAGCTAGTTTATTACTGAGATTACCTACACTTAACATACAATAATATAGTACATCCCTCCAACATTAATTTGCAAACCTGTAACAACGGATAAATCGATATTTACATTCACCAATCATAACATATAATCTTATCTATTTAAAAGTATTTCTTATAGCTAACAGGTTTTCTGGGCCTTTTAGAGCGTTCGAACGGCCTGGGGTTTACATTACTTGGATTATTATCCTCGTTGGGATCCACTCTCTGTTCAGCCGGCCGAACCTCGTCTTCCATCACCTCACAAGCCTCCGCCCACTCCTGATTGTCCGCATCCCTTTGTTCGCCTACGATAACATTTTCATATCTGTTCGCTTCACTATCAGTTACGACCCGCAGCTCTGTCTCATCCACAGCGGTAGTTGATGGAGACGGAGGAGATGCCAGTGACGGCGTTGCGGGGGCCTGCAAAACCGCGGGTAACGAAAGCCTAGGCGGGGATAGCGGCGGCGGAGCGCTCGGCTCTGGCAGTGTTGCTGAGGTGCTGATGCTGGACGTTTTGTCTTTATCACTAAGATTGACATCACTATTGTAGCTTAAACTATAAAATTTTCTTATTTGATCTACATGTCTGTTACACTTGGTATCATAATCTTTAAAATAAATTTCGAACATTCTTGAACCTATAATTTTGTTAACAGTTCCTATACTCCAAATACTTTTCCTTGCAATAAACCATTTAGCCCATACTTGTTCACCTACTTGAAAACATCTGCTTTGTTTTAAAAACACCGCATCGTTGTGCCTATTGACTGTTCTGTTTCGTGGCATAATTAAGTCCAACCTACACCTTAAGTTACGACCTAACATTAACATAGCCGGCGTGGACCCTGTGGCACAATGAACTGTATTCCTAAAATTAAACAGAAAACTCTGTAATATTTCCGGTATTTCTTTCTGACAATTACCTTCTGATATCATACATTTTATCATTTTTTTACAAGTCTTTACAGAGTTTTCTGCTTGGCCGTTGCTAGCCGGGTGATAAATTGGTGATGTTAGGTGTTCAATGCCATTGACTCGACAAAATGCATGAAATTCTGCTGAACTAATTTTTACATCATTATCTGAAACAATTACACTAGGCACACCGAATCTACAAAACAAGTCTTTCAGTTTCTGAATAAGTGCATTTGAAGAAGTGCCACGGTCCATATGAATACATTCCAGCCATTTGGAGAACGCATCTACGACAATTAGATACACCGCCTGCCCAATAGACATATAATCTATGTGGATGAGATACCAGGGAGAGGGGGGACGCGGCCAGGGCGCGGGGAGGGCGCTCGGCGGCGCACTACGCACGGCGCCTACCCACCGCTCGATGTCGCCGTCGATCCCTGGCCACCACATTCTACTACGAGCTGCGCTTTTAGTTTTTACGATACCAAAATGAGCTGAATGTAATTCTTTCAACATCCTGTGTCGGTAGACTGTCGGGATCACTATCCTATGACCGCGGAACAAACAACCCTCTATCACTTCCAAATCCATTTTGCATTTGAAATACGGCGCAATCGATTTGCAATTTATTTTCCTAGGCCAACCATTGGTCATGTATTTGATAACCATCGCCAATACATCGTCAGCGGCGATCGCACGTTTAATATCGCCAAATAAAACCGGTTCTACGCTTGCTTCTAAGAAAAGAAAATACCTAGAACTTCCTTCCTCCTGCTTATCATCACTAACCGCAACCGATAACGGTGACCGAGAGAAATAGTCTGCAATCTCATTATTTTTGCCATCTATGTATTTAGCGATGTAGTTGTATGCAGACAAAATAATTGCATATCTTTGAAGCCGTAAGGCGGCTGTCACAGACACGCCGTTACCTTTGCCGAAAATCGACAATAAAGGCCGGTGATCAGTTTTTAAGACAAAAGGTTCTTGACGACCGTACACGTACTGGTGAAAATGTTTTACACCGAATATAATAGCCGTCGCTTCTTTTTGAATTTGACTATAGTTTTTCTCACTCGCTGCTAACGACCGTGAGGCGAATGCTATCGGTCGCTCGCGTCCGTCAACGTCCCGATGCGCAAATACAGCGCCGAGCCCATTTGGGCTTGCGTCCACCGTCAACACCAGGGGCGCGTCCGGGTCGAAATGCGCCAGCACACGCTCGCTGGCTAGCGCGCGTCTCACACTGTCAAACGCCGCTTGCTGGCGCTCCTCCCACCGCCACTCTGCGTTCGCGCGTAGCAGTTCGTGTAATGGACTTAATAGTGCAGATGCATTCGGAATAAAATTTCTATAATAGTTTACTACACCTAGAAACCGTTTAACTCCTAGGCCGTCGGTGGGCGCAGGTGCGCCAAGGATCGCCTCAACCTTAGTTGGACAGGTTCTTAACCCGCTTTTGTCTATTACGTAACCTAAATAAGTTACGCTCCGCTCGAAAAATACACATTTATCTTTTTGTAGTCGCAATCCTGCGTCTTGCAGTCTACATAAAATTTCACGTAACCTTGACAAGTGTATTTCTTTTGTGGGCCCCGTTATACAAATGTCATCAAGCCATACACTGACTCCCTCTAACCCTGCTAACAATGTTTCCATAGCCTTTTGAAAAATGGCCGGTGCACAAGCTAAGCCATAAACCAAACGTGTATAAGCAAATAAACCTTTTTGGGTGTTTATGGTGGTCAGCTTTTGAGAGACTTTGGACAATTTAAATTGATTATATGCGTTACTCAAGTCTATTTTTGAATAGTGTTCCCCGCCTCCTATTTTGGAAAATACCTCTTCTATTCGCGGCAAGGGATACTTATCAATTTCTAAGACTTTATTCAAAGTACACGAGAAATCACCCGCAATTTTTAATTTTCCATTTTCTTTTAAAACTGGTACTATCGGCGTGGCGTACTCTGAAAAACTAACTGGTATAAGAATGCCTAAACTGACTAGCCTATCCAGTTCCTTGTTGACCTTGTCCTTGAGGGCGAAGGGTACAGTACGTGGCTTAAAAAATGTTGGTGTTGCATTTTGTTTTAATTGTAGTTCGACTTCGAACTTATTAAAACAACCTAACTCGTTCTTCCACACGTCCGGGTACCGTTTTAATAGCCGTTGCACCTCTTCAATGTTCCCATTCGTAACAGTTATATTGTTATTAGTGGTTGCAAAATAAATCCTAAACTTTGTCATAAAATCACGGCCCAACAGCGGTGGTCCACCGCTTTCCAAAACATATATCTTAATAATTTCACATGAATTAGAATACGTTACTTTAGCAAGAAAATACCCTAAGGGCGTGATTTTATGACCATTGTACAAACACATTTTTAAATCACTTTTATGCAACTTTTTATCAGAAAAATGTAACATGAACATTTGTTTTGAAATGACGGTGCTTCCTGATCCGGTGTCTAACTCCATACAGACATCTACATTATTCACTCTAACAGTCACTCTAATAGGATTGTAGTTAACATACCTCATGTTAAACAGTTCACACTCACTGCAATCACGTTCATGAGACGTATCCGTCTCCTCCGTGCCGATGTTATGCAAATTTGACTTCCTAGCCGCACATAACTTTTTAAGATGGCCTTTCTGCCCACAAACCAAACACTTGTAGTTCTTAAATCTACACTTTGCCGCATTGTGGTTTTTTAAACCACACACTGCACAGCGCGACCGCTCGCTTCCGTCGTCTGTTTTGCGGGCCACGGTGCTGTCGGCGCCTGCACCAGCTCCGGTCTGGTAGCCGGTGGTGTTACGTCCAGCGCTCGCGCCAGCACGCACATAGAACACCGGTTCCTCCTTCACCATGACGGCGCCTGCGCTAACAGTACCAGCGCCGCCAGCGCTGCCAGCGCGCGCTTGCCGTGCACACGACGCTGTTACTCGCTTCGCTTTCTGTGCGACCTCCAAGGCCTGTGCTAGCGACAGGGTCTTGGAGTCGCACTCGAAAAGCTTGTCACGCTCGTGTCCTGTTCTGAAGCCTAGCACGAAGCGATCACGCATTAGCGTGTCCAGCTCCATGCCAAATTCGCAATACACTGCTAACCCACGTAGCCGTGCTGCCCATTCCTCGATGCTCTCACCGTCGGATCTGATCGCTTCGTAGAACTTCGCCCTGTCGGCGAATGTCGACCTTTTAGGCGTGAAATGTTTATTGAGTACGTTCACTAGCTCACTGTACGCAACCTCTTCGAGCTTCTTCGGATGCACCAGGTTTCGAAGCAGACGGTAGGATTCGTCGGACAGATGCGTTAACAACACTGCACTTTTGTTATCATCTGGGATGCTGTTCAACTTATTAAACTGCGTCAATTTGCCGTAGAAAACTTCCATTCATGTATTTTGTAGTCGAAAACGCTAACATTTCCTAAAAAATTTGCCATTTTCCAAAATAATGTGGGTAGATCCCTCCTCGTCGCCAATTTGTATGTATGTTAGTAATGAAACGACCGTCTGGATACGTAGCTAGTTTATTACTGAGATTACCCACACTTAACATACAATAATATAGTACAATAATACTCAGCCAAGTGTATCAAAACTATTTTCGGCGGCTGCTAAGCAAGATGACGACGGACTTCGAGCTTCGTACAATATCTTTTTGTTAATTGCTCAAAATGGCAAACCACACAACATCGGAGAAGAGTTAATTTTGCCAGCAATAAAAGAAGTAATAACTACTGTGCTTCATAAACCAGCCGCAGATATTATCCGAAAAATTCCTTTGAGTAATAATTCTGTGCAAAGACGAATTGATGAAATGGCTGAAAACATTGAAGAATCATTGTGCAATCATCTGAGGAGTAGTCAATTCTCAATTCAGCTCGATGAGTCCACTTTACCAACTAATGAAGCGTTGTTGCTATCTTACGTGAGGTTTATTAAAGATGAGAAAATACGTGAAGAACTATTGTTTGCTAGAAATTTGGAGACAGATACAAAAGGCGAAACCATATTCAATACATTGGAAAAGTTTTGTGAAGAGAAAGAGATTCCTTTGAAAAATATTATATCAGTTGCTACGGATGGCGCTCCGGCTATGACAGGGCGCCATAAAGGCTTCATAGCATACTTAAAGAATAAAATTCCAGATGTCCTTGCTATACATTGCGTTATTTATAGACAACATTTGGTTGCTAGAAACTTAAGTGAACGACTATTTCAATCACTGCAATATGTCATCAAAGCAGTCAATAAAATCCGTAGCAGCTCTTTGAATGATAGATTATTTCATCAGCTTTGTGTTACTAATGACGAAGATTTCAACCGTTTGTTGCTTCATACTGAAGTTCGTTGGCTGTCAAGAGGCAATTGTCTGATTCGATTTTACAACCTGTTTGACTCTATGATAGAGTTCTTGGAAACTAAAGATACAGAACTGCGCAACAAGCTCATAACATCAAAGAATGATATAACTTACATGACAGACCTGTATAAAATGTTCAACGACATGAACCTCCAACTGCAAGGCGATGAACTAAATTTAATTAAAACAAAAAATGTCGTTGCTGCTTTCGCAGCCAAACTGCTTCTGCACAAAAAGAATATGGGCAGACGTGAGTTTCACAATTTTCCGAATTTATCAGTATACTGCAGTAACGACGACTTGTTTGCCTACTGCCAACATTTGGAAAAGCTCCACATTGACTTCACCGAACGATACCAGGACATTTTAAACTTGGAAATACCAGACTGGGTGTTGGATCCGTTTTCAAATGTCAACACAGCAATGTCACCTCAGCTGGATGAAGAACTTATAGAATTGACAACAAACGAAGAAATAAAAATCAAGTTCAAAAATGGATATCAAGAATTTTGGCTATTTGGGCAGTAGACAAAAAAAGGTTGGGAACCCCTGCTCTACATGAATTCAATGTCCTTATAGGTCTTGATTTATAGAAGTTATCATTCTAACATAGCTGCATGATTTAAGATATTATAAAAGACGCTCTCAACAAAATAAACAATGCCTACAACAACGTAATCAATAGACAAATGGGTTTTGCATTATTAATTCCCTACCATTCCAGCATTACTTCGAGTTTCGAGAAACGTTCGTAGCTCCCAAGGACTGTTCAAATAGTCTTATATAAAGAAACATGATTGAGTCAACATGCCTTTTTGAATCCATTTTATTGTTTCTTGTTGACTGAAGCAGAACGCTGGGGAAATAACATCTGTTGAAGGGCAGAGTAAAAGTGTACGGTTTTTGGACTCGATGATTTTAAAAGGAGTGATATAATTGGAGCGGGATTCAACGTGAATATGTTTTGTGAGTTTATGAATGTATTTGTGTGTGTTTCAATGTTTACATTATTTTTTTTCATTTTAATTGTCTGCATCCAGAATCTTTTACTGAATCATCACCTGTCATAGTATGATGGCCTAAACGGAGTGTAATTGCCCCTGGGTTTCATGGAAGACAACTGAATCTATATATTAATACGTCAAGAAAAAACTTTGTACCCCTTTTTAAGCACATTGCGCGCACGGAGGAATATGAGATTTGGCATAGTAAAAGTTCATATGTACGAGAAGTGCAGAAAGTTAAAATTAATGTTACAAATGCATTTAATAAAATCAAATTTTTTAATAAATTACAGTCGAATTTGACTTCTGGGTGACCTCTACATAGACTAATCATTTATTCTGTTCTGTAGCTTATAACATTATGTTGCATTATCCGTTAAAAAGTGTGGTCAAAGTAAAATGTCGAAGGTCAATAGCATGGTTTTCAATTACTTCAAACATGACAATAGATTCACCCGCACTAATAATATCACGTGTAGCCACTTGGTGATTTGCAGTCTTTTATTTTTATGCAAAATAAAACCGTGTTGCTATCTGCTCGCAGGCCATTTATGTAGCATGATTTTATGTTACAACGAGACATAATTATGTGCTCCGTGTGGTGTCCGGATTAAGAATATAGCACCACTCCATTTCCTCCCGTGGATGTCGTAAAAGGCAACTAAGGTACTCTTAACTAGAGGGGTGGGCAGCAGCGTCCCTTAAGTAGAACAGAAGCTATACTGCGCTCACCAACTCGCCTGCCAAGCGTAGTGAGGAGTACTGGCAATTTTCCCCCAGATAACGACACAGTTATCAATGGAAGAGGCCTTTGTTCAACAGTGGGTTACATGCCGCTCTCATCCAACGACTCCCAGCGACCTTCACCAGGTCGTCTCCACCTCGTCGGTCGTCGTCCTCGTCGTCCCACGCTGCGTTTTCCAGTGCATGGTCTTCACTAGAGAACCTTTTGCCCCAACGGCCATCAGTTCTACGAGCTATGTGCCCAACCCACTGCCACTTCAGTTTTTCTAATCCTTTCAGCTATGTCGGCAGCTTTAGTTCTTCTACGGATCTCTGGAACTCCTTTGGCTTATAGATGATAATTATGTAGGTACAGCATATGAATAATAGGGGTGTACATAATTATTCGAGTACCTAGCATGCGAAAGTGTGAGTAAAGTACATTTGGGCTTATCCAGGCGCTTTTTACGACATCTACGTATAAATATGTGTTTAAGTTTGAGTGTTATTCGTAATAAAGCCCACTCAAATAAAGATTTCTGTACAAATAATAAGTGGAGTGTTAGGCGGGTTACCAAGACACCTTAAGAATTAAATTAAGAAGCTTCTATAAAATGAAATGGTGAACCGAGAAAGTCGCTTAGATTTTTGTGTTCATTTGAATATAATAGACACAAATTGGGGCGGATACGAACCAATTACATACAAAGCAGAGAAGGTAGACTGATAGATTTTGGAGAGGATACTCAATAAATTTTAATAATAAGTCTTCTTAGCTTAAGTTAAAAACAAAAAGGGATATTTTTCAAGATCTGGAGAGTTTATTTGTTTCGAAGGCCAAGGTTGTATCGAGAATTTATGAATTTTATCTGCTCACAGGCCATTTATGTAGTATGCTTTTATGTTACAACGAGACATAATTATGTGCTCCGTGTGGTGTATCTGGACCTAAAATATTATCGAATTTATTGAAAAGAAAACTCAGAAGCCACACAATACGTTTCGAACACTTTGCAGGGTTATTGATTAATATCGTACGATAGATAAAATGAAATAACTTTTTAAAATCTGTATCGACGCCTGTTACCTTAGTCATGCTGCGACCACGAACCCTGCAAAGTGTTCGAAACGTCAGGAAAAACAAAAATCTATAATACACGTGATATAATCCGTATAAAAGTGTTTTATTATGAATTTTATATAGTTATGCCGTGTGGTGCCGGGTCAGAATACCACCACCCCATCTCCTGCCGTGGGAGTCGTAAAAGTTTACTAAGGGATTAGCCGGAAGATGGGCAGCAGCGTCCTTCGAGTACATTAACATTTTCTACCGACGCCTCAGCAGAGAGGTCTGAAGAAAATTTCTGAATATCTTAGTATCTTTCAACTTCGCGAATTGTTCTTATAGATTTTTAGACAGAGAAAGAAACAACGTTTCATCAAAAGGGTTTGTTTTCTGCTAAAGTTATCATGCACGCGCGAAATTTGCAGGATAATCTAACACTTGTGGCCAAGTTTATGGCTGTCATTAAAAGTGTGTATGTAGTGAGATTTGAGCAATATTATATTGAATGAAGAACATATTAAAGGCAGCACCCAAGTGTATTGCATTTTTGTTTTCATTTCAATGTTCAGTTCCTAATCCTGGTTTCATTTTAACATAAATCCAACAAGCAGTAATAACGAATGAGAGCATATTTGTGATGTTAATTGTTACATTTTCTTTGTAAGCAATCACTATGCTTTCATAATGCCTTATCGAATGTTTTCTTGATAGAGTCTTGTTCATACTGTTTGGAATTGGTTTTAGTACATACTGCACCTATAACGGCGTATATCTTCTTCTATACTAACTTTCTAAATTGATCTCTAGGTTCACCCTAACAACTCTAACCTATCCCTGGGAAGACGCTGGCGCGCACGTGGTCACGTGCCGCCGTATGCACAACGCACAACGAGACTTAGCGGGATCCTCTACAATCCTAGGATGGGATGACCGCTTTACAATCATACCCTCCGAGATGGCTAAAGGCAATGGCAAGGCCAATGGGCGACTCTAGTGTGATCTTACGAGGACCTGGAGCCCCCCTTCGGCGCCGAAGATGACCGGTCTAGTGGTTTTAGCCGGTAGGAATACCCCTTCACCCTTCCCCGGGGCGAAAGAAGTTCATGTAGAATTTCCACTGGACATTAATAAAAAAAAAAGGTTCACCGTACCACTTTATGCCTATATATTATGCTATCATTTGTCAAGACTATTTAAAATCGGTTGGATAAAGAATATAATTTTTTTGTAATAGTAAAACACTTTTAAGTAATTACATCATGTATATTATAGATTTTTTTGTTTTTCTCGATGTTTCAAACACTGCAGCGTTTGTAGTCGCCGGATGTAATTTTAAAAACTGTTTTATTATAATAAGTAATCGCGAAAACTTATGACATGACTATACAGTATTGTTAGTCTTAGAAATGTACGTGATAACTTATTTATTTATTTATTTATTCATTGCATTCACGTTGTATACCAGATGTTACATAGGTAGTTTTAAGTTTCAAACATGAACCCTGCCAGGGCACAGCAATACATTTGTGTAACTAAAACTATATATGACATTAGATAACCATAAAAATATTATCACATCTCATTTTTTTACATTAATCAAATTATGCAATCATTATTACAATTGAATTTTTACTTAAACATTACATTTCAATTCCATTTAAATTAATTAAATTATAAAATTAATAATACATTACTTCATTTTACCTATACCTATATCTAAATAAGTAGTCATCTAATATAAGTTTATGCTTAATTTTATAGTGGGGATTTCATAGTATGTTTGCAGATAGTAAAATATATATTTTATTGACTTTGATTATAATGTGCGTAATCAAATATTTTTGTTGATTTGTTAAGAATTCTTTCAGACTATAACAGCACTTCTGTATAAGGTAGTTTTTAAGTGTGTTTATAAACTTATTTTCATACTCGATATCTTTAATATCATTCGGCAATTTATTATAATTTTTTATGCACATTACAAAAGGTCCTGAATGATAAAGAGTTAGTTTTGAACTTGGCAGAGCTAGTTTATTATGGAATCTTAGGCTGCGTTGCTGCGGGCGTTGGTCTTTAGCTAGTGGGAATAATGACGCATGCTTTTTGACAAACTTGCCAACCTCCAAAATGTATAAACTTGTTAATGTGAGCATTTCATAGTTAATAAAGTACGCTTTGCAGCTCTGCATTTGGTCAATGTTTGCGATAATTCTTATGCACTTTTTTTGTAAAATGAAGAGTTTTTCTACTTCAACGCTATTTCCCCACACTTGTCAGTGCACATGGCTGTCTTTGAATCGGTTGTCCTTTTTATTTAATTAGAGCGTACGTAAAGCTTGCAAGTCTACTGGACACAGCTTCAATATGGGCCTTACAATTTATATTAGTATCTACTGTCAAACCTAATAGTTTAAATTGATCTACACATTGAAGCTGCATGTTACTGTATGAGTAGTCAATATCCAGCGGACGTTTTTGATAAGGTCTGTATTGCATTAGTTTCGTTTTAGAGAAGTTTAATTCTAGATTGTGATCCTTCAACCAACTAACTATTTTTGAAATCTTGTTGTCTAGTACTGAATTTAAATTGTTTCTGTCGCTACATGGAAATACTATCGAAATATCATCAGCAAAAAGCACACTTTGGGAATTTATTACATTTGGCAAGTCGTTTATGTAGATTAAAAATAAAATGCACCCTATTACACTGCCTTGTGGTATAGACATAGTTACATCCGCTTTGTGTGATCTCACGTGGGTTATTATGCCAGTGTGTAGGTGATTGTATTCTACTTCAACGTATTGTATGCGATTTTGTTGGTATGAGGAAAACCAGTTGTGCGCTATTTGATAAAGTTTATTTAGTAATATTTTATATGAGACCCTATCGTAGGCTTTACTCATATCCAATAGTAATCCGACTGCATATTTTCTATTATTTATTATATTTAATGCTTCTTGGATGTATTTAAATACTGCTAGGGTTGTAGATTTATCTTTTCTAAATCCATTTTGGCAGTCGTTAAAGATTTTATATTTTTCACAAAAAATATTTAGCCGCTTAGACATCGCTGTTTCCAGTGTTTTAGAGAAAGTAGGTAGTAATGCTATAGGGCGATAGTTTCCTGCGTCAGTCTGTTTGCCTTTTTTGTATATAGGTTTCACTATGGATATTTTTAGTATATCTGGGACTATGCCTTCCATAAAAGATTGATTAATAAGATAAGTTAAAGGCGTTATCAATTCTTCGATACATGATTTAACAAGTATTGGTGGTATTTCGTCATGCCCAAAGCTTTGTTTATTCTTTAAGTTCCGAATGATAAATTTGACTTCGTCTGGATTAACTGCTTGCAAATATATGGAGTTTTCACTAGGAGTTATAACATAGCGATCGGGCGGCTCCTCGTAACTTCTCGTAGCATTTGTTTTCCCCACCGATATGAAGTAATTATTAAAGGCATTTGCGACCAAACTCGGATCTTCCACAAGAGTATTATTCACATGAATAATACTCTTGTGGAAGTTTTATTCATGTGAATAATACTCTTGTGGAAGATCCTAGATTTTTTTGTTACTTTGTTTGTACGATCTTTTATTATTTGCCACATTGTTTTTGTTTTATTATACGATTTATGATTTGACGGGGAGTGTGATACCCAGGCCGGGTATCACACTCCCCGTCATCATATTATATTATGTCATCATGACAAATGTAGTACATTTAAAAAGGATTAAAAAATAGCCAGATTAGAAAAATGTAATCAGCACAACGTGACCGCAGCTCAAGTGTTTCATATTGACATAACAGTCCATTACCTTACCACTCACGAGCAGTTCGATTAGTTCAAAATGTGGAAAATTACAATTCCACTAATAGCGTAATTTTTATCAAAGCGGTCTATTTGTTGAATCTTTGGATCACCAGTCACTTTAAATTTTAGTGTTTGAAATTTTGCTTATGCATACAAATAAGCTCCCTTGGTTGCAACATTTTGTTAATTAGAATTTGTTTTAAATTTATTACCAGTTTTGAATACTTAATAACAATTAGCCTGTGCTTGCAATCAAAGTTCTTAAACTTCTTGAAGATTTATCATTGTTACTGGTCTTCATAAGTACCGCATACCTATTTGGATTTGTCAATAAACAGTCTTTGCATGTTTCAATTAAGCCAGATTATCTACTTATATTATCGATAGATTATATCAAGTTGTTATCAAATACTAGAAAGATTTCGACCAACAACGATGGGATTAAAATTAACAATCCTTATCATTCTTCTTAAATATGGCGAAGGTATTTTGAAACAAAAAGTGGGAAAAGGAACTTTAATATCAAATGAGAATAAATACAGTGAGTTGGACGAACATTCTTTGGTAACGGACAGCAATATATTTCCTTATGTTGTTGCTATATTGAAGATGTCGAAGTATATAAGTGCTGGTGCGTTGATTGATGAAAACTGGGTTCTCACTGCAGCTGATTCTTTGTTTCTGTAAGTAATGTGTAACAAGACATGTATTTTGTAAATCATATAATCTCAGAAAGCCTTTTCTAAAATGTTGTAACATGACAAAAGCTTGAGGTTCTCGGCATGTAATCTTAGAATATCGGTATCACCCCGTACTCCTGTAATTAAAGCAGTGTGGAAACTTAACTGTCAAATTGTTTTCAGAATAAGGGAATCAAAAAGAATCCTTCGCGTAAGGCTTGGTAGCATCAACTACCGAAAAGGAGGGACTCTGCTTCCAGTAAAATTTTTGAAGATCCATCCTTATTTTGATGACAAAAAGCCTACTTATGATCTGGCTTTGATCAGGTTAGCTCAGTCTGTCAGGTTCACTCCTAGTTTGAAATCCATACGATTACAAAATGCCGCGAAAGAAGCTGACGCTACTCATTTTATTGTGACTTCTTGGCCCTTTCCTGAGGTAAGACTCTCACTCTATTATTTTGCCTTCTTAGCTGATACAATTTCTACATTTGAAATGCGTTGAATTGGTAGCTAATATAATTATGTAATGTCCAAATAATTGAAATCAGCATTATTTAGCGCTATTAATAACATGGTCACGAAAGCAGCAGCATTATTTTCGGATGGTCGCTCATTGTTTGGGTCTAAGAAATGTTCCATTTTTAGTGGTGGATGTTTACGGGCTAATGCAATTTCAATTAGTATGTATCCAGCAGATGATTATATGCTACATGTGGAGATTTTTCTGCTAAAAGATCTATTCACTAAATGTAGACTATAGAGTGAAATGCTGACAAAATCAGTCGTAACCCATGTATTTACTCATAGAAAGCCATTATTCAGCATTAGACAATATATTATTGGATTGAAACCAGTCTAGCATGAAAGCATCCTTTATTATTATAAGTGCACAAGTGTGTTCATTTATTCAGCTTTCACGTTTCAGTTAAGCATATATATCCATGTTACGCAAGTACATAGCCATAGCCTTTCTTATCATGTTTATTTTTTTATTATGACTTATGGCGTAGGAGCTTGTTTTCAAAGTTTTAGAAATTAATATTGGGTTTTAGTTGCACAATGTTTATAATGTGAAAGTCAATATATGGGATCGTAAAAATTATTAGAGGACTCGGGGACAATGATGATATCTGACGGCTATGGTGCAGTGGCTAATACAGTCGGCTGCTGAATCCCGGGTGGTGGGTTCGATTCCCGCACGGAACAAATATTTGTATCATCTGCATGTAGTTGTTCCGGGTTTGGGTGTATTGTGTGTGGAGTTTGTGTCTGTAAACGCACCCACGAGCCAGGAGAAAAAGGGCAAGGTTTTTTAAAAAAAAAACAGGCTTAATTTCAATTTTTTTATTTTGTTTAACTTTTTGCGGCTTAATTCTAGTCTGACAATGATTATTTTATATGGGTCCATCGTTAACCTTGAATTAATTATTCCGTTAATCAAGCATTCTTCGGTAAGGATAGCTAAACAGTACCCAATTATAAACTGACGGACGGTATTTCTCTAAATTAGGGGAGAGAGTAATAGTTACATAGATCCCCCTTAAAGTAAGAAATGCTTGAACTGAAATTTTCTACTGGAATGTCTAAGATTTACAAAAGCTGGAAGACGAATAAAAATTGATCGAAAAATTTAGCGATCCAGAAAGTTCTCCTTTTATACTTACAAATTGTAGGCAAATTCAGAAGAGTCGGAACAACTGAAGTCAATGGAGTTGATTAAACGAAGACGAATCTTATCAGTGACGCACCTCCATCCGTCAGACACCGAGGACTGCATTGAAGAGTTGTCGTCTATCGGTATCAATGACACTGAGAACACGATGTGTCTGGACACTGGTGTCATGATGGAACCCTGTATGGTAAGTAGAAATAATTTTATAATTTGGACAAAAATTTAAAGTTATAGTAGAACACGTTACACGCTTAGCAAGACCAATTTTTATTTTTATTTATTTATTAAGTGACAACTTTACAGACATATTTTAGCACAGAAAAAGTAGATACATCGAAGGCATGTGAATTATCTAGATTGTCTTTCCCAACGTGGGCGATAACGCCCCCTTGTGGGCGCTGCAGGCCTAAAGGGGGGCGGTAAGAGACCCAGAAAAAAAAGGGGGCATTGTGTAGGGCTTTGGGGTCGATTTATAATTTCATCTACCTAGCTAGGAAGACTCTTAGACACCGACTGAGCTCTCGACTCTCCACTACATCTTGTGAACATCAACTAATATTAATTAAGATATAGCTCAAACTCGGTTCGATATAAAAGACCGCGGGCAATCATGTTTTAACAAGTTTTTATTAAATAATCCGAATTGTACATTCCTATACCAATCGGCTGGTTCTATAATACTTGTTCTTGCTTGTCGAGTACGATTGGGCGTCGAATGAGATAAACGAGTTTATGCACATTTGTCTTATTCCTGTTGGTGCGTGCTGCTTATGCAATCCTATATAAACGACGTAAATTTATTTTATTTTCATTTGCGGTTTCGCGCATAATAGATAAGCAGTACTTGATTTCAACACTTACGTATTTCTTAAAACAAAACAATGTCGGAAGTAAAAAAGAAGAGACGGCAATACTCTGCGGAATATATTAAATTCGGATTTATTGAAAATCCCACAAACCCGTCGTCGCCTTTGTGTCTTCTATGTCTAAAAACATTTTCGAACGAAGCAATGAAGCCTTCAAGACTGCAAGATCATTTGAATAAAATGCATCCAGATAAGACAGAAAAGAATGTAGCATATTTGCAAGACCTAGAGAAGAAGCATAATACTCAGCCAAGTGTATCAAAACTATTTCGGCGGCTGCTAAGCAAGATGACGACGGACTTCGAGCTTCGTACAATATCTATTTGTTAATTGCTCAAAAAGGCAAACCACACAACATCGGAGAAGAGTTAATTTTGCCAGCAATAAAGGAAGTAATAACTACTGTGCTTCATAAACCGGCCGCAGATATTATCCGAAAAATTTCTTTGAGTAATAATTCTGTGCAAAGACGAATTGATGAAATGGCTGAAAACATTGACGAATCATTGTGCAATTATCTGAGGACTGGTCAATTCTCAATTCAGCTCGATGAGTCCACTTTACCAACTAATGAAGCGTTGTTACTATCTTACGTGAGGTTTATTAAAGATGAGAAAATACGTGAAGAACTATTGTTTGCCAGAAATTTGGAGACAGATACAAAAGGCGAAACCATATTCAATACATTGGAAAAGTTTTGTGAAGAGAAAGAGATTC
The DNA here is from genome assembly GCA_947459985.1 of Diloba caeruleocephala. Taxonomy (NCBI): domain Eukaryota; kingdom Metazoa; phylum Arthropoda; class Insecta; order Lepidoptera; family Noctuidae; genus Diloba; species Diloba caeruleocephala. The sequence continues at coordinate 3,946,036 of OX381627.1, read as the reverse complement.
CTTTGAAAAATATTATATCAGTTGCTACGGATGGCGCTCCGGCTATGACAGGGTGCCATAAAGGCTTCATAGCATACTTAAAGAATAAAATTCCAGATGTCCTTGCTATACATTGCGTTATTCATAGACAACATTTGGTTGCTAGAAACTTAAGCAGTCAATAAAATCCGTAGCAGCTCTTTGAATGATAGATTATTTCATCAGCTTTGTGTTACTAATGACGAAGATTTCAACCGTTTGTTGCTTCATACTGAAGTTCGTTGGCTGTCAAGAGGCAATTGTCTGATTCGATTTTACAACCTGTTTGACTCTATGATAGAGTTCTTGGAAACTAAAGATACAGAACTGCGCAACAAGCTCATAACATCAAAGAATGATATAGCTTACATGACAGACCTGTATAAAATGTTCAACGACATGAATCTCCAACTGCAAGGCGATGAACTAAATTTAATTAAAACAAAAAATGTCGTTGCTGCTTTCGCAGCCAAACTGCTTCTGCACAAAAAGAATATGGGCAGACGTGAGTTTCACAATTTTCCGAATTTATCAGTATACTGCAGTAACGACGACTTGTTTGCCTACTGCCAACATTTGGAAAACCTCCACATTGACTTCACCGAACGATACCAGGACATTTTAAACTTGGAAATACCAGACTGAGTGTTGGATCCGTTTTCAAATGTCAACACAGCAATGTCACCTCAGCTGGAAGAAGAACTTATAGAATTGACAACAAACGAAGAAATAAAATCAAGTTCAAAAATAGATATCAAGAATTTTGGCTACAAAAACCGATCCCGCAATTGTACCCTGGATTGTGGTCAATTGTTCAACGATTTTTGATAGCATTCCCATCGTCATTTTTGTGTGAACGTGGATTTAGTGCAGTGGCAACGCTGCTTACTAAAAAGAGAAATCGTTTGCGTGTTACCGAACGTGGCGACTTGCGGCTGTTTTTGAGTAAATTGGAACCTGATATCAACAAACTTATTGAACAGCATCAGATTCAACCTTCACATTAGTTTTTATATAAGAATTGATTATGTTTGTTTTATTTTCAATAAAAGATACTCTGTCCGAATACTATAAATTTGCGTTTCAATAATCAGTTATAAGTACTTAGCGGTTTTTAAGTATGTTTAAAAAGGGGGGCGTTAAAAAATAATTTATACTTAAAGTGGGCAGTAGACAAAAAAAGGTCGGGAACCCCTGATCTAGAAGGTAATATAACAATTTTTTTTTTGTGCAATGAAGTAACCCTAGACCCCGCACTAGGATGCCCTGTGTCGCGGGATCTAGTTTCCTCGTGATTGGTGATACATTACTTAGTAGGTGATACCTAGTAGTGATTACCTATGGTGAGCGTTTCCTTTCTCAGAAGGGACACTACTGCCCATCTCTGTGGCTTGTGGCTAAGCCGGCTTTTACGACATCCACGAATGGAAATGGAGTGGTGCTATATTCTTTATCTAGACACCACGCGGAACTACTTTCCTGCATAGTTGCTGTGGAATTGCGTTTCTGTCTTTTGCTCTGGTGATCTTTAAACACTTGTCAGCAGAATTAATGCAATGGCTAAGCGATTGGCTTTCTGCTTAACGTATCGCGGGTCCGATCCCCGCACGGAGCATATATTTGTATGACCTACAGATAGTTTTCTTTGTCATCATATCAGCCACAGGATGTCCACTGCTGAACAAAGGCCTTCCCTTAGATTTACACAACGAGCGGTCACATGCCGCTCTCTTCCAACGACTCCCAGCAACCTTCACCAGGTCGTCTGTTTTTCTTTCTATTCAGTGTGCATTTAAAATATATGTTTGAAAACTGTACCCACAACATAGAGGAAATCCTAATGCGGGACGTAGACAAAAAGAAAATCACCTACTTGAGAAAATGGGGCTACTTAAAAACCTGAACGATGAATGGTCGCATGGGACTCGCCCCTCAGTCTTGCCTTGTCATGCAGCATTGTGTAGTGTCATGTCGCTAATACTTATCGTTACAATACAAATCTGCTCTAGATGCTTCACCGTTACCAATCAGCACTCTATTTAAGCTATAACTACACTTTTGTATTACAGAGAGAAGTCGGAGCACCAGTAGTGTTAAACGACGTATTATGGGGCATAGTTTCTTCTTGGAAACCAGCCGATTGTGAAAATGAGCTAGCAGGGCCTAGCTTTGTAACTGTTGTGTCATCGCCTAATATCAGCATATGGATTTATGAGACAATGTTCGGGCGTCGTGATGAAGTTTTTGATAACACGAAAACATACTCTAAAATGCCAGAAGAAGGTAGTTTTGGAAGTCGGGAGGACCTAATTTATATGAAAAGGTGACAAAATAAACTTGAAGCCAAATGAGATATTACGGATATGTTGGGACTACCCAAAATTCTTTCTTTTAAACAGGCCAAGTTTGATTACATATAGACGAATTGTTTAACATTATTATTGTTCACTAACGCTTACGAATCGAAAATTTCCTTTAATCTAAACTGGTCGTTTTCAAATTAATGATCTAACGGTTTTTATTATTGAACTTTAATTGATTTAGGGGATTCGACCATAAGATGTCCTGACACCCCCGTTAATTAACTGACGATCTATGTCTAGAGCCTAAATCATTAAATTTATACCACATTTCAGCTTCATCAGACGATGGATAAGCTAAAATACTATTACATAGCTCAACAGTAGTCAAATTTAAAGTATTACAAATAATAACTTCTTTAACTATTTCCGATAATATATGTCCACTATCTTTATTCTGCGGAATTTAAGATGACATGTGTTCTTTGAAATCCAAACCTATTCAGTGGAATGTATCCAGAACGGAGCCCACATATGTGCTATTCAAACTAGATTTATTAACTTCCTTACCAAACGATATCTCATTGAAGTATGCACTCTGAATAATATAATATTTCAATTTTTATTAATAAGAACAATTCTGAATGGTAAGGAAAACATTAGACCGTCTATAGTAGATTTTTTAGCGACCTGATCTACTCCTTTATTTCCCTTGAATCCAATATGAGAAGAAGGATTTAATTAAATAGTTGTGAACACTAATATACGTATATTTAAATAACATTTCATGATGAGAACTTGGGTCTCATTAGAATAATTCCCGTAAATCTTAAAACTAAGATAGGTATATATGGGGAACAAGGTGTGGTGTTCCTCCATAGTAAAGGGAGGATCCTCCAGCCAGGCGGCTCCAGCTGCGTATTCTCCAGTGAGTTGGAGTGGTGCAGTGAAGCGTAGTGGCTGGCTGCTGCATGGACCAGGAGAATTTTCTCTGCTTGGACCGGCCGTAGGTACAGTGTGCTGTGCCATGCTGAAGAGAAGGGGCTGATGTGGTTAGGGACCAGGCTTGCATTTGCTGCAGCGTGTGGTATAATAACCTTGTAGCCGAGATTGCTGGCTGGCAGTGTGACTTGCTGCTTGCTGCTTCTTGGAATTGGTGGGGTAGTGATAGCGATGATGTGAAGTAATTGCTTCTCTGCATCGTCAAGGCTACGCTGATGTTCGAGGTCAGGGGTCACCAGTATGGAACAAGGTGTGGTGTTCCTCCATAGAAAAGGGAGGATTCTCCAGCCAGACGGATGGTATGCCTGGCGGGCCGAAGCCCAACTGTTGATGTTGGGCGACTGTTTTATGCAGCGTTGCGCGAAAACTTTACAAGCGAGATTCAGGATTGTTTGACGTCATCAGAGAGTTGCGATTAATGTTCAAGTAGATGTCGCTGTAAGTTACAGTTGTATGCTGGCGATGTAGGTGTCACCAAAGGTACTATTATAGCGTGAGTGAGAGAGACTGGCTTTAGCTCGACAGGGGAAGTACCACGCCGTCCTAGAATACCAGCGTGAAGTAGCAACATTGTTGATAACAACAACACAACGTAGGGCGAGTGACGAATACTGAAAGTCTAACCCTTAAAAATATGGCCATCATACGCTATAGGGGCCTTCAAAGAAAAAGTGTATGTCTAATCTTAAGGTCGGCAACACACCAGCTACTCCTCTACTGTTGCATTTGTTATGGACGGCAGTGATCGCATAGGCGACCCTCATGCTCGTTTGCCATCATCATATCAGCCAAAGGATGTCCACTACTGAACAAAGGCTATTTCCACAAAGAGCGGTTACATGCCGCCCTCATCCAACAATTCCCAGCGACCCTCACCAGGACGTCTACCCACCTCGTTGGAGGTCGTCCCACGCTGCGTTTTCCGGTGCGCGGTCTTCACTCAAGAACCTTTTTGCCCCAACGACCATCAGTTCTACGAGCAATGTGCCCCGCCCATTGCCACTTCAGTTTACTAATCCTCTCAGCTATGTCGGCAACTTTAGTTCTTCTAAGGATCTCCTCATTTCTGATTCGATCTAGTAGAGAAATACCAAGAATAGCTCTCTCCATAGCCCGCTGAGTGACCTTGAGCTTTCACAATGAGGCCCATTGTGAGTGACCACGTCTCTCTATATATGTTATGACTGGATCGTTTGCCATACTATACTATAAAAATAATAATTAAACAGGCATTGAAAAACACAAGTGTAATGTCAAAGTATTTCTAGAATAAAGCCTCGACGCGTACCATACAACGGAAATGATTGAGACATCATTAAGCTGGCTATGTTGCACTCCAGAGCACAGCCTGTATTCTTAACAACATGTTGTGTTATAAATGTATAATAAGTTTAATGTTTAAGCGTATTTGTAATTGTAAATAAATGGTAGAACTTAAAAGCATTTGTATTTTCTGTTTTAGTTTTATCCTGAACATCCCAGATGGCTTAGGCTAAGTGTCGCAGCGGTGACGCATATATTTTAGTTATATGGACATTGAGTGAACTCACATAAAAATATTAGATTGTTATGTTTGGTTTCTCACAGTGTCCTAATACTCATGGGGCTACCCCCACGGGTATAGGCGGAAAAAAATGTGTGTGATGCACCTTCAACAGCAAAGAAATAGCCCTGAAATGTTATGTAAAGTAGAATGTACTCGTATGATAGCAAATTCATTCTATCATAAATTACAAAAATGTAAGCAGTATATGGTTACATTTTTGTTACTATCTGTCTCTTTACCGAAGAGTAAGCCTGAGTAGTAAAGTAACTATACTTATTGGATTTGCAAAGTGCAGATTTTGTGGGGATGAGATTATTTTACATTACGCCCATATTCACTGGAACCGGTATGATATAGGAAGAGGTTTACTCTTATACACATAGAGCTCATAATAAGGTCCAATATGATTAGGCGAAAATCTCGAAGTTTAGCAGGAAAAAGTCAAGCTGACAGTATCTGGAGAATTTTCCTACACATAAAGCAAAAATAATGACTAAACATAATTACTGTTTGCCACAAACGTATGGTGCGAATAAAACATACTGCAGTTTATTAGTTGTATAAAGCGCTATGACATATACGGGGGTGACATTAAAAGTTCTGAGAAATACTAAAATGGAATGATATAGGAACCTCTTACAGAAGTGAAAACTTCTTTTAGCGTGGTACGCATATTTTTAGATGAGATAAAATCTCGCGACACCGTTACGAGACGCAGCTATAGTGTGTGCATATATGCATGCACATACAGCAGACCGCGAACGGATCTATCGATTCGGATAGATCGGAATCTAGATAAATATAAAAAAAATAAGTTTTGTGGTGCCGGCTCAGAATGCCACCACCCCATTTCCTCCCATGGGTGTCGTAAAAGTCGACTAAGGGATTAGCCGGAGGATGGGCAGCAGCGTCCTTCGAGTACATTAACAACTCAACTGCGATCGCTAACCCGCCTACCAAGCGTGGCGATTATGGCAAAACCCCCCAATGAGCCCACAACACATCCATATCGGTGGTTGTGGTGATCTTTGGGGGAGGCCTATGTCCAGCAGTGGACTTCATTTGGCCGAAATGATGAAGTTTTCACTTCTATCGGCACTCCCGGAGTGCAACCTGTTGTTTTTTTATTGTTTTTCGAAGTAGTCCCCGTTCCTTTCTAAGCACCGTCGCATGTGATGGGACACGACCACGTTTCCAAGTTTTTTTTCGAACACAGTCACGGTGACTTCTGGTTTCATAAAGCTAATTCCTCTCAGTTTATATTTCATTTTGGGGAATTAATAAAAGTCGCAAGTAATAAACTGAAATAATTGAAGTTTTCGTTGCAAAATATACCTCAAGTCGGATTGGAAATAATATTTGAAGGTAACGCACTCGAGATAGTATACATAGACCCGTATTTGTGGGTATATTATTATTTATTCAAAATTACAATAGGGTACTCCTATAAAGGTTCTATCCAGTAGATTAAAATCTGCAACATTTGCAGTCAGGACAATAAGCAATCTAACTGACGTAGTAGGCCAAACTAGTATATTTTGCGTATTTCCACAGCATAATGTCGTATTATGGTATTTTGTTGTGGGGAATAAGGATTTTGCGTATTTCCACAGCATAATATCATATTATGGCATTCTGTTGTGGGGAATAACGGTTGATGTACATTCAATATTTATATCACACATGAAGGCCATCCCGCCTAATCTATGATATGGGTCCTTGGAAAAAGCTTACTTATACTATATCATTTCAGCCGAATAAAGTCCACTGCTGGACACAGGCCTCCCTTAAAAATCACCACAACGACATCGGTGTGTTGTGTGCTCATTTGGGGGTTTTGCCATAATCTCCACGCTTGTCAGGCGGGTTGGCGATCGCAGTTGAGTTGTTAATGTATTCGAAGGACGCTGCCTTTTACGACACCCACGGGATGAGATGGGCTGTTGCTATTCGTAGCCGGCACCACACGGCTGTTTGCTATCCTGTAATTAAAATATAAGTTTAAGCTGTACACATTTGTTTCAATATCTTAGTATTCTCGCAAGCAACTTCTAAATTAATAGTCGTCGGTGTGAAATGCATATCTCAGCGTGCCACGAGTCTCACCGGATAACTGATAACACTCGCTGGACTCCACGTAATTGACCATGTGGTGTATGACAAAGACTTTTGGAGTATATTTAATTAAAAATATTTATATATATATGTCGTTGCAACTGATCATTTCATAGTAAAAATGATTTAATTTGTTTTCATAATAGGTACTTTTGTTAAGCGGGATCGGGAGAGGGCCGATCCCGCTCGAAGAAGGAGGAGACGGCGCCGGGGTAACAACTGCCCTGGCGCCTAATTCCCATACGCCTGAGAACCCCTGCCGTTGCTATAAGGTGGGGGACCTCTGAGTTCGCGGGTGCGTAGATTGGGGAATCTGCGTGCCCACACCAAGCGACCCAAGAGAAGACGGTAGCACGCATGTGGTCACGCGCTGCCGTGGGATGCTTTGGGGGATCCTTTACAATCCCCTGGGTGGTGACCGCTTTACAGTCACCCTCTCCGAGATGTGCCTATGTCTCTGGTGTGATCATACGAGGACCTGGAGCTTCGCTTAGGTGCCGAAGATGACCGCTCTAGTGGTTTTAGTCGGTAGGAGTCCGGCATTCCCCTTTCGCCCTTCCCCGGGGCGAAGGAAGTTCCATGTAGAATTACCAATGCACATCAATAAAAAAAAGGTACTTTTGTCATTAACTTGGCTACACGGAGACGTCCTTAAGTATCATGTGGGCAGAGTTATTATGCGAAAGAATTTAACGATTAGCGAGGCAGTTTGTTTCGTGCTCTCAACCGTTTCAGACGGCATCAACATCTTATATTGGATATGATTGCAAGTGTTTTAACTTGCAATCAAGGGTTTAATATTTAAACATTGGAATTGATTATATTATTAATGTTAAATAAGTTGACATGACCCATTTAAAATTGTATTTTTTAAGTTATTTACTTAAATATTTACACCTTGACATTATATACCTTGACATTTGACTTGACTCAGTTGAAATTGCATAACTTTTTATGTTATTTACTTATATTCAATAACTTGACATTATCTTGAACAAATTCGTTTAAAATTTCATTTCTATTAATGTTAGTTTCTTATATTTACTATTATGACATTAACTATTAGTTATTGTTAATATTGTTCTTGTAACATGATATTATAATATTCATACGAAACTGTAAATGTGTGAGAATCATGTAGCCATTGATGTTATTTTTAGTACTTATATTGATTGTCTTTTGCCTGGCTGTATTGGTCTGTCATACTCACTAAAATGTCTTGCTGGCGGTGGTGTAGTGTATCGGGTCGTTCGGTTCCCTACAATATGGTTGAGCTAAGCGATGCTGATGCATGCGTCATGCTCGTGAACGAGTGCCGTTTGTTGGGACTGGTCAGCCGTTAACTGCCACGGCAAATAATTTATTATTATAATTTCATTGTGGTATGTTCCATCTTTACACATTGTCCTACATTTTTCTCGGTATATATATTACAATAATTTGTATCAATCAACATTGTAATCTCAATTATTTTAAAAGAGTATCCATGGAGTTTCTTGCCGGCTCTTCTCCACGAGATCAACTATTTGGAACCGTGCAACTTAGATTCTGACGTTTCATAAGTGCCAATATTTGGTTTATTTGAAAAAGAAACTTTGACTTTGACTTTGACTTGGACTTTGACTTTGACTTTGCACAGCGGATTTATCGGTTGTAAGACGGCGCGGTTGGTGCAGTGGCTGATACAGTCGGCTGCTGCGCTCCGGGTCGTACGTTCGATTCCCGCACGTAACAAATATTTGTATGATCTGCAGGTATTTGTTTCGGATGTGGGTGTACACACTGACCGCACGTCGTCAGCATTAATTTCAACAATACGAACTATTTTGTTACATCATACCACATAGGTGTCTTTTATTGTAATAGTTACAGTAGAAAAGGACCAGGAAACCGAACCGAAGGACTTCATTAGATCGCTCATTTCTCATTACTTACAGTACACATGCCAGGAGTTATAGAAGCTGTTGCTTCCCGACGGTCACAACCACGTTAATAAGATATTATCTCACGGCCATGTTTCTGTTGTGCAATTGCTTAATTCCTCTTCCTTTTGTTTCTAAGCTGGATATATGGAATTGCCTCAACATTATCTAGGGAATTTTCTTACTATTCTAGATTCATTAGGGTGGACAGAAAACGAATTTACAAAGAGAAAAGTTACTGCTTTCATAATCCCAGCATTTTTCCGACTATTTTGGGTCGACTGGCAGTCTAACCAGAAATAAAGAAAGAAATAAAGAAAATAAATTTATTTGACACAGACAAGGTTGGTACACATTAACAAAGAAATCATTTTTGTGTGCCCCACAGCTGCGCCAAACAGGCCCAGTTCAGCAAAAATGCCTGACCACTAGTGCCTGGCGCTGGTTTTCAACTGGACCATATGTAGTAACGTGTTACGGATGTAAATCAGTTTTATAGAACATGGATAAATAAAAAATACCTTCGTGTAGCAAATAATAATAGTGAAAGTAGTATGTAGGTAAGTAATAAATAAAATAAATGTATGTGTTGTTATGTACAGATGTAATAAGTGTTGTAGAAATAAAATCATGAACTGAAAATCTAATAAATTAATAAAATACGGGTCGTCAACTATATCGAGCAATTCATCATTTCGGCCGAATGAAGTCCACTGCTGGACACGGGCCTCCCCCAAAGATCACCACAACCACCGATATGGATGTGTTGTGGGCTCATTGGGGGGTTTTGCCATAATCGCCACGCTTGGCAGGCGGGTTGGCGATCGCAGTTGAGTTGTTAATGTACTCGAAGGACGCTGCTGCCCATCCTCCGGCTAATCCCTTAGTCGACTTTTACGACACCCATGGGAGGAGATGGGGTGGTGGCATTCTGGGCCGGCACCACACGGCAATCTGGGCCGGCACCACACGCAATTGCTGTGCATTAATCCGTGCACAAAATTCACAACACGCTACAGTCAGCCGAGTGCGTCGGAAAATTTAGTGGCAGTTCATAATTTGGGACCCTCCCGAGTACCGGGAACAGGAAAGTCAGCGAATGAATGTACCAGCGCAAGCAAGAGCCATCTCATGTATATAAGTGTTTATACATTCGTGCAACGATAACAGAAACAGACACAGACTTAATATATTCAAGTGAGGCTTGATTGTTGAAAATTGTAGTTAGTAGTGTCTGTTACTATATTATTGAGACGTTTATTTTGACCATATCTTGTTTCCGCTGAGCATCTATCAGATACTGCCGTAAGCGTCTTCTAAACGTGTCGATCGTGTTGATTCTTCTAATAGGTGGGGGTATGTTATTCCACACTTTCGATGCCGCATACCGGAAGCTACCTCTAAAAGCTGCTGTACTGTGAAACTTAGATGACAGCTGTTGTGAACATTGCCTTCTCTCGCATTCTCGTCTACTAGTTACCCAACTTAGCTTGTTGTATAGGTAGTCAGGTTTCTGATATTTGATAACACCGTACAGAAGACAAGCCAGGTGTAATTTGCGTCTTGACTTCATTTTAAGCGTACAATGTTTGTTAAGGAGTGGTTTTACATGGCTTCTGGGAGGTATTTTATAACAAAAACGAGCACAAGCGTTTTGAACCCTTTGAATGAGCCGATCTGTACGAGCTAATATCCGTGGCCCGTACAAATGACTGCCATCTGTCCTGGGCAACCCAATTTATGGGAGATATATGCCCGGATGCCGTGAGGTGCCGGCTTGCCGTGTGGTGCCAGCTTGCCGTGTGGTGCCCATCTCATCCCGTGGGTGTCGTAAAAGGCGATTAAGGGATTAGGCGGAGGATGGGCAGCAGCGTCCTTCGAATACATTAACTACTCAACTGCGATCGCCAACCCGCCTGCCAAGCGTGGCGATTATGGCAAAACCCCCCAATGAGCACACAACACACCGATGTCGGTCGTTGTGGTGATCTTTAAGGGAGGCCTGTGTCCAGCAGTGGAATTTATTCGGCCGAAATGATGAATGGAATGTGAGAATTTAAAAAATGTGTATCATTATTATGTCTTTCTAAAACTACTGTGGTACTGTTACCGAACACGCACACACAATAACACTAAAACGTGTTTAAAAATGGTCCGGTCACACAGCAATGTGGTTGTTTATTAGCCCACCAGTGTGTGTTGATACTTGAAATGAATTCTATACCATTCATAGAGCCTAGTCTTAAAACATTTTCCATTATTAAAGTAAGACTAATATATATGAATATGCCACTAACTAACCACTACTCAGAATGCCACCACCCCATCTCCTCCCATGGGTGTCGTAAAAGTCGACTAAGGGATTAGTCGGAGGATGGGCAGCAGCGTCCTTCGAGTACATTAACAACTCAACTGCGATCGCCAACCCGCCTGCCAAGCGTGGCGATTATGGCAAAACCCCCCAATGAGCTCAAAACACATCCATATCGGTGGTTGTGATGATCTTTGGGGGAGGCCTGTGTCCAACAGTGGACTTCATTAGGCCGAAATGATGAATATATAGGATATTAAAGTATCTATTAATGATTAAAGTAATTCCTAACACGAATGTCCTCACTCTATTACTAAGGACATTTTAATAAGTCATAAGGACCAAATATGTGATGTAAAGGACTATATTTTTGTCATTGTCATATCTCGTACAGAATTAAATTAAAATATTTTTACATTTGCCTTACAAATAAATAACTTTACTAAGAAGAATGCAAGTTGATATCTTTATGAATTTTCCCTTCAATCGAATAACGGAGGGTGTTCCTGAAAGCCATTATTCATCCTCGAATATGGCAGCGAGTGTAATTCAGCCAACAATGTTTTGGGTAGCAGCTAAATCGAAACTTTTGTAATTGTAGAGATGTCGGAAGACCCATTGGACGAGTTTATATTACAATTGAAACTGAAGATTTATGTCTGTAAAATCTTGATGCCTTTATATAAGATCTTGTTTTGTTATAAATAATACGCCAGATTATTTCTGCTTGGATTTTGTTGGTGTCTCACTGGTGGTCGAAAACAACAACACTTGAGCCCGTAAACATCCTCTGCTTAACATTGGCTTTTCAATAATGAATATAATGAGTGGTCGCAGGGGATATAGCATGTGGGGCCGGCTAAGAAGTGTCGCGTGGCTGGCTAAGAATACTACCACCCCATCTCATGCCGTGGGTCCGATTCGATTCGATCCGATTGACCACGATCCGCCGATCTGCGGCCCACGCAGGGCACGCCTCGAGCGTGTGCCGTGGTCGCTATCACAATGTAAACGGAATACCTACATCGCGTATATAATAGATTTTGTGTTTTCTAAAGTTTCGAACACTTTCCAGCGTACCAGGAACGCTGGAGAGTAAAATATAATATACACCATGTAATCCGATTAAAAGCGTTTTAAAATAATGAGTAACAATCGCGAAAACCTAAGACATTACTTTGGTAGTTGTAGAATAATAAAAGCGGATTGTATTAACAAGAGAACTGGTGTAATTGGGTTAAACAAGAAATCGCATGTGTACTGTGGTACCAACGTCATCGGCCGTGGTTTTGTCATGGTGATGGTATTGTCGTTACGGAGCCCGTGTTCCCTACCTTCACCTCAGCTACTAGCCGACACCTCACACTACAGCGATGGCTAGGTTTGGTTCAACGAAATAGTTAAGGGTATTCGCTGTTAGATAGAAAGTCTTACATAAGCTCCCCATATACATACTATAAATTTTTCGTCTAATATCAAACGCTAGCTAGGTTTAGGATCAACTAACTAACCAACTGTTAGAGGAAATGCTGCTAGATAAGCGAGTATTTATCCGCATCTCGGCCTAGCCCTTTTCCAACTAGTCCAACGTCCTTGGGTTAGGTTCCAGTCCAGTCATCATTTACAGAACTAGGAGCCTAAAGTTATAATCATTTAATATCAACTTCATTTTTTGGTCCTTATCTCCGAGTATTTTATCAAAAATACATTTATTGATTACTTTTTCCTTGGGCCAAACACCAATTTCTTTTCATTCTACACATGTGAACAGCTCCCTATCTTTTGTTAAGTACATGTTGTACTTATCTTTCTTTTCTCTGAATGGGCCTTCGAATGAAAGTTATCGGAACCATCTGCTTCGCACAAAATGTTAATTTGTTAAAGATGCCTCTTTCTTGTCGTCGAAGTGTAGCCCAGTGTAATTAATTACATTTTGTATTAAGTTAATTACTATTCACACTAGAAAGTTTACTCTACTGAGGATGAAGGTCCTACCAGGTCGTAAAATAAAAAAATTCAACACAATCATATCAGCCATGAGATGTACACTGCTGAACAAAGGCCTCCCCTTAGAATTTAACAAATTGTGTCGTCAATTTGGGGGGAATTTGCCACTACTCACCACGCTTGGCAGAAGGGTTGGTGACTTTAGTATGGCTACTGTACATACCACAGAACCGGGAACAATTGGTGACTTCATTTTATAGTGCAGCCATAGAGACTCCCCGGTTAGTGTCCCATTACATTTTACCCTCTGCGTGTTGGACCCCGTGTAAGCCTCTCAAACGATCAGGTTCCTTTTTTCACAGGCTATTAACCCGTGAATTGAGAGAAGTTGTACCAATATCTTCAACTTAAACATAAAAACTGACATGTTTTAAAAAAAAAACATCTGCTGCCCATCCTTCTGGTTTAGAGTCCTTTACTCGCCTTTTATGACAGCCACGAGAGGAGAAAAAGTGGTGCTATATTCTTCCATTTATATCCAGACATCATACAGAACCGACTGTAGGCCATGCAAATATTTATATAGTGTTGGGACGCACGAACAGCACTCAACAGCCACATATTTAGCAATTACGCCATCCTGTCTACTGAAGTCTTAGTAATGAGGTATAGTGTAGTTATAGTTCATAGTTCGTCATCTGCTTCTTTAATTGTGTGTATCCAATTAATTACGATTTCAGTGCTAAGACAATTAAATTAGTTTTCGGGGACATGCTGCACATACCTCGGGTTTTCGTTAATTATCATTGTATTCGCTGTAACAGAAATATGGCCTAAAATTATAGTTACAACACAATACATTTACAATGGTGTCGCTTCTTCCTCTCGTCGTTATTCGAAATCAATCCCTTTGAAATTCCCACTTGTTTTGTGTTATTTTACAACACGCACATGGCAAGAGATAGGGTTACCTATTTCTTGCTAGGAGCCACAAATTGAAGACAGTAAATACCTTCATAAATTATTTAAATCTGACCATAAGGGCATAAATTTGTTTTGGAATCCACGCTACCCTAAATAAATAGATAGCATAGAGAACATCCAAAAAAGATGCCGTGTGGTGCCGGTTACAGATAGCACCTACCCATCTCATCCCGTGGGTGTCGTAAAAGGCGACTAAGGGATTAGCCGGGGGATAAGTAGCAGCGTTCTTCGAATACATTAACAACTCAACTACTATCGCCAACTCACATGCCAAGCGTGGCGATTATGGCAAAACCCCCCAATGAGCTCACAACACACTGATTTCGGTCGTTGCGGTGATCTTTGAGGGAAGCCTGTGTCCAGCAGCAGGACTTTATTCGGCCGAAATGATAAAAAAAGCTGAAAAAGATTAATTAAATACCTATGTTTCATCAGAACATTCCCTTTCACTCTAGTAGTTACCTGGACCTCTGTAAAAAGAGCATAATTTGTTACCACTTCAAATTAGCCGCGAGATAGCAGACTTTATCTTCTTATTAAGAATCTTAAATAATTACATCGATTGTTGAGATCGCTTCGTTAAGTTTTCCTTCAATGTTCCATGTAAATCAACTCTATTTAATCCGCCAATATGTACACCATTTAGTTCTACTAACTACAGGCAACATACATAGTACGAGCAAGCAGGAATTTCAATAAACTGTTTGAACAAGACGATCTGGTTCCCCTTGTGACTAGTGTGTCACAGGCAAGGTGTTTAAGTTTTTTTAGGTATATAAGCAGTTATCCTAAGGATTTTGTGCATTTGTATTCTGAAAGTGTGTTCACATGCATGCCATAGTAGTCTATTTAGACGTGAAGACTTGTAATTGGCTTTGGATTTTCCTAAATGTAATTATATTGATGATGTAGGTGTAAGTGTTCCTTAAATAAATAAATGAATAAAAGAATGGATTCCTTATGTTCTGCAAGGTGGACTCTGGCGTAAGCGACGTAGTTCAATGGCTAATCCATCGGCTTTCCAAACGCGAGGACGTGAGTTCGAACCCCAACTTATTAAAAAACCGGACAACCGCGAGTTGAACTCGCCTGGCGAGGGTTCCATACGCAGAATATGTTATCGACCATGTTTTCTTAAATCTGACTCAAATTTGGTTGTGTTAACTAAAAAAAGTATACATGGCACCGGATTGTGGAGCGAAATTGCTTAATGTATAGTCTTTTGTTAAATACTGTATTGTACCAATAATGTATCCCAAGAACAAACTTAACATTGTGGTTGCAAAACAGTAAGTTTGTACGCACATTCTTCTAGGTTTACTAGTCTATATGTAAAGATTTTTCAAAGCTTTTGCCTCAGTATTTTCGGAGATAAGGGGAGGGAGAGGGGGAATGGTCACCAATTTACATAACACAATCGGTCCAGTAGATTCGCAGCAAATTGGCTCTGACAGACAGACAGACACACGAGTGACCCTATTAGGATTCCGACGATTTTCATTCGGACGTACGGAACCCTAACAAAGACGACAGAAGAAGTAAATCATTTCTTTCTAATTTGAGGGGCCACGCTATCAAAGGGATTATTTTCTGACTCGCACAGTTTTTTTCATCTTTCAACCTAAGCTTTCAGCTAACCCACACTGTTGCCAATAGGCTAGAATTTTCCCGAACCATTTACAGTGTCGCAATCTTTTAGCTGAACGTTTACTGCTTCTACATAGGGACGAGCGACCAATACATCCCTTTATTGGAATTGCTAGGGTTTCTTTTTCCTCAGTTCTATAAATAGTTGAAGTCGCATTTCCGAACGTGTGTTGTATTTGTACGTAAGAGTTAGAAAAAAGAAAACGAACAAAAAGGTTTTATTGTTCACAAAACAAAACACGGTCATATGGACGTCCACTGCTGAGCATCCCTTCTGTGAAACAGTAGCTATTCTACATTCACCAACCCGCCTACCAAACGTGGTGAGTACTGGCAAATTCTCCCCCTAATGACGACACGATTGTGGAAATCTATGGGGGGGCCTTTGTTCAGCAGTGGACATCCTTGGGCCGATATGATGATTTATGTATTATATAACCGATTGTACAATATATCGAGTCAACGACATCTCACATTCGAACTCCATTAAAGCGAAAAAGAATTATGAGTTTCCATATTTGATTTTACAAGCCGTTGGTTTGTGAAAAATATATGTGACGTAGAATTGATTGTGTGTTATAAGCCCCGATTGTATCTATAGTGATACTTTATCATTGTCAAACTGTTATATTTTATGGCCCAAGTCTTAAGCTCTTGGGATAAACTTAAACTATTATGACAATTTAGAAATAATAATTTTCGTTATTTGTAATGTAGAGGTGAAGTAAGCAGCTTTTGTAATTGGTAATTATTCAATTTGAAAATTATCTTTTATAAGAACATTAATATTAACCTTCTGAGAAATTTAAATATTTATAGTTTTAGGTTCTCGAGTGGAGACAACGCACCGGAAAATACAGTGTGAGATGGCTTTCAATGAGATGGACAGACGACCGGTGAAGGTCGCTGGGAATCTTGAGCGTATACGACTGACGCTGTGTTGCTTAGTGCAGCTAAAGTCAGCGCGTTACAGAATTTCACTTTAAACGTTGAAAGGCAGACGCCGTTGTTCCATATTTCTTAAACTTTTCGATTCGTGTAACACCCATTGCAATAGACCTTATCGTTGTAGTTTCAATCTTACACCACCAGGGACAATTCATGACTTCATTTTATAGTGTAGCTATGGAAAGTCCACTGTTAGTGACCCATTACATTTTAGATTAAAATTCTCTTAAGGGCTTCTGCGTGTTGGACCCATGTCGCCGCGGAAGTCTATCAAAATATCAGGTTCCCCTTTACAGGGGATATAAACCCGTATAGTATTATTTGTTTATAGCATGGTATACAAACTTGTTTAACACAATAAAGACATGTATTGATAATATGCAGGCAAGAAAATATGTTGGGTCATATTAAAAACAAAATCCCGTCATGAATCCTTTTAGAATGTAAAACATATTGTTGTTTAACCATTTGTGTAGTTTATGTTTAAACCGTCTAAACCTAAAGTTTTAAATTCAGTTGGAATCTTATTATATTATATCCGAATATACATGACTAGACTGCTTTTATTATATTTTGTCAGTCTAGGATAGTCATTTAATACAAGCCTGTGGGAATTATGTCGTATTTTATCTAGAATTTATCTCACCTGCTTTTTTAATTTATGGACATTATCCATTCTTATACCCTACCAGGTTTCTTCTCGGTTTTTTGGGATACAACTCATTGAAGCTCGGCGAGCCTATGACTAAATTACGACGGCATGTAAAATTATTCGCGGGAAAATAGATGCTCTAGGGCTTAGTGATGGGTTGTGTCCATTCTTTGTACCAAACAACTTCCTTCAGAATCGTAAACATAGGCTCTTCGCAGTGCCGCTGACCCGCACCGTGGCGCGTGCTAACTCGCCTGTACCCTGTGTTCTCGCCGAGCTCAACGCTCTCCTGGACGCTTATCCTGCATGCGATTTGTTTGCAGATACATGTACTGAAATTTTTTCAATATGCTTGCAGTATTGTGAGCGAAACGCATGATCACATACTTTTTATTTACCTATTTATTGTCGTCATTGTTTAATTAATGTAATTGGTGTAGCCGTGTTAATTAATTTAAATAAATAAATAATTAAAATAAATTTAAATAAATGATTATGCTTAAGGGGTTTTCACAAATGGATTCATCGGTATGGTTCTTCGGCAAGGCTCCAGGTCCTCGTATGATCACACTAGAGCCGCCCACTGGTGCCACGCCTATAGGCACATCTCGGAAAGGGTGACAGTCAACTATATATTTTAAAATTATAAAACAAATGAAATAAATCTATTTGAGACCCTCACAATAAGCTCAATTTCATACGATACACAGTACAGATCGGAAAATTTAATTCTCAAATTTTCTATATTGCCCCCTAAAAAGTACCCCTATTTTCAAAATTCATTTATTTACCTTACACGTACATGTTTGGGTCGCAGAAATCCATATGTGTCCCAAATTTCAACTTAATTGGTCCAGTAGGGATTGTTGATTTGGAGCAATTTGGCTGTGACAGACGGCGTACAGATACGACACACGATCCTATAAGGGTTCCGCCGTTTTTACCTTCGGACGTTCGGAATCCTAAAAATGATGTTCCATATTTGCAACACACATTGTACATACATTTTAGCTTTCTGCACTCCTTGTCCACATGAACCTAAACTATGCCAAGTCACACTGTCCTCCGTGCGCGCAATGTACTTTAAAAGGGGTACAACGTTTTTTGTTGACGTATTAATATGCGCCTATATGTCTAGATTTCCTGTATGCGGAAGAGGCGTAGCCATGCTTTATGTCTTCCCCGATTCTTAGATCAAGGTAAAACGGCATTATCTTCGAAATCTTCGGGGGGTCGTAACGCAGTGGACTCTTATTGAAAAGGGGTTGTAACAGAATGGCAATGGATGTACGATAAAGAAAACGACATTCTGGACCGCAAAGACGCAGTTAGATATTTTATGTTCCATCCATGAGATTAAATTCAATTGGTTTTGGATGGGATCTTTGGAATGTAGAAATTGATGGAGAGTGGAAGCCATCTAAATCGAACATATTGTTGTGTGCATAATATCGGTCGTTAAGTTCCTTACTGCCTTCCTTGTTCACCGTAGTGACTCTGTTGCATCTGTCATGATCGGGTACCGTCTGTCGGTACTGGGGTGCAATTCCTTAAGTTCAAACATCCATACATCCTTGAATACAACATTGAAATAGCGATGTAAAACCAATTTGGTATGCGCTAAGACATGATTGAAGCTATTGAAGGACACTTTGCAGACGGTGAGCCATAAGGACCAGTCTTAGCGAATACCAAATTGGATTATCACCGTTATTAAAATTCTGTATTCAAGGATGTATGGATGTTTGAGCTTTGAGATTTGCAACCCTGATCAGCTCACAAGTACTATGACATATTTCTTAACGTCAACATCTGATGTGTCAGATTTGTATGAGAAGCTGTGTAACGCCAAATTTTTGTTCCCATTTTCGTTGCCACTAAAGATTAAAGAGTAACCGTTGTTACCACAGATTACTTAGACACTACTGTTTTACATTTTCTGTTGTTGTTTTTGTGTAAGTCGTCAAAGGGCTGGCAAAGGTAAGACCAGACAGCCTAAACTTTTTTGTGTGATTATAAAATAATGCCCTTATCAGACGATATGTGTTAAATATTTAAAAGTTAATTTGTTTATTCTAATATAAAACATTGTAACAATTTAAACCAGAGGGATGGGCAGCAGCGTCCCTTCTGTGAAACGGTAGCTATACTGCGCTCACCAACCCGCCTGCCAAGCGTGGTGAGTATTGGCAAATACCCCCCAAAATGATGACGCAGTTGTGAAAATCTATGGGGGAGGCCTTTGTTCAGCAGTGGACGTATAAATGGCCGATATGATGATGATGAACAATTTAGTATCTTTATTTTTGTATTGATATAAGTCGTAGACGCCCGTGACATCACAACTGTCACATTCGGTCCTATATGAAAAAAAGCGTCGCGGCAGTTTTTTTTAAGCGTCGCAGCTTTATGCTGGGATAGAGACCTTTTTGGGCTTTGCGCAGGTTGTTTAAAGTTTGTTACATGTCTTATCTGTACATTATCTGTAGTAACCTGTGTGAGTCCAAACTAAAACTATGTTCTATCTTTCTTACCTAAAAATTACCGTTTATTAATGATCTGACTAGAATTTCTCAAGGTTTTGAAGGTTTCCCAATCTTTCTAAAAATCACTAATTCTGATCCAATATTTATATCCCAAATACATCATTATGAATCAATGGGGCCCTCCCAAACGACACAATAAAATATCAATAGCCAGTGTTGCCGTTTCGCATTACGTAAACGATTTGAGCATCAGGATGGGATAGTTTATAGGAAAGTTATAGGTAAGATGACGTCATTGTGTATTAGTAGATTATATGCCCGGAAATTATTCAGTTTTGTGATGTAGGCATCATTTTGCTTAAGTAACTATTTTCAATATCATTTCCTTTATGAAACCAATTTTACGACCGCACAAGTAAAATGGAGGACGTTTCATTATTACTAGAAGCTTGGGTGTTTTGGAGGCTGTCATATTGTCTAAGTTGACGTTCAAAAGAACTTATAGAGAGTAGTTGTTAACTGGTTCAGTTATGCCAAAGAATAACAAATTCATATAATAACAATTTTCATTGTATAGTAATGTCTTAGGTTATCGCAATTATTTATCATTATCATTTTAATAAAGCAGAATAATTCGAAAACAAAATCTATAGGTAATACGAGATGCAAGCCATATAAAATTGTTTTATAATAATGACTGTATTGTAATAAGATGGGTTAAGATTTTTATTATGCCTACACCCTTTTATAAAAAGTTACAAACTATACCATATTAATCAGACGATACACATTAACTGACAATCTTAATCTTATTTTATAACTTTTACGTTCGAAAACTTCGACAGTAACTAACGGGAATCGACTATACACTCTATAATACTAAATAACTATAACAATAAACTTATCGACGATGTCAATTGCCTACATAAACAGGGTTACTGGTGATGTATTGGTAATCGATTGAAGGGTAGAAAGAGGTAGGGTAGGAGAGATAATTTGCAACAAACCTTTTATGCCGAGTGGTGCCGGCTCAGAATACCACCACCCTATCTCCTACCGTGGGTGTCGTAAAAGTCGACTAAGGCGTTAGCCGGAGGATGCGCGGCAGCGTCCTTCGAGCGAGCGATCGGCAACCCGCCTGCCAAGCGTGGCGATTATGACAATACCCCCCCATGAGCCCACAACATACCCATATCGGTCGTTGTGGTGATCCTTGGGGGAGGCCTGTGTTGTGTGTGGCCTCAATTTTTCGATTATTGACACTGATGAGACATCGTAACACTAGGTTTTTCATGGGTCTGGACAAGGTAATCCATTGGGGTTAGGTCTGAGCATCTTGCTGGCCAAGGAATTGGGCCTCCTCTGCCAATCAAACGATCAGGAAAGTTGGCGTCTAACCATTGACGAAAAGTGAAGCTTTAGTGTGCAGGACATCCATCGCGCTAGAATCACATTCCTCTTCTTACTTCCAGAGCCACGTCTCCTAATAATTCAAACAAGATTTCCGTCAAAAAAATCTCATAGGAGTCTGCGTTCAAATTGTTTGGGAGTAAATGTGGCCGTGTGGTGCCGGCTACGAATAGCACCAACCCATCTCATCCCGTGGGTGTCGTAAGAGGCGACTAAGGGATTAGACGGAGGATGGGCAGCAGTGTCCTTCGAATACATTAACAACTCAACTGCAATCGCCAACCCGTCTGCCAAGCGTGGCGATTACGGCAAAACCCCCAAAGAGCACACTACACACCGATATTGGTCGTTGTGGTGGTCTTTGAGGGAGGCCTGTGTCTGGACAGTGGACTTTATTCGGCCGAAATGATGAAATGTGGACCAACTAAATTGTCATTTATTATACCCATCTAAAAATTTAAGGAAACTTTGTGGTGAGCCCTTTGTTTTTGTTTGTTTCTCTTTTTGTTAGAGTTTTGATCTATCTTCGGGGCCCAAAAGTTTATATTATGGTAATTAGTAATCCGGTCTTGATCTGACTTGGACTACTGTACATTAGTTGGTATGTTATTGCTAAGCTGCATGTGGAATAGTAGCAAACGGAGGGCACACCGGATCTCTGGGCTAGCCGTAAATTTTGAACTACATGGCATATCTCGTTTTTTTTAATATCTTTGCGAAGAACCAATGGCCGGTGTAGAAGACAAGGCTGACCACGAATCGGAAAAAGTATTGTTGCCCAGCTTGATGGGCTGACAACCTAAAGAAGATTGCTAGGACAGAATGGATGCAGGTCTACCACCTCCCTGGGTGTTGTGGAGAGGTTTATGACAGGATTATATCCAGCAGCGAAGGACTGCGATATTGATTTATACTATATCCGCAACTCCTGGTACTTACAACTCAACAACAATGTAATAAAATAATTCCTTTTTATCGAGCTCAATCAAGTGATGCCAATATAAACAAGTTCGTTTCTATTATATTATGAAGATATATTTGATGCGTAGCCAAGTTAAAGTACTCACTCATGTTCATTGATTTACTAGCCTTGTTTACGGATCCGTTGGTGAAAAATGATTGAAAATATGAGAGAAAAAAAAATACGGGTTGCACTCCGGGAGTGCCGACAGAAGTAACAACTTATTTTTTTAAATTTATCTAGACGCGTTCGCAGTCTGCTATATGTACATGCATGTATGCACACACTATAGCTGCGTCTCGTAAAGGTGTCGAGGGTCCAGAGATGTTATCTCATCTAAAAATATGCGTACCGCGCTAAAAGAAGTTTTCACTTCAATAACAAAAATTTGAAGTAGAATAATAAATGTCTCAGATTAGCACCAACCCATCTCAGCTTGTGGGTGTCGTTAAAGGCGACGAAGGGATTAGCTGGAGGATGGGCAGCAACGTCCTTCGAGTACATTTACAAGTTAACTGCAATCGCCGACCCACCTGCCAAGCGTGGTGATTATGGAAAAACCACCCAATGAGCACAGAACATGAACCCAAACCGGTAGGTGTAGCGATCTTTAGGAGAAGCCTTTGTCGAGCAGTCGCGTTTTTTGGTTGAAATTATGAAATATATTTAGATACGCTATTCGATTATATTATATATACTTATATTGTCTCTTTCCATCTTTTTTTGTCCATCCAAAGGTTATCTGTAAGAAATCACTAATAGCGATAAGACCACCCATTGTACCTTCGTTTTAATTACTGTTCATAGAATGAATCCTAGCAGTTGTTTTTTAATGGTGTACAATAAAGAATATTATAATTCTATTCTATATTTGTTCCATGCGGGAACCGAACCCTTGAATCGTAGCGCAAGAGCTAATTGCTTAGCCACTGCGCCTAACATGTCATAGTACGGGATTTGATTTGATTGCTATAACAAACGCTCCGTGCGAACCACCACTCTTAAACAGCGACTAAGGATTGATATCAAGAAGATGGGTAGCAGCTTGCTTCTGCGTGCTAATAACAACATACTGCGATCATCAATCCGCCTACCAAGCATGGTGATGATGACAACATCCTCCATCGCTGCTCATTGTAGTAATCATTGAGGCACATGTTCAGCAGTGGACGTGGATGGGGTGATGTGTGTGCGTTCTGCAAACTGTATTATCATGGACTCAGATCTTACGCAGTGTGCAACCGCCCCTGCGGATTAAGTCGAGTTAAAGCATGGACAGACAGAAAACCTATTATTTGTAGACTCGAAAGTTATTGCAAAGATTCAAAGAGGTTTTCAGTCAACGTATTTTATTAAGCTGTTGTAACCTGTGCCGCTGTCCCAAAGACGTATATTTACTTTCGTTGAAAAATAGATCCTCCATATTTTTAAACTAAACTAAACTCAAAATAATAATATAAAACTGCAGTTATATGATACCAACGAGCGGCGGTGTGCAATACCTTCGGTCATGTTTACGATACCGCAAATTCTTTTGCACTACTGAAAACATAGAGTGAGTTTGAATAGAGTCAGCAAAAGTAACATTTGAAAACAAGCTTTCTTTTTATTTTAAAACCATATGCGATGTGGATTACTATTACTGTAGTTCCCGGCATCCAATACGAGCGCTTAAAGAATGCGTGGGGATTGGTTTGCTTAATCATGTCGGCCACTTTGCAGGGTTCGTGGTCGCAGGATGACAAAGGTGACAAGCGTCGTTACAGATTTAAAAAGTTATTTTATCTACCGTACAAAACTAATCAAAAATTGTTTCGATGCACGCAGTAATCACTCACAGTGTCCTGATGTTTGGTGAAAGGTACATCATCTTTACCGCGCTATGCAAAATACAGTGGATTATTAAAATAAGACCATTAATAAATCATGATGAGGCATGTAATCGCTCGTTGTGGAAATCTGTGGGGAGGCATTTGTTCAGCAGTGAACGTCAATTTAATGACAAAATCGTTACTTCTTCTAAACCGATTCTTGCTTACCGTCTCGTTTCCTCGGTCCATTTACAAAGATTTACCGGGAACGGTAGGTAATATATACCGTCTGACGTATAGTGCAAGTATATTTTCATGCTTTAACACCTGCAAGATTAATTGGTGGAGAAGATTAGTTACAAGAGTATCCACAGAACATAATATTACCTAAATCTAAAACGTAACATTGGCTATTTAGGAATCGTTGTTGAGTATTTTACAAAGTGATAGAATAAGTTCATACTTACTTAATTAAATATAATGTAATAAATAGCAATAAGTTTAAATTTGGAATCTAATTATATAATTACTAGTTGTTTTTACCTGTTACATAGTGGCCCGGTGGAAGAAGATAATTTATTTTCAGGTTGTAGTAGTATTGAGTGTATCAATTCTTAATTTTTAAATCCTTGCAAACAGCACGACATGTAATCATCGTGTGTACATCTTCACGAGATATACGTGTGTTTGTCTGCCTGGCTACTAAATTATTAAAAAGGAATGCATAAGCACTAGGCTAGCGCAATGCATCAATGACATTGACTGTACACTTGTAATATCGTGCTTTAAAAAAAACTTCTAAGGTGGCAAAGAATCAGACGGTCCGCCTGATGGTAAGTGGTTACCTTGTGTGTGTGGCTAAGTGGTTAACCTATGAACATTTGCTATTGTACCAGAGGATAGCATTCATACGTTGCCGACCCTGTTGAAATCTGTTCACGTCCTTTTTGAAGAGCCCCAAGCTGTAGTCTCTTGGAAAACCTCGGTAGGGACCAGATTCCCCAACCTGAGCATGAGTGGGAGGAAGTTCCTCTGAAACCCTATGGTACGAGATCATTTTGGCTCTAGGGTATGTGGATGAACTCCCCGCTGATGGCAAGAGGTGCCATGGTAGAAAGTGGCTGTTGACATCATATAAAACAATTCCTTAGAACACTGTCCGTTGTACAAGCGGTAGAACATACACGAGCAGGCAAAGTTTCTCCTTAGACTTCGGGATTCTAGATCGCTTGTGAGTTTGGGATCGTCGACAATCGTTTCCATCTAACTGCACGTTTCTGCACCGAATCAAAGGATCCAAGTTGGTGTCCAAGTGCTCCCGCCCATAAATGGTTGCAGTACTCCATATGAGGCCGGACTTGAGACTTACATACCAGCAGTCTTTGCCCCGATGCGAAGTGCCTTATCCTGTTAAGCACACCGAATTTTTGGACGCCGGCTTGACCTTATCACCTAAGTGCTTGCGAAACTGGACGCTGCTGAAAATATCGACACCAAGGAACTGTGTACCTTTATTAAGTGGACGTAATCTGGGATTATGGTGCTACAGCTAATTGGGTTTTATTAGCAGTGGACGCGCAGACTTGTATCTTGGTGGCATTAAAGTGCACTATCGTTTTGGGTCCTAGCCTGTAATGGTAGTTTTAAGGAAGTAATAAATAAAATTAGTCGTCCCCAGTCAGAGACTCTATCTAGAGTACTCTCGATTTCTGATACAAGTTTTCTGCGGCTGTCCTCCACTATGGGACGAAGGACGTTAGCACGGCCCGTATAATGGGGGACACCCAGTACTGTCGTCGTATTAGTATGCCGTCGATAGACAGCATAACATTGACATGCAGTAATAATAATGTTGGGGACAGCATGGAGCCTTGTGGGACGCCAGCGTTAATGTCCAAGCTATGGGAGCAACTGCCATCGACAACAGCTCTTATGCTTCTATTGGACAGAAAGCTGGACATCCAGTTACACAATCCCTCGGGTAGTCACTGGTAACGCTGACTGCAAGGCCTACCAGTCTGGAATATGTACCTGTGAATGAGTACCCAGATATAAGAAACATGCTCTTATCAAATGCTATTGTAATAGATGCAAGTATTTTTAATTATTATTAGGTAAATGGAAAATTTTATCACTCCAAAGCTACTTAAATCCTGTCATAATAAATGTATTATGAAACACGACGCACAGTGTTTAATTCTTGGTGGAAAGGTAGATTATGACATGAAATATAAGGGAGGGAGGCGGGGCAGTTTACTCTATTTCATCAATAAAAATATTCTACCTATCGTGTCTCGGAATTTAGGACCCAAAGACGATATCAAAATATGTTCTGATGCGGTTATAGCTAAAAAGTATTCAATATGAGGGTGAATAATGTAAGACATAATCTACCTCTGTGTCAAATTTCATTAGAATCCGCTCAGCCGTTTGAGTGTGATTGAGCCTCAAACATACAACTTTCCCAATTGTAACAGTACAGTTCGTTTTTATTTATTGGTGTATGGGGCAACCTGGACTTCTTCTCTAACTCGTATTAGCAGTTTACAGACATAAATTCCACATGCACATAGACGCGGACACATAGATGTAGGTCATACGAATATTTGTTTGGTGCGGAAATTGAAGCCGCATACCGTAGCGCTGAACCCCAAATAAACGAAAACTCATCCGCTCCGCTGACTCTCGACATTCTCAAAATAACAACCAACTAAGATGACCTTTTAATTCAAATTAGGTAATTGCCTTTTAAAATCACTGCGTAGTTGAGTCTATGGGGTATAGCCTCAACTTTTTAAATCAAGTAGTTCTGCTATCAACTATTCCCGTTTTGCATTAACGAAGTTAGGGATATACAGTAATTTAGGCCAACAAAGTCATTTATTTTTAAAGCTCTTTCACGCTTTTGGGCTGAGAAGAAAGAAAGCTAAAAATATGAAGCAACTTTCTGAAGACTGAAAAGTCACACATTCATGAAGGACCTACCGTTTATGATTCATGTAAACAAATGAAAATAAACAAGAGTGGCGTCACGTATAGACACAAGAGATGTTTAATCATGTCTCGTTTTGCGGCAGTTAGTGAGTTAATCACCTTTTACGACATCCACGGGAGGAGATGAACTAGTGCTATATTCTTGATCCGAACACCGTACAGATCACGTAGATGATACTATTGTGTAAGTATATAATTAGAGTCTTTCTTTATTTGTGTGATACCTATGTATGGGATGGGTTAAAGTAAGTGTATTCCATTATGAAAAATGAAACAATTTTATTTAAATAATCTGTGACATTTTGAACGAATGACAGTTGCCTCATTTGCAGACAGATATAATGTGAGATGCCAAGTGGAAAAAACAATTGAAAACCGTACGACGTTGCCCACATATTTTATAGATTATTTTCATTTTTGAGAAATATTTTATGAATACGTAAAGATTCATTAGTTTAAACACCGTACGACGTAGCCTTATACTTGACATTGGCGAAATTGTGGAAGATACTCTGCAAAAGCCATAATCTAAGAGAAGAAGAGATGCCAAGTGACAGACACGTTGTCCAATCATCTAAATGAAATACAAAAAGTAATTCATTTGTGATTAATTTTTCTTTATACATTCCTTCCGTTCAATATACAAATTGCACGGTACAATGATTTGCTGAAACATGATATAATTTCCAAATACTGGGCTAGGACAGCTGTTGTGTAGTAATGACAGAATACTTTGAATACACGACGTGATTGGTAACGAGCTGAGAGAGCGCGGGCGTTGGATGTATTCCAGCGTGGGTTGACTCTAGATCCCTGAGTGAAGCTTGGGCTTATCGTTATATATTTTTTATTGCGATATCTCACACTAGGGTTATTACCCCGGCGCGTCCTTCTCCGTGCGGGATCGGCCTTCTCCAGATCCCGCTCTGCAGTTTCCTTCTGAAGCATGACGCTCTCGCAGAACTGAACTCCAATTTTCATGTTCACGCCTAAGCCGTCGTGACATGGTGTCGGGCCACGAGGATTGCGGGCACAGGTTGGGGAGTCTGCGTGCTCATACCAAGCGACCCCGCGTAGCAGCAAAGTGCACAGCGAGGCTTTGGGAGATCCTCTACAATCCTCCCCGAGAAGAGCCTGGGGGGCGACCTTATTACAGTCACATTCCCTCTGCTAGAGGGGGTGACACCTTTACAGTCATCCCCTCCGAGATGTGCCTAAAGACATGGCATCAATAGGGGGCTCTAGATGGAGATTAATCGAGTTCCTGGAGAAGGAAGGAAGGCTTTTCGATACCGAAGATGACCAATAGCAATACATTTAAGATGAAGATGTTAATTTCGAAATAAACATAGTGTTTTAAAGGCTGAAGTTCTTGAAATCTTGGGTAGGTACGATTCTTAAGTCAGATCAGATTCCCCAGAAATCCCAAAGCTAAAGGTAAAAACTGCGAAAGGAGAGAACGGAAGTTGAAATTATTTGTCTAAAATTTACAATAGTTATTTACGACCAAAATTAATAATCAACCTAATCAAAAATCTTCAGATTTAAAATTTTGAAATTCAATCGTTGTTGTGTTATGATCACATATAACAGAAAAAATAGACATATCCGTAATCCGAATATCCGTTATATAGTATAACCACCTGTTTAAGCCGGTAGTAGTCCGACATACCCCTCAACCCTTTCCACTTTGCCCATCTTGAAACTGATACGGAAGGCCTAAACGTAGGGTACGATTATCTTGTCGTCGTCTTGTCTTTTTACAGTCAAAATCGATCTAATCCAAAATCATTGGATTTCGGATTACGGATATGTGTGTATTAAATGTGATCATAACACAACAACGATTGAATTTCAAAATTTTAGTTCTGATGATTTTGGATTAGGTTGGTTATTCATTTCGGTCGTAAATAAATATTGTAAATTTTAGACAAATAATGTCAACTTCGGTTTTCTCCTTTTGCACTTATTACCTTTGGCTTTGGGATTTCTGGGGAATCTGATCTGACCTAATAATCGTACCTACCCAAGTATTCAAGAACTTCAGCCTTTAAAACACTATTTTTATTTCGAAATTAACTTCTTCATCTTAAATGTATTGCATTCCCTTCGCCCTATAAAACGCTTTATTAAAATTGAATTACTATAACCGACCAGGTAGTAAAGTTGCTATTACCAAGCGGGTTGAGCAGACATAACTGGATTTTCTACGTAACAGAATTATCCCGGTATTAGATAACTAACCGGGCTTGCTGCAGTGGAAAATATGGCTTAAACGTCTATTTATTTTATACTAGCAATCTGCCATATCTTTGTTCTGGAGACTGATTTTTCATCATCATCATTCCGGCCGAATGAAGTCCACTGCTGGACACAGGCCTCCCCAAAAGATACCACAGCGATGACGATATGGATGTGGTTCATTGGGGGGTTTTGCCATAATCGCTACGTTTGGCAGACGGGTTGGCGATCGCAGTTGAGTTGTTAATGTACTCGAAGGACGCTGCTGCCCATCCCCCGGCTAATCACTTAGTCGCCTTTTACGACACCCACGGGAGGAGATGGGGTGGTGGTATTCTAAGCTGGCACCACATGGCACTTGAAACATGATTTTTGCGACTGTGAAAATAATTGAACGCTAGATGTCGCTTGCGAACCGTCCAACCCATCAAGTCAGTTAAGCCAGCCACTACGTCAGTTTCTACTACCTCCTACCAATCCAAGCCAAGCCAAGCTGAAGCGCGCCATAACTGTTTGACAAGCCCGCTGTTCTTCTTCTCTTAGATTATGGCTTCTGTAGATTATCTTCCACAATTTCGCCAATGTCAAGTTTAAGGCAACGTCGTACGGTATTTAGATTAATAAATCTTTACATATTCATAAAATATTTAACAAAAATGAAAAAAATCTCAAGCCCGCTGTTGAATGTAGGTGACGTACTGACGGCATATTCAACCTACTTTCGTTATACTTACCGCCTTATTTGGAGGAGTGTAAGTAACAAATGTAATGTGAACTTAATTACACATACGCCTTTACGTTACCACAGAGTACAGTAGTACCACCAGGAAGCATTGAAGTATAAATAAATACACTGGAGAGCAATTTTTTTGATTAATCGTATTACTTTCGTCGTTTGTGTATTAGAATAAGACGAAGGTACGTGCGAATAAATGGAATTGCGATATTTCTGTTTGGATTTACCACCTTCGTTATAATCGGTCTGCTAATTTATTCAATATGTTCATAGACACGAAAATGCTTTTTTTTCAAATTCATTTAACCATTAGCATAACCTGAAATAAATCCGCTCTATAGATTTTGAGAAGGATAGACAGGTTCTGACGGAAGACTTGGTTTACTGTGTAGCGGATGCTATAGAACTTTTTGTTTCATGATGGCCTGGTATTTATAGTCTCAGAGATAATAATTATCTCCCTATTCATCTTTTAATTAGATGGTTCTAGTGGTTGCGAACTTGGCTGACCTTGTGGAGCTTAGTGTTAAGGTCGAGGTACGTGGTACTAAGTCTTAATTACGTTCCTTCACATGGATTAATACGTTTCATTTCGGCCGAATAAGGTCCACTGCTGGACTCTACTGCCTCCCCAAAAGATCCCCACAACGATCAATATGGATGTGTTGTGGGCTCATTGGGGGGTTTTGCCATAATCGCTACGCTTGGCAGACGGGTTGGCGATCGCAGTTGAGTTGTTAATGTACTCCAAGGATGCTGCTGTCCCTCCTTCGGCTAATCCCTTAGTCGACTTTTACGACACCCACGGGAGGAGATGGGGGCAGGTATTCTGAGCTGGCACAACACGTATGTATTTATAATTGGTAGTAATGTTCTGGACGTATACAAAAATAACTAATCATCATCATCATATCAGCCGAACGTCCACTGCTAAACAAAGGCATCCCCTTTAGATTTCCACAACAACGACTCCCAGCGACCTTCACCAGGTCGTCTGTCCATCTCGCTGGAGAGGGGGGGGGGGGGGGGGGGGGGGGGTGACCACGCTGCGTTTTCTGGTGCGCGATCTCCACTCGAGAACATTTTTGCCCCAACGACCATCAGTTCTCAGTTCACTCATTTCTACTATCTCGTAGGTAAATAGCGTAGCTCTCTCCATAGCTCGCTGCGTGACCTTGACCTTGCTTATAAGGCCAATTCTGAGTGACCACGTGTCTGTGCCATAAGTCATCCCTGATACTGTGGGTAAAAATCACCAGTGTGTCTTGCTCACTGATAATAATTTCTTGCTGGTGATGGAGTATCGGGTCGTTCAGTTTCCTTTTACACGGTCCAGCTGAGAGTCATGGAGAGAGAGAGTTATATTTTGTCAAAGGCAAATTATTATACCAGCATGTTCTTTACATATTAACGTAAATAAAAACAAGCTTACGGCCCGTCTGATGGCAATTGGTTACCGTAATTTATGAACGCTCGCAACACTAGAGATATCACTCGCACTTTATTACCTACAAAGGCCTCCCCAATAGGTTTCCACAACGGTATCATCATTTTGGGGGAATTTGCCAATACTTAACACGCTTGGCAGGCGGGTTGGTTCGCGCAGTATGGCTACCATTTCACAGAAGGGACGCAGCTGCCCATCCCTCTGGTTTAGATTCCCTTAGTCGCCTTTATGACATCCACGGGATGAGATGGAGTGGCGCTATATTATTAATCCGCACACCACAAGGACTACCCACGGAACCTACAATTTATCTTAGGTCAATTTTGTCGAACTAAATTGTAAAATCCATTATTTAAAAAGGGTAGTAATCTTTAGCTTTATTATGAGGCCCATTGTTCAGAAGCTTTCGTAATTCCGTCACCAATGGAACTGATATAAAATATAAAATGCTCTTAAAGAAGAAAATAAACTTTGACGTACAATGTTAAATAATATAAAAGCTTGTATCCTGTTTAAAAGTGTTTTATTATAATGTGTAATAATCGGGTAAATTTTAAATTTAATTTTTAAAAGTTAATATATTATTATAAAAGTAAACTGAATGAAAAACCGCCGCCTTTTCCTAAAATGTTACCTTCCAAAAACTAATCGCCATCACAATTCATTTAACGAACGTCTTTGGACATTTCAGGTATAATATTTGTAATTCAATTGCATTTAGGGCTGTATCTGGTGAAATGTTCGTTTTTTGAATCCGGAAGTAACATGCTACCAGAATTGCGGAAGGAGTTCGGAACTTAAAAAATAAGAAAAATATGATAATGAATATGCCATCATCACGGCGTTTTGAAGTAATTTCGTCTCCAACAAAATGAAATCCAAATAATTAATTCTTGAAATCGCTGTCACAAAAAGAAATTGGATGATCAAAATATCAAGTCAATGAACTTCAACACCACTATTTAGGTCTACTCAGAGTTTTATATGAGGGTCGTTGTCAGCCCAATTTCAAACACGTTCCGTGTAATTCCCGGCAAGGAATAAACTACCCCTCTCCAGCATAGGAGTCGTAAAAAGTGACTAAGGATTTATACTAAGAGGATGTGCAGCAGCATCCTTCCCCGTGTTACCAATCCACCTGCGTAGCGTGGTGATTACAGCAATATCCCCTGTGACCGCTCATTGTAGTGATCATTGGAGGGCCCATGATCAGCAAACCGTTTATTGGCTGAAGTGTGTCCGTATGAGTGTGTGTGCCAGTATTATAATCCATGTAGTGTGCGAATTAAGATTATAGCCCCCCACTCAAACACCTAAAAGTGACTTAAGCACTCTTAACCAGAGGGATGGGCTCTTTGGAACAGCATTCTGCGCTTACCAACCCACCTGCCTAGTGTTTTCCCCCCATAATGAGGCCACAACCATTCATTGTGCAAATTTATGGGGGCGACCTTTGTTCAGCAGTCGGCTACCCTTGGCTGATATGATAATGATGAGACGACCACGGCAAAAGTTTGTGAGTCTGCTTGCAACACATATCAGTGTCACGACTCGGGCAAAAACAATAATGGTGGAAATTAATAATAAAATCGATATCGACAACCCTGAGTACATCTCTTGATTTTAGGTTAATAGCTTTTAGGCAAAAGGTATTGGTTTTTAATCAAATCTCGTATATCTAAGGCAGAGATTTTTACAGTGGAAGAGGTACCCGGCAATACTAGAGAATTACTGTGTAACTATGAATATTTTAAACATTTATTCAAGTTAAAAATCGTATCCTCTATCATGGATAACTCTTGAACTGTACTTATGATATAATGACAAAAGAGAGACATAATTCTAACACGCAGAGAGCCTTTAGAGAATTTTAATATACAGGATGTCCAGTAAATAGCACGTCATACTGCAGGGGGTGAGAGCTTGGGTCAATACCTACCAAAAAAACACAATATCTGTTCAGCAGAATCTTACGGATTTACAGAAGTACAAAATTTTAAGGTAAGAAAATTGTACTGTGAGAATTTCAATAAAAATTGTATTTCTTGATAACATTTTAGTTTAGAATAAAGACTTATCAATGTGTAAAGTTTCACAAATAATTTTAGGTAAAAAAAAAACTAGAAAAGGAATTTTTCATTACGAGATGCTTAAAAATCTGTGTCAAGATAGAGATTTTTCGATATTTCGGAAAATTTTGTACTACTGTAAATCCGTAAGATTTTGCTGAACATATATTGTGTTTTTTTGGTAGCTCTCACCCCCTGCAGTATGTCGTGCTATTTACTGGACACCCTGTATAATAAAATTCTCAGCCGCCTAACGAAAACCTCTTCAGATGTTGGTCGAGGCTCTTGCCTAATGTCCAACTTGCAAATAAAGTTACCTACCTAGGCACATGGGTGACATGGTCATTCTCGAGAGCTGGGTCGGGACCATATTTGTATAAATAAATAGCAGGGTTGTATTACAGTGCAAGTTGCTGGTACTTGCTACTTACTTACTTGGTAATGCTTGTGCAACTACTCGCCGTTAGCAAGGCGAAAACAGGCGGAAATAATGTGATGGGATAGACTCGGCCGGATGGTGACATGCCCGACAGATGTCAACAGTGCCGTCCTACACGATGTATTTCAGGGTTGTTATAATTATTAACCCATCCAGCTATGCTAAATAAGCTTGTGCTAGAGGTGGCTCCACGAATCTGCACGACACGGGTCTGCAAGGAGGTCATCTCGCAGAAGGAGGCAGCGGCGTGGTTCAGGGAGGAAGAAACGCTGGGCGATCCGATCCGTCCCAGGCGGACAGTTCAATGGAGTTAAATAGTGCAACAAAAACAACGGCGTCTGCCTTTTAGCCTATAAAATGAAGTTTTGTGGCAGACGGTGACTCGCCACTCACAAGATGGGCTTTCTAAATGGCCACCACAAAGTCAACAGGTAGCTCAGGGTGTCGAGAGCTGCGGCATCGGTTTCGGCATAGCCTTGAAGCCTTGGAGTGAGTTTTCCCGTTATTATGCCATTATAAACTTGCGCCCCCAAGCATATAGCTCCGGTGACCCCCTCTTATTGGCCAACTGAGGCAAGGCAGAGTTGAGGATCGTGCGGGCATTCAATGAGTTCCACTATACTCCTTACACAATCAATGAAGGTAAGAGATGGAGACGAGGCCCTGACTGACTCTCTGGGACATTCGGGTACGCAGTGTAACCACTTACACATAGCTTGACACAAGCTGCCCTACAGTTTGTATGCTTCTTTATAGATATCTTTATGATACTCTACTACTTTTTTGTACTAAAAGGGAGAGGAAGCTGGTTTAATCTGCCTTCCGGGATTGAGCTTATCCCGAGATGGGCAAGACAACGACATCCTAAGAGAAGCTTAATTATATTAATAGTTTAACTATCATGGACAAAAGCGTACAAGTATAAACTAGGTCACATAATTCAAAACTTCCTGAGATAATAAATCTTCAACTATAATTTTTCGAAGCAAACCCAGCTATGCTCCCAATCACAAACACAAATGGCACAGGATTTATGAGAAAAATTGCCGTGCAGTGCAGCAACAATATAGTATCTATAATTTTAAATTGTGGTTGGGACAGGTTTACTAATGCATCTTAGCACACAAACAATACTGCTTTGTGTGTGTGTGTTCTATCTATACAAATAAATAAAATTGAAGTGTCTGTTTGTAATGTCAAAATAACAGCTTTTTACTAAATGCATATAAAAGTATATACGATACCTACAACAAAAAAACATTTTTTTATTTTTTTGTCTGTCTGTTTGTCTGTTTGTTCCGGGTAATCTCCGAAACGGCTGGACCGATTTTGACAGGACTTTCACTGGCAGATAGCTGATATTATAAGGAATAACTTAGGCTACTTTTATTTTAGAAAAATAATTAGGGTTCCGCGCAAAAAAAAAACCCTTGAAATCCAGTATATATATTCTATGTCAAGTGTAAATGTCGAGAATTCTAAATTTCTTTTAAATTAAACGCGGGTGAAACCGCGGGTCCCAGCTAGTCAACAATAAAATTATGCAACCGTCCTTACATGCATGTACCTCCTTCATTTTAAATCCTACTAAATATCTATGGAAATAATATTTGTTGGTAGGTTGTCTGGCAGAAATCGCCGTGTGCGATAAGACCGCCCTTTGTACATGTCTTTTTCTAAATTGGATCTTATTTTTGTTATTTTTGGTGTACAATAAAGAGTATTGTATTGTATTGTATTGTATTGTATTGTATTGTATTGTATAATGTACATATAAGCAAAAAAAATTTTACATACGAAATATCCACTAAATGAGTTGCCCGTTTTCTGTGGGACGTCACAAATAATTGAGAGGATCTCAAATATTGATTGGGGTTAAAAACAAATAAAGTCTTTGGAAGAGCCGCCAAGATACTTCATATCAGCAAAAATACGTATCTAATACGAGCGCTTAATGAATGCCTGAGGATTGGTTTGCATAATCATATCGGCCATTCATACGTGTACAGCTGAAAAAAAGCCTCCTCCATAGATTTCCACAATTGTATCATCTTTTTGGGTAATTTGGCAATACTCAACATGCTTGGCAGGGTTGGTCAGTGCGGAATGGCATCTGGCAATGGCATATGGTTCTGTGGAATAGTAATTCCACAGAACGGAATCAGTAACTGGGTACAACACGCTGTGCTGCCCATCCCTCTGGTTCAGAATACCCTGTCTCCTTTTAAGATATTCAAAGGGAGGATATATAGACTGGTGGTTATATTCTTAATCTGGACGTCACACGGAAAACACACAAGCGCTTAAATTAGCGTCACTAAAAAAATAACACCTTTCTACTATAACAGTGTGTGTTCTTTGAAAAACAATAAAAAAAGGTTTGATTGTGTTCTAGCTAGTTCTCTTAAAAATTCTGGTGAATATTAAAATCAAGCTTGTTTAGTGTAAACTTTTTAAGAAGTTTAGACTCTTTCTTCCTGCATTGTCCTCACATTACCATAATTTCGAGAACATTGTACCAATATGATTTAAAAAGAGCAACCATGGAGTTTCTTGCCCGTTCTTCTCCATAGGAAATCTACACCTTGGAACGAGGCAACTAAAGTCTTGACTATTCATAAGTGCCTATAAATGGTTTTACATGAATAAAAATATTTTTATCTTTATCTTTAGCAGGAGCTTAACTTATTAATTATTGCAAAAAAAACAATGCATGTTACAACTTTAAATTTTCAATTCAAAGTAGCGTTAGGATGTACGAAAACATTTATTTTACACTAAAATCTGGTAAATAAATAGAAAAAATAGTCAGAAAATTCGTGAAAAGACCGACGCAAAATTACAACGCTGAAAGGTCATAGAACCATGTACTAAATCCATGGCATCAGTTTCCGTTACGATGTCATTAACAACCCCTTATACGACCAACCTTTTCCATTGCCGTGACTTTTGTTAAATATATTAGGAGATGGAATATATGTATAAAATAGACATCGGCAACCTCATTCCGGCGACGGCAACAAGTAAGTTCTACGATCTGTAATTCAAAACGGGGTTATGTGGCGATATTCTTCCAGCAATGGAAATTGCACTGCCCTATTTTTTATTAAGTATTTCATGCGTTAGTCCTGTACCTCACCTGATGTAGGATATTTCCAAGTTTGCCCAAAAGACCTGTTGACAAGTGACCATTTGTGGGACAATATGACAAAATGCCGTGTGGTTCCGGCTACGAATAGCACCAACCCATCTCATCCCGTGTCGGTGTCGTAAAAGTCGACTAAGGGATTAGTCGGAGGATGGGCAGCAGCGTCCTTCGAGTACATTAACAACTCAACTGCGATCGCCAACCCGCCTGCCAAGCGTGGCGATTATGGCAAGACCCTCCAATGAACACACAACACACCCATATCGGTCGTTGTTGTGATCTTTGGGGGAGGCCTGTGTCCAGCCGTGGACTTCATTCGGCCGAAATGATGATGATGATGATGATGACATAATCAGGCTATTACTGTCCCACTGCTAAGCACGGGCCTTTTGTCACAATGAGAAAGTTAGGCTTTATTCCACCAGGCTGGCTTATTGCGGGTTGCGGACTACACACAGCAATTAGAACATTTTCGGAGCCCTCTCAAGTATGCAAGTTGCCTTACGATGTTTTCCTTCACCGTTAACACAAATGTTAATCAATTTCTGATCCGCACATGAATCTGAAAAGTCAGAGGTGCGGCCTGGGATAAAACTAATTATACGGGCCTATATTTATTTATTATTGGCGTATGATGCCGGCTCTGAATGCCACCACCCCATCTCCTCCAGCGGGTGTCGTAAAAGTCGCTATGAGACTAGCCGGCAGGGCCGCAGCGTCCTTCGAGTACATTAACAACTCAACTGCGATCGCCAACCTGTCTGCCAAGCGTGGCGATTATGGCAAAACCCCCCAATGAGCCCGCAACACATCCATATCGGTCGTTGTGGTGATCTTTGGGGGAGGCCTGTGTCCAGCAGTGGACTTCATTCAGCCGAAATGATGATATAATGCAAAGCCAAAATAAATTATTTATTTCTTTGTTTCTTTCTAAACTAAAAAATAAGTACAAATGGCTATTAATAATTATAAATAAAATACCCACTCATCGGGTTTCAACAATAAGCCGTAAAAACAATAAAAAAGAGGAATGTTGAATCGAATTCCTGAACATTTTTATTCCCTATCCGTTGAAAACTGGTTAAAAATCGTCGAACATTTGCGAGAAAAATGGCCGCTCCGCTGTAAAATAGCCTGTAGTAAACTTGTGTTGTTCGTATTTGTTATTGATATTGCACTCGACTGTACCTTCTAGCAATTGTCCCAAAAAGATATTTGATAAATATTTGCTCAAATTTTTGCTATCATTTATAAGGAAAACATCGCGTGCGTGTTTCTTTTGTGAACAGAGCATGTTTGATAGTGCTTGATGTAACATAAGGAGTACAGTATACTATGATGTATTGTGAAGACTAGCACACGTAACGTCAGAGGCAAAAACTGGCAATGGGTGGGCACTACAAATTTTGTTTATTAAATCCTAGACCTGGTCTTGACGTGTTTAATTTTAAATGTTACGGATAACTTTTGGCTGACTAGACTCCGGAAATTACTTCAGTAATCTGGAGAATGTTTCAACGACAATCGCGCAACCATATCGAAAGTGTGCACAGTAACTTTTTGCCGTGTGGTGCTGGCTCAGAACGCCACCACCCCATTTTATCCCGTAGGTGTCGTAAAGGTCGACTAAGGGATTAGCCCGAGGATGGGCAGATGATGATGATGGGCTGTATGCTCGCTTGAAGCGCGCGACATGTCATTATTGCATGTTTTCAATATAGATTTCTAAATTCCACGCGTGCGAAGCCGCGGGCAAAAGCTAGTCTTAGAATAAAATTACCCTTATTTCAAACATTTCATTACTTACCTCTTATAGCTCATGATCCATTTTATTAACATTTCGTGATTTACACACGTTTAGCGCTACCTATATACTAGTATTGGAACTGAAAACGGGATATTTACCTTGTTTTTTATTACTTTTGAGTTCCCGATATTTCGTACATGGTAAATATCCCGTTTTCAGTTCCAATAATAGTGTCTAACAGAATTTTTGAACTCGATTTTCATCCCTTTCCAAACGTCGAATTGCTCCCTTTAGATATAGCGTGATGGTAATGTTTTTTTTGATAATTCTTATTACGTACTGATAACGAATGTGTTCACTTTCATAATATTCGCTGTAAAACAACACTTTGTAGACATATTGTTATACAACTCACCTCCCATGTACAAAGGCGTGATGATTTGTATTCTGGAGCCATCTTTGGACGGTAGTAACGGACATTTTTGCCAAATTTCAATGAATTCTATAGTGTAGTTTTAGCGGTAACATCCAACATAGAAACAGATAAACAGACCGAAATTTAAAAAATTGCAGTTTTGGCATCTGTCTCGTAACTGGAGCACGCGACAGTCACTTTATCAAAAAAATATTCATTGTATAGTTTTTGTCTCTCTACGATTTTATTATAGTATATACATTGTTGGTATTTTTTATCTGTACTATAATTACATTCAACGAGCACTTTTTCTGTACATTGAATATTTTTCCAAAATTTCTGCTTGGCGTTACTATACTATAAATATAGTTTTTTTATTCATATCTGTCTGTTTGCAAAACCCCAATTATTACCTACTTAGTGCTTCAGGGTTTAAGATTCCCTTTATCTTTTGGTTAAAGGTCTCACTGTTGATTTGCGTGAAGCAACGCATTTGTCCTTCTACGGTGACAACTGACGTGAGTGCTGTGCTCGCTCGCTAATGACAGAAGCTGATAAAAGAGTGACACATCAATAGATCCGGGCAAGTTTAGGCATTGATATGAGTCAAGTGCAAAAAGTCTTACACGAACATTTAGGCGTCAGAAACCTTTGCACCAGATGGATGCCTCATAATTTGACGGAAGACCAAAAACGCCGTTGGTACCGCGAAATGCTTGAAAAGTATGACGGAGAAAATTTGAAAATTTTATTTATTCCCAATAGTAAAAGATAAACTTAGAGAATTTCGCTTAATGAATCCAAAGATGGCGTGGCAGTGTTCGAAAATAACGTGAAAGCGATCCCTGAAGAAGAGTGGGCTCGCTGCTTCAGTCAATGGATCCATCGCATGCGACGGTGCTTAGAAACTAAAAGAACATCATTCTGTTTTTCATCATCATCATTTCTGCCGAATAAAGTCCACTGCTGGACACAGGCCTCTCCCAAACCACAACAACCTATAGATTTCCGATAACGATACCCATGGGTTGCAATGGATTAGTGCTATTCGTAGCCGGCACCACACGGCACGGTGTTTATCACGTGATCAACACGTTGTTTGTATTGTGGCCTGGCTGCGAGTATCCGGCAGAATCTTTCCATAAAAATCCATGGGTTAAAAGAGCGTGATCTGTTCTTCGGGAACAACCTGAACAAAAATCAGTTACTAAGCCCTTGAAATAAGCATACCTTCCTAAACTCACCGATATAAATAGAAACCTAAGCGGTTAAAATGACTTAGCGACCACTTAGCAACTTAATTACATAGGGACATCGAGGAGTAAACACACTGTTAGCCCTCATTATCATAGCTTTCATGTGGACCTTGTTGGTTTAGGTCGTCACACAGTGGACGGTAATTACGGAATAGGGACGTTGATTGTGGCCGAATTACGTTCAGCGACAGACAAAAGGGGTAATTTTAATGACAATGAGCAAAAATAAAAACGGAGGTCGAAGCGTGGGATGGATTTCGGACACAGTAGAAAAGATATACTATCTAGTGTGGAGACGAATAAGACATACCTGGTGGTAAGCAAGCCTGCCCATAAATAATATCATCATTCATCATTTCGGCCGAATAAAGTCCACTGCTGGACAGAGGCCTCCCCCAAAGATAACTACAATGACCGATACGGGTGAGTTGTGTACTCATTGGGGGGTTTTGCTATAATCGCCACGCTTGGCAAGCGGGTTGGCGATCGCAGTTGAGTTGTTAATGTACTCGAGGGACGCTACTGCCCATCCTCCGGCTGATCCCATAGTCGCCTTTTACGACACCCAGGGGATGAGATGGGTTGGTGCTATTCGTAGCCGGCACCACACAGCACTCGTCGTCTCTCATGCTAAGTAGCTCCACTAGCTACAGTGCCCTTACAACCTGAGCACAGTAATGTCTAAAGATTAAACACAATTGCTTAGCGGTGAATCCTTTCACACGAAGCCATGAGTCATGCCAACTGGAAATCGACTGCAAAATGGCAGACAAAAAGCTAAGTTTTCCACACATCACTTAAATAACTTTAATCAAGTTATCATCATCAGCTATAGAACGTCCACTGCTCCAAAGGCCTACCCCATAGATTTCCTAAGCAAGCGGTTACAGGTTACGGACGGCACGGTTGGTGCAGTGGCTAAGCAATTAGCTTTCTGCGTTAAGTGTCGCGGGCTCGATTTTCGTACGGAACAAATATTTATATTATCTACAGATAGTTGTTTCGGGTCTAGATGTGTGTGCATGTGAGATGAGATGGTGATGAGATATCCCTAAACAGTACCTTTTTTCATTAGTGTCCAGTGGAAATTCTACATGGAAGTTCCTTCGCCCCGGGGAAGGGCGAAGGAGTATGCCGTCTCCTTTTTTTATTGATGTCCAGTGGAAATTCTACATGGAACTTCCTTCACCCCGGGGAATAATAAACTGCGATCTCCAACACGCCTACTAGCGTGCGTAGAAAAATCCCCAAATAAGCACACAACACAACCTCAGATCGGTCGTCGTGGCAATCTTTGGGGGAGGCTGTGTCCAGCAGTGCATTTATTTGGCTGAAATGATGAAGCGTGGTAATAAGTGCTCGTTCCTTCTCTTAATGAAAAGACTCCTTTGCTCTGCAGGTCAGATAATTAATTAGTGACTTGCAATATTAACTTTTGTGTCCTAAGATACATATTACGTATTTATTGTTCACACCGCCCCTTTCAATTACTCTCTGAAAGTGTTTTTTGGATGAGGCTCATTTATGTGATAGGTTTGGTTCAGATTACTCGTCGAAAACAGTAGTAAAATAAGAATATTTTATACTGGATTTCACTCGCCATTTTATTGTACTAAGGATAATAACATCTAGAAGGATACTCGGCACATGTCATGCGTAACCATTAACGGTGACAAATATGACACCATACGCTAGGCAGCCTGTACACGGTGCAAGTGATTCGAGCATGTAAAGGTGCGGGCTGCATGCGCGGGCTATATTCTTCTTTCAGTATACCATGCAAGTAGCTGGATTAAGTAAATTAGCAGGCTTCATGCTCATTTCAGAATGACGCAAGTCTAGTGGGCTTTTCGAGTGTATTTGCATCATGTCAAAATATCTCGCTGTACAAGGACAACAAAAACATATATTTAAAATATATATAAAGAAAAGAAAAAGAAAGAAAATAAATTTATTTGGATAGATAGGGCAACACATATTACTTACAGAAAGCATACATTGAGTAGATAAAGCAAAATGATATAAAAACAAACCATTAACAAACATATTGAGACATCAACATACAACAGACCATGCAATATGAAGATAGCTTGAAGAATAATTTTATTATAATATAACACTAATATACCTCACATGAAGTAAAGTTAATGGTTAGTGGTGTGCGTCGCAATACCGATCAAAAAGAGGCATTGCTCAGCCTAAAGCCACATCGCAGTTAGCGGTGCAGCGCTGATTTTCAGCAATACCTCGTAGTGTATGATGTAGTGTGTGCGATGTCTGTGCTTCATAAAACATAAAAAATGAGAAAGAAAACGCTGTGAGAAAGTGTAATGCTGAAAAATGAAATTGGCTGATTTGCAGATAAGGTGAAGATTTTATTCGTACTAATTGAAAGTTAAGTGACTTAGTGTTTTTGTTATAGCTGTGTTGTCTTCATTATTGCATAGTTACTAGTATAATATATATCACCATATATATTCAATTATTTGAATACGAATTTATAATATTTCGAAACGAGCGGATTACTTGCGGGTGGTGGGGAGTTACACGCGTAATGTAACACGTGTAAGTCACTGGACCCGCGCACTTGCTTACACGGTCGTTTACACGATGCAATAAACCCGCACAAGTGTTACATACACTGGCTACAAGCACCACTAGGGCTCTGTAATTTTCTTGTGAACGCTAATCCACAAGCGACTATTTATACTAACGATTACACGCGACTCTGTTCGTTTGCCTTGAGTTTGTTCAGTTAAGTGATTGCTTGCCTCTCCCTTCGATTTTGATAAACTCAGTACAATAAGAGTTACGTAAACTGAGTAAATTCCACCAGCGACGACTGACAGGTAACGTACATGCGAAGGTAAGGTACGCACTAGTCCCTGAGGGTTAGCAGAAGCAATCAACTGCCTCTATCTTTGATTCTGACTCATACCAGTATCTAAAATCGCTCAGTAAACAGATTTGATTCCAACATAGATGACTGAAAAGGCTTTTAAATGTATTGTATGAAAGGTTCATCCTCACTACAGGCCTGCCACAAATTCCCGACGACTGCAACTGTAAACCAGGATAAAGGCGACCACCGGAAAGAATACCGATCAATGAAGTCGGTGTCCCAGAGAAATGATTAACCGTCCTATAACCAGCCAAGAAATTAATCAGAAAAGTTCTACTTTCCTCCAGCAAGCAGGAGACAGAGAAAAATCCATAGGCCATAGGCACAATAAATGAAA
This sequence comes from Diloba caeruleocephala, assembly GCA_947459985.1. Lineage (NCBI taxonomy): Eukaryota > Metazoa > Arthropoda > Insecta > Lepidoptera > Noctuidae > Diloba > Diloba caeruleocephala. Next base: position 3,902,245 of record OX381627.1, on the reverse strand, counting down.
GTACAACTGGGGTAAGCCCAGTTGGCAAGCCCTATGGGTACAAAATGTTTATATTTTTAATTCATTAATTTGTTTTGTTGGGGGCTATTGTGACCGATCCCAATGGTAGGTACCTATGGCACCAGCGCTGCAGAACCAAAATTCACGGTCTGCAGCGCAGAGTGGCTATCCGGATCGCACGAGGATACCGAACGGTGTCCTACGAGGCGGCAACTCTCCTGGCGCGTTTTCCGCCTTTTGACATCCTGGCGGAGATGGATGCGTGGGTCTACGATCAGACACGCTCCCTCCGCCAGAGCGGCGAAGGCGCGCCTCCAGGGGCGTTGGACAAGCTGCGGCGGCTAGCTCGGCGGCGCGCACTTGTAAAGTGGCGTCATCGCCTGCGGATGCAGTTTGCAACCAAGCGCGTCGTCGAGGCCGTCCTGCCGCTCTTTGGAGCCTGGCTCAGAAGGAGCGAGCGCGTCACCTACCGCCTGACGCAGGTGCTCATCGGGCACGGTTGTTTCGGCGCGTACCTGCACAGGATAGGACGCGAGGCCACGGCACAATGCCACCATTGTGATAGCGACCAGGACACCGCACAGCACACGCTCGAGGCGTGCCCTGCGTGGGCCGCCGAGCGGCGGATCCTGGTCGATCGGATCGGGCAAGATCTCTCTCTGCCAGCAGTAGTGTCGGCTATGTTGGCAGAGCACGAAAATTGGAATGCAGTGGTCTCCTTCTGTGAGAGCGTCATGCTCCAGAAGGAGACCGCAGAGCGGGATCGGGAGAGGGCCGATCCCGCTCGAAGAAGAAGGAGATGGCGCCGGGGTAACAACCGCCCTGGCGCCTAATTCTGATACGCCTGAAAACCCCTGCCGTTGCTATAAGGTGGGGGACCTCTGGGTTCGCGGGTGCGTAGATATAAATGTGATTCTAGATTTTGGATTAGAAAGATTATAAATTTCGGCCGTTTAAGACCATCACGTTGTAGTAGAAATTCCACGTCCATGTTGTCTCTCGTTGAGTAGTACATTTGATTACGTCACTGTACCTCAAGATTGTGTCACAACATACCTGCTAGTACAGACAAACCTTTAGTGCGTACGTCCTATGTGCCTTACATAAGAATAACAATGTCAAATGCTTACACTGGAGAAATTTACGTCGTACCAAGCCCATAGTAGCCCTATCGAGCCATAAAGGTGCACCATACTATATGCAATCTAACTCTAACATCAATCATGTAGCTCTTGATATCCTTTTTAAGGGCATAGAATCGGCAGCCGTGATTGTTACCACTTTGCCAGTGAAATTAGTCATTAGTATTTTTATATTATTTACTATAAACGGATAATTAAAAATAAATATCTTCTTAGCTACAATTTACAACACACCATTCAGAAAGACAATAAAAATAAATACCAAATATTACAGCTGATACATAAACCAGTTTTATTACACTTATTGAATTATTAATGTTGTAGTTAAATAATAATATTAACACTTTCAATTATTTGAACGTGTGAAGCTCTTAAAACGTTTTAATTATAGGTATATTTAGGTATACCTATTGTTTAATCCTATCGATCGCAGTCCCTCGGTGGGCGCCAATAAGTTTCAATGTCATGAGTTGTCTTTCTCAGTTATTTATTGGTCTGTGTTTATTTATAAATTGAATTGGTAATATAAAAAAGGTACGAAACGTTCAGACTAATTTATTTCGATTTCTCCCTAGAAATCGAGATCCGACTAAATAAAATAAAACAATTAATTCACTTAATTATTTATGACTCGGAGTTGATCATTGGGTGGTTTCCAGCCACAAAACATAAATTATCATCATATAAGCCAAAGAACGTCTACTAATGATATAAGGCTATTTTCATAGATTTCCACAATTTTGTCGTCATTTTGGGGGGAATTTGTTAGTACTCACCACTCTTGGCAGGCAGTCTGGTGAATGCAGAATAGCTGCTGCCACAGAAGAGAGGCTGTTGAAAATTTAATAATATTATGATTTAAAAAAGAGTAACTAGAAAGGAATGAGTAATCCTACGGGTGGTAGTAGGAAGGGAACTGTGGTTTAAACAGTGGACTGTAATTATAGATTACCAGAACGGTTGTAACAATGAAGGATTCTAATATATGAATAAGAGATGTGGTGTGCGCTTCGGAAGGCGAACGATGACGCAGTGTTTGCTGAGTGCCGGCCGATCGAGTTCGCCATGTCACCGAACCCCCGCGCCCGCAGACCACAGCCCGCGGTCGCCCTGGGCGTAGTGATGTTCTTAACAGTAACCATAGAGGTTCTTGCCTATTCTTTTATGTAGGAAAGTTAAAGTCGAAGTATTCATGAGTGCCCACAAACGGTTTTACATGGTGTTTTATTTTTATCATAGACTCCCAGACCTAGATCCAGGGCTTGCACTTCATCATTTCGGCCGAATGAAGTCCACTGCTGGACACAGGCCTCCCTCAAAGATCACCACAACGACCGATATGGGTGTGTTGTGTGCTCATTGGAGGGTCTTGCCATAATCCTCACGCTTGGCAGACGGGTTGGCGATAGCAGTTGAGCTGCCAATGTACTCGAAGGACGCAGCTGCCCATCCTCCGGTTAATCCCTTAGTCGACTTTTACGACACCCACGGGATGAGATGGGGTGGTGGCATTCTGAGCCGGCTTGCACTTAACCACAGGCTGTGTGCCGGCTACGAATAGCACCAACCCATCTCATCCCGTGGGTGTCGTAAAAGGTGACTAAGGGATCAGCCGGAGGATTGGCAGCAGCGTCCTTCGAATACATTAACAACTCAACTGCGATCGCCAACCCGCCTGCCAAGCGTGGCGATTACGGCAAAACCCCCCAATGAGCACACAACACACCGATGTCGGTCGTTGTGGTGATCATTGAGGGAGGCCTGTGTCCAGCAGTGGACTTTATTCGGCCGAAATGATGAGAATTTATTTGGCTACTTTGCTAAATTGTGAAATGTAGCAGTGGCTGATACAGTCGACTGCTGCGCTCTGGGTCGTGGGTTCGATTCCCGCACGGAACAAATATTTGTATGATCTGCAGGTAGTTGTTCCGGGTCTGGGTGTATTGTATGTGAAATTCATGTTTGTAAACGCACCCACGACACAGGAGAAATCCTAGTGTGGGGCAATGTTTTTAAAAAAAAGAAAGAAAGAAAAAAGAAAAAAAAGAAAAGAAGTAGTGTCCAAAACAAGAACAAAGGTTTAATTCCATAACAACCGTGGCCCCTAACAGAAACATTGCTCAGCGTTATCCTCACGCGATACTTTGCTTTGCCATGCTTAACGACCGAGGAAAACCTTTGACGATACAAGGATGTATTGTATTACGTTGATTATTGTTTCTACGAAGTTTTTCCTTGCTTTTCAAGTATAAGAAACCTTGGTTTCCGAAATATTAAGAACAAAACATATAGAGCAAAACATCGGCCGTGTGGTGCCGGCTCAGAATGCCACCACCCCATTTCATCCCGTGGGTGTCGTAAAAGTCGACTAAGGGATTAACTGGAGGATGGGCAGCAGCGTCCTTCGAGTACATTAACAACTCAACTGCGATCGTCAACCCGTCTGCCAAGCGTGGCGATTATGGCAAAACCCTCCAATGAGCACACAACACGCTCATATCGGTCGTTGTGGTGATCTTTGGGGGAGACCTGTGTCCAGCAGTGGACTTCATTCTGCCGAAATGATGATATAGAGCACAAGGCGCGTACAAAACGGACTTGGAATACTTTGCCAGCGATCAAGTGTCTACAATTCCGTAAGGTCCCCGACAAATAATAGATCACCCTTCTCCACCTGTGGGTGTCGAAAAGGCTACTTAGGATTGATATCAAGAGGTTGGAAAGCAGCATCCTCCGTGTGCTAATAACATCCTGCGATCACCAATTCGACTGTCAAGCTCGATTATGGCAATATTTTTGGGTTTAGTATAGAAGTGGTGCTGGCTAAGAATACCACCATCCCATCTCATCCCGTATGTGTCATAAAAGGTGACTATGGGGTTAGCTGGAGGATGGCCAGCAGCATCCTTTAAGTATTTTGTAACTTAACTGCGATCGCTAACCCGTCTGCCAAGCGTGGCAATTATGGCAAAACCCCCTACCTCCAAATGAGCACACAACTCAAACCCATACTGGTCGTTGTGGTAATCTTTGGAGAGGTATATCCAGCAAAAAAAGTATTAAGCAAAAGTATTTACATGAGATATATCAGACAGGTGGTACTATAATTGTGATGGCCAGTGGTTATTGGCCATTAACAGAAAACATATCATAACATAATTTTTAAAATAAGAGTTAACTTAATAGTTAGTAACTATGAAGAGCATGTCCACAAATTTTACATTTTAATATGTTATTAATCTGGTGGTAAGCGTCACACCTGCTCATAGCAATTGTAATGCTACCCAGGACTATCTCAACGTAACCCACTGCCGTTTTTTTTCATTGGTCGCCCTTTGGAAATATATCGTATACTTCCTCCAACCCGGGGAACGGCATACCGGGCTTTTACAGGCTAAAAATGCCACCGGAGTGGTCATCCAGTACCAAAGGAAATCTCCACACTATGCCAGGCCTTTGGGCACATCTCAGAGGGGATGAGTTTGAAGTGGTCACCCTTTCTAGCGGAGAGGAGGCGACCATAGAAAGGCCACCCTCTAGGAACATAACGGGGTGATTGTATAGGATTCCCCCGAATACTCGCTGTGCGCTGTGTTATGCATACAGTGGCTCGTTACCACGCCGCCAGGGGGTCGCTCGGTATGAGCTCGCAGAATCCACAACCTGTGCGCCCGTGACTTTCCTTCATATAGCAACGGAAGCAGGCTCAGGCGTATTGGAAATAGGCGCTGGAGTGATTGTTACCCCAGCGTCATTTTGTGATTGGTGAATACTGCGTCAGGCGGTAGGTGACGCACTCGTTACTTTTGAGCCACGCTCCGAAGAGGCCGGATAGCCTCAAAACCGAGCTTGAACTTGTCTTCAGATATCGAAAGCTCTTGGAGGCACGCTTTCGTCACTCTGGCGGAGGTAGTGTTCCACGCATCCATTTCCACCAGGAAGACGTAAGGCGGATACCGTGCCAGAGAGTTGCCGCTTCGCAGTATACCGTACGATACCCTCCTGCGATCCATATAGCCACTTTGCGCTGCAAACCGTGATGTTTTGTATAGTATACCTACCAACAGTTATGTAATATTATATAGAAGAGAAGACCGTAGTCGGATTCTTTTCCAAGGACTGCATAAATGTAACGAACATACAAGACAACCCTCTCCTATCCTAACCAAACCCTTATACTACAAAAGAGTATCATCAACGTTCACACAAATGGATATCATAAAACTCAATGTACCGTATTCTGTTTGTCTTAAACGATCCTGAACTGCATGACAGTTATGTTTTCTGGCTGAAAATAATATGCAAAAGGTCGCAAAACAAATAAGGTAAGAAGTTCTGTATTAAGCAAGTAGCTGAAATGATATTATTTTGGCTATCATATCAGCACATGAAATTCTAGCTACTGCTGGATGTGGGTGTTCTGGTGACTACAGTTAATAATTGGTCGTACACCGACAATAAAAGTAAAATATTAAATTGCGCCTGGCGCAAACGCCATAGTGACAACAACTGGCATTCTTGTGAGTCTTAGCGAGGACTTTCATTAAAAAAAGCAAGTATTCGGAACTGCATCTAAGCTAATGCATCACGTGCATGTGCTCTTCAGAGATAAAAGCTGGCTTTTGTAGGAAGCGTTTCTAGACAAAAAATGGTAAATTCGCGAAACATAATTTGCAGGGAATTAATAAATAAATATTTTTTGTAGTAGGTCTTATTGCAAGAGTCTGGCTAGCTAGGTACTGTATCCGGGTTAACTATGTAAGGGTGTAGATGGTAGAGGTTACTGGAACAACATTCGTCAATTATATTTTTTATATTTCGATCATACTTCTATGATATAATTACAAGCGATAAAATATTAATACATGATTTTACCGACAATGTTGCAAATGATAATCGTCCTGCCAAAACATTATCAAACGAATATCTAAGATTATACTTTTTTAAATCCAATGTGGTGTCGAATGTTACAGTTTGGTACACAGTGCCAGATAATCTGCTGCTAAGCAGTCGTTTTTGTACTTTAGACATTAACATGTTTCGGTTTGATGAGCACTGTAGCTAGCAAAATCACGGGCTTAAGACACTACAAAACTAATATCTTGGTGAAGAGCTCAGCGTGGTGCAACGCTTGGCACAACGCTTAGGACTAGGATTTTTCTAGAAACAACTGCATATCAAATAAGTAATTTATAAAAATAACGATGAAGCGTCTGGCTGGCGTTTCGTAGCCAACTGAACACAAAAGAATCGCTTCAATCAGATTGGAATCGGGTCAAACTCTGCTTCAGATATAGTTGAAGACAAGGCATTTCTTTCTTTCAAAATGTTGTGAAAGTTATGTAGGACACTGTAGAAAGTACTTAAACAGTTCGAACACGCATGAATCAGTTATTATGGTGTAACTGAACCATATCTTAAAAAGTTCAACGACCCGAGATTGTCAACAAGGTTTCCGTCTTAAGATATACTTTGCTTTGAAAAACAACTTCGTACTGATTGCAAATAAAATCATTATATTCTATTAACATTGGTCCTCGAATGGTGTACTAGGGTTCGATGTTCATGAACTCTTACTGTCGTAATATGCGAATTGCATTTCATGTCTTGTTAGAAATAGGTCTTCCGCACTTTGCTTTTTTATATGTCTTATTTTGACAATAAAAATACAGGGATTATCAGAAAACATTTGGACGTGAAAATTACCATACAGTTGGTTGAATTTTATCCAGCTTTGTTTAATAGGAACACTTCATTATTATTTTCATTTTATTCATCTCCTGCGTTGCCCAATGCCCTGAGGTCTAAAGTGCACAAACGAACTAGTTGCGTTCTCGAGAGTAAACAAAAAGGGGTTTTAATATGAGCTCTAAATGACATTCAGTTGAAAATATTATCATCCTACTATTTTAGTTGTGAAAGTTTGTATGTTTGAGGTTCTGTCACGGTCTCAACGTATTCAAATTAAATTTGGTATAGGCGTAGATTATGCCGTGAAATAGGCTATAGAATACATTTTTTTTGAATAAAAAAAAAACAGTGAACACTCCAGCAAAGCGCGCATGTAACGTCTAGTAATTCATATAAACTTTATATTAGCCGCGAACTCGTTCACGTCCTTGTCCTTCTCTTATTTTTCTTCTCTCTCCAACTCACCACTCAAACAAACAAACTTTCACATTTTTAATACTAGTAAGATGACGGTTTACCACTCATCATCAGCATCATTATATCAGCCAAAACACGTTCACTGCTGAACTAAAGCCTCCCTATAAACCGTTTTAGGGGGAAATTGCCGATGCTCTAGTGCGATCTTACGAGGACCTGGGTGAAGGAAGTTCATGTAAAATTTCCACTGGATGCCAATAAAATAGGGGGAATTTGCCGGTACTCACCACGCTTAGCGTGGCGTTGGGTGAGCACAAAATGCCTGCTGTTAGTCACATTTTACGACTTCCACGGGTGGAGAGGGAGTGGTTCTAGATTCTTAATCTGGACACCACTCTTAATGTATGTCAATTGCAACAGGTATTTTGCTGCCAGGTATTCATTATAGCACTCATGCCTTATGCTGCCACAATACGTTCACAAATGCATCATTGAGGCCATCCTGGCGTTCTTCGCTCAAAAAATAGAGCGCGTTAGCTACTGCCTCACGTAGGTGATCAAACTCGTTTGTTTCGGTGCTTACCTGCACAGTATCAGATGTGAGGTCACAGCTTGAGAGATGACCAGGATTTCGCACAGTACGCACTCGACACGTGCCCTGCGTGGCCTGCCGACTGGCGTATCCTTTTCGATCAAATCGGGTAAGATAGCTGTGCTATTTTTAGAGTCTCACTTGTGCCGTGTTCCGATGCAGACTCGTTATTTTAGATTGATTAGCGTGGCGCAAGCTGTCGCTCGTCATTACTCGCATGAGTAATGTACTTGTGGTTTTTTTTTAAACGTTGCCTAGGAATTCTCCTGTGTCGTGGGTCACAGACACAAATTCCACACACAATACACCCAGATCCGTAACAATTACCTGCAGATCATACAAATATTTGTTCCATGCGGGAATCGAACCCACGACCCGGAGCGCAGCAGCCGACTGTATCAGCCACTGCACCAACCGTGCCGTCAAAATGTCTGAATCGTTGCAAGAGCTCAGCACAATGCTCTATGTTTCCGTTATGCAGCGTCCAAATGCTGGAACAACATCCCCCCTCCAATTAGGAACCTGCGAAATGTACATATCTTTAAATCCAAGCTCAAAACTTTTATTCTTAATTCTCAAATTGCAAACAATATGGTTAATACTGACATTTCATTTATTTAATTAATTAACACGTTCACTGCATTATGAGGTCGAACAAGCCACATACGTGAGTTTTCGCAGGTGCGTCAGTCAAAATCGCTTTGTTTCACTCTGTGCGGGGGGTGCCTATATTAACATTTCTATGAGTATAACAGAGACAAATATATAAAATGGATTCTCTTGCGAAGCTTATGCTAACGGCGCAGTAAATGCGATATGAGGTTGAATAGATCTCATACGCACTGAATAAAAGTTAATTCCGTCTAGTGCGGGGGGAGGTCTTATCTGCCTCAAGAATTACAGGCCTCATACCCACATGGAGTGAGGCGCGGGCGGCGCGGGCGCCACGCATCCCAAGCATTAGTGTTGTGGCAAGAATCGATACGGAAGGACGTTGTCGTCCGGCGCACACGCATTTTTACGATTTATAAGTGTACCGAAAAAAGTAATTGGTTTTCGTATTATGGATCGATCAAGCCGTAAACATTGCAAGAAGAGACTTATATTAGTCGATTCAGATTCGTCAAGTGGATCTGATGAAGTGAAACAGTTTAAATGTAGAAAAGTGTTACAGAAGATTACACCAACCAGAAGTTCTCCTGTGAAAAAGGTAAACATTTTGGATAATGTTCAAATTTGCCCCCCGTCTACTGCAAAGTCGCAAAATGAGATCGACACTGATTCTGAATCCGATATTTTGAGCTCCAATGAAAAATACAGGAAAATCTATCACCAGTCCAAACAAGACAACAAATTGTTCGTTAGTCCAAGTAGTGGTAAAAAATATGGTGTTCTCAAAAATGCAGAAGTACAAAATCCAGGAGTTTTATGTAACCCAAGTTTGCTCACACCAACTCAAAAATGTAAACGAGAGAATAACTGCAACCAAAGCCGAGCGTCTTCCCCTGATTCTTTGAATATTTTTGGCGAAACAAGCAGGTGTTCCTCTTTGAGTAATATTTCATATTCTAACTTGTTACCCGTACAGTTAAGTGTAGAAAATATGCAAGAATTAATAAAATCAACTTCGTCAAAATATACTAAAACTGAAAAACATGAGGTAATTAATAATAATTATGTCTTTATTCATTCATTTGAAGATGAAAATACCGGAGATGCAAATATACCCGATTCACTTACAAAGAATATAACAATTAAAAAACATGCTGTAGAAAAGCAAACAAAACAGAAAGAAAGACATCAAAAATGCCACCAAGATGACTATATACTACAACAAGAAGAACAGCAAAAAGAGCAACAAGCAAAATATACAGATTATCGAAAAGAATACCGAATAAAACAGCAAAAACCTCGGCAAAGAAGTCACCAAGAAGAACATCAAGAGCAAGCGAAACAGCAAAAAGAACAGAAAAATCAAAACAAAAAGCAGGGAGAAGAATGCCAAGAGCAGGGCGAAAAACATCAAGGAAAGGAAGAGAAATATATACAGCAGGAAGAGGTACATCAAGAGCAGGAAGAGGTACATCAACAGCAGGAAGAGGAACATCTAGAGCAGGAAGAGGAACATCTAGCGCAGGAAGAGGAACATCTAGCGCAGGAAGAGGTACATCAAGAGCAGGAAGAGGAACATCCAGAGCAGGAAGAGGAACATCTAGATGAACAGCAAGCAGAACATGATACAGAGAGTGAAAATATAATTCAAGTTACTCGTAGAAGCAAATTTGACGAAGAAGATGAAGACACAGATATTTCGATTGAGAGCTTAGAATTAACGAACGTAGAAGTAGATGAAAGTGAATCAAGTGAAAATGAACTGGAAACCGACAACCAAACAGCTGAAACAGAAGGTATTGACAACGAGGACGGTTGGACTGACATATCTGATAATTATGGTATTGATTTCGACGAGAGCACCCTTGATAGTGCCATTATTCCTCGCCTAGGTAATAAAACACCTACAGACATATACAGGCTGTTCCTAAGCGATGAAATTATTAATAAGTACAGGACACTAACAAGTATGCAGAGAAGTATTTCGAAGACAATCAAAATGACATAAAGGCGCAATCTCGTGTTAAAGCATGGAAACCCACTCATGACGAAGAAATGAGAAGATTTTTTGGAATCATGCTTGTAATGGGTCTAAACAAAGTACCACATCTGAACGACTATTGGTCTAAAAAGTCAATATATAGAAACGAGTACATTTGCTCTACAATATCAAGGGACAGATTTTTGATTATATTAAAATTTTGGCATTTCTGCGACGAGTCAATTGATAATACTGGAGATAAATTATATAAAATTCGCAAAATACATGACATGTTGAATTCTCGATATCAACAAGTACTTCGTCCTGGAAAAATTATAGTCATTGATGAATCAATGATACCGTGGCGCGGACGACTTATATTTCGCCAATACATCAAAAATAAATCACACAAATATGGCGTCAAATTATATAAATTGTGTACTCCCGAGGGATACTTGTACAATACACTTATTTATACAGGCAAAGAAGGCAACAATCGAGAACAAGAGCACGGCAAAAATACAGTTTTGAGACTAATTACAGGGTTAGAAAATGAGGGTCGTATTGTTGTTGCTGACAATTTCTACTCCTCTGTTGGGTTGGCTGAAGCAAAGAAAACTTTTTATTGTGGTACCCTCCGATCAAATCGTAGAGGACTACCTAAGAAGGTTATATCCACAAAATTAAAAAAAGGTCAAATTACAGGAAAAATGAATCTAAAGGGCGTAAAAATTATAAAATGGTTTAATAAGCGCCAAGTTTTAATGATCACGACCTGCAAAGGCCACAATGCTCTTTTAGTAAATACAGGCAAGAAAACAAGAGCCACTAACGAAGACATTAAAAATACTACATGTGTTCTTTTGTATAATGAAAACAAAAAAGGTATAGACTACAGTGACCAGATGTCTTCCTATTACTCGACTTTAAAACGAGGACTAAAATGGTATCGAAAGGTTATGGCAGAATTTTTATTTGGTACTTCTCTTGTGAACGCCTGGAAAATTTATAATATGGTTAATAATAATAACAAAATGACAAAGAAAGATTTCACGGAATCAATCATTGAAGCACTTACTGGACGAAGTATTTCTGAAAGAGGTATATTACCATACTTTTATATTCATACACATACACATTTAAATACTTTAAAACTAAAAGTGGCGCTTATAGACACCTAACGTAAGTGTTTATTTCAGGATTTCCTCCGGGCAGATGTGCTGATCATGTGCTTCAAAAAGGGGGTCAACGAAAGCGCTGCGCAGGTTGCTATGACAAATTAAGGCTTACGTTAAATAGCACTCAGGCTGCAAAAAAAAACTAAAAAAATTGTTACATTTTGTGTCCAGTGTGAGAAATCCTTCTGCTTGCCCTGTTTTAATGAAAAACATTTTGATTGATATCACTGAATAAATATTTTAATACAATATTATCGTAACTACACTATCTTTTATTCCCATCTCTAGTCGTGAGACAAACCGAACTTTCTTTCAGTGCGATGTGAGGCAGAAAAGATGTCATTTATATTTTTGTCTTTTATTCAATAATGAAATGTCATAACTATGGGCGAAGCTGGATTCAAATTTAACAACTATGTAAGTTTATAATGGTAGAGCTTCAAGCAATTATTGTCACATATGGGCTATATTTAAGGTGTTTTTTAAAAACAACAGTTTGTGAGGCCGAGTCGTTCTCATGCGCACTGCAAAGAAGTTCAACCTTGCCTCGAAAAGACCTCATACGCATTGGCTGACAGTCAGTTAAAATTGGCGTCGCAGCCAGCGTGTTAAAGTTATATAATTTATCTAATTGACTGACTTATTCAATTTAAATTTTTATTTGACTATTCATATTTATTCAATTTAATAAATTTAATCAATTCAATCAATTCATTCCATTTTTATGATTTATTTTGTACTAATGATAATCCTACTAAGTAGGATTAATCATTGGGAAATTTATCTTACAAATAGATAGTATATCTATTCATAGGATTTTATTTTTGACATTTAATATAAATAACAATTACTTATTTTATTAATATAATTAAATGTCATTATTATTATTTGAACTAGCTAGGTACTCCCCGGGGCCTCGAGTTCTTGAGCAGGATTGCTCAATTACCACATATTAGAGAAACAAGACTGCTGTATGCTGTATTATGACTATTTTAAATCATTATTTTAAATATTGCACTTAAATTTCCTTACAAAGAAATATTATAGACCTGCCGTCAAGCCGAGCGAAAGTGTAATGAGCACAGAGCAAGTAACCACTACGTTTTAAATGAGTAAAACTACCCATTTAATTTCAAAGAAAAAATTTAGTCTATCAATAAACCTTATTTTTAATTTACACCCATCATGTATACATTTTGGACCCTCTAAATATTCTGCTTTACTTTTTAATATGTACCTATATTTATTTCATGTTACTTGCCACTTCCTTATTGGTATACATTTTTATTTATATTAATATTACGTTCCCTTCGTCCGTGTGTCACTGCAGGGGTGCCAAGTGAAAATCAGCGCTGGGTACCTAATGCCCCGCAAATGCTGAGTTGGTAACCCTTTTGGCATGATCATGCCAATGATACATTTGCTTTTATTACCTAAAAATATGTCTATTTTCTTTCTGTTCTGTACTATCAGTATGTTTGTGCTGAATAAATGTGTTTTCTTTCTTTCTATGATCTTAATAGAGTTTACCAACAAGTGGGCCTTAAAATGAACATGGGCAAGACGAAAGTCACGTCAAATAACCATGTTGTGCCCATCTAAATATCCGCTGGGAGCTCATTTCTCAAATTTGTTGAATAGTATTACAGTATTATTAAATACCAGAGATATATTTGAAACTAGCTGGGTAACCGCGGTTTCACCCGCCGTTTAATTTAGAAGAAATTGGATTATTTATATATAATTAAGAGTACTTCGGCATAGACACTTGACATACAGTATATGTATATTGGATTTCATGGGATTTAATATTTTCACGCGGAACACTAATTAATTTTCTAGCAGCCTAAGTTATTAGTACGTATAACATCAGCTATCAGCCAGTGAAACTCCCGCCGAAATCGGTCTAGCCATTTCAGAGATTAGCGGAACAGACAGACCAACAGACAGAAAAATATAAAAACGATTTTTGTTGTAGGTACCGTATATACTTTCATATGCATTTAGTAAAAAGCTGTTATTTTGATATTACAAACAGACACTTCAATTTTATTTATTTATATAGATATACACAAAAGCTTTCACAAACGTTAGTACCTACAGTCAAATTCAGAACGTCGGAAAATTGGACGACAATTTTAGAAGTCCGTTGGATACATTTCAAATAATACGTTTTTATTAAAAATGTTTCAATTGTATTACTGTAGGAAAACATGATCTGAAATCATTGAACTGCGAAGCCTCGTGAAACGAACCAATAATAAGTCAATTTGTATCGAATATCGACTCAATATCTGCCAATCAATTTTATATCGTAAACATTAGTTTCAATATTATTGACTAAAACACATTATGTACTCGGGGTCTGTGAAGTCTCTTGAAACGAAACAATGATTAGTTCATTTGTATTCAATTTTGGATGAATAACTGATGATTATGGATTTTTCCACTTTGTTCACGTGGGTCAACAAAGTGATCTATATACATAAGTCTCATTTGATCACCCCGAAATTAAATCACCGAAGTGATATGACCCCGGCGAATAACATAGAAATAATTTGTGTCCTCAGTTCAACATGGAAGAATAACAGCGAGGTGAAAAGAGGCGATTACAAGTTTTTTTTGTCTATAACTGGAATTCGATAAACTTAAATTATTCGTAGTATATTTGTCCTTTGGCATGTGGAAATATCCAGACGGATGGTAACCCTACAAAGGACACAAATAAAAAGGTTTTTTACTTGGAAAAAACCCTGATGGACTTCCATGGGCATGGAGAACTCTTACGAGCTAAAACCCCATGGTATTCCTCCGTGAATATTGCTCCAGGATCACGGGAAATGGGCTTGCAAACGACAGAGCTTCTGAAAGCGGTTGGCACACCAGTACTTAAAATCCTTCAGAAGCTATTCAGTTCCATCTTACACGAGGGCACAAGGTCGGAAGCATCAAACAGAGGCGAGGTGGTGTTGTTCTTCAAAAACGGTGACGCGAGATGGGTCTACCCATCTCGCTTCTGAGCTATTTTACAAGATGTTTTCAAGGGTCTTCACGAATCGTCTCGAGCGCAGGTTTGATCACTTCCAGCCTCCCGAAAAGCCAGTTTCTGAAAAGGTTTTAGTACCATAAACCACATACATACACTTCGGCAGGTTATACAGAAGACCGAGGAGTATAATCTGCCACTATGTTTAGCGTATTGTGGACTATGAGAAAGCCTTTGATTCGATCGAAATGCAGTGGTGCCACATTAACTATCGGTATATCGAAGTGTTGAAGGTCTTATACAGAAACGTCATCATGTCGGTCCGAGTACATGAACAGAGATATATGATGATGATCCCCTTGATCAGTCGTTGAGGGGCACGCGTGTAATACTTGCGCTCCGCCACCACGGGCTTTGTGATGGAATGTCGGATTTCCCCAAGTCTGCCATTGGACCTATATTGTACACTACCTACCATCGGCTAACTTAAAATGTACAGTTTTACCACTACCAGGCCTTTCAGTGACTATAGGTGGGATGATATCGTGTGCACGGCCAAAATAAGCTGAATGTTTTGTTGGCAACGGTTTTCGCGGTTTGGCGTTGAATATTATATCGTTCAGTAGGCTTGTATGTTATAAAAGGCATGACTTGGCAGATCGTTACATAGCGGTTGGCATATTTTATTCTGGTTTTATAAAATTTAATGCATCACAGGCGATTGATACAAATATTCCTGCCGTACTCTAATTGAAATCTGGGATTCACAAGAGCTATCTGCGTGCTCATACCGAACGGACCCCGGGAAGATGGCGGCGCGCACGTGGTCACGTACCGTCATATGCGCAACAGAGTTCACAGCGAATCTTCATGACATTACAATCTCCACCGTTTTTTTTTTTATTGGTGCCCAGTGGAAATTCTTCATGAACTTCCTTCGAAAGACGAAGGGGTATGCCGGACTCCTACCGGCTAAAACTACCGGAATGGTCATCTTCGGTACGTAAGGGAGGCTCCAGGTCCTCGTATGATCACACTAGAGCCGCCCACTGGTGCCACGCCTATTGGCACATCTCGGAGAAGGTGACTGTAAAGCGGTCACCCCCCCGGGGGGATTGTAAAGGATCCCCCAAAGCATCCTACGGCAGTGCGTGACCACATGCGTGCTACCGTCTTCTCTTGGGTCGCTCGGTGTGGGCACGCAGATTCCCCAATCTACGCACCCGCGAACCCAGAGGTCCCCCACCTTATAGCAACGGCAGGGGGCCGTTGCTATAAGGTGCAGGTTTCAGGTGTAGGTACAGGAATTAGGCGCCAGGGCGGTTGTTACCCCGGCGCCTACTGCATGATCTATTCTGATCACTCCTACTGATTAGGAAATACCCAGCTAGTCTCAGTAAGATTATAAATAAGTCTTATATTGCTCTTACCACTGTGTACTCACGTACTGGTAGTAGTATCCGCTGTGTACACAAGATGAGTAATCTTACTTTTCATGGTGTTGCCGGGAGGTTTTACATACGAAGAGAACAAGGTATTTATAATTCGTGAACTCTAGACACTGGTCATAGAGACTGCTCTATGCGTGGATGTCGCAATACGGAAAGTATCGAGTAAGGGCAGCAAAATCCTTCAGTGTGTTATACAGGATGTCCAGTAAATAGCACGACATACTGCAGGGGGTGAGAGCTTGGGTCAATACCTGAAAACACAATATATGTTCACCAAATCTTACGGAGTTACAGTAGTACAAAATTTTCTGAAATATCGAAATATCTCTACCTTGACACAGATTTTTAAGCATCTCGTAATGAAAAATTCCTTTTATAGTTCTAAATTATTTGTGAATAGTTACTTTACTCATTGATGTATTTATTCTATTAAAAACTAAAATGATTTCAAGAAATACAATTTTTATTAAAATTTTCACAGTACAATTTTCTTATCGCTTAACTTTGTACTACTGTAAATCCATAAGATTTTGCTGAACATATATTGTGTTTTTTTGGTAGGTATTGACCCAAGCTCTCACCCCCTGCAGTATGTCGTGCGCTTTACTGGACACCCTGTATATAACACATTGTGATCTGTGTGCTTCCTGGCAAAGAGTAGACCACCTCACTCCACCCAGCTGAATAAAGTCCACTGCTGAGCGCAGACCTTTAACAAAGACTGCCACAATGACCGGTCTGAGTGTGTTGTGTGCTCATTGAGGGGTTTTTCAATAATGGCCACGCTTGGCACGTGGGTTGGCGATTGGAAGGATGAAGGAAGAAAATCCCTCCCTCATAAATCACAATCTTGAGGGTATTCGCCAATACGTATCTCACTTGGCAGGCGGGTTGGTGAGCGCAGTATACTACTACTACTGTTTCGCAAATGGGACGCCACTGCCCATCCCTCTAGTTTACAACACCTTAGTGCTATATTCTTAATCCGGACACCACACGGATAAAAACACCCTGTGCGATCCAAAAATAAAATTCTTTCTTTTTTTTGTTCTTTGATCATGGATCATTCCTTCTGGTCGAAGAATTATGGTTGATGAATATTCGGTAGGCTTTCACAAATTCATTATAAATAATAATGACACATAATATACTTTTCGACACGATTGTGTCAAGATGATGATTGTAAACTGTTATTATCTTTATGTAGTTTCAAGATCATGATTATTTTGATAAGAGTACCTTTCGCATACATACATTTTTTGTGTGTCATTTATATTGTTATTTGTAAGTGTGACCTCAGAACATGAAGAAATTGTCTATTCTTGTTCTGCGAGTACGACAGTCCGATTGGTTGATTGAACTGCTTATCCAACCTTTTTGTTTTGGTGTTTGGTAGTACGTACCTCCCACTGAGGGTGCGCCGAATGCAGTAAACATCGCCCCATCGATAGGCAGGTCAAATGAGCATTCACACATTCATGAGTTGCAGCCTGCAGGCGATGAACTAGGGCAGTCCGTTGCCCAAACAGAAGGACTGAGACGATGGCACGTCTACCCGTGGGACACTCGGAATGAGCCCGCCAATTTCCCGATCTACGCGGCTCCCAAGGACCTTCGCCTTATAACGACGACAGAGGGCTCAGGCGTGTTGGACATAGATAGGCGGTTGTTAGCCTGGTGCCTTGTCCTCCTTCTCCAAGTCCAGTCTTAAGATCGGCGCTCTCTCGAGCCAGTTCTGCGGTGTCCTTGTGGAGTATGATACTCTCACAGAAGGAGACCAAGCGGCAGTGGCAGGATGGCCTCGATGATATGCTTGGCAGTAAATTGCAACCCAAGGCACTCTCCCCACTTTTCAAGTGCGCGCCGCTGAGCCAGCCACCTCAGCCTATCGAAGACACCTGGAAGCGTGCACTTACCGTTCTGGAGGAGGACGTGTCTTCCGCTGGAACGTCCAAAGGCACAAAGCTCGCTAGGAGAGTTGCCACCTCGCAGGATAGCGTTCAGTACGTCGCGCGGTCCGAATAGACACTTTTAGCCACTTTGCACTGCTGACCGTGAAGTTTGGTTCTGCAGAGCTTGATGCCTGACAGTTGATATGACCATATAGGCACCGCGTAAAGGGTTACGGACTGCATGACTCATGCTAAAATGCTAAAATTTGAATACTTACCTACGGGACGTATTTTTATGTTGCGGACACGACATCTTGCATTACATTACAATCAGGATAGTTGGAGGCATCGGTGGTGCAGTGGCTAAGTTAATGGCTTTCTACTCCACGGGTTGCAGGTTTGACGTTCGCACGGAACAAATATTTTTATGGCCTACAGTTAGTTGTCCTGTACAAGGGTATTTGTGTATGTAGAATGCTGTATCATCATTTTGGCCGAATGAAGTCCACTGCTGGACAAAGGCCTCCCCCAAAGATCACCACAACTACCGATATAGGTGTGTTGTGAGCTCATTGAGGGGTCTTGCCATAATCGCCACGCTTGGCAGACGGGTTGGCGATCGCAGTTGAGCTGTTAATGTACTCGAAGGACGCTGCTGCCCATCCTCCGATTAATCCCTTAGTCGACTTTTACGACACCCACGGGCTGAAATGGGGTGGTGACATTCTGAGCCGGCACCACACGGCAATGAGCCGGCACCACACGGTAATGCTGTATGCTGGAATCATATCATTCGGAAATCACACGTCGAATCATTTTAACGTAAACTCCGGGCATATAGACAGAACTATCTCCAATGCAAATAACCCATAAACGACCCACAAGACTATACTTAGTACCAATTTCAACCGAGAGAGGAAACATTTACGCCATCCGCTTTCATCAATTGACTGTTAAATTACAAAGCACGTATGTTCTCGATCACTCTTACCTGAACACTACAGGTTTGCGGGTAATGATATGATGGTAGACCCATCCATAATCAGATAAATACACTAGTAGCTGTCCGTGTCCTGTCCGGATTAGGAATAGAGTAGCGCTATGTCTTTAATTTCTCTTTTAAACTTTGTTCACACCTGCATTTCTCCTGAATCTAAATTCTAAGAATCGAAACTCTTAAGACATCATCTAGGTAAGCGCAGTCAATTACACCTATTTATTGAAGCTGGTTAAAAAACTACTCAATCAAATGCAATGAAATTTACATGGGATAAATTTGAAAGCATTCTGCAAAAAAAATTGCAGTCGGTAAAAATAGCATTATGTGCAGATTTCTTCACACATATTTCTTTAATTAATTTCCATTGTCGTCGTGATTTAATGTGTTCTTCTTGAAATTTATATTCAACAGTTTTTTTATGTTTTGTGACACCTCAGTGTCATGGTATGGATCTTTTTTTTTAGTCCAGCGGACTGCAGCATTCGTTTGGTCTGACCTGTAAATTATTATTATTATTTGGCCTTTTGACCTCTTAATTACAGCGTGTACACTGTCTGCTCGTTATTGTGTATCCAGTCTCGAGACATCGGTATGTGATGTCGACTTTGTATTAGCATACATGTTAATGCTATGAAAAAAAAAAAATTTACTACTCTATTACAATTTTGTCCAATACAGTTGTCTAACCAAAACTTGTCAATTGCACAATTTGTCACTATTTATACTTATGTATAACTGGCTGGGACCCGCGGTTTTACCCACCGTAATATACTAATAATACTTCAAATTATTTATATATAATTTGAAGTACTTCGGCATAGACACTTGACATAGAGTATGTATACTATATATATTGAATTTCATGTGTTTTATGCGGAACCCTAATTATTTTTCTAAAATATAAGTAGCATTAACTATCTGCCAGTGAAAGTCCCGTAGAAATCGGTCCAGCTATCGACAGACAGACGGACCGACAGACAGACGGACCGACAGACAGACGGACCGACAGACAGACAGACAAAAAATGTAACATAATTTTTTGTTGTAAGTCCCGTATGTACTTGCACTTACAATGCATTTAGTAAAAATATGTTATTTTGACATTACAAACAGACACTTTAATTATATTTATTTGTATAGATATAGTAAAATCGTTGACCGTGTGGTGCCGGCTACGAATAGCACCAACCCATCTCATCTCATGGGTATCGTAAAAGCGACTATGGGATTAACTGGAGGATGGGCAGCAGCATCCTCCCGAGTACAGTAACAACTCAACTTCGATCGCCAACCCTCCTGCCAAGCATGGCGATTATGGCAAAACTCCCCAATAATCACACAACACACCCATACCGGTCATTTTGGCGATCTTTGTGGGAGGCTTGTGTCCAGCAGTGGACTCTATTCGGCTGAAATGATGAATAAAATCGTATTGTGGTGAAAACTGTAAATAGAATATTTTTTATAAAAAAAGTATTTTATACGTATATTTACTATGAACGACACTGATTCCAAAAATGCCCTTTTTAGAATTGTTGTGTTTGTCTGTTTATATGTTTGTCTGAATATATCTAAAGTTTAAAGCCCCGCCGAGCATACTTGAATAACTTTTTATCTATACAAATAAATAAAATTAAAGTGTCTGTTTGTAATGTCAAAATAACAGCTTTTTACTAAATGCATGTGAAAGTATGTACGTTACATATAACAAAAAAACTATTTTAAATTTTTTTGTCTGTCTGTTTGTCTGTTTGTTCCGGGTAATCTCCGAAACGGCTGGACCGATTTTGACGGGATCTTCACTGGCAGATAGCTGATGTTTTAAGGAATAACTTAGGCTACTTTTATTTCAAAAAAATATTCGAGTTTCGCGTAAAAAAAATAAAACCCTTGAAATCCAATATATATATTCTGTGTCAAGCAGCTATGTCAAAGTACTCTACATTTCTTTTAAATTAAACGCGGGTGAAACCGCGGGTCCCAGCTAGTTGTTACTAAATATATACTATGTGGAATATTTAATAATAATATCAGCCTTCAACTGTCCCACTGCAGAGCAAAGGCCTTCTCATATACATAGGCTGCACTAAAAGTATCGGGAATGGAATATTTCCACTGTTCCTGTCATATTAAAATCTTTTTAATTGAAAACTCCTTGGTTTTACAAATCGAATACCATTTATTTATTTTAAAAAAGATTCACGGTCTTGTCACAAGGTTTTGTCAAACTTGTTTAGTCGTTGAGAAAATGGAATTGACTCGAGAAAATTCAAGAGCGATGATTTATTATGACTTTCGAAGTGGTTTAACATAAAAACAGTGTGTTGACCGGATGATTTCTGCATTTGGTGATGAAGCCCCATCCAAAACCACAATTTATCGCTGGTTTGCTGAATTTCAACGTGGACGTGTCAAGCTCAGTGATGATCCTCGTCAAGGTCGTCCAAAAACTGCAGTCACCCAAGAAAACGTTGATGCTGTGCGTAAGCTGATTGAGGAAGATCGACATGTGACATACCGCGAAATTCAGGCAACTTTAGACATTGGCATGAGTCAAATACAAATAATCTTGCATGAACAATTAGGTGTACAAAAGTTGTTTTCCCGATGGATACCGCATTTGCTATGTGAAGAGCAAAAAGCGGCTCGCGTTACTTGGTGCGTCAGAACTCTCGAAAGATTCCACGCAGGATCCTCAAATGCTGTATACAACATCGTATCAGGTGACGAATCCTGGATATATGCGTACGAACCCGAAACAAAAAACCAGTCACGAGTTTGGGTGTTCGAAAATGAGTTAAAGCCAACAAAAATTGTTCGTTCACGGAGTGTTGCAAAAAAAATGGTGGCCACGTTTGTCTCCAAAACCGGCCATGTTACGACTATTCCTCTTGAGGGACAAAGAACGGTTAATGCAGAATGGTATGCTAGCATTTGTTTGCCACATGTCGTTTCTGAACTCCGTAGAGAGAACTGCAACCGCCGCATCATCTTCCATCACGACAATGCGAGTTCTCACACCGCGCACAGAACAAAAGAGTTTTTAGAGCAAGAAAACATAGAATTATTAGACCATCCGCCGTACAGCCCCGACCTAAGCCCTAATGATTTCTATACTTTCCCTAAAATAAAGAATAAATTGCGTGGACAGAGATTTTCATCACCTAAAGAAGCTGTGGACGCCTACAAAACGGCCATTTTGGAGACCCCAACTTCCGAATGGAATGGTTGCTTCAATGATTGGTTCCATCGTATGGAAAAATGTGTCAAATTTCGCGGAGAATACTTCGAAAAGCAATAAATACATTTTTAAATAGTAATGTTGTGTCACTTCCTTGATTCCCGAAATTTTCAGTGCCGCCCTCGTAGAGAACGAACATTGATGACCACGCTTTCTCACTGCGTGTTGGAGATTTCAGACCATTGGATTGAACTAGGTTTTCTTACGATGTTTTACTTCACCGTGAAAGTCAGTTGTATCTTAGATTAACTAAGAAAGTATATCATCATTTCGGCCGAATAAAGTCTGATGAATGATCACCACATCAACTGATATGGGTGTGTTGAGTGCTCACTGGGGAGTTTAACATACCCCCCCCCCCCCTCCCCTTGACAAGCGAGTTTGGCTAATCCCATAGTCGCCTTTTACAACACCCACAGGATGAGATGGGTTAGTGCTATTCATAACCACATGGCAAAAAGAAAGTACATATGACATGAAAAAAGGTTCTTTTCTTCATGCTAGATTTTGATCCCACAATCAACTACTTAAGAAGTGAGTCAGTACACCTTCAGGCCACCATGACCCTGCGGGCCACCGCACCTATATAGATTCGGAGGATTATGCAGAAGGTGTTAAAGAAATATCACGTTGACACGGTTTCGGGTCCAGCTAGTTTATGAATAAATTCTAACAAACAGCTGCAATGGGGAGCCATTTACCCGCAGTTGTCGTTTATCCGAATTCTGTGGTCTAAGTAACAAGAATGTTCTTTATTCTGTGTCAAAAATAGAAGTAATTGACAGGTAAACCAGCAGTTTCGTATTTTTAAGTCGTAATTTGTGTTTACAACTCGCATACACTGGAACAGTCTCAACCAATGTAATTAGTATGGAATGAATTAATTCAAATGATAAAATCTTTTTTTTCAAAATATCTTTGATTTTATAATAAATAGTACATCATTCTATTGAATACTCTTTCAACTGTTATAGTAAAAAATTGAGTCTTTGCAGATTCAACTCTGTACGTTGCGGCAGAAACAAGACACTCTTTACGTAAATCTTGTCATAGTACGGATTAAATAACCAGTCGTACGCTAATGAATCCACGAAGCGGCTCTAGCATTTTTCAAGAAAATGCTTGAGTAAAGATTTCCTTTAATTGGGTTTTAATGTTGTTAGAAAATAAATACTTTACAGATGACGAAACAGCTGTAGTTCCATATTTAGACGACTAGCTTATACAGCGATTTCATACACATAAAAGAGTGTACCAAAAACCAGTGGTTTTAAGTGCTTCCTAATAATTGCAATCTGGTAATCTTCAAGCCGCAAGTGAATATCTTTTAGGATATGTTGGCAGAGCATGCAAATTGGAGTGTACGGTCTCCTTCTGTGAGAGCTTCGTGCTCCAGAAGGAGACTGCAGAGCGGGATCGGGAGAGGGCTAATCCCGCACGGAGAAGGACGAGTCGGCGCCGAGGTAACAACCGCCCCGGCGCCCAGGTCCAACACGCCTGAGCTCCCTGCCATCTGTTCATGATGGGGGGCCCTCGGGGGTCACGAACAGATTGGGGAGTCTGCGTGCTCATACCGAGTGACCCCCGAGAAGACGGTGGCGCGCACGTGGTCACGTGCTACCGTGTACGCAGCAGAGCGCACACCACAGAGACTTGGGGGATCCTTTACAATCCTCCCCGAGAAGTACCTGGGTGACCGCTTTACAGTCATCCTCTCCGAGATATGCCTAAAGGCGTGGCATCAATGGGCGGCTCCAGTGTGATCTTACGCGGACCTGAAGCCCCCTTCGGTGCCGAAGATGACCGCTCCAGTGGTTTTAGCCGGTAGGAGTCCGGCATGCCCCTTCGCCCTTCCCCGGAGCGAAGGAAGTACCATGTAGAATTTCCACTGGACACCAATTTTTTTTTAAAGGCAAGCAAGGTTCATCCTTAATCCCAAAATCACTTGAAATGCGATTATTACAAAAAAAGCTAGGACTTACTCCGCTCGGGGGAAGGGTAGATTGGTATGCGTCTTACCAGCTGACTCTTACCAGGTAAAACTAGAGGTGGCACTCACCTTACCAGACTCTTACAATATGACGTGCTATATTTCACATTGGAATAGCTAATGCCATGGTGACAACTCAACACGGTTATTAACGGGGTTGACCGCCCAGGATGTGACGGATATGTCCAGGTGTCCGTTGCTCGTGGGAGCTAATTTAAAGCACTCGTAAATTAAGATCACGGGAGATAGGCTCTACACACCTGAGAGGGCTCCAAGTACGTTCTCGATGGTGTGTGTATGTGTGTGTTCCGCCAACTCGCACTAGGCCAGCGTGGTGGATAAAAGCCCCACCTCTCTCACCGTGAGAAAAGGCCCGTAGTGGGGTAGTAATGGGCTAATTATAGGGTGAGGAGTCCAGCATACCCCTTCGCCCTTCCCCGGGGCGAAGGATGTTCCATGTAGAATTTTCACTGAACACCAAAAAAAAAGGGTGAAGTACGTAATATGCAAACATTATAGAGAAAATAATATCTATAACCGTCATGTAGTTTAGAGGAATTAGCAAAGATTTGGTGGAAAAAGAACTTAGTTCTGAGGTCTTCGTACCAATAAATAATAAAGGTTTTTTTTTTTTTTTTTTTTTTTTTTTTTTTTTTTATAACACGCATGTGGTCACGCGCTGCCGTGGGACGCTTTGGGGGATCCTTTACAATCCCCCTGGGGGGGTGACCGCTTTACAGTCACCCTCTCCGAGATGTGCCAATAGGCGTGGCACCAGTGGGCGGCTCTAGTGTGATCATACGAGGACCTGGAGCCTCCCTTAGGTGCCGAAGATGACCGCCCCAGTGGTTTTAGCCGGTAGGAGTCCGGCATACCCGGAAGTTCATGAAGAATTTCCACTGGGCACCAATAAAAAAAAAAAAAAAAAAAAAGGCCTTTTTATAAGCCATGTACTAATCCGTCAGCGCGTGAGTCACACACGCGCTTGACCAGTCCTAACCTTGACTTTTGGAAGTTCTATAATCGTATGCTCAGCCATCTCGTACTAGAATAGTTAGTTTTAGAATTTAATTCATTTAAAAATTAATCCATATCTTGCTTACCTTAAGAAGTATGCTAAGGTTATAGTGCTATTTTCCATTAACTTGGTTCGTGTGTAGGTTTGAGCGCGTAATGCGATTTCGGTAAGCAATTAATGAATAACCTCTAAGCCTTGAGGGATGAAGAGGGGTGGGTAATTGATAAACTTTGCAAAGCCACCACTGTTCAAGAGTAGTGTGAACTTTAATCGCTTACCCAGTAGAAAACCTTGTAAACTATAAAGTAACTAAAATATCGTTATTTTTGTTGAGAAAGGTCTGTGTATCCAGGTGACGATTTTTTTTTAGAACGTTGCCCCACACCTTGATTTCTCTTGTGTCGTGGGTGCGTTTACATACACAATACACCCAGACCCGGAACATCTACCTGCAGATCATACAAATATTTGTTCCGTGCGGGAATCGAAACCGCGACCCGGAGCGCAGCAGTCGACTTTATCAGCCACTGCACCAACCGTGCCGTCAAAATATAGACATAAATATAAAAATATAGACTCTATCTTCCCTTGTAGATATCGTAAAATATGACTCAGGGACTCTAAATAAGAGGGTTAGGCAGCAGGGTCACTTCTGAGAAACAGTAGCTATACTGCACTCTCCAACCCGCCTGTCGAGCGGGGTGAGTACGGGTAAATTCCCACTAAATCACACCACCATTATGGAAGCCTATGAAAGAGGCCTTTGTTCAGCAGTGGACGTATTGGCTAATATGGAGGTTAATTTCAAGTAGCTGAAAGGATTTTTGAGCTGAAGTGGCAATGGGTGGGCACATAACGCGTAGAACTAATGGCCCTTGCAGCAAAACGGTTCTTGAGTGGAGACCGTGCACCGAAAAACGAAGCGTGGGCTGGCCTCCAGTGATTTGGACATATGACTTGGTTAAGGTAACTGGGAGTCGTTGGATGCGGGTGGCATGTATCCGATCGTTGTGAAGTACTGTGTGGGAGGCAAACATATTGTATTAGCTGAGCTGTAATCTTCGGCACTGAAGGGGGCTCCAGGGCCCCGTCCTCTTAAGCCAATCTGGCGTCCACTACATAAACGAAAATGAAACGCCTCAAATCACAGAGCAGAATTCTGCAGATACAATTATCCGGGGTGCATCCAAGGAAAACTGCTCAAAGGGCGAATTTTCGTAATTTTAAAATGTTCAAAATCTAGTTCCGATCTAGTCTCGGTGTCATAAATGTCAAACATGGTATTCTCCTAAACTAACAAACAACGTCAAACGTGAACTTACACTGTGATGAGATCGAAAGTTGATCGAAGTCAAAACGGTATTCTGTTAACATTTCGAACTGTCACATGTACTTGTCATTAAATAAACGTCAAATTGAGATTGATCTCATTAGAGTAGATCGAGATTTTACTGAAATTCGACTGAACTGAAAATGTAGCAGAATACCATTTTTTCGGTCAATTCATAATTTAATCTCCGTTCGGTCAAGTTTCAGTCATAGAGTCATAGTGTAAATTAATTACAAGAATTGGCAATCTGGTAAAGTTAGTATGGCTGAAAATGCTATTATTTTTCGGTCATTTCATAGAGTTGGCCCTCTGATGTCGCAATACATCGTGAGAGTAGGTCGAACTCGTGCGAGGTGAATGGAAAAATAAATCTATTTCAAACTCTACTTGATGAAGACACCTAATAAAGGAAGTGGCTTGCGCTTATATGTTGGGTAAACATAACTCGTGCTATTTCCTTTACATTCATCCGACACTGGTCATCGCAACAGTTGGGATCTTCATGATTAAACCCTTCCAAATATTTATGTACTAAATGTGACAGTTAAATAGATACATCCGTGCGCTTCCGCTTCTCTGCGTCGACTGAGGAGGACTTGAGGAGTGGAGTAAGGCGCACCGAGTCGAGAAGAAACACTTTGCCGCAATAATACGCCTAACAAGCGGCACACGAAGGTGATTCGGCTCAGCGCATCGCTACATTTCGTTAGTCGACGCAGTTTCATATTAAATGTATGGGAGGCGAAATATTGCGATTCTATTTACCTCGATTTCATGCACCTTTTGTTATTTTTTTTTATTGGTGTCTAGTGGAAATTCTACATGGAACTTCCTTCGCCCCGGGGAAGGACGAAGAGGTATGGACTCCTACCGGCTAAAACCACTGGAGCGGTCATCTTCGGCACCGGTCCTCGTAAGATCACACTAGAGCGATTTCGTGCACCTGGTGTACGCTACGCGTTATTTTAAGTCTATTTTGCATAAACGATATTGATTCATTCATTCGTTGCCATACAAATTCTGCCTAAATAAAAGTCTGAAGTGACCTTAACCAACAACCCCAAATACACTATATTCTTGAACTTGTAGCTGTCAACTGAAATACAAAACAAGGTCCGTAATGAAACAGCAAAAACATTTTACGACTTTCCGTGATTCAAAGCTCAAATTACCATAAACGAAGTTAAACGTCTTCTGCGAGGGCAACCGGCTGTCCTAAGTTAAACCGAACATGACGTAAACTGAAACATGATGAATAGCTAACATCTACTCTATATTCTTGAACATTTAACCACTTTAATTTGGAAATATAGGTGAGCAGAATTGCTGCGGGTGACGTTGTCTCCGTTCTAAAATGAATTCTATTTGAATGATTTTTGTTTTAAAATATGTCACGTCTTTAGGCGACTGGAGAAGGCACCATTGGTTCCGCTTCATGATCTTGACATGAAGTTAACTCTAGGCACCAACGTGGGTACTTGAACAAAAAGATAATTTAGTTGACACAGTCAATACAGATAATCGACTTTCATAGGAGATATCATAATACCAAATACATTTATCAAGACTTAACAAATTTTTTTTAATTGCAATAAAAATTAATACCAATATACTGGCTCTATAAAACTGGACTACACAAAAACGGAAGAGTTGCTCATCATATAAACGTAATCAGAACGTAAATAAAGTACCCTACCTCTCTCATCCGTCTATCTTTTCCAACATGTAATCACACACTCCCTCTTACACTACACTTCACTTTCAAGAAAATAATTTTCTACCTAAAAGATTCCCCTTTAAAACATAAAAATACAATTTTATATAACTGCTTGTCACTGTAGCTTGAGTTTTACTGATACATATAAATTTGTCACGCTTTTCTAAAAGGGGAGGCGCTGGTGTCCTGTAGTACAGGCCTCGGCTTAGTTTAGGTACTAGTATTTCTGGTTTAAGACATTTATTTCTCATAAGAATATAACATTCATTTGTCTGAGAAACACAAGTTTGAACTTAAAAAATTACAAGAGTACAAATGTCGGAGCGACAGTATTCAATTACAAGTAAACTTAATTAATTATTGTAAGTAGGTAAATTTTAAATTACATAAAATGGAGAGTTAAGTTATGTGGGTAAGTTTAAAATAATTACATTAGAACATACAAAACATTGCACACTAAACTAAAGTAATAAGCAGCGCTAATGCAATGGTCCTATGTCTCGTATTTACCATCACCAAATCAGCCAAAGGTAGTCCACTGCTGACCAAAGGCCTCCCCCATGGATTTCCACAATTGTGTCGTAATTTTGGGTGGAATTTGCCAGTACTCACCACGCTTGGCAGGCGGGTTGGTGAGCGCAGTATGGCTACTGTTCCACAGGAGAGATGCTGCTGCCCATCCCTCTGGTTCAGAGTCCCTTAGTCACCTTTTACGATATCCACGGGAGGAAATGGAGTGGTGCTATAGTCTTAATAAATTCGTCCGAACGTCTAAATCCGGACACCACAAGGACTGTAAATAAGTATTTTTCATGTCATATTATCGTTTTAGTTTTATTTAAACTACTACTATTAAGATCAGCTGTCAAAGAAAATTAACATTTTTTATTGATTTAATTAAGTTTTAATTAAGTTGCCGTGCTGGGAGTCGTTGGATGAGGGCGGCATGTGACCGCTCATTGTGGAAATCTAAGGGGGAGGCCTTTGTTCAGCAGTGGACGTCCTGTGGCTGATATGATGAAGTTGCCGTGTGGTGCCGGCTACGAATAGCACCAGCCCATCTCATCCCTTGGGTGTCGTAAAGGGCGACTATGGGATTAGCCGGAGGATGGGCAGCAGCGTCTTTCAAGTACATTGACAACACAACTGCGATCGCTAACCCGCCTGCCAAGCGTGGTGATTGTGGCAAAACCATGAGCACACAACACACCCATATCGGTCGTTGTAGTGATCTTTGGGGGAGGCCTGTGTCCAGCAGTGGACTTTATTCGGCCGAAATGATGAAACTATGGCTTATGGAAGTTCAAAGCTCGCACGGACGCGTACCTATTTATTCGATCGTATATTTCATGGCTAATGCGACAGTTATGTTTGGGGCTAAGTTATCTAGAACAACTCGAAACTCCGAACAACATCGAAACAGAAATTCTACAAGCCCACAAAATAATCATTAGTATTTCCGAAGTCATAGGTCACTGATAAATAAAATTACAGTTCAGAGGGCCAATTTTTGTAATTTAAAAATGTTCAAAATATAGTTCCGATCTAGTCTTAGTCTCATAAACGTCACAAATGGTATTCTTCTAAACTAACAAACAACGTCAAACGTGAACTTACACTGTGATGAGATCGAAAATGGATCTAAACTTGATCGAAGTCATAACGGTATTCTGCTAACATTTCGAACTGTCACATGTACTAAATTGTACACATGTACATATTAAAATGTCATAATTTTATAGTTTTATTTTGATAAAATTATAAAATTATGACATTTTAATATGTTGATTCGGATTATTATATCTGCTCAAATGAAATTAATATTATAGGGGTAAATTTAAAGTGCAAATAAATAATCAATAATTTGGAATTATCAACTACATGCATTATTCCCACTACTTACTAGTGGGAATAATGCATGTAGTTGAAGATGTATAGAGTTATAAGAAATTCAGACACAATTTATAAATTGTTATTGAATAAATGGAGTTGAATTGTCATTAAATAAACGTCAGAATTGAGATTTAAATGAGACTAGAACGAGATTATCCCGAAATCCGACTGAACTTTAAGAATAGCAGAATACCATTATAATAAAACACTTTTAAACGGATTCTATCGCGTATATTTTAGATTTTGAACCCTGCAAAGTGTTCGAAAGGTCAGGAAAAAAAAAACTAAAATATACGCGATAGAATCCGTTTAAAACTGTTTTATTATAATGTGTAATACTCGCGAAAACCTAAGACATTATTACAGAATACCATTTTTTCGGTCAATTCATAATTTAATCTCAGTTCGGTCAAGTTTGTCATAGTGCAAATTAATTACAAGAATTGGCCTTCTGGGCACTTAATATCTTGATCTTGAATACTTTAACCTAACTCGTAACCAGGCAAACAAGCCGTCTCTTAAGCGTGGTGTTTCTTACACTGAGCTGTCAAAAATTGTTCGCTATAGAAATATATAAGACATACAATAATTATTCGGCACTAGATGTCTTTCGACATGAACAAGTATTTCCAAGGTTAACACGGGGAAATTATTGGGCAGTAATTTATAGGTGGAACTCATTGCCTGGGTCTGTGTTTCCCGGCCGTTGTAAAAACCGGGATTCTTCAAGTCACGAGTGAACAGGTTTGCGGTCAAGCGTGCACCATCGTCGAGCACATCGTCGCCTAACATCAGATGAGATAGTGGTCAAACGTAAGCATATTCAGTAAAAATAAAATAAAACAGAAAAAAGCCGCGAAAATGTGTAATTATTGTTTCTATGTTTTTAAAGAATAGGTGGCCCATTCTTTGGATTTTCCTGTATCATGGATACCGTTTCCAGTCAAAAATCTCACATACAAAAACACACACATCCGGAATACCTACATATAGTTTTATTTTTATATATATATATATATATATATATATATATATATATATATATTTTTTTTTTTTATTTTATATATATAGTTATATTATATCAATATATCTGTAGTTATACAAACATTTGTGTCACGTGGCAAACTCGCAACCGTATCGCTTAGCTATGCAATAACCATGTTATCAATCATGGCAGAATACAGTATCGCTTAGCAACTGCACCAACCGTGTTATCAGCTATCGTGGAACACAGTATAGTTGAACCACCGCATTAACCGTATTGTCAATCATCGCTGAACACAGTATCGCTTAACCACGGCATCAGCCGTATTATCAATCAACGCGGAACAGTATCGTTTGGCCATTGCACCAATCGTATTATCAATCAACGCGGAACAGTATCGTTTGGCCATTGCACCAATCGTATTATCAATCAACACGGAACACAGTATCGTTTGGCCATTGCACCAATCGTATTATCAATCAACGCGGAACACAGTATCGTTTGACCATTGCACCAATCGTATTATCAATCAACGCGGAACAGTATCGTTTGGCCATTGCACCAATCGTATTATCAATCAACGCGGACCACAATATTGCTTAGCCACTGCACCAACCGTATTATCATCATCATCACCACCATATCGGCCACAGGACGTCCACTGCTGAACAAAGGCCTCCCCCTTAGATTTCCACAACGAACGGTCACATGCCGCTCTCATCCAACGACTCCCAGTGATTTTCACCAGGTCGTCTGTCCACCTCGTTGGAGGTAGTCCCACGCTGCGTTTTCCGGTGCACGGTCTCCATTCGAGAACCTTTTTGCCCCAACGGCCGTCAGTTCTACGAGCAATGTGCCCCGCCCATTGCCACTTCAGTTTAATAATACTTTCAGCTATGTCGACAACTTTAGTTACCAACCGTATTATCAACTATGGTGGAACACAGTTTAGCTGAACCACCGCATTAACCGTATTATTCATCGTTCAACACAGTATCGCTTATCCATGGCATCAGCAGTATTATCAATTGACGCGGAACACAGTATCGTTTGGCCATTGCACCAATCGTATTATCAATCATCGCGGAATACTGTATCGCTTAACCATTGCACCAATCGTATTATCAATCATCGCGGAATACTGTATCGCGTAACCACTGCATCAATCGTATTATCAATCATCGCGGAATACTGTATCGCTTAACCACTGCACCAATCGTATTATCAATCATCGCGGAATACTGTATCGCTTAACCACTGTATCAATCGTATTATCAATCATCGCGGAATACTGTATCGCTTAACCACTGCATCAATCGTATTATCAATCATCGCGGAATACTGTATCGCTTAACCACTGCATCAATCGTATTATCAATCATCGTGGAACACAATATCGCTTAGCCACTGCAACAACCGTGTTATTAATAATCGCGGAACACAGTGGAGTAATTAGTCGAGCAATCTCGAGCTATTTCGTTTGATAATAAATCAGCGACTGTCGAGTAATATTAACTTATAGGTATCGTATTTGATTCAAGTAATTGTGACGCAAATAATTGCGGGTGCCACAGCGATTTATTAGTTTTAAAGTCTGTTTATGTAATTTTAAAATTCATCATCTAGAACTTAATACAACTGCAAACTTAAACCGTAATATTTAATACATAGAGGTTGAATTGATTCATATCAACCTATTCAAGTTTTGCTCGCCAAAGTTGAAATCTGTACTTTCAAAGTACATTTCCATGTAATCCGGTGTTCGATTAACTTTTTACCAACTCCAGCTACGTGGAACATTGATATTTAATTTTGTCTTGTTTATCTTTCAGGGATTGCGAGGAGAGATTATGATATCATGCATATTAGACGGCACGGTTGGTGCAGTGGCTGATACAGTCGGCTGCTGCGCACCGGGTCGTGGGTTCGATTCCCGCACGGAATAAATATTTGTACGATCTGCAGACAGTTGTTCCGGGTCTGGGTGTATTGTGTGTGGAATTTGTATCTGTAAACGCATCCACGACACAGGAGAAATCCTAGTGCCCACACTAGGATTTCTCCTTTGTCGTGGATGCGTTTGCAGACAAAAATTCCAAGGTTTAAAAACTTTTGTGGACCATACTGCGCTCACCAACCCGCCTGGAAAATTTCCTCCAAAATGCCGACACACGGAATGTAAGCGGTCGTTTATGGTGAAGGCTTTTGTTCAGCAGTGGACGTCTTTTGGCTGATGTAATAAACTAGTCGAATCTGTATCCAAAATGCAGTTATTTACGTTACACGTCCGTATTTAGGTTGCAGAAATTCATGTGTACTAAATTTCATCTTAAATCGGTCCAGTAGATTCGGAGCAAATTGGCTGTGACGGATGGATGGACAGACAGACACGAGTGATCCTTTATAGGTTCTACCAGTTTTTCATTCGAGCATACGGACCCTAAAAAAGATACATTTTCATCAGTATTCTCATTTTAAAAAGAATGACGTGCCACAATAAGTCTTCTGCCGTATTTAGAACACAGTTTGTATATCGTGAATATTTCTCTTACACAAACATCCAGGCCTGGAACAACTATCTGTAGAAAATCAGCATTGGTTATAACTCGAAAATGGACTAGCTCGATGGGAGAAGGAGTAGGTACCAGGCTCTTACAGTTTACTGAAGTAACGTAGCAAAATTATACGGGTGCGTTTCGTGCCGTGACAGCCGTATATCGCAAGCCCATTTCCTTCCCTACCAGCCACCCACCTAATATTATCATGTACGAAATTATAATACTTGATTACCAGGATATAATAATAAAAACAATGAGAGATGATGCAATAACAAATGTACAGTGGGTAGTCTTACTGTATATAACCCAATGGAAATCGTAGACTTTATACGTCACGTATTTATTTATTTATTTATACTTTTATGCACAATGGTGGTACACAAGGCGGACTTAATGCCATATGGCATTCTCTACCAGTTAACCTTTGGGTTAAAAATGAACATCGAATAAGGTACAAAAAAAAAAAATATATATTTACATAATATAATAAGATATACATACATACAATTGACATACTATAGGGACGCTAAAATACATAAGTTAAAGTATACTACATATAGTACATAAATATTCTACCCCAATACATCCATATACACTCATAAAAACGATGCCCATAATTTTATTGTCGATTAGGATTGCAGTGATTTCAAGTAGTATTCCCGAACTTTCCGTTTGAATGAAAATTTACTTGTAGATTTTTTTAGATCAAGGGGAAGTACGTTCCAGAGTTTAATTGCTGAGACAGCAAAGGAATTAGAAACAAAACCTGTACGGTGAGAGGGAATCTGAAGAAAAACATTTTCGGCAGCACGCAAGTTGCGGCTGTGTGAAGTACCCAAAACTTGGAAATGACTTTTGAGATAATCTGAGGTATCTACGTATTCATGCGATGTCCGGAATAAGAATATAGCACCACTGCATCTTCTCTTGTGGATGTCGCTAAAGGTGACTAAGGGACTCTAAACGGAAGGGATAGGCAGCAGCGACTCTTCTGTGGAACAGCGACCAGTCTGCGCTAACCAACCTGGCTGCAAGGCGTGGTGAGTACTGGCAAGTTCCCGCCAAAATGACGACAATCGGCATGATACAATTGCATGATTGTATGTATTTATAGTATGTTATTCATGAACAAAATGTAATGTAGTGAGAAAACACACTGAATTTAAAACCTGCCTATGAAAGCAGATCTAAACAAGGTTGAATACATAAAAAGTTATGTTTGATCTAGTAAAATGAGTTTGTGAGCTCAAAGCTCCAAGTGACAATATTATCATACAGAATCGGAGTATGGAATAATATCACTAGACCTTCACGCCTATATTTCCCAAAGGGTCACAGAATTTTCATAATTTCTGCCAAAAGTCGTCCACTGTTGAACAACATTCTCCAAAGATCAACTAACGGTCTGGGTGTGTAGTGTTTGCTACATTCGCCACGCTTGGCTGGAGGATCCTCCCTTTTCTATGGAGGAACACCACACCTTGTTCCCCATAACTTCAACTATTACGATTATGGTGTCATGTATATCGGCAACATTGTTCGGTGTTCAGATTAATCACTATTTAAATATTCGTAAAATATTTCACAAAGATGAAGGAAATCTACGAAAAATGTCGTTTTCTTCGTACGGTTTTCAATACATTCTGTAAGAACTCACATAATTCCACTAAGAGACCGGTTCTAAAGTCAAACATAAATAATGTCGCCAGCCTATGACAATTAGGGTAGAGATATTATCAGTATTGGTCGATTTTTATTTTAAAAAACAATAATGTGTATGCAGCGAAACGATTAAGATTAAAATGTTCAAACTTTTTT
This sequence comes from Diloba caeruleocephala, assembly GCA_947459985.1. NCBI lineage: Eukaryota > Metazoa > Arthropoda > Insecta > Lepidoptera > Noctuidae > Diloba > Diloba caeruleocephala. The sequence goes on along the minus strand of OX381627.1, from coordinate 3,866,753 downwards.
TATTACCTAATTTTATAACTTTGTATGTCGTTTTAATTATTTAAATAATTTATAGATTTTAGAAACCGCCGTCAATGTGATTAACCGCCATTTGGTCTTCTCTTCACCCTCCAAACTACTCGAAAGTTGTTTTCGCTATCATTGCGCGTGTGCATTGCTTTCGTCGTTATTTTGTCGAGTTTCTCGATTTTGTTTTATTTTCTTTTTACAAATTCTATCTTAACATTAAATCTAAACTAGCATAATATCAGCCTGTAAATATGTTTATCTTGATTAATTACATTAAATCTAGAGTAACTTATTTTTATTTCTATAATCGATAATAATTTTGATTTTGGTACATCCCTGCTTAAAAAGTGCAACTTAGTAAATGTAAATGTTACTCTGTGGAATTATCGTCATATCCTAGTATTAATCGTCAACTAGGTTTAATTTTAATTCAGTATTCATTTGCCGTGTGGTGCCGGCTCAGAATGCCACCACCCCATCTCCTCTCATGGGTGTCGTAAAAGTCGACTAAGGGATTAGCCGGAGGATGGGCTGCAGCGTCCTTCGAGTACATTAACAACTCAACTGCGATCGCCAACCCGCCTGCCAAGCGTGACGATTATGGCAAAACCCCCCAATGAGTCCACAACATATCCATATCGGTGGTTGTGGTGATCTTTGGGGGAGGCCTGTGTTCAGCAGTGGACTTCATTCGGCCGAAATGATGATTCATTTGGTCATCAGTCAACGCTTACGCCGGGCTATCGTTCATATCATTTGAGTTATATATCCACGGCAAGTGTGTACCGAGGTTATCTTAAGTACTAATTAGTTTAAGAGAAGTAGTCTTTAGTGGTCAGGGTATTATTGCTCGTTTTAAGTGGAAGTCGTTGCTGATCATGATACGGAGAAAGTACTGCATTTATATATATACAGAGCTACTGAAAAATGTTTCAACGTCAAAATTTAAGTTGCACGGTTCCAATTAGTCCTATGGAGAAGAGCGGGCAAGACACTCCGTGGATACTTTGAAAAAATACTTTATCTCTTTCGTTCTGGTAGCATTTGAAAAGGATGCATTGCGTAGTGAGGATGTGTTGTCATATTAGATTGTTCGTTACACTGATTGAGGAGAATAATCGTTTGAAAGGAAGAGTTCACTTGCTTATATTTTAGTGTTTCATAATAGTTAATACAAATTTGGATACTTACTCAATCCAGTCAACTAATTACCTTATACCGCCATCTGTTAGAATAGTAATGTCCCAGGTTTTCGCGATTATTACTCATAACAAAACACTTTTAAACGGATTATATCGCGTATACCATAGATTTTTGTTTTTCCTGGCGTTTCGAACACTTTGCAGGGTTCGTGGTCGCAGGATGACTAAGGTGACAGGCGTCGTTACAGATTTAAAAAGTTATTTTATTTATCTACCGTACAATATTAATCAAAAAAATTGTTTCGATGCACGCAGTAATCACTCACAGTATCCTGATGTTTTTTAGTGCGGTATGTTATTGTATGTATTATTGATCTTTTCCCGTTACTTGCTTGACAGAGTAGTATATTCATTCTTAAACTTGGCATGAACTCGCAAGACGCCAATTTAAATTTAGAACAATATTGCTATAAACCTAGATATTGAATGATTAGCGCACATACAATCATTCAATATCTTCAAGTGGACTCGCGCCGTCCGCGTCGCTTCGCCGTCCTTTCAATGCGCACGCGCAATAACAAACATTAAACTTCACTGTCATCATACGCGTCTCCCGTCACGTCTCGTTAATACAAACGGTAACACTTTATCTGTTTGACTATGAAAATGTCTGTTTAATGCGTTTTTGGTGTCTGTTGGTTGTGAAGGATTTTGTGTCTTATATATAAAGTGTAAGGTTGTTATTAGAAGTGATAAAGAAAAATAATGGTGGGTTCATAGTGAGTGTGTTATTATGATTAACAATAGTGTTTTGTAATTGTAATTTTTTATTTCATCCAGATTAAGAATATAACACCACTCCATCTCGTCCCGCGGATGTTGAAAAGGCAAATAAGAGAACAATAGCCATTCTGCGCTTACCAAGTGTGCCGAGTATTTGCAATTTTCCCCCAGTAGGACACAATTTAGGAAATCTATGTGGAGGCCTTTGTTCATCAGTGGACGTCCTTGGCTGATTTAATGATGATGATGACGATGAATTGTACTTTTTATATACTCAATCGCTACTTGCAGAAGTTTTCTGTGTGACTGCCGTAAAAGTCTGTGACACAGATATATCGATACTTTAAATATAATCTAAATTATAAAAGCTTCAAATCCATGCTATATACATATTTTGTGTAGTTCTCGATTTTTATCTGTACTACATTAAAAAAACTAGTTTTTATTTATTACACAGGTAGAAGGCTAATAGAATGGAAGGCATTCATTTTATTCATAGGCATTTATTAAAAGCAAAGAATGCAATAGCTCAAAATATTAACATGTAGGTAATTGATGGAAATGAAAAATTTAATGGCCACTCAGAAAATAATTACCACCTGATGAAAAAAACAGGTGTTTTAAAAAAGTTTAATTAATACTGTACACCTTGTAGTACCGGCTATGAATAGCATAATCTCATCCCGTGGATGTCGTAAAAGGGCACTGTGCGATTAACCGGAGTGTAGGCCGCAGCGTCCATCCAGTACATTAATTGCAACCTAATTGCGATCGCCAGTCCGCTTACCAAGCATGGTGACTTAAAGAAATCCCTTCTGTAAGCACACAACACAAACCCGGACCAGGCGTTGTGGTGATCTTTGGGGGAGTCTTATGTCCAGCAGTGGACATTTGATCAATTGAAATGATGATGGTAATAAAAAATAAGACGTTTTTTAATAGGACTGCACTCATATTTTTTGACCGAAATATGTAGAATTTAATAAAACATACAGAATATTGTCTAGATTGTATATAACATTTTTATCTAGGATTCAAATCCCAGTAAAATGTACATGACTCGACTGGGGGCAGTTATACATAATCTTACCTATTCCACCCAGCATTATAAATACGTGTAAGAAATGTGTTTTTTTTTTTTTTAAACTTTGCCCCACACTAGGATTTCTCCTGTGTCGTGGGTGCGTTTACAGACATAAACTCCACATACAATACACCCAGACCCGGAACAACTACCTGCAGGTCATACAAATATTTGTTCCGTGTGGGAATCGAACCCACGACCCGGAGCGCAGCAGCCGACTGTATCGGCCACTGCACCAACCGTGCCGTCAATTCGATTGTTTTACGTCTTCCTCAGTCATGCATTTCTGCATGTGAAATAATAAGTGATACCTAAGTTTGATCCCGGACCGCACTGCTGACTTCTCGGATTCATATACGGAACAGAATTTGTATATCATTAGTGTTAACGGTGAAGAAAAACATGCTGAGGAAACCTGCACACCTGAGAAGGCTCCAAAATGTTCTCAATAGTGTGTGTAGCCCACGAAGACCCGTGCATAGCAGTGGAACAGTAATGGTAATAACTAAATTTCGGCTGAATGAAGTCCACTTCTGGACACAGGCCTCCCCCAAAGACCATCACAACGACCGATATGGGTGTGTTGTGGGTTCATTGGGGCGTTTTGCCATAATCGCCATGCTTGGCAGACGGGTTGGTGAACGAAGAAATGTGTTTTTTTTTTTTTAAACTTTGCCCCACACTAGGATTTCTCCTGCGTCGTGGGTGCGTTTACAGACATAAACTCCACATACAATACACCCAGACCCGGAACAACTACCTGCAGATCATACAAATATTTGTTCCGTGCGGGAATCGAACCCACGACCCGGAGCGCAGCAGCCGACTGTACCACCAACCGTGCCGTCTGTTGTTTTGTTGAATTGTTACTGTACTCGAAGGACGCTGCTGCCCATCCTCCGGCTAATCCCTTAGTCGACTTTTACGACACCCACGGGAAGAGATGGGGTGGTGGTATTCTGAGCCGGTACCACATGGATTAATAAATTTAGAGCAATAACTATATACAACAGTAATAACTGATTATGTATGTATGTAGAATAACAGAAATGTTTCAGCCCTTCTGTTCCACAAAGTTCCAAATTCAATCCCTGGGTCAGTTGGTGCCGCTATAGTCAATCTATGGCCGTATCGTCGTATCGACTAGTGTGAAAACGTTCAAACACTATTCTAGTGATGCTTACTCACGCATCGTTTACTATGACAATCACTTTATAAGCGTGTCGCATATGAACAAATCTTTATCAACAGCGTACAGATAACACTGCAAATACAGTTAACTGTATAAAAGGATTATAATTAAACAGTTATTTTCTTTCAGAAGGTGTATAAAGACAGAGCATGTTAGAGGGTAGACAGAAACAGTGGTGATACAGTGATAATGGTTTATACGATAACGGTACAAGTGAATGTGGAGAAAAGTGGGACAACGTGTTTTGTATTTAGGGAAATTTTGCTGGCGTTTTTAGGTAAGTATTGTAAAGGTGAGCTAAAGTCATCTCAGGTGTTTTCTTTGAGTGGAAACTTCTTTTAGCGCGGTACGCATATTTTTAGATAAGATAAAATCTCTGGACTCGCGACACCGTTACGAGACACTAGACGTTTAGTTTGGCGTTTCGCCGTCGGGATCGCATTAACCCTAGTATCCATCTAAAAAATGTCTAACGCGCCAAACTAAGTTTTCACTTCTGTCGGCCCTCCCGGAGTGCAACCTGTATTTTTTTCTTTATCTAGTTTCGGGACCTTTATACATACTTGTATATGCCAGTCCCATCTGAGCATATTCTTTTATTTTACTTCAGTTTTAAAGTTAAAGTTTATGGTTCAGCTGGCGTAGTGGCTATTGGCTTTCTGCACTAGTCACGGGTTCAATTTCCGTATGAATTCCGTGTCCGAATCCGTGAAATCCGTTTCGGATTTGCATGTTTGTGTTTTACTTTTAATGCACCAAGAATGCGGCACGGTCGGTGCAGTGGCTGATACAGTCGGCTGCGGGATCGGGTCGTGGGTTCGATTCCCGCACGGAACAAATATATGTATGATTTGCAGGTAGTTGTTCCGGGCCTGGGTGTATTATGTGTGGAATTTGTGTTTGTAAACGCACCCACGACACAGGAGAAATTCTAGTGTGGGGCAACGTTAATAAAAGATAATGAAATAATTTATACATGTCTTACAGGTTCTGTATATAATATAAACATTTACTATATATGGTAAGAGGGACCGGGTTAGCGGATATCTGCAGATATTTGTTAGTCACGTTACTGCGTTTTGTTATTGGTACGCACATGTAGATCGAGACCTCCATTGCATGATATCTTAGATATACTAAAATCGCAGATATTAGGTACATGATTTATATCGGCCGTTAGTACTACAAGGATTAAGGGTACTTACTCCAGTAATTGGGTAGCGGTTGTTCCTGGTAAGGGTTGCTAGGAGTCGTTGGATGCGGGCGGCGTGGAAGAAATCTATGGAGAAGGCAGTGGACGTTCCTCGGCTGGTATGAAGATAATGATGAATTGGATTGCGCTTCGTGTAAAACACAGATATAATGGAATATAATTCGGAAATTTTCCGGATTAAGAATATAGCACCACTCCATCTCCTCCCGTGGATGTTGTAAAAGGCGACTAAGGGAATCTAAACAAGAGGGATGGGCAGCAGCGTCCCTTCTGTGAAACGGTAGCCATACTGCGCTCACCAACCCGCCTGCCAAGCGTGGTGAGTATTGGCATATACCCCCCATAATGATGACACAGTTGTGAAAATCTATGAGGGAGGCCTTTGTTCAGCAGTGGACGTATAAATGGCCGATATGATGAATTCGGAAAATATTAGATTGATGATGTTTCTGATGCACAGCCCAACTGCCCAAAATAGTGACTCGGCAATACTTACCATCTTTTTGGAAGTCTAAAGCCAACTGTCGATTGCGATAAGGCATCTTGGTATATGGTACTACTGTTTAAACTCATTATGTGTTACAATAATGTCTTAGGTTATCGCGAGGATTACACATTATAATAAAACACTTTTAAACGGATTCTATCGAGTGTATTTTAGATTATGTAACGACGCCTGTCACCTTAGTCATCCTGCGACCACGAACCGTGCAAAGTGTTCGAAACATCAGGAAAAACAAAAACCTAAAATATACGCGATAGAATCCGTTTAAAAGTGTTTTATCATTATGTGTTTTTATTTTTATTATGGGGCTACCATGTCCTGTGTAGTGGGTACAGTTTAAAGACGTAAATCCACACAACTATTTGATCCGTGAGGGAATCGTACCCATGTCACCGTAGCGCAGAAAGTCACGTGACAAGTCACTCTGCCTGTGCCATAATTAAGATAAAGGTCGTGTCAAACTGAGCTCAATTGATCGCGTCCGCAGACCACGCCAGCTTCTCTTGTGTTTGAAAATAATTTATACGTCCTTTAATATCAGATCATTTCTCGTATTTGATCGACAACATTTTCGTAAGATTATCAAACATTACACAACACCGTAAATTAGACACAAATTTGAGCTATTACTTAGAAATGTAAAGTGTATTTCTATTTATCATGTGTGGTGCCGGCTCAGAATACCACCACCCCATCTCTTCCCGTGGGTGTCGTAAAAGTCGACTAAGGGATTAGCCGGAGGATGGGCAGCAGCGTCCTTCGACTACATTAACAACTCAGCTGTGATCGCCAACCCGTCTGCCAAGAGTGGCGATTATGGCAAAACCCCCCAATGATCCTACAACACATCCATATCGGTCGTTGTGGTGATCTTTGGGGGAGGCCTGTGTTCAGCAGTGGACTTCATTCGGCCGAAATGATGAAATGATGATGATGATTTATCATGAATTGAATGACCGATCAGGTGCTTGTTATATCAAGTTAAACGAATCTTAGTACGAGGAAATCTTGGTACAATGTATTTATACACATCAGTTTATTTAAGAAAATCTAATTTCTTATTGTACCGAGCTGACGTAACTATTCGATTTTGATATCAAATTTGACAACTGTTTATTTTGCTAAAGTCAGACAAAAACCTGGTTTAAAAATTGTATTTAGTCTCTATGGGATTCTTCCCTCGCTTCCGCAACCTAAACCTTTTCTTGTCGCGGGGAAAACTTCATGGACATGCCGGACTCGAATGTGGCGGGAATCGAAGGTGATCTCCTTCCGTCCCCGCTCTGCCACCACCTTTGCCTGCACCACGTCCTCGCATAAAGAGGCGACGGCATCCCGCGCACTCTCGCTCCGGCGATGGACTGAACCACGGCCGGAAGCGAGAGGTCGTCTTCTTTGACCGCCGCGACGAGATCACGGTGCTGTGTTGTCCAAGCTGGGCAATCCTCCAACGTGTGCTGCGCTGTGTCCTCCGGGCAGTCTTCGCAATGATGACAATCGGACGTGTCTTCTCGGCCTATTTGACACAGATACTTCCCGAAACCCATGGTTCGAGAGTAGCTGTGTCATCCGGAAGGTGAGGGCACCATGCAGCCTCTCTGACCATTCCTCCATGATGGGTCTTACTGCCTCTATCGCGGCGTGCCTTGCAGTGGGCTGCACCAGTCGTTGCTTCCCCTCCGCTATCAGAATCCGCTGAAGTGGTGCAGTGGCTGATACAGTCGGCTGCTGCGCTCCGGGTCGTGGGTTCGATTCCCACACGGAACAAATATTTGTATGATCTGCAGGTAGTTGTTCCGGGTCTGGGTGTATTGTGTGTGGAATTTATGTCTGTAAACGCACCCACGACACAGGAGAAATCCTAGTGTGGGGCAACGTTAAAATATTAAATTAATTAATTAAATTAAATTAAGTTAAGCTCAGACCATCACACTTCAATCCCACGAGACACTGGTCGCTCACCCTTACCCAGCGCCTCCACGCCACCAAAATAGTGACGTGAGGGCTTTCGCTTCCAAATCCGAGGGTGAACCACCAAGAAGCCGCCTCACGGGAGAGCGCACGGGATCCCCCATCTTGCACGGTATTCCCCCAAGCGAGCTAACCCTAAGAAAAGTATTATTGTTACTTATTAGGCTTGTTTCAATTTTGTGTAAAATCCAATGTACGAGATTCAATAAAAATATTTTTGATTTAGACTTTCCGAACAATCGACATTTCGAGCAATTGTGTAGAAACCTCAAGACTAACTAAGATGTATATAACTTACGCGCTTACAGTAAACAAAGGAAATGTGTTATGCCGTAGAGAATTCCTGTTTGTAGTCAAAGAGATATTCTTGGGCATATCTACAAAGCTAAATCTCTTATCAGTGAAGACTAGAAGGTAGCGTAGCCACGGAACCCTTAGTGTGACTTTACACTAGAGTGGTCTCGTAAGTATGTTTATACTATTTATTATGTAAAAGAATATGATTGGTTTTGTGGATTTAAACAGCAGTGCTATTCTCTAGTCAATGAGTTCATCGTTGAAACGTCTTTGTTATCGTCAGAGCATATATAGCGTAATGCAAAACATATACGCTATTAAGCTCAGTGTCGAACTCTTAGGTGTAGATAACACAGAAGAGCAGACGTCGGACAAGCATGAGGTGAGGACGCGGGGTAGACGGGCCATACACGCATTTAGAGACGGAGTGGGTTTCGGCAATTTGCATACACTGACTCATAGATGGCTGCAGCAAGTCCACATACCCAGTGCGCATGTGCTCCGTCCCAGCTTCGTAGCCTGTGTGTATTTTGCAATGGGACACAGACGACCAAGCGTCGTGCCCGTCCTTCGTCACCTGTAGCTGTGCTGTACCTTAGGCATCGCATCGCTTCTTTTTTTATACAATACTAGCTGGGACCTGTGGTTTCACCTACGTTTAATTTAAAAGAAATTTAGAGTACTTCGACATAGACACTTGACATAGAATATATTATATATCGGATTTCAAGAGTTTTTTTTTCGGTACCCTAATTGTTTTTCTATAATAAAAGTATCCGTCAGTGATAGTCCCATTAAAATCGGTCCAGCCGTTTCGGAGATTACCCGGAACAAACAGACAGACAAAAAATTTAAAAATAGATTTTTTGTAAGATGGACCATATATACTTCCATATGCATTTAGTAAAAAGCTGTTATTTTGACATTATAAACAGACACTTCAATTTTACTTATTTGTATAGATGGTGACGAGAATAGCTTGTCATTCACCTGGTGGTAAGTCATGCTTGCTATTAACACTTGTAATGCTACCCAGGACTAGTTATGCGTAGCACCACACTGCGCCATTAACCTTGAGACACATAAATACATTTCGTATCAGTACATTAAAGGGTTGCCGCGTCTTCGCCTCATCTTTTCCGAGGTCTCTATTGTGTGGCTTGGGCCTGAAACTAAATTTAAAACAGTGTTACGTTAATTAATAAAGTAGATCGGGATGGAGTTTGAAAACACTAGGCTTGGCGGCTCTGATTCCGATTTCGATACCTACTATCAAAACGGAGGTTTAACGGTGATAAAGATAGGATGTGGAGTTCCTTGCCGTTTCTTTTCCATGAACCAACTTCTTGGAACCATGACACATTCTGAATATTCAGAAGTACATGTAAATGGTATATATATAAGTAAAAATCTTATGAATTTCGATTTTAATTTATATTGATTCCGATTTCACGGTGGTCATTATGGGACCTCCGACTTCGCCTGCACCTTCGATAAAACAATATCTGTAACATCGCTAATAGCAGCCACTGAGGCAAAATACATACTAAATTATAATAAAACAATTTTAAACGTATTATATCGCGTATATTACAGATTTTTGCCTGCCGTTTCGAATACTTTGCAGCATTCGTGGTCGCAGAATGACTAAGGTGACAGATTTTAAAAAGTTATTTTATTTTATCTATCGTACAATTTTAATCATAAAATTAGGTTCGATGCACGCAGTAATCACTGAAAGTGCCTTGATGTTTTTAGTGCGGTATGTTGTTTGGGACTTTATTATTTTAATAACTGGATTCCAAACAGGTGAAACCAGACAACCATCTTCTCTATTAAAATTAGGACGTTTTTTTAATTTCAATAGCCTCACGAAATATTCTTTCAACATATCGGATTGAAATTGAATTAATTAATCATGGAGCGAAAATGTTCTATAGACAAATTCATTTCAAATTTTCGACGCACGACACGCACTTCATAAATTGCCTGCCACCAGTATCTACAGCTTCCCCGAGAGTTCTTTATTCGAAATTGAAATTCATTTTTCATAATGCAACTTTTCTTACTGGCAACTTCTAAAAACTTTCAGTGTGACCGTCATACTTACGCGTGAAAGGTTTCTCGCCGCTCAAGTTAATTCTATATTTTTATATCGCATAAAAAAAACGACGGCATGGTTGATGCAGTAGCTGATACAGTCGACTAATCTGCTCTTTAAAAAAGAAAATTAATATTTTCGTAACATAACAAAAATTTAATTTTGCAGGTTCAATACTACAGGACAGTCGACATGTGATTTGTTATATTCAATAGGACCCACGATAAAGTAGATCCCAGTGGGGAGCTGTAATTAGGAAGTATTTATTGCTACAACTACTGCAATCTCTCAGTAAATTAACGTGATTCCCGACTAACGTCACATCCATTGCTCGTTTTCTTTCTATAAATACAACTGTTCCCTATAGCCAGCCACGTATATAAATTGCTCATACACAGCATGTTACAAACGAAATGTTATACTTGATTAGGCCCTGACGAAGGGTTTCTACAAAATAAACAGGAAACGTCAAATTAATTCAATTTCACGGAGAGGTTAGGTCTGGTTAGGGTTGGCGATTTCAGAAAATGAAAGTTCTATTGTTTGATTTCAGGAAAGGTTCGATACGTGTTTTAATTGAGTTATTCTATACGTTGTGTACGTGTTTTTGATCATTATAAAGCTGGATGATTGAGAAATGGGATTCTACCCGGTAAATCCCCGGGTAAATGCAAATTTGGGTAAAAATCGGGTGAATACCCAAATTACAGGTATTTATTTCCGCACGGAACAAATATTTGTATGATCTACAATCATCGGCGATCATCAGTGGGGATCGAACCCGTGACGTGCCCATTCCTCTGGTTTAGATTCCTTTAGTCGCCTTTTACGACATCCACGGGATGAGATAGAATGGTGTTATATTCGTAATCCGGACACCACTCGGACTCATATCTTCCGTGATAATTGTTATTTTTGTGTACCTGATGTTTTGACGCTGTTGCAAGCGCAATGATCAAGGGATGACTGGAGAACGCGGGTGGATATAAAATAAATGATTAGGTGCAGACAAATCCATCGGGTAGATGTTGTGGGGGATAATGATGGGTTTTCTATATCTTTTGCTACGCGCACTACTCGAACTATGTTGAAAGTCACGATAAACTATACTTACGGTATCACTAGGTTTTTTGAGTCTCTATCAGGCTGTACATTGTTTGACAATTTAAATATGTTTTTTTTATTTATTTTCAATTGGTTCTTTTGTCCGCCTTGGTATGTAATATCAGTCTTTTTCGCATTGACTTTGATTTCCCACGGCGAAGGAAGTACATGAGGTATTTCCACCGAATCAAAAAAATTAATAAAAAAGGCTAGGAGCCACAGTTGCCAGCTGTCAAGTCAAGTCAATACTCGGTACTGGCAGAAAGGACGAAAGTAACATAAAAACTAGGCATGTGCCTAGTTGTTATACTTGTATTTTCTTGTATATATATCGATATCATTATATACATCATCGTTCAGTACACCACAGACTACCTGAATCTATCTATCCAAAGGATATTTATTATTATTTATTTTATTTCTCACCACAATAAAAGTTACAATACTATTCAAATTTACTGTGGGAGACTGGTGCCTAAACTAGGCTGAAGCCTGTATCTCAGATCACCAGGCGTTCCACCCCAGAAGTCCAATTTTGATCTTTCATGAACTGTACCAAACGATTTTTTTTTCCATTTGCTTGTACTACGTGTATCTGATTCCATCAAGTTGTTTCCTTTAAAGTTCTATTGAATACTCTCCAATAGGTTGATATAACTTTATCAGGCCCCGGTACTGTTGATTTTGTCCTTTATAATCCAGTTATCATCTTGCATCCAAAGATTTAAATCTCTTTGCTTGCATCCCATGAATGCGCATTTTCGCTGCAGGCACCATCTTGATAACAATAAACTCGTTGTTCTAATAAAATGTATATTATGGCTTTGATATACCCAATAAATTACTTTAAAATTTTCATAGCTTGTTTTACTTGACACTTGAAATTTTGATGATAATCTTAAATTTAAAGGTTGTCCGTAAAAGATCGCTTTTAGCGATAAGACTGCCCACTCTGCCAAGCTAACTATTGTAAATAATCCTTTATATTGTTTTGGTGTACAATAAAGTTATATTCTATTCTAGGCATGGCCAGCATGGCGGGATGGATAGCTTGCTAGCGATATCTAGCGTGATATGTATAAAACATCGCATTATCCTGTTTTTTTCCTGTAATTTGTATTAATTATTCTTACAAGGCACCATTATAGTTTGGTACAGAATTATGACTACGATTAATTAGTACAAAATAGATCGTGTTCAAAAATATGCTTGGTTATATGTAATGTGTCATCCCTATGAACAATATTGAGCCGGCAGCAGCCAAGTGATACAATAAGGTAAATGCCGAGACAATTATCAAGGTCGTTCTACTAGACACAATGCCATCCCATCACTTGTGTTATTTAGTTTTAGTTAACTTGTGTTGTTGCTGTAACCGAGAAGCTTAGGGTGAGATTCAGAAACGAGTCTAAGCGTGAACTTAGGCTTCCATCTGTCAAAATGCACTACTTGCGGCTGTAATTTTGACAGATGGAATCGTAAGTTCACGCTTTGACTCGTTTCTGAATCTCACCCTTAGTGTAGTCGTAGCTCGCGATCTGGGTAGCAATTCCTTAAGCTTATCTTATAAACATCCATACATCCTTAAATACAGAATCGAAATAAACCAATTTGTTGCTCGCTAAGACATGATTGAAGCTATTCAAGGACGTTGCAGAAGGTAGTAGAAGAAGTATCAAATCGGGTTATCACCATTATTTCAATTCAGTATTCAGAGATGTATGGATGTTTGAGCTTAGAGAATTGCACCCCTGGTTGCGACCCATGCGTGTAACGTTATGCGGTGAGACGACGCAAGACGACTGTCAGTTTTTATCGTGAATCAACAAGCCTTTGTAGCGCGCTCGTGGACTTCGTACGAGAGTATTGTAATCAAAGATATTGGAAGAAAGGAGATAAGCCATGTAGATTAAAATGTATGCAACCCTAGAAATCCATTTTCCCACTACCATTTTTCATAAAAGCACACTATTGCACACAGTTACAAGGTATCATCCAATGAACTGAATAAACAGAACATTATAATTGGCTTCTCATACTAAAACACACCCACGACTTTGTAGGCAGCCAATCATACCGAGCGTACAGACTGCACACGACAGCCGTACCACGCAACGCGTAAGTTTATCGGGATACCATTCGCTGTTCTATTCACTGCGTTTGTTATTCACCGATTGCTAGTTAAAAGTGGTAGATAAGAAGCATTGTATTTTGTGCAAAAATATTAATGTCGTTCTGCTCCATCAATCCAAATATAACATAATAAAGAAAACAATAATTGGAGTGAAAACTTCTTTTAGCGCGGTACGCATATTTTTAGATGAAATAACATCTCTGGACTCGTGACATCGTTACGAGACGCTTGAAGTGAAAACTTCTTTTAGCGCGGTACGCATATTTTTAGATGAGATAAAATCTCCTAACGCGCCAAATTAAGTTTTCACTTCTGTCGGCACTCCCGGAGTGCATTTATTTTAAATTTATTCTTTTTATAGACAAATACAAGATAATTCTTTCACTTGCATATTGTATATGATTCCTTCCTTGATAAAGTTATTATTTTCACTTCGGTTTTGCATGTTATCCCAGAACAACACGACACTTTAACAAAGTTTCACTTACGCGATCGAATCTCAACTGATGTTATAAAACTGCAATTTTTCCGGGTGGCCCAGATTGTGCATGTCGCGGTGGCGCGGTTACGCCCCCGTACCACTTCTACTTATTTGCTATTTCTGTGGTTGTAATCGACTGCAAGCCATTTGCACTTTCCGTTCTTGCTTTAATATGCTTGGTCAATTTTATTGGTAGTCGTTATGACTGATTGGAAGGAGGACAAATGTCTGCTTTTAATAGATGTGTTCCAATAATATCTAGTTACCGCAAACTCCGAAGAGAAAAAATCTTATAAGATGCATTTTAAGGAATATGGGTTGTTAAAAACGAAAGTGTCGAGGCTTGCAAACAGAAAACTAACAACATATTGGCGTAGAATACACGGTGAACCTTGGAACGAAAATTTAGAACACTGCGGCTCGCTGGCTCGCCTCACTTGATGTGGATATCGCGTATACATCATCATCATCACCATATTAGCCAAAAAACGTGCACTGCTGAACAATGGCCTGCCTCATAGATTTCCACAGCGAGCGGTCACATGCCGCCTGCATCCAAAGACTCCCAGCAACCTTCACCAGGTCGTCTGTCCACCTCGTTGGAGCCGAGTTGGATTCGACGACTGACCACTTTCTCGAAGTTGGACCTACCTAACTGGACTGTTTGTTCGAGGTAGACAGACACTTCGAGAACAGAGCTCCCAACGGATATTGGGTTGGACCAAAATCAATGATTATATGATAAATAAATGATTTTCAGATTTATTCCTTCACTTGTATCGTGACCTCCCTTCGTACCAAATGTCAAGACTGTAAGTAACAGGAAAGTATTCTATAGGTTTTGATAAACAGCAGTGAGTGGACCTTAGAAAGGAAAGAATTAAAATACGCTTTGAAAAGGACGTTTCGTTTTATCCGGTATTAATTTCAACTCGATACTTTAAGCCTTTTCTGGAAAAAGGGCCTTGACACACAAGGAGGGACATACAGCCAGACAGAGTATAAGGGTTCCGTGTTTCTATTATGTGATGATTCCAGTAAGAATCGCTAAAAATAAAAACGAAAAGTACTATGTTTCAAAAACCTGGTACAACCTGAAATAAAGATTTCTTTTGGGTTTCATCGTGCAATTTTGAAGCGAAGCTTTTCACGCATTTAGGATGGGAACTTAACTCACAAAATTGTATACGAGCATACGCGAAAGATGCAATACGCCTCATTGGGTAGGCAATGTATATTGTAATGTCATTAATCTAAAATACCTACAGACTTTAGGTGAAGGAAAACATCGCCAAGCAACCTGCTTGCTTTAATTTTTTATAACGATGTCCAACACTAGAATTTCTTCTGTGTTATAAATCTCATACGCACAAATACCTCGACCCGAAACAACTATATGTATATCATAAAAATATTCGTTCCGTGCGGGGATCAAACCGTGACACGTAGCGCAGCAAGCAATATAACTACTACAATCGTTAACGATTACACAAATCAATAGGTACGTACTGTATCGACTTTGCTAGATCCCGAAATCTGTCGATAACTATAAATCCTGTACGGCCCATTACTTTTATGAGGTCTCAGTAAATCTAAACACACACAGAGCCATATACAGACACGGTAGCCATACAGCGCTCACCAACCCGTCTGCCAAGCGTGGTGAGTATTTGTAAATACCCCCCAAAATGATGACACAGTTGTGAAAATCTATGGGGGAGGCCTTTGTTCAGCAGTGGACGTATAAATGGCCGATATGATGGTCTCAGTAAATGCTGTTTTGAAAAGGCAGGTCCACGAAAGCACAACTTGTATACGATGTTAAATGGAAAATAGGTCAACCCACAATAAATTTAACGTATCGTTGATGACCGTTCCGTCTGATTTCAGCCAATGATTTTTTTTAAACGTTCCCCTTCTTTAGGATTTTTCCTGTGTCGTGGGTGCGTTTACAGACACTTCTAGTTCAGGGTTTACTTTGTTAATTACCAGCTGGACATTATTTAAAAAAATAAACTGCAATAGCCTATAATAAACAACGTAGCAATATTTAGGATATAGCATATCATCATAGCATATATATGTATTTTGTGTCTGTAAACGCACCAGTACCGTGTGGTGCCGGCTCAGAATACCACTACCCCATCTCCTCCCGTGGGTGTCGTAAAAGTCAACTAAGGGGTTAGCCGGAGGATGGGCAGCAGCGTCCTTCGAGTACATTAACGACTCAACTGCGATCGCCAACCCGTCTGCCAAGCGTGGCGATTATGGCAAGACCCCCCAATGAGCCCACAGCGCACACATATCGGTCGTTGTGATGATTTTTGAGGGTGGCTTGTGTCCAGCAGTGGACTTCATTCAGCCGAAATGATGAGCACAGCATTAAATTTAATTATATTTTCATTTTCAGTCAATCTCCCGTTCTTCACTCATGGACTGGAGACAACAACACTCACAACATCAGCTCACTCCGGTCACTTCATCAGCAACAATGACATACAGTGGACTACTACGGCCACGGTGGTCAGTGCTGGAGTCGCCGGGCCATTGTTCTGTTATATAGTTGATGCGTTTGGTAGGATGACTGGGGTTTTTCTAGTCAGTATGGTCCAAGGGGTGAGTGAGAAATATAAACAAATAAATAAAATTGAAGTGTCTGTTTGTAATGTCAAAATTCAGCTTTTTACATTTAGTAATATGAAAGTATAAACGGTACCTACAACAAAAAAAATATTTTTAATAGAAGTGAAAATTTATTTTAGCGTGGTACGCATATTTTTAGCTGAGATAAAATCTCTGGACTCGCGACACCGTTACGAGATGCAACTATAGTGTGTGCATATATGCATTTACATCTAGCAGACCGCGAACGCGTCTAGATAAATAAAAATAAAAAACATTTATTGCTATAAAATTTTCACTTCTGTCGGCAGTCCTGGAGTGCAACCCGTATTTTTTTTCTCTGTCTGTCTGTTCGTTCCCGCTAATCTCCGAAACGGCTGGACCGATTTCTACGGGACTTTCACTGGCAGATAGCTGATGTTATATGGAATAACTTCGGTCACAAAAAAAAACTCCATGAAATCCAATATATGTGTACATACCCACTCTATGTCAAGTGTCTATGCCGAAGTACTCAAAATTTTATTTGAACAATCGCATTTCTTTTAAATTAAACGGCGGGTGAAACCGCGGGTCCCAACTAGTTTGTAATATGAAGTAATACATTGGTCGGTATCATATCAGCCACAGAACGTCTAGTGCTGAACAAATGCCTCCCTCATAGATTTCCCAATTGTGTCGTCCTTTTGGGGGTTTTTGCTTACTTACTTACTACGCTTAGCAAGCAGGTTAGTGAGCGCAGTATGGCAGTTATTCCACAAAAGGGACGCTGCTGCCCGTCCCTATGGTTTAGTTTCCCCTTATCACCTTTTATGGCATCCACGGGAGGGATGAAGTGCGTTATTCTTGTTCCTGACACCGGAGAGTTATTGATATTATTTTGTATTAACACGTAGTTTCAAAAATTAAAACATCCTATATTGAAAACACTGTACAATTTATTTAAGGAATTCACTTTTACAGTGTTTTCAATGACATTTCATTCGCTTCATTGTTATCCAATTTACCTATCTATAATTAATCATCATTTCGGCCAAATGAAGTCCACTGCTGGACACAGGCCCCCGCCAAAGATGTGTTGTGTGCTCATTGGGGGGTTTTGCCATAATCACCACGCTTGGCAGGCGGGTTGGCGATCGCAGTTGAGCTGCTAATGTATTCGAAGGACGCTGCAGCCCATCCTCCGGCTAATCCCTTAGTCGCCTTTTACGACACCCACGGGATGAGATGGGTTGGTGCTATTCGTGGCCCGCAATTTTATACATACGCTACAAAAATAAACGCTATTATAACAGAAGGTTACAAGACGATCACACAAGGGCCGTATAAAGTAATAGACAGGGTACAGACAGAGGGAATTTAATTGCGATCATCAAATTAACGAATCAAATTAGCAATTACCTAATGGTTAATTTTGTAGACTCATTAACAGCGTTGTTTTATCGCTCTATATTTTGAGGCCGAATTCGACGAAACTTTACGATGCATTACCCCTCTCATCTGCTTTCGCTAACGATAACGGCACATACGGCGGCGCTTTGTACCGATTGTTCGAAATTCTGAAAATATTTACTCATCATAGGTATCACCAGAAATATTTCCAGTAAAAATGCCGGCTCAGAATACTACCACCCCTTCTCCTCCCGTGGGTGTCGTAAAAGTCGACTAAGGGATTAGCCGGAGGATGGACATCAGCGTCATTTGAGTATATTAGCAACTCAACTGCGATCGCCAACCCGTCCGCCAAGGTTGGTGATTATGGCAAAACCCCCCAAAGAGCCCACAACACACCCATATCGGTTATTGTGATGATCTTTGGGGGAGGCCTGTGTCCAGTAATGGACTTCATTCGGCCGAAATGATTGATTTATTGAAAAATATGTGGCTTCGTCCATAAGGACAGTTTTGTTGAACCATTGGTCATAGAAAAAATATTTTCTTTTAGCATGTAGCAGTCTGCCGAAGTCCTGGGTCTTATTTCGAGATCTGGCAAAACATTATTGTAATTTTCAGCAAGAAATTTGAAAGGCAATAGTTTCACCCGAGGTTTGCCTCTATTACGTAGGACCTTTATTTACTGCGGTGGAAATGCGCATGCGTCGTCAAACGCCTCTGTGGAGAGAGACGAAGGTTACGCCGTGCTCTTACCTAACCCTAAAAAATGTAGTCATCTTTGGCACCGAAGGAGGCTTCGGGATTACGAGAATGAATATTCCGGAGCAGCCTATTGCTGTCACCCCTATAGCTACATCTCAGAGAGGGTGACTGTAAAGACGTAACGCCTTCTAGCGGAGGGGAGGTGACTGTAAAGAGGCCGCCTCAGGCTCATTTCGGGCGGCATTGCATGGGATCCCCCGAACGGTGACACGTGAGCACATCCATAGAATACGCTGTTTTTCCAGGGGTCGCGCGTAATGAGTGAGCGGAGTTCCTAATTGCGCACCTTCGAACTGCATGGCCCCTAACTACAAAGTGGTGGCAGAAGGCATGTGGGAAAGAAGCACCGAGGTAATAGCCGCCCTGACCTCCAAGTGGGATGGACCCCCTCCCCATCTCGCTCTGCGTTCTCCTTCTGAAGCATGACGATCAAACAGAACCACTGCACTCCTACTGTACTGACCAACCTAATCCAAACAACCAGGATCCACCGCTTAGCAACCCCCTTAGGGCACTCTTAGCGTGATTATGTGAGTCTACACCTTCGGGGAATAAACGCGTGAACTATACGAGTGCTCATTTTAAAGTTTGCGTCAAGAGTATTTTCAATTGTTAAAAACAGAGGGATGAAACTAATGTTGGCCTTTTTTCCATCGGGAAATCATTTTTGACTACCTCTGCCCTAGGAAAGGTGCACCCCTCCCGGTGTACTTGACTCTAAACAACTAGCACCAGCGTGGTGTATCTTCCACCTACCTTATGCGGGTGGCACGCGATTCGATTCCAATTTCACCACACCAGCAACCGCACCGCACAGATAGCGTGTACTGGCCTTTGACTTTAGATCTGAAGGTTGACAGAGGAAACCACTCGTATGAACTTATGTTAATCCTTCAGTACTCGAATCAAACTATCTATGAATCCCGCCTCTCAGTGCTTATAATGAGAGCAATATATGTTTGCTTTACTACAAATATGCATGCTGAAAGCTTTGGTTTGAAAACATGCAAATATTCCTTTGATCTTGTATTTGAAGTGACATTCAAGTTTTGCTGTCGTATAAATTAAGTTTTATTTTAAACGTGGTTCACAGACAGTCACAAATAAAGGGCGAGGAACATTAGCCTTTTTATAGGGTCAATCGTAACGGGTGATATTTTGGTCACGTTTGGTCACGTCGTCATCCACTTAACATGCAAAACTTTCAATTTTTTTCGCCCAGCTTAAATACATCACATACATACCCTGCCCCAGTGAAGGACAGCACGCTATGCCGTACATACTGCAACCAACTATAACCACCAGAGCGGTCATATTCATCACCGAAGGGCGGTCCATGTCAAATTAAATATTTTTCAAATTTCAGTTCGGTTCAGGTTAATTTGTTAACGACGTAATGTTCCTTTTTTTTTATTGGTGTCCAGTGGAAATTCTTCATGAACTTCCTTCGCCCCGGGGAAGGGCGAAGGGGGGTATGCCGGACTCCTACCGACTAAAACCACTGGAGCGGTCATCTTCGGCACCTAAGGGAGGCTCCAGGTCCTCGTATGATCACACTAGAGCCGCCCACTGGTGCCACGCCTATAGGCACATCTTGGAGAGGGTGACTGTAAAGCGGTCACCCCCCCGGGGGGATTGTAAAGGATCCTCCTAAGCGTCCCATGGCAGCGCGTGACCACATGCGTGCTACCGACGTACTGTTCCCACTAAAAGAACTGGTAATATATATTTTCTTGCATTAATGCAGACTTAACGGTCTACTGCACGGGGCAGTAACTCTATTTCTTTCTTTCTATACGAGTCTATAAATAAATATATAATAATAAATAAGTAACAAATTTAGTATGGTCTTAGTTGCTTCGGGTTTGTGTGTTTGTACACGTAAGATCTATGCCTGTAAACTGTACCTTCGAAGCAGGAGAAATACTAGTGTGGGGCATCGTATAAAAAGAAGAGGGCCTGATTTTAATCCCAGCGCGCACCTCTGACTTTTCGGATTCATGTGCGATCAGAATTTGATTTTCACTTAAAGGTGAAGGAATCATCACGAGGAAACCTGCACACCTGAGAAGGCTCCAAATGTTCTCAAAGGTGTGTGTAGTCCGCAACCCCATGCTAGGCCAGCGTGGTGGACTATAGCTTAACCTTTCTCATCGTGCGAAAAGGCCCGTGCCCAGCAGTGGGACAGTAATGGGCTGATTATGTCATATGTATGTTACAAAAACTGCTTACAAATCCATTTTTTGCAGATCTCCTTGATACCCCACTTCCTGCTCAACAATAGAAATATTTACAACGTAGAGATAATCCTCCATATACTAGCTGGAATTTCATCGGGAGGTTTGTTCACTGTCTTGCCAATCTACGTCCGAGAAATCACCACCTTGCGGGGATTTAGCATATCCCTAATGGTGGTGATGACAACAACTGGGTACATGACAAAGATGTTAATGGTAGAAGTCAGGATATATTTGATGCTAGCTTTGGTGGCCATGCAGTTCCTGTCAATGTTGATGATGGTAGAAAGTCCAAGTTACTTGGTGATGCTGAAGAAATATCAGGTATGTTGGCAATATACATATTTCAAGGTTCTTGTAGGGTCTAGTCCAATATTTGAAAAAGATTTCCTTTTTAAAGAGGAATGTTTGTGGTCGACAAGATAAGCACGTCGTTTAGAGTAGGATAAGTAAGCCTGTCTTTGATGATGTTTGGAGAGGTAATGATGACGATACATGTCGTATTATGATGACAGACTAACGGTCAAAATTAATCTAAACCAAAATCATCAGATTTATAAATCTCATGAACTTGATTTATTTTTGTCTTTAGATCAGACTTTATATAAATACAGATAATCATCAATCCCAAATCCAAAGATTTTGGATTAGATTTATTATTAATTTCGGCCGTAAGGACCACACAGATGATCCAGTGGAGGGTTGCCAATATTATGAAGAAATTTTTATTTTTTTCTAACTTTACTAATAATAGTGACGTGGAATCTTCTAGTGGTTTCGTGTGGTTGCCGATAAATAAAAATCACATCGGTGTCATAAATGGCGACAAAGGGTCGATGTTAGCAGGTTAGGTAGAAGCTTCTTCCCGTAGACTAATAACAACGTATTGCGCTTACCAACATGTCTGCCAAGCGTGGTGAGTACAGCCAAATTCCCCTTATGTGATGACACAATTACTTTAACTAACTTTGTTCAGCATACATACTTTGGTTGATATGGTGATGATGACGAATGACATTTGCCAGGCAATCCAAACTCATTACGATGGTAATGACTGACTATCATTGATTTTGGCCTGGTAAACAGCATGGATGGCCCTACAGTGCCTACATTCATCGGGTATCAATGAAAAAATTTCTTACATACTTAAAATTAAATCTCTATCCACTAGGATTAAAAATGATGGGCGCGCAGATTGGGGAGTCTGCGTGCTCACACCAAGCAACCCCCGGAAGACGGTGGCGCGCACGTGGTCACGTACCGCCGTGTGCGCAGCACAGTGCAAAGCGAGGTTTGGGGGGATCCTTTACAATTCTCCCCGAGAAGTGCCTGGGGGCGACCTTTTTACAGTCGCCTTCCCTCCGCTAGAGAGGATGACCGCGTTACAGTCATCGCCTCCGTGATGTGCCTAAAGGCGTAGCACCAATGGGCGGCTCTAGTGTGATCTTACGAGGACCTGAAGCCCCCCTTTGGTGCAGAAAGATGACCGCTCAGTGGTTTTAGCCGGTAGGAGTCCAGCATACCCCTTCGCCCTTCCCCGGGATGAAGAAGGGTGAAGGGGAAGTAGATTATTACTAGAAGAAGATTTAGTACTACTGTTTCAAACTCCGTACAACGTTCTTAACTTTATTGCAATGTTTAGAACATAGCAAGGAAGAGAACTCCTGGAAACAATTCTTGTCACGTATCTAATCTGCTGCATCGCCAGCTCCGATACAGCTAAATCATTGGACATGTATTTACTGTTCTTGTTTCAATATTCCTGTTTGTCGAAATCGGATGATATATCTTGGGATAGCTTCTTTAAAATGATCCATGTGCTACGATTGAAATAGTTTAGTTAATACTTTTAATTGGGGATGTTACGGAGGTGTTTTTATCGGATTCGGAGGCGGAATCTGAGGTCGCATTATGACCTTCGCTCCGTTGAAGATAAATCGGAAGCGAAGGTAACAAAATCAAATGTAACTTTGTAGAGAACAAAATTGACTTCGAAATTAAGAATAAAACCTTTGGACAAAAAAAATACCGACTTCAAAATACTATACGATATTAAAACCGCTAAAAAGAAAGAAAAAACTTTATTCATGAAGTCGGGCGGGGCCAGGTATAAAATATAACTCGATGGTCTGCATGAACCATGGTTGGGGCATATCTGGCCCGATTTTTTTTGGTAAAAAGTTTTATTTGTTTCTTTTAAGAGTAAACAAATGTAAGAACTTTTTTTTCAATTTGGTATCTAACACGAAAAAATAAGTCTTAGAATCGAAACCATTAAAACATCATCTAGGTAAGCGCAGTCAAATTAAACCTGTTTATTGAAGCTGGTTAAAAAACTACAATCAAATGTAATGAAAAGTATGTGGGACCATTCGAAATCATTATACACCTACTAAAAAAAGAATAATCTAGGAGTAATCGGTGTACATAAAATAAAAATACGCATCGAATGCGAGGTTCTCAACCTCCTCCTTTTTGAAGTCGGTGAAAATAGAATAACATTAGGTTTGTAATCAAAAACCAACTGTTCTACAGACGGGTAGCAACTGCCCATCCCATAGGTTTGAATCCCTTTGTCACCTTTTACAATATCCACGGGAGGAGATGAAGTGGTGCTAAATTCTTAATCCGGACACCACACAGATATTGTTGAATTGTCATTAGTAATTACCATGTGTAATGACTAGATTTGGATTACCTGAGAATTGTCCAAACTTTCGATAGCATCATCATCATCATCATCATCATCATATGAGCCATTTATACGTCCACTACTGAATAAACCTCTTTATATATATCTCTTTTACACGGGCTTATATCCCCTGTAAGGGGGAACCCGGTCTTTTGATAGGCTTACGCGGGGACATGGGTCCAACACGCAGAGGCCCTTTAGAGAATTTTAATCTAAAATGTAATGGGACACTAACCGGGGCTCTCCATGGCTGCACTATAAAATGCAGTCTCGGATTGTCCCCGGAGGTGTAAAACTATTGTATGAAATGGAAACTACAAGTATAAGGTCTATTGCAATGGGTGCTAAATGGATTTAATATTAAGAAAAACGGAAAAAACGGCGTCTGCCTTTCAACCTATAATGTGAAATTCTGTGGCAGACGGTGACTTGCCACTCACAAGATGGGCCCCCTAAATGGCCACCACTGCAAGCGACAAGGAGCAACACCGGTGTGAGCGGCTAGGGGTGTAGAGAGGTGCGGCACCGGTTTCACCATCACGCGTCTCGAAGACTCGGAGCGGGTTTCCCCGTTATTACGCCATTAGACACTTCCACCCCCGAGCATATAGCTCTGGCGGCCCCCTCTGATCGGCCAACTAAGGCAAGCCTGAGTTGAAAATCCTACGGGCACTCATGGGGTACTACCCCAACCAACCAATAAAGGCAAGCGGAGACGAGGCCTTGACCGACTCTCTGGAGCATTCGGGTACGCAGTGTCGCCACTCACATTCATCTCGCCACAAACTGCCCTGCGTTCTGTAAGCTACTTAATATACTTTTTTTTTTCTTATGATATACTTTTTTTTTATATCAGAAGGTAGGAAGAAATCAAGCAGCTACTTTAATCTACCCTCCAGGATTACCTTATCCCATGGTGAGATAACGTTTGCCCAGAGGGGTTAAAAGTTAAGTTAAACCATAATTATTATTAGCTATCATAACTATAACTGACTATTTAAATGTAATAAGTGTAATAATCATTATTTAATGTTGACATGTACTAATTCTATTTGTATCCCTTATTATTGTGTGCCCAAAGGTCAAGAACATCTGTACCTATGATCCACAATAAAGAATTTAAATTGAACAAAGGCCTCACTTATAAATTTCCACAATTGTGTAATATTGGGGGGAGCCTGCCAATACTCACCACACTTGGCAGGCGGGTTGGTGAGCGCAGTATGACAGTTCCACAGATGGGACGCTGCTGAGAGAGACCACTACTACCAGTATTGATAGTACCGAATAATAGTATATTATAATTTAGGATAAACACGATAACTGACTTTAATCGGTCACTAATTTAGTTCCGACAACTGCCGCCTCAACACTCACGTCTTCGGTCTAAGCCAAACCGTCATGCATTGGCATGTGTTCCGTATGTTCTAATGTTTTTCTTCGTCTTACTTAGACTATAGGATATGCATAGAATTTTGGATAAAGCAACATTTTAATCGGTACTTTTGAGGTAATTATTGAAGATTCCGTGTGGTGTCCGCATTAAGAATTCCGTGTGGTGTCCGGATTAAGAATATAGCACCACTCCATCTCCTCCCGTGGATGTCGTAAAAGATGACTAAGGGAATCTAAGCCAGAGGCATGGACAGCAGCGTCCCTTCTGTGAAACGGTAGCCATACTGCGCTCTCCAACCCGCCTGCCAAGCGTGGTGAGTATTGGCAAATACCCCCCAAAGTGATGACACAGTTGTGAAAATCTATGGGGGAGACCTTTGTTCAGCAGTGGACGTATAAATGGCCGATATGCTGAAGAAAAAGGTTCATAATAATCCAAGCTGTTTAACCGAAACTTCGCAAAACCAAATGTACATTTTACTTATGACGCAATGATATTATACCATAGATATGTTACGTCCATATTAAAAAGCGCGCAAAATACAGTCTCGCTTGCACAACCATATCGTGAGAAAGAAGATAAAAAAATACAAGAGTAAAAGAGATAGCTATCAAGGCAAACAGATTGCGCGTTGCTACAATTGGGGGAGTTTTGGTTCTTACTTTTGGCGCGTATGTAACATATCTACCTCTTTTAAATATATAATATTATTTATTGTTATGACGAGTATTTATGATCGTACTTATGATCACAAAAATCTCAAATTCGAATTTTCGAAAACATTAATCATTTATTCATCATTTCGGCCGAATAAAATCCACTGCTGGACACAAGCCTCCTCCAAAGAGCGCCATAACAACCTGTGTGGGAGTGTAGTGTGCTTATTGGGGGTTTTGCCATAATCACCACGCTTGGCAGTCAGGTTGGCAATCGCAGTTAAGTTGTTAATGAACTCAAAGGACGCTGCTACCCATCCGGAGCTAATCCCATAGTCGCCTTTGTCAATAAAGGAATGAGATCAATAGGTGCTATTTGCCGGCAAGGCACCGATTAACCTGCAACATAAATTCCTTTGTTGACTGTTGACTTAAAACACTATTTATACGCTGTCCAAACATATCCATCAACAAATACACAACACGTGCTCTACTTTTTCTTGCCCTGATTTCAGTTGGGGTTGGTGTAATATGTTGGTCATATTATAAAGGTTTTGGTTTTGGCAAAAGAGTTTTAGGTACATTCGGATGACCTGCCTGACACCAAACCTCCTTGGGTATGCTGGCGTTGGTGTTTAAAGTGCTTTATGGTACTAGTTTCCCAATTAACTTAGTCACCTTCTACGAGACCATGGGGTGAGGTAGCCCTATTCGTCACCGGAGCTACGCAATACAACACAGACTATTTAATAAAATCTGAACAAACCATTTACACATCAATCAACCCTTTTACAGAACGCACGAAGAAATCTATCAAAGCTTACACTATTGGCGGAAGATGATCCAAATATATCAAAAGAAATATCCAATCTCAAAGATGAAAGCGAAAAAGCAAAATCGAATGGAAAACTCTCTGTTGGTACCGTCTGTGAGTTTGTTACTTATTCACATGTATAATGTAGTTCCTAAGAAATAATAGACCACCTCTCTCCACCTATGGGTATCGTAAAAGGCAATGAAGGGTTGATATCATGAGGATACTTGCAATGACTCAAGACGAGAGTCTTTAACCAGTGATGACATATGGGACAGAGACGTGGTTACTCACTGTGGGCCTCATAATAAAGCTCATGGTCACTCAGCAAGCTATTGAGAGAGCTGTGCTTGGTAATTCTCTACGAGATCGAATCAGAAATGGGGAGATCTGTAGAAGAACTAAAGATGCCGACATAGCTGAAAGGATTACATACAAATATGACATATAATAGATAGAAGAAGCGGTTACTCACTGTGAGCCTCATAATAAAGCTCAAGGTCACTCAGCGAGCTATTGAGAGAGCTGTGCTTGGTAATTCTCTGCGAGATCGAATCAGAAATGAGGAGATCTGTAGAGGAACTAAAGTTGCCGACATAGCTGAAAGGATTACATACAAATATGACATATAATAGATAGAAGATAATACAAACTGAAGTGGCAATGGGCGGAGCACATAGCTCGTAGAACTAATGGCCGTTGGATGATTTCTAACGAGGTGGATAGACGACCTAGTGAAGGTAGCTGGGAGTCACTGAACGAGGGCGGAATGTTACCGCTTGTTGTGGAAATCTGTAGGGGAGGCCTTTGTTCAGCAGTGAGCGTCCTTTGGCTGATATGATGATAAAGAAGATGGCCTGAGTTGAGAGTTAAGTTGAAGTGGTGCCTTATTCTCAATCCGGACACCAGACGGAACAGCTATCTATAGGTCATACAAATATTTGTTTCGTGTGGTAATCGAGCGTGCGACATGTAGCGCAGAAGACCTAGAAGAGACCTAGAGACCAGAAGTCTAGCCACGCTATCTAGAGTAATGAGATGCCTAAGAGTATGAAGCATGATAATAATGGTAATATGCCACATCATTGTCTTCATCATATCAGCCAAAGGACGTCTACTGCTGACTAAAGGCCTTACCACAGATTTTCATAATTATATCGTGATTTTGGGGGAATTTGCCTATACTCACCACGCTTGGCAGCCGGGTTGGTAAGCGCAATATGATCGCAGTTCCACAAGGGAAGCTGGTGCTCATCCCTCTGGCTTAGAGTCCCTTAGTTGATTTTTACGATATCCATATGAGGATGGAGTGCTGCTATATTTTTAATCCGGACACCACACAAAATATGCCTTTTTTAACTTTGCCCCACACTAGGATCTCTCCTGTATCGTGGGTGCATTTACAGACGTAAATTCCACATACAATACACCCAGCCCTGAAATAACTACCTGCAGACCATATAAATATTTGTTCCGAATCGGACCTACGACCCGAAGCGCAGCAGCCGACTGTATCAGCCACTGCACCAACCGTGCCGTCATATTTGACTTTTCATTGTGACGATCATTAAGAAGCTCTCATTCAGTTCTAGACATTTACTGACTGATGTGATGATGACGTAACTTCACGATAACTTTCAGGGCGCAACAAAGTCTGGCTCGACAGCATCAAAATTGGAATCGTACTTTACACACTAACAACAATATGTGGGAGCATCTTGTTCCTCGACCAACAGAAGACTTTAATGCAGCTGAAGGTGACGGCAGACCCTGAGCACTCGCTGGTTCTTGGTACTTTGATAGCTGGCAGTGCCTTTTGTTTGATCTGCGTCACGGTGGTAGACAGGAAGGTTAGTATGAATGTTGAGGATTTATTATGTTGTTATTATTATGACTCTTCGAATTAGAAGATGTGTTTTCCTTATAAATAGGTTTCTTTTTCCTTTTTTTTAAAACGTTGCACCCCATAATATACACCCAAACCGGGAACAACTACCTGCAGATCATACAAATATTTGTTCCGTGCGGGAATCTGCGTGCCCGGAGTGCAGCAGCCGACTGTATCAACCACTCCACCAGCCGTGCCGTCGTTGTTTATTCACATCACCTATGGTGATGATGGTGCTGTGGATTTTTGTCTTTCAACCTACAATTGTTCGTGATGCCTTTTTTTTATTGATGTCCAGTGGAAATTCTACATGGAACTTCCTTCACCCCGGAAAGGGCGAAGGCGTATGTAAACCACTGGAGCGGTCATCTTCAGCACCGAAGGGGGGCTGCAGGTCCTCGTAAGATCACACTAGAGCCGCCCACTGGTGCCACGCCTATTGGCACATCTCGGAGAGGATGACTGTAAAGCGGTCACCCCCTCTAGCGGAGGAAAGGCGACTGTAAAAAGGTCGCCCCCCTGGCACT
The DNA here is from genome assembly GCA_947459985.1 of Diloba caeruleocephala. Classification (NCBI taxonomy): domain Eukaryota; kingdom Metazoa; phylum Arthropoda; class Insecta; order Lepidoptera; family Noctuidae; genus Diloba; species Diloba caeruleocephala. The sequence continues at coordinate 3,837,748 of OX381627.1, read as the reverse complement.
TCTCGGGGAGGATTGTAAAGGATCCCCCCAAGCCCCGCTTTGTGCTGTGCTGCGCATACGGCGGCACGTAACCACGTACGCGCCACCGTCTTCCCGGGGGTCGCTCGGTGTGAGCACGCAGACTCCCCAATCTGCGTGCCGTGACCCCCCCCCCCCCCCCCGAGCACTAAGCTAGGCCTGTCCTGCGGAACCAACAACTTCCCAATATCTGAGTCGACAAGAGATGCTTGTTAAATTTATTTTGGAAACCTTTGGCTCACCTTCGAATTTCTTCTATATCGTGGGCACAGTTTACAGATATAAATTTCAGAAGCAACTAAACCTGTACACCATTAAATTAGTATTCCATCTGAAAACAGACCCCGTGATCCGTGACACAGAAAACTACTCGCTCAGCCACTGCGCAAATTACAAATCAACAATACTAATGACTGCTCGTATATACTTATTCACAGCATCTTCTCACGCTAAGCTACGTCATCATGGCTCTATCAACGGGGTTGTTAGCAGTGTACACGCAAGCTGATCTGACTGTGACGTCACTAAGATGGCTGCCTGTCACCGCGCTGGGTGTTCTTGTGTTTGGCTATGGTGTAGAATGGGGTCTGCCTACTGTTGTCTTGGTTGAAATATTGAACCTTGAGGTAAGAATAAATATTATTTTATGTTCTTTCAACGAGATCAATATATGCATTCCCTAACTGAATATTTCCTTGATTATATCACACTAGATTCAGGGGTGGATTGAGGCTCGTAGGGTAAAGAAAGATCTTGGCACAGTTGTACAAAATACTGGTATTTCAAATAACAAAGTGGTAGGTGTAGCTAAAAAACATACCATCTTTGTACAGATAATCATTTTATTGAATATCCATGATTTTCCTAAAGCGTGGAGTTGTTTTTATATTGCAGTATGAGAGCACTGAAGATGCTCTGCCTTCAAGTTGTGAAGTGAATCTGGTAACCATTTCTATGAGCCTTTTTAATTTTTCGACATTTATAGTACAAACTCTGGATACTGTAATGAGCTGATTATGTTGGCTGGCGTGTTGGTGAGCACAGTATAGCTGCTGTTCCACAGAAAGGGACACTGCTGCTCATCCCTCCAGTTTAGAGTCCCTTAGTCGCCTTTTACAACTCCGCACAAGGAGAAGGAATGGTCCTATATTCTACACACCACACGAGTCTATCCTCGATTTTGCTCCTCTACCCCCAGATTTAGGCCCATATTCTAGAACCTTACTCAAGCATCATTTCAACTCTGATTCCTGAGCATTGCTTGAACATACCATCCTTACATGAGCACGGATCTTGTTCTAGAACGTTAGTCAAACTTAACTCCCTGTTCGTTCATTGAATTATTTTTCTTCGTCCAATTCGTTCCACTACACATGTAATTAAAAAAGAAACAATAGTTAACATACTTAACTAGTTTATGTTATGTATATAAAAATGCTTTAAATCTATTAGAAGCTATTTAATTATCGAAATAAGCTTTAATTCACAATAACATTATTTTACAAAAAAAGAAACTTCTTTCCTGCTTCTTACAGTTCTCCCCAGTAATGCGATGGCCTGTTTTCAACCAGGAACTATAATAGTTTATTGGCAGACGTCCACCGCAGTACACGGGCGAGCACAAAGATCGATAACATCCCATATGACAATTTAAATTGAAGTCGTACAAAGTAAATGTAACTGAATTGTAGAAAATTGTTGCTGGAAGGTATTCAGTTACTCGTAGTATCTCGAAAATGTCTCGAGTATTGAACATTTGTGTAGCGTTCTAAAACTCAAAGAAATTGTACGTATGCGTCAGTAAATTGTCTATTTGTTCGTAAAAGTTAAAGGTAAATAAAGAAGAAAGAAATAATAAATTGTTCTGATTTAGGTATTATATCGATTTTATAGCTTTACGATGGCAATGATGGCGATTCGAAAGGCATGTCCACATTATTATTCCATAGAAATAAACGTTACGTTAACGTAAATAAGTACCTGATTATCCGATCAATGTTAATGACACAATAATGCAATGTCCTGTTCCATGACATAATCTACTTCTCTATCAAATTTCACTTGACTTTGTTCAGCCCGCTAAGCTTGATTGAAAGGCAAATTATCACATTTAATATATTAAATAGATGACTTAAGGCCAATATCACCGTTCACATTTGTTCGCGCCTACAAGTTTTATCAGCGCAACTTGTTGTTAGTGTCATTGTGATGTCCTACAAATCACTGCCAGGAATCCAATATTATGTGATATTTTCTGTCACCCACATAATTTTATAATTTCTCTTGTCATTACAACCATCGAAGAAAACACATTGTTAACGTTGTAATTAAGTTATAATATTGAAATATAGCATAAAACCAAGGTTTGGGGGTTTCATTTTGTCCAGTAAGAGACATAAATTGGCGACCGTGACAGCACATCTTGCAAACAGAAAATTTATAATCGAGACATACGCAGTCCTAAATACTTGATGGAAGCAGCTGCTAACCATATACTGTGGAACTGAGGAATATTCTGGAGTCAAGCCATTGCAGCCCACTGTTGGATTACGATCTATAAACCAATAGCAACCTGGCCAATGCAGCTAAGTGACCATCCCTTGTCATTCCCTTTCTATTAGTTCTGTTCATCCTAATCCTCCTTGTGATCATTAAACCCTTCTAATGCTACAAGTGCTTATTTCAATATGTTAGTTACATTCCCAATCAAAACTAATAGTGATTTTTCTATAATACGTTGAAAGGCACCTACTTGTTTCAAACAGAGGGTGACCTACTTTTAATTTTATTAAATTTATTTTACTAGGTTTCAATTACGACAATATAATAGGTACAAATATATATAATATCTTCAATATAAGTAATTACCTACCTATATTCCACTAAAAGTAGGCTAAATTAAGCATATTTTTTGCAAATCATTAACATTTTTTGCTGAATATTCCAGGCTTACATTTCATACCTATAATTCGCTATTGCGGCATCTTACAATCGAGCCCTAACTGCAGACTACATAGTGGAGTTCAGCACCAGTACTTCTATACTTCGGATGACACCGGATGAGGGACGTAAGACAACAATTATCATTAATATTTACATGGTTTCTCGCCCCATAAATCCTTGTTACTAGACTGCATACATATAATTGTTGTAATATTGTAACAACTTGTTTTATACAAATTACTCTAATCCCAAGCTTGTCTAACTTTATTTTATTTTTATTACAACATGGGTAGGGACAAGGATTGTGGAGGTGAAAGCAGTGTAAAGGAGAAACAAGAATTGCAAGAACTTATTGTTAAGCGTAGTTCAATTAAAGGCCGGATTACTAAGTTTAAGAATTATTTAATGAGCTTATCAAAGGAATCTTTAACTCCTATCGAAGCTGCGGAGTTGACACTTAAACTTAGTAGATTTGAGTCACTTTCAAGTAGGTTCGAAGACTTGCAAAATCAGATTGAATTATTAAATTCTAGTAATATGTCCGACGAGATTGATGAAAGGGACGATATTGAGCAGTTATTCATTTCAAACATTGCTAGTGCTCAGAGTTTGATCCAACGTCATCAGCCTAGTATTCGTAGTGATGAATCTGGTAATTTGCTCAATATAACATGCGCTCATTCACATCCTGAAAATCACGATATAGGGTTCAAACTACCACAGATACAGATTGCCAAATTTAGTGGCACATACTTCCGCTGGCTCGAGTTCCGTGATACCTTTTTGTCTGTCATACACAACAATGATCGCATTGCATCAATTCATAAGTTCCATTACCTTATATCATATTTAGAGGGTGATGCAGCGCGAGTCATAAGCAACTTAGAGGTATCTAGTTCCAATTACAAAAATGCATGGAGCTTACTGTGCGACAGATATGACAACAAGCGACAATTAATTAACCATCATTTAAATTCTTTGTTAAACATACAACAAATTTCTCGCGAATCAGACAAATCACTTCGGTTTTTGGTAGATCATGTTACTAAAAACTTAAGGGCGTTGTCTAGCCTGGACCAACCCACTGATAAGTGGGACATTATATTAATACACATATTGAGTTCTAAATTAGATAACCGCACTCTTGCTAAGTGGGAGGAGTGGCGTGGCACTTTGGATGATATTCCTAATTTACAGCAATTTAATAAATTTTTAATCGATCGATCAGATGTACTTGAATCTTTAAACCATTCCTCATTAAACAATTCTCATAAGACTTCAGGGTCTCCAACATATAAGGGAGCCCATACTAAAAACGAACGTCCACAAACTAAATCTTTTGCGAGTCATTCTGCTATTCAAAATAAACCTATTTCTTATTCATCTTGTGTAGTTTGTCAGGGTGACCATAGAATTTATGATTGTTCCATTTTTAAGTCCAAGAGTGTGCAAGAACGTATAGAAGAAGCTAAAAGGTTGAAGTTATGTTCAAATTGTTTAAGGTATGGACATATGGCTCGACAATGTCATCTAGGACCCTGTCGCGAGTGCAAGCAGAGGCATAACTCACTTTTACATATTCCAACGCCAGTAGAAAATTCTACCATTGCTACTGCATTGTCCTCAGCAGACACCATAGCAAATTTTTCTACGCAAACTTCAAAACATATTCTGTTGTCTACTGCATTGATTGAGGTATGTAACCCTACTACCAATAAAATTGAAAGAGTGCGAGCTTTGTTAGACTGTGGAAGTCAATCATCTTTTATCACGCAGTCTCTTAAGAACAAGTTATCTTTACCGAGTAATTCATTGACTAATTTTATAAACATTGTTGGTATTGGCAATAATTCTAATAATAAGGTCACAGAGAGTTGTGTGGCGCAATTGAAATCTCTTTGTAAGCCGTTCAACGTCACATCAACTTTCCTAATATTATCAGAACTAACAGGTGACCTTCCTAAAGTTACATTAAATATTCAACAACTTCATATACCTAATGAGATACATCTTGCTGATCCTAGTTTTTATCATTCCTCCGCTATTGAGGTACTCATCGGAGCAGATTTGTTTTGGGAAGTTCTTGGCTGCGAACAACGATCGTTAGGCCCTAATAATCCTACTTTAAGAAGTTCTCAATTCGGTTGGCTTATCTCAGGTCCAATGAATATAAATGTTTTAAACAACACCTCTAGTGTTCAATGTAATCATTCAGTTACTTTAAATAAACTAACTGACTATAATTTCAACCTATAATTAACTAAGTTCTGGGAGCTTGAGGAAACACCACTTAAATCACCCTTAAGTCAAGACGAAAGGTTGTGCGAAAAACATTATTTAACTAACACTATTCGATTAGATACGGGCAGATTTTGTGTTCGCTTACCTCTTACAGATTCACCTAATTGTCTTGGTGAATCCTATTCAGTGGCAAAAAAGCGATTTTTGAGTTTGGAAAAAAGATTTAAAAAACATCCTCATATTAAACTGCAATATGTTAACTTTATACGAGAATATGCAGACTTAGGCCATCTGTCGCAGTCCGCTATTATAAAGCCACATATGTCATATTTCTTGAGTCATCACGCGGTTTTTAAAGATAGTAGTGAATCTACGAAAATAAGAGTTGTTTTTGACGGTTCAGCGCCTACTTCGTCTGGGTTATCAGTCAACGACATTCTTATGACAGGCCAAAATTTGCAAGACTCACTTTTCTCTATTCTAGTACGAGCTAGGCAGCACAAGTACCTCCTAACAGGTGATATTGAAAAGTTTTACCGCGAAGTCCAAATTAGTGAGGAGGATCGTAACCTTCAACTTATATTATGGAGAGAAGACGAGTCTCTACCTCTCAACACGTTGACGCTTAATACTGTGACTTACGGCATGGCAAGTTCCAGTTATTTGAGTACACGCTGTCTATGGCAACTTGGCGAAGAATGCCCTGATGAAACCATCAAAAATATTATTCAGCACGACTTCTATGTAGATGATCTTATAACTAGTTGTAACAATAAGCAGAGATTAAAAGATATTCTAGAAGGCGTTACCGCAGCTCTTAAGCTGGGTTGCTTTCATTTAAGAAAACTTAAAACTAATGCACCTATTTTTGATTCATCTTATTTAAATTCAAATGAAGAATTAGCCCTTAGTCATCCAGTACCCTAGGTCTAGGTTGGGAACCATCTACAGATACATTGCATTTTCCAATTCAATTCTCACTAAAATTCAATAATAATCACCCGACTAAGCGTTCTATACTATCGAGTGTGTTCAAAATTTTTGATCCATTGGGTTTATTAAGTCCTTGTGTGATACAAATTATACAACAGCTTTGGATAGAAAAACTAGGTTGGGATGATCCAGTTCCCAAGAATATTATCAAGACTTGGCATAAGTTTACTGATACGTTGCCTGCTCTTCATACAATAAAAATTCCAAGACATGTACTTTGTGATGAGCCAGTGTCTATAGAGCTTCATTCTTTCTGTGACGCATCCCAGAGTGCATATGGTGCATGCATCTATATGCGATCAATAAATTCTAATGATCAAGTTACTGTAAAATTGTTGTGTTCTAAATCTAAGGTTGCACCTACTAAAGCCGTTACGATCCCACGCTTAGAGCTATGTGCTGTTCTGTTAGCTGCTAGACTGTGCAAGGCTGTGAGGGATTCCTTGCAATATAAAGTTACATATGAAATTCATTGGAGTGATTCTAGTATTGTGTTGGCATGGCTACACTCAAGTTTTAAAAATTTATAAACCTTTGTTGCAAATAGAATTTCTGAAATATGTGACTTGACAGACTTGCATTCATGGCGTCATGTTCCTACGTCAATTAACCCAGCTGACCTTATATCTCGGGGAATCAGCCCAAATCAAATAAAAGACAATATGTTGTGGTGGTCAGGTCCAGAATATTTATTGCAGTCTGAAGACACTTGGCCTACTTTAAGTAATAATAACCTTAATTTTGACGATTTACCTGAAATCAAAATTAATTTTACTAGTGTTAATTTAAGTACAACAACAGAATCATTTATAAACTTTCAAAATTATTCTAGCTTCAGTAAATTAAAACGATCATTCGCTTATATGTTACGATTTATAAATAATTTAGGATCTAATAAAATAACTACATTTAAAGGTCCTTTAAAAACGCACGAATTGAATGATGCATTTCTGCATTTGTGTCGTTTAGCACAGATGCAGTCGTTTTCACACGAGTATGAAATACTTGCAAGAGGCCAGTCATTATCTTCTAAATCAAAGCTTTTACCTTTGACACCTTTCTTTAATAACGATAAATTAATCCGAGTAGGCGGCCGTATCGATTCATCTGATTTTAGTTATGATAAGAAACACCCTATTTTATTAATTGCATGTCATCATTTTACAAAATTAATCTTTCAATATGAACATAAGCGTAATTTGCATGCTGGGCCACAGTTATTGCTTGGTATAGTGCGAGACTACATCTGGCCAATCAATGGTAGGCATCTTGCTAGACAAACCGTTCGTAACTGTGTTAAGTGCCGAAGATTACAGGGAAAAAATATAGAGCCTATCATGGGTAATTTACCTTCGCAAAGGGTCACGCCAATTTTACCATTTACTACTGTCGCCATAGATTTTGCCGGTCCCTTTCTCATACTAAATAGAAAGGGTCGCGGTTCAAAGCTAGTTAAAGGCTATCTTTGTCTTTTTGTTTGTTTAAGATACAAATGCTTACACCTCGAAGCTGTAAGTGATCTAACAAAGGACGCGTTCATTCTTACTTTTCGTCGGTTTGTGTCTCGTCGCGGAAAGCCAGCGGAGGTATTTTGCGATAGTGGACGCAATTTTGTGTCAGGTGCTAAAGAGCTAAATGATTTCTTTAAGGCTAATGCGGATTCTTTATCTGATTTTGCAAGTGGGGAAGGGATCAATTTCATATTTTCGCCGTCCTACGCCCCTCATTTCGGTGGAATCTGGGAGGCTGGTGTAAAATCAGCAAAGTACCATATTAAACGGGTGATGGGTAATTCTCATCTGACATTTGAAGAACTATCCACTCTTTTCGCACATGTAGAAGCTATTCTTAATAGTCGCCCGCTATGTCCTTTCTCATCCTCACCAGACGACCTTCTTTGTTTAACCCCTGGTCATTTTCTCATTGGTCGTGCACTCACCGCTCTTCCATCACCTGCTTTGGAGGATTGCAATTCAAACAATTTACAACGCTATGAGCGAATTCAACAAATTAATCAACACTTTTGGCGTCGATGGCAGCGTGAATATATCGCTGAATTACAACAACGTTGCAAATGGAGAACCAATTTGGGCAAGCTGAATATTGGTGACTTAGTTCTTTTAAAAGAAGACAATGCGCCACCCTTATGCTGGAGACTAGGACGCATTCAGAAATTGTTTCCTGGATCAGACGGAATATCACGTGTTGCTGATGTAACCACTCAACGAGGAGTTGTACGCCGACCTTTGGTTCGCCTCTGCCCTTTAACTACCCCAGAAGAGATGAAGGGTTAAAAGCTTGGCTTTCAACGGGCGGGAGGATGTTCGCGCCTACAAGTTTTATCAGCGCAACTTGTTGTTAGTGTCATTGTGATGTCCTACAAATCACTGCCAGGAATCCAATATAATATATGTGATATTTTCTGTCACCCACATAATTTTATAATTTCTCTTGTCATTACAACCATCGAAGAAAACACATTGTTAACGTTGTAATTAAGTTATAATATTGAAATATAGCATAAAACCAAGGTTTGGGGGTTTCATTTTGTCCAGTAAGAGACACATTACAAACCGAGTATAATAAAACTAAGTTTTGCATAACTGAGTCCAAATGTTGAGTTTCATCTCGGTGAGTGTCAAATTGATTTCACAAGGTACATTTTGATCGCGTTCATAAAAATGTAGTTTAAATGCCATATAATGTAAATGTCGTCACAATCTCAGACAAAAACGCGATGCGTCTTGAATTGTATGCAAGTAACAGCGACCTACTGCGAGATAGTTTATGGGCCAGAGAGAGGCTATTTCTTTTGCTAGAAAGAATTACAGTTTCTGTAAGATAGCGGATAGTTGATAGTCAGCTAATATATATATATTTGAAACTGGTATGCTCGTATATTCGTCGAGATATAATCTGAAAAGCAAAGAGCATCGTTAACAATATTTTCTACGGATTGCTTAAAATTCATCATCATCACATTTGGCAAAAGCTAGTGCTGTCGCTCATAAACAAACGTAAAGCTCCGCAAAGTTTAGTCAATAACAATAATCGCAATCACAGCACTCTAAAGTCGTTTAAACGAGCTAAACGTCGAGAATAGAAAGAAAGGAGAAAGAAAAAGTTTTATTTTGGACTCGTACACAATGACAATGAAAACGTAATATTAATAGGGCGTTCAGATATTTAACTGGGTTCAGTTGATGTTAATATCCTTGTGGTGTCCGGATTAAGAATATAGCACCACTCACATCTCATCCCGTGGATGTCGTAAAAGGTGACTAAGGGAATCTAAACCAGAGGGATGGGCAGCAGCGTCCCTTCTGTGAAACGGTAGCCATACTGCGCTCACTAACCCGCCTGCCAAGCGTGGTGAGGATTGGCAAATGCCCCCCAAAATTGTTATACAGTTTTGGAAATCTATGGGGGAGGCCCTTGTTCAGCAGTGGACGCATATTCGACCTCTGATCTTAGTTTACCGCACAAACCGAGTATTAGTAACTGGGATGTTAGTGGACTGTAAACGCAAGTTTCATATGTAAAAATATATTAAAATTTAAGGAAACAAACAAGAAACCATTACAAGGAAAAAAGCTGAAGTGGAAGACGAAGCTGACAGACAAATGCTTTTTAAAACATTTGTCAAAAAATATAAAAATAAAATAAAACCTTAGCTGCCAGTAAAACTTTAGCTGCCAGTTCGCAACACTCTCCCCTCCCGTGGGAAGACTATACTAATTACAACATAATATAACATTTTGAAAGTAACAGAACTTAATAGGTAACATAGTAATAAAGTTTACATGCATAGGTAAGTAAATGAAAAGTATCATGCACATACATACAAAGTAAAAATAATAAAAACAATATTTTTTGCAATTAAAATAACTTATCTAATCATTAATTCCTACAGGCAACCGCACCAACTTCTTTGCCGGTCTTCGAAGTGTCCCTCCGGCAGTTACTACCTCTGCTACCCGCACCGAACCATCTTTTCCAGGGTATATAGCAGACACTCGTCCTTTGGGCCAAGTACCCCGAGGAAGGTTTCCATCTACAATTACTACAATGTCCCCTACCTCGAGATTTCGTTGGTTGGTTGGACTGGGCTGTTTAGGTATGAGTGTTGGCAGATATTCGCGAAGCCAGCGTTGCCAAAAATGGTCAGATAAACGGATGACTTTTTTCCAATTTGACCGGCCAACGAGATCTAGGTCAGTCAGTGAAATAGATGCCGGCGCTCCAGAGGACGAACCTAAAAGAAAATGGTTCGGCGTGAGTGTCTCCTCAGTAGAGTCGGTAGCTACATAAGTCAGTGGACGACTATTAATGAGTGCTTCTGCTTCTGCTAGGAGTGTCACCAACAGCTCATCTCGCGGCTTCTTCTCGTTAAGCGTTACTCTAAGAGCCACTTTAACAGACCTGACTAGCCTTTCCCAAGCACCTCCCATAAATGGTGCCGCTGGAGGAATGAAACGCCAAGCAATGCTAGAATTTGTAGCGAAGTCCTTAACTGGAGTATCATACAGCTGTCTTAGTTCTTTAACTGCACCGACAAAGGCGGTTCCATTATCGCTCCAAATTTCGGTTGGCGTGCCACGTCTAGCCGTGAAACGACGTAAAGCCATAACTGCAGAATCTGCTGAAAGGCTGTGTACCACTTCTAGGTGAATGGCTCTTGTGGTAAGGCATGTGAATAGGGCCACGTACCTCTTCTCAGACCGTCTTCCGACGCTTACTGCAACAGGTCCGAAATAATCTAAACCAGCGTAGGAAAAAGCGCGATGATGATGTGCCAGACGAGCTTGGGGAAGATTTCCAAACGGTGGATTACATACCATTGCTTTTCGGTTTTTGCAGTATTGGCAGTCATGAGTAACCTTTCTAATTACGCTCCTTAAACGAAATATGAAGAATTTCTGACGCATTTCGTTCAATACTGTTTCATTATTTGCATGAGCTGCCTTCTTGTGATAATGGGTTATAAGTAGATGTGTAACTCGGTGATTTCCATCTAGCACTATGGGTGTTTTTACTATTTCTTCAACAGCTTGAATCGATCCAATACGTCCAACTAAACGCATAAGGCCGTCGTCATCCAAAAAAACTTGGCAATTCTTTAGCTTGGAGTCTCGAGAAAGTGGCTTTGTAGCATATAGACACCTTAATTCGTGTGTAAAGGATTCTAACTGCGTGGCCCGAAAGATGTGCAGCTGTGCAAGATGAAGATCTTCTGACGTTAAAGAGCTACTGAAGAAGGTGCGGGTGCAAGAGGAAGAAGAATTTAACCGAAAAGTAGTTATAAAACCCGGTAACCATTCTAAATTATTTATGTCTAATCTCTTTCTACGAATTGCTCGAAATCTTAAAATTCGTATGTATTTATGCGCCATTGCTGTAGAACGCACAAACTTTAACCAAGAGCTGAATCTACTGGCCTCTGCCACGAGACAGCTTTTACTTAAAGTTTCATTATAAAAAATACTAGCCGAATTGAAATATTTTGTTGCTTGTTTTAACTCGTCGATAGGGAATGGCTTAGCGAGATCTATCTCTTTTGGCCATTCGTTTGGAGAAGAACGAAGAAATTTTGGACCTTGAAACCATCTGTCGCTGTAGGATAAACTTCCTGACCCGAATCGAGTAGCAATGTCAGCGACGTTTGATAAGGTCGGAACCCAATGCCACTCGTCGGGTGAAGAAATTTCACTAATCTCTCCAACCCTGTGAGCGACATATGGCTTGAAATTTCGCGCGTCGTTGCGTAACCAAGCGAGTACGTTTCTGGAATCGCACCAGAAGTAGCGCTGATGAGGTTTATGGGTTACCGCACAACATACTGTAGCTGCAAGACGCGCTGCGATTAAAGCTCCTTGCAGCTCCAATCGTGGAATAGAAACGGGTTTGAGGGGAGCTACACGAGCCTTGCTACATATCAAAGAAATCTGAACTTCGCCACTAGGGAAAACAAAGCGCCAATATGCAACAGCCGCAAATGCATGCTGACTTGCATCACAAAACACATGTAGCTCCCGCTTTACGTCAGATGAATATGTTTGGAAATACCAACGCGGAATTTTTAGTGAAACTACAGAAGAAATATCTGCAAACCACTGCTTCCACTTAGCATTATCCTCTTTAGAAACCTCCTCATCCCAATTCAGACCCGTTCGCCACGCTTCCTGAAATAGCATACGACCTCTTATGGTCAATGGTGATAATATACCTAAGGGGTCAAAAACACGCATAAGCTGTGATAAAACTGTTCGTTTAGTGAGTTTTTGCGGAATAGGACAAGAAGAACTAATATTGAAACCTATCATATCAGTAAGAGGGTGCCAAATTAAACCTAAAGTTCGAACGCTACCAGAGAAATTCCCCAAGCCAATCTCAGACCCCTGTGCCAAACGCAGGTGAGGGGCCAAAAGCTCCAATGCTGCGGCGGCGTTAGACACCTAGGCTCGCATTTCAAAACCTGCTTGCTGATGGACATGAACGATTTCACGAGCAATCTTTGCTGCAGCTTCGACACTGTCTAGGCTACCCAGATAGTCGTCCATATAATGGTTATTTAAAATAGCTTGCACTGCTTCAGGATACTGACTTTGGTATTCTAGTGCATTTTTATTTTTAATATATAGTGCAGTGAACGGACTCGAGCCTGCACCGAAAATCATGGATGACATTCGGTACGTCGTTACAGGAGACTCTGGAGACTTACGCCACAGAAAACGTTGGGCATCCCTATCTTCCATCCTAATTTTTATTTGAGGAAACATTTCCCGAATATCAGCAGAAAGGGCAACCCTCCCCTCCCGGAATCTTATTAATATGTCAAAAAGGGATACAAGTAAGTCTGGACCAGGTAATAACATTGAGTTCAAACTAACTCCGTCGCACTTGGCTGCCGCATCATGAACAACCCTTAGTTTCCCTGGCTTGTTGGGATTCATCACACCGAAGTGTGGCAAATACCACGTAACATGTTTTCCTGCTATTGAGGGGCACGTTTCGGCATAACCCTTGTCGATTGTAGCTTGAACATTACATCTGTATTGTTCCGCGTATTTGGGATCTTTAGAAAACTTCTTCTCTAAAGTTGTCAACCTATTCCTGGCTAATTTGTAACTAGACTTTGGAAACTCCATGGCATCAGCTTGCCACAGTAAACCTACTTCATAATGGCCATTTGGAAGACGACGGGTAGTATGATCCAAAATACCCATAGCGCGATCGACATCAGCCGAATGAAGCTCCCTTTTAGTAATACCAATAGAGTCTAGTTTGTAGTATTCGTTAATCATGGAGTCAATTTCATCAAGCTTAGAGCTAACACAATGGTTCACGAACTGAACTACATTGGTCTTACTATGAGCAAATCCAAAGATTACCCAACCAATTGCAGTACGACAAGCGACGGGTTGCGAGCGTGAACCCTTTCGAATTTCTTTCGGAACAGAAAGATGCCAGTTATCTATACCAATGAGAAGCATTGGTTTGGCATTTTCGTACGAAACTAAATCATACAGATCAGATAGATGAGAAAATTGTTTTAATTCCTGCACGGAAATAGACTGTAGCGGGCCTAAATTAAGATCTTTAATAGATCGAGCTTTTTGTACACGGTATGTTTCATTACACTGTCGACCTCTTATTTCAAAATCAACGAATTGTATCGGAGAATTTTTGGACAAGCCATTAATGCAATCCATGTGTAACAATGCATTAGGGCCACGCGCGCCTATCTTTTCTGAAATTTTAGAATCAATAAAGGTTCCTGTGGAGCCATCATCCAGTAATGCAAACGTGTCTACGCTTCCCAACGGGCCACTGACTGTTACGGCAATGATTTTAAGTAAAGGCCTCAGCGGCCATGAATGCGAGTTAGAAGACGAAGACATGTGTGCAACTACTTCTTGACCTTCCTCGGATGCCAAAGTTGAGGGAGGAAGCTCGGATAAATTCGAATGAGTGTCTAAAATGTTATTAGTATGCGACAACTCAATGTGGAGCAATTTATGATGCTTCTTGTTGCAATCATGTTCTGTGCATATATTTTTAGGTTTACAAAACCTATACGAGTGGTTCCCTTTTTTTAAACATTTATGACAAACCTTCGATTCTTTTGCCCAACACCATCTATCATTCACTTTGAGATCTAAAAACACAGGACAAGAATCAATTATGTGTTTTGTAGACGCACAGTATTTACACTCATCTAAAATCGAAGTTTTATCACTAGATGTTGCTTTCCGTTTTTTGAAAGAGGTTTTAATCAACGAAATATTATTAGAACTGGTGGTTGTGTGGACTTTGTCTTTACCTCTGACATAAGTTTGACTGTCGGTGTCAACGATAAAGCCGAACCGATTCCTAACCTCGGCTTCATGATCTAAAAAGCATGATAATAAGTCCAGCTTAAAACCGGAATTAGCCCTATCAAAGGCAAAATGAGCCCATCGAGTTCGCAATGCGGGAGTTATTTTCCCAATGATAGCATTGGAAAGCTCGGGTGAGGACAAATACTCAACCTTGTTAAGGAGTTTAACAGTCTCTACACAATTTCTAACTTTGCAAGCAAAATCAATCAGCTCCATAGATGACTCTGCACTGCTAATCTTGGGAAGGGACTTTATTCTAGACACTTCCTGTAGTATGATGCTATCAACCTGCCCGAACCTTTGATGCAGAGCACCGATAACCTGGTCTGGATCTTGAGCAGCAACTAAAAGCACTGCTACAGCTTCGCGGGCCACACCGCGTAAAGCTGCGCTTAGCCTCACCAGGTTTTCGGAGGCGGAGAAGAAAGACTTGGTGTCATCGTACAACCGCTTAAAGATGAGCCATTCGGAAACCTTACCATCAAAAAAAGGCAAATTAATTTGACTCACCCTTTGGTTCTTCTTTGATAGACCCACAATCGCACAGGCCAGGTCTTGTATGTCATTGTTTTGTATAGGTTTAAACTTGGATTCTTTATTGTTGTGACAATTATTATCGTGTGGTGTGCCTAATGTACATGTATGTAAAGTAGCTTTAGGCTTCTGACGATCCGCACTCTGCACGTCCAGGAAGCCGCTAGGCAATTTAGCCGAGGCGGACGGGCAAAGCGAAGCTGTGGGCATTGGCACACACGTTGGCACCGACACGAACGCCGTAGCGGTCATTTCGGCAGGGAAGCCAACGGTTGCACCCACAGAACGGGTCCTTTCAACAGATACCTGCGAAGCACATTTAGCATTTAAAGAAACCACATTACTGTCTAACCAGTTTTGTACCTCTCGACTTCTTTGAGAAGTAACTGAACTTCGATGACTGGAACAGTATGACGTGCGACTCCCTCGCACACCTTCATTCCCAGCCTCAATTGCGGCTAATTTTGCCTGCAGTTCGAGATCAGCTACATGTTTTTCTCTCTCAGCTGCCTGTCGGTCTCTTTCGGCTGCCTGTTGGTCTCTTTCGGCTGCCTGTTGGTCTCTTTCGGCTGCCTGGTCCGCAAGGCGACGCGCGTATTCCGCCTGCAGGGCGATCATTCGCACCGTCTTTGATGAAGACGACGTATGGTGCGAAGTTGTAGACACACGTGAAATAGTATGCATATTACCTACACTACCTTGGGACGGACCTTGATCCTCACTTACAGCTTTTGAATTTTTAGGACGCTCCTGAGCAATACCTGAAGCACTCGATTCATTGTCCTTGGATGCACTGATTTGGGCTCTTGTTCGCACCATTTTAAATCTTAACAATTTTGAATTTTATTATACTAATTTAGAGACGGCAAGAATGGACCAAAAATATTAGTAACTGGGATGTTAGTGGACTGTAAACGCAAGTTTCATATGTAAAAATATATTAAAATTTAAGGAAACAAACAAGAAACCATTACAAGGAAAAAAGCTGAAGTGGAAGACGAAGCTGACAGACAAATGCTTTTTAAAACATTTGTCAAAAAATATAAAAATAAAATAAAACCTTAGCTGCCAGTAAAACTTTAGCTGCCAGTTCGCAACACCGAGTTTATCTTGAACTAATCGCGCAATGGTGAAACCAGCCCTAAATTGTTTTCTTTTTTCAGATCCGAGCAACAATAGTAGGTGCTATATACGCATACTCGCAAGTAATAAAATTACTTCACGTACACACGTTCAAATACATAGAAGATTACGTCGGAGTTTATACTACATTCTATATATTTGCATGTATAAACTTGTTTGGTGTAGTGTATACGTTATTCGCTGTTCCAAATGTGAGAAATAGAAGTGTGAAACAAATTGAGAGACAATTAAAGAGGCCCGCTTTACCAGCGTGAATATATAGATTAATTACTTTATGTAGTTTTATTTGACTTAGCCCTTTTTTATTGGTGTCCGGTGCAAATTCTACATGAACTTCCTTCCTTGTTGGTTTTAAAGCATTAAGTAATAGGAATGGAATGCTCATATTCATGTTCGACAAAAAAAAAACGTATTGCGAGTCACGTAACAGGGATAGGTACCTTTTTTTTTATTGATGTCCAGTGGAAATTCTACATAGAACTTCCTTCACCCCGGAGGAAGGGCGAAGGGGTATGCCGGACTCCTACCGACTAAAACCATGGAGCGGTCATTTTCGGCATCTAAGGGAGGCTCCAGGTCCTCGTATGATCACACGGGAGCCACCCACTGGTGCCACGCCTATAGGCTCATCTCGGAGAGGGTGACTGTAAAGCGGTCACCCCCCGGGGATTGCAAAGGATCCCCCAAAGCATCCCACGGCAGTGCTTGACCACATGTGTGCTACCGTCTTCTTTTAGGTCGCTCGGTGTGGGCACGCAGATTCCCCAATCTACGCACTCGCGAACCCAGAGGTCCCCCACCTTATAGTAATGGCAGGGGGTTTCAGGCGGTGGTTGTAACCCCGGCGCCGTCTCCTCTTTCCTCGAGTGGGATCGGCCCTCTCCCGATCCCGCTCTGCGGTCTCCTTCTGGAGCATGACGCTCTCACAGAAGGAGACCACTGGATTCCTGTTTTGTGCTCTGCCAACATAACCGATACTACTGCTGGCAGAGAGAGATCTTGCCCGATCCGGTCGACCAGGATCCACCGCTCGGCGGCCCACGCAGGTCACGCCTCGAGCGTGTGCTGTGCGGTGTCCTGGTCGCCATCACAATGGTGGTATTGTGCCGCGGCATCACGTCCTATCCTTTGTAGATACGCACCGAAACAACTGTGCCCGGTGAGCACCTACGTCAGGCGGTAAGTAACGTACTCGCTCCTTTTGAGTCAGGCTCCAAAGAGCGGCAGGACGGCCTCCACAATGCGCTTGGTCGCAAACTGCATCCACAGGCGGTGATGCCATTTGCCAAGTGCGCGCCGCCGAGCTAGCCGCCTCAGACTGTCCAGCTCCCCTGGAGGCACGCCTTCGCGGCCTTTCTGGCGGAGGAAGCGTGTCTGATCGTAGACCCACGCATCCATCTCCACCAGGATGTCGAAAGATGGAATACGCGCCAGGAGAGGCGCGTCGTAGGACACTGTTTGGTATCCTCATGCGATCCGGATAGCCACTCTGCGCTGCAGATCGTGAATTTTGGTTCTGCAGCGCTGGGCGCCTGATAGGCGAGCTGACCATACAGGTGCCCCGTATAGGGCCACGGACCGCACTACCCCGCCGTAGAGACGGCGAACTTCTTCACATGGTCCCCCGAGATTGGGCAGCCGGTGTAGTGCACCCAATACCCTCTCGACTTGGGGGACGAGGCGCTGGAAGTGCTCTTCGAAGCTCCAACGACTGTCCAGAGTAAGCCCCAGGTATTTCATGTAGCGGCCCACCCCGATTCGCGCGTCACCAACGCGTATCCACGACTCGTGAGGATACCTAATGTTCTGAAATCGCCGTCATGCAGTGAGCAAACATGGTTATGCTCGTTACTTTTCTGTAATATTGTTAGACTAGCTGGGACCCGCGGTTTCACCCGCATTTTATTTAAAAGAAATTTAGAGTACTTCGACATAGACACTTGACATAGAATATATATATTGGATTTCAAGGTTTTTTTTTGCGCGGTACACTAATTATTTTTCTAAAATAAAAGTAGCCTTAGTTATTCCTTATAACATCAGCTATCTGCCAGTGAAAGTCCCGGCAAAATCGGTCCAGCCGTTTCGGAGATTACCCGGAACAAACAGACAGCCAGACAGACAAAAAATTTAAAAATGGTTTTTTTGTTATAGGTACCGTATATACTTTCATATGCATTGAGTAAAAAGCTGTTTTGACATTACAAACAGACACTTCAATTTTATTTTTTTGTATAGATGTATTCTGGATTTTTAGATACGCTAATTATTAGGACCAATTTTGGCAGTACATCGGTAAGTAGAAAACTCGAACAGCACGAATAAGGATAACGATCAAGCAATATAAAAACTAATTCTATATAAACCAGTTTCCTTCATAGTATAATCTCCACTACATCCCAAAAAAAGCACCTACATAAAAACGAACAATCTCGGAAGAACGTTCGAAATTTCCCCTGTCCCTCATACACGCTATACCAGATTTACCGCTCCAGTGCCGCTTCGGAACTTATTAAACACATCATTACGTCGCACATACTTTCATTACAATGACAGTTGAGGGCAATTCAGTGCTCTTTGGTTCCGTACTTCGACGGAACATTATTTTCCTCTAGTGCAACATTTCTTCCAGTTTCCTCGAGCATAAATTAGTTGACAATTTATAAGAATAACACGGTGTATATTTCTGTATTTTTAGGGTTCCGAACGTCGCAAGGAAAAAACGGTGGAACCCTTATAGGATCACTCGTGTGTCTGTCTGTCTGTCCGTCTGTCACAGCCAATTTGCTCCGAATCTACTGGACCGATTAAGTTGTAATTTGGCACACATATTTTTTTTGCGACACAAACACGTACTTGTAACCTAAATAAATGAATTTTTAATGTAAGGGTCCTTTTTGGGAAGCGATATAGAAAATTTAAGAACAAAGTACATATAAAATGGAAGGGCTTGTTATGAGGGTCTCAAATGTATTTGTTTTATAATTTTTAAATTAATGGTTTCAAATTTATTTCAGAAAATAGACGAAAATTTACCATTCCCCCAAGCTTTTCTCCGAAACTCCTGAGCCTAAAATTCTGAAAAAAATGTAGGTAAATAGCTCTTTACTTATAGATTACAGAAAAACCTATAAGAAGTCTATGGTCTTAAAATAACATGGTAAACCTTTCAATATTGTCCGTACAAACTTACGTATGCGGTTGGAATGTATGGGAAAAAAAGGTTTTTCAACTACGACGTAAAGTTTGTTCTTGGGATTAGTTATTGGTACAAGACCGAATCCAACAATAGATAATATATTCAGCAATTACGGAACGCTCTCTATGCGAGTTCAACTCGCACTTGACCGGTTTTTATACTACTACTGATAAGAAAGAAACAAAAAAACGAGCAAGTCAGTCGCCTAGTGGTAAACGTCTTTCGATTGCATTCATAACCATAAAAACGAATAAAACGTGAAATATCTCACAATGAGCTGTCAAGACGCAAAATTGCAATAATCACCACGACTGGCAAACTTGGTGACTGCAGTATCTTGCTGTTGGTGCAAAGGAGGACGATGTTGGCCATCCCTTTGATATATTATAATTACTATGCCGTAATTATATTAATACTAGCTTTTACCCGCGGCTTCGCTCGCATTGAAGCCATTAAATAAGAATCAGAGATCATTACAATAGTAATGAATCAATCCCTACAAACAAACAATGTTTTTATCTTTTGTATTTTTTTTTCCATAATAAGTATCCTATGTTACTTCTAACACCTCTAAGAATATGTGTACAAAGTTTCATGATGATCGGTTAAGCAGTTTTCGCGTGAAAGCGTAACAAACAAACTTACATCCACATTTATAATATTAGATAAGCTGATAGCCTAGTCGTTGAACGCTTGCCTTCCATATAGTCTGGGTCTAGCCTCTCCCGGCCCGCACCTCTTACTTTTCGGATTCATGTGCGGATCAGAATTTGATTATCACGTGCTTTAACAGTGAAGGAAAACATTTTAAGGAAACCTGCACAGATGATGGGGCTCCAAAATGTTCTCAATAGTGTGTGTAGCTCACTAACCCGCACTAGGCCAGCATGGTGGAGTAAAGTCTATCCCTTCTCATCGTGAGAATGGGCCCGATTCCAGCAGTGGTACTGAGATGGGCTGATTATGATGTATTTTTAATTATAAATACAATAATTGTTGCTATCTACGACATCCATGTGAAAATTTATTTATTTATTTCACAAATTGCAATTGTCATTACAGGTTTCAACCCAATTCAACAATGTAGTTACACGAAAGACAGATAACTAATCGTCACCTTCTCGAATTCTGCCAATGAGCAAGTAAAAATATCAAGCCGTAGCGAGATGGTGTTGAGTATTCGTGCTGCTCGAACAATGGGTGCAAATTTTAAAATGTTTGTGCGGGCTACCGGTACCTCAAACAGCTTCCTCCTCGGCCCCTGCCGCAGCTTGGTGTTAGGAATGAGCAGCCCCAACGATTCTAATATTTGTGGGTTGTTTAGTTTGCCACGGAACACAAGAAATATATATTTTACAAAAGCAAAGTTTCGTCTAACCTCCAACTTATAGTAACTTACCATTCCTATTACAAAAAGGGATGGAAGACATTATAGTTATTATAGAAATTAGGTTTATAGTTTAAGAGTCATACAGTTTAAAGCGACTATTTACGCAATCGTACTGTAAATGGTACATAAATGTAATTATTTAAGGCAGTTATGAACATTTATCTTAAATTAATTGTCGCTTAAAGTCAAAGCCACATGAAATATTACGTTGTACTCGAATAGCTGAAAACCCATTTCTTGCAATGATGTTTAAATGCTGTCTAGTTAAGTCAGGTTCTTTGATTTTAGTCAACACAGTAAGTTAAGCAGCGACTAAGGTGACCTAACGGTCACCCCATGTCGGAAATATGTTGAGGCAACTTGTTTTGAGATTGTAGGCGTTCGAACGTACCATCGAGATGATGAAGTCTTTATATCAGAATGTGTAGGCAGACCGTCTCCAAGGTAACAAGCTTCGAGGCAACGGAGTTTGAAGTTATATAGTTAATGCAACCTTACTTGTATTTTTTTTTATTGATCCGTAGGAAATACCTCGTGTACTTCCTACGCCCCGGAAAAAGGCGAAGGAGCATGCCGGACTCCTACCAGCTAAAACCACTGGAGCGCTCCAGGTCCTCGCATGATCACACTAGAGCCGCCCACTGGTGCCACGCCTTTAGGCACATCACGGAGGGGATGACTGCAAAGCACCCCCTAGCGGAGGGAAGGCGACTGTAAAAAGGTCGCCCCCCAGGTACTTCTCGGGAAGGATTGTAAAGGACCCCCCCAAGCCTTACTAGTCGTGCATTCATTATCACCACCCTTGGTAGCCGCAGCTGTCGCTCGGTGGCAAATCACCTGAAATTGAAAGGCGAAGATCAATTTTTTGTTCATTGATCGTCCGACAGAGTGTGCATCAGAAATATTCGCTTTCGGCGAAAACGCAATACGAAAATGACGTTTGACAGCGGCGTTTGCACAATTTACGCCTGTCGCAAACTGTCTGCGACATACGTAATCAGCCCACCGGTGTCGATTGCGTCGTGAGCAAAACATATGGTTTTGGATGCGACAATTATAATTAAATATTTAATTAATAAACATTTGAGCTGTATCTGAACTTCTGAAGTTGGTTCGGCAAGAATGCTTTGAAAAACTCAAATGTCCAATTTACTTATATCGACGTTATACATAAATGCTAGTTTATTTTCCGGGCACAATCCATCAAGATTCCCAAAGTGAACAATATCTTCAATTACTCCGCATATTTCAAAATGTGTTGAATCCGCTATATTTATGAGATACTCGAACTCTATGTGCCACATATTGCCTGCTCAGTATAACTACTACAATCGTTAACGATTACACAAATCAATAGGTACGTACTGTGTCGACTTTGCTAGATCCCGAGATCTGTCGATAACTATAAATCCTGTACGGCCCATTACTCTTATGAGTTATTGGTCTCAGTAAATGCTGTTTTCAAAGGGCAGGTCCACGAAAGCACAACTTGTATACGAAGTTAATGGGAAAAGAGGTCAACCCACAATAAATTTATCGTATCGTTGATGGCTGTTCCGTGTGATTTCAACGTTTTCCCCACACTAGGATTTCTCGTGTGTCGTGGGTGCGTTTACAGACACAAATTCCACACACAATACATCCAGACCCGGAACAACCTGCAGATCATACAAATATTTGTTCCGTGCGGGAAGGGAACCCACGACCCGGAGCGCAGCAGCCGACTGTATTAGCCACTGCACCAACCGTGCCGTCAATAGATTACCCCTCTCGATCCATGAGTGTCGTAAAAGGCGATTAGGGTTTATATCAAGAGGACGGACAGTGGCATCCTTCCGTGTGCTATATCAACATACTGCGATCACCAATCCACCTGTCGAGTGCGGTGATTATGTCAATAACCACTATGACCGCTCATTGTAGTGATCATTGGGAAGCCAACGTTCAGCATTTGTTTATGGGCGTGAGTGTGCGTGTCTGATGACTAATTTATATTCCAATATTGGGTATGCGATCACCAATTCGCCTGCCAAGCTTGATGATTATGTCAATAACCCATATGACCGCTCATTTTAGTGATCATTGGGAAGCCTATTTTCAGCAGTGGACGCTCACTGCCCGGTATGGGTGTGTGTCTGATGACTATCGTACATCAAATATTGAAATTACATAGTCGTTCATCTTTCTTATCATATTTTTTCGAGTATTTAGATTATAGAAAAGAATAGAATAGAAAACTTTTTATTCAATACACGACATAGTTGACAGCACATAATTAAAAATAAACAAAAACACATTAAAAAATAAGTGCGCTGATGAACATGCCCATGCCGAAAGGGTTACCAACTCAGCATGTGCTCAGCGGAACACCCAGCGCTGGTTTTCAGGTGGCACCCCGCAGTGACACACGGACGAAGGTTATGTAGGTACAACCCTATTTAGTGGGAAACTTGCGCCTGGAAATAGGGTTGTCACAGTGTATTTAAAGAGATTTTTCAGATTGTCAGAGTAAAATTGGGAGCTGCGTACACATAGGTGCTGTCACGAAAATCTGACGGTGTGAAGTTAGCCGTCAAAGATGTTTGATGAAAGTAAAATTAGGAGCTACGCGTGCATATTGTCAGTATCCGACAGTATGAAGTTGGCCGATAAAGATAATTAAAAGGACATATTTATTTTACTGGTTCATCATATCGGCCATTTATACGTCCACTGCTGAACAAAGGCCTCCCCCATAGATTCCACAACTGTGCCATCATTTTCGGGGGTCTTTGCCAATACTCACCACGCCTGGCAGGCGGGTTTGTGAGCGCAGTATGGCTACCACTTCACAGAAGGGACGCTTCTGCCCATCCCTCTGGTTTTGATTCCCTTAGTCGCATTTTACGACATCCACGGGAGGAAATGGAGTGGTGCTATATTCTTAATCCGGACACCACACGGACAATCCGGACACCACACGGACTATTTTACTGGTTAATAATTGAATCTTAAATATATATGACTCGTTTAAATTACAATATCATTTAAAGTAATTGAATGATGTTGTTTAATCGAAACTTGATTGTTTGTATTTAATGTTTTTCTTCGGGCATATTATCGTGTTTCTTACTTAAGCAAATTATTGGATCAGCAAATAAAAAAAACATAAACCACCATTTCTAACGCGCGTACACGTATGTTTTTGTGTAATCTTTGACGGCACGGTTGGTGCAGTGGCTGATACAGTCGGCTGCTGCGCTCCGGGTCGCGGGTTCGATTCCCGCACGGGACAAATATTTGTATGATCTGCAGGTATTTGTTCCGGGTCTGGGTGTATTGTGTGTGGAATTTATGTATGTAAAACGCACCCACGACACAGGAGAAACCCTAGTGTGGGGCAACGTTTTTAAAAAAAAAAAAAAAAAACTTTCATTAACTATCTTAAAGCTACGTACTGCGAAAGTTTCTAGTGTGATCTTACGAGGATCTGGAGCCCCGCTTCGGTGCCGAAGATGACCGCTCCAGTGGTTTTAGCCGGTAGGAGTCCGCCATACCCCTTCGACCTTCCTCGGGGCGAAGGAAGTTTCATGTAGAATTTCCACTGGACACAAATAAAAAAAAAAGATACTGCGAAAGTTATTAATTACTCTTTTTGTTTACCGCCACTTTTCGAGCAACCCTATATAGATTAAAACTAATACAAAATAAAAATAATATCGATAGTCCAAGCCCCTCACTACGGTACCCTAAAACCTCTTCCTAAATATTCGGGCGGATTACCGAACTTCGTGTTACGTACAGACGGTATATTAAACCTCTTATCAGTATGTGCAGTGATATCGCACGAAAAACTCATATTTTGTGCGCCAGTGACATTATCGCTATCTATATTGGGCAGTTTTCGAGAGGCACTCATGTGGAGGTATAATTTAAAAAATGCATCGTTGTGTGGGCACCCGCTGCAATATTTGTAAACATACAAACAGCGTTATCTGCTTACTATGCATATGCGTACTCATGGCTAAGGTATGGGTATCATGCTATGGGGTTCATCATTTTTTTTTTCATCATTTCGGCCGAATGAAGTCCACTGCTGGACACAGGCCTCCCTCAAAGATCACCACAACGACCGATATGGTTATGGGCTCATTGGAGGGTTTTGCCATAATCGCCACGCTTGGCAGACGGGTTGGCGATCGCAGTTGATTTGTTAATGTAATCGAAGGAAGCTGCTGCCCATCCTCCGGCTAATCCCATAGTCGACTTTTACGACACCCACGGGAGGAAATGGGGTGGTGGTATTCTGAACCGGCACCACACGGCTAGTGTCAATATAGGTGAACTATTTATAATACAAAAAAAATGCATTAGAATCATATCCCAAATAGACAGCTCAAAAAGCTGCAAACCACATTTTACAAAATTTAATATATTAACACTGCCTTCAATATATATACTTGATATATGCACATTTGTATTTAAAAATATTAATATTTTTACTACAAGGGAAGATATCCACAACTTATACACCCGCAATAAAAATAGATTACACCTTTTTTTTTTTTTTTTTTTTTTTTTATTGGTGCCCAGTGGAAATTCTTCATGAACTTCCTTCGCCCCGGGGAAGGACGAAGGGGTCTGCCGGACTCCTACCGGCTAAAACCACTGGGGCGGTCATCTTCGGCACCTAAGGGAGGCTCCAGGTCCTCGTATGATCACACTAGAGCCGCCCACTGGTGCCACGCCTATTGGCACATCTCGGAGAGGGTGACTGTAAAGCGGTCACCCCCCCCAGGGGGATTGTAAAGGATCCCCCAAAGCGTCCCACGGCAGCGCGTGACCACATGCGTGCTACCGTCTTCTCTTGGGTCGCTTGGTGTGGGCACGCAGATTCCCCAATCTACGCACCCGCGAACCCAGAGGTCCCCCACCTTATAGCAATGGCAGGGGTTTACAGGCGTATCGGAATTAGGCGCCAGAGCGGTTGTTACCCCGGCGCCGTCTCCTTCTTCTTCGAGCGGGATCGGCCCTCTCCCGATCCCGCTCTGCGTTCTCCTTCTGGAGCATGACGCTCTCACAGAAGGAGACCACTGCATTCCAGTTTTCGTGCTCTGCCAACATAGCCGACACTACAGCTGGCAGAGAGAGATCTTGCCCGATCCGATCGACCAGGATCCGCCACTCGGCGGCCCACGCAGGGCACGCCTCGAGCGTGTGCTGTGCGGTGTCCTGGTCGCTATCACAATGGTGGCATTGTGCCGTGGCCTCGCGGCCTATCCTGTGCAGGTACGCACCGAAACAACCATGCCCGGTGAGCACCTGCGTCAGGCGATAGGTGACGCGCTCGCTCCTTCTGAGCCAGGCTCCGAAGAGCGGCAGGACGGCCTCGACGACGCGCTTGGTCGCAAATTGCATCCGCAGGCGGTGACGCCACTTTACAAGTGCGCGTCGCCGAGCCAGCCGCCTCAGCCTCTCCAACGCCCCTGGAGGCGCGTTTTCGCCGCTCTGGCGGAGGGAGCGTGTCTGATCGTAGACCCACGCATCCATCTCCGCCAGGATGTCAAAAGGCGGAAAACGCGCCAGGAGGGTTGCCGCCTCGTAGGAGACTGTTCGGTAACCTCGTGCGATCCGAATAGCCACTCTGCGCTGCAGACCGTGAATTTTGGTTCTGCAGCGCTGGGCGCCTGATAGTCGAGCTGACCATACAGGCGCCACGTATAGGACCACGGACCGCACGACTCCACCGTAGAGACGGATTACACCTACCATTGTCGAGAATAAAAATGCTAAACGAAAGCCGCGTTATATGGCAGTTAAAATATTTAATAAGCTACCAAATATAATTAAAAATGAAGAAAAGCAAGTAGAAATTAATAAGAAATTAAGAATTTATTCCATTAAAAAATGTTACTATTCTATTGCAGAATATCTAGATAGTAATTAAATATCAGGTGAGGTGTAATCATTATAATACAGATAATAAGATTAAAGGAAATAATTAATCCGACGATCATCCACCACTTATAAACACTGACATGTAATTACCATAAACTAATATACTTACTGTAATTTTATATTGTTTTTAATATTAATTCTAATTCATTATTGATTACAAGTTAACCTAATTTAATAATTATAATTTGATTGGAACTGTTATCTATCCCTCTATATTGCAATGCTTGAAAAAGGCACTAAGTCTTAAGTACCTTTGATAATATATGTAAAACCAATAATTATGTACACTTAGTTTGCAATAAACATTTTGATTTTGAATATGGGAATATCGCAGAGTGCGATAAGACCACCCCTTGTAGGTACTTGCGATTTTATACATATTTGATTTCCTTTTTTCGGTATATCTGGTGTCCAATGAAGAGTATTGTATTGTATTATGTTTTGAGTCATGTACAACATAAAAGTAAATTGGATTGCTGTCCTAATATTGCGAGGCCAGCGATACAGAGATTCTATTATGAGCAGGCATCCGTATGGTGTCCGGATAAAGAATATACCACCATTTCATTTACACCTATGGATATTGTAAAAGGCGACTAATTGAGTTTAAGCCAAAGAGATGGGCAGCAGTGTCACTTCCAGCAGCTATATTCGCTCACCAACTCGCTTACCAAGTGTTATGATTATAGGCAAATTTCCTCAAAATAACGACACACGGCACGTCATTCATCATCATTTCGGCCGAATGAAGTCCACTGCTGGACACAGGCCTCCCCTAAAGATCACCACAACATGATCAGATTCCAGATTTCACGAAATCATTTTATTTCCCTTAACTTAGTCCTCCAATCTGCCGTGTGGTGCCGGCTCAGAATGCCACCACCCCATTTCCTCCCATGGATGTCGTAAAAGTCGACTAAGGGATTAGCTGGAGGATGGGCAGCAGCGTCCTTCGAGTACATTAACAACTCAACTGCGATCGCCAACCCGCCTGCCAAGCGTGGCGATTATGGCAAAACCCCCCAATGTTCTCACAACACATCCATATCGGTGGTTGTGGTGATCTTTGGGGGAGGCCTGTGTCCAGCAGTGGACTTCATTCGGCCGAAATGATGATGATGATGAGTCCTCCAATGGCTTCGAATTGAGGATTTTGGGGATTTTACATAGTTCTTCGGAAGGTTTTTGGGCTATATTAACCTCGACAAAATATCTAGACTTATGAACTACTGACTAAATATATATTTTTGACACAAAGAAGTGACCTATTAATATAAAAAATAATAGAAGTCTAAATAGCTCTATTAAGAATCCCATTTTCAAAGCAGATAATGTTTATCTTGGCAACATGTTATAGTGATAGTGATAAATTTCAATCTCGAAAGTAAATATGAACAATTCTTGACTTAGAACTATATTGCATGTATGAAGGTAAGTTAATTTGGTTTCGAATATAATGCGTATTCTTATCTCTTCTTCAATGTATGCTTTTGTTTGAACTTGAATACAGCAATGTTTGCAAAACGAATCATAAAAAAAACATACGGTCCAGTTTTAGAGATCGATTTTATTAAGAAACAAGTAGTAATTGTATTTTCTTTTGTGTTGTGATTAATAAATATATAATAAGCGCCTTAAGCCAGAGGGATGGGCAGCAGCGTCCTTTCTGTGGAACGGAAGTCATATTGCGCTCGTCAACTCGCCTGCCAGACGTGGTGAGGTGCAGAAAGTAGATTTTTGCGTCAAATTGACGCACATTTACATAAAAAATGTATAGCAAATTTCCCCCAAAATGACGACACAATTGCGGAAATCTATGGGGAGGACTTTGTTCAACAGTGGAAGTCTTTGGCTGATATGATGATGATGATGAATAAATAATAATTACAAGAAGCTAATCGAGCACAAAAAAAAATCAATTACGGATGTGATTCTCTTTAGTTGTGTGAATTTCCGTAATAAAAAGGCTTAGAGCAAAACGGCCATCGGCCGACTGCGTTGCTCTGAGTAAAATTGTGATAAAAGGTTGTTTATGTGTTTGTTTATAAAGATGAATTGAAAAAAATGTGATTCCTATATCTTGCTGATGGGTATCCTTGAAATAAAGTATACATTATGGAAGGACCAGTTTTTTTTTAACTTTTATGAAATCCCCATTCTCTGTCTGCCCCTCTCTAGGGCCTGAGGGTACCGTATTTAGTCATCATTTCAGCCGAATAAAGTCCACTGCTGGACACAGGCCTCTCTCAAAGATCACCACAACGACCGATATCGGTGTGTTGTGTACTCATTGGGGAGTTTTGCCATAATCGCTACGCCTGGCAGGCGGGTTGGCGATTTTACTCCACATAAAATTTCCGTACCGGGCCTTGTAACTCAAATCGTTTCTTAAGGAGTAAACTCCAAAAATATTTTTATCTTTATTTTATCAGCATTACTACTTTTATCCAACTTTTGGTTCTTAACCAGTTAACATCAAGTCAAGGATATTAATTTCAATAACCATTTATAAGCACTTTTTGATCAACATATCAGCCGAAGAACGTCTACTGCTGAACAAAAGCCTCCCCCATAGATTTGCACAACAATTGAGTCGTCATTTTGGGGGATTTTGTCAGTACTCACTACGCTTGGCTGGCGGGTTGGTGAGCGTGGAATAAGTGCTGTTTCATAGAAGGGGCACTCTGGCTTAGCGTCCCTTAGTCGCTCTTTACAAGGGGAGGAGATGGAGTCCATCTTTCGATATAAAAGTCAAAATATCAAGAAACTCTAATTTTCTAAACAAAACTCAGTGAATCTTAAAAAAAAAAACTAAAAAAAAACATTTATCCACTGCTTCGACACACAAAAATATGGCGCTCATCGTCATGACGTAATAATTGCAAAAGAATAATAGCCCGACAGCAGATAAGTTGACAGTAAATTTATTATCTGACTGTACGTGTTTCTTACTTATATTACCACAATTTTCTGCACGTCACTCAAGCGGTGACGATTTTTTTGTTCACGCTATACATAGTTGTGTGATGGCGGGGCGTATAGTTACAGGTTAGATGGTATTTATAGAAGGATGTGGAACACTTAAAAAATACTATCTAGTGATCAGATAAGCATGTCTGCCTGGGTGTAGTCATCACGCCAGCCCATGATAATTGTAATGCTACCCAGGACTATTCCTGCGTGCAGTTTAAATTGCACGTCAAATTTATTTATTCATTATTCATTACATTTTGGGTATGATACGTGTTGATATTTATTCCACCAAAATCTGCCCGAGTAAGCGTATGAATTAATTATAACAAATATGATTCTTAATATAAATAAGATTAATTAATTTTAAAAAGAGATAGAAATTAATATGAGTTAATAATGGACTAAATTAAAATGTCAATAAAAGAAACATAAACTAAATGTCGCATTAAATAGATGTCAAATTATAATAATTTAGAAATTCATTAATACTGTAATAACATTTATAAGTAAGGAGGCTTTTCAATTTCTTTTTAATATTATTAAGTTTTATGTCATTTGGGATCTTATTGTGAATTTTAGGCGCTATACATAGCAAACTGTTCCCCATAAGACTAGTTATCGCGCTATGTAGACACAACCTATTACCATTGCGCCTATTTCGCTTCACAACATCAGATATGCGTTGAAACAGTTGAGGATTCTTGTGCACAAACAACGCTACCTCAAAGATGTACAGAGAAGGAAGTGTCAGAATATTGTCTGTTGACTGCAGACCAAACATTGCATAGCAATTCTTATAAAAAAATCATAAAGTAGATAAGGTGGGAATTATATCTGTAAAGTGTACCCACGATAGACGAGACATAATAGCGTGGAGCATTGTTTTTAGGACCAAAATGTTATTGCTTCCTCGAGAGCCCAAGGTTACATCACGCACATTATAGTTTTTTGTTTTTCCAAACTATTCTAAAACTTGTAATGAGTCATCATTTCAGTCGAGAGACATCTACTGCTGGACATAGGCCTCCCCCAAAGAGCGAACAACGACCGATCTAGATTTGTGTTCTGTGCCCATTAGGGGGGTTTTGCCATAATCGCCACGCTTAGCAGGCTAGTTGGTCATCACAGTTGAGTTGTTAGTATACCCGAAGGAAACTGCTGCCCATCCTCCAGCTAATCCCATAGTCGCCTTAGGACACCAAAAAAATGAGATGGGTTAGTGCTATTCTGAGCCAGTAATACACGGCTACAAATACCACCACCCCATTTCCTCCTGTGGGTGTCGTAAAAGTCGACTAAGGGATTAGCCAGAGGATGGGCAGCAGCGTCCTTCGAGTATATTAACAACAAAACTGCGATCGCCAATCCGTCTGCCAAGCGTGGCGATTATGGCAAAACCCCCCAATGAGCCTACAACACACCCATATCGGTCGCTGTGGTGATCTTTCGGGGAGGCCTGTGTCCAGCAGTGGACTTCATTCGGCCGAAATGAGAGAGAGAAACAACAAACATTCACATATACAATATTAGTAAGCTTGGAAACACCTGTCACCCTGTCGAAATAAAATAATGAATCTTACTCTCGACTTGGTTCTTTTTAATAAAATTCTTGATAAGATATAATAAATTCTTGAGAAGACTTTCAGGTATACGAACCTTAACGGAATAGAAAATTAGAGTGAAAAATCCTCAGAGCCTAGTGATTTACTGAACCGTATAAACGTACGCTGTGGTGTCGTCTATCGCCGTTGTTGACGTGAAAACATTTTCATTTCTCGGCTACTGTGTCGTAAGGTTAAACAGAACTTACAGTCTCATTAGGGAGTACACAGTGCATGGAATCGTTTTTGTTGATGAAAGAAAGAAAGAAAGAAAGAAACATATTTAATTTGGACTCGGACAACACTTACAGAACAGAATAACAGACAGATAGTTACTTTTACGAACAAAAGAATGCTGTACGAGGCCAAAAATGGTCCCTATCTCAGCATATGCTGCAAGGGTGGAACGTTACAGCGCTGGTTTTCAGATAGGACCGTGTAGTGAGGCCACAGTAGGTCACTACATATACATTTAAAGAAAATAAATAAATAATGCAGATACTGTGACTAAATAAACAATAAAATTCAATAATTAAATCAAATAGTATTTAGTGTGTAAAATGGGTTGTTTCTTATCGGTCATTATCCGAGGTCCGCCTCTATTGTCTTTGACAAGAGACGAACGCTGCCACAGAGTAATTTAAAGACGCTGCAGAAGCTAGTCGCTGAGTACACATTTTTTCATTTATTCTCCTACAGCAAGCCTGTGTAGTCATTGGTATCAGAACTTGTTCACATATCATGAGTGTGGAGACAGCGGCGGGCCCAGCAGTCTATACGACTTCGTGTTCACGTTAGTCACTCGAATTTTGTGTGGTTGTGACATATAAACATATTTCTAAAAGGGTAATTTATGTACACGATGCACGATGTTAATAAGAAAAGAGAATGATACGGTGAATTTCAGATCCTGTACCATAATCTGTGACAGCATTCTTCAAGGTATTTTTCGATATCTATACAAATAAATAAAATTGAAGTGTCTTTTATAATGTCTTTTAATAACAGCTTTTTACTAAATGCATATGAAAGTATATATAGTATGGTAGCTACAACAAAAAGCGGTTTTTATTTCTTTCGTCTGTCTGTTTGTTCCCGCTCTCTCCGCAATCTGTGAAACTGCTGGTTCGATTTCTACGAGACTCACTGGCAGATAGCTGATGTTATAAGGAATTACTTTAGATACTTTTATTTTCAAAAAATACCTGTACCTGTACCTCACAAAAAACCCCGCTCAACCCTTTAAACCCATGAAATCCAATACATATACTGTGTGTCAAGTGTCTATGCCGAAGTACTAAAATTATTTATATATAATTCCATTTTAAATTAAACGGTTGGTGAAACCGCGGGTCCCAGCTAGTACTCAAATATATGTCTTATGTAATCAATCATCATCTTGTGGAACCGTAATGGTAATGAATGATAAGAAATGAGAGCGTGGTAGAGCCTAGATGTAGTCATTAGTTGACTAGAGCTCATAAATGAGTTGGCTTGACCTGGGAAGTACCACGTCTTCACAGAATACCAGCGTAAAGTAGCAACATCGTTGGTCACAACAGCGTTTCGTACGGTGAGTGACGAATACCGGACCCACAAAATATGGTCAAATCCAGGGACTTACTTCTGTAGACCGCCCTTTGTACATGTAACTCTATAATAAAACAATTTTAAACGGATTAAATCGCGTGTATTATTGATTTTTGTTCATCCTGCGACCACGAACCCTGCAAAGTGTTCGAAACGTCAGGAAAAAAAAAAACAATAATACACGCGATTTAATCCGTTTAAAATTGTTTTATTATAATGTGTAATAATCGCGAAAACCTAAGACAATACCATGTAACTTTATGTATTGGATCTTCTTTTTTTGTTATGTATGGTGTACAATAAAGACTATTGTATTGTATTTTTCTAATAAAGTTGCTCACATAGAGATAAATCTATTTATTTGTTTATGCACAAACACAGAAATAAATAAAAATAATTACATGCAACAGAAAAATAAAAACCACTGCTTGCTTTTTTAAGACTTTTTATGATTGAAAATTAATTTTTAATAAAATAAAATAAAAATAAATAAATAATAAAATATATAAATAATAAATTTTTAATAAAATAAATTTAATTAATTAACGAAAACGTTCTTTAATTTTAATTTAATTCTGCAGTATCTATAGTTTATAGAATAGCTCCTTTTTGGTATCCAAATAGCCGTCAGTGTAGTCTATAATGGACTGAATGATAGTATCAAGGAGGGAGAATTTGGTTTTCAAGGGTAAGAAGTTCTGGAGATATGTCAGTGAGTGAAATGTAAAATGCAACTTCCTACTAACGTTAGCAATATGAGCACTCACTCAATCACTCCTAGGTTTTAACGGTCGCCCTCTCGTCTTTATGCAGGGGCCTTGGAGGTCGCGAGCGCGCTTATTGGGAAATCTGCGTGCTCATATCGAGCGACCCCCGGGAAGACAGCGGTGTGCATGTGGTCACGTACCGCTGTGTGCGCAGCACAGCACATAGTGAGGCTTCGAGGGAATCTTTTACAATCCCCTCGAGAAATACTTGGGGGGTGGCCTTTTTACAGTCACCTTCCCTCCGCTAGAAGGGATGACCGCTTTGAAGTCATCCCCTCCAAGATCTGCCTAAGGCGTGGCACCAACGGGTGGCTCTAGATGGCGATCTTTCAAGTTCCTGGAGCCTCCCTTCGGTTCCGAAGATGATCACTCCGGTGGTTTTAGCCGGTAGGAGTCTGGCATGCCTCTACGCCTTTTCCTGGGGCGAAGGAAGTACATGAGGTATTTCCACCGGATCAATAACATAAAAAAATGTTCTAGCGGTATCCGAAAAAACAATCTGAAAACCATCGAGAATGAGTGGTGCTTCATATCCATCCTTCTATATTCCAAGCCCGTAATGCGTTTACTTCCAAAAGTTTTGAACCACGCAAAGTATGTATTACTGATAGTTTGCTCGTTTACGGTCGGAAAATATACTGTAAATGATTTTCGTGTCTACACACGCAATGTTTCTTTCATAGTCTGGCGTAGATATAAATGAATAGATCGGGTAAATGATGGAAGAGATGAATACGAAAATGGTGATTACAATATATCCGTATGGTTTCTAAAATGTGGCGGTGACGATGCGACTTTAAATTAACTCACGTATCGGACAAAAACTTCATCATCATATTAGCCAAAGAAAGTCCACTT
This sequence comes from Diloba caeruleocephala, assembly GCA_947459985.1. NCBI lineage: Eukaryota > Metazoa > Arthropoda > Insecta > Lepidoptera > Noctuidae > Diloba > Diloba caeruleocephala. The sequence continues at coordinate 3,803,180 of OX381627.1, read as the reverse complement.
TTCAACATAGGCCTCCCCAATTGTATTCCACAACGACCGGTGAAATGCCACGTGTAGTTACTTTGACGTAAAACAACTGTTAAATTGCCTCATAAAAAAACGCTGTTGTGTGTGTAGTCCACCAACCCGCACTAGACCAGCGTGGTGGACTAAGACCTAATCTGAAACCTGAAAAAAATTCTATGGAGCCACCCGATGTTGCCACGCCTTTAGGCACATTTTGGAGCAGGTAACTTTAAAGCGCTCACCCCCTCTAGCAGAGGAGAAGCGGCTGTAAAGAGACTACTCCCTGGCACTCAGTCGGAATTGTTTACGAAGTCTCGTTGGGCGCTGTGCTGGGTACACGACAGTGTCCAAGTACGTCTTAGCAATGGTCTTGTTTCAAATGACTACGTATGTATAATATCCAATTAATTTGTGCACCCAATGAATAGCGACTTACGAAATTGCTGGCAAGCACTCCTGGCCATGGCTCTGATTGTGAGAAAAAGCCTGTGCCCAGCTGTGGAACAGTGATGGAATTATAACAACAAATCGTTAGATGGATTACTACAACAATATTTTTTGTTTTAAAAAAACGTTGCCCCACACTAGGATTTCTCCTGTGTCGTGCGTGCGTTTACAAACACAAATTCCACACACAATACACTCGTTAGATATTGATGTAAATAATGGAAAATTAGCTTCTTAAAACTATTCAAAAGACTGAAAGCAACTTTTAAAAGGTAGGACTTATTCAAGACGTGAAGTGATTTCTACTTACTTAAGCTCTACAAGACCAAGCATAGTTAAATCTTGTAAAGTATTTTTCTTTATGTTGTATTTTTGGTAAAACTTGAGATGTTAGCTGAAACTTTGTTCCTTACACTTGTAAGTTTTGCTTTAAGTTTTCTCTTAAATAATAGTTTTCATCATTTCGGCCGAATGAAGTCCACTGCTGGACTCTACTGCCTCCCCAAAAGATCACCACAACGATCAATATGGGTGTGTTGTGGGCTCATTGGGGGTTTTGCCATAATCGCCACGCTTGGCAGACGGGTTGGCGATCGCAGTTGAGTTGTTAATGTACTCGAAAGACGCTGCAACCCATCCTCCGGCTTATCCCTTAGTCGACTTTTACGACACCCACGGGGGAAATGGGTGGTGGTATTCTGAGCCGGCGCCACACGGCAATAATAGTTTTGAACTATGTAAACGATAGTCTCGTTTCAACTTTATCATCCTCATCATGATATCAGCCAAAGTATGTCCACTGTTGAACATAAGATGCCATGGATTCCCGCAATGACCCATGCCACCCACATGACTCCCAGATAACTAGAACTTTCACGAGACGGTTGGTGCAGTGGCTGATACAGTCGACTGCTGCGCTCCGGGTCACGGGTTCGATTCCCGCACGGAACAAATATTTGTATGATCTGCAGGTAGTTGTTCCGGGTCTGGGTGTATTGTGTGTGCAATTAGTGTCTGTAAACGCACCCACGACACAGGAGAAATCCTAGTGTGGGACAACGTTTTTTTAAGAAAAAATAAAAACAAAACTTTATCATCCTCATCTGACCAAAGTATGTCCACTGTTGAACACATGGATTCCCGCAATGACGCATGCCACCCACATGACTCCCAGATAACTAGAAATATGTCGTCACAGTACCACATAGGTGCAGAGTTACAGAACAAGAGTGCCAATAAGGTACATCGCAGATGAAAAGAAGCTTCACCCGTTTTCAATTTACTTTTACTACGGACCTCAAGTTACTGTCTGAGACCTTTTCCCTCCGAACTTCAGGCTAATAAAAATGATTGATATTTCAACAAGATTGTAGGAAGGTTTATATGTGAAATAACACGTCCTTTTGACGTGAAAAGTTATTTATGACTATGAAGGATATAGTAGTCCGCGTGGTATCCGGATTAAGAATATTGCACCACTCCGTCTCCTCCCGTGGATGTCGTACAAGGCGACTAAAGGAGTCTATACCCGAGGGATGGGCAGCAGCGTCCATTCTGTGGAAAAGTAGCCATGCTGCGCGCACCAACCCGCCTGCCAAGCGTGGTGACTATCGGCAATTTCCCCCAAAATTATATATAACAATTGTGGACATTTATGGGGGAGGCCTTTGTTCAGTAGTGGACGATGATGAAGATGATGAGGAAGTATTTATGTTTGAAAATTTGGCACTAAGCCACTTGGATTCTTTTCTTGTTTTTTGTCTTTTTATACTATCTGGTGAAGAGATGAGCAAGTCATTCACCTGGGGGTAAGTATCGCGCTTGCCCATAACAATCGTAATTTTACCCAGGAACAAGTCCTGAATTATGTTTATGTGTATTAAACCTAAACCAATATATACCATCATAAGCATGGCGATTATGGCAAGACCCCCCGATGAGCACACACCCACATTGGTCGTTGTGGTGATCTCTGGGCGAGGCCTGTGTCCAGCAGTGGACTTCATTTGGCCGGAATGATGAACACATTCTATTTGGTCATTGTAGCGATTTTGGGAGAGGCCTGTGTCCAGCAGTGGACTTTATTCGACTGAAATGATGGTGAATCACGGTCATATCTACCTAAAATCGCAAAAGACGCCGTAGGTCCTCCTTATTGAAAATATACCTTTTAATTGGACGAAAAATTCTTCTAGCAACCAAGAAATAAACCGACATAAGAAAAAGCCTGCACTAAAACTGTCCATGAAACCGTAAATTTTGCGGTTACAGATTCATCATCATCATTTCAGCTGAATGAAGTCCACTGCTGGATGCAGGCCTCCCCAAAGATCACCACAACGACCGATATCGGTGTGTTGTGGGCTCATTGGGGGTTTTGCCATAAGCGCCACGCTTGGCAGACGGGTTGGCGATCGCAGTTGAGTTGTTAATATACTCGAAGGACGCTGCTGCCCATCCTCCGGCTAATCCCTTAGTCGACTTTTACGACACCCACGGGATGAGATGTGATGGTGGTATTCTGAGCCGATGGATTCAACATTTGTATATTTTCACAAACAAATTACATAGAAAATACCAAAATACTTTTTTTAATCAATGTTGCGTCTAGAAAGCACCTACCTTTTTATATGTTAATCGTACTGATGTATATGTATATGAATTACTCTAACCTTTGTTTACTCTACTACCAAGTACTTGCGAATAGCATATCTAAGATTGAATCTGCCGTACAACTCAATACTCGCTGATTGCAACCGGTTGTAGACGATACTCTGGCTTCGGAGAGACTTGACTTGGAACATGTGTGTTTGTGGTTGAAAGGCTTTTAGAGTTATACACGTATGCTTGAGTGATTCGTTTCTAGTTTTAATAATAATTTATTTGTTTAAGACATTGATTGCTTGACATTGACATTGCTCTTCACAATTAAGTAATGTTAAAACACGATAATAAAAACATCAATACAAATAAACTTAATACCAAATGTTTTTTAAATAATTTTTTTATTATGAAAATACAAATTTAAATAACAAAACAAATTTTGAGTTTTTAATTGAATGAAATACATGGTACCTTTTTGGTAGTTTCGCAGCAGCTATTAATGTGTATTTCAATAATTAGTACGCTCATTCAAAACCATATTCTTAAAAATGAAATTTGTTCACTGTTTGGGTGCTCATTGTAAGGGGCTTGACTCATATAAAATGGCAGTATTGTACTCACCATGGTTGGCTAACCTGTTGAAGACCACTCAAATCTTCCTACAAGTGATTTTACCTGGGCGGTCAAATCAAAGGACGAAATACCTAACACCAAAGAGAAAGAACAAATGGAACCCCAAAGTACGAGCGAAAATCTCATCTGATTTCAGCATCACGGCATTCGCGGCATCACCCTAATCAGTGAAAATTGGGATCCTATCATGCTGTAATTGACATTCACTGACTTATAATTTGACACGTCGCTGATCATCCAAAGACGGTAGGTACCTATCCCTGGGGTGCTAGGTCAGGAAACCTCCACGTGCGCTCGGTGGCTGCTGGTCCCTCTTGATACGTCCGGGGGGAAGAGCAGTTGTCGGGCCGGTGCACCCTTGGCACCGGGCAATAACTACTCCCTTTTGGAGGACCTTGTTGCCCGGTGGCTAATATTCTGACAGGGACGGGCCCAGTTATTGGGCTGTAGGTAGGCCGTAGAGTGCTTCTGTTTTCGGAGGAGCATGGGCGGACTTGGTGTGCACTCACACTGCCCCGAGCAGGTAGTGGGAGGACTCCCCTTCCCTGCCACCGTCGATATCGTAACCTCGGTTGGAGTGTCGAGGTCACGTCTCGCGGCTTCGACCGGGACCGAGGATCTTGGCTTAACCACCTGGATCGCGAGGAAGAAGGCCTCTATAACAAATTCCCGAACCAAAGCTAGCGTGCGGCGAGGGGTGCATGGCTGATGGGAAGTTCAGTCGCGAGCATGCCAACCCCAGTACCGGCGGCACATGAAAATGGGATACGCTTATACGGGTACAGGGGGCAGAGCAAAAAGGTACCTATCCCTGTCACGTGACTCGCAATAAGTTTTTTTGTCGAACAATGAATACATAGGCTGCACTAAAAGTATCGGGAATGGAATATTTCCACTGTTCCTGTCATATTAAAATCTTTTTAATTGAAAACTCCTTGGTTTTACAAATCGAATACCATTTATTTATTTAAAAAAAGATTCACGGTCTTGTCACAAGGTTTTGTCAAACTTGTTTAGTCGTTGAGAAAACGGAATTGACTCGAGAAAATTCAAGAGCGATGATTTATTATGACTTTCGAAGTGGTTTAACACAAAAACAGTGTGTTGACCGGATGATTTCTGCATTTGGTGATGAAGCCCCATCCAAAACCACAATTTATCGCTGGTTTGCTGAATTTCAACGTGGACGTGTCAAGCTCAGTGATGATCCTCGTCAAGGTCGTCCAAAAAATGCAGTCACCCAAGAAAACGTTGATGCTGTGCGTAAGCTGATTGAGGAAGATCGACATGTGACATACCGCGAAATTCAGGCAACTTTAGACATTGGCATGAGTCAAATACAAATAATCTTGCATGAACCATTAGGTGTAAAAAAGTTGTTTTCCCGATGGATACCGCATTTGCTATGTGAAGAGCAAAAAGCGGCTCGCGTGACTTGGTGCGTCAGAACTCTCGAAAGATTCCACGCAGGATCCTCAAATGCTGTATACAACATCGTATCAGGTGACGAATCCTGGATATATGCGTACGAACCCGAAACAAAAAACCAGTCACGAGTTTGGGTGTTCGAAAATGAGTTAAAGCCAACAAAAATTGTTTGTTCACGGAGTGTTGCAAAAAAAATGGTGGCCACGTTTGTCTCCAAAACCGGCCATGTTACGACTATTCCTCTTGAGGGACAAAGAACGGTTAATGCAGAATGGTATGCTAGCATTTGTTTGCCACAGGTCGTTTCTGAACTCCGTAGAGAGAACTGCAACCGCCGCATCATCCTCCATCACGACAATGCGAGTTCTCACACCGCGCACAGAACAAAAGAGTTTTTAGAGCAAGAAAACATAGAATTATTAGACCATCCGCCGTACAGCCCCGACCTAAGCCCTAATGATTTCTATACTTTCCCTAAAATAAAGAATAAATTGCGTGGACAGAGATTTTCATCACCTAAAGAAGCTGTGGACGCCTACAAAACGGCCATTTAGGAGACCCCAACTTCCGAATGGAATGGTTGCTTCAATGATTGGTTCCATCGTATGGAAAAATGTGTCAAATTTCGCGGAGAATACTTCGAAAAGCAATAAATACATTTTTAAATAGTAATGTTGTGTCACTTCCTTGATTCCCGAAATTTTCAGTGCCGCCCTCGTATGAGCATTCCATTCCTTTTACAACCAACAATGTTTTATGAATCGTACATAGAAAAACAACACAAAAGAGCGAAATCACCGCGATAATGTTATGCATGTATTCCAACAATAAAATGTATGTGCTCCACATCACACCATATGAAACTGAACCCAATTTGACAGAAAGGGTAAAAGAACAATACAATTTGCATGCTTTTCTGTGTTGGGCTACTAAAACAGTGGGAAGACAATTTGTCATGATCATGAACTATGAAACTTTTTTCTAACAGCTTCGCTTTTCAAAGGAAACTGTGGCAAAGGCCGAAGATAAAGGCACATTTTTGTCTGTTGTAAGGCTAGTTTCTGGTTTTATGGGACTTTCGTACGGCTTTGATGACTGGTCTTACTGGTGACAAGGGTGATGTACATGGTAATGGTTTACAAGGGTAAGCGTTTCCTATAAAACTCGTACCAACCTCGTGTTTTGATTAAGGGTATTGTAAACGTGGAAGAGCATGTGGTGCAATATTCTTCATTTATTTGAGAAAAAATATATTATTCCTGACAATGCAACAGCTCGCACCAGTGCACAAACCTTAATGAAGTTGGTATCGCAACTTTACCGTGGCTGACTCAGCTCAGAAATTAATCCCATCGAGCATGTCTAAGACAACTTAAAAAGATAAATTCGAATATAAACACAGCCCCCACTACCATCACAGAGCTAAAAACTGCGGCAGTAGAGGAGTGGAAGAACTTCCCCTAATCGGATATCCAGACATCAGAGGGACTCCCTAACAGGCTTCAAGAAGTCTACCAGGGCTAGAGGAACACTCATTATTAGATAAGAATTTTAATTTAAGTTGACTGATTGTATCTTTTTTGTTTCGGTGTTGTATTTTTTTAGAGATTAAAACACTACATTTTATTGATATGTAGGTAGTAGTAAAAAGAAAATCAGCAAAGTAAAGCATCTGTTTTAAACACAGAAATGACTATACAAACACCAAGCGTACTTTTTACACATCTTAATGTTTTTTAAGAGCCAGGGTGGGTGGTATGATCACATTGTTCTCAAAACGAAATCTAGGAGAAATGAGACTACACTCCTTAAAAGTGTCCACTAAATAAGAACGATTGCATTGTTCCTCTCTAACTTGGTAAATAGCCCACGTTACTTCAGCACGTGTCTTGAAGCGCTGCGACAACCACGTGTCCCGCCAGTAAGTCATGACCAACGTGCCGATTGGTTGGGGAGAAGGATTATATATTATTTTTAACTTGAAACTGTTTTTGCTTTTCATTCGTAGATCGCAAACTGTTTGAAATATGTGTAGTGTAAAGGACATTGGTATTTTAATATTACAGACCCACCTATTCACATAACTCACTTGTTTTTGGGACCAGCTTCGCCCGGAATTTTATATAACTTTTTATTACTACCTTGAGAACTATACACTATGCAATGGTGCCACATACATATTATAAACAGACAGATTCTCCCGGGGAACTCCATTTATTTTATTTTTATAGGGTATGATATAGGGTCTGAGATAGGGTCCATTTTTGGTCTTGCATGTAATTGAACCATAGTTTATAATAATGTCATTGTATTTTTTGTCAATTTATAATGTTAATTACTATTATTATTATTAATAATAATAGTCATTAACAACTACTTAGTATTAACTATTATTTTATGATTATGTTATTACTTTTTGTTTATATTTTATTATTGATTTATGCACGGTTGGTGCAGTGGCTGATACAGTCGGCTGCTGCGCACCGGGTCGTGGGTTCGATTCCCGCACGGAACAAATATTTGTACGATCTGCAGGTATTTGTTCCGGGTCTGGGTGTATTGTGTGTTATTTTCATGTCTGTACGTACCCACGACACAGGAGAAATCCTAGTGTGGGGCAACGTTTATTTAAAAAAAAAAATTTAAAAAAAATTGAATGTAATGCAAAGCCAAAATAAATGATTTCTTTCTTTCTTTAATTCAAGTCGAGTAATAAAAACCTACTGGTTTTACACGCATTATATTCACTCGACCTGTATGTATGTCACTATTAATGGAATCCTGCAATTCAATTTTCACCCACTTCTAGGAGACGACGAATGCCGGCCGAATGCTTGATGAATGCCGGTTTTGATACCAAACATGGCGTAGATAACCGTTTCTGATCCCAAAATCCTTCTTTCAGGAACAGAATTGGCAGATATACACGAAACATTTATCTGTTTTAGGAATAGGTGCTGTAACAATGCCAACTAAAAAAAAAAACTTCATATCAAAACTTATTATATACTTACTAGCCTAAAATTCTAACAGTATGTGCAGTTCATGATCCTCTTCCATTCCCTTCAAAATATTTTTTTCGAATTTCAGGCGGTGTAAACGCCCCTGCATCGCTATAAAAAGATAAATCTTTTTAACATAACATTACAAATGCAACCGACATACTTTACCTTAAAATTAAATGATCATACTTTATTCAAAATAGATATATAGATATAGATTCTTCTTCTTCTTCTTCTCTCTCTCGAGTATCTTCCACAATTTCGCCAATGTCAAGTATAAGGCAACGTCGTACGGTGTTTAGATTAATAAATCGTTACATGTTCATAAAATATTTATCAAAAATGAAAATAATAAAATTGTCGGCAACCGTACGACGTTCAATAGTTTTTTTTTTTTCAAAATAGATGTAGAGCTAGCGCACATGGATGACTTTATCACGTCACAGGACTTGATAAGAGTGACGAATTTGTCACAGTGACAAAAGTCACCCGTGCGCGCTAAGCCAAAAATATATAGTAATAATATACTAATAGTTTTTTTTGAACGTCAACATTAGACAGCACCCATATAAACCCACCCTTCGCCGTTATCTAGTGTTTATGCTGGAGAGAAGAAGCGTTTTTATTCAAAATTATCTGTGTTGACATGCCAATAACCCATTTTTAACAAAATGCTCAGACTACCGCCATTAAAACTAGTCGACTCATACATATAAAGCGCCAGAGAGTCGCAGTATGCAGGAGGGAAACGTTCGCCAGACATCACTGTCGTCGATGTAATGATATATATATTATTATTTTTGTTTTTAAAGAAAACGTTGCCCCACACTAGGATTTCTCCTGTGTCGTGGGTGCGTTTACAAACAAAAATTCCACACAATACACACCCAAACCCGGAACAACTACCAGCAGATCATACAAATATTTGTTCCGTGCGGGAATCGAACCCACGACCCAGTGCGCAGCAGCCGACTGTATCAGCCACTGCACCAACCGTGCCGTCAAAGTTTTAGTGGGCTTTCGAAATTATGTTCTTAAAAAGTTTAAAGTGGTCTGTAGTTATTTCCTCACAAATGTTTAACATGAAGGATTACGCGACAGCTTCTGAGACGAAATACCGGAAGAAAATTTTAGTTATTTACATACAGTGTTGTTTAATACAGTCATTGTCTTTATTTCAAACTATATGTAGTACAGTTAATTTCCAGACTTCTTTTACTTTCCAGGGTTTGACCAGCTGGTCATGTCACTCGCTATTTTCGAGGCCCAAGTCCTTTCCACGTGACATTTGCCATAGAAAATCACAAAGGTTACTAGCCCAGCAGGTACAAACGCAATCCGGTACTCAAAGGCATATGAATAAAATTATTTCTTGACCCATATAACTGAGTTATCGTGAACACAGGTTTCGAGCCGTCCCGTCAATTTAACTTTTTATTTGTTTGGCGATGATAATGAAATTAGCTTATTGTGCTTTTGGTAATATTGGGTCTAGTTTTGGTTTGTATTGCAATAATATTCATAAAAGACCACAACGTTTTTGAAGTGAAAACATCTTTTAGCGCTGTACGCATATTTTTAGATGAGATAAAATCTCTGGACTCGCGACACCGTCACGAGACGCTTGAAGTGAAAACTTATTTCAGCGCGGTACGCATATTTTTAGATGAGATAAAATCTCCTAACGCGCCAAAATAAGTTTTCACTTCTGTTGGCACTCCCGGAGTGCAATTTTTTTGTGGTGTGTCTTTTTCGGAGTCGGGCGAGGTAGCTGTAGTGCCAAGCAGTAGTGTTTAAACTTGAGACTAATGTCCTGTTCCGGTTTGAAGGGCACTGCAGCTATTGAAATGACTGGGCATAAGACACTAAATAACTAATATCTGGAAGTGACGAGTGCAGAGTGGTGTCACGCACGACTGGGCCTGGGTAGCAGTACAATTGTGAAGGACGGACGTGACGCCACCAAGCATGAAGTACGAGACGTCATGGTGTATTGTATAAAAAATAAATGACCACAATAAATACAAACTACCTATCGGTCGAGCGTAAGGTCTTGGGTAACAAACACCCCGGCGCCAGTATCAACACGTCGGAGCCAGGGCCCAGCCAGGCCACAACAGGAGGGCTCGGAGGTCACGGGCGCGCAAATCTGTATGTTCATACCGAGCGACTCCCAGGAAGACGGCGGCGCGGCACAGCGCACAGCGAGGCTTTACGGGAATCCTATGAAACCACCTCAAGATGTGCCTATGGGTGCAGCTTCTTTTCAGCCACCTCCCCTTTGCTGGAGGAGATGACCGCTTTACAGTTATCCACTCCAAGTAGTGTCTAACAGCGAGGCACCAATGTGTGGCTCCAGTGTGATTGTTCTAGAGCTCCTGATCATATATGGGGGGCTCCGCTTCGGTGCCGAAGATGACCGCAGTGGTGTTTTTAACCGGTAGGTGTCCAGCTTCTCCGAGATGGCCTTCCTTAGGTGCTGAAGATGACCGCTCCAGTGGTTTTAGCCGGTAGGAGTCCGGCATACCCCTTCGCCCTTCCCCGGGGCGAAGGAAGTTCATGAAGAATTTCCACTGGGCACCAATAAAAAAAAAAGGAGTCCGGCATACCCCTTCGCCCTTCCCCGGGGTGAAGGAAGTTCGTGAAGAATTTTCACTGGGCACTAATTAAAAAAAAGGTGTCCAGCAGGCTCCGGCCCGAACGGACGGAGGAGGTAAGTAGGAAGTAATTAGATGATGCAGCTGAATAAGGAGTATTCAGCTGTCTCATGTAATAACTTTTTTACCCTTTAGGTAATGCAGGCGTAAGGTCATGCAAACATGGTACTGATACTATATAAGTGATTTTTAGTCAGATTAATAATATAGCACAACACTCTCTCCTCCCGTGGATGTCGTAAAAGGCGACTTATGGACTCTAAACCAGAGGGACGGGTAGCAGCGTCTCTTCTATGAAACAATAACTATTCTGTGCTTACCAAATCGCCTGCCAAGCGTGAGAGTACTGGAAAATTTCCCCCAAAATAATGACACACGGCACGATATGTCTTGTGGGGGAGACGTTTGTTCAGCAGTGGACTTTTTGCTGATATGAAACTAAAGTACGTGGGTTTTACTCCGGCACGGAACAGATTTTTGTATGACCTACAAGTCGTTGTGGCGGGTCTTGGTGTTTATGTATAAGATTCATATCTATCCCTCGACATAGAAAAAATCTAACGTGGGCCATATTTGAGCTTTGGATTGGAGTTTACCCAGAATTTACTCGTATATCCATACTTATATCGTAATCGACAAGCTGTGAATGAAAGATAGTAGGTACATCCCTGTCTGACCTTTTCGGGATCACATTTGTGTAGGTGATTTTAATATATGGTCATGTTGGCATGACGTGATCCAAACGCGTATATTTACCAATTAATGTTTATTGATGATCGATCAGGAGAACGGAATTTGACACTATGCAAACTTAGAAAGGTTTGTTTTACACTCAAAGCTATATTATTGAGAATTATAAAAAAGCTTTTGTTTATTTATTTAGGTAATCATCTTAGGCGGGAATTGAACGACATTCTTCGCGTGCAATGCAACAGCCCGAATTCGAGCATCATATCTATGAATTCTATACATAAAAAATCATTTGATCGTATTTTTTGTGCGCCCCAATATTTGGTATGTGGGACTCGGTTCATTGGTCTCCCAAAAATATCCGGTTTATGATATATAAACAGTTACAATGGTGAAACGGCTCTGAAAGTTTCAGAAAGTTGCTCCTAATAAATAGACTTTTGACTGATAAATGACACAAAAATGAGATACGTTCCAATACATTGAGGCAAATAAATAATCTGCTCTTTTATTAAAACGTAGAACTTCGAGAGTTGAGATTGCATTAATCAAATATGATCCCACAAAGTCAAAGTCAAATTATATATTGTACAACATAAAACAGAAAACATAGATTGTTAAATAAAATAAAACATGATGTACAAAGGCGAACTTAACTCAACATTGAGTTTTCTTCCAGCAAACCTTTGAATGATAAAAAAGATAGAAACAAAAGAGGACATTATCAAGTGTACAATCAGGAAAAAGCAACAGTTAAGAATAATGCAGCGTGGACATAATATATACTTAGATAAATACATAACTATATAAATGAATATATACCATATATACATACTTATAAGTTATACTGAGAGGAAATGCTTTTTGAGTTCTTTCTTGAAAACGTCCAGAGAAGGGGTGTCGCGTAGTGAGTGTGGAAGAGAATTCCAGAGATGCACTCCGCCTACTGTAAATCATAACGGTTGGAGGTATAATGAGGAGTACGAAGGAGAAGAAAAGAAGATGTACGACAGGCTGTACCTCTAGGTACAAGATACTGAAAAATCATAAATCATCCCGGTTTAACTATTTGTGCCACCGTCTTTCATATCGAAAAACGGGTTTCACGAGAAGTTTAAGCAGGACTTAATAATAACTCTAGTGTGATTATACGAGGAACCGGAGCCTTCCTTAGGTGCTGAAGATGACCACTCCAGTGGTTTTAGCCGGTAGGAGTCTGGCATACCCCTTCGCCCTTCCCTGGGGCGAAGGAAGTTCATGAAGAATTTCCACTGAATAAATAAAAAGAATAACTTATTAATAAGTGGCATCTCAGTATTTGGCTGAAGTCTCATAGATTCGGATACTAACGAAAGTAGAAAAAGAGCGAAGGGCCTACAGAAATGTGTTTTGTTCCGAGCGGAGAATGTCTGCTATTGTTTTCCAAAGCTGCATAAGATAGCTTCCATAGCTTAGCTTTTAGTTCTCCAACAGCTCACGCTAATCTATTAGCTGAATCGGGGTCATTGGTACCAAATAAAAGCCATTAATAATCATACGTTCGAAAAATATTTTCTTTTGTCAAGTCTATATCGTCCGGCTATCACAAATATTTATATGGATCCAATATATATAAATTAAGACGTCACTTTACCGCAGCACTGTGGTGTCGGCTAACAATAGCACCCCAAATCTCTTCCCGTGGGTGTGGTGAAAGCCGGAGGATGGGCAGCAGCGTAATCATATCAGCCATAGGGGTCCACTGCTGAAAAATGGAGACCCCCATAGATTTCCACAATTGTATCCCTTTGTGAGGAATTAGCCTACTTATGAGCAGCAGCGTCCTTCGAGTACATTTGCAACGCAACGCAATCGCCAACCCGTCTGCCACGCGTGGCAATTACGGTAAAATCCCGTAATGAGGTCACAACATGTGTCCACACCGGTCGTTGTGGCGATCTTTCTGAAGGCCATTGTCCAGCAGTGGACGTATTTGGCTGGATTGATGATAATGATAATGAATGCACTGAGTTATCTGACAATTTGCCGTTTACCAATTGTTCCTATCCTATCTATATAATCATCCCATGACCACGATGATGATGTCGATGATGAATCTTTGCCATGTTATAATTTTTTATGCGTTCATATAATTATGCATACAGTAATTGACTATTGTGGATCCCTTCATTTTGTGGTATGAGACGGGCATTATCAGATAAATATAGTATAAGCCTACAATTTGCTTCTTATGAGTAACAATTAACTGCCGCAAAACGAGACACAATTAAAAATCTATTGTGTCTACACGGCTGCCGGCAATTGACAGCCAAGAGGTGCGTTTAGGGATTGTAATGTACTTTGATGAATAAACATTTAATTTAGTAACACCGCTGTGCCAGATATTCGGCCTGTTCTTGTTGTGTTCCGGTTATAAGGGCACTGTAGCTAGTACACTACTCAAAACTAAATAGGGCCCACCATGTTTTTTTGCCTTAACTTAAAATTGAACATAATTGTTCAGTTTTTATGAATGTATAAGTTTCAAGTGGGCATTCAGGAATAGTGTAAACACAAACAATGGAATCATTTGTTTATTTCCTTTAATAAAAACACAAATAACAGTTTTTAGGAAAAATTACACAAAATAAAAGATAAACGTAATCTGGTAAAGCACACGTCTTCTGAAAAAAAATATGGTGCTTGTTATTTTTTAATAACGAGTGGGTCCTCCTCTGCTCCGTATGCACTCTCTGAGCCTATCTGGTACACTTTCAATCAAGTGAGTCACGTTTGTGTGCGGTATTTGTTCCCAACAGACTTTCAGGGCGTTAATGAGCTCCTGCTGGCTGTTCACATCACTGTAGTTTTCTTTCAGGCTTCTTTTGAGTTGATCCCATAAATGTTCTATTGGGTTGAGGTCGGGACTCATGGCTGGCCATGGCAAAACGGTGATATTGGCTTCAGAGAGTGCTCTTTGTGTGGTGCGGGCTGTGTGTGCGCGAGCATTGTCATGCATAAAGACAAAATTATTGCCCACTCTTTGTGAAAACGGGATGACATGTGGCCGGATTACTCGCTCGATGTAACTGGCGGCGGTTACGGTACCTTCATTGAGAATTACCAACTCCGTTTTGCCGTGTAAGCTAATTCCACCCCATACCATAACACTGGGACCCCCCCATCGGTCTGTTCCATGCACGCATGGTTCAGAAAAACGTTCCCCTTCTCTTCTCCACACGCGTATCCGTCTGTCATCACTGAAAAACTTCACTTTAGACTCGTCCGTAAAAAGCACATTCCTCCAGTTATCCATGGTCCATTCCAAATGTTCCCGGGCGTACCTTAAGCGTGCTGCACGATGAGCCCTCGTCAGTTTCAGTCGAATAGCGCGTACTCTGGAGCGTTGTCCATCTTCGTGAAGCCGATTCCGAATGGTTTGGTCGCTGACTCTCGTCCCTGTGGATTGCCGTAGTCGAGTTTGTAAGGTCCGAGCGGTAACAGTACGCTCCCGTCGTGCGGTTAACCTTAGATATCGGTCTTCCTGGGCAGTTGTAGCTCTAACTCTTCCTGTGCCAGGTCTCCTAGCTACACTTCCGGTCTCCTGATATCGTTCCCAAACATTTCGGATTGCTCGTCGCGAAACACCGAGGTGTATAGCCACAGATCTCTGAGACTGTCCCTCTTGAAGCAAAGATACTGCTCTTGCAGCGGTTTCCATGTCCATATGTCGGCGAGAACCAGGCATAGTGATCACAACTAACACAGGAACCAAACAAAATTGTTAAAAACGTGAGTATTCCACAGCCGTGTTTAGTGTAGACTGAAAACTTAAGTGACCGAGAATTTGTGCATTCGATGTTTTTTTCGAGTACTTCACTTTTTTAGCTACCCTCTTGAAACCAATATGAATATTGTCGAAATAAACATTGATAAGGGCTCCTAAACATGGTAGCTTGATGGTTCAATGCGTAACTTTGACAACAACTACTTAGATAACTTTATTTTGACCAAAATAGTGACTGATTCGAGGTGGGCCCTATTTTGTTTTGAGTAGTTTATAATAATTATCTATATATCTATCTGCATATCTACCCTGACTTGCCTTTTACGACACCCATGAGTGTAGAGGAGAACTAAATTGCGGGGAATCAAATGGAACCTACCTGACTCAGATGATTTGACCATCATATTGCCGTGTGGTGTTGGCTAAAAATACCGCCACCTCATCTCATCGCGTGGGTGTCGTAAAAGGCGACTATGAGATTAGCCGGAGGATGGGCAGCAGCGTCCTTTGAGTACATTTATAACTCAACTGCAATCGCCAACTCATCTGCCAAGCGTTGCGATTATGGCAAAGCCCCCCAATGGTCGTCGTGGCAATCGTTGGCGGCTTCTATCCAGCAGTGTATGTTTTTCGGCTCAAATGATTAAGATTGCAAGCAGAGGGTTTTGCCTATCACTAGCATTCTTGTTAACCTCTCAAAGTAAGTTAAGGTAGGTAGGTAAGTTGTAGGTGCAGGTAGGCACACACATGGGCCAACAGCCGATGCCGCGAAAGTAATACATATGCAGTACTCGCGGTCCATCAAAAAGGCGGACGCAGGTGAAACGGCGGAGTTTTTAGTGGGTGTAAACCCCACATAACCACGCCATGTCCTCGGATGGCGTGGCATGGGTCAGGCATTTTCTCCGCCTAAAAAAAAAAAAAAAAACAAAAAAAATGTAGGTAAGTTATGGTACCTATCACTGCAGTGCCGTATATTCACCACCAACGATATTGGAAGAATTTTCCCCTACCATTCTACATAAAACACACTAATACACACACGTTATAAGTTCTCGTCCAATGAACTGAATAAATACAATTTTTTTTGGCTCATTTGGCCCTTTCGTTAATTGGCTACTCATACTAAAACACACCCACGACTTTATAGGTAGCCAATTATGCCAAGCGTACGAACTGCAAACGGTGCCCATACCACGCAACACGTAAGTTTACTGGGAGAACCATTCGCTGCGATTGTTATTCACCGATTGCTAGTTAAAAGTGGTAGAATGCTTCTTGCATTGTATTTTGTACAAAAATAAAAATATCGTTATGCTCCATCAATCTAAATATAACACAATAAAGAACACAAAAATTTTACTGTATTACAAGACAATACTTTCATTTGCATATTGTATGTGATTCCTTCATTGATAAAGTTATTATTTTCGCTTCGGTTTTTGCATGTTATCCCCGAACAACACGACACTTTAACAAAGTTTCACTTACGCGATCGAATCTCAACTGATGTTATAAAACCACCACTTTTTCCGAATGGCCCGGATTGTGCATGTCCCGGTGGCGCGGTTACGCCCCCGTACCACGTCTCCTTATTTCCTATTTCTGTGTTCACCGCTAAGCAGTAGTGTTTTAACTTTAGACATTACTGTGTTTCGGTTTATTCACTGTAGCTAACGAAATTACTGGACATATGTTGGGAGTTAAGAATTGTCTCGACGTGACGAGCGCATCACCACGCAGGGGGAAGCATTACAATTGTTACTCAAACTCAAATTATTTATTGCTTTCATATGTTTCATGTATAAGTTTACAAACAACATGAAACCCTGTTAGGGCGCAGCAGTTTTAGTAAAAGGCTTTATGTAGATATATTGTTATTTAATATTAGAAATATACTATAAAACGGCAGCGGAAGTATTAGTGCAGAACTCAGAATAACAGATTAACTGAACAAAAATGAAGGTAGCATCAACAAAAACTTAAGCGATAAGTTGGAAATTAAAATGATTTATTATGCTTGAAATTAGGTAAATATAGGGAAAATAGGTATTTATTTAATTTATTTTTAAATATTTTATGTATTGTTTTTTGTATCTTTTAGTGCGTGTGGTATTTTATTGAATATTTTAATGGACATAACATACGGACCAGAATGGAATATAGATAGGTTGGCTGTTTTTGTGTCGTAAGTTAAGGATTGAGTGTCTTTAATCAGGAAAAATAATAACATATGTTTTCTGACAAATGGCAAATCTCGAGAATGTATATAGATGCGAGTGTGTTATGGGCAGGAAGTGTGATCATATGCGGACCTGGAGCCTCCCTTGGGTGCCGAAGATGACCGCTCCAGTGGTTTTAGCCGGTAGGAGTCCAGCATACCCCTTCGCCCTTCCCCGGGGTGAAGGAAGTTCATGAAGAATTTCCACTGGGCACCAATAAAAAAAAGGAGTGCCACTTATCAGCACGCCAATGACTTGCTCGTCTCATCACTGGGTAGTATAAGAAAGCTTATGTAAAGAGTGGTTCCCTCAAACAACGTAATTGGGGTCAAACCCGATCATATATCATATTTATTTATTTAAACTTCTATGTACATTGATGGTACATAAGGTGGACTATCATCATAATCAGCTCATTACTGTCCCACTGCTGGGCATGGTTATTTTCCTCACGATGAGGAAGGTCTTAGTCCAGCACGCTGGCCTAGTGCAGGTTGACGGACTACATACATCACTGAGAATATTTTGGAGCCCTCTCAGGTGTGCAGGTTTCCTCACGATGTTTTCATTCATCGTTAACGCATGTGATTATAATTCTGATCTGAATGATATGATATGAATCCGGAATGTATGAGGTGTGGGCCGGGATCAAACTTGGACCATCCTGTATGGACTTGCAAGCGTTCATCTACGCTAAGCTCTCCCTCTAAGCCAAATTTCACTACCACCAGTTCAGCCGTTTGAGATAGAGCATCAAACATACAAACTTTCACATTTATAATAGCAGTAAGACATAAACATTTTCAGCAATATTTTATTCTTCCTTCGGTAATCAATTTTAATCTAGACAGGTGGGGTACCTTCTCGCTCTGTGATGACTATAAAATCTAGGGATGTTTATTTCCATTATAATACGTCTTCATACTTTATGCGCCTCTATGATTCATTTTCTATCCAGACGATGTGTAACGGTGGCCTTCTGTGGCGTAAAATAACATCTACTGAGATCACTGTTCTGTCTACCAAGAGGGGTCACTAAGGCAATATGCACTACGGTGATCATAGAAAGAGGAAGCCTTTCTTCAGCAGCAGATGTTTCCTACTAAGCGTAATGATTGTGGCGACACCTACATCGCCAGTATACAACTAACTACCATGAACATCAGCGCAGCCTTCACGGTGCCGAGAAGCAACTTCCCTTCAGCACGGCACAGCACACTGCACCTACGACCAGTTCAACCAAGTAACTGCTCCTGGTCCATGCAGCCGCCAGCCACTACGCTTCACTCCACCACTCCGACTTACTGGGGATTACGCAGCATCAGCCCCGACCCACTGGGGATATCCTCACCGTGAGCAGTTCTGACTCAGTGGGACTCCACGGCACTCAGTTTCGACTCACTGGAACCCTTCACTGGCATATTGGCAAATTCACAGGATGCAAGAACAGCTGACTCATCAACCACGATCGCCCTCCGGTCTTCCGGGGGGGGGGGGGAGTGATGTGGCGACACCTGCATCGCCAGCATACAGCATACAGCATACAACTAACTACAATTTACAGCGACATCTACTTGAATATTAATTGCAACTCTCCGATGACATTAAATGTAAAACAATCCTGAATCACACATGTCAAGTATTCGCACAACTCTGCATATGTACAGTCGCCCAACATCAACCATAGGGCTTCGGCTCGCCAGGCATACCACCCGCCTGGTTGGAGGATCCTCCCTTTTCTATGGAGGAACACCACACCTTGTTCCCAATAATCACCTTTAAACTGCTTGACGTTTCGCCCAGGTTTGATGATGATGGTCAAAAGGAGACTGATCCAGCGAGATAACTCCGGTTGTGAGGTACATTTCTTTATTCTCTTGTTTTTCTCTATCTATTTATAACTGCCACACACTACAGTTAATGCGTCCTTAAAATTAAATGATTATAACCCAATTACCTCGGAAATATTCCATGTGGTGTCCAGATTAAGAATCAACTCCATCTCCTACCGTGAATGTCGTAAAAGGTGACTAACGGACCATATACCAGAGGGATGGGCGTATGTGATACATATCAAACGTACATACGTTTGCTACGTGGGCAAGGATGGTACTATTAAGCGCCAGGAAATTAAATGTGGGGTTCCACAGGAGTCAGTTCTCGACCACCTCCTATGGAACTTCGTCTACGACGTGTTCGTGCGTGTCGTTCTCCTCGCTGGCGTCAGCTTAGTTTGTTACACTGACCAGAACGATACTCTTGTGTCGGCCAGCGGGATGTCCTTCGATGGAACCATCTGGCTTGCCAAGGGCAAGTGAAATGGTTATTGTGGCAATAGTCATGGTCGATATCCACGCTTTACCGTAACCGAGGCTATGATTTATGTTTGGGATGCAGAAATGGATCACTAAACACGCTCCTTGCACAAGAAAGGTGGGGACACGCCTTTAACGGCGTTCAGAAAATTGAGATGGCATGCACTCGAGCTATGGCATGAACGGCACATACTGTCGTAATACGCGCAAAAGTGCGTTGTCCGAGGCCGTCTTGCCACTCTTGGGAGCCTAGCTCCAAAGTAGAAAGCGCGTCACATTCCGCCTGATGCCGGTATTAACCTGACATGGTTGTTTCGGTGCGGACCTGCACAGAGTAATATGGGAGACAGTATCACCACTGTGGAGATTATCAGGATACAGCAGAACACACACACGGAGAGTGTACTGCGTGAGCCGCCGGGCGACGAATACTTGTTGATTGGATCCGGGAATCCTTGCGTCTTACAGTTATACCCTCTGGGATGTGCTTAAAAGTGTGGTGGCCCTAGATAGAAATTTATCGAGTTCCTGGAGCCCACCTTGAGTGCCAAAATTGACCAATCTTATAGTTTTAGCTTATAGGAGTCATGTCCCCGTTCCCGTAACGAAGGAAGTATATGATGTATTACAACCGGGTTAAATCATAATAAAAAAGGACCGACGGCTTACCGTGCTATTGTGGCACAGAGGTTGAAGACTCGATGTGTATAGAACAGCTATGTATATCCATTTTTTTTTTTTTTTTTTTTTTTGGTGGAGAAAATGCCTGACGCATACCACACCGCCCGGGGAGACTGCGTGGTTATGTGGGGCTTGCACCCACTAAAAACTCCACCGTGTTTCCTACATCCGCCATTTGATGGACCGCGAGAACTGCGTAAATACTACTTTCGCGGCCCATCGGCTGTTGGCTCACGTATGCGCCTACCTGCACATACGGCGATATCTAAAGTATCGCCGCAACTCCAAAGCCGTGCGATGCGGGTGGCAGGTTCCCCGATCTGCCGCCCGCTGGCTACCGTTAGGGCGGCATCAAGCGGGCGTTATGCCGCCTACGCCGACCTGTCCGCCTGCGGCGGATTGGGTCAGCCAGGGCGTCGTCCTCCCTGACCCGCTCCGCCGCTTCCTTCCGCAATATAACGTCCTCGCAGAAGGATGCGACCGCCCCCCAAGCCCTCTCACTGCCAACCATAGCTTTTAACAAAGCTGGCAGTGAGAGGTCTCCCCCAGTAATTGCCATGAGCTCACGGCGCTGCGGCACCCAGGCAGGGCACTGCTCGAGAGTGTGCTGCGCCGTGTCCTCACTGCAGCCGCACTGATGGCAAACGGGAGTCGCCTCCCGCCTCGCCACTGTGTGCAGGTACTTGGCGAAGCAGCCATGCCCCGACAACACCTGCACAAGACGGAAGGACAACATGCCGTGCCTTCTCCGCACCCACTCTTCCAATATCGGCTGTACAGCCGCCACGGTCCTATAACCGGCGCTAGGCGTCTCCAGTCTACTCTTCCACTGACCCATGACGGCTCTTTGGGCCTCTCTGCGCCAACTTAGGATGGATTCAGGTGGAGGGCGAATACCACTCTCAGCCCGAACAGTCGCTCCTCGCCAATAGACCTCGGCGAGCACCTGTGCCTCCAGGTCCCACGGGGGGGTCCCCGCAAGTGCGCATGCGGCCTCGGCAGATACCGTGCGATATGCGCGTATCACCCTGACTGCCATGACTCTTTGCGGTCTCCGCAACAGAACCTTGTTCTGGGCAGTCAGGGACTCCACCCACACTGGAGCGCCGTAAAGTGCCATTGAGCGGACCACCCCCGTGTAAAGTCGTCGGCAGCCCGCGCTGGGTCCGCCCAGGTTTGGCAGCAGCCGGCTAAGGGCAGACGCCGTGCCAAGCAGCTTCGGGGCAAGCTGACGGAAGTGCTCGCCGAAATCCCACCTCCGGTCAAGGACCAGTCCCAAGTAGCGCATTTGCGCCCGGGCCATTACATTCACATTACTATATATATCGAAGCACAACCGCAACAAGTGCTTATTAACCTCAAGCTATTTCACAACTTGTTAACAATATTGAAAAAAATACCATTCTTTTATTCGGCTGCGAATCAATAACTATTCAACCAAAAAGAGATTTTAACCTCTGGAACGTAAAAGAAAAGTTTCAAGCACTTAATAGCCTTGCAAATGGCAAACGGAAGAGTTTGTGAACGGCTTAAGCCGTTGCAGAGAATTGATTCAATTCGAATTTTATATTTAAATGCTTTGAATGTCGGAGTTTTAAAAGCGGTTGTGTTATTTTAAATTAAGTGGAATACCGCATCTCTTTAAGAGAGTATCTTAAAAGGCAGCTTTGGGATAGGGGCATTCAAAGTGAACAGTGGACCGATAAAACTCATTTGAAACCACACAACTAAACGACCACAGAACGTTAGCTCAGTTTGGGAGTTGAGCCCAAACTGTATGATAAACCTGTACGTGTCTTTTATAATTATGAGTATACAGAGTTAGTTTTCGTTAACCGGTCAAGTTTGCAGAGAGTTCAGAAATGGTAATATTTCGATATATTTAATAAAACTTATATATTTCTTTACCAGATTTTATTCTTGTCCGCCGCTAAAAAACAGAACCTGTGGCAGACCTATATAAGTATCGTAACGGACGCGCACACTACTCAAGGCCTATCGCATATTTCATTAACTGTTGCAAAGCCAGACACAATTAAAAATCTATTGTGTCTCGCCGGCTGCCGGCAATGCAGGACAGGCAGGCAGGCAGCTTGACAGGCAAGAGGATGTGCACCTTTTTATCATGGCGAAATCCTCATGGACTTCCTCCGCCTTGGGAAGGGTGGAGGGGCATGTCGGACTCAAATCAACTAAAACCCCTACGGTGTCCTTCCTCTTACCTCTAGCAGGGGGTTTATCTGCATTAGACCGCGCCCCTGGCAGGTATCGGCCCGTCACTGTTTAACGGGCCCCCCTTCTCTGTGCGACCTTGTTGCCCACACTTATCCTACTGAGAGGCGCGCGCGAAGCACACGAGCCACAATCTTGGGCCTGTTTCTGTTTGGGCGACGGACCGCCCTAGTTCGTCCCCGCAGGCCAATCGCATATGCACCTATGTTGGGTGGCGAGTGGCTATTTGTTTATTAGTTAAGAATTAATTCGAATAATTTAAAATGAATGTTTTTATATTAATAATTTTAAACGGCACGGTTGGTGCAGTGGCTAATACAGTCGGCTGCTGCGCTCCGGGTCGCGGGTTCGATTCCCGCACGGAACAAATATTTGTATGATGCAGGTAGTTGTTCCGGGTCTGGGTGTATTATGTGTGAAATTTGTTTGTAAATGCACCTACGACACAGGAGAAATCGTAGAGTGGGGAATCGATAAAAAAAAGTTACAATCATGGTTAAAACACACTGTCGGATTGATCAAGAAAAAATAATTTTAAAATTTTGTTGGCTTTTAAAATGTTTAACCAAGGCATTTTTGTACACACAACAAACACAGCTGAAAGACAGTTTGATACTAAGGTAAGTTAAACTTGCTAATCCATGTACTGTTAAACGGTACCTTTCTTGCTTGAGAGAGCCTAGCTTATGTCATCGGTTGACTAGATCTCGTAAATGGGGACTTGACTGGGGAAGTACCGCGCCGTCACAATATCGGCGTGCACTACCAACAGTACGGTCACCTACCAGCAACAGTAACTAACCTACTAACGGTAACTGCAGTGAAGCTACGTTTCGTACGATGAGTGACGAATACCAGAAGCCCAATCCCAAAAATATCCCAAATAATATTTTCAAGGAAAAAGTGTTTGTCTGCCCTAAAGGTCATGGTCAGATGTAGTGGATGTTTATGGGTGGTGGCGATCACTTGCCTTGCTTTATTATAAGAAAAAAAAACCTCAATGCCTTCCATTAAAATCGGATCAGCCGTTTGACAGATTCGAAATTCGATTAGATTTGAAAGATTCAAACTTAAAAACGAACAACTGCTTGGCTTGTACGAAAAAAAATTAAGAAAAGAAAGTCGTATCGTCTAAAACTGTGGACACAGATCAATATTATGGAAGTGCGATATGATTGCGTCTCATCATAGATACATGTCTCGTGTCCTAACTAATAATAAAAATGGGTACGTACGGATGTTACCGATACATCTTACTTCTACTTTCTATCTTACTTTTCGTACGGATGTCAAGCTAGCGAAAGCTTCTCGCAGTTATTCTATTATTGTAAATAAAACAATCTGTTCAATTTTAAACAGTGTATTACAAAAAGTTTGAACTTAGTCTAATTACCATTATAAGACGTTATCAAGTGCCTGTGTTGTGTTCTAAAATCTAAATACAGAAAAACTTAAAATTATAAAAGTGAACATAAAATCTACCCTAAACAGTTTAAAGAAAAAACTGTTTTCATTTTTAAATAAGTAAAAACTAAGTGTGTAACGTCTCCTACGAGTGTGTGCTTGATACTGAAAACAGTGTACTAACCCATGGTGTTATTATACCACTGCGTTTCCACAAAATACCCATAAACGTTTAACTTACAAATAGCGCCATCTACCAGCAACTTGCGGGAGGACTAACCCAATCGATACCTTGTTAGCGCAGTAACTGTAATCAGTTGAACAGCGCCATCTGCTACCAACTTCAGAAATCTCAAACATCAATCCTTCTTAACAGTACAGTGTTGTGTTTCAAACTGCGCCATCTATTATTGACATACGGAAGCACCGAGTGGATTGAACCTTGTTTGGGCAGTGCCTGTATATAATATCTATCAACTTGCGTAAGAACTTCCATCTAAGCGAATAGATTCAACCAGTACCTTGTTTGCCCAGTCCCTGTATCTTGCCTCGCCCACACCATGCCTAGAGCAAAATGCGGTGGGTGTGCAAAATACTTGGCATCGGTGGAAGCTGCAAAATGCAGCAAATGCAATACGCTGTATCACCGAGCGTGCGTTGCATTGCCTACTACGGGTTATATAAAACCCACTTGGTGTTGTCCGGAATGCATTAAGAATGTATTAAGGGACAACCGGGCGGAGACACCCGTGCGAGGCAAAGTGGACGTGATACAGGCGGACGGTGACAGTTCCGATGAACAGGTGGAGACAAGCCCATTGAATTGCACTACATTAGATGCTGCTGTAGATTTCCGCACAGATGTAGCTGATGAGCTGCGGCTATTCAAGGAGGAGTTACGTGCGGAATTTCGCATAATGCATTCCGAGCTGCAAGAATTACGTGCGGAAATAGTCGAGCTAAGGACATCTCTTAAGACCAGCGATGAACGAATTAATAATCTAGATGTGAGAATGGGCGCTCTTGAGCTCAAACTGGAGGAAAAAGTTGCTTCAGAGAACGACGACACACTGCAAAGTGTTATCGCCGATTTGAAATGTCAACTTAACGAGCGCGATCAAGACCTACTGTTGAACGACGTCGAGGTTACTGGAATACCAGAGAACAAAAATGAGAGTCCTATGCACCTAGTAAAAGTTCTTACAACAAAGCTCGGAGTAATCATTGATGAGAGAGACATTGTCCACGCGGAGCGCGTCGGTTCCACGCGCCGCAATCGAGTGGAGACTTCCGAAGGCTCCGCCTCTGCCGACGCTGCTGCGGAACGGCCGCGAAGTATATCAGTGCGGTTTGCGAGGCGCGCGACGCGCGACGCATTACTGCGCGCAGCTCGCGTTCGTCGTAGTTTTAGCACGGATGACCTTGAGTTAGCCGGGCGATCCGGCCGTGTTTTTATCAACGAGCGCTTGACTCGTATTAACCGCTACCTATTTTATCATGCTCGCCAAGCAGGTACCCAACACAACTGGAAGTATGTATGGACAAGAGAGGGTAAAATCTTGGCTCGCAGGGAGGATGGTCACAAAGTGGCACGAATCAGATGCGAAGAAGATATCTGCAAAATTTTTGGTTGACTTTCCGTTTGTACGATAATTTACGTTACCAAACATGTTTAATTGCGACTTATTTAGTCATTGCAGACATTTTAGTTTTTGGTTTAATTTGTATTTGTCGTCATAAACTAATTTCCTTATCACTTTCCTTGTGGTACGTAAACAACTATTGGTCTTGTCTAGTCTCGGTAACTAACTCGCGTGGTGTGTGTCTCTTGAACCATTTGGGCACCTATAAGTGGTATATTTTTAATTTCAATACACCTTATAATTATGCAACCCGATATACCTATCACACACAGCATATTACAAAAATTTACACACATAACAATGATATTAGAATAATATTTACATACAATTACATATATATACAAACACAGATATATAACAATAATCTATATACACTATGCCCATATGTTTGCAATCAAACTTATAAATTATTATTATCTAATATGATTAATCCTGAATTCCTACTAATGAATATTATTGACAGTTATTATTTTCAATTAATGATAATATTATTAATTTCTAGTTCTATATTGTTTTTTAACTACTGTGTCAATACGTCGTATTACTTTTGTATAACCAACTGTTGGAGTACAAATTACAATTTAAAAAATGACTGACAAATATCTCAAAGTTGGTTTATTAAATGCGGGATCCCTTGGTACTAACCATGATGACTTTGTAACAGCCATCGAAAGACATTATTTTGATGTGATGGCAGTGAATGAGACATGGCTGCGTCCGGGTGAAGAGTCGCGAGCTCCGGTTGTGCCAGGCTACCGCCTGCGACACACCCCGCGACCGCAGACTGTCCATGGGGGTCGGGGTGGGGGCGTGGGCTTTTATGTCAAGCTTGGCCTGGCAGCTCGTACGTGGACCACTCCCGTTGACCCTAGATATGGATCCATTGAACAAATGTGGATAATCATCAATATGAATGGGAAAAAAGTTGCCATTGGCACGGCATATCGCCCGCCACGTTTTGACTTGGACCTTTTTCTCGACGCTATCACCGATACCATTAGCTCTTTAGCAGCATGCGATCACTACATTCTACTCGGTGACTTTAACGTAAACCTGTTAAACTGTCATGATGGCAAAACTAAGAAAATAAACGAGTTTGTAAATAGTCTTGGTCTAAGGCAATTAATAAGTTCCCCTACACACTTTACGGAACACAGTGAAACATTAATTGACCTCGTATGCACTGACCTTAACCCTAGATGTGTATCGAACGAGTCGTTTGGCTCAATTAATGGTCACTTGCTAATTGTCTGTGAATTTGGAATAAAACGCAATAAGTATAAGCCGCGATTGGTTACGTACAGACCTATAAAGGACATGAACAAAGATAGTCTCCAGCATGACTTATCTTATATACCATGGGAAAACTTATGTTACCTACCTAACGTTAACAACATTTTAGATGAATTTAACCGTAATATTTTAACTCTATATGATGCGCACGCCCCAGTCAAGACTTGTCTGATAAAGGAACCGTCGCATCCATGGATTACCGATACAATTAAGTACATGATGCAATTACGGGATGACGCCTTAGCCACGTATCGTAAAACGAGATCCGATTCTAAAAAAGCGTACTATAAACAACTGAAATCTTTGGTCATAAGCTCACTATTTAATGAGAAAGCTGCATATTTCAAACACAACATAAATAATAAAATTAAAAATGCCAAAATATTGTGGAGAAACCTAAAAACTACGCTCTTGCCAGATCAACAAAAGAGTGACCTTCCTATTTATTTAAGAGATCCAAATAGATTAAGCGATCATTTTCTGAAGGTTCCTGGAAACCCTGTATGTAGCTTATCACTTCTCACTTTCTTTGAATTTAACCGTTTTAGCGATGCTAGTTTTACCCTGCACACAGTGAGTGCCGACCAGATTTCACGATTTATTGATCAGCTCAAGTCTAATGCTGAAGCCTGTGATAAAATAACATTGAGTATGCTGACCCTAACCCTTCCACAAACTTTAAAAATTATCACAGAAATAGTCAACCGTTCTATCAGCACTGCAACGTACCCTGACAATTGGAAGATTGCAACCATTATTCCTGTGCCAAAAAAACCTAATCCAACAGAACTGAAAGACCTTCGGCCTATAAGTATTCTTCCATGTTTGTCGAAGGTGGCGGAAAAGGCAGTTTGTCAGCAGTTGTCACGGTACTTGGAGAAGAATGAGATGTTACCAGAGTTGCAGTCGGGTTTTCGTAGATTTCGTGGTACATCTACTGCTCTCTTGGACGTGACAGATAATATACTGTGTGCCCAGGATAAGGGACTATGTACAATTCTTGTACTACTCGACTTTTCTCGGGCGTTTGACTGCATAAATACAGATCTACTCATGTCAAAGTTGAATTACTATGGGTTTGACCACAGCACATTGCTATGGTTCCACAGTTACCTCAGCAACCGTCAGCAGTTAGTGAAAGTACGCTTGAGCGATGGCTCTACTCTCGTCTCGCCACAAACACCTGTGTCTAGAGGAGTCCCGCAAGGCTCAATACTAGGCCCGATCCTCTTCATTTTATATTGCGCAGATATAGTCCATTGCCTAAAACAATGTAGATATCACATCTATGCAGATGATATACAGGTTTACATCTCTTTTAAACCAAGTGATTGTAGTAGCATGTTGGAGGACCTAAACAATGATCTAGCTGGCATAGCATGTTGGGCAGAACAAAACGGTTTGGTACTTAACCCCTCTAAAACTAAGTACATGCTATTTGGGACCAAGCATCAAATTGACGTACTGCCTGTAACGCTAAATGTTACACTAATGGGTGAGTCGGTCAGTCAAGTAAGCGAGGCACGTAATCTGGGACTGAAAATGGACACTGCGTTGAGATACGAAGGACATGTTGCAGAGTCAGTACGTAACTGTTTCTACCGACTTAAGGTCTTGTATAAAATGAGACCTTATCTCTGTGAAGCGTTACGTATACAGCTGGTTGAATCGTTGGTATTATCCAAATTAAATTATGCAGACACGGTTTGTGGTCCTCGTCTCCTTGCAAGAACTGATCGGCTGATACAGAGAGTACAAAACGCCTGCGCTCGATTCTGTTTCTTAATCCCACCAAAAAGTCATGTTACGCCATTTCTTAACAAACACTCCATCCTCAAGATGAAATCTCGCCGTAAGTTACATTTGGCTTGCCTACTCTTTGGAGTAATTAATTTCAAGCAGCCGACATACCTATACAGTAAACTGAGTTGGGTTACAAGCAGGAGACAATGCACAAGTAGACTGTATTCACAGCAACTGTCCATAGGACCGCACAGGACAGCGGCCTTTAGGGGAAGTTTCAGATACGCGGCGTCTAAATGCTGGAATAATATTCCGCCGCCTATTAGAAATATTAACACACTTGGTACCTTCAGATGTCAGCTGCGACAGTATCTTACTGACACGCAGAAAAAGCTAGGTATTATAATTACCAATACATCTATAATATAGGCAACAGTAGATGCCGTATTCTCCATATGTCCTTAGTGGAATGCGTGAAGCCTGGAAACAAAAATATATCTTGAAAAATACTATCATAAATTATTATCAATAAGTAACCAATTAACTAATTAATACCTTTTGTCTTCATGGGTGATAAAATAGACGTTATGTTATATATTATATTACATTGAAATATTTAAATACGTACATAATTTATAATTAAGAATTCAAATGTGGACATTATTATATTATTATCAAATCAACACAATAGCTACCAGTTCGCAATTTTAATTTAATTTAATTTTAAATTGAATACAATTTTAATACATGAGAATGTGGGTATACCTACTTTAATAACACAGCACACACAAAACTATTACCACCAACTGTTCGTGTATCTGGTCTGCTCGACATCCGTATGTCACTGCAGGGATCCAGCAGAATACCAGCGTCAGGAATAATACCTGGCATATGCTGAGCTGGACACCCATTTGGTGCAATCTTGAGACACACATTGCTCGCTGGTCGTTCCGAGACTGATTATGTGATCTGATTATTTTATCTGTTTCCTGTTTATGATTTGTTTCGTTTAACTGGTATGTTTTGTGTCTTTGGTTGCACCGAATAAACGCTTTTTATTTATTTATTTATTTATCTTCATACTGACGGAAAAATATTACCAGTGAAATAGGTACACGGAATATGTGGTACGTTCGCGGAATAAGATTTACTCTTGCACGTCTTTATTCGTGTGGTATCCGGATTATGAATCTAGCACCATTCTATCTCCTCCCGTAGATGTCATCAAAGGTGACTAACGGCCGAAATTAAAATCAATCTAATTCAAAATCTTTGGTTTTCGAATCTGTTTTGGTGTTAATTGTGATCCTTACATAAAAACAAATGAATTTCAAAATCTTAAATCTAAAGATATTAGATTAGGTTGATAATTAATTTCGGCTCTAAGGGACTCTTCATCAAGGGGATGGGCAGCAGCGTCCCTTCTGTGGAACAGTAGTCATACTGCGACGCTCACCAGGCGGGCGAGCCTAGCATGTGAGTACTGGCAAATTCCCCCACATATGACAAGGTTGTGGAAATCTATGGGGGAGGCCTTTGTACAGCAGTGGACGTCCATTAGCTGATATTATTGCACGTCTTATAAATATGACAGATGCCGTAAGATGTGACGAATGTCAGAAAAACGGATTGTTTTAAATGAACTGTTCCAACGAGACAGACATGACATTGAAAAAGACACATTCATCATCATCATCATTTCGGCCGAATGAAGTCCACTGCTGGACACAGGCCGCCCCCAAAGAATACCACAACGATCGATATAAGTGTGTTGTGGGCTCATTGGGGGGTTTTGCCATAATCGCCACGCTTGGCAGACGGGTTGGCGATCGCAGTTGAGTTGTTAATGTACTCGAAGAACGCTGCTGACCATTCTCCGGCTAATCCCTTAGTCGACTTTTACGACACCCACGGGAGGAAACGGGGTGGTGGTAATCTGAGCCGGCACCACACGACATTGGTACATGCTAGGTTATTTTGAACTCTAAACCTGGTGCTTAAGAAGTAAGTTCGTAAACCCCCTATATAATTTGTTATATACAATTTTAAAGTAGTAATTTTATTACCTATTCGTGTACCATTTTTAATCCAACATTATGCTGAAGGTACACTTCGGTGTAAAAGTTGTCGAAAGAATTAGTAAGCAACAAAAACTCCGTAATCAAATAAAATGACAATAAGAAAACCGTCTCCAACAAATTTAATTTTGTCGGCACACTGTCATTATGTGTACTACTCTTTTGTTGAGATATTATTTTTATTTTCATCATAATATCAGTTAAAGCACGTCCACTGCTGAACAAAGACCTCCACATCAATTTCCATAATTATGTCGTCATTTTGGGGGAGGGGGGAGCGAGAGCCCACCATGCTAGGTAGGTGGATTGGTGAGCGTAGGAGCTGCTGTTCTATAGGAGAGACGCTGCTGCCCAGGTAGACGGCTCTGGTTTAGAGTCCCGTATTTGCCTTATACGACATCCACGGGATGAGATGAAGTGGTCGAAAACACCGCTATCGTCATCATCATATCGGCCATACAACATCCACTACTGAACGACTAGGCCTCCCCCATAGATTTCCAAAATTGTGTCATCATATTGGGGGGAATTTGCCAGTACTCACCACGCTTGGCAAGCGGGTTCGTGAGCGCAGAACGGCTACTGTTCCACAGAAAGGACGCTGCTGCCCATCCCTCTAGTTTAGAGTCCCTTAGTCGCCTTTTACGACCTCCACGAGAGGAGATGGAGTGGTGCTATATTCTTAATCAGACATCACATGGATTTCGTCGTGTCAAAGTTTAAAAAAAACCAATTGTAGGTATAATATATAAATAAATTATGGTGAGAAATAAATAAATAAATATTAAATTAGACTGTTTTTATCATTTCCTTTCTCTATCTATCACTATACTGTTTATCATGAAGCCTTTATTATTGATCCGGTGGAAATACCTCATGTACTTCCTTCGCCCCGGGAAAGCGCGAAGCGGCATGCCGGACTCCTACCGGCTAAAACCACCAAAGTGATCATCTTCGGCACCAAAGGGCTCCAGGAACTCGAAAGATCTCAATCTAGAGCCACCCATTGATGCCACGCCTTTTGGCACATCTCGGAGGGGATGACTGTAAAGCGGTCATCCCCTCTAGCGGAGGGAAGGCGACTGTAAGGAGGCCACCCCCCGGCATCTCTCGAGGGGATTGTAAAAGATTCCCCTGAAGCCTCAAGAAGCCTAAACCCGACAACCAAATAAAGAAGAACCTGTACTATTATAATATAACGGTACATCTGTGACATCGTAACGGAAACTGAGACCATGGATCCCGCACATGGTTCTGGAACCCTCAGCGGTAGAAGTCGGTTTTTTTCATGAATTTTCAGATGTTTTTCCAGTTTTTTCACCTGATTTTAGTATAAAATAATAATTACCGTCTATTTTGTCGTGTGGTGCCGGCTCAGAATGCCACCACCCCATTTCATCTCGTGGGTGTCGTAAAAGTCGACTAAGGGATTAACCTGGGGATGGGCAACAGCGTCCTGCCAAGCGTGGCGATTATGGCAGGACGGGGGACACTGAGCACACTACACACCCATATCGGTTGTTATGGTGATCTTTGGGGGAGGCCTGTCCAGCAGTGGACTTCACTCGGCCGAAATGATGATTACACATACCACCAGGCGTATGACTTGCCAGTCTCATCACCAAGTTGTAT
The DNA here is from genome assembly GCA_947459985.1 of Diloba caeruleocephala. Lineage (NCBI taxonomy): Eukaryota > Metazoa > Arthropoda > Insecta > Lepidoptera > Noctuidae > Diloba > Diloba caeruleocephala. Next base: position 3,770,704 of record OX381627.1, on the reverse strand, counting down.
AAAAAAGAAAACCTTATGCAACGCTAATTAAACGGACTCGAAATGATGATTACTATTTATATAAAATCATAATGAACTATTTCTTATCACATAAAACTGCCATGTAAAGAAAACCAAACGGCCGGTATTTCGCGACAGTTCACGGGTGAGGTCATCGCTCGCAGTAGCATAATAATATCATACGATCGTACTATAATCACGTTGCGTTTTGATCGCATAGTTTACGATACAGTGCGTGCTTAAAAATGACGGAAACTGTAACCTTTTATTTCCGAGATAAGTAGCTTTCCTATTTTTATTATAGGCCTAAGTCTAAACCTCTTCCCAAAGTTTTCGGCTCGTGGTCACTTACACCCTGTATAGACTACGGTCATTTATTCTATAACGAGCACAAACAAATTAAAAAGCCAGTCGTAAAAATATACAAACTAATGAATCTTATTAATTGCTTGTAAAAAAGTACGCAGCGTTAGAAACGGTCCGAAATTTAATTTAAATTAATGCTTCTCAAATTCTCTCACTCGAAAAAAGAAACAAATTCCGCTGGAATGTCAAATGGTTGACGTTCAACAGTATTCCCCTGGAATGCCAAAGGGGAAAGGCGGGGGTCGGGAGTGTTGTAAATACGGAAAAAAGGCAAGTGGCTAGCGCTGATAATTATGTTAATAATTTAACGGGAAAACAAACAGAACGAAGATGAATATTCTTGTTACAAGGGAATTAGACTTTCTTAACTTTATGGCTAAGTAATGAATATTTTCTTCTGAATAAAGCGTAGTTATTTAAATTTATCAATTTCAACAAAGACATTTTTTTATTGTACCCGATGGAAATTCATCGTAAACTTCCTTCGCCTGGGGAAGTACGAAGGGCATGTAGTAGTCCTACCGACTAAAACCACTGGGGTGGTTATCTTTGTTACCTTAGGGGGGCTCCAGGACCTCGTGTAGTCACACTAGAGCCACCCACTGGTTCTACGCCTATAGGCACATCTTGTGGAGAGGGTGACTGTAAAGCGGTCACCCCCCGGGGAGATTGTGAAGGATATCCCAGAAGCCTCACTGTGCGTTGTGCTATGTTGTAATGTTGTCACACGGCGGCGCGTGTCCACATACTCACCACCGTCTTCTCTTGGGTCGCTCGGTGTGATTCGGCCCACTCCCGATCCTGCACTGCTGTCTCCTTCTAGGACATGAAGCTCTCACAGAAGGAAACTACAGTACTCATTATTCATGCTCTGCCAACATAGCCGACACTACTGCTGCCAGCGAGAGATCTTGCCCGATCCGATTGACCAGGATCCGCCGCTTGGTAGCCCATTCAGGGCACGCCTGGTCTCCCGAGATTGGGTAGCCGCCAGTGTGATGAACCCACTACCCTCTCGATACGGGGGATGAGACGCTGAAAGTGCTCTTCGAAGCCCAAACGACTGTCAAGGGTTTCGATTCACTGACCCCAATTAGCGCGTCAACAACATGTGTCCACGAACTCGGTGGCTCTCTGCTCCTCAGCAGTACTGGAAACCATTTCGCTTCGGTTTTGTGCACTCAGAGCGTGGATTTTGGCCACAACAGTTGCCACCGCTTGATTCAACAAAGGCCTGCCTCAAAATGACTGGTTATATGGCACGTCGTCATTTTGTAGGGAATTTTCCAACACTCACCGTGTAGGCGGATTGATGATCGGAGAGGGTTTGGTACAATATTCTTAATCCTGTCACCAAATGGAGAAGTGGCGAGCGCAGTGTTGCTTCCGTGGAACAGTAGCCATACTACGCTCACCAACCTACCTACTAAACATTGTGAGTACTGACAAATTCCCCCCAAAAATATGACAAATTTGTGGATATATTTAAGGGGGATTTTTTATCAGTTGACATTCTTTCGCTGATATAAAAATGATGTATGCAAAGGTAAATAAACCTCTTCGAGCGGCCCTGCGAGAGGAAAGTTAAGAAAAACCGAATGTAATACTGTGCCTAAAGATATATTACGAATTTTCACTGTTATATTTATATATTCTTTTTTTCTACTTTTAAAAAACGTTACCCCACACTAGAATTTCTCCTGTGTCGTGGGTTACAGACATAAATTCCACACACAATACACCCAGACCCAGAACAACTACCTGCAGATCATACAAATATTTGTTCCGCGCGGGAATTGAAGCCGCGACCCGGGGCGCAGCAGTCGACTGTATCAACCACTGCACCAACCGTGCCGTCAAATATATGTTTTTAAGAGTCCGGATTAATAATATAGCACCTCTCCATCTCCTCCCGTAGGTCGTAAAAGGCTTGGGAGAGGCCCTTAGGCTTTTAACTAGAGACATGTGAGATGAGCAGTAGCTTCCCTTGTTTGGAAGAGCAGCATTTTGTGCTCACCAACCCGCCTGCCGACTGTGGTAAGTATTGACAAGTTCCCCTAAAAACTGCGACACATGGCATTTTTTTTTTTTTTTTTTTTTTTTTTTTTATGGGACAAGCCCGCCACACATTCCCAACCACTGCAACTCCTGTAAGCCAGGATCTACAATGGCGACCACCGAAAAGAACACCGATCAATGAAGCTCGGTGTGTCCCAGAGAAATGAATAACTGTCTTGGAACCCGCACCGAAATTAATCAGAAAGGATAAAGGAGGAGTATGAAAGAATATACGTTCCACTTCCCTCCGTTGCAAGCAGGAGACAGAGAAAAACGATAGGCCATAGGCACAATAAATGGGAGTTTACAACAGGGTTAAGCCCAGTTGCCAAGCACCACGGGTACAATTTTTTTATTTACGGGTCCTATGTTGTGAGCTATTGTGACTGATTCCAATAGTAGGTATGGCAAAAACACTTGAACGCACGGAAATTCGTCCTAGTCGCAACAAGATCTGTATAGTAAACAACCCCGGATGTAACTTGCATGCTGTCAAACATAATATTGCGTTCATCTTGCCAAAGAATACACTCCCACAGGATATGATGTGCAGACTGTTCATATTCACAGTCCGGTGTTGAACATTTGCAGAATGGTGAGGTGACAAGCTTGAAGCTAAACAATTTACTCTTAAAGTTACCATGGCCGGTGAGAAATTGAGCCACGCAATGATCAACTTCCAACCATGCACTTGCCAACCGCTCACGAATGGATGGAAAGTACTGGTATAGGTGACGGCCCTTAATAGACGTGTCCCACCTGCATTGCCATTCGGCCAAGAGTTCCTCCCAAACACCAGTCTGTGGTCTAAACAATCTGCAGATCCTAACACGATCGCGTTGTAGCAGAAATTCCGCGTCCATGTTTTCTCTAGTTGAGTAGTACATTGCAGCACGTCGCTGTATCTCAAGATCGACTGGCAAAACACCTGCTAGCACAGGCAGAGCTTCAGTACTTACTGTCCTATATGCCTTGCACAAGAATATCAACGCTAAGCGCTGGCTTTGGAGCAGTTTACGTCTTGCCGCGCCGATAGTAGCCCTATCGGCCCATACAGGTGAACCATAGCAAATACAACCTAAGTAGGTAGCGCCGTAAATAGTTTTCAAAGTATAAAATGAAAGACCCCATGTAGCTGTTGATATCCTTGTCAGGGCATAAAAGTTCCTTTTAGCTTTTTCACCTACAGATTTTATGTGTTCAACGAATGAAAAATTTCTCTCCAATACAAGACCAAGGTAGCACACGGACTCCTTTCTTTTTACGGTAACATTATTGAATTTAATGCTCGGTGATGTCTTAAGATTGCCTTTTAAAATTAGTTGAAAGGTTTTTTGTGGTGCAAACATTAAGCGGTTTCGTTCGCCCCAACTAGAGATTAAACGTAAACAAGTATCCGCCAATTTTTCAAGGCTCGCCCTTGTACTTGACTGAATAAGCAGAAGGCCGTCGTCTGCGTAACCAGTCAATGAACAGCCGGATGGTAATGGAATCGCTAGAAAATCATCGAAACCCATGTTCCATAGATAAGGACTAATAACGGATCCTTGAGGACATCCCATCGTGAGTTCCTTCGACACAGCGTGATGACCAAGTTTAAGTTTTGCAGATCCGTGTGCAAAATATGAGTAAACGAGAGTGTAGATGTTTCTGAAGCAACCGCGGACTTTCATTTTAAGTAGTAGCATTGGCCACCACGCGTTGTCGAAGGCACCAGAGATATCAAGGAAGATGCCTATCACGTACTTATGTTCAGATGAATTTACTACTTTCCTGACAGAGATTGCCGCGTCAATAGTAGATTTTCCTATTGTGAAGCCGAATTGGTTATTATGAAATTTCGGTCCATCTGGCAGCAAACGTGGAACTATAAGGCGCTCGAGAAGTTTCCCTAAAGATGGTAGTAAAGTTATAGGCCGGTATGATTTAGGATCATCCGGGGGGTTGTCACCACTTTTTGGTATTATGCGTATAAAACCGGAACGCCATATACGAGGGAAAATGCCTTCAGCAATGCAACGATTAAAAACGGTCAGTATAGAGTCACCCGATATTTTACAAGCTTCTTTAATCATTCTATTCGATATTTTATCTTCTCCAGATGCTTTATTAAGTGGTAGTTTATTGACAACGTTTATGAATTCGTCAGTGGATGGTAAGTCAGACGCTGGGGATTCCGGCGGTTCAGCAGCCCATGATCTAATCTGTTGATGATACTCGTTATCATTTCCAGGTAGATCATCAGGTATAAGAGTATTGAGAAGAGCCTCCGTGGTCTCCTCAATACCAGTGGTATGCATGTTATTAATTTTAATATTTTGGATATAAGCAAGATCGACTGATCTATTGGCTTTAAACTCGTGGTACAGAGGAGACCACGGACCCTCCCTATCTAGTGTTTGCACTACCTTCTGTAACAGATTTCCCTTCGATTTTGCCACCGCGGCTCTATAACTAGATCTGGCAATTCTGAATCTATTTAATGTATCAATAAATATGTCTCCCGTGATTTGCTGTTTTTTAAGCTTGTTTAGTTTTTTGCGCGCTCTGCGAAAACGTTTACGTTGTTCAGTTAAATAGCTATTCCACCAATCACATCTACGAGTGTTGGTTATTGATCCGCGACCTACAGCAACATCAGCACAGTATGTAAATGTGTCTGACATGATTTTAGCACTTTCTTCTGCTGACAACCCATCGCGAGTGAAGTCTTTGGCATGAGATGCAAAAAGTGAGCTAAAGAAATCCCAGTTCGCCCCTTTAGATTTGTATCTAAAATTTGATCCAATATTTTGATAACTTTGTGTCAATCTAGGTACAAATTCGTACACGATCAGGCGGTGATCACTACACGACGCGTCCGGAAGGACGCGCCACCTGTCCAAGCGAACGTCTGCACTAGATAGTGTGACGTCAATAGAAGACTCGCCCATTTGGCTGCAAAAAGTAGGTGGTGCGTCAGGGGTATTGTGTATTGATAGGTTCATCTCAGCGATGAAATCCTCGACAGCACAACGTCGTTCAAAATCAGTGGACCGTACTTTGCCATACCAGAGTGATGATGACGCGTTAACGTCGGCGCCAATGATTATTTTGCGGCCTGCAAGCGACCGCAGAACGTGGCGAAGATTATGTATGTGTGGGGCAACAGGATCTGAGTATTGAAAATAACAGCTCACAACGTAAACTTTATAAAGTGCCGTTGAAACCTCCGCGACAGCACAGTGTGGCGTCATAAGATATTGTAACGATGTCACTGAAAAACTAGTAGAACGCGAAACGTAAATTCCAGCTCGTGCCCTGCCATCTAGTTGTACTACTTTTTGACGTAAGCTTGCATTTTGATATTGTTCTTGAATAAGGACAATGTCTAAGTTATAATCTAAAATTAATTTATCTAACTCCGACGTGGCCACCCTATCGTTATGAAGATTTAATTGTGCAACGGTAAGATTATTTACTGTGTAAGCCATCCTTAGTAGTTAGTATTTAGGATTAACTGTTCGAGCTTGAGCTTATAGGTAGGACAATCCTGTGACCCGCAACGATGGTCGCACGGTTTTTTAAAGCGTTTACACGCCACGCATATTGGTGAATGCTCCAAATTGTCCTTATGAGGGCACTCCATCGTTTCATGTGCCTCGGCACAGTTAGCACAGGTAGGTGTTTTATTAACGCAATGTTTTCTAACGTGGCCGAAATATTGGCAATGTAAGCAGCGGACTACTTCGACATCATCGATAAAACGACAAGTGGCCCAATCAATAAACAATTTATCCTTGGTAGTGACCAAGTGTTTACGCACTTCGGATTCAATTTCTATGCCTATCCACTTCCGCCCGTTTTCTAAGGAACGCCTGCGAGTGATTTTAGTTGATTTGATAAAATCATCCTCTGCAACTGACAACTCGTCCTTAATATTTTGCCGGTATAATGCGGCCAGAAAAGCGCGGTCTTCCATTGAAGAAGGGACGTCCTTAACTAAAATACGCGGTTTGCGACCTTTTGGCTTTTCAAGCCGTAAGCCAGCGGATCTAATAGCGTCGACCGATTGAAGCTTTGCGAGTTGTTTCTCATTCGCGACGCGCAATACAACGCCTGACTTTGCGGTTTTTTTAACGCCTACGATTTGGAAACCGTCGTCGCTAGGATTAATCGCTTTCATTAAGGCCTGTTTCGTAGCGGACGATGACGCATAATCAGCTGAGCGCTCGGCGGTCGGATATGCAACTACACAGGGAAGCGGTACGCGCGACTCCATGGGCGGAGCAACTTTTGATAAACGGAGTTTTAATGAATCGGCATATGATACCTTGTTTAATTGCTTACTATTATCACACGTATTGGATTTAATTTTTTCCAATTCCCGTTCCGTTCTCGCTAGCTTTGTTTCATTACATGACGATTTAATCGCTAGTAAAGACACGATAGCCGTTACTCGCTGAGTAATATCCATGATCGCGGACTTATTCGCTATGTTTATGCGGGATCCCTGATCATTAACAAGGTCGTTAATTTTTGATAAATACGCTGATGCCTCAGATACTAGTTCGCAATAGTCAGCTTGGCTCGCGTCGCTAACATTTAAAATTGACGAGTTTTTTTCAATAGATTCCGATTTTTGCAGCCGCTTGGACCTATCCTCGGGTGAAATATATGATGGCGAAATTTCGCTAAATAAACGTTTTGTGTTCACGGAGGTCGGAGACCTGTTAGTTACATTGCTTCTATGAAATATTTCCCCACCACGGTCGGGCGGGTCATCATTATTCGTCGACATACTTATTATATCAAAAGTTGGTTTTAATTATAAATAACAAGGTTAACGCGACAATAGACGAGCGCCAAATAACGGGTGCAGTATTATTTCACGATACCCTCAGTACTAACAAAAATAAATGTACTTACCGAGAAATTAATTCGGTTATTTAACACAATAAATTACTTATGGGACGTTAAAAACTTACGAAACGAGCACTAAACACAATAGCACACAACCAGAAACAAATCACGAGCCAGAATCCGATCGCGAAAAAATATAATCGTAATTATAATGAGCAGCGAATTAGACCCACACTGCACCGTACGAATGCGCGGGGGGAAGTGTGGTTACATGGCATGTAGCCGGGAAGAGACCTTTGTTCAGCAGTGGACGTTCTTTGGCTGATATGATGATGACGATGATTCGACTACTTAGAGAAACAACCCTAAACTTGCACAAGCCAAATTATGGCAAAATATAAGGTAAATAATCAAAACCAGATCCAGCTTCCTAGTTATTCTTCAGCAACGTATTTCATCGAATCATCATTCAATTTATCTCACCATTGTGAATTAAAACTGCCAGGTGTACGGCAATGATTCATAGACAGCCAGGCGACAATTCGGCCGAATGAAGTCCACTGCTGGACACAGGCCTCCCCCAAAGATCACCACAACGACCGATATGGGTATGCTGTAAGCTGTGTGCTCATTGCGGGGGTCTTGCCATAATTGCCACGCTTGGCAGACGGGTTGGCGATCGCAGTTGAGTTGTTAATGTACTCGAAGGATGCTGCTGCCCATCCTCCAGTTAAACCCTTAGTCGACTTTTACGACACCCACGGGACGGAATGGGGTGGTGGCATTCTGAGCCGGCACCACACGGCAATGATGATCACGTCTAAAAATAATTATGTTCTGAGAAGTACCCGTTTGTGAAGGATAATATTAAGACATCTGTGAACCACTACCGTCATATTCCGAACGCCATTCCGCCTGTCATATGTGTTAATGGTTTTATTGCAAATACACAGAATCATGAGTAAATGTAATGCTGACATATATGTTTTATGCGCGGTGTCTTTGGTAAGAGTGGTACAGAAACGTTTGGCGTCGGTCATCGCCCTCTAACATTATAAATATATCAATTGTTGCCTTTATTATATTATTGGGTCTATTTCCAATTGTTACCACCTATTTTTGCCACCGACTACACACGACACCGGCTTTGGCTTCATCTTCGGTTTTGACTTCGGCTTTGGCTTTAGCTTCGGCTTTGACGTGTCTCAATTGTGTGATGCACGCGAACGTGCACACGATACAAGCGTCGCCTTTAGCACTATAATCTATTCACTAAACAGAATTTTAATTTCAGCCAAAAACATTGACTGCTGGGCAGAAGCCTCCCCCAAATATTCCTACAACGACCGGTATGGACTTATGTTGTGTGCTTCTTGGGGGGTATTATTGATAATCGCCATGCTTAGCAGACTGGTTGGCGATTTCAGTTGCGTAATAAATGTACTCAAAGGACGCTTCGGCCCTACTCCGGCTAATCCCATTGTCGACTTTTACGACACCCACGGGATGAGGTGATATGAGAGTGAGATAGCTGGTGGTGTTCTTATCCGGTACCACATGGCCGTTAATACCAGAAAAATCACAACGTACGGCATTCGTGGCACATCAAGCCAACATACGATATCTTGGACTACACATATACCGACTTAACGTGGAGACACCAAGTCAAAACTAAGACACAAGAAATCAAAATTCGATACACCCGTCTATCTTTCTGATACTGGGTCAAACAACAAACTACCTATTTAAACATAATACTCATATACAAGAGTATCCTGAAACCTGTCTATGGTACTCAGGCATACTATAGAGAATGCAAAACTTGCTACTTAGGAGCCTATGCAATGCCCTAAGGTCCACTTCTAATACGAAAATAGACCACCATCTCGAGATGAGCACTGGAAAGGAAAATGTTTATACAACTAGAGATATACCAAGGGAAAATGAAAGACATCCGAACAAATTGGCCGCTAAGCTGACAACCCCAAGCTACAATAAACATCTAAAGAGAAAACGCATACTGTTTACTGATGAGGAGATGTCCTCACTAGAGGACATACTCGAACTGCCACAACTTACAACCCATCTCTTTATAGCTAAAGCTGATAGCAGATGAATAAAAAAGAAAACAAACAAAATTTACACTAATTGCTATTTTCTATACGCAACGCCTCGTTAAAGTAGAAAATCAAGAACGAAAAATCCAACATTTTACAAAATCTTGTCTTATTTAGAAATTCTTAGTGTAGAAATTTAAAGAACCTTTCAAATATTCTTAGAACAAAAAACGTTCGCTTCGAGTGCAGTTAACAAACCTTTTTACGGAGCGCCAAAGTGCACAGTGGATGAACAGCAAACACTCGGGACAAAAGGAGAAAATACAAACCGTGACTCGTTTTGCCAGTGTTCCGTAGCCACTGAAAGAATTACACAATTTCTCAACACAGATATTAAATTTTTCCGCTTCCCTGATGTACTGAAAAATAGAACTGTAGTAGCCGCCTATCGTGTTCGACATATCATATCAGCCATAAGACATCCACTGCTGAACAAAGGCCTCCCCCATAGATTTCAACAATTGTGTCATCATTTTGTGAGATATTTGCCAGTACTCACCACGCTTGGCAGGCGGGTTGGTGAGCGCAGTATGGCTGATGTTGCAAAGAAAGGATGCTGCTGCGCATCCCTCTGGTTTAGAATCCTTTAGTCGCCTTTTACGACATCCATGAGATGAGTGGTGCTATATTCTTAATCCGGATACCACACGGTTTACACATAGATGGTCTTATATCCGAAAACGTATATTCTTAACGCTATTGAGTCTAGACATAATAAAACGAATCGCCTTAAATACACGAAATATAATTTTATGTAATAATAAAAATGATGACATAATTGTAGAAATCGATGAGGGAAGCCTTTCATTCGAACACCGACATCACTATAACCTGGGATCCAAGGGATCTAAGAAAAGCACCACCACAGTAAAAGGCGACTATGGAATTTGCCGAAGGATGGGCAGCAGCGTCCTTCGAGTACAATTACAACTCAACTGCAATCGCCAACCCAGGTGGATTGCAAAACAGACATCGCAGTTATTTTATTTTCAGACTTTTTTACTCTAGAAATTTACTGGCGTAACCCTAAAAATATTCGTGAAATGTTCCCAAATTAGAGACTGAAAGAACTACAGTTTGTTTGGAGTTAATTCAAAGAGGCCGACAATTTTCTTTTATTATTTTTAATAAAGAAAGTCCAGCCCCTTGTGCGTAAAATTTTTTGGTTAAGTGTCTTGAATTGAATAGAGAATTTTTTTTTGCAAATTGTGAATTGTTCATTTAATATTTACTTTAACCCTTTGTGTATTTAAGAGGGTATGTTGCAAATTACTCTCCTTATGGCGATCACCATTTATGAAGTTTTTTTTTATTGTACCTGGTTGTGAACGTCTCGTTTGCCCATTACAAACTGTAATGCTACTGGAATTAATGTACTGCACTGCGTTCACCTGGAGACATAACATAGGTATTTAGTTTCTCTTGTCAAATAATTTCACTATCCTTAAAGTTTCTCGCGTCTCTTCAATCACTTTCAAACTGATGTAGATTCTAACTATGACTAGAATTAACTCACTGTCAATCCGCCAATGTATTTTGTAGCAATAGAGTCTCATTACAGAGTTATATTCTATTTTTAAATCTAAAGGGCCCCTGCGTGTTGAATCGATTTCCCCACTTTAGCTTCGCAAAAGATCGGGTATCTTCTGACAATTATCGAGTGACACGTCAAAGAGAGACGAGCTATACTATACTGGAACAACTAAATAGATGGTGTATCTACCTCGCCTCACTCTGTCAATATTTTGTTTTCTCAATGTCTCTAAAATTGACTAATTAAATATTGGTTTCTTTTGCTTTTATAAGAATGAATAAATGCACATGAATAGGGTTTATAAGTATTTATCACGGATGTAACAAACCCTGTACGAGTATCCCAGTCACTCCTTCAGCCTAGGTCCGCGTTTCGCAGGGGATACCCTTAGGCGCAGTTAATTTGTTTACAAATAAAAGCCAGGCTGAAGGCTATTTTCGCTTCACCAAAGATATGAAGTGGGTGCTACTCGGTACACGTGACAGAACTGAAACTTCTTCGTTTCATGTCACCACACCACAGTTTTTTGCCCACGCATGCGCCCATAGAATGTTATACATAAAACGTTGCACTGACCTTGAAATTTTACTCTTACTGCACTCAAAGAAGTCTCACTTCTGAAATTTTAAATTAAAATTGTCGAAATGAATTTTGTACGATTACTGTATTTTTCTTTTCATCATCATGGCTTATAGCCAAAAAAGGTCCACTGCTGAACAAAAGTCGCCTTCATAGATTTTCACGGTTATGTCATCAATTTGCGGGGCTTTGTCAGTACTCACCAAGCTTGTCAGATGGGTTGGTTAGCACAGTGTGCCTATGGTTGCTTGGTCGCCTTTTACTACACTACTACTTGTACAATACCTACACGGGAAATGGAAATGAAGTGTTGCTATATTCTTAAGGCCGATTCACACATTTTCGTGACGACACAGTACTAAACGGTGCTGTCATAAACCGTCGGTGTCATTGAAAAATATATTATTTCAAACATTCTGTATGGGTGCGTCCACACTCGTCAGTATCAGTGCCGTCACAGAGCTCGCAGTGTCAGTGCCAGCTCCGGCAAGCACGGAAAGGAATTGTTACGATCACTGACAGTTCCGTATTATTAAATACAGCCATGGTAACAATTACAATAATTGAATATCGCGAAAATTGTGCCTCCGTAATAATAAACACGTCTTTGTCTAAAGATTCGCAAAAAGTACTGAGATATCACTGACATGTGTGAATTGAAATCACTGAAGCACTGATACGGAACTGTGTGGACACGGTGACGGTAATGTGTCGTCACTGAAATGTGTAAATCGGCCTTAAATCTGGACACTACACGTCTGGTTTTTTTTTCTATTACATCTAACGTAGGCAGCACGGTTGGTGCAGTGGCTGATACAGTCGGCTGCTGCGCTCCGGGTCGTGGGTTCGATTCCCGCACGGAACAAATATTTGTATGCGCTGCAGGTAATTGTTCCGGGTCTGGGTGTATTGTATGTGGAATTCATGTCTGTGAACGCACCCACGACACAGGAGAAATCCTAGTGTGGGCAACGTTAAAAAAAAAAGGTATGTCGATGTATAAATAAATATTTATTCTTTCTTGCTTTCTTTCCTCGTTTTTTAAGCTCGCTAATAATACGCTTACATTTAAAGACCACAACACAACATAGTCAACATTACCTATACCCATATCCTCTCAATTTGTTATACCGTAACATATAACTTAATCTGTACACGAAACTACACTTTTAATATTCATGATTGCGATTTCCACAGCACCTAATTACGTAAGAATTATGTTAGTGTTTAGAAGCGTTCCCGCAAAATGCGGAAAACCCAGGATTAATGATGATGTCGTCCCAGGAAATGCTTTGGATGTAAATGCAACGCTGAAGACGAGCTGTTGAGATTAAGGAAGTTTAATATTATGTGTGTGAGATTACAGTTATGGATAATGTGAAACTTAGAACTAACTGGGATGCAATGGGAGCAGAATTAATGCAATATGTTATTAGAACACGCAAGTTTTTCTTAAAGTGTTGTATAGTGCGGTTTCCGACAAAATACATAAACTCATAACACTGAGGAACTTGACGAAACCTGTACCAGAGAAACACACGAAAAACAAAGTTTGCAATGGTGTGTGTAGTCCGCCACCCACACTAGGCCAGTGTCGTGGACTGACATAACCTTTCTCATCGTGAGAAAAGGCCCATGCCCAGCAGTGGGGCAGAACTGGACTGATTATGTTTAACACTGAAAGACAGCGCTGTATTGTAGTTTACGTTACAACACAGTGTCGCGGAGCGCCTCCTTCCGTGTTTCCTTCCCGGTTAGCTCAACTAGGAGGCTCTCTCCACGGCAGCAAGTAACGGAGTTCAGTTATTGTGATATTTAATGAAACGTATCATGTATATATATAAATATATTTTTTATTTCTATTAGGGATCACCAACGAATAATACACTACTTTCAATTATGAATACATAAAACACAAATATTAAGTGTCACCTAATGTATATTCAATTATAGGTCTGTGGTTACCTAGTCCTTATACATCAATATAAAATATGAAGAAATTAAATTAAAATAATTAATAGATAATAATAAAAGTTCACACTGCATTCATAATTTAAAATAATAAAGATATAGACATACATAGTTACTAACAAATTAATTTAATTAATAAATAAATCAAAAATTAAATCCTAACAAGAGTGCAATCATTTTTTTAATGAATTGATTTTAATCATGTAAAATTAAATTGTACGATTTCGATAAAACTACTCATTCTGTTTATCTATGTAAAGTCTACTGTTGATAAGATATATATTGTTATATAGGTATATTGTTATTCACAACTTCACTTAACACTTCATGGTGATGTTTATATTTTTAAAATATAGCTTACTATCACAATTTAATCTAACTAAAAATAAGTATTATTGGAACTAAAAACGGGATATTTACCATGTTTTTTATTACTTTTGAGTTCCCGATATTTCGGCGCTGTTGCAAGCGCCATGTTCACAGATAAACTAAAGTTTTTGCGCCGAAATATCGGGAACTCAAAAGTAATAAAAAACATGGTAAATATCCCGTTTTTAGTTCCAATAATAGTGTTAGTGACCATGTCAGTTTAAAAACTTATAAAAATAAGTAATTGTAATATTGCAGGCAGACTATTTGTCAGAGCGACAACTGTGTGTCGAACCACTAGCGTTCAGAATCGAATGTGATGAATGATCAAAATATGAAGAACGACTCGACGTCACAATATTAAATTCGAATTTTTATTTGAATAAAGAATGAATCATGAGGTGGACAGTGATGGAGATAAAAGGAATGAAGTCATGAAAAAGGTTGATTGAAATAAAGATGAAGCATGACTTTCTTCACAACAGTGTTATGCTAGTTACATGACTCAGATAACCTAAATCCACTTTCCTGGTTGAAATTTGGATGTTTTTAAATCTCAATCGCTTCTCGAACAATTCTAGGATAGTAATGCCGATCAGTGGAGAGAATTTTTGGGTCATGACGCCCAATCCAGTGATTTGGTCCTGACTCAAGCAAGTGATCAGCCATCGCCATCACTCTTTCCGCAATGGTTCGCTTCTTCTGTCCGATGTAAGATTTTGACTGCAGCTGTGGGAGGTGGAATGGTATTCAAAAAATACACGAATTCCGTGTGGTGTCCGGATTAAGAATATAGCACCACTCCATCTCCTCCCGTGGATGTCGTAAAAGGCGACTAAGGGATTCTAAACCAGAGGGATGGGCAGCAGCGTCCCTTCTGTGAAACGGTAGCCATACTGCGCTCACCAACCCGCCTGCCAAGCGTGGTGAGTATTGGCAAATACCCCCCAAAATGATGACACAGTTGTGAAAATCAATGGGGGAGGCCTTTGTTCAGCAGTGGACGTATAAATGGCCGATATGATTAGGACACGAATAACAACTTACCAAACATAAATTGAACATCTCAAATCTTTATTACAAAACTTCAGTTTCCAAGTAATCTTTACAGAACAAACCGGAGACGATTGCGTTAAATTCAACGCGAGAACAAAGTTAACGTAGTTATGTCACGATAAACGTTAATTAGTTTCAACAACTTTCAATACGTGTTAATGAGAAAGTAATTTTTTGAGTCTATGTAAAAGTTCGGGTCGCCCTAAAGGGAAAACACTTACCCTTTTTTGTCCTTTAAAACGCTCAGGTGGATTTTAAGGAATGAGTATTCTTCATATCCTCTCGCGTGTCAATTGCCAAGAGCCGTGTAGACACAATAGATTTTTAATTTAGTCTCGTTTTGCGGCACGCAATGAGATATACTTAACAATCTCTTTTTCCATGTTCATTATCATTTTCATTTGGTTAGCGACCACAGAAATAGGAAATAAGGAGAAGTGGTACGGGGGCGTAACCGCGCCACCGCGACTGGATCGATTTGGGCCATCCGGAAAAAATGGCCGTTTTATAATATCAGTTGAGATTCGATCGCGTAAATGAAACTTTGTTAAATTGTCGTGTTGTTCGGGGATAACATGCAAAAACCGTAGTGAAAATAATAACTTTATCAAGGAAGGAATTGTATATATATGCAAGTGAAGGAATTTTCTTGTTTTTGTCTATAAAAAGAATAAATTAATAATTATTGTTTTCTTTATTATGTTACATTTGGATTGCTGGAGCAGCACATTATTATTTTTGTACAAAATACAATGCTTCTTATCTACCAATTTTAACTAGCAATCGGTGAGTAACAAACGCAGTGAATAGAGCATCGAATGGTACTCCCAATAAACTGACGCGTTGCGTGGTACAGCCACCGTGTGCAGGCTAGTGATTTTTAATTTCATTCATGACTTGAAAAGCCGTCTGGTGTCTTCCTATTAATTCCTCTCTGGTTGATATTTCACCGTGTATGTAGACGAGCTCCTTGGCCCGTCCCCAAACATAAAAATCCACAGGAGTTAAATCAGCTGCCGATCCAGCTCTCTGTGAAACAATCATAAAAATGTTCTCTCACGATAAGAGTCCAATGCGCTGGACAACCATCTTGCTGAAAAATCATAGGTCTTCTCATAGTCAATATTGGTATTTCGGCTTCATCAAGAAGCTCTGGGAGATCATTTTGGAGGAATTCCAGGTCATTGTCTCCATTTAAATTATCTGGTAGGAAGTGGGGACCAAGCTCACACATTAACTGAAAATTTCCTTTGGAACGACACTTGCTTGCTTTTTCCAGTGTGGATTGCTGACCTTTACGGTCCATTAGTGGAGTTTATGAAAATTTGTAATTCTTTCTTTCGAAAATTTTGACTCATCGATCCACAAGATAGATTTTAAAAACCATGCATCTTCAATGTCGCTATTTAGTAAGACGCGACAGAACTAAATCCTTCGTGGGGGATCTTCATTTTCCAAACCTTGTACACCCGTGCCGTGGAAAGGATTTTTTTTTCTCGGTGGATAGTATTCCACACTTTCTATACCGAAATGTTAAGGTTTCGAGCTATGTCTTCCTCGACACTTGAGTTATATCTTCCCGGTTTGACTCCAGTCCATGAGATGGATTCCAACTTCAGAAAGCCGACGAAATGTGTTGTAAAACAACACTCTGCCATTTGGTAATCTGCGATTCGGATAACTCTTTTGATATATCCGTCGTGCCAAAGATCCATTACCGTCAGCTCTGCCATACATGAAGACGTTATCCACATATTCTCTTATAGAAAAAGCAGCCATAGTCGATTGATCACACAAATAAAAGTTCAAAATCAGTGAAGGAGCACACAGACACACGGTGAATTGTGTAATCACGAATTTGCAATTAAAACGTCTTGTCACAAGGGCAGTAATTACTTGACTAACCCAGAGTCCGAAGATGTGACGAACCCACCCGACTACAAGGATTCTGACTAGTGTGAATAAATAACGACTTTCTGAGGGCCAATTCTCGTAATTAATTGACACTGTGACTGAAACTTGACCGAACTGAGATTAAATTATGAATTGACCGAAAAAATGGTATTCTGCTACTCTTAAAGTTCAGTCCGATTTCAGTATAATCTCGATCCAGTCTCATTTCAATCTCAGTTTTGACGTTTATTCAATGACAATTTAGTACATGTGACAGTTCCAAATGTTAGCAGAATACCATTTTGATTTCGATCAACTTTCGATCTACTTTCGATCTCATCACAGTGTAAGTTCACGTTTGACGTTGTTTGTTAGTTTAGGAGAATACCATTTGTGACATTTATGACACTGAGACTAGATCGGTACTATATTTTGAACGTTTTTAAATTACGAGAATTGGCCCTCTGACCTCAGCAACTAAGCTGATGTTCGAAAAAAGGTCATGCTTTTATAGACGCGCGGCGGCTTTTGTTATGCGACTTCCCGGAATTAGATCCGTGTACGTGCACCATCATTCTAAGAATTAACCAGTTATCAGTTCTAACCAGGGACTGAATAACTCAAAAATATCGGTAGTTTTATAAAGCGGTAATCGTCATACCCTTTTAACAACGGTACCGACATCTACAAAAATATTATTTAAAGAAAGAAAGAAAGAAGAAAGTTTCTTTCTTTCTTTCTTACAAAAATATTATTTACAGGTTTGATTCCAGATTGTAATTTCGCTACCACTATAATAAATGTTTCATCATCATCATCACATCGGCCATTTATACGTCCACTGCTGAACAAAAGCCTCCCCCATAGATACCACAATTGTGTCATCATTTTGGGGGGTATTTGCCAATACTCACCACGCTTGGCAGGCGGGTTGGTGAGCGCAGTATGGCCACCGCTTCACAGAAGGGACGCTGCTGCCCATCCCTCTGGTTTAGAGTCCCTTACTCGCCTTTTACGATATCCACGAGATGGAGTGGTGCTATATTCTTAATTTGGACACCACACGGACGTATATATAACTAAAAACAAGATATATTTTTATAACTGATATTATTTAAGTACCCGTACAGTGATTATATAAACCCGGGGTTTTAGGTCTTAGATGGTGCATATACGAATATTAAACATATATGTATATACACTATTGTGAATATCAAAACTGAAATGCACAAATTCAGCCTGAATAATAACAAAATTGCAATAATAAGAGTAAGCGGAAAATATTATTAGGTGAAAAATATTCAATCGGCGACAAACCTGATCCCGCACCTTACCGGTGGTGTGTTTTCGGTACCAAAATCGTGAAGCGGTTAATTATAGGTACAGGTTCAGATTTTGATACCTTTTTTGTACCGGTATGATAGCGGTGATGTAAACCGGTATTGTCTACTGTTTTCAGCCCCTGGTTCTAACAAAAAAACAATAGTGTGTTGTGAATAGTCACAGTATTACTGCTACGTCAAAGCGACGCATCACTACTGTCACTTTGAAAGTACGTCTACAGGCTTCATCTCGGCCGGCTGGTTATCTACCGCTTCCGGTTGTGATTGAGGTGGGTCCACGTTTTAAATTTAAAAATTTTCGTTTAACCATATTGACACTAAAGTTGTAACTTTTTCTTCTTAATTTATCTATTTATTTAACTATTATGTTTCTAAGACGGAGACGCTTACAGTGAGCGCCGTGTCGCGCCGCCGTTTGTTGGGTATTGCCATTACCACCATAAACGCCATGAGCACTGACAGACCATAAGATTATTTTTTTATTTAGTGATGGGCGGTCTCGTTTACCTACTCATTAGATTATTTAAATGCCAATTATAAAATTATTGTTATATATATTCAATGTTATTCTTTATTTTTGCGCTTTGTGTAGTTCTTATTTGTATAGTTGTGTTTGTTGATTTATTAGAAGGTATAATTAAGCAATATTTATTTTATATACTGTTTTTACACCTGTGAATCACCGAATCACCGAAGGGTCCAGTTGAAAACCAGCGCCAGGCTCTTGTCTGGCAAATGCTGAACTGGTTACCTATTTGGCGCAACTGTGGGGGCACACAACAAACTCTAACCTAATATTGTGTTTTTTTTTGTTGTTTATAACCCTATCCAAATTTTTATCGTGTTTTTTTTTTCAGTTTTATATTAAGTTTTATTACCGTTTGTGATGTCTCACTTTGCTGTCCAATAAAAATTTTCTTTCTTTCTTTCTTTCTTTCTAATTTTAGGACTAGCAAATACAGAAAACTTGTATTGTTTAAACTATAGCTAAAATTTTAAGACACACCGCAGGCAATCTCTGTAGCCCATTCTGTTTCTATTTCAAAATAAACACAATTAAAGAACCTCATCTACATTTTTTACATCATAAAGCCGAGTCTTGTTTAGTCAAGCCACCCTTAAAGATTTTTATTAATTACTTTGCGCGGAAATGATTGCATTAATTTATTTTACTTGCTTATGTTTCTTGAATCAATTTACTTGTAATAGATTGTTTAGTTTCAACATGCTTATATAGACGGCACGGTTGGTGCAGTGGCTGATACAGTCGACTGCTGCGCTCCGGGTCGTGGGTTCGATTCGCGCACGGAACAAATATTTGTATGATTGTACGTGGAATTCATGTCTGTAAACGCACCCACGACACAAGAGAAATCCTAGCGTGGGGCAACGTTTTTATAACAAAACAAAAAAACATTTTTTTATTTATTTATACGCTTCATTCTTAGTAGTTTAATAACATTCCGCCTGTATTTCCCTAGAGGCGCGAAACGAGATATTTTATAAGCAGTACCTTAAGTTTAGCTATATAAGCTAAAGTAAGAGTTATATATAACTAAAAGTTTCGTAATCACAGTTCAGCTAACCGATTTCATTTAGTGGAGGTTATTAGGTCATTAGGGTTCGGGTATAGCAATGATAGCCTTTTTTATTGGTGTCCAGTGGAAATTCTACATGGAGCTTCTTTCACCCCGGGGAAGGGCGAAGGGATATGCCAAACTCCTACCGGCTAAAACCACTGGAGCGGTCATCTTCGGCACCTAAGGGAGGCTCCAGGTCTTCGTAATATCACACTAGAGCAGCCTATTGGTGCCACGCCTTTAGGCACATCACGGAGGGGATGACTGTAAACTCTTTGTGGTACCCATCCTCCGGCTAATCCCACAGTGGGTTTTAAGATACCAAAGGAAACATATAAGGTGGCGCCATTCATAGCCACACCACACGGAGAAGCAAGAGTCGAGAATACTCATAATATCATCTTATTTTCTCCTCTATTAGCTGACATTTACCAAATTGCTCTCAAGACTATAGTCACTCCGCTCATTTATAAAATGTAGCCAAACTGTAATAAAACAGAAGCTTTACTACGTGGCTATTTGTGTTTGTTCCTGATTTGAATAAAAGTCAAGGTTAAAATATATTGTACCGAAAAACGTAGGCGGATTTATAAATCCCGAATCCTCCTTGAGAACAAGTTTCGGCCGTTTCTTGTAAGATATTATACAATATTTTGTGACACGTTGCCCCAACTGATGCAAATGAATTACATCGAGCATTAGTATAGTTTTTTTTAAGGGGAATGTAGATTTGGGGTTTAATGAGACACACAGCTCCTTTACACGTAGCTCCTGCTTCACTGCCAGTCAGCCAAAAAGGACTGCGGTATCACTTCATTGGAGCCCTTAACATTTAAGTCTAGTACCACCGTTTACTGTAGCAGTCTTTATCGAGGCAGATGTTTAGGTATGATTGATTACCGCCCTGGCGCCTAATTCCCATACGCCTGAAACCCCCTGTCGTTACTAAAGAGCTCCCCGCCTCTGGGTTTTTGATAAATTTGATACCACATCCAAACAGATAATATGATTATAAATTAAAATGACCTGCAATAAAATATGAAATATTTAGAAAAAATGCATATTGCATGTCAATTAACGTATACATGATTTCAAATATTCGGAAATTTTATCCCGAAACTTCACAAAAATTTCCTAGTGAGCCAAAACTATTATGGTGTCAAAATATATTTAGAAAATAAAGTAAGCATATCATAATTTCCATTTTATTTTTCTTTGTTGTGTTAATTCAATTTGCATGCCCCAAGGATTAGAATATGTGAAACTAATGTCATGTCTATAACACCTGTAACATTATATTTCGAACAAATAAGTAATTTGATTTGAATTACTGATTGATTACGAGTTTTTTTTTAAACGTTGCCCCACACTAGGATTTCTCCTGTGTCGTGGGTGCGTTTACAAACATAATTCCACATACAATACACCCAGACCCGGAACAACTCCCTGCAGATCATACAAAAATTAATTCCGTGCGGGAATACCCACGACGGTGCGCAGCAGCCAACTGTATCAGCCACTGCACCAATCGTGCAGTATTTATGCTAGTATTTGTTCCCCTCACATGGCATGCCGCAAGAAAATGTATTTTAATCCGAGTAGTAAGTATATACTTAAATACGATACAAATATATTTATCAATAAAAACCCCATATTCCAACCACATGAAATTGTCACATATAGACTTGACAGCTCCCATTTTACGGGCTCCGCTTATGTACCCGGCCATAAACGGGATGATGTTATGACCAATAAACGGTTTGAGTATGGCGCATAGCTCGGAAACATATTTGAATTAGAAGACCGTAAACCGACTTTAACTAACGTTAAGTTTGGATCACACCCGAAATAAATTGATTAGATTATTTTTGAGTGCTTAGATTTCTTTTTCGTCAGAATGTTGAACTTCCGTATAAATTTACTGAAGAGTTTGATGTCGTATCACCCGACCGTTTTACCGCCCTCGCCACCGAGGATGCCCGCCACACCGACGTCGCGGAGGCCTATCGCCGCGTCACTTTCCCGTTCAAGTTAGCACTTTTCCCTCCCGTCTCTTGCTCGCGCCGGCCCGTGCCGAGCCTATAGTTTTAAATGTCTCCTAATACATAATCAATAATACCGATCCAGCTGTCCCCAAAACAATAGCTTGATATCCCCAGCAACGCCCTAAGCCGAGGTCTGTGTCCCGCAGGGGGCGCCCTTAGCGAAAGTTGCTTAGTTTTTAATATTAATTTTAAGCCTGCCTGGAGGCCTTTTTTTGCTTCGCCAGAAATGACCGAATAAGCAACCACATTACCCAGAAATGTATGTAATGTAATGTAGAAGCCCAGCAATAAAATAAAAAAACAAGATGTCGTATCAGCTGATGGACGTCTACATCTAAACAAACATCGTCCCCTCCTAATAACCATTTTTTTCTTGTAATATCTTAGGTTTTCGGGATTCATGAAATAAATATTATATCGCGTATATTTTCAATTAATGTTTTTCGAATCTTTGAAAACACTTTTCAGCGTTTGTGGTTTCAGGATAACTAAGGTGGCTGTCGTCGTTACAGATTTATGTTAAAACATCTAAACACTGCGAGTTATTACTGCGTGAATTGAAATAATTTATGATTAGAATTTTACACCGCAGTTTTTTGATATCCTGAACTTGATATATTGTGTCCTATTCCACGACACAATCCCCATCTATGATATTCTTTATAGATGTTAGAATTCGTTCAGCCGTTTGAGCGTTTGACGTCTATCATTCAGCAATACAAACTGTCACATTAACAATGTTAGTAAGATGTTTATTTAAAACACTTGTAACTTTAGAGACAAAACACAAGCAGCGATTATATGAATACGTTGAACCTTATGCTTGTCTCATGAACCAGTAACAAGAATTTTGTAATAGACTGGTACTAAGTACACCATTAAATCATCAAATATTTGTGGAAGAAAGTTCCTGTAGATTTTCTACCCGAAACCAAAAAAAAACTTGTCCAATGCTCAACTGCCGGCTCCAATACATTTGCGAAAGACTAGTAAAAAAATATCATTACTGGTGAAATAAAGCAGAAAATCTATCTTGCCCAAAACTTAATCTAAACTGCATACGGTTCAATGTTCATTATCTTGTCAACCTTAATCTACACACTGCTTAGTACTATGTGAGAAAACTTCTTCTGCGGTTAACAATCTGTACGACTAGCATAGCGATGATTTATGATGATAGACTGTTGAAGATGATAATGTCTAAACAGAGTCGATTCGTCATCATCATCAGAACATAGGCCTCCTCAAAGATCGTCACAACGACCAGCCCTGTGGTACTCGTATCTAGCGGATTCCCAAAACCTTCACCACCAGGTCGTCGGTCCACCTCGTGAGGTGTCTGCCCATGCTGCGTCTTTCGGTACGCGGTCACCAAAGAACTTTTCAGCCCCATTAGCTATCCGTTCTACGAGCAATGTGACCCACCTACTGCCACTTAAGTTTAACAATTCTTAACATCGTCGATTAATAGCCCAAAATTACGATCAAGCAGAATTATCACACATACAAAACTATGAGGCGATTTAAAAGTGTACCAAAGGACCAAAACTCGGCGATCCCACGTCTCACAGCCCCTATTGTTGTCTGAAAGGGGGATCGTTTATCATTTGATAGCAGATTACCCGTCCCTTCGACACTTTTCAGGCTGTTAAACACTGTTCATTTTTCTAAGAGCTTTTAGTCGTATAGGTTTTATTCGAAGAGGTATCTTGTCACGCAGATTGTTAAAGTCAAAAGGGAAAATGTGTTTGTAATGGAGCAACTTGATAGTTAAGTTTGTGTTGTCTTTTATTATACTTTTTTCTGAGTTCTACAAAACAAAACGCTGAGTTGTCGCAAATGTGACTTATGTAGGTAGTATAAAGCTATCGAAATCCATTCGATGACGGGCGTCGGCCGCTCACTGCAGTGTAATATATTACTGAAGCGTGTGCGCGAACGCGCTGATCGGATGATAGTTGATGGTGCCGACAGCCCAAGACTATAGATAGGCCGAGATCCGTCGATCTATTATTGTTATTTTTATTACCTACACACGGGTAACCGTGCTACAAAACCAAAACTAAGCTATGCAAAACCAGTGTACCCTGATCTCTCATCAAATCGAATGCCTATACAATTCGAGATCAGCTTATACTGGTTTTTTGTAGCTTAATGTGTACCTACTGTGTATTTCATTGTTTAATGTTCTTTAATGTGTTGTCTTTACAATTTGTGTGCGCGATTCTTTTTGTTGTCTGTGTTATTTGTGTTCTCTAATAAACCATTTTTCTTTCTAAAAGAGAAAAGAGAAAATGGCTGGCGCACAGCCATTTTCTCTATAGAGATATAATCAGTGCCAGATTTGAAGTTACCAAAGTTTTTTCTTCCTAATCTGGAATCTTCTGTTCGATGCTTATAACCGACTAGCTGAGACCCGCGGTTTCACCCGCTAGTTAATTTAAAAGAATTAACAAAAAAAGATTATTCATTAATAATTCAGAGTAATTCGGCATAACCACTTGACAAAGAGTATATATCTTGGATTTTATGGGTTTTTTTTGCGCGGAACCCTAATTCAATTTCTCAAATAAATGTTGCCTAAGTTATTCCTTATAACATCAGCTATGTGCCAGTGAAAGTCCCGTAGAAATTGGTCTAGCCGTTACGGAGATTAGCGGGACCAACAGACAGACCGAACAGACAGACCGAACAGACAGTTAAAAACAGTTTTTTTGTTGTATGTACCAGTTATTTTGACATTACAAACAGACACTTCAATTTTATTTATTTGTATAGAATAGATGATAAAGTACGGCATAATCGAGGCTATTTTGTAAAAAGGCCATACATATTCATGTATACTCAGCTTAACCAAAACTACAGATATGCCACACTATAAAATACATAACTCACTATGCCCGGCACTTCGTATATTTAATATGCCATACTTTTGCGGGATGAAACGATACTAAAATGTATACATATTTTAGTTTGTAAATGACTAAATTTGTTGGTTGTCGAGCATCTAGTAAATGTATCACCAGGCGGGCATTCCCCAGCTATGTTTTAGATTAGCTTTCAATCTAAATATATTCGGCTACATATCGAGATAGGATAATAAAATCTCTGTGGCCGTACTATGGAAAAACAGTCAAGGAAGTATCGAATCGGTATATGAGCTACAATGATAACGTCTAATACAATGGATATAATATAGACATCTCCGTGTGGTGTCCGATTAAGAATTTAGCACCACTCCATCTCCTCCCATGCATGTCGTAAAAGGCGACCAAGGGATTTTAAACCAGAGGGATGGGCAGCGGCATCCCTTTATTGGAACAATAGCCATACTGCGCTCACCAACCCACCTGCCAAACTTGGTGAACATTAGCAAATTCCCCCCAAAATGATGACACAATAGTTGATATCCATGGGGGAGTCCTTTGTTCAGCAGTGGATGTTTTATGGCTGGTATGTTGAATATAGACAGAAGCTTAAAAAACTCTGACAAAACGGGCCTCCAAAATAGTCTGTCCATGTCAAAAACCAAACATTTTTATACCTCTAAATATACACCCAGCAATTCAGATTAATTAATCCGAATTTGTCGCAAATAAACCCATAAAAGGTAAAATAGCATAGAATTTTATGAATGCCACTTAAGATGCGTCAAGAATTTGGGTGCACGGCAACCTACAGATACAGATTGGCACAATGTTTACGTTATGTTTGAAGGAAATCGGCACGATTGGTGCAGTGGCTGATACAGTCGGCTGCTGCGCTTCGGGTCGTGGGTTCGATTCCCGCACGGAACAAATATTTGTACGATCTGCAGGTAGTTTGCTCCGGGTCTGGGTGTGTGGAATTTGTGTTTGTAATATGTTTTTGGAATTAGTGTTTGTGGAGCAACGTTTTTTTAAATAAAATCACTTAATATGATTATAATTATCATGTAATTAATTATAAAGAAAATACTAACCAGTGTCGAGGCGAGCATGTCATTCCCCTAATGTTGAGCGTCAGGTCTGGCCAAAACAATTGTAATGTTATCCAGGAAGAGACCTATGTGGCACCACATTGCGCTCATCATCTCAAGACACTCGTAATAATAGCTAAGGTCGTCTGGTAGATACATAATGGCATTAAGCCCGCCGATGTACAATGTTAGTGCATAAAGTATTCAATGAAGTATGGTCCAGTGGTTGATACAGTCGGCTGCTGCGCTCCGGGTCGTGGGTTCGATTCCCGCACGGAACAAATATTTGTATGATCTGCAGGTAGTTATTTCGGGTCTGGGTGTATTGTGTGTGGAATTTGTGTCTGTAAACGCACCCACGACACAGGAGAAATCCTAGTGTGGGGCAACGTTTATTAAAAAGAAAAAGAAAAGAAAAATAATGAAGAATGCTATTAAAGCGTTGCGATATTTTTAAGTGCTGAACTTAAAAGCCCATGCTGCCTGCCCTGCCACGATAAAACGCTTTCACACCTAAACACACCTAAAAATCGTTTTACAATAATACTGTATTTCGAAAACAATTGTAAAAATTTCGGGTATATTATTAATCAATAAAATATCCAAAATTAAAATAATTATGAGAACTTTGTAAGTGTCTAAGGGCAATTATCGAAAAAAAAATTATTGCGCTTTTATCCAATACTTTTTTGAAACAGAATTTCATCATGACTAGGCAGAACAGGTTGACAGCTCCGATCCCAAAAAATATTAAATGGTTCAGAAATAACTGATTGATGGTCGATCAGTGAAACCAATATATTTGTGTTAATAACTTTATTTTGTTCTGAAAAGTTAACCTAAAATTTACTTTTGCAAGGGCTGATTAAAACGTCATTATTAATTTGCGTCATCATCATATCATCCAAAAAACGTCCACTGTTGAACAAAAGCCTCCCCAATACACGACGCGTTACATGCTATCTGTAGTCGTTTTGGGGGAAATTCGTCCGTGCTCACCACGCTTGGTTGGTGAACGCAGAATGGCTGCTGTTCCACGAAAATGATTCTGCTGCCCACCACTCTGGTTGAGTCCCTTAGTTGCCTTTTACCATATCCACGAGAATACATGCGAGTGGTGCTATGTTCTTATTCCGGACACCACACTAACAACCTTTTCTTGACATTTTTTATATTGTAATTTTCAGTTATATTTGTGAAATGACATTCTAACTAAACTCTTAGCAATATTATAATTTTTTTGACATAGGTACGTTTCATGGTAAATGTTGTCTACACGCTTACATATATATATTCATACTGCACTAATTCAATATAATTTAATAAATAATATTACTGACTATGGTGTCTTCAAATTCAATTTATGTTTTGTTGCATATGTTTAAATTCATTACTAGGTACAGAAATAATAACACTTGATCTTTGCATGCCGATTGTACGGTGAGACGTGCTGCACTATACCAATTGATGTAACATCTCTGAAACCATGTTTCTAGCAAATAAATGTTCTATGTTCTATGTTCTCTATGTTCTCTATGTTCATAAACCTGTCTATTTTATGATTCCATCTGTGTTTAAATTGTATGTACTATTTCCTTAAAATCCCGTAAATCCGGGCATTGATTAAAGGGGTTGTTTTTGCAACCCCTTCTCATGAAACGACATAATATTATAATGTATTATAAGCGAAATTTTTGTACGTTAATGTTACCTCATCATTTCGGCCGAATGAAGTCCACTGCTGGACACAGGCCTCCCCCAAAGATGTCCACAACGACCGATATGGATGTGTTATGGGCTCATTGGGGGATTTTTCCATAATCGCCACGCTTGGCAGACGGGTTGGCGATCGCAGTTGAGTTGTTAATGTACTCGAAGGACGCTGCTGCCCATCCTCCGACTAATCCCTTAGTCGACTTTTACGACACCCATGGGAGGAGATGGGGTGGTGGCATTCTGAGCCGGCACCACACGGCTAGCCGGCACCACACGGTGACCTGAACTATCATAATTGTTTCCTTGACACTTCATTAATTTGATGCTACGGGAAAATACATACGCGCGATAACGTAACCGCTTTTGTTTTCACACATTCTGGTTATTAAGAGCCTGGTAAGACCGTTTCCTTATCCGAAATATTATTTTAAGCATATCTTTTTCGATATAATAGTCCACTCTTTGAGGGCACGGTTGGTGCAGTGGCTGATATAGTCGGCTGCTGCGCTTCGGATCGTGGGTTCGATTCCCGCACGTAAAAAAATATTTGTATGATCTGCAAGTAGTTGTTTCGGGTCTGGGTGTATTGTATGTGGAATTCATGTCTGTAAACGCATCCACGACATAGGAGAAACCCTAGTGTGGGGCAAAGGTAAAAAAATAACTCTATTGTAATGACATACTCAGGCCTCTTCTAACGTAATTGAAACAACTGCATCCGCACCTCATCCCGTAGGTGTGACACAAGGCAAATATGGGACTAGCCGGAGACAACAGCAGCGTCCTTTGAGTACATGACCAACTCAACTGCGATCGCCAACCCGCCTGCTAAGCGTGGCGATTATGGCAAAACCTCTCAATGAGCACACAACACACCCATACCGGTCGTTGTAATGATCTTTGGCGGAGGCCTGTGTCCAGCAGTGGACTTTATTCGGCCGAAATGATGAAAAAAATTATGAATAGTAGATGTATGCGCTCAGGCGTAGCGCAAATTAATAACAATGTATTACGAGACGAGCTAAACTTGCTTACAAAATATATACGTAGTTATTTAACGCAGTTTCTCCTAAGTTTTCCAAAGCGACTTTCGCTTATTATACATTGTTGCCTATCGCAATCAGGTGACACAAGATTTCACCTTGGATACTTTGTTGCTTATCTGTCAACCAAGTTACGCCTAAAGTCATAAAACCGAATTAGATACGGTTCAGAGAATATTATAATTTATGGCTTTACACAAATTATAATATTGATAAGGATTACCCCTCCTTGCGAATCTTGAGTCATTTGAAGCAGTATATAAGGCATGGGTTTCAGCCAAGAGATCATTCCTAGTTTCGTCGTCTAACAGTTTGTAATACTTAAGTAAAATAAAAGTGAAGTTCTTGATTCAGAGTAGTTAGTCATTTATTCGTCACCACCGCCCAACACCACCGCATCGCAACCACGACAAGAGGTTATCGTCACTGCAAGTTATTCTGATACACCGTCGTCCAATAATACTTAATTGGCGCAGTCGGTAAGATCTGATTCCAACCACATAATTGAAGTAGTCGGTAAGATCCGACGCAAAAACATCATTGGCGCAATCGAATAGAATCAGATGTCAAATACATAATTGGCGCAGTCGATAGAAACCGACGTCAAAAATATAATTGGCGCAGTCGGCAGAATCAGAACAAATTTTATTAGGTACTCCATAAAATGAGAAATATTTAATTAAGGCTCGAACTACTTCCGGAGTTGATTTACTTTTGATTTCAATAGCTTGACCTAGTTTAGAGAATGAATCAACTAGTGTCAGAAAAGATACTCCTTCAATTGAGAAAATATCGATAAATATTTCCTGGAAAGGTTTACTAGCAGTTTGTGTTAATTGTAATTGTGGTTAAATGGGATTTCTATCGTATTTCATTTGTTTACACGTATCACAGGTATTAATAACTGCTGATATAGTTTGTTTCACATGATGGCGCAGTCATAATTAAAATGTTCAATAATTTCAATACAGATAAGAAATATAAATTTTATATTTTTGACGTAAGGGAAGCCTACGAGAAGTAAAGTTCAACGAGTTTTCTACTAAGAAAAGATCTTGTGCTCCCGGTATCAATCATCATTTTTGCGTTTAAATATGGTATAAAAATATAAGATAATTCGGTTGTTGCAGCTAAATGTGTGCAGACGAAGTTGAGGCTTTTACTATAAAATTTCTATGTTGAGCTTCCGCGTTAATGATTTGATCATTATTATTAGACGATGTTATACTTGGTTGCGCATTGTAATGCAAATTTAAATTTGACGTTTTACGATCGTTTGGTTGCCGTTTGACTATCATTTGATTAACATTTTGTTGACCGTTATTCGGAAATCTTTTAGAGACATAATCACAACGAGGTGTCATATTTGACCCTTGTTTAGCATAATTATTATAATATCGTGAATTAGCATTTGGTTGAGAGTGAGAGTTATAAAAATGCTCTCGATTTTTATTAAAGTTGTTTTGAGGTAGATTAGGTTGCATAGAACGATTGTAATTATTAATTGGTTTCCTATAATTAGGCAGTTGCTTTATTTGTGTGCCAATATTACAGCTTTCAGTTCGTTCGGTTCAGCTTTCAAAGCGTCGAGGTTTTCTTCCTCTAACGTTATTTCTAAAGCTTCTTCCAATGTCTCGGGACGTTGGAGTCTTACCGTTCTTGCCATATCCCTAGATAAATTACGCATATACGTAGTTAATGCATCGTTATCATAAATTAACATTTTATTTTGTTTAGTGCCTTCGTTATCCGTGGAACGATTAATTTTAGCAAAGAGACTACTCCTGATGGAAATAAGTCTTTGACAAAATTGTTCATGACTTTCCCTAGGTTTCTTTTAAGCATTACGTAGATTTGATGCAATCATTTCTTCGGATCTATGATCTCCAAAATTCTTAAGCAAAAACTTCTTAAAATCTTCGTAAGTACGAATATCATCCCTTTCACCTATTAAACCTGCGGCATCTCCTGTTAAACGACTTGTTATTACTTGTAAATTGTAGTCGTCTTGTTCCTTTTCCCCTTTATATATAGAAAGCACATATTCGCATTTCTTTATAAAGAAATTCGTAAGTAGTGGATTGCCATCAAAATATGGTATCAATTTGGCTACATCTGACGTAATTTGCTCGACAGTTTTCATTGACATGTTTATGTCCTTTTTTCACAACCTTTATATTTCTACTACTTGATTTACCCGTATTTCCCTTTTATAATATATTCAATAATTAATTCTGTTTTTAATTAATTAATTGAGATAGACCAACACTAATCCGTATAACACAACAGTAGAATGCAATAAACATTTTAGACTTACTGTCTATGATCCCTACACAAATACAACATATAATTAAAATGATTGTATATTTCGTTTAATTTAACGATTAGATTTCTGACTACTTCAAGTACAGATATTAAAAGAACACGTCTCTGCGTTTCTCCTACCGATTTTGTTTGTTAAGGAAGGAGGCGTCTCTGCGTTTCTCCTACCGATGTTGTTTGTTAAGGAAGAAGGCGTCTCTGCGTTTCTCCTACCGATTTTGTTTGTTAAGGAAGGAGGCGTCTATGCGTTTCTCCTACCGATTCCTAGATGTCTTTATCCAAAACTTGTGTTACCTCGTAAGTTGTACGATGAGTCTTGGTGCCTGATGAGCTTGCCTGTGCAGTGGCTATCGTTGGCTCGAAGTGTTGTCCTCGTTCACCGATTCCGACGATAACTTCTTGTTGGTTCCCAACTCCAAGCGATTAATTCTTGTCTTTAAGAACGCGTTGCCAGCGAATCTTATTCCACTATCCTACCGACTGCGCCAATTATATTTTTGACGTCGGTTTCTATCGACTGCGCCAATTATGTATTTGACATCTGATTCTAGACCAAAAGTTATTTCAAATGGTGTCAAATTGGTTGCACTATGAATAGTGTTATTATAAGCCATTATCGCACATAAAATTACTGAGGCTGCATCAGTCATCATCATCATACAAACTCTAATAGTACTTTTGAAGTTAACTTTGAGCAAGCTTACATGCAACATTTAATGAAGGAACATAAGGATAGAAGTTTATTTTTATATAAATATTTGGAAGAAAGATTAACTAAAGACAAAGTAGATAGGCAAAAGAAAAGTGAAAATATAGAATTAAATAAATCTGACCAGATTTATACTAAATTAGTGAACAAAAGAAAGGGGAAAGATAGACCACGCTATGAAAAAGCCGTAATAATAGGGGATGTAGAGCATAATATCGTACCGATACAAGTACGAGAACGAGTCACAAAGGCTCCAATTAAGAATATAAAACGTCCCACTAAAAATTGAAAATATGATGTAAAATTCATCTAATGAAAAATTAATTTTGTATAACGTTTCATTTTACCTTTATGTAACATTATAATTACAAGATAAATTGTAACGCAAATATGTGTGTCTTTATATATAAATTAAAATGGCTAGGAAAATGCAAAGGGTAGAATAAGAAAATTAACCATTAAAAATCAATATTGTATTTTGATTTAGGAATGAGAAAATCTAATCAATTAACATTATAATGTAATTGTCAGAAATACGTATTGTAATAAGTATTAACGAATACTGCAATAAGTATAAACGAATATTGTAATAAGTATTAACCATATCATATAAGAGTTTTGTAAATTTATTTATTTATTTATTTATTCAGAAAAGGAACTACGGATGATCAAAATCTCTTGAGATTTACTTTCATTGTATTCAGTAAATTTCAATCTAAGAAGGGAGGAGTTATGTAACGCAGTTTCTCCTAAGTTTTCCAAAGCGACTTTCGCTTATTATACATTGTTGCCTATCGCAATCAGGTGACACAAGATTTCACCTCGGATACTTTGTTGCTTATCTGTCAACCAAGTTACGCCTAAAGTCGTAAAACCGAATTAGATACGGTTCAGAGAATATTATAATTTATGGCTTTACACAAATTATAATATTGATAAGGATTACCCCTCCTTGCGAATCTTGAGTCATTTGAAGCAGTATATAAGGCATGGGTTTCAGCCAAGAGATCATTCCTAGTTTCGTCGTCTAACAGTTTGTAATACTTAAGTAAAATAAAAGTGAAGTTCTTGATTCAGAAGTAGTTAGTCATTCATTCATCACCACCGCCCAACACCACCGCATCGCAACCACGACAAGACGTTATCGTCACTGCAAGTTATTCTGATACACCGTCGTCCAATAATACTTAATTGGCGCAGCCGGTAAGATCTGATTCCAACCACATAATTGAAGTAGTCGGTAAGATCCGACGCAAAAACATAATTGGCGCAGTCGAATAGAATCAGATGTCAAATACATAATTGGCACAGTCGATAGAAACCGACGTCAAAAATATAATTACGTATATATATATATATATATATATGTATAACATAGATAGAGCACCGCATGGTGGTGTGTGCCGCGCGCTCAAACTAAACTGGATTTGTATAGCTTGGTGTGTAGCCGAGTAGTTACACCCACACTGGTCGTTGTGTTGATCTTTGGGGAGGCCTGTGCCAAGCAGAGGACTTTATTCGGTCGAATTGATGAAGACAAATCTTCGTCTTTCGGTAAGCCATAGCCTGGTTATCTTTAAAATCTACACCAGGAAAACATGGTTACAACGAATAGTTAGACAATACTGCCATATAATATAGTACAATCGATATTCACAATGGTCGCAACTTGGGCGTGAGCAAAATGCAAAGTTTTAATACAGCCTCACTGTTCTGACTACGATTGTTCACTATCTATTGTAGGAATAATGCATTGCTTCCTTTGAAGCAGACTTTTGAAAGCGTTTTTACGTATTTCTGCTAAGATCCACATTATTTAATATGTGGATGGAATGGTGTACCACTTGGATAGGTACAGCGGTTTTATCGTTCGATCTTAGACATTAAACCATTTATACATGTAAAATCATGTATTCGCCACGTACGAAGCGATAAACTTTTGAATTCTTCAGTTGATTTCGTATAAAATATATAAGATTAAAATTATAGATCATTGTAATTTATAAAGTATACTAGCTGGGACGCGCGATTTCACCCGCGTTTAATTTAAAAGAAATTTAGAGTACTTCGACATAGACACTTGACATAGAATAGGTATATATAATTATTGGATTTCAAGGGTTTTATTTTTTTGCGCAGAACCCTAATTATTTTTCTAAAATAAAAGTAGCCTAAGTTATTCCTTATAATATCAGCTATCTGACAGTGAAAGTCCCGTCAAAATCGGTCCAGCCGGAACAAACAGACAGACAGACAAAAAAAAGAATTTTTTTTTTTGTTATAGGTACCGTATATACTTTCATATGCATTTAGTAAAAAGCTGTTATTTTGACATTACAAACAGACACTTCAATTTTATTTACTTGTATAGATTAAAAAGTAAGTAAAACAATAAACTTTGTTAATGGTTTAAAATGATTTATTAAGACGAAAAGATGATTTCGTTTGATGTGAGTTACGCGATGATGGTTTGATTGCCGATTGCGAACTGCACGTTTATACTTTTGCGTCGATACATTTATAAAAATACGTATAAGTATAAATGCTGAGCCGAACAATATAGATTCATCATCATCATCATTTCGGCCGAATGAAGTCCACTGCTGGACACAGGCCTCCCCCAAAGATAACCACAACGACCAATATGGGTGCCTTGTGAGTTCATTGGGGGGTTTTGCCATAATCGCCACGCTTGGCAGACGGGTTGGCGATCGCAGTTGAGTTGTTAATGTACTCGAATGACGCTGCTGCCCATCCTGCGGCTAATCTCTTAGTCGACTTTTACGACACCCACGGGATGAGATGGGGTCGTGGTATTCTGAGCCGGCACCACATGGCAACAACAAACAACAATATAGATTGGAAGTAAGATATTCCATGTAATGGCTAGGGAATCTCGAACATGTTGTACTACAGAATAATTTAATTCTTTAATCGGTACTGACAAATCGTATAGTTTCATATCTTACCAGTTCTGATGGATTTTACGGTAAATTTCCGAAAGTAAAAGAATTTTTAAGTGGTACTTGCAGACATTTTATAATAATGTGTCTGCTCAACTGGGCGAATCTGGCGAAGACAAACGGGCCTCCAGCCATGCTTAAAATTAATAAAACTAAGTAAAGGGCGCCCCCTGTGGAATTGAACCTCGTCTTAGGGCGGGTAATGGGGGTGATAAGCTATAGGGACGGCTGAGTCGGTACTAGCAAGGTCCCGACCCTCGCTAATAGTAATAATTAAACGAGTTTGTGGCGCGGTGGATATAAGTCAATCGGACTTCTAGCTATAGGTGGACATTTTTTTTTAATGGTTGCCCCACGCTAGGGTTTCTCCTGTGTCGTGGGTGCGTTTACAGACATATATTCCACACACAGTACACCCAGACCCGGAACAACTACCTGCAGATCATACAAATATTTGTTCCGTGCGGGAATCGAACCCACGATCCAGAGCGCAGCAGCCGACTGTATCAGCCACTGCACCAACCGTGCCGTCATTAAATTGTAAGATTCCATTACATTCACACATAGTTACAAACACACATTCTGCTTAACTTCGATCGCCAACCCGCCTGCCAAGCGTGGCGATTATGGCAAAACTCGCCCATGAGTACACGTGACCAGACCTGTCGTTGTGGCGATATTTTAGGGAGGCCTGTGTCCAGCAGTGACTTTATTCGGCTAAAATGATAATACATACACACATTCATAAAGTATAAGCTATCGCAATGTATAGGACTCGTAAAAACAAATCAAATAAGCCCAAACTAGAAGGGTTTACTAGTAGCAATTGAGGAATGCCACTATCTACCATCATCAGACCCCTGCCATCCAGTGTAATGTATAGGACTCGTAAAACAAACTGCAGGAGTCAAGACTCGAGGTGTTTACTACCCATACTAGTACCCATTAAAAAGTTGCACTATCCACCTCCTGGCTCTATCATCAGATCAGTTTAATGGTACCAAATTATTATATTTTCATCCGGATCACATATACTTGCAAAGTTTTAAATTGGTACGATAGCATAAAAGTAAGTTAAAATCGATTACTAAGATTTGTTTACATAGTTACAAGTGAACCTAATAAAAGCATTTTAAATTACGGCACATTCGTTATTAAGACTTTAAACTAAAACACTACACCGCTGTATAAGTTTGCTTACCTTTCATCCCTGCTATGTCTCAATTGACAAAACAAGGGGCGTACAAACTAGACCAAATACAAAGTTTCAGGAGTCCTGTCTTAAAGTTCTGTCAACTACAAACTGTTCCCTTACAATAGTTGAAATATGCTTAGTGTTGAGTTACATAGACGTATTGTGTTTTGATCGTCTCTGATCTACGAGCTCTTTTTCTTTATTTCAATTTTGTTTATAGACACACACAATTATTATAATCATGGGTCTTGGTCATTTAATTCGTAGCAATATTTAACAAATACATCTGATATAACATTTAAATATTTGTTAATTATGGTAAATACGTATTACAATATTCATTATTTATTAAATTAATATAAAATAATTCAACAATAATAACCAATAATACAATTTATTTTATGACATATTAATTCAACCAATTTCATTGCCGGTCAATTCATACCACTACACTGAGAGTATCACACATAACACCAGTACCAAAACGGGTGCATGTTCCTGATTGACATCCGTGGAGCACAAAGGTTCCAGATGAAAACCAGCGTCAAGTGCTTGCACTTGCCATTAAGCTGATCTGGACACCTATTTCGACCAGGTTTGAGACACATACTTAGGAATATCTTTTAACTATTGTACTATTTTTTTTCTGTTTCTTGTTATATGTTGCCTTTTTTTTGTACATTTTGTGTCTCAATGTGCTGTTTCCAAATAAAAGTTTCATTCATTCATTCATTCATTTCTGTGTTAAAATTTCGCAATCTACTTATTTAAATCTACGAATAATAATAATAAACCAAATAAATAAATATGAATAGCAAAATTTATAGCTTTTAAATGTAGAAATCTTGTGTGGTTAACAGGTGGTTTACTTTCCAATAACTTCGTCACAAGTATCCAAATACTACAAGAAGTCCCAGCGACCTTCACCGGGTCGTCTGTCCACCTCATTGGAGGTCGTCTCACGCTGCTTTTTCCGGTGCGCGGTCTCCATTCGAGAACCTTTGTGCCCCAACGGTCATCAGTTCTACGAGCAATGTGCCCCGTCCATTGCCACCTCAGTTTGCTAATCCTTCTAGTTATGTCGACAACTTTAGTTCTTCTACAGATCTCCTCATTTCTGATTCGATATCGATCGAAATACCAGCATAATCATAGCTCTCTCCATAGCTCGCTGAGTGATCTTGAGCTTTCTTATGAGGCCCATTGTGAGTGACCACGTCTCTGTTCCATATGTCATCACTGGTTGTCCAATTAGAATAAACACATTTAAATTTTTGCAGGTTTGAGATAAGTAAAATATGTGAACACACAGACGTGACAAAGAACTTTGCTTAACAACATGTAGAGATATATTTGACCTAAAAGTGCGTGAGTGCAAAGTTGCTGCCAAAGTTGGCAACTACATCTGTTCACTCACATTAAATGTAATCCCTGTCAGTTGTGGGTTGAGATGCTATATCGCTGTTTGATTGTTTTCGTTACTGAAAAAGAATACATAACAAACACGTAGCTGCCTACGTGTTTGCCGAACGTACCCGAAAGTTAAAAGCACAAGGTATCAACGCATTTATTTTTGCTGGCTTTTATTATGCTTGAGGAATATATGACAGTTATGTAACAGCAAAATGTTATTGATCATTTTATTTTTATTTTTTTATTGGTGCCCAGTGGAAATTCTTTATGAACTTCCTTCGCCCCGTGGAAGGGCGAAGGGTTATGCCGGACTCCTACCGGTTAAAACCACTGGAGCGGTCATATTCGGCACCTAGAGGAGGCTCCAGGTCCTCGTATGATCACACTAGAGCCGCCCACTGGTGCCACGCCTATAGGCCCATTTCCATGATAGGGTGACTGTAAAACGGTCATTCCCTCAAGGGGATTGTAAAGGATCCCCCAAAGCGTCCCACGGCAGCACGTGACCACATGCGTGCTACCATTTTCTCTTGGGTCGCTCGGTGTGGGCACGCAGATTCCCCAATCTACGCATCCGCGAACCCAGAGGTCCCCCGCCTTATAGCTATGGCAGGGGGTTTTAGGCGTATGGGAATTAGGCGCCAGGGCGGTTGTTGCACCGGCGCCGTCTCCTCCTTCTTCGAGCGGGATCTGGATCTGGAGCATGACGCTCTCACAGAAGGAGACCACTGCATTCCAGTTTTCATGCTCTGCCAACATAGCCGACACATGTTAATGGTCCTGTGGCTCCAGACACAGAACAGGTCGCCACTTCTTTTCTAATGGGTGTCGTAAAGGCCTACTTGGAGATTATGTTAAGAGTCTGGGAAAAAGCATCCTGTTTACATTTTAACAACATTATTGCGATTTCCAATCAATTTTTTAAGCGGATTGATTATGCAAAGTTCTCGTCAGGACCGTGTATTTTAGTTGTGTATTAGAAGGACCCTGTTCAGGATTGCCTATTAAGGAGCTGATATGATGATCTCTGGTAAAAAAAAGATTTTTAAGATTAGAGAAGAGAGAGAGAGAGAAGATTTATATTTATCTACCTACTTATATATTGAAACTATTCGGGGGTCATAACCGTACACTGATCTTTTCTACAGCTTTTAGTTTTTCTTTATGTTTATTTATCCGTTTGTTCCCGTCAGAGAAGCTACATCTTATCCTATAATATATCTAAAGATCATCATGAAGTTACTGAATCATAAAGATGCTTCCACGTTACGAAAAGGTGTTTCGAACCTATTACAAAACATGTACCAAAGGACCTCGTTTCACTCCAAACGCACTTCAGAGCTTCTGTCATAGAAATTAATATTTCTTTATTAGTTTAATGAAGCTAATTAATTAAGCGGGACTAGAATAATGCAACAAATAATACAATTAGACATTGAGAGAGCAAATATCAAAACTTTGTCACAAAAAGTTGCTTCGAAGACAAAAAGGGTGTTGTAAAATTTGCTAAATTTGTTTATTAATAATAATAATGGATGTGGAAGCCAAACAAAGGGATGATGGTCTCTGATAGCCGCTGGGGCTTAAAGGTTCTCGAATGGAGACTGTGCACTGGAAAACGCAGCGTGGGACGACCTCCAACGAGGTGGACAGACGACCTGGTGAAGGTCGCTGGGAGTCGTTGGATGAGGGCGGCATGTAACCGCTCGTTATGGACATTGTTCAGTAGTGGACGACCTGTGGCTGATATGGTGATGATGAAGCCAAAGGGACGAATATGATTGCACAAATTGAGACAGGTGTTTTATCCTGAACTACGATAGGCTGAGATGGAAGATCAAAAACAAATAGACGCACCATGTAAAGATGTCGCTTTCTTTTGGGAGAAGCTAAATATTGTAATCTTCTAGCAAGCTC
Organism: Diloba caeruleocephala; assembly: GCA_947459985.1. NCBI lineage: Eukaryota > Metazoa > Arthropoda > Insecta > Lepidoptera > Noctuidae > Diloba > Diloba caeruleocephala. Next base: position 3,731,715 of record OX381627.1, on the reverse strand, counting down.
GGCATAGACAAGGCTTCTCCACTCTGCCCATTGGTGTCATGGTGATTAATTGATCATATTAAGAAGATGAGTAGCAACATCTATTCGGGTGCTATAAACAACATACTGCGAATACTAATCTGTTGCCTGCTAGGCTTGATAGTTATGAAAATATAAGAGATATTGTCATAATCACATCAAAACAAGAAAGTGTCATAATCACATCAAAACAATTCTACTAAAAGAAGTCTATAAATAAATCAAATAACTATGAGAACGATAGCAATGTTTTTTTAATAAACCAGTTGCACCTCATCATCATCATCATCATATCGGCCATTTAAACGTCCACTGCTGAACAAAGGCCTCCCCATAGATTTTCACACCTGTGTCATCATTTTGGGGCTCTTGCCAATGCTCACCATGCTTGGCAGGCGGGTTGGTGAGCGCAGTATGGTTACCGATTCTCGAAGGGGACGCTGCTGCCCATCCCTCCGGTTTAGATTCCCTTAGTCACCTTTTACGAAATCCATGGGAGGAGTTGGAGTGGTGCTATATTCTTAATCCGGACACCACACGAATAAGTTGCACCTGTACTGTTCATATTGTATAGTTACAAACTGATTTTCAATGTATCCGTTTATAATAATTGAATCTAAAGTAATTAATTTGTAAAAGCATGAATATACTCGTAAGACGAAAATAATCAAAAATTACCAACTCCCGAGTTGCTTTTGGTATTCCTTATTAGATGTAGTTTTGTGGCGATATGCCCTTCGTTGTAACAGAATGACATGTAAAAGTGCCTGTTAGGACCTAATTACTGAACAAATGATTGAATAAGATAACCGCGTGGTAGACCGATTATTGCAAAAATTATGTATGGCAGTGGATGTTTACTACCTGATGTGTGATTGTGTGTAATAAATAAAGAAAAACAGATAAAGGGATATGGATAAAAAAGTAGATCGTCATATCAGCCAAAAGACGACATCTGCTGAACAAAGGCCTCCCCCACAGATTTCTACAATGAGCGGTTACATGCCACCCGCATCCAATGGCTCCCAGTGAGCTTCACCAGGTCGTCTGTCCACCTCGTTGGAGGTCATCCCACGCTGCATTTTCCTGTATGCGGTCTCCACTCCAGAACCTTTTTACCCCAACGGCCATCAGTTCCACGAGCAATGTGCCCCGCCCAATAACACTTCCTTTCAGCTATGCCGGCAACTTTAGTTCTTCTTCGGATCTCCTCATTTCCGATTCCATCTCGTAGGGACCCAGCATAGCTCTCTCCTTAGCTCGCTGTGTGACCTTGAATTTCTTATGAGGCCCATTGTGAGTGACTACGGCTCTGTGCCATATGACATCACTGGTAACACACACTGGTTAAAGACTTTCGTCTTGTGGCATTTCGGTATTGTTGACAAAAAGACATTGCGAAAAAATAGATGTGTAGTACTTAATTGTATAAGCCATGTAGTAGTAGTTAGAACAAAATTACTATTATATAGTAATCTGATTGTGTCGTCGTGTCCTTGTTATCAGTGAACACCTGTATTCACATTTTAAAATAATATACGAGAGAAAGGTGTAAAAGACAATAAAGTATTGCAACAGCGTTAAGCTACAAAAATTCCCCGGGCGCCATGTTGGGGGTCATCCAGCCGAACAAACATACAAAAATATGTGACACAGCCTCCAAAAACGCTTATCCTCCACTTCTCTTCCTAGTGTTTAAATTGCGAAGAAGAACCAGCGTACTTCCAATAGCGTACAGCAACTTCCCATCAACACGTATAGTAACAAAGATATTGGAAGAAAGGAGATATGCCATGTAGATGACAATGTATGCGAGCATAGAAATCCATTTTCCCACTATCATTCTTCATGAAAGCACTTTAATGCACACAGTTACAAGGTCTCATCCAATGAACTGAATAAACACAACATTAGAATTGGCTTCTCATACTAAAACACCCACGACTTTGTAGGTAGCCAATCATACCGTGCGTACAGACCGCAAACGACAGCCGTACCACGCAACGCGTAAGTTTATTGGGATTACCATTCGCTGTTCTATTCGCTGCGATGGTTATTCACCGATTGCTAGTTAAAAAAAAAAACATTTTACAGACTAATATAAGAAAATTCCTTCACTTGCATATTGTATATGATTCCTTCCTTGATAAAGTTATTATTTTCGCTTCGGTTTTTGCATGTTATCCCCGAAAAACACGACAGTTTAACAAAGTTACGCGATCGAATCTCATCTGATGTTATAAAACGGCCTTTTTTTCCGGATGGCCCAAATTGATCCAGTCGCGGTGGCGCGGTTACGCCCCCGTACCACTTCTCCTTATTTCCTATTTCTGTGTATAGTAAGAACCTTCAATCACGTCAAGAATGAGAAATTCGTTTGCAGTCAGAAAGGTTGTGTCATAACTTCACATCACACAAAAGTTTGTAACACAGATCGTCATAGCTTTTCCTTATTATAATATTATAAGTGAGAAACTTCTCTCGTTTCCTCATAATTTTTGAGACGACGAACATGGAAAAAGAGCTTTGGAATTCATGTTTGTAGGGTGTGCGTGCCGGATTAATGATGTGTACCTTTTTGATTCCAGATTCTAGTTTCAAAGCACACACACTAAAAGTGAACACTATAGCTATATGTCTTTGACGTCCAGAACGCCTTTAATGACACCGGAAAGAGATAGTGTGCTGCTGCTGCTCATAGGATTCTATAATGCAAGGTCCTGAGCTGTTTTCATCTTAAACCTCCATGGCTCCATGCCCCACAGTATTTTCCAATTTATGGCGGCAAGAGCCTTTCTGCACCATAAGGTTGTAAATTCTCCGAGCTGTCTGGTAGTTTGGGTATGTCATGCAGGCGTCGCGTTTTGGGTCATTGGGTTTCTCTGCAACATTATTGAGCTGAGCTATAGTGAGGCATGCTTAATACTCGTAAACGGCTGCAGTCTGTTGGGACTGGAAAGATTAATACCACCACGAATCAGGATTGCTTGGTTAAGATTTCAAACTGTTTGGGACTCTTATTTCTTGCACAGTCCTCGCATAAACATAAATTCGTACATAATGTCTCTGTTAATATTTTAAGATTTAATATTAGTATAGAGTTTATTGCTCGTTTTTTTATATAGAAACATCTACATCTTGGAATGTATGCAACTGAAGTCTGGCTATCACAAGTATCTGTAAAATGTAAACGGTTTATATGAATGAAAAAGACTACCTTTATATATGTGTACCTTCCACTGATACGGGACATTACTGTTTTTAGGGATTTAAAAAATAATTGTTTTTACATTAGTTACGGTTTTCAGATCATGAGATTCTAATCTAGAAATAAATAAACATGTTAAAAAAAAAACATGACAAAGCAATAAAAATACAATTAAGTATATAAAAGAAAAAGCGAAACGATTGTACCACCTGATTATATATTAGGATCTACATTAAAAATACTTACTACTTCACACCACTGTGTCTATATGTCCTACAATTAGCATAATACGGCAGTGTATTAATTCAATGTAGCGAAATAAAATAAAAGATTTGGAGAAACATTTTACAAAAAAATCGTAATACACGTAATAAAGCTGTTAAAGTTGAGCAACTTTAACAGCTTTATTACGTGCGCATGTAGTAACGATAAATTTCATTCAAACGAGTAAGAAAAATGAAGCCTCAATTAGTATGTGAAAGAGAGATTAACTATAGAACTGAAAAAGACTGCGTGGGTAAACTTTCGTATACTACACCTAGACAACTAGGTGTAGTATACGAAAGTTTGTCCAAGTTTGTTGAAATAAACATTAAAATTGAAATTTGTTTCTGAGATTCATTGAACCATATTAGGATTTTTCCTGTATCATGGGTAATGTTTGCAGAAATAAGTTGAACATGCACAGATGCCCAGACCTGAAACAACTATATCAGATATATGTTTCATGCAGGCGCCAACCATCACTTAATTTCAATAAATAAATATTTATACGACAAAGGACAATGGCTCTAGTATGATAAAGCCTACGAGGCATGCCTTTTAAGTTTTGTCGTTTGAAGAAAAAAACACAACTAGAACCTTATAGTACGTTTCATTGTTTTTCAAAGTACTGTACAACACACATTTGTACACACTGTACAAATGAATGGTGCTGTAGTGGGGACCGCGTATACTAAAATTGTCGAAAAGGCTTAGCGCTGCAGCATACGCAGTAATGAAAATTCGTTATTTAACAGATGTAGAAACAGCGCGACTAGTATATTTTGGTTATTTTCATAGTGTAATGTCGTATGCTATTCTGTTGTGGGGTAATGCTGCCGATATCCAAACTATTTTTGTGCTGCAGAAACGAGCCATCCGATCAATTTATAAGTTAAGCCCTCAATATTCACTCCAACAGAAATTTAAAGAGATTAATATAATGACCGGAACGTCATCATACATTGTCCTCACATTATTTATTTTGAGAGCAATGTAACCAAAAATACTGTAACAATTATTATGATTTAAAAAGAGTAACCATGGAGTTTCTTGCCCGTTCTTCTCCATAGGAAATCAACATCTTGGAACGCGGCAACTAAAGCCTTTACTATTCATAAGTGCCTGTATATGGTTTTACATGAATAAAAATATTTTTATCTTATCTTATCTAAAGTATTCACCACGTAGCTTAATACACTTTTCCATTCGCTCAAAACAGTTATTATAACATTTATTCTACTCTAAAGTGGGGGTGTTCAAAATGGCTGACTTGAAAGCGTCGACTGCTTCTTCACCGGACTGGAACCTTTGACCACGAAGACTTTTCTTAATTTTAGGAAATGTAAAGAAATCATTAGGGCTTAGGTCAGGACTATATGGAGGATGCTCGAGAATTTCTACTTTTTGCCGCTTCAAATACTCAATCGTTTGACGAGCGCTGTGTGCGCTTGCGTTGTCGTGGTGCAGGATGATGCGTCGCTTTGATTTAGATTTTCGAAGTTCGGCGATGACTTGTGGTAAACAAACTGTGGTTTACCACTCTACGTTAACAGTTCTGCGATCTTCAAGTGCAATAGTCGCAACATGGACGGTTTTTCCAACGAACGTGGCCACCATCTTCTTTGAAGTGCTTCGAGAACGAACAACTTTAGTCGGCTTAGGCTCGTCTTGAAAGACCCAGATTGTAGATTGTTGTTTGGAATCCGGATCGTAGGCATTGATCCAAGATTCGTCACCACTGATGATGTCGTAGACGTGATTTGACTCTCCTCGGTTGAACCTTTGCAAAGTTTTCTTACACCATCTGACGCGGGCCGCCTTGTGATTGCCGCATTGCCGTCGGAAAGCAGATGCGGTATCCAACGGCAAACTAGCTTTCTCAAACCAAGCACTTCATGCAAGATCTTCTGAATGGTTGTCCCTGAGATCCCTAATAGAGCCTCTATCTCTCGATACGTCACATGACGATCTTCAAGAATTAGTTGTCTCACAGCAATGATGTTATCTTCAGTGAAGGCGGATTGTGGGCATCCTTCGCGAGATTTGCCACTAACACTAGTGTGTCCACGCTGGAATTCTAAATACCAAGGTTCGACAGTCCGCAGACATGGGGCTTCATCACTGAACACAGATCTTAGCTCTTCAAAATACTGAAGCCGTGTCTTCTAAAGTTGTAAAACATAATTGCACGAACATTTTCCTTAGAGAGATTCATTTTCGTACGTAACCTGACAGATTCCAATCGACGCTGTGACTAAACAATAGCATTAATCCTAATACTTTCCACTGTTTTGAGATGCAAAATTTAAACACATTCGAATATGGAACAGTTCCAAATTCAAAATTGCCGGGAAATATGGAAACGACAGAACTTCAAAGGCATGCCTAGTACATACAGTTGTGGATGGATAAAGGCTGGAGAAGAAAGAGAAGAATAAATTAATAATTTTAGTACCTAAATCACTAACTGGCTAAAACCAATTCATTTTCGGTTCACAGGATACAGTGTATGTGGAGAAATTACTTTAGCAAAGTGGTACAATCTGGAGCAATTTTGCACAATACCATTACTTCGCTTCGTGTGGCCGTGTCACCAGACCAGCGGCTTGTCTGTAAGCTGAAAAAGCAGGTTGCTATTTCGTTTATAAGACAAGCCATCGCGGCCATTACACTTTGTGCATGTATATAAATTCAAGGGGAATTTCCTCCTAGCTGATAATAAAAGCACTTTTTTAGATAGAAGTTAAATAGATAACATAGACTGTCAAATTTATTTTCATTGGAATGAACCTCGTAATTTGCAAGTAAAAAGTTTATAAGTAATCAATCTCCCACTTATATCATGCGAATGTATCCGTAGAAATCCCTAGCTAAAACAAACTTTGGAAGGTGGGAATACTTTGTTTGGGAATGAGATTGCTCGAATGATTTATGTCGGTCAGTAATGAAGATGTTTTCACGAAGTTTGGCGGCTCATTTGTTATTATTTCACAAGCGTGGGCAGGGCTACAGGCATTTTGAATGAAATGGCAAAACAACGTGTTTAGAAATAAAACATTGCTTTCACATTTTTATAGCCGTTTTGAGATGTGCCTTGACTTTGCTCTGGTGTTAAACGTAACCTATGTCCATGTTCAGTAGTATGGGTCCTAATATCTCATTAACTGTCACATAGCCAGACATAATTAAAAATCTATTGTGTCTCGGCGAGCGCGGTTATTAACATTTAAGAATACAAAATATTTTATAATAGGTCCCCAACGAATGTTTAGGAACGTTTGTAAGTATAATTCATTATTTTAGACCATGTAGCTATGACAATGTTACTACAAGTATCCTCCACCATCTTCTTGTTATTTATTATAAATATGAAGCATATTTATTTAAAAATAATGTATTAGGATATACTAACGTGTACCTGAGAAATTTCAAGCGCCGTTTCTTTTCCCTTGCTATAAAATATTGTTCAGTTGATAGCCGACATTACCCCACTCGCATTTCGTCACCCTCTCATCACAGTTCCCATTGCTAAGTAATTATCCGACATAATACATACACCACCCATCGATCATTAAACTTCGACATGTCCCATCTTCCACATTAGAGTATAAGGGCGTTTTATTTTTCATCATGTTGGAAATTCTCTTGGACTCCTTCTTTGGCACTGAAAGGGAGCTTCATGGTCTTGAGAAGGAAATATCTCCTCGCTCTACTTGGAGGGGTGACTGTGAGGAGCCCTAAGAACATCTCGGGGGAGCTTACAAAGGATCCTTCATGAACCTTATTATTATGGCTTACCATACAGCCATCTGCACGTAAAAAGCAACGGCACGTGAGGCATGGTGACGGATTGTCAAGCATGGTAGGTCAACCCTTAATTGACGATCACAAACACTTTGTCAAGAGTGTATTGACAAAGAAAAAGGCGAACTCAAGAATCCTGTAATTCCTGAGCTGGCTCACGGCAACTTATGAAAACATTGTCGCATTACATCCAAAGAGTATTGTGTGGAGGTGTTGGGAACAGCTCTCGAAGCTATTGTATATATAATAATATTAATAACTTTTCTGCCCTTATTTCCAAATAAACGCTTAATCATCAGCGCAATGGTTTTTAAACACGCTGTGAATAGACAGACAAAGTCCATCTAAATATCACATAATTGTTTAAAGTGGTTTTAAAGACCATTCATTTTAGTGTTCAAAGTTTTTGTGGATAATGGACGTATAATTATGTATTTATAGCGTTTAGGCTCTTTGCATATTTAGATATTAAACTTATTTAATACTGGACCCGCGGTTTCACCCGCCGTTTAATTTAAAAGAAAGTGGATTATTTATATAAAGTTTAGAGTACTTTGGCATAGACACTTGACATAGAGTATGTATATAAAAAAAATGCGCTGCGGGTCACGGGTTCGATTTTTGCCATAATCGCCACGCTTGGCAGGCGGGTTGGCCATCGAAGTTGAGTTACGACACACAGTATGTGTGTTTGTAACTATGTGTGAATGTAATGTGATCTTACAATTTAATGACGGCACGGATGGTGCAGTGGCTGATACAGTCGGCTGCTGCGCTCTGGATCGTGGGTTCGATTCCCGCACGGAACTAATATTTGTATGATCTGCAGGTAGTTGTTCCGGTTCTGGGTGTATAGTGTGTGGAATTTATGTCTGTAAACGCACCCACGACACAGGAGATATCCTAGTGTGGGGCAACGTTCCTTTTTTAAATAAAAAAAAAGGAATATACTTGCCGTGTTTGGCAGGTGGGTTGGTGAGCGGAGAATGACTGTTGTTCCATAGAACGGACGCTGGTGCCCATACCCCTTGGTTTTGGGTTATTTACTAGCCTTTTACATTGTCCATGGGAGGAAATGGATTGCTTTATTGGACTAGTTAGATTAGTAGTTGAGTTTACAGGCGGACGAAGTCGTGGGTGACAGATACTTTAGTTTCAACCTGGCGATGCTCGAGCAAGTCATTCGGCTGGTGGTAAACATCACATCTGGCCATTACAATTGTAATGCTATTAAGTACTAGTGCTGGTGCCATGTGGTGCCGGCTCAGAATACCACCACCCCATTTCCTCCCGTGGGTGTCGTAAAAGTCGACTAAGGGATTAGCCGGAGGATGGGCAGCAGCGTTTTTCGAGTACATTAACTACTCAACTGCGATCGCCAGCCCGTCTGCCAAGCGGCATTACATTATGGCAAAACCCTCCAATGAGCCCACAACACACCCATATCGATCGTTGTGGTGATTTTTGGGGGAGGCCAGTGTCCAGCAGTGAACTTTATTCAGCCAAAATGAAGAATGACTAGTGCTGGATGGTACCATACTGGGCTCATCACCTCGAGACCTTAGTTATTTAGTTTCTTATGCCCAGTATTTTCACTGACTACAGAGCCCTTAAGTAGTTGAGTTCACAGGCGGACGAAGTCTTGGGCAACGTAGTTTGATGGCACGGTTGGTGCAGTAGTTGATATAGTCGACTGCTGCACTCGGGGTCGCGGGTTAATATTTGTACGATCTGCAGATAGTTGTTCCGGGTCTGGGTGTATTGTGTGTGGAATTTCTGTCTGTAAACGCACCCAGGACACAGCAGAAATCCAAGTGTGGGGCAAGGTTAAGAAAAAACCCGGTGATGGATCGAGTCAAGTCATTCACCTGCTGGTAACATTACATCTGGCCGTAACAGTTGTAATGCAATCCAGAACTAGTCTTGCGTGGCACCACACTGCACTCATCATCACGACATTATTTAATTAGCCTCTTATTGCCCAGTCGTTTCACTGGCTACAGAGCCCTTCAGTCAAAAGTTTAAACACTACTTCTTGGCGGTGAATTTCTGGCACTGCGTAAGGTAGGTACCACACCTACCTTTTTTTAATAAAATTTTTGTTCTGGTGGAAATGCTTCATGTACATCCTCCACCCTGGGAAAGAGTGGAGGGGTATGCCGGAGTCCTTTTTTTTTTTTTTTTTTTATTGGTGCCCAGTGGAAATTCTTTATGAACTTCCTTCGCCCCGGGCAAGGACGAAGGGGTATGCCGGACTCCTACCGGCTAAAACTACTGGAGCGGTCATCTTCGGCACGTAAGGGAGGCTCCAGGTCCTCGTATGATCACACTAGAGCCGCCCACTGGTGCCACGCCTATTGGCACATCTCGGAGAGGGTGACTGTAAAGCGGTCACCTCCCCAGGGGGATTGTAAAGGATCCCCCAAAGCGTCCCACGGCAGCGCGTGACCACATGCGTGCTACCGTCTTCTCTTGGGTCGCTTGGTGTGGGCACGCAGATTCCCCAATCTACGCACCCGCGAACCCAGAGGTCCCCCGCCTTATAGCAACGGCAGGGGTTTTCAGGCGTATCGGAATTAGGCGCCAGGGCGGTTGTTACCCCGACGCCGTCTCCTTCGTCTTCGAGCGGGATCGGCCCTCTCCCGATCCCGCTCTGCAGTCTCCTTCTGGAGCATGACGCTCTCACAGAAGGAGACCACTGCATTCCAGTTTTCGTGCTCTGCCAACATAGCCGACACTACTGCTGGCAGAGAGAGATCTTGCCCGATCCGATCGACCAGGATCCGCCGCTCGGCAGCCCACGCAGGGCACGCCTCGAGCGTGTGCTGTGCGGTGTCCTGGTCGCTATCACAATGGTGGCATTGTGCCGTGGCCTCGCGTCCTATCCTGTGCAGGTACGCACCGAAACAACCGTGCCCGGTGAGCACCTGCGTCAGGCGATAGGTGACGCGCTCGCTCCTTCTGAGCCAGGCTCCGAAGAGCGGCAGGACGGCCTCAACGACGCGCTTGGTCGCAAATTGCATCCGCAGGCGGTGACGCCACTTTACAAGTGCGCGTCACCGAGCCAGCCGCTGCAGCCTGTCCAACGCCCCTGGAGGCGCGTTTTCGCCGCTCTGGCGGAGGGAGCGTGTCTGATCGTAGACCCACGCATCCATCTCCGCCAGGATGCCGAAAGGCGGAAAACGCGCCAGGAGAGTAGCCGCCTCGTAGGACACCGTTCGGTATCCTCGTGCGATCCGGATAGCCACTCTGCGCTGCAGACCGTGAATTTTGGTTCTGTAGCACTGGGCACCTGACAGCCGAGCTGACCATACAGGCGCCCCGTAGAGGACCACGGACCGCACAACCCCTCCGTAGAGACGGCGAACTTCCTCACATGGTCCCCCGAGATTGGGCAGCAGCCGGTGTAGTGCACCCACTACCCTCTCGACTCGGGGGACGAGGCGCTGAAAGTGCTCTTCGAAGCCCCAACGACTATCCAGGGTGAGCCCTAGGTATTTTATGTACCGGCCCACCCCGATTCGCGCGTCACCAACGCGTATCCACGAACTGGGTGGTTTTCTGCTCCTCGGCAGTTTGTGGAACCATAGCGCCTCGGTTTTTTGAGGCGCTATCCGCAGACCCAGGGCGTGGATTTTGGCCACGACAATTGCCACCGCTTGCTCTGCAAGCTGGATGGTTCCCTCGAAGGACAACACCAGAGTGTCGTCAGCGTAGCAAACTAAGCTGACGCCAGCAGGGAGAACGACACGCAGGACCGCGTCGTAGGCAAGGTTCCATAAAAGGGGGCCGAGAACTGACCCCTGCGGAACCCCGCACGTAATCTCCCTCCGCTTTACGCTACCATCCCTTTTTTTTTTTTTTTTTTTTTTTATTGATGTCCAGTGGAAATTCTACATGGAACTTCCTTCACCCCGGGGAAGGGTGAAGGGGTATGCCGGACTCCTACCGGCTAAAACCACTGGAGCGGTCATCTTCGGCACCGAAGGGGGGCTCCAGGTCCTCGTAAGATCACACTAGAGCCGCCCATTGGTGCCACGCCTTTAGGCACATCTCAGAAGGGATGACTGTAAAGCGGTCACCCCCTCTAGCGGAGGGAACACGACTGTAAAAAGGTCGCCCCCCCCAGGCACTTCTCGGGGAGGATTGTAAAGGATCCCCCCAAGCCTCGCTTTGCGCTATGTTGCGCACACGGCGGCACGTGACCACGTGCGCGCCACCGTCTTCCCGGGGGTTACCATCCCTACCCATGTAGCGAATGTGCCTATCACGCAGATAGGCCCCTATGATGCCCTGCAGGTAGGGCGGACACCGATGATGGACTAGTGCCGCCCTAATAGCGCCCCACGGGATGGAGTTGAAGGCGTTGACGATGTCTAGACTGACCGCCAACGCCACCCCACCCCGCCGAGACACTGCCTGTTCCGACAGCGAGCGGACGCGAACAATCGCGTCAATGGTGGACCGCCGCTGCCGGAAGCCATACTGACTTTCGGCCAGGTCGGGGCCAAGTCGCGACAGGTGCTCAACGAGTCTTCGGGTAATTATTCTTTCGAATAGCTTCGAAGCCTCGTTAAGCAGGCAAATGGGACGGTATGCAGAGGGAGACTCCGCAGCCCTTCCTTCCTTCCTCAAGAGAACCAATCCGGCTTCCTTCCAGCCGGACGGGAACACGCTACTACGGAGGCAACTGGTGAACAGCCGCCTCAAGCGGTCCTCAAGAGACTGCAGTGCATACACCCACGCACGGCCCGGAATGCCGTCCGGACCCGGTGCAGTGTTGCGACTCTTTAGGCGGCCAATGGCTCGGCCCAGCTCCCCTTCCGTAACCCCCAATTCCTCGGCCCAGTCCGAGGCAATCGGGGGTGGAGAGGGACCAGGATGGTCCCAAACCGCCGGAAAGAGCGTTGAAAGTACTCCCTCCAGCAAATCCGGGGCCATGGTTTCGGTCACGGGGGGGACATAGGGGTGTAACTTGCCCACTACCATTCGGTTGGGTCTCCCCCACGGACACCTGTCCAGTCCCTCCAGGAGCTCGCTCCAGGACCGAGCCTTCGCCTCGCTGATGGCGGTCTGAAACGCCAGCGTGGCCGCCCGGTAGGCCGCATAGGCCTCGTCAGTCTCTCCGGCTGTAGCGCTGTGTCGGCGTCGGCTTCGTTGGTACCGGCGGCGGGAGGCCGGGCAGACCGCGCGCAACTGCGCGATCTCATCCGACCACCAGTACACTGCCGTACGCCGGGAGGGCCTGGCCCGGGGCATGGATGCATCGCATATTGACGTCATCGTCTCCCGGAACCAGGAGGCTTCCTCCTCCGGATCGGGCAAGATCCCTTGATCAATCTCTGTCCAGGCCGCGACGTTGGCAGCTGCGACGAGCAACTCGCGATCCAGCTGTGTGAGGGCCCAACGCCGCGACCGTGGGCTAGGACTAGAACGGCTCGGGCAAGGCGTGCGGAGGGCCACGTCGAACATTATGTGGCGGTGGTCCGAAAGTGTGACCACCTCCTCCGCTACTCGCCAACCCGACACCATGCGGGCCACAGAAGGAGCCGCCCATGTAAGGTGCACGACCGACTCCCCCTGCCACCGAACGCAGGTGCTAACGGACCCCCGATTCAGCAATCGGAGGTCAAGTGACGCCGCCCAGTCTTGCATTATCCTCCCCCTCGGCCCGTCCCGGCGGTTGCCCCAAGCTCTAGAGTGAGCATTGAAGTCCCCCAGGACGAGCACTGGACGGGGCAAGCACTTACAGCGAATGCTGTGCGCCATCCCGTCCAGGTATCCCTCGAAGTCGACGAGGGACACGTTGGGGGAGATATAGCAGCCCACTACTGCCAGAGGTCCCCATTCTACTACGACAAAGCCCTGCCCCCTGTCCAACAGGGAGCAGGGGAGCAGGCTCACCTTCAGCTCCAGACCAATATATAGCGACGGAGTCCCCGGCACCCCCGAACCAGCGAGGGTGTTCCTGGACGCCGTAGGGCTCCGCCACAACCGCCAAGGCAATCGACCACTCCGCAACAGTCTGCAGCAGCAGATTCTGCGCGTTGCGGCAGTGATTTAGGTTGCCCTGGAGGAACCTTAATTGGCCTCCATCGCCTCCAGTGAGCCGGAGCGTGCGATCGGTGCTGCCAGCGCAGGCGTCGTCGGCCTCCCTGCCGGAGCAAGGGGGGCTGGTATGCCGGAGTCCTACCGGCTAAAACCACCGAAGCCACCCACTGTTGCCACGTCTTTAGGCACATCTCGAAGGGGATGACTGTAAAGTGGTCACTCTCTCTAACGGATTAGAGGTGGTGGATAATGGCTCGAATGGGTTCGTGTAAATATGACTCTGTACTGTGTCTGGCGTACTCTGTGCACATAGATTGCATGTAATCTTCATAAATAAAATTTTACTTTAGAAAGAAGCTGAACGAACACATACCAAGACTCTATGGAAGAAATTTCCGAAGAAAATGTTTCATCCAAAGCCGTAAGACAGCTAGTATTAATATAATTCCCTTGGGAACTCATAATAACTGAAGAAATTTGCAACGAAATTTCAACGTTCTCTTAGTAAAAGATTTTTGTCATCCACTTTTGCAGTATAAACAAGTTCTAGAAAGGTTCGTTTCTTATTTTATAATTAACATTATTTTTATAATTTTCATGATTACCGAACCATTGACGGTTGACTGGCAGTGGCTGGGCACGGAAAAAAGTATTTCTAATTTTCAAATTACATATAGTATCATAATTTCGCAACCGAGCCACGATAGGGGTTACAGCGGCCTTTTGGTAGGGCCTTTTGAATAAAGCTCAAGGGACATTTATCTATACAAATAAATAAAATTGAAGTGTCTGGTTGTAATGTCAAAATAACAGCTTTTTACTAAATGCATATGAAAGTATACAGGGCGTCCCACGGCGATGCCACACGGAGGGAAATATTAAAGATAGGATATTTTACTGAAAGAAGACATCGTTTAATTTTTAATAATAAGTAGATGAGAGATAGAGAGAGTTTAATATGCTAGGTTATTTAGGAAAAAATAATGCTTATGAGTAGCCCTTTCAAACGCTATTATAAAATACATGTAATTTTACTATCACATTTGGCGGGTTCGATTCCCGGTTGAGGTAGGCGATTTTTAAAAAATCTGTGAATGCAGTTCTACTTATTATTAAAAATTAAACGATGTCTTCTTTCACTAAAATATCCTATCTTTAATATTTAAGGTACTTTCCCTCCGTGTGGCATCGCCGTGGGACGCCCTGTATATGGTACCTATACCATAAATACAATTTTTAATTTTTTTGTCTGTCTGTCTGTTTGTTCCGGGTAATGAAATGAAACGGCAGGACCGATTTTGTCGGGACTTTCAATGGCAGATAGCTGATATTATAAGGAATAACTTAGGCTAGTTTTATTTCAGAAAAATGATTAGAGTTCCGCGCAAAAAAATAAAAACCTTGAAATCCAATATATATATTCTATGTCAAGTACCTATGTCGAAGTACCTATACCTAAATGTATTTTAAATCAAACGCGGGTGAAACCGCGGGTCCCAGCTAGTCTTATAATAAAACACTTTTAAACGGATTATATCGCGTATATTTTAGATTTTTGTTTTTCCTGACGTTTCGAATGCTTTGCAGCATTCGTGGTCGCAGGATGACTGAAACATTCATTTTTCACATTCATTCGAAACGTCAGGAAAAAGAAATATCTAAAATATACGCGATAGAATCCGTTTAAAAGTGTTTTATTATAATGTGTAATATTCGCGAAAACCTAAGACATATATCTATTTAACCGGATAAATGGCAGATTGTTTCCTTTATCCACTCGAAATAAAAAACAGAACAATAAATTACAAATACCAGGACAATATATGTGTTCTTATATATAAAACTATATTTAAAGCACCCTTATCAAACGTCAGATCATCTAACCCTGGAGATGCCAAGGACTAATATATGTACGCCTAGATTTATTATACCTAAGGTCCGTTCTGAATAAGAAGAAAAATTTGGGCCATTTTCATCTTTCGCAGTGGTTTAAAGGCCGCATGTTTGTCTCTTAGGGACAGCCACCTGGATTATTATGTTTGAATATTCTGAGGTGGTATTGTGACCGTCTGTCCATAAACTTGGTCATTGAACTCGCCTGCCATAGTATTTAAAGGAGAATCTTTCTCCCTGAATAACATATCAACGTAGAGCTGAAAAAGTCACATCGAACTGAAATGTAGAGTACAGGCAAATACATATTATGACGTAAACAAACGCTAAGAAAGGGTTGTAAGATTTTTGTTTCGGCAAAAGTATAAAATGAGGGAAACACCGCGACCCGCTGCTCGTCTTACGAGTACATATAATGTTTTTAAGGCTTATCCCGTATCGCTATAATCGTGATATTACCTGTAATGAATAAAAATATTTAAAAGCCTTTACTTGTGATAGTATATATTACTAGCTGGGACCCACGGTTACACCCGCAGTTTAATTTAAAATAAATTGGATTATGTATAAATAATAGACTCTTGAGATAGAGTACATACATTGGATTTCAAGGCTTTTTTTTGCGCGGAACCCTAATTATTTATTGGTAACAAAAGTAGCCTAAGTTATTTCTTATAATATCAGCTATCTGCAAATGAAAGTCCCATAGAAATCGGTTCAGCCGTTTCGGAGATTATCGGGAACAAACAGACAGACAGACAGACAAAAAAATTCAAATTAGTTTTTTTGTGTAAGTACCGTATATACTTTCATATTAATTTAGTAAAATCCTGTTATTTTGACATTACAAACAGACAGTTCAATGTTATTTAGTTGTACAGAAAAAAGCTGTTATTTTGACATTACAAACACACTTCAATTTTATTTAGTTGTATAGATGCGCATTTGTAGCGATTTCATGATAAAGCTTTTCATCATCATCATTACAATCAGCCCTTATTTCTCCTCTTGGACAAATGCACTACTACCAACGCACACCACTGAGCCAAATCTCCAACTCTTCTTACTCTGATTTCACCAGCCAGACAAAGCATTGAACCAAAAAAATTTTGAACCGTTATTACTATTTTAACAAAGTACTTAGCTACTGAGTACCTCAATGCCGGCTCAGAATGCCACCACCCCATTTCATTCCGTGGGTGTCGTAAAAGTCGACTAAGGGATTAACCGGAGGATGGGCAGTAGCATCCTATCCGTAGTCATTTTGGGGGAAATTCGTCCGTCCTCACCACGCTTGGTTGGTGAACGCAGAATGGCTGCTGTTCCACGAAAAGGATTCTGCTACCCACCACTCTGGTTGAGTCCCTTAGTTACCTTTTACCAAATCCACGAGAATACATGCTATATATTGCCGTGTGGTGCCGGCTCAGAATGCCACCACCCCATTTCATCCCGTGGGTGTCGTAAAAGTCGACTAAGGGATTAACCGGAGGATGGGCAGCAGCGGCCTTCGAGCACACAACAACTCAACTGCGATCGCCAACCCGTCTGCCAAGCGTGGCGATTATGGCAAGACCCCCCACTGCGCACACTACACACCCATATCGGTTGTTGTGGTGATCTTTGGGGGAGGCCTGTCCAACAGTGGACTTTATTCGGCCGAAATTATGAGTACCTTAGCATCATCAGCATCATCATTTATACGTCCACTGCTGAAAAAATGCCTCTCCCATAGATTTTCACAACCGTGTCATCATTTTGGGGGGAATTTGCCAATACTCACCACGCTTGGCAGGCGGGTTGGTGAGAGCAGAACGGCTACTGTTCCACAGAAAGGACGCTGCTGCCCATCCCTCTGGTTTAGAGTCCCTTAGTCGCCTTTTACGACCTCCACGGGAGGAGATGTGGTAGTGCTATATTCTTATATGGATACAATTATTAAATAAAAAATGTAAAGGTCTAAAACTAAATTTTTCATAACTGTCACTGTCAGTGCTAGTATCAGCTGTCACACCTCACACTGATGCTACCGCTTTTTATTGAACTTAACAATAAATAAGACAATTTTTTTAGAATAATTTTCATTTTTGATCAAAATTTTATGAATATGTAAAGATTTATTAATCTAAACACCGTATGACGTTGCCTTATACTTGACATTGGCGAAATTGTGGAAGATACTCTACAGAAGCCATAATCTAAGAGAAGAAGAAGAAGAACAATAAATACATTTTTCATCAGAAATCGTATTGGAAAGTAGTTAAAACATTCTCTAAAAATAACATAAAATCTTGAGAAATCTAACAAAAGCATACTTATATGAAAAGTTTTAAGTTTACTTTTACTGAAACTGCGTATAAATCCAATAAAAATCTTAACTGTGCTATCATATAGTCGATGAGTAAGGAGGTGAATTATTGCACAAATGCCTTTCCAAGCCTAAGTTCAAGTAATATGTAAACTCAAATTAATATTACGTTACATTTTAGGGCATATATTAAAATGGATAATAGGGACACTTTCATTATTCCAGCTTTTATTGTTGTACGATGTAATGTTAACAATTGAATTGTATTTTGGGATAAATAGAGGCTAGGCGATTTGCGTTCGGACATTTTAATAGATGTCATTTAAATTTCAAAGTTGAAAGATGTTTGAAGTGAAAACTTCTTTTAGCGCGGTACGCATATTTTTAGATGAGATAAAATCTCTGGACTCGCGACACCGTTACGAGACGCAGCTATAGTGTGTGCATATATGCAGGTAAATATAGCAGACCGCGAACACGTCTAGATAAATAAAAAAAGCATTTATTGGTATACAATTTTCACTTCTGTTGGCACTCCCGGAGTCCTTTTTTTATTTACCTATTGCGTGCAACTCAGTGCATGCGACAGAAGTAGAACTTCATTTTTTCAGGACAACAGCTAGCATAGAGATGATTTTAATTACTATACACGTTTTAGAACGTACATCAACTTCCTCGTATTTTATCCCCAACCACTTTAAGAGTATAACTTAACGTCACTCTACAAATTCGTTAATGCAATTTAATAACATGATAGCATGGTACGGGTTTCATTGGCTTCGTTTCTTTTTACAGTAATTACATAAGAATCCTAACTTAATTTATATTTACTATAAATTTAATAGAAAAAAAAACCATGAATTAGGTATCAAAATTTTCACCCGGTTTCAAATAACTGCTCAGTGTATACCATCATTTCGGCCGAATGAAGTCCACTGCTGGACACAGGCCTCGCATCGCAAGCGTGGTGGGTACGGACGGATTCCCCCAAAAATTACGACACAACTGTGGAAATGTCTGGGGGGAGGGGGGGCTTTGTTCAGCAGTGGACGTGCTTTGGCTGATAGAATTGTGTTGTGAAGAACTTGAACAATGAAAATGAAATTGAACATGTTATTATGGAAATTAAGGAGCTCGAACTTGAGGTTAATAAGAATTAAAAAACAAAATCAGGCTCGATCTATCTGTCTAGACGTTTGCTAATCTTAGTAGCTACTAAGCGGATTTTATGCTGTTACACCGTTTAGCCTTATCTAAATTGTAAAGCAAAATTATAAAACCTTCATGACCCTTTCACAATGGGTTGTGCAAAGATATTGGTACGACAGTACATCCACCCCTTACCTGTTGTTTTGAGTCTATACTTTAACTTTCTTTTACTGCCTCCTAGCGTGTATGAACTTCCACCAGTGTTGTCACGTACACTTCTTTTTTAAATTTGTTACCGATGTGTTTTATTTTTCATCTAATATTTTATAATTGAAGTATTCTTATGCAACTCAATTTTGACTTCATAACGTTCACTTTATTTTGTGCTTTAACGAATATATTGAGCCCTACAGAACTAGTGAACTTTATTCTATGGGATAATCATTAAGATATAGGTATAGCATCTTTTTAAACCGGTCAAGTGCGAGTTGACCTCGCGTGGAGAGGGTTCCGAAATTGCTGAATATATTGTCTATTGTTGGATTCGGTCTTGTAACAACTTGTAGAACTTATCCCAGGAACAAACTTAACATTGTATTTGAAAAACATGTTCTCCCATTCATTCCAACCGCAAACGTAAGTTTGTACGCACAATGTAGTAAGATTTACCATGTTATTTTAAGACCATAGATTTCTTATAGGTTTTCCTGGGATATATAGGTAAAGAGCTATTAATACCTATATTTTTTCTGAATTTTGGTATCAGAAGTTTTGGAGATAAGGTGGGGGAAATTGTCACTTTTCGTATATTTTCTTAAATAACCTCAAAACTATACTATATATTAAAATTAAAAAAGGAATACATTTGAGACCCTCACAACAAGCCTTTTCATATATTACACAGTACAAATCGCAAAACTTTATGCTAAAATGTTCTATATTACCCCTCAAAAAGGACCCCTATATTCAAAATTCATTTATTTAGTGTTGAGTAAAACAATCATCATCACCAGCATTTCGGCCAAATAAAGTCCACTGCTGGACACAGGCCTCCCATAAAGATCACTATAACCACCTCTAAGGGTGTGTTGTGTGCTCATTGGGGGTTTTGCCATAACTTGAGTTTTTAATATACTCGAAAGACGCTGCTGCCTATCCTCCGGCCAATTCCATAGTCACCTTTTACGACACTCACGGGATGAGATGGATTGGTGCTATTCTTAGCCGGCACCACATGACATCGCCTCCCATGGACTCTATACCAGAGGGATAAGCAGCACCTTTCCTTCCACAGAACGGACGCTGTACTATGTTTATGAACTCACCTGCCAAGCGTGGTGAGTACTGGGGGAGTTGCCTTTTACGACACTCACAGCACATGATGTGGTCAAAGTCAAAAAGTCAAAGTCAAAGTTTTTTATTTCAAATAAACCAAACATTGGCACTTATGAAACGTCAGAATCTAAGTTGCACGGTTCCAAATAGTTGATCTCGTGGAGAAGAGCCGGCAAGAAACTCCATGGATACTCTTTTAAAATCATTGAGATTACAATGTTGGTTGATACAAATTATTGTAATATATATACCGAGAAAAATGTAGGACAATGTGTAAAGATGTAACATACCACATTAATATTATAATAATAAATTATTTGCCATGGCAGTTAACGGCTGACCAGTCCCAACAGCCGGCACCCGTTCACGAGCATGACGCATGCATCAGCATCGCTTAGCTCAACCATATTGTAAGGAACCGAACGACCCGATACACAACGCCACCGCCAGCAAGACATTTTAGTGAGTATGACAGACCAATACAGCCAGGCAAAAGACAATCAATATTAGTACTAAAAATAACATCAATGGCTACATGATTCTCACACATTTCCAGTTTCGTATGAATATTATAATATAATGTTACAAGAACAATATTAACAATAACTAATAGTCAATGTCATAATATTAAATATAAGAAACTAACATTAATAGAAATGAAATTTTAAATGAATTTGTTCAAGATAATGTCAAGTTATTGAATATAAGTAAATAACATAAAAAATACAATTTTAAATGAGTCATGTCAACTTATTTTACATTAATAATGTAATCAATTCCAATGTTTAAATATTAAACCCTTGACTGCAAGTTAAAACACTTGCAATCATATCAAGTATAAGATGTATTAAAATAAATTATACAGCGCCAGAGGGTCGCAGTGTGCAGAAGGGAATCGTATGCCAGACATCTTTATCATCGATGTAATGATTTATGCTATAGTAGGCCTTCGACATTAAAACACGTTTAATCAAAGATTGAACTGTAGTTCTGGCAAATCGGTAAGTGGTAGCTATATATTCTTAGCCGCCACCACAATGCCATAAAGCACCGTCAAATGTTTTTGTGTTGTAACCAATTTATTGTTTCATTTATTCTTTATCCTTCTATATTATCATTGATTGACAGCAATCCCAGTATTTACGACTATCGCAACCATAGATATAGATATACATATTCTGTAATTGCAACGCATGTATAAGATACGTAATCAACTCGCCAGTACAAGTTCCATAGCTCTAATTGCTACCACTCAAACAAAGCTAGATATCTCGACGTGGATTTGTTCAAATTTGACCTAATTAGGCAGTGTTTTATCTCTTTATTGAATCAAGTAACGGACTGTAACATCCTTATCTTTTTAATAATTTCTAACATGGTCATCATATCAGCCACAGGATGTCTACTACTGAACAATACTTAGATTTCCACAACGAGCGTTCACACGCCGCTCTCATCCAACGACTGTCCACCTCGTTGGAAGTCGTCCCACGCTGCGTTTTTTGATGCACGGTCTCCATTCGAGAACCTTTTTGCCCCAACGGCCATCAGTTCTACTAGCAATGTGCCCCGCCCATTGGCACTTCACTTACTAATCCTTTCAGCTATGTCAACAACTTTCGTTCTTTTACGGATCTCCTCATTTCTGATTCGGTCTCGTAGAGAAATACCAAGCATAGCTCACTCCATAGCTCGCTGAGTGACCTTGAGGTTTATTATGAGACCCATTGTGACCATGACGTGGTCATATCAGTATTATATTGTTAGTTCCGAAGTATTCCTTTGGCTACTATTTTCTAAACAGCATCCATTGACAGCACGCACGTATATAGAATGATGCACATAGGTATATAGAAATAAAGAAAAAAACGCCTTATATTGTAAGCTCTTTCGATTCAATATTCCTTTTGCGTTTATAGGGAGCTGAGTGCTTAAAGAGATGATGGTACTGCAGGGATTTCTTTTTCTCTGTTAAGCTTAGCTAATTAATGAGATTGTATACTATTTCATAGGAATAAGGTTCTCCTAAATACACAATCAGCTCATTATAGACCCATGCTGAGCACGGGCATTTTGTAACGATGAAAAAGGTTAGGGTTTAGGCCACCTTGTTGGCCAATGGGCCCAGTGGAAATTCTACATGAACTTCCTCCGCCCCGGGAAAGGACGGAGGGGCATGCCGGACTCCTACCGGGTAAAACCACTGGAGCGGTTATCTTCGGCACCTAAGGTCTCCAGTTCCTCGTATGATCACACTAGAGCCGCCCACTGATGCCACGCCTATAGGCTCTCATTGGTGATACAAAACTTCTTCCTGTATCGTAATGAAAAAAATGTATTATAACATTATTCTGTTAGGGAAAAAGTGTTACAGTTTGTGTTTTTATTTCGGTATTGGGTTTACGAGCTATGTCAATATAAACTCCTTTAAACTCCTTTTGAAGTTTATAATTCGAATTTTACGATATGAGACCAGATAAAAACGTTTTTAAACTCACATCAGTAAAAAACACGCAATAATGTAAAAAAATGCACTCCGGGAGTGCCGACAGAAGTGAAAACTTATTTTGGCGCGTTAGGAGATTTTATCTCATCTAAAAATATGCGTACCGCGCTAAAATAAGTTTTCACTTCAAGCGTCTCGTAACGGTGTAGCGAGTCCAGAGATTTTATCTCATCTAAAAATATGCGCACCGCGCTAAAAGAAGTTTTCACTTCAATAAGTATCTATCGAAAACACTTCCATGCGCACCTGTTTAATACATTGACCGGGCATGAGGCGGGTTTTTTACTTTTTTACGTTTTTTACTGTTTGCTACTTAACTGGAACTGGAAAGACTCATGAGATTTATCGCCAGCTGTTGATACAGGCGACTCAATCAGGACCTTGTTTATCGTCATAGAACAAAATACTTGCATCTAGAACTCCAAAACAAACGAAAGACAAAAAATATAGTACACCTTTCGAAAATAAAAGTAGTTAAACTTCATACGACTCTCAGTTGCCTCATTTGCCGATGCTTAGATATAAAATACTGATTTACAGAATCGATAGTCAACTCGTAGAAGTCGTTTATAAAATCTTTAAAACCAAAGTAATACATAAAGGGCTTGGAACAGTTTCTTCCAAGAAACTAGAACCTAACGAACCGAAGGAACGCTATTCCACACAAAAGTTGACAGAGTTACCAGGGAAGCATAGATAGTGACAAGCTTACCGCTCCAACTAACTTTGGGATCGGATTTCTCAATGATAACTGTAACACAGATCACAGAAGTATAATAAACAAGGGCGATAGGCACAGACATTCAGAGATATTTTAGCCGTGTATTTTTGAATATAGATGTCTACCGTTTTCCGTGTAAAGTCCAGATTAAGAAAATAAAACCACTCAAAAAATAAAACTCCTCCCATGGGTGTCGTAAAAAGCAACAAAGGGACTAAACCAGAGGAATGGGCTGCAGCGTCCCTTTTGTGAAACAGTAAACATATTGCCGTAACGTACGTAAACATATGACCGTGTGGTGTCCGGATTAAGAATATAGCACCACTCCATCTCCTCCCGTAGATGTCGTAAAAGTCAACTAAGGGACTTTTAACCAGAGGGATGGGCAGCAGCGTCCCTTTGCTGTGCAGTAGCAATTCTGCGCTCACCAACCCGCTTGCCAAGCGTGGTGAGTATCGGCAAATTCCCCCCCAAAATGAACCGCTCGTTGTGGAAATCTAAGAGGGAGGCTTTTGTTCAGCAGTGGACGTACTGTGGCTGATATGATGATGATGAAACGCTGCGTTCACCAACCCGCCTGCCAAGCGTGGAGCGTGAATACTGGCAAATTCTACCCAAAATTATGACATCATTTTGGAACTCTATGAGCGAGGCTTTTGTTTAGTTGTGGAGGTCCTTTGACTGGTATGTGATGATTAGCTATATCTGGTCATACTGGAAACGGATCCCAACATTGTTTAAACAAGCTTAGGAAGACGAAGAAGAAATTGAAAGATTTTATTATTTTTATTATGACTATTATTTATTTATTGTCAGGCGACAAAGGGTCATAGAAAAAAATACACAAATACAGTAAAATCTTGTAAACTAATACATAAAAATCAATAAAATAAAACAATCACTATTCTACACGTATAGGCGGTAACGTGTTGCACTGCAGCGAGGTGTCCCGTAGTCTTCCATGGAACTTCCGGGACATGACACCCCGCCGCCAGAAGGTCTCCTTCATGAACATATCTAGATGGAGTGTCGGGACTCACACCACAAACGATTTGAAGTTCGTATTGTGGCGCCACTCCAACTTATCTACCCTCAAGGTCCATTGCGTCTTCGCTCGAATGTACTGCACGATCTCCTCAACCTTTATGGAGTGGTGAAGACGTGACACATACAGCTGCGTCGAGGGTATAGCGGCACGCAGCAGCATGTTGGATCCACTAAGCGCACTACCGCACTGATTACGGTGGGACGACTTCTTCTTCTTCACTTCGGTGAAGCCATCTTGATCAGCCTGTCCTTGGCGTGCTGTTGGAGGCAAGATACTCCGAACAGGTTCCAGGCCCGTTGTGTTGACTTGAAACGCAGCTGCGAAGCGATAAATGAAGAATATATAAGCAATAATAGAAGAATGATTAGCATTTAATTAGACATTTTTGTGATTACAAACGACGCGACACCTTGCCACGGATGGAAGCAGAGTTAACTACACCTTCAAGGCACGCTTTGGTGAGCGGCTCGCAATTTCTACTTTTGCTTTTCTTTTCCATTACTTCGAGGTCAGGTGAGTATGAACCCATATTTTTAATATTTTTTTTAGTCATTTTCTTTTATTTCACATATAATTTATATGATATAATTATAATACAGCATCAGAATTTTAATTTATACATGACTAGTAGCTAAATCCATAACCACTACCAGGGCATCTCTAATTGGGGCGACTCGGTAAGGGTTAATCAGTCATCGGTGCCGATCTATTTTCTTGGTTTCTTGATTCATTTCATGATCGGTTTTAATTGAATAATAGCACGGTCAGCGTAGCGCGTAGGTCCTGTATCTGCCATTACAAATCCACCGGCATAATCACGGACCAATTCATTGTTGATTTCAATATCATAATATAGTTACTGTATCCGTACGTGACATTCATCATAATTATCGAAACTGTATACGAGAATGGGCCTTCTCACAAAGTGCTACAATGGTGGTCGTGAAGAATATTGCTTTGCTTGTAAATAAGTTGATGGTCGACATCGTAGTCATGGCAGAATCGCTGCAAGAGCTCAGCACAATGCTCGATGATTCCAACAGAGTTTCCCAACAGGTGGGCCTTAAATTAACATGGGCAAGATAAAAGTCATGTCAAATGCCCATGTCGTGCCTATCCCAATATCCGTTGGGAGCTCTGTTCTCGAAGTTGTTGACGAGTATGTCTACCTGGGACAAACTGTCCAGTTAGATAGGTCCAACTTCGAGAAAGAGATCAATCGTCGAATCCGACTCGGCTGGGCTGCGTTTGGGAAACTTCGCAACATCTTTTTGTCGACAATACCACAATGCCTCAAGACGCAAGTCTTTAACCAGTGTGTGTTACCAGTGATGACATATGGAACAAAGACGTGGTCACTCACAATGGGCCTCATAAGAAATCTCAAGGTCACTCAGCGAGCTATGGAGAGAGCTATGCTTGGTATTCCTCTACGAGATCGAATCAGAAATGAGGAGATCTGTAGAAGAACTAAAGTTGTCGACATAGCTGAAAGGATTAGTAAACTGAAGTGGCAATGGGCAGGGCACATTGCTCGTAGAACTGATGGCCGCTGGGGCACAAAGGTTCTAGAATGGAGACCGCGCACTGGAAAACGCAACGTGGGACGACCTCCGATGAGGTGGACAGACGACCTGGTGAGGGTCGTTGGATGAGGGCTGCATGTAACCGCTCCTTATGGAAATCTAAGAGGGGAGGCCTTTGTTCAGCAGTGGATATCCTTTGGCTAATATGATGATGATGATTCAATATAAAATTGTGTACCCTACAAACATCAGCCCGTAAAGGTCCACTCCTGAACATTGAGTCTCTCAATTATCATTACAATCACCGGACATATTGCCGTGAATGCATTGTAATAATTACCACACTTGGCAGGCGGATTGGTGATCTCCTTGTTAAATAGTATACAAGAGGACCGTGCTAGCCACTCTCTTTATATAAATCCTTAGTTACTTTTAAGCAACCCATGGATGGATAGGGGTGGTCTATTCTTTAACGGGAACCGAACAATAGGTAACCACAGCTTGCAGAATAAAGTCCAGTATACAGAAAAATAACAATGTTCAAAATCGCAAATCTCCAATTGTTCTTTACTGATCGTTTTGAAATTTTTACATATCGTTGTATTCATATACGCGCATGTTTTCATTAAACCAGGGGAAACACAATTGTTTTTTTTTATTCAGAATCAAAATCAAATTGTAATTACGTGCATTTAGCCACAGCAATGCGTGGCAGGGTAAAACTAGTAAATTATATAATCAGAATCGTCATTTTAATCCTTTAGCCGAACCGTTCTTTTGCGATGACATTTGATTGAAAGATAACCTATCAGCTGGAAGTCATCTTGATCCAATTGCGATGTAACAATGTTGGTAAATAGAACCCTAAAAACCCCCCTTTAAAGCCTACAAATACCATCATGCAGAATGGTCCTCCCCGTTAAAGGAGGTGATCACTTTACAATCACCTATGTGTGTGTATCCAATAAGTGGACAGCCGGTAAGAGTTTCACATTCTCCGGCACCCTTCCCCAAGGCCGACCGATTTCTATTGGAAAAAGGGGGACCTGTCGTTAAATTCTCCCCATTACATGTGGCAGCATTATTTATTGTGATGAATACAGAAACTTCTCGACCTTTCCGACAAATCTTGTACAATGATTGGGAGATATTAATTAAGTAAGTATATGTCTTACTTCCAAAGTGCCGAATCCTATGGAGACTGGACGCTTCGTAACCTGCCAATTGTTGGCAAGTTTACCTTATCTTGTTAAACTGTACGAAAGTTGTAGCCAACTTAGATTGACGTCGAAAGCGGAAGGGGTGTAGCCGCTTAATTCATTAGGAATAAGCTTGCGTGGTTGCACACGATTATAGTTGTTGGCTATTTCGGTTTGCGGCCAGTATTAGGCGGGGGAGCTTGTTTCAATGAGTGTTTTATACTATGCAATGCAAATGTAATGTATAGGGCTCATGAGTACGTATAGGTACGGAATGCACTATAAATCAAATCTAGAATTTAATGTTGATTAATGATTTTATTATGAAATCCTCATGGACGGCCACTACCCTATGGAATGTGGAGGTAAGTACCTTGTTCAAACCCCTAAAAAACTATTTCCGCCCCCGATCTGACTCGGATTATTTAGGTTAGAACTTAGAAGACTATGGAAAAAAGGAAGGAAAGGTAAGTAAGGCTAGGCTTGGCACACGTGGTTATAAACAGTTAAGGTATTTGATGAAATCACTTACTTTCTTCATGAAAATCACCCCACAGAGTAGTAATTTTAACATCTTCCGTGAACTGAGCATCTATCTTAGGGATTTGATCAAATCTCCGTTTTTATTATTTCCCTGCAACATGTATGTTTTACAAGAAATTTCTGTACCGTAATAAATATTAATAGGTACTGAAAGTATTAATTTTATGAAAATAAATTCTGTAAATCTCCACAAGGAAGTTAGAGTTTATTTATGTGTTGTACTGTGTGTTCTTTCATCGTCGTTTTGAACAAAGAGTAGAGTTCAGGTAATATAAAGTAAGTTTTCTTTTCAAGATTTACGTACAAAATGGTACTTGTAGTGCCAGCTAAGAACAGCCACAACCCCATCTCATTCCGTTTATTTCGTAAAAGGCGACTATGAGATTAGTTGGAGGATGGGCAGCAGGGAGTATACATTAAGAGCGCGGCGGAGGTAGAAATGCCCATACAAACGTAATACCAAAAAAAAAATTCTAATTCAAACATATTTGCACCATATTCTGCTATTTTTTGGATTCGGATAATAATTATCTAGGTTCTTGAATGAGTATTTTTACAAAATACTTACCCAAAACGAATTGTAAGCGAATTGCAACTTGCAATTTTTTTTGTCATGATAGACGTGATTTCTTCACATTACTTTCGTATTAAAAGTATATTTCCAGTGAGGTGTTCTCACTGGAAAAATACTTTTATACGGTTATCGTGTAAATTTTTATTGTAACGACAATTAATGAATATATCATTAACTTTTCATTAATGATTTGTGGTATTACGGAATACAGCAGAATTTTAACATTCTCCAAACGGAAAATAACGCTATCTTGTTGTTTTAATTTTTTAATGTTGTCCTTCTCGCATACATTTCTGCTAAATGTGGCTGGTTAACCGGTCATTTCTGGCGAAGCCAAAAGAGGCCTCGAGACCCTGGCTGGAAACCAATTTATATATAGTAAGCAGTAGGCGTTGGCGCGTGTGTGCGTGAGACTTGTTGCGCGCACACACCCGCAAGATTTTCCAGGAAATTTGTTAGTGTACAATAATAATTATCTACTGTGCGTTCCTACCTACTATCCACGGACGACACGGTTGGTGCAGTGGCTGATACAGTCGACTTCTGCGCTCCGGGTCGTGGGTTCGATTCCCGCACGGAACAAATATTTGTATGATCTGCAGGTATTTGTTACGGGTGTGTATTGTAAGTGGAATTCATGTCTGTGAACGCACCCACGACACAGGAGAAATCCTAGTGTGGGGCAACGTTTAAAAAACAAAACAAAACTAAACTACTCGATGGTAGTGGTACAATCGGTAGCGTACAAACGACACATCACGGTGAGTACTCGTTTTTGTATTATAGATAGGTAAAATAGGTACCTAGATATGTATTTTTATTTTTAGTTAAAAAAAACGTTGCCCCATACTAGGATTTATTCTGTATCGTAGGTGCGTTTACAGTCACCAATTCCACACACAGTACACCCAGACCTGGAATAACCACGTGCATATCATACAAATATTTGTTCCGTGCGGGAATCGAACCCAGCCCAGCAACGACACAAAGCGCAGCAGCTGACTGTATCAGCCACTGCACCAACCGTGCCATCAAGTCAAGTATAGTTCAAGACGAAGTAAAACTTATGAAGTAGGTATAGGTGTAGGTATAACTTGAGATTTAGCCCTTTTAGAGAAGCGTTCAAAAAACACATTACTAATCTATACAATTAAATAAAATTGAAGTGTCTGTTTGTAATGTCAAAATAACAGCTTTTTACTTAATGCATAAGAAAGTATATACGGAACATATAACAAAAAAACATTTTTTTTACTTTTTGTCTGTCTGTCTGTCTGTCTGTTTGTTCCGGGTAATCTCCGAAACGGCTGGACCGATTTTGACAGGACTTTCACTGGCAGATAGCTGATGTTATAAGGAATAACTTAGGCTACTTTTATTTTAGAAAAATAATTAGGGTTCCGCGCAAAAAAAATATAAATCTAATAATCTAAAAATAAAATCCAATATGTGTATTCTATGTCAAGTGTCTATGTCGAAGTACTCTAAATATCTTTTTAAATTACACGCGGGTGAAACCGCGGGTCCCAGCTAGTCTTTTATATATTTACCAACGATTTACCAAAAAAAAACGCCGTCAATGAACATATTTTTTCAAAGAATTGCTGTTATGAATAAATGTGTATGTGTGCGTGCAGCACTCCCGCTCGCCTCACTCTGTCAAACAGGGAGAGCAATATTTAGGCAAAATTTTATCACTCGCCTCGAATTGTAGTTTGCCGTAGCCTCCGCCAACTCCACTTGAGGCGCTCAAAGCCACAGCACGGTCAGCCTGTGGATGGGTCGCATCAGTATGCCACTACCATTGATTTAAACTGAATGTCTTCGTGCTTCGGTGGGCACGTAAAAAGACTTCCCCCATAGATTTCCACAACAACGGTTACATGTCTCCCACATCCAACAACTCCCAAGCGCTACTGTTCTTTACTTATCATACTTTGGACTGAGGTTATATGTGTACAAATATTTGTACATATCTGAGTGATCGTGGAGAGTTACCAACTTAATAAATATGTAGTATGTATATATACGTATGTGAAATACGTTTCGTAAGTAATTAAAACCTCATTGTGATCTCATATACAGATAATTTCCCGAGGGGCGGGGCATGAGGCGAAAGTTGACGTGGGAATCTATGACAACGGTTTCAGAAGTCATAAAGCTTGTGGAATACAATAGAGTAGTATAGCAACAAAGACTGCATATGGAAGTTTACCCTGAGGAACTGGCTAGAATGTATAATCATTCTCTTCGAGATATGGCGAGAGACGGCACGGTTGGTGCAGTGGCTGATACAGTCGCCTGCTACGCACGGGGTCGTGAGTTCGATTCCCGCACGGAACAAATATTTGTACGATCTGCAGGTAGTCGTTCCGGGTCTGGGTGTATTTTATGTGGAATTAATGTGTGTCAACGCACCCACGACACAGGAGAAATACTAGTGTGGGGCAACATTTAAAAAAGCTATAGGCGTGGTATCTACCAATAGGGGCTCTGGAGAGTTTATTCTCGAGACGCTGAAGCCCCGGGATTCGGTGCCGAAGATGATGACCCCAGGTGGCTTTAGCCCGTAAACATCAGACATACCAAGCGCTCGAGGGCGTTGATAGAAACATGAACATTTCCACCGTGTTTAAAATAAAAGAATGATTGTATAATGAAAAGTTTTAAGCAAGAAGCCAAAGGCATACAAGTTCGAGTGGTAATATGAACCAATAACGGACAGTGAGTTAATGGAATAGGCGTTAAGGACAAAAACTATCTGCCTACATTTCTTATTTATAAACTTATCTGTGTCACGTGAGACACATTATAATTATTCGATTAACGAATGTGTATATTTAAGGACTAAAGCCGAGAACCTATTTTAATTGGTCACTAATTCGACTATAGCCAATTTTAGTCTGTGAAATTCCGGATACGTTTTTATGGCAACACTGCGGGGCCGTCAAACCGTACATTTGGATACAATATGTGTCTATTTAGTGGCTTGTGTTGTATAATTGGATACAAATATACGAAATCAAATGTAAACTCAACTTTGAGAATTAGAACCAAGCCACGCTAGAAAGTGTAACTCACTTTATAAATATGGAATTACTTATTAATTGGTTTTGACGGAGTGTTAATTACGAAGTGACCTTTTGCGGATATTATTCCTATTTTAAATATTATGTTTTTTCATTGTCCTTTGAAGTTCGTCCGCTGTGGGCCACAATTCCACGTAATAACAATTAATAAAAATAAATTATTTACTTTTTTTGTACCTTGAATAGGCAAAAAACTTAACAATTTATTCTTATTAGAATTTAATGAACGTCTTGTTATTGTATGTATCAACCAGTGCAGCATGTTGCGCACTGTATATGACTAGTGACACTGTTTCCGAACGCCCTAGAGTCAGTCTGGGCCTCGTCTCCGTCTTGTGGTTATCCAACTCCAATATCATATAATATTGAAGCTATACTACTACTAATAATCCAGGACTGCATTTTTATATTGCAGCCATGGACAGTCCCCAGTTAGTATCCCATTACATTTAAGATTGAATGCGTCCCATTACATTTTTGATTTAAATTCTTGTCACTTTGACTTCAAAGTGATAAGATATTAATTATTGCAATTGTTTCAGACTATTTCCCAACTCTTCTGTTGGTTTTATAATAAGACTGGATTTTGTATAATTTCGGGGAAACAGCGGTAAAAAATTTGTTGGCTTGGCTGGCAGCCCTGCCCGATAGTGTAACGGCAAAGCTCTAGTGAGGAACCCGTTCATCATATCGGCCATACAACGTCCACTACTGAACAAAGGCCTCCCCCATAGATTTCCACAACTGTGTCATCATATTGGGGTGAAATTGCCAGCATTCACCACGCTTGGCAGGCGGGTTGGTGAGCGCAGAATACTGTGAGTGAGGCAGGCTACTGTTCCACAGAAAAGACGCTGCTGCCCATCCATCTGGTTTAGAGTCCCTTAGTCGCCTTTTACGACCTCCACGGGAGGAGATGGAGCGGTGCTATATTCTTAATCCGGACACCACACGGATATACACGGAGGAACCCGTTACGGAAGTGCAAAGATCTCTCGTCTGCGTTAGCACATATTCACTCATATGTAAGGTTGCCAGATTTGCCGGACATATTTGGCTTTTTATGGCCCTGTCCGGCCATATATTTATACATGTCCGCCCTATCCGGCTTTAGTCAAGCTTTTTGTATGTATAACATAGTCGCCACCTGTTAGTTATAAAATACGTTACTGAGTTTTTGTACCAACTCTCAGCTTATAAAAGTATGTTTCATCATTTCGGCCGAATGAAGTCCACTGCTGGACACAGGCCTCCCCCAAAGATCACCACAACGACCGATATGGATGCGCTGTGGGTTCATTGGGGGGTCTTGCCATAATCGCCACGCTTGGCAGACGGGTTGGCGATCGCAGTTGAGTTGTTAATATACTCGAAGGACGCTGCTGCCCATCCTACGGATAAACCCTTAGTCGACTTTTACGACACCCACGGGAGGAGATGGGGTGATGGTATTCTGAACCGCCACCACAGAGTATGTTTGGCTATTTAAAAATATATGTACGTCGTTTAGGGCGTAATGCTAAGCCTAATATAGCGCCGTGTTTGTTATTTCTATTTTAGGTCCTGGAAACCTTATTCGTATGTTCTATCCTTCTCTTCGACATGTTGCCGACAAACATTGGAGCGCGTCGGCAAGAGTGTCCATACTTGCTGCGATTTTTGTAGGACCGTTTTTAGAAAAATAAATAGTTATTAGGCCGAATACCAAACACATTTCAAATTCGAATATACTGAACACAAAATTACTACTGTCTACCCATCCTGGGCAGCAGGGCGCCTCTTCCGTGAAACATTAGCTATACTGCGCTCACCAACTCGCTTGTCAAGCGTGTAGACGACTAACAAATTCCCCCTTGAAATAACAACAAAATATCATGGCGGCTATGGGAGAGGCCTTTATTTAGCAGTGGATGTCCTTTGGCTGATAATAGATAAATAAAATAGAAAAATAAAAAACATGTAGGGTACAGTAGACGACCGAATATTTCTTGGCAGCTGTGGGATGTTGTTTGCGTGTATCATGGTTTTATTCTGTATTTCGTAGGAAGGCTGGCGGTGTTGATTGAAACAAAACTTTCACTTTTATCTATTTATTATGCGCCCGGTTTACATTTATTTAAGACAAACTATTACACATTTTATCAAGATCTATCAGGTCGACATGCGTGCTTTTCTCCAAGGTGATTAGCGGAAAAAGGAAGTTAAAACGATTGTGTTTACAATGTTGCCATAACACAAAATATTACAATAAAACACTTTTAAACGGATTCTATCGCGTATATTTTAGATTTTTGTTTTTCCTGACGTTTCGAATGCTTTGAAGCATTCGTGGTCGCAGGATGACTTCTTCTTTTATTATTATAATGAGTAATACTCGCGAAAACCTAAGACATTATTACAAAATATTACTTTTAATGTCGCCTTCAAACTGCAGATTATACAAATATTTGTTCCGTGCGGGAATCGAACCCGCTACCCGGAGCGCAGCAGCCGACTGTATCAACCACTACACAAACCGTCGCCATGCCGTCTATTTAAGTCCTGCTTATCCATTTGAGATGCTCGTTTTTGGTATGAAAGTTTCAGATAGTGTAGCTGGACTTGAATATTAAGTGTAAGTTAATCAACTTGGCAATTTCACTGCTTAGCGTTGTTTTTAAAGATAATATATCTTTTTACAGAATTATCTAGATCACGAGAGCAACATGCACAAAACCAGAGCTTTTTCATAACTTATGACTAATCAAACATTTTATGCTACTTTTCGTGACAGTTTTAGGCTTACCTGCCGCCACCATTTCAAGCTATAAAATCAGTCATATCGGCCATTTATACGTCCACTGCTGAACAAAGGCCTCCCCCATAGATTTTCACAACTGTGTCATCATTTTGGGGGGTATTTGCCAATACTCACCACGCCTGGCAGGCGCGTCAGTGAGCGCAGTATGGCTACCGTTTCACAGAAGGGACGCTGCTGCCCATCCCTCTGGTTTAGATTCCCTTAGTCGCCCTTTACGACATCCACGGGAGGAGATGGAGTGGTGCTTTATTCTTAATCCGGACAAACAAATAATTATAAATTTAATAACTGTTAATTAAAATAACAAAAACAAGAGTTGTATAACTTACCTGTATACATAACACTGATGATAGAGGTTGTCATTGTCATTAAGATTGTCCATTGAAACTTAAAGTTCATACTTACTCGGATTATAGACAAAAAATCTCTAGGTATAAATCAATAATTAAATTACGCATTATCAATTATAGATTCTTATTTCTTTCGTGCCTCACTTTTCTTGTCATAAACAATAGAAACGGAGCGTAGGATACACGAACGACCCGATTGTGGAGTGACCAAACTTAATAGCACAAAATAAAAATAACTGTTCAGTCGATTGGACCGTATTTTATTTCTATGCGCACAATATTTATTTCGAAATTTACCTTGGTTATTATTTATTCATCATCCTCATATATGAAGACAAAGGACGCCCACTATTGAACAAATGCCTACCAAAAGATTTCCATAATGAGCGGTTACATGCTGCCCGCATCCAACGACTCCTAGCGACCTTCACTAGGTTGTCTATCCACCTCGTTCGAGGTCGTCCTACGCTGCGTTTTCCGGTGCGCGGCCCAACGGCCATCAGTTCTACGAGTAATGTGCCCCGCCCATTGCCACTTCAGTTTACTTGTCCTTCCCTTTCGCAAAATAGTTAGATATTCTCTGAAGCTGAACTAATTATTTAGTAGTGCGATATAAGTAGATACTTTCCTCCGTGTTTGTGCATAAAAGGAGTCCTGGTACAATAGTAAAGGTACCTGTAATTTCTATATAGGTAGAGCTAAATAATATAATTATTATATAATGTTGTCGCTAAAGCAAGGAATATTAAAATTGGAGCCAGTAAAATTAACTCATTCATTAAATTTAAATGCTAAACACGTTTTGCAGTGTTAAAATGTTGCTTATGAAAATTAAATAGAATTCAGAATCGTCAGAATATGTTTTTGACTAATCCATTCTCTGCATGTGTAACGACATTTTACATGTTTTAAATTTAATTAATTAAGATTTATTTGCATGCTAATTATTAATTCTTGCCTTGATGCTAGAAGAAAAAAAGTGAAAAAGTGAAAGCATAAGGGATTTAATGAAAAAAACTGTAAACATATGAAATTCTTTAGAAATAGACAATTCAACTATTCAACGGTAGAATAGTATAATGAATAAATAAAGATAAGTGGTAATTCAATTTGAAAGAAATGAAAACACCGCTATGTAATTATTTGCAATACCTTTTACTTTGTACATAGTATTTTTTCGTTTACAGAAGGCAAAGGGATCTTAGCTCGTACAGCCATAAATGTGATCAAAATGGTTTCTTTTGACTCGTTAAAGCGTTTCGTATTTACTTTATTTTACCTGCCTTAATGTGTTATTTGTGCACGTCTATGTCACAGTACTGTGTGAATTAATAAATTAAATTATGGAGGGGTCCTTTTAAAATAAATACTAAAAAAGGTACTTACATTTTCGATGTTCACGTATTAATATAATTATAATTTAGTTTTCAATTCGTCTATAATTATCCTAGTCTCTGGACACAAACTAATTACGAGCTTGAATCGGTAGTCGTACATTTCCCAAACCAACAAAGATGCATAGCAACATTTTAACGGCCCCGGTCTAATATTAAAGGGTATAATATCAAAGACAGTTTCATTGGCGAAGGAAGAGCTCTCCTTTTTATTATAATCCTCTTTCAATATGTTATGGGGATGTTTCATCTACACGTGAAGCCTTTTGCCCAAGTTATGCAGCATCATCACTATTTTCTACATATACTCTTTATTTTTTTATTATTTATACCCCATCTCCTCCCATGGGTGTCGTAAAAGTCGACTTAGGGATTAGCCGGAGGATGGGCAGCAGCGTCCTTTGAGTATACTAACAACTCAACTGGGATCGCCAACCCGTCTGCCAAGCGTGGCGATTATGGCAAAACCCCTCAATGAGCCCACAACATATCCATATCGGTCGTTGTTGTGATCTTTGGGGGAGGCCTGTGTCCAGCAGTGGACTTCATTCGGCCGAAATGATGACTCTTTATAACTGTTCACCATAAAACAGTCACAGAAGTTTCTAATGAAGTAAAATTACAATAGGCGGCCTCATCACTATCAGCGATCTTTTTCATCACACTTGATAGTTGACATAACTCATTTCAAATTGCATTTTTTTCAATGTTATTTACTTATAATAAATAACTTGACATTTGAATTGACTCAGTTGATATTTCATTTTTTTATGTTATTTAATAACTTGACATTTGAGTTGATTAATTTAAAATTTCATATTTTTTATGTTTTTTACCTATATTTAATATTATGGCATTGATTAAACATTAGTTATTGTTAGTATTGTTCTTGTAACATTAAATTATAATATTTATACAAAACTGTAAATGTGTGAGCATCATGTCGCCATCAATGTTGTTTTTAGTACTTTTATTGAAGAAAACAAAAGATAGCCTGGCTGTATTGGTCTGTCATGCTCACTAAAATGTCTTGCTGGCGGTGGCGATGTGTATCGGGTCGTTCGGTTCCCTACAATATGGTTGAGCTAAGCGATGCTGATGCATGCGTTATGCTCGCGAACGAGTGCCGTCTGTTAGGACTGGTCAGCCGTTAACTGCCACGGCAAATAAACTTTTATTTTTATATTATTGTCTTAATACATTGACCTACATTTTTCTCGGTATATGTTTTACAATATTTTGTATTAATAAACATTGTATTCTCAATTATTTCAAGAGAGTGTCCATGGAGTTTCTTGCCGGCTCTTCTCCATGAGATCAACTATTTGGAACCGTGCAACTTAAATTCTGACGTTTCATAAGTGCCAATATTTGGTTTATTTGAAATCAAATACTTTGACTTTGACTATCATAATTTAAGCCGATAAACTTTTACGTTTGTTTTTGGAAAGTTGTACATTGAATTCGTATGCCACTTGTTTTTACAACCGGGCGATAATTTAAAAAGTGCGTGTCGTGCAATATAAATATTAACAGGTTCCTGCAATATAACATTATTGATTTTATAAAAACTGTTAGTGTGACCCCGTACCAATCCGATCTTTTTAATTTCATATGTACATTCTTAGGTAATCTAAGATGCCACTAACTTTAACGGTCAAAGAAAACATCTCGAGGAAACCTGAATCTAATGCTCTGAAATCGCCCACACGCTGTAAGCAAACGTAATGATAAATGCTTGTTCCTTTTCAGGATGAGAAGAGGTATTTGCCCAATAGTGAGATAATTCATCATACATCATAACATCAGCCAAAGGACGTCCACAGCTGAACTAAGTTCTCCCCCAAAGATTTTCACAACCGTGTTTTCATTTTGGGGGAATTCACCAGTACTCACCACGCTTGGCAGGCGGGTTGGTGAGTGCAATATGGCTACTATGTCAAAGAAGAGACGCTGCTGCCTATGTCTCTGGTTGAAAGTCCCCTAGTAGTTTTCTACGACATCCGCGTATTAACATATTAGGAGATTATATGTAATATTGGGGCACTCGACCCGGTGACCTCCAATCCCTTAAAGTCACCCCTGACCCATCAACACTGTACTAATCGTACACTTGTATTCTTCGAATGAATTGGCGCCGGCCGCTACTACTCGTTCCCTCGTTCGCTGTCCCTCGAATGACATGCCGTAGCAGCAGTTTTGTCAGCCGAAAATACTGGGCTTGCTATATTCTTAACTAGCCGGGACCCGCCGTTTCACCCGCTGTTTAATTTTAAAGTAATTGGATTATTTATAAATAATTTAGGCACAGACACTTGACATATTGTATATATATTTGATTTCATGGGTTTTAATTTCTTTGCGCGGTACCCTAATTATGTTTCTTAAATAAAGGTAGCCTAAGTTACTCCTTATAATATCAGCTATCTGTCAGTTAAAGTCCCGTAGAAATCGGTCCAGCCGTTTCGGAGATTAGTGGAAACAAACAGACAGACAGACAGACAAAATTTTTTAAATTGTTTATTTTTTGTAGGCACTGTATATACTTTCATATGCATTTAGTAAAAAGCTGTTATTTTGACATTACAAACAGACACTTTATTTATTTGTATAGATTCGGTTCTCACACGGAAGTGCGACAGTTACATTCTAATAATTGGTGCAGTGGCTGATACAGTCGACTGCTGCGCTCCGGGTCGTGGGTTCGATTCCCACACGGAACAAATATTTGTATGATCTGCAGATAGTTGTTCCGGGTCTGGGTGTTATTGTATGTGGAATTCATGTCTGTAAACGCACCCACGACACAGGATAAATCCTAGTGTGGGGCAACGTTTTTTAAAGAAAAAAAAAAAAAAAAAAAATGTAACTAGACTGTATTTTATATTTTCTGTACCTAAAATAAAGTAAGAATTACTTCCGTACTGATTGTATAAACAGATTTTTATTGGCTAGAACAATATTGACCCGAAAGAGCAAGGATGTTTAACGACCCACTAAATCCTGAGGGAAACGATTGATCGCTTGCCGACCAATCATTGTTCGAGGCTTGTTAATGTTTGAACCTTTTGGCACTTCGAATCAGCAAGTCTGATTTTGTCATATGAAGGTGATCGGGACATTTTGTTTAATGCTAGCATGAAAATGTATGTATGTAGATTTATTGATGGCTATTTTGGCTTCAGCAATCGCCCATTCTCTCTATTCTCCGTCCGTGTGTTTATCTCATAGTTCGATATATACATTCTCCTTGGAGCAAGAAAATAGAATAGTGCCGGCTCAGAATGCCACCACCCCATCTCCTCCCATGGGTGTCGTAAAAGTCGACTAAGGGATTAGCCGGAGGATGGGCAGCAGCGTCCTTCGAGTACATTAACAACTCAACTGCGATCGCCAACCCGCCTGCCAAGCGTGGCGATTATGGCAAAACCCCCCAATGAGCGAGGACACATACATATCGGTGGTTGTGGTGATCTTTGGGGGAGGCCTGTGTCCAGCAGTGGACTTCACTCGGCCGAAATGATGATGATGATGAAGAAAATAGATTACTTTATATATTTTGGAGATCGTTCACTAACTTTTGCATCATCATCATCATCATTTTGGCCGAATGAAGTCCACTGCTGGATATAGGCCTCCCCCAAAAATCACAACAACGACCGATATGTATGTGTTGTGGGCTCATTGGGGGGATTTACCATAATCGCCACGCTTGGCACACGGGATGGGGATCGCAGTTGAATTGTTAATGTACTCGAAGGAAGCTGCTGCCCATCCTCCGGCTAATCCCTTAGTCGACTTTTACGACACCCATGGAGGAGATGGGGTGGTGGTATTCTGAGTCGGCACCACGCGGCAGTCATCAACATCATCATCATCATCACTATATTAGCCAAAACATGTCAATTGCTGAACAAAGGCCTCTCCCATAAATGACTGCTTACAGTGCAGTGTGTCATCATTTTGGGGGGAATTAGCCAATACTCTCTAAGTTTGACAGGCGAGTTGGTGAGCGCAGAATAGCTGTTGCACAGAAGGGACGCTGCTGCCCATTTCTATGGTTCGAGTCCCTTAGTCGCCGGGAGGAGATGGAGTGGTGCAATATTTTTAATCTGGATATCACACGGATGTCTCTTGTATGCGAACTACTAAATACGAACATGGATAAATAGCAGTTTCTGGCTTCTTCTTTCTTCTCTAAGGTTGACACTTGGAGAGAAAGGAAGATTGAGAACTCAAAAAGAGCTTTCTAGAAACCGATTGATAGGAAAACGTCTGGCTAGATGTCCTAGCTGAAATATTGTGGTGCAATTTTTTTATCTCCCTACCCTAAATGATTATAATTAGATCAAATCCCAGCCATATGGCTAGCGGTTTTGTAGTGTTCAAGATCATGATTATTTTCGGGGCACTATGCCAGCCGAGTAAGTAAGCGCTTCTAGGTGTCATAGGTATTCTCCTAAAACAACCAGGAGCGCCAGCTTAAATCTTCAATTTGATGCATTGAAGGTCTTGATATGGAAAGAGCGGTCACATACGCAAGGCGTGATCATAATAGACGCGGACATATTATGTTATGATCCGCATGATATTATCAAAGCAATCGATCTTCAGAAGAGCTATTAAACCGTATTCTATATGCGAAGAGAATTATCCGTGGTTAAATGTTAAAGCTAAGCGGACCATGTCAATACCAGTCAGGTCGTATAATCATGGATAAATGTACTTAAAACTCTCCTGATTCAACAAAAATAGTAGGGGTAGCGATGAAGTAGAAGGTATCAATCAACACTTACTGTCCTTGCCCCCAAATATAAAGTCCTTAACGACCCAATAAACCCTGTGGGAATCGATTGACAGCCCTCAGATGTCTCAGTAGCTCGCAAATATCTTGGAAACCTTCAGACATTTCGCCAATGTTAGCTATTTTTTATTAAACTTGTCTAAAAGAGAAATATGGATGTTTTCAGTGCTTCAGCTAACAGTAAATCACACTCTCTTTTTTCTATTGATCCAACACTGACTACCCGGGCGCCGTGTCCACCTTCTCCAAGCGGTATTGGCCCTCTAACAAATTTCGATGTCCATTACCTTTAAAAAAAGAGTTATGTACCTCCATCGAAATTGAGAGGGGGCTGGTCCCATTTGGAGAAGGAGGACCGGGCGCCAGAGGGTAACAATTGCCCCGGTGCCAATGTCGAACACACCTAAACCCCTGTTTTAGTTATATGACGAAGGTTGTCTGGCAAAAATCGCCGTGTGCGATAAGACCGCCCTTTGTACATGTGTTTTTCTGAATTGAATCTTATTTTTGTTATTTTTGGTATACAATAAAGAGTATTGTATTGTATGACGGGGGGTCTCGGGGTCCCTTCACGAGTCACCTCGTCATCGCTAGAGGAGTTGACTGCTCCATTGGTTTTAGCTGGTGGGAGGTCGGCATGTCCCTCCGTCGTCGACGAGGTTGATAAAAATGGCATTTGTACATAAAACAAGACATTTTGTGTCTCGAAAAGTTACGTTAACCGTTGCATTGAACTACCATCACTCTTCAAGTTGTTTATATAAGACGAGTCATTGATACCAGAGACACTAAAAGGGTGGCATTACTAGGCTAATGAGCTTTCATTACATCTAAATTACATTAGAGAAACAATTTCGACCAAGCGCAGGCCTCGACATTGGCGAGATTGTGAACAAAAAGTTATGGTGCCCAGTTGAAATATCTTACTACTTCTGCTTATTATTTAATATTATGTGCATGTACTGAAACAACTTACATTTATTTAAACAATTTTTTTATCACTAGATATATTATATGGTGTTAATCGTATCGTGTATTTATATATTGATACCATGTTTTTGCAAGGTTTTGTAAATTTTTCTTCTTTGTAATTTATTTACTTCGACTTGATGTCCCATGGAAAACCAGCGCTGGAATACTGCCTACGCAGTATTTTAGCAAATAGCGAATGGGAGACCCGTTGTTGGCACAATGTGTAGTTTTGTTGTAACTATGTATACCTATTGTGTGCCAATAATAAAATCTTCTTTCTTTCTTTCTACTGCCTGACGTTGGTTGAAATTACAAAACGAACACTTATATTTGTCCTGAGTTATGTGAACAAGTTTATTAACATAAGTCCCACATGTACAGACACTCAGACTTGGAACAACTTACATATATGTTTTATTTTGTTAACAGTACCTAAGTTTTCATTTTCTTTCTTTACTCATAACACTTTGCAGGCGTGTTGGTGAGTGCAGTATAGCTGATGTCCCACAGAAGAGACGTTGCTACCCATCCCTCTGGTATAGAGTCCCTAAGCTTTGTGATATCCACGGGAGGAGATGGAGTGATGTTTATTCTTAATCCGGACGCCGCACGGAATTTGGGCCTTTAATAATTAATGATGATAATTCTAGTCAGTGGTTTCCTTGATGTCTTTATACCATTAAACCTTAAATACCCTTGCTAGTGTTCATTGTGATTATATAAATAAATGTATTTTTTTTAGAAACATAGATTTTATTATATTATGCGATAGGTAAAGGGTTTAAAATTCCGCTGTTTTACAGGCCTCGGCCTCACTCGTATCGAGTAAGTGAGTAAATGACTTTGGAGCGTACGATACCGTCCTTTAAACTGAGTACCTGTAGGCGATGCCACGTATGGCGCTGATTTGGCTTCAAACCATGGTATATCGTATATACTGATATAATTTGATTTGTATTGATCATTTCAGTGGAGGGAAATTGTCTTTATGTAGTTACATTTTCGTTTTTGTATTAAAAACGGCTTTGCTTAGGTGTACCTTTATTTCGGAAATGCTTGACTAGTTTTGGACTCATACAATGCGATAGTTGTTCATGGCGGTAATCTCGCGAGCCTACTGTGTGGATGGACGTGCACTCGCGACAAAATGGTATCCGGTATCGGAAATATTCGTGAGTTTTCGTCACTCATCGTATCCTGACTTTTGGAATGCTGAGATCCCGGATTATATCGTTCTAGCACGCCGTGCTAACTTTCATAACCCTGACCTGTTTTAATACCAAAACACGACTGTTATAAAAATTAGGTATTTTCTTTATTTGTCTGTTCTTTTGGTAAGTACGTATTTATTTGTTGTTGTGTAATATTATGCTAAAAGAAAACTATTTCGTCGCTTGGTAATAGATACTTAAGACCTAAGAAATGAAATTGCTAAACGAAAATTCTTTGGTTGCGTAAAGTGTGGAACTCATTGCCAGAGTCTGTGTTTCACAACTGTTATAACCTGGGAATCTTCAAGGCACGAGTGAACAGGGTTCTTCTAGCAAAGCGTGCACCAACGGCGACCGCATCGTGGCCTTACATCAGGTGAGATGGTGGTCAAACGAAAGGTTATCCAATATAAAAACAAAATTACCTATTGTATTGTATTGAACGAATAATGTGATGTGTAAACGTGTAATGTGCTCGAACTGTGCCGTGACCTCGCGTCCTATCCTGTGCAGGTGGAATGTGACACGCTCGCTCCTTTTAAGCCAGGCTCTGAATAGCAGCAAGATGGCCTCAATGACGCAATTTTGCGCGTACTTCGGCAGCATGAGTCGCTTGTGCCGCAGCTTCAGAGCGCGCCACCGATCCTGCCGTCTCAAACTTCCAAGCACCCCTGAAGTCATGCCTTCGCCACTCTCGCGGATATAGCGTATTTGGTGGTACCCCAACGCTTCCATCTCCGCCAGGATAACGAAAGGTGGAAAGCGCACCAACAGAGTTGCCGCCTGAAAGGACACCGTTCGATATTCTCGTGCGATCCGTATAGCAGCTTTTAGCTTCAGACCGTCAATCTTGGTGCTGCAGCACTGGATACCCAAGAGTCGAGATGGCCATAAAGGTGCCCCATAGAGGGCTATATGTCTTCCCCGTAGAGGCGGCGACCTTCTTCTATCGGTTACCTGAGATTGGGCAGTAGCTGGTGCAAGACACCCACCACCCTCTCGACCCGGGGGACAAGGCGCTTGAAATTCGCCTCGAAGCCTCATCGACTGTCCAGGGTGAGCTCCAGATACTTCATGTACCGACCCACCCTAATTTGCACGTCACCAACGCGTATCCACGAACTGGGTGGCTCCCTGCTAGTTTTTGAAACCATAAGGCCTCGGTTTTGTCAGGCGCTATCCGTAAACCCAGTGCGTGGATTTCGGCCACGAACGCAGATCGTCTATTCTGTGCGCCCGCGACCTTGTGCTTAAAAAGCGAGTTTGTCAACCACCGGACCACCACAACCACCATGCCATAATTTAGAAACATTATAAAAATACATAATTATTAGTTCGCCGTATGCCGTGTGGTGCCGGCTATGCCGTGTGGTGCCGGCTCAGAATGCCACCACCCCATTTCATCCCGTGGGTGTCGTAAAAGTCGACTAAGGGATTAACCGGAGGATGGGCAGCAGCGTCCTTCGAGTACAGTAACAACTCAACTGCGATCGCCAACCCGTCTGCCAAGCGTGGCGATTATGGCAAGATATATATTGAGGAGGTCAATGAGCCCACAACAGACCCATATGGGTTGTTGTGGTGATCTTTGGGGGAGGCCTGTGTCCAGCAGTGGACTTCATTCGGCCGAAAAGATGATTAGTTCCAACATCAGGAGACCCGGCATTTAACCACCTGATTCAAAATTGCTCATTAGACTTTGCAATATTTTATCAGTTTCATCTTATCTCCCTATCCTTATTACAACGACGGTTGAATCAGCCTTGAGTCCATTCAAATACGGCTGTATTTTACGAGGAGTTCCTGCCATTTAGTGTGGTGCTCGGATTAAGAATGTAGCACCACTC
Organism: Diloba caeruleocephala; assembly: GCA_947459985.1. Lineage (NCBI taxonomy): Eukaryota > Metazoa > Arthropoda > Insecta > Lepidoptera > Noctuidae > Diloba > Diloba caeruleocephala. The sequence goes on along the minus strand of OX381627.1, from coordinate 3,687,101 downwards.
CATGTCCTCTCGTGGATGTCGTAAAAGGCGACAAGGGACTCTAAACCAGAGGGATCCGCAGCAGCGTCCCTTCTGTGGAACAGCAGACATTCTGCGATCACCAACTCGCTTGCCAAGCATGGTGAGTACTCGCAAATTCCCCTCAAATGAAGATACACGGCATGTAACCGGTCATTGTAGAAATCTATGGGGGAGGCCTTTGTTCAGCAGGTGACATCTTTCGGCTGATATGATGATGATGATTATTTGACCTTCATAACCCACTTACTGTTGTTTAACGACATCCTTAGGCTTAGACCGGTTGTTACAATTCGGGCTGGGTTCTTCTCATAATCGCTGTCATATTTGTTTATTACAGCCAAGAGCAATGCAATGCTCTCCGAAGCACTAAGTGGACTTATTTAGATTGGTATCCCCTCTAAAGCCTACCCGCGTCAAATACAGCTTAACTTCACAAATCGAGGCCCATCATGATCACTACATAAGACCGTAAACGTCTTCTGCCAAACATAGGCATCCTAATCACCCCCTTCATGGTCATAGGACATAGTGCCATGAGCACTACTACGCTTGGCAAGCCAAATAGTGGTCGTAGTATGTCGTATAAACTCTTTTTTTATTGATCCGGTAGAAATATATCATGTATTTCCTTCACCCCGAAAAGGTTGAGGGTTATGCTGGACTCCTACCGGCTAAAACCATCCAAGTGGTCATCTTAGACACCAAAGGAAGGCTCCAGGACCACGAATAATCTCCATGTAGAGCCATCCATTGGTGCCACGTCTTAAGGCACATCTCAGAGAGGATGTCTGTAAAGTGGTCACCCTCTCTAGCGGAGGGAAGGTGACTGTAAAGAGGTCACCCCCCAGGGTCCTCTCGGATGTTGTTTAAACCCTGGAGGACGCAACTACTCATTTGGCATGACGACAAGGTTGGCGTAGTCGTTAAGCGATTGACTTTCAAGACTATGGGGTTGCGGGTTTTCTCTCCCGTACGGAATGATATGGCCCGGGGGCAGTTGATCTGGGTCTGGGTGTTTGTGCATGTAGAATTTCTACTAAATCTTCTCAATTTTCCTCTCACTGTTCTGATATTATCAACTCTTCTTTCTTTATCCAACCTATTCTTCTGTGGAATGCGCTACCTCTGGAAATCAGGATGGCCACCAGTCGTTACTTCTTTAAAAATAAATTACGAAAATACTTCCTCAATTCTTTGACGGAATCATCTCAATATTGATCTTTCCTTTTATATGAATGTATGTATTATTATTGTGTATGTATTTAATTATATATATGTACATATATTTATATAGGTATCTAGATAAATTATGTAACTGATATAAACAATCTTTGCAATTTAGTTAAATAGCCGTTTTGTTACATAACTGATTATAATCACACATTTGCCGTGTGGTGCCGTTGCCGTGTGGTGCCGGCTCAAAATACGACCACCCCATTTCCTCCCGTGGGTGTCGTAAAAGTCGACTAAGGGATTAGCCGGAGGATGGGCAGCAGCGTCCTTCGAGTACATTAGCAACTCAACTGCGATCGCCAGCCCATCTGCCAAGCATGGCGATTACGGCAAAAACCCCCAGTGAGCTCACAACGCACCCATATTGATCGTTGTTTGTGGTCTTTGGGGGAGGCCTGTTCCAGCAGTGGACTTCATTCGGCCGAAATGATGAACATTAATTCAAAATACACTTAAAACATTTTTTTATCCTCAACATTAGGCCTAAGCCCACCCTTCACCGCTTCTAGTGTTTAAGCTGGGGAGAAGAAACAGCGCAACAAACTCCCCAGAAAACTGCAACTGTTTGTGCAACTACCATGTTTTGTCTCTGGATCACCCTAAAATCGTCTGATAGAAAGTTCCTAATAACATTAAGTCCACTTCTGAACAACATTTGTGCATTAAGTATTAAATAAATAATAGATTGTGACTTTTACTATAATTGAAACCGAAATTAAATTATAACCGGCCACTAGCCGGTATTAAATCTTACTCGATGCCAGCAATGTTTTATATCTTCCCAAATTACTCAAAGATTTGCGTAAAAGAACCTCTTTCTCATCATCTCAGTAATACACGCGTGAGAGCGTTTCATTCCCTTCAAACTCAGAGCAAAAGTTAATAAAACAGTCACAAAATCCAGACTTTATTAACGCAAGGTGTGATCCGAGTTTCGCAAAAAGTAGCAATCGAAGCCACAAATAATGAGGACTCAAAGAAATGTTCGGTTATCGTCTGTCATAAAAAGTGCCAACACCCCTAAGGAACTTTGTTTTTACGGCTATTGAAGTTACGGTTGCCATGTTTTCGGTTTCGAATGGACAGGCTCGAATATTTACGAAAAATAGAATTTGAATGGAGAAATGTTTTTGTAGGAGAACTAAAGTTGTCGGTGTCTTAGGTTTTCGCGAGTATTACACATTATAACACACACGAAAACACTTAAACGGATTCTATCGCGTATATTTTTGATTTTTGATTTTCCTGACGTTTCGAACACTTTGCAGGATGACTAAGGTGACAGGCGTCGTTATAGATTTAAAAAAAAGTTATTTTATTTTATCTACCGTACAATTATTATCAAAAATTATTTCGATGCACGCAGTAATCACTCATAGGGTCTTGATGTTTTTTAGTGTGGTGTTGTTTGGGACTTTATTATTTTAATACCACACTAAAAACGTAGTAGTTCGATTATAATAGACGTATTTATTATTTTTAAATACAGAGATAAAGACAACCACCAAATTTGATCGCTTATATATCAATGTTATTTTTGGGTGAGATTAGTCCGTTTACCAAGCATTCAGTTGTACCAGGCAAGTCATAATTCATAAATGATATGTTTTCTCTTGATGGCCATTAATCGCTATAGTACCATCCCAGTGTCAGATATTCGCTGCTAAGCAATAGCGTTTAAACGATAGATATTATTGTGTTCCGGTTAAAAGGGCACTGTGGCTAGTGAATTACTGGCCATAAGAGACTAAATAACTTAATGTCTCGAGCTAACGAGAGCAGTGAGGTCCCACGCAGGACTTATCCTGGGTAGCATTACAATACTTACAGGCTTGGGGGGGATCCTTTACAATCCTCCCCGTGAAGTGTCTGGGCGTGACCTTTTTACAGTCGCCTTCCTTCCGCTAGAGGGGGTGACCGCTTTACATTTATCCCCTCCGAGATGTGCCTAAGGCGTGGCATCACTGAGGCGCTCTAGTGTGATCTTACAAGGACCTGGAGCCCCTCTTCGGTGCTGAAGATGACCATTCCAGTGGGTTTATGGCCAGCCGGTAGGAGGAGTCCGACTTACCCCTGCGCCCTTCCCCGGGGTGAAGGAAGTTCATGAAGAATTTACAATGGGCACCAACAAAAAAGGCATGACTTTTACCACCAGGCGAATGACATGCTAATTTCGTGACAATGTTGTACAAAAAATTCACTCCATGTATATGCTATGTTGTTCCAGACAAAGAATGGACCACTTCTCTCCACCTATGGGTGTCGTAAACGGTAACTAAGGATTGATATCAAGAGGATGGGCAGCCGTTTTCTCCCGTGTGCTAATACCAACATAATGCGATCATCAATCCGCTGTTGGGACACCCATATTCAGCGGTGGACATTTACAGGCTGACATGTGCGTGTACATGTTGTGATAAATTTTTACATTGTCCCTTTTGATTTTCATAAAATTTAACTTGGCCTATGCACAAATTATGCACGTTTGGAATAAGATGGACCCGATCAAATTCCGTCACTTCAGGTCAGTCCTTAGAATTCTGGAAGGTTGGAAACACTGTTTGTAACTTCCACGCACTATTAACCAAACTTGGTTTAGAAGTAATAATATTTAACCCACTCATGTTATTTCATATAAATGTTGGTGTAAAGTTGACGTTAAGGTATTATTAAATAAGTTTGTTCGTCACAAAATTATGTACTAACTTTGGAATTTGGTAAGACAGGGTTGAAAGATGTTCCTAAGTATCTTGACTTAGCGCATGTGAATGTCAACATGTGGGAAGTGTAAGGTCTCTGCAACTCTTGTGTAAATAGTACTGTAACGGCCAATGACCACGAGCCGCGACCAAGATTACGAGGCTCTCGTTGGCAGTTGCATTGAAAAATCTTAATGCAGAAAGTTGTACTCCTGGATACGGCTCGCATCCTGTGTCTAAAGCCGTACTCACCCGGACATTATTCTCGAAACTAAGGGCTACTTTGTTAAATTTTGTATGAATGTATTGATTTTATATATATTTATATGTATCAGTTCTAAATAAATAAAGCACTTAATGTAATAGGTATATATGTAAGGAATTAAGACAAGTGTTATGAAGCAAACGCTTAGATTTAGAGCACTTGTGTGTTTGTTGCCTTTCCGCCCCCATTTTAGCTAATATAGTTTTTATTTTTCGATTTTATATCACACGGTGGAAATGCATCATGTACTTCTTCGCCCCGGGGAATGACGGAGGGACATGCCACGCCTTTAGGCACATCTCATAGGGGAGGACTATAAATCGGTTAATGCTTCCAGCAGTAGGGAGGCGACTCTAAAAAGGCCCCCCCTTCTAGGCGCATCTCGGAAGATTGTAAGGACCGCTCTGAAGAACAGCTAGACCGTCTCGACAACGCGCTTGGTCGCAAACTGCAGCCTAAGGAAATAGTATCCTTTACTAAGGCGTTCTCGCCACCAAGGCAGCTGCCTCAGCCTGTCAAATGCCCTTGGGAGCATGCCTTCGCCGATCTTGCGTAGGGAGCGTATCTGGTCGTGGACCCACGCGTCGTTTTCAGCCAGAATGTTCAAAGGCAGAAATCGTGCAAGGAGTGTTGCCGCCTCGTTTACTCAACACCCTAACACACCTGCGCTTATAATCGCTTGCATTTTGACACTTCAACAATGTTTGACGGCACGGTTGGTGCAGTGGCTGATACAGTCGACTGCTGCGCTCCGGGTCGTGGGTTCGATTCCCGTACGGAACAAATATTTGTATGATCCGCAGGTAGTTGTTCCAGGTCTGGGTGTATTTTATGTGGAATTCATGTCTGTCAACGCACTCACGACACAGGAGAAATTCTAGCGTGGGGCAACGTTTAAAAAATAAATTGTTACATACGGTTGTCGTTACACACAGTCATGATTACAAGTGCGAGTTTATTAGGCAACTTTGCTGTCTTACCTTCAAATAAAGTCTTATAATGTTGCCAATATTTTAAGGAATCTAATATAATGACCACCTAACTTAGTAAATGTTAGCGAGCTAATTTAAGCTTTTTTTTTTTCTTTTAAAACAAAACAATGATTGTACGTCAAATTATGTCGGACCAAATATTGTCAGCTTAAGCTTAAGGTCTAACATTAATCCATGGTTTGAAATTAACTTTTCCAGGATATTTATTTTTTTATAGCACAGAATGTAGGCAAAAATTGTATGGTCTTTTATTATTTTTGGCAAACAAAAGTATTTCTTCTGGTTGTTAGTTAAACATAAGCCATTTAATAATAAGCTAAAGAATAATAACAGATGTAAGTAACATCGTAACTAAAACTGATACCATGGATTCAGTACACGACTCTGCAACCTTGCGCTTTAGAATTTTACATAGGGATTTCCATGAATTTTAAGTATATTTATCCAATATATTTATCTGATTTCAGTATAAAATATTTGTTATCTATATATATATATATATATATAAATGAATATTTGCTTTACTTGCCATAATCGCCACGCTTGGCAGACGGGTTGGCGATCGCAGTTGAGTTGTTAATGTATTCGAAGGACGCTGCTGCCCATCCTCCGGTTAATCCCTTAGTCGACTTTTACGACACCCACGGGATGAAATGGGGTGGTGGCATTCTGAGCCGGCACCACACGGTGGTCCTAAGTGTTACCTCTTTCTAAAGTGTTCGGTATAGCGTCACTTAAATTACGTATAGGTACAGGATGTACCTATACGTAACAAACTCCCCAGAAAACTGCAACTGTTTGTGCAACTACCATGTTTTGTCTCTGGATCACCCTAAAATCGTCTGATAGAAAGTTCCTAATAACATTAAGTCCACTTCTGAACAACATTTGTGCATTAAGTATTAAATAAATAATAGATTGTGACTTTTACTATAATTGAAACCGAAATTAAATTATAACCGGCCACTAGCCGGTATTAAATCTTACTCGATGCCAGCAATGTTTTATATCTTCCCAAATTACTCAAAGATTTGCGTAAAAGAACCTCTTTCTCATCATCTCAGTAATACACGCGTGAGAGCGTTTCATTCCCTTCAAACTCAGAGCAAAAGTTAATAAAACAGTCACAAAATCCAGACTTTATTAACGCAAGGTGTGATCCGAGTTTCGCAAAAAGTAGCAATCGAAGCCACAAATAATGAGGACTCAAAGAAATGTTCGGTTATCGTCTGTCATAAAAAGTGCCAACACCCCTAAGGAACTTTGTTTTTACGGCTATTGAAGTTACGGTTGCCATGTTTTCGGTTTCGAATGGACAGGCTCGAATATTTACGAAAAATAGAATTTGAATGGAGAAATGTTTTTGTAGGAGAACTAAAGTTGTCGGTGTCTTAGGTTTTCGCGAGTATTACACATTATAACACACACGAAAACACTTAAACGGATTCTATCGCGTATATTTTTGATTTTTGATTTTCCTGACGTTTCGAACACTTTGCAGGATGACTAAGGTGACAGGCGTCGTTATAGATTTAAAAAAAAGTTATTTTATTTTATCTACCGTACAATTATTATCAAAAATTATTTCGATGCACGCAGTAATCACTCATAGGGTCTTGATGTTTTTTAGTGTGGTGTTGTTTGGGACTTTATTATTTTAATACCACACTAAAAACGTAGTAGTTCGATTATAATAGACGTATTTATTATTTTTAAATACAGAGATAAAGACAACCACCAAATTTGATCGCTTATATATCAATGTTATTTTTGGGTGAGATTAGTCCGTTTACCAAGCATTCAGTTGTACCAGGCAAGTCATAATTCATAAATGATATGTTTTCTCTTGATGGCCATTAATCGCTATAGTACCATCCCAGTGTCAGATATTCGCTGCTAAGCAATAGCGTTTAAACGATAGATATTATTGTGTTCCGGTTAAAAGGGCACTGTGGCTAGTGAATTACTGGCCATAAGAGACTAAATAACTTAATGTCTCGAGCTAACGAGAGCAGTGAGGTCCCACGCAGGACTTATCCTGGGTAGCATTACAATACTGGTACTACTATTATATTTATTTTATTTATTATATTATACTATTCGAAGGACGCTGCTGCCCATCCTCCGGTTAATCCCTTAGTCGACTTTTACGACACCCACGGGATGAAATGGGGTGGTGGCATTCTGAGCCGGCACCACACGGTGGTCCTAAGTGTTACCTCTTTCTAAAGTGTTCGGTATAGCGTCACTTAAATTACGTATAGGTACAGGATGTACCTATACGTAGTTTATGTGATTGTTCTAAAATGGACATGTAAATGACCGTTGCAATGCAGCCATGGCCTGATATTGGAATAATCAGCACGTTTTGGTCATTGCAGTATTTCACTGCATATAGCAGGACGCTGCTATTAGAGACCGATGAGTGTATACGGGTTGCCTATTTGACGAATTAATATTTTTATGACCTGCAATTGATATCCTAAAGTAAATATAGTATGGGATTTCTCCTATGTCATTAGTGCGTTTACAGACATGCATTCCACACACAATACACCCAGACCCGGAATAACTACCTGCAGATCATACATATATTTGTTCCGTGCGGGGATCGAACACACGACCCAGAACGCAGCAGCCGACTATATCAGCCACTGCACCAACCGGGCCGTCATCGTCTATCATATGGGCTATATATTTTAGGTCTAATTTATAGTTGTTATAAGGCATACGCCGTTCAATCTTCTAAAGCGGAAACGAGTCGGATAATTTAAGTTAGAAGGCTCAGGCGGGAGCGAAGTGTAGCGGAGCTCCCTTCTTGACTTTCGTGGTTTAACAATTATTAGGATAAGTAAAAATATGCCAATGTACATTATAACATAAAATGTTAAGCCAATCAATAGTGAACCTACATAGAAATATGAAATCTATATGTTGATTAACTCTTCATGTGCAAAGTTTTTTTATTTTAAAGATTGTTAATTATAACTCAACTGATTTTTTTCGAAAACAAGTCATTTCTTATAATTTACTAACGGGGAAATCTAATTGGGGGTTGTTGTGTAATATGTCGGAGTAGGCGATTCTGCAAACTTAATCCAGCCATTCTCGTGGGTCTCTTTTGCCCGCATTCCTTTCATCGAGGTTGCCTATCACTTTGTTTGAGGACAGTCCTCAATTATATTTAAGAGTTCAACTATGAAAATATAAAAAAAATGTCTCTAAAAAAGCAATTTGATTAAGCAGTGCGTAGTACGGAGACATTCCAATAATGAATTGTGTCAATATTTTTGCGACGCTCGAGGTGACATATCGAAATTCGAATATGAGCCTTTTTTATATTTAAAATATTTTAGCTTTAACATCATGTTTGGCTAAGAATAGGCGAAGGTCGTACATGTAGTCTGCATACCTCCTCCATGGGTAGTTTAGCGTGCCAAAATATAAATGGTATAATTTAAAATTGGTATCTCATTTTCGTTAATGTCAAATAATCTGTGACACTTCGACCAAGTGACAGCTGCTCCATTTGCTGACAGCAAATATGATCGATGCGCCAACAGTGCCATATTGAAAGTATATTACTATTTTTCAGTAATAACACTATCCGCATGCATACAATGTACTTTCACTTACCTATGCTTACCCCATCATAGCTAAATAGCTTGAGACATGCATACTATAGAAGGCCATACGTACATACGAGTTTACGAATATTGAGCACGCCATTTATCGCCCAGCGATAAGTGTCAAGGGTCAAAAATACGCCTGCCGTATTCATAGTCCGATATTTTTGTTGAATTTTGTTATTTTCGTAATTTTTTCTTTTAGTGTAATAAGCCTCTGGCACCTTCAGACAAATGCTGATTCTGATCTGTGAAGTGCTGTGTAGTAAATCATCACTATCATATAGTAATCGTTGATCTTAATGGGGATTCTATTGTAATATGAAATTTTAATTTTATATTTGATTGGTAGTAACTTCATTAGTAATCATTTCAAGAATGTTATTTTTTATGAATTTTGTTGTATCTACTAACAATAATGGATCTATCTTATCTGGTCAATAAATGAGTTATTACTATGTCAGCCGTAAGATGTGTACTGCTGAACACAGGCCTTCCCCAAAGATTTCCACAACGACCGATTACATGCCGCTTGTAATGACTCCCAGCTTCCTTCACCAGGTCCTCTATCTATCTCGCAGGAGGTCGTCGCACTCTGCGTGCGCGGTGCGGCAACGTGCCCATTTCCACTTCAGCTTACTAATCCTTTTAGCTATAGCCGGTAACTTTAGTTCTTCTACGAATCTTCTCATTTCTGAGTCGATCTCCATTGCTCACTGAATGACTTTGAGCTTTTTAATGAGGCCCATAGTAAGTAAACACTTCACTGTGCCATATTTTATCGCTGGTAATACCATATACAGCCTACTTTATTTAAATGAATATCTCAAAATAATATCAGTTGTACAAAATATCTGATTACTTGATGGTTTCTGATGCTTTAGTAGGTAGAGTTCCATTCTTAAGTTTTTAAAAGTTAATGACATAAATTGGATATATTTTTTAAACACCAAACCCGGAATGTAGACTATACAAATGTTTGTTCGGCACGGAAATTGAAACCGTGACACGTAAAAGAAAGCCAACTGACTAACACCAGCGCCAAACGTGCCTTTAAGATACCAGTCGACTGGTATGTAAGAGGTTTATTTACTAAAATTGTTGTTTGCGAAACATACAATTTCAGAATGCATAGACACGAACTGCAACCAGTCTTTAGACTGGAAATATGTAAATGGCTCGTAGTATTCGTGTTCGACCCTAAAGCTGTATAACGTGCATAGCACTTCAAAGAGTATACAAGCTTTTTTGATACAGTATGGCCATGCCGATCCCGGCAAAAAATAGCGCCCCGACTCTCCCCATAATCGTCATCGTCATATCAGCCAAAAGATGACCACTGCTGAACAAAGGCCTCCCCCATAGACGACCGGTACGTGCATTGCGTCATCATTTTTGGGGGGAATTTGCCAGTACTCACCACTATTGCTAGGCGGATTGTTGAGCGCAGAATGACCACTGTTTATATGCTCTGCTCTGCAAACCACACAAAGTGTAACGTCATCCTACAACAACGATGTATTTGCATATGTTGGGTCACTACCTGCATGCACTTAGTACTGAACCATCAACTTATCTAACCCTTCAGAGATTATTAACGTAATGCAAAGGCAATAAATAGCATATAATATGTGGGGTAAGTGATCAAAATTGCAACCAAATTCGCCACATGACAACATTGATTTTAAAATGACTGTTTGTTTTGTGGTATTTAATAAATAGTCTTGCGATTGCCTTCTGTCGTTCCTGATGCTAACCGATGGTACACGATTACATAGCAGTAACCAGTTTACGTCTGACTTGAACATTCCAGATTATAATTTACTCTCCGGAGTATTCGTTCTCGAGAACGCGGTGCCCACTTTCAGTGCCGAAGATGAGTTATTTTTTGCTGGTGAGAGTGCGGCATAACCTTCGCCTTTCTCTTGTTGGATGACGCAAGAGCATAATAATATTATCAACCCCAGTGAAAATAAAGATATAGTTTACTATAGACTTGACAATCGCACAGCAGCGACTTGATTGCAGACGCGAACATCACAGTCTGCTGTGAAGCAATAACACTTCAATAATAAAAACCATTTACGGAAAAGATTAGTATGTTAAAGTGGCAATGGCTGGAGCACATTACTCGTAGAACCGATGGTCGTTGGGGCAAAAAATTCTCGAGTGGAGACCACGCACAGGAAAAAGCAGAGTGGGACGGTTTCAAAAGAGATGGACCGATGACCTGGTGTAAGTTGCTGGGAATCGTTGATTGCACGCAACATGTACTCTTATAAGTCGGCTGGTAGAAAATATCTACGAGATTAAGACCGCCATTGTACTCTGTACATAAAATAAATAGTCGATGTGGAAATATCTAGGCCACCCTGCCTTTGTTCAGTAGTGGATGTTCTTCGACTGATATGACGATGATGATGATGATGAAGAAAAAGGTATATTTTATTTAGTTCCACTTGATGCTGTTATAATACTCTGAAGAGTAAATTGTAATCGTGATAGTTGTCTGGCAGTTTAGGTATGTCATGCTCGCTCAAGTGTTCTGCTGATGGTGTCGTCGTGTATTGGGTCGCTAAGTTTCCCTGCAATATGGTTGAGCTAAGCGACGCTGATGCATGCGTCATGCTCGTGAACGGGTGCCGTCTGTTGGGACTGGTCAGCCAAATGCTGCCATGACAACTGAATCAAAACTTTAAAAAATACATTCAGGCTTGTTTTGTAGACTTTTTAAGAAGTTTAGACTCGTTACTCCTACATTGTTTTGACATAACCTTGATTTTTACAACAATGTGCTCATAAAATATTGTAACATTTAGTATGATTGTGTGTGCCGGTTCAGAATACCACCACCCCATTTCCTCCCGTGGGTGTCGTAAAAGTCGACTATGGGATTAGCCGGAGGATGGGCAGCAGCTTCCTTCGATTACATTAACAAATCAACTGCGATCGCCAACCCGTCTGCCAAGCGTGGCGATTATGGCAAAACCCCCCAATGAGCCCACAACACACCCATATCGGTCGTTGTGGTGATCTTTGGGGGAGGCCTGTGTCCAGCAGTGGACTTCATTCGGCCGAAATGATGATAATATGATTTAAAAAGAGTAACCATGGAGTTTCTTGCCCGTTCTTCTCCATAGGAAATCCACATCTTGGAACGCGGCAATTAAAGTCTCGACGATTCATAAGTGCCTGTATATGGTTTACATGAATAAAAATATTTTTTATATTTATCTTTATCTTTACTACTGGCGCTGGTACTAGTATGTACGTACACGGCTACATAAAATCAAGCAAATTTTCAAGTTTACGCTGATCTCTCATCGTAAGGAAAGCCTATCCAATGAGAGATCAGCTTATGCTGGAAGTTATGATATGTAGCCATGCGTTAGTGCGTAACGGCCAGAATGGCAAATAACAACAGGCAGACAAATTCTGTTTAGCGTGTTTTGACGTTTTGCGACCGATTGCGCAAAAGTTAACGGTCGGATAAGTTTACATCCCTGTACACTTAGTACGTTTAAACGTGCAGATGGATATATTACAGGTCGCAAAGAAGTGGTCTCCACTATAGATACGCCTCAAATCGTAAGAAAAAATCAAATAGAATTTGTACGGACTAAAAGCCGACACGAGACGGTATTCAATTATGTACTAAGTCTTTCTGTGCCTTTTAGATTGGAACCGAGGTGGGAGAAGATTGCATTCGAACTGAATAAGATAAGCTTGCTGTTGAACTTGCTTCTTGAGTCCGCTACAATTAGGTATTAATCTGGAAGGAATATTGCCGCAAATTCAGCGCTTAGAAAATCTGTCCCGGTATGTAGTTATCTACCGTCTGATAGCTAAGAGCAGTACTACCCCATCTCATCCCATGGGTGTAGTAAAAGGCGACTATATGGTTTGACGGACGATGGGCCTCTGAGTATATTAACAACTCAGCTTCCATCGCCAACCCGCCTGCCAACGTTGCGATTACGGCAAAAAGCACACAATACAAACCCAGTTCGGTCTTTGTGGCGATCTTTGGGGAGCATGTCCAACAGTGGGCGTCTTTCGGCTGAATAATGATCATGATGATGTTGTTGTCAGTAAACACGATGAAATTATGTAAAGGGGCTTAGAGGTAGTATGTGGGGTGGAGTGGAATGGGGTGGAGAGGATAGGAGATTACACCCTTGCCCTATAACAATACGATTGCCATTTTTTTATTCCTAACGGACACGGCTTCCACTCGGGTAGGACCACCTAAGGCAAAGAAATAAGCACAGGCGGAGCCACGGATAAAAGCTAGTAACTAATAAGTAGGTAACGTACTCTGTAGTAGTATGGTTAACTACATAAATGATAAACAGTTTCATCATTTCGGCCGAATGAAGTCCACTGCTGGACACAGGCCTCCCCCAAAGATCACCACAACCACCGATATGGATGTGTTGTGAGCACATTGGGGGGTTTTGCCATAATCGCCACGCTTGGCAGGCGGGTTGGCGATCGCAGTTGAGTTGTTAATGTACTCGAAGGACGCTGCTGCCCATCCTCCAGCTAATCCCTTAGTCGACTTTTACGACACCCATGGGAGGAAATGGGGTGGTTGCATTCTGAGCCGTGTGTAATTGTGTGTACTGTTCGCAGACGATGTATCAATACTTTTCAAAAGTAACGAAAATATCGGGAGAATGTCTTAAATTGAAAATAGCTTTAAAACTATTAAATCATGGTTAGAAAAACACAACCTCGAAGTAAACCTCAGCAAAATCAATTTTCTACAATTTAGACCATATCAACGAAAGCCTTTAAATTTAAATTACCTTGTCTGCAGTTTAAATATATCAGAAACCAATAAATTAACTCTTCTAGGACTAACACTGGACAATAATCTTAGTTGGAAAACACATGTTGAAAAACTGAAAACTAAGTTGTCACAATTCTACGCATTCAATAAATTAAAATGTAACACAAATTACGAGACCGCGCTCACAACATACTATGCATACGCATGCGTGGTTTAATTACGGTTTAATATTGTGGGGCGAAAGTACAGAATTCAACAATATTTATAAAATGCAAAAGAAAAGTATCCGGATCATGATGAATTTAAATAAACGAGAAAGATGTAAACCTCATATTATAAAAATAAAATACTAACATTACCGTCCCTTTACATACTGCAAACAACTATGTTTGTACGAAAACACAGAGATTACTTCCGTTCAAATATAGAAGCCAATGAAAACCATAGCCGACGTTACAAAAACAAGCTAATCGCACCTACAATTAATTTAGAGATTATGAAAAAGAGCCTTAATTATAGAATTACAGTAATATATAATAATCTACCCAATAATTTAAAAAATGAGGAAAAGAGTAGTACTTTCTATAAGAAATTGAAATCATTATTAATAGAAAAAGCATATTACACAGTAATTGACCAACTTACAACGGATAAAATATTATAGACGTAAGTAATTGTATGGTATTTTTGACGTTGTGTCCTAAATATAACTATTGATTTAGTTTTAATGAATAATTAATTTAATTATATAAATCATGACAATTTAATCGTATTAATTAATGGATCTTTATTTTTTAATCATGTTATAATTTGTAATTCTTTTCATTGTACCTAATAATATAATTTGATTGATTTTGAATTTAGAATGTTTGCAGTGCCCTAACGGGGTTCATGTACCTATGCAGACTAAAATGATTGTTTATATAATTGTATTGTCAATGTGTGTGCATGAAAGCAAAATAAATAAATAATTAATTGATTTAAATTTTAGTATTTTTGGTAAATCAAAGGTATCTCAGGATTTCAGCTCGATCAGGGAACGGTCAGTTCTTTTTACGGTCACAAATTTTCCCAGCTTCTGAAAATAGTATTTCTCTATAGATAATGCTAGGAAAACTAAGATGTATTTTGGCAATATGAGCCATTTCCGGGTATTTCGTATTATTCTGTCGCCACCACACGAAAGGTTCTTTAGTTATATTTGTTACAGGGGATGGACAGCAAATGTCGAACTCATGAGCTGCAGCAGATTTATTACCTTGATCAATATTATGGCCCACTTCTATCTAATAGCTTATGTATGTTATAATTCGTGTGGTGTCCGGATTAAGAATATAGCACTCCATCTCCTCCTGTGGAGGTCTTAAAAGGCGACTAAGGGACTCTAAGCCAGAGGGATGGGCAGCAGCGTCCTTTCTCTGGAACAGTAGCCATTCTGCGCTAACCAACCCGTCTGCCAATCGTGGTGAGTACTGGCAATTTCCCCTCAATATGATGACACATTTGTGGATCTATGAGGAAGGCCTTTGTTTAGTAGTGGACGTTGTATAGCCGATATGATGATGATTATGTTGTAATGAAATATATTTCAATAAAAGTAAAGTAATACGTACTTCAAAATCATCAACGTCAAGTATCAAAGTGTAACAGAGATATGAAAAATATAAATTAATGATAAATTGACAATATTGGGTGTACAGCCATAATATACACATTTGATTAGAACAGCTAGTTTATTGTTATGTCAAGATGTTGTCTACAGTGAAAGTGCGCATTCATAGGATACAAGATGACAAATGAGTTATAAAGGAAAAAATCAACCAGTTTTGGGGCTCGATAAAGTTATGATCACGTATTGGAGAGTATTTATCAAAGAGATCTTTAACAAGAGAAAACAACTGGAAAGAATCAGATACACGAAGAAAAAGAGAATGGAAATATTTCGCTTGACACAGTTTATGAAAGAGCAAAATTGGACTTCTGGGGTGGTAGAACTGGTGACCTGGAATACAAGCTTCAGCCTAGTTTAGGCACCAGTCTCCCACAACATATTAAAATAAAAAAAATATTACTTACAATGTTAGCTTTTGAAATGACAATAGTCTGAAACGCCTTTTTTCAAGGAAAACGTGTTATGATATTAAAAATCACAAAAATTTTGCTCTCGCATATTGTCTGGTATTAATGAATTCGGATATTTAATTGCGTAACTTTTCCTTCTTCATTCCCGTCGGTCTGATGTTTCTTTCTTGGGTTTTCGTCATTGTCCTCATCGTCGTTGTCAATACTTTCTTTGTTATCCCAAAGAACCTTATTTATTTATTATTTACATTCTTTATTGTACACCAGTTATTAAAAAGTAAAATAAAAAGTAACACTTTGAATATAGAGTACAATGGGCGGCCTTATCGCACACGGCGATTTCTTCCAGGCAACCTTAGGTTGGAAAAAAAAAATACTAGCCAAGATATGGGGTAGTCTATGGTGCACACAAATAAATATCCATAAACTTAAATAATACTATACTAAATATGTAAATAATGAAGATTATAAATACACTACATACATATATGGTAATATATACACATATAAAATATATAAATATACAAGTATAAACAAAATTAGGACAAGTGAAATCAAAGATGTAACAAAAGGCAGAGTAAAAGCAAGAAAAATAATACTAATAATCACAGTGACAAGTAATGTTCTCTCACTAGTCTTTTGAATACCGGTAGTGACTGAGCCCGTCTAATTGAGATCGGTAATGCATTCCACAAACGAGCGGTCTGAACCGTGAAGGATTTATCAATAAAATTAGTAGAATGCATTGGCATTTTAAGCCTTAGGTTTTCTGATGATCTTTACGTCTTATTTCATCTTGTCTGGCTTTATCTTTACAAAATTAACATATTTAGGGAATATATTTGCCTTAAGACTATGATTGCGATAGATACATTCACTAAATCTCCTTTTACATTTTCAATACAATAAACGATTTATTTAATCTACTTCTTCATTTATTTTTATTATCGCTACGCAGTCTGAACTAACATCAATTGGTTAGGACAACTGAATAAATAATTAGAGTTGTTTCGAACTTGAATCAATATTTTTTGGAACTTTGCGGGTAGAAGTAAATACCTAACCCTAAAACGATTAACTTCGTACGAATTCGTGCAAAAGCCCTTTTCTAATTATGTAGTTAAACGATTGAGATTATCTTTTATACCACATGTGTGGTGTGGTGTGGTGAATGTAGACTAATTGAATAAAAGAGCTTTAGTTAACTTTTAGAATCAGATTAGATTCGATAATTATAACTGACGGCACGGCTGGCGCAGTGGGTAAGCGATTGGCTTTCTGCATTACTTGTCGCGGGTTCGATCCCCGCACGGAAAGATACATTATATGATGTACGGATAGTTATTCCGGATCTGGATATATGTGCAAGTTTCATTTCGTTTCAGAGGTCTTCCTGTAGCGAAATGCCCAGACCGTGAACTAAATAAAAACTAATATTAGTGTATTTGTTCCGTGGGAATCGAACCCGCTGCCCGTAGCGCAGAAAGTTAACCACTACCGGTCAATAATAAGCGCCTTTTGGTGCCTTAGGCAAACCTAACCATTATCTTCGTTTTGATCAACCTCAAGTCCTCGCGAAAGAGAACCGACATATACCTAGAATGTTTCGTGAGGCTATTGTAATTAAAAAAACATCCTAATTTTAATAGAGAAGATGGTTGGCAAGTACCACCTGTTTGGAATCCAGTTATTGAAATAATAAAGGCCCAAACAAGATACCGCACTAAGAAACATCTAGACATTGTGATTACTGCGTGCACCGAAATATTTTTTTTAAATAAAATTGTACGGTAGATAAAATAAAATAACTTTTAAAAATCTGTAACGACGCCTGTCACCTTAGTCATCCTGCGACCACGAATGCTGCAAAGTATTCGAAACGCCAGTAGAAACAAAAATCAAAAATATACGCGAATGAATCCGTTTAAAAGTGTTTTATTATAATAAATAACTGACGTCTCGAGGTGACGAGTGCAGTGTGGTACCATGCAGGACCGTATCTGTGTAGCATTACAATCGTTAAGGGGTAGGCGTATTGCTTACCACCAGGTGAGTGAGTAGGTAATCTCGGCACGGTGTAGTATAAAAAAAAGCAAAACGCGAATGCAAATCTCAACAATTTAAATTCTGACGTTTCATAAGTGCCAGTAATTGGTATATTTGAAATAAAAAAACATTTGACTTTGACTTTGACAACGGCACATTTTAAGGTCTACTATACCATTGTGGTTCAAAAGCTTCTCGCCTTCCTGCAAAACAATATTGACAAGAATTATGAGTTCTTACTGCAACAGGAGCAAATGTGGATGTCTAGCTACAAGGAACAGGACATACGGGACGCCAAAAAAATATTAAGTGAGACCGCCAGAACTAACATCTACCTTGGCAAAAGAAGGAGAGACGGATGTGACAAGAGCGATCTGCAGGACATCCTCTGTTCAACTTCCTTTCAAGGAGGCAGTTACGGACAATATTCAAACGTAAGTGGCGCGGAACCTTTGCAAGGTACCGCTGATGACGTAGACATTACACGGCTATGGAAAGACGTTACATCTTTAAAGAAATCGCTGGAATCAAAAACCAAACTCGGTCTCGGATGAGAACTTACAATACGGGCTTATAAAGGGATGATAAATACGGGACGATTAAATTCGCCTTTCGCTTGCAGAGTACCTACAAGTGCGAGCGAGAAGCAAATAACTAGAAAAATAGACCATTCGTCATTCGCGATTTTATTAATTTGTTACACACTACTAAATTATAGATAATTGTGTTTTTTTATAATATTTTGGTTACACCAATAATTCGTTAAGATTTAGTTTTCTTTTAGATTTATTATTAAATTGTGGTACCTACCACTGCCGGAAAACCTTACTACGTCACGAAGGTTGTCCCTGAAAACCAGCGCTGTTGTCGATGTCAACGTCACAGCATTTGCACTGAATAACAACTGACAACCATTTTTTGATTTTAGATATAAACCATTTTAGATATAAACTCGTAATGTTGTTTCCGTAATGATATTTTTTATATATTATTACGTTATTATTTTTTCCCTGGATTCTGAGCCCTTTGGCCATATACCTAAAAATAATTTTATGTTGTCAGTTTATTGCACTTAGGTCGTATTTGTGAGTTTTAAAATATTGTGTTAATTTAAATAGTGTGTGTCGTTATTGGTAGAAAAATAAATTAATTTTCTTTCTTTCTTTCTTTCTTATTCAGTTTTTGAGTTGTTAGTGTTGTACAACGCACAGTTGGATGCCTTAGTTGTTAGCAAATTACAACGCTCTCGCTCGCTCTCACGAATTTTAGCCAAACTATGCACCTTAAGTTTAGGAAACAAGCGACAGGCAGTGAAGGATCGACCAAAAGTTTTGTAACGAAACGCTGTCAAAATTGCCAACCGGTTTTAGCATAATGCACTGTTTTACGAAATTAGTTAGATTAAGTTTTAATGGATTGTAAATATTATAAAATATATTGATGCTTGGAGGGACGATCGATTCGCGAGGTTAAGCTGCTTGCCATAGTCAGGCTTTGGATGGGTGACTGTTCACTCGATATCAAGCCCCCTTTGTGACTCGGAGAGCATATTAACCTGTCAGTTCCGGCTGTCATACAAAAGTCTATCATAGTTGGTATACCCCAGATAAAGCGTTGTATGATCAGATAGCTGTTATTCCCAGTAAAATACTAATATTGGGTTACGTCTAGGGAAATTACCGGCCGTAAGAGACTAAATAACTAATGTCTCATGATTTGATCAGCGAAGTGCAACGCCATGCAGGAGTAGTCCTAGTGGTTTTATCTGGTAGTAGTCCCCCAATTCGGTGACCGCTTTATAGTCACCCTTTCCGAGACGTGCCTATGGGCGTGGCACCAGTGGGTGGCTCTAGTGTGATCATACGGGAACCTCCCCTTAGGTGCCGAAGATGACCGCCCCAGTGGTTTTAGCCGGTAGGAATCCATCATGCCCCTTCATGCTTCTCTGGGGCGGAAGAAGTTCATGAAGATTTTCCACTGAGCCCAATAAAAAAAGGAGTCAATCGTCATCATTAAACGAACAGAAAAAAAACTGTTTAGACTCCGTTGACCCCAACATTTTTGCGAAAAGGCTAAGAAGAATAAAATTACATTTACATACACAAGTAAATCATTGTATTACTTTATAGTCCGTCTGATTTCGCTTAACATCTGAACACGCTCAAAAGCTGTAAAATAAATTAACTGCCAATGCGATTGCTCTTAAAACTGTACGCGAAATTTGACAGCGCATCGTACAACAGATCAATCAAAGTCTTCAAACTCTACTCTGCTTCTCAAAGCACGCTTTGCGTTTTTCTTCCCTGCAAGTACAACTTTATGCTTGTATCCGCTAACGCAAGGTGCACACGCCACGCCAGCGGCGGAACGCCTGGCATTATCCCCTGGCGGCCGACTCTGCCCACAGTGATACCCTACTAGACTATACATGCTATAATAAACAAGTCTATGTTCACCATTTTCACTTCAAGATGTTCTTTTTCGTAAATGTTTATTGTACAATAACTACTAAACTACCAATTCACGGCTCAAGGTTCCGCAACTGCCAGCAGTAGCAACCTCTTGGGTATCTATCTCTGCCGTGCTGGCTGTGGCGTGCCGTAAAATTACACGAAGCGACCGAAATGCGGACAAGGCCTCACCATCAGTTCATGTGAAACCAAGTTGCGGTACTCTACAACACAAATTGGAATCCATCAGCTTTAAATGTGTACATATAACTGAACCGCTCAAACGACTGCAACATGCTAGCTAAGTCGACTTTTAGAGCAATTATTTCCCAATTGCCAAACACAGTGGAGTCATTTGTTGAGCAATCTAGAGCAAAATTAATCAATAAGACTACAGCTTACAGCCACTGTCGAACAACATTGATTTATATCGGCACTTTTATGGGCATTACCGTTTGTTTCGTGAAGCCGTAACGCCAAAACTACTGGAATGTAGCTGCAATTTGTAAATTTACGGCTAATAATTGCTAGAGTAAACGATTTTTACACGGGAAATTTCAGAGCAATTCATCATCATCATCATCATATTAGCCACAGGACGTCCACTGCTGAACAAAGGCCTCCCCCTTAGGTACTATCGAGTAACATCAACACACCCCGATACTGTTTCCATGTGTTATATTGTGGCCGTCATCATATCCTGTGGGAGTGTGTTCTTTGGCAAGATGAACGCAATATTATGTTTGACAGCTTGCAAATTACATCCGGAGTTGTTTTCTATACAGACCTTGTTGCAACTAGGACGAATTTCCGTGCGTTCAGGCGTTTTTACCATACCAACTATTGGAATCAGTCACAATAGCTCACAACGTAGGACCCGTAATAAAAAATTTATAAACATTATTGTACCCGTGGTGCTTGGTAACTAGGCTTATTCTAGTTGTACACTCCCAGCTATTGTGCCTATGGCTTATAGTATTTTCTCTGTCTCCTCCATTTTCTTTTCTGATTAATTTCGTTGCGGGTTCCAAGACAGTTCTTCATTTTTGTGGGACACACTAACCTTCATTGGCCGGTGTTCTTTTCGGTGGTCGCCATTGTGGATCCTGGCTTACAGGAGTTGCAGTGGTAGGGAATGGGTGGCGGGCTTGTCCCAAAAAATAAAAATCGCGGCCGTGAAATTAATATCACTGGCTTGTTATAGCACAGTAATGTCTTAGGTTTTTGCGATTATTACACATTATAATAAAACAATTTTAAACGGATTAAATCTCGTGTATTATTGATTTTCGTTTTTCCTGACGTTTCGAACACTTTGCAGGGTTCGTGGTCGCAGGATGACTAATTTAATGAAGATTCAAATGAAGTGTTCGAAATGTCAGGAAAAACGAAAAGAACACCGTTTAAAATTGTTTTACTATATTGTTATAGCACATTATCTCTTACAGGCAAAAAAAATAGCCTATTTTAATTGTTTTCCAAATCAGTAGTCAGAAACAAAAAAATCGGGTTCATGAATTGGTACCGCACTGCCCGTGGTCAAGTGTTGACGAGTGCTGTACGTAACCTCAATTTGGCAGACTCGTTATTTCTGCCTCGCCTTTTAATTGAGGCGGGTTCCATCAAATCAAAAATAAAATCATTTCAGGTGACGTAGTATATAAGGTGCAGAGTTGTGATTGGTATGAATAAAAAGAGGGTTCCGAGGGTTCCGTACGATGAAAATATTATCTTTAGGTACGAGAAGTGGCAGATGCCTGGGTTAAGATCAACGAGTAGTACCAATCATTTATCTGAAGAACAAATTTAACATTTAATATTCAAAGATTTACCATGTAATTTTAAGACCATAGACTTCTTATAGGTTTCCTGTAATCTCATCATATCATCATATCAGCCACAGGTCGTCCACTGCTGAACAAAGGCCTCCCCCTTAGATCTCCACAACGAACGGTCACATGCCGCTCTCATCCAACGACTCCCAGCGACCCTCACCAGGTCGTCTGTCCACCTCGTTGGAGGTCGTCTCACGCTGCATTTTCCGGTGCGCGGTCTCCATTCGAGAACCTTTTTGCCCCAACGGCCATCAGTTCTACGAGCAATGTGCCCTCTGCCCATTGCCACTTCAGTTTACTAATCCTTGTAGCTATGTCGATAGCTTTAGTTCTTCTACGGATCTCCTCATTTCTGATTCGATCTCGTAGAGAAATACCAAGCCTGTAATCTATAAGTAAAGAACTATTAATATGTTTTGTTCAAAATTATAGGCGCAGTAGTTTCGGATATAAGGTATGGTAACTTTTCATCTATTTTCTTGAATAACTATAAAACTGTTTATTTTTAAATTATAAAATAATAATTTTTGAGACCCTTACAACAAGCCATTCCATTGAATATGTTACACGGTACAGTTAGCAAAACTTTATTCTTAGATTTTCTATATTACCTTATAATCACGTACCTTATATTCAAAGTTCATTTATATACATTACACTTCCGTGTTTGGGTTGCAAAAATCCATATGTGTACCAAATTTCAACTTACTCGGTGCTATTGATTCGGAGCAAATTGGCTGTGACAGACGGACAGACAGACACACGAGTGATCCTATAAGGGTTCCACCGTTTTTACCTTCGGACGTTCGGAACCCTAAAAATAGTAATAAAGCCTCGCATTAGGATTTGCTGCAGTATTGTGGGCACGATTGGTGCAGTGGGTGATACAGTCGGCTGCTGCGCATCTTGTCGTGGATTCGATTCCCGCAAGGAACAAATATTTGTATGATCTGCAGGTAGTTGTTCCGGGTCTGGGTGTTGTGGAATTTGTGTCTGTAAACGCACCCACGACACAGGAGAATTCGTAGTGTGGGGCAACGTTTTAAAAAAAAAAACAGTTTTCAGATATTATACAAATCTCACATACTAAGCCAATCGCTTAACCGCTGCACAGCAACAGTGGCACCATTTTACATTAATAATTCATCATTTCGGCCGAATGAAGTCCACTGCTGGAAACAGGCCTCCCCCAAAGATCACTACATCGACCGATATGGTTGTGTTGTGGGCACATTGGGGGGTTTTGCCATAATCGCCACGCTTGGCAGGCGGGTTGGCGATCGCAGTTGAGTTGTTAATATATTCGAAGGACGCTGCTGCCCATCCTCCGGCTCATCCCTTAGTCGACTTTTACGACACCCACGGGAGGAGATGGGGTGGTGGTATTCTGAGCCGGCACCACACGGCATACTTAAATCAATTAAATTCAATTATTAATTGTAATAGATGTCTAATTACAGCAGGTCCAAACTGATACTTTTGAACGGCATATTGAAACAAGAAAAAGCATTTCGCTACATACCAAACCCCAAAAAACCACTAATTCTAATATCCATCCGACCAATAACTTTAAAACTACTTGGATCTTTTTCAGGTTTCACGGTACAGTTTGCAAATAAATATGTTTTGTGAAATTTCTAAATTGCGCCGAAATGCTACGCGCATGTTCAAAATTCATTTATTTACGTTACCCGTCCGTGTTTGGGTTCCAGAGATTCATACGGGTACCAAATTTCACCTTAATCAGTCAAGTAGGTTCGGAGCAAATTGGCTGTGACAGATGAACACATAGACAGATACACGAGTGATCCTATAAGTGTTCCGTTATTTCATTCGCACGTAAGGAACCCTAAAAACATGTCTGAGCATATGTCTCCGAGGCACAGTATACATAAATCTTTGAACAAGAACCATTTCAAAGTCAAAGTCAAATTGTTTTTATTCATGTAAACCATTTGCTGGTACTTACGAATAGTCAGAATTTAAATAGTTGCACGGTTCCAAGTCGTTGATCCTATGGAGAAAAACCGGCAAGAAACTCCATGGATATACTCTTTTGAAATAATATTTGAAAGTATTACAGTCTTCAATATAATCGTAAAAACTATGTGAGGATCATGTCGGCCATTTATACGTCCACTGCTGAACAAAGGCCTCCCCCATAGATTTTCACAACTGTGTCATCATTCTGGGGGGTATTTGCCAATACTCACCATGCTTGGCAGGCGGGTTGGTGAGCGCAGTATGGCTACCGTTTCACAGAAGGGATGCTGCAGCCCATCCCTCTGGTTTAGATTCCCTTAGTCGTCTTTTACGACGTCCACGGGAGGAGATGGAGTGGTGCTATATTCTTAATCCGGACACCACACGGAATGTGAGGATAATGCATGCCAATGTGTGGGATACACACATATTTATGATAATCAAATGCGTTACAATTAGATTACTATAACAGTTATAAGCTGACCAGTCCCGAAAGAGGGCACCCGTTCACGGGCATAACGCATGCATCAGCATAGCTCAGCTCAACCATAATGCAGGGAACTTAGCTACCTAACACATAACGCTACCGCTACGCTGCATTCACATGGCATTCAAGACCGAGACAAATGCAACTTATTAATCACTCTGATAAATCCATCTGGCCTGTAGCCATTTCTTCATTACCCTCACATGCTCACCAATATCATACAGAACACCTACAATATAATATTATTCCTATAATTCCTGGGAGTCGTTGGATGAGAGCGGCATGTGACCGCTCGTTGTGGAAATCTAAGGGGGAGGCCTTTGTTCAGCAGTGGACGTCCTGTGGCTGATATGATATAATTCATGTCCAAAAATATCCCAAACTAAACCCCACTTATAAACCAAAGGACACACGCGCAATCCCTCACAAGAAGGTCACAAGTCCTTTTTCATATCCCTGTCTTGTCCGTTGTCCATTCATCTGAAGCTAATATGGTACGACGGATTTTTGTAACGTGTGGACTCGCCGGCTCGAGTTAGGAACGCCTCAGTAGTCTTTGATAGCCTGTTCTGTATCGTAAATTCTATGCCCAAGATGATATTGGTATTTATATCCAACTGATGTTGAGTGGTTTCGGTGATATGTGTTTATTTTCATGTTGATATGCGGTAAAATAATGTGAGCTACTTCATTCATACTGAATAGATGGAGGAGTTGACTTTGTCACAAAAAATGAACCCCCGTATTCAACTATACGTTATGTGATCGTACGTGTGGTGTCCGGATTAATAATATAGCACCACTCCAGGTCCTCCCGTGGATGTTGTAAAAGGCGACAAAGGGCCTCCAAATTAGAGGCATGGGCAGCAGAGTCCCTGCTGTGGAATAGCAGCCATTCTGCGCTCACCAACCGCCTACCAAGCGTGGTGAGTACTGGCAAATTCACCCCAAATTAGGGCATATAAAAATCAAAAATTGAGTTTTAATTTGATCTGAGCTACGTCCACTGCTGAATTAAGGCCTCCTCAAAGATTTCCACAATTGTGTCGTCATTTTTCAAATACCCCCCGTATTTTGCCAATACTCACCACGCTTGGCAAGTGGGTTGGTGACCGTAGAATGATGCTGTTCCAAAGACGGGACGCTGTTGTCCATTTAAAGCCCCTTAGTCACCTTTTATGACATCCACGGGAGGAGATGGAATGATGCTTTATTCTTAACCTGAACACCACACGGTGAGTAACTAAGGGTATGAGATTCCATATCCATTACTATTAGTTGCAGTGTGGTACCGGCTCAGAATTCCACCACCCCATCTCCTCCCATTGGTGTCGTAAAAGTCGACTAAGGGAGTGGCCGGAGGATGGGCAGCAGCGTCCTTCGAGTACATTAACAACTCAACTCTAACTGCGATCGCCAACCCGCCTGCCATGCTTGGCGATTATGGCAAAGCCCCCCAATGAGCCCACAACACATCCACATCGGTGGTTGTGGTGAGCTTTGGGGGAGGCCTGTGTCCAGCAGTGGACTTCATTCGGCCGAAATGATGAACTATAAGTATCGAAATCGTGTAAGGTGCCAGTATCGGAAAGTCTAAAAACGAACATTACTAGGTAGGTCGACAAATAAAAAAATGGTGCCCTAGCAAAATTGCTAAAGTTTCTCAGTCAACTTATCTGTATCACACCTACAAGGTGATTTCGTTATCTAGACTTTTTGAGTCCCAAGAGTAATGAATCTGATTGCTTTCGATTTAGAGTCCCGTGTCCAAATTCACAGAATTTCTGGGCACTTGTTTTTGCTAACGTTTTAGCGGATTCGATTTTTATTTTGTACAATCTCGTCGAAGCGGGCGAAAACAGAGTGTGCCTATTAAACTAATTTTACGTCACGTGATAATATTGTCGTCGGCAAACCGTACTGTTACTCGGGAACGGACGGAACAGACGGCACGGTTGGTGCAGTGGCTGATACAGCCGGCTGCTGCGCACCGGGTCGTAGGTTCGATTCCCGCACGGAACAAATATTTGTACGATCTGCAGTTGTTGTTCCGGGTCTGGGTGTATTGTATGTGAAATTCATGTCTGTAAGCGCACCCACGACACAGGAGATATCCTAGTGTGGGGCAATGTTTAAAAAAAAAAAGCAAAACTTGCTGGAGAAGTTTTAAAAAAGACTTTACAACTACACTGATTGAATACCATGAAACAGAATGGAACTGGTACATACGAGAAATAGAAATGAGTGCTCGCGACGGATGATGGAAGGAGACTGATGCGCGTCAATGCAGGGTGTGT
Source organism: Diloba caeruleocephala (assembly GCA_947459985.1). Classification (NCBI taxonomy): domain Eukaryota; kingdom Metazoa; phylum Arthropoda; class Insecta; order Lepidoptera; family Noctuidae; genus Diloba; species Diloba caeruleocephala. The sequence goes on along the minus strand of OX381627.1, from coordinate 3,660,290 downwards.
GAGGTGGATAAAAGATAAATTAAACAAGCTCATTCATTACGAGCATTAATAAAAATGGTAAAAGAGCATTATCTATCTCTTTAGTTCACTTAAATATCCAGTATTGTATCAGCAAGTATCTATGTATAATATTATATTATGTATCCATATATTTGTATTTATGTATTAATATGCAAATTGGTGTAGTTATACTATTTATTTATGCAAATACCTGTATTTTCTTGTATACATCGATATCATTATATCCATCATCGTTCAGTATACCACAGACTACCTGAATTTATTTAATTCCCTACTTTTAAATCCATCCCAAAGGTTGTCTGTAAAAGATCGCTTTTAGCAATAAGACCGCCCGTTGTGCCACGCTAACTATTGTAAATAATCCTTTATATTATTTTAGTGTACAATAAAGTTATATTCTATTCTATAAAAGTGCTGACGAGGGACTTTCAGGAAATAGAGGAGGTCTAATGAATAAGTGGGATTTTAGGCTGTTTTGGCACTTTAGGGAACATAGGGAGATCTTAACAGTACGTAGTTACAAATTTGCTCATTATTTGCGAATTTCAGTAGTATAGGATGAGTTCTAGGGTTCTATAGTGAATCAAGGAGCTTTTATGTTTTTTTCTTATAACTGATTGGCTCAAATTTGCCGAAATCATCATCATTACATCAGGCCAAAAGACGTCCACAATTGTGTCGTTATGCCAGTACTCACCTCGCTTGGTAGATGGGTTGGTAAACGCAGCGTGGGTGCAGTTCTACAGAAAGCTACGCTGCTGCCCACCCCTCTGAGACAGAGTCTCTTCGTCGTCTTTTATGACATCCATGGGAGGAGATGGAATGGTGTGGTATATTCATAATCCGGACACCACACGGAATATATTTGCCAACCCAGCCCCAAGGAATAGTAAGCTGAAGTAACATTGGGTGAGGCACATAGGTAGTAATACTGATTGCTGTAAGGGTAGATATGTTCTCGAAAAGAGACCACATAGCGTGGGACGGCTTCCAACGAGATTGACAAACGACCCGGTTATCGCAGCTGCGAGTCGTTGGATGCGGGGGTCACTGTAGATTAGCTATGGGGGATGCCTTGTTTCAGCAATGGACGTCTTTCAGCTGATAATTATGATGATGAAAAAATTGAACATTTTGAAGGCCGGTCCCGGTTCTGGGGTAACAACCGCCCCGGCTTCAAGGTCCTACACGCCTTAGCCTCCTGCCGTCACTATGGTGGGGGTACTAATCTAACTGCCAGGTGAATACTTGCCTCGTTTCGCCATGAGGTAGTACAAAAATATGTAGACAAAAGTAGCATCAGTAAAAGTGTCAGATACAGTGGCTGATGCAGTCGGCTGCTGCGCACCGGGTCGTGGGTTCCCGCACGGAACAAATATTTGTACGATCTGCAGGTAGTTGTTCCGGGTCTGGGTGTATTGTGTGTGGAATTTGTGTTTGTAAACGCACCCACGATACAGGAGAAATCCTAGTGTGGGGCAACGTTTTTTAAAAAAGATAACAAATAACAAGATAACAAAGATAACAATTAAATATTTACTAATGATCGTCTTCGTGGTCTAGCGGTTTACGGATTCGCATCTTTCATGATAATAATGACAACAATAAAATACTTTTTACTAAAACTAGAAGTGCAGTTCATTTATCATAACACATAAATTAAACTACAGTTAACATCAGTATTTTCAGATAGAGTTAACGACGGTTCAAAACCTAATATTAACCACTCTGACTTTATAATGTCATATATACTTTCTATGCCATGTGGTGCCGGCTCAGAATACCACCCCGTCTCATCCTGTGGGTGTCATAAAAGGCGACTAAGGGAGTACCCAAAGGATAGGCAGTAACGTTCTTAGAGTACATTTACAAATTAACCGTGATCGCCAACCCACCACGCCACGCCAAGCATGGTGATTATGGCAAAACCACCCAATGAGCACATAACACACTCAAACCGGTAGGGGCGATATTTGGGAGAAGCCTTTTTCCAGCAGTGGACGTTTTTTCAGCTGAAATTATGATGATGAGGTATCAAACTGAACCTAGCTCACCCTGATTTGCTATCGTTTCAGTCACTATGGCCACCGATGTGCATGATTCATGGTTAAATTCATCTGCCATAAGGTACAGGTTATCAGCCAGTCAAGTCTGACACGGAGGTAAACCAAAACGTATACTGCAGCTTCATAATAACCTCTTTCTTACAACACTCGCGACAACTTCAACATTACGTATTCGTGACCAAGGACTACACTTCTAAATTCAAACGCTAACTTTTGACCTGAAATCTGGATTCATTACTTGCACAAACATTGACGGAAGCAAGTTCAAGCTTGTCCGCCGTAAAATATAGACGCAATGCGGGCCACTCAGTTGCCAAACATTCAGACGGGGTCATTCTACTTGACTTCAGATATATTAGTGTAATAATTTAACTTTATATAAAAGATAAGATAATATATATTTTTATTCATTAAACCATTTACAAGCTTACTTATGAGTCGAGACTTTAGTTGCCAAGTTTCAAGATGTAGATTTTCTATGGAGAAGAACGGGCAAGAAACTCCACGGCTACTCTTTATAAATCATATTAAGTTACAACATTTATGAGCATATTGTTCTCGAAATCAAGGTAATGTGAAAACAAGGTAAGAGAAAAGAGTTTAAGTTTCTTTAAAAGTCTACTATACAAGCTTAATTGTAATATTTATTTAAGTTTTGATCATAATGCCATGGCAGAATTTGGCTGACCAATCCCAACAGACGGCACTCGTTCACGAACATGACACATGCATCAGTATCGCTTAGTAACCATATTGTAGATAAACTTAGCGATCCAATACCCGATACCAATATCATCAGAACATTTGAGCATTTAGTTCTGTGAGAGGCAATATATCAACAGCTGATGTATCAATTCTTGATGCAAATAGCATAGGACAGATATGCTTTTGGGGACCGCTTGAGGCGACTGTTTACCAGTTGCCTCCGTCGTAGCGTGTTCCCGTCCGGCTGGAAGGAAGCCGGATTCGTTCTGTTGAGGAAAGAAGGAAAGCCCGCAGAGCTTCCTTCTGTATATCATCCCATTTGTCTGATCGATGATGCTTCGAAGCTGTTCGAGAAAATATTTACCCGAAGACTCGTTGAGCATTTAGCCAAAAGTCAGTATGGCTTCCGGCAGCGGTGGTCCACAATCGACGCGATTATATGCGTCTGCTCACTGACGGAACAGGTAGTGTTCCAGCTGGGTGGCATGGCGTTGGTTGACAGTCTAGACATCGTCAACGCCTTCAACTCTATTCTGGACTGGTGAGCAAAAGTCATTGGATTTCTACAGGAGTGAAAAAAGTTGGTACCTATACTCTGCTGCCAAGCAAAACTTTAAAGTCTAATCATTACTGTGTTCTGGTTAGAAGGGCACTGTAGCTAGTAAAAGTACTGGGCATAAGGGACTAAATAACTAATATCTCGAGTATGCTGCATCGCAGAACTAGAACTGGGTAGCATTTTAATTGTTATAAGCAGGCGTCTCCCTTACCGTCAGGCAAATGGCTTGTTCGTTTTATTAACAGTTTGTATAGGAAAACATTGAAGTGTATTGGACACTACTGTCACGAACCCACTTCTGGAACGACCATATTTCGCTTGTTCACTCACTTTGCTAATGACACACACACACATACAAATCAGGCCGTAAACATTGTCCTTCCAATGATCACTCAAATGAGCGATAAAATGTGATATTGCCATAATCAATCATAAAAATAAAGTGAGGTCACTTAGCAGGTGGATTGGCGACCATCATCATTTTGGCCGATAAAGTCCACTGCTGGACACAGGCCTCCCCCAAAGACCACCACAACGACCGATATCGGTGTATTGTGTGCTCATTGGGGGGTTCTGCCATAATCGCCACGCTTGGCAGGCGGGTTGGCGATCGCAGTTGAGTTGTTAATATATTCGGAGGACGCTGCTGCCCATCCTCCGGCTAATTCCTTAGTCGCCTTTTACGACACCCACGGGATGAGATGGGTTGGTGCTATTCGTAGCCGGCACTACACGGGATTGGCGACCATAGTATATAATTATTAACATACAGGTAGATCCTGCTGCCCATCCTGTTGATATCAACAAAGTCGCCTTTTACAACACCCATGTATGGAGAGTGTTCGTCTGTTCTTTGCAAAGCAAAATTTTCAAATCGGAATTTCGGCAGCCACAAGAAATTTTGGTTAAATTTTGATCAAGCACTATTTTTATTAAAAATAGTACTTGGTCCTCCAACAAGCAATTGAAGGTTTCATTGAGCATTGACCAGGGCGCAGGATAATTTCAGGTGTTGAATTGGTCACGATTTGCTCTCAAAACATGTGCCGCGTAAGGTTTTTGCTGTAACCGTTACATACCCCTCGCGTTCTTGTGGGCCATATGTCCTCAGGCTATGTAGGGTGTATTAAGCATGTGTGTACTCATAATCATTAATTTTCATTAGACCAAATCTCCGCTTTCATGGCGTAATGAGATAAATACACAGTGATCTTTACGATAGTGAATAGAAGTAAGCACCTTTTGTTTATTAATATTGTGGAAATACTTCATGGACTTCCTCCGCCCAGAGGAAGGGTGGCTAAAACCACTGTAGTGGCCATCTTTGACACCGAAGGGAGGCTCCAGGAACACGAATAATCTTCACCTAGAGCCACCCCGTGCCCTGCCTTTAGGCTCATCTCGGGTGAGATGACTGTAAAGCTGTCACCGCCTCTAGAAACTAATGCTGAGTTAATTATGTCATTTGAAAATAACTTTGTTCTTTTAAATATTAACACGTCTACCATAAATTACTTCATAGTAGTAAAAAAATCCGTGTGGTGTCAGGATTAAAAATATAGCGTCAATGTCCTCCTGTGGGTGTCGTGAAAGGTGACTAACTCCCGAAATTTATAATTAATCAATCTAATCCAAAATCTTTAGATTTAAGAACTTGATCCATTTTTTTTTGTTAAGATCACACGTAACACAAAAACAGACAAATCGTCAATCCCAAATCCATTAGAGGATTAGATTGATTATAATTTTGGCAGTAAGGACTCTAAACCAGAGCAATGGGCAGCAGCGGCCTTTCTGTGGAGCTGCAGTTGTTCTGTGCTCACAGTTGGTACAGTGGCTGATACAGTCGGCCAGTCGGCTGCTGCGTTCTGGGTAGTGGATTCGATTCCCGCATGGAATACATATTTGTATGATTAGCTGTTCCGGGTCTGAGTGGAATATATGTCGGTAAACGCACCCACGATACAGGAGTAAACCTAGTGAGGGGCAAGGGCTCTTTAAAAAAAAAACTTTAAGTACTGGCAAATTCCCCACAAAAATGACGGCATGTAACCGGTTGATGTGGAAATTTATCAGCCAAATGAGTTATCTGTTAGACGTGGACCTTAATACTGTGATGTCCGATTTCCAGTTGCTTATTGTCAGGCAGTAATTTTGTATGAAGTTACACACGAAACTAACACATTTTAATTCGTTCAGATATCTCTCAAGTATTTTCTCCGCCTTGCGGAAAGCGAAGAGGCATCTTGTAGTAACTCTGTGTGGCTGTCTTCAGCACATACGGAAAGGTACCAGAATCTCCAGCAGAACGTATCGCTACCCCCTCCTGGGCATTAGCCCAGGAGATGATAGCGATACGTCTGCGTCTGCGGTAATCCGCAGCTCATCTCAGGAGAAGAAAATTTTTAACACTTAGCTTTTCTTGTGACCTTATGTGCCAACAACCAATTTGTAAATTTTATTAGATTTCAAATTCTTCAAAGGCTCGTAAAATCGTTTCTGTTCGATATGATCGACAATTTCCTTTGATTATATATAGATGCTATAATAGATTTGCTTTTGAAGATCTCGATCACGAGCTCGATACCCTAATGAGTTCTATACCGGATATGATGAAATCAGATTTCCGATAGCATGATTCGATAACCAAAAAATAAACAACGCAAAATGAAAAAAAGCGATTCAAAATGTGTTTTGTTTTCGTGTAATTTTGGATCACGAGTAAACTTCCACTTCCTGAGCAGATATCGACCAGGCTTATTTTTCATCTAATAATGCAACTCAATAGTGTAAGAATCTTTATCGGATCATCTCTAGTTCAGTCTCCACTCTTTTCACAATAAAGTTAACCTACATACAATATCTATATCCCATATCCTTCTAGTGTCCGAACTAAGAATATAACACTACACCATCTCTTCTCGAGTTTCCTTTTCTTTTATTGGGACAAACCCGCCACACATTCCCAACCACTGCAACTTCTGTAAGCCAGGATCTACAATGGCAACCACCGAAAAGAACACCGACCAATGAAGCTCGGTGTGTCCCAGAGAAATGAAGTACTGTCTTGGAACCCGCAACGAAATTAATCAGAAAAGAAAAAGGAGGAGTAGGAAAGAATATCGAATAAAAATCGAATCAGAAATGAGGAGATCCGTAGAAGAGGAGTGAAATTGTCGACATAGCTGAAAAGATTAGTAAACTGAAGTGGCAATGGGCAGGGCACAGGTGAGGGTGGCATGTAACCGATCGTTGTGGAAATCTAAGGGGGAGGACTTTGTTCAGCAGTGGACTTCCTGTGGCTGATATGATGATGACGGTGAGTGTTCTTCAAACCGGAGCACAGTAATGTCTTAAGTTTAAACACTACTGCTTAGCGGCGAATATTTGGCATTGCGGTGATACCGACTTACACAGCTAGATTCTTGCAATAAGTCTGGCAACAAAACTGACCTTGAGTTTGCATTTGTTTTAGATGCAGTGATTTTTTTATTGAGACAAGCCCGTCATACATTCCCTACCACTGCAACTGCTGTAAGCCAAGATCTACTATGGCAACCACAGGAAATAACACCGATCAATGAAGCTCGGTGTGTCCCAGAGAAATAAATAACTGTCTTGGAACCCGCAACGAAATTCATCGAACATCATTTGATTGCGATTCCGATGCACGCATTTGATGAAAAACATTCATCGAACGCACGCAATCAGAAATAAAAGGCGGAGTAGGAAAGAATATATGTTCTTCTTTCCGCCATAGCAAGAAGGAGACAGAGAAAAATCTATAGGCCATAGGCACAATATATCCGAGTTTACAATTAGGATGAGCCCAATTGCCAAGCACCACGAGTACATAAATGTTTATAATGTTTTTTTTCTTTGTTTAATTACTGGCACATGTTATAATATTTATATACACATTAAAACTAATGACACTACATATCACAATATATTATATACTATAAGACAAAATATCTATATACAAATAAGGAATGTATACAAAAAAGTTGAAAATATATATTATTCAAAAAACACCAAAGCGTCAAAATACTCCTCCGCATCGCTGTCGTCTGGTAACGTACCCTCCTGGGTACGTACATAAGCCTCCTGGCTGGCAACATTTTTGCAGCAGTAGCAGACGTTAAGTTTAGATTTTCTCTTATAGTTTAAAAAAAAACGTGGGTGTTACAGACACAAATTCCACACATAATACACCCAGACCCGGAATAAATATCTGCAGATCATACAAATATTTGTTCCGTGCGGGAATCGAACCCGCGAACCGGAGCGCAGCAGCCGACTGTATCAGCAGTTGCACCAAACATCTTATTATTTACGTGTCCTATATAGTGAGCTATTGTGACTGATTCCAATAGTAGAAATGGGAAAAACGCTTGAAAGCACGGAAATTCGTCCTAGTCCGTTGGAGGCAGTCAATCTGCAATGCCCGCTTCATCTAGATCTTTTAATCAAGTGAAAGTATTTCCTAAAACCTGCTTGCTAAATAAAGATTTACCATTCACTAAGAGACTGTCGTTTTTTCCGTGTGATACCCGACAAAATAGATAAACATCCATCTAACTAAACATATTATACTCACCTTTTACTGCGATTTACAATTCGCTTGCTAGGCATAGATTATGGCTAAGCTCCCATGATTGATGTGACGACCATGGCGTAATGGTGGTTTGATTCCCGCGTATTCCGAATTTGTCTGGTGTTATCTTTATAGATCTTTATCTACGAAGATTTAGATAGATGTGTGTTTGTGTAATGTAGTGCACGCTTTTGTAATTTCAGAAAACGAATACCACAGCTGCTATTGTAACTTCATCATGGTTATAGCATGCATAATAGCTATAGCATGTGGAATAAATAATTCCACGATCATAGCGGGTCGTTTTAAGTGAAAACTTCATGGGCGCGATGAGAGAAAATTTCAAAGTCCAATTTGAATTCAACATTTTAGTGTAACGTGTGGGCACATCGGCGGGCAAGACTTACTTCTCACGCCTGAACCGAGTTGCACGCGCTTTCATTTTTGTTTTTGTGTAGAATTATTGAGTAATGATAACCTAGTGCTTGAACGCTTGACTTCCATACAGGATGGTCTGAGTTCGATCCCGGCCCGCACCTCGGAATTTTCGGAAAAACCCTAAGAAGGCAGCTGCAAAATCCAAACCGGCCGCCAAGAAAGCTTCCACCGCTAAGAAGTAAGCAATGGTTGCGCGCGTTCACGTATATCACACCAAGGATCGACATGGGTTACTACGCGCGGCCACTGCGATTTATTGATTAGAATTAATTGATTGATTGATTGATCGGGCGGAGGTGGCAGTGAGTGACAACGAAGACCACCACCACCACCACCGCGACCATGGCCATCATCATCATCATCATCGTCGTCATCATCAGTGTCACAAGTTTATGTACATATGACAATATTCGCTAGGACTTGACTTAAATTTATACCTACGGTCTAACCGCACAAGTTAAAACAAAACCGCTCTTAATTAACCAACCGTTCGTACGTACCAAATAGTACGAGGAGGGATCAAAAAGTAGTGAGAATGAAATAGAATATAATGACTATTGATAACTGAATAATTTATTTTTCTACATAGTTTCCGAGTCTCTGTACACACCGAGTCCAGAGCTTTTCCAAGGCTTCAATCCCTTTAAAAAAAAAGCTTTGTCTTGGTCCTGAAAAAAGCTCTCCACGGCATCCATCACGTCGCTATCGTCTTCGTACCTGTTTCCCCTTAAGTATTTTTTCAATTTGGGGAACAGATAAAAATCGCTAGCCGCCAGATCTGGTGAATAACCAATTCGAAGCCAGCTTGCTGAATGGCAGCCATCGCAACTGCCGACCTGTGCGCGGGTGCGTTGTCGTGATGAAACAGCACGCCCCTTCGAAGTTTCGCTCTCCTTTTCTCTTTGATGGCATTCCTCAACTTGGGAATTAGAGCTGCATAATATTGGCCTGTAATAGTGGTTCCACGCTCCAGGTATCAATCAACAATATCCCTTCTGAGTCCCAAAATATTGAGGCCATAACCTTGCCAGCCGATGCCACGACACGAAACTTCTTCGGGGTCGGTGATGATGGCCGTTTCCATTGTGAAGATTGCTGTTTTGTCTCAGGATCAAAATGGTGGACCCATGTTTTGTCCATTGTTACGAAACGAGACAAAAAGTTTTCAGAATCTTCTTGAAACTTGTCCAACAATATTTTCGAAATGTCAAGTCGATTTTGTTTCTGACTGTCGGTTAACATTCTCGGCACCCATCTTGCGGAGACTTTTCTCATATTCAAAGATTGTTTCAATATGGATTGAGAACTTCCATATGAAATGCCCGTTTCTTGAATTAAGTATCGGATGGTAACTCTTCGATCGCTCAATACAATTTTCTCGACTTTCGCAACATTTTCTTGGGTGAGTGACGTTGATGGACGGCTGCAACGATGTTCGTCTTCTGCGCTCGTTCTCTTTACTCGAAATTGAGATGCCCACCTTGCGACAGTGGAATACGGCGGAGCAGACTCTCCTAATGTTGCCTCCAAACCGCAATGAATCTCTTGCGTCGTTTACTTTTTTAAACAGAGGTATTTAATAACGGCTCGCACTTCGTTTTTCTCCATTTTCGAGAACACGTTCCGACACGAATCAAACAAATGACTACATTCAGAAAAAAACAAAAGAGTTTTTTTTTCTTACCAAGGAGTATGTCGTTCTCACTACTTTTTGATCCCTCTTAGTAATTACCTAAGGGTAGACTAAGTAGTAGTGTACATAGGCTGCACTAAAAGTATCGGGAATGGAATATTTCCACTGTTCCTGTCATATTAAAATCTTTTTAATTAAAAACTCCTTGGTTTTACAAATCGAATACCATTTATTTATTTAAAAAAAGATTCACGGTCTTGTCACAAGGTTTTGTCAAACTTGTTTAGTCGTTGAGAAAATGGAATTGACTCGAGAAAATTCAAGAGCGATGATTTATTATGACTTTCGTAGTGGTTTAACACAAAAACAGTGTGTTGACCGGATGATTTCTGCATTTGGTGATGAAGCCCCATCCAAAACCACAATTTATCGCTGGTTTGCTGAATTTCAACGTGGACGTGTCAAGCTCAGTGATGATCCTCGTCAAGGTCGTCCAAAAACTGCAGTCACCCAAGAAAACGTTGATGCTGTGCGTAAGCTGATTGAGGAAGATCGACATCTGACATACCGCGAAATTCAGGCAACTTTAGACATTGGCATGAGTCAAATACAAATAATCTTGCATGAACAATTAGGTGTAAAAAAGTTGTTTTCCCGATGGATACCGCATTTGCTATGTGAAGAGCAAAAAGCGGCTCGCGTTACTTGGTGCGTCAGAACTCTCGAAAGATTCCACGCAGGATCCTCAAATGCTGTATACAACATCGTATCAGGTGACGAATCCTGGATATATGCGTACGAACCCGAAACAAAAAACCAGTCACGAGTTTGGGTGTTCGAAAATGAGTTAAAGCCAACAAAAATTGTTCGTTCACGGAGCGTTGCAAAAAAAATGGTGGCCACGTTTGTCTCCAAAACCGGCCATATTACAACTATTCCTCTTGAGGGACAAAGAACGGTTAATGCAGAATGGTATGCTAGCATTTGTTTGCCACAGGTCGTTTCTGAACTCCGTAGAGAGAACTGTAACCGCCGCATCATCCTCCATCACGACAATGCGAGTTCTCACACCGCGCACAGAACAAAAGAGTTTTTAGAGCAAGAAAACATAGAATTATTAGACCATCCGCCGTACAGCCCCGACCAAAGCCCTAATGAATTCTATACTTTCCCTAAAATAAAGAATAAATTGCGTGGACAGAGATTTTCATCACCTAAAGAAGCTGTGGACGCCTACAAAACGGCCGTTTTGGAGACCCCAACTTCCGAATGGAATGGTTGCTTCAATGGTTGGTTCCATCGTATGGAAAAATGTGTCAAATTTCGCGGAGAATACTTCGAAAAGCAATAAATACATTTTTAAATAGTAACGTTGTGTCACTTCCTTGATTCCCGAAATTTTCAGTGCCGCCCTCGTATAACGCGCATTTTGTTGTTTATCGTCTTTCCTCGGAATTAATTTGATGTTACGTTGCGGTGAAGTATAACACCGTGACGAAACTTGCACGCCAGAGAGCTCCAAAATGTTCTCCATGGTGTGTGTAGTCCACCAACTCACATTAGGCTAGCGTGATGGACTAAGGCCTAACTTTTCTCATCGTGAGAAACGGCCTGTGCCCTAGCAGTGTGACAATAATGGACTGATTATGTTATGTAGAATTCTTGCATTACGATAACGTTCCTGGCGTAACTTAATTTTACAAAGCATAGCAAGTAAACGCCCAGTGCGAAACCAGGCCTCTTCCCTTATGAGCCGTGCTTCTGGCCTGGTCTGTTATATTCACATTAGGTCCTTCCTGGAATCCTTTATTAGTAGTTTGCTCACCACGCCAACTATTGACATGAACCTGGGTTCGCGTAGTTAGCGTAATAAAATAGCTATTTCTGTAAAGCCCACACCTAAAAGATATATTGGCTGACCTAATCCATTGCAGGTGGACAGGAGGGTGCAGGTGGCAGAACGCCTGCCGATACCGCCTAAAAACAGGAGCCAGCGAAAGGTTTATAGGTGAATTGCTATCCACATAATATGGCCCTGGAGTAGCAGGGATTCTATGGATGCATCGCCGTTAAGCTCACACGGCAGAGTTTTTAGTGAGTGCGTTTGTACAATGCTATTAAATCATTTAAAATTTACTTTGAAACAGACATTGGTGTGCGAAACTTACGGACGACTGGTTTTTTATGGTCCATATAGTCATCCTTTTAAGTGGGCCGTCCGAAAACTAATTGGTTTTGATTAGTAATATAGGGGACTTGATCTGACCGTGTGGTGCTGGTTAACAATAGCACCACCCATCTCATCACGTGGGTATCGTAAAAGGCAAACATGTAATTAGCTGGACGACTTCCCCCCGCGCATTCGTACGGTGCAGTGTGGGTCTAATTCGCTGCTCATTATAATTACGATTATATTTTTTCGCGATCGGATTCCGGCTCGTGATTTGTTTCTGGTTGTGTGCTATTGTGTTTAGTGCTCGTTTCGTAAGTTTTTAACGTCCCATAAGTAATTTATTGTGTTAAATAACCGAATTAATTTCTCGGTAAGTACATTTATTTTTGTTAGTACTGAGGGTATCGTGAAATAATACTGCACCCGTTATTTGGCGCTCGTCTATTGTGGCGTTAACCTTGTTATTTATAATTAAAACCAACTTTTGATATAATAAGTATGTCGACGAATAATGATGACCCGCCCGACCGTGGTGGGGAAATATTTCGTAGAAGCAATGTAACTAACAGGTCTCCGACCTCCGTGAACACAAAACGTTTATTTAGCGAAATTTCGCCATCATATATTTCACCCGAGGATAGGTCCAAGCGGCTGCAAAAATCGGAATCTATTGAAAAAAACTCGTCAATTTTAAATGTTAGCGACGCGAGCCAAGCTGACTATTGCGAACTAGTATCTGAGGCATCAGCGTATTTATCAAAAATCAACGACCTTGTTAATGATCAGGGATCCCGCATAAACATAGCGAATAAGTCCGCGATCATGGATATTACTCAGCGAGTAACGGCTATCGTGTCTTTACTAGCGATTAAATCGTCATGTAATGAAACAAAGCTAGCGAGAACGGAACGGGAATTGGAAAAAATTAAATCCAATACGTGTGATAATAGTAAGCAATTAAACAAGGTATCATATGCCGATTCATTAAAACTCCGTTTATCAAAAGTTGCTCCGCCCATGGAGTCGCGCGTACCGCTTCCCTGTGTAGTTGCATATCCGACCGCCGAGCGCTCAGCTGATTATGCGTCATCGTCCGCTACGAAACAGGCCTTAATGAAAGCGATTAATCCTAGCGACGACGGTTTCCAAATCGTAGGCGTTAAAAAAACCGCAAAGTCAGGCGTTGTATTGCGCGTCGCGAATGAGAAACAACTCGCAAAGCTTCAATCGGTCGACGCTATTAGATCCGCTGGCTTACGGCTTGAAAAGCCAAAAGGTCGCAAACCGCGTATTTTAGTTAAGGACGTCCCTTCTTCAATGGAAGACCGCGCTTTTCTGACCGCATTATACCGGCAAAATATTAAGGACGAGTTGTCAGTTGCAGAGGATGATTTTATCAAATCAACTAAAATCACTCGCAGGCGTTCCTTAGAAAACGGGCGGAAGTGGATAGGCATAGAAATTGAATCCGAAGTGCGTAAACACTTGGTCACTACCAAGGATAAATTGTTTATTGATTGGGCCACTTGTCGTTTTATCGATGATGTCGAAGTAGTCCGCTGCTTACATTGCCAATATTTCGGCCACGTTAGAAAACATTGCGTTAATAAAACACCTACCTGTGCTAACTGTGCCGAGGCACATGAAACGATGGAGTGCCCTCATAAGGACAATTTGGAGCATTCACCAATATGCGTGGCGTGTAAACGCTTTAAAAAACCGTGCGACCATCGTTGCGGGTCACAGGATTGTCCTACCTATAAGCTCAAGCTCGAACAGTTAATCCTAAATACTCACTACTAAGGATGGCTTACACAGTAAATAATCTTACCGTTGCACAATTAAATCTTCATAACGATAGGGTGGCCACGTCGGAGTTAGATAAATTAATTTTAGATTATAACTTAGACATTGTCCTTATTCAAGAACAATATCAAAATGCAAGCTTACGTCAAAAAGTAGTACAACTAGATGGCAGGGCACGAGCTGGAATTTACGTTTCGCGTTCTACTAGTTTTTCAGTGACATCGTTACAATATCTTATGACGCCACACTGTGCTGTCGCGGAGGTTTCAACGGCACTTTATAAAGTTTACGTTGTGAGCTGTTATTTTCAATACTCAGATCCTGTTGCCCCACACATACATAATCTTCGCCACGTTCTGCGGTCGCTTGCAGGCCGCAAAATAATCATTGGCGCTGACGTTAACGCGTCATCATCACTCTGGTATGGCAAAGTACGGTCCACTGATTTTGAACGACGTTGTGCTGTCGAGGATTTCATCGCTGAGATGAACCTATCAATACACAATACCCCTGACGCACCACCTACTTTTTGCAGCCAAATGGGCGAGTCTTCTATTGACGTCACACTATCTAGTGCAGACGTTCGCTTGGACAGGTGGCGCGTCCTTCCGGACGCGTCGTGTAGTGATCACCGCCTGATCGTGTACGAATTTGTACCTAGATTGACACAAAGTTATCAAAATATTGGATCAAATTTTAGATACAAATCTAAAGGGGCGAACTGGGATTTCTTTAGCTCACTTTTTGCATCTCATGCCAGAGACTTCACTCGCGATGGGTTGTCAGCAGAAGAAAGTGCTAAAATCATGTCAGACACATTTACATACTGTGCTGATGTTGCTGTAGGTCGCGGATCAATAACCAACACTCGTAGATGTGATTGGTGGAATAGCTATTTAACTGAACAACGTAAACGTTTTCGCAGAGCGCGCAAAAAACTAAACAAGCTTAAAAAACAGCAAATCACGGGAGACATATTTATTGATACATTAAATAGATTCAGAATTGCCAGATCTAGTTATAGAGCCGCGGTGGCAAAATCGAAGGGAAATCTGTTACAGAAGGTAGTGCAAACACTAGATAGGGAGGGTCCGTGGTCTCCTCTGTACCACGAGTTTAAAGCCAATAGATCAGTCGATCTTGCTTATATCCAAAATATTAAAATTAATAACATGCATACCACTGGTATTGAGGAGACCACGGAGGCTCTTCTCAATACTCTTATACCTGATGATCTACCTGGAAATGATAACGAGTATCATCAACAGATTAGATCATGGGCTGCTGAACCGCCGGAATCCCCAGCGTCTGACTTACCATCCACTGACGAATTCATAAACGTTGTCAATAAACTACCACTTAATAAAGCATCTGGAGAAGATAAAATATCGAATAGAATGATTAAAGAAGCTTGTAAAATATCGGGTGACTCTATACTGACCGTTTTTAATCGTTGCATTGCTGAAGGCATTTTCCCTCGTATATGGCGTTCCGGTTTTATACGCATAATACCAAAAAGTGGTGACAACCCCCCGGATGATCCTAAATCATACCGGCCTATAACTTTACTACCATCTTTAGGGAAACTTCTCGAGCGCCTTATAGTTCCACGTTTGCTGCCAGATGGACCGAAATTTCATAATAACCAATTCGGCTTCACAATAGGAAAATCTACTATTGACGCGGCAATCTCTGTCAGGAAAGTAGTAAATTCATCTGAACATAAGTACGTGATAGGCATCTTCCTTGATATCTCTGGTGCCTTCGACAACGCGTGGTGGCCAATGCTACTACTTAAAATGAAAGTCCGCGGTTGCTTCAGAAACATCTACACTCTCGTTTACTCATATTTTGCACACGGATCTGCAAAACTTAAACTTGGTCATCACGCTGTGTCGAAGGAACTCACGATGGGATGTCCTCAAGGATCCGTTATTAGTCCTTATCTATGGAACATGGGTTTCGATGATTTTCTAGCGATTCCATTACCATCCGGCTGTTCATTGACTGGTTACGCAGACGACGGCCTTCTGCTTATTCAGTCAAGTACAAGGGCGAGCCTTGAAAAATTGGCGGATACTTGTTTACGTTTAATCTCTAGTTGGGGCGAACGAAACCGCTTAATGTTTGCACCACAAAAAACCTTTCAACTAATTTTAAAAGGCAATCTTAAGACATCACCGAGCATTAAATTCAATAATGTTACCGTAAAAAGAAAGGAGTCCGTGTGCTACCTTGGTCTTGTATTGGAGAGAAATTTTTCATTCGTTGAACACATAAAATCTGTAGGTGAAAAAGCTAAAAGGAACTTTTATGCCCTGACAAGGATATCAACAGCTACATGGGGTCTTTCATTTTATACTTTGAAAACTATTTACGGCGCTACCTACTTAGGTTGTATTTGCTATGGTTCACCTGTATGGGCCGATAGGGCTACTATCGGCGCGGCAAGACGTAAACTGCTCCAAAGCCAGCGCTTAGCGTTGATATTCTTGTGCAAGGCATATAGGACAGTAAGTACTGAAGCTCTGCCTGTGCTAGCAGGTGTTTTGCCAGTCGATCTTGAGATACAGCGACGTGCTGCAATGTACTACTCAACTAGAGAAAACATGGACGCGGAATTTCTGCTACAACGCGATCGTGTTAGGATCTGCAGATTGTTTAGACCACAGACTGGTGTTTGGGAGGAACTCTTGGCCGAATGGCAATGCAGGTGGGACACGTCTATTAAGGGCCGTCACCTATACCAGTACTTTCCATCCATTCGTGAGCGGTTGGCAAGTGCATGGTTGGAAGTTGATCATTGCGTGGCTCAATTTCTCACCGGCCATGGTAACTTTAAGAGTAAATTGTTTAGCTTCAAGCTTGTCACCTCACCATTCTGCAAATGTTCAACACCGGACTGTGAATATGAACAGTCTGCACATCATATCCTGTGGGAGTGTATTCTTTGGCAAGATGAACGCAATATTATGTTTGACAGCATGCAAGTTACATCCGGGGTTGTTTACTATACAGATCTTGTTGCGACTAGGACGAATTTCCGTGCGTTCAAGTGTTTTTGCCATACCTACTATTGGAATCAGTCACAATAGCTCACAACATAGGACCCGTAAATAAAAAAATTGTACCCGTGGTGCTTGGCAACTGGGCTTAACCCTGTTGTAAACTCCCATTTATTGTGCCTATGGCCTATCGTTTTTCTCTGTCTCCTGCTTGCAACGGAGGGAAGTGGAACGTATATTCTTTCATACTCCTCCTTTATCTTTTCTGATTAATTTCGGTGCGGGTTCCAAGACAGTTATTCATTTCTCTGGGACACACCGAGCTTCATTGATCGGTGTTCTTTTCGGTGGTCGCCATTGTAGATCCTGGCTTACAGGAGTTGCAGTGGTTGGGAATGTGTGGCGGGCTTGTCCCATAAAAAAAAAAAAAAAAATAGCTGGACGATGCGTAGTAGCGCCCTTTGAGTACATTAACAACTCAATTGCGATCATCAAGCCACATGCTAAAAGTAACGATCATTGTGGCAATCTTCTATGTCCAGTATTGGATGTTTTTTGGCTGAAAAGATGATCAATATCTGGACGAGATGTGGTTTCAACAGGAAGGCGTGGCTTCGTGCTATAAGGTGACATTGACATCGACCTATTAAAAATAAATTTTTCTGATTAATTTAATTTTGAGGAATGGACCTGACGATTGGCCTCCAAAGTCTTGCAATTAACACCTCACGATTACCCACGATTCCTGGGGTTAAATTTAGTCAATGGCTTATTTTAATAAACCTGCAACAACTGACACCCTGCACGCCAATATTATTCGTGTTATTAGCAGAGCTCGAAAAAGTTACCCAAAGTTGGACGTCCATGAGTGGTCAAAATCAATGCAGCTACTTCTTGCAGGATTTTTCAATTAAAATCCCCGTCAACTATCCTCGAAGCAGAATCAAAAAACTTTTTTACTCCCCAACTGTTAAAACAAATTTAGGTCACCATTTCATAGAATAATCAATGGATATCATACTTTAGTCTCAAAAATGCCTGATTTGGACGTATTCCATGATAAACTCTATAGTTTCAAAAAAAAGATCAAATATTTGCAGCTTGAAGGCTCGTCTTGATTTGATTTTATTCTTGTTTATTTATTTTTCTTTACTTTATTAATTCATTACTTAATTCGTTATTTTGACAACTATCCAAATTTTCAATATTATTCTTTTGTTATTTTTGTATTCTCGTTGTTTATTGTTTTGTTACTAACATAGCCAACTAATTATTAAGTGTTATATACGCCGTTATTGTCATTTACATCAGACAAAATACTGTTCTAAATTGAGTGGCGATAACTGTAATGTAAGTGATGTGGCTGTACTTGAATAAATAAATAAAGAACAGCCATAATGGTCGTATGCCCGAAATCATTTTCAAACGTATTCATTACTTCAGCCAAAGAATGTCCTCTATTGAACCATAACCTCCTCCATAGATTTTTACAATTATGTTATCATTTTGTAGACAATTTACCAGTACTCACCACGCAGGCGGGTTGGCGAGTGCAGTTTGGCTATTGTTCGACAGAAAGGTCGCTGCTACCCATCCCTCTGGTTTAGAGTCCCTTAGTCGCCTTTTACGACATCCACGGGAGGAGATAGAGTGTTGCTATATTCTTAATCCGGACCCCACATGAATAATAATGTATTTAGACTTAAAAAGCATCCTATATATCTAGATACATTTAATGTATTCAAAGAGTAGTCTGTGTTATGATATGCCGTTAACTGATCGTTTGGACAGATGTGACGTGAAAGAGTCGACTAGAGACTAGAGTGGCCCGAACGATCCGTGGCAATCTGTCAATGGCAACGGAAGTGTAAACATCTACGAGTATCATTGAAAGCAGAATGTACATTTGAATGGTTTATTTAATCGTATGGTAGTTTTAGCATATCATATCACTCCGTGTGTTGTCCGGATTTGTTGTGAAGAATACAGCACTACTCCATCTCCTCTTGCGGATGTTGTAAACGACAACGAGGTGGTTAGACGACCTGGTGGAGGTCGCTGTGAGTTTTTGGATGAGGGTGGCATGTAACCGCTATGATATCTAAGGCGGAGGCCTTTGTTGAGCAGTGGACATCCTGTGGCTGGTATGATGATTTAGATTCTTCAACCAGGTGGTGACGTCAGGCGTAAAGGTGAAAAGATTCTCTTGAGAGCCAGAGTACGATAATAAAGGACATAATTGTGATTAATGGTCCTTGTGAAGAGTAAAGCTGTGTTATACTTGTGTCTAAACCCTTTTTTTCTACGAGCAGCCTTAATATGATTCGACCACGGAAATAATCATTACCAACAGAAAGACGTCATGGCTGGAGATAGGCCTTGTCTATACATTTATTTAATGACAGATTGTGACGTCGGCTCGTAAACTGACAGTCGCGACTTTCATAAAATTATCTGTGTCGTGGGGAACTTGCAGTGTTCCATTTAGCTTGACAATTACTGGCCATAAAATATAAAGATAAAAATATATTTTATTCATGTCAAACCATTTACAGGCACTTAGCAATAGACTTTTGTTACCGCATTCTAAGATGTAGATTTCCTATGGAGAAGAACGGGCAGTTAGTTAATCTTTTTAAATCATAATGTTAAAATATTTGTTGACTATATTGTTTACTTATCGTTATAGTTATATACAGTTAGTCACGGTTGGTGCAGTGGCTTTCACAGTCTACTGCTGCGCACCGGGTCGCGGGTTCGATTCCCGCATGGAACAAATATTTGTATGATCTGCAGGTAGTTGTTCCGGGTTTGGGTGTATTAGTGTGTGGAATTTACTGTAAATGCACCCACGACTGAAGAGAAAACGTTTATAAAAAGATAGTGTTTTTTTTCTGACGGCTTCGATAGGTGATAGAGTAGTGCTATATTCTTAATGCCAACACTACACGGATAACACAATACACATTTACGAGCCTAAAATAACAAAACTACAACAATTTCCTTTTTCAGAATCAGAATTGGTATATGAAAATTCAATTTTCTCTCCAATGAACGGCTCATAAAAGATTCTAAATATAAATCAATTTTGTGAGTTTTTGTTGCATCTGTGTGCATACGCAATCAAACCACAGCCAGTTAAATAAATAAAATTGGAAAACAAATGCAAGTTTTAAAATATTTCAATGAAAATATTTGTGCTTGGATTGAGGATAACGGAAAAGTTGCGTCAAAATGGCGTCTAAAATCGACAACAATAATCAACTGAGCCTATCTCTACTCACTGCTGGAGATTAGCTTCTTGCCCAGCGTGGTGATTAAAGGCAATCCTGCTACTTTAGGGGAGGCCTTTTTTTATTGTGGAAATTGTTCATTACCCTTTTTCTCTCTTTTTTAAATTTTTTATTGGTGCCCAGTGGAAATTCTTCATGAATTTCCTTCGCCTCGGGAAAGGGCGAAAGGGTATGCCGGACTCCTACCGGCTAAAACCACTGGAGCGGTCATCTTCGGCACCTAAGGGAGGCTCCAGGTCCTCGTATGATCACACTAGAGCTGCCCACTGGTGCCACAACTACAGGCACATCTCGGAGGGGGTGACTGTAAAGCGGTCACCCCCCCAGGGGGAGTGTAAAGGATCCCCCAAAGCGTCCCACGGCAGCACATGCGTGCTACCTTCTTCTCTTGGGTTGCTCGGTGTGGGCACGCAGATTCCCCAATCTACGCACCCGCGAACCCAGAGGTCCCTCGACTGCGAAACTGCTAATGATAATATGATCTGATCATTTCTGGTGTAGTCGCCGGAAAAAATACGCCAGCGCCACAGGTATTATAAAAGACGACTAAAAGAGTGAATGAGAAATGTGTATGGGTATCAGCATCCCGTTGTGCGATTATACACAGCATACTGATATCACTAGTATGTTTGCCAAGCGTGGTGATTATAGCAGTATGCCATCACCGATCCCTTTTTTGGAGATCTGACAAATAATACGTTATATACAAATAATATAAGAGGATGCAGTTTTAGCCTTACGTTTCCTTAATTACATGAGATCATAGCCTTTATTAAATCTAGACGAACATAATCAATACTATTATTCCAATATACACACAGCCGGCGTCTACTGCTGAAAATTTGCAATAATCACTACAATGACCCAGCCCAGGGAAACTATCATAATCACCACACTTGGCAGGTGGATTAGTGATAGCAGTATGTTGTTATAGCACACGGAGGATGCTGCTGCCCATCCTCCTGATAGCTACTCTTATTCGCCTTTTCTGACACCTATGGTGGCTAATCCTATGCCGGAAACGACGCGGAACTAAATATTATTTTGATTTCTGTTTAGATATTCTGGCCTTATACAGCTGGAATGCGTTTCTGAATTTATAATCTGACTTCCTAACCTAACCCTATCTTACTCTTATGTAAAAACTCAGTTTAATCAGTAGTCTCATATTTTTCTGCCCAGGAAAACGTCTTTAGTCGGTAAGTATGGAAAAGGAATTGAGACTCATGACACCAATTTTAGCGTATTACAATTTAAAACTAAAACATGCAAACGAATTATCTGGATCCACTCAATGTCAACAAAGAAAGGGAAAGCCAGTACCACGCGACGGCTAGAAAATTACGACATTATCCAGATCAATGTTTCGATTGCTACATGACGTCAATAGCATACTTTGATGGATTACGATGTTTGTTAGGGATCTACATAACAGCTAACCGCTTGCAGTGTCAATTAAAATAATTCATAAGCTGATTCCGGCGACTATGTACTCTCATATTAAATACTAGCTGTGACCCGCGGTTTTACCCGCGTTTAATTTAAAAGAAATTTAGAGTACTTCGACATAGACACTTGACATAGAATATATATATTGGATTTCAAGGGTTTTTTTTGGTGGAACCCTAATGATTTTCCAAACATAAAAGTAGCCCAAGTTATTCCTTATAACATCAGCTATCTGCTAGTGAAAGTCCCGTCAAAATCGGTCCAGCCGTTTCGGAGATCACCCGAAACAAACGGACAGACAGACAAAAAATTAAAATATGTTTTTTTGTTATATGTACCGTAGTATCGTATACACTTACATATGCATTTACTAAAAAGATGTTATTTTGACATTACAAACAGACACTTAATTTTTTTTTATTTTTATATGGAAAGACGCACGTTATAGTAATTGAAATCATCCAATCTGGAATTATTCCTAATGCTCGCCAGTTTCATTCCGATAGATGAATCTGATAAACTCCTAATCTAAAAATGTCTTAACATGTGTGGAGCATAATTAAATCACACATTGCACATGCACATTGCTCGTAGAACTGATGGCCGCTGGGCAGCGTGGGACGACCTCCAACGAGGTGGACAGACGACCGAGTGAAGGTCGCTGGGAGTCGTTGGATGAGAGCGGCATTTGACCGCTCGTATAAAATCTAAGGGGGAGGCTTTAGTTCAGCAGTAGACGTCCTGGGGCTGATATGATGATAATGATAATTAAATCGATTGCAATTCCAGGCTTTCTAAATTAATAATGTGGTTTCAGAGAGGTATTTTGGCTGTAAAAGGCCAGCGTAACTGTTAACCCACGACTCCACATTCTGGTGACATAGATATTATTTGGTAAGGGCTGTCACATTTATAATCTAGGGCAACCTTATTTGCTGTCGGTTCACCCAAAATCGGCTTATCCCTTAGACGACCTTCACTTCCGTCTGTCTACTTAAAAACCTGCGTCGAAAACTTTTGTTTAAGTAACTACAGTGTAATCTCGTTAATATCACTATCTACTATATTTATATACGCGATTGTTTACGCAGAAAAAATTAGCGGTGCTTTTGTCCCGAGCTGCTATATCATTGAGTGCTGGAAAACGAGACACAATTAAAAATCTATTGTGTCTACCCGGCTGCCGGCAATTGACGAGAGGCTATTCTACCGGCCACAAATGTACCAAATATCCTGATTTTCTTTTAACTGAACTGTCCAATGCTAATTCAGCATTTATTTATTTATTTTCTCACCACAATCATGAAAAAGTTGTAGTATTATAAAAAATTATTGAGGGAGACTGGTGCCTGGATTTCAGGTCACCAGGCCTTCCACCCTAGAAGTCCAATTATACTCTTTCACAAACGGTATCAAGCGAGATTTTTCATTTTCTTGTTCTTCATGTATCTGATTCTATCAAGTAGTTTCCTCTTGTTAAAGTTCTCTTGATGAATACTCTTCAATACGTTGATATAACTTTATCAGGCCCCGATATTGGTTGATTTTGTGCTTTACTATCCAGTTATCATCTTGCATCCCATGAATGCGCACTTTCACTGCAGACAAAATCTTGATATAACAAAAAACTCGCTGTTCTAGTATTATATTATGATATATGATAAAATTTGTATATTATGGCTTTGATACTGGGTGTATATTGAAGATTAATAAATTAATAATTAAATAATTCTGTTCAATGATTTATTCAGTAATTAGGTCGTATAACTTTTATATGTCATATTGAAACAATGGAGTGCATTTCGTTACATGACAACCTCTGAAAATAAATTCCAAAAGAAACTTATGGCCTTATTGTTTTTCTATTCTTTTTTCATACATTCTTAACAAATCAGATTTTTCAAATTATTTACAATTGCTCTTTATACTTTGCAGCTATACAGTACAAACAACACAGATGTAATTAGTTTTCGGAGAAGCCACAAGTGCAGTTTTTGCAACACACGTCCTTACTGACAGAATACTAAGGTATTCCTTACCCCTTATTCCTTATAATCTTTTGTAATAAATGAGTTTCTCTTAAGTACAAGAATAATAGATGACGAAATGGTCTCATAAATATGGTTCACAGGCATGGTAAGACAATAGTAGTAGCAGATCCTGCACGCTTATGAGCCACGTAAGTTTGACAAAATATTTGCTACAGAGGTCGTATAAATAACCACCGGACCACTTTTGGCACGAATGCTTGGCGAGATGTTTTAGTATCACGTTTTATGTACCACATCTATGAACCACATCTCTAGACATAAATTATTGATAAATTATTAATCCTCTAAATACAAACAAGATATTGCAACACAAAAATAGATCATATCTACCAACATTCCGACTTAAAATACACTCTTCTAGCCCTTTAGTTATGTATATGAAATGGCTCGCATTGAAGCCATTAAATAAGTCATTTTTTTATCTTTCGTTTTTTTAAAAATAAAATGTATCCATTGTTACTTCTAATACCTCCAAGAATATGTTTACAAAGTTTCATGATGATCGGTTAAGTAGTTTTCACGTGAAAGCGGAACAAACAAACTTACATTCACATTGATAATATTAATAGGGATTACCAAAGACATTTATAATGTATTACCAAATGACATTACAGAATAAAATGAAACCAATAAACATATTTACTAGTAAATTTAAACGTTTTTTGTTCACTGAATGCTACACAATAAAGGATTTTTCAGACGACAAGTTATTAATAAATAAAACATAAAATATTGCAGTCCTAGATATATATATAATACACTGGTTCGGCTTTTTACAGAAGGAGTTCATCGTATAGAGTCTTCCATGAGTCGTCCTTTTCCATAAAGCCCGCCAGTTTCGCGTTGAAGTCCCCCATGACAACGATAAAGTGGGTTCTAGAAATATCCTTATACATAGTCTCCGCCTCGCCGTCGGAGTGTGCCGAGGTCGGAGCGTATACCTGAATGACCTTCAACGAATAACGTTTAGTTATTCTGAGTTTATGGTACGCTACCCTAGTCGACACACTCTCAATCTTCACCACGTTGTTCACGAAGGACTTGTGGACAATAAACCCGACAAACCCAACACCCCTGGGACTGTTGCTCGCCTTCACGGAAAAAAAGCAAGTTGCCAAATTTGAGGTTTATCGTGTCCTGTCCCGCTCTACGGACTTCAGACCATCCCACGATATCCCACCACTATCTGCTCAATTCTTCTTCAAGTTCCGCGATCTCCTCATCAGTTTGAAGTGTACACGTGTTATATGTTGCCAGGTCCAGGCGTCGTTGGTTGTGGTAGCTGGGTCCTTGCCGGGAATTAACTTTAGCACCTCTGCCCCACCGTCACCATGTCCGCTATCGTAATCTGGAATAGCCGGGCTGCCGGTTACTAGGGTTCTGGGTTTGTGTTGTGTATTAATTTTGGGAGGTTTTTCCATAGTCGCCTCGCTTGGCATGTGGGTTGGCGATCGTAGTTTGGTTGTAAATGTACTCGAAGGACGCTGCTACCCATCTATCGGCTATTCCCATAGTCGCTTTTTACGATACCCAAGGGATGAAATGGATACATTAAGACATCATCATCTTGGCGGCAAGTTTGGTGCAGTGGCTGATACAGTCAGCTGCTGCGCGCTGGGTCGTGGGTTCGATTCCCGCACGAAACAAATATTTGTACGATCTGCAGGTAGTTGTTCCGGGTCTGGGTGTATTGTGTTTGGAATTTGTGCCTGTAAACGCACCCACGATACAGGAGAAATCCTAGTGTGGGGCAACGTTTTAAAAAAGAAAGAAAAAAAAAGAAACTCCTAAACTCCCCAAATATTTGTTACGTGCGGGAATCGATCCATCTTCACTGTTACTTTTACGCTTAGCTACTCCACCATCTGTGTCGTCGTTGCATAGATTACACACTTCACTTAACAGCTTAATAACAGACCATCTGACCTTGCGTTGCAGTAATTAGCGTTATCTACGTCTAAGCATACGCTTAGCTTATAAGGTCTTTTTCATTGAAATGATAGACACCGCTTTCATTGAAATCTGCACATATAATTCAGTTAATTGCAGCATTCAATGCCTTTTGATCTCAAGTATTGATCCTACTAATTATTACATAAGAATAGCTTTAGATTAGTCTTCTTTTTTTTTGGGACAAGCCCGCCACATATTCCCAACCACTGCAACTCCTGTAAGCCAGGATCTACAATGGCGACCACCGAAAAGAACACCGATCAATGAAGCTCGGTGTGTCCCAGAGAAATGAATAACTGTCTTGGAACCCGCACCGAAATTAATCAGAAAAGAAAAAGGAGGAGTAGGAAAGAATATACGTTCCACTTCCCTCCGTAGCAAGCAGGAGACAGAGAAAAACGATAGGCCATAATAGGCACAATCAATGGGAGTTTACAACAGGGTTAAGCCCAGTTGCCAAGCACCACGGGTACAATTTTTTTATTTACGGGTCGTATGTTGTGAGCTATTGTGACTGATTCCAATAGTAGGTATGGCAAAAACACTTGAACGCACGGAAATTCGTCCTAGTCGCAACAAGGTCTGTATAGTAAACAACCCCGGATGTAACTTGCATGCTGTCAAACATAATGTTGCGTTCATCTTGCCAAAGAATACACTCCCACAGGATATGATGTGTAGACTGTTCATATTCACAGTCCGGTGTTGAACATTTGCAGAATGGTAAGGTAACAAGCTTGAAGCTAGATTAGTCTGTTCACTCAAATTATAGCTTTAACTATCAGCAATTGAATCCATTCTCATGAGAGATAGGGTAACTGTTAAAGTAACGAAAGGTTTCCCACAAGGAAGAATCCTATCTCCATTATTAAGTCCCGTAGTTGGACCCTTTATGAATAGAACTTAACAAGTGCCCGTTTTGCATAGTAGGATATGCAGATGACATTCTGCCCTAAATGATGGTATTGCGAATATTCGGTACTTCCAATAGTACAGTAGCTTACCATCATCATATCAGCCGAAGGACTTCCACTACTTAACAAAGACCTTTGTTCCACAATTATTTCCACAGTGGCCAGTTACATGCCGCACATTGGAGGTCATCTCGCACTACGATTTCTGATGCGTGCTGTCTACTCAACAACCTTCCTGCCTCAACGACAATCAGTTCAACGAGCAATGTGCCCCGCCCATTGCGAGTTCAGCTTACAAATTCCTTGAGCTATGTCGACAATTCTAGTTTTATAGATCTCTTCATTTCTGATTCGATCGCGTGGAGAAATACCAAGCATAGCTCTTCCCACTACAGTAGTTATCGGAGCCGAAAATGCGAATAACCCCGCACTGGACGAGTCCATTTTACTATGCATATTTTATAGACGTCAACATTTGTTGCATTTATGCCTCCTGCTTTCATAGGATTATCAACATTGTCAAACCTTAGATAAGTATGCAAGTTTCAACTAAAAACTACCGTTCAGAGGTAGGTGAAAGTTTCCTCACAAGATTCCAGGTTGCATTAGAAAAAACTGAAATTTTCAATCATTTGAGGTGTATTGTTTGAACGTTAATACGATTAATGCTCAGTCACCTTGTATTTCTATTGTTTGTTAGCAATAAGAAACCAACATATGGAAAACAAAGGGACATTGTGATTTATTAGTTAAAATAATTTATTATTTATTACTGCAGTTGACTACAAACATTTTGTATAGTGCATAATGATTAATAAATTTATATCACTAAAAATGATAGGTGTTGGTTAAACATTTTAAACTTTGTAATCAAATTATGTACCTGTTATTTTCTTCTGTAGTTTAGAATTCAAGTGGTATTTCTGTGACCGACAGACAGACGGATACATGAACATAATAAAATAATAACAGTTCACCTGTATGGAAATTGATCTTTTTATGAAACTATACGTTACTTTCATGTAAAATCCTCCAATATTGCCCACTTTATGTCGCAATGATAAAACTATGTAAAATAAGAATAAAATTCTATCTATTTATATTAATAATAATTCTTAAACATTCGCGAAATAAATTGATGATTTTAAGATAATATCGGGTCTATCGGCGCACAGACTAACCTCGAAGTTTCGATCAAGTTGCATTGACCGTGGTCACGAGTAGACTGATTATCATTAATGTATCCTAAAATTATTATATAATCACCATTTATTAAAAACTTAAAGTTTAAGAGATTGGATAAGTTTAGTGACAATATGCTCAAAATTACTCGTGTCCAATTTTCAAGCCATTTAACACTTAAAACACTGACATTTGAAGTCAACATAAAACAGTAGGCAAAGATATGAAATGCATAAAAAGATACATGAAATAAATTCGGTATGTGTTGCAGATATGTGGGCAAATGTCAGTATACATATTTTTGAAATACCACTCAGGACTGTCACTGTCAAAATACCAGATCAAATTTTCTAAGTGGGTATATAAAATTTCCATAAGGTTATCTCAACATTTTTAGTGGCGGGCAAATAAACAAATGAACAAATATTTTAAGTGAGCAGATAATTTATCTTGCCTCGAAGATTGCAACTGTTGAAAACTGAATATTGTGGATATCTGAAAAACTTGTTATCATGTACACGCACGCACACATTTGCCCGTAAACATCCAATGTTGAACATGGGCCAATGTTCACTTAGTGGATATTGTCATAATCACCATCCTTTGCCAAGCGTGTTTGTGATTGGGAGGATGCTAAAAAGAAAGAAAAATATGTAGGTATCTTGGTCCCACAAAACAAATAAGATACTTAACAATAACTATTAGAAGATACAACAGATATTAGAAGAATAACGTTAAAAAATAAAGAAATGATTGCTGTATGAATTCAATAATTGACCCTATCTCAGCACATGCTACAACACTGACCTCTTGATATCAAAACTTAGTCGCCTTTTACAACACCCATGGACAGAGTAGGGGTTGGCTTTTCTTTGCCAGGAACCACACGGAAACTTTTGGAGCTTATATCTCGCGAAATATTCCCGTCTGGAATAGTAACTTAAGAAGTTTAAGTGCATTTTACGGACCGGAGGGCCAATTCTCGTAATTTAAAAATGTTTTGAATATAGTTCCGATCTAGTCTCAGTGTAGTAATTGTCACAAATGTTACCTCCTAAGCTAACAATTTTTTTTTTCTAAATTGAGATTATACTGAAATCCGACTAAACCATAAGAGTAGCAGAATGTAGATCATACAAATATTTGTTTCGTAAGTGGATCGAACCCACTACACGTAGCGTAGTGAGCCAGTCGCTTAGCCACTGCGCCAACCATGCCGTTCGTATGAAAAGATTCCCTAAATTGTTAGTTTTGTAATTTAATTACACAATTATGTCGCAGTTCACCTGGAAAACCAGCCATGTGAATTTCCATTAGAATCGATGAAAAAGTTATAAGGCTGAAGCATATTACAGATAGGGTTGCCATATGGTCGGGATTCATATAGATTGTCCCAATATTTCATATAATGGCCAGAATCCCAACAAAATACAAACATTAAAGTACCACGCGCATTACCGATCACTTCAATCCGACTGAACTGAACGCCACTTTAGTGTATTTGTTGTAATTGGCACCAAAAACAAAGTAAGCACGGCACAGAGTCGCAGCAGAATATTCGTAAGAAGAAAGTTTACAACAGAGTTCACAAATCACAGTACAGTAGCAGAAGAGTATACTTCTAGTATGGAATAAGAATGATAACGAAAGTGGCAGGGATTAAGGAAGCATACGATATCGGAGCGAACGACATGCACTGTCTCTGCGTTTCTCATGTTGGGGTCGGATTCTAGTCTAACCAGATGCGACTGAATATCGAAACAACTTTTTTTTTTTTTAAACGTTGCCCCACACCACGATTTCCCCTGTGTCGTGGGTGCGTTTACAGACATACATTTCACACACAATACACCCAGACCCGGAACAACTACCTGCAGATCATACAAATATTTGTTCCGTGCGGGAATCGGACCCGCGACCCGGAGCGCAGCAGTCGACTATATCAGCCACTGCACCAACCGTGTCGTCATGGAGCAACTATCATCAAGATCAGACTTGACTTTAATATTTTAGGCAGCTTTTTGGTGAAATAAATCTATTATTATTATTAGATTCAATAGCCTAGATACCGGGTAATATCGAAATTCTTAGGTTAGACTAGCTTTTGACAGACTATTTGGCTTCGGACGACCCGTACCGACTGTTGTTGATGTTTATATGACCACCGGATCAATGGCTTAACGTGCTCTCCGAGACACGAAGGGGTCTCGATGTCGAGGAATACTCACCCACCTGTGGACTGACCGTGGCAAGCATTATTTAACCTCACAGATCTTTCAATCCACTTGATTGTCACTTCGTTACGAGCCAAGTAAAAGATCAAGCAATATGTTCTTATTTATAAGCGTTGCCATTTGTAGTTTATGAACTTTATACTCTGCTTACCAAAAGGAATATAAGCTTTACATGAAAAATAAAGGAACTTTCAAAACAGTCATTCTGCGTGACCCGAAAACTTCAAGGCTTAACGTAACTAAATTAATTACGAAAACAAGAACAAAGACTTGAAAAAAGCCTCCCGAACATGTACAAGACCACAACATCGTGCACACAAAAACAACTTAACTGTCTTTGTTTATTTTTACATTTTATAATTTTCCGTATTGTTATCATTTTCAGGGTTCCGAACGTCTGTGGTTGCTTACCCGGTCATTTCTGGCGAAGTCAAATGAGGCCTCGTCCGAATGAAAAAATGGTGGAACCCTTAAAGGACCACTCGTGTGTCTTTCTGTCCGTCTGTCACAGCCAATTTTGCTCTGAATCTACTGGGCCGATTAAGTTGAAATTTGGTACACATACGAATTTCTGCGACGTGTAACGTAAATTAATTAATTTTGAATATGGGTCACTTTTCGGGGGCAAATTATAAAAGAATGAAGTTTTGCAAACTGTGTAAGATATAAATGAAATGGAATGACTAGTTATGAGTCTCAAATATATTTATTTTATTATTTTAAAGTGAATTGATTTAAAGTTATTTCAGTAAATAGATGAACATTCCCCCCACTTATCGCCAAAACGACTGACCCTAAAATTATAAAAATAATATGAAAACGAGTTCTTTACTTATAAATTACAGGAAAACCTATAAAAAGTCTATGGTCTTGAAACAATATGGTAAATCTTTTAATTTTGTGCCTACAAACTCACATTTGCAGTTGAAATGTGCGGGAGAAGATGTATTTCAACTACAATGTTAAGTTTGTTCTTGAGATACTAATAATAATTTATTCATCATATCACATAGGCCATTTATACGACTACTGCTGAAAAAAGGCGTCCCCCATAGGTTTTCATAACTGTGTCATCATTTTGGGGGGGTATTTGCTAATACTGACCACGCTTGGCAGGCGGGTTGGTGAGCGCAGTATGGGTACCGTTTTACGGATGCTGCTGCCCATCCCTCTGGTTTATCTAAACCAGGGAATTAAAACCAAGGGAATCTTCCCTTAGTCGCCTTTTACGACATCCATGTGAGGAGATAAAGTGGTGCTATATTCTTAATCCGAACACCACACGGACATCTACCAATATATCGCCGTGAAAACAGCAACGAATATATTTTGAACAAGCCAAATAACTTTATTAATTCTATAATCTAATCGTAATATAACGATCTATGATATTATAATATGAATCCTGCGACCACGAATGCTGCAAAGTATTCGTAACGTCAGGAAAATCAAAAATCTAAAATATACGCGATATAATCCGTTTAAAAGTCTTTTATTAAATGTGTAATAATCGCGAAAATCTAAGACATTACTATAATCTACGATAGTTTAAATATATCAATTAATTTACTAATAATTTTGAAATTAATGCCTAAATTTAAAAATCAATAAAACCGAAATCATTAGATTTGGGATTGAGGATTTGTCTGTTTTTGTGTGATTTGAACGCAAACGGATCAAGATTTTTTAATCTTCAATTATTATGTTTTTGGATGAGAATGATTATATTATTAATTTCCACCCCAAAACCACCATGAAAACCCCAAGTAATATTTTCTGAACGAGCCAAATAACTGTAAATTGTATAATCTAATCGACAGATTAATATACCGTTATCAGGAGCTATTAGATCGCCGTCCCGTACCGTGAAGGAAGTTTAGAAACGCTGCAGTGATCTGCATTCACGCCTACATAAGCGTATCGAGTTTTACGTGGAAACTCAACTCTCGATTCAGTCGTTCCGCGCGATCCAACCACCGTGCATGGCTCTACGACGCCGACAAACGACTCATGTAAAAACTATCGAGTTGCGATTCAACATTTAATAAATCATATTATAGTTTCGACTTTTTTTTAAATTATGGGACTTTAATAACGTGTGGATAATTATTGTTCGATTTTTTGTAATTTGAATTTGGATTGTGATTTATCTAGTTTCGTCGGTTTGATAGAAAAACTCGATTAAAAAGTGCGAGCGTGCG
This sequence comes from Diloba caeruleocephala, assembly GCA_947459985.1. Lineage (NCBI taxonomy): Eukaryota > Metazoa > Arthropoda > Insecta > Lepidoptera > Noctuidae > Diloba > Diloba caeruleocephala. The sequence goes on along the minus strand of OX381627.1, from coordinate 3,628,010 downwards.
AATTTTTATAGTTTTTCTGATTAAATACGAGTGAATTTATGTGAAAAGTTTTCAATGTTGATGGATTGTTCGAAAATATAAAGTGTGATGTTAATAAAGTTTTTGGTTCATTAAGAAATCGTTGAATTGATGCCAGAACTCTTATGGAACGTAAGTAAATAATTGTTGGCATTGTATTGACGTTTTTAATCGCTTTAAGAAATATGACTGCCTGTTTAGTGCCGTAATAATCGATTTATTTATAGGCATTGGGAAATGTACGTGCGTTATCTCTACAATATGTGTTGTTGTTTCGAAACTCGTTTTGCCGGGTATTGTTTTGGAAACAAGTTAATAAAATATTATTTATATTCAATGAATTAATAGACCGGAATAAATAGTATGCTGATAATACTTTGCCTTAATTAGGTACCTATTGAATGAAAAAGTTTCACAATTCTATGCAGATTGTAGGTATAAAAACATAAATCCATATTAATAAAATAGTTATAGTAGTATATATTAAATAGTAGTTGGCTTTAATCACAATTCACAGCTTTGAATTTTAACAAGTGCTTATTTACAAACAAAAATAAAACAACAATTTATATTATGGTAAATAAAATATTTATTTATATTTTTCATATTTCCTACACTTAAAATGTACGGTCTATAAAAATATAAATCAATGTTAAAAAAAATCATATTTATTTAATAGTATGTAGGTAATTGAACCAATGACTACCTCTTGATTTTTGACAACTATCGCAAAGGTTTGCTAATAGAAGACTCAATTTTGAGTTATCTCGCCTTTGTTCATGTGAAAAATATTGTCTGTGTACTTTTAACGCCATTATATGAAAATAAATATGTTTATCTAAAATACATATATATTATCTCTAACCTCTGCGCAAAGAAATTCTTTATTTTTTCACGAAAAATTTATATTATACTCCAGTACGCACAAAACATTAATTTAAAAAATTACGACAATATTTGTTTTTGTAAACACTAAATTGTTATTTTTCTTTCAAGTGAAAATAATATTTTACTAATAAATTAATAATGTTTAAAAAACTAGCTGGAAGTCTGTTAGTTTGATAATAAATAAAATTATGTTACCTATTTTCAGTGACTTATAGTATTTTTTATCCTAACACTTCGATTTTGTATTGTTTTTTTTATATATTTATCGTATTAACTACATTAAGACAGCAGGAAATAATACTTAATCTCTTAATTCTCAATTAGCAGCGTTATGAAATTTGTTGGATAAAAATCCACTTTAATATATCTCCTTACACAACATTTTAAGCCAAATTAAAAGTGCTTGATTATTATAAAGTAATTGAAAATGAAATATTAATCGATATATATATTTCCGCGTGGTGTCCGGAATAAGAATAAAGCGGCACTCCATCTCCTCCCGTGAATGTCGTAAAAGGTGACTAAGGGAATCTAAACTAGGGGCAGCAGCGTCCCTTCTGTGAAATGGGTTACCATTTAAGGGACAGAAAGCGCCTATTAAAAAAAAAATATGCGGTGGAAATACATCATGTACTTCCTCCGCCCCGGGTAAGGGCGAAGGGGTATGCGACTCCTACCGCCTAAAACCACCGGAGTGATCATCTTCGACACCGTGGGGCGGCTCCAGGAAATGGAAAAATCTCCATCTAGAGCCACCCATTGGTGCCACGCCTTTAGGCACATCTTGGAGGGGATGACTGTAAAGCGGTCACCCCCTCTAGCGGAGGGAAGGCGACTGTAAAAAGGTCACCCCCCAGGCACTTCTCGGGGTGGATCCCCCCAAGCCTCGCTTTGCGCTGTGCTGCGCACACGGCGGCACGTAACCACGTGCGCGCCACCGTCTTCCCGGGGGTCACTGGGTGTGAGCACGCAGACTCCCCAATCTGCGCACCATGTAGTGACGGCAGGGGGTTCAGGCGTGTTGGACTTGGGAGCCGGGATGGTTGTTGCCCCGGCGCCGTCTCGTCCTTCTCCGTGCGGGATCAGCCCTCTCCCGATCCCGCTCTGCAGTCTCCTTCTGGAGCATGGTACTCTCACAGAAGGAGAGCTCGAGTCCTACCTAGCTCATTGGGAGGCCCATTGTTTAGCAGTAGAGGTTCATGGGCATCAATGTGTGTTGATACTGATATATTTCGCACGTGGATAATATCGCATCGGAAATGCGTCAGTCAGAATTAACGAAAGAAAATATCACAAATGAATATCGACACGCCTTCGGTTCGGTCACGCGATAAACACAGCCATCCAAAACCTGCATAACGCTGAAGGAATTTTCAGAGTCGGTTTCGTATTATACGAGATTACTCCCACGTAAGTAAACCATCCACGTCACACTCTCTAATAATATTTGTATTAAAAAAATACACATTTCAAAAAATCCGCCTCACCGACGTCGCGGATGCCCATCGCTTTGCTTTCCTGTTCCAGTTAGTACTTTTCCCTCCCGTCTCTTGATCGCCCCGGCCCGTGCCAAGCCTGTAGTTTTAAATGTCCCTAATAAATTTTAAATAATACCGATCCAGCTGTCCCCAAAACATTAGCTTGTTATCTTGTTTGCAACGCTCTAAGCCGAGGTCCGTGTCCCGCAGGGGGCGCCCTTAGCCCAAGATGCTTAGTTTTTAATATAAATTTAAATCGTGTCAGGAGGCCTCTTTTGGCTTCGCCAGAAACGACCGGTTTAGCAACCATATTTCCAAGATATGTAACCGAGAAGCACAATTTTTTTTTTTAAGAAATGTATTCCATTTGATGTCCGGTGCCTGATGTCTGTATTTTTGGGATACAGAAGTGGTCGTCAGATATTAGTTTTAAAGTACTTACATTATGTTTTGCGTGTGGTGTGTTATGTACAGATTATGCACCAGTCCATCCTCCTTTGGATATCGTAAAAGGTGACTAAGAGACTCTTAGCCAGAGGGATGGGCAGCAGTGTCCCGTTTGTGGAACAGCAGCTATTCTGCGCTCACCAACCCACCTGCCAAGCGTGGCGAGTCAGTACTCACTTATACATTCGGGAAGAATTTGTGCTGGCAAAGGACGACACGGAATCTAACCGGTAGTTGTGACAATATTTGGGAGAGGCTTTGTTCAGCAGTGGACGTTCTATGGCCAGTGCAAATTCTTGTGTGTTGAGGCCAGTATAATCTCATTATTTGTCGGGCACAGCCATCACAGACACGTTTAAAAAAAACAAAAATCTTCATGAAGCTTTATTTTAGCAACGCCATGCTCCAGTTTGATAAATATTCGGTTTTAGAATATAACGACTTAAATTATGAATATTATGCTCAGGCATTTGATACAGTAAAACTAATTGATATTTAAAAGAGAATATAAAATACTTAGATAAAAACTAAAAATAATTGACGAAAAAACTTGTCGCATATCTATTCGTATTTTTTTATGGCGGCTATATTTCACCTTATTTGTCGCGGTATGGTATTGGTAGATTATTTAATCTCGTATTTTTGTTGTAAAAGTGATCATTAGCATTACAAATATTTAGTGCTCATTATAAATATTTGAGAAATTTTGCTAATGAGCTATTAGCTTTTGCTCTCTCAATCATTTTAATAAAACTAAACATATTTTTGCAGCCTACTAGGCTGGGCTACTTAAGTATCTCAGTTTTCAACTTCTTCTATTATCTCTTCGGTTAGTTGTGCATTTGGCTTTTTCTGTTTTTCTGTGAAGAACTGAAGCGTATATTTATTCCTGATCCTTCTGTTCTGATTATTTGCGTTGCGGGTTCCAATATACATATGTAACCACAAAGGTAGATATTTTTTTCGACCAACTCTTATTTTAGTAAGCTGATGATGTCCATGGAACGGCTACTATATTGAAGCAACAGAGGGCATTTCACTATATGATAACCTTTGACAAGAAATGGCAAATTAAATTTAATCTTCTTTATGGCTCGGTCATTTTTTATTGCTTTACGTGCCTTTCTTCTCGTCTTACGAATCGGTTCTGTACAATGCGTTTTTCCAATTTATATTTTCATATAAAATATAAAATATATTTATTATAAATTTAATTTCATATAAAATAAGGTCCTAAATAAAGATATAATTTACACATAACAGTTTCAGCACTTCTGTATATATTGATAAAAACGCTGCGTTGCAATACAATAGGTACTAGTAATGTCCTAGGTTTTCGCGATTATTACACATTATAATAAAACCAGTTTAAACGGATTAGATCGCGTATATTATAGATTTTTGTTTTTCCTGACGTTTCGAATGCTTTGCAGCATTCGTGGTCGCAGGATGACAAAGGTGACAAGTGTCGTTACAGATTTTAAAAAGTTATTTTATTTTTATCTACCGTTTATTTCTAATGAACAAATATTTCTATGCACGCAGTAAGCACACGGTATCATGATATCTCTATAGTGTGATATGTTAATTGGACCTTATTATTTTAACAGCAGCTTACCAAACTTGTGGTATCTGCCAACCATCTTCTATATTAAAATTAGGATGTTTTATAGTTTCATTAGCCTCACGAAACATTTTCGCTACACATCGGTTTTCTTTCGCGTGGTCTTGTGGTTGCTCGAAACCAAGAAAATGGTTGAGTTTGTATAAGACGACGGAAAAAAACAAAAATCTTATACGCGATATAATATACGCGATGTAATCCGTTTAAAAGTGTTTTATTATAATTAATAAACTTATCGATAAGAATAATGTAACTGGTTGACAATATACTTCCAATTTCAATTTGACGGCACGGTTGGTACAGTGGCTGATACAGTCTGCTGCTGTATTTGTATGATCTGCAGGTAGTTGTTCCGGGTCTGGGTGTATTGTGTGTGGAATTTGTGTTTGTAAACGCACCCACGACACAGGAGAAATCCTAGTGTGGGGCAATGTTTAAAAAAAAATTGGCTCCGTCGATGTATCGATGATTTTGCCAAGACAATTCTCTTTTATACGGGTTGGTTTGAAATGGTTTGAATAGTGAACTGAATAAATTGACACTCGGATAATGTCACGAATTTTCAAGAGTTCGATCTTGACTCGACGACTTGACGAAGTAGTAGAGTATTAAAACAAAACTTTTTTTTACATTCATTTCGGCCGAATGAAGTCCACTGCTGGACATAGGTCCCCTAAAGATCACTATAATGACCGATATGGGTGCGTTGTGGGCACATTGCGGGTTTTTGCCATAATCGCCACGCTTGGCAGGCGGGTTGGCGATCGCAGTTGAGTTCTTAATATACTCGAAGGATGCTGCTGCCCATCCTTCGGCTAATGCCTTAGTCGACTTCTACGACACCCAGGGGACGAGATGGGTTGGTGGTATTCTGAGCTGGCATCACACAGCAATGAATTTGTAAAGTAGTAGAGTATTTACAGCAAAACTTTTATTTACACAATTCCTCGCAATTCCACAGCACCTACCTACAGACACGTCATTTAGTTTTCAGGGAAGCCACATGTGCAGAAAAGAACTAACGTCATTTATGTCCCTGTCAGCGGCGCAGTTTTTGATCTTATAATAGTGGTTTTTGAGAACCGATTTAACGTATGATTAAAATTCCCATCTTAGAGATGACGTTATAATAGATTACCTACTTTTTGATCTGTTGGTTAGTGGCGTAGTGTAGTGTTGTGTTTGAGGTGCTCACAGCCAGTTGCACTCGGTAAATGATGGATGAGGGTAACCAACGTTCGGCGCGGTCAGACTATGGATGGGTGACCTCATACTGGTATCTAATCTAATGCCTTTGTTCAGCAGTGGACGTCTTGTGGCTGATATGATGATGGCACTTGACAAATAACAAATATGACATATGAAATAGTGATGCCCTAATGTGTTACTGGTACGGTTATAGTTTATTTAACTCTATTACATAATCAGCCCATTACTGTCTCACTGCTGGGCATGGGCCTTTTCTCACTATAAGACGGGTTAGGCTTTAATCCACCACCTAGTGCCAGTTGGCGGACTACACACACCATTGAGAACATTTTGGAGCCCCATCAGGTGCGCATGTCTTCTCACGATGTTTTCCTTCACCGTTAATGCAAGTGATAGTAAAAACTTTAATCCACACGTAAATCCAAAAATCTGATGTGCAGGCCGAGCTTGAACTCAGTTCCTCCTGCATGGAAGGCAAGCGTCAAACCTATTACAATTCTTTTTTTTTGTAACTTTTCCCCACACTAGGATTTCTGCCATGTCGTGGGTACGTTTACAGACATGAATTCCACATACAATACACCGAGACCCGGAACAACTATCTGCAGATCATACAAATATTTGTTCCGTGCGGGAATCGAACCCACGACCCGGTGCGCAGCAGCCGACTGTATCAGCCACTGCACCAACCGTGCCGTCAATCAATTAAGTATTCGTTTTTGCTTAGGTTACATATATTGTATTTGTATGCATCTCGCTTCATGGGTTATAATTCTCTGTAAGACAGAACTCGGGTTTTTATTAGTCTTTCGCGGGGACATGGGTCCAACACGCAGGGGCCCTTTAGAGAATTTTAATCTATATATCTATACAAATAAATAAAATTGAAGTGTCTGTTTGTAATGTCAAAATAACAGCTTTCTACTAAATGCATATGAAAGTATGTACGTAACATATAACAAAAACACTATTTTTAAATTTTTTGTCTGTCTGTCTGTCTGTTTGTTCCGGGTAATCTCGGAAACGGCTGGACCGATTTTTACGGGACCTTTACTGGCAGATAGCTGATGTTATAAGGAATAACATAGGCTACTTTCATTTTAGAAAAATACTTAGGGTTCCGCGTAAAAAAATAAAACCCTTGAAATCCAATATATATATTCTATGTCAAGTGTATATATCGAAGTACTCTAAATTTCTTTTAAATTAAACGCAGGTGTGCCGTGTGGTGCCGGCTCAGAATACCACCACCCCATCTCCTCCCATGGGTGTCGTAAAAGTCGACTAAGGGATAAGCCGGAGGATGGGCAGCAGCGTCCTTCGATTTCATTAACAACTCAACTGCGATCGCCAACCCGTCTGCCAAGCGTGGCGATTATGGCAAAACCCCCCAATGATCCCACAACACACCCATATCGGTCGTTGTCGTGATCTTTGGGGGAGGCTTGTGTCCAGCAGTGGACTTCATTCGGCCGAAAATGATGATGAAACGCAGGTGAAACCGCGGGTCCCAGCTAGTCTAAAATATAATGGGACACTGGGGAACCGGAGAGACTCCATGACGTGTGGTGTAGGACTATGCATTAGATGGAAACTTTACTACTTAAATTTACGTTGCTACGGCTATTTGTTCCTGATAATTATCGGCGAAACAGAAAACAAAACTTGTTTTCGGTTCCAACATCGCGTATTTACGGTAGCTAGATCACGATGACGGTAGCACGCATGTGGTCACGCGCTGCCGTGGGACGCTTTGGGGGATCCTTTACAATCCCCCTGGGGGGGTGACCGCTTTACAGTCACCCTCTCCGAGATGTGCCAATAGGCGTGGCACCAGTGGGTGGCTCTAGTGTGATCATACGAGGACCTGGAGCCTCCCTTACGTGCCGAAGATGACCGCTCCAGTGGTTTTAGCCGGTAGGAGTCCGGCATACCCCTTCGTCCTTCCCCGGGGCGAAGGAAGTTCATGATACTGGGCAGCAATAAAAAAAAAAAAAAAAAAAAAAAAAGATCACGATCCCCATACCGCGAACACTCGCTGCTTTTCTTGACTCCAGCAGAGCTATTCTGTAAGAACTCACTTCAGAATCCGCAGTGAAAAGTAGTCAAAACAATATAAAATTAAAGATTTTACTAAGGATAAAGAAGTGAGTTTGCTATTGAAGCCGACTAATTTTATAATCCATAGTGAAAAGTAGTAAAATCAATACGAAATTAGAGATTTCACCGCGGATTCACAAGTGAGTTTGCTGGTGAGTTCTCACAGAATAGCCTCGCAGGTCGAAGTGTGATATGTTTACAGATGAATGGAAGGTGATCTAGAAAGAATGTCTGGAATATTGTGGGAAGATCCCACATTATTAGAGATTGTTTAATTTCTTGTGATTTCATAGTTTTATATTGATGTCTTACGTGTAATTTATATCTTTAATTTCCTTTAATTTTTCCGTGTTACTAAATAAATTAAATGTTGACGTCTATTGAAATGGATTGAAAACTGTGATTAAATTTATTAAATATATCCATCAACACGAAATTTCTATTTTACATAAAACTCAGTTCAGTTCATTAGTTTCTGACATCTAATAAATTAATCTATACTAATGTAATAAAATAGATGCGTCTGTCTGTGATTTCAAAATAAATGCCTTAAGTTGAGTGAAAACTGCTATTTCTACGATGCCTAATAACAAATGACTATTTTTAGAATTACCGTCTGTCTGTCTGAAAGTTTGTCTCGAAAAGGCTCCGACGGATGTCTTAGGGCTTAACACAAAAAATTGAAGTTAAGTTTTCATATATGTTCCATTTCGATATCTCGTATGGTTCAGATGTGTATATAAACATAATCTACGGTTAGTGAAACGGGTGGCTAATATAAGCTTTTTTAGTTGCTTTAGTTGCATGACGTTCGTAAATTACGTACTTTATATGCATAAAGCACTAACTACAGTCGATAAATTTGGGCAAAGAACCTCATGTTTCTTCTAAAACGTGCTTTAATATCAGAACGATTATTTTCGATTACTTTAATGTATCGATAACTTTTTACTCTGTTTAGATGACTCCTGGGAACATCTCTATTTGACCATACACAACAATTAAATTATACCGTGTGGTGCCGGCTCAGAATGCCACCACCCCATTTCCTCCCATGGGTGTCGTAAAAGTCGACTAAGGGATTAGCTGGAGGATGGGCAGCAGCGTCCTTCGAGTACATTAACAACTCAACTGCGATCGCCAACCCGCCTGCCAAGCGTGGCGATTATGGCAAAACCCCCCAATGTGCTCACAACACATCCATATCGGTGGTTGTGGTGATCTTTGGGGGAGGCCTGTGTCCAGCAGTGGACTTCATTCGGCCGAAATGATACGGAACTTGCAAACGTCAAATCGTACTTTGAACTATTATAAATGTGGAAGGTTGAATGTTTGAAGCTACTTCACGGTCCATCAGCTGAAGGTTTTCTAATTAAATTGGGCATAGAGTTAGATTACGGCACGGTTAGTGCAGTGGCTGATACAGTCGACTGCTGCGCTCCGGGTCGTGGGTTCGATTCCCGCACGGAACAAATATTTGTATGATCTGCAGGTAGTTGTTCCGGGTCTGGGTGTATTGTATGTGGAATTCATGTCTGTAAATGCACCCACGACACAGGAGAAATCCTAGTGTGGGGCAACGTTTTATTTTAAAAAAAATGAAAAAAAAAGATTATGTAGTGGAATAGGATATATGATACGTTTTTATTAACGGTTTAAATATTTGTTCAAACGTTTACATACGTACATTGTCTTAAAATCATGTATTGAATTCGCGAAAGTTTAAGAACTAGCTAACATATAATACTAATGGTACAGTTACCTGTTACCCACGAAAAAATTACGTGCTGGTATATTAGTCGGCTACAGTTTGACAAGTTAGCTGGGGAAACCGGATGCGAGGAATTTTCCTAACATATTCATATTTTTTACAAACGGAAAATAGAAATTGTTAGGATTTTTTAAATTAAGAGTTTAAATAGTAATTAAAATGGATACCTAGTATTTAAATTCGCTGCCTCCGCATAATTACTTTGAAAAGTCAGGTATTTTGCTAGGAAATCACAATTTTGTATCGGGTAACCCTAATTATTGCAGTATATCCTGGCCATTGTCTATAAAGACCATTATGTTCAACAGTGGACATTCACAGGCTCAGATTATTTGGAAATTACGTTAAAGTACCTACGACCACAGCTCAATACAGAAATCATTTCAACATCAATTTAATGAACCCCGAAATAGACTTGAAACTTATTCGAAAAGGTCTAGCTTCAATTTAAAAAGTATTAATCCTTTTTGGCGAACTACTTGGTTCAGTCTGTAGGATTTATTAATCTGATTTATGAGTAAGCCGCTTACGTCTACAGTAAGGCCAGCCGGTTCCACGTGGGTGTTATATGGACGGAATAGTCGACGCAGTGGCTAAGCGATTGGATTTCTTTTTTTCTTTTTTAAACTTTGCACCACACTAGGATTTCTCCTGTCGTGGGTGCGTTAACAGACATGAATTCCACGTACAATACACCCAATAAAAACTATAGGTATTATGAAAAATATGTATAAAGTTCTATAAAACATATGCAAAGATTGGGTCCTTTTTTGGCCTCGTACAGCACTATTATAATCATATATATTGTAGTTTGTTAAGTTTTCACTGTCATTTGTACGAGTCCAAAATAAAACAATTTCATTATTTCTTTCACAAACAGCCATACAACAACAAAAGAAACTGTTCAGGAATTGAAGCCTCGCTTCGTAGTGCTGAATGGACGGCACGGTTGGTGCAGTGGCTGATACAGTCGGCTACTGCACTCCGGGCCGTGGGTTGGATTCCGACTTCCGCACGGAACCAATATTTGTATGATTTGCAAGTAGTTGTACCGGGTCAGGATATTTGTGCCTGTGCAGTTTATGTCTGTAAACTGAACCCAAGAGAAATCCAAGTGAGGCTTCGGGGGGATCTTTATAATACCCCTAAGGTGTGCCTCTTTACAGTCACTTCCTCTCCACTAAAGGGGTGACCGCTTTTTAGTCACCCCCTCCGAGAAGTGTTTAAAAGCGTGGCACCAATAGGCAGCTCCGATGCTTTCGTTCTCGAGACCGTAAAATCCCTCTTCGGTGCCAACGATGACCGCCTGGGTGGCTTTAGCCAGTGAGAGTCCGGCACTCCCCTTCGTCCTTTTCCAAGGTGGAGAAAGTTGATTAGGGATCTCCACGAAAGAGAAAACCTCGAGGGGACCTCGTTTAAAAAAGAAGGATACACCGGCGCAATTGTTATCTCATAGACCACCGAGCTCATTTATGGTATAAAACTGAACTTTAAAACTTTAAAACAGAAACCATTTGTCTCGGCAATTAAATTCCGGCTTCATCAAAACTTACTGATGCATGAAAGTGTTTCTTGAAAACTATCTCCTCGATAAAGATTATTCATTTATGAAATATTTGTATGCCATTAAAACAAAATTACAAAAAGCTTACAAATTTTGTTTATGAATGTTAATTAATTGACTGGTTGCTAAAATGAATACTAATAGAATAATTCATATCAAACCTTGGGCTTAACAGAAACAATGTAAACTTTAGATTGTAAATTAAAATTTGATTATAAGGGTTAGTTGCGTGTACTGATAAATCTACACTAGTATTTTTAATTCCATGTACAATTTTATACTAACGATTCGCCCGGCTTTTCGCAACGACTTTTGTGGTTCTTCCACGCGTTTATTTAACTTGCCTTGTTGGTATGGGTAAAATACTGCAACAGAATTTTAATGCATAGACGTTTAGTTTGGATGATAATGCTGGTTTAGCTAAGTGACGTCATTCTAAATTCAATATGGCAGACTCACAAAGATGGCGGATCAGTTGCTTTTATGCACCCCTATGATATGAGTATCAAATGAAAGGATTTGCTGAGAAGAATACTAAATTAATAAATAAAAGCTTGTTTATTTAAAGTATTTTTTTTTGTATTGACGTTATTCATTAGTTTGGCGCAATTTATAACAGTAAGGAACTGCGCGCGCATACCGTGATGCAATCCGTCAATATGAAGTTGCCTGTCACAGATAATTAAAATACAAATTTATTTTACTGACTAATACCTAATTGATTTTGAATTTGAATTAGTTAAATCGTTTAAATTACAACAATATGTTTTTAACTGTAAAGACATGAATTATATACTTTTACTTTCATTATAATACGGTATTTTTATTAGGAGATTTGTGTTCTGTCAAAGCCTCGACTGGGACTGTACTGCAGTCCTACCTATCTCACCCGCCATAACTATGTGCCAGTGAAATTTCTGGAACAAAAGGCAAACGAAAACAACATTTAAAATTCAACCAGCGTGTTACGGCCAGTTGCAGTTAGTTGCTCGATTTTTCTTTTCACTACTAAAGTCAAACGTGTAAATGACTCTTTAGGAGTATTCACGGCTATTGGCTTATTTTTATAGCACCTGGTCACTGGATTGGCAAGTCATTCGCCTGGTGGTAAGCGTACCCACGCCACGGGAGAAATACTAAAGGGGCAACGTTAAAAATGTGACGAAAAAGGCCTTTCCATAGCAACATTATCTATTCGAATGTGTGTGTGTGATAGTAAATACACTCTGCTTATCTATCTGATAGTAAAAGTCCCGTCAAAATCGGTCCAGCCGTTTCGGAGATGAACTGGAATAGACAGACAGACAAAATAAATCAAAATAGTATTTTTTGTTATAGGTACCGAATATACTTTCATATGTATTTAGTAAAAAGCTGTTATTTTGACATTACAAACAGACACTTCAATTTTATTTATTTGTATAGACTAGCGGTAGTTAACCTACTTTATGTAGGTATACATAAACTAGGTTTTTATTATGTGTTATTCCTTCGAATAGAAAATATTCATTATTTTCAACTCAGATGGAAAGCCGATCATAGCCAGTTGCATTCACTGGTCGCTAAACTATCGGCGAGGTTAAGCAACGCTTGGCGCGGGCAGTTTATTGATGGGTGACCGCATAGTGGTATTGGAACTGAGCGTCACCGTGCTTCGTAAATAATCGGTCCCGATTGTTGTCATGAGACATCAGTCGCTAAGCCGAGTTGGAGGTCTTTGGGTGACTTGAACATATCTGATACATGGTTGACCAATATAACACGAAAAGAAAGAAGAAGAACTCGAATGGAGACAATTGTTTGAAGATCGAATAAAGTATAAACAGCCAAGTTGTGAAAATAGAACTAATCCAACCATGTCCCTTCTTCCATTGGACTTCCAGACTGCAGGGTGCGTAGATTGTGGAATCTGCGTGCCCACACCGAGCGACCCAAGAGAAGACGGTAGCACGCATGTGGTCACGCACTGCCGTGAACGCTTTGGGGGATCTTTTACAATCGCGGCTCTGGTGTGATCATACGAGGACCTGGAGCCTCCCTTAGGTGCCGAAGATGACCGCTCCAGTGGTTTTAGCCGGTAGGAGTCCGGCATACCCCTTCGCCCTTCCCCGGGGTGAAGGAAGTTCATGAAGAATTTCCACTGGGCAGCAATAAATAAAAAATAGGTCACTATCTGCAGTGGTCGATATCCCGATATGTACTCAGCGCGTCTCTTCAACCTTCAATAAACCTTCAATATGCGCACAGGAAATGAGTGAAACCTCTTGACAGCGACTGTTTTCCCTGCTACCCGTTAACCTTTAAGAATCTAATACCCCTTCGCCCTTCCCCGGGGCGAAGGAAGTTCATGAAGAACTTCCACTGGGCACCAATAAATCAAAAAAGGTCACTATCTGCAGTGGTCGATATCCCGATATGTACTCAGCGCGTCTCTTCAACCTTCAATAAACCTTCAATATTCGCACAGGAAATGAGTGAAAACTCTTGCCAGCGACTGTTTTCCCTGCTACCCGTTAACCTTTAAGAATCTAAGGTAAGATTAATAAGCATCTTCTGGGGCACTCGTTCCATCTTAGACTTTATTCATCGGTTTCTATCTGGATCGAAGTTATAAGATGACACATTCGTTAAAAAGAAAATATAGAACAAACAAACAACGTTTAAATATAAGTATAAAGTTTTTTCATGGATCCTATATATACTATATTAAAAAGTTATAATACTCGTACATGTAAATCTGTTAAATAACTTTTTATAAATAAAACGAATATTAAAAGTACTCGTGATTATCTCTCAATATAGCCATTTAATCAACATTGTAGTAAATTTTCAGTATAAAATAGTATGGTTGGTGCAGTGGTTGATACAGTCGACTGCTGCGCTCCGGGCATGGGTTCGATTCCCGCACAGAACAAATATTTGTACGATCTGCAGGTAGTTGTTCCGGGTCTGGGTGTATTGTGTGTGAAATTCATGTCTGTAACCCACGACACAGGAGAAATCTTAGTGTGGGGCAACGTTTTTTTAAAGAAAAAGGAAAAAGAAAGAAGGCAAAGTAAAAAAAAAATTAAAAAATATCCAATAAAAATTACAAATTGAAATTGCAACTTTGTAACCAGCATCTGTGGTCAGAGGTTTACGGACTCGCTTCGTGTGTCCACCAATGTGTTTTTCAATGTTTTACGGCACGTTTGGTGCAGTGACTGATACAGTCGGCTGCTGCGTTGCGAATCGTGGGTTTGATTCTAGCACGGATCAAATATTTGTATGATCTGCAGGTAGTTGTTCCGGGTCTGGGTGTATCGTGTATCTTAGTGTGACGCAGTTAAAAAAAAAACAATGTTGTCTTTTTGTTGCACTCATAGCAGTTTTTATTTTATACAGCCAATGATATTATATATATGTTACATGCGCGCCAAAAGTAAGAATCAAAACTCCCCCAATTGTGGCACCTTGCAATCAGTTCGGCCAAGACAGGACAACGAGCACACACTGTCACAATCTGTATTGTTTTATTAATTAAGTAATAACAATGCCGTCGTGCGTATAGAAAATGCATAAACTATCGAGCAAAAATAAATAAATGACAAGGGATCTCATACCACAAATGAGTAATAAATTATATAAAATATTTTAATAAAAATACTATTCAAATTATCTATAGGATAACATTCTCGAACAAAACATAGGTTAAGCAAAGAAAAGAGACAACACATATATTCTATCACAGGTGCGACGAAGACATCGAGTAGGCGTGTTGTCATTTTAGATAGCTATCTCTTTTCTCTACTCTCGTAGTTTTTGTATCTTCTTTCTTGCAGCATAGGTGTGTAGTTTTATACCTACGTACAGCGAGACTAAGTTTTGCGCGCCATTTAATATGGACGTAACACATCTATGGTATAATATCATTGTATACAGCCCATTGACGAAACAAGCAAGTCGTTCAGCTGGTGGTAAGCGTCATGACTACCATAACAATTGAAATGTTACCCAGGACTAGCCCTGGGGCACCACAGTGCTACACCAAATCGACAATCGAATACACGATTGCACAGTTGTCGATTTACGGCCGATATTACTAATCAATCTGATCCAAAATCTTCAGATATAAGATTATGAAATTCTTCCGTTGTGTTACGATCACATTTAACACAAAAAACAGACAACAACAATAAATATTTATTTCAAAAAGTGCGGTACAGTGTTACAAAAATAGAATTTTACTATTTAGGGATTGATCATCAAGCTAACAAATTCAGATTCAGATCTGGCGTCCTAGCTAGGTTACATAGTAACCTGTGTTAAGGTCCGCCAGCCCTTAGTTCCCACAAAAGGAATAAAAAATAATGGAGACTGCAGTAGGACAGTGAGGAGCAAGCTGTGTTTACTATCTTATTATACTAAATATGTGTAGTATGTTATGAGTGTTTAGGGAAGTGTGGGTGTTGTGAGCCTGTGAAGGAGTGATGTGTTTGCATGTGTGAATGGGGGGAAAAAGGTTGAGTTTGGATGCCGAGTGATTAAATAAGTCACTGTGATAGTGCTGTAAGTAAATATCCGTAATCCGAAATCCCATGATTTTCGATTAGATCGATTATTAATTTCCGCCGTTATTCAATTGTTTTTCAGTAATTATTTCTAATCGCTAGACTATGTACATACTCCTTTAGTCTATGTAGGTTGCCTAGCATTATTTAGGCATATAAGAGTCAGTGTTTAAAACAAATGGCGTAAAGCATTACCGTCTTGAGGATAAGATAGACTTATCCGCTTCTGAGCCGCATCCGCCATTCGTTTGGATTTAATGACGTTTATCAAGATTGTATCCATGTTTATAGTCGCAGGATTAGGGTTTAGCTAAAAGCGCAAACATACGGGATGATAGTTGAGACTGGCCCGCTTTTGGTTGGAAAACAATATATGGGAAAAATACTAATCATGTAGCGATAGCACCTATAAGCTGTGTTCGGGAGATAGTGAGATAACGCTTTGTAATAGACCAGCGAAAATACAGGGTGTCCAGTAACCGTAAAGTAAAAAGTAGTACAAAATTTTCCGAAATATCGAAAAATCTCTACCTTGACACAGATTTTTAAGCATCTCGTAATGAAAAATTCCTTTTCTAGTTTTTTTTTACCTCAAATTATTTGTGAATGGTTTCTATACTCATTGATAAATATAAATATACTGTAGATTTTCCAGTAATAAATAAAAAAAAATTAAAAAAATTAGTCTTCATTCTATTAAAAACTAAAATGTTTTCAAGAAATACAATTTTATTTTTAATTTTCATAGTACAATTTTCTTATCAAAAATTTTGTACTACTGTAAATCCGTAAGATTTTGCTGAACATATATTGTGTTTTTTTGGTAGGTATTGACCCAAGCTCTCACCCCCTGCAGTATGTCGTATATATCTTTACTGGACATCCTGTATAAACATGACGATTGGAAACTTTAGTAATTTGAATCATACTTATACATTGCTTGTTAGGTAGATTTTTGTTTGCCGAGGGGTGGAACCTGGTCGATCGGATCGAGCAAGTACTCTGTCTGCCGGCAGAAGTGTCGGCTATGTTGGCAGGGCACGAAAACTGGAAAGCAGTGAGAGCGTTATACTTCAGAAGGAGACAGCTGAGTGGGCCAATTCCAATCGAATAAGGAGGTAGGCGTCAGGTTAACAACCGCCGTAGCGCCATAGTTCCTATACGATATATGAACCCCTGCCGTCGCTATCGATGATAAAGGTTCAGCCTTTGTCCATTGCGCTGGCCTAGTGCAGGTTGGTGAACTACACACACATTGAGACAATTTTGGAGCCTTTTCAGGTATGCAGGTATCCTCGAGATGATTTCCTTCACTATTAATGAAAGTGATAATCAAATTCTGATCCGCACATGACTCTAAAGAAGTCTGAAAGGAATCGAATGATCTGAAATCGCCAACATGCAGAGTTGCCCAAAGCGTGTTGATCAATGCCTGTCCATTCTCTCTATGTGAAGAGGCATTTGCCCTATAGTGGGTTAGTTACAGGCTGATATTATTATTGTTGACGATATCGATCTAAATGTTCTTCAGTATAATAAAATGGTGAGTAAATTTATTTATCCCGAAAAATCTTTACATAGAACTAATAACTAAAAAATACGTTGAATTCCACGGTATAACGGATGCCTTTGAGTTTCAATTCAGAGAAATTATATCCCTTTATAACATAGTAATAGTTCGAAATATGAACTGCAAAGAGTGTTCGTGGAATATTATGAAACTGAAATTTCAATTTCAACCATCCACGCGGCATTTAGGGAACTAATTTTATTGCTTTCATTCATTTGTTTTATTACGTCATTCACTGTGTCTATCTCTTCCAATGCGTTGTAACGGAGGATGTTTTGAGTCTTTGGATGTCGTCGGCATTTAACCGGTCACCGTGGAAATATATGGGGGAGGCCTTTGTTCAGCAGTGGACGTCCTTCGGTTGATATAATGATGATGATGATATCTTACATAATGACTACAAGGTCGCAAATTCAAATGATTTTGAAATAGATTTAAAGTATTACACTATATGATACGAAATTAAATTCCAAAAGTTGCTTAAGAAGGTATTCTGCTCATAAGGAACCTTCACTTTCAAATATTTAATATTTTAGAAATGTATTTACCAACGGCCGAAATTAATAATCGATCTAATCAAAAATCTTGGAATTCAGAATACGGATATATCTATTTTTTATGTCAAATGTGATCGTAACATAACAACGGATGAAATTCAAATCTTAAATATGAAGATTTTGGATTAGATCCATTATTAATTTCGGCCCTATATTGATACCAACATCATTCTAGAGATGTTCTACATATCCTTCACACAGCATGCTTAATATCTTGGTCAGCTCTCTCAACGCCGGTTCAAATATTTCAATACACGAAACTATATAACTGATTTTTAACTATATAACTATTTAATCATCATTTCAGCCGAAAATCGTCCACTGCTGGACATAGACCTCCCCCAAAGGTCATCACAAGGACCGGTTGGTTCTGTGGTGTGTGTTCATTGGGAGGTTTTGCCATAATCAACACGCTTAGTAGGCGGCGATCGCAGTTGAGTTGTAAATGTACTCGAAGGTCGCTGCTGCCCATCCTCCGGATAATCCCATAGTCGCCTTTTACTACACCCACGGGATGATTTGGGGTGATGGTATTCTTAGCCGGAACCACATGGACTGTTTAATAGTCAGTACGAAACAAAAGTCCAAATAAATACACAATACGATCATAATTTACATAGTACTATGAGTATTGTGCGCATCATAAAGATTTTCTTTAACTGCCTTTTCGAAGAACCGTGTGGTGCCCGGATTAAGAATATAGCACCACTCCATCCCCTCCCGTGGATGTCGTAAAAGGCGACTAGAGGACTCGAAACGAGAGTGATCTGTAGCAGCGTTCCTTCTGGGGAACAGCAGCTATACAGGGATCACCAATCCACATGCCAAGCGCGTTGATTATTGACAAGTTCCCCCCAAAACGACGCTGTTGTGAAAATCTGTGGAGGAGGCATTTGTTCAGCAGTAGATATCCTTCGACTAATATGGTGATGATAATGATTAAGGGAGATATGACGTACCGACAAAAACACCTTTGAGAAATAATATATATGATCAGATGAAAAAAGAACATACTTTATAAAATCTCAAGTAAAGCTAAAAACTCATGGAGCTGAGAATTATTCCATGTGTGTGTTTTTTATTATAACGCAATAAAACCGTGCGGGCACGCCCCTACTATGACCTCGTATATTTCAAATCCAAATGATCGTTTAACACTCAAATATCTCTCGCAAAAAATCTTCAATGCTCTCTAAAGTAATGGCCGTTTTATAGCGTTCTAATTTTCCAGATCGGTGTACGAAATTGAGAGAGTTTTTATTTTCAAACATCTTATTTGCATCGAATCAGTATTAGTAGTATCACCCCATCTCCACCCGTGGGTGTCGTAAAAGTCGACTAAGGGATTGGTCGGAGGATGGGCAGCAGCGTCCTTTGAGTACACAAACAACTCAAGTGCGATCGCCAATCCGTCTTCCAAGCGTGGCGATTATGGCAAAACCCCCCAACGCGCCCACAACACACCCATATCGGTCGTTGTGGTGATCTTTGGGGGAGGCCTGTGTCCAGCAGTGGACTTCATTCGGCCGAAATGATGAGTATTATCAGTTTATTGAATCAAAGTCAATGAGAACATTCAGATCCTCGGTGCGATCCCTAGATTACCATGCAATTTGTAACGGATGTAATCGAATCATATATAAGTTATTGAAGTAAAATATAAATGTATTTATAACGTTTAGGCTGTGAGAGAATGAGATAAGACACGTTTATATATAGTTTCCCTATTCCTATTGTCGATCAATCGCTCTCACTCTCTCTGTTTACCACCTCCATAGTGTATTCATCTCATTCTCTTACAAATTGTTCACTCCATCAAACTGAAAGAACGCTATACGATAGCTAAGTGGGAAAACGACAGTGAACATCACGCGGTCGCCTGTCATTTTGTCAAGATACGACTGAGACAATCTGTTACCTGCTATGCCAGGCCTGCTGTATTCATATAGTGTGCCAGAATTGACAGCAATTCAACGTACCATCGAAGCTAGAACGTAATTATACTTGTTTTGCAGCACTAGAGATAGCTAGCTCGAAGCTTTTTTGACCCCAGAAGAGCAAAGGGTTGAAGATAAAGTTAGTAAGTAGGTTAAACTAATTGCGCTATAAACTCACGCACTATAGCCCATTTATCTCTGGCCCAAGAGACCTGTCTGAATGTATATATATATATATATATATATATATATATATATATACGTATGTGCAAGATTCTATACAGGCTGAACTTTTGGTAATACAACAATAGGTACTATACATTCTAAAATGAGAGTTTCAGCTGAATAGTAAACAATAGCTTTTTAACGATTTTTTGTAGTTTGCTTTCGTTCTGCATGAGTTTAAATTTAATATTAACTTTATTTTAAATCGGGGAAGTGATATAAAAGTTTCCATTGTAATCAATTCATAAGATTTCGAGAAAATTCTGGAAAATTCTAATGCACTAGAAGATAAATAAAAATTCAAAGGGTTTGCATCAAGATGTGACAAATTCTGCTACAGTGTACGGCCCAATGGAGAGCTAAGCGGGTATGATAGTAGGTTATATCAGTAATGAAATATATTTTAAACGATCCACTTAAACTGGAGTTGCTTAGTATGCTGATTAAGTTCCAAGAACGTTTTCTGATTTTTTTTTTCCTACATAATTAACTCAGCCGAATAAACATCACTCAAGATATTCCAAGATGTCTTTCCCCTAACAACGCGTACCTATTCCTAAAATATATCGAATCTTCTGTACTTGATTATCTATCTAAACGAGATACAAAATCAAAAAGTTATTACGTGGAGATTCACAGTATTTTTTTCGTTTTACGTCTTTGATCAAGGATCAGAAAAATAATGAATTGCCTCATTGAATCTAGCGTGTGATCAAAGTGCATCCTGTATATGGCGATTACAACCAACAGCCGACAGGTTAATTTCCTGCAAAAGACCTAAACATGTTATCAGCAAAGAATATCTAAACGTCTTTTGCAACTTTTATAAGCAATGTAATCATGTTACTGGCATATAAAGCATGGCTAATGTATACCTACTGAATTGTAATTGAAGTGTCGTAAGAAGTTTTATACAGACACATTTTCTTGGGCTGATCGTTTATACCAGCTGTTGTTTTTTTTTGTAGATAATTAAAGTGTGGAATCTACCTAGTATAGTATTATATATTATCTGTGGTGGAGTAGAAGGAGATAAACGCGTAATCGAAAATGTCTTGTCGACTTGTCATATCTCGCATGTTTACAGAATCAACTAATTGAATTTTTATATTAGTTATAGGTTTCATGAGTGACATCCATGTTAATGCAGCTACATACATGTATCACCATATCGGCCATACAACATCCACTAGTGAACATAGGCCTCCCCCATAGATTTCCACAGCAGTGTTATCATATGGAGGGGAACTTGCCAGTACTCACCACGCTTGGCAGGCGGGTTAGTGAGTGCAGTATGGCTACTGTTCCCAAGAAAGGATGCTGCTACCCATCCCTCTGGCGTAGCGTCCCTTAGTCACCATTTAAGATATCTATGGGAGGAGATGGAGTGGTGCTATATTCTAAATCCGGACACCACACGGATCGATCCCTTTTTTCACCGCGGTGGATATCAGTTATGGAGTCCCTGCACCTCAAGGAAGAGCTGAGGGGTATAATTTTTACCGGCTATAACCACCTGGACAGTAATCTTCGGCACCAATGGGGGGCTCCAGGTTCTTGAGAACTTACGCACTGGAGCCGCCCCTTGGAGCAATGCCTTACTATTAGGCAAATTTTAAAGGAGTGACTGTAAAGCGGTCACCTTCTCTAGCGGAGGGAAGGTGATTGTAAAGAGGCTGCCTCCAAAGCTTATCTCAGAGGGATTGTAAAGGATCCCTCAGAAGCCTCGCCGTGCGCTATGAACGATCACCATTTTAGTCATCCCTCCGAGATGTGCCTAAAGGCGTGGCGCCAATGGTCAGCTCTAGAGATAGATGCGAGTCAAGTTCCTGGTTTGGATTAGCCAGTAGAAGCCGGTCTGACCTCTGCCCAGTATAATCGACGTTAAAAATTTATTTAGTCGAGTGCTTGTCTATTCCATGTAAACAGCCATTATAATGGCTGCTGTCATTAAAATGAATGACTAAAACTTTTAGTAATATGTCGACAATTCTGGAGACAAATTAGTTCAAATTCCAGTTGTGAAAAGAGTGAATACCGTAACGCGTATCTCTATTATGTTGTTTCGGGTGTCACTGAAAATCAGCGCTGTGGCGCTGCTCTGTGCATGTACTACAGTGGTATGCTAAGCAATTGCCATTATGCACGGATATGACGCATGACTTCCCATTTTTTTCTATTCATTTGGCTAATTGCACTATGCTATGGTGAATAAAAGGTGATAAACATTTTTTTTATTCCGCTATTGAAGCGTACTAGAAACGTATAAAAATTTCAAAAGTAGGCACTAAGTTGCTGGAACCAAAAACCAAACTCACTGATAAGATAGGTCTATCAATCCAAATCAAATGTCTCCTCAATCGAACAGGCTACTTTGAACCCGTATTCTGACTGACAATACCGCGCTTAAACACAACTACTCTCCCCATTCATACCGCCCTAGTTGCCTACTGATTCATAATCCGGAAAAATGCCTTACAGAATTTGCCAAGTAACGCATGAAATCGAAAAGGTTGAATCAGTTAAATTGGGGGGCGCCAGAGGACCTCCATAATTAGTTTATTGGGGAAAGGATAATGACGGATGCTTATTATTACATTGCAACTTGAAGAATTAGGGAAAGCGCTTCAGGTTGTAATGGATTCAGTTAGGTGGGTCAGGTATTGTGATTAAGTTATCAGTTACTTTTGGGATATAGGAAGTGGGCTTCGATATTGGTTTAAAATTACCTACATTTTGTTTTACGTTTGGTATCCGGATTAAGAATATAGCAGCACTCCATCCAAGAAAGCTCAAGGACACTCTATGATGAGCTATATGAGCTATGGAGAAAGCTATGCTTGGTATTCTTCTACGAGATCGAATCAGGATTGAAGAGATCCGTAGAAGAACTTAAGTTGCCATGTCGGCTGAAAGAATTAGTTAGCTAAAATAACAATGGGCGTGGCACATTGCTCGCAGAACTAATGAACATTTGAGCCAAAGGGTTCACGAGTGGAGTCTGCGCACCGGAAAGTGCAGCATGACCTCCAATGAGATGGACTGATGACCTATAGGCGTAGCATGAACACCGAAGACAACGGTCTTGTCGACGGAAGAGTAGACAAAAATAACATTTGAATGTAGACAGTGGCAATAATTCTACCATTCCGAGCATGGCGATCTCAAGAATGAACGGAAAGAGTAGTTTCTACTCTTCCTTAGACAAAAGTTCATCGTCGAGCATGACCAACGTATTTTATCTATCTTTGACTTTTAGGGATAGAGATACTTCTTCTCAAATAGTCTACATCCCAAGAGACGTAGACATGAGTTTCTTCGTATCTATATCGTAAGATTTTGCGTTGCGTTAAAGGATTACGGGAACTTAGTTGACACAAAATAGTAAATACGCAATGCCGGGGTCCTGCCGCAACCATTTAATCAGTTTTTATGCTGAAAAGAACTCGAGGATGGCGGCGAGGACTCTGTGCGGGAGCTCACTGGGCCCTCGACTTGCCGAAGAATGAATTCCTCGAACTTTTTAAAGTTAGCAAGGAAATGGTCTTCAAAAGTCTCAACTGCACTCTGCCTTAGACAGATAGCGGCGGAACTTTTTTGCTAATAAGATGTGATATTACGTAGTAAGTAGGCTAGGTAGTAAGTAATATGAGTTAGTTTTTTTTGTTGCCATTAAGTTGCCATTCACTTCACAAGAATCTTAATAAAAACTGCAAAATTTCTATGGTCTAATGAAATTTTTAATTTGACTTTAAGCGTTTTGTTTTTGTATTAAGTTCTGTTTAAAAAGTGTAGCAACTTGATTGTTCGGCGTATTTGTTTGGTAAGGAAACGCGAATATTGGTTAGTATTGAATGGAATTTCTACGTCACTAGCGGCAATCCGTTGCTATGGAAAGGATTTTCCATGTCTATGTCTACAAATACACCCAAGTCTTCATGTCGGCTCATGCTCGGCTCGCAAGAGATATCGACGCGTAGAGAGCGCGTAGTCTATCTTCGGAAGAGAAGACTTTGTAATGGTCATGCTACGCATACTGGTGAAGGTCGCTGGGAACCATTGCCAACAATAGAGCCAACCGGTCATTATGGAAATCAATGGAAAGGCCTTTGTTTAGTAGTGGACGAAGTTTGGCTGATATGATGATGACATTGTAGCTACTCGATTCTATAGTTTTATATAATCTGTGTGGTTAGTTTACACTAAGAACAGCTCATTTTATGTCTCCTAAATCAGCAACTAAAAGTAACTATCGCTCATCGACACGACAACGTTGCTCAGAGCCTTGTATGCAAAATTTATTTTGATTTCGCAAATTAAAATGAGGTGACAACTAAATAAGAAAATCAACAGGTGTAGAGAAAGGTAAACATTGCTTTCCGAATCCAAAAATGGACCCTATCTCAGCACATGCTACAACACAAAGTGTTGCAACGCTGATTTTCTGATAATGAATCAAGTCAGTAACGGCGTAGCAGAAGGGTGGGCCTACGCGGCGTTGTCATATAAGTGAGCGACGTCAATACAAAAGCACGAAGGTCGCTCTGCGCTCCAAGTTGTATATACCAGGTCGTTAACATTGAAGACTAGTTTGTGATAATTGGTTATATATATATATTAGGTATATGAGGGCACGGTTGGTGCAGTGGCTGATACAGTCGGCTGCTGCGCTCCGGGTCGTGGGTTCGATTCTCGCACGGAACAAATATTTGTATGATCTGCAGGTAGTTGTTCCGGGTCTGGGTGTATTGTATGTGGAATTCATGTCTGTAAACGCACGCACGACACAGGAGAAATCGTAGTGTGGGGCAACGTTTAAAAAAAAAACATACTTTCATTTTTCTGGTGATATATACTTTCAGTTATATTTTATTATTTATTTCATGCATCAAGGTCCATAAAAATACAGTATAAGACTTATAACTAACATAGACCTTGCCGTATGGTGCCGGCTACGAATAGCACCAACCCATCTCATCCCGTGGGTGTCGTAAAAGCCGACTAAGGGATTAGACGGAGGATGGGCAGCAGCGTCCTTCGAATACATTAACAACTCAACTGCGATCGCTAACCCGCCTGCCAAGCGTGGCGATTATGGCAAAACCCCCCAATGAGCACACAATACACCGACGTCGGTCGTTGAGGTCCCCTCAAAGGGGAGGCCCATGTCCAGCAGTGGACTTTATTGGGCCGAAATGATGATGAATTAACATTAAATACTATAAATAGACAGTAAAATATAAACACAAATTCAAACGATGAGTCAGCATAACACTACACCTCGGCCAAAATTCTTCCACCATTATGGTCGACAGATATTCGGTCGGCACTTTCACCACGAAAGAATTGAAATTCACATCGTAACGAGACCCCAATCGCTCGACCCTCAATGAGAATTTGGTCTTCACTTTGATGTACTCTTCTATATCCTCAACCTTAGTAGAGTAATGCAGCCGTGACACGTATAGTAGTATCGTAGGTGCAGCAGGACGCAACAGATGGTTCAGTCCAGTCGATGCGGTACTGCACTGGTTTGGACAAGTGGGCTTTCTCCTCTTCATTTCAACCTTGATACAGCCCTTTCAGTTATGAATGACGTCATTTGATTAGCAAATAAGACTAATCCAAAATCATTGTTATTATCATTGCGGCCGAATGAAGTCCACTGCTGGACACAGGCCTCCCCCGTAGATCACCACAACGACTGATATGAGTGTGTTGTGTTTTGCCATAATCGCCACGCTTGGCAGACGGGTTGGCGATCGCAGTTGAGCTGTTAATGGACTCGAAGGACGCTGCTGCCCATCCACCGGGTAATCCCTTAGTCGACTTTTACGACACCCACGGAAGGGGATGAGGTGGTGGTATTCTGAGCCGGCACCACACGGCTCCGGCACTACACGGCTTCGGCACCACACGGCTCCGGCAGCACACGGCTTCGGCACCACACGGCTCCGGCACTACACGGCTTCGGCACCACACGGCTCCGGCAGCACACGGCTTCGGCACCACACGGCTTCGGCACCACACGGCTCCGGCACCACACGGCTTTGTGCTTTGTTATTCGATTATCGCAATTCACTGTTCACTGTACCGGTCTTTAACATCAATATTGAGCGGCTGCTGTCAACGGGTTGATATGAACTGAAAAGACTAGCCAAACAAAGCCATGCAAAGCACCAAGTGCTTACATAAACCAGGCTCGCCCTTCGTAACTACAGAAACTAATAAACTAGTAATTGTACGCCGTGACAGCTTTACAATTAATCATAATAACTTTGCCATGATATTAATCACCGCAGAATAGACTAAAAACGAATGAAGGTTTCATATTAGGTAACTAGCCAGATTCATTCAAAACTCGTTCGTTGAGATGCATATTCAAAAGGAGGTTTTCACGTTCTTAAATGTTGTCATATTAAAGCACCAAATTAATTAACAATAATATTTATACAGCACGCCCTTTTTTGGGACAAGCCTGTCACACGCGCTCTTACATTGCAACTCCTGTCGTGTGAGTTTACATTGGTGACGATCAGAAAAAGCACCACTAGATAAAGCTCGGGGTGTTCATAAATTAAAACCTGTCTTGAAATGATAACGAGATGAGTTAGTCATTCACCTGATGGTAAGCATCACACTTGCCCATAATTTTTGTAATGCTACCCAGGACTAGTTCTGCGTTGTACCACACTGAGCGTCACTTCGAGATCAACATTTCGGCCGTCATAAAGTCCACTGCTGGACACAGGCCTCCCTCAAAGATCACCACAACGACCGACGTCGGTGTGTTGTGTGCTCGTTGGGGGGTTTTGCCATAATTGCCACGCTTAGCAGGCGGGTTGGCGATCGCAGTTGAGTTGTTAATGAATTCGAAGGACGCTGCTGCCCATCCTCCGGCTAATCCCTTGATCGCCTTTTACGACACCCACGGGATGTGATGGGTTGGTGCTATTCGCAGCCGGCACCACACGGCAGTGAAACGTGACACTTCAATTATTTATTTTTTGAAAAATACGTTGCCCCGCTCTAGAATTTCTCCTGAGTCCTGTTCAAATCAAAATTCGAATTTAGTATTGTGGTGTCGAATCGTTCATATTTTGATCATTATCATTACACATTCAATTCTGAACGCTAGTGGTTCGACACACAGCTGTCGCTCTGACAAATAGTCTGCCTGCAATATTACAATAACTTATTTTTAACTAGCTTAAATTGTGATACTTAAATTGTGATAGTTAGCAATATTTAAAAATATAAACATCACCATGAAGTGTTGAGGTTGTGAATAATAATATACCTACAATATCTATAGTACGTTTCATTCAATATCATTAACTGAACTCCGTTACTTGCTGCCGTGGAGAGGGCCTCCTAGTTGAGCTAACCGGGAAGGAACACGGAGGAAGGCACTCCGCGACAATTTCACTAGCTACAGTGCCCTTCAAACCGATACACAATAATGTCTAAGGTTTAAAAACCACTGCTTAACAGCAGAATATCTGGTACTGCATTGGTACCTACCGAGCCGGACTCTTGCAACAAGAGACCACCAGGAGAAAAACAAAAGCAATACGCGCCGCAATACAGACTTTAAAACACTATCCTACATTCCAGAAAACAAATCACTGAAGTAGCGCATGCCGAATGGTTAAAGTGGGATTGGGTTGGCCACGATGGAGGTACTTGATGGCATATGGCAAACGTGGCCAGACAGACAGCTCATTAAAGCAGTGGTCCAAAATTACCAACATCTGGAACCCAGGGAGACAGCGTCACAGCAGACCACGAAATAGACGATGACACCAATTACTTTACAAATAGAGAAAGGTCCACACTGCTACCAAAAGGTCAGGAATTAGTTCGGCGAAGCCTTTACCCAGCCATGGGATGATATTAAACAGTCACAATAATGCGCCTCAAAATCGCAGGTGAATGTAAAACTACCATTAATATTACTCGTATTCAATAATACTGCAGTTTCTTGCTGAATAACAACAGTAACTCATTTTGGAGTCGCTTAAAATATATAAAACAAACTTGACTTCATTTAAGTTCGTTAATATAGTGGGGTGGAAACAAGCTAATGTTTTATTTGTGAAGACAAACAAATAATGTTTTGAAATACATAAGTTGAACGCTTTTCCGTCGTGTTTGGCTTTGTCTAAACAAAGCCAAATGTTTAGTTAGTAACTCATGTGAATGTTAGAGTAAACTACTCTACATATTTTGTTGCGACACAAGTGGAAGTGGTGTTTTTTTTTTTTGGGGTTCATAAAAAACGGCGGAAACCTTATAAGATCACAATTGTGTCTGTCTGTTCGTCTGTCACAGCCGATTTGCTATGAACCTACTGGACCGATAAAGTTCAAATTTGATTCACATATGAATTTCTGTGACCCAAATCCATATTTGACACCGTTACACGTCCGTATATGTAACGAAAATAAATTAATTTTGAATATGAAGGTAGAGGGGAAATCAGAAAATTTCAAAAACAGTTTTGCCAAAAATCACGTGTAACATATCAAATGAAAGAGATTTTAGCGAGGGCCTTATTATATATTTCTATTATAATTAAAAAAAATACTTAAGAAAATCTTTGAACGTGAACAGATTTATTATACAATCGCTTCAACAAATCTAAATATCTATACCCCTTATCAATTAAAGAATGAAAAAAATCTCTATACCACTGGTTGAAAAAAGTAAGCTATGAAGAAACTGAAAACTTACAAAACAATACCTATCTCACACACACCGACACGCCCCCAAAAACACCGTATGGTGGTGGTGGATTTACAGTATTAAATTTGTATTGCATTACCTTTGTATCTCACTAATGGAAGGCTCTAGTACCTGTGAAACAATGTGTTTACATTAGTACAGGTATCAACGTGACACCAATTTCTGTAAGGCTCCTAAAAATTGTAAACGAGTTTTCTGATAACATTGTAAACCATTTTCAATTGTGCTAAATAAATTAAAAAAATTAACTGTGAACTGAAATACATTTACAGTTGGAATGTATAGGAGAACATGTCTTTCAACTGCAATGTTAAGTTTGTTCTTAGAATAAATTATTGATACAAGACAGTACCTACTCAGCATTTTCCCTCCACAACCGGTACCACACATACCTTTTTTGTGTCACCACTAACAAATTTGGTTAAGATTTCAAAACACGTGCTATTTAATATATTCAGCGTAGGTACGGAGCTCGCCTCCCCGAGAAGTGCCTGGGGGGGCGACCTTTTTACAGTCGCCTTCCCTCCGCTAGAGGGGGTGACCGCTTTACAGTCATCCCTTCCGAGATGTGCCTAAAGGCAATCTAGTGTGATCTTACGAGGACCTGGAGCCCCCCTTCGGTGCCGAAGATGACCGCACCAGTGGTTTTAGCCGGTAGGAGTCCGGCATACCCCTTCGCCCTTCCCCGGGGTGAAGGAAGTTCCATGTAGAACTTCCACTGGACATCAATAAAAAAAAAAAAAAGGTACGGAGCTCGCCACGCGAGTTCAACTCGCACTTGTCCGATTTTTAAACAGTAATATATTTGATAATGGACCCTGTTCACTCGAGACTTCAAGGGTTATGTGGGTGGGTTCAGTTCTGTTAGATATCTGCGTACCAGAATCAAGTCTTTATGTAACAACTGTATACGTAATGTTTCCTTAAGGAGCGCCCTCTCTATCTTACTTCTCATTACTGTTATAAAAAGTTCGTACATTTGAGGCCGCATCACGCGCGAACGGCTAAACCAATTTAGATTAAGTTTGGCAAACAGGTAGATTATAATTACAATACGATATGGGATACTTTTTATAACGCTTTGAACGTCCGAGGGTTTGAATAAGTCCATCATGGATGAAGTCATGCCTAGCTATTTTATATGACTACGTTATGTATGCATTATCATAACATTAAGCGTGCTAATGCATCAATGACACATTTGATGAAATTACTATTATATACTCGTAGTTTACTTAATCTATAATAATTCAGTCGATTAATGTACATTTCGCTGTGCCAGCTGTGGGTATGAAAAGTATTTTTTTTTATTTTAATAAAACGTTGCCCCACACTAGGATTTCTCCTGTGTCGTGGGTGCGTTTACAGACATGAATTCCACATACAATACACCCAGACCCGGAACAACTATCTGCAGATCATACAAATATTTGTTCCGTGTGGGAATCGAACCCACGACCCGGAGCGCAGCAGTCGACTGTATCAGCCACTGCACCAATTGCGGGGATGGCAAACGTCAAATCGAACTAATCGAAGTGGCTACTAACCGACAAAAAAGGACGAGGCGACGGATGCGTGCCCCACACCTATCTTTTGTTTCGACAAACTGTTTTTTCTGCGCACTGGCCCAGTTACCTATTCCAGCATAATACTTATTTCTATTCTTATATCAATGTTGTTAATTCATTATAATGTAATGGAGCTTCCTCCCACGCACGCTCAGGTTGTGGAATCAGCTCCCTTCCGAAGTTTTTCCGAGAGACTATCTACTACATGGGGCTCTTCAAAAAGGGCGTGAAAATATTTTTACAGGGTGCGAGTGACCCAGCGAGATCTGTTCGCTTACCATCAGGCAAGCAGTATGACTGTTTCCCACCTTAGTAGTATAAAATAGTATTATTTTTGATTAACTCATATTTATGCTTTTATGTACGACCCGCTGTCTTTGTATTTTTAATCATTTGTAGTATGACGGCACGGTTGGTGCAGTGGCTGATACAGTCAGCTGCTGCGCTCCGGGTCGTGGATTCGATTCCCACACGGAACAAATATTTGTATGATCTGCAGGTAGTTGTTCCGGGTCTGGGTGTATTGTATGTGGAATTATTTATTTACATTATTTATTTATATATACTTTATTGATGGTTTACAATAAAGTAACAAAAACAAGGAAAAGAAAAAAAAGAAGAAAAACAATGGACAATGTACAATGGGCGGTCTTATCGCATACAGCGATTTCTTCCAGACAAACTTTAGATGGATTTGGGAAATAAGAAACAAATAACGAGCAGTGTACATGTACAAAGTAGGGTATATTTTTAATTTTACATATATAATGATTAAAATACATACTAGTACAATAAAAATAAATAAATGCTATATACAAATAAATATTGTATGTGTATATAAATCGTAAATACGAATAATGAAGAACGAATAAGGAATAACAAGTTAATGTGACAAATAATGCTTTTTCACAAACTTTTTAAAAACAGGCAGTGATTGGGCACGTCTCAAAAGCAGTGGTAATGCATTCCACAATCGAACAGCTTGAGTGGTGAACGACTTATCAACGAAATTAGTTGAATGCATACGGGTTTTTAATGTCAAATTCTCTGATGATCTCAAGAATTTATCATGATATATTAACTACTAGCTGGGACCCGCGGTTTCACCCGCGTTTAATTTAAAAGGAATTTAGAGTACTTCGACATAGACACTTGACATATAATAAACAGGATGTCCAGTAAATAGCACGACATACTGCAGGGGGTGAGAGCTTGGGTCAATACCTACCAAAAAAACGCAATATATGTTCAGCAAAATCTTACGGATTTACAGTAGTACAAAATTTTTCCGAAATATCGAATAATCTCTACCCTGACACAGATTTTTAAGCATTTCTAGTTTTTTTTTTTTATCAAATTATTTGTGAATAGTTACTTTACTCATTGATAAGTCTTTATTCTATTAAAAACTAAAATGTTTTCAAGAAATACAATTTTTATTTAAATTTTCACAGTATAATCTGCTTATCTAAAATGTTGTACTACTGTAAATCCGTAAGATTTTGCTGAACATATATTGTGTTTTTTTGGTAGGTATTGACCCAAGCTCTCATCCCCTGCAGTATGTCGTGCTATTTACTGGACAACCTGTATTGGACACCCTGTATATATTGGATTTCAGGGGTTTTATTTTTTTGCGCGGGACCCTAATTATGTTTCTAAAATAAAAGTAGCCTAAGTTATTCCTTATAACATCAGCTATCTGCCAGTGAAAATCCCGTAGAAATCGGAAAAGGATGTCCACTGCTGAACAAAGGCCTCCCCATATATTTCCACAATTGTGTTGTAAGTTTGGAGGTAATTTGCCAATACTGGCTACGTTTGGCAGGCGGGTTGGTGAGCGCAGAATCTGCTGATCCACAGAAGGGACGCTTGTGGACGCTTCTGACGATCCTTCTAGTCCCTTGGTTGCCTTTTAGGACATTCACGAAAAGTGATAGCCGTGTGGTGCCGGCTCAGAATACCACCACTCCATCTCTTCCCGTGGGTGTCGTAAAAGTCGACTAAGGGATTAGCCGGAGGATGGGCAGCACCGTCCTTCAAGTACATTAACTACTCAACTGCGATCGCCAACCCGTCTGCCAAGCGTGGCGATTATGGCAAGACCCCCACTGAGCACACTACACACCCATATCGGTTGTTGTGGTGATCTTCGGGGGAGGCCTGTGTCCAGCAGTGGACTTCATTCGGCCGAAATGATAACGAAAAGAGATAGAGTGATGCTATATTCTTAATCCGGACACAACACGAAAAACATAGTACAGTAGCGTAGCGTGTAGTAAGGCGTGTTTAGCGTACAGTATAGTGTGTGATAAACATTATATTTTTTGAACTTTCATTGTTTATTATTTATACACATGCTAGAACAGTAGTAGAAACGTTGGTGTCATGTCTACTTTAAACACAAATTATTTGAGTTTGGCAAACAGCGCGCTAATTAGTTTTGACCCCGTGGTCACGTAGCTTTGAAACATTTATTCTGATGCTAGTGAATTTGTAACACAATATTACTCGTGTGAAGGAAGCAAAGAGGATCGGTACCAGCGTCATCTGTGTGCTTACAGCAATCACCAATCCGTCTGCCAAGCGAGGCGATTATGGTGATATACAATTACGAACGGACGTAATATTTGTTTGGTAGTTTAGGTATGTCATGCTTACTCAAGTGTCCTGTCTATGGCGGCGTCGTGTGTGGTCGCTGAGTTTCCCTACAATATGGTTGAATTGAGTGACGCTGATGCATGACATATCATGCTCGTGAAGGAATGCTGTCTGGTGGGATGCTGATTGAATCATAAAAATACCACCACCCCATCTCATCCCGTGGGTGAGGATGGGCAGCACCGTCCTTCGAGTACATTTATAACTCAACTGCGATCGCGTACTTGTCTGCCACGCCGTGGCGATTATGGCAAAATCCCTGAATGAGCACACAACACATACCCATACCGGTCGTCGTGGCAATCTTTGGGGGAGGCTTCTATCCAGCAGTGGATGGTTATCGGCCGAAATTATGATGATGGTGAGCCACATAAGTAATACCAGCCTTTAACAGTCCCACTGGAGGGCAAAGGGTTCTTCCCATAAAGAAACCAAATTCAATCACCACCCTGCTCAATGCGTGATGGTGATATCAGACTATTAGCCCCAGGTTTCCGCAGGATATTTTCCTTCACCGTTAAAGTTGGTGGTGTCTTATAATATCTAACGAATTCTTCTAAGAAATTAGAAAGTTAAAGTTACGAACGCTTTGCAGCGTTTGTGGTCGTGTGGTGGCAGGCGTAGTTACAGTTTTAAAAAATCATTTGTCCACCGTAGAAATTTAAAAAAAAATTGTTTGGATGCACGTAGTAATCACTCAAAGTCTTGTGTTTTTCAGTACAGTATGAAGTTCAGGACATTATTGTTTTAATAACATACTGGTACCACGTTTGCCGTGTGGTGCCGGCTCAGATTACCACCACCCCATCTCCTCCCGTGGGTGTCGTAAAATTCGACTAAGGGATTACCCGGAGGATGGGCAGCAGCGTCCTTCGATTACATTAACAACTCAACTGCGATCGCCAACCCGTCTGCCAAGCGTGGCGATTATGGCAAAACCCCCCAATGAGCCCACAACGCACCCATATCGGTCGTTGTGATAATCTTTGGGGGAGGCCTGTGTTCAGCAGTGGACTTCATTCGGCCGAAATGATGACTGGTACCACACTCGTCTGTCTCCTTCGATGTGATACCCGCATCACTCTATCTCCTCCCCTGGATGTTGTAACAGGCGACTATGGGACTCTAACCCAGAGGGAATGTCAGCGACTTTCTTGTAGATTAGTAGCCATACAGTGCTTACAAACTCGCCTGCCAAGCGTGGTCCCACCAAAAATGTTGACACAGTTGTGGAAATCTATGGGAGAGGGATTTGTTCAGTAGTCCTTTGGCTGACATGATAACTTTCCAACCATGTTCTCTATTCAAATTAGTTAAAATTTGTTTTGTCTAATACAAATGTGATAAGTATAATATAATCTGTGAAATAATAGGCAGAAGTACATCTAATTAATATTTCTTATGATAAGATTTTTATAGCAGCTAAGAGATGACCAGTCCCGACAGATATTCACAGCATGACAAGCATCAGCGTTGCTCAGCTCAACCGTATTGTGGGGAACTTTACGACCAGATATACAACGCCACCATTGGCAAGACATTTAGGTGAGCATGATAGACGCATATGCCAGTCCTAGTTGGAGACATCGCACTAAGAAGTATGACTATGTTTCCCACCTTCGCAAAGTACTTAGTCCCTATCCGTTTTGCATGAAAACACGGATATTTTGTCTCTTTTACAATGTCCTTAACAACCCTACATATCTTACCTACTTTCGAGAGCGTTTTTCGTATAAATTTCCCGAGGCCCCTAGTATGTCCCACCTTAGATCTCTTTAACAATTCCCACCCCACAAATATGTTTACAATTCCTACTGTTTCTCTGTTCAAGCAGTAAGGCCGTATTCAGATCGAGAATATGAGCAAATATGAACCATACGTAACAGGCTCAGCATTTATATTCAATTGATGCAATCTCGACTCAAATTCTATTTGAGTTTTGATTCTCAATCTGTCTACGGGCCTTAGACTGTAGAATCCGCTTTCTCCTAATACATGTGATTCTAAATCTATATCTGTTTGTAAACGCATTGTAGAACATTACTTCTCCTTACAATTATGATATAAAATAATATGTATTAGTTGATTTGTAGTTATTTTTTGTATATATTTTGCCCTTTAACATGTTGTAACGTAAACTTGCCGAATTTTGTTTGTGGACTGTATATATACCTATAGGGCCAGTAGGCCGAACCTAACCCAATCAAATCCACCTACCTTTGCCGTGGTACTTGAAGATGTACAGGCACGTGGATGTCGGCTGCCAAAGTTCAGGATCGGTGTGGAAAAGTTCACTAACACAAATAGCACACCGTAGTCACAGCAATTAATAGTTTATGCATAAATCACAGCATTAAAACAAGCCGTTATCAATATTCGAGAATTATACCGCGAGAGGGATCGTTCCGTTTTTGGTTGCAACCGCCATGAAGAGAGAAAACGACTCGAGCGTTTTTGATTGGTCGACGCGTCCCACGTGACATCGTGCCGTCCGGCGCCAAGACATAAGGCGGCAGATTCGAATTGGGCAAAGACGAATACGTGCGTGAACACATGTATATCAATCGTTTGTAAAAGAAAATGTTATCTTGTATGTTTGTATTAACATTACACATTGTGTCTACGGACTATACAGTTTATGGCACTATCTTGTCGCAGGACTGCTTGCAGAAATTTCTTTAGAAATAAGCAGTTCCTTGGTACTTATATACTCTAATCTGTACGTCAATAATTTAAATGATGGAATGATAAATTAGAAGCTTGGGCTTTTGCCCGATTCTGCAAAATCCGAACGTTTACTCACAGCCACTAAACCAATGAGTAAATACGATGTGACGTCATTTATAGGTCACTTCTTAATTCTGCGGAGGGTTATTGGACTGTCCTTGTACACCCTCGATTATTTGATGACGGCATTAGCTCCCACATGATAGGGATTAGTTTTATCGGGCGTACTTCCAATGCAGAAAAGATTTGTTACAGACACATCCAATTTTCATGTGGTGCCGCCCTGGAATTCCACCACCCCATCTCATTCCGCGGGTACCATAAAAGGTGACTATGGCATTAGCCAGAGCATGGGCAGCAATGTCCTTCGTGTGCATTTATAAGTCAACTGTGATGGCCAACCCGTCCGCCAAGCGTGGCTATTATAGCAAAACCCCCTAATGAGCCCACAACATAAACCCATAACAATTTTAGGGCAATCTTTAGGGGCGGCTTATGTACAGCAGTGGATGTTTTTCCGCTGAATTGATGATAATGATGGCATCCAATTTTACCCCTTTAACTTAAATTAACCTGACTAAACTGACTACTTTTCCTGTGCTCCCAGGATTTCCCCTGTATACAGGGGACCAGGACCAGTTATATATGGCCCATATCCAACGACTCCCGGCTACCTTTACCATGTCCTCTGTCCATCTCGATGAAAGCCATTCCACGGTGCGTTTTCTGGTGCTTGGTTTCCACTCGAGAACCTTTCTTTATCCTCAAAGATGCAGACCCGGAACGATTACCCGTAGACCATATAAATATTTATTCAGAGACCCGTAGCGCAGTAATTAGCCAATCGCTTAGGAACAAACTTGGTGCCAAAATTGCCATCAATAAGGTCAAAGATATATTAATTAGTCCTGACTTCACTATTAAAGTCATACCAAATATCATCTTCATCGTATCAGCCGTAGGACTTCCACTGCTAAACTGAGGCCTCCCCCATAGGTTTCCACAACTTTTACAGTCATCCCTTCCGAGATGTGCCTAAAGGCGTGGCACCAATGGGCGGCTCTAGTGTGATCTTACGAGGACTTGGAGCCCCCTTCGGTGCCGAAGATGACCGCTCCAGTGGTTTTAGCCGGTAGGAGTCTGGCATACCCCTTCGCCCTTCCCCGGAGTGAAGGAAGTTCCATGTAGAATTTCCACTGGAAATCAACAAAAAAAAAAAAAGGTTTCCACAACTGTGTCGTCATTTTGGGGAGAATATGTCAGTACACATCATGCTTGGCACCAACCCGCCTGCCACCTGCTGTATTGTTCCACAAAAGGGAAGCTGCAACCGATCCCTCTGGTTTAGATTCCCTTAGTTACCTTTTGCGACATCCACTAGATGAGACGGAGTGGAGCTATATTTTTAATCCAGACTCCACACGGACAAAGTAATAACAAATCAAAAATACCTATACCTATATTTACCTATATACGATTATTTTTTATATAAACACTTTTCCTATAGTCGACTTATTCTCTTCCCTTATAAAATAGTATTCTCTATTTTTGTAGCACGTTATATTTATATAATATAATACTCGTACACCAGAAATAACAAAAATTAAATCCAGTACAGAAAAATACATGTACAAACAGGCTGTCCTATCGCACGCGGCGATTTTAACCCTAAAACCTTGCGATGGACAGATTTGAAAAAAAAAAGGGTAGTTCGCGGTGCAGTATATAGTGCAATATCTGAAATATACAGGGTGTCCAGTAAATAGCACGACATACTGCAGGGGGTGAGAGCTTGTGTCATTACCTACCAAGAAAACACAATATATGTTCAGCAAAATCTTACGGATTTACAGTAGTACAAAATTTTCTGAAATGTCGAAAAACTCTCTACCTTGACACAGATTTTTAAGCATCTCGTAATGAAAAATTCCTATTCTAGTTTTTTTTTACCTCAAATTATTTGTGAATAGTTACTTTACTCATTGATAAGTCTTTATTCTATTAAATTTCAAGAAATACAATTTTTATTAAAATTTTCAGATTTTTCGATATTCCGGAAAATTTTGTACTTCTGTAAATCCGTAAGATTTTGCTGAACATATATTGTGTATTTTTGGTAGGTATTGACCCAAGCTCTCACCGCCTTTTTTTTTATTTTTTTTATTTTTTTTATTGATCCGGTGGAAATACCTCATGTACTTCCTTCACCCCGGGAAAGGGCGAAGGGGCATGCCGGACTCCTACCGGCTAAAACCACCGGAGTGATCATCGTCGGCACCGAAGGGAGGCTCCAGGAACTCGAAAGATCTCCATCTAGAGCCACCCATTGGTGCCACGCCTTTAGGCACATCTCGGAGGGGATGACTGTAAAGTGGTCATCAAGCTCTCACCCCCTGCAGTGTGTCGTACTATTTACTGGACAACCTGTATGTTGAATGCTATGTTCGCAAAGTCTTAGTATTTCTATAAGTGTAGGTGTCCGTCAGCATTTACTTTGTTACAGTACTTACATCATAATTAATGTTGGCAGCGCTTACAAAGTGTTTTGGAGTTAACAGAATTATATTTAGAACACAGAGTCAATGATATTAGCCTAAATACAGTTATAATTGAACTTCAAACTTTACAAGAGACAGCACTAGCCCATCGCCCGCAGCAATGCTCCCATCTTTCAGCGTTTCCTAAGTAATTCAACAATATTATAATAAAACAATTTTAAACGGGTTATAATGTGTATGTAATAGATTTTTGTTTTAATAATTGGAATGAGGAAGGATCGGCGGCACTTTTATTTAGTTTTATAGTCTCTATATAAAAATTTTTCGTGTACAATTTGTTCCTAAGAACATAGTTTTTATTCTCTTATTTTTCTTTTATTATTCGTCAACTTAAATCTTAGATTGTAACATACTTTTATTTCTTTGTGTCACCACTATTAGGTATGTGATATTACTAAGCTCAGAATCTGTCTTGTTATTCCGAGCTTAGCTGACTACAGCTAAGGCGCGATTCACACGGAAGGATCGTGGCGCCGATGTGGTGACACTGGAAGTCAATCTCTAAATTGACACTTAGCCTATTTGAGATCCGTGGATAGAAAGGGGTTGACCAGTTCTCTAAAAATAAAGATAAAAAATATTGATTTGTGTAAATCATTCATTTACAGATATTTATGAATAGTCAGACATTAGCTGCATGTTCCAAGATGTAGATTTCTTTTCGAAAAGAACGGGCTACCGCCAATTCCATGGTTACTCTTTTTAAATCATATTATATGTTACAATATTTATGTCTACATTGTTCTTGAAGTGAAGGTTATCTAAGGACGATGCAGGAGAAAAGATTCTTAAAGGTCTATACCAAACATGTCGGATCGTCTGATTGCAATATTTTGCATTTGGATTAAATTTTCATGGCAGGTACGTCAAGTTGATACAAGTTCCTTTTGATGCTTCATGTTTTCTTATTGAGTTTTATTAGTATCAAGTAGGGATGTCACGGAGCTTCGACTTCGAATCCGATTTGTCGAAACCTCTGGCTAAAATCTATCTCTGAGTTTGGCTCCAGTTCCGATATTATCAAAAGGTTTGATGAAGCTTAGCGGTACATCGACGGATTAGGAAAATACATATGTCTACCTTCTTTGTTCAATCTATTCTACTGTGGAATGCGCTCCCCCTTGAAATCAGAATGACTAATAGTAGGCACTACTTTAAAATTAAAGTACGAAAATCATCATTTCGGCCTAATGAAGTCCACTGTTGGACACAGGCCTCCCCCAAAGATCATCACAACCACCGATATGGATGTGTTTTGAGCTCATTGGGGGGTTTTTGCCATAATCGCCACGCTTGGCAGGCGGGTTGGCGATCGCAGTTGAGTTGAGTTGTTAATGTACTCGAAGGACGCTACTGCCCATCCTCCGACTAATCCCTTTGTCGACTTTTACGACACCCATGGGAGGATATGGGGTGGTGGCATTCTGAGCCGGCACCACACGGCAAACAAAGTACGAAAATACCTACATGATAAGACGTTGGCAGATTCATCTAGGCTCTGATTTTGTTTCTTTTTGTCCTAGTTGTGTAATTTACTATACCTGTATATATGTTTATTTAGTATATATAAATATACATGTAATGTTTATTGCAGTTTACATATGAGTATTCTATGTATATTAATGTAATCGCATCTATAAGTTTCAAATTTTTTTTTGTTGGTGCGTCTACCTTTTTGTCTCTTCTCTGCATTACCCAAAGGCCGTCTGGCAGAAAATGCCTATAGCAATAAGACCGCCTATGTACACCTTGTACATCAAGAATAAATAAATATGTAAGTCATTCCTGCGACAAGTTCCGATTGCGACTGTGTTTTGTTTGTTTACAATAAAAAGCACCGGTTAAAGTGCGTAGAAGAGATGAAATGAAAGACCAATACACGCATGCACATCCGTGTGGTGTCCGGATTAAGAAAACCACTCCATCTCTTCCCGTGGATGTTTTAAAAGGCGACTAAGGGGCTCTAAGCCAAAGGGATGGGCAGCACGGTCTTTTCTGTGGAACAGCAGCTACTCTGTGCTCACTGCTATTGGCATTTACATTTTACTTTTCCTTGTGGTGTAAGGATATAGCACCACCCCATCTCCTGCCGTGGATATCGTAAAAGTCCCGTAGTCACAGGGACTCTAAGCCAGAGGGATGGGTAGTAGCGTCCCTTTTGTGGTACAGCATCATTCTGCGCTCACCAACCCGCCTGCCAAGCGCGGTGAGTACCGGCAAATCCCCCTCAAAATTATGACTCAATTGTGGTGTTTTTTGGGGGATGGCCTTTGGCTAATATGATGAATGCACCCATGGCACACGTCAAATAATTTACGAGTAAAACTTTAAATTATTAATTTGTTCTTACAAGTACAACCTTGGCAAGTCTATTTTTTGATTACCTAAGTAACATTGTTTACTTTTTCTTTTTTCTAATTGATTTTGTGACTTCAGATTCTGAACCCGATTCATCTCGGACTTCGTGGAGGTTATTAAGAGAACTCCGACACCGCCTCCGCGTCCGATAAAACCAACCGTAACATCCCTAGTTTCAAGAATGATTACTTTACTTATTGGCTTTTATTACTTCAAAATTTCGATTACCATTCGTTCGGTGTTACCCCTCGGCTTCCGTAGTCATCTCGTGGAGAATTCGGATCAGCTTTGAATTTAGGTAATTCCTGTAGTAGGTGATCTACACTATGTGTACAGGATCAGTTATAGTTACTAGTTACTGATATATTTGACGGCATGGTTGGTGCAGTGGCTGATACACCGGGTGCTGCGCACCGGGTCGTGGGTTCGATTCCCGCACGGAACAAATATTTGTACGATCTGCAGGTAGTTGTTCCGGGTCTGGGTATATTGTGTGTGGAATTTATATCTGTAAACGCACCCACGACACAGGAGAAATCCGAGTGAATGGCAAAGTTTAAAAAAATAAAAATATGTATTCTGTCGGGCATATCAAAATTAGTATAATGAGAGGAGAGAGGAAGCTTAAATTTTTAAGTTACAATGGGGAAGTACCAACGTGTGGTGCCGGCTCAGAATGCCACCACCCCATCTCCTCCCGTGGGTGTCGTAAAAGTCGACTAAGGGATTAGCCGGAGGATGGGCAGCAGCGTCCTTCGAGTACATTAACAACTCAACTGCGATCGCCAACCCGTCTGCCAAGCGTGGCGATTATGGCAAAACCCCCCAATGAGCCCACAACACATCCATATCGTTGGTTGTGGTGATCTTTGGGGGAGGCCTGTGTCCAGCAGTGGACTTCATTCGGCCGAAATGATGTGTGTGGAATTTGTGTTTGTAAACGCACCCACGACACTGAAAAAGAAGAAGCTGGTTAAATGTATGCAACTGTAGTTAAACTTTCACATTAGATTTTATACACAAATATACATTACAACATTCTACATTCTAGTGCAGTATTGTCGGTACGGTCGGTCTATTTACTAAGCTTGATTGCAAGTTTGATCACAGACCAAATATTTGACCGGGACTAGAAATTTGCGCATGTGACATTTATGTCTGTAAACCGTATCTACGATACAGGAGAAATCATTACTAAATCTACAGGTAAGCCATAAAATATCCCGATGCTTCGACACGAAGCTAGAAATGTTGATACCTCCCCGCTGAGCCTTTCAGCGAGTGTTATAAAATGCCATATACCATTAGCATCGTAGGTACCATCCAGTGCAAGACCTAAGGGTTGTAAAAATAAATGGATTATATGGTAGCAGCAGTAAATAGACCTATGACCTCTGTCTTTGATTAATGGGGCATAGATATACAGGGAGATGTATAGATAGTAAGAAACTGTTGGTAGGGTAGTAAGCTGACGGTATGGTTGGTACAGTGGCTGATACAATCGGCTGCTGCGCTCCGGGTCGTGGGTTCGATTCCCACACGGAACAAATATTTGTATGATCTGCAGGTAGTTGTTTTGGGTCTGGGTATATTGTATGTGGAATTCATGTCTGTAAAACGCACCCACGACACAGAATAAATCCTAGTGTGGGGAAAGATTTTATTAAAAAAAAAAACAATTGCTAAAGAATATTTAAATCTTCACGCAAAACTATTTTACAGCTAATGTTTATAATATCAAAAAACGTAAATATAAATGCACAACAATAATGAATTCTATTTCAAGGATACAGGATCGCGATTATTGAAAAACAAGTTGAAATTTCCATATTTTTTTTTATAATTGATGAGGGATGATTCGAGTGCTGAAAAATAAACTTTATTCCCTACAGCAGCGCGGTTTCTCTATACGTGTGCGCTTTCGTCACAAAACGGCGAAATAAGTGTTTTTGTGCTCACATACGAATCTTATTTTCAGTTTCATCATCATATCGGCCATTTATACGTCCACTGCTGAACAAAGGCCTCCCCAATAGTTATCCACAACTGTGTCATAATTTAGGGGGCTATTTGCCAATACTCACCACGCTTGGCAGGCGGGTTGGTGAGCGCAGTATGGCTACCGTTTCACAGAAGGGACGCTGCTGCCCATCTCTCTGGTTTAGATTTCCTTAGTCGCCTTTTACGACATCCACGGGAGGAGATGGAGTGGTGCTATATTCTTAATCCGGACACCACACGGAAACACGCGCGGTTAAAATAAACCGGATTACTTATAAATAATTTAGAGTACTTCGGTTTAAACATCGGCTGACTTCGCCCCCCGATCCACCGCGTCACATCACCCGCCGCGCTAATCACTTCGTTTTCACTTTAAGCGTTATTTATGACTTTTTCTTTTTTCTCAGCTCCTTAGGTGATGTTAAATAGCCTGTAACATTCTCCAAGGATTGAGCTATCAAATGCAAAAATATTTTTTCAAATCCAACTGGTAATTCCAGCGATTAGAGCGTTCAAACTCTGAAGGTTTATTATGTTTCTAGAGATTATTCAACATATGATATGAACGATGATAAATTTTTATTTAAATAAATTTCCCAGCTTCCTACGAATTTTCCTCTCGACGGCTGCATATCAAATTTTAAGTTTCCACTCTAAGCCGATCTCTCATTGTACGGAAAGCTTATACTGGAACAATATAGCTTGATATGTAGCCGGGTGTGCTTCCACTCCGCCACCTCTGTCCATGAGCGCCGTGAAAGGCAACTTAGGGTTGACACCAATAGGATGGGCAGCATTCCGTGTGCTAATAAGAACATTCTGCGGTCACCAATCCATGTATCGAAATCCGTTGTTTCAATGTGACGTGTAAAAGTCTCGTTAGGACCTAATTACCGAATAAATTATTTCATAATATCAGCTAAAGAATGCCTACTACTGAGCAAAGGCCTCCCCCATAAAATCCCCTCCCCTACGAATAGCACCAACCCATCTCATCCCGTGGGTGTCGTAAAAGGCGACTATGGGATTAGCCGGAGGAAGGGCAGCAGCGTCATTGCATTAACATAAGCGTACATTAACAACTCAACTGCGATCGCAAACCTGCCTGCCAAGCGTGGCGATTATGGCAATACCCCCCAATGAGCACACAACACACCCATGCCGGTTGGTTGTGGCGATCTTTGGGAGAGGCCTTTGTCAAGCAGAGGACGTTTTTCAGCTGAATCGTCATCAATGAACGCGTAGGACGCTACTGCCCATCTACCAGTTGATCCCTTATTCGCCTTTTACGACACCCACGGTATTAGACGGGGTGGACTAGATTGATGTCAAAAGGCATATATATATATATCTTTCGATTTCTGAACAGGATATTAACTTACACACAAATGTAGGTACATAGATGATCTAGATATGGCAGCTGCGTATTAACCTATTTTATGTTCATGATCTCGAGTTCAATTTCCGGTTAGAGACATATCAAGATAGATATGGTGTTGCGAACTGAAAATATTCAGACGGTAAAACAGCTTAGACCCGAAGCATACGTCGATTGTTTGGGCACGGCTACACAATTTTAAGGCTGAGCGCACAACGGATACTTTTTTACGGAAAATGTTAAAGTTCGTTATTCGAAAGCAAAGTGATATGAGATTATGCATATCGTCTTTTTAAAAGCAATCAGTCCTATATATGCTTTTGTATTCTGGTAAGAACAGCCACTGAATTCATCTGAACACAAGGAATTCTATCTTAAGTCTAAGATCAGGAACGTATCAGTAATCACTAGATTGATGATATTCTTGGGTATCATCATCATAATCATAACGGCCATTTATACGTCCACTGCTGAACAAAGGCCTCCCCCATATATTTTCACAACTGTGTCATCATTTTGGGGGGTATTTGCCAATACTCACCACGCTTGGCAGGCGGGTTGG
Organism: Diloba caeruleocephala; assembly: GCA_947459985.1. NCBI lineage: Eukaryota > Metazoa > Arthropoda > Insecta > Lepidoptera > Noctuidae > Diloba > Diloba caeruleocephala. Next base: position 3,583,511 of record OX381627.1, on the reverse strand, counting down.
TGAGCGCAGTATGGCTACCGTTTCACAGAAGGGACGCTGCTGCCCATCCCTCTGGTTTAGATTCCCTTCGTCGCCTTTTACGACATCCACGGGAGGAGATGGAGTGGTGCTATAATCTTAAACCGGACACCACACGGAATGTCCGGACACCACACGGAATGTCCGGACACCACACGGAATCTTGGGTATAGTTCATCCTTATCATTATTTCAGCCGAATAAGTTCACTGCTGGACATAAGCCTTCTACAAACATCGCCACTACGACCGATCTGGGTGTATTATGTACTCATTGGGCGGTCTTGCCATAACAGGTTGGTGATCGCAGTGGAGTTTTTTTTAAACCTTGCCCCACACTAGGATTTCTCCATTGTCGTGGATGCGTTTACAAATACAAATTTCACACACAATACACCCGGACCCGGAACAACTACCTGCAGATCATACAAATAGCATATATATATAAAAAACATGTACGTTTGTTCAAAATCACAAATCTCCTAAAGTTCTTCACCGATCGTTTTGAAACTTTTACACGTCGCTGTATTCATATACACGCATGTTTTTATTAAATCGACTCATATTTTATTTATTATTAAATTCATTTTGTAATTATGTCTTATGACTATGTAAAGCTAGTTATATAAAATGTACTAAAAATTATATACCAAACAAACATTGCATTCTTTGTAAATGACCAGATAAGATAGAAGAATAATATTGTGACGACATGCCCGTAAATAAAATAACCTAACCATTGGGAACTTCATAGGATCCCTGAATGACCCCGAGATGTGCCTAGGGAAGCCCTTTTTGCAGTCGTATGCCTACGGCTAGAGGGAGTGGTCGCTTCATAGTCATCCCCTTTGAGAAGAGCGCCAAGGAACTGGAGCCCCCTTCGGTGCTGGTGATGACCACTCCAGAGGTTTTAGCCGGTAGGAGTCCGAAATGCCCTCCACCCTTGTCCGGGACGGCTGAAGTACATGATGTATTTCCACCGGGTTAACAAAAAATAAAATTGAGCATTCGTAGCGCCTACATTCTCTCACATAATATTTACACACAATATTTTTTCTTTTATACGCACGGTTTTAACGTGGAACAATAACAACAACAACAAATAACAAATCCACTTTATTGCACACCGAAAACAGAATATAGGTATTATTACAGAAAGCAAGTACAATTGGCGGTCTTATCGCATCTCGGCGATCTCTTCCAGACAACCATTTTGGAGGAATGGAAATCTAGGTGATGCACAGGGGCAGTCTGCAGTGAACTAATAAATTGTTTTTATACTTAAATATCACAAAAGAATGTATAAACGAATAGATATCTACATGTACATATATATATCGAACAATGTTGCACTAAACAGTATTCATATAATATTATGTTTCTTTTACACGGTGTAGGGTATCAATATATAAGTATTGTGAGGAACTAAGTAAACCGAAGCCAAGAAAATATATAAAAATATGTAAAAGAGCTGTGTGGTGCCGGCTGAGCTATGTGGTGCCGGCTGAGATGTGTGGTGCCGGCTGAGATGTGTGGTGCCGGCTGAGATGTGTGGTGCCGGCTGAGCTGTGTGGTGCTACGAATAGCACCAACCCATTTCATCCCTTGGGTGTCGTTAAAGCCGACTATGGCATTAGCCGGAGCATGGGCAGCAGCGTCCTTCGGGTACATTAACAACTCAACTGCGATCGCCAACCCGCCTGCCAAGCGTGGCGATTATGGCAAAACCCCCCAATGAGCACACAATACACCCATATCGGTCGTTGTAGTGAACTTTGTGGGAGGCATGTGTCCAGCAGTGGACTTTATTCGGCCGAAATGATGATGTAAAACTAACATCGTTCAACTTTCGATTCTCACCTAAGTAATCGAAATCTTTACTGTAACGAAGACTTTCCTAATCATCGCTTATTTCACTAATGGGCACAATGCCAGACATCATTAAAAATCTATTGTCTTGCCACCCTCAGATAGTCATTTGAGAGGATATTTGAGCTTTTTAACAACAAAAAACACAAGATAATCATTACAAACTTAACACAACTATGATTTAGATAGTTTAATTCAATTATTTGAAGTTATAATCACTCTCTCACTTCACTACAGTTAACATTCTTATTCACAATCACTAAATATTCATTGATGTTATACTTTGATAAGAGATTTACCGGAAATTCTTCACCAATACACTCCAAAATAAAACTACGGCGCGCTCTTTACTGACAAAAACATAATATATACAATATTTGATGACAATTCTTGCGTACTAGATTTCCTGATACAGATGACAGTTTGTAGTTACAAGCTCACGTTTCTATCGTAAATAGAATGAACTAATTTCAGTTTGCCCTTTAACTAACTACGAAGTACAGTAAACATATCAAGTTGCTGAGGAAGATATCGTATGACCGAACTGGAAAATTTTATTACAGTAGTTTCTTGAAGTTGGTATTACTAAATTGTATTATTGCACGTTACGAGTGTATGCTCGTATATGAGCATTGAATTCATATCACTTGAAGGAGGTCCACCGCTGATCAAGTGTCTCCCCCATAGGTAAATAGGTCTTGGACCTATGAAATTGCCGTTCTGCAATGGTAGCCATTACAAACAAAAATCTTTTTGTTTAGCTATGAATTCTAATTTAAAATTAATTTTATTTAATAAACATGGTTTTTGTTATTTAAAATCAGTCTCATATGTATTGATTAGTGTTATATTTTAATCATGTTTGAATCTTTTTCGTCGTCATGGATACCTTGAAAATTCGAGTAATTACGGAATATGAGTACCGTCCTGGCAGCAACGCAGCACAAGCGGCATGCAACATCAACGGCGTTTACGGAGCGAACGCTACGAACGCACAATCCATATTTATTAGTTTGCCAGCTTCCATTTTGGAAATTTCCTACTGAAAAATTTACCTCGTGGTGGCCCGAAAACGTTGGTGGACAAAGACGAATTAATGGTGATTGTGGAAGCTGGTGATACTCAATCTACGGCTGAATTTGCAGCAGCTTTCGACGTTAGCATCAAAACAATATCCATTTCCGTGGAAATGGCAAGGCAAAAAAGCTTGACAAATGGGTGCCCCACAAACTTAACGATCATCAGCGCAACGTCTCAGCGCCTCTCAATAGGCACAGAAACGAAGGAATTTTGACCCCAATGTTATTTGCGACGAAAAATGGATTCTGTTTGAAAATTGCAAGCGCTCAGCAAGTTGCTTAAATCCTGTTTCAGCACCTAAATCAATGCCCTAAACGAATAAGGACCCCTGAAATTAATGGTCACTGTTTGGCGTTATATTTCTTGTATATAAAGCCATTTCTTTGAATGTTTGTCTGTCTGAATATCCTTGAAACTTGCAGTAATATCTATTAAAGAATAGGCTATGATTTTCGAAGCTATCAGTTTCACAGGATAAACAGTAGAGTACTATGTCAATTTACTAATACATACAGTCACTATTTAATATTAAAAATATGTTTAATTATGAAATTCAGCATTTTCGTAGTTGAGATCTTTCATTCCATATAATACCTATTGCAATAGACCTTATGGTTACTGTTTCCATCCCATACAATAGTCGTGTGTAATATGAATTACCACGGTAACGTTTAAAAGCGCCCTGAAAAACCGTTTAAAATATTAGTTTGGCCACGTTCTGTTATTATACTCTTCACTGTCCAGCTCGGAAGGTCATAGTCATTAGGCTACACCTTATGAATGACCTTACATTAGTAAGATTGTATTATTTATTATTTAGTCAAAGAAATATCTGTAAGGCGGTAAGGAGGATCCGCAATTTACATTTATATTTTACCATGATGTGTGTTATTCACTGCAATTTTTCAAAAAAAGCAAATATTTTTATAAATATACCAAAAAATATCTTTTTATATTATCATATAATAATTAACTGTTGAAAAGCGTTTAATTTTAAATTAGATTTATAATTTTGATGACTCATTCCACTACTAGATGGCGTTAACAGCTGTTGTCAAGTCTGATAAAACATCTATACAAATAAATAAAATTGAAGTGTCTGTTTGTAATGTCGAAAATAACAGCTTTTTACTAAATGCATATGAAAGTATATACGGTACCTATAACAAAAAAACCATTTTTAATTTTTTTTCTGTCTGTCTGTCTGTTTGTTCCGGGTAATCTCCGAAACCGCTGGACCGATTTTGACGGGACTTTCACTGGCAGATAGCTGATGTTATAAGGAATAACTTAGGCGACTTTTATTTTAGAAAAATCATTAGGGTTCCGCGTAAAAAATAAAACACCCTTGAAATCCAATGTATATATTCTATGTCAAGTGTCTATGTGGAAGTACTCTAAGTTTCTATTAAATAAAACGCGGGTGAAACCGCGGGTCCCAGCTAGTTAATTGATAAAATCCTTACGTATCTTAACGCTAAATTTAGATAAGCAAATTATGTTTATGTCTGCTTTAAACAAATATGACGTCGACAGTCATGGATCCAGTATGAAGGTCGTAATAATAAATAAATGCCTCTGGGCAGTGGTTATCTCACAATGGGTTAATGCAATCCCGGAGGGCAGATCAAAGCAACTGGCCACTACTGGCTCGCTTTCGATTTAAAAAGAAGTTTATCACAAGGAATTTTAACTTTTTTTTTAAAACGTTGCCCCACTCTAGGATTTCTCTTGTGTCGTGGGTGCGTTTACAGACATTAATTCCACAAACAGTACACCCAGACCCGGAACAACTACCTGCAGGTCATCCAAATATTTGTTCCGTGCGGGAATTGAACCCACGACCCGAAGCGCAGCAGCCGACTGTATCAGCCACTGCACCAACCGTGCCGTCGCAATTCCAATTACACATTGATCTGAACATGCTTCCAATTACACATTGATCTGAACGTGCTTACCATCGGACAGTTCATAAAGTTAGCGAGTAAACGCTTTTTCGACTCTGCCCCTCATCACCTGAACCCCCTCGTAATAGCGGCCGCTAACTACAGGCCTTCAAAAATAAGTACATGCCGCCGACCACGGCACTCGACGATCCCGATGATCTAATAACCCTCTACCACGTAGAATACATAAAGTGACTCGCGCAGTCGAAAGCAAACCAACCGTCATATAGACCTCGCTGTGGAGGTACGCCTTTACCATCGACGTCGCGGAGGCCTATCGCCGCGTCACCTTCCCGTTCAAGTTAGCACTTGCCGAGCCTGTAGCTTTAAATGTCCCTTAATACATTTTAAATAATACCGATCCAGCTGTCCCCAAAACAATAGCTTGTTATCCCCAGCAACGCCCTAAGCCAAGGTCCGTGTCCCGAAGGGGGCGCCCTTAGCGAAAGTTGCTTAGTTTAAAATATTTATTTCAAGCCTGGTTGGAAGGCTCTTTTGGCTTCGCCAGAAATAACCGGTTAAGCAACCACAATTCCCTGAAAAGTATGCGAGAAGCCCAAAAAAAAAAAGAAAGTACGCTTTTACGTCGCCGCGAAGGCGTAGTATCGCGACCACGTGACTAACGTAATTGTTACTCCCCCCGACCCTTGTGCGCACCGGCCCGAGAAATAACGAGTTAGTAATGCAAGATCTCTTATAAAAGTCATATATTCTAGATCCAGCAGTCCCTTAGTATTGTTGTATTCCTTTCCACGACCCTGAGCCGAGGTTCGTGTCCCACAGGGGGCGCCCTGAGGATCAGTTACTTAGTTTATAGTTTTTGCCTGGCCGTGTGGTGCCGGCTCAGAATGCCACCACCCCATCTCCTCCCATGGGTGACGTAAAAGTCGACTAAAGGATTAGCCGAAGGCTGGGCAGCAGTATCCTTCGGGTACATTAACAACTCAACTGCGATCGCCAACCCGTCTGCCAAGCGTGGCGATTATGGCAAAACCCCCCAATGAGCCCACAACACACCCATATCGGTCGTTGTCGTGATCTTTGGGGGAGGCTTGTGTCCAGCAGTGGACTTCATTCGGCCGAAATGATGAAGTAGGCCTGTAATGAGTAGTAATTTAATATTGGATGAAGTAAATTAAACATTGAATCGAAATAGCTTACGGAAATATATTGCGTTTATTTCATTCATTCTATATACCTACGTGTAGAATCCATACGTTCCGTATACATATGGGCAACGTGCAATCCTAGGATATACAATTATATATTATTAGTACACAAATATATTATTCATAAAATAAAACAATGTTTTATTTTTCACCCTATGTACTCATTACTCTAATGTACACTATATGTTCATAATAATACCTGAAACATCATACGGGCAATCCACAATTAAGCACACATTTGTATAGTGGCTTTAATAGTATAATAATTGAATATCCTAGGGTTGCACGTTGCACGTATGTATGCGGAACGTATGGATTCTACACGTAGGTATATAAAATGAATGAAATAAACGCGATATATTTACGTCAGCTATTTCGATTCAATGTTTAATATACTTCATCCAATATTAAATTACTCAATCTTAAATTACCCTAGCAGGGTTGCACGTTGCACGTGTGTGTACGGAACGTATGGATGCTGGACGTAGGTATATATAATGAATGAAATAAACGCTACATATTTCCGTAGGCTATTTCGATCCAATGGATGCTGTTTGCTTAAACATCAGAAAATGTTATATATTAAACATGTTAGAAGTTGTGATCGTTAATTATATACAGGAAATATAAAAAGTTAATGCAACAACATTTATTTACTTTTATCGTCATTTATTCGATAAAGAATCAGAATACCACCACCCCATCTCCTCCCATGGGTGTCGTAAAAGTCGACTAAGGGATAAGCCGGAGGAAGGGCAGCAGCGTCCTTCGATTTTATTAACAACTCAACTGCGATCGCCAACCCGTCTGCCATTCGTGGCGAGTATGGCAAAACCCCCCAATGAGCCCACAACACACCCATATCAGTCATTGTCGTGATCTTTGGGGGAGGCTTGTGTCCAGCAGTGGACTTCATTCGGCCGAAAATGATGATGATGATGATTCGATAAACTCAATTATCATGTCGTTTCTATTTGTTTGTATTATTCGAGCGTCTCGTCTTCGGCATGAAACTCTAAACATTTTCTGGAAGACCCTATTTAAACAGAACGTTTTTGTACCAATTAACATTGGTTGACGTACTAAGAAACCTTTTTGTGGCAATTAGCAGCGACTAATACGCTCAAATGATTTTTCGTGATATAAAATGGAGATTTAATTAGCATTCTGCTTATGTAAATGAATGTATAGAAAAAAGAAAGAATTATTTTTGGAACGAAGTTCTTTTATGCAGCTTACAGTAGAGTGAACTGGCAGAAATCACGTAAGGAAAAAGCGTTATGCCCCATCCAGGCAACCTTTCCCTCTCTTTCCCTTTTTATGTCTCTTTCTATTAGATACGGTAGGCGACCTTTCCCTCTCTTTCTCTTCGTCTCTGTCTATTATATACGGTAGATGACGGTTCCCTCTCTTTCAATTTCTCTCTGTTTCTTTCTATTATATACGGTTGTATGTGTGGTTGTGCGTACGATTATCAAGATTCAAGCAGAAAGCATTGTGCGCGGTCAGCTGTATAACCTCAATTCTAAACACGTGAAAATATTGATTTTACTTATTTTTGATTTTGTTTTAATTCACACGGGATTTATACTGTGTAATTATTGCAAGTAAAGAACTTCGGTCCTGACAAAGGTGGGGACCTTCGGGGGCGAACGCACAACTTTATTGTTATTTTTGTTGTTAACCGGTCATTTCTGGCGAAGCCAAAAGAGGCCTCCAGCCAGGCTTAAAATTAATATTAAAAACCAAGCAACTTTCGCTAAGGGCGCCCCCTGCGGGACACGGACCTCGGCTTAGGGCGTTGCTGGGGATAACATGCTATTGTTTTGGGGACAGCTGGATCGGTATTATTTATAATGTATTAGGGGACATTTAAAAATACAGGCTTGGCACGGGCCGGCACGAGCAAGAGACGGGAGGGAGAAGTGCTAACTTGAACGGGAAGGTGACGCGGTGATAGGCCTCCGCGACGTCGGTGAAGCGGGCATCCTCGGCGGCGAGGGCGGTACAACGGTCGGGTAACTGAAAATATATGATTGAATATTGAGTATATATATTTATGGCAATGCGCGTTATACGGTCGTAGTTCCAATGTTTGCCACTTCATTTATAAGTTGGTGGCACAATACCAAAAGTGTATCTACACGCACTAGCCACACTGATATTACTATTATTATTTTTATTATAGTACTAGCTGTACCCCGCGGTTATACCTGCCGTTTAATTTAAAATAAATTGGATTACTTCGACATAGACAGTTGACATATAGAGCACATATATTGCGCCCGTAATTTTATTGTCATGAAATAAAAGTAGCCTGAATTACTCCCTAAAACATCAGCTATCTGTCAGTGAAAGTCCTATCACAATCATTCCAGCCGTTTCGGACATTAGCTGGAACAAACAAACTGACAGACAGACAAAGTAAAAGAAATATGTTTTTTGTTTTGAGTGCCGTATATACTTTCATATGCGTTTAGGTAAAAATCTGTTATTTTAACATTGCAAACGGACACTTCAGTTTTATTTATTCTTATAGATTATGGTCAATGCCAGTTGTTTTTCATTGAAGCTTTTGTATTTTGCCAGTCAGAACTAATATTGAGTTGAAAGTTTATTTGTACGAATAATAGTGGTGAAGCTTCTGAAATAGCAGTGTCGCGGAGTGCCTCTCTCCGTGTTTCCTTCCCGGTTAGCTCAACTGGGAGGCTCTCTCCACGGCAGCAAGTAACGGAGTTCAGTTAATTATATTGAATGAAACGTATCATATATATAGTTATATAGGTATAAAGTCTTGAGGTTGTAGTGTAGTGAATAAGTAATTGTAATATTGCAGGCAGACTATTTGTCAGAACGACAGCTGTGTGTCGAACAACTAGCGTTCAGAATCGAATATGTAATGATAATGATCAAAATATGAACGATTCGACACCACAATACTAAATTCGAATTTTGATTCGAATAAATAATGAATCATGAAGTGGACAGTGATGGAGATAAAAGGTATGAAGTCATGAAAGAGGCTGATTCAAATGAAGATGCAGGATGACTTCATCACAGCAGAAAGCAATTGATGACGTATATTTTTTTTACAGATAGTTGTTCCAGGTCTGTGTGTTATGCATATGGAGTTTATTTATTTTAACTGTTCCCACCACGAGAAATACAAGGGATCGTATTTTTTTAAATTTGTCTTTATTCTTTGTTACGGTTTCTGGTCACGGTGGCCAAATCGACCGGTAAGAAACCTCAGAAATGCCACACTAAGAAAGAAATAATATTTATAAATTTAATTTTCACAAAAATTATCAAATTTTAATTAGTGTGAATTTTTGGAGTGTGTTTTATTTTCCAAAAAGTTGTAATGACCTCATATGCTCTCTCCGCTCTACGCTATATTTTGTTCACAATTACATATTTTTACATTAACTTTAATACCTTTTCAGATAGCTGAGTAAAAGCGCACGATTTTCTAACAATTTGCACTCGTAGTATTTTTTTGAGCCAGACATCACATTTTTCTATATAAGTTGTAAAATAATTTAATTTCAAAATTGTGCCCGTAATTTTAAATTGTGAAGTGGGTTGGGAGTTTTTATGACTGCAGTAGCTCTGTTCTAGTACTAACTACGAAAATAAATTGACGTAAAATCCATTAATTGTGTATTTTTTATATTTGAAACTCAATGTAAAATTTTGAGTGTTTAAAGAAGAAAACCAATAAATATATTATCATTTCCATCATCATTTCAGCTGAATAAAGTCCACAGTTGGCCACAAGTCTCCCCCAAGGATCGCCATAATGACCGATATGGGTGTGTCGTGTGGTCAAAGGGAGGTTTTGCCAAATCACTACGCTTGGCAAGCGGGGTGGTGATCGCCATTTAATTGTTAATGCACTCGCAGGATGCTGCTACCCATCCTCAGGCAATCCCACAGTCACCTTTACGACCACGGGATGCGATGGGTTGGTATACAGCAGAACAGCTTCAGTGACTCAATTTGTTACATTTTATCATAATCATCATATCGGCCATTTATACGTCCACTGCTGAACAAAGGTCTCCCCCATAGGTTTTCACAACTGTGTCATCATTTTGGGGTATTTGCCAATACTCACCACGCTTGGCAGGCGGGTTGGTGAGCGCAGTATGGCTACCGTTTCACAGAAGGGACGCTGCTGCCCATCCCTCTGGTTTAGATTCCCTTAGTCGCCTTTTACGACATCCACGGCAGGAAATGGAGTGGTGCTATATTCTTAATCCGGACACCACACGGAAATTTTAATTTTAACCATTTAATAATCTTCTGCAAGAAATACGTTGAGTTACCAGTAACCCATCATATAAATAACAATCACCATCATCATTATCAATTCAGCCGAAAAACGTCCACTGCTGGACAAAAGCCTCCCCAAAAATTCCCACAACGAACGGGTTGGGTACGTGACCCATAGGCTTGTGCTGTATGCTCATTGGGAGGTTTTGCCATAATCGCGCTTGGCAGACGGGTTGGCGATCGCAGTTGTGTCATAAATGTACTCGAAGGACACCGCTGCAGTAGTTGCTGTGTTTCGGGAGGAATTTACCAGTAATAACCATATGCTTGTCATGCGGGTTGGTGAGCGCAGAATGGCTGCTGTTCCACTGAAGGGACGCTGCTGCCCATCCCTCTGGCTTAGACTCCCTCGCCTTTAGCACCATCTATGGTAGGAGATGGAGTGCTATATTCTTAAATTGCTATATTTGATATTCTTTCGTACAACTCTGACTATTTATAAGTGCCTGTAAATGGTTTACATGAATAACATATATTGAATTTAATTAAAAACGCAGTAACGGCCTAGTCGTTGAACGCTTTCCTCCCATACCCAGGTCTGAGCTCGATCCCAGATCTTCTGAATTTTCGGATTCATGTGAACACAGGATAATTCCAGTGTACAGGTATAAATGCAAATAATATGTAAACAATTGTCCTCACATGTTATTAGAAGTTGCCCTGCCTTTATACAATAGGAAATATGGATAACAATAAATAAATAAGATATCTTAAACTAGGGAAAAAAATGATAACTAGAAAATGAATACAATATATATCTACATTTATATTTCTTTTAAAGGTGCCCCACACTAGGATTTCTCCTGTGTCGTGGGTACGTTTACAGACATGAATTCCACATACAATACACCCAGACCCGGAACAACTACCTGCAGATCATAGAAATATTTGTTCCGTGCGGGATCTCGACCCGGAGCGCAGCAGCCGACTGTATCGGCCACTGCACCAACCGTGCCGTCGAAATCTGATCTGAATTCGATTATCACTTGAGTAAAGGAAAACATCGTGAGTTTTGTGTAGTCCACAAAGCCGTACTAGGCCAGCGTGGAGGACTATGGCCTAACCTTTCTCATCGTGAGAAAAGACCCGTGCCCAGCAGTGGGCCAGTAATGGGCTGATTATGTTATGTATGTAATAATAATAAAATAAAAATGCTGAGTACCACCACCCCGGCTCCTCCCGTGGGTGTGGTAAAATTCGACTAAGGGATTAGCCGGCAGCAGCGTCCTTCGAGTACATTAACAACTCAACTGCGATCGCCAACCCGTCTGCCAAACGTGGCGATTAAGACAAAACCCCCCAATGAGCCCTCAACACACCCATATCAGTTATGTTGTGGTGATCTTTGGGGGAGGCCTTTGTCCAGCAGTGGACTTCATTCGGCCGAAATGATGATGAATTATGGGCACAACACGAAACCTGAACACCATACATACCATACTACACCATACGTACATAGTACTCCGTCTATGTACGTAACCCATTCATTTCGGCCGAATGAAGTCCACTGCTGGATACAGGCCTCCCGCAAAGATCACCACAACGACCGATATGGGTGTGTTGTGGGCTTATTGGGGGGGTTTCGCCATAATCGCCACGCTTGGCAGACGGGTTGGCGATCGCAGTTGAGTTGTTAATGTACTCGAAGGACGCTGCTGCCCATCCTCCGGTTAATCCTTAGTCGATTTTTACGACACCCACGGGAGGAGATGGAGTGGTGGTGGTGGTATTCTGAGCAGGCGTAACCCATTATAAGTTGTAAAGTACTTAATCTATCACCTATGTATATCCTCACATTTGACCTTTCCCATACAATATCTCCATTATTGCAGCACAAATGGAGCTATGACGCACTGATCGTATCGCTCTGTTGCATTTGAATTTAAACCCGCTTAGCGCAAAAATAGACCGAAATGAACCAAGAGCTATTTTGTGGGTAATTGGAAAATCGGTCGCAGCGTGTTATTTGAATTGTTTGTAATAGGAATGTAAGACTTTGGTGACAAATACACCTCGTTACCATTTCTCGTATTAGCGTTGACACAGAAGACACAGGATATAATGAAAGTTAATAGAAACATTTGTAGCTGATGAAACGTTTGGCGTAGTTACTAGTCGCTTGGTTTAACAATTTTTATTAAAGTGAATCTCCTTTATCGACGTATGGGAGACATTTTATAGCAATATAACGTTTTTCTGTTACGCGCCATCTTTATTTCTAAGTCACATTTTTCCGTTATGCGCCATATTGATTTGAAAGATAAATTGAATTTATCTATGAAAAACAGTCCTCAATCATCAACAACAAGATCCGGCACTACAATTGATGGAGTTTTTACTCGGTCACTGAATTCCGTGGAATGTAAACCGTATATTTCATCTTTCAGTTACCATAAGCCATTAATTACAAAAATCTATAATAACGATAACGATAATAGTAAAAAAAAAACACGTTATCTCACCATGGGATAAGGTAATCCTGGAGGGCAGATTAAAGTAGCTGCTTGATTTCTTCCTACCTTCTGATATAAAAAAAAAGTATATCATAAGAAAAAAAAAATGTATATTAAGTAGCTTACAGAACGCAGGGCAGTTTGTGGCGAGCTGAATGTGAGTGGCGACACTGCGTACCCGAATGCTCCAGAGAGTCGGTCAGGGCCTCGTCTCCGGCTTGCCTTTATTGGTTGGTTGAGTGGTACCCCATGAGTGCCCGTAGGATTTTCAATTCTGAATTGCCTTAGTTGGCCGATCAGAGAGGGGTCGCCAGAGCTATATGTTCGGGGGTGGAAGTGTCTAATGGCGTAATAACGGGGAAACCCGCTCCGAGTCTTCGAGACGCGCGATGGTGAAACCGGTGCCGCACCTCTCTACACCCCTAGCTGCTCACACCAGTGTTGTTCCTTGTCACCTGTAGTGGTGGCCATTTAGGGGGCCCATCTTGTGAGTGGCGAGTCACCGTCTGTCACAGAATTTCACTTTAAAGGTTGAAAGGCAGACGCCGTTTTTTCAGTTTTTCTTAGTATTAAATCCATTTAGCACCCATTGCAATAGACCTTATACTTATAGTTTCCGTTTCATACAATAGTTTTACACCTCCGGGCACAATCCGAGACTGCATTTTATTTATCAAATCGTTATCAGTCTATTTCAGGTCAATACGGCTATATTTTCGACGGTCGGAATGAGGTCAGATGCAAATAGTCTGCATTTCAATGCAAGCTAGTTGACGCGTCCGCAGACTGTTGAGTAAGTACCTTAATAAAGGGCTATTAACACTAGATCGTCACACAGAATCAATGCAACGAAGGTGACACATATTTAGATTCAACGCGAATGAATGCAAGTTGAGAAATCTATACAAATAAATAAAATTGAAGTGTCTGTTTGTAATGTCAAAATAACAGTTTTTTACTAAATGCATATGAAAGTATGTACGGTACATATAACAAAAAAACAATTTTTAAATTTTTTGTCTGTCTGTCTGTTTGTTGGTAATCTCCGAAACGGCTGGACCGATTTTGACGGGACTTTCACTGGCAGATAGCTGATGTTATAAGGAATAATTGAGGCTACTAAAATTTTAGAAAAATAATTAGGGTTCCGCGCAAAAAGAAAACCCTTGAAATCCAATATATGCACTCTATGTCAAGTGTCTATGTCGAAGTACTCTAAATTTCTTTTAAATTAAATGCGGGTGAAACCGCGGGTCCCAGCTAGTACTTATTAGAAATTACTCGGAATAAAAACCTATATATCTCGCAGGAGTAGTCCTGGGTAGCATTACAATTGTTATGGACAGGCGTGACGCTTACCACTAGAAAAATAACTTGCTCGTATCGTCACTAGATACCACAATAACCCCCGGGAAGACGGTGGCGCGCACGTGGTCACGTGCCGCCGTGTGCGCAGCACAGCGCAAAACGAGGCTTGGGGGATCCTTTACAAACCTCCCCGAGAAGTGCCTGGGGGGGCGACCTTTTTACAGTCGCCTTCCCTCCGCTAGAGGGGGTAACCGTCAGTCATCCCTTCCGAAATGTGCCTAAAGGCGTGACACCAATGGGCGGCTCTAGTGTGATCTTACGAGGACCTGAAGCACCCCTTCGGTACCGAAGATGACCGCTCCAGTGGTTTTAGCCGGTAGGAGGCCGGCATACCCCTTCGCCCTTCCCCGGGGTGAAGGAAGTTCCATGTAGAATTTCCATTGGATATCAATAAAAAAAAAAATATAAATACCACAATAAATTAAAATACATGAAAGAATGTTCTGGAACTAAAAGGAGCTTCTTTCAACTTACTGTATGCTATAAGTCATAGATATAAGTTTGTGGACATAGTATTGGAAGTTTACAGCCAGCTGGGCACCGTTCCGCAATTTGGATTCATAGTTATTACGATAGGTTTTGGCGCTATTCGGTGATCATAGCGCGTCTTACATCATAAAACAAAAACGATATAAACCTGTACACTCGTTGTAGTGAAATGTCATTTTAGTTCTAAGTAAAAGGTAAATGACGGAACTTCATTCGTCGGCTTCACTTTTACAAACCATATGAAAAGAGGTTAAAAATAAAATATAAACCAACAAAAAATATTCAAACTGGATTCCGAACTACAAAATACTGATTCAGGGTTCAGATTCAAGATGCAAATCTTGGTACATAGAAGTACTAAAACAAAAAACCTTACTTCCCGGTTAACAATTAATTTGACAAGTCACTATGTCATGTCAATTATAATTTATATTACATTACCTGAATTGATAAAGAAAGAAAATAAAATAAATATATTTATAAGAAAATTAAAACAATTAACAAATAAATTCTGTTACAAAATAAATGAACATTTAAATGATAAATATAGTTAAAATAAACATATAAAGGTCAGTCTTCTAGTGACCACAGTCACTACAATTTGGCCGAAACGTCGAGGTTAGTCAATACATTGTTTTGCTTTATCTGTGGGCGGAAAGTCAACCTCGAAATCATAGTGTAACATAAAGGTCTATTGTTATTAATATACTTCCCCATTCATCATTTCGGCCGAATGAAGTCCACTGCTGGACACAGGCCTCCCCCAAAGATGTCCACAACGACTGATATGGATGTGTTGTGGGCTCATTGGGGGGTTTTGCCATAATCGCCACGCTTGGCAGACGGGTTGGCGATCGCAGTTGAGTTGTTAATGTACTCGAAGGACGCTGCTGCCCATCCTCCGGCTAATCCCTTAGTCGACTTTTACGACACCCACGGGAGGAGATGGGGTGGTGGCATTCTGAGCCGGCACCACACGTTGGTACTTCCCCATTGTAACTTAAAAATTTAAGCTTCCTCTCTCCTCTCATTATACTAATTTTGATATGCCCGACAGAATACATATTTTTATTTTTTTAAACTTTGCCATTCACTCGGATTTCTCCTGTGTCGTGGGTGCGTTTACAGATATAAATTCCACACACAATATACCCAGACCCGGAACAACTACCTGCAGATCATACAAATATTCGTTCCATGCGGGAATCGAACCCGTGACCCGGAGCGCAGCATCCGACAGTATCAGCCACTGCACCAACCGTGCCGTCCAAAATTACCTTATATCGTTAATTTACCACATAAATTCACATTGCGGAATGCAATAAATTATTGACAATTGAGAAATTCGACATTGGAACTAAGCTAATAATAGTTCACAGTGAGTCGAGACCTTTACTTGGAGAACTAATGTTAACATTTTATGGCTACTAGCAGACGTATCTTATTTTTATTGATGGCAATTTTAGAATATACCCCATTTGCGTATTGAATTTGGTTATGTAGGTATTTTAGAATAGGTAGTAGACTGGTCCTTGGGCAATTAAATACCACAGAAGCGACATCTTTGTACTTACGTATCAATTAAAGAACGTCCACTGCTGAACAAGGGCCCAGATTTTCACAATTAACAGTGACACGTCGTGTGTCCACGCTTGGCTGAAGGGTTGGAGAGTGTACTATGGCTACTGTACCGCAGAAAGGACGCTGCTGCCCATCCCTCTGGCTTAGAGTCCCTTAGCTCACCTTTTACAACATCCACGGTTGGAGATGCAGTGGTGCTTTATTCTTAAGCCGTAAACCATGCTGACACAAGAACAATACAATATACACTAACTGTGTCCCGTGGTTTTACCCGCCGTTTAGTTTAAAAGAAATCGGATTATTTATAAATAATTAGTATACATATTGGATTTCATGGGTTTTAATTTTGTTTATTTTTATTTTTATTTTATTTTATTTTCGTGGAAACCTATTTTTTTTCTAAAATTAAAGTAGCTTACGTTGCTGCTAATAACATCAGCTATCTGTCAAAATCGATTCAGCCGTTTCGGAGATTAGTCGGAACAAACAGACAGACAAAAAAAGTTATTTTTTTTATAAGTTATTTTTTTTATGAGTACCGTATATACTTTTATATGCATTTAGTAAAAAGCTGTTATTTTATTTATTTGTATAGATACGGTCAATAACCCATTGTTTAAGAAGCGAGTCTGTAAACATATACAAAACACGTTAACATATATAGGGTCCTACGTAAATAGTGAACTTTATTTCACACTCAGTTCATAGAGATTTTGTTTATTAAAAAACAATTTGCAAATTCCCTATTTTTGGAGTTTATTCCTTAAGAATCGATTTATACAGGATGTCCAGTAAATAGCACGACATACTGCAGGGGGTGAGAGCTTGGGTCAATACCTACCAAAAAAACACAATATATGTTCAGGAAATCTTACGGATTTACAATAGTACAACATTTTAGTAGTAGAAAATTGTACTGTGAAAATTTAAAAAATATTGTTTTACTTGAAAACATTTTAGTTTTTAATAAAATAAAGACTTATCAATGAGTAAAGTAACTACTCACAAATAATTTGAGGCAAAAAAAAACTAGAAAAGGAATTTTTCATTACGAGATGCTTAAAAATCTGTATCAAGGTAGAGATTTTTCGATATTTCGGAAAAAAAATACTACTGTAATTCCGTAAGATTTTGCTGAACATGTGTTTTTTTGGTAGGTATTGACCCAAGCTCTCACCCCCTGCAGTACGTCGTGCTATTTATTGGACACCCTGTATATGAGGTGGGTTCCCATTCTTATTTTACACTATTAATGTGCTTTTATTCTATTATGATATATCTGTGTTACCCTTATATTATGAGACATGTAACTTTTTAATTTTTTATCATACTGCTGACATTTTGTGCAACAAATAACATTTTCTTAGTTTTTTATTGTCCTTACAATATAAAGTTATAGTTATTTGGCATGATTAAAATAATAATTTGACTTTAGATATTCTGTGACTAGTAAATTAATATACAATGTTATTAATATACAATGATGAAAATGTATGTTTTGCATGCCAAATGACAGAATATAGCTGCACAAATGTATAAACTCTGTAACATCAAGGTATTACCTACATTCACAATAAACGATTATGATTGTGACATTTATGATACTGAGACTAGAACGGAACTATATTTTGAACATTTTTAAATTACGAGTATTGGCCTTCAGGTCTTAAAAGTCCACTGCCAAACGTGGGCAATACGAGGATACCAGTAGTAGGATATACGCTTAGAAAGCTGGCTGGTTATCGAACGAGGTAATGTATGGTCGCGCTCTAGCAGTTTTTTTTTGGGGCTTCTCGCATACATTTCTGGGAAATGTGGTTGCTTAACCGGTCATTTCCGGCGAAGCCGAAAGAGGCCTCCAGCTAGGCTTAAAATTAATATTAAAAACAACGCAACTTTCGCTAAGGGCGCCCCCTGCGGGACACGGACCTCGGCTTAGGGCGTTGCTGGGGACAACAAGCTATTGTTTTGGGGACAGCTAGATCGGTATTATTTATTATGTATTAAGGGACATTTAAAGCTACAGGCTCGGCACGGGCCGGCGCGAGCAAGAGACGGGAGGGAGAAGTGCTAGCTTGAACGGGAAGGTGACGCGGCGATAGGCCTCCGCGACGTCGGTGAGGCGGGCATCCTCGGCCGCGAGGGCGGTAAAACGGTCGGATACTCTAAGCAGAAGCGGGTACCGGGCTTATATTTGGATGATAGGCATTCTTGATGTGTTAAAAAAAATTTAAACCTTGCCCTACACTATTATTTCTCCTGTGTCGTGGGTGCGTTTACAGACATATATTTCACACACAATACACCCAGACCCGGAACAACTACCTGCAGAACATACAAATATTTGTTCCGTGTGGGAATCGAACCCACGACCCGGAGCGCAGCAGTCGACTGTATCAGCCACTGCACCAACTGCGTTATATGACTTTCATATTTTACTCACCAGGACAGAATTACATGACTCCCGACAATTGTTGTACGCACTTCAATAGAACGGCAGAACATTTTAAATTTACTACTCGGTTCAAAACTATATACTTTTTATAATGGTTAGCACATCGTACCAAGAAGGCGACCAATATTACAGTACATATGGTTTTTTTTTGCAACAAAAGGTCTCAGGTGCCTATTAGATTAGTATTCTCTGAATGTACCCTTGTCACGTCGGGCACCATAAAACCTTATTTAATTCACTTTTCTAGAAATTGCTACACGAAGCACGCCTAATTCAATACCAACCAAGGTTCCGCTCAGGTTTGCCATTTTAATCCCAATTTACGGGTAATAAGCTTCGAGATTTATAAAATTTTACTGCAGCTATATCCGAAGCGGACTGGCTGATTTTGAATGAAAAATTCGCAATCCACCGCCGTAATGGAACGTCGCGCGTCGCCATCTTGCGAAATGATTTGTCGGAGTTTAAAAATAGATTGCGTCCAGTTTTCCGCTGTTTTTAAGGTTTCTGTTTTTGTTTGGGGGCGATGTAAATGAGATTTATTTTGTTATTGTGGAAAATACAAAATCGTTTGATGTTTGCATTAACAAAATGTGCTTTGGCAATCAATCACTCAATTACTATTTCTTTTTCAAGTTAGTTAATTAATTTAGTAGACTGGTTTTTTAACACATACTCATTATTCATAATTTCAGCCGATAAACGTCCACTGCTGGATAGAAGCCTCCCCCAAAGATGGCCACAACGACCGGTATGGTTTTGGTTATATTGTGGACCCATTGAGGGGTTTGTTGTAATCGCCATTGTAGCCATCTTTGGGGGAGGCTTCTGTCCAGTAGTGGACGTCTTTCGGCTGAGATGATGATGATACAAAGTGTCGATTTAATTACCTGCAAGCTTTAAGGAGATGAATCAGCTCACGATTCTCTTCCCAGATAATTAAATACTGTTAACTTAATATTTCAACAAAATTTCCTTTTTTTAGTCAATCCAAAACAGCTGGCAGTCAATATCCTCATACGCCTACCATATGATCGGTACCAAACTTGGCAGTGCCCGCCTCGCGGTCTGTCATTGTCGAGACGGGTGCGTATGTAAGCTGTAAGTGTTTTGGATAGATGCTAATTACATTGTCGCGTGTTTCTTTATTGGCACGAGTTTGAAAACATTTGTTTTATTATTAACTAGCTGGGACCCGCGGTTTCACCCGCGTTTAATTTAAAAGAAATTTAGAGTACTTCGACATAGACACTTGACATAGAAGATATATGTTGGATTTCAAGGGTTTAATTTTTTTACGCGGAACCCTTATTATTTTTCTAAAATAAAAGTAGCCTAAGTTATTCCTTATAACATCAGCTATCTGCCAGTGAAGGTCCCGTCAAAATCGGTTCAGCCTTTTCGGAGATTACCCGGAACAAACAGACAGACGGACAGACAGACAGACAAAAAATGTTAAAATAGTTTTTTTGTTATATGTAACGTACATACTGCCATATGCATTTAGTAAAAAGCTGTTATTTTGACATTACAAACAGACACTTCAATTTTATTTATTTGTATAGATAGGATCAGTGCTCTACCGAATTAGAGTGTTGAAGGTGACTCGACACCGAGTATCATAGATCTAAGCGCGTTTGTAAGGATTTAATTACTTTTTGTTCTAATTGTTTCACTCTAAGCGTTTTGTAACAGATTTTGGTGGTATGCCAGTCATCCGAATTCAAATTAAAAATATTTTTTCTTCATATAAACCATTTACGGGCGCTTATGAATAGTCAGAATGCAGTTGCACAGTTCCAGTAAGTTGGTCCTATGGAGAAGAACCAGCTAGAAACTCCATAAATAAGGAAATCCATCCACTGTTATAAATAATTTTAAAATGTTACATACATTGGTGATAGTTACAATAGAATCACGTTATGTGAGAATAATGAATAATCAATCAAATGTAATCCAATTACAAGATGTAATGTTTAACAATGGTCTTAATCAATTCTAAACGCATTATTTTATTTTTATAATATGTGTGCCTTAAGTTATAAAGACATTGGTTGCTTTCATACTCATGATGCAAACTCCAAGTCTAAATAAATTCAAATCCATAATTAAGCAGAAACTATGTAATAATAGTTACTATAAATTCGCAGATTACATAGAGAACAAGAATGCTTGGGATTGAGCTGCTCTAATATGAATCCATATAGGCTAAAATGAGAACTTATCATGATTTCATCATTGAGCTCATGTCATCATCATTTCGGCTGAATGAAATCCACTGCTGGACACAGGCCTCCCCCAAAGATCACCACAATGACCGATATGGGTGTGTTGTGAGCTCATTGGGGGGGTTTTGCCATAATCGCCACGCTTGGCAGACGGGTTGGCGATCGCAGTTGAGCTGATAATGTACTCTAAGGACGCTGCTGCCCATCCTCTGGCTAATCCCTTAGTCGGGAGGAGATGGGGTGGTGGTATTCTGAGCCGGCACCGCACGGAAAGCTCATGTAATTAATGTTATCTAAGTTACAATATTGACATCTACCTAATATTGACATCAAATTACTTTTGGTTGTGAAATTCTTTAATTTGCTGTTCTTTGAAATTAGGTATTTATATTACCAATTAGTACAATGTATACATACATAAATAAATACGGTAAATGTGAGTATCATGTGGCCTAGTACATCTTTAAATGTACTTACCTGTTGTTTGGCAGTATGAGTCTGTCATGCTCACTATAATGTCTTGCTGATGGTGGCGTTGTGTATCAGGTCGTTGAGTTCACTGCAATGTGGTTGAGCTGAACAACACCGATGCATGCGTCATACTCGTGAACGTCAGTCCTTACCGCTATGCACTCTTAATTAATTAGGCGTCTGTATTTGTTTACCTCATCTATTTCACACTGGCAGTATATCATTCTCACATAACTTAATCCTATTGTAATTATAAACAATGTAATGATTTTAAAAGAGAGTATCTCCTTGAGTGCCGCAAAACGAGACAATTAAAAATCTATTGTGTCTACACGGCTCTTGCAATTGACACGGGAGTTGCCGGTTCTTCTCCATAGGAGCAACTTCATGGATCCGCGCAACTATATTCTAACTATTCATAAGTGCTTATAAATGCTTAAAAATATTTGGAATTAGAATTAAATATTGTTTCCATACTCATTTAGTAGTGACTGAGTGGAGAATATTAAAATGTGTAAAAACTCAAAAATAAAAAATTGATGAAATTATCCAATTCCTTTGCTCAAATGGAAATTGGACAAATATATTAGACGAGCGGCATATCACATCAACATAATAATCTGCAAAATGTATTGTTGCCTCGACCGTGAAGATAATCTTATTTTCCGCGATAGTCTTAAGGAAAACCAATTTATCGTTAATTAAGTCTGAGTCAAAGCAAACTGTTGAATATATTAAATGTGCAAAGTGTGTTTTGCTGTAGGAGAATGAAGGAGAATTATAACCACAAGGAGATAAAGGAAAAGTGTTTGTTTATGTTTTTCAAATATTGTTTAGTTCGTCTTGACAAAAATTAGGTCATTCATTTTATTCATTCATATTCGTACCAGCCAAAGGACGTGCACTATTGAGTCAAAGTCAAAGTAATTTTTGTCATTCATGTAAACCGTTTGCTGGGACTTACGAATAGTCAGAATTTAAATAATTGCACAGTTCCAAGTCGTTGGTCCTATGGGGAAGAACCGGCAAGAAACTCCATGGTATATCCTTTTAAAATATGTGAAAGTATTACAGTCTTATTACAATAATAGAAAAAGGATAAATACCACATATTTATGCACAATGATAATGAATTGCCTCACAATAAGATTGCTATAGCAGTGAAAAGTGAACTAGTCCCGACAGAGGCACGGTTGGTGCAGTGGCTGATACAGTCGACTGCTGCGCTCCGGGTCGTGGGTTCGATTCCCGCACGGAACAAATAT
Organism: Diloba caeruleocephala; assembly: GCA_947459985.1. Classification (NCBI taxonomy): domain Eukaryota; kingdom Metazoa; phylum Arthropoda; class Insecta; order Lepidoptera; family Noctuidae; genus Diloba; species Diloba caeruleocephala. The sequence continues at coordinate 3,560,783 of OX381627.1, read as the reverse complement.
TTGTATGATCTGCAGGTAATTGTTCCGGGTCTGGGTGTATTGTATGTGGAATTCATGTCTGTAAACGCACCCACGACACAGGAGAAACCCTTGTGTGGGGCAAAGTATTAAAAAAAAAGAGGGATCCCGTTCACTGAACAAAGACCTCTCCAATAGATTTCCACAACAACCAGTTACATGCCACCCCCTTAAAAGTACTCACAGCGACATTCACCAGGTTGTCTGTTCGTCTCCTTGGAGGCCGTCCCATATTGCGTATTCCTGTGCTTGATCACCATTTGATAACCTGTCCGGCTCAACGGCCAACAGTTCTACGAGAACTGTGTCCCGCCAATTGCCATTTCATTTTACTAATACTTTCAGCTATATCGGCAACTTTAGCTCTTCTTCTTCTACGGATCTCCTTATTTCTTTCTTCAGAGGGATGGGCAGTGTTACGTATGTATCCAACTTAATATCATTTATAACCTATACAGTGATCTAATGACTAAATTGACATGCAAATCTAGGTCAGAATCAAGATCACGTAATGACTGTTCTGGTAATGCTGCTCTAGACAGAGTATCAGCAACATACAAATATTTACCTGGTTTATAATTCGGATACATACGTAACAGGCAGCAGCGTCCATTCTGTCAGGCAGTTGGCAAACTGCGCTCACCAACCCACCTGCCAAGCGTGGTGGTTATTGGCAAAAATGATAACACAGTTGTGGAAATCAATGGGGGAAACCTTTGTTCAGTAGTGGACGTATAAATGGCTGAAATGGAGTTACGCAAAGCGGTCACATTGACGAACACTCGATTACATACAGGGTGTACACACGGCTAAACATCAAGCTGTACGAAACCAATATAAGGTGATCTCGTATTGTATAGGCTTTTGGTGTTATGAGAGTTCAGCGTAAAATAGATTTGTAGAGCTCGATGTGTGTGTATGTTTAATTTATAAAACAGACAGGCCGTCGCCGTCTGACTGAATTCACACACTGAACTGTTAATCCGATTTATATGGAGGCTTTTACAATTAGATGACACTAGAAATGGATAAATTAAAGGGTCTGGACCACTCTTATCGACTCTAGTAAACTATATAAAGCTTTAAACAAATTAAAAACTGACTTCCAAAACCCTATACGATATAAATATATTAAAACCACTGAAAAGGAAAAAAAAACTTTATTTATGAGCTCTGTATCGTGTAGGGTTTTTGAAGGCGATATTTGTTTGTTAATAAGTTTTATTTGTTTCTTTTTAGTGTAAACAAATGTCAGAACTTTTTCCAATTTGGTTTAAGTATTTAACACTAAAAATAAGAATGACTTAAATCGGTTCTCTTATCTGAGGGAATCGAAACTATTAAGACATCATCTAGATAAGCGCTGTTAACTTAACCTTTTATTGAAGCTGGTTAAAAAACTACTCAATCAAATGTAATGAAATTTGTATGGGACCAATTTGAAAGCATTCTGCACTAGTTAAAAAAATAATTGCTCAGTCAACAAATCTCGGAGTAATCGGTGTACATACATAAAAAATACGCATCGAATTGAGAACCTCCTCCTTTTTGAAGTCGGTTAACAAAGTATTAAAATTCGTATATTTCCTCAGAGCAGACATAGAAAAATATGTCGAAAAAGCTATAAGGCTCATAGATAAGTAGGTTTTGCATACAATTAGACTAGATATTTGCGACCTCTCTGTTGAACGAGTTTGTGAGCTCGCGTGTGCAGAGACGGAGGAGTTTGTCATTTTATGTGTTTATAGGCCTCCCTCTTCTAATACATCTCTATTCCTTATAACAATGGAGGATGTACTTAGAAAAATTAAAATTGACAAAAAGATATTAGTTTGTGGAGATTTTAATATAGACATTCTAATAGATACCATAGATAAACATAACTTTATAGCCCTCTTTAGGTCATTTAACTTGAAGTCTTTGTATTCGGAGCCGACTAGAGTGACACCTACCTCAGCTACTTGTATAGATAATATTATAACAAACTTTAAAATAAGAGATAAGGGACTGATTAGTGGCATTCGATCGGATCATAAGTGCCAGATTGTTAAAATAAACTATAATGCAGTTAAAGGGCATAAAATAATACATTGCAGAAATTTAACAAAAAGAAGTCTAGAAAATTTTAGTAAAAATCTAGCTTCTCAACTTCAAACTCTAAAGCCGCATTATGCCAATCCCAATGAAATGTACCGTACCCTATTTAATACACTATGTAATGAGTTTCAGAAAGCCTGCAAAGTAAATAAAATACATGTAAAACCAAAATTAACGTTCAGTGTCTGGGCAACAAAGGGTATAAAACGCAGTAGGGATGTCCTATACGAATTATATGACAAAAAGTCTTATATACCTAATATTGATTTTCATATCTACGTTAGAAAATATTCTAAAATGTTTAAAAAGGTTTGTGCTCAAGCAAAAGCTGCTTATATTAGTGACCAAATCAAAAAGTCGAATAATAAAATAAAAACGACGTGGAAAATAATTAATGCTGAAACTAGTGATGGTAGATTCAGTGACAGTGCAATTAATTTAAATATCGATGACAAACTAGTTTCAGATAAGTCTGTAGTCGCAAATTTCCTCGAAAACTTTTTCACTAATATTCCAATAGAGACTACTAAACACCTTCCATCGTCTCCTTTAGCAGCAGAGGCATTCTTAAAGAAAAATGTCGATTTACATGTACCTGTCTTTGAATTTAGTTTTGTGACAGACAGTGATATAATTAAAACATTTAAAACCATAGTAGTTAAAAAAACTGAGGACTTATGGGGATTGTCAATGAAAGCCATCGAATCTGTTATAACTAATATTGCGCCAATTTTGGCTCTAATATTTAATGCCTGCATCGCAGAGGGCACTTTTCCCGATCTCATGAAATCCAGCAAAATTGTACCCATTTTTAAAGCTGGTTGCCTAAATAATGCATCAAATTATAGGCCAATATCTGTGCTACCAACCTTAAGCAAAATTTTTGAAAAACTAGTTTTAAATCAAATGGCAGCACACTTTAACAGAAATAGGATATTTCATAACAATCAGTTTGGATTTACGCGGGGACGATCTACAGAGGATGCTGGGTCCACTCTCATTAAAACCGTTTTAGGGGCCTGGGAGGATGCACATGATGCTTTAGGCGTGTTCTGCGATCTGTCTAAGGCATTCGACTGCGTGGACCACCGCACCCTCATTCTGAAACTTAAGTACTACGGAATTCAAGGTAGATCTATTGATTTTGTATGCTCATATTTGTCAAATCGGGATCAAAGAGTAGAAATTGAAAAAGTCACATCAACAGGCTCACGCGTTAAAATGGGGGTACCGCAAGGATCAATTTTGGGGCCATTTTTGTTTCTGGTCTATATAAATGACCTGCCATACATGATAAACGATACAATGTCGAATATAGTCTTGTTTGCTGATGACACGTCACTTATATTTAAAGTAAATAGAAAGGATAGCCATCTTATAGAATCCAACGATATACTTCGTAAGATATCTGATTGGTTTTCGGCGAATAATCTTCTATTAAACGCAAATAAAACTAAATGTCTAAGATTCTCCACAGCAAATGTGACCCACGTAAGGTCACAAGTAAAACTTGACGGAAAAGAATTAAATCTAGTCTCCTCAACTGTGTTTTTGGGTGTTACTTTAGACTCAAAATTGCAATGGGGACCCCATATAAAGGCACTTTCAGGCAAGCTAAGCTCTGCTGCATTTGCCGTTAGGAAAATTAGACAGGTTACGGATGTGGCTACAGCTAGGTTAGTATATTTTGCGTACTTTCACAGTATTATGTCTTATGGGATTTTACTGTGGGGCTCGGCTGCTGATGTAGAGTCTATTTTTATATTACAGAAAAGAGCAGTGCGAGCTATCTATAACCTGGACTCTCGTGAGTCACTACGGGAACTATTTAAGGAAACAAACATTCTTACTCTACCATCCTTATATATTTTCCAAAACATTATGTATACCCGCAAACATATAGCTAATTTTAGTAAGAAAAGTGACGTGCACAGCTTAAATACTCGCAACAAGAACAAGTTGGTTGTACCGGGCTTTAGACTTAGTAGAACCAGCAAGTCGTTTATGGGAAACAGTATTAGATTCTATAACAAAATTCCTTGTAGTATTACCGACTTACCAGAAATAAGATTCAAATCGTTGATTAAGCGCATTTTAATTTCGAAAGCCTACTATAATATAAATCATTACATCGACGATAGCGATGTCTGGCAAACGTTTCCCTCCTGCACACTGCGACCCTCTGGCGCTTTATAATATATTTTATAATTTTCGCATTAATGACGTGTTGTTACTCCCAATCAATGCTTTACCGTTTACAAAGAAATTGTAGTGAATTTTTTTGTTGACATCCTGACATTTTACTTGACTTATTATTTATCTTTTTATTGACATCTTGACATTTAATTTGACTTATTTAAAATTGTATTCTATAATTATGATATAAATTATTTGCCTATGTTTAAATATAATAGCCATTATAGCAATTTACATTCTAATATTTTCTTAATATTTTGACATTATTAAATTAATTATTCATACATTGTAAATGTGCGAGCATCAAGTAGCCGTTACTGTTAGCATGATGTTGCCGTTAATGTTATATATTTAGTACCTATACTTTGCCTTTTGCCTGGTAGTAGCGGTCTGTCATGCTCACTAAAATGTCTTGCTGGCGGTGGCGTTGTGTATCGGATCGTTCGGTTCCCTACAATATGGTTGAGCTAAGCGATGCTGATGCATGCGTCGTGCTCGTGAACGGGTGCCGTCTGTTGGGACTGGTCAGCCATTAACTGCCATGGCGAATAATAGTTATATTGCATTAGTATGTATTTTTAATTTTTATATATACATTTGCCTACATCATGCTCGTTATATGTTTTACCATAATTTGTATCAATCAACATTGTAATCTCAATTATTTTAAAAGAGTATCTGTGGAGTTTCTTGCCGGCTCTTCTCCATAGATCAACTATTTGGAACCGTGCAACTTAGATTCTGACGTTTCATAAGTGCCAATATTTGGTTTATTTGAAATAAAAATATTTGACTTTGACTTTGACTTTGAATTTGTTTATTTAATACAGTAATCCGGTAGCTATCGACGACCTCATTATCTCATCTCGAAACACTCGCCAACCAACTTAGTTCATCTCCTGTTTCTAAAGTTAGACAAGTTACGAGCGATAGCGAAAATTTTGTTTGACAGTTGCGGAACCTAGGACCGCGTGCAGATTGTAGTTAGCTTGCAACAAGTTGGAATAACGCCAAGAAGACTGTCCAATACCAGTTAAACAAATTAATTCCTTGAATAGAGACCGCGTATAAGCAAAAGTAGCGTGAGACACTATCTTGCTAGATGGGCTGACGACTTGAAGAAGATAAGAGTGGTCAGTATGCAGAAGGTGGAGGACCAAGTGCTGTGGTACAACTTGGGAGAGGCTTATGTCCAGCCGTGGGTTGAATGAATGGACACAGCACATTGAGACACAAAATGTACAAAAAACATTAGAGATAACCAGAAACAGACAGTAATAATATAAGAGTCTAAGACAATGATATTCCTAGGTATGTGTCTCAACTCCGGGGTTACGGGCACGCAGATTGGGGAATCTGCGTGCTCATACCGAATGACCCCCGGGAAGACGGTGGCGCGCACGTGGACACGTGCCGCCGTGTGCGCAGCACAGCGCACAGCGAGACTTGGGGGGATCCTTTACAATCCTCCCCGAGAAGTGCCTGGAGGGGCGACCCTTTTACAGTCGCCTTCCCTCCGCTAGAGGGGGTGATCGCTTTACAGTCATCCCCTCCGAGACGTGCCTCAAGGCGTGGCACCAATGGGCGAGACTAGTGTGATCTTGCGAGGACCTGGAGCCCCCCTTCGGTGCTGAAGATGACCGCTCCAGTGGTTTTAGCGGGTAGGAGTCCGGCATGCCCCTTCGCCCTTCCCCGGGGTGAAGGAAGTTTCATGTAGAATTTCCACTGGATATCAATAAAAAAAAAAATAAAAAAAAAAAGGAGTCTGGCATGCCCTTTGCCCTTCCCCGGGGTGAAGGAAGTTCCGTGTAGAATTTCCACTGGACATCAATAAAAAATAAATAAAGAAAAGGTATGTGTCTCAAAACTGGATCAAATAGCTGTCCAGAGCAGCTTAATGGCAAGTGCAAGCACTTGACACTGGTTTTCATCTGGATCCTCTGTGCTCCACGGATGTCAATCAGGTACAGGTACCCATTTTAATGTTGTTGTTATGTGTAAGTGTATGCAGTAGTATGAATCGACTGGCAGAGAAATTGATTGAATTATTGTGTCATAAATTAAAGTGTATTGTTAGTTGATAAATTATTCTATATTAATTTAATTAATAAATAATATTATAAGTTTTTAAACTGACATGGTCACTGACACTATTATTGGAACTAAAAACGGGATATTTATCATGTTATATTTAACATGGTATATAATTATATTATAATTATTTTATATTATAAGTATTTCCTATAATTAATATATATTTAAATATTATTTCAGACGCGATTGTAAAATATTGCTATGGATTCAATTATCTAAGAACTATGATTATAATAATTATCAGAGTGTGTCTATTAACAAAAATATCTAAGAACATATTACAATATATTTAAAAAAACAATCCCATGCATATAAATTATCCTTGTCCGAGATCAAAGGCTAAATGTTTGGATAAAACGGTCGGTCTAGTCCGCACTTAAACATCGATACATTTACGTTTAATACCCAATTCTCGTTGCGCATCAAAGAAGTACTGTCGTAGTTGTATCCTAAATGTGATTAGATTATTGATTTGCCTTAAACGTGGTGACAAGTTATTCCAAATCTTTGATGCTGCGTAGCGGAAACTACCTCTAAATGCTACAGAGCCATGTGATGGAATAAAATGTTGCTATGCGCACCGCCTACCTAAGCATTCCCTTTGACTCGTAATCCAGTTCAGCTTATCGTACAAATATGTTGGTTCCTTATAATTGATTACACCGAAAAGGAGACATGCTGGTTGCTGTCTTGTTGATGGCTAATGATTGATCGAGTTGATGCTCTGTAAAAGTATTTTACTATCTGAAACTAGCATGCCGCATGTAGTTATCATCATCAAATTATAATCATTAACGACATATCAAAGTCCGCTCCTGAGTAAAGCCTCCCCAAAACAGAAGTATTTCCCATGGTTACTATGGATTGTACTCAGATTCAGGTGGATTAACGCAGAAGCCATCAGCAATCAATAGTCAAACTTCTACTACTATGGTTCCTCCCTCAAAATGCCATTCCTTGTTACAACATTGTTCTCTTTATACTTTTTTATTCCCTAGACTTTATAACTCACCTTTGTATTTGTTTTGTTTCTTTTCACATATATAGAGGCATCGTTGTGTATTCAACTATAAATAATATTGTTGATGCACATAACGCATAGGTGGTTTTAGTAATTTGGATTCCTTTGAGTACAGTATGCTGGAAGAACTTTATGTACATGTTTATTAAAACGCTTATCGCCTTTACTTGACCCCAAACATGAAACGCAAACAACCTCTACCGACACAGATAAGTATGGTATCAGAGCCAATATCATCGATGACTTCTAATGGAAGTTTATTGAGGAACTCAATCTCTAAACCCCACCAAGCGTAAAAACAACGTGTTGAACTGATTAATATGAAAGTATGTTTAATTATATTGAGCCAAGCTAGTAGACTGAGTATACAATTCCGTGTAATTTTTCATCATAACTCGAAGGACCAAATTTTACTGTTCTGCCTTTAACAAATGGCTCGAAAGATACAAAGTTTTCGATATTGGTGACTGTAGATAGTGCCTAAAAGTTTAAGTAAATTTTTACCATACCACAAAGATGGGAAAGGGCTGTATTCTCTTAAAGGTGGCAACAAAGCATAGCATAAAGGATACCGGCCATCACCCATAGGAAGTCTAGCCCACTTCCACATGTCGATATACAAGAGCAATGATATAATCAAAATACTGCCAAAAATACGCAAATAATTATAAGCCTATAAATATGTGATAATAAAAATTGACTGTAGGAATACAAAGATATTTGAGCATAAATATACAGAAATTGAGGTGACATGGTACTATATTTTGGAAGACAACGAGGGTAGATAATGCTAGTGAAAGCTGAGTTTGAATAAATAAATAAATTACACATTTTAGAACTAAACATGCTGTTTCAAAAGTTATATTTAATAAACTTCATATTCATAATAATAACCAATTTGACGTGACGTTTGATTTGATTTGGCATTTAGTCTTTTAGCTAAAGACAAAATATTTAAATAATATACAAATACTTGCGAAAGTGTCTTAGAAAACAAAATTGTGCTTTATAAACCGAGATAGATCTTAATGTTAATTTATAGTCATGAGTTGTTTGTTAGTAGAAGAATATCATAGTATTTTGCATATGGCAACTCACACAAATGACAATACAGTTTTAGTCAATTTCCTTTGTCGAGATCCTTTTCTGTGATTTCCAATATCCCGCCGTTTTGAGCTATTTACAAAATACGGTAAATATACAATAATATAAGAATTTTTTCATATACATTTCATTTTTGTCCACTGGTGGGCCTATTTTGGCCGATGTCTATTAGCCACAAACAACTGTCTCACAACTGACCAAATTATACTCAATCTATACCGTTATGCGGTGCAGCTTTTATTAGTAGTATAAACACTAGATACGTGCGAAATCAACAATAATCCATGACATTATTTTTCTACCAACCTAGTGATTATGGGAACACTCCACGATCATTCACTGTGGCAGCCCATACTAAGCCTTATAGACGATTATAAGCTCACATAAAATGTTCGCGCCGAATCCACAAAACGGCAACATTCCAAAAGTAATGACTGGCTCTCACGATCCAATCGTTAAACAAAGCCATTACTTCGCGAATTGCGACGCTGCTTAGTGATAGCGATTGGAACAGAGGAATTGGAATTTCAATGTTTTGGAGATTTTGAAAGAAAGAATAGCCAAAAGCTGAATTGATGATGATTGAGGACAGCGAGAGGTTCGAAGTTAACTTAAACAAAGAATCCACTTACTGTAAGGAGAACATACTTAGATGGCACTTCGTCGCTAATATTGTAACAGGCCTATAAAATCCAGGGTCCAATATAAAAAAGGCCGATAAAATCCACATTTATACTTTCTAAGTACACTAGAAAACAGATATTTTTCCAATTTTCGATATTGAAAAGCTTAGTATTGTATTATTTATCCAAGCCTTTAAAAATAAACCGGACAAAGTGGCGGGGAGAGGATTCCGTACGATGAATATGTTATCCACCGTGATCCCAAGAACAAACTTAACATTGTAGTTGAAAAACGTGTTCTCCTATATATTCCAACTGCAAACGTAAGTTTGTACGCACAATATTGAAATATTTGCTATGTTATTTTAAGACCATAGACTTCTTATAGTTTTCCTTTCGTTTGTTAGTTTCGGAGATAGGGGAGGGGGGGGTGAATGGTCAATTATCGTCTATCTATATTTTAACATTATAAATTAAACATATTTGAGGCCCATACAACAAGACCGTCCCTTAGTTTAATATGTTACACGGTACTGTTAGCAAAACATTACTGAAAAAAATCTATATTACCCCCCAAAAGTGACTCTTCTATTCAACATTTATTTATTTACGTTACACATCCGTGTTTTGGTCGCAGAAATCCATATGTATACCAAATTACAACGCAATGGGCCTAGTAGATTTGAAGCAAATCGGCTGTGACAGACGGTCAGACATACAGACACACGAGTGATCCTGTAAGGGTTCCGCCGTTTCTTCCTTCGGACGTTCGGAACCCTAACAATTGATTTGAAGATTACTTCTGCCATTTTTGGCACAAAGTATATTGCAGTGTCAACCATATATCCTTCAGAAAACCAGTGACCTAAATTTGGATTTAATTTGTTTTCTGTCTATCAGGGTGACGGCGATTCATTAAAGCAACGGTACAGCTTGTTTGTGGCAGTAAATTGTGAGATATCAGGCATCCGCATTGTATACATGTCACATTGGCTAGAATTGGCTGACTGCAGCATCAGATTGGCTATCACGTCCAGCCAAAATCGCCAAATGCTGGACACAGACTAAGAGTCGTGAGTGAAGATTGAAACAACGCTTGGCAAGGGCACTGGTGACATCCTTGTCAATTACTGAAAGAAACAGGCAAGCTGAAGCCACAAACATTGCCGACAAATTGGTTTTAGCAAGGACTATGTGGTAATAAATTAATCGTTGTTTGGTAAAGCCCTTGGACTCTACGCAAAGTATCAATATATTTTCCCGACGCTTTTTTTACGTTTGCATCATATATGCACTCATTGGCCTTGGTAATGGTCTTGAAAGTGACAGACATATGTCTGTTTTCCATGTTCGAAATGTGAAAATAAGGATTATTCTGGTACGAACTCGGCCTTTATCGGCAGAATTAAACTGAGAGCCTATGTATAAAATTGTTAAATTTGAATGAGCTATTGAATAAAGGAGAATGGTGAAATTGGACCCATTATTAATGAAGCTATGTTGCAGTGTGAAATTACGTTCATTATAAGTACATATTTATAAGTCTTTATTTTTAAAAAACACATTGGGTTTTTAGAAGCCCAGTTTCAGAAGTTGAAATGTTATAAAATAATATTTATATTAAAATGAATATAAAAATAACTCTTCGCGCCATTTACACCTACGTCTCCTCGATACGCATCGGCATTATTAAGCTGTATTATCGGGACAGCAGCGCATGAATCGTGCAGCAAGGGTTGTATATTACCGAAAATATGCAAGCTAGTGCACCCCAATCTATACAAAAGCCACGCTGCCTGACCTGTAAAGTCATTCTTACAGCGTTGTGCAGGATTATCAGTTTAGGGAGATTTGGTGTATACACAGATTAAATCTAATCAAAATCATTTCGATATTCAAATACATCACAAATGAAACAATGTATTTATCGTGTTTATTTTTTTATAGTTTATAATCTTCTAGCTTTCATATCTTTTTTTTCCCACGTCTTTCAAATCACTTCCCATTAGCTTTTTGCTTAGTTTTATATAGTTCTACAAGTATTAATAAGTTTCCTTAGTCCACGCTTTCCCGAAGGCTGGGTCCCATATTACATGCAATCTTGCCATTCTCCTTTCATTTATCTTTTGTAAAGGTTCAACAACACGAGGGTTCATTTACTGTAATTATTCCTGTTTATTCAATATCTAACAATCATACATAGATCCGTGTGGTGTCTGGTTAAGAATATGGCCCCACTCCTGTAGATGTCGTAAAAGCCGACCAAGGGGCTTTATCTAGGAATGGGCAGCAACGTCCCTTCTGTGGGGCAGTAGCCAAACTGCGCTCACCGACCCGCCTGCCATGCCTGGTGAGTATCAGCTAATCCTCCCAAAATGATGACATAGTTATGGAAATCTATGGGGAAATCCTTTGTTCAGCAGTGGACATATAAATGGCTGAAATGCTGATACGCAGGGCGGTCACGTTGACGAACACTCAATCACTTGAGGGTATACGTTTAATTTATAAAACAGACGGGCTGCCATCACTGTCTGACTGAATTCACACATTGAATTGTTAATCCCATTTATATGTTGGCTTTTACAATTGGATAGCTTAATGTTAAAATCGGATTTCAACATTGATACAGATCATTTCATGGATGATCGCTAGTGTTGCTACTGCAGATTTCAATAGTATAATAGAATAGTTTCATTTATTTAGCCGTGTGGTGCCGGCTTTAAATACCACCACCCCATATCATCCCTTAGGTATCGTAAAAAGCGACTCTGGGAATAGCTGGAGGATGGGCAGCAGCGTCCTTCGAGTGCTACATTAACAACTAAACTGCGATTGCCAGCCCACCTGCCAAGCCTGGCGATAATGGCAAAACCCCCCAATGAGCACACAACACACCCATATCGGTCATTGTGGTGAACTTTGGAGGAGGGCTGTGTCCAGCAGTGGACTTTACTCGACCGAATGATGATGACGATGATTTATTTAGCAATTAGTCTTAACAGACACATTTATATGTCATATTGAAACCACGAATCGCATTTTACTACATCAATACCTTTGAGAAAAAAATCCTAAAGCAACGTAGGCTTGTTCTGTTCTGTTTTTGAATATTTTTTGTTATTTATAAAGCGGTTCTTCACAAAGTATTTGAATTTTTTATCTATACATTGATTGAAATATATAAGCCGAAATTGAAATTTACAATACTAACTGTGCTACAGATACATTTCGTTTCCTCAGATGTCATATGTGCAGAAAAGAACCAACGCCATATTATTATGTCCCTGGCCTCAGCTTAGTCTTTAACACAAGGTATTTATAACGGGTTATGTGACATCGTACCGAAAACTAACACCATGGATTCAGTAAAAGATTCTGGTTTTTTGTTTTTCAATTGAACCGTACGACGTTGCCGACATATTACATATCATTTTTGTGAAATATTTTATTGAATATGTAAAGATTAATTAATCTAAACACCGTACGACGTTGCCTTATACTTGACATTGGGAAAATTGTGGAAGATACTCTACAGAAGCCATAATCTAAGGAAAGAAGAAGAAGTAAATGATTCTGGAACCCTCAACGTTACAATTCTGCGTCGACGTTTTGCCAGCTTATTTAAATGATTTCATTATAAAATATTTTTCTGTCTATCCTAATGCTATTTAGAATAAAAACACAGTAAACTATTTAATTTCACATAAAACTGCAACTGAAATAAAAACTAAACGGCTTTTGTTTCGCTACAGTTCACGGATGAGTTTTTCGCTCGCAGTAGCATAATAATATATCATAGTACAATAATCACGAAGCGTTTTTATCGCGTTGTTTACGATACATTGTGTGCTCAAAAATGGCAAACCTATTATTTCCTATTTTTATTATAGGCCTACCTCTTAGTTATTATAGTCTTACCTCTTACTGAAGATTTCGGTACGATCACGTACACCCTTTATGAATCCACCGATTTACGTTTGAATCGACAGCAAAATAGGTAGCTATTTGGTACAGACCGATTAATCCGCGAGGTTAAGCTGCGCCTTCGGCGGCTTGAGTGGGTCGCAATTTTTTACAAATTTATTTAATTAGGTAAGCAAACAATTGTTGACAAATTACATCTATTCGTTACGATAAGTCTAATGTAACTAGTTTTAAGTTGTAAGGTGTCTATTATAACAAACAATTTATAATAATAAATACATCTTTATTCAAGTAATATTGACTCAAAAAGGTTAGTGGTACTTACATCTATGTTAGCTTTTTTTTGATATCACTAAACATCGTTATGTGAATGTTAGATTTGTTGTTTCTCTTCAATTTGAAATCTTTCAAAAACATTCCAAATGCATGACGTAAGGAAAAAGTCTTAGACGCGTGATTAGAAAGAAGCACATTTATCTTGAAAAGATTTAAACCTGAGCGTTTATATGATTCAAAGCGTCTATTGTTATGTGATGCAGAAGTTCAGATACAGTTACGTTCACTTTACGGGTCTTCTCCCCAGAGACTTCTTGCAGCGATATCGTGCCAATTTGTTATGTTGGATTTAAGCTTTCAAAATGTCTGCTGTTGAATGTTTGGCAACTTCAGCGCAGTTACTAGTCTAACCTCTTGGCTTTCTACGAAATGTGTCGCGGGTTCGAGCCCCGCATCATTATCATCATATCAGCTGAAAGACGTCCACTGCTGAACAGTACGACCCGCGTTTTTTTTTTGTTGGACTTCTCGCATACATTTCTTGGAAATTACGTTAGATCACATAAAGAGACTCGCGTTGTCTCATTCACTTAACACCCGACCGTTCTACCGCCCTCATCGCCGAGGATGCCCGCCTCACCGACGTCGCGGAGGCCTATCGCCGCGTCACCTTCCCGTTTAAGTTAGTACTTCTCCCCCCCGCGTCTCTTGCTCGTTCCGGCCCGTGCCGAGCTTGTAGTTTTAAATTTCCCTTAATACATTTAAAAAAATACCGATCCAGATGTCCCCAAAACAATAGCTTGTTATCCCCAGCAATGCTCTAAGCTTAGGTCGGTATCCCGCAGGGGGCGCCCTTAGCGCATGTTGCTTGGTTTTTAATATTTATGTTAAGCCTGGCTGGAGGCCTCTTTTGGCTTCGCCAAAAACGATCGGTTAAGCAACCACACTTCCCAAAAGTGTATGCAAGAAGCCCAACAAAAACTCATACAAAAGTAAAATTATATTTTATTATTTAGAAAATACGGAGCCCTGTTCATACTATAATTCTGAAAATGGCGTCGCTCGCGATTGTAGTTTCCTAGTGCAGAATAACCCAAATATGACGTTAAATATAAGACACAGCTGATGATAGTGTTGTGTCAGCGTATTTTTTATGAAAAGTTTGTACAGCTATAACTATTGACTATTTGTGGGAAAGGCTGCTCATTACCACCCATTGTAATACAATAAGTACACGCTTTCCGACTAACCCACATCTAGAATAAAATTATTCCTTTCTTTTTTTTATTTCTTCTTTCTAACTAATTTTATTTTTCCCCAGCAAGTCCTGAATTTGATTAAATAGTTTGTCATAAAAATAATCCATTCAAATGGCATTCAACGATATTGTAATAGTGAATACCCACTTCAAAAAGGATTTAATCCTGAATTTCTTTCGGTATTTCATCTCGGAGGCTGTCATGTAGTGAAATGTCCTTCGTCGAAGTCAAAGTCAACGTATTTTATTTCAAATAAACCAAATATTGGCACTCATGAAACGTCAGAGTCTAAGTTGCACGGTTCAAAATAGTTGATCTCGTGGAGAAGAGCCGGCAAGAAACTCCATAAGTCGTTTTAATATGACCCGTCTGGTAGGAGATCTAATTACTGAATAAATGTTACTAGTCTCTTCTAAAGGTGAGTTTATTTAATCGAACGCGGTATACATAGCCAAATACATTGGCTATTGTTTTTTTTAATAACACCGTAGAAATGCTGTTTATTTTAAAATATTTAATCCTCAGCGTGTACATTATAAAAAGTATACATAAGAAATTGCTGTGTGGTGTGATGAGTTCGGCTCTCCTCCCATGGGTGTCGTAAAAGTCGACTAAGGGATTAGCCGGAGGATGGGCAGCAGCGTCCTTCGAGTACATTAACATCTCAACTGCGGTCGCCAACCCACCTGCCAAGCGTGGCGATTATGGCAAAACCCCCCAATGAGCCCACAACACATCCATATCGGTGGTTGTGGTAATCTTTGGGGGAGGCCTGTATCCAGCAGTGGACTTCATTCGGCCGAAATGACGAAGTGATGTGGCTGTACTTGAATAGATAAAGAAGCAGTTCTACGAGCAATGTACCCTGCCCATGGCGACTTTAGTAAACTAATCCTTTCAGCTATGTCGGCGATTTTAGTTACTCTACGGATCTCCTCATTTGGGATATGGCAATATTTTATTCTTACCTAAGGCACGTAGCTAGATACAGTATGTACAGATATCTAAAATTAGAACAAATATTTGTATGCCTCACAAATATTTGGCCCAATGTGGTAAATGAACTAATAACCTTCAGGACAGAAGAAAGATGTGCCACACATTTAATGTTAGTCGTCAACTAAATCTGTTTGAGTTTGGCACAATATTATAGAAAATAGCCCTGAAAAAGATCGAAATCTCAGGGTTTATTTACTTCAGCGACCATATTATTACACGCTTGACCTGTATGTATAAATATGTGTATGTATGAATGTAATGGATCGAGCATTTAAATTTTCATCGACTTCTAGATGTCCGATTGACTGAATGAAAAGTTTGCAGATGTTGTCATCAAGAATCGATGGCACTACAATTATTTTCCATGACAATGACCACTCTCTGTCACCGCGATCATCCGATCATCATTTTAAAAACCTAATAACAGGTTTACACAATTACACACAATTCATTATTTACACATAGTGTATAAAAATAATAGATAACCATCTATTATTTTTATACACTATGTGTAAATAATGAATTTATTGAGTCTTTGGGTTAATATAGCCATAATTAATAGAACTAAATTTTAAATAAAACTGCAATAAATTATAAAGATTGTTTAAAAACCGAATAATAGCGTGCTTTTCATCAAAATAATTTAAATTCAAAACGTGGGGTGTTCTCTATTTATATTCTAATAATTAATTTTACCTTTGAGATTCAGCACATCCAAAAAATAAACTTTATTTTAAGTGGTCAATTTGTAGGATATAAATACCACGTTTATGTAAAAAAACAAGTATTAATTTAGTTTTAATTTACCGTAACTTAATATTACTATTAATAAGTATGTAAAGAAAATATGTTAAGCACCTAAAATACTTTTTTTATTTTGTTTTTCATCAGCGTTTTTTTGGCCTTCGTGGGTTTCAAAAATGACGAAAAAGTATTTTTTCCTCAAATAGCACTTTATTCACTAATAAATTCAATTATTTAAAATATAAAATTGGAAATTACAACTTTTTCTTTATTAAACGCGACCCTATTGATCACTATTTTGTAACAGCCTTGTATATGAAATAATTTGACATAATAACAGTTTTATTTTTAATATGTAAATAATTTATACAGGAGAATGTATTCAACTTAACTAAATGTTTATCAGGAAGCGGATGAAAATTCTTGAGTTTCTAAAATCAAAAGTAGCGGATGCGAATTTTTTGAAGATAGCTAAAATAAGGATACTCAGCAGTTGCTATTGTGGATCCGGATTTCCGTAACAACCCCAGTGAGATTCATTTTATCTTTCGGGAAAATTCCCAGTTGCAAGCTACGGTTGAAATTGTGCCCAATAAAAGGCAATTTCGAAAAGCAGGCAACTTTGGCTATGTTAGAACACCGTACAACTTTTGTTTGTAGCCAAGGCTATACTTTAGTTAAATCTATTATGTTCACCGCAGTTATATACTTAGATTTAGAACATATCGATCAATCATTTGTCTATGAATTAACCTTGTGAAAAGTTTTGAATCTTGTCATCGGCGTATGTCATAAGTCCATCAACGGCCCTAGCCGCTGTTCGGCTCTAGAGCTTCACAAAACTATCTATCTTCATTGCCATAATCACCACGCTTTCCAAGCAGCTTGTATGCAGAAGAACTGGTATCCATGCTGCCGATGAACCCTTTGTTTACGATGCCCCCAGGTGGAAAAGGGCAGCCTTATTCTTTTATTTGTAATTTCTTATATATATACATTTTCCGTGTGGTGTCCGGATTAAGAATATAGCACCACTCCATCTCCTCCCGTGGAGGTCGTAAAAGTCGACTAAGGGACTCTTAACCAGAGGGATGGGCAGCAGCGTCCCTTTTGCTGAGCAGTAGCAACTCTGCGCTCACCAACCCGCTTGCCAAGCGTGGTGAGTATCGGCAAATTCCCCCCAAAATGACAACACAACATAAGCACCGCCCCCCAGTTCCCGGCAGCCCCGCCATTCCTGGTCATGGTAGCGGCCACGGAAACGGCGGGGCAGGGGGTGCTAAGAATCTCCGGATGGGATCCGGCTACCACCCAAACCGAAAACTGGCCCTGGTGACATATAACACACGCACACTGAGGGCAGACGAAAAGATTGTTGAGCTGGAAGAAGAAATAGATAAGTTGCACTGGGATATCATGGGTCTATCAGAAGTCCGAAGAGAGGGGGAGGACACGATAACCCTGAAATCCGGCAACTTATTCTACTACCGGGAAGGCGAACATCTGTCTCAAGGTGGTGTCGGGTTTCTCGTCCGCAGGTCCCTCATTAACAGTATAGTGGCCATTGAAAGTGTGTCGAGCAGGGTAGCGTACCTTATACTCAGAATATCCAAGAGATATTCGTTGAAGGTCATACAGGTCTACGCACCGACCTCGACACACCCAGATGATGAAGTAGAGAGTATGTATGAGGACGTAAGTAGGGCCATACATACCTCGAAGACACATTTCACTGTTGTGATGGGGGACTTCAACGCAAAACTGGGCACTCGATGCGATGGTGAGTTGAGAGTGGGGCAATTTGGATATGGGCAACGGAACCCCAGGGGACAGAGGCTGGCCGACTTTTTGGAAAAGGAGGGACTCTTTATGATGAACTCCTTTTTCCAAAAGCCGCCTCACAGGAAGTGGACCTGGATGAGTCCCGATGGTTCCACGAGGAATGAGATTGACTTCATCATGACCAATAAAAGACAAATATTCAATGATGTCTCTGTGATCCACAGGGTGAAAACCGGTAGTGATCACCGAATGGTAAGAGGCACATTGAATATCAATCTCAAAGTTGAGAGGTCTCGTCTGATGAGGTCTACGCTCCGGCCCTCTAGTGCTCATATCCAAAACCCCGAGAGCTTTCAACTCGAACTCCAAAACCGCTTCGAGTGCCTGGAACATTGCGTATCTGTGGACGATTTAAATGGTAGGTTTGTAGAAACTGTCCAAACGGTTGGGTCTAAGTTCTTTAAAGCCCACCGTAAAGGTAGACCAAAAAAGTTCTCCGATCACACTCTCGACCTTATGGCAGAAAGACGCGCCATGACGCTGCAGTCTTCCGATGATGCTGAAGCATACCGACTGCTCAATAGACGGATATGGAAGTCCTTGCGGCACGATATCCGCACCTTTAACACTAACGGTGTTAAAGAGGCGATTGAGCGGAATCAAGGCTCCAAAGTGTTCGCAAGAGACAAGTCTATTGGGCAAAGTCGTATTATGAAGCTGAAGACCGAGGACGGCAGTGTAGCGTCGACTAAGCCAGAGGTTTTGAGAGAGATTGAGAACTTCTACCGGCAGTTATACACCTCGGTTACTATACCTACCATTGGCTCTGACAAAGACCCGCGAGCCAAACTAACCCGACACTATACCGAGGATATCACGGACATCAGCCTGTACGAGATTAGGATGGCCTTGAAACAGCTTAAAAATAACAAGGCGCCGGGTGGAGACGGAATTACGACAGAGCTTCTGAAAGCGGGTGGAACACCGGTACTTAAAGTCCTTCAGAAGCTATTCAATTCCGTCTTACTCGAGGGCACAACGCCGGAAGCGTGGAACAGAGGTGAGGTGGTGCTCTTCTTCAAAAAGGGTGATAACACCCTATTGAAGAATTATAGACCCATCTCACTTCTGAGCCATGTTTATAAGCTGTTTTCAAGGGTCATCACGAATCGTCTCGAGCGCAGGTTTGATGACTTCCAGCCTCCCGAACAAGCCGGTTTCCGAAAAGGTTTCAGTACCATAGACCACATCCATACGCTGCGGCAGGTTATACAGAAGACCGAGGAGTATAATCTGCCACTATGCTTGGCGTTTGTGGACTATGAGAAAGCCTTCGATTCGATCGAAACCTGGGCAGTGCTGCAATCTCTACAGCGGTGCCAGATTGACTATCGGTACATTGAAGTGTTGAAGTGCTTATACAGAAACGCCACCATGTCGGTCCGAGTACATGAACAGAGCACGGGGGCAATTCCATTGCAGAGAGGTGTGAGACAGGGGGACGTCATTTCCCCGAAACTGTTCACCGCTGCAATGGAGGATGCCTTCAAGCTACTGGAGTGGAAAGGATTCGGCATTAACATCAATGGCGAGTATATCACTCACCTTCGATTTGCCGATGACATCGTAGTCATGGCAGAATCGCTGCAAGAGCTCAGCACAATGCTCGATGATCTCAACAGAGTTTCCCAACAGGTGGGCCTTAAAATGAACATGGGCAAGACAAAAGTCATGTCAAATGTCCATGTCGTGCCCACCCCAATATCCGTTGGGAGCTCTGTTCTCGAAGTTGTTGACGAGTCTATCTACCTAGGACAAACTGTCCAGTTAGGTAGGTCCAACAGCGAGAAAGAGGTCAATCGTCGAATCCGACTCGGCTGGGCAGCGTTCGGGAAACTTCGCAACGTCTTTTCGTCAACAATACCGCAATGCCTCAAGACGCAAGTCTTTAACCAGTGTGTGTTACCAGTGATGACATATGGAACAGAGACGTGGTCACTCACAATGGGCCTCATAAGAAAGCTCAAGGTCACTCAGCGAGCTATGGAGAGAGCTATGCTTGGTATTTCTCTACGAGATCGAATCAGAAATGAGGAGATCCGTAGAAGAACTAAAGTTGTCGACATAGCTGAAAGGATTAGTAAACTGAAGTGGCAATGGGCAGGGCACATTGCTCGTAGAACTGATGGCCGTTGGGGCACAAAGGTTCTCGAATGGAGACCGCGCACCGGAAAACGCAGCGTGGGACGACCTCCAACGAGGTGGACAGACGATCTGGTGAAGGTCGCTGGGAGTCGTTGGATGAGAGCGGCATGTGACCGCTCGTTGTGGAAATCTAAGGGGGAGGCCATTGTTCAGCAGTGGACGTCCTGTGGCTGATATGATGATGATACATTTGAGAGAGAAAATAATTGCCAATTTTAAATGGCAGTGGGCGGGGCACATTGTTCGTAGAACGGATGGCCGATGGGGTCGAAAGGTTATTGAGTGGCGACCACGTACCGGAAGACGCAGCGTGGGCAGACCTCCCACGAGATCGACCGACGACTAGGTGAAGGTTGCGGGAATCCGCTGCATGCGAGTAGCGCAGGACCGGTCGTTGTCGGTCTCGGCTGAAATGATGATGATACATTTGAGTATAAGCAGTGTTATTTTTGAAATAAATAGTTATCAAATCCGTAAGGTCATCATTTCGGCTGAATGAAGTCCACTGCTGGATACAGGCCTCCCCCAAAGATAACCACAACGATCGATATGGGTGTGTTATCGGCTCATTGGGGGGGTTTTGCCATAATCGCCACGCTTGGCAGACGGGTTGGCGATCGCAGTTGAGTTGTTAATGTACTCGAAGGACGCTGCTGCCCCATCCTCCGGCTAATCCCTTATTCGACTTTTACGACACCCACGGGAGGAAATGGGGTGGTGGTATTCTGAGCCGGCACCACATGGCACGTATGGTATTATCCAATAAAAGAAAATCCAGTTCTCCTAAGTTCACAAAACGAGAGCACTCATACGCGAAATCTAGTCTTTATTAAACTACGTATAGTGTACCAATCTGGACTGGACGGAAGACGACAATCTAGGTTACAACCGACATCCACAAACCAAAGTGCCCTCTATTGTTCAAAAATTACAATCTATTTTCGTACAACAGGACCAAAGTTTCAATACCAGAACATTTATGATTGCTCGAATCTAGTTCGTTTGTAGATTTGTCCGATATTGGAACCGTGATAGGCTTTTAGATTCGGTCTAGACTGTGGTTTTAACTTTGTTCAAACGTGGAGCAGTTTGCACTTAACACTGTATGTTATCTCGTTTTGGGTGCGAGTAGTCGCGTGCGATATCTTCAACTGAAAATAATAAATTGTTTGTAATTTTATTTTTAATGTGACCTTTTTTTTTTTATTGATGTCCAGTGGAAATTCTACATGGAACTTCCTTCACCCCGGGGAAGGGTGAAGGGGTATGCCGGACTCCTACCGGCTAAAACCACTGGAGTGGTCATCTTCGGCACCGAAGGGGGGCTCCAGGTCCTCGTAAGATCACACTAGAGCTTTTAATGTGACCTAGCTGGGACCCTCGGTTTCACCCGCCGTTTAATTTAAAAGAAATAGGATAGTTTAAAAATAATTTAGAGTACTTCGAAATCTATTACTATAAAGATAAAGAGCTATTATTAATATATTTTTTCAGAATTTTAGGCTCAGTAGGTTTGGAGATTAGGGGGGCGAATAGTCAATTTTCGTATATTTTCTGAAATAATTTTTAAATGACGGCACGGTTGGTGCAGTGGCTGATACAGTCGGCTGCTGCGCTCCGGGTCGTGGGTTCGATTCCCGCACGGAACAAAAATTTGTATGATCTGCAGTTAGTTGTTCCGGGTCTGGGTGTATTGTATGTGGAATTCATGTCTGTAAACGCACCCACGACACAGGAGAAATCCTAGGCAACGTTTTTTTTTAAAACAAAAAAAATAATATATTTTTAAATTATAAAATAAATATATTTGAATATATTTGAGACCCTCACAACAAGCGCTTCTATTTTATATGTTACACGGTATAGTTCGCAATATATTCAAAATTCGTTTATTTATGTTACACACACGTCTTTGGGGCGAAGAAATCCATATGTGTACCAAACTTCAACTTAATCGGTCCAGTAGATTCGGAGCAAATTGGCTGTGACAGACGGATAGACAGACAGACACACGAGTGATCCTATAAGGGTTCCGCCGTTTTTTCCTTCAGACATTCGGAACCCTAAAAAGTCTTGCGGTTGTCAAAGACCTTACTCGCTATGTAATTTGAAATAATTTCACTCACGTGTCGTGATATTTAGATTTTTAATATACAGTTATATAGTATAGTATAAGTTACGATCGCATTTAATTTTGCCATTAAAGCCACATACGTGTGGTCAAAACTTGCTCAATATAGCTAAAATAGTCAAAGCCTGTGTAAACCAAGCACTCTCACGGTAGCTATTCACACAATCTCATTAACTTAACAGAGTCTAGAGCTTATTTTATTCACATGTCACCGCAAAATGTCACACTGATAAGCCAGTTTGTATGTCACCCTCGTGTTTTTCATCCTAAGGGTAAAGTTAAGGTTCTTATCTATCGGGAAGTCTATTCAGACCCTAATCTGAGATTTCATTTTGGTCCTGATGACTTCATTTGCATTCATGGGTTGATTTAATTTAGTGCTAAATTTAGGAAATTCTAGGGCTCTTAATAATTTTAGGGTACCGAACGTCCGAAGGAAAAACGGTGAAACGTCTATAGGATCACTCGTGTGTCTGTCCGTCCGTCACAGTCAATTTGCTCTGAACCTACTGGACTGATTAAGTTTTGGTACACATATGGATTTCTGCGCCCCAAACACGGATGTGTAACGTAAATAAATGAAGTTTGAATATGGGGTCACTTTTGGGGGGCAATATAGAAAATTAAAAAATAAAGTTATGCAAACTGTACCGTGTAACATATTAAATTAAAGGTCTTGTGAGGGTCTCAAATATATTTACTTTTAAAGTATATAGTTATAATGTTATTTAAGAAAATAGACGAAAGTTGATCATTTATCGCAGAAACTACTGAGCCAATAATGTTAAAAATATATAGGTAATAGATATTTACTTATAGATTACAGGAAAACCTTTAAGAAGGTCCAGCCAGAGGTCTTAAAAAACACATGGAAAATCTTACAATATTGTGCGTACAAACTTGCGTTTGCAGTTTGAATGTATAGGAGAACATGTTTTTCAACTACGATGTTAAGTTTGTTCTTGGGATAAGTTATTGGTACAAGACCGAATTCAACAACAGACAATATATTCAGTAATTTCGGAACCCTCTCCACGCGAGTTGAACTCGCACTTGTCCGGTTGTTTGAGACAATAATAATTTTATCCTAGTTGTCATCATCATTTCGGCCGAATGAAGCCCACTGCTTGACACAGGCCTCCCCCAAAGATCACTACAACGACCGATATGGGTGTGTTGTGGGCTCATTGGGGGGTTTTGCCATAATCGCCACGCTTGGCAGACGGGTTGGCGATCGCAGTTGAGCTGTTAATGTTCTCAAAGCTGCTGCCCATCCTCTGGCTAACCCCTTAGTCGACTTTTACACCCACGGGAGGAAATGGGATGGTGGTATTCTGAGCCGGCACCACACGGCCAATTCTAGTTGTGTCTGACCCTAAATTACCATTAAACATATTTTTTGCAATGGGAAAACGGAGGTAAATAGATATTGTAGACCATTTCAATCTTCTTCTTCTTTCGTGTGATTAGTGGTCAACCTTGTGTCAGAGTTGTTCAAGCCGCCCAAAGACGTCCAACTTGGCTTAACGATTGCCATCTAATGACAACAACCAGTGGGCTGATTACGTATGTCCAAAGATATGCTATTACCTACCTTTTTTTTTTTTTTTTTATTGATGTCCAGTGGAAATTCTACATGGAACTTCCTTCACCCCGGGGAAGGGTGAAGGGGTATGCCGGACTCCTACCGGCTAAAACCACTGGAGTGGTCATCTTCGGCACCGAAGGGGGGCTCCAGGTCCTCGTAAGATCACACTGGAGCCGCCCATTGGTGCCACGCCTTTAGGCACATCACGGAGGGGATGACTGTAGAGCGGTCACCCCCTCTAGCGGAGGGAAGGCGACTGTAAAATGGTCGCCCCCCAGGCACTTCTCGGGGTGCTATTACCTACCTACATAGACAGAGCCTATTAAGTTGATCAAATATCCAGTTATAAACACCTGTCATCCTAAGCATTACGTGTGATAAAAAGAGAAAGCACTAACCGTTCGTGCACGTCTTGAAGCGTTGCGTGCCTACAGCTATATTTACCTGAAACCATCTGGTTAACACACGACGCTAACCGTCTTATTACAAAACATGGTTTATCGATAGTCTCGGACTAAAAGTGTGGTTTAATAAAATTTCTTATTACAAAAAGTGGTTTAACTCTTAGTCTTGGACTATCTATGGTACTAAAGATAAACCTGATGGGGACCTAGTTTAACTCTAAAACCTTTGGTCTAAGTCACAAATATACGTCAAATTCATTGTTTTGAGGTTAGATTTGGTTTATTTTTGTATGTTGTATTGTAATATTTCCTGAAATAGTTTAAATTTGCGTCGTCCTAAAGATAGTAATGTGCCGTAATTACAATAATTGTAGGCAAGTACTAACTTTTTCTTCAGAATTCCAGTTTTCACTTCTTCGTTTTTTCTGTTGTTCTATTTTATTAATATTATTCCCTAACTTCTTATCAATAATAAGTACGAAGAAACGTCCAAATCTCAGAATAGTTTTACCTATGTTTAAAGATTTCCGCGCGATATAGACATTCCGTTACGCATTAGTGTTGTTTGAAAGTAAAAATTTCGGACATGAAATAAATGTCATAAAAGTATTCCTCAGAAAGAAAATAAATGGCATTTATTGAAACAAGAACAACCATTCGTTTCTAATAGTTATCGTCATTAAGTACCCTATTATATATGTTAACATACAATACCATTAATATAAAAAAATACAGAAATATTCAGCATTTGGGTAAACGGAACGTAATGTATCCGAATGCTATCTGATTGAATGAATGTTTCCAAGGAATTCCGTGTATAATCTGTGGAAATAATTTAAGCCAGAACTAAAGTCAGGTACTATCTAGTCCTGACTTATTTTGATATTTGTAATACGGACGGGTTTAAACCACGGTACTAACGTTAGTTCCGTACTAAGTCCAGACTTCATAGTTCTGGTTTAAACCTGAGTCTAACAAGATTTTTGTAATAAGACTGTAACAGTTTTAACAGAAAGTAGATTGTTACTTTAGTACGTAATGGTGCCATTAGATTATTTTGCTGTAACCAATGCTCTATAGACATCTCTTTCTTTCATATGACGTTGCGCATGTGCACGTAAGAGGTGGTAATAGATATTTTGTTTAAGCATAATACTATCCGTCTATAGATACTTGGTCTTAACGTATGTCGCAGACGGTTTGCGACAGGTTTAAATCGCGCAGACGCCGCAGTCAAACGTCATTTTGGTATTCCGTATTTGCCGATAGCGAATAAACAGGCGTAGATCTCTGACGCACACTCTGTCGGGCGATCAATGTACTAAAAATTGGTTGCCTGTAAAGTCGGTATACGGGCGAAAGTTTTACGTGACAACGACTTTGAGTGGTAAAATAATTTTAATGTGAATATTCATTCGTATAGTAGGAAGAAGGATGAAATTAGGCGGGCTAACTGTGCTCGAGTGGAAGGGACGCGTGCCTTTCACTTTTTATGTCTGTCTCTCTCGCTCTTAGGCGGGCTAACCATGCCCGAGTGGAAGGGACGCGTGCCTCTCACTCGCTCTCATTGTGAGCGCATAACGTGAGCGGAGCGTAACGCAGTTTCTTGAAGTGTCACCCGGCAAACCAATTTATAAGACGTTGTCACGTCAAAACTGCATCCTTGCCTTTAAATTTCAGGCTATTTGCCACCAGTGGATCCTTGGCTACGCGTTAGTCCCTGTTTATAGCAAATCACGGTGCAGGACCGACGATTTTAGGTGCCCTCCAAAGCTTGGAGACTCTCTGTTAATAACCAAACAAGCGAACAAATACTGTTATGCTGTCAACCATCCATACATCCAATCGTTGCTTAACCTCACCGATCTTTAACCGATCGCTGAGTACAACTGGCTGTGAGCGCCTCATTTCAATAATTTTAAAGGTAGAGTCTATAGGGACATTCCAAACCTAGGATTTAACTAACAGAAACCCTGTTGGACCTGGGAATCACACTCAAAATCGACTTGGCAGCCATGCATCGTTTATACAAAATTTATAATTAGATGATAAAGATAAGATAAAAATATATTTTATCCATACATAATTTATAATTAGATGATAAAGATAAGATAAAAATATTTATTTGATATTACCATATGCAGGCACTTATAGTCATGACTTTAGTTGCCGCGTTCCAAGGTGTTGATTTCTTATGGAGAAGAACGGACAAGAAACTCCATGGTTAGTCTTTTTAAATTATAATAATTGTCACAGTATTTTTTAATACATTGTTCTCAAAATAAATAATGTGAGGACAATGTAGCAGAAAAAAGTAAACTTCTTAACAAGTCTACACTAAACAAGCCTGACATTTAGAAGAAAATATGATTAAACTGTCATGGCAGCATTAAGCTGACCAATCCCAACAGACAGCACTCATTCACAAGCATGACGCATGATGATGATTAATTGGAATAATGGTTTTAGCTTGTTCAAGTTTCTAATATTCCCATTACTTAGCCAAAAAAGGCAAATTTGAAAGCAATCCTAGATTCAGATTGTTGGTTAACCACAATAAATTAGCGACGCTGTATTTGACTGTATGATCCATCATCCCTAAAACTGATTTATCCTCGCTTAGATATGATTTCTATGTTGAGATTTCAGCTCTCAAGCACGACTACCCTTACTCTGGTCATTTTGCGTAATTTCGGAGTCATCGAGTAGCTACGCCTACTGTACTGTACTGTAGATGGCCAACAATTCAAAAAAGGTATACCTTAGCTGCGAGTGGGTCGCATTTGGCTGCGGCGTTCAGGACTTCCTTTTGTACAGGCCTTTGAGTACATTGGTAGAGCGGCGATATGCTCCTCCAGCAGGTATTTTCCGATTATTTATTAAAATTATATCCATTGCACTTTCCTTTGCGGTGCGAATTTAAGCATCCTATTATTCTTCTTCTTCTCTTAGATTATAGCTTCTGTAGAATATCTTCCACAATTTCGCCAATGTCAAGTATAAGGCAACGTCGTATGGTATTTAGATTGATAAATCTTTACATATTCGTAAAACATTTCTCAAAAATGAAAAAATTCTAAAAAATATGTCGGCAACGTCGTACGGTTCAATTGTTTTTCTCTCCATCCTATTCTTTTTTTTTTCTATTAGATTCCTTCAAGAACACTAACAGGCGTTTTTTCTGAATTGTGGTGCGATGAAGGAGGTCGTATACGCTTTGATATACAATCTCATATTTACTAAGATACTTAACGAAGCAGACCAAAAATTTTGGATTTTGAGCCACTAGAGCTTTGT
Source organism: Diloba caeruleocephala (assembly GCA_947459985.1). Lineage (NCBI taxonomy): Eukaryota > Metazoa > Arthropoda > Insecta > Lepidoptera > Noctuidae > Diloba > Diloba caeruleocephala. The sequence continues at coordinate 3,533,018 of OX381627.1, read as the reverse complement.
GGTGCGGTTATCGTGAACATATTTAAGAATTCTGTAATTATATATTTAAAATTCTTATAATGGTCTTTATTATTTCAGCTTCAAACAATTAATTCCTTTCTAGATTTAATTATATTTTCAGTATGTGACATTTTGTAAAATGCTTAACAGTATGTTTAAAAAATGTTACTGTTACATTATCTTGTGATCACGAAGAATTACTGAATGAGATGTTCTAAAATTTGAATACTATTAAGAACTAGCTGGGACCCGCGGTTTCACCCGCGATTAATTTAAAAGAAATTTAGAGTACTTCGACATAGACACTTGACATAGAATATATATGTTGGATTTCAAGGGTTTTATTGTTTTTGCGCGGAACCCTAATTATTTTTCTAAAATAAAAGTAGCCTAAGTTATTCCGTATAACGTCAGCTATCTGCCAGTGGAAGTCCCGTCAAAATCGGTCCAGCCGTTTCGGAGATTACCCGGAACAAACAGACAGACAGACAGACAAAACATTTAGAAATTGCTTTTTTGTTATAGGTACCATATATACTTTGTTATTTTGACATTACAAACAGATACTTCAATTTTATTTATTTGTATAGATAGAAGCTTACACAAAATTTTATCCTCAGGGCCAAATTTTTACTCCTCTTTTCATTTCAGTTGTGTTTTCAATAGTCCTCATGCTTTACTTTTTTATGATTTCGCAACAGTCAAGATGTCTCTAGAGTTACAGTAAACTCTGGAATGGCTCTAAACAAAGGCTTCTGTCTGCAATTATTTTCGATACTTTATTTTGAACCAAAACTTGAAGTGTAATGGCATTCGAAACAAAGATTGCAAAGAACTTATAATTACTTGACCTCGTATTACTACACAAGCTGTTCGGTGGGGTTGTTGACTGTGGCGAGCTTCTTGGTAAACTACTACTACTAGCTTTAACCTTTTAACGTGCCACGATCAATTTAGACATCACTTGCAAAATTACAAAATATAAAAAAGAGCTCAAACTCATATTGTTAAATAAATAATATTATTTTGATTCTTGATTGAGCTCGCCATTGTACATATAATTTCCATTTGTGTAATATTTCTGTATTTGTGTACAATAAAGAATTAAAGAATGATTATTTTAATTAATATTTTATAATCATTAACTAATGTAAGGTTTACCCTAAAAATATCTTATAAATTGTTATTTATCCTTGCTTTTAACCAATTTCACATTATTGTACCATATTAATTTTTACCTTAACATAACATTTTTGCTATTGCTTATTTTAATGTCATGAATATACTTTGTCTTCATCAAACTTAATTTTTACCTAGATTATATGTGAATGATGTGGTCTTCTGTAATGAGAGGTGCATACTTATTACTGTCCTCTGTGTTACTTAAATAGTTTGTAATTATGTATCCTCTGTTGGAGATCCAAATACTCAATAAATAAATATTTAAAAAAAATACGGGTTGCACTCCGGGAGTGCCGACAGAAGTGAAAACTAATTTTGGCGCGTTAGACATTTTTTAGATGGGTACTAGGGTTAATGCGTTCCCAACCGAGAAACGCCAAACTAAACGTCTAGCGTCTCCTAACGGTGCCGACAGTCCAGAGATTTTATCTCATCTAAAAATATGCGTACCGCGCTAAAAGAAGTTTTAACTTCAAAAACTACTTACTCACACATTTCTTCTAAAAAATATGCTTAGTATATTACTGGAATAATGTTTTAGACCGTGACTGCAGTTCATGTGCTACCAAGTGTAGTGCCTAGACGAATGACCTGTAACAGTAACGTATATCGTTTTTCAACCAGTTGAAGGTGTACTTGTTTGGAATGTGGCCGTAACAATTTAATCATACATTTTAATAAATATCGTCATCATGTCAGGCTTATATAAGACCGTACAGCTCCGATCTCGAATAGGGCTGGCCCATCTCATCTCGTCGGTGTTGTAGAAGGTGACCAAGGTGGCTCTAAACTACAGGGATAGGTTAGGTTTGACGGCATGGTTGGTGCAGTTGCTGATACAGTCGGCTGCTGCACACCGGGTTGTGGGTTCGATTTCCGCACGGAACAAATATTTGTACGATCTGCAGGTAGTTGTTCCGGGTCTGGGTGTATTGTGTGTGGAATTTGTGTTTGTAAGCGCACCCACGACACAGGAGAAATGCTAGTGTGCGGCAAAGTATAAAAAAAATAAAAAAAATTGGTAGCAGCGTCCCTTCTCTTTAAAAGTGCTTCATTATATAAATAGTTGTATGACTCGTAGATTTAACTTAAAATTGTTAAATTTATGGTAATTTCATAAGTACATTTACATTTGATACTGTTTGATAATTTTAGTATATATGATATTAATTTTTTATTGCATGTATAATAATTTACTCTTTTATTATTGTGAATGTGAGCATTATGTAGCCACTAATGTAATAACCTATACACCAGCTTGTTGCCTGGCAGTATGAGTCTGTCATGCTCACTAAAATGTCTTGTTGAAGGTAGCGTTATGTGTTAGGTGGCTAAGTTCCCTGTATTATGGTTGAGCTGAGCTATGCTGATGCATGCGTTATGCCCGTGAACGGGTGCCCTCTGTCGGGACTGGTCAGCTTATAACTGTTATAGCAATCTAATTGTGACGCATTTGATTATCATTGTGCATTAAGACGTGTGTACTCGTATTTATCCCACACATTGGCATGCATTATCCTCACATATCTTTTAACGATTATATTGAAGACTGTAATACTTTCATATATTATTTCAAAAGAGTATATCCATGGAGTTTCTTGCCGGTTCTTCTCTATAGGATCAACGATTTGGAACCGTGCAACTATTTAAATTATGACTATTCGTAAGTGCCAGCAAATGGTTTACATGAATAAAAACAATTTGACTTTGACTTTAACTAACAAATGTACAGTATAAAGGAAACAGCTTTTGACCACTCACAGTGTATTCTTTGTAACGAATCTTCTATATTTAAAGCTATGTGTACCATCAACTACAGATTTAAAGACGTTATCACTAATAATGACTCATTCAAATCCCTTCGTAGCTAAGAAGCTCGTCGTACATGATCCCAGTATTCTCATTGGCTCAATTTTCCCACAAATCTCTCCATATTAACATAACATAAACAATATCTTATTTGCGACCGCTTATGCCACGAATAATCGTTTGTGGTGATGACAATATACCGAAACACCACATCAGTTTATCAACTCCAATCGAAAAGCAACTGTGAGTCATTAGAACAAAGTCCATGTTTGATTGGTAAGTTTTGTCACTTCAGTCGTTCAGCAAGTTCTCTTCCGCAGCAGTGTGAAATTGGCTTTTGTTGAGTCTACACAGAGTCTAGTTTAGAATATAGTCGATATTACTTAGGTCGTTTATGAGTTTCGTGAGGAAATACGAAAATCATTGAGCCTCGCTCCGCTTTATTAGTTTATTATTGTGCATATAAAGTATTTCTGATGTGAAGTAACGATATCAACGTTTCCAATCTCTTATCTGAAAATGGTCTGTAATCTACAGTTTTCTTAGTAATTCTGTGTTCTACTCCGATTTCTTGTATGTAGTTATCTAAAAAATTGAAATTAATTCTAACTTTTATTTACATTTTCCGTTTGCCTCGTGGGTTTATTGCTTGAGTAATTTTGCCGTATACCGGCTACGAATAGCACCAACCCATCTCATTCCGTGGGTGTCGTAAAAGAAGACTATGGGATTAGCCGGAGGATGGGCAGCAGCGTCCATCGAGTACATTAACAACTTAACTGCGATCGCCAACCCGCCTGCCAAGCGTTGCAATTATGGTAAAACCCCCCAATGAGCACACAACACATCCATGTCGGTCGTTGTGGTGATCTTTGGCGGAGGCCTGTGTCCAACAGTGAACTTCATTCGGCCGAAATAATGATAATGAAGGCTTTGTAAAAAAGACCAAAGCACAGATAAAGGTGATACGTCCACAGTGTGTATTACATTCCATTACGGTCTGTCCCTGCTCGCTTCAAACTCCCAAAACAAAGCCTTATAAACACTCAAAACAAGACCAAAGTTACACGCCATATAAAACAAAAAATTCCTAAGGCTGAATTTTATCAGTACACGTGTTTCTCACCTGGCATTCATATCACGTGCCCTGACCCTGACTCATTCCAACTGAGTTTTTCATATTCGATACGAGACGTGATGTTTTAGGTTTAATGGAAATTATAAGATGTATTGCACAATGTGTGGAAACATAAGAAAACTATAATTCAAGAATATTCTAATTGTACTAATTAGTTAGTCAATCGTCGAATCCGACTCGGCTGGGCAGCATTCGAGAAACTTCGCAACGTCTTTTCGTTAACAATACCGCAATGCCTCAAGACGAAAGTCTTTAACCAGTGTGTGTTACCATATGGAACAGAGACGTGGTCACTCACAATGGGCCTTATAAGAAAGCTCAAGGTCACTCAGCGAGCTATGGAGAGCTATGCTTGGTATTTCTCTACGAGATCGAATCAGAAACGAGGAGATCCGTAGAAGAACTAAAGTTGTCGACATAGCTGAAAGGATTAGCAAACTGAAGTGGCGATGGGCAGGGCACATTGCCCGTAGAACTGATGACCGTTGGGGCATAAAGGTTCTCGAATGGAGACAGCGCACTGGAACACGCAGTATCGACGGCCTCCGGCAAGATGGGCAGGTGACCTGGATGGCCGCTGGGAGTTCTTGGATGCGGGCGGCATGTAACTGGTCGTTGTGCGATCTTCAGTGGAGATTTCTATTTATTTTTATTGGGTCAAGTCCACCCATTCCCAATCACTGCAACTCCTGTAATCCAGGATCTAGAATGGCGACCACCAGAAATAACACCGATCTATGAATTTCAGTATGTCCCAGAGAAATGAACGTCTCGGGACCCGCAACGAAATTTATAATATGATAAAGAATATACTTTCCACTTCCCTCCGTAGCAAGTAGGAGACAGAGAAACAACTATAGGCTGTAGTCATAATAATTGGGAGTTTACAACTGGGATAAGCCCAGTTGCTTAGCACCACGGGTACAGAAATGTTTATTTTTATATTTTACTAGCGACTCGCCCCGGTTTCGTTTGGGTGCATTTACTAATAAAAAGATGGGAGCGCTCTCAGCAAGAAAGTATTATATATGCTGTGGCGCGTTGCCGGCCGACCGATTGTTTCGCTGCGAGCGATTTTTTGATTGCATGCAATTCTGAATCGTTAATATCTCCTAAAGTATTAATGTGAATGATATAGTAAAGCAACAATTTAAATCTATATTAAATGCACACGGTAAGTAACATATTTATCTGAATACTTAATTATAAGTTGGAGAAAATTGCTTCGCAAATTAACTTTGACGGCACGGTTGGTGCAATGGCTGATACAGTCGGCTGCTGCGCTCCGGGTCGTAGGTTCGATTCCCACACGGAACAAATATTTGTATGATCTGCAGGTAGTTGTTCCGGGTCTGGGTGTATTGTATGTGGAATTCATGTCTGTAAAACGCACCCACGACACAGGAGAAAAAAAATAAAAATAACCTATCATTGTTTTACTAACCTGTAGTAGATAAAAATATATATATGAGTGTGCCTTAGGAAATAGACACATACTATTGTGGAGTTTTGTGTAATATTTGAATGTATCGCTTAAGATTTGGCCAGGGTTAGCCATGTAAGTGTACGAAAACAGTGTATTGACAAAACACCGTCACAGTTCAGCCATTTTATACGAAATATTTACAAAGTATATACACAAACCTTTCTCGTTCATCGCTCTTTCCATTAGTATAAACCGTTTTAAAATCCATTGCGTGGTTTATAAGAAGTAAGCGGAGAAAAAGCAGACAAAGGCAGCGACTTTGTTTTATACTATTTTAGAGATTTATTTACGGGTTGTGGAGCTATTGTGGCTGATTCCAATAGTAGGTATGACAAAAACGCCTGAACGCAAGGAAGTTCATCCTAGTTGCAACAAGGTCTGTATAGTAAACAACTCTGGATATAACTTGCAATCTGTCTAGCAAAGGCCTCATGCAGAGAAGGCACAAGCATTGATCACCACGGTTGCCTACTGGATGTTGCCGAATACAGGCCATTACATCCCGGCTTCTGCACGATATTACTCGGGCACGCCTCGAGCGTGTGCTGTGCGGTGTCCTGGTCGCTATCACAATGGTGCCATTATGCTGTGGTCTCACGTCCTATCCTGTGCAGGTACGCACCGAAACAACTGTGCCTGGAGAGCACCTGCATCAGGCGGTAGGTGACGCGCTCGCTCCTTCTGAGCAAGGTCCAAAGAGGAGCAGGATGGCTTCCACGATGCGATTGGTCGCAAACTGCATGCGCAGGCGGGGGGGGGACGCCACTTTCTAAGTGCGCGCCGCCGAGCTAACCGACTCAGACTGCGGTGTTAATACCTATTGAATATTGGCTATCGTCTACTTAAACATTAATGTGGAGATAATATGTTCAACACATTATATTCTCTATTCCAAACAATATATTTACATTATCCCGCAAAAGTCTAAGGAAGTAAGTACTCTAGCGTAGAATAATGTTATCACTCAGTGGAGTTTATTTACTTGGGTTTATTCAGCTGGAATTTTAAACTGTTTTTACGAAAAAGGAAGCGTATCTCATTAATATCAAAGTGAATCTGTGGGAAAAGTAATAAATCTGGCTAACTCAAAATTGAAATATGTATCTGCAAAATGTTTGAATCTGTCCTCTCTTTCATCAGAGAGATGGTGCTAAAAAGAGACCAGTGTGCGTGGTCTAGTAATAAATTAAAATTATCTACATAAAAATGTTTATCGATATAGTACCATCTTATTACCACGAAACGAATTGAATTGATAGTTATATCTAATATTCTGTCTATCGTGAAGTGCCGGCTAAGATTTTTTTTTAATCCAAGGGCAGGGATTTTCCTGAGACGTGGATGCGTTTACAGACACAATTTCCACACACAATACACTCATAACTGGTAGTTGACCTGCAGATCATATAAATATTTGTTCCGAGTGGGAATCGAACCCACGACCCGGAGCGCAGCAGCCGACTGTATCAGCCACTGTACCAACCGTGCCGCCGAAATAACACCATCTCATCCCGTGGGTGTCGTAAAAGCCAACTATGTGATTAGCCGCAGGATGGGAAGCCATTTATCACTCAACTGCGCAGCCCGATTGCCAAGCGTGGTGAAAACCCCCAATAAGCACACAACACATGGTCTTATCGCACAAGGTAACCACAGTTTTTTTTACAACTCAGTGACGAGACAAGCAAGTCATTCGCCTGGTGGAAAGCTACACGCCTGCACAGGCTCATCACCTCGAGACATAAAGTTATTTTACAGTACAATCTAGTACAATTCTCCCCGAGAAGTGCTTTTTTTTTTTTTTTTTTTTTTTTCCTAATGGGCTTCTCGCATTCACCTCAGGGGAGGTGTGGATGCTTAACCGGGCAATTGGCGAAGCTTGAAGAGCCTCCAGCCAGGCCCGAGAAGTGCTTGGGGGGTAGCCTTTTTACAGTCGCCTGCCCTCCCTAGAGGGGGTGACCGCTTTACAGTAATCCCCTCCGAGATGTGCCTAAAGTCGTGGCATCATGGGCAGTTCTAGTGTGATCTTACGAGCACCTGGAGGTGTTGAATGTGATCGTTACACAACAGCGAATGAATTTCAATTCTAAAATCTGAAGATTTTGGATTAGATTGATTATTAATTTCGGCCGAAAATCATAATAAATCTTGGAACGGAAACGTTATCTTCTCTAAATAATTTCGACGTACGGCACGCACGTTGTAAATTGTCGCCAATTTGTAAAAACAAATAACTGAATTCTACAGCTTCCCGAAGAGTTTTTTATTCGAAATTTAAATACATTTTTCATCGGCAGGTTTTCTTACTGGCCAATTTTAAAAGCTTTCCTCGTATTATACTTCAAAGGCACAGAAAATAAATGCTTTTGGTTTACATTTTTACCGAGTTTAAACGTCGATATACGCTTAACCTGTTCCTAACTATGTCGAGGTCAGCTTTCAGTGTAACCAGATACGGCTGAATATCAGTGTTGCACACGAAGCGACCGATATCTGACGCCCGCTACACATTTACTGTGTTATGCTTATTTTTCGGTTTAAACTGATTACCAGAACCTGTAGCGCTGAACTTGTGTCATTTTGTCAAAATAAACTATGCCTTTCCCTTCGATGTCGGGGTCGGCAGTCTTATCACATGCGAGTAAAAATGAGAAACATATTATACACGAAGTAACCGCCACATTTGCCGTGTGGTGCCGGCTCAGAATACCACCACCCCATCTCCTCCCGTGGGTGTCGTAAAAGTCGACTAAGGGATTAGCCGGAGGATGGGCAGCAGCGTCCTTCGAATACATTAACAACTTAACTGCGATCGCCAACCCATCTGCCAAGCGTTGCGATTATGGCAAAACCCCCCATTGAGCCCACAATACAGCCATATCGCTCGTTGTGGTGATCTTTGGGGGAGGCCTGTGTCCAGCAGTGGACTTAATTCGGCCGCAACGGATGGAACCGCCATCTGACGTCCACAATATAGTGACTTGGGTAGTACTGATATATTAGTGTAGACCAATTCTCATTGAGCTATGGAGAGAGCTACGCTTGCTATTTCTCTACGAGATCGAATCAGAAATGAGGAAATCCGTAGAAAAACTAAAGTTGCCGACATACCTGAAAGGATTAGTAAACTGAAGTGGCAACGTTGCTCATAGAACTGATGGCCATTGGGGCAAAAAGGTTCTTGACTGGAGACCGCGTACCGGAAAACACAGCGTAGGATAACCTCCAACGAGGGGGACAGATGACCTGGTGAAGGTCGCTGGGAGTCATTGGATGAGGGTGGCATGTGACCGGTTGTTGTAGAATTCTATGGGGAAGCCTTTTTTCAGCAGTGGATGTTCCTTGGCTGATATGACAATGATGTTAGATATGCCTTATGTCGAATTTTAACCTTTTTTATGTATTTGTGCGTCGATTTATAGCAGAAATAAAAAGTTTTGTTCTTTTTATTTCTAGAATAAATATGCTCTTTTAAATATCTTTGACATCCAACTTCATACTGTCTGTGAATATGCACGCGGCTCCCATTTTTATCAAACGTAGCAATAGAATCTTACACTGAAATACAATTAGCTAAACGGAGACTGCAAAGCTTTGAGTTTAGCTAATATAGCTAAACTTATAAAATACCTACATTTCGGCCGAATAAAGTCCACTGCCGGACACAGGCCTCCCTCAAAGATCACTACAACGATATCGGTGTGTTGTGTGCTCGTTGGGGGGTTTTGCCGTTATCGCCACGCTTGGCAGGCGGGTTGATGATCGCAGTTGAGTTGTAAATGTATTCGAAGGACGCTGCTGCCCATCCTCCGTCTAACCCCTTAATCGGCTTTTACAACACCCACGGGATAAGAAGGGTCGGTGCTATTCGTAGCCGGCACCACACGGCACCTTAAAATAACTTAGTAATACTTGTAACTGAAGAGTTTAGTAGTCACCACAGTAGCTAAACATTTAGTTACGAGTAACATAAATTCAATCCGTGTGGTGTCCGGATTAAGTATATAGCACCACCCCATCTCCTCCCGTAGAGGTCGTAAAAGGCGACTAAGGGAATCTAAACCAGAGGGATGGGCAGCAGCGTCCCTTCTGTGCAACGGTAGCCATACTGCGCTCACCAACCGGCCTGCCAAGCGTGGTGAGTACTGGCAAATTCACCCCAATATGATGACACAGTTGTGAAAATCTGTGGGGCAGGCCTTTGTTCAGTAGTGGACGTTCGTATGGCCGATATGATGAACGGAAATTTATTTAAGCTATTCTAATCTAACGGCCGAATGAAGTCCACTGCTGGACACAGGCCTCCCCAAAGATCACCACAACGACCGATATGGATGTGATGTGGGCTCATTGGGGGGTTTTGCCATAATTGCCACGCTTGGCAGGCGGGTTGGCGATCGCACTTGAGTTGTTTATGTACTCGAAGGACGCTGCTGCCCATCCTCCGGATTAGCCGGCTTAGTCAACTTTTACGACACCCACGGGAGGAGACGGGGTGGTGGCATTCTGAGCCGGCACCACACGGCCATTTAAGCTATTACTAAGCATGTTTTAAGTGTACTTTCGAAAACGGGCCGCCTATTTTCGAGAGAGATGGTGATAACCAGTAATGTAGTTAAAAAATAAAAACAATTTTACTTTGCTTGGTCGCTCGCGAATGGTTTCTGCTATTTTAATAAACTACTGCGATCAATCCTGTTGTCAACATTTTATCTCGCGCAATATATTTGCCGAGTGCAAACTGTCAAAAATAAATTGCAAACAAGTGGCCTACACTTTCCCTGTAAACTAAACAAAGCGGGATTTTGTATAATTCTACTGTCGGGGTCAACGAATATAGTTTGGTGATGCACTCATGCGAGCTTTTAAAGTGAATGCCTGGGACTGACCATTCTGATTTAGTATTCGGGATAGTTGAGAATGGTTTTTAATATCAGAAGATAACTTCAACTTCATCAATCCCAACTTGACTTTTGCTCGAGCGTAAAAATCATCGTTTACCGATCAGTGAGTGCAGCTCATCATCTTCATATCAGCCACAGGACGGCCACTGCTGAACAAAGGCCTCCCCCTTAGATTTCCACAAGGAGCGGTTACATGCTCTTATCCAACGACTCCCAATGACCTTCACCAGGTCATCTGTCCACCTCGTTTGAGGTCATCCCACGCTGCGTTTTCCGGTGCGCGTTCTCCATTCAAGAACATTTTTGCCCCAATAGCCATCAGTTCTTTATGCTATGTTCCCTGCCCATTGCAACTTCAGTCTACTAATCCTTTCAGCTATGTCGACAACTTTAGTTCTTCTACGGATCTCCTCATTTCTGATTCGAACTCGTAGAGAAATACCAAGCATAGCTCTCTAGCTATATACCATGCATAGCTCTCTAGCTAGGTATTTCTCTACGAGATAGAGGAGAGCCTTAAGCTGAGTGACCTTGAGCTTTCTTATGAGGCTCATTGTGAGTGATCACTGCTCTGTTCCATATCTCATCACTGGTGACACACACTGGTTAAAGACTTTCGTCTTGAGTGCTGCTGGCTATGAGCGAATCAATAATAGCGCTAAATAAGGCTTTATATCGAACTAACACGAACGTAGCTGGAAAATGCGCCTCCAATAAATCACTATAAAGAAAGGTCGTGACGTAACAATGACCGTTTCTTTATCCTGGCTTTATTATTTATAACCATTTTCATGTTAAATGGACCTCGATTTCATCCATTAAGTATATTTCATCACATCCTACCCCAGCTCTTTTATTGGGTGTTGTAAAAGGTGAATTCGTGGATTAGCTGGAGCTTATGCAGCAGTCTCCTTCGAGTGTATTTATAACTAAACGGCACTCGCTAACTCACTTGTTAAGTGTGGCGATTATGGCAAAACCCATACTGGTCATTGTGGCAATCTTTGGGGAGGCCTGTTTCATGGATTGCTACAAGTGGTACATGTATTGACAATATCTTTACAAACATAAAACCCTATCACAAATTAATTTTAAACAAGACTCTGATCACTGCGGCCAGTCAGTAGCTTTTCCTAAAAAAAATATTAGAGCTCATAGAAAACTTTTAAGTTTTATACCTGTAAATAAAAACCGCTTAGACCTTTTTAAAAATAATTTGATATAAAAACTACCTGAAATGCCCTATCATGAAAACCCTGATCAAGCGTATACTTTGTTATTTAATACAATAAATAGTCAATTTAGTAAGGTTTTTACCCCAAAAACTGTATCGGTCTGTGATCACGTTACTTTTAGTGACTGGGCAACACCAGGTATCTATAAAATTAGGCAAAAGTTGTATGAATTATATTCGGAAAAGTCAAGATCAAGATCAAGATGCAATCTTTCATGAATATGTTAAAAATTATTCAAAAACTTTTAAACGTGCCTGTACCTCTGCTAAATCAATACACTTGAAAACTAAAATAAAGTTATCCAGTAATAAAATTAAAACAACTTGGAATATTATTATTATTAACTCTGAAACTGGAAGATCCGCAGTACGTCATCGTGACTTTCATTTGAAAACAAATAATGTAGACATTAGGGCAGACATGGAGGTAGCAACAGAGTTTGAATCATTTTTCACAAATATTCCTATTTTGACAACTAAAGGTCTGTTGTCGTCTTCCTCTTCTGCTCACTCCATACTCAAAGAATGTGTACATTTGTTAGTGCAAAAGACATAATGCTGAAAAACATTTTCGAGGCCTGGGAGAACTCGCAGGACGCTATTGGTATGTTCTGTGACTTGTCCAAGGCCTTCGATTGCGTACATCACGATCCGCTCATAAGGAAATTGCACCATTATGGATTTAGGGATAAGGCTCTTGACCTTCTGACTTCTTACTTAAACAGCGCAGTGTTATAAGAATGCTCACGACCGCCAAGGCCTCCCGCCATATAAAGACGACAGAGGGCTCAGGCGTCTTGGACACGGGCACCGCGGTGGTAGTTATCCCAGCTCTGTGTCCGAGAAAACATGCCTACCTAATAAATATTGAGCCTTTTAAAACACCCACGGGTCGCCATTCATCAATGGGTAAAAAATAAATTACTGAGAAAACAAGAAGTGAACTAATTTCCAAGTGACAAGGCCTGGGCGTGTCTCAAGCAACTCATTTGAATAAACTTGTATGCAGACGGGACGGCTAAAGTTGGGGTCCCATTATTAGCGAGACCCTAAAAGGGATGTTTCAATGTGTGCTGTAATCAAGTGAGTTAATTTGAAAAGTTTATCATAATAGACCCTTATTTTAATTGCCACGTTGAAACAAACGTTTCAATTAATTCTATTTTAATTTAAAAGGAAGGTTCCTAATTATAAGTAATATACGCAAATAATAGAAGGTATTTATGAAATAAATATTTAGGAGTATTTTTATCAATCATAGTATTAAGTTAATTTTTGGTAATGCTGAAGATTTATAAAAATGGATATCATCATCACTCTTCATCATTTCAGCCGATAAACGTCCACTGCTGGACAGAAGCCTCCCCCAAAAAGTGATTATTGAGAGCCCGCTGTGCAGCAGTAGATGTTTACGTATTGAAGTGTGTATTTTTTTTTGTGGGCTGGACCAGGAAGCCCGGATACTGTTGCTGTTTTTAACCAAGCGATCTGGTGATGCAGGAAAGGCCTCATCGTATCAGCCAAAAGACGTCTACTGTTGAACTCTGTAAACGTCCGGTTACATGCCGTGTATTTTGGGGGGAATCTATCAGCACTCGCCATGCTTGACAGGTCGGTTGGTGAGCGCAGTCTGGCTTCTGTTTCACAGAAAGGATGCTGTTGCTCATCCCTCTGGTTTAGACTCCCTTTGTTGCCTTTTACAACATCTACGGGAGGAGAATGATGCTATGCTCTTAATCCAGACATCCATGGACAAGGCCTTCAGGTATGCATAAATATTTACAAACTTAGCAATGTAGTTAGGCCTTTGCCTGCAGGACTTAAACTTTGGCTTAGGACCTAGAAAACCTAGAAACAGCTGGACCGGTTTTATGTATTTAGAGGATGTTTAAAACTACTGGTTTGGCCTATGGGATTGAACGGGTTGTTACGACGACTCTGGCCAGTGGTAAGGTGGTTTTCGCGTCGTGAACCGGTTTTTGTTTAGACGAGACTATGTTAGTCTTTTTTTTGCGGTCTAAGTGGCATACGTTTATTTCAACATCCGGATCCATGAGACTACGTACTTCGTACAGTGGCAGTAAATATTGTTTCTTTTTATGTAAGTTATTCATGTTGCTTACCGATTATCATCTTGAAAAGTTCGCAATTTTTGCAGGACCTAATACAATATAAGCTAGAAGACGTTAACGACGGGATATAGGCTTTCCTAACGATTTCCACAACAAATATTGCGTTCTGTGCATTCAACTATTAGTGACGATGCACGCGGTAGTCATGTCACAATACAGAGCAATCTTCAGTCAATAATATTAGTTAGTAACCGTCAAACACAAAAAACCACCAATATGCGTTTCAATCATCGGTCATAAGGGATATTACAACAATCATTTTACAGACGCATTGCGCTTATGTTGTCTTTGATATAGACGGGTACAGCTTCCCATCTTGTCGATAGTTTGGCCTATTAATTATTTCTTTATATACCTTTAACCTCGCTTACATTGTGACCACACCTTGTTTTAAAGTTTATTAACTGTGACCATTTTTTAACGACTTCATTTCGATTATACACACTTGATCCGACTTTTACTCAACTATTGATTAGTTCACTAAAAAGTAAAAAAGTGGGTACGCTAGTCGCTGTTTAATAATTTTTCTTCATCGTCGTTTTTGATCGCAGTTTATTGGACAAGATGATAGCGAATAAACTAACTTCCTTTGGAGCTAAAATATTCGCTGCTTTGATTTCTTCTTAAATATTGACTACTTGCTATTGCTGTATAAAGCCAGCCCCCATAGATTACTTACTGGTTCAAGTCAAGTCAAGTCAAAGTTTTTTATTTCAAATAAACCAAATATTGGCACTTATGAAACGTAAATATAAAACGGAATCTAAGTTGCACGGTTCCAAATAGTTGATATCGTGGAGAAGAGCCGACAAGAAACTCCATGGATACTCTTTTAAAATAATTGAGATTACAATGTTGATTGATACAAATTATTGTAATATATATACCGAGAAAAATGTAGGACAATGTGTAAAGATGGAACATACCACAATAATATTATAATACTAAATTATTTGCCGTGGCAGTTAACGGCTGACCAGTCCCAACAGACGGCACCCGTACACGAGCATGACGCATGCATCAGCATCGCTTAGCTCAACCATATTGTAGGGAACCGAACGACCCGATACACAACGCCACCGCCAGCAAGACATTTTAGTAAGTATGACAGACCAATACAGCCAGGCAAAAGACAATCAATATTAGTACTAAAAATAACATCAATGGCTACATGATTCTCATACATTTACAGTTTCGTATGAATATTATAATATATTGTTCATCATTTCGGCCGAATGAAGTCCACTGTTGGACACAGGCCTCCCCCAAAGATCATCACAACCACCGATATGGATGTGTTTTGAGCTCATTGGGGGGTTTTTGCCATAATCGCCACGCTTGGCAGGCGGGTTGGCGATCGCAGTTGAGTGTGTTAATGTACTCGAAGGACGCTGCTGCCCATCCTCCGACTAATCCCTTAGTCGACTTTTACGACACACATGGGAGGAGATGGGGGTGGTGGCATTCTGAGCCGGCACCACACGGCAATATATTATAATATATTGTTACAAGAACAATATTAACAATAATAATAGTCAATGTCATAATATTAAATATAAGAAACTAACATTAATAGAAATGAAATTTTAAATGAATTTGTTCAAGATAATGTCAAGTTATTGAATATAAGTAAATAACATAAAAAATATGTATTCCGCCCGAGTGTCCGCATTTTGGTGAGAATTTGCCAGTACCAATACGCTTGGCCTGGTTGGTTAGTGCAGAATGACTGCTGTTCCACAGAAGGAACGCTGCTTCCCATCCCTCGGATTTAGAGTCCCTTGCGGCCGAAGAATCTATCTAACCCAAAACCTTTCGATTTGGGCCTAAGGATTTGTCCGTTTTTTATGTTAAATGTGAGCCTAAAACGAAAACAGATGAAGTTCAAAATCTTATACCCTAAGATTTTGGATGAGAATGATTATTTATTTCAGCCGTTAGTCTCCTTTAAGATATCCACCGGAGAAGATAGAGATATCATTTACACATTTACTATTAAAATATTCATAGTTTGATAATTCTTTGCCAACTTTTAAGTCACAAAGTGAATGTCTACCACGTTATTAATAAGTACTGTAAAGTATTTCTTCTACATATATACTTCTCATTAACTATTTTATTACTTGTTATCAATGAACACAAGCGTCGCAACCAGTCGTAAAAATATTATTTCAACTTTTGGTTTATAGCTTCTGTGGAGTAATTACCACAATGTTGCCAATGTCATGTACATTGGTATCATTATTCGGGAAGAAATATAATTAGACACCTAATTATTTCGCGACAATTTTTTCGTAAGTCAAACTTGACATATTCTGCTTTCAAAATGGATTACATTAAAATGAAATCGAACGAAAACCTCATTGGTAGCTGTGTACCCAATCACCTCTCAAAAAAAATCTCTCAATAGATCCTCTCAATATATCCATCCTTATAGAAATCTCGAACCAAAAAACTGGCCGCGCTATTCTATATATTCATAATACAAGTCGATTTTGCAATCAACATTGAGTTCATTACCACGTGTGATAGCTTAAAGGCGTGTAAAATAAAGTTCTTGCGAATTTTTGGTCTAATCTTAAAACACCGGGTACCGTCTCATCATTTCGGCCGAATGAAGTCCACTGTCGGACACAGGCCTCCCCCAAAGATCATCACAACCACCGACACGGATGTGTTTTGAGCTCATTGGGGGGTTTTGCCATAATCGCCACGCCTGGCAGGCGAGTTGGCGATCGCAGTTGAGTTGCCAATGCACTCGAAGGACGCTGCTGCCCATCCTCCGACTAATCCCTTAGTCGACTTTTACGACACCCATGGGAGGAGATGGGGTGGTGGCATTCTGAACCGTCTACTAGTGCTAATTTAGATGACACCAGCCACGCTAACTATAGCACCCCACCATTTTCCAGAAAATGTCATCAGTTCAAACTATTCCGTAGCCTCAATCGCGCCAAGTCATTGCATTGCCAAGATTTTAAGGTTTAGCATAAATGGCATGTTTAACTTATCTATCAGGTATTCTATCCCGATTAGTATCTACGACGACTCGTCCCCAACAACTCGACCCTGACACCTCGCCCGCGTGACAAATCAACTATAATAACTTCTACCATAATTTTAACCCCTACTAACGGAAAAAGAATGCCAGTAAACATGAAGAGGAACAGCTAGATTGAGATATTTTTGTTACAGTAGGGTTTTGTTTTTTGTTAGGATTGTTTAAAGATAAAAAGATGAAAGATAACAAATATTAATATTCATTTAAACCATTTACATGCACTAATGAATAATCGAGACTTAGTTGCCGTGTTCCAAGATGTAGATTTCACATGGAGAAGAACTGGCAAGAAACTTCATGGTTACTCTTTTTAAGTCAAATTAAAAGTAACAATATTTTATGAGAAATCAAGGTAAAGGTTCTTAAAAAGTCTACTAATCAAGCCTAACTGTATTTTTTAAAGGTTTGGGTAAATCGTATTGGCAGCATTTCGTAGACCAATCCTAACATAAGGCACTCGTTCTCGAACATGAAAATTTGAGTTGTCGGGGTCGACTTGTCTGGGTCTAGTGGCTGGTATTAAGTTGTCGGGGTTAAGTTGTAATGGGGACGAGTTATTTTGGGGTCGAGTTGTCGTGATACCAATAGACTAACCCGGTCGTACCCCGCATCGCACGGTGAATTTTAAGAAGTGCTAGCAATATTATTGACTTTCTTTACAAAACAAAGACAGCTTGGTTAAATAAACCTTTCTTAAGAATCAGTATATCAATCAGTGAATAGTGAACACTGGAATAAAACTCGTTTAGTACCTTTTGAGATTAGCGCGTACAAACAAACGCGGCGTAAACACTGTTCTAAATGACGTAATGTAATTCCAATGTAACTGGAATTGCATTTCTCTAACCGGAGTATTCCCAGAGTTCCCATTCCGATAAAATGGCCACCTAATCTAATGTTCTAATTTACTAGCTTCCAACTCCAGTTTAGCCTATTTTCTTTAGTTACATTTTAAATGCAATTTATCTCCGGCCAACTGTTATTTTTAGATCCGCTAATTTGAAATAAAATAAAGTGCGACGTTTAGCCTATTAATTGGAACGAAGTTCCTTACGGCAGGCTTGGAGGGGATAGGGATTTTGCTGCGCGACCGAACTGAAAAAAATGTGATAGTAAAACCGTAAGAAAAAATCCGTGGAAAAAAGTGCGTGGAATAAAACCGTTAAATGAGACGTGCGCAGGCGCGACAGTCGCATACACAAGCGAGTAGTGTATAAGTGTCGATTCTACATTAGCCGAAGGAACTTCGTTCCTACCTGGTGTCCCACGACACCACATAATTTTTTTATACTTGAAAGTCGTGGTGGTGACCCACATGTTATTTTTTATTATTATTTTATTAATTTTATTAAGTATATTATCTATCGATGACATTAGTAAAAAGTCATTCGCCTGATCATAAAAATTGTAATGCATACCCAAGACTAGTCTTTAGTCCTTAAGCCTAGTAACACAGTCCCATAATAACCATAACAACGCAGTTGGACAACACAGACAGCTGTGTGGGAGTCTTTTTTGGATCTCTATAAAGCTTTTGGCACTGTGTCTGTGCCAATTATACTTGTCAGACTGGAGAACATTGGTATTAGGGTTTTGGGTCTTGGGTGATTTAGGAAATATTAACCAACACATCTCAGCGAATATGCATGGAAAAATACAAAAATGACAGTATAGTCGTGAATTGTTAGATTTTTTCGTTTTAATTAAGTGATTTCAGTATCAGATATTTTCGTCTATCTTAACATTATCATGATATCAATACAATAGTCTATTTCTTTTCATATAAACTGCAATGTTAATTAAAACTAAATGGCTGTTGTATCGCTACAATTCACTGATGAAAGCAGAGTCATCGCTTGCAGTAGCATAATAATTTGATATTATATTAATCACGTTACATTTTGATCGCGTTATTTAGGATACATTGCGTACTCAAAAATAAAAACTGTACCCGACACTGTTTTCATATTTCATATTTTTACTATAGGGCTAAGTGTAAACTCTTCCCAAAGTTTTCAGTACGTTGTTACTTATACCATGTATGTATGATCTACAGATAGTTCTGAAACAACTATTTGTAGATCATATAAATATTTGTTCTGGGTGTTTGTGTATGTAAACTGAGCCCACGACACAGGAGAAATTCTAGAGTGGGATATTGTACAGCTAGTTTATACAGTTATGTATACGTCTCCCTTTACTCTGTCAGAGTTCACCGTGATAGGTTCGTTTAATTTTTTAATCCTCGCAAACAGCCAGTCTTTTATGACTTAATTAACTCCACGGCCCCAAGCGATTGCCTATAAAGATTTTACGGCGAATTTAATTGAATTTGAATAAAAATTCGAATTCATTTTTTGACGTGATTTTGAGGACCCGTTTACCTAATTGATAGTTCACTATTCTGTAAAGTGATAAGGGCTGGTGTTACTGGAAATCTGCAGATTTAAAATAAAAATAAACAAAACATAGACGTTAAAGTCGTCGGCTGAGCAGCGTTTGGGAAACTTCGCAACGTCTTTTCGTCAACAATACCGCAATGCCTCAAGATGCAAGTCTTTAACCAATGTGTGTTACCAGTGATGACATATGGAACATAGACGTGGTCACTCACAATGGGCCTCATAAGAAAGCTCAAGGTCACTCAGCGATCTATGGAGAGAGCTATGCTTGGAAATACCAATACCTCTACGAGATCGAATCAGAAATGAGGAGATCCGTAGAAGAACTAAAGTTGTCGACATAGCTGAAAGGATTAGTAAACTGAAGTGGCAATGGGCAGGGCACATTGCTCGTAGAACGGATGGCCGCTGGGGCACAAAGGTTCTCGAATGGAGACCGTGCACTGGAAAACGCAGCGTGGGACGACCTCCAACGAGGTGGACAGTCGACCTGGTGAAGGTCGCTAGGAGTCATTGGATGAGGGTGGCATGTAACCGCTCGTTGTGGAAATCTAAGGGGGAGGCCTTTGTTCAGCAGTGGATGTCCTGTGGCTGATATGATGATGAGACTTTAAAGAATAACACCATCATCATCATCATATCAGCCTAATGACGACCCACTGCTGAACAAAGGCGTCCCCCTTGGACAACCGGTTACATGTCGTGTGTTTTGGGGGGAGTTTGGAGATTACTTAGTCCTGGTGGACCACGCTTGGGTGGCGAGTTGGTAAGCGCATAAAGACTGCTGTGCCACAGAAGGGACGTACGTGTCCACGTGCTGCCGTGTGCGCAGCACATGGATGCTCTTCGGGAAGTTTACCATCCGCCGAGATGTGATTGATAGGCGGATTTCTTACACCGACCTCCCTCGGTTAGAAGCAGTGACCGCTTTATAGTCAAACTCTCGAGATGCGCCTAAATGCGTGGCACCAATGGACGGCTCTAGTGTGATTGCTGTCGAGATCCTGAAGGGGGCCCGTCGGTGCCGAAGATGGACGCTCTGGTAGTTTTGGCTGCCATGAGTCTGGCATGTACGTCCTCCGCCCTGAAGAAGGGTTGTTGTTTATCCACCAGGTGAAAAAGAAAGGTCCAGAAAGGCCGTGTGGTACCGGCTACGAATAGCACCAACCCAACTCATTCATCAGGGATTAGACGGTGGATGGGCAGCAGCGTCTTTCGAATAAACTAACAACTCAACTGCGATCGCCAAGCCGCCTGCCAAGCGTGGCGATTATGGCAAAACCCTCAATGAGCACACAACACACCGATATTGGTCGTTGTGGTGATCTTTGAGGGAGGCCTGTGTCCAGCAGTGGACTTTATTCGGCCGAAATTATGAGACAGGCCGATGCTTTATAATTCGGTATGTCAAACATCAAATCTGCCCTACCTTATTTTACCTGGATACCTTCATAGTCGTTAAAACAATAAAAAAACGGACAAGTGCGAGTTGAACTCGCGTGCAGAGGGTTCCGAAATTGCTGAATATATTGTCTATCGTTGAATTCAGTCTTGTACTAATAACTTATCCCAAGAGCAAACTTAACATCGTAGTTGAAAACATGTTTTCCCATACATTCTAACCGCAAATGTAAGTTTGTACGCACAATATTGAAAGATATTTATTATGTTATTTTAAGACCAAAAACTTCTAATAGATTATATGTTTCCTGTAATCTAGAGCGAAAGCGCTATGGCTTATATTTTTTTCAAAATTTTTGGCTTAATAGTTTTGGGTAATAAAGGTCCTTGAAACGGTAAATTTTAGTCTATTTTCTCAAATAACTTTAAAACTATACATTTTAAAATTATAAAAAAAATATATTTGAGACGCTCAGAATAAGCCAGTCTATTTCATATATCACACGGTACAGTTTGCTAAATTTTATCCTTTAATTTCTATATTGCCCCCGAAAATTGACCCCCATATTTAAAATGAATTTATGTACGTGACACGTCCGTATTTCATCATCATATCAGCCATTTATATGTCCACTGCTGAACATCGGCCTCCCTCATAGACCTCCACAGCTGTGTCGTCATTTTGGGGGCATTTCACCACGCTTGGTAAGCGGGTTGGTGAGCGCAGTATAGTTACTGTTCCACAGGAGGGACGCTGCTGCCCATCCCTCCGGCTTAGCGTCCCTTAGTCGCCTTTTACGACATCCATGGGAGGAGATGGAATGGTGCTATATTCTTAATCCGGACACCACACGGACACGTCCGTATTTGCGACGCAGAAATCCATATGTGTAACAAATTTTAACTTAATCGGTCCCGTAGATAAGGAGCAAATTGACTAGACTAGACAGACACACGAGTGATCCTATAAGGGTTCCACCGTTTTTTCCTTCGGACGTTCGGAACCCTAAAAATATTCTGTGGAACAATTATTTCGTGTGGTGTCCGGATTGCGTATATAGCACCACTCCATCTCCTCCCGTGGATGTCGTAACAGGTGACTAAAGGATTCTAAACCAGAGGGACAGAGGGGAACGAACCCGCTACACCTGCAGAAAGCTAAACAGCACTAGGCTAACTGTGCCGTCAACGTTGTTAGTACTTGAGTGAAAAAGAAGAAAATAATTATTATCTTCATGGATAGAGGGAGGAGAAAGGAGGAGAAGAGCATTGCACGCATGCGTATTGTCCGGTTAATAATAAAATTCTCAATTTAAACGAAGTTAATTCTAGAAACACTTCAACAAAATGTTTATTTTACCTTCAATCAGTTGTTAAAGCTGAGTGATACCTGATTACTAGACACGATCTATCAATAACTGTACGTTTTACGATACACTGAATCTACACATTTCTTAAGAAAAGTGTTACAGGCAAGTGTAATTCAAATATTGTGTCAGATGATTCCAGAAAAAATCTCCACGGTGGGCGTAGTGACTAATCAGTTGGCTTTCTGCACTATGAGTCACGGGGTCATTTCCCGTATAGAACAAATATTTGGTGATAGGTTCCGGGTCTGGGTGTTTACGCATGTTGAATTTATTTGTAAGCTGTACACAAGATATCGGGGAAATCCGAGTACATATATGAGGAATGGTTTAACAAAAACAAACGGGTTTTGAAGTTGGATAAAGACCTGTCTTAAGTTCTGCTCCAAAACCTAGTTAGAAAATGTGACAATTGGCGAAATGAAAGGTGTAATAAGCAACACAGTAATACAAAATCATACTTAGCCTTGTATATTATCTCTCTGTGTCGTTATGCTAGACATCATCATTTCGGCCGAATAAAGTCCACTGCTGGACACAGGCCTCCACCAAAGATCACCACAACCGATATGGGTGTGTTGTGGGCTCATTGGAGGGTTTTGCCATAATCGCCATGCTTGGCAGACGGGTTGGCGATCGCAGTTGAGTTGTTAATGTGTTCGAAGGATGCAGTTGTTAATGTACTCGAAGGACGCGACAATGTCTAGAGTCGGTAACTAGCGAACCGCGGGCCACGTACGGCCCGTGAGTCGCCTCGATCTGATCCGCAAAATTTATAATCTATTGGATAATAAAATGTAAATATCAAGCAATGCGTTTCATTTAAAGATTAATAGTTATTTACATACATGCGGCCCTCACTGCTCTCCACGTAAAATCTGCGCCCATCTTTTTGCGAAAGATGCACACACATGGTTTACAGTTTATGATGTCTATTATGCGAATTTGTATCTCACAAAATTTCCACTTATTGTTTTTTGTATTAGTTTAGAGGCTCATATTTAAGTTCTTACTACCGTACCGTTGGCTGATTGTCTGTCGCCCACGAAGAAGTTTTACTTCAAACATGAGAGGGAATACTGCTCTCTGTCACTCGTTCATTGCGTGGCGCGACGGATAAGACTACGTGCACATGTATGTAATGCTTACAGCTAATAATGGAAGTGACGTAATAACACGCGGAAATTGCGACACGTTTAATATATTATCAGAAAGCTGCCATATCATGTAACCATCCTAATGTGTTGCTAGAAATAGAGACAAAGGAAAGGAGACGAAATTTATACGAGTATTTAATTAAGAATTCTGGGATCATTTGAGCACCTTAAAAAATCCTGTGCAAGAATAAATCAATTGAAATTATCAATCTTCCGTGAGGCGTTTCGATTAAGAATGTAATACCACTCAGTCTCCTCATTTTTTATTTTTTTATTGTTATCCAGTGGAAATTCTACATGGAACTTCCTTCACCCCGGGGAAGGGCAAAGAGGTATGCCGGACTCCTACCGACTAAAACCACTGGAGCGGTCATCTTCGGCACCTAAGAGGGGGCTCCAGGTCCTCGTAAGAACAAACTAGAGCCTAACCGTCTCCTCCTGTGGACAGCGTAAATGGCGACTAAGGGACTTTAAACCAGAGGGATGGGCAGCAGCGTCCCTTCTGTGCAATAGTACTATTCTGCCCTCACCAACCCCCCTGCCAAGTGTCATGAGTTCTGGGAATTTCCCCCAAAATGACGACACAATCATGGAAATCTGGGCTTTGTTCAGCAGTAGACGTCCCTTGGTTGATATAATTAAATGAAAATAATCTGTAAAAAGATGGCTAAGTACGAGTAGGACTCCGCCCTGAGACGGTTATGTTACATATTTTTATTTTAGAGACCCACCCGACATGTGTAAGTGATAAACTTTTAATTTGTGGGCGCTCGCGTAGACAGCTTCGGGTGATGTTGTTGTCAAAGCCGAAAAGACTGCTTTGCTTAGTTTATAGTTTAGTTAGTTTTTAGTTTATAAGTGCCATTTGCGACTTCTAGATCGGTATTATGGCTCTCGCGTTGGTTTCATACACGATTACGTTGTAAACACCTGCTTTTCCTCATTACCCCATCGAGATATCTACAGTATTTTGTTTATTTCTTTCACCAACTTCACCCTTCAGCTGATTGACGACTTAAGGCCCTGATTTCATCTCGAACTGTTTACACAATTCTGTCGACAGATGTCTGTCGAATTACATAAACATTTTCTTTGCTTATATTTTTGGACTAATTTGATTATCAATAGAATAAGGTCTGGTATCGCTTTAGTACCGGTGCTAAGTATTTTAGACACGATTTTATTAGCTTGGTATGTATCTGTGTAACGGAATTTTCGACTTCGATTTTCATCCCCTTCAAATCATCGGATTAATTTGAAACTTCGCACGCTTATCAAGGACCGATAACAATGCAACTTCATTCCAAAAACAAAACAAAAAACCGTTTTTTTTTTGTAAGTCGCTCTAAAAAACAAAGCACGCTTAGTATCGCGTGTTTTTTTTTTAGTTCTTTTAAATTATTATTCATACAAAACTGTGACAAGATGACGAAGGCGCATGCCGGACACCTACTGACTAAAACCACCGGAGTAATCATCTTCGGCACCGAAGGGAGGCTCCAGGAACTCGAAAGATCTCCATCTAGAGCAGGGGTCCCCAACCTTTATTTGTCTACTGCCCACTTTAAGAATAAATTATTTTTAAACGCCCCCCTTTTTAATCATACTTAAAATCCGCTAAGTACTTATAACTGATTATTGAAACGCAAATTTATAGTATTCGAACAGAGTATATTTTATTGAAAATAAAACAAACATAATCAATTCTTATATAAAACTAATGTGAAGGTTGAATCTGATGCTGTTCAATAAGTTTGTTGATATCAGGTTCCAATTTACTCAAAAACAGCCGCAAGTCGCCACGTTCGGTAACACGCAAACGATTTCTCTTTTTAGTAAGCAGCGTTGCCACAGCACTAAATCCACGTTCACACAAATATGACGATGGGAATGCTATCGAAAATCGTTGAACAATTGACCATAATCCAGGGTACAATTGCGGGATCGGTTTTTGTAGCCAAAATTCTTGATATCCATTTTTGAACTTGATTTTTATTTCTTCGTTTGTTGTCAATTCTATAAGTTCTTCTTCCAGCTGAGGTGACATTGCTGTGTTGACATTTGAAAACGGATCCAACACCCAGTCTGGTATTTCCAAGTTTAAAATGTCCTGGTATCGTTCGGTGAAGTCAATGTGGAGGTTTTCCAAATGTTGGCAGTAGGCAAACAAGTCGTCGTTACTGCAGTATACTGATAAATTCGGAAAATTGTGAAACTCACGTCTGCCCATATTCTTTTTGTGCAGAAGCAGTTTGGCTGCGAAAGCAGCAACGACATTTTTTGTTTTAATTAAATTTAGTTCATCGCCTTGCAGTTGGAGGTTCATGTCGTTGAACATTTTATACAGGTCTGTCATGTAAGCTATATCATTCTTTGATGTTATGAGCTTGTTGCGCAGTTCTGTATCTTTAGTTTCCAAGAACTCTATCATAGAGTCAAACAGGTTGTAAAATCGAATCAGACAATTGCCTCTTGACAGCCAACGAACTTCAGTATGAAGCAACAAACGGTTGAAATCTTCGTCATTAGTAACACAAAGCTGATGAAATAATCTATCATTCAAAGAGCTGCTACGGATTTTATTGACTGCTTTGATGACATATTGCAGTGATTGAAATAGTCGTTCACTTAAGTTTCTAGCAACCAAATGTTGTCTATGAATAACGCAATGTATAGCAAGGACATCTGGAATTTTATTCTTTAAGTATGCTATGAAGCCTTTATGGCGCCCTGTCATAGCCGGAGCGCCATCCGTAGCAACTGATATAATATTTTTCAAAGGAATCTCTTTCTCTTCACAAAACGTTTCCAATGTATTGAATATGGTTTCGCCTTTTGTATCTGTCTCCAAATTTCTGGCAAACAATAGTTCTTCACGTATTTTCTCATCTTTAATAAACCTCACGTAAGATAGCAACAACGCTTCATTAGTTGGTAAAGTGGACTCATCGAGCTGAATTGAGAATTGACTAGTCCTCAGATGATTGCACAATGATTCTTCAATGTTTTCAGCCATTTCATCAATTCGTCTTTGCACAGAATTATTACTCAAAGGAATTTTTCGGATAATATCTGCGGCCGGTTTATGAAGCACAGTAGTTATTACTTCCTTTATTGCTGGTAAAATTAACTCTTCTCCGATGTTGTGTGGTTTGCCTTTTTGAGCAATTAACAAAGAGATATTGTACGAAGCTCGAAGTCCGTCGTCATCTTGCTTAGCAGCCGCCGAAAATAGTTTTGATACACTTGGCTGAGTATTATGCTTCTTCTCTAGGTCTTGAAAATATGCTACATTCTTTTCTGTCTTATCTGGATGCATTTTATTCAAATGATCTTGCAGTCTAGAAGGCTTCATTGCTTCGTTCGAAAATGTTTTTAGACATAGAAGACACAAAGGCGACGACGGGTTTGTGGGATTTTCAATAAATCCGAATTTAATATATTCCGCAGAGTATGGCCGTCTCTTCTTTTTTACTTCCGACATTGTTTTGTTTTAAGAAATACCTAAGTGTTGAAATCAAGTACTGCTTATCTATTATGCGCGAAACCGCAAATGAAAATAAAATGAATTTACGTCGTTTATATAGGATTGCATAAGCAGCACGCACCAACAGGAATAAGACAAACGTGCATAAACTCGTTTATCTCATTCGACGCCCAATCGTACTCGACAAGCAAGAACAAGTATTATAGAAACAGCCGATTGGTATAGGAATGTACAATTCGGATTATTTAACAAAAACTTGTTAAAACATGATTGCCCGCGGTCTTTTATATCGAACCGAGTTTGAGCTATATCTTAATTAATATTAGTTGTTGTTCACAAGATGTAGTCGAGAGTCGAGAGCTCAGTCGGTGTCTAAGAGTCTTCCTAGCTAGGTAGATTAAATTATATATCGACCCCAAAGCCCTATACAATGCCCCCTTTTTTTTCTGGGTCTCTTACCCGGGGGCCGGGGGCCCCTTTAGGCCTGCAGCGCCCACAAGGGGGCGTTATCGCCCACGTTGGGAAAGACTGATCTAGAGCTACCCATTGGTGCCACGCCTTTAGGATGACTGTAAGGCGGTCATCGCCTCTAGCGGAGGGAACGCGACTGTAAAGAGGCCACCCCCTAAGGCTTCTCTCGAGGGGATTGTAAAAGATTCCTCTCCCGAAGCCTCACTATTCGCTGTGCTGCGCACACAGCGGTACGTGACCACATGCACACCGCTGTCTTCCCGGGGGCAGTCTCTTATACCTAGTAATTTCAAGAGCTACAGTGCCATTCTAATACACAGTAATGTCTATATTTTAAACAAAAAACATACTGCTTTGTGGTTAATATCTTGCACTAAATATTTCTCGCAGTCGAAGGCCGATATTGTTACTGTTTTACTTTGTACAACGCGGTTGATCCTTCATCATCATATCAGCCACAGGACGTCCACTGCTGAACAAAGGCCTCCCCCTCAGATTTCCACAACGAGCGTTCACATTCCGCTCTCATCCAACGACTCCCAGTGACCTTCACCAGGTCGTTTGTCCACCTTGATCCTTCGACTAAGAGAAATCTTGTTTTTAAGTGCTTTTCCGTAGTCGAGTTGTAGATTTATTAACATTTTTTTGTTTAACCGCTCGAACCGCCCCATCATGGATCTTATGTGACGTCATATAGCCTAAGATAACCTTCGGAATAGCACAACGCAAAACGCGCAACGCTTCCAACGATACATCATTTGTCAAAATACGGCAAGCAAGGCGACCGAGGGAACAGATGAACATACTAATAAACAAACATACATAGATTCTAAAATCATAACCCTTTTTTGGGCTTCGCTGTAGTCGGGTAAAAAAGAGCATGAAAATACTACAAACTAAGCTTATGTAGGCCTGCGTCCCACTTCTAAGTGCTGTTTGGGAAGGAGCTAGCGACCTCAATCTGGTTTTAATTATTTGCGTAGAGAAAACGAGTTAGCGGCACGGGCCGGTTCAGGTGAAGTTGGGGGCCATACGCTTCCAACATTCTCATGTTCATATTAATAAGCAAAATTCCAGATGCTCAACCATTTTAAAATGATTTAAAAAACCATTTTATTCGATCGCCTTTGATCCTCTTAATAACAAGACAAAAATACCCTGTTATGATTTTCCTATTTTACAGTATTTCAGATTTTGTGTGGGCCAAGTAAAGCAAATATTAAGGAATTACCAACAAATTTACTGTGAATAACAAAACGCAATAGATCACGGGATAATCCTTTCTGTATCATCATTTCGGCCGAATGAAGTCCACTGCTGGACACAGGCCTCCCCCAAAGATCACCACAACCACCGATATGGATGTGTTGTGGGCTCATTGGGGGGTTTTGCCATAATCGCCACGCTTGGCAGGCGGGTTGGCGATCGCAGTTGAGTTGTTAATGTACTCGAAGGGTGCTGCTGCCCATCCTCCGGCTAATCCCTTAGTCGACTTTTACGACACCCATGGGAGGAGATGGGGTGGTGGCATTCTGAGAATGCGATAAATAAAGTGGCTTCCTACTAAATGGCTTCCGCACACAACGATCAACTTGTTAGCTTATGCTGCATTTCATTATATCAACTAAAGGATGCTCACTTCTAAGCAAATGCCGTCTTAAATTCTCGTCGTATTCCGCAATGTCTGAAAATGAAAGTTTTCAACTAGGTAGGAACCTGTGCGGACCTTTTTTTTAAATTCTTCATGAACTTCCTTCGCCTCGGGGAAGGGCGAAGGGGTATGCCGGGCTCCTACTGGCTAAAACCACTGGAGCGGTCATCTTCGGGACCTAAGGGAGGCTCCAGGTCGTCGTATGATCACACTAGAGCCGCCCACTACCAGGTAGGAACCTGTGATAACCTACAAAGCCGAAACATGGACACTAACAGTCGGACTAGTCCATAAGTTTAAAGTCGCTCAACAGGCTTTGGAACGCGCTATGCTCGGAGCTTGTCTAAAGGATAGAATCCGAAATGAGGATATCAGGAGAAGAACCAAAATTATCGACATAGCCCATCAAATTAGCAAGCTGAAGTGGCAGTGAACTGGTCAAGTCTGTCGATAGCTCGATGGTCGATGGAGCAGACGAGTCCTGAGGTGGAGACGTAGTGTGATAGTGACAGGAATTTATGATTAGATGTCGTAAAAATAGCAGGTTTACTTAATTTCAACATGTATTTTGAAGTCACAGACAGACACTTGAATTTTTATTACATTAGTATAGTTACAAAACGACGCGGCGTATCATTCGAACAGTACTAGAAAGTGTACATAATGGTGCCAGCTAAGAATAGTAACCCACCTATCAAGCTTCGCTGTTATGGCACAAGCCCCAATAGGCACACAACATAAACCCGGACCAGTCGTTGTGTCGATCTTCGGGGGAGGCCTATGGCCAGCTTGTGACTTTCAGTTGAAATGATGATGACGAAACGAGAGTTAACCCGGAATAACTGTGAACTGCTTGAAATTTAACACATTTAGATGACTTGACAGAGAAATTGGCTGAGAGACGATCAGTGCAACCTGGCCGAAACATCAACCTCATGCAGCTAAAAGATAAATTTCGCGGTAATGCTTGCTTTACATTCCATCTGATGTCCAGTACTGGCAATTTCCCCCCAAGATAATGACACACTGCATGAAGATGATGATATAGATCAGGGATTCCCAAAGTGGTCGGTTTCCCAGGGTTCGACATAAACGAAAACTGATTTTGGGGGTCGACGAGGACTAAAAATCGACCCCAATTAATTAACACAAGTTCTTATTTGAAACTTTCAAGATACTGTTTAAGTTGTGTTACGTGTACCAACTTGTTATAAGAATGACTAATATTTTAGTAGAAATAGGAGGATTAGGAATTGGTAAGTATTTTGTATAGATAGGAAAAATCTAGATATAGGATATGTTTTTATTAATTTGGATATCGGGGTCTGGGTTACCAGTTCATTTTGGAAAACGGGTCTCTTGCCCAAAATAGTTTGGGAATCCGTGATATAGATGATCATGTAATTCAAAAGTTTAGTAAAGCTAAAATCTTTGATCCACCGAAATATGCTTGATTGTCTGTGCCTTTATTTCCGTTGGAAATCAATCGTTTCATTTTTATATTCGCGCCTAACATTTTTGTATTGACTGACGTTTCTCATTAGCGATCCATCGTTGAAATGTTCACAACACAACATGGCATGTGAGAGCATAGATCAAAACATGTATTTTCCAATTTACACTGTGGGATTTAAACTGTATAACATACCGAACGAGTCGTCAAAGTTGCATGTTTTTTTTTCGTGTGATCTTACGAGGACCTGGAGCCCCCCTTCGGTGCCGAAGATGACCGCTCCAGTGGTTTTAGCCGGTAAGAGTCCGGCATACCCCTTCGCCCTTCCCCGGGGCGAAGGTAGTTCCATGTAGAATTTCCACTGGACATCAATTAAAACAAAAAAAAAAAGCACTATTACAGTTTAAAAAAACGAGAGGGTCGGAGGGCGTTGTGGGTTCGTGTCGCCTCCTTAGAGGATGAGGAGGATGCACAAAGGTAAAGATCCCGCCAGAATAAGTGGCGGGCCAAGACATTCCGGGATGCGCTGATTTGCGAGCTAATTTAGCACCCCCGGGATGAAAGCCCACAGATTAAAAGTCAACATCCCTCCGCCTTCCCCAAGATAAAGAAAGTCAGGCGTGCAGATTAAGGAATCTGTCTGCTTACACACTGTGGCCCCCGAGAAGATGGTACGTGGTCTCGTGCGATCAGTGTACGCAGCACAGCGAGGCTTGAGATGACCTTTTTACAGTCACCTCCTCTTCGCTAGAGGGTGACCGCTTTACATTCACCCTCTCCTAGATGTGCTTAAATACGGGGAATCAATGGGTGGCTCCAATATGATTGTATCGAGAAGCTCCAGTTTTAGCCGTATGAGTCTGGCATGCCTTTCCGCCGTTTCCCGGGACGGATAGAGCGAATGATGTATTTCCACTGGGTTGATAAAAAAGTGGCGCTGATGTTATCAGAGGTCAGGTTTGGGGTACAAGGTATGGTGTTCCTCCATAGAAAAGGGAGGATATTCTAACCAGGCGGGTGTTATGCCTAGCGGGTCGAAGCGCAATGGTTGTTGTTGGACGTCTGTATATATGCAGCGCTGTGCGAATACTTTACAAGTGTGA
Organism: Diloba caeruleocephala; assembly: GCA_947459985.1. Taxonomy (NCBI): domain Eukaryota; kingdom Metazoa; phylum Arthropoda; class Insecta; order Lepidoptera; family Noctuidae; genus Diloba; species Diloba caeruleocephala. Next base: position 3,501,580 of record OX381627.1, on the reverse strand, counting down.
TTCAAGATTCTTTGACGTTATCGGAAAGTTGCAATTCATGTTCAGATGTCGCTGTAAGTTGTAGTTTATATGGTGGCGATGTAGATGTCACCACAGGTAGTTACCACCGCAGTGCCAATTATTCTACAAGCGCCACCGCTTACTGCTTAAAGTATAGACATTTTTGTATTCCAGTTTAAGTAAGACTGAGATGGTTAATCTGTTAATTGGTCTAGTTTATTTAAAGGAATACATTTCATATACAATGTAATTCTTATGTAGTAACGTCAACACACAATAAACTTTAATTAAATATTCAATATAACAGAAACTAGACTAATAGATAATAGATGTTAGGATCGCAATCTCTCGGTGTCCGCTCTGTAGTGAAATTAATGGGCATACGGCACTAAATAACTAATGTCTCGAGGTGACGACCACAGTATGGTGCCACGCTGGACTAGTCCTATGTAGCATACCAACTGTTATAGGTAAGCGTGACACTTCATCATTTCAGCCTTAAAACGTCCACTGCTGGACAAAAGCCTCCCCCAAAGATTCCCACAATGACCGGTATGGGTTTGTGTTAGTTTGTGCCCATTGAGGTGTTTTTGCCATTACCGCCATGCTTAGCAGACGGTTTGACGACGCGGTTGAGTACTAAATGTACTCGAAGAATGTTGCTGCTCATCCTCCAGCTCATCCCATAGTCGCCTTTTACGACTCCCACGGGATGAGACAGGGTGATAGTGTTCTAAAGTGGCACCACACGGCTACATGACGGCGTGATGCTTATCCCCAGGCAAATAACTATCCTGTCCCAAAAAAAAACAAATAATATGTCATTCATCATCATCATTTCGGCCGAACGAAGTCCACTGCTGGACACAGGCCTCCCCCAAATATCATCACAACAACCGATATAGGTGTGTTGTGGGCACATTGGGGGGTTTTGCCATAATCGCCACGCTTGGCAGGCGGGTTGGCGATCGCAGTTGAGTTGTTAATATACTAGAAGGACGCTGCTGCCCATCCTCCGGCTAATCCCTTAGTCGACTTTTACGACACCCACGGGAGGAGATGGGGTGGTGGCATTCTGAGCCGGCACCACACGGTTAGCCGGCACCACACGGTTAATATGGTTAATATATATACACAATAATATGTATTATAATAAAACAATTTTAAACGGATTAGATCGCGTATATAACAGATTTTTGTTTTTGCTGACGTTTCGAACACTTTGCAGAATTCGTGGTCGCAGGATGACTAAGGTGACAGGCGTCGTTACAGATTTAAAAGTTATTTTATTTTATTTACATTTTATTACAATTTTAATCAAGAAATTAGTTTCGATGCACGCAGGAATCACTCACAGTGTCTTGATGTTTTTTCAGTGCGGTATGTTGTTTGGGACTTTATTATGTTAACAACTGGATTCCAATTAATATGTAATTGTAATGACACCTTTTATTACAAAACCAAAAGATAGTACAAGTCTTTATATCATGCATATTTCTTGATTAAACGACCCCCCCACACTAGGATTTCTCCTGTACCGTGGATACAGTTTACAGACACAATCTCACATGCTCAAACACCCAGACACGAAATAACTACCTGTAGTAATGTCTTAGGTTTTCGCGAGTATTACACATTATAATAAAACACTTTTAAACGGATTACATCGCGTATATTTTTGATTTATGTTTTTCCTGACGTTTCGAATCCGTTTAAAAGTGTTTTATTATAACTATCTGTAGATTATACAAATACCTGTACCGTGCGAGATCCAACCCGTAAAACACAGTAAGCCAATCGCTTAGTTTCAACGAGACTTTCACTTGAGTGCACAAATTAAATTTATTATTTCGTTACATCGCAATCGAATCCGAGAGCAGCCGCGGGCAAAGTAAATTCGATAATAAACTTTAATGCTCACTAACTCGACTATGACAACATTGTAAAAGCTTTTAAAAATCCTAAAGGTATTGTCAATAAAAGCTTTCCCGTAATTCAAATTTCGAATGGCTTTGGAGATCCTTTTCAAAATTCGAAGTATTTTCCAACCCTTCAAAACTTAAGCCTGGTGAAAAAATATTCGCACGATCTACAAATAGTTGTTAAATTTTTTGTTCTTTGCATAAAATCTATACAAATAAATAAAATTGAAGTGTCTGTTTGTAATGTCAAAATAACAGCTTTTTACTAAATGAATATGAAAGTATATACGGAACATATAACAAAAAAGGCATTTTAATTTTTTTTGTCTGTCTGTCTGTTTGTTCCGGGTAATCTCCGAAACGGCTGGACCGATTTTGACGGGACTTTCACAGGAAGATAGCTGATGTTATAAGGAACAACTTAGGATACTTTTATTTTAGAAAAATAATTAGGGTTCCGCGCAATAAATATAAAACCCTTGAAATTCAATATATACATTCTATCTCAAGTGCCTATGTCGAATGTGTAAAATACATTTAGAGTACTCTAAATGTATTTTAAACTAAATGCGGGTGAAACCGCGGGTTCCAGCTAGTATGGTAATAAGATGGTACATTCTAGTATAGAGCAAACACATTTTGCCATGATAAAATAGCATGCAAATTGAAATGTAAGTATAACAATATAATTACAGGTACTAAAATTAAATTTAAAATATGACAATAATAATAATAGTAAAAACAATTAAAATCAGAGCATATGTCAATAACGTTGTTGTCCGTGTGGTGTCCGGATTAAGAATATAGCACCACTCCATCTCCTTCCGTGGATGTCGTAAAAGGCGACTAAGGGATTCTTAACCAGAGGGATGGGCAGCAGCGTCCCTTCCGAAGAACAGTAGCCATTCAACGCTCACCTACCCGCCTGCCAAGCGTGGTGAGTACTGGCAAATTCCCCCCAATATGACACAGTTGTGGAAATCTATGGGGGAGGCCTTTGTTCAGCAGTGGACATTGTATGGCCGATTTGATGATATGTCAATAACAAAATTGTTATAAGCATTAAAAGAGAAATATTTAAATTAGTGTGTGTCCATGTATGACATTCCAGTGGTTTTAGCCGGTAGGAGTCCGGCATACCCCTTCGTCCTTCCCCGGGGCGAAGGAAGTTCATGAAGAATTTCCACTGGGCACCAATAAAAAAAATAAAAAAAAATAAAAAAATAGGAGTCCGGCATACCCCTTCGCCCTGGGGAAGGGCGAAGGAAGTTCATGAAGCATCTCCACTGGGCACCGATAAAAAAAAGGTATGTCGCTTACCAACGGGCGAATGACGAGCTCAACTCGTCACCAAGTTGTGAAAAAAAGGTAGAATTCTACGTTAACTTAGCTGGGAAGGAGCTAGAATGATAGAATTCCAAACATTTGTTTACCCAATGATATTATACCATAAATATGTTACGTCTATATTAAATGGCGCGCAAAATACAGTCTCGCTTGCACAACCATGTCGTGAGAAAGAAGATACAAAAACAACAAGAGTAAAAGAGATAGCTATCTAGGCGAACCGACTGCGAGGTGCTACAATTGGGGGAGTTTTGGTTCTTACTTTTGGCACACCTGTAACATATCTACTTCTTTTTAATATATAATATCATTGCATTTACCTAATTTAGAGGACAAAAATAAATTAAACCCACATGCATCATTTCAGGAAGCAATGTTTTCTTAAATATCAAGAAACAGGAAAAGTTAAAAGCTTCTAAATCCATTGGCTTGAAACGAATGTTAGAAATTAAGACGTTTCTTTCATCTCATTGTGGCTTTGACAAAACGCAGTCGATCTACAAAAAACATTAGATCTACTGATAATTTTTGATGAATTTCTGTTTGAAGCATTCCAAGATATGTAAAAATCGTGCATACATCTATCAGTTTTGACAATAAAGAATTCGTAGAAAAAGAAACCGACATAAGAACAAGTTGGGAGCAAACTAAAACAACAACCGTGTGGTGCCGGCTAAGAATACCACCACCCCATCTCATCCCGTGGGTGTCGCAAAAGGTGACCATAGAATTAGCTGGAGGGTGGGCAGCAGCGTCCATCGCGTACATTTATAACACTACTGCGATCACCAACCTGTCTGCCAAGCGTGGCGATTATGGCCAAACCTCCCAATAAACACACAACACAAACCCATACCGTTCGTTGTGGCAATTTTTGAGGGAAGCTTTTCGGCTGAAATTATGAAAATTATGAAAAGAAAACATGAGTTATGAATACAGTTTTCTACAAGTGAACTGTTGCCTCCGCTATAAGACAGAGGTAAGACGTTCAGGATCGGCGAGCGCTAGCTCTGTGATTTAGTGTCAGATTTAGTATCTGTAATATTCAGGGTGCCGCTATCCGTGTGGTATCCAGATCCAGAGAATATAGCACGACTCCATCTCCTGCCGTGGATGTCGTTAAAAGCGACTAAGGGACGAGAGATGGGCAGCAGCGTCTACTACTGTTCCACCAGAATACATACTACTCTCACCTACCCGCCTGCCAAGCGTGGTGAGTACTCATAAATTTCTCCCAATATGACAACTCAATTATGCAAATCTATAGGAAAGACAGTCCAACAGTGGACGTCCTATGGCTGATATGATAACAGCCTGCAAGCGAAAACGTACCGAAAACTTAAGAAAGAGGTAACACTTAAGCCTAATAATAAAAATAGGAAAGCCATTTATCTGGTAAGAATAGGTTACGGGTTTTGTAATTTTTGAACACGCAATGTATCGTAAACAACGCGATCAAAACGATACGTGAATATTGTACTATGATTTGATATTATTATGCTACTGCGAGCGCTGACCTCAACTGAATGTGAACGTGAACTGTAGCGAAATAACAACCATTTTGTTTTTATTTGCATTGCAGTTTAATGTGAAAATAAACAGTTTATTGTGTTTTTATTTAAAATAGCTTTAGCATAGACGTAAACAATTATTTTATACTGAAATCAGTTAAATAAACTGGGAAAAAAAAATCCCACTCAAAATTCTAACGCTGAGTGTTCCAGAATACATGAACCAAATCCATAGTATCAGTTTTATTAGAATGTCACCTACACCTGCTATAGTCTCTGTCTTTTGACATGTAATGTTATCTTTATAATTGTATTTTCACTGACTGGCAATCGGACCTATCAGAAAACATTCTCCTTTATTAAAAGTGGTGTTAAAATTTACAATGATCATGTTTTTTCATTGAAATATATTTCAAATCCTTGACTAGAAACCGAGCTCTTCCAAATCCAATTTCGAGAAACCCGAATGAACAAAAAATATTTGGCATGTAGTGTGTTTGTAAAAGCTAAAACGTCCTCCAATTACGTCATTACGATGAAGCCGAATCAGAAATAGATCAATCAATAGAACAAGATAAATGAATAAAAATTTAAGTGGCTATCACTCATGATTATTAGAATTCTGGGGTTCTATTTTAGGCTACTCATTGTTTGTTTTAATTAAGGGCTCGTGAAGCCGATATTGCTTTTAAGACTAGCGGAAAATCTACGGAATTTCAATATGAAACTGGTAGGACAGTTCCCGGCTTGTAACTGGAATATATAGCGTTTAATGGAAGATACTAAACGAACACGTGACGGCACGGTTGGTACAGTGGCTGATACATTCGGCTGCTGCGCTCCGGGTCGTGGGTTTGGTTCCCGCACGGAACAAATATTTGTATGATCTGCAGGTAGTTGTTCCGGGTCTGGGTGTATTGTGTGTGGAATTTGTGTTTGGAAACGCACCCACGACACAGGCGAAATCCTAGTGTGGGGCAAAGCATAAAAAACACCTGTCCTTTTTCATAAAGTGGACAGTGAAGATATCCTCAAGAATTTCCCACCTGAGGCAGAGGGGTGTATCGGACTCTACCAGATAATACCATGAGCCATTGTTCTAACTTTCGCCAGGTGCGTGGGAAATACATCATGTACTACTTCCGCCCAGGGGAAAAACAGTCTCCTACCGGCTAAAATTAACGTAGAGGTAGAAGGCAAGCTCCAGGGATACGCAAACAATCAAACCCCCATTGGTGAGGTAGAGGAGTGCCTCTAGGCACATCTCGGAGTCCCGATGATGATGGGTAACGACCGTAAATAGGCCGCCACATCTCGGGAGTGCTTGAAAAGTATCATGCTGCACACACAGCGTGGTCACGTGCGCGCCGCCGACTTTCCAGGGGTCGCTCGATATGAAAACGCAGATTCCCCAACCTGCGCGCTCATGACATCCAAGGCCTCCCGCCATTTAATGACAATAGCTGGTAGGTCCTGGCCTAGCGCAAAGCGAGGCTTGGGGAGATCCTTTACAATCCTCCCAGAGAAGTGCCTGCTGGAGCGACCTTTTTACAGTCTCCTTCACTCCGCTAGAGGGGGTGACCGCTTTACAGTCATCCCCTCCGTAATGTGCCTAAAGGCGGGGCACCAATTGGTGGCTCTAGTGTGATCTTACGAGCCCCCCTTCGGTGCCGAAGATGACCGCTTCAGTGGTTTTAGCCGGTAGAAGTACCCCTTCGTCCTTCCCCAGGGCAGAGAAGGAAGTTCCATGTAGAATTTCCACTGGACATCAATAAAAAATAGGTCCTGGCCTACCATATTTCTCTGCGGCCTTGCCAGCTGCAGAATTTTCTAAAGTGACTCGTGTTAAATATGACGCACCGCCATCTCCGGTCTGTTTCTGTCCGGGTGATACGAATTATAGAAACGAGACTTGGAAATAGATGGACGCCAGGCATAACTAAAGTCAGTACGTTATATAATTGACTTTGACTTTGAATTCTGTGGAAATAGATGCAGTAATGCGGTATTTCGTTGTCTGTTGTTGTTGATTACACAAAACAGATCATTTTGATCCTATATCTAGGACTTTTAAATGTGCCTATGGCCTCTGTATCTTTAATAAGTTGATACAAGTCAAAATATACTGGCTTTCTTTTGTGTAACTTCATTGAAAACTGTGTAACTTGATTGTATTTTATATTTAAAAAGGCATCCGTTTCACTGATTATGTAATTTTCTTATTAAACTTGTCAAAACTTTTTGAATTCTTCATCCACGGGTTATAATTATGATAAAAAGTATATAAAAGTAAAAAGTAAACACCGGCTGCAAAAAAGTGAAAAGAATAAAATATTGAAGTCATCGTTTCAGCCGAACTTTTAAACTAAAACCACTGGAGCGGTCATCTTCGGCACCGAAGGAGGGCTCCAGGTCCTCGTAAGATCACACTAGAGCCGCCTATTGGTATCTCGGAGGGGAGGACAGTAAAGCGGTCACCCCCTCTAGCGGAGGGCAGGCGGCTGTAAAAAGGCCGCACCCCAGGCACTTCTCGGGGAGGATTGTATACGATCCCACCAAGCCTCGCTGTATCTATTAGGACCTAAGCTGAATAAATGATTTATTGAACCGATTTTTTATGAAATTTGTAATAGATAGCAAAACCCGCATAATTACTTTTCTCCCACCGGATAATTGAAATAATTTAAGCGGGCAGACTCGTAGACGAATCTTGTTCATATAATAACAGCGAAATTAATTTAAGAACAAATTCAAGGTTACAGACATTCATTTTATTAAAACTTTAATTAAATTTTATTAATTTTAATATCTCATAGTCACAGTGTTGTTGTTTCTGACATTGCCATATGCAAAAATATTTAGATTGCCATAATTTGAAACACAAAGTGTATTCAAATGTTTTGATATTAAAATTGTGAAAGTTTCAGCAATTTGTAATGTGCATAATATCAGAGTTCGCTGAATGTTTTTGTTATTTTATTATAAAAGGCTAATTCATAGCTCTTTAAGTATAACTTGGACTCGTTATCTCGTAGTAATTATATGAGGTTAGATGTCTTTAGGATAGGCAGCAGCATCCTTTGAGTACATTTACAACTATTCATATACATATACAACAAAACATATACAACGATTATGGCAAAACCCTCAATAAGCACACATTTTTGGGGAGGCTTCCTTCCAACAGTGGACTTAATTCGGCTTTACCACTGTATCCCAACGGTGGGCAACGTTAGATGTTTGTGGGTGGAGGTGATCGATAATGCGACTCGCATGCTCGTTTGCATTACTAATACATCAAACATGTACATTAATTTTAATGGTCCAACAAAAGAAAGGTCGAAATAACTTTCGAATATATTATATACCTACTAGAAATCCTGCCCTATCCGTAAAAGGGATATTCAGTATCATCACCATCATCACGGCCGAATGAAGTCCACTGCTGGACACAGGCCTCCCCCAAAGATCTCCACAACGACCGATATGGCTGTGCTGTGGGCTCAATGGGGGGTTTTGCCATAATCGCCACGCTTGGCGTGGCGCTTGGCTTGGCTATTCGAAGGACACTGCTGCCCATCCTCCGGCTAATCCCTTAATTGACTTTTACGACACCCACGGGAGGAGATGGGCTGGTGGTATTCTGAGCCGGCACCACACGACACTGACTGATATCATCATCATATCAGCCTAAAAAAGGCCACTGCTGAACAAAGGCCTCCCCATTTCCACAATTGTATCGTCATTTTGGGGGGAATTTGCCAGTACGCACCATGCTTAGCAAGCGGGTGGGTGAGCGCAGAATCACTGCTGTTCTACAGAAGGGACGCTGCTGCACATCCTCTTGGCTTAGAGTCCCTAAGCCATCTTTTACGGCATCCACGGATGGAGATGGATTGGTGCTATATTCTTCATCCGGACACCAAACGAAAATCAGAGTCATATCTGACATGTGTATTTATGTGATTCTCCTGAAATTACATAATCAGTCCATTACTGTCCCGGGCTGGGGCACGGGTCTCTTCTCACGATGAGAAAGGTTAGCCCTTAGTCCACCACGCTGGCTTAGTGCGGGTTGGCTGACTGTACATTCCATTATGAACAATTTTGAGCCCTCTCAGGTGTGTAGGTTTTCCTCACGATGTTTTCCTTCACTGTTACCGCAAGTGATAATCCGATTCTGATCCGCACATAAATTCGGAAAGTCAGAGGTGCGGCCTAGTTGGACTCAGACCCTCATGTACGGGAGGCACGCGTTCTACCACTAGGCTATCAACGAATACTAATCTCAAATTATACTATCGAAAACGTAGAGATTCTAATAAAACGGCCTTCTTACCACAGCTACACCGCCCGCCTCACCGACCACCGGCCACCGCTTCACTTTCCCGTTCCAGTTAGCACTTCTCCCTCCCATCTCTTGCTCACGCCGGCCCGTGCAGAGCCTGTAGCTTTAAATGTCCCTTAATACATAATAAATAATACCGATCCAGCTGTCCTCAAAACAATAGCTTGTTATCCCCAGCAACGCCCTAAGCCGAGGTCCGTGTCCCGCAGGGGGCGCCCTTAGCGAAAGTTGCTTAGTTTTTAATATAAATTATAAGCCTGGCTGGAGGCCTCTTTTGGCTTCGCCAGAAATTATTCCCTGAAAAGTATGAGAGAAGACAAAAAAAAAAAACCAGCTACATCGTTTGCGACGCGCGATCGGCGCCGGTGAAAACGTGTACTAATGAGCTACAGTGCTGTTTTAAGTTTAAGTTTTGTAACTTACCAGCAAACTCACCTTTGGTTTGAAGTGAAAATTACTAAAAACAATACGAAATTAAAGTTTTCACTGCATTGAATTGGCTAGTGAGTTCTTACAAAATTTACGCCATAATCTTTACACATAAAAATGTATGTTTCTTTGTTTGTGTTGTCCTCTATACTCTCTTATGCCATTCATTAAATGAAATTGAAACTTTGTACAGAATAACATAGGCATTGCAAAGCAGGCAAGGCATTCGGTAGTAATAAAACAGAGAATGGAGGGTAGCGAGAGGCTTAAACTACTCCGAGACTTTTGCAACACAAGGATAGGCGGATTTAAGAGATTTGTAAATCCCTACATAGGCACAATGACAAGCCACCTCCGCACTAATGAGCGCCTTCACAGGGTGAAGCTTAGTTCAACGGATACATGCAAGTTCTCCGTGTGGTGCCGGCTCAGAAAACTACCACCCCATCTCCTCCCGTGGGTGTCATAAAAGTCGACTAAGGGGACGGAGGATGGGCAGCAGTGTCCTTCGAGTACATTAACAACTCAACTGCGATCGCCAATCCGTCTGCCAAGCGTGGCGATTATGGCAAAACCCCCCAATGAGCCCACAACACACCATGATCTTTGCGGGAGGCCTGTGTCTAGCAGTGGACTTTATTCGGCCCAAAAATGATGGTGCAAGTTCTGTATGGACAATCAAGAGTTTGACGGCACGGTTGGTACAGTGGCTGATACAGTCGGCTGGGTCGTGCGTTCAAATCCCGCACGGAACAAATATTTGTACGATCTGCAGGTAGATGTTCCGGGCCTGGGTGTGTATTGTGTGTGGAATTTGTGTTTGTAAACGCACCCACGACACAAGAGAAATCCTAGTGTGGGGCAAAAAAAAACTGTTTATTTTGTGCATCATCAAGGAACGGCTTATCCATCACCTGATAACTATGTGAGGCTCCAGACAGATGTGATTACGGAGTACCTTCAGGGACTCCATACTCTAATAGCGGAGGAGTAGTGCAGGGCTCTGGGCAACACAATGGACCCTATAGGATTGACGTGCACTCGACTGATGCAGATATAGATATTTTCAGAATTTATAATTCTTGTCATTTTCTGCGAAATAGTGAAATAATTTCAAGGGGGCACTCGGTAGGTTATAGGGATCGTGATAGTTAAAAACAACATGTTGTAGTTACTATTTTATTTTTGTAATAAAAATAAAGTTGCTATTCGAACACAAAACATGTAATAATATCATTTTGTTACGAACGCGCACACAAATAAAGAACGTCTGCCGCTGTAATAAAGTGGTGAAAAAACCAAATACGTTAAATAAAATGTGCTCAAAAAGGAATTTTATTTATCAATAGAATTGCAAAAATAAAAAAACGAAATTACAACTTTTTATCAAACACGATTCCTATAAACTACCGAATGTCCCCTCAAAAATAAAGTTCCCTATTTTTGTGGGACGGTATATATATGCTCATTTTGGGTCAGATAGGGTTGACGATACATAATGTTGTATAAAACATATCACCGTTTTCCCAACCCTCCCATTTTGTTTTGATTAAACTCATTTTGTGTTGGGACACAATATTATTTGTACCCTGGGACGATCATGAGTTTGGTTTTGTTTTGTTGATTGCAGATCCCGACTAACAGTAGCCAGACAATGCTGATAGTTTGTAAAACAAACATTAATATCATATGTTACACAAACGTGTCATTTAATACCTAATTTATTAGAACTGTCCGTGATTTCGCTTTTTTATCTATCGCCCCATCCAGACCCATCCGACCAGCACAATGCTGAGAGTCTGAAATTCGATGCCTTTTCTGACGTTATACAAAAAGTTCTGTCTTTGTTTGTGTTTACTTAGATTACGGAATGAAGCTGAGCACGATGAATACACACAGATTCTGCAGGGTGGAAAAGAGTCGATGTTACACATATTGCGTGACTGCGAAGCTCCTGCTAGGTGTAGGGCGAATCACCTGGGAACGGCTTATCGTGCACCAGATGATTACGCGCAGTTCCATGCTGGCTCAACCGCAGGGTACCCGGGAGAACTCTTCGATGTGACAACTACGGAATTGACGGCGACAGCTGGGGTGTAATTTCTTAAGCTCAAACATTCATACATCCTTAAATACAGGGGTGCAATTCTCTAAGCTCAAACATCCATACATCTCTGAATACAGAATTGAAATAATGGTGCTAACCCGATTTGGTACTCACTAAGACTGGTCTTCATGGCTTACCTTCTACAACATGTCCTTGAATAGCTTTAATCATGTCTTAGCGAACAACAAATTGGTTTTACACCGTTATTTCGATTCTGTATTTAAGGATGTATGGATGTTTGAGCTTAAGGAATTGCACCCCTGAATCTAAATAACAGTGTAAAACCAATTTGTTATTCGCTAAGCCATGATTGAAGCTATCCAAGGATACGTTATAGACAGTGAGCCATGAGGACCAGTCTTAGCGAATACCAAGTCGGGTTATCACCGTTATTTCAATTCTGTATTCAAGGATGTATGGATATTTGAGCTTAGAGAAATGCACCCCTGAGCCCGACATACCTATGGCATATGACAACATTGATGTATATATGTTAATGGCTGACAATAGATTAGATTAGATATGTTTACTTACTATAATTTTCTGTATTGTTATTTTGTTTTAAGGTTGTCAGTCAGTATAACATTATTTCTTTCTTTCTGTCTTCAATTTTAATATAGTTATGAAAACCTAAAAATCTCTAGTTTATAAAGGTTATGTACTCACATATATGTAAATACTTTACTTTGGGTACCCCCAAAGTAATATAATCCAGGCTGTATGACATTTTAAAATTAATGAGAATCTGTGACATGTAAACTGGCAAACCAAAAATAGAGCCTCGATTATCCGAACTAATTAAATTTTCACGAAGCGTAGGGATTACAGTAGATTAGATAAAACGTTTCCGTGTGGTGTCCGGTACTCTGATTAACTAAAAACAGCGGTAGCAAACGCGAAAGGCGAGGATACAATTTTTAGTTCATTGATCGTCCGACAGAGTGTGCGTCAGTGATTTTTGCCTATTTAATCACTATCGGCAAATACGTAATACCAAATTTACGTTTAACATCAGCGTCTGCGCGATTTACAGCTGTCGCAAACCGTCTGCGACGTACGTAATCAACTCGCGGATTAAGAATATAGCACCACTCCATCTTCTTCCGAGGATGTCGAAGGCAGATAAGAGATTCCAAACCTTAGGCAGCAATTTCTTCTTTGTCAAACTGCCGCCATTCTATTAAAGTCCCCTCAGAAGGTTATAGCGATATTCCGTAATAATATATTACCACCTATACCGTGTGGTGCCGGCTGTGCCGTGTGGTGCCGGCCACGAATAGCACCAACACATCTCATCCTATGGGTGTCGTAAAAGGCGACTAAGGGATTAGCCGGAGAATGGGCAGCAGCATCTTTCGAATACATTAACAACTCAACTGCGATTGTCAACCCGCCTGCCAAGCGTGGTGATTATGGCAAAACCCCCCAATAAGCACACAACACACCGATGTCGACCGATGTGGTGATCTTTGAGGGAGGCCTGTGTCCAGCAGTGGACTTTATTTGGCCGAAATGATGATGATGATGATGACTCCATCTCCTCCCGAGGATGTCGTAAAAGGCGCCTAAGGCCTCTAAACCAGAGGGGTGGGCAGCAATGTCCATTCTCTGGAACTGCCACCATTTTGTGCTCACTAACCAGTCTGCCAAGCGTGGTGAATACGGGCTAATTTCCTCCAAAATGACGACACAATTGTAGAAACCTATAGGGAGGCTTTTGGTTGGACTGCATTTAGTTGATACGGATACGGTGAGGGTGATGATTTAAAAAAGCAACAGAGTACTCTTATAATATTGTAACAACATTTGTTTCACGAAATTATAAAATAAGAACAAAGAAATGTGGCAGATATGTAAGGTGTTCGAATTAAAAGACAAGGTTGTCAAGTTTGTATGGGAAGATGAAATGCATAGTCAAATTCAGGAGGTTAAAACCAGTTTGTTCCTCCTAATTCGGATCTTCTTAAAAACTTACAAAAAAGGAAAAAGTACTTATTGAAAAAGTTTTCTTCTAATTCCTATGACTAAAAATACCTGCATAGTTATTAAACCTCTAACTTTCAGTGTGAAATGAAACGAACCTGAAAATAGGGCTGTCGCTCAATAAAATCGTAATTGAGTCATTTCCTCGCAGAACGAATAAAATATAACATGTTTTTATACTTTTTAGTGCCGAAGTTGTTTTAGAGTACCGTGAGTAATTTTACTTCGCATGTAACATGTGAATTCCAGAAAAAAATAGACTGCTTCTCTCTTGCCATGGGTGTCGTAAAAAGTGAATAAGGGATGATTTCAAGAATATACGCAGTAGCATCCTCGCGTGTGCTAAAAACAATATCCTGCAATCATACTCCGCCTATAAGACCAAGATTATGACGATATCCCCTAGTCCCGTTCATTATAGTGGTCATTTATTTAGTATCTCACCACAATAATGAAATAGTTATAGTATTATACAAATTTACTATGGGAGACTGGTGCCTAAACTAGGCTCAAGCCTGTATTTCAGGTCACCAGGCCTTCCACCCTAGAAGTCCAAATTTGCTCTTTCATAAACTGTGCCATGAGATTTTTTTCCAATTTTCTTGTCTTCGTGTATCTGATTCTATCAAGTTGTTTCCTCTTGTTAATGTTCTCTTGATGAATACTCTCCGATACGTTGATATAACTTTAACGGGCCCTTTCACTGCTGACAACATCTTGATATAACAATAAACTCACTGTTCTAATACAATGTGTATATTATGGCTTCGATACACCGAATATTGACAATTTATAAAAAAATATTTTCAATTTTCATATCTTTGTTTTACTTTGACACTTGACGTTTTTGAGTTCAAAAATGAAATTGAGAAACCCATGTTCGGTAGTGGGCATTTATCGGCTGATGAGGCATTGCGGATCGTAGCAAACTATGTTGCGCATAAGTGTTGTTGTTAATTTTTAGTTTAAGATTAATTAGTTTTGTCAGGGATAAAAAATCACATATCCATTAACGGCCGAAATTAATAATCAATCTAATCCAAAATCTTCAGATTTACGAATTTGAAATTCATCCATTGTTGTGTTACAATCACATTTAACACAACACAGACATATCCGTAATCCGAAATCCAAAGATTTTAGATTTGATAGATTTTTTATTTCGGCCGTAAGTGGTTACGATTGCCGTTTTTCTTTAAACATTGCCCGCCTTGGCGTAATATAGAAGATACCAAATAATATCCCTATGAATCAGACAGCGTACTTGTTACATGCTGTATTTATTATAAAAAGCGGAGAACGGTGTATAACTAAATACCTATCAACTCGGCACTCTCTATTCTCGATAAGAACAACACCGTGGAAGGGGCGTGTGTATTATGCAAAAATATATTATAATAACACTTTGACGCACAAGTATTGCTGTAGGGCTATAAGGCAATGATATCCTAGTGACTGAATGCTTGTCTTCCATACAGAAGTCTTGGTTCCATCCCGGCCTGCACCTCTGACTCTTCAGATTCATGTGCGAATCAAAGTTTATTATCACTTGCGTTAAAAGCGAAAAAAAACATCAAACAGATGTTTTTTTGATGCTCACCTGAGACGGCTACGAAATTTTCTTAATTATGTGTGTAGTCGCCAATCCACACTAGACCAGCATGGTGGACTAAAGCCTTACCTTTCTCATCGTGAGAAAAGGCCCGTGCCCAATAGTGGGAGAGTAATGAGTTGGTTATTTATGTATGTACCTATGTAGTGCTTTTCTTTACTGTTAATGACATTTCATAAAAAAATCATCATTTCAGTCGAAAATAGTCCACTGCTGGACAGAAGCCTCCCCTAAAGATTGCCACAACAACCGGTATGGGTTTGTACTGTGTGCTCATTGGGGGGTTTTGCTATAATCACCATGCTTGGCAGACGGGTTGGCGATCACAGTTGAGTTATAAATGTACTCGAAGGACGCTGTTGCCTATCCTCCGGCTAATCCCAGTCATCTTTTACGACACCCATGTGTTGAGATTGGGTGACGGTATTCTCCACACCACGGCAACATAAAAACTTACTCAATATATATCCACGAAACAAAATTTACTTTATACGGATCCCTGACAGTTCTAGCTGAACATTATTAGAAATTGGGCTGAAAAAGAATAACAGTTTGATAGAGGCGTCATAAGTCATAACAATTAACGTTATACCGTCTAAAAATGGAACACGCGCCCTGCTTTAGGGCGCCCATTTGAAACGTTACGGTTATATCCGTTATGAAGGATCCAGTGTTAATATAAAATTATATTTCTGCCTCCCCAGGGTAACTAAATATCTTTGACGCCGTAACTTTGATACGCTTTTAACCATGGGCCTCATAAGAAAGCTTAAGATCACTCAGCGAGCTACAGAGAGAGCTATGCTTGGTATTTATCTACGAGGTCGCATCAGAAATGAGCCGATCCGTAGACGAACTAAAGTTGCCGACATAGCTGAAAGGATTAGTAAACTAAAGTCGCAATGGGCGGGAAATTTTGCTCGTAGAACTGATGGCCATTGGGGCCTTATTTTATAATTTTAAAATAGAATGTTGCAAGTAATTTAAGAAAATTTATAAAGATAAAAGAAAAACAAACCTTATCTCCGAAATTACCTAGTCTAAAATTTCAAAAATGTCTCTTTACCTATAGATTACAGGAAGATCTATAAGAAGTCTATGTTCTTAAAATGTCATGGTAAATCTTTCAATATTATGCGTACAAACTTATGTTTGCAGTTGGAATGTATGGGAGAACATAGTTTTCAACTACGATATTAAGTTGTTTCTGGGGATAAGTTATTGGTACAAGACCGAATTCAATAATAGACAATATATTTTAGTTACGACACACAAGTTTGGAACAAATTTGGATCAGCTAAAAATAAAATATGGTGGATAACATATTCATCGTACGGAACCCTCTCCACGCGAGTTCAACTCGCTCTTGTCTGGTTTTTAAAGTTAATTATTATCATCATCATCATTTCAGCCGAAGGAAGTCCACTGCTAAACAATCCTCCCCTATAGATTTCCCCAACTACTGGTTCCATTCCGTTCAGTGACATAGATAACTCGAGCTTTGCTTCTGATTTAGCACAATACGCACAACACAATGATATAATATTACTAAAGTCGTAAAGTGTTAAGCAAGTTTTCACTCATAAAACAGTTTTTACAACTATCATTCATTTTTATTCTGACTGTACTGGAAGATGTTATTTTTATAAGAGGGGGGCAAACGAGCTTGCGGATAATCTTTAACAACTTTCTACATATGCGGGACGGACAGCAAAAAGCAAGCAACTAGCTGTGTATTTTAACAGAGATGTGACCAGATTTTTTCCATATTGCCGTATGTACTATATTTTATAAGAAAAACATATCACCGTAATGATTCGGTACCAACTTAATCTAGAATAATCATAAGTAATTTCTACTGTATTCACTTTTATGATGATTCTATTTTACTATTGCAGTATGTACAATAATAAATTATTAAAAAGATGGATCCTTCCTTCTCCGTAAACGACAGCTAGTGGGTTATGCCTCCATGTGCGCTTTTACATACGCTTCCTATAATCACCTACTCTTGCCAATTGCGGTGATTATGACAATATCCTCTCGACAATTTTCTGTAGAAAGCCTACTGTACACCCGTTGTGGCTTACGGTCTGATTGATGATGAAGTATGCATCTCTTAATCTAGTCTAAGTACCAGGCACACATAAAAACCAAAAAGCTCATGTTTATTTGTGAAACTCAACTCCCTAGGGTTACGCGATTGAGACACAAAAAAGACTAAGTGACAGAAGACCCACGCATTTAAAAAAAGATGAACTTCTTTTATGGCGTTTGATGAGAGTTAAACTGGGAGCTGCACGCGCATCATTTTCATGGCAGCCGAATAACGTCCACTGCTGGACTCAGGCCTCCCCTAAAGACCACCACAGGAACCGGCTTTGGCTTAGGTCATGTGTTAATAGGGGACTTTTTGCCTTTTTGCCCGTCTGCCAAGCGTGGTGAGTATTGGCAAATACCCCCCAAAATGATGACATAGTTATGGAAATCTATGGGGAAGGCCTTTGTTCAGCAGTGAACATATAAATGGCCGATATGATTATGATTATGAAGCAATTTTTCATATACAGCTCATTTTTGTCTGCTGGTAGGCCTATTTTGGCCGATGTCCTTTCCACTGTTTCCCATCGATCGCCCGAAGTGTGACGCCTACCCTATGAACTTTAAATTGTGTAGTCAATTGGTGAGTGACGCGATGCTATAAGATGTGGTGATAAGTATATATATAAGATAAGTGTATAAGATATGAAAAACAAAGTTCCGTGAAACAAACAACTGAAAATGAAGCGAATAGCAATATCTTAACCCACGTAACTGTGTCTACCATCAAAGTCAAAGTCAAATATTTTTTTTATTTCAAATAAACCAAATGTTGGCACGTCTTATGAAACGTCAGAATCTAAGTTGCACGATACTATCTAGTAATATCGGTGCCTGTAATGTTACGTCGTGCTGTAGCACTTGATCCTCGCCTAAGTAACAACGCGTGATCAGGAATCCATGTATATTAATAATCTTAAAGCATTGCGGCCGCAGATTGCACATGTTTTAGCATGGTTTCCATTACTTTCAGCTTCTTTACATTGACAAGTATTAGAAATAAAGAACGAAATAAAATAATTTTATAGTGCGATTAACATCAACAGTAAAGTATTTTTTTTGTTGGTCTTCTCGCATAAATTTCTGGGAAATGTGGTAGCTTAACCGGTCATTTCTGGGCGAAGCCAAAAGAGGTCTCCAGTCAGGCTTAAAATTTATATTAAAAACTAAGCAACTTGCGCTGAGGGCGCCCCCTGCGGGACACGGACCTCGGCTTAGGGCGTTGCTGGGGATAACAAGCTATTGTTTTGGGGACAACTGGATCGGTATTATTTATAATGTATTAGGGGACATTTAAAACTACAGGCTCGGCATGGGCCGGTGCGAGCAAGAGACGGGAGGGAGAAGTACTAACTTGAACGGGAAAGTGACGCGGCGATAGGCCTCCGCGACGTCGGTGAGGCGGGCAGCCTCGGCGGCGAGGGCGATAAAACGGTCGGGGTATTCCATATGTTATCCGGATTATAAATATAACACTACTCCTTCTCCTTCCATTGATGTCGTAAAAGGCGAGTAAGGGACTTAGCAGAGGGGTGGACAGCAGCGTCTCTTCTGTGGGTGTGTGCTCACCAAACCGCCTGCCAAGAGTAGTGAGTACTGGTAAATTCCCTCAAAAATGACGACACAATTGTGAATAACTGGATGCCTTTTTTCAGCATTGGACGTACTTGGGCTGATATGGTAATGATGATGATGATGATGTCAACACGGAAAAAATCATCGGCTATCTATATAGTCGTTTCAGGTAAAGATAGGCCAGACGCTACGGATAAACAAAATACTGACATAAGATTAGAGAAAATGACGCTTCGCATAATTTTATTATTGCATACATACGGCAGGTGTTCTTACTTAATTCGTTTTTTTATTGATACCTATTATACCTCAGAATACCACCACCCCATATCCTCCCGCGGGTGTCGTAAAAGTCGACTAACCGACTATTAGCCGGAGGATGGGCAGCAGCGTCCTTCGAGTACATTAACAACTCAACTGCGATCGTCAACCCGTCTGCCAAGCGTGGCGATTATGGCAAAACCCCCCAATGAGCCCACAACACACCCATATTGGTCATTGTGGTTATCTTTGAGGGAGGCCTGTGTCCAGCAGTGGACTTCATTCGGCCGAAATGATACCAGAAATGCTGTTATATGGAAATGGCTTCTCATTAAACAGTACGAAGTGCTCGCAGTGCGTGTTTAAATTGGTTATCCAGCACAGTTTGAAGTGGAATTTCTATACTTTTCTATTAAGTGACAGTTCCGTATGGTAATAAACACAGCATTTGTTTTGAACCCCCATCAACGGTCAACGGGTCGTAAACTTTCGTGTTTACTCTTAAATAATTGATGACATTTTTTGGTTATGTTTAGGGAAAAATGAGCGGTTTGACGTTTTAATTCTGAGGTGTTGTAGTATTTTATGCTAACATAAGAATATATTTAAAATCAGTGACATTTTACAAATAGACATTTACACGAACATTATTGCACTACAGAACGGCGTAAATTTTACTGTAGCTACTACCAGTACATGTAACCATACAGTTCTTAAACAATGCGCGAAGAAAGGGAGAGAAAATGAAAGCCACCATGCGGCATACCTGTTGTTAGAAAGAGATGAATACAGTTACGTGGCAGCTGCATTCTCGCTGGCGCGTGTGACGTAACAACTGGCAATCACAATCCTGACGCCGCGCCGGCCGCCATTAGACCGCGTAATAAAACAAAATACTGTAATTTTTATTTACTTGTATTACGGTTTACGCATGATATTACGCTTACACAGGAAGGCATTTTTATACTGCAAGAATTACGTTTGAGTTTGACGTCTAATCACGGCACTAGTCGGTGCGTGACTAAATGCCTGGCAATTACCTTGCTTTCATGTGACTATCATAGAGAGCGGGCAACGCATCTAAATATTTTAAAACATCTTTGTTGATAATCATTTTTATCTTTTTAGCAATGTGGCTTTTAAACATGGAAACACACAATCTAGTAATCTATAAAAGAAAAGAAATTGGTAATCTGTTTCAATCTATTTTGCTTCAACAGAGATTGCAGAGAGAACACTTTTTCAATCAAACATAATTTGCCACGGATTCTGTCAGTAAGCAAATTATCTCTTTTTATCGTCCAACTGGGAACAGACCGAAATGCCGCAGGATTATTTGAAGGATAAATTTGTTTCGGTTGGATTGTAGCCTTGGAGGGTAAAGTATTTTAAATATTTTTATTGTTATATTGCAGATTGTATGTAGCTCTCTATCTTTAGCTGGAATAGAGAAATAATTTTGCGCCTAATAAGTTTTGCCTTCCGAGGCACTAGTGCAGAGATATTTGAATATTAAGGGCAAAGACTCCGCCTCGTTTTTTTTGTCGTTGGGAATACCTAATGTATTTCTTCCGCCCGGGGATGGGCAGCAAGGCAGGCCGGACTCCTACCG
Source organism: Diloba caeruleocephala (assembly GCA_947459985.1). Classification (NCBI taxonomy): domain Eukaryota; kingdom Metazoa; phylum Arthropoda; class Insecta; order Lepidoptera; family Noctuidae; genus Diloba; species Diloba caeruleocephala. Next base: position 3,480,773 of record OX381627.1, on the reverse strand, counting down.
ATTACAACCATTGAAGAACCGAAGTCACCGAAAGGGGCCTCCAGGAGCTCACAAACAATCACACCGCAGCCCAAAGAGCGGCCTTGGGTGACCCCAAGGTCTCTCTCTCTGGTAATTTTTTCATGTGCTTTGTTTGTAACGAAGTGATGTTTTGGGTCTATGTGGTGGTATGCAACTGCGCAAACCGATCCGCACTCTTCCACTGAGCGATCAAGATCCATGCAAGTCACTGTAGCCCAGAATGTTATAATATTATATGTTATATTTTAACATAAGGAAAATCGGCATCTACTACTCTAAATAATAATCCAACTTATTTTCAATTAAACGGCGGGTGAAACCGCGGGTCCCAGCTAATCACAACTATAATCACTCTTATGGTTATAAAATCCAAATTTAACAAGAAATAAAGATTAAAGGTATTGAGTGCTTGCTCATTATGATGTGAATGAAGCAATGAGAAACAGAGTAAAAGGACAAAAAAAGAACAATTCAATGGTCGTCAAACATGAGGATGATTGACACACGATTTACTATAACTTCAGTCAAGGTAGAATTACTTCTAATACGTTTGCATTAAGTAAAATCTAAAAATAATTTCTGTGTAAGTACGTTAACAGTGGCCGGCTGCGTCTGCCCAATTGGGTAATGTAGTTACCCGGAATGTTTCGGTCGAGATGGAAAAAATAACTTGAGGTAACGTTACAACACTTTTGTGACGTTTACTTTTTTTTATTTTTACTGACTAATTGTGTAAAAATCTCTCGTCCTACGTAATATGTTATGTATCCCTCCTGTATTTTATGTGTTTCTTCCTCATTTACTAATAAGTATATATATGTTAATCTTTTGCCGTAGCCGCCCATGGCATCAAGATCAAGGCCCTATCAGAATACCAGCGCTGTAGCATAAACTGCTGCAGCATATGCTGAGATAGGGACCTTTTTTGGCCTCGTACAGCAATATTTAGTCATATACTTGTATATTTTCTTAGTTTATTTTCGTTTTAATTGTCATTGTGTATGAGACCAAAATAAAACATTTTCTTTCTTCTTTCTTTCTTTCTCTTTCTTTCTACAATAAGAGAATCCTTTGTTTGGGTGGATGTTGTAAAGACGATTAGGGGATTATTTATTAATTTAACACTAGTTGTTATCCTAACGTAGAACGTAGAAGAACTAACGTTGCCAACATAGCTGAAAGGATAAGTCAACTAAAGTGGCAATGGGTGGGGCACATTGCTCGTAGAACTGATGGCCGTTGGGGTAAAAAGGTTCTCGGTGGAGACCGCGCACCGAAAAACGCAGCGTAGGACGACCTCCAACGAGGTGGACAGATAACCTGGTGACGATCGCTGGGAGCCATTGGATGAGGGCAGCACGTCACTGCTTGTTGTGGAAATCTATGGGGGAGGCAGCAGATTCAGCAGTGGACGTCTTTTGGCTGATACCATGAGTCATTATCCACCTGCTTTCATCATTTCGGCCGAATTAAGTCCACTGCTGGTCACAGGCCTCCCCCAAAGATCACCACAACGACCGATATGGGTGTGTTGTGTGCTCATTGGGGGGTCTTGCCATAATCACCACGCTTGGCAGACGGGTTGGCGATCGCAGTTGAGTTGTTAATGTATTCGAAGGACGCTGCTGCCCTTCCTCCGGTTAATCCCTTAATCGACTTTTACGACACCCACCCGCTTTGCTAGGCGTAAATTATATTTATGTTCATATCTTCTGAACGCTGCAAGATATTGGAATGAAACATACACGATAATTTCAGTAAAACATCCTGTTTTAATTTCCAAAATTTTCATTGAAATCTGTTAAGCTATTTCGGAGCATAACCGAGACAAACATTCAGATAGAAAGGCAAAAATAAAATAAAACGGTGGTTTATGGTCAGGCATCGTAAAAGTAGTAGTTTTTACTTTAATTTTGGCATTAATTTTGAAATCACAGACAGACGTCCGTGAATAAAGTGTGGTATTCCTCCATAGAAAAGAAAAGATCCTCCAACCAGGCGTACCACCCGCCTACTCGGTACTCTACACCAGAGAAATGGACAGCAGCGTCCTTTCTGTGGAAGAGTAGCCATTCTGCGCTCACCAACCCGTCTGACAAGCGTGGTGAGTACTGGCCAATTCCCTCCAAAATGATGACATAGTTGTGGAAATCTATGGGGGAGGCCTTTGTTCAGTAAGTAGTGGACGTTGTTTGGCTGATTTATTATATACCAAAAAGACAAATATAATTTTTCATAGAATTTCATGATTAATTCATAAACGAATTAATCGTAGAACAAACTTCAAAACTGACGGATTTTTTTAACAATTTTTCATCCCTTGTTTTACCCCCCTTAAGGGTTGAATTTAAAAAACACTGAAGCACGTATTTATTTATTTTTTACTAAAAGCCACATGCACATTTTTATAGATCTCACTTAAAACATAACGGTTTGTCCATATGTTTTACTCTCTTAAGGATTGAATTTTAAAAAACACTGAATCACATATTTCTTTATTTTGACCCACTAAAAAACTAAGTACCAATTTTCATAGATTTTACTTATAAAATGACGGAGATCCGTCTTACCTTTCAACCCCTGTTGTACCACCTTAGGAGTGTATTTTCTATAATTCCTTACTTAATGGATGCCTACGATATTAAAGGCATCAACTGCCAAAATTTCAAGTTTATAGCCCCAGCGGTTTAGACCCCGCTTTGATGAATCCGTCGTTAGGACAAGTAATTCAATGTTATGATTAGATAGATATTGGCATCTACAAGCGAAAACCCGTTTTTATCCGGACATTGTTAATGCATGATAGAAAAACAAACCTCAAGCCATTGTCAAATGCCAGTATTACGGACAAATAACGTTTGTATTAAAGTGAATCACTTTGAAAGTACCATTTCATAGAAGTTTATTGGAAAATGTTGTGTAAAACATGTAGGTATTTGGAAACCCCTGTTAGGGAGTTTCTCCACTATCCCTATCCGATATCGGATGTCAGGAGCTGCTATCGGAAAAAGATCAGAAGACTAGACGACGTGTTCCCTTATTGCATAATACTCGTTCAGGAAACTCCTTTGCGAGTCTTATTCAAAGACAAAAAAGAAAAAAGAGTTTAACGGATCGATAAAAATTTGTTATCGGAGTAGTAGACGAACATGTATACTAAACTATGGACCGATTAATGATCGGGTATCGGATTGGAATGGTGCAGCTACGCCTTTACTTTAATGTCCTCATTTTGTTGGCACAAGTATATGGACATGTGCAGAGTAGATTATTTAATAACTATGTTTAGTTTTGGGTTTAACTACGTTAATAACTAAAGCTCCTCAATGCGCTTCTATTTTTTTAATACGTTGCCCCACACTAGGATTTTTCCTGTGTCGTGGGTGCGTTTACAGACATGAATTCCACATACAATACACCCAGACCCGGAACAACTACTTGCAGATCATACAAATATTTGTTCCGTGCGGGAATCGAACCCACCACCCGGAGCGCAGCAGCCGACTGTATCAGCCACTGCACCAACCAAAGTAGTATCATAGATATAACAACACTCCATCTCATCCGTTGATGTCGTAAAAGGCAACTAAGGTACTGTAAACCTCTCTCTGCCCATCCCTCTTGGCAGCAGCGTGCCTTCGGTGGAACTAATACTTTTCTGCGCTCACCAACCCGCCTGGCAAGCGTGGTGAGTACTGGCCAATTTCCCTCAAAAATTACGACACACGGCATGTATTTGGTCGCTTATGTGGGAGGTCTTTGTTCAGCAGTAATAATTATTTTGGCTGATATAATGACGCGAATGCTTCTTAGTGTACATACTTTAATACCAGTCACATACGGTTAGACTAGAAACCGAACTACATAATTCAGATGAAAGCCTCTGAATACAAAGTAAGTTATGGACATTATATAACGTGTCGTAAGCTCAATATGTCCCCTTGTAATTAGGTACTGTCTTATCCACTTATATTTCTCATTTCTTGTTGCCGCAGACGTATTTTTTTATTATATTAACTGAAGCGCCTAAATCTGTATGCAATGTATATGCTTTTATGTTGAACCGTCCAGAGTCTTTTGTTAAAGTGGGTGTTGGTAGGGATTTAAAGCCTGCCAAGGTAGTATGGGACTACACAAAGAAGTGAAGAAGTTTCGGTTGTCTGAAACAGATTGCCGAGTGCGATAAGACCGCCCACTGCACATTTGTCATCAGCTTCATTGTTAAAGCAAAACTTCTTAACTTGGGATGTGGGTTTTACACACAGAATGTGTACCGAGCGAACGCGGCGAATACAACGCACCTCGTTGGCTGGGCAGCGCATGTCGTTGTCCATGTGAGTAAGCGAGACAAAGTACAATAGAGTGTAAGAGTCGAGATACTTATATACTATTTATTTCATGCTGCAATTGGCAGAATTTATTTTATTTATTTATTGATTTCAGTATTTTATTTTCTCACCACGATAATGAAAATGTTATAGTTATGTTCAAATTTACTGTGGCAGACTGGTGCTTAAACTAGGCTGAAGCCTGTATTTCAGGTCACCAGCCCTCCATCTAAGAAGTCCAATTTTGCTCGTTCATAAACTGTGCCAAGCAAATTTTTTAGTTTAGTTCTTCGTGTATCTGATTCTATCAAGTTGTTTCCTCTTGTTAAAGTTCTCTTGATCTTGATGAATACTCTCCAATACGTTGATATCACTATATCAGGCCCCGATACTATATATATATATACTTATATACTAATGTCTATTACTAAGCAGACAACAATTTGTTTTTGTTTTTTTATCCCGATGTACGTATATTGTCATAATTATACACGTAAATATTATTTTCCAATAATCGTAAAGTATTTACAACGCGTTTTATATTAAATCAAATTTTCTGCAGCTGATCTTTATTACTCCAAGTACAGAGTGAAGTAGAAAGTATCCGCGACCCGGAGCGCAGTAGCTGACTGTATCAGCAACTGCACCAACCGTGCCAGCAACGACCTTCAGTGGGGCGATTATGTACACACGCTGATATTTTTATGGCCTCAATACATTTCATCTCATCATGATTTCAAAGGAAAGGCATCCACTACAGGATAGGAGCCTCCCTCAAAGATTTGGACAACGACCGATGTGGGTTTTGTGTTGTGTATTTGAGGGTTTTGCCATAATCGCTACGGTTGGCGGACAGATTCGCGATCGCAGTTGAGATAAATGTACTCGAAGGACTCTGCTGCCCATCCTCCGGCTAATAACATAGTCACTTTTATGACACCCACGGGATGAGATGGGGTTTTGGTATTCTTAGCCGGCACCACACGGAACTCCATACATTTACTTCGTAAAGTCCGTCCGTCAACTGTCTTTTAAAATTGGTTTTGTATTTTAATTTTCTGCAAGTAACAAAGATATTGTCAACCTAAAGTTGGAATATTTTCGGTAAATTAGGGATTATTGTCACGCAATTAATTTCGCAGAAGAACATTTACAAACTGTCATGTAAACCGAGTTTACGTGACTAGAATAATAAAGGGTTTCGTAAACACTTAAATGACTACATTTTATATTAGTTAATTTTTCATATTGAAGGGCAGACATGACAAAAAACCGGACAAGTGCGAGTTGAACTCGCGTGGAGAGGGTTCCGAAATTGCTGAATATATTGTCTATCGTTGAGTTCAGTCTTGTACCAATAACTTATCCCCAGTACAAACTTAAGATCGTCGTTTCAAAACAGGTTTTCTCATACATTCCAACCACCAACGTAAGTTTGTACGCACAATAGAAAGTTTTTTTTTTTTTTTTTTAAACGTTGCCCCGCAATGGGATTTCTCCTGTGTCGTGGGTGCGTTTACAGACACAAATTCCACACACAATACACCCAGACCCGGAACAACTACCTGCAGATCGTACAAATATTTGCTCCGTGCGGGAATCGAACCCACGACCCGGTGCGCAGCAGCCGACCGTATCAGCCACTGCACCAACCATGCCGTCGATTTTTCGTCGTGATATGTGATTTGAAAGAATTACCGTGTTATTTTAAGATCATAGACTTCTTATAGGTTTTCCTGCAATATTAAGGTAAAATTAAGAATTAAGAAACAGCGCAACAAACTCCCCAGCAATACGTTATCGATTCGTTGAAAAATGAAACTTTAAAGAAGGAAGAAAATTTACTGTTGTTACCGACTTCAAAAAGGAGGAGGTTCTCAATTCGATGCGTATTTTTTTACCGTCAAAAACTCTTGATGTATTTTTTTTTCCACGGATAATAGTTTTGTTTTTTAAACAAACTGGTGATGAGATCAGCAAGTCATTCGCCTGGTTATGTGTTACGCCTGCCTAAAACAATTTTAATACTACATAGGCTGCACTAAAAGTATCGGGAATGGAATATTTCCACTGTTCCTGTCATATTAAAATGTTTTTAATTGAAAACTCCTTGGTTTTACAAATCGAATACCATTTATTTATTTAAAAAAAGATTCACGGTCTTCTCACAAGGTTTTGTCAAACGTGTTTAGTCGTTGAGAAAATGGAATTGACTCGAGAAAATTCAAGAGCGATGATTTATTATGACTTACGAAGTGGTTTAACACAAAAACAGTGTGTTGACCGGATGATTTCTGTATTTGGTGATGAAGCCCCATCCAAAAACACAATTTATCGCTGGTTTGCTGAATTTCAACGTGGACGTGTCAAGCTCAGTGATGATCCTCGTCAAGGTCGTCCAAAAACTGCAGTCACCCAAGAAAACGTTGATGCTGTGCGTAAGCTGATTGAGGAAGATCGACATGTGACATACCGCGAAATTCAGGCAACTTTAGACATTGGCATGAGTCAAATACAAATAATCTTGCATGAACAATTAGGTGTAAAAAGTTGTTTTCCCGATGGATACCGCATTTGCTATGTGAAGAGCAAAAAGCGGCTCGCGTTACTTGGTGCGTCAGAACTCTCGAAAGATTCCACGCAGGATCCTCAAATGCTGTATACAACATCGTATCAGGTGACGAATCCTGGATATATGCGTACGAACCCGAAACAAAAAACCAGTCACGAGTTTGGGTGTTCGAAAATGAGTTGAAGCCAACAAAAATTGTTCGTTCACGGAGTGTTGCAAAAAAAATGGTGGCCACGTTTGTCTCCAAAACCGGCCATGTTACGACTATTCCTCTTGAGGGACAAAGAACGGTTAATGCAGAATGGTATGCTAGCATTTGTTTGCCACAGGTCGTTTCTGAACTCCGTAGAGAGAACTGCAACCGCCGCATCATCCTCCATCACGACAATGCGAGTTCTCACACCGCGCACAGAACAAAAGAGTTTTTAGAGCAAGAAAACATAGAATTGTCAGACCATCCGCCGTACAGCCCCGACCTAAGCCCTAATGATTTCTATACTTTCCCTAAAATAAAGAATAAATTGCGTGGACAGAGATTTTCATCACCTAAAGAAGCTGTGGACGCCTACAAAACGGCCATTTTGGAGACCCCAACTTCCGAATGGAATGGTTGCTTCAATGATTGGTTCCATCGTATGGAAAAATGTGTCAAATTTCGCGGAGAATACTTCGAAAAGCAATAAATACATTTTTAAATAGTAATGTTGTGTCACTTCCTTTATTCCCGAAATTTTTAGTGCCGCCCTCGTATCCTCCACTGGGCACCAATAAAAATAAATAAAAAAGGACTAATTCTGCGTGGCGCCACACTGCGCTCATCACAACGAAACATTAGTAACAATTTACGGCATAAATTAATAATCAATCTAATCCAAAATACTAGGATTAAGGATTGAAGTTTTGTCTGTTTTTGTGTTAAATATGATATTAATACAAAAATAGATCAGTTCAAAATCCTAAATCTAGAAATTTTGGATTTGATTAATTATTAGTTTGGGCCGTTAGTCTTTTATGCACAGTAAATTCCTGCTGTGCTCTTTAAACCGGAACAAAGTAATGTCTAAGTTTAAACACTTATTACTTGACAGAACATCTGGAACTGAGTACCTCATCATATATCATATCGGCCATTTATACGTCCACTGCTGGACAAAGGCCTCCCTTATAGATTTTCACAACTGTGTCATCATTTTGGGGGGTATTTCCGTGTGGTGTCCGGATTAAGAATATAGCACCACTCCATCTCCTCCCGTGGATGTCGTAAAAGGCGACTAAGGGAATCTAAACCAGAGGGATGGGCAGCAGCGTCCCTTCTATGACACGGTAGCCATACTGCGCTCACCAACCCGCCTGCCAAGCGTGGTGAGTATTGGCAAATACCCCCCAGAATGATGACACAGTTGTGAAAATCTTTGGGGGAGGCCTTTGTTCAGCAGTGGACGTATAAATGGCCGATATGATTGCCAATAATCACCACGCTTGGCAGGCGGATTGGTGAGCGCAGTATGACTACCGTTTCACAGAAGGGATGCTGCTGCCCATCCCTATGGTTAAGATTCCCCCAGTCGCCTTTTACGACATCCACGGGAGGAGATGGAGTGGTGCTATATTCTTAATGCGGACACCACACGGAATCGCTACTGACGGAACTGAGTACCTACATATATATAATTGCTTATTCATGTCATTTGCATTAGTATATGTAGAATTAAACATTTTCACCTTTTATCATCTTTTTTTCAGAAGTTAAACTGCTTAAGGGCCCAATAAAATTAAACCTCCTTCATTCAGCCCCTCAATTAGATGTGTTTAACGATTACCGTAATTAAATCGACTTTCAACTGAACCCGGTTTTCGTTTAATTAGAGGGCTAAATCAACCCTTTTTGATGCGTAATGAATAGTATTATATTAACAAAATAATCTTCTAACTGATATTGTTTTAATAATTTAATGATATTTGGCCAGTTTAACATGATGGTGAACGACAAACGATATTGAATGAGAAATTGATAAATATATACATCATCATCATCATTTCGGCCGAATAAAGTCCACTGCTGGACACAGGCCTCCACAAAGATCACCACGACGATCGATATAGGTGTGTTGTGTGCTCGTTGGGGGGCTTTGCCATAATCGCCACGCTTGGCAGGCGGGTTGGCGATCGCAGTTGAGTTGTTAATGTACTGACGCTGCTGCTCATCCTCCAGCTAATCGCATAGTCGTCTTTTACGACACCCTGTGTGATATGGGTTGATGCTATTCGTAGCCGGCACCACACGGCACCGCACGCACATAATGATCTGATGTAATATATACATTAGATCATTACTGCCCCACTCCTGGGCACGGGTCTTTTCCCACGATGAGAAAGCCTTAGTCCACCACGCTGGCGTAGTGTGGGTTAGCGGACTGCACATGCCATTGAGAACAATTTGGAGTCTCTCAGGTGTGCAGGTTTCCTCACGATGTTTTCCTTCACCGTTAACGCAAGTGCTATTCAAATTCTGATCCGCACATGAATCCAAAAAGCCAGAGTTGCTGGTGGAATAAAACTAAGACTCTCCTGTATAGAAGGAAAGTGTTAAATCACTAGGTTATCACTGTTTGCTGTAGTGTGATCTAACGAGGACCTGGAGCCCCCCTACGGTGCCGAAGACGACCGATCCACACGATCCACATTTTAGTCGGTAGGAGTACGGCATGCCCCTCCGTCCTTCCCCGGGGCTAAGGAAATTTATGTAGAATTTCCACCACATAGGCTATCACTGTTTATGATAAACATATTTACGTAAATATAGTAGCTTATAGTTCTCTCTCTCTCTCTCTCATACTTATCAGCCCGTGAATGTCTCCCACTGTACATGGGCTATGACCACTACAATGAACAGGCTTAGGGGAATAAACGTAATCACCACGCTTGGCACTTGGATTGGTGATCGCAGTATGTTATTAGCATACGGGAGGATGGTGCTGCGCAACCTTTTTGTGTCAACCCTTAATTGTGTTTTATGTGACACTCATGGGTGGACAGCGGTAGTTTATTCTTTTCCGGGAAATTCAGAGATTATGAGTTTTTTTTTCTTTAACTTTGCCCTACACTAGGATTTCTCCTGTGTCGTGGGTGTGTTTACAGACATGAATTTCACATACAATACACCCAGACCCGGAACAACTACCTGCAGATCATACAAATATTTGCTACGTGTGGGAATCGCACTCACGACATACCGGTCGTTGTGGCCATCTTTGGGGGAGGATTCTGTCCAGCAGTGGACGTTTTACGGCTGAAATGATGACAATATTATCAATGAAGTCAAAATATTACAAGAAATGTCAGTGTTTGAGAGAAAATTGTAAAAGGTCCAGAAAATATTATATTACTGGTACGAAGTCTAAACTCACAATGTTACCAATGCCGTTCCTGGATCATCTGCGCGTCCCGCAAAGGGCGCGAGGATTCGGGGCCTGTACGATGTGTACTTACCCGAAGTGTGTCGCGCCTATAAGATTATAGGTCGGTCATTGGGTTTCCACTTATGATGTGACAGTAGATGCGACGAGATTGTAATCCCTATACACCGGACGGTTTTCCGTCTCAGTGTTGGGATTTATTGCTAATGTTTTATGGCAGGGGCGGCCGAAGTTCTTCACACAAATCGTGTGATTGGGCCTACCAGGTGACGAGACTTTACCAATGCAGACGTGGGCTCTGATTTTATAAGCAAGTGGTGGGGTAGTTGATCAAATAGCAAATTTATTCCAATAATAAAACTTGCTACGAGATTGATTTTTAGATTGAGATTACAATTAAATATCAATAAATAATGTTAATTAATTTCAATTCAAACAACGATAAATTCGCCAAACCTGTTAAAGTTCTGCTCGATAAGCCAGTGTTTTAGCCTACTTGCGAAATAAAATAAATTTACATTATTACTGAAAGTTGACCGAACAGATATTAAATTTTGATTGACCAAAAAATGTTTACAATTTGAAAGAAGAAAGAAAGAAAATGTTTTTTATTTCGGTATCGCAAAACAAAATAAAGTATCAATTAAATAAGATTGTACAAGGTAAACATTGCTTTCCGAAACCAAAAATGGACCCTATCTCAGCACATGCTACAACACAAAGTGTTGCAACGCTGATTTTCAGATAGGACCAGTTCAGTATGATCTCAATCTAGTCTCATTTCAATGACAATTTAGTACCTGTGTCAGTTTAAAATGTTAGCAGCACACAATTTTGGCTTCGACCACGATCCATTTTCAATCCTTTGGCGTTTCTTAGTTTAGGAGATTAACATTTGTGACATTTACGACATTGAGACTAGATCGGAACTATATTGTGAACATGTTTAATTACAAGAATTGGCCCTCAGGTAGGCTTAACGTACTTTCTGAGGCATGGTCTTAATAGTTAAAGGTCATTCGCCTAAATTATGACCCTGTCCAGCAAGTTTAATAAGCGCGGCGGTCAATTGCGCACCCCTCAGCGAATAGCTGCATTATATATATTGTTATCTAAAGTAAGATTAGTCGTTAAATTAATTTTCTTTCGGGCAAGCCCACGGGTGCAGCTAGTTTAGTTAGTATAAAAATGAAAACTGAAGAGATATTAAATAACTAGAGAGCATGACAAAGGAACACGCCAAATTAACCTTACTATGCTAATCATTAATATTGGTATATATAAAGACCCTATTATAAAATTCATGGTAAAGCTTTACTTAATGAACACTATAATACTGATTATGAATATTATCAATTTACAATATCAATATATCATATAGACATCGTAACGAAAATTGAATGAACATTATCCATTATAATTTTGAATAAAAATTTAATCTGGCATTATAAATTAAAAGTTGTGGTTTCAACTTTGACGGCACGGTTGGTGCAGTGGTTGATACAGTCGACTGCTGCGCTCCAGGTCGTGGGTTCGATTCCCGCACGGAACAAATATTTGTACGATCTGCAGGTAGTTGTTCCGGGTCTGGGTATATTGTGTGTGGAATTCATGTCTGTAAACGCACCCAAGACACAGGACAAATCCTAGTGTAGGGCAACGTTTTATAAAGAAAAAACAAAAAAACAAAAACTGACGTAGAGCTTTGACATCAGTTAATTAGTTTGTTTCATAATAATCATAATTTATTACATAATCTAGATTATATTTTTTGATTTAAAAAAAACCATTGAAGTTACTTACAAAATAAATATTTGCACACAATATAATAATGGTAGAATGTAAATGGGCCATTATAATTTCAGATCATACTTTGTACACCTACATTCTGGCAAATAGCGAATGCATTTGAATTTTCATCATTTCGGCCGAATGAAGTCCACTGCTGGACACAGGCCTCCCCCAAAGATAACCACAACGACCGACATGGGTGTGTTGTGTGCTCATTGGGGGCTTGCCATAATCGCCACGCTAGGCAGACGGGTTGGCGATCGCAGTTGTGTTGTTAATGTACTCAAAGGACGCTGCTGCCCATCCTCCGGTTAATCCCTTAGTCGACTTTTACGACACCCACGGGATGAAATGGGGTGGGGGCATTCTGAGCCGGCACCACACGGCACAGCCGGTACCACACGGCAGTTTGAATTTTAATATGTGCCTAATAATAATTACGTATTTCTTTCATTTTTGAGCATGCAATATATCCTAAATAACAAACTAAACCTTTACGTGTCTGTTGTATTAGTAGATGATACTATTATGCGACTGCGAGCGCTGACTTCATTCGTGAACTGTAGTGAAACAACAGCCGTTTAGTTTTCATTTACATTGCAGTTTTATGTTAAAATAAAAGTTTATATGTCCTTTTATTTAAAATAGCGTTAGAATAGACGTAAACAAATAATTTATACTGAAATCGGTTAAATAAAATGGTAAAACAATCTGGAACTTCATGAAAACTCCAATACAAATTTTCTAACGCTGAGGATTCCAGAATCATGTATTAAATCCATGGTATCAATAATTTTCGTTAGGATGTCACGGACCCGCTATACATAAACATAGTATTTATAATAATAACTAATCCCGACACTTTTACTTATTTAGGTCATCATCATCATCATCGGCCATTTATAGTCCACTATTGAACAAAGGCCTTCCCATAGATTTTCACAACTGTGTCATCGTTTTGGGGGGTATTTGCAGATAGTGTAGCTGGACTTGAATATTAAGTGTAAGTTAATCAACTTGGCAATTTCACTGCTTAGCGTTGTTTTTAAAGATAATATATCTTTTTACAGAATTATCTAGATCACGAGAGCAACATGCACAAAACCAGAGCTTTTTCATAACTTATGACTAATCAAACATTTTATGCTACTTTTCGTGACAGTTTTAGGCTTACCTGCCGCCACCATTTCAAGCTATAAAATCAGTCATATCGGCCATTTATACGTCCACTGCTGAACAAAGGCCTCCCCCATAGATTTTCACAACTGTGTCATCATTTTGGGGGGTATTTGCCAATACTCACCACGCTTGGCAGGCGGGTTGGTGAGCGCAGTATGGCTACCGTTTCACAGAAGGGACGCTGCTGCCCATCCCTCTGGTTTTGATTTCAGACTTCTTTAGGTGCTCAGATTTATTTTCAGGTTGGGCAAATAAATGGTTTTCATTTTTACTAGTAACTTCTGAGTAGCAGCCTTTGTGAGCTCTGCGATTAGATATTTTTTGTCCGTCGCTATAATCCTCCACGTCGTTACTTAAGCAATCGAAACGATTTTGGAGTTGTAGCTGGATGCTCTCGGGGGTTCTAGGTTTAGATCGGTACTGGATGGAGTGTAGACCTCATCAGTCGAAATCTTTCAAGCTTGATATGACCATTCAATGTGCCTCTAACCATACGGTGATCGCTTCCGGTATTAACGGCGTTGATCACCGAGACATAATTGAATACTTGCTTCTTCGTCGACATGATGAAGTCATCATTTTTGTCACATCGTCAAGGCTCATCCAGGTGCACTTCCTGTGGTTCCGCTTTTTGAAGAAGGAATACGTCATATAGAGTCCCTCCTTCTCCATGAAACTACCAGTAGTTGGCCCCGATGGTTCCAACATCTGGTACTCCAAATTGCCCCACTCGCAGCCCTTCACCATCTCGTTTGCCCAGTTTTGCGCTGAAGTCCCCCATGACAACAGTAAAATGGGTTCTGGATCTATGCGTCGCTCTAGAAATATCCTCATACATAGTCTCCACATCGTCGAGGTCAGAGCGTATACCTGCCTGCATAATATATTAACGAATGCCGTTTGATTATTTTGAGTATAAGGTACGCTACACTTTTTTTTATTTTTTTATTTATCCAGTGGAAATACCTCATGTACTTCCTTCGCCCCGGGAAAGGGCGAAGGGGCATGCCAGACTCCTACCGGCTAAAACCACCGGAGTGATCATCGTCGGTACCGAAGGGAGGCTCCAGGAACTCGAAAGATCTCCATCTAGAGCCACCCGTTGGTGCCACGCCTTTAGGCACATCTCGGAGGGGATGACTGTAAAGTGGTCATCCCCTCTAGTGGAGAGAAGGCGACTGTAAAGAGGCCACCCCCCCAGGCATCTCTCGAGGGGATTGTAAAAGATTCCCCCGAGGCCTCACTATGCGCTGTGCTGCGCACACAGTGGTACGTGACCACATGCGCACCGCTGTCTTCCCGGGGGTCGCTCGGTAGGAGCGCGCAGATTTCCCAATAAGCGCGCTTGCGACCCCCAAGGCCCCCTGCCATAAAGACGACAGGGGGCTCAGGCGTGTTGGACCGCTACCCTAGTCGACACACTCTCGATCTTCACTATGTTGTTCACGAGAGACTTGTGAACGATAAACCTGACACCTCTCTGGGACTGTAGCTCGCCTTCCTGGAAATAGAGCAAATTGACTTAAGGATTATCGTGTCCTGTCCCACTCTTCAGATTTCAGAGAATCCCACAATATCTCACCGGAACCTGTTCAATTCTTCTTTAAGTTCTTTCTTCTCGTCAGTTTGCGCTTGTTATAGGTTGTGGTAGCTGGCGCTCTGCTGGGGAATAGTTTTAGTACCCCCTGCCCCGTTGTTACTATGACCGCTACCGTAGTCAGTCAGTACCATAGCAGGGCTGCCGGGGACTAGGAGTCTGGGTTTGTGTTGTGTGTTCATTTGGGGGGTTTTGCCATAATCGCTACGCTTGGCATGCGGGTTAGCGATTGCAGTTGGGTTGTAAATGTACTCGAAGGACGCTGCTGCCCATCCTTCGGCTATTTGCATAGTTGATTTTTACGATACCCAAGGGATGAAATGGGGTGTACGTATTCTTAGTCAGTACCACACTGGCAAGCGGAGGAGTAATGGCTGGGCAGCACAATAGACCCAATAGAGTTGAATTTCGTTTGGCTGATTTTGTGCCCGAGAGAGCCACAATAGAACAGAATAGAATAGAACAGTATACCTATGTTAAACTCATGTAAAACGGGAAAGAAAATATTGGCGTTATATGAATAACTGATTCTTTAAACGAGGCTGAACTAAGACACTGGACTGGAGAATAATTTACAAGAAATAACTGAATAGCAGAATAGTCAGAATACCACCACCCCATTTCCTCCAGTGGATGTCTTAAAAGTCGACTAAAGAATTAGCCGGAGGATGGGCAGCATTGGACACCTCTTTATTTGCTTGTAAATTTAAACACAGGTACTCGTACATAACCGAGCAAACATTATATTTAATGTGGTCTTGGTATCAAATGGGTGCTAAAATTGAGATCTTTTTTTCTTTATTTAATTAGGGACTTTCAAACATACAGGTTATCAGGGTCAGTCCCATCGTAACTTTAGCAAACACATTACACAACAGTTAATCCATATATATATGTTAGTCATGGATTCAAACAGAGCCTTCGCATTAACGCCATTTGGTTGGGCAGGGATAAGATTTGATAGAATATGCCTATGTTAGTTCTGTTCAAATTCAGAATCCGCTTTAAAACAAAATCATAAGAACAAGATGAACATAAAAATCGAATATTGTCGCCAAAGGCTGTAGCCCAGGGAATATGGAGATTAGACTTTTTCTCTCCGTTACCATATTTTTCTTCTATTCAGCATCATCATATCAGCCAAAGAATCTCCACTGCTGAACAAAGACCACGAAGAGTTACATGGTGTCTCGTTATTATGGGGTGAATTTGCCAGTATTAACCACACTTGACAAATGGGTTGGTCAGCGCAGTATGGCTACTGTTCCACAGAAGGGCGCTGCTGCCCATCTCTCTGGTTTAGATTCCCGTTGTCGCATTTTACGACATCCACCGGAAGAGATAAAGTGGTACTATATTCTTAATATGGACACAATAGGGAAGCAAAGTAGAAAAAAAGTAGGTTTGAATCCTGTAATTTTTTATGGGCTTCTCGCAGCTATCTTGTAAGTACTCCACACTTACTACTTAACTAAACAAACTGGTGAAACTGAAAGGAACTTCAGCTAGACGATAACTTAAATATTAAGCAACATAGTTAAGGACACCCCCTAGTGGGACTCGGGCCTAAGCTTAATGTGTTGCTGGTGGGTCAAGCATTCTTATATACAGTACCGCATGGCATAATTTGCTGCTATTGAATTTGAATTGCTAGTTGAAACTAATTAATTAACAACGCAGAAGTTAATTGGAGAATGAAAAAGATTTACGAGTGTAGATTACACTAGATTAATTACTTAGTAGATATTTGGAGACACATTTGTTTGTCTGTCGAACCGTGTAGCTCCGGTCACGAATAGGGCTACCCCATCTCATCCCGTGGGCTTCATAGAAGGTGACTAAGGTAGTTTGGAACCCGGCGCGTACTATTAAGCTCTTTGCGTTACCGCCAAGTGGCGGGTAACTGCCAACACTAGCATACCCAAGGAGAGTTTGTGTACGGCAGACCCCAAGTAACTTGGGACCAGTGCAGGAAGGAGAAGAACCTGAGACGTGCGAGTTGGACTCGCGTGGAGGAGGTTCTGAAATTGCTGAATATAATGTCTATTGTTGAATTCTGTGTTGTACTAATACTTTATTCTGTGGCAACACCTACATCGCCAGCAATACAACTCCAACTTACAACGACATCTACTCGACTAGCAAATGCAACTCTCCGATGACGTCAAAGAATCCTGAATCACGCTATTAAAGTATTTGCGCAGCATATATACAGTCGTCCAATATCAACCGTTGGGCTTCGGCCCGCCAGGCATACCATCCGCCTGGCTGGAGGATCCTCCCTTTTCTATGGAGGAATACCACACCTTGTTCCTCATAATCCCAAGAACAAACTTAACAACATGTAGTTCAAAAGCATGTTCTCCGATACATTCCATCTGCAAACGTTAGTTTGTACGTACAATATTAAAAGATTTACCATGTTATTTTAAAACTATATACTATATCTATATAAAACCTATAGTGTTCCTGTTATTTATAAGTAAAGAGCTAGGTTTCATATGTTTTTCATAGTTTTAGGCTCCTTAGTTACGGAGATAGGGGGGGGGGATGGTCAATTTTCACCTATTTCTCAAATTACTTTAAAACTGTTTATTTTAAAAACACAAATTAAATAATTTTAAGACCTTCACAATAAGCCCTTTAATTTAATATGTTACAAGGTACAGTTTGTAAAACTTTATAATTAGATTGTCTATATTACCCCCCAAAAGTTCATATACAAAATTTATATATTTACGTTACAAGTAGGTACGTATTTGGGTCACAGAAATCCATATGTGTACCAAATTTCAACTTAATCGGTCCAGTATGTTCGGAGAAAATTGGCTGTGACAGACGGACAAACAGACAGACACACGAGTGATCCTTTAAGGGTCCGCTGTTTTTTTCCTTCGGATGGTCGGAACCCTAAAAAGAGGCTTTGATAATCAGCAAGCAATCTGCCTAATGAGCTTGTAACCAAACGTGGTGATTATGGCAATATCCTTGTAACCGTTAATTTTAGCAGTTATTTAGAGGCTTATGTATAACAATGGACGTTCACCGGCTGATCATCTGGATTCTGGAAATCTCAAAAAAACTGGTAATAGGTCTCTTATTGCAAAACGTTCGAGCAGTGGCGCGAGCGGCTCATGTTGCTGCAGTACGCGCAAAAGCACGTCGTTTAAGCCGTCTTGCCGCTCTTTGGATCCTGGCTCCAAAAGAGCGAGCGCGTCACATTCCACCTGACGCAGGTATTCACTGGACGCGGTTGTTTCGGTTCGTACTTGCACATGATAGGACGCGAGGTCACGGCACAGTGCCACCACTGTGGAGACGATCAGGATACCGCACAGCACACGCTCGGAGAGTGCCCTGCGTGGGCCACCGAGTGGCGGATCCTGGTTGATCGGATCGGGCAAGATCTCTGTCGGTAGTAGTGTCAGCTATGCTGGCAGAGCGTGAACATTGGAGTGCGGTTGTCTCCTTCTGTAAGAGCGTAATACTTCAGAAGGGGGTCGCTGAGCGGGATCGGGAGACGGCCGATCCTGCTCGGAGAAAGAGGACACGGAGCGGAGGTAACAACTGCCGCAGCTGCTGTCCTACATGCCTAAGCTCCCTGTCGTCTTTATGTAGCAGGGGGCCTTTGGGGTCGCGAGTGCGCCTAGTGGGAAACCTGCGTACTCATACCGAGTGACCACCGGGATGACGGCGGTGCGCATGTGATCCCGCACCACCGTGTGCGCAGCACAGCGCATAGCGAGGTTTCGTGGGAATCCTTTACAATCCCCCCGAGAAGTGCCTGGGGGAGTGGCCTCTTTACAGTCGCCTCCCCTTCGTTAGAAGGGGTGACCACTTCACAGTCATCCCCTCTGAGAAGTGCCTAAAGGCGTGGCTCTACATGAAGATCTTTCAAGTTCCTGGAGCCTCCCTACGGTGCCGAAGATGACCACTCCGGTGGTTATACCGGTAGGAGTCCGGCATACCCCTTCGTCCTTAAACGGGGCGGAGGAAGTTCTTGAAGAATTTCCATAGTGCCCAATAAAAAAATAAAAAGGTGCCGTGGTGCCACACTGTGTGGACATTTTGTACCGGTCTCAGGAACCAGGAACTCACTTTTAGTCACATTATGAACAACGAATTAGGCAGTAAACCAGCATAAAAATTAAATAATTAGATAAAGTTTTCTTCCTATCGGCCATTTATACGTCCACTACTGAACAAAGGCCTCCCCCATAGATTTTCACAACTGTGTCTTCATGTTGGGGGGTATTTGCCAGTACTCACCACGCTTGGCAGAAGGGACGCTGCTGCCCATCCCACTGGTTCAGATTCCCTTAGTCACCTTTTACGACATCCGCAGGAAGAGATGGAGTGGTGCTATATTCTTAATCCGGACACCACACGGATAAGTTTTTTATCACCACGTTTATAAGTCGGTGTTATCAGTGTTATGTAAAATTAAATATTTATTTAATATATCAATAATGTTGAATTATATAAGGGTGACGTCTTTAATAAAAAAATATGTCTACCTATTTATACACGTTAACAAATTCAGTATGTAATTCGCATTGCGTGTCGTAAAACGAAACGATCTGCATTTCGTCAAACGTATGTTAAATATAGTATAATATAAATCTTATAGTAAATAATTGTAAAGGCATACAAAGCCCACAATGGTCTTTTTACTATATTCAAAGATTTACTATTACATCAAGAAATTATAATAATATATTAAGAAACGTTTGAAACATTATATCCGAAAATAAATAGCTTAAAAATGGATTATTATTCTACTAAACGACAACACGTTAATGTTCAGTTAACTCCCAGTCTTTCATCATCTCGGCCGAATGAAGTCCACTGCTGGACACAGGCCTCCCCCAAAGATCACCACAACGACCGATATGGGTGTGTTGTGGGCTCATTGGGAGGTTTTGCCATAATCGCCACGCTTGGCAGACGGGTTGGCGATCGCAGTTGAGTTGTTAATGTACTCGAAGGACGCTGCTGCCCATCCTCCGGCTAATCCCTAAGTCGACTTTTACGACACCCACGGGAGGAAATGGGGTGGTGGTATTCTGAGCCGGTCCGATCCACGCCTTCCCATTGCGAATTCACATCCATTACTGCCAAAGCCAAATTGCCCAATTTAACTAAAGACTTTTCTTTTGCAGATGGCGTGAAAACCGGAAACTCAACGACTACAATGATGAGTTGTATAACCAAAATGCACACTTGAAAAAAAGAAGATGGGTTTTAAAATATTTTTTCCTACTCTCACTTTGTTAGTGATGTGCAAATTCTGTTTATGTACAATGGATATATACGGGAACACGTCTATATCAAAATTAGATAGCATAACAAATTTCACAAACAAACCAAAAAGATCTGTTAATAAAACAGATTTATTCGAAATTGAAGAATTTACAATAAATACAACACTAAATAGAAATAGTAAAGATAAAGAAGAGAACAATAGTAATACAGAATTTGGGAAATTAATAGATGAGGTCGATGATTCGAGTATTTATGATAACTACACTGAAGAACCGTGTGTTGGAGATCCAGAATTCTGTAATATGACCAGAGAAGAATATATGGAAATGTTAAATGATTACATTTTCCCTCAGTCTTACGAGTGGGTTTTAATAGCGACACATGCTATCGTGTTTGTGATTGGCTTAATAGGGAACGCCTTAGTGTGCATAGCTGTGTACAGAAATCATTCTATGAGGACTGTGACGAACTATTTCATCGTAAACTTAGCTGTTGCTGATTTTATGGTGATTCTCATATGTCTGCCGCCCACCGTGCTTTGGGATGTGACAGAGACATGGTTCTTTGGGACAGCGATGTGCAGAATTGTGCTGTATTTTCAGGTGAGTTAGTCTTTTGTAGAACACGTTATTTTATACGAAAAATGTAGACTGTATGATTATATGGAATGTCTTATATGGAAATAATGTCTTCTTCTTCTTCTCTTAGATTATGGCTTCTGTAAAGTATCTTCTACAATTTCACCAATGTCAAGTATAAAGGCAACGGTGTACGGTGTTTAATTAATCTTTACATATCCATAAAATATTTAACAAAAATTAAAAAATATGTCGGCAAAATGAAATAATGTCTATTCGGCTATTCGTCGCCCATATTGCTACGTGCTACGTGCACTTCATCATATAGGTCGAATAAAGTCCACTGCTGGACACAAGCCTCCCCCAAAGATTACTACAATGACCGATATGGGTGTTATGTGCTCATTGAGGGGTTTTGCCATAATTGCCACGCTTGGCAGGCGGGTTGGCGATCGCAATTGAGTTGTTAATGTACTCGAAGGACGCTGCTGCCCATCCTCCGGCTAATCCCATAGTCGCCTTTTACGACACCTAAGGGATGAGTTGGGGTGGTGCTATTCAAAGCCGGCACTACACAGCTTACGTGCACTTGCGACCGTGCAATACAAGCATTTTTCGAAAATAATATAAGTAATAGAATTTCCAGTTCCCAATTAGGTGAATATCTAAAATGTGCATGATAAGTAGTCAATGTATTTGTCAATACTATGTACACGATACCTTCAGGTAAGTCAGGCAAGTCGTCTTACCCTTCAGGTTTTTTTTTCTAATATTACATGAATACATTAGAAAAATAGAAAATTCTTTAAGACCGTATACAAGTATTGAATAATTCATTATACATGTGTTGGCTTGTCCTTTCCGATGTTCTATTATAAATTCCTTTCCATTACGTTTCGATGCCTTTTTCAATATCCTCTTAACAACTAATAATAATCTAGTCACATCCTTAGAAACATATCCTTTGCGAGGATGAACAAATAAAATAAATGTGATTAATACAGAAAATAATTGAAATGTCAGCATTAATTAAAGGAAACGACATTTCAACAGGATATCATTAGGAGATTGTATCGAGAATTTTCACCTATTATTAGATGTGAGGCACAAGTTATAAATTCCTACAGTAAATTATGAATATAGGACTGGATCCACTGAATATTTATGTATTGAAATGTTCTTTTTCTACTCGTTACTCAAACCAAATGGTCACCGAAAGTACCGCCGCAGAGGGTTAACAAGTTTATTCCTTAGTTTCCTCAGCTAAAACTAAGTAAAATCCAACTCCTATTCATCAAATAAACATTTTTTTTAGTAATAATAAAGATAATTTCAAAATATATAAATGGGGAGCGACTCACGAGAAGACGGTGGCGCGCAGGTGGTCAAGCGCCACCGTGTGCGCAGCACAGCACAGCGCACAGGGACGCTTCGGGGAATCCTTTACAATACCCCGGGGGGAGCGCCCGCTTTACAGTCACTCTCTCCGAGATGTGCCTATGAGCGTGGCATCACTCCTGTGTCGTGGGTGCGTTTACAGACACTAATTCCACACACAATACGGGTAGACCCAGAAACCTGAGACCCGGAGCGCAGCAGCCGACTGCATCAGCCACTGCACCAACCGTGCCGACGAACGACGACTAATGACATGGTACTGAGTTTACTCAAGATCCTTGCAATATTTGATTACGATCGTTGACTGTAACGACGTGTAAGGCGGCTTACTAAACTAATGATAAAATAAATTATAATTTTAAGCACCGAATTTGTCGGAAATTTATGGCGGAAACAAGAAAACCATTATTTTAGGAACATACCGCTTCCGTAATTGCCTTTATCAATATATCAAAATCACTTCTCTAGTAACCAAGCCAATCTTACACCCGAGAATAAAACCCTCGATACTTCGTTATTCAAATTGCACGGTGTCGAATACAATGTATAATTTATCAACAACATCGATCATGGACGCAAGCGATTAATTTCCGTGCGAACCCCACCCGTAAACCACTGACACTTTAAACGGGGGGAGGATGGACGGGGTAGAATTTCGGCGAACTGATTTATGAAAGGCTTAAAGCCAAATAAACCAGGTTCGTCACACGTCAGTTATGCACATCAAGACCCATCCATTCGTGAGAGAGCCTGTTAAATCCAGTCTCATATTTACGATTGATATAGAATACGATATGTGCCGTGTGGTCCCGGCTCAGAATGCCACCACCCCATCTCCTCCCGTGGGTGTCGTAAAAGTCGACTAAGTGATTGGCCGGAGGATGGGCAGCAGCGTCCTTCGAGTACATTAACAACTCAACTGCGATCTCCAACCCGTCTGCCAAGCGTGGCGATTATGGCAAACCCCCCAATGAGCCCACAGCACACCCATATCGGTCGTTGTGGTGATCTTTGGGGGAGGCCTGTGTCCAGCAGTGGACTTCATTCAGCCGAAATGATGATTTAGGATTTGTGACCCGATAATCTGATACCTGAAGTAGGACTTCATGACGCTTTAATGTTGGGGAAAACTTCCCGACCAACTTAAATAGGAATACATAGTAAGTTGCATCAGTTGTGCGCTGCGCACACGGTGGCACGTAACCACGTGCGCATCATCATCTTCCCGGGGGTCACATGGTACGAGCACGCAGACTCCCCAATCTGTGCACCCGCGAACCCTAAGGCCATAAAGTGAAGTGAAGTTTGTTTTTACAGCGCTGGACGCCCGACCGCCAGGATGTTCATACAGGTGCCCTGTAAAGACGGCAAATTTCCACGCTCGGTCCCCCGAGATTGAGCAGCATGACATCTCGACTTGGCGGACGAGGAGCGCAAAGTGCTCTTTGAAGCCCCAACAACTGTCCAGGGTGAGCCCTGGGTTGCTCATCGCAGCTGCCAAAGCCACGGCCTAGCCAGAGGTTGATCAAGGGATCTGTTCCGAGAGACGATGACGCCAATATGCGACGCATCTATGCCCCAGGCTAGGTGCTCCTGGCGTACGGCAGTGTACTGGTGGTCGAATGAGATTGTCTGCCTGGCATCCCGCCGCCGGTACCAACGAAGCCGACGCCGGCGCAGTGCTACAGCTGGAGAGACTAACGACGCCTATAGGGCCTACTGGGCGGCTACGCCGGCGTTTCAGACGGCCATCAGCGAGGTGAAAGCTCGGTCCTGGAGCGAGCTCCTGGAGGGACTAACTTGGATCCGTGGGGGAGACCATACCATACCATATAGTAGTGGGCAAGTTGCGCCCATATGTCTCCCCGGTGACCGAAGCGGATTTGCTGGAGGGAGCACTTTCAACGCTCTATCCGGCGGTCCGGGACCATCCTGGTCCCTCTTCACCCCCGATTGTCTCGGACTTGGCCAAAGAGTTGGGGGTTTCGGAAGGCGAGCTGAGCCGAGCCATTGGCCGCCTGAAGAGTCGCAACACTGTATCGGGTCTGGACAGCATTCCGGGCCGTGCGTGGGTGTCTGCTCTGCAGTCTCTTGGGGACCGCTTGAGGCAGCTGTTCACCAGTTGCCTCCGTAGTAGCGTGTTCCCGTTCAGCTGGAAGGAAGCCGGATTGGCTCTCTTGAAGAAGGAAGGAAAGGCTACAGAGTCTCCCTCTGCATACCGTCCCATTTGCCTACTCGACGAGTCTTCGAAGCTATTCAAAAGAATAATTACCCGAACACACTGTGAGCACCTGTCGCGAGTTGGCCCCGATCTGGCCGAAAGTCAGTATGGCTTCCGACAGCGGCGGTCCACCATCGACGTGATTCTTTGCGTCCGCTCGCTGTCGGAACAGACAGTATTCTGGCGGGGTGGGATGGCGTTGGCGGTCAGTCTGGACATCGTCAACGCCTTCAAGAAAAAATAGATAAGTTGCACTGGGATATCATGGGTCTATCAGAAGTCCGAAGCGAGGGGGAGGACACGATAACCCTGAAATCCGGCAGCTTATTCTACTACCAGGAAGGCGAACATCTGTCTCAAGGTGGTGTCGGGTTTCTCATCCGCAGGCCCCTCATCAACAGCATAATGGCCATCGAAAGTGTGTCGAGCAGGGTAGCGTACCTTATAC
The DNA here is from genome assembly GCA_947459985.1 of Diloba caeruleocephala. Lineage (NCBI taxonomy): Eukaryota > Metazoa > Arthropoda > Insecta > Lepidoptera > Noctuidae > Diloba > Diloba caeruleocephala. The sequence continues at coordinate 3,455,959 of OX381627.1, read as the reverse complement.
TCAGAATAACCAAAAGGTATTCGTTGACGGTCATACAGGTCTACGCACCGACCTTAACACACCCAGATGATGAAGTAGAGAGTATGTATGAGGACGTAAGTAGGGCCATACATACTTTGAAGACACACTTCACTGTTGTGATGGGGGACTTTAACGCAAAGCTGGGCACTCGATGCGATGGTGAGTTGAGAGTGGGGCAATTTAGATATGAGCAACGGAACCCCAGGGGACAGAGGCTGGCCGACTTTTTGGAAAAGGAGGGACTTTTCGTGATGAACTCCATTTTCCAAATTTTTAACCCGACACTATACCGAGGATATCCCGCTATATCAGCCTGTAAGAGATTAGGATGGCCTTGAAATAGCTTAAAAATAACAAGGTGGGGTGGGGACGGAATTACCACAGAGCTTCTGAAAGCGAGTGGCACACTGGTACATAAAGAACTTCAGAAGCTATCCAATCCGTCTTACTCGAGGGCACAACGCCGGAAGCGTGAACAGAGGTGAGGTGGTACTCTTCTTCAAAAAGGGTGGTGTCCTATTGAAGAATTATAGAACTATCTCACTTCTGAGCCATGTTTATAAGCTGTTTTCAAGGGTCATCACGAATCGTCTCGAGCGCAGGTTTGATGACTTCCAGCCTCCCGAACAAGCCGGTTTCCGAAAAGGTTTCAGTACCATAGACCACATCCATATGCTGCGGCAGGTTATACAGAAGACCGAGGAGTCTAATCTGCCACTATGCATGGCGTTTGTGGACTATGAGAAAGCCTTCGATTCGATCGAAACCTGGGCAGTGCTGCAATCTCTGCAGCGGTGTTATATTTATTTATTTATTTATTTCACAAATTACAATTGTCATTACAGGTTTCAACCCAATTCAACAATGTAGTTACACAAAAGACAGATAACTAATCGTCACCTTCTCGAATTCTGCCAATGAGCAAGTAAAAATATCAAGCCGTAGCGAGATGGTGTTGAGTATTCGTGCTACTCGAACAATGGGTGCAAATTTTAAAATGTTTGTACGGGCTACCGGTACTTCAAACAGCTTCCTCCTCGGCCCCTGCCGCAGCTTGGTGTTAGGAATGAGCAGCCCCAACGATTCTAATATTTGTGGGTTATTTAGTTTGCCACGGAACACAAGAAATATATATTTTACTAAAGCAAAGTTTCGTCTAACCTCCAACTTATAGTAACCAACCATTCCTATTACAAAAAGAGTTGGATACATAAGTGGATAAAAGGGGTAGACTCCATACTGCTTTAAATATAGGTACCGGGTAAATTTATTCTGCATTTTCTCAACCATGAGAGAATACTTAGATTCATGTGGATTCCATATGATAGCACTAGTTTCCAAACTGCTCCTAACTAATGTGTTGTACAGTGACTTCACCACTATAACGTTATTAAAATCCCGGGATTCCCGTATTACAAATCCTAGAATTTTAAAAGCTTTCTTGCACAACTGTACGATATGAGCACGAAACGATAATTCCTGAGAGAATAATACGCCAAGATCAAGAACCGTTTTAAACCGTGGTATGACACCCCCTTCCATTCGATATACGTTATGTCGTGGCACAACTGCCCGTGTGAAAGACATCACGTTGCACTTGGACACATTGAAGAGAAGCCTGTTTTCAACTCTCCACTCTACCACACGATCAATATCACGCTGTAGTCGTTCGCAATCCGACACATTGGTAATCCGCAAAAACAATTTCAGGTCGTCCGCAAAAAGTAGGCAACCCGCGTCTTTGATAACTTCAGGGAGATCATTTATCATAATAATAAATTCCAACGGACCCAAATTACTCCCCTGACTAACTCCTGTAAGAGTACTATACGAGTTTGAGGTATAGCCAGCGTATTCCACAATTTGCTTCCTATTTCCTAAATAACTGGAAAAAAACTGTAATAGGTCTGGAGTGAAACCTGCCATCGCGAATTTGCTTAACAGAACGTCGTTGTCTACGCTATCGAAAGCTTTTCTGAAGTCGAAGTACGCGACATCCAGCTGGGCACCTGCCTCAGAGTCAAGCACTGATGTGGCATGATTCATAAAGCACATCAAGTTGGAATTTGTGCTGCGACCCGTTCGAAAGCCATGCTGTGCATCGTTGAGTTGCGTACTCACCTGCGAATAAATGCAAGAACACAACGCGGACTAAAAGACTTTCACGAATGCTGACAATACAGCCACAGGTCTGTATCCACTGATTTCTGAGCCAGGAGCCCCCTTAGGCACAGGAGTAACCCTGGTTAACTTCCAACCATCTGGATACAATCGTTCTCTCAAACAGACATTGAACAAATGACAGAGAGGACGACCCCATCTGGACCGACTGATCGCTTGGGCTTGAGGCGCCTTAGGGCAGCGTGTACCTCACTCAGGGATAACTGACCCACGTGTACACGCGCTCCACGCTCAGGTGCCGCCTGCGCTGCTGCAGTCGGATCTAACCGTGGTACGACATCCCCGTATACCGAATGGAAATAATCCGCGAATGCCTGTGCGCACTCATTTTCTGGTAGCGGCCTATCGTTCTTAACGATTCGAGTTTTGCTACGTTTCGACCTCTTATTACCGAGAAAACCCCAAAAAGATCTTGGTTGTTCCACAAATTGTAACTCAATGCGATTTTGATAATTACAGTACGCTGTATTAATTTTATCCTTAACTAGTGATCTGTAGTAAGTAAACTTTTTATAATGACTTCTCGAACCAGAAATCTTATACGATTTGTGCCAGAAAGCCTTTTGCTTAATATCACTAATGATATCAGCTGTATACCATTCTGGATATTGATACCAGTTACTCCCGGTAGTCTTTATATATTTCCTCGGAGTGCTCTCATCTAAAATCCTATAAAATATCTCGTAAAAAGTACCGTATGCGTCATCAACGCTACTCATTTCATACAATGTGTTCCAGTCAACATTTGCTAGCGAAGTATACAAAGAATGAAAATTCGCTTTAGTAAAGTTCCACCGGGGGTAGTCGGAAGTGGATGGCTGCTGTGTGGGACAAACCGGGTTGGCAGGAACGCGCGCGTGGTTTATAGTAACTCGTAACGGTGGGTGCTGTGGGTCGATGCATGACAAGCACTCGTCAAGTTCCTCAAACACGATGATATCATCCTTGGGCATGGTAGTTAGGACAACATCAAGCATGCGATTATTACAATTATGAATGTTATAACATTGGCGAAATCCGCAGAAGGTGATAAAATACTCATAATAACATTGTACATCCATGTTAGCAGAATACATATTAAAATCTGCAACAAGAACAACTTTATCATAATTTATACACAGTTGCTCAAGTAGATGGAACATATACATATACTCCTGTTCAATAGCTTTAGGAGGGATATATGCAACACAACAGAAAAAAAGAAAATTGTATTCACGGTATACTGTAGCACACACGATTTCAAACGGATGGTTGTCCAGGTTAGCACTATTGGGCAACGCCACCCTACGCAACTCCAGAGAACAACGTGGCGTGGCGGCCAACAATACACCTTCTTTGCTTACGTCCATCAGCGCGATCGCATCGTAGTATTGTATATCCGTTTGGCGCAATTTCACCGTCGTATATCGATTCATTTATTCCACTTTCCGTAATAGCTATTAAGTCAACCGAAGATATAGAATATTTTTGTAAAGTGTCTTTAACTTCGTACGTAATCCTCTTACATTTTGATAGTAGAGCTCCAGTGGACATTTAGCTCTCCTGTTGTGTGATAGATCTACGAGGGTTCCGAAACCAACGCCATTCATTAAAACATGTATTTAGTGGCCACACTTCCACTTTAGCGATTCTCTCATACTGACTTTCAGGAACACCAATTTTAAAAGACGAATAATCTCGCTCTATTCTATGGGTTATTTTATCAACACTAATAAAACTCTGATTTATTCCACAAATACCTTTAACATGTTCGACTATTGTTTCTTTTGAAGTGTTAGGATTCAACGACCAAACATGCAAATATTTTTTCTTTTCTATGGCCTGTAGGCTGGTTATCTGGCTATTACCTCCTCTCATTACTGCTGCACGGATGGTTTTCATACCCTTCTTTCTATTAGTAACTGTATGCCATTCAGTCTGTTTAGCTTCTGTGTGTTCTTCTACCTGTGTATTTTTGAGACTATCTAATTGTGGTACTGGATTTTCCAACGTTTTCTTCCCGTTTATCTCATTCCCGCGACTGCTTAACTTCAAACCAGTCTGAGCTGTACTGCCCTGTAAAACATCTGATTGGCCAGAAGATACTTCATGAGGAATTTCCTCATCATTTTCTTTTGGAGCAAAGTTCTGGTTTATATTTTCTATAGGCTGTTCAGTTAATTTATTTTGTAACTTCTCCAACTTATCTTCTTCATGTGACAGTTTAGTAATAAGGGTTTTATTTTCGTTGCATAATTTAATGACAATTTCTTTTAAATTCTTTATTTCCTGCTCTAGGTTATTAAATATTCCTACTACCATTGACTGCATTGAACGTTCAACTATCACAGTAACTTCCTGTCTTATGATATTTTTTATACTCTCCTCTGTCAGTCCAATCCAGTTACTTTTGTTTATATTCACTAACTCCCGTTCATCCATCTCTTCCTCTTCACCATTGTTAAGCTGCATTCCTGTCGGTTGACGCTTCTTTCTTATGGTGATACCGTCCAAGGGCATGTTCTTGTTGTCAGCAACCTCACCAACAGCTGATTCCATCAATTGTCGGACAGGAGTATTTATACTATAAGCCTTTGGTTGTTTGCAGCGACAAGCAGGGCACTTCCATTGCGACTTGATATCAGCCGTCATTAAGCTAAAGCGACTTTCGGCTGTATTAGCACAAAGCAAATCATAACATAGCTTACAAGTTGCACATGCCAGGTAAAATCTCTCTGGGAGTGACTTTCCACATCCCGCACAAGAACTCATACTTACAGACATATTCAAATTCAAGTTATGTCAAATGCTCATGTCATGCCCATCCCAATATCCGTTGGGAGCTCTGTTCTCGAAGTTGTTTACGAGTATGTCTACCTGGGACATACTGTCCAGTTAGGTAGCTGGTAGGTACTTCGAGTAAGAGGTCAATCGTCGAATCCGACTCGGCTGGGCAGCGTTTGAGAAACTTCGCAACGTCTTTTCGTCAACAATACCAGTCAATAATGGCCTCAAGACGAAAGTCTTTAACCAGTGTATGTTATCAGTGATGATATATGAAAAAGAGACGTGGTCACTCACAATGGGCCTCATAAGAAAGCTCAAGGTCACTTAGCGAGCTATAGAGAGCTATGCTTGGTATTTTTCGACGAGATCGAATCAGAAATGAGGAGATCCGTAGAAGAACTAAAGTTGTCGACATAGCTGAAAGGATTAGTAATCTGAAGTGGCAATGGGCGGGACACATTGCTCGTAGAAATGATGGCCGTTGGGGCACAAAGGTTCTCGCATGGAGACCGCGCACCGGAAAACGCAGCGTGGGACGAACTCCAACGAGGTGGACAGACGACCTGGTGAAGGTCGCTGGGAGTCGTTGGATGAGAGCGGCATGCGACCGCTCGTTGTGGAAATCTAAAGGCCTTTGTTCAGCAGTGGACATCCTGTGGCTGATATGATGAATGGCTAGATTTTTATAGGTTGGGTTTCGTTAGCGTAGAAACATTACTTGAGGTATTTTTCTAGAGTTACAACAATGTATAGTTAGACTTTCAAATAATTGAATAATTAACGTGAATACTATTTCATATTCTAGATTCAAAATCATCATAATTCTTATTCTATTTATTATAAATGAGATAACTTTTGAATATACAATTAGGTGAACTTTATTCATTAATATTTTGCAAAGTATATTAAAGTTATTTTGTTGTTTTATAATTAATTAGTATCTTATTTTAATGCTGTGTTATCTTCAGTTTTCTCACTGGGCAAAACGATAGAATATATAAAGAAAGCAAACTATTTATTAGAACCTAAGATGTTTTGTAAAATGTCTTTTATTAGAACACACAAAATTACATAAACTACAACAAGATAATTTCGTGCACACAGACCATCAGTACTTATAAGATATCAATACTATGATAACATCGAAGAGTCAAAACTGTACGTTGAATATTTTATGAAAAAATCACTGCCACGTGCTCGAGGAACGCGACTGATGCCAAAACGGTATTTTTTTTTATTTCTGTTTGTCTGTTTCTATGTTTTGATGAGAACGCTAAAACTGCAGTATAGAATTAGTTTAAATTTGGTAAAAATTTCCGTTACTGTCCTAGGATGTATCTAGAATACAAATCATAATGCTTTTGTACATGGAGGTCAGTAGTATGACAATATGTCATATCGTTTTGGGGGGATTTGCCAGTACTCACCATGTTTGGCAGGCGGATTGGTGAGTGTAAAATGGCTGCTGTTTAATAGGAGGGACACTGCTGCCCATCCCTCTGGCTCTACCCCTGAAATCCACGGGAGGAGGCGGAGTTGTGCTATATTTTTAATATTTTTAATAATTTTTAAATTGGTTGGTCCCATGAAGAAAGTTCTTCCAAAAACCTCCATAGATACCCGCTTATTAGAAATATAACACAACTATATACTAAGCGAAGACACTGTATAAGAGGAAATTCTTCGCTCTACCAAGCTTTAGATGTATGTAGCGTTTATGAGAAACGAAGTACCTCTCTCGGAGCCGCGCGCTTCGATCAATGTGGCGTAAATTAAATTGAACGTTATTCGTATATGTATAATGGAATACAAGGATGTGTTGCATGTTACCCGGTTTCATCTTGAGATTTAAATATTTAATGTATTTAAGTGTGTTAAAAGCTTATCTATATTTGTTAAATTATTAAACACTTATGTGGAATTCTACTGCTAAATATTCATGTATACACATCACTCAGTGATTACATATCGGACTGAGACATGGACTCACTATGAGCCTTATAAGAAAGCTCGAGATCACTCAGCGAGTTATGGAGAGAGCTATGCTTGGTATTTCTCTACAAGGTAGATATGAGGAGGTCCGTAGAAGAACTAAAAATACCGCTGAAAGGATGAATAAACTGAAAAGTAATGGGCCACATTGCTCATAGAACTAATGAGCGTTGAGGGTAAAAAGGTTCTCGAATGGAGACCACGCATCGGAAAGCGCAGCGTGGGACGACGTTCAACGAGGTGGACAGACGACCAGGGGTGCAATTCTCTAAGCTCAAACATCCATACATCCTTGAATACAGATTTGAAATAATGACGATAACCCAATTTGGTAATCGCTAAGACTGGTCTTCATGGCTTACTTTATGCAACGTGTCCGTGAATAGCTTCAATCAAGTCTTAGCTAATACCGAATTGGTTTTACACCGTTATTTCGATTCTGTATTCAAGGATGTATGGATGTTTGAGCTTAATGAATTGCACCCCTGGTCGCTGGGAGTCGTTGGATGTGACCGCTCGTTGTGGAAATTTATACGGGAGGCTTTGGTTCGGCAGTGGACGTCTTTTGGCTGATAAGATACTGTAATACCGATCATACTCTTTGATATGAGATACTGACCATTTAGAAAATAAATACATCTTTTTTTATTTGTATTTGGAAATGACTTTGGCAATTTAAGACAGTTCGGCTGGGACAGAGAGTTTGTCGGGAAGACTTGTAATAATTATGTTAGAAGTGAATACATGAAGAGTAATAAAATATGTTAAGCAGTTCAACGGTGTTTATAAATTGATATCCTGGTATTTAGTCTCCGTCTGAACACCCTCGTGTTCTACAATATACATCAATCTGTAAACATCCGCTGCTGAAGATGGGTATCCCAATGATCACTACAATGAGCTGTCATATTGCTTGACAGACGGATTGACGATCGCAGTATGTTGGTACTGCACACGGAGGATGCTGCTGCTCATCTTCTTGAAATCAACCCTAAGCCTTTTACGACACCCGAACAATGGAGACCAGATTCAATAGGAGACCATTCCTGTATACCTCTTTTAAGTAGTTATTGTTATCACCCTTTTTGCCCTGCTATTTATTTAAAGTAGTAACCCATATTGTTGGCGAATTTTTGCATCACCGTTCCAGCCCGTAACCATTTACGTGACTAGCCTTAATAACGAGCGCTCTTGAACCCCAGTCATATTTTTTTTACAAAAGGTTGGTTCTGGAATCTGGTGCTTGTTTACATTTATGTGTACCAGTGACTGTTGGCTTACGTGTGCATGTGTACTTGTGCTATTGTAAGACATTGTTTTTAAGAGTTTCAGTTTGATTGTAAGTTAGTTCCATAAGCTCTCACATCCGTGTGGCGTCCGTGTCCGTGTATTGTCTGGATTAAGAATATCAACACTCCAACTTCTTCCGTGGATGTGCTAATAGGCGACTAAAGGAAGTGTCCCTTCTAGTCTAGTGGATTAGTCCTTCTAGTTCTAGAGGTTTTAGGTTAGGTTTAGAGAAACCAGAGGAATGGTAGCAGTAGCCATACTGCGCTCACCAACCCGACTGTCAAGCGTGGTGAGTACGGGCAAATCCCCCCCGAAATGTCGACACAATTTTAGAAATCTATGGTGAGGTCTTTATTCAGCAGTGGACGTCCTTTTACTGATATGATACTGTAATACCAATCATACTCTTTGGTATGAGATAGTGACCATTTAGAAAATAAACATATATTTTTTATTTGTATTCGGAAATGACTTTGATAATTTAAGAGACTTCGGCTGGGACAGCGGGAGGATTTGTATTAATTATGTTAGAAGTGAACACACGAAGAGTAATAAAATAGAATCTAAATATGAAGATACTTTTTTTTATTACTAGTTGATTACTAGTTTCATAAAGTAGACGAAGTAGAAATAGTAATGAAACTTGGATGCAAACTGCAGCCACTTGAAATGAAATATTAAGTCGTAAGCCGACGCCAACATGTTTTAGAAAATGAGTTAGTAACATTGTCCACCCGAGAGTGTCGTAAACAGTGACTTGGAGATTATGTCGAGAGGATAGAATAGAATAGAGTATAACTTTATTGTACACCAAAATGCTATAAAGGATTATTTACAATAGCGTGGCACAATGGGCGGTCTTATCGCTAAAAGCGATCTTTTACAGACAACCTTTGGATGGATTTAAAAGTAGGGAAATAAAGAAATTCAGGTAGTCTGTGGTGTACCGATATCGATATCTGTATATTGATATCGGTACTAAAATGTTTTCAAGAAATACAATTTTTATTTAAATTTCCACAGTACAATTTTCTTATCTTAAAATTTTGTACTACTGTAAATCCCTAAGATTTTGCTGAACATAAATTGTGTTTTTTTGGTAGGTATTGCCCAAGCTCTCACCCCCTGCAGTATTTTGTGCTATTTACTGGACATCCTGTATATACAAGGATAGTAAACAGCATCCTCCCGCGGAATGAATTTATGATTATAAGCTCTACATAACTTTACTAATTAAACGGTTGGTGCAGTAGCTGACACAGTCAGCTGCTGCGCTCCGGGTCGCGAGTTCGTTTTCCACACGGAACAAATATTTGTATGATGTGCAGGTAGTTGTTCCGGGTCTGGGCGTATTGTGTGTGGAATTTATGTCTGTAAACGCACCCACGACACAGGAGAAACCGTAGAGAGGAGCAAAAAAAAAAATTACTAGTTTAATTTCACGGAATGGGGTCGAGCAGGATTACTTAATAGTACTTCTTTTGATCAAAGGAAGAGAATAAATACAATTAATAAAGCTTTGATTAAAGAACATAATTAAATTTAAATGAGATACATTTTTATACTGGTTTAGTCCGAAAGGGACATTTACATTACCAAGAATTTGCAGTCAAATAATCCTTTGCCGTAAGTACTAGGTCTGTGAACCCAGTGCCGGCTATGTTGGCAGAGTACAAAAACTGGAATGCAGTGGTCTCCTTCTGTGAGAGCGTCATGCTCCAGAACGAGACCGCAGAGCGGGATCGGGAGAGGACCGATCTCGCTCGAAGCAGGAAGAGACGGCGCCGGGGTAACAACCGACCTGGCGCCTCATTCCCATACGCCTGAAACCCCCTGCCGTAGCTACAAGGCGGGGGACCTCTGGGTTCGCAGGCGCGTAGATTGGGATATCTGCGTGCTCACACCAAGCGACCCAAGAGAAGACGGTAGCACGCATGTGGTCACGCGCTGCCGTGGGACGCTTTGGGGATCCTTTACAATCCCCACGGGGGGGTGATCGCTTTACAGTCACCCTCTCCGAGATGTGCCTATAGGCGTGGCACCAGTGGGCGGCTCCAGTGTGATCATACGAGGACCTGGAGCCTCCCTTAGGTGCCGATGATGACCGTCACCACTTGTGAACCCAAACATGACGTTAAATGTAAGAAGACACAGCTGATAATAGGATTGTATGAGAGTATTTTTCATGAAAGTTTGAACAGCTATAATTCTGTAACTATTGACTTTTTGGGGAAAGTTGAACAACAAAAGTTATTCATTACCACCCATAATATTACACCGTTTCGGCTTATACACCATTTCGGCTTAGAACACCATTTCCAACTAACCCGGTATAGTTAGAAAAATATAAAAATGTTTATTTTCATACTTATAAACGAATTAAATACTTATACGAGGGCGGCACTGAAAATTTCGGGAATCAAGGAAGTGACACAACATTACTATTTAAAAATGTATTTATTGCTTTTCGAAGTATTCTCCGCGAAACTTGACACATTTTTCCATACGATGGAACCAATCATTGAAGCAACCATTCCATTCAGAAGTTGGGGTCTCCAAAATGGCCGTTTTGTAGGCGTCCACAGCTTCTTTAGGTGATGAAAATCTCTGTCCACGCAATTTATTCTTTATTTTAGGGAAAGTACTGAAATCATTAGGGCTTAGGTCGGGGCTGTATGGCGGATGGTCTAATAATTCTATGTTTTCTTGCTCTAAAAACTCTTTTGTTCTGTGCGCGGTGTGAGAACTCGCATTGTCGTGATGGAGGATGATGCGGCGGTTGCAGTTCTCTCTACGGAGTTCAGAAACGACCTGTGGCAAACAAATGCTAGCATACCATTCTGCATTAACCGTTCTTTGCCCCTCAAGAGGAATAGTCGTAACATGGCCGGTTTTGGAGACAAACGTGGCCACTATTTTTTTTGCAACACTCCGTGAACGAACAATTTTTGTTGGCTTTAACTCATTTTCGAACACCCAAACTCGTGACTGGTTTTTTGTTTCGGGTTCGTACGCATATATCCAGGATTCGTCACCTGATACAATGTTGTATACAGCATTTGAGGATCCTGCGTGGAATCTTTCGAGAGTTCTGACGCACCAAGTAACGCGAGCCGCTTTTTGCTCTTCACATAGCAAATGCGGTATCCATCGGGAAAACAACTTTTTTACATGTTAGATAATTGAGAAGATTATTTGTATTTGACTCATGCCAATGTCTAAAGTTGCCTGAATTTCGCGGTATGTCACGTGTCGATCTTCCTCAATCAGCTTACGCACAGCATCAACGTTTTCTTGGGTGACTGCAGTTTTTGGACGACCTTGACGAGGATCATCACTGAGCTTGACACGTCCACGTTGAAATTCAGCAAACCAGCGATAAATTGTGTTTTTGGATGGGGCTTCATCACCAAATGCAGAAATCATCCGGTCAACACACTGTTTTTGTGTTAAACCACTTCGAAAGTCATAATAAATCATCGCTCTTGAATTTTCTCGAGTCAATTCCATTTTCTCAACGACTAAACAAGTTTGACAAAACCTTGTGACAAGACCGTGAATCTTTTTTAAAATAAATAAATGGTATTCGATTTGTAAAACCAAGGACTTTTCAATTAAAAAGATTTTAATATGACAGGAACAGCGGAAATATTCCACTCCCGATACTTTTAGTGCAGCCTATGTATTTAATATCAATTATTAGTCAGTAAAAAGCCGTGTGGTGCCGCCTCAGAATACCACCACCCCATCTCCTCCCTGTGTCCCAACATTTTGACGGCACAATAGGTGCAGTGGCTGATACAGTCGGCTGCTGCACACTGGGTCGTGGGTTCGATTCCCGCACGGAACAAATATTTCTACGATCTGCAGGTAGTTGTTACGGGTCTGGGTGTATTGTGTGTGGAATTTTTGTTTGTAAACGCACCCACGACACAGGAGAAATCTTAGTGTAGATCAACGTTTAAAAAAGAAAAATACTATCCCACCGCTGGGCACAAGCCTCTCATCACAATGAGAAAGGTTAAGCTTTAATCCAATACGCTGGGCTAGTGCAGGTTGGCGGACTACACACACTATTGAGAACATTTTGGAGCCCTTTCAGGTGTGCAGGTTTCCTCGCGATGTTTTCCTTCACCGTTAACACAAGTGATTATCAAATTCTGATCCGCACATGAATCCGTATAGTAAGAGGTGCGGGCCGGGATTGATCTCAGACCCTCCTGTATAGAAGGCACACTTTCACCTACTAGGCTAATATAATGGCATCATCAATTCATTTCATCAATAGTATTTGTACGGCCACCGAGAACAATGCTCCACGAGGCACCGTGGTGTCCCAATGTGTAGAAACTACATAATTACCCATTCAAGGCATCGATGGGGTTGCAGATCAATTAATCTTTGTCGTAGCCATTTCATCACGACCGATCATAATTAATAGAATATTAAATTCCAAGATCTTAAGAGATCGCTTTTAAGTTTCCAAAAACTTTTACAAAGGGACTAAGTTTAAAAATAGATTCTATTCTGCCCTTGCTTGTTCAGATCATGAAGCTCTTAACAATTTAATGTTTAATAGAATGCGGGTTTAAACTGCGTCTCAATCTAATTAATAAAATAACGCCCCAGGCCTTTTCATTTTACTTAACTCAGAACCTAAATATTTACATACAATACTACAGAATTACAGTCCTTTTTTGAAGAGTTAGGTTTTTCTAGTACTTCGTCTAATCACCTTGTGGAGAGGTGTGAAAGATAACTGGACTCTTTGTGGCTAATACCACTTGGTCAACTTTGATGTCGAAGGGCTCCGCGATCTCGAGAATGAACGCTCTATAGTCAGTCACCAGTGTCACGCCAATAAGCATATTGGAGGAGGTGACTGTAAACGGGTCAGGCTATGTGGACCTTTTTTTATTGGGCCCAGTGGAAATTCTTCATGAACTTCCTCCACCCCGGGGAAGGGACAAAGGGCATGCCGGACTCCTACTGGCTAAAACCACTGAGATGGTCATCTTCTACGATAACACTAGAGCCGCTCACTGGTGCCACGCCTAAAAGCAGATCTCGAACCTATCGAACTACCAATCTAGACTAATTATCAGATAACAAAAAAATGTATTTTTGTACTTTATGTACTTCCTCCACCCCGGATAAGGGCGTAGGGTACCCGGACGCCTATCAGCTAAAACCACCGGAGGGATCATCTCCTGCACCGAAGGGAGGCTCCATGTCATCGCCAACAATCAAACTGAAGCCGCCCATTGGTGCCACGCCCTTAGAAAGAGGATGATTGTAAAGCAATCAAGCTTTTTTGAATAGAGGAGGCGATTATATATTCATACAGTCTCCTCCTCCCCAAGGTTTCCGCAACGGCCACTATTACGGTCACCATGCCGGAGGGCTGGAGGAGGGAGGACCTGACAGTCGGTTGGGTGACGTTATGGTCAAACATAAAGCTCCTTTACCTTGGCATTGGTACCGACGCAATTCAATCTCAGCTTAAACTTGGATAGGACCAACAGTCATGATGATGTATGATGCTAAATATAACATACCAATATATTTCTTTCCTTCTTTCTCCCTTTCAACCTAACACAATGTTTTCGAACCAGTTTACAGACAGACAGAGTCGCTTACAATCATCATCATCCATTTATAAATCCACTGCTGAACAGAGGCCTCCCCCATAGATTCCCACAATTGTGTTATCATTTTGAGGGGAATATTTTAATTTAATTTTCCGTGTGGTGTCTGGATTAAGAATATAGTACCACTCCATCTCCTCCCATCTCCCCAATTTACCATTACCTACTCACCACGCTAAGCAGGCGGGTTGGTGAGCGCAGTATGGCTACCGGTCCACAGAAGGTCGTTGCAACCCTTCCTTTTGCTCAAGAGTCCCTTAGTCACCTTTTACGACATCCACGAGAGGAGATTGAGTGGTGCGTTTCTTAATCCGGACACCACACGAAATACTAATAATGATTAACCAACTAAAATGATCTACCTATCATATCAGCCACAGGACGTCCACTGCTGAACAAAGGCCTCCCCCTTAGATTTCCATAACGAGCGGTTAGATGCCGCCCTCATCCAATAATTCTCAGTAACCTCCACCAGGTCGTCTGTCCATCTCGTTTGAGGTCGTCAAACGCTGTGTTTTCCGCTATGCGATCTCCATTCGAGAATCTTTTTGCCCCAATGGCCATCAGTTCCAAAAGTAATATGCCCCGCCCATTACCACTTCATATTACTAATCCTTAATCTACCTATAACAACACAATATTTCCAAAAGTTTACAGACAGACAAAGTCGCCATTTACAATGTATGCAAATTATACCCAAGCATTCCTACATAAAATATTAATATGAGATTATTGTATCCTATTTTGCCTTGATAAACCAGCTGAAAGGGATTTCCATCCCTCCGTTATTTATTCAGGAATCACTATTCTGTAGGGAATTTTCATATGGAACATATTTTAATAATTAAACATATTGATGTTATCGTAAAAGGACAGAAAGTATGTATGTTTGCACTTAAATAGTATCAGATACAAAACAATACTGCTAATTAGTAATGTCTTAGGTTTTCGCGATTATTACTCATAATAAAACACTTTTAAACGGATTATATCGCGTATATTATAGATTTTTGTTTTTCCTGACGTTTCGAATGCTTTGCAGCATTCGTGGTCGCAGGATGACTAAGGTGACAGGCGTCGTTACAGATTTTAAAAAGTTATTTTATTTTATCTACCGTACAATATTAATCAAAAAACTATTTTTTACCAAGAAC
Organism: Diloba caeruleocephala; assembly: GCA_947459985.1. Classification (NCBI taxonomy): domain Eukaryota; kingdom Metazoa; phylum Arthropoda; class Insecta; order Lepidoptera; family Noctuidae; genus Diloba; species Diloba caeruleocephala. Next base: position 3,440,907 of record OX381627.1, on the reverse strand, counting down.
TATTTCCAAATGTTATTCCTTATTTGAACTCCGTATAGCTCCGGTCACGAATAGCTAGCCCCATCTCGGGGGTCGCGAGCGCGCTTATTGGGAAATTTGCGTGCTCATACCGAGCGACCCCCGGGAAGACAGCGGTGTGTATGTGGTCACGTACCGCCGTGTGCGCAGTACAGCGCATAGTGAGGCTTCGGGGGAATCCTTTACAATTCCCCTGAGAAGTGCCTGGGAGGGTGGCCTCATTACAGTCGCCCTCCCTCCGCTAGAGGAGATGACCGCTTTACAGTCATCCCCTCCGAGATATGCCTAAAGGCGTGGCACCAATGGGTGGCTCTAGATGGAGATCTTTCAAGTTGCTAGAGCCTCCCTACGGTGCCGAAGATGACCACTCCAGTGGTTTTAGAGTCCGGCATGCCCCTGCGCCCTTTCCCGGGGCGAAGGAAGTACATGATGTATTTCCAATGGATCAGAAAAAAAACAAAATGTAGCCACATCTCATCCCGTGGGTGTCGTAGAAGATGACTAAGGCAGTTTGGAATCCTGAACGCACTATTAAGCACTTTGGGTACTCCGCATATGGGTAAACCACCAACACTAGCATACGCAAGGAAGGTTGATGTCAAGCAGGCGACCAACTGTAAACCCTTTTGCTAAAACCTTTGCAATAAGACGTACATATTGCGCTGACCCCAAGAAATTAGTGTTATTAGGGACCAGGGCAGGAAGAAGAATATAAGGACTCCCAATTAGCCCTGGGTTAGTCCTATCCCATTAGAATTTCTTAAAATGCCCCATTTTTGGGTAACGAAAACATGAAGAAAAACCTACCATTTCCTGAGCATACTCGGGGTAAGGCTACATACACAGAGGGCATTTAACGATCGTGTATAAACAGTGAAAGACATGAGAATGCAATATTTTAGCAATATAAGCACTAAGTGCATTGGCGCCGCTTCGAACGTGGGGTAAAATGTTAGAGTTAAAAGTACACTATTATAGTAACACCGCCTATATTCTGAAAGCTAATGTAGAGGTATGTTTTACCTTTATGTTACCTTTAAGACGACATACTATGTATACGTCTGCTCGGTATTCGGACTACTAGATATATCTCTTCCCGTGGATATCTGAACGGGCGACTAAGGGACTCTTAACCAGATGGATGGTCAGCAGCGTCCCTTCTATGAAACAGCAGAGTCTCATAAAGCTGTCTGCCAAGGGTGGTCATCATATCGGCCATACAACGTCCACTACTGAACAAAGGCCTCCCCCAAAGATTTCCACAAGTGTATCATCATATTGGGGGGAATTTGGCAGTACTCACCACGCTTGGCAGGTGGGTTGGTAAGCGCAGAATGTTTCATAGAAGAGACGCAGCTGCCCATCCCTCTGGTTTAGTCCCTTAGTCGCCTTTTACGACATCCACGGGAGGAGGTGGAGTGGTGCTATATTCTTAATCCGGACACCACACGGAACCCAAGCGTGGTGAGTACTGGCAAATTCCCCTTGAAATGGAGACACAATTGTGAAGATCTATGAGAGGCCTTCGTCCAGCAGTGGACGTCTTCTGGCTCATATGATATGATTGATTACTACACCATTATACTGATACACCCACCGTTTCTCAAATGACTGTCTTAGGTACCTCTGCGTAACTCTTCAGGGAATACGAGCATAATATAAATTATATTATATTAACTACCAGCCATCGCTTCTATCAGTAGTCTAGAGACATCCCACGCCCATACACATCCGCTGCGCCATGACGCTTTCATCATTTCGACGGAATGAAGTCCACTGCTGGACACAGGCCTCCCCCAAAGATCACCACAACGACCGATATGGATGTGTTGTGTGCTCATTGGGGGGTCTTGCAATAATCGCCACACTTGGCAGACGGGTTGGCGATCGCAGTTGAGTTGTTAATGTACTCGAAGGACGCTGCTGCCCATCCTCCGGTTAATCCCTTAGTCGACTTTTGCGACACCCACGGGATGAAATGGGGTGGTGGCATTCTGAGCCGGCACCACACGGCAAATAGGCATGACGCTTTAAATCATACTAATATTATAAATGTGAATGTAAGTTTGTTTGTTATGCTTTCACGCGAACGCTACTTAACCGATCATCATGAAACTTTGTACACACATTCTTGGAGGTATTAGAAGTAACATATGATACTTTGTATTGAAAAAAACAATATTTTTGCGAAAGATAAAAACAATGCGAGCGAAGCCGCGGGTAAAAGCTAGTATCTTATAACCTTTGAAACTAGATATTAATTTTAATGAAATGGTGTGATATGAAAACTTTAATTTTAAAAGCAATGCGCTACCCTGTTTCAAGCTACGATGTCTTTTTTTATTTCGCGGTGGAAATACATATTACTTCAAATACATATATGTCTATAGCTATTATCACCATTACTACCTGTGCGAGGATCGAGGCTAGCCACGTACTGATATCATGAGTATCATATCTGCGTACACGCGTACAACGCAATGCTACCTATGTTATGTTTTAATAATATTGGCTTATGTAATAAAAAAATTGTGTACTATATGGTATTGTGTTGTTTAATAAAAGTATTTACCTCCTTCTTATTAATATGCTGCGGTGTGGTGAATGTGCGAGCGAATACTAAAATCTGTGTAGAAAGATCATAGTGGTATTTGCTGGTAAGAGTCAGGCACATCTCTCCACCTTTTCTAAACTTATTTATAGACGCGCTGAAGTAATGTCCCCTTTTTTCTTTTTTTTATTGATATCCAATGGAAGTTCTACATGGAATTTCCTTCACCCCGGGCAAGGGCGAAGGGGTATGCCGGACTCCTACCGGCTAAAACCACTTGAGCGGTCATCTTCGGCACCGAAGGGGGGCTCCAGGTCCTCGTAAGATCACACTAGAGCCGCCCATTGATGCCACACCTTTAGGCACATCACGGAGGGGACGACTGTAAAGCAGTCACCCCCTCTAGCGGAGGGAAAGCGACTGTAAAAAGGTCACCCCCTAGGCACTTCTCGGGGAGGATTGTAAAGGATCCCCCCAAGCTTCGCTTTGCGCTGTGCTGCGCACACAGCGGCACGTGACCACGTGCGCGCCAACATCTTCCCGGGAGTCGCTCGGTGTGAGCACGAAGACTAAAATGTCCCCTACGAGATAAAACTTTTGATTAAGCAAAAAAGTTTAATTAAAAAAAATTATAGTTCTTTGTTCATCGTTAGGGCAGCCGATTTATTCCCGTACATATTTACAGCATACTTTGTGGAAACTCGGTAGTTAGTACGCTAATAGATACGAATGGTCGCATATTGAACATAGTAACACAGTTTAGGTACTGTTTTCAATCTATGGTAGAACCCAGTAAAGTAAATGTTTATGAATTGATAATGATCTATTGTGCCGTGTGGTGCCGGCTCAGAATACCACCACCCCATCTCCTCCCGTGGGTGTCGTAAAAGTCGACTATGTGATCAGCCGGAGGATGGGCAGCAGCGTCCTTCGAGTACATTAACAACTCAACTGCGATCGCCAACCCGTCTGCCAAGCGTGACGATTATGGCAAAACCCCCCAATGAGCACACAACACACCCATATCGGTCGTTGTGGTGATCTTTGGGGAGGCCTGTGTCCAGCAGTGGACTTCATTCGGCCGAAATGATGATGCAGATAGTACTTTCAGGTTTGCGTGTTTGTGCATGTAAAATTTACGTCTGTAAACTGTACCCATGCTACAGGAGAATAAAAAGGTTTGGTTAGTGGCTAATCTTGAGATGGCTAAACTTGGCTTGAACGACTACCGTCTAATGACAACAACCCGGATGGACCATGTTTTTTTTTGTTTTCTTCTTTAAAAAACGTTAACTAGGACTTCTCCTGTGTCGTGAGTGCGTTTACAGACATGAATTCCACACACAATACACCCAGACCCGGAACAACTACCTGCAGATCGTACAAATATTTGTTCCGTGCGGGAATCGATCCCACGACCCGGAGCGCAGCAGTCGACTGTATCAGCCACTACACCAACCGTGCTGACTTAAACGCTCTCCGAAGCACGGAGACGCTTAATTCAAATATGTTGCGATCACCCATCCAAAAACGGACCGTGCCGAGCGTTGCTTAACCTCACCGTTCGTGTGCCTACCAATAAGTGCAACTGGCTATGAGTGTGTCTCATAGCTAGCATACGGTCGACAAAGTAGTTAAGTCAATCGTAAGTCTAAAACAGGCTCTGCAGTTTGGCGACCGGTCCTGTCGTTTGCGACTGTATTAGCGAAGTTATTGCCTATTTCCTTTCCGATAACACGTTCGCTTTCAGTTTGTGAGCGCTAAGTTTGAAAAGGGATGCATTGAACTTGCCTGTATCTGAATCTGAACATATTTAGACTTACGATGACTTCCTGATTTAATTTTAAACTCGTGAACGGGTGCCGTCTGTGCGGGTTAGCAAAATGTATGCTGCCACTAAAATTTTATGAAAACTTTGTTATTAATATTGCAATCAGACTTGTTTTGTGGACTTTTAAAGTTAGAGTAGAGTAGAGTAGAGTATACTTTATTGTACACTAAAAGAAAATACAAAGTAATTTTACATACATCATAAAAGTACAATTGGCGGTCTTATCACCAAGAGCGATTTCTTCCAGAAAGTTAAGACTCTTTTCTTCTACATTATCCTTACTCATTCATTTTGAAAACAATATAGTTTACATTAAAGTATGTTTCATTAATTTATTATATAACAATGGAGTTTCTTGCCTCTTCTTTTCCATAAGAAATCTACATCCTGGAACGCGGCAGTTATGTCTTGGCTATTCATGTTTTCGTAAATGATTTCTTAAGTCTGACTATTCATATATACCTGCAAATGGTTTTACATGAACAAGTATTTCAATCTTTTAGTCAAACAACTCAAATTATTTACTTATCCCATTAACTGTTACAAAGCCAGACATAATTAAAAATCTATTTTGTCTTGCGGCTGCCGGCAATAAACAGGTAACAGTTTTCTAAACTTATCGCCTGAATAAACTATGGCTAGGAAAACTTGTTATTTTTCTGATACAATCAAAAATCGACATAATTCGCCTAGTGAAGGGTTCCCCTGTCCAAAAAAACTATAATACTATCCACGACTAGTCTACGCTTCTCTTGACACGTCGAGACTTAAATAATTCTCTTAAGCCCAGTAATTTCACTAGCTACAGGGCCTTTATATCATTGCGGCCAAGTAAAGTCCACTGCTGGACACAGGCCTCCCTCAAAGATCACCACAACGACCGATATCGTTGTGTTGTGTGCTTTATTGAGGGGTTTTGCCATAATCGCCACGCTTGGCGGGTGGGTTGGCGATCGCAGTTGAGTTGTTAATGTATTCGAAGGACGCTGCTGCCCATCTTCCGGCTAATCTCTTAGTCGCCTTTTATGACACCCACGGGATGAGGTGGGTTGATGCTATTCGTAGCCAGCACCACACGGTATAACCTCTGGCCATTATAACCGAAACACAATCATGGTTAACTGTAGTTTAAACACTTGGCTTGGCACACCCGCCTAGCTAGACTCGGGTAATAAGAGGCCTAACACTAGTGAATCACAAATTGAATGAATTTAACAATAAATCGTCTTAAACCAGGTGGTTTATTCCGTGTGGTGTCCGGATTAAGAATATAGCACCACTCCATCTCCTCCCGTGGATGTTGTAAAAGGCGACTAAGGGAATCGAAACAAGAGGGATGGGCAGCAGTGTCCCTTCCGTGGAACACTAGTCATGTTGTGTTCACCAATCTGCCAGCGTGGTCAGTACTGGCAAATAGAATAGAATAGAATATTCTTTAATGTACACCATTTGGATCTTAAAAAGAAAACTTAAAATATTAATACAATGTACAATGGGCGGTATTATCGCTAAAAGCAATCTTTTCTAGACAACCTTAGGATGGACAAGAAAGTCACGAAAGATAATAAAAATACCACCCAAAAGGATGGCATAATTTTAGCAATCTATGGGGGCGGCCTTTCTTCAGCAGTGGACATCCTTTGGCTTATATGATCATGATGAACATTGAATGTATTAAAGAAAATTTGTTTCCTTGTAGACTACAATAGCTTAGTAGTTTTTGAACGGTAAAAAACTGTATTTTTATATTTCTTTTGTAACTGCATACCGTTATTACTTGAAGTTATAGTTTTTCTTATTAAATTATTTCAGGTCATCATTCATCATTTCGGCCGAATGAAGTCCACTGCTGGACACAGGCCTCCCCCAAAGATCACCACAACCACTGATATGGATGTGTTGTGGGATCATTGAGGGGTTTTGCCATAATCGCCACGCCTGGCAAGCGGGTTGGCGATCGCAGTTGAGTTGTTAATCTACTCGAAGGACGCTGCTGCCCATCCTCCGGCTAATCCCTTAGTCGACTTTTACGACACCCATGGGAGGAGATGGGGTGGTGGCATTCTGAGCCGGCACCACACGGCACTATTTCAGGTAGTTTAGTTAAAACGACTATACATAATACGAACAACAACATTTTATAAAAACATCTTACAATACGAAACTCTACATTCCCTACTTTTTATATAGCTTATAAGTTGTAAATTGGAGTTTACTACGGGAGAGACATAAGAACATACTGATGTCAACGCCTAAAAAAATGTTTCTTGATTTTATCGAGTTAGGCAATGTAACGATGCAACATAGAAAAAAAATGGTCATTTGAAGTAATCAAGTCTTGGTCCCCACGTTACAAGCTAGACCTAATAACACCACCAATATTCTGATCATAGCTAATATAATAATAGTTAATAGTAATTACCGTGCAAAAACGTTACAAGATTATCTTAGAAAAATTTAATAATCGTTATTTTTTGTCGATATTCGCCTCATCTCTAACGACTCTTGTAGATCTTTTATCTTGATCATTTTAGGGTGAAATAAATATATATATAGTGGACCCACAACGACAACAACCTTATCTGGGATTGGGTTGCGAGGTGACTTTAAAGAGGCTGCCCCCCGATCACACTTTTGATGGCACGGTTGGTGCAGTGGCTGATACAGTCGACTGCTGCGCTCCGGGTCGCGGGTTCGATCCCCGCACGGAACAAATATTTGTATGATCTGCAGGTAGTTGTTCCGGGTTTCGGTGTATATATATGACACAGGAGAAATCCTAGTGTGGGGCTACGTTTAAAAAAAAATTGAAGTGACACTTCCAGAGATTCTAATTGATCTCCTGACCTTTGTGCGACCTGCTCAGCCACACTATCCTCTAAAGAGGCGCGCGTTGAACACGATGCGCCACCATCTCGATCCTATCCCTGATCGACCGACCGACATATCCGCCACCTATTCTTCTACTTTACTGTGAATAAAATGTAATGTCATTACAATTCTTCTTCTTCTTCTCTTAGATTATACAGAAACTGTAGAGTATCCTTCCACAATTTCACCAATTTCATGTAATAAGGCAACGTTGTACGGTGTTTAGATTAATTAATCTTTCATCATTTCGGCCGAATGAAGTCCACTGCTGGACACAGGCCTCCCCCAAAGATCACCACAACCACCGATATGGATGTGTTGTGAGCACATTGGGGGGTTTTGCCATAATCGCCACGCTTGGCAGGCGGGTTGGCGATCGCAGTTGAGTTGTTAATGTACTCGAAGGACGCTGCTGCTCATCCTCCGGCTAATCCCTTAGTCGACTTTTACGACACCCATGGGAGGAAATGGGGTGGTGGCATTCTGAGCCGGCACCACACGGCAATTAATCTTTACATATTCAATAAAATATTTCACAAAAACGAAAAAATTCTAAAAATTATGTCGGCAATGTCGTACTGTACAATTGTTATTTATTACCTACATGTTTCTCTATTACACGGGTTTATATCCCCTGTAAGGGGGAACCCGGTCTTTTGATAGGCTTACGCGGGGACATGGGTCCAACACGCAGAGGCCCTTTAGAGAATTTTAATCTAAAATGTAATGGGACACTAACCGGGGACTCTCCATGGCTGCACTATAAAATGCAGTCTCGGATTGTCCCCGGAGGTATAAAACTATTGTATGAAATGGAAACTACAAGTATAAGGTGTATTGCAATGGGTGCTAAATGGATTTAATATTAAGAAAAACAGAAAAACGGCGTCTGCCTTTCAACCTTTAAAGTGAAATTCTGTGGCAGATGGTGACTTGCCACTCACAAGATGGGCCCCCTAAATGGCCACCACTACAGGTGACAAGGAGCAACACCTTATTTGTTACAATTGTTAATAACCGTGTTTCTCTTGTTTCAGTCCGTATCGGTGACGGTGTCAGTACTAACATTGACGTTCATCTCGGTGGACCGGTGGTACGCGATCTGCTTCCCGCTCAAGTTCAAGTCCACCACGGGGCGCGCGAAGACGGCCATACTGCTAATATGGCTGTTGTCTTTGCTGTTCAGTAAGTGGAACCAAGACTATATCTTACTTATATTTTTTCAGCATGGGAGAGTCTAGCTAGGGTCAGAAGCTGACAAACGACATAGGGGCCTAGAAGGAAAAAGTATATTCCCTAAATGTCGGCAACAAATCAGTGGCTATTTTCTGTTTTTTTTAAACTTTGCACTTCTGTTTCTCCTGTGTCGTGGGTGCGTTTACAGACACAAGTTCCACACACAGTAAACCCAGACCCGGAACAAGTACGTGCAGATCATACAACATTTGATGGCACGGTTGGTGCAGTGGCTGACACAGTCGGCTGCTGCGCTCCGGATCGCGGGTTCGATGCCCGCACGGAACAAATATTTGTATGATCTGCAGGTAGTAGTTCCGGATCTGGGTGTATTGTATGTGGAATTTATGTCTGTAAACGCACCCACGATATAGGAGAAATCCTAGTGTGGGGCAACGTTTTTTTTAAAAAGAAAAGAAAGGAAGAATATTTGTGTCATGCGGGGATCTATGGAGCGTAGCAGCAGTGAATGTATCAGCTATTACCAACCGTGCTGTCAACAGGAGTTGCGGAAGCTTTTATGGTTTTATGGGCGGCTCGCAGCGATGATCGTGTAGGCGACACGCAAGATCATTTGATTAAAATGAAATCGATGAAGGTCGGCCGGCGTCGAGCTATTCGAGAGTCACGTTCGTATTTGTGTAAACTTATTTGTTACTGTATTAATAATCCAGTCCGTGTGATGTCCGGATTAAGAATATAGCACCACTCCATTTCCGTGGATGTCGTTAACAGCGACTAAGGGACTCTAAACACGAGAGATGAGAGGTAGAGTGGAGAAGAAGGGCAAGTAGGCTTCCAGTAGTTGTAACTAACCTGCACTCACATTAATTGCAGCAACACAATACTGCTATTTTTAGCGGCACTCTATGACAGCGTGATAACTCGTCTAACACCCATTTTAGACCTAAATCATCTGGTACGACGAAGTATCTGCGACTCGTCCTCGATAACCGTTGGAACTTCGTGCCGTATTTGCGGCGGCTGGACCCCATACTACGGTGGCCGCAGCTGCTGCCCAATTTGGGGGGTAGCCATGCCTCCTACTAGATGCTCTATCTATGAGGGTCGTGTAGTCCATGGCCCTTTACGGGACCCAGTGTGAGCAATGCCGCGATAGCGGTGGTAGGACCCGTCATGTAGGAATGGCTGGAGAGGTGGCATAGTGGCCTCACATTTACTCACGGATCATAGATGTTTCGGGAAGTATATGCGTAGCATAGGCCGAGAAGAGATGCCTGGTTGTCATCACTGCAGAGACTGCTCGGAAGTAACTCTACCACGAAATAATAATAATAAAATAATTTTATAAATTAAAGCCCTACTACGGAAAAGCACAAAACATGTTAGATTATAAATATATATGTGTAAGTGTATAGGCCTATAATAAAAATAGGAAAGCCGTTTATCTCGGAAATAATAGGTAACAGTTTCTGTATTTTTTGAGTACGCAATGTATTGTAGACGAAGCGATCAAAACGCTACGTGATTATTGTACTATGATATGGTATTATTATGGTACTGCGAGTGACGACTTTATCCTCGAACTGTTGCTATACAACAGCCGTTGAGATCATATTTAAATTTAAGTTTTATGTGAAAATAAATATGTTATTGTATTTTATTCAAAATAGAATCAGTTAAAACAGAGAACACCCTGAAAATTCATGAAAACACGGACGCATAATTCCTAAGGCTGAGTGTTCCACAATCATGTTCTGAATCCATGGTATCAGTTTTCGTTACGATGTCACTTACACCCGTTATACAGGATGTCCAGTAAATAGCACGACATACTGCAGGAGGTGAGAGCTTGGGTCAATACCTACCAAAAAACACAATATATGTTCAGCAAAATCTTACTGATTTTCCGAAATATCGAAAAATCTCTACCCTGACACAGATTTTTATGACTGATGATTATCGACCCAAACACCCCCTGCAGTATTTCGTGCTATTTACTGGACACCCTGTGTAGATAGAATCCTCGCAGTCGAAGGCCGAGAATAGTTCCTGTTATGCTTTGTGCATCGCGGTCGAGCCATCGACTACGAAAAATCTGTGTACATATGTAATCTAATTAATTAGTTTTGTGTATTTCTGTAGTTAGATTTTAGACTATTAAATATTTATTTTAAATTATTTTGGCGTTTATAGATTGTTGTGGAAAGGCATTTTAGCCATATTAATTGGACATAAAATTTAAATAAATAAGGTTTATAAAATTAGAAATTGCAAAATAAAAAGGATATGTAAAATTAAAGATCATCAATATTTTTGGAATGTCTTCGTTAAGATTTTTCATTGGATACCAAACACGATACAACCTTAGTCAAAGTCAAAGTCAAAGTCAAATATTTTTATTTCAAATAAACCAAATATTGGCACTTATGAAACATCAGAATCTAAGTTGCACGGTTCCAAATAGTTGATCTATGGAGAAGAGCCGGCAAGAAACTCCATAACCGGCAAGAAACTCCATCTTAAAACCTTAAACCTTTTTTTTGGTAGCTAGTTATGTCCAGTATGAAGTCATATATAACCTGTGGAGTAACACGACGCGATGATGCCTCATTAACAAAACAGGATCAGTACTTTAGGTGATCTGAGGGAACAGAGCAACATACTATAACATACATAGATGCTAAAACCATAACCCTCCTTCACTTCGCCGTACTTGGGTAAAAATACTTCCGATCTTACATTTTCTGGTTCGCGTTTACCGCTAATCCACAGAATGTAATATATGTTTATAAAATATTCAAGCCGTAGATACCTGTACTTAGGTAATGGATGGTTGTCGGTTACGTTAAACATCTTATCGATTCCCATGTGTGTTGTAAAAGGCAACTGAAGCGTTATACTCATTGTAGGGGCTTGTGCGTTCGCCTTCCTACCGGCCTTCGACTTACTTTGAGTTTTTCAGCAACAGGAAATGATGCGTCCGTCGAGAACGCTAGGAACAATATGTATCTAATATCATGTTAATACGTGCAGCTGTGATTGGCTCACCTATAACTAGCCAACTTCACGGTGCCACAGATAATGATAAATTGACGCAGCACCACAGATCATGAATACAGGTTCGTCTTCAACACTCATTTTATTTAACTGAGAATATTATGGGTAGCACGGCGTCTTTATCTGCTGTGTTCTACCAAATAAAGGTCACCTCTCTTCGCGTGTATGTCGTGAAAGGCAACTAAGATTACGTCAATAGAATAGGAAGCAGTGTCCTTCTGTGGGCTAAAACTGCGTTCACCAACCCTGGTGATTATGGCGACTTCTCCTATGAGTGATCATTGAAGCAGCCCATGAAATGTCCACTTTATTAGCTAGTTTTAGAAAGTAGCTAAGAACCACCACCCCATCTCATCCCATGGGTGTCGTAAAAAGCGACTGAGGGATTAGCCGCAGGACGGGCAGCAGCATTCTTTAAGTATATTCATAACTTAATTGCGATCACCAACCCGTCTGCCAAGCGTGGTGATTATGTCAAAACCCCGAATGAGCACACAACACAAACCCATAAGGTCGTTGTGGTAATATTGGTGTGACCTCTGTCCAGCAGTGGACGATTGACAGCTTAAATGATGAGGTATAAGGTTCATGCAACGAGTAAACCTCTCTTTTTTCCGTGAGTGTCTTAAAGGCAACTAAGCGTTTATCAAGAGATCATAATCTTTAGCGTTGATCACGACTTAAAACAATCATCATGGCGGCATAGTTGGACCATTGGTTCAGCAAATTGAGCTCTTTAAACGTACTGTATACATAAATAAAATTAAACAAAAATTAAAGGGGTCGTGGGCCACCCGGAACAAAGCCTAATATACATACATACATATAATCACGCCTCTCTCCCGTAGGGGTAGGCAGAGACCAGTTCTTTCCACTTGCTACGATCCTTACATACTTGTTTCGTTTCGTCCACTTTCATTATTCCCTTCATACATGCTCTTCGGTTTAGGGTATGCGTGTACAATACGCACTACCCAGCCCAGTGCGTTGCCTGGCGTTGCGTTCGCCTTTACTTGTTTCACATTCTGTGTATAAATCTCCACCCCCAACGTGCCGAAAGAATCTAAGCTTCAAGACGCATGTCGATCGTACATTGAATATACTAAAAGTCGTCATTGTATAAATGGGTTCGTGACCAGCAGTGGCCAACTTCGTGCTGATATAATGATGAAAGAAACACCGTTGTTCCACACTAGGATTTCTCCAGACCCGAAATAATTATTAGATCATTCAAGTATTTGTTCCGTGCGGGGATGGATCCCGTGACACGAAGCGCTCTACAACAAGTTTATCATAGTTTTGTAGTTCTCAACATAATGTGTACTAAGCTATGTTTGAGTTTTGCCGAAAGTTACGCTCGAAATGATGTCAAATCTCGTAGAAAGTTGTGTACAAAGTCAGGACACTTTGTCGGGTTAGTGTGTAGAATACAAAAAAGTTTTGGTACTTATGGACCTTAGTATTCGTGATGTTAAAACTAGCTGTGCCCCGCAATTTCACCCGCCGTTTAATTTAAAAGAAAAAGAATGATTTATAAATAATCTGGAGTACTTTGGCATAGACAGTTGATATAAGTATGCACAGTTCGGCTCTTCTCGGTGATGCTCGCTTTTGGTCAGGCAGCCGCTCTCGGCCCCCGCACTATTATTTCGTTTTCACTTCGTTTTCTTTTTCTTTTTGCTCTGCTCCTAAAAGTTAAAGCGTGATGTTAAATAGCCTATAACCTTCCCCGAAATTTGGATTCTCAAATGCAAAAATATTTTTTCATATCGGACTGTTTGCTCCCGAGATTAGCGCGTTCAAACAAGCAAAGCTTTATTATATCAGTACAGATATTACCTACGTGTATTCACATATCACTAATACGACGAAGTCTGATATGCTTAATATTCCTTAATCACTTTAGTCATAGTATTGGCCGTTTAAAATCAGTCGGATAATATCACTCGGGTGATTCGCGCGGATTCATGCGTGGCGGATATCTGTATCAGTATCATTTGTACCAACGCTATACAGCGTGATGTGAGAAAGAGAGGCAGAGTACTTATTTCCTATCTTTATTCGCATGGATTCTCTACGTTGTAATATAAAAGAATCCAGAATGAATGAAAAAATGAATCATTGCCGACATCGACAACAGCGCTGACAACATAATTTCAAATATCAGAAGAAACCAACAAGCCCTATACTAATATTGATATTTGTGTAGATATGTATAAGAGGTTTCCACACGAGTTACCCACAGGAATAGCTATTGCTGAGAGCTACATAAATGATAAAATGTCGCCTAGAAATACGCTATGAGAAGCTCAAATGAGTGGTAGCCTAACATTTTTTGTACCCTAACCTCAGTCATCATCATTTCGGCCGACTGAAGTCCACTGCTGGACACGAGCCTCCCCAAAAGATCACCACAATGACCGATATGGGTGTGTTGTGGGCTCATTGCCATAATCGCCACGCTTGGCAGACGGGTTGGCGATCGCATTTGATTTGTTAATATACTCGAAGGACGCTGCTGCCCATCCTCCGGCTAATCCCTTAGTCGACTTTTACGACACCCACGGGAGGAAATGGGGTGGTGGTATTCTGAACCGGCACCACACGGCAATATAGAAAATTAAAAAATACGGTTATGCAAACTGTATCGTGTAACATATGAAATGGAAGGGCTTGTTGTGAGGATCTCAAAAACGTTTATTCTATCATATTAAAATATATAGTTTTGAAGTAATTTAAGAAAATAAACGAAAATTGACCATTTCCCCCCATCTCCAAAACTACTGAGCCTAAAATATAAAAAAATATGGGGTGGTGGTGTTCTAAGCCGGCACCACATGGCATTTAACCTAACCTAATCTCATTAAAGTATTTAAAAGTACTGTTGTGTATTAGCCACTTCAGTGCCTTGAGCTAAGGGTTTCTTTAAAATCAGAAGAATAAATTTCCGACCCACGTACCCGTATTTCGTCAAAAATAGATCAGTTTTACATACGAATAAAAAGTAAATAATGTTGCTCTATAAATAAATGTTTATATCCATTTTAATAATTACGAACGACGAAATACAGGGACGTGGATGGGCAGCAGCGTCTTTCGAATACATTAACAACTCAACTGCTATTGCCAACCCGACTGCCAAGCGTGGCGATTATGGTAAAACCCCCCAATGAGCACACCCCACACCGATATCGGTTGTTGTGGCGATCTTTGAGGGAGACCTGTGTCCAGCAGTGGGCTTTATTCGGCCGAAATTATGATAACATCGTTATGCGCTTTCCAGTCATTATGGTTATATGTCCATATTTCATCTACATCATAGACTATTTATACGTTCACTGCTAAACTAAGGCCTCACCCATAGATTTCCACAACTGTGTCGTTATTTTGGAGGGAATTTGCCAATACTCGCCACGTTTATCAGGCGACTTGCGCAGTCGCAGAGCGCAGTATGGCTACTAATCCACAAAAGGGACGTAGCTGCCCATCCTTTCGGTTGGTGCAGTGGCTGATACAGTCTGCTGCGCTCCGGGTCGTGGGTTCGGTTCCCGCACGGAACAAATATTTGTATGATCTGCAGGTAGTTGTTCCGGGTCTGGGTGTATTGTATGTGGAATTCATGTCTGTAAACGCACCCACGACACAGGAGAAATCCTAGTTTGGGCCAAGGTTACAAAAAATAAACAAAAAGTGTCCAAAGTCATATATAGTAAACTGTATACATGCTTTAATAACACAATGTTTCTTACAGATGTCCCCGAATTCGTAGTACTTCAAGTGCAGAGGAAGATGCAACTTCGTTTCAACGTGCAGTACTTCATGCAGTGCACCTCGACGTGGTCTGACGACAGCGACCTCAAGTGGCACATCATTAAAGCACTGTTTCTATACACGTGAGTACCTTTTGTATGAATACATCCCCGGGAAGACAGCGGTGTGCATGTGGTCACATACCGCTGTGTGTGCAGCAGAGCGCATAGTGAGGCCTCGGGGGAATCTTTTACAATCCCCTCAAGAGATGCCTGGGGGGGTGGCCTCTTTACAGTCACCTTCCCTCCGCTAGAGGGGATGACCGCTTTACAGTCATCCCCTCCGAGATGTGTCTAAAGGCGTGGCACCAACGGGTGGCTCTAGATGGAGATTATTCGAGTTCCTGGAGCCTCCCTTCTGCATCTTCGGCACCTAAGGGAGGCTCCAGGTCCTCGTATGATCACACTGGAAAAATAAATTATGCCATGGCCTAAAATTTTCCGGGTCGGAGTGTTTGTGTGTATGGGAGATTTAGGCCTATTAAATGTATCTACGATTCAGAAGAGAAAGACGTAATGGTTGGCGGAGTAGCTGAGCGATTGGCTTGCTGTGCTACGTATCGCGGGTTCGATACCCGCACGGAACAAATATTTGCATGATCTACATACATTTTGGGTCTGGATATTTGTGTATATTAGATTTATGTCTGTAAACGTACCCACGAGACGCAAGAAATACAAGTGTAGAAAAACGTTTAATAGTAGAAAGTAAAAGGATATCGCAAGATGTCGTGTGATCAGTTTCAAACTACTAAGCTCTCGCTGAAAATCAGCGCTGCAGCGATTTATGCGCTGCCGCATTATGCTGAGCAGGGGACCTTACTGGCACACTGGTGACCTACACTGTAATATATTTATAAGTGAATGCCTACTATAACTGCATCAGGTGGTACAAGTGATTTACTCCCTACTTTTTCCGTTTGGTCACCTAATTGCATTCTTACGGTTTTTGGTGTATAACATCTTTTGTCTCGCTTTCCTGCAATGTATGGGAGTGATTTCTTGAAAAGGGACGGAAGTGTGTAACAGGAAGCCGGTAAGCGCGCGCTATTTGATTTGACCAATGAGCGCGCGCAGTTTTAATGTATGCCGTCAAATGATACCAACCCATTTTCCGAGAGGTTGGTACTGTCAGCCATCAGCTGTGCGCGTAACCTCCAGTGTTGTGTATAAAAGTGCTGTTATATAAACTAATTTATATGTGTAATCTATATTAATCAATGTCAAAATCAATCAATTTACTGTTGATAAGATGTCTGAAAAAATGCAGATTCAATGATTATTATTAAAAAAAAATGCAAGCGGGTAATAATGAATAATGATTTTATCTCAGTATTATTTTAGCTTTTTTAATACTGAGGTTGTTTTCTGTCGCTGCTCAAATATATTTAGCATTTTGAAAAAAAACGGATGTTACACATCATATGCGACTATAGTAAGGCTCGCTGTATATTGTATACTGTGTATATTGCGCTGCTGTAAGCCAATAAAATTATTTCCATCTTTTTTTTTAAACTACAAAACTGCATTTGAATACTAGCCTTTGTTCCCAGATTTCCATTGTTCCTGATGATGATAGCATACTGCCAAATCGTGAGGGTCCTGTGGAGATCCGACAACATACCTGGACATACGGAGTCGCATACGCTTTGCTCCACACCACAAGGTCACAACAACTGCAAGAATTGTAAGTTTTGTAGCAAACTAAAAATATATTTTCTTTCATATTATAACACGATAAGTAACAACATACTGAAAACTTTGGGAAGAGTTTAATGTCTTATATAGATAATGCTTTAGAAAGGTTAATTCGATATCGGACATGGTCAAACTACTTGGCAGTAAATATTTGAATGTGCATAAATGCGGACTGCATGTATATATGCCACGTATGAATGAAAGTATACAGAATAAATGGGACAAACGTGATATATTTCCGTAAAACTGTTTCAATTCAATGGATGCCATTCGCGTGAATTCTGAATATTTTACGCTTTAAAGC
This sequence comes from Diloba caeruleocephala, assembly GCA_947459985.1. NCBI lineage: Eukaryota > Metazoa > Arthropoda > Insecta > Lepidoptera > Noctuidae > Diloba > Diloba caeruleocephala. The sequence continues at coordinate 3,423,568 of OX381627.1, read as the reverse complement.
GCTAAAAAGAGAACATACACAGCCAACGTTTTCACGAGCCTCGCATGAAATCATGTCTTGTTTACCAATGATGCAACTCCTATTTTTTTACCTGTTTACTGTGTGGTTTCCTAGGGCTGGCCGCAAACAGGCGCACCACGCCGTCAATCCACACGAACGCGTCGACGGAGGGACAGCTGCGGTCCAGGCGGAAGGCTGCGAAGATGCTAGTGGCAGTTGTCGTCATGTTCGCCGTGTGCTACTTCCCTGTACACCTGCTCTCGGTACTGAGGTAAGGGATAATGTTTCAGTGCTCACCCTAAGACTACAGGGTAACTTTAGTTTGCCTTTTAAATTAAATTAGCCACAAGTAATTCCAACATCAGATACTATTCAATTTTGTTCTGTAGGATGTTCCTCAGGTCCGCTAATGTCAAGCGTTGTAACAAGTGTACTTGGGTGGAGAGGTAATAAAGTTTATTTAAAAGTACACCGCCGTAGACTTATTTGACTTAAGACCCATGACGACTAAACCCATTTCCATCGTAATTCCAAAATAAATAAAATTATTATATCCCGGAAATAAGGGAAATAAATGAAAAGTTACAATCAATTAACTAACGCTAAGTTTGGAAAGGAATTTAAAAGGCAAACGTTTTAACTTTTACTTTATATTCGACTCAGGTGCGCCAGAAATTGACAGTCGAATGGCGCTTATTGAAGTTTGTTTTACTTCACAATGTAAAATTATGTAAATGACAAAGGTTTTTAACTTTTTCATCATTCATCATTTCGGCCAAATGAAGTCCACTGCTGGACACAGGCCTCCCCCAAAGATCACCACAACCACCGATATGGATGTGTTGTGGGCTCATTGGGGGGTTTTGCCATAATCGCCACGCTTGGCAGGCGGGTTGGCGATCGCAGTTGAGTTGTTAATGTACTCGAAGGACGCTGCTGCCCATCCTCCGGCTAATCCCTTAGTCGACTTTTACGACACCCATGGGAGGAGATGGGGTGGTGGCATTCTGAGCCGGCACCACACGGTCCAAGTGAAAAGCCGGCGGAACTCATAAAGGATCACTCGTATGTCTGTCTGTCACAGCCAATTCGCACCGGTGTTTTTTATTTTTTTATTATTGATCCGGTGGAAATGCCTCATTTACTTCCTTCGCCCCGGGAAAGGGCGAAGGGGCATGCCGGACTCCTACTGGCTAAAACTACCGGAGTGATCATCGTTGACACCTAAGGGAGGCTCCAGGAATTCGAAAGATCTCCATCTAGAGCCACCCATTGGTGCCACGCCTTTAGGCACATCTCGAAGGGGATAACTGTAAAGCGGTCATCCGCTCTAGCGGAGGGAAGGCGACTGTAAGGAGGCCGACCCCCCAGGCATCTCTCGAGGGGATTGTAAAAGATTCCCCCGAAGCCTCACTATGCGCTGTGCTGCGCACACAGCGGTACGTGACCACATGCACACCGCTGTCTTCCCGGGGGTCGCTCGATATGAGCACACAGATTTCCCAATAAGCGCGCTCGCGCCCAAGGCCATATAAAGACGACAGGGCGCTCAGGCGTGTTGGACACGGGCCCCGCGGCGGTTGTTACCCGGCTCCGTGTCCTCCTCCTCCGAGAAGCATCGACCCTCTCCCGATCCCGCTCTGCGACCTCCTTCTTGAGTATTACGCTCTCACCGAACGAGACACCGCACTCCAATTTTCATGCTCTGCCAGCATAGCTGACATATTTTTAGGGTTCCGAACGTCCGAAGGAAAAAACGGCAGAGCCCTTATAGGATCACGTGTGTGTCTGTCTATCGGTCCGTCTGTCACATCCAATTTGCTCCGTGTCTACTGGACCGATTAAGTTGAAATTTGGTACACATGTGAATTTCTGCGACCAAAACACGGACGTGTAAAGGAAATAAATGAATTTGGAATATGGGTGTCACGTTTGGGGGGCAAATTAGAATAGAGTTTTGAAAACTGTACCGTGTAACCTATGGAAAGGCTTGTTGTGAGAGTCTTAAATATATTTATTTTTAATATTAAGTAAAATAGTTTTGAAATTATTAAAATTGATAAAATTCACTTACTTATCTCCCAAATTATTCAGCCTAAAATGTTGAAAAGAATACCGAGTATAGTTCTCTACTTAAATATTACCGGAAAGACGTATAAGAAGCCTGTGGTCTTAAAATAACATGGTAAATCTTACAATATTGTGCGTACAAAATTAAATTTACGGTTCGATTGTATGGGAAGACATTTTTTCAACTACAATGTTAAGTTTGTTCATGCGATAAATGATTCATCATCATCATCATATCAGCCACAGGACGTCCACTGCTGAACAAAGGCCTCCCCCTTAGATTTCCAGTACAAGACAAATGGGACATTTTTTTTTTGTTACCACTAATAATACTTATTTTTAAAAAACAGTAGGGAACATATGCATCAATGGAACTCTTGTCCGGTTTATGACCTTTAAGTTTGGTTACTCTTTAGTAAAAAATTTATGTTTGGATATTCATCTCTTTGATTTGATTTTTTCTTTTTATGTCATGGAATGAGATATAGGCTTTCTATAGGATATAAATTAGTTCACTTGCGAATAAAATTGCGGCATAAGATAATAATCAAACTCTCGCGCCAAACGCGTTCATTGTCTCAATAATAAGCTACGGTCTCGCATTTGTTAAACAAAAGGCGATTGAAAGTGATTAAATGAAAGTAATATTTTAAATTAAAGATAGAAGGAACTTCCTACCTGGACTACCAACATGATAATAATGGAAATTATGAACTATGAAAACTAACATCACTTTCTGGCTGCACCACGCCTGGTTTTAGCTTTGGCGACCTTCTCCATACGTTGAGCATCTCCTGTGGTCTGCTGCAGCGTTGCAGTGATCTGCCGCTGGTCGACCACCAAAGTGACCCGGTACCGCGATCCCTCTGAATCGAAAACGAACACAATGCCTTCCAGCAGCACGCCTGGTTTTAGCTTTGGCGACCTTCTCCATACGTTGAGCATCTCATGTGGTCTGCTGCAGCGTCACAGTGATCTGCCGCAGGTCGACCACCAAAGTGACCCGGTACCGCGATCCCTCTGAATCGAAGACGAACACAATGCCTTCCAGCAGCACGCCTGGTTTTAGCTTTGGCGACCTTCTCCATACGTTGAGCATCTCATGTGGTCTGCTGCAGCGCCACAGTGATCTGCCGCAGGTCGACCACCAAAGTGACCCGGTACCGCGATCCCTCTGAATCGAAGACGAACACAATGCCTTCCAGCAGCACGCCTGGTTTTAACTTTGGCGACCTTCTCCATACGTTGAGTATCTCCTGTGGTCGGCTGCAGCGTCGCAGTGATCTGCCACAGGTCGACCACCAAAGTGACCCGGTACCGCGATCCCTCTGAATCGAAGACGAACACAATGCCGTCCAGCAGCACGCCTGGTTTTAGCTTTGGCGACCTTCTCCATACGTTGAGCATCTCCTGTGGTCCGCTGCAGCGTCGCAGTGATCTGCCACAGGTCGACCACCAAAGTGACCCGGTACCGCGATCCCTCTGAATCGAAGAAGAACACAATGCCTTCCAGCAGCACGCCTGGTTTCAGCTTTGGCGACCTTCTCCATACGTTGCGCATCTCCTGTGGTCTGCTGCAGCGTCACAGTGATCTGCCGCAGGTCGACCATCAAAGTGACCCGGTACCGCGATCCCTCTGAATCGAAGACGGACACAATGCCTTCCAGCAGCACGCCTAGTTTTAGCTTTGGTGACCTTCTCCATACGTTGAGCATCTCCTGTGGTCTGCTGCAGCGTCACAGTGATCTGCCGCAGGTTGACCACCAAAGTGACCCGGTACCGCGATCCCTCTGAATCGAAGTCGAACACAATGCCTTCCAGCAGCACGCCTGGTTTTAGCTTTGACGACCTTCTCCATACGTTAAGCATCTTCTGTGGTCTGCTGCAGCGTTGCAGTGATCTGCCGCAGGTCGACCAGCAAAGTGATCCGGTACCGCGATCCCTTTGAATCGAAGACGAACACAATGCCTTCCCAAGTCCAGCATTGGGATACACCAAATATGTCCCGCGCCGCCATGAAGATGTTGTGCCTGGCTTTAGTCAATAACTCCGAGACTGATACCGGACTCCTTCAGCTTGGTTTTGTCGAACTAGATTTTGTCACAAAGAGCCGCATCGTGAAGTTTGAAGAGGATTGGTCGGGATTTTTAAGATGTGCTACGCCCTATCCTGTGGCACTGCTTAATGTCAGCTGCTGTCAAGTGAAGCTTAAGCCATTCCTTGACAACTCAAGCCACGTCCTGAGCAGTCTTCCTTTCTTTTGCTTCTGACACGCCGTACATTAGCAGAACTTTTCGCCTTCTGCGTATCTCCATGTTTGGCCTTTAGCGTTATAATCTGAATGCTCAATAGACATGTCGCTCAAAGAATAAATAAATGTATTTAGCATAAATACTGCGTATAATGGCAGTATTTTCTGTCCCTTTTACACCAGCAGACTTACATAAGTAAATAAAAATGTTGATACAAATATACATAAAAAGTATATTCTCGCGTAGGAGGTAAGGTCACGATCCATATAGGAGTAGACCAGTCTTTCCCAACGTGGGCGATAACGCCCCCTTGTGGGCGCTGCAGGCCTAAAGGGGGGCGGTAAGAGACCCAGAAAAAAAAGGGGGGCATTGTGTAGGGCTTTGGGGTCGATTTATAATTTCATCTACCTAGCTAGGAAGACTCTTAGACACCGACTGAGCTCTCGACTCTCGACTACATCTTGTGAACATCAACTAATATAAAAGACCGCGGGCAATCATGTTTTAACAAGTTTTTGTTAAATAATCCGAATTGTACATTCCTATACCAATCGGCTGGTTCTATAATACTTGTTCTTGCTTGTCGAGTACGATTGGGCGTCGAATGAGATAAACGGGTTTATGCACGTTTGTCTTATTCCTGTTGGTGCGTGCTGCTTATGCAATCCTATATAAACGACGTAAATTTATTTTATTTTCATTTGAGGTTTCGCGCGTAATAGATAAGCAGTACTTGATTTCAACACTTACGTATTTCTTAAAACAAAACAATGTCGGAAGTAAAAAAGAAGAGACGGCAATACTCTGCGGAATATATTAAATTCGGATTTATTGAAAATCCCACAAACCCGTCGTCGCCTTTGTGTCTTCTATGTCTAAAAACATTTTCGAACGAAGCAATGAAGCCTGATGAATGAAGATGAATGAATGAAGACTGCAAGATCATTTGAATAAAATGCATCCAGATAAGACAGAAAAGAATGTAGCATATTTTCAAGACCTAGAGAAGAAGCATAATACTCAGCCAAGTGTATCAAAACTATTTTCGGCGGCTGCTAAGCAAGATGACGACGGACTTCGAGCTTCGTACAATATCTCTTCGTTAATTGCTCAAAAAGGCAAACCACACAACATCGGAGAAGAGTTAATTTTGCCAGCAATAAAGGAAGTAATAACTACTGTGCTTCATAAACCGGCCGCAGATATTATCCGAATAATTCCTTTGAGTAATAATTCTGTGCAAAGACGAATTGATGAAATGGCTGAAAACATTGAAGAATCATTGTGCAATCATCTGAGGACTAGTCAATTCTCAATTCAGCTCGATGAGTCCACTTTACTAACTAGTGAAGCGTTGTTGCTATCTTACGTGAGGTTTATTAAAGATGAGAAAATACGTGAAGAACTATTGTTTGCCAGAAATTTGGAGACAGATACAAAAAGCGAAACCATATTCAATACATTGGAAAAGTTTTGTGAAGAGAAAGAGATTCCTTTGAAAAATATTATATCAGTTGCTACGGATGGCGCTCCGGCTATGACAGGGCGCTATAAAGGCTTCATAGCATACTTAAAGAATAAAATTCCAGATGTCCTTGCTATACATTGCGTTATTCATAGACAACATTTGGTTGCTAGAAACTTAAGTGAACGACTATTTCAATCACTGCAATATGTCATCAAAGCAGTCAATAAAATCCGTAGCAGCTCTTTGAATGATAGATTATTTCATCAGCTTTGTGTTACTAATGACGAAGATTTCAACCGTTTGTTGCTTCATACTGCAGTTCGTTGGCTGTCAAGAGGAAATTGTCTGATTCGATTTTACAACCTGTTTGACTCTATGATAGAGTTCTTGGAAACTAAAGATACAGAACTGCGTAACAAGCTCATAACATCAAAGAATGATATAGCTTACATGACAGACCTGTATAAAATGTTCAACGACATGAACCTCCAACTGCAAGGCGATGAACTAAATTTAATTAAAACAAAAAATGTCGTTGCTGTTGTTTCGCAGCCAAACTGCTTCTGCACAAAAAGAATATGGGCAGACGTGAGTTTCACAATTTTCCGAATTTATCAGTATACTGCAGTAACGACGACTTGTTTGCCTACTGCCAACATTTGGAAAACCTCCACATTGACTTCACCGAACGATACCAGGACATTTTAAACTTGGAAATACCAGACTAGGTGTTGGATCCGTTTTCAAATGTCAACACAGCAATGTCACCTCAGCTGGAAGAAGAACTTATAGAATTGACAACAAACGAAGAAATAAAAATCAAGTTCAAAAATGGATATCAAGAATTTTGGCTACAAAAACCGATCCCGCAATTGTACCCTGGATTGTGGTCAATTGTTCAACGATTTTTGATAGCATTCCCATCGTCATATTTGTGTGAACGTGGATTTAGTGCTGTGGCAACGCTGCTTACTAAAAAGAAAAATCGTTTGCGTGTTACCGAACGTGGCGACTTGCGGCTGTTTTTGAGTAAATTGGAACCTGATATCAACAAACTTATTGAACAGCATCAGATTCAACCTTCACATTAGTTTTTATATAAGAATTGATTATGTTTGTTTTATTTTCAATAAAAGATACTCTGTCCGAATACTATAAATTTGCGTTTCAATAATCAGTTATAAGTACTTAGCGGTTTTTAAGTATGTTTAAAAAGGGGGGCGTTAAAAAATAATTTATTCTTAAAGTGGGCAGTAGACAAAAAAAGGTTGGGAACCCCTGGAGTAGACGGTCGTGTGACGCCATGGGCCGGGCGGACTATGTAGAAATTCTCGTCATCATTTCGGCCGAATAAAGTCCACTGCTGGATACAGTCCTCCCTCCAAGATCGCCACAACGTACTGTTCTGGGTGTTGTGTGCTCATTGGGAGGTTTTGTCATAATCACCACGCTTGGCAGGCGGGTTGGCGATCACAATTGAGTTGTTAAAGTTCTCGAAGGAAGCTGTTGCCCATCTAATTCTCGTCACATAAATAATAAACTATTTAAGAAGAAAAAAATCAAGATCGAGTGTTTTAAATCTTTAATATGAATTATATTGCTTAAATGGAGCAACTATCAACAGATATGGATCGCATTTAACATCAGCTATACGAAGTTAGCTTCTTACATTCCAAGTCCACAAAGCCGAAACTTTTGAATACTCCTAAATTATCATTGTTCAATCAAAATGTAATTTCTCGTCATTATGAAATCAGTCGACTTCATATTAAATTTTCCGGAATCAGGTTCTCGTGAAATTGCTTTGTCACCTTCAAAATGTCTTCAGTAACCGCTTACTTATAAATATCTCTTTATTTTTTGGGAGACGGACTATTTTTAATAAGTTACATTTGAGTGGCAGGGTTTCTTGGAACGAAACACTTGAGATTTATTGTATTGTTTAATTCACTTAAGGTTGATTTAAGGTAAGTATTTTCCGAGGTTAAAGCTTATTTTGTTTTTAAGCGTTGTTCCGAACATATAGGTAATATTGTTGTAGGGGTCTCAATTTTTTTCATAATTATAAAATAAACAGTTTTAAAGTTATCTAAGAATATAGGTGAAAATTTACCATTCGCATACCATAACCATTACCCATTACCAGTGATAACATATGGAACAGAGACGTGTTCACTCACAATGGGCCTCATAAGAAAGCTCAAGGTCACTCAGCGAGCTATGGAGAGAGCTATGCTTGGTATTTCTCTACGAGATCGAATCAGAAATGAGGAGATCCGTAGAAGAACTAAAGTTATCGACATAGCTGCAAGGATTAGTAAGCTGAAGTGGCAATGGGCAGGGCACATTGCTCGTAGAACTGATGGCCGTTGGGGCAAAAAGGTTCTCGAATGGAGACCGTGCACCGGAAAACGCAGCGTGGGACGACCTCCAACGAGGTGGACAGACGACCTGGTGAAGGTCGCTGGGAGTCGTTGGATGAGAGCGGCATGTGACCGCTCGTTGTGGAGATCTAAGGGGGAGGCCTTTATTTATTTATTTATTTATATACTCTTTATTGTACACCACATAATACATACATAGAGATAAAAATTTAAAAAGATACATGTACAATGGGCGGTCTTATCGTACAGGGCGATCTCTTCCAGACAACCTTTGTTCAGCAGTGGACGACCTGTGGCTGATATGATACCATAGCGTGGTATCACGTAGGCTTCCACGAAAACGTCAGTACACGACACCCTTTGGCCAAAACTCTTCCTTTAGAAAGGTGTTAAGATGTTATGTTGAAACCCGCACCACAAACGACGAATGTTGTGTCGTGATTCTAGCTGTTCGACCCTCAATGTCCACTTCTTCTTCATTTGTATGTACTCCACGATCTCGTGAACCTTCGTGGAGTAGTGCAGACGGGATAGATACAGCTGCGTCGTGGGTGTTTGTTATCACAAATGCTAGGCTTTCTTAAAAGAAGCACAAAAGAATTCAAGTTGGCGCGGACTAAAATTATATTATATAACACACTGGTTCGTAGTAACTTAGAATTTGCCAGCATAGTGTGGAGTCCACATTATGCGGCTCACTCGCAAAGGGTTGAAAGTATACAGAGAGCTTTCACTAAACACCTCGCGTATAGTACAAATAAAATATCTCCCAGAAGTCCATATGACCAACGTATTGATTGCTTCAACATGATCTCTCTACGAGAACGTCGGCGATTACAAGACCTAATGTTCCTTTACAAATTAATCAATAATAAATTTGACAGTGACAAACTCGTTACACGTATTTCATTATATGTACCTTTTAAATTACCCAGATATCATATAACCAAACCATACCATGTTCAGTCTTGTAAAACTAATATAGGACTAAATATTTGTATAAGTCTGTAATCTGTATCCACGGGCTAAATACTAGCGTAGGCGCATCGTTTAAAAAACAAAGCCGCTATTTATGACACCCGCGGTAAGAGATCTGTATCCTTTTCTCTAGCCGTGAACCAAACAGCAATGTGGGGTAGCAATGTAACGTAAAGATAACAATCAGCTATCCAACCCTTTCCCTCAAATGGCTGTTACTTGCGTGGAATAATAAACAGCTGATACAAGTAATACAAATATCCTGTTTATGTTTCATATCCAAAATTCAACATAAAAATATCGCTATCGAAAACAATGCACAATTACCTGACGCGAGAGACTTAGATCTGTATATGTCGCTACAGAAGGCTGTGCCCTTAGTTAAGTTATGAGCAGCTCGTGGGTTCAGTTTTGAGCTGCCCTTAGGTTCAGTTTGCGCGCTTAGGCTGATTTTACCGGGGGCCATGAAACGCTTTTCATACTTTATACTCATACACGCATTTGTTCTGTATAATTTGGGCAGACCAAGTTTGCAAACTGAAGACCGTAGATGGCAGGAGCGTATCGTCTAAACCGGAGCTTTGAAGAGAGTTCAAGAGGTTCTATGGACAGTTATACACGTAAACGTGGAAACCCGTTACAAATCTGGCGAATTACCCGAGAGCTAGATTGAGTCAACACTATACCTAAGACATTCCGGACGTCAGTCTGTACGAGATTAGGGTGGTTCTCAAACAGCTCAAAAACAATGCAGGAACAGGTGATGATGGAGTTATGGTCGAACTTCTGAAGGCGCATGGAAAACCAGTCCTTAAAGCCCTTCAGAGGTTTTTCAATTCCGTCATTTACGAAGGAAAAACACCGCAAAGCAGGCCTAGAACAGAAGAGTGGTCGTGACCTACTTCACAAACCCTGCTGAAGAAGTATAGACCCATCTCACTTCTGAGGCATAATTACAAACTTTTTTTGAGAGTCATTACGAATGATCTTGCGCGCAGGTTTGATGACTTGCCTCATAAACAAACCAGTTTCCATAAAGGCTTCATTCAGTACCATAGACCACATACGTACGCTACAGCAGGTTAAACAGAAAACCAAAGAATATGACCTGCCTCTTTGCTTAGCGTTTGTAGACTAAGAGAAAACCTTTAATTCGATCGACACCTAGGCTGTACTGCAGTACCTCCAGTGGTGCCAAGCAGACTACCGGTAAATCGGAGTGCTGGAGTGATGGTTCGAAAACGCAACTATGTCAGTCGTACTACAGGACCAGAACTTAAAACTTGAAACCTATACTACTATGGCGGGAAATCAGATAAGATTCGAAATCTTCGATCTTACGATACGATCTTTCCAAAACTGTTTTTCGCCGCACTGGAAGACGTTTTCAAGGTGCTGGGTTGGAAAAGGCTAGGCATAATTCTTATCGTGTTTTCTTTCAGTTTTATATTTAGTTTTATCACCGTTTGTGATGTCTAACTTTTCTGTCAAATAAAGAATTTCTTTCTTTCTTTGCATCAATATAAACGGTGAGTAACTCACCTTCGGTCTGCTAACGCTACAGTGGTCATGGCTGAGACCGTGGAGGACCTCAGTGTAAACTTGATAACCTCAGTAGAGCTATCAAAAAAGTTACTCAAAAGAAATATACCTTCTTACATATGTTGAGAATTAGATTTGTATACGCAACGTTTCTTATATTGAATAGGCTTGTATTGGCCACTATCTCACTTGATGTTAATCTTCGATGCGGTTGACGGTGGTGTACGTGAAGAAATTTGTTCAGCGTGGTTCGAAAATTCCCCGGTTATAAATGTCTTGAAAGTCTTGAAACACACTTCGAAATATAGTTCCAGTTCTCACCGGTACACATACAAACCGCGTCGTGCCTATAAGTGGAATATCTACCATATAAGGGTGGCAATTTTTCGCAGTTACTTCTGGTACTCCAATGATGTAATGGGCTTGTTGGAAATAAATACTTCAATTCCGTTGGAATTAAAACACACATGAGTCAATTTACTGAAGTGTATTTTATGTCTTCTATAACTATTATGATATTTTTAATTCTAAGCTCATCAGTAACGCTTGGATGACGCAGTGGCTGAGCGACTGGTTGTCTGCCGATGCCGATGGTTAACCCCTCCGCACCGTACAACTATTGAATGAATAACCTGTGAATGACCCACAGATGCCAGTGCATGCAGATGCAGTTTTCCGTGTGGTGCCGGCTCAGAATACTACCACCCCATCTCCTCCCATAGATGTCGTAAAAGTCGACTAAGGGATTAGCCGAAGAATGAGCAGCAGCATTCTTCGAGTACATTAACAACTCAACCGCGATCGTCAACCCATCTGCCAAGCGTGGTGATTATGGCAAAACCCACCCAATGAGCCCACAACATATCCATATCGGTCGTTGTGGTGGTCTGGCCTGTGTCCAGCAGTGGACTTCATTCGGCCGAAATGATGACCCACAGATAGTTGGTCCGGGTCTGTTTGTGAAATTCCAGCTCTACAATATCAATTCTCCTCCTCAGAGTGGCGTACGACGTCCAGCAGAGTGACGTCATGACCTGCATAGCGCTGATCAGCCACGTCATGTGCTATGCCAACTCCGCCGTCAATCCACTGATATACAACTTTATGAGCGGTATGTATAATGCACTTTTTTGGCAGTAGATATATTAACAATCAAATAGTTTTCTTTAAGCGTGTGTGGGGTTTAGTTAACCCAAAGAAACCCAGCCTGAAGACAAATATGCCGTATGACACCGTTCAGAAAAGATACATTTTTGATGTTGGTGCAGTGGCTGATACAGTCGGCTGCTGCGCTCCGGGTCGTGGGTTCGATTCCCGCACGGAACAAATATTTGTATAATCTGCAGGTCAACTACCTGCAGATTATACAAATATTTGTTCCGTTCCGGGTCTGGGTGTATTGTATGTGGAGTTCATGTCTCTAGTGTGGGGCAACGTTTTATTTAAAAAAATAACCTTTTTCACTTCTAACTCGTCTAATAACAAATTACTAACCTGATTGTTTATACGGTTTAAGTCTCAAAATATTAGTGGGTACAGACACGCACTTTATGAGATGTAAACTGGGTTCAGAAGCCGGATTTTCAATAAAAAAAGCTAAGGTTTTCTTATGTACAACTACCTACAGCTCAAAACTGTGAACTCGAAGCAACAGGGCCATCGAAGAGGTCGAAAAGGAGTAGAGGTGCTACGGAGTTTCAACTCCGAATCCGATATATTAGTGCAAATTAGGATTTGAAACCTTCTGGTCTTCTGGTTTCTGTACTATCAAAACGGAGGTTCACTGGAGCTTAGCAGTCCAATGGCGAACTACGAAGAGTCCAGATGCGATTCACCATTTCGGCTGAATGAAGTCCACTGCTGGACACAGGCCTCCCCCAAAGATCACCACAACGACTGATATGGGTGTGTTGTGGGCTCATTGGGGGGTTTTGCATGTGCGATGCGATTGCGGTTAGTTAAAGAGAGTTAAATTGAAAGACTAATGCATCCGTGACACATGCGAGATGAATTACCTTTTTAACTATTAATACCTTGTTAATACGAAGCTTGTAATTCAGTTTTGTAATTACCTAATATTACGAGGGAGTATAGAAGTACTTAACTACTATCTTTTTCTTCAAATTTCCGTTTTAATTTTGTGACCTATGACTTTACGGAGTTAATTATGAGACCAACTTCACCTCCGCTCCCGATTAATCTACGTCTGTAATATCCCTAAAGACAAGCTTTAGTTCTTATCCACCTGTAGATCTTATCACAGGTGTACCTACACCCCTGAAAAGACGGTGGTGTGGACGTGGTCATGTGCCGCCGTGTGCGCAACACAGCGCACAGCAAGGCATGGGGGGATCTTTTACAAACCTCCCCGAGGAGCCTGGGGGGACGACCTTTTTACAGTCGCCTTCCCTATGTTAGAGGCCTGGTATGTGAGGCCTGTTTGCTTCGTCTGGCCCTATGACAGACATAATATGGGACCATCACGTGACCAAGCTGTCAGGCAGTAGAAGTATACTGATGCAGTTATTATTGTGCCATGACTGCAGTTTCTGCAATTTCCGCGTAGTTCCCGGCAGAATAGACCACCCCTGTCCACCAATGGGTGTCGTAAAAGGCAACTAAGGGTTGATATCAAGAGGATGAGCAGCATCCACATCCAACATACCGCGAATACCAATCCATCTGCCAAGTGTATTATGTTATTAGTGGATCCTATGAGCGCTCATTATAGTGATCATTGGGGGCCCATGTTCAGCTCTGGACACCTACGGGCTGATGGGAACTCACACAGAGTTGCAGCTGCCGTTATAACTGTAGGCTACGGTCATTGTGGATATGATATTTCATATTGTGACGAAGTCGTCCTTCATCTTTATTTCAATCAACCTCTTCCATGACTTCATACCTTCGTTATCCACCATCACTGGCCATCTCATGCTTCATTCTTTGCTAAATTCAAATTCAAATTTGAATTTAGAATGTGGTGTCGAATCGTTTCGACACCACGAAAAACGCTGAACGGTTAACGGCACGGCACTGGGCACGGGCCCAGCAGTGGGACAGTAATGGGCTGATTATGATGAGGATGACATTCTTGTGTTACTGTCAATGATTGGAATAGGTAGTGAAATTTAGGGTAATCAATCTTAAACATTACTTATATTATTAAAGGTAAGCCCTCGGGATCCATAGAGTTTGTAATTTAGAAATTACTTTTTCGTCTTAAAATTAAGATTAATTGTCCATCCAAAGGTGGTCTGGTTGAAATCGCTGACTACGATAAGACCGCCCTTTATATATGTTTTAATTAATATTATTATTAAAAGCGTTTTCGCATTTACAGAAAAGTGTATTTCTATTCTATTGAAGATTTTATTTTAACTTCACTGCCATTTCTCTGTTTATCGTTATTTTTTTTATTGGGGCAAGGCCGCCACACATGCCCAGCCACTGCAACTCCTGTAAGCCAGGATCTACAATGGCTACTATGGAAAAGAACACCGACCAATGTAGCTCGGTATGTCCCAGAGAAAACTGTGGAACCCGCAACGAAATTAATAAAAATAAAAAACAGCAATAGTTGAGATTTATAATCATGACATGAATTCTCAAAACAACTCCTTCAAACCCACCACCGGACAAAGGTCACTCCCTACTTACGTCACAAGACTCAGTCCTTCACCTTCAATGACAACACGTGATATTTATTTAAAATCCCTTTAATAATTATCCCCGTCAAAGCTACTTTATATCCTCATAAAAAGAATCCAATTTGTTTGAATTGCAATTTAAAAACCAACAATGGATTCCGAAATTCGCTTACATGTAACAATATTTTAATCATATGTCAGAGTCATAAATCCAGCCGAACATTGGGTTGGGTAATCCCATTACCCTTAAATGTATAATTTACATAAATAAACCAGCCGCAATGTAATACAGACAATAATACACGTCATTGAGAATAATAGGGTTGGAGGTTATTTTCTTAAACGCTAGTTTAAATATCTACCCCGAACAGACAGTGGCATGCACATTGCTAAGTGCCAAGCCAACCCAGAATATAGCGAGGTTTCGGGGGGGTCCTTTAAAATCCCCCTCCAAGATATGTCTACAGGCATCATGGGCGGCTTTAGATAGAGATTTATGAGTTCCGTCGGTACCAACCACTATGATGGTTTTAGCTGGTAGGAGTTCGACATGCCCTTACAATGTTCCCCATGGGGAGATAGTAAATTATGTATTCATCATCATCATCGTCATCATATCAGCCACAGAACGTCCTCTGCTGAACAAAGCCCCCCCATAGAATTCCACAACGAGCGGTTACATGCCGCCCTCATCTAACAACTCCCAGTGACCTTCACCAGATCGTCTGTCCACCTCCTTGGAGGTTGTCCTACGCTGCGTTTTCCGGTGCGCGGTCTACACTCCAGAACTTTTTCACCCCAACTACCATCAGTTCTACGAGCTATGTGCCCCACCCATTGTCACTTCAGTTTACTAATCCTTTCAGCTATGTCGGCCACTTTAGTTCTTCTACGGATCTCCTCATTTCTGATACTTGCTTTCTTATGAGGCCCACAGTGAGTGACCACGTCTCTGTTCCATATGTTATCACTGGTAACATACATGGCGTGCATCCTTCGTTCCAGCGGTGAACAGTTTCGGGGAAATTACGCCCCCCTGTCTCACACCTCTCCGCAATGGAAATGCCAATTTGCTCTGAATCTACTGGACCGATTAAGTTGAAATTTGGTATCTACACATATCTGCGACTTAAACACGAACGTGTAACGTAAATAAATGAATTTTGAATATGGGGGTTAGCTTTGGGGGGTAGAAAAGTAAAGAATAAAGTTTTGCGAACTGTACCGTGTAATATATGAAATGGAAGGGCTTGTTGTGGGGGTCTCAAATGTATTTATAATTTTAAAATATATAGTTTTAAAGTTATTTAAGAAAATATACGAAAATTAACCATCCCCTCTTACTTCCAAAACTACTGAGCCTAAAAAATTCTGAAAAAAATACTATTTACCTATACATTACAGGAAAACCTATAAGAAGTCTATGGTCTTAAAATAATATTATGCGTACAAACTTACGTTTGCGGTTGGAATGTATGGGAAAATATGTTTGTCAACTACGATGTTACATTTGTTCTTGGGATAAGTTATTGGTACAAGACCGAATCCAACAATAGACAATTTATTCGGCAATCTCGGAACCCTCTCCACGAGAGTTCAACTCGCACTTGACCGGTTTTTGATAGTATGATCATGGTTTAATACCATTTCGGAACTGCCAGTATCATATATACAAATTCCATTTTTAAATAAGAAGCTAGAAAAGGTATCCCTTTAGCCGTCTGGATTAAGAATATAGCACGCGGATTACAGCCAGTATCATATACATAAATTCAATTTTTTTAATCAGAATTTACAAAATGTATCCCTGGTGGTGTCTGGATTAAGAATATGGCACGCGGATTACAGCCAGTATCATCTATATAAATTCAATTTTTTTAATAAGAATTTTATAAAATTATCCCTTGTGGTGTCGGGATTAAGAATACATATACACGCGGATAACAAAAAGTATCATAATAATTCCATTTTTAAATGAGAAGGTTAAAAAAGGTAACCCTTGTGGTGTCTGAACATAAAAGATTTATGTTTGTTTGTAAAACAATATCCTCATTATTTTAAAAAACATTCGGATATTTTGGTCAGACATAAGTCAAAGTCAAAGTCAAAGTCAAAGTCAATACTAGGCATAAAGACAGAGGGAGCCTCCCAGTTCGTGGATACGCGTTGGTGACGCGCAAATCAGGGTGGGCCGGTACATGAAGTACCTAGGGCTCACCCTGGACAGTCGTTGGGGCTTCGAAGAGCACTTCGAGCGTCTTGTCCCCCGGGTTGAAAGGATAGTGGGTGCTTTGCACCGACTGCTACCCAATCTCGGGGGGCCGAGGGAAGAAGTTCGCCGCCTCTACGGGGGAGTCGTGCGGTCCGTGGCCCTCTATGGGGCGCCTGTTTGGTCATCTCGACTTTCGGGCGTCCAGCGCTGCAGAACCAAGATTCACGGTCTGCAGCGTAGAGCGGCTATACGGATCGCACGAGGATACCGAACGGTGTCCTTTGAGGCGGCAACTCTGTTGGCGCGCTTTCCGCCTTTTGATATCTTGGCGGAGATGGATGCGTGGGTGTATCACCAAACACGCTCCCTCCGCCAGAGCGGTGAAGGCGTGCCTTCAGGGGCGTTCGAAATTTTGAGGCGGCAGGCTCGGCGGCGTGCACTCGAGCTATGGCGCGAGCGGCTCATGCTGCCAGAGTACGCGCAAAAGCGCGTCGTCGAGGCTGTCTTGCCGCTCTTCGGAGCCTGGCTCCATAGGAGCGAGCGCGTCACATTCCGCCTGACGCAGGTATTCACCGGACACGGTTGTTTCGGTGCGTACTTGCACAGGATAGGACGCGAGGTCACGGCACAGTGCCACCACTGTGGAAACGATCAGGATACCGCACAGCACACGCTCGGAGAGTGCCCTGCGTGGACTGCCGAGCGGCGGATCCTGGTCGATCGGATCGGGCAAGATCTCTCTTTGCCAGCAGTAGTGTCGGCTATGCTGGCAGAGCATGAAAATTGGAGTGCTGTGGTCTCCTTCTGTGAGAGCGTAATGCTCCAGAAGGAGGTCGCAGAGCGGGATCGGGAGAGGGCCGATCCCGCTCGGAGGAGGAGGACACGGACCCGGGGTAACAGCCGCCGCGGTGCCCGTGTCCAACACGCCTGAGCCCCCTGTCGTCTTTATATGGCAGGGGGCCTTGGGGGTCGCGAGCGCGCTTATTGGGAAATCTGCGCGCTCATACCGAGCGACCCCCGGGAAGACAGCGGTGCGCACGTGATCACGTATCGCTGTGTGCGCAGCACAGCGCATAGTGAGGCCTCGGGGGAATCTTTTACAATCCCCTCGAGAGATGCCTGGGGGGGTGGCCTCTTTACAGTCGCCTTCCCTCCACTAGAGGGGATGACCACTTTACAGTCATCCCCTCCGAGATGTGCATAAAGGCGTGGCACCAACGGGTGGCTCTAGATGGAGATCTTTCGAGTTCCTGGAGCCTCCCTTCGGTGCCGACGATGATCGCTCCGGTGGTTTTAGCCGGTAGGAGTCCGGCATGCCCCTTCGCCCTTTCCCGGGGCGAAGGAAGTACATGAGGTATTTCCACCGGATCAATAAAAAAAAAAAAAAAAAAAAGGCATAAAGACAGATTGTACCTTCCACCATGCAGACTACAATTGGTGAAACGTAGCACATACATAAATGCCATTCATGTATTCAATAAGTTGCCAAAGGAACTAAAGGACTTGCCTGCTACTCAATTTAAGGTCAAAATAAAAAGATGGTTGATAGACCACAACCACAGATAACACAGATCCATTGAACTTTATAAACTGGATTATCAGAGATCTTCTTACGGACTGAGAAGTTTTATTTATAATCCGTACTACAATTTTTTATATTTCTGTTTTTTTTATAATGTTATTATTATTTTGGCTGAAGAAAGTCTAGTTTTAAGTCTTGTGTTAAATGTTGTGTGTGTCAATTGCGCGTAGAAATAAAAACTTTTTCTTTCTTCTTTCTTCTTTCTTTCTATAGAAAAAAGTTTTTATGACATTAAGGAATATTTTTACTGTAAATATAACCCATGACTTTATGATTTAGAATTATTTTAATTATATCCATGACATTAATATGAATTTATTTAATTATTTGATAATGTATAATTATGAATGGAATTTATAGCATGCCAAATTATTCGATTAATATTTGCACGTCTTTTTGAAAAGGCAGAACGTATAGGATCATTAATACTTTTTATATTTAAGAACTATAGTAGCTGAACATTCTAGCAAATAAATTATTATTATCTTATCTTATCTGGATTGAGAACATAGCATGCGCATAATAGTCAGTATCACATAAATTTGGTTTTTAAATAAGAAGGTGAGAAAGGTATACCGTGTGGTTTCCGGATTAAGAATATAAAACCACTCCATCTCTTCCCGTGGATGTCGTAAAAGATGACTAAGGAAGACTGAACTAGAGGGTGGGCAGCAGCGTTCCTTCTGTGGAACAACAGCCATTATTCGCTCACCAACCCACCTGCCAAGCATGGTGAGTCAGCAATCACCGCGCCAGTGCATGCTCGGCATGGCTGTTGTGGAAATATATGGGAGCGGCCTTTGTTCAGCAGTGGACATTCTTTGGCTGATATGCTGATGATGATCACGAATTAGAATGGGAAGCTCAAAAATAAGTGACGGCACGGTTGGTGCAGTGGCCGATACAGTCGGCTGCTGCGCTCCGGGTCGTGGGTTCGATTCCCACACGGAACAAATATTTGTATGACCTGCAGGTAGTTGTTCCGGGTCTGGGTGTATTGTATGTGGAGTTTATGTCTGTAAACGCACCCACGATACAGGAGAAATCCTAATGTGGGGCTACGTTTAAAAAAAAAAAAAAAAATGACGAGAAATCCTAAAATCGGCCTTCTTGACTTCCAAATAAAATCGTATCATTAAAAAAACGGCGCACTTATATATGTATTCAGTAACATTTTTTGCTCATGTATGGCTAACCCTTCAGGACTTTCAAGCGTGATGCTACCATATTCAATTCATTCTTCCAATAATAAAATTACTGTCGAAGAATATTCGAAAAAGACGACTCAAGGATGCCACTTATACGTATACATTTTCGCTGTCTTGGCACTGGATGTCAACTCGGATTATTTTTCATAGCTTCTTCTTCTTCTTGTCTTAGATTATGGCTTCTGTATAGAATCTTCCACAATTTCGCCAATGTCAAGTATAAGGCAACGTTGTGCGGTGTTTAGACTAATTAATCTTTACATAAAATATTTCACAAACATGAAAACATTCTAAAGATATGTCGGCAACGTCGTACGGTTCAATTGTTATTTTTCAAATTCATTCATAGCTTCATTATGTTTGCTTTAGTTTAGAAGCAGGATGAATATGACAGGACCGATATTACTCGCATATAAGACATGGCCGCCATTATAAAGTACGTAGATCACTTGAATCACGTGTTTATAATTGAGGTTATACAGCTGACCGTGCACAATACTTGCTGCTCGAATCTCAATAATCGCAAGCACACGCATACATGTGCGAACTATTTCTATTACATATGTTTGTATATGACAACCGTATATAATAGAAAAGACGGAGAGAAAGAGAGGGAAAGGTCATCTGGAAGGGGCATAACGCTTTTGCCTTACGTGACGATTTCTGCCAGTACCACTCTACTGTAAGCCGCGTAAATAACTTCCTTCCAAAAACATCAACGACAAAATCCACCTTGTATACAATAGTACACACACGTCAGTCCGTAAACTTCCACAGCTGAACATGTGCCTCCCATTGATCATTACAATAAGTGGTCACGGGGGATATTGCCATAATCGTTAAGCTAGCCAGGCGAATTGGTGATCGCAGTGCGTTCTTATTGAGAGAGGACCCTGCTGCCCATCCTGATGATACCAACCCTTGGTCGCATTTATGGGTGGTTTATTCTTTTCCGAGAACCACACAACATAATAGTATACCTTTTTTTTTTATTATTGGTGTGAAATTCTTCATGAACTTCCTTCGCCCCGGGGAAGGACGAAGGGGTATTTTTTATGGGACAAGCCCGCCACACATTCCCAACCACTGCAACTCCTGTAAGCCAGGATCTACAATGGCGACCACCGAAAAGAACACCGATCAATGAAGCTCGGTGTGTCCCAGAGAAATGAATAACTGTCTTGGAACCCGCACCGAAATTAATCAGAAAAGAAAAAGGAGGAGTAGGAAAGAATATACGTTCCACTTCCCTCCGTTGCAAGCAGGAGACAGAGAAAACGATAGGCCATAGGCACAATAAATGGGAGTTTACAACAGGGTTAAGCCCAGTTGCCAAGCACCACGGGTACAATTTTTTTTATTTACGGGTCCTATGTTGTGAGCTATTGTGACTGATGCCAATAGTAGGTATGGCAAAAACACTTGAACGCACGGAAATTCGTCCTAGTCGCAACAAGGTCTGTATAGTAAACAACCCCGGATGTAACTTGCATGCTGTCAAACATAATATTGCGTTCATCTTGCCAAAGAATACACTCCCACAGGATATGATGTGCAGACTGTTCATATTCACAGTCCGGTGTTGAACATTTGCAGAATGGTGAGGTGACAAGCTTGAAGCTAAATCATTTACTCTTAAAGTTACCATGACCGGTGAGAAATTGAGCCACGCAATGATCAACTTCCAACCATGCACTTGCCAACCGCTCACGAATGGATGGAAAGTACTGGTATAGGTGACGGCCCTTAATAGACGTGTCCCACCTGCATTGCCATTCGGCCAAGAGTTCCTCCCAAACACCAGTCTGTGGTTTAAACAATCTGCAGATCCTAACACGATCGCGTTGTAGCAGAAATTCCGCGTCCATGTTTTCTCTAGTTGAGTAGTACATTGCAGCACGTCGCTGTATCTCAAGATCGACTGGCAAAACACCTGCTAGCACAGGCAGAGCTTCAGTACTTACTGTCCTATATGCCTTGCACAAGAATATCAACGCTAAGCGCTGGCGTTGGAGCAGTTAACGTCTTGCCGCGCCGATAGTAGCCCTATCGGCCCATACGGGTGAACCATAGCAAATACAACCTAAGTAGGTAGCGCCGTAAATAGTTTTCAAAGTATAAAATGAAAGACCCCATGTAGCTGTTAATATCCTTGTCAGGGCATAAAAGTTCCTTTTAGCTTTTTCACCTACAGATTTTATGTGTTCAACGAATGAAAAATTTCTCTCCAATACAAGACCAAGGTAGCACACGGACTCCTTTCTTTTTACGGTAACATTATTGAATTTAATGCTCGGTGATGTCTTAAGATTGCCTTTTAAAATTAGTTAAAAGGTTTTTTGTGGTGCAAACATTAAGCGGTTTCGTTCGCCCCAACTAGAGATTAAACGTAAACAAGTATCCGCCAATTTTTCAAGGCTCGCCCTTGTACTTGACTGAATAAGCAGAAGGCCGTCGTCTGCGTAACCAGTCAATGAACAGCCGGATGGTAATGGAATCGCTTGAAAATCATCGAAACCCATGTTCCATAGATAAGGACTAATATCGGATCCTTGAGGACATCCCATCGTGAGTTCCTTCGACACAGCGTGATGACCAAGTTTAAGTTTTGCAGATCCATGTGCAAAATATGAGTAAACGAGCGTGTAGATGTTTCTGAAGCAACCGCGGGCTTTCATTTTAAGTAGTAGCATTGGCCACCACGCGTTGTCGAAGGCACCAGAGATATCAAGGAAGATGCCTATCACGTACTTATGTTCAGATGAATTTACTACTTTCCTGACAGAGATTGCCGCGTCAATAGTAGATTTTCCTATTGTGAAGCCGAATTGGTTATTATGAAATTTCGGTCCATCTGGCAGCAAACGTGGAATTATAAGGCGCTCGAGAAGTTTCCCTAAAGATGGTAGTAAAGTTATAGGCCGGTATGATTTAGGATCATCCGGGGGGTTGTCACCACTTTTTGGTATTATGCGTATAAAACCGGAACGCCATATACGAGGGAAAATGCCTTCAGCAATGCAGCGATTAAAAACGGTCAATATGGAGTCACCCGATATTTTACAAGCTTCTTTAATCATTCTATTCGATATTTTATCTTCTCCAGATGCTTTATTAAGTGGTAGTTTATTGACAACGTTTATGAATTCGTCAGTGGATGGTAAGTCAGACGCTGGGGATTCCGGCGGTTCAGCAGCCCATGATCTGATCTGTTGATGATACTCGTTATCATTTCCAGGTAGATCATCAGGTATAAGAGTATTGAGAAGAGCCGAAGGGGTATGCCGGACTCCTACCGGCTAAAACCACTGGAGCGGTCATCTTCGGCACGTAAGGGAGGCTCCAGGTCCTCGTATGATCACACTAGAGCCGCCCACTGGTGCCACGCCTATTGGCACATCTCGGAGAGGATAATAGTATACCTAGTCAACATTTAATCGGCAAGATAAACTAAAGTAATAATTCCAAATGAAACGGATTTCAATTGAATATTTCTCAAAGTAAGAGATCTTCATGTCTTAGTAATCCATATTCTTAATATCTCAGTTTCATGTTATGAAAAGTTTCTCTAAGGGTGTGTTTGCCGGCTTAAAACCCGATATCATCAATAACTCCCTAGGGTTAATGCTGCGGCCACACTAAGGTTTAACGCCTAACGCATGGGCGTTTTCAAATTTTCTATTTAAATCAGCGTGTGATTGTGAAGTGGCCACTCAATTTAACGCATTATTTTAATGTGCAGAAATATTACACAAAATAATGCGTTAATTTAGTAGCCACACTAGCATTTAATATTTTGTCGATAAATTTTTTTAGAGGCTCACGGAACTCGATTAATCTCCATCTAAAGCCACTTTGGTGCCACGCCTTTTGGCACATCTTGGAGTGGATGATCATAAAGCGGTTACCCCCTGTAGCGGAGGGAAAGTGACTGTAAAAAGGCCACCTCCCCAGGCACCTCTCGGGGGGATTGTAAAGGATTCCCTTGAAGCCTCGCTATGCGCTGTGCTGCGCACACAGTGGTACGTGTCCACATGATATGGACCTCCCTGTGGTCACTACAATGAGCAGAATATTGCCAGAACCACCCTGCCCAATTGGCAGGCTGATTTGTGATTGCAGAACGCTGATATTAGCATACGGGAGGATGCTGCCCACCCTCTTGATATCAACCCTTCGATTTTTAAGACATAGGTTGATACGGGTGGTCTATTATTTACCGGGAACCGCACGGAACGCAGTTGCCTACAACTTACAACAGTTACAGGGGTGCAATTCTCTAAGCTCAAACATCCATACATCCTTGAATAAAGAATTGAAATAATGGTCATAACCCAATTTGGTATTCACTAAGACTGGTCCTCATGGCTTACCTTCTGCAACGTGTCCTAGAATAGCTTCAATCATAACGTATATATGTAACGAATACCGAAATTGGTTTTACACCGTTATTTCGATTCTGTAGTTAAGGATGTATGGATGTTTGAGCTTAAGGAATTGCACCCCAGATTGTGAAAGCGTTTCAGTAAACATCATTATCATACATCGTTACAAACTTCAGAGAACTCTTCGGCGATTCCTAACGTGCTCATATAAAAGTTTTCTTTGAAAAATATCGCTATTTACCATCGTCTGACTGCCTTTTACTCTGTATCGGCAATAAACTAGATTTTCTCAGTATGAAACTGACAAATTTTACTCCACCGTTCCATGAGTGAAAACTTTTTCTTTTGAAAGTGAAAGCACTGGATATCTTGAAAAGCCAGGAACCAAAAGTTCACACTATCAGCCCGTGAAGGGCCACTGCTAAATTTTAACTTAAAAAGAAACACACTCTATAATGAGTGTCCATAAAGGTACTGCAATTATCACCATCTTGGCTGGCGGTCGCAGTATAGTACAAAGCTCATCTAAACAAATAAATCAAATTGAAGTGTCTGTTTGTAATGTCAAAATAACAGCTTTTACTGAATGCTTATGAAAGTATATACGGTACTTATAATAAAAAAAATAACAATATTTAATTTTTTGTGTATTTCCCCCCAAAAGTGAACCCCATATTAAAAATAGATTTACGTTACACCTACGTGTTTGAGTTGCAGAAACCCATATGTACCAAATTTCAACTTAATCGGTCTACTAGATTCGGAGCAATCCTGTAAGGGTTCCGCCGTTTTTTCCTTCGGACGTTCGGAACCCTAAAAAAGGACTTATAAAGAGTAAAGAGTTTATAGCAATATCACGAAACCCTTACACCCTTCTTCTTGAATAGGGTCTGAATGTGAAAAGAACTGTTAACAATCATGGATTCGGCAACTGCTTTCCATGCGACTGATCACGATCAGTATTTTTTAAATTAAGATATCATGAAAACGAGCAAATATAAGTACATATTTCTTTATAATTTTTAGCCATTTTATATTATTTATGTGCCATTAATTTTAATATTCCCAGATAACAAAAGTTCAGGCCGCTAATCTTTACGACCTTACATTTATTTATGAGGTACCTAATTCAAAAGGACTTTACTTTATTTTTTTAAACCGAAAAAAATACTTCTGGACATAACCTCTCGTTAACTGCTGCAATTACTGAAACTGTGATATTACCATAGATAATCGCTTGTCAGACGGTGGTTACAAAGTGTCCGATTTTTGCCCGGAGAGCTAGCTACGTGTAAAGGTTCTTCCGCCTCTACGGGGGAGTCGTGCGGTCCGTGGCCCTCTACGGGGAAATTGTTTGGTCATCTCGATGGACTCTCGGACTCCCGAGTCCAGCGCTGCAGAACCAAAATTCACGGTCTGCAGCGTAGAATGGCTATACGGATCGCATGAGGCTACCGAAGGGTGTCCTTTGAGGCGGCAACTCCGTTGGCGCGCTTTCCGCCTTTTGGTATCCTGACGGAGATGAAGGCGTGGGTGTATCACCAAACACGCTCCCTCCACCGGAGTGGTGAAGGTGTGCCTTCAGGGACGCTCGAACGTTTGAGACGGCAGGCTCAGCAGCTTACACTTGAGCTGTGGTAGGAGCGGCTCATGCTGCCGCAGTACGCGCAAAAGCGCATCGTTGAGGCCGTCTTGCCACTCTTCGGAGCCTGGCTCAAAAGGTGCGAGCACGTCACATTCCACCTGACGCAGGTTTTCGCCGGACATGGTTGTTTGATTGCTTACTTGCACAGAATGGGCCGCGAGGTCACGGCACAGTGCCACAACTGTAGAAACGATCAGGATACCACACATTACACGCTGGGAGAATGCCTTGCGTGGGCTGCCAAGCGGCGGATCCTGATCGATCGGATCGGGTAAGATCTTTCTCTCGGTAGTAGTCTCGGCCATGCTGGCAGACCATGAAAGTTGGAGTGCTGTGGTCTCCTGTGAGAGCGTCATGCTCCAGAAGGAGATCGCAAAGCGGGATCGGCCTTCTCCCGATCTCCCGGAGAAGGAGGACACGGAGCCGGGGTAACAACTGCCGTGGCGCCCATGTCCAACAAGCCTGAGCCACCTGTCGTCTTTATATGGCAGGAGGCCTTGGGGGTCGTGAATGCGCTTATTAGGAAATCTGCATGCTTATACCGAGTGACCTCCGGGGTGAGGTGCGGTGTGCACGTACTTTCCATGGTTACGCACTGATTTAAAATCTGAAAATAAAATCAACACTCAAATAATATGTTTGTTCAATCGGCGAATGATGCCCAAGAATGTTGCAATAAAGTAAAACACGAATGTAAACAATACTATTAATTTTAATCAAATAAGTTACTCATTACAAGAAAGATATTTGCTAAAGGCGACGTAAATCGGAATGCAAAACTCTCTATCCACCGGGAGGGCGGCGCGCTAGCGTCGATTTTCCTGGTATTTACCTACATAGTTTAGAATATGCAGAAATTTATTATCTTGTACCTGATTGAAATACCGGCGCAGAATGCCACCACCCCATCTCCTCCCGTGGGTGTCGTAAAAGTCGACTAAGGGATTAGCCGGAGGATGGGTAGCAGCGTCCTTCGAGTACATTAACAACTTAACTGCGATCGCCAACCCGCCTGCCAAGCGTGGCGATTATGGCAAAACCCCCCAATAACACCATATCGGTCGTTGTGGGATCTTTGGGGGAGGCCTGTGTCCAGCAGTGGACTTCATTCGGCCGAAATGATGACCTGATTGAAAATTTCACAATGACTACGCCTCACGTAGTTAACGACAATTATTTCAATACAATTTTAATTACCAAAACTAAAAATAACTTCAAAAATCTGTTGAATCAAAATTTTGCGGTCAGCTCACGCTAACACGCCCATTCCGTACTCTCTTCATGCCAACCCCAGAATTCGAGCGCCCAAGGCCGTTGCCGCGCCTAGTTTGCTTATATGATCGCGCCAGCCATGGGTTAAGGGACTAGCTACACTTTTATTTGTATACATCCTAATGATGAGAAAAGCAGATTATTTGCCTGTACTGTAATGCTACCCACAATGAGTTATTAAGTTCCTTAGGTAATTTCACCAGCTACAGTGCCCTTCTAACCGGAATACAGTAATGCTAATTTTAAACACTACTGCTTGGTGACAGAATATCTAGCACTGCGGACCTAACTGAATTGGAAATAAGAGATCTGCCACCAGTTTACATAGTTAACCAGAATTGCCATAAAAATTCTGGTCGCACCTGCACCGTAGAATAAACCGGTGTGTGTGTTGGGGTAAGCCCGGTTTTAAACTTTCAAATCTAGCAACCGGGACCGGGTCAAATCGGTTTTCCCGACTACTCAAAGTTTATATTCATTTGAACTTCTGTTTAGAATTGAATAAATATCCAGTTTCATAAAAAACGTTTCTTTTATTCGGCTCTTTATTCCTGAAAAATACGTCACTTAACATTTTGCTTTCAGGCTTCCCGGGCTTTTCAGGTCAGTGTACAGAAATCCCTTTGACCCTGAGTAGCGCACAGTACGTTTAGTGTTGTGACATGAATTTACACTTGAGTTGAATTTACGATTCGTTTATTTTATGCGTCTTGATTAAAGTGCACTTTTGGGAATTTGGGACATCCACCTAACTTGGTTTACCAATACATAATATTACTTCAATGTCTCTGGATATTGTAACATAAATTGTTAACTGATTATGAATACCATCTTTTCAGCCGAATGAAGCCCACTGCTGGACAGGCGGGTTGGCGATCGCAGTTGAGTTGTTAATATACTGGAAGAACGCTGCTGCCCGTCCTCCGGCTAATCCCTTAGTCAATTTTTACGACACCCACGGGAGGAGATGGGGTGGTGGTATTCTGAGCCGGCACCAACCATACCTAAAATTGGTATGATGCATGTTTGACAAGGTCTACATTTCTAAAGAAAACAATTCTGTAAATCGTGACTGTTTCAAAACGAGACATATTCCTCCGAGTACCAAAAACTTTTCTACGACCCATCTCAAGTTATCACTATCGATGTCGCAGCCAAATTGTACAAAACGCCGTATTACAAAACTGCTATTCAATTTGCAAAGCAGTGCTGTTTTACATACCGACTAGATATTTTGTAATACGGCGTGTTATACAATATAGCTGTGACAGAAAAATTTGCTTGCCAATGAAAGGATGGCAAACTTTACGTACACAAAATTCAACGTATTCTAGAAATAAAAATATACATCGAAAAAATATTATTCTATATCAACTCAAGTACAAAGTCATGTAACAACACTCACTTTTGCAATATTCATTGTTTTCTTTGAACTGTGTCAAGGTAAGATCCAAAACTTTTATGAATATCTTACACCGTCGTTTTTAAATAAGAAAAAGTTTAAATAGCCTGTAATAATATGGATATTAAGATATTTTGGATTAAAGAAAATTCTTAGCTGTAAGAAGTGTCATTTCTTTCTAGAACTGGATAATAGAAATGATATCCAGTGTCAAAAATATCTCCACCGTATTTTAAGATGCGTCATCAAACTAGTACAAATATATGTCCACTGATAACAATAAGCTATGTAATTCGAACTACCCCAACGTATAGATCACCACTAATGCTTCTGGCGTTATAGCTTTATCATCAAACTCTCAGTAGTTAGCTCGTAGTTGGTAGTTCAGCGGACATTTATGAGGTGTCAGGAAAGTTTACAATAAACTATTATTTTATTCACTTTCCACGTTTTTCTTCCACCGATACCTTTTAATTTTTGTAATATTACCTAAACCAACAGTTGTATAAAAATGACGTCACGTACCGCTTCAACCACTTATACATTGTATCAAACAGTAGTTCCTATATGTATTCTGATTTATACAATATTCTGTTGGTAAGATACAACGTAGCTCTAATATAGTTTTCTAATACATAATTAAATCATAACATTCATGTAGTGTCTCAATGTATAATCGAAATTTAGAAATAGTAGCCCTAAGTATTCTAAGAAATAAGTAGATGAGCATCTTTAAGGAAAACTACGTATTTCTTGAGTAACGTAAAACAGCTTAACTTTGCCAAAGACTGAACCTTTTATATATTCCTTAATCACTACAAAGGCCGTAAAGTATCCACGTCCAACAAAATTAATTAATAATACACAATATTTAAATCTCTATTCTTTGCGTTCACGTTTAAACCTTACGATTTATTTCAATATGCACTTATACTTACAATTTATAATATTTCACAAAAGGTTTCCTTTTTCACAATATCCTTGAATCACTATCACCAAATTAATTCTAATTAAAACACCTTTTAAAACTGCACTTTGCACATTCCAACCAAAAAATTGGCAATTAATTCGAAAATTCTCTATTGTTCCAGGTAAATTCCGCCGAGAATTCCATAAATCTTACTTCAAATGCTTCTGCTGCTGCATTTCTGCGGCATCTCCAGACCAGAATGGAACGTCCTTTGCGCCGATCGGAAGCTCCAGGGCTGGGACAACTCGGACTGTAGTTCGCCGAAACGATTCTTATGTTAGTTACCGTCTCACTCACTTATCTCCCTCAAACCATAACATCCACCGAGACTACATAAGAAATACCAACACCTCATTTATAGAACAGATGAATGGTAATCGTAGACCTAAAATCCGGGATGATTCCATCAGTGAATCTGCAACAAGATTCACTCTAGCTACTGACGTGTGCAGAGATTGACAACTAGGCAAAGATCTCCTTTCAGATATACGTAATAGAGATGGCATAGAAACATATATCGCAAGAAGTACCAATAGTATTGACTGCAAACCGTATTATGATTGTTTCAAAGATGGAAGGATCGAAGAAAGGCATAGTGATAATGCAGATTACCGACATGTAGACGAATCTAAAGACTTTTATGACGATGACCTTAAAAATGGTTTTAAATTCAAATTTAATCGCAGTTTAAACAGCTGTCAGATTAAGAATAAGAAGAAAGTTAATGTATGTTAAGAAATGTGTTGATGTAAATCAGTCAATTGTATTTTGGGTGTCTGTTTAACTACTGAACATTTAACAAAACTGTAAACTTTACTAAAGTATATAAAGCTTTATACTTGGTAGTAGCCGTTCCCCTACTACTTATACTTTTTGCCCTTCTAATAAGCTACGTTAGAGATCCCCTGCACATGCCCAATCAGTGGGTACTTTGCCTACATCCCATATTACTAATATAAAAGTTTCGTCAGTTTCCGTATGTTTCAAACTTTATTCATATGTATATGAAAACTAAGATAGAAGTGCATATTGTACTAACCTCATATTTCAGACCGTTCCATATTCTTTTACACTTCTGCTTTCTTTAATATATGCAACCTCATTATTCTCTTTTGCCACAAAATTGTAGCCATTTAATGAAATCGGAAACTTATGGCTTAAATATAGGAAGAATATAAAGCGATATAATTCTTTTTTCGTCAACCAACTTATATTTTTGCCGATTTTCATAAGCAAGGATTTCTCCAAGAACCCTCTGCTGGTCAGTTTTAGTCCGCATTTTAGGTCCATGTTCCATTATTTTGCAGTACGGGAATTAACTTACGCTCCCTAATAAATTTAAAATGTTTATACTGATATAAATGGCCTAAGTTTTGGTGAAACAGACATTCAAAGTTTTATCTTAGATTAAAGTATATGTAAGGTCTTGTTCTTGTAAATTGATAACATCAACAATGCTCAAAAGGAGCAACTTGGAAGAGATAACTAGCTGTCATTTATTCAATATCGAGGCATTTAATAAGCTTTTACTTAGCTACAACACGTTAGATGTTTCCAATTACCTTATTACTATGGAGTTTTATCAATTCTATTACTTACCCAATAGTACTTTTTTAATGTAGCTGACCGGTGAATACGGGACGAGAGTCGACATTTGTAATTTTATGAGTTGAACTTTGACAAGCTCTAACATGACAACAGTAAAAAATGTACACATTGTTTCTTGAGTCTAAATGCATCACAAATGCATCACAATCTTATATGTTCATAATTTCAGCGAGAAATATACATTAATAGCTTACACCTCTTTCAAACCAAATTTATGTCTGCATTCTGTCCATCAAATTAAGGTGAAGTTGCCAATTCACGGCTCGAGTTGAGGCAATGCTGATTATGTACCGCAATGTTGAATGGGTGACAATCCCTAAAAACGGACCACGCACTATCATGAGCTACTTATAACACTAGAAAGAAATAACATAGTATTGTAAACTTTTAATCTTGTACATAATCATGTTGTTAGAACTTCTACAAAATGTTTTTTTTATTTTCTTTTTCTTATGGTATCCCCTTATAAAATTAATTAACCCCTTGGAACTTTTGAGTTCATGTTGGTTTCTCAAGGGGTTCACTAATTTTTGGTACCTAAATATACTTCAGTACAGCCAAGGAGACCAGACCATAGTTCCTTTTCATATTAAGAACTTGATGAGAACTCGATCCAATACGTGTTATTTCGATTCTCGCGTCAATTCTATGTCAACGAAACAAATCACTTTCCAATTATCTTCAGTTGGCACGCAATTCATCTACCGTATTGAATTTGTAAAGTAATTCAGAATTCCGCAAGTAAAAATATACATCATGTTATAATTACATTGTTAGTAAACAATACACTTGAGGGAAGGAAATGGCGTGTTTATACAGAACTGATCGTACACTGCCGGCCGTGCTGCTGTATACATTTTATTTTTAGTTACAAACTTTGTATGACTCAAATTTTTTTAGATTAGTTATTTTTGCTGTGTGTTCCTTGTGGTTCTATTGATATCCTATTGTTACAGTCGCACAATATTTTCGAACCTCATACTAGATAATTACTTTACTAATGACAAATACTTATGTTAAAATATTTTTCCAGTATATGTCTCTTTCCGTAGTTCATAAAAAAAACGACCACTGCTAAAAGTGTACACAACTTTATAACCACGCCAAATCTTCTACTTAATAAAAACCTAAAAGCAAGGTAGATAGCAAGAATAAATTATTTAAGAACATTGGACAAGTAAAGATATTTAATAACTTTTTAAACACCCCGTTAGCATTTTTCCATAAAAATGAAGTTCTACACAATCATGCCTTTTTTTTTATTGATGTCCAGTGGAAATTCTACATGGAACTTCCTTCACCCCAGGGAAGGGCGAAGGGGGGCTCCAGGTCCTCGTAAGATCACACTAGAGCCGCCCATTGGTGCCACGCCTTTAGGCACATCTCGGAAGGGATGACTGTAAAGCGGTCACCCCCTCTAGCGGAGGGAAGGCGACTGTAAAAAGGTCGCCCCCCCCCCCAGGCACTTCTCGGGGAGGATTGTAAAGGATCCCCCCAAGCCTCGCTTTGCGCTGTGCTGCGCACACAGCGGCACGTGACCACGTGCGCGCCACCGTTTTCCCGGGGGGCACAATCATGCCTACGGGTACATACTAGCTTATTGTTTATTACGTATGTGTATAAATGTGACCAAAGGTAAAATAAGATAACATAAGGAAAGAAAATGCATTTCTATACCTACTATTGTAAATAATTTCAAACATTCATATATTTTAGATATTAAATAAAAAAATATTCTAGTTTTGTAAGTTAACTTTATTCATAGTCTAAGCCATCTTGTAAAATATACATGAGTCTTATAATAATATTTTCAGCAACTTGAGTGAGCAAATTAATTACTTAAATGAATATTCGTCGACATGATAAATCGCCTACATTTTTGTAAAAAAAAATACCTGCCGCAGAGAAATATTACATCAAGGGTGGTAAATGGTAATTTCATCCTAAATTTTGCAAATTAAAAGTTGCACCTAACAGAATTCTTTTTTGTGAGAAAATAAGATTTATTTTTTAAGTTGAATAAAAATAAGCTTTATTTTAAATGTAAATACTTACTACTAGACTACTGTGCTATAACTGTTTAATTTAAAACACCTGTTTATTTGAACGTTATTTATTTATGTGTGTATGTGTTATTGATACTATCTATACAAATAAATAAAATTGAAGTGTCTGTTTTTAATGTCAAAATAACAGCTTTTTACTAAATGCATATGAAAGTATATACGGTACACATAACAAAAAAACCATTGTAAAATTTTTTGTCTGTCTGTCTGTTTGTTCCGGGTAATCTCCGAAACGGCTGGACCGATTTTGACGGGACTTTCACTGGCAGATAGCTTATGTTATAAGGAATAACTTAGGCTACTTTTATTTTAGAAAAACGATTGGGGTTACGCGCAAAAAAATAAAAACCTTGAAATCCAATATATCTATACAAATAAATAAAATTGAAGAGTCTGTTTGTAATGTCAAAATAACAGGTTTTTACTAAATGCATATGAAAGTATACATGGTACCTATAACAAAAACACAATTTTTAAATCATTAGGGTTCCGCGTAAGAAATAAAAAACCCTTGAAATCCAATATATATATTCTATGTCAAGTGTCTATGTCGAAGTACTCTAAGTTTCTTTTAAATAAAACGCGGGTGAAACCGCGGGTCCCAGCTAGTCATAAATAAATTCTGAGCCTTGATTTAATAACATCTTAGCACTTACACCGTGTAAACTGCAACTCGACTAACAAGAAATGACTTAATTGTAAGTTCACATGAATCGAATGTCATACTTTCGATTTCAAAGATCAATCGTGGAAATTAATTATACAATAATAAATAGAAACTATTCAATACGAAATATCTTAATTTGTCTAGTTGTGAATTAAGAATGTATATTTTTTACGAGATCTCTTTCTCGATCTCTCTAGATGTAAAAAAATATATTATTTAAGTATAGTTTTAATGTAACGATATCTTTTATGAACTAGAGGTGTATCGCAAATGTCGAGTAAGATAATGTTTCCCACAGATTTGATGGATATTGTTGATTGCAATTTTACAATTGATTTTAAAGTGTGATTGTTATCTTAAAGCAGATTCGAATGCACTTTTTTACTTTTCACGTGATTTTTATTATTTCTCACGCATACAGTTACTCAGTGGCTAAGCCATTGGTTTTCTGTGTTATGTGTCAAGGTTTCGATCCCCTCATTAAACAAATATATGTATGTGATTCCTTTTTTATTTTTACCTCATGTACTTCCTTCGCCCCGGGAAAGGGCGAAGGGGCATGCCGGACTCCTACCGGCTAAAACCACCGGAGTAATCATCTTCGGCACCGAAGGGAGGCTCCAGGAGCTCGCAAGATCTCCATCTAGAGCTACCCATTGGTGCCACGCCTTAAGGTATATCTCGGAGGGGATAACTGCAAAGCGGTAATCCCCTCTAGCGGAGGGAAGGCGACTGTAAAGAGCCCCCCCCCCGGCATCTCTCGACCCCTCGATTGTAAGAGATTCCCCCGAAGCCTCACTATGCGCTGTGTTGTGCACCTTCCCGGGGGTCGCTCGGTATGAGCACGCAGATGTCCCAATAAGCGCGCTCGCGACCCCCAAGGCCCCCTGCCATATAAAGACGACAGGGGGCTCAGGCGTGTTGGACACGGGCAACGCGGTGGTTGTTACCCCGGCTCCGTGTCCTCCTCCTCCGAACGGGATCGGCCCTCTCCGGAATGTCTGTAATTCCTACAGACAGTTGTTCCGAATCTGGGAGTTGGTGCATACGAGAGAGTTATATCTGCAAACAGTAACCACAATATAAGAGAAAACTATACTCGTTAATGCTTAATCGCATGTATTGATCTACAACAACAAGTTCCTGCAAATCTGAAGGCATCATAAAGTCGACAGAGAAAAGTGTAATGGTCGCTCCACTGACAGAACTACCACTGCAGACCAGTTTAAATAGTTTAGCCCGTACTGAAACAAATTGCTGAGTGATTAGTTACTCAAATTATGTTTAGCTACTGTGATGACTATTAAACTCTTAAGTTTAAGTACCTAAGCTATTTCATATGCAGGGTTGCTAGACGGAAAAAACAAAATATCTGCCTAAAAATTACTTTTGTTTGGATTTTGACAATATGTTTGGAGAAATAAACACTGACTGATTGACAGCGCAGGTTAAACCGGTGGACTTGGAACAATGAAGAAAAAAATTAAAAAAAAACAATTGAGAACCGTACGATTGCCCACATATTTTAAAGATTTTTT
This sequence comes from Diloba caeruleocephala, assembly GCA_947459985.1. Lineage (NCBI taxonomy): Eukaryota > Metazoa > Arthropoda > Insecta > Lepidoptera > Noctuidae > Diloba > Diloba caeruleocephala. Next base: position 3,388,669 of record OX381627.1, on the reverse strand, counting down.
TCACTTTTGAGAAATGTTTTATGAATATGTAAAGATTCATTAATCTAAATACCGTACGACGTTGCCTCATACTTGACATTGGCGAAATTGTGGAAGATAATCTACAGAAGCCACAATATAAGAGAGGCAGAAGAAGTAGAAGCATGGAATTTTGCACAGGAGTTCCTTATATAACGTAGGTCATCACTAAGAAAGGATTTTTTTAATTACCCTAAGGGGTAAATTAGAGGGATATCGGGCACACGGATAGTGCCTAATATAAATCAAAAACATATTTTTAATGTTTAATGACATAGCTGAAAGTATTAGTAAACTGTAGTGGCAATGGGCGGGGCACATTTCTCGTAGAACTGATGGCCATTGGGGCACAAAGGTTCTCGAATGGAGACCGCGCACCGGAAAACGCAGCGTGGGACGACCTCCAACGAGGTGGACAGACGACCTGGTGAAGGTCTCTGGGAGTCGTTGGATGAGAGCGGCATGTGACCGCTCGTTGTGGAAATCTAAGGGCCCGGGCTTTGTTCAGCAGTGGACGTCCTGTGGCTGATATGAAACACACCCACGACACAGGAGAAATCCTAGTGCGGGGAAAAGTATTTATAAAAAAAAAACTGATTACCTATTACAAGAGGCCGACTAGGTAGGTACCACCCCGGTGCCAGATATTCGTCGCTGAGCAGAAGTTGCTTTAGACATTACTGTGCTCTGGTTAGAAGGGCACTGTAGCTAGTGACATTACTGGACATAAGAGACTAAATAACTAATGTCTCGAGGGGACCAGCGCAGTGTGGTGCCATGCAGGACTACTCCTGGGAAGCATTCTAATTGTTATGGGTAGGCATATCACTTCATCATTTCGGCTGAATAAAGTCTACTGCTGGACACAGGCCTCCTTCAAAGATAACCACAACGACCGATATCGGTGTGTTGTGTGCTCATTGAGGGGTTTTGCCATAATCGCCACGCTTGGCAGACAGGTTGGCGATCGCGAATGTACTCGAAGGACGCTTGTACTCAAAGGACGCTTTAAGTATTAAGGCATGTCACTTACCACCAAGGGAATGACTTGCTCGTCTCGCCACGAAGTAGTAAAAAATTTTTTTTTACTTAAACTTCATTATTGCGAAATGTTTGTGTGCGCAAATGTTTGCAGCATTAGGGCATCCTTAGGGCCCAGCCGAACCTTTTACTATAACTTTTCAGGATCCGCATATTAAAGGAATTTAATATATCTGTCATATTTTATTATCCTGCCCGATAGGTGAAAGACGTGCATAAAGCCAGGCCACTTCAATTATTTCAATAGTTATTATCATATTACCTTCTCATACTGCGCAATAAACTAACTATTCGGGCACTATTAATAATGTCCTAATCGCTTGGTCCACGATCTATACAGAAATGGTACAAGGTTTAGATGTTAGTTCATATCATCATATTGGCCATTTATACGTCCACTGGTGAACAAAGGCCTCCTCCATAGATTCATCACGGTGTCATCATTTTGAGGGGTATTTGCCAATACTCACCACGCTTGGCAGGCAGGTTGGTGAGCGCAGAATGGCTGCCGCTTCACAGAAGGGACGCTGATGCCCAACCCTCTGGTTTAGATTCCCTTAGTCGCCTTTTACGACTTCCACGAGATGGAGTGGTGCAATATTCTTAATCCGGACACCAGACTAGTTAGTTAGTTCATGTACTACAAGTAAACAACATGTCTAGTATCTAAGTATATATATGTGTATAATGTGTCTAAAAATCAAGGAAATATAATGAAAACTCGCAAAGTTATAGGCTTGTTATGTTGCCCCCATAGATATCGAATGTATCAATATTTGTGGTTGCCCCATTTTCCGCCCATTGGAATCATGCCGTACGGGTGCGGACGGATGCATTGGCGGATAGCGTAAGGGGGAAGTACCATGCCAATCTACTGATGCGATATCGCCCGGCGCGGTCAGCTCTCTTACGTATTAATGAACCGAGTTTGAAACATTTTTAACATAATTTTGAGACAAATTCAAACATGGCTTAAAAACGATTGCAACCAATTCTATTAATGATTCTGAACAAACATTTAATGTACAATGGTTTGTTTTAATACAAAACTAAAAAAAACATTTTTAAAGTACACGAATAGCAATTTGAAAGTAAGACCCTATATAGCAATATAAAATGGGAATTCGAATTCTATTTTTGATTAAACACGATCTCTTATGTCCTACTGACTGCACCTTTGAAATAAACAAATATAAATTAAGATTAAAAACGCGATATTCTCGAATACCGACCCAAAAAAACTTCAAATGGCCAAAACGATACTCATGTCCTTCATCAGTAAGGCACATATTTGCCCAAAATTTTATTACCACAAACAAAGACGGAGAAACACGAGTCGATTCTCTCAATTAAATTAAAACTTATCTCCCTTTGCGGGATAATAAAATGGTAAAGTTTGTACCGATGTAACGTTTTAAGTAAGAATGTGTGTACCACTAAGTTTAGGCTTTCCCGGGGGTGAGCAGGGTTTGAGGTACATTTATAAAAACAATGGCATTGTGAAAATAAGTTTATCTGGTATTTTCAAAATAATTATTATTTCTTTGTTATTCTTTCTTTCTATTAATAATAATTATATTTCCGATTGTCGGCTACCGCGAAGACTCCAATGAACCATCCAATGAAAATGCTCCAATGAACTGTTGTAAGAGTAATATTACCGTAATCACCAATATTGGTAACCAGATTGGTGATCGTACTTATTTTATACTTATCATCCAAGAGGATGGATAATAGGCATTACTCTTCACATAATATGTTAGGTTGTCTTGCAGAACATTTAATATAGGAGCTTTAGCCCAAATTTAAACAATACAAAATTGTGTCATTCGCCTTAATGTATCGGTACAAAGTCCCATACAAACCAACGGTGGTTATTTTGCGGGCGGAAAACATTAGTGTGATCGTTCCAATGATATTATATATTAACAGAAGTAGATATGTTACATGCGCGCCAAAAGTAAGAACCAAAACTCCCCCAATTGTAGCACCTCGCAATCAGTTCGCCCAAGACAGGACAACGAGCACACACTGTCACAATCTGTATTGTTTTATTAATTAAGTAATAACAATGCCGTCGTGCGTATAGAAAATGCACAAACATCAAGCAAAAATAAATAAAGAACAAGGGAGCTCATACCACACGTGAGTAACAAACTATGTAAAATATTTTAATAGAAATACTATTCAAATTATTTATAGAATAATATTCTCGAACAAAACACAGGTCAAGCAAGGAAAAGAGACAACATTTATGCTATCACAGGTGCGACAGAGACATCGAGTACACGTGTTGTCATTTTAGCTATCTCTTTTGCTCTCGTAGTTTTTGTATCTTCTTCTTACAGCACAGGCGTGTAGTTTTATAGCTTTATACATACATATAGCGAACCTGATTTTTGCGCCCATTTAATATGGACGTAACATATATATGGTATAATCGCTGCGTTGCCGACGCGTGATTCCGTCAAGCACGGCTTCCTCAGAGAGCCAAATCTCGTAATTAATGTACACTACGACTGAAAGTTTCATCAAATCCGCCTTAAAACATTCACTGCTGAACAAAGGCCTCCCCCATAGATTTCCACAATTGCATCATCTTAATGGGGGGAATTTGCCAGTACTCACCTCGATTGGCAGGCGGGTTGGTGAGCGCAGATTGGCTACCACAGAAGGCATGCTACTGCCCATCCTTCTGTTTTATATTCCCTTAGTCGCCTTTTACGACATCCACGGGAGGAGACGGAGTGGTGCTGTATTCTTAATCTGGACACCACACGGAATACAAAAACATATCAGCCCGTAACCGTCCACTGCTTAACATGGGCCTCCCAACGATCACCACAATGGCCGATCTATAGCATCCGGAATATTTTAATAATCACCACACTTGGCAGACTGATTGGTGATCGCAGTATGTTGTTATTAACACACACATTAAACTAAACATCAGTATTCACTAGTGCTATAAGAACTTACGCGCTGAAGCGCTACATGAAGTTTTTCTTGTATCATTTTCATTTGGTTAGGGGCCTAACAATACCGGTTCAAATCGCCGCTATAAAACCGGTACAAAAGAGGTATCAAAATCTGAACCTGTACCTTCATTTAACCGCTTTACGATTTCGTTACCGAAAACACTCCACAGGCAGGGTAGGAAAGGAGGGAAGGATTGACGCCGATTGAAGTTTTTTCACCAAATAATATTTTCCGCTCGCTCTTATCATTGGATACTTGTTATTATTCCGTCTAAATTTGTGCAATTTAGTTTTGATAGTCGCAGTCATGTATGGACATATATGTATATATGTTCGTATATACACCATCTAAGACCTAAAAACCTAAAAAACATTAAGTATTTATTATTTAGGGCACAAAGGTTCTCGAGTGGAGACCGCGCACCGGAAAATGCAGCGTGGGACGACCTCCAATGAGGTGGACAGACGACCTGGTGAAGGTCGCTGGGAGTCGTTGGATGAGAGCGGCATTTGACCGCTCGTTGTCGAAATCTAAGGGGGAGGCCTTTGTTCAGCAGAGGACGTCCTGTGGCTGATATGATGATGATGAAACATTAGTTATAGCGGTAGCGAAATACAACCTGAAATCTTACTTATGAATATACCGGTACCGAAATATTTCTTTAGATTTCTATAAATGTAGACTTATATTTCGGTACCGTTGTTAAAAGGGTATGAGGATTCATCATTTCGGCCGAATGCAGTCCACTGCTGGACACAGGCCTCCCCCAAAGATCACCACAACGACCGATACGGGTATGTTGTGGGCTCATTGGAGGGCTTTTCCATAATCGTCACGCCTGGCATACAGGTTGGCTATCGCAGTTGAATTGTTAATGTACTCGAAAGACGCTGCTGCCCATCCTCCGGCTAATCCCTTAGTCGACTTTTACGACACCCACGGGAGGAGATGGGGTGGTGGTATTCTGAGCCGGCACCACACGGCAAATGATATGATAGGGTATGACGACTGTGTCGGCTATGTTGGCAGAGCATGAAAACTGGAATGCAGTGGTCTCCTTCTGTGAGAGTGTCATGCTCCAGAAGGAGACTGCAGAGCGGGATCGGGAGAGGGCCAATCCCGCTCGAAGAAGAAGGAGACGGCGCCGGGGTAACAACCGCCCTGGCGCCTCCTAACTCCGATACGCCTGAATAACCCTGCCATTGCTATAAGGTGGGGACCTCTGGGTTCGCGGGTGCGTAGATTGGGGAATCTGCGTGCCCACACCAAGCGACCCAAGAGAAGACGGTAGCACGCATGTGGTCACGCGCTGCCGTGGGACGCTTTGGGGGATCCTTTACAATCCCCCCGGGGGGGTGACCGCTTTACAGTCACCCTCTCCGAGATGTGCCAATAGGCGTGGCACCAGTGGGCGGCTCCAGTGTGATCATACGAGGACCTGGAGCCTCCCTTACGTGCCGAAGATGACCGCTCCAGTGGTTTTAGCCGATAGGAGTCCGGCATACCCCTTCGTCCTTCCCCGGGGCGAAGGAAGTTCATGAAGAATTTCCACTGGGCACCAATAAAAAAAAAAAAAAAAAAAAGAATATGACGATTACCGCTTTATAAAACTACCGATATTTTTCGGTGATTCCGTCCCTGTGCCAGAGATAATAAAGCCTCCCAAAGCCACTGCCATTTGCCGTAACATACCACAATCATCATATCGGCCATTTATAAGTCCACTGCTGAACAAAGGCCTCCCCCATAGATTATAATGCGTACACCGATCAGTTTGCCAAGCGTGGTGATTTATGACAATGTTGCCCAGTGCTCACCGACGATTTACATAATGACGGCCCGTTTGGCATGCAGCGCTGCGTGTCAGAATTTCGATTCTCGCACGAAACAAACATTTGTATCATCATTTCGGCCGAATGAAGTCCACTGCTCGACACAGGCCTCCCCCAAAGATCACCATAACCACTGATATGGGTGTGTTGTGGGCTCATTGTATTGCCATAGTCGCCACGCTTGGCCGGCGGGTTGGCGATCGCAGTTGGGTTGTTAATGTACTCGAAGGACGCTGCTACCCATCCTCCAGCTAATCCCTTAGTCGACTTTTACGACACGCATGGGAGGAGATGGGGTGGTGGCATTCTGAGACCGCACCAGACGGCAATCAGGCACCGCACGGCAAAGCCGGCACCACACGGCATTTGTCTGACCTACAGATAATTTGCCCCTGCATGAGCAGTTCTATCCGGGTGACATGTTGAATACGTGCAGTAATTGTTTATATTCAATACTACCTGGGACCCGCGGTTTCACCCGCGTTTAATTTAAAAGAAATTTAGAGTATTTCGACATAGACACTTGACATAGAATATATATATATTGGATTTCAAGGCTTTTCTTTTTTTTTGCGGAACCCTAATTATTACAATTAAAATAGAAGTAGCCTAAGTTATTCCTTATTATATAAGCTATCTGCCAGTGAAAGACCCGTCAAAATCGGTCTAGCCGTTTCGGAGATTACCCAAAACAAACAGACAGACAAAAAGAAATTGTTTGTTTGTTACAGGTACCGTATATACTTTCATAAGCATTTAGTAAAAAGCTGTGATTTTGACATTACAAACAGACACTTCAATTTTCTTTATTTGTATAGATATGATTTGATGTAAGATGAGCTTCTGAGACTAGCAGTATATCAATTTGTTCTAGCCTGGGTGTTTGTGCATGTAAGATTTATGTCTTTAAACTGTACCCATGCCGTAGGAGAAATTATACTGTGGGTAAACAAAATCGAGAACCATTTTCAGCGGTCGATGTTCAAGGGCGCATATATACCTAGCCGTCTACGATTTTTTTGTAAAACCCCTTTCAGCTGAATAAAGTTTGATATTTATGTGCAGATTAATAGTCCAATTCGTTATATCTAATTTGCTTGTCTGATAAATTGCATATAATTTGTCGGGGTCGTACTACAAAAGGCCTTTTTCACAATGAATAATTTTGAAGAATAAATGAGAGTTATAATTTGATGGTGAGTAGCCTCGTAACCAGCTGGGAAATCGGTATATACGAGACGTATAGGGTCCCAGAAAAAGAGACAATGAGTAGATTACAAGAATCGCATTTATAAAAATATATTTATTTTCACATAAAACTGCAATGTAAATAAAAACTAAACGCCTATTGTTTCGCTACAGTTCATGGTTGGGGTCATCGCTCGCAGTAGCATAATAATCTATACAAATAAATAAAATTGAAGTGTCCGTTTGTAATCTATACAAATAAATAAAATTGAAGTGTCTGTTTGTTATGTCTAAATAACAGTTTTTTACTAAATGCATATGAAAGTATATAGGGTGCCTATAACAAAAAAATATTTTTTTATGTTTTTGTCTGTCTGTCTGTTTGTTCCGGGTAATCTCCGAAACGGCTGGACCGATTTTCACGGGACTTTCACTGGAAGATAGCTGATGTTATAAGGAATAACTAAGGCTACTTTCATTGTAGAAAAATAATTAGGGTAGGTTAAAACCCTTGAAATCCAATATATATTTTTCTTTTAAATAAAACGCGGGTGAAACCGCGAGTCCCAGCTAGTTATTATATATAATGCGTGTTCAAAAATGAAAAGAACCAATTATTTCCGAGATATGATATATGAGATGGCTTTCCATTTTTAAACTTCGAAATTCAAATGCAATATATTTATTTGTAGAACATAGGTGGGCGATAAAGATGTTATAGATAATTGCAATACAATGGCCGCCTTGTCTTACCGTCAACGGTGTACAAATATTAAAATTATACAAAAAATAATAGTTTAAAAAAACACGCTTTTGTAGATAAACGAACTAGAAAGTAGAAAATAACTCTCAATAAGTTTAAAATAACAACGGAGTGATTAACAAAAAGACACATTTTATTGTAAAAATCGTGGGGTGCTTTAACAGATATTTTCATGATGACGCTACTTTTACAAATATTGACGAAAACATTTACAACTATTGACATCAAGTTCCCCTACACTATTTTACAATCTCCTCCCGTGGATGTCGTAAAAGGCGACTAAGGGACTCTAAACTAGAGGGATGGGCAGCAGCGTCCCTTCTGTGAAACGATAGCCATACTGCGCTCACCAACCCGCCCGCCAAGCGTGGCGAGTATTGGCAAAAACCCCCAAAATGATGACACAGTTGTGAAAATCTATTGGGGTGGCCTTTGTTCAGCAGTGGACGTATAAATGGCCGATATGATGATGATGATGATGATTTTACAATGTTTATTTTTGTTAATCATTCTATTCTTATTTTAAACTTATTGAAAATTATCTTCTACTTTTTACTTCATAATTTTTTTTTCATCATTTCATACCTTTATACTTCCACTACTGAACAAAGGCCTCCCCCATAGATTTACATAATTGTTGCATCATTTTGGGTATTTGCCGACACTCACCACGATTGGCAGGCGGGTTGGTGAGCGCAGTATGGCTACTGTTCCACACAACACACGCTGCCCGTCACTGTGGCTTATAGAGTACCTTAGTCGCCTTTTACGACATCCAACGGGAGGATATAGATCCAACATTCCAGCCGCAAACGTAAGTTTGTACGCACAATATTGAAAGATTTACCATGTTATTTTAAGACCATAGACTTCTTATAGGTTTTCCTGTAATATGGTAAAGAGCTATTACCTGTTTTTAAGGCTCAATTTTAATATCTATATTGTACAACTACATTCTTGCAAATAAATTATTTGAATTTGAATTATTTTTTTCAGAATTTTAGGCTCAGTAATTTCGGAGATAAAGGGCCAATTGGTAAATTTTCGTCTATTTCCTTAAAGAACTTAGAAACTATATATTTTGAAATTATAAAATAAATACATTTGAGACCCTCACAATAAGCGTTTCCATTTCATATATAACACGGTACAGTTTGCCAAACCCCATTTTCTTTCATTTTCTATATTGCCCCCCAAAAAGGACACTCATATACAAAGTTTATTTATTTACGTTACACGTACATGTTTGGATCGCAGAAATCCATATGTGTACCAAATTTAAATTTAATCGGTTCAATAGATTCAGAGCAAATTGGCTATGACAGACGAACAGACAGACAGACACACGAGTGATCCTATAAGGGGCCCGCCGTTTTTTCCTCCCAGACGTTCGGAACCCTAATAAATCGATATCAAAATCTTAAACTCAATGGTTTTTAGGGGGTTAGATTGATTATTAATTTCGGCCGTATATCGAGGAGTGGAAGGATGTATATTTTTGGGAAATACCTATTTGTTTTAAGCAATTTTTGTTTAGATATCGACTCATAACATATTCGTTATCAGCGTTCTTTTGTTTTCATTTTGCTTAAGACGAAAAACTAAATCCTTTTACCCATCGATATGAATGTTTTTGTACTATTGAAATGTGTATATAATTTCGATCAAGTTTGCTAAACATATTGTGTTGATCGAAGATTGACTAGTAAAGAATGCCTCATAATCTTACGAACACTCATCAATGTACATAGAGGTTTAAATAAAAAAAAAAATTCTTCTTTAATTTAGAGGCTTTTACCTTACAAAGGTATGTCAGCCTAATCATACCCTAAACTATTACTAGTTACACCAATTAACCGGTAACTTTATAAGTTATTGTGCCGGAGAGGGAGATAGTGTTACAGCAACCATCTCATATACCAATTTGGGTGCTTCAGACTTAGGTTTTACAATATGGTTATAAAAGCTCCGAAATCATATTGGTTAATTTTTAACTTTTGCATCACCATCTCTCTCCCTCTCTGGTTCTTTTCACATTCCATTAGCAAGTGTTGGACATCATCTAACTTGCCACATACTTCACAATCTGGTAGGTTTAAGTAAATAAATATTCTGTCCAAAGTCGCGTCGCAACGGTGTGATTTATTGTCGTTCTCGCCGCATGAAAACCGCGTGACCTTTCACATTACGCCTCCGTAACCCGACGCGGTTGCTGTGTCGAGGTCGAGCAGTTTTCACACAAAGTAATGCTACATTAAATCCGCGTTGTCACCTGACGTAGCGGCGCGCGGTACCGTGTGTCAAAAGCCTGAACGAAATCGTACGAGTGATTTTCAATTAAGTCACACATCTGAATCCCCAGTGAAATCTCTAATATCGTGTTGCTTTTACTACTTTTATAGTAGATTCATAAGTTTATACTCACTTCTGAATACGCTGTAAAATCTCTAATTTCGTATCTAACAATACGAATCGTAGTTGAAAAACGCGTTTTCCCATGCATTCCAACCGCAAATGTAAGTTTGTGCGCGCAATATTGATAGATTTACCATGTTATTTTAAGACCATACACTTCTTATAAGCTTTTCTGTAATCTATAAGTAAAGAGCTATTATCTTTACTTTTTTTATATTTTAGGCTCGGCAGTTTTGGAGATGGGGGAAATGGTAAATTTTCGGTTATTTTTTTAAGTTACTTTAAAAATATATATATTTTAAAATTATAAAGTAAATATATTTGAGATACTCACAACAAGCCCTTCCATTTCATATGTTACACGGTACAGTTTACAAAACCTTATTCTTTAATTTTCTATATTCCCCCCAAAAGTGACACCTATATACAAAATTCATTTATTTACGTTACACATCCGTGTTTGGGTCGCAGAAATCCTAATATGTACAAAATTTCAACTTAATTGGTCCAGTAGATTCGGAATAAATTGCCTGTGACAGACAGACACACGAGTGATCCTATAAGGGTTCCGCCGTTTTCTCCTGTGGACATTTGGAATCCTAAAAACATTCTAATTTCAATAGAGAAGATGGTCGGTAGGTACCACCAGTTTGGAATCCTATTGTTAAAATAATAAATTCCCAAACGTCATACTACATTAAAAACATCAAGACATTGTGATTACTGATATTTACATCTAAATAATTTTTGACAGCATGGTTGGTGCAGTGGCTAATACAGTCGGCTGCTGCGCTCCGGGTCGTGGGGTCGATTCCCATACGGAACAAATATTTGTATGATTTGCAGGTAGTTGTTCCGGGTCTGGGTATATTGTGTGTGGAATTTATGTCTGTAAACTCACCCACGACACAGGAGAAATCCTAGTGTGGGGCAACGTTTTTTAAAAGCAAAAGCAAGCAAACATTTTTTGATTACAATTGTACGGTATATAAAAGAACCTTTAACATCTGTAACGACGCCTACCACCCACCTTAGTCATCCTGCGACCACAAACACTGCAAAGTGTACGAAAAGTCAGGAGAAACAAAAATCTATAAACATATGCGATTTAATCCGTAAAAATGTTTTATTTGAGGTTCTCAATTCGATGCGTATTTTTTTTTATGTATGTACTCCGATTACTCCGAGATTTGTAGACCGAATTGAGCAATTCTTTTTTTATTAGGTGCATAATGCTTTCAAATTGGTTCCATATAAGTTTCATTACATTTGAATGAGTAGTTTTTTGACCAGCTTCAATAAACCGATTTAATTTTACTGCGCTTACCTAGATGATGTTTTAATAGTTTCGATTCTTAGACTTACTTTTAGTGTTAGTTAGATACGGATACCAAATTGGAAAAAGTTCTTACATTTATTTACTCTAAAAGGAAACAAGTAAAACTTTTTAACAAAAAAAATACCGACTGCAAAATAAAATGCCCCAACCATGATTGCAGACCAACGAGTTATATTTTCTACCTGGCCCCGCCCGACTTCATAAATAAAGTTTTTATTTCTTTTTAGTGGTTTTAATATCGTATACGAGTAGTATTTTTAAGTCGGTATTTTTTTTTTGTTAAAAAGTTTTATTTTAGTACCCAAATCAGCAACAATATCGTAAAATCGATACATCTAAACATATGTATCAGCAATGTAAACACACGATGGTTGCCGATCGGCACACGATCACAATAGTCTGCGTCAGCGGATGTAGAACACAGAACTAATCTAAATGACACAGGAAGCGGTAAGTATAGAGGGGAACAGTTGACTACAATATGTACCTATAGTCATGTATACAAATGATTTTCAATCGGCACATCACAAATATAGGCATCAGAGGTCGGAAGCAGATGTGAAACACGGAACTAATCTAAGCGACACAGAATACAGTAAGTATAGAGGGGAAGTGCAAGGTAAAACATGTTCGAACGTGCCTTTTTTTCACTGCGGTGGAGATGCTCATTTATCGTCCAACGTCTTCGAGGAGAGAGGTTAACGGAATGCCGGACTCAACTTTTTTATTGGGCCCTGTGGAAATACTTCATGAACTTCCTCCGCCGTGGCGAAGGACGAAAGGGTATGCTGGACTCCTACCAGCTAAAACCACTGGAGCTGTTATCTTCGGCACCTAATGGGGGCTAAGCCGCGGAGCCGCCCATGATGCCACGCCTTTAGGCACATCTCAGAGGGATGACTGTGAAGTGGTAACCCCCTCTAGCGGAGAGAAGGTGGCTGTAAAAAGGCCGCCCCCATGGCACTTATGCAATCTGCGCGCCCGCGACCCTCGATGTATACGTGCCTAGCCGGACTCTTGCCATAAAAGACCTGCGACCAGAAAACTCGCAATTCACAGATTGTTTGTTTTGTTTTGTTTTTTAAAAAACGTTGCCCCACACTAGGATTTCTCCTGTGTTGTGGGTGCGTTTACATACATGAATTCCACACACAATACACCCAGACCCGGAACAACTACCTGCACATCGTACAAACATTTGTTCCGTGCGGGAATCGAACCCACGACCCGGAGCGCAGCAGTCGACTGTATCAACCACTGCACCAACCAACTGAACAATAAATAATAAACGACTTAGTTGGCCGTCCTAACTTGGTTCGACAGATTCGCCGAGTGACATGTAATTTAATATTCATTATCAGTCGACGCACCTGCGCCATCTTTGCAACTCCCAGAAAATCTTAGTAGCCTTAATTAATAGAATTAAGGGTCTGTACACCACAACCACAAGAATGTGGCCGGGCACAAAATTGAATGAAAATGCGTAGACACATTCACACGTACTTGTGGCTACATATGAAGCTATACATATCTAGTTTAAGCTGAGGACCAATTCTCGTAATTCATTTACACAATGACTGAAAGTTGACCGAACTGACATTAAATGATAAATTAACAAAAAATTGTTATTCTGCTCCTCTTTAAGTTCAGTCGGAATTCACTATAATCTCAATGCAGTCTCATTTCAATTTCACATTTGAATTTTGATTTTAGTGCCAATAGTTCGAAATGTTAGCAGAGTACCGCTTTGACTTCGATCAACTTTTATTCCATTTTCGATCTCGTCACAGTGTAAGTTCACTTTTGACGTTAATTGTGAGTTTAGGAGATGATCAGAACTATATTCTGAACATTTTTTTATTACGAGGATTGGCCCTTTGATCTTTCATAGTAACATATACATATATATATATATATATACTAGATGGGACCCGCGGTTTCACCCGCGTTTAATTTAAAAGAAATTTAGAGTACTTCGACATACTATACTTGACATAGAATATATATGTTGGATTTCAAGGGTTTTATTGTTTTTGCGCGGAACCCTAATTATTTTGCTAAAATGAAAGTAGCCTATGTTATTCCTTATACCGTCAGCTATCTGCCAGTGAAAGTCCCGTCGAAATCGGTCCAGCCGTTTCGGAGTTTACCCGGAACAAACAGACAGACGGACAAAAAATTTAAAAATTGTTTTTTTTTGTTATTGGTAACGTATATACTTTCATATGCATTTAGTAAAAATCTGTTATTTTGACATTACAAACAAATTTTATTTATTTGTATAGATTAATTACGTTATAGCTTGATATGTGTGTACGACAATTTAAAGTCGCGTTCAAGAGCTGTCGCGAACATGAAGTCAAAACTGTCACGGCCACAACGGTACTACGCACGGCGCTTTTGGAAATGGTGCGACCAAACGTGTGTCAAACGCATTAATGTTGCGCGAAGATTACATAATAAAATAAACTTTTAACAAAAAAATACCGACTTCAAAACCCCTACACGATATAAAAATATTAAAACCAAAAAGGAATATAAAATAATAAGAATATAAAACCAAAATAGGATACAAAAACCAAGAAAAGAAAAAATCTTTATGAAGTCGAGCGGGGCCAGGTATGAAATATAACTTCTCGTTGGTCTGCATGAACCATGGTTGGGGCATACCTGGCATAAGTTTTATTTGTTTCTTTTTAGTGTAAGTATATGTAAGAACTTTTTCAAATTTGGTTCAATATTTAACACTAAAAATAAGAATGACTCAAATCGGTTCACCGATCTGGGAGGAATCGAAACCATTAAGACATTATCTTAGCAGTAAAATTAACCTGTTTATTGAAGGTGGTTACAAAACTACTCAATCAAATGTAATGAAATTTATATGGGACCAATTCGAAAGCATTCTGCACCAGTTAAAAAATAATTGTTCAAATAGGTCCACAAATCTCGGAGTAATCGGTGTACATACATAAAAAAAAACACGCATCGAATTGAGAACCTCCTCCTTTTCGAAGTCGGTAAAACCGACCCTTCTACAATTCTCACCCCACAAACCCAATCACTATTCGGACTCCTTTTCTGTTCATGCAGTAAGACCATGGAACTCACTTCCGCCTAATATACGAGATTCTAAATCTATATCTATTTTTAAGAAACGTGTTATAGAGAGAGTACCTTTCCTCATAATTGTGATAGTATATGTATTAGTATATTTGTAGTTATTTTATGTATGTATTTTACCCTTATTATGTATATCTATCTTTTTATTTTCGTAACATTACACACTGTGTCTACGTTTCAAATTGCCCTCTCCTGTCGCAGGTCTGCTGGCAGAAATTTCTTTAGAAATAAGCAGTGCCTTAATACATAAGTGAACTATATACCCCGTATTTTTTCTTTTGTTGTGTGTACATAAATAATAAATAAATGATTAGACCGGACGGTTATGTACTTGCATATTAGAAAGAGAAAATATTTTTTTTATTAAAAGATAAACTTATCATTCTTAGTCCTGAGCACGCCACTCAAAGATCTCAAGTACGTTAAATTACCGTATCTCATGCACAAACACCTAGATAAGTTTGTTCATCGAATGGAACCCGCGATATGGAGCGCAGAATACCGATTGCACAGCATATGCGCCAACCGTACCGTCATTTTGGAGACTCCTACGTCTATCATCATATCAGCCCGATTTCCACAACTGTTACGTCATTTTGGGGGAATTTGCCAGTACTCAGACACAGGCGGGTTGTTAAGCGCAGTATAACTACTGTTCCACAGAACATGGACGCTGCTGCCCATCCCTCTAGTTTAAAGACCCATAATCGCCTTTTATAACATCCACAGGAGAAGATGGAGTGGTGCCATACTGCAGGACACCAGCAGGATATACGCCGAATCTATTGATTTATTGAGCTGAAATAATTCTGGGATCTACCGTACACAATGCGATAGTTTAAAAAAATATAATTTTATGATTATAAAATTATATTTTTTTAAACTGACATGGTCACTGACACTATTATTAGAACTAGAAACGGGATATTTACCATGTTTTAATTTATTTATGTTCCGTGTGGTGCCGGCTAAGAATACCACCACCTCATCTCATCCCGTGGGTGTCGTAAAAGGCGACTATGGGATTAGCCGAAGGATGGGCTGCAGCGTCCTTCGAGTACAATTATAACACAACTGCGATCGCCAACCCGTCTGCCAAGCGTGGCGATTATGGCAACACCCCTCAATGAGCACACAACAAAAACCCATACCGGTTGTTGTGGCAATCTTTGGGGTAGGCTTCTGTCCAGCAGTGGACGTTTTTCAGCTGAAATGATGAATTTATTTTGAGTTCACGATATTTCGGCGCTGTTGCAAGCGCCATGTTCACGAATAAACTAAAGTTTTTGGTGGGTGATGGTGATGGAACTCAAAACAAATAAAAAACATGGCAAATATCCTGTTTCCAGTTCTAATAATAGAATCATAAAAATACTCAAACAAAAACCTAAAATAAAATCCGCCCCGTCTATCCATTTCGATCATCTGCCTCGCCTTTATGAAAGCAACGGTACACAAAAGTTTGTCTTCCCTTTGTTCTCCTCGACTGTGCCCGACGGTTTTTATGAAAACCATTCACAAAAGAACTGAAATATTGCGCCCTGTTTTTATTTAACAAGATGATTATAGGTGATGGAAGGAGTAGTATGCTTGAAGATTGAAGAACTTTGAAGATTGAAGAAATTGAAGAACTCCCCGCTTTGATTTTGAATTTTGATTGAATTGATTCAATAATTGACAACGGGCGTCTAATCCTTGATTATCAATAAGTTTTTCAATTTCAACTCCAACTCTTAGATTATGGCTTCTGTAATCTTCCACAATTTCACAATGGCAACGTTGGTCTGTGTTCAGATTAAACAATCTTTAATTAATCATAAATAATTTCACTATCATGCAAAAAATCTACAAAAAATCTCTGCGGCCTAGTACGGTCTTTAATTGTTTTTTTCTGAATTCACTTTAAGTCCTAAGGCAAAAATATTTACCACAACTTACATCAAGCACCCCACGCTCTATTGTAATTTTAAACTTATTGAAAATCTGTGAATCTCTGTCGAAATATAAAAAGATTTTAAAACAACTCTTTTAAAAGAACTTTTCGTTTTTATTTGAACTTATACATGTACAAGCAGTTCTTACAATAATTTTACCTTGATGTATTTATTTTTAATTTAACTTAAGTGCTTAAGCTTAGTCGAAATTTTTTGGATGCTGTGGCCTCCTATAACTGAAGGAGTACACCGTTAGAGGACCCATTTTAATTTGTATTTCTTTATGATGTTTATGTGTATGTCCTTTGTTGGAAGCCCTTAATAAATAAATAAAAATTATGTCCATCTTTTTAATTCGGTTATCTAGAAAAGCGTGTTTTTAAACTATAATTAAAACTTAAAACTGTAATTTATTTTCAATTTTTTAGTGCGGCTAACTACAAAAAAACGTTTTTTGTTTTGTACATGGCTGAATGTCCAAGTTGCCTATCCATAGTCTCAATAACTCCGGGTGGTAATTATTTACCCAAACATCTCTTTACGTCGAAAGGACACTATTCGACATCTTATAGAGGTATTATTGTTTGTGCAAGTTAATGTATGTCGATTTGTCGTTTGTGCAAGTTTTTGTATGTCGATGAAATTATAATTTTTTCTGGGTATCAGAGATGAAAACCTCGCTAATCCTGAGGATAATGGGACAAACTATTAAAATGATTGCATTGTCATCGGTCCTGTGCGAAGTTTCAAATCAATCCGACGTTTAGAAGGGGATGAAAATCGAGTTATAAAAAATCTGTTACATACATTCATAGATACATAGATTCATAGATTCATAGATTCATAGATTCATAGATTCATAGATTCATAGATAAATAGATACATAGAGTCATAGATACAAAGATTCATAGATTCATAGATACATAGATTCATAGATACATACCAAGCTAATAATAGCGTGTTAAAAATCATTGGAAACAACAAATGGAATAGAAACCCAATGACATTTTACAAATAGACGCGCATACATGAACATTATTGCACTACAAAACGGCGCGCCGGCCGCCATCAGACCGCGTAATAACAAATAAAACAAAATACTATTTTTTATTTACAATATCGAATTACGTAACGTATTTGTTTATTTATGAAATAAAACGTGTTTTTCTCTCACTGTTGCAGTATACTTCATGCATCGTCTATAAACACAGGATAGCATTATTTTTTCGCAATATGTTGCTGAATTTCGCTTATGATTCACGTCTAGCCACGACACTGGCGGGCGCATGACTACGTGAACACAGGGCAATTACCTTGCTTTCATGTGACCATCGTAGAGCGCGGGCTACGTATCTAAACTTATAAAAACATCTTAGATAGAAACCGATATACTTACCCAAAATACTTACAAATTTGTTGTAACTTTTTGGGAGTTGCCAAGCAACACGGGTACAAAAATGTTTTTAGATATTTTTATTTTATTTACGTGTCCTGTGTTGTGAGCCACTGTGAGACTGATTCCAATAGTAGGTATGGTAAAAACGCTTTAACGCACGGAATTTAATTTGTTGTAAGTGTAAAAAGATAGGCCGCTCCAGAAGATCCGAGATATATGAGGAATTTTATAATAAGAATAGGCAGCTACTTCAATAGTGGCCCCTAGAAACGTATGAAGCTAGAAAACCTTGGAAAATCGAAAGTAAAAGAAGTGACTAAGTATAATGTTCGGGGAGCAAAAATCATTAGGATCCAAAAAAAAAAAATATAACTTGGTATCGACGTACTTGCCTGCCCCTCACAATTGTCATGCTACCCAGGACTAGACCTGCGAGGCACCACACTGCGCTCGTCTCCTCGAGACGTAAAGTTATTTAGTCTCTCATGCCCAGTAATATCACTAGCTACAGTGCCCTTCTAACCGGAGCACAGTAATGTCTAAAGTTTAAACATCACTGCTTAGCGGCGAATATCTGGCACCGGGGTTAGTACCTTTTTTAATTGGTGTCCAGTGGAAATTCTTCATGAACTTCTTTTGCCCCCGGGGAGGGTAAAGGGGTATGCCGGACTCCGACCTGCTAAAACCACTCGAGCGGTCATCTTCGGCACCGAAGGCGGGCTCAAGGTCCTCGTAAAATCACATTAGAGCCGCCCATAGGTGCCACGCCATGGCACATCACGGAGTTAAAGCGGTCATCCCCGGGGGGATTATAAAACATCCCCCCGAAGCGTCCCTGTGCACTGTGCTGTGCTGCGCACACGGTGGCGCATGACCCTCACTTACTTACTCAATCTACTTAACTAATTACTTTATATCGCCATATGTTAGAATCTTGTCGAACTTTGTTTATTATCTGACAAGGAATCATAAATATTTAAAAAAAATGCGATATAAACTATTCTATCTTTTAAGTTGGATAAAACTGCACACAGTGTGCGTAATTTTATTAAAATCGGTTCTGTAGTGTAGGAGTCCATAGCGGACAAACAACGTAACACGTAATTTATATATAGGGTCTTACTTTATTAATGGAAAATATTTTAGGTGGTAAATCTATAGGTGTGTTGTAATGAATGTAATGATGAGTTTTAGCAAAAAAAAATAACATATCATCAACCTTTATTTTATACATATTCAAAATTAATTTAAATCATTCATGTTTCCGTTTGCATAAAAAACCCAAAACACCACGTAAAAACTGTATGTAACTATAATTATTATGTCTTCTAAAACAACGGTGGTACTGTCACCGAACACGCACACACAATAACACAAAAAAGTGTTTGAAAATGGTCCGGTCGAACAACAATGTGGTTGTTTAGTAGCCTACCAGTGTGTGGTTGATACTTGAAATGAATTCTATACCATTCATAGAGCCTAGCCTTAAAATATTTTCCATTATTAAAGTAAGACCCTATATATTAAAATTATACTCTCCTTTACCTTTATAAGTACACCACTGTCTTCATTTTATAATCTCGTATCGCAGGACTGCTGGAGGAAATTTCTTTTGATATAAGCGATTGTACTCGAGGTATCTTTATCACTATATTTTATCCTAATAAATTATCGCTGATATAAATTATAAAAAATAAAAATAGTTAAAATATCCAACCCGAGTAATTCGTATTCACCTACAACACTAACGTATTTAAGAACGTGAGCTTACAAGTCATTAAACCCATCAAAATGTTGCCCTCATAACGCCTATGATCACATTAAGCCATTACCCACAATGAATTTTATGGCTTTGATAACCCGCCCCGCCGCTTTCATGCGTGTAAAAAGGCAATTGAGGTATCATATCAAATTATCTGCAGGTCTGGTCAAATCCGCTATTTTTTCCCTCAAAGGCAACAGATTTTGATCTCTGTTTTAGGGCTGTGAACGTCCGAAGGTAAAAACGACGGAAACCTTATAGGATTATATATTATTAGGATATAGGACAGACAGACACGCGAGTGCGTGTCTGTCTGTCCGTCTGTCACAGCCAATTTGCTCCGAATCTACTGGACCGATTATGTTGAAATTTGGTACATATATGGAATTCTGTGACCAAAACACGGACCTGTTATGTAAATAATTGAACTCTGAATATGTGGGTCACTTTTGGGGGGCAATGTAGAAAATGAATGAATAAGGTTTTGCGAACTGTATCGTGTAATATATGAAAAAGAAGGGCTTGTTGTGAGGGCATCAAATATATTTATTTTATAATATTAAAATCTATAGTTCTAAAGTTATTTAAAAAATAGACGATAATTGACCATTCCCCTCCCCCTTATCTCCGAATCTACTGAGCCTAAAGTTTTGATAAAAATATGGGCTGTAGCTCTTTACCTACAGATTACAGGAAAACCTATAAGAAGTCTATGTCTTAAAATAACATGGTAAATCTTTCAATCTTCTTGTGCGCACAAAAGTACGTTTGCAGTTGGAATGTATGAGAGAACATGTTTTTCTACTACGGCGTTAAGTTTGTTCTTGGGATAAGTTATTGGTACAAGACCGAATTCAACAATAGACAATATATTTTAGTTACGACTAACAAATTTGGGTCAGATAAAAAAAAGTTGTGAATAACATATTCATCGTTGGGAACCACGCGAGTTCAACTCGCACTTGCCCAGTTTTTTTTTCTTTTTTGTCTGATTGTAACTACCCGCTTGGTGTTCCGTGTGGTATCCAGATCAACAATATAGCACCACTCCATCTCCTCCTGTGGATGTCGTAAAAGGCGATTTATGGACTGTAATCAGACGGGTGAAAACCAGTGAGCAGTGCGTGGATAATCACTGCGCACTGCCAACATTACTGAGACCGTTCCTCTTACCATACTACATAGAGAAAAACGTATCAGTCACTACCTATTTGTATTGTTTTGCATTGAACGAATAATGTGTATTTAGTTTGGTAATCAATCTATCTTTATCTTTATAAATTCCGCTGGCAACTAACACTTGACGATTCTGTCAGAGATCAAAAAACAGATTTGCTGGCTTGAAAAATATTACAGCGACACTAGAAAGAAGAAACAACGTATAATTGGAACAAAAGTTCAATGTAAAATAATCAAAACACTCATAGCGTATTAAGAGTTCACTTTGAATGTAAAGTTGAAAAAATTTGAAAAAAGCAGCGTAACTCTAGTTCATATTTGGTTGACTGTGAGCAAGCATCACATTTCGTGTGAACCGTTCTTTATTCTATCCAGCGACGGTTGGATTGGATCTTTGCACGTTAAGGTACCTAAAACTCAATTTCTCTAACACGTATTGGAACGAAAATCAAATATTACTGAAGAAAAAACGCTGACACGTGAAGTAATAAGGAAGTAAAACGAAACGGTATCGAATAACATAACCGGAGTTTCGATTGAGTTTATACGATTTCGGGTTCTATAAATTTTCGGGTCAGTCAGCGGATTTCGATAGCCACCCGTCTGTTTCGTAGTTTCACACACAAATGAACCGCTTCTGACAAAATTAGTGAAATAAATATAATATTAAAATTTCACATTATTTCTCTGCACTATATAGCCATTACTTATTATTAGATTACAGTATGGATCGCTCCAGTAATAACGACTCGCGTTGCATCATGCGATTGCTGCTGATGACCCAATCGAATCAACTCCAACTGTAATTCGAATCAACAATGACTTTAACTCGAGTTCTTCGTCGTCGTTTCAGCCAAATGAAGTCTACTGCTGGACACAAGCCTCCCCCAAAGTTTGCCACAACGGCCGGTCTTGGTGTGTTGAGTGTTCATTTGGGGGTTTTTTCATAATCGCCACGCTTGGCAGGCGGGTTGGCGATAGCAGTTGAGCTGTTCACATACTCAAAGGACGCTGCTGCCCATCCTCCGATTAATCCCATAGTCGCTTTTTACGACACCCACGGGTTGAGATGGGTTGGTGCTATTTGTAACCGGCACCACACGGCTATTCAAGTTAGAGTTGAAAAAAGAACGACTCGTGCACACCTGAGTTACTACGGCGCGAATCACCAACTTAATTAATTTGTGAATCATGAACGTCAACGTCGGTTTGCGATAGGCGTAAATCGCCGCTGTCAAACATCATTTTGTTATTACGTATTTGGTACTTACACCGGGTGCTACCCAATCTCGGGGGATTGAGTGAGGAACTTATGTATGGTCATTTGGCCTGGCAGCCAGCGCTTCAGAAACAAACTTTACGGTCTGCAGCGCAGAGTGGCTATACGGATCGCACAGGACAGTGTTCTGCGAACAACTTTCCAGGCGTACTTCCCACCTTTCGACATCCTGGTGGAGATGGATACAGGTGTTCACCAATCATGGTTGTTTCGGCGCGTGCCTGCACAGAATATGACGCGAGGTCACGGCACAGTACCACTATTGTGGAAGCGACCATGATACCACACAGCACACACTCGAGGAGTGCCCTGCGTGGGCTGCCGAGCGGTGAATTATGGTCGATCGGATCGGGCAAGATCTATGTAGGCAGAGCAAGAAAATTGGAGTGCGCTGGTCTCCTTTTGCGTTCAACACGCCTGCCGTCGCCTTATGGCAGGGGGCCGCGGGGGTCGTGAGTGTGCAGATTGGAGAGTCTGCGCGCGGTGGCGCGCACGTGGTCGCATGCCGCATGTGCGCAGCACAGCGCACAGCGAGATTTTGGGGGATCCTTTAAAATCCTCCCCGATAAGGGGAGGATTGCCTGGGTGACCTTTTTACAGTCGCTTTCCCTATGCTAGAGGGGGTGACCGCTTTACAGTCTACTACTGGCTCCAATGGGCGGCTTTAGTGTGCTCTTACAAGGACCTGGAGTCTCTCTTCGGTGCAGAAGGTGACCACTCCAGTGGTTTCAGCCGATGGGAGTCCGGCATGTCCCTTCGCCCTTCCCCGGGGCGGAGGAAGTTCATGATGAACTTCAGCTGGGGTCCAATAAAAATAAAATTAAAATTAAGTTTATATTCGTAAATTCGAAATATATAAAAATACTACACTTTGCCCGCGGCTTCTCCCACGTATAATTCGGCTTATCAGAGAAATATTTCACGCCCTCGTTCATTTCTTGGGATTTCCTCCCTTGGGAACTGTTTATTTTTCCGGAATTAAAAGTTACAATTATGTTCTATAGGCGTGCCAATTATCATGCAAATCCGTTCAGCCGTTTCAGCGTGATTATGTAACAAACATCCAAAGATCTTCACAAACTTTCACATTTATACCTAATCTATACAAATAAATAAAATTGAAGTGTCTGTTTGTAATGTCAAAATAACAGCTTTTTACTGAATGCATATGAAAGTATATACGGTACATATAACAAAAAAGCAATTTTTAAATTTTTTGTCTGTCTGTCTGTCCGTCTGTCTGTCTTCTATACAAATAAATAAAATTGAAGTGTCTGTTTGTAATGTCAAAATAACAGCTTTTTACTGAATGCATATGAAAGTATATACGGTACATATAACAAAAAAGCAATTTTTAAATTTTTTGTCTGTCTGTCTGTCCGTCTGTCTGTCTGTTTGTTCCGGGTAATCTCCGAAACGGCTGGACCGATTTTGACGGGACTTTCGCTGGCAGATAGCTGATGTTATAAGGAATAACTTAGGCTACTTTTATTTTAGAAAAACAATTAGGGTTCCGCGCAAAAAAAAATACCCATGAAATCCTGTATATATATTCTATGTCAAATGTCTATGTCGAAGTATTCTAAATTTCTTTTAAATTAAACGCGGGTGAAACCGCGGGTCCCAGCTAGTATAGTAAATATTAGTAGGAAGTAGGATGCCATTAGACGCTTATATTATACTGACGTCCAAATTGCACTGTTTGTAGTCTATTTTGAATAATTTATTTTGCTTTTACCGGCTATAACCCCACAGAGCTCTATCGATCTATCTATCCCTGGCGGCTAGATTCCCTCACGCATTCGCCTCAACTCCAGACAATAATGTCGTGCCTATACAGGATGTCCAGTAAATAGCACGACCTACTGCAGGGGGTGAGAGCTTGGGTCAATACCTACCAAAAAAACACAATATATGTTCAGCAAAATCTTACGGACTTATAGTAGTACAAAAATTTCCGAAATATCGAAAAATCTCTACCTAGATTTTTAAGTATCTCGTAATGAAAAATTCCTTTTCTAGTTTTTTTTACCTCAAATTATTTGCGAATAGTTACTGTACTCATTGATAAGTCTTTATTCTATTAAAAACTAAAATGTTTTCAAGAAATACAATTTTTATTTAAATGTTCACAGTACAATTTTCTTATCGCTTAACTTTAACCTACAGTGGTGAATTGAACTGTAACTGTAAATCCGTAAGATTTTGCTGAACATATATTGTGTTTTTTTGGTAGGTATTGACCCAAGCTCTCACCCCCTGCAGTATGTCGTGCTATTTACTGGACACCCTGTACAACCCGCACTCAAAAAGCCCACGACGGTATCCAAACAAATAATAAAGCTAAAAGATTCGTGCGGTGAACACGTTCCGGAACCCATATTAGGAACGACAAATTTAATTACTATTCCCTAACGTAGCGTTCACAGCATTTTTAGCCCTTAACTACCCTCGAATAAGGTTCAGTTCCCTTCGACGAAGTGTTAAACTGGCCGAATTACTAAATAAAGTCTCACGACAAAGTGAAAGCACTCTGAAAATTATTCCGTATAAGATTCAATAATAAAAATAAAATAACAATTTATGTCAGACTTGTTATTATAGCGAGCGAGAAGCGATGCAATGGAATAAAAAAATGTTATTGAAGTGAAAACTTCTTTCAGCGCGGTACGCATATTTTTAGATGAGATAAAATCTCTGAACTCGCGACACCGTTACGAGACGCAGCTATAGTGTGTGCATATATGCATGTCCATATAGCAGACTGCGAACGCGTCTATATAAATAAAATAAGTTTTCACTTCTGTCGGCACTACCGGAGTGTATTTTTTTTAAATCCTACTTTCTAGCGTTGTTGTATAAAAAAAACAGGCATCGGTTCGTTTTGTTCGCATCTAGCAACTAACTTATTTGACAGATGTGTTGATTACGTATCTTGCAGACGGTCTGTGATAATTGTACATTTCCGTGTAGTTCCCGGCAAGAAATAGATGCAACCCCTCTCCACCCATGAGTCGTTAATGGTGTCTAAGAGTTGATATCAAGAGGGAGGGAGGATATGGCAATACTGGGTACAGTGTCACCATTGTGATAACGACCAGGACATCGAACAATACACGCTCGAGGCATGCCCTGCGTGGGCTGACGAGCGGCGGATCCTGATTGATCGGATCGGGCAAAATTTATCTCTGCCGGCAGTAGTGTCTATGTTGGCAGAGCACGAAAACTGAAATGCAGTCTTCTGTGAGAGCGTCATGCTCCAGAAGGAGACCGCAGAACAGGATCGGAAGAAGCTTGATTCTGCTCAAAGAAGAAGAAGACGGCGCCGGGATAACAACCACCCTGGCGCCTAATCCTAATTCCCATACGCCTGAAACCCCTTAACGTCGCGGGCCGAGGCCTCTGGGATCGCGGGTGCGTAGATTAGGAAATCTGCGTACCCACACCGAGTGACTCATGAGAAGACGTTGGCGCGCATGTGGTCATGCGCTGTCATGTGCATATAGCACAGCGCACAGGGAGACTTTGGGGGATCTTTTACAATCCCCCCGAGGGAGTGACCGCTTTACAGTCACCCTCTTCAAGGTGTGCCTATAGCTGTGGCACCAATGGGTGGCTCTAGTGTGATCTTACGATGACCTGGAGCCCCCCTACGGTACCGAAGATGACCGCTCCAGTAGTTTTAGCTGGTAGGAGCCCAGTATACCCCTTCGCCCTTCCCCGGTTCGAAGGAAGTTCATGTAGAATATCCACTGACCAAAATAAAAAAAATTGGGATATGAAGGCTTCGACAAATACCTGCACATAGTAGCGAGACGGGAGGTAACTTCCATGTACTACCAGTGCGCTTAGAGTGAGCACACGGCACAGCACATTCTCTAGCGCTGTGCTACTTGGTTGGTGCAGCGCCGTGACCTCAGGTAATAACCGTGGGAGACCTCTCGCTGCCTTGGTAAAAGTCATAATCGATAGTGATGGGGCTTGAGAGGCAGTCGCATCCTTCTGCGAGGAGGTCATCTCACGGAAGGAGGAGGCGGAGCGGGTCAGAAAGGAAGACGTCCTGGATGACCCGATTCGCCGCGGGCGGACAGATTGGCGGCGCAGGCAGCATAACACCCACTTGATGCAACCCTAACAGTATCCAGCAGACGATAGATCGAGGCGTCCGCATTGTATGGCCCTGGAATTGCGGTGATGCCCTGGATGTATGGCCATACGTGACGCCCGATTGCCCGTGAAGGTAGTATTCGCGCAATACTCTCGGTCCATATAAAAGGCGGAAGTAGGTCGGTCATACGGCGCGATTTTAATGGGTGCACGCCCAACATAACTGCGGTATCTCCCCGAACAGCGTGGCATACGTCAGGCATTGTCTCTATAAAAAAAAGGCACATTGGATATAATCCTATCGTAACCAAACGGGAATGATGCTAAGAGACTGACAAGTTAATGTTCCAGTAATAGAATATTTTAGGATTATCCGTAGTGGTATGTATTTAGGGTATGACCATGGTCCCGCAACCATACGTATACCTATCACACGTATTACCCTTATAAAAGTACCTTAAAATAAAAAAATGAGTTTACTCAAACGAAATTAAAATTACCAAATGTTTAGTAACAAGAAAATGGCATGTGGTGTAGTGGCTAAGCAATTGGCGCAGAACGCGAACAGTACAGAGTCGAGAGTTCGATTCCCGCACGTAATTAAGATTTGTATGATCTACAGACTCGTGTTTTGGGTCTGGGTGTTGTGACCTTTAGTTCTGTAAACAACCCAAGAGACATGAGAAAATCTATGCACTACTGATACTACGACCAACAGCGTCCAATATCCAAAAGTGCCAATTATTCATAGCAAAAGTGCCTATTTTGCAGTTAAAGTGCCCGAACAATACTTCTCCGTACTGTGGCACTAATTACAAAGGTACTTACAGCTCGACTTTTTCATATTAAGCGCTGCCTTTTGTTCATTTAATTGCATGATTTCACCGTTGCCAGAATGCAGCCTACATAAATTCAGTGACCGTTTATTTATATAAGTAGAACATCATGGCATTCCATACAAGAACACAAATTAACAACATAAGGGGCTTTAAAAAATCTGAAATTTTAGTCATTGCTACAAGCGGCTTCTTTTGCCGACGGTTTGATAGAAAAAGACAGAGTGCTAGGTTCTTCCAAAGATCTAAAACATATTGTTTTATTTGCATTTAAGATAGACACAGATGGAGTGTTAACAAAATTGGTAGCTGACTATGTACATCAAATATTTCGTCTGACATATCTGTCAAACTCTTTAGATTTAATATTTTGAACTTGATCTGTTTTTGTGTTAGGTGTAATCTTATTTTAAGACAAAAACAGATCAAGACAAATCCTCAACCCCAAAGCAAAAGATTTTGGATTAGATTGATTACTAGTTTTGGCCGATAGTAAACCCGGATCGCTAGCGTTGCGGGAGTGGCATAAGTCCATTTTCTCGGGCATTTCTGATTTTCTTTATTAATTTCTTTATAAAGACGTCACGCATCTCTCTTTAAATGTAACAGGGCCTTTTTTGTTGGCGGATCCTCATGGGCATCTTCCACTCTCGGGATGATGAAGCAGATCACAGCCCGCCACTCTTTCCGGTCGGCCCCGTCCCTCAGGAAAGGCGCGCGATAAATACGGCTCGTCGCAGTCGTGAGTCGCGTTGGGCGTAACTTTGATTGGGTGACGGTCTACAAGACCACCGCGCGCAGGGCGTTCGATACTCAATATATTTATTCGAATATCTAGAAATTATTGAAAAATGTGTTTAGAAACATCTGAACCATGACGATTTGACTACTTTTCTGTTGTGGCTGGATTAATCATAGAAAAACACATGACTTGGGTATATTAACCTGTCATTCGTTTTTCTTCATCATGAGCTGATGATCCTATCCACCAAGTCTTAGTTATGAAATTATTTTTTAGATTTCTGATACGTCCGCTAAATTTCAAGACAGTCGGTTGTCTAGAAGTGGGTAAAAATGTACTTGCATGATTCTATTACATTCATCTATACATACGATCATCATTCATACATAGACGGCACGGATGGCACAGTGGCTAAGCAATTTGTTTTCTGTGCTACGGGTTGCGGGTTAAATTCCCGTCAGTTGCTTTGGGTCTGGGTGTAATACTGTACTCACAACCCAGGAGAAATTGTGGTATTTCCTTGAACAAATTCACCTAATTTATGGATAACAGAAAACCGGTGGCGGCAAAGTATATGCATGTGACCCGGGCACTTGACTTGTAGATCATAAAATACTATCAACTTATCAACTAAGCTCTACAGCTATGGCATCAGAGGTAGTGTGCTAAATCTCATACAGTCTTATCTAAAAGTAAGACAACAAACTACCCAAATTATTCAAATGAATATTAAGTCCATAACTAAAGTATTATACTCATCCACTTCTAGAGTACTCTATGACAGTGTTCCACAAGGCTCTGTATTGGGACCATTACTATATATCAGCTACATTAACGAATTTCCCCACGCAATCAAATGGCAGGCACCAAATGTCTTTGTTTGCCAAGAATATCACAGTGATATTTAATACTGGTAGTAACAAAGAAATAAAAGATGACATAAATGTAAGTATTGTTTCGATTTTTGACAGGTTGAATACGATAACATTAAGATTAACCTTACAAAAACTAAAATTATGCATTTTAAAATTAGACGGATAAAAGAATCTTAGTTTCAGATAAACTGTAAATACTTGAAACAAATTTAAAAAAAATCGAGGACTTAATATTGATGGTAACATGTCATGGAGGACGAAAAATAATAACGTGTGTGGAAAGCTAAGTAAATCTAGTAAAATTGTAAATAAGACTGCAGTCGTACCAGCTTATCACGGTTATGTCGCCTCTACTTCGCGATATGGCTAAAATATTGACTGTACTGTCACTTCATATTTATGAGGCCTGTACTTTTGTAAAAACCAACATGTATTTGTTTAAACCTATAGAAAGTCAACAACGCTTTGATGTAGAAAGCCTACTGCAGCATAAATCACTACATCGATGATAATGATGATGTCTGTCGGGACTGGTCAGCCAATAAATGATTATTACATTATTGTTGTATGTTCCATTTCTACACATTAACTAACCTACATTTTTCTCGGTATATGTTTTACCATCACTTGTATCAATCAGCATTATAATCTCAATTATTTTAAACATGGAGTTTCTTGGCTGCTCTTCTCCATTTGGAACAGTGCAATATGCGTGCAACTTAGATTCTGATGTTAAATAAGTGCCAATATTTGGTTTATTTGAAATAAAAAACTTTGACATGCCTTAATTATCCTGCCTAATTTATCTCAAATCTAAATCTATGTCAAATTCCATTCTGATCCATTCGTTCGTTTCATGATTAAGCAAAAACATAGAACTCTCACATTTATAATATTAGTAAGATAGTACCTTCTTTGTTAATATTAATTCTATTGTATTCTGATATTCTTATCACAGTAACCTGTAACACTATGAATTAATTATCTGTATTATTTGCAGACCTGCTTAGGTGAAATGTGGTGTGGACTTTCTTTATATGTAACAAAACATCTATTTTATATCGATATTTAGTAAAACAAATGATTTGTATTTGATCTTTTACGTAGTTCTACGTCTTCGCATCGATGGTATTTGTAACACGCTTTTGTTAGCGTGACCTGTATGTTTTTTTATTTATATAAGAACGTTGTCCAATTTCAATTTAATTTCAATTAAATTCCAATTTATTTTATTTTGTGAACACAGGTTACTTATACAGATGTTATTTACAAAAAAGGGGTCCGTGCTATGTCCCACCAGAAGGCATATAAAATTTTAGGCGGATTACAATATTGTTTTGCTTTTGTTTTGCTGTCCCACACTAGGATTTCTCCCGATCCCGATCGTGTGTACCGTTTACAGACATACATCTTACATACACGAACACGCAGATCCTAAAAAAACTATCAACAGTTCATACAAATATTTGTACCACGCGGGAATCAAAATCACGATACGTATCACAGAAAGCTAATCGCTTAGCTACTGTGCCAACATAGTTTGGAAAAGGTTAGGAAGATAAAAAATTAAGTCCTACTTATTTCGCCCGCTATAAAAACTATGTGATTGCGAAGTCGTGTTCCGGATGACCGGTAGAACAGCCAGCGAATTTACCTGAACACAAAGCATTCCATCCATTTAATCCGTGTGGTGTCCGGATGAAGAATCTAGCACCACTCCATTTCCTCCCGTGGATGTTTTACAAGGCAAATAAGGGACTCTAAACCAGAGGGATGGGCAGCAGCGTCCCTTCTCTGGAACAGCAGCCATTCTGCGCTCACCAACCTGCATGCCATGCATGGCATGTAATCGGTCGTTTATGAGGGAGGCCTTTGTTCTGCAGTGGACGTCTTTTGGCATATTGTGATCCCTGCACGGAATTATTTCACAGAGCATAACGAGTAAGGGTCCTGTTTCGGAATACACACAAGATACGGTACAGGCGTGGAAAAATGTATCACTTTTATTCCTCATTTTCTGAACCCGGTAAGTAGAAAGATCTCGAAGATAAGTCGCAAGCGGATATAATCTGCAATTTTTGTGACACCGCTGTTATCTAAACATGTATTTTTATAGCTGGTGTTGCGTCATACGGAGTTTTTATTATGGCTTGTCATTTTCTCGGGATGGGCATGCCCGGAATTTGGGTATCTATTCCGTACTCAAATTCCTTAGAAACTTTTTCATTGACAGGCACTGCCAATGACCAACGGCCTAACTGATCTTAAGTAGCAAGTATGGAATCAGTAAATTATTTAGCTTCAAGCTTTTTACCTCACCATTCTGCAAATGTTCAACACCGGACTGTAAATATGAACAGTCAGCACATCATATCCTGTGGGAGTGTATTCTTTGGCAAGATGAACGCAATATTATGTTTGTATGCATGCAAGTTACATCCGGGGTTGTTTAGTATACAGACCTTGTTGCGACTAGGATGGATTTCCGTGCGTTCAAGCGTTTTTGCCATACCTACTATTGGAATCAGTCTCAATAGCTCACAACATAGGACCCGTAAATAAAAAATAAAAAATTGTACCCGTGGTGCTTGGCAACTGGGCTTTTAAGCCTGTTGTAAACTCCCATTTATTGTGCCTATGGCCTATCGTTTTTCTCTGTCTCCTGCTTGCAACGGAGGGAAGTGGAACGTATATTCTTTCCTACTCCTCCTTTTTCTTTTCTGATTAATTTCGTTGCGGGTTCCGAGACAGTTATTCATTTCTCTGGGACACACCGAGCTTCATTGATCGGTGTTTTTTTCGGTGGTCGCTATTGTAGATCCTGGCTTACAGGAGTTGCAGTGGTTGGGAATAAGTGGCGGGCTTGTGCCATTAAAAAAAAAGTATGGACATCAGAAATCTAGTGACTACTGATGCGATTCCGACTTACGATTTAAGATGGAATACCTTCATCATATCAGCCAAAAGTCGTCCACTGAAGAACAAAGTCCTCCCTCATATACGACCGATTACATACCACGCATGGCATGCGGGTTGGTGAGCGCAGAATGGCTGCTGTTCCAGAGAAGGGACGCTGCTGCCCATCCCTCTGGTTTAGAGTCCCTTATTTGCCTTGTACGACATCCACGGGAGGAAATGGAGTGGTGCTATATTCTTCATCCGGACACCACACGGATTAAATGGATGGAATGCTTTGTGTTCAGGTAAATTCGCTGGCTTTTCTACCTGTCATCCGGAACACGACTTCGCAAACGCATAGTTTTTATAGCGGGCGAAATAGGTAGAACTACATTTTTATCTTCCTAACCTTTTCCAAACTATGTTGGCACAGTAGTTAAACGATTAGCTTTCTGTGATACGAATCGCGATTTTGATTCCCGCGTGGTACAAATGTTTGTATGAACTTTAGGTAGTTGTTTTAGGGTCTGCGTGTTCGTGTATGTAAGATGTATGTCTGTAAACGGTACTGACGATCGGGATCGGGAGATATCCTAGTGTGGAACAGCAAAACAAAAACAAAACAATGTTGTAATCCGCCTAATATCCGACATCTGCAAGGCAATTACTATCTGAAGTATACGGATGTCTTTATAGTGAGACAGGATGTCAGAATTTCGGGCTTTTTCTTCTAGAGACCGTCAGAGAAATTCGTGTGACAACCAAGACCAGTCTTAACTAGCTCTCCAAGGCAGGGAAGGGTTTTACTATGGAATATAGGGTCACCCATCCAAAGTCTGACCGCGGCAATGCTTAACCTTGCAGATAACATTCTGTGTGGTTGCCATTTAACTACAAGGCCTACAACATTATTACAACAAAAAAAGAAATCCAATTTGATGCCAAAAGATTTAGAGATATCTTTATTAATGTATTTAAAAATCTGAATATGAAAATCCTACAGCTAGTATCATTTACAGAAAATACTCTCCTCAATTTCACGTTTCACAATTACTTCATATCTCGCGGCATTGTATACAGATAGAGCGCAGAGAAATAAGAAAATCCACGTTTGTTTTCAATTAATATTAAGTATATGTTCCGGGTTAGTCACAAAGGGTGTACTAAGCCGAAATGGTGTGATATAAGCAACTTTTTACCGACTTCAAAGAGGAGGAGGTTCTCCATTCGATGCGTATTTTTTTAAATATATATATTTACACCGATTACACCGAGATTTGTAGACCGATTTGAGCAATTATTTTTTGAACTAGTGCAGAATGCTTTCGAATTGGTCCCATATAAATTTCATTTCAGTTGATTGAGTAGATTTTTAACCAGCTTCAATAAACAGGTTAATTTGACTGTGCTTATCTAGATGATATTTTAATAGTTTCGATTCCTCTGAAATCAGAGAACCAATTTGAGTCATTCTTATTTTTAGTGATTTTTACGGATACCAAATGGAAAAAGTTCTTATATTTATTTACTAAAAAGAAACAAATAAAACTTTTTAACTAAAAAATACCGACTTCAAAAACCCTACACGATAAAAATATTAAAAACCTCTAAAAAGGGAAAACAATGCGCCATGTATACCCCAAACATGGTTCATGCAGACAAACGAGAAACTATATTTTGTACCTGGCCGACATCATAAACAAAGTTTTTTTTTTTCAACTATATATCGATACATTTTCTGCGAGATCCTTGGGAGTGGTTCTTCTGAGCCTTTTCTGTAAATCAGTATTCAGTGAGGCGTTAATTATATATACTCGTATAGTGTTACACTAAGCAAACAAGAAAATAGCTTGATTAGTGAATTTGTAGCAATGTAAGCTAGAGTAGTAATCTGCAATCTCTCTAATGAGGCTATCATCTGAACACTGGCAGCTAGTGCAGCCAAGTGCCGGAACTTTAATCGGATATCCGGGATCGAGAAACCATGATATTACTTTGAAAACTTGAATTAGACAGGTTTTCAAGTTCTTTACAAAGTTAAGAAGTGGCTTTTAGATTAAATAAAAAATAATTGGCCGGTATTTTCCGTTTGATTGAACTTTTGACATTTTGAACTTGTTGTTACGGGCAAACTTACAAGCTGTAAAAATTTGTAGATAAGATTTTTTGTTTCCGACTAAAATTACACCGATCAATATCGATACAATAATATCATTTAATCCTTAATCAATAGCAATGACAAGCAGAACTTAGAATAATAATAATAACACTTATATGAATAGTCGATAAACGTATTGCGCAACTATTCACTGGACAGCCCATTAGTGCTCTGTCATTTCCTTGTAGAGCTGCTCCCGAAAAATATTTAATAATGACTCTACTAAATATTGTATACGTTACGCGTTTGCGACAGCGGGTCGAAAGCGACTGTCTTTCTCGGTGTAATTGTTCTTAGATGCCGACTTCCAGAGCTTAATTAACATGCCAAGTCTTCCTTCTGGTTTCAGTAAATTAGTACTTACAGTGAAAGAAAGAAAGAAAAAAGTAAGGTATAAAGAAAGAACAGGAAAAAAGAAATGTTTAGACAAACACCAAAATTATTCAGTGAGGATCTGGGTGTATTGTGCGTGGAATTTGTGTCTGTAAACGCACCCACGACACAGGAGAAATCCTAGTGTGGGGCAACGTTTTTTAAAAAACAAAATAAGAATAAATAAAAAAAATCAAAATTCAATACATAGTAAAATTCAGTTTACTATGGAATTGGAGGATAACAAATCCTTGGCCTTTCTTGACATCTGGCAGGGGAGCTTAATCATGTGAAGCAAGTTCTTCAAAATATCAATTTGAAAGTTCCACATCCCCGTCGCAGAAGCCGCCCGAAACCCACTACGGTTGATCGAGAACCCGCTGTTTTACCATATATTAATGGAGTCACCGGTAGAATTGGTCGAACCTTGAAGCGTGCTTCTATTAAAACCTACTTCAAGCCGCATAAGAAGATCAGCCAACTTCTAAAACCGGTGAAATGTCACATACCTTTACAAGATGCAGGGGTCTACAAGATTGACTGTGATTATGGTTTGTCATACATTGGGCAAACAAAGCGTAGCATAAACGCTCCACAAAGTCTGCGGTGTGTGCACATGTCTTAGGCAAACCTCGCGAAAGAGAACCGATATGTACCAAGAATGTTTCGTAAGGCTCTTGAAATAACAAAACATACTAATTTTAACAGTGACGATGGTCGGCAGATACCACCTGTTAGGAATCCAGTTATTAAATTAATAAAGTCCCGAACAACATACCGCACTAAAAAACATCAAGACACTGTGAGTGATTACTGTGTGCATCGAAATATTCTTTTGGTTAAAATTGTACGGTACATAAAATGAAATAACTTTTAAAAATCTGTAACGACGCTAACGACGCCTGTCACCTTAGACATCCTGCGACCACGAATGCTGCTAAGTATTCGAAACATCAGGAAAAACAAAAATCTATAAGTTACGCGATGTAATCCGTTTAAAATTGTTGTATTATAAAAGCAACCAAGTAAAAGCAAGTTAAACTTAAATTTTAATAACTAAATAATTGCATGTGCCTCATGACTGCACTATACAGGCCTCTGAGTCACAGAATAAAGAATAGTACTCTAGTTCAGAATGTGTTAGTCAACTAACGCCTAGCGCTGATTTCAATTCGCACCGATAATGTATACATATATACGTAATGTATACGTAGGTTTCCAGTGTACTTTATTAGCTAAACGTAAAATCGATAAATCAGGTACCTCATCTGACCGCAACACGTAGATATCACGTGACATGACAATGCGGTCGCATGTGGTTACATGAGCGCGCCAAAGAGAGGTGGTTACACGCATACTGATTAGAACATTAGGCAATTGAAGGTACAGTTAGAGCAGCCGCTATGCAATTGGCTTCCTGCAATACGTATCGCTAGTCCCATCCCCGCACTGAAATAATTGTATAAGTTACAGATAATTGTTGTTTAGAGTCTGGCTATTTGTGCATTTAAGATTTATGTCTGTTACCTGTATAAACACGACATCTCAGTGTGGTATTCCACACTAAGATGTCTCCTGTGTTCGTTTTTTGTCTAAACGATGTATCATTTAGACAAAAAACGAACTTCCCTGGATTTTTTATTGATTCATGCTTAAAGTAGCTCTGAAATATTGGCCTGTGCTAAGACTAACTGTTCCAGAGAATGGAGGGAAGCGAGAGACCTAAACTTTTCCAGGACTTTCTACAGCACAAGGGTAGAGAGTAGTAGGTAGGTAGATTAAGAGACTTGTGAATCTAACCAAAACCCAATTAAAATAATGAAGAGAATGAGCAGGTGTGATTGCAAAGAACAGGGACTCCTTGGTTTATCAGTGGAGGGAGTAGTCCAGCGCTTTGGGCAGCACAATAAACCCAATAGGGTTGAATTGCGTTCGGCTGATCCGAGCCTGTGAGAGCCACAACAGAATAGAAGACTAACTATTTGCACTATTCAAGTCAATCAATTTCGATGGAACAAGTAAATCGAGCTTTACAGTTATAAAACAATAGTCCCGTAAAACGTCGCTACGAATCCCGGTGCAGCACAACACTACGCCCACAAAATTAATGTTATGATAATGTTTGGAAGCTCTCTCCAATTTACCATAGTGCCGTATTACGAAGCAACCCATATACTTTGTTTGTGTGAAGCCATGTCCCATCAGCGTTTGTTAGCGAATGAGACTCCGGAATAAGTTACATCGCTATTTGTATTTTTTATATAAATGGTGACGGGACGAGCAAGTCATTCATCTGGTGGTAAGTGTCATGCCTGCCCATAACAATTGTAATGCTACCCTTTTTCTTCTCTTATATTATGGCGTCTGTAGATTATCTTCCACAATTTCGCCAATGTCTAGTTTAAGGCAACGTCGTACGGTATTTAGATTAATAAATCTTTACATATTCATAAAATATTTCTCAAAAAAGAAAAATATGTCGGCAATGTCGTACGGTTCAATTGTTTTTTTCGTAATGCTACCCAGAACTTGTCCCGCTTAACACCACACTGTGTTTATCACCTCGTCACATTAGTTATTTAGTCTTCCATGGCCAGTACTGTCACTAGCTATAGTGCCCTTGTAACCGGAGCTCAATACAATAAAATACTTTATTAATAACTTCATAGTTACACGTCATACAGTATTCTGTCAAAATGTCATTCATAGCTTAGTTAATAATTCACATAAATATAGAAAAAACAATTGAACCGTACGACGTTGCCGACATATTTTATAGATTTTTTCATTTTTGAGAAATATTTTATTGAATATGTAAAGATTAATTAATCTAAACACCGTACAACGTTGCCTTATACTTGACATTGGCGAAATTGTGGAAGATAATCTACAGAAGCCATAATTAAGAGAAGAAGACACATAAATATATTTTTTGCAAGTATAAAATCCACAAATATAATATAATATTTATAATTGGTATTGGCAACAAAATGTCTATAGTTTAAACACTACTGCTTTGCGGCGAGTATTCTTGTATTGCGGTGGTACCTACCTTTATGTTTCATTGTTGCGGGTTCAATTCCTGCACGGAACAAATATCTGTACGATCTGCAGGTAGTTGTTCCGGGTCTGGGTGTATTGTGTGTGGAATTTGTGTTTGTAAACGCACCCACGACATAGGAGAATCTTAGTGTGGGGCAACGTGTCAAAAAAAAGTACTTATAAAATAATGTTCCCTTATGCGTTGTCAATCGTTAATAATGAGTAACGCTATATTTAATTTTTATACATTTTACTTTATTTGTTTTAATACGTTCTATTTAAGCATCAGAGCTGTTAGGTTTCACGTACTCCTCAGTGTGTGACTCGAGGCACGGACCGAGTGTACTTTCGTATAATTAGTTTGGGAATTGGAAGCCGTATCCGGCATTATCGGGTTACTTCAAATCAAACAAGGAAGCTAGCGCTATATTGATCAACTATATTTTGCCCGTTTACACCAAACTGGCCACGTTTTCATATCCTTATATTTTCCGGTATTAAAAGCGTTTGAATTTACATAAGCGAGATCAAGATACAGCGGGTAATTTATTATATTCAATTAAGTATCTTCTGTGCTACAAAAAAATGTTTACGTATTATCATCATCAACATCATTTCCGCAAGTCCACAGCTGAACACATGCTTCCCCCAAAGCTCGCCACAAAGACCGGACTGGGTGCGTTGTGTGCTAATTGGGAGGTTCTGCACTCATCATAGTCATAGTCTTGAGTGACTCGAAGGACACTGCTGCTCATCCTCCGGCTAATCCTATAATCACTTTGTATGATACCCACGAGATGAGATGCGTTGATGCTATTCGCAGCCGAGACACAGGCAACCCAATTACTTGGGCAACTAATAGGGCTGCCCGTGTCGTAGTTTTTACTAAAGTTACTAATATATTTCTACAGAAGTTGCTCAGTAGCTGATATGTAGGACTGCTATCTGATCGAGTGTTTCTTCATTCATATCGGCCATTTATACGTCCACTGCTGAACAAAGGCTTCCCCCGCAGATTCCACAACTGCGTTATCATTTTGGGGGGCACTTGCCAATACTCACTACGCTTGGTTGGCGGGTTGGTGAGCGCAGTTTGGCTACCGCTTCACAGAAGGGACGCTGCTGCCCATCCCTCTGGTTTAGATTCGCTTAGTCGCCTTTTACGACATCCACGGGAGGAGATGGAGTGGAGCTATATTCTTAATCCGGACACCACACGGACTAACTGACTACGGAGTGTTTCTTATATTAGAAAGAAAACATAAGGGGAAAAAAAAGATTTAGTTTTTGAAATCTATGATGCATACCATCACCATCAGCTATAAGACGTCCACTGCTGAACAAAGACCCATAGATTTCCCCAATTTTGACATTATTTTGAGGGTAATTCATGATGAGCGCAGTATGGCTGCTATTCTAGAGTAGGAAAGAAGCTGCTGCCCATCCCTCTGGTTTAGAGTTCCTTGGTCATTCTTTACGACTTCCATGAGAGATGATGGAATGGTGCTAAATCCTTAATCGGCACACCACACGACGCGTGTATTATGAACATTGCTCTGCACAGATAGAAATATAGTTTTTTTTAACCATAAATGGAAATGTTAAAAACATCATGTAAGTAACGGACGAGGCGTACATTCTCCGTGCAGGCATGGTGCGTGTTGTCCATACCGTACAAACAAGGGATGTAGCATGAAGCTGTAATATTATGACAAGGCAACACGTCCTGTTCGAAAAAAGGAGGTAGCTCGGCATGAAGCTGTTATTCTATATATATTGGCTCTCACGGGCTCAGCATCAACCGAACTCACTTCGACCCTATTGGGTCCATTGTGCTGCCCAAAGCCCTGCAATGCAAAAAATCAATGGGGAAGGCGTACATATGATGATAAGGACTGAAGACTAGTTGTCTACGAAATACGAAATACGAACTACGAAAATATAAAAAGAAAAAATTAAGCCTTATTCGTGCAGTTCGTATATATATAAGTATTTATCATAATGAACCCTTATCACGTATCCTTCTCATCGCACATTCAAGCAATTTATATCCAAACAAAGTAAAAACTAAAGCGCTTTAACCATCAATTTATCAAAGCGATTAGATAAACTAATAACAGAAAATTGTTCAGCAACTTTGTCAAGTCAAAACTTATTGTTGAAGATTTTCTTTGCGATCCTGCCAAGCGTAAACTTCGTAGACCCGACCATTAAAACGAAATCTCTTATTCGAAATACTGTATAGTGGCCGACTCTTTCTGGTAGCTTGAACAGAAGCTTGAAACTCTTACGGTTCATCATTCATCATCATTTCGGCCGAATGAAGTCCACTGCTGGACACGGCCTCCCCCAAAGATCAC
This sequence comes from Diloba caeruleocephala, assembly GCA_947459985.1. Classification (NCBI taxonomy): domain Eukaryota; kingdom Metazoa; phylum Arthropoda; class Insecta; order Lepidoptera; family Noctuidae; genus Diloba; species Diloba caeruleocephala. The sequence continues at coordinate 3,349,031 of OX381627.1, read as the reverse complement.
CACAACCACCGATATGGATGTGTTGTGGGCTCATTGGGGGGTTTTGCCATAATCGCCACGCTTGGCAGGCGGGTTGGCGATCGCAGTTGAGTTGTTAATGTATTCGAAGGACGCTGCTGCCCGTCCTCCGGCCAATCCCTTAGTCGACTTTTACGACACCCATGGGAAGAGATGAGGTGGTAGCATTCTGAGCCGGCACCACACGGAAGTTACGGTTACTTTCTTTTAACTCGTAAATTATATTGAAATAGCTTACGGACATATATCTCGCTTACTTCATTAATTCTATATACTTACTTATAGCATCTATAAGTGCAACGTGCAGCCCTTTTTCTTTTTATTGATGTCCAGTGGAAATTCTGCATGGAACTTCCTTCGCCCCGGGGAAGGGCGAAGGGGTATGCCGGACTCCGACCGGCTAAAACCACTGGAGCGGTCATCTTCGGCACCGAAGGGGGGCTCCAGGTCCTCGTAAGATCACACTAGAGCCGCCCATTGGTGCCCCGCCTTTAGGCACATCACGGAGGGGATGACTGTAAAGCGGTCACCCCCTCTAGTGGAGGGAAGGCGACTGTAAAAAGGTCGCCCCCCCAGGCACTTCTCGGGGACGATTGTAAAGGATCGCCCCAAGCCTCGCATTGCGCTGTGCTGCGCACACGGCGGCACGTGGCCACGTGCGCGCCACCGTCTACCCGGGGGTCGCAATATGCAGCCCTAGCACATACAATAATGATATTATTAATACACAAATATATGAAATACAAAATGAAATAAAACAATATTTTAGTGTTCTACCCTATATGCTCACATTCATAATAATACCTTAAAAAGCTCTACGTGTAATACACAATTAAGCAACACCTTTGTCTGCTCGTGACCACGGACGCTGCAAAGTGATTGAAACGTCGAGCGAAATAATAGTAGTATTTTAAATTATATAACATGTGTCAGAGAATGGGCGGAATTCCATATTAGGACACTTTTCCATATTTGGTTACTTTACTATAGTCATACACTATAAAAACTATGCACACTTTATGTTTAAAGTTGGCTATGAGATTGATCGAAAATGGTGCAATACATGATAAAAGTTTAAGTTTTAAATATTTTGACATTATTTGACGGATGACGTGTAGTTGACAGTTCTTAATACGTATTAGTGAGGCAACAGTACAAATCTTTTAGGCCGCTACCCTTTAAAGTTTCAAATCCTTAAACCGTTGTTTCTCTTATAAAAGACTGCAAAATGTAAAATATTTTCCATAAAAAACATATAGGTTATAAATTTTAAACAATCCCCATCACCGGTTATACTGCGGGCTGGATATTTATTTGTCATTGGGAGATATTTGCCAGTACTTACCAGTTACTTGGCAGGCGGGTTGGTGAGCGCAGTATGGCTACAGTTTCACAGAAGGGACGCTGCTGCCCATCCCTCTGGTTTAGATTCCCTTAGTCACCTTTTACGACATCTACGGGAGGAGATGGAGTTGTGCTGCTTTCTAAATCCGGACACCACCGCACACGGAAAAATAAGAGACTGTGATTTTGATGAATGTTATTTTATCTGCAGAAGCGAAGCGCATTCTTTAAAGTAAATTTTCAATGGCGTTGTGAAACGACGTGGGAAGGGCAATATTTCCGACATAACTATGATAAATAAGGTTATCACCTCACACCTCACTCAAAAGTGTAGCTACGCACTTTTGAGGCAATCATTTATTTAAACAACTACAAAAGTATTTTTATACACAACCCAGTGACAAAACGAGTAAGACTTTCGCCTGGTGGTAAGCGTCAAGCCTGTCCATAACAATTGTAATGCTACCCAGGGCTAGTCCGGCGTTGCGCGCTTACCACCAGGCGAATGACTTGCTTGTCTCGTCAACAAGTAGTATCGAAAAAAGTGTGTGTGTCAGCTCCGACGCACGACTGGAGTTTACTCCGTAAGTACAATTGTCTCAGTAATTAATAACCACCCGACTTCATAAGCAAAGTTTGTTTTTCCTTTTCAGTGGTTTTAATATTTTTATATCGTGTAGGGTTTTCCAGTCGGTTTTTTTTTGTGGAAGTTTCATTTGTTTCTCTTTAGTTTAAATAAATGTAAGAACTTTTTCCAATTTGGTGTCAGTGTTTAACACTAAAAATAAGAATGACTCAAATCGGTTCTCTGATCTGAGTGGAATTGAAACTATTAAAACGTCATCTAGATAAGCGCAGTCAAATTAACCTGTTTATTGAATCTGTTTGCTTACTCAATGAAATGTAATGAAATTTATATGGGACCAACTCGAAAGTACTCTGCATCAGTTAAATAAAGAATTGCTCAAATTGGCCTACAAATCTCGGAGTAATCGGTATACATACATAAAAATAAATACGCATCGAATTGAGAAACTCCTCTTTTTTGAAGTCTGTTAAAAATCAAAAGCACGTATGTTTATATGTACGGTATAGATCATATATAAAAATGACACGTGTTTTTATTTCTTTTTTTAAAGACGTTGCCCCACTCTGTGATTTCTCCTTGATCGTGGGTTGTGATTACAGACACGAATTCCACATACAATACACCCAGGCCCGAACAACTACCCGTAGAGCATACAAATATTTGTTCCGTGCGGGAATCCAACCCATGACCCGGAGCACAGCAGCCGACTGTATTAGCCACTGCACCAACCGTGCCGTCTGTATATACTGTGTGACACTGTGTAGTTCTGTCAAAGATGTCGTATGGTGTAACTAGTTGTCTGTTTTTTTACAATTGCCCACACTGTGGTTTCTCCGTGGGTACCGGTTACAGACTTATCTCACATGGACAAAGCCAAGACTCGAAACAACTATAATATATACAAATTTGAGGAATAAATAAATAAATTTTAAAGAAGTGCTCCGTGCGGGGATCGAATCTGCGACAGGTAGCGCAGAAAATCAATCGCTTAGGTACTGCGCTAACCGTGATATTAATATAAATTAAAGGAGTGCAAACGTGAGTAATCACCACCGCCCATGCACATCCCTTAAACCAGAGGATTGCCGTGGCCGACCCATTAGGGGAGAGGGAGAAGAGATGGGCGGGGAAGTAGGAGAGAAGCAAGGGAGTAGAAACTCCATGTTGCTACTTTTCACCAGGTTCTTAAATTTTACAGAATATGGTTCCTGAAATGTCTATAGCCTATGACAATGAGACACTGCGATTCTCGCTCTGAAGGGGTCTATACTTACATTCTGAGATGAAATTGGGTGGTATGGCATGAAAGCTATAATACGTGCGTAGCTGTAAATACCAATGTTGCATCTCTTTCACACTTTTAGGTAAAGTTATCAAGAACTTTCCTTCACCAACTCAACCATTGCACATGAGCGCTGAAACTACCAGGTCATCATAGTACTGTGTCATCAATACCGGCGATAATGATGGCCGGGGAGTGTGAAAGGCTTTCATTAGACTGCAGACGTCACAGCGATACTGGAATTGACTGGATGTGTCCGGTCATATGACCCGATAATGCCCCGTGCAGAAAATAGGTTTCTAATCACCGCTGCAGTGTCATCACCACGCTTGGCAAGTGGATGTGTGACCAAATTATGTTGTTTTTAAAACATTTAATCATTTCGGCCGAATTAAGTCCACAGCTGGACACAGGCCTTCCCCAAAGATCCCCACAATGACCGATATCGGTGTGTTGTGTGCTCATTGGGGGCATTGCCATAATCGCCACGCTTGGCAGGCGGGTTGGCGATCGCAGTTGTTAATGTATTCGAAGGACGCTGATGCCCATCCTCCGTCTAATCCCTTAGTCGCCTTTTACGATACCCACGGGATGAGATGGGTTGGTGCTATTCGTAGCCGGCACCACAAGGCATATCCTAATACGTACCTACCACTGAAAGCCAATCGCCAACCGTGCCGTCACAATATTGTTTAACTTATTAAGATAAGATAAGATAAGATAAAAATATTTTTTTATTCATGTAAAACCATTTATAGGCATGAATAGTCAAGACTTTAGTTACCTCGTTCCACGGTGTAGATTTGGCCTATGGAGAAGAACGGGCAAGAAACTCCATGGTTACTCTTTTTAAATCATATTGGTACAATGTTCTCGAAATGATGGTAATGTGAGGACAATGCAGGAAGAAAGAGTCTATCTTAAAAAGTCTACACTAAACAAGCTTGATTTTAATATTCACCAGAATTTTTGATTCAATTGTCATGACAGTATTAAGATGACCAATCCCAACAGACGGCACTCGTTCACGAGCATGACGCATGCATCAGCGTCGCTCAGCTCAACCATATTGTAGGGAAACTTAGCGACCCGACACGCAACGCCACCATAAGCAGGACACTTGAGTGAGCATGACATACCTAAACTGCCAAACAAATATCACGTCAATAAAATAAAATAATTGAATAGCCCACATGGTACTCGCACTATTACAGTATATATATATATATTCATCATCGTAATCATATGACGGTTCATATGATAATGGCGTCAGCACACGAATGGTTTAGTAAGAAGTCCAACTTTAGTAGGGGCTTCTAGAACGTTAAACACATCTCGTGTAAAAGCATCGTAACTTTTTTTATAGATCCGCGGCTCTCGGATCCATTCAACGAAGTCTCTAATCAACGACCTCCCTCTGTGGAGGCTCGGACCTTTATAGATTCACTTGAGACAATGGACTCCGCTCCTTTATGTGGGTATTAAAACTTGGGTATTAGAACCTAATAACTGTTGAAGTAAAAAGCAGTACTTAATGTTGAAAATTGATCTGTTCCGAGTTGCGTTTTATAATATTCATTGCTTACGACACCCGTCAAGTTTCTTTTTTATACAATGTTTTGTATTCAGTCTTAGGTATTAGGACCTAATGTTAGGCAGAGTGCTAGTCCAGCTCCGGAAGACTAGTAGATACACGCGGTGTCGCTACATTATATGGACAGATGTCTGAATTAAACGTTATTAATATTATGTTGACATCTCGACGGCGTTGATCATTAATCAATTACTAATAAATAAAAAAGTAGACATTAACATTTTTTTATATTTGTATAATTGATATTTTTTGACATTTGTATAATTGACATTGCTTTTTTGACATTACTATGAATGATTACATCTGTAATTTATTATTATATAACTTTATTTATCCACATTGTAAATGCGAGTGTGATGTAGCTATGAGTCCGATTGTTGGCACTAGCATGTTAGTTATAGATAGCCTATATCTACACTACTCTCACATGTAGATTGCCATAAAAACAATGTATTAGTCATCCTGCGACCACGAATGCTGCAAAGTATTCGAAACGTCAGGAAAAACAAAAATCTAAAATAAACGTGGTGCCATATTCTTAATCCGGACACCACATGGATTCCAGAGATATTTAAATAATTGATTTGCTTTAATATGGAGATCATTATTATGTGTGTAATTAATGTCACTCCCTTCACGGGTTAACCATCTTTTGCAAAGAGGAACCCAGTATTTTAATAGGATTACGCGGGGCCATATGTCCAATACGTAAAGGCACTTTAGAGAATTCTAATCTGAAACTTTGGGTACTCAAAATAATTAATAATGAATTATAGTATGTCATCATTTTGGCCGAATGAGGTCCACTGCTGGACACAGGCCTCCCCCAAAGATCACCACGATTACCGAATTGGCAGTGTTGTAGGCTCATTGAGGGGTGTTGCCATAATCGCCACGCTTGGCAGACGGGTTCGCGATCGCAGGTGAGTTGTTAATGTACTCGAAGGACGCTGCTGCCCATCCTCCAGCTAATCCCTTAGTCGACTTTTACGACACCCATGGGAGGAGATGGGGTGGTGGCATTCTGAGCCGGCGGCACCACATGGCTATTATGTAGGAGAATTTAAATTGTATAGTTTACATTTTATTAATATGTAATAATATGTATACAATAGGTCACTGATTTCTTAATTGTACTTTATACTTTGAATAACAAATAAAATAATGAATGTACCTAAAAAAGAAAAGATTATAGATTGCATGAAATATTTAAACTTAGTTGTATACTTTATTTAATTTAGGATTAAATGGCTTTATTATTAATCTCAAATGAAATACCCCGTTGCCCAACGGGGATCTCTTCAAGCCTGCGATATAAAAAAAGTCAAAGATTACCCACATTGCACTGATACAATCTTTGCCTTTCTAAACTAAAAAGGATTTCCAAAAGCCGATAAAGTAGACATGAACGCTAACTTTTACTTCGGTTCACATTATAAAGGCAGTGCACATAATATAAAAATCATATTACCGCACGTCGCTTCAGATATGGATAACAGATGCATCGAATGCACTGGCTCATCGATAAGATATGGTACTGTGTATACGAGGTCTAAGACCGAATAGTTTTATGAAGTTAGTACTATGACAACATGCAATGAAATAAACTCACTTTCATTTTTTGGAAAAAACTTTGCCACGCACTAGGATATCTCCTGTGTCGTGGGTCCGTTTACAAACACAAATTCCACACACAATACACCCAGACCCGGAACAATTACCTACAGATCGTACAAATATTTGTTCCATGCCGGAATCGAATCCGCGACCCGGTGCGCAGCAGCCGACTGTATCAGCCACTGTACTAACCATGTCGTCAAAAAGTTTGTCGTCAAAGAATTTCCTTTAGTAGGGGATTTATTTGTGCTTAATGTACAACAGTGTACAAAGGATGTATAAATGTCATAGCGATCTTCTGCCAAGCGACTTTTGGGTGCAACTGTACAAGGTAGATGCGCCAGCAAATTACGATTGAAAGGTGTAGCGTATTGCCATTACCACCATAAACGCCATGAGCACTGACAGACCATAAGAGTATTTTTTATTTAGTGATGGGCGGTCTCGTTTACCTACTCATTAGATTATTTAAATGCCAATTATGAAATTATTGTTAAATATATTCGATTTTATTCTTTATTTTTTGCGCTTTGTGTAGTTCTTATTTGTATAATTATATTTGTTGATTTATTAGAATATGCAATATTTATGTTATATATATACTGTTTTTACACCCGTGAATCACCGAATCACCGAAGGGTCCAGTTGAAAACCAGCGCCAGGCTCTTGTCTGGCAAATGCTGAACTGGTTACCTGTTTGGCGCAACTGTGGGGCACACAACAAACTCAAGCCTAATATTGTTTTTTTTTTTTGTCTTGTTTCTAACCCTATCCAAATTTTTATCGTGTTTTTTTTTTAGTTTTATATTAAGTTTTATTACCGTTTGTGATGTCTCACTTTGCTGTCAAATAAAAAAAATCTTTCTTTCTTTCTTTCTTATTATAGTGAACTTCTCACAGACAGCTCAGGTAGCTGTCGCTGCAGGACAATAACTCTTGCTAAGCCGCTGATCATGTTCATTCAATTAAATCTCATTCTAGTTGCTATAACTGACGACACGGTTGGTGCAGTGGCTGATACAGTCGGCTGCTGCGCTCCGGGTCGTGGGTTCGATTCCCACACGGAACAAATATTTGTATGATCTGCAGGTAGTTGTTCCGGGTCTGGGTGTATTGTATGTGGAATTCATGTCTGTAATCGCACCCACGACACAGGAGCAAACCTAGTGTGGGGCAAAGTTTAAAAATGCCGCCAAATCCTCTCGACATCACAACGACACCCACGATAAGATGGGAGGTGGCCTGTTTTTAACAGGAACTAAACAGCACACGGCGAACGCTTGTATAATAACGCCACAACAATGCCTCTCAGAGTCACTTGTTCTTAATGCTACACATTATCATAATTACAGCTATAAACAAAGGCCTCTATCTCCTTTGTTTGTCTTTGTTAAGTTGGCGAAGAAATGCGCTATCTTTTCATGTAACTTTATCTATATTAAGGCAACTAATGGCTTAATCTATACACTGCACAAATAAATAAAATTTAAGTCTGTTTGTTATGTTAAAATAACAGCTTTTTACGATATGAAAGTATATACGGTACATATAACAAAAAATCTATTTTATTTTCATAAATCAACACACAATTAAAACTAAAAAATGTACATTCTATTTTTATTTAGTTCTAGTATGTAATTAAACTAACACAAGTAAATAAATAAAACTTTAAGAAAGGTGGCGCTTTTAGGTCAATCTATGTTAACACACATGATATATTTATTCACATATATAGCCTTTTTTTCTAATTATTTGTTTCATTATTTACATAAGTTTTGAATTCGAGGTATTGGAGGAATCGTAATTTTTCATCTATTTTCTTTGTTTTAAAATCATAAAGATAAAATTTATTTGAAATTCTCACAACATGCCCTTCTATTTGATATATAACACGGTACAGTACGCAAAACTTTTTTTAATCTTATAATATGTACCCCAAACGTGACTCCCGTGTTCAAAATTCGTTTATTTACGTTACACGTCCGTGTTTGGATCGCAGAAATTCATATGTGTACCAAACTTCAACTTAATTGGTCCAGTAGATTTTGTGCAAATTGGCTATGACAGACGGACGGCCGGTTTTTCATTCGGACGTACGGAACCCTAAAAAGGTGCTAAAATTTTACATGTTTACGTATTAATATCATATCCTCATGTTAACCAAAGGACATCCACTGCTGAACAAAGGCCTCCCCCATAGACTTCCACAATAGTGTCGCCATTTTGAAGGGACATTGCCAGTACTCACCACGGTTGGCAGGCGGGTTGGTGAGCGCAAAATGGCTACTGTTTTACAGGGGGATGGACGGAAGGAAGGACCATCCCTCTGATTTGGACTAAGGGACCTTAGGCACCTTTTACGACATCCAAGGGATGAAATGGATTAGTGCTATATTCTTAGTCCGGACACCAGTCGTATTAATTCAATGAACTCATTTGTCATTGTCTTAATTTCATAAAGCATTACATATTAATATCGATTCGGTTAAAAAAAAAATGGGACATGCCTGACACACATTCCCAATCACTGCAGCTCCTGTAAGACAGGATCTACAAAGGCGACCACCGACCTATGAAGCTCGGTGTGTCCCAGAGAAATGAATAACTCTCTTGGAACCCGCAACGAAATTAATCAGAAAAGAAAAAGGAGGAGTAGGAAAGAACATACGTTCCACTTCCTTCCGTAGCAAACAGGAGACAAAGAAAATAGTAAAGGCCATAGGCACAATAATTGGGAGTGTACAACTAGGATAAGCCTAGTTGCCAAGCAAAAATATTTACAAATATTTAATTACGGGTCCTATGTTGTGAGCCATTGTGACTGATTCCAATAGTAGGTATGGCAAAAACGCACGAAAATTCATCCTAGTCGCAACAAGGTCTGTATAGTAAACAACTCCGGATGTAACCTGCAAGCTATCAAACATAATATTGCGTTCATCTTGCCAAAGAACACACTCCCACAGAATATGATGTGCAGACTGTTCATATTCACAGTCCGGTGTTGAACATTTGCAGAATGGTGAGGTGACAAGCTTGAAGCTAAGTAATTTACTCTTAAAAATAGACTTCCAACCATGCACTTGCCAACCGCTCACGGACGGATGGACAGAACTGGTATAGGTGACGGCCCTTAATAGATGTGTCCCACCTGTATTGCCATTCGGCCAAGAGTTCTTCCCAAACCCAGCCTGTGGTTTTAACAGTCTGCAGATCCTAACACGATCGCGTTGTAGTAGAATTTCCGCGTTCATGTTTTCTCGCGTTGACTAGTACATGACAGCACGTCGCTGTATCTCAAGACTGACTGGCAAAACACCTGCTAGCACAGGCAGAGCTTCAGTACTGACTGTCCTATATGCCTTGCACAAGAATATCAACGCTAAGCGCTGGCTTTGGAGCAGTTTACGTCGTACTGCGCCGATAGTAGCCCTATCGGCCCATACAGGTGAACCATAGCATATACATCCCAAATAAGTAGCCCCGTAAATCGTTTTTAAAGTAGAAAATGAAAGACCCCATGTAGCTGTTGATATCCTTGTCAGGGCATAAAAGTTCCTTTTAGCTTTTTCACCTACAGATCTAATGTGTTCAACGAATGAAAAATTTCTCACTAATACAAGATCGAGGTAGCACACTGACTCCTTTCTTTTAACGGTAATATTATTGAATTTAATGCTTGGTGATGCCTTAAGATTGCCTTTTAAAATTAGTTGAAAGGTTTTTTGCGGTGCAAACATTAAGCGGTTCCGTTCGCCCCACCCAGAGATTAAACGTAAACTAGTATCCACCAATTTTTCAAGGCCCACTCTTGTACTTGACTGAATAAGCAGAAGGCCGTCGTCTGCGTAACCAGTCAATGAACAGCCGTACGTACGGCAATGGAATCGCTAGAAAATCATCGATTCCTACATTTCATAGATAAGGACCGATAACGGATCCTTGAGGACATCCCATCGTGAGTTCCTTCGACACAGCATGATGACCTAGTTTAAGTTTTACAGATCCGTTTGCGAAATATGAGTAAATGAGAGTGTAGATGTTTTTAAAGCAACCACGAGCTTTCATTTTAAGTAGTAGCATAGGCCACCACGCGTGTCGAAGGCACCAGAGATATCAAGGAAGATGCCTATTACATACTCATGTTCTGATGAATTTACTATTTTCCTGACAGAGATTGCTGTGTCAATAGTAGATTTTCCTATTGTGAAGCCGAATTAGTTGTTATGAAATTTCGGTCCATCTAGCAGCGTCGTTTCGGAATATCACCTTCACGAATCCGACATGGTTTTTTTGCACTTATGACAATATACATAGTTCATGTTGCAACGCTTGATAATAATTTATTCTCCCAGTGTAATACAGCCAAGCCTCTCACAATATTCAAGTAACAACATAATTAAAGAGTAGTTAAACTTGTGGTGCGGATATAATTTTCAAGTCAGCTACGCCACTAACAGGAGATGTAACTGCTTCATTAGCAGTAATGGCGCGATATAACTTAATATGGTTACGGTATAGTTTGCTAGCATGTTTAGGTTTTAATTAGCAAGCTGTGCTAACCGTTTATAACAGCTTGGAGATTTTGTGGGAGGGATTTAATTCGATTTCTCGTGCCCAGAGAGCCCTTCAATACGAATATGTGTGACGGTCTCTGTTAGGTATGCGTCATGTGTCTCTCAGCCTAATGTAAATAACATGTGGTGTCTTATATCCGATGAATAAACAACAGTGCGTCTGTAGCTACAAGTCGTATCACTTATGTTCCCAAACCTAACATTGGCGACGAGGACTTACCCACTAATTAAAATAAGATATAAAAATGTCTGGTGCGTTGTTCGGGTTATTGTCAGCTTTTGACCACAATGTCCATAACTGGGACTCGTAGAAAAGTCGGATCTCGCAGTGGTTCATCGCGAATGATATCGACCAGAAAAGCGATCCCACAGGAATCAAAAGGCGGGCGATTCTACTGAGCGCACTCAGCGACGGGACGTACAAGCTAGCGGCTGATCTGGCGTTGCCAAAAAAGCTAGAAGAAGTTCCGTTCGAAGATATCCTCACGCTACTTGGCCAGCATTTTACTCCTAAGCGCTGTGGATTCGCCGATCGATATAGCTTCTACGCTGCCGTACAGCAGTCGGAAGAAACGTACGGACAATGGGCTGCAAGACTACGCGGGCTGACGGCACACTGCCATTTCAGCAACGTGGAGGAGGCCCTGAGAGACACATGACGCATACCTAACAGTCTCCGAATCAGAAGCCCGAATGTATGACAACCGGTCTAAGGGTACTTTTATAAACAAAGCGGATTGCCTGCTTATGTGTAATTGTTTTGCAGGTCGACCCGTACAAAAAACTTCCTAATTTCGGCCGAATAAAGTCCAGTACTGAACACAGGCCTCCGTCAAAGATCACCACAACGACCGATATCGGTGTGTTGTGTGCTCATTGGGGGGGTTTGCCATAATCGCTACGCTTGCAGGCGGGTTACCGATCGCAGTTGAGCTGTTAATGTATTCGAAGGACGCTGCTGCCCATCCTCCGGCTAATCCCTTAGTCGCTTAGTACGACACTCACAGGATGAGATGGGTTGTTGCTATTCGTGACACCACATGGCACAGAAAACTTAATAAGTGCCAATAATATCGCCTCATCATCGTCATCATCGGCGGCACGGTTGGTGCAGTGGCTGATACAGTCGGTTGCTGGCTGCGGGTCGCGGGTTCGATTTCCGCACGGAACAAATATTTGTATGATCTGCAGGTAGTAATTCCGGGTCTGTATAGTGTGTGGAATTAATGTCTGTAAACGCACCCACGACACAGGAAAAAAGAAAAAAGCTATCATTTCAGCCAAAGGTAGTCCATTGCTCGACAACGGCCTATGGGGGGCATAGGCTTTCACGATTATGTAGTCATTTTGGGAGGAATCCGCCAGTACCAACATTAACAGGTGGGTTGGTGAGAACAATTCTGCCAGATATTGGCCACAAATCAAATGAAAAAAGCGCTCTTATTAACCACTCCAGGTACGCTAAGTATATGCTTGTGCAAGCGGTGGGTTCACGTCACTCTAGTGCAATGGGTGGAGTTCGACAGTTATCACTTCAGCCGATAGACGTCCTCTGCTGGACACAGGCCTCCTCTAAAGATTCCAGCAACGACCGGTCTAGGTTTGTACTGTGTACTCATTGGGAGGTTTGGCTATAGATACCATGCTTGGTAGGCGGGTTGGCGTTCGCAGTTGAATTATAACATAACTCGAATGACGCTGCAGCCCATCCTTCAGTTAGTCGAAATTAATGACATACACGAGTTGAGACAGGTTTAGCCTGGCTGGAGGCCTCTTTTGGCTTCGCCAGAAATGACCGGTTAAGCAAGTATGCAAGAAGACCAACAAAAAAAATTGAGAGGGGGTCGTGCTATTCTTAGCTAACTGGCTAGCTAGCTACACTTTTTTTTTGTTGGGCTTCTCGCATTGGGCTTCTTGCATTTCTGGGAAATGTGGTTGCTTAACCGGTAATTTCTGGCGAAGCCAAAAGAGGCCTCCAGCCAGGCTTAAAATTAATATTAAAAACTAAGCAACTTTCGCTGAGGGCGCCCCCTGCGGGCCACGGACCTCGACTTAGGCCGTTGCTGGGAATAACAAGCTATTGTTTTGGGGACAGCTGGATCGGTATTATTTCTAATGTATTTGGGGACATTTAGAACTACAGGCTCGGCACGGGCCGGCGCGAGCAAGAGACGGGAGGGGGAAGTGCTAACTTGAACGGGAAGGTGACGGGGCGATAGGCCTCCGCGACGTCGGTGAGGCGGAACAGCTAGCTACACGGCACACTCAGCACCCTTAATTAAAACATTTTATTTCGAGTACATTATATTTTTCTTACATTTTGCAGAACCATTGCGAGTTGTTATCTAAATGCTATCCAGGTTTTATTTACTTTTTGTTTCGTTATTATAAAAACTGTTTAAACGGTATTTTTGTTACCATAGCCTTTTAGAATTTTAACCAGGTTTTAGCAAAAAATACCGAAATATTACGCATGGATGAATGGAAAGAGTAGTACACCGACTAATCTCATAATCGTGAGCACTCCACGACAGGCTAGAGTCCAATAAAACGCCAAAATTCTTAGCGATATTGTTATAGGGGATTATAGTGCCATCGAGAAACATGGCGCCAGAGATGATAGGCCAGTGGTGTGTTCAGGCTGTGTTCAGGCTGTGTTCAGGCTGTGATCATGGTTAATGTGAAGACCATAGGACCTTTTTTGTGGTGTCCAGTGGAAGTTCTACATGAACTTCCTTCGTTCCGGGGAAGGGCGAAGGGGACTCTCACCGGCTAAAACCATTGGAGCGGTCATCTTCGGCACCGAAGGGAGAGGCTCCAGGTCCTCGTATGATCACACTAGAGCCGCCCATTGTTACCACGCCTTTAGGCACATCTCCGAGGGGATGACTGTAAAGCGGTCACTCCCTCTAGCGGAGGGTAGGCGGCAATAAAAAGGCCACTCCCCAAGCACTTCTCGAGGAGGATTGTAAAGGATCCCCCAAACCTCACTGTGCGTTGTACTACGCACACGGTGGCACGTGACCACGTGCGTGCCAGCGTCTTCCTGGGGATCGCACGGTGTGACTACATCGAGTCCCCGATCTGCGTGCCTGCGACCCCCGAGGCCCCCCACCATGTAATGACGGCAGGGGCTCAGGCGTGTTGGACCTGGGCGCCGGTGTGGTTCTTACCCCGGCGCCGTCTCGTCCTTCTCCGTGTGGGATCGACCCTCTCCGAGACCATAGGACCTAGCCCACTCACTGACACAAGCCAGGTCATGATTCATGGAAGTGATAAAGCTGCAAGATGAAATCTATCTGGTGACAGAGTTAATAATTGTTCACATTTTCTATTCTAAATAGAATTTAGGACTATTGGTAGTGTCTGTTCATTTCGAGCATTCAATGGGCATTCCCCTTCCACTATGTTTGTAGCCCCTTATATTTGAAAATAGGTACACGATCATAAAATAAAAAATCTGTCATTGCTAGCATCAAGTTACCTCGTAGATCGAATTGAAATGATTGATGGATTGCTAAAGTCTCCGTCTCGAACTAATATGACCAATTCTTAATCATCTTTAGAAGCTTGTGTACATATAGGCAGTTCAACAAACTATACTATTACAAGATCTAGACCGGATTATCTGCATACAATATCACTACTATTTATAATGACTGATGCTTCTCAAGTCCCGCGTGGTTCCTGGCGGAAAACAGACCACCCCTTGCTAGTCATAGGTTTCGTAGAACTTATACGGGTACGCCGTGCGAAGACGGGGCGTGTAACTACTTTTTCAATTCATTTGACAGCTGCTGCATTCCAGCTACAGCCTCATCATCATCGTCATTTCAGTAAAAAGACGTCTAGTACTGGATTAAGGCTTCCTCCAAATATCGCCATAACGAGTGGTCTGAGTTTATGTTGTATGATTAATAGGTTTTGCCATAATTGCCACGCTTGGCGGGCAGGTTGTCGATCGCATTTCAGTTGTAAAACTGGAAGGTCGTTGCTGCCTATCCTCCGGATCTTCTTGTAGTCGCCTTTTAAGACGAGAAGAGTCAAGGTGGTGCTATTCTTAGCTGTCACCATATGGTGAATAATAATCTTGAATGTATATTTATATATTTATAATCCTAATTAATAAAATATGTGCATTTTTCTGACCATAAAATAACGCCCATCTATTATTCTCATTATATGACACCCACGACTAGCATGAGTGTGGATTTAATGAAAACTACACACCCATAAAATTGTGAATACCCACCCATCACATTCCAAGGCTTATTTTTTCTTCCTGCCCTGGTCGATAATTACTTGATGACAATGCAAAATGTTAGCAAATGTTTTGGCAAAAGGTTTTGCAGACTGCCGCCTACTTGGCACCAACCCTCCTTGGGTATGCTAGTGCTGGTGGTTTATCCACCACCTTTAGGTAAGACAAGGTTCTAAATGGTAAGCACCGGGTTCCAAACTCCCTTATTCACCTTTTACAACAGCCACGGGATGAGATGTGGTAGCTCTATGCTTGCCCGGATCCTTACTAATCAGACTTAGAACAAGTAAGCGGTCTATCCAACGTGGTAGCAATTATTTCTAACCCATTTTAATATTATTTGTTAACCGTGGAGTAAGAGACACTCATAATCTTTAATGAGAACGTAGCCTAACATACGTAATAGGCATCCCTTCTAAGGCGCCGGCCGTTACGGCGAGATTAGTCTTGAAATATGAAATACCAATTTTGTATTTAAAAGCTGTGTATAGTTCACTAGTTATATTGCTGAAACGATAGACGGAATTTAATCCATCCATCCTATCCCAGTATCGGCAGGTTACGCAGATGACCAATGTGTATAATCTGACACTATGCGTTTGTGGACTATGAGAAAGCCGTCGATTTGATCGAAACCTAGGCACTGCTGCAATCTCTGCAGCGATGCCATATTAACTGTCGGTACATCGAAGTGTTAAAGTGCTTATACAGAAACTCCACCATGTCAGCCCGAATACATGAACAGAGCACGGCGCAAGGAGTAGAGAGGTGTGGGATAGGGGGACGTAATTTCCTCGAAACTGTTCGCTGTAATGGAGTATACCTTCAAGCGGAAAGGATTCACCATGAACATCAATGGCGATAATATTATTATTCACCTTCGATTTGCCGATGAGATCGTAGTAATGGCTGAATCGCTGCTTGCAGAGCTTGAGCACAATGCTTGATGGTCTTAACAGAGCTTTCCAACAGGTGGGCCTTCAAATGAACATGGGCAAGACGAAAGTCATGTCAAAAGCCAAGGTCACGCCAATTCCAATATCCATTAGGAACTCTGTTCTCGAAGTTGTTGACGAGTATGTCTACCTGGGACAAACCTTCTAGTTAAGTAGATCCAATGAGAAAGAGATCAATCATCGAATCTGACTCGGCTGCCCGTGTTCGGGAAACTTCACAACGTCTTTTCGTCAACAATATCGCAATGACTAGCGACGGATCCTGGTCGATCGGATCGGGCAAGATCTCTTTCTGCCAGCAGTAGTGTCGGCTATGCTGGCAGACCATGAGAATTGGAGTGCTGTGGTCTCCTTCCGTGAGACGGCACGGTTGGTGCAGTGGCTGATACAGTCGGCTGCTGCGCTCCGGGCCGTGGGTTCGATTCCCACACGGAACAAATATTTGTATGATCTGCAGGTAGTTGTTCCGGGTCTGGGTGTATGGTGTGTGGAATTCATGTCTGTAAACACACCCACGACACAGGAGAAATCCTAGTGTGGGGCAACGTTTTTTAAAAAAGAAAAAAAAAGAAATGAACATCATGCTCCAGATGGAGACTCCAGAGCGGGAGCGGTAGAGGGCCGATTTCGCTCGGAGAAGGACGAAACGGCATTGGGTTAACAACCACCCTGGCGTCCAAGTCCAACACACCTGAGCCCCCTGCCGCTATATGGTGGGGTGCCTTGGGGGTCGCGGACGCGCAGATTAGGGAATCTGCGGGCCGACACCGAGTGACCCACGAGAAGACAGTGGTGTGCATGTGGTCACGCGCCACTGTTTTCCCAACATAGTACAGCGCACAGTGAGGCTTCGGGGATCCTTTACAATCTCCCCGGGGGTGATAACCGCTTTACAGTCACCCTCTCCGAGATGTGTCTATGGGCTTGGCAACAGTGGGCGGATCATACGAGGTCCTGGAGCCCCTCTTAAGTGCTGAACATGACCGCCTCAGTAGTTTGAGCCCGTGGGAGTCCAGAATGCCCCTTCGCCCTTCCCCGGGGCGGAGGATAGTCATGAAGAATTTCCACTGGGCTTAGTAAAAAAATGAAAAGGTTAAAAGCCCATTACGGATACACTGAGTCACTATTGGAGACTGTATGTTCATACCAAGCGACTCCGAAAGACGGCGGTGCGCACGTGGTCGCGTGCCTCCAGCGCACAGTGAGGCTTCTCCTTCACAGTCCCCAGAGAAGTGCCTGTGGGTGGCCTGTTTACAGTCGGCTCCCCTCTGCTAGAGGGGGTGACAGCCTTACAGTTTGCTCCTCCGAGATATGCCTGAAGGCGTGACACCAGTGGTTGGCTCTAATGTGATTGTACGAGGACCTTGAGCGCCCCTTAGGTGCCAAAGATGATCCTTTCAGTGGTTTTAGCCGGTAGGAGTCCAAGATGCAAGAGGCTTCGGCTTTCCCCGGGGCGGAGCAAATTCATGACGAATTTCAACTGGACGCTCAACAACATTTTTAGAACCCCAAGCTATTTAAAAAGTTATCAAGGATTTATTGTGCCAGAGCCTTACAATTAATTCTTTAAGAAGTTTTAATTTTCTTTTACCACAGTTCACCTGGTGCTGGCCACACCCGCCGCCTTCTTCTAGCTACGCCATTCATTAAGCTGTATGGTATAGAAATACTCCGTCTTGCGACGTGTAAGTTAGTTTTAGTTCAAGTTCAAATCTCAACTTATTCACTTAGGGATTTGAGGGTTAACACCCTTAGAAGTAGGAGTGAAACTCATAACTGAACCTATTGTATCCCAATTATGCCAAACTTTGGGCTCTGAAGTCCAAATTGAAATGCCGGATGCGGTTGTGTCTAAACCCTTTTCGGCTTTGGTAGAAGATACACGAGGTAGCGAGTATAGAGTTCATAATATTAAAAGAATATTTTACATAAGTATAAGACATAAAAGTATGATCCGTGGTGTTCGAATTAAGAACCAATATAGCACCACTCCATCTCCTCTAGAGGATGTCACAAAAAGCTATGGGACTCTAAACCAGAAAGATGGGCAGCAGCTTCCTTTTTGTATGAGAGCAGCTATACTTACTGTGCTTACAGGTTTTTGGTATCAATTTTTTTTTAATTCAGTGTAAACTACGAAAAAATATTACACGCACGTCACGACACTGTCCAGTTCGAAAATTAAATTATTTTTATCTTTTATTTTTACACTAGCTGAAGCAGTACCAAGAGTGAAAACTCGTGTTTGAAATAGACTCAATATTCAGCCTAATACCACAATTACATTAACCCTCCTATTATTTTGTAATGTCAGTGTAATATCCCGAGATATTGCACGACTTGGTACTTTTTAGTGCCTCTTAGTGTTGGAGTGTCTACTGTATAGACACAGATAAGCGAAAATGGATCTTCTATACAGTAAAATGTTTAAAAAGCGATCTTTTCCAGATGACTTTGGATAGGGAAACAACATGATACTTAAGTCGTCTGTATTCCCGTAGCTCCAGGATACGTTTTTTTAAATATTGCCCCACCTTGGTGTCGTGGGTACACTTTACAGACAAATCTCACATACTCAAATACCCTGACCCGAAACAAATATATAATAATAAGTCATCTGCTTAGCTACTGTGCCAACCCTGCGGTAAAAACTTTACCTGTTACCTTGAGTATTATTACCTATTTTTATATCTTTTTATATTGTGCCCAGTGGAAATTCTTCATGAACTTCCTCCGCCCCGGGAAAGAACGAGGGGGCATGCTGGACTCCTAAAACCACTCGGAGGGTCATCTTTGACACCTAAGGGTCCTCGTATGATCACACTAGAGGAGTATTTATTACCTACGTGTCTTTGCTTGTTAAACCTTTACCTGTATAAAATCAAAACGACAAATTTGTATGGATAGCCAATAGAATTTGGTCTACGTTGTGATTAAAATTTCACAATATTATGAAAACCAAGTTTTGGTATGTTCACAGACACTTTACATATTATAGATACAATATTTAAGGATGTAAAAAATTACTTTTTCCAAAAACTACTTTTAATACGTATTCTAATTCAAATTCCATTAGACATAATGCAGCCCAGTTAGTGGGGCGACCTCCAACGAGGTGGACAGACGACTTGGTGAAGGACGCTGGCTCTCGTTGGATGAGGGCGACATGTGACCGGTCATTGTGGAAATGTGTCGGTGAGCCCTTTGTCCAGCAGTGGACGTCCTTTGGCTGATATGATGATAATAATGAACCTCGTTCACTGCCCTGAACATCACATTCGTCCACACACATTAAAAACCAACAAAAAATACAAAAATTAATGCACATAGATACTTTTTTGTGGATATATTTTTCAAGACTTCTGCGATCCACAGTGTGACTTAATCCATTGTGCTCCAGGACTACTAATCTGTACATCCTGCTTTTTTATGTCCTTTGTATATATCATCATCATTTCGGCGGAATGAAGTCCACTGCTGAACACAAGCCTCCCTCAAAGATCACCACAACGACCGGTATCGGTGTGTTGTGGGCTCATTGAGGGGTTTTGCCATAATCGCCACGTTTGGCAGGCGGGTTGCTAATGTATTCGAAGGACGCTGCTGCCCATCCTCCGGCTAATCCCCTAGTCGCCTTTTACGACACCCACGGGATGAGATGGGTTGGTGCTATTCGTACGGCACCACACGACAATTTGTATATGTACTTTCCTTCTAAAATCCCCAATGATCCTTTGGACAAAAAATCATTGCGTATTTTGTGAAGGCGTGTCTGTGATATAAACATCCAGACACTGGCCGTGTGGTGCTGGCTCAGAATACCACCACCCCACCTCCTCCCGTGGGTGTCGTAAAATTCGACTAAGGGATTAGCCGGAGGATGGGCAGCAGCGTCCTTCGAGTACATTAGCAACTCAACTGCGATCGCCAACCCGTCTGCCAAGCGTGGCGATTACAGCAAAACCCCCCAATGAGCCTACAACACACCCATATCGGTCGTTGTGGTGATCTTTGGGGGAGGCCTGTGTCCAGCAGTGGACTTCATTCGGCCGAAATGATGATGATGATGAGACACCCAGACACTCGTATCTATACTACTGAGATAAAACTTACCTCAGATCTGAGGTAAAACCATTTATAAAACAACATAATTATCACGCGTTGAATCCTCAAAAAATAAAGCAGAGGCGCAATTAAGGTCTTAGCACTCATTAAAATTACCCTTGGCAAATAAATCTATACAAATAAATAAAATTGAAGTGTCTGTTTGTAATGTCAAAATAACATCTTTTTACTAAATGCATATGAAAGTATATACGGTACCGATAACAAAAAAACAATTTTTAAATTTTTTGTCTGTCTGTCTGTTTGTTCCGGGTAATCTCCGAAACGGCTGGACCGATTTTGACGGGACTTTCACTGGCAGATAGCTGACGTTATAAGGAATAACTTAGGCTACTTTGATTTTAGAAAATTAATTAGGGTTCCGCGCGAAAACAATAAAACCCTTGAAATCCAACATATATATTCTATGTCAAGTGTCTATGTCGAAGTACTGTAAATTTCTTTTAAACTAAACGCGGGTGAAACCGCGGGTCCCAGCTAGTGGTATATAAAGCATACTTAAAAACGAATATAAAGTCTAGTTATCCTAATACTAACCATTATGAAGAAACCAAGATAGAAGAAAATCTGCCTCATTATAATGATACTCAAGATTTAGCGCTTATTAAAAAATTATCTGGGTCACAAGAATACGTAATTTAGATCTTTATATGTAAGAAAATGTTAAGATAACCACAATGTTTAGAGATCTTATCTTCTTATTATATATATTATGTGTTACATTAACACCTTGTGCCATAGACCTTAAACAGACAAAATAAACTAAAGGAACATTG
Source organism: Diloba caeruleocephala (assembly GCA_947459985.1). Taxonomy (NCBI): domain Eukaryota; kingdom Metazoa; phylum Arthropoda; class Insecta; order Lepidoptera; family Noctuidae; genus Diloba; species Diloba caeruleocephala. Next base: position 3,327,892 of record OX381627.1, on the reverse strand, counting down.
ACATAGCACACAAGAGAGTGCTGCTATGCAATCATTTCGGCCGAATCAGGCCCACTCCTGGACACAGGCCTTCCCCAAAGATCAACACAACGACCGATGTGTTGCGTGATCATTGGGGAGTTTTGCCATAGTTGCCACGCTTGGCAGGCGGGTTGGCGATCGCAGTTGAGCTGCTAATCATCATTTCGGCCGAGTGGAATCCACTGCTGGACACAGGCCTCCCCCAAAGATCACTACAATGACCGATATGGGTGTGTTGTGTGCTCATTGGGGGGTCTTGCCATAATCGCCACGCTTGGCAGACGGGTTGGCGATCGCAGTTGAGTTGTTAATGTACTCGAAGGACGCTGCTGCCCATCCTCCGGCTAATCCCTTAGTCGACTTTTACGACACCCACAGGACGAAATGGGGTGGTGGCATTCTGAGCCGGCACCACACGGCTGCTAATGTACTCCAAGAATGCTGCTGCCCATCCTCCGGCTGATCCCATAGTCGCCTTTTACGACACCCACGGGATGAGATGGGTTGGTGCTATTCGTAGCCGGCACCACACGGCACTGCTATGCAAACTGCAGACATAATCACCACGTTTGGCAAACAATTTGGTGATCACTGTATATTGTTTTAGTCAGTTGAGCATCTACTGTCTATCCTTTTGAGATACCAACACCAATCTTGGCAAACGACTTGGTGATCCACGTGTGCAAATGTTTGCATACGGGAGAGTACTGCTGTCTGTTTTGGCAATCGGATTGGTGATTTATGTATGTTGTTTTTAAAACTCGGGACAGCGTCTGGGTCATTCCATTTTACAAAAAAAATACGGGTTGCACTCCGGGAGTGCCGACAGTAGTGAAAACTTATTTTTATTTTATTTATCTAGACGCGTTCGGGGTCTGCTATATGTACATGCATATATGCACACACTATAGCTGTGTCTCGTTACGGTGTCGCGAGTCCACAGATTTTATCTCATCTAAAAATATGCGTACCGCGTTAAAAGAAGTTTTCACTTCAATAACTACGCCTGAGAAGCAGATTGGTAGACTCGTGTAGTGAGTAGACAGTCTATTCGTGACCACGGTCAATGCAACTTGACCAAACGTTGAGGTTAGTCAAAATATTATTTTGATATTAATCTGTGCTCGAATAGACCCGATATTATCTTAAAATCATGAATTCATTTCGCGAAAGTTTAAGAATCAATTTATGTAGTTCCTAACACAGTACAATGCTGATATCCATCCTGATGACATAACCATTTGGGTGGCTTTAACACATGCACATGCTACACCCATGGGTAGAGAGCGGATGGCCTAATCTTTGCCGGAAAATACACGGCTCGCCATATATTCTTCATCCATCATCACCATTATCATAGCAGCCGAAAGATGTCCTGCTGGACTTAGACCCCAAAAATCGCCACAACAATCACTCCGGATTCATGTTGTAAGCTCATTGTGGGTTTTGAAATATCGAATCGATTCTTAACGTATGATTTTTATGATTATATTAAAATTACAACAATAACCACCAACAAATCTTATCGTTCAAGATGACATTTCCTAATTACCCTAAAGTCTATATGGTTTCGCAGTTTCAGAGGAACTTCTTCTTATAGTCAGCTCATGTCAGCTTGTGAAATCAGCTCCCCATCGAGGTTTTCCGAAGTGACTACAGAATTGGGCTCCTCAAAATCGTGCGTGAAAAGATTTTTACAGGGTCGGCAACGCGCGAATGCTACCTCTGGTGTTGCAAGGGGTTTCGTAGGTTACAGTAACCACTTACCATCAATGGGATGTATGATTGTTTGCAATCATATTAGTAAAAAAAGGTAAACTTACCTTAAACCAGAAACTAAACCTTTTCTTTTTAACCTGACTCAAAAGTTTTCAAATACAAGTGTTCTAAAAGGTATGGATTCCAAATCGAGTTAGTAAATTGAGAAAGTTTCCTATTAAATCTTTGAGAGTCTGTAAGAAAAAGTTGAGAGATTTGCAACGAAGTAGCTATGAAAGGAATTCAGTAGAAAATTATATTTTGTAGATGTCGTAGCTTAGTTGCTACGACAGCTATCGCCATGCCATAGTCGCTAGGCTACGGTAGTTAAGCTTTCGTAGCCGCTGTCGTAGCCGCTACAATGAGTGAACTATTCATAACTTAAATCAAGAAAGGTTAATTTATAACTGTTACGAAGTACCACCACTGTTAACAAACACCATTAACACCATTATTATTTCAGCCGAATAAAGATCACTGCTGAGGAGCGGCCTCTCCCAAAGATCGCCGGTCCAACCGGTCTGGGTTGTCCGCTCATTTGGGTGTTTCGCCATAAACGCCACCTGGCTAGTGGGTTGGCGATCGCAATTAAGTAATTAATATAATTGAAGGACGCTGCTGCCCATCCTCTGGCTAATCCCATAGTCGCCTTTTACGACACTCACGGGAAGATGGTTTGGTGCCTTTCGTAGCCAGCACCATCTGGCGTTTCACATTACAGCTTAACAATGCCCGATTTTTTCTTGTATTGGAAGCTATTCAACTTCGTCTGGAATCTAAAAATAATTTGCTACGATAACTAATGCTCCTGCTATTAATGATAACGCGGGTATCAATAAATATTATCTTACATTCGAGTACATTAACAACTCAACTGCGATCGCCAACCCGCCTGCCAAGCGTGGCGATTATGGCAAAACCCCCCAATGAGCTCAAAACACATCCATATCGGTGGTTGTGATGATCTTTGGGGGAGGCCTGTGTCCAACAGTGGACTTCATTAGGCCGAAATGATGAATTCTTCTGTACGTGTGTATGACACTGAACTCCTCCGAAACGGCTGAACCGATATTGATGATTTTTTTGTGAATATTTGTGTGCTTCCCTGGATGGTTTATATTTACAATTAGACCCGGTAGATGGCACTGCAATCGGGTTTGCATGTACCTGCTTGTGCGAAGCTGGGGCGGGCAGCTAGTTTTTATATAAAATACATTTTATCAAATCAAAATTTTATTGTCATGTAATCATATGCAAAGACATCCACTGCTGAACAAATGCCTTTCCACAGACGACCAGTTACATGCCATGTGTCATTTTTAGGGGGGACGCAGAGTCCCCTATAGTACCATGCTTGGCAGGTGGGATAGTGGGTACAAAAAAGGCTGCTGCTCCACAAAAGGGACGCTGCTTCTCATCCTCTTCGTGTAGAGTCTCTAAGTAGAGTAGGTTACTCTTAGGAGATGGAGTGGCGCTTTGTGTATTCTAAATCCGGACACCACGGAGCATCTCATTATTACGAAATTGTTTTGTCTTCACTCTTAAAAATTCCATCATTATTAGATATTTTAAAAAAAAGATACGTTTCCTATTTCTATTTTTATAAAAAAGCCCCACACTAGGATTTCTCCTGTGTCGTGGGCGCGCTTACAGACATGAATTTCACACACAATACACCCAGACCCGGAACAACTACCTGTAGATCATACAAATGTTTGTTCCGTTCCGTGCGGGAATCGAACCCACGACCCGGAGTGCAGCAGTCGCCGGCGTAACAAAATGATACCCCATTTGCATATACAACTTTTCATAAAAATATTTTTTCATACCGTTGACATGAAATATACCAACCCATTCAACCCATGGGTGTCGTAAAAGGCGACTATGGAATTAGCCATAGGATGGGACGACCAGCAGCGTCCTTCGAGTATATGAGCATATAACACACCCTGACCAATAGCTGTGGTGATCTTTGGGTTCTCCCAACAGGCTTCTGCCTGTGTCTAGCAGTGGTCTTTATTGGGTTTATTTGATGATGTTTACATGAAATATTGTCCAGTTTATATGTTCTCTATGTGAAAGTTCAAGTAAAGCTTAAGCTAAGCTCACGCGACGGAGACAAAAACCAATTTTTTGCCAAAAGTTTCGTTTCAGATAACAAGAGATACAGTTTTTTTAAACTAAACCCAACCCTTTGCTTCTTCCAATGGATTTCTGTGTCTAATCTCATATGCACAAACACCCAGACCCGGAACAACCATCTGTAGGCCATTCCAATATTTATCCCGAATGGGGATCGATCCCGTGACATGTAACACAGAAAGCCATACTACTAGCCACTGCGTCAAACTTGCCATCACGGTGAAAAATCATAATCTTGATTAATGCTGTAGACAAATAATTTTATATAATCTAATGCTTTGAGGATAATAATAAATAGAACAACATTACAAAAATGTTTTCTATTTCATATAACAAAACAGAAGATAATTGGTATCTCTGCCAAAGTAAGGAGATACATAAACTTTCTGCAGCACAAGACTAAACGGGTGTAAGAGACTATTAAATCTTACCAAAACCCATTTAAGGCACTATATAGGTGCAATGACAGGCTACTTCGGCACCAAGGAGCACCTCCATAGAATGAAGCTCAGCACAACGGATACATGCAGATTCTGTATGGACAATCAAGAGTCTATGCAGCACATTTTGTGCAGCTGTGACGCTCTGGGAAGACGTAGGGCAAAACATCTAGGAGTGGCTTATCCATTGCCTGATGATTTTGCACGGCTCCAGGCAGGTATGATTGCGAAGTACCTACAGGGACTTCTGGATTTGCCAGCGGAGGAGTAGTGCAGGGCTTTGGGCAGCACAATGGATCCAATAGGGTCGAAGTGCGTTCGGCTAATGCTGAGCCCGTGGGAGCCAACAATAGAATAGAATAGAAGGAGATACATGACGTCGTCGTCTAAAAATAATTAAACTCAAATTACTCTCAAATGAGATTCGAAAATTGGACTTTCCGCACCCATCGTCACTGTGGGCTATTTTCTAATGTTCTCTTGTCCGTTCTTCTTTAATAGTTAAACAGTTCTTGTTCCTGCGATAACGTATGAAACCACTGATTGATCGGATCTCGGATCATGCCGTGTGGTGCCGGCTCAGAACACAACACACCCATATCGGTGGTTGTGGTGATCTTTGGGGGAGGCCTGTGTCCAGCAGTGGACTTCATTCGGCCGAAATGAAAAAAAAAATTCACGATTAATTTTGTATGTTAGCAACGGCAGATGTTGACTTTGTTTATACTATTTAAGTAGTTGCAGCTTGCAACACTGAAAAGTGGGGGCTCCGGTCCGTTGCACGTGGCCCGACACTTGCCATCGAGGAGTGAGATAGACAGGCTGTGCAGTTGTTGGTATAGTACATTTATTGAAGTCTATAAAGAATAAAAGTTTAAAGCACTACATCGGGTGATTTTATTAAAGATTTTGGATTACAGATTACGGCTATATCTAATGTCTCAGGTTTTCATGATTATTATTAATTATAATACAACACTTTTAAACGGATTACATCGCGTATGTTATACATTTTTATCGACGCCTGTCACCTTAGTCATCCTGCGACCACGAATTAGTGGTGCCATATTTTTAATCCGGACTCCACACGAAACTGGACCCTAAAGTGACATCATTACGAGTCAATAGCTGCAGGTATTTTCAACATTTACCGTGACTGAGTGATATCGCTACAGATATATTTTTATCGTCGTCATCATTATTTCAGCTGCAAGACGTCCACTGCTGGACATAAGCCTCTCCCAAAGAACGAACAATGTGGTCTGGGTTTGTGTTGTGTGCTCGTTGGGGTTTTTGCTATCTCTTTATTCACCTTTAGGCATACACCCACATGAGTGCTACGCGGTCATAAGAGAATTTTAAAATGATAATGAATATAACTAAATGATGAATATAACTAAAATGTAATGGAACACTAACCATCCCTCTCCGTGGCAGCACTATAGAAATACAGTTACAGTTTTCCCCAGTAGTGTAGCGACTATTGTAAAGATGGAAGCTGTAATGATACGGTCTATTGCAATTGGTGTTATATGGACTGAAAACTTAACGGAATGAACGGACATAATGGCTCCATCACGCTGAAACGGCTGTAGGAATTCAAGTGAAATCTGACACAGAGGTAGATTATGCCATAGAATGGGACATTGGGTACTCTTTTAAAGTTTTTGAGATTACAATGTTAATTGATACAAATGATAAAGAAATATATGATAGACGACACGGTTGGTGCAGTGGCTGATACAGTCGACTGCTGCGGGTCGCGGATTCGATTCCCGCACGGAACAAATATTCGTATCATCTGCAGGTAGTTGTTTCGGGTCTGGATGTATTGTGTGTGAAATGTATATCTGTAAACGCAACCACGGTACAGGAGAAATCCTAGTGTGGGGCAATGTTTAAAAAAACAAAGTAACGAAGAAGAACTGCGTTCATTAACCAGCCTACCAAGCATCGTGAGTACTTTCAATTTCCCCCCAAAATGAGACACAAGGTCAGAATTCAACATTTTTGACACTAACATTGAAGGAGAAATAAAATTCATACTTATTTATTTGAAATATAAACGTCTGTTAATCAATAGCTGCTTTGTTTCTCGAAACGGTTTTTCAATAAACGGTTTTTTTTTTTAATCGATAATCCCCATTGTATTTACCACATGAGTGTACAGTGTGACCCAAAACTCAGCGTTAAGCGGGTCCCTGAGCAGAGTTTTGCTTTAACTGTTTGGCTTTAACAATTCTGGAATAAATAAGCTAAAATTCATATCGCTTAGAGTGATAATATACATATTTTTGAAAATGTTAAAAAGCTGCACCTTATACTACATATTTAGGTTCTGTGATCACAGACTACCAAATTTTGCAGTGTTCATATTTTTAACACATAATCCGATACATCCATGGTATTAATCGAAGTCACAAGTCAAGCAATGAAAGCTATTAAAATAGATTTAAAAAAAACTTGATTGAGACATGGCTTAAAAAAATACGTCAACGAACTTTGACACTTCTTTTTTTTTAGTGATACACTATCCTGGGCATGTCATTCCAGAAGATGGCCCGTGTAATGGAAATTTCAAAATGGTACTACACTTGCCACTTTACTTTCCATTAAAAAATATTATGGTTTAATTTTAGAATACTAAATGTATTATTTATTACGATATGAGTTTTATTTTAACGAGGTCTATTTACAATAATATAAGGACAAATATTTTTTTAGAAAAACAAAAGAGGCAACTACTGTTTGCCATTTAAAACAGAAAATTCTTTAGTTGGAAAATACCATTACAGGTCTCATTTTATATTCTGTGTGTTTACGCTATTCTCTTTGCGGGGTAAGAAATGTTTGGTTAGTTACGGGTAGACGACTCACGGCTGTAGCTTGTCAGTTTCAATTTACCTCGCCGATGGCTGTTGGCTTGTGGGCACTAAAAAACAAGATTCGAGTCGATCGCAGTTGTGTAATAAATGTACTCAAAAGATGCTGCTGCCCATCCTCCGGCTAATCCCATAGTCGTTTCTTACGACACCCACGGGATGAGAAGGGTTGGTGCTACTCGTAACAGGCATCACACAAAAAAAAAGCAAATTCACCTTTTTTTGATTATTAAAAACTCTCGAGTGCTTACTAATGGGCGCATAAAGTTTTACATTAGCGGATTATAATACAAACTAGTGATGATAATTGATGCTATAAATTATATATTTAAGTAAAGTGCAGTTTCGTTCGCTCTGATGAATAATATTACTTTTGGTGGAAATATATGTATTTCGGCTGCGCGTTATGCCACGTTAATTATTATGCAGTTTTATTTCACATCCAAAACATACAAAATTCTATTTTATTATTTAAATTGGACGATTTTGCACTCGCAGATAGCTGATGTTATAAGGATTAACTTATGCTACTTTTATTTTGGAAAAAAATTATTATGGTTGTGCGAAAAAATTCAATCCCATGAAATCCAGCGAATGTACTAATACATCGTTTCAGCCAAATGAAGTCCACTGCTGGACACAGGCCTCCTCCAAAAATGACATAACAACGACCGATATGGGTGTGTTGTGGACTCATAGGGGGGTTTTGCCATAATCGCCACGCTTGGCAGACGGGTTGGCGTTCGCAGTTAAGTTGTTAATGTACTTAAAGGACGCTGCTGCCCATCCTCTGGCTAATCCGTTAGTCGACTTGTACCACACCCACGGGAGGAGGTGGGGTGGTGGTATTCTGAGCCGGCACCACGCGGCATGTACTAATTATATGACAATTATTTATAAATAATCCGATTTATTTTACAATAAACGGTTGGTGAAACCGCGGGGCGCAGCTAGTATAAAATAATTCTTAACATAAATTTCAAAAGTTCTCATCGTTAGATAGGCCCTTACCAGCCTACCAGAAGTCCCTAGTAGGCCCTATCAGAAGACCAGATAGGCCCTAACGGAAAAACAGTGCTGTAGCATAAACTGCTGCAGCATATGCTAAGATAGGGACCTTTTTTGGCCTCGTACAGCACTACTAAGCCATGTACCTTTATATTATTAATGTTACGTTTTCATTGTCATTGTGTACGAGTCTAAAATAAAACTTTTTCTTTCTTTCTTTCTTCTTTCTTTACCATACATAGTAACGCTCCAAATATATCATCACTCAAACGAGTGTGAACGAGTGCATTTGACATCAGACGCGATCGAGTAGTGTCTGAGAACGTTATCTTAAATTAATAGAAAGAAAGAAGAAAGAAAGAAAGTTTTTATTTCTACGCGCAATTGACACACAAGACTTAAAACTAGACCTATAAAAACAGAGATATAAAAAATTGTAGCACATATTTTAAAAACTTATCAGTCCTTAAGAAACTAATCTCTGATAATCCAGTTTATAAAGTGAAATGGATCTGTATTATCTGTGGTTGTAATTTATCGATGTAATAAAAAAGAAAAAAGTAGTATGTTTAAGTAATCTGTGCAACCAAACAACAACAAATAGCTGCAAAGTATTCGAAACGTCAGGAAAATCAAAAATCTAAAATATACGCGATAGAATCCGTTTAAAAGTGTTTTATTATAATGTGTAATAATCGCGAAAATCTAAGACATTACTATAACAACAAATAGGTTACAGTTATTAATAAGAAAATAATATTACGTACGACTTCATGCGTGACCAAGAAATGTTAATACATCCTAGAAATCGTGCAAGGATATAAGCGTTCGATTTCACTTGTAATTTAATTAATTCAGGTAATGTTTTCAATATTTAGATTAATGTCACAATTTATAGCGCCATTTTTGTTTATTGCGATCACGGAAGCTAACATTTTTTCTTTTTTTTTATGTTGCCCCACACTGGGATTCCTCCTGTATCGTGGGTGCGTTTACAGACACAAATTCCACACACAATACACCCAGACCCGGAACAACTACTTGCAGATCGTACAAATATTTGTTCCGTGCGGGAATCGAACCCACGACCCGGTGCGCGGCAGCCGACTGTATCAGCCACTGCACCAACCGTGCCGTCAAACAATAGCGGTAGAGTACGAACTATTTGAAATACTTATGAGAACAGTGAAGATAGTTTCCTACTTCGTCAAGAATACAACGAAAATTTATTGCCTAACTACGTGTTTTCTATTTATCGAAACAGTATGGAAATTACTACGCGAGACATAGCAAGTCATCGACACAATGTCTTGCGTGTTTATGCTATTTAGTATAGTTTCACGATAAGCTTTGTGAGTAATATACGCACACGTCTAAATAAAATGCCACGGATTTTGTTCGTTCTACTCTTTATATCAAAGAAAGTGCTAGTTTGGCAACATCGCCGACTATCGACAACAGCGCTGACTACATCAACAACATCATAAAAAAGCCGGACTTGAGGAGTTGAACTCGCGTGGAGAGGGTTCCGAAATTGCTGAATATATTCTCTGTTGTTGGATTCGGTCTTGTACCAATAACTTATACCAAGAACAAACTTAACATCGTAGTTGATAAACCTGTTTTCCCATACATTCCGACCGCAAACATAAGTTTATACGCACAATATTGAAAGATTTACCATGTTATTTTAGGTAAAGATATATATGTATTACTATTATATGTTATTTATTTATATAGATTTGATGATGATTTGATTTTTTCTTTTAAAAACGTTGCCCCACGCTAGGATTTCTCCTGTGTCATGGGTGCGTTTACAAACATACATTTCACACACAATACACCCAGACCCGGACGACTACTTGCAGATCATACAAATATTTGATCCGTGCGGGAATCGAACCCGCGACCCGGAGCGCAGCCGTCGACTGCACCAACCGTGTCGTCGTTTGCAAAACTTTATTCTTTAATTTCCTACCCCCCCAAAAGTGCCCCCATATTCAAAATACATTTATTTACGTTACACGCACGTGTTTGGGTCGCAGAAATCCATACGTGTACCAAATTTCAACTTAATCGGTCCAGTAGATTCGGTGCAATTTGGCTGTGATAGACGGACAGACAGACAGACACACGAGTGATCCTTTAAGAATTCCGGCCGTTTTTTCCTTCGGACGTTCGGAACCCTAAAACGGATGTTTTTACATAATAATAAAAAATAAATAACAACTTAAACTACTGCCGGATATTTGTATTCTCAAAAACTTATTGCACAAATATTAAATGTAATGTATACTTAACCCGTAATATTAAGATATCAGAGATATTTACTTGAAGAATATATTCAGTATTATCTCTAGCTTCAAAGTCGAACCGAACAGAGTAATCAACTTAATCAAACCGAACCGACATAAACATAACGATACTGAAAAATTACGTAATTTAAGAAGCTCTACACATACATCCGAGAACAATCCGATTAAAAACCAAAAGAAATATTCACACTTTCAGAAAAAGGTCGCAAGGACCATTACACCGCATCTAAAGAGCGGAGAAGCGCTAAAATGTGTTTAAGTACGACTAAAACGACCTCTCGCACATTCGTCGTTTGTTTCGGTGAGTTAAACATTGCCCCTACTATCGACCCGAGAGAAACTCACTTATTCTTACGCTTTAGGTTTTTTAAAACACTGGTCTTATCAAACGTCATGGCGTGTCTATTCCACGGCCGATGTAATTCAGCCGGGGAGTCAAGATATACAACGTATCAATTTTTAGTATCGGGACTGTAGTTCTGTCTATTTCATTACAACATCATTTCAGCCGAAAAATGTCTGTTGCTGGACTGCTCTGGGTTTGTGTTGTGTCCTTATTGGGATTGTTTGCCGTAATCACCACGCTTGGCAGGTGGGTTGGTGAAAGCAGGTGAGTTATTATTCATCTATTCAAAGGACCAAGGCTCAGGGTAATCTGGAATACCATAGTCGTCTTTTACGACACCCACGGGATGATATGGGTTGGTGCTATTCAAAGTGCAGTGCAAGTGCAAATTATTATTCTTATAAGAACTCGTATTGATTATATGTTATTCGCAGTAAAGGGCACGAACTGAAAATCAGCGTTGCGTGGGGTGGGTGCGTGGTTTAATCACTGAGCAATGCCAACATTGCTGAGTCGGTTTCATTTACCCTGCCACGTGTAAAAGAAACGGACCACGTCCATACGGTATGTTTGCTCCTACTACATATTTGTTATGTTATTTGTTTACCTACTTATGTTTCTTTAAATAAACTACCTCTATTTATAATTAATGGTGATAAAGTCCCGAAAGCCAATGCTTCCAGATTTTTTTTAAATCTTAATATCAACTGATGTTGTTAGAATATGTACTGACTTTGAAGAGTATGTAAAGTGTCCACCTGTACAAAATATCCCGAGATACTTAACTAGAAATATTTATGATGGATTTTAATTAATATTCATATGAAAGAACAAAGAAATGTTTTTTTAGATAACGGCTAATTTAGGCTACGTGGAAGTGCGACACAGCAAACAGTTTCAGCCTAATTCGAGACAAAAAGCAACAAACAGGAGTGTGTGCACATTATAAATTATTGAATAAATTGATAAATAATTTTACTAACGTAACAGGCGTGGTATCGCGTGTTTAATAGGCCACAGCTCATTAAAAATAACTGCAGGTAGCTGCAGCGCTATTTTTGCAAGGAAGGAAGTTAACTTTATCGAGTATCTTTTTAATTAATATGAATTTGAGAAATAAAAAGGTTAAAAAAAAGTTAAAATTTAATTTGTTTTTTTATTATTAATTGAATTAGTTTTCTACCGCATTAAAGTGCTGCAAGTATTAAATCGATTTTCTGTAGGTCAGTTTTAATTTATATGTTCACTTTACCTTTTTTATTGCCTTTTTTATTCTTTTCATTTCTTGCACTGTCACCCGTGATTAGTTAAGTTTCAATATTTATTCGTTTATTATTTTGATTCGTGTGTAAAAGTTTGTACATAAATAATGCCTTTTTCTTCTGTTTAGAATCGACTACCAGTAGTAATTCCGTAGGTATAACGAGTGGTTTGAGTAACTATCGAGAGTTTTATCGAGTTTTACTTGAGGCTTTATGGCTTAATGACTAGCTTTCGATACCTATATTCAGTTATCGATATTATTGTTCTATAGAGTTGCTCTCAGTAAAATCATTTTCTACTAGTTCTTTTATAGGGTTCCGTTGTAAAACAAGAATACAGCAACTTATCATCCTATGCATTACTTTTTTTTATAGATGTGAATTTTATTATCAGTTTTAGAACAGTAAGTGTACTTATTGTCTGTGCTTTTTGTCTGGCAGTATTGGTCTATTATGCTCACTAAAATGTCTTGCTGGTGGCGGCATTGTGTTTCAGAGGACCATCGATTCTTGATACAATCCTGGAAATCCACGAGTCATGCTGTTTCATCCACGAGTCATGCTGTTTCATTGCTAAACGCTCTGATTGCTCAGCAGCCAGAGGTTGATATTTTCAGCAACAGCATTAACCAATTTATTAGTTACTGTCTTAAATTCCTTAATGACTAAATATAAGAAATATGTATTTACGAGTAGCACTATTGCTAGGCTTACTGTGCGCGTTGGGCAACTGTAAGTGCAGTAAGCGGTTGTTAATAAAATAAAATAAATAAACTTCCCACCACAATGACTTGTGTCTTTGTAGGATGGACCTTCAACCCGAATCTCTTACTTCACTTATTCGGGCAAAGTCTAAGTTTATTGTGGCAATTGCTTCAGTCAGATTTCCGAGAGGTGATTGACGGATCCGGATCCGGTAGGAAGATTTTGGATTATAAGATGGAATTTATAAAAATTGCGAATAGTAACGGGGATAAATGCCACCCTGTGGTACACCAAGAGAAGTACTTCGCCAAGAAGATTTAAGATTTTATTATTTTAATAACAGGATTACTGGTGGTACTTGCCAGCCATCTTCTCTGTTAAAATTAGGATGTTTTTTTTATTTCAATAGCCTCACGAAACATTCTTGGTACATATCGGTTCTCTTTCACGAGGACTTGAGGTTGTTCGAAACGAAGAAAATTGTTGTAACGCCTTCTGTCACCTTAGTCATCCTGCGACCACGAACCCTGCAAAGTGTTCGAAACGACAGTAAAAACTAAAATCTAAAATATACGCGATAGAATCCGTTTAAAAGTATTTTATTATAATGTGATTTAATCGCGAAAACCTAAGACATCGCTCCACAGATGTCAATCAGTGGATGCCGTGCACTATTAACTATATGCCGAAAACTATACGGCACACGCCGGTCGAATTCTCAACATATGCAAATATGCCTTTACCTTCCCGCAGCATCTCAAAGAACTAACGAGCTATTGTGATTCCATAAATATTTAAAGTAGATACGCCCTCTGACTTAATAACCAATTATAATTATAATTTCGAAACATGGCTCAAAGGAATATTGTATACTCTTAATGTTTTACTGCATTGAGTCGTGTTTGCATAGCAAAGGGCGGGTTAATATCTTGAAGGCTAAGTACATAGAAATTAGATAGCTCCATTAATAACATTAATAGGTACGAGCACCTATTGTTCCTTATTTCGTTGTTTTATAGTCGATATTTGCTTGAAAGAAGGGTTTATACAGAAATAGACGAGTTATCGGCTTAAAGTTTGCTCTTATATTAGTTTTTATTTTGAGAATCGGAATGGTTTGAGTTCCAACACAACACATCTTGAGACCCTGTTTTTTTTGTCGTGGGGAAATCCTCATGTACTTCCTCCACCTTGGGAAGGGCGGAGGGGCATGCCGGACTCTTAGCGGCTAAAACCCCATGGTGTCCTTTCACTTACTTCTAGCCGGGGGGCGAGGAGCGCCCTTTTTCTGCATTAAACTGCGCCCCTGTTAGGTATCGGCCCATTGCTTGAAACCCCCTGCCGTTGCTATAAGGCCCCCCGCCTCTAAGTTCGCAGGTGCGTAGATTGGGGAATCTACGTGCCCACACCAAGACCCAAGAGAAGACGGTAGCACGCATGTGATCACGCGCTGCCGTGAGACACTTTGGGGGATCCTGTACAACACAGATTTGTAAGCGAAAAAGAAAAGGGTAGTTCGCGGTGTGACAATAATTTTAAGTTAATACATAACATGATACATATACAATAAATATTATTATATCCGATACATGTAAATAAATATTCAAATATAAAGACAAATATAACCCAGTAATTTCTAAAGTTGAAACACTACTGCTTAGCGGCAAATATCTAGCACTGATGTGGTATCTTCCAAGCCAACTTATTGTGATTAGAGACCCACACCAGTTTTGGCTATTTCTATAATCGCCTCGCTTGGCAGGTGGGTTGGCGATCGTATTTGAGTAGTAAAAGTACTCAAAGGCCGCTGCTGCCAATCTTCCGATTAATCCTATAGACCCATTTTACGACACCCACGGATTGAGATGGGGTGGTGCTATTGTTAGGTGGCACTACACGGATAAATTATCAGTACATGAGGCATTCAACTTAAGCCTTAGGTTCTTTTTTGTTTTTTTTATAATAATAATTTATTAATGTCTTAGGTTTTCGCGAGTATTAAACATTATAATAAAACACTTTTAAACGGCAGGATGACTGTCTGCCTGCGACCACGAATGCTGCAAAGCATTCGAAACGTCAGGAAAAACAAAAATCTAAAATATACGCGATAGAATCCGTTTAAAAGTGTTTTATTATAGTGAATAATTTATTACTCCAAAATTCAAAAGATATTATTAATTTTGTTATAAATTCATGTCGGCCATTTATACGTCCATTGCTGAACAAAGGCCTCCCCATAGATTTCCACAACTGTATCATCATTTAGAGGGAATTTGGCAATACTCACCACGCTTGGCAGGCCGGTTGGTGAGCGCAGTATGGCTACCGTTTTACAGAAGGGACACTGCTGCCCATCCCTCTGGTTTAGATTAACTTAGTCGCTTTTTACGACATCCACGGTATGAGATGGAGTGGTGCTATATTCTGAATCCGGACACCACACGGAGTTATAAATATAGGGCCCAATTAAAACTAATATTCTTCTAGAAAAGGAGGCCTTTGATGTGTGTTTACGAGTACACAGTAGAAGTTTCTTGAGCCATTTATTCAAATCAGGATCATATTTAACTTCTTTATGTTGTTTTAAGATGATAGTGACCAAAAAAGCTGTCGAACACTGAGTACTGCGCAGGATTTATAGAGTAATGTAGTAGAAAATAAACGAGACAAATGCAAATTTTCAGGATAGCGCGTTGCGCAAATTCTAAAGGTTTGATGACAGTTTTTAGCGCTCATCCCCATGTTGAGATACAATATGTTATAACAGACTGGCATAAAACGAAGTATATTTGTTTCAGGAGTTATATCAATAATTATATCTATAACATAGTTTCTTGAATACATATATAAGCTTTCTGATCCGCGCGCCTAGTAACTTTATATGGTCTTTAAAGTTGAGACTATGGTCTATAATAACCCCTAAATATTTAATGTTGTTAACGTGCTCTATTAGTTTACAATTGCATTTTATACGTAGGGAGCATTGATGGGAAACTATGTTGTAGTTGTCCCAGTGTGTGTATCGAAGTGTCAGTTGACGTTTATTTAAAGTCAGGTATTTAGTTTTATCAGTGTTTAGGGTCAAAAGATGGAGTTGAAGCTAGTCGTTAACTATATTGAACCCAGTTTGCGCAGCATTAAAGGCCGACGAGAGCTGTAACGTCAGCATATGATATAATTTCGCCTTTGGGTAACCCGATACTGTTGAGATCATTTATATAAATGATAAATAGGATAGGGCCCAATATACTGCCCTGGGGAATACCATAAGAAACCGGGAGATCTGTGCTTATGTGATTCTCTATTCGAACACACTGATTCCGCCCAGTGAGGTAGCTCTCAAAAAGTTGCAGTTGAGTTCCTCTAACTCCCAAGCTTTTCAAGTTTTATAATTAAGATGGAAACAGAAATCGTATCGAAAGCTTTTTTAAGATCGAGGAATATAGACAAACATTTGTAACCTTTATCTAGACTGGTAGTGATATAGTTTGCTAGAAAACACTGTACACTACTTCATATGTCGATCTGCCAGCTCTGAAACCAAACAGATGTTTTGCGAGTAGTTTATTATTTCCAAGTAATTTTGAAGTCTGTTATTTTGTTTTTTTCGAATATATTAGATATTGAGGGGAGTATTGAGATCGGTCTATAGTTTGAGATTTTCTTTTTATCACCACCCTTAAAAATTGGACGGACTTCGGAGGTTTTTAACTGCGATGTTAAAATACTTGTCTGCAGACATAGGTTAAAATGTTGTTTCAGGAGTTTATTGAATATTTTATCCCTGCCTACTGAGTATACCGTTTTTAAACCCATCACAAAGCGAGAAACCTGATCTTCACTTGTGTCCTCCAATAGAAATGAGATTTTCAACCTTTGAAACTGATTACTTTGATACATCACTAGATTCCTATTAGAACTTATAACCTTTTGAGATTAGTAACTTATCAGTTATAACTACATTACTGATGTAGGTGCGTTTAAAACTCACAATTAGGCTCATCATACTGTGGTTCGTTCGTCTATTAAAAAAAAACATTAAAATATCATACATATCATATAAAAAGCTATTCAACTTTTTGCGTTATCTGTTCTCTAATTTCCTCGTAATTTATCTAGTGACTGTACCGCCTGCCTAAATTTGAGTTGACGTCAAACAAAGCCATAACCGGATCATAAATATGCATTTGAAGTAAAATATAACAGCATTATCTCGACATTTACATACAAATTGACATCTGTCAACAACATGCGGAAGTCTATAAGAGGGTAGAAATTATATTACCTTTAAGCTAGCTTCCCTCTAGACGGAGACTGATTTGTAAGTCTACCAAACTAATATTGGGGTAAGGCTTTGTTTTTAGGGTTCCGAACGGCCAAAGGAAATTTGCTAGTACTCAGTCTCACCACACTTGGCAGGAGGGTTGGTGAGCGCAGAATATTTAATGTTCCACAGAAGGGACGCTGCCGTCGATGCCTCTGGTTTTTAGTCCCTTTAACGTATTTTACGACATATATTTGACAAATCTAATCGAAAAATAAATAAAAATATAAATTCACTCAATTCAATTTATGATTTCTACTAACGCGCTAAAGCTTTCACTCATTTCCCGCCATTTGCAATTTAAATTAGCAAAACAAGATGGCGGTGCGACCTAACGAGAATGACGTTATTAAACATCAAGTAGTTTACAAACTGGCAGGAACTTTCAGTTGTTGTATGTAGAATACAGTTTGGTTCGTTGGTTGTTATAAAAAAAACCAGCCACAGATGTATTCTATAATGACAATTTAAAAAACTTGATAAGTTTTTGTAGCTATTCCACATAGGTATTGTGGTTGACCACTATCTCCCCTGATATTAAGTGATGAACTTTGCCTGGCAAATACCTATCCAATCGTGTGAGCATGTTATTGTAGTTTGATAAGCAATGTCTACGTATCAACGATAAACACAATGTTTATTTTTAACTGCATGTTTCAAAACATTGCGTACCTAATAAACTGTCAAAAACGATTTGTGATTTGAAATTTAAACGCTGTTGTGGTGCATTGTCCGTGTTTAGGACAAACGTTTCTTCTACATATGATTGATGTCTTTGGTTTTAAAGATTATGAATGGGGCCTCGTGCCTAACGGCCGATATTAATAACCAACTTTGATAACTTTGATAACTTTATTGTTCAGTCCAATTTTACAAAGTAATGTAGCCCTGGCTTCTAAACTAGGGTGACCTGTATGTCCGAAGCCAGTTCCTTCCCTGTATACAATGTGCGAGTCTAATGAACGTTAAACAATAATCACAAAAATATTAAACACAAAAATATTAAACACAAAAATATTAAACACAAAAATATTAAACACAAAAATATTAAACACAAAAAACACAACTTAATCTAAAGTCTTTCGATCTAGCACCTCGATCGTCGATACGTCAACACAATAATAGGGCCCACCACAGCAGCCGTGGGCGTGCAGGTTGAGTAATCTAAGTGCCCATATTGAACGACCCCCGGGAAGACGGCGGCATGCACGTAGTCACATGTCCCTCGGTATGAACACGCAGATTCTCCAATCCGCGCACTCGCGATATAATGACTACAGAGATCTGGCGTGTTTGACGTGGTACACAACTAAAGGGTAAAGGAAAAGCTGGGTTCTGGGTAAAGGATAGCAACAGCCAGTGAATTTATTGGAGCTGGAACAACGGTTTCCAACTTTTAAGCCTTAGGTCGGCAATGCATCAGGAATCCGTAGGTTGCTGATATTAATGATGGATGGAATGGAGGATCCACTGGAGTTTAATTTAAAAGAAATTAGATTATTTATAAATAATTGGTTTTCATGGGGTTATTTTTTTGCGCGGGGAACTAATTTTTTTTCTAAAACAAAAGTAGCCTAAGTTATTCCTTATAACAGTAGCTATCTGCCAGTGAAAGTCCCGTAGAAATTGGTTCAGCCATTCCTGAGATTAGCGGGAACAAACAGACAAACAGATAGACAGACAGACAAAAAAATAAAAATATATTTTGCTGATGGTATCGTATATACTTTCATATGCATTTAGTAAAAAGCTGTTGTTGTGACATTACAAACAGACACTCCAATTTTATTTATTTGTATAGATTATTTATTAATTTATTAATTCATAATAAATCCGGTCAACCTTATTTTTTTAACTAATTCCCCTTTCAAACGAAAATGTAATTAAATACGTACGAGTCTTTCACCGTTTCCCGAACAAACCATTTACATCGTGTGTTTAAAAACGAGACCGTAATGAAATCATGACTTACATATTCAATATTATGAATATTCATTTGTCTTTACCTTGGCACCTCGTCTCACGCGATTTTTGGTTTAAGTGATAATTAAATAGTACTTACCTATTTATGAAGGCTTTGTTTTCTGTGTTTTGTTTGTGTGTATCCGCCACCTTATACCTTCCTGTGAGTGAATCAAACGTAACTAAGACATTGTGTAAGAAATAATAAAATATGTGAAACGTTGGTGACACGCAAATTAGGGTGGGCCGGTACATGAAGTATCTGGGACTCACCCAGGATAGTCGATAGGGCTTTGAGGAGCATCTTGAGCGCCTGCTCGAGAGGATGGTGGGTGTCTTGAACGGGCTACTGCCCAATCTCGGGGGCCGGAGGCAAGAAATTTACCGCCTTTACGGGGGAGTCGTGCAGTCCGTGGCCCTCTACGAGGCATCTGTTTGATCATCTTGACTGTTTTGCAGTGAAGAGCGGCTATACGGACTCCACGAGGATGCTGCACGGTGTACTTAGAGGTAGCAACTCTATTGGGCGCTTTCCTTCTTTTGATATTCTGGCAGAGATTAATGCGTGGGTGTGTTAACAAAAACGCTTGATCCGCCAGAGCGGCGAAAGCGCGCATTCACGGGCGCTTGGAAGTTTGGGACGGCAGGCTCGGCGGCACGCTTTCGATACCTCTAAAAAATAAAAGCGCTTCATTGAGGCAGTCTTATCGCTCTTCGGAGCCTGGCTTCAACATTACATTCCATCTGACGTAGGTATTTACTGGACATGGTTGTTTCGTACCTGCACAGTATTGGACGGAAGACCACGACATACCACTACTGTGGACACGATCAGGATACACATAGCACACGCTCGGAGAGTGCCCTGCGTGGGCCGCCGAGCAGCAGATCCTGGTCGATCGGATTGGGCAAGATCTCTCTCTGTCAGTAGAAGTGTCGGCTATGCTGGCAGAGTATAGGAATTAGAATGCTATGGCCTCCTTCTGTAAGGGCATCATGCGCCAGAAGGACACCGCCGAGCGGGTTCGGGAGAGGTTCGATCTCGCTTGTAGAAGAAGGACATGGAGCCAGAGTAACAACCGCCTCGGCGCCCATGTCCAACACGCCTCTGCTCCCTGTCATCAGGTGGTGCTAGATGCGGATTTTTCGAGTTCCTGAAGCTCCCTTCGCTGCCGAAAATGACCATCCCAGAGGTTTAAGACGGGAGAAGTCCGTCCCCACCGCCCTTCCCCGAGGCGGAGGAAGTACCTGAAGTATTTCCAAGGGGTGAAATTAAAAAATTACAACACAGTACCAGCAATTGCCCGCCAACCAGTAAGTGTTTAAACTTTAGATATAACTAAGCTCAGGTGCGGGTCCTAGGTACAGTGCGCTAGTCAAATTACTGGCCTTAAGAGACTAAACAACAGTGGGGAACAAGGTGTGGTGTTCCTCCATAGAAAAGGGAGATAACGGTGGATATTGGACGACTGTATATATGCTGCGTTGCACGAATACTTTAATAGCGTGATTCAGGATTCTTTGACGTCATCGGAGAGTTGCATTTAATAGTCAAGTAGATAAAAAATTCCCCCCAAAATGAGGACTGATGACTTGTTACAAATAATAAAATTCAATTTTAATCAATTATAGAAACAAATCTTCGGCTGCTACAACGTAAAAAAATAAAAAACAGGACAAGTGCGAGTTGAACTCGCGTGGAGAGGGCTCCGAAATTTGCTGAATATATTGTCTATTGTTGAATTCGGTCTTGCACTAATATCCCAAGAAAAAACTTAACATCATAGTTGAAAAACTTGTTTTATCATACATTCTAACCGCAAACGTAAGCTTGTACGTACAATATTGAAAGATTTACCATGTTATTCAAAAACCATAGTCTTCTTATAAGTTTTCCTGTCATCTGTAGGTATTATGTATATTTTTTTCAATATTCTATAATGTGGGGGAATGGTCAATTCTCGTGCACTTTCTTAAACTCGTACGGTGCTTTATAATGAGGCTTAGCGGCCACTAGGCGCGCCGAATCGAGCCGGATATAATGACAATAATTCACCTCCCATACATTGAGTATGACACTGCGTCGAAGAGCCGCAGTGACCGAGTCACCGTCGCACAATGCTCGTGAGGTGAATTTCTGCGGCGGTGCGTTTCTACTCAGCGAGTCGCAGTCGAAGCAGAAAAACGAATGCCCGCTTCTCGTACACATCTACGTCTAATTTTATCATCGCTGTTAGATGAATAAGGAATTATTGATATCATCATTTCGGCCGAATGAAGTCCACTGCTGGACACAGGCCTCCCCCAAAGATTACCATAACCACCGATATGGATGTGTTGTGGGCTCATTGGGGGGCTTTGCCATAATCGCCACGCTTGGCAGGCGGGTTGGCGATCGCAGTTGAGTTGTTAATGTACTCGAAGGACGCTGCTGCCCATCCTCCGGCTAATCCCTTAGTCGACTTTTACGACACCCATGGGAGGAGATGGGGTGGTGGCATTCTGAGCCGGCACCACACGGCATATGCATGATATATTTATAACAAAAAGATCCCAACTAACTCGCCGAGCAGCGTCGGATGAATATATGAAAAATAGCAGGATTTAGTATGCTTACCCAGATTTTGGGCGTATGCCGCTTTTATTTTCGAGCGTGCTCCTCTTCTGCACCATTTGTTTTTAATAGAAACATTTCTTCATCTGAGCCGTCCATCACCTACACTCACGACGTCTTGCGAGTTGCGACGACTGGCCAATTCGTCTATGTTTACCCACTGTATTATTTTGCGCAGCAATTTGTCTCGTTTCAGCTGTAATGGACGCCAGGGTTAAAAGTTGTCTGCCCGCTCGATGCATACAGTGATGCCTTATAAACCTTCACGGCAGATTTAAACAAACGAGTGTGTCTGGACTTTAATAATATTGTTACTCACTTACTTTGATTCTCGTTTAAGTGATTTATGTTGGTACGAGTATATATTTTTGAGAAATAAACTGTACAACTCCGTAAATATTTTGAGATATTTCCATTTTTTGACGTATTAAAAAATTAAAAACTAAAATTGATTTATTTCAGGATAAATCCCATATTACATCGTAAAAATACATAAAAATTAATATAAATTGAAATTTGCAATTAACATATGATATAATTAATAAAAAAAAAATCAAAATAATAATATAAAATTTCAACAAAATCAAATAATTGGACTAAATTCAATACATTATAAATCAAAATAAAAATAAAATAAAAGGCTGTATTTAAATTTAGGCTTTATATACCCTGGCGACATGCCTACTACAGCAGTGCCTTATGTAGGGACAGTCGAGACGCTCAGCAATCATCGCCAGGACAGCATTGGAGCTGGCCCGCACCCTGCGCACCAAGGACGCGCACCGCTTGCGCATGTGTAAAGTGCATACTTTAATCTTCTTTAAAAAAACCGAGGAAATCCTCATGGACTTTCCCCGCCTTAGGGAAGGGCGGATGGTTGAGCCGGATACTTACTGGCTTAAACTTTCTGTATTACCTTCGGCACCAAAAGGGCTCCACGTCCCCGAGAACGAACGTACTCGGGCCACCCACTGGTGTTATGTATTTAGGCAAATCTCAGAGGAGGCGTCTCTAGCAGAAGGCAGGTGATTGTAAAGAAGCTGCCCCCAGGCTTATAAAGGATTCACTGAATCCTCGCTGTACGCTGTGCGCACACGGCATCACATGACTACGTGAAGCCGAGATTCGCTCGCTGTGAGCACGCAAAGTGCTCACCTAGTAAAGAAAATACATTGCATTTTTATTGTATACTAGCTGGGACCCGCGGTTTCACCCGCGTTTAATTTAAAAGAAATGTAGGGTACTTCGACATAGACACTTGACATAGAATATAAATATATATATTGGATAACAAGGTTTTTTTTGCGCGGAAATAAAAGTATTTTTCTAAAATAAAAGTAGCCTAAGTTATTCCTTATAACATCAGCTATTTGCCAGTGAAAGTCCCGTCAAAATCGGTCCAGCCGTTTCGGAGATTACCCGGAACAAACAGACAGACAGACAGACAGACAAAAAATTTAAAAAAATGTTTTTTGTTATAGGTACCGTATATACTTTCATATACATTTAGTAAAAGCTGTTATTTTGACATTACAAACAGACACTTCAATTTTATTTATTTGTATAGATTATCCGAACTATTTCAAATTCAAATTACAATTAAATACATCTTAAAATATTCATACATTTTTAAATAACTCAAAGCAAACTAAAAGTATCCTCGAAATACGCACAGGCAAAGTTAACAAGTGTAATCTTACTTTTTAAGTAACGCTTGAACCTTTTGCAGATGCAAATTAAAACCCTTTGAAAACTTACCGCCCTTAAAAGTCAATTAAGGAACTTTGGAAAGTGCGAAAAGGCCACTGGGAAGATCTCCAGATCTACAGGTGTGTTTGCTAAAGACGGGTTGTTATATCTAACGGGCTGTTGTTGGTTTAAACATATGACTCGTACATCTCTTACTAATGTTGAAGCGTTGCCTTTGAGTATCAGGTTGTTTCATCCGTTATTAAAAAAAAAAATCAATACTAAAGATAAATATATGTCAGAAAGACAGTTTTTTTTTAAGTGGCTTTTCGTAATGGTTTCATGGAAATGTGGCTAAATAACCGGGTAATTTCTGGCGAAGGCTAAAGCCCTCCAGCCAGGCTTCAAATTAATATTATTATAAACTAAGCAATTGCTCCTAAGCTCGCTGTGGAACTCCAACCTCGGCTTTGAGTGTTATTACTTGAATGGGACAGTGGTGTCGCGCGGTAGCTATATGCATTCTCAGCGGCGAGAATGCATATCTATGGCGGCATGTTTGGTGCAGTGGTTCATACAGTCGACTGCTGCGCTCCGGGTCGTGGGTTCGATTCCCGCACGGAACAAATATTTGTACGATGTGCAGGTAGTTGTTCCGGGTCTGGGTGTATTGTGTGTGGAATTCATGTATGTAAACGCACCCACGACACAGGAGAAATCCTAGTGTGGGGCAACGTTTTAAAAAAAAAAGAAAAAAAAAAGAGCGGTAAAACCGGTATGTTAAGTGAACAAGACCATTGATCTATCGATCTAACGTGATTTTGATGTCTGAGTCGATCAGTACGTACCTCGGATGGCGTACGCTTCTGATACGGGAGTGTCGGTAATCGGTAGCCGAGTACCACTAGGGGATTCAATTGGGACAGGGCAGAATCGAGGAAGTGTTTAGACGCTCGTTTCATGAATTGCCTGATGGTCGGAAAGTTTAGATCGAAAGAACGACTGGATTTATGTCATCTTCTGATATTATCTCGGGCAGATAAAATTGGGATTACGTGCAAGGAGAACACACAAATACACAATGTTTACTTTCAGTTGGAAGCAAATCACTCAAAGTTTCAATCATAATATAGTACGAAATAATATGATTAGGCTGTATCGGGTCTATTCGCGCACAGATTAATATCAAAAAAATGTTTTGACTATCCTCGAAGTTACATTAATTGGATATTAATATGTGCGCGAATAGACCCGATACTATCTAATCGTGTATTCAACTCGCGAAAGTTAAAGAATCACTACTACGAAATAATACTTCACTAATTTTATTACTAACTGACCACGGACTAGAAAAAAAAGATGGACTCCTCGCCACTCATATCGAAAATGAAGCACCCTAAGTATGCCGACTCGCTTGTACATACGTGCCTTACGCACACACATGCATCATAGTATGCCGGCCGACCGCCATTACGCGGCACGACAGCGCCCGTGTACTGTGTACTATTTACGATAATTGAAACAAAAAACTCATAATGCCGTCTTGTGTCGTTAAATGGTGTAAAAATAACTCTACATCGCAAAAGAAGTGTCAAGGAATAACTTATCACAGGTAAGACACTAATTTATCTATCATTTTTGATATTTTTGGAGATTTAAATTATCGGTACTATGTGGAACACAAAACCTCAACTGAACGTGCTGTGTTGTTAGAAAATAAATGGGTAATTTTCCCGAAAAATGGGTAATATGTTTTTTATTGAAGTGAAACTTCTTTAGCAACGTTGTGATTAGAAAATTAGGTGAAACGAAAAAGTGACAAACATAGGATTATACAATATACAAGATTTAGCCTGCGAGAGAATGAGATCGAATACAAGTATACAGTGTTATAATCCTATTTTGTTATAGCCCTATAATCTTCGTCTCCCAAATCGTGAATCGAAATGGTGGTCAGGAAGCTTATAAAAGAAAAAGTATTATATATAACGAAAGACTACATTCGTACATGTTAACCAAAACATTAGACAAATTTATTGCAAATGACAATATGTTTTTAAATTTAGAAGTTGAACATCTTAAAGAGTTTGAACGTAAAGTGAGTCAATACTTCCTGAAATTGTTACAATCCTAATCAGTTTTGTCTTCGTCATTAGAGTTAATATTTATATCAGATATTTTTATGTATTCTATTTAACTATTTATAATTATGTAATATAATATAGTATCTATTTTTCTATTAATATATGTATGTATTCCTATTTTATTTATAATTATATTTATATTTGCCGTGTGGTGCCGGCTCAGAATGCCACCACCCCATTTCGTCCCATGGGTGTCGTAAAAGTCGACTAAGGGATTAGCCGGAGGATGGGCAGCAGCGTCCTTCGAGTACATTAACAACTCAACTGCGATCGCCAACCCGCCTGCCAAGCGTGGCGATTATGGCAAAACCCCCCAATGTGCTCACAACAGATCCATATCGGTGGTTGTGGTGATCTTTGGGGGAGGCCTGTGTCCAGCAGTGGACTTCATTCGGCCGAAATGATGATTCCTATTTTTAATTCAGTCTTTTTTAACATTAGATATGGCTTTGCTTTTATACTTCGTTCGAAGTGCTTTTTTAACCCAAATGTTGACTGGTAGAGAATGCCTCATGGCATTATGTATACTCAATGTACATAAAAGTTTAAATAAAAAAATAAATAAACATCTCGTCGCCCGGGTAGAACACAAAATCAGTTTAATTAAATGTATTGCAGAAAAATATTTGACTATTAGATTTCACCATATCTCCAAATTAGAAGGTATTGCAAGATCAGTAAATAGTAAAAGGCAGGTAACTCAACTTAAAGGATTTTAGCCTATAATATTTCGAAGTATTCGTCTGGATATCTTCATACACTACTTATGTTAATAAGAAATAACGAAGAATATAATTAAATATTTCGAATAAATATTTGTGTTTATCTTTATTTTAGTGGACAGCTATCTAATTCTTTTCCACACACCTTATACGCACGTCTCATTTCAAAAAAAAATTTATTAGTTACCAACTGTTGGACAGTTTACTTACTATCTTATCTTTGATGAAAGTATTACTATTATATGCAATATTACTATTATTATTCAAAAATGTGGGAAAATTTAATTCCACCTGGTATCCCCAAAAATCACGCACACATGTTCGATACCGTGCTTCACTTTCGATATCAGTGGCGCGGAGTCCATCTTTTTTTTCTAGTCCGTGTAACTGCCATAATTACAAACGGTGAACAGTGCCGCGAGTTCTTTACTCAGTGGTGACCTGACTCTTAATGTATCCGATTACATCGAGTTTTAGGATTCTACCATAGACGAATGCCTTACCTTTTTTTATTGGTCTTCTGTGGAAATTCATCATGAACTTCTTTCACCCCGGGGAAGGGCGAAGGGGCTTCTACCGGCTAAAACCACTAGAGCGGTCATCTTCGGCACCGAAGGGGGCTCCAGGTCGACGACCTGAAGATCACACTAGAGCAAGAGATGCCATACTTCATTTCGGCCGAATGAAGTCCACTGCTGGACACAGGCCTCCCCCAAAGATTACCACAACGACCGATATGGGTGAGTTGTGGCCTCATTGGAGGGTTTGCCATAATCGCCACGCTTGGCAGAAAGACGCTGCTGCCCATCCTCCGACTATACATGCAGTACTCCTGCCGCCTAAAACTGCTAGAATGGTCATCTTCGGCACCGAATGCGGGCTCCAGGAATATTCTTACCTCTTACGTTCGAATCTATCGAAGCAAGCCAAACTGCGAAGGAATGCCGCAAGGCGATGCGTTTGCGTTTAAAATATTAATATATATGTTGAAAAACTGCGATCGCCAACCCGCCTGCCAAGCGTGACGATAATGGCAAAACTCAATGAGCACAAAAAATACCCAACCTATTGTTGTGGCGATCTATTGGGGAGGCCTTTGCCTTTGATAACCTAGTTCTTGAGGAAGGTCATAGCCTATTTATCATTACGCTACAGCCCTTAGGAGCCGAGCAAAAGGGAAAAACGTCAGAGAGATCACTAAGTGAAAATGAACTTATAGCGCGAGCGTGCGGTGCGACGCAGTGGGTTGGGTACCGATGGCAGCGGCCGGACGAGGACCGATCATTACCGAAAAGATCCGAACTGTGCGTGCCTGTCTCAACCGTCTATCATTTCGCCCGAATGAAGTCCACTGCTGGACACAGGCCTCCCCCAAAGATCACCACAACGACCGATATGGGTGTGTTGTGGGCACATTGGGGGGTTTTGCCATAATCGCCACGCTTGGCAGGCGGGTTGGCGATCGCAGTTGAGTTGTTAATATACTTGAAGGACGCTGCTGCCCATCCTCCAGCTAATCCCTTAGTTGAGTTCTACGACACCCACGGGAGGAGATGGAGTGGTGGTATTCTGAGCCGGCACCACACTGCAACCGTCTATATGAAGTACGAATTTTTTTTTATTAAACTGCGAGTGAAACCGCGGTGCTCAGCTAGTTTTATTATATACTACTGCTTGCATAACAGCCGTTACAAAAATATCTGCCTAACATCAATCAGGATCAAACCCTCACGGAAGCGGCTCTACGCGTAATGATCGAAACCCAAACAAACGTAAAACAATAGCCCACTCATCGAAGCCCCAAATATTAATGTTTGTGCCGACAACCCTGACTAGTGAGTGGTAAGATATCTGCTTTGAATAGGCAGCGATTAAAAAAGCAGGGATGGAAAACCTTTCTTTAAAAAAACATCATGGCCGTGACAAACATTGAACAAAACACGCAGTGATCTATCACGCAGGTACGTAGGAGAAACAATTGAACCGTACGACGTTGCCAACTAATATTTTAGATGTTTTTCATTTTTGTAAAATATTTTATTGAATATGTAAAGATTAAATAATCTAAACACCGTACAACGTTGCCTGATACTTGACATTGGCGAAATTGTGGAAGATACTCTACATAAGCCATAATTAAGAGAAGAAGAAGAAGTGATCTGTACGTGGGCTTGTGATTTTTTAACTGTTAAAATTGACATAAGCTTTGACAGCGCATTTGACCTTTTTAATTTTTTTATGAAACCGGTGGAATTACATCATGTTCTTCCTCCACCCTGGGGAAGGGTGGAAAGGCATGCCGGACTCCTTTTATTTATTTTATTTTTTATTGTTGCCCAGTGGAAATTCTTCATGAACTTCCTTCACCCCGGGGAAGGGCGAAGGGGTATGCCGGTCTCCTACCGGCTAAAACCACTGGAGCGGTCATCTTTGGCACCGCAGGGGGGCTCCAGGTCCTCGTAAGATCACACTAAAGCCACCCATTGGTGCCATGCCTTTAGGTACATCTTGGAAGGGATGACTGTAAAGCGGTCACCCCCTCTAGCGGAGGGAAGGCGACTGTAAAAAGGTCGCTCCCCCCAGGCACTCTCGGGGAGGATTGTAAAGGATCCTCCCAAGCAGCACGGTTGACCTAGTGGCTAAGCATGGCTGAGGTACAGATCGTGGGTTGCATTCTACAAAAGAAGTATTTGTAAGGCTTACAGATAGATTTGAGTCTTGGCATTTGACATTTATGGTCTTCAAACTGTACCCACGATGCAGGAGACATATTTTAAGGGGTATCATAGGAAATAATGCTGGATATTCTTACGTGTACAATTAGGTAGAAAGAAAGAAAAAAATATTTCTACGCACCAGACAACACACTACCCACATCATAAAACAATCAATACAGATGAGACATATTTAGAACTAAATAAAAGCAAAATGTTACTACTTGGTACATGCTTATATGCACAGTTGGTGCAGTGGCTGATACAGTCGGCTGCTGCGCTCCGGGTCGCGGGTTCGATTCCCGCACGGAACAAATAATTGTATGATCTGCAGGTAGTTGTTCCGTGTCTGGGTCTAATGTGTGTGAAATTTGTGTCTGTAAACGTACCCAGGACATAGGAGAAATAATAGTGTGGACAACCACGACCCGGAGAGCAGCAGTCGACTGTATCAGCCACTGCACCAACCGTGCCGTCAGTATAGCCAGCCGTTTTATATATATTATATGATATGGACGGCAACCAAGCAACGGAATAACTGGTGGTAAGTAGCCACCGCACCCATGGACTCCCTTTTTTAGGGTTCCGCGCAAAATAATTAAAAGCCATTAAATCCAATATATATACTTTTAAATTAAACGGTGGGTGAAACCGCGGGTCCCAGCTAGTATTCAATATGATAATTCAGAGTTGTTCAAGCCACCCAAAGGCCTCTGACTTGACTTAACGACTCGGGACCGACGATTTTAAGTGTTCTACGAAGCACTGAAACGCTCCGTTCAAAAACCACTATGCGGTCACCCATCTATAGTCTGAGCGCGCCAATCGTTGCTTAACCTTACCGGTCGTTCACCGATCAGTGAGTGCAACTGGCTATGAGTGCCTCTCATTCACTCTTATTGCCATGGTTGAACAATTTTTGCTAAGAAAAGTATTTAGATAATTAGGTATTCATCTTAGCTTGCTTAGTAGGATTTTTACATATACATCTACTATCCCAACTCATTTTCGTGAATATACTCAGGTTTCACTTAATGCGGATCAGTGGCGATCTATAAGGAGTTCCATAGAATAGTGAATAGTAGTCTTTCAAGCGCTGTTATATTGATTAAACAACGTATGCAAAACACTGAAATGGAAATGGGCAGGACATATGCTGAGAGAGAAAATTGAGAAATGGATTAGAATAATATCAGAGTGGCACCCCAGGGATGGCAAAGGAAGTAAAGGTCGACAAATAAAACGTTGGGAAGATGACCTCAAAAAAGTTGCCGGTCCAGAATGGATCAAAATTGCAAGAGACATAGATAGATAGATATAGATAGGTGGAAGTCTTTGGAGAAGGCCTTTGTCGAAGGACAAGCTGTCGTTGGAAAAACGATCGTCAATAATAAATGTAGTGATCATAGTATTGTTAATTATGATAAAACAGCAATAAAGGCTTATTTTATTTTATATTGATAACGATATGGGCCAAACATTCTACCAACAACCAACATTTTTTGAGCCGATATTTTTGTGGGCTTAATCAGTTCATCCATCTCAACCCTAGAATTTACTAATTGTTAAAATAATTGTTAATATCTGGCTAGAGCCAGGTATTAAGGTCTGCCTTCTCTTGCCCAAACAAATGCAAAACAAAAGCCAACACTTCGTTGCCCCAGATATTATTGTTTGAGCCAACAATCGTGATTGATGAGCGTGTTGTCTGGTCAGTGTAGGCCGCTATTACTGTAGCAGGGATGAGAAACCTTTTCACATTGAGAATAGAAATCGTTAATGTTTTCAAAAACAGAACAGCGGATTCACTGAAATTAGAATACGAATGTTTTATAGCTATTTTTTTATTCTTGTGTATTGTGTGGTGTCCGGATTAAGAATATGGCACCACTCCATCCCCTCCCATGGATGTCCTAAAGGTGACCAAGGGACCTAAACCAGAGTGATGGGCAGCAGCGTCCCTTTTGCAGCACAGTAGCATTTCTGCGCTCACCAACCCGCTTGCCAACCGTGATGACTATCGGCAAATTCCCCATAATGACGACACCATTAATGCACCGGCCCCCAGTTCCCGGCCCGTTCCCAGTCCCTTCTGTATAACAGTAGCCATACTGTGCCCCCAAATCCATCTGTATGGTGGGTACTGGCAAAATGACAACACAATTGTGGAAATCTTTGGTCCAGGCCTTTGTTCCGCAGCGGACGGCCTTGGTTGATATGATGATAGTCTAAAGTTAAGAGGTTTTGAGTCTAAACCTTCAAATAGTATAGAGAATAAGAAATAAAAGCATTCAAGCAATTGCTTTTATCTCTTTGATAATTATCGGAATGAGTATTTGAATCATAGAACATACACTTTAACAAATACCTATTATTATGTACTTGCTAAGACCAACATTTTCAGAATAATAATGTTTTAGGTATTCACAAATTCAGGTTCCATGAATTGTTAAGATAAGAGTAAATAAGATAAGATACATTATTGTAGCTCACCTGAACATAAGCCACTTCCAAGTCACTAGATCTATCGATCGGCTCGTGAATCTAAAATTAGAAGCATTTTTTTTAAACCGAAGCCTATAAAAAACCGGATAAGGGCGAGTTGAACTCGCGTGGAGAGGGTTCCGTACGATGAATATGCTAGCTTTAATCACAGATATTGCTTTAAGTAAGAGAAGTGACGGATGCCTGGCCTAGTTAAGGCGAACGAGTAGTACCAATAATTTATCCGAAGAACAAACTTAATGAAAGTTAAGAAAAAACAAAATTTAATGAATATACGCAAAGACAAATTATAAAGTATGAAAAACTATGTGGCAAAAATACTAGTATCCAAATTCCTGAAAATGAAAACACTCCTGACCATCTGTCAAAATCAATAGTAAATCCCGTTGTAAATTTGTCTAAAAAATCTCTGGATGAAAACACTATTAAGGTATTAAATAAGGGCTTAAATTTCGCGCTAGCACCCAGAAAAGTCCCTTACGAGGATATAATATGTAATGTCGAGGACTGTCTTGTGAAAAACAACGTGAAAAAAGAAGATTTGGAGGCGATTCGACAAGATATATCAGCAGTATTACGTCGCAGCAAGCCGCCCAAACCGAATCTATCTCGCGATGAATATCTTGCATTAAAAAACGTAAACAAAGACCCAGACCTGACTATCCTCCGTGCTGACAAGGGTAATGCTACGGTCATAATGGACACGTCCGATTACAATCGAAAGATTCTAGAGCTTTTGTCGGATGTAAACACATATAAAAAGGTTAACAAAGATCCAACCAACAAAATTCTCAAAAAGACCTCAGAGTTAATTTGTAAACACTCCGACACCTTAGAATTAGACGTGAAAAAGCTCATTCCATCTTGCGCGAAACCTCCTAAACTGTATGGGTTGCCGAAAATTCACAAAGACAATGTTCCACTGCGACCCATAGTAAGCCAGATTGATACACCAACTTACAAACTGGCACAACATCTAGCGAAGATACTCTCTCAACTTCGTGGAAAGACTAACACATATGTGAAGGATTCCTATCACTTTGTCAGCCATATAAAAGACCTTGAACTAGCTGAAAGTGAAGTGATGGTCAGTTTTGATGTGCAGTCCTTATTCACCAACTTACCAGTAAAGGACTGCATGGATGTTGTTAAGAAACGGTTAAGTGAGCATGACATGCCTCTTCAATATGCAGAGTTACTTGAACACTGCCTTACCAATGGCTACCTTTTGTGGGACAATGAGTTTTACCTGCAAACTGACGGTGTGGCCATGGGTTCACCGGTCTCTCCTGTAGTCGCCGATATTTTCATGGAGGACTTTGAGGAGAGAGCACTGATGACAGCCCCGACTATACCGAAGATGTTCAAACGGTACGTAGATGACACTTTTACCATCTTGCCTCACAATAGGGTGACTGCATTTTTAAAACAAAACCTAAATTCAATACATGGTAAAATTCAGTTTACTATGGAATTGGAGGATAATAAATCCTTAGCCTTCCTTGACATACTTCTCATCCATAATCCTGATCATTCTGTTAGTCACACCGTGTATAGAAAGCCTACCCATACAGAC
This sequence comes from Diloba caeruleocephala, assembly GCA_947459985.1. Lineage (NCBI taxonomy): Eukaryota > Metazoa > Arthropoda > Insecta > Lepidoptera > Noctuidae > Diloba > Diloba caeruleocephala. The sequence goes on along the minus strand of OX381627.1, from coordinate 3,294,760 downwards.
AGATACCTTAACGGTGAATCTCACCACCATCCTTGTCAGTTAGCTACCGTGGCTAAATCTTTGTTACAGAGAGCACACGGCATCTGCGACCCCGACCATCTGGCAGGGGAACTTCACCATGTGAAGGAAGTTCTCCAGCGTAACAATTTGAGAGCACCACATCCCCGTCGCAGAAGCCGCCCGAAACCCACCACGGTTGATCGACGACCCGCTGTTTTACCATATATTAAGGGAGTCACGGACAGAATTGGTCATATCTTGAAGCGTGCTTCTATTAAAACCTACTTCAAGCCGCATAAGAAGATCAGCCAACTTCTCAAACCAGTGAAATGTCACATACCTTTACAAGATGCAGGAGTCTACAAGATTGACTGTGAGTGTGGGTTGTCATACATAGGGCAAACAAAGCGTAGTATAGCCACCAGGTTAAAAGAACACATAGCTGACGTCAAGCATAGACGCTCCACAAAGTCTGCAGTGTGCGAACATGCCTTAGATAAACCTAACCATTTTCTTCGTTTCGATCAACCTCAAGTCCTCGCGAAAGAGAACCGATATGTACCAAGAATGTTTCGTGAGGCTATTGAAATTAAAAAACATCCTAATTTTAATAGAGAAGATGGCTGGCAGGTACCACCAGTTTGGAATCCTGTTATTAAAATAATAAAGTCCCAAACTAAATACCACACTAAAAAACATCAAGACACTGTGAGTGATTACTGCGTGCATCGAAATAATTTTTGATTATAATTGTACGGTAGATAAAATAAAATAACTTTTTAAAATCTGTAACGACGCCTGTCACCTTAGTCATCCTGCGACCACGAACCCTGCAAAGTGTTCGAAACGTCAGGAAAAACAAAAAACCTAAAATATACGCGATAGAATCCGTTTAAAAGTGTTTTATTATAATGTGTAATACTCGCGAAAACCTAAGACATTATTATGCACTATACATTGCATAATTATAATATATATCTATTTTTATATTAGTATATGTATTTATTCCTCTTTTAATTCAATTTGTCACAATTATGTGCCCATGCCCAACATTATCTATGCTTTGTTTTTGTACCTCATCCGATGTGCTTTTTTTACCCAAAGGTTGACTGGTAGAGAATGCCTTATGGCATTAAGTCCGCCTTGTGTACCATCTATGTACAGAGAAGTTTAAATAAATAAAACAGCCTTATAACAAAAAGTATGAAGTGGTGACGTACAGTCTCAACTGTTGCACCTGACTTAGTTCTGAGCTATTGGCGCCTAATATATAATATTTGCTAGAATACGATACACACGAACAATAAGACGACAAGAACACACGATAAATGATTCTCGTCATATCCATAGCCAATCAAGGTTAATTAATTTCCTTATTAATGTACTGATGGGTTCACATAAACACACTAATGTGATTATTGTACGTGATATGTGGTTTCTAATTTGATTATCTAGAGGCTACCTAACAAAGCACGTAACACGATTAATGATATATTTGTCTACTGAAATTAAGTTAGAACACGGAGTATGAAGACCGATATCAGTTGGTCCGAGCTGTTCATACTCAACAAGATACCATAATTTGTCAGAATACAGATTTCCAATACTCACAACGCTTGGCAGGCAGGTTGGTGAGCACAGCGCATAGTGAGGCCTCGGGGGAATCTTTTACAATCCCCTCGAGAGATGCCTGGGGGGTGGCCTCTTTACAGTCGCCTTCCCTCCACTAGAGGGGATGACCACTTTACAGTCATCCCCTCCGAGATGTGCCTAAAGGCGTGGCACCAATGGGTGGCTCTAGATGGAGATCTTTCGAGTTCCTGGAGCCTCCCTTCGGTGCCGACGGTGATCACTCCGGTGGTTTTAGCCGGTAGGAGTCCGGCATGCCCCTTCGCCCTTTCCCGGGGTGAAGGAAGTACATGAGGTATTTCCACCGGATCAATAAAAAAACAAAAATAAAAAAAAGGCAGGTTGGTGAGCGCAGTATGGATGCTATAAAAAATGCCAAAGAAGGGACGCTGTTGCTCATCTCTGGTTTAAAGTCCCTTAGTCGCCTTTTACGACATGTTTTGGGAGGAGATGGAGTGGTGCTATAATCTTAACCCGGATCATCATTTCGGCCGAATGAAATCCACTGCTGGACACAGGCCTCCCCCAAAGTACACCACGACGACCGATATGGATGTGTTGTGGGCTCATATATGCGATATGGAGGTTTTTCCATAATCGCCACGCTTGGCAGACGGGTTGGCGATCGCAGTTGAGTTGTTAATGTACTCGAAGGACGCTGCTGCCCATCCTCCGGCTAATGCACCACACGGCTTATATCACTACAGTTAAAATAAAATAAATCAATAACCCACATGGGACTCGGACATTTTCAAATCTAAGTAAATAATGCATATAAAAGTAAATAAAAAAACAAATAATTAATGTCATAGCAAATATAAAAATACTCAAGTGCCATTATATGAGTTAGGATTACTTAAGGGTAAAAATCGGTCAGGTGAGATTAGAAGACCGTCAAAAGTCAAAAGTCTTTTGTCAAAAGACCCCTAAATCGGTCATTGACATAAGTAGCTTAAAGGTATATTTGTGATATCAATGTTGCCATTCAGGAGGATTCTAGCTGTCCATCTTGTTTTTTTTTAAAACGTTGCCCCACACTAGGATTACAGACATGAATTCCACACACAATACACCCAGACCCGGAACAACTATCTGCAGATCATACAAATATTTGTTGTGCCCGTGCGGGAACCGAACCCACGACCCGGAGCGCAGCAGCCGACTGTATCAGCCACTGCACCAACCGCCAACCGGTCTTCTGGGTAAACCTTTAGTCACTTTGTATGACACTTACGATAAAGATTGTCTATTACACACTACCTAACAACCTACAAACCCATCCAAACCTTAACCGTTGCAACAGCCACTTAACTCCCATAAGCTCAATATTATTTACTCCTCTTTACCCTTAAGATTAAATACTGTGACGAGATGCCAATGTAAATTAATTTATCTGATCTCATTATATCCGCTATTAGAGCCAATCATCTGAAACAAGCTTAATAATATTCTGTTAATTGATACTGATTAATTGGCACCGGAAGCATGTGGTACTTCCGGTTGGTTGACTAGGGTCGTTATGACGCAGTTTCCGGGTCAAAGAACTTATTTAAAGGGATGATGGAGCAAGGTTGGCCGCGCGAGGGATAATCTAGGGGCGATAATGATAAGTTTGACTTATGTATATCAATATTGTTTCGTTAAACTGGGTGAATAGAGGTCTAGCCAGTATCGCGATAATATTATTTCCTTCTGGATATTTCTGGATGACTGTGTGCGTTTAAGAATAAACGTTTCTTTCTTTCTTTCTTTCTTAAAAAACACATTCTCCATAGCTCTATGGAGAGAGCTATGCTTGGTATTTCTCTATCGGATCGAATCAGAAATGAGGAGATCCGTAGAAGAACTAAAGTTGTCGGCATAGCTGAAAGGATTAGTAAGCTGAAGTGGCAATGGGCGGGGCACATTGCTAGTAGAACTGATGGCCGTTGGGGCAAAATGGTTCTCGAATGGAGACCGCGCACTGGAAAACGCAGCGTGGGACGACCTCCAACGAGCTGGACCGACGACCTGGTGAAGTTCGCTAGATGAAAGCGGCATGTGACCGCTTCTTGTGGAAATCTGAGGGGGAGGCCTTTGTTCAGCAGTGGACATTCTGTGGCTGATATGGTGAAAAACAAATTGATGATAAAAAAATCTCGCTGCATCATCATTCGACGGCACGGCTGGCGCAGTGGCTAAGTGTTTAGTTTTCTGTGCTACGTGTCACGGGTTCAATTCCCGCACGGAACAAATATTTGTATGATCTTCAGATAGTTGTTACGAGTCTGGGTGTTTGTGCACTTGAGATTTATATCAGTAAACTGTACCCACGACACAGGAGAAATCCCCAAGCGACCCAAGTGAAGACGGTAGCACGCATGTGCGCTGCCGCTTTGGGGGATCCTTTACAATCCCCCCGGGGGGTGACTGCTTTACAGTCACCCTCTCCAAAATGTGCCTATAGGCGTGGCACCAGTGGGCGGCACTAGTGTGATCACACGAAGACCTGGAGCCTCCCGTAGGTGCCAAGGATGACCGCTCCAGTAGTTTTAGCCGGTAGGAGGCATACCCCTTCGCCATTCCCCGGGGCGAAGGAAGTTCTATGTAGAATTTCCACTGGACATCAATAAAAAAAGGTTATATTATCCATCGTTATATTTAATAAGACGGCACGGTTGGTGCAGTGGCTGATACAGTCGACTGCTGCGCTCCGGGTCGTGGGTTCGATTCCCGCACGGAACAAATATTTGTATGATCTGCAGATAGTTGTTCCGGGTCTGGGTGTATTGTATGTGGAATTCATGTCTGTAAACGCACCCACGACACAGGAGAAATCCTAGTGCGGGGCAACGTTTTTAAAATTAAAATAAAAAAAATTGTAATTGTAAAACATAACAGCCGGTCCACAAAAGGTTTTCAAGAGCTCACTAGTATTATTATTTCTGGAGTACAAAAACCGCGGGAGCTTTAATCATAAAACACACCAGACAGCTCCGCTCAGTACGACCCTCCTAACTTAATATTTTTCCACACTTACTCCGTTAACAAATTCTAAATTAAATTTAAGTTCACTACACCATTTTATCGCAATGTTCTCCATCCATTTTCAAGTATCATTTGGAGTAAATTTGAATTCAGCGGTCGAGTATCAGTTTCAACTTTTCAATATTTTCCTACAAGCCACTAAACCGCCACTTAATTGAATCGCTAACCTAGATTTTTCTAAGCAACTAGGTTGTGCTCTTTTTTATTGCTCCATGAGTAGCGGGCTTTTTTTGTTGGTATAGTGTCGAGGGTTAATTTGGCTCGCGGGTCTTTGTAGGAACCAATGGTAGGTATAGTTGCCAAAGTGTAAAGCTGTCGAATAGAACTTCTCGATCTTTTTCAAAAGTTCTGGCTTTGTCGATGCTTCGCTGGCGACCTCGGTTTGCAATAAGTAGAGTTTAATATAACGAGTTTTACAAGGCATAAATAGGCACAAAATGGAGCATGAGACAGAAACGAACAATAGTTATTTTCTGTCTCCTGCTTGCTATGGAGGAGGTTACTTCTTTGTAAGTTCCAAGATAGAATTTAAGTATTTCCCTTGGACACCCCGAGCTTCGTAGATCGGTGCTTTTTTCCAGTGGTCACCGTTGTAGATCCTGGCTATATGCTACCCAGAAACAAGTTGCAACTAGCTATGTGGTACTTTTTATTTTATTATGTTACGGCAATGTTAGCGATAAAGCCGGCTATTTACACTCTATGTTCTCGCAATATAAAAGTACAGTCACGCACATTAATCACGGCGAACCCTTTTTTACGCCTATCGGGCGTTCATACGCCAAGTGTGAACCATTACGTGTTGATAGCCGACAAATTTCTATCTGAAATTTTGTGACAAAAAAGCAGTTTTTGAAGCGAAAACTTCTTATATTAATGTCTTAGGTTTTCGCGAGTATTACACGTTTCGAATGCATTCGAATGCATTCGAATCGTCAGGAAAAACAAGAATCTAAAATATACGCGATAGAATCCGTTTAAAAGTGTTTTATTTTAATGTGAAAACTTCTTTTAGCGCGGTACGTATATTTTTAGATGAGATAAAATCTCTGAACTCGCGACACCGTTACGAGACGCAGCTATAGTGTGTGCATATATGCATGTATATATAGCAAACCGCGAACGCGTCTAGATAAATAAATACTGCCGGCGCAGAATACCACTACCCCCCCTCTCCTCCCGTGGGTGTCGTAAAATTTGACTATGGTATTCGCTGGAGGACGGGCAGCAGCGTCCTTCGAGTATATTAACAACTCAACTGCGATCGCCAACCCGTCTGCCAAGCGTGGCGATAATAGAAAATCCCCCCAATGAGCCTACAACACACCCATATCGGTCGTTGTGGTGGTCTTTGTGGGAGGCCTGTGTCCAGCAGTGGACTTCATTCGGCCGAAATGATGACCAATTCCTATCTCAAACGCCAGGTGAGCATGTTTTTAGCGTAGTTAACGAAGTTTCGTCAAAAAGGAGTGATCGCCTTAATGAAACTCATGTTATTTCCGAAACCAATGTGTGCACAAATGTCAAATACACATGTTAAGAGTTTCATGATTTTAGCATATCTAATCAAAAGTAACAAAATTAAAGAAAGTAAATTGTGCGGTTGGAGACCCCCGTCAGGAACGAAGTTCTTTATTTGCAACAACCTGCGACCCGCGGTTTCGCCCGCGTTTAATTTAAAAGAAATTTAGAGTACTTCGACATAGACACTTGACATAAAATAAATATATTGGATTTCAAGGGCTTCATTTTTTTTACGCGGAACCCTAATTATTTTTCTAAAATAAAAGTAGCCTAAGTTATTCCTTATATAAACATCAGCTATCTGCCAGTGAAGGTCCCGTCAAAATCGGTTCAGCCGTTTCGGAGATTACCCGGAACATACAGACAGACAGACGGACAGACAGACAAAAAAATTAAAATAGTTTTTTTGTTATACGTAACGTACATACTTTCATATGCATTTTGTAAAAAGCTGTTATTTTGATATTACAAACAGACACTTCAATTTTATTTATTTGTATAGATAATAACACAATATAAATCCCGTGTGAATTAAAACAATAACAAATAATGAGTTTAAATAATATTTACCCGTGTTTAGAATTGAGGTTATACAGCTGGCCGCGCACAATGCTTGCTGCTCTAACCTCGATAATCGCACACAAACTCAAACTCAACAAGAAAAGAAAAGTCAACAGTTAAGGTGCATGGTTCGGAAAGGTTGAGAAGAAGAGCCATCAAGAAACTCCATAGACACTCACACGCACTCAGACACACACACGAACATACAACCGTATATAATAGAAAAAGAGAGAAAGAGGGGGATAGGTCGTCTGGAGAGGGCATAACGCTTTTTCCTTACGTGACGATTTCTTCCAGTTCACTGTAAGCCGCGTAAAAGAATTTAATTCCAAAAAAACTGGCCAGAAATAATTGTTATATTGTGAAATTAAATTTTATTTGAAAGAATTATCTTTCAAAAGTGCAATTTATTACTTTTTAATACTAAATATTTCATCTCCCGAATTTTTGATCCACTGAGTTTGCAACCTCAGCCATGGTTGACATAACGCACCATGAAAACCCTTAATAAGATTTCTCAGAATGTAAGATACCTTTTATGTTCAATTACCAATTATAGAGTTATTGCTTAAAAGCCACTTAGGTTTAAAAAGCATAACTTCCACTTCCAATTTATCACATATTACAGCGATCCATTAAAATTCTCCGTTGGTATACTAAAGCAAATTAATTATTGTATACGTAAGACAGGCAGTGCTGTTCTTGTTATTGAATTACGGGTTTTTAGTTAAAGTTAGATGTCCTAGTAATTTAAAAGAAAAAAGAAAGAAAGAAATGTTTATTTTCGCACCCAATTAAGTGCACAATACCTGAAAACTAAAGCATAATGCAAGTAAAAATATGATAATCGACAAAAATAACCAACACTACGCACTACACTGAGCAGTACACTACGTACTACACTACAATATGAGAATGCGTTTGGACTTTTGAAAGCATGTTTGTTACTCAAGAACGCCATAATAACGGCCGAAATTAATAATCAATCTTATCCACAACCTTTGGATTCGGGATTAAGCATTTGTCTGTTTTTTGTGAATGTAACACAAAATGGATTTCTAAAGATTTTGAATTAGATACTACATACCACTTACGAGATCACTTACCTTCATAAGTAAGTGATAATAAGCTCGTGACCATCTATTAGTATTAACTCCGAATACCGCTAGATGCCGAAAATGACAAAACATTAAAACTGTCGTAATAAAACTTTCTGATTTTATTCCTCGGGGGCGTCGAATTGTTTAACGATTAAGAAAAAGTTCACAGAACATCGGCGTGAACTACCAACTGTGGCTGCATTGCGCACGGTGAGTAACGAATACAGAGAGCTCAATTCCCGAAAATATGCCATACATACGACATGTGGGTCTTCAAGGAAAGTGTAATAGAAGACGCGTATGTCTGTCGACAACACATCAGTAACTCCTCTGATGTTGCGAATGTTTATGGACGGTGGCGACCGCATAGGCCACCCGCAAGCTCACGTGTCCTCCTAATTTTATTTTTATTTTTGATTGAACTTGCGTGTAAGACTATATGACCTATACAATTTTCATGTGGTGCGCAAGTGCATACAACGCCATTTGCGAAGACGTACGAAGATTGGCGAGCTCATTCTCTTCGACCAAAGGGATCTCGGAATAGGAGGGAAAGGGAAGGAAACAGAAAACGGACGAAAGCTCACCAGTAGAAGCGTAAATAGTTTTTATTTTGACTATAGGAATCACAGATAAATAATTATAATGCGGTTTTAGAAATAATAATAAAATATTATATCATTGTCGGTGCGTCTGTTACTGACCGTCTTACTTCTGAACGACTTGATCGGTAGAGGTTGATCGCAAAGAAGAAGCGAGTGCGTCACCTACCGCCTGACACAGGTGTTCACCGGGCACGGTTGTTTCAGTGCGTACCTGCACAGGATAGGACGCGAGGCCACGGCACAATGCCACCACTGTGATAGCGACCAGGACACCGCACAGCACACACTCAAGGCGTGCCCTGCGTGGGCCGCTAAACAGCGGATCCTGGTCGATCAGATTGGGCAAGATCTCTCTCTGCCAGCAGTGGCTATGTTGGCAGAGCATGAAAACCAGTGGTCTCCTTCTGTTAGAGCGCCATGCTCCAGAAGGAGACCGCAGAGCGGGATCGAGAGAAGGCCGATCCTGCTCGAAGAAGGAGGGAACGTCGCCGGGGTAACCACCGCCTTGGCTCCTAAATCCCAGACGCCTGAAACTCCCTGCCATCGCTATAAGGCAGGGGTCCTCTGGGTTCGCGGGTGCGTAGATTGGGGAATCTGCGTGCCCACACCGAGTGGCGCGCATGTAGTCACGCGCTGCCGTGTGCGCATAGCACAGCGCACAGGGACACTTCGAGGGATTATTATTAGAACTGAAAACGGGATAATTACCATGTTTTTATTTGCTTTGAGTTCCCGATATTTCGGCGCTGTTGCAAGCGCCATGTTCACGGATAAACGGTTTATGTATATATTTATATTTTATATATATATTTTATGTTTATATATATATATTATATTATATAAAAAACATGGTAAATATCCCGTTTTCAGTTCTAATAATAGTGTCAGTGACCATGTCAGTTTAAAAACTTATAACTTCGAGGGATCCTTTAAAATCCCCCTGGAGGGGGTGACCGATTTACAGTCACCCTCTTAGAGATGTGCCGATAGGCGTGCCACCAGTGGGCGGCTCTAGTATGATCGTACGAGGACCTGAAGACCCCCTTAGGTGCCGAAGATGACCGCCCCAGTGGTATTAGCCGATAGGAGTCCCCCATACCCCTCCGTCCTTCCCCGTGGCGGAGGAAATTCATGAAGAATTTACACTGGGCACCAAGAAAAAAACAAAAAAAAGCTGGCGTCACCTACCGGAAAGGGCAAAACAACTTCTGCCCAGCCAGCTAGTGTAATCTATTTTTCGGGAAATAACTATCATTCCAAATTAAAAACAAATACAGAGGTGGAATGAGCTTTTAACCTTTAAAACTAGATTAGAAAGCATGCAGTGATTATGGCAGTGTCTGAACATTCTTTGAATCCAACTTCCAACTGATTCTTGCCCGGTCATTGGAAAGCCCACTTTCATCAATGTACATTTACGGACTAATATGATAAGGATGACATTATAACAGATCTCGAGATCGTGTGGGGAAAGTTATGTCATCATCATCAATTCGGCAGTCTGTTTTTAAATTTTCTTGGTATGGCATTCTCTGTAGCATACTTGAGTTAGCAGGTAGCGGTACACTCAATAAGTAGCAATTAATTTTCCAGGTCCACTGGTAAAGAAAGACCTATTGATGTGTTTATATCTATTTCCGAATGTGTGAGAGCAAAATAAATGAGTTATCTTTCTTTTCTTTCTTTCTATTTACAAATTTCTCTAATGCTTCGACTACATATAAACAGCTTTAGGGAATAATCATGATACCATATCAGCCTGAACTTTAAACATTGTAACAGATCGTATATTTGCTAATGGGCCACCATTTATTTCAGGGATATGAATAATATAATAAGCCACCTACACAGTTTTAATGACAAATATAAAACAAAACCTCTACAGAACGAAATGATAAAAACAAGAGGACATTTGGAATGTCGCCAAACGATGTCGTCAGTCTTAATAAATGTCTTGAATAGAGATTGTTTTTGAAGTTGTGCAGTTTTTGTATATTGTTCGACAACAAATTGACTGTCCGTATAAAACGTTTTCTTTGTGATAACGTCCTCAATAAATAATTATATTTGTTGTTTAAGATTAACCCATTACTATCTCGAAGAAATGTCATTGATGCCCTATTTTTATACAATCTGAGTAGAAATAAAATTGATTGCCCGAAATTATGAAGTCTAATAAGGTTCCATGCCCCTTCCAGATATCCTCGCTATAACATTACACCATTATGTCCACCTCTGCGAAGGACGGTTCTAGGTGCAAACTCCCCAATCCCAATCAATTTTGAACAGCTACAATGACCTAATAGATATTCACCAAGATAGTGCTGGTAAATTTCATAAAACAATTGTTACCTATTTCTCACAAAACTGAGACTCATAATGTACCTAGTTCTAATATACATTGCTGTGCTAGACAAAAAGTGAATAAAGTAGGTGGAGACTGTTGTTGGAGACGGTTGGTGGAGACGGTTGGTGGTAAAAGCCTCCTCCAACCGTTTCCATGAATATTTTTCTTTGCGATTCTTCACCATTTTCTTCCTGCTACCACCACGATATCGTCACTCCACCTTTCATGCGGTCTTCCTAAGACGTTTTTATTTACTAGACACAAATTTGTTACGATGTTTGACCATCTCTCGTCAGTTACTCGGTGGACATATCCATATCCCATCTCCTCCTTAAACTAAGCACTTTATTAGCTACTTCCGTTGCCTTAGTCTGTTTTCTAATTGCGGTATTATTTATTTAGTCTTTTATCTTGAGTCCCATGTAGCTCCTTTCAGCTCTTCGGCATTTTTTTCTTCAAGACAGTGTTTTGTTACAACATGCACGCACGTATTATATGTATTTTATATTCCTGTCTATTCTTGTCACGGTCTTCTTTACTTCGTTCAGTTTTTAGCATCTACAGCGTTCCGCTTATATGCTAGCTCTCATATTTCATGTGAGGTTTGTTACCATGATATTCCAGGCATTGGCCTCTATGGCCGTTAATTTCAGTAGTCAACAGAACACCAGTGTATGGCTGTAAACATTATTGGGTTGACATCATGAACATAGAGCGTCCCTTTACCCATTTACAGGGCCAAAATCCAAAAAGCTGTAAAGTAGCTGTAGGTACACAGTAATCAAATACTACTCGAAAATGGGCTTGCTTAACTGAGGCGGTATAACAACTAGGTATATATGAATATCTCATAGAATATCGGCGTTAAGTAGCAAACATTGTGTTGCAGCTGTGTTTCAGAGAGTGAAGAATACCGAAAACCCAGTCTTTGCCCTTTTCCCCTGCTCCTTCTCCATCCCCCTTCAACTCATATGTCAGTATCGCTAAAAAAACAAGAACAACTACAGGTAGCTACTGAAAATGTTCTTAACATAAAAATCCTATTATAGTTTACCCGACCAGAAAATCAATCCCAAGACCTCAAGCTCGACAACTGCGCTTGTCACCTCCCGACCTTTGAATATTGCAATATCAATAACTATGCCATACCAATTCATAATAGGAGCCCTCGTATTTTAAAACCGCCTATTCACGTCAGAAAATAAATAAAATCTTTCACTGATTAAGTGGATTTTGATAAACACTTAAATTAATTAGTTAGTTGAAGATTATTTTTGAAGTGTTAGATAAAACTGCGCTGGTTTGGTATTCAGAGCTGCTTATTTAGGAGTGCTATCTTCTAATATACATAATAATGGTGAGTATAGTTTTATATCGTGTAAGTACACATATGTGTGTTTTATGATTTTTTGTGAAGTTTACATTTGTAGGTATGCAGTTTTTTGTATTTTTCGTATAAGTCTGTTATTGGTATACACTTTTGTTTGAGTAAGTAATTTATTATGTTCCTTTATAAAGTTCTTTTGTAGCACCACTCCATCTCCTCCCGTGGAGGTCGTAAAAGGCGACTAAGGAAATCGAAACCAGAGGGATGGGCAGCAGCGACCCTTCTGTGATACAGTAGCCATACTGCGCTCACCAACCCGCCTGCCAAGCGTGGTGAGTATTGGCAAATAACCCCCAAAATGATGACACAGTCGTGGAATCTATGGGGGAGGCCTTGGTTCAGCAGTGGACGTATAAATGGCCGATATGAAATATGAATACCTGTTCGAACCGTGTTACCATATTTCCGAGATATGTCTGAAATAACAGTTTCACGCATGACAGCTATCATTTGGAGTCTTGCGTGAGATAATATCGTGTTTGGCCGTGCTAAATCTTCTGGTGGTTAGAGTTTCTGCTGAGTTATTGTCGCTATAAAAATTGATTGTTTCATGAAGGCGAGCTGAATTGTAAGCAGCTTAGTCCTGGGGCAACTGCAGCGCTTTAAACCTTAAAAGCCGACATAAAGATACACTACATAAAGTGCAGCACGATCGTAAGGCGGGGCAGATTTATTCGTTTTACTTGTTAATAACTACAGACATTCGGAAAGAGGCTTATTTATAATACTGATTTTAGAGTTCTGTACGAGCGAAGGAAAAAACGGCGGTACCCTTATAGGATCACTTGTGTGTCTGTCTGTCTGTCCGTCTACCACAGCCAATTTGCTTCGAATCTACTGGACCAATTAAGTTGAAAATTGGCACACATATGGATATCTGCGACCCAAACACTTATGTGTAACATAAATACTTTTTGGGGGCAATATAGAAAATTAAAGAGTAATGTTTTCCAAACTGTACCGTGTAACATATGACATGGAACGGCTTATTGTGGGGGTCTCAAATATATTTATTTTATAGTTTTGAAATCAACATATTTCAAGATATTTAAGAAAATACATGAAAATTGACCATGCCTCTACCTTATGTCCTATCTCCAAAACTACCGAGCCTAAAATAAAATAAAAGTAATAGCTCTTTACCTTTAAATTACAGGAAAACCTATTGGAAGTCTATGGTCTTAAAATAACATGATACATCATTCAATATTCTCCACTAGAGGTTGACCGCTTTACAGTTATCCCCTCCGAGATATGCTTAAAGGCGTGACACCAATGGGTGGCTCTAGATGGAGATTATTCAAGTTCCCGGGAGATGCACACTCCGGTGGTTTTAGCCGGTTGGAGTCCGGCATATCCCTCCACCCTTACCCGGGCGGAGGAGGTACATGTAGTATCCACCGAATCGATAAAAAAAAGTAGGGATAGGACGCCAAGCTGCTTATCCCGCCTATGTACGGTGCGTCTAGCGCAGCGGCTAAATAATTTGTGCCCATTTGGTTTTGTGCACTACGTGTTGCGGGTTTTTCTGGGTTCCGGAAGTTGTTCTGAGTTCCGGAAGTTGTTCCGGGTTCCAGAAGTTGTTTCAGGTTCCGGAAATCGTTCCAAGTTCCAGTGTTTGTTTGAGCATGTGAGATTTAGTTCTGGAAATTGAACTCACGACACCGAAGATATTTTTTTATTTTTTTTTTATTCTTGACCAGTGGAAATTCTACATGGAACTTCCTTCACCCCGGGGAAGGGCGATGGGGTATGCCGGACTCCTACCGGCTAAAACCACTGGAGCGGTCATCTTCGGCACCGAAGGGGGGGCTCCAGGTCCTCGTAAGATCACACTAGAGACCGACGATATCCTAGTGTCGGGCAACGTTTATTTTATTAAAATACAAATCTATGCTATCGTATTTGATTTCATTCGAGAACTACTAGTAATCGTGTTCGTTATATCGTTTTTCCATCTCGATCATAAAGATTTTATTTCTTGAAGTTGTTAAATAATAGCCGTCGGTATTCAAATGTTATACCAGAAAAGCTGCTCATAAAATTGACCTAGAGAAAGGATTGAATTACTGGTAAATAAGTACTTAGTATCGTTATCACAAAATCTTGTTAAAAATAACTATACAAAATAAGTAATGTAATAAATAAATAATGTCTCAGGTTTTAGACAGAAAGAAAGAAATGTTTTATCTTGGACTCGTACAAAACTTCTTATTAACATAATAAAATATATATGACTACAGTAGAGCTGTACGAAGCCAAAAAAGGTCCCTATCTCAGCATATGCTGCAACAATTTCTGCTGCAACGCTGGTTTTCTGATAGGGCCTATATGTTGATGCCACGGGCAGTTACTACGTCATATTTACATGTGTAAACTTAACATAGTCATTGAGAAATAAACAGAATATTGGAGGAATTACAAAGGACTTCGGCCAAAATAGGGCGCAAAAATTAATCTATATGAAACAAAAAAATTATATTTTTGTATATTTACTGTAATTTGTAAATAGCTCAAAGTGGCGGGATAGTGGAGATCACAAAAAAGGACGCAACAAAGTAAATTGATCAAAACTGTATTGTCATTTGAGTGAGTTGCCATATGCAAAATATTATGATATTCTTCTACCAATAAATAACGACGACGACTGTCACAACTTGACTCGACTTTAAATTAACATTATGATCTATCTCAGTTTATAAAGCACCGTTTTGTAAGACACTTTCGCAAGTATTTGTATATTATATAAATATTATGTATTTGGCTAAAAGACTAAATGCCGAATTAAATCAAACGTCACGTCAAAATAGTTGTTATTATGAATATGAAGATTATTAAATATACTTTTGAAATAGCATGTTTAGTTTTAAAATGTGTAATTTATTTTATTCTCAGCTTTTACAGCATTATCTACCCTCGTTGTCTTGCAAAATGTAGTACCATATAACCTCAAAATCTGTATCTTAACACTCAAATATCTCTGAATTTGCACAATGATTTTTATGCATATTTAAAGTTACTACGCAAATGATTACATTATTTGCGTATTACATATCGAAGTATTTATACAAAAAGCCACCAAGTTGGTCCGAGTACATGACCAGAGCACTGATAAAATTGCATTGGAGATGTGTGAAACAGGGAGACGTTATATCACCGAAATTGTTCACTGCAACTGCAATGGAGAATGCCGTCGAGCTACTGAAGCGGAAATGATTAAGAATTAACATCAATGCCGAGTATATCACTCACCTTCGATTTGCCGACGAATTGCAGAATCGCTGCAAGAGCGTAATACAACGCTCGATAATCTTAACAAAGATTCCCAACAGGTGGATTTTTAAATGAACAGGGGCGTGAAAGTAATGTCAATCGCCCATGTCGGGCCCATCCTAGTATCCATTGGGAACTCAGTTCTCGAAGTGGTTGACGAGTCTACCATTCAGGTAGGTAGGTCCAACTTCGAAAAAGAGGCCAATCGTGGAATCCGACTCAGCTTGGCAGCGTGCAGAAAACTTCGAACGTCTTTTTGACAACAATACTGCAGTGCGTCGAGGTGACAGTCTTGAACCAGTATGTGTTACCAGCGATGATATATGGCGCGGAGACGTGGTCACTCACTATCGGCCTGGTAAGAAAGCTTAAGGTCACTCAGCGAGCTATGGAGAGAGCTATGTTTGGTATTTCTCTACAAGGTTGAATCAGAAATGAGGACATCCGTATAAGAACTAAAGTTGCCAACATAGCTGAAAGGCTTAAGCTAAGCGTAAGTAGCGATGAGCGGGGCACACGGCTCTTAGAATTGATGGCCGTTGGGGCAGCAAAAGAGTTCCCGAGTGAAGACCGCACAATGGAAAACGCAGCGTGGGACGGCCTCCAACGAGACGGACGGACGATCTGGTGAAGATCGCTGGGAGTCTTTGGATGCAGGCGGCATGTAACCAGTCGTTGTGGAAATCTGTAGGAGAGCCCTTTGTTCAGCAATAGACATTCTTTGACAGATATGATAATGACGATGATACGCGATTTAATCTGTTTAAAAGTGTTTGATAGAAAATGATCATTTCGGCCGAATAAAGCCCACTGCTGGACAGGGGGAGCCCAAAGATCACCACAACAACCGATATGGGTCTGTAGTATGCTCAGTGAGGGGGTCTTGCCATAATCGCCATGCTTGGCAGGCGGGTTATAGCTGATAGAAAATAACATCACTAAAATTTCAATTAACGGTACTTATTATTTAATCGTATACTCTGAAGCACGGAGGGGTTATGATGTGTAAAGAATTGTCATTTATCGAAACCACGATCGCAATCTCGCATTTAATTTCGATTAATCTCGCAGCCCTTCTTCTTCTGCATACTTTTTTTGCGGCAGTTAATAACTTCTTTGCCTTTCAGAATTTTTATTTTTTTGTTACTTTCCATATTCGATAAGATCAACTTTTCCGAACCGTGCACCTTAACTTTTGAGTTTTCTTAAGTGCCTTTTAGGGCCTATATGAAGTAAAAACTTTGTAATGTAGGCCGACCTTATTCCACTCCTCAACCGTCATATATCGCATCAGTCAACAGAAGTTTCTTTACAGGTCGATGACCTATTAAGCCTTCCTCTGCCAGTTTCCTCAGAACAGGTCTTTTGGAAACTAGTTTGATGGACTTCTGTACCAACTGCGTTACGTGACCAGCACTTTTCTTTCTGTTTAACTAAAGACTACAGAATAACACTCACCCACTACACACACAGACATACTGATTCACACTCACACAACACATGCAGATTTGAGACTGTTTTCGCTCATAATGTTATTTTCTTTTTTTTCTTTGTCATCTTATTGTTGACATAATATTGTAATCATTTATAAGGGGAAGACACTGGTTCCTGTAACACAGTATAAACTAGTTCAGGATCCAGAGAATTCATGTTAACTGCCACAATTATGTCAATAAAAATATTTGTATTTGTATTTGTTTTGCAAACAGAAGTCCCGGTTTTTTCTTTCTGAACGTGGTGTTGTCACGCATTTTCTGTCCCTGTACCGTTTTCTTTTAGAGTGGCTGATTTTGGCCCAAGTTTTATTATGTTTTATTACTGCAGTTTTAAAAACTCTGATAATATCTGCTATATTCCTTTGGGAATGATTTGTGAGCTGGAGAAGAGTTCTGATCTCCAATTTTGTTCTTGGAGCCAAGCCAACCTCACCCTCGACCCATACTGTAACAAAGAAATAAAAAATCACAATGTTAACATTATTAATAAATTTAAATAACAATAATATTATAATACTCACATTATAACCGCATCATAAAAATATTAAAAAAAACACTTTTTACACGACAACACGAATTACTCATGCCGAGTACACTGCGGCTGTCCTGTTATTAAAATATTTTTAAATAAAAAGAATATCCCAATACTGTCCGCATCCATTTGAAATCTCGGGTACTATAACAAGATGAATGCAAAAAGTACATTCCTGATACGCCAATGCATTTAAAACTACAGCCACGTGCATCTGAACTAACAAATTTATAAAATATGTGACTGTCCCTAATAATTTGGCAATCCACTGTACTATCAATAAAAGTGACAAGCTCATATTAGTGCAGTTTTTTTACCAACATTTTATTACCAATTACCAACATTTACAAAACTGCCTTGAATTCCACCAGCCCTGTTTTCATCTGCTGTATTATAGTAGCAAGACAAGAACATTAACAATGACAAATGATGTGGGCAGAAAGGCGGCGGGCGTCCCATACAACTGGACTATTAGGACACAGGGGACAATGCGGAAGCGTTCAGTCATGTTGGATAGATGTCGGGAAAGTTAAGTGATTTTTTATTCTTTTTATATACGTAACAGCATTCAGCGATGCGCGCACTAATACGGACGTGTTTCCATAGTATAAGTATTAAGTACATGTATTGCGCGGCTATAGGCATTGCCGTGTTTCTCCAACTTATAGACAATGAGCAGCTAGCATTCATACAGCATTCCATCAACACCATGGACGAAGCCAGCATTTTGCCAAATGCTGTTATTTCAAATCCTTTGAAAGGTTAACCAGATGCCGTGACGCAGGAGTAATAAAACCGACAAGAGTGTTGTTGAAAGTGACTGATCCGGATGACGTGCAGTGGGCAGCTTTTGTGGTGACGGAACTGCATAGGCCCGTCGCATTCAACCTCGTTGATGTCACCTGGCTGATGAAGGACAGCCATATTTCTGAAAGCAAGCCTGGCTGAAGTGCAGTCCAAGTTGGAAGCGTCAGATAACACCATAGTTGACCTCAGATGACCACGCGTCGGGGAGCGCAAAATGCTTCCATCAGCAGTTTTGTGTCGGCGAAGCTAGTTGCGTCACTGACTGTCGATTTAGCTAATAAAAGCAATTCTTCTTCTTCTTCTTCTCTTAGTTAGATTATGGCTTCTGTAGAGTATCTTCCACAATTTTGCCAATGTCAAGTATAAGGCGACGTTGTACGGTGTTTAGATTAATTATTTTTTACATATTCAATAAAATATATCACAAAAATGAAAATATTCTAAAAAAGTGACGGCAACGTCGTACGGTTCTTAAAAGCAATTCGACACTAATAGAAGTACAACATGACGTCAATTGTCAAAACAATACTTTGACGAGTAACATCATGGCGAGTTATCTCCTATTTCGCTCTGTTTAACGACTGATTTCATCCTGGGATTCTCGAGTGTAAACTTGCGCGCAATAAACACACCCTCAACATTTTTTAATAACGCGCCAAATGAGGTTTACTTAAAACAACAAACAGAATATGTGACGTAGAGTCTGTCTAATGAATAATTACGCTTCAAAAGAGCGGCAATAAAAAAAATCTTCCGCTGTCAACACCAAATTCACAGAAAGTCGACTTGATACTTTTAATTTACAGATTTTCTGAAAATTGGAGCTGTGAAGAAATCTTACTGTTATAAAATTGTAAAAATGTTATTCCTGCTCATTAAAGATACTCTTAATTTGGAAACAGTAATATATTGAAAAAAGGAATGCGCGGCCGAATACCGTTACCACAAAGTAACATTTCTAAATGTTGCCATATTAATACTTTAAAAAATACCAGACAACTCTAGTCATTAGATAGACCGTGCGCCATTGTGTAACGGGCTCGAATTGCCATCTGTATATTTTCAGCTCTCACAATATCTACTTACTAAGATTTCTTGGTTTTCTTAGTAATACTGAGACTTGTTTTTCAGACTTTTTAGGAAAGGTAAATTGATGGAATCTGAAACAGAAAATATTGAGAGGAAAACGTTTACGAAAATGTGTAAGCTTAGCGAGAGTAATTTTTTGCCTGTGGTGCGTGTTCTATATCGAGAGACCTCAAAAGAAGTTGTTTTTGCTGAAGTTGTGTGTTCAGATGTTTTTGGGTTCCAAGACGAAGCGAAACACGTTTACAATAATCTTAGTAACTGTTGAATGAACAGCAAACATGCCCATGATACATAAGGTCTTATTTTAATAATCCACGATATTTTACAGGGTGCCTTAGTAAATGCTAAAGATGACGTACCTATCACAAAAAAAAGATTCGGTTGTATAAATTTGTTTCTTTCGTTTGTGCGACACCAACGCCTGCACAGCCGCGGCCACCTATTGGTCAAACGAATCACGTTGCCGACTACCTAAATCAGTCAGCCGGCCGCGTCCGCCGTTTTCTTAAGACGCATGTGGATATTTTTACAACCAAGAGAACCGTTAAGAAATAATATAATTATATAATTTATAAAAAAAATGTGATACCTACGTTATCTTCAGCATTCACTCAGGGGCCATGCGAAATGTCGTGGACTATTAAAGTAAGACCTTGTATATTTATTAGCTATATATCGTGTTCTTGTCTGTCACTGCTTTGTAACGTATATATAATTTATACTCTGTCTTGTCTGCTGTCTCGTTGATCTCGCGTAACGTTGTACATTAATATAATTAATCATTAAATAATCCTTTTGCAAAGTCTTGTGTACATTTTATTCCATCAGTAACTCACCACACACAAGATTTTCCCCCTATAAAGCCACCACTACAAGTGACGTAGCAACACTGGCGTTAGCTGCTCGGGGCGTCAAGAGATGCAACACCGATTTAACATCGCATGTCTTAAGATTCGGAACTTCCCCGTTATTACGCCTATAGATGCTTCCACCTCCAAGCTACTGGCTGCCAGCCCCTTCTGGTCAGCCAACTAAGGCAAGCCAGATTTAAAAGTCCTGCGGGTAATTGCGAGTGACCGTGACAAGCGCAGCTTAACTTTACAGATCAATTCAACGAATATTCGTATTTGCCAAATATTATGATAAATTTATCATCATCATCATATCGGCCATACAACGTCCACTACTGAACAAAAGCCTCCCCCATAGATTTCCACAACTGTCGTCATCGTTTTGGGGGGATTTTGCCAGTACTCACCACGCTTGGCAGGCGGATTGGTAAGCGCAGTATGGCTAATGCTCCACAGAAGGGACGTTGCTGCCCATCCCTCTAGTTTAGAGTCCCTTTGTCGCCTTTTACGACCTCCACGGGAGGAGATTGGAGTGGTACTATAATCTTAAGGTTCATATGGTGTTTACCACACACGTTATTAAAATTCTTGCGAGGGAGAGCATAGCTGTAGTCATTAGTTGACTAAAATACGTAAAAGGGCTGGCTCGACCACAACGACCGGTATGGGTTTGTGTTGTGTGCCCATTGGGAAGTTTTGCCATAATCGCCCCTCTTGGCAGACGGATTGGCGATCGCAGTTATGTTATAAATGTACTCGAAGGACGCTGCTGCCCACCCTCCGGCTAATCCCATAGTCACCTTTTACGACAGCCACGGGATGGGATGGGTTGGTGCTATTCGTAGCCCGCACCACATGGACTGCGGTTTCCCGTGCCTATAATAAAAAATATATGATGCAATTTTATTATAATTATCTAAAAACCAAAACAAATCTCTTTGTAATCTTTCAGGCATGTACGTACATCTTTAATATCTAAAATATGATACCACAAGACGAGATACGACATTGGAACTCCAATATTTTACTTAATATATTTCTCAAAGACCAACGGCATATCACGTCCTTGCTATAAAACATCCTCAAGAGGAGTTGACTTTCGAGAAGAAAGCATATAAATTAAGGTTGTTGTTGAAGAATAAAACAGTAGATTTACGAGTAAAAAAGGGTTTTGTAGTTATACTTAATTTGGCGTAAAATTGGCAGCTGTGTGCGCACACCGTCACAATAATTAAGTGCATATTTATTTTACTGATTAAAAAGTAATTTACATGAACAGAGCACGGGAGCGATTCCATTGCAGAGAAGTCTGAGACAGGGGGACGTCATTTCTCCGGTTCCGTTGTCCATACTCAAATTGCGCTACTCTCAACTCACCATCGCTCGTGTGCCCAGCTTTCCGTTGAAGTCCCCCATTACAACAGTGACGTGTGTATGGTCCTACTTACGTCCTCATACATACTCTCAACTTAATCATCGGGGTGAGTCAAGGTCGGTGCGTAGACCTATATGACCTTCAACGAATACCTCTTGGATATTCTGAGTATAAGGTACGCTACTCCTGCTCGACACACTTTCAATTAGCACTATGTTGTATGAGGGACCTGCGGACGAGGAACCCGACACCACCTTGAGACAGATGTTCGCCTTCCCGGTAGTAGAATAGTGTGATCTTATGAGGACCTGGAGCCCCCTTCCGGTGCCGAAGATGACCGCTCCAGTGGTTTTAGCCGGTAGGGGTCCGTACCCATACCCCTTCGCTCTTCCCCGGGACGAAGGAAGTTCCATGCAGAATTTCCACTGGACACCAAAAAAAAGGTTGCAGTATTTCAGGGTTATTGTGTCTTCGGAGTTTTGATGTCCCAGCTTAACTTATCTATTTCTTCTTCCAGCTCAACGGTCTTTTACAGCTGGATCGGTTTTATTTTGTATTAGGTAACGTTTAAATCTACAGACTCGGCACGGGCCGGCGCGAACAAGGGACCGGTGGGCGGAGAAGTATTTCCTACTTGAATGGAGTGGTATGGTCGCGGTGATGGCCCTCCGCGACGTCGGTGCGGCGGTTTTCGTCTGCCCTCAGTGTGTGTGCGTTATATGTTACCAGAGCCAGTTTTTGTTCAGGGCGGTAGCAGGATCCCTTCCGGAGATTATTAACACCACCTGCCCCGCCGTTACCATAAAAATCTAATAATAAATAATATTCATTCATTCATTTCGGCCGAATGAAGTCCACTGCTGGACACAGGCCTCCCCTAAAGATCTCCACAACGATCGATATGGGTGTGTTGTGGGCTCATTGGGGGGTTTTGCCATAATCGCCACGCTTGGCGATCGCAGTTGAGTTGTTAATGTACTCGAAGGACGCTGCTGCCCATCCTCCGGCTAATCCCTTAGTCGACTTTTACGACACCCATGGAAGGAAATGGGGTGGCGGTATTCTGAGCCGGCACCATACGGCAAGGCAATAAATAATATACTGCATTAATAATATAATAATTGTATGTGCCAGGGTTTTTTTTATAAGTGGCTTCTCGCAAGCATTTTATGGAAATGTGGCTGTTTAACCGGACAATCTGGCGAAGCCAAAACGCCTCGAGCCAGGATGTGCTAGGATTGACCGTTGCACGTTTATATGTCGTATATGCGTACGAATGGATGCTGCACGTAGGTATATACAATGAATGAAATAAACGCAATATAGTACCGTAAGCTATTTCGATTCAATAATAACATATACTGGTACAAAACGAACAATGAAAATTATCACATTTTCCTCATCGAAGAAATAATTTCCAAAGTTGTAAACAAGGCGTTTTTCCAGAATTTCATATAATATTTTTTTCCTTGTATTGTACTGCTCGGAAAAGTGCCAAGTACGGGAATGTCTCACAATGGGTGTAAGTTTGAATAAGTAACGGTGTAGATCTGAAATTAGATAAAAAAACGTTGGTATTTACAGAAATGTTGGTTTCGAAAAGGTGGTCCAACATTTATAATGTAAAAATTACTGTGTTTTATAACCGACTTCAAAAAGGAGAATTACTCCGAGCTTTGTTTACCGATTTGACCAATATTTTTTTGTTGGCGTGGTGGTTTTTTAACCAGCTTCAATGAACAGGTTTAATTTGACTGCGCTTATCTAGATGATGTCTTAATAGCTTCGATTCCTCCGAGATTAGAAAACCGATTTGAGTCATTCTTATTTTAGTGTTAAACATTCTCGAATTGGTTTCATATAAATATAATTAAGTTTATTTCCAGCTATATTAGCTCTGTCATCCGTGAGTTGTGACTGTCTACTAACTTAGATACGTAGGTACCTCCGGTTGCTCCAGTGGTTTTAGCCGGTAGGAGTCCGGCATACCCCTTCGCCCTTCCCCGGGGTGAAGGATGTTCATGAAGAATTTTCACTGGGCACCAATAAAAAATAAATAAAAAAAAACGTACCTCCGGTTGGCAACTATTTAAACTGATACCTAAATTGGAAAAAGTTCTATTATTTACGTATAGTATTTTATTTACACTAAAAAGAAACAATAAAACTTTCTTTTAATAAAAATACCGACTTACCCTACACGATGTAAAACTTCAAAAAAAATCTTTTTTCTTTTTGTGATTTTAATATTTCCATATCATGTAGGGTTTTTGAAATCGTTATTTTTTTCAATAAGTTTTATGTTTAATAGAGTGATATTCCCTATATTATTATATAATGGTAAACGGTATAGGTAATGAAGTCTTGGCATATGTTATAAAAAACTTGCCATAAGGCTTATTGTCACCTATTACAGGATTTCAAACACGAGAGGTGTGTCAAACATGTGATTAACTATGACTGTATTATTTATTTAAATCAGAATAACTAAAGCCAATTCGGCACACTAAATGAAACATTATTATACCACGTAAATATTGCCAGAAAATATTAACGCTTTCACTCAGTGTTCTCGCAATACGCCCAGCATTTCAACAATATCACCTTTCATATCTCGACAAACAGATCGAGCCCAGGACTGGATTCAGGAAATTTTGCGTGCATTTAGCAGTCGCAGAATTGGTGACATTTTCGCGCAAACAACATCATCATTCATCATTTCAGACGAAAAACCTCCACTGCTGGACAGAAGCCTCCCCTAAAAGATTGCCACAACTACCGGTGTCCGTTTGTGTTGTGTGCTCATTGGGGGGTTATGCCATAATCGCCACGCTTGGCAAATGGATTGGCGATCGCAGATGGGTTATAAATGTACTCGAAGGACGCTGCTACCCATCCTCCGGGTAATCCCATAGTCGCTTTTTACGACACCCACGGGATGAGATGGGGTGGCGATAGTCTTGGCCGGCACCGCAGGGTATAAGTATTCCATGGTATGATTAAATTTGCTATCATTTGGTCAACCACTTGCGACTTTCGTTTCATTTTACTATAGGTAAAAAATAGTGCCATATCTGGACAACTTATTCTATGACAATCTCGTTCCAACGCTCTACGAATAAACTAAATATTTGGAATAAACGCTTATTGTGTATATCTCCTTGACTCTAGACACTGTAATTCACACCATATTTTACATAAAATAATATGTATAAGGCATTATTTCTGAAGTTAAGTTAAAAAATGTATAGTTCGGGTGAAGAGAAGCTTAAATATTTTCTAATTTGAATAATACTGATCGGGGAATCACCAAACCATCACAGAATACCGTGTTGCTGCGTGTCGTACGGTGAGTGACCAATACCGGAAGCCTACCTCCATAAATATGGCAGATATACGACATTGGGGCCTTCAAGAAATGTGTATGTCCGCCCTAAAGGTCAACAATACATCAGCGGCTCCCCTAGTGTTGCGGATGTTTATGGGCGCGGTGATAGTTAAGGCAACCCGCACGCTCGATTGCCTTTCTTAGTTAGTCCTTTGTTTATCCCATAAATTACGCGTGTGGTGCCGGCTCAGAATGCCACCACCCCATCTCCTCCCATGGGTGTCGTAAAAGTCGACTAAGGGATTAACCGGAGGATGGGCAGCAGCATCCTTCGAGTACATTAACAACCCAACTGCGATCGCCAACCCGCCTGCCAAGCGTGGCGATTATGGCAAAACCCCCCAATTAGCCCACAACACATCCATATCGGTGGTTGTGGTGATCTTTGGGGGAGGCCTGTGTCCAGCAGTGGACTTCATTGGGCCGAAATGATGAAAAAAAAAAAGATGAATTGCCTATATTGATAAGATAGCTGCCCTACGACTTGTGTACTTATTTACGCAGGAATTAACGTTTGAAATCAACAGTCAAAGTCAAAACTCAAAGATGTCTTACAGGCCGTTATCAATGTTCTGAATTTAAATATTTGCACGGTGCCAAGTATTTGGTCCTACAGAAGAAATTTAGTTTTCAAATATTTGAAAGTATTACATCTATAATTGACGTGGCATTAATTAATGATGATGATGATGAAAAGAAAAACAATAGAGTCATTTGGTGCCGGCAAAGAATAGCCCCATCTCATCCCGTGGATGTGCGCAAAAGGAGACAATGGGATTAGCCGGAGGATGGCCAGCAGCGTCCTTCGAGTACATTTACAACTCAACTGCGATCGCCAACCCGCCTGCCAAGCGTGGCGATTATGGCAAAACCCCCCACATACCCACACAACGCTACCAGTGCAGAGGTGGTGGCGATCTTTATGGGTGAATTATGTCCAGCAGTGGTCTTTTTTTGGATGAAATTGATAATAATAAACACTAATTATTATTATTTTTATGTCTCTCTATTCACGAGTCTCTTCTGCAATGAGGTAACAGGTTTCCTCACGACTCGGGGGTCGCGGGCGCGTGGTTTGGGGATTCTGCGTGCTCACACTGAGTGACCCCGGGAAGATGGTGATGCGCACGTGGTCACATGCCGCCGTGTGCGCAGCAAAGCGAGGCTTAGGGGGATCCTTTACAATCCTCCCCGAGAAGTGCCTGGGGGGTGACCGCTTTACAGTCATCCCCTCCGTGATGTGCCAAAGTGCATGGCACCAATGGGCGGCTCTAGTGTGATCTGACCTGGAGCCAGCTCCCCTTCAGTGCCGAAGATGACCGCTCTAGTGGATTTAGCCGGTAGGAGGCTGGCATGCCCCTTAGCCCTTCCCCGGGGCGTAGGATGTTTATGAAGAATTTCCACTGGCCACCAACAAAAAATAAATAAAAAAAGGAGTCCGGCATGCCCTTTTACTCTTCCCCGGGGCGAAGGAAGTTCCATGTAGAATTTCCACAAGGATTCCTCACGATGTTTTCCTTCACCGTTAACGCAATAAAATCAAATTCTGACCCGCACGTGAAAGTGAAAACTCTGATGTGAGCCAGAATCGAACTCAGACCCTCCTGCATGGAAGGCAAGCGTTCAACCACAATATTGTCACTGCTTTTTAAGGTTTTTGGAAGCTGGTCTAATCTGCCCTCCGGGATTATGTTTGTCCCATGCTGAGATAACGACTACCCCAGATGTGATTTATTATTATTATAAAAGAAAGATACATTTAAAATACGTATAATTATACTTTAATTTTTATCTTAGCTTCATCAACTACTAATTTTATTTTGTTACGAGAAAGTATACCTAATCACATCAGACAGGCAAGTTTCACTGGGGAGTTAGTTGGGGCTTTTATCTCCGCACTTAGAATTTTGGAAGCGGGTCAAGGGCGGCCCAATTTGTGTATTTATTTTTCTTTTTAATGTACGATGCGACACTCCGAACAAGGATTTCTCTTGTAAGGTGGGTAACGTTTATATATATATATATATATAAATCCCACATGCACAAACTCCCAGACCTGGAACCACTACCTCCAGATCATACAAATAAACTGTTACCCGTACCGCAGAATGCTAATTGCTTAGCTAACTGACCCATAATTTCAGCCAACGGACGTCCACTACTGAACAAATCCTTTCCCATAGATTAACACAATTGTGTCATCATTTTGGGGGGAATTTGCAAATACTCACCATGTTTGGCAAACGGGTTGGTGAGCGCAGCACAGAAGGGACGCTGCTGCCTATCCCTCTAGTTGAGTCCCTTAGGGTGAGATTCAGAGACATGAAGGTAAGACGGGCGAAAAACGATCTAAGCCAAGTAGTGGCTAAGCGCATCTTCAAAATTCGCATTCAGAGACACAGTCCCTCTCAAACTTACGTCGGTCTTGACTAAGTTTGAACTCTATTCTCTATGTATCAAAACTGGTAGTCAGGCATAAATAAAAAATAAAAGGGATAGCAATATACAAAATGCCATTGGAGTGGGCGAAACAAAATATATGACACATGAACCTACATAATTATCTTTCTAAGCCGCACGAATACATATACATTTTACGAGTAAAAATTACTATTTGAAGCTACCACCGAAATACCTGTGAAATGGTCTGCGTCAAGCCTTAAATAAAAATAAATTTGGGGATGTGGACTGAAAAAACAAGGTCATATAATAATCAGATAAGTTTATTATTCTATACATAATTATTCTTACATGCTGTATTACTGCGAGTAAGGACGATATTTTGTTAAATAGTTGAATATATTGTACTAATGTAGGCTCCATAGTACAAAGCTAATTAGAATTATGACAATCAAAGTAAACAACTTCTCATATATCCATAACTCCTAGTTCCTGTTGCAAGCACACCTTTGCCGACTTAGATTCGCCCAAAGTAGTTGATTTTCACTACTTGGCTTAGCTTAGTTTACGCTAAGCTTAGGTCGTGTTCCGACAATTATGAATACAATTATGAGCGTAAGCAGTGCATTTTGACAGATGGAAGTCGTGTTCCGATCGTCTGTTAATACAAATATGAGCGTAAGTAGTGCATTTTGACAGATGGATGCGTAAGTTCACGCTTAGACTCGTTTCTAAATCTTCATCGTCATCTCTCCCTTAGTCGAAATGGAGTGGTGCTATATTCTTAATCTGGACACCCTGCCAATCGTCGTTCTTAATGTTAAGGTTCACAGCAACTACATAATTGTTTATTTCAATACACATTTTACTTTAAATCAGTATTCATAATTACTATGTTGTTACCGTTGAGTCTCCATCCGGCTCGCCTGATAAAGTGAACTCTACTTGAATTCTGGTCCATTATCATCGTTTTATCTATTCTTAAGTGTACGCACGAGTTCATATTGGTGCTGTCTTTTAATATGTCGATGTTATTGTGTGTTTTATTTTTACGATCTGAATAAAAGATTTTACTCTCAGATAATGTTAAGAGCAAACACTAGAACAGCTACCCGTTAATAATAAATTAGAAACGTGTTCGCACTGCGAACGGCTTCAGTTAACGTCACATTTTGCTATGAACTATGGGCACAACGTGGGCCTTTGCATTTCTAGTACTGAATGTTATCAGACCTTTTTGGAGTTGACTCCTTAAAAAACGATTTGAGTTATAAGGCCCGGTACGAAAATTTTATGAGGAGTAAAATCAAGTGTAAGACTCCGAAAGTTGAGGCGTTACGTAGAAAGAGACAAACATATATATCTGTAGGATTGAACGTGCAAAAGAATGTGATGGAATATATTACACAGCGTATCTTATTCTCGGGGCCTCCTCTCTGTGCGATGCTTCGTAGTCTCACTGTATAGTTCACTACCTCTGGTCTGAGAGTCTGGTGTGCGTATGTTTGTACGTGTGTGTTGGGTGCCTGCGTATAACGAAGTTCTGCCGCAAACTGCCAAGCTGCTGCCGAGTACAGAGTATGCATACTGTATAATAAATACATATAGTAGCATTTATTGTATCTATACAACGTACATAAACAGCAACCTAACCATCAACTTTTAATGTTTTGATTTAAAAGTTTTCTTGTACTTCTATGTTATACGAGTATTTTTATGTACTTAAACAAATCATATTATTATTTTGTAACATACTTTATGTAAATTATTGAAGTAATATAAATAATCCGAATGATTACAGATTTATGCTTGTTTCTCTTATCATGTTAGAAGATGCGTTCATTTACCCTCTTTTTCTATTCGATATATATCATAATTATCGTTCGTAAGGAGTAAACTCCAGTCGTGTGTCGAAGCTGACATAAACACACTTTTTTATGCTCTTTTTCATTTCACCCAGTGCAGATATATCATGTACTTCCTCCAGCTGGGGCAGGGTGGAGGAGCATGTCAGAATCCTTTTTATTTTATTTTTTATTGGGCCCTGTGGCAATTCTACATCAACTTCTTTCTTCGAGCAGGATCGGCCTTCTCCCGATCCCGCTCTGTGGTCTCCTTTTGGAGCATGACGCTCTCACAGAAGGAGACCATTCTACACTGCATTCCAGTTTTCGTGCTCTGCCAACATAGCCGACACTACTGCTAGAGAGAGATCTGTCCCGATCCGATCGACCAGGATCCGCCGCTCGGCGGCCCACATACCACGCTGTGCGGTGTCCTAGTCGCTATCAGAATGGTGGCATTGTGCCGTGGTCTCCCGTCATATCCTGTGCTTGTACGCTCCGAAACAACTATGCCCGGTGAACACCAGCATCCGGTGGTAGTCGACGCGCTCGCTCCTTCTGAGCCAGGCTCCAAAGAGTGGCAGGATGGCCTCAACCACGCGCTTGGTCGCAAACTGCGTCCGCAGGAGGTGACGCCACTTTCCAAGTGCACGCCGCCAAGCTAGCCGTCCATCTCAGCCTGTCCAATGCCCCTGGAGACACGGAGGGAGCGTGTCTGGTCGTAGACCCACGCATCCATCTCCGCCAGGACAGTTGCCCAATTTTTGCGCAATATTTGAACTGAGCATCTCAATGCTTTGGAGGGCACGTAAAATTGTCGGTGCCAACTGCTGTCATAAAATGGCTGTCATTAAGTCAAAATATATAAAATTTATTAATGGAAGCCCGGAGATTTACGAACTCACTTCTGAAACACAAGACTGTGTGGGTTCAATAACATGGCACGTACCACTGCGATTTTTTCAATATCATATGTATTTTCTTATTTAATGTAGTTGAGTTGAGTTCTAAGGTGATGAAAAATATCATGTACCTTGAATCACCAACACGCTGTAAGCAAGCGTGGTGATCAGTACTCGTTTCTTCACTGTATGAGAAGAGGTCTTTACCATGTAGTGGAACCGTCAGGGGCTGATAGTAGTTGGTTTTGTCTCTCTTTTCACGGGCTACTCCTCTGCAAGGTGGAACCTGGTTTTTTGATAGGCTTAGACATGAGTCCAACGCGCAGAGGCCCTTTAGAGAATTTTAATCTAAAATGTTAATACAATACTATACATTACTTTTTATTGTACACCAAAAATAACAAAAATTAGATCCAATGTAGAAAAAGACATGTACAAAGGGCGGTCTTATCGCACACGGCAATTTCTGCCAGATAACCTTGGGATGGACAGATTTGTAAGCGATAAAGAAAAGGGTAGTTCGCGGTGTAACAATAATGTTAAGTTTATACATAACATGGTACATATATAATAAAAAATATTATTACAAAAAATAAATAACATTATTATAATAGATAAATATACAAATATTATAAAAAATACAAGAAGTAAAGAAGAAACTATAGTGATAAATAATGTTCCTTGACTAGTCTTTTAAATACTGCTAGGTATTTAAGTTGTCGTTGGTTGAGAAATTAATAAAGTTGTTTTAATCAATTTGGGTAAAATCTATTTCAAATGAAATTTTCGCAAATTAATTGCAGTTTATCTCCTCGCCACATTTATTTTCACTTATTATTCGTTTCTGTACTCATGTTTGCATTTTTTAATCACACACCAAGTAATTGTCAGACGTCAAGACGAACGAATTGTAGGATTTTAGTACAATGTTCTGCATTACTCTAGATATAATCCCTGAGCCACATATTACGCACCCCTTTTCTTTACCATCATCACCCTGTCCAACTAAAATTCCTGAGTAATTTTTGACACTGATTCTTCTTTCAAATCAGAATAAAAGATTTTATTCTCAGATTACGTTATGAGAAAATACCAGAAATAACAAAAAAATCAAAACATGTTCACATTATGAACGGCTTCGGTAAGTGTGAAGTGTAACTTACATGTACTTTGCTCAACTTCGGTATTTATTTATGTACACATAGAAATATTTAAAGTATAATTACATAGGAAAGAAAAGTACAAAGGCACTGCTTATTTCTTTAAGAAATCTCTTCCAGCAGAAAAGAGAATTCGATGACAAGAAATGTAGACATGGTGTGTAGAGAATATACGATACATATAAATATACACACATACATAAAGAGTACTATACCTACATACTATACATAGTATATACATCTACTTAGACATAAATATTAATACATATATAAACAATTAAGTGGAAAGAGAGAGATCATCATCATCATCATCATTTCGGCCGAATGAAGTCCACTGCTGAACACAGGCCTCCACCAAACATCACCACAACGACCGATATGAGTGTGTTGTGGCCTCATTGGGGGTTTTGCCATAATCGCCACGCTTGGCAGACGGGTTGGCGATCGCAGTTGAGTTGTTAATGTACTCGAAGGACGCTGCTGCCCATCCTCCGGCTAATCCCTTAGTCGACTTTTACGACACCCACGGGAGGAGATGGGGTGGTGGTATTCTGAGCCGGCACCACGCGGCAAAGAGAGATAGTGCTCTTTAACTAGTTTTTGTTATAGTACTAATGTTTGATTTTATATAATCAATAGCGGTATTAAGTTGCAACATTTTGTTGCAGCATTTTTTGTGGTGAGTGACAAGCACCGATAATCGTAGGTAGGAAATGCATCAGCTATCGTATTGTAATCCATGGGTAGGGGTAATTACTTACCATCAGAGGAATCGTATTCTTGTTTTCCCTCTCAAATATATAAAAAACTAGCTGGGATACGCGGTTTCACCCGCATTCAATTTAAAATAAATTTAGAGTACTTCGACATAGACACTTGACATAGAATATATATATTGGATGTCAAGGGTTTTATTTTTTTTGCGCGGAACCCTAATTATTTTTCTAAAATAAGAGTACCCTATGTTATTCCTTATAACATCAGCTATCTGTCAGTGAAAGTCCCGTCAAAATCAGTCCAGCCGTTTCGGAGATTACCCGGAACAAACAGACAAAAAAATATGTTTTTTTGTTATATATACCGTATATACTTTCATATGCATTTAGTAAAAAGCTGTTATTTTGACATTACAAACAGACACTTTTATTTATTTGTATAGATAAGAACAATGTCAAACTAAAAGATGTTTCCGTAAATTGTCTTAAGAAAGCCTCATTAACAGGCAGACAGCGAATGAAATGAGAATTTATTCGCGCTTCTACGAAATTCATTAAGGCGTTACACTGAAGACAAGCTTCAGGCAAACTAAGGGACATAAAGATTCAGCTGTAATTCGCAGACTTCAAATCACTGTATATAAAGGTTGTTGATTCTATCGACAATCTCCCTGATACGTAACGTTAAAGTTTCACTTTTCCTGTATTATGTCGACTATCGATGTAGCTCCTCACTTCAGACCTATGTGTACGTCCATCCCGCTCTGTCGTCATAAGAAAAGCGAGTGAGGAAGGGGTGTTACTCCGCTCCCACACCATTGCGCGCGGCATGTTCGCAAGAATTGACTTAACTTCTTTTTCATCTACACATACACTACAGCCCCCACGCAGCAACTCTCTCCAGTTATCCTCAGATCATGAGTTTATCTACCCTCTACCCTGCCGGCTGCCTATCTGCGCAGAGGAAGCGCATAGCAGCTACACGTGTCGTAGCACTGAAACGCGGCGTAGCAGTTACAGGCGGCGTAGCAGCGACACACGGTGTAGCAGTTACTGGCGGCGTAGCAGTGACGCGCGGCGTGCCAGAGACAGTTGTACAGTGATAATATAGTCGTAAATAAGTGGCAATAGTTCATAAAGACTAAAACTTATTCTAGAAAACATATGCTTTTTTATTTTTTATACAACTTAGTAGCGAAACGAGCAAGTCTTTCGCCTGATGGTAAGCGTGGCCCATAACAATTGTAATCCTACCCAGGACTAGTCCTGCGTGGCACTGCACTGCGCTCGACATCTAAAGACCTTCATCATCATTTAGGCCGAATGAAGTCCACTGCTGGACACAGGCCTCCCGGGAAGACGGTGGCGCGCACGTGGTCACGTGCTGCCGTGTGCGCAGCACAGCGCACGGCAAGACTTGGGGGGATCCTTTACAATCCTCCCCGAGAAGTGCCTGGGGGGCGGGCCATTTTACAGTCGCCTGCCCTCCGCTCCGGAACAACAATGGCACGCATGGCTCCGGGTGTCAAGAGGTTCGGCAGCGGTTTCACCATCATGAGTCTCGAAGACTCGGAGCGGAGTTTCTTCGTTATTACGCCTTTACACACTTCCGCCCCCGAGGATATAGCTCTAGCGGCCCCTCTCTGATTGGGGCCGAAAATCTGATCTGATCTGCCAACCAAGCCAAACCAGAGTTAGGAAACTGTGGGGTCTATTCCAGCCAGCCAATAAAGGTAAACTGGAGACGAGGACCAAACCAATTTTCTGGGGCATTCGGGTACGCAGTGTCGCCCTCACATACAAGTCGCAACAAGCTGCCATGCGTTTGTATACTTCTTAATAGATCTCCTAAAGATATACTTTAGTCATCCTGCGACCACGAATGCTGCAAAGCATTCGAAACGTCAGGAAAAACAAAAATCTGTAATGTACGCGATATAATCCGTTTAAAAGTGTTTTATTATATACTTTTGAATCAAAAGTATTCAAAATAGTGAGGACATAATAATAATAATCAGACCATGAATGACCCACTGCTGGGCTCAGGCCTTTTCTCTAATATAAGAATGGTTAGGCCTTAGTTCAACACGCTGGCCTAGTATGAGTTGGCAGACTACACACCAGTGAGAACATTTTGGAGCCCTACATCAGGTGTGCAGGTTTCCTCACGACTCGAGCGTCGCGGGCGCGCGGATTGGGGAGTCTGCGTGCTCACACCGTGCGACCCCCAGGAAGATGGCGGTGCGCACGTGGTCACGAGCCACCGTGTGCGCAGCACAGTGCAAAGCGAGGCTTCGGAGGATCCTTTACAATCCTCCCCGAGAAGTGCCTGGGGGGTGACCGCCTAACAGTCATCCCCTCCGAGATGTGCCAAAAGGCGTGGCACCAATGGCTCTAGTGTGATCTTACGAGGACCTGGAGCCCCCCTTCGATGCCGAAGATGACCGCTCCAGTGGTTGTAGCCGGTAGGAGACCGGCATACCCCTTCTCCATTCCCCGGAGTGAAGGAAGTTCAATGTAGAATTTCCACTGGACACCAATAAAAAAAACGTTGCCCCACACTAGGATTTCTCCTGTGTCGTGGGTGAGTTTACAGACACAAATTCCACACACAATACACCCAGACCCGAAACAACTACCTGCAGATCATACAAATATTTGTTCCGTGCGGGAATCGAACCCGCGACCGGCGATCGAAGCAGCCGACTGTATCAGCCACTGCACCAACCGTACCGTCACCTTTGCTGGTGCTGCGGTGGCTCTTACAGAAGTATT
Source organism: Diloba caeruleocephala (assembly GCA_947459985.1). Lineage (NCBI taxonomy): Eukaryota > Metazoa > Arthropoda > Insecta > Lepidoptera > Noctuidae > Diloba > Diloba caeruleocephala. The sequence goes on along the minus strand of OX381627.1, from coordinate 3,259,972 downwards.
GTACGTTTAATTTTATTTTATCCTCGGCCAGTAATTTCATACCCCCGCATTTTATTGCCCCGCAACGAAAAATATAAACCAAATATCATCCTGTATATACGTCCTTCTTGCCTTTACGACTGTTGTCAGTCAGACTTGCGGTTTGATGTAGTGCGTTTCATTTATACTTTAGGGAGACATACGACGTCTAATACCAAGGTGATTAATGCGTTAGTCTCACATCAGTCATAGGTAATGCCACGTTCTTAACGCGATAACTTATTAATGTCATCAATATGATGGTTATATATGAAGAATAAATCTGGTAGTGGCCTTATTTGACAGTTATCAGGATTGAAGATATTGAAACATTAGACATTAAATAAAGGTGTTACCTACTGCATTTATGGAAGATAAGCAAAAGGAATATCTTTGTAAATAAGTCATTAGTGTAGTCTGGTACAAATGGATGTTCATCCTTAGCGGAAAAAAACGGACAAGTGCGATTTGATCTCGCTTGGAGAGGGTTCCGTATGATGAATATTCTATCTAACACATGCTATATATTGTTTAATTATGTCTAGTACGGCCAGCGACAGAAGTCGCTGAAATCAAATTTTTTTTCAAATCGCTTGCACCCTCTCGTTTTTCATCATATCCATATTTTTTCTTAATCAAGTCATTATTTCAATATGTTGCTATTATCTGGTTATGAAAATGATCACCAACGTTTCTAAAATAAAGAGAATTAACGACTGGAATGTTTTAATTATTCAGCGACATAAGTCGCTAACGTACTCATAGTTTATCCCAAGAACAATCTTAACATTGTAGTTGAAAAACATGTTCTCCCATACATACCAACTGCAAATTTAAGTTTGTACGCATTATAATAAAAGACTTATCGTGTTATTTAAAGACCATAGACATTTTATAGGTCAATTTTCGTCTACTTTTTTAAATAACTTAAAAACGATACATTTTAAAATTATAAACATAAATACATTTGAGCCCCTCACAACAAGCCGGAAGGGTTTCAATTTCAAATGTTACACGGTACAGTTTGCAAAATTCTTTAATTTTCTATATTGCCCCCAACAGTGTCACTTGCCATATTCAAAATTCATTTATTTACGTTACACGTCCGAGTTTGGGTCGCAGAAATCTGCAGATAGATATATATATATATATATATATATATATATATAAGAAGTGTTATTACTCTGTTAACGATTTGTAGAATGTAGATATATTAGGTATACGTGACTTGCTCCAGTGTGATCTTACGAGGACCCGGAGCCCCCCTTCGGTGCCGAAGATGACCGCTCCAGTGGTTTTAGCCGGTAGGAGTCCGGCATACCCCTTCGCCCTTCCCCGGGGCGAAGGAAGTTCCATGAAGAATTTCCACTGGACACCAATAAAAAAAAGGTACTTTGATGTACCGGAATCTTGGTGCGCACTCTTTAGTAAATTTTCGATAAGAAAATTTGTACTGTGAAAATTTAAATAAAAATTGTATTTCTTGAAAACATTTTAGTTTTTAATAGAATAAAGACTTATCAATGAGTAAAGTAACTATTCACAAATAATTTGAGGTAAAAAAAAAAGTAGAAAAGGAATTTTTCATTACGAGATGCTTAAAAATCTGTGTCAAGGTAGAGATTTTTCGATATTTCGGAAAATTTTGTACTACTGTAGATCCGTAAGATTTTGCTGAACATACATTGTGTTTTTTTTGTAGGTATTGACCCCAGCTCTCTACCCCCTGCAGTATCTCGTGCTATTTACTGGACAACCTGTATATTATAATAAAGACCACAGTAAATCGTAGTAGTAGTCGAAAGTCGTAGTAAATCATGGTTCGAAAATTTTCTCTTGTCAAATTTATTTCGACGCACGACATTTGTTTTGCCGCCAATTTAAAAAATCGAATGGCGTAATTATGAATTCAATGTACACCTACGGCGTCCCAAAGAGTTCTTTATTAGAATTTAAAAAAAAACCACAGGCCACTTTTCTTGCTGGCCAATTCTAAAAACATTCAGTGTAACTCTAGTAATCTTGTTATGAGCACTCGTGACACTTACCACTTGGTTAATAATTTGCACGTGTCGTAATTAATTGTATAAAAAACATTACTTCAACATATTTTTGTTGTGACAGTACTTAAAGCTCCAGGTTTCAAACTAGCCCGCACCTTAGCATGCTCCCAAAATATTAATTAAAAATCAAAGCTAAACTGTCCTATTTTGCTCCAAAGTATATATATTTAACGTAACTGATTCCTGTAAAAGGAGTTGCGATTCACAAAACATCGTCCTAATAAACGTAAGATCACGTTCCAACAAAAACGCCGATCTCCCCGTCTAAAACGAATGAACCATGTTTATCTTAACATTTGCCCCCCTTTTGATAACTTATTCAACATTTGAGACATATCAAAAGAACGACGTCCCCTACGAAAAAGGTTTGCATTTACAACGAAAAATGTTTAGAAACGCTGTATGATGTAAAGCCGGGACCACATTAATGATTCCTGATCAGCGGATATTTTTCACGAATATCATCATTGTCGTCGCCACAAAATGTTGGTAGAATACATAATGGTAATGAAAGAGATGGACCGAAAATCAGCGGTGAGCAGTGTTACGGCTTAGCTACTCACTTTTTAATATGTGGCCAAGACTCACTCCATTTGCCACACCGTACAAACCTATGAAACACTTAAATATTTAACTGGTGGTTAGTCCCTTATTGCAGCCTCGCAGCACCACATCGGACCCTGATGACATTTTGAGCCGCACGTGGATGTATGCACTGCAGTCTCTTGGGGACCGTTTGAGGCGAATGTTCACCAGGTGCTTCCGTCACAGTGTATTCTCGTCCAGCTGGAAGGAAGCTGAATTGTTTCTCATTAAGAAAGAGGCTGGGCTGCGGAGTTTCCCTCTACGTCCAATTTGCCTGCTGGACAAGACTCTGTAGCTATTCAAGAGAATAATTTCCCGAAGACGCACTTAGCACCTGTCACGAGTTGGTCCCGTCCTGGCCGATAGCCAATATTTTAGAATAAAATTTAAGTGTCTGTTTGTTTCAAAATAACAGATTTTTACTAAATTACATTTTGGGGGATAATTGCAAGTACTCAGCACGCTTGGCAGGCGTGTTGGTGAGCGCAGTATGGCTACTGTTCCACAGAAGGGATGCTGCTGCCCATCCCTTTGGCTTAGAGTCCCTTAGTCGCCTTTTACGACATCCATGGGAGGAGATGGAGTGGTACTATATTCTTAATAAATGAAAAGAAAGATTATTCTCTGAAGTAGTAATTCACTGTTCGTATTAGGGCTGATATGATTTTGAAGAAACCAATTTTTCTATCCTTAATACTATTCTTATTACATTATTATTTGATGAATGGAAACAGTGATATAGAACTAGTACGTAGGTTAAGGTTTCTAAATAACAGTACGACCTCGCAATTCAAAAGCTCGATAACGATTAACTTAAAAACTAGCTAGCGCCTTCAAACGTTATCTTTTTCGTTAGCAATCTAATCAACTACTTTTTAAATTATCATAATCAAATAAAACACTGTTAGGTCCATATCGTATCAGTTCAGTCAAATCAAACGCCTTTCATTCAGTAATTTAAGTACAAAACCTAATCAAATTCATGAAATATTATAAACATCGGAGAACGTGACAAATGTTAATGATAATTTTGCGAAAAGTCAAACGCACAAAACACAAATCTACGTAGTCCAAGGCTGCCCCGAATGCGACATTCAAGTTGAGCGGACAGCTTACTGTTCAAATGTGGACCCGACTTTAATAAAATCGCTGTGTTTACAGTTTACCCCACGCATTATATTTGTTTTTTGTGAGAATTTTCTGCTTTTGTTTCAGACGGTAATTTTTGATATCTGAAAGGAGATGTGTACATGTCCATGGAATTGCGAAGCTAAATCATGGAGAAATCGTAAGACAATTTGTCCGTTTTGCGCATTCGTTTGCGTATTAGGAAACTTAAAAAAAAGGTGACACGGCACATATTATGACACAATGCATATACTACATATGTGAGGTTTTACATAAATGAACAAGTCTTACAGGTTTCAATCATAATACAAATTAGGGAAAAACGACCCTCACCGGGTCGTCTGTCCACCTCGTTGGAGGTCATCCCACACTGAGATTTCCAGTGCGCTATCTCCACTCGAGAACCTTTTGTTTTTGTGTTTCGTTTGACTAATTAAGAGAATAAAATAAGAGAATTGTTAAATCCTGATCACTTACAATTGAAGCGTGTTAATAAGACAAATCATTAAACTATGCAAATCTTGTCAATGTTAGGTAATTGTTATTATTTAATAAACGTCTTTGTAAACCGTAGGTACACAAATTACATGCAAGACTTCCCATTCTTAAGTGTTATAACCACACAAAATGTTGAAATGTCTAACTATTCTGAATTCTTGGTCCTTTTTTATATTTCTATTTAGTATAATGTCTGCATATATAGCAACATAGCAATGTTATTTGAAGGCTCGTTTTTGTTAAGATCACTAAATTCTGATATGATTGATTAAAGGTGGGTACTAAAACACATATGCACCAGTTACAATTACTATCAACGTAAACAAAAGTACTTCTTTCACAAGTAATAACTTTAACAGAGCTATACAATGCACACATTTATTTATAAATTAGAGGCGATGCCAAATGTTTTGATTACGCGACCACACGAAACGTGTGTGCCGCCAGAGTGGAGTACTCGGCAGTCGCCTCGGCAGACGCTGGCGCGAGCGACTTATCAGGATTTATATAGTATGTATATTATTCTTGTTTTAACTTACCATTACGTTTTATTTCTGTATATTATTTACATAGGTATTTATTTATATGCTAGCTTCTCGTTTGGTCGTCACTTGGGGTTAACACTGAAAACCAGCGCTGTGATGTAGCTCACGTTACAACACAGCATCATGCTGAGTGGGAACCTCTTTGCCACAGCTACGGCGTGCATTGTTAACGGTCAATGGATCTCAGCCTGGACACAATATACGATCCGATACATTAGTGTAGGTATTTTGTATATACATTATTGTATTATAGTACCTACAGCACTTAATATACAGGTACTTAGATCTGAATATTTTAGGTTTAGCGTATTCAATGCAAGTTGTTTTCTGTGGCAATAAATCAATAAATCAATTTTCTTTCTATCTTTCTTTCTTTCTTAGGTTTTCGCGATTACATACATATTATTATAAAACACTTTTAAACGGATTCTATCATGCAAAGGAATTCTGCAAAGTATTTGAAACGTCAGGAAAATCTAAAATACACGCGATAGAATCCGTTTAAAAGTGTTTTGTATAATATTTATATTTGTTTGTTTTAAAAAACGTTGCCCCACACTAGGATTTCTCTTGTGTCATGGGCGCGTTTACAAACACAAATTCCACACACAATACACCCAGACCCGGAACAACTATCTGCAGATCGTACAAATACCTATCTGTTCCGTGCGGGAATCGAACCCACGACCCGGTGCGCAGCAGCCGACAGTATCAGCCACTGCACCAACCGTGCCGTCAAATTATGTATGATATCTATTACAAACAATTTACCGGAGTTTCCTTTGAAACACATGCAATGCTAAACTAAATTCATATTCTTTTGTACGTAATCGTAGTCGTGAGGTAGAATAAACGAATGATTGATTAGCTAAGGAGAGGACGAGAAACTACACGCTTGTGAGCGCATTTTGGCGCGCTTCTTGTCTCTTCAAGTAATTAATGATATACCCGCGCGCGGCAACCGCTACATCGAGAAATCCCCAAAAAGCGGAACAGTGCCTTTCCCGCACCTGACATTTAATTTAAGGGTAAAATCGGAACGTCCCGCCAAGAGCGAGATGTCTGGCAACGCTGATATGAATGCCTTTTTGCCCAAATTCATCAAAATCTGTTCCGAAATACCTATGTCAAAAATTACTATATATTTCTAGTCTAATGTATACTATCCTTTAGACTAATGTTATAATTGCAATGCTTGTTGCGTCTTGAAAGCTTAAACACTGAATTTATTTGGATACAAAAGTTGCGTAGGCGGTGTGTTGGGAACAAAGATATTGGAAGAAAGGAGATATGCCATGTAGATCAAAATGTATGCGAACCTAGAAATCCATTTTCCCACTACCATAAAAGCACACTAATGCACACAGTTACAAGTTCTCATCCAAAGAACTGAATAAAGACAACATTATAATTGGCTTCTCATACTAAAACACACCCACGACTTTGTACGTAGCCAATCGTACCGAGCGTACAGACCGCACAAGGCACCCGTACCACGCAACGTGTAAGTTTATTGCGAGTACCATTCGCTGTTCTATTCGCTGCGTTTGTTATTCACCGATACCTATTTAAAAGTGGTATTGTTTTTGTACAAAAATAATAATGTCGTTCTGCTCTATCAATCCAAATGAAACGTAAACGTTAGTACGCGAACGAATCTCAACTGATGTTATAAAACGGCCATTTTTTCCGGATGGCCCAGATTGGGCATGTCGCGGTGGCGCGGTTACGCCCCCGTACTACTTACTACTTCACTTCTCCTTATTTCCTATTGCTGTGGTTGGGAATCAAACCGGTGTACCTACGCGCGGGAGAAGACGTGCGGTGTTAAATTACGACGCGTCATCGGCTGCGAGCGGCTACACAGTGACACTCGTCGGACTGATGACCACTCGCTTCCACGGACACCACCGACAACAGACGACCCTCATTGTTTGACCGGGAACGATTTCCGAAAAATGATGGATAACGCAAGCGAAAAGTGGCTATAGGCCGGTATACCCAGCAGTGGGATGAGACGGGCTGCAGTGATGATGATGATGATGTGTCAGAGGGAGACTGAGGAGGACTCTTTTCATGCTCCCATTGACTTGTGATTTTGGTTTAATCCTACTTTTTAAGAAACAATATTCACTCATACATTAATTTACAAAATAATTACTAATAGTTAAAATATTCATATTCAATTACTACGAGTAACTAACCTATTTACTAATTTAACAAATTTCATACATCTGTTAATAATCACCTACATGCACACATACATATTTATATGATGGCTTTGTCTCTACTAAAGATTATCTCAGAGGCTGTATAATTCATTGTCTGAGCCAGCATTACTCGGATGCCATCCAACGACTATATTCAGATGATTTTAGTATACGTGTTAATAATTAATTATGCTAAATATTTTCAAAGGATTTATCTGTGGAGCGGTGGAGCTTTCACCGAATTCAATCTTGACATATAGTTGTTGGAGACGACATAAATATTTATCGTGCCGTCGACATGCTTCACGTTTAGTAAAGCTGAGAATATGGTACCTTCTGTATTTACAGGACATAATATACATTATTCGGACTAGAGAGATTAGTAGACGGAATTATGTATTCTTGTTATCTTTTTTTTTTGGGATCTTTGTGGAATCAGGACGTGACAGTCCCATTAGGTCTTATACAGGATGTCCAGTAAATAGCATGATATACTGCAGGGGGCGAGAGCTTGGGTCAATACCTACCAAAAAAAAAAAATATGTTCAGCAAATCTTACGGATTTACAGTAGTACAAATTTTTCCGAAATATCGAACCTTGACACAGATTTTTAAGCATCTCTCATTTTGGGTAATTTCAATGATATTATATATTAAAAAGAAGTAGATATGTTACATACGTGCCAAAAGTAAGACCCAAAACTCCCCCAATTGTAGCACCTTGCAATCGGTTCGCCTAGATAGCTATCTCTTTTACTCTTGTTGTTTTTGTATTTTCATTCTCACGACATGGTTGTGCAAGCGAGACTGTATTTTGCGCGTCATTTAATATGGACGTAACATATGTATGATATAATACCATGGGGAATTTATTAAAAAATTTAGGAGCCATACCTAGGAAACTAGAGCTGATTTATGGGGTCTAATACGAATTGTGTTCCTATGACGTTTATTGTTGATGGTTTCAAATATGTCAAAATGTTTCCTGACAAACATAGCTACTTCGAATATATTTAGGTAAACATCCAGCTTATACCTATTTACTATATCGAGGGTAAGGGACATCGTAACGGAAACTGATACCATGGATTCAGTACATGATTCTGAAACCCTCAGCGTTAGAATTTTGCGTCAGTCTTCTCGTGAATTTTCGGAATGTTTCCCCAGTTTATTTAAATGTTTATTATTTTCGTTTATCCTAACGCTATTTTGAATAATAACACAATAAACTATTTATTCTCACATAAAACTGAAATATAAATATTAATTACACGATTGTTATTTTGCTACAGTTCGGATGAAGCCGTCGCTCGTTGTAGCATAATAATGTCATGTCATAGTACAATATCCACGTAGCGTTTTGATCGCGTTGTTTACGATACATTGCGTGCTCAAAAATTACAAAATCTATAACCCATTATTTCCGAGATAAATGACTTGCTTTAGACTTCAGTGTAAGCTCTTCCCAAAGTTTTCAGTATGATGACACTTACGCCCTGTATACACTGGACCGTTGTCAAGGCGTAGACAGTCTAAAACTAGACTTCAACATGTGTACATACCTCTTTAAACCCTGAGTAGTAGATATATTTTGCGTTGATTTAGCTCTAGCGTAATTTGAAAAGTTATTATATTCACGAAAATATTATGTTCCACTCATCAAAATGAGTCAAGTCCCTTTAGGTTAGAGGGACGCAATTATTAAATACCTCGTGGGATATATATAAATATAGTGGTGTTAGAGTTTTACGTGAAGGGGTTGACTGGGGTGGTAATACGGTTACTGGTAATGTTTAGCTTTTATTGCATCACGGCACAATACCACTATTGTGGAAGTAACCAGGATACCGCACAGCTTGAGGAGTGTCCTGCGTAGGCTGCCGAACCTCTCTCCTCTATGGTGAACGGGGCTTGATGTTGCGGGTGCAGGTTGGTAAATCTGCGTTCTCACACCGATCGACCCGCGATAAGATGGTGATAGCGTCCAACGAGATTGACAGAAGACTAGTAAGGATAAAGATAAAAAAAGATTTATTCGTGTAAACCATATACAGGCACTTATGATCGTCGAGAGTTTAATTGCCGCGTTCCAAGATGTAGATTTCCTACGGAGAAGAACGGGCAAGAAACTCCATGGTTGTTCTAAATCATATTAAATGTTTTGTCTACTAAACTAAACAAGCATGACAGTATTATTTTTTAAATTCTGATTCAATTATCATGGCGGCATTTGGCTGACCAATCTCAACAGACGGCACTTGTTCACGAGCATGACGCATGCATCAGCGTCGCTTAGCTCAACCATATTGTAGGGAAACTTAGCGACCCAATACACGACGCCACCATCAGCAGAACACTTGAGTGAGCATGACATACCTAAACTGCCAGACAAGTATCACGTCAATAAAACAAAATAAAAAAAGAACTCACAACTAAATAAAAATAGGTAAGGACGCCCCCACGGATCACGGTCCAGAGTCACCAGCAGTTCCTGCGCTATCGTTGCCCAGAGAGCTTTCTTCGCAGCTCTGTACCCCTCGAGCAACTCCACCTCAACGGCTGCCGCATCCTGAGTGTGGCGATGCCTCCTGCGATTCATGCGTACCGTAATACCACGATGTCCTGCAACCACCAGTACCCCTGACAGCTATCAAAAGGGACCAGCAGCCATCAAGCGCACGTGGAGGTTTCCTGACCTAGCACCCCATTTACAACTATCCTACGAGACGTTCGTGACCAAAATTTAACCAATAGCAACAAACAAAAATAAAATACCCAAGGTTTTCGTGACATAAGCACTTAAATCGAACAAAAATTCTTTGTAACTTAAAGCGACAATCACTTCATATCGAGTACCTTCCTTTAATACATGTCTAAAGCCGGATTCCAGATTGTATTCAAAGGTTCTTTTGATGAGAATGGGAATTATTCTCCCCTTTTCGCTGTAGGCAGGATTCGAAGTTTTGTGAACGAGGTAAGTATATTGCAAGTGGGAGTTAGCAATAACGAGTTCTGAATTAGTAACGCATTTCAAAGCTTTCACTTATACAGAGTTTAGTTCTTACATAATTAAGAAAGATAAAGTGAATTATACTAGTTTTATTGCCGGTACAATTTTATTTCCTTATTATATATTTTTGAAGTGAAAACTTCTTTTAGCGCGGTACGCATATTTTTAGAAGAGATAAAATCTCTGGACTCGCGACACCGTTACGAGACGCAGCTATAGTGTGTGCATATGCATGTACATATAGTAGACCGCGAATGCGTCTAGATAAATAAAAAAAACGTTTATTGCTATAAAATTTATAACAACTGTTTTGTCTAGTGTTTAAACAACCGATTATACAACAAATGTTAACTCCCGATTAATAATTTTTTTTTATAAATCTAATGTTACGATATCATAGTAACATATACCGAGTATAGACGTTTAGTTTGGCGTTTCGCCGTCGGGATCGCATCTTGTTTGGTAAGTTTCAGAGCATTAACTTTTTCGGAACCAATATGTGTGCCAGTAGGCATTTTGGAGCCATGAACTCTGTACAATTCGCAGTATACATAAATGTATTTAACACTATTTTCTTTTTCACTTCTGTCGGCACTCCCAGAATGCAACCCGTATTTTTTTTTAATTGTTTATTTATACATAATAAATCGGATTGCCGTGTGGTGCCGGCTAAGGATACCACCACCCCATCTCGTCCCGTGGTTGTCGTAAAAGGTGACTATGGGATCAGCCGGATGAGGGGCAGCAGCGACTTTAGAGTACATTTATAACTTAACTGTATTTTTACATCCACTGCTGAACACCTCAATAATTGTAACTAATTCCCAGCGGTGTCCGGTTTAAGAATATACCACCACTCCGTCTCTTCCGGTGGACGTCGTAAAAGGCGACTAAGAGCTGGCAAGTTGCCCCCAAAATGACGACACATGACATATAACCGCTCGTTGTGTCTATCTCTATCTCTAATCTATGGGGGAGGCCTTTCTTTGGCTGATATTATAATCCTATAATACCCTTTATACAAGAATGTCATGATTCGACAAGGGATAGCTTAAACTAACCTACAGAACATTTCTCAGTGTTGAGGCAAAAAGGCTAAGATGGCTAAGAGTACTAGGATAACAAAGATTAATAGGTTGTCAGTCACCGTGGTAGATGCATGTGTCCCACAAATCCACACTGCGTATCAACGTGAGCGCTCGAGCTGACGAACGTCATGTCTTTCCTGATAATATTAAAATACAGAACTACAATTTTACTCTCTATTCTGCTCTACTCTATATTTATTTTAGACTTTTGTGTTTAAGAACCCTCCAATGATATTTTACACAGATGCGACATACACAAATATTATGACACTACAGAACGGCGTAAATTTTACTATAGCTACAACCAGTACATATAACTATACAGCTCTCAACTAGTGTGCGAAGAAAGGGAGAGAAAATGAAAGCCACTATGCGACATACCGGTTGTTAGAAAGAGATGAATATACACCGTTAGTTATCAATATAACTTGCATTAGCAGCTAAGTGAACACCTTGCTTTCATGTGAACATCATAGGGCGCAGGCAACGCATATTCACTTATAAAAACCTCTTAGGAACCCTCAGAACTACCTCCATCGATAGGTACCAAAGTAAAACGATCGGTTATGAGCAAAACAGAAACATGGTGCAACAGCATTCAAATTTCAAACGTAACGGTTTTTCTTTTTTTCTGATCAGCTTATTTCGTACTTGCGAAGGTCACACTGAATGATTTTAGAACTGGCCTGTAAAATTGCTGTAATGTGGTTTTTTTTGGAATAAAGGACTCTTTAGGAAGCTTTAGATATACATTGAATGCATATGTGATATTATGTCATTCGTTTTTACAAATCGGCAGCAACTTAAAACGTGCGTGTCGTGCGTCGAAATGAATTTGATTATTAGACTAGAGAAAATATTAAAAGGTCCTACATCATTACGATTTTAATCTAAAAACTTTTAGTGTGACCCCCGTAAGCATAAGGCATAAACCAAGTTCATTTTTTTAATGCCTATCGTCATGCGAATGGCTACAGCAAAACTGAACAGCTTATCCCGAGTATGCCATTAATGCAAATAAACTGTGAATTTTATTGTACGACTAGAAACATCATTTTAAATTAATATTAACAAATGAAACCAAAGTAACACTGTTTTTACCTGATACCTAATTAATTTAAATGTTGCGTGCTACTTCGTAAGCTGTCAAATTTTTATATGAACATATTTTTATTCCACTTTTTCTGACATGTGACACACCGTTCTCTGACGTGACGAGCTAAGTCTTAGCGTAGCTAACCAGCTTCTCTGATCCGGTGATTAAAGCTGGATTTATTCTAATAAATAAAATAAAAATAATTCTTCCTTCCGTGAAAGAGAGGAGGGGCATGCCGAGCTCCTAACGGATGAAGCCACCGGAACGGTGATCTTCGGCACTAAAGGGGGATCCAAGAACTCGAGAACAATCACACTGGAGCCGCCTATTGGTGCCACGCCTTTAGGCGCATCTCAAAGGGGGAACTGTAAGGTATCCCCCTGAAGCCTCGCTCTGAGTGTACGCTGTGCTGCAAACGTTACGTGATCACGTGCGCAGTACAGTCAAACAGTCACCTAAACACAGACGACTTCAATCATAATAAATACCTATTTTAATTTACTTATAGAGTATGCAATGGCTTGTATTATACTAACATTACGCAATAATTCCAAAACTAGTTCATCATATTTGCCATGAACTGTTAACATTTTACCGATACCAGTTTTCGCCGTATGCCAATATCTGTACACAAGCTTTTTTGATCATTATTCACATTATTACGATAAATACAGCTGCTTCGATTAACTTGTAAAATAATTGAAATTAGGCGGGTGCAGACCAAACAACTCGTATAGGGTGGTGCCGGCTAAGAATAGCCCCACCCTATCTCGCTTCTTAAAAGGTGTCTCTGGAATTAGATGAAGCATGGGCAGCGGCGTCCTTCAAGTAGGTATATTTAGAACTTAAATGCGATCGCTAACCCGCCTTCCAAGTGTGTCGATAGGCGAAACGCCTTAATGAGCACAAAACACAAACTCAGACCAGCGGGCTGATTACGTATGTCACTGTCGGTTTGCGACAGGGGTAAATCGCGCAGACGCCGCTGTCAAACGTCATTTTGGTATTACGCATTTGCCGATGGCGATTAAATATGCAAAGATCTCTGAGGCACACTCTGTCGGACGATCAATGAATGAATAAATTGCGAAAAGGCGAGGCTTTCAATTTCAGGCAATGTGCCACCGGTCATTCCTCGCTCTGCGATAGTTGCTGTCGCTGTTCTGAGCTAATCAGGTGCCGTTGTTGGCACGCAGGCAACCTTTTGGAAAGCCTATATCCAGCAGTAGACGTTTTTTTGGCTGGAATGATGATAATGATGCGGCTAATGAATAAGTGTGGCTGCCAGCTCAGAATGCCACCACCCCTTCTCCTCCCATGGGTGTCGTAAAAGTCGACTAAGGGATTAGTCGGAGGATGGGCAGCAGCGTCCTTCGAGTACATTAACAACTCAACTGCGATCGCCAACCCGCCTGCCAAGCGTGGCGATTATGGCAAAACCCCCCAATGAGCTCAAAACACATCCATATCGGTGGTTGTGATGATCTTTGGGGGAGGCCTGTGTCCAACAGTGGACTTAATTAGGCCGAAATGGTGATTGATGATAATGAATAAGTTATCGTGTGGTCGCCTCGGAAACTAGCCTCCGAGTTACGTAAAGTTTCACTACTGCAAGACTCGTTTACACTGCGCGAGCATCCGCACGACACAGCTACGCTAGGCGTCTTGGTTTATGTGAAGAGTTAGGCACTACCAGTCCATTAGCTGGTCGGGAATAGGCTATTTAGATTTTCAACAAGAATCATTCAGAATTTACATACACATACACAACATCTGACAGTGTGACCATTGCAAAGTTAAAAAGTGTTTAATAATGCAATTGTTGCGTTATCTTTATAGTGCAGTAATACTTACATGCTCGAGCTGATAAGAAGGACACTACCCAGGTACTGCTATAAAGTAAGTATAACTAAACTTATAAATCGTACTTTTAGTTCACCGAACGGAACCGCAGTGTGTCCAACTAAATTAGTTAAAACAGCTGGAAACAAGATTTGCATTCTAACAATTCAGGGAATCTACTTTATCATAACTGTTGAATGTTCCAGCATATTATGCGTATAATTAACCTTATCTTCCAGTCCACTCCTCCGTACACACATATGTAAATAATATTAGGCATGAAATTGTGTTGAATAAATCCGAGGACTATTTGCTGTGCGGCAGGAATGGAATTAGACTAGCTTCACTCAAACTGATAAAGAAACGTTCCAAACAGTCCTGCGGGCTGATTACGTATATCGCAGGTGGTTTGCGACAGGCGTAAATCGCGCAAATGGTTTGCGACAGGCTTAGGGTGAGATTCAGAGACATGAACGTAAGACGGGCTAAGAACGTTCTAAACCAAGTAGTGGCTAAGGGCATCTTCAATCTTCGTATTCAGAGACACGGTCCCTCTCAAACTTACGTCGGTCTTGGCTAAGTTTGAACTCTATTCTCTATGGCCATCTTTAATACGAGAATGTTTATCGGTAAGATACGGTTTATACAAAACTGTGTAGTCAGGCATAAATAAACAATAAAAAGGGATAGCAATATACAAAATGCCATTGGAGTGAGCGAAACAAAATATATGACACATAAACCTATATAATTAGCTTTCTAAACCGCAGGAATATAATTATACACTTTACGAGTAAAAATTACTATTCGAAGCTCCATATCCACCATACTAGAAATAAAAATACTGACGCAGACTTTAATAAAAAGATATTTGGGGATGTGGATTCAAACAACAAGGTCATATAATAACCAGATAAGTTTATTGTTCTATACATAATTATTCCTACATGCTGTATTACTGCGAGTAAGTAAGGACGATATTTTGTTAAATAGTTGAACATATACTAATGTTGCCTGCATAGTATAAAGCTAATTAGAATTATGACAATGAAAGTAAAACAACAACACTCATATATCCATAATTCATAGTTCCTGTTGCAAACACACCTTTGACGGCTTAGTGGCGCTAGATTCGCCCAAAGTAGTTGATTTTCACTACTTGGCTTAGCTTAGTTTACGCTAAGCTTAAGTCGTGTTCCGATCGTCTGTGAATACAATTATGAGCGTAAGTAGTGCATTTTGATAGATGGAAGCGTAAGTTCACGCTTAGACTCGTTTCTGAATCTCACCCTTAGAACGCGCAGACGCCGCTGTCAAGCGTCATTTCGGTATTACGTATTTGCCGATTACGATAAAAACAGGCGAAGATCTCTGACGCACACTGTCGGACGATGAATGAGCTAAGAATTGCATACTAGCCTTTAACTTTCAGGCGATTTGCCACCGGTGTATCCTCGGCGACGCGATAGCTGTTATCGCATCTCCTGTCGCTGTTTTTAGCTAACCATGGTACTGGTACATCCAAACAGATCAGTTTAGCCCTAAGGTTCAGCCCATCGATTGAGCCCTACGGTTCAGCCATTATGCGCACCTTGCTAAGAACAGGGCTGCAATTCCTTAAGCTCAAACATCCATACATTCTTGAATATGGAATCGTAATAACGGTGTAAAACCAATTTGTTATTAGCTAAAACATGACTGAAGCTATTCAAGGATACCTAACTGACAGTGAGCCATGAGGACCAGTCTTTGCGAATACCAAATTTGGTTGTCACCGTTATTTCAATTATGTATGGATGTTTGAGCTTAGAGAATTACACCCCAGGTTAAACCTTTCTTTTTACCCGACTACGGCGAACCCGGAAGGAGGGTTATGATTTTAGCAATTTATATATTATGTATATTCAGATGAGGACATTAGCCATCTTAAACGTAAGACATGACTTAATAAAGTAATTGATGATGGTTATATATGACTGAAGATATTAATTTTTATTTGAATTTGTGACATAATTTATAAATTAAAATTGAAATTTAATTGCTGACATATTGAATTACGACATAGAATCAATTATTATTTATTGTACTATTTCGAATTATATTATGCTACTACTTGAATTGTATTAATTTGTTATGCCCGACAGGGTCCATGTGAACTTATAATTATTATAAAGATCTTTTATAACACATGTGATATGCAATAAAGAATTGAATTGAATTGAATCTATTCCCTCAGAGCAGACAAATGAAAGTTGGGAGCGTCGTGTTATTCCGAAGCCAGTGAAAGGCTATTATGTCGTCATTTAAAATTCAACATGGCGCATCATGACAGACTAAAATTGTTACTGAAAAAAGGCTTAAGCAATCGTATACGACAAATACCTCTCGTATCTTAACGAATATATTCCAAAAATATAAAGAGAAGGTATTAATTTAATCTACCTATAATTTTACATACATAATCCCGTTTATTATTATCCAATTTAAATGGCTAAATGCGTTTCCAACAACGATACCGAAACCCAAAATATTTTAAATAAAAATAAGTCAAGTTTTTTTACTAAAACCCGACCACGAAAAAGTTCAAAGCTGAAACGAAATTAGCAATAAATGTTTAATTAAAAAAAAGATGGCTCGAAGTCAACGGTCGAGAATCGTTACTGATTTGACTTTAAATATCGCGATTAGGCTTTCGACTACGAGAAATCTTTTTATTCATTTAACATTGTTTTGTGAAATGTTTACTATACTTGTTTTGTGCTTTTCCGTAGTCGGTGTTTAGTTTTTCTTTTTTACTTATTTTACAGATTCTGTGTGTACGACGTTGAATCCACCGTCCAGGCATCCTACCTGATTTTACTAAGCCAACCACTGAGCCATTACTTACATAGACACATTCCCGCGAGACGACCCTTGTTCTGAAAAGAGATCCCGCGCAATGTAGACCTACAGAAACGACTCCCTTAAGAAACGAAAACGCTTATTAATGGCTGTGCACACGCAAACGTAAAAGATAAACGTTGAATAATAGGCAAGAAACTAAAAAAGGAATGTTTTAACTGAAGCAAAAGCCGCGCTGGAGCCGCGGCACAAGTCGATTTTGCAGAAAACATTATAATATGAAAGTGCTGGTAGCAACTCAAGCGTTTCGCTTCCAAGCATTAAATGCACTTAGACTGGCAATGATAACAAAGAAATCGATGCCGGATCGCATTGCTTTGACCAGTCCATCAAGTATCTAAACTATTTTGTTCTGTAATGCATTTTATCTGTCATCCCACCCGCCGCCGTTATTATTTCGGCCTTCATTAACCTTGTGTTTTTCCCAGAATATGCTACGGTGCCTATGATTAAAGGAACCAGTGGTGCCAAGCGCGTGATAGGCCAGGTACCTTCAACCATTGTTATTACCAAGTTTCTAGTACCACACAAAGCGACTGCTATTTTATCTCCAGAATTCTTCATCATTTCGGCCGAATGAAGTCCACTGCTGGACACAGGCCTCCCCCAAAGATCATCACAACCACCGATATGGATGTGTTTTGAGCTCATTGGGGGGTTTTGCCATAATCGCCACGCTTGGCAGGCGGGTTGGCGATCGCAGTTGAGTTGTTAATGTACTCGAAGGACGCTGCTGCCCATCCTCCGACTAATCCCTTAGTCGACTTTTACGACACCCATGGGAGGAGATGGGGTGGTGGCATTCTGAGCCGGCACCACACGGCACGATTAATACTAACTATCCTCGTTATCCGAGTTAAGTGTAGAATGAATATAACCTTAAGTTATTTCCGACAGAAGACAGGTACGAGACATTGCTAATATTATAAGTGATCAATGACTAACACTTTTCTAGAATATGAGCTCAGCAAAAGTGACGTTTTAACATTAGCTATAAAGGTGGCTACAGACGCTCAATTTCATTTTCTCCATCTCCAGGACGAATTTAGGGGTAGGTTTTTTTCTGGGCGGGTCTAGATTGTGACCAGTACTGCAGAACGACATTCTGTAAATTAAATTCTTGGATAAAAAAAAAGGACAAGTGCGAATTGAACTCGCGTGGAGAGGGTTCCACTGAATTGCTGAATATATTGTCTATTATTGAATTTGGTCTTGCACCAATAACTAATACCATGAACAAATTTAACATCGTATTTGAAAAATATGTTTTCCAATACATTCCAACCGCAAACGTCAGTTTGTACGCACAATATTGAATGTTATTTTAAGACAATAGACTTCTCATAGGTTTTCCTGTAATCTATATAATAGGTAAAGATTTTTGATGTATTCTGTTGTTTTGTTTACCAACTTTTTTTTTTGGATCAATAGTTTCTGGTAGATATAGGTCAATTTTCGTCTATTATCTTAAATAACTTTAAAATTATAAAACAATTACATTTGAAATCACAACAATTCCTTCCATTTCATATGTTACACGGTACAGTTTGCAAAACTTTATTCTTTCATCATATCATATCGGCCATTTATACGTCCACTGCTGAACGAAGGCCTCCCCCATAGATTTCCACAACTGAGTCATCATTCTGGGGGTATTTGCCAATACTCACCACGCTTGGCAGGCGGGTTGGTGAGCGCAGTATGGCTACCGTTTCACAGAAGGGACGCTGCTGCCCATCCCTCTGGTTTAGATTCCCTTAGTCGCCTTTTACGACATCCACGGGAGGAGATGAAGTGGTGCTATATTCTTAATCCGGACACCGCACGGAATTTATTCTTTAATTTTCTATATTACCTCCCATGCGTGTGTGGTGTCGTTCCACTTGGAAGGACACCGTGGGTTTTAATTTTTTATTGAGTCGTTATTTCTCCTGTGTCGTGGGTGCATTTACAGACATAAATTCCACACACAATACACCCAGACTCGGAACAACTACCTGCAGATCATACAAATATTTGTTCCGTGCGGGAATCGAACCCACGACCCGGAGCGCAGCAGCCGACTGTATCAGCCAATGCACCAACCGTTTTAACCGGTAAGGACCTCCGGCTGGGGTAAGGTGTTCGCTTAGTCAGCATTGGACCGACGCCGAACCGGGCCCACCTGCTGGTGCGATTGTATGTGTTTATTCTTGTACTTTTTTGTTGTGGCCTATTTTTTGCTGCCGTTTAATCTATGCCCTACTAGTGTATTATAATATCTGTGCCCATACTAAGGTTTCGCCTGTATTGGAGATACAGTTTACATATATAAATCTCACATGCACTGACGCCTCGACCTGGAACAACTATCTGTAGGCACTGCGTCAACTGTGCCGTCTAAACTATTACGACCTATTTTCGTCAGCGGACGTTTACAGGCTCCAATGCTTGGATTGTGACTGAAGAAATCTATTTAAACTTACTTGCTTTACATGCTAAATCAAAACCAATAGTCTATAGACTCTTTTATATCACTAAACACGCTAACAGCCCGTTCAGGGTCAATTTTGGGGCGGCTATTTTGAGGTAGACTCCGATATAATAAACTGCGTGGTCGATAGTTACTAGGGTTGCATAGATAGGTCAGTATCTTCGTAGTCGTAAATTAATCTAGTAACAACGTGACAGATAAAAACCATGATGAAGCTCTCATAATTTTCTTCAAGCGATTACAAAAATGATGTGGGATACATTATTTTAGGTAGGTATACTGTATTAAATAATAATTACTGTATAGTCAAGCTGAACTGTTATGGATTTTAAATAGGTACACGCTGCTACATATCAAGCTAAACAAATCCAGTTTACGCTGATGTCTCATCGTACTGTAAGTCCATATAATGCGAAATTAGCTTATACCGGAAATGTGTAGGTTGATATGTAGCCGTACATATATATGTAGCTGTACAGAGGCATACACGACTACGCATCAACCTATATGTGATACATATTGGTATATGTTTGGACTTTGAACTATTAGAAGTTAGTAGACGTTTCGAATGCTTTGCAGCATTATTTTTGGCATATGAAGTTATATTTTGCCTAATATAAATTATGTTGGCAAAAATAAACTGTGATGAAACAGTGAGAATACCAATGTCCTTGAAATAATCTCTAAGAGAAACCCTTGCACCTTACGGATATATAGCTCGAACAGCTCGTTTCTGCAAAATAGATATACTTTCAATGTCTGCAGCTTTGCTCCTTATTAGAATTCCCTAGGACATGATATTGTGAAAATAACTAAAATACTCTAACCGAGCTGTGTCCACGTCAGTAAGTTGTCTAATTTTTCGGACAGCATAAGCAGCAGAACTGAGCTTTCCTGCGAGACATGACATTTGTGCCTTCCACTGGAGTCTTTTATCAATTGCCTTTTTTTTATTGGTGCCCATTGGAAATGCTTCATGAACTCCGGCACACCTTCGCCCTTCCCCGGGGCGAAGGTGTGCCGGACTCCTACCGGCTAAAACCACTGAAGTGGTCATCTTCGGCACCTAAGGGAGGCTCCAGGTCCTTGTATGATCACACTAGAGCCACCCACTGGTGCTACGCCTACAGGCACATCTTGGAGAGGGTGACTGTACAGCGGTCACCCCCCGGGGGGATTGTAAAGGATCCCACAAAGCGTCCCACGGCAGCGCATGACCACATGCATGCTACCGTCTCCTCTTGAGTCACTCGGTGTGACACACACGCAGATTCCCCAATGTACGCACACTCGAACCCAGAGGTCCCCCACCTTATAGAAACGGCAGGGGGGTTTCAGGCGTATGGGAATTAGGCCCAGGGCGGTTGTTACCCCGGCGCCGTCTTCGAGCGGGATCGGCCCTCTCCCGATCCGGGATCCGGGGACCCGGGATTATCTATTATTAGGCAGTATTATCTATTGTAATACCTAGAAACACTGTGGTATCTACATTTTCGAGTAACTCGTTATTGAGATCAATGTTGGGTCCTAGATTCTTTACATTCGGCATTGTGAATTTACATTTACACTTCGTTATCTTGGCATTCAGTACTACAATATTTACCTTAAACCAATGTGTAACCAGTGCCATTGCACTGTTCACTTCGTACTTCATGAGATCAGAAAAGACATCTAAATCCACATTCCGTTTAAAAGTAAGCAAGTTAAGGGGTGACAATATTATTTATAAGTTTAACAGAAATTCCCCAAAAATCACCAGTATTTATAGGGTTAACTATTTAAGTATACATACATTTACAATGTATTTTTACTGGTGAAATTATTCATTCGAGTGGAAGATATTATGGCAATTTGGTAGGAATTTTATTATTTTCATCAATTATTTTTACACGATTCTAACGCAGCAACACCGCAAGCGGAACTGTCAATAAATTCTAATAAAGCTGTATACACCTCTGCTGATGCCGCGATATAAATTACTATATTTACACTAAATTTCGCTTGATAACTAACACAATTTGTGTATATTAATATATAAAATAATCAGTGTAAAATGTCGGACCTAAAAATATGTAGAATATGTCTCTCTACTGATGTGAAAATGTACGAGTACAATCGGTATCAACTAAAGAGTTTTTATGAACAAATTATGGCCACAAAAGTAAGGATCCTTACTGTATTTATATCTTAATTTAGACCCCTCTATTAACGGTACCATAGTAGTTTTAGTTACTCGAACCCTAGTTGTTATTGTTATGTTTACAGTAGAAACAGATATTATCGAAATCCTGCTCTATTACTTTGAGCAAATAGATCGTACCGTTCTTGACACTATGGGCCCAGATGGGGATAATTCTAAATAGATTTTGTGATTAATTGGCTGCATGACACTACATCAATAAATTAGAATCAATACTTATTAGAGACTAAACATGCATTAATTTTCACTTTGCAGTGACAACATAATACCTTATTTCCTTATGCAATAATAACTCTAGTTATATTCATAAAAGAGGCATTGAGAGCAAGAGTGGCTTATCTTTTATTTATTTCATATATTTTCCAGACACCAATGAATTTGTATATTACCGCCATTTAAATATTAAAATCAATCGCACCATAAAATATTGTATAATAACTTGTATTATGCTATAAATCCAGCTTCGAAGTTTGGATTATAAAACAACTGAATAATTGCTTCTCATCCAAAATAAACTTATAATTATAATAAATCAATTCATAGTTTCACATGTACATTGCCCACACAATCTGCACACAAACATCTACCCTGCTTACATTCTCATACACAGATTCATACATTTTCTCTGCTTATTGTTTATCTACTTTTTTCTGTCTATATTGCTGTCCTTATGCTCTAATGCTATACCCTACGAAAATCATATTTCGAGCTAAGTATGAAAATCTGTTGTGTGGTGCCGGCTCAGAATACCACCACTCCATCTCCTCCCGTGGGTGTCGTAAAAGTCGACTAAGGGATTAGCCGGAGGATGGGCAGCAGCATCCCTCGAATACATTAACAACTCAACTGCGATCGCCAACCCGTTTGCCAGGCGTGGCGATTATGGCAAAACCCCCCATTGAGCCCACAGCACAGCCATGTCGGTTGTTGTGGTGATCTTTGGGGGAGGCCTGTGTCCGGCAGTGGACTTCATTCGGCTGAAATGATGATGAAAATCTGATACAAAATATTTTTCTGATTAAGTTGGCATCTAAAAGTTAAAATCTACCAAATGTTAGATAGTGGCATAATAGCTTTAGGCAGGCAGTATTATATACATTGATCAAACTATAACAGTTCCCTTGACTTCAGTGTGTATTATACATTGTTCTGCATTTTTACTGTGAGGTGCAATATTTTGGCTCAGTTATTTAAAGTAGTGGTAGCCAAAATGGTCAAAATTCGACTGGAATTATTTTTTCATACATATATTTTAACTTTCTGCATTCCTCCTCTATATAAACTTTAACTATGCCAAATCCAACATCAAGGGGTACAACATTTTCTCTTCACATCTTAGTATATAGATTTCATTTTACCCTGGTGATACATTATTAAGTATGTGAAATTCATCATTTTGTTTTTTGAGCTGACAAGGAATGAACTTATTAGAAAGAAAGAAGAAAGAAAGTAATTTATTTTTGCACCAATAACACACACAACTCAAATTAACACAATATTTTAAGACACACAAGAACAACCTAAGTGCAAGAAACTAGCAAAACAACTATTTTTAGGCATATGGCCAAAAGGCTCAGAATCCATACCAAAAATAATGACTTATTTTAACAAAAGTATTATAAAAAAACAATAGTATGTTAGAGGCCTTATTTCTGATAAGCTGTTAAAAAATAAAAATAAAATAAAGGTAATATGAGGCATTCAAATATTTAGTTTCTATCTCAAGTATCAAATAATTTGCAAAATGAATGATAATTATAACACCAAACTTAAAAAAGAAGACAGACTTCATCTGCCCACCTCTGACTTCTGTTTCACCTTGATTATAACTCAACAACTCTATTTCAGGTTAATGAAAGATCAGGTCTGCCTAAGTGCTTCTGTTACCAGTGTGCTGCACTACTGCATAAGTTCCACAAATTCAAAGAGAAGTGCCACATTGGACAGAAAGTGCTTAAAGAAATACTGTGGGGAGGACCAGTTAGTAACTATATATTTTACTAATCATTCATTATTTCAGACAAATAAAGTCCACTGCTGGACACAGGCCACAAAGATCGCCACAATAACCGCTTTGGGTTTTATGTTGGGTGCTCATTGGGCGGTTTTTCAATAATCGCCACACTTGGCAAGCGGGTTAATGATTGGCCTTGAGTGGTAAATTTACTCTAAGGATGGTGCTGCCCATCCTATGGCCAATTCTATAGTCGCCTTTTACGACGTGGGGTGGCGCTACTCTTAGCTCGCACCACGCACCTTCATTAAAGTGGATGAATTTGAAGATTTCAGTAAGAGCATGATTCACATTCATTCAATATTCTTAATCAAAATAATATTACTTGATTAAGAATATTCATTGATTTGGCTAACAGTACAAAGTTTACAGTATGTCCATGATAATTCTCTATACATTCACTTTTTTTTTTTTATATTAATGCTATATAGTTTTAATGTGTTATTGTTGTAGCAACTTACTATTAAGGGCCAAAACCATTACAGATCACTAAGAAAGCAGTTCTCAAGATAGACAGAGACAGTAAAAATCTTCTAACACCAATAAGCATAATATCGGTAACCAAAAGAGTTAAAACATGTGTTGTTAAAACTTCCGCAAGACTGAAACTCCTTGAAAGAAAGCCAGTTGAAGTAGATGTTACATCATTAAGTGATGATGATGATTTCATAGACAACTATACAGATGATAATAAAGAACACTTAATTGAAGAAGTTGATGTAGAAAAAATTGACATCAAAGAAAACAAAGAAAAGATTGAGAAAGTTGAAAAAGATAAAGTAGAAGTTGTTGAAGAAAAGGCTCAGCCAATAGAAAAGATATTAGACATAGAAAAAGTATTCACTGATGATGAAAGTGCGAGTGATAATGAAAAGGTTTTCGTTGATGACATAAAGATTATCACTGAAGATGAAGAAGAACCTGAACCTATAAAACCTGTAAGAAAGAAAAGAACTAGAAATGGAGGTAACAATAAAAAAAAGAAAGCAAAAGATGTGATACCGAAAGAGAAAAAGTTTGCAGTTAAGACTACTAAAAAGGCAGAAATGGACCCAAATAATTGGGTAAAGATTAATTTGACTGAAGAGGAGGCAGATGCTGAATTTAAGGCTAGGGGACAACACAAGAGGTTTTTGAATGCTCAGTTCAAATGCACTGATTGTCTCAAAGGTTTCTCAAAGGAGGATATGTTGAAGAGACATGCCAAACTAAGACATAGTGAGGTAAGTCATTACCTTATATTCAGACCCAAGGCTAAGGCATCAGATTGGTGATTGGCCTGATAGGTGAGTTCAAAACAATCCCACTGCACTCTTATGGATCAATTTCTTTTCAATCTTATTTATCTTACCTCGAAGAAACCTAAACTAGATTACTAAGTAACAAACAAACCCATATTAACATTTTTGTATTATAGTTATTACTTATTAGTGTGGTGTCCTGATTAAGAATATAGCACCACACCGTCTCTGGTGGCTGTAGTAAAAGGCGGCTAAAGGACTCTAATTCTTCTAAAAGTTCCGTGGAATTTGTGCAAATTCCCCCCAAAATGAAGAAACACGGCATGTAACCAGTTGTCTCATGGGGGGAGCTCTTGTTGAACTGGTTGTTTTTTTTGGCTGATATGATGACAATATTGTTTTGTAGGTCAAACTGGGTCCATGTCACTACACGCATCTGGGCTAAACTAGCACTGCTCCATCTCCCATGGATTTCGTAAAAGGTGACTTAGGGACTCAAACTAGATGGATGGGCAGCAGCGTCCCTTCTATGGATCAGCAGCCATTCTGCGCTCACGAACTCGTCTGCTAAGCATGGTGAGTAATAGAAAATCCCCCAAAATCGACGAGACACAGTATGGAACTGTATGTATATGGGGGAGGTCTTTGTTCAGTAGTGGACCTCTTTTGGCTGATATGATGAGGCCAAATCACCGCATAACAGTAAGTAAGCATTCAGCAATATTAACAAAAACGATAAAAAAAATCAGATATTGTTTAATACACGTTGAGACTGCGCCAACTGTACCATAAATAAGGATGGAATAGAGAAAAGTTTACGTTTAATATATTGTTTCAGTCTAATGGCCCAATAGAGTGTCGGTTTTGCCACATGCGGTTCAAATGGAAGTGTTTCCTCAACAAACATATGAGACAACATTATACCAAGTATAAATGTCTACGTTGTGACCTCGTCTGTCCATTAGAGTAAGTATTTTAGAATAGAATAGAATAGAATCATTTATTCAGTAAATAGGTCCTTTTTTTATTTTTTTATTTGTGCCCAGTGGAAATTCTTCATGAACTTCCTTCGCCCCGGGGAAGGACGAAGGGGTATGCCGGACTCCTACCGGCTAAAACCACTGGAGCGGTCATCTTCGGCACCTAAGGGAGGCTCCAGGTCCTCGTATGATCACACTAGAGTCGTCCACTGGTGCCACGCCTATTGGCACATCTCGGAGAGGGTGACTGTAAAGCGGTCACCCCCCCAGGGGGATTGTAAAGGATCCCCCAAAGCGTCCCACGGCAGCGCGTGACCACATGCGTGCTACCGTCTTCTCTTGGGTCGCTCTGTGTGGGCACGCAGATTCCCCAATCTACGCACCCGCGAACCCAGAGGTCCCCCACCTAATAGCAACGGCAGGGGTTTTCAGGCGTATCGGAATTAGGCGCCAGCGCGGTTGTTACCCCGGCGCCGTCTCCTTCTTCGAGCGGGATCGGCCCTCTCCCGGTCCCGCTCTGCGGTCTCCTTCTGGAGCATGACGCTCTCACAGAAGGAGACCACTGTACAGTAAATAGGTCCTAACAGACACTTTTACACGTCATATTGAAACAACGGAGGGCATTTCGCTACATGACAACCTCTGAGAAGAAATGCTGAAAGAAACTCAGGGTTAGGTCTTTTTTGTCATTTTTTTTACGTCTTTTACAAATCTGTTCGTTACAAACATATATTCGTAGAATAGTAAGCAAAGCGTTACTAATACCCATTTGACATGATCTTTATTTTAGCATGTGGGTCCAATGAACACTTTAAACATCGTTGGGCCGCACTAGTATTTCTCCTGTGTCGTGGGTGCGTTTACAGACATGAATCTTCGGCTGGTATGATGATCATGATAATATCCAATGACAATCATTGTAATGGTCATTGAGTGGCTTATGTACAGTATTGAAAAATTACTGCCTGATACTATACTCTGCACCAACTTAGGCTGACAACTGTGACTATAATTCGTTTAAGTCGACGACACGGTTGGTGCAGTGGCTGATACAGTTGACTGCTGCGCTCCGGGTCGCGGGTTCGATTCCCTCACGGAACAAATATTTGTATGTTCTGCAGGCATTTTTTCCGGGTATGGTTGTATTGTGTGTGATATGTATGTCTCTAAACGCACCCACGACACAGGAGAAATTCTAGTGTGGGGCAATGTTAAAAAAAAAGTCTCTTCTTACACTTTAGTGTGATCATACGAGGTCCTGGAGCCCCCCCCCCCCCCCCTGGGTGCCGAAGATGACTGCCCCAGTGATTTTAGCCGGTATTCACCGGTTTATGAGTCCGGCATACCCTTATACCCTTCGCCCTTCCCCAGGGCAGAGGAAGTTCATGAAGAATTTCCACTGGACCTAATAAAAATAAAAAAGGTCTCTTCTTGAAAGAGTCCATCTAGGTAGGTACCACCGTCGTGCTAGGTATTCGGCCGCCCAGCAGTAATTGTTATGTTTAAGCTTAAAGATTGTCTGAGAAGTGAGCACTGTAGCTAGTGAAATTGCTGGGCATAAGAGACTAAATAACTAATATCTGGAGGTGATAAGCACAGAGTGGTGCCATGCAGGACTAGCCTAGTCCTAATACCTCCCCTCCCAATAATGTGTCTTATCGTAAAACCGTATACTCCTCTCCTCGTGCTAGAGTTCCCTTGGGTAAATCGTTTGACAAAGCTGCCCATCAGGCAATTGTAGCTGATGAACCCTATACTTTACCTAATGGTTCCGCCCTAATTTCTCGTCAACTGAGTTCATCAGATCCTTCCCAAGATGATAATCTCTCAGAATTATTGCTAAGAATCATCTTAGGTATTATTTCTCGTAATAATTACAATTTACCGCCCCACGTTGCCCAGAAACTGACTCAAATCTTCTCCCTAACTAGCAATTATGGATCCTTCCTAGTGAGTAGCATTACATAAGTCTTGTCATGTAAAAAATTACGAAAACGACACGAGGAAAAACATTTTTATTTTTATTTTATTTCAGAACAACAGCACTTTTCCATGAAGAATATCATAATGGTGTTACAAGGAAATGTGATCATTGTGGCGAAGTGTTCAAGTGAGTATTTTCATCTTTAACTTTTCAATTTCCATACACAATTAGTAGGAAGGGGACTTCATTTAGGAGACATTCACTGTAGCATTGAAATTTGAAATATAAGGACAAAACATATTTTAACGAAAATTGTTTTAAACAATGTTTTATCGTGTTGTGAATAAGAGGGTTATTAATTTTCTGAATAATGTACGATTCTGTGAAAAGTATTAGGTGCGGGCTGGGAAGATCCTGCTTAAATTTTTAACAGAATTGGCGATAGCGAGTATCTTTAGTAGTGTAATATTTTGTCATCTTTGAACGGCTTAGGGCGTAAGCTGGGGTAACATCCGCCCCGGTTGCCCATGTCCAACACGCCTGAGCGGTATCGTCGTTACATGGCGGGGGTCGCGAGCACGCAGATTGGGGAATCTCCTCCGCTACAGGGGTGATCGCTTTTCTTACAGTTATTCCCTCCGAGAAGTGGCAGAATGGTAGTGGTTTCCCTGATATAAGTTTGCAGTCCTTGAAATTGCACAGGCTATACCTAGATCCTGGTCTATTTTTGAGGCCCCGCCACCGCTATTGTAGGTAATTAGGTGTTCGTCCATTTTTTGGAAAAAGGTCCCAATGGAGGAAAATCTTATTGGGTTGCTAAATTCATTATGTTATTTGGCTGGCTGTTAGAGTTGCTATACTCATAACCGCCTCGCTTGGCAGACGGGTTGGCGATCGCAGTTCAGTTGTTAATGTACTCGAAGGGACGTTGCTGCCCATCCTCCGGCTAATCCCTTAGTCGACTTGTACGACACCCACGGGAGGAGATGGGGTGGTGGTATTCTGAGCCGGCACCACACGGCACTCGAAATTAATAAAGTATCAAAATAGTTGGAAAATCCAAAAGTGCACGCCTCATAATCTTTAATTTATTAAATAATAATTAAACTACATCGAATTATACCGTGAAAAGTAATAGGCTTCTATTCCTCGAAGTACTGAAGCCTATAAAAAAAAAACAACTCGATAAGTGAAGTATTTCGCTCGTTATCGTGACCACAAGATACGGGATCCGCACATACAGACACACGGACGTCCAAGACAGAACTTTTTTAAACAATTTTTTAACTAGTTTAAATATTAAAAAGAGGTTTAAAAATATCATGAGTGTTAAAAATAGTGTTTTTTCTCAACATTTGTCCATTTATATTCACTTATAAAAGCAATAAAGAGTAAAAAAAGTGACATTTTAAGTTGGAGAATCACTCGGTGTGCGTAAACTGACAGTAATACCCACCTCAACGCTTCGCTTATGAGGCGTGCAATAACTGTAGTCAGGAAGGAAAGTCAGTTATGTATTTATCTTACAGACATTTAACAACGTACTACACGCACTTGCGCACGCACCGCAGCGAGCACGTCTGCACGCTGTGCGGCGCCTCCTTCGTCAGTGTCACCGGCCTCGGTATCCATAAGAAGATCAAACATGTTAACGCTGACTCGGTAAGTAAAACTATTCACCTTCTTTTATCTGTGTCCAGTGGAAATTCTACATGAACTTCCTTTCGCTCCGGAAAAGGGCGTAGGGGTATGCCGGACCCCTACCGGCTAAACCACTGGAGCGGTTGTCTTCGGAACCGAAGGGGGGCTCCAGGTCCTCGTAAGATCACACTACAGCCGCCCATTGGTGCCACGCCTTTAGGCACATCGCAGAAGGGATGACTGTAAAGCGGTCACCCCCTCACAATCGAACCCACGACCCGGAGCGCAGCAGCCGACTGTATCAGCCACTGCACTAACCGTGCCGTCGACTTTGTTACCACTGTTGTTGTTGTGCTTGTAATATGTAGTGTTTTTTTCTACATTGTACGTGGCGAAATCCTCTTGGACTTCCTCCGCCCTGGGGAAAACGTAGGGGTATCCTGGACTTTCATCATTTCGATCGAATGAAGTCCACTGCTGGACACAGGCCTCCCCCAAAGATCACCACAACGACCGATATGGGTGTGTTGTGGGCTCATTGGGGGGTTTTGCCATGAACACCACGCTTGGCAGTTGAGTTGTTAATGTACTCGAAGGACGCTACTGCTCATCCTCCAGCTAAACCCTTAGTCGACTTTTACGACGACCACGGAAGGAGATGGGGTGGTGGTATTCTGAGCCGGCACCACACGGCATAGCCGGCATCACACGGCATGTGGACTTTAACCGCCTAAAACCCCATGACGTTCCTCCATGCTCATTGCGACCGGGTCACGGAGGGCTCTCTCGCATTTGTCCGCGACCCCGGCCGTGCAAGTCCGCTTGATACGGACCCAGTCTCGTCGAAGGTGGGGAAGGTTGTTTATTCTGCTTTCGAGCTGTCTTTCAAGGACGCGCACAGGCAAAGACGCGCCCCATCTTGAACCTGGAGGCAACTTTTTAGGAGTTGAGTGACTGACATCCTCATGTCAATATGATTGCCGGAGTCGGGGTGGCGGGCGTTGTCTTCGATTTCGAAAATTTTACTCGAACTGTCTTGTACAGGAGCTACCACAAGGTGAGGAACAGTATTGCCAGCGATGCGACGTTAAGTTCGAGACGCGGAAAGCCTACGAGGAACATCTAATACATTCTGCTATGCATGTTGATGGAATTGAGTGAGTACTTTGTTTGTTAATATCTAAACACTCCAAAACCTCAGAATTGGACGTGAAAACATCTTGCGTAAAACCAACCAAGCAATGTTCCCCTATGACCCATAGTAAGCTAGATTGATACACCAACTTAAAAACTGGCACAACATCTAGCGAAGATACTCTCAAAACTTCATGGAAAGTCATTGTTCAGCATAAAAATGTGAAAGCAAAGTAAACAACGTTCACAATATAAAAACAAAGTATGTGGTGCTATTTACTTTGTTTTTGAATTGTTAAAGCGATTGCTTGGTTTCGCGAATTGTAAAAAATCCTAACTAAAACGTGACTAAGTTTGATACAACCTTTACTTTGTTTTTGCACAAACGAAACTTGTTTTTATTTACTCTGCAAACGATCCCAGTCCTACTTGGTGGTAAGCAGCAACCGCATCCATGGTCATCAAGCCAACCACTGATTACTGATTCGTTGCTGACTTAAAGTTAGAGTTGAAATCCCATTTTTATAAAGAAGTGACATCAAACATGTTGTAGAAATGAAACATTGTAATTTATACACCGAGACACAAGAAAGTGGCGATCGTGAAGCGCCGAGTTGAGGCGGAGAGAGCCGATGAGGCACGAGGCTGGCTAAGTAGCATGTCTCGACGTGTCATAGTGTTCTTACCGTGCTATATGTTTCACGTAAAAAATAATTAAACACGCTATTCTTATCGTACCTATCTTTATCCATAAGGTGAGATTGTGATCAAACGTAAGTATAAATAAATTTTTCGAGAGGCGAAATTGTCTTGTTGAATTAAGGGTGGTGATATACCAGTATATGGGATACTAGTATATTGCCACCCTTCGCCTATACTATATCTTATGGGGTTGGGGTTTGAGTGTACGCTTAGAAGTTCCAAAAAAAAACAATCAAAACAAAACCGGACAATTGCGCGTTGGAACTCGCGTGGAGAGGATTCAAAACGATGAATATGTTATCCAGCATCAATGTTTTTTATTCTGACCCAAATCTTTTTGTTGTAACTTAAATATATTGTCTATTGTTCTCTATCCCAAGAACAAACTTAACATCGTAGTTGAAAAACATGTTCTCCCATACATTCCAACTGCAAACGTAAGTGCGCACAATATTGAGAGATTTCCATGTTATTTTAAGACCATAGACTTCTCACAGGTTTTCCTGTAATCTATAAGTAAAGTATATTTCAACATTATTAAATAAATATATTTGTAACCCTCACAACAAGCCCTTTCATTTCATACGTTACACGGTTTGGGCGGCAAAAGTTAAAGCTGAATTAAAGTGCAATTAAAGAAAAAAATCGATTAATTGGTTCTAATGCAATATTCCGTGTGGTGTCCGGATAAAGAATATAGCACCACTCCATCTCCTCCCGTGGATGTCGTAAAACGCAACTAAGGGAATCTAAACCAGAGGGATGGGCAGCAGCGTCCCTTCTGTGAAACGGTAGCCATACTGCGCTCACCAACCCGCCTGCCAAGCGTGGTGAGTGTTGGCAAATACCCCCCAAAATGATGACACTGTTGTGAAAATCTGTAGGGGAAGCCTTTGTTCAGCAGTGGACGTTTATATGGCCGTTAAGATATGATGAATGTAACAATCAAACTTTATGTAATAGTGAATTCACGGAAAAAAACAACGCTGGTAAACGGAGTACTCCTACGAAACGAGATCTCAATCGTGGAACGGATCAAATAGATATTGAAAACTATATTCCAGCGAATAAATGCGCCTAACGGATACATTTGTTGAAATTTGAATAATGATTTACTGATAGTATAGTTGTATAGTTATGCACCGAGAAATGAAAATTACGTGCCAAGAAATCTTTTTATGTAGCGTACTTTATTTTTTGTATCCCAAAACGCAAACGTACTTATATTGTTCCCAAAAAAGGTGGCAACCCTAATTATGTCCCGCTTTAACTATTCGAGAAACTCGTTTTCGGTAGGAAACCGGACAGCTCAAATAGTTAAGTGGGACTTAATATTAAGTCATCATCATCATTTCGGCCGAACGGAGTCCACTGCTGGACACAGGCCTCCCCAAAGATCCCCACAACGACCAATATGGGTGTGTTGTGGGCTCATTGGGGGGATTTGCCACAATCGCCACGCTTGGCAGACGGGTTGGCGATCGCAGTTGAGTTGTTAAAGTACACGAAGGACGCTGCTGCCCATCTTCCGGCTAATCCCTAAGTCGACTTTTACGACACCCACGGAAGGAGATGGGGTGGTAGTATTCTGATTCACCACACGGCTAATATTAAGTGGCGTTCCAGTATTCAGCCGGACGTCTAGTCTAAGGTCGACAACGTATCAGTAGCCACGTAAATTGCTGATAACGCCTGTGGACGGTATTGTTGCTACTTACCATCAGGTATGCAGTTGCTCGTTCGCCGTACCTATCATATAAGAAAATAATAACGGTATTTGAGAGGTAAACGCGGTTAAAGGAGAGCAACCACTAACCGCCGTATTTTTTAATGATAATATCTTGGTTGGCTGTGCAATTGTGCAAGCATTTTTTTCCCTTTAAACTGGTAGCCGTATGGCTAGACCAGTTTAAAGGAAAAGAAGTAAAATCGTGTATTTCCACCACCGTGGGGAAAGCCGGAGGGTCTCCTACCGGCTAAAACCACCGTAGTGGTCAGCTTCGGCACTGAAAGGGACTCCAGAAACTTGAAAAACCTACATCTAAAGCTGCCCGCTGAGTCTATGCCTTTAGGCAGATCTCGGGGGGAATAATGTGGTCACCATATCTAGAGATATGGTGATGATATCTAGAGATATGGTGATGTCTAGATATATGGTGATATCTAGAGATATGCTGATAGTACAGAGGGGAGGCGACTGTAAAGAGGACCCCCCCTCAGGCCTATCTTGTAACTATGCTGCGCACATGACCGCGTGCGCACTGCATTCCCGGGTGTTGCTCGGTAGCACGCAGATTCCCCTTGTGCAAGTCTAACTGAAGATAAAACGTTCCACGCACACCGTCGTTACCTCGTATAGAGTTTAAAAAGAGACAGGAAGACGATATAGTCAAGTTTCAAACATGCTGCGTTGGCGCGTTGGCCCGGTCTATACACAGCATAAGGTGTTTGTATGTATATTTCTTATATTTTACAGAGACTTAGAAATAAATGCACCTATACCTTCTAACCCCAGGAAACGACGGCAGAACCTAAAGAGGCTGACCAGAATCCCCACCGACTGTCATATTGTGAGTATTTACTACATTTATTACTAGAATAGCACGATCTAAGTGGCTGGCTTAGCTTTTAGATTTCGACGATTCCCGCACGAAACATTTGCATGGTCTACATATAGTTGTTCCGGATCTGAGTGTTTTCTGAGATGTTTATCTGTAAATCCTGTAAATCGTGGCTATACACGATAGAGGATAAATAATAATGAGGTTGCCCCATTTAAAAATACTTCCTCGTGTTTCTGTTACAATTTTCCAGTGTGGTAAACACTTTGCAACGCAAGCAGCATGCAGGAAGCACCACCTAGCGGAACATCCGCGTACTTCTTTCTTCGCGCCCAACGAGAGGCACATCTGTGAGATATGCGGAATGTCTTTAGCGGTAAGATGTTATTTTGTCTTTAACCTTAGATTAATTAATATTAGACAAGATTAATCTTAGATAACATAACGGGTGTAAGTGACATCTAAACGAAAATTAATACCATGGATTCAGTCCCCCTTTTTTATTGGTGTCCAGTGGAAATTCTACATGAACTTCCTTCGCCCCGGGAAAGGCCGAAGGCGTATGCTGGACTCCTACCGGCTAAAACTACTGGAACGGTCATCTTTGGCACCGAAGGGGTAGGCTCCAGGTCCTCGTAGGATCACACTAGATCCCCCCATTGGTGCCACGCCTTTAGGCACATCTCGGAGGGGATGACTGTAAGGCGGTAACCCCCTCTAGAGGAGCGGAGCCACTGTACACAGTCCGCCCCCCTAGGCACTTCTCGGGGGGATTGTAAAGGATCCCCCGAGCCACGCTGTGCGCACACGGTGGCACATGACCACGTGCGCACCGTCGTCTTCTCGGAGGTCACTCGGTATGAGCACACAGACTCCCTCATCTGCTCGCCCGCAACCCCCGAAACCGCCATCTACCTGCGGTCGGCAAACGATGTACCATGCCTCGGAACTCAATACCGTCCACAACTAGTCTCTCGGTGCGTCAATACCAACGAGTCACATTAGTCTAACTGCAGTGGAACAATAACATCAACTCATCCAAGTGCCGTGTGGTGCCGGCTCAGAATACCACCACCCCATCTCCTCCCGTGGGTGTCGTAAAAGTCGACTAAGGGATTAGCCGGAGGATGGGCAGCAGCGTCCTTAGAGTACATTAACAACTCAACTGCGATCGCCAACCCGTCTGCAAGCGTGGCGATTATGGCAAAACCCCCCAATGAGCCCACAACACACCCATATCGGTCGTTGTGGTGATCTTTGGGGGAGGCCTGTGTCCAGCAGTGGACTTCATTCGGCCGAAATGATGATCCAAGTCTCAAGTGGCTAAACCGGGTATCGTACCGGAGCACGGCTAGGCCACTTGGCGGCGCGTCTTTGCCCAGTGGTGGTCGCAAATCTTTAGCCGAAGCCTACCATCAGTATGTTACCTGATTGACACCGGGAACTCGAAATGGGTATTCTCTTATATTGATATTAAAGGCTAGGCTAGAAATAACTAAGACTAAGAAATACTAGTGTGGGGCGACATTTAAAAAAAAAAAAAAAACTTATTTTCAAGTATCTATGTGGTGTTCAGATTAAGAATATAGCACCACTGACAACTTCTCCCGTGGATGTCGTAAAAGGCAACTAAGAGACTATTAAGCTGAGGGATGGCAGCGTCCCTTCTGTGGAACAGTAGCCATTCTGCGCTCACCAACCCGCCTGCCACGCGTGGTGAGTACTGACAAATTCCCGCCAAACTGACGTCACAATTGTGAAAATCCGTGAGGGAGGTCTTTGTTCAACAGTGGACATCTTTTGGCTGATATAATGATGATGATGATGAACTTATTAACTTAACTTTTTACTTCTATAATCGATAATAATAAGTTACATTGTGGTACATTCCTATTTAAGTGTCAGATTCTGACAACACTGTATTTCAATTTGCTGCACCAAATCATCTATACAAATAAATAAAATTGAAGTGTCTGTTTGTAATGTCATAATAACAGCTTTTTACTAAATGCATATGAAAGTATATACGGTACATATAAGAAAAAAAATATTTTTTGTCTCTGTTTGTTCCGGTTAATTTCCAAAACGGCTGGACTAATTTTGACGGAAATTTCACTGGCAGATAGATGATGTTATAAGGAATGACTTAAGCTACTTTTATTTTAGAAAAGTAATTAGGGTTCCGCCCAAATAAAAACCCCTTGAAATCCAATATTCTATGTCAAGTGTCTATGTCGAAGTACTCTAAATTTCTTTTAAATTAAACGCGGGTCCCAGCTATTGATGTATAAGAGCTAAAGTACATTACCTTTTGTCTTCTTCTTTCAGCCTGGCAGCGTTTCCAGTCATCTAAACACTCACACACGCGAGAAGTTATACACGTGCAACACTTGTGGGAGGCAGTTCAGCAGCAAAGGTGGAATGACAACACATCAGCTGGTGAGTATCTGCAACTTAACATCCGGATATTTAGAACGGGAAGCCCTTGAACGGGATTTCAACTTTGTTACTAGTCTTTTATTGCACCGAGATGTGTGTGAAAGGATAGCCTTACAGTCACCTCCCCTCCGCTACAGGGGTGCCCGTTTTACAGTCATCCCCTCCGACATGTGCGTTAAGGGGTGGCACCAATGGGCGGCTCTAGGTGGAGACTTTTCGAGCTCCTGGAACTCCCTTCGTGCCAATAAAAAAGTATCTTATTGTAAGTTGCCGTGTGTGTCCGGATTAAGAATATGGCACCGCTCCATCTCCTCCCGTAGATGTCGTAAAAGGCGACTAAGGGACTCTAAACCAGAGAGATGGGCAGCAGCGTCCCTTCTGTGAAACGGTAGCCATACTGCGTTCACCAACCCGCCTGCCAAGCATGGTGAGTATTCAAGTAATACCCCCCAAAATAATGACACAGTTGTGGAAATCAATGACGGAGGCCTTTGTTCAGCAGTGAGCATATAAACGGTCGATATGATGATGGTGAGTGAGGAGAATTTCTGCTACCAATAAAAAAAAAGGTACCACTTCAGTTGACAGATATTGTGTTGCCAAGCAATATTGAAACTTTAGACATTACTGTCTTTCACCACACGGATGTTAGTATCCTTAGTATTAAATAATATATTAGACTTAACTTCGTTTCAGACCCACACCAGTGAGAAGCCAGTGGCGTGCACCTTATGCGACAAACGGTTCAAGCAAGTCAGTAGCATGAAGCTACACTACCGCACCTTCCATCTGAAAGAGCCGTATCCTAAGAGGTAAACATACACACATTTTTCTACATAGGTCAGGATACGACGCCATGACATAGTCATTGACTAATAGATGACACGAAATGTGATATATGGCACGGCAAGTGATAAATAATAGATATAATTCAAGATACACGTTTATCATATCAGCCAACGGATGTCCACTGCTGAACAAAGGTCTCCCCCATAGATTTCCATAACTGTGTCGTCATTTTGGGGGAAATTTAAACTCATATTTTTATTTACAAATGCACCAATTACTGGCACATGTGAAACGTCAGAATTTAAGTTGCACGATTCCAATTAGTTGATCTGTGGAGAAGAGCCGGCAAGAAATTTCGTAGATACTCTTATAAAATCATTGAAATTACAATATCGATTGATACAAATGATGGTAAACACATAAAGATAATAATATAGGTTAATGTGTAAAAAACTTCATACTACAATAATATGATAATAATTTATTTGCCGTGTCAGTTAATGGTTGACCAATCCCGACAGACGGCGACCGTTCACGAGCATGTATCAGCATCGCTTAGCTCAACCATATTGCAGGGAACCTAAAGATTCGATACAAACGCCGCCACCAGCAAGATTTATTATAATTTTAGTGAGCATAATGGACCAATACTGCTAGGCAAAAGACACAGTAAAAGTACTGAATATACCATTCACGGCTACATTAATGGCAATTTGTCGGTACTCACTACGTTTGGCAGGCGGGTTAGTGAGCGCAGTATGGCTACTGATCTACGGAAGTTGACGCCATCCGCTACCCATCCCTCTGGTTTATAGTCCCTTAGTCGCCTTTTACGACATCCACCGGGGGGGCGGAGATGGAGTGGTGTTATATATGGTATCCCTGAATTGGGGCAGCCCACAATGAAACACAGTTGATTGTAGCTTCGTATATTGAGGCCTGGCTCGTCGTTATCGTTTCTGTTTTACCCACTATTTCTATTCATCATTTCGGCGGAATGAAGTCCACTGCTAGACACAGGCCTCCCCCAAAGATCACCACAACCACCGATATGGATGTGTTGTCAGCTCATTGGGGGGTTTTGCCATAATCGCCACGCTTGGCAGGTGGGTTGGCGATCGCAGTTGAGTTGTTAATGTACTCGAAGGACGCTGCTGCCCATCCTCCCGCTAATCCCTTAGTCCACTTTTACGACACACGGGAGGACCCGTGGCATTTCCATTCCTATTTATCACACTATATTAATGTACCTACACTACACTATATTTTAATCTTGGACGCCACACGGAACTTACTGTATTTTGTTTCAGAAACAGAAAAAAGAAAGGTGATGAACTATCGAAAGATGAATACGGACACGAAGACTCGGACGATAACATGACACTCGATAACTTTTACGCTCGAAAATATTGAATGCAGTGTGGCAGTGAACTTTAGTTCAAAATATTTTTCCACTAGAAGAGAAATACATGTTCCAACCCAACTATGTTACGGTCGGCCTTCAGTAGCCCTAGTACGAGTTTCTTTTTACAATCCAAATGTAATAGTTATACTACACGTTCACCGCGTTCGGCGCTGAGATTGTGCCGCTCGAAACTCTTTAACCAATCGTAGCGGCGAACGCGGTAAACGTATAGTTTACTATTACGTTTCAATTGCAAAAAGAAACCCGAACTATTGATACAGTACCCATAGTACGAGTTTCTTTACA
The DNA here is from genome assembly GCA_947459985.1 of Diloba caeruleocephala. Taxonomy (NCBI): domain Eukaryota; kingdom Metazoa; phylum Arthropoda; class Insecta; order Lepidoptera; family Noctuidae; genus Diloba; species Diloba caeruleocephala. The sequence goes on along the minus strand of OX381627.1, from coordinate 3,221,179 downwards.
CAATCGAACACCGTGTTCATCTCTCCGATTGGTTGAAGACTCGAGCGGGCCAGCCACAGCGCCGAACGTGGTATATGCTACGACGCGTTTACCTTTCGATTGTGAAAAGAAGCTCGTACGAGGCCGTCTGAGCTTCGCAACCCATTTATTAAGGTATGCCTATAGTTATAAAATAAAGTTTAACTAACTAATGTTCTGTTAAACACGGTTATTTATCAGACTGCGAATTAAAAAGGGATTACTGTGTTTGCAGATTTTTGATCATAAAAAAGAAAGAGTTTTTCTTTTTGTTGTTATGTATAATTTATTGTGCAGCAAACCTCGACGCACAAATACACAAAGAGGCTAAAATTCTACAAATGACTTGACTGACTAAATTATTAATATATATCTTAAATATTTATTAGTGTACATTCTTATTAAATAAATTGATAGTTAAAAACGTAATAACGCACTTAAATAAACGTATTATAAAACATTGTAGGCTCTAAAAACTGCAATATTCGACAGCCTTTTCAGCTCGCAGTCAGATAAATATCCGTAGTTAACCGCTGTTTTGGGTAGTTATCGCAACATTTTGTTAAATTAACCGTTATTTTATAACGTTAGGTATCCTTAGGTTCGACCGGATGGCATAGTTAGAGGCTTCTGACTATACGTAATAACTGTCATAGGTTAGTATTATAGCTGGAACCAACTGCTTAACGTGCTCACCGAGGCATGGAAGTGTATCGGTCACCCATCCTAAGATAGGCCGCGACAAGCGCAGTGTAACCTCGCAGACGGGTTTATCTGCGAGTTCTGCAACAGTAAATAGTACAACATTATCTACATTCTAATTTAAATGATCAAATTCGCCTTCCATTACCTATCCTAACCGAACCAAACGAACGAAATGTAACTCTTTCTGATTGGCTGTAATAAGCGTGTGGGAACCTAGAAATTAACTTACACGAGTATGTATAACAATATTAACATTTTATTGTAAGTACGTCGGTTCCACGCATTTCGAGCAAATGAGATCTGTATACGCGTAAAGCCTAAAGTATAGCACTAGAATGGTAGGAAAGAGATGTGAGATAGAAAACTAAGAAAATAGGCGTTAGGCAAATTTAGCGTATGTGATCATGGAGCGAGCGGACGTGCATTCGCTGTTTCCAATAGTGGGGGCTGGGGGGAGAGTTCCGCTGGCAGCCACGTGGGTCTCAATATAGCTGATGTAACGTGTTCCCACAAGCATACGGGGTACCACCGTATTATACTGTAGCTTTGCAGTTTCGTCAAACAGCTTCTCTATGCATCGCTCGAAAATATAAATTGTAATTTGAACTTCCATCAAAATTGATCAAACCTATCAAAACCTTGAGTGGCAGACTATCCGAGAGGGTAGATCATATTATGCAGGCAGCTTTTCCAGAAGTTATAAACGAGAGAACTAAATATTCATACATGTGTGTATGTCAGAGTACCAGTAACCAAAGCGAGAGAGATTGAGATTTATTTGTTATTTAGTAAAAATTCTAGTAATTTGACGAAAAATAATGCCAAGGTCGAAGATACGTGAGATATTATTTTTAATGCGAGTTTTACTCCCCTGACAAACCGAAATGCGCTATTCTGTACTTATATTCAGTTATTCGTCTTTCCAAAGTAATCACTGCCAGTCATAAACTCATAACTCATTGCACCTCAAAATCACGAATGGATTTTATATTAGTTACAATAGATCTCTATGAAATACTAAAATATTTTACAATTTTAGTAATGGTTTTTTTTATGAGAATAAATGTTAAATGATCGCGTGGCTACGTATTTATGTATAAACTAATGCAATTAACATAAGTGTACATTTTATAAGAACGTTTAATTATATTTCTAGTAAAGTATTATTTCTACTGTACGCGTTTTATTCACACCATCACTACATTATTACTGTTCCGTTTCAATGGTGGTAGGTATCTTATTGCACGAGTCCGGCTAGGTAGGTACCACCGCGGTGTCAGATATTCGCCGCCAAGTACCTAGCACAAAAGATTCATTTAATCATTGGTAGAGAAGACTGTCTTTTGCAATTAGATACTTCATACAGTGATTTTAGTGGTGGAGGTTTTATGTGAAGGGTTCGACTAGTCGACGAATACCCCCTTACAGCCCACGGATTAAAGAAAACGAGTGGAACTGAAGTCAAGAGTCTTATCACTTAATAAATCCATAATGGTGCAATTTCCTAATGAGCGTATCATGATGTAAGCAATCGAAGGCCTTGGACAAGTCACAGAATATACCAAGAGCGTCCTGCGAGTTCTCCCAGGCCTCGAAAATGTTTTTCAGCAATTCCACGCCCTCATCTATAGTTGAACAACCCTTGGTAAAACCGAACTGTTTTTTCAGGTCATGCTTGTTGTATCAACATTTGGTTCAAAATATTTTTTTCAAAAACTTTACTCAACGTAAGCAATATCGAAATAGGCCGAAAATTTGTGAGATGTGATGTGCTACCAGATTAAACAGCGGAATTACTTTACTAGGTTTCATCAGGTCAAGAAACGCACCAGATGCGACACAAGAATTCAATACAGTTGCTAAATAAGGTGATGGTATATCAATTATAATAATTATTCCGTGTGGTGTCCGGATTAAGAATATAGCACCACTCCATCTCCTCCCGTGGAGGTCGTAAAGGGCGACTAAGGGACTTTAAACCAAAGGGATGGGCAGCGTCCTTTCTGTGGAATAGTAGGCATTCTGCGCTCACCAACTCGCCTGCCAAGCGTGGTGAGTACTGGCAAATTCCCCCCAATATGATGACACAGTTGTGGAAATCTATAGGGGAGGCCTTTGTTCAGTAGTGGACGTTATATGGCCGATATGAAGATGACATCAATTATATTGGTGAGATGGTCTTATCTGACAAACCCCATGTATCTGTTTTTTTCACGTCGAGACTTTGGAATATTCTGCTATGTGTTTTGCATAACAACTGAAAATTCTAAATATCTGTCACGAACAGGTAAACTTTCTTTGAGTATGGAGTAAGCAGAAGAGGAAAACGACAACAGAACTTTAGTTGTTAAAATAGAAATATTTGTGAAAAATGATTCAAACTCTGTTGCCTCCATGTCCGCCCTAATGTCTACATTATTTATTATCAAACGGAAGTCACGATTAGGTACTGTGGATCTTCCAGTTTCCGTTTATTGACATGTAGCTGATATTGCTTAATCTCCAGTGTGGGCCTCTTAAGTATTATTGTTCTGTGAGTGTGGGCCCGGGGCGAACGAGGACGAGTGAAATGTGAATCAAATATATTCTGCAGTGTTGCCACCTCATAAAAATTAAAGTCACTAGATCAACACCCAAAAGTCACCAGATTGGGCTAAATTCGAAACGAAAGTCACCAGAAATCCCAAAAAATAAATTTTAGTAGAAACAATGTTATAATGCCATCTATCGAAGTATCGATAGTGCTGGACAGACTACTCAAGCGGCAGTACACGTTCAAATCGCTGTGTAGCTCCGGTCACGGTTAGGGCTACCCCATCTCATGCCGTGGGTGTCGTAGAAGATGACTAAGGGAGTTTGGAACCCGGTGTGTACCATTATTATTAGGCACTTTGAGTTGCCCGCAGGTGACGGATAAACAACCGACTACTACTACTCTTACGTAATAACAATAAACGCTGTGACTCAATACCACTTTTTATTGTGTATCAAACTACGGTAACAAACATTAAAACATGTCAAAAACCAGGTTTTTTATTACATCAACAAATTCTAAGTATGGAAAAACAACCGTAATTGTAAAAATAGATAACATAGTTTGGTTGTAATAATTATATTGTAACGACAAAACAAGAATACAAATAGTAATTAATATTCTATAGAAACTTTTTAGGATAGATGAAGACGACTCAATTATCGCTAGAAGTCGCTAAAAACAAAAAATCGCTAAACGACAGAAATAAATCGCCAAAAGGGGTCAAAAGTCACCAGATCTAGTGACAAATTCGCTAAGGTGGCAACACTGATATTCTGTCACACTTGAAACTGTCAAATTGACACTGACAGCCTAATGATTTAATCATTTATTTATTTATTTGATCGTCGCGTCGCGTCGTTAATTTAATGTTTACCTAGTTTTTAAGTATTCAATAAAATGTTAATGTTATACGTAAAGCTTAAGTAGCAAAATGTCTGATCTCAAAATTTGTCGCATATGTCTCCGTAAAGGCGCTAAAGTTTATGACTATAATCGGTATCATTTAAAACAATATTATGAACAAGTTATAACCAAAAAAGCAAGTACTTTGAATATTATAAGTTTTATGCTCGTGTAGTCCGACTTTCATTTAGAGGTTAATTTAGCTAAGACTTTTAATGTTGAAATGTGATTTTGGAGCCCATAAATAATCTTAACTGTATCTGTAACCTTTAACTTTATTATAATCGACACAATGATTACCATCGTCAAATAGCACCAACCCATATCATCTCATGGGTGTCGCAAAAGGCGACTATGGGATTAAACGGAGGATGGGCAGCAGCATCCTTCGAGTATATTAACAACTTAACTGCAATTGACAAGCGTTGCGATTCTGGCAAAACAGAGCACACAACACACCCAGGTGATCTATGAGGGAGGCTTGTGTACTTTATTTGGCTGGTGGTAAGCATCATGCCTGCACATAACAATTTGTAATTCCATGTAATGCTACCCAGGACTAGCCCTGCATTGGCACCATGCACTCATCACCTCGAGACATGAAGTTATTTAGTCTCTTATTATGCCCAGTAACTTCACAAGCTATAGTGCTTCTTCCAACTGAAATACAGTCAAAGTCAAAGTCAAAGTAGTAATGTGTAAGTGGTACTGTAGTGGAACTGGAATGTTGCCTACCTAGCTGATTTCTTGCAACAAGAGACCTTTTTTTTGGTCACCCACCCAATGGTAATTCCTCATGAACTTCCTCCGTCCCAGGGAAGAGTGAAGGAGTATGCTGGACTCCTATCGGCTAAAACCATAAGAGCGGTCATCTTCACTGAAGCAGCTTCTAGAGCATGAGACCTACCAGCAGTATCTATATCAGTACTATTATTCTTATAGCCGAATACTGAAATGCCACTTATTATTCAGTCACCCTTGTAACTATTTGAGAAACTCATTTTCGGTAGGAAACCAGGTGCCTGAAATAGTTAAAACTGCACTTAATATGAAGTGACATTTCAGTATTTGGCTGTTAGGTTGACAACAATAACACAATATTATTACACAGGTGAATGATAAAGATGGTCTGCCCCAGTACTTCTGCTATGTGTGTGCGGCAATGTTGTACAAATACCACAAATTCAAGGAGAAATGCCACACAGGACAGAAGGCTCTCAAGGAGTTGCTGTGGAGTGGACCTGTTAGTATATTGCCGATATCGTCTTATCAGCTGTACTCATCCTCTGCTAAGTATGGCTATAGCTTTAACCTTTGGACTCCTGTGCTCAGAATTGAAAGCCCTACCCTCCACGCCAAGCAACAAAATTACTGCAAATTTCATATATATATGGATATTTTGTACCAAACCTTTTTTGCCATTTATTACCGACATTGGTATCATAAGCACTTTTCATTATTGGCTATAGACAACTGTGTCCTCATAAGGTTAAAGCCAGTTAAATTCAGAAGAAAAATTTCTATCAACACCATATTTTTTAACTAATTGGTTGATTGCAGAATGTTGTTATAGTGCATATCAAGAAACTGCTGCCCTTTATTTTATGATAAAAAATATGTAGTTTACAAAATTGTTGCTAAAATTATTTTGAATATCCATTGCTGTTTGTATATAACTAGCTAATGCCTGGCATATGTTTGCAATGCCTCTGTTTTTTTGGCCTTCTTGGATACATTCACCCAAGTTCCAACAACTGTTCAGTTTCAACTCATAATAATAACTGAATAATGTAGGAGCACATTGAGTTTTATATTTTATGTAGATATAGCTTATTATCTATTCTCTATAGTGATGCTTACTTATAGTATTCACAATGGTACATAATAGTTAAAACAATAGTTTCAAATAGTAAATTATATCCAACCTAAATCAGTCTGAACTAACTGTAGTACTGAAGGGTTATGAACCCCTCAAAAGCTCTTCTTTATTAACACTGAATAATTAAATATGAAAAGTACGATGTTGAGTTAATTTATTCATTCTGGAGTCAATTTAATATTTTTAGATCACACTCACGTCAATTACTCAAATAGACCGACAAGGCAAAAACCTACAATCACCAATAGACATACTATCCATAAGCAAAAGGGTTAAAACATACAGTATGAAAAATAAATCAGTTTCAAAGGCTCTGTTTAAAAAAGTTCAGAAAATCAAACTGCCAGAAATAGAAGAAATTAAAGTTGATTGTAATAGCGATAATTCTTTAGACAATAAAAACCTTGCTGAAATAAAAAACGAGATGATCAAAGAAACAGAAACTATAGAAGATGTAAATGTAAAAGATGATATTGAAAACAAATGTGTAGAAGATAAGGCAGTGCCAGATTTTGAAGATGATAGAATATTTAGTGAAGATGAAGACTTGAATTTAGAAAGTGTGAATAATGTAGATATAGATGTTGTTAAAGAAGAAGAATTTAGTAATCAGATTGTAGTTGCAGGAGAAAATGTTAGTCCCGATACTGGACAAGTAAATGGTGATGATAAAAAGACAACAAATAAAAATCACAAAGCTAAAAAGCGAAAAACAAAGAAAGTAACTAACAAAAAGTTTGTGGAAGGAAAAGTGAGAAAGTTTGAAGTTTTCAGTACAAAAAAGAACTGTTTGCATCCAAGCCATTGGCTAAAGATCAATTTAACCGAAGAGGAAGCTGAAAAAGAGTTTAAAGCCAGAGCTCGGGACTCTAAGTATTTGTCGGCAGCTTATCAATGTTCCGATTGTTTCAAGGGCTTCTCCAAAGAAGATATGCTGAATAGACATATCAAGTTAAGACATAGTGAGGTAAGATTAAAACTATATTGAATTCACTTCACCTTCCAACCGGTTCCATCTTCCAACTCATTCTTCTTTATTTTCGTTATTATGAGTTTTTAAAACAATCCCAACTTTTAGGGTTTCGAATGACCGAATGAAAAAATGGTGGTACTTATAGGATCACTCGTGTGCCGTCTGTCTGTCCATCTGTCACAGCCGATTTATTCCGATTCTAGTGGACCTGTTAACGTGATATTTGGCACACATGAACTTCTGCGACCCAAATGTGACGTAAATAATTGAATTTTGAATGTGAGTGTCACTTTTGAGGGGAAAATTAGAAAATTAAAGTTTTCTTTGCCAATTTAAAATTTCTTTGCAAATTAGAAAATAGTCTGAGATCCGGCTGCAAGATTGCTACATTCATCGAGTATACAATCAAAATATTTGTTTATATCCAATTATAAAAGGGGCAATATATTTTGGCCGGGTTACCGATTAAAATGTGCCTACTAGTATGGTTATTTTTTTTTTTCTCTTGTGATTAAAATAAAAAATTTCTTGTCCATCCAAAAATCCAAAGAGGTTGCGGCCAAGTACGCAACGGCAACTATCACTAATTAAGTTCTCTACGTATATTTCTGTGAAGTGGAGTATAGTTTATTTTAATACTTAGTAAATCATATTTTTTCCAATAAGTTTCTTAATATTAATTTAATTAAAAATACTAGTGGGTTCATTTTAATAAGCAACCTGGCCAAAACATATTTCCCCTTTTATAAATGTATATAAAAATTTGATTTTGCTCTAATACTCGGTGAGCGTAGTAATCTTGCAGCCGGATCTTGTACTATAAGTATTTGTCATTCGTTTTTAGTAATGTTTATATTTTAATATTTACAGTCTCTAGGACCAATCGAGTGTCGCTTCTGCAATATGCGATTCAAGTGGAAGTGCTACCTTACAAGGCATATAACGCAACACTACACAAAATACAAATGCTTGAGATGTGATCTTATGTGTCCATTGAAGTGAGTATATGTTATAATAATATCCTTATTAAAATGGTTCTATAATGACGATACATTTGTCTATTCCATTTTCGTTTGCCTCGTCATTTTCATCAGCTCTGCTGGACGTTCCATATAAGATATAACGGATGTAAGTGACATCGTAACGAAAACTATAGATTTAGTCAATTATGCTGGAACCCTCAACATTAGAATTTCACATCAGTCTTTTCATGAAATTGCAATTTGTTTCCTAATTTATTCAACTGATGTTAGTATAAAATGATCGTATTCGCCTATCCTAACGTTATTTTGAATAAGAATATTTATTTATTTATTTAATACTTTATGCACTAAAACTGTACAAAGGCGGACTTAATGCCATTAGGCATTTTCTACCAGAATACAATAAATTATTTATTTTCACAGAACACTGCAATGTAAATAAGAACTAAACGGCTGTTGTTTCGTTACAATTCACGGATGAGGTCATCGATCACACTAGCTTAACATCATATCAGATCAATAATCACATAGTGTTGTATCTAATATATATTGTTCAATATAATGTATTATTATTTATTTTAATTGCAGGACTACAGCTTTATTTCACAATGAATATCACAACGGTGTTGTAAGAAAGTGCATGCACTGTGGAGAAGAATTCAGGTACTTCTAAAACAAGATTTTGTTTCACATTTACACTTCAAGTCATTCTAGCATTGATGATCTGGGAACAAACTGGGTCATCGTTTGCAGAATTGGCAGACACATAAATATGAGATAGGTATTGTTTGCGAAACGATTTCCGAAATATAGTGAACTGGAAATGTCCATGAAGGACCCCCTCTACCTTGTATGATTAACAGTCAGGAAGAGGGAAGGAGAGAGTGTAATGTCCTTCAGATAGGACCACGATCTATCAGTTTGCATTACACGTTTGCGCCACACGCCGCGCCTGTCATTGTCACCTCGCCTCTCACCGCCCATATGTACATAGATGACCTACAGAAAGTGTAAATAAATTATTGCTTTATATACACTTGATTCGTCCAGAATTCATCAATGCATTACACCTTGCATGTTGCAGTAGTTTATAATATGAGGTTTCTGTCTGCTCTTGAGGCGGCCTTTGTGGGGAAATTGGTATAAATCATTGTGACGTTTTGTTTTTCTTCTTCAGACACTTATCTACGTACTACACGCACCTACGCACGCATCGCAGTGAACATGTGTGTACTTTATGCGGTGCTTCTTTCGTTAGTAATATCGGACTCAACCTGCACAAGAGAACGATGCATATTAATACTGTTATTGTAAGTAAAAAATCTTATTTGCAAGAGTGAACGCGATAACCCTTCTTTTGTCCGAATATATACGATCGTGGTCACGAGCAGTCGGAAGCCCAAGTAGTCTATCCTCAAAATACTGGAATCTCCAATCAAGTGTTGCAGTGATTAGTCTGTAGTCGCTCCGCCTAAAATACAACCTTATCTAGTTGGAGATAAAGCCGACTCCAAAATATAGATTTATGAATACCATAGAATGACAATTACTAGGTAAAAATAATTCTTGTTGTCATTAATGATTTCTAGATAGCCTTTGATATGGAAGATTATGCAATAAAAGCAAATAAGTATGCCTTAAATCGGATTGGAACTTTATTATTTTATTAATTGGGCTGGTTCTGGCCTTCTATAAGTAATCGTGATAAAGAAGTAGAAATTAGCCATTGACGTTGCTCTTACATACCCTTTCAACGTTCCCCAGGGATCAATTCTTGGTCTTATATTATACAACATTATTATTAGACTATACCTGAATATAGTTTGTTCAGAATCAGTGATGAAAAGGATTGCAATAATTTATAAATCATGTTTTATTTTGTCACAAAAATAAGTGTACAATATTTCGACTTGTACACATTAAGTCACAAACAGCTGACCCCGCCGGGACATTGCATTGGTAGACAAGGCATGTTACGTCCCTCGCACTACCCGCACGGAATCACGTGTATCCGTTTTCCGCCCTCGTCCGTTCCGTTCGTCCAATCCTAACGTCCCTCGGATGTTTAATTTTTTAATATTCAACTGGTTTATGATTTGATATTGAAACATTTAAGAGGGTCAGACTTTACTATGGTTAATGTAGGAACATCGTCTTTATATAAACTTGAATTTTCGAGAACATTGTACTCATAAATATTGTAACATGATTTTAAAAGAGTAACCATGGAGTTTCTTGCCCGTTCTTCTCCAAAGGAAATCTACATCTTGGAACGTGGCCATTAAAATCTTGACGATTTATAAGCGCTATTATTGGTTTAAATGAATAAAAATCCTTTTATCTTATCTTACCGGCCCGGACGCCTATAACGACTGCAATCAAGCACGTGTGCCGCAAGATATTATGCTATCTTTAAAATGGCTATATTAATCTTTACTTCGGTGGCACTGTGCTATAGCCTCTCGTCCTATCCTGTGTAGGTACGCACTGAACAGTGGAAGAACGGCATTAATGACGCGCTTTGGCGGCAGCTTGATCCGCTCGGCCCACAACTCAAGTGCGTGCCGCTAAGCTTACGTCTTAAACGTGCGAGAGCCCCTCAAGGGGCGCGTTTCGATCGCCGCTCTGGTGGAGGGAGCGTGTTTGGAGTTACACTTACGCATCCATCGCCGCGTGAATAACGAAAGGCGCAAAGGGCGTCAAGAGAATGTCCGCCGAAAATGACATTGTTCAATCTCCTCGTGCGATCTGCAGAGTCACTCTGCGCGGTATACAATTAATCTTGGTTAGATTTGACAGCGCTAGACGCCTCATAGCTGGGATGACCAAACAGGCCACGGACCGCACGACTTCCTGGTTGAGACGAATGACGCTGAACTTCTCGCGGTCCCCCGGGATTGGACAGTAGCCGGTGCAAAACAGAGGCACCGCTCGACTCAGCTGACCGAAGTGATCCTCGAAGCCCCAGTGACTGACCAGGGTGTGCCCTAGATACTTTACGTACCGGCCCACCCTGCTTTTCGCGTCACCAACGCGTATTCATTAACTGGGTGGCTTCTTGCTCTGCGGCGGTTTGCAGAACCATAGCGCTTCGGTTTTGTAGGCACTATCCCCAGAACCAAAGTGTAAAAAAAATCGGCCACGTCACGCGCCAACCGTAGAAGACTTATAAATCAAACAAAACAAAAAAATACGCAAATGAAATCTACTACCAAATACGATATAATATTATTCAATGACTTACGCAATGTAATATTGTTCTATGAATCGTTTTTAAAAGATTTTTGTATGAAAATAAAAACATAAGTCATCATATCAGCCGAAGGACGTCCACTGCTGAGCAAAGGCCTCACCATAGCTTTCTACAATCGTGTCGTCATGTTAGGGGCAATGTGCAAGTACGCTTGTCAGGCGCGTTGGTAAGCGCAGTGTCTCTTCTGTGGAACGTTAGCCCTAGAGCCAAGAGATGCTGCTGGCCATCCCCCTGCCAGTCCTTTTTACGACATCCATGGGAGACATGAAGTGGACGAAAATAACTCGTAATTCTCAAGGCAAAAGAAACTTTAATAGTACAAATTATTAACCTCTCATTAGAGAGGCATTTGTATTTTCGCAATCGTTTGTGACGTATTTTTGAAATATGTTGGTAGTGAATGAATCATTATATCTTCATTTGTAGCCTTTCTACAGAATTTTCTCGAATTTTCACGATTACTCCTGAAGTATTTATTTCGAGATTCAGCAGCATTTTCGGATAGTTTTCCAATCGGTACTCCACCAACATTTTCAATGATAGCTGCTCCGTGAGCAAGAACTTTATGTACACTTGCAGGCATGTAATACCAATTGTACAAATCAACGTACTATTTTATGGTGGCTTCGGTATAGTCTTTAAACTTAATTGTATCTATATGATGACCTGTATAAATTGCCTCTAGTATGGTTTTATCAAATCCTAATTGACTCCAATTTCAGAGTTTAAAAAAATCGCCTAGTGGTATTTATATCATTAGTCGTACCGCGGTCCGTGACCCTGTATCATGACATAAACTAGAAGACCTGTTTGAGATTTAAACGCTTCCTAAGTATTTTTCTTTCTGCTCTCCATAATAGCCTTGCTGCCCATGTCTTGAAATCTAATCTATATGCTATATGAATAGTGCATTCCATGAAAGTTATCCAAATGTGTAACGACGATAGACCATATCTGTATAAGTCGGCATCAACTTTATTTCTCAATATCAAGGGCAAGTCATTCATCTTCTTTGGAGTAGATTTATATATGTCACATCTTTGGGATGATGTTCGCAAAGAATAGCTGTTGCTTTACTAACATGGTTAGTATTGAGTTGTACGAGATTTTTATTTCTTCAATCACTGTCTATTCCAAATGATCAATTCTCCGTATCGAGTGTATATTTCTCTTGGAAAATGCCAAATTTATTCTCTTTTACAAATTTGAAATAGTGGGCGACACCAATTATTCGGGTAATCATTTCCCCAAACAAGTCGATCACCAGAAACCAGTTTGATAGGTATCGAACTACCCTTAAAACACTACAATCATCATAATCTCCCTCCTCTATGGTATCTATATGCATTTTTGCTTATAGTTGGCTTAATCCGAAGCCCCGTCAAAACCCCATTGACTAATAATGCGTCATTGCCTTGTACGCCTCATCAGTTGTGGTGGACTTACGGCCTAACACTGAAACGCCAGTTAATATTAAGTCCCGCTTTCATTCAATATTGAGTAAATAAATAGGAAGGTACGCACAGGGAGACTCCGCGGCCCTTCCTTTTTTCTACAAGAGATCCAATCCCGCTTCCGGCAAGCCGGACGGGAACACTCTGTGACAGAGGTAGCTGTTGAACAGCCGCCTCAAGTAGTCCCCAAGAGGCTGCAGCGCTTACACCCACGTGCGGCCGAGCTGTCCGGGCTGGGTGCGGTGCTGCGAGACTTCTGACGGCCAACGCCTCGGCCCAACTCCCCTTCCGAAACCCCGACTCATCGGGGCAGTCGGTGGTGGAGAGGCACCGGCAAAGTCCTAGATCGCCGGAAAAGCATAGACACACTACCTCCGCATCCGGGTCTATGGTGTTGCTCGCCGGGCGGACACATAGGTGCAGCTACCATGCGGTAGGGTCTTTCCACAGATCCCTGTACAGTACCTTCAGAAGACTGCCCAGGACTGAACCTTCACTTCTCGGATGGCGATCGTGGCCACCCAGTATGCCTGAGAAACCTTGGCAGTCTCCGGCTAAACAGATCGCTGGGGTCGGTACCGACAGCGGGATGCCAGGCAGGATCTTTCTACTACCAGTAAACCGCCGTACGTGCGCCGGTGCGCTTGGGGGATACGGTTGTACTCATGGTGATATCAATGTAAAATCGCGCTACTACACGTGGCGCATTCGCGGTAATCATGAACTGTGCAGACAACGAACAGCGCAACATAACGAGCCTATTTGTGAGTTTTCATTATAACAAATTTTTTCGACATTCTAAATGTTTTACTTTTTTTGGATGTCTGTTTCGGACGAGGCTTATGTGTTTAATAAAACAATATTGCTACATTAAATGAAATTGCGTATGACGTGGGAGTGACTATTGTCTGATTTCGAAAATCCTTAAAAAAATGACTTTACAAAGTCAATGTTTTTTATTTCAAATAAACCTAATATTAGCACTTATGAAGCGTTAGAATCTAAGTTGCACGTTTTTCCAAATTGTTGATCTCGTGGAGAAGAGCCGGCGAGAAACTCCATGGATACTCTTTTAAAATAATTGAGAATACAATGTTGATTGCTACAAATTATTTTAAAACATATACCGAGAAAAATGTAGGTCAGTGTGTTAAGACAATAATATAATAATAATTTATTTGCCGCGGCAGTTAACGGCTGACCAGTCCCAACAGACGGTACCCGTTCACGAGCATGACGCATGCATCAGCATCGCTTAGCTCAACCATATTGAATGGAACCGAATGACCCGATACACAACGCCACCGCCAGCAAGACATTTTAGTGTGCATGACAGACCAATACCGCCAGGGTAAAGACCATCAATTTAACTACTAAAAATAACATTAAATGGCTACATAATGCTCACACATTTACAGTTTTGTATGAATATTATAATTTAATGTTACAAGAACAATATTAACAATAACTAATGTTCAATTAACACCATAATATTAAATATAAGAAAAACATAAAAAATGTACTCAAGTAAATAACTTTTTTTTTTATTTCTACAATGATTCCACTTTTACACGTTAGAGAGTACACTAGATCTATATAAGTCCACGCATTATTAACTTAGCCCTTTTTTAAATTACGTTGGGGTCGGCTTCCAGCCTAACCAAATGTGGCTGAATAAAACCTCACATGGAGCAACTGCCATCTGACCTCCGAAACCCAATTACAAATATCTAATTGTAATTTTTTTGGCATGTGACTGCCTGTGACCGGCGGTTTAATAAGCTCTCCGAGGCCTTGAGCCCCCTCGGTGTAAAGAACGGCCAACTATTGATCTGTAAAGTAGCCACTAAGCGAGGCTCTCTATATTCTTACTCTAACATACTGTGCTATTGCTAGAATCCTGAAGAACAAGTGAATACGTACTGTGAGCGATGTGACATCAGATTTGAGACACGGAAGGCTTTCGAGGAACATTTGTTTCACTCGGCTATGCATGCCGAAGGCGTTGAGTAAGTATACCCTAAAGATTTTTACTGTATAGTTCTCGATTAAATCGAGTAAGACAGGCAAGCATGGTCTGTACCACCCTCTCTTTTCCCGTTATTATCGTACAACTTAAAAGAGATTAATGGATGGAACACTTGTGATGTAAGGAGTTCCTTTCTGAATCAGATTTTTTTTATATAATACAACTTTTTGGTACAGGACTGCTGGTCCAATAGGTATACAATTTGATTTTGAGCGCGAGTGCTGTTTACAATGATATTATTGTATATTATTTTTGTTATATTACGATAAGACCACCAATTGTACCTTAATCTTCCAAATTGTCAAAATTATATTTAATTTTATTATTTTGCAAAATAACCAACAAATGTATGTTTATGTAATTTTATGTTTAGGAACCTGTCAAGTGAAACCCCTGCTCCTTCGATACCTAAGCGACAAAGGAAAAGCCTCCGAAGAAATCCACGAAAATTCACTCCATGCACCATATGCAACAAAAATTTCTCAACTCAAACAGCGTTTATAAAACATCACAAAGCAAATCATAATGACGAACCTTTTCCGTCTAAAGAAGGCGAGCGACACATCTGTGAAATATGTGGAGCCTCGCTAGCGGTACGTAAACCAATGATTGATAAAGGGTTAAACAAATTAAAACCAATAAGAAAGTTTATTATATATTAATAATATTGTGCAAATGCGCACTGGATTCCTCAAGGTACCATTCTAGGCCCGAGGATAAGATAATGAAATATGTTTCAGATAACACAAACAATATGATAATATTGTTTATTATGAGAGGGATACCTCTCAATATTATAAATACCAAAGTTTGTGTTATTCTTACCCGACTGCCCCAGAAGGAGGTCATATCTTTCGACTGTATGTATGTCTACTTCTTTGGCACGCTCTGTAGTCTAAACGGCTTGATGATTTTAGCATACGAGGTGTCGTTAGATTTGTCTTAATTGTGAGAGTGGCATAGGGTATTATAATATTTAAATATTGCCTTATATAATTTTTTGCACAAACGGGTATGAATGTTTGTTTACATTCGCATTTTACTGGTTTTAGCGATGGCTTTTCTTTCACTAGCTTTTTGTCTGTTAGTTTACATACATATATCATACAGATATTTATTCCGTGCGGGGATCGAAGTCGCGACAAGCAGCGCATCTCATCATGAATGAAGCTATGCTGAATCGATTTTGATGAAATTCGACTGGGCGGCAAATTCAAACTAGTAATTAAAAAACATAAATGCTTTTACACGAAATAAAAATAAATATAACTTGATCGCAGGCTGGCAGCGTAGCGAGTCATCTGAACACACACACACGCGAGAAGCTGTATACATGTACAACTTGTGACATGCAGTTCAACAGTAAAGGCAGCATGACGAGACATCAGCTGGTGAGTTTTTTATTTATATATTCTTAATGTACAAAATTCTTAATGTACAATAGTGTACAAAGGCGGTCTTAATGCCATAGGCATAGTTTCACTGGTACATTTCTATTCATCATTTCATACTATTACAGTCTTCTGCCAAACTTCCCAAATGGATTTAACGTGTGATATACGTACGTGCCGTGTGTTTCTACGAATAGCACCAACCCGTCTCATCGCGGGGGTGATGTAAAAGGCGACTATAGGATTAAACTGAGGTTGGGCAGCAGTGTCCTTCGAGTACATTAACAACTCAGCTGTGATCGCCAACCCGCCTGTCAATCATGGCGATTATGGCAAAACCACCCAATGAGCACACAACACACCCAGACCGGTCGTTATGGCGATTTTTGGGGTAGGTTTGTGTCCAGCAGTGGACGTTATTTGGCTGAAACTATGACGACAGCGACGTACGTAACTATGTTGACGAATTACAAGAGACACTACGCGACTGTGTACATTCTTAGCCCTGGTTTATGGATATGTGGAGCGTGATGCAGAGCTTAGAGCGTGTTATGGCCGTTAACAGCAGCTGCGCGTAACGTGATGCGGAGCCAAAAGGCATAGTTTCATGCGCTCTCCAGGTACCCGCCCACTGCGTGTACGCAGGTGATTCTGGCGTATACTGCGGCACTTCCCTTAGTGGGCTTGCCTACAGGTAGTTTAAGGGTTCGAAATTAAACACTAGAACTTGTTTAAACATTAATTTATTGCCTAATATTCCGTGGCCGCCGCCTCAAGCCTAGGTTTCTTATATGTAGGTTATTATAATAGGGTACACTGGCTTGAACCGTAGCTCGTGGAACCCTTCAAAGCTCCAATCCAATTACTAATGCTTCAGCTGCAGCTACCAATGTTCAGGTAATATGTTCGGTACGTTATAGGTTCCTTGTAAGCTAAAATCCTTTTGGAGGTCAGGAGTTATGCTTAGCGTACAGGAGTAAGTGTAGACTTGAAATCCTGGAAGTCTAGACAAAAAGCGAGCGTAAGCGAAATTATAAGGTAACCACTAGGCGTGGCTCCAAAGGTCACAGTGTCCCAGAGAATAGAGAAACAGCCAACGCTAGTGTAGATAGTTACTAGAACACCTTACAATTATTAAGTCTTCTAATAATAAATATGGAAACTTACCTTAGAGG
This sequence comes from Diloba caeruleocephala, assembly GCA_947459985.1. Taxonomy (NCBI): domain Eukaryota; kingdom Metazoa; phylum Arthropoda; class Insecta; order Lepidoptera; family Noctuidae; genus Diloba; species Diloba caeruleocephala. Next base: position 3,203,880 of record OX381627.1, on the reverse strand, counting down.
GATTTCGCGATCTAATTAGCGGTACAGTTTTGTGACTTGGTAGAAGTGAGTAACGCGGCCGTCCCGTGCGATGCTTGTAAATGGAATGGACGTTAGCGGTGTGCGTTGCAAACCGTAAACAGTTATTGAAACTATGTATCGCGTCCAATACCTAAAACTATGTATTGGTCTCTTCTGAAACTATTTATCGGGCGAAACACTTTATTCACACAGCATTGGATCGTCGATAAACAGTTACCGAAACTAGTCGAATGACTCCGACCGAGTTATTCCGAAGTAAACCCGACCGATACCGACGATCGCACGAACAAGAAGCGAGATCGCGCATTTATGAATTTTAGTCATTCTAAATAATAATAATAAAAATCACATTTTATTCTATTTTATTAGGAATCATTTTTATGCTGCTATCAAATCTTTGACACGTTATTTAGGTATATCCATCCTATATTGGCACGAGTATAAATTACATATTAGAACTTTGCTTAACACTATAATTTATTGTGTCAAATTATTGTATTTTACCAGTCATAATAATCATTTACCACAGACAAAGAACAAAAAACCAAAGTATAAAATTTTCAGTTGATAGCGAATTTTAATTTGTTTACTATTGATTACAAGTTTCGAAGCAAATACCTAAACCGACACGAAAACGTTTATCATTTCATAAACACTTTATACGCATATCGTCCAATAAATAGTTTTTGAAAATACATAGTTTTGAAACACTTTATACGCATCTCGTCCAATAAATAGTTACCGTAAATACATAGTTTTGTGTTGATAGCATGTTTCAAAGCAAATACCTGAACCGACACGAAAACGTTTATCATTTCATAAACACTTTATACGCATATCGTCCAATAAATAGTTTTTGAAAATACATAGTTTTGAAACACTTTATCGGATACCAATACATAGTTTCGGTTCGGTTCACGCAAAAAGCTTTATTACCCACTTCTAATGGACGTTGGGATTTCCGAAACTATCCGAATAACCAATCGTCGACGCAGTTCGGAAGCGGTCGGTTTAGAGATGCGCAAGCGCATTAGATGCGAGAACCTTGGTGTTAACATGTACTTGTAGATTCCGTATAATATTTATGTAGTATTAATAGCTTAGTATTTTAAGTTGTAACTATAATAGTGTATGTATATATGTATTACTTTATTGACTAGTGTAAAATTAGTTATATGTTTATATTATTTAAGTGTTAAGTGTAAATAGATTTTAATTTAGCTTTATTTAAGTGTAACTTGCAAGTGCAACGTTACAATACCTACCGGCGGCGTGGCGCTATGCAGTATTGTTCAAACATCATCATGGACATCGAAAATATAGTATTCAATTGCACTCCGAAGCGTTTTGTCCTTCATAAAAAGTAAAAAGTAAAAAAACCCTTAAAACTGACCACGTATTGCTATCTTGAACTAGACCATGCCTGGGAACCGACGCTTATGGAGATATTGAAAGTTAGTCTCAATCTTTTTTAAAGTTAACCTTTAAAAACAATATGTATATACATCAATCAATCAAACAATCTGTATAGCACACATCCACGTACAAAACAACACACACGTAGGCACGGTCAGCAGCGTGAGTTAGGTGCGCGCTACAAATAAAAAAATAAATAGAAATGTATAGCTTGATGTGTAGCACAGCCAAAGTGTGGAACTCCTTGCCAGCCTCTGGTTTCCCTGTAATCAAAAAATTAAGAGTAAATAGGCATATTTTGGGTGCATTCGTTTTATTGTAAACCTCACCTTTGCTTTCCATCAGGCGAGATCGAAGTTAAGAGCCGACAAATTCGTGTCCCAGCAATTATTTTTGCTTCATGTTACTTGGTTAGATGTACAGAATGCGTAGATTTGGGCTTGGTGCTGGGTCTTTTTATACCCCGTAAGATTTCGCTCAAATTTAAACAATATGCACGGAAATCTGCGTCTCCATAAACGCTTTGATACATCCTCATAACGTTTTAATTTTCTGAAATCCGTCGCTCTATGCTCTGCGTCACCATAAACGTGGCCTTAGGGCCTTGTTATAAGTTCACATCCGACTCGAAGGACCAATATATTAGGGACGCAATGAAGGTCTAGTTTAGACGGTACACTTGACGTAATGGTTAGTCGCTCGGCTTCCATTCCTGCTCGGAACCAATATTTGTATGGCCTACAGTCACGGCCGTAATTAATATTCAATCTAATCCAAAATCTGCAGATTTAAGATTTTGAAATTCATCCGTTGTCATGTTACGATCACATGTAACACAAAAACAGACATATTCGTAATGCGAAATCTAAAGTTTTTGCATTAGATTGATTACTAATTTCGGCCGTAAGTCATTCCGGGTTTGGGTGTTTGTGCATGTAAGATCTCTCTTAACTGTACCCACAATACATGAAGAATCTTACGGTCAAGTGTAAGACCATAAAATATTGGATGGACTCTAACGTTAAACCAATTTTGATCACTGGGTCGGATAATATGGTGGTACTATAATCAATTCAATATTAACTCTAAGCCAGGGTCGTAATGATATTTACCCACCGCGACCCATCATTGTGAACCTTCAAAAATATAGATGTTATAATACCTTACGCATGTATAATATTTCAGACCCACACAGGTGAGAAGCCTTACGAATGCACCCTCTGCGACAAACGGTTCACGCAAAATTGCAGCATGAAGCTGCATTACCGCACATTCCATCTTAAAGAGCCGTATCCTAAGAGGTAAGATCGATTGGCACTGATGTTTTTCTGCCGTACGAGTTACTACGGGGATCCTTTACAATCCCACTCGACATGCCTTCGCGGCCTTTTTACATCCGCCTCCACACCGCTAGACGGGATGACCGCTTTACAGTCATGGCTGTGGTGTGCTGGCCGAGATGTGCTTAACGGCACGGCACCAAGCGCGGCCCGAAGCCGCCCGTTTCAGTATGATTGTATCGAGGACCTATCGACCTATGCCGCCCCCCTTCGGTGCCGTAGATGACTGTTCCGGTGGCTTTAGCCGGTAAGTGGGCACGTCGGCATATCCATAGTAGTCCTGTCCCGAGGTAGTACATGATGTATTTTCACCGGGTGATATAAGAATAACAAATCATATAAAAAAATAAAAAGTTGTCGTCCTGCTAGTTTAGGCGGCCTACTCAAAGCACTGCTTACACGGCCTTTTTACAGCCGCCTGTCCTCCGCTAGAGGGAGACTGCTTCACAGTCATCCCCTCCGAGATGTGCCTAAAGGCGTGGCACCAATGGGCGGCTCTAGTATTACGAGGACCTGAAGCCCCCCTCCGGTGCCGAAGTAGACCGCACCAGTGGTTTGAGTCGGTGGGAGTCCGGCATACCCCTTCGCCCTTCCCCGGGGCAAAGGAAGTTCCATGTAGAATGACCACTGGACAACAATACAAAAAAAGAAAGGGCTTTGGGTAGGCCCCTTTCCCGACGCCAGAGTAAGATGGGTGATGTAAAAGGCTTATAGTCTAGGCATAGGATTTGCTGCTGCATGTCATCATTATCATGATCATTTCAGCCGAAGGACGTCCACTGCTGAACGAACGCCACCCCCATAGATTTCTACAATTCTGTCGTCATTTTGGGGTGAATATGCCAGTACTCACCACGCTTGGCAGGCAGATTAGTGAGCGCAGTGTGGTTTAGACTTTTAGTCACCTTTTACGACATCCACGGAAGGAGATGGAATGGTGCTATATTCTTAATCCGGACACCACCCGAATAATGTCGTCGCTGTGTCGTGTGTGCCAAAAACATCATACTGCGATCACTGATCTCCCAGCCGAGCATGGTGGTTATAACAATGCACCATATGACTGATCAATAGAAGACCCACGTTCACTAGTATCCGTTTACAAAATAAACTGTTAAGCTAATTTTAACATATATTAAAAAAAGCGTAAAGTGTGACTGTGCCTTTAGTGAAATCGTCTTGTGAACCAGCCAAGTCTCGAACAAAAAATCCCTTTTTTACAGAAACAGAAGAAAGCAGTCAGGGAACTTGCAAGAACCAGCAGTGTTAGAAGATTATAGAACGAATGAAGAAGATTCGGAAGAAAACCTAAAGGCAGATAGATGGCGTTAGATATAGTAGTTGATGTGAAGGAATAAAATTACCGCCTAAAAATGTGTTTACCAACTACTCCAGTAGGCAACCTTTTTTGTGCTATTGGTAGGATACTTTCCATCTACCTTTTTCTTTTGTGTAGTTAGTCGCTAGCCTTGTGTCAGAGTTGTTCAAGTCGCACAAAACCCTCCGACTAGACTTAATGACTGCCGTCTAATGACAACAACCGGGAGCCGTTGTCGCTAGGAAAATTCAAAGATATTGGAAGAAAGGAGATATGCCATGTAGATAAAAATGTATGCGAGCCTAGAAATCCATTTTCCCACTACCATTCTTCATAAAAGCACGCTAATGCACACAGTTACAAGGTCTCATCCAATGAACTGAATAAACACAATATTGGCTTGTCATACTAAAACACGACTTTGTAGGTAGCCAATCATACCAAGCGTACAGACCACACACGACAGCCGTACCACGCAACGCGTAAGTTTATTGCGAGTACCATTCGCTGTTCTATTCACTGCGTTTGTTATTCACCGACTGCTAGTTAAAAGTGCTAGATAAGAGCATTGTATTTTGTACAAAAATAATGATGTCGTTCTGCTCCATCAATCCAAATGTAACATAATAAACATAACAATATTTTTTTATTTATTCGTTTTATAGACAAATACAAGAAATTTCCTTCACTTGCATATTGTATATGATTCCTTCCTTGATTAAGTTATTATTTTCGCTTCGGTTTTTGCATGTTATCCCCGAACAACACGACAATTTAACAAAGTTTCACTTACGCGATCGAATCTCAAGTGATGTTATAAAACTGCCATTTTTTGGATGGCCCAAATTGATCCAGTCGCGGTGGCGCGGTTACGCCCCCGTACCACTTCTCCTTATTTCCTATTTCTGTGGGAAAATTACAGGTGACGGAATGGTATATTTTGCTTACTTCCACAGTATTGTCTTCGGCATTTTACTATGGGGATCGGCTGCTGATGTTGAGTCAATTTTTATATTGCAGAAAAGAGCAGTTCGAGCTATTTATTTAGGCTCTAGTCACTGCGAGAACATTTTAAGACTAACATCCATGGTAACATGACCAAAATATCATGTAGGTATATGCGCAGACATTGTTAGTTTCAGAGAGGGTTCCGTAAGATGATTATGTTATTTACCATGTTTTTTTAACTCTGACACTAATTTGTTTGTAGTAACCAGTTACAAAAAATGTTCGTATGGTACTGGATTGTAGAGAGAAATTTCGGAATAAGTTTTAAATCCTCTATTGTATTCTGTCTTGTACCAATAATTTATACCAAGAACAAACACATTTTAGTTGAATAACATTCTCCCATACATTCAAACTGCAAATGTAGACTTTTTATAGGTTTAGTGGATTCGGAGCAAATTGGCTGTGATAGACAGACAGACGTCTGTCTGTTTTTAGGGTTCCAAACGTCTGAAGAAAACAGCCGGATCCCTTATAGAATCACTCGTGTGTCTGTCCGTCTGTCACAGCCAATTTGCTCCGAATCTTCTGAACCGATTAAGTTGAAATTTGGTACACGTATGGATTTCCGCGACCCAAACACGTGCATGTAATGTAAAATAAATGAATTTTGGGGGGCAATATAGAAAATTTAAAGTTTGGCAAACTGTACCGTGTAATGTATGAAATGGAAGGGCGAGCTTATTGCCAGGGTCTCAAATGTATATATTTTAAAATATATAGTTAAAAGTTATTTAAGAAAATAGACGAACATTGACCATTATCTCATATATAATATGGAATATATTATATATTCCCCTTATCTCCGAAACTACCGAGCCTAAAATTCTGAAAAATATATAGGTAATAGCTTACCTATAGATTACAGGAAAACTAATAAACAGGAAACTAAAAGAAGTCTATGGTCTTAAAATAACATAGTGAATCTTTCAATATTGTGCGTACATACTTACGTTTGCGGTTGGAGTGTATGGGAAAACATGTTTTTCAACTACGATGTTAAGTTTGTTCTTGGGATAAGTTATTGGTGCAAGACCGAATCCAACAATAGACAATATAAGCAATTTCGGAGCCCTCTCCACGCGAGTTCAACTCGCACTTGTCGGGTTTTTCATTCGGACGTACCAATATTTTTCTTCTGCACACCGCGACCCTCTGACGCTGTCTAATTACAAGATTTAAATCTTGCAACTGAATTTTAAAAGTTATCCCAACTAATTGAACGGAAATTTTGCATACACGTTTAGTGTGGATGACAATAGATGGTTAGCAGTGATGTCAGTCCAAATCCAATATGGCGGACTCCTAAAGATGGCAGCCCAGTTGTTTTTGATGCACCCGCATGATATGGGTATCAAAGGAAAGGGTTTGCTGAGAAGAATACTAAAATAATGAACAAAGCTTGTTTTAAAAAGTTATTTCAAATGTATATTTTTATTTAACTTCACTATTCGTAAGTTAAGATTCAGTATTCCTGTGAATGGTTTTAAATGAATAAAATATTTTTATCTTTATCTAGTGCGCGAGAGATGGCCCGCCGCGGCAAAATCAAATTTGAAATCATGCGAACAATGATTCACAATGAACAACAGGCGCAACATAATATTATTAACAGCAGAGTCCTATTCATGCACATGCTTGTGTGAGGCCGGACCAGTAACATATACAACTTATTAAAAAAACAAGTCCATGCTTAGAAATATTTTCAGTGGTTGATTTGACTAGGCCCTGTCGGGGGTCATGTCACCTCCATGACCCCCCTCCTGGATCTGCCCTTGTATTCAATATATGTACTTTAATTTATATGATGTAAATACTTGTTAACACGGTTTTAATATTGGAAGAAATAAAAAGCAGCCAAATATTAACTTATACGTTAATGTAAGAAATAATCTGTCTCGAAATTAAGTTAAACTTATAATGCACATTTATTATCATCACAACATGTTATGTTGTCTTTAAGTTACCTACGATGATACAATAAAAAGACAATAAAGATTCTAAAAGGGTTAGCTTGCGACTTTGTTTAAATTATCTTATGAAAATGGCACTAATTCAATTATACTGAAATATTTTTTTTCGATATCACAATATACTGCTTGAGATTACAATTTTAATAATTTGTTTTCGTGCTTAGTAACACAAAAGCAATTCAAAGTTCTCATGAAAAAATATATTTAAACAACTTGAGAGTAAAGTCAAACATAAAAATACTAACTGCTAATTGTATGTCCATAACATTGATGTATAATGTACTACGTACTAGACGTAGTTCTATTATAAACAAATGATAGCGTGTAACTTCAAAACCGCAGGGCACGCGCGCCCCGCGAGTTTGTTTATGTTCTCATAGAAATTATTCACACACGCAAATATAAATATGGCCGTCACCATGGTTACACGTCACCACACCTGGCATATTTTTATTTAATTTAATTACGCATGTTTTAAAGATAATCTAACTAAGTGAAGAAAAATCACTCCATGATTTTTACGTTTCTCGAGTAATTAAAACAATATCTTACTGCATATGAAGGCATATCTAAGTAATATAACTTGGCACTCAAACACGTCACGTTGTGGCAAGCGGCCTGGCACAGACTAAGCGAGTTAGAGTGTATGCGCTCTAACTTGTGTAACAAAGAACCAAGTTGAGACGACTTCTCTAGTACGTAGTACAATATACCTCAATGGTCCATAATTACTTATGTTCATGTCTTGAGCTCGTCGTCCGTAACAACACCACATACGTATTAGGTAGTTATTGTTAAACATTTTTGTGCCAAAAATCTATTTCTATTGTATTTTCTCTCATCACTAGTTAGCATAATCTTGTACATTTTTTGTCCTATATTCTTTAGATCCTAATAACTTTATATTACTTTTTAGCTTCAGGCAGTTACCAGAGACCAGTAGCACAGGGCTGGCTAGTGCCACGGTCAGGCAACTGTTAGTAGGAGTATTAATTAAGTGGTAGAGAACCCGAGAAAAACAAGGTTAAAATCAAGGGAAATATTTTAATCAATACCATTCATATAAATATATAAAAAATATTTAATTATCACAGCCTTGCTCCTTAACCCCTATATTTGTTTTAACTAGGTACATAATGATGATGATGATTAAATAATAATAAGCAGTATACAATATGTATGCAAATAATTAGGTATTGATTTCAATTTATTTACAATTAAAACATAAAAAGCGTTAATTTCAAAGCAGATTGTCTCAAGTTTTATTTTTATGTTTCCTACTGAAGTACAATAACATAATACTCAAACTATCTATCGTTAACTGAAGTTCATTCTCTTCCTGGAATTTATAATCTACAGGATTTCAGTAATGTAGCGATGAGAATTCAGTCCACTCGTGCTGTCGGTTCGATGAAAACTAACGCTGTATGTGCGGTTAGCGAGATGCCGCCCCAGACCACTACAGATCCTCCATAAGCACCAGTTTCCTCGATGCAACACTGAGACTAACGTTCTCCAGGACGACGATATACTCTCTGACGTCGATAACTTCCATGTAAACTCACCCTGGTCTCAACAGTGAAGAGTAAATTACCCCACTGCTCTAACGTCCATTCCCTATGCTCTCGAGCAAATTCAAGTCGTGCGCGACGTTAATGCTGGACCTGTTGCAGCTCTCTTTGGAGTCACGTTCCGTTCAGCAAGTCTCCTTCTGACCGTATCTGTACTTATGACCACCTGGCGCCCGTCACGCAGACTTTGTTGGACCTGAACTGGCGATTTCGCAGAACAGTAAGTTGGATATAACGATCATCTGCTGCTGATGTAGCCCTAGGTCTGCCCGTACCAGCACGGCGATCGAATGCTCCAGTCTCTCGGTATCGTCTGTCAACTCTTCGCACCGAAGATCTGCTGATTCGAAGACTTCGAGCGACCTCACATTGCGCAAGTAGTGCTACAGCTTAAGCTGCTTCCTGAGATGTCGTATCCATTATTGACCGAAAAAAGTGGCAAAATACACGCGTCTGAGCAAACGATGGACAAAAACTAAAGAAATGATAAGAAATATCTGACTACCCTCATTGTAGAAAAAAAGAGCGCTAATAGCGAACTCTAGTCAAAACAGAGCAAATCGTTAGCAATGTGAGTTGACGGTACTTTAGAATATAATTTATAGTCATTTTAATCAACATGAAACGCACTTTCTGTAGGTATAACTTTGATAGCTGTAAGGTCTATACTTTTTGAGAAAATCGAATTAAAGTTCCAAGGTAGCAGGTGGCCTAGTTTATTTGCTGTCCAGTGTATTTACTTAATTAATCTTAAAATGAGATAAGTTTATACTCATATAATAAATCCATTAAGACAATAAACATATTACACAAGAATAAATTATTTTTATCGCATATGAATATTGTCTTAACAAACAAACATACAAAACGAAATATTTACCTTTATACTGACTTCTACCTGATCATTTCATTTGTATTGCAAATATTAAAGATTGTTTGCTGCAGTCACTGACCATCTGATCTTAAGGATCTGAGATTCTTAAGATCAGCCCTAATATCTAGCAGAATGTCTGCCAATCTGAAAAAGAGTAAAATATTCGTTAAATCCATTTATCCAGATTCTATGAAAATGGTATGGTATGCCTGGTGTTTGGCGGCTTTGATGACACATTAACTGCAATACTGGGACCACGCAGCCACTCTAGTGAACCAGCATTTCTTTCCCGAAAAGGATACCATGCTATCAATACTACAATTGGGTGTCTATTTTTTATTCCTTTTGCTATGAATGTTGAAATAATGTATGATTTGTTCCAGCTTATTTGGAGCAGCTTCACCATAATAGTGAGGGTGGGTGGATTTTTGGGGATTCTGGATATCCATAGCGGTTGGTTAATAATTACATGCAGCTAAAGGAACTCCAGAAGCATATTTAACTGACAGGCACGTCCATATATGTTCGTGGGAAGTCGACGTTCGTTCGTTGGCGAGGACTATGTTTATTTCGTCTTCGATGTTTGCAGCCCACAAAATGTGCAGATATTATTAATGCTTAAATGGTAGCTAACAAATTGATGTTCTAAATGATAACATCCGACAATGATACTACTGATGACTTTTTGTTAGGGAAACAGCTGACAGCATGACTAGACAGGTCTTAACACTGACGGACTGAGTCACATCACTTTGGACACAAGTTTTATTCTATGAAGAATTTGTCACTGCTATAGTAGTTGTGTCGCATCTGTTATCTAAGATGTTAAGAAATGGACAATATGACGTATGACTGATATAGCCTCTCTAACCATGCCAGGTGCGAAGGTGGTCAATCGAGCATAAAAACTGCTCAAATAAAAACTGCCGTGTGGTGTCCGGGTTAAGAATATAGCACCACTCCATCTCCACCCGTGGATGTCGGAAAAGGCGACTAAGGGAATCTAAACCAGAGGGATGGGCAGCAGCGTCCCTTCTGTGAAACGGTAGCCATACTGCGCTCACCAACCCGCCTGCCAAACGTGGTGAGTATTGGCAAATAGCCCCCAAAATGATTACACAGTTGTAAAAATCTATGGGGGAGGCCTTTGTCCAGCAGTGGATGTATAAATGGCCGATATGATGATGATGATGATGAAATGTACATTGAGCAGATTAAGAAAGACTGACAATTTTATTTTTAAAACGTTTCCCCACACTAGGATTTCTCCTGTGTCGTGGGTGCGTTTACAGACATGAATTCCACATACAATACACCCAGACCCGGAACAATTACCTGCAGATCATACAAATATTTGTTCCGTGCGGGAATCGAACCCACGACCCGGAGCGCAGCAGTCGACTGTATCAGCCACTGCACCAACCGTGCCGTCACTATTTAATTGAATTGACACTAATATACGCTTTTCACTATTTTGTACGAATCAAACGTCTGCCTTAGTAACTCTGCCCAGACGCCGCGGCCGACTTGGACTTATATAGGCACCCTGTCACCAGATAAAGTCCTAAATAGAATTTCATGACGAAAAATTACATACCGTAATTTCACAAGTTGTGGTGTATTTCAATATCAGATCATTTCGTATTTTATATGCTCCTTATGTGGCTCCTCATTGGTGTCACTGTGGTGAAGCTGTCGACCGCCTCGGACACAACGGCTTGTCTTGCAGTAAAGTGCGCTGGTCGCATAGCACGACATGCCAATATTAACGACATTATTTGTCGTGCTTTTGTCACTGCCGGCGTGTCCGCCGTTTTGGAACCCAATGGCTTGGCACGTGACGATGGCAAAAGACCGGACGGTATGTCGTTACTGCCATGGAAGACGGGTAGGCCTCTGGTGTGAGATGCAACTTGTGTCGACACCCTTGCTCCATCCCATCTTCCAAGCACGGCAGGCTGTGCTGGCGCTGCAGCTTCTGCACCAGAAGCCCTCAAAAGGTGCAAATACAAAAATCTTATTGGTAATTATTGTTTTCAGCCGTTTGGGGTCGAAACGCTTGGCTCATGAGGTCCGAATGCACGTCTGCTTTTCAAAGTTATGGCTAGACAGTCGGTCGACACACGATCAGAGGGCTGGCCTTTTCTTTAGCCAAAGAATAGTTGTCAGCTGACAGCGATTAGGAGGAGTACTTTGACGCCTAAGTACATGTGCCACTTATATTATATATATATATATATATATATATATTTAGTTCAAACATGTACATAAATATAATAAGGAGTTTCAAATTTAAATATATTTGAAAATTTAATATTTTTTTATATTATACCTACTTACTGAATTAAGGATTAAATGTTTGGTTTACCTGTTTAAAGCCTTATTTTTATCTCTCAAAATGTCATTTTTGTCCTTCTTCAGGCGGATTTTCTCCTCCTCCAGTTTCAGAAGTTTTACGTCAAATCCATCTCAAAATAGAAAAAATAAGTTCTTATATAGTATACCTAAAATTGACTGTGTAAAGTAAGATATATTAGAGATATAATAAAACTCGAAACGGCTACAACGCACATTTAAGCTGGAACCACATTAGCGGACGCGTCCGTGAGCCGCGGCTGACAGTCCGATATGTGTGCACGGTTGGTACGGATGCCTGCGATTCCCGTAAAAACATCTAGCCGGCCAGATTTCTTTCGGACTTCCGAATGCTCAAGGAAGGCCAAAGGTTACGTCCGCGACTTACGACTTACAGGTTGCTTGCGGACGCGTCCGATAGTATGTTTTCAGCTTTAGGGTCTACTAATGAATAGTTGATAATTTATTGGATTGCCGTGTGGTGCCGGCTCAGAATGCCACCACCCCATCTCCTCCCATGGGTGTCGTAAAAGTCGACTAAGGGATTAGCCGGAGGATGGGCAGCAGCGTCCTTCGAGTACATTAACAACTTAACTGCGATCGCCAACCCGCCTGCCAAGCGTGGCGATTATGGCAAAACCCCCCAATGAGCCCACAACACATCCATATCGGTGGTTGTGGTGATCTTTGGTGGAGGCCTGTGTCCAGCAGTGGACTTGATTCGGCCGAAATGAAGAATTTATTGGATATGCAGTTTTAGGTACCTACCTATTTTTGTAGCAACGCGTCGGCGTTTGTTTGGCCGTTGCTGTGGGGGTGGTGGTAATTTCAGGGGTGGTGGTGGTAGTGGTGGTAATTTCAGGGGCGGTGGTGGTGGTACTTTAAGGGGTGCTGGTGGAGGCTGGTCTTGGGAACTTTTAGATCGAGATGGATGTAGAGATTCTTCAATGTCACCTTCCTAGATAATGGCCTTAAAAATATAATAAATAGCCATAAGTATTCAAGAGTAAGATTATGTTTAACATCAAATAGCAGAACAAATAATGTTATTATTATAAAAATTAGTATAATTTACCTGTGTGCCTCAAAATACTAAAAACACATACTTACTACCGTTTCAAAAACTCCCTCTAGCCCATGTACATACACAGGCCCCAATACTCCTGCTACATTCTCTAAGTCACCGAGTTTATAAAGTTGGGATGAACCATTGGCTGTACCACCTTCACCATCCCCTTTGCATTCCCTCTTGTTGAGAGTAGCCTTTTTTTTGGTGGCTGTTTTAAGGTCCCGCCATGTCTAGAAACAATATAAGTGTTTCCATTAGAAAAAGATTTCTACCAACATCACGACATTTATTCCAGTGTGGTGTCAAGATATTAGGAAGCACCCTCTACAGAAATGTACTCTACTTGATAAACATAACTCAAATGACCTGATTCAACTAAAGCTTAAAAGTATTGTCATGGTGCACTTAAACTTAATGAATTATTCTCTTGCAGTAAGAGTAAACATTTTGACATACCTGCATAAGAAACATTTGTCAGAAACACTTTTTCTATCATGTGATAAGTGCTTGGCCAAGATTCTATGCCGTTGTGTGTATATTGTAATAAAGTTGATAGTTATAAGTGATACATAAATTAATTAATATTATCATAATATATCGCTTCATACGGGATACTGAGTGACATTATAATATATCTGAGACCAGGCTTTTTTTTTCTTTTTTTATAAAACGTTGCCCCACACTAGGCTTCTCCTGTGTCGTGAGTGCGTTTACAGACATGAATTCCACACACAATACAACCAGACCCGGAACAACTACCTGCAGATCATACAAATATTTGTTCCGTGCGGGAATCAAACCTACGACCTGGAGCGCAGCAGCCGACTGTATCAGCCACTGCACCAACCATGCCGTCAAATTATATATTAAAACAATAGATATTCCTCGCACCATGGATATGTTATTAAGAAGTTGGGAGTTACCTATATAATTTCATTAATTCTCGCTCCGATGGCATGCTTAACTCTTCTAGATATACTAAGCGGATATGGATATGTTAATCAGATATACATATCTTTACTTGCAAGGATATATTACATATCCAATCTTATAGCGGAGCTAGTTAGCCCATGCTTATTGCTTAACTAAGAGTGTTAGCTGTGTACCTGCTTCCATTTTGCCACTGTTTTGACAGGACCTCCCAAGGCATTTAGCTCACTAGCAAGTCCCTGCCAAAGTTTGTCTAAATGGACCTTCCCTTGAAGGGAAGTCGGCTTGTGGCCCATCGTCAGGTCTGGGTGAGAAGCCATAAATTCGGCCAAATGGGCTAATTGGGCACTAATGGCCTTAGTTTTATTCATCTGGAATGAAAATAATAAAAACAACAAATTTTGTTTTACGTTCCACTAGAATAATATTCATCTTAAAAATCTTAGTTAAATCTCAATCCTAAGTATTTACTTAGGTAACGATCAACACTCATAAAATTGCAAACCAATATTATTATCATTTTGTAAATTCAAAATAAGTATATCTTTATTTACATTCGCAGTATAGCAATCAAAGTGAAACTGGATAAACCGCGCTTTCTCAAAGCCAAAGAGTATATAGAATAGTCAATAAATAATTCAATAGCAAGTAACTTCAAGTCTAAGAATAAGGCTTCTCGGCAACGTTGTTCGCTGTTTTGTAGTCTTTAATTATTCATAAAATGTCGGCTATGTGCTATGTTCTACGGTTTTCCTCGATAAATCTCAATCAATCTCAATATCAAATTATCAATAGAAGTAAAACCAAGTGTATAATCTATGCACTACGTTTACTCAGATCCGAATCCGAATTCCGAAGTCCCGAGGAATTTTGACAGTTAATTCCGTTCTGAATTTACTATTCATCATAGAGCATTAGGTATTTTTCATCTATAGAATTTTCACAGTGACACACATTGAGAATTTGAGAGTAACATTTAAACATCAATGGTGACATACAGGATAGCATTCCGTCTCGTGATTTCTGGTTGAAATGATTCCGTGTGTCAGGTACTTTTCATCTATGGATTTGGAATTTTCACAGTGGCATGCAGGATAGCATTCCGACTCGCGATTTCTGATCGAAATTATTCCGTGTGTCATAGCGGATTTAAACTGCAATGCAACGCATATTACCCGTTCATTGAGAGTTTGAGACACGAGTCAAACCTATCTAAAAATGAATAAATAAATTAGAATTAGGGTGAGATTCAGAAACGAATCTAAGGGTGAGATTCAGAAATGAGTCTAAGCGTGAACTTACGCTTCTATATGTCAAAATGCACTACTTTACGCTCATAATTTTGACAGATGGAAGTGTAAGTTCACACTTGGACTCGTTTCTGAATCTCACTCTATGCGTGAACTTACGCATCCATCTATCAAAATTAGATTCTTATTAAGTTTTTGCTCCTGCGGCTTCTCGCTATATCGCCTTAAGGCGAGGCACCTATTTGAGCAAGCCCTACTCCTCTATATTTAAAATATATAAGAATTTATTAGGCAAAAGCCTTCCAAACACTATCAACCAAAGATAACGTTATTATTATTTAATTTTTTTTTTTAAATCATAACGTTATTTAAAATAAATACATATAAATTACATTTTTAAAAACTTACATAATTATAAAAAAACACTGTATACTTTAATAATAGAAAATATTAGGCTAGGCTCTATGAATGGTATAGAATTCATTTCAAATACCTAGAATGTTTTGTGAGGCTATTGAAATTAAGAAAACATCCTTATTTTAATAGAGAAGCTGACAGGTACCACTCTTTACTCTTTGCAATCCAGTTATTAAAATAATGAAGTCCCAAACAAGATACCGCACTAAAAAAATCAAGACACTGTGAGTGATTACTGCGTGCATCGAAACTATTTTTTTGATTAAAATTGAACGGTAGATAAAATAAAATGACTTTTTTAATCTGTAACGACGCCTGTTGCCTTAGTCATCCTGCAACCACGAATGCTGCAAAGCATTTGAACCGTCGGGAAAATAAAAAATCGAAAATATACGCGATAGAATCCGTTTAGAAGTGTTTTACTCCAATATATATATTCAATGTCAACTGTCTATGCCAAAGTACTCTAAATTTTGTATAAATATGCCGATTTCTTTTAAATTAAACGCCGGGTGAAACGGCGGGCCACAGCTAGTAGGACTAGTCTAAAAACTAACTATAAAATTATTAGTAAGTGTGATATATAATTTTGAATAAAGGAGAAGTTATACTTAATTAATGTATTATTTTTTGTTAACAAAATATACTATACCTCTACAATATAAGTTTGTATATATGTTACATATTTTTGTAATATATATTTTATCAACAACATTTCAAGTTTTATCAATAACTAGCTAATACCCGGCATACATTTTTACTACATTCGTTTTAATTTATAAAGAAGAAGATACTCACTAGCATTTTTATGTTTATATAATACGACATTAATTAATCGTATTATAAACAGTATTCGTATTATTATACGCACGCCCGTCACATTGCCCTTGCACGTACCTAATAATCATTAAAACAAAAAAAGGTTATTTATGGAAGAAGTGAAAGTTATTTTGTATAACTGTCTATGATTGGTTAAAACTCCACCCGTCTTATTACAAAACATGGTTTATCGATAGTCTCGGACTAAAAGTGTGGTTTAATCAAATTTCTTATTACAAAAAGTGGTTTAACTCTTAGTCTTTTACTATCTATGGTACTAAAGATAAACCTGATGGGGACCTAGTTTAACTCTAAAACCTTTGGTCTAAGTCACAAAAATACGTCAAATTCATTGTTTTGAGGTTAGATTTGGTTTATTTTTGTGTGTTGTATTGTAATATTTCCTGAAATAGTTTAAATTTGCGTCGTCCTAAAGATAGTAATGTGCCGTAATTACAATAATTGTAGGCAAGTACTAACTTTTTCTTCAGAATTCCAGTTTTCACTTCTTCGTTTTTTCTGTTGTTCTATTTTATTAATATTATTCCCTAACTTCTTATCAATAATAAGTACGAAGAAACGTCCAAATCTCAGAATAGTTTTACCTATGTATAAAGATTTCCGCGCGATATAGACATTCCGTTACGCATTAGTGTTGTTTGAAAGTACATATTTCGGACATGAAATAAATGTCATAAAAGTATTCCTCAGAAAGAAAATAAATGGCATTTATTGAAACAAGAACAACCATTCGTTTCTAATAGTTATCGTCATTAAATACCCTATTATATATGTTAAAATATCAATACCATTAATGTAAAGAAATTACAGAAATATTCAGCATTTGGGTAAACGGAACGATGTAACCGAATGCTATCTGATTGAATGAATGTTTCCAAGGAATTCCGTGTATAATCTGTGGAAATAATTTAAGCCAGAACTAAAGTCAGGTACTATCTAGTCCTGACTTATTTTGATATTTGTAATACGGACGGGTTTAAACCACAGTACTAACGTTAGTTCCGTACTAAGTCCAGACTTCATAGTTCTGGTTTAAACCTGAGTCTAACAAGATTTTTCTAATAAGACTGCACGTGTCTTGCGCTAGGTCCCGTCTTCAACCACTAGGACTCCATTTTACTAGGACCGGGTGGCGCTTGAGAAGACGGAGGCCATAGTTTTCCATGGGCCACGTCGTCGGCCACCGGGTGGCTCTCACATCACTGTTGGTGATGCGAGTATTGTCATCCGGACGCGGTTGCGCTACCTGGGCGTGGTCGTTGACTGGAGGTGGTATTTCGGCGAGCACTTTCACCAGCTTGCTCCGAAGCTTATTGGCAATGCGTCCGCCCTGGCTACTGCCCAACCTGGGTGGACTCAGTGCGGGCTGCCGACATTTCTATACGGAGGTGGTCCGCTCGATGGCACTTTACGGCGCTCCGGTGTGGGCGGAAGCCCTGACTGCCCAGAACAAGACTCTATTGCGGAGGCATCACAACGAGTCATGGCAGGCAGGGTCATACGCGCACACCGCACTGTGTCTTCCGAGGCTGCGTGTGCGCTCGCGGTAATGCTTGCGTGGGACCTGGACGCGCGGGTGCTTGCAGAAGCTTACTGGAGGGGAACGGACGTTCGGGCCGAGAGTGGCAGTCACCCTCCGCTTGAAATAGTCATGAAGTGGCGCAGGGAGGCCCATATTGGCATCATAGGACAGTGGAAGGAGAGTCTGGAGACGCCCAGCGCCGGCCTAAGGACCGTGATGGCTATCCAGTCGATCCTGGAGTCTGAATCCTGGAGTGGGTGCCGCACGGCACGTTGACCTTCTCGTGCAGTTCTTGTTAGGCCATGGCTGCTTTGGCAAATAACTGCACGCAGTGGCAAAACGGGAGGCAACCCCCATGTGCCAACAGTGCAACTGCAGCGAGGACATCGGATCTCGTGACAGTAACTGGAGGAGACCTCTCGCTGTCGGTACTGGTAAAAGCCATGGTCGACAGCGTGAGGATTTGGGAGACAGTTGCATCGTTCTGTGAAGAGGTCATCTCTCAGAAGTAAATGGCAGAGCAGGTAAGGGAGGAAGATGCCCTGGCGGACCTAACCCGTGGCAGGTGGACTGGTCGGTGCAGGTGGCAAAATGCCCGCCTGGTGCCGCCCTAACAGTACCCAGCGAGCGGTAGATCGAGGAGTCTGCCATCCGCATTGCACGGCCATGGAGTTGCGATGACGCCCTGGATGCATCGCCGTACGTGACAGGTAGGCCAAAGTGGGCCAACAGTATCAAGTACACAGTACTTTGCGGTCCATCAAAAGGCGGACGCAGTTCAACATATCGGAGTTTTTAGTGGGTGCAAGTTTCACATAACTACGCAGTATCCTCGGACGGCGTGGTATGCATAAAGCATTTTCTCCGCGCAATTCAATGAACACGTTACCACTTGAATAGTTGAATGTCAGCATTAGTAATCACCATCGATTGTTGCTGATGCTGATATTAAAAACAATGGTGATTATCCGCTGATGCTGATGTTTGCAACAACCCTGATATGTACCCACTATGCGTCCAACACCTGTAAATTTATAAGAAACAAGCACCAATAAATAAGACAATAAAATTTACACAGTCTCATCGCGCCGGGTCCTTTTTTCATTGATCCGGTGGCAATACGTCATGTACTTTCTCCGCCCCGGGAAAGGGCAGAGGGGTATGTCGGACTGCTACCGGCTAAAACCACCGGAGTGGTCATCTTTGGCACCAAACGTACACACGGCTACACAGCATTTTAAAAAAAACGTCTTATTTGTTGAGTAACACAACACGGTCGATTGTCGTTCGGCATCGGTATCCAACTCACTTACTAATGCGTCCATCGAGCGCGTATGCGATCGCGTCTCTCGCAAGGGCACGAGTCTTGCGAGTCCAGTGGATTTCTACGTTTGTGTGCGTTTTGAGTCTATGACTTGTCAATACTTCTAAATTACTCGATACGCGTTTGTACGTAGATGAGACACTAGGTTTTAAGACGTCTTGGAAGAAACCTAGTCTTAAAATCTGTTTGAGTATCTACGTCTCACTTCCAGTATATCTATCTAGCTCTTGAGTAAGTCTGTGGTTGGCTGTCAGTCAGGCTTTTTCGATCGCCAGTGATGCCAACTTGGGGGTTTTCCCCCTAAATTTAGGGGCAATAAGTAATGAAAGGGGCGGTTTTAGGGGCAGGATTTCGTCAGGAGTAATTTCATCGTGATCATTTATCAGCCGAAGGATTAATAATAACATAAACTAAAACAGTTTACAGTAGTATTCTAAACGCTGCCAATTTGCACTTGTTGATATATTTTTGAACGCAGCCGAGCGTATGTAAAACGAATGAACGGTACTGCGGACGGGTTTATTCCGCGCCACTCATTCCAAAGAGAATACAAACTCTACGCTGCTCGTTCATTCATTGTTGTTTCGCTTTTTTCGTTCGCTTGAATTCAATTCACTCGTCTCGTTTTTGTTACGTTCGGGTTCCTTCTTTTCTTTAAAGAAATAAGTTTAAAGAAAAGGTGTAATTTAATTTGTTAGTTTCAAGAGTGTATGAGTTGAGAATCAAGATTGTTCTTTCGGTTCTGTTCTGGAATAAACTTCAATCCTTCAGAAAATATGTGAAAAGCCTGAAGTCTTTTACGGGTAGATACGGAGTGTATCATTTCAAAAAAATGCGCCTCGCACTAGTACTCTAGTAGTACCTCTGAGGTCACTGACGACGTTGACGATGCCGTTTTAAATATAATAAATAATATTGCATAGTTATTGTTTTATTTAATCTTCTAAAAATAGTTACTTATATACTTACTACCTATATCAATAAAAAGTATTTGTAAACCCAAATAGACTATACTAGATATAGGTACTAAAAATACTTAGGGGTTTTTAGGGGGATTTAAAAATGATCTTAGGGGAAAATTCTTGGTAAATGTATTCTATGGGACTAGGGGTTGGCAATAGTACTGGGTCGTTTCAGATTTTTCGGAAAATGAAACGTAACAGTTTGCTGTTTTGCCACTGCTGAACAAAGGCCTCCCCCTCCCAATCCCCCCTATCTATAATATACCTATATTATTCTTCCGTGCTTCCGCGTAATTAGACTACGAAAACATTCTACTGAAAAATGAATTCATCAATTAATGGATATTGGGTGGTTTCGAAAGTGACTTAGGTCGTAATTATAAATTAATATAATTCAATATATAAATAGTAATAAATTGCATTCATTAATACGAAAGTAATAAATTTATTAACCATTCGTCATACTTTTTCTAGACTTATAAAAACGCGGGAACCATGCACGTATGACGTCAACCAACACTATACAATATATGCAAGAATCAAATTTCAAACAAAAACGAACGTCCGACTAGCCGTCCTTGAAACGAGAGCCAAAAAGAAACAGTTTTTCTCCATCATTTTTTTCTACCACCAAATTTGTAGTTTGTGCTAATACATATAAGATTCATTTTAGCGTTGTAACTAAAAGTAGTTACTTGGCGGTTAAAAACAACTGGTTGTTCTTCACACGATAATAGTTCTTATTAATCGACGTAAGGTATTTAATTAGATGCTTCGTTCCAAAAACGCGCAAAGTAGTTGTACCAACCGAACGTTTGTGAAGAAACGGCGACTGGAACGATTTTTGAGAGAACGAAGTTTGCAGTATGTGAGTACTCAGGTTAGAAATCTCGTTCGTTTTGGAACGTAATGTCAGTTAGCCGAGAAACCGTCCGTTCGTTTTTCGTCTAAAAACTGTTTTACTAAAGCGTTTCTGAACAAAACGCCCAGTACTAGTTGGCAACACTGTACACTGTCGCCTGTCGGTCGGGTTCGAGTCTGCGAAGAATTGTTTTGCGATAATGTTTATAAAAAGTAATAGAATTTGTATATTAATAAACAAATAAAATATTGACAACATGTCAGAGTTAAAAGTATGTAGAATTTGTCTTCGAACTGAGGCAAAGATGTACCATTTTAATCTGTATCAACTTAAATTCTATTACGAAGAAGTTATGGCTTTAAAAGTAAGTGATTGTCATGATTAGTTATATTCAATTAAATCCAATAACAATATATTCAATGTTAAAACATTTTAGTGAACTTCGAACGTGAGAAATTGCGAAGCCCAACATTATTTTTCATTTTGAAAGATTCGTATTTAGCGATATTATAAAACTTTATGATAAATCTGCATGCGAAGGTCACATTTGTAGAACTGGTTGTCTGGTGATTCTTTAATGTTAAATATTATTATGTTTCCACTCACCGACGGTGCAATAACAAGTTGCTTTCAATCATTTTACCCACTGTGGTTTATTTTAATCAGACAATCTGGCCACTATGTCATAGGGATAGATGTATGAACTATAGTAGAACTTCAGTGAATAAGAGATCAGTTTGGGTTGTGAATTTGTCTGTTATTGGATACAACAACACTGGAGAGTTTAGTAATGAAAGCCAAACCAAATAGTACATTGTTTGCTCTGAGAATCAAATTTGGACCCCCTGTGAAGCATCCATATTTTGATAGACCTAAAATTGTATGCATGAGAGAACCTAGCTGCAGTCATCAGTCGACTTACAGCTTATAAACTGGCTGGTCTTGACTGGAGAGGCACTATGCCATCACAGAAAATATGTAAAATAAACAGCAATATTTGCTGATTCATACAGTGAGTAACAAATACTGAAATATTAGCTCTAAAGGTCAGCAACAGATCAGAAATTTCTCTTGGGTTGTTGATGTTTTTAGGCAGTGGTAATTGCAGCCCACATGCCTATCAGTCTTTGAGTGAACAATAGATCTCATCTATACGTAAGCTGATCAACCTATTTTCTTCTAAACAGGTGAACGAGAATGATGGTCTACCTCAACACTTCTGCTATGAGTGTGCAACAATACTACACAAGTTCCATAAGTTTAAGGAGAAGTGCCACAGTGGGCAGAAAGTTCTTAGGGACCTGCTGTGGAGGGGACCGGTGAGTATAATAATAGGATATGTATTATTTTATCCTTGTTGAATGATATCAGCCTAATATTGGAGATTGATTACTATAATGAAGGATTATTTTACGGTTTCATTACTTTTGATGGAAAAAGGGAACCCTTGTATCATTTACACCAAGCAGTGAGAGTCCTGATGCACCAGAGCATGTTTAACAATGCAGTAAAGGAAATTTCTACGTCTTTATAGTAATTGAAGTTCATTTTCGCATGCAAATTATACACTTTGCAACCTGTTAGGCTCTGCACCCACTCGGATCCTTTACAATCCTCCCCGAGAAGTGCCTGGGGGGCGACCTTTTTACAGTCGCCTTCCCTCCGCTAGAGGGGGTGACCGCTTTACAGTCATCCCTTCCAAGATGTGTCTAAAGGCGTGGCACCAATGGGCGGCTCTAGTGTGATCTTACGAGGACCTGGAGCCCCCCTTCGGTGCCGAAGATGACCGCTCCAGTGGTTTTAGCCGGTAGGAGTCCGGCATACCCCTTCACCCTTCCCCGGGGTGAAGGAAGTTCCATGTAGAATTTCCACTCGGCATCAATAAAAAAAAAAAGGCTCTGCACCCACTACGGTACGGTACGGCACCATCCATGGTAATTTATAATGTAAAATATATTTTGCATTTTTAATTCGCCTGAACAGCCTTCCTTACCTTTATTTTTCACCTGGTGGATTACATAGAATATACATATTCGTTTATTCAGTAATTAGGTCATAGCAGATACTTTTACATGTCATAATGAAACAACGGAGGTCATTTCACTACATAACAACCTCCAAAACGAAATGCCGAAAGAATCAAATGGTATGGTAATTTTTTTAAATTTTGTATGTTTTAACAATCTCAATGAATGAGTAATCTAGATATAGGCTACCAATAACTAACATGCCAAACTACAACTGGTGCCAAAAATCGGACTCAAATAGCTACGTCACACTCTCGTTTGCAAAAGGAATAAATAAATTACCGTGTGCAAAGAGTATGTTTTACAAACAATTGAAATTTATTTTGTGGTAATTGTACAACTATGTCTGGTATTTTATTATAAAATTTTATACTGTATCCCATGAAAGAAGTATGGAGTTTAGCTAAACGAAATGTTGGCTGTAGTAATTTAGTTCTATGTGTAGTATTATAGTTATGTCAATCACATTTTCTTGTGGGTGCAAGGTTATATACAATTGAAGGAAGTCTTAAAACAGTTCTATGAAGAATGCCGCAGATTACTATAAAAAAAAATTGTAGCATGCATATTGTTACAGGTTTTCCTTACCTGCCCCCCGAAACAAAATCCTATGCCTTTGACACTGACGTCATTTAATTAAGAATGGATACAGATGAAAAACTTATTTGTTTAGCTTAAAAATAAAATAAAGATATAATAATAATTGTCTTTATGACGTTAATGCTCTCGGATTCCGGCGGAAAAGTCTGCTTCTGCGACATGCGGGCGCATGCGCTCTGTTCTGGCAGACGCGGTCGCCTGCTGGAGCATGCGCGTGCGTCCGTACCGCGGGGTGCCCACTCACACCGACGCGCGCTGTTCGGTGTAAATCGTACCTTATAGGATTGTTGACTGTCATGATCTGACTGACATGTCCCAAGTCCATGTACTAAGACTCTTTTATCACCTACTAGCGACCTGTCCCATCTCCTATCGGGTATCATAAGTTGCTTGATTAAGTTATTTTAATAATCCTGTATTTTGATGTGCTTGTGTCCCATCACCATACATGAATACATCGCACACAAATTCATGAAAAACATAATAATTTCTCTTTGAAGTATTGATGGTAGTCATAAATGATACAACACATAAACATGCTATACCTCATGTCCATATGGTATAGTATGGTTATATATAGTATGGTATAGTAGTATAGTAAACCCCCCTAATGGTAATAGAAACTTCAGATATGATCAGGTTACCAATATTACTTCCAAGTATCTCTTTCCCACATGCCAACATTATTAGTACAGACTTATTTAATTTATAAATAAAGACCCTTACACCATATAGCCATATTTTTTATTTTATTTCCAGATCACTTATGCCTCCATTTACAAAGTAGATCGTAATGACACAATACTGAAGTCACCAATAACAGTTATCACAATCAGTGAACGTGTTAAAACCTACATCACAAAAGATAGCATAGAAATAGATGAAAATTTCGAACATGAAAAAAAAGTAGTAGAAAAGATAGAAAATATAGAATTAGAATACTTTAGCGATGCCTCTATGACAGATAGAGAAGATCAGGACCCAATAAACAATGTAGTTGACAGTGAAAAGATAATTGAAGAAGTCGAGACAGCATTTGGGGAAGAAAAGATAAAGGTTGATGAAAAAAACGATTTAGAATCTTTTAGTCCAGCTGCAGTTTATGTTGAAGGTGAAAAAGGTATAATGAAGGTAAAATGTGAAGAAATTAAAGAAAAAAAGAAACATAGTCACGAAAAAGGGTGGTTTTCGGGTGTCAAGAAAGTATTAGAGAGTCGTCATTGGAAGAGGTTTATTTTGAGTGAAGAGGAAGCTATAAAGAACTTTAGATCTAGAGCTGAGGATAGAAAGTATGTCGAGGCCACTTTCAAGTGTACAGACTGTTTTAAAGGCTTTTCGAAGAAGGATATGTTAAATCGACACATTCTGTTAAGACATGTTAAGGTAAGACCTTCATTACAATGCCCCAAATTTTATTTATTTATTTTATATGTCCATGTGGTGCCGGCTAAGAATAGCACCAACCCATCTCATCCTGTGGGTATCGTAAAGGGCGATTAAGCGATTAGTCGGAGTCTGGCAGCAGTGTCCTTCGAGTACATTTACAACTGCGATCTGACTGCCAAGCGTGGCGATTATGGCAAAACCGCCCAATGTCCACACAACACAATTCTAAATCGGAGGTTGTGGCGATCTTTGCTTATGTCCAGCAGTGGACGTTTCTTCGGCTGAAATGATGATAATGATGTAGAAATTTATTGACTACTAGCTGGGACCCGCGGTTTCACCCGCGTTTAATTTAAAAGAAATTTAGAGTACGTCGACATAGACACTTGACATAGAATATATATATTGGATTTCAAAGGGTTTTATTTCTTTTGCGCGGAACCGTAATTATTTTTCTAAAATAAAAGTAGCCTAAGTTATTCCTTATAACATCAGCTATCTGCCAGTGAAAGTCCCGTCAAAATCGGTCTAGCCGTTTCGGAGATTACCCGGAACAAACAGACAGACAGACAGACAGATGGACAGACAGACAGACAAAAAAATAAAAAATTGTTTTTTTGTTATATGTACCGTATATAATTTCATATGCATTCAGTAAAAAGCTGTTATTTTGACATTACAAACAGACACTTCAATTTTATTTATTTGTATAGATTATTGTTTTATAAGGGTATGTATACAATTCGTGGGACTCTAAACCAGAGGGATGTATAGCAGCTTAGTTTCTGTGGAACAGCAGCCATTCTGCGCTCACCAATCGCCTTTTCTTTTTTCTGTTGGTGCCGAGTGGAAATTCTTCATGAACTTCCTTCGCCCCGGGGAAGGGCAAAGGGGTATGCCGGACTTCTTCCGGCTAAAACCGCTGGTGCGATCATCTTCGGCACTTAAGGGAGGCTCCAGGTCCTCGTATCAACACATTAGAGCCACCCACTGGTGCCTCGCCTTTAGGCACATCTCGGAGAGGGTGACTGTAAAGCTGTCACCCCCCGGGGGGATTGTAAAGGATCCCCCAAAGCGTCCCACGGCAACGCGTGACCACATGCGTGCTACCGTCTTCTCTTGGGCCGCTTGGTGTGGGTACGCAGATTCCCCAATCTACGCACCCGCGAACCCCGAGGTCCCCCGCCTTATAGCAACGGCAGGGGGTTTCAGGCGTATGGGAATTAGGCGCTAGGGCGGTTGTTACCTCGGCGCCGTCTCCTCCTTTCACAAATTGCCTGCCATGTTTGTTAGAGTACTGGCAAATTCCCCCAAAAATGACGACACGTGTGGAAATCTATGGGGGACGCCTATGTTTAGCTGTGGACGTCCTTCGGCTGATATGATGATGATGAAGTACAAATGCCATTAGTTTAGTAGCTGCTGTTGTAGTGGCTGAGCTTGAGGTTAGGGTAGTGGTAGTGTAGGGCGTGTTTGGGTTTTTCTGTTACGGGATGTTTAGTAGCGCCCAGGCATTGTGCCCTGTAAATGCCAATATTGTAATCCCTGAAGTGTGCGAACAATACTCCACTGCCTAATACTTTACAAGATTACAAGTATGATACCGCCACGGTAGGGGGAAATATTTTACCATAGTGAACTGCCGTTTGATCTTCACGACCCATGTACTGGAAATACTAGCCTAAGATTTCAACATTTCGGAGTGCCCATAGAAATGACGACATCCATGATTGTGTTTAGGCGCAGTCGGTCCAATTCTTTGTTCATACAATCACGTCAAAAAAATAGTTCGTTCGCAATTAGTTCAACTCGCAGTTGGTCCAATTCGCGGGTGGACCAATTTAAAAACAATAAATCCATACCACAGTCCACGCCCCTATTCTGGAATGCCGCCGCATGTAATGGCCGCTGCCGAGGCAAGCTCGCTTTGCTTCGTGCGCGGTGGACACAGTTCTCCCTAACTAACCTATGCTTCGGACCACCCGCACTACCGGACTATCCGAGAATTGGACTAATCGCGGTTAACCACAATGACTGATAGCTTCATGTGCTCTCCGAGTTAGTGAAGTTACATAATATGTAAAGATTCCAAAAACTTAACGCTTAATAGACGAATGGATCTGCGTTGAAGCCATTTGACCTCGTAACCCTTCCTCCATACGCAACGTGCGTATTAGTATAAAACTATAAAAAGTGACCCCGCAATTCTCGGTTCCGCACGTCACCTGTTTGTCACCACCCAGATTAACAGTGTGCACTTAACTCACAGGTAGTTGTGAATGGTAGCGCCGGGTGCGAGTACCCGGAAGTGACTGGGGCGCCTAATGACTCGTTTTAGTTATCGTGTAGTAGTAATAAACTAATCGTAACAAAACAATTTTTCAACAGACGCTGGGTCCCTACGAGTGTCGATTCTGCCGCATGCGGTTCAAATTGAACTGTAACTTGCGGAAGCACATGAGACAGCATTACACAAAGTTTGAGTGTTTAAGGTGTCACCTAATCTGCCCTTTAGAGTGAGTATCTATACTAACATAATAAATCTGAAGAGTTGGTTTGTTTTTTGTTTCAACGTACTTATCTCTGGAACTAATGGTCGGATATAAAAAAAACTTTTTGCGTTTGGTAGCCTAATTCTTGAGGAAGGTTATAAGCTGTGGCTAAAGGTTAACGATACGACACTTAGGAGCCGAGCAAAGAGAAAAAGTTAGAAAGAACCCTAAGTGAAAACAAAGTAATAGTGCGGGCGGGCGTTGCGACGCGGTGAGTCCGAGGTCAGCTGCTGTTATGGGCAGGCGTGACGCATTTCACCAGGCTAGCTACAGGCTCGTCTCGTCATTGGCTAGCATTGAAAAAAAACCACAGAATTGTACAAGATTATGTTAGCGACTAATGACCGCCCCTTGTGAAGCCATCACAACATGCGTCACATCCCCATATTTAGACCAGGATAATAATGCTGTAATGTTTCATGATTTATGTTCTAAATCAGTGTCTCCTATTTATTATATATTAATATCATTTGCATTCATTGTCCATTTTCTTAAGTTTACCAGTAGTGACGTCATATGAGATTGTCAGATAAATAAATAAATAAAATAAATAATTTAGTTAATCCATTATTTAATGCTTTTACAAATAGTTTTTTTATTTTTAGTTTTTCAAACAACACTGGTTGCATTTTAAAATATACCTACCTTAACTTTTATTTTCGAATTGTATTCTAACGGCTTCAGAACCGTATAAAAGTAGAAGCATTGCATTATGAAGGATCACTTTTGTAAACTAGTATTTCAAGGTGGAAACTCTGCCCTAAAATACACCTGTGTTATTGTGAAACGGAGTTTTAATTTACTCCACGGTCTGTTACAATTGGTTGTAGAGTTTGGACCGGGCCAAGCGCACTACTCTTTGATCGGTCATCGCAACGTCGACGTCGATATCGAGGGCAGTAGAAAATTGGATACAAGACATGAATTTTTATTTTTCAGAAATACGGCTCTACTTCACGACGAGTACCACAGTGGGGTGACAAGGAAATGTGTCTATTGCGATGAGGAATTCAGGTGATTGTTCTGTGCTTAAAACTTTTGATGTCATGTCATAATCGTTAATGATTAGTACACAATTTTTTTTTTGGATCAGCCATTGTTGATTTGTTCGGTTTTTTAAGAGTTGCCCCACTACATGAACATTGCACCGCCACCGAGAAGGCTAATCGACACTTGCGGTCGTTGATCGTTTTCCGGGTTTATGATAAAGTCGGGGGTCGCTGGCGGTGGATTGAGACCTCGAAGAGAGAGAGACCAATTCCGGGAAGACGATTCACGTGCCGCCGTGTGCGCAGTATAGCGCACAGCGAGGCTTTGGGGGATCCTTTACTATGCCCCCTGAGATGTGTGCCTGGGGGCGGCCTTTTTATACGTCTCCTCCCGTCCCGCCGATGGTTTTAGCCAGTAGGAGTCCGACCTCCGCCATTCCTCGGAAGTTTCATAATGAATAGGTATAAATATAATGATATTAGTAATGTATTTAAAGCATAACAAAACAGACAGGGTAGGGTGTATTGCTGGGGAGTTTTTGGGCCCAATTATTTTTTAACTTTTGTTAATGAGTGTTAATCAGCATTTTTTGTAAAGTTATAATAAGCACTGTTAAATAAATTGCAATGTTATTTTTTTACTGATAAAAAGGAGGAGATTTGTCTTTCTGATTGTATTTTTTTTAAAATGTACGTTTGAGCATTACTCCTCCGCCTTTTTGTTTTTACTATAGGTTTTCTTTCCAAACCGAGCTTTAATTCTACACCTAGATCAGAAGAGGTGTTTTCACGTTTCGTTCAAGTTTTCATCTTTTAATATTTCCCAATGAATTTAATACCGATCTCTCTAGACACGTTCTTGTCACAGAAAGTTTTCACGCGTTTATAATAGCTCTTCTACTCTAGAATCTGTATATATTGAATTGTCCTGACTGACTGATTTATCAACACAGAGCCTAAACCGCTGGCCTTTAATAACGTAGGCATCCAGCAAGGAAGGACTTTTAGAAACTCATCCGTAAGGTGGGGAAAATAGGGGACGAAAGGTGTTATGAATGAAACTGCGTCATTTTATAAGGACTCGTATCTATGAAAATTGCTTTTTGGATTTTTAATTCAAAATAAAAACAGTTCAGTGTATTTATAATTGTACCCTTAAGGGGGTTAAAGTGTGTATGAAGTATCCGTTATTTTTGTATTGCAGATGAAACTGCGGTCGACAGCTAGTGTAACATATAACTCAAGAATATATCTATTATACACGAGATGTCTATTATTCACAGACATTCGTCAACGTACTACACGCATTTGCGCACGCACCGCAGCGAGCACGTCTGTACGCTGTGCGGCGCCTCCTTCGTCAGTAAGATCGGGTTGCAACAGCATAAGAGGGTCAAACATGTTATTATTGACATTGTAAGTATTCTTAGTTAGTTTCTAGTTACTAGTTGCGTGTCGTGTCCGGATTAAGAATATAATACCACTCCATCTGCTCCTGTGGGTGTTGTAAAACTGTTGTGTGACTAAGGGATTCTAGACCAGAGGGAAGGGCAGCAGCATCCCTTCTGTGAAACAGCACTCATTCTGCACTCACCAATCCGCCTACCATGCGTGGTGAGTACTGGCAAATTCTCCCCAAAATGACGACACAATTGTTGTGGATATCTATGGGGGAGGCCTTTGTTCAAAAGTGGGACGTTCTTTGGCAGATATGATGAGACGCCATATTATCCACCACTAGTTTTGACAGTCGAATAGCCTCATGGCCAGGAGCCTCTTGAAAGCGGTACTTCTAGACGCGACCTGTATTGTTAGGAGATTCCTCTCTCTACAACCCTGACCTTGTAGCTAGGACCCTGGTTCCCGATGCAGGTGGGCTTATATTTTTAAATGGATATTGTTTTTGCATCTATTAAAAAAAGTAATGTTTGTGCGTATTGATATATATTTCTTAAGTCGTGGTCCCGTGGTGCAGTGAGGACTCTGCACTAGGATGTCTCCTGTGTCGTGAGTACAGATTGCTATTCTGTAAGAACTCACTAGTAAACTCACTTTGAAATGCGCAGTAAAAAGTAGTAAAAGCAATACGATATTTGAGATTCAGAAGTGAGTTTGCTAGTGAATTGAGTGAGTCACGCAATTTACAGTCATAGATCTCACATTTGCAAACACCCACACCCGAGACAACTATCTGTAGATCATACAATATATACATAAATATTTGTTCCGTGCAGATAAAACCCGCGGTACGTAGCGCAGAAAGCCGATCGCGACGGTACAAAAGAAAACAGTAGCATTATCTGCCATAACTACGACGGAACCCTAAAACCGAAAAAAACATTACAACTGAAAGCTAATTTTCCCAAAACAGGAAAGTCCAGACGACGACGAAGAAGTGAACACGTACTGCGAGCGATGCGACATCAGGTTTGAGACGCGGAAGGCTTACGAGGAACATTTGTTTCATTCAGCTCTTCACAGTGAAGGAGAAGGGTAAGCAGAGAATACTATAACATCATCTATTGCTAAACGAATGCATACATGTCACGGACGAAAGAAAGGAGCGGAGGTGTTAGAAGGCAAAATCTCTTCAGAAAGAAGCGTCGCTTGAATGCGGGTGAACGCAAAACAAGATACAGCAATGGCTCCACTATTCTTACTTTTATGGAAAACATTTTCATTAAAATAAAGTGAATCTATTTTCGAATACTTTGCTGGTGTCAGTTTTATTTGAAGTTTTAATAACTATATTATTGGGAAATCTATCTTAAATATATGACACAAATATAAACAAATTAATAACATGAAATTAAAACTTTCGATAAAAAAGGTGGTCTTGCTGGTGTGATGCACACATTTTATTCTCGGTTATTGCTGACTACTCACCAGCAGATGGCACATTTTTCATATTTTAATTTTGTCTTATTTTCATGTGTGTTAGGAAGGATATAAAATGCTTCAAAACAGTAGTCTCGTGATAGTTCGTGTAAGATAGACGCCATAAAAAGCCGTGGCTTTAGGTCCTACAAGTATTGACTGGGTAGTGTTATTATATTATAGTGTTATTGTTATGTGTTGAAACTTACTTAACCAGTAGGCGGTGAGTAGTCAGTAATAACCGAGAGTTCTTGTTTTACAATTATGTTTTTTTTATGGTACGACTTAGTATTTTTTTATAATAGTCTGAAGTACCTACGCTGCACTATCACCTCAGAAAGTATGATCCCTCCCAAAAGGACACAGCAATCACTCATAATCAGTTTACGTAAAGCTTTACTCATTTTGTTTACAGTAATTTTACAAACGAAAAGAACAGGAAAGTACTAGGGAAAAAGGAACAGGCAAAGGTAAGTGAAACATGTTTTTTACTTCATATCAGCCAGTAATCGTAGTCTGTTTTTTTCTTCATAATCCCTAAAGTCTACCCACTGTTGGCCCTCGAATGGCGTAGGGCAGCAGATGCGGGCTCGCACCCGGAGACGGCCGACCTGGTGGGTTACACCAGCGATAAAAAATAATTGATCATGATAATAAAAAAAAGACTTTCAATCCTTGATTTGGAGTCCACTCCTCATCATGATATCAGCCATAAGACTAGACATAAGATAGATTTCTACAATTGTGTTGTCATTTTAGGGCGAGTTTGCCAGTTCTCACCACGCTTGGCAGGCGGGTTGGTGAGCGCAGTATGGCTACTGTTACAAAATAGGGATGCTGCTGCCGATCCCTCTGGTTTAGAGCCCCTAAGTCGCCTTTTACGACATCCACGGGAGGAGATGGATCGCTATATTCTTAATCCGGACACCATACGGAATTAGTCCACTCCTATAAGAATGAAAGAAATGTCCTGCTTTGATATTATAGAATAAAAAAAACTACAAGGAATACATGAGCAAATACGTTCAGTTTTCAGTTCAGCGCTCAAAGATTTTTAAATCAAAATTCTTTATCGCCAGTGAGTGACATTTTTTGTATGTACGGTAGGAAAAACTATAACGGCACTATCACGGTAACGCGTTATGCGTGAATGTGGATATCTATGTATGTATTTATGAATACATCTTTATATATATAATTCTATTGTACGTCTGTATGTTACTGAACTCCTCCTAAACGGCTGGTCCGATTGTGATGAATTTTTTTGTGTATGGTGTAGTGGGGCCCTGGATGGTTGATATTCACAATTGGACCCGGTAGGTGGCGCCTGTGCGAAGCTGGGGCGGGCAGCTAGTGTTATGTATATTACGGCTCGTGACTGACGAGCCGTACATAATCGTAGTAATTCGGAAACACGAATGTTGCCGAGGCGAACTTTAATCGTAATATTTGTAGTCATATTGAAGCCTAAAGCAGTATGAATGCGCATTTATAAATCTACTTACTTAAGTATACATTTTTTATGTATTATATTACACCCTGTAAGTGACAGCATACCGAAAACTTTGAAACTGAAAAATCAGGCAAAACTTTAGGGAAGAGGTTACACTCAGGCCTATAATTAAAATACTTGTTCTGAATCTGGTCTGTATAATCGAAGCACTACAGGTGCAGTGCTGGAAGCTACTTTGCCACTGCTCTAACCCTGCCGCCAAAAGTGTGTTATCTTATTTCACTTTCTTTTCGCGTTATCATACAAGCCAGAGTGTAGACCGCGCACTGGAAAACGCAGCGTGGGACGACCTCCAACGAGATGGAAAGGCGGCCTGGTGAAGATCGCTGGGAGTCGTTGGATGCGGGTGGTATGTAACCGCTCGTTGTAGTAATCTATGGGGGAGGCCTTTGTTCAGCAGTGGACGTCCTTTGGCTGATATGATGATGATAATAGCAACCCTAAAGGTCCACTGTAGAACATGTAATATGCATGGTTGTAAACTGTTCCCAAGATACTTTTTAATCGAACTAAAATTATGCTTAATATTTCGTTCATTCTTTTCAGATCACGAAACAGTTAAGGAAACGGTCAGTATAGCTATTTTCATTGTTATTGATTTATAGCAGGGGTTCCCAAAGTGGCGGATATCGGTTTCCCAAGGGTCGGCTCGGACGACGTCTCCGTTGCATATACCCATCGGGTACAAACAAGCCTAGCCACTGCAGTACATCCGGATTACTTATGTTACCTCGGAACACTGAAAAGATAACAAACTGAATCAACGCAGTTATTAAGACAAACTGAAATCTATGCCGTGTGGTGCCGGCTCAGAATACCACCACCCCATCTCCTCCCGTGGGTGTCGTAAAAGTCGACTAAGAAATTAGCCGGAGGATGGGCAGCAGCGTCCTTCGAGTGCATTAACAACTCAACTGCGATCGCCAACCCGTCTGCCAAGCGTGGCGATTATGGCAAAACCCCCCAATGAGCCTACAACATACCCATATCGGTCATTGTGGTGATCTTTGGGGGAGGCCTGTGTCCAGCAGTGAACTTCATTTGGCCGAAATGATGATGATGAAATCTATACTAATATAATAAAGCTGAAGAGTTTGTCTGTTTGTACGCGCTAAAATCTGGAACTACCGTCGGATTAACAAAAATCTTTTCGTATTTGATAGCCCAGTTTTTAAGGAAGGTTATAAGCCATTTCACATCACGCTACGACCCTTAGGAGCCGTGCAATAAGAAAAAAGTCTGAAAAACCGCTAAGTAAAAACAAAGTTAAAGTGCGGGCCGCTGATGCGACGC
This sequence comes from Diloba caeruleocephala, assembly GCA_947459985.1. Taxonomy (NCBI): domain Eukaryota; kingdom Metazoa; phylum Arthropoda; class Insecta; order Lepidoptera; family Noctuidae; genus Diloba; species Diloba caeruleocephala. Next base: position 3,169,591 of record OX381627.1, on the reverse strand, counting down.
GGTGGGTCGATGGCCGAGGGCGGTCAACCGACGAGAACCGATTACCGAGAAGAGCCAAACTGTTATTGAAATTATTTATAAATAACCAGATTTCTTTAAAATTAAAAGGCAGTAGTTAGTAAAAAAAAAAATGTATGACTGGCAATTCATTTTCAGCGTATTGTTTGACAGTAACAGTCAGTTATACGCAATTCCTGGCAAGGTTTTGTCACATTTGTCTTTATAATTTTCCAAATAGCTTTTTGTTTGTACCACAGACTTGTCAATTCAACATACACAGTACTGCAATACTGATCAATAAGCTGGTATTCTATTCTTCTTATAGAAGCACAGATGAAGAGGTATTCAAGACGGCGCATAACCTCAAAAGAAAGAAGAAACCTAGAAGAAAACATAGGAAACCCACAACGTGTCACCAAGTAAGTTAAATTATGATATCATAGCGTTTTCTCAGCTCTTATCGGCACGTGAACGTCATCTGCTAAATATAGGCCTCCCAGTGACCGCTGCAGTGGTCGCTGTGTGTTGTTATAAGCACGCGGATTTATGCTGCTGTCCATGTTGATATTATCCATTAGTCGCAGTTAAATTGGATGAGAGTGGTCTTAAGCGAAGACTAAATGGTGGATGTAGTCGAACATAAGTAAAAGTTTTAAGTAGTATCTCATACAATTTAGCAAGTAAAAGCCTTTTCTTGGTGAGACTTACAATATCTCATACAATTTCGCAATTAAAAGCTTTTTCTTGATGAAACACAATAGCTCATACAATTTCGCAATTAAAATTAATTAATAGAATTCTGGGGTGCAATTCCTTAATCTCAAATATCCATACATCCCTGAATACAGAATTGAAATAACGGTGGGAACTCAATTTGGTATTCCCTAAGACTCGTCCTCATGGCTCACCGTCTGCAACGTGTCCTTAAATAGCTTCAATTTTAGCGTATACCAAATTGGTTTTGCACCGTCATTCAATCAATTCCATATTCAAGGATGTATGGATGTTTGAGCTTAGGGAATTGCATTGCTACCACGTTTTCTATGAGCGTTTTTATTACTTCCAAGCGTATGCTAGAATTTTGTTGTATGGCCGACATATGACCACAGTAAGTGTCTCAGGTTCAGGTAAATAATCCAGATTCGACTTCTAGTGCGGCAAACATTTCGACACTCAAGTGGCGTGTTGGAAGCATCACTTAGCCGAACACCCTCGTACTTCGTTTTACGCGCCAACCGAGCGGTACATCTGCGAGATATGCGGGTCTTCACTTGCTGTGAGTTCTTATAATAACACATTTGAAAAAAATAAGTGGTAACTGGTAATACTGCATATAGACACGTATTAACCTGTCTGAAGACTGACCGCGCCGAGCGTTGCTTTACCTCACAGATCGTCTACTGATCAGTGAGTGCACATGGCTATGAGTGCCTCGCAGTTTCTGAATTAATTATCATAAACGTTAATCTGTCTAATCTCTCATATTTTTTTGAATAAAATTTTCTAGTAGAAAGCATATGTACAACAGTTATGCTGACGGTATTAGAGTTGAACAGCGTATGCGAACAACTACGCTAGCGAGCGCATTAAACGTTATTGTTGAAATTCCGTGCAGTTTGAACGCAGTTTTATGGCAGTTGGACAGCTATAGAGTTGTGATGCAGTTTTCCCCACTGTCATGAACTCCACGCTGGCTCCAGGCTAACGGCAAAAGCAGCACTGACAGCTCTTCTACCGCTTTCCTGCGTGCAGTTGTGGCGACTGAATTGGAACAGACTGAATTGAATATTCTTCTTAAATATACTTTTCGTGTTGCGCCGGCTAAGAATACCACTGCCCCATCTCATCCCGTGGGTGTCGTAAAAGGCGACTATGGGATTAGCCGGAGGATGGGTAGCAGCGTCCTTCGAGTACATTTATAACTCAACTGCGATCGCCAACCCGTCTGCCAAGCGTGGCGATTATAACAAAACCCCCAATGAGAACACAAACCCATACCGTTCGTTGTGGTAATCTATAGGGGCGGCTTCTGTCCAGGAGTGGACGACGTGGCTGAAATGATGAATTGAATACACCTACAAAAAGCCAAGCACATAGTAGATGTTCGTTCACACGAGTTTCGAGCACATCGAGTCCTAACTTATCGTAAGCGACAATTTTTAGAATTTCCTTTTTTATCCTAAGCCCCATAGCTTACGATGCAAATTTCAAGTTCAAGAAATTGTCGCTTACGATAAGTCGGCGGTTAGGGCTTGACATCTATTCAAAGGCACAAAGCAGAGTTTTGTTGTTTCAACTTACACGGACTATTTCACAGCCAGGCAGCATCGCCAACCATCAGAACATGCACACTCGAGAGAAGTTGCATACATGTGACACATGCGGACGACAGTTCCACGCGATCATAGGACTCAAGCGGCATCTCGTGGTAAGAACTATTTATTTGTATCTAAGACCAAGTATCTATAGACTGATACTATTAAGCATGAACAAAAATCTATTACCACCTCTTACGAGCACATGCGCAACGTCATATCAAAGAAAGAGATGTCTATAGAGCATTGGTTACAGCAAAATAATCGAATGGCACCGTTTCGTACTAAAGTAACAATCCACTTTCTGTTAAAACTGTTAGCGTCGTATGTTAACCAGCTGGTTTCAGGTAAATATAGCTGTAGGCGCGCAACGCATCAAGACGTGCGCGAACAACTGCTTTCTCTTTTTATCACACGTATTACTCACATTATGATGACAAGTATTAAATAATGGAAATTGAAATTCAACTTAATAGGCTCCAACCAACCAACCCAAACCAGCCTGCCAAGCGTGGTGAGTATTGGCAATTACCCCCCAAAATGATGACACAGTTGTGAAAATATATGGGGGAGGCCTTTGTTCAGCAGTGGACTATAAATGGCCGATATGATATGATGAAATAAATTTATAATAGTATAGCTATAACAGTAATTTTATTAAAAAGCGTTTCATCTATTTAGAACATTATTAGCAGTAAATTCTAGTTGTAGCGAAGGCATTCAGTTCATTCAGCTTTAACTAGAGAAAACGGGGTTATACTGCACTAAAAATATATAGTAAAGGTCGAATGGAAGTACCTTCCCAGTAAAATACTTGTTAGTTAGCAACATATTCCGTTCCGTCCAAGGATTAGTAAACTGAAGTGGCAATGGGCAGGGTACATTGCTCGTAGAACTGATGGCCGTTGGGGCACAAAGGTTCTAGAATGGAGACCGCGCACCGGAAAACGCAGCGTGGGACGACCTCCAACGAGGTGGACAGACGACCTGGTGAAGGTCGCCGGGAGTCGTTGGATGAGGGCGACATGTAACCGCTCTTTGTGGAAATCTGCGGGGGAGGCCTTTGTTCATCAGTGGACGTCCTGTGGCTGATATGATGATGAAGGTGAACATTTTCCGTGTTATATCCGGATAAAAAATATAGAACCACTCTTCCTCTCGTCGATGTCGTAAAAGGCGACTAAGGGACGGAGGGAGGGGGGAGAGGGAGAGGCATGAGCAGCAGTGTCCCTTTTATAAAACAGTAGCCATTCTGCGCTCACCAACCGGCCTGCTAAGCGTGGTGAGAACTGGCAAATTCCCCCCCAAAATGATGACACAACTGCTCGAATCTGGCCTTTGTTCATCAGTGGACGTACTTCGGTTGATACGATAACCACATCTGGCTAGCCTAATAGGTAAGGATTATGATGCCGAGTGTATAAGAATGTATTTTCAGACGCACACAGGAGAGAAACCTTACGCGTGTTCGTTGTGCGACAAACGCTTCACACAGAGCAACAGCATGAAGCTCCATTACCGCACGTTCCATCTGAAGCAACCTTATCCTAAGAGGTATGTACCCCACACATATATGTAACACATTAAAACTACGGATTTACGGATGACATCGCGGTTTTGTTTAAAAAAACAATTTTCACTAGGATTTCTCCTGTGTCGTGGGTGCGTTTACAAGACATGAATTCCACATGAAATACAGCCAGACCCGGAGCAACTACCTGCAGATCATACAAATATTTGTTCCGTGCGGGAATCGAACCCACGACCCGGAGCGCAGCAGCCGACTGTATCAGCCACTGCACCAACCGTGCCGTCGACTGACATGCAAATACCCAAATTTTTCGAGGCGAGATGTGATGTTCCATACTGTTGGTTTCAAATGAGAAAACAGTTTGGCAGGCGCCGTTTTGTGTGACTCTACTAATGAGGAACTAGCATAGAATTATATAAACAGTATAACTTTAGCCCTCAAAGGAGATTGGCCAGTGCCCATAGTAAGTAAGTATTATTCTGGTTTGAGAGCGAGATAACCCTACAGTATACTTCCTTTCAGAAACCGAAGAAAAAACAAAGATGACCCAAAAACAGCAGAAGCAGAAGAATCGAACAGCGAAGAAGATTCAGACGACAGTCTACCTGACATTGAGCCTGAGATGGAGCGTGACGCGGGAGTCGAACCTGTGCCTGACGCCGTGCCCGACAAACAGTCAGAAGAAAATATGCATTACTTGACATTGACATGATTTTTAAGTGCTTTGTTTACATGTACATTACAAAATCGGCACTACAAGAAGCGAATCTCAGGATGCAGGTGTCCTATTGGGTCGTGAGTGTAAATTAGTGAACTGTTCAAATATAATTACTACCTATTCGAAAATACAAGGAAACATAAACGGTGGACGAACGTGTGCGTGGTATAATATGAAATGAAATTGAAAATGCACTTGCAGTACAGATTTGGTTTTGAAATTCCACCACGGCGCTTTTGATTGACTGTCCAGCAACGATAGGCCGTGTTTCGGGAATGATATGCCGTATCTTGGACAATGATACGCCGTGTCTTGGACAATGATATGCCGTCTCTTCGGCAACGTTATACCGTGTCTTAGACAATGTGCCGTGTCTTGGACAACGATATGCCGTGTCTTCCGAAAATTAAACGCGTTTTGCACTATCTTATATTAAGTCCTAAGTCCTGTTCATAGTTTGAATATCGTGACGTATCGTCGTATCAAATCTATGAAAGCGTTAGCTGCAGAAGATGTTTGAAAAATGTCTTAGTCAAGTAGTCGTAAAGTGGACACACCCAAAGTATAGTAATTTACACTTGATTTTTTATATAAGGACCTAATCCTTACATATGAAATTGACGTTTTAAATGGAAAACCAAAACGAAAAAACCCATGTAATTATGTATTTAATCAATCAAAGTATATACCATTACTTTTGCTATTTCATAGGTAGTACGTTGATTCCTTAGCTGAAGAAAGTGTGGGAGCGAGAATCAATAGAATCTTTGAAGGCGGTTTGAACTGCCTCATCGGAATTGAATTTTTCTGCTAGCTTAAATTAGGTATTCCTAACCAAACGCCAGATATTTGAGACCAAAATGCCAGTTCGACAAAATGCCAATTTCATATGTAAGGACCTTTAATACCGATACTTGGGTTACTCTGCAAAGTTCAGGAAAATTCATATATAGCAATAATTAATATATAGCACGTTTACTAACGAAAGACGTTTCTGCTAATTAGTTAATATCCCAGGTACATACGAAACCGTGTGGTGCCGGCTCAGAATGCTACCACCCCATTTCATCCCGCGGGTGTCCTAAAAGTCGACTAAGGGATTAGCCGGAGGATGGGCAGCAGCATGCTTCGAGTACATTAATAACTCAACTGCGATCGCCAACCCGCCTGCCAAGCGTCGCGCTTATGGCAAAACCCCCCAATGAGCCCACAACACACCCATATCGGTCGTTGTGGTGATCTTTGGGGGAGGCCTATGTCCAGCAGTGGACTACATTCGGCCGAAATGATGATGATGACATACTAAACAATTTTTCATTTATTAAACAGTCAATTACATTATGAACACCGATCTAAAATCAGAAAACATGATTATATATGGTAAGTCCAGAACAGATCGACCACATTTATTTATAGCTTAGAAACTCATAATCTTTGATAACTAAAACACATTGTTTGGTTTAAAATCAATGTAATATTACTCAGTCAACATTTCATATACTCATAATAAAACACTTTTAAACGGATTATATTATAGATTATTGTTTTTCCTGACGTTTCGAACACTTTGCAGGGTTCTTGGTCGCAGGATGACTAAGGTGACAGGCGTCGTTACAGATTTTAAAAAGTTATTTTATTTTATCTACCGTACAATATTAATCAAAAATTTGTTTCGATGCACGCAGTAATCAATCACAGTGTCTTGATGTTTTTTAGTGTGGTGTGTTGTTGGGACTTTATTAATTTAATAACCGTATTCTCTCTACTCTATAGTAGAGAAGATGGTTGGCAGGTACCACCTGTTTGGAATCCGACCACAAAAATCTATAATATACAGTAATCCCAAGTAAGATACAGGCTTCAGCCTAGTTTAGGTACCAGTCTCCCACTGTAAATTTGTACAATACTATCCTGTTTCATTATTGTGGTGAGAACATAAAATAAATAAAATAAAATTAATGTTAGAAGAAAGTTGATCATAATATTATACATATACATTTAGTTTGTGGACATGTGACATTTAGAATTTTGGGATAATGAAAAATAAGAGAATTCTACTATCAAAATAATATGTGTGATGATAACTTTAATTTACTTGTAAAAATGAATAATGAAACACGCAATTTATTAAAGGAAAATGAATTTCAAGCATGGAGAAAGTTTTGTACATCTATTTCTCTTGACACTCCCTTTTCTGATGTTTGGAATAGTATAAAGCGGTTTCGATCAGCATTTGTTTTAAACACTACCTTAAAAGTATTCCCGGATTCTTTATCCGATACATATCTCGACCAGTTAGCTCCAACAGTTCCAAGAATCATAAATAACAAAGTAATTCCTCTGCAGATCCCCAACTCACAAACTGGGATTAATTCTCCATTTTCATTATTAAAAATAAAGTATGCAGATACAGTCGGCTGCTGCGCACCGGGTCGTGGGTTCGATTCCCGCACGGAACAAATATTTGTACGATCTGCAGGTAGTTGTTCCGGGTCTGGGTGTATTGTGTGTGGGATTTGTGTCTGTAAACGCACCCACGACACAGGAGAAGTCCTAGTGTGGGGCAACGTTTTTAAAAAAAAATAAAAAATAAAAAATAAAAGAAAAATGTTAAAGATTCAGCTCCGGGAGAACACGGCATACCTTATTCTTTCTTTACTCATTTGGGCGATGAATGATTTTGCCCAGCATGTCCCGTGCCGCCTTTGCTGTTGTTGCATCTCTTACATATTTAAATAGCGAAGACTATTCTCATACAAATGCGAGCGAGCGTGCGCTGCTCTCTAGTTCTATCTGTATCATGTCCTTTCACCCAACCCCATAAGCCATCCAGGCTGAGAATCATTTTCAGTGTAAACTTCCAATTCGTATAAACAGTGACGCCTTTGAGCATCTCAACATTGTAGATGCTCCCGCCGTCATTACTAACGAAAGTTGGCAGCCCTGAGCCACATTAAGATGGGGCCTACTACCGCTACTCTCGTTTCCCGGCTCGTTCGGCATTGTTTCACGAGTCTGCTAGTCCGCCTATCAGCACCTGTCTCGTATTCTTCAACTTTCCTCCAAGTTTCCTTTGTTCCTTTTGTTGTTTGTCTAGGCTCATAACCTTTTATTCAATAATAATAATAAACTGTATTTATTACGATTTGTGCAATACAAAAAACAAAACAAATAATAGACTGCAATGACTCCCATTGTTACAGCAAACGATGCGGAAAACTTGCGTGTGAATAAATACCTAACTTTCATTTTGGGTATCAATTTTGGCAAGACCGGCCGAAGGTGATCGGCTGTTAGTTTTGGGGCAAACTTTACGCCCCTGTATTCAGGACTTTCGAGTTCGTGTACGTGTTTACATTTGGCCACAAAGTCTATGTTTTCACTGCAACTTAATAGGTCCAGTAGATTCGGAGCAAAATGGCTGTGATAGACCGGCAGACAGACAGACACACGAGTGATCCTATAAGGGTTCCGCCGTTTTTTCCTTCGGACGTTCGGAACCCTAAAAAGAACCTTCTCCTTCCATTATTTATTTGCATGTAAATATGTTTCGTTTGTGTCTTCTCAAAGGGAAATAACTGCACCCATATTTGTTGCTCCGTGATCACATACAGTAGCAATCATATTAAGACGTAATTCCATGATCTAAACTTTTTAATTGATTGTTAAGGTTCAGTGTTTTAGTGGTCCTTGCACAGAAACTAAAAGCAACAGGTTGCTTAATTTGTTTCACGAATCCACTTATCATGAAAACTGAAACATGCTTTGTTTATTCTTTATTTCTTTTCCCACACTCATCATTTTCATGTTCCTGCTCTGGTTCCAATTTACTTGAGGTTGATGCAATATATATGTACTCAGTCATATTGCAAAGGTTTTGGCAAAAGGGTTTTACAGTCTGCCGCCTGCCTGACACCCTCCATGGGTATGCTAGTGATGGTGGTTTACCCGCCACCTGCGGGTAACTAAATAGACATTTCTTCTAATACCAATTAGCAATACCTGGGGTTCTAGGCATTTCTAAATGTTTTCGTTTTTGCAACTCACCTTGCTGTTTTCCTTTTAGGCAATATGCATAAAAACTGTTGACCTTAGGACTTGGTTTATACAGTATTACAGCAAATATAGTTTTTCTTTAAATTTAACCGCTTAATTTTTTCAAATCACAGAGATGGTTTTTGTCAAATTAAGTTGCGTTTTATAAATTTCTTTATTAAGTTTTGACCAGCTTTTGAGGTTTTCAAGTGCCGCAAACATAGTAAACTTTCTTGCTCAAGCTAGTCTTCTCTTAAATACGTTCTTTTGCTCTTTCTAAGTGCAGGTACTACTTTTGTTTAAAAAAACATTGATTTATTCATTGACTCGTGCCACTAACAAATTTTTTAAACTTTGATATTCTGTTAAAATAAAGTTGATCATAATATTATACATATACCTACATTTGTTTCGTGGACAAGAGACATTTTGAAATTTGGTATAAAGAAAAAAAGAGAATTCGGCTATCAAAATAATATCTTACATGACAACTTTAATTTACTTGTAAAAATGAATGATGAAACACGCAATTTATTAAAGGAAAAGAAATTTCAAGGATGTAGAAAGTTTTGTACATCTATTTCTCCTAACACTTCCTTTTCTGATGTTTGGAATAGTATAAAGCGGTTTCGATCAACATTTGTTTCAAAAACTTCCTTAAAGTATTGCCGGCTTCTTTATCCGATACACATCTCGACCAGTTAGCTCCAACAGTTCCAAGAATCATAAATAACAAAGTAATTCCTCTGCAGATCCCCAACTCACAAATTGGGATTAATTCTCCATTTTCATTATTAGAAATAAAGTATGTATTATTTAATGTTAATGATTTTTCATTATTAGAATTAAAGTATGTATTATCTAATGTTAAAGATTCAGCTCCGGGAGAACACGGCATACCTTATACTTTCTTTACTCATTTGGGGAATGAATGATTTTGCCCAGCATGTCCTATGCCGCCTTTGCTGTTGTTGCATCTCTTACATATTTAAATAGCGAAGACTATTCTCATACAAATGCGAGCGAGCGCGCGCTGCTCTCTAGTTCTATCTGTATCATGTCCTTTCACCCAACCCCATAGGCGACGACGCAAAACGACCGTGTGCATTCGAACAACAGACTGACGTATAGTTTATTGAAAAGTCACATATCCAGTCCTTATATATGTTAATACCCCCACTATATCAAAATGTTATACAGTAAATAACAACATACTAAATTAATTACATTTATGTTGCACACCCATCAGTTCCAAAAACTTGTAATGTTTTACACAGCTTAAAGATTTTGTTAGAACATCTGCAGCCATATCAGCTGTTGGTAGGTATTCTACTTTAACAATGTTATTATTAATACACTCTCTTCCAAAATGATATCTAATATCTATATGTTTTGATTTACAATGAAAAACTGTGTTATATAATAATTTATGGGCACTTTGATTGTCATTATATATAAGAATAGAATCAGAGCTACCAGTTATTTCTTTATACAAATTTCTTAAGTAAACTGCTTCCTTACAACTTTCAGAGATACCAATATATTCTGCTTCTGTGCTAGACAAAGCTACATTATTTTGCTTGGCTGAAACAAAATCCGGTGTATGATTTTCTATCTAAAGAATCACTGCCCCAATCTGCATCTACATAACCAATTAAATCTTTATTACCTGTACCACAATATTTAATGCAATAATCTTTAGTTCTCTTTAAATATCTCAAGATCCGCTTAGCATGAACCCCATGCTCTCTACTATAGCAATTGTTAAACTGGCTTAGGTATCCTACTGAGAATGCAATATCCGGACGTGTAAGTATGGCTAGGTACATTAAACTACCGATTAATTGCTGGTATTGTAAACTCTTATCACAATTACTATGTTTAGCCAACTTCAGTCCACTTTCCATAGAAGTATCAATAGTTTTACAATTTTCTAAATTAAATATTAACAATAACAATAACTGTTCTATGTAATGACATTGATCTAATGTTAACACTTTATTTTCTTTATCATAACACACTGACATACCAAGGCATTGTTTTATTTGGCCTAAATCTTTAATCTTAAATTGAGATTCTAATACACACTTTAACTTATCAGTTTCTTTAGAACAATTTGAAAAAATGAACGCGGGTCATTCCATGTCACATGACGTGTCTGTAAAATTCCCGTTGTCGGGTGTTGTAGGCTCATTTTGAATGTGAGGAACCAATAGATTATATCATCACAAGCAATGGATCTTGACTGGGGATGATATTCATCTAAAAATCACAAATTAATATCAGTTATAGAGGTGATATTTGGCATTGTACAATTTTCATAGTCATTTCAGCCGAATAAAGTCCACTGCTGGACACAGGACTCCCCCAAAGATCACCACAACGACCGATATGGATGTGTTGTGGGCTATGGTGTGTGTTTTGCCATAATGGCCATGCTTGGCAGACGGGTTGGCGATCGCAGTTGAGTTGTTAATGTACTCGAAGGACGCTGCTGCCCATCCTCCGGCTAATCCCGTAGTCGACTTTTACGACACCCATGGAAGGAGATGGGGTGGTGGCATTCTGAGCCGGCCACGGCACTTCAAAACAACATTTATTCTCGATTTTCATAGTACCTTTTATAAACTGTAGGTAAGTATAAGATATTTATCATTCAAATGATACTGATATTGCTAACTTGCCAAATCTGTTCTTCGGATAGTGATATATAGCTTCAAAACGCCTATGACACTTTTTTAATATAAACGTCTTCTCGCAGTCAGCTCGGGGATATATGGCAGATTAACCGGGCAATCTGGGGAAGCCAAAAGAGGCCGCCAGCCAGGACCTGTGACACATTCTTCTATTTAATTATCTCTATCTACATATGTCTATTATTATCTCTATCTACATATGTCTATTATTATCTTTATGTTTTTCTATTTTCTTTTGGTAAAGGCGTTATTTGTTCTGGGGACGTGAAGAAAGGGCTTAATTTCGGTGAAACATTCATCCAGGAACATCCTGGTTTAGGAATGGCTTGCCCAGATGTCCTATTTTCTTGGCTTGACAGGTTTATATTTACCTCTGTTGGCAGCGGTGTTGTATTATCACTAATGATTTCAGCTGAAATTATTTCAGGAACATTTTGTGGGTCACTTGAGCAAGTATGCTGCGCTTGGTTCTTTCCGCGTCTGTTTAGTCTGTCAAATCTTGTACCGTGGATCCAAAAAGTGCACAGGAAAATGTGCCACTTTTCTCCACATTCCCCAGGCCCTTATTAAAGTTTATCTGTAAGTGTTTTAATACATTTTGGATGTTTTGGTTGTTTTCCATACTTATTAAAGTGAAATTTTGAAGAGATTCTGTTAAAATTCTTGTCACCACACTCACGTCACTCCCGGTGACATATTTTTCTCCGCTCATGCATACTGTATGCGTTTCTTCAAATGGCTTAAGTATTTGGCATAATTCTGAGAATACCGACCACTCTTCCTTGGAAATTACTGAGAAATTGTTGTTGAGGTACTATGGTAATTTTGATCTCATCTTTTATTTCGACGTCACGCCGTAACATGTAAAATGTGGAATTGCACCTGGTTTCTACTTCATGTATAAGCCGTTTTGGTGTTTTTCCCTTTAATATCTGTTGCTGGTTTAGTTTCTCTGCAGCAGAAGTGCTTTTATGAAAGAATGCGGCTATTTTCTTAATCTTTGATATACTATCTTTAAATTCTTCTAAGGAACTCTGAAGTACCAAATTAAGTGTGTGGGCGTAAAATGCTTCCAGCCTAAATGATCTTTCAACGGCGTAAGTGACGTTTGAAGCTTCGTCAGTTGCTGCGAAATTAACCCTTTGTGTTAAATTCCACTCATATAGTATACGGCGTAATTAGCAGCTATGTTCAACGATGTATGGTGGCTAGAAAAACCATAGCGATCTAAAAGCGTAGTTCTTAACTGAAATCTCTCCGTGGCCAGAAAAACTACAGCAATCTAAAAGGATAGTTCTTAACTGGAAATCTCTGCCTTTGTAATGCCCAGTTACATCGATGTACGACTGTTTTACGCGATGTCCACAAATCAACAGTTATACAAATAGCATAATTATTGAATCCTCTCTCAAACAGGAACATTTTCACGGCGTCTGATCCAAGGCAAAATTAAAATGTTTACATTGTTTGCGCGATAAATGCACTGTAACTACCTACTCGTTTAAGTGTCTTAAATATTTTATAAATATCAATGTTACTTACTTACATTAAAATTAAAAAGCCAGTGAGCAACACAGTTTGAGGTTATTACACAAACCAATAAAATGCACTTGGTCTTCCGGTGATAGCAGATCCGATCGAAGTGGCATATTAAAAATATTGAGATAGACGACGTGAATGACTCCGCCTCCCCGCGACCGCACCTTTCCTTTGTTTACATGCAGGTGTGCGGCGACCGGCCGACCGGTTTTATCGGTGTTTTTTTATTTGGTAATTTATTTTATTTCTATGATGCGCAGGCAAAGCGCTCCACAAACTCATATCTGATACAGAAATATTTCATTTACCTATGTATTAATTATTTATTTTCGTAAGTTTTTTATTAAAAAAAATTGTAGAACCCGCAGTCTTCTTATGTTATGTATTATCCGTAGTAAAGGGGTCGGATTGAAAACCAGCGTTGACCAGTGCTTGGTTTAACCACTGCGCACTTATTACGGACGGTATTGATCGAGCATTTAAATACATCCACGAAATGCTTTCCTAAAATATATAATTTCAGCCGATGTTTAAAAGAAAGCGCTGTGAGGTGGTCATGTGTTGCACCCATACCTCTTATATATAAGAAAAAATCTCAAAAAAGTCTTGGTTTAATCGAGAGGTCAATATGTAATCCAAATTAAGGTTTGTCCTTCCTTTTAAATCATCCAATAAGTTTACAAGACATTCGTTTGAAATTAAAATGCCTCGTTGAAATGGATTCATGTTGGTAATCTTTTTGCCTGTTTTTATGTTTCCCATCAAGTGATTAATTTCGTCCAGAATCAAATTTTTGTGCATCCAATTTAATGTCATATGCGTTTTTGTTACTTTCAAATTTCATTCGAGCATTGAAAATATCGAACTAATCATTATACACTTTAAAAATGTAAGACAGTTCTAATCAGTTCTCATCTGGCAAATAGTCTTTAATGCCACACCATTTTATTGAGTGAGGCGGTATTCGAAAATAGTTGGGCAGCTGGGCGTACTTTTTGCCTTTGCGAATCTTCAACGTTAAAATGATATGACGTTATTTTATGAGTCAATTTACGATCGTTCTGAGACAGAGAAGCAGTTTCAGTAGACGAGGCACGTCAAAAAAACGTGGACTTTCAAATCGCTATCACTAGGGTGATTAAAATAGGTCTATTTACAATTTTTCTTTGCCAAATGAATGTTTTCAATCAATCCTTAGTTCCCAGGACGTTCACGTTACTGAAACCACTTTCAAACCAGCCTATTTTTTATTATTTCAAATGCTGCTGGTCACATTTAAAATATACTGGCTGCCTTTGTTTCCCGCAAAGGCCACGGGCCATCAAACATAGACACTTATGAGGTTCGACTTTTTGTTCATATTTCTCGTCTATTTCAATTTTATTTGAGAGATAATTTCCATCGGAAGACGATGCCACAATTTTTTTTAACGCATTATAACTCTTGACTTTGAACTTCATTAAAGTAGCTTTTCTTTAATTTCATACTTGGATGCCATTTGCGATGAGAGGAAAAAGCCGGTAAAGGAATCCATAGGGTGGCTCTCAAGTGACGATAGCCCTTTGGACTTAAACTTCTTAACGAAATAGCTGCAGCGATAGCTTCTGCAGACCATCTGATACGCTTATTAGGCTTCATGAGGCTACGAATTTGACCGTGTGTAAAAATTCTCGTCAGTTATTGTTTTATACATCTTATTCTTGGATGTCCTTTTAAATAGGTTATATTCAGCACGAGAGATCGTTATATTTTTGTCACTAAAACAAAGAATTAAATATTTGACTGCCATAGGAAACATATACAGTTACAAAGTTATTTAATTAAGATATAAGTTTTCTTTCTTCGAATTAGTGAAATAGAATAAAAAATTGTTCTATGTATATACCTTTGGCTCAACAATATTTGAAGAGCCCGCACCCTCATTAGCTGGTGTTGTATTACATTAAGGCAAACACTTTATATCCCCTGAAGTACCTAGTTTGGTTGATTACTTCTTTCGGCATACTAAGCTTATTTTCTTTGTCTATATCATCAATATGTAATGCGTCTGGCTTTAATTTTCTTACTTTCCTTGGCGATTCATTTAAGAGCTGCTGCCGCGGATTGAAACATTCAGAAAATAATAAATTATTTGGACATTCTCTCCCTAAAAAATAAAACAATAATTTACATGCAAACACCACAGACTCACATTTATATGAAATATGATTTGCGGCAATAATAACAGCATATCAACATATTAATACTAATAGAAAATATTAACCTAGCTCTCTCAACAATCAATAATTTGAAAATAAATTGACACTATCGCTATATACTAAAAAATATGTTTATATATATTGTAATTATGCTGCACAGAATCGACAACAGTTACAATTAAAAAATATTAGAAATATTACATACATACCATTTTTAGTGGTTGTTTTAGGTCCACAACAGCGAAGCCATTCATTAGCTACAGATTCTTTTAGAGGAAATTAATAAATCTCACTGTAACGGCTTTTACAGTTCCGAGTAGAACACCCAATCGTTATGATATAATATTTAAGAAATCTGTTTGTTAGCGTCTATAAAAGTTTTGTGAATTACTTTGCACACTGCACTGAGCGAGAGCGGAGTACACTTTGGATAAAAACGATGATACACGACAAACCGGCGGAACGTCAATTAAGACAGCACGTTTCCGTGTTACCAGTAGTCTATAATCATAACTCCCCAATCCCCTTATACTACCTGTGCGAATCCGATAAAACAAAAAGGTTTTTATTGAAAAATTACGTACGGTCATGTATAACTCAAATTATTTCGTTTGATTGGACAAAATAAATGACAATTGAAATGCTTTATATATATTTTAACACTGATAACAGAAAATGTTTCCGTAGGTCCGTGTTGCACTAAAGTGGCAACTGGATAGTGACGAAAGCAAGTGTCACTCTTGTTTTTTTGGGATCATGCGATTTAGGAGCATATACCCACCCTACTTCAATCCTGCAGAAATGCAGGTCTATGTATCTGTATGTACGTCTAACCGTGAGAACGCTGATAAGTGTTTAAAACTTCGGAAAAATTTAAGACCTAATAAATAACAATGTAATAAATAGGTTTTGCATAATGAAGCCAACGACATTTAATATATAGACGCGCCATACGCGACGCGCCGCGTATACTACGCGCTATGCTACTACTACGCACTATAATAAAACAAAATACTATTATTTATTTACAATATCGATTTACGTTGAGTATTTATTTATTTATGAAATAAAACGACTTTATCTCTCAAAATAGCAGTATACTTCGTGCATCGTCTACAGACACAGCATGGCATTATTTTTTCGCAATATGTTACTGAATTACGCTTATAATTCACGTCGAGCCACAACACTGGTCGGTGTGCGACTAAGTGGACTCAGGGCAATTACCTTGCTTCCATGTGACCATTATAGAGCGCGGGTAAGGCTACACATATAAAACATCTTAGAATGAAGCACGTTTTTATATTTTTGATGTTCGTCATGATATCAGCCGAAGGACATCCCGAGTGCCGGACAAAGGCTTCCCCCATAGATTGCCACAACGATCGGTTACATTCCGCCCCTATCAGATAACTCCCATCTACCTTTGCCAGGTCGTCTGTCCCATCTCGTTGGGAGGCCGTTTCACGTTGCGTTTTCCGGTGCGCGGTCTCCACTTGAGAACCTTTCTGCCCCAACGGTCATCAGTTCTACAAGTCATGCCCATTGCCGCTGAAGTACTAATCATTTCAGCTATGTCCGTCTACGGATCTCCTCATTTCAGATTCTATTTCGTAATTTTCGAGGTAAAGATTTTTCCTATGTATAATTACTGTTTCATCATCGTCATTTCAGCCGAACGACGTCCACTGCTGAACGATGGCTTCTCCATAGAATTCCAAAAGGAGGGTTTAATGCTGCCTGTATCCATTTATTTATGATGTAGTAGGTATAACGATCAAAGGGAACGCCTTTCGTTAGGTAAAATGTATTTCAATTGAATATCATGTGTGTGAGTGAATCATGAGTATATTTATTGCTTAGAGCATTTAACTATGCTCTAAGATTTCTTGTCATGAATCTATTGATGTGACTATTAAATAATAAGAATTTACGATTTGTTTTATTTACTGAACCTGTAAACAAAATGATTGATTGACACGGCCGGCACAATCTTGCTTGCTGAAAGTGGTCACAGAGTGTGTTTACTTTGGAAACCTGCTACGATTGTAGAGTTCAATGTTCATATTTTTTAAGTAAGCGACACTCACTCATTAAAAGATAAAATATACTTAGTTCATCATCATTATTATCATTTCAGCCGAATAAAGTCCACTGCTGGACACAGGCCTCCCCTAAAGATCACTACAGTTAATGTACTCTAAGGACGCTGTTACCCATCCTTCGGCTAATCCCATAGTCGCCTTTTACGACACCCACGAGATGAGATGGGTTGGTGCTATGCCGTAAGCCAGCCGTGAGCCAGTCCCCAAAAAGCGGCGGGACGGCCTCCGCGATGCGCTTGGTCGCAATCTGCACCCTAAGGCAGTGACGCCACTTCTTAAGTGCACGCCGCCGAGCTAGCCAACTCAGCCAGCTAGCCAGCATTCGCAGCGCCCCTAGATGTGCGCTTTCGCCGGTCCTGGTAACTACGGAGGGAGCGTGTCTGATCACAGACGCGCACTACGCATCCGTCTCCGCCCGCCGTCCTCGTGCGATCCGTATAGCCACTCGACCGAGAAGTTTGGCTCTACAGCGCTGGACGCCTGACAATCGAGCTGACTATGCAGTGGCCCCATGGACCGCACGCCTTTTTTATGTACATTATTGCGTAATACTAAGTATGGTTGATGGAAATATAAAGAATTACTTGCACTAGAGGTAATAGTTCTTTAACTCCTTTGTTCCACAATAGTATAAATTATCGAAACGTGATATGTAAGCGACTGGCGAGCCAAACGCTCACAATGCGGTTATTCCTCATAAATGCAATCCAGTACCTATATGTCCTGTCATCGCCAGGCTGCATCATCACAATATTTTAATATGCAATATAGGTACCTAATTAAAACTTAAACTATACAGAACTTACACAACATTCACCGCACTCTAAAGGTACCTCTAATGTTACTTCACTCTAATGTTAACCTTGTTACTTACGATTACAATTCGCTTAGGGTGAGATTCAGAAACGATTATATGCGTGAACTTACGCTTCCATCTGTCAAAATTATGAGCGTATGTCAATGATATTATATACTTATTCTTCTCTTAGATTAAGACTTCTGTAGATTATCTTCCACAATTTCGCCAATGTCAAGTTTAAGGCAACGTCGTACGGTATTTAGATTAATAAATCTTTACATATTCATAAATATTTCTCAAAAATGAAAAAATTCTAAAAGATATGTCGGCAACGTCGTACGGTTGAATTGTTTTTTTTCGATATTATATATTAAAAAGAAGTAGATATGTCACATACGTGCCAAAAGTAAGAACCAAAACTCAATTGCAGCACTTTGCAGTGAATTCGCCTAGATAGCTATCTCTTTTACTCTTGTAGTTTTTGTATCTTCTTTCTTACGACATAGGTATGTAGGCGAGACTGTATTTT
Source organism: Diloba caeruleocephala (assembly GCA_947459985.1). Taxonomy (NCBI): domain Eukaryota; kingdom Metazoa; phylum Arthropoda; class Insecta; order Lepidoptera; family Noctuidae; genus Diloba; species Diloba caeruleocephala. Next base: position 3,151,126 of record OX381627.1, on the reverse strand, counting down.
GCGCGCCATTTAATAGGGAGGTAATATATCTATGGTATAATATCATTGGCGTAAGTAGTGCATTTTGACAGATGGAAAAGTTAGTTCACGCTTAGACTCGTTTCTGAATATCACCCATGTCTACATTATGTTATTTAGTTGACCCCTGTCTACAATTTCTACTATACTAAAACTTCCAAGTGCTACAATTATATATACTTGTATCGATCTCTATTCACGAGTTCATAGCCTCTGCAAAGAGGAACCCGGTTTCTTATAGGTTTTCGCGTGGTCATGGGTCCAACACGCAGAACCAGTAAAATTTAATCTAAAATGTCATGGGACACTAACCGGGGACTCTCCATGGCCGTACCATAAAATGAAGTCATGGATCGTCCCCGGCTGTGTAGGATTATTGTATGAGATGGGAACTATTACGATAAGTCTATTGCAATGGGTGTTATACGGAATACAATATTGAACGAAATCGGTAACAACAGTCTGTCTTTCAACCTATACAAATATATACTTATTATTATAATATAGTAGTTGTAATAACGTCGGCTCTGCAATAATAACTAAACACTTCGACGGGCCGGCAGCATTCGTTATGACAACGCCAACAACATAAGTACAATCAATATATATTATACAATGGAGTACTCCATAGATAGAGAAAGCGATCAACAAATTATTTATTACCATATTATTGAATGGAAAAACCCTATTATTCCTTTTTTGCACATTTCACTCACTATTATTTATACACTATTATTTATACACTGTTACACATAGCCTGCGACTGACGCGGCCGGTGCCAGATTGCCTGTGGCTCGCGGTTGACCTGGCATTACCACTCCGGTCAGTATCAACTCGGGGTCCTCTTTTCTTAAGCATTCTCTCATGTGGCCTTTACAGCTCCTCCTAATTACATAACATAATAGAATACCAAATGTTACAGCAATCATAATCAGCACTATTCCGAAGTAATTCAATTTACTTTCCAATTGCTGTCCTGTTACTTGGGCCTGTGCCATACCAATGTATTCCTTCCTTTCAAATTCCTTATTATGAAAATAACCCATCACTAAAATTATAATCTCGAAATATAAATTCTATTATGATAATAAACTAGTACTAATAGTACTTCAGGGGAATGTTCAAAAACAACTACGAATATGATTTTATAACATTATTTTTTATACCATTTGAACAAAAATCGCAAGGGTTGCTTAATGACTCGGCCACTGCGCGTGGTTTTTGTCATAGGTGGTAGCGATCTTTGGTCCTCCGGTTGTATGTACATCTAGGTCACACTTATATTATAATCATTACGGTCGCTATTCGATACATTATTATCCTCAATAATGTGTCCAGGTTCTTTTTTTTTCGTATCATTCCTTTTATTATGATGAAAGTTTTCTTACTTCCATGTATGATTTTGTACGGGCCACTACATGGAGAGAATGACTATATACGTTAGCGAACACGCATTTTGTATCTGTGACATTCGCCTCGACCAGCAACGCAAAGAGATCAGAAGTGAAATATGCCAAGCTATCTGTAGCGTTTTAAAAAAAAATGTATTCCATGTGCATTTACTGATCTGTATGCTAACGTGTGGCCGATCCCGCACGGAGAAGAACAAGAAGGCCGGCGGGGTATCAACGACCCCGGCGCCCAGGTACAACACGCCTGTGCCCTCTGCTGTCATAATATGGCGGGGGGCCTCGGGGGTCGCGCGCGTGCAGATTGTACAGTTTGCGTGTGCACAGAGTTTCGAGGGATCCTTTAAAATCCCCCTCGAGAAGTGCCGAATTTACAGTTGCCCCCCCTCCGCTAGAGGGAGTGACCGCTTTACAGTTATCCCCTCCGAGATGTGCCTAAAGGCGTGGCACTGATAGGCGGCTCTAGTGTGATCTTACGAGGACTTCGACCTACCAGTGACCGCTCCAGTGGTTTTAGCCGGTAGGAGTTTGGCATGCCCCTTATCCCTTCCCCGGGGCGAAGGAAGTTTATGATGAATTTCTACTAGGGACCAATAAAAAAGGCGCCATTAAATCACGGAGTCAAGGGTAAGCTTTGTTAGCATATGCCATTTCTTATAAATACATAGTCATATGTTTAAATCTCTGAACGAATATTTTTCTCGAATCGCTAGTTACTCGATACTGAGGCCGCATGCTACTGGTATTAATAATATTCTGTAACTTACTGACGAATGTAGGTACCTAAATGGTCTACTTTAGGTTTATTATCTTCGCAATAAAAACTGCTCGGTCTACGTAACGTATGTCCTAATACCATTTCGACTGAACTAACATTTTGGTCGCTTTTGTAGGCACGAAATCCCAACAATACTATCGGTAGTTCATCGACCTACGAACTATTCTCTAGTAATCTTCTTTTTTTTTATTGATCCGGTGGAAATACCTCATGTACTTCCTTCGCCCTGGTAAAGGGCGAAGGGGCATGCCGGACTCTTTTTTATTTTTTTTTATTGATCCGGTGGAAATACCTCACGTACTTCCTTCGCCCTTTCCCGGGGCATGCCGGACTCCTACCGTCTAAAACCACCGGAGTGATCATCGTCAGCACCGAATGGAGGCTCCAGGAACTCCAAAGATCTCCATCTAGAGCCACCCATTGGTGCCACGCCTTTAGGCACATCTCGGAGGGGATGACTGTAAAGCGGTACGGATTGTAAGATTCCAGCTACACTACACAGCGGTACGTGACCACACGCACACCTCAGTCTTCCCGGAGTCGCTCGGTATGAGCGCGCAGATTTCACAATAAGCGCGCTCGCGACCCCCAAGGCCCCCTGCCATATAAAGACGACAGGGAGCTCAGGCGTGTTGGACACAGTCCACGCAGGGCACTCTCCAAGCGTGTGATTCTCTAGTAACCTAGCCTTGACTGCTACTTTTAGGGTACGATGTTCTCAACCATACCGTGTCCTTAATTATGGTATGCTAGCGTATGAATTTTCCCTATCCCGATCCCTAGTCATTCTAATCCTATTAAATACTTCACTCATAGTCTACCCTGACCTCGTTAGTGTCGTAGGACAAACGAATCTACATACCTAACCTTCATAGCCTTTGGCTACTGAAAGGAGCTGGCCCTGCTAAAGGTTGAGTTCACACGTGACACTGCTATCCACTGTGCTGATCATCGAACGATTATTGGAATTGCCTCGGGCAATATCTATAACCTTCCTAGGAAGTTGTTAGGGGCCCTACAATATCTACATGTCCCTGCAATTATGTGCTCAAATCGTTCTGTCGAGGGAAATTGCCCAAGTATGAAACTGTGTGTAAAGGTACAAAGACCTTTACTTTTTGACATTGACAGCAAGGTCTAGCCTAGTTACGTCTTTATTTAATCTGTGGCACATCGTAACATCAATTTACGTGTGGCCCTGATACGTGGGTGGTTAAGGTTATGTATGTACTGTATCAAATGCGTGGATGTTGTAAAAAGGCGACTAAGGGTCTCTAAGCCAGAAGGGATGGGTAGCAGCGTCCCTTCCCCCCCGAAATTTTAATGGTTGGTATTGTGGCATAGGCGTATGGGGCACCTTGGCATACGTAACCTTACATTGTTGAGAGACAAATTAGCCACAGGAGTAAGTTTTCCTAACACTTCAACTAACTTAGAGTGTACAGCGTGTTTAATGGGGAAACAAACGAAACAACCGTTTCAGAGAGGTCGTGCGAATAGGGCTAAAGAAGTTCTCGGATTAGTCTTTTCTGATGTGTGTCACAAAATAAATTTCTATTCATGTTATAATGTTTTGTATTTCATTTAAACATTATATGTGAACGAGAATACCAATCCCGTTCAGGTTATGGGCCCAGCACGCTTCCACTGCGCTTCATTCTTATTCTCTATAGGCTTCACACTGTTGAATTTTTTATTTTCGAAAAATACAACGTCCCTCGCCTTACTAAGTTGTCCGCTTGCCGGATCGATTAGTCGGTAAGCCTTTGACTCTCCGCAGATACCGACGTGAATAAGCTCTTTCGATTTTGGATCCCATTTCCTCCTTTTAGCGTGGACGGGGAAGAAGCAAGATCTGAGTATGATCAAAGTTTTTGGATGTAAAGCATTTGCACATATCCCCGACGCATATAATCTCTCCAGTCGCTCACCACTTGAAGTTGTACTTACAACTTTACCTTCAGTCGCCATAATAGGTAACAACTTTTTTCATTAAACATTGAATAGACACGTTCAGGTTATGGGCCCAGCACGAGTCTATTCAATGTTTAATGAAAAAAGTTGTTACCTATTATGGCGACTGAAGGTAAAGTTGTAAGTACAACTTCAAGTGGTGAGCGACTGGAGAGATTGCAACCACATGATACAGGTATGAGCTTAACGTCTATAGAGAAACTTGACGGAAACTCTAATTATAACACATGGAAGTTTATGGTAGAGCTGTACTTAATCCATGACGACCTTTGGGAGTACACTCAGACGACACCCGAGAGTTCAGATGTATTAGGCTTAAAAAGAGACCAAAAAGCTAGAGCCAGGATATGCTTGATGATAAAACCGCATTGCCTGATCCACGTAAGACATGCAAAAACGGCAAAGGAGGCGTGGGAGTCTTTAAGGTCAGCTTTTGAGGATAAAGGATTAAATAACAGATGCCGACTTTTATCAAAGCTTGTAAGCCTAAAGCTTGAACAGTTTACATCAATTAGGAGTTATGTCACCGAGCTGATGTCAGTAGCGCAGCAATTGAGTGACATCGGTAAGGAGGTTGACGATGAGTTATTAGCAACGTTGATGTTACAAGGTTTGACTGAAACTTTTCAACCGATGAGGCTTGCGATTGAAAACTCAAGAGTAGAGTTGACCACAGACTATGTGAAGACCAAGCTGTTACAGATGGAAGCTTCATACAGTTCAGGTCTAAGTACCAGCACCAATGATACTGCACTTCTAACCGATAAACATCGTAAAGCAAAGAAACCTGTGCCAAGAAAGGCACATATGATAAAATGTTTTATCTGTAATGGACCACATAAAGCAAAAGTTTGCCCTGAAAATCCAAAAATCAAGAAGAATGCTTCAGTAGCACTTGGACTTGCAACGGCAGGAGAGTACCAAGAATGGATTCTTGATTCAGGAGCAACTAACCACATGACCAATAATAGAGAGTGGCTGAGAGATTTCAGGATGTGTGGCCGAAAGATAGAGATTGGGTGTGCAAATGGAGGTAAGGTGTTTGGTATAGGAGTAGGGTCTGTGATATGCGAGAAAGAAAATGCGAGCGTAAGTAATGTGATATATGTACCCGATTTAAAAACCAACCTATTAAGTGTGAGCACTATTGTAAAGAGAGGCTTTGTGGTAGTGTTTTCAAGGAAAGGTTTTCAGTTGTTGCGAGAAGATGGATGTAAGGTTACAGGTGATGTTGCACATACAGGTGTTGAGGAGAATGGTGTTTATAAACTAAAACTCTGTTCACAGGAAATCGCACTAGCTTCGACTATCAGTGAAGATATGGAGTTGTGGCATAGGCGTATGGGGCACCTTGGCATACGTAACCTTACATTGTTGAGAGACAAATTAGCCACAGGAGTAAGTTTTCCTAACACTTCAACTAACTTAGAGTGTACAGCGTGTTTAATGGGGAAACAAACGAAACAACCGTTTCAGAGAGGTCGTGCGAATAGGGCTAAAGAAGTTCTCGGATTAGTCTTTTCTGATGTGTGTCACAAAATAAATTTCTATTCATGTTATAATGTTTTGTATTTCATTTAAACATTATATGTGAACGAGAATACCAATCCCGTTCAGGTATGGCCCTACCTGTTTATCTGAAATATTACAATAGATCATTTTTATTACACAACGGTAATGAATTTGTTTTAATACCGTCTTACCACGCAACTCTGGTAACATTGAGTGACATTTGATCGTCAGTTTCCTGTGCCTGCGCAACTTCGTCGAAATCGATGCTCGTGAAACAAATAACAGCTAGACTACTACGCGTCAACAACCGCGTGGTCGCATCGGTTGAAGTATATTTACTGCCGTCTGTCGCTCGGTGTTTCTCAGACTGTATCTATTTTGGAAATGAATATGTTAATGGTCTATGAGATCTGTGAGGTCAGTCATCTCGCGACGAATTATGTTCCTAAAGTGAACAACTGCCAAATAAATCGCCAGTAACACATGATCGTAATATTATTCTTTATTAATTTTTTATTTTCGTTCTATATTGTTGCTGCGTCTCGAATAGACTTTTGGAATAATAACCAAGCGGTTTTAATTTACCGTCAACCTCTTGTTGTAGACGCGCCCACACGTATTTTGATGCTTCACACATTAGATATAATTTCCCAGAATCTCTTGCGTGTAGGCTCCAGGCTTGGTGGGTGAGCAAGTATGTTTTGAAGGCTTGCCTTGCACTGCTCGAAAACGACCATCTTCTTATAATGATAATTTATTTTAGATTTATGCAGGTATCTATTGGCCCACAAGTAAAGAAATATTTATTTCGACCTGGTTTTACAGCCGTTTTCAAATGCGATTTATAAAAGTTAACCTTATCCAGAAACCGCCGCAAATTGTCGACCGTTTCTGGCAGCGGATATTCTGTATGGCCTCGACCTTAGTTTTCAGTGGTTTATTTAATACCTTCCGCAAATATATTACAGCAACATATTAACCCAAACAACATTTTGTCAAGTTAATCGTTATGTTATGCTAAACTGTTCGAATCTGCCAAAAATGTCGCACGTGCCCTTGAAATAACTCTGTACCCCTAGTACAAGTTTCACTTCACAATCTGTCAATTCAAAATGTGATTGGGCCGCTCCAAACTCTTCAACCAATCGGAGCGCCGAACGCGGTAAACATGTAGTTTACTATTACGTTTCGATCGTGAAAAGAAACTCGTACTGGGGCACTGCACTAGTATAATTACATCATACGGGGGGTAACACTAAAATATTTTAGAATTAGAATTTGTTTATTTGTAAACATAAGTTGGTATAATAATTATAAAAGTTTTTTTTACTTTGGCACTCTGAGATTTTTCCTTTATCGTGGATGCGTTTACTTTAGAGTCGTATCGTATGCGACATGCATGCATGCGGCGACATGTTCGCGACTACTGGTAGATGTGGATGGTTAAACTCTCTGAAACATTAGTTTCAGAAACATCTGCGTGATGTATCTGAAACTGTTGTATACTAGTATCTGAAACACGTGGCTCATATGTAACCCCGTGAAGACAAAAGAAAACAAACGCAATATTTAATAATTATATGTACTATCGATAACTTATATTAAATCACATAACATAGCAAAGAATCTACTATCAACATCAATTCCCTTATGATTTCTAACTCTTCTCGCAATCTTTCTTGGTCTTGTCGTCGTGTCGCCTGCCTAGCATGTCACGTTTTGCGCAGCAGTTATCACCCTGGGAAAAATATATGTACATAAAAAAATGAGAAATTAAGTATGGGTCAGCCTAATCGTCAAAGTCGCAGAAATCACCTGGATGACAGACGCCCACGACAGAGGACGCTGGCAGAAGAGAAAGCAGCCCTATGCCCAGCTGTGGGTGAATCCAGACCAGAATGGCGATTATAATGATGATAATGAAAACCCACGGGACGTCCATTTACAACATGCTGCACGACTAGGTAAGATCGTTTTACCTAGTTTCTCTTCTTTCTTTTACTTAGTTCCTTCGGGATATGCTATTCATCGATATCGGAAGTCCGTATCGTAGTGTCCCAATACGGGAAGTACCCTGACAGCGCTGCACGCTATCTTAACAGCAGCACACTGTCTTCACAACAGCAACATCCTATCTTCACAACAGCAACATCCTATCTTAACAAAAGCAACATCCTATCTTAACAAAAGCAACATCCTATCTTAACAAAAGCAACATCCTATCTTCACAACAGCAACATCCTATCTTAACAAAAGCAACATCCTATCTTCACAACAGCAACATCCTATCTTCACAACAGCAACATCCTTCACAACAGCAACATCCTATCTTAAGAAAAGCAACATCCTATCTTCACAACAGCAGGACGCTATCTTCAGAACAGCAGCACGCCATCTTCAGAACAGTAGCACGCTATCTTCACAACAGCAGGACACTATCTTGACAACAGCTGGACGCTATCTACACAACAGAAGGACGCTATCTTTACAACAGCTGCATGATATTTTCACGACAGCAGGACACTACGTGATGTTGTGCTACTTACAGAATCGTGATCACTGGAGTCGTCGGTATCGGAGGTGGAGTCGGTATCGTAGTGACCCAATCCAGGCAGCAAGCCGATGCACTGCCGCACGTTATCCTCGACTGTTGCATCCGCACAGCTGTTGCCATTATGCTGTATGTTGCTGTACAAACATTTTTTTTATGATTACAGAGTTAAAAGCAGTGATTGAAATAGAGGTTCAATTTTTCCATGAACTCATTTGAGGACACGCCATAGACTGCCAGTTGAGATTTTTTTTTGCAATACCTACTTCATCATCACCCGAAGGATGTCCATGGCTGAAAAAAGGCCTCCCCATAGATTGCCACAATCGTATCGTCATGTTAGGGGGACATTATTCACCACGCTTGGCAGGCGGGTTGGTGAGCGCAGTATGGCTACTGTTCCACAGAAGGGACGCTGCCGCCCATCCCTCTGGTTTTGAATCTCTCACCCACCTTTTGCGACACCTACGGGAGTGGCGCTATATTACGCCACTAACTAAGGCGGAGCACATCGTGAAGTACGTGCGTCAAAGGACAAGTACACGCCGAGAGTGCAGCTGCTGGAGTCGCGCCGCATCGTCAACTTCAAGGCGTTCGTGGTGCGAGTACCATCATGTTATCTGCATCTCGTCATGGAAGAGGATTTTTGGTCGCAAGGCGTGGTGTGCCGTCGCTTCCGCGGACAAGTGCCACTAGAACGCACAGTGACGTAGCGAGTGAAGTTTTTATATGTTCGTTTGTAAAGTATATACAGGTTGTCCAGTAAATAGCACGACATACTGCAGGGGGTGAGAGCTTGGGTCAATACCTTCCAAAAAAAAAACACAATATATATGTTCAGCAAAATCTTACGGATTTACAGTAGTATATTATACTTATACTATAATATACAATGGTTTTAAAACTAGACTAAATAAATATACTACCCACTACATTTTCCACAGATTATAGAATTTAAGCTGTTAGCAGAAGTTAACTATTGTCACAGCAAGTTTACTTTATGAAACAAAATGAAAGGTAAATAGAAAAAAAAGTTTGCAACTAAAAGAAAAAAAAGCAAATCACAAGAATGACCACACATTCACGCATGTGTGATGTATCATGTAACTTACAGAGCCTGCTGCAGGTCTTTTAGAATCTCAATTGTATTATTTTTAAATTTATTTTTGTGTAGAAATAATACGTCAATTGCACAAAATTGCTTGTTGTACGTATCGACTAAGCGGTGTAGCGGTGAGCGCATTCCGGAATTTGTTTTACAAACGCTGGTAGCAAAGAGGCGCCGAGTGCACACCTTCCGCCATTGGAATTCGAGGAAGCAGGTAGCATAAACTATTCACCAATCGTTTAAATCAGGTAACAAAGACACACCTTAAAGACTAACGTATATAATACAATTATAAAAACAGGGCAAGTGCGAGATAAACTCAAATGGAGAGGGTTCCGCAATTTGCTGAATACATTGTCCATTGTTGAATTTGGTCTTCTACCAGAACTTATCCCAAGAACAAGCTTAACATCGTAGTTGAAAAACAGGATTTTCCATACATTCCAACCGCAAACGTAAGTTTGTACGCACAATATTTAAAGATTTACCACATTATTTAAAAACCATAGACTTCTTATAGGCTTTCTTGTCATCTGTATGTAAAAAAAACAAAATTTTAAGCTCAGTAGTTTCGGAGATAAGGGGGGAGGGTCAATTTTAGTCTACTTTCTTAACTAAAAAAGTCCACTATTGGACACAGGCCTCCCACGAAGATCACCACAACGACCAACATCGGTGTTGTGTGCTCATTGTAAAGTATGTACATTATAAAATTTGAAATATATTATATGCTTACTTATCGCGTCTGTTTGATAAAATTCCGTTAGTTTTCGGCGGTGGGGAGGTCTTCTCATGATTATCTCCTTCCATCTCGCTCGCTTTGCGTTTCCGTACCACCATCTGCACAAAAATGAGTCAATTTTTCAAGCTGCACTAAAGCGGAATAGAACCACACCACCTAACCCACCCACCACCCACCATCCTTCTTGAATCCACGTATATAAAATATGGTGTATTTCCGTCTCCGAACTTTCCCGCACTACCCTGTTTTTGGCTCAAAATGTTTACTATCCAATTTCTTTTAAATTAAACGGCGGCTGCCAGCTAGTGACTAATAAAATGCACCTTTACCGTGTAGTTGTACTGAGGGCCTAAAAAGGCCGCTTTAGCAGAATCATAATATGAATCACATTAAATATCACCAAATGGTCCCGAAGGCCTAAAAAGATCGTATTAGGTTTTATTTATAAGGCATAATAATGATCTCAATACGATTCACATTAGAAATCACAAAATGGTCACTTAATCATAACTGACTATTAACGTGACCATTTTGTGATTTCTAATGTAATTCATATTATGATTCTGCTAAAGTGGCCTTTTTAGGCCCCCTGGTCTCACCATTTTCTTTATTATCTTCATTCTTCTTCATCATCATCATACCAACCGAAAAACACGCTTGGCGTGGTGAGTTCTGGCTAATTCCTTCCAATGGGCCCACAACACAATACCACACCGGTCGTTGTGACAATCTTTGGGGGAGGCTTCTGTCCAGCAGTGGACGTTTTTCGCTTGAAACGATGATGATGAAGAAGAATGAAGATAAGAAAGAAAATGGTGAGGCATGCACAGTTCGGTTCTTCTCGGTAATGCTCGGTATTCGTCGGGCGGTACTATAGGCCCCAGAGCCACCGCGTCGCATCGCCCGCGCGCGATATAATTTCATTTTCACTTAACATTATTTTCTTCTTTTGTGCTCGGCTCCTAAGGATCCTAGCGTGATGTTAAATAGCCTATGACCTTTCTCAAGAACTGGGCTATCACATGGCAATTGTTTTTTTTAATCCTACTGGTAGTTCCAGACATTAGCGCGTTCAAAGCATTTCAGCTTTATTATGTTAGTTTAGTCAGGCAGTGACAATAAACAGAAAAGATGAAACACTCACCCCTTGTAGTTTATTCTTCTGTGTCTGTGCCGTGGTCTGTGTGTTCCGAGCAGGCGCTAGCTGTGCTCGCAGACGGGTCAGCTCCTCGCTTTCAGCTAGGTTGGATACCCGCTCCCTGGCAATAAAAAACATTTCATATTACTTTGTTGGAGTTAAATACGGGAGCCTGGGTCAATCGAAATACCCTGAATTCTATACGTACGTATAAACGTGAAAACATACAAACCAAAATTATACTTCGACACAAAAATAGATTAAATCTACCAACTTCTCGACTAGCTATGCACTCCTCGGGTTCCTTGGTGATGCGTATAAAAATATGTAACAAGCTACCAAATCTCATAAAAACTGAAAGCAAATTTACTACTTTTGTATTCAAATTAACTGAAAATAAATTTAATGTTTGTTCAATTCAATTCAATTCAATTCAATTCTTTATTTGCATAATATGGGTTTCACAGAAGATGTTACATAGAAAAATTAGTTTCACCATAGTCAGCCTTTGAGCATGCAAAATTTCACACTATTAATCAAACACATTCAAATCAGTTGGTTCACAATCACTTAATCGAAATATAGCACATGTCAAGATATAATTATATAAAATGTCAAATAATTATATAAAATGTCAAACAGTAATAATTCTAATAAAAAATTGAACATTATTTTATTACAATTATATATCTAATCAAGATCCTCCATATACTCTGTGACTGAATAGTATGATTTTTCCATAAGTAGAGCGTGCAACCTCTTTTTAAACAAACTGAAGCTACTTTCATTTCTTAAATAAATTGGCATTTTGTTGTATATTTTTGGAGCCATGCAAAATATACTTTTATGTAAGAGTGTTGTCTTAGAAGGCCGAGTGCATAATTTGTCCAAATGACGCTTTCTAGTGCGATGCTCAAATAAATACAAATTAGACTTAACAAACAGTAAGGTTTCGTAAATATATAAACAAGGAAAAGTTAAAATTTTCAAGTCTTTGAAATGTGGTTTGCACGAATCTATTTGTTTTAAGCAACAAATAGCTCTAATACACCTTTTTTGTGCTCTAAATACACAGCCTGTGTTAGTGGAGTTACCCCAGAAAATAACACCATAACGAAGAGTAGCTGATACATATCCATGGTATGCTATCAACGTTGTTGAAATATCTACGATTTTTCTAAGGTTTCGCAGAGCAAAGGAATAACTATTTAATTTTTTACATACATGCTCCGTGTGCTGCTTCCATGACATTTTGCTATCTATGTATAAGCCTAAAAACTTTGTTGATTCCACTTTCTCTATTTCTTGATCTCTATAATTTATATTGATATTTTGTACCGGTTTTCTTTGTTTAAAATTAATAGCCTTAGTTTTATTAATATTCATTTTTAAATTATTACTAGTTAGCCAATTAATTGTGTTCTCTAATGCCAGATTAATGTTATTGATAAGGTCATTTTTATTATATCTGTCAAAAAGAATAGTACTGTCATCAGCGAAAAGAGTCATAGGATTATTAGTCACAGTTGGTATGTCATTAATATATATTAGGAACAGCAATGGCCCTAGCACACTGCCTTTTAAATAAAATAAAAATTGCTTAGCAAAAGCTACTATAGCATAAAAGAATTAATCGACGATACATATTAATTACGATTTATTATTATTACTCTCCTAATTAACTATGCTGTGCCCAACAGGGTCCATAATTGGTCTATAGACATAAACCTACCATCTGTTTTTTTAAATAATTTACTTAAGGAATGCAATAAATAATTGAATTGAATCTGTCGTGTATTTCTCAAGCTACATTTCCTCCACTCAAAAAGTCGTCAGACCGAGCTAACAAAGACTGCAGACTTCTTTAGGTGCCAAGGAATTGGTTGAGAGATAGAACCAATTATGTATTAGTTTTAATCAGGGAGAACAGCGAAAGGTCTTTAGATGCCAAGGAATTGGTTGAGAGATAGAACCAATCATTAGTTTTAATCAGGGAGAGAAGCGAAAGGCACTCAGAAGGGTATCATGATGGATATTCACTGACGGCATGGCTGGCGCAGTGGTTAAGCGACTGGCTTTCTGCGCTAGGTGTCGCGGGTTGACGGTAGCACGCATGTGGTCACGCGCTGCCATGGGACGCTTTGGGGGATCCTTTACAATCCCCCTGGGGGGGGGGTGACCGCTTTACAGTCACCCTCTCTGAGATATGCCAATAGGCGTGGCACCAGTGGGCGGCTCTAGTGTGATCATACGAGGACCTGGAACCTCCCTTAGGTGCCGAAGATGACCGCTCCAGTGGTTTTAGCCGGTAGGAATCCGGCATACCCCTTCGTCCTTCCCCGGGGCGAAGTAAGTTCATGAAGAATTTCCACTGGGCATCAATAAAAAATAAAAAGAAGGTGTCGCGGGTTAGATCCCCGCACGGAATTAATATTTGTATGATCTACATTAGTGATGTAATGAATGTTCGCGAATATTCGCATATTTTTTGCCATTCGCATTCGTATTCGCAAGAAACGTAGCGAATGTTTTGCGAATGTATTTGACGAACAAAAAGGAAATTATGTATTGGATTGGATGGATCTGGAAAGATAATACAACTGTTGATGATTGATCGTGGTCTGATAAGTTTTCTAGGGAAACGCGTATTAAAATCACAGACATCACTTGTAGTGGTAAAGAAGTCAGGATTTTTTTTTGCACACAGAGCTACTTCGAATGTATATAAGCTAGGCAGAGTCGATCATTTTAATTTCCTTAATAAAGGTTTACAAGAATTTAGGGGCCCAACACCACATATTGCTCTCACAGATTTCTTCCGGGCAATAAAAGCTTTGTTTATGACCACTGAATTTCCCCAAATTACGAGGCCATATCTCAATGTTGAGGCAATATACCCATGATAAGCATTTAGTGCAATTTTTAGAGAACCTATTTTTGAAAGTCTTCTAAGAGCAAAGACAAACTTATTAATCTTTGTTGTAACTTTATCGAAATGGGCTTCCCACGAACAGTTTTATCTATTAAAAGACCCAGGAAAGTTGTGTTATAATTTTGTTCGATTTTAGCATTTTCGTATGTCACTTTGATATTTAAAGGTTTACTTCGTTTAATATGGAATTGCATGAATCTCGTTTTATTAATATGTACTCTTAGTCCATTTTTGTATAACCAGTCTATTATATTAGATGAATTGATGTCATTTTTATACAAGATGTCATTTTTTTAATCATTCTTGATAATAATTGAAATGTCGTCTGCAAATAATATGAATTGGTGGATTGTGGTATCGATTATGTCGTTAATATTAAGTATAAACAACAGGTTTCCCAGGACGCTCCCTTGAGGTACTCCACATGTATTCTCGACATATGAGGATTTATAATGCATTAGAATATTGTCATCTGTAAAATTGGTCATTTCAACGCATTGTTTTCTATTAATCAAATAGTATAATTGAAGCTTAATCCAAGCGATGAACTTACCTGAATTCCTGCATTTCCCTCTGTTCTTCAATTGATATCTGTTGGGCTGCTTTAGCCTTTGATCGTTCCACCAGGTCCAAGAAACCGACCTCATCATCGTCCAGGCCTCGGATCATGTTTTCTAAAGTAAAATATACAATTTGTTAGAAGAAAAAGTACATAATATTATGGCAATAGTGACATAACCTACTAAACTTTTATGATATTTACTATTATTTATTACGATAGTAAATAAGATAAGGTAAAAGATAAGGTGTGAGTTAGAGAAATGGTGCGTGGCAGAAAGAGGTAAAACATCGAGATTAAGCACAGAATAAACATCATCATCATGCTGGATGCCGGCTCAGAATGCCACCACCCCATCTCATCCTGTGGGTGTCATAAAATACTATATTAACCGTAGGATGGGCAGCAGCGTCCTTCGGGTACATTAAAAACTCAACTGCGGTCGCCAACACGCCTGCCAAGCGTGGCGATTATAGCAAAACCCCCAATGATCACACAAAACACCCAGAACGGTCTTTATGGCGTTCTTTGGGGGAGATTTGTGTCCAGCAGTGGACTTTATTTGGCTGAAACAACGAGTTTAAAAAGTCAGCGAGCTATAGAAAGAGCTGTGCTTGGGTTGCTATCTCTCTATAAGATCAAATTAGCAATGATGAAGAGCTCCATAGAACTAAAGTTACAACCAACCAACATAGCTCAAAGCAGCTTACTAAAAGCTGAAGTGGCAATGGGCAAGGCACATGGCTTATATTAGTGATGGACGGTTTCTGACGATATGGAGAGACAACCTGCTGGGGCCCTGGGAGTTGTTAATACTTACTGAGCTTGTGAGCCTCCTCGTATTCAGCCTCCTTCTTCATTCTCTGTTCGTCTAGTCGTTGGTATAACGGCCGAGTGTCGTAGGGCTCCTCTGGTGCCTCTGAAATTTAAAGATTGTTATTACAGCACTCATGTCATGACCATTTTCAGTTATTTTGTCTTACAATGTTTAATATTATAATTATTTTTGGTACAGTCATATTCAAAATTATATGGATAACAATATCTAATATGCATTTTAGGAAATCATAAAATTTTACATATATAATACAAGGCTGTTGTTTATAAGGCTCAAATTCTTTTGTGAATGAAGAATGATTATATCGTCATCAACAATTAAGCGGGTAGCTCCAGGAAACTTCCCAACGGCTTTCGTCACCACATTGCCTCAAGACAAAATTCTTTAACCAGAGTGTGTTATAAGTGATGACAAAAATATGGGACAATGTGGTCTCTCACTATGGGCCTCATAAGAAAGTTCAAGTTTCACTCAGTGAGCTATGGAGAGAGCTGTACTTGGTATTTCTATAAGATAGAATCAGAAATAAGGAGATCTGTAGAAGAACTAAAGGTGCACCCTAGCTGCTACGATTAGTAAACTGAAGTGGCAATGGGTGGGGCACATTTCTGTAGAACTGATTGCTTTGGGGTAAAAAGGTTCTAGAGTGGAGACCATGCACCAGAAAACGGGACAACCTCTAAAGATGTGGACAGATGACGTGTAGGTCGCTGGGAGTCGTTGGATGCGGGGCGGCAAGTAACCGCTCATTGTGGAAATCTATGGGGGAGGTCTTTGGTCAGCAGTGGATGTCCTTTGGCTGACATGATGACATATCAGCCAAAAAACATCCACAATTGGACATAGGCCACCCCAAAGATCACCACCACAAATGGTCTGGGTTTGTGTTGTGTCTGTGATTGCAGTTGAGTTGTAAATATACTCAGAAGGACACTGCTGCCCATCCTTTCGCAAATCCCAGATTTGCCATTTATGAAACTCTAAGGATGAGAAGAGAGAAAAGGGAGCTTTAATTCAATTCAATTCAACAAGTTTTTCAGTAATTGGGTCCTAACAGACACTTTTACGTCATACTACAACGACAGAGGGCATTTTGCTACATGACAAGAAGAGAGTCCTCTGAGAAGAAATGCTGAAAGAAACTCAGAGCTCAGTATTTTAGTTTTTTTTTTTCTACATTGCTTTACATTTTATCTAAGACAGCTATTTCTATTTTGAAAAACATTTTGGAGCTATATATAAAATACAAACAATGCAGATAATGTTTGTTTCCAAGGAAGCCATGTGCTAAGAAATAACCCCATACATCCCTATCGTCAACATAATCTTTGATTTTCTAATAGGTTTTATTTATTTGTATGTTGTTTTGTGGTTGGTAACTTGTTATAGAACCAGACATGGTCTACTTATAAATGTTTATTTATCCTGCTTAATCTATATAAAGGTACCACCATTTTATATCCATTTGTCTAGCTAATAACTATGCAGCACTACATGGTGCCATTGATGATATGATTATCATACTATAATTTATTTATTGGTGTAGCCTAACCACTGATGTTTTGTGAAACCAAACATCTCAATGAAAGTTAAGGACAAAACATATTTATAAAATAGATTCATGCAACATTATATCTATTTGTGAAAAGTGTCTATGCAATTAAACTATTTAATTAATAGTCTTATATAGAATGGGCTACCCTTTCCACCCTTGGGCATCTTAAAGGTGATTAAGGGATTATGTAAGGATGGTGTGCAGCAGCAGCTAGGCTATACTATATTGAGTAATAGCCCACATAATCTAAAATATATATATCTTGTGTCACAGTGTTTGTGGTCATACTCCTCCGAAACAGCTCAAATGATTTTAATGTTTTTTTGTACATTTGGTAGGCATGAGAATAAGTTGTAAAGTATTTTTCCCCCTCCTACCCCCATTTTCTACCACCATTTTAGTGTTTTTGTATGAACAAAAACCAATATATGTGGTATCTAATAATTTGTGTAATACCTATCTAATTCAAAATTGTAACCTCATCATTTCGGCCCAATAAAGTCCACTGCTGGACATAGGCCTCCCTCAAAGATCACCACAACGACCGATATTGGTGTATTGTGTGCTCATTGGGGGGTTTTGCCATAATCGCCACGCTTGGCAGGCCGGTTGGCGATCGCAGTTGAGTTGTTAATGTATTTGAAGGACGCTGCTGCCTATCCTCCATGTAATCCCTTAGTCGTCTTTTACGACACCCACGGGATGAGATGGGTTGGTGCTATTCGTCGCCGGCACCACATGGCAACCTCAATTATTTTAAAAGAGTATCCATGGAGTATCTTGCCAGTTCTTCTTCATAGGATTAACTAATCAGAACCAAGCAATTTAAATTCTGACATTTCATAAGTGCCAGTAATTGGTCTATTTGAAATAAAAATATTTGACTTTGACTTTGAAATTATTTAACATTTCATTCTGCATTTGTTATGTATCACAACAGTGTGTGGAAAATGTTTGATTTCATTGATAATTTATATGGCAGAAGAATGTTTGCCGGGTCAGCTAGTAAATTATATTTCTCACATTTGTTCATCAAGCAATCTATGAGCAGGACTGTGATACAATGTCAGCATGATATAATTATAATGAGGTGTGTAGTCACAAGCATGATGACTATGTGCATCAAGAACATCCACTGCTGAACAAAGGCCTCTCCATAGATTTCCATAACTGGTAAAATCGCATCAACTGGACGCAGCATTACACCATGCTGTGTCCAGTTGATACAGTAATTTTGGGGGGAATCTGTCTGCAGGATGATTGCTGTTCCACAGAAGGGATGCTGCTGCCCATCCCTCTGGTTTAGATTCCCTTAGTAGCCTTTTACAACATTCACAGTATGAGATGGAATGGTGCTATATTCCTAACCCAGATACCACACAAAATTATTATCATGGAAACCACAGTGTTTCAACACTAATAATATCAAGTGTTCAGGTGCTCATTTATAATGTTTCATATATAATCATTTCCAACCACTGCAACTCCTGTAAACCAGGATCTACAATGGTGACCACCAATGAAAAGAGCACCAACCAATGAAGGTTGGTGTGTCCCAGAGAAATGAATAACTGTCTTGGAACCTGCAATGAAATTAATCAGAAAAGAAAAAGGAGGAGTAGGAAAGAATATACGTCCCACTTCCCTCCATAGCAAGCAGGTGCCAGAGAAAACACTTGGCCATAGGCACAATAATTGGGAGTGTACAACTAGGATAAGCCTAGTTGCCAAGCACCACGGGTACACATTTTTTTATAAATATTTAATTACGGGTCCTATGTTGTATATGTGACTGATCCCAATAGTATGTATGGCAAAAATGCCTGAACACACGGGAATTCGTCCTAGTTGCAACAAGGTCTGTATAGTAAACAACTCCGCATGAAACTTGCAAGCTGTCAAACATAATATTGCGTTCATCTTGCCAGAGAACATACTCCCACAGAATATGATGTGCAGACTGTTCATATTCAGTCCGGTGTTAAACATTTGCAGAATGGTGAGACAACAAGCTTGAAGCTAAATAATTTATTCTTAAAGTTACCATGACCGGTGAGAAATTGAGCCACGCAATGATCGACTTCCAACCATGCACTTGCCACTTGCCAATCAATAGGGCAGTCAAAATACTGAAAGTCATACTACCAGTCTTCAATGTTGTATATGTGACTGATCCCAATAGTATGTATGGCAAAAACGCCTGAACACACGGGAATTCGTCCTAGTTGCAACAAGGTCTGTATAGTAAACAACTCCGGATGTAACTTGCAAGCTGTCAAACATAATATTGCGTTCATCTTGCCAGAGAACACACTCCCACAGAATATGATGTGCAGACTGTTCATATTCAGTCCGGTGTTGAACATTTGCAGAATGGTGAGACAACAAGCTTGAAGCTAAATAATTTACTTTTAAAGTTACCATGACCAGTGAGAAATTGAGCCACGCAATGATCGACTTCCAACCATGCACTTGCCACTTGCCAATCAATAAATAAAATAAAATAAATAAAAATAGCCTTTATTTTCTACTACAGTGAAACTTTACACGAGAGCTACATTAAAATAGTGCCAATCAATAGGGCAGTCAAAATACTGAAAGTCATACTACCAGTCTTCAATCTCCTACCTAACCAGGGAATTGACGTATAGTATACGGCTTTCTATAAACCCCAATGTTCCACAAATCACAATTTGATGAATAATAACCGGGACTTAGCGCATGTTGTATGAACAGAACTGTAAAATTTCCGTTTGTTATTGAACGTATAAACAGCGTTGTATTATAAACTGTGACATACTTTTGTTGCACAACCTACGATTTGCCTTCAATTCAATAAACGAATTTCAGTAGGAAGATATCGCTTTGGCAAATTAATACGTTTTTATCAATGCCAACCATAATGATGCATGATCAAAACAAAATTACGATTCTGTCTTACCTTGAGGTTGATCTTCGGTGCGCACTTTTTCCCATTCTTCTTGTCGTCGTCGCCTTGCTTCTAATATTTCAGACTCTGATATGAAACCGGAACTCATATTTGATTAAAATTTGATTTTTATGATTGATTTGATGAAAACACTACACTTTTTGCCACTTGCCAGTTGCCTATTGCAGTGTTGCCAGATGAATTTCGAAGGAAAAAAGACACAGTAGAAAATCTAAATATTGTCAGTAGATCCACATTAGCATTTAAATGCGCTAAGGTAGATAAAAAGAAATCTGTAGATACTGAAATAGGTCCTTTTCTTGAAATACAAGCTGTCTAATAACTTTACACACCATCTCTGCTCTAATAAAAACAACTATAGTGCGGCCGCTGAGATAATGCGTTCCGGACGTCTGTCAGTGTCAGTTAGTCATGACTAGTGATGGGCGATAAGTAACAGTACTTACTATAAGCTCAAACGCTTTCCATGCTCGAATGTGATGTCTCTCCCTTTGTGACATTGTGTTTGTTTATCGTGTTGTTTTAGGTGACGGATCAACCACTGAACAAACTCTTTATAAATTTCCAGCCGTCCAATATCTTGCGTGTATTAGCTTACAACGTTGACATTGGCAGAATCGTACTGGGCATAGACTCAATGGAATAAGGCCAAACAAAAAGCTCGAACGCTTGTTTGTCTGGATTCTAATTTCTGAAGGTAACTAGCGTAAGAAAATAAAAATGTAATATTCGCTAATATTATTTATCTGATGTATTTTAGCTATCAGTGAATTATCATTTCAAACTCATCAAAGTTGTGTGTGACCCATTCAGCAGCGCATACAGCCTAGTTATTTTGATCATCATATCAACCACATGATGTCCACTGCTGAACAAAGGCCTCCCCCTTAGATTTCCACAACGAGCGGTCACATGCCGCTCTCATCCAACTACTTCCAGCGACCTTCACCAGGGCGTCTGTCCACCTCGTTGGAGGTCGTCCCACGCTACGTTTTCCGGTGCGTGGTCTCCATTCAAGAACCTTTGTTCCCCAACGGCCATCAGTTCTACGAGCAATGTGCCCTGCCCATTGCCACTTCAGTTTACTAATCCTTTCAGCTATGTCGACAACTTTAGTTCTTCTACGGATCTCCTCATTTCTGATTCGATCTCGTAGAGAAATACCAAGCATAGCCCACTCCATAGCTCGCTGAGTAACCTTGAGCTTTCTTATGAGGCCCATTGTGAGTGACCACGTCTCTGTTCCATATGTCATCACTGGTAACACACACTGGTTAAAGACTTGCGTCTTGAGGCATTGCGGTATTGTTGACGAAAACACGTTGCGAAGTTTACCGAACGCTGCCCAGCCGAGTCGGATTCGACGATTGACCTCTTTCTCGAAGCTGGACCTACCTAACTGGACAGTTTGTCCCTGGTAGACATACTTGTCAACAACTTCGGGAACAGAGCTCCCAACAGATATTGGGATGGGCATGACATGGGTTATTTTGATACATCACTACAAAACTTTTTTTAAACTTTCCCCCTCACTATGATTTCTCCTGTGTCGTGGGAGCGTTCATGACTTCCACATACAATACACCCAGACCTGGAACAACTACCTGCAGATCATACAAATACTTGTTCCGTGCGAGAATCGAACCCACGACCCGGAGTGCAGCAGCCGACTGTATCAGCCACTGCACCAACCTTATTATTATTTTATTTTACAAACTTATTTACATGGAGATCGGCTAAAATAGGCCCACCAGTTGACAAAAAAGAGATATATATGAAAAACGTACCTATATTTTAGTCTATTTACCGTAATTTGTAAATAGCTCAACATGGCCGGATAATGGAGATCACGAAAAAAGACATTCAACAAAGCTTAAAACTGTATTGTCAATATAGTGGGTTGCCATACGCAAAGTAGTATGATATTCTTCTGCTAATAAATAACTTACGACTTTTAATTTATGCGGTTTATTAAGCAGAAATTTGTTTTATAAGACACTTTCGCAAGTATTACGCCATCTGTTGTTTAGTGGTAGTGGTAGTATTCTGGATAATTTTGCTAAACTAATACACTTGGTGCCATCTATTGTCTAGTAGCTGTACTACGTGTGTAGTAACTTAAATATCCAGGATTATTCCTTGTATAGCTATCTGGTGTCTAGTAGCGGTACCAAATTACCTAGAAACATTCAGGAAAGTCCTACTAAGTATCGGTCGGCCCATACATATTGCGGCCGCGAAGGAAGGAGGGACAGTGCCCATCATGGTCTATGCCAGCACAGCGTTCGCACACGCTGAAACCGTCCCGCTCCGTAGATTCTAAGCTCTAAAACAGTTTCATGTGTAAGACCACCGGAATGCCTTGGTACATGCGGAATGATCAGCTCCACTTAATCTAAACTTGCCGATCATCAGGCTATTTATGAAAAAAGCGTCCAAACGCTACTTCTATTCTGCCTGTTTCACTTGAATCCCCTTGTGGTATCAGCCGCTGATTACCAACCCTCCCGTATCAGTAGAGTACGCCGCCTGAGGCACGTTCAGTAGGCGTGGGCATGATCATTTCAGTCTTCTCTTCCGAAGATAGACAACGCGCTCTCTACACGTCTTGATATCTCTTCTTTCCGAGCATGAGCCAAAATGAAGACTCGGGTGTCTTCTTAGACAAAAACATGAAAAATAATTTGCATAGCAACGGAATGCCGCTAGTGTCGTAGAAATTTCATTACATTCTAATCTATCTATGTTCTAATCATTCTTTGCGTTACGTTACCAAAAATGTACGATGAATAATTTATTTATTTATTCATATACTCATTATTGGACACGAAAAATAGTCACAGAAGTTTTGAATTAAGTAAAAGTACAAAAGGCGGCCTTCTCTAACGCTATTCGTGATCTCTTCCAGGCAACCTTAGGATGGAAAATGGTTGCTACATTTTAAATAGAAGTTAATACAAAAACACAAAAACGCAACGCTTAATGTCAATTTTATCTGTGGTATTTTAAAGTTTCAAATTTCATTAGACCCGGGAAAGTTTTGCGATTTCAATTGTGATTCTTGTAAAGTGCAAGTGAATAATGGCAACAAAAAAAGTAGAATAGAATATATTTTATTGTACACCATTTGAATCTTAAAAACTTAAATATTAATACAATGTACAATGGGCGGTCTTATCGCTAAAAGCGATCTTTTCTAGACAACTTTAGGATGGACAAGAAAGACACGAAAAATACTAATGGGGTAGTCCGTGGTGTACGGATAAGTAGATGATATTACTAAATATTTAAAACAAATCCAATATAATATAATAGATACATACATAAATATAGAAAACTGAATACAGAAAAGTGATATAGTAAAACGCAATGTGATAACAATGAAATAGCATAGACAAATTACTAATTTAAGAGGACA
Source organism: Diloba caeruleocephala (assembly GCA_947459985.1). NCBI lineage: Eukaryota > Metazoa > Arthropoda > Insecta > Lepidoptera > Noctuidae > Diloba > Diloba caeruleocephala. Next base: position 3,127,644 of record OX381627.1, on the reverse strand, counting down.
GTCCATGTTTTTTTACTAAGTTTTTAAAGGAGGGTAATAATTACTTACTATTATGACTACTCATATTACTTACTACCTAGACTACTTACTACGTAATATCTCATCTATTTAGAAAAAAAGTTCCTCTGCTATCGGTCTAACGCAGAGTGCAGTTGAGACTTCTGAAGCTCATTTCCTTGCTAACTTTAAATTTTTTCGAGGAATTCATTCTCCGGTTGAGAGTCCAGTGAACTCTCTCACAGAGTTCCTCTCCGCCTTCCTCGAGTTCTTTTCAGCATTCAAACTTATTAAATATTTGCGTTATGATCCCGGCATTGCGTATTTACTATTTTGTGTTAGCTAAGTTTCCGTAATCCTTTAACGCAACGCAAAATCTTACGATATAGATACGAAAAAACTCTTGTCTACGTCTCTTGGGATGTATACTATTTGAGAAGAAATATCTTTATCCCTAAACGCCAAATTGCAAAAATTGCCACTGTCTACATCCAAATGTCACTATTATCTGCTCTTCTGTCGACAAGGCCGTTGTCTTCGGTGTTCATGATACGCCTACTGGTCAACCCAGACAATAAAATAACCGTAGATCACATAAAGATACTCACGTTGATGTGATGGTGAAACTAGTGCCGCACCTCTCTATACCCCTAGCCGCTTACATCGGTGTTGCTCCTTGTCGTCTGTAGTGGTAGCCCATCTTGTGAGTGCTGAGTGGCGAGTCACCGTTTGCCACAGAATTTCACTTTAAAGGTTGAAAGGCAGACGCCGTTTTTTCCGTTTTTCTTAGTATTCAATCCATTTAGTACCCATTGCAATAGACCTTATACTTGTAGTTTTTATTTCATACAATAGTTTTATACCTCCGGGGACAATCCGAGACTGCATTTTATAGTGCAGCCATGGAGAGTCCCCGGTTAGTTTCCCATTACATTTTAGATTAAAATTCTCTAAAGGGCCTCTGCGAGTTGGACCCATGTCCCCGCGTAAGCCTATCAAAAGACCGGGTTCCCCCTTACAGGGGATATAAACCCGTGTAATAGAGAAATAGTAATAGTTCTATTATAATTAATGAAATGCTATAATAATCTTAGTAGCAATAAGGTGAAATAATTGTATTAGTTGTATCCATGTGTATGATAATAAAAGCCTTTTGCTTAAACTTGATCTAATTTAGCTTTATTTAACCAATTTCTGTAAAGTTGTAAATAGTAGATCATTTTTCGAAAAATGATGTCATAAAGAAGTTTCACTTTTAACTTGTTTCACATATTTTTTCGTGATCAGGTTTCACTAGCATTATCTACCATCGTTGTCTTGCAAAATATAGTACCATATAATATCTAAATCCGTATCATTACATTCAAATATCTTTGAATTTCCACGATCTATTGTTATTTTAAAGTGTTTATAGTTATTAGCGTATTTTTGGCAGTCTTCTGATTCTATTAACGCGTTTGTCCATCAACCTGTCAAAGTGGGCCTGTCTTACTATGGGCGATGTCCAGTGTCCTTTAGCGTGAAATGTTATCATATTTATTGTAACTTGGCATAATGCTATCGTTTTTAATGATATTATTCGTTATTAGGGCAAATAAACGATGGTAATATAATAATTGTATTTTTATCTTAAATTCTTCACCATTTCAAAGTTACATCGTTCTTTCGATCACCTCATCACCTGTCAGCAACGCATTTTCTCAGTGGCCGAACTATAAAGTTTAAATAATGATGAGTGATGTAGACGGCGGTTTTCTTTGCTCTCCTCGTAAAATCTGGTAAATATCTTGAATTGTCCCTAAAAACACAGTAGAGCAGTTTAATGATAAAAAATCAGGTACTTTTGTCGATTATTCAGTAGATCTGGCAAGATCACTAATTTTTTTATTTTGAGTTACATATGGATCTAACTAATTAAATTCGTCGCTTGAAGTCCAAGGAAATTATATAGAACAGTGCTAAAAATAATTATTGATTTGTTTTAGTTAATTAAATTTCTAATATATTTTCCGCAGATTGATTGGTCAATCATTGATTTTTCTACATTTTGGTTACGAAACAGCCGTAATTTATAATTAACTAGCTGGGATCCGCGGTTTCACCCGCGTTTAATTTAAAAGAAATTTAGAGTACTTCGACATAGACGCTTGACATAGAATATGTATATTGGATTTCAAGGGTTTTATTTTTTTTGCGCAGAACCCTATTTATTTTTCTAAAATAAAAGTAGCCTAAGTTATTCCTTATAACATCACCTATCTGCCAGCGAAAGTCCCGTCAAAATCGGTCCTGCCGTTTCGGAGATTACCCGGAACAAACAGACAGACAGACGGACAGACAGACAGACAAAAAAAATAAAAATTGTTTAATTGTTATATGTACCGTATATAATTTCATATGCATTCAGTAAAAAGCTGTTATTATGACATTACAAACAGACACTTCAATTTTATTTATTTGTTTATAGATGAAACGTAACGTAATTGAATGGCTTTTACAAAGCTTGTGTCAGATTCTTTTTCGAAGTAGAAACAGATTTAATAAGATTTATTATTACCAATTAATACTGGTGGAAAAACGGTGCTTTTGCGATACAGGTATATATATTTTAAATCCAATAATAACTGTATATTGTAGTTAATCTAGAAGATAAGTCGACAATTATAGTACTAATATATTTTGAATATTTTTTGTGGAGTTTGCGATAAGATACATAACAGTCTTTATAAACTTAAAATTTAATTTTGATGTGTCAAATGCGAAATGAATTGTCTGGCAGATTTCACTATATCAGCAGCTAATTTAGTGAGCCGGTGCCAGGTTTAACTTCAAATGTACTTTTTCAAGCTGAAATAGCAAGTTAGATATGAACATTATGTCGGAAGTACTAACTAATGAAGCTCCGCTGGAAAATGTACAGAAAGACTATGTTGAAGATGGAAAAAACAAGTTGATCGTAAAGTGTAAATTCTGCGGTTCTAAGATATTAGACAAGAAATCAGCGAAGTATATCACGTTAGAGGTAACATTTATAATTCACCACTTTCTTTTTAGTGCTTTCTTTTATACCGATACCTAAATAACTGCAATTTTGTTCAGGTGTCTGCTATGCTCCAATTTTAGCACACGATAAAGCTATTACGAGACAGTTCCGTGTAGTGTCAAGATTTAGGATATAGCACCACTCCATCTCCTCCGGTGGATGTCGTAAAAGGCGACTAAGGGACTAAACCAGAGTGATGGGCAGCATTGTCCCTTCTACGGTACAGTAGCCATTCTGTGTTCACCAATCCGCCTGCCAAGGGTGGTGAGTACTGGCAAAGTCCCACTGAAAGGCCACAATTGTGGAAATGTATAGGGAGGCCTTAGTTCAAGCAGTGTACATTTTTGTAATATCTAGGTATATTGTCACATGTCCAATAATAATTATCAATACTATGAAATATTAATATTTTTGCAAAACATTATATGTGCCCACACAGGGTAATGTACAAATATTTAAAGAATTAATATTAAATAAACTCACTGAAGGATTTTGTTTATAATTCAATTCAAGTATCGTTTTCCAGTTATGCAGCCTTTTTTCTATTTACAGAAAGACTTACCGCTAATGCTACAGGATAACAACAGGAGGGAGGGGGAAATCCAAAATGAACAAGTAAAGGAATTCTACCATGTAGAGAATATGTATATATTTGAAAACATTGGTTTCACACATACTGTGGCAAATTGCAAATACTTAAGTTGTGCAGACTGTGATGCAGGTCCTGTTGGATATTATGATATGGACACTAAACATAGTTACGTAGCTATATCTAGAATTGAACATGCTTAAATAGGATAATATGCAGTCTTATGTCTGTCTGCTGGTCATAGCTGGTACGGCCAACTTGTAACTTGCAATAGAAGTTCATCTTACTTGGCCCACATTGGGAACAGTAAATTATTAAAATATGCCTTTGTCCAAAAAATTGTCAGAGCAATATTAAAAAAAAAATAGTGACATACAAATAATTTGAAAACTTCTGTATTTAGAATAAAAACAAAGCTACTGGCCAGCATCCTCTGGGATTCAATCTGAGTACTTATTAAAATAAAATGTTGGCAATGTAGATCTTCAATAATATATGGCTTGAAACAGTAAGTACAATGAAATCATTGTTACAAATTTAAAATGATGTTCTCCCGCATTGATAGCTGATGAATATGAAATATTTTTATGTACATGGTGTGTATACTTTGAACTAAATTGATAATAATTCGAAATTTGTTGTGTTGATGATATTTATTTTATGTGCAAATACATGTCCTAGCATTAGAACAAATTGTTCATTGGATCTGGTATGTATATATAATGTGTTTTTGTACCCTCGTCATCATAAAAAGATACAACATAATTCCAAATATTGCAATAAAAGTTACGGACAAAACATATTTTATCTAAAATAGGTTTATTTATACAATGTTTTATCTTTTAATGAATAAACAGGTTATGATATTATAAATCAATTTTGGTAAGATTTCTTGTAAACTATGACAGTGCTGTAATTGTATACAAAAAAATACCATATCAAATGCTCATTACCAAAAACATTCCTTCTCTTTTTTATAAAGTGAAATAATAATAATAAAAAATGTTTGTAGTAAAAGTTATAGGAAATAATATTGTGAGCTTATAAAATATAAACTGCTATAAGTCAAATCTATTATTTACATTTTGTAAAGTTTTTTTTATTATAATAAAGCTTTATAGTAAATTATTTTGTTTTTTCCTGCAGCACTATATTTTGGCAAAAGACAAAGATAAAAAGTCCTTTTATTATTTATTTCATCATTTCGGCCAAATGAAGTCCACTGCTGGACACAGGCCTCCCCCAAAGATCACTACATCGACCGATATTGGTGTGTCGTGTGCTCATTGGGGGGTTTTGCCATAATCGCCACGCTTGGCAGGCGGGTTGGCGATCCCAGTTGAGTTGTTAATGTACTCGAAGGACGCTGCTGCCCATCCTCCGGCTAATCCCATAATCGCCTTTTCCGACACCCACGGAATGAGATGGGTTGGTACTATTCGTAGCCGGCCCGTATGGTCTAAACATTCAAAAAACGGGTCACCAATCCAGCTTATCCCGTGGGTGTAATAAAAGGCGAATATGGGGTTACGCTAAAGATGGAGGTAGCAGCCTTCTCCACTTGCCAAGCGTTGCGATTATGGTAAAACCCCCCAGTGAGTACACAACAGAAACCCAAAACAGTTTTTGTGGTAATCGTTAAAACGGAGTGGTTACTTGCTCTGTGGTAATCGTTTTCTACTTATATCTAATACTAGCTGGGACCCGCGGTTTCACCCGCGTTAGTTTAAAAGAAATTTAGAGTACTTCGACATAGACACTTGACATAGAATATATATATTGGATTTCAAGGGTTTTATTGTTTTACGCGGAACCCTAATTATTTTTCTAAAATAAAAGTAGCCTAAGTTATTCCTTATAACATCAGCTATCTGCCAGTGAAGGTCCCGTCAAAATCCGTCCAGCCGTTTCGGAGATTACCCGGAACAAACAGACAGACATACAAAAAAAAAAAAAATAGTGTTTTTGTTATATGTAACGTACATACTTTCATATGCATTTAGTAAAAAGCTGTTATTTTGACATTATAAACAGACACTTCAATTTTATTTATTTGTATAGATTTAACATTTTTCGGTTTGAATAATGATGAGGATTAAGTATCATAATTTTGACAATGTGCTCATCGGTTTCCGTGGTGTAGCGGTTATCACATCTGCCTAACACGCAGAAGGCCCCCGGTTCGATCCCGGGCGGAAACATACTTTTTAATTTTCTCAGGGTTTTGCTTGTAGTTTTTTAATATACCTACTATTTTAAATATTTTTTTAATAGGATTTTAAAAATTATATCAACACAGGCACCTAAAATATATACTTAGTAATATATTGGGTTTTCGCGATTATTATGCAATGATTAAACATAATATTTTTATATTTTTAAATCTGTCATGAGGTTTGTCACCAGTGGCGGATTTATTTATACATTTGCCGTCAATAGGCTATTCAAATTTAGCAACCCGAAAATTAAATGAAAATGTATGCAGTCTTGAACTAAGTCAGTCCCTAAATCATAATCTAAGTGGTGAAACATATTACATGTTGAATAGTTTGTGTGGACCTAATAATATTTAGGTACATAATTGATTGATTTCTTGATTATTTATTTGCAGAATATTGGTACATCAAGTTCTTAAAAATATGAAATAAATATATTCCTTATCCACATTTAACCAATACGGTATGCAAATATTAACGCATTGTCATAAAACTATGTAAATTATATCATATTAAATAAAATAAAATAAAATGCACATTATAAAATTAACATCGAGTCAGATAAGGAAAAATCGAAATATAATAGATTTTTTATATAAGTAATTGTTGGTCATGGAGTAGGTAATAAGCGAATCGTCAGTCATTAAACTTTAGTATCATCAAACAATTCGTGAAGAGAGAAGTAACACTTTATCTAAAGCATCTCTTGGAGAGTAGTTTTGAAAAGACGTATATTTTGAATATTGTGTAACTTTGTTGGTAATTTGTTATAAATAAGCGGTGCTACAGAATATACTGTTATGCATTAATGTAGTTTTACTAACAACGATGTACAATCTACCAGCGTATCGTGATCTTATTTTTTTATCGAATAAATGTACGTTTTGCTTATAAACATAGTCTATTCTAGAATATATGCAAGGAAATGTCATCAATTTGTAGTTTTTAAAAAAGGGAAAACAGGAATCTGTTTGCTTTCGATTAAAAACTGCTCTAAATTAGAGCAGCGCTTTTGATCTTTAAATGCCAATTCTCGTAATTAATTGACACTAGGTATGACTGAAACTTGACCGAAAAGTTCAGTCGGATTAAGATAAAAGATAAGATAAAAAAGATTTTTATTCATTTAAACCATTAATAGCACTTATGAATCGTCAAGACTTTAGTTGCCACGTTCCAAGATGTAGATTTCCTATGGAGAAGAACGGGCAAGAAACTCCATCCACTCCACTGATTTCAGTATAATCTCGATCTAGTCTCATTTCAATCTCAATTTTGACGTTTATTTAATGTAAATTTTGTACATGTGACAGTTCGAAATGTTAGCGGAATACTTCGATCAACTTCGATCAACTTTCGATCCATTTTCGATCTCATCACAGTGTAAGTTCACGTTTGACGTTGTTTGTTAGTTTAGGAGAATACCATTTGTGACATTTTTGACACTGAGACTAGATCGGAACTATATTTGGAACATTTTTAAATTACTAGAATTGGCCTTCAGTGCGTTGAGTTGCCCCAAAATATGAACCCATATCGCTAGGTAGATGAAACAGAGCCATGATAGGCCGTTTAATACTGTTGATAAATTTGCTAAGTTTTTTAATTTATAATACCCATAAGCAAACTGGCTTAGTTTGTTGCAAACAAATTCGACTTATATGAATTTTTCAAATCATTTTGCTGTCCTCTATTTTCTGACCCATTTGGTTAATGTTCATGAATCTTTAATTTCTGTAAGACATTAAAATTTGGCCTCAAATTTACGGCCCTAAAATCAGTCGCCCTAGGCTTCAGCCTACTTCCCTGAGAAGACAGCGGTGTGCATGTGGTCACGTACCGCTGTGTGCGCAGCACAGTGCGTAGTGAGGCCTCGGGGGAATCTTTTACAATTCCCTCGAGGGATGCCTGGGGGAGTGGCCTCTTTACAGTCAACCCCTCCGAGATGTGCCTATAGGCGTGGCACCAACGGGTGGCTCTAGATGGAGATTATTCGAGTTCCTGGAGCCTCCCTTTGGTGCCGACGATGATCACTCCGATGGTTTTAGCCGGTAGGAGTCCGGTATGGCCTTCGCCCTTTCCCGGGGCGAAGGAAGTAAATGAGGTATTTCCACCGGATCAATAAAAAAAAGAATAAAATAAGGCTCCAGCATACTCATCCTGCTTGTAAATCCGCCAATGCTTGTCATAGTCATCCTGTAACCACGAACTTTTCAAAGTGTTGGAGACATTAAGAAAAACTTAACGCTTAAATACACTACTACAATAAACGCTATGTAATTAATCCTTTACGTGTTTTAGTACTAAAATACCTACTTATTAAATATTTTGTCAGTTTATTGCAAATTGTTAGCTATGAAATTTTTAGAAGGAGTTTTCTACTACCTTTCAAAGATATAATATTGTACTTACATACAACGTATCAAATTTTTTAATACATCAAACATAATAATGGTTGCTACGTTTAAAACCTGTGTCACTCTACGCGTAAGTAGGGTAATGATTAAATCTATTTAAACATACAAACCTATGTTAGTTTGTATATGTACAAAAAGATTACGAGTAGAAACGAAAATCATGTATGTCACTGTATCAATCGAGCCATCTATGGGTTATTTTAGACAACTCGAAAGGTTTAAAAAGTAGTTAGAGCAATTTTCAATAGGTGGCGTGGTGCACTTTTACCATAAAAACGGAAACCAAAATAAACCACTGCAAAGGGTTACATGATTCAGCCAGTCCCCTCCGTGATGTGCCTAAAGGCGTGGCACCAATGGGTGACTCTAGTGTCGAGGACCTGGGCCCCCCTTCAGTGCCGAAAATGACCGCTCCATAGGTTTTAGCCGGTAGGAGCCCCCTAGGCATACCCCTTCGCTCTTCCCCAAAGCGAAGGAAGTTCATATAGAATTTCTACTAGACACCAATAAAAAAAGGATTCAGCCAGTAGGTAATAAAAACCTTTATCGTCATGTTTTGTATCAATTAACGTGAATTCCCCGGCTTCTGCATTAGATAACAGCTTACAATTAAAAACCTGCTTGTTGACCAAATCACAGGGGGCTGCCGCGAGTCTTTTGGTACCGTGGGGTATGAAAGGCAAAGTCAAAAATTTTTATTTCAAATAATCCAATTACTGGCACTTATGAAACGTCCGAATTTAAACACACCACGTTACTCCATTGCCAATAGAAGTAGTAGGAATGAATATATTTCTTTTTTCCGACTACAGCGAAGCCTAAAGGAAGGGTTGTCTTTAGCAGTCTATGTATGTATGTTTGTATTTACGTATGTTCCACCGTACTACCGTAGCACCTAAAGCTACTCATCCGATTTTAATGAACGATGTGTCAATTCGGTCCGGTTGACATGGCTATTTTAAGAAGTAAAAAATTGATAAGTTTAAGATAATAGAAAAAGTTACAGAACTGTAACCGACTTTAGGATAAATAACTACAATTAAAGAAAAAAACGTTCTGTGGTCGTGCGTTGTCAACTACGAGAAGCAAATATTCTAATTTGATAGACAAATAAAAACAATGGAGATTCATTCAATCAAGGATCAAAAATGCGCACGGCATACGGCATTTGAATTGAAATAAAACGATATTAATGTGAAACTGCCAGAAGACTTCAACAGAACTAAATAAACAGGTATATCTAACATAATTATTTCATTTTTAAACATGCTTATATAAAAATGTAATAATTAAGAATCATTTTCAGGCTTTAGTTGTCGCTTTCCAAGATGTAGATTTCCTATGGAGAAGAATGGGCAAGAAACTCCATGGTTACTCTTTTTAAATCATAATTAATGTTACAATATTTATGACTACATTGTTCTCAAAATGACGGTTATGTGAGACTGAGGACAATGTACCTTGGCGAAAAGAGTGAAAACTTCTTAGAAAGTCTACATTAGCCGAAAGATTTTGAACTTGATCTATTTTTGTGTTAAGATCATATTTGACACAAAAATAAATATAAATAGAATATTCTTAATCCCAAATCCAAAGATTCTGGATCAGATTCATTTCGGTCGTTATTGAGCATAGACAATTCTCTTGATATGTTAGATATACCTGTTTATTTAGTTCTGTTGAAGTCTTCTGGCAGTTTCACATTATTATCGTTTTATTTCAATTCAAATGCCGTATGCCGTGCGCATTTTTGATCCTTGATTGAATGAATCTCCATTGTTTTTATTTGTCTATCAAATTAGAATATTTGCTTCTCGTAGTTGACAACGCACGACCACAGAACGTTTTTTTCTTTAATTGTAGTTATTTATCCTAAAGTCGGTTACAGTTCTGTAACTTTTTCTATTATCTTAAACTTATCAATTTTTTACTTCTTAAAATAGCCATGTCAACCGGACCGAATTGACACATCGTTCATTAAAATCGGATGAGTAGCTTTAGGTGCTACGGTAGTACGGTGGAACATACGTAAATACAAACATACATACATAGACTGCTAAAGACAACCCTTCCTTTAGGCTTCGCTGTAGTCGGAAAAAAGAAATATATTCATTCCTACTACTTCTATTGGCAATGGAGTAACGTGGTGTGTTTAAATTCGGACGTTTCATAAGTGCCAGTAATTGGATTATTTGAAATAATTTTTTTTGACTTTGCCTTTCATACCCCACGGTACCAAAAGACTCGCGGCAGCCCCCTGTGATTTGGTCAACAAGCAGGTTTTTAATTGTAAGCTATTATCTAATGCAGAAGCCGGGGAATTCACGTTAATTGATACAAAACATGACGATAAAGGTTTTTATTACCTACTGGCTGAATCCTTTTTTTATTGGTGTCTAGTAGAAATTCTATATGAACTTCCTTCGCTTTGGGGAAGGGCGAAGGGGTATCCCTAGGGGGCTCCTACCGGCTAAAACCTATGGAGCGGTCATTTTCGGCACTGAAGGGGGGCCCAGATCCTCGACACTAGAGTCACCCATTGGTGCCACGCCTTTAGGCACATCATGGAGGGGACTGGCTGAATCATGTAACCCTTTGCAGTGGTTTATTTTGGTTTCCGTTTTTATGGTAAAAGTGCACCACGCCACCTATTGAAAATTGCTCTAACTACTTTTTAAACCTTTCGAGTTGTCTAAAATAACCCATAGATGGCTCGATTGATACAGTGACATACATGATTTTCGTTTCTACTCGTAATCTTTTTGTACATATACAAACTAACATAGGTTTGTATGTTTAAATAGATTTAATCATTACCCTACTTACGCGTAGAGTGACACAGGTTTTAAACGTAGTAATCATTATTATGTTTGATGTATTAAAAAATTTGATACGTTGTATGTAAGTACAATATTATATCTTTGAAAGGTAGTAGAAAACTCCTTCTAAAAATTTCATAGCTAACAATTTGCAATAAACTGACAAAATATTTATATAAGTAGGTATTTTAGTACTAAAACACGTAAAGGATTAATTACATAGCGTTTATTGTAGTAGTGTATTTAAGTGTTAAGTTTTTCTTAATGTCTCCAACACTTTGAAAAGTTCGTGGTTACAGGATGACTATGACAAGCATTGGCGGATTTACAAGCAGGATGAGTATGCTGGAGCCTTATTTTATTCTTTTTTTTATTGATCCGGTGGAAATACCTCATTTACTTCCTTCGCCCCGGGAAAGGGCGAAGGCCATACCGGACTCCTACCGGCTAAAACCATCGGAGTGATCATCGTCGGCACCGAAGGGAGGCCGGGAGGCCGAGGGAGGGAGGAGTTCCAGGAACTCGAATAATCTCCATCTAGAGCCACCCGTTGGTGCCACGCCTATAGGCACATCTCGGACGTCGTCGAGGCCGTCCTGCCGCTCTTCGGAGCCTGGCTCAGAAGGAGCGAGCGCGTGACCTATCGCCTGACGCAGGTGCTCACCGGGCATGGTTGTTTCGGTGCGTACCTGCACAGGATAGGACGCGAGGCCACGGCACAATGCCACCATTGTGATAGCGACCAGGACACCGCACAGCACACGCTCGAGGCGTGCCCTGCATGGGCCGCCGAGCGGCGGATCCTGTGCAGGTACGCACCGAAACAACCATGCCCGGTGAGCACCTGCGTCAGGCGATAGGTCACGCGGTCGCTCCTTCTGAGCCAGGCTTACTTACATCTTGGAAAGCGACAACTAAAGCCTGAAAATGATTCTTAATTATTACATTTTTAAACATGCTTATATAAAAATGTAATAATTAAGAATCATTTTTACTCTGGACACTTACAAGTTTCGTATAGACGTCTCATATGCCGTAAATCAGTATATAAATATATCCATAACATATATCCATATATCCATAACGATAACGGTGTAGGTAACGATGTCGGTAACGTAACGATGTCGGTAACGATAACGATGTGGACATCGATAACGTCAACGATGTCGATAACGATGCCGATAACGATTGAAGATTGAAGGACGAATATTTGTCTATGTTTTGTGTTGAATGTGATCTTAACACAAAAAGGGATCAAGTTCAAAATCTTAAATCTAACATTTTTGCATTACTTTGGCGACCCCCCTCCTATTTTAATTCCACCTTTGCCATCGATGTCGTAAAAGGTGACTAAGGGACTCTGAACCAGAGGGATGGGCAGCAGCGTGTTTACTGTGGAACAGCAGCCATTTTGCGCTCACCAATCCGCCTGCAAGCGTGGTGAGTGTAGTCAAAATCCCCCAAAATTACACACTGCATGCAACCGGTCGGTTATGGAGGGGGCCTATGTTCAGCATTGGACGTATTTTGGCTGATATGATGATGAAGACATTCTAACTTAAACTGGAACGTGTCAGCACCTAATCATGCTGTTGCTGATGTCAATCGGGCATAGGCGGTATGGGGTTGCCTTTGCTAACAAGTGAATATAAAAAAAAAGGCTCGCACAGGCAACCATTGAAAAAACAACGCAAGATTTCGACAAATCAGCTACATAAAGAAAAAAGCCTCCAGATAGTCGCTTATGAAATAAGAATTGTAATTTTGTGGAAATAACCACTTTTCTCACAACAGATTAAACATTCCATATTACACGAGATTATCTACACCTATGTGTAATATCACTTTCTTAAACCGGATTTTTATATTATTTGATTGAAACGAAATATTGCGCGTGACTAAAACTGCAAATTTAATTGCCCGGTTACTTTTCAGACGATTTTGATCTTTAATGTCATAAGAATGTTATAATAAATCATAATTTTGCTAGCAACATTAATTTCTTTAAAAATAATTTCCAATCATATCCTGGTGTCGACAATTAGGTAATTTTTTGAATATTTCAGTACTTATCTAATAATACACGAGGGTTTGTCTATGTATACCAAATAAACATTTTTTTTGTCAGTTTGGAACACTCTGTTGCATGTCTTGTCTGTTCGGGCCACTGACCTCCATTACGCTGGACTGAAGATCGATATCGTCGTAGTGAATATTTGATTTTCACAATTTTGGCGCCGATAGTAGTAGCGAGCAGCAGTGATTGTCTGCCGAACGAATGATAGAGACCTATAGGAAAATGAGATAGAGATAAGAAGAAAGAAAGAAAGAAAGATATAAAGAAAATGAATTTATTTGACACAGACAGTGTGGTACACATAAAATGAATAAAAAAAATTACAATAAAAGAAGACATTTTTGTGTGCCCCACAGCTGCGCCAAATCCTCTATCATTCATTCCGCAGACGACAGCTATTATATCAATATTTGTAAATTTTAGTTCCACAGACACTCGAGGAGGCGTTTCAAGTTGGTACAAAAAATAGTTGTCATTTTGTAAATCCTGTCCAGACGTCAGTGATTCGGGCTGATATTATAGAAAGAAAGAAAGAAAAATATTTTTATTGCCACAAACAGTACCTACAGACAATAAAAAAACTTGAATATGACAACTATAAACTAAATACAAGTTATATCAGCTATACGTACAAATCGTGCACTGACAAAATTATAGTGCCCTTTGGCACTATAATTTTAGGCGCTTTTATAGCTTTATAATTATTTATATATAGCTCAACATAATGTTAGGCGGCAGTACTGACCATCTATCGCTGGTTTTCAGCTGTAACCCAATTGTTCCATACGCTCAAAACTAAATAAATAAATATCTATCCCAAAGAGAATAGTGGTTTTATTGTCATTGATACAAATACAAATTACAAAAAATAAAATTGAAATGTCTGTTTGTAATGTCAAAATAACAGCTTTTTACTAAATATAAATAATCTAAGACTAAATGCATATAAAAGTATATACGGTACTTATAACAAACAAACATATTTTTGTCTTTCTGTCTGTCTATTTGTTCCGGCTATTCTCCGTAACGGCTGGACAGATTTCGACGGGAATTTCACTGACAGATAGCTGATGTTATAAGGAATAACCTTTTAATTTTGAATAATTATTAGGGTTCTGGGCATAAAATAAAATAATCCAATTTCTTTTAATTCCAATTGTTTCAATAACATCACCTAATGTCTATAAATAAAATACAGGCTGTAACTTATTAACTACAAATACATGGTTCTGAGGCCCTAGTGTTAGTCCTGTAGGCATGCGTAGCAAGAAGGAAGGGGGATTTATTCATTCTTTATGCACAAACATGTACACAGGTGGAAAGGTCTTAGTAATTTTGTATAAGTACTGAGGATAATGCTGAGACATAAATATTGTGACGCGAATGTTATGATATCAAAGACGATTCAAATCATTGCATATTGAAAACATAAATAATGAGTTCGCCGTATGGTGCCGGCTCAGAATACCACCCTCTCCTCCCGTGGGTGTCGTAAAAGTCGACTACGGGATTAGCCGGAGGATGTGCAGCAGCGTCTGTCGAGTACATTAACAACTCAACTGCGATCGCCAACCCGTCATTTATTACTTGTTAAGTTCGGGTAATTCAATTCAATTTCAATCAACAATACACCATGTAGGTATGTATGAATTATATAGCTACTCATATACGATTTTGCCAGTCATCAATATTAGCTAATGAGCAGACACTTTATATTAAATTTCCAATGTGCGAAACACTGATTATGCAATAGGTAAAGACGCAAATAATGTTTAATTATTATTTAATCTAGGCCATTTTTTTGTTTGACTGAAAAGTGTTCATTGGCATACATACGCACTCTGTGTATTACCTAGTAAAAAGCTACAAGCGTTTTAGGCTCTCGCAAAAAAAAAATTTTGATAATATTAGATCATACTTGGGCAGGGCACATTGCTCGTAGAACTGATGGCCGTCGGGGAAAAAAGGTTCCCGAATTGAGACCGCGCACCGGAAAACGCAGCGTGGAACGACCTCCAACAAGGTGGACAGACGACACGGTGAAGGTCGCTGGGAGTCGTTGGATGAGAGCGGCATGTGACCGCTCGTTGTGGAAATATAAGGGGAGGCCTTTGTTCAGCAGTGGACGTCCTGTGGCTGATATGATGAGATCATACTTTTTGTAATAATTTGGAGGAGCTATGTAGGTAGGTAATGTAGGTTACATTCATCTTTCAACATATAACTACTAAATACATTTTTTAATTAAATATGACTACCTACTAGGTTTAAGTATGCAATCATCAGTACGGCTATTGTCGAGCATGAGCCGCCTAAGCTAATTGATGGCGTAATGAATAGTGGTGAAGAAATACCCCCATTTTTTTTTTATTATCTGAAACTTTTACAATGGGACCAATTCTGGGAGCGCGAATAAAACTTCTGATCCATAGAAAATCATAAATGCTGCCCGACATAAAATTTATCAGCATCATCATCATCATATCTACCAAAGGAACGTCCACTGCTGAACAAAGGCCTCCCCCATAGAATTCCACATTTGTGTCATAATTTTGGGGTTTTTTGAGTTGCCAATACCTACTCACCATGCGTGGGAGGCGGGTTGGTGAGCGTCAAATGATGCTATTCCACAGAAAGGATACTACTGTACATACCTTTGGTTTAGAGTCCCTTACTCGCGTTTTAGGACATCCACGGGAGGAGATGGAGTGGTACTATATTATTAATCCCTCAGGTGTTTTTTTCCCGGGAATTTAGGTTTGGTCTCATAGTAAAAGTTATTCACAATCAGTGACCCACTTTTATACCCTTTCCGGTACACTCTGTATATACTTTATTGTGTAGCATGTAATGAAAACAAGAAATGAATTGGTTTAAAATAGTTAATGCAGTTATATATAATCTTATCGCACACAGAGATCTTTTCCACAGAACCATAATCACGAAGCTTGACATTTACGTTTTAATAAATAAATTACACATTAATTATATTCTCATTAATTACCTGTAACAAATCTTATCTAACTCTATCGTCATCATTAATTATAAAGGCGAGCTGGGTCGGTACTTCGGCACAAACACAATAAGTTCTCACTCCAAAAGAAAACCCAAAACTAACAAGTACTTAGTATAGGGTGTAAATTCACGCATTTCCGAGTTCAAATGTCACAATCATAGAGTTGCGTGGTATTATCAAGAGGTGTTTGATTGGTGTGGCCATTAAATCCACTACTTAGGCTTTGCTCCAAGTGTTAGAAGCTTATGATTGCGAAGAGCACTGACAAAATATGGTTTCATTGCGTTTAATTTTTTAATAATTCTAGCTTAGTTAAATACACTTGTAGAATGTTTAGCATTACGGAAGGATCTATTTTTCAATTTTATCCGTGTGGTGTTTGGATTGAGAATATAGCACCACTCCATTTCTTCCCGTGGATGTCGTAAAAGGTGACTGAGGGATTCTAAACCAGAGGGATGGGCAACATGGGAGGAGATATATAGAGCTATAGATAGAGCTATATTCTTAATCCGGACACAAATAAAAAACATACATCAAACACGGATAAACGGATAGTGGTTGTAGCTAGTGAAATTACTGGGCATAAAAGTTTTACTAATGTCTCAAGGTGACGAGTGTTGTAACTTACCACGCAGCACTAGTCCTGGGTAGCGTTGCAATTGTTATGGACAGGTGTCACGCTTATCACCAGGCAAATGACTGGCTCGTCACGTAACTGGGTTTATAAAAAAACTGTAATTGCTGAATTTAGGTAATAAGTAAAAATATCTATATACAAATAAGGTATCTATATAAAAGGTGAAAATAAAGAATGTTCAAAAGACACTTAAGCGTCAAAATAATCCTCCGAATCGCTGTCGTCTGGTAACGTACCCAGGAGGCTGGCAGCATTACCACGTTGGATGGCAATGCTAATTCTTTGTCCAAAGAATAGGCCAGCCCTCTGGTCACGTGAAGAGTCGACCAAGCGTCTAGAAATAATAATAAGTTATTTTGGAATATTCCACAAGCAGGTCAGGAAACGTAAGGCAACTATGACTTACGTTTATGTAAAAGTAAGTACAACATCGGTAAGTATGGAGTAAATAAATAGCCTATTGTCTGTGTATTTGTGAAAAGTGTGTGTAATCAAGGTCCAATGATTTACTTGAATTTATTGAGATCATTATCATGAATGTTCTCCTAGAACAATGCATGGGAAACAAAGTTCTGTAATTGACCTCGAAGCTAGGAAGGTCGCCGTGTGGAAATAATTTCTTTTTAATTCTTAGAGTAACATATTATGGTGTCCCTTAAAGGACATAGGCTGCTGGACTCTTACCAGCTAAAACCAGGGGGCTACCCCTGCTAAGTAACAGCCTAGTTTTGCCCGGTTAAGCAGCTATATCCCTCTTGGGATGAGTGCGAGAAGCCCATCATAAAAAACAAAAAATACATCCTAGTGATTGAACGCTAGCCTTCCATACATAAGGGGCTCAGTTCGATCTCGGCCCGCATCTTTGAGTTTTCGGATTCATATGCGGATTAGAATTTGATTATCAGTTGCTCTATAGGGGAAGGAAAACATCGTAAGGAAACCTGCACACCTGAGAGGGCTATAAAAAGTTCACAATGGCGTCTGTACTCCGTCAACCTGCACTAGGCTAGCGTTGTGGACTAAGGCCTAATCTTTCTCATTGTAATAAAAGGTCCGTGCTCAGCAGTAGGACAGTAAAGGACTGATTATGTGTTTATGGTACCTTCGGCACCGACAGGGGCTTCGCGATCCCGCGTGCAGACTCTGGAGAAAGTAATACGCCTAAAAGAATGATATACGCAATGCCTAACCATTTGAACGGTGACGGATATGACACCTTTCGCTGGGCCACCCGTTAGTGCTCTGCCGCTGCTCGCGAAATGTCATGAAATTGGCAAACTAATTGGACTATCAAATGCAAAAAGTGTTTTTCAAATCCAACTGGTAATTCCAGTGATAAGCGCCTTTAAAGAAACAAACTCTTCAGCTCTATTATATTAGTATAGATATGTACCATTACGCTCGCTCCCTCAATGGCCCCGTTGAGAGCTTTCACTCTCCGTTTATTACGATGTTACCAGTGTATTCACGAACATTCAGACGGCGATATAATCGTCCGCTGTTATGTGCAAAGCTAACACTATTAACTGGATTCACCAGCGATGCGAAAGTCATTATCAAGGTTTTAGGCGAAAGTGTTTTGATCTTGAAGGTGAAAACGATTTTGATGTTTGTTTTTTTATTTGTGTTTTGGAATGGGAGTTCAGAAAATTATGATAAATTTCATTCATTCATTTCGGCCAAATGAAGTCCACTGCTGGACACAGGCCTCCTCCAAAGATCACCATAACGATCGATATGGGTGTGTTGTGTGCTCATTGGGGGTTTTGCCATAATTGCCACGCTCTGCTGGTGGGTTGGCGATCGCAGTTGAGTTGTTAATGCATTCGAAGGACGCTGCTGCCCATCCTCCGTCTAATCCCTTAGTCGGCTTTTACGACACCCACGGTATGAGGTGGGTTGGTGCTATCCGTAGATGTATCCGTACTATTATTTAATAAGTATGGCCTTTCTTCAGTTGTGATTGATGAGCTTGTAACGGTGTATGATACGCAAGTCCAGATTACGGTCGACGGTGAACTCCAGAATCGTCTTCAAATAGCAGCTCTCACATGCTGCGCGTTCGGATGTATCTTTGTATTGACATCATTTGGATGAAAATCAAAATTAACTATCCTATAAATATAGTTTATACCGGAACTCTATTTTATATTTACCCAATAGTTGACTATAAATCGTAGACAGACTGGCTCGATCGGGGAACTACAACGCTCGCATAGAATATGCATAAAGCAGCCATATTGTCTCCTGCGTTTCATGCGTTGAGTGCCGGAAGCCCGCTACCCCTTTTCCTCCCTTCACTCCTTCCGTGATGATCATACCCGATTTCAACTGCATCGACTGCTTAATAAACTTTGGAGCTTGGGTAGTCAGCCCTTTGAAACTTTCCAATGACTAATGTAACTAATATGTGCAGCAACAATGCTCTCACACTGGTACCATGTCAGCACACCATTATTAAAATTGTAAGGGTTAACTGCAGATAGGGTTACCTGTGTTTAGAATTGCAAATCCGGTCGCAGGTGGATAAAAAACCAGATAAAAACAAAGTCCGGTTTTCAGCCGGAGGACGCCATTTTTATCGCACGACCTTTTCACTTACCGCACGCAAGTATGTTAGGCAATTACTAAAACGTAGTGATTATATTCTCTGTGGCAATGACAAGACGAAATAATACGCTCGATTTTGTGACTTGCTTATATGTAAGACGAGTGAGCATGCATGCGTGGGTAAAGGTGGGTAGGGCGGTCGCCTTTAAAAATCCGGTATGTAAATAAATTATATTCTCTGTGGCAATGACAAGACGAAATAATACGCTCGATTTTGTGACTTGCTTATATGTAAGACGAGTGAGCATGCATGCGTGGGTAAAGGTGGGTAGGGCGGTCGCCTTTAAAAATCCGGTATGTAAATAAATCCAGGCAGAGTGGGCTTCGGCTCTTAAAATCCGGTAACTGCAGACATGCAGTCGTCCCTTTTTTGGTCTAAGTATATTGGGTTTCTTCTCTTGCGCAAATTGGTACAGTTTCTGATGGACGACATGAACCCAATCTATGCTTTGAGCTATACTTGATTCTCCCACCGCGAGTGCTCAATGTTGCATCGTTTCAGATGTCTTTGCAAGACGTATATCGTAACTTTTGGCCACAGCGTTTAGGATTACCATACTGAAGTTCTGAAAGAATATCGGCGTTGTTGGTCCTTCTTCACCCACCCACGATATAAGCCCGCACTACCGAAAGTACCACTGCTGAAGAACGCCTCAATGCCACCAACATTAGCCAAAATTTAGTTCTCCAGATTCCTTCTCACCACACAGGTTTTATTTCTAACTCCTTCGCTGTCTCAGCAATCAAACTCTGGAACGTGCTTCCCCTACACATAAAAAAAGCTACAAGTAAATCTTCATTCAAACGAAAAGTTCGGGAATACTATTTGAAATCGCAGCATTCCTAATCGACACTTATGGGCATCCTTATAATGATTATTAGAATATAATTTCGTATTATATGTAGTATATTTTAATTAATATATATGTAATATGTATTATATATTTTACCGTACTTTTAGTATCTATATCTGTATGCATCTTAAATTATCATTCCTGAAGTATTTTATTTTTTGTACCTCCTTCAATGCTTTTCTTTTTTAACCCAAAGGTTGACTGGGAGAGAATACCATATGGCATTATGTCCGCCTTGTGTATCATTGTTGTACATGAAAGTATAAATAAATAAATAAATTAGCGCGTCACTTCAGTATTCTGAACACAATCGGACCATCGGGTTTCCATAACATTTCTGAGACACCTTAAGTGGAATCTGTCTAATGTTCGCATGTGATGTCGGTGCAAGCACCGCATCTGAGCATAATATAGAAGGGTTCCGGTTGGCAGCACAATTGCCATGTAGACTGAACTCTTGTTCTACCTACTCCCCTACTACCTTGAGTTCGTGAGAGACTTTGGGACTTAGCCAAATGCCTTGCTGCGGCACTGATTCTGCTATTAATCTTAATGACAAGCTCATACTTCTTTGATACAGCATAAAAGATAAAGAAAAGTAAATTGTCCTGAAAAGCTCTCGCTTGACAGCTGGATCAATGGCCCGATACGGAAGGTAGTCGTTTTCGTGACGTCATACATCATAAAGGGCTTAATAACAAAGGGTTTAATAAATCCTTGTTTACCGTTTACTTCGGTTTGTCCAATGCACTGTAGGCGGAACTTAGTTTCATTGCGTAATATGCCGTTTTTAAATATCTTTTAAATGAAGAACATAAAACAAAATAGCCAGTACCTAACTAATGAGTTTGTTACGCGTTTCAAGTAGAATTTACTTTCAATGAGATGTGGTAAGCAACACAGCTTTGAAAAGAAATCTTTTGTAAAAGCCTAATGGGATTTTGCATAAAAATAGTTGCGTATTTGACTTGCCTTTCCGTATATAATCATTATCTGAGCCTCTTGTGGTCCACTCCGTCTCTTTCTCGCGCCAGCCCGTGCCGAGCCTGTAGTTTTAAAAGTCCCTTAATACATTCTAAATTATACCGATTCAACTGTCCCCAAAACAATAGCCAGGAATGCCCTAAGCCGAGGTTTGTGCCCCGTAGGGGGTACCCTTAGCGCAAGTTGCTTAGATTTAAATATTCATTTTAAGCCTGGCTGGGGGCCTCTTTTGGCTTCGCCAGAAACGACCGGTTAAGCAACCACATTTCCGGGAAATGTATGCGAGATGGACATAAAAAAACACTTGCGGTTCACTTCTAGATGTGCTCCTCTCCTAAATGGTGGTAGAGGTATTGTATGCAATCGTAATACGGCAACCTAGGGTTGGTGACTGCAGGATAAAATATTATATATTGAGAAATCCAAAGTGCACTCCTTGAATTTGTTAAACCTAAGACATTACTATGTATGCTTATGTCATTCGACAATCATATCCAGGAAGTAATCCTGACTTTAAGAAGATCGAAGAACTGTGTATACTCCTTGTCATCCTACGTAAGCTGCTAAAGGGAAAGCTTTGTAACATTTTGAGCAATGAGCTAGCAAAATCTTACTAGTTACTCAATCACAATATATCTTTTAATAAGCCCTTGTAACTCTGACTCTGCAGATTTCTGAAGTTATACTCTTTTAACGCGGGGCTAGGGTTAGCATCGCTGTATCGCTCCCCGTGGGAATCGAAAGGGCGACTATGGGATTAGCTGGAGGATGGGCAGCAACGTCCTTTGAGTAAATTTACAACTCAACTGCGGTCGCCAACCCGCCTGCTAAGGGCGGCGATCATAACAGAACCTCCCAATACCCACTACAAACACAGCACAAACCCATACCGGTCGGTACCATAAATTATATTTTTAGTTACGACATGCAAATTGGGGTCAGATTTAAAAAAACCATATTCATCGTACGGAATCCTCTCCACGCGAGTCGACGGCACGGTTGGTGCAGTGACTGATACAGTCGGCTGCTGCGCTCCGGGTCGTGGGTTCGATTCCCGCACGGAACAAATATTTGTATGATCTGCAGGTAGTTGTTCCGGTTCTGGGTGTATTGTATGTGAAATTCGTGTCTGTAAACGCACCTACACACACGCAGGAGAACTCCCAGTGTGGGGAAACGTTTTTTTTAAATTTCAGCTCGCATTTGTCCGGTTTTTTGTGTTGTCATCTATGCGGGCCCAATTGTTGTATTAGTACCTAATTGATTTTATATAAAAAAATAACACAACGCGTCCTAAGCGGACAATTCTATGGCAGCAGGTTCTTCATGCTTAGATGTCACTGCTTGCGGTGGCGTCATGGGTCGGGTCCCCTACTTCCATCTAAAATGGAGAGGGGCTGACTGACCTTTGCGTCATACTAGTGAACGGGTGCTGCTTGCGGTGACAGGTCGTTCAGCTGACTGTCCATTACATATAATTTACTTTTTTATAATCATAATCCCTCGGGTCCTGGTTAAACTTGCATGACATCTGTTTACCAAGAATATGATAATAATGTTAGTTCACATACAATCACATGTAAGCGTGCCTATTGACTTTCTTTAACTTTAATTTTACTTGATTGGAGGTTGCAATATTTTATATTTTATATCAATGTTTGTAAGTATTTGATGTGCCTAAAGGCGTGGCACCAATGGGCGGCAGTGTGATCTTACGAGGACCTGGAGCCCCCGTTCGGTGCCGAAGATGACAGCCCCAGTGGTTTTAGCCGGTAGGAGTCCGGCATACCCCTTCGCTTTCCCCGGGGTGAAGGAAGTTCCATGTAGAATTTCCACTGGACACCAAAAAAAGGTAACTATGAACTGTTTATTATCTTCGTTATACTGCATAATGGTGTGTGCTACCGGACATATAGCTATGATAACGTTACTAAAAGTAACCACTGTCTTTGTTATTTTGTATATGAAGCATGTGTACCTATTTTAAAATATTGTATAATATGACAGACTAACGTGTTGCTGGGGAGTTCGTTGCGGCGGCTCACTAGGAAGCAGTCAAGGGTGAGCTTGTGAGGCGCTGTTCTTTTGTTGAAGTTCAAAAAGAACCATTTCTTGTCTATTTTGAATAAATTATTATTTCATTTCAATGCCATATTTTCAGTAAAAAAATGTTTATCCTAATACGCCAATGCCTAAATTCTATGCTTATCTTTTTATTTTAGGACATTTAGTGAAATTCCGTCATCGTCCATTAATTACAGTCATGAAGGTCGGAGATTAGTCACGGAGACGCAACACTAACAGATTTACAAAACAATAAAGATTATTAACGAAAGATATAGGCTTTTTATTTCTACAAAGGGCGTCGCACGTCGTACATTTCTATCAGAAAATAGAATTGCAGAAGGATTACTAGCATACAATGCGCAAAAGTACCCTTTTTGACCCGGTGAAAATACGCCATATACTTCTTCAACCTTGGGGAAGGGCGGAGGGGCGTGCCCAACTCCTCCCGGCTAAAACCACCGGAATGGCCATCTTCAGCACCGACAGGGGGCTCCAGGAACTCAAAAAATCTCTATCTAGAGTCGCCTTGTGCTAAAATGTTCCCCTTATATCGAGAATCCCAAGGCTTGTTTACACGTCTACAGTGTAAAGTAGAGCGCGTATATTTGTGTATGCGCTTAAATGCTACTCCAGTTTTTTTCTCTATCGTAATTCATCGTCATATCAGCCAAATAATGCCCACTGCTGAACAAAGTAGCGGAGGTGCCGTAGATTTCTACAACGAGTGGTTGGTTACATGTCGCCCGCATCCAACGACTCTTAGCGTCCTTCACCAGGTCGTCTGTCCACCTCATTGGATGTCATCCGCTGCGATTTCCGGTGCGCGGTTTCCACTCTAATTTTTTTTGCCGCAACGTCCATCAGTTCCACGTGTAATGAGCTTCACCTATTGCTACTTCAGCTTACTAATCCTATCAGCTATGGCAGAAACTTTAAATCTTCTATGGATCTCTTCATTCCTGATTCGATCTCGCAAAGAAATATCAAGTATGTATAGCTCTCTATAGTTCGCTGAGTGACCTTGAGCTTTCTTATGAGGCCATAGTGAGTGACCACGTCTCTGTGCCATATGTCATCATCAACGCGCGAGTAATTACGATAGTTAATTGTCATTTGATTTCGAGTCCCAGTAAATTCAGGGTTATATCAATTACCTATCTATTATTTTCTTATTGTTTTTAATATATTTACCTGCTTTACGTATGCCGTTCATTTGACCGTGAATCACCAAAGGCTGAAAATCAGCGCTGCAATCATGTGCAGCAAATGCTGAGCTACATTTTGACCCACTATACATAGCTTTCTCCTTCCGTGGATGTCGTAAAAGGCGATTAACTTGAGGGATAGGCAGGAGCGTTCTTCTGTGAAACAGCGGCTACTCTGCTTTCACTAACTGTATACTGAGTACTGGCAGATCTAGTGTGGTCTTACGAGGACCTGGAGCCCCCCTCGGTGCCGACCGCTCCAGTGGTTCAAGCTGGTAGGAGTCCGGCATACCCCTTCGCCCTTCCCCGGGGCGAAGGAATTTTATGTGAATTCCCACTGGACACCAAAACAAAAGGTTAGTACTGGCAAATTCCCTCTCAAATGACGGCACATTGTTGTGGAAATCTATGAGGTTGGCTTTTGTTCATCAGTGGACATCCTTTAGCTGATACGATGATACGTAGGTAACGTATGCGAATCTGTCCTATGTAAAACTTAGAGTGGCTTTCTATTCGGTATGTGATCAGTTACCTGGCCTCATAAGGTTACAGAGGCTATTACAGTCGACTGCTGCGCTCCGGGTCGTGGGTTCGATTCCCGCACGGAACAAATATTTGTATGATCTGCAGGTAGTCGTTCCGGGTCTGGGTGTTTTGTATGTGGAATTTATGTTTATAAACGCCAGTACAGTTCCAGTCACACAGTAAAAAGAAAACGATATATAGGACTTTGTACAGTAGACCCCGACGAGACTAACAACCAGTCAACATGATAGCGAATGAAGTCCACTGCTGAACACAGGCCTCCCCCAAATATCACTACAACGACCAATATGGGCGTGTTGTGTGCATTGGGGTGTCTTGCCATCCTCCGGCTAATCCCTTAGTCGACTTTTACGACACCCAAGGGATGAGATGGGTTGGTGCTATTCGTATCCGGCACCACACATCTCATTACGTCTAACTTTACTCGAAACTGGGGGGCCAAGGACGAGCAGTCTCATCACTGCTAGACTGGTACATGAAAATAAATCTTACTCCAAAAATCCAACTCTAGGTCAGCTTTTTATTTATTTTACCCAGTGCAATTAGGCACATCTCGGCGGTGATGAGGCGACCGTAAAAAGGTCGCCTCTTCAGTAACATCTCAGGGGGATTGTAAAGGGTCCACCAGAAACCTCGTTGCGCGCTATGCCGTGCACATGGTAGCACGTGACCACATAGGCTCGACGGTCATCCCGGGCGTCACTCAGTATATTCCTCAATATACTCACTCACGAGCCCTGTGACTCCCGCCATACAACGATGACATTGTCTGGCCTTTGGAAGAAGCCTATTTTCAGCAGTAAAGAACTTTAAGTTACATATTCGCATGCAGTGGATATTCTGTAGTATTATTTTGTGTTTCCACCTTGTCTGTTTGGCAATATTTATCCGAATTCGGCTAACATCGAAGTAAACACTGTGTCGAGGTCAGGTGGGCCTTCGGACCCGAACTCTGTGACCTTTCGTTTGCGTATAAACGATATAATATTAAGATAAGTATAAAAGTATAGACGAGAAGAAAAGTGTTTATGGTAATTATTTTTTGATGGAGTACAAGTTTTAATTATATTATGTATGTTATTATGCGAATGGATTTACTCGCTTGAATATGCCAAGCGTGGTAAATAAGATTTTTATTATATTCAGTGAAGTTACAGGCACCATCTCCATTCCATCACCACTCCATCTCCTCTCGTGGATGTCAAAAAAGGCGACTAAGATACTCTTACCCAGAGGGATAGGCAGCAGCGTCTCTTCTGTGGAATAGTAGCCATAATTACTGCCTTCACCAACCCCCCTGACAACCGTTTCTCCCAAAATGATGACACAATTGTGAAAATCTATGCGGGAGGCCTATGTTCAGCAGTGGATGTCCTTTAGATGATATGATGAAGTTCCCGGCCAAGAATAGAACACTCCTCGCCATCCACGGGTAGCGTCTAAGGGTTAACATCAACAGGATGGCAACAGCATGCTCCCGTGTACTAGTAACAACATACTGCGATCACTAACAAATCTCAAGCGTACTGATTATAGCAATATCTCCATTGTCCGCTCATTGTAGCGACCATTGGAGACCCATGCGCTAGTGTGATGAATATACAGATTCTTCTTTTTAGGGTTCCGTTGGTCTGAAGGAAAAAATGGCCGGAACCCTAATAGGATCGCGCGTGTGTCTGTCTGTCCGTCTGTCACAGCCAATTTCGAATCTACTGGACCAATTAGTTTGAAATTTGGTATACATGTGGATGTCTGCGATCCAAACACGTACGTGTAACGTAAACAATTGAATTTTGAATATGAGGGTCACTCTTGGGCAGTACCTAATATAGAAAATTAAAGAATAAAGTTTTGCAAACTGTACCGTGTAACATATGAAATGGGAGGACTTGTTGTGAGGGTTTCGAATGTATGATTTTACAATTTATAGTTTTAAAATTATTTAAGAAAATATACGAAAATTGACCATTATCTCCGAAACTACTGAGCCTAAAATGAATAAAAATAATTGATTGTAGCTCTTTACCTGTAGATTACAGGAAAATCTATAAGAAGTCTATGGTCTTAAAATAACGTGGTAAATCTTACAATATTGTGCATACAAACTCACGTTTGCGGATGGAATGTACGGGAAAACACGTTTTTTAACTACGATATTAAGATTGCTTTTAGGGTAAGTTATTGGTACAATACCGAATTTAACAATAGACAACATATTCAGCAATTTCGGAACCCTCTCCACGTGAGTTCAACTCGCACTTGTCCGGTTTTTGAAGTGAAAACTTCTTTTAGCGCGGTACGCATATTTTAGATGAGATAAAATCTCTAGACTCGCGACACCGTTAAGAGACGCAGCTATAGTGTGTGCATATATGCATCTACAAATAGCAGACCGCGAACGCGTCTAGATAAATAAAAAAAAGAAGTTTTCACTTCTGTCGGCAATCCCGAAGTGCAACCCGTATTTTTTTAAACCAATATAGTGGCAAATTAAAAAAGGTAAAAGATAAAAAGATTTTTATTAATTTAAACCATTAATAGCACTTATGAATCGTCATGACTTTAGATGCCACGTTCCAAGATGTAGATTTCCTATGGAGAAGAACGGGCAAGAAACTCCATGGTTACTCTTTTAAAATCATGTTACAATATTTATGTGTACAATACTCTCGAAAATTCAGGTTATATAAAGACAATGTTCCTACATTAAACATAGTAAAGTCTAAACCTCTTAGAAGTGTCAATATCAAATCATAAACCAGTTGAATATAAAAAATTATACAATAATAAATTCAGGTGTAAATAATTATTAATAATAATGTCATGTCAAATAATAATAACTGAAATGTCAGAAAAGTAAATCTGAATAAATTAATGTCACAAAACATGCAACAACAAGATGGCATGTCAATAAGTCAAAAATGAAAAATTGATTTATTTCTTATAGTGGTCTTGCGGAGCTGGACAAGCACTCTGCCAAACATTTATATCTCTAAGTTAATCCTCTAACGTTTAATATGCTTGTTTGCATAGAGTATTTATTACAAATATTTTAAACTTATTTTATTAATTTAATTATATTTTATATAACACCGCCGTGGTACTTAATTGTATAGTATATGAGACATTTCATAAGTTCATAATCGAATTAATATTAATGTTATATTTTATTACTTTCTGTGTGGTGTCCAGATTAAGAATATATCACCACTCCGTCTCATCCTGTGGATGTCGTAAAAGGCGACAAAGGAACTCTAAACAGAGGGATGGCCAGTAGCGTCCGTTCTGCGGAACCATACTGCGCTCATCTACCCGCCTGCCAAGCGTGGTAAGTACTGACAATTTCCCCCTAAATGACGTCACAATTGTGAAATCTATGGGGCTTTGTTCAGCAGTGGACGTCCTATGGCTGTTTCGATGATTTTTGCTAGTCTTAAATATTTATTCATTTACTTCTGGGTCAAAGGACTTATATATTAATATTTATTTATTTATTGAATCTTTTATGTACACTCAATGTGTATAAAAGATTTAATGAATAAATAAATATTAATATATAAGTCCTTTGACCCACTTGACCCAGGCTGGTGGTAAGAAGTATACCACCACCCCATCTCATCCCGTGGATAACATAAAAGGTGACTATGGGATTAGCCGGAGGATGGGCAGCAGCGTCCTTCGAGTACATTTATAACCTAACTGCAATCGCCGACCCGTCTGCCAAGTGTTGCGATTATGGCAAAACCCTCAAATGAGTACACAACACAAACCCATACCGGTCGTTGTGGCCATCTTTGGGGGAGGCTTCTGTCCAGAAGTGGACGTTTTGACGGCTGATATGATGAGTAGACACAAGGTGGACTTAATGCCACGAGGCATTCTTTACCAGTCAACCTTTGGGTTAAAAAGCACTTGGATAGAGGTATAAAACAAAGCTATAGATAATTTTGAAATAGACTGATATACTGAATACATACATTATACTAATATAAAAATAGATACTATGTTATATTACATAATTATAAATAGTTAAATAGAATACATAAAATTAAATATCTGATATAAATATTAACTCTAATGACGAAGACCGTTTTGAATCATCAGGATTCTAACAATGTTACAGACTAACAGACATATAAATTATGTACACTATAAAACTAAATTTAGGCACCTTTCCGTGTGGTGCCGGCTTTTCCGTGTGGTGCCAGCTCAGAATGCCACCACCCCATTTCCTCCCGTGGGTGTCGTAAAAGTCGACTAAGGGATTAGCCGGAGGATGGGCAGCAGCGTCCTTCGAGTACATTAACAAATCAACTGCGATCGCCAACCCGTCTGCCAAGCGTGGCGATTATGGCAAAACCCCCCAATGAGCCCACAACACAACCACATCGGTCATCGTGGTGATCTTTGGGGGAGGCCTGTGTCCAGCAGTGGACTTCATTCGGCTGAAATGATGATGATGATGATGAAGCACGTCTATGCCCCACTCCTGTTGGCCAAAAGTCGGTGCTGAAAAAGTCGGATATGTACGACGCAGGAATCTGGAAGAGCTTAAATTTTCATTAAACTTTATGGTCGCCCTCCCTTCGGCATCATTTGAACTTGACTCCTATGATGATGTTTTTTTTTTGTTGGGCTTCTCGCTTACATTTCTGGGTAATGTGGTTGCTTAACCGGTCATTTTCTGGCGAAGCCAAAAGAGGCCTCCAGCCAGGCTTAAATTTAGTATTAAAAACTAAGCAACTTTCGCTAAGGGCGCCCCCTGCGGGACACGGACCTCGGCTTAGGGCGTTGCTGGGGATAACAAGCTATTGTTTTGGGAACAGTTGGATCGGTATTATTTATAATGTATTAGTGGACATTTAAAACTATAGGCTCGGCACGGGCTGGCGGGAGCAAGAGACGCCCTATGATGATGTATTGAAGCAGCTTATATATTGTAATATTGGTATTCGTACTTGATTCGATTTGAAACAGACACTAAAATACGTGACTAACGGTTTCCATATTGCTTTTCAGTGTTATGTTGGAGACATAACACTGAAAAGCAATAATGCAGCAATAATGGTTACCATTAAAGAGCCCAAGTTATCAAATAAAATCAAATAACTTATTCGCTAACATATGGGTACAAATATGGTATTTAAAGATTTTAAGCGGCCACACACTGATCATTTCTGGTATGCGAATTGATATTTTTTAACATAATATGATAGTTGCATATAGTAATAACGTGTCATTAGACACTTTAATAATACATTCAGACAAACGGTGGATTAATAAAAATAAACACTTCAGTATCTTCTGTTACGCATAACTAGTAATTCAAAATACATAATATTCCATTCGACATAAGTTGCAGTCTTTTTGTTTTAAAAAAAAACGTCTGTGGGGGACCAGGATTTCTCTTGTGTCGTGGGTGCGTTTATATTTATATATAACATACAATAACACCCAGACCCGGAACAACTACCTGCAGATCATACAAATATTTGTTCCATGCGGGAATCGAACCCACGACCCGGAGCGCAGCAGCCGACTGTATCAGCCACTACACTAACCGTGCCGTACAGTTGCAGCTTATAGTTCGGGTGACAATAATTAAAAATAGTAATTTCTTTTTGAATAAACATTGTCATCAATTAAAACTTAATATTACAAGTAATAAAATGTACAAAAACATCTAGTTCATTATCAGTTTCAGTTTCTCGGACAAAATACAAATAATAACAATTTAATCAACAATCATTAGTATATCATGCGTCATTTATAATTTAATTTAAAATAATAAGATGTAATTCAAAATAATATGCCTGGTGATGGACTGCCAACAGGCTGGACTGCCCTTATATCAGGCATTGCTTATGTTCCATTGGCATATGTTGCTGTTCCAATGCTGGTTAGAAAATTATAATTAGTTCACTTTAATGTCTTGTATAGTTATTTCAATCGTGTGCGTAATAATTATTATGTGTCTTTTGTTACTTGATTATGAATAAATAATTACTAAAAAATATCTACAGTCCGGTCAATTTAGACATAAAAATAGTGGTCAAATAACAAAAAATCCCGGAAAGCCAAATATTGGTGGAGAGCTGGGGTTTACCCATTCCGTGTCTGACGCTCGCCGCAGACGGTCGTGCAGTGCTCGCGCTCCCCGATCAGTGTGCCGTGTAGTGTTTGTTCGCAATCCGTCCCGTCGGATTGCAGTCACTTCAATTAAATCACGCGTTGCCTTTTTCAAGGCGACTACTGATTTTTGTTTCTTTGACCGATTAAATTCATCGAGTTATTGTGCCCCTTCAGGGAAAAACCACTGTTTGGTGGTCCTCGGCGGATACCTTACGGTGCCAACGAAGCCGAGTGGGGTGTTGACCCGGCACACCCGCCTAGCCCCATCAGGGCAAAGCAGTTAGTCGGCAGCGGACTAGGACCACCGGCCTTGGGGGCTACCCTAGTCGACCCTAGTTCGAGTCTACATTTTCAGATTATACAGTCTCTTGCGGGCGATACCTTATCGCCCCTTGCAAAAGAGCTGTCAGGGACCCGTTTGCCCATTAAGACTGGCCACGGATGGTACTAGCTTAGGGCTCACCACAGGTACTCACACCTCCCTGCCTATACCCGGCAGGGAGGGTTTGTTACACACCCCCGGGCCCATCCAACCCGGGAGGTTAGGGACCGCGTAAATCGCGTTTGTTCCTCCGCGCTTATAGCGTATTTTTGTTTTCGTCCCCCCGTCCGCCATTTTGTTTTATAAACAAAATGGCCGACGACGCCACGCTGTGGAAAAATATTAGGGAGATCCTCCTAAAGGACCCCTACTTTGTTGCCAAGTATGGCAACCTTCTCTCCCCACTAGAGCCAGGCACAAAAGTGCAGCCCCCCTATCCCGAACCCAAAAAAAAGGGGCACAACCCCCGAACTAGATGCCGGCATATCATCCGCCCCTCAGGCAAAAGCCCCCCTCCCCACCGCCAGCACGAACGCCTCCACGTCCCCCGAAGCCGACATGCCCATACTCTCGGACGTGTCGGACATGTCAGAGAGCGAGGACTCTCCCCCTCCCCCCCAAATCCCCTCCTCCGATTCGGCCTCTGACGAGTTCCAACTCGTCAGCGGTAGCCGTAAAAAGCGGGCCCGCAAGGCCAAGTCCTCTGCTCAAGCAGCGCCCGCTAAAGCCCCGAAAACGGACGAGGCTTCGTCCTCCGCTCCGCCCTCTGCCCCTGTCCCCACAACGGCCTCTTCTCAGGTCAGTCTTCCCCCTACCCCTACCCCCGCTAACTCCCAATCCCAGCCCGCCAAGGTCCCTAAAAAGGACAAAAAACCGCCTGCTATATACATTCAGGCCAAGGACAAGTGGAATGACGTGTCCAAAATGTGTATAGAGCTAGGTATTAACTACCTAAGTGCCCGCACCACAGCCGTCGGGGTCAAAGTGGCAGTTCCCACTGCCCAAGACTTCAGGTCTTTGACCCG
This sequence comes from Diloba caeruleocephala, assembly GCA_947459985.1. Classification (NCBI taxonomy): domain Eukaryota; kingdom Metazoa; phylum Arthropoda; class Insecta; order Lepidoptera; family Noctuidae; genus Diloba; species Diloba caeruleocephala. The sequence continues at coordinate 3,095,085 of OX381627.1, read as the reverse complement.
TGCCCTCCAAGACAGGAACGTGTACTTTCACACGTACTCTCTCGCTGAGGAACGCCCACTCCGGGTAGTCCTTAAAGGCATCCCCAAGGAGATCGACACCGACTCCATCAAAGACGACCTTCTGTCGCAAAGTATCCCCGTCCTCGAAGTTCATCGCATGCACGCTGGTCGCAGCGGTGAAGCTTACGATATGGTCCTCGCCATATGCGAAAAGACCGCCGATAATGATCGGAAGATTTTTAATATCAAGACTGTATGCCACCTCTCAGGCATCAAAATCGAACCTCCCCATCGTTATGGTCCTCCCGGGCAGTGTCACCGCTGCCAACTCTATGGTCACGCGCAGCGACACTGCTACGCCAAACCTAGGTGCGTTAAGTGCCTAGGTGACCACAGCACCTCCGACTGCGATCGCCCCAAAGATCGCACGCTTTGCACAGAGCCTCCGAGTTGTGTGCTTTGCGGTGAGTCGGGTCATCCCGCGAATTATCGCGGATGCCCCAAAGCACCGCGCGCTAACAACAAGGCAGCAAAGCGCAAAGCGGCTACCCAAGCCTTCGCGGCCGCCCATTACGCCTCTCAGGCCCCTCCCACGTCCCAACGACTCAGCCCTCAAAGGCCATCGCCGTGGAACGCGCTGAATCATCAGCAAGCGTTCCCCGCCCTGAGGCCTAGTTTACTGACCCAACAGGCGACCCAAGCGTCAGCGATTCCCTCGCTGATGACCGCCCCCCATACGGCACCGTACCTTCCCGTGCCGTACAACCAACCCGCACCACAAGTGCACTCTCAGAGGGCCGCCCCTCCCTCACCCCTTCTCAAAACTGACGACCTCTCAGTTTGCCTCGGTCTTCTCAACTCTGTCGACCCGAACAGAGTCGCCCAAATGGCCGCAGCCATTAGGGCAAACCAGGGCCAATACGGCCTCATGCTAGTTCTCAGCGACTTCGCTGATGTTTCATCCGCCCTCCTCTCCTACCGCGTTCATCCGTAATGGATTCACAAAGCAGGTGCAGAATAAAACCCCGATCCCTTAAAATAGGCATCTTCAATGCCAACAGCATTAATGGCCAAAAAGACGAAATCGCCTTATTCCTCCGCGACCACCTTATTGACATTATGTTGATACAAGAGTCCTTTTTGAAACCCTCTCACAGGAACCCTAGAATTGCAAACTATGATATAGTGCGCAACGATAGGACCCACTCCCGTGGAGGAGGCACTCTCATCTACTATAAGAGATCCCTTTATTGCATGCCCCTAATACCCCGTCCCTTTCCAATCTAGAGGCATCTGTGTGCAGAATAGGCATGACAGGTCATCAACCGATCACTATAGTGTCGGCTTACCAATCCCCCAATGCCCAAGACGATCCAATCCAATCGGATCTCGAAGCACTCTTCGATCTAGGCGACTCCGTCATAGTGGCGGGAGATCTCAATGCCAAACATGAGTCTTGGAACTGTCTCACCCACAACCACAGAGGAAGTAAATTATACTCCCTCAGTAACCTCCTCAATTTTGACATCATCGCCCCGATGTATCCCACTCACTACCCCAGCAATGTTAATCATCGCCCGGATATACTCGACATAGCACTTCTAATGAATGTCAACCTCAAGTTGCATTCCATTGAAGTACTACAAGAGCTAGACTCCGATCACCGTCCTGTGATCCTTCACCTCACCTCCCGCTTTGGCCCCACGGACACAGGGCTACCCCCTCAGACCATTGTGACGACGGACTGGAGGAAAGTTAGGCAACGCCTCAACGACCCCTCGTCCGCTCAGTTAGATAGAATTCCCGAATGCATAACGTCAGTCGCAGACACGCTAGGCGCGATCGACTCCCTCACCGGGCATGTACAGTCCGTCGTGGACGAGTGTTCACGGCGAGTTCCTGCGATGGAAGACCATCGCATGAAACTCCCTGACGATGTACGTGCACTGATGACGGAGAAGAACGCAGCCCTTAGAGCGTACTCATCTTTTCCCAGCGAACCCAATCGCCTCTTTATGCGCCACCTGCAGCGTGCTGTCAAGGAACGTATCAAGGAGTGCCGAGAGGCTAACTGGGATAAGATGTTGGGCGACTTAGAGCCAACCCACCTTGCGTTCTGGCATCTGCAACGGAAACTCAAATCCGAAACATCCAATGCTGTCCCCCCCCTCAACCGTCCCAACCAAAGGCCGGCCTTTGATGACGACGAAAAATCCGAATGCCTAGCTGACAGTCTAGAAGCGCAATGTTCCCCAAGCACTCTACCTGTAGACCAAGCTCACCTCAAAAAGGTTGACGCTGAAGTCGAACGTAGAGCAGCTATTCCGCCTGCCGAGGACCCTGACGACCCCCTCCCTCCGGTCACGGCAGACGAGGTCAGAAATCTCGTGAAAAAGATTCACCCTCGCAAAGCCCCCGGCTCTGACGGTATCACCAACAAGGTGATTAAACTCTTCCCCGAACGTCTTATCGCCTTAATGACCGTCATCTTCAATGCGGCATTAAACAATAACCTCTTTCCGCATACGTGGAAACAGGCCACCGTTATCGGTATTCCCAAACCCGGTAAGCCCAAGTGCGAGCCTTCCAGCTATCGCCCCATAAGCCTTCTCAATTCTCTTGCGAAGATTTATGAGCGGATTATCTATTCCCGATTAAAGGATTTTGCCGATTCCAAGAAACTCATTCCCGACGAACAGTTTGGTTTTAGAACCAAACACTCGTGTGTACAACAAGTCCACCGACTAGTTGAACACATTACGTTCGGATTCTCACGCGGCCTGATGACGGGAGTCCTCTTTTTCGATGTTGCGAAAGCATTTGACAAAGTCTGGCACAATGGCTTATTATATAAGTTGTACCAACTCGGAGTGCCTGACCGTCTCGTTCTCATCATACGAGACTTCTTGTCAAATCGCAGTTTCCGATATCGAATCACGGGCGCTCTCTCTTCCCCCCACCCCATTAGAGCCGGAGTCCCACAAGGATCCGTGCTAGCCCCACTATTGTTCACACTGTACACCAGTGACCTCCCCAAAAGACCTGCTAATACGACCCAATTAGCACTGTTCGCGGATGACACGGCCATATTCTACTCTGGTAGCAGTCCCGATAATATAACTAAGATCCTCCAAACCACAGCTAACGTCTACGGTAAATGGTTTAGGAAATGGCGGATCGAAGTTAACCCTATCAAAAGTAAAGCCGTCCTATTTTGCAAATTAGGCGACGACCACCCACGCTTCAGGGAGATCTCGATGCTGGGCCAATCGGTTCCTTGGGAACCGCACGCCAAGTATCTTGGAGTCACCCTAGACAAAAAACTGACCTTCATTCCCCACACAAAGACGGTGCGTGCCCGCGCTGCCTTTGTGCTCGGTCGCCTTCACTATATCCTGAACGCTCGTAGTAAATTATCCCTTAGAAATAAGGTGAGAATTTACACCACATGCATTCGACCCATCATGACCTATGCCAGCCCAGTGTTCGCACACGCTGAATCATACCCACTCCGTAGATTAGAAACTCTCCAAACCCGTTTCATGCGCAAGGCCACCGGAGCGCCTCTGTACATGCGAAACGACCAACTCCATTTCGACCTTAACTTGCCGACCATCAGGCAATTTATGAAACAAGCGTCTAAACGCTATCTTGATTCTGCCCTGTCCCACCCAAATCCCCTTGTGGTATCAGCCGCCGACTACGAACCCTCCCGTATCAGTAGAGTACGCCGCCCGAGGCACGTTCTGGTCGATCCAGACGATAAAATCACGTTAGATCACATGAAGAGACTCGCGTTGTCTCGTTCACTAAACACCCGACCGTTGTACCGCCCTCGCCGCCGAGGATGCCCGCCTCACCGACGTCGCGGAGGCCTATCGCCGCGTCACCTTCCCGTTCAAGTTAGCACTTCTCCCTCCCGTCTCTTGCTCGCGCCGGCCCGTGCCGAGCCAGTAGCTTTAAATGTCCCCTAATACAATTTAAATAATACCGATCCAGCTGTCCCCAAAAACAATAGCTTGATATCCCCAGCAACGCCCTAAGCCGAGGTCCGTGTCCCGCAGGGGGCGCCCTTAGCGAAAGTTGCTTAGTTTTTAATATTTAATTTAAGCCTGGCTGGAGGCCTCTTTTGGCTTCGCCAGCAAATGACCGGTTAAGCAACCACATTTCCCAAAAATGTATGCGAGAAGCCCAACAAAAAAAAAAAAAAAAAAAAAAAAAAGTGGTTTACCATTACAAATAAAGTTTAAAAAATCCCCATCGATCCTATGTGTGCTACAAAAGATATTCAGGGTCAACGGTCAAAGTTTGAGGTTTTTTGGATTTTTCTCGAAAACGGTAAGTTTTATTTTAAAAAAACCTAGCACTAATCTCTACTAAGGTGGTCCTCATGATATTTTTCCTAAGAGTTACCATTCGTGAGATATCGCGATTCTAAGAGTCACATTATACATGATATGCACATATAAGCCACGTATATACATATCAGGCACTTAAGACAAGACCTATTAGTGTCTCTTTTATATATATATTATACTATCCTGAAAACATTTATTCAAAAGATAGTCAGTCCCTAACTGAATCCCCTCTACCCACGTGGCCTTGAAAAACATCTGGCTATTCTATTGTCCGTAGGTCTCGTTCATATACCAGTTTCTTTTAGTGCTAAAGGTTCAGTTCAAGTGCATATACGTACTTATTACAAGCCACCACCACTTACCATTTAGGTTATTTGTGCTATATCAGTTTATGGAGCTCCAAAAAAAATTACTTGCATTGATAAATACCAATACTTAACTTTTGTAAAAAATACGCAAAACAAGAAAGAAGTACAACTATCATGTCTTCCTCCAACATCGGCATCTGCTATTCAACACTTGTGTCAAGTATACTATCAAGTTCAAACATGGCTAGGTAATCAACTGAACCCGGAATACTGGGGTTGGAAATTGATAGATAATACTCTGGAACCGATTAAAACTTTACTCCCACTTGCTCTAGAAAAACTCTTCAACACTATTTTTTGCAATTGCAAAAAAGGTTGTAGTGCCAAATGTGGCTGTAAAAAAAGTAGGGTTACTGTGTTCTCCAGCGTGTACCAATTGCCAAGGTCAGTCTTGCTCAAATGTCCAGTTGAGTACAATGGAGGAAGATTCTTGATGAAGAGACCAATGACTCAGCCACATTTGAACAATTTATGAACATCCAGCAAGAGGAAGAGGAAGAAAAAGAAATTGAAGAAGACATGACTGTTGAAGTAGACTTTCAAGAGTATGAATCTGATTAAAATATCTAAAGAAATCAAAACAATCGTTAACCCAATAATCAATAGCAATATCAATAATAAGGTAATATCTAGAACTTGACGGGTATTGTTTGTTCCCTTAAATTATCCTAAAATTGTCATGACAGTTAGTGGAGTAGGCCTTGACCGGACTAGTATGTCATAAAAAATAAATTATGTCTTTTGTTTCAAGACTTAAATAAAACGTACGTATTCGTATAGTAGATTAGCGTAGAGTATACTTTATTGTATACCAAAATAAATACAAAGTATTTTCTTGTATATATATACATGTATCATTTAAGCAATAATTTTTTGTAATCATAATTTGGAATTTAGTATTTTGTGACTCGATTCACAATTCTAGCAAATTCACAAAGTTGTAAAAAGATTTTTATGGCATGTGGCACATTACTAGTAAGAGGATAGACTCGAGAATTTTTGAGGGAGTTGGAAGATCCCGGTCGCTCTTAGTTTTTTTTTTATAGCCATGTAAATAGCTTTAACATTGACAGCTTTAATTTAAGTCCGAAACTTTGCGAGTAAATTAAAAAAAAACTAGATGGCCAATGTCACTAATTTTATTTAAAAATACTGTAATACAATACACATCTAAATAAGATTAAAATTCAAAGTCTACGACTTATACTTTTTTAAAATTTGTATTGGAATGTAAAATTTGGGTATTTTTTAATAAAACAATAAAAAGTCGATGAATAAAAATCCGCAGGGCATGAAAAATGTTTAGGGGTCTGAAAGGATAGCAGATGACCCCCCCAGTCGACCATTTCAGTTTGGCACACGATGCACCAAACACCCTGTATATCAATATCATTATCTATATCATTATTGATATAGATAATCCTGTTGATATATAATTCTGTATTTAACGATGTATGGGTACTTGAACTTTGAGAATTGCGCTGCACCTGTCGCCGAATGCACATCCACCCTTGTGGATCTTTTGTGCTAATTCTCTATTCCGTTGCCAGCACATCGAAGAGTTCTTGCAGGTGCCCTGCGATTGTGCCAGCATGGAACTGCGCGTAATCATATGGTACAGGATAAGCTGTTTCCAGGTGATTCGCCCTACGCGTAGCAAGAGCGTCGAGTCACACAACATTTACTCTTTTTCATCCCAGCAGTCTGCAAATATTTATCGTTCTCAGTTTCATTCTGTGGAGGGTCTCATTGGCCCCAAAGTGCCTGATGAGTGCACCTAAATGTCGTCTCAGTTGTGATCTGTTTAAGTTTAATAATTTCCCTCCACAGTCCTTTCATGTGGTAGAGAAGGGTTTGGAGCGGTTTAGGCCTGCTGCCTCCCTCAATTATTATGCTTGCTTATTTCTAGTATGTGCATATAATGCATAAGTAGTAATATACACATACATATTAATAATTTATACGGAAGGATAAATTATTTAAATTTCATAGTATTTAAAACAGGTATTTTGTTTCTTAAATGCAAAATTAACATAGTTATTTGCATATCTGCTTACTACAAAACCATTGGCCTGGTATAATGTTGTGATGCCAATTTGGTATAATTCATCTATACATCATACCTATCTCATCTCGTGGGTGTCGTAAAAGGCGAGGATATGGGCAGCAGCGTCCTCAAGTAATAATTGCAACTCAAGTGCGATCGCCAACCCGCCTGTCAACCGTGGCAATAATGGCAAAACCCCGCTATGAGCTCACAACACGAACCTGGACCGGTCGTTAGGAGGATTTTTAGAGGAGGCTATTGTCTGGACAGTATCCTAGGAACTAGCTTAAAGTGGAGGGAGAACACGTACGGGATCCCACAGGGGTCGGTTCTAGGCCCCCTCTTATGAAACCTCGCCTTCGATATGGTCCTGCGTGTCGTTCTCCCCGCTGGCGTCAGTTTAGTCTGTTATGCTGATGATACTCTTCTGTCGGCCAGCGGTGGTTCCTTTGTCCTTTCCCTTGTCCTATCCGGCTTGCCGAGCAAGCGGTAGCAATTATCATGACCACAATCCACGCTCTGGGTTTGCGGATAGCGCCTCACAAAACCGAGGCGCTATGGTTCCACAAACTGCCGCGGAGCAGAGAGCCTCCCAGTACGTGCATACGCGTTGCTGACGCGCAAATCAGAGGAGCCTGAACAGTAGGCCCCATACTGCTGGCAGTGGGCTTAAATAAATGCTGTATTAGTTGCATTCGTCCTTTTCTTTTGTTCTATTTATACTATACTGGGATTTTTATACCTGTATCGTGGGTATAGTTTACAGACATATATCTCACATGCTCAAACACCCAGACCCAGAACAACTATTTCGAGGCAAAGCAAATATTTGTTACATGTGGAAATCGCGATCCAGCGTCCCGTAGAATAGAACGAAGTATTCCTCTTTGAGCATCCAAATTTTTCAGCACCCAGGTCGTATGGCTGAAAATGCCAATGGCGTTAAGACAACTTTTGTACGCTATTGTAAATTAAGAACAATTAAATACTAGTGGTCGCCCAGGGGTCGAAACTGGACCGTAATTTTTGAGGGCACGGTTGGTGCAGTGGCTGATACAGTCGACTGCTGCGCTCCGGGTCGCGGGTTCGATTCCCGCACGGAACAAGTATATGTATGATTTGCAGGTAGTTGTTCCGGATTTGGGTGTATTGTAAGGGAAATTTGTGTATGTAAACGCACCCACGACACAGGAGCAATCCTAGTGTAGGGCAAAGTATAAAAAAAATACTATAATTTTAAATTTGATTTAATGTATTTTTTACACATATTGCACATACCTACATTTTAACTTTCTGCCCTCCTCCTCCATATGAATTCTAACTATGCCAAAACGCACACCTCCGGGCGCGCAATGTATAGATTAGTTTTGTGCTCAATGCGAAACAATAAAATATTAAATTTTGTTACTCATTGACCACCTACAGTGCGGTATAAGATTCTACTGATAGAGCCAATAATAAAAACATATCGATACAAATTTTTCTACAACGTTTTTAAAATAAGAAAAAAAAACTATCACGCGAAATAATTATGCGCAGCAAACTACATAAAACAATACATTTTGACAACGCTGTGCACGCCAGTACACATCTGACATCAGTCATGCGGTCGGCCACAAATCATTAGACAGTTTTGTCATAGCGCGCTCAATTGATACCAGTGTATGACCGAGAACATATTTGTCAACTCTGCGGCGAAACGTCCTTAAATGTTGTTACTTTTCGTCATTTATAATAACCGTTGATCTGTACTTTTATGTTTATCTCGGAATGAGTCGTATCATCTCATCAGTCCGTCAACGTCTACTACTGTGGACTGTACTCCCAACGAGCGGTCACTGGGATTTTTTGATACCACTAAGACGGCCAACATGTCCGCTTGATGGCAAGCGGTTACTTTAACCTATGAACGCTTCACAGTGCTCTAACTCATGCGTTGCCGACCCAGTATAAATCTATCACGCCCTTTTTGAAGGGTCCCGTGCTGTAGTCTCTGGAATACCCCGGTAGGGAGCCGATTCCACAACCTAAACGTGTGCCGGAGGAAGTTCCTTTGAAACGGTACGGTACGAGACCATTTTGGCTCTAGGGTATGCGGGTGAATTCCCCACCAATGGCGAGAGATGCGATGGTAGTAAGTAGTCGGTGGCATCAATTGGTCGTCGGTGAAACCGCGGGACACAGCTAGTTTACAATATTATTGATGTCCGAATTAGTAACATTACACAGACAATGTATTCTGCATGAAAGGTCACTTATGCTTACATTAAATAACAATTATAGTTTTACTTTAATTTTCTTAACTTTTTTATTAGCTTTTTTAAAGTGTAAATAATTTTGTGAGAAATGATTAGAAGTTATATGCAATATATATAGTGATACAATTTTATTATACTCTTTATTGTACACCAATCGTTAAAGGTAATAAAAACAGTAGTGCTTATAAGTAAATTTTAAAGTACAATGGGCGGCCTTATCGCGCTCGGCGATTTCTTCCAGGCAACCTTAGGATGGAGAAATACTTAACTGGATAATATATGCGGCAGTTGATGGTGCACACAGATACATAATGAAATACTTAATTACGTATACTATACTAAATATATAATTAATGGAAGATTATACACAATATAGATACATAAATACATAAACATTTATATATACTCATATACAAATACTCTTTAATTAATTCGACAAAATATCGAAAAGCAGTTATTTTAGATGTAATACTTAGCAAATTCTTAGCAAAAATAATTACAGTGACAAGTAATATTCCCTCTCTAGTCTTTTGAACACTGATATTGACTGAGCTCGTCTTATTAAAACTGGTAAAGCATTCCACAAACGAGCGGCCTGAACTGTAAAGGAGTTATCAATAAATTTTGTGGAATGCATTGGCATTTTAAGTTTTAGGTCTTCTGATGATCTTAGAAATCTTGTATGAGTGTCACCGATGAACTCGAAGCCTTTTTTTAAGGTAAGAGGGAGTAGAACGAATGAATAATACACTGTAAAGTTACGAAAGAATATGAGTACTCCGACGAAGGCGAATTGGTAACCACTTGAGCTTAGTGCGGAATTCTGAGACATGATCATATTTTCTGAAACCAAATATAAATAGTATACAAACATTTTGAAGTCGCTAAAATCTTTCAAGTTGTTGATGTCAATTTTCTACTATAGTAAAGTATAAACTAGTGACAGATCGCCTGTAATGGTCAACGAACTTGTAGTAGAGTTCGCCGAATCTTGTTTGTCAGCCCGGGCCCCGTTGGTGTTCGTTAAACCATCCAAATAGGGCTAACGAAAGCTAGTGAAACTCAGTCGTTGGTGTTCGTTAGCTGGTGTATACCTTTCTTTAATACTCAATACTTTATTTGCTACTTACAATCCTTACCTTTACCGAGAATCTCAATGACACTGGCAGAGGCGATGCAAAGATTAGTTAATGACCCAATGCCAATCGATCGGAATTGGATTCAAGACTAGACCTCCAGGTGTATGTATACCGGAATTATTCCCTTAACTGTTTTTGTATAGTGAAGCTGTAGAAAGTCATCGGTTAGTGTCTCATTACATTTGAGATTATAGTTCTCTAAAGGGCAGTGGCTCATTAGAGGTTGGCGAGATCTCGCCTATCAAAAGACCGGCGGGCTGATTAGCTAAAAACAGCAACAGCAGACGCGATAGCAGCTATCGCGCAGCAAAAGATCCACCGGCGGAAAAGCGTCAAAAAATTGGTATTACGTAAGGCATCGCCCACCTGTCGCTATTGTGGAAGATGAATAGTTACTAGCGCCAGTAGCCACCAGTGGAACTAAAAAGAATGAACGTTTTTAATTCATTGATTGTCCGACAGAGGCGCGTCAGAGATCTTCACCTGTTTAGTCGCTATCGGCAAATAGGTAATACCAAATTGACGTTTGACAGCGGTGTTGGAGCAATTTACGCCTGTTGCAAAACTTCTGCGCCTTAGGTAATCAGCCCGCCGGTTCCACTTTGCAGATGATTTGACTCATGAAGGAAATATTAGATCCATACCATTCTATTGAACCCTGCAGCATCGTAGCTCGGAAACGTCCACTCTTCACTCTCACTCTGTCTAGGAACGCTACAAACAATGATTATAGAGAATTAAATTTTTGGCACACGGAAGATTAGTTTTGTTTCTCTCTTTCTACTGTTCGTATTTTTTGGGACAAGTCGCTGCTTACCCCAAAATAACTTGCAATTCCTGTAAGCTAGGATCTGCAATGATAGAATTGAGAGAGGGCCAATTCCGCTCGTAGAAGGAGGAGACGGCGCCGGGGTAACGACCGTCCCGTCGCTCATTTCCAACATGCAGTTTGGGATTCTGTGTGCTCTTACTGAGCCACCCCCGGGAAGATGGGTGACGGCACACACCTGGTCTCGTGCCGTCGTGTGCGCAACACAGAGCGTGGCTTCGGGGGGATCATGTACAAAACCCTCTAATGAGCATGTCAAAATAGGCCGGACGTTATAGCGATTTTTGGGGAGACAGTCAAGCAGACAACGTTTTTCGGTTGAAAATAAAAGATGAACAAGCGATGCTATATTTCCTTGTTTCAAGCCGTTTTGAGCTGCAGACATACTACGAAATGAACATCGGTACCTATAAAAAGTAAAAAGAAATTTAGTACTCATAACCCAAAGAGAATAAAACCATATAACAAAAAAAAGCTCATTAATTTGAAATAATATATTTATAACATATAATGGCCACCGCTCCACTTATCGGCAAAAGTAAGAAAATATTAACTCGCAGCCCCCTAAGGCATTATGCATTATGAAATGCATTGTTACTTAATAAGTTAGCTTTATTGTGTGAAAAAAATAAGTATTATTGAAACAAAATACACGGTATATCGAATACTTATGTCAAGAAAGTAAACGCAAATGTGAATTTTTTTAATTTCGACTACCAAGATGTACGACAATTCGGCTGGGTGATTTAGGGTTGATGAACATACTAAACAACAAAATGTTTTGAATTTTTAGCTTAATTTGCGATAGAGTTTTGACACATGCCGTTGTCATCCAACGACTCCCAGCGACTTTCATCGGGTCGTCTATCCACCTCGTTGGAGGTCGTCCCACGCCGCGTTTTTCGTGAGCTCCGCCTATTGCCACTTTAGTTTACTAATCCTTTTAGCTGTCATAGCTTTAGCAAGTTCAGTTCTTCTACGGATCTCCTCATTTATTAATCGATCGAGAAATAGCAAGCATGACTCTCTCCGCAGCTCGCTGAGTGACCTTGAGCTTTCCTAAGAGGTTTCTTCTTATTTTACACGACGGCACGGTTGGTGCAGTGGCTGATACAGTCGGCTGCTGCGCTCCGGGTCGTGGGTTCGATTCCCGCACGGAACAAATATTTGTATGACCTGCAGGTAGTTGTTCCGGGTCTGGGTGTATTGTATGTGGAATTCATGTCTGTAAACGCACCCACGACACAGGAGAAATCCTAGTGTGGGGCAAAGTTTTTTTAAATAAAAGAAAGAAAAAAAAGAAAAAAAAAACTCTTCTCTTCTGATTATTATATAAGTAAATTTTTGAGAGATAATCACCGATTCTCAACTTGAACTCTTGATTAGTGGTAATTGTGGAAGATTCAGCACAAATTTGCGAATTAAACGTACTATTAAAGACCATCAAACAAAGGGGTTTATGCAATGAAAATAAATTTGCACGGCGGAAATAAACAAATAAAACTAATTTACGTATTTCTACGCATTTTCCGCTTTTAAACAACCGCGTCTGTCGTTTGACAACCTTGACTTGATACATTGTTGACAGATTGTCGCATTTGTGGTTCAGGAACCCAAAAAACGTTTAATTCGAGATTAACACGTCACGTACATTTTGCGATCATTTTAGTTTCAGAAACCGGCTGTTAGTCACTTATAGTCATTTTAGTTGATGTGATTATGTCACGTTCATAAAAAAGAAGATTATGACAGCCCTGTACTCCTAGTACGAGTTTCTTTTCACAATGGGAACGTAATAGTAAACTACACGTTTACTGCGTTCGACCCTCCGATTGGTTGATGAGATTGGAGCAGGCCAATTGCAACGCCGAACGCAGTAAACGTGTTGATGACTATTACGTTTCGACTGTGAAAAGAAACTCGCACTAGGTGGGTGTACTACTCTAGTGTGATCTTATGAGGACTTGGAGCCTCCCTTCGGTGCCGAAGATGACCGCTCCAGTGGTTTTAGCCGGTAGGAGTCGGGCATACCCCTTCGCCCTTCCCCGGGGTGAAGGAAGTTCCATGTAGAATTTCCACTGGACATCAATAAAAAAAGGTGGGTGTACTATAATACGGGCCTTACGCCTGAATACTGAAACATCACTAAATATTTAAACCCTTCCAGCGAAAACGGAAGTCTCAAATGGTTGCGGGATTTAAATATTAAGTGGCGTTCAGTATTCGGCCGTTAGTCTCTAATAGTAATTTCAGGGAATGCGGTTATTTCACGTTCATAAAAAAGAACATGTTGCCAGCCCTGACTTTTAGAAGTTTAATAAGAGGGTGAAAGTATCAACCAGTGTAGATCCGTTAATCGTGTAGTAATTGATAATTGGTTGGAACTCAACGTTTCGTTTGGTTGCCAGAGAACTGCTCGTAGTTCGGAATTCGAACTTGTTTTTTAACAGTAAGTAATTATAAGTGTGGTTACGTATGAGTTAGAAATTTTCGATGTGCAGGTGAAATTTGATTTCGTCATACTTAAAACAAAAATAATTTGCCTAGTTTTTGATGTGTAACATCTTTCCTCTCGCTTTCCTGCAAGCTGTGGAGTGATTTCGTGAAAAGGGACGGAAGAGTGTAACCCGCGGAAGCGGCGAAGATTTAGAAATAGAATCTAATTGTAACACTTTTTCTCTAACAAAATAATATGGTTTTGCCACAGCCAATTTGCCATAGTTGACGAGCGCAGTTGAGTTGTTAATGTACTCGATGAACGCAGCTGTCCATCCTCCGCCTAATTCCATAGTCGCCTTTTACGACACCCACGGGATGCGACAGGTAATTGAAATCTGCCAATTCATCACAAACACTTATGTTTTTTTGTTAATAACCTTTTTATCAATTCTCTTCACTGTATGAAGGGACATCCGTTGCGTTGTTAAAATTTAAAAAAAACAAGCTTCCTATGTTCAAGCATGATAATACCTATTGAAAAATATAAAACAAAATTATATAATCAATTAGAATCTTCGTAAAGCAGACAACGTAATCTTTATACGCTGCGTCATACGGTTCAATTTAGATATTTTTTATCAAGTAATATGCAAAATAAGAGTTGCCTAGTTACGTTTGGATGTTTTAATTATAATAGAGACAATCTATACTTAACAATAATCTATAGATAATCGTGTAATTGATAGTGGTACTTAAAAGGAGGTTATACAATGCTGGCTGTGTCACAATCACATCTGTACCTTAGGTTTATAAATAAAAACCTTACTACATACATACCTATAAGTTTATCGCTGTCCCACTGCTGGGCAAGGACCTTTTCTCACGATGAGTACGGTTAGGCCTTAGACCATCACACTGGCTTCGTACGGGTTGGCGGACTATACACACAGAAAAGGGGCCCGTCATTCATTGACGGGCCGATACCAGCCGGGGGCGCGGTCTAATGCAGACAAATCGTACTCCTCACCCCCGGCTAGAGGGAAAAGGGAACCCGTGGGGTTTTAGCCGGTTTGAGTGCAGCATGCCCCTCCGCCATTCCCAAGGAATTCCGTGAGGATTTTCCTACGATAAAATTAAAAGGCATTGCGGTATTGTGCTGTTTTTAATCCCATGCATGATTAAATAAAGTTGACTTGTGTTGTGAACCCGTTTTGATGACACGTTTTCGCAGTGGCTAGTTCACAGAAATCATCATCATCATTTCGGCCGAATAAAGTCCACTGCTGGACACAGGCCTCCGTCAAAAGTGATCTTTGAGCTGAATTTGATGAATAAGCAAATCTACAAGACAGATATGAAGTTTTTTATAGTCCTCTGTATTCATTACAGCTCTTCTTGTAACTTGTTCTTAACCCACTTCATCCCATATCGGTACAAAGACCGGCAAAGGGAGAGTTCTGAGAATATAAATACTCATTTCGGCCGAATGAAGTCAAGGCCTCCCCCAAAGATCACCACAACACCCGATAATGGTGTGTTGTGCCTTCATTGGGGGGTTTTGCCATAATCGCCACACTTGGCGGGCGGGTGGTCAATTGCAGTTGAGTTGTTAACGTATTCGAAGGACGCTGCTGCCTATCCTCCGTCTTAGTCGGCTTTTACAACCACCTTTTGCACAATGGTGCTATTCGTATTATTCGTTCACAGAAATACTTCCTTCTAATATCTTTGTAGCCATGTGGCTATCTGCGCCGCGTGTCGGGAGTTCTATTCCCGCACGGAACAAATATAAGCACTACTACTGGTGGTAGAAGTACTTGCTTACTGCAAGAATCCGCCACCGTAGTGCCAGATATTCGCGGCCCAGCAATATTGTTTAGACTTCTTTCTTTAATTTCTTTTTATTAAAACGTTGCCCCACACTAGGATTTCTCCTGTGTCGTGGGTGCGTTTACAGACAAAAATTCCACACACAACACACCCAGACCCGGAACAACTACCTGCAGATCATACAAATATTTGTTCCGTGTGGGAATCGAACCCACGACCCGGGGCGTAGCAGCCGACTGTATCAGCCACTGCACCAACCGTGCCGCCAAACTTAACTTACTTTCTGGTTTGTAGGGCATTGTGAAATTACTGGGTAAATATAGTACTTTAGTATAGTATACGTAACTTAGTTATTTCATTATGTATCTGTGTGCACCATCAACTGCCGCATACATTATCCAGTTAAGTATTTCTCCATCCTAAGGTTGCCTGGAAGAAATCGCCGAGCGCGATAAGGCCGCCCATTGTACTCTAAAATATATAATATATATATAATAATAAGCACTACTGTTTTTATTACTTTTAACGATTGGTGTACAATAAAGAGTATAATAAATAAATAAATAAATTACTAATGTCTCGCGGTGACGAGCGCAGTGTGGAGCCGCGCAGGAGTAGTCCTGGGTAGCATGACAATTGTAATTTATTTATTTATTTATTATTTTACTTTAATTACAACGGTCTTGGACCAATTACAATAATTAAAGATAGACAACATAGCTATAATACAAGACAATGAACATAAAACAGCAAGGTACTCGTCTTTCATAAATTCCTATCAAAATGCTTCTGACATACTAACAATATCTTCTTCCAATCATCCGCAAACAAATCACAACTCGGATGGGAATCCAAGAGTTCATTGAGTACAGCGAGAGTGCGAGGTATTGGCGAATTAGCTCGCGCTACCGTACGGCATGGAGGAACAGCAAAGAGCTTGTGTTTCCTGTTGCGGCGGTAATTGTCTGGAGCGAAAAATCTAGCCAGTTCGTTATGCAGATCCGGTGCATCAATATACCCACGAAGAGTCTTGCAAACGGTTGTAACTTGGACACATGCTCTCCTTACCTCAAGCGAGTTGTAACCTAGGCGCCCGAGAAGAAACTTAGTTGGGTAGAGGTATGGATAATATCCGTTTACGCGTTTATAAAGATACCTCAGGAAAGCTTTTTGAATCTTTTCTAACATGAGCGTGTAGGTACTTTCATGAGGATTCCAGACACATGAACTGGACTCAAGTTTGCTGCGAACCAATGCATTAAATAAGGTCTTACTTACATCTGCATTGTGGAATTCACTTGAATTCCGCAGAACGAAACCCAATCGTCGGTATGATTCCTTAGCCGTCAGCAGAATGTGGTCATGGAATGTGAGTAATGGGCAGGCATGACGCTTGCCACCACGCGATTGATGTGCTCGTGTCGTCACCACAATCTATACATCTACACAAATAAATAAAATTGAAGCGTCTGTTTGTAATGTCAAAATAACAGCTTTTTACTTAATGCATATGAAAGTATATACGGCACCTATAACAAAAAAACTATTTTTAAATTTTTTGCCTGTCTGTCTGTTTGTTCCGGGTAATCTCCGAAACGGCTGGACCGATTTTGACGGGACTTTCACTGGCAGATAGGTGATGTTATAAGGAATATCTTAGGCTACTTTTATTTTAGAAAATTATGGTTCCGCGCAAAAAATTTAAATCCTTGAAATCCAAAAAAAAATATATGTCAAGTGTCTATGTCGAAGTCATCTAAATTTCTTTTAAATTAAACGCGGGCGATACCGCGGGTCCCAGCCAGTATTGTATAAAAAAGAGTAATATTTTAATAGTAAAACAGATAAAAATATCCATAACATAAGTACTTATTGACATACATTCATCTCAAAAACAATAAAACTATCTCCTATACAAACTGTATGCGGACGTGATAAAAAAAGACTGCGCTATTACATAACAGACATAATCGCCTTCACTCGAAGACCATTGGAAACGTCATTTGCTAACAATGAATGAATTCAATACATAAACATATACGAGAATGCGTCATTATTTAATGTCAAATTGCAGTAAGGAGTAGTATACACTGTAGTTTTTAGTTTTAAATCAGCCCCGATTTAGGATTATAAAGTATGAATTTATATAAAACTAGCTGCCCGCCCCAACTTCGCACAAGCACGTACGGTCAAAGACATTATTCGCAGATTTTTTTTTTTTTTTTAAATCACTTGCTGCCTCTCGTTTTGCATCATATCCATATTTTTCTTAATCAAGTCAGTATTTAAATATGTTGCTATTATCTTAATTGTTCAGCTACTTATGTAGCTGACTGTACATGAAAACCCGTTCGCAGCGCCACCTACCGGGTCCAATTGTAAATCTAATCCATCCAGAGGTACTCGGCCATACACAAAAACATATCATAATCATTCCAGCTGTTTAGGTGGAGTTCAGTGACATATACACGTACAGAAGAATTATATAAAATATAAGATGGAAGGCCAGTGTTCCTGTGGGCGTAGAAATTGGCATCTGTGTCGAAAAAAGGAGTTAAGGAACAACCCGGGTACAGAGATCGGTAAACATTTTAACTGCGCATAGTTGATTTCTAGGGTTTTGATTATTAAGATTACTTCGGCATAGATAGTTGACATATAAAGTAGATATATTGCATGCCATGTGGTGCCGGCTCAGAATGCCACCACCCCATCTCCTCCCATGGGTGTCGTAAAAGTCGACTAAGGGATTAGCCGGAGGATGGGCAGCGGCGTCCTTCGAGTACATTAACAACTCAACTGCGATCGCCAACCCGCCTGCCAAGCGTGGTGATTATGGCAAAACCCCCCAATGAGCCCGCAACACATCCATATCGGTGGCTGTGGTGATCTTTGGGGGAGGCCTGTGTCCAGCAGTGGACTTCATTCGGCCGAAATGATGATATTGCATGGGTTTTTTAGGGTTTCGAACGTCCGAAGGAAAAAACGGCGGAACCTTGATAGGTGTGCCTGTCTGTCTGTCCGTCTGTCACAGCCAATTTGCTCCGTATCTACTAGACCAATTAAGTTGAAATTTGGTACAAATCTGGATTTCTGCGATCCAAACAGAAAGTTAAAAGAATATGTTTTTAAATTTTTATTTTTTGTATTAAAGATACGTTGCCCCACACTAGGATTTCGCCTGGGTCGTGGGTGCGTTTACAGATACTAACTTTACACACAATACACCCAGACCCGAAACAATTACCTGCAGTAGTACTCTATTGGTTAAATCATCCTACTGGTGGTACTATATTGTTAATCCGGATTCCACAAGGATATGTGTAATCTGTTTCGACAATAAAACTCTGCAATGCGCTTCCCCTTGCTATAAAGCTCCGAGTAAATTCACGTTTAAACGTAAAGTGCGTCAACACTTCTTGGAATTGTTACAATCCTCAAGTTAATATTTATATCAGGTATTTTTATTTTTATGTTACTATTCTATTTAACTATTTACAATTATGTAATATAATATAGTATCTATTTTTATACTGGTATATTTATTATATAGTATTCCTATTGTATTTTAACATTATCGCTTTGTTTTTATACCTCTATCGAAGTGCTTTTTTCACCCAAATGTTGACTGGTAGAGAATGCCTCATGGCATTAAGTTCGCCTTGTGTATACTCAATGTACATGAAAGATTAAACAAATATGTACCGATATGTATGTGCATACATACCCTAAGCATTATGCAAAAACTATTGTAAGTACATACAGTGTAGTTAATTGTGAGTACTTAGTTTTCCTATTAAGTGGCCAGACGACAAGATTGATTTAATAAAATGGTTTAAATGAGTTCACTTTTATGCACGAATGAGTAATTATTCAAATGCTTAGTAAGTTGAACACAGTTCTATGAACTCTGACGAAAAATTATTTTTGCGAGGAACGTACATGGTAATTTTGTATCAGTTCATTTAGTTGTGTTTCATCATCACTATATCGGCCATGCATACGTCCACTGCTGAACAAAGGCCTCCCCCATAGATACCACAACTGTGTCATCATTTTGGGGGGTATTGGCCAGTACTCACCACGCTTAGCAGGCGGGTTGGTGAGCGCAGTATGACTACCGCTTCACAGGAGGAACGCTGCAGTCGGCGTACTGGCTAAGCAATCTGTTTTTTGCGCTACGTGTCGCGGGTTCGATCCCTACATGGAATAAATATTTATATTATATAGTTCTTTCGAGTCTGGGCGTTTATGCATATAAATATACCCACGACACAAGGTCTGATACGATGTCGATCTCGTAGACGGGTAGTTTAAAGCACACAATTCTCTTAAAAAAGCTTAGCTTAGGATTAAAGACTATGTTTACAATATGGACATATGGCGTTAGCTCTTGCCTGAACATGTTGCTTCCCTGGTAACCAAATACATCTCAAGTGCTATTTGTACTGTATAGCTGCTATATTGCTATAAAAAATTAATATCATCTATATATATTAAAATGTATGTCCTTTATAGAATCGTATACTATGTATTTGATCATGTCATGATCTTCAGCAAAGTGTTTGCATGAGCCCACAAAGGTTTCTGAGTTGGTACGACCAATCTTTGACAGATGGCGCCACTATCATTGCAATTTTTAATCAATAAAATGAGTCGAAATAAATTCAATATTTGTGTATTGTCTTTCCTTCAATTTTATTTTAGTAAGTAGCGTAGCAACGCGCGCAGGGTACAGCTAGTATATAATAAAATTATTATACTGTATCAAATCTAAATGTACCTATAAAATTAATATATTGTATAATATAATTAATATCATAATAAATATAGAATACTTAAATGTCATTATATATCCATTTTAAGAAATGATGCAATTTAAATGTCGAAATAAAATAAATTATGGTGTAGGGACATCGTAAAAACGGGGTATTCTTGCTATAATAATAATACTTTTTAAAATAAATAAATAGGAATATTTGGTACTTCATAAACATATCTTACGATGCCGAAAAAGATGGACACATAATTTGCATAATAGGATACGTAGATGCTTAACTATATTTAGTTTCATGTCGAGATGGAGATAATATTTTATTCAATGCAAATTTTATGTAAATACAATATAAATATAGTATACGTACTACAATACAAGTACAGTATTTAAAAGAAAGTTCATTGTTAAGTTACGAGTATTTAGGATATCGTAGTGTACACACCGTATACGTAAAGGACAATGACGCAAGCGCAGCTTTTTAGCATACTGATGGTAGTAACGCAGACGTCCCACGTCCTCCAACGAGGTGGACGGACGACCTGGTGAAGGTCGCTGGGAGTCGTTGGATGAGAGCGGCATGTGACCGCTCGTTGTGGAAATCTAAGGGGGAGGCCTTTGTTCAGCAGTGGACGTCCTGTGGCTGATATGATGATGATGATGATGATGATGAAGGTAGTAGAGGCTACTGGTATACGAGTAAAAATATTACAATCGTTATTACAACGTAAGTGCCATCTGTGAAAGACTGACACAGAAGTAACGTTTCGCTGAATTTATGTGTTTTTTATTAATTTTTATTAAAAAGCAGTGATAGCCTAGTGGTTGAATGCTTGCCTTCCACACAGGAGGGTCTGAGTTCGATCCCGACCCGCACCTCTGATTTTTCGGATTCATCTGCAGATCAGAATTTGATTATCACTTGCGTTAACGGTGAAGGAAAATATCGCGAGGAAACCTTCACACCTGAGGGGGCTCCAAAATGGTCTGATGGTGTGTGTAGTCCTCCAACCCGCACTAGGCCAGCGTGGTGGACTAAGGCCTAACCTGTCTCATCATGAGAAAAGGCCCCTTTTGTTGTATTTTTGTTTTTGTTTTATTGATCCGGTGGAAATACATCATGTACTTCTTCTGCCCCGGGAAAGGGCAGAGGGATATGCCGGACTCCTACCGGCTAAAACCACCGGAGTTCTTTGAGAGGATCTTCGGCACCGAAGGGAGGCTCCAGGAACTCGAATAATCTCCATCTAGAAGCCACCCATTGCGGCCACGCCTTTAGGCACATCTCGGAGGGAACTCACTATGCGCTTTGCTGCGCACACAGCGGTACGTGTCCACATGCACACCGCTGTCTTCCCGAGGGTCGCTCTGAATGACCACGCAGATTTCCCAATAAGCGCGCTCGCAACCCCCAAGGCCCCTGCCCAGCAGTGCGACAGTAATGGCCTGATTATGTATGTATGTATATTCTTATTCCGGACAAGAGAGGAACTATCAACGAAAGAAAAATGCAACGTAACCCGCACATTATTTTTGTTTATGTACCTTCATCATTTCGGCCGAATGAAGTCCACTGCTGGACACAGGCCTCCCCCAAAGATTATCACAACGACTGATATGGGTGTGTTGTGGGCTCATTGGGGGGTTTTGCCATAATCGCCACGCTTGGCAGACGGGTTGGCGATCGCAGTTGAGTTGTTAATGTAATCGAAGGACGCTGCTGCCCATCCTCCGGGTAATCCCTTAGTCGACTTTTACGACACCCACGGGAGGAGATGGGGTGGTGGTACTCTGAGCCGGCACCACACGGTATGTACCTTATCGATTTTTTTTTATGGCAGTTCAAATGACGAAATACTCAAACCGAGGAGAAAATAAAGTAAAACGAATTTACATGAAATTCATTATAATAATTGTAGTCAAGAATTTTTGTTTTAAATAATCACTTAGGAGTTACATAAATGTACCTTTTATTATATATGTAATTGAGAAAGCTGCAGGCTGGCATTTCATCTTTGACCTTAATTCTACTATCTTCATTAATTTTCAGTGCGGTACATATGTAAGTAGGTGCCGTTAAGATTACAATTACGTATAAGTATGCATAATTGTGAACTTCAGAGTAACGAGCCAGTATGATAATGTCTGAACCAAAAACATTGGAAGAAAAGAGATATGCAATGCAACATCCCGTGTGCTATAACAACATACTGCGATCACCAATCCTCTTGACAAGTGTGGTAATTATTGTAATATCCCCTATGACCGTTCATTGTAGTGATACTTGGGAGGAAGCCTCGAATACCTACTCTTCTACCTGCTACCCATCTGGGTTTTCATCACGTGTCAGTCACACATCACCCGCATCAGCTCGTAAACGTCCACTGCTGAAAAAAGGCCTCCCCCATAAACGACCGGCTACATGCCGTGTGTCGTAATTTTGGGGGGATATTGCCAGTACTCGCCACGCTTGGCAGGTGGGTTGGTGAGCGCAGAATGGATGCTGTACCACAGAAAGGACGGTCGATTAGTCGCCTTTTACGACATCCGGGAGGAGATGGAGTGGTGCTATATTGTTTATACGGGTACCATACGGATATTTATACGACCCTAAGTTGCCTTTTGCGAAAGACATCGGTAGAGGCTGCTCTTCTTTGATGGAAATAACATGGAAGATAGGCTTAATGCATAATGAAAGTCTGTATACATTATGTATGAGTACGGCTGTATAATGCATGAACTCTCGCATATATCATAATACAAATATAACTAAGCTGAAGAGTTCGTTTGTTTTTTTGTTTGAACGCGCTGATTTCTGGAATTGCCAGTAGGAATTGAAAAAATATTTATGGCTATGTGGTGCTGGCTACGAATAGCACCAACCCATCTCATCCCTTGGGTGTCGTAAAAGACGACTATGAGATTAGCCGGAGGATGGGCAGCAACATCCTTCAAGTATATTAACAACTCAACTGCAATTATAGCGAAACCCCCCAGCGCACAACACACCCACACCGGTAGTTGTGGCGAACTTTGGGGCAGGATTGTGTCCAGCAGTGGACTTTATTCGGCTGAAATGATGATGATGATGATAATGAAAATGACGCTACGACCACTAGGAGCCGAACAAAAAGAGAAAGAAAGAACGGTAAGTGAAAACGTAGTATTAGCGCGGGCGGGCGATACGACGCGATAGGTCGGGGGCCGAGGGCGGCCGCCCGACGAGAACCGAGCATTACCGAGAAGAGCCGAACTTTTTAAATTAAACGACGGGTGAAACCGCAGTGTACAGCTAGTATCATATGATCTGCACAACCGCATACCCTTACTTTGTGTAAAAACGAAAGTGTTATCTAAAATGTGTTCAACAAAGTTGAATAAATATAATTATCAATTTTAGCATAATACTCGTATTATGCGGCTAGATGTTTTTCTTTTTTTAAAAGTTTAAGTGTCGTGGGTGCGTTTACAGACATATAAATTCCACATACAATACACCCAGACCCAGAACAACTACCTGCAGATCATACAAATATTTGTGCAGTGTGGGAATCGAACCCACGACCCGGAGCGCAGCAGCCGACTGTATCAGCCACTGCACCAACCGCGCCGTCAAACCGCCGTTTGAACGTGTATTGTGTAAGAAGTCCTGATATATTGTTATACTAGCTGGGACCCGCGGTTTCACCCGCGTTTAATTTAAAATACATTTAGAGTACTTCGACATAGGCACTTAAGATATAGAATACTATGTATATATTGAATTTCGAGGGTTTTTTATTTTTTGTGCGGAACCCTAATTATTTTTCTGTAATAAAAGTAGCCTAAGTTATTCCTTATAACATCAGCTATCTGCCAGTGAAAGTCCCGTCAAAATCGGTCCAGCCGTTTCGGAGATTACCCGGAACAAACAGACAGACAGACAGACAAAAAAAAATTAAATGCATTTTTTGTTACATGTTCCGTATACACAGTCATATGCATTTAGTAAAAAGCTGTTATTTTGACATTACAAACAGACACTTCAATTTTATTTATTTGTATAGATAATACATATGATATAAACTATTTGTGTTACCTAAGTATATATTATTGTTCCTGTGATTTTCGGGGAAGAATTGACCACCCTTCTTTAGCCCGGTCGTAAAAGACTAACCGTCTTATTACAAAACATGGTTTATCGATAGTCTCGGACTAAAAGTGTGGTTTAATCAAATTTCTTATTACAAAAAGTGGTTTAACTCTTAGTCTTGGACTATCTATGGTACTAAAGATAAACCTGATGGGGACCTAGTTTAACTCTAAAACCTTTGGTCTAAGTCACAAATATACGTCAAATTAATTGTTTTGAGGTTAGATTTGGTTTATTTGTGTATGTTGTATTGTAATATTTCCTGAAATAGTTTAAATTTGCGTCGTCCTAAAGATAGTAATGTGCCGTAATTACAATAATTGTAGGCAAGTACTAACTTTTTCTTCAGAATTCCAGTTTTCACTTCTTCGTTTTTTCTGTTGTTCTATTTTATTAATATTATTCCCTAACTTCTTATCAATAAAAAGTACGAAGAAACGTCCAAATCTCAGAATAGTTTTACCTATGTTTAAAGATTTCCGCGCGATATAGACATTCCGTTACGCATTAGTGTTGTTTGAAAGTACATATTTCGGACATGAAATAAATGTCATAAAAGTATTCCTCAGAAAGAAAATAAATGACATTTATTGAAACAAGAACAACCATTCGTTTCTAATAGTTATCGTCATTAAATACCCTATTATATATAGTAAAATATCAATACCATTAATATAAAAAAATAACAGAAATATTCAGCATTTGGGTAAACGGAACGTAATGTATCCGAATGCTATCTGATTGAATGAATGTTTCCAAGGAATTCCGTGTATAATCTGTGGAAATAATTTAAGCCAGAACTAAAGTCAGGTACTATCTAGTCCTGACTTATTTTGATATTTGTAATACGGACGGGTTTAAACCACGGTACTAACGTTAGTTCCGTACTAAGTCCAGACTTCATAGTTCTGGTTTAAACCTGAGTCTAACAAGATTTTTGTAATAAGACTGTAAGGGATTATGTCAGAACCCACCGGTGCTTATTGAAACCGCTCAATATGTTCTCACGTCGCAGATGGCCAGGCCCTAGATCTGTTTCATGCCCTGATTGCTCAGGAACCCGATGTCGACGTAATCTATAATCATTTTAATTTGATTCATTATCATCATATCAGCCACAGGACGTCCACTGCTGAACAAAGGCCTCCCCCTTAGATTTCCACAACGAGCGGTCACATGCCGCTCTCATCCAACGACTCCCAGCGACGTTCACCAGGTCGTCTGTCCACCTCGTTGGAGGTCGTCCCACGCTGCGTTTTCCGGTGCGCGGTCTCCATTCGAGAACCTTTTTGCCCCAACGGCCATCAGTTCGACAACTTTAGTTCTTCTACGGATCTCCTCATTTCTGATTCGATCTCGTAGAGAAATACCAAGCATAGCTCTCTCCATAGCTCGCTGAGTGACCTTGAGCTTTTTATGAGGTGAGTGACCACACCTCTGTTCCATATGTAATCACTGGTAATTTGATTACATGTTTGTATTCATTTTTCAGTGTCTAAATAAAAATAAATATAAGAATTAATCGCTCAATTCGTAAAAATAAATTTATAAATTAGAATTAAAATCTATAAATACATATAGCTATAACCACAGAACAACGATACAATATATGGACATTGCAAATAATATTAATTTTATTCTACCTTTAATATTTTTCCGCATCGGAAATGTTAAGGCGAAGGGTTTGCTGTACTCATACCGACTGGGTAGTGATCTTCCGCATCAACGACGCGACGATGGATACCTCCGGGATTCAAGAACGATAGCTCGAGAACCAGATCTCCAAACTAGTTTAAAACTCCAAATTAATTATAAACTGTTGTCGCCAAGTAGTCACAGTACAAAAAAATGCTTTTATTTATTATTAATCTCTTTAATAATAATTAAAAAAGTAAGGCCTAGTATATAGAGTACAATGGGCGGCCTTATTCGCCGTTCCCCGGGGCGAAGGAATGTAGAATTTCCACTGGACACCAATAAAACAAAAAAGCAGGAACGCACGGCTACATATCAAGCTATATGTGTATGTTCAATAAATGGCACGACATACTGCAGGGGGTGAGAGCTTGGGTCAATACCTACCAAAAAAACACAATATATGTTCAGCAAAATCTTACGGATTTACAGTAGTACAACATTTTCCGAAATATTTATTTATTTATTTTATTTATTTATTTATTCCTCAAACTTACTACTATCATTACAGGTTTAAAAAATATACCTAATGCGATAGTGTAGCATTCAATATTTCATCTACTAATAATATATATAATACTTGTTAATTAATCTTGTAACAAATTTAAATATCAAAACATCTCTACCTTGACACAGTATTTTTCCGTATGGTGTCCCATTAAGAATATATCACCACTCCATCTCCTCCCGTGGATGTCGTAAAAGGCGACTAAGGGACTCTAAACCAGAGGGACGGACAGCAGCGTCCCTTTTGTGAACCGGTAGCCATACTGCGTTCACCAACCCGCCTGCCAAGCGTGGTGAGTATTGGCAAATACTCTCCGAAATGATGACACAGTTGTGGAATGTATGGGGGAGGCCTTTGTTCAGCAGTGGACGTATAAATGGCCGATATGATATAACGATGATACGCTGATCTCGCATTTTATAGACTCTCGGTACAATGAGAGGTCAGCTTATACTGGATATCTAAATTGTGTATTTAACAATTATTCCTTTTAGGCGTCTGCCCATTACCTCATACAATGACCGTGCTATGAACTTATTTATGCAAGGAAAATAAAGGACGGAGACTACTAAGCGCCCTAAATGAATGGATTACCCAAAATTGAAAATAATAAAAGATCTGTCGTGTAGTTACTGAAAAATTCGCGCACATACAAACATACGTATCTGTGTTCCCCACACAGATACTTCCACGGAGTCGGCTAATAACACAAAACTCAGAATGATCAATAAATATGAGGGGCAAGTTGTACACGCGGCTACATCATCATTTCGGTCGAATGAAGTCCACTGCTGGACACAGGCCTCCCCAAAGATAACTACGACGCCCGATATGGGTGTGTTGTGGGCTCATTGGGGGGATTTGCCATAATCACCACGCTTGGCAGACGGGTTGGCGATCGCAGTTGAGTTGTTAATGTACTGCTGCCCATCCTTCGGCTGATCCCTTAGTCGACTTTTACGACACCCACGGGAGGAGATGGGGTGGTGGTATTCTGAGCCGGCACCACACGGCAACATGCTAAGTTATAATTTACATTCTAAGCAGATCTCGCATTGTATAGACTTTCTGTACAATGAGACATCAGCTTATACTATATTTGTATAGCTTGATGTGTAGCCTTGTCTACTTGATCCGTATAATTCGCGCCAAAGAATAGGCCACCCCTCTCCACCCATGGGTATCGTAAACGGAGACTAAGGGATGATATTAAGATTATAAACAGCAGCATCCTCCCCGTGTGCTAATAATAACATACTGCGATCACCATTCCGCCTGCCAAGCGTGGTGATTATGATGATTAGCAAGTCCATGTTCAGCTGTGGAGGATTTTGAACTGATGTGTGTATGGGAATTGAGCCCGCTATCGCTTATAATTTTGCTACAAGTCTCTGTCTACAAAAAGTTAAAAAAATAACAAAACAAAAACACTGTTTTAGATAACCGAATTAAAAAGTAGAAAACAACTTTCCATAAATTTAAAATAGGAATAGAGTGATTAAAAAAAACATTGTAAAAAAGCGTCGAGTGCTTTTTCAGATATTTTCATGAAGACGCCTCTTTTACAAATATTGACATCGAGCATATATAGATACATACCAAACTAATAAAAGCGTGTTAAAAACCCTGTCCCACATAGCCTTATTATGCATGCATCTTCTAAGCAGACACTTAAACATCAACAAGCAAAAAACTTAAAATATCGTTAACATAACCTCATTTGCTTAGTGTTTTCTGTCTCTGAATTACATAAGATATGTTTTGCTATGTATTCGATAAACGATATACATTTATAGAGGGGCTCCTCGATGACCGCACTGTCGATATATGAGGTTAAACTGAAGCCGCGGTCATGATTGGAATTGGTGACCAAAGTTTATACACAATTTTTTTATTAGCTTTTGCTCGCGGCTTCGCACTCTTGGAATTTGGAAATCTACATCATGTTATCGAAAACATGCAATAATGACCTGCGGTTTTTAGGCACGTGTAATAGTTGTAGAGGGATATATCTCCGAATGACATGATCCATAGATAGACCTGCCGCATATTCCATCCAACCTAGCCAGCTGAGTGCCAGCCCGTGCGGTATTGTCTTTTGTTTGGAAACGCTTCCCGCATGGCACTGGCTGTCGTCATCAATAACTTTCATAAAATGTAGTTTGCCCTTTTCCGCCCAGTATTAACAGTCCAATCACTCATTTTGTCATTTAAATTAGGGCTTTAAGTCATCATTTCGGCCGAATGAAGTCCACTGCTAGACACAGGCCTCCCCCAAAGATCACCACAATGACCGATATGGCT
The DNA here is from genome assembly GCA_947459985.1 of Diloba caeruleocephala. NCBI lineage: Eukaryota > Metazoa > Arthropoda > Insecta > Lepidoptera > Noctuidae > Diloba > Diloba caeruleocephala. The sequence continues at coordinate 3,066,404 of OX381627.1, read as the reverse complement.
GTGTTGTGTGCTCATTGGGGAGTTATGCCATAATCGCTACGTTTGGCGATCGCAGTTGAGTGTTTAATGTACTCGAAGAACGCTGCTGCCCACCCTTCGGCTAATTCCTTAGTCGACTTTTACGACACCCACGGGAGGAGATGGGGTGGTGGTATTCTGAGCCGGCACCACACGGCATGGGCTTTAAGTAGTGTGTTGTAGACTACATTTATAATACCAAATAAATTTCTGGAGTGCGCTCGCAACTGCTATGTTCCCATCCCAGAGACAGCATACTTCAAGCAAGCGGACCACGCGCTTCAAGTGAGCATACGACGTACCGATCACGAGCGATCTGCTTATCGACGCCATCGGCGCCGCCCATTATACAGACACGCGTTCAAGATCACTATATATATATATATTATTTTTTTCTTTAAAAAAAAACGTTGCCCCACACTAGGATTTCTCCTGTGTCGTGGGTGCGTTTACAAACACAAATTCCACACACAATACACCTAGACCCGGAACAACTACCTGCAGATCATACAAATATTTGTTCCGTGTGGGAATCGAACCCACGACCCGGTGCGCAGCAGTCGACTGTATCAGCCACTGCACTATATAATGTGCGCTGAATGGACAGCAATAAGTTAAATCCTGTCAGCGCGTAGAACACCAATATGATGAAGAATAAATGTCGCAGACGACTGGGACTGTTGCTGACCTCCTTGAGCCTCCACTTGACCACCTCCTAGTGTTTATTATCGTCAAGTAGATGAAGCGCTCTGTAGGCTGGGCGATGTTTGTGTAGTGTGATCATACGAGGTCTTGGACATGGCGGTCATCTTCATCACCCCTTAGGTGCCGAAGATGACCGCACCAGTGGTTATAGCTTGTAGGAGTCCGGCATGCCCCTTCGCCCTTCTCTAGGGCGGAGGAAGTTCATGAAGAATTTCCACTGGGACAAATAAAAAAATAAAGGCTGGGCGATATTTGGGAAACTTAACGGCATCAGCTGTTCTTAAGAATGCAAACAATGTCGGTCCTCGCAATTTGTGCTGTAAAGGGGGTAAGAAATAGCTCTCGCCATTATTTGGATGCACAGTGTAGAGCTTACCCAATGCGGCGTCTTTTATAGCTCCCGAGAAACCATATACTGAACGCCCATGTTGACGTTAATTAAATACACCTCTTCGCTTCTCGTACATATAGTTTGGCGAGATCTCGCCATTCGTTCGCGATTTGGCGTACAGATCCTCTTCGCACAGTTTAAGAAATACGAGCGTAATAATAAGCGTAGTTTGACGCGGATTTTCCAAGTGCTCTATGACATTTTCGTGATTGAAATAAATTCCAGTCTCTCAAAGGACGTCCAATCGATGATGATTTGATGTCGATCATGTATAGAGACGTCGCAGTACGGATACTCAGCGAGCTAAATCGCGATTCGCGCTGGGTGTAAAGGTCTCTGAGGCGTGTAATGCAGCATGGCGCTTCCGATCGCCTTTAGTGAGATATTCGTCCTCTTTATAGGAGGCATGTTTAAAATTCCTTTTTAAACTTTTGAATCCGATATCAATAACAACTACATCAACGAAAATAAATCGATACAGGTCCCTTAGAATCGCCAATCAAATAATTCAGGTACAAATAAAATATCGTAGATTAGGATAGCAACGGCCGCGTGGTGCCGATTACGAATAGCACCAACCCATCTCATCCTGTGGGTGTCGTAAAAGGCGACTATGGGATTAGCCGAAGTACACAGCGCGGACCCATGCTGGTCGTTGTTGCAGTTTTTGGGGGATTCTGTCCAGCAGTGTACGTTTTGCGGCAGAAATGATGATGAACTTACTGCATTTAATTAAATCATTTCCTCAATTACTTCTATAAATTCATCAAAACATAATACTTCGCTGAGTTGGCTGCGGTAGCCCTCGAAACGCAGCAAAGCGGAATGGCATGCAATTAATTTAGGCATTAAATAACGGCATGTGATGAAAGGTTCACTTTTCGGTTGTTGCCACGGAACAAAAAGAAATGGAGTGTTAATGCGGGCTCACTTCTCTTCCGATTAGGTATAAATACGGCGCTTTCATTTCTGCGCTGAAAGTCGCGCGTCAAGTTCCCACACGGAACACACACGTATTTGTATGGTCTGCAGATAATACCTATCTATAGCAGGTTTAGTTGAAAACCAGCGCGAGGCACTAGCTATCTGACATAACGCTGAAATGAACCTATTTGGGTCAGCTGTTGGGCACATAGCAGCTTAATTAGGTAATCATTTTAAGAGTTGTTTGTTATGACTTTGTTAATGTATATATACAAATTTTGGTGTCCGGATTAAGAATATAGCACCACTCCATCTCCTCCCATGGAGGTCGTAAAAGTCGACTAAGGGACTCTTAACTAGGGGGATGGGCAGCAGCTTCCCTATTGGTGAACAGTATTATTTCTGCGTTCACCAACCCGCCTGCCAAGCGTGGTGAGTATCGGAAAATTCCCACCAAAAAGAAAACATGATTAATGCACCGGCCCCCAGTTCCCGGCAGCCCCGCTATTCCTGGTCATGGTAGTGGCCACAGTAGCGGCGGGGCAGGGGGTGCTAAGAATCACCGGACGAGATCCGGTAACCACCCCAGACGAAAACTGGCCCTGATAACATATAACACACGCACACTGAGGGCAGACGAAAATGTTTTCCTCTTTTCGTCAGCAATACCGCAATGCCTCAAGATGAAAGTCTTTAACCAGTTTATGTTGCCAGTGATGACATATGGAACAGAGAAGTGGTCACTCACAATGGGCCTCATTAGAAAGGCTCAAGGTCACTCAGCGAGCTATGGAGAGAGCTATGCTTGGTATTTCTCTACGGGATCGAATCAGAAATGAGGAGGTCCGTAGAAGAACTAAAGCTGTCGACATAGCTGAAAGGATTAGTAAACTAAAGTGGCAATGGGCGGGTACATTGCTCGTAGAACTGATGGCCGTTGCACATTGCTCGTAGAACTGATGGCCGTTTGGGAAAAAGGTTCTCGAATGGAAACCGCGCGCCGGAAAACGCAGCGTGGGATGACCTCCAACGAGGTGGATAAACGACCTGGTGAAGGTCGCTGGGGGTCGTTGGATGAGAGCGGCATGTGACCGCTCGTTGTGGAGATCTAAGGGGGTTTCCTTTGTTCAGCAGTGGACGTCCTGTGGCTGATATGATGATGATGATGATTTAAGTTGTGAGTGTTCCGGGTTTGTGCCATATAAATTGATTTCTTTCTTTCTTTTTATAGTTGTTCACCGATTGCTCAAGTGAGAAATAAGAAAATAAAGTGCAACCTTTGGCTTCTGGATTCAATCTTAGAGTATACCGGATGAAAATCCACTTATTATTCAATATGTATTATAGACATACAATATCCTCTTATCCATCCGTGTGAAGAATATAGCACCACTCCACCTTCTCCCGTGGATATCGTAAGGACGATTAAGGGACTTTAAGCCAGAGGGATGGGCGGCAGCGTCCCTTCTGTGGAAAAGCAGCCATTCTGCGCTCACCAACCTATCTTATCTTTGTCTTTATCAGTAAGTTGCTGACAGCTGTGGTGTAATTTAGGGTGGTATCCATTACCATTCATCCAATTACTTTGATCAAATGTACTTTGATCAAAGAAATGGGATGACTACATCAAGCTTTATTTTTGTTTTTATTTTATCAATGATTTTGTCCTTTCAATATTTTTATCAATCTTAGCTAAATGCTTATGAAAGCAATATTTAATGAGTGTGAAAGCAAAACTGTCGTTACAATACAAGGTATCGAGATTTAAAAAAAAATGCGTTTAGCATTGAATTTGGTATTAACATCATATCTTGGTCAAAGATATTGGGTAAGTGGCATGACACAAATGTCAAAGAAATTTGATCTTTATACACACTTATACTGGTACAGCTATCAAAACTGTTGAAACTCCTTGCTGGACTCCATGTTTCCCAGCACTTATAATCTTATAGTCTTCAATACATGAGTGAACGTGTTCCAGGTGTTTACCAGGCGGACTTGCACCAGCGTCGACCATCCTCTAAAGAAATGCGAGGCCAGCTAGATCGTACAAAGACGGGGCCCTTCAGATTAGTCGAGGCCTATACCTGCCAGGGGTGTAGTCCACACCCGGAAGACAGCGGTGTGCACATGATCACGTGCCGCGCTGTGCTTCGCAATCCTTTACAATTCCCCGGAGATGAGCCTGGGGGTGGCCTCTTTACAGTCACCTCACTTCCACTATAGGGTGACAGCTTTACAGTCATCACCTCCGAGATGTGCCTACAGGCGTGACACTAATGTGTGCCAGTACCTAGTACCTAGATGAAGATTATTCGAGTTCCAGGAGCCTCCCTTCGGTGCCAAAAATGACAACTTCGGTGGTTGTAGCCGGTAGGAGTCCTCTCAACGCGCTGCCGTGGGACACTTTGGGGGATCCTTTACAGTCTCCCTGGGGGGGTGACCGCTTTACAGTCACCCTCTTCGAGATGTGGCAATAGGCGTGGCACCAGTGGGCGGCTCTAGTGTGATCATACGAGGACCTGGAGCCTCCCTTAGGTGCCGAAGATGACCGCTCCAGTGGTTTTAGCCGGTAGGAGTCCGGCATACCCCTTCGTCCTTCCCCGGGGTGAAGGAAGTTCATAAAGAATTTCCACTGGGCACCAAAAAAAAAAAGGAGTCCTCTCGAAGAAGGAGGAGAAGGCGCCGGGGTAACAACCGCCCTGGTGCCTAATTCCTATACGCCTGAAACCCCCTGCCATTGTTATAAGGCGGCCTCTGGGTTCGCGGGTGCGTAGATTGGGGAATCTGCGTGCCCAGACTGAGCGACCCAAGAGAAGACGTTAGCACGTATGTGGTCACGCGCTGCCGTGGGACGCTTTGGGGGATCCTTTACAATCGCCCCGGGGGGGTGACCGCTTCACAGTCACCCTCTCCGAGATGTGCCTATAGGCGTGGCACCAGTGGGCGGCTCTAGTGTGATCATACGAGGACCGTGAGCCTCCCTTAGGTGCCGAAGATGACCGCTCCAGTGGTTTTAGCCGGTAGGAGTCCGGCATACCCCTTCGTCCTTCCCCGGGGCGAAGGAAGTGCATGATGTGTTTTCACCGATACAGTGAAATAAAAAAAGGGTAGGGTCCAATCAATGCCTAGGCGGTAAACACCTCAACCCCAGCCATAGGTTATTGGAAGGAAAATCCTAAGATTTTATGTTTGTCGCTCCGTCCGCTCCTCCAAAAGTGTAGGAAGTCCATGAGTATTACTCCACTACAAAAAAAGGTTATACAGTGGTCAAACGCAAGGAAATACAATAAAAATGGTTTTGAAGTTGGCCCACAAAATTGCCTATTGTTAACTATTAAATTTGAAGGTGAAAATATAATGGGTCGGTACCAATAGTAGGTCAGATATTTGACCTTTGTGCTTCCTTCAAGACTTCTTTAATCTTACTATTAAGCAAGCCCATTTGAAAAAATAATGTCAGATTTATGTTTTTATATTCATAAATCATAATGCAGCAAACGTTAACTTAACCTTTGCTGCATAATTGGGTAGAGAATCCAATAGTTCAGTAAATGCAAACCAAGATAGCATCCCGATCAAGAGTAAAGCGGGTCGTGTCCACTGACCCTTAAAAATCTGGACATCTTACGCAAATCTAGATACCTAGTAACTCTACCTACTACTCACAATTGACAACTTTAACTCATATTATGCCCGCTCTTACATAATGTCAGTAAGTTATGTGCCTCTTAATAAGTACTCACGCATTGATGCGACCTTTCCTAACACATCGTTGTCGAATTCATTTGTTTCGGTCTCGTTTACACCACCATCGGAGCCATGATACATAGGTTTTATCACCCTTCCTATAAATTAACTTATCCAATTCACATGTCTATACGATTTAGGAGTACACTAAATTATTGTCAGAACATCACTGCGAAATCTTTCGGACGCTAATTTTAAAGACATTTGAATAGAAATAGCCTTCAGTGTTCTTATTGTGTTCTTTTACGCAAGCAGAACCCGGTGCCGACATAATGTGTTGATTCTAATTGTAGAATCTTCATTAATTTGGCTGGTAATACCCCCAGAACGATGGCAGATACGACCCATTTTGTTAGGAGCTGGCGTTCTTTAGTGAAACTTCGTGGGGAGGGATCCAAGTAGAATGGCATTTGTAGCCACTGTATTTTGGTCTAATGTTCTTGAGTGAAAGTTCAAACGACGGGGTCGATGTAGAATGGAGTCTATGCATGGGAGAGCGTTATAAGCGTGGCCTATGGTTGCACACGTGCATTTGGCTCCATTGCGTGGACGACTCTAATCGTATTGTATTTTTAAATTTTTGGCGCGTTTATTTCGAGAAGATTTGGAACGTGAGTTTTTCGTCAATACACCGGAAAGTGATTGTAGTGTTGTGATTTTGTCCATTTAACTAATAGTTTTTCGTTTTTTATTTTGTAGTTTTTCTCATCGAGGTTTATTTTTTGAAGATAAAATTCAAAGGTGAGTTTAATGTTTATTTATTTACGATGTTTTTGAATGCAATGAATAAGCTTTTACAGCGTGGTATCGTCAAAATATCGTAAAACACTTACAAATTACTTTCTTTAAAATTAGGTAGGTAGATAATTTAAAAAATAATTTACTATGATGCATTTACTCCTAGTGACTATAATGTGTGCGTATTATGTGCAGTACCTAACTAATGATTCAACAAAATTTATTTTACAATCGTTAAAAAAGTGACACAAGTATTTTCTTAATGTTTTTTTATTCTATTGTTCCATGGGTTACGCATTAAAACACTGTTTACCAGTTTTTGCAACACACATAAGGAAAGTCAAATTTTACAGCAAAACAATGTGTTAAAAATGTGAAATAGCAATATTATGCATAAACAAAAATATTATGACGGCTAAACTAATAAATATGGTGATGTTAAGGTATTTGTGTAATTACATTATCCTTTTTTTACGGATCACTTTAAAAAAGCAAATGTAATTGGAGCAATGGAATTTAAAAAAGGTATGAGCTGACAGTCATTGCATAGAGCCCTAACACATTCATAGTAATTCTAAGAAAACAATTAATATAATCTGATCGCGATTGCATTACCGTGTAAATTGCCATGAGAGACACAGATTATATCTAATGGCGCATAGATTAAATTCAATACAGGTTGTTTCGTATTAGGTACCATGGCTGTTTATTTTCGCGCCGATTTCGTAATCACATGTGTGGACTGATCACGATAGTACAAGAGGGATATGATCTTAGAAGATAATGAAAAATCTTTACTCTGTACAACGATAGTTCTTATAATAGCTTCCTTCCCGTTAATTTAATTACTAGCAAGTGAGGTGTTGTTGAGCCGTGTGGTGCCGGCTCAGAATGCCACCACCCCATCTCCTCCCATGGGTGTCGCAAAAGTCGACTAAGGGATTAGCCGGAGGATGGGCAGCAGCGTCCTTCGGGTACATTAACAACTCAACTGCGATCGCCAACCCGCCTGCCAAGCGTGGCGATTATGGCAAAACCCCCCAATGAGCCCACAACACATCAATATCGGTCGTTGTGGTGATCTTTGAGAGAGGCCTGTGTCCAGCAGTGGACTTCATTCGGCCGAAATGAAAAAAAAAAAAATGAGGTGTTGTTATTATTCCTGTAACCCAATTCTTGTGCTTGGAGCATGTTCACGTCATTAGTGGAACATATTATATCATTAGAAATTCGGCCTCTTTAGTCAGTAGGCTAAAATTACAACAATACAATTTGGTGTTTCCTAATACAGGCAATATGTATTTGCTTAAAAGGAGGCTTCAGTCACATATTTTTGTCATTACTAAAACCTGTATTGCATATAAACTATTTTATTTTTAATTTATTTTTATTGGCTTCTTTTCCATACATTATCGCTCCGACATTGCATGACCCGTACCTATCGATATTGTCGAACGTATTTGATTTTTGTAAAAGTATATTAACATGCTGAATATTATCGATGCTATAGCGGTGCTGCACTACTGCTTGTAATTTTGATAGCTCAATTGACGCAGTGCCGATTAGTTTTCTACGATACGGGTGTGATCATCGCCTTAACGAACAAATATTTGCAGGGCTGTACGCCACTAAGGATGAGATTCAGAAACGAGTCTAAGCGATAACTTACGCTTCCATCTGTCAAAACGCACTATTTACGCTCATAATTTTGACAGATGGAAGCGTATGCTCACGCTTAGATTCGTTTCTGAATCTCACTCACCCTAAGATAGTTGTATCGGGTGTTTGCGTGAGATTTGTGTATATAAACGCATCTACATTAAGAGAAAACGAAGTGTGGGGAAACACTTAAAAAAACTGTTGCATAAAAGCTTTTCCAAGACGGTGCTACGTATATTCATGAATCATCAGCTATACCTTTTGCCGATTATGTTGTCTGTGCATCTAATCTAGTAATTAAGTCACGTTATTACTGAAAATGGACCAAACTGAGATTTAAGTATGAATTTTAAAACATATGTACCCTGCTCCTCTTAAAGTTCATCATATCGGCCATTTATAGTCCACTGCTGAACAAAGGCCTCCCCCATAGGTTTTCACAACTGTGTCATCATTTTGGGGGGTATTTGCCAATACTCACCACGCTTGGTAGGCGGGTTGGTGAGCGCAGTATGGCTACCGTTTCACAGAAGGGATGTTGCTGCCCATCCACGACATCCACGGGAGGAGATGGGAGTGGTGCTATATTCTTAATCCGGACACCACACTTAAAGTTCAGTCTGTCTGAATCTAGTCTCATTTCAATTGCAGTTTTAACGTTTAGTTAAAGACGTGTGTACCAATTTGTTTACTTGTGTCATTTCAGAATATCGCTTTCGTTCAACTTTGGATTCATTTTCGATCTCATTACAATTCACGATTGATGTCTTTTGTTGTTAGGAGATTACTATTCGTGACATTTATGACATTGAGACTAGATCGAAACTACATTTTGACCTTTTTAATTATGAGTGTTGAGCCCCTTATCAAATTTTTACAAACTAATACAAAACAATTTTGTTTCTGTTTTGTTTTCGATTTTTGAGAATTCACAATTAAAAGCGATGTTAGTTTTGGAGGTTGGAGAGTTTTGGTCAATTTATAAAATGAAAATATCTGTAGTGCTGCCCGTGCGAAGCCGGGGCGGTTCGCTAATATGTTAAAATATGTCAACAAAAACTGACAAGCAATTCTCTAGATTGTAACACATGTCTATCAATATTTATTACACATTCATCATTATAGCGACCTGTCACGAATTATGAAAATAATGTCTCAAAATTCGTGCAGACCATCGATCTTCAGTTGACATGCGTAATTGAGAGTCGCTTGCGTAAGATACATCATTGCATATGATGGCTTATTACGGAAACGTAGAGATGAAATTACCTTGTAAATTCTAATGGAGGTACATCACTAAAATGTCGTAAATTATTGTTGAGATTTTCAAGCTTCGGTTTTACCATAAACGCATAGATATTAGAGTGGTAATCACGTCTTTATTTTTAAACTTTTCCTAATGTGCCTCAAGGCATTTATTTTTATTTTTTTTGTTGGGCTTCTCGCATACCTTTCAGGGAAATGTGGTTGCTTAACCGGTCATTTTCTGGCGAAGCCAAAAGAGGCCTCCAGCCAGGCTTAAATTTAATATTAAAAACTAAGCAACTTTCGCCCCCTACGGGACACGGACCTCGGCTTAGGGCGTTGCTGGGTACAAGCTATAGTTTTGGGGACAGCTGTATCGGTATAATTTAAATTGTATTAGGGGACATTTAATGCTACAGGCTCGGCACGGGCCGGCGCGAGCAAGAGACGGGAGGGAGAAGTGCTAACTTGAACGGGAAGGTGACGCGGTGATAGGCCTCCGCGACGTCGGTGAGGGTCAAGGCATATTGTCGCAGTTCGCTTATAAGGCCTCAACGTGGTCTAAACTCACATTTACATATATTCGAGTGTTAGTTACTAAAACTTACTAACTTGAATTGTGTGAACTACTAATTTGGTCGAACATTTTTGGTGATACAATTTTATACAACAATACAATGATTAAAAATCATCTGTCCGCCAAGATGATTTTTCTTTTCTTTCGGAAGAGATGACTCTTCCCGTGGATGTCATAAAACTTAAAATGCGACTAAGGGACTCAAAACCATGGGCTGCAGCGTCCCTTATGTGAAACAGCAGCCATTTTGCGCTCACCAACCCGCCTGCCAAGCGTAGGTAGTGAGTACTGCCAATTTCCCTCCAAAATGACGACACAAGGTATGTACCGGTCGTTCTGGATATTATAGTCGGTTTGCGGCTAGAAAACTCAAATTGTATACATATATAATAAAGAAATCATCATTTCGGCCGAATGAAGTCCACTGCTGGACAGAGGCCTCCCCCAAAAAAAATCACCACAACGACCGGTATGGGTGTGTTGTGGGCTCATTGGGGGGTTTTGCCATAATCGCCTCGCTTGGCAGACGGGTTGGCGATCGCAGTTGAGTTGTTAATTTACTCGAAGGACGCTGCTGCCCATCCTCGAGCTAATCTCTTAGTCGACTTTTACGACACCCACGAGAGGAGATGGGGTGGTGGTATTCTAAGGCCGGCACCACACGGCAAAATAAAGAAATGTCCTTGTCAAAATATATAAAAAACAGCTTACTTCATAATAAACGTTAACACATAGTATAAGCCAGGAAAGAGTCGATAACTCATAATTAATAATCTATCATCAATACAATATTCGTCTATTCAATAGTACCTACGTAATAAATGTAACCTTTATGATCATGACGAAACATGGCTCATCTTTTCACACGGGTTACTTATCACTTTAATGTCTCATTGTGTCAGTTTTGCAATTAAATTTTCACCTACATGTAGGTATTCCGCATTGCTCCAGAAAATAATCTCGAATCGTAATAGAATTACTGAGGAGGTTGTGGTCGTGAGCTACGAGATCAAATCAGAAATGAGGAGATCCGTAGAAGAACTCAAGTTGCAATGGATCGCTGGGGCAACAGGGTTCTCGAGTAGAGACCGCGCACCGGAAAACGCAGCGTGGGACGACCTCCAACAAAATCGATAGACGATCTGGGAGTCCTTGGATGCGGGCGGCATGGAACTTGTCGTTATGGAAATCTTGTTCAGCAGTGGACTTCCTTTGGCTGGTATGATGACGATTATAAACGATGCACTCAAATAAAATTAAGTACTCTATATTATATAAAAGACAAAGGGGAACAATCTTAGCCAGAGAAACAAACTGGCAACGCAACATAATTTTATACGCGGTACTACAGTTAAACTTTAAACTGAAATTATAAAACACTCTATGGTCAATTTGTAAGGTTAAGCTGCGTCTGTCTCGTTCAGGCTTTGATGGGGGCCACTCTTTCCACATTGAGAGCCCTGCGGGTCTTGGACAGCACCGGTCCGCTATCTGTCCCGGCTGTCCTATGAATATCTATTATAGTCGTTATGGAAGGCATAAAAATATAATTTAGATATATAATAAAAATATAATATAGATATATAATAACAATTTAATATAATAGAGGTATAGGGTATAAAGACCTTCTTCAATTTAAGAGCTCTTGTCGGCGGAGCGATCGCCACTGATCTTTATCCCCTTGCTTCTTTCCGACTTCGTGGTACGACTCGACTTCCATTTTTTCCTTCACTTGTCGTATATTGCTATAGTACCGACCATGCCGATAGATACCTCTTTTACGAGCTGAAATGATTCTTCTTCTTTTTCTCTTAGATTATGGCTTCTGTAGAGTATCTTCCACAAATTCGCCAATGTCAGGTAATAAGGCAACGTTGTACGGTGTTGAGATTGATTAATCTTTACATTTTCAATAAATTATTTCTCAAAAATAAAAAATTTCTAAAAAGTGTGTCCGCTGAAATGATGATTGATGAATGATTTTGTTTATATTATGTCAAACGCAGTCAATATTTATCATTGCCAACTACCAAATATCGAATGACGTAAACTCGATAAAAAAATGAAGAAACCCGCGCGTATTTTTTTATAAATAAGTATGTTTGTAATGACTTACAGAAATTATGATTACGTAAAGCTGTAAGAATCACGCTAGGCCTATTTGTTATTGTACCAAATTATAACCTTACCAATATTATAAATGTGAAAGTTTGTTGTGTGGATGTTTGTCTTTCAATCATGCTCAGACAACTAAACAGATTCTAAACGGCTATTGTTTCGCTACGGTTCACGAAAGAGGTCATCGCGCAGTATCATAATAATATCATATCATAGTATCATAATCACGCAGCGTTTTGATCGCATTGTTTACGATACATTGCGTGCTTAAAAGTGTCAAAATTATTAACCCATCATTTCTGAGTTAGATGGCTGTCCAATTTTTATAATAGGCTTAAGGCCTCTTCCCAAAGTTTTCGGTACGTTATTATACAGCCTGTATTCAAACAAAGCAAATTATTTACTACATTTTCAACGAGGTATTATCGAAATTGAAATTATTAACAATCAAGCACTATTCCAAATGTTCGGTGGTTATTTATATTATTGTACTAGTTGATACATTAGATAAAGTACCTACGTTTTATATTGTTTAAGTAAAGTATAAGTGTTATATTTTGTATGTAGATTCTCGTATTTTTCTAGTTAGATACAGTTAAACTTATAGAAAACATCTCCAAATATGCACGATCAGTAGAATTTAGGTAAAATATGCTATAACTTAAAAAAAAGCCATGCAAACGACTATCATCATATCAGCCAGCCAACTGCTGAGCAACAGCCTCTGAACTAGGATTCCACAATTGTGTCATCATTTTGGGGGGAATTTGCCAATACTCACCACGCTTGGTAGGGGGGTCTGGCTACTGTTTTGGAACAGGAGAGACGTTGCTGCTTATCCCTCTGGTTGAGAGTCCCTTAGTCACTTTTTACGACATCCACGGGAGAAGACGGTGTGGTGCTATGTTCTTAGTCCAGATACCACACGGACAACTCTCAAATAAACAATGCAAATGCATATAATCCGGTCTTTGTACATAAAGTATGATCTGTTGCTTTGTTAACTACCTTAAGAAGTTAATTTATTTGCACGCGGACAAACTCGCAGGATATAGCTAGTTGCGTATAATTACATCACAAAATGGCGATACTTGCAATAGTTGCGGCCTCTAGCATCGATTTATGTAACTATCTGAAGGCGGCTTATTATGTTTTCTAGGTTAAGTTCATGTTTTTGTGTGTATTTTGTGCAAGAATACAGGTTTACACATGTACAGGCCGAATTGTTTGTCCAGAGGACCGATGCAACTACAAATACACACGGTCAAAACCTTGTATATCTTTTTATATACACACGCCCCGTTTAATTCTGTGTGGTATCTGGATTAAGAATATAGCACCACTCCATCTCATTTTGTGGATGTCATAAAAGGCTATCAAGGGACTCTAAACCAGAGGGATGGGCAGCAGCGTACCTTCTGTGCAATAGCAGCCATTCTGCGCTCACAAACCCGCCTGCCAAGCGTGGTGAGTACTGGCAAGCTCCCCCCAAAATGATGACACAGTTGTGAAATCTAAGGGGGAGGCCTTCGTACAGCAGTGGACGTATAAATGGCCCATATGATGAAGCCAATAAAAGCGTGTTAAAAAGTCATTTGGTAATTACCATTCACAGCGCCAAGCCCTTAAATACGAATACAAGTCAATTTCAGATAACTTGTTTTCTTTAAGTTTCCGAGTGCTAGGAGAATAATTGATTTAATCGAAAACTTTCCCAGGCCAGTTTCTTTACCATATTTAACCCTCAAGTTTCGGTTGGTGCGTGGCTCATAGAGTCGATTCCCGCATGGAACAAATATTTATATGATCTGCAGGTAATTGTTCCGGGTCTGGGTGTATTGTGTGTAGAATTTATGTATGGGTGCGTAACCCACGACACAGGAGAAATCCTAGAGTGGGGCAAGGTTTAACATAAAAATAAAACTTGATGAGGGTCTAATGACGGAGCCTGGAGGTGGTTAAAGTAATGAAGCGAATTTTTTTTTTTACTTCCTAATAGATTTCATTGCGTTACATTATTTTGCCCTAGATATAAATTTGCGTGAAAAAAAACCAAACAAAATTGGGACCACAACTAAGCAGATAACGAAAAAACCTAGCACTTTTTCTCAACACCAACAGAAAACAGCTCCACCAAGATGTCACTGCATACAATTTTATAGCGGTATAACCAGTTACTAGCTATGTTCATCTCTCGCTAGACTAGACCTTGGACCTAGGACCCGTTCCTATGGGAACTTTCCCCGACCCCCGACCTTCTACCGGTTGACTTTCGTTTTCAACGGCCAGCATTATGCATATTAAAAGGTAAAGCGAATTTTATACGGCCGTTTCGCATTTTACATGAATGAGTGTAGGAATTGTCGATCGTTTTTGTTTTTTTTCTTATAAGTTAGAAAAGGTTTTAATAAAAATAAACATTTTTACTCATAATATACCATTTATAGGCACTTATGAATAGTCAGACTTAAGTTGCCGCGTTCGAAGATGTAGATGTTCTGTGGAGAAGAACGGGCAAGAAACTCCATAGATATCTTCTCTTTTTGAAGTATGAGGTTTGAGTACATTTTCTTTTTCTTTTTATGAAAAGAAGGCTAAATATTTTTACAAGAAAGATATTATTTTTTTTAACAAGGTTTGCGTGCGTGTTTTTGTGTGTGTGGCGTGGCAGTTTTGAATGGGTGTGTATCGGGACACAAGGTCAGATTACGTTTGGGATTGAGAATGATGTTTGATGATTATTCTCTAAATAAAGGTTATGTGAGGATAATGTAGGAGAAGAGTGTAAAACTTCTTACAAGTCTAGACACTAAACAAGCCTGATTGTAAATATTTTTGATTGATTTCGCTGACTTTGACGCTTGACTCCGCCCCGGAAGGGCGAAGGGGTATGCCTGACGTCTACCGGCTAAAACCACTTGAACGGGCGTCTTCGGCCAAAAGGTGTCCACTGCTGAACGGCGAACTTTGGGGGAACCCAACGTTCGCCAAAACGTCTGGGTTTATGTTTTGTACTCAGTTTGGCAGGCGTTTTAGTGATCGCAGTTCAGTTGTACATAAGTTTAGTCGATAGCCACTGCGTCTCATTCTAACTACACCCACGGGAAGAAATAGGGTGCTGCTATTAGTAGCCAACACCCCACGGTTCATTCATCGGACGGAGGATAATTGTCGTAACTCTTCATCGACTCTAAAAACCTCTCGAATTATCATGATAATCAATTCCGGTCCACTCCAACTCATCCATGATAAGTCCATCTTCCCGTCACGACCTTAGATTTTTACCATAATCATCAGTCATTTTACCGATCAATCGTGAAGGTGCCCCAGCCGTTGCATCAGGGATTTAAGAACGATCCGTTTCCTGATTGGCTAATTGACCGATTGCGGCACGATTTGAAAGATTTCCACCAATCATGTTTCAAGTTTCGCTGTTTCTCCTAATTGATATGCGCGTATGGCTGTTTCCCATAGGTGTTAATAACTTACGGTTGAAATTATTTGCAATATAATCCAAAATCTTTAGATTACAACCTTTGAGCTTGATCTGGTTTTGTGGTAAGATCACATTTAACGCCAAACAACTTCTTAATTACAAATCCAAAGATTTACTACTGGATTGATGATTAATTTCGGCCGTTATAGATAATACCGAGATATGGCTATCGATTACATTACTAAGATACAGGCTTCTAGAGGTTTGTTTCCCACCCATGAGGGCCTTGACGGTTGAGGAGAGCGGTGGACTTTGGGAAGCCCGTCGTCCGTCCTATGCCAAACGGCTCCGATGCGGCGGAGAGTACGTGTTCTACGCGTGCTCTTCAAAGACCTTCTTTTTTATTGATCCGGTGGAAATATGTGGTATTTCCATTTGTACTTCCTTCGCCCCGGGAAAGGGCGAAGGGACATGCCGGACTGAGTGATCATCGTTGGCACCGAAGGTAGGCTCCAGGAACTTGGAAAGATCTCCATCTAGAGCCACCCATTGGAGCCATGCCTTTAGGCACATCTCGAAGGGGATAATTGTAAGGCGGTCACCCCCTCTAGTGAAGGGAAGGTGACTGTAAAGGGGCCACCCTCCCAGGCATCTCTCGAGGGGATTGTAAAAGATTCCCCCGAAGCCTCACTATGCGCTGTGCTGTGCACACAGCGGTACGTGACCACATGCAAACCGCTGTCTTCCCGGGGGGCTCTTAAAAGAGCTGTCGAGGGTGTATAACAACCTTTCCCCCTTCGACGAGTCGGTATGTGCTCCTCCAGGCGACCCAGCAATACCAGAGCTGCGGATGAATGAGAAATCTCTTCTGTTCGGGCAACAGACTGCCAAGCATGGTGAGCTCTAGCAAATTACCCTCAAAATTACTACATACAGCATATAGCTGGTCATGTAAGGGGGACGCCTTTGTTCAGCAGTGGACATCTTGTGCCTGATATGATGATGATAATGACGGGAACTTAGAACTTTGGAACATAAGCAGACTCGAACAGAAAACTCTAAAGATGTAAAAAAAGAAAACATCAAGGTTTATAATTCACTGCTTCAAAACAATTTGACCCCACATTAGGTGAACAATGTTCACCACATTATTATAGTGTTACCAGCCTTATGATCATAAATGGTCAATTTCACACAGAGATAACACTAATGTGGCTTATCCGACATCATCTTGAAAGCTTATTATGTATTGTTACATATGAATTACATTTGAAGTTATATGTTGCTTTGAGGTTTTATTCAGGTTTTATTTTTATTTTTTTATATGTTGCCCCACACTAGGATTTCTCCTGTGTCGTGGGTGCGTTTACAGGCATAAATTCCACACACAATACACCCAGACCCGGAACCCACAACCTGGAGCGCAGCAGCCGACTGTATCAGCCACTGCACCATAATACGCCCCGTAACATGAGGTCTGGCATCTATCTGCAAACTTTTGATAATAATATTAATGTGAAGAGTGACATTCATACTATAAATAAATATAAAATAGTAGTAGCTAAATTTAGATCATCAAAATCAATAAATTATTCTGAGGAAACCGTGTTCGATTTTATAACAAGATCTAAAGCAATTACTGGATCTCATAGTTGGGAAGTTTAAATCAAACGTTAAAACAATTCTCATAAAAAGCCTACCTATATCATCCCGTGGGTGTGGTAAAAGTCGACTAAAGGGATTAACCAAGATTAACCGGAGGATGGGCAGCAGCGTCCTTCGAGTACATTCACAACTCAACTGCGATCGCCAACCCGTCAGCCGAAAAACGTCCACTGCTGGACAGAAGCCTCCCCCAAAGATTATGTGCTCATTGGGCGGTTTTGCCATAATCGCCACGCTTGGCAGACGGGTTGGCGATCGCAGTTGTTATAATTGTAATCGAAGGACGCTGCTGCCCATCCTTCGGCTAATCCCATAGTCGCCTTTTACGACACCCACGGGATGACATGGGGTGGTGGTATTCTTAGCCGGCACCACACGGCGTCCGGAGTGGAACTCCTCACCTGGAAAACTTCAAGTCGCGATTGAATAGGTTTAAAGTAAGCGTGAGGTATTGTTGACCGCATTATCCCTTGACATCGGTAAGATTTGGGGCTCGCTTTTGCCCCAAATCTGCCTATACAAAAAAATTTGTCGAGTATGAGTTCACACACGGTAGAAGCGAACCATTGTATTTTGGTTAACTTGTAAGAGAATGAGATGAATACACCAAGGAGGTGGTAAACAGAGGGAGAGAGAGAGAGAGACCGAATATCGACAATAGGGAAACTATATAGAAACGTATTTTATCTCTTTCTCTCATAGCCTAAATAAACCCTATAAATACATTTATAGTTGTCTTTATTTCGTTACACATTTTCGTTTCATGAAATTCAGTTCACACCGTCCCAAAAGAAGTTTCACTTCAATAAAAGAAGATGATAAGCACCCAACATTAATTCCATGTATTTAAGAATTAATTATTAATTAATTAATATTAATTACCAGTGATGACATATGGAACAGAGACGTGGTCACTCACAATGGGCCTCATAAGAAAGCTCAAGGTCACTCAGCGAGCTATGGAGAGAGCTATGCTTGGTATTTCTCTGCGAGATCGAATCAGAAATGAGGAGATCCGTAGAAGAACTAAAGTTGTCAACATAGCTGAAAGGATTAGTAAACTGAAGTGGCAATGGGCAGGGCACATTGCTCGTGGAACTGATGGCCGTTGGGGCACAAAATTTCTCGAATGGAGACCGCGCACCGGAAAACGCAGCGTGGGACGACCTCCAACGAGGTGGACAGACGACCTGGTGAAGGTCGCTGGGAGTCGTTGGATGAGAGCGGCATGTGACCGCTCGTTGTGGAAATCTAAGGGGGAGGCCTTTGTTCAGCAGTGGACGTCCTGTGGCTGATATGATGATGATGATGATTTAAGAATAGCAGACACGCTGTAGTAACGGTCATGTCGTACGCAATATACAACAATGCATCAGATCAAGCTAAAACAAACGAGTACCTATAGACGAGACGAGCAAGCCATTCCCCCGATGGTTCGCGTCACGCCTACCCGTAACCATTGTAATGCTAATTTAAATAATTTCCCTCACCCAGAATTTAACAATGCAAACGTTTAAATCGTAAAAAAGTTTTTATGAGAACCCAGGCTATGGTGCTGCCATTAAGTGATGAAACACTAGTAGTAATATACGAACAGCTATTTATCGTTTATAACCAAGGAAGAATAAGGGCCGACCGTTGGCTACCAATCAAATAAAAATGAATTAATGAGAATGTTGGTTTTTAACACGTTTTTATTAGCTTGGCATGTATCTATGTAACAGAATTTTTGAACTCGATTTTCATCCAAAGTCAAAGTCAAAATTTTTTATTTCAAATAAACCAAATATTGGCACTTATGAAACGTCAGAATCTAAGTTGCACGGTTCCAAATAGTTGATCTCGTGGAGAAGGGCCGGCAAGAAACTCCATGGATACTCTTTTAAAATAATTGAGATTACAATGTTGATTGATACAAATTATTGTAATATATATACCGAGAAAAATGTAGGACAATGTGTAAAGATGGAACATACCACAATGAAATTATAATAATAAATTATTTGCCGTGGCAGTTAACGGCTGACCAGTCCCAACAAACGGCACTCGTTCACGAGCATGACGCATGCATCAGCATCGCTTAGCTCAACCATATTGTAGGGAACCGAACGACCCGATACACAACGCCACCGCCAGCAAGACATTTTAGTGAGTATGACAGACCAATACAGCCAGGCAAAAGACAATCAATGTAAGTACTAAAAATAACATCAATGGCTACATTACCCCCTTTTTTGACATTATCCCCTTCAAAACATCGGATTGATTTGAAACTGCACCCCTATCAAAGACTGATGACAATGCAATAATTTAAATAGTTAGTCCCTTTATCCTTGCCAGGATCCTTACGATTAGCGGTTTTTTCATCTCTGGTACCCGGAAAAAATTATAAATTAATCGACATACACAAACTTGCACAAAAATAATGTCTTCATAAAAAGGCTGATACAGTCGGCTGCTGCGCTCCGGGTCGTGGGTTCGATTCCCGCACGGAACAAATATTTGTATGACCTGCAGGTATTTGTTCCGGGTCTGGGTGTATTGTGTGTGAAATTTATGTCTGTAAACGCACCCACGACACAAGAGAAATACTATTGTGGGGCAAAGTTTAAAAAAAAAAAACAAAAAATCCGCGGCAACAGTGCGATGAAACTATAATTAGCCGTATTTAAAGTAGCCGTACACACCTTCTTTTTTTTATTGGTGCCCAGTGGAAATTCTTCATGAACTTCCTTCGCCCCGGGGAAGGACGAAGGGGTGTGCCGGACTCCTACCGGCTAAAACCACTGGAGCGGTCATCTTCGGCACCTAAGGGAGGCTCCAGGTCCTCGTATGATCACACTAGAGCCGCCCACTGGTGCCACGCCTATTGGCACATCTCGGAGAGGGTGACTGTAAAGCGTCCCACGGCAGCGCGTGACTACATGCGTGCTACCGTCTTCTCTTGGGTCGCTTGGTGTGGGCACGCAGATTCCCCAATCTACGCACTCGCGAACCCAGAGGTCCCCCACCTTATAGCAACGGCAGGGGTTTTCAGGCGTATCGGAATTAGGCGCCAGGGCGGTTGTTACCCCGGCGCCGTCTCCTCTCCCGATCCCGCTCTGCGGTCTCCTTCTGGAGCATGACGCTCTCACAGAAGGAGACCACTGCATTCCAGTTTTCATGCTCTGCCAACATAGCCGACACTACTGCTGGCAGAGAGAGATCTTGCCCGATCCGATCGACCAGGATCCGCCGCTCGGCGGCCCACGCAGGGCAAGCCGTACACACCTACACAACGTAATGATGTGACGCAATACTTTTTTAGCGGTATGTAACTGACCTTTTTTATTGGATGATTTAATCAATTATATATTTTTGGGTCAACTTATCACTTGTTACGTTATTACCATTACTTCGCATATATTTTATTTATATTTATATTTACTGGACAACCTGTATTTACCTACCCAGGGGGTCGTAAAATCGACGATCCCCTAGGCGAGATATAGTCGCGAATTTTTTGTCGGTACCAACTTTAAACACCTCAAACAGAACTCAGTGTTTGCGTGCAAACGTAACCCAAATAATTTAGCTACATAATGAGGTTCTCTTACGACAGTGCGCGATGATATCTGAACAAGAACTGCGGGATCCCACGCTGGTTTCTTGATACTAATAAATGTCATAGACCTATATATTAAATGACTTTGTTGATAAAAACTTTTGTGAATGACTTTGTAGTTCTTTAGTTTTCCCAACTGTTTATATTTTTATATTTTTTTTTAAAAACGTTGCCCCACACTAGTATTTCTCCTGTGTCGTGGGTGCGTTTACATACACAAATTCCACACACAATACACACCCAGACCCGGAACAACTAGTGTTGAGTAGGACATACAAGAGGCAGTACATTTGTCCCGGACATGACACAATATTGTAAGAGCGGCTCAACATTATAACATGTACCACTTCAAATTTTATGTCGCGTTACTCTACTCCTCGCATATGAACTGTAGGGTGAGAGAGAGAAAGAGAGAATGAGGCACATGCTTCAAAAGCACGTCGTTTTATTTAACAGACATTATCGTGACTGCAAGAGACAACATGATGTTTTACGAGACGCGACAGTTTTAGAAAAAAAAAGATTTCATGAATGCCTGATAAATACTTATTTGTTTTGCTTGTGTTGCTGTTTATGTCTGTGTATTAGGTATATTTTAAATCAAAATCATGTTTTACAAATAAGTCGCCTGCACAATAATATTACAGTGGCTAATAAGTAAAAACGTCGATACAATTGTCATTTGTCTATAATCAATCGCTTCTTATTACTTTTCTTTAAGTATTACGTCAATCACACTTTGTAAGACAGGGCAGTACAAATACAGCAACAGTACATGAAATACTCGTATATATATATACGTACTCGTATATATCGTATACTCGTTCTTTCAAATGTACCGCCAAGCTTCATGTCATGACGCCAAGCTTCATGTCATGGCGCCTCGCCTCATTTGAAGTGGGACATTGTACTGGCTCGGTACAAAAAAGAGGCTACTCTTACAAACTCATTTTTAAATCGTGTCCTACTCAACACTAGGAACAACTACCTGCAGATCGTACAAATATTTGTTCCGTGTGGGAATCGAACCCACGACCCGGTGTGCAGCAGTCGACTGTATCTGCCACTGCACCAACCGTGTTAGGATTGGCTTCCTGTCAACTGAATCATCATTATCATCATATCAGCTAAAAGATGTCCACTGCTGGACAGAAGCCTCTCCCATAAGACGGCAAGTTACATGCCGTGTGTCGTCATTTTAGGGGGAATTAGTCAGTACTGCCGTCCTTAAACTAGAAGGTCGTTAAGCCCAAAAAGTAGTTTTCAAGAAACAGCCAAAAAAGGTGGAACATCGTTACATCTAAAAACATTTTAATTCTTCGATTATTGGCTATTAGACACATTATTTACATTTGCTTCCATCCATCGTTGGTCTTATTTGTTCAGGAAACTATTTTCAATAATCAGTAATTTATTTATTTATTTAGCTAATAATTTTAGCTTGGTTTTTGGCTCCAATTACTATACTAAAAGGTCGCTAACCTTACCTCGACGGCTTTTATAGTGTTTATAACCCTGAAGTATCAGTAATATAATTACGGTACTTAGATAGGAAGACAGAATTTAAAACTATATCAGTTTGCATTAAACAGTCAAAATCGACCAGCTGAGGGTTAACGGCTTTCTTGTTCAATACGGCAGACTACTCACCACGCAATAAGCAAACAAACAATATACCTATATGTCATTGATATTATACCATAGATGTGTTACGTCCATATTAAATGGCGCGCAAAAATCAGTCTCGCTGTGTGTAGGTATAAAGCTATAAAACTACACACCTATGCTGTAAGTAAGAAGATACAAAAACTACGAGAGTAAAAGAGATAGCTATCTAAAATGACAACACGTGTACTTGATGTCTTTGTCGCACCTGTTATAGAATATATGTGTTGTCTCTTTTTTTTGCTTGGCCTATGTTTTGTTCGAGAATATTATTCTATAGATAGTTTTAATAGTATTTTTACTAAAATATTTTGTACAGTTTGTTACTCACGTGTGGTATGGCATCCCTTGTTCCTTATTCATTTTTGCTTGATAGTTGTGCATTTTCTATACACACAACGGCATTGTTATTACTTAATTATAAAACAATACAGATTGTGACAGTGTGTGCTCGTTGTCCTGTCTTGGGTGAACGGATTGCGAGGTGCTACAATTGGGGGAGCTTTGGTTCTTACTTTTGGCGCGCATGTAACATATCTACTTCTTTTAATATACAGAATGTCCAGTAAATATATATACGACATACTGCAGGGGGTGAGAGCTTGGGTCAATACCTACCAAAAAACACAATATATGTTCAGCAAAATCTTACGGATTTACAGTAGTACAAAATTTTCGATAAGAAAATTGTACTGTGAAAATTTAAATAAAAATTGTATTTCTTGAAAACAATTTAGTTTTTAATAGAATGAAGACTTATCAATGAGTAAAGTAACTATTCACAAATAATTTGAGTTAAAAAAAAACTAGAAAAGGAATTTTTCATTATGAGATGCTTAAAAATCTGAGTCAAGGTAGAGATTTTTCGATATTTCGGAAATTTTGTACTACTGTAAATCCGTTGCTATATGTTGTATTTTTATTTTTATCAAGATGTTCGACGGCGTCTATACCCTGGCGTGTGGTCTACTATCCGGTCACTTTTGTTTCCTCTCTATTTGGCTCACTTTCCGTCAACAGTTCGCTCATAATGAGGTTCTATAAAGTTGCTAGAAATACACAAATATTTATCTTAGTTGTTGACCCGCGAACTATTTGTCTAAACACTCAGAAGCTTACTGCGGAACATTGGTTATTTATGTAACTGTTGCGTAAAGTATGTACGTGAATGTTTGGGAAAATATGTACATATTATAAATAATTATATGTTTGGGTACCTTCATTTTGGCCTCAGGTCATAGGTCCAAAGGCTTTCCAATTCAATTGTAGAGATGAAGCGAAATCAAGGAACAAATTTTCTACGATTACACAATGAATTGTGTTTGCGAATTTATGTATCTACTTGTGACTTGCGTATATATTAAAAGGTTTATTGACCTTTCAATACATACGCAAGGTATTGAGTGTCACTCACAGGCAGTTGCACTTCATCATATCGGCCATACATCGTCCACTACTGAACAAATGCCACCCCCATAGAGTTCCACATCTGTGTCATCATATTGGGGGTATTTGCCAGTACTCACCACGCTTGGCAGGCGGGTCAGTGAGCGCAGAATGGCTACTGTTCCACAGAAAGGACGTTGCTGCCCATCCCTCTGGTTTAGAGTCCATTAGTCGCCTTTTACGACCTCCACGGGAGGAGATGGAGTGGTGCTATATTCTTAATCCGGACACCACACGAATACAGTTGCACTGGACATCACGGTTGGGTCAGTGGCTGATACAGACGGCTGCTGCGCTCTGGGTCGTGGGTTAGATTCTCGCACGGAACAAATATTTGTTTGATCTGCAGGTAGTTGTTCCGGGTCTGGGTGTATTGTATGTGGCATTCATGTCTGTAAACGCACCCACGACACAGGAGCAATCCTAGTGTGGGGCAATGTTTAGTTGATCGGTCAACGATTGGTGAGGTTAAGCGATGCTCAGCGCGGTCAGTCTATACACGGGTGACCACATAATGGAATTTGATCTGAGTGTCTCCGTGCTTCGGAGGGCCCGTAAAATATCGTCGGTCCCGCGGGCAGATTACCTAAGTCGCAGATGCTTTGCAACAAGCGTAAATTGCTCCAACGCCGCTGTAAAACGTCAATTTGGTAATACTGGCAAAGATATCTGATGCGCCTCTGTCGGACAATCAATGAACTAAAAACGTTCATTCTTTATAGTTCTAATAGTGGCTACTTTGTCGCTACTGGCGCTAGTAACTACGCATCTTCCACAAGTAGCGACAGGCGGACATGCCTCACGTAATACCATTTATTTTGACGCTTTGCCACCGATGGTGTCTCTGCGCGATAGCTGCTATCGCGTCTGCTGTTGCTATTTTTAGCTAATCAGCCCGCCGGTTGTTATCACTAGACGGCATTCGCTAAGCCAAGTCGGAGGCCTTTACCCGCATAGAACAACTCTGACACAAGTTTGGCCATTAATTAAGCGATAGAAAGAAATTGATCGCAACAAAAGGAGAGTTCATTTTCCAGCTTCAAATACACTTCAACAACTTTGGGCAAATGTTGTAGGAGACCACCAAAATATTAGACCAGAGGGCCAATTCTCGTAATTAATTAACACTATGACTGAAACTTGACCGAACTGAGATTAAATTATGAATTGACCGAAAAAATGGTATTCTGCTACTCTTAAAGTTCAGTCGGATTTCAGTATAATCTCGATCTAGTCTCATTTCAATCTCAATTTTGACGTTTCTTGAATGAAAATTTAGTACATGTGACAGTTCGAAATGTTAGCAGAATACCGTTTTACCTTTGATCAACTTTCGATCCATTTTCGATCTCATCACAGTGTAAGTTCACGTTTGACGTTGTTTGTTAGTTTAGGAGAATACCATTTCTGACATTTTTGACACTGAGACTAGATCGGAACTATATTTTGAACATTTTTAAATTACGAGAATTGGCCTTTAGATGACCAGGTTAAGCCACTGCCAGAAAAAATATAATTTTTAACTCCATCTAAAAGCACCAAAAAGGTGGCTATACGGGGAACTTATATTTTAGGGTCACTTTCAGCCTTATTTTTTAAGTATTATATTCGGTTTATAAGTATACTGCCGTGTGCCCGATTTATGAACGTAAAAGATCAATTTACAAAAATCCTTTCTTAGTGCTGACCTAAGTTAATTAGGGTACTCCTGTGCACAATTTCATGCTAGACCCACCGGTAAGTCCGTCAGTCCGTATTAGAGTTTTATTAAATAGATAGGATAGGAAACTCCTAATTGAATGCTCGGTTAATTCCGGCCTCGATTTCTCGTGGTGGTCGGGCATTTCCGAATATGCAAGTGAGTTGAACCGGACACGCTCTTAAATCTAAGTCGCTGGATTCATGATTCAAGTACTGGATGTTTTTCTCTCATATGCGTTTTTACGATGTTATATTAGTAAGTTGGTACTACGAAGCGGCGAAGTGTATTGTTCTATGCATGACGACATTTTTGGTGCAGTTGTTAAGCGATAGGCTTTCTGTACTACGAGTCGCAGGTTCGATTCCTATACGCATTTTTTTTGTATGATCTATAGAAAGTTCTTTCAGGTTGAGATTTAAGTCTGTAAACTGTACACACGGAATAGAAGTAATCCACAAAGTAATCCATAAGTAAGTGCACAAACCCTTCCGTGAATTATAAAACTATTTATGCGAAAGAGAACCAAACATTTTTGCAATAAATAATAATTATTCATTCCATGCTCGTTGCCATTAATATCAGTCTTCGACATCTTCAATAGGCTTTTTGTGGAGTATTAAGCCATTGGGTTAAAACAATGGTACTGAATGGGTACAATTTTGCATAACATCGTTCTAAGCGTGCGTGGGAGTCGATCTGAATGATCGTTGTTAACGTTTCTTCAATCGCATCAATCTTAAATTCTACGATTTACATTTTGTGACCTGGTTTTGATGGGTATGTCTCAACATATGGGCCTATTTTTTCATTTTGTTCTGACTTTTATTGTAATAACATAGATAAATGGATCTCTATGTCTCTTCCTGAGTATTCATTTAATATACCATGACTTTAAGTCAACAATTCACTTTATCGCTCTGTCTGTAACATTCGTGTTAGAAACAGTATAATTACATAACCAGTCTCTGTGTATTTATCTCGATATTGCTACGCTCGCTAGCCTGGCCTTTTTGGTCGGGGATACTGATCCCCAAATACGCCTAATTTAAGATCTGAATCTGGATCTGGCCATCTGTCACCCCACTACCACAACCCAATTCCTGGGAAATAGCGATACCCTTAGATCAGACTGGTTATCAGAACTTTAAACGTTAAGTGTCCTTAACGGTTAGTGTAGATATAATAACCGGGATCGATGGCTTGAAGTGCTTCATGGAGGTGTCTCGCTGTTCAAAACAAAACCGCGACAATCTAGTCTTAATCATCATTAATCTGGTAGCCAATTAATTACGAGATCCTCATCTATGTACACTACATTTCAAACAAAAACGATGGAGATCAACACCAGATCAACATCAGGTGTTGATGGTCTCCGTGTGGACCTTTTCGTAGATTTTAAAAATTAAACGCGATATGAAACTGTAGCGTTTAGTACAAGCTCTTCCACGCGTGACTAATCGTGTGGATTCATAACGGCATAAACATCAGTATAGCTATAATCACTAACGGAAACCACGGGCTTTAATAACCATGAGGTATATACTGAAACCTTTCTTGATGAAATCTAAATTAATATTACAATTCACAACAAAACTGACTCTCTAATTTCTAAATGTAGTGCTATTCGCTACCAAGCAATTCCATGTTTAAATTTAGACATTACTATGTTTCAGTTTGAAGGGCACTGTAGCTAGTGAAATTAGTGGGCAATAGAGACTAAATAACTAATGTCTTGAGGTGATTAGGACAATATGGTGCCACGCAAGACTAGTCCTCGGTAGCATTATATTTGTTATGAGCAGGCATGATGCTTAGACCAGACGAATGACTTTCACGTGTCGCCACCAGGCTATGTAATAACTCGGGGGTCGCGGGTGCGCAGGGGAGTCTACGTGCTCACACCGAGCGACCCCCGGGAAGACAATTACAATCCTCCCCGAGAAGTGCCTGGGGGGGCGACCTTTTTACAGTCGCCTTCCCTCCGCTAGAGGGGGTGACCGCTTTACAGTCATCCCTTCCAAGATGTGCCTAAAGGCGTGGCACCAATGGGCGGCTCTAGTGTGATCTTACGAGGACCTGGAGCCCCCCTTCGGTGCCGAAGATGACCGCTCCAGTGGTTTTAGCCGGTAGGAGTCCAGCATACCCCTTCACCCTTCCCCGGGGTGAAGGAAGTTCCATGTAGAATTTCCACTGGACATCAATAAAAAAAGTCTATGTAACAAAATACATAAATATCAATAGAACTATCATAATCACCGTGGTTTCAAAACCATGAGTTATGTGCTAATGAGTTATACTAAAATCTTGCTTAATAAAGAACTAACTAATAAATTTAATAAAATATAAATTCACATCAAAATCTGTTCAGCGACATTCAAGTTATAAGTTCGGCAGTCAGACGCTGTGATTGTATTCACAGATAGTCCTTGTCGTGACAGGAAACATACTGTTAAGTCATCTCTATCGCTTGCAGGTCATTTCTACGTGCTTGTAATGACGCAACGTAATGGCTTACATTCTGACAAACGCGGAAGCATGTGACCTTTCACAGTTTTTGTTAAACTGCATCTGTATATTATGCCGGATGGGGAAGCACTTTATTAATAATATCACGATGTATGTGTATCTACATAGGTCTGGGAAAATCGTTTAACCATGTATGTTTAATGTATTGTATTGTTTGTATTTAATGTTAAGTATTAGTATATAGTGGATCCCATTGGATGCGAAAGGCACGGGAAAGAGATGTATGCAAAGGTTTAGGAGACCCTACGCCGCAGAGGTGACTACTACTAATATGCAATAATAAATATATATATATATATACATACATACATTCGTTATATAACATTACATATTATTATTATAAATAACATTATTTTAATGTAGCTCTCATGTAAAGTTTCACTGTAGTAGAAAATAAAGGCTATTTTTATTTTATTTTATTTATTAGTAAATAAGTAGGTCAATGGTGACTTATTTTCGACAAGAATAAACGAAACACTAAATATGTTTTCTTTATTCGAAGTAAAATCTTAATATTGGAACAAAAAGTCACATAATACAATACCTTTTTTATTTTTTATTTAACCCGTTAGAAATACGTCTTTACTTCGTCTGCCCGGGTGATAGATGGCGGCGTATCACTCATTTCGGCCGAATGAAGTCCACTGCTGGACACAGGCCTCCCCCAAAGATGTCCCGAACGACCGATATGGATGTGTTGTGGGCTCATTGGGGGGTTTTGCCATAATCGCCACGCTTGGCAGACGGGTTGGCGATCGCAGTTGAGTTGTTAATGTACTCGAAGGACGCAGCTACCCATCCTCCGGCTAACCCCTTAGTCGACTTTTACGACACCCATGGGAGGAGATGGGGTGGTGGCATTCTGAGCCGGCACCACACGGCACGTATACCGAACTCCTATCGACTAAAACCACCGGAGCGAACATCTTTGGCACCGAAGGTGGCTCCAGGTTCTCGTCAATCACACTAGAGCCGCCTATTGCTGCTGCCACGCCTCTGGCACATCTCTGAGGGGATAACTGTCAAGAGGTTACCCCCTTTAGCGGAGGGGAGGCGACTGTAAAAAGGCCGCCACCCCAAGCATATCTCGGGGGTATTGCAAAGGATCCCTCCTAAGCCTCGTTGTGCGCTGTGCTGCGTACACGGTGCCACGTGACCACCTGCGCGCAGCCGTCTATCCGGGCTCGATGATATGCTACCTATAATTTAGATATTTCCCATCAGGAGGCAACTGGACGTTTAAAAAAGTCTCTATATTACCAGTGGGGACAACTGGGAATAATTAATTGGTTATGCGTCAATCAACTGACAATCGGATCGGATCGATTCATCGGGAACTTTGCATGTGAATATGTATAAAATTTCCAATGAAATAAAATAATAAATCAAAATGAAATAAATTTAACCAAAACGAGATACCATTTTTTTATTACACTGTATTCTTAGTTAACCTACAAACATCTACAAAAAGCGAATTAGCACATAATCTAAAACAAACATTGACACATTGCACTTGCCCTCGTCCTCGGTATTGTGAAATTTGCAAATATTAGACAATTACTGCATAGTGCATTAGCCATGAACACCGTCCTTGTTCGCTAAATGACATATTTCACAAGTACTTCTGAGATTTCAATGCAGTTTATTTTCAAGCACTGTTTTTTTCTTTAGGCCGTTTGGAATGACTTTTTACCAATCACCGCAAATTTTTTTGCCCCACGCTAGTGTTTCTCCTGTGTCGTGGGTGCGTTTACAGACACAAATTCCACACACAATACACCCAGACCCGGAACAACCATCTGCAACCTTGGTCGCGTAAGGGTTGTGTGGTCTGGTAGGCAGTCTACAGTGTGGTCCAATACCTACACGCTGAAAACCGCACCCCTAGCCATAGGTAATTGAAAGGGATACCCTGGAGTTAGCCAGTAAGATCCCGGTATGCCTTTCTCTTTTGACCCCCTCCCAAGGCGGAGGAAGTCGAGGAGGATTTTCTTAAAATTAAAAAGGGTCTGCGTAAGGGTGTTACCCACTCGACTGATGGCGTCGATCGATATAAATTAGATCCACAGACGTCAATCGACAGTTCTAACTACACGAAATCGATTTGACTGTTTAACCGATTTTTATAGATATATGATTTTCGCGAGGTGAGATTTATATGCGTTATAATAAAACAATTTTAAACGGATTAAATCGCGTGTATTATTGATTTTTGTTTTTCCTGACGTTTCGAACACTTTGCAGGGTTCGTGGTCGCAGGATGACTAAGGTGACAAGCGTCGTTACAGATTTAAAAAGTTGTTTTGTTGTTGTTCATCCTGTGACCACGTGCGCGCCACCGTCTTCCCGGGGGTCGCTCGATATGAGAGCGCAGACTCCCCAATACGCGCACCCGACCCCCGAGGGGGAGGGGGAGGGTTGTTGCACCTGAAAATACCCATTCCGATTATTACAAACACATATATAATCTGTTATCGTAGTCATAAAGCACGCCGGAACTGACTCTAACTACTTACATATATTTTAATTTTAATCACTCTGCCATAAATTATGTATGAGATAGTCCTCTGCCATTTAATAGCTGTAGCAACAATTAAGTCTAGGAAAGTGAGAGTTCATATTATACGTTATTATAGTATAATAGGCGATATATTTTAAGTCGACATCGTGGGGATATCTGCGTACCTGAGAGGGCTCCGAATGTTCTCAATGGTGTGTGTAGTCCGCCAGCCCACACTAGGCCAGCGCGGTGGACTAAGTCCTAACTTTTCTCATCCTGAGAAAAGGCCCGTGCCCAGCAGTGGGACAATAATGGGCTGATTATGTTGGCGCAGTGGATACATAATGTTCTTAGTGGTAGCTTGTTGTTAGTGGTTTGACTCCCGCACGCAATAAATATTTGTATGGCCTGCAAGTAGTCGTTCCGGGTGTGTGTGTGTGTTTGTGCACGTGGAATGTATGTCTGTAAACTTTCCGTGTGGTGTCCGGATTAAGAATATAGCACCACTCCATCTCCTCCCGTGGATGTCGTAAAAGGCGTTTAAGGGAATCTAAACCAGAGGGATGGGCAGCAGCATCCCTTCTGTGAAACGGTAGCCATACTGCGCTCACCAACCCACCTGCCAAGCGTGGTGAGTATTGGCAAATACCCCCCAGAATGATGACACAGTTGTGAAAAACTATGGGGGAGGCCTTTGTTCAGCA
Organism: Diloba caeruleocephala; assembly: GCA_947459985.1. Lineage (NCBI taxonomy): Eukaryota > Metazoa > Arthropoda > Insecta > Lepidoptera > Noctuidae > Diloba > Diloba caeruleocephala. The sequence goes on along the minus strand of OX381627.1, from coordinate 3,035,031 downwards.
GTGGACGTATAAATGGCCGATATGATGAAACTGTTTCCACGACACATGAGACATCCTATAGAGGGCATTGCTAAAAAAACGGCGTGTGTACGCACGTTATAATTTATACTTCTTATCCCATTCGGAGTAACTGAAATTCCGCATTCCGTTTTTATTCCGCATACCAACAATTTTGTTAAGTATGAAAAACGACAAATGTCTAACATTTCGTAGAAAGATAATAAATACTTCATCATCATCATTTCATCCGAAAATCTTCAACTGCTGGACAGAAGCCGCTCCCAAAAAATACCACAATGACCGGTATGGGTTTTGTGTGGTGTGCTCTCCCGTTTTGCCATAACCGTCCCGCTTGGCAGACGGGTTGGCGATCGCAGTGGTGTTATAAATGTACTTGAAGGACGCTGCTGCTCATCCTCCGGCTAATTCCATAATCGCCTTTTGCGACACCCACGGGATCAGATGGGGTGGTGGTATTCTTAGCCGGCAGCACACAGCATTAAACTTACAATTTAATAAAGGCTTGACTGGAACATATTTAAATTTAAATTATATTTATTTTCATATACACAAAAAAATATGAATTGTCGTATAAACAAGTCAAAAATATTATTTAAAATTAATTATTAGTTTGTATAATATAATACAAACCCCCAATTAGCACACAACATAAACCCATACCGGTCGTTGTGGAAATCTTTGAGGGAGGCATCTGTCCAGCAGTTGACGTTTATCGGCTGAAATGATGATGATGACGATGATAATTTATTTTGATGCTTATTTATTTTCATATCTCATATATATATATATATGAGATATGAAAATAAATAAGCACTTTTAATTATCTAGACGGCCAACTCCATTCTGTCGAATTTTCGTGACGGTAGCTCAGCTTCTAATTTTACTCTCATTAAACGCGCGTAAAGTATACGTGTATCTATAATTTCAAAAATGCAGACATCATTGTTCGGGTTCCCATAATCACCACGCTTGTCAGGCAATTAGTATCCAGGACCGACCGGATGTTTAACAAAATAAACTTAAAACATAATGCCGTTTTAAACACAAATATTAAACAAAACATTTCATAATCTAAAAATACATATACATTATTGCATAATTTCGTACCATCACTTTGGATCAAACCGCACGGTTGCTTAACCGGAAGATCATTGTATTTGTACCGATCGGCATGTCAATATCTTGTCGATAAGTTATGACGATCGATATGTATTGCGATGTTATTATAACGTGTTTTATGATTATTTGTTATGTGGTTTATTGTTGGGATGTACGTTTTTCCTTTCTGTTGGTTTTGCAAGAGGTTGTTGTGTTTTTGGAAGATCTTTTTGTGATTCTTAGGTGCAACACTAGCTTACATCGGGGATTGCGGGGATCCTTAAAAATCCGCCCCGAGAAGTGCCTTTATACAGTCGCAAGCCGCTAGAATGGGTGACCGCTTTACAGTCATCCCCTCCGCGATGTGCCTAAAGGCGTGGCATCAATGGGCTGCTCTAGTGTGATCTTAGGAGGACCTGGAGCCCCCCTTCGGTACCGAAGATGACCGTTTCAGTGGTTTTAACTATTTTGCCCTTTTCCGGGGCAGAGGAAGTTCATGATGAATTTCCACTTTTTGCCCCACTGGGGACCAATAAAAAAAGATAACATTAACGGGGTAATTTTGTTTAAAATAGGAACCGAATTCGTTAAGGGTTACATTGACTGCTATTTACAGTCATCCTCTTCGAGATGTGTCACCAATGGGCGACTCTAGTGTGATCTTACGTGGACCTGAAGCCCTCCTTCGGTGCCGAAGATGACAGCTCCAGTGGTTTTAGCTGATAGTTCTCCGGCATGCCCTTCGCCCGTCCCCGGGGCGGATGAAGTTTATGATTCATCATGAACTTCTTCTTACAAACTTACTACAAAAAATAAAAGGTAAAATGTATCTGATACTGGTTTTCAGCTACAGCCCACAGCACACAGACCTGACATGAGAATTGAACCCAGGCCTTCCCGCTCGGTACTGACTAACGAGACAATCATGTAAACTTTCGTTATCGATAGGTTTCTAAAGCAAATCTAACTTCAATGCTTCACCGCATTTCCTTATAACTGCGGAACGGATTCCTCGAAAAAGCATGGATTACATATTTCAGTATGGCAACACTTTCCACGCCATTACGACTTGTGGTATTATTTTCAAAACCGTAACAAACTTAGACATAAAGTCCCTTCAACCACATTTTCACATTGCTACATGATATCATGCCGTGTGGTGCCGGCTCAGAATACCACCACCCTATCTCCTCCCATGGGTGTCGTAAAAGTCGACTAAGGGATTACCCGGAGGATGGGCAGCAGCGTCCTTCGATTACATTAACAACTCAACTGCGATCGCCAACCCGTCTGCCAAGCGTGGCGATTATGGCAAAACCCCCCAATGAGCCCACAACACACCCATATCGGTCGTTGTGATCATCTTTGGGGGAGGCCTGTGTCCAGCAGTGGACTTCATTCGGCCGAAATGATGACATGATATCAAATGGAATTAGCCATAGTAATATTTCAAACAGTATGGCGGCACTTTCCCTCGTATGAAGTCACGGTTCCTAGGTAGCTGTCTAGGTGTCGTGGGATACCTCGGATACGATCTGGTACTAACTAGACATGTGACCATTTTGTCGTCTGTTTTGCTAACGAGCGCGATCTTTTGAGTTCCGATAAAACCTAAAATGGAAGTCTCTATTTTATGTGTAGTCTTCCTTATTATAAATTTCTTATTCGTCATTGTAGGTATGTCCATAGGAAAATAATACTACAACAGAATATCGATTATCTATCGGTGGAAGAGTCATCGATTTGTCATAACTATCACAGAACTTAAAACGGGATCTTGGCCATATTTTAAGGTTACATTTTAATAATTCACTAATAATAATTTACTTACTTAGTCTAATAGCGTAATAACGGGGAAACCTGCTCCGAGTCTTCGAGATGCGCGATGGTGAAACCGGTGCCGCACCTCTCTACGCCCCTAGCCGCTCACACCGGTGTTGCTCCTTGTCGGTTGTAGTGGTGGCCATTTAGGGGGCCCATCTTGTGAGACAAGAGGTGTGTGTCACCGTCTGTCACAGAATTTCACTTTAAAGGTTGAAAGGCAGACTCCGTTGTTTCCGTTTTTAGAAGTATATAATCCATTTAGCACCCATTACAATAGACCTTATAATTGTAGTTTCCATCTTATACAATAGTTTTACACCCCCGGGGACAATCTGAGACTGTGAGTTCCCGGTTAGTGTCCCGTTACATTTTAGATTAAAATTCTCTAAAGGGCCTCTGCGTGTTGGACCCATGTCCCCGCGTAAACCTATCAAAGGACCGGGTTCCCCTTACAGGGGATATAAACCCGCGTAATAGAGATTCACTTACTTATACATTAGATTTATATAATAAAATATAATCAATGTTTTAAATAGTTTACGCTTGCATCAGTTACGAAATATTAGAAACACATAATATATAAAAAAATTGACCATGTCAGTTTAAAAACTTATAGAACCTACTTAGCCGTTTAGGCTGTATATTATTACAGTCACCTCGGTATTTTAGTCGAATATACATAGTTAGTAACATTGAGTGTTTCCACGATAATTAGATAATTTTAGAAGTTTGTGAACGCGTAACTCTAGACAATCGTTTTCATTATCATTATATAAGCCAAAGGACGTCCACTGCTGAACAAAGGTCTCCTCCATAGATTTCCACAACGGCGGGCTACTGTACTGTAGTATTTCTTTCTTTCAAGTATTTATTAACCGACTTCAAAAAGGTTTCCAATTCGATGCGTATTTTTTTGTTTTATTTATGTTCACCGATTACTCCGATATTTGTAGACCGATTTGAGCAATTATTTTTTAACTGGTGCAGAATGATTTCGAGCCGGCCCCGCCCGCCTTCATAAAAAGTTATTTGTTCCTTTTCAGTTTTTATATTTTTATATCGTGTAGGGTTTTTGAAGTCGGTATTTTTTGTTATAAAGATTTATTTCGTGTAAAAGTGATTTGTAATATTTAAGAAGTCCATTGTATCTTATCGCTTTATTTTTATAGTTGTACTTACAATACCTACAAATTTAAATTTAATAAATAATGCGGGCTCAGTTTGAGCTCTAGTTATTAGTAAGTACGTAATTAAAAAAAAAAAACAAAATTGAATTTTTTTAAACAGACGACTGCTCATATATCTTATTGCACAAAATATACTTGCTGAAAATCAATATGGGTTCAGAATAGGTAAAAACACAGAAGATGCTGTTCTAAATTTGTTAATTGCTATCTTTCTGGATCTTTCTAAAGCTTTTGACACAGCCTCTGTCCCTATTTTGCTCAGGAAACTCGAACTGATCGGTAGTAGAGGCCTTCCACTTCACATATTCAAGAGTTACCTGAAGGACCGCTCTCAGATTGTCAAAATTTATAACCTTACTAGTAAGGAAATGTTTCTTAGCTAGTATCCCACAGGGTAGTGTCCTTGGATATTGAAGGAACAGGGTAGGAACCCTGTTCCTTCAATATATGAATAATCTTTGTAAACTGACCCAACCTTACACTTAAATTATTTCGTATGCTGATGACACAGTAATACTGGTGCGTGGCAGTGATTGGATCGAGACACACTTTTCAGCAGAGTCTGCTTTAAAAGTTACTATGACGTGGCTTGCACTAAATTCACTTACGTTAAATTTAGAGAAAACAAGGTTTGTCATATTTAGTTCAAGAATCACATCACAGCCAACTTTCCTCTTCAGTCTGACAGTTCACAAGAGCAATTCTGTCATGAACGTTGACTGTGGTTGTGCCAAAATCTTGAGCGCAGATTTTGTCAAGTCGTCGTCGTCTTGGTGTCTTGATGGACAGTATGATGACATGGAATGAGCAAATAAAATCACTGGTGGCTAGGGTAAGAAAACTAATCTTTGTTTTAAAAAATCTAAGAAATTCGGCCGATTTTTGTACCCTTAGAATTGTATATTTTGCTCTTGTGCACTCCATTATCACGTACTGCAGATCTGCCTGGGGTAGTGCTGGTAAGTGCCTGCTTCTACATTTGGAGAGGGCGCAAAGGGCCGTGCTTAAGGTCATGGCGCACAAATCTTTTCGCTTCCCTACCAGCGAACTTTACGTATTATGTGAACTACCTACGGAAAGGCTTTCATCTTAAGTACAATTTTACGTAAACATGCTGACCTATTTTTTGACCCGAACTTAAGTAAACTAAAACGTAGATCTGATAGAGTCTGCCCAACATACTCTGCTAAACTTCAGGTTGTACGACGTTAACTTACGTTCTTTGCCCCCATGTTGTACAATAGAGTTAATAAGGTACTATTCACATATATCCAAATTCTCTTCGAGAATATAAAATACTCACCCATTAATAGTTGTCCACTCTTACGTACGAAGAATTGGAGAATTTAGTAAAATCATAAAGGTGACCCATCAGACTTCCCTCCGCATAGACACTCAACACTTACGTAACTTAGCATATATAATGTACATATGCCATTCACGTCATCATACCCCACACACATTCACCCCCCATACCCCAAACACTCACTCACTCATACACATACACACACACAAGATTACAAGCTTAGTAATAAATAAATAAATATTATTCTTACCTTTTAATCAGGAACGTTGATGTTTCCTTCGTCTTGGAAGTGGGCGTTAATAGCTACTTAACTACTAACTACTATTTTCGAACACCATTAAATTGTATACATGTGTTTTGTTCCAATAAATTTATTATTATTATATTATTGTTATTTTGTATGTTGTTGTTGTTTATGTAATTGGCCAAAAGGCAGGCAAAGGTCAGAGCCATACAGCCTAATCATGTTGTATGAAATTGACAGCTTACTATTGGCGATAAGAGTTGACCTCCTTTAGACTTTGTCCGACCTCGGAATCGAACCTCAGTCTCGGCAACCCAGTAAGCGACCTTTATGTATCTGATAAATTACCATAGATCGATAACACGTAAAATAAGATGAATGAATGAGATGAAGGTCAGAAAAGTGAACTTTCTTCAAGTAAATCTGAAATCAAAGATTCACCTGTAAAGCTAAAATAAAAGCTTATTAGCCATTAATAATTAGTTATTAAGCTAGAAATAACGTACTTATCATATTCAAATGTAATAAAGACCTACTCATTAATTGCTAAGTACCATAAAAATGTTCTGATTATAAATATACAATACTAAACATAATAATTTCAACAATTCCAACAAGATTTTATCGAAACTAAACCTATTAACCATTCAAATGCAATCGAAAAATATGGAATAGACCAAAAATATCCGATAGAAAAGTACTTCCTTTCTAAAACGTGCGCTTTGTGGGGTCAAATGTCATAATATGACAGCGCAATATTACGTAAAATGACGTGTAACACCGCTGTGATACTTACAGTATTCTCGGCATACATATTCTTTATGTAACTGACTGTACATCTTTGGGCGGTAGACGGGCGGTTTGGAGGCGTTTTATTGTATATTTAATTAATTATGAGATGGTATTATAAATTATAAGTAATCTTTTTTGATATTTATTATTTACATAATTGACTGTTTAGTAGACTGTTTAGAGACGCCATTTTCTTTAATATTATTTAATTATGTGATTATGCTTTAAGTAAGTGTTTTATGCCTACACGGGCAGTTTGAACATATTGGTATTTTTTCCAATTAGCTTGCACGTAATACAATCACTCTTAATCTATTCAAACTTGAATTACACGAACACACACACACACATATATATATGTATTCGTGAAAAACACATATATATAGACAACTTTATGATTTAGGCTCAATTTCGAGGCTAAAATTGACTATGCTTCTGTAGCTGGCCCTTGTTCATTGAAAATTACATATTAAATATACTATGTTCATAGTAATAATAATATCCAGGGCGTGAAAAGATTTTTACTGGGTCTCCACTGTGAGAGTTATGTCTCTGGTGTTGTAAGCGTTTATAAGTGACGGTAACTATGGCTGTTTGCCATCAAAGTGGAATTAAAAAAGCTTTATTGCACACCAAAACAGAATACGTATGCATTTTGCTTTAAAGAAGAAAAAAGCATAATTATCTACTTTAATAGGCATTGTGACTTGGACCGACTTTAATTTATTTTCTATACACAATTATAACATCGTTACAGAATACGTCCATGGCGATTATTTAACATAACATAATATTTAACATAAACTAGTACAAAACAAAACAAAATAAACTTACCATTCCCCTTTTAATGCACATTTGTGCTGCTTCAAGGAATTTCGGCAGGCAGGTACAGGCTACACCAAAAAATAACGATCTGTGCAAATGTTTGTTCCATTTCATCATCATAATATCAGCCCAAGGAAGTCCACTGCTGAATGTCTTTTGCCTGGCTGTATTGGTCTGTCATACTCACTAAAATGTCTTGCTGGCGGTGGCGTTGTGTATCGGGTCGTTCGGTTCCCTACAATATGGTTGAGCTAAGCGATGCTGATGCACGCGTCATGCTCGTGAACGAGTGCCGTTTGTTGGGACTGGTCAGCCGTTAACTGCCACGGCAAATAATTTATTATTATAATTTCATTGTGGTATGTTCCATCTTTACACATTGTCCTACATTTTTCTCGGTATATATATAGTACAATAATGTGTATCAATTAACATTGTAATCTCAATTATTTTAAAAGAGTATCCATGGAGTTTCTTGCCAGCTCTTCTCCATGAGATCAACTATTTGGAACCGTGCAACTTAGATTCTGACGTTTCATAAGTGCCAATATTTGGTTTATATGAAATAAAAAAAAAATGACTTTGACTTTGAACATAACCCATGGACTTTCACAGCGACCGGTTACACTGGGGCCGACTGTTTATTTGTGCCATCGTTGGGGGAATCACAAAGCTTAGCAGGCGGATCCTTAAGCGAAATATGACTTCTGTTCAACGGAAGGCCCTGCTGCGCATTCCTCTAATTCAAAGGCCCTTAGCCGCCTTTTACAATATCCACGAGAGGACATGAAAATTGGAATTTGGAATTTATTTATTTATTTATCACATAAATATTGGTAGGTATATATTGGCATACTGTTATTGTTTTAAAATTTACTGTGGGAGACTGGTGCCTAAACTAGGTTGAAGCCTGTATTTCAGGTCACCAGGCCTTCCACCCGAGAAGTCCATATATCATAGTCCTTTCTTAAATTGTGCCAAACGGAAATTGTATGTTGTTTTCTCTTGTTAGGGTTCTCTTGATGAATACTCTCCAATACGTTGCTATAATTTTATCAGACACCGATACTGGTTGATTTTGTCCTTTATACCCAGTTATCATATTGCACCCCATGAATGCGCACTTTCACTGCAGACAACATCTTGATATAAAAATAAACTCGCTGTTTTAATAAAATGTGTATATTATGGCTTTGATACACCCATTATTGACGATTTCTCAAAATTACTTTTCAATTTTTCATATTTTTGTTGCACATTGACACTTGACATTGAATTGATCCGAGTATAGTACACAATAATTAAAAGGGTTAAGATATAAAACGTTTTCAGATCATGTACTGAACAATTTGACTGATGATGCGTGTGTGGATTTAATTACTATCATTACACCAACAATAGCGCTGTGGTGTGAAACTCACGCACGTGGGAAGTGAATTATGTTCTTTCTATAACTTAATATGCATATTAAGGCAATGAAATTCATTGTGATTTGAAATAAGCCAAATTTATGGAACAGTCAGCAAAAAAGTAGCTGAAGTTTTTAGTTTTTAAACACGCCATTGACACAATTATGTCAAGATACTATCTGTGTGGTGTTCGAATTAAGAATATAGCATTACTCCATCTCCTGCCCTGGTTTTCGTAAAAGGAGATTAAGGGACTACAATCCAGAGGGACAGGCAGCAGCATCCCTTTTGTAGAACAGTAGCCTTATTGTGCTCACTAACCCGCCTGTTAAGCATGGTGTGTACTGGCTAATTCCCTCCACAATGATGGCGGAATTGTGGATATATATAAGAAAGAAAGAAGAAAGAAAACAAATTTATTTGACACAGACAATGTGGTACACATAAACTGAAAAAGAAAACAAAATGCAATAAAAACACAAGGAGAACATTGTTGTGTGCCCCACAGCTGGCCCCCAGACCACTAGTGGCTGGAGCTGGTTTTCAACTGGAGGGGGGGGGGGGGTTATATGGGAGAAGCCTTTATTCAGCAGTGGACATAAGAAAAGGAGGGATGAAAGTTTATGGAGTAACCGTTATTTTTAAAGTCAGATCTATGCAAATGGTTAATTGGCCTTTTGGTTGAAAATAAGGAAAGATGTGTTTGTGTGTGTGTCTAATCGCGGGCGACAGCTAGTGAGTCATATACTTGATTCTACAATTTAAAAATTCTAACGCATGTGATTTAAAAAATACACCGAATCGTCGCTCGTCGTTCGGTATAAGACCCTGCGTTTCAAACGTCCGTCTGCACAGTATAAACTACATTTTTTTAATTATATTGTTAGTTTTCATTGGTGAATGAGACGAATATAATACAGGATTTCATAAATTTGAATCTAAACGAAATAGATAGGTTCTAAGGGCCGAATACTGAAACGCCATTCAACTCAGTCTGTCAGCCGAGTTCCCTTTAGTTTGGTACAGCCCCCAAATTAAAATGGAATTCTCAAACGCTACTCAAACGTTTTAAGACCATAATCAGCTCAGCGTCTCTTACGTGCTTCTAATAGGGCAACATTATCTAGAAACAGTTTGTTCTCGATTACAATTTAATTACTTTTCAGTTTCACGCAGTATTTACGTAAATAGTAACAATTTTACATTACGTAAATGAATAGAAAAATTAAATCAATCAGTTAAGAATATATTTTAAGACTGAGCTTTACATTTTTTTTTAAGTTATAGCTGCAACATTACCTGTTCTGTCTGTTTTACTAAAAAAATAAATTAAATTGGGATCGTCAGAAACTTTACGTATAATGTAACGATTTTGTAACAGCTGGCAGTAGTTTATGTACCTATGACCAGTTTTATAAATAAGCAAATATATTTTTTATAAACAATATAAACATACATACATGATTGTGTTGATGAAAATAACGCGATGAACTAGTGAAAAGATGCCACATTAAACGTGCGCTTTTAATTTAATGGAATCGTACGACGTTGCCGACATATTTATTAGATATGTTACATTTTTGGGAAATATTTTATGAATATTTAAAGATTGATTCATCTGAGCACCGTACAACGTTGCCTTATACTTGACATTGGCGAAATTGTGAAAGATACTTACAGAAGCCATGATCTAAGAAAAGAAGAAGATTGTGTTGAATGAAAACTTGTGATAATCTTAACATTATCAAGCAAAATGCCTCTCAGGCCCTGTCTAATTACTTTTACAGTTCTTGACTTTAGTGAAGTGTTGTGTATGTATACACTTTCAATCAATGGTTAATGTTAATAAATGTAATTATTAATTTAAGCTAAATAAACTTTTACATAACTTAATGGTTGATATGTATCATTTCTTGTGACATTAAAGTACATTATTACACAGATATATATAGAACTGTAAATGTGTGAGCAGCATGTAGCCATTAATGTACATAAATTGATCACTAAAATGTCTTACTGGTGGTGGCATTGTGTCAGGTCATGGGTTCCCTACAATATGGTTGAGCTAAGCGATGCAGTTGTGTGAATGGGTATCATCTGTTGGGACTGGTCAGCTGTTAACTGCCAATGCAAATAAATTATAATAATATTATAGTATGTTCTACCTGTAATTCTTTACACATCAAACAATTTTTTCTCATTATATACTTTAACATAATTTGTATCCATCAACACTAATCTCAATTATTAGACATGAATTCGCTTTGTACTGACTCTTCTCCATAGGACTAACCAATTGGCATCATTCAACTTAAAGGTTTAATAATTGCATGTCCTATTTGAAATAAAAACTGACTTGACTATGCATTACTAATTCTTATTTATTATTATTTGTATATTGAATAAAGACTGGTGATATTGTAAACATTACAGTGATTATTGCTATTTCTAGTTTATTCTTTTTTATATAAATCCTATATTGAATAGAAATTGTGATATTGATAACATTAGGTTGACTATTGTTAATTATCGTTGAACAATACTGAGATTTCAAACTTTTATATTAAAATAAAACAATTGTTAATTAGAAAAATGTGTTTTAATTAATATTGTCCTCACAATAAAAAAACTAATTTCCTTAATGGGTCTGTTATTCAATAAGTTCCTCCTCAGTACTGTCTGAAGAACAACCTCTAGAGATGTATCCTGATTAGAAAGTGCACCATAAGTTTATAAGCTTCTTCAGCAGGAGTCCTTGTATTTAATAAAGGTGTTACTAAATAGCAGCGGCATGGATAATCACTATCACCAAAAAGCATCATGTTTTCGAAGTCGCAGCACTCTAGTTGTGCACACAAAGGTGAATCATTAAAACTTGTACTGTCATGTACAGAGGCTAGCCATCTTGGAATCACATTTTTAATGCGCAGTCTTGCTTCACACACCATTTGGACATTCAAAGAAAAGTAACCCTTTGTTATGAAAGGTTTCAGCTTGAACTCCTCCTGCAAACAATTTTTTGTTTCTATTAAGACCTTTCAGTTTTTACTTACTTTCATTATAGAACAAGTAACTTGGTTATAAGATGGAACATACCTGGTGAATTTATTTTAATATGGGTACAGTCCACAGCACCCAATACTCTTGGAAATCCAGCTATTGTGTAAAATCATGTGCAACTTCCAAGCATTCGCTAGGAGTTGGCATGTGAAGATGTACACATTTTAATTCAGCTATTTTAGCTGTAACTCTGTGCACAATTCGGTGAACAGTTGGTTGTTCCACACTAAATACATCTGGTATAAATGTTTGATAAATGCCTGTAGCATAAAACCGCAGAATTATCAGAAGCTGATTGATCTATTGACTGTAAAGCTCGATTGCGCTTAGTCAGAGGCTTGATAGCATCACAGATTACTATATTAGTAGTAGATAGCATTGCCTATCACTGAATCCAAATCCAACACAGTTTCCTTGGAGATTCGGAACCGCATTCGAAACGATATCGTTGTATTTTTCACAGGCGTTAAGCCTTTTCACGTTTCTACGACTTCTTCTGGTAGTTTCTTCATCAGAAAGTGATGATAAGGACATTTCAATTTCTATTTATAACTTATTACTGTACTTATAACTATTTAAGATAGCTCTCGACCACTCTTAAATTCGACAGGTACTCAAGTTATTTAAGACCTCGATTTGACAGCTGTCACGGCTTAAGTAACGTTTCAGTATACGAATTTTACATTGAGTGGCATTTTAAGCGCAAGTTTAATTGGATCCCAAATTTATTTAAATGATGCTCTTAATAGACGTTTGAGTATACGAAAAACTAAGATAACGGCGCGCCAAACAGTAGAGCAGTGCTTAACGAGTTGAATGTCGTTTGAGTATTCGGCCGTAAGACTTCTAAATAACGTTAAGTTCAAACGCCACGTTTCATCGTTGGTCTGTATGAACACTAGAATTGCATTGCATCAGAGTTCAAAAAGACCGGACTCTTCGAAACAATAGTCTTCTATTCGCATATTTCTCAGTCGTAAAAACCGCATCGCGTTAACCTTATTGAATAAATTAGGTTGCGTGTGGTTCCAGGCAAACTAAATCTATATATGGTGCTACAAACTTACAAAGTGAAGTTTAATTTAAAGGAACTATTTTCCCTACAGGACCCTCCCTTATTGATATTGTTATTGATTGAACTCTTTCATTACATATTTAGTAGGCTGATTTTTGAACTGACTTAACTTACACAAACATTATCACGCCATCTCATGATTTTCCGGAGAATCTTAACACCGCGATTCAGAAAACGCAACGATATGTACAACGCCCTCTGTTGACAGAGAAAGCAACAAATGTTACTTTAATGGCGTGAACAGGGACAATCAATCAAGCAGTTACAGAGATGGCATCTTTAAAAAAAACACAAGCTTGCGACTACCGTCTAATAACGATAACCAAGGCCGATAATTTTACGTGTTCTCCGAAGCACGGAGACGCTCAGTTCAAATACCACTATGCAGTCACCCATCCATAGACTGACCGCGCCGATAGTTGCCTAATCTCATAGATCGCCATATATAATGATAAAATACAATAGTTTGTACAACTTTAGGCTTCGCCAGATATGTCCGGTTGAGCAGCCATATTTTCTAGAAAATGTCTGCGAGAAGACCTACAGAAAAAATAAAGATTTGTGTCGTAGCGATGTAAGGAAAATAAGTAAATGAAGTATAAAATTATTTCATCATTTCGGCCGAATGAATTCCACTGCTGGACACATGGCTCCCCCAAAGGTCACCACAACGACCGACATGGGTGTGTTGTGTGCTCATTGGAGGGTTTTGCCATAATCGCCACGCTTGGCAGACGGATTGGCGATCGCAGTTCAGTTGTTAATATACTCGAAGGACGCTGCTGCCCATCCTCCGGCTAAACCCTTAGTCGACTTTTATTTTACGACACCCACGAGAGGAGATGGGGTGGTGGTATTCTGAGTCGGCACCACAATTACATATTTTTCTGTTAGTACCTAATTTCGAATACGAGTAAATGATTCTATTCTGTCTCATTGTTTCACTCTTTTTTTTACTTGGACAAGCGTGGCGACTTTCCCAACCACTGCAACTCCTGTAAGCCAGGATCTACAATGGCGACCACCGAAAAGAACACCGGCAATGAAGCTCGGTGTGTCCCAGAGAAATAAAATAATATATACCTATTCCACTTCTTCAATTCTATTTCAATTCTTTCACTCTGTTGAACATCTGTCACAGAAGATGCAATATCTGTGACGAATACCTCGTCATGGAAGTGGTATTCGGCCTTCCGGGCTGACATGACCCCGCCTTTTGCCTGTCACGAATTCTAGCGCATTAACCGCGACAGATTTAAATGAAGCTAAAGCGAAGCTCACAATAGCGCCCCAGTTTCAACTAATCTAAATATATTGAGTGTGACTTAAAGTTGTGCTAATACTTGTGTGCACTATGCGTTACGTAAGTCTATTTACATTTCGTTGCAACTTTCGTGACGAAAGAATTACGTCGGGATTTCACGTTACTTAAATAATATGAGATGTTTGCTTTATTGTGTGTCGAAGTTGCTTTCAGAAGTAACATGTGTTAGCGAGTTTGTAGGAAAATTGAGATGAGGTGTCATTTTTATTTATTTCCAAAGTTCATCTCATTTTATGAAAGGTTAATAATAATATACAACCCCTCTGGGCAGTCGTTATCTCACCATGGGATAAGGTAATTCTGGAGGGCAGATTAAAGCAGCTGCTTGATTTCTACCTACCTTTTAAACAAACAAAAACTGAAAAAGAAAGTATATGAAGAAGCTTACAGAACGGAGGGCAGTTTGTGGCGAGCTGAATGTGAGTGGCGACACTGCGTACCCAAATGCTCCAGAGAGTCGGTCAGGGCCTCGTCTCCGGCTTGCTTTTATTGGTTGGTTGGAGTGGAACCCCATGAGTGCCCGCAGGATTTTCAACTCTGGCTTGCCTTAGTTGGTCGATCAGAGGGGGGCCGCCAGAGCAGCTAAAGCAGATGCTCAGGGGTGGAAGTGTCTAATGGCGTAATAACGGGGAAACCCGCTCCAACTCTTCCAGACGCGCGATGGTGAAACCGGTGCCGCACGTCTCGACACCCCGAGCCGCTCAGCCGTGTTGCTCTCTGTCGCCTGTAATGGTGGCCATTTACTTTAGGCGATATAAACCCGTGGTGACCACGTAAAAAAAAAATTACTGACTCAAAACGTTCCGTGTGGTGCCTAGATCAAGATGCAGCACCACCCCATCTCCCCCTGTAGAAGTCGTAGAATGGCTGCTCTTCCACAGAACGGACGCTGCTGCCCATCCCTCAGGTTTAGACTCCCTTAGTCCTAAAAGGCGAATATTACGACATCCACGGGAGGAGATGGAGTGGTGCTATATTTTTAATCCTACATCATACGATACACCAATATATACAAACAATATTTCTTAATCAAATTCTTGTGTAAATTTTCCCATATTTCCCAATTCATTCCTTAATTAACTTTTATGACTTAGATTACAATCGACCTACTTACGCAGTATTTTTTGAACAACATAATAATTATGCATTTCCCTATCCAATGATCTCATTCATTCATGCAGCTAATGTAAATCTAGAATTAAGTATTGTAGTTGCGTCAACCGTCTCAGGTTACACGTTAAGTAATTGTTCATTGTCGTAGGTTCGATTCCCAGCCTTATCACACAATGGATTTATCTATATAGCTGTTTTAATTGGACCTTGACTTGTATTTGTCAGATTTTGATTAAAATTCAGGCTATTTTTGGAATGGTGTCGATTTAATTGCTTGATATCTCTATCATCTCTCGATGTTGCTGAAGCCTGGCAGAGCCTAGCTGTAGCCATGTTTTTTTTTTTTTTTAGTTTTGTTATTGGGCTGATCATCATTCACTTTTGCTGTACAATGTATTTTTTTTATCTAATTTATTAGGTTTCAGTACACTCTAGGTGACTATGCTAGCCTCATGGGATCATTCACAATACAATATGATGTGTGACACGCAAGTCGCAGTAGCAACACACATGGCACACATCACACTATACCAGCACTTACTCGCATATAATATAATTCTGTCTACCCTATCCTTTCCTGCCTCACCTTTAAACACCTTTTCAGGAATAACCAAATATGCTTGCATTCAGACAATGGCTGGCCTAAGCCTGTACAATGTTGTTTGCATGAAGTTTATCACTATGACTTTTTGTTTTTTTTTAAAACGTTGCCCTAGGTTTTCTCCTGTGTCGTGGGTGCGTTTATAGACATGAATTCCACATAAAATACATCCAGCACCGGAACAACTACCGGCAGATCATACAAATATTTATTTCGTGCGGGAATCGAACCCTAGAACCGGAGCGCAGCAGCAGACTGTATCAGCCACTGCACCAACCGTGCCGTTAAAGTTAAAGATTATGATTCAGTAGTTATTCATTCATTATTTCACAAAAATGTTTAATTATGTGTACACACGGCTGCATATCAAGCTTATTTTTATTTATAATTTTACTTATTTGTATAGATAATACTCTCGAACAAAACACATGCCAAGCAAAGAAAAGAGACAACACATATATTCCATTCCATCACAGGTGCGACAAAGACACCGAGTACACGTATTATCATTTTAGATAGCTATCTCTTTTACTCTCGTAGAATTTGTATATTCTTTCTTGCAGCATAGGTGTGTAGCTTTATAGCTTTATACCTACATACAGCGAGACTGAGTTTTGCGCGCCATTTATTATGGACGTAACATAGCAATGGTATATATTTTTTATTTTATTTATTCATTACATTTTGGGTATGACACGATCGCAGGTGTTAATATTTGTTCCACCGAAATCTGCTCGAGGAGGCGTATTAATTAATTATAACAAATGTGATTCTTAAAATAAATAAGGTTAATTAATATTAAAAAGAGATAGAAAATAATATTAATAAGTAATGGACTAAATTAAAATGTCAATAAAAGAAACATTATAAATTAAATGTCGCAGTAAACAGATGTCAAATTATAATAATTTAGAAATTCATTAATACTGTAATAACAATTAATAAGGAGGCTTATCAATTTATTTTTAAATACTAGCTGTGACCCGCAGTTTCACCCGCGTTTAATTTAAAAGAAATTTAGAGTACTTCGACATAGGCACTTGACATAGAATATATATATTGGATTTCAAGGGTTTTTTTTTGGGCGGAACCCCTAATTATTTTTCTAAAATAAAAGTAGCCTAAGTTATTCCTTATAACATCAGCTATCTGCCACCGAAAGTCCCGTCAAAATCGGTCCAGCCGTTTCGGAGATTACCCGGAACAAACAGACAGACAGACAGACAGACATACAGACGGACAGACAGACAGACAAAAAATTTAAAAATTGTTTTTATGTTATATGTACCGTATATAATTTCATATGCATTCAGTGAAAAGCTGTTATTTTGACATTACAAACAGACACTTCAATTTTATTTATTTGTATAGATTATGATAATATGAACTTTTATGTCATTTGGGATCTTATTGTAAATTTTAGGCGCTATACATAGCAAACTTTTCCCCATACGACTAGTTTTCGCGCTATGTAGACACAACCTATTACTATTGCGCCTATTTCGCTTCACAACATCAGATATGCGTTGAAACAGTTGAGGATTCTTGTGCACAAACAACGCTACCTCAAAGATGTACAGAGAAGGAAGTGTCAGAATGTAAATATCATTGACGTGACCTAAGGCTTCAACTATTAAGAATTAAACATATTCTTCTTTTAATTCCAGATGGTGCGCGTTTGCGCCCTGGTGGCTATGTGCGCGGTGATCGCATGCGCTGGCGCAGTCGAGAGCTCAACACGTTTTCGTAAGTAGATCCTTTTTTATTTCAAAACAACCAATTATATTACACGCACATAAATTAATATTAAATTAAATCCGAATGATTGAGGCACCATGCACATTACACCAACATTCACTAACGACGAGAAAAACAAATGTTTTAACCAACCTCCGAGCAAGCTAACATTTTCGTAATTCTATTTTATTGTTATGTCTTGAAAGCTCATCAATACTGCAATCAACCTGCATTTTGTTGTTGCGATGTTATTTTTTTTTATAACATTGCACCACACTGGGATTTCTTGTGTCCTGGGTGCGTTTACAGACATGAATTCCACATACAATACACCTAGACCCGGTACAACTACCAGCAGATCATACAAATATTTTTTCCGTGCGGGAATCGAACCCACGACTCGGAGCGCAGCAGCCGACTGTATCAGCCACTGCACCAACCGTGCCGTCTATAAAATACGTAGTATACTGCAGAGCGTTTGGCTCCAACATAACAAACTTATAGGCCAACTGAGCGCGCCACTACGATAAGCGACAAAACGATTAACTTAAGTCGACCACAACTTTGTTCGAAACTGCCCGACGTTGACACTTGGTAACCGCGCCGAGTCGCTACAACCGTCGTATTTGGAATCAAGCGATTTTCATAACAAAGTAGCCATCATCATCATCATTTCAGCCGGAAAAAAAAACACGCTTTTGTAGATAACAGAACTAAAAAGTAGAAACTTATTTTCAATAAGTTTCATCATCATCATTTCGGCCAAATGTAGTCCACTGCTGGACACAGGCCTCCCCCAAAGATCACCACAACAACCGATATGGATGTGTTGTGAGCACATTGGGGGGTTTTGCCATAATCGCCACGCTTAGCAGGCGGATTGGCGATCGCAGTTGAGTTGTTAATGTACTCGAAGGACGCTGCTGACCATCCTCCGGCTAATCCCTTAGTCGACTTTTACGACACCCATGGGAGGAAATGGGGTGGTGGCATTCTGAGCAAAATAACAATATTATCAAAAAATTGTAAAAAAGCGTGGGTGCTTGATGTCAATTGTTGTAAATATTTTTGTGAATAATTGTAAAAGTAGCGTCATCATGAAAATATCTTATAAAGACCCTCACGGTTTTCATTCATCACTCTATTGTTATTTTGAAAATTATTTTCTATTTTTTAGTTCGGTTATCTACAAAAACGCGTTTTTTTTTTGTTTTGCGCATGGCTGAATGTCCGTGTTGCCTGTCCATACGTCGTACGTATGCCACATAATCGCTAATCCTGAGGATCCTGGCAAGGATAATGGGATAAGCTATTTAAATTATTGCATTGTCATCGGTCCTTGATAAGTGTGCGAAGTTTCAAATCAATCCGATGTTTTGAAGGGGATGAAAATCGAGTTCATAAATTCCGTTACATAGATACATATCAAGCTAATAAAATCGTGTTAAATAAAAAAGCGCCCACTGCTAGACATAGCCCTCTTCCAAAGATCGCCACAACCACTGGTCTATACTTTATTTTTATTTTTTATTGATGCCCAGTGGAAATTCTTCATGAACTTCCTTCACCCCGGGGAAGGGCGAAGGGGTATGCCGGACTCCTACCGGCTAAAACCACTGGAGCGGTCATCTTCGGCACCTAAGGGAGGCTCCAGGTCCTCGTATGATCACACTAGAGCCGCCCACTGGTGCCACGCCTATAGGCACATCCCGGAGAGGGTGACTGTAAAGCGGTCATCCCCCCGGCGGGATTGTAAAGGATCCCCCAAAGCGTCCTACGGCAGCGCGTGACCACATGCGTGCTACCGTCTTCTCTTGGGTCGCTCGGTGTGGGCACGCAGATTCCCCAATCTACGCACCCGCGAACCCAGAGGTACCCCGCCTTATAGTAACGGCAGGGGTTTCAGGCGTATGGGATTAGGGGCCAGGGCGGTTGTTACCCCGCCGTCTCCTCCTTCTTCGAGCGGGATCGGCCCTCTCCCGATCCCGCTCTGCGGTCTCCTTCTGGAGCATGACGCTCTCACAGAAGGGGATCACTGCATTCCAGTTTTCATGCTCTGCCAAACCACTGGCCTATACTAGTCGCAGAATTTTGAATGAAAAATGACGGCTTGATGACTAACTTAAATAGTTGCACGGTTTCATGTAGAAGCAAGTAACTACACGGACACTCCTGTCAAATATTTAAAAATAGTACGACATTAGCATCTCCTTAGTAACACCCAGTTAAATCTTATGGTACACTTCCTAACTTATTAAGATACATATTACACACACTGTCATTTACATGTACGAGTTTGCTTTGATACCACATGCTTTATGCACTGAAATGCATGTATAATTGCCACACTGTTGCTGATCGCAGACTTTTGAATGACAAATGATAGCTGGCGACTGGAAGTTATACTTAATAAGAACTTAAATAGTTGCACGGTTCCATGTAGAAGCAAGTAACTACACGGACACTCCTTTTTTATTTTTTTTATTGGTGCCCAGTGGAAATTCATCATGAACTTCCTTCGCCCCGGGGAAGGACGAAGGGGTATGCCGGACTCCTACCGGCTAAAACCACTGGAGCGGTCATCTTCGGCACCTAAGGGAGGCTCCAGGTCCTCGTATGATCACACTAGAGCCACCCACTGGTGCCACGCCTATTGGCACATCTCGGAGAGGGTGACTGTAAAGCGATCACCCCCCCAGGGGGATTGTAAAGGATCCCCCAGTGCGTCCCACGGCAGCGCGTGACCACATGCGTGCTACCGTCTTCTCTTGGGTCGCTTGGTGTGGGCACGCAGATTCCCCAATCTACGCACCCGCGAACCCAGAGGTCCCCCACCTTATAGCAACGGCAGGGGTTTTCAGGCGTATCGGAATTAGGCGTCAGGGCGGTTGTTACCCCGGCGCCGTCTCCTTCTTCTTCGAGCGGGATCGGCCCTCTCCCGACACGGACACTCCTGTCAAATATTTTAAAATAGTACGACATTCGCATCTCCTAAGCAACACCCAGTTAAATGTTATGGTACACTTCCGAACTTTATCATATCAGCCATAGGACGTCCACTGCTGAACAAAGGTCTCCCCCTTAGATTTTCACAACGAACGGTAACATACCGCCCTCATCCAACGACTCCCAGCGACCTTCACCAGGTGGTCTATCCACCTCGTTGGAAGTCGTCCCAGCTGTGTTTTCCGGTGCGCGATCTCCATTCGAGAAGCTTTGTGCTCCAACGGCCATCAGTTCTACGAGCAATGTGCCCTGCCCGTTGCCACTTCAGCTTACTAATCCTTTCAGCTATGTCGACAACTTTAGTTCTTCTACGGATCTCCTCATTTCTGATTCGATCTCGTAGAGAAATACTAAGCATAGCTCTCTCCATAGCTCGCTGAGTGATTTGAGCTTTATTATGAGGCCCATTGTGGGTGACCACGTCTCTGTTCCATATGACATCACTGGTAACACACACTGGTAAAAGACTTCCGAGCTTATTAAGATACATATAACACAAGCTGTGATTTACATACACACGTTTGCTTTCAAACCACATGGCATGATTGCCACACAGTTGCTCGTGTCGTGCCGGCTAAGAATGGAACCAACCCACCTCTTTCCGTGGGTGTCGTAAACGGCAACTATGGGATTAGCTGGAGGCTGGGCAGCAGCGTCCTTCGAGTACATTTACAACTCAACTGCGATCGCCAACCCGCTTGCTAAGCGTGGAGATTATGGCCAACCCCCCAATGAGCACACAACACACCCAAACTGTTCGTTGTGATATTTGGGGCAAGCCTGTGTCCAGCAGTGGACTTTATTCGGCTGAAACGATGATCATGACACGGTTGCTAGTCGCAGTGTAAATACTTAGTTAGAACTTAAATAGTTGCATGGAAAAGAGCGTATGTAACTCAACGGACATTACTTATGATATATAAAAAAAATGCATGTTCGCACCTCCTTAGCAACACCTTAAAATGAATATTACGTACACACATATTACACACACCGTTATTATCATACACGCGTTTGTTTTCGCATGTTCTGGTTTATTGTTAGCAACAATGTCGTTTGAACTTACTTCATGCACTGATATGCATTCCTGGTTGCCACACAATTGCCAGATGCAAAATGACAGCTGCTGACTTGAAACTTTTTAGTAACTAGAGTTCATATTAAGATCCCAGTTCTCCAATTCTTCATCAGAAATTCCATCATTATCAAAGTTAATGATCATCATTTCGGCCGAATGAAGTCCACTGCTGGACACAGGCTTCCCCCAAAGATCACCACAACGACCGATATGGGTCTATTGTGTGCTCATTTGCGGGTTGCCATAATCGCCACGCTAGACAGGTGGGCTGGCGATTGCAGTTGTTAATGTACTCAAAGGACGCTGCTGCCCGTCCTCCGGCTAATGCTATAGTCGCCTTTTCCGACAACCACGGAGTGAGATGGGTTGGTGCTGTTCGTAGCCGGCACCATACTCTTACTTATTTCAATCACAATTATACTCTTCACATCTGCCTACCACTATAATGCACGCATCAAACACAAACACGCTTCACACAATAGGTAAACAGTTTCAGACTTTTGGGCTTGTTATGTAACTCACAATGACGTGAATTGTTCGACGATTGTGCGATCACAAAAACTACCGATATTGTCAAAGTTGTTTCAATGCTTCTTTTGTTAGAAGTGATAGCTTAATTGGCTGTAGCAAAAATATATTAGAAAGAAGAATTAATGTTTGCATAAAGTATTAATTTATGCTCATGATAGAACATATCGATAAAACAGGTTTCTCGATTTGCTAAAGCTATAATCGATTTATTTTGATTCGCCGCTAAACGCCACGCTTTTGCAAAATTAAAAAAAGAAAACGTGATTACATACATACATACAACATTAAATTGAGATTGATTTTATGCATCGTTTATTTTGTTAATAATTGCATCTGTACGCAAAAGTCCATGTGATACATACTTTGAAATCCATTGATGAATGACCCACTACTTTTTTGGATTTTTTATAAACAAATAAAGCAATGCATACTAAAGTAAGACTTACATGGGTAGATTACGTACAGGGGTCATTATAAAGAAAAAGCCAGATGCTCCTCAAAAATAATTATGTAAATTATTGTAAATATTTCATTCTTTTCTGTACACATTTCTGCAATTCGAATGATTTTTTGTAAATTTTATGCGCTGTAATATAATGTATATATAATATAACAAAATGCATGTTAGAATTTAAATTATTTTATAAGATATATTGTACAAAATGTAAAAAATGTATTTATATTTAAAAATCTTTTCTTATTTATAAAATAATTTTAATATGTTTTACAGAAATAAGAAAACGCAAAATTGGTACGTACACACACAGTTACAACCTACTTATGTGCAACCATATTTTGGGTACAGCATTGATTTATCGATGGGTACAAATTATTTGACTGGATACTTTGAGCGGTAGACTTAATTCAAACATAACTTCATGCCTGTATTTATCGAAAGGGTCAAGCACAAGTGCACTGCTGAGTAACTTCATCGGACATAATTCCAAATTCCGAACAGCTTCTTAGAATTTCCTGATGATGCAAAGATAACAGTTTGCTTGACCTAGGATGACCTAACCCAGGAGACTCTAATATTGTCATTTCCAAATGACGCTCAGCAGTCTATTAAAAGAAACAAAAAAGATGTTTATAAGTTACTCTTTGTTAAATGTCTGAAATGATGTTTCAATTTCACACATTTGATCTAAAACACGCAAATTAGTTCTAAATGCCGATTGCTATTACCAAATTGGATATAGAATTAAAACCTCCGAATGAATTTCAAGTTCACATGGAAGTATCCATACCAGTCGATCATTTGTATCAGTAACCATCGCTTAAATCAATGTGCCAAACCCCAAACGTACCACATAACAATGAATCACACTTAACTTTTAAAACCACCAATTCACCTTTCGTGTGCCGCTTTCTAAATTTAAACAAATCTTGTTGGTACCCTGCCTACCCTGGTTTCTTACTTTCCTTCCTCGCCTAGTTCGAATTCCTGTTCCAATAGATATTCTTTAAATTTGCTGACAACACTCAAATAACTTCGCTTTGCTCCAATCCATTCGCTTAAAGTAAAGCGATTAGTTTATTTATTTCTTAAATGTTCGAATTTTACTTTTGTTTCATCCATTGCGCTTAGTCCAGTTCATTCTTAGTTGGCCAATTTTTACAAGCGAGAGCATCACTTCAAGCTTCAAGTGCAGCTGCACTGACTCCACGCTTCTAGAACTATCTTCTAATTACTTCTTGATTCTATTACTATCTCCTTATAATTCTTGACATTTCTGAACACTTGATAATACATAGCTTGGCCCGCGGCTGCACTCGCGTGGCACCTCTTTCTGATTATTTTTTTATGTATTGGTTTTAATTGCAGGCCTTGATTGACGTTGTATCCAAAAAAAAAAAAATTTTGTATTACAGTAGTCATAATTACGTTGAGATGATGATGATTCTAAATCTAGAACATGCTCAAATCAATTTTTGTATTGACCATATTGGTTTTCGAAATCAATATTTTCTGTAGGGTGCATTTAGGATCCGCACCGCAAACCAAAATAAAGGGATTACATATGGCATCCTTAAGGATGATATCTCAGAATTGAATTCGTCTATTAACGAATTCGTCCAAAGTTTTTTTTGTTAATCGATCAGTTTTGTTTACCCTGACGATCACGCCTCCTTATATTGCTACTATGTACGATTATGATATAATAATCTTAGTAACATGCTTTAGTCTGAAACATGAATATTTTGAATGACAAACGGTAAAACCAAGTTTTTTTGATAGACGTTATAGCTAACGCGATCAAATTAAAATTGTTTACGCAATTCATAATATTTCCACGGTATATAACTCTGTTATTATTCAAAATATTTCGTTAGCAATTAATTCTTCATACTTTCGATCTTCACTTTCTAGACAATTTTGTATGCATTTTTTGTTAATTTTAATGACAGTTCTTTGATAGGTGAATAAAATAATAGTTTCTAGTTTTCGGTGAATTTTAAATTATTATTTCAATCCGTTTCGTCAATTGAGTATGCAAAGATTGTTGCCGGTCTAATCTAGGACTTAATTTTTTTTCTTACATGTATTTTAAAAGTTTGTATGCGAATGCATAGAATCTGAATTTTAGTCCAAATTTATTACCTGAAGATTAATTAATAATTTGTGTTTGTAAATATATTTTTAACATTTATACTAACGAATTTCCGTTTCTTTAGATTATCATTTCTTATATTTTAAGATCTATTTTATAACTTGCATGTGTTTTTCTTTTACTATGTACTAACAAAGGTAGAAAAATATAATAATTAAATGTAGTGAAGCAAGGTAGCATAAAACTATTACAATGGAATAATGTAGATCTTTTATCAGCAAATTGTTCAGAGTAGTACACACACTGTATTGTCTGTTACATCTATTATCTAACCTTCTACATTATCTCCTTGTTCTATGCCTTGGGTAATAGATATAACTTACTGTATAAACAGGTGCTTAGTAAACTTTAACCTATTGCCCAATTTTATTTTCAGTGATTCTAGCTCTTTTTAGCCTTTTCTAATGTCATCTTATTCAAGCGAGTCCAATTAATTAATTGGTCTCGCTTAAAGCCAATTGGCTTTAATAGGTCCTTGCTCATTTTCAAAGCAAATATAATGTTAGTACATTGAGTGTACGTCTAATTTACTCTACATTTAATTATAACCTTATAACCAACTTTTGCATAACTTTAAAGAAACGGTCAAGATGTGCTTCATCAGATTTCTGTCATATTCGATCATTGTCTATCGATTTTTGCACAATAAATGTTTGCAGCTTTGCATTTTATTTGAACAAACAATTAGTTTACTAATATGTAAAATTCTAAATCCATATTATTAATTTCTTCTGCTTTTGTAGTTAATTTCTCTTAGAGAGTAGTTTTTAGTAATTTTGTTTTATAATATTGTATTTTGCATTTCCTTTGCTCTGTCCAATTTTTTTCTTATAATTTGTAATTTAATAGTGTGTAGTGCTTTAATTTAACTATATTTAGTACATACTAATTGTAATTTATCTCTAGTTACTAATTTGATTGTTTTATTATTTTAGCGACTAATACCTTAGTGTATTACCTACTTTTTTCAGCTACACTTTCCAATTTTTATTTAGATATCTTTGTAGTTTGTTAATTTATGAATATGTGAACACAGCTATAATTTCTTCTTCTTTTCTAGTTTATTTCTATTAGAGAGTAGTTTTTAGTAATTTTTCTTTATACCTTTTGTACTTCTATAGTTTTAGCCTGCATTATCATCCTTTGCTCTGTCCGTTCTTTTTTCTAATAATTTGTAATTTAATAATTATGCGTTGACTCAACTGTATTTAGTATATACTAATTGTAATTTATCTTTGTTACTGATTTCGTGGTTATGTAATTTTAGTGACTAATACCTTAGTGTAAGTACTTTTTTCAGCTACTCTCCACAAATGTTTCATTGGTGTTCTTTGTAGTTTATTAATATAAAGCCTTCTTTTTAGCTACTAATACTTAAAATTTGTGAGTCTTTTGTAAAGGTCTATTTACATTTTCATCAGTACAGGTACATTGTATATTTCTTTCTCAGAATTGAGTACGATTATGTCTCCTAATTTTACCTCAGTGACCAAAACATGTAAAGGCCTTTCAGTACTAGCTAATTCCTTATTTGTATATTTCTTCATCTGTAGCTTCAAATTCCTAACATCGATTTTAACCATTTCAAGAACTGTCAATTACTAGCATCTAATCTTCAAAAGCATCTGATAAGTAGTGAGTAGACTCTGGTTGGTGGGGGATAACCAACATCTGGTTGCTGATGAAGACGATGGTTTCCAGCGGAGCAGCAGCCGGAGAAGCAGATGGAGGTGGATGACATGGTGAATAACCTCTTGCAGTGGATTCAAGGGTTGTACCAACAGAAGAATAGGAAAGGTGCCGATTTTAGTTTAAGATAGCCTTAATTGATGATTTTATAAACAAAAGTAAGATTATAGTATTATATGTATTTGGATAACGATATTAGAATTCTTATATATTCTATTAGAAACTGTTGTTAATATAGGACTACGTAGTTTTAATTTTGCTAATTATTGAGCATTTTTGGACGAAACCAATATATATATATATATATGTGATTGTGACGACATAGGTAGTAAGGTACGCACATATAGGCTCAGGGATTTCAGCACTAGATTTTTCCATAAATCACACCTTCAAGCGATCACTGGCACAAGCACTGGGGTATTTTTGGAAAAATAAATAAACATACATGATCTTTACTCATTTTCTCTTTATGCATTTTCAGCTCGCCAGTACTTTGGAGGAAAACCAGAGAAACCGAGGCCCTTTGAACCATCAAACACTTACCTACCACCGGTAACTGGATACCCGGCTTCAGGCACTCGCCCGTCACCGACATACAGCGAAGGCCCATCACCTTCCAGCCCACCGTACAAGCCCAATCAACCATATCAACCAAGTGAATCACCGTACCAACCAAATTCTCCTTATAAACCTCAACAACCTTTCCAACCAAGCTACACACCCAGCCAGCCAACACAACCCTCATACCAGCCATCACAGCCGTCCTATCAACCATCAAAACCTTCCTATCAGCCAAGCCCATCGACTTCTAGCTACCAACCAAGTCAGCCTTCATCACCTACCTACCAGCCTTCTCAACCATCCCAAGATTATCCTTCTTCAATTAGTTACCAGCCTTCTTCTCCGAGCTACCAGCCTTCTTCTCCAAGCTACCAGCTTTCTCAATCTGGATACTCATCTCCAAATTCTCAATCTAGTCAGCCCGATCAAACCACCCAAGTGATATACGTTTCATCAGAATCCAGCAGTTCTAGTTCTAGCTTCAGCAGTTCCGAGACTTCTTCATCTAGTGTCGACTCTCCACAGACACAAATTCCTACTGAAGATGATGACCGTCATCCTCCTCATATACACGAGATCACAGTCAACTGCGGTAAAGAAATGATGACAATTAATATTGAGTTCAACAAACCATACAATGGACTCATTTATTCTCAAGATCACTACAGTGACCCAAACTGTATTTACGTCAAAGAAAACTCAAACAAGGCCGAATTTTCTTTCACAGTTAGCTTAAACACTTGCGGAACTAGGTTCTATAGCGACTTCCAGAACGAAGGCCAAGCATACTTAGAGAACGTTCTTGTACTTCAAAATGAAATTGGTATCCAAGAGGTTTGGGATCACATCAGGAGAGTCAGATGTCTGTGGGAAGGAAATTTGAAGAGGCAGCTGGTTCATTCTCTTAGTGTGGGTATGCTGAATCAGATCACTAGCAACTTCAGTGGTGACACTGCTATGGCTAGGTTAGACATCCAAACTGGCAGAGGTCCTTTCGCCCCCGAAGCGAACGGCTTAGTCAAGATCGGAGAAACCATGACTTTGGTTGTGTCAGTAACAGGAGATGCTGGCTTTGACATACTCGTTAGAGAATGTGTAGCTAGAGACTCAGAAAACCGCAATGTTGTGCCTTTGACTGACAGCAATGGCTGCGTCCTGAAGCAGAAGGTCTTTGGCGCATTCCAGAAGACCAAGGAAACAGGAAACACTGGAGCGTCAGTTCTAGCGTACGCATTTTTCAACGCTTTCAAGTTCCCAGATGAAATGGATCTGATAATACAATGTGAGGTGGAACTGTGTAAGACTGACTGCGATGTTTGTCCTAATCCTGGAAGTATCGAGCCTAGGAGAAAGAGACGAGATGTCATCCATATTGGAAACAGAACTGAAGAACCTACTACAATTATTGGTAAAGGATTAAGGGTTGTTCTCGCTGAAGATCTCCCGCAAGCAACAGGCTTCTGTGTATCTCCTCCAGCAGCATTATGGGGTAGTATGCTAGTTTTCTTTGGGTCTTTGATGAGCAGTATCTTAGTTTCATACTGTTGGCAGAAGTCTCGCGGATCCGTTAAATTTTCGTAAGGCGTACGAATCTTTTGTTATTTTCTATCTTTCTTTTATTTACAGAGATAGCGAAACGAACCTTTTGCTAAAATCTCGCCTCATGATTCTGGTTTAGAATACCATTAAGCTGATAAGTATTTATATTTACGGAATGTTGTAAAGAACATGAGTTTAATCCTGTTAAACTTTATTTTATGGTAAAAAGAAATATATATACAGAGTGAAGTGTAGTGTACAGAAATACTTTAAATAGTTTTCCGCAGATCCAAATTCATAAAATGAGGGCTGTTCCAGATTTGTTACTTTTAAGTATGTCAACATAAATTGCTACTTTGGAATTCATATTCAAAGAAAGACTAAAATATTTAAATATAAACTTGCAGAATGAAATGACAGTAGGAAAATGAATACACTATCTCACAAACAGTAAGTCTGCCATGGGAAAATCTCCAGTATTCCGTACGTTTGATCGGCGCGTGAGATACCACCTCTTGCGTTATTCAAGTTTTTATAAACATATTTTTTTGCTGTCGTTGTTTTCCATACGTAAAATTGCATTGAAATAGTTCATATTCATCGCTATAACATTTGCTTAAGATTTCTAAAATTTGCATTTGGGTCTTACATAGTAATAATGATTAAAGATAAATATCGATGCATATGCGGCATTGTCCCCCAGACAACTCTTGCACTTTGAGCGACCTATGCTATGCTATAGTAGTAACGCCCTAGGGGTGGCAAAATTCTGGGAAAATGAAAAGTAAATGTGACGACATACCTTCAACACGACGAAGAAAAAATAAGATCAAAATCGATTAATTGGTTACAACAAATTTTAATCTCACGATTCTCATATGATTAAGTCCATTGAACTAGCTAGCTTTAATTTACTAGAATCAGTTGGAATTTTTTTAAACTTAATTCCTGATTTATATCTCTTTGGCAGTTCACATTAATAGTAATAGGCGTTTATATTTATTGTTTGAAAATATCACGTAACATTTATTGTGTGACTTGTAAACAATAAATAATAATTTATTAAAAATATTTTTAAATGTTTAAAATGTATAATAAAACTTAATAGTATTAGTAAAACACTGCCAATAAAATGCAATGTATTTATGTAAAAAATCTTACCAATAGATTAGATTTTAAGTTTACCTCTTACAATTTTCTCATTAGGGCCTGTATGACTGGTAAATTATAGGAGGTGATTTTTACCTGCCAAGCAATTTTACTATGGCAATACCATCTCAGATCATTTTTTGCAGTGCTCTATGGGGATGACTTAATAAGTGAATGATTCTGTGACTACTTAGATAAATATTTCGAATTTAATTATGTCCATGTTCGAAATGGATGTGACAGTTTTACAGTTATATCAATTTAAAAACTGTTACAACGTGACAGTTTGCTCATTACTTGTGTGAAATGACAAGTTGAAATTAAGCTGACTTGTTCTCGTTTATATTTTTTAAGCTAATATCTCAATTGTATTGGTACACTGCTTAGACCGTCCACTGCTAAGGCGTAAAATATACGCGATAGAATCCGTTTAAAAGTGTTTTATTATAACATTACTCAGTTCTTTGACATCTTGTATACAAAAAGGAGTGTTAAATGGCGATACGAGCCAGGATATAATAATGCCTAATTATTATCAAATTTTGACTCTTTAGCAATTATTTTTGTTTATACAAAGATACAAATAGAAAGAAAGTATTTTTAGACTAATCATAAGGTATTGAAGATCTGTAATTTTGTAAAATTATTATTTCGTAAAGCTATTATTTTTATATGTAAATATTAGACTTAAGTTTTTGTAAGTAATAAATATCCTTGTAAAATAATTGTTTATTTTTGTTCGCCCATAAATTGCAACCTTGTTACGTTTTACTATTTTTTATATTAAATAATATTATTTGAATTGCCAACCCTACCAAGATGGCGTGATAATCGAATAATGGGGTGCGAGCACAGAGCAATATAATACATTTGGAGGTACGAGTCAGTGTGGTGAGATGGTGGGTCAGTTGCATAGACTATACACTAATACTGACAGTCAGTTGTTACTGTTCGTTCAGGCAGTTCCTGTTAAGCATTTCATTCGAACAGAAGTGTATAGTCTATGGAACAGACTCACTGAGAACTTAGACCGAGTTTGATATTATAGTGCTCATCCTTTAAATATTAAATTTAATTAAATTACGAGTTTATTTTCGTAATATTATTATCTTCCCGCATCAGAATGGAACGGGCAGTATCTTTTCATATCTATACGTACCTATAAAGGTGAAAACTGTCCATTGTTTTTTATTTTTAAAAGCACTCTTATGCCGTAAATTCGTCTAATTATTAGAAGTTCTGTCTAGCAAGGGCTGGCTCGAGCATTAGCCCTGAGTCATTCGTAGGAATACCTCATGGTACCTATCAACTGGCGTTACATGCGTTTGCTGATAAAGAACATGTCAGAGAATGGAGGCAAGCGAGAGGCCTACACCACTCCAAGACATTCTGCAGACTAAACGGATTTAAGAGACTATTAAATCGCTCTGGGACGACGTAGGGCAAAACATCTAGGAATGGCTTATCCATTGCCTGATGATTTTGCACGGCTCCAGGCAGGTATGATTGCGAAGTACCTACAGGGACTTCTGGATTTGCCAGCGGAGGAGTAGTGCAGGGCTTTGGGCAGCACAATGGACCCAATAGGGTCGAAGTGCGTTCGGCTGATGCTGAGCCCTTGCGAGCCAACAATAGAATAGAATAGAAGTTCTGTCTGAATATCGGCTTAAGCTTTACCCCAAAACTACGCTATGCAGTGACATCTGTTAGATAACAGGGTAACATATTATAGGCTTGACTTTTTACGCTATTGGTTTTACGGGATAAGCACTAGAGCATTACCTATGTCTATTTAGTAATACATCACAACTTTATCAAGACGAATCTGTAAAAAAATGATTGATAAACCTGTAGACCTGTTTGCCGTGTGGCGCCGGCTCAGAATACTACCACCCTATCTCCTCCCATGGGTGTCGTAAAAGTCGACTAAGGGATTAGCCAAAGGACGGGCAGCAGCGTCCTTCGAGAACATCTTCAACAACTCAACTGCGATCGCCAACCCGTCTGCCAAGCGTGGCGATTATGGCAAAACCCCCCAATGAGCCCAATGCCCATATCGGTCGTTGTGGTGATCTTTGGGGGAGGCCTGCGTCCAGCAGTGGACTTCATGCGGCCGCAATGATGGGACCTGTAGAGCTATACCAAACGCGTGAAAACTTTCCGTGTTGCGAACTTGTCTAGAGATATGCGTATTAAAAACCTACCAATAATAAAAAATATTGAAAGACAAAAACTTATAGTTTTACACGTTGATTATAATCAAACTTTTTATAATTATAAAAGTAATATTTTCGTAAGCCTTAATCATAACTGGTAGATTTTTAATAAGTACTGATCTTTGATGACACGTTATCGGCACGGAAAGTTGATAGAACTTCAAAAATTTAGCGATTTTACAGATTCATTTTGTTATCACAAAGTGGTGATGTATGCCGAAATATACAGGTAATGCTCTACTGCTTATCCTGTATAACCTATAGCATACAAAATCAAGCCGATCACTGAGGTGGTTATTTACTCCTAGTCATTCCAGGAGACTTTTTTTATTGATGTCCAGTGGAAATTCTACATGGAACTTCCTTCACCCTGGGGAAGGGCTAAGGGGTATGCCGGACTCCTACAGGCTAAAACCACTGGAGTGGTCATCTTCGGCACCGAAGGGGGGCTCCAGGTGCTCGAAAGATCACACTAGAGCCGCTCATTGGTGCCACGCCTTTAGGCACATCACGAAGGGGATGACAGTAAAGCGATCACCCCCTCTAGCGGAGGGAAGGCGACTGTGAAAAGGTCGCCCCCCCCAGACACTTAGACACTTCTCGGGGAGGATTGTAAAGGATCCCCCCCAAGCCTCGCTTTGCTGCGCACACGGCGGCACGTGACCACGTGCGCGCCACCGTCTTCCCGGGGGTCGCTCGGTATTCCAGGAGCCTGCCATTCAGCACACGTTCCATAGTCTTGCAGAGTATGGACGTTATTGAGATGGGACTGTAGTTGACAGCTGTGCTGTCTTATTTGGGTACAAGCTGTATGTTAGCTAGCTTTCAAGCTTTCGGCACTAGACCGTACAGAGTCATACATATAGAGTCGAAATATGCATATCGAGACTGAACAACTCAGTGGAACATGCTTTAAGCACTATGGCTGGAATCTCATCGGGGCTTTGTTCATGTCCAGATGACATAGCGTTTCACGAACGTCCATCTGTCGGATGAGAATGTCTGATATTAGCCAAGTATCCGCTTCGAGGAGTGCCAGGTGTCACCCCAACAGTATCCAGTGCGAAGATTCCGCAAAAACAGAGGCAAGAAAGTTAAGATTTTTATCAGTGGTGTGGGCCAGCGACTTATCGGTTCTCAGTAGTGGAAATAGAAGTTCGATTCAGCTGACTTTGCAAGTGACCAAAATGCTTTACTACCCGATGGGTACAAAGCCAGTTTGTTCCGAATTTAGCTGATGTGGTCAAATTGAGCCTTGCGAAACGCCTTCTTGTAAGACTTGGCAGCACCGTTGAAGGCTCTCTTCTTCTAAATTTAAGTACTTTGCTCTGGGGTTTCGAGCATCAACCCATGCTAGGTAAGCCACATGCTTTTGC
The DNA here is from genome assembly GCA_947459985.1 of Diloba caeruleocephala. NCBI lineage: Eukaryota > Metazoa > Arthropoda > Insecta > Lepidoptera > Noctuidae > Diloba > Diloba caeruleocephala. The sequence continues at coordinate 3,001,658 of OX381627.1, read as the reverse complement.
GCTTCAGCGCGTCCACACTTGGCCCCAAACCATGTTCCAGCTTGGGCTGATATTGCAACGTCTGAGAATAGAATGTAGTATTTCATCCTTTGACACAACACATCCATCACGGCCTCCGTGCAAGCTGAAGGATCATCAGAAGAGAAGTAAGTAGCTGCTAAGGATTAGCTGCGAAATAAAATCGCATCTCGTTCCAATCTGCTGACTTGCACGACCGTACCCGTTGGGTCCGTCTGGGCTGGGATCGGGCGGAGAGTAGACGGATACAGATCTCATCAAACAATCGTCGGAGTTAACTTCTTTTTATTGGTCCCTTCCCCGGTCACTGGAAGCCTAGGGGAAGGGCGAAGGGGCAAGCTGATCTCTTTTTTTTTATTGATCCGTTGGATTTACCGCCCCGGGAAATTCTTACCGGCTAAAACCAGCGAGTGAGGAGTGGTCATCTTCGGCACCAAAGGGAGGCGCCAGGAACTGGAATAATCTCCATCTAGAGCCGCCCATTGGTGCCACACCCTTAGGCACGTCTTGGAGGAGATGAGTGTAAAGCGGTCACCTCATCTAGCGGAGGGAAGGTGACTGTAAAGAGGCCACCTGCCCAGGCACTTCTCGGGGGGATTGTAAAGGATTCCCCGAAGCCTCGCTGTGCGTGCTCACGCGCACACTTCCTGGGGTCGCTTTATTTATTTATTAGCACACAGAAAGTGCGTTGCCTACCCCTCCCAGAGATAATTGATATTTTCTAGTTTCTGCCTACCCGCGTGGAAACAAGTCGTAGTGTTATGGATAATAAACAAAACAAACACAGAACAATTAAGGTCAATCCAATAATACATAGGCTCTGTTATAATCTATGAATGTATGAATGAAACAGTGTAACAACCGCTTATCTCTCAAAGTTGTAGGTCTACTGAGGTGAATTGTTTATATTTACTAACTAGCTGTGTCCCGCGGTTTCACCCGCCATTCGATTTAAAAGAAATCGGATTATTTAGAAATAATTATATATATATATATATATATATATATATATATATGCATAACTATAAAATATTGGAATTCATGGGATTTTTTAGCGAAACCTCTCTAAAATAAAAGTTGCCTAAGTTACTCCTTATAACATCAGTTATCCGCCAGTGAAAGTCCCGTTAAAATTGGTCCAGCCGTTTCGGAGATTAGCCAGAAGAAACAGACAGACAGACAGACAAAAACTTGTTCATCATCATCATTTCGGCCGAATGAAGTCCACTGCTGGACACAGGCTTCCCCCAAATATCACCAGAACGACCAATATGGGTGTGTTATGTGCTCATTGGGGGGATTTGCCATAATCGCCACGATTGGCAGGCGGGTTGGCGATCGCAGTTGAGTTGTTAATGTAATCGAAGGACGCTGCTGCCCATCAGACACTTCAATTTTTTTTTTATTTGTATAGATAGTGCGTCTTAAATCTAATTATTAAAATTTGCAACAACGACTTTATGATTGTAAGCGTTACGAAAGAAAATCATATTCATATTATTATTTTAAGGCTCTTATTAAAGAAAAATAATCACAACTTAAGTATAACTCGAGTCTGACTGTGTTAATCAAATATAAACCCTACGCAATAGGTCCAGCATTTATATTCAACTGATTGATTGTGTTAGCAGTTGATGCAATATCGACTCAAGTTTTACTTGGTATATGGAACAGAGACGTGGTCGCTCACAATGGTTTATATAATAAATTACCCGCAAATGTGACCCCCATATTCAAAATTTCTTAATTTACGTTACACGTTCGTATTTGGGTTGCAGAAATCTATATGTGTACCAAATTTCAACTTATCGGTCCAGCAGATTCGGAGACAAGTGACAGACGGACAGACAGACAGATAGAGAGACACACAAATGATCCTATAAGGGTTCCACCATTTTTTCCTGGGCGTTTGGAACCCTAAAAATGCGAACTATTTAGTAGAATCGTGTATTTAGTAAACTAGCTGGGACCCGCGGTTTCACCCGCGTTTAATTTAAAAGAAATTTAGAGTACTTCGACATACGACACTTGACACAGAATATATTGGATTTTGCAGTTGTTCCGTTTTGTAATTCCACCGTCTTCGCTCTCTTTCCTTCCCACTCCCCACCTCCCCGCGCATACCTAAGGCGCGGTACAGCGGTATTGGTCAGGCTATAACAGACACTTTTACACGTCACATTCAAACAACGGAGAGCGTTTCGCTACATGACAACCTCTGAGAAGAAATGCCGAAAGAAAATCAGGGTGACGTATTTTGTCATTATTCGTTTTAAAAATGTCTTTTACAAATCTGTTCTGTACAAAGTATGTAAATCAGTTATCTATAAATTAATAAAAGACAAATATGGGAGGTTGCCGTGTGGGGCCGGCTCAGAATGCCACCACCCCATCTCCTCCCGTGGGTGTCGTAAAGTCGACTAAGGGATTAGCTGGAGGACGGGCAGCAGCGTCCTTCGAGTACATTAACAACTCAACTGCGATCGCCAACCCGCCTGCCAAGCGTGGTGATTATGGCAAAACCCCCCAATGAGCCAACAACACATCCATATCGGTGATTGTGGTGATCTTTGGGGGAGGCCTGTGTCTAGCAGTGGACTTCATTTGGCCGAAGTGATAATGGGAGCTACACAATGCAAATAGATAGTACTTCAGATGTATTTGGTTTCCAGGGGAGCCACATGTGCAAAAAATAACTCACTATAGCCTGACCAACGCCGGGGAGGTGGGCAGTGGGAAGGAAAGAGACAAAATGACCAAACGGAGCGGCTGCTTGGCCTTGCTGCTCCCATACCTGAGGCTATAGCCTGACCAATACCGCTGTACCGCGCCAACTCACTTCTGAATCCGCAGTAAAAAGTAGTAAAAACTATACGAAATTAGAAATGTCACAGCGGATTTCGCGGTGAGTTTGCTAGTGAGTTCTTACAGAATAGCGACCCTGGTGAAGAAACTGACAACTCATTCGCCTGGTCGTAAGTGTCACGTCTGTCTATAACAACTTTTGTCTATCAGTCAGTTGTACACTGCGCTCATCTCTTCGAGATACCAGTTATAGTCTCTAATTAATCTAATATCTTATGTATATATAGTATTTGTCTGTGTCCGGATTATGAATATTGCACCACTCCATCTCCTCCCGTGGATATCGTAAAAGGCAAGAATTGGACTTTTAAGCCGGAGGGATGGGCAGCAGCGTTTCTTCTGTTGAACAGAAGAGCTATACTGCGCTCACCAACCTGCCTGCCAAGCAATTCGCACCAAAATGACGACACAGTTCTGGAATATAATGTAGGAGAACTTTGTGTAACACTGGACGTTTTTTGGCTAGTATTATGAAGTAGAGTTCGACCTCAATCGATAGTACGACATCCCAGCAATTTTGCTAGCCTGCTTCCCACTTATGGATAACCTTTTTTTATTGGTGCCCAGTGGAAATTATTCATGAACTTCCTGCGCCCCGGGGACGGGCGAACTCCTACTGGCTAAAACCACTGGGGTGGTCATCTTCGACATCTAAGGGAGGCTCCAGCTCCTCGTATGATCACACTAGAGCCGCCCACTGGTGCCACGCCTATAGGCACATCTCGGAGAGGGTGACTGTAAAGCGGTCACCCCTCCGGGGCGATGTAAAGGATCCCCCAAAGCGTCCCACAGCAGCGCATGACGATATGCGTGCTACCTTCTTCTCTTGGGTCGCTTGGTGTGAGCACGCAGATTCCCCAATCTACGCACCTGCGAACCCAGAAGTCCCCCGACTTATAGCAAAGGCAGGGGGTTTCAGGCGTATGGGAATTAGGCGCCAGGGCGGTTGTTACCCCGGCGCCGTCTCCTCCTCCTTCGAGCGAGATCGGCCCTCTTCCGATCCCGCTCTGCGGTCTCCTTCTGAAGTATGACGCTCTCACAGAAGGAGACCACTGCATTCCAGTTTTACGATTTATGGATAACCTGAAAAATCTTTGATTTTGCATGTTTTCTAGTCAACATACACATCAAATTATATTCAATGTCGGAAATCAGTTGCACATAATATGAGAGAAGCAAATAGATACCGGTATCTTTGCTTGTTTGCGTATCAAGCTATAAAAGATAGTATAGGTTGATTGCACCAGTTGTTGGTAATGTAAATTTTCGATTTAATAAAATAAATAACACTTGATGAAGTTTATCGATCCGTTGCTTGATCATGTTAGCTTTTTAATATTGGAAAAATACACGAATTAGTCGCGGGTTCGCCAGACCAAGTGGAGGGCAGTGACCTTACGAGGGTGCAGCAGTATGCGAGCGAAACTCGCGATCGATGATTGAATGAGGCACACCCAAAGATATTGGAAGAAAGGAGATATGCTTTGTAGTTCAAAATGTATGCAAGCTAAGAAATCCAGTTTTCCCCTACCATTCTTTAACATCTACACAGTTACAAGATCTCATCCAATGTACTGAATAAACACAACATTATAATTAGCTTCTCATACTAAAACACACTCACGACTTTGTAGGTAGCCAATCATGCCGAGCGTACGAACTACACACGGTAGTCGTACCACGCAACGCGTAAGTTTACTGAGAGTACCATTCGCTGTTCTATTCACTGCGTTTGTTATTCACCGATTGCTAGTTATAAGTGATAGATAAGAAGCATTGTATTTTGTACAAAAATTTTAATGTCGTTCTGCTCCTCAATCCAAATGTAAGGAAAACAATACTTTTTAATTTATTATCATAATAGACAAATTTAATAAAATTCTTTCACTTGCATATTGTATATGATTCCTTCATTGATAAAGTTATTATTTTCACGTCGATTTTTGCATGTGCATCCCCGAACAACACGACACTTAAACAAAGTTTCACTTACGTGAGCGAATCTCAACTGATGTTATAAAACCGCCATTTTTTCGGATGGCCCGGTTTGTGCATATCGCGGTGGCGCGGTTTCGCCGCCGTACCACATCTCCTTATTTCCTATTTCTGTGGGCACACCCCTCTACCTTGCCCAGGGCAGAGGAAGTCCAAGACGATCCTCCGAGGTTAAAATGGTGAGTATTGTTTATTTGAATTAAAAGTTAAGTTAGATGTCGTTTAGATTTCAAATGAATAATATTCGGATAAGGTTCGGGCAGACGATACCGTGCTTGATCCACTGCGCCTGTGTGTGTGCGAGTCTTCCCTGCCTCGATATAGACTGCAGTATAGCCGATAATATATCCCGTGGCTCAAGCTCCATAAATCGCGTCGATGAGGTAGACGATGACTACTACGAATGTAAGTACCCAATGTAATGCAAGATAAAGGAGCACTTTGGGTGATGCCATTTTAGCAATATCGCCGCAAACTAGCTCAGAACAGGCCACTTTCACCACGTTTGCCTCAGCATAACAGCGAAATAGAGCTCTAGTGTATGAACTGGATTCGACAATCTTGGGTTGGTTTACTGGATTCCCTTCTTAATGGTAGAACTGATCAATACACACACACTGATACAAGCACACACGGCTAAACCATGACCATGAGCCATCTTTAAGGATTCTTCATTTCAATCCGATCAAGAATCTTAATGTGTATTATAAGGGGATATGCCATGTGGTGCCGGCTACGAATAGCACCGACCCATCTGATCCCGTGGGTGTCGTAAAAGCCGACTAAGGGATTAGACGGAGGATGGGCAGCAGCGTCCTTCGAATACGTTAAAAACGCAACTGCGATAGCCAACCCGCCTGCCAAGCCGATTATGGCTAAACCCTCAATGAGCAAACAACACACCAATATTGGTCATTGTGGTGATCTTAGAGGGACGCCCGTGTCCAGCAGTGGACTTTATTCGGCCGAAATGATGATGATGATGATTGATGATTATAGGGGTAATTGTGTGTTTTCATTTCACTGATCATGCTTGACAAAAGAATTGTTGATTGAATTGTTCATATTTACACACTGGAGCTGTTCCCGCTTGCCACATTACTTTATTCACCTTTTACAAAACCTTTGCGGACATTAATAGGATAACCTACTTTATACCGAGTTTACCTTCTATATTTGCCTATATTAAACGGGCAAAAGAGCGGAGATAACATGGATGACAATTGTTCCAGTACCCTCACTTGTTTACTTAACAACGTGGCAGTAAATAGTCGTATTATAAAGTTATTATCATTACTATTTAGTTTGTTATAATATATAGAAAGTCTTCATTTAACAATGGACTAGACGGAAATATTGTGAGTAAATTTATAGCGAAAATGGAAAAAGATAAAGTGAGGACTGCGGAGTTTTTGATACAAAGTTTGGCTACAGCAGTTAGTGAGTATTTTTAGTGTTTTTATTTATCTGTGGAATCTTTAAAGTTCGTCGCATCCAGTGACAGTGTATTGGCAGTTAAGTGAAACTCTGTTCCGATGTTAACAAAAAAAAAGGAAACACGTAGGTACTTATTCAGAACAATCTATGAATTATAGAAGTTCATTTTGATCTCATGTAATGTCTGTGATTTCATTTGAATATTTTAATAAATGTGTTCTAATTTTTTAAGTTCGTTACACATTTAAATATTTTTTTTATTGTACACAATATTAACAAGTTATATTCAAAACAAAATTATGTATCTACATAGGCCAGCTTGACTCAATATTAAGTTATTTTACTGCAAACCTTTGAGTGATAGAGTTCATCTATTTCCTATCTAGATCCTGTGATTTCATCATCATATCAGCCAGAGGACGTCCACTGCTGAACAAAAGCCTCCCCCTTAGATTTCCATAAAGAGCTGTTACATGCCGCTCTCATCTAAGGACTCCCAACGACCCTCACCAGGTCGTCTACCCACCTCGTTGGAGGTCCTCCAACGCTGCGTTTTCCTGTGCGTGGTCTCCATTCGACAACCTCTTTGCACCAACGGCCATCAGTTTTACGAGCAATGTGCCCCATCGATTGCCACTTCAGTTTACTAATCCTTTCATCGACAACTTTAGTTCTTCTACGGATCTCCTCATTTCTGATTCGATCTCGTATGATTTGCTTACATTTGAATTTTCATTCCAGTATGTTTCCTAGCATGCCAGACAGGTTTTGTGATGGCGTGGCCATCATACACAGTGGCTAACTTCATATCCAATGAAACAGTACTGTCGAGGCCAATGTCTTCGTTGGATATCTCATTGTTGGGCAGTTTGCCAAACATTGGCGGATTGGTAGCTAGCCCCTTCTGTGGTTACGCCTTCAACACTTTTGGGAGGAAATATGCAACTATGATGTTTGGACTGCCTTATGTTGTGAGTATCATTATGCATTTATACAAAGTTTTGATCTTGTGGACGACTTTCGTTACAGGAGAGTTTAAGTTAAACGACAGCGTGTATTTTAAACCCAACTCTATTGGCTTTCTAAAAACTCGTGAGACTCGTCACGTGCTGTGTGGTGTCGGCAAAGAAAGCACCACCCCATCACATCATGTGGGTGTCATAAAAGGCGACTATGGAATTAGCCGGAGGATGAGCAGCAGCGTCCTTCGAGTACATTTACAATAACTGCGATCGCCAACCCACCTGCCAGAGTGACGTTTATGAGAAAACCCGCAAATGAGCACACAACGCAAACCCATACCGGTCGTTGTGGTAATGTTTTGGGGAGGCCTCTGTCCAGCCTTGGACGATTTTCAGCTAAGCTCAATCACGCTCAAACAGCTGTACCAGTTCTAATGAAATTTGGCATAGCTGTGGATTATGTATGTCTTTCGTGGAATAGGTTAAACGATACGTTTTATTTTGTTACCAAGTTCTCTTAAAGCATTGAATTAATCCCTCGATGTTCTTTTGATGCTGGTCGTCCGGAGGCCAGATGGGCGGACGATATTCCTCGATAAGACTTGCACAAGAGCCTGGAGATTGGTTCAGCAGTAGACGAAGTCAGGCTGTGGGCTATGATGATGATGATGACGGGGAACAGCTAGTAGTAAAATATATAAAGGTTCATTCCTAATTCCTTTTTTAAATTTAATTTATTAATATTATGGAAATACATTAAACACTTCCTCCGCCCCGGGTAAGGCCGGACTGGACCCGGACCGAAGGGGGACTATAAAATGTAAATATTAACACATAAAAAGATTTCTACAATTGTGTCGACAGTTTGGGGAGAATTTGCCAGTACGCCCCACCAGCTGGGATGGTGAGTACTAGCAAACTCCCTCCAAAACTTTGTGTCGTTTGCAATAAGTTTGTGCATTTTAAACACTTCCCCATGTGGTGCCGGCTCAGAATACCACCACTCCATCTCCTCCCGTAGGTGTCGTAAAAGTTGACTAAGGGATTAGCCGGAGGAAGGGCAGCGGCGTCCTTCGAGTACATTAACAACTCAACTGCGATCGCCAACCCGTCTGCCAACCGTGGCGATTACGGCAAAACCCCCCAATGAGCCCACAACACACCCATATCGGTCGTTGTGGTGATTTTTGCGGGAAGCCTGTGTCCAGCAGTGGACTTCATTAGGCCGAAATAAAACATTTTCTTCAATTCTGTTTTCAGTTGTCGTGGCTAATAATATCCATGACATCTAATGTGACCCTGGTACTCGTGGCCATGTGTATAGCGGGCATCGGTATCGCCGGTCAGAACGTGTCCCTTATTTACATATCGGAGATATCACATGACTCCATACGCGGGGGCCTAACTGCGAGTTCAGCTTCTGGTTTTTTTTTGGGTAAATATTTTTGTTGTTATGATATTAATTAGAGTTAGAAAGCAAAACTTTTCGCATTTTTTTATTGATTCTCACAGAAAACGATTAAAGGCTTACCTGATGGTAGGTATCAACTGCCCCCATTATGATCAGCTATCTAGTGAGGTGCTCACAGTCAGTTGAAATCACTGATCGTAGAGGTAAAGCAACGGTCAGTGTGGTCCATGGATGAGTGACCACATTTGACCTGAGCGTTTCGTTTCCGTATTTCGGAGGACACAAAGATCATCAGTCCCGGTTGTCGCCATTAGACGGCAGTCAACAACCGATATCGGTGTTTTGTGTGCTCATTGAGGGGTTTTGCCATAATCGCCACGCTTGGCGCGGGTTGGCGATCGCAGTTGAGTTGTTAATGTATTCGAAGGACGCCACTGCCCATCCTCCGGCTAATCCCTTAGTCGCCTTTTACGACACCCACGGGATGAGATGGGTTGGTGCTATTCGTAGCCGGCACCACACGGTAATCTTGCGGTATGATATAAAAATGTGTGAAGAAATAACGAGAGCATTAGCTTAGGCGAGATAATAGCAGGAGCGTCACTAGTGTGGTAGTCCCAACCTGGACATACATAGGCTGCACTAAAAGTATCGGGAATGGAATATTTCCACTGTTCCTGTCATACTAAAATATTTTTAATTGAAAACTCCTTGGTTTTACAAATCGAATACCATTTATTTATTTAAAAAAAGATTCACGGTCTTGTCACAAGGTTTTGTCAAACTTGTTTAGTCGTTGAGAAAATGGAATTGACTCGAGAAAATTCAAGAGCGATGATTTATTATGACTTTCGAAGTGGTTTAACACAAAAACAGTGTGTTGACCGGATGATTTCTGCATTTGGTGATGAAGCCCCATCCAAAACCACAATTTATCGCTGGTTTGCTGAATTTCAACGTGGACGTGTCAAGCTTAGTGATGATCCTCGTCAAGGTCGTCCAAAAACTGCAGTCACCCAAGAAAACGTTGATGCTGTGCGTAAGCTGATTGAGGAAGATCGACATGTGACATACCGCGAAATTCAGGCAACTTTAGACATTGGCATGAGTCAAATACAAATAATCTTGCATGAACAATTAGGTGTAAAAAAGTTGTTTTCCCGATGGATACCGCATTTGCTATGTGAAGAGCAAAAAGCGGCTCGCGTTACTTGGTGCGTCAGAGCTCTCGAAAGATTCCACGCAGGATCCTCAAATGCTGTATACAACATCGTATCAGGTGACGAATCCTGGATATATGCGTACGAACCCGAAACAAAAAACCAGTCACGTGTTTGGGTGTTCGAAAATGAGTTAAAGCCAACAAAAATTGTTCGTTCACGGAGTGTTGCAAAAAAAATGGTGGCCACGTTTGTCTCCAAAACCGGCCATGTTACGACTATTCCTCTTGAGGGACAAAGAACGGTTAATGCAGAATGGTATGCTAGCATTTGTTTGCCACAGGTCGTTTCTGAACTCCGTAGAGAGAACTGCAACCGCCGCATCATCCTCCATCACGACAATGCGAGTTCTCACACCGCGCACAGAACAAAAGAGTTTTTAGAGCAAGAAAACATAGAATTATTAGACCATCCGCCGTACAGCCCCGACCTAAGCCCTAATGATTTCTATACTTTCCCTAAAATAAAGAATAAATTGCGTGGACAGAGATTTTCATCACCTAAAGAAGCTGTGGACGCCTACAAAACGGCCATTTTGGAGACCCCAACTTCCGAATGGAATGGTTGATTCAATGATTGGTTCCATCGTATGGAAAAATGTGTCAAATTTCGCGGAGAATACTTCGAAAAGCAATAAATACATTTTTAAATAGTAATGTTGTGTCACTTCCTTGATTCCCGAAATTTTCAGTGCCGCCCTCGTAATTGGGAAAATGCTAGGATTCTGTGAGAGTGTCATGCTCCAGAAAGAGACCACAGGGCGGGATTTGGAGAGAACTGATCCCGCTCAGTTATCCGTGCGGTTTCCGGATTAAAAATATAGCACCACTCCATCTCCGCCCATCGATGTCGTAAAAGGCGACTAAGGGAATCTAAACCAGAGGGATGGGCAGCAGCGTCCCTTCGGAGAAACGGTAGCCATACTGCGCTCACCAACCCGTCTGCCAAGCGTGGTGAGTATTGGCAAATAACCCCCCAAAGTGATGACATAGTTGTGAAAATCTATGGGGGAAGCCTTTGATGAAATGGCCGATATGATGATCCCACTCAGAGAAGGAGGACAAGTTGCTGGGCAACAACCATACCAGTGTCCATGTCCAATATGCCTGAACCCCCGTCGTCATTATATGGCGGGGTCCGGGATGGGGTGCTCATGCCGAGCGGCCCCCGGGAAGACGGCAGTGTGCCAGTGGCTACATACCGCCGTGTGCGCAGCACAGCACACAGCGAGGCTTTGGGGGATCCGTTACCATTCCCTGAACCATTCGCTCCAAGATGTGCTTTGAGGTGTGGCACCAAAGGGCAGCTCTACATGGAGATTTTTCGAGTACCTGGAGCCCCCTTCGGCCCACACCAGTGGTTTTAACCGGTAGGGAGTTGAACTCACGTGGAGAGGGTTCCGTACGATGAATATGTTATCTACCATGTTTTTTTAAGATCTAAATCAAATTTATTTCTGGTAACTAAATATATTATGTAGTACAACGGATTGTAAAGGGAAATTGCTATATGCTATATATGGTCTAATGCTGAATTCTATCTTGTAACAATAATTGATCCCAAGAACAAACTTAACATTGTAGATGAAAAACATGTTCCACCAAACATTCGAACTGCAAATGCACTATTTGTAAAGAACTAATTTATGTTTTTTTTCACATTTTCGGCTCAGTTGTTTCGGTGATAAGGTGGGGGAACGGTCAACCTTCATAATTTTTTTAAATATCGTTGAAACTATTTTTCATTTCATTTTAGAATTAAAAAATAATGAGACTCTCTCTACAAGCCCTTCCATTTAACACGTCACAAGGTAGAGTTGACAAAACTTTTTTTATTGCTATTATTTGCTTATATTTTTATTTGCTTCCCAAAACTTACCCCTATATTCAAAATTCGTTCGTGTTTGAGTCGCAGAAATTCATTGGTGTACCAAGTTTCAACTAAATCGGGGCAAATTGGCTGTGACATACGGATAGACAGAGACACGCGAGTGATCCTACAAGGGTTCCACTGTTTTTCATTCGGACGTACAAAATCCTAAAAATGATCTGACGATCGCCTGTCTTCTGGTGGTCTTCTGGTATTAACGCTCCGTCAATCTTTGCAACCGAATAATCATTTATTAAATTGAGAAACCATATCCCAAACTCAACGAAAATAATGATTCTATCTTTTGCAGCCCAATTTAAGGTTCTTTTTTGTTTACTTTTAGGTATCCTGATATCTTACACTCTAGGAGGGCACCTAACGTACATGCAAGTGATATACACGCACTTGACGTCATCCATGCTGAGTATAATGCTGCTCGCATTACTGCCCGAATCTCCTGTGTTCCTGGTAATTGTGGGGAAGGAAAAGGTGAGATAAAATGTTTTTTTTTATAAAAATAGGATCAAACTCAAGCGATGTCAAACTCAAAGTCAAGTTTGTTTTTTTCAAATAAACCAAATATTGGTACTTATGAAACGTCAGAATCTAAGTTGTACCGTTCCGAATACTTGATGTCGTGGAGAAGAGCCTGCAAGAAACTGAATGGATCATCATTTCGGCCGAAAGAAATCCACTGCTGGACACAGGCCTCCCCTAAAGATCACCACAACGACCGACATCGGTATGTTGTGTGCTCATTGGGGGGTTTTGCCATAATCGCCACGCTTGGCAGACGGGTTGGCGATCGCAGTTGAGTTGTTAGTGTACTCGAAGGACGCTGCTGCCCATCCTCCGGCTAATCCCTTAGTCGACTTTTACGACACCCAGGAGGAGGAGATGGGGTGGTGGCATTCTGAGCCGGCACCACACGGCATACTGAATGGATACTCTTTTAAAATAATTAATATTACAATGTTGATTGATACAAATGATTGTAAAACATATACGGAGAAAAATGTAGGTCAATGTGGAAATATGGAACATACCACAATAATATAATAATAATTTATTTGCCGTGGCAGTCAACGACGGACCAGTCCCAACAGACGGCATCCGTTCACGAGCATGACGCATGCATCAGCTTCGTTTAGCTCAACCAAATATTCACACCAACCAATCATTCACTTCACGTTGTCCATACTATATACTATACATACAGTCTCTTTAATGTTGGTTGCGTTACTGCCTGAGTTTTCTTGGTTCCTGGTCTAGTATCAAGTGGGGAAGGAAAAGGAAAGATAAAAGTTATTTTTATGAAGATAGGATTTAAATTTAAGCGATATCAATCATTCACTTCACGTTGTCCATACTGTCTTTAATGTTGGTTGCGTTACTACCTGAGTTTTCTTGGTTCTTGGTACTTGTGGGGAAGGAAAAGTGATATAAAAGTTATTTTTATGAAGATAGGATTTAAGTAATATCAATCATTCACTTCAGATTGTACCTACTATCTTTAATGTTGGTGGCGTTACTGCCTGTGTCTCCTCTGTTCCTGGTACTTCTGGGGCAGGAAAAGGTAAAAGATATTTATATAAAGATAGGATTGAATTTAAGCAATATGAATCATTTACTCATGATGTCTATACTGTTTATAATGCTGATCGCCTCACTGCCCAAATTTCATGTGTCTCTGGTAATTGTGGGAAATGGAGAGAAAGTGACACACATCACAAATGGCACAAATAACAAGCAATTACAAACAGAACTTAAACCCTATCCGTCTTTGAGTTATAACTTATAACAGTTTTAATAAGTTTAAAGTATCATTATCATTATTTTGGGATGTGTAAAAAAAAACCTAATCAAACATTTTTTTATTTCGGTTCCGTATCTCAATTAAAAATCCCCGTGAATCCATTAAAAACATTTTCAATAGTGAAGTTATTTTAATTTTTTCTTTTAAGGATTTATTCAATTTACACTATAGCATATTGGAGTAGGTGTCCGTTTAACTGAATTCCCTATATAACTCGACGACTTTCAATAGAAACGGAACAAAAGCTAATTGTGCAATCAATTTGCAGGAAGCAGCAAGATCAATATCATTCTACCGGCAAGTGAAGGTTACGTCTAAAGAAGTGGAGGCAGAAATAGCCAAGATCAAACTTCAGCTCGACCCGCGATTGGAAAAGATACTTGAAGGAGACAATGGTTAGTAGTAAACAGTGCTGCAAAGCTTTTAATTCCGTTGATTTTGACATCCTCTTAGGAATCCTATCGTCTCTTAATATCTCATCTTCTGCGATTGCAACGTTTAACTCATGTCTTCGGGGTCGCTCGCAGTCACTTCGTTCTGATGATGCCTCCTCCGAGTGGTGTGAATTGGCTGCGGCATCCTCTCACCTCTTCTCCGTTTTTATAAACGCCATCACAAAGGTCCTAGCTTCTCATTGTCATCTCTATGCAGACGACCTGCAGTTATATTGTTATTTTAAAGTTGGAGAGTACGCGAAAGCTATTAGTGCTATCAATAATGATCTTGAGAATATTATAGCAAGTAGGCTAAATCTCTTGGCCTTTTAGTCAAGCCCACAAAATCTCAAACTCTCGTTATTGGTGGTAGATACATGTTCAACCTTTTGAATCTTCAGTGTATCCCGCCTATCGTGTACAACTGCGTTACTATAGCCACTTCAGAACGCGCTAAAAATTTGGATGTCCTCTTAGATTCCAATCTCTCCTGGGATGTTCACATTGCAGAAGTCAGCAGGAGGATTTTCTGCACTTTTCATTCCCTCAAACATCTTCAAAAATTACTGCCTTTTCGTACTAAGATAATTCTTGCACAATCTCTCCTTCTTCCTCTCTTGGACTATGCCAATGTCTGTTTTCTTGATGCATCAGAGGAACTATTAAACAAACTCGGACGTCTGCAGAATTTGTGTATCCGCTTCGTTTTCGGTCTTCAAAAATATGACCATGTGTCTGAATTTCGAACCAGATTGAGGTGGCTACCTATTTGGCAACGCCGTGATTCTCATATTCTTTCCCTTCTGTACTCTATTCTTCATAACCCAAATTCTCCTGTCTATCTTCGTGAGCGATTTGAATATCTTGTTCCCAGGGGAAAGCCCTGTCGATCGGCTTCTTGTCTCCTTCTCTGGACTCCTCTTCACACTTCTAGCCGGAGCCACACTTATGACGGTTCCTTTACTATTCATGCCGTACGTCTATGGAATTCCTTACCACTTGCTCTACGGGACAGCCGTACTCTGGACGCTTTTAAGACCAGAATTAAGAAGCATTTCCTTGCTATGTGACTTTTAAGTATGCTATATGTATATATCATATATATTTGATACAAATGTATATATATATTTGTTCATATGCGCACATATATTATTTATTAGTTTATATCTTTTTATTTTCAGATTTATTAAATAACTGTTTCAATGTTATTGTACACGTGACTTTGCCCTCTTTTTACCACTACTCTCTATCACTCAAAGGTTTTGCTGGTAGAAAACTCCTCAGTCTGAGTTAAGCTCGCCTTTGTACATAACATTTATATTGACTGTCCGATTTGTATTTTCCTTTGTACAATTAAGAATTTAAAATTAAGAATTTAAGTAAGTACAGACCAGGCGAAGGACTCTGCATTGAAAAATTATGAACACTGCAGAGATTTTGGTAGTTACCGTAATTGCCACACTTAGCAGGCGGGTTGGCGATTGCAGTTGAGTTGTAAAACCGTTTTTTCCTTCGGACGTTCCGAACCCTAAAAAGAACAAGACGCGAGGTCACTACTTAGTGCTACCACTGTGGAACTGACCAGGATTTTGCACACGCTCAAAGAGTGATCTGCGTGAGCTGCCGAGTAGAGTGGGATAGGGAGAGGGCCGAACCCGCACGGAGGAGGATGAGATGGCACCGGGGTAACAACCGCCCCGGAGCCCAGGTCCAATACGCCTGAGCCCTCTGCCGTCGTTTTACAGCGGGGTGCCTCGGGGGTAGCGAGCGACCCCCAGGAAGACGGTGGCGCACATGTAGTTAAGTGCCGCCGTGCGCGCAACGTAATGTACAGTGAGGCTTCAGGGGAATCTTTTCCAATCCCCCCGGGAAGTGCCTAGGGGGAAGCAGCCTTTTTACATCCACTTCCTCTTTGCTAGAGGGGGTGAGCGCTTACAGTCATCCCTTCTGAGATGTGCCTAAAGGTGAGGCACCAATGGCCGGCTCTAGAGTTATTGTATCGAAAACCTAGAGTCGTCTTCAGTACCGAAGATGACCGCTCCGGTGCTTTTAGCGAGGAGTCCGTGGTTATTGTATTGTGTTAAACTTGAAACTTGAATTTACAGCAGTATGAGGCTAAAGCACAATAGCACAGGGCCATACGTCCCAGTACACCGTGTCATGTTCCGGCTTAAAGAGTTTTGTCCCCGTGTCCGGATCGGTCCTTATCCCGGATTGTGCACGATTTGTACATGTCCGGGACCAAGAGCGAGATCTGTAAATTATAAATTCATCATTTTTCATCATTTCGGCCGAATAAAGCCCACTGCTGGACAAAGGCCTCCCCAAAGATCACCACAACGACCGATATAGGTTTGTGGTGAGTCATTGGGGGGTTTTGCCATACTCCATCTCCTCCCGTGGATGTCGTGAAAGGCGACTAAAGGGACTCTTAACCAGAGGGATGGGCAGCAGCGTCCTTTCTGTGGAACAGTAGCCGTTCTGCGCTTACCAACCCGCCTGCCAAACGTGGTGAGTACTGGCATATTCCTCCAATATGGTGACACAGTTGTGGAAATCTATGGGGGAGGCCTTTGTTCAGTAGTGGACATTGTACGGCCGAAATGTTGCTGTTAATGATTATACGCCTAGGTAACGAGACGGGTCCCCGAGGGGGTGACCGCTTTGCAGTCACCCTCTCAGGGATGTGCCTATAGGCGTGGCACCAGTGGGCGGCTCTAGTGTGATCATAAGAGGACCTGGAGCCTCTCTTAGGTGCCGAAGATGACCGCTCCAGTGGTTTTAGCCGGTAGGAGTTCGGCATACCCCTTCGCCCTTCCCCGGGGCGAAGGAAGTTCATGAAGAATTTCCACTCGGCACCAATAAAAAAAAGGTAACGAGACGGGTAAGTCATTCGCCTGGTGGTAGGTGATAGGGCCATTACAATTAGAATGCTACCCAGGACTAGTGATTTTTAAATCACACGTCACGCTGCAACTGGCAACTTCCTCTTCCAAGTCAACATTACCTCCATATTGATGGCGTGGCAATGGCGTCCTGTAGCTCCTGTGCTAGCTCTGAGCCTTGATCCAAAGACTATCAGATTTTTTAAAGAGATGCGACAATGGTATATTCTGCATCATCAAAGGTAATAAACAGGAAGTGGAACAATATATGCAGCACCTTAACTCCATCCACCTGAATAGAGGTTCACATATGAAATAGAGAGGGAAAGATCGTTGTTCAGATCGATTCAGGAAATGTGAAAGTAACCGCGAGCTCGAAGGGGACTTGTGTGTACCACAAACCTTAAAAAACTCCGATAGATACCTGCACGCAACACCTCATCACTTGAGGTGTCAAGGATGACACTTGCAGTCCGTGATCACATTTCTCAAGAACAGAGTTTACAACCTCTGAGCATTTGAAACAAGAGCTGGATCATGTTCAGGAGCTACTCAAAAATAACGGATACCAAGCGAGTCGGCAATTGAAGCGGTCGGTGAAGAGGTGCAAGCATACAGGAGTAAACAGACGATCTGCCTACATGCCCTATGTCAGAGAAGTAACTGATAAGATCGGTTCGGTGTTAAAGAAATATGTATCAGCCACGGCACGGTTGTTACAGTGGCTGATACAGTCGGCTGCTGCGCTCCGGGTCGTGATTTCGAATCCCACACGAAACAAATATTTGTATGATCTGCAGGTAGTTGATCCGGGTTTGGGTGTATTGTATGTGGAATTCAGGACTGTGAATGCACCCACGACACAGGAGAAATCCTAGCATGGCAAAAAAAAAAACTCACATCATATAGACACCGGGGGCAAAGATAATCAATATAGTGGGCACACCGAAGGATGTCTTGCCGTTTCAAACGCGAGGTGTCTATTAAATTAATTGCAGCTGCGGTAGTTCATATATAGGACAAACGAAGCGGACTATTGCTGAACGGGTTAAAGAACATATCACCACTGCAGAAAACCGTAAGGCTAGTAAATCAGTTATTGCCGAACATATATTGCAATGAGGTACTAATTACTGGATCAACTTTTATCGTCCAGAAGATCTCTCCACCGAACGCCACGTCTATGCAAGGGTCGTGAAGCAATTGAATTTAAGAAGTATGTGGCGACACCTACATCGCCAGCAATACAACTACAACTTATAACGACATCTACGAGACTATTACATGCAACTCTCCGATGACCTCAAAGAATCCTGATTCACGCTGTTAAAGTATTCGCGCAACGCAGCATATATACAGTCGCCCAACATATACCGTTGGGCTTCGGCCCGCCAGGCATACCATCCGCCTGGCTGGAGGATCCTCCCTTTTCTATGGAAGAACACCACACCTTGTTCCCCATAAGTATAACAATTTCAATCGTGAAGATGGGACAAGTTATCATCGACATGGAATCTAGTCATTAACATAACACAATCTCGCTATTTGCAGTCGGTTAATTATAAGGACACAGTCGGTGTAGGTTATTGCGCCCTTAAAACAAATAAAGAAAAAACATGGGTGGATGAAAATAAACCTACCTCACAAACTGTGTGATCTCGGTGCATCAGTCGCTTGTGACCATGATCAGTACAACCCGGTCGAAGACAAGCTATTCAAAGGTAAATTTGCGTTAATTCCCGTTACTTTATATAAATCATGCAACGCGAAAGTTTAAAAAGGAAATGGTATTCTCCTAAACTAACAAACAATGTCAAACGTGAACTTCTACTGTGATGAGATCGAATAGGAATCGAAAGGTGATCGTAGTCAAAATCGATATTATGCTAACATTTTGAAATGACACAGGTATTAAAATTATCATTAAATATACGTCAACATTTACATTGAAATGAGACGATATTGAGATCATACTGAAATTGGTACTTAACTTCAAGAGTAATAGAATACAATTTTTTATCATCATATCAGCCAAAGGACGTCCACTGCTGAACAAAGGCTTCTCCCATGAATTTGACAATTGTATCGTCTATTTTTGCTAGTACTCATCATGCTTGGCAGGCGGGTTGGCGAGCGTGGTATGGTTACTGTTCTACTAAAGGGACGCTGCTGCCCATCCCTCTGGTTTAAAATCCCTTAGTCGGCTTTGATGACATCTACGGGAGGAGATGGAGTGGTGCTATATTCTTAATCCGAGCACCACACGGAATCCAGACACCACACGGAATCCCGATACGACACGGAATCACACCACATGGAATTCGGACACCATTTAGAATCCGGACACCATTTAGAATCCGGACATCATACGGACTTCTTTGTTAATTCTATATTCTCAATCCGGGTACCACACGGAATTCTTTATTCTTAATCAATGTACCACACGGAATTCGGACACCACATGGAATTCAGATACCACACGCAGTCCGGACACCGCACAGAATTATTTAATTCATAATTTAATCTCAGTTCGGTCAACTTGCAGTCATAGTATAAATTAATTACGAGAAATGGTCCTCTGGTTTGAGGCTGTCCCATGCTTCGTTTTCGGGTTTCTGCTAAAGAATATTTCTGGCCTTCAGTTCTACGATCTGTGTCTCACTTATTGCCTCTTCACTTTACTGATCTATGCAGCTATGTCGGCAACTTTAGTTTTTCTACGGATCTCGTCGTGGGGCCCGCAGCGAGCGACCATATCTCTGTGCCATATATAATCATTGGTATTAAGCGGTATGATTATGAGTACCTACCAATATTAAATTCATAATAATTCTTCAACCATGGCAGAAGAGCGGCTCTGTGGTCACAAGTCTAATGTGGTGACTACGGGCTTCTCATGCCTCCATTTTTAAAGAGATCTATATCCAGCACTAGCACCAGCTGTGGACTGCTGGCTATGAATAAACTACCGGCTTGGCATCTGCGTTGTTTTACATTTCAAGCACTCTGTAATGGTTACTGAATATGATGCTAGCGCCGACTTCCGCAGTATAGCGGCCAAAGTCAAAGTCAAAGTTTTTTATTTCAAATAAACCAAATATGGCACTTATGAAACGTCAGAATCTAAGTTGCACGGTTCCAAATAGTTGATCTCGTGGAGAAGAGCCGGCAAGAAACTCCATGGATACTCTTTTAAAATCATTGAGATTACAATGTTGATTGACACAAATTATTGTAATATATATACCGAGAAAAATGTAGGACAATGTGTAAAGATGTAACATACCACATTAATCTTATAATAATAAATTATTTGCCGTGGCAGTTAACGGCTGACCAGTCCCAACAGACGGCACCCGTTCATGAGCATGACGCATGCATCAGCATCGCTTAGCTCAACCATATTGTAGGGAATCGAACGACCCGATACACAACGCCACCGCCAGCAAGACATTTTAGTGAGTATGACAGACCAATACAGCCAGGCAAAAGACAATCAATATTAGTACTAAAAATAACATCAATGGCTACATGGCCCAATGAGGATTGCGTTTTAATCGATGACTTTCAGACAGAAAGTGTCACGGCGGCGGAGGTCGTTGAATAAAAGACAATCGTCTCCGTCGCGTGGTATAACATGTGTGTATCCTATAAGCAGTTGGCGGTTTGTAAATATCCTATTTCTCCGTTAAACTTCAATTACGCGATTGATGATTCTGTGACGGTACATTTGAATTTCGCTTGGAATATAGATGTCACTACTTGACAAACTGTTTTTCACGTAGCAATGTAGATGTCGCTACACGGTACATGCTATGTTGAGATATAGGACCGTCTATTTAAAACTGCCTTATATTTTCATCGGAAATCTGTCACAGTACAAACATCTTTATCATCTCAATAGTGATAGTTTTGTTGTTAATAACAACATACATACTCCAATCATTAATCCACCTGCCAAGCGTGGTGAGTATGTTAATGTCCCCTACGACCGTTCATTGTAGCGGTGATTGGGAGGACAATGTTTTGTAGTGGACATTTATAGGCTGATGTGAGAGAGAGAGAGGGAGAAAGAAATGTTAAAAAAAATGTACGTCCGTGTGTAAAAAATTCGTAGAATTCCCGCTTTAAAATTTGTTGGTATGTTAAATAATATTTTGTAGACACCAAAATTGCTGCCCTGGACTATAAGCCCAACTGGACTAAAAGTAAATACACTCCACTACGATACACAGAGAGTAATTTTTTGCCAAGCTAAAACATTGCCCCCACTTGGATTTCTCCTGTGTTGTGGGTGCGTTTACAGACATAAATTCCACACCCAATACACCCAGACCCGGAACAACTACCTGCAGTTCAAACAAATATTGGTTGCATGTGGGAATCGTACCAACGACCCGGAGCGCAGCAGCCAACTATGTCAGCCACTGAACCAACCGTGTTGTACCGACAGCGGTCAACGACCTTACCTATGTCGTCGAAAGATTTGTCCTCCGTCTATGTATCTATGTTCTAGCAAAACACCGGTTGATATTTGCACTTATTTCTTAGACCAGAGTTTTCCAATCTTCTTCAAGGGATCGCCCTTTTAGAAGTGAACAAATTCTGGCAACCCGAGCACCGGTCCTATTTGATTGACGAAATATTTAATTTTCTTTCTATTTAGCCTATATCTACTAATCGAGTAATCAACAGCAATGTGCATGCTTTATAATGCAACCCCTGAGCAAGTTGTGGCAGCCCCCCTGGACGACGCGGCGCACAGGTTGATAAACACTGCCTTAAAGAACACCTCTGGATCAGACTCTTCGAAGCTGAAACAGACATCACAAGAATTTGGCAGCAAAGATAAAAAGCTAGTAACATTTTTGGAGATCATTACCAGTTCAAATAAACATAAAAAGTTAACTACGCACATGTAATATGTCTGAGATAACTTTATTGCCGTGTTTACAGAGAGATATTGTGTATTTGCCAAGCTTATCTGGGCGCCTAGTATTTTAGATTGACGTGGGGAAAACCTGTGTCAATTAAAATGATTTTATACCAACGACGTCTTGCTTAAAATACTTTTGTTGTACCACTTTGATTATCTGCATGCACAAACTACCATGAGAAAAATGTCACAGATTTCTTGAATCTATACAAATAAATAAAATTAAACTATTTGTTTAGAATATAATAACAGCATTTTACTAAATGCATATGAAAGTCGAGTCGAGTCTCCACTCTAGAACCTCTCTGCCCAAACGCCATTAGTTATACAAGCCATGTGCGTGTTGTGCTACGCAATATCGCTAACTTATTGCGGTTTGTTTTTTTACTTATTTTCAGCCGAGTATAGTCCACAGCTGGACAAAGGCTTTTGCCTTCCTTAAAATATCGCCAAAATGACCAGTCTGGGTGTGTTGTGTACTCATGGGGGTTTGCCATAATCACCACTATAGGCAAGCGAAAGATGCTGCTGCCTCACCGCTGGCTAATCCCATAGTCACCTTTTACGACACCCATGGGATGAGATAGGGTGGTGCTAACCAGGCACCACACGGTTGAAACATAACAAAAAAAAAATGTAAGCGACAACTACTTAATCACTTATCAACTCTCCTATCAAATCTCTCGTCCTCTTGAACTACGTCACCACACTTCACCACACGTCTTCAGTGATTAAAGAAACCTAATAGAACAGTTTGCATAGTTAGTGAAAACACAAAGATAATTTACTTTTCTATTTGCTTTCAGATCTTGAAATGACTGATAATCTAGTAGAAAAGAAAATTGAACTGGATGAAGAAAGGAAAAACGATTCCGCATGGAAATTCTTCAGTAAGTACTTTCTTAAGTTTCTGTTTGTAAGATAGGGGCTTTTTTTGACATCGTACACTACAAATATAACCGTCTTATATCACTTTTTTTGTTGTGTTCGTCCAGAATATAATTATTCTTTCGTTTAATCTTTTAAATCTGCTATATAAGAATGAGTCAGAAAATCTTAGGAGCGCCTATTATCGATCAGTTCAGTTTATTGGAGTTTATTAAAAAAGCGTTAAAATATTTACTATGCATTATTCTTAGAACTCTATTCTTATGCTATTTATATTAGAACTGCGTCATTTGAATTAAGATCATTTTTATTATCAGGCTTTTTTATATTGCTTTGCATAAGAGTAAAACTTAAAAATACTTTTGTGTAGTGAAAATGATTTAATAATGCCTTTCTATCTCAGAAAAATCCAAATCTTCCAAACGGGCGTTAACTACTGTCCTTATAATAATGGGAGCAACTACCATGATGGGTTGTGTGGTTCTCCAAGTGTATGCTGAGCCTCTGTTCAAAGAAGCTGTACCGTCCATGCCAGCTAATCAGTGTGCTATATTCTTGGCCCTAGATTTCTTGGTAGCCAGTATTCTTTGCGTTCTGGTTATTGACAGGTTTGGGAGGAAGGTAAGATATTAAAATAAAGCTTGATAGATTATTAAATTAAAATTCAGTAATAAATGTTTTATTTTTGTTAATTCAAATAAAAATTATCCTATTCCACTGTACAATCTACCTATAAACCAGATTTTATTAGAATTAATTCGGCCGTTTGAGCGCGATGGAACTTAGTGCAAATACATCACATCTAAAATTATCTTACTATTAATATAAATGTTATAATAGTCATTACATCAGCAAAATGACGCCCACTGCCTGATAGACACTTGCTCCATAGAGTTTGGAGAGAATTTGCTAGTTCTCACCACGCTGAGCAGGCGGATTGGTGAGCGCAGTATGGCTACTGTAGCACCGAAGAGACGCTGCTGCCCATCCCTCGGGTTTAAAGTCCCTAAGTTGCCTATTACGACATTCATGGGAGGAAATGGACAGTTATTGTTAATCCGTAACCACACATTAATAGTAAGAAGGCCAATTCTCGTAATAATTATTCACTAAGACTGAAAGTTGAGCGAACTGAGATTAAATTATGAAATGATTAAGAATTGATATTCTGCTCCTCTTCAAGCTTATTATATTTATTTTTCTCTTTGGGCCTTATTGCATAGAGTCTAGGCCCAATACGATTATGCTAATGTCAACGTTGTAAGCTTATACATGCAAGAGATTGGTCGGCTGCGAATTTATGGAGAAAGATATTGTTCAGTGGTTGATCCGCCACCTAAAACAACACTAAAAACAAGCACAATGTCACAAAGGGAGAGATTTCTTTTTAATCTAGCCTGATTATAATCGTAATTTTGACGTTTATTTAAAACAATTTTAGTACTTATGTCAGTTCAAAATTTATGAGAGTACCGTTTTGTCTTTTATCTACACTAAATCTATTTTAGATCTCATCACAGTATAAGTTGACATTTGACGTTGTTTGTTCGTTTAGAAGAATACCATTTGTGACATTTACGATATTGGCACTAGATAGGAACAATATTTTGAACATTTTTAATTACGAGAAATTGATCTTTGGATATAATTATTGATTTATATTAATTTCTCACAGTTTCTCCTGATCGTTACATCGGCTGGTTCCGGTATCTGCACATTACTGCTGGGCACGCAGCTACAGCTCCACTGGGCACCCGCCTGGTTCACCGTGTTCCTCATCTATGGGTTCAGTTTTGTGTATACCTTGGGCTGCGCAGTTATTCCGTTTGTACTGACTGCTGAAGTATTTTTGCCGGAGGTACGTATATTTTAGCCTGGTTTTTAGATTATGAATATGATGTTGTCTGTTAATGATTGAATATATGATTCTATTCCAAGGCAGGTCAAGAATCAGTACCCGCCTTTATCTATTAACAACACACTACATTACTCAATCCATTTGCTATTTATGGTAATTGTGGCAGGAAGATCCTTAATGTTCATTGAATTAGTTTACTAGTGTGGGCCCAGTTCAATATTAATCGTGAAAGTGCAAGTATTATTGTTATCCACTTTTCAGGTTCGAAGCTTTTGCAACAGCATCGTGATGGCCTTCACGTGGATCTACAACTTCATCACACTTGTAATCTTCAACCCCCTGGTAGAAGCAGCGGGGCTGGGGCCAGTATTCTACTGCTTCTCTGTCGTGTGCTTCTTAGGTGCTGTCTATAGCCATGTCTGTGTACCTGAAACCAAGGGACTGTCAGTTGATGCTATTCAAGCGCTATTTTTGAAGAAGAGAAGACATAGTATACAGAAGTAGGGTAGAAAAATATATGTAGAAGAAATTTTGATGATGTAGACAATTAGTACAAAGGGAACGCAGACTCGACACCCTCATTGGGACATTTGTGTAGATTACAAATTTTGTTCAGTATGTACGTTTGCAACTTACTGTATTTTTTTTTTTTATAAGTTTGTAAATTATCAATACGTATTTTAAATATCTATCTAATAATCAGTTATTTAATGATTATATTTGGTGATAGGTATAAAACGAAACGATGTTCCAACCACTATGGTCTAAAATTTGTATTAACCACAATATTTCACACATATTTTGTAAATAGTAAATACCTACATGTGTATATTTATAATCCGACAGATAACCGCAGACAACTTGGTACGTTAAACTTCTAGGTATACCAAATAGTTTTTTTTTAATAATCACGCAATCTGTGTGTGGTTAGAGTGCCTGAACAGTTCAATTAATGCCCGAAATTAATAATTAATGTAATCCAAAATCTTAAGATTTATGATTTTGAACTTGATATGTTTTTTGTCCGTGTGGTGTCCGGATTAAGAATATAG
Source organism: Diloba caeruleocephala (assembly GCA_947459985.1). Classification (NCBI taxonomy): domain Eukaryota; kingdom Metazoa; phylum Arthropoda; class Insecta; order Lepidoptera; family Noctuidae; genus Diloba; species Diloba caeruleocephala. The sequence goes on along the minus strand of OX381627.1, from coordinate 2,976,012 downwards.
CACTACTCCATCTCATCCCGTGGATGTCGTAAAAGGCGACTAAGGGAATCTAAACCAGAGGGATGGGCAGCAGCGCCCCTTCTGTGAAACGGTAGCCATACTGCGCTCACCAACCCGCCTGCCAAGCGTGGTGAGTATTGGCAAATACCCCCCAAAATGATGATACAGTTGTGGAAATCTATGGGGGAGGCCTTTGTTCAGCAGTAGACGTTTATATGGCTGATATGATGTTTTTGTATGCAGATCACACAAATACAGACAATGCCTCAATCCCAAATCCAAAGATTTTGGATTAGATTGATTGTATTATCTGGTGTCCGGAATCCGTGTGGTATTCGGATTAATAATATAGCACAACTCCATCTCCTTCCGTGGATGTAATAAAAGGTGACTAAGGGACTTTGAAACAGAGAGACGGTCAGTCCCTTTGGAAGGACTCTTGTGGAACAGTAGCCATACTGCGCTCACCAAACCGCCTGCCAAACGTGGTGAGTATTGGCAAATTTCCTCCAAAATGTTGACACATTTGCGGAAATCTTTGAAAAAAAATCTGGAAATATTTATGGAAAGCCTCCCCGCTTTTGTTCATTAGTGGATGTTATCCTGATATCATGATTAATAATTGCAATCGTAAACTACAACTGGCTGAAATTCTTTAGCTACATGATGTTTGTCGCTTTCTGAAAAGCTTTTGATTTTGTAATAAAAGAACCGCTCGCCTAATACGTAGTTTCTAGTACATTCTTGGTCGGTACCCAATCGACTTACCTTGCTATCGTTATGCCAACTAATTGTGCCAACAGCAAGCAGTCGAGTCCTCAGTGTGGAAATTATATGCCAAAGATTCAAAATTGTATGTATATTATAAGACTTTTTTACGTAATAAATGTGACGGCTTTGTTATGAATTTGTATGAAGCATTTCTGTGAAATGATAGTTTTTTTTTAATTAATTTAAATGTGGCCAGTCTTATTATTTTAAAAGCTTTTTTATACCCACTAAGAGAGCCCGTAAATCACTGATGACTTCGATAACGCGTGGTGGCCTATGCTACTCCTTAAAATGAAAGCTCGTGGTTGCTTCAAAAACATCTACACTCGCATTTACTCATATTTCCAACACAAAAATTAAACTAGGTCATCCCGCGGTGTCGAAGAAACTCACGATGGGATGCCTCAAGGATCGGTCCTTATTTATGGAATATAGCTTTCGATTATTTTCTAGCGATTCCACTGCCGAATGGCTGTTCATTGGATGGTTACGCAGACGACGGCTTTCTGTTCTGTTCAGTCAAGTACAAGACCGGGCCTTGAAAAACTGGCAGATACTTGTTTACGTTTGATCTCTAGGTGGGGCGAACGGAACCGCATAATGTTTGCTCCACAAAAAACCCTTCAACTAATTTTAAAAGGCAATCTTAAGCCAAGCATTCAATTCAATAATATTATCGTTAAAAGAAAGGAGTCAGTGTGTTACCTTGGTCTTCTGTTAGAGAGACATTTTTCATTCGTTGAACATATTAGATCTTTAGGTGAAAAAGCTAAAAGGAACTTTTATGCCCTGACAAGGATATCAACAGCTACAGGGCGTCTTTCATTTTGTACATTAAACCTATTTTTGGAGCTACTTACTGGAGTTGTATATGTATGCTATGGTTCACCTGTGTGGGCTGATAGGGCTACTATCGGTGCGGTACGACGTAAACTGCTCCAAAGCCAGCGCTTGGCGTTGATATTCTTGTGCAAGGTATATAGGACAGTCAGTACTGAAGCTCTGCCTGTCCTGGCAGGTGTTTTGCCAGTCGATCTTGAGATACAGCGACGTGCTGTCATGTACTACTCGACGCGAGAAAACATGGACGCGGAATTTCTGCTACAACGCGATCGTGTTAGGATTCTTCTTTAAACCACAGACTGGTGTTTGGGAACAACACAAAACTACACAATCACTCTCACCGCCGCCGCTTTTTTGGGTTGCCAGTGTACCACAACTACCGAGCCAAATTCTATGTCAATAGATATTGATGAGACTTGTTAGTGTTTATAAGGGCACACCATCTATATAATTAGGTTGTAGGACCGCGCAGAAAGAATTTCGCAACAATGTCAAGCCGACTTCGCGCGCTTTTATAGGAATGTTGGATTCTAGGACTCAGATTATCAGCCACCGCCAGCTATTCTATGACCAATCCGAGTCTGAAACGATTAGAAGTAACGTGTGTTTATCTTCTGTCGATAGTTTACCGCTGAACGGACACTGTTGGCGGCGCCAGCGGGCCCGCAGTCACAGTTTGAATGGCACCTTCCTAGAATGCTCGACACAGCCCTGTGTTTGTGGGCAATGTTATAAATAACTACACATTCACCTTAAAAAAATTATAACTTTCGTTTTCGTAATTGATTACATTTTCATTCAATTTTATTTGTTCTTTATGTCAAAACAACAAATTTTATAGAATTACTTGTTTTTAAACTGAAGTGGCAATGGGCAGGGCACATTGCTCATAGAACTGATGGCCGTTGGGGCGCAAAGGTTCTCGAATGGAGACCGCGCACCGGAAAACGCAGTGTGGGATGACCTCCAACGAGGTGGACAGACGACCTGGTGAAGGTCGCTGGGAGTCGTTGGATGAGAGCGGTATGTGATGTGGCTTGCAGTTAATTGCTCATTTATTTCTTAATTCCACGCGTATAATTCGGTGATCTTCCCGTGGAAGACAAATTTGCAATTATTCAAGTATTCAAATAATATGGGGGATGGTAAGAGAGAAAGAAAAAGATTCTTTATTTGGTAGCAAAGACATTACAGCACATTACAGCATATTAATAAAGAAAATGCCAGCGCGAAAGAACAGTACAAAAGCTAGTTAGTTATATATAGTATAGTTAATAATCCAATATTTGCATTGTGTGTACATAAATATTGAATAGATTAACAAACATTATATTATTCACTGAGATTAAGAAGGATGCGGGCGGCATGTAACCGGTCATTGTGGAAATCTATGGGAAAGCCGCTGGTTTAATGGTGGAAGTCCTTCGGCTGAAATGATAATGATGAAATAAAATTTATAAGTCGTCATTTCCAACCTGCTGTTGACTCGTGCAACACAAAGGTTCTACCAATATGCATCATAATTCCCATTTTTTGCATTAAGCCAGATATATGTGGGTAATTCCCATCTGGTCAGTAATTATATTACTACGCAAAAGGCTATAAAATTCTATTTACTAACCACCAGATTCAAGTTACGTTCAGGCAACATTATAATTATCTAAGTTAGTTTGCAAATAGTCTGCTTTATCTCTTTATCTCTTAGATTTATATAGCATAATTTTGATGTCGTCTAAGTAATCTGGTAGGGTGGGCCGTGCGATTGTCGACCATTTGGTGATATGTTACATTAGATATCAGACTTTTATTTCCAAAATGCTGATATAGTACACTAAAAATGAGGTGTCTTATAAACACCCGGTTGGAACGAAGTTCCTTTCGCTATATCATTTTTGTGTTTGTATAAAGTAATGATTAAATAAAAAATAAAGAGTATAAAATAATTAAACGAATCATACAAAGTTAATCTCGCAAAAATTATTATTTATATTAATAAAAAATTGTATTTAAACGTTAAAATTATAAATATTTTTATATATTCTCAAAAATAACGGCAAGATGAATCGATTGAAAGGTTTAGTTTCCGAGGTGATCGGGAAGTGCCTTAAAAATCACTGCAAATAGATGTCGGTTTTTGGAGTCAGTTTTCATTGTTACAATTTTTTTTGGTTTAGGCCCTCAACCCATAAACAAATCAGAACGATAACGTGCGATAAGGAACTCCGTTCCAAAAAGCATGTTGGGCCAAGTGTGAAACCCAGAGTAACTCCTATTTTTGAAAAATGCAAACGATTGAAATAAGTTTATTTGCATTCTTTGGTGTGTTGGTACTTTTTAAATAGAAATGAATAAATCGGCGCTAGTATGCATTGCGGTATAATACTCTAGGTTTAGGCTCAGGCATTGTAAATCAATGCAATGGAATGGCTTTGCAGAACTTTACTTACTTTTTTATTTGTATTTTATCTTTTGTTGAAGTCATATTGATCTGACCTTTATCCTGAAGAGATATCTATATTGATATCAGATCCATAAACTTTAGGTTAATCCCTAACATCATTTCTTGCTATTAATTTTTCCTTTGGTATTTTGTATTTTGTGTCACAAAATTTTACACACAAGTACCAGGTATGTTATATTACATTTAATACCTGATAACAGCCCAAATTTTTTTTTTGCCCCACTCTCGGATTTCTCCTGTGTCGTGGGTGCGTTTACAGATATGAATTCCACATACAATACACCCAGACCCGGAACAACTACCTGCAGGTTATACAAATATTTGTTCCGTGTGGGAATCGAACCCACGACCCGGAGCGCAGCAGCCGACTGTATCAGCCACTGCACCAACCGTGCCGTCAAACAGATAACAGATAACACTATTAACACTTAATTCAATATTATTATAATCGCACGAGCGACAACAATACCACTTACCTCCACTATCATATACCGTACATCAATAAAGAGAGATGAACTGTTTACATAAGAAATCCGTAGTTTTTTATATTGAGTAACAAGTGATGCAACGTCAGTCGATGTGAGACCGTGATACTACACCATGGATAGTGAGAAAGTGACAATTAGTGCCTTTGTGGTGCAAGGGGCGGCGACATTAGCAAGTTAGTATTGGAGTAAATGATTAAAAAAACCGTGCATTGTGGTTTATGTTTAGACTAACTCAACCCCTCTTACTGCGAGTGTCTCAAAAAACTAATAAGTGATTATGTGGCCGTGTGGTGCCGGCTCAGAATGCCACCACCCCATCTACTCCCATGGGTGTCGTAAAAGTCGACTAAGGGATTAGTCGGAGGATGGGCAGCAGCGTCCTTCGAGTACATTAACAACTCAACTGCGATCGCCAACCCGCCTGCCAAGCGTGGCGATTATGGCAAAACCCCCCAATGAGCCCACAACACATCCATATCGGTGGTTGTGGTGATCTTTGGGGAGGCCTGTGTCCAGCAGTGGACTTCATTCGGCCGAAATGATGATTATGTCTTTACATTGATATCTTCTTAGAGATGGGCGTTACCAATCTGCTAGTCAAAAGTGGTAATCGTGACAAATTTGAACGAGCGCTCTATTGAAAATCCATGTTTGGACCTAATAATGAGTTTACCTCATTAGTTTACTGGTCAAAGTTTCATTAGACTTAGTAGTAATATTAATCTGCTTTATAAATGCAAGCAATACGATATTGTTAACATAGAGATGCCGGTTAAGAATACCACCTCCCCATCTCATCCCGTGGGTGTCGTAAAAGCCGACTATGGGATTAGCCGAGGGATGGGCAGCAGCGTCCTTCGAGTACAATTATAACACAACTGCGATCGCCAACCCGTCTGCCAAGCGTGTCGATTATGGAAAAATCCCCCAATGAGCACATAATCTTTGGGGGAGGTTTCTGTCCGGCAGTGGACGTTTTTAGGCTGAAATGATGAACATAGCATAGCCAAGCGTGGCGATTATGGCAAAACCCCCCAATGAGCCCACAACACATCCATATCGGTGGTTGTGGTGATCTTTGAGGGAGGCCTGTGTCCAGCAGTGGACTTCATTCGGCACAAATGACGATGAACATAGAGGTTGGCTACGTTTACGTACTGCTAGTGGTAAATAACTCAGAAAAGCTGTAACGTAGCGTAGCAGGTGGGTGGCAGCTGCTTGCAGCGTTTATCCGGACCTTATTTTGCACAGGCCTTTGAGTATTTTTTTTTTTTTTTTGGGACAAGCCCGCCACACATTCCCAACCCCTGCAACTCCTGTAAGCCAGGATCTACAATGGCGACCACCGAAAAGAACACCGACCAATGAAGCTCGGTGTGTCCCAGAAAAATGAATAACTGTGTTGGAACCCGCACCGAAATTAATCAGAAAAGAAAAAGGCCTTTGAGTATATTGGTACGGCGGCAATAGGCTCTTCTAGGTGCAAGCTCTTCTCGGAGGTCACGGGCACGCAGATTGGGGAGTCTGCGTGCTAACACCGAGCGACCCCCGGGGAGGTGGCGGCGTGCTAGTGGGCACGTGCCGCCGTGTGCGTAGCACAGCGCACAGTGAGGCTTGGGGGATCCTTGACAATCCTCCCCGAGAAGTGCCTGGGGGGGCGACCTTTTTGCAGTCGACTTTCCTCCACTAGAGGGGTTGACCATTTTGTAGTCATCCCTTCGGCGATGTGCCTAAAGGAGTGGAACCAATGGATGGCTCTAGTGTGATCTTACGAGGACCTGGAGTCCCCTTTGGTGGTTTAGATGACCGATCCAGTGGTTTTAGCCCTTCGCCCTTCTCCGGGGCGAGGAAGTTCCTGTAGAATTCCCACTGGAGACCAAAAAATAAAGGGGTGAGGTCTTTTGCGGTTGCGTTTTTCTTGTATGTCTTCTTATTCTCTTAGATTGTGGCTTCAGTAGAATATCTTACACAATTTCGCCAATATCATGTATAAGGCAACGTTTTACGGTGTTCAGGGGGCCTAAAAAGGCCGCTTTAGCAGAATCATAATATCATCATTTCGGCCGAATGAAGTCCACTGTTGGACACAGGCCTCCCCCAAAGATCATCACAACCACCGATATGGATGTGTTTTGAGCTCATTGGGGGGTTTTGCCATAATCGCCACGCTTGGCAGGCGAGTTGGCGATCGCAGTTGAGTTGTTAATGTACTCGAAGGACGCTGCTGCCCATCCTCCGACTAATCCCTTAGTCGACTTTTACGACACCCATGGGAGGAGATGGGGTGGTGGCATTCTGAGCCGGCACCACACGGCAATCATAATATGAATCACATTAAATATCACCAATTGGTCCAGAAGGCCTGAAAAGACCGTATTACGTTTTATTTATAAAGCATAATAATGATCTCAATACGATTCACATTAGAAATCACAAAATGGTCACTTAATCATAACTGACTATTAACGTGACCATTCTGTAATTTCTAATGTAAATCATATTATGGTTCACCTAAAGCGGCCTTTTTAGGCCCCCAGATTAATCAATCTGTACATATTCATAAAATATTTCTCCAAATGAAAAAAATCTACAAACATATATCTGCAACGTCGTACGGTTTTCAATTCTTTTTTCTCCTTTTATGGCAAATGCAGTGCGAATCTGATCGTCTTATTTAATTTTTCGTTGTCTGATTCCTTCATGAACATAGACAGGCGTTTATATATATATTATATTTTGTTTTAAACGTTGCCCCACACCGGGGATTCTCCTGTGTCGTGGGTGCGTTTACAGACATGAATTCCACATGCAATACACCCAGATCCGGAACAACTACCTTCAGATCATACAAATATTTGTTCCGTGCGGGAATCGAACCCACGACCCGGAGCGCAGCAGCCGACTGTATCAGCCACCCCCCTTTAATAAGATATTTAAATACATTCTATGTTTTAACTATAACATTTCAGCTGAAATGGTCCACTGCTGAACAGGGGCCTCCCCAAAAACTACCATAACGACCGATATCGGTGTGTTGTGTGCTCAATTGGGAGTTTTGCTATAATCGCCACGCTTGGCAGGCGGGTTGGCGATCGCAGTTGAGTTGTTAATATATTCGAAGGACGCTGCTGCTCATCCTCCGGCTAATCCCTTAGTCGCCTTTTACGACACCCACAAGATGAGATGGGGTGGTGGTATTCTTAGCCGGCAACACACGGCAACTTTTAACTTTTAACTTTAACTGAATTTAAATTGAACCTAGTATCATTAGACGTAATATTTTATTAGTTTAGTTTATAACTATTATTGTGTAAGCTGTGGCCTCTTTTAATTGATCAGTACACGTGTCGAATACTGTGTAGTATCTTTGTATTTAAAGCAAGGACCAATACTAATACAGATAATATTATGTATGTATATACTTTTTACCACTAGAATCTGAAATTATTTGGACCTAGGTACGTAAAAATATACATAAATCGTATAGCAATGCCACAAAATAATGTTGCGTATTAAATACATCAGGCGCACAAACGCCTGATGAATTTGCGCAGCTCAGTTTACGAATGCATCAATATATAAATTCATTGACGGCATGGTCGGTGCAGTGGCTAAGCGACTAGCTTTCTGCACTACGTATCGCGGGTTCGATCCCCACACGGAACAAATATTTGTATGATCTACATATAATTGTGACGGGCCTGGATGTTAGTGCATGGGAGATTTATGTCTGTAAACTTTACCTTCTATTTTACAATTTTTTTTATTGTTGCCCAGTGGAAATTCTTCGTGAACTTCCTTCGCTCCGGGGAAGGGCGAAGGGGTATGCCAGGCTCCTACCGGCTAAAACCACTGGAGCGGTTATCTTCGGCACCTAAGGGAGGCTCCAGGTCCTCGTATTATCACACTAGAGCCACCCCTGCAAACTTTACCTACCTACAATACAGGAGAAATCCTAGAGTAGGACAAACTTTTATTTTAAAAACGGGGTTGATTTTGCTCAGGCTTCAACTTAAAGTCGAAAGTTCTATTTATTGGTTTATGTAAATATAGGTGTGCAATATCTATATCGATCATCAAAATCGATTTGACGAAATCGATCGTCAAGATTGATCATCAATATCGTTTGACGTAATTCATTGCCTCAGAAAGTTCGTTTTTAAAACGTGTTTAAATCCAAGTCTAATTTATATTTCCAGTTGCCTACCTAACCACTCTAACCGGCCTGGTCTTCTCCTGGCCTTCGTACAACGTTGCAAACTTCATGTCGAACGACACAGTCCTCGGTGAGTCCATGTCTTCAGTCCACGTGTCTCTCCTGGGCAGCCTGACTAATGTAGGGGCTATGTTGGTGACCCCGTTCTGTGGGTATATCGTGAACTCACTGGGAAGGAAGTACAGCGCAATGTTGTTTGGATTACCGTTTGTAGTAAGTAGTTTTTTTATATTTTAGTTTTAGCAACAATCATATCATCATACTGGCCTATAGGGACGTCTATAGGCCTGCTGAACAAAGGCCTCCCCCATATTCTCAATAGTGTCATGGTTTTGGGGGAAGTTGCCAATACTCACCACGTTTGGCAGCCGGTTTGGTGAGCGCAGTTGGTGAGAACAGTATGGCTACTGTCGCACAGAAGGGACGCTGCTACCCATCCCTCTGGTTTAGATTCCTTTAGTCCCCTTCTACGACATCCACGGAAGGAGATGGAGTGGTTCTTTATTCTTAATTCGGACACGACACGGTTAATGTTAATACCATACTGCGATCAACAACCCATCAAGTTTGGTGATTACTACAATATTCCCTATGACCGCTAATTGTGGAATACCCATCCACCCAACAGGCTTTGTTCAGCTGTGGACATCCTTTGGCTGATTTGATGACTGTGACGAGCCGGGGTTCGGCATAAATTAAATTTACCAATATTCAAGTTACACACAATTTAATCCCTTTTTAAAATTTAAATCACTTACAGGATAATTGCTTGGTATTCCACTTGTTCTTCACTGTAAACTGAAATGTCTCTCCTTCCTTCGCGGCCACTACACATATAAGCCGACCGATACTTTGTAGAAAGTTCCAGAATGTTCGCTTTCTAGAACTTTCCAGACAACGTGGTACCGCCACTATAAACCAGATGGTGCCACATAGAACAATCCCGAACATTCTGGAAGTTACTACAAAATGTCGTGCAGCTACTAGATAATAGATGGCGCTACGTGCCTTATTTAGAACTGTCCAGAACACTCCATTAGTTTCTACACGCCTTAGTATCGCTACTAAACATCAGATGGCACCACGTTCCGCTATTGTTTATCGCGTGGGGTAACAATACTAGTAACCAATCATTTTTTACAGTTATCCTGGACCATAATCTCCGTCTCAACATCCATACCGCTGATCCTCACAGCCATGGCCCTCGCTGGCTTCGGAACAGCAGGCCAGACAATCTCCTCGATCTACATATCAGAAATATCCCAGGACTCTATTAGAGGTTCTATGATGTCCACAGTAGTTTCCTGCTACTTCTTCGGACTTCTGGTTTCGTATATCATTGGAGGATACCTGACTTATAATCAGATTGTGTATATACATCTGTCTCTATCGGTTCTATATATTCTGCTACTGGCGTTTTTGAAGGAGTCTCCCGTTTTTTTGATGCAGAGGGGCAGAGAAAAGGTGAGTCTTTGATTATATTTGCGGTAAATTTGAAGTCACGGTTGGTGCCGTGGTAGAACTACTGGCTGTCTGCGCTTACAGGTCGTGGGATAGATCTCCGCAAGGAACAAATATTTGTATAGAAATAAAGTAAGAACCAACACTTGAGACAGACTATGTGGTACACATATACAGAATAAAAAAACTGTTTTATATAAAAACATAAGGAAAACATTTTTGTGTGTCCCACAGCTGCGCCGAACAGGCCCAGTGCAGCAAAAATGCCAGACCGCTAGTGCCTGGCGCTGGTTTCCAACTTAACTTAGGAAGTGTTATGGAACTAAACAAACCCACGATACAGTAAAAATCAAAGTGTGAGGAATGGGTTCTAACCGGACAAGTGCGAGATGTAATCGCGTGGAGAGGGTTCCGAAATTTCTGAATATATTGTCTAATAAAATTGTTGAATTCGGTTTTGTACCAATAACTTATCCTAAGAACAAATTTCTTCGTTTTATAATAAAACAATTTTAACGGATTAAATCAATAATACACGCGATTTAATCCGTTTAAAATTGTTTTATTATAATGTGTAATAATCGTAAAATCCTAAGACATTACTAATTTTCTTCGTTCTCAAGTGTTTATATTTAGCGGTTTGGACACAATATTTTCAGAGGTACTAAACTTGTGACAATGTTTTATAAAAGAATCTAATATCCAATTGTTTTCCAAATCATATCCATTGAGTCTCTATTCCAAACCTTGCACCTTAATTTTTAAGATCTTAATAGCTTATTATAAAACACAAAGCTTAATTTTAAATAAACTAATGTGAATGGAAACTTAGGTTACATCGACTATGGAGATCTTAACTGATAAGTTCATTTAGGGCAGGAGTTCCTCCTCGGATTCCCCCCTCCTTTCTGATTGGGTCGTTTAGGTACAGCCTAAATTACCCAATCAGAAATTATCTACGTACACCCGGAAATTTTGTAACAGGTTTTACTAACGTAATAATGATTTACAGGAAGCAGCGGAATCCATAGCTTTCTACAGGCAAGTGAAGGCATCATCCAAAGAAGTTGAAGTGGAAATAGCCAAAATTAAACTTCAGCTAGACCCAAGACTGGAAAAGATGCTAGAAGGAGCAGACGGTAATGAACATTTCATCATAACAGCTCATAGATGTCCACTATTGAACAAGAAATATTCAGCTAGAATATTTGTTACACTTATGACAATAGTGACGCAGCCTGGTGGTTGAAGTTGCGGTATATTATGCTAACTTACCGTGCGAATTTCGATAGCGTGGTTCACGGTTCAAAATCGTGTCGTTACATCAGAGTTGCATTCGCATAGATGGCTCTAGTTGACTCGCTGTTACTTAAACAGCGATGTGGATGTCACTGCAATGCTCAAGCGAGTGTGATGTTGTCCAGCGTGGACCATTCTGTACAATACTACATATAACAGCGATAGACGCACGCTTCGTTTTGTTATAAGATAATATAATGTAAAATGTTTGCCAAAGTCACAAGAATGTGTTATTTGCTAATTTTAGCTTTATCTATAGCATTAGTTTTATCATGCAATTAAATACATTTGCTAATTATTTACATATCATGATACTCAAGTCGAATTTGTGCTTGTTGCCAAAGGGTAACAAGCACAAACTCATCTCGAGTACACTTCTGGGCAACATCTAAAGAGACACAATGATTCTCCAAAAGTATAGTATCGTCCTTTATTGCAAGACCTTACTTATTATTATTATTACTTAAAATGATAAAATAACATTTTAGTGGCTGGAGGCCAAACATTTATCCCTCCTTATCATGGAGCCTTCGGTGTCAAACAATTCATGAAATAATCAGCTATTCATCATACAAGTTATATATCTTTACCGTGATGTCAATTTAACAATGCGTGTATCTACGTCATGTCTTTTATGAAACAATTGCCTTGAACAAATATATTATAGAATAAAGTATCTAATATTAGCAGGGATTAATCTATCTGCTTACGTAAGGTGTTATGTAAATAATGGGATTTTCAAATTGGTGCCTTATGGTTCATATAATATGATTAAGTTAGGTACAAGAATGGTTTGGCGCTTCACTCGTGTAGTAATGTTCATGACATTTTGTAACAATGCGAGGCAAATCTTGTCATTTTACTAAGATATCGGAAAAGTTGTTTACGTATGGCGTAATTATTGTGTGTTCAAGATGAAACTCTCTCTCTCTCTCCCTCTCTGGTAGAGAGGGCTCTATCACCTTTGATTATTTAATAGCTCTAAATATGGTTCATACTGTAACTGATGCAGGTAGGCCTTAAAATGAACACGGGTAAGACGAAAGTTAAACGACCATGTCGTTCCCATCCTAATATCTGTTGTGGTCGGGACAAACAGTTGCATAGGACCAACTTTGAGAAAGAGGTCAATCCGAATCCGAATGGGTAGTATTCGGGAAACTTCGCAACGGCTTTTCGTCATCAATACCGCAGTGCCTCAAGTATCTTTAACCAGTGTGTTGGCAAAAATGACATATGGCATAGAGACATGGTCACTCACTACGGGCCTCATAAGGAGCTTAAGGTGACTCAGCCAGCTACGAAGAGAGCTATGCTTGGTATTATTCTACGAGATGGATGCGGTCGGAATGTAACCGGTCATTGTGGATACCTATGGGAGAGGCCTTTGTTCAGCAGTGGATGTCCTTTGGCTGATATGATGATGAGGAATTGCTGACAAATAATATTTTTTCAAAAGGCAGATTTCACCAAAATTATAGGCATGCAAATAGAAATTATGTTATATTTTACCCGGCACGGTTGGCGTAGTGGCTAAGCAACTGGTTATCTGCACCTCGTGTCGCGGGTTCTATCTTCGCAGGAACAAATATTTGTGTGATGTACGGTTAGTTGTTTCGAGTCTGGGTGATTGTACATGTGAGATTTGTGTCTGTAAAAAGCACCCATAACACAGGATACATAGTAGAGTGGGACATGGTTTAAAAAATATTACCCCATTTTTGCCCCGTAACATGATTTCTCCTGTAGAGTGGGGTCTAGTTTACTGACATAAATCTGACATGCACAACGATCGAGACCCAGAAGAACTATCTGTAGGCCATTCAAGTTTTTGTTCTATATGACGATCGATCCTGTGAAATTGTAGCGCAAAAAACCAATAGCTCAACTACTGTGCCAATAGTGACTTGATGCAGTTATAGCTGTAATATTACATCTGGCAAAAAGGTTAAAACATGCCTGAATTAAAAACGACAACATTCTCTTTTTGTTTAGACCTCACGATCACCAAGGAGCTGATGGGCAGCTCACCATCGTCGGAGAAGCTATCAGAATGGCAGTTTTTGAGTAAGTTATAAAATTTAAGTAAATATATATTTACTAATATCATAAAGATCTTATGTACCGGAAGGGGTATATAAAGCCGAATGGTATGTACGGTATAGGTTTCCGAGATGTGCATATAGGCGTGGTACCAATGGGCAGGTCCGTTCACGTTCGTCCAGAGTTCGACATAACCCCCCCACTCTCTCCAGAAGCGACGGACCATACATTAGCGCCGCAGTGACGAAAATGATATAGTATAGTATACTGGTGGTAGGTCTCTTATCGAGGCGCAATGGTAACTGCCAAGAAGCAGAGAACTACCCAGTTCGTGGATACGCGTTGGTGACGCGAAAATCGGGGTAGGCCGGTACATGAAGTACATGGGGCTCACGTCGTTGGGACTTCGAAGAGCACTTTCAGCGCCTCGTCCCCTAAGGCCAGAAGGTAGTAGGTGCACTACACCGGCTGCTGCCCTATCTCACGGGACCATGTGAGGAAGTTCACCTTCTCTATGGCGGGGTCGTGCTGTCCGTGGCCTTCCACAGGGCGCCTGTATGGTCAGATCAACTGTCAGGTGCCCAGCGCTGCAGAACCAAATTTCACAGTCTGCGGCGCAGAGTGGCTATACGAATCGTACGAGGATACCGAACAGTGTCCTACGAGGTGGCACCTCACCTGGCGCATTTTCCGCCTTTCGACGTCTTGGATGCGTGGGTCTATGATCAGACACGCTTCCTCCCCCAGAGCGGCGAAAGCGCGCCTCCAGGGGCGTTCGACTGGCTGAGGTGGCTAGCTCGGCAGCGTGGCATCACCGAAGAAGAAGAAGAGAAGTGGCGAATGAAGTTTGCGACCAAGCGCGTCGTCGAGGCCATTCTGCCACTCTTTGAAGCCTGGCTCAGAAGGAGCGAGTGCGTCACCTACCGCCTGACGCAGGTGTTCACCGGGCACGGTTGTTTCGGTGCGTACCTGCACAGGATAGACGCAAGGCCACGGCACAATGCCACCAGTGTGATAGCAACCAGGATACCGCACAGCAAACGCTCGAGTTGTACCGTGCGTGCGGTGCGGTGCTGTGCGGTGGGTCTTAATCAATCAGATCTGGCAAGCTCTCTCTCTACCGGCAATAGTGGCTATGTTGGCAGAGCCTTCAAAATGCAGTGGTCTCCTCCTGTGAGAGCGTCATGCTCCAGAAGGAGACCGCAGAGTGGGGTCGGGAGACGGCCGATCGTGCTTGGAGAAGGAGAAGACGGCACCGGGGTAACACATGTATGATTTTTTCAGGTATTAATATGAACAAATGTGACTATATAGGGTAGAACAAAAATTGTTTTATTTCATTTGTATTTCATATATTTGTGTATTAATAATCGAATAACTGTATGTGCTAGGGCTGCACGTTGCACGAATAGCAGCTGTACGTAAGTATATAGAATTAATTAACGCGATATATTTCCTTAAGCTATTACAATTCAATGAATGCTATTCGCGTAAACTTCAGAAAATATTAAAGAGAGGAATGAATAAAAAAAACTAGGATTTCTCCTATGTCGTGGGTGCGTTTACAGACATGAATTCCACACACACTACACCCAGACCCGGAACAACTACCTGCAGATCATACAAATATTTGTTCCATGCGGGAATCGAACCCACGACCCGGAGCGCAGCAGCCGACTGTATAAGCCACTGCACCAACCGTGCCGTCACATTTCGGTCGAATGAAGTCCGCTGCTGGACACGGGCCTCCCCCAAAGATCACCACATTGTGGGCTCATTGGGAGGTTTTGCCATAATCGCCACGCTTGGCATACGGGTTGGCGTTCGGACTTGAGTTGTTAATGTACTCGAAGGACGCTGCTCGCGGCATATGCATATATAGAATAGTAATAATACAAATTCACTCTTTATAAAACGGTTCTTCATTACAGAACAATCTCAAACATCAATCCGAGCGCTATGGACGAGTGTCGTTTGCATGGCTACCATGATGCTGATGGGTAACATCGCACTCCAGGTGTACGCTGAAACGCTCTTCAAGGAAGCCGTCCCCTCTATGGATTCCAACCAGTGTTCTATTTTCTTGGCCATAGATTTGCTGGCCGCGAGTGTGATGTGTTCTTTCTTGATTGACAGGTTTGGGAGGAAGGTGAGCATTTTAAACTTCCAGCCGCTTTGAGGTATATCTATTAGGCCATCAACGTTTAGGTGCGCATATTGAGGAGTCTGCGTGCTCACACCGAGCGACCCCCGGGAAGACGGCGGCGCGCACGTGGTCATGTGGCCGTGTGCGTAGCACAACGCACAGCGAGGCTTGGGGGGATCCTTTACAATCCTCCCCGAGAAGTTCCAGTTTCGCCACCCTTTCACAGTCGCCTTCCCTCGACTTAAGGGGTTGACCGCTTTACAATCATCCCTCCGTGATGTGCCTAAAGGCGTGGCACCATTGGGCGGCTCTAGAGTCTAGAGGATCTGGAGCCCCCAGTCAGTGCCGAAGATGACCGCTTCAGTGGTTTTAGCCGGTAGAAGTCCGGCAATATGGCAATACCCCTTCCTAGTTCATGTAGAATTTCCACTGGACACCAATATAAAAACAAATGAAAAATCAACCATCGGCCATCAACGTTTACTGTTCACGATGGGCCCAATGAGTACAATGATCATTCTTTCACATTTCCATAATCAGCAGGCAGCATTATTGGGTTCAATATCTATTTTCCTTCTATTCACCTTTATCAGTCGTACTTTTTATTCCTTATAATATGTGATTTCCCACATAATCCATCGATCTATTCCTTATTCTGCCACATTTTTTGCTTTTAAGTTTTCATTCTTCTAGTGTCTGTTCCTTTTCCGAGGGACATCACTTATCCATACCATGACCATTGGTGTCTTCAAATTTTCTTTCGCCGGCAACACTATCGTAAACTAAACCTATATTTATTAGGTAGTTTACTATATTATCAGTAGATAAGCTGATAGCCAATGATTTTAAGAGCACTTAGTAACACAAATTTATTTTACTACATAAGCTTATCTGAGATGAGGCGCAGACTACCAACGATACCATAGATAATTTTAGAAGATAAAGTATAAAGATAATTTATTAATGTTTTCATCTACATATTTGGCTTCGTTTCAGAGATCGTGATATTCATTTACGTAGTATTTTTACTTTGCGTTTTGATGATTAAGTTCCAATCTTTTGATTTTAATTGATTGCTGATAGCAATTACCATAGTTACGTTGAGGGGCTCATGGCAAAATGGAAGTCAGCAAATTGTTTGATTTGCTGGGACCTTGTACAGTTGTCTGTTCTGTATGCAATGATACACCTCCATGCTTCCAGAGGTACGTTAACGTACGTCATACGATGCCAATGACAATCGTTAGACACTCAGAATCCCGAAAATCTGGTCCAGACTAATGGTAACCCTATGATTTAGGCATACTCCGGTATTTTAGTTGTGGAGGTTAGATGTAAAATACTGAAAGACTGACAATTTTGTTAGACTAGAAGCTGACCCAATTACAGTGGTGAAGATAAGCTCATGATTTTGTTGATTGTTTTTATGTCATCATCCGCAAACGATGTGTCTCGCTACTTTGCAGAATGCGTGCCAGCTCCCATAGCATCTTAAGTGCATTGTGTGACAGATGGGACTGTCCGATGCTTGGTCACTGGATATATTTTCACACGATGTCAGTGCCCTATTTAGGCGCCAAATTATTACTTTAATTAGTCTAGTTTACTAAGATTAGGTTTAGGTTGCTTGTATTAACACTATATGGACCCTGAATTTAGTCTGAAATAAAGATCATTATAATTATATGGAAAACAAAAGCGATATTCAGAAACTAGTTTTAAATTGTTTATTTATTTCTCCAATAAGAGAAAGATATTATAAAAATTCTGTCAGTTTTAGCTCCGAGAATAAAGATCCAAATAAAACCTGAATCGAGATTGTATTCATTGAATATAAATGCTGGACTCATTACATAGGGTTCATATTTGATTAACGCGATCTAAACTCGAATTTCACTTAAGTTTTGAGACTAAGATTGTCTTATATGACAACAATACACAAACTGACAAGTTTTTTTTTAGTAGAAGGTAAATACAAAAGAAGAGACTTAGGCACCATTTCTTAATCGAATGTACTAGGATATCATAACGCCAAACTGTTTGTTCCAGCCGTTGATGATTTCAACATCAGTTCTTGCTAGTGTCTGTACAGTGATCTTGGGAACTCAGATCCAGTATCACTGGGCGCCACATTGGTTCACAGCCATCGTTATTTACGTGTACTGCTTCATATTCAACGTGGGAGTTGCCGTTATACCATACGTTTTGGGTGCTGAGCTGTTTTTGCCTGAGGTAAGTAAGAGCGATTTTTGAGCATTATGTAATTAAAACAGGAGGTAAAGAAGCCATATAAATAAACCAAGTTGAAATCCGTCTCAAGAATGCTTCTAATGACTAATGAGACTTGAAAATTTCTAATATGTCAAAATAAAATCGTTTGCATTTCAATCATTTCGGCCGAATGAAGTCCACTGCTGGACACAGGCCTCCCCCAAACCCTCCACCACAATGACCGACATGGGTATGTTAGGGGCTCATTGGGGGGTTTTGCCATAATCGCCACGCTTGGCAGGCGGGTTGGCGATCGCAGTTGAGTTGTTAATGTACTCGAAGGACGCTGCTGCCCATCCTCCGGCTAATCCCAAAGTCGCCTTTTACGACACCCAAGGGATGAGATGGGTTGGTGCTATTCGTAGCCGGCACCACACAGCAAACTACTTACAAATATAATTTATCGGAACTGTTTTAAGGGAATCAATTAGAGAAATATATGAATTACAGAATACCTTACTCTCCTGTGTTTTGATAGCCGGGTAAATATGATAAGTCCATTTGCAAAAAAAAACTAGATGTTTTGAGGAAGGTCTATTTTTTCTGAAGACTGCCTTATTCTATCAGCAGTCACAAGGTCGAATGCTGACCTTTCGTCCTCAGTTTATTGATTATGATCAATTGCAAATTAGAGCAACGAGTTATTGAGTTTTTCTGTAAGGAAATATTCATCGGCAGCTTTGAGTTTGGAATCACCATCATCATATCAGCCAAAGATCGTCCACTGCTCAGCAATGGCCTCTCACATAGAATTACACAATTGTGTCGTCATTTTGGGGGGAATTCTCCGATACTCATCGCGCTTGGCAGACGTGTTGGTGAGCGCAGTATAGCTAATGTTTCACAGAAGGGACGCTGCTGCCCATCCCTCTGGTTTAGAGTCCCGTTGTCGGCTTTTACCACATCCACGGAAAGAGAAAGAGAGTTTGATTTAGTACTCGGCAAATATCAATAGACTAGTTTAATAGGAACTAATATTACATTGAGGAGATTTTAATACATGTTGTAAGAACACCTCTATGAACTCTTCAGTGAATGCAACCGTGATGTGATTGTAACAGTAACTCCATATTTCAGGTCCGGGGTCTCTGCGGCAGTATCACCATGACTTGCGGGTGGGCTATGAACTTCGTGACCGTAGTAATATTCACCCCAGTGGTAGAAGAGGTTGGATTTGCCCCCTTATTCTACGCATTCTCAGTTGTGGGATTTGTGGGAGCTGGTTACTACGTGTTTTATTTACCAGAAACCAAAGGATTATCAATAGATGCTATTCAGGCTCTGTTCGTGAAGAAAATAAAGAGGAAAATTGGTGCTTAAACCTAAAATTATATTATTAATAAATTTGAAAATAAAAATGGGAGCTTGGAATCAGATGATTCCCATTCTTATTGATCAGTATTCTTATGTAAAAATAAACATGGAAAAGCTGGCAAAATTCCAACGTCCATCGCTGATTAAACTAACGAATATTGAAACATTCAATAAAAATCGAGTGAGTCCAATTTCAAGCGTGTACAGGAGTCAAAAATTATAAAAGATTAATGATGTTTTTGAAGTGAAGTGTGGTTATTTTGGTCAATACGATATGGTATGATTGTAACTCAGGATGATTTTGCCATTGTTAATTAATTTAGGATAATTGTAATGTAATTGTAAGTGAGTTTAAAATATTATTTAAGTCTATGTTCTTTGTATGTGATATTAAAGCCCTTACTTCCTCAAATGTTTACTAATAACCTCTAGCACAAAATGTTTACGAACGCAAAAGCAAAATGCTGTATTCATATTCAAACAGTGATTAAAATTCAAAACCTTCATCGTGGTCGGTGACAAATTGATGGAAATGTAATTATTGCTAGTGTTTTGTTTACTTTTTTTACATCTAATGAGGTGAATAATATATGCGCTGTTGTATTGGGCCGAGAGTAAAACCTTGCGGAAATCCTAGTAATTTAATAATTTTTATGAAAGTAATTAGTGAGCAGATAATGACTGTTGGAGTTGTATAAGACCAAGTGACATGAAAAAAGTACACCTGATACACTAATATTGGCATTAAGACGGTATAAAACAAAGATTTTAAAAACATATACTCCTCGCAATGTGATATGAGGCTATGAGGTGCTGGAAGTTGAAGGACAGACCGCGCCAAACTTGAAAGCGATTTTGTATTCCTGTCATAACTAGTCTAAATTGTCCGACATGGCCTACTTAAATGCTCTTCTATTATAGCATTGCGTGTTCATTAAACTCCCTAAAAAGGGATGTATTTATACGATGACTGATTTATGTGTGCCGTCTGTTAGGAAAGATCAATTCAAATTGCTACGACTTTTCTTCTAAAGTACATTCGAGACACTACAACATTTTCTCTCATAATGTTATACCGTCATGTCTGGGCTATAAATGATATATCGATCCTTGAGTTTTTTCCGGTCTGTCTTCTCAGGAGTATGCAGATAAGAAACGCCGGAGTCATCGAGAGTCATTAAGAGATGTACAGACATAAAATCATTCATCGTTTATGATAATCTTATCAGATAGTCTGGTTAGATAATTTAAATCGTGTTACACATTCGAAATTAAAACATGTTGATCTGGTTGGTATCCGAGTTGGTTGACTTTATCAATGAAAGTCATAACTAACCAAATTAGGAAGACCCACCGATATGGTTCGGGAATACTGAAATTGGTAGCATCATTAGACGCGGAATGTTGTCCCCATCACATTGATAGATTTATCATAAAACTATGATGCTACGTACTGCTACGGTGCTTAAAAGGACATGTCTTGCGTCAAGGTGGTCATCGCAGTCCATGATCCGCGCATGCCATAAGGAGCTGTCCCGGTTACCTAGCTTTTAAAATCATCATTTCGGCCGAATGAAGTCCACTACTGGACACAGGCCTCCCCCAAAGAGCACCACAATGACCGAAATGGTATGTGTTGTGGGCTCATCGGGGGTTTTGCCATAATCTCCACGCAGGCAGACGGGTTGGCGATCGCAGTTGAGTTGTTATGTACTCGAAGGAGTCTTCTGAGCCGGCACCACACGGCTTTTTTAAATGGCGGTCACTATTTTTTTATTGATTTAGTCTTTATACAGTAACACAATATTAACCTTATGGATGGGTAGCAGCGTCCCTACTAAGTTACTGCTAACTAACCCGCTTACCAAGCGTGGTAAGAGTGGTAAATTCCCTCCAAAATTTAGATATTTTTAGATATTTATTTCTCACCACAATAACGAAAAAGTTACAGTATTATAGAAATTTATTGTGGGAGACTGGTGCCTAAGCTAGGTTGAAACCTGTATTTCAGGTCACCAGGTCTTCCACCCCAGAAGTCCAATTTCATAGTCCTTTTATCATTTTCCATTTTCTTGTTCTTCGTGTATCTGATTCTATCAAGTTGTTTTCTCTTGTTAGGGTTCTCTTGATGAATACTCTCCAATACGTTGCTATAACTTTATCAGACTCCGATAATGGTTAATTTTGTCCTTTATACCCAGTTATCATCTTGCACCCCATGAAGGCGCACTTTCACTGCAAACAACATCTTGATATAATAATAAACTCGCTGTTTTATTAAAATGTGTAAATTATGGCTTATATACATTATTGATGATTGATGATTATTGAAGATTATTAAATTTTCTTTTCAATTTTTCATATTTTTGTAGCACATTGACACTTGACGTTGACATGATTTTATTTTGTTGATTTGTTCAGTAGTAAACGTTCTTTGGCTGATATGATGATGATAATATCTACCAAGTACCATAGGGTCATGAAGAGATAACAAAGCATAAATTTAAAACAAACGTAAGAGGTGTGAAGCACCTACCATCTGATCTCTACAACACACTATTGGGGTATGACCATTTCAGCCAAACAAATCCACTGCTGGACAAAACCTCCCCAAAAGACCGCCACAACGATCTTATCATCTGGGTTTGTGTTGTGTGCTTATTGGCCAATTGTGCTATAATCGCCACGCTTGGCAGGCGGATTGGCGATCGCATAATAATTTATTTGCTAGAATGAGAAGAATACAATAGTTCTTAAAAATGAAAGGTATTAATGATCCTAGATGTTCTGCCTTTTCAATAAGACGCGCAAATATTAATGAAATAATTTCATCATATTGGCCATTTATACGTCCAATGCTGAACAAAGGCCTCCCCTATAGATTCCACGACTGTGTCATCATTTCGGGGGTATTTGCCAATACTAACCACGCTTGGCAGGCGGGTTGGCGCAGTATGGCTACTGGTTCACAAAAGGGACGCTACTGCCCATCCCTCTGGTTTATATTCCCTTAGTCGCCTTATACGACATCCACGGGAGGAGAGGGAGAGGTGCTATATTCTTAATCCGGACACCACACGGTAAAACAATAATTTGGCATACTATAAATTACATTCATAATTATACATTATCAAATAAATAATTTCATATTAATGTCACAGAGAGAAAATTGCCATGTGTTATATTTATAGTAAAAATATTCCTTGATGTCATAAAAACTATTTTTTATCAACTATCGTTTTATTTTGACCTTAAATTGAGTAGTAGGCAAGTCCTTTGACAGCTTATTGAATACATTAATGGCATTTATGTATGTGCTACCTTTAACCAATTCTAGTCAGCGTGGTGGAGTGGGCGCATGGGTGGCGCAGTTGAGTTGTTATTAATGTACTCAAAGGATGCAGCTACCCATCCTCCGGCTAATCCCATAGGCACTTCTTACGACACCCATTGGAAGATATGGCGTAGTGCTATTGTTAGCCGGTCCCACAAGGCTTGGTTCTTGCAGTTGAGGTGTACTGATATCCATTTCTAGTTTTGTTTAAAAAATCCTCATGGCTGTGCCGAAATTTTACTGCTCAAAACATTCACGATTTTCTTTCGTACCTATCTTGCGCTAGAGGTATTCACTCGAGCATTCATCACACCTCGTGACCCGTCACTTATTTTTGCTGGTCTCTTTTCCCTGTACGGCCTTGCCAGCTGAACAATCGTGTATAGAGTACCATGTGGTACATGGCACACAGCCATCTGGGGCCTGCTTCTAATCGGGTGATGGAACGCAACACATGGAGGCTGGAGATAGGCAAGCACTATCCGTTGTATACCCCTAAGGTTAGATCGCTGTTCACACAATTGTCATATCTACAAGAAAGGGCTTTGTTTAGCAGGCGGTTTAGTGAGTGCCAAATGGCTTATATTCCACAGAATTCCGTTCCGTCAAGCGTAGAGTACTGACAAATTTCCCCCAATATGACGACACAATTGTCAAATCTCTGGGCAATGCCTTTGTTCAGCAGTGGACGTCCTTTGGCTGATATGATGATGGTGATAAACCGAATATAGTCTAGTATGATAATCTTTCTTCCCTTTTTTTCGTTTCGGCAACTTTGTGTCAGAGTTAGGAAGCCGCCCAACGGCCTACGACTTCACTGCCGTTTAATGACAGCAACCGGAACCGACGAAATTGTGAACCCTCCGAAACACGAAGACTTTCAGTTCAAACACACACTATGCGGCCACGCATCCATAGACTGACCGCACCGAGCTCTGCTTAAGCTCAACGATCGTTTACCAATCACCGAGTGACCTTAGGATAAATTTATTTATTAAGGTTCTCCTACAAAGGACTTACACACAAACTCATAAATAAATACAAATAAAATGGGTCCTATAATGGTGTACTCATCCAGATATGGGAGGTCACAGCATTCAAAAAATTAACTTAACCTATAATAAAAGTTAATTAAATTAAAAGTTGAACTTAAATATACACATAACTAAAAATATACACTATATTTAAGCCTTAAATAACTAACGATAACTAACTAAATAAAACCCCTAAAAAAGGAGGCACTTAGGCGTAAAGTACTCCTCGGCCGGTAATGTTCCCAGAAGACTGGCAGCTTGCCTTTTCTTTGGCCAAAGAAAAGGTCAGCCCTCTGATCACGCAGTGTTGACCAACCGTCTAGCTATGTCTTTGAAAAGTAGACGTGCACTCGTACCCCATGACCCAAGCGTTTCGACCCCAAACGGCTCAAACAATAATTTCCGATGAGTTTATTATATTTGCGCCGTTGGAGGTTTTTCGCTGCAAAAGCGGCAGCGCCAGCATAGCCAGCCGTGCTCGGAAGATGGGAAGGAGCAAAGGTGTCGACACAAGTTACGTCTCACACCAGGCCTACCTATTCCAAGTTAATTAAATTGTATGTATTTATATTAGAAATAATTGTCATTAGTTATTGAATTAAATAAATGATAACGTTGATAATATCCAACTACGTCACAGTTAAAAAGGTATTGTATTCGATACAGAACATGGCACAGAGGAATAATGACCGAGGTTCGTTTTTGAAAATGGAATATGAAACTTGGAGTTGAGAGAGTTTGTGCTGGATTTTTTATATTAATGGCACTTAAAATGTGCAGGAAGAAGACTTGATCATTTCGTGGCGCCAAAATATATCTTACATAACCATCATCTTTAGTAGTGAGATTATATGTTTCTCTATTCACGGGCTTATATCTCTGTAAGACATACATGGGTCCAACACGTAGAGGCACTTTAGAGAATTTTAATCTTAAATGTAATGAGACACTAACCGGGGTCTCTCCATGGCTACACTATAAAATGCAGTCTCGGATTGTCCCCGGAGGTATAAAACTATTGTATGAAATGGAAACTACAAGTATAAGGTCTATTGCAATGGGTGTCAAATGGATTTGATACTAAGCAAAACGGAAAAACGGCGTCTGCCTGTCAACCTTTAAAGTGAAATTCTGTGGCAGACGGTGACTTGCCACTCACAAGATGGGCCCCCTAAATGGCTACCACTACAGGCGACAAGGAGCAACACTGGTCTGAGCGGCTAGGGGTGTCGAGATGTGCGGCACCGGTTTCACTATCGCGCGTCTCGAAGACTTGGAGCGGGTTTCCCCATTATTATGCCATTAGACACTTCCACCCCCGAGCATATAGCTCTGGCGGCCCCCCTCTGACCGGCCAACTCAGGCAAGCCAGAGTTGAAAATCCACTCCAACCGACCAATAAAGGCAAGCGGAGACGAGGCCCTGACCGACTCTCTGGAGCCTTCGGGTATGTCGCCACTCACATTCAGCTCACCACAAACTGCCCTGCGTTTTGTAAGCCGCTTAATATATTTTTTTTCTTATGATATGCTTTTTTTAGATCAAAAGGTAGGAAGAAATCAAGCTTCTGCTTTTATTTTCCCTCCAGGATTATTTTAACCCATGGTGAGATAACGACTGCCCAGAGGGGTTGTATTGAGATTATAGATATCCTCATTAAAATGCATTGAATTAAAGTTTCAGTGTCCTCAACGCCTTGACAAAGAGCAACCAGAATTTCAACGACATTTTATGTCATGTTGGGACCAGGGGAGGAGAGTAAAGGTGGTTATCTCTAGATATTTTCCCTCTCCAACATCTAGGAGAATTCTTAAGAACTCTGAATCTTCTAATTTTAGTCTCATGTTTTATACATCTCCAAAGTCCGAGCGTTTTGAATAGGCACTAGCTGTAAACCACGGTTTCACCAGCCGTTTAATTTAAAAGAAATCAGGTTATTTTATAATTTTAACATTTCTGTTCAACAAATATGGTTACGCGAATATGGCTTCTAAGTTATATGGAAATCAATGTACACTAGAACTGATATCAGTATCATGCGTTCCTGTGGTAAATATCGGTCGATCTGTACGAAAACTATTTAGTGATAACACCGATGATAAACAGTATGCCAATATTATTCTAAATCTTACGCAATCCCACCTTCAATTGCTATTGTTTAACTAAGGAGTACAGGTGTTTAGTTGTAATATTATCATATACAAATAGGTTCTGTCACAAACAAAAGGCACTATTAATTGCCATGCGTTAGGATGTTCTCACATTAGCGTAAGTGTTTGTCAGTGGTATGCGCAGCAAAGACACCACACCATAGATGATACATATACGAGTATATAACCACCATACCGCAAGAAAGTAACATATGTACCGAATTATACATCTTTAGCATGGACATAGAAATGAGACACAAAAATTAGACATGCAAAAAGAAAATGAACATGTAATATGCGGACTGATCCGTTCTTGTCCTATTCAATTTTTTCCATCCTAAGGTTGCCTGGAAGAGAAATCGCCGAGTGCGATAAGGCCGCCCATTGTACTGTATATACTAGGCATTACTGTTTTTTTTTTTTTTGTATAGTAATTGGTGTACAATAAAGAGTTTAATAAATAGATATGAAAAAATAAAATTGAAAGGCGATACAATGGTAGAAAGTAGTAGAAACTGGTAGCCTAAGAAGCCAAGACTGATTAGTTTGCAAGTTGTAACTACTACTGGCTATATAACTTGCAAAATGAGGCCCTAGAAAAGTATTATTCGCGTGAAATGTAGGTTGAAATATCTAAATAAATAAATATGGAAATAAACATTTTTACATTTTTATAACAACACAGAGAAACAATTGAGACGGCAGACTTAAATCTTGACGAGATTCATACGTGCTTTAAGCTGGGCGTTAACCTTGAAGTTATTACAAAGGCTGGTCAGCTGCCGCTAGCACTTCACGAAATGTATTCCTGCAATAGTTTCCGGCCCACCCGGTTAATCAGGCGTGTAAGATAATTGATCCAGTGCTGGTTTCAATTGTTAAATTATTTATGTGTCATCATTATCCTTATCATCATCGTCATCATTACATCAAAACATAAACCTCAACTGCAACTGTACATGGACTGCCTGAAGGGTTATAGAAAATACTGCCATAATCATCAGAGAATCTTTTTGACCTTCTGTTTAATCGCTTTTTACAACATCAACGAAGAAAAACCGTGTCGTGCGTTACCGTGTGGTGCCGGCTGTGAATAGCAGCAACCTATCTCATTCCGTGGATATTGAAAAGGCGACTATTGGATTAGCTGGGGGATGGGCAACAGCAACGAGTCCATCTACTGCGATCGCCAACCCACTTGCCAAGCGTGGCAATTATGGCAAAGCCTCCCAACGAGCAGACAACACAAACCCAAACCAATAGTTGTTAGTTCTTTGGGGGAGGCTTTCGGCTGAAATAAAGAACTAGATCAGAACCACAAATTGCTAAATTAATAATTTTTGTTCTTTTGACAATACATATTGATTGATGGAAAGATAATCTTTAAACGCAAGTACACTGTAGAAATGTGTGTGGGCTCTGTGGGCAAATAGCCTCCAAAATGATGACACTGTTGTGGAAATTTACGGGGGAGGCCTTTGTTCAGCAGTGGACGTATTAATGGCCGATATGATGATGTTGACAATGTAGAAACATCTGTCAATTAGCTACTGAAATAATTTCCTTTTACAATATTGAGGTGGAAGTTGTGGTAGGGTTTTAGGAATCTTAGTATAAATCTTAATTAACTTTAGAAGACTATTCTTCTGATGCTGAGTAGTTAGCATCTTAGAATAACTAGTTTAGTTATACCTTTCGAGATTTTTTTAAAGCAGTGACATTTTCGAAAATTTCGACGATTTTTAACAAACATTACAATTTCAAAGATGTAGATTGACGCTTGTAGAATGTAATTTTTTTTATCTTTATATGGGGCGCGTCGTCACCAGTGTAGCTCAGCAGTCGCCAACTTAGTTAACTGACGTAGTGACAGTGGGCAGTTCCGCACAAGGAGAGAATTTTGCTCAGGACTTTTCAGTTGATCATAGTTGGCAGTCGATTTGTTGATTAGGTGGTCTGGTGTGCTCCGTGAAGGACTGTGGGCAGCCATAACTAAACGGCTCGTTACCATCGTATGTCCATCTAGGACAGACTGTACTATCCTTCTCTTATCAGCTAGGTTTGTAAACTAAACCTTTTAGACAAGATTACAATCTATAAATGCCAAGGACTAGAACACACTGAGACTAAACGGAATGACATAAACTATTGAACCATCAGATCGTTTCTTTACATTTAATTGCAATTTTTTGTTTGAGGGCCACGACCTTTACTAGGTCGTTTCCATATTGAGTCTAACGATTTGTAGAACAAATGATTATTTGGAACTTACACTAAAACGGGTCTAGCCAGAAGACTGAAGAAGGTCAAGATGAAAATTTCAATTGCAAAATCTAACAAAGAACCGATTACTAAAATCTTAAACAAATGTCAGAACACACATACAAATAGGCTTTAGCAACACACATGATAAGAATGACAGACTCCATTATCAAAAAGATAATATATATTTAGTCAGGGTTTCGTTTACTCATCTTGTTTATTCTAATTCA
Source organism: Diloba caeruleocephala (assembly GCA_947459985.1). Classification (NCBI taxonomy): domain Eukaryota; kingdom Metazoa; phylum Arthropoda; class Insecta; order Lepidoptera; family Noctuidae; genus Diloba; species Diloba caeruleocephala. The sequence continues at coordinate 2,947,689 of OX381627.1, read as the reverse complement.
TTTATGTAATAAACTATTTGCCAAAATGTTACTATTACTTGTGCGCTTTCAAGTTACTACCGACGTTAGTTTGAAGTGAAACAAGATGAATATAGGAAGGCTAAGACAGTGTCATGCCGCTTTGGCCGGTAAGAATAGAAATAACTATTATTATTTTTATAGTAAACATCGGATCCTGGCATCTTTATTAACAAAGTGTGTAAATAAAACCTGAATATACTACCATGTTTTAAACTGTGATAGATTATTAACTTCATTGGATAAGCATTACTTTATTCAGTTTAATGGGATCACAAGTCTAGATGCAAGTGCGTGTGCATAGTGTGGTTATAAATAAAAATTCTCACGTAGCCTTCGAGTGTTCGAACACAAGGAATTTTAGTACTGGGCTATCGATGTGAATAAAACAAAATCTTGTTGTAGGCCTTCATTAATTAGGATATATCGGTAGGACATAGCATCGAGATCCAGATTCCACAATCAAGATCAAGTCTTCACCAATGCACCAATTTTATTTGAACAGTTTATTTTTAAGAAGAAAGCAATCGGTATTTGCAATTTAAGATATTCGTAGGAAAGAAAAGAAACTCTGTTACCCAAACCGCACAATAAAAAGAACACGATCAAAAAAATTGCTCGAAATTAGCGGAAGGAAATTTAAGTAAAGATATTAAAATCAATAAAACTGAATTACTTATTATTTATGTTCACGAAGCTGTTCACATCCATATCGGTCATTGTGGTGATCTTTAGGGGACTCCCGTGGGTGTCGTAAGAGTCGACTATAGGATTAGCCGGAGGATGGGCAGCAACGTCCTTCAAGTGCATTATCAACTCGACTGCAATCGCCAACCCGTCTACCAAGCGTGGCGATTATGGGAAAACCCCCCAATGAGCCCACAACACAACCATATCGGTCGATGTGGTGATCTTTGGGGGAGGCCTGTGTCCAGCAGTGGACTTCATTCGGCCGAAATGATGAAAGAGTCGCTGATGTATTAATAACGAATGGTGGGGAAGTAATAAAGTAATTAAAGTAAAGTATAAAGTAATTATCACTTATTGCACAAATTCCAGCAAGATAATGTTGCTACTTTATCATGTCTTGGGCATTTTATGCGATTTCTCTAAGGAATTTGATTGTGTTATTCTCAAAATTTTGATCAGGAAATTACTACACTATGGTATCAAGGACTATGCGCTGGATCATATTTGAGTAATAGGATTCAGAAATTAGACAATAACAGTAAGATATCTCCTGGATCTGTAGTTATACCACAGGGCTCATTTCTAGGCCCAGTTTTGTTTCTTATATATAAATGACCGACCTTATATAGCAGGGGATAATCACGAGATAGTGTTGGTTGCAGATGACACTTCGCTTTTATTTAAACTCAAACGCCAACCTCTTGCAGCTGACGATGTAAATCGCGCTGTATACAGAGTAGTCAACTCGTTTAATGTTAATAATTTACTCTTGAACGAGAAATTTACAACACCTTATGTTAAAACAGTAAAAACCACTGTACTAATGAATGGTGCGGAGTTGGGCCTTATGGACACCACAGTGTTTTTAGGTATTGCTTTAGATTCTAAGCTACAGTGGAGACCGCACATACCTAAATTGTCGGAAAGCCTTAGCTCTGCAGCATACGCAGTAATGAAAATTCGTTTTTTAATAGATGTAGAAACAGCGCGACTTATATATTTAGGTTATTTTCATAGTTTAATGTCATATTCTGTTGTGGGGTAACGCTGCCGATGTCGAAACTATTTTTATGCTGCAGAAACGAGCTATTCGATCAATTTATAAGTTAAGCCCTAAATATTCACTCCGATAGAAATTTAAAGAGATAATGACCCATGTACCCAGTACATTCATGAAAATGTTTTGTATGTACATAAAAATATGAACCTCTATACAACAGTGATATCCATAATATTAAAACCAGGAACAAACATAAACTGGTTGTTCCTGCTATCAGGCTCCAGAAAACAAGCAAATCATTTAAATGTCAATGTGTACGTTTTTACAATAAAATCAAGTGATATTCGGAAATTAAGTCTTAATAAATTCAAGTCCCATTATAATGCAGAAGTTGTGTAGAAAGTGTTTCTATAAAGTTACAGAGTATATGGACGGCAAAAATGCTTAGCATTGAGCTGTTCTAATGTTCAGAGGCTGATATTGACATTATTGGGTTTGATGTATCAAATACTATTGCCATTATTTATTTATTTTGATGTTTTTTTATAATGGATTATATAATTAATTTAATGATATTTTTTCCTTATCTTATCCTTATTGAGTATCCTTCATTCTCAATTTGTTAAAGTGACATCAATTACTTGGTTGTTTTTTTTATATGACTTCATTTATATTTGAAATTATAAGTGCGAGGACCATGTGGACTATTAAATTATTTTGTTTGAAGCTTGTTGACTAGTTTGCATGTCAAACCCATGTCTCGTAAACCCACGTCTCGTCACCAGTATCAATGCGTTTCATAAATGTTGGGTCGGAATTGACTCGTTCTAGCATGTCCTCAGCGACTCTCATGCGATTGAGTTTTTGAAGAAAATTCAGGTCTATTGGGACTAGCCGAGCGGTAACATGTTTCATACCCAAATGATTAGTTAAAATGGTACGGATCGACTCGTGAGATACAGAAAGTTCGGCTATCTCTCTCAAAATTGAATGAGGATTCCATATCCCATAATCGACTACGGTGATGTGTGCTACTTTGACTTGAATGCAGATCTACTCAACAAATTTGACCGCCTTCTCAACAATTGCATTCGATTCGTCTTCAATCTCCGAAAATATGATCATGTCTCTGCGTATCGATCTCTTTTAAATTGGTTGCCCATTCGCCAGCGTAGAAACATGAGAGCACTCACCACCCTGTTCTCTATACTTCACGCCCCCAATTCTCCTTCTTATTTATCTTCTCACTTCCAGTATCTTTGTTCCAACCATGAAAAAAATCTTCGTTCTACTAATAATCGTCTCCTTCAATGTCCCACTCATCACTCTGACTTTATTCACTCTACCTTCTTTGTTCAATCTATTCTACTGTGGAATGCACTCCCCCTTGAAATCAGAATGGCTAATAGTAGGCACTACTTTAAAATTAAAGTACGTAAGTACCTATATGATAAGACGTTGGCAGATTCATCTCGGCTCTGATTTTGTTTCTTTTTGTCCTAGTTACACATATTTATTATATATGTATATATGTTTATTTAGTATATGTAAATATAAACATGTAATGTTTATGTAAGTTTACATATTAGTATTCTATGTATATTAAAGTCTCACTTTTATTTTTTTGGTGCATCTACCTTTTGTCTCTTCTCTGCATCACCCAAAGGTCGTCTGGCAGAAAATGCCTATGGCATTAAGACCGCCTTTGTACACTTTTGTACATCAAGAATAAATAAATAAATATTTCCTTCACTTTTGCGACGTTAGCTTCAGTTGCACGTTGATGGCCTACCAGACCGAGGCAAATCTTCCATCACATCTCGAACGCTTTTGAACGCCTTGTACCACTCATAAGCACGTGTTTTTGATAAAGTCGATTCACCGTAAGCCTTCTGTAATATTTTCATTAACTCCGAACACGAAATTCCTTTGGCGATGCAAAATTTAAGATAAACTCTTTGTTCGGTGATTTTGGCCATAATGAAACTCGCTATACGCACTAGATATGATACAACTAAAAACAGCACTGTATTTAATATAAATAACAGATGCAACTCAAACTCCGCGCCAAAATGGAAAACAGTTGTGCCAATCTAACAACAACAATAAAAACAAAATTTAGAATTTGCAACCATAAACAAATCATCCATTCCCGATACTTTATTGACTGAATGTATATTGATGCTTTTAATGTAATTTGTAAAGCAATATAGTTATAGAGAATTTTCCTGCTTCGGTGCTCTACTGAATCGTTACTACTGCTCAAACAATTTTTTATTACGGTTTAGGTGGCTTCGGATCACTTGTCATGGGAGCCCTCAACGTCTGGCCCTCATACACCTCGGAGTATTACTCGTCTAACACGACAACACCTCTATCTGCTCCAATGACCACCGCAGAGGAGGCCTTGTTGGGCAGTCTACCTTCTTTAGGAGCAATGATCGGTTCGGCAGTTACTGGTTTCCTGATCAATGCAGTGGGAAGAAGAAATGGCGGCATTATCTTGTCTTTGCCGTATGTGGTGAGTGATTTGACTTTTAATTGCTTATTGAAACACATTTTACATACATAGACTTTGAAAATGTAAGAGAAAATGTTCAAATAAATTTGGTAACATTCAGTGGAAGCGTCATTGCCATCTCTGTAATTTGTGTTATTTCTCTAAATATCATTTTGGAATCATTGTTTCGACTTATTGGTTAGCTTTCCATGTTAAGGGTTCGAACCTACAGATAAATATTACATTAAATCATCATTAAATTAGAACAGAATTATGGTTCACAGCAAGATTTCGTTTAGTCACCCTAAGACTACTAATGCTGTAAAGTATCCGATCCGGTAAAAAGTGTTTTATTATAAGATTTTCCTTCATCATATGTATATAGACAAAAGCAAAAAAGGTTGCTAAAAGATTGTCTATCTAAATACTTATGTCGTTGTTCTTATCATTAAAGTGAATATAATTAAGATGGTACTGTCCTGTGATATGTGTGTGATTCATACTAGCTCATTATTCTATAGCTGTAGTCATTAGTTTATTAGGGTTTGTAAATGGGCTGCTTCGACTGGGGAAACGCCGTCACAGAATGAAGTAGCAACATTTTGGTAGCAACAGTGTTGCTGCATTTTGCACGGTGAGTGACGAATTCCGTAAGCCCAACCCCCAAAGGCCAACATACTACATGAGGCACTACACGGAAAAATGATGTCTGCCCTAAAGCCCACGCGTATCCTCTGATGTTGCGTATGTTTACAAGTAGCGGCACTCGCTTAGGAAACCTTAGGCTCTTTTACCCTTCTATATCATAAAGCAGTTCTGTGCCGGAAACCAAAATGTCATTCCGTCGCACATTTTTTTACCGTTATCAATATGGGTGGACTATTTTTACAGATATCATGGACAGTAATAGGAGTAACAACTTCAATCAACCTGATCCTGGCCGCGCGGTTCTTGGCTGGTATAGCTGCTGGTGGCTTTCTTTTGTTATCGCCTATCTTCATCTCAGAAGTAGCCGAGGACTCAATAAGAGGAGCTTTAGCATCAAGTGAGACCACAATTAAACACTCATAGGATATTATAATTATCTAACATAGTCAATAGAGTTCTCATATAGAAATAACAACGTTTGTACAAAGGTAATAAATATAATAAGGAATTTAACGCGACCTACCTTTGAGTAATTTTACGTTTCGACCAGATTGCTCTGATCATGGCGACATAAAAATTTATGTAACTGTGGTCATGATGTACCTAAAAGTGTAATCTTGCTCCGTCAGTCTACTTTGCTGACCACGATCACTATGAAGTGACCGAAACGTCAAGCAAAACATGATTATCATGTACTGAAATTTGAGATAACGAGTATATGGAAGGTTCAAATAACAGACATGCGAGTTTTTTTTATCCCCAGCTTAAACGCTGAGGAAGCGGTGAAGGTGGGTAATTTTTTTTAAATGTTGACATTCATGGTACTTTAATTATTAAGTCGAATTTGAATAAATGACTTTTCATTCTTAATTTTAAAGAGATAAAACGTGTTAATTTCAGTATCGTACTTATTACCTTTACATATATTATCATGAAACGAGACTATATTACTAGTTTGTACAAGAAGTTATTCTCTTAATTAACGTGGAGTTTCTCTTACTCACGAGAACACATAATAACTTAATATTCTCTCTTCTTTTAGCGTCAATTTTCCTGTACTGCTTCGGAACGGTTCTCTCAAACATAGTCGGCTGGTTCCTGACATATCGAACAATCATTTGGGCGAATTTATCATTAAGTGTGACATGTACTCTCCTGATGTTGCTGGTGGTGGAAAGTCCTGTGTATCTTTTGAGGCAGAAGAGAGATGAGGTTTGTTGAAATTGTCTATTGATTGTTAGGTAGGTATATTGTTCGTATTATATTTGATTTGAAGACCTTTAACGCTCTCGAATATCAAGAAATACATTGGGAATTCGAGAACCACAAACATGTTATATAACACAATTTTGGCAATGATTATGGCTTCGTCCCTGCCTTCGTGCGTTTGCGTTTCTAAATGATAATCATCATCAACATGATGAAGTCATTAGACGTCCACTGCACAATTGTGTCGTAATTTTGGGTGGAATATGCCAGTACTCGCCACGCTAGGCAGGCAGGTAGGCGAGCGCAGTATGGCTATTGTTCCACGGAACGGACGGAGCTGTCTATCCCTCTGGATTAGAATACATTACTCGCTTTGTACGACATCCACGGGTGGATATGGAGCGGTGCTATATTTTTAGTCCGGATACCACACGGAAAGTGAGAAATAACAGGGTAATAATAAAGTAAGATATGTTTTTTGTATAACTTGTCTTTGTAACACACTAGAATGTATAAAAATTTTTTTTTTTTTTACTTAATATTGCATTGTTATCCAGTTCTGAGTATGATTCCAATCTCTAGCTCATCGGGAAGTTGGTTTAAAATCAATTGCAAGATTTGTACGGAACAGACAAAAAAACGGACAGACAAGAAAGCGAGATAATAAAAACGTGGTAATGCACTTTAAAAAGAAATGGCAGTGTTGCTTAACGCTAGCTATAATATAAAAAAATACTTATTACCAAAAACTAAAATTCCTTCATCATCATTTCAGCCGAAAAACGTCCACTGCTGGACAGAAGCCTCCCCCAAAGACCACCACAATGACCGATATGGGTGTGTTGTGGGCTCATTGGGGGGTATTGCCATAATCGCCACGCTTAGTAGACAGGTTGGCGATCGCAGTTGAGTTGTTTATGTGCTCGAAGGACGCTGCTGCCCATCCTCTGGCTAATCCCTTAGTCAACTTTTACGACACCCACGGGAGGAAATGGGGTGGTAGTATTCTGAGCCGGCACCACACGGTGTTCGGGTTATTTAGTGTTAATTTTGTGCATCACATCTTTAATACTTATTGATATAAGTATGTCCAAACATTCTAATCCATTATACCTTTAAATATATTTAAAACAAAAAATCGCAGGGTAACTATGATATTACTGCGACAGATGTCACAAAAATGTCGCATTAGTTTTGTTATGGTTAACTTACAATAATATGGTCAACCGCATTCCTCGCGAGTGCTAACTTGGAGCGCATTGGTAGTAATTGAATGTTTAATAAAAATAATAAATAAATAAAATAAAAATTTGTTTAAAACTTATTACAAAAAGAATACAGATAGTCGCAGTAATAATAATGGTTAAACCTTATTTAAAGGTTTTATTAGTTACTAAATTAAAACTAGTGTATAACTAAAATATATTGATTACGGTTACAAAAATATTCATCATTTCGGCCTAATGAAGTCCACTGTTGGACACAGGCCTCCCCCAAAGATCATCACAACCACCGATATGGATGTGTTTTGAGCTCATTGGGGGGTTTTGCCATAATCGCCACGCTTGGCAGGCGGGTTGGCGATCGCAGTTGAGTTGTTAATGTACTCGAAGGACGCTGCTGCCCATCCTCCGACTAATCCCTTAGTCGACTTTTACGACACCCATGGGAGGAGATGGGGTGGTGGCATTCTGAGCCGGCACCACACGGCAATATTATTTACTTGGAATTATAATTATATGAAGCGACTTGCCCGAACTAGGTTATTGAAACCTGTGTTTCAGGCCATCACTTTACGACGCGGTATGAGACGTTAAATTAAATTAAAGTAAAACTAATATATTTATATATTTATAACTACCATTAGAATAAGCATTTAGGTACTTTAATATAAACTAGAATATAAAAGTTAACAAAAATAAATAATTATATTTTTACGAATATTACGAAGTTCATTCCAAAATTTCTAACATCTTTTCTGTGTCTGTGTAATTGAGTTTGGTTAAATATTCTGACAACATTGTACTACACTTTTTATAACTTATACCATATATATTTAAAAACTTGTTGAGCTTATTATACAAAAGATAGTAGTAATAGTAATAAGTTTAAGTTTAAGTAAGTAAGTAATAAAGTAATTCAAAGATTGCCACAACGACCGGTATGGGATTGTGTTGTATATTCATTGGGGGGTTTTTGCCATAATCGCCACGCTCGCAATCGCAGTTGAGTTATAAAAGTAATCGAAGAATGCTGCTGCCCATCCTCCCGCTAATACCATAGTCGCCTTTTACGACACCCACGGGATGAGATGGGGTGGTACTATTCGTAGCCGGCACCACACGGCACTATGATATTGGCATATGGAAATCCGTTCTTCAAATTCCAGGATGCAAGGGAGGCGATAGCCCTGTATAGAGGAGTTCCTGCATCATCGATGGTGGTGCTGGATGAACTGATGAGGCTGAAGCAGCAGATCATGCCAGCTGTTGAGCTCATATCTGTTAGTGGTACGTAAATATTAGTATTAGTAGTAAACCCTAGTGTGGGGCAATGTATTTAAAGGAAAAAGAAAAAAAAAAGATCACCTAAACATAACTAATTATAGAAGTATTTTAGTTGCCGATGACATTTAATGAATTCACTAGTCATAAAAACTAAGTAAATTAGACAGTATAATTATCAATAATACAATGGCTGAATCTAATAATGTTAACTTAAATCTAAAAAACAAATTATTAATGAAAAGATCTCAAATAGTTATTACATATAATGACATTCAAATCAATGAAATGGATTGTATAAAATTCTTAACGATGACTCTAGGTGAGAGTAATGAATTGAAGCATTTAGTTGCAATATGTAATACATAAAATGAATTCGTTTAAATATTTACTAAGCAGATTAAAAAACCTTCCACCCTGGGTTCTATTCTATCGGCTTACCATGGCTATCGGCCGAAATTAATAATCAGTCTAGTACACAAATAAATAATCTTTAGATGTAAGATATTGAACTACATCCGTTTTTGAGTCAGGATCAAATTTAACATAAAAAACAGACAAATCCTTAATCCCGAATTCAAAGATTTTAGATTAGATTGATAATTAATTTCGGCCGTATGTGAGTTTAGTTTCGTTTTGACCCCTCGGTATAAGCATTGTATGACGTCACTGTTTGGATAATTCTGTATATACATATATATAAATAAAAATGGATGTTGATATCTGTTTGAGATTAAACATTTTGACACAGTTTTACCGATCACCATGAAAGTTGGCACATGGATTATGTATTTTTCATGGAAAAGTTTTTGTGCCATCCAATTCGTTGTAACTTGATACCGATATGAAATATCATAAATCAATTCATTTCATTTTCCAAGGATGGTATGTAAAGAGGCCTATATTAAGTAGTAGAAGTGTACGTGCAGATATTATTTATGATTAGATCACCACCAGACCCAAAGCCATTATCATCAGCCTCTTTATCTTTACTACTCATAGTAGAATTAGTAATGAACGGAATAATTAAACTTTCACAAATTGAATACATTATTTTAAGACAATATCAAGTCAATGCAACCTGCTCGAAACATTGAGGTTAGTCATGTTATTTTGATATTAATCTGTGTGCATAATATAGAATAGGCCCGATGTTATTGTCTTAAAATAATGGAGCAAATATTTTATTTCTTTTTGTAGAAAGTAAAGCAGATGAGGCTGAAAAACAAAAGTTGAACACTGAAGAGGTGATGCCAGAGAAGGCTCAAACTATGTCGCCGATAAAGCTGTTATGTAAGTGTAATACCCTGGTAAGAAGGATATCAAATGGTTGGACTTGGAGATTTCTACTACCAATACTGATTTCAACAGCTGAACTTTTGTAATAGAAAATAGTTATTTTACAAATCACAACAATGATGCTCGTACTTCAGTTGAAGAATAATCCCAAAAATTTCATTTGCAGCCATTTATTCATATAGAAGATATTAATAACATGATCTCAGATTTGCAATAGTGAATAGATTAATTTTAATGTTGAAGTTGAGGACTTAACTCATGCAGAACAAATTTTTTACATTAACATTTAACGTTTTTCTAATATAAAATGTAAACACGTAGGAGGCTTACCATAAACTCTTATCATCAGTAATTTTGCACGTGGATATTAGACCGAGCTTCATTGGTCGTATACGCTAAGGTCACAACTATCTTTAAAAGATATGCTTGTTTTAATATAGTAATTTGCTTTAAACAGAATCATTTTAGTAGTAAGTACCATGGGCTCAAAAATAAAATACAAGAAAATATTTTCGTGAAGTGTTGCATTGTAGGCTGGATTATTTTCCTTTGTTATAATTAGCATTTGTTTTATATTTCAGTTGTGTCTCCTACGTCAAGACGAGCGTTCTTAACTGTTCTGGTAGTTATTACACTGCAGGTGAATAAAATTATATGCATACTAATTTCAGAAGACCGCAGCCCAATTTCTGTTGTGCACCGATATCCTAACGCAAGATCCGACTTTCGGGATTCTGACCACCCGTAACGTTGTCTTAATTAAATTAGAAAGCTTCACGTGTTTTATAAGGCGCAAAGGGGTATCAATGTGTCTTAAGAAGTAAGAGTTACCCAACCTATGTAGTTGAAACCGCGGTGAGCGCAGCTAAACTTTGGACGTTGATCAAAACAATAACCAAACAATTACTTTATTAAATTTTGCCATATCTGACCTGACAAATGATCCATCATCATTTTTCACAACTTTTTTGTTCTGATATGAAAATTTTCAGGTATTAATGGGCATAGTACCAGTGCAGGTGTATGCGAAGACGGTATTTAAACAGACGGATCCCAGCAAATCAGAACTCTACACTGTGTTGTTCGCAGTCATTCAGTTTTGTGGCAGTTTTGTTACTGTCGTTGTAGCTGACAAGGCAGGCAGAAGGGTACGTTTTGATTTTGGTACTAAAATGGAAATAAACAAAGTAGGAATAAGAACAATAACAACAAATAACAGACTTCATAGATCACGAAAATGAACGACCTTCAGGATGTTTGATACACAACGTATGGTAGACGGATTAGTAATGACAGAATTGTGTGAGATCAAAGGAGGAAGAGCTACCCGGCCTCAGTCTCAGTTATCCTATACCGTAGTCTTTTATGCAAACCTACTGACAGAGGATGGGTGCCATATTGTTTGACGGGAACTACAAGGTCTTAGCAATATACAGTGAAGTATATAAAAATAAATGAACTATTGAAGATTCACAGTCCGAAATCTTAATAAAAGGATGAGTTTTGTTTTGTCTGTTTTGATTTCTGTTTTCTTTTTATTGAAACTAAAACCGAAGTGTTTGTTTTGAGTAAAAATAAACCAGAAACCAGAGGGTCAATCTCGTAATTAATTTAACACCAACACTGAAAGTTGACCAAACTGCGATAATACATATCGTTATATGTTGACGTTGACGAAAAGAAATAATCTGCTCCTATAAACGTACAGTCCAGTTTCAGTGTGCTCTTAATGTAGTCTCGTTTCAACCTCTGCTTTGGAATTTATTTGAAGGTGAAAATACGAATTTTATTAAATTATGTCAGTTAAGAATGTGAGCATTTTTAATCTCATCACAATATAAGTTCAGTTTGACATTTTAATTAGTTTATTTATTTACTTTAATATTAGAAGAATGTCATTTGTGACTTTTACGTCGTTGAGATTATCGACGAATGGAAAAACATTTCTGCGAATGAATACTTCTTAAAAAAATCAGCAGCTTACTAGATCAGGTATGGAAACCATCAGATTAACATCCTCATCTGTTTGTGATTTCTACCGATGAATGGAGGATAGGTCTTAGGAGGATACAGGTAGCATGATTGCTGAAACCATTCTTTTTTATTATACCTCCAGGCCCTAATAATAGCATCATCAGTATTGGTCTGCATCTGCATGGGCGGGCTCGGGTTCCTGCTGCAGACCAAAATAGGTCCTCCATGGCTTACCGTGTTCCTGATCCTGGTGTACTGTTTCTCCTTCATGTCTGGAGCGGGGACTGTTCCATATGTACTGCTCGCTGAAGTTTTTGTGTCTGAGGTTTGTTGATTTTTGTTACATTATTTGAGAAATGTTTTATTAACATTACACGCAGTTTACAGCCGTGTGGTGCCGGCTAAGAATACCACCTCCCTATCTCACCCCGTGGATGTCCTAAAAGGCGACAATTCCCCGCATGACGACACGATTGTGTAAAATAGGTGGAGGAGATCTTTGTTCAGCAGTGGACGACCTGTGGCTGGTATGATAATGATCATATAAAAACCATCGTGGAAGAGAAACCATATTTTGTCTATAGATAAATTACATATTTCATATTTGGAGTGGTGCTATATTCTTAATCCGGACACCTCACGGAAATGGCGGACAGGCTTATATGTATAATGAACAGCGAAAACAGCGATAGACCGAGTTTTCTAATTAACCATATTAATATCTGTGTGTTTCCAGGTCCAAGGATTAGCCTCAATAGTCGTCATCGAATGGGTGTGGTTGCTCAACTTCTTCATCATTGGCGTGTTTCCTTATATGACCAGCGCATTTGGGATTTACGGAGTTTTCTATATTTTTGCTGCAGCAAGCCTCATTAACGCAAGCTTCGCCTTTATGTTTGTGCCAGAAACGAAAGGTCTCTCCAATGAGCAGATTCAAGATGTGTTCAGGGCAAGAAAGAAGAATTAAAGATGAATTTGTTAAGCCTTTGTTGACTTAAGTGGGGTCAATTGATGATAGGGTGGTGTGTTGCTGGGATGAAATGTACTCAATGAAAGTATCCACACTACAAATACCGCTCAAAAATTAACTCATATACCGAGAAAATATATTGGAGCTGTAAGTTAGAGCCGTGAGCTGTGGGAATTGATAGTTTTATATTATTCTAGAGGATTAAATGATTCCAAGAACGAAAAAGGACATATTGTAATGGAATATCATCTGTTAAGAAATGTAACGAATATAAAAATTATATCCGTGTGGTGTCCGGATTAAGAATATAGCACCACTCCATCTCCTCCCGTGGATGTCGTAAAAGGCGACTAAGGGAATCTATACCAGAGGGATGGGCAGCAGCGTCCCTTCCGTGAAACGGTAGCCATACTGCGCTCACCAACCCGCCTGCCAAGCGTGGTGAGTATTGGCAAATCTCCCCCAAAATGATGACACAGTTGTGAAAATCTATGGGGGAGGCCTTTGTTCAGCAGTGGACGTATAAATGGCCGATATGATGATGATGATTATAAATATATACATGTCAAACAAGAAGAATTTAACAGTTAGTAGTTAGTAGTAGTTAAGTTCATTCCCTGCCTTATTGAATTCGGAGCATTTTCTTGATCATAAACCGCTTTTATTGCTTATAGTGTCTTTAAACAATATTAATTTTGAATTTTGTCGTCACGGCTATTCTGTGCAGCAACATACGGAAATAATTGTCGATACAGATTAATATTGTTTCATTGTATTTCTTAACTGATTGCTTCATGTGTTGGTTGATTGTCACAAGGCAATTTAATCTCCAAATCTTGTGTGTTACATACACAAGGTGTTCACCTTTATGGATTTTTAGTAGCTGGTTATTTATAGTTTTGATTTGAACAAAAAATTCGTGCAGTCTTTAATAACGTTTTATATTTAATGCAACTGTTTGTTTTGTTTATAACTTACCAACGAACTCATAAATAACGTATTTTTGTTATTAATTATTAACGTTGAGACTACATCATGTCAGCTAAAAAACTTATAAACAAAAGCCTACCCCATTAGACGAGGTTACATTCTGTGTGTCGTCATTCTGGGAGAAATTTGCTAGTACTCACCACGTTTGACAGTCGGGTTGGTTAGCGCAGAATGACTACTATTCCACAGAAGGGACGCTGCTGCCCATCTAGATTAGTAGTTTGGGCTTGGATGTCGTAAAAGGTGACTACAGGAGTTTTACTACATCCACGGGAGCAGACGAAGTGGTGCTATATTCTGAAAGATTTAAATCGTATTTTCATATTATGATATCTATAACTGATATGAATAGATACTGCATCCTGCTTGACAAATATTGTATATTAATAAAAAAACATTTATAAATATATATATAAATGTTTTTATTTTTATTGAAAATTTTGCCCCACACTAGGATTTATCCTGTGTCGTGGGTGCGTTTACAGACATAAATTCCACACACAATACACCCAGACCCGGAACAACTACCTGCAGATCATACAAATATTTGTTCCGTGTGGGAATCGAACCCGCGACCCGGGGCGCAGCAGCCGACTGTAAACTGCCTCCAAGAGCCGCAAACTGCGAATAGAAGCAGGCCCGAGACGGTGGCGCGTCGTGTTCTGCGTGTACCTCTCTCAAGGGATGTACGGTCGGCCATGTTGCACAGAAACGTGTGTGACGGGCCGATACCTGACAGGGGTGTTATCCAATGCTTACACGGTGAACATCTCTCCTCTAGCCATAGGTGATTGGAAGAAATACCGTGGGGTTTTAGCCTGTAAGAGTCCGGCCATGCCATGTGGGATGCCCCTCCGGCCCTCCCAAGGTGGAGGAAGTCCACGAGAACTTCCCCACGACAAAGAAAAGGTGTAATGTAAACTACCGTGTTGTTTGCCACCTTTAAGCAACTATAAATATAAAGGAAATAGAAAGGGCGAGCACAGGTCCCACTTGAGATTTGCAGACGGCATTGTCATCGTGGCCGAAACGCCCCAGGATTTACAACAGATACGGAACGGGCTCGATGATTCTTCCCGACGCATTGGTCCTCTGATGGACTTGGATAAAACCAATATCATGTCTAACCAACATGTCATAGGTACTAGAACCGGTAGCAGTACATGAGGGACTCTAGAAGTTGTTCAGGAATACGTTTACCGCGGGAAAACTCTGCAGCTGGGTAAGAATAAATACGAGAAAGAGGCCATTAGAATAGTTCAGCTGGTCTGGGCGGCATTCAGGAAAATACGTCGAATATTTTCGTCATCTATACCACAGAGGTAAGACAAAGGTCTATAATCAGTGCGTCCTATCTGTTATGACATACGGTGCCGAAACGTGGATACGAATGGTATGGCCAGTCCACAAATTTAAAATCCATGTTCTCAGCGAGCTATGGAGAACACGTTTCTCTGAAGTACCGAATCCGATATGAGGCGATCCGAAGATTAGCAAACTTAAGTGGCAATGGGATAGACATATTAGCCGTAGAAATGATGGCTGTTAGGGCAAACGTAGTATACGACGGCCTCATGCTCGACGGAGTGATGATTTTCGCAGGGTGGCTGGCACGAACTGGATGAGATAAGCCCAGGATCGTGCTCAGTAGCGTGACATTGGAGAGACCTATGATCAGCAGTGGAGTGCTATGTGCTGTTGATGATGATGATGATGAATCACTGGAAATCGAGTCGGCATGAATTCAAATCCTGACCCGCTTAACCATTATTCTGAATCATTTTCTTTTGCACTTTTGATTGTCCACCGCATCGCCGCTTAACATCGAGTGAGATAGTAGACAAACTTATGCTTATTCAATATAGAAAAAAGTAACAAGTATATTTTCGGCTTTCATTATCTTATAATCATAATTTCAACTTATGTTTTCACATACGGAGAATATCTATTTGTAAGTTACTACGTATATCCGACTTCTAAAATCAACACCATCAATATCGATTCAGTCTATCACAGTACTACTGGACATAGGTCTCTCGCAAGCTGACATTTGTATCCAGTCTGTTCTAGCAGCCATAATCAACATCATACAAAGTACCAAAAACACAAGATAATGAAAAACTAACATCTTGAACTTGACATTCGTTACCAGGAAATCAGACGTTACGAAGAGCACTTTTATACCAAAACACATAAAGCTTAGGTTTTATTGCGCAAGTGTTGCGTACATTGTACTGCATGATATGCACGTTTATTATGTTTGCCTGGTACAACGACTCTTTGACGAGTGTAACCGGAGAAGTTTGTATAGTATTTTTTTTGTTTGAATGACTATTATGTGATTATGCAAGTTGTGTAATGGATTTACCTACGTCTTATACGTACGTCATTTTGATACGGCTCGTTTACATGTTCGCAGTTTTCTTTTGAACACTTGTTTAAGGTTGGTCATAAAATTTGTCATCATCATATCAGCCAAAAGATCCACTGCAAGTTAGTGAGCGCAGTATGGCTACTGTTCCACAGAAGGGAGGCTGCTGTACATCCCTTTGTTTTGGACTTCTTAAGTCACCTTTTACGAAATCCATGGAAGGAGATGGACTGGTGCAGGGTGCTGCTGTATTCGTAACTCGCACACCATACGGGAAGCAAATTATATACAACAATTAAATACTAAATTATAAATGAGTACTACGAGTATATAAACATTGTTTACAATTATTCTTGATTAGCGAAACTAAAAACTTATCTTTTCGCGAACTGCATACCTAGATTTGTAACCATCTCAATAAATACCTAGATCTTCCCCAGTACCCGAGGGGGATATGGGTATTCATTGAACGAACTCGGTGATGACGATAATACGACGTTGTCAGGTGCTGCTGTGAACACCGCAAGGGTGTCGGTGGAGTCTCAGTTTCCCCTCGAGAATTGCTGCGATTTAGATATGGAGATGCTTGAGCCTTCTTGAATGTGTTAAACCCGGCCACTGAATGGGTTTTATTGAGCAATAATCCCAAACTGCCCCGGGAGGTCATCAAGTAGATAATTACGATATTTTTATATAATCAGGGGGCCAATTCGGTAAAAAATTCAACATACAGTTCCGATCTAGTCTCAGTGTCATAAATGTCACAAATGGTATTCTACTAAACTAATAAACAACGTCAAACGTGAACTTACACTGTGATGAGCTCGATAATGGATCGAAAGTTGATCGAATTCAAAACGGTATTCTGCTAACATTTCAAACTGTCACATGTACTGAATTTTCATTAAATAAATGTCAAAATTGAGGTTGAAATGAGACTAGATCGAGATTATACTGAAATCCGACTGAACTTTAAGAGCAGCAGAATACCATTTTTCGGTCAATTGATAATTTAAACTCAAATCGGTCAAGTTTCAGTCACAGTGTAAATTAATTACGAGAATGGCCTTCAGATAGAATACATAGAATACAAATATCATAAGTATTAACGTTAAAGACGAAGACCCTTTTCTATGATCAGGATTGTGAGGGTTTTAAAATGTATTCACGCACTTTACGTTTTAACGTGAATTTGCTCGGGGCTTTCTTTATATCAATGGGAAGGTTGAGACAGCGAAGGAATTGGACAGAAACCCTCTAGAATGTGGTGAAATGTTAAGAATTACATTTTCAGATGCACGACGGTGCTGGCTGTGAGAGCCGCCCAAAAATTGACAGAGTATTTTATAGGTAATTTCTATAACAACTGCAACGGACGAGTTAATGTGCTTTCCGAGTTTTAGTTTTGCTATGTAAGGAAAGGTCACCCATCCAAAACCGTTTCAAGTGCGACACCTTGCATATCAACCGATAATATATTCAAATTATTCTAAATTTAATTGAGAGTAGAGTTATATATATAGTTAGATAGCGCACGAGTTAGAGTTATATAGCTCAGTTAAGTTTGCTATATAACTATATATATAAAACTCTACTCTCAATTATTAAATATACAATAATTTGTATATGTTATAGGTTTATTAATACTCACCATGGGTCTACACACTGATGGAAATGGTTCCTTTAACCAGAAGAGCTGAACGAGCGGCAAATTATTACTTTACAATGCAAACAAGGTAATTCCGATATTCCATATTTACACAATGCACTACACATTGAATTTTTACGTACTGAATAATAAAATGCAACCAATGTACCACAAATTAATTCAATTCATATAAATCAAATAAATAATTATAAGGCACACAATTCACATGTTAACTAATGAATTTTTTACAATAATAATGTTATGAATGTTATCTAAAGTTTTTCACGAACTATTTTTGTTTTGTTTTTGTCATAGACAAAATATGTAGAGGCCACCTGTCTCATCATTTCGGCCGAATGAAGTCCACTGCTGGACACAGGCCTCCCCCAAAGATCACCACAACGACCGATATGGGTGTGTTGTGGGCTCATTGGGGGGTTTTGCCATAATCGCCACGCTTGGCAGACGGGTTGGCGATCGCAGTTGATTTGTTAATGTAATCGAAGGAAGCTGCTGCCCATCCTCCGGCTAATCCCATAGTCGACTTTTACGACACCCACGGGAGGAAATGGGGTGGTGGTATTCTGAACCGGCACCACACGGCACCTGTCTAGTCGATTATATTGTTAAGTTTATTTATAATCAGATTTGATATTCCTTCTTCCGTTACGTTTGTATATTTGTAACTTTTATTTCTATATAATTACTTTAAATATAATAAGCTGTATAAATACATTATTAATATAAATAATGTATTGGTAACTGTGCGTGATTTGCGTTCTTTATCTAAGGTCCTATCGGAAGACCAGCAATGCTGAGATAGGAGCCTATTCTGATGTCTCACACAAAAATCTATTTGCATGCTTTTTATTTTTAATTTGATATTTTGCAATATTCTGTGTTGTTATTTACAATTATTTTCTTGTTGTGTACGATCAGAATAAAATTATTTCTTTCTTCTTTCTTTCTTTCTATATGCAAGGTGTCACGCTTGATCGGTTAAGGGTGGGTTGCCAGCCAGTTGGCTTGGCAGACTTAATTCTACCTTTTTCAGAATTTGCTTTCCCTAGTATAGCTATTAACCGTCATCCCGACAAAACAAATATATGGTGTGAATTTTAACTTCATCGGTCTAGTCGTTTAGAAATTACTCGATCACTAACAGACGCACAAACGACTATATGTATAAAGATTAAGCCGGAAAGAAAGTTGTTATAACTGAAATTACCAACATAAGTGATGTACCATTAGACTATAAATAATAATAGGTACTAGGCGCCCATAACTCACTACGTAGTATACAAGCAAACCATTCAATAAAGGTGAAATTATTCAAAACGGGGACAGTGGGCCAATGGCATGCAGTCATGGTAAACATTGTTTGTACCATTGTAAATCTTTATGGCCATATAAAGGGGACGAATGCACCATAGTGCATAGAACTTGTATTGGGTTTTAAAGCGGTCATATTTGCTTATGTGTTTAGCTTATTTAGTTGATTTTGTACTAGTTTTCTTGTATTGATTTCGTTTTCATGATAGTTTCTCATGTTTCCTTGTCGAAGATGTTGCCAAACGGTTGGCTGCCACTTCCGGTGACTAGAGGGCTGGCCTTTTCTTTGGTCAAAGAATAAGGATTGCCATTCAACGTGGCAATGCTGCCACACGTCTAGGAACATTGCCAGCTGACAGTAATGAGGAGTACTCTGACGCCTAAATGCCTCCTTTCATACGGTTTATTTTTTATGTATTGTTCATCATCATCATCATTTCGGCTGAATCAAGTCCACTGCTGGACACAGGCCTCCCCCAAAGATCACCACAACGACCGAAGCGGTGTGTGTTGTGGGCTCATTGGGGGGGTTTGCCATAATCGCCACGCTTGGTAGATGGGTTGGCGATCGCAGTTGTAACTGTACTCGAAGGACGCTGCTGCCCATCCTCCGGCTAATCCCTTAGTCGACTCTTACGACACCCACGGGAGGAGATGGGGTGGTGGTATTCTGAGCCGGCACCACACGGCATGATAATTCACAAAAGCTCGTTTTGCGGCTAGCTAGACTTAGAGGCTAGTTACATGGCTTTCTGCACTACGGCTCGTGGGTTTGATTCCCGCACAAAAAAATAACACTTGTAGGCAGCAATAGATTTTGATAGTTTACAAAAAATACTTCTTGCTATCACCCTTCTGTCTACAAAGTATGGTTAAATTTCTACAAAATATTTCAAATAAACCAATTAACGGCACTGAAACTTTAAAATTTCAGTAGCACGGTTCCAATTGGTTGATTCTTTGTAGAAGAGCTGGTAAGAAACACCATCGAGGTATTAGTTGATACCAATTATGATAAACCATACCATACTTATTATATAACAAGGAAAAGTTAGGTTAATGTGTACTATGATTGGATCGAGGACCTGGAGCTCCCCTTTCCGTGCCCAAGAGGACTGCTCCGGTGCTTTTAGCCGCTAAAAGTCCCCATCCCCCGGACGGAGAATGTACACTTTCACCGGCATGAAAAAAGGTTCATTTATAACGACGGAACTTATTACTTACTATAATAATAAAAATATGGTGAAACCGGTGCCGCACATCTCGACACCCCTAGCCGCTCAGACCAGTGTTGCTCCTTGTCGCCTGTAGTGGTGGCCATTTAGGGGGCCCATCTTGTGAGTGGCAAGTCACGTCTGCCACAGAATTACACTTTAAAGGTTGACAGGCAGACGCCGTTTTTCTTAGTATTACATCCATTTAACACCCATTGCAATAGACCTTATCGTTATAGTTCCCATCTCCTACAATAGCCTTACACCACCGGGGACAATCCATGACTTCATTTTATAGTGCAGCTATGGAGAGTCCCCGGTTGGTGTCCCATTACATTTTAGATTAAAATTCTCTAAAGGGCCTCTGCGTGTTGGACCTATGTCCCCGCGTAAGCCTGTCAAAAGACCGGTTTCCCCCTGACAGGGGATATAAACCCGTGAAAAGAGAGACATATATGAATAATAATTTATTTGGTAGTTAACGACTGACCAGTCCCAACAGACTGGCACATTTACGGGGTGGTACGGAGATCGAGCACCAGGTCTGCAGCATGTTCAAATGATCACAAAGAAAAAATAAACTCCTTAATGTCAGTTAATTTATTATATCCTACAATACAGCTAGTACAAGTTCGGAACTTTCCTTTTCTTCGCAAACAGAGCTTGTATCGCTTCTACGGTCAACCCCTTTGTCTCTGGTAAGAAAAATGCACAGAAAACTGAACTGAGGAAGCAGATGGCGGCGAAGACGTAAAATAATGGTCCCCAGCCCAAGGCCTTCAGGAGAGGGTTGCAGATGTAGAGTACTGTGAAGTTGCAGAGCCAAACGTATTCCACTAAGATCATGGAAAATAAGCTCTTGACCTGGAAAAAAAATAGTTTTTATTTTAGGCCTGTATTTATTGTATTTGTCGTATGGTGCTGGCTCAGAATACCACCACCCCATCTCCTCCTGTGGGTGTCGTAAAAGTCGACTAAGGGATTAGCTGGAGGATGGGCAGCAGCGTCCTTCGAGTACATTAACAACTCAACTGCGATCGCCAACCCGTCTGCCAAGCGTAGCGACTATGGCAAAACCCCTCAATGAGCCCACAACACACCCATATCGGTCGTTGCGGTGATCTTTGGGGGAGGCATCTGTCCAGCAGTGGACTTGATTCGGCCGAAATGATGATAATGATTATTTAGCAGATGTAATGGTTCACCAGTTACGGTTTTAGGTTATATGAGGATACGGTTGGCGCAGTGGCAAAGTTTTTTTATTTGTTTTTTAAAAAACGTTGCCCCACACTAGGATTTCTCCTGTGTCGTGGGTGCGTTTACAGACATGAATTTCACACACAATACACCCAGACCCGGAACAACTACCTGCAGATCATACAAATATTTGTTCCGTGCGGGAATCGAACCCGCGACCCAGTGCACAGCAGCCGACTGTATCAGCCACTGCACCAACCGTGCCGTCAAAAAGTGACTTGGCCTGTGCTTCTTCTAGTCGCGGGTTTGACTCATGCACGGAACAAATATTTGCAAGGGCTACAGGTATTTGTTCTTTGTTTGGGTCTTCGGGTGTTTGTTCATGTCAAACTATATCCACGATACACCCACAGGAGAAATTATACTGTGAGAATGAAAATGGATAGTATCGCTTAAAAAGTTGTTTCTGGTTATATTTTCGGAAATGGTTAAGTAACTGAGTTTTTCTTCATCTTGAGATACCATCAAGTATAGATTTCTTAATTAAGGACTCCAAAAATGAGCGGGCATTCCCGAAAATATACACAAATAAAAATCTTTTTTTTTTTATTGGCTTGGGTGTTAAATTTGTATGCATTTGCTGTAAAAGAGAATTTTGAACTTATTTTTGTTTTCATTATTGTAATAAAGAACTACATGCTTCTTTTTTGTATTAATGTAAAAGTTAGATGCAAAAACAATCAACTCGGTAACTTTTAGATGTTTTGAAATATGTTAAGGTCAAAAAAGAAGTTCCCATTGGAATTAAATTTTACTTGAAAAATAGTAGTTCACCTCAAAATATTAAATTCTCTTTTTTATAAGCTCCAAATTGTACCACCAAGCTCGGAAAAAGTTTTTTCGCCCCACCCTAATATACACGTGAGTCAAACTGTACAAGAACAAGTACAATAAACATGAATGTTTCACACGAACTTTGCAGTGGGTACTATTAAAAACTTTACGTGTAGTTTTGGTAGAGTCTGCATCGAATCGAGGACCTCAAGCTACTAGCTCAACGACAACAAAACGAAAATGAAATAAAAAGATAAACGAAGGCACGGTCACCGTCGTTGCTGAGCAATTGGCTTTCTAAGCTAGTGTCTCAGGTTCGATCCCCAAACGGTAAAATAATTTTTTGATCTACAGATAGTTCGGTCCCAGGCAAACTAGGCCCACGATAGGCCACGACCAGTGGAGATTCTATATGAACTTCCATCGCCCCAGGGTAGGGCCAAGGGGTATGCCGGACTCCTATCGGCTAAAACCACTGGAGCGGTCATATTCGGCACCGAAGGGAGGCTCCAGGTCCTCGTAAGATCACACTAGAACCGCCCATGATGCCACGCCTTTAGGCACATCTCGGAGGGGATGACTGTAAAGCGGTCACCCCCTCTAGGGGACTGTAAAAAGGCCGCCCCCAGGCACTTCTAGGGGAGAATTGTAAAGGATTCCCCCGAAGCCTCGCTGAGCTCTGTGCTATGCACACAGCGGCACGTGACCACGTACGCGCCACCGTCTTCCCGGGGGTCGCTTATGTGAGCACGCAGACTCCCCAATCTACGCACTCACGACCCCCGAGGCCCCCTGCCATAAGGCGATGGCAGGGGCCCCAGGCGTGTTGGATGAGGACACCGGGGTGGTTGTTACCCCAGCACCATCTCATCCTTCTGCAGCGCTGGACGCCTGAAAGCCGGGATGACCATACAGGTGCTGTGGACCGCTGCTGCCGGTAGCCATACTGACCTTCGGCCAGGTCGGGATCCACTCGCGACAGGTGCTCAACGAGTCTTCGAGTAATTATTCTCTTGAGTAGCTTTAAAGCCTCGTCGAGCAGGCAAATAGGACGATATGCAGTAGGATACTCCGCGAGGCCTACGAAACAGGATACCTAGTGTGGGGCATCGTAAGTACCAGGAGAACATAAACGTAAAGTAACTCACCTCAGGCAGGAATAGTTCTGCTAAAAGAACGAAGGGTACAGTGCCCGCGCCGAATGTGTACAGAATTGAAAACACGTACAGGAACACCCCTGTCAACCAGTTAGGCCCCCAGTGGAAGTGCATCTGTGTTCCTAGTATCACGCAGCATATGCCGCTACCCAAAGATGCGTAGATCATAAGAGGCTGGAAGAAAAATATTAAATGAGTGTTTTATTTAATAAACTCGTGCTTCTCTTCACGGACAAGTGCCACAGGACAGCACAGAGACAATATAGTGCAAAATGATGATCTACTATCATCATCATCATCATTATATCAGCCAAAGGACGTCCACTGCTGAATATTGGCGTCCCCCATACATTTCCACAAAGTCCGGTCTCATGCCACACGCATTCAACGGCTCCTAGCGACCTTATTCTTTATTGTACAACATAAAACAGAAAATACATGCTATGTCATGTTAAATAATATAAAACATGATGTACAAAGGCGAGCTTAACTCAACATTGAGTTTTCTTCCAACAAACCTTCGAATGATAAAAAGATAAAGCCAAGTCGGAGATGAGGCCCTGACTGACTCTCTGGGGCATTCGGGTAAGGAGCATCGCTTCTCACATCCGGCATATTTATAATTCTTAGAACATTAGATTGTACGACGTGTAATTAAAATAACACAAAACCGCAGACACGCCATCTAACTTTTTTTAGTTAGATTATCTAGCATATATATTTTTATAAATAATTGTAGAACAAATTTGTGTTTTTTGGTGGTGAATGTCACAATTTATTTCGATCGATAATATAAGGTTCTCGAGTGGAGACCGCGCACTAGAAAGCGCAGCGTGGGACGACCTCCAACGAGGTGGTCAGACGACCTGGTGAAGGTCGCTGGGAGTCATTAGATGGCATGGCATGTAACCGCTCGTTGTGGAAATCTAAGAGGGAGGCCCTTGTCCAGCAGTCGACGTCCTGCGGCTGATATGATGATAATATAATAATAAAACAATTCATTATTAAATAAATTACCAACGATGAACAAACATATTCATTATGAGTGATGTTAGCTCACTACTATTCCTAGGGTTAATAATAATAACTAGATATTAGCATTCTGCAAAGTTTGGAGGTTTTGGCAAAGAAATGGGACTCAAACGTTTCCTTCACACGTTTTCTAAGACCATGGAACTGTAGTAAGTTGACGGCACGGTTGGTGCAGTGGCTGATACAGTCGGCTGCTGCGCACCGGGTCGCAGGTTCGATTCCCGCACGGAACTCATATTTGTACGATCTGCAGGTAGTTGTTGTTGTGTGTGTGGAATTTGTGTCTGTAAACGCACCCACGACACAGGAGAAATCCTAGCGTGGCGCAACGTTTTTTAAATAAATAAAAAAAACAAAAAATCTTTGATTATACTAGCCGAATAGCGCGGTCTATCTTGTAATGCAGCATATTTTGCAACGCTGGATTTGAAAAAAATCTAGTCACATATTACGCACTTCACATAGTATTCCCACTTCATAAGTGTGTGTAATCAAATATATAAATATCTCGTGTCACGGTGTTTGTGGTCACACTCCTCCGAAACGGCTCGACCGATTTTAATGATTTTTTGTATACGTAGCAGGTATGAGAATAGGTCGTAAAGTATTTTTCAACCTCCTACCCCCGCTCCCCATTTTTCATCGCGTTTTTAGTATTTTTGTATGAACTATGTCCATGATGTAGATTTCCAAATTCCACGTTTGCGAAGCCGGGGCAAAAGCTAATAATATATGTTAGGCACACAAGTGATGCAATGCAACGTAACGCGCTAGTCGACTGTGACATACCCATATTCCATACTCATATTCTTCAGCTTTTATACAGTATCCTGTTCAATCCCTCTACCCCTTGCTATCTTAAAGAACGTTTCGAGTTCCTTCATGACACACATTCAAGATTCTTAAGGTCATCAGAGAATCTGACGGTGAAAATGCCAACACATTCCACTAATTTCGTTGGAAAATCCTTCACAGTCCAAGCTGCTCGCTTATGAAATGTGTTGCCAATAACAATTAGACGTGCTAATTCCTTGGCAATATTTAAAAGACTATTAAAAGAACACTATCATTCTCTGTAATGTCGTACATCCATCTCTGTTTATTTTAATTTTATATGTACCTACATGTTATATATCATGTTTTAGTATGTGTTACGTTATAATTATTGTTACGCCGTGAACTACCTCTTTCTTTTTTTCATCCCAAGGTTGTTTGGAAGAAATCGCCGAGTGCGATAAGACCGCCCTTTGTACATGTCATTTTATGTATTCGATTTTCTTTTTATTTGTTGTCTGGTGTACAATAAAGAGTATTGTATTGTATTGTATGGCATATTTTACGACACCCATAATAAAAGCAAAAATACCAGAACAACATAACATAAGAAGAGTCTTACCCTTCTTCCAACCAGATCAGTCATGTACGCAGCAACAACACCGGATACTACTGTCGCAACTGCTAACATTACACTGCAGAGAGTTGGAGAAGCATTAGGGATGGCTTCACTGAAGAGAAGTTCAGCATAAATCTGTACTACCACCAATCCTTGGAAGATGGACGCGGTCATCACCACAATGCTAATGAGAAGAGCTCGACGCGAGGAACGGGATTTTTCTGTGGAAGAAATTAAAATGAAATGAAATAATTTATTTGCATGAATTTGCAGTACATTAAATAGAATCTTACAATTCGCTGTAAAATAGCGTGCAAAATTATAATTGTGATTAAAGTCACAATAAAACCTTCGTATTTATGAATTTAACATTATATAGGTTCCAGCATAAACAGCCATTTAATACTCGTAATAACAAATTACAAGGTATACCCATTTTAAACTAAAGATAATGATGATACGGAATGAAAGCATTTATCAATTAGCCATTTAAATAAAACATTATTAAATCGATTAATTGAAAGTTCCTTGAATATCACAGGGAACTTATTACATATTCTTATTAACCACCGGGAAACCATTTCTATGATATATGGGACTTTTAATTTTTTTGGTAGGATCAGTTTATCTAAGTACTACGAGTAGATACTTGAATTAAGTAAGTTGAATGTAACATTATCACCAATCGTTCAAATATCGCAGTATGTTTAAAAAAATTTGAATCATTCAAATATGTTTAGACATGGAACAGTTAAGACTTTCAACATATTAAAAAAGGTCTTTTTTTATTTTTTATTGATGTCCAGTGGAAATTCTACATGGAACTTCCTTCACCCCGAGGAAGGGCGAAGGGGGACTCCTACCGGCTAAAACCACTGGAGCGGTCATTTTCGGCACTGAAGGGGGGCTCCAGGTCCTCGTAAGATCACACAAGAATTAAAAAGAGGCCTACAAGATGTCAGTGATGGCACATCACAAAGAGCACGAACACACTTTTTTTTTCAATTCAATTATATCATTGTATAAGTAGGTAGTAGGTAGGTAGGAAGTTAAAAAAAAAGATTCGGGACGGGCCGAGGGGGAGGCATATTGCAAGACTGGGCGGCGTCACTTGACCTCCGATTGCTGATTCGAAGGTCGACCAAGAGATCTTGCCCGATCCAGAAGAAGAAGGGGCCTGGTGCCCGGAGGCGATGACGTCTATATGTGACGCATCTATGCCACGGACCAGGCGCTCCCGGCGTACGGCGGTATACTGGTGGTTGGATGAGATCGCGCAGTTGCGTGTGGTCTGCCTAGCATCCCGTCGCCAGTACCAGCGAAGTCGACGTCGATGTAGTGCTTCAGCCGGAGAGACTGCCGGGGACTGGGCCGAAGAGTTGGGGGTTTCGGAAGGGGAGCTGGGTCGTGCCATTGGCCGCCTGAAGAGTCGCAACACCGCACCGGGTCCGGACGGCATTCCGGACCGCGCGTGGGTGTATTGCACTGCAGTCTCTAGAAGACCGCTTGAGACGACTGGAAGGAAGCCGGTTTGGTTCTGCTGTGGAAGAAGGATGGGCCCGCGGAGTCTCCTTCTGCATATCGTCCCATTTGCCTGCTCGACGAGGCTTCGAAGCTATTCGAGAGAATAATTAACCGAAGACTCGTAGAGCACCTGTCGCAAGTGGGTCCCGACCTGGCCGAAAGCCAGTATGGCTTCCGGCAGCGGTGTTCCACAATCGACGCGATTCTTCGCGTCCGCTCGCTGTCGGAACAGGCAGTGTTCCGGCGGGGTGGGTTGGCGTTGGCCGTCAGTCCAGACATTGTCAACGCCTACAACTCTATCCCGTGGGGTGCGATTAGGGGGGCACTGATTGCGGAATTGCCGCTTAGTCTTGCATTATCTTCCCCCTCAGCCCGTCCCGACGGTTGATCCAAGCTCTAGAGAGTGAGCGTTGAAATCCCCCAGGACGAGCACTGGACGGGGTGAGCATTTCCAGTGAATGCTGCGCGCCACCCCGTCCAGGTATCCCTCTAAGTCGGCGAGAGACACGTTGGGAGAAACATAGCAGCCCAAAATGACGACACAATAATTGCGGAAATCTATCGGGGATGCCCAACAAAGCAGTGGACGTCCTTTAGGCTGATATGATGAAAGCTGATATTAATTACTGATAACGAATACTTACTAATGAACTGCCATAATGATAATTTCTCAGCAGGTTTCGAATCCGACTTCAGTTTCTCTTCTTCAGGCGTCACATCTGTATGTAAAGCAGAAGATGAGTAAAATCGTGAAATTAAGAAAGAAAAAGGGAGTTGTATAGTTGTAGCAGTGATAGCCCAGTGGTTGAGCGCTTGCCTTCCATACAGGAGGGTCTGAGTTCGATCCCGGCCCGCACCTTTGACTTTTCGGATTCATGTGCGGAACAGAATTTGATTATCACTTGCGTTAATGGTGAAGGAAAATATCCCGAGGAAACCGGCACTCCTGAGGGCTTCAAATGTTCTCAATGGTGTGTGCAGTCCGCCAGCTGCACTAGGCCCGCGTGGTGGACTAAGGCCTAGCCTTTCTTATCATGAGAAAAGGCTTATGCCCAGCAGTGGGACAGTAAGGGCCTGATTGTTAATGTTATGTAAATTATAGATTCCATGTGGTCCCCGAAAAAGAATTGACCATTGCTCTCTTTACCCATGCCAAGCGTGGTCATAATTCATAATTTCAGCCGAATAACATCCACTGCTGGACAGAGGCCTCCCCAAAGAATGCTACAATGACCAGTTTAGGTTTGTGTACAGTTATTGTGGGATTTTTCCATAATCGCCACTCTTGGCAAACGGGTTAGTAATCACAGTCGAGTTATAGATATACTCAAAGGATGCTACCGCCTATCACATGGATATACGCCTGGTTTTGACTCCGCGACCAATACATAAGAAACGTGTCCGTAAACTCCCGGGCATAATATTGTCACGGACAATGACAAATTAAATAAATGATTGATAAAAAACCTATCCATGCGGTGTACAAATTAAGAATATAGCACCACTCCATCTCCTCCCGTGGAGGTCGTAAAAGACGACAAAGGGGATCTTAACCAGAGGGATAGTCAGCTGCGTCCCTTTTGTGAAACGTTAGCCATAATGCGGACACCAACCCACCTGCCGAGCGTGGTGGGTATTTGTTAGTTTTTTTTAAACTTTGCCCGCACTGGGATTTCTCCTGTGTCGTGGGTGCGTTTACAAACACAAATTCCACACACAATACACCTAAACCCGGAACAACTACCTGCAGATAGTACAAATATTTGTTCCGTGCGAGAATCGAACCCACGACCCGGTGCGTAGCAGCCGACTGTATCAGCCACTGCACCAACCGTGCCGACAAATACAGAATTGGCAAATACCCCTCAAAATGATGACACTGTTGTGGAAATCTATGGGGGAAGCCTTTGTTTAGCTGTGGGCATATAAATGGCCGATATTATCTGCTCATGTATCCAAGCTTGTTCGTCATAGGCATGGTTGGGTACTGCAGGCTGGCTGTAAGGAGGGACATAGCTCTTATCAAGTACATGTTCAGGGTACTAAGAGGGCTGGTGCACCATCCCGAGGTGCTGGAGGAGCTGCAATTGCTTGCACCCGATGGGTACGTGGGCGCGCGCCGTCGCCCAGCTTTGCTAAGTGTGCGGCCGGCTAGGACTAACCTGCTCAGGTTTTCCCCCATGTTAATTAATAGCCTTTCAGGTGATATTGATGTTTTTTTTCTCAGCCGGCCCAAATTCATTGAATTGGCAGGGAGGGACGTTGACTAGTTGAGGCGTATCAATTTGTAAGATTTAAATACCTTATTATAATATTTTTTATTAACTATTTAATTTAAATAATCATATCTAATAACATCGTATTAGTCATCAAGTACTGTAATGGTGTTGTAATTGTATCATAAATATATAAATAAAAATAAAATAAATAAATATGATGAAAAAAACTTTAACTGATTTTACTTTTAGTGATACGTCATCTTTTGTTTAGACTTTTAAAGGTCTTGTACATTTTATGTGGTGGAGTGAAATCGGCCAGAGATTGGGCAACTGTGACAAAGACAACAGTTATCTTACTCACCGCCATGGTCAGGATCTAGAGCACGTTTTAAGGTGTTAAGTTCTTCTACAAGCTCCTTGGAGTCAAGTTTCAAGTTTCTGAAGAAAGCTATTGCTTGTATTGCTTCCTGCAAAAAAAAGTTATAAGTATGTATAATGGTCTTGTATCTTGTATTCGACCATAACTTACAGCTGAAGACAACATTGACCTTAGATTTAATTTTTAATACTGTAAAATGTCCCTTTACCGGAACAAGCCTTTCGCTACTTCCGTTAATTCTACTTCCATCTAAAAGCTAGAATGTATACTAACGACTAACATGCAAAACCCAGAGCACTCTCTGAATCACTCTGCACACTCAGAATGTTCCAGGGAGTTGATTTTAGTTTCTGGGTAACTGCAACGAAATTTGTCAGAAGAAGTGTTCCGGTATACCTCTACGCCTTCCCAACGGCGGAGAGGTATACTGGAATGCGTAAGAAAGTTAAACTCAACTGTGATCGCCAACCCGTCTGCCAAGCGTGGCGATTATGGCAAAACCCCCCAATGAGCACACAACACAAATGCATACCAGTCGTTGTGGCAATCTTTGTGCATATATATGTGGTTTATCCCACACATTGGCATGCATTGTCCTCACATAGCTTATTTTTTTACGATTATATTGTGTTTAATATTGTGACTGTAATACAACATATATTTTAAAAGAGTATATCCATGGAGTTTCATGCCGGTTCTTCTCCATAGGACCAACGACTTGGAACCGTGCAACTATTTAAATTCTGACTATTCGTAAGTGCCAGTATATATCATATCAGCCACAGGACGTCCACTGTTGAACAAAGGCCTCCCCCTTAGATTTCCACAACGAGCGGTCATATGCCGTTCTCATCCAATGACTCCCAGCAACCCTTACCAGGTCGTCTGTCCACCTCGTTGGAGGTCGTCCCACACTGCGTTTTCCGGTACGCGGTCTCCATTCGAGAACCTTTGTGCCCCAACGGCCATCAGTTCTACGAGCAATGTGCCCTGCCCATTGCCACTTCAGCTTACTAATCCTTTCAGCTATATCGACAACTTTAGTTCTTCTACGGATCTCCTCATTTCTGATTCGATCTCGTAGAGAAATACCAAGCATAGCTATCTCCATAACTCGCTGAGTGACCTTAAGCTTTCTTATGAGACCCATTGTGAGTGACCACGTCTCTGTTCCATATGTCATCACTGGTAACACACACTGGTTAAAAACTTGCGTCTTGAGGCATTGTTGTATTGTTGACGAAAAGATGTTGCGAAGTTTCCCAAACGCTGCCCAGCCGAGTCGGATTCGACGATTGACCTCTTTCTGGAAGTTGGACCTACCTAACTGGACAGTTGGTCCCAGGTAGACATACTCGTCAACAACTTCGAGATCAGAGCTCCCAACGGATATTGGGATGGGCATTTGACATGACTTTTGTCTGGGGCGTGGCGTTGGCTGTGGGCGCAGATCTAAACTACAGTCTAATATTTGCCTCATGGAAACCCAATACCCAACCTGGAAATTGAAGCCACCACCTAACGCTCGTTACACACACGCATTTCCAAGCTACTTATAATGGAAGGAGAAATTAAGAATTGAAGACGATTTACCTTCTCCCTTCCAGTAGTCAGTAAATACAGAGGTGAATCCTTCAAGAGAAACAGTGTGCAGAGCCCTGCAACCGCTAAAGACAGCCCAATATACAACATCACGTGATACTCCAAGAATCCTCCTAGGAGATAGGAGAGCAGCATCCCCATGCCGTACGACACTATGTTAGTGGCTGTCATGGCTCCACGGATAGAGTCTTGGCAGATCTCGCTGATATAGACCGATGCCACTAGGAAGACTGAACTGCTGATCCCGGATAAGAAGACGGCAGTTAGGATCACTTCCACTTGCCTGCTGAACGTTAACATCGTCCAGACGATCTGGAAAGCAATATGAAATTTATTATGAGATTTTATTGTTTTATCCACAGTCGGAGGTGCCGTGTGGTACCGACTCAGAATACCACCACCTCATATCCTCCCGTGGGTGTCGTAAAAGTCGACTTAGGGATTAGCCGGAGGATGGGCAGCAGCGTCCTTCGAGTACATTAACAACTCAACTGCGATCGCCAACCCGTCTGCCAAGCGTGGGGATTATGGCAAAACCCCCCAATGAGCCCACAACACATCCATATCGGTTATTGTGGTGATCCTTGGGGGAGGCCTGTGTCCAGCAGTGGACTTCATTCGGCCGAAATGGTGATGATGAATGATGATCCACAGTCAGATGTTATAAACTCATGGCAAATCGCTAATTGTTGAAAACTTTTATGGTAAGCAGAGGATGTGCACGGGCTATTACGATGTTTAAAAAGAACCGGACAAGTGCGAATTCAACTCGCGTGGGGAGGGTTCTGTACGATGAATATGTTATCTACCAGTTTTGTTTAAATACAGACCCAAATTGGTTTATGGTAACTAGAAAGGGGAAATTGCTGAATATATTGTCTACTGTTGAATGCTGTCTTGTAACAATAACTTATCCCAAGAACAAACTTAAAATTATAGTTGAAAAACTTGTTCTCCCATACATTTCAACCACAAATATAAGTTTGTATGCACTATGTTGAAAGATTTACCATGCTATATTAAAGAACTATTTTCTGTATTTTGAAAATTATTTTAGGCTCTGTAGTTTCGGAGATAAGGGGAGGAAATGGTCAATTTTTACTGTCCTGAATAACCAAAATAAAATTATTTTTAATTATCTAAATTATAATTTTGACCCTAACAAGAAGCCCTTCTATTTGACATGGTACAAGGTGTAGATGTAGAGAAAACATATTCAAAATTCATTTATTTACCTGTGCAAAAGGTATTCTAAAATAATTTATTTACATTGCACGTTCATCTTTGGGTCGCAAAAAATCATGTATACCAAATTTCCAATAAAGCGGTCTAGTAGATTCAGAGCAAATTGGCTGTGATGGATGGATAGACAGACTCACGACTGATCCTATAAGGGTTCCGCCGTTTTTTCCTTCGGACGTTCGGAACCCTAACATGGAAATACTTACAACAACACCCAAAGAATTCACAATAGAGCAGTTCTTCCGTCCCAACTTCTCCAACATGAATCCCGCAGTCGGTGTACTGAGGAGTGCTCCAACGGAAGACAAGCTGCCAAACAGAGAAATCTCTGTATCCGTCATCGGCCTATTTAGCGTTGTGTTCTGGGACCCGAAGAGACTCAGAGTGAAGGCGGGCCAGGCGAAAACTACGCCCATGTTGATTCCCATTGAGCATACTGTGAATAAAAATAAGGTGTAATAAGAAAACCGAGAAATGTATGCCGCAAATTTTCTTGTGCTTTGTTTGTGAAGGTTTCTAGGGCTAGATTTTCGTACATAATGGAATATATATATATTTTATTTTTAAACTTTGTCCCACACTAGTCTCCTGTGTCGTGGGTGAGTTCACAGACATGAATTTCATACACAATATAACAAAGCCTTTCTTTTTATGTCGCGTTAGAATTTAATTTAATTTCTTCCTTATACTAGTTTTCTGGTTGCATCCTTCTTCTCCACGTGAAACATACGAAGGCAAAACTTCTACCAATGAGTCGTTTTGTAGAAATAAAGACAAGAGTAGTAGAATAACAGAAATCAACAGCCTTAATATATGTGTAAGGATTATTGTTTTCCTTTAGGTTGAGAACCATGAAAATCTCGATAATGATCTAAAATAAATACGACTGAATACATCTGTTAAATATAATACCTACCCAATCAGTATCAAGCCGTACTTGAGACCTCTTATGGTATCAAATATTGAGGGTCTTGATGACGCTTGAAATACTTCACGGCAATATTCTACCAGCCCGAAAATTATTAGGTAATCATCAAATCAGACCATATCCGTGTATTCCTCATAATAGGCATAGAACAAGAATATTATGTTGCCCGAATTACCACGCATGACTGCCCGATTCCGCCTCTGGAACGTCGTTCTACACATTCATGCTCAAAGGTACTCAACGAGCTTTGGGGAGCTTGATTCGAAGTACCCCTAAGACATGGAACTAGGAATAAGGAATTCCGTAGGAAAACCAAGGTCACCAGAGCTGTTGGGATGCCGTGTTGAATTGACAATGGCTGGGCTGCATAATTTGCAGAATCAGCAACTGTTGGAAAGAGAGAGAGGTTCTGGAATGACGATCACGAACTGAAAAGTGGAGGGGGAACTGTCCCCGAACAGAAAGACAAACAATCTGGTGGATGTCAACAGGTAGCCTTGCATGCCAGAGGTATAGGACTATTAATATATATTCAGAGGTGATCATAGCTAAGTTGCACTCCTTCATCATCCTTCATTTCGGCCGAATGAAATCCACTGCTGGACACAGGCCTCCCCCAAAGATCACCACAACGACCGATATGGTGTGTTGTGTGCTCATTGCGGGGTCTTGCCATAATCGCCACGCTTGGCAGACGGGTTGGCGATCGCAGTTGAGTTGTTAATGTACTCGAAGGAAGCTGCTGCCCATCCTCCGGCTAATCCCTTAGTCGACTTATATGACACCCATGGGATCACATGGGGTGGTGACATTCTGAGCCGGCACCACACGTCATCACTGATCCGTAAATGATCGGTGAGGTTAAGCAACGATCGGCGCAGTCAGTCTATGGCCCATCCATTTGCATCGTAGTATAACTGCGGATCTCGTCTATGAGATAGCAGTCGTTAATTCAGTCGAGTGGCAGATCCTGGTCAATCAGATCGGACAAGATCTCTCTCTGCCGGCAGTAATGTCGGTTATGTTCGCAGAGCATGAAAATTGGACTGCAGTAGTCCCCTTCTGTGAGAGCGATGTCCTCCAGATGAAGACTGCAGAGCGGAATCGGGAAAAGGGCAATCTTGCTCGGAGAAGTAAGACATGGCGCTGGGGTAATAAACATCCCGGTGCTTATGTCCAACACACCTGAGTTTGCCGTCGCTATAAGTTGGGTTTCGGGGGACACGGGCGCGTAAATAAGGGAATTTGCGTGCTCGTATCGAGCGACCTACAGGAGACGGCGCCTGTGTGCACTGCACAACGCACAGCGAGGCTTCGGGCGATCCTTTACAAACCCCCCGAGATGTGCCTTCATCATCATCAATTCAGCCGAATAAAGTCCACTGCTGGACACAGGCCTCCCTCAAAGATCACCACAACCGATATCGGTGTGTTGTGTGCTCATTGGGGGGTTATTGTTGTTAATGTACTTGAAGGATGCTGCTGCCCATCCTCCGTCTAATCCCTTAGTCGGCTTTTACGACACCCACGGGATGAGATGGGTTGGTGCTATTCGTAGCCGGCACCACACGGCGTTGCATGTGCCTTGGGGGGTGGCCTTTTTACATTCGCCTCGCTACTGCTAGAGGGGTTGAGCGCTTAACAGTCATCCTCTCCGAGGTGTGCCTAAAGGCGTGACACCAGTGGGCAGCTCTAGTGTGAATGTAGGAAAAACAACCAACGAACTAAAATAAGAGAGAGTGTCCAGCTTGGACGGCTTTTTGTTGACGTGGTTGACAGTCTAATGTTGAATATTTTCGCAAGTACATAGTGCTCATGTCGCATACAATTAGGTCGATCCATCATTGAAACAACCGCAAAGCTAACTAAAACGACAGAAGACCTGCAAAAGCAATTTAAAATTTACAAATATACTGTTACGAATACAATAAATTAAATTTTATCTGTAGTCGTTATCATCTAACGAGTTTACTCGTTTAATTGTTTGTCGTATGTAAATAAAATATTGCGTAGGAATGTGAAAGGTGTTGAATATAGATACAGTAGGCATCTTTACGCTTTCTAACAAGGTTAGTACTGAGCTGAATGACAACTTGAGAGGCGCGAAGATTAAATGGTCCTTCGAGACGCTTTGACCAGTTGGTAATCTATTGATGAGAGTTGATAGAAAATGTGTGTGACTGATAGACTTTTATATGCATATCTATACAAATACATGAAATTGAAGTGTCTGTTTGTAATGTCAAAACAAGAGTTTTTTACTAAATACTTATGAAAGTATATACGGTACTAATAACAAAAGATCAATTTTGAAATTCTTGTCTGTCTGTCTGTGTTTTTGTTCCAGCTAATCTCCAAAACGGCTTGACCGATTTTGACAGGACTTTCACTGAAAGATAGCTAATGTTATAAGGCGTAAATTAGGCTACATTTATTTTAGAAAAAGCACCAGTTTCCGCCATAAGAAAATACCTCTCTTAAAAAATCTTCAATTCTCTTTTGTTTTTTTCTGAATGTAGTCATTTGTTTGCTTCGTGTCGGAACGTGTTCTCGAAAATGGAGAAAAGCGAAGTGTGAGCTGTTATTAAATACCTTTGTTTAAAAAAGTTAACGATGCAAGAGATTCATTGCGATATGGAGGAAATATTAAGAGAGTCTGCTTCGCCGTATTCCACTGTCGCAAGGTGGGCTTCTCAATTTCGAGTAGGGAGAACGAGCACGGAAGACGAACATCGTTGCGGCCGTCCATCGACGTTAGTCACCCAAGAAAATGTTGCGAAAGTCGAGAAAATTGTATTGAGCGATCGAAGAGTTACCATCCGATACTTAATTCAAGAAACGGGCATTGCATATGGAAGTATTAAATCCATACTGAAACAATCTCTGAACATGAGAAAAGTCTCCGCAAGATGGGTGCCGAGAATGTTAACCGACAGTCAGAAACAAAATCGACTTGACATTTCGAAGATATTGTTGGACAAGTTTCAAGAAGATTCTGAAAACTTTTTGTCTCGTTTCGTAACAATGGATGAAACATGAGTCTATCATTTTGATCCCGAGACAAAACAGCAATCTTCGCAATGGAAACCGCCATCATCACCGACCCCGAAGAAGTTACGCGTCGTGGCATCGGCTGGCAAGGTTATGGCCTCAATATTTTGGGACTCAGAAGGGATATTGTTGATTGATTACCTGGAGCGTGGAACCACTATTACACACACAACACTATTACTATACAAGCCAATATTATGCAGATTTAATTCCCAAGTTGAGGAATGCCATCAAAGAGAAAAGGAGAGGGAAACTTCGAAGGGGCGTGCTGTTTCATCACGACAACGCACCCGCGCACAGGTCGGCAGTTGCGATGGCTACCATTCAGCAAGCTGGCTTCGAATTGGTTGACCACCCCCCTTATTCACCAGATCTGGCGGTTAGCGATTTTTATCTGTTCCCCAATTTGAAAAAATAC
Organism: Diloba caeruleocephala; assembly: GCA_947459985.1. Taxonomy (NCBI): domain Eukaryota; kingdom Metazoa; phylum Arthropoda; class Insecta; order Lepidoptera; family Noctuidae; genus Diloba; species Diloba caeruleocephala. Next base: position 2,910,346 of record OX381627.1, on the reverse strand, counting down.
TTTAGGGGAAACAGGTGCGAAGACGATAACGACGTGATGGATGCCGTGGAGAGCTTTTTGCAGGACCAAGACAAAATATTTTTTGTGAAAGGGATTGAAGCCTTGGAAAAGCGCTGGACTCAGTGTGTAGAGAGACTCGGAAACTATGTAGAAAAATAAATTATTAAGTTATCAATAGTCATTACATTCTATCTTATTTTCACTACTTTTTGATCCCTCCTCGTATATATCTATGCCGAAATCTACCCGATTTCTTTTAAAATAAACGGCTGGAGAAACCGCGAGGCACAGCTAGTACATACTATAACCCGCGAATGAGTACTTGAGTGATTCTCTTATAGCCAGTTGAAGTCAAAATCTGCGAGGTTAAGCAACGCATGGCGTTGTTCGTCTATGGATTGATGACCGTATGATGACTGGTATTTAAACTGAACGTCTCCTTCCTTCGTAGGACACGTAAAATCTTCGGTCCCGGTTGTAGTCATTAGACGGCAGTCATTAAGCCAAGTTGGAAAAAGCCTTTGGGCTGCTGAACAAATCTGACACAAGGTTAGCCACTAACACGAAAAGAAAAAACCGGACACGGAGGGTTCCGTACGATTAACATGTTATCTTTAGGTACGACAAGTAACGGATGCCTGGCCTAGTTAAGACGAACGACTAGTACCAATAATTTATCCGAGGAACAAACTGAACATTGTAGTTGAAACACATGTTCTCCCATACATACCAACTGCAAATGTAAGTTTGTATTCTCAACGTTGAAAGATTTACCTGTATTCTAAAACCATAGAGTTCTTATAGGTTTTCCTGTAATCTATAAGTAAAGAACTATTATATATATATGCCGTGTGGTGCCGGCTCAGAATGCCACCACCCCATCTCTTCCCATGGGTGTCGTAAAATTCGACTAATGGATTAGCTGGAGGATGGGCAGCAGCGTCCTTCGAGTACATTAACAACTCAACTGTGATTGCCAACCCGTCTGCCAAGCGTGGCGATTATGGCAAACCCCCCAATGAGCACACAACACATCCATATCGGTGGTTCTGGTGATCTTTGGGGGAGGCCTGTGTCCAGCAGTGGATTTCATTCGGCAGAAATGATGATATATATATATATATATATATAAATATTTCAAAATTATAGGCTCCGTAGTTTCGGAGATAAGTGGAGGAATGGTCAATTTTCGCCTATTTTCTTAAATTACTTTCAAATAAAATTATTTTAAAATTATAGAATAAATATATTTGAGATCGTTACAACAAGCCCTTCCATTTAAAATTTACAAGGTACAGTATGCAAAACTATATTCTTTAATTTTCTATATTATCCCCCAAAAGTGACCCCCATAATCAAAAGATCCTTATCTATTTACGTTACACGTCGGTATTTGGGTTGCAGAAATACATATGTGTACCAAATTTCAACATAATCGGTTCAGTAGATTCAGAGCGAATTGCCTGTGACGGCCAGACAGACAGACACACGAGTGATCCTATAAGGGTTCCGCCGTTTTTTCCTTCGGACGTTCGGAACCCTAAAAAGAACTACCTTTTTCATATATACATTTTATACGCAGTCGTAGTATATTAATTTACAATGAACTGCTAAATGGCTGGCTGGTGTGGTAGCTCGCTATATTATACCGGCCCATACAGCGCCGTAGGTCTCGCGTTATTTAATTAGGCAGAAGCTCCCAAATAAGTAGTATCGAATTTCTATCTACAGTAGAGCAAATCGGCAACTGATCGTTATTGGAACGGTAAATTGAGTTAACTTATAGATTACACAATAACCGACACAATGAAGATATGACTAGGAACTTACTGAGAGCGTACAGTAACAGTTTGGATTTGATCATCAAAGCAGTGGGCACTACAAGCAATCAGACATCAAGCATCAAAATTATCAGACCACTACACTAATTTGGTGGTGTGTACAACCTCCAATGACACACTCAGCGAAATACAAAAGTGGACTTTCAAAAGAAATGTGCTGATAAAATACATATTTTTTTAATGCAGTATGCATTTGCGAATTTTCGCGACGTCTTTTCGTCAACAATACCGTAGTCTTCTCGTGACCACGGTCAATGCAACTTGGCCGAAACTTTGAGGTTTGTCAAAATATTGTTTTGATTTATCTGTGTGCGAAAAGTCCCGAAATCATAGTCTGATACCGCAGTGCCTCAAGGCAAAAGTCTTTAACCAGTGTGTGTTACCAGTGATGGCATATGGAACAGAGACGTGATCACTCATAATGGGCTGAAATAATAATGATGATGATCAGATCAACAATTAAAAGTATATCAGGATTAGGCACTATTGCTTATTAAGAAAAAACATTTTTAAACTACCATCGGATCACTATATCAGAACTACACTAAACCATATTCAAAAAATCTACCTTGCCCTGACGACATATATTTGTTTTCCATTCGTAATTACACTGTATGTATATTTCATTTAACCACTGAAATCATTTCCTTTGAACGATAAAAATGAATATTTTACTATTATTAGAACTGGAAACGGGATATTATTGTCAGTGAAAACTGACATGGTTTAAAAAAATGAATATTTTAGTCATCTTAAACCATTTACAGGTACTTGTGAATAGTTAGACTTTAGTTGCCACGTTCCAAGATGTAGATTTCGAAACTCCATGGTTACTCTTTTGAAATCATAATTATGTTATGATATTTTTGCCTATATTGTTCTCAAAATGAAGTTTATGTGGGCAGAATATTATAGAAAAGAGGCTGAACTTCTTAAAAAGGCTACACCGAAACCTTAATGTGATGTTTAATAACGGACGGCACGGTTGGTGCAGTGGCTAATACAGTCGGCTGCTGCGCACCGGGTCGCGGGTTTGATTCCCACACGGAACAAATATTTGTATGATCTGCAGATAGTTGTTTTGGGACTGGGTGTATTGTATCTGTAAACGCACCCACGACACAGTAGAAATCCTACTGTGGGGCAACGTTTATTAAATAAAGTAAAAACTTTATGATTAAATTGTCATGACAGCAATATTGTTAATTAAAATATTGAAGTGAAAATTCTAGAGGTAGTAACTTCAGGATATCGGTATAATTGTGTTGCGAAGGTCAAATGGTAGCTTTGCTTTCTTCGAGTAAAATGCTGCTATTCAGCCGTATCTAGTTAGACTGGTGGCTGACCCCAACAGTTGCGAAAAGGCTGTAATGATAATAATCTGTCCACTTATATCTAACTCCATAGGTCAATACAAAAGATTTCGCATCTAAAAAGCGTAACTTATGAAAGTTAGTAATAAGAATAAAAAATGAAATTAATGTCTCTCCATTAATCCAAACGTTTATAAACTTAATAAACTTGGGATTTAATTTTCATAAATCACCAGTAACTGGAATATTGTTGCTGGGACCAGGGTTTCTTGATGGGGTTGGAAGGTAGCCAACGGAATTCTTCAATAGAAATAGATTTCGTATTATTGTGCTAATTCTGATTAATATTCAGTTTTATTCAGGGAGTTTTAATATATACGTATTAGCCCTGAAGCTTTAGGTATCTACCAATGTACACCCCCATATTGATATTATGGTACAGTATAGGGCTGCGATATAACACCACTTTACAAAAGAGGCAGCTTTGATGACTCTTTTTATGGGTTTCAGAGGATCAGAGGAAAGGACGAAGCCGGTCTTTTAAAAAGCCTACGCGAGTACATGGGTCCAAGATGGACCCTTTAAAGAATTTATAAAATATATATTTCTAAAATGTGGGAAACTAACCCAAGAAACTAACCGCAGACTCTCACACGTACATGGCATGGCAGTACTATAAAAATATAGTTACGAATGTCCCCGGTGTTATACGACTATTGTATGAGACAGAAGCTACAACTAAAAAGAATACTGCAACGGATGTTAAATTAAAAAAGAAAACAACGGCGTATGTCTTTGATAGAAATTCCATGGCAGACGGTAAGTCGCAACTCACAAGATGGGTGTCTTAAATACACAACACTACAGGTGACACGAAACAATACTAGTATGCAGTATTGATTATTATTAAACAAGGTATCTTAAAAGCTTGTCCGCGATGATTTTCTTATCAGAACGAAAACACGGTACATGGTAAAGTTGAGGCAAATATGATATTTTTGTAATCATACTAAATGGTTGTTTCGGATTATCTAATCGAGAAAACAATAAAGCCTCTAGATGAAAATGTTATGAATTAAACACTTGAGAGTACAGTTGTATGAGTTCTATAATAAAATAAATTCCAATTTACATGGGCTTTTTATTTATAGAGGGTCTTTCGCTTAATATCAATATGTATGCAACTTTTAGTCTAGATTTGTTTTTTTTTTTTTTTTTTAAACGATGCCCCACACTAGGATTTCTCCTGTGTCGTGGGTGCGTTTACAGACATGAATTCCACACACAATACACCCAGACCCGGCACAACTATCTGCAGATCATACAAATATTTGATCCGTGTGGGAATCGAACCCACGACCCGGAGCGCAGCAGCCGACTGTATCAGCCACTGCACCAACCGTGTCGTCAATATTATTTTATTCTTGTTTCGTAATCAGTTTGTTTGACAGTATGATTTATGGGCATTTTATAATATATATTTAGTAAATCTTATAAAGTACATAATAACTAATAATCGAAGCACGCTAGACTATATTTCTATCATTTACATACATTTCTATGTATCCAGAATGTTTTAATTCAATGTGTGTTTTGCTTTTGTACTTAATGCTGATATACAACGGGAACGTCTTCATATCTCGTTAGTTAAAATATTGTGTCATATTTGGAATCAAATGTTTAGTTATGTTCCATGTGGCTTTCGGTAAAGAATAAATGGCGGGTAAACTACCAACACTAGCATACTTAAGGAGTGTTGGCGTCAGGCAGGCGGCCAACTCTAAAACCCTTTTTTCAAAACCTTTGTGATATGACTAACATACATATATTGCGCCGACTCCCAAATATTTCTAGGCCAGGGCAGGAAGAAGAAATGTTATTTCGATTATATAGAATGCAAACAGATTAAGAATAAAGTGTAAGGTACTACAAGCAATGATCATTAATGATATAACAAAAACAATATTACCTTATTTCTGACAATTGAAATAAGTCCTGGCGAACGACTAGGAAAGAGACCGAAGACTATACGTTGGATAAACATAATTTGGGAGTTACAGCACATATACCGTTTTGAAGGTTACGAGATGTGCTCAAGGTTGAAAACTTGTCCAAGAGGAATTATGCAATTTGGGGTCGCGATTCTCAAAATTGAGAGACCGATTTCAAAGAAGAAGGGAACAAATCCACAAATTCTGGCTGCAGCAAGAGCTGAAAGCTTTGATAAACTTCTATACATATTTAATTATGGAAGTGGTTCTCCGATCATGAAATGTTCGGATAGGAAACTTGTCTGAGAGAAATTATGCAATTTAGGGTGTCGATCCTCAACATTGAGAGCCAGATTTAAAAGAAGAATGGAACGAATCCTTAAATGAATATTTCTTGCCGCAGCAAGAATTGAAAGCTTTGATAAACTCCTATACATATTTATTATGAAATCCTTATCTTTTTATCTAAGTATAATTGAATATTATATAAATAGTACTCACTTATCGCCGTCCCAATAAACTGGTAAAGTAAACCCATTTTCAAAACCTTTTTTAACACAACGTTAGAATTTTTGCCAGATATTTTCGTTTCTGGTCCAGGGATATAACTGACTTACAAATAATATCTGTTTTGGTTATATCATCTGTTATCAGGGGCAATAATTTTATAATTTACTAGGCAAACATAAATACAATGAGCTAAAGGATTACGGTATTAAGATGATAACGCGTCATCGTGATTTCTGGCTGTGCCTCTATTAATTAGTTTGTAAACTCAGCTAATGATGCAGATTAGTCAAAATCTATTTATACGCTTCCCTCTTTTAAGTTTGGTATTCATCATTATAATCCACAGCTTTTATTGACGCTCTGCGAGTATAAGCCTCTTATACCGTCTGCTATTTTACTCTGTTTTATAAATATAATTATAATAAACCCCTCTGGGCAGTCGTTATCTCACCATAGGATAAGGTAATCCTGGAGGGCAAATTAAAGCAGCTGCTTGATTTCTTCCTATCTTTTGATATTAAAAGAAAAGTATATCATAAGGAGATTTATAAAAAAACTTACAGAACGCAGGGCAGTATATGGCGAGCTGAATGTGAGTGGCGACACTGCGTACCTGAATGCTCCAGAGAGTCGGTCAGGGCCTCGTCTCCGGCTTACCTTTATTGGTGGAACCCCACGAGTGTCCGCAGGATTTTCAACTTTGGCTTGCCTTAGTTAGCCGATCAAAGGGTGTATATGTCGGGGGTGGAAGTGTCTAATAGTGTAATAACGGGGAAACTCGCTCCGAGTCTACGAGACGCGTGATGGTGAAACCGTAAGAACTTAAAGGCCCGTATTACAGATCGAGAATCAAACCTCAAGCAAAACTTGAGGCGTTTGTTTCTCTGCTAGCTTGTTTTCATTATATTCAAGTTGGTACGACTTAGCACCTATTGTTTGGAATTTTACGTAATTTGTTTTACTGATATTAGTTAATCTGACTGTTATTATTGCTAAGCCACTGTATTACTTATTTAATTGTTTTATTAATTTCAATATCAGGTAAGTCATTTATATCCAGTATGAAAAGTAGTGGCCCAACGACACTTCCTTGGGGAACACCAGAGCTATTAGGTTTAAACGCTGATCTATCAGATTTCTTTACTGATTTTTTATCTACGCTTGCAATTTCTGTACATTGTGTTCGGTTGGTTAAGTAGGATCTATGAAGCTGCTGAGCAGGTCCTCTTATGCCATATTTACAAAGTTTTTCAAACAGAATGTCATGAGACACAAAGTCAAAGCCTTCATGATATCAAAGAATATGACTGTCGTTGGCCTTTTCATGTCAAAGTTACTAACGGCACTATGCATTAAACTAAAATTAGCCAGCGTTATTGACTTCCCTTTTAGAAACCCGTTTTGCTCTCGCTTTATAATATTAAATTTGTTCATAAACAACAAATTAGGTAAGTAGCGAGTGACGCTTTGAGAAAAGTTTAAGGGCGGTTGAGGTGGTTCCACCAAGGTAGAATAAAAAAAATGCATTTATTCAGTAATTAGGTACTAATAGGAACTTACACATGTCCTACTGTAACGACAGAGGGCGTGCAAGATGCCTTAAGGGTGAGCTTCAGAAACGAGTCTAAGCGTGAAGTTACGCTTCCATCTGTCGAAATCCACTGCTTACGCTCAAATTGTATTCAGAGACTATCGGAACACGACTTAAATTTAACGTAAACTAAGCTAAGCCAAGTAGTGAAAATCGACTACTTAGGGTGAAACTTGCACCACTAAGCCAAGCCGGTAAAGGTGTACTAAATATTATCAATAATTACAAGCTGTCCTTGTTGTTCCAGACTTTTGGCATCCCGGGATTTCGACTACTGACTTCATATTTAACCAAAGTTTTCGAAGTAGGAAGTATGAATTATGAATATATGAGGAAGGTGTTTACTTTGGTTGTAATCGTTTAAATTAACTTTGTACTATCGAGGCTACATTAGTCTAATATGTTCAACTATTCAACAAAATGTCATGCAAAGTTACTCGCAGTAATACAGCATGTAAGAATAATAATGGATAGAACATTAAACTTACTTCTTAGCATCTTGGCGAGTTATTATATACCTTTGTTATTTCAGTCCATATTCCCAAATTTCTTTATATTTAAGTCTGTGTTACTTTTTTGTATTCTAGTATTGCGGATGTAAGTAATTAATAATTTTAGGATTATTTTTCAAACGGCGAAACAGGGGTCTTTCGAGTTGTTATTTTCACTCGTAAATTTTCAAATATTAGCGTGGTTTAGAAAATATTACAACATATATAAATAGGTTTATGTGTCAGATATTTTGTTCCGCCCACTCCAATTGTATTTTTTATATATTGCTGTCCTTTTTTATTTTTTATCTACGCTATACAGCATTTTTTAAACAGCATCTTACCGATAAACATTCTGCTATTAAATATGGCCATAGAGAATAGAGTGTAAACTTAGCCTAGACCGACATAAGTTTGAAAGGGATTGTGTCTCTGAATACGAATTTTAAAGATGCGCTTAGCCACGACTTGGCTTAGAGCGCTCTTCGCCCGTCTTACGTTCATGATTCTGAATCTCACCGTAAGACTCCAAGGACCACGAAACAAAATTATATTATGTGAAAATAGTTGCACTAACAGAGACCTAAGAAAAGGCACTGTAATTATTTTTGCGTAGAATTTACTAAGTATTACATCTGAAGTAACTGCTTTTCGATATATTGTCGAATAAATTAAAAAGTATTCGTATATGTGTATATATAAATGTTTGTGTATTTATATATCTATATTGTGTATAATCTTCCATTATTTATATATTTAGTATAGTATACGTAACTTAGTTATTTCATTATGTATCTGTGTGCACCATCAACTGCCGCATACATTATCCAGTTAAGTATTTCTCCATCCTAAGGTTGCCTGGAAGAAATCGCCGAGTACGATAAGGCCGCCCATTGTACTTTATAATATACTTATAAGCACTACTGTTTTTATTACCTTTAACGATTGGTGTACAATAAAGAGTATAATTAAAATAAATAAATAAATATTGTGCGTTCAAACTTACGTTTGCAGTTGGAATGTATGGTAGAACATGTTTTTCAAGTACAATATTGAGTTTGTTCTTGGAACAAATTATTGTTATAAGACCGAATTCAACAATATACAATCTGTTTTAACGGCTACAAACAAATTTGGGTCAGATTAAGAAAAAACATGGTGGATTCATCGTACGGAACCCTCTCCACGCGTGTTCAACTTGCACTCGTCTGGTTTTTGTGCTGAAGAATTGCTTGAGCAGAATAGTTCAACATCAAATGGCAATTAGTTGAAATTTACAAGTGAAAGTGTTTCGTGAAACCCACTTGCTAAATAAAGATCATTTATCATTTATAAATGCAATCAGTCCAAATGCCTGCACAGATTAAACATACATACATGCTTTTAACGTTTACATTACAATAAAGTATGGCATTTCTATGGCAATTCTATTCGGTGCAATTAAGTCAAGCCACTGATTTAGAATTGCTGATTCAAAGATAAATATCTCGGTGAGTTCATTCTATTACTTATGCCACGAAGGAGGTTCTATAATCAAGACACGCGCTGGGTCTACTTAAAAGCCCACAAGAACACCAGAGTGTACAAGCAATCGATATTGGAATATGGATAGCAGAAAAGGAGGGGCGTATAGCAAATTGGTAACTTGGACATCGGTACGGTTGGTGCAGTGGCTAAGCAAGCGATTCGTGACTCGACCCCCGCATAGAACAAATATTTGTATGGTTTACAGATAGTTGTCGAGGGTCTGCATGAGCAACCCAAAAGTTGAAAGAAAATTTTAAGATATATATTACTTATTACTATTACTTTAGCAGAGTTGTCTTAGATTAACTAAGAAAGTAAATATGAAATCGAAAATGTAGCATTGGCAAATGTCATGTTTGAATCTACTGCTTGAAGCGTGTCCTCTAAATTCCGTTCCACTGCGAAATAAAATGAAAGAAAGCTCACAAGCCCCTTAATATCTGAGGGCCAAGTCTCGTAATTAATTTACACTATGACTGAAACTCGACTGTACTGAGATTAAATTATGAATTGACCGAAACAATGGTATTTTGCTACTCTTAAAGTTCAGTCGGGTTTCAATATAATCTCGATCTAGTCTCATTTCAATCTCAATTTTGACGTTTTACTAATGACAATTTAGTACATGTGACAGTTCGAAATGTTAGCAGAATACAGTTTTGACTTCGATCGATTTTCGATCTCATCACAGTGTAAGTTCACGTTTGCCGTTGTTTGTTAGTTTAGGAGAATACCATTTGTGACATTCGTGACAGTCTCAGTGTCTAGATCGGAACTATATTTTTTTGAACATTTTTAAATTACGAGAATTGGCCTTCTGGTCTGTGACTAAGAAAAACCCGTTTATAAAGATAAAAGTTTTTACTGCTTCAATATAAATATATTTATTAACAGTCATCATGACTCGACGCGGAACAATTTATATTTGTTTACAAGTTTATCGACTTTGATTATGTACTAAGTTTATTCTAATTGTTTATTTAATTTTCATCATAATTATCATCACACCAGTTAAAGAATGTTCACCGCTTAACAAAGGCCTCCTCCACAGATTCCACAATTGTGATGTCAATTTAGGGAGAATTTGCCAGTACTCACCACGCTTGGCAGGCGGATTGGTGAGCTGCTGCCCACTCCTGGGGCTTAGAGTCCCTTAGTTCCTTTGTACGATATCCACGGTTAGCAATGGAGTGGTGCTACATTATTAAACGGCCGCAACACGGACGGACCGCTGCGTGCATCGAACAATTTTTGAGTAGAAGTGTACTGTAGATAAAATACCCTTTAACTTCGGCTGTCACCTTAGTCGTCTTGCGACCACGAACGCTGTAAAGTGTGAAATGTGTTGCAAACGTTAGGAAAAATCTATGCCAATAAATAAAATTTAAGTGTCTGTTTGTAATGTCAAAATAACAGCTTTTTACTAAATGCATATGCAAGTATATACGGAACATATTACAAAAAATGCATTAATTTTTTTTTTGTCTGTCTGTCTAAACACATTTGTTTCGGGTAATCTCCGATAATGTGTAGTCTGCCGTGTGGTGCCGGCTCAGAATGCCACCACCCCATCTCCTCCCATGGGTGTCGTAAAAGTCGACTAAGGGATTAGCCGGAGGATGGGCAGCAGCGTCCTTCGAGTACATTAACAACTCAACTGCGATCGCCAACCCGTCTGCCAAGCGTGGCCATTATGGCAAAACCCCCCAATGAACCCACAACACACCCATCTCGGTCATTGTGGTGATCTTTGGGGAGGCCCTGTGTCCAGCAGTGGACCTCATTCCGCCGAAATGATGAATCTCCGAAACGGATGGACCGACTTTGACTGGCAGATAGCTGATATTATAAGGAATAACTTAGGCTACTTTAATTTTAGAAAAAAATTAGCGTTCCGTGCAAAAAAAAAAAACCCTTGGAATTCAATATAAATATTCTATGTCAAGTGCCTATGTCGAAGTACTCTAAATGTATTTTAAACTAACTATTGTAATAGTAATAGTAATTCTTTATTGGCATAAAAAATGATTACAAAGTAGTGAGGCCCTGACTCCCGTGCTAGGTACAATATCTGTGTTACAGGAGTCAGTGTCATTTCCCAATAGTTGTGTGAGCAAATTTTTATGCAATAAGTTTTTAATTAAATTAACAAAGCTTATCATGAAATATTGAAATATAATTTAAAATATGAATATTGTGAAGAAAATATGTGTGATGATTTATGACTGTGGTTAAGTGTATATGAGGGTGTTTGTGCTTGTGTGCTTTCATAGTAGTCCTGCGTCAGAAGCCATGATTTAACCTTAGTTTTTACTTCTTGGATTGAAAGAGGATTTATTTTAAGTGTTATGTTAATTTTATTATATAAATAGATGGACAAGTACTTGTGTTGCCTTCTAGCAGATGCAGTGTGACATTTAAAAAATGGGTAAACATTTCGTGTGGTTTACTTATTATATCTTTATTGTATGGTGAAATAAGGTGCTGGGACTAAAATAAAAGTAGCCTAAGTTATTCCTTATAACATCAGCTGTCTGCCAGTGAAAGTCCCGTCAAAATCGGTCCAGCCGTTTCGGAGATTACCCGGAACAAACTGACAGACAGACAAAAAATGTAAAAATTGATTTTTTGTTATATGTACCGTATATACTTTCATATGCATTTAGTAAAAAGCTGTTATTATGATATTACAAACAGACACTTCAATTTTATTTATTTGTATAGATTTAACGCGGGTGAAACCGCGGATCCCAGCTAGTCCACAGTATAATCCGTTTAACAGTGTCTTACTACTTTCATTTCTTCGTTTTTTGTTTTTACTGTATTATTGTTTGATATAGTTACTGCACTTACTTTTCTATTACATAATCAGCCCATTACTGTCCCACTGCTGGGCACGGGCCTTTTCTTACGATGAGAATGTTAGGCCTTAGTCCACCACGCTGGCCTAGTGCGGGTTGGCAGACTACACATACTATTGAGAACAGTTTGGAGCAGGTGTGCAGGTTTCCTCACGATGTTTTCCTTCACCGTTAATGCAAGTGATAATCAAATTGCATCCACACATGAATCCGAAAAGACAGATGCGGGCTGGGATCAAATTCAAACCCTCCTGTATGGAAGGTATGTGTTAAACCACAATATAAATAAATAAATATACTTTTCTATTTTTATTAATATTTCGGTTTTGAATGGTACTAATCAAGTACAAATCCTTTATATTACATTATTCCTCATATAGGCAATTTATACGTTTACTGCTGAACAAAGGCCTCCCCCATAGATTTTCACAACTTTGTCATCATTTTGGGGGTATTTGCCAATACTCACCACGGCATATGGGTTGGTGAGCGCAGTATGGCTACCGTTTCTCGGAAGTGACGCTGCTGCCCATCCCTCTTGTTAAGAGTCCCTTAGTCGCCTTTTACGACATCCACGGGAGGAGATGAGTGGTGCTATATTCTTGATCCGGATACCACGCTATTATAGCTTTATTTATTACATTATTATAGCTTCCTATTTATACAAAAATATAATTGACGTGTAAATATTATAATTTACTTTTGAACTTACTCTGGTTCTGCGCAGTCAAAACAACAAATATGCCAGCTGGAATCGCGAGTGACTTTGGCAGACATAGCTAAGGCTCCTGGCGAATGGAAAACCGGAAATGCAGCAGAAGAATGGAAAGTAGTTCAGAAGAAAAGGTTTAGAAACAGAATTGTAGGAAGAATAGGTACCGCAGCCACAAACCAGAATGGGAAATTTAAGGCGGCCGATATTAAGGTACCGTTGTTTATATACAACGTAGACAAGTCTACTACCCATAATGATATAAGTGCGCTTGTGTTTAAAAAGTCTCAAATGCATGTTACAATAAATAAACTAGCTATAAAAAGTGATAAAGGTTATGACGCATACAAAGTGTTTGTACCTAGACACAAATTAGACATATTTCTAGATGAAATCATTGGGCCTGAGGGCGTATTGTTTAGGCGATTTGTGGATTTCTCGAATCCCAAAGTTAAAGACCAGGAAGAACAAGATCCAAACAATGGATAGTGCAGTTATAAACAGTTTCAGGATGCTGTTGGGTCTGCCATGATTTTGTAGCGCATCAGAAATATTCGCAGAGGCACACACCGATGATGTCTTTACGGTCATGCGAAAAATAACTGCATCTTGGTTTTTTTTATTGGGACAAGCCCGCCACACATTCCCAACCACTGCAACTCCTGTAAGCCAGGATCTACAATGGCGACCACCGAAAAGAACACCGATCAATGAAGCTCGGTGTGTCCCAGAGAAATGAATAACTGTCTTGGAACCCGCACCGAAATTAATCAGAAAAGATAAAGGAGGAGTATGAAAGAATATACGTTCCACTTCCCTCCGTTGCAAGCAGGAGACAGAGAAAAACGATAGGCCATAGGCACAATAAATGGGAGTTTACAACAGGGTTAAGCCCAGTTGCCAAGCACCACGGGTACAATTTTTTTTATTTACGGGTCCTATGTTGTGAGCTATTGTGACTGATTCCAATAGTAGGTATGGCAAAAACACTTGAACGCACGGAAATTCGTCCTAGTCGCAACAAGATCTGTATAGTAAACAACCCCGGATGTAACTTGCATGCTGTCAAACATAATATTGCGTTCATCTTGCCAAAGAATACACTCCCACAGGATATGATGTGCAGACTGTTCATATTCACAGTCCGGTGTTGAACATTTGCAGAATGGTGAGGTGACAAGCTTGAAGCTAAACAATTTACTCTTAAAGTTACCATGGCCGGTGAGAAATTGAGCCACGCAATGATCAACTTCCAACCATGCACTTGCCAACCGCTCACGAATGGATGGAAAGTACTGGTATAGGTGACGGCCCTTAATAGACGTGTCCCACCTGCATTGCCATTCGGCCAAGAGTTCCTCCCAAACACCAGTCTGTGGTCTAAACAATCTGCAGATCCTAACACGATCGCGTTGTAGCAGAAATTCCGCGTCCATGTTTTCTCTAGTTGAGTAGTACATTGCAGCACGTCGCTGTATCTCAAGATCGACTGGCAAAACACCTGCTAGCACAGGCAGAGCTTCAGTACTTACTGTCCTATATGCCTTGCACAAGAATATCAACGCTAAGCGCTGGCTTTGGAGCAGTTTACGTCTTGCCGCGCCGATAGTAGCCCTATCGGCCCATACAGGTGAACCATAGCAAATACAACCTAAGTAGGTAGCGCCGTAAATAGTTTTCAAAGTATAAAATGAAAGACCCCATGTAGCTGTTGATATCCTTGTCAGGGCATAAAAGTTCCTTTTAGCTTTTTCACCTACAGATTTTATGTGTTCAACGAATGAAAAATTTCTCTCCAATACAAGACCAAGGTAGCACACGGACTCCTTTCTTTTTACGGTAACATTATTGAATTTAATGCTCGGTGATGTCTTAAGATTGCCTTTTAAAATTAGTTGAAAGGTTTTTTGTGGTGCAAACATTAAGCGGTTTCGTTCGCCCCAACTAGAGATTAAACGTAAACAAGTATCCGCCAATTTTTCAAGGCTCGCCCTTGTACTTGACTGAATAAGCAGAAGGCCGTCGTCTGCGTAACCAGTCAATGAACAGCCGGATGGTAATGGAATCGCTAGAAAATCATCGAAACCCATGTTCCATAGATAAGGACTAATAACGGATCCTTGAGGACATCCCATCGTGAGTTCCTTCGACACAGCGTGATGACCAAGTTTAAGTTTTGCAGATCCGTGTGCAAAATATGAGTAAACGAGAGTGTAGATGTTTCTGAAGCAACCGCGGACTTTCATTTTAAGTAGTAGCATTGGCCACCACGCGTTGTCGAAGGCACCAGAGATATCAAGGAAGATGCCTATCACGTACTTATGTTCAGATGAATTTACTACTTTCCTGACAGAGATTGCCGCGTCAATAGTAGATTTTCCTATTGTGAAGCCGAATTGGTTATTATGAAATTTCGGTCCATCTGGCAGCAAACGTGGAACTATAAGGCGCTCGAGAAGTTTCCCTAAAGATGGTAGTAAAGTTATAGGCCGGTATGATTTAGGATCATCCGGGGGGTTGTCACCACTTTTTGGTATTATGCGTATAAAACCGGAACGCCATATACGAGGGAAAATGCCTTCAGCAATGCAACGATTAAAAACGGTCAGTATAGAGTCACCCGATATTTTACAAGCTTCTTTAATCATTCTATTCGATATTTTATCTTCTCCAGATGCTTTATTAAGTGGTAGTTTATTGACAACGTTTATGAATTCGTCAGTGGATGGTAAGTCAGACGCTGGGGATTCCGGCGGTTCAGCAGCCCATGATCTAATCTGTTGATGATACTCGTTATCATTTCCAGGTAGATCATCAGGTATAAGAGTATTGAGAAGAGCCTCCGTGGTCTCCTCAATACCAGTGGTATGCATGTTATTAATTTTAATATTTTGGATATAAGCAAGATCGACTGATCTATTGGCTTTAAACTCGTGGTACAGAGGAGACCACGGACCCTCCCTATCTAGTGTTTGCACTACCTTCTGTAACAGATTTCCCTTCGATTTTGCCACCGCGGCTCTATAACTAGATCTGGCAATTCTGAATCTATTTAATGTATCAATAAATATGTCTCCCGTGATTTGCTGTTTTTTAAGCTTGTTTAGTTTTTTGCGCGCTCTGCGAAAACGTTTACGTTGTTCAGTTAAATAGCTATTCCACCAATCACATCTACGAGTGTTGGTTATTGATCCGCGACCTACAGCAACATCAGCACAGTATGTAAATGTGTCTGACATGATTTTAGCACTTTCTTCTGCTGACAACCCATCGCGAGTGAAGTCTTTGGCATGAGATGCAAAAAGTGAGCTAAAGAAATCCCAGTTCGCCCCTTTAGATTTGTATCTAAAATTTGATCCAATATTTTGATAACTTTGTGTCAATCTAGGTACAAATTCGTACACGATCAGGCGGTGATCACTACACGACGCGTCCGGAAGGACGCGCCACCTGTCCAAGCGAACGTCTGCACTAGATAGTGTGACGTCAATAGAAGACTCGCCCATTTGGCTGCAAAAAGTAGGTGGTGCGTCAGGGGTATTGTGTATTGATAGGTTCATCTCAGCGATGAAATCCTCGACAGCACAACGTCGTTCAAAATCAGTGGACCGTACTTTGCCATACCAGAGTGATGATGACGCGTTAACGTCGGCGCCAATGATTATTTTGCGGCCTGCAAGCGACCGCAGAACGTGGCGAAGATTATGTATGTGTGGGGCAACAGGATCTGAGTATTGAAAATAACAGCTCACAACGTAAACTTTATAAAGTGCCGTTGAAACCTCCGCGACAGCACAGTGTGGCGTCATAAGATATTGTAACGATGTCACTGA
Organism: Diloba caeruleocephala; assembly: GCA_947459985.1. NCBI lineage: Eukaryota > Metazoa > Arthropoda > Insecta > Lepidoptera > Noctuidae > Diloba > Diloba caeruleocephala. Next base: position 2,893,676 of record OX381627.1, on the reverse strand, counting down.
AAAACTAGTAGAACGCGAAACGTAAATTCCAGCTCGTGCCCTGCCATCTAGTTGTACTACTTTTTGACGTAAGCTTGCATTTTGATATTGTTCTTGAATAAGGACAATGTCTAAGTTATAATCTAAAATTAATTTATCTAACTCCGACGTGGCCACCCTATCGTTATGAAGATTTAATTGTGCAACGGTAAGATTATTTACTGTGTAAGCCATCCTTAGTAGTTAGTATTTAGGATTAACTGTTCGAGCTTGAGCTTATAGGTAGGACAATCCTGTGACCCGCAACGATGGTCGCACGGTTTTTTAAAGCGTTTACACGCCACGCATATTGGTGAATGCTCCAAATTGTCCTTATGAGGGCACTCCATCGTTTCATGTGCCTCGGCACAGTTAGCACAGGTAGGTGTTTTATTAACGCAATGTTTTCTAACGTGGCCGAAATATTGGCAATGTAAGCAGCGGACTACTTCGACATCATCGATAAAACGACAAGTGGCCCAATCAATAAACAATTTATCCTTGGTAGTGACCAAGTGTTTACGCACTTCGGATTCAATTTCTATGCCTATCCACTTCCGCCCGTTTTCTAAGGAACGCCTGCGAGTGATTTTAGTTGATTTGATAAAATCATCCTCTGCAACTGACAACTCGTCCTTAATATTTTGCCGGTATAATGCGGTCAGAAAAGCGCGGTCTTCCATTGAAGAAGGGACGTCCTTAACTAAAATACGCGGTTTGCGACCTTTTGGCTTTTCAAGCCGTAAGCCAGCGGATCTAATAGCGTCGACCGATTGAAGCTTTGCGAGTTGTTTCTCATTCGCGACGCGCAATACAACGCCTGACTTTGCGGTTTTTTTAACGCCTACGATTTGGAAACCGTCGTCGCTAGGATTAATCGCTTTCATTAAGGCCTGTTTCGTAGCGGACGATGACGCATAATCAGCTGAGCGCTCGGCGGTCGGATATGCAACTACACAGGGAAGCGGTACGCGCGACTCCATGGGCGGAGCAACTTTTGATAAACGGAGTTTTAATGAATCGGCATATGATACCTTGTTTAATTGCTTACTATTATCACACGTATTGGATTTAATTTTTTCCAATTCCCGTTCCGTTCTCGCTAGCTTTGTTTCATTACATGACGATTTAATCGCTAGTAAAGACACGATAGCCGTTACTCGCTGAGTAATATCCATGATCGCGGACTTATTCGCTATGTTTATGCGGGATCCCTGATCATTAACAAGGTCGTTGATTTTTGATAAATACGCTGATGCCTCAGATACTAGTTCGCAATAGTCAGCTTGGCTCGCGTCGCTAACATTTAAAATTGACGAGTTTTTTTCAATAGATTCCGATTTTTGCAGCCGCTTGGACCTATCCTCGGGTGAAATATATGATGGCGAAATTTCGCTAAATAAACGTTTTGTGTTCACGGAGGTCGGAGACCTGTTAGTTACATTGCTTCTACGAAATATTTCCCCACCACGGTCGGGCGGGTCATCATTATTCGTCGACATACTTATTATATCAAAAGTTGGTTTTAATTATAAACAACAAGGTTAACGCGACAATAGACGAGCGCCAAATAACGGGTGCAGTATTATTTCACGATACCCTCAGTACTAACAAAAATAAATGTACTTACCGAGAAATTAATTCGGTTATTTAACACAATAAATTACTTATGGGACGTTAAAAACTTACGAAACGAGCACTAAACACAATAGCACACAACCAGAAACAAATCACGAGCCGGAATCCGATCGCGAAAAAATATAATCGTAATTATAATGAGCAGCGAATTAGACCCACACTGCACCGTACGAATGCGCGGGGGGAAGTGCATCTTGGTTGTGTAGGATGCTTGAAAGTGTTAACAGTCTTCTAACCTTTACTTTATTGCTGATGAGATGTTTCAAATATTATCATGAGACACTTGCTGACACGGCTTAAACATTGATTGTTATTATGTAACAATAACTAAAATAGTTTTAAGTTATTTCTGTAAACTAACATATTTATGGACCAAATGGTCTGAAATAAATGAATTGTTATTATATTCTTATTAACCAATAAACACTCAACCTCTAACCTTAAATTAGGCTTTTACCAGCCCCTACGAAGAATCTCCAGGGACACTCTTTTGAAATGATATTATATTACATTACAATGTGTTTTTTACAATACAAATGTAAGTACAGGACGAGAATAATGTAGATTATACATAGATTAACAAGATTAACATTGTGAAATGATACATTCATAGTCAGCCCATTATTGTCCGATTGCTGGGCACGGGGCCTTTTCTCACGATGAGAAATAATACATATAAGTACGAAACGAATTAATTCATGTTATAATATTGCCTTAGCAGCTCTGAGCTGACCAATCCCGACAGATGGCGCATGTTCACGAGTGTGACGCATGCATCAGCGTCGCTCAGCTAAACCATACATTGTGGTATGTTCCATCTTTACACATTGTCCTACATTTTTCTCGGTATATGTTTTACAATAATTTGTATCCATCAACATTGTAATTTCAATTATTTTAAAAGAGTATCCATGGAGTTTCTTGCCGGCTCTTCTCCACCAGATCAACTGTTTGGTACCGTGCAACTTAGATTCTGACGTTTCATAAGTGCCAATATTTGGTTTATTTGAAATAAAAAACTTTGACTTTGATACAACATAACGACTCGATACACAACACCACCATCAGCAAGACGTTTAAGTGAGCATGACATACCAATACAGCCAGGCAAAAGGCACAAATAATATAGCTGGCTCAGTAATATTTCTATTAATGAAACTGAACGAGTTCCCGGTAACAATGTGCATCTGCCTAAATATAATTTAGTGTTATGGGCACTGTCACTTTACATAGACCTGAAGAAAAGGCAACAGAAAAAGTTGTGGTAGACTTACATAAGGCATAATATATAAAGGATTTGTCAGCAGAGACGGCGTTACAAGCAGCATTACTGGAATGACAAATACTCACAGGTGTCTTTGTTTGCCATATTACTGATGAAACTCTAAAATCTAGAAATTTATTACCCTGGTGTATGTTAACACCACCATTGGGTTTATCTCATCATCATCATATCAGCCGATGTCCACTGCTGAACCAAGGTCTCCCCCATAGACCCCCCCTCTCTCTCTTCACTAGCAGTTTTATAAGACCGGCAATCTGAAAGCCTGTCTAACTATTATTCATAGCTGTATTTCCCAGCAATATCCATACGAGTACTCTTCAGTAGGCATCTAACTCATTATATCCAAGTGAAATATTATTGGTTGTACGCACAGAATCCCCATGGCTTACGATATCTTAGTGCTCCAATACTAGGTGCAGTACGCTCCTTTACCAATCTTACGGACTGACCGATATTTCAGCACGGCGTCGGTATGAGCTATGTTCGTGCAGAATAATACTTGTAGCTCGTGACGACATGTCAAGTGGAAGACATCAGTTTTTAATCAGAATCGGTAATATAATATTGGCACAATTGGTGCAGTGGCTAAGCGATTGGCTTACTGAGCTCCGTGTTTTGGGTTCAATCTTTACTCGGGGTAAATATTATAATGGCCTTTTTATGTCCAGTGGAAATTCATCATGAACTTCCTTCGCCTTGGGCGAACGGACATGCTGGATTCCTATCTCCTAAAACCATTGACGGCCATCTTCGGCACCGAAAGGGGGATGCAGGTCCTCGTAAGCCTTAACAGATAATTGTTCTGGCTCTGGGTGTATCTGCGTGTCTGATTTATGTCTGTAAAATGTACCCAATACAGAAGAAACATATTCTGTGTGAGTGTATTCTTTAGTAGTATGAACGCAAAATTATGTTCGACAGCTTGAAAGTTACATCCAGAGTTGTTTACTATACAGACCTTGTTGCAACTAGGACGAATTTCCGAGCGTTTCTGCCATATCTACCATTGGAATCAGTCACAATAGCTGACAACATAGCCGGGGCCCGTAATTAAATATAAATATAAACATTTTAATACCCGTGGTGCATGGCAACTGGGCTTATCCCAGTTATAAACTCCCATTTATTGTACCTATGGCCTATAGTTTTTTCTGTCTCCTGCTTGCTATGGAGGGAAGTGGAACGTATATTCTTCTCCTCGTTTTGCTTTTCTGAATAATTTCGTTGCGGGTTCCAAGACATTTATTCATTTCTCTGGGACACATCGAGCTTAATTGAATGGTGTTCTTTGCGGTGTTTGCCATTGTGGATTCTGTCTCACAGGAGATGTAGTGGTTGGGTACTCGTTCCCAACTCGGAGTTGTCTCAAATAAAAGAAATACAGGAGAAAGCGTAAAACATCATTGAAAAAGCAGACCGCAAGTATTTATTTCTTCGACTAGGACCACAATTATGTACAGAATGTATAATAATATTATTATTTATTTCATTTACTAATGTACTAATGAAACCTTATCCCCATTACTCTACATGATAACTATACATAATATATATTCTGTAGCCAAATTCCTTGTACACCAGAAACATTATTAACGATCCTTTAGTCTCTGCATGCCTGGTACCCGATACGTTACGTTTAGTTAACTTTAATTGGATTAAGTTTAACTGGCACGGGATCAGATTGAGAATAGTTTACAATCCCTGGGCTATTAGAAGTTATTCTGTTAACGGTTTGATAATAAACTGGTTGGTTCAGATAATGTTAACTGGATGAGTAATAGAAAGTCTATGTACTGAAGTGATTTTAATCGATAGTTCAGATTAAATACTGCTCGTGTTTTTCGGGCAGCATGAAACCAGTCGTTAAGAAAATTTGTATCTGATGATGATAAATGGAAGGTTTCTACGCGGTAATTTATTTTCGATCTTAGACATAAAAGTAACATATTTTCGAAAAGCCATCATTTTTATTATTATAACTTTATTCATCATTTAGGCCGAATGAAGTCCACTGCTGGACACAGGCCTCCCACAAAGATCACCACAACGACCGATATGGATGTGTTGTGGGCTCATTGGGGGGTTTTGCCAGAATATAGTATCTCCTTCCTCCGGTGAATGTCGTAAAGGGTATCTACAAAGTCAAAATCTTTATTCAAAGTAGACTATAAAATAGTTCTTTTTGAACTTCAACATAAGACAGCACCCATATAAGCCCACCCTTCACCGCTTCCTAGTGTTTAAGCTGGGGAGAAGAAATGGCGCAACAAACTCCCCAGCAACACGTTAGTCTGTCATACTCATATACATTTTCTTATTTTAAATGATTCACATTTATGAAAAAATAACAAAGGGGATGATTACTAGTAGTAATACGGGGCTCTAAACCAGAAGGATAGGCGGCTGCGTCCGTTTTGTAAAAAACTAGCCTTATGCGCTCAGCCCAACAAGCCACATTTGTAAAAACCTTGTGTGAGCCCTTTGTTTAGAAGTGGACGTCTTTTGGCTGACATGATGATGAAACTAATATAGAATATTTCTCCATTCTTAGAACTCTTAGAAGTAGTCAAACTCCTATTCTGATCAGAAACTAACTGTGTTCTGGTTAAAAGTGGAGTAAAAATCTCCTAATATTAAAACAACAGCAATATTATGATCTGTTATAATTTGCTAAAGGCCTTTTTTATCATTGACAATATCCCACAATATAATAATGAAAAAGTTATAGTATTATTCAAATTTACTATAGGAGACTGGTGCCTAAACTAGGCTGAAGCCAGTATTTCAGATTACCAGGCCTTCCACCCCAGAAGTCCAATTTTGCTCTTTCATAAACAAGCGAATTTTTCCATTTTGCTGTTCTTCGTGTGTATGATTCTACCAAGATGTTTCCTCTTGTTAAAGTTCTCTTGATGATTACTCTCCAATACGTTGATATAGCTTTATACGATGCATAAGAGAGGCTCGTTACCGCGTAGATTGATCGTTTTGCGAGGTAAAGCCATCTTGCCGTGGTCATGATTAGATGGGTGACTGGTCTGTACACATTAAAGACGGGGCTAGAAGCCTCGAGGGGGTCCTCCGGTCACTGTTTTAAGACGAATACCTGGAAAATTATAAAGTCCGACGAGCGCAGTGTGGTGCCAGTGGTGGTGATCCAGTGGATATACATCATGTATTTCCTCCGACCCAGGGAAGGGCGAAGCGGTACTACCGTACGACGTACTTATCCACAACTTCGACTACCGTACCTTCTATGCTAATCGGCTTTGGCACAACATATCTATTGGACGTGATCTTAGTTTTTTCCAAAAATTATATCAAGGTAAACAAGTCTTGAGGCTACGTTGAGACTATTTAGCATCCCGCTCAGATCATCCATCGACTCTGGCAAAAGTACGATATTGTTGGTGAATCGAAGGTGTGAGATGTGTTCGCCGTTTATTTTTATGCTCGTCTACTCCAGTCTAAAGTTTTGAAGACATCTTCCAACGCTTTTGTGAACAATACGCAGTTGGATAGGCTTCGTCTGGTGGTTCTGGATATGGACGGTTATGGTGGCAGCGTGATAAAGGCATCTCAACACCTCGATATAATGCTAGTCGATAACTCACCTCTGCAGATAATCCAAAACAGCCCATATTTCGATGGAGTCGAAGGCTTTCTCGTAGTCCACAAATGCCATACACAGCGGCTGATTGTATTCCTCGGACTTTTTTACAATCTGCCGAAGAGTATGGATGTGGTCCACGGTGCTGTAGCCTTTACGAAATCCAGCCTGCTCTGGTAGTTGGTCTTCGTCAAATCTTCTGGTAATATGGTTCGTGACGACTCTTGAAAATAGCTTATACACGTGGCTCAGGAATGAAATGGGTCTGTAATTCTTAAGCAGAGTTTTATCTCCTTTTTTGAAGAACAGCCCTACCAAACTCCCGCTCCACGCCTCCAGTGTTGTACCGTGTTGGATGACGAGCCGCCCCGATCTCACTTATGTCCACGTCCGGGACATCGTCGGTGTAACAGTGCACTAGCGAAGTGTGTCTTGGGTCTTCAGTGGTCTGAGCCACGAGCGCCACCGCATGTGGTGCGTACAGCTGTCCAATTTCCGCGGTAGCTCGGTATTAGAGGCGAATATGCCATTCGCAGTCCTCGACCTCGTCAAGAGGCTTCTCCGCAGTGACTGTCCGAAAACCTTCAATCCCCAGTTCTGCTCGATAGCTGCTAAAACAGCACGGGTATTAGAGCAGCGAAAATCGTGTCGGATCAGTTTTTTAACCTGCATATTGAATGCCAGATGTTCTGCCGAGGCAGTAGACGCGAATGACGTCTCCGGTCGAACCAGCATGAGCTCTAGAGTTTCCCGCGAAAGTTTGAACTTGCTATCATCTTTCCACCGTGGCGAAGAACTTCCTGTATTTACGGCCCTGGGAGCTGGGCACCTTCTTAACCACATTGTTGGTCATGTCGTCAATATTTCCCGTGGTTTCCAACGAGTCAAACCTATTTGGAGTTCAAGTTGGTACTTTGTAAAGCCATGGACGACTTGTAGCGGAGTTGATCTAAGGATAAACTTCATCATACGCATTCTTTCAGTTATAGTTCCTTTAAGTTGATATATAGAATGCCTCGGACAAGTCGGTGACACCACCAGTGTTGAACCTGTTGATTACAGAGACATTTCTAAATATATACTGGGCTAGGGCTCCCCGCCCGAAGTACTTCACAACACTCGAGCGAGCGGACCATGCCAGGTGAGACCCTCGTCTCCCGGGGGAGGCCCTGCAGATATGCGCCCAGCGATGATGAAGTCGTCGCTCGGAACGTCGCGTCGGAAGTGGCGCCCCCTTTTTATCCGGCATGATGAAATCTATCTCATTTCTTGTCACAGAATCTCCTCCTATTCTTTGGGACTTCTTTTTGAAGAAAGAGTTCATCAAGAAGAGCCCCTGCCTTTTTAGAAAGTCGACCATTATCTGGCCCCTGTGATTTCGCCGCCCCAAACCGTATGGTCACACTTTACATTCGTCGCATTCTTGTACTCCCACTTTGGCGTTGAAGCCGCTCGGCCACCCACGCATGGCACGTCTTGAGCGTATACTGTGCGGTATCCTGGTCGCTATCAAAATGGTAGCATTGTGCCGTGGCCTCGTGTCATATCTTGTGCAGGTACGCACCGAAGTGCCCAGTGAATACCTGCGTCAGGCGATAGGTGACGCGCTCGTTCCTTCTAAGCCAGGCTTCGAAGAGCGGCAAGGCGTGTTAGCCTGAACATGCAATTTTGCAACCACTGTCAATCAGCAGAATCAGAAATCATATTACACTGCTCAGAGCCCCGGATCGATTATCTTGTTACAGAGTTTGAGGGAAATGAAAGGGTAACCCCTTCAGAACGGCTTAAATTAAGCAGTTCAATAGTATAACACATATGTAATTGTATTTACCTTTAATGTCTTTTTACACTGTGATGTAAAAACTAGTATGTAATTTTTTTTTTATTAGATACACCTATTACAATATTTATGAATTGAATCATACATATACAAATATATTATAATTATATATATACATTTTCTTCTCTATTATCAAACTTGATATTCGTGACATCGTTACACGGGCCTATCAGAATATCAGCTCTGGAGCATATTGTTTGCTGTAGCACTAGCTGAGATAGGTACCAATTTTGGCCTCACGCATTAACAACCACGTGCTATTTACTGTTTATATAAAATTTGCAACGTGTGAATGAGGACTCAAAATAAACTAATTTTCTTTCTATCTTTCTTTCTTTCTTTATATCGCGTATACCAGTAAAATACTCTATTAAAAAGCCTTAAGCCGTTCAATAGTACATGCCTATCTAAGTCTATCTAAAGCATGATTTCAAAAAAACTTTGGATATTATTTTATTTGTGTTTGTAAAGATGACATTTGTAGGCACTTAAGGGTTCTGTCAACAATTATTTCACCATTGTTAACTTTGAATTTTAATAGTGACATATTTCCCTATTACGAAGCCCTTCACTGTGTGTGGTCAGACACGCACTTGGCCGATTTATTTAAACGCTCCGATGTTAACAGTGATTTATGTGTGCATTAACGTTTTAACCACAGATACGTAATATAAGTACTGTGGTTAATGCAGTGTTTTTTCATTCCAATACAGGCTTGTGTTTGACGTTGGATTTAATGCTTAGTGACGCTGCGGTTATGTCAAAGTCAATGATTTTTAATCATGTAAACCATTTGCAGGCACTTATAAATCATCACCATCATTATAACAGCATCATATGGGCAGCGTTTGGGAAACTTCGCCACATCTTTTCGTCAACAATGCCGCAATGCCTCAAGACGCAAGTCTTTAACCAGTGTGTGTTACCAGTGATGACATATGGAACAGAGACGTGGTCACTCACAATAGGCCTCTTAAGAAAGCTCAAGGTCACTCAGCCATGGAGAGAGCTATGCTTGGTATTTCTCTACGAGATCGAATCAGAAATGAGGAGATCCGTAGAAGAACTAAAGTTCGACAACTTTAGCTGAAACTTTAGCTCATAGCTGAAAAAGTAAACTGAAGTGGCAATGGGCAGGGCACATTGCTCATAGAAATGATGGCCAAGGTTCTTGAATGGAGAGCGCGCACCGGAAAACGCAGCGTGGGACGACCTCCAACGAGGTGGACAGACGACCTGGTGAAGGTCGCTGGGAGTCGTTGGATGAGGGCGGCATCTAACCGCTCGTTGTGGAAATCTAAGGGGGAGGCCTTTGTTCAGCAGTGGACGTCCTGTGGCTGATATGATGTTGATGATGATGATCATATCAGCCAAAGGACGCCCACTGCTTAGATTATAACAATTGTGTGGTTATTTAAGGAGGAATTTGCCAGTACTCACCACGTTTGGCAGGCGGTTTGGTAATCGCAGTATGAATTCTGTTCAACTGCAGGGACGGTGCTGCCATCCCTCTGGTCTAGAGTCCCTTAGTCGCCATTTACGACCTCCACGGGAGGAGATGGAGTGGTGCTATATTCTTAATCCGGACACCACACGGACATTTATCTACTTAGTATTTCAAGAGGAACTTTCTCCTCTCAAACGACGTAGATGAAATCGGGATTACCTACTGATAGCCTCAGAGAAAAATTACGGAAATGAACTCAAAGGTTTCTGAATTAAAGCCCAGTTTCTTTTTGTACAATATATTATATATATAACGAATAGCAGATTATTAACTGGCTAACGCGAACATCCTATAGATGCCACATTAAGAATATAGTAATATATATATATATTAATATAATATCTATACAAATAAATAAAATTGAAGTGTCTGTTTGTAATGTCGAAATAACAGCTTTTTACTAAATGCATATTCAAGTTTATACGGTACCCATATCAAATAAAATAATAATAGTTTTAAAAAACACGCTAGGTTGTGCTGAACTGAGTGCCCGAAAGAGCAAGTCTGGAACTGCACGCATGCGTAGTTCGCGCACTAGCTCTGTCTCTCTTACTCGTATGCAAAGGATGCGGAAAGAAATTAATTAATCCTGGCGAATCTAATTAGGATAATCGGATATTTTGATCGGATTATTGCATTGTCATCGACCTTTGACAGGTGTGCAAAGTTTGAATCAAATCTGATCGTTCAAAGTAGGGCAAAATCGAGCTCAAAGGAGTCGGTTACAAACATACATACATACAAGCTAATAAAAGCGTGTTAAAAAACAATTTTTACATTTTTTGTCTGTCTGTCTGTTTGTTCGGGTAATCTCCGAAACGGCTGGACCGATTTTGACGGGACTTCCACTGGCAGGTAGCTGACGTTGTAAGGAATAACTTAGGCTACTTTTATTTTAGAAAATATTTAGGGTTCCGCGCTAAAACAATAAAACCCTTGAAATCCAACATATATATTCTATGTCAAGTGTCTATGTCGAAGTACTCTAAATTTCTTTTAAATTAAACGCGGGTGAAACCGCGGGTCCCTGCTAGTATATTAATATAATATTAACATTCTATTAATGTTAAGATCTTACGAGGGTCAAACAAAAACTTTAAGAATATCATAAACGGAATGATGTAGGAACCAGTTAATATTTTTATTGTTTTTTGAAGTAGTCTCCATTCCTTGCTAAGCACCGTCGTATGTAATGGAACCATTGCCTAAAACAGTGAGACTACTCTTCTCTAGGGATCTCTTCCACGTTCTTTGCCAACATACTTCATCTTTAAATTCATAAAGCGAATTCCTCCAAATTTGTCTTTTATTTTGGGGAATAAATAAAAGTTTCAAGGTCCTGGCGGGACTGTAATGAGGGTGAAACACTAATTCCAGACGTTCCATAGACAACTATTCGATTGTCCGTCTGGTGTAGTGAGCTGGAGCGTTGTCGTGATGGAGGTGAATCCTGCTTCTTGAATGCTGCTGTAAAACATTTTCAAAGAAAACCGGTAAACAATGACAAACCAAACTGTCAGCCGTGTGGTGCTGGCTCAGAATACCACCACCCCATCTCCTCCCGTGGGTGTCGTAAAAGCCGACTAAGGGATTAGCCGGAGTATGGACAGAAGCGTCCGTCGAGTACATTAACAACTCAACTGCGATTGCCAACCCGTCTGCCAAGCGTGGTGATTGTGGCAAACACAATGAGCCCACAATACTATCATATAACATATCGGTCGTTGTGGTGTACTTTGGGGGAGGCCTGTGTCCAGCAGTGGACTTCATTCGGCCGAAATGATGAACCAAAGTGTAGTAAAAGTCCTTATCAAGCTTTTAGCGGCATCAATCCAAATGAAGGCGCACGGACTAGAAAAAAAAGGTGGACTCCGCGCCACTGATATCGAAAGTGAAGCACGTATCGAACATGTGTGCGTGATTTTTGGGGATACCAGATGGAAATAAATTTTCCCACATTTTTTAATAATAATAGTAATATTGCATATAGTAGTAATACTTTCATCAAAGATAGTAAGTAAATTGTCCGACAGTTGGTAACTAATTAAATTTATTGTGAAATGAGACGTGCGTATCAAGGTGTGTGGAAAATAATTAGATAGCTGTCAACTAAAATAAAGATAAAAACACAAATATTTATTCAAAACATTTAATCATATTCTTCGTTATTTCTTATTAAGTAGTGTATGAAGATATCCAGACGAATACTTCGAAAAATTATAGGGTAAAAAGAAGTGAAACTTTCCATTTTAGTTAATTTGTAAGAGAATGAGATGAATACATTATGGAGGTGGTAAACAGAGTAGTTCAGTCTAGTTCATTCAAGTTTGTGGGGCGACTACGACACCCCGAACAAAGAGGAGACGAAGATTATAGGACTATAACATTATAGGATTATAGGATTATAACACTGTATACTTGTATTCGATCTCATTCTCTCGCAGGCCTAATCCTATATATGAATATGTTTGTCAATTTTTCGTTCCACCTAATTTTCTAATCACAAGGTTGCTAAGAAAGTTTCACTTCAATAAAAAACATATAGCCCATTTTTTCGGGAAAATTACCCATTTATTTTCTAACAACACAGGCACGTGTAGTTGAGGTTTTGTGTTCCGAATAGTAACGATAATTTAAATCTCCAAGAATATCAAAAATGATATATAAATTAGTGTCTTACCTGTGATAAGTTATTCCTTGACACTTTTTTTGCGATGTAGAGTTATTTATACACCATTTCACGACACATCGTAAATAGTAACTCCACTGGCGCTGTCGTGCCGCGTAATGGCTGTCGACCGGCATACTATGATGCATGTGTGTGCGTAAGGCACATATGTACAAGTGAATCGGCATACTTAGGGTGCTTCATTTTCGATATGAGTGGCGCGGAGTCCATCTTTTTTTTCTAGTCCGTGTGAAGGCGTTTGTTTTTTTAATACGTTGCCCCTTGCTTACTAGTATTTCTCCTGTGTCGTGGGTGCGGTTACAGACACAAACTCCACACACAATACACCCAGACCCGGAACAACTACCTGCAGATCGTACAAATATTTGTACCGTGCGGGAATCGAACCCACGACCCGCTGCGCAGCAGCCGACTGCATCAGCCACTGCACCAACCGTGCCGCCGTTTTTGTTCTTCCGTCAAATTATGAGGTCTCCATTTGGTTCAAAGCTTTCTGACGGCTATATGTTCGTGTAAGACTTTTTGCGCTTGACTCATACCAATTTTTGAACTTGCCAGGATTTGTAGATACATCAGTCTTTTATAAACTTTTGTCATTAGCAGCATAGCCCTCACCTTCAGTGGTCGCCGTAGAAGAACGGGCTTCGCGCGAATCATCAATGAGTCGTTGAATGATTGAGTCGACCACGTTTAAATTGATGAAACCAGTTATAAACAGTAGCACGAGATGGGGCTTCATCATTAAATGCCAATGGAAGTCTATCATAACATAGTTGTGGATTAAGATCGCAACGAAATTCGTAATAAATCATGGAGCGTAAGATTGCGGTAGTCAAATTCATTTTGACGCACAACACCAGCTATTTAAATTGCTGCCGATTTGTTAAAAGAAATGACATATGAATTCAATGTACATCTAGAGCTTCCAAAGAGTTCTTAATTTGAAATTTAAACAATAATTGCATCGCCAACTTATCTTACTGGCCAATTCTAAAAATATTCAGTATGACCGCCGTAATTTTTTTTTAAACTTTGGCCCACACTACGATTTCTCTTGTGTCGTGGGTGCGTTTACAGACATAAATTCCACACACATTACACCCAGACCCGGAACAACTACCTGCAGATCATACAAATATTTGAGCCGTGCGTGAATCGAACCCACGACCCGGAGCGCAGCAGCCGACTTTATCAGCCACTGCACCAACCGTGCCGTCAAACCGGGTACCACACATAAATTACGAATAGTCAGATTATAAAAATTATTTACTAATAGTTCGGGTGGAACACTTAGCTTTAAGCTATGTTAAAAATTGTAGACAAAAAATCATTTTACTCTTTAGTCATATTTTTAGGTTATACCATAACATCGATTTTAATATAGTAATGTCGTAGGTTTTCGCGATTATTACACATTATAATAAAACAATTTTAAACGGATTAGATGCTGCAAAGTATTCGAAACGCCAGGAAAAACAAAAATCTATAATATACGCGATCTAATCCGTTTAAAATTGTTTTATTATAATCAATTTTAACGAAATCAACATTGAGCTATTATGTTACTACGAGTACATACGAGCCGTGTGGTGCCGGATATTTTTAATACTAAATGTTTTTGTTGAATCATGTTTCTTAACTTTTATTTTTATCAAATTTCTTATAAATATAAATAAGGTTAAGATTACTTAGTACTTGAAAAAGAAATAAAAGCCCAAACAGACTTGCCATGCTATCTTGTTATTAAATTTCAAAAACGATTTTTCAGAGTACCGCAAAGTAATACACTTAAAGTGGTTGGTGATAAAGTGCGACGATGTTTATTTACGTTTTAAAACGTATATAAATTGTAATTAATTTGTTTTCATCATCATCATATCAGCCAAAGGATGTCTACTGCTGAAGATAAGTCTCCCCCATAAGTCCCCATTTTGAATTCAGCAAGTACTAACTCTACTTACCGACGTATATATTGTCTTTACAATTCGCGCGATAAGCTTTTTTTCTTTTTTTTTAGACATTGCCCCACTCTACTACAGACATACATTCCACACACAATACACCCAGACCCGGAACAACTAACTGCAGATCATACAAATATTTGTTCCGTGCGGGAATCGAACCCACAACCCGGAGCGCAGCAGGCGACTGTATCAGCCACTACACCAACCGTGCCGTCATCCTCATCTTTTATTGGTAGGTTTCTTATTGCAAGCAAGCAATTATGTTGACATCTCAACGGCATTGTTTTGTGACATTAATTATTAATTGAAGAATTAATAATAATTGACATTAATATTATTGATATCTTTGACATTTTTATTGTTGATATTTTTTGACATTCGCATAATTGACATCTCTTCTTTGACATTATAATAAATGATTACATCTAATTTATTATTATGTAACTTTGTTTTGTCACATTGTAAATGCGAGTGTGATGTAGCTATTTGAGTCCGATTGTTGGCACTAGCATGTTAGTTATAGATAGCCTATATCTACACTACTCTCATCTATGGATTGCCATAAAAACAATGTATTCATTGAGATTTGTAAAACATGCACAAATTGGAAATAAAAAACAAGACCGAGCCCTTCTTTCGGAATTTCTTCACAGAGGTTGTCATGTAGTGAAATGCTCTCCGTCGTTTCAATTATGACGTGTAAAAGTGTCTGCTATGACCTAAATACTGAATAAACGATTCTATTCTATTCTATTCAAGGGCACAACTAGGTGGGTACTACCAATCATCGGTCACGGGCGCGCATTGGGGAATCTCTGTGCTCTTACCAAGCTATCCCGTAAAGACAGCGACTCGCACGTGGACACTCGCCACCATGTGCGTAGCACATCGCACAGCGAGTCTTCGGGATCCTTTACAATCCCCCAAAACGTTTTTACAGTCACCTCTCCTCTAACAGAAGCGGGGACCACTTTACTAATAAAAAACTTACCGCTTTAAAAATATTCTATGTAGGTGCCATCGCATCGGGGGTCACGGGCGCGCAGATTGAGGAGACGCATGCTCATACCGAGTGACCCCCGGGAAGACGGTGGCGCGCACATGGTTACGTGCCGCCGTGTGCGCGGCACAGCGAGACTTGGGGGGATCCTTTACAATCCTCCCCGAGAAGTGCCTGGGGGGCGGAATTTTTACAGCCGCTTGCCCTCCACTAGAGGGGGTGACCGCTTTACAGTCATCCCCTCCAAAATGTGCCTAAGGGCGTGGCACCAATGGGCGGCTCTAGTGTGACCTTACGAGGAACTGTATCCCCCCTTCGGTGCCGAAGATGACCGCTCCAGTGGTTTTAGCCGGTAGGAGACCAGCATATCCCTTCGCCCTTCCCCGGGGTCGAGGAAGTTCCATATAGAATTTAGCCGCGAAGCAGTAGTGTTTAAAATTTAGACATTACTGTATTCCGGTTCAAAGGGCACTGTAGCTAGTGAAATTACTCGGCATAAGGCGCTATTTTATAGAAGCCTACCTTCCGCTACAGAGGGTGACCGCTTTACAGTAATCCTCTCCGAGATGTGGCTAAAGGCGTGGCACCAATGGGTGGCTCTAGTATGATCTTACGATAACCTGGAGCCCAAGATGTCCGCTGCGGTGGTTTCAGCCAGTTGGAGTTCCACATACCCCTCTGCGCTTCCCCTGGGTGGAGGAAGTTGATGATGAATTTCCACCGGGCGATCAATAAGAAAAAAGGACTAGCCTTGGTAGCATTGTATTTTTTAGGGGCATGTGCGATGCTTACAATCAGGCGAATAGAAAGAAAGAAAGAAAGAGCTAGTAGGTAGGAGTTTAAAGCGGTACTTTAATCGAGCTAGATACCAGGAGCCCAGAAACTTTTGTAGTTAACTAAACCCGTGCCGTGTGGTGTGGTGCCGGCTCAAATTGCCACCACCCCATTTCAAACCGTGGGTTTCGTAAAAATCGACTAAGGGGTTTACCGGAGGATGGGCAGCAGCGTCCTTCGAGTACATCAACAACTCAACTGCGATCGCCAACCCGTCTGCCAAGCGTGGCGATTATGGCAAGACCGGGGGGTCTACTGAGCACACAACGCACCCATATCGGTCGTTGTGGTCGGATCTTTGGGGGAGGCTTGTGTCCAGCAGTGGACTTAATTCGTCCGAAATGATGAAACCCGTGCAACGTGCACCTCGTATTAACTATAGAACATAAATCGAAGACTTTTAGTCCTAAAATATAAATAAAATCAACCTAGTTTCTTGGCCCTTAAACGTTGGCGCCTCATCAGATCATTCCGTTATGATATACGCTCCAGGTCGTATCTTATTGTCTTCTTTATTGGTTCATTACACTAAATTCTGTGTTTGTCATTCTGAGTTCGTTTGTGTGGTCAGGAGTGATTTGAATTGCCAAGACGAGATTCCGTAGAAATCGCTTATAGTTTCTTGCTTATCTTCTACATGTTCATCGTTTATAGAGTAGAGCTTAGACTTTTAAGATTTTTATAGGCACATGTAATTGTTATTCTTTTCATTGCAGTAAAATGAGTGACGATACACTGATAAATTGAGTTCACCATTTCGGCCGAATGAAGTCCACTGCTGGACACAGGCCTCCCCCAAAGATCACCACAATGACCGATATGGGTGTTTTGTGAGCTCATTGGGTGGTTTTGCCATTATCGCCACGCTTGGCAGACGGGTTGGCGATCGCAGTTGAGTTGTTAATGTACTCGAAGGACGTTGCTGCCCGTCCTCCGGATAATCCCTTAGTCGACTTTTACGACACCAACTGGAGGAGATGGGGTGGTGGTATTCTGAGCCGGCACCACACGGCGAAAAAAGTAAAGTGAGTCACATAAGAGAATTCTCTATAAGATGATGGAGCTATAGGGAAAATGCAGATACATAGATAATAATTTATTAACAATAAAAACAAAAAAAAGATGTTTATTACTTCTTCATATCAGTCAAACGACGTCCACTGCTGAACAAAGGTATCCATAGATTTCCAAAATTGTGTCGTTATCTTGGGGAGAATTTGCCAGTACCCACCACGCTTGGCAGTTGGGTTGCTGAGCGCAGAATAGCACAGAAGGAACGCTGCTGTCCATTCCTCTTGCTTAGAGATTCTGACGACCGAAATTAATAATCAATGTAATCTATCTAAGATCTCACTTAAAACAAAAACAGACAAATCCTCAATCCCAGTTCGATTCCCGCATGGAACAAATATTTGTATGATCTGCTGGTAGTTGTGCCGGGTCTGGGTGTTTTGTGTGTGGAATTTATGTCTGTGAACGCACCCATGACACAGGAGAAATCCTAGTGTGGGGCAATGTTACTTCAAGAAAAATAAAGGTTTACTTAGATTAGATATACAATATAAAAATTATTGTGGAAGATACTCTACAGAAGCCATAATCTAAGAGAAGAAGAAGAAGACAACACACACAAATACTAGTTTTGTGTGGGGGAACCACGCAAAATTAGTGTGTAGCATACAACAGGCCAACTTTTCTCAGCCTGTGGATGTCGACGTAGCATCATGAGTATGCGATCGAGCATAGGAATATCTTGCGATACCACTCTATTTCAGCCTTTTTTACTAAGCGTTCAATTACGACCACCATGTGGGACGATTCAGCAGTGGACTTTCACGAGACGGCTTATTAAAGTCACTTTTGGCATAAATCATATACATTTTTGTCATTGTTTTAACTTTAAGTGTTGTGTCCGCTACCTTTTATAATTCTTATAAGCTTGCTGTTAGTTCTTTCTTTACTATTAAACTTGTTTAATCTCTGGCGTTCGCCAATATCCTGTTTCCGGCCTGATCTGGAACACTTTATGTTTCGAAGTTCTCAATAATATATACAAGTTTGCTTGCAGTCAGATTCGAAAGGAACCTTACTTTTGGTAATAAAAAGCTGATGAAGTTTAATCTCTTAATTTTGCCTTTTATCTTAAATGTCCAATTATGTGTGTTGTATTAAGTAGAAAAAAAAGTATTTTGTGTAAATGCAATCTGGAATGTTTAAAATTGTTAACGTTGGGTTTTCTGATTGTGTTAAATGTACCCAAAATATTTAGATTATTATTTATTAAGTTGAGTTTTGTGAAGTTGTTTTTTAATTTCCCAAAAAATATAAAAAATGGTCAGTCGTTTACCAGGAGTGCATAGCAACGAAGCAGCTCAAACATCACTCGGCATCGGCACCCGACGCGTATTCGAAAACGTAGAAAACTGGCGAGTGCGGACTCCGTCAGGCTCCTCATTAACCCAGAAAGTGGTGGCCGCCGACTCGAAGCTAAACCAGTGAAAGACGATGAAAACTAGTATACGAGATATATTAGCTTGTGGTAAAGCGAATGCGGGCTCAGTCGCGAGGCGTCCGCGGACGGAACCGCACGTGTTTCACGCATTTCCAGTTCCGATCGCGTTTGAGCGTTCCAAATTTGAATTCACTGGAACTTGGCTGTGTTTGTGTGTTAACGCGTGCATTTGGGAATTATTTTGAGTAAGTTTATTTATATGGCATGAGGATATAAATATTGTTAAGCATTTGAGATATATTGAAATATATTTTTTAAGGAATAACGCAGCTTGAGACACTTGCTGTGCTAAATTAATAAAAAAATAAAATAAACCTTAATTTATGATTTAAATATCTGTAAAAGTTCAAGAACATACCAAAACTAATCTTAAATATTTTCATGAATAATTTTATTTTACAGGATATTCCTTTAAAAGAAAAATATTGTATATTTTTATCTGTACATTTAAAATTAATTGTACAATGAATGTGCAATAAGGACTATACATCTTAGCCTTTAAAGACATTTTTTTATACTCAAACGAGTTCTGTAGTGCTCATTACACACATTTGTATTCATGGAAAGCCATGGATAATCTATGATCTTCATTGAATACTGTCGACTTATACCTACTTGTCATTATAACTTATTACCGTAATATATGTATTTCGAATGAATTTATATTTTTTTTAAACTGGCCGCATATATATAATTTAAGAATTTGTATTACAAATATTTGAGAATTTTATTATAAAGACGGTTTTTTGAGGTGGTTCTGTTACTTTGGTAACCAAAATCATTTAAACAAGACAGCCTATTTTTTGAGTTTCTGAAATTGAGAAAATATGTGATGTTCCTTATTTCATAATGTTTAACTCAATTTTCTTAATGTCTACGAGTATATTAAAATGATATGTGTTATTTATGAAAACTGACTAAGAAATATTGAGAATTTTTATAACTATTCACTATTTGTTCAGTTGCTTCAATAGACATTTTAAAAGGAATAGTGATGTTCTAATTCTTTAACTTGTACTTAAACTACATACATAAAGTGTCAAAATCATTTCTGAAATGAGACTTTACAGTGCAATGCACAAGTAAATTAAATATAAGTAAACTTGTTGTTGTAAGTTGCGTAGCCAGGACTAGATGCGTTTGTGCCACTTGCATCTATGTGCCTGTGTTAGAAACGTCGTCCATTCAAAGTTTAGCTATCAATCAACACCCTTCACCTCAAGCAGTTTCGATATCTCAATAAAACTGCAATTTATTATATTATAAAATCGCTTCTTAGCTAATAAATAATACATGCGCCTTGCATTTGATGGATAATAAACGTGCAATTTATTCATAGAAATTTAGGCAGCAGAAATAATCATGGAAAGATCCAGTAAATAACTAGTTGATACTATACTTTACCGTGGTGTTGGTGACACATCACAACTGTGAAAACTTAGATTGTTGTTTGAAAAAACGTAGTCTATAGAAACTACCTGCTGGATGTCTGTTCAACGGATACTGTTCCTTATTTCATGTTAGACAAGCGATATTAGTCAAGTATACAATTCATACAAGTAGCCTCACTCACTTTAATCTTGAGAGAATTAAGTAGATGTGTACTATCACACATCTAAGAGTCGCCAATTCCCAATGATCCGATTGCTATACACCAAGCACGATTCTAAACTGCTACAGTTCAGATTTTACTAACAGAAATTTAAATTATACTTCAGCCAACAGAGATAATAAAATAATTGAAGCAATTTGACGGTTTATTACCTCGTAGTACTAAAATCTGGTTGTGACATTTCGGAATCATAAACAACAGATTCCTATTATTCGCAGTTAGCAAGTTATAAGATTTAATTTAGCGTTAATTTGAAACTAGATATGTCAGTTCACGTGATCAAGCAAATAAATTTAGTTTGCTAAGGATACTATTAAACTTAAATCATAGTATCAAACATTAGTAGAGTTCAGGGATTCCCACGATTCTAATCCAGACTTTGACTGGGGTCTATGTATGCCCACGTTAAGTTTGAGAATTAATAAAACTATTGCGTGTTTCTCTTTATGCAGTGTCTGAAGTTTTCTGAGCAGTATTTTTTCGTAATTGTTATCCACGCTCTCGGTATGTATTTCACAACACGAATAAACCACAGAATACGGAGAGTTTTTAAACAGTATATATAAAACCAAGTGATCAAATAAAAAAGCTTCCAATTTTAAACGTTCATCGACACTTTATAACAATAAAGACAGCTTAAAAATTGAAGAAACACTTCTGTCGATCAAATTAATAAAAACATTAGCAAAAACTCCGTTATACTATTCTATAAGGATCGATATCCTATTCAGACAATTTGAGCCATCACTCGGTATAGCAAAAAACCTGACCAGTATTGTTCAGAAGATTTGGGTCAGATTATGACACAGTTTTAAAACGATTTCGGCATTCTGGGCGTAGCTGATGCCTGCTGCGATGTTAACGGTGTGCAAGTGAACCACAATTGATATATTGTTGAACTCCTTTGATGTTGTTATGATCCTTTTCTTCGATATTAAAAGGTCAAGTGATTGATAAATTAAAGGCATTTGGAGTGACATGACAATCCATGGCTAATTCAGGAAATTTCAAGCTGTTATTCGTTTAAATTGAGCGTTTGTTTATATTTCTACGATTTTATCGCTGCAATAAACATAATGAAACTTGAGTGAGTTATCTGTTGATTTTTGTTTGTAATCAAATTGCTTACAAAAGCTTGGATCTCAGTAAAGCTTTTAGCAAGTGTATGCGCTTTAATGTTATAAATAGTTTCGTTTGTAGTATTCCTTTTTCTTCATTCTATACGTGGTATTTTATGGTTTTATAGCATTTACCCTTTTCTGTTACTTGATTAAATAAGTGCTTTAACATATACTAAGGACTACGTATATATCAACCTGGCGACTCTTTCGTCTGAGATGCGAAATTAAGGCGAAATTTTCACATCATGATTATTGTTTCTATTTTCATGAATTATTTGTTATTAGTTATGGAATATTGTAAATTTAATTCATCATCATCATTATCATATCAGCCGTGAGATGTCCACTGCTGAACAATGGCCTCCTCATAGATTTTAAACTAAGAACTGTGTCGTCATTTTGGGGGGAATTTACCAGTACTCACCATGCTTGACAGGCGAGTTGGTGAGCGCAGTAAGACTGCTCCAAAGAAGGGACACTACTACCTATCTCTCTGATTTAGATGCACTTTGAGAAGGCGATCGGAACTGAATTTACTACCCTTGCGGGAGTACATCTGAGTACGCCAACTTAGCCCAGCAGTCGCCAGACACTGACTTCCCTCGAGGACACGGACACTCAAGAGTTCCCTTATCACCTTTTACGACGATGATACAGTCGGCTGCTGCGCCCAATCTAATCCAAATTATCTACACATTGCCATAATCATAACTAGCAGGCGGATTGGTGATCACAGTATGTGGTTATGAACACACTGCAGGATACTGTCAACCATCCTCGTGATATCAACTCATAATGGCCTTTTACGACACCCATGAATGGCAAGGGGTTGTCTATTCTTTGCCGTGGAACACAAGGAATCGTAAAACGCGTGTTAATACCTATATTGTGATTACAAATCCGTTCGCCAAACGTAGCGATCACGGCAATCGTTTTTTTAAGATTGAAGAAGTTATAAGGAGACCAGCAGCTTACGTTTATTGGCTGGTATGATGATGATATATCCATTGAGTTAGATAGGTGTCATCTCAAGCGGGTCGTTAACGTTGGCTGAGAGAAAGTGTTACTATTATACTACTAGTGAGGCAATGGGCTGGCAACCTACGATTTTATAGCTAATCTCAAACATGATTTATGTTTATTGGAACTCATTTTGAGTTGACGCAATCTTATAAGGATCATAAGAAGTAATCTAACATTATAATATAATATATACGTATTTACGTAAATAATACGTAGCGTCAATATTGATTCAAAGTGCACTTATATCCTAATGGAACATAAACAAACATAATTCGCTCTCGTAAATTCACTTTACAATCTAAATAAACATAAAAACGGAACCCTGAATTAAAACATGTCCAGGAGAAGTCCGCATTAAAACTAGAAAGCTTCCATCATCAGCAATATAATGTGGTGGACCAACAAGAAGATGCAAATGAACACAATGTACGGCCTTAATCGCGTCATTGAGGCCTTCGGGTCACTCCCAAGTAATTTCTCGATGCTCGTTAAGAATTAATTCAACTACTTATTGATATCAATTGAATGAATGTAGAGCAAGAAATTCTTGCCGGACCTTTTTTGTTGACCAAATTGATTTAATTTAATTCTCTTGTTTAGTATTGATGGATTTCAGACTTTTTACTGGTTTTTTCGTGTCTAGCTGTGACATCATTGTTTAATAACATTTTATATATTTGAGCTACTTAATTTTTGTTGTGCGATTCCCGGGAAGATATACAAAGTTTTGTACGTGAATGTAATACATATTAAAAAGCGTACCACGGATCGGAATCAATGCAATTTATCATCCTGAAGATTGAGTGAGAATTGGAACGTCTACACCTTGTCAAGTATAATCACAACTTTCATTCGCTACTTTTAAACGAATTAAAATCGTATCAATACACTTTCAAACATAATGACTTACTTCAAGCTGTAATAACGACAGTAGCATTAACTGTTATATGATTATCTCGTACGTTGTTAGGCTAGTTATGTGAAGCAGAAATAACTTCATGGTTGACGATAACTGCTTTATAAGAACATCACTAATATTCGTGTTAAGTCCATCAATTAACATAATCATTGTAATACTTCGTCATGGCCGGCTCGGTTCGTTATGATTTGCTCATCTTATCTGACTATGTGGAGATGCTTGAGTTATAACACTGACGGTTTACTTCTGATCTGAATATCGCGACATCCGAGTCCGAGTCGGAGACAGTCAAATGAACTAAACATAAGATTAAAAACCGAGTTCTTTTTATTATTATTTCGGTTAGTGTAATATCTTTGTATTTGATAAGAAAATAATAGTAAATGTTAACGAAGATTTAAAATAGAGTTGTGATTAAAATCTCTGGCATCCAATTTCTATTTACCATTTTCTCATGTTTGATCAACATTTTCATGTTGTGCCGCGCCTAGAAACAAAAATATCTCTCGAACTAATAATCTTCTCCTTATTGAAGTCAGTTACAAAAGACAGCAGATGATCTATGATCTTCTGGATGCACTCATTCCATCGAAGTAAAGAGCGGACCCAGTTGTAAATAAAAAACTAAGAAACTACTAAGTAAATATAAGTGTTTATCTCTGCCCAATTATCCGGTAACTATACAGGCAATTCTCATTATAATTTGGATTTAAAAACGAGTGAAGTGATGAAATCGTTCTAAAAGTAGACGTAGTTAATGGCTAATAGACACTGGCAAATGATGCCGTATTTTCAATGAAAGTTTTCCTGATTTTACTTTTATAAAGTTACTTAAGCAATAATACTTCAATAGATGAGATCCGTAGCAGATCTAAGATTGTCGACATAGCTGAAAGGATTTTACTAATCTGGAGTGGCAATGGGTGGGACACATTTCTCGTAGAAGTGATGGCCGTTGGGGCAAAAAGGTTCTCGAGTGGAGACCACCCACTGGAGAACGCAGCGTGACGACCTCCTACGAGATGGACAGATGGCATACAACCAGTTGTTGTGAAAATCTATTGGGGGAGGCCTTTGTTCAGCATTGGACGTCCGTTGGCTGATATGATGATGACGTTAAATACTCCAATGATTATCTCTTGGAACAAAGATCTGAGTTTTAAAACATGAACCAATCTCATTGCATTATGGTGGCGAATCATTTCCTAGTACAACCATGGTAACTACTTTAGTGTTGTCCTTCAAAACTGTTAGATGCGTAGTACCGATAATATGTATAAAAGCTCCAATAAATATGAAAGAAGCATTAGGACTGTGTAAGGATCCAATTTCACGTTTTGAAGTATCTGAGTACTTGACGGAAATAGGCGTCATATTATTTATGCGTAATTTACATACAAAATCTGTAGCACTCATTGTTAGCTTACAATCAAATATAATCATGGATGTTAAAGCTACTATAGCTCTTTGTGCACTAAAGCCGTAAAATTGAGTTCAATAAAATAGTTTTCACGTTAGTTCCAATCAGCTTTATTTAGATAGGCATTCAGCCCAGGGTTTGAATGTTGATTGGCTATCGTTTGATAGATTTTTTCTTTATAGCGCACGTTTTTATGTTACTCGGCAGTTTTTAAACACTTTCCACTTTATTGGAACGATATCATAGAGATTTCGAAATCACTGGAAAATTATTTTTTAAATTAGTTATAAACGATGCTTGTGCAGCTCACCGTGATAACTGCCTCCGATATTTCTTAGTAGAGGTCTTGAAAAAAAACGGTGTAACAAACTCTAATTCTTAAGTTTCAATTTATTAGGTTTTATATGCGAGTCAGTAATCAAAAGATAAAAAGATTTTCATTCATTTAAACCATGGATAACACTTATAAATAGTCGAGAATTTAGTTGCCACGTTCCAAGATGTAGATTTACTATGGAGAAGAACAGGCAAGAAACTCCATGGTTACTCTGTTTAAAGTCATAATTTATGTTATAACATTTGACTGCATTGTTCTTGAAATTAAGGTAATGTGAGGACAATATGGAATTACATCAAGTCTACACTAAACATGCCAGATTTTAGTATATATTAAAGCTTATGATTCAATTAAAGGATCTAAATTGTCAAGATGCTTTGACACCATATTCCGAAATATTCATATTGTCAACGATCACATTAAAACAAATTGTCAACCTACCAGTAAAAAAAAATGTCCAAAGCCCACGCCTCTATAAAAATTCGAATGTGTTGAGAACACAAAATTTATGCCTAACTGTGTTTCATACGTGAAGCTAACGGTTTTGCTGCAGTCTAAATATAAGTATATAAGTTTAACAGGAAACTATAAAGCGTTAAGCCAACCATAAGATTAAATATTCATTGATCTGCGGTTTTTTAACAAGTCAGAATGCGGAATGAGTAACCTTTTTTATTATTGACAAAAGGGTCCGTTTTAACCGCTATGTGACTGAGATTTCAAACTTCCTTGTTGATGGTGGAAACAGACGGCACGGTTGGTGTAGTGGCTGACACAGGAGAAATCCTAGTGTGGGGCAACGATTTAAAAAAAGAAAAACATGCGTGCGTGTATGATAATGACGCCGTGAAGATATAATTTATGGAGAAGAAATACTGTTGGCACAGAAATCTGTAGTTTATTTAGAAACATTGCTTCTCCACAAAAATTATTTTGCAAATAATTGCAAAACCTAAATATTCGTTGTAAAGTCGTTTTAAAATTCCACAACGAGCAGACAGATTTGTAAACAACGATAAAAAAAGAGAACGATTTCTGTATGACTATGTCTTAATTATAAATTTTCTTACAGTAAATAGACTATACGCCTCCTTGATATTTAAGTCCAGAATCTCAGATATAATTATTAAGTCTTCACACCGAGTTAGTCAGCTGTCACGATAAATATAAAATATCAGTATCTCGTGTGCCAAACCCGTTTCTTTCAATTGACTATTACGAAAGGATAATAAGCGGCTCGTAATTATATTCATTTTGTTTTTATTTATATCTATCTTTTTAATCATGTTTTGCACTATTGAGTTTGAAAGTTAGTGGAAGTGTTTTTTAATTCATCTTAAATAGTGTGTCTATTTTCCTTAGCTCATCTATTATAGTTGATAGGCTAGATCGACGACCTTCTGATGAACATAATTGACTTATTCATGGTCTTGGTTGAGACAGTTTGTGACGAAGTCATCCTTCATCTTCATTTCAATCAACCTCTTTCATGACTTCATACCTTTTATTTCCATCACTGTCCACCTCACGAATCACTCTTTATTCAAATCAAAATTCGAATTTATCATATTTTGATCATTATCATTACACATTGGATCCTGAACGCTAGTGGTTCAACACACAGCTGTCGCTCTGACGAATAGTCTCCTGCAATATTCCAACCATGAAGATGAAGTGTTGAAGTTGTGAATATCAATATACCATTATAACAATATATATGTGTTACGTTTCATTGACATCGCTAACTGAACTCCGTTACTTGCTGCCGTGGAGAGAGCCTCCCAGTTGAGCTAACCGGGAAAGAAGAGGGAGGCACTCCGCGACAAGTTAACACCCTATGGATGCTTTTTAAGTCACCTAAAACCATTATTACAGTACGATTCTAAGCCCCAGGCATTAATTGAGATTTTTTTGAAATCAGAAAATATCTTTAAGTTTTAAACTCACTCTTAGCTGTCGGATCTACCATAATATCCTACCGTGAATACTAGAGCATTCAAAATCTTTAACTAAATAATTATAACGATATATTTGTAACAGTTTGCTGAAATAATACGTACCTTGTATTGGTTAGAGCTTTTATGGTTTTACTTTTGTTTTTGGGTCATTTCGCATCGCATTGTTGTTGTTCGCAAATGCCTGTTACGCGAACTGAATTATAATTCATCGCGAGTTCAAATTGTTTTAAAAAATAACGCGGTGACCGATTTTAAAAACAATGTCGCATCGTATTGTGCAATAGTTCACGCTGTTGTGGGCAACGACAATAGTCACAACAGATTTGAACTACCAACTCGTCGTGCATCCGTAGTTGTGTGCTTTCAACCAGACGTACTTTCTAAAGAATATAAAAAAATATTCTGTGTATTCGTTTTTAATAAAGTCATTCGTCATCGTCGGAGTAATTAAAGTCCTATTCTACACCAAATTCCTTAACTCTGTCTTAATATATATTATATATACGATAGACTTTGCCTTACTGTAAGTTTGAATGATTATTGAAATAATAATTGAGTTAGATCAAAATATAGTTTACACAGATCATTCATCGTCTGAATCAGTTTTGCACATATGGATTCTGTGATTCCACTATCTTGTCTAAATAAATTTTCATAATTTGCTAGTTTCAAATTATCTTGGATTCTTGTTACTAAATTTCTATCTTATGAAACCATTTAAACCGGAGTCCTCCTGCAATTATTTAACCGAAATCGGTCACCATTTTGGAATTATTTAAATCAATCGCTTGAAACGCTGCATTATTTGTTACTTATAAACTTAACAATGAACAGTTTTGTTCAATACTAGCGGCTAGCGCTTTACGGTACTGATTTAGCGGTTCGATAGTTTTGTTAGAATTCAATTATGGCTGAGAGCAGTGACCCTGGTGTATGCACTCGGCAATGCTCTTTAGTAACGTTGCGAGTAGTTTAATCGGAAATGTGTTATTCCAATATAGATGTTTATTTGTTTTTCAATCAGCTTACAAAGGAATAGTAGGAGGAGAATGATATTGGAATTTGTATGTAATAGATGTAAGATGGTAGCGTTATTGGTTAAAGCCGGCTAAGAACAGTACCACCCTATCTCCTTCAGTGGGTGTCGTAAAAGTCAACTATGAGAATAGCCGGACGCAACTGCGATCGCCAACCCGCCTGCCAAGCGTGGCAATTATGGCAACAGAAAATGAGCTCACACCACAAAACCTACATCAGTCGTTGTGGTGATATTTTGGGGAGGCTGTGCGTTCAGCCGTTAGGCCGTTAGGCCTAGGCTAATTCTAGTTTTATTTTTTATCAAAGATCTTGCTGTTTATTATGTACTGACGAATCATCATCTTCATTATTTCAGTTGAAACACGACCCCTACTAGATATCTGCCTTCTCCAAAGTTCGTTATAACGACTTGTCCAGCGCTACTCGCACCTAGTGGATTTCCGTTAACTTTCACCAGACCTTCAAGTCCTCGGTCCATCTGGTAGGGACTGATTGACCGATCGAGATATTGAAGTGCCTTTCGGTACGCGATCTCCACTCAAGAATTTTTCAGCCCCACTGTCCCTCTGTTCTACGAGAAGTGGGCCCTGCCCACTGCCGCTTAAGATTAGCGATTCTTCGGGCTTTGTCAGTTACCTTAGTTTGATATTTTTGACTAGATCTCGTAGAGAAATTTCGAGCATAGCCCTTATTTTGCCCTTTGGTTTACCTTGAGACTTCTTATGAGGCCTATGGTGAGCGAGTATATCTATGCACCATAAGTCATCGCTGGCTGGCAACTCACTGTTCAAAGATTTTCCTCTTAAGACACTGTGGTGTTTCGGACGAGAAAATATAGCGCAGTTTCCCGAACGCTGTCCAGCCTAGCCGTATAGACGAATCTCCTCTTTCTCGAAGTTGTACCTACTCAACCGGAGATTTTGTCCCAGGTATACGTCGACAACTTCGATTCCGATCTCCGATTTTTACGGAAGTTGTTAGTATGTAGATATTCGACATAATTTTCATTGACGAATATATTATGTGTATAATAAAATGTTATATTCGTCAAAAAGGCAAAAATATGGAGCCTGAATAGATAGTTTATGTAGTACTTAGCATGTTTCAGTAGATTAATAATTTGGTGAAAGTAGGTTTAGTTGCCAGCGAAGTGGGTAAATGCTAATTAAGATAAAAGAGACGCTTTATTGTAATTGTTAGCTGGATTTTACTGCACAGATTAACTTTTATTGTAAAATAAATTTAATGAGATTTTGAATTGAAAGAGATTAAATGAATGCAGAATATAGTCTGAACGTTTAAGAAAATGTTAGTGGTAAATATCCTCACATTATGTTGGACTTCTAACTGGCTTGATTTAGTTAAAATATTAGTACGGACCTATGACAATGGCTGGATATGAAGATATTTTGCAGCTTTTGACCTCTTTTTTACAATAGATATGTTTCAGATTACAATATACTGCGATACCACTTTAATTATATTATTTTTTATACAAGTGAATTCATTGATAACTAGTGATAACGCTTCGCTTCGCTCATATCATGAAGAAAGATCTTGTCCGTCTGCTATAGTAAAACTGTCCATAATACATTATTAATCAAATGTTCTTCCCGTCAGAAAACGGCGAAATATTGTAATAGCATTTTTCTAACAAAAACAGTTTTAATCGTTTTTTAAACATATTTATATTTAGTTTCTTTAGATGGGGTGCCATGCAGAATACAGTTTTGTGCATCAGTGATCTGTTAGACCTTCTTACACATAATGTATTACTATCCCGTCGACTACGATTGTTTACGTCAGATAGTTTATCAAATAGTTTCGGGTTACTTTATACGAAAACGGCAATTTCAAATATACACAACGAAGGCAAAATAAATAAAAAATGAAATAAGGTTTAGACAAATCAGTAAAATGTAACCCAAACATTTACCTTTAACACTTTTTTTGTAGTTTAACAACTATTTATCTGCTGCTCGAGTTTCCCTAGAATATAACACCATACCTAAAAATCGAGCCAACGATGCCATGATATACCGCATGCAAAGCGCCCGTGTCAAAAACTGGAGCTAGTTTGTAAGTCATATGTAGTGTACTCATCTTCTTAATTAATTGTTCTACATGCGCATTCCAATCCAATTTTTCATCAATTCTTAAGTCAAGAAAATTGGATGTAACCACTTTACTAATGGTTATTTTATCATAGTGCATTGTCAGGTGCACCATCAGTTTTGAATCGTTGACTAAAATTCATTAAGTTTGTTTTCGTGATATTAATTCTGAGATTATCTAGCCGAAATGCAAATATATTTATTTAGTAAATATTATAATGTTTATACTTTTACAGGGACATCTGTAGGGTGATGGTTTCAAAATTTTATACTAAGTGCGAAGACCAAACTTCAAATATATATAAGATCATAGTAAACAAATCGTGTTTAGCCCAATACAACGCCTTGCGGCACACCGCCCCAGTGTTCATTGAATACAAGGTCTGAATACTAAACACCACCTCGTTAAATCTCCTAGTACATTTAGAACAAAATCAGTATATATGAGCCTCTCTGGCTTTTACAACATGGCGAATAAAATGTAAAAACCCACTTCAACGATGTCGGAAGCATGTTAATGTCAAATCAACAAGGACGTTTTTAGGAACAACGTGTTACTTTCCACGCAAAAATGTATTTCTAGAATTTAACAGAATTCCAAAATCAGATCAGTGTGTTAGTAAAATTTTAAGTGTTCAAATCTAAGCATGCTTGAACAGATAAATATATTAGTACAGATTTACCACGAGCCGATTTCGTAGCAGGAAATGAATCTAAAAGTATTTCTAGTAAGAAAACTTAAGATTTTCTCTAGAGAAAGTAAGTGCCTAAGTAGGTTCATAGCAACTTGCCTATACAGTTTCTGAGCTAAATTGTCTAAGCTTATTTTTACGCCTAAATTACTGCGATAGGCTTAAATTACATGAAGGCGGCAAAATAACAGCTTGTCTACTAACTACGGCCAACGGTTCTAATTTCAATGTAATACATAGGAAAGGTAAAGCGTGAACGTAGCTGGAATTAGTAGCATGCAAGTGGCATGTGATCGTTGTAAAAATCTATGGGGCAAGCCTTTGTGCAGCAGTGGACGACCTTAGGTCGATACGACGATGATAATGAAATGGCAAAGAATGTCAAGAACTAAATGGTTCCGTTATTCAATTGAATAGAGTCATGCTACTTGCAATATGCCAACATGGATATTTATTTGGCTGAGATTAGGTGACCTTGATGTTTGAGGAGCTCATGATGTTACGTGCTAGACTAAAACTAGCACAAATCGTATAGGAAAAAGTCTTAGTGTTGTACGCGAAGCAATATGAAGAGAATGCAAATACAAGTAAGCACATACACTAAATTTACGATTGAGAATATTTCATACCCATCTAAGTGCAGGACATGAAAATATATTGATATCCACGATTCATATCGAGAACAATTTAGTATTACCATTGAATAGTAAGTGTATATAATCATTTTATCCCTACGGTCCGTGCTTTAAGATGGCTATTGTACCTTTAATGGTGGTAGATCTGTTGCATTACTTTGTAGCCTCAGTGTCAACTATCACAATGGCCATTAAGACGGTTATGTAGCTATAAAAGTTTATAGAATCTGATGCACTACGTAAAGATATTACGAGTATTCACCCGTTTATTTTTATTTGAGCACGGATATGGTAATAGGTCTAGAAATGCTAGTGTTTAATAATAAAAATGCATTATAACGTTTTCAGCTTTAATAGAGAAATAACTGTGAACAAAATATCAATAAATTTTAATTACCATGTAATTTTATTATTTTTTATTGTTACGTGAATTGGGAATCAAAAGCTTGAGAGACCAAATTAATTGCTGTCAAACTGAATTCACTAATCCACTCGTAAATAATTTATAATCTTCACCACGAGTAACCGAATTTTTTGCTTATTATAACAAGTATCTTTTGCCATATAACACAGAAAAGAATTAACAATTTTTTTTTAAATATCTATCTAGTATCTATAGATGCACGGTTTCGCAGTAAAAACTTGAGTTAAATTGAACTGAAACAATTCCACTGTGAAAAGATCTAAATTGAAATAGTTTCAACTCTGTCTGAATACACAAAGTCATTGTCTGCTTTATTATTTGAAAAACCAATAAAGGCGGGAATTCATTTAGTTTTTTCATGTACCATTATTTAGATGTATTCTTTTTTGTCATTTATTCGTTGTCCATTCAATAAAATTGTGGTTTCATGTTTCCCAATAATGTTTTTTACTAGCTTAATATTTAAGTAAAGCGTTTCTTCTTACAACCAGTTACAAACGACATTTTTGTTAAATCCACCGAGAATGAAAATATTTCAAGACAATCTGGGCTTTTTCTTTTGTTGAACTTTACTGTGTTGTCTTATTTTTAACTTGTAGGGACCATATTCCTTTGTAACTTCGGCGCCATATACATATAATTAATGCACTTCATAAGATTTTATAGCCCAAAGAATATTGATATTTATGGTTTGCGGGAGACAAATAATTTTGTTTTAACATTTATTATAATTACAAGTAAGTTATCAGTAGCTAGTCGGGAAATGAAGGCTGATGTGGAATCCACAACTAATTGAGATTAAGCCAGTAAGCCTTTTCCATAAATTGTTTGAGTAGTTCTAGTAAATTGGTTCTTTAATACCAGAATTTTTGAGCAATTTATTTAACGCAATTATTAGACATTGGTTATGTTAAAATTAATCAAACTAATTGAATACCTAGCTAATTATGCCTTGTTAAAACAATCGATGTATTCTTAATTGCCCAAAAACATCCAGGACGAATTGGAATTAATTTAATTAGAGAATACCGCATTCCTAGCATTTTTTTTTATTTCAAACTCTGACCGGACAGTAATCTACGTTGGCCACAAATAAAAATATTAAAAAGTTTAATGACAGCGCAGGGTGGCGCGAGTAAAAAAAATGGCGGACAATGGCGGTAGGCAAAGACAATGATAGTTGTACCAGACCGTGAATGTACGCTTTTGGCGCTATGATTGTGGTGTTTTTTTTTTAAATAACAAGAATTATAAGGGTTCGACGAAAAAAGATGCTGCGCTCATTAAAATGTTCTTTCTTATTTTTCTGTACAAAATATGAAGAGAGAAATTGATATTTTGCATAATTTGCCCCGGAATATTTAAGGTGGCTTTAATGCAGTTTTATAGTATAATTATATGGATACGCTGTTAGTTATTGATTCCATTTATTCATGAGGCCTTTTTTACGGATACCTTTATTTTTAAGCTGCACATAATTCATTTTGTCGTAAAAATAACCGTGATAATTCTGTCATGTTCGTCCGTTTGTGTGTCTGTCTTTTTTCCAATAGACCATTACAATAACTTTCGAGTAATAAAAATACCCGTGGTATCCGGATTAACAATATCGGCCCACTCCATCTCCTCCCGCAGATGTCGTAAAAACCGACCAATGGTCTCGAAACCTGGGGATAGGCAGCAGCGTCCTTTCTGTGGAACAGCAGCCATTCTGCGCTCACCAAACCGCTTGCCAAGCGTGGTGATTACTGGCAAATCCCCTCCAATATGACTTCACATGGCATGTGAAGGCATGTTCTTATGGCAGAGGCTTTTGTTCAGCAGTGAACGTTTTTGACTGATATGATGACGATAATGATAAATAACAATATACATTGACATCAACCAATCCTTTTGCCTTTTGATAGCGGCAATTTGGAGAATGCTATTAATAATTCATTTTTTAATAAAAATCGTTGCCCCACACAAAGATTTCTCCTGTGTCGTGCGTGTGTGGTGCGTGCGTGTGTGGTGCGTTTACAGACATGAATTCCACACACAATACACCCAGACCTGGAACAACTACCTGCAGATCGCACAAATGTTTGTTCTGCGCGGGAATCGAATCCACGACCCGGTGCGCAGCTGCCGAATGTATCAGCCACTGCACCAACCATGCCGTCTAGTCTTTGGGCGGTTTGAACTACTTTGACACAAAAGACTGGTTGGCCACTAACCCACCGGAGTGGTCATTTTTGGCATCGAAGAGAGGCTCCATCATCATTTCGGCCGAATGAAGTCCACTGCTGGACACAGGCCTCCCCCAAAGATCACCACAATGACCCATATGGGTCTGTCGTGTGCTCATTGGGGGGTCTTGCCATAATCGCCGCGCTTGGCAGCCGGGTTGGCGATCGCAGTTGAGTTGTTAATGTACTCGAAGGACGCTGCTGCTCATCATTTCGGCCGAATGAAGTCCACTGCTGGACACAGACCTCCCCCAAAGATCACCACAACCACCGATATGGATGTGTTGTGGACTCATTGGGGGGTTTTGCCATAATCGCCACGCTTGGCAGGCGGGTTGGCGATCGCAGTTGAGTTGTTAATGTACTCGAAGGACGCTGCTGCTCATCCTCCGGTTAATCCCTTAGTCGACTTTTACGACACCCACGGGATGAAATGGGGTGGTGGCATTCTGAGCCGGCACCACACGGCAGGCTCCAGGGACTCGAATAATCTCCATCTAGAGCCTCCCGTCGGTGCCACGCCTTTAGGCACATCTCGGAGGGGATTGATTGATTGATTCCCCCGAAGTTTCGCTATGCACTGTGCTGCGCACACAGCGGCACGTGACCACATGCACACCGCCGTCTTCCCAGGGGTCGCTCGGTATGAGCACGCAGATTCCCCAATAAGCGTGCTCGCGACCCCCAAAGCTCCCCGCCACGTAACCTAACGAGAAAGAAAGAAAACATAATTTGCAAAACCGAAAACTTCTTACTCAATCATCAATCAACCCATCATTTTAGCCGTTTATACGTCCACTGCTGAACATAGGCCTCCCCCATGGATTTCCACAATAATGTCGTCATTTTGGGGGGTATTTGCCAGTAGTCACCACGCTTGGCAGGCGGGTTGGTAAGCGCAGAATGCTGCCCATCCCTCTGGTTTAGTTTAGGAGATGGAGTGGTGCTATATTCTTAATCCGGACCCCACACGGAAACCACACTCTTACTCAGTCTTTACTAAATTAGTTGAAAAACTGAAAAGGTATCAAAGTATTCTTGTAGATACATAACTTTAGGTCTAATCATTTCGGCCGAATGAAGTCCACTGCTGGACATAGACCTCCCCCAAAGATCACCACAACCACCGATATGGATGTGTTGTGGGCTCATTGGGGGGTTTTGCCATAATCGCCACGCTTGGCAGGCGGGTTGGCGATCGCAGTTGAGTTGTTAATGTACTCGAAGGACGCTGCTGCCCATCCTCCGGCTAATCCCTTAGTCGACTTTTACGACACCCATGGCAGGAGATGGGGTGGTGGCATTCTGAGCCGGCACCACACGGCCACGGCACGGTAATATCTTTCTATAAAAATTAATAGTCTTAGAAATATAAAAATGTGACATAATAATATAATATTTTTTTTTAAACGTCCCACTCTAGAATTTATCTTGAAGAATTACGTTGTCCCAAGATTTTGTTGTTGATTTGGTCATTGTTGAGGATGAGATTTCTCTCAGTGTAGTCCTAGTAGTTGCCACGGACTAGGGTTGGTGGTAATCTTTGGTGGATAGATGAAAGCTCGAAAGATATCTCATCATACCAGCCAAAGGATGTCCACTGCTGAACAAAGCCTACCCCATAGAGTTTCACAACGACCACTTACATGCTCTGTGTAGTAATTTTGGGAGGAATTTGCCAATACCACTCTTGGCAGGCGAGTTGGTGAGCGCAGAATGGCTGCTGTTCCAGAAAAGGTACGTTGCTGCCCTCTCGTTTAGTTCTAGTGGTACTACATTTTTAAATCGGACACCATAATGACAAAAACGTTTAATAATTTTAAATTATGCCTATAAGCATATTTAATAAATACTAATCTCGTGCCCTCTACTTATCTTCAAACTAGATAAAAAAGATAAGATAGATAAAAGACATTTATTTGACCACAGATACATGTGACACAATTATGTTATTTAAAATAATAATAGATCTAAATAAAATGTAACTTGCCTTATAATTTAATTGTGTATACCTTAAATCTACTTATATTTTACATATTTCATGGTGTGTCCCATATCCGTATCAAATAGGTATCCAACTCAACATAATGCCGGGTAGTGATGCTGGGCGCTGATTTTCAGCTGGAGCCCATACTAACACAAGGATGCTAATCAGTAAGAACTAATAAGAAGAAAATAATAAGAAACTAATAAGATAAATAAATTGATAAAATAATTTTACATACAAACATGGAGTGTTGGTATAGTTTTAAAAGTACACCGTGTGCTCAAACAAAAAGAATGAAAAAAAATAACTTTATATTATGCACATATACATATGTAGTAAATTATAATCTCGTCCCCTCTACTGGACCGTCACACTCATTGCAGTCACACAAGAATGCCGTATTGTATTTCCATACTTACGGCATCTGCCAACCATTTATATCCGCCACCCAGTCTACCTAACCCTTCTTCCCCTAACGTATACATATACAAGACAGGCATGAGGGAGGTCAAACAACTTATTGGTGATATTTGAAGATAACTCTCCTGGGTCTGTATATAATGATGGACGGCTTTTCCATTGTCACTAACGTAATAGGACACTATAAACGAAAAGAGATTCTTGTGCAAATAATTAAATTTATTAGTTACTGTTGGGGATTTATGTTTGCCTAGTACTCTGTGAGTGAAAGCTATGATTGTTTTATGAAAAATAGTCTCATATTTTGACCAAACTGTAAACGTCCACTGCTGGACATGGACCCCCCAATACACTACATTGAGGGTTGCATGTTGCTATAATCACCAAGCTTGGCAGACGGATTGGTGATCACAGTATGTTGTTATTCTCACACGGGAGGATGCTACGTCCCATCCTCTTGATATCAACTCTTAGTTCCTCTTACGATACCCATGGGTGGAGGGGCGCGGCTTTTTCTTTTCAGTTATTAATTACTCTGACCAAAAAGTGCTTTTACATAATAATGAAAGCGTAATTTTTTTTTTTACATTATATTTTAATTGTTAACTAAGCAGTTATGTAGTATGCCGTGAGGTGCCGGCTCAGAATGCCACCACCCCATCTCCTCCCATGGGTGTCGTAAAAGTCGATTAAGGGATTAGCCGGAGGATGGGCAGCAGCGTCCTTCGAGTACATTAACAACTTAACTGCGATCGCCAACCCGCCTGCCAAGCGTGGCGATTATGGCAAAACCCCCCAATGAGCCCACAACACATCCATATCGGTGGTTGTGATGATCTTTGGAGGAGGCCTGTGTCCATCAGTGGACTTCATTCGGCCAAAATGATGATGATGAAGCAGTTAAAATAGCAATTGGTAAACCAGTTTTATACTTACCTGTCCTTTACTATTATTTATACGGCATTTAAGACTCGCAATTGAATTCATATTATAGCATGCTATATCGCTTTCTTCGCTAAATATTTCTTATTAAACTAACAATTCTCACAAAAAATTGCTAGTAATAAAGCAACTAATATCTATACACTATACCAAATCGATTAAAAAACGTCTTTTAAATTTAAATGGCTATTAAATCGATTCCTCATTCGAATTCTAATTGACTACAATTCGATTCTTATCGGCTACAATATGTCGAGAAGGAAAAAGTCACTTGAACTAATTCAAGTATTTCACATATCGTAGTGATGTGAAAATGAAAGTTAAAATGGCTGTTCGAAATAGCACTTTCACTTGTCCCATTACAATAGCTGTCTAAACAATCTAATATTGAAGATGAGCGGTTTGTTTGACTTAATAACACCTTCTCTTGACAGATACAATACTATACTGGCTGTAATCAAGTTTGCGAGATATTAACATCTCAAGTGGATTAGAACAATTAACAATGGTTCGAGAAACTCATTCTGTTAGAAGTTTTGATCAATAAGGTGATTAGAGATTTTGAAATGATAATTTGAAAAAATCTGTTTTTTTAAACTTGATTGTGTTGGTTGTTCGTGATTTTCTGCTACAGGTAAATTCGACTTAGATTAATGTTTGAAGAAATATATATTTAATACATAATA
The DNA here is from genome assembly GCA_947459985.1 of Diloba caeruleocephala. Lineage (NCBI taxonomy): Eukaryota > Metazoa > Arthropoda > Insecta > Lepidoptera > Noctuidae > Diloba > Diloba caeruleocephala. The sequence goes on along the minus strand of OX381627.1, from coordinate 2,855,223 downwards.
ATGCAGAGGCGGACTTAATACCACTAGGAATTTTCTTCCATTAGTCCATTACCAAATATAACAGTGACAGTTGACACGTTTTTTTAGGTTTTAGTCTATTAAAGAAATCGATGTATAAAATAAGCTCTGTATTCTTGAATACTTAGTGGCGTAAAAACTGATATAGACAATCTTGATGAAGTCCAGATTAATTTATTTAGATACTTATTAGTCCAACGACTTCTGCATCTATCCATCATGTCGGAGCCGTCACGTTCCCCGTTTGCGTCTGATGCGCGGTCTCCATTCGAGAACCTTTCTGCGACTACGGCAATCAGTCCCACGAGCAATGTGCCCAGCCCATTGTCACTTCAGCTTACTAATCCTTTTCACGTAAAATTTTATTTCGTGACTTTACGTTTTAATTGTCAATTGTCCTTTTTATTAATTTACCTGCGCCCGCAGGAAATAAAAATACAATCTATCTTTGTTATCGTTGTATCACTTAGTTGTTCTACAGATCTCCTCATTTTTGATTTGATCTCGTAGATAAATAGATATATGAAGACGGCATGTAGCCGGTCGGTTGTGTGGTGCCGGCTACGAATAGCACCAACCCATCTCATCCCGTGGGTGTCCTAAAAGGCGACTATGGGATTAGCTGGAAGATGGGCAGCAGCGTCTTTTGAGTACATTAACAAAACAATTGCCCCGCCTTACCTACCCGCTTGCCAAGCGTGACGATTATGACAAAACTCCCCCTATGAGCACACAGCATACCTTGACTGGTCATGGTGGCAATCTTTGGGGGAGGCCTATGTCCAACAGTGGATATTATTTGGCTGAAATGATGATGTAACCGGTCGTTGTAGAAATCTATCAGAAAGGCTTTTGTTCAGTAGTGGACGACCTCCAGCCAAAATAATGATGGTGATGATGGCTTATTCATTAGACAATTGCCTGGTCAAAAGGCTGCATCTGCAGTAGATTTTGGTCAAGGCCCAGACAGCTAGTACTAACACAGTTTCTGACATAGAATTACGAGGCACTCATAGCTAGCTGCACTCACTGTTCAGTAAACAATCAGTGAGGTTAAGCAACGCTTGACGCGGTCTACCTGTGGATGGGTGTCCGCACAGTGGTATTTTTGAATTGAGCGTTTCTGTGCTTATTGGGGCACATCAAATCATCAGTCCCAGTTGTTGTCATTAGACGGCAGTTGTTAAGCCAAGTCGGCTTTGGGCGGCTTGAACATCTCTGACACAAGGTTGGCCACCAACCACACGAAAGAAGAAGAAGTTTCTGACATACCAAAAACCAAAGACGGCATGGTTGGTGTAGTGGCTGATACAGTCGGCTGCTGCGCACCGGGTTGTGGGTTCGTTTCCCGCACGGAACAAATATTTGTACGATCTGCAGGTAGTTGATCCGGGTCTGGGTGTATTGTGTGTGGAATTTGTGTTTCTAAACGCACCCACGACACAGGAGAAATTCTAGTGCGGGGCAACGTCTTTCTAAATAAATAAAAAAGATTTTAATCTTTGCCACAAACTATGTCATTATGCTTCATATAACTTTGCAGTAAACAGTATAGGTTGATGCTACTATTTATAATCGAACAACAAATCAAAATCTAGCTCGTTATATAAACGATAATTTATTTTGTTCTTATTATTTATTTAGTTAACTGCGTTATCCTATATATGAATAAAAAGAACTTAATTTATCACGGGTAAAAAGATTAGATAAATAACAGCGTACTTTACAACAATGATGGATGGCTCGCTCGTCCACTAACACCATTAAATAATCTGACAGCCTCACTTGACCCCAGCCACGGGCTAAACGCTAACCTGCACTTGAAGAAAGTGAACTATTAGAATATGCTACATAATATTTTATTTAAAACGTTGTAACAGATTCTACGTTTAAAAAATACAGTGATAAATCATTGAGGTCACTGAATACTTGTTCTTTTATTTGAATATAGTTTTTTTATTTTTTATTTTAGGCCTGTACCGTTCATCCTTAATAAGCAAGCTTTAATACATCGAGTCGGTTGACAGAAAAATGTTTTGCGTTTATGAATTATTTTATATTATATTTCGGATACAGATATAGATAAAGATATTTTTACTTGAAGTGTCGACTACTGCATAACGGCAATGTCATTGGTAAAAAGGCCGAAGACTTACCGATTTTATAGATGTCCTATATAAATGTTTAAGAAGCATAGATAAATTAAAACTATTACTTAGTCAACAATTATTTACTAAACGTCCCGAATCGTACTGTCTGAAAAAGCCGGTTCCTGAAAAGGTTTTACTACCATAGATCACCTCCATACGCTGCAACAGGTTATACAGAAGACCGAGGAGTATAATTTGCCACTATACTTAGCGTTTGGGGACCCTGAGAAAGCCTTCGATTCTATCGAAATCTGGGCAGTGATACAGTCTCTACAGCGGTGCCACATTGACTATCGGTACATCTAAGTGTTGAAGTGCTTCTACAGAAACGCTAACATGTCGGTCCGAGTAGATGAACAGACCACGGGGGCAATTCCAATACAGAGAGGTGTGAGACAGGGGGACGTTTTTTTCCCCCCGAAACTATTTACCGTTGCAATGGAGGGTGCCTTCAAGTTACTGAAGTAGAAACGATTCGGCATTAACATCAATGGCGAGTATATCACTCATTTTCGATTTCCCCACGACATCGTAGTCGCAGGATCGCTGCAAGAGCTCGGCACAATGCTCGATGGTTTCAATAGAGTTTCGCAAAGGTGGGCTTTAAAACGAACATGGGCAAGACGGAAGTCATGTCAAATGCTCATGTCATGCCCATCCCAATATCCGTTGGGAGCTCGGTTCTTGAAGTTGTTGACGAGTATGTCTACCTGGGACAAACAGTTCAGTTAGGTAGATCAAACTTCGAGAAAGAGGTCAATCGTCTTGACAGGTTTGGATGCGATCAGTGTGCTAGATATACAAGCTATTAGCACTAAGATCGCATCTACTATAGCTAATCTCATAAATGTCAGCATAAGCACAGGCCAGTACCCAGACGCTTTAAAAATGGGATGTGTGAGACCAGTCTTCAAGAAAGGCAAAAGAAATAACGAATATAATTACCGACCTATTACGTTACTATCATCCATAGACAAAATTGTCGAAAAATTTGTTTGCAACCAAATATCTAATTTCTATGAAACAAATTCTATTATTAACGAATCCCAATACGGATTCCAGCAAAATAAAAGCACGACCTCGCTTCTTTCAAAATTTTCTGATTACGTCAATACTGCACTTAATGATAAAAAGCATGTCCTAGCTCTCTTTATAGATTTTTCCCGAGCTTTCGATACCCTTGACCACAAAAAATTATTAAAAAAGCTAGAAGACTCGGGTCTAAGGGGACCTATTTATGGTTGGTGTGTAGACTACTTAAAAAATAGGAAATATCAGGTGCGAATCGATAAGAGCCTCAGTGATACAATTTCTGTAACCTATGGAACAGCTCAAGGCTCTGTATGCGGCCCTCTGCATTTTTTGTCATATGTTAATGATATGCATACAATATTCCAAAGCTGCAAATCGTACCAATTCGCTGATGACACATGCCTTCTTATAGACGGAATTGAGTTAGATGAAATTGGCTTACTCTTACAAACTGACTTTGATAGACTTAATATGTGGTGTCACGACATGGGACTTGTACTCAATTCTGATAAGACAAAGTTAATGCACATAAAATCAATTTACTTAAAATGCAACACCCAAGAACCTATTCTGGTAGCTCACACCCACACTTGTCTACACAGGAAACCATTTATGTGTGATTCTCAATGCCCAATTATTGAGCAGGTTGGTACACATATGTACTTGGGACTATTAATTGACAATAAATTTAACTGGGGCCCACATATTTCGCGAGTATGCGACAAATTACGTGCTATCTTAGCAAAGTTTTACATAATAAAAAACCAATTACCTTATAAAACTAAACTCCTATTGTATAAAGCACTGTTTGATTCAGTTGTAGCTTACGGACTATCCAGCTATGGTCGGACCTATAAGACCTACCTGGACTCATTATATAAATTACAACTCCGGATATTAAAATTAATAGTTTTGCCAAAAATCAAGTCTAATCTTGTAGACGATTCTGAGTTATTTAAGTACTCCAAAACCCTTCCTATACATGATAAGGTAAAATTCAGCCTCTTAAAAGAACAATTTTTCAACAAGCAACTACAGAAAGAAATAAATCATTCTGTATTTACACGTCAAGTCGCAGAAAACAAACTTATAACAATACCGGCAAAAAATTGCTACGGCGAGCGAACGTGTGCTTATTTGATTCCACGACTCATTAATTCTTTACCTTCCGCCATACGTAATATTATAACTGATAAAAACATAAAATACAAATTAAAAGCATACTTCCTATCCGAATTATAATTCATGCAGATATCATCATAACGACATAAATATATCATAATAATAATATATGACATCATAGCTGTCTAAACTTCATTTATAAGGAGGATCAAACACCAGAATAAAATACATTTATATTGTTGTTATTAATATAAGTAACAAGCGACATGTTCTTATATATGTTAATACGATATATAGAATTGTAAGTACCGCACACAAACCCAAGAGGTTTAAGTGGTGCTTTTTTGTATTTAACAAACTTGAATTGTATTTTTTTTATTGATAATGTAATAAATAAATAAAAATAAATAAATAAGCGTGGCGATTATGGCAAAACCCCCCCAATGAGCCCACAACACATCCATATCGGTGGTTGTGGTGATCTTTGGGGGAGGCCTTTGTCCAGCAGTGGACTTCATTCGGCCGAAATGATGAATATTGATAACGGTTTCATGTAAAATTTCTTTGCATGCATAATTAGTTATATTATGCATTTCGTAAGTTTAATGACCAACGTCAAACTTCTGAGGTTTTAATTAAGTAAACCAACCAGTTCCTGACAAATTCGAGTCGATAAAGGCATTTCAATGACCCTTACGCAAATTGCATTTTATTTTTCTTAGCGGTAATACTGGCGAGAAATGCGAATATATTTATGTTAGTTATTTGTGTCAGGATTAATATTTATTAGTTTTCGAGTGGTGTCCGGATCAATAATATAGCACTACTCCATCTCCTCCCGCGGATGTCGTAAATGGCGGCTAACGGCCGAAATTAATAATCAATCTGGTGAATATTAAAATCAAGCTTGTTTAGTGTAGACTTTTTAAGAAGTTTAGACTCTTTCCTCCTGCATTGTCCTCACATTACCATCATTTCGAGAGCATTGTAGCAATATGATTTAAAAAGAGTAACCATGGAGTTTCTTGCCCGTTCTTCTCCATAGGAAATCTACACCTTGGAACGAGGCAACTAAAGTCTTGACTATTCATAAGTGCCTATAAATGGTTTTACATGAATAAAAATATTTTAAACTTTTTATCTTTTAATCCAATCCGAAATCTTTGGATTGTTGAATTATCAGATTTTCGTGGTAAATGAACAAAGAAACTGATCAAGTTCAAAATCTTAAATCTAAAGATTTTGGATTAGATTGATTATTAATTTCGGTCGTAACTCATAAGGGACTCTATACCAGAGGGATGGGTATTAGCGTACCTTCTGTGGAACAATAACCATACTGCGCACAGAACCCGCCTGCCTAACAGGGTAAGGTCCGGCAAATTCCCCCAAAATGATGGCACGATTTTGGAAATCTATGGGAAGGCCTTTGACGTCTTGGACGTCCCTTGGCTGATATCATGAGTTTCAAGTTGATGAAAGTAAATAAAAATATAACGAGGTAAAGTGACTTAATAATTCAGTACATGATTCTGGATTCTGGACCTTCAGCGTTAGAATATTGCGTCCGTTCCGTGAATTTTCAGATCCTTTTACAGTTTACATAACTGAGTTCAGTATATAATATGTATCCTATAATGCTATCTATACAAATAAATAAAATTGAAGTGTCGGTTTGTAATGTCAAAACAGCTTTTTACTGAATGCATGCAATGCAATGCAATGTATATATTCTATGTCAAGTATCTATTTCAAAGTACTCCTAATTACTTTTAAATTTAACGCGGTTAAAACCGCAGGTCCCAGCTAGTTTTGAATAAAATTACAATAAACTATTTATTTTCACATAAAACTGCAATGTAATTAAAAACTAAACGGCGATTGTTTCACTACAGTTCACCGATAATGTCATCGCTCGATATCAGAACATAGTACAAGTACAATCACGTAGCGTTTCGATCGCGTTGTTTGCGATACATTACGTGCTCAAAAATGACAAAAACTGTAACTGAATGGTTTTTATATTTTTATTATAGGGCTAAATGTAACCTTTTTACAAAGTTTTCATCATTTCGGCCAAAAATGTCCATCGCTGGACACAGGCCTCTCTCAAAGATCACCACAATGACCGATATCGGTGTGTTCTGTGCTCATTGGGAGATTTTGCCATAATCGCCACGCTTGGCAGGTGGGCTGACGATCGCAGTTGAGTTATTAATGTACGGATGTGAAGGACGCTGCTGCCCATCCTCCGGCTAATCCCTTAGTCGCGTTTTACGACACCCACGAGATGAGATAGGTTGGTGCTATTCGTAGCCGGCACCACACGGCATTTTTCAGTACGTTATAACTTACAACTGTATATCTGCTGGATATTACCAACAATAATATCACCATCTACTAATCATGAATGTATTAAGGCGGCATGATTGGCGAAAAGCGCTTGAAGCGTTGGCTTTCTGTCCTATGTATCTCGGTGGGATCCTCGCATGGAACAACCATTTCTGATAGATGACGATAGACAGATAGATGTTCTGTGAACACCCAGATTCCAGCACATTATGAAATTCATATCTACACGTATAGGTACACGAGAATGTATTGAAAATTTTCCTGTACAAATCACATAAAAAAAATTGAGTCAGTCTCTCATAACACTTACCACGAATTACCCAGTTCCCCACAACATCACAATACCCGAACATAAATATACATTTACAGTACGATTTTATGCCCAAGTTTAAAAAGCTAACAGCATTAACCAAATTTTATCTTTCGGTCGGAAATAAACAAGAGGCAACTTAATAATAACACGTAATTTATCACGGTAAAGTTTGACAGCCGCCCCGCCTGTGTGTATCAGGCAAAATGAGTACCTGCCAATTCATATGTCAAAATGTAAGTTTATTTAATACTTTCTTTTTTGAACGCACTCATAATTCGCTTTCAAATCAGCTGTATTCTTATTTTAACGGGCTGGCTGCAGACTGGCATCTTTTTGTGGATTTTTTTCATTTCGGGGAAATATTTTATAAATATGTAAAGATTGATTAATCTGAATATCGTACAACGTTGCCTTATACATGACATTGGCGAAATTATGGAAGATACTCTACAGAAGCTATAATAAATTTAAAAAAAAGAAGAGGAAGTACCTACATGTCATATCGTTGCTTTAGTGTGAAATGTTCTTAATTTCCTAATTAATCATAATAAGTGAATTACTCAAATGGTATTATTTATTTTATTTCATAAAGCATTCACATTTTTTAAATCATCATTGTAGTCATCATAATTATCAGCTGATTAAAGACAAAACAAAGGCCTCCCTCATAGATTTTCCACAACAACATTATGTTTAAATTTGTTTGACAACTGAACCGAACAACTTCGTGTTACTTTCATAGCTGGGAGTCGTTGAATGCAGGCAGGAGACTGACAAACAAACGACCTGATGATAACCAGATCATTAGTCCAACCATCTTATTAGAGGTCTTCCCACATTTTTAGAACGGGGTCCCCATTTGCAAATTTTTCTTCTCCAAAAGCCAGCAGTTCTAAGAGCTATGTGCCTAAACAAAAATGGATTTTTATTATAAAAATATTCTCATATAAATGAAATATTCAATTAGAAAAAATTACCGAATCAAATTTAACTATTCGTATTTTTCGCTGGACACAGCAATCAGGACAATCACAAAAGCAAACAACCGATAAACTACGATCAGGCTGAAAATAAAGTTTACAAACAGAACATAATAAGATCTCCCATACCTACTTTAGCTGTTCATCAACCGGATAATACATATTCATTTATTTCCCACTTACCAGAAAGCAAATAAAAAATCTACAGAGCTGCGAAAATCGTATTAACAGTTTTTTTCACCGACCTTATATCACGGTGTTTATCTTAAAAAAATACTTTTTCAATGTAATCGATCTTGTGTAGCCGTCTATATTCGTGATTCGTGGAGTCATTATTGAGCAAAAAGTGTTCTTTGTGTGTGTTTCCATTCAAGTTAGTGTAGTGGCAAAAAATGGATGCTACTTGACACTTTTAGCTATCGAAGTCGACGATGAGAAATTAGACATATCGGTCAGCCAACAATTTGGTGGGTGATTGAATGATGGTACCTTGATTTTTCGCACAATGATTTGATTAAATGATGATTCGCAAGTAATGTATGTATGTATGCTAATTATGTTGAGGGGAAATATATGTATTTTTTATTCGTAAGCACTTGATTAACATAAATATATGTAAAGGATCGTCTAGAGTTTTATACGAGAAAGATGTCCTGCAAGATTATTAGTTTTTGAAGCATAAATTCTCAAGTTTGACCATCCTAACGTTTCCTGACGTTGTTTCATTAAACAGTACGGAAATTATTGACACTTTAAGCTTAATATCACTTATAAACCTAAGCCTAAAGTTAAATCCGAAATAACTAACCATTGCCCCAATGATACATTCAACAACAGTTTTTAAAACTTAAGTTAGTTTAACGGTCACAATTCAGTTAACAGTGATGCCGTTGCCTTGTTATACCGTTACGTATTAACAAGATAGTTTAGCCGTAAGATTGAGGTATAATTGTAATTAATTCAACTATTGTGGTGTTACCGAGTGCTTCTGCGATTTATGTTGCTCTAGTACGCTCAGTATATCGTGGTTACGCTCGTGTACATCTGTGGTCATTTCTTTTATCAATGTGTGATTCTCATTGCAGACGTGGCGTACACGTGACGACGACGTGACGCAGATTTGTGATCCAGTTTTCACTACCCACAGGACCTAGTTCCAACAATAATTATATAATTAAAGGGACAAACACTGAAACGTTGCTCGTTAACGTTTGTTGCTGGACATGAGCATTTTGGAAGATCAAATATCATGAAAAGTTTCCGCTATACGCAAGTGCCCTTGGTGTTGCAGGCTTTCATATATTACGGTAACCGTTTAACATAAGGCTGTACCTATGCTTCTTTGCCACCTTAGTGGTATGAAAATTCGGCAGAATCATAAAGTTTGGCAATTAGTTTAGTATTATTATGATGTTATGACAAGGGATAACACTGCAAGTGCTCCGAGCACCCATTTTATCCATCGTCATGACCATCATATCAGCCACTGATGAAAAAAAGGCCCCAGCTATAGATTTCCACAACCACCCGTTACATTCTAATAATACACTCCCATTCTATTCACATAATCCTTCTATGACACCTGCAGGAAGATTGAAGTTGATCATGGTATTTGTAAATTTCTTTCACAGCTTAAAATGATCATTTTAGTGTCATTAGTAATTTAAAACGTTTAACATTAAACATTAATTCACTGCTATCCCTCACGGGGTAAGCCACAATAAAACATCCGTATTACCAGTATCCTCGATCCCATGACCACACAGCATCGTCATTATGTCGTAATATCATTTTAATGGGTGCCATCTTGTGAACTGGGCCATCATATTGTACAGCAATTTAAAAATATTTTACTCGTTAAATGTACATGTCCTGAGAAAGGTGGTGCCATCTATTATTTTCGTTTTAAGTGCCGTATGAAGTAATTGCATCAAAACCAAGCAGTCGTTTTTCGATTTACCACATCGTCTATATGCTCGTGTTTTTTGCTATTGTTATCCTAGCATTCTCCAAATTATATAAGAGTCTGCTTCCTGTCTATTTAACGTGGTAAGACTGTCGTCTGACTTAGGCAACCCAATTACTTGGGGATACTGCTATTATATGACATAGGTGGATTCAGATACTTTCAGGCTTTTGACTGTCTGTAACTGTCATAATTATTCTTATGATCTCCAGGCCGACGGCTTGCCATGCTCTATGATGTATGGAAAGCTTATGATGTGTAAAGCATGATTTTGAATAGCAGATTTGACCGCCAACAGTGAGGCTATCCAGATCGTGATTTCTGAACAGATTTATCATTACTAGGGACGCTATAAAAACACTATAAAACTATATGTTATCCTCTGAAGCAGTTTTTTTTTCAGGGTTTATTATTGAATGTCTTTGACTATAAATGTGGTATGAAGGAAGGAGATCAAATAATTATTGAAACGAACTTATCTTTTATTGTATACATCAGTCCATCTGGCTGGGGCCATGTACCGTTTTCCGATTCACAGTCCTAACTCAAATACTCATCTGGTCGAATGCCGTCTCCAGCTCACAAAATCTAAAGATCAATTTCCTCTCATGCGTTGTACACAACAGGATGCCTTGTGGTAGTCTCAATTAAATTCTTTACATCATGATTCATAACATCACTGATTGCTGCAAGTACATCTGCATTATAAGTTGAATACAAAGATCCAAACGAAATTGAAATATTTGAAGACAATATTATTAGAACTGGAAACGCGGGATTGTTGATTACCATGTTTTTTATTTATTTTGAGTTCCCGATATTTCGGTTTATCCGTGATCCGCTTGCGACAGCGCCGAAATGTCGGGAACTCAAAATAAATAAAAATCATGGTAAATATCCCATTTCCAGTTCTAATAATAGTGTCAGAGTGTAGTTCTAGTAGTAGAGTTACTACCATGCCAGTTTAAAAACTTATATCTGTAGACATATCTTTGACAAACGAATGGATACTTTAGTACATAAATAAGTATCTTCAACGCCAATAAGGTCATCCACATAACTTTTATGCTTTTTTAACGGAAATTTTAAATTACCAATAATCCAGTAATTTCTGCCGTCTGGGTCACCGACGTTCACCCACTTCTCTTTTTTCGAGTATAATATAATGGTTATGACTTTATTTTCTTTTATTGTTCTTGGAAGAACAGTTTTTGTTGTTTGAAATAAAAAGATCTTTGGATCATCTATCATCATAATTATGATATGAATGTCTGGATCGTTAGAGAATATCAAAACTGTCTAATATAATAGCGATTATTGCATAGTGATTTGCGGGATACTGTCAAGATTCGTATTGCTAGTTATATTGGGCACAACAATGTTCTCCTTGTGTTTTAATTGTATTTTTTTTTCTTTTTAAGTTTATGTGTACCACATTGTCTGTGTCAAATAAATTTATTTTCTTTCTTTCTTCTTTCTTTCTTCACATAATTAAGATTTAATACAGCTGTCAGGTATTTGGAAAAGAATATGGTAATTTATTGCCGTGTGGTGCCGGCTCAGAATGCCACCACCCCATCTCCTCCCATGGGTGTCGTAAAAGTCGACTAAGGGATTAGCCGGAGGATGGGCAGCAGCGTCCTTCGAGTACATTAACAACTCAACTGCGATCGCCAACCCGCCTGCCAAGCGTGGCGATTATGGCAAAACCCCTCAATGAACCTACAACACATCCATATCGGTGGTTGTGGTGATCTTTGGGGGAGGCCTGTGTCCAGCAGTGGACTTCATTCGGCCGAAATGATGATGGTAATTTAACCCGTTTTGTGTATTTGTACTAAAATATAACCTAAAATTATGGTCTATAACCATAGCGAGCTATTATTAAATAGAGCTATATACGACGATCCACAGGATTTTTTCTTCTTAACCACGTTGATTAGGACGATGGTCTATCACGAGTGTTCAATGTAGCAGTCCACAAGGAAGGTCATGTGTAGATATCAAAATTAGTACTCAAAAATTCAAATAAGTGAAATTAGAATCAGATCTTGTATAAAGTACTTAATAATTAGACTTTTATTAATTTTTAACCATTGACCGGGCTGATATTCGATTTGGATTTTTCATATTTCCTTTTACTTAACTTACATTATTGCTGATAAACCATAAATAAAATTAAGCTACTAAATTCTATCTGTAGCAATTTTTTTCACAGCAGGCGCCTTACTTTCATAAAAAGACATTTGCAAACTGAGCGACACTAATCGTTGTTAATTTGACACACTTCTCAGCTAAATCGATGCGGGCAAAAACAGGTTCCCAAATTGAATGACGAAAAAACATAGATAACCGTTAAACAAATCTTATTTAATATATTACGGAAATCATGGCGAACCTCTTCGAACAAATCGCAGATTTTTGCACAAAAAGTTTTGGATCGTAGACTATGGCTTTTCCTTCGTTGTATTTCGTGGAAAGGGTCAGTGTAATGATATTGTGATATTACTTATTGATGAAAAAGAGGTCTACAGCTGGCGTTAGTTAGTGTTTCTCTTAGAATGTGTGTTTGAGGTCAGATTTCGTTTTTTGTCGATACGCGTAAGCAAAATGTGTGCCATGTACTTGACCTCTAAAAGCGAAGAGACTTCAAGGCGCGGCAATGTCATATTATTTTAAGCTCATGTATGTGAAATCGTCATGTGCTCCTTTGCCATACCCGCATTTTCGCATAAACATTGTAAACAGCGAAACTTAATCTAGATCAATGTACCTGCATAAAGTTGAGGCTAACGAAAGTGTATAAACCATGCAACGTACAACATGCAAGATTTTTGCATGTTATTAAGGGAGGACTTAGATTATTTAAAAAAAATTATTTTTATAGCACTTTTGGCGAGTTGAAAAGCACCGCAATGTCTTGTTATTAGTTATAAGACCCGTAAATTTACTAAATGAAGACACTACTTTTGGTAATGTAAATTCACATTATATTAATATAAAAATGTCGTTGTCATTTTATTGGTATTAGTATTGTTTCTATACAAAAATAGGTCGTAAATTGAACAAATGAAAAAATGTCGGTCAAACTTGGGAGGTCTATCTGTGTCATTAACAAAAATCACCGTATAAATCTGATAGCAATAAAACAAAGGTAATTATTATGAAGCTTGAAAATTAAACAAAACCCGTTCCAAACTTGTGTCCAGTATGCTAGGCGAGCATGAATTGCGTGAAAGTCTTTCAAGGTATTGTGCGGAGAACTACTTTCGTTGCACTCTTCCGGGTCATGGGTCACGCGGACTCAAGGTTGATCGTTCTATGCAGTGACCTGTTTGATTTTATGATTGCCTAGTACATTGTGTACGGTTGAAGTTGTTGACACTAATTCATGCGTGCATTATCTTTCATGCCTTTTCCTTGATACTTGAGAACAAGTTTACCTAAAAGCTGTTGCTTCACGCTATTTATCGTCTTAAACGGTATATTTTGATGTACCGCCATAATGACAGTCTTATACACAAATTTAAAGACAATCACCGAGATCGTTATTTCATGATAATACCACCAACCCATCTCCTCCCGTGGGTGTCGTAAAAGTCGGCTAAGGGATTAGCCGGAGGATGGGCAGCAGCGTCCTTCGAGTACATTAACAACTCAACTGCGATCGCCAACCCGTCTGCCAAGCGTGAACCCCCCATTGAGCCCACAACATACCCATATCGGTCATTGTGGTGCTATTTGGGGGAGGCATGTGTCCAGCAGTGGACTTCATTCGGCCGAAATGGTGATACATTAAGCATTGAGAAAACCTTTCAGCAGAAAAAATATACGAGACAGGCTTCCTCGTTAATTTTTTCTGCCGTGTGGTCACGCATGTGGTCAGGCGCTGCCGTGGGACGCTTTGGGGGATCCTTTACAATCCCCCTGGGGGGGTGACCGCTTTACAGTCACCCTCTCCGAGATGTGCCAATAGGCGTGGCACCAGTGGGTGGCTCTAGTGTGATCATACGAGGACCTGGAGCCTCCCTTAGGTGCCGAAGATGACCGCTCCAGTGGTTTTAGCCGGTAGGAGTCCGGCATACCCCTTCGTCCTTCCCCGGGGCGAAGGAAGTTCATGATGAATTTCCACTGGGCACCAATAAAAAAAAAAGGCTTCTTCGTTTATTTTTCTTTAAGGTGTGAAATACTTCATTGCCCCGAAATAATTGACTTCTAATATAGACTCCTTGATGTCTACAATTTATGTTCTCAGACATATTTGTATATTGTCCATGCAAAGCTAGTTAGAAGACAATAAGGGTGAATAGGACCACGTATTCCATTGTCCAATAAATCAACCTTTCTCTCCTCGAAATGGCCCACCACGTGACCTGTCACAGTATTTATCTATATCTATTATTATTATTAAATAAATAAAATTGAAGTGTCCGTTTGTAATGTCAAAATAATAGCTTTTAACTAAATGCATATGAAAGTATATACGGTACCTATAACAAAAAAACAATTTTTACATTTTTTGTCTGTCTGTCAGTCGGTCTGTCTGTCTGTTTGTTCCGGGTAATCTCCGAAACGGCTGGACCGATTTTGACGGGACTTTCACTGGCAGATAGCTGACGTTATAAGAAATAACTTAGGCTACTTTTATTTTAGAAAAATAATTAGGGTTCCGCGCGAAAACAATAAAACCCTTGAAATCCAACATATATGCTCTATGTCAAGTATCTATGTGGAAGTACTCTAAATTTCTTTTAAATTAAACGCGGGTGAAACCGCGGGTCCCAGCTAGTTTTATTATAAAGCCAAACATAATTATAATCTCGTTTATCCGCTTGCAAGCTTATCCAAAGAAATGAAACATCGTGCGGTTTTTTGACAATATTCAGTTGTCGTAGTAGTCCAGTTAATGGACTAGCTTCTCAAGCGCTAGTTTGAGGGTTAAAACGATAACGATAGCCGTCTAATGACAGCAAGCGGGACCGAGACACGGCAATTCCACTATGCGGTCACCCATCCATGGACAGACCGCGCCAAGCGTTGCTTAACTCACCAATCGTTTACCGATCAATGAGTGCAACTGGCAATGAGAGCTTGTAACTAGGTGACTTTTTCAGTGTCATATGCATTTTTTTGGTTAATCTCAGAAACCCTGACTTATTTCTTTTACCTTGGGGGTCGCAGGCGCGTAGATTGGTGAGTTTGCGTGCTCACATTGAGCGACCCCCGGGACGATGGCGACGGTGGCGCGCACGCGGTCACGTGCCGCCGTGTGCGCAGCACAGCGCACAGCGAGACTTGGGGGGGGGGGGGATCCTTTACAATCCTCCCCGAGAAGACCCTGGAGGGCAACCTGTTTACAGTCGCCTTCCGCTAGAGAGGGTGACCACTTTACAGTCATTCCCTCCGTTCTGTGCCTAAAGGCGTGGTACCAGTTGCGGCTCAAGTGTGATCTTACGAGGACCTGGATTTCCACTGGACAATAATAAAAAAAAACGTAAAAGAAAACATCGTGAGGAAATCTGGAATTGTCAATAGCCAACAAGTAGCAAGCAATGCCATTGCTTTTGCAATGGTGGTCAATGCTCGTTTCTTCTCTGTATGAGAAGAAGTCTATGCTCTGCAGTGGGCAGTTATGATTTCATATTATTATCAGAATGTATTCAACCAATGATAGGCCATCGTTGTTGCCTTCCATACAGGAGGGCCTGAGTTCAATCCCGGCCCGCACCTTTAACTTTTCGTAGTCATGTGCAGATCAGAATTTGATTATCACTTGCGTTAATGGTGAAGGAAAACATCGAGAGGAAACCTGCACACCTGAAAGGGCTCCAAAATGTTCTCATGGTATGTGTAGTCTGCCAACCCGCACTAGGCCAGTGTAGTGGACTAAAGGCCTAACCATTCTCATCGCGAGGAAAGGCTCGCGCCCAGCAGTGGGACAGTAATGGACTGATTGTGTAATGTATAAGCGTTATGCCTGCTCACAATAATTGTAATGCTATCCAGGACCTGCGTGGCACCACATTGCGCTCGTTACCTCGAGACATTAAATATTTATGCCCAGTATTTTTTATAGCTGCAGTGCCCTTCAAACTGGAACAAAGTAAAGTCTAAAGTTTAAACAATACTTCATTTTCGGCCGAATGAAGTCCACTGCTGGACACAAGCCTCCCCCAAAGATCACGACAACGACCGATATGGGTGTGTTGTGGGATCATTGGGGGGTTTTGCCATAATCCAGCCAACGTTTAATACCAGGATTGCAGAAACACGAAGCGCTTATTTTCATCTCTGATAATTTAATAGATTCTTTTGACCAGCAGAATCAATGTTACTAGGGAGACATAAATAGTCAGAAGTTTATCGCTCATGCTCTTTTCACTGGAGTACCTAAAACTCGACAGCCGGTCATGGATGTAGATTCCGTATTGGCTAGAATTAATTCTTTAAGTATTGTATAATGTATGTATAATGTATATTTTGCCGTGTGGTGCCGGCTCAGAATACCACCACCCCATCTCCTCCCATGGGTGTCGTAAAAGTCGACTAAGGGATAAGCCGGAGGATGGGCAGCAGCGTCCTTCGATTTCATTAACAACTCAACTGCGATCGCCAACCCGTCTGCCAAGCGTGGTGAGTAATGGAAAATTCCCCTAAAAGTACGCCACAATTGTGAAAATATGTGGGGAGGCCTTTGTTCAGCAGTGGACATCCTTTGGCTCGTATGATGATTCAATTCAAGTTAATGTACTATCTCAAGATATGTTCAGTTTCAAGTTTAGATGTTTTTTTCAGTGTATCGCGAGATGTAAATATTTTCTCATTTTCTCCCTGGTTTCATGCCAACTCACTTCGCTCGTCTAAATTAACGAATTATGTATTCAAATTACCTACCCACTTAAAGATAATATTCAGAATTTGCAATTGCGGTAACAGGCTTGATAAAGTACAGTATTTTTTCGATCAAAGTAAGAAGTTCAAGATAACCATGTAATTTGGAAGTCAACGACACATCACCATAAATGTATTATTTTATAAATAATGTTACTTATCAGTAAACAGTATTATATAAATTCAAAATACATATTTAAATGTATATTGAACTCATAATTTAGACATCCAAAACTCAAGATGTTTTCCGGAGGTTATTGACTTCTAAATGTTTTTGTTTTTTTAAACAATGCCCCACACTTGCATTTGTCTTGTATCGTGTACAGTTTACAGACATTAATCTCACGTGCACAAACGCCTAGACCTAAGAGTTAGTTAATACATTGAACTGACTGAATATTTTATTACGACACGGAATTAGTGCAGTAGCAAAGAAAGAGAAAGAAAGAAAGAAACTATTTTATTTTGGACTTGTAATAAATCATAATGAAATCTTATTATTACATTGTAAAATATCTACAGTAGTGCTGTGCGAGGCCAAAAAAGGTCCCTATCTGAGCACTAAGCGGTTTATATCCCTATCAGGAAAAAATGTTTGTATAATGGAACCTATTCCATTTCCATTCACAACGAGCGGTCACATTCCGTTCTCATCCAACGACTCCCAGATACCTTCAGGTCGTCTGTCCACCTCGTTGGAGGTCGTCCCACGCTGCGTATTCCGGTGCGCGGTCTCCATTCGAGAACCTTTGTGCCCCAACGAACATCAGTTCTACGAGCAATGTGCCCTGCCCATTGCCGCTTAAGTTTACTAATCCTTTCAGCTATGTCGACAACTTTAGTTCTTCTACGGATCTCCTCATTTCTCTCCACTGATTATGACGACAAAATATATTCCAGTGGCGAGTAGAGACCGACAAGACAACCATTTGCCTTTAATTATTACATTTTTTACGTTTCGCTGTCGATCGCGCGACAGTTGCTATCATTTTTGCTGTCTTTATAGGTTATCAGTAAAAATATTTGAAGAAGTGGATTCGCAGACCCCACGCCGAGCGTAATCCAATATTAAAGTTTACACTGTTAACGCTGGACAATCGGCGAGTTTCAAAGGAATGTTTCTCGTAGAACGGTTAAAGCTCGGATTAAATGCATGCCGACCGAGTGACATACTGGCGAGTAACAACAGGGCTGGCAATAAGCATTTTTGGATAGAATATACAAACTGTATAGTTAGTTGACGGCACGGTTGGTGCAGTGGTTGATACAGTCGACTGCTGCGCTCCGGGTCGCGGGTTCGATTCCCGCACGGAACAAACATTTGTACGATCTGCAGGTAGTTGTTCCGGGTCTGGGTGTATAGTGTGTGGAATTTATGTCTGTAAACGCACCCATGACACAGGAGAAATGCTAGTGTGGGACGTTTTAAAAAAAAAATGTATATGATATGAGTTTTGTGAAGAGTACAGTAACACAAAAGCTATATAATGCTGTTTTAACTAAGTTGACTAGAAAATGTATACCTATTACTGACCTATTACAAGTCCTCCAATCCAAGTCCAAGTAGAAGTGGGTCCGGGTAAAACATAGACTACTCCTTTCCACCCGTGGGTGTCGTAAGGAAACTAAGGGATTATGGAAAGAGGATTAGCTGCAGAATCCTTCGTTGTGCTCATAAACAAAGCTGCATTTACATTCTAAATTCAAAATCTCTATCTAAACTATGGGTAGGTACAAAATAGAAGTCATAGTAGTATAATAATGTCCGTTTTCCATATTTTACAATCTTATATATATATATATATATATATATATGTCTTCTGTGCATGTGTATGTCACTGAACTCTTCCTAAACGGCTCAACTGCGATCGCCAACCCGCCTGCCAAGCGTGGCAAAACCCCCCAATGAGCACACAAAACACCCATATGAGTCGTTGTAGTAATCTTTGGGGGAGGCCTGTGCCCAGCAATGGACTTTATTCGGCTGAACTGATGGATATGTATGGAAATGTCACGTCATGACACGTTGTAACGTGCGCGCACCACCGTAAATACCTAAGGACTTGATAAGAGTGACGAAATTGTCACGGTGACAAAAGTCACCCGTGCGCCATAAGCCTTCCACTACAAACGCAACATTCGCCAACCCTATGGTACCGTTGACAGTGAGATTAATACTGGCATTCCGAGCGGTAGATGCGGTTCTGCGGTGGACAATATGTATTGTGGTGCCGAGTTACATACGGAACCTGTGGGAGATTGGAGATTACCTATGTTCTGTAGTTTTTTTTTTAAACGAGTGCCTGTAAAGCGCTCACCCTCCCCGGGGGGAGATTGGAAGGAAGGATCCCCCCGAAGCCTAACTTTGCGCTTTGCTATATTGCGCACACGGCGGCGCGTGTTCACATGCGCGCCACCCGTCTCATCGTTGGCCGCTCGGTGTAGGCCCGCAGATTCCCCGTTCTGCGCGCTCGTGACCCCCCGGTCTGGTAGGACATAACTACCGAAAATAATAATACTAGTCTATTTTATTGTAACATCATCATCATATCAGCCAAAGGACGTCCACGGCTGAACAAAGGTCTCCCCTGTAGATTTCCACAACGAGCGGTTACATGCCGCCCTCATCCAACGACTCTCAGTGACCTTCACCAGGTCGTCCGTCCACCTCGTTGGAGGTCGTCCCACGCTGCATTTCCCGGTGCGCGGTCTCCACTCCTTTTTGCCTCAACGACCATCAGTTCTACGAACTATGTGCCCCGTCCATTGCCACTGCAATTTACTAATCCTTGCAGCTATGTTGGCAACTTTAGTTCGTCTACGGATCTCCTCATTTCTGATTCTCGTATTCTAACATACCATTCCAATTATTGGATATTGAAATTCCGTTACTCTCTAAAGTGCGATTTTAATTAGAGATTAACCCCTAGCGTACGAGATTTACATACTTGACCGAGACGACTGAAGTACCCATTAAACACGTTACATAATTAATGCAAAACCTCGCACTCCATTTTAGAATATTTAGTTATGAGAACAATATAATAACCGAAACATACAGGTGGTTGGTCTCTTGTATTAACACGTATTATAAGTCTCTTTAATCACGGGTTCATAGCCTCTGCGAAGAGGAACCCGGTCTTTTGATAGGTTTACGCGGGGACATGGGTGCAATACGAGAGCCCCTTTAGAGAATTTCAAACTAAAATTTAATGGAACATTAACCGGGGTCTCTCCATGGCTGCACTATAAAATGCAGTCGCGGATTGTCCCCGGAGGTGTAGAACTATTGTATGAAATGGAAACCACACATGTAAAGTGTATTGCAATGGGTGCTATGTGGCTTTAATACTATAAAAAAACGGAAAAACGACTTCTGCCTTTCCATTATAAGTGTATATTATTATTTATTTATTAGGACATGATGTATTTTTACTAGATCGATAAATATTAAATAAGATCTCTAATTTCGAGAGTTCGGCTAGGCTACCACCGCAGTGCCATATATTCTCTGCCAAGCAGTAGTGTTTAAACTTTGGTTTAAAGTAGTGTTTAAACTTTGGTTTCTTTGCTTTCCAGTTTTCCAGTTAGAAGGGCACTGTGCTAGGGAAATTATTGATCATCAGAGACTAAATAATTACTGTTTCGAGGTGACGAGGGACACGCAGGTCTAATTCTGGGTAGTATTACAATTGTTATGGGCAGGCTTGATGTTTACCACCAAACACATGGCAAATTACCGGGTTGTATATAAAAATCTCATTTTAGTCTACAGTTGGAAACGGTAGAACCTAAGATGTATTTATAAGTTTTGTCAAATGTCATTGTCTTTTTTTGTTATTCGTTTATTACCGTGGAAAAGCCACCTTCAGAGGAAAAATGTTATGCCCTTTATCTTACCTGGTGCCTACAGGTCTGACACCATTGGGCAACTCCGAAGAGTTCATCCTTGAGGTACCGGAGCCACCCTTTGATGCCGAAGAAAACCACCCAGGTGGTGTATCCCTCCTATTTGGATTCCATTTGCCATTGCTCGGCCATTGCCAGATGTTAAGGCATCAATGCGTAGATTATTAGTGGAAACTGAATTCTGATGGATTATGTACCTTTACTTTAACTTCGCCGAAAAATAAAGAATCTCTAATTTTCGCTTTGCATTGAATTTTACTTCAAAGTTAATAAATAAAGTACGTATATAAAGAATCGATCCGAAACGTAGAAAGTGTCCCGAAATTGGCTCTCCGGACCACCCACACCAAAACATTGACGTAGAAGTCAGACTTAAAATTGAACAAAACCACGGTTGAAATTGCTATAAACACCGCTAAATAGATTTCAATGCATCGCTAAGTAAAATGGGGAAAGTTCACAGACCTATTGAGCGGAGAGGTATAAAGTAAAACATGGTAAATGGCATTTAATACAAGGTCACAGTCGTGAGGTGTTGCGAGGGAAGGGCCGTTCTAAAGTACTAGAAAGTTAGGATGCTGTTGGGAGACTTGTAAGGCATTCTAAACAGTAGTTGTTGTGTTATTGTTTATGTAAATTCGTTTGGTTTGACTAAAGATAAAGGAGATGTTGATGATAATGATAAGAGAATATGGGAAAATACATGCTGTTTATCTTCCCATATTCTCTATCCCGGATGAGGAACTAATTAGTAGAGTTCAGGTATGAAAAAATCAACAATATCACTCTAAGTATGTATTTCGAAAGCAGATTTAAATTTTCATCAAAATATTTGGGACTAAATAACGCCTTCGATATGTTAAATCCCAATACATTGTTAAAATCCGCATGTAAATATGAATATGTGTTGAAAATTTCTCATAAAGTACCTCACTTTAAGCATCTTTTGCATACGCCTGTAACAACACAAATGTGTCCTAGATGTTAAGAGTACTTTCGAACGTTGTTGTTGCTATTGTATTATAGAAAATGGCAGCTACTATGTTTTAAAGAACAGGCGTGCCGTTTGTGTCGAGAATAAACATTGTTATTCTGTACCGAATAGTTATAATTTGGTTATTTATTTTCCTTTAGATGTGTGCTTTGACCTTCGAAATTTAAATGTCAAAATAGAGTTGTTTTGTCACTTGTTTTTTTCATTCATACAGTCATTTCACTTACGATAGTCATATTTTTTTTTACTTGCAAGCTGATTGTGCATTGAATTTGTCTGTATATATTATGGTTTTAAAATATTTCAATCAATTTGTGTGGATATTTATTATTTTAATGTTATATAAATGTTGTTAAATAATATGGATATTATTTTAGGACAACAGTTTCTTTCCTTTTATTTTGTTTTGCCATTGCTGATGCATTGGCATGGCCATTGGTGGCATTGCTGGAAAGGATCACTTTATTATTCTACATATACAAATAAAACTTAAGCTTTTAAAATTATAAATATATTTAAGTATTGTAACATTCGTGAGAAAATACCTATAAGATACGGCGGTGTAATAATCAATGACCCCGGTTGTTTTGAATATAACAGGGTATTCCTGAATAATACACGTGAAGACTGTCATCATCATCATATCAGCCAAAAGACCCGGTTACATGCTGTGTGTCACAATTTTACGGGAAATTACTTACTTACAACAGCACTTACTCTACTACTTAGCCAGTACTTACAACGCTTGGCAAGCGGGTTGGTGAGCGCAGAATGGCTGTTGTTCAATAGAAGAAAAGCTACTGCCCATCCCTCTGTCTTAGAGTCCCTTAGTCGCCTTTTACGACATTTACGGGAGGAGATGGAGTGGTCCTATATTCTTAGTACGGACACCTCACGGACGACTGCATTTAATACAAAACATTCATCATTTCGGCCGAATAAAGTCCACTGCTGGACACAGGCATCCCTCATAGATCACCACAACGACCGATATCGGTGTTTTGTGTGCTCATTGAGGGATATTGCCATAATCGCCACGCTTGGCGGGTGGGTTGGCGATCGCAGTTAGTGTATTCGAAGGACGTTGCTGCCCATCCTCCGGCTAATCCCTTAGTCGCCTTTTACGACACCCACGGGATGAGATGGGTTGGTGCTATTCGTAGCCGGCACTACACGGCAATACAAAATATACAGAACATTATTACCCGATTATTAACATTTCCTTTCTTTTTGTTACAGAATCTCAACACGATGGACGACTGATTGCACAGCAGTGTTCATTAATTTATATTTATTGTTAGAAAGACTGATTAGTGTAAAATTGTGTTCAAGTAATTTAAATACAAAATGGAGGTCAAGACACATATTCTCGCGACTGCCGCCCTTCTTATAATTGGTAAGTTACAGAATAATCTTCTTCTTCTTCTTCTACTTGCTAGCGTTATCGGTATTTACACTAAGCATCTCCATGCTTTGGGTCAAACGTGAAATTGTTGGTCCCACGGGCTGATTATTTATGTCGCAGATGGTTTGCGACAGGTGTAAATCGCTCCGAGGACGCTCTTAAACGTCATTTTGGTATTACGTATTCGCTGATATCAATTAAACAGCCAAACATCTCTGCGCACCCTCTGTCGGACGAACAACGAACTAAAAGTTACATTTATATAGCTACATTATCCCTACTGGCGCTAGTAACTATGCTGGATGCATAGTTACTAGCGCCAGTAGTACAAGTGGCGACAGGCGGACGGACGGACTTTATTTGGCGACTAGCTGTGACCCGCTGTTTCACCCGCCTTTTAATGTAAATTAAATTGGATTATTATAAGTAATATATAGTACTTCGGCTTAGAGTATATATTGGATTTGATGGGTTTTATATAATATTTTGCGCGGTATCCTAAATACTTTTCTAAAATAAAAGTAGCCTAAGTTATTCCTTATAACATCAGATATCTGCCAGTGAAAGTCACGTAGAAATCGGTCCCGCCGTTTCGGAGATAAGCGGGAACAAACAGACAGACAGACACCCAAAAGAAGTAAGTTTATCTTTTTCCATTTCATGATGATAATTTATGCGAAATACAAATTGAACTTGTTATTGCCTTGAACCCGTGACTTATTCTTTGCACCCCTCTCATAAAACACAATAAATCATCATAAAATATCAACTACATACCAGACAGAACATTTAACATAGAAATTGCGTTTCAAGAGACAAAATCCAAAAAGTAAGATTTTAGACGTGGGTTTGATCCCGAGAACAAAGTAATGACAACCCGCGTGTTAGTTTAGTCGGCTTACTTTCATATGCGTTTAGTAAAAGCTGTTATTTTGATATTACAAACAGACACTTCAATTTTATTTATTTGTATAGACTTGCTACCGGTGACTCCTTCGCTGCGCGACAGCTGCTGTCGCGTCTGCTGTCGCTGTGTTTAGCCAATCAGGGTGCCGGCCGAGCCAGCCCTTTTACGAGCTCTAGTCAACTAATGACTACAGCTAGGCTTTCCCGCGCAATATTCTAAAGCACTTCGACTTTAACGGTGAAGAAAACGCGAGGAATACTCAATCTATAATGGTCTGAAATCATCAATGCTCGTTCCTCTTCTGTATGAAGAGGCCTTTGCTCTACAGTGGGACAGTTAAAAGCTGATATTATTATACACATGCATTAAAAATCTATCATACATAACATAACATAATCAGCCCATTAATATCCCACTGCTGGGCATGGGCTTTTTCTCACAATGAGAAAAGTTAGGCCTTAGTTCACCACGCTGGCCTGCGGGTTGGTGGATATATGAATATTCTTAATGGTGTCTGTAACACCATTGAGAAAATTTTGAAGCTCTCTCTGGTGTGCAGGTTTCCTCACGATATTTTCCTTCACCGTTACCACAAGTGATAATCACATTCAAAGACGGCACGGGTGATGCGGAACAAAAATTTGCATGATCTGCAGGTAGTTGCTCCGGGTCTGGGTGTATTTTGTGTGGAATCTGTGTCTGCACACGCACCCACGACGTAGGAAAACTCGTAGGATGGGGGTTGCCCGTATATAAAAAAAAAACTACCATACATAACTGCTAGGCAAGCGCCTTTTCTCACGATAAGAAAGTTCAGCTCTTAGTTCACCATGCTGGCCTAGTACGGGTTGGCGGACTACACAACACCATTGAGAACATTTTGGAACCCTCTCAGGTGTGCAGGTTTCCTCAATGTTTTCCTTCACCATTAACGCAAGTGATAATCAAATTCCGATAAGCACATGAATCCGAAAAGTCCGAAGTAACTGGGATTGAACCCAGACCCTCATTATGGAAGCCAAGCGTTCAATCACTAGGCTCCCCACATTAAATAAATTGTTATTATTTAAAAGCTGCGCCATCATGCGGTGAAGGTATACCTTCTAACCAAAGCCTGTCTCGCAATTATTTGCCCGACGTTATTATTACAACCGTCTGGGATAAATAGAAGGTGAGCTATAAATAAACATTTAAGTCTAAAACCTTACGCTCTGTGTAGTATGTACCATTACATGCATTAAATTCTGACATAGAGGTCTGTAGACTAGATTTGAAATCAATTGCCATAAGAGACTAAATAACTCATGTTAGACGAGCACAGTGTAATACCATGCAGGCATAGTCCTGGGTAGCATTACTATTGTTATCACAGAAATAGAAAATAAGGCGAAGTGGTACGGAGGTGTAACCACGCCACCGCGACATGCCCAATTTTGGCCATCCGGAAAATATGGCCGTTTTATAACATCAGCTGAGATTCGATCGCGTAAGTGAAACTTTGTTAAATTGTCGTGTTGTTCGGGGATAACATGCAAAAACTGAAACGAAAATAATAACTTGATCAAGGAAGGAATCATATACAATATGCAAGTGAAGGAACGTTCTTGTATTTGTCTCATCATCATCATCATCAGCCTATCGCAGTCCACTGCTGGACATAGGCCTCTTCCAGTGCATGCCACTGATTGCGATCCTCGGCTACTCTCATCCAGCTACTGCCAGCCACCTTGCGCAGGTCATCACTCCACCGAGTTTGAGTGCGTCCTACACTACGTTTACCAAGACGCGGTCTCCACTCAAGAACACGTTTTCGCCAACGGTTGTCGGTTCTACGACTAATATGGCCAGCCCACTGCCACTTCAGCTTACTAATCCTATGAGCTATGTCGATAACTTTGGTTCTCTGTCGGATCACTTCATTTCTGATTTTATCCTTCAGAGAGACTCCGAGCATAGCCCTCTCCATTGCTCGCTGAGCGACTTTAAATTTGTGGACCAGCCCTACCGTGAGTGTCCACGTCTCGGCACCGTATGTTATGACGGGTAGAACGCACTGATTGAAGACTTTAGTCCTTAGGCTCTGTGGAATAGATCTGTAAAAAAATGTTTTCGTTAATATGTTACATTTGGATTGATGGAGCAGAACGACATTATTATTTTTGTACAAAATACAATGCTTCTTATCTACCACTTTTAACTAGAAATCGGTGAATAACAAACGCAGTGAATAGAACAGGCTGTCGTTTGCGGTCTATACGCTCGGTATGATTGGCTACCTACAAAGTCGTGGGTGTGTTTTAGTATGAGAAGCCAATTAATTATAATGTTGTGTTAATTCAGTTCATTGGATGAGAACTTGTAACTGCGTGCATTAGTGTACTTTTATGAAGAACGGTAGTGGAAAAATGTATTTCTAGGCTCGCATACATTTTGATCTACATGGCATATTTCCTTTCTTCCAATATCTTTGATTGTTATGAACAGGCATAAAGCTTACCACCAGGCAAACGACTTGCTCGAGGTCTGTTGCGCTGCCCGATACCGGAATCACACGACTGTCATGGAGTATATAGTCTTTCGATTTGACGTTTCACAGCCACGATCAATGGCTTTTTTAGTGGAAATTCTACCTGAACTTCCTCCGCCCCGGAGAGAAGGGTGAAAGGGCATGCCGGACTCCTACCGGCTAAAACCACTGCGGCGTTCATGTTCGGCACCTAATAGGGGCTTCTATGTCCTCGTATGATCACACTAGAGCCGCCCACTGCTGTCACACCTATAGGCACATCTCGGAGAGGGTGATTGTAAAGCGATCACACCTCCCAGCCAACAACTCACCTGCCAACCGTGCCGAGTATGGCAAAACCGCCCAATAAGCCCACAACACAAACCGGCAGTTGTGGTGACCTTGACCTTGGTGAGAGGTCTATGTTCAGCAGTGGACATTTTGTCGGCTGAAATGATGACAGATCTAATTGAGACTAGCTGGGACCCGCGGTTTCACCCACCGTTTAATATAAAATAAATTGGATTATTATAAACAATTTAGAGTAAGTACTTCGGCGTAGACATTTGACATAGAGTATATATATTGGATTTCATGGGTCTTAATTATTTTGCGTGGAGCCCTAATTACTTTTTAAAAATAAAAGTAGCCTAAGTTATTTCTTACAACATCAGCTATCTGCCAGTGAAAGTCCCGTAGAAATCGGCCCAGCCATTTCGGATATTAGCGGGAACAAACAGACAGACAGACAGACGAACAGACAGACAAAAAAATTACAATAGGTTTTTTCTTGTAGGTACCGTATGTACTTTCATATGCATTTAGTAAAAAGCTGTTATTTTTACATTACAAACAGACACTTCAATTTTATTTATTTGTGTAGATGTATAGATGTTGATTCTCCGTTATCTACCAATCCGTCTTGGAGAGCATATACTACACCCAAACTAGGAGAGGGGATGGCCTACCCTTCATGGGACCGTAACAGCCCAGAACCGCTACACTTAACTTAATACAACATAATCACTAACTAATGCATACTAAATGAAAAAATAACCACAAACTTCCATGTCACTTAGAAACAAATTACAGTAATTTAGTGTTCACCCCACCAAAAAGTTCTAACATTTTTTGCATCCTAAAATGATATGACCAATAATACCGTGCACAAAAACCTGTGATACATAAAAAAAAGAAAGCTTCAAAAGTATTTTAATAATCTTTGAATAATACGGAGTGAATTAAATAATTGATTAAAACCTGTTCCGATGTGGTGTGCTCATGTTATAGTCGAATTTGGCACACGGTTTTAAAGTAGTGATGTGTGTATATTATTTTAATTCTATCGACAAAAAAAAAACATAGTGAACAAAACGGTTTTGACGGATATTTCTACGTCTATATTTCAGACCATGATGGTAAATTTGTTAATGTATCTATCGGTAGTGCAAACGTTAAAATTAAAAATTAAATATCGATTTAAATTACAGACAGTTTTTTATTCACGCGGTTGGTATTTTCTTTGTTGCCAGCTTATCATTCTATTTTTAGGGTCCCTAACGTCCGAAGGGAAAAACGGTGGAACCCATATAGGATAGCTCGTGTCTGTCTGCCTGTCCGTCTGTCACAGCCAATTTGCATCAAATCTACTGGACCGATTAAGTTGAAATTTGGTACACATGGATTTCTGCGACCCTTGCCAATAAATAGTAAATTCATTTTGATTAAGATTACTTTCTTAGGGTGCAATATAGGAAATTAAAGCTTAAAGTTTTGCAAACTGTACCGTATAACATATGAAATGGATGGGCTTGTTGTAAGGGTCTCAAATATATTTATTTTACCATTTTAAAAGATACAGTTTTTAAAGTTATTTAATAAAATAGACGAAAATTTACCATTCCCCACACGTGTCTACGAAACTACAGAGCCTAAAATAAAAAATATAAAACAGATAATAGCTATTTACCTAAAAATAACAGGAAAACCTATAAGAAGTCTACGGTCTCAAAATGACATGGTAAATCTTGCAATGTTGTGTTACAAACCGCTGTGTAATAAACATTCGTTTCAGTCAAATAAAGTCCACTGTTGGACACAAGCCTGCCCCAAAGATCGCCACAACGACTGGCCTGGGTGTATTGTATGCTCATTGGGAGATTTTGCCATAATTACCACGCTTGGCAGGTTGGCAATCGCAGTTGAATTGTTAGTGCACTCGAAGGGCGCTGCTACCCTTCCTCCGGTTAATTCCATAGTCGCCTTTTCAACACCCACGGGATGAGATGAGTTGGTGCTATTCGTAGCCGGAACTACACGACAAACAACATTAATCGTAGCAAATTGGCCAGTAATCAGCCGGTTATCAATTAAAAGATGATTAATTCGATTACAGTAGAAGACCGCTCAGCCATAATTAAACTTGACAGTAACCAAAGCATATCCTTAACGCATTTTGCACGTGTCAGTAATAATTTAAGTATTACAAATGTAATTATAATTATTCATGTCTATTAATTATAAATAATTGGAATTACCATTCGGTAAACTTTATAAGCTGCCCTCGTTGTGTAGTTCTGTTCAATAGTTTAACTGTATACCATCATATCGGCCATTTATACGTCCACTGCTGAACAAAGGCCTCCCCCATAGATTTTCACAACTGTGTCATCATTTCGGGGGGTAATTGCCAATACTCACCGCGCTTGGAAGGCGGGTTGGTGAGCGCAGTATGGCTACCGTTTCACAGAAGGGACGCTGCTGTCTATCCCTCTGGTTTAGATTCCCTTAGTCACCTTTTACGACATCCACGGGAGGAGATGGGAGTGGTGCTATATTCTTAATCCGGACACCACATGGAACTGTATCAGCTATATACTAATTAATTATAATTTCACATTATAATTACGTTTCTCGTATTCAAGAGCATATATATGCAATTTTCAATAGGTATAATAAATAAGGATTTTTATCAATTTTTCATATATATTTTGCAACACCGGAGGAGCCACTCAGTGCCGAAGGTGACCGCTTCCGTGGTTTAGCCGGTAGGATACCCCTTCGCCCTTCCCCGGGGCGAAGGAAGTTCATAATAAATATTCAACGGGTGATAAATAAAAAAAATACGGGTTGCACTCCGGGAGTGCCGACAGAAGTGAAAACTTATTGCTTTTTATTTATCTAGACACGTCCGCGGTCTGCTATATATACATGCATATATGCACACACTATAGATGCGTCTCGTAACGGTGTCGCGAGTCCAGAGATATTATCTCATCTAAAAATATGCGTACCGCGCTAAAAAAAAGTTTTCACTTCAAAAATCAGTGTGGTGTCCGGATTAATATTATCGCATCACTCCATCTCCTCCCGTGGATGTCGTAAAACTACTACTACTAAGGGACTCTAAACCAGAGGGATGGGCAGCAGCGTTCCTTTTGTGGAACAACATCATTCTGCACTCACCTACCCACCTGCCAAGCGTGGTGAGTATTGACAAATCCCCCCCGAAATAATGACACCATTGTTGAATTCTATAGGGGAGGCCTTTGTTAAGCAGTGGACGTCTTTTGGCGGATATGATGATGAAATACAAAATTAGTTTAGGTAATAAGGAAGATACTGCTGTTTATCCCCTTCACAAAGGGCTTCATAAGAAAGCTCAAGGTCACTCAGCGAGCTATGGAGAGAGCTATGCTTGGTATTTCTCTACGAGATCGAATCAGAAATGAGGAGATCCGTAGAAGAACTAAAGTTGTCGACATAGCTGAAAGGATTAGTAAACTGAAGTGGCAATGGGCAGGGCACATTGCTCGTAGAACTGATGGCCGTTGGGGCACAAAGGTTCTCGAATGGAGACCGCGCACCGGAAAACGCAGCGCGGGATGACCTCCAACGAGGTGGACAGACGACCAGGATGTGAAGGTCGCTGGGAGTCGTTGGATGAGAGCGGCATGTGACCGCTCGTTGTGGAAATCTAAGGGGGAGGCCTTTGTTCAGCAGTGGACGTCCTGTGGCTGATGTGATGATGATGATCCCCTTCACATTACACGAGTCGATATCCACGGTAAATGTGGGGTCATTGCGGTGAACACGGTACACAATTTAAAATGTTGGCGGAGACATGCCAAGTCACCAACGCCCAGCCGAGTCACTCAACTGTGGCGCTACCATAAATATTGATATAAAACCAAGCGGGCACAGCAATTATCTTATAAAATAAGGCCATCGTGACACTTGGAGAACATAACAGTACATAATTAAGTAGTAATTAGTTCCTCGAAACCGTATCTTGGACTCAAGTTTTATCGTTTAATATTCGCAGTGGTATTTTTATTGGGATGTAAATAAATACATATAATCAAAGGAAGGACGATAATTTTTAACGGGTTTCTGTTTGTTATTTTTTTGTCGTGGACTTGTTGTGTATGTGGATTTGCGAATCAAAATAACATGTAGTTTTTTTTATAATATATAACGTTTGTGATGTATATCCCGTTAGATTCAAGTAATATTTCACTACTAAAAAGACTTACTGCAATTAGCACTTGTAAAATGTATTCTTCATTTTATTTTTAACCCCTGGTATCTATATATGGCACATATACCAGGCATGGCACACATTAAACTACACTCTAATAGAAAGAGCATATCAAGGCAAGAGAAACTCGCGAATTAAATATTTTAGGCAAAGGGATTTAAAAAAAGCATACTCGTACTGTGCCGGCTCAGAATACTACCACCCCTTCTCCTCCCGTGAGTGTCGTAAAAGTCAACTAAGGGATTAGCCGGAGGATGGGCAGCAGCGTCCTTCGAGTACATTATCAGCTCAACTGCGATCGCCTACCAGTCTGCCAAGCGTGGAGATTATGGCAACACCCCCAATGAGTCCACAACACACCCATATCGGTCGTTGTGGTGATCTTTGGGAGAGGCCTGTGTCCAGCAGTGGTCTTAATTTGGCCGAAATGATGATGATGATGATGATGATAATCGTATTGCACTTGACTGAGACATCAAGAATTATACTGAACTATTATAAAATCAAACGTCATTTAAAGACTCCGAATGAGCAATTAGATTGAGTCGTTCGCCGTAAACCACATATAAAAGACGTAGGGCATGGACGAGACTTGTTGAGAATCCCTTAGTCACATTTTACGACATCCACGGGAGGAGATGGGGTGGTGTTATATTCTTTATCCGGACACCAAACGGAATCAAGTCATTACCTATTAGGTAAAATTAAGAAAATTCAGATATTGCCTGTAAAACGTGAAAGCGATTATTCAAAAATATTATAATAGATAATTTTAATTCTTAAAAAATGTGTGTGTAGTATGGTGTGGTGACGAAAATCATTCAACAGAAGTGAATGTCTACCCTAAAAAGAAAAAGTGTGAAAACCACCATTTTGAATATTTTTGACACGGCTTTAATTTATTAACGTGAGATTAAGATCAGTATGCTATCTCGAAGGCTTGGTCCCAAAATATCAACCCACTCTTTACATACACCTACATAATGTACTTAATTAATTTAACATTTCAACATGTCGGTAAAAACTAAAGTGCATTGATTATAACATAATTAAATTTGTTCCGCTAGTAATAAAGGCGCTAGCGTTAGCTAGATCGATGGCACAAAAAAGAGACAGAAGGATCACTCTCATAATATTCACAGAAATAGGAAATAAGGAGAAGTGGTACGGGGGCGTAACCGCGCCACCGCGACTGGATCAATTTGGGCCATTCAAAAAATGGCCGTTTTGTAACATCAGTTGAGATTCGATCGCGTAAGTGAAACTTTGTTGAATTGTCGTGTTGTTCGGGGATAACATCCAAAAACCGAAGCGAAAATAATAACTTAATCAAGGAAGGAATCATATACAATATGCAAGTGAAGGAATTTTAAAATTAAAGATTAATGTTTTCTTTATTATGTTACATTTGGATTGATGGAGCAGCACGACATTATTATTTTTGTACAAAATGCAATGCTTCTTATCCACCACTTTTAAGTAACAATCGGTGAATAACAAAAACGCAGTGAATAGAACAGCGAATGGTACTCCCAATAAACTTACGCGTTGCGTGGTACGGCTGTCGTTTGCGGTCTGTACGCTCGGTATGATTGGCTACCTACAAAGTCGTGGGTGTGTTTTAGTATGAGAAGCCAATTATAATGTTGTGTTTATTCAGTTCATCGGATGAGACCTTGTAACTGTGTGCATTAGTGTGCTATTATGAAGAATGGTAGTGGGAAAATGGATTTCTAAGCTCGCATACATTTTGAACTACATTGCATATCTCCTGCATATTATCGGCTGCATACACAACAAGCTATCCCGGGTAACCAAACAGCAGTTGCGAAAAACACGCGTTTAAGCATTTCTTTTGTAGTACGTTCGGTCTGATAAGAATTCAGTAGCACAATGAAAAACAGAACTTTTGTAATCTCCGATCTTTGTCTGACTGACTATCTGTCTCACCTGAAATTTCCACCAAGCTTGAAGTTTTCAACTAGAAAGAAAGAAAGGATATTTATTCCCGCCCAAAATATGGCGTACAGTAAAAAGAAATACAAAACTATAAAATAGCATTATCAATTTAGCAGACAAACAAAATCACTGAAAATGAATACTTGGCAGTGCAGCGTTTATGCAAAATGAGGTTTCACACCGCTGAAGCTGGTCGCCATAAAAAGACCCAGTAAAAAAAAAAAAAATTGTAGTAGAAGTATTGTTTTATGCCGTTTTTGATATCAATAATCAAAAGGCGCGTCTATACACGAGTGAGAAAGGCTCCTATGGCACGATGTTTGGCCAGATTTCGTGACTCGTCTGTTCGCTTCGCCTCACCGCACGTCGCCTCAACTCGGCACTCCACACTCACCACTTCAACAATATATCAGCGGCAGTTTTGTAGAAATTTATATATGTTTAATGGAAGTTTGAATTTTTTTGTTCAATATATTTTTCAATATATTCATTTTTATAATAAAACACTTTTAAACGGATTCTATCGCGTATATTTTGATTTTTGATTTTCCTGACGTTTCGAATACTTTGCAGCATTCGTGGTCGCAGGATGACTGAATGCTGCAAAGTATTCGAAACGTCAGGAAAATCAAAAATCAAAATATACGCGATAGAATCGTTTAAAAGTGTTTTATTATAATGTGTAATAATCGCGAAAATCTAAGACATTACTATATTCTTTTTTTTTTTTTTTTCTTTTTTTTTTTAAACATTGCTCCACATTAGGATTTCTCCTGTGTCGTGGGTGCGTTTACAGACATAAATTCCACATACAATACACCCAGACCCGGAACAACTACCTGTAGATCATACTAATATTTGTTCCGTGCGGGAATCGAACCCGCGACCCGGAGCGCAGCAGCCGACTGCATCAACCACTGCACCAACCGTTTTTTTATATATATTTTTTAAATATATATCTATATATATTTAAAAATTAATACCGTGTACGTCGTAACAAATATCGAAACTTTTATCTGCCAGGCATGCCATGACGGTTCAATCTTTTCAATGATAAATGAATAACATGATTACACTTTTTACTGAATCTCTATTTGATCATCTGGGTAGGCAGCAAAAGTACCCAAAACTGTCTGCGAGAAAGCAAACAATAAAATACCTCTATTTTTCTTTCTCTCTTAAATGCTTAATTAGCTAAAAGTGTTTCAGCTCTTGTCGTAGAAACCTGAGTCTGTAGGTTCGTCAGTTTGATCATCATCATCATCATTTCAGCCGAAAGACGGCCACTGTTGAGCATAGATCTCCTTTAAATATCGCCACAATGACTAGTCCTGATACCTGCAAGCATCACCACATCTCGGTCCAATTAAAAAAATATACGGGCTACTGCCACAGATTTTTAGGCACGCCTGCACCACCACGCTTCTGATCCGCGTTCTGTGTAACGGCGGGCTGGTTACCTAAGTCGCAGACGCTTCGCAACAGGCGTAAATTGCTCCAACGCCGCTGTCAAACGTCAATTTGGTATTACCTATTTGCCGATAGCGACTAAACAGGCGAAGATCTCTGACGCGCCTCTGTCGGACAATCAATGAACCAAAAATGTTTATTCTTTTTAGTTCCACTGGTGGCTACTTTATCGCTACTGGCGCTGGTAACTATGCATCCTCCACAAGTAGCGACAGGCGGGCGAATGCCTTACGTAATGTCAACTTTTTCGACGGTTTGCTTGGCTGCGCGATAGCTGCTATCGCGTCTCCTATTGCTGTTTTTAGCTAATCAGCCCGCGGAGCCTTATGATAGCCCGATTGCCTGTAGTGACAATCAGGCGACGACAGGATGTCTCTGTAACATATAGTAGATATAAGTTTAGATTCGTTCGGCATCTATAAGTACTGGCCTTTATAATGGGATTATATGCACTGAAACTTCTTTGTATGGTTACTTGGCGGTTGATAATGGCGCTAATGTTATTCAACGTTAGATCAATGATCTATAGTATCGTGATCGATGACGCGTGCGCGAGCCGTCAATAACTGTTAATACGACACTTGTTTTGATTTTATCTATTTTTGTTATTATTGATCTAGAAAAAAGTGGCGTAATGAAATGTTTATATTTTTTTATTATTGATAGTCACAAATAACTCAATGATTATGCGTGGCTGTATATAAAACAATAAGTGCCAGCTGAGTGTTACTATACTAAGAAAAAATAATGCTTTGTATTCTAGTTTCTCTATCCATTAATATGATACAATATTATTACAATTCAATTTTGCGTTATGTTAGTGAAGTTGCAATTGCAAAAAATTGATTTAAAAATGTACTATTGTAATTCGCCGTGTTCTTATTTATTTAAGCTTTAATTTTATTTTAGTTTCACAGAATATAGAACGGAACTCGTTTCGCGACTTATCGTTATTTCAAGACATAAAACTTTATCTCTCTATTTCAAAACCACGTATATCCCAAATTTTACTAAACCAGTTTAAAATTCTCTAGTTTCTGCTATGATAAAATTACACTTTTTTTCTTAAAACATGTATTTAATAAA
The DNA here is from genome assembly GCA_947459985.1 of Diloba caeruleocephala. Lineage (NCBI taxonomy): Eukaryota > Metazoa > Arthropoda > Insecta > Lepidoptera > Noctuidae > Diloba > Diloba caeruleocephala. The sequence continues at coordinate 2,819,623 of OX381627.1, read as the reverse complement.
CGGCCATTTATGGACATGCAACCCCGTGTTTATAAATGGCCGTCAATTTTGACACACTCAATTTTTAACTGGATACATTATATTATTTTTCGGATATCGTAGATGGAACAATTGAAAACCGTACGACGTTGCCCACATATTTTATAGTTTATTTTTATTTTTGAGACATATTTTATGAATACGTAAAGATTCATTAGTCTAAACACCGTACGACGTTGCCTTATACTTGACATTGGCGAAATTGTGGAAGATGCTCTGCAGAAGCCATAATCTAAGAGAAGAAGAAGAAGATGGATACATTATTTGTCAATCAATCAATTCACATGGAACATTTGATTTTCTTTGCAAAATTTACATGGTACCAAAGTATTCTCTTTGTTAAAAAAAGTTAGATTTCCCGCTAAAAACAAGTGCTTACATACTCACACGTACAACTGCGTTACACTGAACTTGTTTTTTTTTTGCATGGCGTATTTACTTAGCGGTAAATCCGCAAGTACAGGCTGATTCTATTTTGTTACTTATTTAATTAAAAAAATAAATACGTATTAAATAAAAAGATAATGAGTAAAAATTCTTAGTTTCAAAATGGAATTACAGATCAACCATCTTATGTTTTGTAATAAAAAGAGTTGTATTTACCGTACTTTGTACCGTTCTTTGTTTATTTTATAAATAATTATCATACTTTTGCAGTTTGTCAAAGCAATAAAAAGTTGAAGTGATATATTTATACACGACTACTTAGAAAGTTAGCACATAATTATCTGAAATAAATTAATAATGGTTGGTTATAGACATGCACAATTTCTTACCTCCAATATTTGATACCACAGGTATCAAGTGACTTATTCAAATCTATTATTTTTAATATTATGACTGTTCCAACTAATGTAAATGACAACTGAAACAAATATTGTACGGTATTTATCGTACCAACATAAATTTTCGACGCTGGTCATGCATAATATTTCACACGTATAGAACGCAAGCGACTAACATGGTAAATAAAATGAAATAGTTATCTATGCACAATAGAATAAAAAAAAATACGGGTTGCACTCCGGGAGTGCCGACAGAAGTGAAAACTATTTTTTTTTATTTATCTAGACGCGTACGCGGTTTGCTATATGTACATGCACATATGCACACACTAAAGCTGCGTCTCGTAACGGTGTCGCGATTCCAGAGATTTTGTCTTATCTAAAAATATGCATACCGCGCTAATAGTTTTCACTTCAAAAATGTTATTTTTAACGTCAACAATTAGACAGCACCCATATGAGCCTACTCTTCACCGCTTCCTAGTGCTTAAGCTGGGGAGAAGAAACAGCGCAACTAACTCCTTAGTGACACATTAATTCGTCATATATATATTGTGTACATAAATTTAAATACCTGTACACAAAAATCTAAAATTTTAATAATAATGAAATGTAAATGTCAGCCCCAAATAACAATGTCACGATAACACGTCAAGACATGACAAAAATAAATGAAGTATGATCTATATTATCCACCTTTCTACTCTGCCCCAAAATTCTCCGAGAAGCAAAGAGATAAGAATTCTGTTCAGTTTCCGTCCAAAATTGGCGGTTTTTTAACATTAAAAAGATTTTAATAAGAAAGAAGGTTTTAAGTCCTTTCACGATCATAAATCAGTTTTTGTTTTTATAATTAACACGAGTCGTTTCCTCGATACATTTTCGATCTATTTGACTAATGCGTGTCAATATAGCGGGTGGTGCTTCCGTTTAATAAAAATGTGAAACAATAAATCTATTAACAAATTACTACGGTTTATTTTCTCATATCTTTATGATTTAATTAGAGCCAAAACAGTCCCATAATTAAAACTTGTTTTTTTAATATCCCGCAGGCAGTTAAACACCGGACGTTTCTTATTAATTAGTAGATAAATAACATTAAACAGTGTGAAATTAGTCCGGTTTTAAGATGAAGTAGTTTATTGGCTGCATTTCTTTGATAGCAAGGTGTTTTCACTTGGATGCAGATTTCATGTATACCGTCGCTTACGGTTTTTACTAATAGACTACATGAAAAATAAGTAGTTTACGTTATTTTATATCTTTGGCTCAAAATCTACTGTACTTTCACCTAACTATAACTTCATTGATTAAATGCAAGCTTGATTTTTATTTTTTATTAATTAAATTCTGATTATATTTACCTGGCAAATTACCAAAATATACCACAGAAACCATTGCGGGTTTAGCAGTGGTTTATCAGACACAGCATCTTGGTGCACAATATACAGAAATATGCCTAATTAATTATTACAGTCCAGGAAATGTTTACTTAATACTTTTTTACAGTTCTTAGTATTTATTGATTTCGATATTTCGATAGGTAGACCACTCAGTATTGATGGTAATATGTATTCCCACGACCGTGCCCCGTAAGCATTGTTATAATTAGGTATAGCTATTGGCTGCGTGTGGTGTCCGGATTATCCGTGTGGTGTCCGGATTAAGAATATAGCACCACTCCATCTCCTCCCGTGGAGGTCATACAAGGAAACTAAGGGACTCTAAACCAGAGGGATGGAGAGCAGCATCCTTTCTGTGGAACAGTAGCCATTCTGCGCTCAACCACCCGCCTTCGAAGCGTGGTGAGTACTGGCAAATTCCCCCCAATATGTGGCAGTTGTGGAAATCTATGGGGGAGGCCTGTGTTCAGTAATGGACGTTGTATGGCCGATATGATGATGATGATGATGACAAACAATGCAAAGATAAAAACAAAAGTAATAATAATAGTCCTATGTGCAAAGATTTTATTCCTAGCTTTGACACAAAAGGCAAAGCCTTAATTTTTTACTTAAGGTGTTTTGAATATCGTATAAGTAATGTATTACGGACTACCTGATATCTTTTCACACCCAAAGGTTGTCTCTAAAAACGACTATTAGCGTTAATACATCTATTTGATTGAATAATTGCACTTACTTATTTTTAGTTCTTTGGGGGGGCAGCTGGCTCTCGTTCGGAGATTCTTAGCTGCCCCAGCGTTACCATGGCCGTTACTATAATCAGGAATAGTAGAGCCACCAAGTACTGGGGGCCAGTTTTTTGTTTGTGTTGACCTTTTTAGTGGGATTTGCCAGTACCCACCACACTTGGCAGGCCGGTTGGTGAGCACAGAATGGCTACTGTTCAACAGAGGGGACGCTGCTGCCCACCCCCCTGGTTTAGAATCCCTTAGTCGCCTTTACGACTTCCATGGGAGGAGATGGAGTTGTGCTATATTCTTAATCCGGACACCACACGAAGAAATAGTGTACCATTTTTTATTCTCTATTATTTATTACAGTTACCGTAATAATTATGATAACAATCTGATTTTCTGACATCAACTCTATTTTGGCCAGAATCGATAATCATTAATATGGTTATTACTTCATATTTACATTTAGTAACAGTAAACTATCCGTTATGTTACAGTATCTTGGTATCTGTTATTTAATTAAAGATAAAGTAAAAACTTATCAGATCGAGGTCCTTATTTAAAGTGATATCCGTTAGCAATAAAATACAGAAAAAAGAAAAAAAAAGGATTATGTAAATGAAGAAACACACTGGTTTTATATATTTGAAATAAAATATGTCTTTGCAAATACAACGTTATTTATGAAAAATAAATAAAAAAATATTGGTTTTTGCATCTTGTAATATTTTCACAACAGACAAACGAAGTTTTATCAATAAAATAAGGCTGTCAACAACTCATGAACAAACATTTTAAATTAATTTTATTTCCATCTTCGATTAAAAACCACCAGCCTGTATTTAAACTCCGAACGCACATCACATCGCGACCGCCAACCCACATAACACGTGTTTGTAACCGAATCTATCCGACATGTGAAAGCATACAGTAATTATATTTATCGGTACTTTAATAAAGGGCCACTTGCGCTGGTGTGAGAGTAAAAGGGAATTTTGTAATGGTAGTGTGAACATGTTACATACATACCTGTTAGCCGTTCCGCGATGCTAGGCGTAAATTAAATTTATACTCATATCTTCTGTTCATCATTCCGGCCGAATGAAGTCCACTGTTGGAAACAGGCCTCCCCCAAAGATCACCACAACAACCGATATGGATGTGTTGTGGGTTCATTGGGGGGTTTTGCCATAATCACTACGCTTGGCAGACGGGTTGGCGATTGCAGTTGAGTTGTTAATGTACTCTAAGGACGCTGCTGCCCATCCGGCTAAGGGAGTCGCCTTTTACGACACCCATGGGAGGAGATGGGGTGGTGGTATTCTAAGCCGGCACCACACATATCTTCTGTTCCCTGCAATATATCGAAATGGAACATACTAGAAAATTTTAGTATAAATTATTGTTTGAATCCCTGCTCAACGGCTTTCAATTTTCGTTTCGGAGCCTATTCGAGCCAAATTTTTAGATAATTCAAATTCGAAAATCGGTTATTTATAATTAGGCATCGTGTAAATAGCAATTTTGACATTTATTTAGAGACCATAGATACACACTCCAATTTTACTATTTTGGTATAGATATAAGAAACAAGTGGTAGTAGAGTAACCCGCCATAACTGCTATGTGTAGGTGTACCTTAATATTTTATATAGGTATTAGAACCTTCGTATAAGTATAGATTATCCCAGTGAAATAATCATAAAAATCAGTCACTTAGTTCTAGAAAATTCCGCGCGCAAACAAACATACCGGAAACCAAAACAGAGCACTGCCCTTATTTGTTTAATCGAATAAAGATGGCATACTTTTCAAAAATCATTGGCATACGCTGTTTACACAGACATGAATATAGTGTTGCGGTTATGTTTTTTCGAAAGCGGTTCGCAAGAGACTAATCCTTTGGGGTAATTATACTAAGTACATCCGTTACACCGCGCTGCCACCACGCATTTTTTTTAAAATCTTATTTTATTTTAGGGAATTTTATCCAGTAAGGACATGTCAACCCCATCGTACCTTTTTACAAAATAATCCACAGCTTAAAAATAAAAATCTTAATTATAGTTACTAACTTTAATGAAACGAATCACTGCTGAACGACTGTTACCAAAAGACAAAGTTTTTAGCTGCCTCCGATTTTGGCCTTGATAAAACACTTTGAATCAGTCCTGCATCCAGCCTATTTAGCTTAAATCCAGCAGTTAGTCGCGTTCATCTTTATTTCGGACACATTCCATCAGCAAATGCTGTAATCTTCAATTTTATTGCAAATAACACAGTTGGGTGAATTTGTTTTTTCATTAAGTATGCAAACTTTGCTGATGGATAGTGTCCTGACCTAAGTCTAAGGGCTAGTTTAACATAATTTCTGTTTAAATTAGTGTCATCAAACCATGGTACACGAGAAAGCTCACCTTGTATGGTCTTATACCATAGATTTACTTACAAATTACTTTTTCCAGCCGTCAAAACATACCGTTTTAAATCTATGTACTAATTCCCAATGATCCGGTAAGTACTCGTAGTTCATTATTTTACCAGCTACTGCTGCTAATTTAGCTATACGATCCGCTTCCTCGTTCCCCTTCAGACCGCCACTAATCTATAGTTACCAGCACAGTTCTTGAGCGTTGAACTTGGCTCCTTCACTACTCAGATGTGACTTTTTAGTTCTGTCTGGAGATATGCAACTGCGCATACCGATTCCCGATCTTCCACGGAGCGCTCACGTAGTGACCCGTGTTATATGTAGTTGCCTTAAAGATCCGTGCCAGCCCACGATGTATGTAGCAGTCTTAAATCTTGTAGGCACCGTTTGATCTACGTATCACCGCTCATGTACAGTTGTGATCTTTAGACCCGACACGTTAACCCATGAGTGAGAAGCGCCGAAGCACTTAACGCGGATTTTTTGTTTAAGTTCAGCAGAAAAATCACCTGTATGTCTGTGTGTATAGAGAACATAATACGTCTTCTCTTAAGGATTGTAGATCAAGCAGGTACTTAAATAAGACTAAAAGACTTTATGGTGCGAGTACCTTTTTATTGTCGTGGGGAAATCCTCATGGACTACCTACACCCTGGGTTGGGCCGAGGGGGACACTTACTGGCTAATACCCCACGATATTCCTTCTGCTTACTCATAGGTACTTAGCTGGGGTTGCGGTGTCTGTCCGTTAGGCAATAAACTGCGAGCGGGATCGGGAGAGGGCCGATCCCGCTCGAAGAAGGAGGAGACGGCGCCGGGATAACAACCGCCCTGGCCCCTCATTCCCATATGCCTGAAACCCCCTGCCGTAGCTATAAAGTCATCACTGGTAACACACACTGGTTACAGACTTTCGTCTTGAGGCATTGCGGTATTGTTAACGAAAAAACGAAGTTTCCCAAAAATGAAGAAGTAATTAGATGAAAAACCGGGTACAAAACGAATTAATCAAAAATCGCTGATACCCTGATAATAAGTGGCTGTATGACTTCGTTGTCATTTTGATGTTTTTATTTTGCTCACTGCTCAAAGCAGCACATGGTGTTTAGGTAGGCTTATTTAGAATAATATGGTTTTTTTATTGGATTCTTGCATATATTTCGAGGGAAATGTAGATGCTTAACTGGACAGTTGGCGAAGTGTAAAGAGCCGCCAGCAGCCAGTCTTTAAAACTATATACTAAGTAACTGCGCCTGAGGGCATCCCCCTTTTTTATATTGCCCCGGGGAAGGGCGAAGGGTTACTCCTACCGGCTAAACCACTGGAGCGGTCATCTTCGTGAATGTAAAGTGGTCACCCCCCCGGAGGGATTGTAATGGATCCCCCAAAGCATCCCACGGCAGCGCGTGACCACATGCGTGCTACCGTCTTCTCTTGGGTCGCTCGGTGTGGGCACACAGATTCCCCAATCTACGCACCCGTTTCAGGCGTACAGGAATTAGGCGCCAGGGCGGTTGTTACCCCGGCGCCGTCTCCTCATTCTTCGAGCGGGATCAGCCCTCTCCCGATCCAGCTCTGCGGTCTCCTTCTGGAGCATGACACTCTCACAGAAGGAGACCACTGCATTCCAGTTTTTGTGCTCCGCCAACATAGCATAGCACACTACTGCTGGGCTGGCAGAGAGAGATCTTGCCCGATCCGATCGACCAGGATCCGTCGCTCGGCCACAACTACTTACACACACTATATAGTCGTATATATTTAATCTGTGCAAGAAACGCAGAATACCAATCGCTTAGGCTCTACACCAATCGTGCCTCGATTATATTTATACTAATGAAAAATGCACGGATTTAAAAAAAAGTGTCATTAGCAAATTAAACCAAACGGGCACTCCATTAAATTACTGTACCGATCCCCGAATGAAAAGTATTTGAATATGCAAACGAGATACAGTTTCATCACATTAAGTAACCGAGTCCCGTTACCGACGCACGACTTTTTGCGCCGATCTTGTCTGCATAGCTATGCGACTTTTTGTCGCTACGTGAATGCCAGATTATTGTATACATGATTTAGATATTATGTTGTATGATTAAGCGTGCATTGAGTGTTTACTTTTTAAGTGTACGTCATAACTGTCGTGGTTTATGATATTAATCATATTATGATATTGCAGGGCTATCCAAACCATGGCCCGCAGTTCACTTCTTTGTGGCTCGGACGTGCTTTTAGTTATTTTATAAATTTAAAATCGCGGTGCAATAAGTACAAATCTCAAATTCACAACATATTTGGACTACAATAAAAATGGGTTTGATAATGGGCAATATTTGTCAGTGATAGTGTTTTTTCTAGAATGAATTTTATAAAATCTAAATATTATATTATAATATATTATATTATAATATATTATATTATAATATATTATATTATAATATGTAATTCTCTGTCCGATAGTCATCTTTTCACAAACTGCGTTCGGCAGTGGTACTTATATCGACTTAATTCTTAAACAGACAAAATAAATTATTAAAGGTGGTCAATTATATACCTATTTATTTTATATCTATCTTATGGTGCAATGTTTTTAAAATTATTTTTCTAAAAACTATGCAATATGTACAATGTACAAATACGAAATATAAAAACTGTTAAATAAAACTTATTTAAAAGTAAACTTCTTTTTTGTTGGATTCAGTGCAATTCCACATGAAATTCCCCCGCCCCGGGGAAGGACATAGAGGCATGCCGGACTACTAAAGGCTAAAACCACTGCGGCGGTCATCTTTGGCGCCTAGTTGGGGCTTCAGGTCCTCGTATGATCACACTAGAGCCATATATAAAAGATACATAGGATTTTCAGAATTTTCATCTGCATCACTGCCATCTGGTAAAGTACCCAGGCAGCTGGCAGCATTGCCACGTTGAATGACATATTAATAATATACCATGTGTTTTTCATTATTTCTTTATGATACAATTTAGTTTTCACCGTCCTCTAGGCCATGTCGTAACTCTCATTGGCTCCTAATCGTCTTTAGTCTGGATATCCTGCCCTATTACCCTAGTGGTATCGTATTGTGTCACATCGCTTAGGTTTATGAGGCTAATATAAATCGTAAACCTAAGCCGTGAACACCGAGCAACACTACCAAACCCGATGTTTTTTACGATGCCCACAGAGAAGGGTGTTCTAGTACTTTGTAGGTCTATATGGGGCACTAAAATAGTGAAAAATATTTTAAGAGGACAATCAAAAGATTGAAAATATCGCGTTTGTTAAAAAAGTTATATATTTTTGCAATAATGAATAAGTGAAGTTGATGTTTGAGCACTTAAAACATATTTTATCACAACTTTTATATGTGCCCAGATAGCAACTTTATTTACAAATATTATTATTATTTTCCAAATAATGCCGGTTTGTTTTTTATATAGGTACACTTTTGATCAACCTCAACAACATAAAAATTACGCATCGTATTGAGAACCTCCTTTTTGAAATCGGTTAAGAAAGGCTATTCGAGCGTGCATCCATTCAATGTATTTTATAGCATTCAGTGGTTCCATCGTAGATCTCATCCATCGCTTTCCATAGGCGAGATCGATGTCAAGAGCGGACCTATTCATGAATAAAAACGAATTTAAACTTTGAAAGGCTCAAATTATGCCGTACCGAATATGACGAGCCGAATATGTATGTAGCAAGCCTTAGTGGATTAGGTCAATTAGGCGATCTATTCATACATATTAACCATAAATTATTGAATTTTAATCAGCGTATTATAATTTGAATTTAATATAATTAGTTAATTAATTATTATTAATTAAACTTGCCGTGTGGTGTCGGCTACGAATAGCACCAACCCTTCTCATCCCGTGGGTGTCGTAAAACCCGACTAAGGGATTAGACGGAGGATGGGCAGCAGCGTCTTTCGAATACATTAACAACTCAACTGCGATCGCCAACCCGCCTGCCAAGAGTGGCGATTATGGCAAAACCCCCCAATGAGCACACAACACATCGATATCAGTCGTTGTGGTTATCTTTGAGGGAGGCCTGTGTCCAGCAGTGGACTTAATTAGGCCCAAATAAAAAAACCTAATTTGAATGAAGAGATCATCTGACGGTAAACTTGTCCAAATGACTATTGCAATGTATGGTTATGTTAAGCATCACCGTTATCGCTAAGCTTGTAAGCCTTGCAGGAAGATTGATGTTGGAATACGTTGTTAAAAGCACATAGGAGAAAAAATGTTAGCATAAGCCGCTGCTTATCATGTTAACATTTAGATATCTTCCACAACTGCCAAAAGAAGAGGGGATGGCCTCTTTGCAGGCCCATATACACCCAATATACTTGATGTACTTATTATATTATACACCTTTTATTGCACTTAACGATCCAAATCCTGATTTCTAGCCAGGAATGACGCAGCTTTATTATAAAACTACCAGGATCACACAGGATTGAGGAGGTTGCGAAAAGTAAGACAAAAATATGCAGTATTTTCTTTCTGAAGCACTAAGATACAACAAATATATCATTTAAATGTATCATGAGCTGTAGTTAATTCTGATCATATAACGGCCGAAATCAATAATCAATCTAATCGAAAAATCTTTGGATTTCGGATTACGGATATGTCTGTTTTTTGTGTTAAATGTGATCGTAACACAACAACTGACGGATTTCAAAATCTTAAATCTGTTATGGCTGTATTGTTATGGCTGGTGAATCTCTGATACCGTGTTGATGCATCGGGAGAAATCTACCAGGATCAAATAGGATTAAGGAGGTCGTGAAAATTTAAACAATACACGTGTTTTTACTGCATACATTTCGAAGCTTTTAGCATAATGATTTAAAATTTAAATAGCTCACTAGCTAAGGAAAACGAAACGTTAGAAAAGATGCCGTCGGTACTAATTCTGATCGTGGTATTGAAGTTGTTGGTGCAATGTTGATTGATCGAAAGAAAACTACCAGGATTATCTATGAATAAGGAGGCCACACAAAAGTAAAAAAAAAGCTGCCCTAGTTTCGAAGCGTTAAGCCTAAGGATATAATAGAATTTAAATGAACCACAAGAAGAGATCCCGGCGATGAGTTATTCTGGTCATGTAGTTGCAATTGTTGCTACGAGTACATAGAAAGCAAGCTGCAGTATTACAGATACGTAAAGATTCTCGTAATCTTACTATAATTCGTCTGTCTGTGTATATGTCACTGAACTACTGCTAAACAGGACCGGACAGGCTGGGCCGATTTTGATGGGTTTTTTTTGTATATGTTTGAGTGGGTCACTAGATGGTTTAGATTCACAATTGGACCCGGTACGTGGCGCTGCATTTACCTGCCTGTGCGAAGCTGGGGCGGGTAGCTAGTAATTATATAAAATACACAAAAAATAACACCAAAATCGGTCCAGCCGTTTAGGAGGAGTTCAGTGACATAGAAGTATATAATAATTATATATACAGAATGTTTAAGGATCACACTGAACAAACAGTTATTCGTTAGTTGTAATATCGATAATATATAATCGTTTATTAAAATATCGATTATAATTGTTAATTGAAATATCGATAATAATAATTGTTTATTAAAATATCGATAGTAATAATTGTTTATTTTATTAGAAATAACGAATACAGACGGATGTCTGTACAACAATTTTTATATTAAGCATTTTCCTATTCGTTATTCTAATTAAAAAAGTATGTTTTATTATTAATTATTTTGTTGCTACCATACCATTCAAAATGAGAATTGCTGAATAGTTATTGCTAATACAATCTTTTCAAGTCTTTCATCTTTTCCTTTCTTTTATTGTTTTAAAAGCATTGCAGCACACTGGGATTTCTCTTGTGTCGTGGGTGCGTTTACAGACACAAATTTCTGCAAATCGTACAAATATTTGTTCCGTGCGGGAATTGAACCCACAACCCGGGGCGCAGCAGTCGACTGTATCAGCCACTGCACCAACCGTACCGTCTGAGATGGTAGGTATCTGAAAAATCTCGCTGATTCTTGAAGAGAGTGATTCACTCCCATTCATCATTCAAAATGTACAGTGCAGAAATATTAGTAAACCATACACAGAAGTAACAGGACTTCATAACTTGCAGGCGTACTTTATTATTAATAACCGTCTAATACCAACATAATAAATCACTTAAAACTCCCATCGATCAACAGCAGGTAAACATGGATCATTCATTTTCTCCCTATTTATGTCAGTTAATAGATAAATTATACAGGTAATATTTCTAATGTGTATGCTGTCCTGGTAGTCTTCCACGATTCGTTTGAGTCATCTGAGTAACATTGAGAGTGGGTAATTAGGAAGACTATAATTATCTTTCATCATCATTTACTCTTTTCTTTGGTTAATTATTGTGCAATCAATCATGCTTCAACATCATCATCATATCAGCCATAGGACGTCCTCTGCTAAACAGAGACCTCTGCCATAGATATCTATATATAATCGTGAAGAAAACGCTTTGTACCCCTTTTCAAGCACATTGCGCGCACGTAGGAATGTGAGGTTTGGCATAGTTAAAGTTCGAAGTGGAGAAGTGCAGAAAGTTAAAATGTATGTGCAATATGTGGTACCTATTTCTGTTGGAGGGTAGGCCTCGCAGGATATCTAGTTCAGCGTGTGCCAGGTAGGCACCTGCCGCTAGGTCTAAATGGACTAGTAACTCTTGGAACCGAAACAGCAGTGTTTTTTTTTTTTATAAACTTGGCCCTTCACTAGAATTTCTCCTGTGTCGTGGGTGCGTTTACAGACATGAATTCCACATACAATACATCCACACCCGGAACAACTACCTGCAGATCATACAAATATTAGTTCCGTGCGGGAATCGAACCCACGACCCGGAGCGCAGCAGTCGACTGTATCAGCCACTGCACAAACCATGCCGTCAAAGTTGTAACAATATGTATCAAAAACCCGAATTCCATACGCGAAGGTGGTATTTAGTACCGGCAAGTGATCGTATTTATGAAATAAAGACTATATAGAAAATAAACAAGCTTAAACATGTGATTTACCACGACTTTACCGAACACGTCACGCGATCGTCCTTGTACTGCGCCGATGCAAACGTGTTCAAACAAGCTGATTGAACTTAGGCCATTTTATACGCAATAAGTACATTTTCACTACTTGTTGTAAAAAGTATAACTTTGGAAATTATCAAAATTTGTTATTATTGTCATTTTATATAGTATCGTTATCAAAATACATTTATATATAAATATATGTATCTATATACACAGAAAGACTGGTGTAAATGAGTGACATATTTAAGGGCATGATAGTTTATGATATTAAATATCTACTCCGGCGAGATTTTATTTTAAATACAGAATAATCAGTAATAAATCATAAAAATAAAAGTTTGTGTAAATATAGGAAATAAATTCCCAAAGCGTGGTCATCCTTGCGTGAGCGCACCCAACTGGCGTCGCATCGCCCGCCCGGGCTATTACTTCGTTTTCACTTAGCGTTCTTTCAGACCTTTTTCTTTTTGCACGGCTCCTAAATATTGCAGCGTAATGTTATATAGCCTATAACCTTCCCTAAGAATTGGGTTATCAAATGCAAAATATTTTATTAAAATCTGACTTGAAGTTCTAGATATTAGCGCGTTCATAAAAACAAACTCTTGCTGCTTCTTGTTTGCTGGAAGAAAACTCTATATAGAGTTAAGCTCGCCTTTGTACATCATGTTTTATTTTATTTAACAATAATTCTGTTTTATGTTGTACAATAAAGAATAAGAATAAGAATAAACTCTTCAGCTTATTATATTATAGTATAGATTTACACATATTGTATTGAACATACCTAGAGATTAATTCCGAACACTTCGAAAGCGTTAGCGGTGTTTATGAAGGCAATTTTAAATAATAAAAGTTGCTTTTAAACGCCGCCTCTATTTACAACTTTAAGTAAAATTTATATTCGTAGTAAAATAACGTTATAGAATCAAACTTTAAGCTTCTTTCTGTACTAATTTGGATAATTAAAGCACCCGACTTTTATGTACCCTACAGTTTGTGAAATAGGATTCAAAATGCAATATGTAATTTATTGTTATTGGTATCAAGGTACTCGTAAAAATTAGATATTTGCGTGGTAAAACATAATATTTTATATTAAGTATTAAGATTGTCTTGTCATAAATGATAGTTTATGGTAGTATAAATATTGAAAATTATTTAAAGCCCTCGTTTTTTTTCCCGCCTTTTTTATTCTACTTCGAATAGGATTCAATTTATCTATCTACAAAGAACGCGTATTGGCGTTGATGCGTACGATGAATATATACCATGATTTTTTTAATCTGACCCAAATTTGTTTGTGGCAACTAAACAAGTAGGTGCGTATGTATGGTACCTGATTGCAGAGGGAGTTTACTGAATATATTGTCTATTGTTGAATTCTGTCTTGTACAAGTAATTTGATTTCAAGAACAAACTTAACGTTGTAGTTCAAAAACATGTTCTCCGATACATTCCAACGGCAAATGTAAGTTTGTACGCACAATATTGAAAGATGTTAGAAGACATGTTATTTGAAGTGCATAAACTATTTTCTGAACTTTTTTCAAAATGTTGGCTGCAGTTGTTTCTTAGTTAAAGGGATAGATAAGAATGCTCATTTTTCATCTATGTTGTCAATAACTTAGAAACTATTTATTTTAAAATTATAAAGAAAATATATTTGAGACCCTACAACAAGCCATTCTATTTGATATATTACAATAAATATACACAATGCAGTTTATAAATTAAAAAAAAAATCTTATTGTCCCCATAAGTGAGTCTTATTTGTTTATTACGTTACAAGTCCGTATTTGGGTCGCAAATCATCATGGATGCATATTTCAACTTAATCGGTCCGGATAGATTCTGAGCAAATTGGTCGTGACAGACTGACGGAGAGACAGACAGACACACGAGTGATCCTATAAGGGTTCCGATGTTACGGAACCCTAATGATAATTAATTAATTAAATAATTTCTTACCTGTCATTACAATTTATAGACACAGGTCATATAGTTTTAGTCTAGACCCAGTTGTGTCTAAGTTGAGTGATGTACTAGGACAGCAGCGGGCTGAGAGAGTATATATTTAATTATATTTTTTATAGTCTGATTTGTGACGTTCTCTGTTCTATTGATTTGCGGAAGGTCCAACAGTATTTTATAGTACAATTTTTTTCCATTTGCCTCAACAGTGTGATAAATTATTTAATTGCGGGTACGAGCTTAAAGCTTCGTTGATATTCCGGCCTCAAGCCACCACTATGCATACTAATTTTGACATAACGATAACCAAGCTATTAGTATTCTGTGGGAATAAAGCGTTTAGTTTTTTGCTTCGTTATCAGCTTCTATTTATCGTTCGCGCGTCTTACTTAGATGTGTAATAGGTCAGTTACAACCAAGAATATACTAGTCTCTGCCGAGAGAAGAACACCAACTGCAAATAATATAACAAAAATAAAATGTTATCGAAAAGCTGTGAGAAAAACCATCGTTACACACATGATAATCATCGTGCCAATCATCATCATCATCGTCATCATCTCAGCCGAAAGTCCACTGTTGAACATAGGCCACCACTACCGGTAGACGGTGGCAATAAATATTCAAAAATTGAAAACGGCACGGTTGGTGCAGTGGCTGATACAGTCGGCTGCTGCGCTCTGGGTCGCGGGTTTGATTCCTGCACGGCACAAATATTTGTATGATCTGCAGTTGTTCTGGGTCTGGGTGTATTGTGTGTGGAATTTGTGTCTGTAAACGCACCCACGACACAGGAGAAATCCTAGAGACGGGCAAGGTTTTTGCTTATTGTACTAGTCCTATGTGGTCTCTTTTCACTGGTAACCCATGGTTAATTTTACATCTGTAAAATCATATTATCGTATATTTAGCGCATATCTGAATGTTAATGTATTAAAGGTTTGACGGCACGGTTGGTGCAGTGGCTGATACAGTCGGCTGCTGCGCTCCGGGTCGTGGGTTCGATTCCCGCACGGAACAAATATTTGTATGATCTGCAGGTAGTTGTTCCGGGTCTGGGTGTATTGTATGTGGAATTCATGTCTATAAACGCACCCACGACACAGGAGAACTCCTAGTGTGGGGCAACGTTTTTTAAAAAACAGAATAAAAGGTCGATTGATATCTACAGGTACGAACCTTCACAGACATTGTCGTCTCATACATTTTCGCCACGTACGGCGTCTGTAGATATGAGTGTAGATCAAGATATCAAGACAAAGCAAACTTCAGAAAAGTGTACCTACTTTTCATAGTGATAAAAGCTGGTATTGGCAGCCGGCGTTGTAGCATAATAAAAATAAACAGGATTTATATACTTGCAGTACATAGTTACCTGCTTATCATTCTGTGCAAGTGTAAACATTCTGCAGAATAAATAAATTCTGTATTGTATGATGTTGTAGGCGAAGGGCCAACAACCTGTCAATGGAGCAATGTGAGCTATGCCTACAGTATTAAGCTGCAAGCCGGGTGTGATTCACAGGACCTTCACGCCTGTAACCGTAAAGAGGACTGCAGCGGTGTAGGTTATTTAGTGCGTTGCGTGCTCATACCGAGCGACCTCCGGGATGACGCATGCTTGTATGTGGTCACGGTGTTGTCGTGTGCGCAGCACAGCGCATAGCGAGGTTTCTGGAGAATCCTTTACAATCCCCCCGAGAAGTGCGTGGGGGTGACCTCTTTACAGTCGCCTTCCCTCTGCTAGAGAGGGTGACCGCTTTACAGTCATCCCCTCCGAGATGTGCTGAGATGGAGATTATTCGAGTTCCTGGAGCCTCCCTATGGTGCCGAAGATGACCTCTTCAGTGGTTGCAGCCGGTAGGAGTTCGGCATACCCCTCCGCCCTTTCCCGGGGTGGAGCAAGTACATGATGTATATCCACGGGATCAAAATAAGAAGGTTATTTGGCTACTATTTTGTTCGTGTGGTGCCCCGATTAAGGACATAGCACCACTCCATCTCCTCCCGTGGATGTCGTAAAAGGTGACTCAGGTGCTCTAAACTAGATGGTCATGGTGATGGTATGGATGGTCAGCCATGTCTGTTCTGTTGAATAGCAGCCATTTTGCGCTCACCAAGCGGCCCTGCTCAGCTTAATGAGTACTGGCAAATTCCCCCCAAAATGACACAATTGTGGAAATCTATAGGGGGTCGCCCCAATGAGAACACAACTTACCCATATCGGTCGTTGGGGTGATCTTTGGGGAGGCCTGATTCGGCCGAAATGATGGTAGGGGACGCGCTTTTTCAACGGTGGAAGTCCTATGGCCTATAACAGTTGCTACGGGACGTCAGAAGCCTGAATGGCTGACGGCCGATCTAACATAAGGATGTGACGAAGTCATCCTTCATCTTCATCTCAATCAACCTCTTTCATGACTTAATACCTTTTATCTCCATTCATTATTTATTCAAATCAATATTCGAATTTATGTGACGTAGAGTCGCTCTTCATATTCGGATAATCATTATTACACATTGGATCCTGAACGCTAGTGCTTCAACACACAGCTGTCGCTCTGACAAATAGTTTCCTGCAATATTACAATTACTTATTTTTAACTAGCTTAAATATTGTGATAATAAGCTATATTTTAAAATTTATATAATCATCAGCATGAAGTGTTGAAGTTGTAAATATCAATATACCCTTATAACAATATATATGTTACGTTTCATTGATCTCGTTAACTGAACTCCGTTACTTGCTGCCGTGGAGAGAGCCTCCTAGTTGAGCTAACCGGGAAGGAAACACTGAGGGAGGCACTCCGCGACACTGGCGCTCAATTTGAAGAACACCCACCAACCCAATTCGTCAGCTGCCTAATCATCTACCTAATATAAGAAGAAAGTTATCATCATCATCAACCACCTTCAGGGAGGCACTCCGCGACAAGGATACCGGAATAATCCAATAATTGGATCAGTAGAATCACTGAGCAATAGTTACAAAAAAAAACAATTTTTCGATTGTTTTGTCAATTCCATTTTAAACGAATAACAATCGGTTTTTATTCGATTCTTAGGTCTGTTGTAATACACTGTTACAATATTTTATTTGACGCCATGTTGACAGACGACATTTTTTAGGCGTCCCATTGAAGACTTGCGTGAAATTGTATTCGGTATTCGATCGTTCATTTTTATTCAATTGTTATGCGGCGGCGACAAATAACGACCGAATAGAAGAAAGAAAGAAAGAAAAAATGTTTATCATAATGCATTTAATCAATAATCTTTAGATTTGATTTTGGAACAGTTAAGATCACATTTAGCACAAAAACAGACAAACCCTTAATCCCAAACTATTTTGGATTAGATTGCTTCGTTTTAGCCAAATAAAGTCCACTGCTGGACACAGGCCTCCCCCAATGATCGCCACAATGACCGGTTTGGGTGTGTTGTGTGTTCATTGGGGGATTTTGCCATAATCGCTACGCATGGCAGGTGGGTTGGCGATCGCAGTTGAGTTGTTAATGTATTCAAAGGACGCTGCTGCCCTTCTTCCGGTTAATCCCATAGTCGTCTTTTACGACACCCAAGGCATGAGATGGGTTAGTGCTATTCGTAGCCGGCACCACACGGCGTTAGATATGCATAGATTGCTTATTATATCGATTATTGAATAAACGACTGCGCAGCCGTCGATTTATTCTATTGTTTTAGGCGGTTGCTTTGCGTAAGATAATGTTATTCCGTAGAATCTGTTTAGATAGGTCTCTACTGACACAAAAACTGTCCTGTGGAACTCATCATCATTTTGTTCTATTTAAACCTTCAATGTGTCAAAATCTGAAAACAAGATCTTCCACGCTCCGGCCGGCATCCATTGTGGACAATGTATGCACTCGTTCAAATAAAATGAACAGCTGATGAAACCAAATACCGACATTCTTCAACTTTGATGCTTAACAAGGACAGCATGATGCGAGATAGAGACGGCAACATGGACTGGATGTACCGTACGCTCCAGATTCACAAAACGTTTTCTCAGTAAAGACATTTTGTATAAATACCTACCAGGAACGCATAAGCGTGCAGGTATATAAGATTTGATGCGGGGATAAACTTTGAACAGTACCAAATGTTTGCACTGGCTTCTTGAAATAGCTGTGTTCTGTTTTCCTAGTATACACACAGTTAAAAAAATAAAGCTTCTTTCTATTTTGGACCTTAAGCACAAACATTACTCGAAACAAGTTTTTGCTTATATCTTTAGGTTATCATCATGTTTTTTTAATCCCGTCTTCCTAGTTAAATCTTAAGTACCTATTTTAAATAAACAATAAACAATAAATCACTACTAAGTTATTACTTTCGGAAATAACATTCAATTAAGTCTTAGAAGAAAGCTTTATTAAAAGTGAAAGGGTCTTTTACGGGGTCCTGTATACAGTATACATCAGTATTCATGGTACAAGCTCATGGTAATTGACAAGGTACTTTCGATCTTATCTCGATGTGTTGTGTCGCATTTGAAAATGATTGATTTCACTTTTATGGTGGACATCCCCATTGGAAGGCGGTTATTTCATGTAATTAACAATTTTGGGTGTCATATGACGTAGGTTTCGAAATGCTTTTAATCCATTCCATACGGATTCCAATTCGAAAATTTATGATTTTTATATTTCAGAAAGACAATGATGACAATTATTATCATTATCATGACAAACTCAATTACTATACTCGTACAAATAAAATGAAAAATTGCATAGAAACACAATTTTAAAGGTCTTTGTTTTCAAGGTTCGGTACATCCGAAAGAAGAACGAGTCACTCGTGTGCTTGTCTGTCCGTCTGTAACAGCCAATTTACTCCAAATCCACTGGACCGATTATGTTGAAGTTTGGTAAACATATGAATTTCAGTGACCCAAACACGAATGTTTAACGTAAATAAATGAATTCAGAATGTGGGGAAATTAGAAAATAATAAAAACAATGTTCCTTACTGTACCGTGTAACATATCATATGAAAAAGCTCATTGTAAGAGACTAATTTGTTTATTATGTTAAGATAAATAGTATTATTTAAGTAACTAGACGAAAACTTAGCCCTTAACACCGTAACTTGAGCGCCTATTTTGAAAAAAATACGGAGCATTGTTCTTTACTTAAAGATTACAGGAAAACCTACTAGAAGTAACTTGGCAAATCTTTCAATATTGTGGGTACATAATTACATTTGTCGTTGGAATTTATGCGAGATCATGTCTTTCAACTACAATGTTAAGTTTGTCCTTGAGATAAATTCTTGGCACAAGACAGAATTGAAATGAAATGAATTCATCGTACGGAATCCTCTCCACACGAGTTCAGATTTGCACTTGTCCGGTTTTGTTTATTCAGCACAATTTGACGGACACAAAGTTGACGGAATAATATAAACATTTTTGTGAAGTATTTGTTAAGGATTGTTTCTATGGTATGTTGCTGTGTCGTTCCTCTTTTTTGGTCCTTTGAGTCGAATCGTATAATAATATGGCCGATCGTACATTTTTTGTTTACTATAGGTACTATTAAAATGATTTTTATTATTATTGTCTACAGCTCGAATTTAACTAGTGTTAGGTATAAGCGAGGCTTCGGGGGATCCATTTCAAAGCATAAATTTCAGGGAAATGTGGTTGCTTAACCGGTCATTTCTGGCGAAGCCAAGAGAGGCCTCCAGCCAGGCTTATATTTAATATTAAAAACTAAGCATCTTTCGCTAAGGGCGCCCCCTGCGGGACACGGACCTCGGCTTAGGGCGTTGCTGGGGACAACAAGCTATTGTCGTGGGGACAGCTGGATTGGTATTATTTAAAATGTATTAAGGGACATTTAAAGCCACATGCTCGGCACGGGCCGGCGCGAGCAAGAGACGGGAGGGAGAAGTGCTAACTTGAACGGGAAGGTGACGCGGCGAGAGGCCTCCGCGACGTCGGTGAGGCGGGCATCCTCGGCGGTAAAACGGTCGGGTACCTTTACAAGCCTGGGGGTGGCATTTTTATTTTCGCTTCCCCTCCGCCGTATTAAGAGGGGTGACATTTTTGACACCTCACTACCTCACTGGGGTGATTCGTTTACAGTCATCGTCTACGAGATAGGTACCACCCCAGTGCCAGCTTAATGCGTCGAGGTGACGAGCACAGTGTGGTGGCACGCAAGACTAGTCCTGGGTACCATTGCTGGACGGAGAAAGTACATAATACATTTCCCACGGGCCACCAATAAGAATAAAGAATAAACCTCTACTTTCATGCCAACCATTGCAGTACCGTATTTCGTGGAACCAGTTATCTTCAACAGTTTTAAAATATCCTTAATTAATTATGAAAAGGTTTCAATAATTATAATTAGTCCGTGTGTAAACTTTTTTTATAATAAAACACTTTTAAACGGATTCCATCGCGTATATTAAAGACTTTTATTTTTCCTGACGTTTCGAACACTTTGCAGGGTTCGTGGTCGCACGATGACTAAGGTGACAGGCGTCGTTACAGATTTTTAAAAGTTATTTTATTTTATCCGCCGTACAATTTTAATCAATAATTAGTTTCGATGCACGCAGTAATCACTCACAGTGTCTTGATGAATTTTAATGCGGTATGTTGTTTGGAACTTTATTATTTTAATAACTGGATTCCAAAAGGTCCTGCCAACCATCTTCTCTATTAAAATTAGGATGTCGAATTATTTTAGATACATACTCGTATATATCGGTTCTCTTTCGCGAGTACTTGAGGTTGATCAAAACGAAGATAATAATTAGATTTTCCTAAGGCATGTTCACACACTGCCCACTTTGTGGAGCATCTATGCTTGACGTCAGCTACGCGTGTTCTTTTATTCGGCTGGTTTATATTGTAAATAATATTTTCTAAAGTTAACGCAAACGGCTTCCATTGATCGAAATAAACTCGCGGAAATATGTAAATCGCATTCGTTATAAATGTCTTATGTACGGACAGATATTCTTTGTTTACAATAAAAAATCGATATTTTACTCACTTAAGGTATGCTTTTGAATATTGCCCGTGATTTGGGCCAAAACCATGTTTGCATGTTCATAAAAGTATTTTCAGATACAAACAACGATAAATTCTCCAAGTAAGCTTCTTAAAATGTGGACAAAGAGAAACGGCATTAAAATACTTACTACATATACGTTCAACAAATAAAGGCATGACTTTAGAAACAACATCATGTTTTAGCGCATGTATGTGAATGTATGAAGCTTTATTATATTATTTATTTTACATGTGTATAATCAATGCCATTTTACAAATGGACGCGCCATACACGAACATTATTGCACTACAAAATGGCGCGCCGGCCGCTGTTAGACCGCGTAAAAAAAACCAAAATGTTTTTTTAAAATTACAATATCGATTTACGTTACGAATTTATTTATTAATTAATAATGTTAATAAAAGGTCTTTTTCTCTCACAGTTGTAGTATACTTCGTACATCATCCACAAACACAGGTGGCATAATTTTTTCACAATATGTTGCTGAATTGCGCTTATGTGGTATTATATATATGGTAGTTTCAGAGCTTAGCGCGTTCAAACAAAAAAAACAACCAAATTCTTCAGCTTTATTATATTATTGTAAATTGACTACAAAACCGGGAAGAAATGATTGAAATGCATAGTATAATAGCAATCAACATGTTGTATGGCAAAGGCGTGCACAAGGTTTTGGAAATAACAGGTCGATATCGATATCGAAGCAAACAGGTAATCCACAATATGGTATATTGTAGCGGCGACTAATGGATTATAGCTGGTATAATGCCAAACCATTCACTTCTATAAAGTACCAGTAAGTGGATAATATCCTGGAAAATCCTAGCTATTAACAACACTAAAGAGGTCAGCCATGTGCTTTAAGTACAATCAGAAATTCTCTTTAACGTGGATTAAGTAAAATGGTTGGCGTAATGGCTAAGGGGTCAGGGTTGCTATTCCCTTAGCTTAAACATCCATACATCCTTGAACACAGCATATAAATAACGGTGACAATCCAATTTGGTATTCCCTAAGACTGTCTTTAGTCTTCCCCATGGCTCACCGTCTGCAACGTGTCTTTGAATAGCTTCAATCATGTCTTAGCGTAGATCAAAATTGTTTTTTCACCGTCATTTTAATTCTGTCATGAAGGATGTATGGATGTTTGACCTTAAGGAATAAACCCCAGGATTTAAATAACGGTGTAAAACCAATTTGGTGTTCGCTAAGACATGATTGAAGATTGTCTGCAACGTGTCCTTGAATAGCAAGGACACGTTGCAGATGGTGAGCCATGAAGACCAGTCTTAGCGAATACCAAATCGCCTTATCACCATTATGTCAATTCTGGAGTGCAATTCCCTAAGCTCGAACATCCATACATCCTTGAATACAGAATTAAAATAACGGTGAAAAACGAATTTAGTATACTCTAAGACATGATTGAAGCTATTTAAGGACACGTTGCAGAGCCATGAGGACGAGTCTTAGCGAATACCAAATTGGGTTGTCACCATTATTTCAATTCCGTATTCAAGGATGTATGGATTCTTGAGCTTAGAGAATTGCACCCCATCTTTCAGCGCTACGTGTCGCGGGTTCTATTTTCGCACGGAACAAACATTTGTTTCGGGCCTGGGTGTCAAGTATTTCCTACATAACAGGCGAAATCCTAGAAAAAAATATGTTGCTTTTGCACTTATAAAAACTTATTATAATGAAACATTTTTAACAGATTACATACATACTATAGATTTTTATGTTTCCTTTTCGAACACTTTGCAGAATTCGTGGTCGCAGGATGACTCAAGAACTTACTGCGATCACCAATTTGTTTGCGTGCGTTTGGTGATTGTTGGAGTATTGTCGTGTTTATCATGGGCTATATAGTGAGGCCAATTTTCAGCAGTGGTCGTACAATGGCTGGTATTTGATAAAATACACGTGCGAATGTGCGAGGGTAGTTGACGACTAAGAAGGATATTTTAATAGCGTTATAACTAAAATATTTTGTGAGATTAGAAAATACGCTTGTACTCTTAACTTAAATAGTATATCTTGAAGGCACGACAGTAACAATAAGTGTAATATTGCTCAAAACCACACATGCTGAAGCAAGAATGTGTCCCGTACTAAAAGACCACAATAGTTCGTTGGTAGTGACTATGAATATTCAGAATAACTACTAAACTCAGCAATGCTGGTCATAACAACATAAACGAAGTCCCGTTGTACCAGGACAGCATGCAAGTACAGATACCATTGCAAATTTTACGACCGATTACACGTACAATGTCAAAACAACCCATAGATGTCTATTACTGAGCATTGGTTGCCCGAACCGAACTATAACTACGGCAGAGTTCGGCTGTATTTTTTCGTGAATTTCATAATGTGTGTAATTTGGATTCTGTCAATACTCAATAATCAAACAGTAGTAACATTTTGGACAGTAATAAAAATAGTGTAATCATCAAGGTGGCTGATTATGGAAACGTTTCGATTTCTACTTACTTATAGTAATATGTTTCATTTAGCGGTTAAGCTCTTTTTAAGCAGTGGATATACTGGATAGGCTGCTCTATAGGCTGAAAGATTTACCTGTACAACTGCGGAGATAACGATAGAAAGAACAACAGTGCAATAATTACAATAAGATGCTACAAGATTGCCTTGGTATCCTCCGCCGTCTCTTAGGACCAACCGGAATACGATAAGCGTATCAGAGGTGGACTTTGGTCAATCATGAAAATACAATTGGTTTTGGAATAATAGAGTAACATATTTTATTGTTAGGTTAGTAGGGGCTTATTATAAATTTATTTAGTCACCGACTGAAGAAGAAGACTCAAAAATCTATGTGCACCTGGTACATCTAGTACGATATACCCAGCAACACACGTTTTAGCTGCAGCTATTTAAAACCAGGATTGCATAAACAGAACAATCCATTATGTCATTACGAGTACATAACACTAACAATATAACAAGGCTCCTTTGTACTTGGGCTTCAGAAGAGTCATCAGTAATGTACCAGTGTTAGATATAGGTATTGTAGTCTTATGAGCTTCTAGTACAAATGTCTGCTAGTACGATAAACAAAAAGACAAACCTTAGTTGTAGTTAGTTACTCTTATGACAAGGACCACTTAAATACACCGATCCATGATGTTACTGTTGAATAATGACATCATAACAAAGTCCCGTTGTACCAGGACTCCATACTGGTCGGGATATTGCTGAATAGCGTAAATTACCATTTTCGCGGACAATGCGAGGTCTTTCACCTTACGCGTGCATCACATTTAAAGCGCGCACAGATTTGAATTTAAGCGAATGTTGCGCGCGCATTTATTCGCCCACGGCTTGCGCGTTGCATGACGATAAGATAGGGTTGGCGCGATGGATAAATCTAGTAGTTTATTCATCAATTAGGTAAAGGGTAATGTATATAAAACCTCTATTGTTGGATATAGGCCTCCCCCAAAGATCACCACAACGACCAGCCTGGGTTTGTGCTGTGTGCCCAATGGAGGTTTTGCAATAATTGCCACGCTTTGCAGGCGGGTTCAGATCATAATTGAGTTTTAATTAAAAGAAAGACGCTAGCCATCCTCCGTCTTATCCACCGACGCCTTAAAGACACCCATGGGATGAAGAGAGGTGGTGCTATTCTTAGTCAGCAACACACGGATATCTGTCTTAGTCCAGATTTATTTTTGATACCAATAAGCTTATGTCGTATTTATCGTGCCATTTTAATCTGATATACCTCTTTTTTGGCGGAAAAAATGCCATTTTCGTACCACGCCGTTAGGATTATGTAAGACTTGCTCCCAATAAAACCATCTTACAGATTTAAAAATATATTTTATTTTATCTAGAGTACAATTCTAATCAAAAGGTATTTCGACGCACACAGTAATGGTATGTTGTTTGATTCCAAACTGAGGGTACCTGCCAAACTTCGTCTTAATTAAAATTAATATATTTATATATTATTAATAGCGTCACGAAACATTCTCAGTACTTATCCGTAATTAAAAAAAATATAGATAATTAATTTAGGTTGATAATTATTTTTAGTATTACACACTACTAATATTGTTTCGTTACCGATGCAAACAATATTAACTGCAATACATTGGATCCAAATACAACCAGATTTATATGAGCACTTCAGGTATCGTGTGGGCCGAGCTTGAAAATTTAATTGATTTCATTGTGACAGCCCTGCGTTCGTAACATTCTAAGCGACACACATTATTCAGTACATTATCCTGTATCTACTAGTGATATAGTTTAAACGGGTTGTCCGCATCGAAGTGATACCAACCTGTCTGAACACCACACGAACCTTACGTATAAAACAGGTGTAAAAGTTCTGATGATGGATGTATAGGAAACTGGTATACTTTGACCTGTCATTGTGGACTGAAGGAGAGAGATAGGGATCAAATTATATTAGTAGTTTTTGGTAAGCTGATTAAGGACTAATATTTTTAAGTTCTGATTGAAAAAAATCTGACTTGGTGGCCCAAATAAAACAGAATATTATATTTTAAACTAATAAAATTTATTTGATCATTCTGGAATGCTTTAGGTGTTGCCGTATTGAGATCGTCTCTCATGCAGCCACAAAAGGCACAATATAACACGAGGTCCAGATGACAATAAAAAAAAAATGCTTCTTGATATTGAGTACGATACGTGAAATTAGGTAGATGACATCAGACTTCATCTTCTTCCGCATCATTAGATCATCCAGTACGTTAACTTCACTTCTAAACACTGGTTTCTACTAGCGCTACAACAAACGATCGCAAAGGAATATTGAGGAAATATGTAAATATTGCGAGATGTCGGAATTCCAAAGATCGTTAGCTATTCCGAGTCTGGAGGAGGCCTTTTCAGCATTCTGTGGGCAACTCTTTGAGACCTACTTATCTCAGAAAAGCCTATTACATTTAGAAATCTAGATGGACATAGTTCCCACAGACAAAAGATTGAGAAAATTTGTATTCAGCTACTAACACTCACTTTCCAACGTGAGAGAGTGTTGGAAATCGTACAGTGTGTCAACGTACTGCAATTTCCAAATGGGCTAACACGACCGTTGTGTGGTTAATAATTTACATTTTTCTAATGTCCCTAGGACAAGGTATTGATGAAGTGATAATCATTAGCAGCTTGATGTTACCTACTGCTGGATCAAATCCTCTCCCAACTGGATTAAGGTCGACCTTAGATCTAGCCAGACGCGGCTTAATATTATAATTTAACGCCGATCGACTGTTTTGGGTATATTTTTATATTATAGTTATATGATTATTTCTGTATTGTTTGGCGTATAACTAAATCTTATATGCACAAATACTTAGACTCAAAACATATTTAGATAAACTCGGGAGTGTCAAATCAGGGTTCTAAGTCACTATGCCATGTGAAATAATTCCACGCAAGGATTGTAATCGTGCATTATTTTACATAACATAGCGGGAAGCGAATAGTTATGTAGACTATTGATGTATTGGTCCCGATTGGAGAAGATGGGACAGGACAAAAGAAAAATCTTAGACGGCCAACGGTTTCATATGCTCTATGAAACCAAGAAGTGTATCAATGAGAAATAGCAATCAGTCGATCACCCTTCCAATAATCATCCTCGGCTACGTTTCTTAACCTCCATCGACTGAGACGTGAGCTAATTAAACTTGGTTGATACAAACCGCTATAAGTACGCATCCACTTCGTCCTTTTGTAACTCTGCTAAAAATAAAGTCCTCAGATTGATCTTCCTGCTTTTCAACTCGATTTTATAAAACTGGTTAGTATGGCTTGACTTATACTGCTACTTTTACGATGCATAAACCCCGTTTTATTAACGTATGTAGTACATATATATTCATGTCCTACCGGTTGATGAGACTTGGAGATCAGGTGACCATAAGTTATTAGGTCCGATGTCTTCTTGTCCCGCCCTACTAGACTAGTGACAGTCTAAATCATACATCGTAGCAAGTTTAGTGTTTTTTTATACAAAGGTATATTTAAGATAGTAACTATTGTTGA
Organism: Diloba caeruleocephala; assembly: GCA_947459985.1. Classification (NCBI taxonomy): domain Eukaryota; kingdom Metazoa; phylum Arthropoda; class Insecta; order Lepidoptera; family Noctuidae; genus Diloba; species Diloba caeruleocephala. The sequence continues at coordinate 2,792,058 of OX381627.1, read as the reverse complement.
ACTGTTTGAAGTTTTAGCAATATTTTTGTTGTTTTGTAAAACGCCTACGACAAGATTTCTGCTAACTTAGAGCCTCATTTAAACGGTTTCAGTCTATAGGAGAGTGCGAGACATATGTAAGTTACTAAAATTAATAATTTTGATTTTAACCATTGTTGTTTTCTCGATAAACAAAGATTGGAGAGGTGTTAAAGCAGTCGTATGTGTAATGTCGTAGTAAAATATGATATCTACTTACCATTACAAGTTAATTTGCTACCGATCTACCTAGATCGCTTTATTCAACACCCATGACAGGATGATTAAAGGTGAATGAGCTGAGGACGGCTGTTCAGAAAACAATTACGGTATTTCGAAGTCGTCGACTTTTTGGATCCGAGGACCAAAAATGCCTGAGTGATTAAAATATATTTGGTGTGACGAATTCTTAATCTTCTTTTTTTGAAAAATAAAATCATTTATCGTATCGAAATATCCATAATAATAAATTGATTTATGACCTGACATTTACAGTCGGGGTGCTGATAGACGACAGGAAATCAGATTTTTCAACCTTTTTCGATTAAACCAATTCGATTTATTAACTGATGGTATTGTAACTGACAGCTACCGGGATAAAAGGGCATTTACGGGCCATTAATTTTATAGGTTTAACGTAAAAATGAAAAATTGTGAAGTGCCTATATATCATTGGCAATCACCGTACTGACCTATTTTCGGGAGTTGCGCATATTGTACCAGTCAAGATAAGGAAATTGGGTAGGCAGGTTGTAAGAATCAACACACCTCTAACTGGCATTGCAGTTCTTAATTAAGAATTCACCTATGCTAAAAGGCGGAAGGAGTGATGTCAACAGTGCCTCACTCGTTTATGTTGGTAGGTATGGCAACAAGCAACAAACAAGCCCTTGTTCTGGGTTGATGCGATGACATCTGGTAAGCAAAAACAGTTTACGGTTATCAGATTCTAGAATTTCGTAATTATTATAGACAAGGGTAAAGTGTTGGTTCAGTAAAGTAATTTTTTGTTTATTAGACGGTCACGTCTCTCCGAGATGTGCCAATAGGCGTGGCACCAGTGGGCGGCCCTATTGCGATCATACGAGGACTTGGAGCCCCCCTTAGGTGCCGAAGATGACCGCCCTAGTGGTTTTAGCTGGTAGGAGTCCGGCATGCCCCTTCGTCTTAAAAAAAGACGCCCCATTCAAACCCTCTCACACACAGAATGGTTTCTGTGACCGCCTTTTTTCATCTTTCATCTTCGATCAAGCCTAATCATAGTTATTGAAAAATTACTATATGAAGCTAAAATTATTGTAGCAATTTCATTTCAAGGGATTCCACAGGGAGCAACATTGTTTGTTTTTCAGTAGGCTTATGAACATTCTACGAGTAATAGTTCTTTTCCAATTAGTTTACGTTTTATGATCATATAATTGCAGCATACACAAGAAGCAAATTTTTCTTAGATTGCTATTAATTTTAACTGTTGACTTTTTTAATGCATAAGTTGAGTACTAGCTACTGCCAATTTTTTTTGGTTTTTCTTCTTAGAAACCTTGACCCAAGTGCTAACAACAACTGTGCGAAGTTTCAACTCAGACTCTGATGAATGGTATAGGAGCACATAGAGGACACACAAACAAACATTAATTTATATACAGGTGGTCCAGTAAATAGCAAATAAAATGTAAATTCGTAAGATTTTGCTGAACATATACTGTGTTTTTTTGGTAGGTATTGACCAAAGCTCTCACCCCCTGTAGTATGTCATGCTGTTTATAGATAATAAGTTTATATAGATAATAAGTTTGCTATTGCTATATACATGACTACCCAACTTGTCTGGATGCCCCAGAACCCTTGGTTGCTTGTTTGCTTACCTAAATAGTGATTACGGATATAATACCGTTTTGGCTGCTATATGTTCCTTAATGGATTGCGGGAGTCATAATCGGCGGCATGGTTGGTGCAGTGGCTGATACATTCGGCTGCTGCGCTCCGGGTCCTGGGTTTGATTCCCACAAAAAACAAATATTTGTATGATCTGCAGGTAGTTGTTCCGGGTCTGGGTGTATTGTATGTGGAATTTATGTCTGTAAACGCACCCACGACACAGGAGAAATGATAGTGTGGGGCAACTTTTATTTAAAAAAAGAAACATCATCATCAGCACATAGCAGTCTACAGCTGGACATAGGCCTAACCACGTCACCGAGCACGGCTTTTCTCATCCAACTCCTACCAGCGTCGTACATCGCGTGCTGCAATTATACCTATAATTCATAATATATCATGACGAAATTGGCTACAATTGGCTATAAGTACATTCAGGGCTATGGCTACAGCAGTGGCGTCACTTAGCCATTTAATGTGACTATCGAGTAGGATTCTTTAAAAGAACTATATATTTTTTGTATCTTACGTACACAAGTAACATAACCACAAAGCTATATAAAACATCGAAAACGGTACAGCCTTAGCAGACAATGACCGCATAACAATTAAGAGATGCTCCATTTCTCAGACATCAATAAAAAATCTTTTGCCGTGCACCTACTCGTCCGGTGATACCGCACACGATTTATTAGATTGCAAACTATCAACAATATGCTCATATTTATGATTGCCTGGTACTCGGAGTATTCTTTTATTATATAAATAATTAGGAGTCAATTCATCTTACTGCGTGATTATATAATAAAGTTCTATTGAACAATCAAGGCCTCATAGTTCTTTTTACTGTTATAAAAGTTGAGTCTATGGTACTATAATTTGGTCAGTTTTATTATATGGCTTTAGAAACAAACAAAAAATCGGTACGTATTACAAACCTTTAATCGAGTTAATAATAAAATAGGTTTTTATGTGTACTGTCATTTGTTTTGATATTATATCTAGTTTTTTATCTTGGAAAAAATACATATAATATGTCATACTTAACGATTGTGTTAAGTAGAGGTGAAACAACCCGCCCTTATATTAAAAAATCAACTCATAGGCATAGCTTAATTTATTTCCTTGTAAATATATCCACGATGGATTCGATTTCAGAAATCACTTTTAGCCGACATACAAGGTTATTTTAAATATTGAAATAATAACAAGAACATTAAAGATATACTAGTGAAACGATTCGCAGCTTCTATGCAGCTACATACATGAGAAGGCGCAATTAACTTACTGCTTCAATAGATGCCATAAAACTTTGAGTTCACCAGTAGCTCGCGTGCAATTAGCTAGTTTCTCGACTATACACGCCATTCAGCGCCTCATGTGTAGTCACGGTGTATAACACATTATAAGTTCACGAGCCCAACTAAAATGTACACCGCCTGAAGCTTCTGGCAGCCTAGTATATACAGAAGCGAAAATAAAGCAAACGCTTAAGTTACGTTTTATCCTCACTTATTTTCTGTGTGGGCAATGTTATAGCCTTAAAAACCCTAATTATGTTTGGTAAAGGTATACAGATGAATTCAATTCAATTCAATCATTTATTGAATAACTAAAGTTGCCGACATAGCTGAAAGGAAGCAAGCTGAAGTAGCAATTGGCAGGCACTATGCTCGTAGAATTGATGGCAGATGGGGCAAAAAAGGTCTCAAGTGGAGACCATGGGATGGCCTTCAACAATATCGATAGATGGCCTGGAGAAGGTTGCTGGGAGTCATTGGATGCAGGCCGTATGTAACCGGTCGATGTGTCACTCTATGGAGGGTCTTTCGTTCTGCAGTGGACATCCTCCAGCTAGCAGCTGATATGATGATGATAGTCAATCATTTATTTTCTCAGAATATGGGATACGCACAATTCAATTTAATATATATTTAATTCCTAACCCCTAAACTTGCAAAATATGAGTATCGGAAATCACGGTAACTATAATAGATGTTTCTAGAACACGCTAGTTCAAAATCAAGAACTTGACCCGAATTTGCCTCGACTGCAGCTGCATACGTTGCAGGCCATCAATAGGGATGTGACCCAGATCGAGCTCTCAAGGGCGATCGTAGTGTGCACGATCTACGATCACCTATTTAAAGAGTATAGCTATGACTGTATTATACTTAGTGGAGATTTTGCTAAAACATATTACCGCTTATGCCGCCTGTTGTCATTTCGGGAGGAATTTACCAATACTCACCAAGTTCGGCACGCGCATTGGTGAGCGTGGATTGGTTGCTGTTCTACAGAAGAGACGCTGCTGCTCATCTCTCTGGTTTAGAGTCCCTTAGTCGTCTTTTACCACATCCACAGGAGATGGAGTGGCGCTATATTCTTAATCCAGATACCACACTTTTACCACGGAACCACACGTTTCATTTATTCTTTAAATTGTTATTGGTATACGTGAGGATATTTCTGACCATCCTCTTGATATCAACGCTTAGTCACCTTTCACGACACCTTGGTTGGAGAGTAGTCTATTCTTTGCCAGCAACCACGCTAACTTTTATGGACAAATGTATACTATATAATACTTTGTGGCATCTTACCCTAAATGTTTTAATGTAGGTTGTATCTATCAATCTATTGTCATGAAACAATATTCAAAAACTGAATCCGCATTTATGGCAGCTAGAATAGACTGGACCATAAAACAGAAGGATGGTTTGCGACCACCGCTATTTACCACGGCTCGATCCACCCCACATTGTCTTTTTTTAATGTTGGGCTTCTCGCAGCATAAAAAAAAAGATATATTATGTATATATATACACAATCAGCCCATTACGGACAGTAAGTGCTGGCTACGTGCATTTTCTCACGAAGGCGAGTCCATCACACTGGTGTAGTGCGGGATGGCGGACTACGGACACCATTGAGAACATTTTGGAGCCCTCTCAGGTGTGCAGGTTTCCTCACGACGTTTTTCTTCACCGTTAACACAAGTGATAATCTAATTCTGATTCGCACATGAATTTGAAAAGTCAGGGAGATCTAACAGTAATACAACTATATGTTCTTGACCAAAGCTTTGACGAACACTGGACTATAATAGCATAGTAATATTTTATTTACAATCTACACGTTTTAAACCGCAAAGCAATTGCTGAGTATTTATCACCAACCACTTTAAAAGTATTACTTAGCGGTACTCTGCAAAATCGTTTAAGCAATCTGATAACAATATAGCATCGCACGGATTTTTAGATTTTCATTTATTTTTTAAGTACAATTCCTAACCTTATTGATATTTATTAGAAATTAGGTTTAAATAAAAAGAAATGAATATGAATTAACAAAAAAAGTTTTCATCATAACTAAAACCAAAAAATGTCCACTGCAATGACACAGGCCTCCCCAAAATTCGCCAGACCGAACCGGGTCCGGTTCGGTAGACCGGTCTGGGTTTGTATTGCGTTACTCGTTGAGGCGTTTAGACATAATGGCCACGCTTGGCGATTGTAGTTGAGTTATAGATAACGAACTAGAAGGACGCTGCAGCCCATCCTCCAGCTAATCCCACAGTTGGCTTAAACGACACCCACGGGACGAGATAGGATAGTGCTATTATTAGCCGGCATCACACAAAAATATTATTCATTATAAATTAACTGCTCAGCATCTATATAAACAATTATTAATTCATCAATAAATATGAATTAACAAAAAATATTGATTAACAATAAACATTACTCTGTGTTGAAATACGTACCTAAAGCACACTGATCCGTCTCTCTCGCTTATGCCTCATACACCCACACCTTGTCTTTTTCTAACACATGATATTCTTTTTTCTCTCTCTGGCCAAGTACCTATTTTCCGTTACAGTACACATAAACGTTGCATTCAAATTTCACCATGAAATTTTACTCTCATCGCGCTAAATTAATTTTCTCATCAACACCTCATTCATGTGTTAAGACTAAGTTAAGCTTCCAGCTAACCCAAATAGTTTTAAAATGGGATTGGATTAACCAACAAGTTTCACACAACTTCTCCAGTAATTTAATACTATCATTATCTATCTCGTATGAGATGAAGATTGCAGTTACATCGTAAATATAATTTACTTTTACTATAGTAACTGCGCTTTAACAATTTTCATATACTTTATTACTGTTGCCGTTCTCTAAGATTAACTGCTGATTACTTAGTTTATCTCTAAAACCATTTTCACTTGTGATATGAGTTCTTAAGTGGCTGATGCGAAAGTGAGTTGTCGGTCTGCCCTTTCAAATTATATATTTGTCTGTTCGCATAGTCTTACCTACATAGGGTTCATGCCAGGGTAAATGACATAGGGTAAATGGCATAGGGTAAATGTGATAGGGTAAATTGTACAGGGTAAATGACAGGATAAATTACATAGGGTGAATAACATAGGATAAGGATAACACAAATATTTATTCTCCGCACGGGATCGAGCTCGGGACGCGAAGCGCAGAAAACCATGTGATTAGCGACTATTCCAAACGTGGCGTAATTTTTGTGCGGTCATAGGACATTTACCGGAAGGAAGAAGGGTAAGAAGGAAGGGTATACTGGATGCAGTAGGCAGAACAACCAGTGTTGCTGTGCTACTCGTGACGCTAAGTTGACGATGTGTGAACTGCCAGGAAATCTGGATATAGGCACTTATTTCTATACACTTTGGCGAGTGTACGTTTATTGCACGATTTAGTTCCCCCAAGCTTTATCCATTATCGGACAACCAGACGAACGGCGCAGCATTGTGTTACCGTTATAAGCTGGGTGTTCCATCCATACGCACGGATTTAGCTTCTACTTTTTTCAAGCGTAGAGTTTCTACTGTGGAGAGAGCTACCTACAACTTAGGAGTCTTTAAGTCCCGAGTAGTTAGTTACTTTTAGAAAAGCGTGCTCCAATGACGGCATCGTCGCTAAACATCAGCAGTGCAATTCACTAAGCTCAAACATAATTAAGACATTATTGAAGCTATTCAAGGATATGCAGACGGTGAGCTATGAGGACGACTTTTAGATTGTCACCGTTATTTTAATCCTGTATTGAAGGATATATGGATGTTTGACCTTAGATAATTGCACTGCAGGTGGCAGGCCTAATATAAAACCGTTTTCTAGCAATATAGAATGAATAAAACTACCAATCTTGTTTATCCCAAACAGTTTTATGCAACAAAGTTTATCTGGTAAGATAAGTGCTAGGTGTTGGTTCGCGGTTTTTGCTAATGGACTTCCCTAGTCACAAGCGAGCCCGCGGCGTTGTCTAGCTATGCGTGTAGCTTCGAAGTCAGCGGGTAGAATGCGAAGACTTATTTTCACCCGATTTCAAGAAGGTTTTATATTGAATGCGTTAGTATAAATCTACTTAACAAGACGCAAAAACAGTGGTAATAAGGATAGTCTACTACTATATCCAACTCGAGTGCATATGTATATCTAGCAATTGCAGACAAACTAATATTTCGCTTAAATTTATGAGTTGTCATGTTTTTTATTTTATTACAAAAAATGTAATTGAATGCTTCTGAAAACGGTTTGTTCGGCTTCGTTCTGATATCGATATGGTCTGAATAAAAAAATTGTAGAGGAATAATAAAAACTAAAACATTAACAATATCGAATATTTTTCTGAAATCCTACCAGTCTACAGTCAACTGTAAACCTACTAGTCTGCGTTCTTCCTTACGGCCCGGTAATTTAATAGCCCCACAGTGTGGACTGCGTGTTATATTCACAGTGCCTTATCCAAGAGTGTTGTACTGTTGAGATTCAGTTTAGGTGCGCTATCTAGAGAATTTCAACAGCCCTTTATTTTGTTTTGTACACCCGAACGCTGTGGGAACCTTAACAGTGAATTATGTCTTGTTTGATTCCTAATAAAAAGTTTATAGGTGCTGGTGAAACTATAGCTGCGTTTTGTTTTATTCCTGTTCGACCGTTGAATAGAAAAATAAAACAACAATTTAGCCGCGTATGGTTATAACTGCCTAACCGTTTAAAGCCTAGCTCAATATATTTGGGAGAAAGCTGGAATAATCAGTCAAAGGACGGTTGTTCAATCTTGAGCATCTGTGCCATGGCACAAATAAACAACCACGACCCAAAATCACTATTACAACATACCTAGTAGAGTACTTGCTGCAACGGCATCTAATATATTTAAAAATACTTGGTTTTCCACGTTTCTGCGTCAGCATACAAACTCTGATTATGAAAGGCCGCTGCGTCGGCACAATACATGGACGGCACACTAGCCAATCAGTTATGTAATGTTAAGTAATGTTTACATAGTTTAAAATTAATGTAAAATAAATCAGTCATTACGTTGAATCCGAATTTGACTCACCTCTCACTGCGGCCAAGACACCTTTAGCCGTCAGTACGATCGGACTTGCGAGCCTGCTTGCCATTTCCACACACCCAGATCCCGCCCACCTTCCACCTGTTACCTTAGGTCTCCTGGTAACAGGTTTCCCTGCTTTCAAACTACAAGATAATAGGGCTAGGGACTTAGGGACTGTAGGGTAGAACTAGAGACTTAGGGTGTGGTAGTAAGTCAGATAGGGAGTATTAAGTTTAATTCACGTACGGACGTTGATTAATATACGTTGGCTGTCGCCCGTACAGTACAAATCGCCCATACAGTTACTGCTGGACAAATTCCTCCTCCTTAGATTTCCATATTTGTGTCATTTTAAATTAGCCTGTACTTACTACGCATGGCAGGCGGTTTGGTGAGCGTATAATGGCTGCTGTTCAACGGTAGGGATGCCCACCCGTCTGAGGAGAGTACGGGAGAAGCTGGGATAATAATATCTCTATAATTATGAACGTGTCATTGACGGCACGGCTGGTGCAGTGGCTGAGACAGTCGGCTGCTGCGCTCCGGGTCGTGGGTTCGATTCCCGCACGGAACAAATATTTGTATGATCTGCAGGTAGTTGTTCCGGGTCTGGGTGTATTGTGTGTGGAATTACATGTCTGTAAACGCACCCACGACACAGGAGAAATCAAAGTATGGGGCAACGTATGAAAAAAAAAAAAAATACGATTTTCATAAAGATCGTTATTCCTACTTTCTGTCTGAACTATATGTTTTGTTTCAGCTGCATCATGGTGTGAGGGTGCCCGCGACGCCACTTGCCCCAGGATCTGCGGGCCTTCACTTCAGAGCGAACCGGTCTGTGCAACTGATGGATACATATACCCTTCACTGTGTGAGATGAGGAAGAAGACTTGTGGAAAAGGTACGCTACAATTTTTTATTGTTTTGTTACTGGTAGTATTACTTATTTAGTATCAAATCAGTATTTTTTTATGATTAATGTTAGCGGTATTAGGGTAGCTCAAGGGCCACCATAGCCGCGCCTTAACCTACTGTGGCTGGTTAAATTATTTTGATGTGTAATCAATATATTTAATTTGCAGTTTGTATTTTTGGTATAAAAAATATTTTTTGTACATTCATCACAATTTTATGGGAAAAATGGTCCAGTTCTGATATATGATTTGATTTATTTTTTGTACCAGTATTGCTAGTCAGATGTAAGTTTTATTGATATGCAGTCACACACAACACACAACTGTTCTATAATCAAACACTTTTCAATAGATTTGAGGTTATATTTCCTTTAACCATTTCTTATGTTTCTATTGAACATCTGTTCAGTCAGGTGTCTGCCTACTGTTAAATAGGCAATCTTTTGCGAGGTCCAATTAAATTGCATCAAACTAGATAGTATATTGTACGCACGAGCTGTGGGAAGACCTGAATAAATAAATAAAACCTACCTTTTAGTAGTACTTAACTTAAGACTAACTCGTTAACGGTTGTCGTGTTTCTGCTTCACAAAAATCATACACAGCCTATCTACCTCCGGTACCTACGGCGGCTGAGTGTAGTCCTTTTTCCTCTGGAACTTCTTTTACCGTTGATTGGTCACCTCGCGGTCAAAGCTCAGCTCCATTTAACATCAATCTGTCCGGCCATTGATCCTTTCTAACTCCATTTGAGAATTTTGGCTGACTCGATATATGAAACTTGACCTGGCATTCTAATTTAACTAAATCCAAATTTTCTTCCCTAATCTTTTCCAGGAGTTCGCCTCGCCTCAGACCAGACATCTTGCTCCCGCGCGCAGGGTTCCAAGTGTGAACACAGGTGTACCTCCGAGAGGGACCCCGTCTGCGGAACCAATGGCAGGACTTATCTCAATAGATGCATGCTGCAGGTCGAGATATGCCGGTGAGGACTAAACAACTAATTATTTGGTTTTAGTTACCTTGCATTGGTTTACGTTGGATAAACATTCGTGATTCATTAATGTGTTGTGTCAATCCGTGGTGAAGACAAAGAGTCGAGGCTTATGCATATCGTTTTCGATGAATATCTTGGATGAATGTAAATAACCAAACCTTGTTTATGAAAAAAAGTGTTATCCAGGCATGATGTTTTTCTTCTTCTCTCAATTATGGCTTCTGTAGAGTATCTTCCACAATTTCACCAATGTCAAGTATAAGGCAACGTTGTACGGTGTTTAGATTAATGAATCTTTACATATTCATAAAACATTTCTCTAAAATGAAAAAAGTCTAAAAAATATGTCGGCAACGTCGTACATATACGGTTCCCAGCCATGATTTTATTGGCACTATTATAAATATTGGCAAGTCCTTTCATCCTACATGAAACGAGTATAACGTTTGTGCAGTGGCTGATACAGTCGGCTGCTGCGCTCTGGGTCGTGGGTTCGATTCCCGCACGGAACAAATATTTGTATGATCTGCAGGTAGTTGTTCCGGGTCTGGGTGTATTGTGTGTGGAATATATGTTTGTAAACGCACCCACGACACAGGAGAAATCCTAGTGTGGGGCAACGTTTAAAAAAAAAAAAAAAAAAATATCACTTTGTATGATTGTTAATAATGTGATTGAAATATTTGCATTAATAGTGACGATAAAATCTCAAAAAATATAAATATTGTTTTAATTACTACACAAACGATTTTCACTTTGGATGAATCACTTGGGTGATTGCCCACTGAACACATAACACACAGTAAACATGTGTACATGATCAAAGCCAAATAAAAACACCTGAAAACCCATTAAAAAGCAACGGTTCGAGCAATATTAACCTTAGGTTATAACGTCAAAAGGTGTTTCTTTCTTCTTGCTGGATAATATAAGATTTCTCCTGCGACCTGTCCTTTCTCTTACCCACAACACTAACTGAGCAGTCAATGAATTGCCATTGCCCAATGACCTTACTTTATGGTGGAAACTCAAAAGGTTAATATGAATGATAGAATGAATATCCAAATGACATTCAATGCCTAACGTACACCAGTTACTATAAAAAATATTGTAGTACCCTTATAATAGATTAGGTAATAACTATCTATGATGGACGACAATAGCTCATTTACACCTGGTTTCATGGTAAAACATCACATTATACTGTGCTTTCAGATATAATATTTTTTATTTTTTTATGTTTAAATGTCTATCCCATTTTCTTTCTCTCTTTCCATGATTTGTTTCAGCCATTTCCTCCCAAATGAGTCAAGATCGTCACGCTATAGTATTTTAGATTAACACTATTAACTAACAAAAAAATTAAAGCATATTGTATTGCCCATGGCCTTATTGATGCCTAGAACCGGCTATACACAGAATAATGACACAAGGTTTACGTCAGACGTGGGTTAGAAATAAAAAGCCTTCACTATTATCTCTGTTTATAATTTTTGGAGCAGTGACAGTATATTTTAGATTTTGATGAAGACTTCGATGAAGATTTGGATGAAGCTTTTGATGAAACTGTTGTTGAAGGTCTTGGTGAAGGTCTTGGTGAAGGTCTTGGTGAAGGTGTTGGCGAAGGTTTTGGTGAAGCATTTGATGTATTAGTATAACGCTCCTCTTCCACATTTGCAGGGTCGGGATTGGGCTGTCTCACTTGGGGGCGTGCAACAACATCAGTGCGCATCGCGAGAACTGTCCGGTTGACTGCTCTCAGGCGCCTCTCGATGGTCCGATCTGTGGCTCTGATGGCAATGTGTACAAAAACACTTGTCAGATGAAACTGCTTACTTGTGGGTGTGTATTTATTTATGTTTTATGAAGCCTACTATCTGCCTGATTGATCAGCCACAGCAAGATTACAATCTAAAATTATTAAGGCTCTAATTATAAACGTCCTCGTCACAAACTGCTTAGCCATTGTACTGCTAGATTACACAAGACTATAAGCGACAAATTAAGTGAGAAGCAGCAGGGCTGCTTAACACAGCGGCTGTGTCTGGTAACTGGGCCGTTCCTTTAAGTTTATTCCGGCCAATACGGGCTCAACACGGCCACGAGACACAGTCGATGCATATAAATTTACTAAAATTGTCGAACGCAATAAACATATCTTTTTTTTTTTTTTTTTTTTTTATTGGTGCCCAGTGGAAATTCTTCATGAACTTCCTTCGCCCCCGGGAAGGGCGAAGGGGTATGCCGGACTCCTACCGGCTAAAACCACTGGAGCGGTCATCTTCGGCACCTAAGAGAGGCTCCAGGTCCTCGTATGATCACACTAGAGCGCAATAAACGTATCTATCGGTAGTTTTCTGCACTATAGATATAAGTTTGAGTTGAGGTTAGATTTTTACAGAATCTCAAAGTAATGCTAGGTGTTATGAATACAAGCAGTGTGTCTGTACCCTATTCGTTTTTTTTATTATTATTTTAACGCCCATATTTCCATGACATTTCGAAAAGTTGAGTTGAATCGAAGTAGTTTGTCTATACTACTACCGTTAACGATCAGTATTGTCATATGCCCCCGAATGTCTGGAAGCAGGCAACCTGGTTACCATACATACTGGGACCATATACGTATTCTAAAATATTTTATTCGTTTTAAGCTAAACTGACACTACTGAGAGTTCACACAAATTCTTTGGGCATAATTTTTTAGGCAAGGCGTGGTACGCACGAACAAAAAACATTGTCAGACAACTCGACATTGCCGCGAGTCCTGCTGGCGTGTTGCCAGACCTACCTGTGGGTCTGACGGGAAACTGTACGCCAACGCGTGCAGGATGAAGGCGAGTAACTGCGGGTATGTATCGCTGTTAATTGTATCATGAGAACCGGATTTTGAAGGTCCGGAAATGAAATTCTCGAGATACAGCCAAATTGAATATGAGGTTTATCAACAACTTTCTCTATTTCACGGGTTTATATCCCCTGTAAGGGGGAACCCGGTCTTTTGATAGGCTTACGCGGGGACATGGGTCCAACACGCAGAGGCCTTTTAGGGAATTTTAATCTAAAATGTAATGGGACACTAAGCGGGGACTCTCCATGGCTGCACTATAAAATGCAGTCTCGGATTGTCCCCGAAGGTATAAAACTATTGTATGAAATGGAAACTAAGATAGTATAAGTATAAGGTCTATTGCAATAGGTGCTAAATTGCTTGAATACTAAGAAAAACGGAAAAAACGGCGTCTGCCTATCAACCTTTAAAGTTATCAACAACTTTATTATTATGCCGCAAAGTTTGAAAAAAGGTTTCCATGTCACTATGTTCCCCATGATCTCTTCACCGATTAATACCTATCGTATATCAATATCTGCATATGCGGGGGATACATGTCCAAACCGTTAAGGTCCATTCAATTATGTTAATATCGAAAATCTAATAGGACACTAACCGGAAACTCTCCATGGTTGTACTATAAAAATACAGTTACAATTTCCCCGAGACTGGCATTTTTATATTACAATAATTTTTATCGTCAAATTCTACGATCACTTTAATTGCTGTCTACAGTTTATAAGCCCATATCATCAATAAGGTCGCTGTGTAAGGCCTTATGGTGCCGGCCAAGAATACCACCACCCCATCTCATCCAGTGGGTGTCGTAAATTGTGGGATTATCCGAAGGATGGGCAGCAGTATCCTTCGAGTACATTTATAACTCAACTGCGATGGCCAACCCGTCTGCCACGCGTGGCGATTATGGCAAAACCCCCCAATGAGCACACAACACTAACCCATACCGGTCATTGTTGCAATTTTTGGGGAAGGCTTCTGTCCAGCAGTGGACTTTTTCGGCTGAAATGATTATAATGATCAATGAGGTCTAAAGACCATGATTGACTTTAACTTTCAATGTAGGATTTTGATTTACTATATCTTATCTCTGAGACCCTAGATTTGATATCTTCCAAGCACACCATTTCAAGTAATATTCTTAATTTCCAGCAAACACGTATTCGAAGTACCTATGGCGTTCTGTGTGTCTCAAGAACGGACATCTGGTGGAGAGTCATGTCCCAAAGACTGCATAGGTCAGAAGGAGAAGGTGGTGTGCGGTTCTGATGAGATGGTCTACAGGAACGAGTGTGAGATGAAAATGCTAAACTGCGGGTAAGTTGAGACAAATGCAATATAGACTATGAGTATAAAATAAGTGGAGAAAGAAAGAGTCGCTAGTATATAATCCAATTTGAAAATCGTTTACAGCAGCGTAAGCAACCGCAAGATAGTGAAGAAGGTGGATATGGAGAAGTGCCGCGGTAAGATGAACAGGTGCATGAAGGTCAAGTGTCCTACTGACCTTGACCCGGTTTGCGGTACTGATCAGAAGGCGTACACCAACCCTTGCTTCCTGAAAGTGGCTACCTGTTTGTGAGTATTTGGATGGTATTTTTAGGGTATTAGAAAGTTTTTACTTATTTTCGGAATAAATTTTGCCCAAATCTACAAATAAATGCAAAATCAGAAATTGGTATTACAAATGACGCCAATATTGTTGTAATTACTCAAGCTATTAGGTAAAATACTAAGAAAACCTGTTTTATTTATATATTTTATACTATGTATGACGGTTCCTTCAATCAAATTTTACGTGAACTTGCGCCAGATAAGTCGGAACAGTGTGAAAAGCCACACAAATTATCCGCTTTAATGTCAAAATTAAATTGGTTACAAAATAGGTTTTATGTAATTACAGGAAGGGAATACAACTGGCGCATTTCGGCAACTGCACGTTACTGCCGCGGTTCAAGGAGGACTGTCCTGACACCTGTGAGAACGTTGTGGAGCAACCCGTCTGCGGCTCCGATGGCAATGTTTACAAGTGAGTTATTGATTGTCCAGATAGGTAAAATACACTGCTGCACGATGACAAGAAGCGTGTTCTTTTGGGGAAGTGCAAAATTTTAGGGAATCTAATCCCTGATGTGGCATATCGCTTAACAAATTCATTATTTCTCCGTATCGCTGACTCAAACTAAGATTTTTCTGTAATTATAAATAAATGTGTGATTTAATTTTCCGGACAGGATTAAGAATATAGCACCACTCCATCTCCTCCCGTGGATGTCGTAAAAGGCGACTAAGGGAATCTGAACCAGAGGGATGGGCAGCAGCGTCCCTTCTGAGAAACGGTAGCCATACTGCGCTCACCAACCCGCCTGCCAAACGTGGTGAGTATTGGCAAATACCCCCCAAAATGATGACACAGTTGTGAAAATCTACGGGGGAGGCCTTTGTTCAGCAGTGGACGTATAAATGGCCGATATGATGATAATTATTTGCAAAACATGGAATCCTCTGATATTATTTAGAATTGTATAAATACAATCTAGTGGAGGAAAAACTTTGTTGTGAAGGATAAAAGACGTTCCGGACTCTCAAGTTGGGAATTTAAAGTATTTTGTTTAAGTAGGAACCTAGTAAAGAGGAAAGAGTATCCATGTAGTTTTTGCCAGCTCTGTTCCATAAGATCAACCTATTGGAATCATGCAACTTAAATTCTGACGTTATGTAAGTGTAATTATTTCATCTCAGATTATAAATTACTTTTCACTATTTAATTTTCAATTGTGAAAAGAAACTCGTACTCCTCTAGGGCACAATTGTAATAATTAGTTTAACTAAAAACAAGGGCACACTTCTTTGGTAACATTTCAGGACCTTGCTCTTTGCATGTATTTATGTAACACAATCTTCTACCCCAGGTCAGAATGCGAGCTCCGCCTAGCCACCTGCGGGCAGCACGTGGTGCCTGTAGCAGCAGCACACTGCCGCACCACCGCGCTCTGCCACGAGGAGTGTCCTGAGACTCCAGCCTTCATTTGCGGATCTGACAACCGATTCTACAAGAATGAGTGTTTGATGAAGAAGGAGAATTGTGGGTGAGTAGGATGTGCGACCTATTTGTGCAGTATAATGAGATTCTTTGAAAAAGTTACGGCCACATTACGAACTCTTTCAACATAGGCATATATTAAAATAATACACGCCGTATGCTTGATCTCGGTGAAGAATAAGTCACTTCTATTCCTCTGTTCGTATCGTGAAACTCGAGTTGACGATTATCTGGGATCGATCGGGCAGAAGCATCCTTTTGTAGAGGCCCATGTTTATCAGTGTACGGGCTAATATGGCTGGCGTTGATTGTAAAACGGTAAGAAATATATAAACATTTAAATGCTCTGAAATTTTCCCGTTCTTAAGAAGTTTTAGAAATATTTTCAAAAAAAAAAAACAATTGACGCCTGCTGAACAAAGGACTCCCCCATAAACGACCGGTTATATACCGTGTATAATTTTGGGGGGAATTTGCCAATATTCGCCACGATTGGCCGGCCGGGTTGGTGAGCGCAGAATGGCTGTTGTTCTATAGAAAGGATGCTGCTGCCCATGCTTCTGGTTTAGAGCCCCTTAGTCGCCTTTTCCGACATCCATGGGAAGAGATGGAGTGGGGCTATATTCTTTATCCGGACACCACACGAACTCGGACACCACAAGGACTATATATTTGCCACGAATATTTTCAAAATTTTAAGAAATTGCTAGATCTGATTCCTAATGAACAAAATTACAATCGGCATAAACATAAACAGGCAGAAAAAAACTTTAATAGAAATAATAAATCTAGGAGCCATAATAATGGTAGGATACTAGGCGCACATAACTAACAAAGATCTCTTTCACAGCAAACATGTGTTCGTGGTGCCATTGAAGCGATGCCTGGCGCGCTTCCAGTACTCAGGGTGCGCGCGCGTGTGCTCGCCCGAATATGATCCCGTGTGCGGCACTGACAGCAAGACCTACTCCAACAAGTGCTTCTTAGAGATGGAAAACTGTCGGTCTAGGTAAGCGCTTTGAATTGCTATGAGCCTGGTACTTTGATGAAAGTATTTGAATACCGTAAATTATGTTTGACGAACAGTGGCGGGATAAATAAATTTTGAGTACACGGCTCAAAATGGGCAGAAGAATCGGACCGAATCAAGTTGTAAGGTTGTAGGTAAAAATTAAGCTACTCCTCTTTACCCACGTTTGTCTTAAATGGTGACTAAAATGGCCTACTCAAAACCCTGCCTGCAGGGCCCTACATGCAGTATCTCAGCCATATTTTATAGTGTGAATGTTTGCAGAGCCGATATTTACCGATATTTATTGGCTTTGCAAACGTTCACACCACACAATCCGCGAAAGACACTGCATGTAGGGCCCTGCAGGCAGAGCTTTTAGTAGGCCCCTTAAGGATCTATCCAGAGGATAGCAGTAGCGTCGTTCTATGTATAAACATACTAGAAACATGAGTCTGCCTAGCAAACGCTAATCCTGATGATTATAATTAAATATATTTTTGGGCTCTAGTACAAACATTTATTTTAAAATTCATGTTTTTTGATTATTGGTAAATCCAGAATAAATTTTATAATCAAATTATCAAGCCCCCGCTTAAACTAAACGTTTTCGATGTAATAATATTGTTAGTTTATCATGTATAAGCACTATGATTTATATAATAAGTTACACGGATTTTATATTTTCGAATGAAACTTTTTTACTTGTACAGTTTCAGTTATAATCGTTTACTTTGAGAAGAGGTTAAACTTAGGCATATGATAAAATAGGAAAGCCTTATCCCGAAAATACAGACAGGTTACAGTTTGTAAAATTGAGGACGCAATGTATCCTATACAACGCGATCAAAATGCTACGTGATTATTGTACTATGATATAAAATTATTATGCTACTGCGACCTCAACCGTGAGCTATAGTGAAACAATAGCCGTTTAGTTTTTATTTACATCGCAGTTTTAGGTGAAAATACATAGTTTAATCAATTTTTATTCAACATAGCGTTAGGATAGACGAAATCAATTATTTTATACTACCAGTTAAATAAAATCAGAAAAAAAAACAAAATTCATGAAAAGACCGAAGCAAAATTCTATCCCTGAGGGTTCCAGAATCGTGTACTGAAACCTTAGTATCAGTTTTCGTTAAGATGTCACTTATACTCATTATATACAAGACTAGCTGGGAACCGCGGTTTCACCCGCGTTTAATTTAAAACAAATTTGGAGTACTTCGACATAGACACTTGACATAGAATATATATTGGATTTCAAGGGTTTTAATTGTTTTTTGCGCGGAACACTAATCATTTTTCTAAAATAAAAGTAGCCTAAGTTATTTCGTTATAACATCAGCTATCTGCCAGTGAAAGTCCTGTCAAAATTGGTCCAACCGTTCTCGGAGATTACCCGGAACGAACAGACAGACAGACAGACAGACAGATTGACAGACAGACAGACAGACAGACAGACAGACAGACAGACAGACAAAAAAAAATTATAATTGTTTTTTGTTATATGTACCGTATATACTTGAATATGCGTTTAGTAAAAAGCTGTTATTTTGACATTACAAACAGACACTTCAATTTCATTTATTTGTATAGATTAACCAAAAACTCTATCGGATCCGTGAAGGTGATATTCAGTATTGAGACTATTAAAAAGTAGCTAAATTTGTTACTTACCATGGTTTCACCGATTGCGTCATGCAACCGACGTCTTTGTACTACTTAGTCGGTACAGATGTGTTCAAATAAGCTGATTGAATTTAGGCCATTCCATATGGAATATGTACATAAGACGGCACGTTTGGTGCAGTGGCTGATACAGTCGGCTGCTGCGCTCCGGGTCGCGGGTTCGAATCCCGCACGGAACAAATATTTGTATGATCTGAAGGTATTTGTTCCGGGTCTGGGTGAATTGTGTGTGGAATTTATGTCTGTAAACGCATCCAAGACACAGGAGAAATCCTAATGGGGGACAAAGTTAAAAAGCGCTACATTTTGTAAATACTATTATATACTATAATACTTTGGATATTATCAAAATTCATAATTATTGTAATTTTAATTAATAGTCTCATTATCGATATTGTATAATTGCTGGTACGTCTGTTAATGGTCGTGTTGACCTGAACGATTTGACCTATTGAATCAAATGAAATCAAAATGTTTACTTATTGCTGAAAACAGGTACATTGCAAGAAGTGTGAATGCACAGTTCACTATGTTCTACCGATTTAGGTATGCAAATTTGTATTTAAGGGATAAAAGCTCAAATTGTATTATTAATGTCATAAAATACAAGAAACAATGTCAATAATGGTATACATTTGATTATAAATTGGACCTGGAAACATTTACCAAATTTATTTGAATTTTATAAAGAGCAAAGCAAATAAATGCCCTGCATTTAATTTCCGAGAAATCTCCTTTATTGAATATTATGTCTTATTAACAGATCTATTATATTGAGGTCATATTCGCACAAAACATTCATTTTGTCAAGTCGTTCCATAGCTGTGCCAAAATTCGATAGGTGGTGCCTACCTGAAACGGCAGAACAACGTCTGCCGAGCTAGATAGTAAAATATACAACCTGAAATCATGAATACTGGTTATTTAATACCCTTGCCGTGTGGTGCCGGCTCAGAATACCACCACCCCATCTCCTCCAGTGGGTGTCGTAAAAGTTGACTAAGGGATTAGCCGGAGGAAGGGCAGCAGCGTCCTTCGAGTACATTAACAACTCAACTGCGATCGCCAACCCGTCTGCCAAGCGTGGTGATTATAGCAAAACCCCCCAATGAGCCCACAACACACCCATATCGGTCGTTGTGGTGATCTTTGGGGGAGGCCTGTGTCCAGCAGTGGACTTCATTCGGCCGAAAGGATGAATACCCTTTTTTACTGGGGCCCCAGACGTATATGCTGATATGTACCGTTATAAGTCGTAAAATACCTGCTAACACTGCTATTATTAGAATAAACAAACTCACTTCAAACATATATGTTACGTTGTCAACTCAACGTTTCCTTATCTTCAGTGTGTAAACGAATAAATCCGTGATGTTATAATTATTAAACGTTTCATATATTATTTTAATTTACTTTGTAAATGTATATTATCTTACCAAAATCAGTGTTACGCCTATTCCATGGTGGTGTGTCGCCCTGATAATGAAAGATTATTCAAAATGTTTAACTGACGGCACGGTTGGTGCATTGGCTGATACATTTCGATTTCCGCACGGAACAAATATTTGTACGATCTGCAGGTAGTTGTTCCGGGTCTGGGTGTATTGTGTTTGTAAACTCACCCACAACACAGGAGAAATCGTTAAGCGGGCAACGTTTTAAAAAAAAATTGTCCAAACTCTTTTTGGAAGCCATTTTTCCCCTTTCGTTACTTATCAGCGCTCATATCAGGGGTGCAATTCCTTAAGCGTTCGTAACGTATTCGGTATTCGCTAAGACATGATTGAAGCTATTCAAGGACACTTTGCATACGGTGAGCCATGACGACGAGCCTTAGCCAATACCAAATTGAGTTGTCACAGTTATTTCAATTCAGGGGTGCAATTCCTTAAGCTCAAACATCCATACATCCTTGAATACAGAATTAAAATAACAATGATAACCCAATTTGGTATTCGCTAAGACTGGTTCTCATGGCTTACCTTCTGCAACATGTCCTTAAATAGCTTCAATCATGTCTTAGCGAATACCGAGTTGGTTTAAAACCGTTATTTCGATTCTTTATTCAAGGATGTATAGATGTTTGAGCTTAAGGAATTGCACCCCAGTATTCAAGGATGTATGGATGTTTGAGATTAAGGAATTGCACCCCTGTAGTAAAGCATTAGGTGACATTAAAATGGAAGATCCTTTTTAATTTTTGACAGTATGGTCAATATAAGTTTTGACAGCAGCGATCGCGCGTTTATTGTGTTGCAAACGTCCCGACTTTTTTTTACCGCGGAGGAAATATTCATGCAACGTCTCTAGGGAGAAAGGCGAACTGTATCCTGAACATTCGGCCTAAATTACCTGGGTGGTCGGTCAGCTTTGGCATCGAAGAAGGGCTTCAAGATCTCGGGAATGAACGCTCCGCCGGTTGGTGGTGGTCTTGGCGAGTGGATGTCAACAGTTCATTCCGTCCTGACCTATAACGCCCCGCATATTGCTCTAACTCTACAGAGTTTGATTTAGATAGACTGCTACTACCAGACTCTTAGAAAATGTTGGCTCGTTATCACCAATTCCGTAACCAAACATCCAGCTTGTTGGTGAGAAGATGAATAGGTTGTGCGAGTGAGGAAAGAATCAATTTGAAATACACGAGGTTAATCGTTTTTTTATAGGTTTTACATGCATTGCATGATGCCCATAACGATATTATGCCCGCTACAAATATTTGGTCTTCTTACGTATCTGTGTTGTCACGTCTCTACTTTTTTCAGTATGAACAATACGAAAATCATGTTTCTTGAATTAGCACGATACTTACGGCGATGAGTAAATTGTGGCCTCATGGATATTATATATCATGTGCAGATATATGTGGCGGGCTACAGGGCTCATAACAAAGACCTCAGCCACATTTCCTCTCTTACTAGAATTAAGTGGCGTAATTGTAATAATGTTTCCATTCCTTTTTACAGGAGTCTGGTGCAGTTGAAACACCTGGGCACATGCACGGATCCAATTGCAGAGGAGCCGAAAAACTATCTATATCGATAAACTAATCGATTAATACAGTCATATCGATATATCGCTTTCTTTTCATAATCATACTCTTGGGAGGTAGAATCCCACTTTTTAGTGCCAACTTTTTATAAGTAAAAATATACTGTAAAATAATTTAAGCGACCAATCTTCGTCTTCCAATAATCGATAAATTTAAGTATTACTTAATTTATGTTCGTAATTTAATCGATTATAACTGA
This sequence comes from Diloba caeruleocephala, assembly GCA_947459985.1. Lineage (NCBI taxonomy): Eukaryota > Metazoa > Arthropoda > Insecta > Lepidoptera > Noctuidae > Diloba > Diloba caeruleocephala. The sequence continues at coordinate 2,770,015 of OX381627.1, read as the reverse complement.
TAAGGGTTCCACACTAATCAATTGCAAATACGTCATCACATTGAAGTTTTTATATAAATAACGGTATCAGGATCTTTCTGCTTTGAAGTTAGTGTGGAAATGATTATTAAGATCACAATAAGATCAAAAATCGATTAAACTATGCTAATCAATAAAATTATTTGATTTTAATAAAACTAGATCAGTACAAACATTCGAATTCAAAGTGTGAAGAACATGGCGGAAATGGTCCTACCTAACTAAAACTTTTTTAGTGATTTTAGAATTAATATTTGACTGTTTATTTATTCTATTTATTATCTGTGTTTAGCGTAAGAACTTTTTTGTAAATACGTAGTGAATTTTTCGACATATTTATGTTTTCTTATTAAGAATCGATGCATTTAGAAGAAGACTTTGTTATTTAACAATTATGACAATAAGAATATTTAATCTAATCCAAGCATATATGCAATATGCAAAATTACAAATAGGTTTTCAAACATTCCATTTTTTTATTATAATCTGTTTCATTGTGTTCATTTGACGTTTGATACAGGCGCTTTTATTGCTTTTTTCTCCCTCTGGAATATTGTACTCATGATGTAGAATTATATTATTATATTTTGCAATCAGTTTCTTTTATTGTGATGGCTAGAAAGTTTTGTAGTTTATTGCAATACATTAATCAAAATAATTATAGTATTTGCTATTTTTTTCGTATGTTGAACGAGGAGGCTGCTGTTCCAGTTAAAACCTGAATTATAACAATTTCGAACGAGTTTTAAAGCGACTTTAATCGAAATGCAAATAACATAGATTTACGTATTTATTTTAGCCTAATATAATTGAACAAAAACTGTGTTGGTTATTCAATTAGAACTGTACTATTTTCAATTAATCTACAAATATTTAATATACTACATTTCAATAACATTTTATACTATATAATCATAGTCTACAGTGTATTGCCAAGTGTAATAACAACACAATAAAAAGATTTTTCAATTATTGCTTATTTCATTTAAACTATTTCAAGAAAACAAATGTAAGTAATAATAATAAGTACATGGAAGGCCGTTGCTTGGAAAGTATTTATGCGAAGATTCTACGCGGACAAAGTAGCGGGGAAGAACAAGCAAATATAGGTAAAAAAACATGATCAGATAAGGAACCGTGATAAAACGGTTTTTAGTCGTGAAAAGATGCTTTCTTAAGTATATTCACGTAAATACTGGGATGTATTTCAGTCTTTGTCTCAAAGTCAAAGTTTTTTATTTCAAATAAACCAAATATTGGCACTTATGAAACGTCAGAATCTAAGTTGCACGGTTCCAAATAGATGATCTCGTGGAAAAGAGCGGGCAAGAAACTCCATGGATACTCTTTTAAAATAATTGAGATTACAATGTTGACTGATACAAATTATTGTAATATATATACCGAGAAAAATGTAGGACAATGTGTAAAGATGGAACATACCACTCAATACTCAATACTCAATACATTTATTGCACTCCACAAGTTACTTGGTGTTACAGTACAGTATAGGAATCACATGTGGGCCCTGTCGGGCACGGCAAAAAGGTAGGAGAGAGGAGAGTCACTTTTTGATTAATGTGATATTAATGTCATACTTAATTACAGCAAGGTTATTAGGTAGATATCAATTTGCTATTACACGTATATATTATAGGAATAGCTAATATTAGTAGATATTAAGTTTCATTTTAAATATTTATTTATTTCTTTTAGACATTTATATTTATTCTGATATACCTGTTTAATATTGTATCGTAGTTATTAAATGTAATACTATTATTTAAATCAAATATTTACTATAGGCAACAATTACAAATAAATTATCACTATTGTTATTAGCATTTATTATCAGTAGTACCTATTTACCTACAACAAATAAGAAATTATATAAAACAGTAATTATTATTATTTATATTGAATATTTATTTGTTATCATTATTATTAAGTACGTACTTAAATAGGATTTTCATTGTTATTTAAATCACAATTCATATCATCATCATTTCGGCCGAATGAAGTCCACTGCTGGACACAGGCCTCCCCCAAAGATCACCACAACGACCGATATGGGTGTGTTGTGGGCTCATTGGGTGGTTTTGCCATAATCGCCTCGCTTGGCAGACGGGTTGGCGATCGCAGTTGAGTTGTTAATGTACTTGAAGGACGCTGCTGCCCATCCTCCAGCTAATCCCTTAGTCGACTTTTACGACACCCATGGGAGGAGATGAGGTGGTGGTATTCTGAGCCGGCACCACACGGCAAACAATTCATATATTATATTATATATATTATATTATATAATTCAATTAAACATCTATTCATTATTATTAATACAATTAAACCTCTATTCATTATTATTAATTCAATTAAACATCTATTCATTATTATTAATTCAATTAAATATATATTCATTATTATTAATTCAATTAAACATCTGTTCATTATATACATTTTATATAAATGTATCGTTAAAATATTCATTTATATGGTAGTAGCATTTATTTAATAGTAGCTGTTTTAATCTTTTTATAAAAATGTTAAATTTTCTTCATTTTTTATCATTGATGGTAGTTTATTATATATTTTTATAGACATAACACGGGGGCTGGTTGAATGCATTTTTAATCGAGAGTTGGGTAAATTTAGTCTGTTATGATGCCTTAATTTGTATTTCAGGTTCTTGTCCTCCGGTTTTGTAAAGAAGTCTTGATGGCTTCTTACAAATTTACAGATTTCTAAAATATATAGACTTGGTATCGTTAATAGTTTTAGGTCTTTGAAGTGGGGTTTGCAGCTCTCTGTGTCTTTTTTATTTACTAGTATTCTTATGAGTTTCTTTTGAAGGGTGAAAAGGGATGGTACAGCTGTGCTGTTTCCCACAATAACATTATAATAATAAATTATTTGCCGTGGCAGTTAACGGCTGACCAGTCCCAACAGACGGCACCCGTTCACGAGCAAGACGCATGCATCAGCATCGCTTAGCTCAACCATATATATAGCCATCTGAAGCTATGACAACTTTTTCTTTTACTGATCGGCTTGGAATTGAAGTCGAGCGTTGTGAATGCGTATGAGAGAGATAATCTTTTACGGCTTCTGGCAAACGCTGTTGTGCAGCGCTATTACAGGTGATGAGGCGCATTTCGTCGAGTACTACTTAGTACTAAGACGGCACGATTTTGGCGTACGGTAAAGCATAGCACGTGGTTGTGTCACCCGAACTGGGTCGTTGACGGACTGACTGGTTTCCAAACTACCGTGAATCTGAATCCGCCCAATCGTACTGTGGCAGAGCAATCCACTATAGCAGAAAGGCGATTGTTATGACATAGGTACGCTCTAAGTAAGTGCAAACAGAAATCGTGAACGTGCACTGGTAGCATTCATCTCCCAATAAGCCGTCACAATGTACGGTCTCGGACGTTTCAATATCAAATTCGATCGATTGAATCGAATCGCTGGCAGTATGGCCTTACGTTAGTCTCTTAGTCGCGTTTAGTACGCCTACGGGAATAGAGGAGACATATTCTTTGCCATGAACCACACGGTACAGGCGATTACCGTTCATTTTAGTTTCTGCAATTTTTCCATACAGCACCTCGCGACCAGCTCGATGGGGAAGCCGCAGGGTTCTAAGTACCCTGTCATCTCGTCAACCAAGTCCTGGAACTTGTATGAGAAGTCCTGGAATGTTTCGAAGCGCAGAGCATCGTTCCATGCCAGTATTAGAACTGTGGAAGAAACACAACAGTCAATGCACAATGGGCAGTCTTATCGCACACAGCGATCTCTTCCAGATAACCTATGGATGTATTTACAAAATAGGAAAGAAATAACGGACAGTCTAGATGTACAATGTACTATGTTGTACATATTTTATATTAAACAAATGTAATAATTAAAATATATACTAATATATTAAATAAATAAATACTATATATGCAAATAAATAGTGTATGTGTATTTCGGGTACTATACATTTTAAAAAAAACTTCTAATTTCGAGATTGCGAATTGATTATGTTTTTCTATTATTAATCGACTTCAAAAAGGAGGTTCTCATTTTGATGCGATTTTTTTTCCCATAATTGTAGAACGATTTGAGCAATTATTTTGTTAACTGATGCAGAATGCTTTCGAGTTGGTTCCTTATAAATTTGATTACATTTGATTAAGTAGTTTTTTAACCAACTTCAATAAACAGGTTAATTTTCCTGCGCTTATCTAGATGATGTCTTAATAGTTTCGATTCCTCTCAGACCATAGAACCGATTTGAGTCATTCTTGCTATTAGTGTTAAATACTGATACCAAATTGGAAAAAGTTCTAAAATTTATTCAGAGCAAAAAGAATAAATTAAGCTTTTTAACAAAGAAATACCGACTTCATAAACCTTAACCGATATAAAAATATTACGAGTAAAATCTATCATACTGTTTTATTTTGTAATACATACAGGTTGTCCAGTAAATAGCACGACATACTGCAGGGGGTGAGAGCTTGGGTCAAACCTACCAAAAAAACACAATATATGTTCAGCAAAATCTTAAGGTTTTTTTTTTTCACCACTGTAGGTTAACCTGAGTTAAGCGATAAGAAAATTGTACTGTGAAAAATTAAATAAAAATTGTATTTCTTGAAAACATTTTATTTTTTAATAGAATAAAGACTTATCAATGAGTAAAGTAACTATTCACAAATAATTTGAGGTAAAAGGTACGGTAAGGTAGGAGTTTTTCATTACGAGATGCTTAAAAATCTGTCAAGGTAGAGATTTTTCGATATTTCGGAAAATGTTGTACTACTGTAAATCCGTAAGATTTTGCTGAACATATATTGTGTTTTTTTTAGTAGGTATTGACCCAAGCTCTCACCCTCTGCAGTATGTCGTGCTATTTACTGAACATCCTGTATATTTGTGTATTAATAATATCATCATCATCATTTCGGCCGAATGAAGTCCACTGCTGCACATAGGTCTCCCCCAAAGATCACCACAACGACCGATATGGATGTGTTGTGGGCTCATTGGGGGGTTTTGCCATAATCACCACGCTTGGCAGGCGGGTTGGCGATCGCAGTTGTTGTTGTTAATTTACTCGAAGGACGCTGCTGCCCATCCTCCGGCTAATCCCTTGGTCGACTTTTACGACACCCATGGGAGGATACGGGGTGGTGGCATTCTGAGCCGGCACCACACGGCATATTAATAATAATATAATGATTGTATATCCTGGGGTTGCACGTTGCACGTATTTATACGGCACGTATACATGCTGTATGGAAGGATATAGAATGACTGAAATAAACGCAATATATTTGCGTAAGCTATTTCGATTCAATCAATTGATCGGTTTATTAATAATCTATTCTATAATAAAATCGTAGAAAGGCAAAAACTGTACACTGAATATTTTAAGAAAAAAATCATTGCCACGTGCTCCAGGTACTATCATCATCATATCAGCCACAGGACGTCCACTGCTGAACAAAGGCCTCCCCCTTAGATTTCCACAACGAGCGGTCACATGCCGCTCTCATCCAACGACTCCCAGCGACCTTCACCAGGTCGTCTGTCCACCTCGTTGGAGGTCGTCCCCCGCTGCGTTTTCTGGTGCGCGGACTCCATTCGAGAACCTTTGTGCTCCAACGGCCATTCTACGAGCAATGTGCCCTGCCCATTGCCACTTCAGTTTACTAATCCTTTCAGCTATGTCGACAACTTTAGTTCTTCTACGGATCTCCCTATATCTGATTCGATCTCGTAGAGAAATACCAAGCATAGCTCTCTCCATAGCTCGCTGAGTGACCTTGAGCTTTCTTATGAGGCCCATTGTGAGGCCCAGGAACTAGACTGATGTCAAAACTGCAATTTATAGAATTTCTGTTTGTCTGTTTGAGGGGAACGCTAAAACTACAGTATAGAATTAGTTGAAATTTACTACTTTAAATATTCATAATTTGACGGCACGGTTGGTGCAGTGGCTGATACAGTCGGCTGCTGCGCTCTGGGTCGTGGGTTCCATTCCCGCACGGAACAAATATTTGTATGATCTGCAGGTAGTTGTTCCGGGTCTGGGTGTATTGTATATGGAATTCATGTCTGTAAACGCACCCACGACACAGGTGAAATCCTAGTGTGGGGCAACGTTTAAATATACCGATTTCTAAGCACAAGCATCGCTAGTTTCATTTAAGTTTGCCCCCACTGTGCTGCCGCAGATGATGCAAGTATAGTTAACGCAGCACAAAGTTAATCAAAATAACCACGTATGGTGCATACCTAGCCGACCCACTACTTTAATGTCTCAGACCGCAGTATGGTTATACAAAAATTAAGTTATGCCTCTCGCAAAGCGGTTTCTAATCCAAAACTTTGGAGCTGGCTTGTTTCAGAGCGATCACGGAAACTGTCACAGTAGGCCACATGGAGGTCATCTTAACGAAAAAAGACGCAAGAAGATAAATAAGGTGGGTTCCAGCTGAAAATCAGTTTACTTTCAGATAATATTGGCTATTTAAAATACGCTTTTCCTTAATTCTAAGTATATATCATGTTCCCGGTTCCTATATCTTCCATTTTTATCCAGCTGTCCCCAAAACAATAGCTTGTTATCCCCAGCAACGCCCTAAGCTAAGGTCTATGCCCCGCAGGGGGTGACCTTAGCGCAAGTTGCTTAGATATTAATATTAATTTTAAGCCAGGCTGGAGGCCTGTTGGCTTCGCTAGAAACGACCGATTAAGCAAACACATTTCCAAGAAACGGATGCAAGAAGCCCAACAAATAATAACTGTTCTGACGCGTAGTCTCTATAGTGTAGCATAGGCTCTCTTCCGTCCCCGAGAAGTGCCTGGGGGGGCGACCTTTTTACAGTCGCCTTCCCTTCGCTAGAGGGGGTGACCGCTTTACAGTCATCCCTTCCGAGATGTGCCTAAAGGCGTGGCACCAATGGGCGGCTCTAGTGTGATCTTACGAGAACCTGGAGCCCCCCTTCGGTGCCGAAGATGACCGCTCCAGTGGTTTTAGCCGGTAGGAGTCCGGCATACCCCTTCGCCCTTCCCCGGGGTGAAGGAAGTTCCATGTAGAATTTCCACTGGACATCAATAAAAAAAAAAAAAAAAAAAAAAAGGCTCTCTTCCGTAAGTAGTGTAGTAAGTAATTGTGAACATTAATTAGATAGACCGTGGCTTTCCGTTTACCTACTACTACTATCCAATAGATGCACTATTTTGCAAGACACCGTTACCTATCTTGACAGAATCCATTAGTTGTTGTTGTTGTAATCCTTTTTATTATTTAGTGATCCGGTGGAATTACGTCATGTACTTGCCCCGTCCTGAAGAAGGGCGGAGGGGCATGCCGAACTCCTACCACCACAAACCACCGGAGAGGTCATCTTCGGCACCGAAGGGTGGCTCCAGGCACTCGAATAATCTCCATCTAGAGCCACCCATTGGTGCCACGCCTTTAGGTACATCTCGGAGGGGATGACTTTTTTTTTTGGGACAAGCCCGCCACACATTCTCAACCACTGCAACTCCTGTAAGCCAGGATCTACAACGGCGACCACCGAAAAGAACACCGATCAATGAAGCTCGGTGTGTCCCAGAGAAATGAATAACTGTCTTGGAACCCGCACCGAAATGCGGAGGGGATGACTGTAAAGCGGTCACCCCCTGTAGCAGATGGAAGATGACTATAAAGAGGCCACCCCCCAGGCACTTCTCGGGGGGATTGTAAAGGAACCCCCGAAGCCTCGCTTTGCGCTGTACTGCGCATATAGCGGTATGTGATCACATGCACACCACTGTTTTCCCGGGGGGTATTGTTGTAACCCTATACTTTGCCAAGACACAGCAAATTCTATAAGTATTATGAAACACAAACATAGTGAATGCCTGATTGGATCACGAGGTCTTCACATTTTATTTGGTAATGATAAGAGCTTGATAACTAATGTTTTTCATTGACTAACATGTGTGTTTGTCCATGAATAATACAATAGTTTTGCACAAACGTTCGCTCACTACCAATCACGAGCATCTCGATTGGCGTTAAGCGCTTGGATTTTTCACACAAACTTTGGAACAAATATTTGGCCTACAAATAGTTCATGCATGAGATTGATGTTTTCAAGCAGTACTTACGATACAGGAGCAATTCGATTGCGAAGCATTGGTTAAAAAGATATCAGGGGTGCAATTCTCTAAGCTCAAACATCCATACATCCTTGAATACAGAATTGAAATAACGGTATAAAACCAATTTGGTATAGCTTAGAGAATTGCACCCCTGATTTGTCATCGGACTGTTGACAGGAATAAACAGGGGTGCAATTAAGGTCAAACATCCATACATCCTTCAATACAGAATTAAAATGACCGTGAAAAATTAAATTGGTGTTCGCTAAGACATGATTGCAGCTATTCAAGGACACGTTGCAGTCGTGAGTCCTGAGGACGAGTCTTAGCGAATACCAAATTGGATTCCCACCGTTATTTCAATTCAGGGATGCAATTCCTTAAGGTCAAACATCCATACATCCTTCAATACAGAATTAAAATGACGGTGATAATCCAATTTGATATACGCTACGACATGATTGAAGCTTTTCAAGGACACGTTGCAGACCGTAAGCCATGGGAACGAGTCTTAGGGAATACCAAATTGGGTTGTCAGACTTTAGTTCAATTCTGTATTCAAGGATGTATGGATGTATGTGATTCAGGAATTGTACCCCTGGGTAGCAGTTCTCTAAGCTCAAACATCCATACATCCTTGAATAAAGAATTGAAATAACGGTGATAACCCGATTTGGTATTCGCTACGACTGGTGCTCATGGCTTACCCATGTCCTGGAATAGCTTCAATCATAACTTAGTGAATACCGAAATTAGTTTTACACCGTTATTTCGATTCTGTATTTAAGGATGTGTGGATGTTTGAGATTAAGAAATTGCACTCCTGGGGTGCAATTCTCGAAGCTCAAACATCCATACATCCTTGAATACAGAATTTAAATAATGGTGATAACCCGATTTGGTATTCGCTAAGACTGGTCCTCATGGCTTACCTTCTGCAACGTGTCCTTGAATAGCTTCAATCATGTCTTAGCGAATACCGAATTGGATTTAAACCGTTAATTCGATTCTATATTCAAGGATGTATGGATGTTTCACCTTAAGGAATTGCACCCCTGTATTCAAAGATGTTTGAGGTTAAAGAATTGCACCCCAGATGTCAAGCCGCAAGCGTGACATCTCGAGCTCTGTTTTGAATTAACAGTGTAATAAAATATTTAAATCGTTAGATAGGCCTTCATGAAAAAAGTCCGTAGCATTTTATTTAGACGTAGGCGTTTATTACTCACACAAGTATTTCGTAAAACTATATTCAATAGCATAAACACTCAAGACATTGAGTCGATGATTTGCGATGTCACGCATTAAAATTTCCGCACTGTGTCGATAATTGGAAAACATGTAGTTCGGACAATGGATTATCGTTGTATTCTTGACGAAGTACGAAACTATCTTTGTCACTGTTCTTCTCATTAGTATTTAAAATAGTTCGTTCTCTGCCGCTACTATCAGCGCTCGTAATGACAATAAGCAAAAATGCCGTTATGAATTGTGACAGATTGTGACATTTATCTAAATATTGAAAAAAATACCTGTATTAACTAAATTGTGAAATGTAATGCCTTTATCTTTGAATGTATTTCTAGTGATATAAGTACATATATTTACATTTCCTGAATGCGCATATCGTCGTACTTTATATTATTGTCATATTAATGTAACATAACGTTCTCAGACGGGCACTCGCTCGTGTCTGAAGTCAAATGCACCCAACCTGTGCACTCGTTTGAGTGATGACACATGCAACGTACGGGGTTATATTGGTGTCCAGTGGAAATCTACATGGAACTTCCTTTGCCCCGGGGAATCTTCGGCACCGAAGGGGCGTTCCAGGTCTTCGTAAGATCACACTAGAGCCATCCATTGGGGCCACAGCTTTAGGCACATCAGTATGGTGCGGTAACAGTACGGTATCAGTACGGCGGGCTGATTACGTAAGTCGCAGACGGTTTGCGATAGGCGTAAATTGCGCAGACGCCGATGCCAAACATAATTTTGGTGTTTGGTATTTTCCGATAGCGATTAAACAGGCGCAGATCTCTGACGAAAATGTATCGGACGATCAATGAACAAAAAATGCATCCTCGCCTTCAATTTCAGGCGATCTGCCACCCATGGGTCCTCAGCTACGCGACAGCTGCTGTCGCGTCCGCTGTCGCTGTTTTTTCTTTGGGTGTTATATTTTTAGAGTTCCGAACGTCCGTAGGAAAAAACGGCGGAACCATTATAGGATCAATCGTGTGTCTGTCTGTCCGTCTGTCACAGGCAAGTTGCTCCGAATCTACTGGACCGATTAGGTTGGTACACATATGGACATCTGCAACCCAAACACTGACGTGTAACGTAAATACATTTTGAATATTGGGGTCCTTGGGGGGTAATAAATGAAATTTAAGAACTAAGTTATGCAAACCGTACCGTGTAACATATTAAATGGAAGGACGGGTTCTGAGGGTCTCAAACGTATTTATTTTAAAATATATAGTTTTAAAGTTATTTAAGAAAATGCCGTGTGGTGTCCGGATTAAGAATATAGCACCACTCCATCTCCTCCCGTGGATGTCGTAAAAGGCGACTAAGGGAATCTAAACCAGAGGGATGGGCAGCAGCGTCCCTTCTATGACACGGTAGCCAAACTGCGCTCACCAACCCGCCTGCCAAGCGTGGTGAGTATTGGCAAATACCCCCCAGAATTATGACACAGTTGTGAAAATCTATGGGGGAGGCCTTTGTTCAGCAGTGGACGTATAAATGGCCGATATGATGATGATGAAGAAAATGTACGAAAATAAACCATTCCGCCCAGGGTGGATCTCCGAAACTACCAGACTATACTTTTGAAAAAATATAAATTATAATAGTTATTTACTTAACATATAATAACAGGAAAACCTATAAGAAGCCTATGGTATTAAAATAGCATGGTAAATATTTCAATATTGTGCGTACAAACTTACATTTGAAGTTGGAAGGTATGGGAGAACATGTTTTTCAATTATAATGTTAAGTTTGTTTTTCGGATAAAATCTTTCTTTTTCCCCCATTGCCCCACACTAGGATTTCTCAATTACAAATTTTAAACGTTAATTTGTAAATATCAATTCACACTTCAATCATGTCAAAACTTATGAAATTAATTTAATAATTCCAGATAGTTGCAGTGTGTGGGACCTGAGGTAATCATGAGAGGATCTGGTGCACACAAGATGGATCACCTGTATCGCAATAATATGTTGGAATATTTCAAAATATATTGTTATATTACAACTTGCTATTTGCCAATAACGGCTTCAATGTTGGACACAATTAAAAATCTCTTGTGTTTCGTCACCAGCGAATTTAACCATTTGAGAGAATATTACCCTCATAATATAAAAATATATATTATAGCTGCGTGTGAGGTCATCTAAAGATTACTATAGAAAATATATCGATATACTAGTTCCCCGCCCCAGCTTCGCACAGGCAGGTACATGCGAACCCGATTGCACCACCGCCTACTGGATTCAATTGGAAACCTAAACCATCCAGAGATCTACTCAAACATACACAAAAAATGACATCAAAATCGGTCCAGCCGTTTAGGAATTCAGTGACATACACATGTATAGAAGAATTATATGTATGAGACTAGCTGCCCGCCCCAGCTTTGCATAAGCAGGTACATGCAAAACAGACTGCAGGGAGGTGGCCCAATTTTGAATCCAAACCATCCAGGGAACCACACAAACATACAAAAAAAATTCATCAATATCGGTCTAATCGTATAGGAGGAGTTCAGTGACATACACACGTACAGTAGAATTTTATATATATAAGAAGGGGTCGTGGGTTCGATTCCCGCACGGAACAAATATTTGTACGATCTGCAGGTAGTTGTTCCGGGTCTGGGTGTATTGTGTGTGAGATTTGTGTCTGTAAACGCACCCACGACACAGGAGAAATCCTAGTGCGAGGCAACGTTTGTGATGGCCTTACAGCTACGCATTGCAACCATACGTTTTTCTTTTAAATTTCTTCTACCGTGCATTTCTATTGAAATTGGCGTAATGTGTAGTTATTCTATCTATCTAATACAATCTGGTTCTTCTCGCCAGAATGCCCGTGCCTTATGTTTTATCTTGCTTAGTTGAAACTTTACCCGAAGTTGTTAAAACTTTGGTGTACGTTTCATCATATCAGCATCGCATAGATTTCCAAAATTGAGTCGTCATTTTGGTGGGAATTCGCCACTACTCATAATGCTTGGCAATCGGGTTGGTGAGCGCAGTATAGCTATTATATATACCACACAGGGGATACTGCTCATCTCTCATATTTAGACTACCTTAGTCGCCTTTTAAGACATTCACGGGAGGAGATGGAGTGGCGCTATATTCTTTGGCCAGACACCACTCGATATCATTTCAGCCCAATGAAGTCCACTGCTGGACACAGGCCTCCCGCAAAGATCACCACACTAACCGATATGGGTGTGTTGTGGGCTGATTGGGGGGTTTTGCCATAATCGCCACGCTTGGCAGACGGGTTGGCCATCGCAGTTGAGTTGTTAATGTACTCGGAGGACGCTGCTGCCCATCCTCCGGCTAATCCCTTAGTCGACTTTTACGACACCCACGGGAGGAGAAGGGGTGGTGGTATTCTGAGCCGGCACCACGCGATATATGGGACTCTAACGTCTCTTAAGCATCAAAAATGCACTATCATTGGTAGGGTTTGATAGGCGTGCCGCCTCTGCAAATGCATTGACATGACGGAGCAGTAGTGCTACCATACGCTCAACAATCGCACAACATCGCCATCGTCATCAGAGTCAGCCAAATAAAGTCCACTGATGGACACAAGCCTCCCCAAAGATCGCCACAACGACCGGTCTGGCTGTGTTGTATGCTCATTGGGGGGTCGTGCCATAATCGCCACGCTTGGCAGGCGGGCTGGCGATCGCAGTTGAGTTGTGAATGTACTCGAGGGCGCTGAATGTACTCGAGGGCGCTGCTGCCCATCCTACGGATAATCCCATAGTCGCCTTTTATGACACCCACGGGATGAGACGGGTTGGTGCTATTGGTATCTGGCACCACACGGTGAAACTTGCATCGTCACCATCATATGTCAACCCTTGGCAGACTTAAACGAAATATACTTTTACTCACTGACTATAATAATATAGGCGATTATCCACAGCCAGATCCCATCCATGTCAGATTTCGCCAATATAAATTAATAGCTTTCTGCAAAAGATCAAATTGTATTTTCTGTCAGAAACATTTAATGTTCCATAATTATCTACAGTATATTAAAACAGTAACATCACGTAATATATATATATAAGTCTATTACGGTCTTATCTAAGGTATCAGTATCCTCCAGTAACTGGTTTGTGGAGGTTGGACGGCTGAGGCTCCGTGAAATATATTAAAATAACCGTACTCCACGCGCGCCTTAAGAAAAGGGGTCCAAGAACGCTCACTTTGCGATAAAGCACTCTTATTGGCCTCTTGAAGCATGAATTGCTCATACTTTACAGTCTTATAATATTTTTGCACACTTGAACGGTTCCTCCGTGTGGTCTCCGGATTACGAATACAGCTTCACTCCACAGAAGGATGGGCACCAGCCATTCTATGCTCACCAACCGCCTGGTGCGTGCAGGTGTAGTAACTACTGGAAAATTCCCCCCTAAGTGCCAGCACACGGGATGTGACCTGTCATCTATGGGGAGGCCTTTATTCAGTCTTGATACTTGCACAGTTCGCCGTCTCATCGATTTGTGAAAGTGTGACATGGTAACCACGTGATCAGCCAACAGGCGTCCAGTGCTGGGTCACATAATGACAGCTACAACGAATGGTCACACATCCCCATAATCACCACGGATAGTGGTGGATTTTTGATCGCAGTATGTTGTTTTTAGTTCACAGAAGCACGTTGCTGACAATTTATGGACACACCCTTAATTATCTTTACCTTTTACATACGAGGAAGAAGAGACCAATGAAAGCTATAACGAGACTGTGGCTTTAATTCCAAAAATATTAAACGCAAAGAATACGTACTGAGGGAGGTTTCTCTGGTGGATCAAGTCGATATTTCCTCATTTTGACGCGATTTATTTTAAATATTACATTTTGAAAATGTCAGCAGAGGTGACTACTGGTGACATAACTCTGACATAACTTATATCAATTAAAAAACTAAATTCAGAAGAAGGTCAATTTCTGTATCCACTATTTTTGGAACGAAGTTCTTTTACGCGGCGTACAGTAGAGTGAACTGGAAATATCTTATATACCAATACATATTATATTTAGCTCCACAGTTTCACAATAACACACGTAGAAAGAAAGAAAGAAAGAACGAAAATAAAATTTGCTAAACATGTGTCAGTCACAATACATACAAATGCTTGATGGGTGTAAAGAATTTGGCAAGTCCAACATGTTTTACCGTGATCGGCGTAAAAATTGAAACAGGTGTCATGCCTGGTCATGAATTCAAAATTATGTAACATAATTATTAATTTAGATGTCAAAGTAGACATTATATCTGTTGCAATTAACATTACAATTTAAGTCCAGAGCTGATTATCAATGTTAATCTATCAATCAATAAAAATTCAACATTTATCCGTAAGGAAGTCCGTAGCATTGTAATAACATTTTTCAATTAATAATGTTTTAAATTTTAGCTTAAATAAATTTATATTCAATTGTTTATAACTTTCTGGAATTTTATTGTAGATTAAAAGAGCCATACATACTACACTTTTGTGTAGTAATGCTGTTTTAGCTGGCTGCAAACAAAGTCTGTCATTTCGACGATTTCGGATTACAAAGTCAGATAAACGTGGAAAGAGGTGGGGATTGTTTCTAACAAATAATGCGACTTCAATTATATATAATGACGGAATAAGAATCTTATGCTTTACAAACAGTGGCTTACAGCTTTCGATAGGTTTAATCCCAAACATTGCGCGTATGCAGCGTTTTTGCATTGTAAAGACCACATCTTTATTGGTAGAGTTACCCCAGAAAATTATTCCATATCTGAGCTGTACTCAAATATGGAATAATTTACGGTACTGTTGAGTCTGTACTCAACAGTACCGTAATATGCCGTGAGCAATGCATCTTGGCTTATAATTGAGGCAAGTTTGTACAAGGCATAAGCTAGACCACAATTTTTTTTACCCAGTACTTCTATTTGGTTTTTCCAATTAAGTTTTTTATCTATAACTAATCCGAGAAATCTAGCCGTATCCATTTCATCTATAATATTACCTGCATAAACTAAATTTACATTAGATGAGGCTTGAGACCTTTGAGCAAAATGCATTATACTTGTTTTTTTCAAGTTGATCTTTAAATTATTGTTTTTTAGCCATGAAATAATAGATGACAGTGAATTATTTATATCTGTTTCATAGTAATTTACATCTCTACACGTAATTGTTACAGTGCTGTCATCAGCGAATAGCGTCATCGGTTGAATTGTGGCATTTGGCAGATCATTAATATATATTATAAATAGCAGTGCCCCCAAAACGCTACCTTAGGGAACACCATATGTTACATAACGTTTTTTTGACGTATATGTTTCTTCATTTTTTGTTTTTAAGTTTATTCTTTTAATTTCAGTTATTTGCTGCCTATCCGATAAATATGATCGAAGTAATTCTATAACATGTACGTATAAGCGGCGACGTGTGGCACTGTAGCGTGGTGTCCCATAGCCTTCCACAAAACTTCCGGTACACAGTAGTGACCTTCTATTAGCTTAAAACTATGCAATATTAACTGACATTAAATTTATTAAAATGACATGACAGACTATTGCCGCGGTTATAGGGCACAGTACAGAATAATTAATAATAGGAAAAATATAACGACCGCTTTGGCTAATATTATTCCAGATAAGAGCAGCGTGTTAGCTACAAGCACTGCTCTCCAGGCCAAAGATTTGGATTAGACTCAACTAGTAAGTTGAAACAAATTCTTGAAAGAATTTGTTTCAAGTATGTTAGAGATTTGAGAATGAGTTTTTGGCAATGTTTAAACATAATATTTTCAATTTTAATTAAATTGATATAGGAAAACTTGGTAAATATACATACTCTAGTAATCTTCAATAAAAAAAAGTCTTTTATTTCTCTATTATGAGTAATAAAATCTCTAAATTTGATGGTTATAATTGACAAAGACTACGATGTTAGTTTAGTTACTACTGCTTTACTTCCATGATAAGCTATTGATCTTTTCTACAAACACATATATGGCGTATATACATATATATATATATATATCTAAATGCTTCTTCGCAAATTACATTCAGTTTATAAAGAAACGCGTTGGATGAACAACGATTAGTTGCGCTCGCAACATTAGTTTTAGTTGAAAACTATTTTAAAGTTTTTAACGCGAAAATGTATTTAGCATAATTTACAATTAAAAACCAGTTTATGGTTTAAGTCAAATAATTATTAGATGTAAATCGCAGTGTTAAATATAAAGTGATATTAGGAAATAATAAAACAGTGTTTTAATTTCAAATATTAGGTGCAACCAACATTATTTTGAGAAATAAAAATTGTAATATTTAAATTACAAAAAATGAAGAAATACTGCTTTCTATTTGGTGAAGGGAGCAAAATAAACCAGATAATATGTGCCATACTCAGTAAGTTTTTGTATTTGTATCATTAAAGCTTACTACCCTCGCTTCAGTGGAACGCTGATCTAAAAGACTGACTGAGTGACATTGGAAAAAGGTTGCTTGCCTGTCAGTCTTCCACAGATTGTATTTTGGAGAGAGATTGTGCGCGGGAGCTACACGAACTGATCCTACCATCTCCATTCTACCATTGGACTTCCAGACGCACAGCAGGTTACCATCCAAACCCAGTTTAAATCTTGATATATCTTACTCAGCGTTTTCTTCAACCTTCATTATGGACATAGCCAAAGTATAAACTCCTTGCTAGCGTCTGCTTTCCCTGCTACATGTAACCCGTTAACCTTTAAAGTAAGAGGGAATACCTATATTCTGGGAGCGCTCATTCCATTGTAGACCTCATCCATTGCTTTCCGTCAGGCGGTAATGAGGACCAGAGCGGAACCCATCGTTAATAAAATATATACATTTTAAAATTACCTCATGCAGAGAAACTATCATATATCTCATCTTTCTGACAAAACAAAACTGTATTTTTCGTTGATTAAGTTATTGTAGTGTAAAAGATCTGAATGTGATGGAACTCTCACATGCATCTTTCATCAATACTTGTACCTGTACGATCGAGGAACAATGTATCATTTTGAGATTCTGATTCAATCAAATCAGCCTATCAAAGCTTTATAGCCAGTTGCACTAGCTAATCGGTAAACAATCAGTGAGGTTAAGCATTACTCGATACTGTCAGTCTATTGATGGGTGGTGTCCGGATTAAGAATATAGCACCACTCCATCTCCTCCCGTGGATGTCGTAAAAGGCGACCAAGGGAATCTAAACCAGAGGGATGGGCAGCAGCGTCCCTTTTGTGAAACGTTAGCCATACTGCGCTCACCAACCCGCCTGCCAAGCAGGGTGAGTATTGGCAAATACCCCCCAAAATGATGACACAGTTGTGAAAATCTATGGGGGAGACCTTTGTTCAGCATTGGACGTATGAATGGCTGATATGATTATGATGATTGATGGGTGACCACATACTGGTATATGTTCGGAGGGCACGTTTATTCGACGGTCCCAGTTATTGTCATCAGACGGCAGTTATTAAGCCGAATTGGAGGCCTTTGGTTAGCTTGAACAACTCTGTTACAAGGTTGGCCACTAATCAACATAAAAAAAGGAAAGTGCAATAGGCACATGACTTGGAATGGACGGACGCATGCCTTAAAGCACCAGTGCCAAAACCGAAAAAGTCTGGGAATTGGTGCAGTGCTTGTACAAATAGTTAATGGACGTCAGCATGCAGTCGCCTTTATGAGTATGAGGACTACTGATGCTGAAAGCCGATACCACTCTTACGAGTTGGAGACACTGGCAGTGGTACGCGCCATCAAGCATTTTCGCCAGTATCTCTATCTCTATATCCAATTGCGCCATGATATTCGGTCCTCCGTATCCAGTTTAACCAGCTCTCTTTTTCAGGTCGTTGGATCATCTGGCTTTCCATTATTGATACATATTTCATCATCACCATGATGTCTTTCAGTAGAAAGATGTCCACTGCCGGACATAGATCTCTGCTGAAGATCGTCTCAACGACTGATCCTGCTCATTTATTATTAGTGTATTTATATATACTAGTGGTCGCCCAAGGGTCGAAATTGGACCGTCATTCATTAAAATTTTAATTTGATTTAATGTATTTGTAACACATACTGTACATACATACATTTTAACTTTTTGCACTCCTCCTCCATATGAACTATGCGAAATCTCACACTCCTCCGTGCGCGGAATGTGCTTAAAAAGGTGTACACGGTTTTTTCTTCCCGTAATATTTATGTATCGGTAGTAGAGTTCTGGGTTAAGACCTTGACTGGGGTGGTACTGCAACCCTCTATCTATCACGTACCGTAGTAAGTATTAAAGGGTAGGAACAGCCAATGAAACTACCAGAGTACATCATCATCATATCAGCCAAAGGATGTCTACTGCTGGAAGCCAAAGGTCTCCCCCATGGATTTTCACAGTTGTGTCATAATTTTGGTGGTAGGTTGCCAGTACACACCACGCTTAACAGGTAGGTTAGTGAGCGCAGTATGACTGCTGTTCGATAGACTAGACTTTTGCACACATCCCTCTGGTTTAGAGTCCTTAGTCGCTTTTTACGACATCCACGGGAGCAGATACAGTGGTGCGATATTCTTAATCTGGATACCACATAGAAAACACCGCAGAATAAGGCATTCCAACTTAAGCCTTAGATCGGTAACACGATCTGTTTCTATAGACTGGAGACGTAAAAAATCCTTTTGGAAGTACACGTTAAGGCAGTGGACACGTGGAAATAATAGAAAAGGCTAGGGACTACACGCGCGAAGTCAAAAAGACTACAATACTGCAAAAAGCAGTGGTTACTTACTATTTATACGCGTATTGCCGTGTGGTGCCGGCTCAGTAAAAGTCGACTAAGAGATTAGCCGGAAGATGGGCAGCAGCGTCCTTAGAGTAAATTAACAACTCAACTGCGATCGCCAACCCATCTGCCAAGCGTGGCGATTATGGCAAAACCGGGGGGTTTTGAGCCCACAACACACCCATATCGGTCGTTGTGGTGATTTTTGGGGGGGGCCTGTGTCCAGCAGTGGACTTTATTTGGTCAAAACGATGATACGCGTAACATGGCTCAGCTATGGTGTTACTCTATCGGGGTTACTCTCATAAAATATAACTAAAAAATACAACAAACTAGTTGAACTATAGAAAACAAACAACAAACAGAGCAAGTCCCTTTTTATAAAGCATAACATATTAACCCAACCTTCTATATACATACTAGAAACTAAATACATGTAAATTCGCACACAAGCACAAATACTTTTACACAAAACGAGAAGGCATACAATCAGGATTTTACGACACAAGTTACGACTAAATCTGCCAATTTCTCGTTTAAATATGCATTCTACTAGCCCCTTTGTTATGTCGATTAAAATATGTAATGTTACCCGAAATCTCCAAAAACTAAATCTTATATTTTTTTAATACATACATAAACTAAAAGACTAACTCTACAAATGTTATTATAGTATAAATGAATACCTAAACGACAAATCCCTATAATTTATATATGTAAATTTTATTGTTATAGTTTATACGCAGTCTTTCCCAACGTGGGCGATAACGCCCCCTTGTGGGCGCTGCAGGCCTAAAGGGGGGCGGTAAGAGACCCAGAAAAAAAAGGGGGCATTGTGTATTGGGCTTTGGGGTCGATTTACAATTTCATCTACCTAGCTAGGAAGACTCTTAGACACCGACTGAGCTCTCGACTCTCGACTACATCTTGTGAACATCAACTAATATTAATTAAGATATAGCTCAAACTCGGTTCGATATAAAAGACCGCGGGCAATCATGTTTTAACAAGTTTTTGTTAAATAATCCGAATTGTACATTCCTATACCAATCGGCTGGTTCTATAATACTTGTTCTTGCTTGTCGAGTACGATTGGGCGTCGAATGAGATAAACGAGTTTATGCACGTTTGTCTTATTCCTGTTGGTGCGTGCTGCTTATGCAATCCTATATAAACGACGTAAATTTATTTTATTTTCATTTGCGGTTTCGCGCATAATAGATAAGCAGTACTTGATTTCAACACTTACGTATTTCTTAAAACAAAACAATGTCGGAAGTAAAAAATAAGAGACGGCAATACTCTGCGGAATATATTAAATTCGGATTTATTGAAAATCCCACAAACCCTTCGTCGCCTTTGTGTCTTCTATGTTTAAAAACATTTTCGAACAAAGCAATGAAGCCTTCAAGACTGCAAGATCATTTGAATAAAATGCATCCAGATAAGACAGAAAAGAATGTAGCATATTTTCAAGACCTAGAGAAGAAGCATAATACTCAGCCAAGTGTATCAAAACTATTTTCGGCGGCTGCTAAGCAAGATGACGACGGACTTCGAGCTTCGTACAATATCTCTTTGTTAATTGCTCAAAAAGGCAAACCACACAACATCGGAGAAGAGTTAATTTTGCCAGCAATAAAGGAAGTAATAACTACTGTGCTTCATAAACCGGCCGCAGATATTATCCGAAAAATTCCTTTGAGTAATAATTCTGTGCAAAGACGAATTGATGAAATGGCTGAAAACATTGAAGAATCATTGTGCAATCATCCGAGGACTAGTCAATTCTCAATTCAGCTCGATGAGTCCACTTTACCAACTAATGAAGCGTTGCTGCTATCTTACGTGAGGTTTATTAAAGATGAGAAAATACGTGAAGAACTATTGTTTGCCAGAAATTTGGAGACAGATACAAAAGGCGAAACCATATTCAATACATTGGAAAAGTTTTGTGAGGAGAAAGAGATTCCTTTGAAAAATATTATATCAGTTGCTACGGATGGCGCTCCGGCTATAACAGGGCGCCATAAAGGCTTCATAGCATACTTAAAGAATAAAATTCCAGATGTCCTTGCTATACATTGCGTTATTCATAGACAACATTTGGTTGCTAGAAACTTAAGTGAACGACTTTTTCAATCAGTGCAAAATGTCATCAAAGCAGTCAATAAAATCCGTAGCAGCTCTTTGAATGATAGATTATTTCATCAGCTTTGTGTTACTAATGACGAAGATTTCAACCGTTTGTTGCTGAAGTTCGTTGGCTGTCAAGAGGCAATTGTCTGATTCGATTTTACAACCTGTTTGACTCTATGATAGAGTTCTTGGAAACTAAAGATACAGAACTGCGCAACAAGCTCATAACATCAAAGAATGATATAGCTTACATGACAGACCTGTATAAAATGTTCAACGACATGAACCTCCAACTGCAAGGCGATGAACTAAATTTAATTAAAACAAAAAATGTCGTTGCTGCTTTCGCAGCCAAACTGCTTCTGCACAAAAAGAATATGGGCAGACGTGAGTTTCACAATTTTCCGAATTTATCAGTATACTGCAGTAACGACGACTTGTTTGCCTACTGCCAACATTTGGAAAACCTCCACATTGACTTCACCGAACGATACCAGGACATTTTAAACTTGGAAATACCAGACTGGGTGTTGGATCCATTTCCAAATGTCAACACAGCAATGTCACCTCAGCTGGAAGAAGAACTTATAGAATTGACAACAAACGAAGAAATAAAAATCAAGTTCAAAAATGGATATCAAGAATTTTGGCTACAAAAACCGATCCCGCAATTGTACCCTGGATTGTGGTCAATTGTTCAACGATTTTTCATAGCATTCCCATCGTCATATTTGTGTGAACGTGGATTTAGTGCTGTGGCAACGCTGCTTACTAAAAAGAGAAATCGTTTGCGTGTTACCGAACGTGGCGACTTGCGGCTGTTTTTGGAACCTGATATCAACAAACTTATTGAACAGCATCAGATTCAACCTTCACATTAGTTTTTATATAAGAATTGATTATGTTTGTTTTATTTTCAATAAAAGATACTCTGTCCGAATACTATAAATTTGCGTTTCAATAATCAGTTATAAGTACTTAGCGGTTTTTAAGTATGTTTAAAAAGGGGGGCGTTAAAAAATAATTTATTCTTAAAGTGGTGGTGGTGGTGACAAAAAAAGGTTGGGAACCCCTGGTTTATAGTAATATATATAGATTATAATCCTCTTTCTCGCTTCCTACTTTGCATGTGCCCGGCAGAGTCCACGATAGATCTCATAATTTATATTTACCACCTAAGACTTCATCGTGGTATTATATAAGTATTGCATTGCATATATGCAATGAATATACTGAATATTGAATACTGACTTAAATCTCACTTCCATTTTTCATAAGTGGTATCATTTTTTTCTACTTCTTCAAGTACCTCTATATACTTTTATAATTGAATTTGGCACTTATCAAACATCACATCTTGATCAAAGATATTTGAGGAGTGACAAGAAGCAGCCGTTAGAGGAATTTAGTCAAATTATGGAAAAATAAATTGGGTGTATGGCATCACAACAAAAAGTTAATAGTTTTCCAGACCTTAGAACCGAGACTACGCTCGACAGCCACACTTGAAACCAATTAGACGGTAACTAGGCCATTAAGGTGGATTAAATTGTAGTGGGCTGCAATTATCGCAATTATTTTTCCTGTGATGGCAACCTTGTATACCGAAGGAGCGGTAGATATTGATGTGTTTCCAAATTGGGTCAGTGCGTTGCGTAGAAACCAAATATAGGTCATCTCACCAGTAAAAATCAAAAGTCATTTATTTAAATTTAACTCAATAGTTAGTTCTCTTTGAACTACGCATGTGTGGTGTCTGGATTACGAATGTAGCACCACTCCATCTCTATCGTATCAGCCAATCATACGTCATCATCGATTCCCCACAAATTTCCACAATTATTTGACATTTTAGGGGGGAATTTACCAATACTCTCCACGCTTGGCTGGAGGGTTCGTGAGTGCAGTATGGCTACAGTTCCACAGACGTCACCTTTTACGACATCCACGGGAGGAGATAGAGCAGTGCGATATTCTTAATCCGGACATCATACAGACATCCGAGTTCAGATCCATGGATGTTGTGAAAGGCGACTCATTATCATCGTCATCATTTCAGCTGAATAAAGTCCACTACTGGACGCAGCCCTGCCCAAGAGATCATTACAACGACGATTTGTTTTACCTATTTATTTTAATGCTTCTAAACAAGGAATGGGGACTGCACAACTATATTTTATTTTAAATAGCGCCGAAAATTGTGCTTAGTCTATGACAAACATAGGTTTTACTAGTAGCTTGCTTCCTCCTAGCCCATTTATTAGAGACCACAAGTTTTGTGTTTTATTTGTTAAATTTACGAATTCCCGTTTCGACAGTCAACATGCCAGTATTCGCATACGGCGCCAGCATAGGATGGATGTCACCAATGTCACTGCTACTTCAGTCCAAAGAATCGCCCAGAGGGACCCCACTCACAGATTATGAGGTCTGAATTTATTTTTTGGCTTGGAATGTTAATCCATTTAAAATGTAAATATCATGATGCATGAGCATCAAACGATTGATCAATAAACACACTAAAAAACACAAAAGATTGAAGTGACTAGAATGATGGGCTGCATCACTTTAACTGTGTTTTTTTGTCCTTCATTTATCCGGCTCCTTTGGTAAAAATTGTCTAATATTATAATTATATGTTCTATATCTAAGCCTATCTGCAATCTCTTACTCAGCAGGAATGTCTACCCAATTTCAGAATGGCTATGCGTGAACTAATATTTACCACTTTGGTTATACTTTGGATAACAGCATTTATTTGGGATTCTGTCTTGTTCTTTTTAGTGATACGTATATTCTTCACTATGCCCTTTGATCCTTAGTTAGTTTTCCTCTCACCCACATTATAACAGAACACGGACAATATTTTTCTGTTGTGTACTGTGAATATAAACCATAGTTAAAAAATACATTACATTACATACGTGTTGATTTACAGATATCATGGATAGCAGCAGCGCCGTACTTAACATGTATGCCTGCAAATTACTTGATGGCCATACTAAGTGACAAATTTGGGAGGAAGTACACATTATTCTTTATATCTGCTGTAGGATTCGTAAGTAATTACCCGTGTTTCCTATTATTACACTTTAATAGATCTATTAGAGGGTCACTCTTTGCTATCACCACCCCTACGATGACGAAATTGATTAACACGATCTCAAATTACAAACAGTCAATTGCATCGAAGTCAGGAGGCGTCAGGTCACATGAAGATGTGCTTGAACCGATGACACAGAATACATAACACTACTGACATACCAGTAATCTAAATTAAAACTGACGTTACCGTAGCTTGTTCAATGGTTAGAAAATGGCAATTTGCTATGAAGGTGTACCGATCATATCGAAGGCAGCTAGCTATGCCGCAACTGGTTAATATAATTTGATTGATTGAATAAACAGATTGCCTACCTTATGGTAACTGTATATGAGTATTTTACGTGAAGCAATTGCCATTTGATATCCGAAACCCTAATTACTGGGGGATACCGATTTTCTAAATAAGACTAGTTGTTAATGTTTTGGGCTTCTCTCTAAGGCACGGAAAAAAAACTTATTAATGAATCTCGGAAGTCATTTCGCGACACTTCCCAACACTCGCTATTTGGTGACGACGATGTTATTACCTGAAACAGGCCGGTTCGAGCAGTGGAGTGCAATGGGCCCTTTAAATTTCAAAACTTGAAAATTATTAATTTACAGGCTTGCTGGATGATAAAACTGTCATCCATGGAGGTCTGGGCTTTCATACTGGCGCGATCGTTACTTGGTCTTACAATGGCAGGGGCCTATGTCACTTGTCCTTTGTATACCAAGGAGATTAGTTCAGCCAGCATTAGAGGAACCCTTGGCACATTGGTAAGTTGTTTTTACTCGCGATTTTCCTATACCGTCATCATTACTATATCAATATTCAATCATCATTGTGGTAACTGCAATGTAATGATTACTCTATTTAATAACAGTAACTTGTGTGGCAATATATAATATGTGTAAATTATGATTTGGAGTTAACTGCGATTTACATGACTATAGTATTTGTTTCTAAAATGTGCTATTGCCATGTAAATTGCAGTTAAGTCCTTAACATAAGTATTGTACTTCTTTTGTGCATTTCATAATTGTTTTCAGAAGTAATCCAATGTATTTACACAAACCGCTTACCTTTTGCTGTAGTGCTCTTCCTTCGCATGCATCTGATGCGTATATTCAAGGGGATAATTATGTTCTTTGATAAATCCACGCAAAACATTATTCTCAAAACATCAATAGTATTACTCTCACATTTTTCTTAATCATATCAGCCAAAAACATCTACTACTGCACTAAAGCCTCCCAATATGAAGACCGGTTACATGCCGTACGTCGTTAATTTGGCAGAAATTTGCCAGTACTCACCAAGCTTGGCAGGCGAGTTGGTGAGCGCTGAATGGCATTTAATCAACATAAATTAAAAAATAGTTAATTTTGAACGTCAATCTAAAGCACCTATAAATGCTTACCTTCCACTAGTATTCAAATTGGGATAAATGAACGACGCAACAAACTGGTGGGCACCATTGCTATAACAAACGCTGATAATCATATGCGGTCAATATAAAATACAAGACAAAATAAGCATTTGATCAATAAAAGTAAAAAGTATTTTTTTATTGAATATTATATTTTCAATCTCAAAAAGTGTGACTATATGCGGTAGTGATCATTGATAAACAGACAATGATTGATGAATAGATTTTAAGAAAACATGTATGTATTGAGGTTTGCGCAATAGCGAAAATCGCGTCAATACAAACAAGTAAAGTTTATTTCTATATCAGATGAACTGAAAATAATAATAATTGGAACCAGATAATCTATTTATTACATTTTGCATCTTAGTTTGTTTTTCTAAGTACTGAGTTCTTCGTGTAAACTAATAGAACCGATATTTTTTAAGGAAATGGCACAGTTCATAATTATAACATAAAAGTGATATCAAATTCAATTCAGCAGTTTTTTATAAGCTTAAGTCATCCTAACGATGAACGCAATTAGATTTTTTAATAAAAATGTCATCATCATCATCATTGTCATATCAGCCAAAACTGCACTGCTGAACAAAGTACTCCCCGATAGATTTCCACAACGAGTGATTACATGCTACCCGCATCCAACGTCTCTCAGCGACCTTCACCAGGTCGTCTGTCCACCTCGTTGGAGGTCGTCCCACGCTGCGTTTTCCGGTACGTCTCCACTTAAGAACACTTTGACCCCAACGAGCATCAGTTCTACGCGTAATGTGCCCATTGCCACTTTGCAACTATAGTTCTTCTACGGATCTCCTGATTTCTGATTCGATCTCGTAGAGAAATTCCAAACATAGCTCTCTTCGTAGCTTGCTGAGTGACATTGAGCTATCTTATGAGGTCCATGGTGAGTGACCACGTCTGTATCCAGTATGTCATCACTGGTCAAATCAAAATTGACTGGTATCTTATTATATTCAGTTGGTTTTTGTTCTAGTAAAATATTTTTGTCGTCGTTTATATTTTATTTTTCTGTACCGTGTTCGATCTCTCTGTATCTCTTATATTATTTATCTACATCGTAGGACAACTTTGTATTACAAGCTCCCTAAATACTTTTTTTTTCATTATATGAACCTGTACCTACTTTTCAGGTTATATTATTCCACACAACGGGAAATTTGTTCCTCTATATCATTGGTGACATACTGAGCTATAGGACGATCCTATGGATTTGTCTAATGATGCCGACCCTACACCTGGTCCTGTTTATAATGATGCCGGAATCGCCATCCTATCTAATTAAGAAAGGTGATACGGAGGTAAGCTTAATTGTTTATTAAATGAAGTAGGACCAATTTCATGTACTGGTTTATACCCACGGGTAGGGATACTTGGATTTTGTACAACTTTCTGCACTGTTTTGAAAATTGACATGGTCACACAAACACATTAATTCACAACAAGTTAAAATACAGTCACGGCTATGTCTGTGCGTACCTGCACAGGATAGGACGTCAGGTCACTATACAGTACCACCACTGCTGAAGCGAACAGGATACCACAAGCGATACCGTATGCTCGTGGAGCGCCCTGCGTGGGCCACCGAGTGGCAGATCCTAGTCGATCGGAACGGGCAAGATCTCTCTTCACTGGCAGTAGCGGCGGCTATACTGGAAAAGCATTCAAATTGGAGTGCAGTGATCTCCTTCTATGAGAGCGTTATGCTGCAGGAGGAGATCGCAGAGCGGGATCGGAAGTAGGTCGATTCCGCATGGAGAAGGCGCCCAGGTCCAACACGCCTAAGGCCGCCTCCATCGTTAAATGGCGTGGGCCTCAAGGGTTGGGGACGTACAGATTGCGGAGTCTGTGTGCTCATATCGAGTGACGGAAGATGGTGGTGCACGTGGTCATGTGCTACCGTGTACGTAACACAACGTACAGCGAAGCTTCGGGGAATCCTTTACAATTCCCCGAGAAATCCTCGTGCCTGGGGAGTGGACTTATCATAGTCGCCTTCCCTCGGCTAGAGGGGGTGACCGCCTTACAGTCGTCACGTCCGAGGTGTGCCTATAGGCGTTGCACCAATGGGCAGCTCTAGTGCGATAGGACGAGAACCTGGAGCTCTACTCCGGTGATTTTAGCCTGTATCCACCCTTCCCCAGATGGAGGAAATACACGAAGTATTTCTACCGGGTAAATAAAAAATATTCAAGTACAATATTAAGGTGTGACTAGCGGAATGCCTAATGCCGCGTACATGATGGCTAAGGTAACAAGTAGGGATAGGTGCAAAATAAAAATTAACTGCTCTTTACTCATAGAGTTAGTTGAAAAACACAATCCAAATATCCTACCAGTGAGGCTATGTGGTAAACACGTTACATATATTTTGAAGTGAATACATTATGGCAAATGCAATATAATAGTTATAATTGTTTTACAGGCAGCAATCCGTGCTACAGCGTGGCTCAGATGCAGAAAAGAAGATGACCCTAAAGTGTTAAGTGAAGTAAGCCAAATAAAAAAAGAGCAAACTAAAGATGAAGAGAGCAACGGTTTCTTTATAAAAGCCATTCGTAAGTTTCTTCCAATGTTTATGCCCACCCCCTCATTGGTTTATAATCCGTAAGTCTCGCTCATAGATGTGAGGACCTGGGTTTAACTCTTAGGCTGGGCAGTTTAGCTTTTACACAAGGAAATTCTCAGTAGTACCTGGACTTGGGAATTGTGCCTGTAAATGGCCATAGGCACGCCTCTTGTTATACTAAATACGTTTATTGGTTAAATATGGTAAAACCAACAATCTTTTGGGGATTATAAATCTCATGGTAATGCTAATTATAATAAAATTTTGGTAAGATAGATCATTTATTATAGCATCCTCATGAATAATATTATCAAAATTAAAACAAATGCGAGATTTACATCTTGAAACTAGTAATGGTAATCACTAACATGGTTAGGTTTAAGCCTTCAAGAATTATAATTATTTAGGCTTATGCATTTAGACTGTTTTAGATTTTCTTACTCTATTTAGTGTTGAAGCAATTTTTCCAAATGCATAGTATATACATTATATTGAAACAATTCTGCTCGTTGTTAACATTTTTTTTTTA
Source organism: Diloba caeruleocephala (assembly GCA_947459985.1). Lineage (NCBI taxonomy): Eukaryota > Metazoa > Arthropoda > Insecta > Lepidoptera > Noctuidae > Diloba > Diloba caeruleocephala. The sequence goes on along the minus strand of OX381627.1, from coordinate 2,740,993 downwards.
TTAAACCTCTGTAAATTGTTGTATTAAATAAATGTGATGATCCCAACGAATCATCGACATCATCATTTAAGCCGAAGATCGCCGAAGAAGAAAGATCGCCACAACGACCGGTCCTGCGCTTCTCGCATCCACCGGATTCCGCAACCTTCACCAGGTCATCGGTCCATCTCGTGGGGGGTCTGCCCACACTGCGTCTTCCGGTACGCAGTCGTCACTCGAGAACCTTTCGGCCCCATCGGCCATCCATTCTACGAGCAATGTGCCCCACCCACTGCCACTTAAGTTTCGCAATTCTTCGTATTATGTCGGTTACCTTTGCTATTTTGCGGATCTCCTCATTTTTTTATCAATCGCACAGAGAAACTCTGAGCATAGCCCTCTCCATTGCCGTTTGGGTGACCTTGAGCCTTTTTATGAGGCCCATGGTGAGCGACCATGTCTCAGAACATAGGTCATCATCGGTAACACACGCTGGTCAAAGACTTTCGTCTTGAGATCGCAGTGTGTATTTTGGACGAGAAGATATTACGCAGTTTCCCGAATGCTGCCCAGCCGAGTTGGATTCGACGGCTGACCTCTTTCTCGAAGTTGGACTTATCTAACTGGACAGTTTATACCAGGTATACATAATCGGCAACAACTTCGAGCATAGACTCTCTGATCTTAACGGAAGTTGGTACTACATCGATATTCGACATGATCTTCGTCTTGTCCATGTTCATTTTTAGACCAACTTTTTCGAAGGCTCTACTGAGGTCATTGAGCATAACTCTGAGGACCTCCATGGTCTCAGCCACGACCCCTATACAGTCAGCAAACCGGAGGTGAGTGATGTACTCGCCATTTATGTTGACGCCCAGCCTTTTCCAGTCCAGAACCTTGAAAACATCTTCCAGTGGCGTTGGAATAGTTGATATTAATTTTTAAATGCTGGATTGAGTTTTGGATAGTGAATATTGCCATAATCACCACGCTTGGCAGGCGGATTGGAGATCGCAGTATGTTGTTATTAACACATCGGAGGATGCTTCTGCCCATCTTCTGGACACCAACACTTAGTCGCGTTTTACGACTCGTAGGCCTTTCCACCCTATCTGTTCTTTGCCGAGACCACACGGGTAACACCTAGCACCTTATTTTATTTGTTATGGGTTCCCACGTTTCGGGCACTAGATCTTAAGTTTGGAACATAGAAGTAGACTGCTGATATCGAAAAGCATATTTTTATTATCATCTTAATGGTCCGAAGAACAACAAAAAAAGCGCTTCACGTACCGAAAAATAATCTTCTTCTTCTTTTCGTATGGTTAGTGGCTAATCTTGATTCATAGTTGTTCATAACACTCATGATAAGCCTCCGATGTAACTTAAGACGGCAATCAGCCGTCTTATGACAACAACCGGGACCGACGATTTTGTGTGCACTCCAAAGCATGGAGACGCTCAGTTCACCCATCTGCAGACTCACCGCACCGAGTGTTTCTTAACCTCACCAATCGTTTACTGATCAGTGAATGCAAATAGCTTTGAGTAAAATTATAATAATAAAGGTATATAATGGTAAGTCATCACGTAAAAACAGTGGGATTTTAAGATCAAGGGCGGCAGTTTTGATTAAAAACCATTTCAACTGTTCTAATTCATCCGTTAACATTATTCCTTGTATTAAAGCCTGCTTTAATAATTCCAATCGAGCTCATTGAAGATTGAGCTATTTTGTTTTACAAAATTCAATTGTTTCTTATTCAGTGTATGGATTGTAATCGTTCAGACAACGTGTAAAATTATTTTACTAGTAGGCAAACAATTAAAAAATTATCATTATCATGGTACTTGGTTCTTAAGATGACAAAAAGGTACGCACACCAGAAGAGTTAGTAACAAACATGTAGGTGAATGTCACAACAGTTGTATGCGTAATAAGAGACTCGGGCGAGCGATTCTGCACAGGTACTTTTCTCTTTTGCCATCTGCACCAGCCATTTCTTACAGTTCGTGTACACTTCTAGTGCTGACCTGGACTAATGAGGCCATTTAATTTTCTTCAGGTTTAAAACAAAGATACGAAAGATCAAGTTACGAAACTCTCATGCGGGGTTTTCCCTTATCTTCGTCTATGACAAATATTTTCTTTAAATTTAAACTCTTATACAAATATAAGATCACATTTTTTATAAGATAAACTGTCATTCTGGTTTCAACAAAGCAATTTGTTAATATTAACTTTTATATTATAAAATAATAAATAATCATGTTTATTTTAACTTTGTAATTAAAATATATATACGTACAATTTTGTACTGTCCTCTGATATTTTTACTTACTTTTACTTGACTCAAATAATAATTGCATCTAAAATAACTTCGTATTAGATTGTGTTCTTTATTATGTTATGTATACATTTCTAAGTCAAAAAATTTGTCATCGCCATATTCTTTGCAGATATTATTTTTAGTTTTATATTTATGAAGGTATTCAATCTAATAAAGTGGTATTTAATTGTAAACAATGATTGTACGTTTGAATAACAGTACTAATGTTGATATAGGAAGGCTAACATCATCAATTTGCAAAACGGTGAATTTTACAAAAACAACAGAAGTTATAATAATTGGAGATAACTAGTTTTCCTCTAGAGCAAATTAAATGCTATCAAATATTTAAAACAATTTATTTATTGTTATTGTAATTTACAAAGATATATTTTTTGCAGTACAAGACAAAATCCTGATTCGAGCATTTGTAATATCCATGATATTGGCACTAGCAAGAGAAGTTTGTGGATGTATTCCAGTCCTAAATTATGCTGGGGAGATATTTTCTATGTCTTCTGAGGGATCAAACTTGGTTCTGACTCCTAACCAACAGGCTATGGCCTTAGGAGCTGTCCAGGTGGTTGGCGCAGCCATGGCATCGTTTCCCGTAGAAAAAGCGGGGAGAAAGGTGAGATGTTGATAAATAATTACTATTCTTAGGCATAATAGTAGGCACGTACATTAGGATGCCATAGCAAGTTAAAAAATAATATAGCTGGAGCCCTTACTTTACATACTTAGTACTAAAGTCACTTTTGGATGATTGATGATTTCGCTTGGTGTGAGCACGCAGACTCCCCAATCTGCGCGCCCGCGACCCCCGACGCCTCACACCATATAATGACGGCAGGGGCTCAGGCGTTTTGGACCTGGGTGCTGTGACGGTTAATACCCCGGTGCCGTATCGTTCTTATCCGTGCGGGATCGGATCTGCCGATCCCGAATTATCAATCCACCTGCCAAGCGTGTAATGACCAATAGGATCAATCATTGTAGCGATGGTTGGGATGTCCATGATTAGTATCGGACTTCACCCACTGTTATGCTACTGGATGCAATTTTTTGCCGGAGGATGGGCAGCAGCTTCCTTCGATTACATCAACATCAACAAATCAACTGCGATCGCCAACCCATCTGCCAAGCGTGGCGATTATGGCAAAACCCCCCAATGAGCCCACAACACACCCATATCGGTCGTTGTGGTGATCTTTGGGGGAGGCCTGTGTCCAGCAGTGGACTTCATTCGGCCAAAATGATGATGATGATGAATTAAGAGGAATTTGTTGCCCATCCTCTTATCGTAATTCCTAGTAACCCTCAATGACATCAACTTGACCACTAACTTTATTTAAATTATTATAATCAATTATTCAATTCTCTTGTCCACAGCCACTCTTCACTGCAACAGCCCTGATTTCAGGATTAAGCATGTGTGCTCTGGCATCCTGGTTTGTGGCGCGAGATCATGGCGTTTTGGCGCCAGCTTGGATACCTGTCGTCACGCTTTGCTTATGCATCTTCTGTGACTCGCTTGGACTTGCACCTGTATCCGTCATTATTACAGGGGAGATATTTTCTTTTAAGGTAAGTGAGCTGTGTATTAGCAATATGAACTTCAGAAACATTGAGAGCAGAAGAGTGTAGCCCATTTTCAACCAACGTTTTTAACTTAATGATAAATATAACCAAACTTCAAGAACTGTGTAATCATCTGGGCCAATTCTCGTAATTAATTAACACTTTGACTGAAAGTGAACCGAACTCTGATTGAACTATGTATGAATTGATTAAACATTGGTATTCTGCTTCTCTTAAAGTTCAGTCCAATTTCAGCTTAATCTCAGTCTAGTTTCATTTCACTTTCAGTTTTGACGTTTCCTTATAGGACTAGAGTGTCAATTTCACTACCTATGTCCTTAGCCTATGTCAGTTCAGAATATTAGTAGGGTAGCGTTTTAGCCTCAATCATCCTTTCGAACCATTTTTGATCTTATTACAATTATTAAGCTCACGTTTGATGTTATTTTTTCATTTTAAAGAACACCATTTATGACATTCAACATCATTTCGGCCAAATTAAGTCCACTGCTGGACACAGGCCTCCCCAAAGATCACCACAACGATCGATATGGGTGTGTTGTGGGCTCATTAGGGGTTTTGCCATAATTGCCACGCTTGGAAGACGGGTTGGCGATCGCAGTTGCGTTGTTAATGTACTCGAAGGACGCTGCTGCCCATCCTCCGGCTAATCCCTTAGTCGACTTTTACAACACCCACGGGAAGAAATGCGGTGGTGATATTCTGAGCCGGCACCACATGACATTACTATATCGAAACTATATGTTGAACATTGACTTTGACAACTGACCCTCTGACCTAAAACCAAAAAACCACATCAATCAAGAAAATTATTAAAGCGTATTTATGTACTTACGAGGGAACTAATTCAAATCCTGGAAACTTGATATATCATGTTTTTGCTTTTATTATTAAAAATAACAATTATTATTGAACAAAAGATGCGATTCTTTTCTATTCTATTCACCCTTGTAAATGTACCTTGCCTGTTCTGATCAAAATTTGAAAGTATTGTTTTTGAATTTTAGTTCGAAGTGAGTCAGGGTGTCAGCTTTTTAGTACCATATGAATGCAATTAATGTTTGACTTTGTCTTTGACATTATATTGTCTTTTCAGTACCGTGGGTCAGTAATGGCGACGACAATGTCAGCTGCGTCATTTTCCGCCTTTCTACAAATGCTATTCTTCAAATCATTAGTAAACACGGTAGGAGTACACGTAGCATTTTACTTCTTTGGAGCTGTTTGCCTAGTAACAGCTATTTACGTTATCGTGTATGTGCCTGAAACGAAGCAGCGGAACTTGGAGGAGATCTACGAAGACTTGAAGACAAACAAAGAGAAACGGTTAGAGAGACAAAAGGCAATAGAAAACATTGGAGTGAAGCAGGCTGTTTAAAAAAACGAAGATAATTTGTATACTTTCAAATTAATAAATTTTCCTTATTAATATGTAGTCTTTGTCTCATGCTGTTCTTTTAGTTACAATGATCTAATGTGAGTTTGTAATGTTGGTGCGATATTGCGGTGAGATCAATATCTCACTTAATTGACTCAATAGTCGTCGTGATATATACTGTATGATTATTTAGTTGAAAGATCGTTTAAAAATATTTAGCTAATGCCATGCATAGCTAATGCATTGCGATGTCTATTTCTTACGTTTGAAATGACAATGTATAAAGTTTCAACTGAACCGCATGAATGGTACAGGAGAGCATAGATGACAAACAAACAAAGAAACACTCATACTTATATTTAAAGATTATTTTCTTAGTTTGTAAATGTCGTTCTTATGAAGCCACAGTCGTATGCATGGTAACAACGCTATTTTATTGCTTAAAGTGTTATTAGTAACGTCGTAATAGAATAACATTATGTCGTATAGTAATGTCTTAGGTTTACATGATTATTACATCTATTACTATAATAAAATCGTAGAAAGGCAAAAACTACAATGAATATTTTTAGAAAAAAAAACTGCCGCGTGCTCCAGGAACGAGACTGATGCCAAAAATTGAATTTTTAGAATTTCTGTCTGTTTGTCTGTTTATCTGTTTGTCTGTTTCTATGTTGGATGTTACCGCTAAGACTACAGTATAGAATTCGTTGAAATTTGGCAAAAATGTCCGTTACTGTCCAAAGATGGCTCTAGAATACGATTTGTATCACGCTTTTGTACATAAGAGGCGAGTTGTATAACAATATGTCTACAAAATGTTGTTTTACAGCGAGTATTATGAAATAATCACACAAGTGAACACATTCGTTATCAGTACGTAATAAGAATTATCAAAAAATTTAACCATCACGCTATATCTAAAGGGAGCTAAGCGACAGATTTTAGGAATCAGAAAGCTTTTTTCGTAATGTGTCGCAACTGGTTACGTAGCCTGCTAAACTAACACGCAGGTTGTCATTGCATTACTCTCGGGATCAAACCTACCTCTTAAATCTTACTTTTTGGATTTTGAATTGCATTAATTTTATTCTCTTGCAATCTTGCTTCTTAAAAGCAATTTCTATATTAAATATTCTGTCTGGTCTGTAGATGACATTTTATTATATGTTATTGTGAGACGGGTGCAAACAAGAAGTCACGGGTTCAAGGCAGGCAGACATAAGTTTCTATTTATATTTCGCATAAATTGTCATCATGAAATGGACTTAGTTTAGTAAAGTATTTGTATGTATATTTATTAGAGAAAAACTTTTTTTTTATAAGTTGGGCTTCTCGCATACATTTCTGGGAAATGTGGTTGCTTAACCTGTCATTTTCTGGCGAAGCCAAAAGAGGCCTCCAGCCAGGCTTAAATTTAATATTAAAAACTAAGCAACTTTCGCTAAGGGCGCCCCCCTGCGGGACACGGACCTCGGCTTAGGGCGTTGCTGGGGATAACAAGCTATAGTTTTGGGGACAGCTGGATCGGTATTATTTAAATTGTATTAGGGGACATTTTAAGCTACAGGCTCGGCACGGGCCGGCGCGAGCAAGAGACGGGAGGGAGAAGTGCTAACTTGAACGGGAAGGTGACGCGGCGATAGGCCTCCGCGACGTCGGTGAGGCGAGAAAAACGATTGACTTTGGTGCCAAAAGTTCTTTAGAACGACTCATTGTGCATTTTCGTAACTGCTGTGTCCCCTAAGCCAAAAATCGTGACTAAATATTTGTGTTGGTATCCTTACATAAAGTATAATATTTTCTATTTATTACGACGTTTCTGGGTTATTTAGTTTTATAATGATTAAATTTATAAAGTTGAAATACTATTTTTTTTTCTTCAAACTAGATGGCGTTACTGTCGAATTACATCACGGTATGGCTTCGCTGGCAAAACGTGAAGTTAAGGGTCAGCTTAGATTAAACGTAGTATTTTTCCAAGTCTGTGCTGCCATTGTCGATTGTCACGATATCCACGCAAAGCGTTACCAGCATATGTTTACTTATATATATTCTTTTTAAAAACGATGCCCCACAGTAGGGTTTCTCCTGTGTCATGGGTGCATTTACAAACACAAATTCACACACAATACACCCACACCCGGAACAACTACCTGCAGATCATACAAATATTTGTTCCGTGCGGGAATCGAACCCGCAATCCGAAGCGCAGCAGCCGACTGTATCAGCCACTGCATCAACCATGCCGTCAGTGTCCGTGACTTCCATCCGTGACTTTGTTGTTATTAAACTTTTATAAACAGCTTACTAACCTTACCTACGATATTTTATTTATATCTAAAATATTTGAACCATTGTGGATTCTTACGAACCAGTGTTGATTAATTTTATTTGATTTGGTTGTTATTGATATCGGATTCAAAAGGGAATTTTACATGCCTCCTATAAAGAAGACAAATATCTTTCAAAGCTCCAGTGCAATGCTCTGTGCTCTGTGCCCGTTTAGTAGCTAACTGAGCTTCACGATCAACTGTAGTTTTGAGAGATCGAGCTAGCCTTTGCATCTTAAAAGCCCATGAGCTTTGAAAGATATTCCTCTTTAACTTAAAAGAAGTAAATTAGTTGGAGTGTGATATTTGTGTAGTTCAATGGCCCTATTGACCTCGATCTCACCCGATGGTTGGTGGTTTCGTGTATGTTGTAGTGTCTGTATTCCGTCAGCCCGCAACAGGCAGTGTAGTCATTGTCCTAGTGTGGGTAAACAGAATACAAACACTATCAAACGCTTTTAGGAGATTTCTCTGGTTCACTGGTGGATTTAGGAGCAGACTCGGGGGCACGTGCCCCCCGTCACACGATTAATATGACCATGTTAAAAACATACACATATATACTCCATAATACAGCCAGCCATAATTCAATGTAGTACTAACCAAGTAGGTTTTAAACGGTGTTTGTTCCATCTTATAAATGAAAAACAGAAAAGAAGAAGAAGAACTGAATTAAATATGTTATTTTGACATAATACGCATGGATTCTAATGCTTTTTCGTTCACACACCGACTATCTGTTTGATTAGCAAAAATAAAAACTTAGCACACGGCCTGCAGGGATTCCAATTTCCAACTCACGCGCAAGCTATGCTTTTGCATAAGTATGTTGCATAACATCAGTTTCAAAAGGCGTGGCTACCCGCTGCGTTGGACCGTTTGGTGTTAGCGATTTTAGCTTTAAAAGTAGTTGACCGCCAAAGTCCGCGATTGTACCTATGGGTCTACGCTGTCTGAGAACGACCGGAATGAACCAGGATCAGGACGATTATGATCGAAAAAAGTGGTTTCTGGAGACTACACTAATGTGAACTGGTAGTCTTATCTCGGAATACTGATGTTTGTATAAATATGTGTAATTTGTAGAACGGTAAGAATCGTAATGAACGAAGATCCAATGCGATAGATAGCTTTATATTATAACCAATCCCTCACATTCATATATATTAAAAGCTGTTTGGTGATCTTCATAGTAAGATTGGTCAAAAAATTGTTGGGTTTTATAAAGAATAAAAAATAACTACTATTCACGAAATGATTTATTGAAACCAGAGTTACAGAAATGCAAATTGCAGAAGCACAATGATGTAGCTGGTTAGTATACCCATCAGATGTAATAGTAATGCCGCATCTATGTAGAACAAGCCACATGCACTTATCTTGCTGAATGATGCTCGATGCAAACGCTGTATGTTCTTGCATAACTTTTTCTCTTTATCTGCAAAATATTTGTATATGTCATCATATAGGCAAATCTCCACTGCTGGATAACCTACTTCACATTACACATCATAATCAAAAATATCAATTTTTTTCTTAATTAGTATACAAGCTTCTGTTAAATTCATAAAATTGTTATTTGGTGTATCCGGAAGGAAAGATACAGGTTACATATTACTAAAGTATCCTACTAATAATTTTTTTAAAGTTATTTACGCCAAACTTCCCTCAGTGGGTACACATTGTTTTAGTCAGGGCTCTGACAGCGAATTTAGGTTGAAATAATCATTCATTCCAAACCCTGATTACTTAGGCTGACAATAACTAGCAACGTTACCCGTGAAATATGATTGACTCCAGGTTTACAAACTACGGATATTGCCTCTCATCATCTTCTTCTTCTTCTCTTAGATTATGGCTTCTGTAGAGTATTTTCCACATTTCGCCAATGTCAAGTATAAGGCAACGTCGTACGGTGTTTAGACTAATTAATCTTTACGTATTCATAAAACATTTCTCAAAAATAAAAAAAAACTACAAAATATGTGGGCAACGTCGTACGGTTCAATTGTTTTTTTTTCCTCTCATCATCATTTCAGCCAATATGTTTATTGTGCCACATTGTGTGTGTTTGTGTACCAGTGATAAGTCGTGCTGTCATTTTGAGGGGAATTTGCCAGTACACACTACGCTTGTATGATGAGTTGGTAAGCGCAGAAAAGCTTCTGTTCCAAGCAAGGGATGCTCTCTGGTTTACAGCCTTAATCGCCTTTTAGGACATACAGGGGAAAAGATGGAGTTCTATATTTTTCATCCGGACACCACATGAAACTGCCTCTGTTATAAAAGAAACTTTGGTACAGCAGTTGATCGTAACAAACTGAATAATTGTAATAAAATATGCATTATAAGTAAAATACCTGAACAACTCGATTTCAAAATAAGTGCACAAGAATCTTGAACGGTTTGAACAGCTATATAGAATTTCTCGCAATTCTGGATCAATATTATCTGCCACGTCATATCCTTCATCAACCAGAAATATGTGAACAATGACATCGTATATACTATATTCTATAACAATGCAATTATCTACTATTATAAATATTATTACATATATAATTAAATATATGTTACAATTATCGTACGTACAGTTATCTAAAATTATCATACTACATTACAAAAACTTTCACAAAGAAAAAGTTTAGGTTGTCTTCGATGTAGTTATATTGGCTGTCTCAGAAGTAATTGACTGCCATGTGCTGATAAGTGTATTACTAACTAGTCACTGTATTTTTTATAATTACCTAACGCACAGTAAGTGTATTGATAAGTGAACGTTTCCAAGTTTACTAGTTTATGCACCCAAATGACACCATAAAAATAGCTATACACATACACTTATGGGAAGTACGGTTGCTTAACCGGTTGTTTCTGGCAAAGCCATAAGGCCTCGAGCCCCAGCTAAGGGTGCCCCTTACGGGACACGGACCTCAGCTTAGGGCGTTGCTGCGGGTAACAAGCAGTTGTTTTGGGGACAGCAGGATAAAATGTGTTAAGGGACGTTAAGAATTACAGGCTCGGCACGGGCAGGCGCAAGCAAAAACGGTCGGGTGTTGAGCGAATGAGACAACGCGAGTCTTTTTATGTGATCTAACGTGAGTTTATCGTCTGGATCGACCAGAGCGTGCTTCCGGCGGCGTACTCTACTGATACCACAAGGGGATTTGGGTGGGACAGGGCATAATAAATAGCGTTTGGACGCTTGTTTCATAAATTTCCTGATGGTCGGCAAGTTAAGATCGAAATGAAGTTGATAATTTCGCATGCATCAAGGCGCTCCGGTGGCCTTGCGCATGAAACGGTTTTGAAGGGTTTGGAATTTACGGACTGGGTCGGATTCAGCACGTGCGAACGCTGTGCTGGCATAGGCCATGATAGGTCGAATGCATGTGGAGTAAATTCTCACCTTATTTCTAATTTACTACGAGCGTTCAGGAGATTATGAAGTAGACCAGAAAAGAAAATTATTATTAAAAAAGTAGCAGTTTTCTGATACAAGTCTCAAACGAGGCAAACAAGTTAAACACTCAGAATAACACTGTGATTTAACGTGAGACACAACACAGCGCCGTTTTTCGGTGCTAACTCCGCGCTTGCACACGTTTGTATTTACTATGGCACGTCATTCTGTCTGCATACGGGTTCTGTGTGGTTGCGCGATGAACATATTATGTTATGAGCAAAGTATTTGAACATAGAATAATTGATTTTAAGAAACGATTATCGGAAACAAGCAGCAGCAATAATTATAATATTGTGTTAACAATTTGGACGTTATAATAAGAAACGACAGCAAATAATCTTTTAATTACATTTCTAGTTTGTGTTAAAGTAACATAATTGACTTTAAAAAATACTAAAAATACATTTTGCTGGGCATTCGTTAGCTAGACGCAGGCCCTTGAGGTTGTATTCTGCTAAATGAATATCGTTATTTATTTGAAGAAGTGGATTCATATTATATTCGTAACCTGAGGGCCAATTCTCGTAATTAACTTACACTGTGACTGAAACTTGACCGAACTGAGATTAAATTATGAATTGACCGAAAAAATGGTATTCTGCTACTCTTAAAGTTCAGTCGAATTTCAGTATAATCTCGATCTAGTCTCATTTCAATCTCAATTTTGACGTTTATTCAATGACAATTTAGTACATCTGACAGTTCGAAATGTTAGCAGAATACCGTTTTCACTTCGATCAACTTTCGATCCATTTTCGATCTCATCACAGTGTAAGTTCACGTTTGACGTTGTTTGTTAGTTTAGGAGAATACCATTTGTGACATTTATGACACTGAGACTAGATCGGAACTATATTTTGAACGTTTTTAAATTACGAGAATTGGCCCTCAGATCAAAGTGTACGCTGGTACTCCGAAAGTGGCCTTAGCTATAATTGTAAGTGCGAACTAAAAAATACATAGTCAAAGTGGATATTATGTGCCTACAAATATTTGATTAGTTTTAGGCTAATAAAATAAGTTATGACATTTTTGTATATCCACTTACGTTTACTTTACTATTAACGACTTTTTTTACAGATTCTTAAAAAAATATAAATGGTTCTAATCAATTTTTAAAACTTAAATACTATTTAAAGGACCTTTTATTATAAAAAATAATTCGAAAATAAAATCAAGTCTATAATAAAACAGAAGCCGGGTAGTAAAGCTTCCTATAATATTACAGACTATATGGATGACAAAAGTGCTTTGTACTGAGCTGCTCTAATGTATATATAGACGTGACTGTACACTTATATAGAATTAACCTTTTAGACACTGTGCGTGGTCAAATACGTACTTTATTAATCTAATCTTTCTCTTAGCAAAAATAATGCTAGTAATTATATAAAGAAATACTCACTAGATCATTACTTATCCGGCTTATTTTTAATGATGAAAGTACTACTTGAATGTAAACCAGAGTGTGAATAAATACGTCTATTGTGTAATAAAGTATCTGAAATTAACCAATTAAGTACAAGTTAAAAAAAACAGTTTTTACGGTTAATCAGTAAAAACAGATTAAATCATTATAATTTTCAGTTTACACTTGATTCTCGGAAATCAGGACGGTTAATGATGTGCGATGCTCTTCATCATGTAATATTGAAAATAAAAACGAACGTACTTACAAATGGCTGAGAACAAATTTTATAGATGTCATAACACTTCAATATGTCAACGTAAGCCTCAAACATTTGAGTAAAAAATTTACCGAGCGTGTCTTCAGTAATAATTTGTGAATTTAAAGCTTGAATATTCCATATAACAACTTTCTCCTCCAAAAGTTTTATGAGTCTGATGGCATAAACTTTACGTACATCAAAACTCAACAAAGTGTAAAAAACCATAATAGTATAGTAGGGTATTTCTAGCTGTATGCAAAAATAAGGATATATTATAACATAAAACCCTAAACACATAGTTGTATTGATCCAATTTCCAGCAATGAAGCGATTAAAACCGGTTTTAATGTTAAGGAATCTGTGGATTTTTTGGAAAGTCAAAACAAACTTAATGTTTCTTTTCGTTTGGATAATGCCGAAAATATAATTCATGGCAAATCCGAAAAAGTAGAAACTACAGTCAATGTAAGTGGTATAATATATGAGATACATATGTTTAAGCTCTTCTTTATCAGAATACGACTTATAAATGCGATATACGAGTAATGAAATAAATATGATTGTGCCTAATAATGACACAAGATTCGATTTGAGGCTCTTTGGAGTAATAAAATTGTTTTTTAAGCAATACTTGGAACCAAACATTATGTTTTGCATAAAATTTAAGGGCAAAAGCATTGACTGCACATCTTTGTCAACCATATTGTTTAACAAAACTTCCACGCGATAATTTCTTCCGATGTTACTATTTTTATGATTTTTAGTAGACATCATTTCTAGTAGCTGTTTAAAACACAAATGATGCGAAGAATCGAAAGTAGGTAATTCAATTACGAGTAGAGGATTAATGATTTTATGGATAGAATAGACAGATTAAGATCATAAGCGATATAATTTTATTATTGTCATGCATTAATCGAATACTTAATTACCAATAGTACCTTGGTACTTTCTGGAACCTTTGTTGAGGAGAATTTATTTATAATTTCATCCAAATAGAGTCCACTGCTGGACACAGGCCTCCCCCAAAGATTGCCACAATGACACGTGTGGGTATGTTGTGGAATCATTGGGGCAATCACATTTAAATTGTTAATATGTACTCGAAGGACGCTGCTGCCCATCCTCCAATTAATCCCGTAGTCACCTTTAATCAAAATCAATCAGTATATATTGGAGAGTATTCATCAAGAGAAAACCACTTGATAGAATCAGATACACGAAGAACAAGATAATAGAAAATTTTAACTTGGCACAGTTTATGAAAGGACTATGAAATTGAACTTCTGGGGGACTTCGACCTAGTTTAGGCACCAGTCTCCCACAGTAAATTTCTATAATACTGTAAATTTTTCGTTATTGTGGTGAGAAATAAATATCTATCTATCTATCCATCTATCTCTATATATATATATATATATATATATATACATATATATATATGTATATATTTATATAAGGAGAAACTGACTGACTGACTGACATAGGTTGTATGAAAGTCTGTCATTTTATAAGTTAGAACCATCGGTTCAAAATAAATATATACGTGATTCAGTGTTCAACGCGAAACTGGGCAAACGAGACGGTGAAGATCTGCGAGTCGGATAATTTGGAATAGTCGGAACCATCGGGGTCAACTACTGGCGGGCTTCATGGAGAAGGAGGGACTCTATATGATGAACTTCTTCTTCAAAAAGCGGAACCACAGGTAGTGGACCTGGATGAGCCCCGACGGTGTGACAAAAAATGAGATTGACTTTATCATATCGACTAAGAAGCAAATATATTCAATGATGTCTCTGTGATCAACGCCGTTAAAATCGGAACCGATCACCGTATGGTAAGAGGCACATTGAATATTCATATGAAGCTTGAAAGATCTCATCTGATGACGTCTACGCTCCGTCCAGTATCGATCCAATTCCAGAACCCTGAGAGTTTTCAGCTAGACCTCCAAAATCGTTTTGATTGCCTAGGGAGCGACGTGGACTTTATAACGACGGGTTCGTGGAAACTATCCATACGATCGGGTCTAAGTTCTTCAAGACCCGTCGTACACACAGACCCAAAAACTCTCTGATCCTACTCTTAAGCTCATGGAAAAATGACGTGCAAGATTTTGCAGTCTTGAGATAATGCCTCTGTTTACCGGCAGCTCAATAGGCAGATCGCAAAGTCCTTGAAATCTGACTTACGCCTAATTAATACAAATCGTATTAAAGATGCGATAGAGCGAAACAAAGGCTCCAAATGTTCGCAAGAGATCGGTCTATTGGGCAGAGCCAGCTTGCAAATTTGAAGATCTTTTTTTTTACTGATCCGGTGGAAAAACCTCATGCCTTAGGCAAACCCAACCATTTTCTTCGATTTGATCATCCTCAAGTCCTCGCGAAAGAGAACCGTTATGTACCAAGAATGTTTCGTGAGGCTATTGAAATTAAAAAACATCCTAATTTTAATAGAGAAGATGGTTGGCAGTTACCGCCTGTTTGGAATTCGGTTATTAAATTAATAAAATCCCAAACAACACACCACACTAAAAAACATCAAGACACTGTGAGTGATTACTGCGTGCATCAAAACAATTTTTGATTAGTTTTGTACGCTAGATAAAATAACTTTTTAAATATGTAACGACGCTTGTCATCTTAGTCATTCTGCGACCACGAACCCTGCAAAGTGTTCGAAACGCCAGGAAAAACAAAAATAATAATACACGCGATTTAATCCGTTTAAAATTGTTTTATTACATAAAACGTATTTATCTCTCACAATAGCAGTATATCTTCGTGTATCGTCTATAAACACAGGATGGCATTATTTTGTCGCAATATGTTACTGTATTACTCTTATGATTCACGTAGAGCCAAGACACTGTTCGGTGCGCGACTAAGTGAACTTCGGGCTCTTGCAACCATGCTTTCATGTGACTATTCTAGAGCGCGGACACCGCATCTACACTTATAAAAACATCTTAGTGTATAGTTCATATTATTGTTATAGCCTAGTTTTTCGATAAATTAATGTATTACTTTATCCATTAACGTTGTAAATGTTTTGTAAAATGATCATAGATAACATAATTTAATAAACTGCACAAACACTCATGAATCAATATTTCGTCATTTGTGTCTTAGATATCAACATAAAATGAAGGTTATAAGAACAAAGAAAATTCATGCCATTACTCGTAGTAGTTTTCGGGTGGAAGTGTTATTGGATAATGTAGTTGAAAAAGATGTACAGTCGATGCTTCTGCCTCTGAATTTGATGCAGAATATTATGTTCTATCCTAAATATTTTATCAGGGATAATTTTATAACACCAAATAATATAAAATCTAGTTGTGTTTCATTGTTTGGAACATTATTATTCATTTCTGTATTTTTATATCGCATTTATATATTATATATGAAATATTACGTTAGCAAACATATAGATTTTACCTTTATAACGTCTAACTATGCCTTCATGTTATATTGTCTTGGATTTATAATGAACTACCATGGCAGTGTTGTCCAAACAATACGAAATGTTAGGCTTGTCTTGACTTTGCAAGACGTACATAAAATTCTTAATAACAAAACAAATTTTACTGGTTTTATCATTTGGAATTGGATTTACGTCATCACGATCTTCAGTTTTTATATCATTGTTACTTCTTATTTTACCAGTAAGCTAAGCTTACCTGGCTATTCTACTGTGTGTAGTTTGATTTTGATGTGTTTCGATGCAAATCTGATTTATGCTATGAGAATAATTGTGCTATTGAAACACAAAGTTGTTTTATGGAATATTCATGCTCTAAATTTACAAAAATCTGGTGACATAGACACAAAGGCTTATTGCAAAATAATGTTTCAGGCTTATGTAAATATACTGAAATGTTATAATATTTACAAAATATCCTTTCAACAATCGGTAAGCGTATATAATTACATTGGTAAAAATATTTTCAAATTGAAATTAATCAATATCAATGTTCTTTTTTAGATCCTTTATCATACGTTAGAACTGTTTTATCATACATTTATCTACATTGAGGTATTTACCGAAGCGATAAAACTAGCCAAGAAGGAGCAGCAGTTGGTATGTATTTAAATGAGAGAATTTAATTTCTGATGTCCAATTTTCAGATCTGAGCTTTACGAAAAACATTCGCTGTCGTTTTTTTCTTATTGTATTTATTCTCAGAATGCAAGAATATTCTTGCCGTGTGGCGCCGGCTACGAATAGCACCAACCCATCTCATCCCGTGGGTGTCGTAAAAGGCGACTAAGGGATTAACCGGAGAATGGGCAGCAGCGTCCTTCGAATACATTAATAACTCAACGGCGATCGCCAACCTGCCTGCCAAGCGTGGCGATTATGGCAAAACCACCCCAATGAGCATACAACACACCGATATCGGTCGTTGTGGTGATCTTTGAGAGAGGCCTGTGTCGAGCAGTGGACTATATTCGGCGGTCATTATGAAGAATTTTCTAAATCGTAAAATTAGTATAGTTGTAACAGTTTATATTTTTCATCAATTTGCCTTGTGGTGTCTGGATTAAGAAAATAGCATCACTCGATCACGGGATGTGATCGAGTGGATGTCTTAAAAGGCGACTGAAGTAAATTTTGCCAGAAGTATGGCCAGGTGGGTCCGTTTTGTGGAACAGTGACCATACTGCACTCACAACCCCGCCTGCCATTGCCAAGCGTGGTTAGTACTTACAAATAATGCCATAAACAAAAAATGCTTGCATTTCAATTTTAATATATTTGAAACAAGTCTGCAATCGGCGAGACGGGCACTTAGTCTAGAGTTCTTTTCAAGTTTTTAGCTCTGTGATGCTTATTATCATATTATATGTCTCTACTTTTGTATCCACTCACTTTATTGTAACCAATTACTACACGTGAAGACCTGTTATTGGCTGAATGTAACTAGTGTAAAATAACTAATGTAATTGTTAAATGCTGTTGGTCTTTCAACATTAAATAAATAAATAAATACTCGCAAAATTACGAAACAATTTTGTAAATCTATGGGAGAGGTCTTTGTTCATTAGTGGACGTTCTTTGAATGATAAGATGATGACGATAAATGGTTTAGTATAATTTTTAATAGGCTACAGTTATAAAATATTTGAAATGTTGTTTGTTTATAGAATTCGTTACTACTACCACTACAATCTATGTGTCTATGGATCTCAAAAAGTTTGATAGCACATGTAATATTTAGCCAGCATTGCGAGAAGTTCTATAAAGCAATGACGAATGTTCAAGACACGTGTATACTCCTTTTGGGTGCGAATTGTACAGGTATTTACAACAAAATTTTATGTTTGTACACATTTGGGAATCGGTAATATCTGTAACTGTCTTCCAAAAAGAAGATATTACTCGTCATCTGCATACTAGTAAAGAGTGAGCTTATTGGTGACACAGTACAGATAACGCTGGGGCTTTCTCAGGTCTTGGATATTTAAGCTGGAAAGTTGTATAGTTATGCCACCCCCATATGTTTAACCAGCAATGTAGTGCACTACGAGTGGTGTAGCAAAGAAGCGAAAAAGGATGTTGTGTGCTGATGCTTCCATTACTTGAAAATATAGAACGAATAAAATTCATAGACCTAACCACCCTTTTTTTATTCTTGGTGCCTAGTGGAAATTCTTCATGAACTTCCTTCGCCCCGGGGAAGGACGAAGGGGTATGCCGGACTCCTACCGGCTAAAACCACTGGAGCAGTCATCTTCGGCACTTAAGGGAGGCTCCAGGTCCTCGTATGATCACACTAGAGCCGCCCACTGGTGCCACGCCTATTGGCACATCTCGGAGAGCGTACTGTAAAGCGGTCATCCCCCAGGGGGATTGTAAAGGATCTCCCAAAGCGTCCCACGGCAGCACGTGACCACATGCGTGCTACCGTCTTCTTTTGGGTCGCTTGGTGTGCGAACCCAGAGGTCCCCCACCTTATGGCAATGGCAGGGGTTTTCAGGCGTATCGGAATTAGGCGCCAGGGTGGTTGTTACCCCGGCGCCGTCACCTCCTTCTACGAGCGGGATCGGCCCTCTCCCGATCCCGCTCTGCGGTCTCCTTCTGGAGGATGACGCTCTCACAGAAGGAGACCACTGCATTCCAGTTTTCGTGCTCTGCCAACATAGCCGACACTACTGCTGGCAGAGAAGAAGCCCAGGGAGGTAATGCCGTAATCTACTACATACGTAAGTCATCTGGTATTATCCTTGACCACCCGTTACGAGGTCTATGTTATTGGTTTATATTATTAAGTTGATGTTTATGTACACACAGAAATATTTTTACATAATTAAATAGGAAAACAGAGTACAAAGGCACAGCTTATTTCTACAAGAAATCTCTTCCAGCAGACCTGCGAGAGGAGAGTTTGAAAAAAAGATGTAGGCACGGTGTGTAGAGGTTATACAATACATATAAATATAGACACAATATATATATATAATCATATACCTACATACTGTATATATTATATATACCTACATACTAATATATACATTAATATAATATATATGAATACATAGCATACATACATAGCTAATTAAGTGGATACAGAGAGATAGTGCTCTTTAACAATACGTATATGGATTTGTAATTATTAAATTACAGATGAAGAGAAAAAGCTGTTTAAGAACATACAGCGCTTATATGCAGCTTCATTCAGTAAGATAAGTGCATGTGGACTGTTCTACGTAGGAGCCAAACTCCCGCTACATGTTATAGGGCTTCTTAGTAATTATACCATTGTACTACTACAGTTTTCATTACTGTAATTCTGTTACCTATAATTAAACCTATTTTAATTGATTGTCTCGTATTTATTTTATAATGACGATACTGGTTTATTCAATTCAATTCAAATTCAAATTATTTGAATTACAAGATCCATTGTGTTACTACCTTATGACTAATGTTAGTAGACAATATTAAGGAGTATATACACAAAAAGATGATTACATTATATAGATTATTAATTAAACTAAAAAATTAAATTAGTAGATCATCTTCCCCACAAAATGCCTCAAAATAGGAGAATTAAACCTCTCGGCTACTGTTTCGAGGATGCTGTTCTTACTGGCCCGCACTCTGGTCACTAGTGATGCGATTTTTTTTCCGAATTATGGCATGGAAGCCATCCGTTCGATCTGCGCAAAAATTTCAGATGCACTGCAGAAACGGGGCAATCCTAACAGCATCCTAAAAATATTATTATATTGGACGCGTAGGGCATCCATTGATCTTTTGGTGTATGCGACCCCATAGACTTCCCGTGTACAGACCCCGACAATACGCTTTGAAGAGCGTGATTTTAACTTGGTCAGTACAACTGTTTGTTTATCACTGGCCATCAGTGTTTATGGTTAAAACTAGATAACCGGGAATACGTAGGTGTATGTATACACAATTTATTATATGCATTCTCGTAAAAGCTATTCGACACTGTTTTAATTCTAATACTGCTCATGAGACTGGAGATCCTTGGAGTTCTTCGTATCCTACTTCCATTGTTTAAAAGTTATTTCTACAACAGTACTTAATGTGAGGATCGATATGAATTCTAGAAACGTTCGTATTTTTTCAGCTACCATAGGGTTATTTTTTAACGTTTCCTTAAGTGCTTAGAATTCCTGGTTAGGCCAGTTTTAATCATGAGTTAGATTACAGTCTCGTCAATTTTTGTATTTTATATCATAATTCATTTATTTGTATAGCAATTCTGTTCTTATTATATAAATTAATATGTCTCTCTTTTCACGGGTTTATATCCCCTGTAAGGGGGAACCCGGTCTTTTGACAGGCTTACGCGGGGACATAGGTCCAACACGCAGAGGCCCTTTAGAGAATTTTAATCTAAAATGTAATGGGACACCAACCGGGGACTCTCCATAGCTGCACTATAAAATGAAGTCATGGATTGTCCCCGGTGGTGTAAGGCTATTGTATGAGATGGAAACTATAACGATAAGGTCTATTGCAATGGGTGTTACATGGAATAAAAAGACTAATAAATACGGGAACAACGGCGTCTGCCTTTCAACTTTGATCGTGAAATTCTGTGGCAGACGGTGACTCGCCACTCACAAGATGGGCCCCCTAAATGGCCACCACTACAGGCGACAAGGAGCAACACCGGTGTGAGTGGCTAGGGGTGTAGAGAGGTGCGGCACCGGTTTCACCATCGCGCGTCTCGAAGACTCGGAGCGGGTTTCCCCGTTATTACGCCATTAGACACTTCCACCCCCGAGCATATAGCTCTGGCGGCCCCCCTCTGATCGGCCAACTAAGGCAAGCCAGAGTTGAAAATCCTGCGGGCACTCATGGGGTTCCACTCCAACCAACCAATAAAGGCAAGTGGAGACGAGGCCCTGACCGACTCTCTGGAGCATTCGGGTACGCAGTGTCGCCACTCACATTCAGCTCGCCACAAACTGCCCTGCGTTCTGTAAGCTACTTAATATACTTTTTTTTTTTCTTATGATACACTTTTTTTTATCATAAGGTATGAAGAAATCAAGCAGCTACTTTAATCTGTAATAAATTAATATTATTAATTAAATATTCTGTATAGAAATAAGACAAGCAAGAATGCAACTCTGATAACTAGTAGCAGTGATTGAAATAGCATAACTTGCGTTTCTATAATTTAGCCGTTCATAACTGAATAATAAACTGATATACCACGAGTATATCTGTAAACAATAAGAATAATCAGTTGTCATAATAGTTTTTACACAAGGGGAAAATTTGTCATTATGTGTAAGGGTGAGATTCAGAAACGAGTCTAAGCGTGAACTTACGCTTCCATCTGTCAAAATGCACTACTAACGCTCATAATTGTATTCACAGACGATCGGAACACGACTTAAGCTTAGCGTAAACTAAGCTAAGCCAAGTAGTGAAAATCAACTACTTTGGGCGAATCTAGCGCCACTAAGTCGGCAAAGGTGTGCTTGCAACAGGAACTATGAATTATGGATATATGAGAAAGTTGTTTACTTTGATTTTCAAAATTCTAATTAGCTTTGTACTATGGAGGCTACATTAGTCCAATACGTTCAACTATTTAACAAAATATCGTCCTTACTTACTCGCAGTAATACAGCATATAAGAATAATTATGTATAGAATAATAAACTTATCTGATTATTATATGACCTTGTTATTTCAGTCCACATCCCCAAATTCCTTTTTATTCAAGTCTGCGTCACTATTTTTAGATTTATACCAATGAACATATTCTAAACTGATGTTGCATTGTAAATAAAGTATAGATAAAAAGAAAAAGTTCAATAGTTCATCAAACTTTTCCGTCACGGCAGATAATAAATAATCCGAAACTATCACTAATGCTTATTATAGTGTTATGAAAACATATACAATCAAAATAAGTAAGTCAATTTCAATAAAACAAACGACAATAAAACCAATAACGCAATTGTTCACTAATGAGATTGACTTTTCTCTAGCTAAGCATCAATCATCATGAAACAATCTAGAGTATCTAACATGTTTTCGAGTTTCAAACTCAAACCAAAATTAAAAAGAAACGCTGTTATAATCGAGAGTGTACCATCAAATAAATACCAGGAAATATTACTCAATAACTTTATAGAAAAAGATTTACAATCCATGTTAAGGCCTTTAAATCTAGTGCAAGCCTTTTTCCTCTCTGCAAAATATACATTAAGAGATAACTTTATCACTTCTAATAGTTATATGTATGGCTTTATAGGGATCTTTTGCATACTAATATTCACAGCTGTAGATTTATATTACATGTTCATCTCATTTACTTATAAATGGGAGGGGATACATTTAATCCTTTTTTTTACCAAATGTTGTAATATTATTTTGTATTTGATTGGACACTTATTAAATAGTTATACAAATATTATGCAGAGTTATATCAATGTATTATTAATAATATTATTATTATTTATTTATATATTATTAATCCTGAAAATCCAACTCGTGCTTAGAGTTCTCAAAATAAATGACAAAGACCGCAAAGGATTGATTACCCAAAACTGGATTTGTGTCATTGCCTTGAGTGCTTTCTTCATTCTATTAATCCCGTATTTCTATACCGCTTTTCCGTACGTCGCAATTTTAGATTTTATTGCTCTTATTGGCACCATGTCTTTTGATATAAATATCGTGTATGCCTTGCTAGTCATAAGGATATTAGAGAAAATGCTTAGTGTGTGGATAGAAGATGTGCTAAAGTCAATCAACATTAAAGATCCAGAACGTGAATCTTACTGGAAAATTATGTTTGATGTATACTTGGACATTCAGCAGGCTTATAAGATTATAGAAAAAACATTTCAATCACAGGTAATACTTTATTTTTATTAAACATAACTAGTTTGTCTAATCTAGTTACTCGTAATTTTATTACGAAACATTTTTTATTCCATATCGATTATATTTCGAACGAGTAACTAATGTCAGGGATTTTAATTGGTTTCAAATTCCCAGTAAATTTATATAATTGTGACCTTAAAATTTCCAGATTGTTTTTTATACGTTCCATACAGCTTTCCACAGTTTATGGAATGTGGCAATGTTCTTGCCAATAAGATATATAATTACAAGTGGTGGCATTAAAGTAAGTACTTGGATGATTTAAATAAAATCTAAATCAACACTAATATAACAACGAAAGTTCGTGAGTTTGCTTGTGTAATTAAAAAAATGTTTCATTCTGTGATTGTGCCGTAGACTGAGTATTGACTAGTTGGAGCCTTAGCGTTTTACTTATGAGATAGAGATAGTTTAGCATGGTTACCAACCTATCAGCCCATTTTCCTTAATGTTATTAGTGTTCTTAATTTATTGATTCTGTATATAAATTGCTGAATACAGCAAATCGAACAAAATAATTACGTCCTATCTTTAGTCGTTTTCTGCCTGTCCGTATTGTGTCCGCATTAAGAATACAAACCACTCCTGCTCCTGTAGACGTTGTAAAAGGTGACTAAGGGACTCCTAACCAAAGAGATGGGCAGCAGCAGACCCTTCTGTAGAATAGTGGTAATACTTGTGCTAACCAGGCCCAAGCGTGGTAAATCCTGAAATATTTACCCCTTAAAATTACGACACGATTGTGGGAATCAATGGGGGAGGTAGTTATTCAGCAGTTGACGTCTTTTGGTTGATGATGATGATGATACAGTGCCTCTGACTTCAAACATTTAAGTTACAATTGACTGCATGCCTGACGGAAATTGCGCAGACTGGTTGTACAATTTACAAACTTTTAAGTATAGCATGAAGAACTAATACACCAAACAACAACAAACACCTTTAGTTTACTATATCCGACACAAATAAAGAGTTGAAAGGAAAAAATCTACTAAATGGTTGCACGTTTTTCTAGTTAAAGTAGTAACCAATACGACCTACATGAGAGTATGCCCGGGTCTAGTAGATACGGCAGAGAATTTAGCAGCACTTGGTAGCTTCTAAAATTGTCTTATAAATGCTTTTTTTATTCCAGTTCATCGTGCTATCAGTTATATCTCAATCGTGGATATTGAAAAGCATAATCATACAAATATGTTTAAGCTTAGAATGTGAGAGATTTTATACAGCCATAAGGGATGTTCATGATATATGCACACTAATTTTGAAGTCACAAAATTGTTCAGGTAGGTAGCATTCTTTTTATTATGACGATGATATGTTATGATGATGGTATGGGTATGTTGCAGGTTTTTAATTATTTTATTCACGATTACATCAAAATTCTGCATTTGCATCAACTACAAGCTTAAAAAAACTAAGTTTTGGTGCGTTAATTTCACTTAGAATTACTAACACATACACCAAATGGCAAGAGATAGGTTGGTGTGATGATGAAAATACGTAATAATGTATTTAATTTTCCATAGAAACCCAAAGACGGGTCTGCAAAAACATCCAACGTGTACAAAAGGCGTCGTTCAAGAAGATGCGGGTGTGTGGGTTACTTGTCATAGACGCAAATCTACCTCTACGGTTGTCAAACCTCATCAGCACATATACTATTGTATTATTACAGTTTGCATATCTGTGATCCTGGTACTATGTTATACAAATATTTTTATCGGTGGTATAACTACATTACATACATACGTGTATATATATCTTTCTATTCTATATCTATTCTTGTATATATATCGATATCATTATTTACATCATCATTCAGTACACAACAGACTACCTGAATTTCTTTATTTACCTACTTTTAAATCAATCCAAAGGTTGTCTGTAAAAAATGCCACGCTAACTATTTTAAATAATCCTCCACATTATTTTGGTGTACAATAAAATTATATTCTATTCTATTCTATTCATTACACGTTGCTTTTTCCAAAATTATCTATATCAACGTAGATTTGTTGAATGAAAAATAAAAAATAAATAATGATAAGTTGTGTTTATTACAAACAGGCGGTTATCCGCGACTTAACATGACGCAATCAGTATTCTTTCTCCTATTCTCCATATATATGTTGCAGGGAGATGATGAAACCGGAGATTTCATTTTTTACTTTTATACTCTAATGTCTTAAAGCTCTTTATATCACTATATCTATTAAATTTTCTGCTGGAGGCTATGACCTCTGGCGTTTCTTCCCATATTCTTACGATGTATGTATTCGGCCTCCTACCAATCTGGAATTTCGTGTAAATACTCTCTGATATCTTTATGCTCTGATAAAAAATAAAAGAGTAGGAATTATAATTAAGACAAATTAAAACTAAGTTATTATTTTTATGTTATTTTTATTCAGATACAAACAATCCATAATTTGTTACTAAAATGTAACCTATATTAAAATCTAACCTAAACTATTATTAAACATAGGTACCGTAGACGCCATATCTAGGGCGTTCGAATGGTGCATCATGGGACAATCAGTTCTACACAGTATAGTGTTTAGGAGGCTGCCGGCACTGCCCCGGACGCGCTGCTTAAGGGAGGACAGTCTCTTGCTTAACAATGCTTGCTTGTCTGGATTTGTCAAAGTAAACATACCTGATGGGTAACAGTATCAAGACAGCCCCATCAGTATCCTAAGACCATTATTAAATACTGAACTCGTAAGGCATCCAGCGATGTGCGAGTATATCTGATCCATAAGCTTAATCCGGGTGGTGTTCGGATAATCCACGTGGTGTCTGGATTAAGAATATAGCAGCACTCCATTTCCTCCCGTAGAGGTCGTAAAAGGCGACTAAGGGACTCTAAGCCAAAGGGATGGGCAGCAGCGTCCTTTCTGTGGAACAATAGCTATTCTGCACTCACCAACCCGCCTGCTAAGCGTGGTGAGTACTGGCTAATTCCCCCCAATATGATGAGACAGTTGTGGAAATCTATGGGGGAGGCCTTTGTTCAGTAGTGGACGTTGTATGGCCGATATGATAGACTGAAGGTGTAAAAAACTTGACAATATGCTTTGAATAAATAACTTTAACCACTTTGGTGCATCTTGTAAACCTACGAGCTAGCATAATGCATCTCACTATCAATGCGCTACGTTCCCGCTCAATGTCTAGGTCATCCGAGAGGTCTTTAACAACCCAATGGCCTACGTAATTGGCGACTTGGGTAATATATTTCTGGCCTTGAAATTAAGTACGTCGCTCTTCTTAGTGTTATACCTGAGGCTATTGGCTTCCCTCGTATCTCTCGCACATGCCTATCAAATTTTAAGAGCCTCAAGCGGTGGAATTGGTCTTCGATATACAGTAACAAAATTACCATTCGTCATCGTTTCAGCCGAATAAAGTCTACTGCTTGATAGAAGCCTTCCCCAAAGATTGCCACAACGACTGTATGGTTTTGTGTTGTGGGCCCATTGCAGGGTTTTACCATAATCGCCACGCTTGGCAGGCGGGTTGACGATCGCAGTCTAGATGTGAATATACTCGAAGAACGCCGCTGCCCATCCTCCGTTTAATCCCATAGTCGCCTTAACGACACCCATGGGATGAGATGGGTTGGTGCTATTCGTATTCGGCACCACACGGCCATTACCATTTACCTATTAGTAAATTCATTTCTTACTTTTGATAAGATGTAAATGATAAATCAAAAACTTCCAATAAAAGTACAGATTAATAAATACCCAGTGACACCTGAAGAAACCTTATATGAAGTGATACTGTAATAAAATCATAAAGATATTATCTAACTTTCATTTTTATTGGATGATAAATAAAAATGCAAATAAATGGGAAATTCCATACTTTAGATAGTTTTTATTTTGAATAAAAATAGTTATGTAATACACAAACACATAATAAAAAATATTATATAAAATATTGGTCATATTATTTATTATTTAAATGATTAATAGGTATGTGTATTATTATTTTACATTCATAATTTAAATCACCCGTGTCGGGGGTGTCGTACTACCTACGCGCGTTTACCCTGAGATTTCTCAACATTTGAATATGGAACATATATGAAAAGATTATCTTAAAATAATCATAAAGAAATTATTTATCCGAATATCTCATTTTAATCAGCCGAAAAAGAAAAAAGCTAAAAAATGCGATTTCCTATACTTTAGGTACTTTTTCACTTTATTTTGAAGAAAAATCTCCTTCTCCTTATGCAACACACAATAAAAAAATATATTTGCTATATTATTCACAACATCAAATCATTAAAATACATTAATATATGTATTATAATTTTACATAAATAACTTAAATCAGTCCCGCGGCTGGGGTTCGTATTACCTACTGTTTACCTACTGCCTGTAACCTATATGAAGTGGTTACTGATAAATAATTTTAAAGAGACTCCCTATCTGATTTTCTAATTTTCGTACTAATACCTAGTTTATAAGAAATACGAAAAATAGGTATTTCCAGTACTCACGAGTCCAAGCACCCGTCGTCCAAATATGGTTATACACTTGAAACTATTCAATTGTTTTACAATGTCGACACTATACCATAAGCTACACAATATTCCACTTAAACTCAATAAAACATTATCAATCTAGTTGTCATAACAATAAAACAACAACACAATAAAAACGCACAGTACAGTGTTCATTAATTCCATCAACGACTGACTTTAAAAATGACACGCGTAACTAACCTATTTTTTGCTGTGACGAAAGACTAAATTTGTGAATGTGATTTATATGTTTAGAGACTCGAATATGACCTATTTGTAGCATTTAAGCTAATATTGGGCGTTAAAATGAGACAAAGCACTCACCGGATCGTGACGCTCTGGTTTATGTCCGTATCCGGTGACCGGATTGTGACGGTGGAAGGAACAGTTTTTCTTTAAATACCTATTTTGCTAACAGATTTTACTGAGCATAACAACTTAGGTTACAAAAAAGCAAATTGTAGTGATATAATAATATATGTAGTTATAGCGTTACAGAACTGTAACAGAACCGCCACATCTACAGCAAACACGCCAATTGCGCTCATTTTCTGAAAATTTGTATCTACCAGACGATAAATGTTCTTCCAGACTCTTTCTGATGGTACTGAAATGAGAAAATATACCGTAAACATAACACAACTAAGTTCAAGAAATGGAACAAGAATATTACTGGTGAAGATGTAACCACAAACGGCCTAGCTGACCTATTTCTTTTTTTTTATTATTGATGCCCAGTGGAAATTCTTCATGAACTCATGAACTTCCTTCGCCCCGGGGAAGGGTGACGGGGTATGCCGGACTCCTACCGGCTAAAACCACTGGGGCGGTCATCTTCGGCACCCAAGGGTGGCTCCAGGGCCTCGTATGATCAACCTAGAGCTACCCACTGGTGCCACGCCTATAGGCACATCTCGGAGAGGGTGACTGTAAAGTGGTCACCCCCCGGGGGGATTGTAAAGGATCCCCCAAAGCGTCCCAAGGCAGCGCGTGACCACATGCGTGCTACCGTCTTCTCTCGGGTCGCTTGGTGTGAGCATGCAGATTCCCCAATCTATGCACCCGCGAACCCAGAGGTCCCCTGCCTCACAGCAATGGCAGGGGGTTTCAGGCGTGTAGGAATTAGGCGCCAAGGCGGTTGTTACCCCGGCGCCGTCTCCTCCTTCTTCGAGTGGGGTCGGCCCTCTCCCGATCCCGCTCTGCGTCCCCCACCTTATAGCAACGGCAGAGGGGGCCTAGCTGACCTAGCAAGCAAATGGGCAGTTGCATTATTGGCTAAGAATAAAAAAATGTGGGTGTCGCGAAAGGTGACTATGAGATTATCCAGAAGATGGGCAGCTGCTAGAGTTCTCCAAGTTCATTTACAACTCGACTGCGGTTGCCAACCCGCCTGCTAAGCGAGGCGATTATGGTAAACCCCCAATGAGCACACATCACAAAGCCAGACCGATCGTTGTACGGATCTTAGGGGGCAGCCAATGTCTAGCAGCGGCCTGTTGTTTGATTGTTTGTATAAAATCGGACAGTTACATGCTGATATTGTTAATATTTAATATAATATATTTTGAACTTACAATCTTGGGATGATTTCTTTAAAATATTAAATTTTACTCTTGCAACTTCTCTATAAAATCCTTCGCAAACAAAACAAAGCACCAATTCAACTACGAATACCCTGGATAGACCAAAAACTATTCCAATTGAGTGGCTAATAATCATATCTCTTCGCATCTGGAAACAATTTTTTGCGACATTTGATTAATGAGTATCGTAATCCAAAATCTGTGCTAACAAAAACTAAATAACAGTCTTTATCTTTCTTTACGTTCTTATTTAGAATTGTAAGAAATCATATCGGTACCCCATCTAATGTTTTATGAACGAAAACAAATAATTATGAGTGTAATGAACACTGCTAGGATCCTATAATGTTTATAAAACAGGAACGATTT
This sequence comes from Diloba caeruleocephala, assembly GCA_947459985.1. Taxonomy (NCBI): domain Eukaryota; kingdom Metazoa; phylum Arthropoda; class Insecta; order Lepidoptera; family Noctuidae; genus Diloba; species Diloba caeruleocephala. Next base: position 2,711,345 of record OX381627.1, on the reverse strand, counting down.
TTATTAGGTAAGCTGAAATACAATTTGGCATACAAGCTAATGAACAAGTTTATTGTAGGTATGGTATGGCGTACAAGCTAATTAATAATGAGTAAATAACAGCCTTTATTCCTTAAAAAAAAATTACACTAAAGCTTAGCATGTGCTGTGGTTAGTTTTTGTTTCATTGTATGATAAAATTTTATATGAACTAACTGTATACGTCTTTGACCATAATAATATCACCGCCACGTATGTCAAAGTTTGAACAAACGTTGTAAGGAAATGAAACAGCATCTGAAATAATCCAACATGAATTAATTTATCGTCAATATCGTATAAACATAATTAGAATTTTGAAGATACTTCAAATCTATTCTAAACACTTTTCTTTATATTATATTAATTTTCTTTTAAATAGATACGGTGTTTCATGCCAGGATTTCTCTAGTTGCGTAAGGACAGTTATGAGATATTAATTTTACATCCACAGACACCTAGACCTGGATGTAATAAATATTTGTCTGGTCTGCACATGACTTAAACAGATATTTGTTTCGTGAGATAATTTTAGCCCAATGCTGCGTCTCCACTGTACAAGTACTGAGCCGACCGTATTGTCCAATATTTATTTCATCATCTTTCGTTAGTTTCACTCTTTGTAATACATAAACTGAATAAAAAAAAAAATGTTTTACTTTTAATTCAGATGTTTTTTTAGATATATTCCAGGCTTCAATAACTGACTTCAAGACATGGTTCATTTCTTCCAACACTGCTTCTCTGTCTAATGTAATTTCATCACTATCATTTCCAAAATGTATATTCTCTACATTTTTGTTCCATAACTTAATTTTGCAAGTCAACATATAAACAAAGAGGATCGTTTGTATTACTTCTATATCTAGAATAATAGACATTATGGAAACATATAAACACCTCTCTACTGGCCACCGTTTGTCGAAAGTTAGTTTAAACGCTATTAGAATTATACAACACAACAGAATTGATAAAACTGATGTCCAAGAAATTATCTTAAGCTTCTTTTGATCTCTACTATTGTAATAACATCTGTTTATCTTTTGCATTATTGATAGTAAACGGACACTTGTAGTGCTATAGTATAAATTCATAATACATATAGCAACAAAATTTAAATAGTACATGGAATACATAACTGTGTAGATCATTCTGTATGATAATATACTAAAAGGCGTGTATATTATAGTTGCGTAAAACAAATAAGTCGTTAAACAAATTACTAATACAGCATACACTACGTTGCTTCTTGAAACATTTTCAACACTATTTTCATTGATATTATATTTCCGCACACACGCGATAGTTCTAACATAATGAAAAGGATAGATGATGCTCAAAAAGTCTTCATGTAACAGGACTTTTATTATTTTCTTCATACTATGGAAGAGATCTATTTCTTGGAGAAATTAGAACTAATGCATAACTGTTAGTAGTAGCGAGTTCGTAGAAGGTCTATCCAATTTTAATGTTATACACTGACTATGATTAATTGTATTACTGTCGTAACTATTAGTGCACTAATGATGGCTCCATAAGGAGAACCACCACTTTCATGGTCTATAGTGTTGTATGAGGATAATATAAAATGTTTGTCTATCAATATAAATTACTGTGTCAGTCTAGACATTCAAGATTGTTCCGTTAGATCTTATTTTCAGATTACGTAAAGGAAATTTGTTAATATACATAATACATTAATGATTAAGGTATATTAAATGGATCTTTGGTAATAAATGAAATGAAATGAGCGATGTAATTTATTCAAAATATACAAACATTGTACTTTTTAAATGTCAACATTATATAAGACGGCCCCCAAAACGCTCTCTTTTCACATTTTCCTAGTCTATGAGCTAAAAAAAAGCAGCGCAACAAGCTCACCAGCAAGATGATCTGTAATTTACTTCGGAATTACTATTTTTTGCTTTATATAAAATTAAAGTAAAACAAAAAAATTACGAGCAATAATAATGAATATTGTATCAGTAAAACTTTTTTGAATTTATATTCTGACACGATTGTAATTTATTATTTTAGTTGACGATATTCGTCGTTTCAGCCGAATAAAGTCCACCGCTGGACCTCCCCTCCCCGAAGTATCGCCACAACAACCAGTCTGGGTATGGTGTGTGCTCGTTGGGGGGGGGGTTTTACCATAATCGTCACGCTTGGCAGGCGGGTTGGCGATCGCAGTTGAGTTGTTAATGTACTCGAACGTCGCTGCTGCCCATCCTCCGGTTAATCCCTACGCGCCTTTTACGGCACCCACGGGATGAGAAGGGTTAGTGCTATTCGTAGCCGGCACCACACGGCAAATTGACAATATCATAATTTATTAATTGAGTTAGTAAATTATTATTTTATTGTAGATAATTTACCATTTAATTTACTTATTGTTAATTATGGACATGAGAATATTTTTTATTTTTATTGAATATATTATTGCAAATATGGTTTTGATAGGTGTCATGCAATTAACTAGTGACCTCGGCAATCAGAAATTTTGTTATTGGTTCGGAAGTCTTTGGCAGCAGGTTTGTAATGGTCCCTGAGATGTCACTGCTTGTGGTGGCGTCATAGGTCGGGTCACGTACTTTTCGCTAACATGGCGGCAGAGAATGATGGGTGATCATTGCATGCTCATGAGTGGGTGTTACTTGCGATGACTGGTCGTCCTGCTGACCATTATTGACTTATTTCTCTTACTTCTGCTAAGAAACCATGAGGCTTGAAGTCCTAGTTACACATGCATAACCTCGGAACAACCAAAGAGGTTGAATAATTTAATGGAATTGTTGGTGCATAATGCTCAGGATTTCATTTTTTTCATTCCCATCGATATATATGCTAGCTGATATGTAGCAATGATATATCAACTTTTTCGTGTGATACCGGCTAGTAATACCACCACTCCATCTCTTCTCGTGGGTTTTGTAAAAGGCAAGTATGGGATTAGTCGGAGAATGGGCAGCAGCGTCTTTCGAGAATCGAGTACATTTATAACTCGAGTGTGATCGTCAACCCGTCTGCCAAGCGTGCTGATTATGGCAAAACCCCCCAATAAGCCCACAACATACCCATATCGGTCGTTGTGGTGTTCTTCGGAGGAGCCCTGTGTCCAGCAGTGGACTTCATTCGGCCGAAATGATGATGATGATATTATTTGCTCCCGGCTCTTGTCAGTGGTCTTTCATGAATCAAATTAGTGGTAGTCGTGACGGATCAACGACCTTTATTTATTTATAAATGTAACGAGTAATCTACATTACACCATAACGCGTCTCGAACACTCAGAGCGGGTTTTTCCGTTATTACGTCATTAGACACTTCCACCCCGAGCTAGAGCTACAGCTAGCTGTGGTGGCCTCCCTCTGATTTGCCAACTAAGACAAGCCAGAGTTGAAAATCCAGCGGGCACTTATGGGGTTCCAGTCCAACCAACCAATACCTCCAACCGGCAAGCTGGAGACGAGGCCCTGACCGACTCTCTGGACCCGAATAGTATGCAGTGTCGCCACTCACATTCAGCTCGCTGGGTGGGCTTCACTCGGTAGGGCCCGCTCGCACGTTTTTCGTGAAACCGAATCAAAACTCTTGAGTGGAAAACACAAAGCCGAAGGGGTTTACAATCCCGTCACATTTCATTTACAATTCAAATTAAACCCAATACCTATATACCTAACCCTTATTTTTAATTTTAAACCCGATTAAATCCCCTAAACATATTAAATAATGCGGGTCCAACTGTTCCCTAAATTAAAGCTTGTACCCCTCATCGACGCCCTAAGCCGAGGTTCATATTCCGCAGGAGGCACTCGCAAAGCGAGGCTTGGGGGATCCTTTACAATCCTCCCCGAGAAGTGCCTGGGGGGGCGACCTTTTTACAGTCGCCTTCCCTCCGCTAGAGGGGGTGACCGCTTTACAGTCATCCCTTCTGAGATGTGCCTAAATGCGTGGCACCAATGGGCGGCTCTAGTGTGATCTTACGAGGACCTGGAGCCCCCCCTTCGGTGCCGAAGATGACCACTCCAGTGGTTTTAGCCGGTAGGAGTCCGGCATACCCCTTCGCCCTTCCCCGGGGTGAAGGAAGTTCCATGTAGAATTTCCACTGGACATCAATCAAAAAAATAAAAACGGAGGCGCCCTTAGCAGCAGTTGCTTCTATTCTATTGTTGGCTCCCACGGGCTCAGCATTAGCCGAACGCACTTCGACCCTATTGGATCCATTGTGCTGCCCAAAGCCCTGCACTACTCCTCCGCTGGCAAATCCAGAAGTCCCTGTAGGTACTTCGCAATCATACCTGCCTGGAGTCGTGCAAAATCATCAGGCAATGGATAAGCCACTCCTAGATGTTTTGCCCTACGTCTTCCCAGAGCGTCACAGCTGCACAAAATGTGCTGCATAGACTCTTGATTGTCCATACAGAATCTGCATGTATCCGTTGTGCTGAGCTTCATTCTATGGAGGTTCTCCTTAGTGCCGAAGTGGCCTGTCATTGCACTTATATAGTGCCTTAAATGGGTTTTGGTAAGATTTAATAGTCTCTTATACCCGTTTAGTCTTTTGCTGCAGAAAGTTTTGGAATGGTTTAGGTCTCTCGCTTGCCTCCATTCTCTGACATGTTCCTTATCAGCAAATGAATGTAATGCCAGTTGGTAGGTACCATGAGGTATTCCTACGAAAGGCTCAGGGCCAATGAGCTGCTTATTCGAGCCTGCCCTAGCTAGTTGATCCGCCTTCTCGTTACCTTCAACACCTTCGTGTCCAGGTACCCAAGTTGCACAAGCAGTTGCTTAGTATATAATATTAATTTTAAGCCTGGCTGGAGGCCTCTTTTGACTTCACCAGAAATATCCGGTTAAGCAGCCACATTTCCGGGAAATATTTGCGAGAACCAACAAAAAAAATCTTCAATGTGATGTCCAGCGATTTTGAAAGTTCTTTGTTCGAACCAAATCAAATTCACTTCGCTCTCCGTTTTTATATTTATATATAGATGTATTGGAGGAGCATGTATTTTTAAATATATTTGTGGACTTTATTTGCGCTAGGAAATAAATTATATAGTAGGTGAACGATGACGAAAACTTGCGAAGCCTTTTTATTGTTGCCGTCACAGACAGAGAGAGAGAGAGATAGCATAATATTGCAAGTATATAGCATAAACCGAGCAGAAAGGGTGTTTTATGAAGGGTACCACTAAAAGTAAAGTAAAGTAAAAGTAGTTTTGGTTCTTCACAGTGATAGTGAGAGTGCGAAGCAGTGCGAGGCAACGCTATTGGTACCATGAATTCATCATCATCATCATCATTTCGCGCATTTGCTGGACACAGGCCTCCCTCAAAGATCACCACAACAACCGATATCGGTGTGCTATGTGCTCACTGGGGGGTTTTGCCATAATCGCCACGCTTGGCAGGCGGGTTGGCGATCACAGTTGAGTTGTTAGTGTATTCGAAGGACGCTGCTGCCCATCCTCCGGCTAATCCCTTAGTCGCTTTTTATGACACCCATGGGATGAAATGGATTGGTGCTATTCACGACACCACGGCACCTCACGGCACCACGAATTACACTTAATTAAGCCGTGAATATTTACTATTCCAGCTCAAACCCCTTTAGAAGTGAAAAGTGTTATTCTCAGTTACTGTTAAACAATTAATATAATTATAAGGACAAACACTAAAAGTGGCAGGATTACATTTTTTTTTTGTACCGACTGCTCCATGTTGTCTGGTCGCGTGTATCGAGAGCCTAAAATCCCTATTACATAACATGTAGAGAACTATACTATACTAACTATACTATACTGTAAATTGTTGGCACTCAAACACCTCGAAATTATAACGTTAGATTTACGCCTGTCTCATACAGTAACATTAGTATCTCTGACAGTATTTGAATGAGAGATGTATTCCAATAAAGCTGTTTTAATAGCTGATTTTTTTAAACTATTTAATTTTGGCTCTATCGTAAAAGCGGTGATAGTTGTAATAGTAAAATTTTGTGTGATTATGGTCCAAAGTCTACTGTATAATAATAAATAACAAAATTTGGCCAAGTGCTAGTCAGACTCTAAATAGGCGTTGCATAGTGTAGTGGTACGCAATCCTTAGTGCGCGAGTCCCATTCGTTATTGACTGGTTTTTTGTTGAAATTTAACTAAAAAACCACGGGTGAAACAGCGTGGTGGAGCAAGTTTATTATAGTTTATCGCCATCAATGTTATAATTCTGACTTTATACGCTAATCGTTATTTTTCTCGATATATTAGTTTAATATCTACTATAGTCGACAACAAAAAATGTTAGAGGCTCTTTTAACCTTAAAGATTATTCCATCAGATACTAATTTTCGATAAGTTAAAAGGCATCTATTATTAGTTTATTATGTACTAAACATGGGACATTTCTATGATAAAATGTCATATTCTTTGTGATGTGAACGTATTGAGCAAAATATATAAAATGGTTGGTTTTATGAAAAAAAAGGAATATTGGATCAATCAAAGAAGATCTCGAGTTGCAGTTGTATTAAACAACATCGTTGACAAAGATATGCACTCAATGCTATTCCCTTTGAATCTGATGCAAATAATTATATTCAGTCCCAAATATTGCATTGAAGATAACTGTATAGCTCCAAATAACCTAATAACAAACGTCTTGTTAGGATGTTGGACGACACTGTGCATTATTGCGTATATATACCGTACTTATGTGTTTAAAGTATCGACAAAGCAAGATACGTTTTTCTCTTTTCTATCCTCATTCGATGTATTTTTTTACTGTAGTGGGTTTGCACTAAACTTTATAACCAACCTTATCCACACAAAAAGAAATGTGAAGAGTGTTTTAAAAATTCAACACATCCATAGATTTTTAAATAATAGGAAATATTTCAAAATCACTATCCTAGGCAACTGGCTTGGTGTTATTCTGATATTTGGCTTTCATATTGGGGTTTTAATTGTTGCATGTATGTTTCGTGAACAATTTCAATCTTGGAGCATAATTATAACTATGGCGCTTTTAATATGTTTTGATTCAAATATGATTTATGCAATTAGACTTATCACAATGTTAAAAAATTATGTTTTTTTGTGGAATATAAAAGTTTTCAACTCGCAGAAAAGCTACAACAGCAAAGCATATTACAAACAAGTCTTACAGGCTTATAAAAATATGTTGGAGTGTTATAAGAATTTCAAAATATGTTTTGAACTATTGGTGAGTGACATTATTATAAGAGTATATTACAGGCAAAGTCCATACGAGAGGCCTCTTGAGCTATTATTAATATCGGGTTTTCCGGTTTTTAACGGGATTCAATTATCATTGGATTTTTCTGTCCTCTGAGCAGATGGCATTCTTAGTTTTAACAAGATTTCTGTAATATTTGTTCATATCATCATATCAGTCAAAAGAAGTCCACTGCTTATTTAAGCATTACACACTATGATACGTCTGTAAAATTTTAAGTCAATCGGACATTGTATGTATGTGGAATTCATGTCTGTAAACGCACCCACGACACAGGAGAAATCCTAGTGCGGGGCAACGTTTTATATAAAAAAAAAAAAAAAAAAAAAACATCAAGTGGGTGTATTAAGTTGTGTTAACGGCAAAGCAGCGCATGAATAGTGCTGCAGGCGTTGAATAGTATAGAAAATATGTAAGCCAGTGCACCCCAATCTATACAAAAGCCACACTGCCACTGGGCAGGATTATCAGTCTAGGGAGATGTAGTGTGCATACAGATTAAATATAATCAGAATCATTTTGATATTCAAGTACATAACGTATGAAACAAAATACATTCATCGTGTTAATGTTTTAATAATATTCTAGATTTCATGTCTTTTTTGTCTCAGGCGTTTGAAATAACTTTCAATTAGCTTTGTGCTTACTTTTATCTAAAAAGTTTTCTTTTTCTTCTTAGTCCACGCTATCCCGAAGATTGGGTCCCATATTACAAGCAATCTCGCCATTCTCCTATTATTGTAAGATACATTATTAGATTACATAGTACATACAGGTCAAGCTAATATAAAGCGTGTAAGGAGCTAATATATTTTCTGGCGATAACATACCAGTAGTCATTGTCTTAGCAGTCTTTTAACTTTTTTCAGGTCCTGTATAACATGTTGGAGACATTTTCTCGAGACCTAATTAATATTCAAATATGGATTCATTTTTGTAAAAGATCATTGGCGGAGAAACAGCCTGCAAGTATTTAATATATACTTTTTTTTTATGAGGCTGTTTTTATATGTTGCCGTGTGGTGCCGGCTCAGAATACCACCACCCCATCTCCTCCGGTGGGTGTCGTAAAAGTCGACTAAGGGATTAGCCGGAGGATGGGCAGCAGCGTCCTTCGAGTATATTGACAACTCAACTGCGATCGCCGACCCGCCTGCCAAGCGTGGCGATTATGGCAAAACCCCCCAATGTGCCCACAACACACCCATCATTGTGGTGATCTTTGGGGGAGGCCTGTGTCCAGCAGTGGACTTCATTCGGCCGAAATGATGATATGAGGCAGCGTTTTTTGGGGTATTTAAATAGAGTGATCAAATCAGTTTATGGTTTTAAATTCACGAAATGGATGAGAAATTAATTCCTACAAGCAATATGACAATAAACTAACGATGTTAAAAAGTGAAGTAATGTGCCATTGCTACAATATTTTTTTCTTTACAGATTGTCGATCAATCGAAGTTATTTATAAAACTGGCATTTATATTAAAAAATTTGGTGTTGCAAACAGTGTTTAGCTTTCAATGCGAGAACTTCTATACAGAAATGAGCAAAACTCAAGATTCGTGCTCACTTATAATTAATTCAAATTGTACAGGTATTATTATATCATTGCTATTATGAAATATATTATTCCAATTTACATGTATAGAGAAGAAAATCAACATAACTATTACAGATGATGACAAAAAGTTGTGCAGAAATATTCAGCGCATATATCAAGCGACTTTCAGCAAGATGAGACTTTGTGGCCTGGTCACCGTAGACGCCATGCTGACCCTAGGATTGTTTAGACTGCTCACTGATTACACTGTTGTATTATTGCAGTTTGCTTTTCTTTAATCCATTTTTTTTAAACGTGGCCTCACACTATGATTTCTCCTGTGTGGTAGGTGCGTTTACAAACAGAAATTCCACACACAGACCCGGAACCAATACCTGTCGGTCATACAAATATTTGTTCTGTGCGGGGATCGAACCCGCGACCCGGAGCGCAGCAGCCGACTGTATCAGCCACTGTACGGAATGTGCCGTCAAATAATAAATAAAACATATTATAATAAATTATATATAATAATAAATTATATAAAGTTACTGCTATTGCGTTATTATTTCTATCGGAGTTAGACGAATCCGTATCTGTCGAAGAGCTTCGAGGCTGCTGTGATGCGAGACGAAGGCTGTTCCTCTGATGCCATCAAGTAGAGGGAAATCTGCGGGGACTCCTTCGGGTTCGGCACTGCTTAGTAGCGCTGCCTTATGGCAGTGACCAAAAACCTTGGGCAGAGCAGCCGCCTGCAGTATGCCTTGTTGCGGCATACGTCAAGTAGCTGCAACCCAAGTTGATTAACTGTTTCCAGAGCCTACAAATCACGCCAAGGCATGGTGCACCACGAATATCAACCGTCAATCAACTTCAATTGAATGCCTTCCTAATTGCTGTCATGTTTTTCAGATAGGATATCGTAAGTTATCAATGTACCTCTGCACAGACTAGAGGCGCATTTATCCAAGTGATATAACACACTTGTACCATTGGTACTGTTTCAGGAAACAACGATAATTGTGCTGATGTAGATTTATATTAATAAAATATTCCTTCGAGGGAAAATGGCTTTAATATATAATAAAAAAGGTAAAATACAATTTGGAACTAAGAAGAGACTTTATTGGATGTACCATGAACACCGAAGACAATGGTCTTGTCGACGGAAGAGTACACAAAAATGACATTGGCAAAAATTAACGGAAAGAGTAGTTTCTACTCTTCCCTAGACAAGAGTCTTCATCGTCGAGCATGACCAACGTATTTTGTCTATCTTTGTCGTTTAGGGATAGAGGTGTTTCTTCTCAAATATTCTAGACGACTTTGCGTTGCGTTAAAGGATTACGGAAACTTAGCTAACACAAAATAGTAAATACGCAATGGGTACGCCGGGGTCATAACGCAACTATTAAATAAGTTTTATGCCGAGGAGTCTAAGGGTGAGATGCAAAAACGAGTCTAAGCGTGAACTTACGCTTCCATATGTCAAAATGCACTACCTACGCCCTTAATGGGAACTTAGCTTAGACTCATTTCTGAATCTCACCCTAAGAACTCGAGGAAGGCGGAGAGGAACTCTGTGAGAGAGCTCACTGGGCCCTCGACCTGCCGGAGAATGAATTCCACGAAAATTTTAAAGTTAGCAATGGTCTTCAAAAGTCTCGACTGCACTCTGCCTAAGACCGATAGTGGAGGAACTTTTTTTCTGATAAGATGAGATATTACGTTGAAAGTAAGCTAGCTAGGGTTAGTATGTAATATGAGTTACTTTTTTTGTTGCCATTATTCACTTTCTACTTCACAAGAATCACAAAAGAAATTGCAAAATTTTCCCGTGACCACAGATAAAATTTACGTTAAGCGTTTCGTTTTTGTATTTACTTCTATTTAAAAAGTGTAGCAACCATTTTCCATCCTGAGGTTGCCTGGAAGAGATCGCGGATAGCGATAAGGCTGCCTATTGTATTTTTACTTAATTCAAAACGTATGTGACTATTTTTTGTGTACAATAAAGAGTATATTAAATAAATAAATAAATTGTTAGACGTATTTTTTTGGCAACGAAATGCAAAGTATGATTAGATTGAATGGAATTTCTACGTCACAAGCGGCATTCCGTTGCTATGGAAAGGATTTTCCATGATGTCTACAAAGACAGCTGAGTCTTCATGTCGGCTCATGCCCGGGAAGAAGACATATCTAGACGTGTAGAGAGCGCGTTGTCTATCTTCGGGAGGGAAGACTTTGAAATGGTCATGCTACGCTAGATCGAGCTTGTGAGAGTATGTAACGTACATACTTTCATATGCATTTAGTAAAAAGCTGTTATTTTGACATTACAAACAGACACTTCAATTTTATTTATTTGTATAGATTATTTACATCTAATACATTATTTATCTTGATCACATTCACACTTATTTGCTAGTGTACCGTCATGTATTGTGTCGACGCAGCGACTTTTAAAATCACAGTTCTATGCTGATTCAGAACCGCGGAAGACGAAATATTTTATAAGTATATATATATATATATATGCCATTGCAGCAAATATCCTAGTAGGTTGGTTGTAATGATGATTTTGGATCACGTTTGTTTATTAGTGTCATGGCACACGTGTTTAAGGTTGAACAGCTTCTATACTGTATGTATGTATGTGACCGGTATGGCTGTTGATGCGGGAACCATGTGGAAGTTGACCTTACCCTTCCTTCCTTTTCTGCGTCACCCCCCCCTTTCTTGGGCGAAGACTGCGCTGGCAGCGCAGCTGCGGGTCTTTCCTCCTTGGTCAATGGGCCTGAGAAGGCTGGGGCTGCCACCGTTTTCCGCCGTAATGAACCACCTATCTATGGTCTCCATTGCGGTCTGCGAAGACTCGGGCTTGGTGGCTGCTGGATAGATTGGCGAGGATGCAGCAGTCGCCGTAGCCGTCTAACCGACAGCAGTGATCTGACTCCGACCACCTTTGTCGCGCCACAAAGGGGGCTGGAGTTGGGGTAAGGTGTTTGGTATTTACATGCTTAAGGTAGAACGGACTAGGTAGTCCTACTACCTAGCCCGTTGCATACATACACTGGTCCCGTACACACTAGGTTGGTGTGCCTGTCGTTCTCCCCGCTGGCGTCAGCTTGGTCTGTTACGCTGACGACACTCTTGTGTTGGACTCCCCCTTCGAGCGAACCATCCGGCTTGCCGAGCAAGCGGTGGCAATTGTCGTGGCCAAAATCCACGCTCTGGGTCTGCAGATAGCGCCCCACAAAACCGAGGCGCTATGGTTCCACAAACTGCCGCGGAGCAGAGAACCACCCAGTTCGTGGATACGCGTTGGTGACGCGCAAATCAAGGTGGGCCAGTACATGAAGTACCTGGGGCTCACTCTGGACAGTCGTTGGGGCTTCGAAGAGCACTTCATGCGCCTCGTCCCCCGAGTCGAGAGGGTAGTGGGTGCATTGCACCGGGTGCTGCCCAATCTCGGGGGACCGAGCGAGGAAGTTCGCCGTCTCTACGGGGGCGTCGTGCGGTCTGTGGCCCTCTACGGGGCGCCTGTATGGTCATCCCGGCTGTTTGGCGTCCAGCGCTGCAGAACCAAACTTCATAGTCTGCAGCGCAGAGTGGCTATACGGATCGCACGGGGATACAGGACAGTGTCCTACGAGGCGGCAACTCTCCTGGCACGCTTTCCGCCTTTCGACATCCAGGCGGAGATGGATGCGTGGGTCTATGACCGGACACGTTCTCTCCGCCAAAGTGGGGAAAGTGTGCCATCAGGGGCGTTTGACAGAATGAGGCGGCTGGCTAGACGGCGCGCACTCGAGATATGGCGACAACGCCTACGGTTGCAGTTCGCGACCAAGCGCGTCGTCGAGGCCATCCTGCCACTCTTCGGAGCCTGGCTCAGAAGGAGCGAGCGCGTCACCTACCGTCTGACGCAGGTATTCACCGGTCACGGTTGTTTCGGTGCGTACCTGCACAGAATAGGACGCGAGGTTACGGCACAGTGCCACCATTGTGGAAGCGACCAGGATACCGCACAGCACACGCTCGAGGAGTGCCCTGCGTTTGCGGCCGAGCGGCGGATCCTGGTCGATCGGATCGGGCAAGATCTCTCTCTGCCGGCAGTAGTGTCGGCTATGTTGGCAGAGCATGAAAATTGGAGTGCAGTGGTCTCCTTCTGCGAGAGCGTCATGCTCCAGAAGGAGACTGCAGAGCGGGATCGGGAGAGGGCTGATCCCGCACGGAGAAGGACTAGACGGCGCCGGGGCAACAACCGTCCCGGCTCCCAAGTCCAACACGCCTGAGCCCCCTGCCGTCACTTCATGGTGGGGGACCTCGGGGGTCGCGGGCGCGCAGATTGGGGAATCTACGTGCTCACACCGAGTGACCCCCGGGAAGACGGTGGCGCGCACGTGGTCACGTGCCGCCGTGTGCGCAGCACAGCGCAAAGCGAGGCTTGGGGGGATCCTTTACAATCCTCCCCGAGAAGTGCCTGGGGGGGCGACCTTTTTACAGTCGCCTTCCCTCCGCTAGAGGGGGTGGCCGCTTTACAGTCATCCCTTCCGAGATGTGCCTAAAGGCGTGGCACCAATGGGCGGCTCTAGTGTGATCTTACGAGGACCTGGAGCCCCCCTTCGGTGCCGAAGATGACCGCTCCAGTGGTTTTAGCCGGTAGGAGTCCGGCATACCCCTTCGCCCTTCCCCGGGGTGAAGGAAGTTCCATGTAGAATTTCCACTGGACATCAATAAAAAAAAAAAAAAAAAGGTTGGTGTGCCTATTCCCAACATTATCTATAGCTTGGTTTTGTTTCTCTTTCGATGTGCTTTTTTAACCCAAAGGTTGACTGGTAGAGAACGCCTTATAGCATTCTGTCCGCCTTGTGTACCATCGATGTACATAGAAGTTTAAATAAATATTAATCTGGGCTATAAAATAAACGATATTCCCCTAAAAATACCGGTCCAGCTATCCCTCAGTTTGGATCACAAAAGTAACATCCTAAGCCGAGATCAGTGTGCCGCAGGGGACGCCATTAGCTGCAGTTGCCTATTTGTCCAGTTTTAAGCCTGATTAGGAGCCTTTTCGGCTTCATGAGGTTCTCCGGTTAAGCAACAATAGCTCCCTGAGCAGCTAGCAAGAAACCAATCATAAAAAAACCTCGAGGTTATGTCATAACGATAAGTGATTTAACATATTGTTTGATCATATTTTAACGTGTAAACAATAATGTACCAAGGAAACGCTTCAATTTAATGTACTGATTTTATATACTTGCTAACACTGGTAATGGCTTGGATGTATCAAGTACCTACTTTTGTATATAAAAATGCGGGATACTCAGCCTGAAAACTAATTTTACAATGCATACGTCAGGATCAGGTTTTGTAACTATTCAATTAAATGACATTTATGTGGAATGTGGTTAAAAAGTATTTAGTTAGTATTTAAAATAAATAGATGGTCATCATCATCATATCAGCCACAGGATGTCCTCTGCTGAAAAAAAGCCTCCCTTTAGATTTCCACGACGAGCAGTTTGCCGCCTCATCCAACTATTCCCAGCGACCTTCATCAGGTCGTCTGTTCACCTCGTTGGAGGTCGTACCACGCTGCGTTTTCAGGTGCGCGGTCTCCATTCGAGAACCTTTTTGCCCCAACGGCCATCAGTTCTACGAGCAATGTGCCCTGCCCATTGCCACTTCAGGTCACTGATCCTTTCAGCTATGTCGACTACTTTAGTTCTTCTACGGATCTCCTCTTTTCTGATTCGATTTCGTAGAGAAATACCAAGCATAGCTCTCTCCATAGCTCGCTGAGCTTTCTTATGAGGCCTATTGTGAGTAACGACTCTTAATTAGAGGGATGGGATCCCTTTTGCTGAACAGTAGCATTTCTGCGCTCACCAACCCGCCTGCCAAGCGTGGTGAGTATCGGCAAATTTCCCCCAGTATGACGACACGATCTATCATGGTTACACAACAGTCAAGAAGACAGGCTGTTGATGCCCATGAAATTATCTTTAGCTTCATTAAATCTCTGCTGCCGTACGTAAATCTGTTAATCTCGTTCAGAATTGATAGCAAACGCATGGCTAAAGTGCTATTGTTTAAACAGCAAAAAAAAAACGAATATTTCAAATATATAACATTACAAATTATTTTGTATCTCATTATACCTAAAGACGTATATTTCTTAGTTGCGCAATAAAAAAATGTCATTGTACAGTTGGTAAAAATAGCACACACTATATTTTTAATTGATATATTAACCAAATAATTATCATTGATATTATATCTACGTACATACACAATAGTATTCATGTAGTAAAATTGTTTAAAAATACTCAAATGCTTCATTTAGCAATACTTTGCTTATGCGTTTCATATTTTTAAGCGCTCAATTTCTTGACTTTGTAAAGTTTAATTTCATAAAAAGTAATTCTGTTAGTAACACTATAAAAGATTAATGTTCTTCAAACGTGACCGACGATGATAGATTATATCGTCAAACCCATTATCTTGAATGCTATATTAATATAAAATCTTATGTAAAGTATGCCATATGCTAGTAATAATTAGGTAATGGATGCTCGTTGATAAATGAGTAACCGACAGTTACATATATGTGCAAATATGCGGAGTCATATATTATTATAATCAATCAATCATTTCTGTCTATTCACATTTAATGTCCTCTGTAAAGAGAAACCTGGTCTGTTAATAGGCTTACGTGAGGGCATGGGTCCAACACGCAGAACCCCTTTACATAATTTTAATACAAAATGTAGTGGAACACCAAGAGGACTTCCCATGTCTGGACTATAGAAATACAGTCAAGAATTCTCCCCGGTGGTGTATGACTATTGTAAGATATGGAAGCTAAAATGATAAGGTCTACTGCAATGGGTGTTGCAACTATCAGTTAGCTTAACAGAAATAAAGACGTCTGCCTTTCAATCTATAAAATAAAATTCTGTTGTAAAGGGGTGACTTGCCACTTACAAGACGGACCCCCTAAATGGCTACCACTACAGACTAGAGAGAGCAATATCGGCGTGAGCGGCTTGGGGTATCGAAAAGTGCAGCATGGGTTTCATCATCGCGCGTTTCAAGGACTAGGAGTGGGTTCCCGTTACGTAAACACTAATTCCCGAGCATATATCTCTCCGGCCTACTAAGGCAAGATAAATTGAAAGTCCTGCGAGCAGTAATTTATTTATTATTATGAACGCAAATCTTCATGATACATTAGAGTGCGTAAATAGCGAAATAGCGTTCCATGTATATTATGATCAACTCTTGCTAATAGATTCTTACATGGTTAAAAGGAAATGATATCATAAAAAACTGTTAGTCTACTATACATTTTATTAATATTATTAATCCATTAACGAAATATAATAAATCAACAAACAGCACTCTATGTTAACAAAACACATATTTCACTTTAAGAAGTGTACAGTTCTGGACGTTCTACAACGTGACTTAATTTCGACGACCGTGAATTAAAAATCTTTCAATTAAAAAATATGGTTACCCGCAAAAAGTTTATTACCAACAGTTTCTTGGACAGGAATTTCCAAAAAATGCTTCTTCCATTTCGATGTATGCATCATATTTTTTTCTTATCTAAGTTCTCAGTTGAGTACAACTGTATCAGGCCGCATAGTATGTTTTACTATATGCTGTCACTCATTGGTACTCTTGGTTTTACAACTCTTCAAGTGGAAAGACTCTTAACTGAAGATTATAACCAAATAGTCAATCCTTTCCTTAAATTTGGTATTGTATTCAATGGTACAATGTATATATTTAATTTTACTTTGTTCTACATTATTAATATAATGCAAAGCAAAGACAATATTCGAATGATTTTAAAGATTCAAAAAGCTTTTACAGTAATTAAATTTAAAAACTTTAAGATGTTTACATTTTGGAACTGGGTCAGTGTTCTACGGCATTTTGTTGTCTTTTTTATTTTTGCATCTGCAACGTGTGATTTTCATGTAGCGACTTATTTATATACTTTAATATACTTTGATGTGAATACAACGTATGGAATACGTTCAATCGCTTTAATAAAAGATGGATTACTCGCATGGATTTCTGAGATTGAATTCCATGGCAAACACTACATGCAGTTAGATGAAAATATATATCACGATTCCTGGAAGAAACTATTTGAAGCATATGTCGATCTAATGGAAGCATTCAACCTTTTTAAAAGAATCTTTCAGATTTCGGTAAGTATGTGTTGTTGTACATTCTCACCTCCTTCATAACAATTAAGAGACGTTGTCGGCTAAAATAAAAATTGTATGACTGCATCCAAACGAAGTGTTTTCTGGATTAGTGGTTTGCTATTGGTACAGTGCACAGCTCACATACAAGATAATTAAATTGAAGCTGCATTTGGTTAGTCTGGACGCTGATCAATATAAAGTTATTTTTTAATAAACCATACCCCATCCAGTGTAAATGCTCCTTTAACTTGAGTACAGTTTAGTGAAATAAATCTCACATGTACAATTTCTGTAACAAACATCTAGGCCTTAAAAGTATTGGTTCCATTGGTGTTGATTGATTGAACAATAGTTCTTATCGTAGAAAGCCAATTGTTAAGCTATTGAAACAACGATATCATCCAGTTAAGAAATTGTAAGGGCAAGGAAACGGTACACTTTATAGATTCCCATATTTTAATTGAATTAGAAGTTTAATTCTTAGGCATAGCCTAATCATAAACAGCAGTATAATCAAGTATGAACATAATGATTTCTTTCTAGCAAACCGCTTATCCTTTATTTGTAGTGTAATTTATTTTTTATTACAAAACATATTATTTCAGATTTTATTTCAAGCAATGGATACATTTTTCCACACTTTACTGTATGTTCAAATCGTTATAGAACTTGGGCGAACAGAAATAACTAAATCTGGCCCGGTAAGCATTTCAAGCCTGATACGGATACTTTTTGGTGTATGTTGAGTAGTAGAATAAGAAAAGCACAGCTAAACAATCTTTACAACCAATTAAAAGGGAGAAGTGTAAGTTACGAAACTAAAATGCACACCCTAGTTTAAACCTAGATTAAGTATTACTAAGCAGAAGCAAATAAAAACCAAAAAGGACAAGGTAGAGAGAAAGCTTCTCTCTGCCGCCAGTAAAATATATAATGACGAAGTGAATTGATTAAGGAGAAAAGAAAAATAACGGACGACAAGTGATAAAGATTCGACTCTTTAAATGTTTTTCCATATTTTACAGATTGGAAAAGTGCCCTTCAAGATGTTAGCCAGTCTTTGGGTGTTAAAAAACCTAATACTGATGAGCATTCTTAGCGCCCACTGCGAGAAATTCTATATGACTGTCGATAATGCTAACGCTACTTGCAGTTGGTTGCTGAAGACAATTCAGAACACCGGTAAGACTTTTCAATTAAAAAAACTAATCGGAGCAGCATTCTTGAACTTTAGTTCTACTCTAAGGAGATCTTGTGAACAATTTTCGTGCAGTTGATACCATTAACACATAAATCAATCTAACAATCTTAATAGTGAATCATTATCATCACCATGTCAGCCAAAGCATATCCACTGTTGTGTTAAGGCATCCCCATAGATTTCCACAACTGTGTCGTCATTTTAGGGGGACAAGTACTCACCACGATTGGCACGCGAGTTGGTGAGCGCAGTATGGCCACTGCTTCAATAAAGTAACGCTGCTGCCTTTGAATAAGGTCCCTTTGAATAAGGTCGCTTTGAATAAGGTCCCTTTGAATAAGGTCCCTTTGACAAAGGTCGCTTTGAATAAGGTCCCTTTGAATAAGGTCCCTTTGTCACCCTTTCCGACATCCACAGTAGAAGATGGTGCTATATTCTTAATCCGGATACCACATACCACACGGAGTAATAGTGAATAAGTTATTTCAGTCATGCCTGCAACCAGTATTCATGATCATCATCGTCACCTCTTGGGGTTTTGATATGAGTGTAGCGTAGGCTTCATCAGACGAGATGTCTCCACATTAAGATTAATATTTAATTAGCTTCTTACCATTCAGCACATGGATCGCTGCCGGTTTTCAGCACATGGACCACGGAGATATCATTGAATATAAGTTATATTGCTCATACCCAAATTGTCCCACTCTCAACACACTATTGCATCGAAAAGTGTATATTTGAGGTATGTATGGCCCTACTTACATCCTCATATATTCTCTCGACTTCATCATCTTGGCTACAGTTCTACAGAAAGGGCGCTGCTGCCCATCTTTCGGGTTTATAATCTCTTAGCTGCCTATTACGATATCCGCAGAAGATGAGATGGTGCTGTATTTTAAATCTGACCACCACATGGGTGGTACAATAAATTAATATGGCGTATCAATTTAATTAAGAAAATGAATATACAAAGTGTTCAAATTGAAGATGGGCAACAGCCTGCCCAGTACGTGAGAACCCGCTCTGTGGATAAATGGTCAATCCAGTAGGCATAGTGACAGTGACATTAACTTGGCTGAAACAAGCAGCGTAAAAAAAAGTGTTTTTTTTTGTTATAGGTGATGCCAGAAGACTATGTAAGAATGTTCAGCGGCTGAATCGTGCGACCTTCCAAAAGATGACTGCTAGTCGTATCTTCACTGTCTACGCAGGACTACCTCTACAGTTTGGTTGTCTAGTGTTGGACTACACTATTGTGTTATTGCAGTTCGCCTTCTTGTAATATAAACGGAATTCGCAACGCTACGGTGTTCATTTCTACCGTTGCCCTACACTAGAATCAGTCCGGAATCGTGGGTGCAGTTTACAGACATAATCTCGCATCATCAAGAATCCACTTTGCGCAAACATCCAGACCGGGAACAACTATGTATGGATCATACAAATATTCATTTCGTGTGGGGACTGAACCAGAGGCACGTAGCACTGAAAGCCAATAGCATAGCCACTACGGTAACCGTGCCGGTTACCGATGTAATAGTGGATGCCAGGTTATTTTTGATTTGGTCAAATTTACAAATCAGGTCTCACGAATTATTAAAAACCAAATAAATTAAAAATACGACATAGTTATAATAAACACTTTTGAAAGGATTACCTCGCGTGGGTATATTAAAGATTTCTTCCTAACTTTCCGAATACTTTGTAGCGTTCATGGTCGCAGAATGACTAAAGCGGTCATCTTAGGCACCGAAGTGGGGCTCCAGATCCTCGTAAGATCACACTAGAGCCACCCATTGGTGCCACGCCTTTATGTCTGTAAAGCAGTCGCCCACTCTAACGGAGGGAAGACAAATGTAAAAAGGCCGGTCGCAGAATGACTAAAGCGACAGGCGTGTTTTCAGGATCTAAAAGTAATGATTGATCACTAGTTGCATCGAAACTATTTTTGATAGTTTTGTACGGTAGATAAAAGAAACTATAATATACGCGATGTGTTCCGTTTATAGATTGTTTTATTATAATGAGTAATAATCATGTAAACCTAAGACATAAGACATAGTGTTATACATTTATGATGTCACTAATAATCTTAAATACACTTTAAGCAACGAAAAAGCGTTGTTACCACGCATACGACTGTGGCTTCATAAGAACGGGGAGCGATGGCTGATCTTTACGTCATACTCGTGAACGGGTGCTGCTTGCGGTGACAGATCGTCCTGCTGACTGTCCACTAAATATCATTTCCTTTTTTATAATCATGTTTCCCCGGGTCCTGGTTAAACTTGCATGACATCTGTTTACCAAGAATATGATAATAGTATGTTATTACACATGTAAGCGGGCACGCCTATTGACTTTCTCTAGATCTCTCTGGGTCGCAAGTTATTTTATATTTCAATGTTTGTAAGTATAGTAGATAATTATGAACTTTTCTTTTCTTAGTTATATTGTGTGCTAGTGGACATGGAGTTATGACAAAGTTACCAAAATTAACCGTTCTCTTTGTTATTTTGTATTTGAAGCATATGTACCTATTTATTAAATATTGTACCTATATGACAGACTAACATGTCGCCGGGGAGTATGTTACTCCATGTCTACGGAACTATGACAAAGTTACCAAAAGTAACCCGTTCTCTTTGTTATTTTGTATATGAAGCATATGCAATGTTAACATTATCTTGAACAAATTCATTTAAAATTTCATTTCTATTAATGTTAGTTTCTTATATTTAATATTATGATATTGACTATTAGTTATTGTTAATATTGTTCTTGTAACATTACATTATAATATTCATACGAAACTGTAAATGTGTGAGAATCATGTAGCCATTGATGTTATTTTTAGTACTTATATTGATTGTCTTTTGCCTGGCTGTATTGGTCTGTCATACTCACTAAAATGTATTGCTGGCGGTGGTGTTGTGTATCGGGTCGTTCGGTTCCCTACAATATGGTTGAGCTAAGCGATGCTGATGCATGCGTCATGCTCGTGAACAAGTGCCGTTCGTTGGGACTGGTCAGCCGTTAACTGCCACGGCAAATAATTTATTATTATAATTTCATTGTGGTATGTTCCATCTTTACACATTGTCCTACATGTTTCTCGGTATATATATTACAAAAATGTGTATCAATCAACATTGTAATCTCAATTATTTTAAAAGAGTATCCATGGAGTTTCTTGCCGGCTCTTCTCCATGAGATCAACTATTTGGAACCGTGCAACTTAGATTCTGACGTTTCATAAGTGCCAATATTTGGTTTATATGAAATAAAAAAATTTGACTTTGACTTTGACTTTGTACCTATTTTAAAATATTGTACCTAGATGACAGACTAACATGCTGCTGGGGAGTTTGTTGCGCCGTTTCTTCTCCCCAGCTTAAACACTAGGAAGAGGTGAAGGGTGGGCTTATGGGGTGCTGTCTTTTGTTGAAGTTCAAAAATAACTAATTTCTTAGTCTATTTTGAATAAATAATCATTTCATAAGACGATATTTAAACTCTATGAAAATATTCTTTAAATTTTAAAAATAATGTTTCTTTTTTTGTTTGTCTTCTATGGACTCCTATGCCATTCATTCCGTTCTAATGAAATTCTTTACATTGTCATTTCATAGAAATAAGAAATGAGCATTGCAACGCATTCTATAAATTAGTTATGCAATGGTATTAGCTAGTTATCTATAAATGATTCAACTAAATAATGATATGTATCACGACGACTCAATATCTTTATCTTTCTATCTTTCTATCTTTTACTCAATGTATCTCTCAATTTTTTTGGTGCCCAGTGGTAATTCTTCATGAACTTTCTTCGCCTCGGGGAAGGGCGAAGGGGTATGCCGGTAGGAGACCGGCTAAAACCACTGGAGCGGTCATCTGCGGCACCTAAGGGAGGCTCCAGGTCCTCGTATGATAACACTAGAGCCGCCCACTGGTGCCACGCCTATAGGATATTTGCACCTACATTTCAAACCAAGATATTTGCACCTACATTTCTAACCCACAGATCATTATAACTAAAGAACAGCATATGACAAAATCCACACATCGATGAGTAAAATTTTATTAAATTTAAAGTATTAAAAATAATCTTCGTTTATTAAACAGCCTCCTTCACTCTATTGTTTTCTATTGACTTTTGTCTCTCTAACCGTTTCTCTTTATTTGTCTTCAAGTCTTCGTAGATTTCCTCCAAGTTTCTTTGTTTAGTTTCAGGCACATACACGATAACGTAAATAGCTGTTACTAGGCAAACTGCTCCAAAAAAGTAAAACGCCACGTGTACTCCTACAGTGTTTACTAATGACTTGAAGAATAGCATTTGTAGAAAGGCGGCAAAAGATGCAGCTGACATTGTCGTTGCCATTACAGAACCACGGTACTGAAAAGACACAATAAAATGTCAAAGTCGAAGTCAAACATTTATTGTATTCATATGGTACTAAGAAGCTGCTATGTAAATTCCCTGTAGAAAACATGAACCTGGAAAGAGCACTGCAAAGTAAAATAAAAATATAGCATTTAAAATTAATATTTAAATTTTGATAGTTATCACCAGATATCAGAACAGGCAGAGTACATTTACCTAAACAAGAAGAGAAGAAGAAAGAAATAATATACACAGAGTGAATAGAATAGGAAAGAATCGAAAATTCTATGGAGAATAGTCGAAAGAAACTATGGGTTGGATAGGGGATAATAACCTTGTTTTATTTTTTTCGATGGTAATGTTTTTATACAAATTTAACACAAAAACTAGCCAATTTAGTTTTATTTTCTCTAAAACACTTTATTTTGATACAGTTTTCATACAGAACCTGATAACGTATTAAAATTCTTATGAAGAATAATTTGTGCCCAAAGCATAAAATCTTATAGATACTTTGCGATTTCTTAAAACCGCTATGAATATGTCATGTTAATTGTACCGCGATTTAAAATGAACGCATTATTCCACTCTATGTATTACATACAGATCGAGATTTAAAATGTGGAGCAAAACACATGACGTATTTATTCGAGATTTTAATAAATTACGAATTATTTCATTTCTGCCGAATGAAGTCCACTGCTGGACACAGGCCTCCCCGAAAGATCACCACAACGACGGATATGGGTGTGTTGTGGGCTCATTGGGGGGTGAATTATTTACAGTATTTTAAATACCTACATTAGATATAAATTATTCTTTAGAACTTCCTTGAAGTTTACGTAAAATACTCTGCCTTTTCCAATTTTTGGTAATCTGGTCTTTGGATTTCTGGTCCTGTACTCGTCGGACTGACATAGTGGCGTTTTCGCACAAACACTTCAGCACTTTGATGTACCGGTAGTCGACTTGACACTGCTGGAAGGACTGCTGTACAGCCCAGATCTCGAACGAATCAAAGGCTTTCTCAACGCTAAGCAAAGAGGCAGGATATACTCTTCGCTCTTGTGTATAACCGGCCATAGTGATCGCTTCCAGTTTTAAGGCGTTTCCGGCGTTGATCACAGAGACATCATTGAATATTTGCTTCTTCGTCGAAATGATGAAGTCAATCTCATTTTTCATCACACTGTCGAGGCACATTCAGGTCCACTTACTGTGGTTCCACTTTTTGAAAAAGGACTTCATCATAGAAATCCATCTCCATGAAGCCCGCCGGTAGTTGGCCCCGATGGTCCCCCATTACAACAGTAAAGTGGGTTCTGGAACTATACATGGCTGTGGAAATATCCTCATGTACTCGTATATCCTTATCTCCAGCTTGCTGTCGGAGTGTGCCGAGGTCGGAGCGTATACCTGAATGACCTTCAACGAATACCGTTTGGTTATTCTGAGTATAAGGTACGCTACCCTAGTCGAAACACTCTCAATCTTCACCACGTTGTTCACGAGGGACTTGTGGACGATATACCCGACACGTCCCTGGGACTGTTGCTCACCTCCACGGAAAAAGATCAAGATACTTAAGGATTATCGTGACCTGCCCCACTCTATCGACTTCCGGCAATCCCACCACAAATTGCTCAATTCTTCTTCAAGTTCCGCGATTGTGAACTGAAGAGTCTTCAGTTCACAGTGTACACGTGTTATATGTTGCCAAGTCCAGGCGTCGTTGATTGTGGTAGCCGGGTCTCTGCCGGGCATTAATTTTAGCACCCCCGTTACCATGACCGCTACCGTAATCAAGAATAGCAGGGCTGCCGGGGCCTCGGGGTCTAGGTTTGTGTTGTGTGTTCATTTTGGGGGGTTTTGCCATAATCACCTCGCTTGGCATGCGGGTTGGCGATTGCAGTTAGGTTGTAAAGGTACTCGAAGGACGCTGCTGCCCATACTCCAGCTATTCCCATAGTCGCTTTTTACGACACCCAAAGGGGTGAAATATTTTTCGCCGGCACCACATGGCATATGCATAACATTTCATAAGTGCCAATATTTGGTTAACTCGAAACAAAAACACTTTGACTTTGAAATAAACTTCTAAACTGAAAGTGAAATGAAACTACTGAGTTCAAACTGAAATCGGACCGAAATACAGAAGAAGCAGAATACTATTTTTCTTATCAATTCATACATAGTTTAATCAGAGTTCGGTTCACTTTCAGTCAAAGTGTTAATTAATTACGAGAATTGGGCCAGAAGAACACAGCGTACAATAGTTGTTTCCATTTTTCATTAAGTTAAAAATGGAGTTGAAAATGGGCTGAATTGTTCTGCTCTTAATGTTTCTAAAGTGTATATTGCTCATACACAGCTCTTACCTTAAAAGAAAATATCTCCCCAGTAATAATGACGGATACAGGTGCAAGTCCAAGCGAGTCGCAGAAGATGCATAAACAAAGCGTAACAACAGGTATCCAAGCTGGCGCCAAAACGCCGTGATCTCGCGCCACAAACCAGGATGCCAGAGCACACATGCTTAACCCTGAAAGCAGGGCTGTGGCAGCGAAGAGTGGCTATGGACAAGAGAATTGGAGAATTGGAGAATAGATTTTTATAACTGAAAAAAGTTCTTGGCTAAGTGCATGTCATTGAGTGTAATTAGAAATTACGTTAAGAGTACGGGAATAAGCTACCTCTTGAGTGTTAATAATATGAAAAAAAAAATGTATCCACAGTTAGAACGATTATTACAGGTTATTTTAAACCTAATAAATTAGTTTATCTGAATGGTATTTACAGATTAATTTGCAAGTAATTATTAATTATGCCGTCTAGTAGCGTATAAGTAGGTAAAGTCTGATACCGATCATGGGCATCCCAATTGCATTGCACGCTTGGCAGGCGGATTTGTGATGGCTATATTGTGTTCTTTCAATACAAAGACTATCACTGCTGATAATTTTCAGGATAAACTCACGGGGAGTGGGTAATATTTGCAGGGAATCACATGACTGAATTTTATGAGCATTGAACTCAACTGAACCAACCATGCATTGACAATTAAGTTCGTAACCAGTTCTATCATAAAGAAAACCATTTATAAGAGTTCCGAACGTAGCCAAATGGTAAAAATGTAACCCACATATTTTCGCTATGTCATATAGCCGTATGAAACCACCTAATTAAAAAGTGTTGGATCTACTGAATTGTTCAAGTGCAGACTTATGATAATTATAATCGGAAGTTAGAAATAAGAATAAATTATTAAAATATTTTCAACACGAAGATTTTAATTCAGCTTTAAGAAAATAAAACAAATACTTTCTGCTGATCAAAATAACTTCTAAATTTGTTACAAATGATTTTTTGATTTGATGATTCATCAAAAAATTACCTATGGTTTAATACTAAATGTGTGAAGTAAGGGCTCCAGCAATGCTATTTTTTAATCTTGCTAGAGCATTCTAAGGTGTGTGCCAACTATTCTACTTAAAGATAGTAGTAATGTATCAAAATCTCACCTTTCTCCCCGCTTTTTCTACTGGAAACGATGCCATGGCTGCCCCAACCACCTGGACAGCTCCTAAGGCCATAGCCTGTTGGTTAGGCGTCAGAACCAAGTTTGATCCCTCAGAAGACATGGAAAATATCTCCCCAGCATAATTTAGGACTGGAATAGATCCACACACTTCTCTTGCTAATGCCAATATCATGGATATTACAAATGCTCGAATCAGGATTTTGTCTTGTACTGCAAAAAATATATTTTTGTAAATTGTAATATCAATTAATACATTATTTTAATATTCGATCGCATTTAATTCGCTTCAGAGGACAACTAGTTATCTCCAATTATGAGAATTTGTGTTATTATAATAAAACACTTTTAAACGGATTCTATCGCGTATATTTTAGATTTTTGTTTTTCCTGACGTTTCGAATGCTTTGCAGCATTCGTGGTCGCAGGGTCCTCCGTATAAAAGTGTTTTATTATAATGTGTAATACTCGTGAACACCTAAGACATTAATTTGTGTTATGTTTTTTTTTAATGCACTGTACTGAAAATTGGAGATGTTAGCCTTCTTATATCACCATTAGTACTATTACTAAAAAGTATCAATGTTTACATTTAAATAATACTTTATTAGATTAACACAAAATAAAGTAAAACAAACACAAAACTAAAAATATTGTATCTGCCAAGAATATTGCCGTGTGGTGCCGGCTCAGAATACCACCACCCCATCTCCTCCCGTGGGTGTCGTAAAAGTCAACTAAGGGATTAGCCGGAGGATGGGTAGCAGCGTCCTTCGAGTATATTAACAACTCAACTGCGATCGCCAACCCGCCTGCCAAGCGTGGCGATTATGGCAAAACCCCTCAATGTGCCCACACCACACCCATATCAGTCGTTGTGTGTTTAGGGGAGACCTGTGTCCAGCAGTGGACTTCATTCGGCCGAAATGATGAAAGAATATGGCGATGACAAAATTTAAGACTTACAAATGTTAACAAAAACATAATAAAGAACACAATCTTACACTAACTTATTTTAGACACAAGTATTATCTAAGTCAAGTAAAAATAAATAGAATCATCAGAGGATAGTGCAAAAGTGACTGTGTGATAAATCCTTCACCGTTCAGGCTGTCTGATTATGGAATGCACTGCCTGTGTCAATCAAACGTGTCCAGTAATGACTGCCAATGGGTTACTTTTAAAAAACTAGTCAACGAACATTACTTGTCCGTTTGTTGTATTTGCCAATAGAGTCATCATATCAGCCATTTGTACGTCCACTGCTGAACAAAGATTTCCACAATTGTGTTGTCATTTTGGGGGGTATTTGCCAATACTCACCACGCTTGGCAGACGGGTTGGTGAGCGCAGTATGGGTACTGTTCCACAGAAGGGACGCTGCTGCCCGTTCCTCAGTTTTAGAGTCCCTTAGTCGGCTTTTACGACATCCAACGGGAGGAGATGGAGTGGTGCCGTATTCTTAATCCGGAAACCACACGGAAAGCCAATAGAGTACTTTCTTTTTATTTTGTATTTTTCATATAGTTATAATATTTATTTACGATATCCTATATTCTTATAGATTATTTCAATTGTATTGTATAAAGTATTATATATGGTTGCATATATGTGCATATTATTTAAGTTTATAAGTTTATGGAATATATACCTATTCGTATTATATTTAATTGTCTAGATACGCTGTTTGATTATATTAACATAATAAGTACTACAAACACTACTCCTTTGTCTCTTTCCATTTTTTTTTCCATACCATAGGTTATCTGTAAGAAATCGCTAATAGCGATAAGACTGCTCGTTGTACAATTACTGTTTATAGAATGATTTCTAGTAGTTGTTTTTAAAATGGTGTACAGTAAAGAATATTCTATTCTAAAAGTGTAAACGTACATGACACTACAGTAAAAAACCTGATAAAATATATTATTTTTATCCCAAAGTTAAAACAAACATGATTATTCATCATTTCAGCCGAAAAACGTCCACTGCTGGACAGAACCCTCCCCTAAAGAGTATGTGCTAATTGGGGCGTTTTGCCATAATCGCCACGCTTGGCAGACGGGCTGGCGATCGCAGTTGTTATAATTGTACTCGAAGGACGCTGCTGCCCATCCTTCAGCTAATTCCATAGTCGCCTTTTACGACACCCACGGGATGAGATGGGGTGGTGGCATTAGCCGGCACAACACGGCGTAGCCGGCACTACACTACATGATTATTAATGATTTTATAATATAAAAGCTAACATTAACTAATTGTTTTGTTGAAACCAGACCGACAGTATTTTTTAAATCTTATATATGCATAAGAATTTAAATTTAAAGAAAAGATTTGACATAAATGAAGATAATGGAAAAACCCGCAAGCGAGTTTTGTCTCACTCTTTCGTAATTTTTTTCTAAACCTGGAGAAATTTAAATGGCCTCATTAGTTCAGGTCAGTACTATAAATGTTGAAAATAAGTACTGTAAGAAATGGCTGGTGTGGATGCATACAATTAACGTTTTTAATTAATTACTTGAATACTTAACTCTTCTGGTACCTTTGTTTCACAAAATACAGAACCAAATACCATGATAATGGTTTTGCCAACATGTAAAATAATTTTACGCTTTATCTAAACCATTACAAACCATACGCTCAATAAGAAACAATTGAATGTTGTATCTCAAAATAGCTCAATCTTCAATGAGCTCGATTGGAATTATTAAAGCCACACGAAATAATGTCATTGGAAGAATTAGAACATGTTGAAATGTTTGTAAATCAAAACTGATGACCTTGATCTTAAAATGCGACTATTACCATGTGTACATATGCTATTATTATATTTGCTTACCGGCTAAGAATGCCACCACCCCATTTCATCCCGTGGGTATCGTAAAAGTCGACTAAGGGATAAACCGGAGGATGGGTAGCAGCGTCCTTCGAGTACATTAACAACTCAACTGCGATCGCCAACCCGTCTGCCAAGCGTGGCGATTATGGCGATTATGGCAATTAGCACACAACACCGATATCGGTTGTTGTGGTGATCTTTGAGGGAGGCCTGTGTCCAGCAGTGGACTCCATTTGGCCGAAATGGTGATATTTGCTTACAGCATAGTTACACTCACTGATCAAGAAACGATCGGTGAGGTTAACTAACACTCTTCGAAGTCAGTCCATGGATGGGTAACAGCATAATAGTGTTTGAACTGAGCATCTTCGTGCTTCGGAGGGCACGAAAGATTGTCGGCCCTGGTTGTTGTCATAAGACGGCAATAATTAAGCCACGTTGGAGACTAACTAAATGGCAACTAACCATACGAAAAGAAGAAGAAGATTATTTTTGTAAACGAGAAACGTTTCTTCTGTTGTGTAAATCTCCTGGCCGTTAAGATGATTATAAAAATGCGCTTTTAGATATCAGCAGTCTACTTCTATGTTCCAAGCTTAAGATTTCGTGGTCGGAAACTGCGAACCCATAGGGTATAAAATAAGGTGCTAGGTGTTGACCGTATAGCCTCGGCAAAGATTAGGCCATCTCTCTCCATCCATGGCTCGTAAAAAGCGACTAACGGTTGATGTACGGAATATAGGCAGTAGCATCCTACAATGTGTTAATAACAACTTACTGCAATCACCAATCCGCCTGACAGGCGTTGTGATTAAGGCAATATTTGCTATCTACTCTAAATATACATATAAACCAAAGTCAAATCCAGCATTTTCTAAATTAATGTCAGCTATTCCAACTCCATCATATTTATTTGATACTAGCTGTGCCGCGGTTTCACCCGCTGTTTATGTTTATTTTTTTTATTTTGCAACTAGTAATGGTAATCACTAACATGGCTAGGGTTTCTTTCAAGAATTATAATTATTAAGGCTTATGTATTTTAGATTATTTTTCATTATACTCTTACTCAATTTGGTGTAGATACAAAGTTTTCAAAATATCTATACATACAAATAAATAAAATTGAAGTGTCTGTTTGTAATACTACAAAATAACATCTTTTTACTAATTGCAAATGAAAGTATATACGGTACCTACAACAAAAAAACTTGTCTGTTTGATCCCACTAATCTCCGAAACGGCTGGACCGATTTCTACGGGACTTTCACTGGCGGATATCTAATGTCATAAGAAATAACTTAGGCTACTTTAATTTTAGAAAAATAATTAACATTCTGCGAAAAATAATTAAAACCCATGAAATTCAATATATATACTCCTATGTCAAGTGTCTATGCCGAAGTACTCTTAGTTATTTATAATAATCCAATTTCTTTAAATTAAACGGCGGGTGAAACAGCGTCTCCCAGCTAGTGTATATAATATAATTAGTATCTATATGTATTAGATTTCTTGGGCTTTAGCTTTTTTGCGCGGAATCCTAATTATTTTCCTAAAATAAGAGTAGCCTAAGTTATTCCTTATAATATCAGCTATCTGCCAGTGAAAGTCCCGTCAATGTCAGTCCCGCCGTTTCGGAAATTAGCGGGAACAAACAGACAGACAGACACAATTTTTATTTTTATTTCGTTGTAGGTACTGTATATACTTTCATATTCAGTTTGTAAAAAGCTGTTATTTTGACATTACAAACAGACATTTCAATTTTATTTATTTGTATAGATGTATAGATAACAATTTACACAGATTTAATGAAAAAGAAATAGTTAAGATAGAGCAAAATGATTTTAAGTTAATTTATATAAAAACTAGCTGCAAACCGCAGTTTCACCCACGTTTAATTTAAAAGAAATTTAGAGTACTTCGACATAGACACTTGACATAGAATATATATATTGGATTTCAAGGGTTTTATTTTTTTTGCGCGGAACACTAATTATTTATCCAAAATAAAAGTAGCTTAAGTTATTCCTTATAACATCAGCTATCTGCCAGTGCAAGTCCCATCAAAGTCAGTCCCGCCGTTTCGGAGATTAGCGGAACAAACAGACAGACAGACACAATTTTTATTTTGTTGTAGGTACCGTATATAATTTCATATTCAGTTTGTAAAAAGCTGTTATTTTGACATTACAAACAGATATTTCAATTTTATTTATTTGTATAGATGTATAGATAACAATTTACACAGATTTAATGAAAAAGAAATAGTTAAGATAGAGCAAAATTATTTCAAGTTAATTTATATATAAACTAGCTGGAACCCGCGGTTTCACCCGCGTTTAATTTAAAAGAAATTTAGAGTACTTCGACATAGACACTTGACATAAAATATATATATTGGATTTCAAGGGTTTTTTTTTGCGAGGAACCCTAATAATTTTTCCAAAAGAAAAGTAGCCTAAGTTGTACCTTATAACATCAGCCAGTGAAAATCAATTTATTCCATATAATATCAGCTATCTGCCAGTGGAAGTCCCGTCAAAATCGGTCCGGCCGTTTCGGAGATTACCCGAAACAAACAGACAGACAGACAAACAAAAAAAAAAAAAATTGTTTTTTTGTTATATGTACCGTATATACTTTCATATACATTTAGTAAAAAGCTGTTTTTTTTTATATGTAACAGACACTTCAATTTTATTTATTTGTATGTATAGATATTTTGAAAACTTTGTATCTACACCAAATTGAGTAAGAGTATAATGAAAAATAATCTAAAATACATAAGCCTTAATAATTATAATTCTTGAAAGAAACCCTAGCCATGTTAGTGATTACCATTACTAGTTGCAAAAAGTAAATCAGGTATTTGTTTTCATTTTGCTTATATTATTCATGAGGATGATATAATAAACCATCAATTACCAAATTTGGATTATAATTATCATCAATATCACATCTACAATCCCCAAAATATTGTTTTGCCATATTTCGCCAATAAAGGTATTTAGTGTAATAAAAGCGAGCCCATGGCCACAGGCACAATTCCAAACTACAAGTGCTATTGAGGTTTTCCTTATAGGAAAACCAAACTGAGTAAAACCCAGGTCCTCACATCTGTTAGTGAGACTTATGGCCTCCAAACCAATGAGAAGGGTATAAACACTGAAATAAACTTACGAATGGCTTTTATAACGAAACCGTTGCTCTCATCATCTTTAGTTTGCTCTTTTTTTATTTGACTTACTTCACTTAACACTTTAGGATCATCTTCTTTTCTGCATCTGAGCCATGCTGTAGCACTGATTGCTGCCTGTAAACAATTATAACTATTATATTGTTCTAGCCATAACGCATTCAATTCAAAATATATGTAACGGGGACCTTCATTTGCGATAAGACCCTCTTTTCTGTATACACTTGTAAGTGACAACGTATCAATAAATTTGGAAAGAGGTTACATTTAGGCCTATAATAAAAATAGGGAAGCCATTTCCTGTATATTTGTTCAGTGCAGTGCGCCCTCGGACGTGGACGTGTCCTTCTACGCATATGAATGTGTAATTAGCGGTGCATGTCTCTGCCCAGCTGTTACCATCATGGGTTCTGAGCAGCTTGTAATGAACAAGCTCCTGGCATTCCTTCAACATCGGCTGGACGTCATGGATGAAGTTAGTCGTTTCGGCCGAACGAAGTCCACTGCTGGACACAGGCCTCCCCCAAAAATCACCACAA
This sequence comes from Diloba caeruleocephala, assembly GCA_947459985.1. NCBI lineage: Eukaryota > Metazoa > Arthropoda > Insecta > Lepidoptera > Noctuidae > Diloba > Diloba caeruleocephala. Next base: position 2,678,569 of record OX381627.1, on the reverse strand, counting down.
CGACCGATATGGGTGTGTTGTGGGCTCATTGGGGGGTTTTGCCATAATTGCCACGCTTGGCAGACGGGTTGGCGATCGCAGTTGAGTTGTTAATTTACTCGAAGGACGCTGCTGCCCATCCTCCGGCTAATCTCTTAGTCGACTTTTACGACACCCACGAGAGGAGATGGGGTGGTGGTATTCTGAGCCGGCACCACACGGCAAAAGTTAGTATTTTACAGATATGCAAGTCAAGTTTCAATAAATATGAGATTCGCAGATCTAAGACCCTGTTGTATGAGTTGCTGGATATGACCGACCGAATGCCGTCTCGCAGATGGGACGCAAAAGGAGACAAGAGTCTTCAAGACATCATACGTGTGTTGAAAGAAACTGACCACAACGACGTGCCGACTTTCGCCATAAAGGAGCTGTTGATTCTGCCTCATATCACATTCGTTTCCGTCGATGTCACCAGGCTGCTGAAGGATATTACTACCCTAAAAGCGAGCTGAGATGCAGTTCAAGATGGAAGCGTTGCATAACATCATCGGTGAGCTACGTGTTGAAATAGTGGAGTTACGCAAAACAACCGCTATATGTAGTAACCTGAGTTTGCGTCTAATGTGAACAAGCGTCGTGGGGCGTGCAATGCATCGCATAGTTTCGAGTCAGCAACATCGGACTCGTCAACGACCGTCAAAAGTGCAGGCGATACACTGCCCCGCCGCATCGATCGTTGTAGATACGCCATCACGAGTAAACACATCGACTCCTCGCCGTGATTACGCAGTTGCCGATGGACAACCTCAATTACAACAAGTTCGGCAACAACAACAAAATACCGAGGAGGCATAGAAGAATTGTACTAACCCGGTTACCACCAACTCGTGATGAGTCAAGGCCCTGGAAAAGGGCATGTTGACAGGGATGTTATTATTAGTATTATCATTAATATTAGCCAGTAAATATTTACTTTCAAATTTTAAATAGAGAAATGTTTCATATAATATCAAATGGCGTTATCTGCAATCGGATGCAAATATGAACTTACTGTTTTACATCTCTGCTTGACAACTGCTATATTTTTATGCTATGCTTATTCAAATTTGATTTCGAGCAATGTAAATATATGACATGACGTCATTCAAAATCACCAAATTGTATAAATAATTGTAATTGATTTAGGAATTACAGCATCATTACCGAGTATGTTTTTTATCACTTATTTATTTAATAAGGCCATACAGGCTGGAGCTCATTAGTCATCGTATTACTTTTATGTAAGAAGCACACGAAATTATGTTATTATTATTAAATCCAAGTAAAAAGTAAAGTATAGCTAGCCTCTAGACGTAATCAATAAAACTATCGTTGTAGTAATGGTTATTAAAAGAAACCTTCTCGTGAGTGACAAGTCACCGTCTGGAAAGCAGATGTAGAGTCGTTTCTGTTTATTTCCAAGGTTTCCGTGCTTATAAAACACATTGTAATATGTAGACCTTGCCGTTGTAGCTGTCATATCATACAATAGGCCTATATATCCAGGGACCTTTTGTGCAGCCATGCAGAGACCCGGTTAGAGTTCCATTTCAATTTAGATTAAATTCTCTATCCTCCAACATACAGACCCCATAAAGACAGAGTTCCTCTGTGTTATGGATTTTATCTTAAAGGGACACCGGGGGCACATTTTACTTTTAATAATTTAAGGTTTAAGATAATTGGCTTAGCTATAGCTTTGTTTTGATCCTCATAGAGATCATATGTTTCGTTTCTCATTCCATTTACATAACCGAATCAAAATACTTGGTAAACTGCATCAATATCTTAATTTTAGTATTGCAGTTCATGAACATTACATGCAGTGTTAATTGTTATATCTTTGCAAATATCTATATTTTCTACTAGTGCACTATAAAATACATCTAACTCTAATCTTCTATTCGCGCACCGATAAATATCATAATAACACTTGGACTGACCTCGACGTTTCGATCAAGTTGTATTGACCGTGGTTACGGGTAGACTGCAAATATTATTGTTGGTACCATTTAAAATAGATTTCTACAATACAAATACAAAGACATGGTTTTTGACTGGTCGAATTAAAGTAAATTCCGTGCAGGGTGCTGGTCCCAATTTCGTCGCATTGATTGTTACAATGACCATAATAGTAGTAAATGAATAGAGTGTCCCACGTGGGATTCGCTTCTGTGTAATTAGTCGTTTAGAATCTGATATAGAATGCTGACTACCGCCGATTGGTGGCCAATTTAGTGTCTGCGCCTGCGTTAAAAGAACATTATGTCATTCCATGCTTCAAATTCCCCTGCCACTTACCCGCACTGGTAGGGATATTTGGATTGCACATTCAACTCAACTAATAAAGAGCATTTAATTTTGTCTTTATTTCCACCTATCCCTACCTGTAACGTCAGCCGTAAAATTATACATGTTCGCAGCATTAGGCATTTCGCTAGTCACATTTTAATGCTATATTTTAACTTTTTATTTTAATTTTATTAACCCGGTGGAAATACTTCCTATACTTCCTCTGTCCCAGGGAAAGGTGGATGTGCATGCCGGACACCTACTAGCTAAAAACCACCAGAGTGGTCATCTTTGGCACCGAAGGGGAGGTCCAGGTCCTCATGCGATCACATTATAGCCACCTATTGGTGCCACTCTTATAACGTGTAAAAAGTCCGCATCCAAGTACTTCTCGGGGGTATTGTAAAGGATTCCCCGACGCTTCACTGTGTTCTGTGTTGCGCACACGGTGACATGTGACCACGTGCGCACCACCATCTTGTCAGGGGTCACTCGATATGAGCACACAGACTAATCTGCACTCTCACTGCACTGCAACTGTATTGGACCTGGACGCCTTCTACATGCCGTGGTTATCCCGCTCTGCGGTCTCCTTCTGCCGCATACCACTCTCACAGGCCACTGCACTCCAATTTTCATGTTCTGCCAGCATAGCCGACATTACCGCCGGCAGCGAGATCAAACTCCTCAATTTTTTTATTTCATATAGGCCCTAATAGGCTCTTACGAAAAGTCAAGCTAAGTGCACGGTTCGGAAAAGTCGGTCCTATGGAGAAGAGCCGGCAAGAAACTCCATGGATATACTCTTTTCAAAAAAAGTTATACTACAACTTTGTTATTACATGGTAATAAGCTAGGTATGTGCGAACAAAGTAGACTAATTAAATGTAAAATACACACAATAACAAAACAGACAATTGCCTCTAACACAATAGAAAACTGATAACAATTAATGTATAGCACTAATAAAGTCGACGAAGTTCACACATTTACAAAATGTAAAAGAAACTAAATTATATAAAATGAAAGGCATTTTAAACGCCAGAGCTTTAAATGTCATATTGAATATGTCAGTAAAATAAATTTAATATGTCAAAGTATATATTATATAGACAATATATATATTATTCGAAAAATAATTACTATCACTATAAAGTTTTGATTTTTTATTAGATAAATCCATATTTCATCAATAAGGTTCTAGGGAAGCCACATGTGCAGAAAGAATCAATACCAGACATCTTTGTCGTCAACATAGTCATTAGCCCTATAATAAGCTTTTTTAATTAGGATATGTTTAATTGTCCGATCCGATCGACTAGGATCCGACGCTCGGCCACACATAGGGCATCCCGCGAGAATAAGGTCCCGCGTATGATGGCACTGTACTGTAATAGTTCAAACTCTTTGGGAGAAAAATCCTAGCCACATAGAATAAAAAAACATTCTTTGAAATAATTATATGAGAACATTTTGACAGAGAAAATAAAAGAGGAGAATGAAGGCTGCCGTCAGCACGGTTGTCGATTGTAGAAAAAGTGAATTGTATTATCTTCTATATAAATAAATTTATATAGAAATAATTAGAGTTTATTAAATTCCAAGATCATACATAAGTTCCTTCCCGTACCTATACCAATACGCATACCCAGATTTCAGTCACTACAGTACCATAACCTCGCATCCTGCCCTGTGCAGGCATGCACCGAAACAACCGTGACTGTATTTTAACCGAGTGTGGACTAGTATGTTTATGTGTGAATATGTCAATTTTAAAAACAGTGCAGTTATTTTACGAAATCCAAGTATCTCTACTCGTGGGTATAAACCAGGAAACTTAATAGGCCCCACATAATTCAATAAAAAAATTTAGCTTACCTCCGTATCACCTTTCTTAATTAGATACGATGGTGATTCCGGCATCATTATAAACAGGATCAAGTGTAGGGTTGGCATCATTAGGCAAATCCATAGGATCGTCCTATAGCTAAGTATATCACCAATGATATAGAGGAACAAATTTCCCGTTGTGTGGAATAAGATAACCTGTAAAGTAGGCACAGGTTCATACAAAGAAAAATGTATTTAGGTAGCCTATAATTCAAAGCAGTCCAACGAAATGGAGATCAAAATAAAATTCAACATGGTGTCTCACTTATTTACGAGTAAATAACTTTGTATTTCACGTTTTGTTGGGTATAAAAACTTTTTCGTGTGACAGAGAGATCGAACACGACACAGAAAAACGTTTTTTGTTGATATTATGAAGAAAAATGTGCGTTTTGAGCATAAAATTATGCGTGCGTTTAGCAAAAACGATATATATCTCCTTGAATAATGATGATCAGAATATAAATATTGATATCCCTAATCATGATGGTATAGAAAAATCGCGAGATACTTGCTATTGGATAAAAACAACTTACCAATGTGCCAAGGGTTCCTCTAATGCTGGCTGAACTGATCTCCTTGGTATACAAAGGACAAGTGACATAGGCCCCTGCCATTGTAAGACCAAGTAATGCTCGCGCTAGTATGAAAGCCCAGACCTCCATGGATGATAATTTTATCGTCCAACAAGCCTGGAAATTAATAAGTGTCAACGCTTTAAACTTCAAACGGCCCACCGCAGCCCACAGCTCGAAATGGCCTGTTTCAAACAGATAATAACATCGTCGTCACCAACTAGCGAGTACTAAATGACTACCGAGATTCACCAATAAGACCTCGGGTGACCGTTGATACATCGAGTTCCTTCCTTGCCTTAGAGAGAAGCCCGAATCTTTTAACGACCGGTCTAAGTTAGAATATCGGTATCCCCCAGTAATTAGGGTATCGGAGATCAAACAGCAATCGCTTCGTGTAAAATTATACATTTACCATAAGGTAGGCAATTGTTTATTTTTATACTTGATACCAGCTCAGACCAATCAAATAATATTATCCAGTTGCAGCTTAGCCGCCTTCGATGTGATTGGTACATCTTCAGTATAGTTTTACACTCTAATTATAAATTTTCTTTTTTCTAAATTTCTTGTATCATCTACATGTGCCATCATGTTTAACATAGTTAAAATATTTAATGCGAGAGAGAAATCCTTGACTTCCATATTACAAATTATTACTTAGTTTGGAAGTCCAGAGTTCCTTTGCGGTTTAACTATGTATTTTATGCCAATTTTTTTTTCATTATGTAAACATTGAATATGCTACGGTGGCGTTTGTTTTAAATTAGATCATCTGCACGTCAGTACTATTATGTATTCTGTAACCGGGGTCGGATCTTGTTGATTGCACACCTTCACTTAGCCTGACGTGTTGTGATTTGGAGCTGTTTGTCATTTGATCGTGTTAGAGGGGTGGTGATGGCAAATAATGAAATTCTAGTAGCTGTAAGAGTAGGTATTCATATGAAAAATGGGTCTTTACTTACAAATCCTACAGCAGATATAAAGAATAATGTGTACTTCCTCCCAAATTTGTCACTTAGTGTTGCCATCAAGTAATCTGCAGGTATACATGTTAGGTACGGCGCTGCAGCTATCCATGATATCTGGAAATCGACTCAAATGATTAATTAATGATATTTTTTAACTCTGGTTTATATTCACAGTACAAAAACAGAAAAATATTTTCCGTGGTCTGTGATAACATAGGCAAGAGCAAATATTTAACTAAGCATCAAAGGGTTATAATGAAGAAAATAAGTGTCACTAAAAAGAGAAACACAGTATCCCAAATATTTTTATCCAAAATATAACTAAATTGGTAGAAATAAGGGCACGAATAGCCACACTCAAATCGGGTAGACATTCCTGCTAAGTAACAGGCAGAAGATAGGCTTAGATATAGAACATAGAATTAGAAAATGAGAGAGATTAGATAAATAAAACTACTAATGAAACATGCAAAAATAAGACATAACGATATTCACATTTCAAATGGATGCTATTAACATTACAAGCCAGTAAATAAATTCTCCGTCCTTGTGGTGTCGTATTAAGAATATAGTGAAATTCTATCCTCCCATGGATGTCATAAAAGGTGACTAAGGGACTTTAAATCAGAGAGATGGCCATCAGCATCTGGCTGCGCTATACTGCGCTTACAAATACGCCTGCCAAGCGTGGTAAGTACTGGCAAATTCCTCCCAAAATGATGACACGATTGTAGAAAACTTTGGGTGATGCCTTTGTTCAGCAGTGGACGTCCGTTGGCTAATATGATGATGAAATAAATGAGGCGGTGAGCGCATCAGCGGACGATCTTTTCTAGACACAATTCAAATTATTTGTAGCTGGAAAAGATGGCCTCTCTTACGCTCAATGCCTTAATTCTGACCTCATAATCTGTAAGTGGGGTCCCTCTGGGCGATTCTTTGGACTGCAGTAGCAGTGACATTGGTGACATCCATCCTATGCTGGCGCCGTACGCAAATACTGGCATGTTTACTGTCAAAACGGGAATTGATAAATTTTACAAATAAGATAAAAAGCTTGCTGTCCGTAATGTGGTACGAGTTACAAGCAAGCTGGGCAAGGCTTTTACTAGCCTACTTTGTTTAAGCTCAGTTTGAGGCGTTATTTGCGTTCCATTTATTGTTCCTATAAGTACACTCTCAGTCCTTTCTTTTTTTATTGATACGGTGGAAATACATCATTTACTTCTGCCGCCCCGGGAAAGGGCAGAAGGGTATGCCGGACTCCTACCCGCTAAAACCACAGGAGTGGTCATCATCAGCACCAAAGGGAGGCTTCATGAACTCGAATAAATCTCCATCTAGAGCCGACCATTGCCGATAGGCACATCTTGGAGGGAATGACTGTAAAGCGTTCACCCCCTCTTGCGGAGGGCAGGTGGCTGTAAAAAGGCCGCCTCCATGGCACTTGTCGGAGAGGATTGTAAAGGATCCCCCCAAGTTGGCCAATCGGCCCTGTCCCGATCCCGCTCTGCAGTCTCCTTCTGCAGCATGACGCTCTCTTAGAAGGAGACCACTGCACTCAAATTTTCAAGGAGAGATCTTCCCCGATCCGATCGACCAGGACCCGCCGCTTGGTCACCCACACAGGGCACTCCTTGAGCTGTGCGGTATCCTGGTCGCTACCACCAAAATAACGACACAATTATGAAAATTTATGGGGGTCTTTTGTTTAGCAATGGACGTCCTTTGGCCGAAATGATTTTGATAATGATGAAAACTAAGGAAAATTCTATTAATTGGTCAAAAACTGAATCAATAAAAAAGCAATACAATTATTAACCCCAGTAAACGTTTTTCAGCTTATTGTCCTGTCATATATTACTCTTCTTTATTTTTCTTCTGCCTTTTCTCCTTCTATCCCAATCATGTCAGGGTTGGTTTTCAGTCTTACTAGATATAGCATGAATATAAATTTTTGAAATTATACTTATTTTGGCGTTTGATAAGAATAAAATCGGGAGCTGCGCGGGTATTACGATATCTAACAATATGAAATTGGCCATCAAAGATGTTTGATGAGAGTGAAGTTGGGAGCTGCGCACGCATACCGTTTGAACCGGTATGAAGTTAGCCACCAAAGATTATTAGTGCATAACTACTTAAGACAATATTCTAGTATATTTTAAAAGGTTTGTGTGCAAGCAAAAGTTGCATAAATTAGTAATCAAATAAAAAAGTTGAATAATAAGATAAAAACCACATGGAAGATAATAAATGCTGAAACTAGTGATAGCGGGTTTAGTGACAGCGGTATATATTTAAATATAGATAACAAACTAGTTTCACATAAGACTGTAGACTTCGATTTCCAAGAAAACTTTTTCACGAATATTCCAATTGAGACTATTAAACTTATTATTAGTCTCCGGTAGAAGCTGAAGCATTCATAAAGAAAAATGTAGATTTACGCATACTTTATTTTTACGTTCGAACGTAACGTCCGAAGGAGTAAACGGCAGAGCCCTTATAGTATCACTCGTGTGTCTGTCCGTCTGTCACAGCCAATTTGCTCCGAATCTAGACGGCCGATTAACTTAAAATTTGGTACACATAAGGATTTGCCGTGTGGTGCCGGCTCAGAATGCCACCACCCCATCTCCTCCCATGGGTGTCGTAAAAGTCGACTAAGGGATTAGCCGGAGGATGGGCCGCAGCGTCCTTCGAGTACATTAACAACTCAACTGCGATCGCCAACCCGCCTGCCAAGCGTGGCGATTATGGCAAAACCCCCCCAATGAGCCCACAACATATCCTTATTTTATTTTATTATGAATTAGGGCCGAATTTCAACCATTGGGTGGCCACTAGTATATATAAATACACTTATAATATTATAATAAAACACTTTTAAACGGATTCTATCGCGAATATTTGAGATTTTTGTTTTTCCTGAAGATTCGAAATAATTTTAAATTTTTGATCAAAATTGTACGGTAGATAAAATAAAATAACTTTTTAAAATCTGCAACGACGCCTGTCACCTTAGTCATCCTGCGACCACGATGACTAAGGTGAGACCACGATGACTGAGTCGGATCAGTTATTGTGTGGATCTGCGGGGGAGGTCTATCTCCAGCAGTGGACATCATTCCACTGAAATGATGATAATGATGATGATGAAATATCTAGCAATAAAGAAAGAAATAAGAGACCCAGATGATCCAACGACCTGGAGAAGAGAACGGCAAACATATTTTTTGATGGTGCATTCGCTGCCAGTCAACCTTTAAGTTTAATTACGCTTGATACTAGCAACGTGTTAAATCACGATTTCTCAACGATATATAAACTTCCTTTAAAATTGAGCATAAAGTTGAGATATCTGAGAGGTACCTGCGTCATCATTTCGGCCGAATAAAGTCCACTGCTGGACACAGGCCTCCCTCAAAGATCACCACAACGACCGACATCGGTATGTTGTGTGCTTATTGAGGGGTTTTGCCATAATTGCCACGCTTGGCAGGCGGGTTGGCGATTGCAGTTAAGTTGTTAATGTATTAGAAGGACGCTGCTGCCCATCCTCCGGCCAATGTGAATCCCTTAGTCGCCTTTTACGACACCCACGGGATGAGATGGGTTGGTGCTATTCGTTACCTGCGTGAAGTAATTTAAAATTTTCCTCCTCAACCGCGCCTGATAGTAAACGATGGATGTGGTCTACGATGAAATTAGTGCACCCAGAAGATGCCTTTTCATCATAATCATATCAGCCAAAGGACGTCCACTGCTGAACAAAGGCCTCGCCCTTAGATTTCCACAACGAGCGGTAACATGCCACCCTCATCCAACGACACCCAGCAACCCTCACCAGGTCGTCTGTCCACCTCATTGGAGGTCATCCCACGCTGCGTTTTCCAGTGTGCGGTCTCAACTCAAGAACCTTTTTTCCCCAACGGCCATCAGTTCTACGAGCCCCGCCCATTGCCACTTAAGTTTAGTAATTCTTTCAGCTGTGTCGGCAACTTTAGTTCTTTTACGGATCCCCTCATGTCTGATTTGATATTCCAAGCATAGCTCTCTTCATAGCTCGCTGAATGATCTTGAGCTTTCTTATGAGCCTTGATGCTTTTTCATTTTTACTTTTAAGGTTACTTTTACGGGTTATTGGGTAGGGTAGCAGGGAAAGCAGACACTGGCAAGGAGTTCCACTTTGGCTACGTGCATAATGAAGGTTCTTCAAAAACGCTGAGTGCAATATATCGTGATATCAACCAAGTGGTAATCTGCTGTGCGTCTGGAAGTCCAATGGTAGAAGGGAGATGGTAGGATCAGTTAGTGTAGCTCCTGCTCACTCCCCGAAGTACAATATTTTCTACAGAAGACTTCATCATTTCGGCGGAATAAAGTCCACTGCTGGACACAAGCCTCCCTCAAAGATCACTACAACGACCGACATCGGTGTGTTGTGTGCTCATTGGGGGGTTTTGCCATAATCGCCACGTTTGGCAGGCGGGTTGGCAATCGCAGTTGAGTTGTTAATGTATCCGAAGGACGCTGCTGCCCATCCTCTGGCTAATCCCTTAGTCGCCTTTTACGACACCCATGGGATGAGATGGGTTGGTGCTATGCGTAGCCGGCACCACACTGTAAGAAGACAGAAGACTTACTGATTTTCTTTTATTGCCAATCTTTTAGCTCTGCGTTCTACCGAATCGAGTGCAATAAGCTAATAATAATAATAGAATAGAATAATAATACAAAAACAAAAACTTACTGAGTATGGCACACATTATCTGGTTTATTTTGCTCCCTTCGCCAAAAATAAAGCAGTATTTCTTCATTTTTTGTATTTTAAATATTATTAACTTTTATTTCTCAAAATAATGTTGGTTGCATCCAAATATGAATTGAAACTAAAACACTGTTATTAGTAGATACACTGTAGATTATTATTTCTTACTATCACTTTTTGATTTAAAACATCAACTGGCTTTTCAATTGAAATTGTTTTCAATGCATTGTCACGTTAAAAACTGTTAAAATAGTTTCCTACACTAATACGAATGTTGCGAGCGCAACTGATTGTTGCTCAATCAACGCGTTCCTTTATAAACTGAATCTAATTTGCGAAGAAGCTTTTAGATATATGTTATGTACGTACGACTTATTTGTGTTTGTGGCCGAGATCAACTGCTTATCACGGAAGCAAAGTATGGAGCAGTAGTAATTAAACTAAACATTGTAGTCTTTGTCAATTATAATCATTATGGCAGACTTTATTACTCCTTTTTTTATTGATGTCCAGTCGAAATTCTACATGAACTTCCTTTGCCCCGGGGTAGGGCAAAGGGGTATGCCGGACTCTTACCGGCTAAAACCACTGGAGCGGTCATCTTCGGCACCGAAGGGGTCCTCGTAAGATCACACTAGAGCCGCTCATTGGTGCCACGCCTTTAGGCACATCACGGAGGGGATGACTGTAAAGCGGTCAACCCCTCTAGCGGAGGGACGGTAACTGCAAAAATGTCACCCCCCAGGCACTTCTCGGGGAGGATTGTAAAGGCTCCCCCCAAGCCTCGCTGTGCGCTGTGCGGCGCACACGGTGGCACATGACCACGTGCGCACCGCTGTCTTCCCAGGGGTCGCTCGGTGTGAGCACACAGACTCCCGAGAGACTTTATTACTCCTACTAGAGAAACAAAAGACATGTTTTTTGTCTTGAAATTGATGATGACATATATATGTCTATTTACCACGTTTTCTTTTTTAAAATATAATTACGAAGACTGTTTATGGTGGGATGGAATGTTAAGAATTACATTTTCAGAAAAAACGCCGACCTACTCTGCATTTTTCAAGATTAGTGTCTATTGTTACGAGCCGGGGTTCGGGATAAATAAAATTTATCAATATTCACGGTACACGCAATTTAATCATGAATAAAATTAATATCCTTATAAAACTTACAGGATAATTGCCTGGTATTCTGCTTGTTCTTCGCTGTGTCGCAGAGTAAAAAAAGTTGTGGTTCGCTTAACAGCATCAAACAGACTACTGTTAGTCCTTGCATAAAAAATTACTTCGGACGGAAATCCCGTTGCATAAATACGAATACGGATTTAGTTGTTCATGGCACCGTATTTTGTTTTGAATAAAAACCAGGCACTTATTTATCACACCTTTACAAGTGGGAAACTTTGAAATGGTTCTCACTTACGGCAGAAATTATAATCAATCTAATCCAAAATCTTTGGATTAAGGATACAATGTCGGATGAACTTCAAAATCTTAAATCTAAAGATTTTGGATTAGATTGACTATTAATTTCGGCTGTTTATAAAGACAATTAGTAAACGAGCCCTCACTTGCATTTGCAGCCCACCCGACACGGCCAATAGACTCAAATCTCTTATAGCAGTATGAAACTTAAATTAAAAAATTACACATTATCTAACATTTTTCTATTTTAACTCAAAAATTTGTATCAAAATGATTGACGGCACTACATTGTAATCTCAATTCTCTCTCTCTCTCTCTTCATATAATTGACCAACTAAAACCGTGCGACTTAAATTCTGTCGTTTTATAAGTAGTAGATCTCATCATATAAAATTGCGATTGATTAATGTGGAATCCTTATGGATTCTAATCGATTAAACTATGAACATAAATCGAGTAATACTTAAATTTATCGATTATTAGAAGACGAAGATTGGTTGCTTAAATTATTTTATTTATAAATAATATTTTTTTTAGTTACAAAAATTGACACTGAGAAGTGGGGATTCTGCCTCCCAAGCGGACGATTATGAAAAGAAAGCGATATAGTGATATGACTGTGTTAACCGGTATAGAGAAACCACAGGAAATACCGAAATATTTTTGCAGTGATTTTTGAGGCACTTCCCGATCACCTAGGAAACTAAAACTTTTTTCAATCGATTCAGCTTGCCGTCATGTTTGAAAATATGGATAATTATTTGCACACATTATCGTTCTGATTTGTTTGCGGGCTGAGGGGCTAGGCTGAAAAAAGTGTAAAAATGAAAAACGACACCTAAAATCGACATCTCTTTGCAGTGATTTTTGAGGCACTTGCCGATCACCTAAGAAACTAAAACTTTTTTCAATCGATTCAGCTTGCTAGCAATTTTGAGAATAGAAAAGAGAGAAAAAATACGGACTTGGTGATAAAGAGCCCACATTTTCTAAGAGTCTGGTAGTAGCGGTATATCTAAATCAAACTTTGCAGAGTTAGAGCAATTTGCGACAGTTCTTATTTCAAATGCAGTTATATACAATTTGAATAACCTTCCAATATCAGGGCGATGAACCTCTACTAAATAAGCATAACACTAGTTTTAGTATGATAATAAATATTCAATGTAAATTAAAATAATATATGAAACGTTAAATGATTATTACATCACCGATTTATTAGTTTACACACGGAAGATAAGAAAATCTTGAGGTAAGAACATGTTTGAAGTAATATTATTCTAATAATAGCATTGTTAGCAAGTCTTTTACAACTGATTACTGTGTATATCAGCATATACATCTGGGGTTCCAGTAAAAAAGGGCATAACATGTCCAAAATTCAGGATTATAGTTTATTGCTAGTAAAGCTAGCTCGGCAGACGTTGTTCTGCCCTTTCAGATAGGTAGCGTCTCTATTCCATCTGTCATCACTGGTAACACACACTGGTTAAAGAATTTCTTCTTGAGGCATTGCGGTATTGTTGACGAAAACACGTTGCGAAGTTTCCCGAACGCTGCACAGCCAAGCCGGATTCGACGATTGACCTCTTTCTCGAAGTTGGACCTACCTAACTGGACAGTTTGTCCTAGGTAGACATACTCGTCAATAACTTCGAGAACAGAGCTCTCAACGGATATTGGGGTGGGCGCTACATGGGCATTTCATATGACTATCGTCTTGCATATGTTCAAGTCAAGGCCCACCTGTTGGGAAACTCTGTTGAGATCATCGAGCATTGTACTGAGCTTTTTCTCATTGATCTTACTATAGTCCGATCACATGATTACCGATCTTCTCAAAAACTTTTGAGAAGGTTATTTACAAAAAACTTACCTCATTTTTTTAAACGTTACAAAATAATAAAACTATGTCAGTATGCTTTCCAAAAACATAAATCAACAAAATATGCAGGTTTCCATTTAGTAAATGACACCTTGCAAAGTGTGAATGAAAAAAGCATATTTTGTGCGCATGATCAACTATTGTCTAAACTAAAACATAATGTTATAAGAGGACCTGCTCTTAGCTGACTGCAGACATGCTTCAGTTCCCAGTTACCAGTGTGTACAGGTATCCCAATTTAATACAAATAACACAACAGAAATGTATAAATCGGAAATTATGAGAAATAACTTCAGTGTTCCTCAAGGCAGTGAGCTTGATTCCCTATTGTTTTAGTAGTACATAAATGACTTGCCTGAGGTAACAGAACACAGAATAATATTATTTGCTGATGATGCATCCGTCATATTATCCTCTGAAAATAAATCGACATTAACACAAAACAAATGTGACATGAATAAAGTACTAACACAAATAATAAAATGATTAAATAAGAATTATCTACAAATAACAAACTCAAAGGTTTCTGTTTTAATATATATTCTGTTTAGATATAATATTACGTGAGAAAATGTACGGCAACGTCTGGAATGGCCTTCCAAAGATTGATTCATAGCCATTTTGAGATGACCTGTCTTGACAGACGGCAAGCATGAATCAGTCATCGTGTAGCTCAATCCTATTTTAGGGAGCTCAACGACTGCACGTCTATCTTCGACGAAGATGGTTTACCTAGAGCAGGACCACTGCTGTTAATGAATTTAAATATGGCCAACCGTATATCATCCAGCAGACGACAAAAAAGTGATGAAAAGGATCAAATGACTCTCCAAGATATTATTATACACTGATTATATTGGACTGTTAAATGTATTTCGTTTTAATTCACTTATTACAATTAATATAGTTAAATAAACATTAGAATTACTAACATATTATATAAGTGCCAATTTGTGTTAACTAACAATAAATGAATCAATAGTGATGAGATAAATAAATAAATTGTAAACAATAAAAAATATCAACTATTCACCATATATATTGATTAAGACCAGAGTTACAGAAATGCGAATTGTAGAAGAACAACGATGTAGCTGGTTAGAACACCCATCAGATGTAATGGTAATGCTGCATCTATATAGAACAGGCCACATGCACTTATCTTGCTGAATGATGCTCGATGCAAACGCTGTATGTTCTTGCATAACTTTTTTTCTTCATCTGCAAAATGTTTATCATTATCATCGTATCTGAATATCCACTGCTGGATAGCCACTTTCACATCAATGTTTTCGTCTAGATATTTCTAGTTATTTTCTATATTAGTATGTAACATGCTCGGGTCTTTTTCATATAAAATGTCATTTGGCATATTCAGAAGGAAAGATGTAGGTTACATTTCAGTAAAGTTCACCACAAATTGTATTTTAAAGTTACCTGAACGTCAAATTTACCAATGAGGTACACCTTGTTTTAATCAGGGCTCTGAAAACGGATACATGTTGAGATAATCCAGCATTCGATCCCAATTACTGAGGCTGACAATGACTAGGAACGTTATCGATGCAAAAGGATTGACGCAGAGTTCACAAACTACGGCAAAATTCCGTTGACCATCGTCTCAGCCAGTAAACGACCTGTTACATATCGTTTACCATCATTTTGCACGTGGTTTGGTGAGTGCAGAATGACTTCTATTCCAAAGAAGGGACGCTGTAACCCATCCCTCTTATTTAGAGCCTTACTTAGCCTTTAGACTTAGTCACCGATTAGGACATCGATAAGAAGAGAATGTAGTGGTGCTATATTCTTGATTCGGACACTGCACGTAAATGCCTCTGTTATTAGAGACAATTTGGTACAGCAGTTGATCGTGACAAACTGAGCACTTGTTATCAAATATGAATTACCTGAACAATTCGATTTCAAAATAAGTGTACAGGAATCTTGAACGGTTTGAACAGCTATATAGAGTTTCTCGCAATTCTGGCTCAATATTATCTGCCACGTCAAATCCTTCATCAACCAGAAGCATATGAACAATGATATCATATATACTTCATTCTACAACAATGTATATTATCGTACGTACAGTTATTTAAAATTATCATATGTCATTACAAAAACGTTCACAAAGAAAAAGTTCTTCATCTCTTTGATTATGGCTTCTGTATAGTATCTTCCAATTTCGCCAATGTCAAGTATAAAGGCAACGTTGCACGGTGTTTAGATTAATTAATCTTTATATATCCATAAAAGATTTCCCAAAAATTCAAAAAAATAAGTCGGCAACATCGTATAGTTCAATTGTTTTTTTTCTAGTTTATCGTTAAATTTAAACTTTAATACATAAGAAACCAGTCTAACTGATAGGATAGAAAATATATGTCGGCAACGTCGTACGGTTCAATTGGTAGATACCAAAATATGAAATCAACTCCTACTACATATTTTTATTTTTTTTATTATCTTTTAACTTGTGGAGTTTCCTTATTAATGCACTGTACACATGTCTCGAATTGAAGCACGTCACGCACTGTCAAAAAAGTTCAAGACTAATATAAATAGTGTTTTAAAGTATATACATGACTATTAATTTTAATATTTGTCTTTCCAATAATTATACAAATAGTTATAAAAAACACTCACGATGACTTACATTACTTCTCCGGCTTATTTTTAATGTTGAAAGTGCTACTTGAATATAAACCAGAGTATGTGTGAAAATTTGTATTGTGTAATAAAGTATCTGAAATTAACAAATTAAGTATAAGTTAAAAAAAAAACTGTTATTCAGTAAAACCAAGCTTATTAATATGCATATGGTAGCAATGGATTTATGTCCACAGAATAACGATGAGACGGGAACCCACGGACGCGATCTAGATCCAACACTAAAACTGAAAACTCACAGACCGGTTGCCCAACAAAAGCTTCTCAAGATTATTAATAGTCCAGGATCATAGCCATTACTGTTGTACATATAGGCACGATGGCTATTATGTCGACTTGTAAATTAAACGCTTTTTTCAATACAAAAACTTATTGAACATTTTTAGTTTTCACTTAATTCTCGGAAATTAGGACGCTTAATAATGTGCGGTACTCTTATCAATATTATGTTAAAATGGAAAACGAAGGTACTTACAAATTGCTTAAAACAAACTTTGTACATGTCATAACACTTCAAAATATCAACGTACGCCTGAAACATTTGATTGGTAAACAATTCACTGAGTGTGTCTTCAATAATTTGTAAATTTAAAGCTTGAATATTCCATATAACAACTTTCTCCTCCAAAAGTTTTACGAGTCTGATGGCATGAACTCTACTTACATCAAAACTCACCAAAGTGTAAATTGCCATAACAGTATAGTAGGGTATTTTTAGCTGTATGTAAAAATAAGGCAATATTGTAACATAGTACCCTAGACACACAATTATACTGATCCAATTTCCAGTAATGAAGCGATTAAAACTGGTTTTAATATTAAGGAATCTGTGGACTTTTTGGAAAGTCAAGACAAGCTTAATGTTTCTTTCTATTTGGATAATACCGACAATATAATTCATGGCAAAGCCATAAAAATAGAAACCACAGTCAAAGTAAGAGGTATAATACACGATATGCATGTACTTAAACTCATCTTTATCGTAATACAACTTATAAATGCGATACACGAGTAACGAAATAAATATGATTGTGCCTAATAATGACATAAGGTTCGATTTGAGGCTGTTTGGCGTAATAAAATTATCTTTTATACAATACTTGGAACAAAACACTATATTTTGCATAAAATTTAAGGGCAGAAGCATTGACTGCACATCTTTGTCGACAATATTGTTTAACAAAACTTCGACGCGATAATTTCTCCCGATGTTACTATTGTTACGATTTTTAATAAACATCATTTCTAGTAGCTGTTTAAAACACTAATGATGTATAGAATCGAAAGTAATTCAATTACACACGAGTTGAGGATTAATATTTGTATGGATAGAAAAGACAGATCAAGATCATAACCGATGTAATTTTATTATTGTAATGCATTAGTCAAATACCTAATTACCAATAGTACCTTGGGACTTTCTAGAAAATTTTCTGTGTTGAGGAAAATGTATTTATAATTTCAACTGAACAAAAGTCTTCCCCAAGGATCGCCAAGACACGTCGTCTGGGTATGTTGTCAGTTCACTTGGTGGTTTTGCCATAATCACCACACTCAGCAGGGTGGCGATCGCAGTTAAGTTGTTAATATATACTCGAAGAACGCTGCTGCCCACCCTCTACTACTAACTAATCCAATAGTCGCCTTTTACCACACCTTCAGGAAGAGATGCGTTGGTGCTATTCGTAATCGGCACCACACGGTACAATTTAAATTTATTAGTCATCATTAGTTATTTGTCATTTAAAAAAATAAAGAGGTTACGAAGTCTTTAATTAAAAATAGTGGCATCCGAATTGGCTCTTATATTTAATACATGTATAGACTGGACTGTGGTATATTTCCTGACGTAATGAAAAAAAGAAAGATGATAATACTGTTGTTTACATCGAGCAGCACATATTGAGTCTACTTTTTTTAGACCTAATGCTGTGTGTGCTACCCTACCTTTGAGAAAAATATTGTAAGGATGCTGCTTGATTAACTTAAAAGGCATATTAATAAAAAAAAAATGTTTCACACGTAACAATTCGGTTTCACAAGGGGTCGCTTGACCACCCATGCTGGTATTGAGCTTTAAAGCATATCTTTGATGCCTGGGTGTATTTATATGATGCATTAGAACTTTTTTGTGACTTTTCAAAGGCATTCGATTGCGTTTTTCACGAGACATTGTTCAGGAAATTGCTGACGCAATTTCCTGAACAATGTCTCGTGAAAAATATAGAATTAAAATAGAATTAAGAACGCTTCTCTGTATTTTCTTATTTCTTACATAGATGATAGGATTCAGAGAATGAATGAATGAAGTTTAGGTATGTCATGCTCACTCAAGTGTCCTGCATATGGTGGCGTAGTGTATCGGGTCACTCAATTTCCCTACAATAAGGTTGAGCTAAGCGGTGCTGATGCATGCGTCATGCTTGTGAACGAGTGCCGTCTGTTGAGATTGGTCATTTTAATGCTGCAATGACAATTGAATTAAAAACTTTTGTAAATATCAAAATCAGGCTCGTTCAGTGTTGACATTTTAAAAAGTTTAGTCTCTTTTCTCCTAAACAATGTAGTTACAAAAATTGTACCGATATGATTTAAAAAAAGTAACCATGGATTATCTTACCCGTTCTTCTCCATAGGAAATTTACACCTTGGAACGCTGAAACTAAAGTCTTGACTATTCATAAGCGCCTGAAAATGGTTTTACATATATAAAAACTATCTTATTTTTATTTCTACCTAAGCGTGCGCGGGAGGAAGTTCGTAGCCGTTGGCATCATATCGAACAATTCATTAGAACACTGTTCGTTGTATAATAGAACTCACACAGGGAGGCGAAGCCTCTCTTCAGACTTAGGGTTTCTAGATCGCTTGTGAGTTTGGGATCGTCGACCATCCTATCTGCACGTTTCTATACCAAATCGAGTCCAAGCTGATATCCAGGTGCTCCCACCTATAAATGGCTGCAGTACTCCATATGAGGCTGGACCTGCGACTTATAAAGCAGGCGGTAGCCTTGCCCTGATGAGCATACTAAGTTTTTTGGACGCCAGCTTGACCTTATCATCTAAGTGCATGTGAAACTTTCTTGGTGGGATTAAAGTGGACTTAAGGAGACTGGCAGGTTTCGGCTAGAACACCCACAGGAATAAATTGTCCATGAAAAAAGGTTTTTTTGAATGTGTTTTGCTATAAATCGTTCTAGTAGGACATGGCATAGTTATCATGTTTTTCATTTATAAGCAATACTATCAATTATTAGGAAGTGTAGCACTGTGTGGGCCACTGAGGGTGACTTAAATGAGCGACACAGTCCGGTAGATGTTAATTTATTGGTTACATGGCACAATAACATGTAGTTAGACTATGTTGTAGTATGAATAGTCCAGACTTTAGTTTCCACGTTCCAAGGTGTAGATTTCTTATGGAGAAAAACGGGCAAGAAACTCCATGGTTACTCCTTTAAAGTCATTTTACAATATTTATGACTACAATGTTCTCGAAAATTCAGGTCATGTAAAGACAATGTTCCTACATTATACATAGTAAAGTCTAAACCTCATAAGTGTCAATATCAAATCATAAACTAGTTGAATATAAAAAAAATTGCTTTTAATGCCGGACATAGGCCGGCACAACAAAAGATTCTCCGTCTTCCACATTATAAAAAAAATGTTATTTTTAAATCTTGCTATTATTTAATAAAATAATTTTCGACACGAAATAGTAATGGTATTACATTTAAAGTTATTATTCTGACATTAATTTTATTAATTCAAGTAAACAAAATTATGTTTTCTATTGACCATCTTCCACTTTCCCATTAAAATAATTGCTTTACAAGGATACCTTAAACAGAACGTATTACGTATACTCCAAGAAATGTTTCTGTTTAGTGAAATAAAAAACAGAAGAAAAGTATTGTTAAATGATGACTTTTTGAGCATTTTCTATCCTTTTTACTACATAAGTACGATCGTTTGTTTGCGGAAATATAATATCTGCCGTAATTGTGTGCAAACTGTTTCTAGAAAGAATTTAATGTGTGCTATATTCAGCACTTGTGTTATGTGTTATTTTTTCTACGTTACTATGGTGTACACTCCTTTTCATTCGGCAATTTATAGAATGATATACTCGGGTATATATTTCGAGTACTTTTTGAATTTTTCATCAGTATGCATTCTAAACTTATACTACAGCACTACAAGCGTCCGTTTACTTTCAAAAATGTATGAGATAAACAGATGTATTTACAGTAGCAGGGATTTAAAGAAGTTTAAAATACTTTCTTGGACGTTAATTTCAGTACTCGTGCTCTGTTGTTTCACCCTTGTAGTTTTTAAACTTGTTTTTGATAGACACTGGACAGTTATAAGGTGTATTTATGTATCAATGTCCATAAATTTAGATTTAGAAATTGTTCAAACCATTGTGTTTGTTAATATGTTGACTTGCAAAACTGAGAAATGGAATAAAAATATAGAAAATATGGATTTTGTTAATGACAATGGCGAAATAACACTAGACAGTGAAACAGTGTTGGAAGAAATGTACCATGAATTAAAGTTAATAATTCAAGCTTGGAATTTGACGAAAACAACTTCAGGATTAAAAGTAAATAAAATACAACAATAACAATATAACTGTATAACTGTGTGTGTTAAAATTTCACTAAAGCGATACCTGCAGTCCCAAGAGATTATTAAAGAAGCAATAATTGTGCCATACGATCAGGGTTCAGGGCTCGTATTCAGTTTCAAAAAGAGAAAATATCGAAATATTTACTTAAAAAATACGGGAAAGCGTGTTGTGAAAAAAAATATTGCGTAGTTTCCAGTATATTAGTGTTAGTGATAAACTAATATTTGTAATTATTTCAGATCCTGTTTCATTTCATCACAACGTTTATACTGACGTTAACATTTGTTGCAGTTGTAATACTATGGTTGAAGGGGCACTTTTTTTGTATTCCTATTGATTGTATTGTAAGTCGACATATTTATGTTTTAGTACCCAATGGCTATGGTGCTAGATTGACTTAACAACTATTTTCACAAATCTTGAACAAACTGCGATATTGATAAATTAAATACAAAATCCATTTCTATTTGTCTATTTGCTTGCATTTCTAGTTATTTTATATATGCATTTACACCTAACAACCTAAAAAAAGTCAGACGTGAAAGAATGGAACAATCAACGGTCGAGAACAAAGGATAATTCACTGTAAAGTCTAATAAATGAAAAATAGGTGAAAATAAATAGTTCTCATGATAATTTTACTTTCATGACCATTATTAGTACTTGAAAAAGCTGTTCGTTAGATTGTATCTTAGTAAACTAACTACAATACTGCTTAAATTATTATTTACGTTACAAAAAGTCTACATACTTAAATTATTTTCAACATCTTAACAGGAAAGTATAAATATGGTTATTAGTCATTCAGCAGGAGTATCTTTGTACCTATTCAAGGCGTTCATGGTGGAATCGACTCTGTGTTTCACTTGCGAAGCATTTTATATAAAAATAGCAAGAACGAAAAGTAATGTCATATTGAATACATCCCAAATTTGTAAGTTTTATACACATTTTATTTACAGTTAATAAGAACTTTCTTTTTAAGTATCTCAATACTTTCTGTGATTATAGATATCTTAGACATTAGATAAGAAATAAGGAGACGGTAGCATTCGCTTAAAACCTGCTTAAAATATACCGGTATCGCCACGTTGCCTTCATGACGAGTAATAATTCCAACAATGAATAAGCAAATCGTGGGTGTCGCAAAAGGCAACTGATGGGCATTTCAGAGGCAGCACAGTATAGTTTTTGTCTGCTAAAACAATATATCGCGATCACGGACTAGCCTGCAAGCGTGGTGTTTATTTCAAGAAGATTACGGGTGGAATGTCAATGTGTGCCTCTATGAGCGATAAATGTAACGGTCATTTGAGGGGCCATGTTAAGAGTTAAGATAGTAGAGATTTCGGTTGAGAGTTCTAATGGAGTACTAAACCCCTACCTACTCCTCCCAGCTAATAACTACGCGTTAGCGTACTTGCGTTAAAATTGAAGGGTAGGTACAGAAATTGAAATTATTGGAGCAAAAAGGACTCTAATTGAAGACCTAGGTCGGTAACGCATTAGTAATCACTAGATCAGTAATCTGGTTCCGTCTGGTGCCCGGCAAATAAAAGACCACCCATCTTTACTATGGATGTCGTAAAAAGCAACTAAGGGTGGGTATCAAGAGGATCGCCTCTGACAGCAGCGTCCTCCAGTATGCTAATAACAACTTACTACGATTACCAATCCGCCGGCTAAACTTGGGTGATTATGAGAATATTCCATACTCTTCATTGTAGCAGTCATTGGGAGGCCCAATATTCAGAAGTGGACATTTGCGGGCTGATGAGAAAGAGAGGGGGGAGGGAGATATTGCCGATTAGCCTGAGTGCGGGTGCTACTTACTATCAGATAGGCTGTTGCTAAGATGGCGTCATCCTTATCACATAAAACATAGGCCTGTTTTTAGCTGTGTATGAAATATTAGCAGTCTAAGTTAGTTTTCGAATAATATAACTTTCTATAGTCCTTTGTACATGGTTATGATTATTATACCTCCCCACGGCTAAGTCTTGTATTTTAAATTACGTGAGCTTATGTTTTTTAAGTATGGGATGGGCTAATATAATAAAGCAAATTTTCATCTCAATGTAAAGGTGATATTTTTCGTTACAGTGCCATCAGAAAGAATCTGGAAGAATATCTATCGTTTGATTGATACTAATTTCCAGAAAATGAATGCATGTGGATTATTTGAAGTGGATTCGGCGTTACTGATTCATTTCTGTAGCGTGGTTACTTCATATACAATTGTATTATTACAATTTGCTTTCCTGTGAAATAAAGTAGTACCTATCTTCATTAAAAATAATACGACGTTTTTTGCATGTTTTCATGTTATTGGCCTCTTACACAATAGACATTGCAAAAAGAAAACTAAATACATAAAATAGCATGTACCAAGGGCGGTCTTATCGCACTCGGCGATTTCTGCCAAACAACCTTGGGATGAACAGGTTTGCTAGTTAAAAAGAAAGGGGTAGTTGACGGTGTATCAATAATTATAACTTTATACATACTTAACTATGATAATTAATATGAAAAACATGATATATGGATATTTAATAAATACATATCGAATAAAAATAAACACAGAAAGTTGATGTAGGACATTGTAGTGTAAAATAGTGCTCCTTTGCTAGTTTTTTAAATATTGGCAAGGACTTACTCGTAGTACTAAGTCTAATTATTACTGGCAATACATTCGATACGCGTGCAGCTTGGACTATGAAGGATTTTCCAACGAAATTAGTGGTATGTGTTGACATTTTCAACGTCAGATTCTCTGATAACTTTATAGATCTTGAATGTGTATTGTGAAAGAACTCTAAACGTTCTTTAAGATAGCAGGGGGTAACGAAATGTACAGAATGCTCTATAGAAGCTGAATTCTGTATTCTGTAATTATGTATCCGACGACGGCATATAGGGAACCACCTGAGCTTAATGCGATACTCTGACACATGATCATACGTTATGTTATGCGTTAACCAAATATAAACTTTATACCGAAAATTTTGAATTGTTAAGTTTATATTATATAGTTGTTTGCCGTGTGGTGCCGGCTTGCCGGGTGGTGCCGGCTCAGAATACCACCACCCCATCTCCTCCCGTGGGTGTCGTAAAAGTCGACTAAGGGATTATCCGGAGGATGGGCAGCAGCGTCCTTCGAGTACATTAACAACTCAACTGCGATCGCCAACCCGTCTGCCAAGCGTGGCGATTATGGCAAAACCCCCCAATGAGCCCACAACACACCCAAATCGGTCATTGTGCTGATCTTTGGGGGAGGCCTGTGTCTGTGCCTGTGGCCTTCATTCGGCCGAAATGATGATATATTTGTTGTTTCGTGAGATCTAGATAGATGGTGTCAGTGTAATTAATAATTGGAAGATGAAGTCATGTGCAAGAGCCGCTTTGGTGGAAATTGGCAGGAAGTTACGTAGTCTTCATAAAGACCCCGCAAATGAGCACAATTTATTTATACTTTTATGCACAATGGTGGTACGCACAATTTACAGCCGGCTTCCTGTATTTGAGGTCCTCAGGACAAGGTTTCATATACACAGATGAAACCTTTGTTCTTGACTTTGTCACTTACAGGAATCATAGTGCTATCAAAAATAACCCGAGGTCGAGTCAACGCTTGAAATCATTCTTGAACTGCCAACGGCAATGACCCGAGTCTTCGAAGGATTCACCATACGTCCATAATCATCATCATCATCATTTCGGCCGAATGAAGTCCACTGCTGAACCCAGGCCTCCCTCAAAGATCACCACAACGACGGATATCAGTGTTTTGTGTGCTCATTGAGGGGTTTTGCCATAATCGCCACGCTTGGCAGGCGGGTTGGCGATCACAGTTGAGTTATTAATGTATTCGAAGGACGCTGCTGCCCATCCTTCGGCTAATCCCTTAGTCGCCTTTTACGACACCCACGGGATGACATGGGTTGGTGCTATTCGTAGCCGGCACCACACGGTCCGGTACGTCCATAAGCCTTGCTCCAATGGCTAATTTGTTTCAGATCACAATTTATCTTGTGCACTGCTTCCGACAACTTATCTGGCAATGCTTTGGAATAAATTTGGAGATCATCTGCATATAGGTGGTAGGATGAAAAAGCCTATTAGAGATAGTATTTATAAATACGACAAAGAGTAAGCAGACATATTGCACCAGAAAGAAAATAATTCTGCAATGCGGACACGCTGTCGCTATTCAAACGGTAAGTACGGAACCAAACAATCGTCATTGGAGATTTGTTAAGAGAGCACAATATACCAAGCAAGATGTCAAAATCTACCATATTAAAAGAATGACTGAAATCTAGAAGTGAGAGCAGCGTTACATTGCTATTCTGCATGGCTGATCTGATGTCATCTAATAATATTGATCAGAGCTGTGTTTTAGGTAAAATAACTATACAACCTTGGATATACGTGAATTACGAGACAAATACTCTGCCGTCGTAGTGCAGTGTACAGACTCCAAAGAAATATATACTTTTAGTAACAGGTGTACCAAGATGTTTATATTTTTTGAGATAATTTCGTCAAAGAATATCATCATGTCAGCCGAATAAAGTCCACTGCTGGACTTGGCTTCCCAACAGATTGCCATAACGACGAGCCCGTGTGTGTTGTGTACTCACTGGCAAAAGAACTGAGCTGGTTTTATTTAAGGCGTTCGAGCACTTAAGGTAGGAATGGCAATATGGAAATGCGACGGTATTCAACACAAGATGTGGGATTGGACTTTTTTGGTAATGGCATTATTTGAGCTCCTTTTAAAGCCTTTGGAAAGCAGCCCCTGGGTATAGAGAAATCGGGAATAGGACAGATGACTAGAAGGACTTCATCAATGATAGGAAGGATCATATTACGACTGGCACCGTCACTGCCAACCGCGTTAGACGTGATAACCTAAATACTCTTCTTAACACTAGTGAATTTCATTAATACGAGTATTGTCCATTCACAAGCAGTGAATTAATTAAGAGTAAATGGAGAGTAGTTAGAGGTCAGTAGGGATGGAAGATGGCGGAGATAGATGCATGGGTTTATCACTCACACGCTACCTCCGCCAGAGCGGTGAAGGTGTGCCTTCAGGGGCGCTCTAAAGTTTGAGGCGGCAGCCTCGGCGGCGTACACTCGAGCTATGCCACAGTACGCGCAAAAGCGCGTCGTTGAGACTGTCTTGCCACTCTTCGGAGCCTGGCTCCAAAGGAGCGAGCGCGTCGCATTCCGCCTGTTTCGGTGCGTACTTGCACAGGATAGCACGCGAGGTCACGGCACAGTGCCACCACTGTGAGGACGATCAGTATAGCACACAGCATACGCTCGGAGAGTGCCTTGCGTAGTCCACGCCGAGCGGCGGATCCTGGTCGATCGGATCGGGCAAGATCTCTCTTTGGCAGCAGTAGTGTCGGCTATGCTGGCAGAACATGAAAATTGGAGTGCTGTGGTCTTTACAGTCGCCTTACCTCCGCTAGAGGGGATGACCGCTTTACAGTTATCTCCTCCGAGATGTGCCTAAAAGCGTGGCACCAACGGGTGGCTGTAGATGGACATTATTCGAGTTCCTAGAGCCTCCCTTCGGTGCCTACGATGATCACTCCGGTGGTTTTAGCCAGTAGGTGTCCGGCATGCCCCTTCGCCCTTTCCCGGGGCAAAGGAAGTACATGAGGTATTTCCACCGGATCAATAAAAAAACAAAATAAAAAGAGATGGAAGATATTTTAAGGTACTTCCTTTTGCAGTCCTATCACAACTGGATGAAGACGAGAAACGTTGGTTGAATAAATCAATGTTTAAATTGAAAATTATATTTAGCTGCTGTGGATATGTTTTTTCCCAATTTTAAGCAGAGGGTCTACTCAGTCCTTGCTACCGAACCGTACACGGGGTCGACATCTGACGCCATACAAATAAGAAGCTTGCTTGCTTTATGCTTTATGAAGTCTAATCAAATATCTTATCTATGTTGACGAAACATGAAACATTGCCCCGCACTAGGAATTCTCCTGTGTCGTGGGTGCGTTTTCAGACACAAATTTCACACACAATACACCCAGACCCGGAACATATCAGCAGATCATACGTATATTTGTTACGTGCGGGAGTCGACCGACCGACCCGCGACCCACAGCGCAGCAGTCGACTGTATCAGCCACTGCACCAAACGTGCCGTCATTGGCCATGACTTGGTTGGTTATGGACAGTATAGGTCAATGAAAAGGCATCAGTAGGAGGACTCTCTTCTTGATTACGCCATCTTTGCTTCATTAAAGCATCGCTGGCAAATAATTCAAAACATTTCCCAACAAAGTAACGAACAAAAAGAATTTTACACTTTAATATTGGAGAAAATATTATGTTTAAATGTCTACTTTATTAGCTAAGGGCATGAATGAAAAATTAACTATTTTAATGTAAACTATCTTTTGTAATAAACTATTTTAAAAATAAAATCTTTGTTGGGATTACAAAAATGCAAACTGCAGCAACAAAACAGCGTAATTAGTAATAAGTCCCATCAGACGCAATGGTTGACCAATATCTAGATAGAACAAACCACATGCACTCATCTTGCTGAAGGACGCACGGTGCAGCCGCAAAATATTCTTACATAACTTTTTTTCTTTACCTGAAAAATTATTACATGATATTAAACGTTGGTCTTATATCTATACAATTCTGTTGCACATCTGCAGCAGTATTAACCTAAGTTTTAAATTTTTCTAGAGCTTTGGAAAGTTATAATATAATCATTATCTTGAGCGTTTTGCTATCTACCGGATATTGCTCTCGAGTCAGCATCAGAAACGTTGGTTATCATCCTCAGAATGCCTATAACTAATCTTAATACTTATAAATATGATTTACCTGTACATTTTGATGCTAAAATCAGTGCGCATGAGCCTTGTACATTTTTTACCGCTATATAGAATGCTTCGACGTGCAAGTTAAGGGTTATTTGTATAAAAACGTTTTTTATCATCCAGAGGTAAAGTATTGCTAATACAAAAGGCGTATCCCGCTGCAAAACATGAATTCCAATCAGCATTAAAATCATATTAGCCAATTATCATTTAAATCTTAAAAAATATAAGCTTTTAAATGTGATAAATCGCCTAGTGAAAAAATTTACAAAGCACTTCGTAAAATTCAACTTGTTAAACTTCTGGGAATGTAGTTTAGGACGTAAAATAAAAAAAGCTAGGTTCCCCAATCAAATAGACGTTTTTTTTTTTAAACCTTGCCCCTCACTAGGATTTCTCCTGTGTCGTGGGTGTGTTTACAGCCACAAATTCCACACACAATACACCCAGACCCGGAACAACTACCTGTAGATCATGCAAATATTTGTTCCGTGCGGGAATAGAACCCACGACCCGGTGCGCAGCAGCCGAATGTATCAGCCACTGCACCAACCGTGCCGTTAAACTTTCAGCCTGATTTATTGGACAACAAAATGTTACAATGATCTCTTAAACACTACGGCAGAAACATCTTCACACCGCCATTCAAAAATAGGCGGTACCTATTCTAAAGTCATCATATGGTAGAAAAAATATGTTCTACTGGAAAAACTGGTGTATAATATAGATATACTGAGAGATACTCCTGCATGTTCAATCGATATCGCAAAATACGTGCTGTCGTCCATTAATTATAATTTTATCAATAATTTTTAGTTCAAAATGGTTAGCTACCATAATACTTCATCATTTCGGCCGAAAGAAGTCCACTGCTGGACACAGGCCTCCCCCAAAGATCACCACTATGACCGATATGGGTGTGTTGTGGGCTCATTGGGGGGTTTTGCCATAATCGCCACGCTTGGCAGACGGGTTGGTAATAATAATAATACTTACAAGCTTTTTATATTTGAGTGCAAGTTTGCTAAATTCAATCAAAACTTGAATGTTGATCAACATTCGAAAAAAGGTCTCTGTTGTTTGATACAAAATCTGAAAATGATAATCATAAATGACAAAACAATAAATTACTATTACAAATATGTGTTACAAGTACCATACATATAGAGTCGTACGAATAAAGTAAGGTCTGCTAAGAAATAAGTTTATTGTATCTTGACGATACCTTTTTCATTCTTGCTCATAAAACATAGAGGTATGGGTATTTTTGTTGTTATTATATATATATGAATTATATTATATTATATTATATTATATATGAATAGTAAATTTTGATCTAAATCAATTCAAAGGACTGTATGTTCAAGAAATCATTCATCATCATCATCGTTTCGGCCGAATAAAGTCCACTGTAACTGTAAAGTACACAGGCCTTTCCTCAAAGATCACCACAATGACCGAAATCAGTGTGTTGTGTGCTCATTGGGGGGTTTTGCTATAATTGCCACGCTCGGCAAGTGGGTTGACGCAGTTGAGTTGTTAATGTGTTCGAAGGACGCTGCTGCCCATCCTCCCTAATCCCCTTTTACGACACCCAGGGGATGAGATGGGTTGGTGCTATTCGTAACCGGCACAAGAAATGACAGTTGAAAAATACTTTCCATCTTTTGTGATTGCTAATAACAAATAAAGGATCTTAGGGTCAGATTCAGAAACGAGTGTAAGCGTGAACTTACGCTTCCATCTGTCAAAATGCACTACTTACGCTCATAATTTTGACAGATGGAAGCGTAAGTTCAATCTTAGACTCGTTTCTGAATCTCACCCTTAAACTTACCGTTTTTTGAAAGCAATTTTTGTAAATGTTGTAGCACTTTAACATTTTATCGTAAGCCTGAAAAAGTCTACTACAATGCCTTTCATAGCAACCGTTTTTCTGTAAACTTAAAACTTGTCTATTCCATAGTATCATTTTGTCGGTCAATAATTTCATCAGTCTAATAGCATAAACTAGATTGGAATCAAGGCTTATCAAAATCAACAAATAAAAAATAACGTGACTCGGAGGCTTGAGGTAAGTTAAGTAAGTATAAAAACCAATTACTATATAAAATCCGAAGAGTATGGCGACACACATCCAACTCCTAAAGACAAACCGTTTAATGTTGGCTTTATTATGAAGATATCTGTGCACTTCTTGAATAATCAAAACAAATGTTACATGCTCATTTGTATACATGAAGTTAATACTAAAGTTCATGATGAATCCCAAACAGTATAAGCTGAAGTCAAAGCAAGATGCGATATAAAGGAAATCTATTGAACGATATCGTTTCATATTATCGTCAAACAATACTTCCAAGATTCGATACAGATATGCTCCTAAAAATATTACTAATCCGCATACTAATTTGAATTTATTAAACAGTTTATTTGGAGTAATAAAATCGTTTTTGATATGGTATTTTGGATTAAGAACAATAATTTGCATGAGGTTCAAAGGTAAAAGCATGGACTGCAAATCTTTATCAACTACGTTGCTCAAAAAAGTTTCAACACGAAAACCAATTTTAGTTTCGTGGTCTGGTTTACTTTTTATGGACTTCATTCTTAGGGATTTACAAAACCGAGTACGATATGATGTGGTACAGTACTGAAAATGACTAAATTTGATGAAAGGCTTAACTGAAATTGAAACGTGAATGTTTGTCTTACTGTCATTACATTATTGCTTATGTTAGTAGAAAACTGACATTAACATGCCTAAGCCAACATATCAAGTGTGTTCAATATTGAACTAAAAAGCGAAATTCCTATTGTAACTTTTGTTTGAGTATACTTCCGAGCTTCAATCAATCATTCAATTTTGCCTATCGTAGTTCACTACTAGATTTAGGCATGTATAACATAAGTGACAACTTCCACGATTAAATTAATAATGAAACCCAGACCCGGGCAAGATCTGACTCAACTTTAATGAAAATACGAACTAAAAATAAATATATAATAATAATATACACTGGAGAGAAAGAAAGTAATAAAAAGCACTTATTAGCCATCACACATAACCCGTGTGGTGCCGGCTACAAATAGCATCAACCCATATCATCCCTTGGGTGTCGTAAAAGGAGACTATGGGATTAGTCGGAGGATGGGCAGCAGCGTCCTTCGAGTACATTAACAACTCATTTGCGATTACCAACCCGTCTGCCCAGCGTGGCGATTATGGCAAAACCGCCCAATGAGCACACAACACACCCATATCGGTCGTTGTAGTGATCTTCGGGAGAGGCCTGTGTCCAGCAGTGGACTTTATTCGGCCGAAATAACGAATGATGAGGCATCACACACAAATTAAACACTGATAATTAGAAATACACAAAGATAAAGATAAAAAGATTTTTATTCATTTAAACCATTAATAGCACTTATCAACCGTCAAGGCTTTAGTTGCCGCGTTCCAAGATGTAGATTTCCTATGGAGAAGAACAGGCAAGAAACTCCATGGTTACTCTTTTCAAATCATGTTACAATATTTATGAGTACAATGTTCTCGGGAATCAAGGCTATATAAAGACAACGTTCCTACATTAAACATCACTAAGGTCTCTCTCTAAGGTAATCCTCTAATTTACTTAAATGTCACAAAAGAATGTGTAAACGACTATATATCTACATGTGCATACATATATTTAAATAAATAAATAATAAATATATCCAAAGAGAAAAATAATTATGTGCACATCCATACATATACACATATACAAGGTCTTAATTTAATAGTCCACGATATTTTGCATGGAGCTATAGTGAACGATGAAGATAATGTAGGTATAAAAAAAACTTGTAAATTTGCTGTTTAAAAAAATATTTTATTAAATCACTTATTTCATTACATCCTAGTTCTCTTAGTTGTGATAAGATTCACATGCATCTAGTAAGACAATGGCGGACGGGGCTGGTTGACTGATATAGATAGTCTGTAACGTTAAACAAAACAGACGGCGCACGGTAGCGACATCACACAAAGGAAAGAAATGGATTTTTACCTTGAGATTTTTTTGTGTTCGGTACATCATCTTAAGCATTTACTGAGGCACCATGCAAAATATCGTGGATTATTAAAATAATACCTTATATATACATACCAATGAAGAAGTAGTAATTTATAATAGAACACGTGTACATAACTGATTGTAACAAACTCACACACACACAAACACACTCCAGCCAACCAGTGAAGGCAAGTTGGAGATGAGGCCCTCACCGACTCCCTGTGATACATGAATGGTTACGCAATGGCGCGACTCAAATACAGCTCGCCACATGCTCTCTATGCCCCGACCCTTGCTCGCGCCGGCCCGTGCCGAGAAATCGCGTAGTAACAAAAGATCCCTTTAAACCCCAATTAATCATTGATCCAGCAGTCCCTTGCGATCATTACTGTCTCAGTAACTCCCTGAGCCGAGGTCCGTGTCCCGCAGGGGACGCCCTCAGGCGCAGTTACTTAAATATAAATAAAAGCTAGGCTGGAGGCTACTTAATGCTTCGCCAATTTGCCCGGCAGCTATATCCCTCTTGGGATGAGTGCGAGAAGACCATCATAAAAAAAATGCTCTCTATGGTTTGTAAGCTTTTTAATAGACGTCCTTTACAGAGTTTACTTTCTTTTTGTATTAAAAGGGTGAGAAATGTTAATTTTAGTAATGTCTTAGGTTTTTGCGGTTATTTCTCATTATAATAAAACTCTTTTCAACGGATTATGACCTTATCGCAGGATTACTAAAGTGACAGGCATCGTAACAGACTTTAGTTTGACAGCAATGGCCTCGAACGTCATTAAGTGTACGACATGTAATAT
Organism: Diloba caeruleocephala; assembly: GCA_947459985.1. Taxonomy (NCBI): domain Eukaryota; kingdom Metazoa; phylum Arthropoda; class Insecta; order Lepidoptera; family Noctuidae; genus Diloba; species Diloba caeruleocephala. The sequence continues at coordinate 2,645,681 of OX381627.1, read as the reverse complement.
CGTGATTTGTGAGTTATTAACGGAGATTGTTATTTAAGAAACAATTGAACCGTACGACGCTGCCGACATATTTTTTTGAATTTATGTGAAATATTTTATTGAATATTACTAAACTACTACAGCATTGTGTAGCTTGCGGTCCAAGCAAAAACAATAGCGGAAATAGTTAATACAGAAATTGAATGGAAAAAGGGACAACCTTCAGAAGAATGAAAAATAGTGCAAGGAAAAAGATTCAATGCATTTATTCAGGAACAATTTACATTGTATTTGAATTTTAAGATAAAACATGATTAATTAATTCAATAATAAAAAGCGATAAGTACATACATTAATTTAGAAAATACATAAATTAAGAAATACACAAAAATAAAATTAATGTCGTAAATACCCTTTATATTTTTAATTATTAATTAAAGTCAAAAATCAATTTAACTTGTAGCAGATACACATTATGAATTATAAAGTTAAATAATAATATAAAGGTCATTAATTAGATCAATGATTAATAATACATTCTAATAAGTCACGTATACCTAACTTATCTACATTCTACAAATCCTCAATAGAGTAATCAACAGATTCCTTCAACAGAAACTGCTTAAGCGTGGTTTTAAATTCTTTTAAGTAGATAATATTCTTTAATTCCATTGGCAGTTTATTAAATAATTTAGTTGATCTGTAGTACGCGCAATGTTTAACTATATTAAGGTGAGGCACGATTTTGGTCTGAAAGTCTTTTCGCCTAGTACTCTCCCTCTGACCTCTTTCTTCTTCAGATTCATATTCGTGTAAGTACTCTGCAAAGTTAGTCAGTAGTATCAGAATATACAAACTTGGAACCGTCAGTATCTCAAGATCCTTGAAATATTGTTTACACGACACTTGTTGTCTAATACGAACCATCGTTCTGATAGCTCTTTTCTGCAGAATAAACGCTCTCTGTATGTTGTAATCAAAACTACTCCCCCAGAATAGAATACTGTATCTTAGCCTTGACTCTACTAGTGCAAAGTATATCGTTCTTAGCTGTGGTATAGTTACCTCATCACGGAGGCTCCTGATCGCATAGCAAGCCGAACTAATATTTTTTTCCAATTTGATAACTTCCACACTATTAATAGACTCTCCGTTTATAGAACACATCAGTCGAGCACCATTTCTAGATGTAGGTCTAAATAAAATAACATTTGTTTTGCTGGAATTAATTATAAGATTATTGACCCTAAACCAGTTCTTGAAAGCAGCTAGGCCTTCATTTACTCTTTGACTGAGACATTCCAGGTTATCGGCTGAAACAATCGCATTAGTATCATCAGCGAATATAACCAATTCTACTGCCTCATCTGAGATGTCAGTTATATAATTGATTAGGTCATTCATGAAGATTATGAAGAATGTTGGTCCAAGTATAGAGCCTTGCGGGACGCCCATTTTAACGCGAATTATTTTTGACTTAAAGGCTTCTTCACATCTGTTCTTGTCTTCATTTTTCTCTTTTGCAATTGCATTAATTTCTACATACATAATTCTATTTTGCAAATATGATTTAAGTATTTTTAAAGCCCTACCTCTAATTCCATAGTGTTCTAGTTTAATCAGAAGTAACTCATGGTTAACAGTGTCAAAAGCGGAACTTAAATCAAGAAAGAGACCTGCTACTTTCTCTTTTTGATTCATTCGAGTGACGACACTCCTCACCAGCGCATTTATTACCAACATTGGTCTGATAACTTGATGATGATTGAGAAATCGTTGGTTGGGCTGAAAGGGTAAGGCTATAACTCAACCCGAAGTTAAGTTTAAAGCAGCTTATATAAGAGTGCCGCTCTTCATCAATAACGTCGACCAAGCGACGAAACCGCACACAATTATTGAGTATATTCAACAAAAAACGAGTGTATCTATGACCTTAAAAAAATTAATATGTCAAGACAAAAACGCTATGATGCTTTATAAGATATTTGTACCACATACTAAATTCTCGATTTTTCTGGATAACGGTTTATGGACAGAGGGAATACAATTTCGAAAGTTTATCTATTTTAACAGAAATATATATGATAGAAATAATGAGAATTAATCCTAAATTACAAGATACATAATATTAACAAAAATGAAAAGACACACCAGCAAGAATGATATGTACACAAAACTAGTTAGTTTCAATTGTAGATCGATCACACGCTCAGTTGATTGCGTGAGAGGTTTATGCCGGTCAGCTGACATCGTGGCATTACAAGAGACGTGGTTGCAGCCACAAGATAGCCCATTCCATGGGTGCAAACCACCTCAATAACTCGTCAATGCTGATAATCGAAAGTTAGACTGGTTTTCAGGCTTTCTGGGGTGATTTTGTATCGACGGGTTAACGATCTCTCTGAGACATGGTCTCAATGTGTAAATAAACGTTACTGGTCTAAAGTATATCCGCGGCAAACACAGCATCTCCTTACAGATCCGTCAACCTGTACGGCAGGCAATTCATTTACGAACCTATTAGAGACTAGCTACATTACTTTTGATGGTGCCAAATGACATTCATCATCATTTCTGAGGGATATCCACTGCTGAACAAATAATAATTATAATCATTTATTTTGGACTTTAAGTCTATTCGGTTAGTATACAAATACCTTATAAAACGAATGGTACTACTTGTTACCGTTATAAACGTGGAAGTTTCTGTGTTAGAATGTTTGAGCCTTTGTCACTCTCAAACAGCTGAACAGATTCGAATCAAATTTAGCATACATCATTTCGGCCGAGTGAAGTCCACTGCTGGACACAGGCCTCCCCCAAACATCACCACAACCACCGATATGGATGTGTTCTGGGCTCATTGGGGGGTTTTGCCATAATCGCCACGCTTGGCAGGCGGGTTGGCGATCGCAGTTGAGTTGTTAATGTACTCGAAGGACGCTGCTGCCCATCCTCCGGCTAATCCCTTAGTCGACTTTTACGACACCCATGGGAGGAGATGGGGTGGTGGCATTCTGAGCCGGCACCACACGGCAATTTACGGTTAATTTAGCATACACGTGGCGACATCTACATCGCCAGCATACAACTGCAACTTACAGTGACATCTACTTGAATAAAAATTGCAACTCTCCGATGACGTCAAAGAATCCTGAATCCCGCTTGTAAAGTATTCGCGCGACGCTGCATACTATGTATACTCGTATACAGTCGCCCAATATCTAGCGTTGGGCTTCGGCCCGACAGGCATACCATCCGCCTGGCTGGAGGATCCTCCCTTTTCTATGGAGGAACACTACACCTTTTTCCCCATATACAGATATATTACGTCGTAGCCCTTATATTGTGTTATCAAGTTCCCTTTTTATTATTTCCCTCACGGATGAAGTCGCGGGTAACAGATAGTACATTATAAATTGAAATGAGTAGTTTGTTTGCCGACACAGAACAAGCCACTCCTTGAACCTGTGGATGTCGCATGAGGGGATTAAGAGACTTTGTAAAAACATCATAGCAGGAATGTCCCTTTCACCAGCCTATAAACAGCAATTAGACCTTTTTGGGGTGGATATGGATATACAAAAATAATTTAACATTTAAATGTAATACAGATTAATTTAGACATTTTATATATTACCATGAGCACAAGAAATTCTTATCTGTTACAGGAAGGCAAATTGTAGTAAAACAATAATGTAGGTAGTGACGATGTTGCAGAAATGTACCAGTGTCACCGCGTCAACGGTAAACACTCCACACGCACTCATCTTCTGGAAATCTTTGAGTATCACCCGATAGATGTTCTTCCAAATTCTTTTTGATGGCACTAAAACGAAAATATTGATAAATAATCTCTATTAAGCAAGTAAGTTTCAAGTAACACTTTCCTCGTCAATGAGTTTTGATTAAGCCAGGATTTCCAGCAATTAATTCATTCGGGAGTGCATTTGGCAGCAATGCATTCAGGAACTCAAAAGTTTCTGTTTCCAAGTCCAGACATATTTACGATACAATATTATGTGGGAAAAATCTTGAACGACGGCGAGTCGGGAACGGTCTATGTTTTAACGTCAGCGGTGCAATTCCTTAAGCTCAAACATCCATACATCATTGAATACAGAATCGAAATAATTTTGTATTCGCTATTGTTTGTATCGCAATTTGGTATTCGCTAAGACATGATTGAAGCTATTCAAGGACACGTTGCAGAAGGTACGCCATGAGGACCAGTCTTAGCGAATTCCAAATTGGGCTATCACCGTCATTTCAATTGTGTATTCAAGGATGTACAGATGTTTGAGCTTAGAGAATTGGACCCCAGATCCGTAGCCGTTTTGACTTGACTTGTCCTGGCAAACAGCAAGCATGAATCAGTCATCAAGTAGCTCATTTCTCTTTTAGGGAGCTCAAAGTCGCCGTGTGGTGCCGGCTACGAATACCAACACCCCATCTCATCCCGTGGGTGTCGTAAAAGCCGATTAAGGGATTAGCCGAAGAATGGGCAGCAGCGTCCTTCGAGTAGATTAACAACTCAACTGCGATCGCAAACCCGTCTGCCAATCGTGGCGATTATGGCAAAACCCCCCAATGAGCCCACAACACACCCATATCGCTCGTTGCGGTGTACTTTGGGGGAGGCCTGTGTCCAGCAGTGGACTTCATTCGGCCGCAATGAATGAAAATGAATGATCGCATCCAGTGAGTGTCGTAAAAGGCGACTGTGGGATTAGCCGAAGGATGGGCAGCAGCGTCCTTCGAGTACATTTATAAATCAACTGCGATCGCCAACCCGTCTGCCAGGCGTGGGCGACTAAGGGAAAACCCCTCAATTGTGTGTGGTGTTGTGGCAATCTTTGGGGGAGGCTTCTGTCCAGCAGTGGATGTTTTTCGGCTGAAATGATGATGATGAAAGTCGGGACTTTGCTATTATGTGACGGGATCACATACCAATACCATCAGCAAAACATTTGTTTAGGTCACCTGAATTCCTAAATCCCCAGACAAATATGAGATCTATTTAATTCTAAATTGAGTAAGTAATTGAGTCTACTCACTAACTATTACGAAAGTGGCGATTTTTTTCAACTATTCAGTCCGTAGCGTTATTGCCAAGCCTGCTCAATTAGATCTACAACTTTAACAAAACTGTCCTCAGTCAGTCTATTGTAGAATACGGCTAGACAAGAGCCTCTCTCGTATAAGGAACACCATGATGGTTTTCATCATGTCAGCCGAATAAAGTACACTGTTGGACACAACCTCCCAAGTCCCAGCCTCCCCCAAAGGTCGCCTCCACGACCGGTCAGAGTGTGTTGTTTACTCATCGGGGGTTATTGACATAATCGCCACGCTTGGCAAGCGGATTGGCGATCGCAGTGGAGTTGTTAATTACCCTAAGTACGCTGCTGGCCATCCTTCAGCTAATCCCATAGTCACCTTTTAGACACCCACGGGATGAGATGGGTTGGTGCTATTCGTAGCCAGCACCACACGGCAAGCCGGCACCACAGGACATGGTGGGTTTAGCCGGTAAAAATCCGGCACATCCCTCTGGTTCACCCAGGGCTGAGCATGCCCATGAGGATTCCAGAGCATAAAATAAAGACTATCAAAATATTATTATTCTACACTTACAATCCTGAAATAATTTTGTCACAACATTACTTTGCGCTCTTGCAACTTCTTTGTAAAATGTTTCGCAAGCGATACATAAACCCGCTTCTGCGAAGAGCGCCTTGCATAGCAACAGCAGCATTCCAATAGTATGGCTAATGATTATTTCGAGGCCATCCTAAAAATTAATAAAGTTCAATATCAAGAACTAAGTTACAAAATTTCAGTTCGTCTAAAAATGTTGGTATGAAAACAAAACGGAACAATGCAATGCGTAACACACGTTTATAATTACAAATTGATCAATAAGTTAAAGTAAAAAACTGCTCCAAGAAGGATTTTATACTCACGAAATGTTTTTTTGACCATATTATTAGAATTTCTACGTATATCAACGTTTGTATAAATGTAGTAACGTAATGAAACAATATCTGAAAATTCAATAGAAAATACGTGTCATTATTATATCTCTCATTTTACCGAGGCAGAGACTCATTATTTCCCTTGCTGTCATGTGCAGCCTCACAAGAAGTCGTTACAAATAAGAAATTATATTCAATTATAACCACGTTTAGCAACGGTTGGTGATCGCATGTTGTTTATTTTTATGTTTATCAGCGATCGCCAACCCGTCTGCCAAGCGTGGCGGTTATGGAAAAACCCCCCAGTGAGCCCATAACGCACCTATATCGGTCGTTGATGATGACCTTAAAACAGCTATTTAACTTCAGGTGTTGAATAAATCAATCGAATGATTTTTAAAGACCGATTCCATCTAAGTGGTTGATTAAGTAGATACCAACTTTTTGTGATATTGTGCAAGCCTAAATAATTTCAAACTTAGGTGGTATGTAACCACCTAAGTTTGAAATTATTTAGGAACCAGATAGTAATTTTTTCTATTGAATTACTCGTAGATGTTTCGACTCTGTATCTAAAACTGTAATCTGTATCTGTAAATTCCTCCTTTTAGATCAACATTTTTGTATCTTGAATTAATGATATGGAGATGATTATTTTATGTCTAAAATAATATTCCATAACAATGAAAATCGCATGAAAAGTATATAAAAGCCTTGTAAAAATAAAGATAGTATTTTTGAAAAGGTTCCATAAAATATTTAAAATTAAAAAATGGGGCGCATTGAAGTAGACGGTTAAGTTTGTTGAGTAGATCCATACATTCAGGTCAAATATTGAGACAAATGTAGCACACATCACTATGGTTCGATAGGGGTAAAATTATGGTCTACACATGCATTTTCTTCGTAAGATACGGGAGAAAGTTTTTGAGGTGATAGAGATACCGCTGGATTCCCGTCACTTTTTAGCTTACCTGTAAAAATTGGGCCCGCCAATTAGAATTAATACGTAAGCCAAGATCTTTGACGCTGGAGTGCAGCAGTGCATTTAAGCAATAATCATTACAGTGCTGTATTCTACCAGCATTTACCTCGGTTAGTGCTCGTTGGGAGCGGGACACTCATTTCTCTGATCAGTGGGTAGCGGGAAGGGTCTGCTATACCCGTCCCAGATAACGTAGGGCCGCAGACGTCTTGACACCGTTTGGGTGCAAGACGTAAATGTCTTTTTTTCCGGGTTTGCGGGTGCGTAGATTGGGGAATCTGCGTGCCCACACCGAGCGACCCAAGAGAAGACGGTAGCATGCATGTGGTCACGCGCTGCCTTGGGACGCTTTGGGGGATCCTTTACAATCCCCCCGGGGGGTGACCGCTTTACAGTCACCCTCTCTGAGATGTGCCTATAGGCGTGGCATCAGTGGGCGGCTCTAGTGTGATCATACGAGGACCTGGAGCGTCCCTTAGTTGCCGAAGGTGACCGCTCCAGTGGTTTTAGCCGGTAGGAGTCCGGCATACCCCTTCGCCCTTCCCCGGGGCGAAGGAAGTTCATGAAGAATTTCCACTGGGCACCAATAAAAAAAAATTGCAATACTTGATTTTCGATTGCTTTTGGCGCCTCAATTTTTTTTCAAAAACTTTTTCATGCGTGCTATTTTGCCTTAGTATCCCTCCACCTTTTCCCGGGGCAGAGGAAGTACACGAGGTATTTCTACCGGGTGAAATAAAATAAAAATGGGTACCTGGTAGATATCTGAATAAAGAAGTATGAAATATACTGAAACACAGTAATATGGTATACATCATTTAATTTACTTTACTAGAGTCACAGAAACGAGAACTGTAGTAGAACTATGGTATAAGTAGTGATAAGACTGAACAAGCGCAAGGGTAGCATAGCGTTGATGACGAATAAACCACATGCATCCATTTTCTTGAAGGAAGTTAAATGCACTCGTTGTATATTCTTGCATGCCCTTTTCTGCGTCGCTGTGAATAAAATAATAGAATACATAAGAAAGTAATAGTACCTATTTTTATAATTTATCATAAGGATAAATAAACATCAGATTGGCATTGTTCTCAGGAGTGAATTCCTCAGAAACAAACGTATCCAGGATTTCAACACATGCTTCTTATACTGATCATTTGGATCATACTGGATGAGCGTCAGGATGGCTGGACCAAGAAAGATTTTGAAAGTTTGAGCAATACCAAGTTTTTGTACCTATTTGGTACTATTTGGTACCAGAAATCAAATAATTTGTACCTCGCTAAAGAAGCAAAACTATTACGAGGAAAGTGGCCAGCCATTCTGACATCAGAATGGCTGGACCACGTTGGTTTCGCCTGGTTGTACGCATTATAACTAGTTCATTATTTCGTTAAAATTTAGTACCTCATTGGTACCACAACATATGTTGTTCTTAGATTTTTTCGATAAGTTAAAAAAAGATACTCCTAGAAAATGTTTTGTATGTAATCTGGACCCGGTCGGTTTCGCCTAGTTGTATAGTATCTACCTATCATGTGTACAATGTCAATATTATAGCATATTAGATTAGACGAGAAGAATTCTCATGACCACGTGATCACGTGATGTATGTGAGTGTACTAATAAATGGGAAGGAGTTGAGCCTTGTGGACACCGCTATTTTTTTGGATATTACTTTTGATTCAAAGCTACAGTGGGGCCCACGTATTCAAATTGTCGAATAGACTCACTTCTGCAGCTTATGCAGTTTTTAAAATACGTCAGTTAACTAATGTAGAAACAGCGAAATTAGTATATTTTAGTTATTTTCATAGTATAATGTCGTCTGGCATTTGTTGTGGGGAAATGCTACCGACATTCAAACTATCTTTGTGATGCAAAAGAGAACTATTCGAGCAATTTTTAACCTAAGCTTTCGACATTCACTGAGGGATATATTTAAAAATATCGATATATTGACGCATCTCAATATATAGGAGAATATAATATACGTTACAAGGAACATACATTTATTTTTGACAAAAAGCGACATAGATAGCGTCAATACTAGAAATAAGGAAAATATCGTAATGCCAATGTCCAGGCTCCATCAAATTTGTAATTCATTTAGGTGCCAACGTATACAATAAGATCCCAAGTAGTATTAAAAATCTTAGTCTTAATAAATTTAAATCCGTTATAAAAAAGAAACTATGTAAAAAGGGTTTCTATACAGATACAATTATATGGATGACAAAAATACTTGGGATTGAGCTGCTCTAATCTAACATACTTATTATTTGTTGTTGAATTTAAAGTGTTTCTTGAAACCTAAACAAAAATCATTCAGTTGACATTCTTGGTATTGATGTATCAAATACGAATACTTCTATTTATTTTTATTTTGACATTTGAATTGCACTATTTCTTAAAATGGCATATATTAATTCATATAATGACATTTCACTATCCTATATTTGTTATGACATTGATTATTTGTTTTTAATTGTTATGTTTATAGTACATTTACATTTGATACTGTTTGATAATTTTAGTATATATGATATTATTTTATATTGCATGTATAATAATTTACTCTTTTATTATTGTGAATGTGAGCATTATGTAGCCACTAATGTAATAATATATACACCAGCTTGTTGCCTGGCAGTATGAGTCTGTCATGCTCACTAAAATGTCTTGTTGCGGGTAGCGTTGTGTGTTGGGTGGTTAAGTTCCCTACATTATGGTTGAGCTGAGCTATGCTGATGCATGCATTATGCCCATGAACAGGTGCCCTCTCTCGGGACTGGTCAGCTTATAACTGTTATAGCAATCTAACTGAAACGCATTTGATTATCATTGTGCATAAATATGTGTGTGTTTATCCCACACATTGGTATGCATTATCCTCACATATCTTTTTACAATTATATTGAAGACTGTAATAGTTTCATATATTAATTCAAAAGAGTATATCCATGGAGTTTCTTGCCGGTTCTTCTCCATATGATCAACGACTTGGAACCGTGCAACTATTTAAATTCTGACTATTCGTAAGTAACTTAGCCGAAACGTAGAGGTTAGCTAAAATATATTTTTTATTTATCTCCCATGGGAAAAGTCCCTAAATCATAGTGTAATATGAGTGAAATTCGCGATAGTTTGAAAACATATTACAGCACTTTGAATTTATTTTATCAGCTCAACCTATCAGTACTCTTTATACATATATAATTCAGTAAATATATACATAACAAATCAGGGGGCCTAAAAAGGCCGCTTTAGCAGAATCATAATATGAATCGGATTAAATATCACCAAATGGTCCAGAAGGCCTAAAAAGACCGTATTAGGTTTTATTTATAAGGCATAATAATTATCTCAATACGATGCACATTAGAAATCACAAAATGGTCACTTAATCATAACTGACTATTAACGTGACCATTTTGTGATTTCTGATGTAATTCATATTATGATTCACCTTTTTTTTTTTTTTTTTTTTTTTTTTTTATTGGTGCCCTGTGGAAATTCGTCATGAACTTCCTTCGCCCCGGGGAAAGACGAAGGGGTATGCCGAACTCCTACCGGCTAAAACCACTGGAGCGGTCATCTTCGGCACGTAAGGGAGGCTCCAGGTCCTCGTATGATCACACTAGAGCCGCCCACTGGTGCCACGCCTATTGGCACATCTCGGAGAGGGTGACTGTAAAGCGGTCACCCCCCCGGGGGGATTGTAAAGGATCCCCCAAAGCGTCCCACGGCAGCGCGTGACCACATGCGTGCTACCGTCTTCTCTTGGGTCGCTTGGTGTGGGCACGCAGATTCCCCAATCTACGCACCCGCGAACCCAGAGGTCCCCCACCTTATAACAACGGCAGGGGTTTACAGGCGTATCGGAATTAGGCGCCAGGGCGGTTGTTACCCCGGCGCCGTCTCCTTCTTCTTCGAGCGGGATCGGCCCTCTCCCGATCCCGCTCTGCATTATGATTCACCTAAAGCGGCCTTTTTAGGCGCCCTGGTCTGTCATATAAAAATTTCTGTACTTTTCATAAACATTACATTACCTGAACATTCTATAGATCTCATAAGCTGTAAACAGGCACACTGAGCATCTTTTACCGCTGAATAGAATTTTTCACATTCCACACTCAAAGATATTTCTATAATTATGCTCTTCAGAAGCCATATTTGAGATGTAAGTATTAGTAAAGCAAACTGAAAGTGAGAACATTAATGTATTTGGTAATTTAAAAAACACTCAATTATTGATTCACTCAATTCAAAATTGGCAATAAGTTTGGACTTTCAATTACTCAATAAGGCGAGTTGGATGCAAAAAGCGGGACATTGAGAAACAAAACTTAGGACATGGACTTCTCACTATTGACTGGTCCGATAATAATGATTCACTAATCATAAAAAAAAAAATATTTAATGTAAAACCAAGATATGAAAAATAGTTTTTTTTTTTTGATAAATCGTCAATATTGCTTATATAAATGCCTATACACATTTTATCAGAACAGTGAGTTTACTGTTATATCAAGATGTTGTCTGCAGTGAAAGGGCCTGATAAAGTTATATTAACGTATTGGAAGGTAGGTATTCATCAAGAGAAAACAACTTGATAGAATCAGATACACGAAGAACAAGAAAATGGAAAAAAATCGTTCTTTCTGTCTTTATGAAAAACCAAAATTGGACTTCTGGGGTGGATGGCCTGGTGACCTAAGACACAGGCTTCAGCCTAGTTTAGGCACCAGTCTCCCACAGTTAATTTGTGTAATAATATAAGTTTTTCATTATTGTGGTGCGAAAATAAAAAATATTAGAATTTACTAATTACTGCTGCAATAGCATAATTTGTGTTACTGAAAACTTCACGTGCAATACAAAGATTTAGCCTTCTTTTTGTACTCCTCGTTTGTACTTGGGAAAATTATTCCCCAGGAAATACATGCTTGCGCATACGCCACATCCCCGGTAGATCTCAATTCTCAGTCCGCCACTAGGTCTGACGAACCCCGACCCTGTGCGGTGGGATCCGCCATACATCCCTCTCGTCGAGGGATGCACAGAACACAGTGGGTCTCCGTCTCGGGCCTGCTTGTGGTCTGGCGGCAGACTGTACCAATTTCTATTATAATAATTGTGTTTCTTTTGGTATACAAATTGGTGATGAGACGTGCAAGTCACAAGTCATTCTTTTGGTGGTAAGCGTCATGCCTGTCCATAACAATAGTAATGCTACCCAGGAATAGTCCTGCGTGGCACCACACTGCGCTGATCACCTGGAAACATTATTCATTGAGTATCTTATGCCCAGTAAGTTCACTAGCTATAGTGCCCTTCTAACCGGAGCACAGTAATGTCTAAAGTTGAAATACATATACATAGTATTACTGCTTTGCGGCAGAGTATCTGGAGCTGCTGTAGTACCTTTTTTTTTTGTTGGTGCCCATTGGAATTTCTTCATGAACTTTCTTTGCCCCGGGGAAGGGCGAAGGGGTATGCTGGGACTCCTACCGACTAAAACCACTGGAGCGGTCACCTTCGGCACCGAAGGGGGGCTTCGGGTCCTCGTAAGATCACACTAGAGCTGCCCATTGGTGCCACGCCTTTAGGCACATCTCGGAAGGGATGACTGTAAAGCGGTCAGCCCCTCTAGCGGAGGGAAGGTGACTGTAAAAAGGTCGCCCCCCCAGACACTTCTCGGGGAGGATTGTAAAGGATCCCCCCAAGCCTCGCTTTGCGCTGTGCTGCGCACACGGCGGCACGTGACCACGTGCGCGCCACCATCCTCCCGGGGGTCGCTCGGTGTGAGCAGACTCCCCAATCTGCGCGCCCGCGACCCCCGAACTGCTGTAGTACCTAGCTAGCCGGGATCTTGCAATAACAGATCTGCTATCAGAAAATTAAACTTTATAGAAGTAAATCCACCTTGAAAGGAATATTGATGGCGGCGGTCCCGATTCCTAACAATTTTTAAACAATAATTCAAATCCCTTTTTCCACTCTAATACCTTTTCAAATAATTTAAATACTTACTCTTACACCACCGTTTAGTATTATTGATTTCATTTTTAATAACGTTGCAACATTTAGTAAGCTATAGCATAACGTATGCATCGTGTTATATACAATCTGTAAATGAAGCGGAAATTTTAAATAATCTTATTCGTGTATCTATCTATCTATACAATAATAAAATCGTAGAGAGATATAGACTGTTCATTTTATTTTTTTAAATCCCTGCCGCGAGCTCCAACGGTACTGGTGCCAAAACTGCAAATTTTAGAATTTCTGTCTGTTTATATATTTTATGAGGACGCTTAAACTACATTATAGAATTAGTTGAAATTTGGCAAACGTGTCCGTTACAGTCCAAGTCAGGATCTAGAATACAAATCATTACGCTTTTGTACAAAATAGGTGAGTAGTAACAATATGTTTACAAAGTTTTGTTTTACAGCGAACATTATGAAAAATTCACACAAACGAACACATTTGTTATGAGTACGTAGTAGTAAATATTAAAAAAATACCATCGCGCTATATCTAAAGGAAGCTAAACAACAAATTTTAAGTATAAGAACGCTTATTTCGTAGCTTTCCGCAATTGGTTGCCTGCTAAACTGCCACGCGGGTTGTGACTGTTTTGTTCTCGGGATCGAATCTACCCCCTCTGAATCTTACTTTTTGGATTATGTTTTGTATTAATTTTATTCTAGCATTCGCGAAAATTATCTTGAGATTATAAAATGATTGTAAAACACATGACTTAAAGCTTTAATTTAAATGACAAAATGAACGGTGTGGTTATGGTGAGTGATTGGATTGTTAATACTGGGCGGAAAAGGGCAAGCTACATTTTATGAAAGTTTGATGATGACACCCAGTGCCATGCGGGAAGCATTTCCAAACAAAAGACAGTAGCGCACGGTCTGGCACTCGGCTGGCTGGGCTGGATACAATATGCGGCAGGCCTATGGGTCATGTCATTTGGAGATATATCATGATCCCTCTACATGCTATTACTATGTAGTTAAACGTTCTTAATAAAATCGCAGGTCATTATTGCATGTTTTCAATAAAAATAATTGAAAGTTCCAAATTCCACGCGTTCACAGCCGCGAGCAAAAGCTAGTTAGTAATAATTAGGGTAACGATAAAATATTTACAACAACTTACCAGTTCTTGAAAAGTTTTTTCAATTATATTATAAGATTCCAGTATTATTACGTAGACATCAAACATAATTTTCCAGTAAGATTCTATTTCAGAATCTCTGATGCTTCCTGCCCTGCAAACATCTTCAATCCACACATTAAGCATCTTGCACAATAACTTCATGACCGAAGAAGCATACAATACATTATGATCAAAACTCACGACAGCGTAAATTGATATGAGGCTAAACGTACCCATTTCTGGGAAGGAAAAATAGAAAAAAAGAACGGAACTCAAACAGATACCATTGAGGATGATAACACATAACCAATTATACACAATGAGGCTCCTGAGGCCTTTGTGATTAATTTTAAGAATCCTATGCACGTGCTGTATTTTTAAGACTAATGATATATTTTTATGAGTCTGCTTGATATTTGTGTAGTAATTTAATAAAAACCCAAAAGAAAAGAACCAAAAATCGAAAATGCTGCTCCAATTAAGATGTAAAGTAAAACCTTCTCCCCATCCGGTAAATGAGCTGATTAAATTAAATAAACTGGCTAACCGAAACATAAGAGCAATGAAAACTCCTAAAAAGTTATAAAAAGAACTATTTAAACTGATAATGTTGTCACGAATAGTATACTTTGCACAAATGAAAACAGTTTGAATCAAATTTAAGGGCCTCAGAACTGATTGTAAGTCTTTTTCAATTAGGTTGTGAAGTAACAGTTCGTTGCAGGGCATAACGGGTACATTTTGTATTAAAATAGGGTATATTTTTGAAGTTACTTTGTTTTTGACACCCGACATGTCTTCTAAACAGTCCGATATTTATTGGTCAACTTGTAGGTAAGTCAATTTAGATATAAGTTTCATGAATATTAAATGTGTTTGGAGGTTTATTGGCATTGATGAAAGTAAGTTTTCAAGCAGCAATACCTTACGTCCATGTAAGGGCATCAAATAAATGACTTTAATATTACTTCGCTATTGATTTACTGTTATCGTTACTTCATCAATCAACATTGAATTGTCTAAGTTATAAAACACGTATTGCTGTTTACAAATAAAGTCGTTTCAATGTCGAATATACCAATAATACCCAGCAATGAAACAATACTTAATAACTGAATCCAAAAATATGTACTATTAGTACCAAGGCCGTCAAATCGAATTCAAAGCATATCTCTCTGTGCAAAGAATAGCATTCGCGATAGCTTTATTACTTCTCAAAGTCATCTTCACATCTTTATAGGATCCTTATGCACCTTCATATTTCGGTCAGCTAGTTTGCATCACATGATTATCTCATTTGCTGATGCTATGGAAAGTTTTAACCTGTCGCTTTATCACTCACCTATTAAATATATGATTAGTATTAAAAACCTTACAAGTACTTATAGCCTGAAAATGAATGCGTAAGACTTCATAATATTTATCGACTACAACTGGATTAGTGTCATGTTCTTGAATGTGTTTTTTATTGTTTTCAACCACTAATATGATTGATCTTTCCTCAAATAAAAGTCTTCGATCTTATGGCAACTTACTCCACTTTGACCTTCGATGTTAATATCCTTTTCAGTACCCCTAGTACGAGTTTCTTTTCACAATCTAAACGTGAAGTTTACCATTAGGTTTCGATTAAACCGTGTTGGAACGCGACACGAATAGACCGTAGCTCCGTGTTAAAAAGTTTTTCAATATCAATAACTTGATTATGCTGGTAAAAATTACATTCAATTCAATCATAGGACGGTGATAACTAAGTGTCAAAGTCTGTGAACCCAAAGAACTGACAATAAATACTAAAATCGTACATTCATTGCAAGTGCTAGAAATCATAAACAAACAAAAACAGTGAGTGAGTTAAATACAAAACAGTGTGTTAACTTATAAATACATCAATTTTAAGTGTAATTAATACCAAATAATAATAACCGAACAAAATATTTATTGTTGCAGTGTATTTATATACATAAAAACTACTCTACGGTAAATTTAAAAATACTCCAATGTTCTAACCACGTTTGATAAAATTGAATTTTGGACCTCTATCGACTTTACTAGTGCAAAATTATAGTATACTTGCTGGGACCCGCGGTTTCACCCGCGTTTAATTTAAAAGGAATTTAGAGTACTTCGACATGACACTTGACATAGAATATATATATCGGATTTCAAGGGTATTTTTTTGCGCGGAACCCTAATTATTTTTCTAAAATTAATGAGCCTAATTTATTCCTTAGAACATCAGCTATCTGCCAGTGAAAGTCCCGTCAAAATCGGTCCAGCCGTTTCGGAGATTACCCGGAACAAACAGACAGACAGACAGACAAAAAATTTAAACATTGTTTTTTTGTTGTATGTCCCGTATATACTTTCATATGCATTTAGTAAAAAGATGTTATTTTGACATTACAAATAGACACTTCAATTTAATTTATTTGTATAGATGATAGTTAATTTCGCATTGCCGTGTGGTGCCGGCTCAGAATGCCACCACCCCATTTCATCCCGTGGGTGTCGTAAAAGTCGACTAAGGGATTAACCGGAGGATGGGCAGCAGCGTTCTTCGAGCACACAACAGATCAACTGCGATCACCAACCCGTCCGCCAAGCGTGACGATTATGGCAAGACCCCCCACTGAGCACACTACACACCTATATCGGTTGTTGTGGTGATCTTTGGGGGAGGCCTGTGCAGCAGTGGACTTTATTCGGCCGAAATGATGAATTTCGCATTCTAACTGAACGAGCCGAGTGGCGAAACGCAGTGGTTGAACGGACCGTTTGAGAGTGTCGTCGATTCGCCAACCGACGAAGTTAGTTTGATATTATTTTTAACTTTTATCTTAATTACTGAATATTTGCCAAAATAAAATGTATTCCCTGGAAAATATCACGTTTCGTCGTAAAAGGACTCGGTCCGATACTATTACCGAAGACAACGGACAGAACTCGGAATATTTACGTATGACAAGAAGTTTACGGGAACTGTCCGATGACGAAAGTGACCAAAACAAATTGTTAAGCAAGCAAGCAGCCTTAAATGCAAGCTAAAAAGTGCTCATTCTGAAATGGAATCTATTTCCTTAGAAATCAATAATTTCCGACGTATTCCGAGTTGGTAAAAAAAATACGTACAGCCCCACTAGAACAAGGACTCAGTCTCCCAAGAAGACCCAAAATAAGAAATACATGAAAAGAACCAATTGTGTCAGCACACTCAAACTGAAACGAAAAAAATACAATTATAGTTGGGGATATACCGAGCACACAATTAAACAAAAACAAGGTTGTGAAAACAAAACAAGTATATAAAACGAGCAAACCAATTATATCAAAGATGACCTCGGTCATTGCTACAAAAATCGTCATAAAGTAAAATATGTATATTAAGTACCAACAGTACCAATATAATTATTGCAAGTCACAAAAAAATATGTAGGACAATTTTGAACATTGCCACTGCCTATTTCCTTATGCTGACAACAAACAAATATTTAAAGCGGTAAACTCTAAATTGACCACATTTACTAAATAATACTACTGCTTAATACTTTTAGGCGAAGAAGACTTCAAAGTAACGAACAACTATTTCAACTTGATTGATTAGATTCGAGAAACACTGCAGAACGTACAAAACGCAAATGTGATTATCTGTTTACCTACCTATAAATGTAAATACTATACCAGTATGTATAACGGTAGAGTAGAAAATTTTAAAAATCTATTGTACCTGGACATAACAATACATGAACATGCTTATCTTCTCGACTCCAATAAAATGTAAGTTGTGTCTCTAGAATGTTTGATATAATATCTGGAAAAGTGAACGATAATACGTACTATTTTTGAAGACATAAACATCTATATCCAGGAACTGCAATGGTACAACGAAGTTACTTTGGACTACAATACAAACTTAGGCTATAACGAAGAAAACGTTTTCGTTACTAAAAAAAGTTTCTTGATTTATCATAGAGATATCAGAATATTGCAAATCCGATGCCCTCACCATTTGTCTACATGAATTTTCCGATAAAAAACAAAATGTGGATGTACTGTGAATTACGGAACATGTTATGGCGGCAGGCGATGAAACTCATGTTTTTTCGGAGAAACCGACAATGTAGAAAATAATTTTTAATAAGTTTAAAGTAGTGTGTTTTTTTAGTTTTTTTAACCATTATTTATTTGTACACAATCATGCTATGCTATCGACAAAAATACCCCTATATGTGCCGTGTACTGTGATATGACGCAAGCGTTCGATTATGTAGATATATACCGTACCGTATATAATATACCGTGGATATTAACTAATAAACTTGAAGCTTATGGAATTAGGGGCAATTTATTACAACTGCTCAAATCTTATTTACATAACAGAAAACAAGTCACTGCAATTTCAAGAATATATTACAAGTATAGAGAGAAAATACATTATTTTGAAGAGCGTGTTATAAAATTAGGAGCACCATAGGGCAGTGTTCTGGGCTCTCTTTTATTTATTATATGTATCAATGACTTTCTTAAATCAATTGACCAGCCCATGACACTTTTTACAGACGATAGCATGAATGATGAAACTGACATGAATTATTCTCTAACATCCATTATTTCCTGAATAGATAATAACAATAAAAAAAAATATTAAATAAACTTCCAGTAGTGTCAATTCTCCGGCTTTCTTGCCGTCGGGCGCGGTGGTCGAGACAGACAGACGCAGGGGAAGAAGAATAAGAAAGGCCGCAACGCACTGAAGGTGGCCAAATGACCGACTTGCTGGCGGTGCCTACGGTGCTCAATACACCTGCAATCTCACAGGCCACGGTAGAGACCACTGAGTTGTGATCCACTGTGGCCAGAAGGAAACGGAAAAAGCCCCAAATCCCAAAGGCCCAGGAATCTTCTTCTGTGCAGACCGCACATTCTTCCACTCCTCAATAAGGGAGGGAAAAAGGGGTGGAAATGATAGGGTACAAAAAGAAAGGGAAAGGTTAATCTCCTTAAGGTCCCCGCTATTATAGGCTAAAAATATTTATACTCGCCTCGCAAATCAATTTGAATGTTATTAATATTGACAAATCATTTATATAATTATTAATTGGCTATTTTAAATGAACTAATTTTACTATTTCTTATTTCATAAAGGTGACAAATTATTTTATTTTATAATTATTACTTGACTGTTTTAATGTATTAATGACTAATTTGTTACTTCGTATATAATGATTTAATGTGTACTTATTTTAGTTTAATTTAATTAAAATTTACTGCAGTGAACTCACAGGCAGGTAACACTTTATCAGGTAGTTGGTGGATAGATACGCTGGTTACAGGAAGTGGACTGCATTACACCATTTGTTAAACCTTTTTGAAAACCAATTACAAGAGACAATGAAATAATTGACAACCGCTTCACATAGCATCAGAATCGTCCGAAATTGACCACTAGCTCAATATACATATATATTACAATATATATTTAAAAGTATTATTCATGTTTTTTTAAAGTTTACTTAATACAATAAATTATTTAAAATATTCCTATTTATCTATACTCGTATCTACTTTTTAATGTAAGTATCATTAGCTATTATAGCAAAATTACATATATTAGCAAGAATATCTATTTATTTCATATAATTACTTACCCTCGTCCGTGTGTCACTGCGAGGTGCCAACTGAAAACCAGCGCTGGGTATTTCACCCAACACATGCTGAGTTGGTAACCCTTTCGGAAAGGGCATGTTCGACAGCACACCTGCGCACTTAATAATGTATATCGTAGCTTTCATTTCATTTTATGCACTGTCTAATATGTTCTTTGCCGAATAAATGTTTTCTATTTCTATTTCTATTTCTATTATGATCACCGTGCCGGAGAGCTCACCCATCAGTTGGTTGAGTGAGATTATGGCCGAGGCCACGAAGAGCATAAAGCTAGCCAGCCCCCTGCAGCTCACGACCAAACGCGTAGTCGAGGCCTTCATGCCGCTCTTCGGAGCGAGCGTGATATCTACCAAGTGACGCAGGTGTTCACCGGTCAAGGTTGTCTCGGTGCGTACCTGCACAGGATAGACCTAGAGATCACGGCACAATGCCGCCAGTGTGAAAGCGAATAGGATACTGCACAGCACACACTCGAGGAGTGCCCTGCGTGAGATATTGAATGGCGGATCCTGGTCGATCGGATCGGGCAGGATCTTTCTGCTGGCAATAGTGTTGGCTATGTAGGCAGAGCTTAAAAATTGGAGCACAGTAGTCACCTTCTGTAAGACCGTCATGCTCCAGAAGTAGACTGCAGAACGGGATCGAGAGAAGGCTGATCCCACACGGAGAACGACGAGATGGCGCCGGGGTAACAACCACTGCAGTACTCAGGTCCAAGACACGTGAGCCCCCTGCCCTCGCTATACATACAGTGTAGTCCTCGGGGCACAACGAAAATCAAGGCTTGGGGGCTCCTTAAGAACCCTGCCCAAGAAGCACCTCGGCGGGATAAATTAATCATAATAAAATGAAATTACCTTAAATTAATTTGTTAATATTTCAGTTCTATATGTAACATAATTATCTTTAAATTTTGTTCAATTAGATAAAATAAGACAGTTATAATTAATGTATTTCGAGTACAATAATTACAATTTTACCTAGTGTAATGTATGTATCTCATCCCGTGGGTGTCGTAAAAGGCGAGAATTGTAATAACCAGAATTTTGCTGCCTATCCAGCAGCGTCCTTCGAGTACATTAACAACTCAACTGCGATCGCCAACCCGCCTGCCAAGCGTGGCAATTATAGCAAAACTCCCAATGAGCACACCACATGCCCGGACCGGTCGTTGTGGTGTGGCGATCTTTGAGGAGGCTTGTGTCCAGCAGTGGACTTTATTTGGCTGAAACGAATGTATGTATAATAAATACTGCCCGGCTACAACTACGTACTATTATTAATGGCAAATAACTCAGAAAAGTGGTAACTTAGTAGATGGATGGTTGTAGCTGGTTGCGGTGGTGTTCAAAGACCTCTGATTTGATATGTTCGTGTGTCGGTGATTACCTCTTCAGGTGATGAATCATCAAAAATATATGGGTTGCAGGCGTAAAACAGATTCAGCCTATTTTTCTTTTTCTTTTGTCAGAATCCTATTGGATCAAAAGTCAGTTTTTTATTTGAAACCAAATATTGGCACTTATGAAACGTCAGAATCTAAGTTGCACGGTTCCAAATAGTCGATCTCGTGGAGAAGAGCCGGCAAGAAACTCCATGGATATTCTATTAAAATAATTGAGATTATAATGCTGATTGATACAAAAATGATTGTAAAAGAAAGATGTAGATTAATGTCTAAAGATGGAAATACTATAATAATATAATAATCATTTATTTGCCGTGGCAGTTAACGACTGACCAGTCTCAACAGACGGCACCCGTTCACGAGCATAACGCATGCATCAGCATCGCTTAGCTCAACGATATTGAAGGGAACCGAACGACCCGATACACAACGCCACCGTCAGCAAGACATTTTAGTAAGACTGATAGACCAATACAGCCAGGCAAAAGACAATCAAAATAAGTACTAAACATATAACATTAATGCCTACATGATGCTCACACATTTACAGTTTTATATGAATATGATAATTTGATGTCACAAGAACAATATTCACAATAACTAGTAGTCAATCAATATCATAATATTAAATATAAGGAAATAATAACCTTTAAAAAATATAAATTTTTAATGAGTCAAGTCAAATGTCAAGTTATTAACTATAAGTAAATAACATAAATAAATGCAATTTTAAATGCGTTAAGTGAAATGTCAAAATATTTTTACATTGATAATATAATTAATTCCAATTTGTAAATAATAAACCTTTGATTGCAAGTTAAAACGCTTGCAATCATATAAATTATCAGAAGTTATGAAATAAATTATACAGCGCCAGAGGATCACAGTGTGCAGAAGGGAATCGTTTGCCACATATCTTTATCATCGATGTAATGCTTTATGTTATAGTAGGCGCTCGGTATTAAAACGCGCTTAATCAAAAATTTGAATTTTAGTTCTGGTAAATCGGTTATACTAGACGGAATTTTGTTGTAGAACCTAATACTGTTTCCCATAAACGACTTGCTGGTTCTGCTAAGCCAAGCCACATACCGCCAGGATACCGACAGGCGTTCTCAATTAAATTATGGTATGCGACGGAAGCGGTCGTATATATAATAAATACTTTTGATATACAACCTCACATATACTAAGGTACTTGGAAAACGGACCAATAATTGAATTTAGAATTTTGTGCTAATTAGCTGTGTGGCGTAACCACTATCTGTAATGAAATGTAGCAATAACCTAATACGGCAACTATTCGATCGATAATATAAATATCTGATCACCATTTTTTTATTAATTCATTGGAATTTGTTACTAAATTGATTGTAATATACAGGGTGGGCCATAAGGGTCTTGGCGGTTTCAATATTCAATTAAAAAAGAACTGCGAAACATAACAAAAATACATTTGTATTTTTTTAAAGTAGAAATATAGGAATTTTTAAGACCTAAAAATAATGTTGTCCAAATGACTTCCCTCGGCTGCTTGGCACTCTTGGAACTTTTCCCGGAAAACTCATTTCAAAAAGGGGGGATATAGCCCGATCTCTCTCCATGCGATTATTTTCTATGGGGCTACCTCAAATTAGTAGTCTACGAGAATAATCCGACCAATTTAAAGCAGCTGCAGAGGAATATTATTCAGGAAAGTAACAAAATACCGAGAACAACTTTTCAACGAGTTTTCCAAAATTTGCGACTTCGGTTCCAAGAGTGCCAAGCAGCCGTGGGAAGTCATTTGGACAACATTATTTTTAGGTCGTAAAAAATCCTATGTTTCTACTTTTTTAAAATACAAGTATATTTTTGTTATGTTTCGTAGTTCTTTTTTAATTGAATATTGAAACCACCAACACCCTTATGGCCCAACCTGTATATTTGTAATAATAGATAATCTATTTGATATTGTACATTTGTCAAGTCACAACGAACGGTACAAGTCGTTAATATGGGGTATAAGTTACTAACAATATTCCAAAAACATAAAATTATGCCAAACCTCTCAACTCCTCCAGTAGAAGTATTACTTAATAACCGAATTGAAATAGAAGTACAAAGAATGGTTTATCCTTTAAATCTTATGCTCACTCTATTCTTCTCTTCAAAATATAACATTAAGGATAATTATATTACTCCAAGTGGAAAGAAGTTTAACATATTAGCGTTACTAAGTGTGTTTTTCATTATCGCGTTCGGTATTTCTCGTACGTACAATGGTGAAATCCCCGATGTCTTGCAAAAATCCGATAATACTATACTCTCACTAATTTCTTTATACTTTTTTATCTTCTACTGTTTTGGATTCATAATGATTTTCGTTCTTAACATCATGCACAGCCATAATAACATTCAGCTTGTTCTGATGATCCAGATGATACATAAGAGCATCAGTCTTGGAAATTATGTCCAGAATTTTATTATTTGGAATTGGATCTCTATTTTAACTGCTTTTGGTATTAGTTTCTTATTGTATGTTGTTTATTATGCTTCGCATAAATACTTGGATTTAGTTGACCTTTTCTGTGACATATTGTTCACTACATTTGATATCAACTTAGTTTATGCTGCTCGTATTATAGTATTGTTAACAAAATATCTTGATGAATGGATTAAATATATCTTGATAATTAATAACGATCTGGACAATGATAAATATTGTATAAAATTGTTTGAAATGTATCATAATATCATGGAAGCTTACAAATTATACACGACAGTATTTCAAGTACTGGTAAGTTTAATTTTATTTTATCTTCTACTGTTATTTATTTAATCAATATAATATGCTTGATATCATGACAATGTAAAATCTTGAGGTACGTAAAAATTTAAAAAGTTACGCACAAGGTTTGAAAATGATTCCATAGGATTCGGAAATATTGAACATTGTAAGTGAGCGTGCCCAGATTACTACTACGTCAATTAGGAAAGATGATGTGAAACTAAGAAATTAAGTCCTATGTCAGAATCCTAAGGTTGGGAAGAAATCTAACTAATTATTTAAACGGTCTTCGGCTTTCGATATTGTTTGGTTTTTGGCATAGAACTAATATAGAATAGATACGCCACCCGTCTGTCCAGCTGGACCGCTGTGAGTGATTATATGAGAGCGGCATGTGACCGCTCGTTATGAAAATCTAAGGGGGAGGCCTTAGTTCAGCAGTGGACGTCCTCTGGCTGATATGATGATGATGATTATGCCACCTAAAGGGGATCAATGTCGTAAATCCCAACCAAGGGATGATGACGTAGATAAACAGCAGCAACTTCACGTGCTAGGTAACAAATTTATACGACACACACTTGCGAAGCGTGATGATTATGGGATGAATCTTTCATGGTGGTCTTATGCAGTACTTCTTGAGGTGATCAGTGCTGAGCAATGGATGACTTAGGGCTGATATGATCGCATTTAAAAAAGCTAATCTTCTACTTTGCCTTACAGATATTATATCACACAATCGATACGTTTTTCCGCACTTTGTGTTATTTGGAAGCACTGTTACAAATTTTGAAAATGAGTCGAAATGAAGTAAGTGTAACATTAAACATTACGGCAACGAGGTTATGAGCCTTGCATTTGTGTGTGTGAACGTCCAACGCCTTTCAAACTCAATTTTATGTGATTTTGACACCTTTATAGGCTCAACGCGCCCTTCTACTATGTAGTTGTTGTCGTTCATACGAGTACACCATCCAGAGTAGACGTGTTTTAGTTTTTGCATATATAGCACCAATAGCACTAACCCATCTCATCCTGTGGGTGTCGTAAAAGGCGACTATGGGATTAGCCGGAGGACCGGCAGCAGCGTCCTTCGAACGCGGAGATATTTCAATAGCCTCACGAAACATTCTTGGTGCATATCGGTCAGGAAGAAAAAAATCTATAATATACGCGATCTAATCCGTATAAAATTGTTTTATTATACCGAAAATATATTGTGAAGGACGGCACGGTTGACATCTGTCGAGCATGTCACTACCCGGGTAAATACATCCGTCACATTATTACCAGTTGTTCTCGTCTTGCTAACGGCGAGTACTTGCATAACCAAGTGGCCAGGATTAACCACCAGCAACTTGCACTGCAATACAACATTGGGAGTTCAGAAGTGCCATACTACAAGTATGTGCCCGACCCAGTTCTCGAGAATAACCATGTCACGTTGAACTGGGATCGATCTATCATCACTGACAGGACTATTGTAGCCAATCTAAGATCGAGTGGAGCGCCGCACAATGATTGTGGATATAACTATCTCGCATGACGAGAATCTCGTGAAAGCCGAGAAAGATAAACAACTTATGTATCTTGACTTGGTGCACGAGGTTGTCGATATGTGGGAGGTAGACTTTGCAATAATTGTGCCGACAGTTGTTACGGCCAATGGCCTTATGGCCAAAAGCCTCGACCAACACCTTAAGAGGCTCTTGTTAGGCAGCTGGATCTTGATCCACAGATACAGAAAGCGGTATTCCTAGGCATCGCTCGTATTGTTAGGAAGTTCCTCTCTCTGGCGCCCTAACTACTACTATTGCAACTATTTTTTATGTTTTTTAATATATATATATTTTTTTTGTATGTATTTAAAAATGTAATTTATGTGTTTTATGTAAATAAAGGAAATTATAATAATAAAATCTCTTTATACAAGTGACCAGGGCTCAAAAAGGTTAGTAAAACTTAAAAACTTTGTTTGTAGTAAAACACAAAATATTTACAAAATCATACGCGACTCACCGCTGCTTCATTTCATGAGAGATATATATACATTTCATATATATTTCATGTATATACAATCAACCCTACTTGCAATCATGTTCAGAATACTGTTAGTGCTGGTCCGCACCCTGCGCACCAGGGACGCACATCTCTTACGCATCGTTGCGTAAAAGCAGTCTACACGACCACCACCACCACAATTTGATACACGTCTACCAATTAAAATGTTAGAAGAAGTATCATCAGCTAGTTACACAATCTTGAACGGGTCCTGAATCATAAAATGTACACAAAAAAAAGAAAGGGACAAGTATTGAACCCTGGGTCACGCCCATTATCACTTCAGATCCAAAAGAATTAACCCCATTTATCTGAACTTTTTATTTACTGTTTCGAAAATAAGATTTTTAAAGATTTAAGCCTAATCCCATAATCATAGTCTCATGATCCCCACAATCAAAGGCTTTTAAAAGGTCACAGAATATACCAGTATCTCGTGACCCCTCCCAAGCATTGAAGATATGCTTGATCAACGAGATACCTGTGTCAGTCGTATTATACTTTTTGGTGAAGCCGTATTGCTTGTCGTAAAAAGGCTTGTTTGCATTAAAACGCAATAGCATTTGATTTAGCATATTATTTTCAAATACTTGGCTCAGTAAAGGCAAAACGGATACCGGTCTAAAATTTCGAGGATCTTGAGTATTACCGGATTTAAACACAGGTATCACCTTAATATAATTCATTAAATCCGAAAAAGTTCCCTGATGAACGCACCTGTTAAATATTAGTGCTAAGTAAGGTTCTATAGTGTTAATTATACCTTTACATACTTTTACCGATAGTCCCTATAAGTTTTCAGTTCATCTGATATTTTATTTCTTTAAAAGCTTTTGTAATTGACCGAGGCATTATGTGCGTGAAAGTAAAATCGATGGTACAGGCTAATACATTCAGTTTCAGTTAAGCGGTAAAGAGTTTAAAATCGCAGTTGTTATTTTTGGGACATTAGTAAAAAATGTCTCAAATTCCTGAGCTACTTCAACGTCTTTACATACAAGACCACGTGCCGTTAAGATTGTGTAATAATTTCTGTTCAATTTAGATTTATTAGTTCAATTGGTAATTATTTTCCAAGTAGCTTTTATTTTGTCATCTGCATAATTTATTTTGGTACTTATGTAACGTGCTTTCGTGAAATGACACTTTATTTAAAGTTTTAGAAAAAATGTTGACGTAATTAACGAAATCTATCTAACTTTTAATATATTGCTTTAATCCATACGGTTCAAATAAACAGTCCCTACTTTTGTGAATACCGGTCGTCGACTAATCACTAAACTTAAATTTGAAAACATAAACAACATAATAATGAAACAAAAACAAACGCGTCGACAATAGTTTTGTCAACTCTAAGTAAACAAATGTTTTTTTATTTTTCTCGCACTTTAAAGAGTACCATAATTGGCGGAAGCAAAATGTGAGCGTTGCTTGTATTAACGTAAAAGTCTGCGATTATACAGGGTGGCCCATAAGTCCTTTGAAAAGTAAAATTTGAATAAAACGAACAGAGCGCGCGTGAGCGGTGCAGGGGAAGCGGGGGGAGTAACTTCGGTTTCTGGGAATTTAGTCGCGATGGAGCGTTTTACCGGAGCGGACCGTGCGTTTTGTGTGCGCGAGTTTTATAAAAACGACAATTCGGCAACCGTTGCGCGGCGTAAATTTCGAGAACACAAAGGTTTACACAACTTTGACGACACTCCAACTCTTCAAACGATTAAGAACTGGGTTGCTAAGTTCGAGGAGACCGGTTCGACGTTAGATAAACCGCGGTTGGGTCGCCCAAGGACGTCACGTACGGAACAAAACATAGACACAGTGACAAAGTCTATTCGCGAAAATCCGACACAGTCAACTCGTAAGCGCGCCAGAGCATTAAACGTATCCAGGACATCGTTTTTTTCATACCAGAATTGCAAAACTTTTCAGGCTTTAATGCCAGGACGTGGTTTCAACAGGATGGGGCCACTTCTCACACCTCTAACACTGCTATACCCGTTATCCGTCAACTTTTTCCTGGCAAAGTGATCTCTAAGAGAGGAGACATTTCCTGGCCTCCACGTAGTCCGGATCTGACCCCGATGGATTTTTTTTGTGGGGCTACCTTAAGGCTAAAGTATACGACACAAACCCGCGGTCAATTGAGGCCCTAAAAGAAAACATCCGCAGAGAAATGACAAGCATTTCAGCAGTGACGTGCCGCGCAGTCATCGACAATTTTAGACGTCGTTTGCAAGAGTGCCGTGATCGCAACGGATTACATTTAGAAGATGTTATTTTCAAAAAATAATTCCCGTTTTTTAAGCTTTTTTTGTAAATAAAAATATAATTCATAATGTAATTAGTTTTATTTTAATAATTTTTTTTCATATCAAAGGACTTATGGGCCATCCTGTACATTTTAAGAGATTAATTATAGAACTAATATTTTTAATAAACTTTTAGCCTATCCAGAATACTTTGATCAGTTTTGTAACAGTTGTATGGTTAGCAAAGGATATATTTTTAGTAATTATACATAGTGTGCAATGTGAGAAGTTCTATATTACTGCTGAGGAAGCCGAGACGGCATGTATACAGCGCCTGATGAATAGGAACTGTCCAGGTAAGAACGGAAATCTCGAATCCAAATAGATGAATTAGATACTAGCAAAGATCCTTACAAAAATATAAGAAGGGCAGTAGTTTTGAATATGTAGTTTTAAGCAAAAAATAACTGCCAACCTCTGTTATTGTGGGTGTCGTAAAACGCGCAAGATCTATCAGATATCAGATCTATCAAGAGAGTGGACAGTAGTTTCCTTCTGTATACTACAAACGAAATACTGCAAGTCCCAATCCAAGCGTGGTATTCGTATCCAATCATTTGTAGCGAGTAGACCTTTACGTGCTGTACTATACCCATATAGTTCTTAAGACAAAACTATTATAATTATAAGCTTAAGCTGTCTTCCAAAAGGGGATTACCCATTGTGCTTAGGACCGTGGGCCCAGAGTGGACAGTCAAATATTGTCAATGCATTTCAGTTTTTAGTTTCGTAATTGTGTAATAATTAACATTTTTTTAATTAAATAAACTGTAAATTTCTTACAGTTTATTTAATTTTTAAAAATGACTTGACTGTTGGAGCAGATTTACATAACAAATAGAACGATTATCGATTAAAGTATTATTGCCAGTAATAATATTTGTTTCAATTCATGGCTTATCAATCTGAATCCCATTAAAATCCAAAACTTTTAATAAACCTCTAGCAGACTTTAAACTAGGGTTAAAAATCGCATTTCTATTTGTCCAACTCAAACAAGTCCTATTGGTGTGTCCACAATTGGGCCCAGAACGGGAATTCACCTTTCCTACATTTAAGGTACTACAAATAAATGAACATCTGAACCTACCAAAAACTGTACAGATATTTCTCTTTTGCAAATACACATCGCAACATTTTCAAATAAAAGTTATACTCATATTATGTCATTTCTTTCAGAGAGCCAAAAATATCTTTGCCAGAACGTGATACAAGAAAACCGAACATCATTCAGTAAGATGACCGCGTGTGGCCTTTTCTATGTAGACGCTCATCTACCAAAAAGTTTGATGGGACTTCTCACTAATTACATAATTGTACTGTTGCAGTTCGCTTTTCTGTAAAGTGATCTCTTAAATAATAAATACGGTTAGTAAGTCTTATTTTATGCTAAGAATTACTGGCATTATCTCGGTTACGAATACACTGTCATTTGTCATGAGTGTATGACTTGTCTTATGAAATGTCAAGGCTTATTTATTGTTATTTCCCTGCCTATTAAATTGGGTTAGACTAACACCTTCTGCTGTTATAATTACAATCATGCATGTTTCACTGTAACTAAAATGTAATTCTAGATAACTTAAGTTACCAAATATATGAATTAAATTAAAAAAACAACTAACGATTGCCTTTTCAGCTAATTAAACAATATTTGTTGATTACTTTCAACTTTAATTACACCTTTGACTTTCCTTTGGTATATTAATTTAAATTGAATAGTATTAGTTAATCGGATACCACCCTTAAATTGATTATAGATTATAGCTATGCAATGTGATACTGTATAATCATTATGTTTCACTCATCACCTGACACTGGAATGCAAAGGTCGATAAAACATGAAATATGACATAAACAATGACATAGAAAAAAAAACATTACATCACAAAAGAAAAGCTTTACGGTTTTACTGATATCTACCAAGATACTAAATCCTCTGCCTCATGTTTGTGTTCTTTTTTATCTTCTATCGTGTAGTATGTATCGTATCGCCATAGCTACATTTTTCTAATTTTGATGATCCAACCAATGCACAAGAACTTTAGTGCAAGTGTTACTAGTTACATTTTTTTGGAATTGGATCAAAATAATACCAATTAATCACCAGAGTTATTAAAGTAATGTTACCATTTAGGAATTCTGCTATGTCGTAATATGCTTTTTGTGCTAAGAACTGCTTTAGCATCTTATTAATATATGTGCGTTCTGATCCTTCCAAAACTTAGGTAGCTTATTGTATATTATAGGAGCCATGCACAAAATGATTATTCGCATTAGTGTGGTTTTCGAACTATGCATACAAAGAATAGTGTCTCGTCTGTTGCGATTAACTACATTTGAGAGTCGTGGAAATAAATGTGGATTAGATTTAACGAATATGGCCCCGTTCCAAATTATATAGAGACGCGAGTCAATATTTTATACTTAAGAAAATGAGGTTTTCAACTTTCAGTTGGATCCATCTTAAACCACTCTAATAGTCCGCTTTTGGGCTTTAAAAGCCATGTTTTTGTTAGTCGAGTTACCCCAGAAGATTATCCCATAGCCTAAATGAGACGAGACTAAGCCATGACATGCTGTGAGTAACACATCGATGTTAAGAACTGGGGCTAATTTGTTTAGTGCATACGCAGAGTTACTTTTATTTATGCTGAGAACTTCAATATGCTGTTTCCAGCTCAGTTTTTTGTCAATTGTTACTCCTAGGAATTTGGCAGTATCAACCTCTTTAATTGTTTTATTACTGTAGTGAACCTCAATATTTGCCATAGTTGATAAACGTTGACTAAAATGCATTACGCTGGTATTTTCAAGATTGATTTCCAAATTATCATTGTACAGAAATTGAATTATTGATGTCACAGTTATAAAGTTCTTAATCATTACATTTAATTGTTATGGTTCTGTCGTCAGCGAAGAGTGTTATAGGTTGATCAACGTGTTTCCGTAAGTCGTTTATATATAGTATGAATTGGAGGGGGGCCAACACACTACCCTGGAATACTCCACATTTGACTGTTCGTTCATTTGATTGGAATATTTCTTTGCGACTAGTCCGTGTATTTATTGAGGATATTTTCGTAACTTGTTTTCATTTTTCTTGGTACGATTGTAGTTTAAAATTATTGCCCCCAATATCATATGTCCCTAATTTCTGTAATAAGATATCATGTCGAACACAATCGAACGCTTGGGTCATATCACAGAGTATTGTCAGTGCTTAACATAGATAAAACGAACCCTGTTTTATCTATGTTAAGCATGACTTTATGTAAGAAATCGTATATTGCCATGTTCATGGTTCGGTTTTCTATAAATCATTTTTGTTCGTTAACAAGTATGTTATTTTATTCCAAATATTTCCTTTATTCATTATATATGTGCTATTTAAAGATTTTAGATATTATGATAATAAGTGAAATGGGAAAATTATTCTTTCATATTGTTTGAAATATATTAAGTTAGTTTGGAAGCTTACAATTTATTTAAGGCTCTTTTACAATTAATGGTAAGATTTTTAGTTAACTTTTACCTATTTGTCATTCTAGCAGATCTATTCTAAGGAGGTAATTAATCGCTTCAAAGGAATAACAGATCTCACTAATTCTAATTAAATTTTTATTACATTTTATAATCAAATAAATCATGCAGTATCTATTTTTTTTTATCATTACATCCTTCTCAATTGTATTTAGATCATCTATTGACTAGGTCTGCAGATTAGGGAGACTATATTGGAACTACCACTTTATAGATTTGTAGCAGGGGTGTTATAATATTGTGCGTATTGTAATAAACCCCTTTCCAGAATGTGGTCCATTTTATGGTGATTTCGACTTGTAAATTATTGATTACCCTTTTGGCCAAAAAATCTTCTCGAATATTGATTAATTCCTGTCATTTTTACAGACAGTGAAGAGCGTCTCTACAAAAACGTAATACAAGCAAACCGAACATTGTTCAATAAGATGAGTACATGTGGTCTATTTTTATATGTAGGTGCCGCTAATTATCAAATATATTGTGATGAGACATCTTACTAGCTACGTTATTGTGTAACTGAAGTTCAGTTTTCTGTAAAAACAAAAAACTTGAGATGTGTGGTTTAATTCAAAACTCAGGTATCTATTTCTTAGATGTTTGCTTTTTCACAAAAAAAAGAACTCGGATGTGAAATTATTATAATTTAATATTTACAACATTGTGTTATTTACATTTTTAAATTTTATTTATAACTAATTATTAAAATCTATACAATATTTAATTTACAATCATTAAGAGCTATTCTTAAAAATGTATTACATTTTTAGTTTACTTCTAGCTTATTGTAGGTTGTGACGCGTAGTCTTAAATTTATGAGAAATTTTGTGCCCTACTAGCAATTAATGTGGTTTGTTGCAATTGTAGCTGCAAACAATGGGATATAATTAATAAATACAATTTTCTGTTAAACAAAAGTACTTATTACAGCAACTTCAATACCGCATAATAAAAATTATATCTGTAATTGTCACAAATCTTCCCTGTTTTCTTTCTGATGTTTTGTAATGCAAACTGCATATCTACACACATTGATATTTCTATTTCACTGTGGCACTTTTTACAGTTATTTTGGATTTTTCGTCTATTTCGTATTCATTGCGACACTCAATATAAAGCCTAATGTCAGACCGAAAGATTATAATCTGAAAAGACTTTTCTCAAGTAGGTAGTGAACTCCCAATATAATGACCTAATGGTCAGCATAAAAGGTTTACGGGCTAAAATGATTATACTTCTAGATATATCACTGATCGTTTTGTCTCTCGACACAGCTCAATATCTTAAACTCTCTTCCAAACGTTTCCCCATCGCCTAGGGTCTGTGGAAGTGGTTGATTCAAAGTCTCTGGTAAGAAGAGTGAGGTAATACCACCAAACACGCTAAGGATACCCATGATAGTCAGCGGTAAAGCTCTTGAATAGACTGCCTGAAAAAATAAAGAAATAATCAATATTGATAAAAGAAAAACTTGTACATTATAACAGTAACAAAATTCAACACAACAGAGCACAAGATGCGTTGAACAAGTCACAGGTTTGTCCTTGTTTTTTTGCTACACGGTAAAATTAGGACAATAACTAACTAACTTATACCATAGAAACTGTTACCCAATGTCAATAAAAATAGATAATAAATTGCCAGATGGACTTAAAAACCTTCCTTTCAAAATATTTAAAGTTAAATTATATACATGGTTAGTCGAAAAGTGTGTTTATAACGTCAATGAATACCTGAATACGAACTTAAGCTAAAAAGCATATTATAATTGTAGTTTAGTTGCTCTGTTCTACTGATATAGTGACATTACAATTAAATAAATTTATTGTAATTAAATGAAATGATAACATAATTCCTATTGTGACATATTTAATTAATTAACCGATTAAGTATGTAGCTAAATACTATAGTTTATTTTTATAATGAATTATAGTTTCATTATTGATTTAAATTTATTGACATATTATGTGTAATAAAAAAAATGAATTAATGTATTAATGAATGTATGAATTTGTTGTCATCAGATGCAACAATGTCTTAAATATATATGGTTTGGTGGAAAAATGGTTTATACATAATAGTATTTTATAATTGATGTTTATGTGATGAATAATAATATTATATATCCGTCAAAACAATATAGTATAAATGATCATCATCATTTTCATCATTTCGGCCAAATGAAGTCCACTGCTGGACACAAAGATCACCACAATGACCGATATGCGTGTATTGTGGGCTCATTGGGGGGTTTTGCCATAATCGCCACGCTTGGCAGACGGGTTGGCGATCGCAGTTCATTCAGTTGTTAATGTACTCAAAGGACGCTGCTGCCCATCCTCCGGCTAATCCCTTAGTCGACTTGTACGACACCCACGGGAGGAGATGGGGTGGTGGTATTCTGAGCCTAAATGATACAAATATATCTGAGTATAAATGATAAATAATTAATTGTGATAATTCTTCAACTATTTTTGACTTGATGAATACATATGTTCATAAATTCGCATACCAGAAATGGTTATATGTGGCTTCTTAACACTGTAAATTTCATCTTTGTGTACCCATATTTTTGCGAATAAATTTCTGATTTCTGATTTCTAACATTTTTGCTATTCCCTATTCTTTCCTACTATGCAACTTCAAAACTATTATTATATTCTGGTTTTATCTCCGGCAACAATATTTACCAGTGATGACATATGGAACAGAGACATGGTCACTCACAATAGGCCTCATAAGAAAGCTCAAGGTCACTCAGCGAGCTATGGAGAGAGCTACGCTTGGTATTTCTCTACGAGATCGAATCAGAAATGAGGAGATCCGTAGAAGAACTAAAGTCGTCGACGTAGCTGAAAGGATTAGTAAACTGAAGTGGCAATGGGCAGGGCACATTGCTCGTAGAACTGATGGCCGCTGGGGCACAAAGGTTCTAGTATGGAGACCGCGCGCCGGAAAACGCAGTGTGGGACGACCTCCAACGAGGTGGACAGATGACCTGGTGAAGGTCGCTGGGAGTCGTTGGATGAGGGCGGCATGTAACCGCTCGTTGTGGAAATCTAAGGGGAAGGCCTTTGTTCAGCAGTGGACGTCCTGTGGCTGATATGATGATGATGATGAAAAATATTTAACTATATATCTTACCGGACGCCATTTAATCTTAAATATACACGACAATAAACCTAATAAAAATTACAAATCCGACTTACTAGATGAACAATATATGGGCAAGCCAATAACCCTAATCCTGATATGAATGATGCTGCTCCCATAGCCTGCGCTCTGAGCACTGTTGGTAGCAGTTCTCCAATCAGTACATAGAAGACGGCAAATGATGACGCGGCGAACAATCTGCCTAGCATTGAGAGGGAAACTGTTATCCATGGCCAAGCTGTAAAAAAATGTTAATATATTATATAGGATTGATTATTTTCTCTCTCTTCATTTATATCCCCTGTCTCTTGATAGGGAACCCGATCTTTTGATAGGCTCATGGGGACATGGGTTCAATAAGCAGAGGCCCTTTAGAGAATTTTAATTTAACATTTAATGGGAAACTAACCGGGGCCTCTCCCTGGCTGCACTATATAAATGCAGTCTTGGATTCTACAAACTTCTAAAACTATTGTATGAGATGGAAACTACAATATATAATGTCTATTGCAATGGGTGCTAAATGGATTAAATACTTATAAAAACTGAAAAAACGGCGTCTGTTTTTCAACATTTATAGTGAAATTCTGTGGCAGACAGTGACTCGCCACTCACAAGATGGGCCCCCTAAATGGCCACCACTACAGGCAACAGGGAGTAACAACGGTGTGAGCGGCTCGGGGTGTCGAGAGGTGCGGCATCGGCTTCACCATCACGCGTCTCGATCGATTCATTTCATGATTAGGATTTTTCTAAACATTTGTAGATTTCTATCCAGATAAATCATAAGAAGATAGTGATGGTGAACTGGATGCAGAAAATGAAGGATCGAGTGTTTTGACCCAACTTGAAGGGGTCATTTGCAGTAGTGGTCAGTGAGTTTTCATAAATTGGCTAAGGTTAATTCTGTTCAGATGACAAGTTCTATTCTAATTGGAATGACATTTTTTTTTGTGACGTTTGTCAGTTGTATTGTGACTACAATGTGATTTAAAGTTAAGAGATCGTTCATTGACCATCACCACGTTCGCAAACCGTTGGCAGCCACGGCCCGTGTTGCAACTCTTGGTCAACTATCAAGGAGTTATTTAGTAATCACGAAGTCACAAACTATTTGATAAACTCACTCATAAAATATACAATTGAGTTTATGATTAAGATTGTTAACTATGCTCATAATGAAATAAGGCACCACACATTATTAGTTTTTATATCTTTCACTACATCATTTTGATTTTATCCGTTAATGTCTATATGCCTTCCCCATTTTACTTACATTCAGGGACAAGAATACAGCTCATACAGGCGACGCCACCTACACACATGAAAACGCAGAGCACCCAGCGACGACCAAACCTCTCCATACAGCGCCATGCTATGAAATAAGATGGTATTTCCACGGCTCCACCTGGAAATGGAATTAAGTAAATCATCGTGTTTTAGAATAAGTTTCATTTTATGTACTTGAAAGTAAAACTATCTAACCACTGTCAGAAATTACCATCTTCTTTTTATACCACTGTGGCATACAAGCATACGGTTCGCTTGATGGTAAGTGGTTATTGTAACTTGTGAACACTTGCAGCACTATGGCTGAAGTTAAATTTACTATTTTTTTGTATAATATCACTATAGCAGAAACTAGGCATACAGTAATTAGTGACTAATATTTCCTTGCATTTAATTGAGAGCAACTGAACCGTGTGTCATATCTAGAGCTGCGTTTTGTTTATATAATATTATTTAAATATCACCTGATCAATTTTATTAGAGGAGAAAGAATTTTACTCACCAATAAAAAACGCCAAATAGTCGTTAACTCCCAAATTAGGTGTATTATAACTTAAACTATTATACACGACTCCAAGAGCAACCCAGTCAAATGTTAAAATAAAGAATTTCTTCCTTATATTAGGATATCTGAACACATCCAACGGAGAAGCTTTACAATCTCCTTCAGAATTCTGATCATCCATTCTTTTATTCTCTATTATATCTTCTTCTGCATCTTCTTGAATAAATATTTTATTTACTAATTGCAAAGACTTTCTTCTCAGCGTAGTAGCTGGCGATTTTGAAAACTCAGTCTGTGTAGCTTTTTGTTGTTGTTCCGAATTCAGATTTGATGTCTCTGTAGTTTGCTGTTCTTTTTCGTCTTCTTTCTCTTCTCTTTTTAGTTTACATTTTTTATTGACTATATCTGCAACTTCTAATGCCAATATTTTTTCTAAACTATCTTTGCTAGATTCTTCTGTTTCGGATATTTTTGTGAGGTCTGGTTTAAAAGTAAGCATATTGCTTATTCTTCTGTCAAGATGCTCGTCTTTTTCAGGTAGCTCTGTGTAACCCATAATATGGCCATTCATGTTAGATATTGTGGCTAATTCTTCTTGCGTGGTCTCTTCTTGTTCATCTTTAATGTTTTTCTGTGAAATAAGAGAAGTTGGGCTAAGAATAAATACTTCTGCTTTTTATATACAATGTATGTGATACTATTTATAATAAGTAGGGTAACAATAAAGATGATGAGACACGTTACTTACGTGTAATTCTAATAAGAAGCCTCTTTGCAAATGTATACCATTTTTCCTAGCGAGATTCCTGAGGACTTTTTCAGCTTCTGCTATTCGGCCTCTGCTGACCAGCCACCTTGGAGATTCTGGTATTAGCCAGTAATAACTGAAAACAATTGACAGGAATGAATGGGGAATGCTTTAATTTGGGTTCGTATGGTAGTTAGCTAAGTAGCAGTTATCCCTTTCTACTCGCACAGGTAAATTAAAGTTACCCTTTCCACTCCTGTGGCAGAGAAAGTTTTAATCTAGACATTTTTTTTAAACGTAGTGGTCTAGATGCTGTTCCTAATTTGGTAATAACAATATAGTGTAATTAGAATCACAATGACTTAGCGTGGTATGCTCTTGAGTGACAGTGAGGTAGGAGCGGTAAAGATCTACGGATTGTTATTTAACTGTTATTTATATCTATACTTAACTTACCCATACAATAGTATGAAAGGGAATGTAGTAACCAGAGACAGACGGTACCAGTCCTGGACAGCATACGCCAGTAATGACAGTAGACACATACCACCAGCAAACAACATCCCAACCACGATACCTAAAAACATGTACATTAAAAATTCACAATATTTATTTGCTAAAATATGGTCTACATATAATTAGGAAAACAGTAACGAAACTAATTCTCATAGATGAGAGGAGAGACACGGAACAATTCCGGATTAATAATTTAACACCACTCCATCTCCATCCGTTGATGTCTTAAAACAAGACTAAGGAATTTAAACCTGAGGGTTAACGCCTTTCTAGTTAAAGGACGGCAGAGTAGAAGAATTTAACGGGGCTGGGTCGCATTTAGGAAATTGCGTCAAGGGTTTTCGTTGTCTAAGCCACAGAGCCTCAAGACGTCTTTAATCAGTGCGCCCTACCTATTAATACATACGGTGCCGAAACTTGGACATTAACAGTATGGGTAGTCCAGAAATTTAAAGTTGCTCAGTGAGCTACGGTGAGGGCTATAGTTGACCTTCTTCTGACATATCGAACCCGGTGCGGCAATCGGGTGAATGAGCTTAAGCGGCCTACAACTTTGACTTTGAACGCAAACGACATAGTTGAAATTTTGGCTAACACCACCAAATAAAGAAGTACCAGCAAACATTACCAGTTTGATTACGCTGACCCGGTGGCATCAGCTCCAATGCCAATATAAATGGCAGCTGATACAATGCTGGGAAGAATAGACCACAAGCTACTCGCAGGCCCACATACGTCCAGTAAGATGTAGCAAATGATGAAGCTATAGCCAAGGGAACTTCTAGGAAGACCATCAACAGAATTGTTGGACGTCGGCCATACCTAAAAGAAAAAACAGATTTAATAAAAGCTTTTAACCTAATTTATTATGTTCAGTTACAGATATTTGGGAGTACCTAAAACGGTGCACCTATGGTTAAGATTATCACTGAATTACACTTTTTGTGACCCTTTCAGTCTGGGCCTTTGGTGACCATCGTACGAGAAATGTATTTATGATGTTCATGCTAGTGGTAAATGTGACCTTAATATCTAAACCCTAAATTAAAACTGGTTATTGCTTTAAAATGTTACCAGAACATTACGTGATCACATAAGATCATAGTTTCATAATACAATGGAATCTTTGAAATGAAATGAAATTATCATTTATTCAAAATAGGCAAAAAAATGTGTTCATATTGAACTTCAAAATTAGACAGCATCCATATAAACCCAACCTTCACCGTTTCTTAGTATATAAACTGGAGAGAAGAAACGGTGCAACAAACTCCCCAGCAACCTCAACTTTATTTTTATACAACTTTGTGACGAACCGGTCAAGTACTTCGCCTGGTGGTAAGCGACATACCTGTCTGTTACAATTAGAATGCTACCCAGGAGTAGTTCTGGGAGGCATCGCACTGCGCTCGTCACTTCGAGACGTAAAGTAATTTCGTCTCTTATGTCCAGTAATTTCACTAGCTGCAGTGCCGTTCTAACCGGAGCACAGTCATGTCTAAAGTTTAAACACTACTGCTTAGCGGTGAATATCTGGCACTGTGGTCGTACCCACCTAGCCAGCTTCTTACAATAAGAGACCTACCACCAGTAGAGTAGTGTTTACCTGTCAGACATCCATCCAAAGAACACGTTGCCAAATATTGAGCCAACCCAAAAGAGGGTGTTACTCATCCGCGGTAGCCAGTCCTTGTCACATACCAGAGAGAACTGAAAGGAAACCAACAAAGAGAATTATCATTACAGTTCCTGGTCGTGTGATTCTCGGCAAAGAATAGAGCACTCTCTCCACCAATAGGTGTTGTAAAAGGCGCCTCCTCCTCTTCGTCTCGTATGCCAATAACAACTATACTGCAATTGCCTTACACTTGTGTTTCTCCTGTCATGGATATGCGTTTACATACACAAATTCCACACACAATACACCCAGACTCGGAACAACTACCTGCAATGGGTTTCAGGGTAATTGGTGCAACTGAATACAGCTGGTCTCATATAACACTCAAAAAATGTTTGGTCAAAACGCATTCAAGACTACGCGACTATCTATGAAATTTTGTTTTCTTGTTATATAAAAGTGAAAAAGTGGTGAGACTTTTCCTTTTTCAGGGAATTCCAAAGCATTATCACCGGCTCTTTTATTTTACTAAATGCAAGTAAAAGGCGAACTTACATCTGTAACAAGAGTATCCTCGTACTGTTTGTTACTGAACCTCCAGCCGTAGGTGCATGGTGATGTGGTATTTTTTCTTACAGATAGCACAGCATTTGTGACGTTTGATATCTGAAAGTATAAAACGAATATGTTCAGAAAGCTATAAGTGGCAATAGCATAATGATAAGTCGTCGGACTAACAACCCTTGACCCATCTTTGAGATCCCGGCTCAGTCCCAGCACAAGTCTATTTGGCACATCTGGAGGGCTTGATGGAGCAAAATAACCATATACATATTCCAAAAAAAATCCATAAATGAACTTATAAAAATAATTAAATTTTCTATTCGAGTACTCTCAATCTAGCTTTCAGTTTTATGCTGCTTTCCAGTTCTTTGATCTGGTAACATAGTTATTCAGCTGTAGAAATAATTTCCCAGCACTTGTAGATTTTTTGTTATAGCCTCTTAGGCTTCTTTTTCACCGCGATAGAAATATTAATGGACTTCCTCTGCCCCGAGGAAGAGAGAAGGGGTGTGTCAGATTCTTACTGGCTAATACCCTGATTGGTCATCTTTGAAACCGAAGCGGGCTTCAGGGTCTCGAGAACGAACGCACCGGAATCGCCCATGGATACCACACCTTTAGGCACATCTCGGAAACTTTAAAGTGGTCACACTAAGTAGAGGGTAGGCGACTGTAAAGAGGCCACCCCTCGAGGAAAATTACGAGGGAAGATTGTAAAGGATCCCCCTAAGCCTTGCTGTGCGCTGTGCTGCTTACACGGCGGCACGTAACCACGTGCGTGCCACCGTCTTCTCGGGGGTCAGATCAGATCAGACCCGTCAATAATTTTGGTGGACCTGGTTTGTGCTTAAGCTTGTGGTAAAATAAAAAAACTGAAATTATGCAGGCCTCGTTATTACTTACCAAGTCTTTTTGAGCTCCATCGCTGACTGGTAGCAACTCATATATCTTCATCGAATGAAAGGCATTGCCTTTTTTGACTGTTACCGATCTGAAAAGACATATAATAAATGAATAACAGTAAATGAATCACTAAAGGCGTAAAACCTAACCCGATACAGTATTGTGAAAACCCAAAATTTCAGCTTTATTTCATCATCATAATTATCAGCCGAATTACGCCCACTGCTGAACAAAAGCCTCCCCATAGATTGCCGGAACAATTGGTCACTACAGGAACAGCTTAACTTGAAGAACAAGAAAATTTACTAGTAATGTGATATCCTGGAGTATAGAACTCTAGTATCGTATCGTTTAGTATTTATAATAGAGAGGTATATAACTAATAACTCGCATAGAATCGAGTTGATACGTGTATAATCGGCGATTAGAATCGTTTGGGTTTTCTTTGATAATCAATTTGTTTGGATGGAATGTATGCAGTGGATTTATCTTGTGTGGTCCGTCTGTAGTCTGTATAATAGACACAATATGGCCAACAATCCACGTAGGTACCATGCTCGGTGACGGCAATATCCTCTATGACCAGCCACTGGACTTGAAATTCAGTAGTCATTCTGAACGAATTGAACACAAACCACTTTTTTTCTCATGTTCTTGAAGGAAACTCAGGGTTCAGGTCTTAAAACAAAGATCTCTTCAATTAATTTATCATCATCAACAATTCAGATGATGTAATAGATGGACCGACGACCTGAAGTAAGTAGCTGAATATAACGCGAAAATGTCACCTGCGGTCCAATGCTGAAAGGCGAACACCTCACACCAACAGTCCGTTTGGTGTCCGGATTAAGAATATAGCACCAGTCCATTTCCTCCCGTGGATGTCGTAAAAGGCGACTAAGGGAATCTGAACCAGAGGGATGGGCAGCAGCGTCCCTTCTGTGAAGCGGTGGACATACTGCGCTCACCAACCCGCCTGCCAAGCGTGGTGAGTATTGGTAAATACCCCCCAAAATGATGACACAGTTGTGGAATCTATGGGGGAGGCCTGTGTTCAGCAATGGACGTAAAGATGGCCGATATGATGATATGATGAACACCTCACCCCCAGCCAGAGGTAAGTAGTACCGTGGGTTTTAGCCGGTAAGAGTCCGATACCTCTTTGCCCTTTCCAAGGTTGAGGAATTACATGAGACTTTGTCCATAATAAAAAAAAGAAGTATCGAGCCATGTCATTCAATTGTGGTTCCCGGCAAAGACTCCCCTCTCACAATGGGTGTCATAAAAGGCATAAGAGTATATATATATATAGCAAGCGGATGGGTGGCAGTACAACAACATATATATATACATATATATATATATTGGTATATTGTTATTGTACAAATTTATTGTGGGAGACTGGTGCCTAAACTAGCTTAAAGACTGTATTCAGGTCACTTTATGAATCTTTACATATTAATAAAATATTTCTCCAAAATGAAAAAATTATATAAAATATGTGGGCAACGTCGTACGGTTCAATTGTTTTTCCTAAAAATTTAGTTTCAATTTTTCATATTTTAGTTGCACATTGACACTTGACGTTGACAATGATATATGACATTAAAAATAACATAATTATAATAAAACACTTTTAAACGGATTCTATCGCAGTCATCCTGCGACCACGAATGCTGCAAAGTATTCGAAACGTCAGGAAAATCAAAAATCAAAATATACGCGATAGAATCCGTTTAAAAGTGTTTTATTATAATGTGTAATAATCGCGAAAATCTAAGACATTACTATAATAACATAATTGATTATATGACAGAAATTGTTTCTGTTTTTTAATTTTTGAGAAGTGTTTTATGAATATTTACAGATTCATTATTCTAAACACCGTACGACGTTGCCTTATACTCGACATTGACGAAATTGTGGAAGATACTCTACAGAAGCCATAATATAAGAGAAGAAGAAGAATGGAATGGAAAAATGTTCCTGTATCCTCACTGGCACAACATGGAATCTCTCACAATATTCTGTACGATCAGTGACTCCAGCATGTTTGCGTTCCTACTAAATGCGCAAACTGAATTAGGAACTAAGATCCCTCCCGTTTATGTAACCCTTACTGCTCAGTGCATTTATTTAGCCATCGCATGATACCAATGAAAGCCATCAACTCGTCAGACTACCATTAGCGCGCATTAAATAAATATTAACAGCAAATAATATTAATACGATTCCTAATTTTCTGAATATTTTTTAAGTGATAAGTTATTATAATAAAACACTTTTAAACGGATTATAGATTTTTATTTCCTGACGATTCAAATACTTTGCACGCTGCGACCACGAACCCTGCGAAGTTCGTGCAAACTTTGCAGAGTTTGTGGTCGCAGGATGACTACACCATCACCCTCGTCCTGTGACTACGAACCCTGTAAAGTATTCGAAACGTCAAGAAAAACAAAAATCTATAATATATGTGGTGTAATCCGTTTAAAAGTGTTTTATTATCTTCTAATATATAAATATCTCGTATCACGGT
This sequence comes from Diloba caeruleocephala, assembly GCA_947459985.1. Classification (NCBI taxonomy): domain Eukaryota; kingdom Metazoa; phylum Arthropoda; class Insecta; order Lepidoptera; family Noctuidae; genus Diloba; species Diloba caeruleocephala. The sequence continues at coordinate 2,601,963 of OX381627.1, read as the reverse complement.
GTCTGTGGTCACACTCCTCCGAAACGGCTCGACCGATTTTAATTTATTTATTTATTTAAACTTCTATGTACATTTATGGTACACAAGGCGAACTTAATGCCATGAGGCATTCTCTACCAGTCAACCTTTGGGTTAAAGTAAGCACATCGAAAGAGGTACAGAAACAAAACATACTATAGATAATGTTAATTGATTTCATAATAAATCACAAATTATGTGAAACTGAGTCGATACATTATATTAACAATATAAAAATACATACTATACAATTATATCATATACAATAAATAAAATACATAAACATATATATATATCTGACATGAATATTAACACTAATGACGAAGAAAGTTCTGTATGATTAGGTTTGCAGCGATTTTAAATAGTGTTCACGCACTTTGCGTTTGAACGGGTATTTACACGGAGCTTTCTTAATATCCAGGGGAAGCTCGTTCCAGAGTTTTATTGTTGTGACAGCGAAGGAATTGGACATAAACCCTGAATGGTGGGAAAGTATGTTAAGGATTAAATTTTCAGAAGCACGAAGGTTATGACTGTGAGATCCACCCAAAAGTTGAAAAAATATTTTGAGATCATTAGGAGCACAAGGATCGCTTAAAATAGAAAAGAGCAAACAGAGTGATCTGACGGCTCTTCTCTGACGGACAGGTAGCCATTTAAGCTTAGATCGGTAAGAGGAAATGTGGTCGTACTTGCGTAATCCGAAGATGAAGCGAATGCCGTTGTTAAGAAGTCGATCTAATTTGTTAAGATGGTCTCTTGAGATAGATCCGAGTAACAAATATCTGCATAATCAAGTACAGGAAGCACAAGGTTTGCTGTTGGTGGTTTAATGTTTTTTTTGGTAGGTATCAGAATCGGTAGTAAAGTATATTTAACCTTCCTATCCCCGCCCCCATTTTTATCGCGTTTTTAGTATGAACAATATCCATGCACGCAGGCAAAAGCTAGTAATGTGTAATAATCGCAAAAACGTAAGAAATTACTAATAAGTCATTTTCAGTATATATGCAAGAAAACCGTACATATGAATATCAATCAAAGTACCGTGTGCTGCCGGCTAAGAATAGCACCACCCTATGTCCGGACATTCCGTGTGGTGTCCGGACATTCCGTGTGGTGTCCGGACTAAGAATGTAGCACCACTCCATCTCCTTCCGTGGATGTCGTAAAAGGCGACTAAGGGAATCTAATCCAGAGGGATGGGCAGCAGCGTCTCTTCTGAGAAACAGTAGCCATACTGCGCTCACCAACCCGCCTGCCAAGCGTGGTGAGTATTGGCAAATACCCCCCAAAATTATGACACAGTTGTGTAAATCTATGGGGGAGGCTTTTGTTCAGCAGTGGACGTATAAATGGCCGATATGATGATGTCTTCCTATGTCATCAAAGGTAACTATGGGATTAGCTGGAGGATGGGCAGCAGCGTCCTTTGAGTAAATTTACAACTCAACTGCGATCGCAATCGTTGGTTGCCAAGCGTGCCAATTATGGCATAACCGCCTAATAAGCACACAACACCCAGACCGGTCGTTGTGGCGATCTTTGAGGGGATGGGGATGTCGAGCGGTGGACGTTTTTCGGCGGATATATGCAAGTAGATCACAACCAATGAGAGCGACCGATTAAAATGTGACCCGAAAGACCTTATAGAAATTATGGCACAGAAAGAGCGAACCAATCTCAGTAAGTAGTTTATAAAATGTGGGCCATTTAGGTTTATAGAAACTTTATTCTCATAAGAACATACAGAGTTCACTTACATGAGATATAAATTATAAAAGTAATTTTAACTGTCTTGTGACGAAGCATGCATTCGTACTTTCACATAAAATTCGGCAAAATTCGACGGCACGGTTGGTGCAGTGGCTGATACAGTCGGCTGCTGCGCACCGGGTCGTGGGTTCGATTCCCGCACGGAACAAATATTTGTATGATCTGCAGGTATTTGTTCCGGGTTTGGGTGTATTGTATGTGAAATTCATGTCTGTAAACGCACTCACGACACAGGAGCAATCTTAGTGTGGGGCAACGTTTAAAAAAAAAACAAAAAAAAGAACATAAAAAAATAATAAAAAAATAAATAATAATAATTACACAATTAAAACAAACGACACAATATATATTCACAGAACTAGTTAGATGTCACCAAGATACCCTCACTGATTCACAGCTCTAAGAGTGTTATTTATGTATGCGGTAGTTTGTATGTGTACGTACATGTGTGCATAACAATGGCAAACTAGTGTAGTTCGTTTGCCGCGTATCGGTTGTATTTGGCATTTAGAACATAATAAGCTTGGTGAGTATGGAATGCTTACTACATTACGGCAAATAATTGGATTTTGTATAGTGTTTTTAGTAAAGTTGTATATTTATATCTATGTAATATCATAGTTTCATTTATACCCTTATCTACCACTTGCTTCTAACATATGTTTCTTTTACTGTACATTTTAATATGTTTATACTAAATCATGTAATAATGTATTTAACTGGGTTCGTATTTCATTAGTATTATCATTTCAGTGGCACATTCCAACTCTGATGAAGTGGTAAGCCTAAGCCAGAATGTTCGCATAGTACGACTCCTCGAGAGCTATATATTATACTTATATATTATGACTTATAATAATACTTATATATAGCACTCAATATACTTCTAAGGCGAACCCTCGATTTTGAGGATAATAATATTTTTTTTTACTTTGTCCTGGATAAGTTCGCACTAAACAGTCTGATCCTCCTCCTAATCCTAATCCTGATCCATGTGATGTCCAGATTAAGAATATAGCACCATTCCATCTCCTCCCGTGGGTGTCGTAAAAGGCGACTAAGGGGCTCTAAACCAAAGGGATGGGCAGCAGCGCCCCTTCTGTAGAACAGCATCATTCTGTGCTCACCAATGCGCCTGTCAAGCGTGGCGAGTACTGGCAAATCCCCCCCCAAAATAACAACACAATTGTAGAAATCTATGGAGAAGGCCTATGTTCCGCAGTGGATGTTTTTTGGCTGATATGATGATGAAAAAAATATTTTATGCGTCGCTAAACAATGATAATATAATTATTCATAAAAAATGTGTGCGTAAGTAAATCGATTTATAACTGCGCATTTAGGCTTAAATATGGTTACATATGTGTTCACAGATACACATATAGGTATACTCATGTATTCACTCATGCGTCCACGTGTAATTCGTAACCGTGTTTTAGTTTTTTCTACCATAGAAAGTATTGCCTTAACCACCAATAAGTTTCAATGAAAAAAGAATATATATTTTTTCCGTAAACAGCAATAGAAACGTCTAGGTTTTGCGATTATTATTCATTATAATAAAACACTTTTAAACGGGTTACATCGCGTATATTACAGATTTTTGTTTTACCTAACGTTTTAAACACTTTGCAGCGTTCACGGTCGCAGGATGACAAAGGTGACAGACATCGTAACAGATTAAAAAAGTTATTTTATATACCGTACAAACCTAATACAAACTTGTTCCGATGCACGCAGTAGATAAAACAATAGAAACATTAATTTACTTTTGTAGAGTTGAATGGGTTTAATGAGCTGGTTAGTAAAAAAAATTGTGTTAATGTCGTGGCTGTGTGGCCACATGACAGACATCGTAACAGATTAAAAAAGTTATTTTATCTACCGTATAAACCTAATACAAAATGGTTTCGATGCACGCAGTAGATAAAGCAATAGAAACATTAATTTACTTTTGTAGATCTGAGCGGGTTTAATGAGCTGGTTAGTAAACAATTTGTCTTAATATTGTAGCCACACAGACATGTAAAGACACACACACACTTATACACACATGCCCATTTTTTGCTTAAAATCCAATGAGTATTAATTCTTAAATTACAAGATGTCCGTTTGCCTAATTAAAGTACTCGTGTTAAGAGTTTTTTGTGAACATTGTGATCGATGGCTTTTAAAACGGCTCGTATTAATATCAACGAGCTATTGAAAATAGTTCTGTGTTAGTAGTATCCTCTGTAAATGTCAATACAGTACAGTTGATTTACATTTTTTTATTTTTTTATTGTTGCCCCACACTGGGGTTTCTCCGCTGTCGTGGGTTCGTTTACAAACACAAATTCCACACACACTACACCGAGACCCGGAACTACTACCTGCAGATCGTACAAATATTTGTTCCGTTTGGGAATCGAACCCACGAGTGGTGCGCAGCGCAGCCGTATCAGCCACTGCACCAACCGTCGATTTATTAACAAATGTATAATTATTGTAGGTTTTATGGTCTTAATTGGGACTTGGGCACATTATACTGATACCTACAAACGGATCGATTAGACTGGCCAGTATTGTCATATCAGCTAAAGGACGTCCACTGCCGAACAGAAGCCTCCCCCATAGATGTTCACAATTGTGTAGTAATTTGGGGGGAACTTGCTAGTACTCACCACGCTTGGCAGGCGGATTGATGAGTGCAGTATGACTACTGTTCCACAGAAAGGACGATGCTGCCCATCGCTCTGGTTTAGCGCCCCTTAGTCGGTTTATCCACGGGAGGAGATGGAGTGGTGCTATATTATTTAATCCAAACACCACACGCATAAGCCAGTGGCCAGTTTAACTACGAATAAAATGGGGTTGATTACATAACCATATATCATCATAGTTTAAATATAGGGTCTTACTTTAACAATCAAAAATTATATAAGGCTAGGCTTTATGAATGGTATAGAATTGATTTCAAGTATTCTTGATTCACACTGGTGGGCTACTAAACAACCACATTGTTGTTCGGCTGGACCATTTTCAAACACGTTTTAGTGTGATTATGTGTGCGTGTTCGGAGACAGTACCACACTATTTTTAGAAAGACATAATACTGATAGTTTCATACAGCTTTTACGCGGTGAATTGCGCTTGTTATGCAGACATGAATGATTTAAAAACCATTTTAAACGGATCAGATCAGGATTGGTCCTGCGATCACGAATGCTGCAAAGTATTCGAAACGTCAGGAAAAATATAAATCTATAATATACGCGATCTAATCCGTTTAAAAGTGTTTTATTATAATGTGTAATAATCGCGAAAACCTAAGACATTACTATGAATTATTGAAATAATTTTTTTGTTTGTATTAAATAAAGGTTGATTTAAGTTTTTGTTAAAACTCATCATAACAACCTATAGATTTACCACCTAAAACATTTTCTATTAATAAAGTAAGACCTTAAGGTAATAAAAATCCTTATTTTTCATATGTATCCAAATTTACATTACACAATTTTATTTTCGATACCCTATAAATATCGTCCTATATTATAATCCTCTGTGAAGGTTCACAGGCGATAAGTACGTAGTCGACATTGGAATTTCTACTTTCAAGTAAGCTTAAGTTTTCAAGTGTACATATGTTTTAGTTATAATGTGAGAACCAATGTGATTACATTTATTTACTAGCTGATTCTTAAGAACACTACATTTGTCACCTACAGGCTCGACTTTGGGCGATTATCATGTAGTTTCAAGATATTGTTAGGCTATTTACAACAATTATTTTATTCAAATAAAGAACAAAAACAAGATAGTACAGTTGAATGGTCGATTAGCCTGACAGCTGATGGCCAGGGTTGCCGAGGGAACCATGAAGGTTGTAACTGTTTTATTACACATAATTAACTGTGTCCAATACCTTTATGTATGGAAAACGCACAATAGACTTTATTGAGAGTATATTCATCATGTTAGCCAAAAGATGTTCTCTGTTGAACGAAGGCCTCACTCATAAACGACCGGTTACATGCCATGGTCGTCATTTAGGGGGACTTAGTCAGTACTCACTACGCTTGGCATGCGGGTAGGTTAGTAGGTAGGTGGTAGGTAGGCACGTTGCTACCGAATCCTCTGGTTTAGAGTCACTAAGTCAACTTTTACGACATCTACGGGAAGAGATGGAGTGGTGATATATTCTTGATTTGAACACCACACGGACAGAGTATACACTATAGAATGTATATTACCAATCGATAGTTGTGGCGTTTACACGCCTTTTTAAATTGCTATGGAAAACGATGACCAAAATAGACTTACGTAAGAATATAAGGAAATGCACTAAGAGCACATGAATTAAAGTTACCTTTCTTCAACATAATCGCTTAGCGCTTCACGTAACTCCTTCGGGTCTATATCGTACGCCAGACACGACTGATACGCCCCATGATCTTCTGGTACTGTTAATGAACGTAGTAGGTCATCTGGAAGACCTAAGTTGTCTAGCTCTGGGAGTGGAGCGCACCAATGTTCTGGAGTTGCGTTCGTAAACACCTGGAAGCAGAAGATTTTTCTTTACAAATCTTTTACAATATATAGTTAACAATTATTTGCTTTGTGCAGTATTTTAAAAACGATTTGTGCGGGAGTGAATGAAATCCTGGTACAGTATATTTTTAAGTATTTAATACTGTCAAAGTTATCATCATCAAATCAGCCAAAAGACGTCCACTTCCACACCTTCTCACCATTCAGGGTTTGTGTCGAATTCCTTCGCTGTCTCAACAATAAAAGTCTGGAACGAGCTTCCTCTGGATATAAGAAGCTCCGAGTAAATTCACGTTCAAACGCAGTGTGTGAACACTATTTAAAATCGCTGCAAACCTAATGATACAGAACTGTCTTCGTCATTAGTGTTGATATTCATATCAGATATTTATAAATATTTATGTATTTAATTTCATTGTATATAATATAACGTGTGGCTCAGAATACCACCACCGCATCTCCTCCCGTGGGTGTCGTAAAAGTCGACTATGGGACTAGCTGGAGGGTTGGCAGCGTCTTTCGAATACATTAACAACTCAACTGCGATCGCCAACCCGTATGCCAAGCGTGGCGATTATGGCAAAACCCCCATTGAGCCCACATCATATCAGTCGTTGTGGTGATCTTTGGGGGAGGCATGTGTCCGGCAGTGGACTTTATTCGGTCGAAATGATGATGATGATGATAATATAATTGTTTATTATGTATTTTTATATTATTAATATAATTTATCGAGTCGGTTTCACACAATTTGGGATTTATTATGAAATCAATTAACATTAAGTATGCTTTGTTTTGGTACCTCTTTTTATGTGCTTACTTTCATCATCATATCGGCCATTTATACGTCCACTGCTGAACAAAGGCCTCCCCCATAGATTTTCACAACTGTGTCATCATTTTGGGGGGTATTTGCCAATACTCACCACGCTTGGCAGGCGGGTTGGTGAGCGCAGTATGGCTACCGTTTCACGGAAGGGACGCTGCTGCCCATCCCTCTGGTATAGATTCCCTTAGTCGCCTTTTACGACATCCACGGGAGGAGATGGAGTGGTGCTATATTCTTAACCCGGACACCACACGGAAAACTTTAACCCACTTAACCCAAAGGTTGACTATTAGAGAATGGCATTAAATCCGCCTTGTGTACCATAAATGTCCATAGAAGTTTAAATAAATAAATAAATGTTTATCTAATTTACTAACACAACTTCAGAAACGAACATAAGGCTTGGCCAAATCACCTATCTCTTCTCCCTTGGTTCTATATAGAAGAAGTACCTGAACTCTGTCATATATTCATACCAATTTACATGGATATCGTTTATGACACAACATTATTCAATATTCCCTGCATTGCGTAAAACAATTTTTATAACAATAGTGAAATCCATGATCGTGTCTCGACAATGGAGCTACGATGAGTTTTACTCAGTACAATACAAAGGAATCGTGCGTGTAGCTTTTACGAATGAGGTAATCGCAAGTGGTCTAGAAATTCCTTTCGAACTAGTTTTTTTTTTTTTTTTTGGCAATTGTAATAACATTTTGCCAATGGCAAGTTAAGTTCGAACTAGTTTGTGAACAATTCTAAAGATGCACTCTATGAAGCTAAACGTTGGAGGTTTCAATATGACAGCTGTTCTTTAACAGCCAAAATATTTGATGTAGCACATCATCATTTCGAATGAAGCCCACTGCTGGACACAGGCCTCCCCCAGAGATCACCACAATGACCAATATGGGTGCGTTGTGGGCTCATTGGGGGGTTTTGCCATAATCGCCACGATTGGTCTGCCAATTGGTTGTCGATAGCAGTTGAGTTGTTAATGTACTCGAAGGACGCTGCTGCCCATCCTCCGGCTAATCCCTTAGTCGACTTTTACGACACCCACGGCAGGAGATGGAGTATTGGTATTCTGAGCCGGCACCACACGGCACATCATATTTTTACTGTGAGCTTCATAATATTTGTTCCTATATTTTTTTTTCATTTAATAATAGGGCAACGTATTGTTTAACACTCTAGGATTTCTCCTGTGTCGTGGGTGCGTTTACAGATATAAATTCCACACACTATACGCCCAGACCTGGAACAACTACCTGCAGATCATACAAACATTTGTTCCGTGCGGGAATCGAACCAGCGACCTTGAGCGCAGCAGCCGACTGTATTAGCCACTGCACCTACCGTGCCGTCAATCATTTATACATTCAGTGAAAAAAGTATCGGGAATGGATGATTTGTTTATGTTTCCATATTCAAATTTTTGTTTTTATTGTTGTTGTTAGATTGGCACAACTGTTTTCCATTTTGGGGCGGAGTTTGAGTTGCATCTGTTATTTATATTAAATACAGTGCTGTTTTTAGTTATATCACATCTAGTGTGTATAGCGAATTTCATTATGGATAAAAACACCGAACAAAGAGTTTGTCTTAAATTTTGCATCGCCAATGGAATTTCGTGTTTGGAGTCACTGAAAATGTTACAGAAGGCTTACGGTGAATCGACGTTATCAAAAACATGTACTTATAAGTGGTTCAAAAGCGGTCGAGATTTGATGGAAGATTTGCCTCGCTCTGGTAGGCCATCAACGTCTGCAACTGAAGTTAACATCGCAAAAGTGAAGGAAATAGTGACTGAAATACCTCATTCAACTTTGAGAGAGATAGCAGACGAACTTTCTGTATCTCACGAGTTGATCCGTACCATTTTAACTAATCATTTGGCTATGAAACATGTTACCGCTCGGCTAGTCCCAAAAGACCTGAATTTTCTTCAAAAACTCAATCGCATGAGAGTCGCTGAGGACATGCTAGAACGAGTCAATTCCGATCCAACATTCATGAAAAGCATTGTTACTGGTGACGAGACGTGGGTGTACGAGTTTGACATGAAAACTAGTCAACAAGCTTCGGAGTGGCGCCTTCCAACTGAACCGAAACCGAAAAAACCACGTCAAAGTCGATCAAAAGTCAAAGTCATGTTGACTGTTTTCTTTGACTATCGCGGTGTTGTGCACTCGGAATTCTTGCCAGAAAGTCAAACGGTAAATAAATAATATTATTTGAGCGTTATGCCGCATTTAAGAGAGCAAATTCGAAGAAAAGGCCAGATTAGTGGAAAGAAAATTCTTGGATTTTGCACCACGATAATGCCTTCACACACGGCCATAATTGTGAACGAATTTTTGACCAAACACTCAACAAATACCATCGAGCAACCACCATAGGCTCTCGACTGCTTTTGAACGCTTTGTACAACTCATAAGCACGAGTTTTTGATAAAGTCGATTGACTGTAAGCCTTCTGTAACATTTTCAGTGACTCCGAACACGAAATATATGGCTCCAGCCGACTTCTTCCTTTTTCCTAAACTCAAATTACCACTTCGTGGCACTCGTTTTCAATCGGTAGAAGACATAAAGGAGAATTCACGGCGAGACCTGAACTCAATTCCGGAAACAGCGTTTAAAAAATGTTTTGATGATTGGATTATACGTTGGCGTAAGTGTATCGTTTCTGAAGGAGCATACTTTGAAGGTGATAAAATTGGTTGAATAACAAACATTTTGTGTATTATTGATCTTTTCCCGTTACTTTCTTGACAGAGTAGTATGTATTGTTCTGTCTGCCCTGGCGAAGTTACTTGGCGTCGGCGCAATATGAAATATAGCAAAGGTTTCGGAAAAAGGGGTTTTTACAGTCGGCCGCCTGCCTGACACTAACCCTCTTTGTGTACGCTAGTGTGGTTTATCGGCCAACTGCGGGTAACCCAAAGTACGCACGGGGTTACAAACTCCACTGGCTGAAGGCCGCTTTTGGCTTTACCATAACCGACCGGTTAAGAAACCACATTTCCCAGAAATGAATGCGAGAAGCCCAAAAAATGTCGTCATATTTGCAACATTTGTGTATGTACTGTGAACAGTGAAAGTGATAATTCACACAAGGTAAACAAACATTTATGAACAGGAAAACGATGTGGATTATTTTTTTATGATGTCGTAACTTGTTAAAAGAAATAAATCTAAGAGTATGTAATCGTATTTGATCATTTGTAATGGTCGATAGTCATGGCGGCCATATTTATTTTTCGCGCCTTGCAAATTACTCGTGTCAATATTTGAATAACTTTATGAAATACCTAATTTTGATAACAACGATTTACCTGGCTGTCGTGCATACCGCCATCTATGCCGATCCGATCATGATCAGAATTTGATTATTACTTGCGTTAACAGTAAAGGAAAATATCAATGTTGACATTAATTATTTTGTATTTTTGATATTATAAATTACTTGTTATTATGTGCATGCCGTAAGGCAATACTGAATATGGGGATACCAATATACTGTGTATAATCTATAACACCAATGAATAATATAACCCAAATATCGGAAATTAAATAAATGAATTGAGTAAATTGAATTGAATTGAAAACATCGTGAGAAACAATGCACACCTTAGGGCTCCAAAATTATTTCTTAATGGTGTGTGTCCGCCTACTCGCAGTAGGCTAGTGTGCTGGGCTAAGGCCTTTTTTGTTGTGTGGAAATCCTCACGGACTTGGGAAAGGCGCAGGTTCTTTTATTTTTTTATTGGTGTCCAGTGGAAATTCTACATGGAACTTCCTTCGCCCCGGGGAAGGGCGAATGGGTATGCCGGACTCCTACCGGCTAAAGCCACTGGAGCGGTCATCTTCGGCACCGAAGGGGGGCTCCAGGCACTCGTAAGATCACACTAAAGCCGCCCATTGGTGCCACGCCTTTAGGCACATCTCAGAGGGGATGACTGTAAAGCGGTCACCCCCTCTAGCTGAGGGCAAGTGGCTGTAAAAAGGCTGCCCTCCAGGCACTTCTCGGGGAGGATTGTAAAGGATCCCCCCAAGTCTCACTGGCATGCCGGACTCCTACCGGCTAAATCCCCACGGTGTCCTTCCACTTACTTACACTTACTCGCTTTGTCAGCATTAGACAGCATTTTATGTCTGTAAACTCTACCAATGACACAGCAGTTGTACTAGTATGGTTCTACTTAATTAGTAACTTATTTATTAAAAAATGTGTCTAATTAAGTAGAATTTACATTCAATTTATACCATGCATTATGGTGAAGCGATCAATCCTAGCTCCATCTTGTCCCTTCACTTTTCCGATTATCAGGTCGTATTAATAATAGAGCTGATAATGGGAAAGGACCCTCTCCAGCCAAGAGCATCGTAAAAGTTGACTAAAAATTGATATCAAGAGGGTGGGCAGCAGCTTCCTCCTGTGTGCTGCGATTATCAATCCGCCTGCCAAGCGTAGTGATGATCCCAATATCCCATATGACCGCTCATATAGTAGGCATTATTTCCCATGTCCAGCAGTCGAGGTTTCTGGACTGATGTAATGATAAAGTGCAGAAAAGTTCAAGCATGAATCGTGCGACAATAATTTAATTTGCATCATTATCATTGACGGCACGGTTGGTGCAGTGGCTGATACAGTCGACTGCTGCGCCGGAGGTCGTTGGTTCGATTCCCGCACGGAACAAATATTTGTATGATCCGCAGGCAGTTGCTCCGGGTCTGGGTGTATTGTATGTGGAATTCATGTCTGTAAACGCACCCACGACACAGGACCTAAACAAAAAAACCAGAAAACCTAGTGTAGGGCAAATAAAAAAAAACATATCAGCCAAAGGGCGTTTACTACTAAACAAAGGCCTTCCCTACACATTCTGCCCCTATCCAACGCCTCCCAGCGACCTTCACCAGGTCGTCTGTCCACGTCGTTGGAGGTCGTCCCACACTGAGTTTTCCGGTGCGCGGTCTCCATTCGAGAACCTTTTTAACCCAACGGCCATCAGTTTTACGAGCAATGTGCCCCGCCCGTTTATTATTACATTAATTTGCATAAAAATAATTAAAATATTGTAAAGTTCGCGTAAATGTCAGAAGACATAATAAACAATTCAAATTTAATGTACCTATTCTAATACCTGGATAATCTTTATGGGTATTTTGATAATAAATAATATTAATGCTGGCGTTAATTCTGTGATTTGTTATATGACTTACAAATCATGAGATTAACCACGATTATTGATCGTATTGTTGATAATCTTTATCGCACGTTATTAGAAATTATATGTGTTTAATTTTTTTGTTTATATAATTGTTATGCTGTGTGGTCTACGAATTGCACCAACACATTAGCTGGGATTAGCCGAAGGATGGGCGGCAGCGTCCTTCGTGTACACTAACAACTCAACTGCTATCGCTACTGCAAAGCGTGGCGATTATGGCATAACCCTCCAATGAGCACACAAGACACTCAGATCGGTCACTGTGTAGATGATTGGTGAAGGCCTGTGTCCAACAGTGGACTCATCTTATCATCATATCATTATAATAAATTTATATGTCGTGATAGCACGAAGGTAAACGACTCGCATACTGGATTACTTACTCATGAATAATTGTAATATTATTTTGTTTTTTGTACCTCTTTCCACGCAATTATTTTTTAACCCAAAGGTTAACTGATGGAGAATACCACATGGTACTTAGTCCGCTTTGTGTACCATCAATGTGCATAAAGTAAATAAATAAATTTCAGCTTTAAAACCTGGCATACGCCAATATGACATTTTCCATGTCATAGGTTCTATTTGCGGTATCCAGTTTAAGAATATAACACCGATCCATCTCCTCCCATGGATGTCGTCAAAGCCGACTAAGGGACTCTAAGCCTGAGGGATGGGCAGCAGCGTGTGGAACAACAGCCATTCTGCGCTAATCAACCCACCTGCTAAGCGTGATGAATACTGGAAAATTCCGGCCTTGCGCATGAAACGGTTTTGGAGGGTTTAGAATTTACGGAGTGAACCGGATTCAGCCTGAGCGAACGCTGGACTGGCATGGGTTATGCTGGGTCGAATGCATGTGGTGTAAATTTTCACCTTATTTCTAACGGATAATTTACTACGAGCGTTCAGGATATAGTGCGACCGAGCACAAAGGCAGCGCGGGCACGCACCGTTTTTGTGTGGGGTATGAAGGACAGTTTTTTGTCTGGGGTGACTCCAAGATACTTGGCGTGCGGTTCCCAAGGAACCGATTGGCCTAGCATCGAGATCTCTCTGAAGAAGCGTGGGTGGTCGTTGCCTAATTTGCAAAAGAGGACGGCTTTACTTTTGATGGGGTTAACGTCGATCCGCCATTTTCTAAACCATTTCCCGTAGGCGTTGGCTGTGGCTTGAAGGATCTTAGTTCGTCTATCGGGAACGTAACCGGATTAGATAATGGCCGTGTCATCGGCGAAGAGTGCTAATTGCGTCGTATTAGCAGGTCGTTTAGGGATGTCACTGGTGTACAGTGTGAACAATAATGGGGCTAGCACGGTTCCTTGTGGGACTCCGGCTCTAATGGGGCGGGGGACGAGAGACCGCCCGTGATTCGATAACTGATACGATGATGATGAAAAGTAACTTAAATAAGTACAAACGCAAATCATCCCCAAAAATCTAGTTTAAAATAGCTGCAGAAATGGGAAAATGTTATGTTTATTTCAAATACTTTTTCTTGTAACTGTTCTAGAATTCAGATTAGAAATAGTTTTTTTTTTTTCATATCGCGAGTGACCAAGTCGCCTGAAGACAAACAATAAAATAAATGGATCAGGCAACCGTACTCCCAGTTTCAAAGCAGTCCCAGACGCCTGACTACGCCCCTACTGCACCACCATCGATTCTGGGATTCTTCCTTACCATCGGTATAGTTTATAGACAAATCTTACATACACATAGCCAGACCCGGGATAACAACCTGAAGATATTAAGCGATTAGCGAGAAGAACTATTGATATAGATACAGGACGATATATGATGAAGAGTTATGTGAGATGTCTCAAAAGAGGATGTTCTTTTGAGACTTATCTCATTTATCGATCAATTTGTGAGACATTTTTGAATAACTTATGGTATACATACAGATATACGAGTACATAACAGAGATCTACTCAATGTGGGCCTAAATGATAAGAAGAATGATCATAAGAAAGCTCAAGATCACTCATCGAGTTATGGAGAGAGCTATGCTTGGTATTTGTCGAGATCGAATCAGAAATGAAGAGATCCGTAGAAGAACTAAAGTTGCCGACATAGTCAGTTCAGTTCAGGCAATGGCACATTGCTCGTAGAACTGATGGCCGTTGGGGAAAATAGGTTCTCGAGTGGAGACCGCGCACCGGAAAATGCAGCGTGAGACGACCTCCAACGAGGTGGACAGACGACCTGGTGAAGGTCGCTGGGAGTCGTTGAATGATGAGCCATGTTGTGGAAATCTAAGGGAGAGGCCTTTGTTTAGCAGTGGATATCCTGGTGATATGATTATGATGATGATGATACATACAGAATATAATACTGTACGACTTGATAAATTTCAACGGACTACCCACTTCTGAAACGATTAGTGACATATTTAAGGGCCTAAGCGACTCCAATACAAAATCTTGTCATTTGCTTTACCTGTATGTAAGGCATTTACATAACGCCACTGATAAAGAAATATACAATTGAATGGGACCTATCATAAACGATAAAATACCACACATTATAAAGAACATTCAATACGTTAATTAAAATGATGCCGATTGCATTACTATCTATAAAACGCTACTATTCAATAAAAGACTTCCTAAATGATAATAAATTATGATGATTTCCGATAATCGAGAATTTTGACAATAGATATACATGGGTTTCGCCGTGTGGTGCCGGCTCAGAATGCCACCACCCCATCTCCTCCCGTGGGTGTCGTAAAAGTCGACTAAGGGATTGGCCGGAGGATGGGCAGCAGCGTCCTTCGAGTACATTAACAACTCAACTGCGATCGCCAACCCGCCTGCTAAGCGTGGCGATTATGGCAAAACCCCCCAATGAGCCCACATCACATCCATATCGGTCGTTGTGGTGATCTTTGGGGGAGGCCTGTGTCCAGCAGTGGACTTCATTCGGCCGTTAGATTAGATACATGGGTTACAGCTGAAAACCAGCGTTAGGTAAGCTGAGCTGTAAGCCCTTTGGCACTATAAATTTTACTATAACACGATTTGTACATAGCTGATGTATTTAGTTTATAGTTGTTATGTTTAGTAGTTGTAAGTTTTTTATTGTATATACTGTTTGTGCTAATAAAATCATTCTTTCTTCTTCTTCTTACATATCATTATTTAAGATATGACAGTGTTACTTTGTATAAGTAATTTAATTTAGTATGAAAATTGCCATTAAATAATTGAAAAGTTTGCATACCGTGAGGTAGAATGTACTGGGATTTGTTATTGTTTCCATCTTATATATGTACACAGCGCTACCGTAACCAGTATAAGCTGAACTCGCATTGTATATGCTTTCGGTATGATGAGAGATCGGGGTAAACTGGTTTATGTAGCTTTATGTGGAGCCGTATGTACCTGCATGATTTCATATTATACCGTAATTAATATAAACACTAATAATTGATCAATCAAATAATTAACTACATAATTATCTATTAACATAGTATGGCCAAGAGAGGGGGGGGTGGGGACCACAAGATAAAGATGATTTGATTTGACGATTTGAATTTTGGGATTATGATAATTTTAATATTTACGACATGACACAATATTGCCACAGATTGCTTTGTATAATTCATTTTAGTAAAATTGCCTGTTAACTAACTTCATAGTTTGCATGCCGTATTGGTAGAATGTCCAGTACATTCTGGTTATGTTTCCATCTTATTTATATAAATATACAATATATTCTGATGATGATTTGACTAGATACTTATGTCGCAAAACACGAACAACTTATGGAGCAACATTTAAAAAAAATAACAGTCAAACAGAAATTGGCGAATAACACATAATATATAAAAGATCACTCCAAACTCAATATCACCGGTTTTAGTTGAGTTCATACTATATCAAAAAAGTCCCATCTGCATTGATATATACTATAACTCGATGCCGATCTATGAATGTTGAACATGTATAATGATCTCGTTTGTCAAAACCTTATCTTTGACACACTACGATAATGATTTATGTCTTGTTTACGTTCAGAATGTGTCAATTGTAGTTGTCTGAGGAGGAGCTAGCTATCTTATCACGAAGCTTATGTAGTAATTACCGTGATTATGTTAGGGAATGGAATTAAAGGTATTTATAAGTCATCGACTTCTTTGACTGGTCGCTACTTAGATTTTAAGTCTTGGGTTCGGCGTAAGGGTTGGCTCTAGAATTACAGAGGATCTCTAATGAAGTTTTCTTATCTATACAAATAAATAAAATTGAAGTTTTAATATCAAAATAACATCTTTTTACTAAATGCATATGAAAGTATAGACGGTACCTTCTTCTTCTCTTAGATTATGGCTTCTGTAGAATATCTTCCACAATTTCGTCAATGTCAAGTATAAGGCAACGTCGTACGGTGTTTAGATTAATAAATCTCTACTTAATCAGAAAATAATTCACAAAAATGAAAAAATTCTAAAAAATATGTCGGCAACGTCGTACGGTAGACGGTACCTATAACAAAAAACAATTTTTAAATTTTTTGTCTGTCGGTCGGTCTGTCTGTCTGTCTGTCTGTCTGTCTGTTCCGGGTAATCTCCGAAACGGCTGGACCGATTTTGACGGGACTTTCACTGGCAGATAGCTGACGTTATAAGGAATAACTTAGGCTACTTTGATTTTAGAAAAATAATTAGGGTTCCGCGCGAAAACAATAAAACCCTTGAAATCCAACATATATATTCTATGTCAAGGGTCTATGTCGAAGTATTCTAAATTTCTTTTAAATTAAACGTGGGTGAAACCGCGGGTCCCAGCTAGTGTTATATAAGAAAGGATTTTTGTAAATTTGAGTTCTAAAATTTGAAGGAGATAAAGAACATATTCCGTGTTGCAACTGGATTTAAAATATAGCACCACTCCATCGCTTGCCGTGGATATCGTAAAAGACGACTAAGGCACTCTTAACCAGAAGGATAACTAGTAGCGTCCCTTCTGAGGGACAGTAGCTGTCGTGCAGTCACCAACCCACCTGCCGAAAATGACGACACAATTCTGACAATCTATGAGGATGCCTTTGTTCAGCAGTGGATATTCTTTGGCTGTTCTGATGATGATTACAAGGTGATTCTACCACTAAAGTAACGTGGAACAAGTCGCGTGCAAATGTTAGTCGTAATCTGGATAATAAAAATTGTATCAATTTTCATCAACAGGAATTGTCTAACTTAAACGCACGAATTCTGCAACGAGTTCTTTAAACCATTTCTCTTCTAATTTCTATAATGTTCTCGGAGCTTCGTTATCTTCCCGTCACAAACTGTCTACATGAGTCATACCCATCCTATCAACGTCTTATCTGAATGTTTTGCAATTGCTAGGATTTCGTAAATAAATATCATCACCTTGAAATCAGGATGGCTATCAATCGAAACAACTTTAAAACTAAATTACGAAAATACCTTTTCAAAAAGACGTCAGCAGATTCATCTCAACTCAGATTTTGTTTTTTTTTTTTTTTTTTCTCAATTGTGTATATTTATTATGTACGAGTAATATGTATGTGGAGAAGAATGCTTGGGGTATCGTGGACTGAATTCCGTACCAATATCTCCATACTCAAAGAACTCGGCATCAATCAGCGTCTGTCATCCATAGTCCAAACTCGCATCCTGAAATTCTTTGGGCATGTTTCAAGACGTGAGCATGGCTCGATAGAACGTCTTATCGTGCAAGGTAAAGTGGAGGGCACCAGACCGCGCGGAAGGTCACCCATGCGATGGACCGACCAGATAAAATCTTGCTTGGGCGGACCCTTGAATGAGTGTAACAGAATATGCTCTAACAGAGAGAGATGGCGATGTACCGTGAGGCGAGCTGCATCTGCCTCTAACAGTACTACATGATGACCACGACCGCTCTGTCAAGAGCGAAACGACAAAGAAGAGAATATATGCATGTGTTTATTTTGTATATATAAATATATTACATTATAGACGGATATATATAGACGGAATTACATTATAAGCGAGTAAGTGCTGGTATAGTGTGGTGTGTGCCATGTGTGTTGTTACTGCGACTTGCGTGTCACACATCATATTGTATTGTGAATGATCCCATGAGGCTGGCATAGTCACCTAGAGTGTACCGAAGCCTAAAAAATTAGATAAAAAAAAAAAAAAAAATTATACATGTAATGTTTCTGTACGTCTATGTATTTGTAGAATATGTCTTCGCATCTATACCTTTGTTTCATATTTTGTTGGTGCATCTACCTTATTGTTCTTTGCATCACCCAAAGGTCGTCTGGCAGAAAATGCCTACGGCATTAAGACCGCCTTTGTACACTAGTGTACATTAAGTATAAATAAATAACTGCCGGCTCAGAATACCACCACCCCATTTCCTCCCGTGGGTGTCGTAAAAGTCGACTAAGGGATTAGCCGGAGGATGGCCAGCAGCGTCCTTCGAGTACATTAACAGCTCAACTGCGATCGCCAACCCGTCTGCCAAGCGTGGCGATTATGGCAAAACCCCCCAATGAGCCCACAACACACCCATATCGGTCGTTGTGGTGATCTTTGGGGGAGGCCTGTGTCCAGCAGTGGACTTCATTCGGCCGAAATGATGATGATGATGATGAAATAAATACCGTGTTATCATAAAGCCAACCTGTTTGTCAGCATTCACCACGTTTGGCAGGCAGGTTGGTCCTGGAGCCTGCGCTCATATTCATTCTAGAATGGCTACTGTTTGAGAGAAGGGACGCTGCTACACATCCTTCTTCTTCATCTTCTTAGCCGCCTTTTACGACATCCACGGGAAAAGATGGAGTGGTGGTATGTATCTTCTTAATCCGGACACCACACAGGTGTACGTAGGGATGCCAAGTACGAAGGAAGTTCATGAAGAATTTCTCCACTGGGCACCAATAAAAAATAAAAATAAAAGGTATGCCAAGTACACTTAAAAAAATTGCTATGCTGATTAGGATGTATAAACGGTAGTCGACGCTGCGCTTCTTTCTGACCCACTTGAATATGCTATGATAAACGTCTGAATGTACTAATCTAATCTTATCAAAGTTGTATTTTCAATGATTGTAACACTTACAGTGAGAGATAGGTACTTAAACCATCAGTTGTGTGATTATTGGACTTAGCATGGAGTGTTTTAAACTACTGACTACCAACTCTTATCAGTTAGAATTTTTATATTATTATGTTTCTCTATTACACGGGTTTATATCCCCTGTAAGGGGGAACCCGATCTTTTGATAGGCTTACGCGGGGATATGGGTCCAACACGCAGTGGCCCTTTAGAGAATTTTAATCTAAAATGTAATGGGACACTAACCGGGGACTCTCCATGGCTGCACTATAAAATGCAGTCTCGGATTGTCCCCAGAGGTGTAAAACCATTGTATAAGATAGAAACTACAATTATAAGGTCTATTGTAATGCTGGGTGCTAAATGGATTATATACCTACTTCTAAAAACGGAAACAACAGCGTCTGCCTTTCAAGCTTTAAAGTGAAATTCTGTGGCAGACGGTGACTCGCCACTCACAAGATGGGCCCCTAAATGGCCACCATTACAGGCGACAAGGAGCAACACCGGTGTGAGCAGCTAGGGGCTAGGGGTGTAGAGAGGTGCGGCGACGGTATCACCATCGCGCGTCTCGAAGACTCGGAGCGGGTTTCCCCGTTATTACGCCATTAGACACTTCCACCCCCGAGCTCTGGCGGCCCCACTCTGATCGGCCAACTAAGGCAAGCCAGAGTTGAAAATCCTACGGGTACTCATGGGGTACCACTCCAACCAACCAATAAAGGCAAGCCGGAGACGAGGCCCTGACCGAGTCTCTGGAGCATTCGGGTACGTAGTGTCGCCACTCACATTCAGCTCGCCACAAACTGCCCTGCGTTCTGTAAGCTACTTAATATACTTTTTTTCTTATGATATACTTTTTTTTATCATAAGGTAGGAAGAAATCAAGCAGCTACTTTAATCTGCCCTCCAGGATTACCTTATCCCATGGTGAGATAACGACTGCCCAGAGAGGAATATTATTATATGTATATTATTTATCGATCTGTACACCACGGACTACCCCATAACTTACTTTCACTAAACTTCTTGTCCATCCTTAGGTTGTCTAGAAAAGGGAAATGCCTATTAAATGCCCGAAACGAACATAAACTACCCTAGTACCTTTATCCTTAGTCCTAAATTCTACTTAGAATAAAATATGAATAATTAAATTACCCTGATGTCTGTATAACTGAGGTATCACTATTACATTAGTAACAATAATGCTGAAACTGCGATTTGACAAGAAGTCTCGTATGACTAGAACGAGACGGTCGGGCACTCCGAGTTGATACATTTATAAAATAAGCCGTTGTGCCAGACTTTGTCAAATGCTTTCGCAACATCGAAAAAGAGGACTCCCGTCATCATGCCGCGTGGGAATCCGAACGTGATGTGTTCAACTAGTCAGTGGACTTGTATTCGGTTCTAAAACCAAACTGTTCGTCGGGAATGAGTTTTTTGGGTTTGATATGGATTTAGAATCCTTTACTCGAAAATTAATAATTTGCTCATAAATCTTCGCAAGATAATTAAGAAGGCTTATGAGAGGGCTCGCACTTGGGCTTACCGGGTTTATGGATACGGAAAACTGTGGCCTGTTTCCACATATATTGGAAGAAGTTGTTATGTTGTATGTGAAAGAGGTTGTTGTTTATAGTATAATGTCGATATTTATGGAAGATATACTAGAAGATTTAACTATGAAAGTAAAATAAAAAATGTATACCATACTGTTGAACTAACGTTCTTGCAGCCAGTATTTCTGCAGAAAAAAGCATAGAAAAGAATATAATAGAGTCGTATGTTCAGTAGATCCTTTTACACGTCATGTAGAAAAAAGCTATTGGGTGCTTTCCACAATATTGTTGTGCTTGTGGGGAACTGTGTCATTTCCTAAAACATTGGCACACTCGTAAAAATTGCACTTATGTGTTTTTTTTGTTGAGACATTGATTTTTTATTTGGATTATAATCAAAGCATTCTTCGATGTCTCCGTAAACGTTTCATAAAATACACATGACACATCATGACAGTGTATTTTTTTAATATTATTGATATTTATGTTTAAGCAAATCAAAGTTCATGAATATTTTTCGCGTACTTTGACGCCCTCAAAAAGTATTCGGTGTGCATATTATAATTGGAGAGTTAGTTTAGTCGTATAATGTGTTAAACACAGGAGCACTTTTAAATGAATTTGAACATTTATAGCAGATCTTCCACAATTTATTTTAAGTGGAAAAAACGTAACCATCTTTTGGTAACTTTGGCTAGAAATGGCTTTAGCTTTTGGATGGAAACAGCTTTTCCACACCAATGTTGTGAATTATACAAGTTAAGATGTTATGAAATATTAAGTACATAATGAAGAAATGGTACTATAAATAAAATTAACTCGTGAATCAATTAAACGGACTATTTTAATAACACAAGAATGTATAACAAAGTGTCTAAATTCAGAAGGTTTATTCAAAGAAATGCTGACTGTATCGATACAAATGTTATCAGCATATTATCGAATAAAAGATGGAAAAATACAATTGTGCAATGATTTCTGTGCATTTTTCGATGTCTCATCATTGGAAGATTTTTCAATGATTGAGCAGTTTCTTGTAGTTTTACAGATTTGTAAGATAGTTGATTTGTTGCTAGATTAAACAAATTATGATCACTACATAACAAAAAATACAACCTAATTAGGTTGTAAAAAGCTCCGTCCATAAGGGCGTCTTTTATTTTACAGCAACTCTACATCATTCTTCATCTTTGCCTTTTGCCTGGTAGTAGCGGTCTGTCATGCTCACTAAAATGTCTTGCTGGCGGTGGCGTTGTGTATCGGATCGTTCGGTTCCCTACAATATGGTTGAGCTAAGCGATGCTGATGCATGCGTCATGCTCGTGAACGGGTGCCGTCTGTTGGGACTGGTCAGCCATTAACTGCCATGGCAAATAATAATTATATTACATTAGTATGTTTTTTTTTATACATTTGCCTACATCATGCTCGTTATATGTTTTACCATAATTTGTATCAATCAACATTGTAATCTCAATTATTTTAAAAGAGTATCTATGGAGTTTTTTGCCGGCTCTTCTCCATAGATCAACTATTTGGAACCGTGCAACTTAGATTCTGACGTTTCATAAGCGCCAATATTTGGTTTATTTGAAATAAAAATATTTGACTTTGACTTGGAATTTGATTTGGAAGATTTTTTATAGCCTGCGGCATCGTTTTTTTATTTATTGGCTGCAAATATTTAGGACGAAGTTCTCCGAACTCATGTAACTCAATATTTAGGTTAAACTTTGAACCTAGATTTAGGTGGTACAAAGTTGCTCTCGTAACTCCAAATAACTGTTGCCCATTCAAACTTTTTACAATAGTACCAAGTCATAAAAAATCAAGGTGTTACTGAAAATGTTACAAAAGGTATCAAAATTAAACAACAATTTATCAAAAAAAAAATCAGGAAGCTCATGTATTTAAATAAAAAAAGTGAGTGCATGCCACACCCATATCGGTTATTGTGGTGCTCTTTGGGGAGGCCTGTGTCCAGCAGTGGACTTTACTCGGCCGAAATGATGATGATATAGCTTCAGTGGGATGGGCCCACACATAATTTAACTGTCGAAAAGGCTTAGCTCTGCAGCATACGTGGTTATGAAAATTTATAATTTAACAAATATAGAAACAGCCCATTTAGTATACTTTAGTTCATTTCATAGTATAATGTCGTAGAGTATTCTATTGTACGGAATGTCAGCAGACATTTAGAATATTTATGTGTTGCAAAAACGAGCTTTTCGGTCAATTTATAAGTTAAACCTAACTAGTAATTCACTCATAGTCAAAATTTAAATAAATCAATATAATGCTTGTTCTATATCAGTATATTTGTGAAAATCTTTTGTAGGACATACAAATATTAACCTCTTCACAACAAATCTGTGATATCCACAGCATTAATACCAGGAACAAACACAAACTGGTTGTTCGTGCCACTAGGCTTTAGAAGATAAGCAAATCATTTTGATGTCAGTGTAGACGTTTTTACAATTAAATATCAAGTCATATTGAAAAATTATTTGTCGTAATAAATTTAAATCCATTATGAACCAGAAGCTGTGTAGATAGAGATTTAATAAAACAACAGACTATATGATCGACAAAAATGTTTGGGATTGAACTGCTCATGTCATCATTTCTTAAAGTGGATTATAGTAATTTGTATTATGATATTGATTATTATTTCTTTCATCATCATCATTTCGACCGAATGAAGTCCACTGCTGGATACAGGCCTCCCCCAAAGATAATCTCAACGACCGACATGGGTTTGTTGTGTGTTCATTGGGGGGTCTTGCCATAATCGCCACGCTTGGCAGACGGGTTGGCGATCGCAGTTGAGTTGTTAATGTACTCGAAGCACGCTGCTGCCCGTCCTCCGGTTAATCCCTTAGTCGACTTTTACGACACCCACTGGATGAAATGAGGTGGTGGCATTCTGAGCCAGCACCACACGGCAGTTATTTCTTTAATTGGGTTTTAATATATAAGATTCATTTATTTAGATTTGACACTGTGAATGCGCGTACCATGTGGGCTCTAAATTCATTTTGTTTAATTGACGTGATAGTTGTCTGGCAGTTTACATATGTCATGCTCACTTAGGTGTCCTGCTGGCAATGGCATCGTGTATCGAGTCACTGTGTTGGTCAAGCTGAGCGACGCTGATGCATGCGTCATGTTCGAGAACGAGCACCGACATTTGGGATTGGTCGGCTTATTTCTGCTGATAATTTTATCAATAGCTTTAACAAATATCACAACCAGGCTTCGGAAGAGAAGTTTGAATTGTTTTCGTTTACATTTTCCTCACATAACCTTCATTCCGAGAACAATTTAGTCATAAATATTGTAACATATTATTTATTTACATTTATTCATTATTTAGTCACACTTCATTCTTGTTGTACACTTAATTCGATCACACATAACGCATTACCTACTCTCTCGCTGAAAGGTTTGCTATAAGAGAATAAATAGAATATATATAAACTTGCAATTGAAAAAGTTCAGCACAAATTTGCTCGATATCTATACAAGCGTGAGTATAAATACTACTTTTTTTTATATCCTTCTATGTTTGTATCTGGGATGGTCGGCTTCGACACACTTGAACTCAGGCGAAAGTTAATGCACTATATTTCGATGATAAATAATAAAGTAGATAATCCATCGGTACGGGAGTGTGTTAATTTATATGTACCACATAATTATTTACGCGGATGTGGACGTCGACATCGCCGATTCCTAACTTGTCCCCCAACATGGCGCCTTCCACATGCAGCTAATAACCCTACTGCAGCATAGATATATAGATATATACATAGATAGATAGATGCAGACATATTTTTGGACAAGTTATTTGTATTGATGAAATATGTAATGATTCATTTAAATACAATTTAATATTCAGCCATAACTTCTTGCCGTGTTATTGTTTTGTTTTTATATCATTTATTTTATTGTTATAACTTACTTTATTATCACAATTTGTAATGTCTTAAATTTTATTTTTATTCTTTAGGTTATTGATTTGATTTGTTTTTTAAAAGAAGTAGCATAACATATAAGCGTTTTGGTCCACACTGTAAGCTTGTATTGTTTGAAATAAATAAATAAAGAGAACTCAATATTAAGTGAAGGTCGCCTATGTACATCAACTTTTCTTTTGTATTGTTACAATCTGTTAATATTGTGTGCAATAAAGAATTAAGAACACACTTAATATAATTAAAAACGAGTAACTATGGAGTTTCTTGCCCGTTCTTCTTCATAGGAAACAAAGTCTGTCTATTCATAAGTGTCTGTAAATGGTTTTAAGTGAATAAAACATAATTTATTTAATCTCTATCTTATATTATCTTACTGTCCATGGAGGGGTCTCAATAACAGCGTCTTAAATTTCAGAAGGCAATATGGTTACCATATTATTGACAACTTGATATTACTGGTCGTTAACATTGCGCATTTAATCCTAGAGTATACGTACGTATGTACATCAACTTTTCTTTTGTATTGTTACAATCTGTAAATATTGTGTGCAATAAAGAATTAAGAACATACTTATTATAATTAAAAACGAGTAACAATGGAGTTTCTTGCCCGTTCTTCTTCATAGGAAATCTAAATTTTCGTACGCGGCAACTAAAGTCTGTCTAAGTGTCTGTGAATGGCTTTAAGTGAATAAAACTTATTTTATTTAATCTCTGTCTTATCTTACTGTCCATGGAGGGGTCTCAATAACAGGTCTTAAATTTCAGAAGGCAATATGGCTTCCATATTATTGACAACTTGATATTACTGGTCGTTAACATTGCGAATTTAATCCTCGGGTATACAAAAGTGTTTCACGTTACAGCCGCATGTAGCCCATAGTTATTTACGGGGAGTAATTACAAACCGGGATGCCGGAGTCCGCGTGGTGTCCGGATTAAGAATATAGCACCACTCCATCTCATCCCGTGGATTTCGTAAAAGGCGACTAAGGGAATCTAAACCAGAGGGATGGGCAGCAGCGTCCCTTCTGTGAAACGGTGGCCATACTGCTCTCACCAACCCGCCTGCCAAGCGTGGCGAGTATTGGGAAATTCCCCCCAAAATGATGATACAGTTGTGGAAATGTATGGGGGAGGCCTTTGTTCAGCACTGGACGTATAAATGGCCGATACGATGATGATGAACTCATATAATAGCCTGTGGCTTTGGAGCCGCGACGAATCGATCAATGTGTACGAGAATATTTTAGACAACGATTTATCCGTCTCAAAGGACCAAAACTGAATTTATCCAAATTGCTTCTTACCTGAGAAAACACCAGAAATGAAGTAGGTATGGCTGCTAATCCACATAATAAGTAGAACAACACTACATGCCAGTGACCAGTCCTTGTGGCTAGGGCTGCGGCCTCGTCCAACTCTCTGGTCCACGTCATAGTCACCTCACTATCACTTTTACGAGTTTAGACCTTATTCTGAGTTGCTTCAAGCTCAAACAAGACATTTTGTGAACGACGTTATTATTTTCTTAATCGGATTAATTAAACTTGTTTATATTATTTATTTAAATTTTATATTTATTTCAATAGCACAGACACGGTTATAAATTGAATGGATTATTATCGTAATATTATTCATGTGGTTTGTTAGGAAAACAGTTATTATTATCCTTAAACTTGAACTATGAACATATCAAAGAAACATTGTTAGTATCTTTAAATTATTGCTTACGACCGCTTATAATGTTTCAAAATTTACGACATAATCCAATTTCTAAAACTCTATCAAAACATTATTACGATCTCTTCAACATTAAACTTTATAAATGAATCAATACACGTCTGTATTTCAAACTCTTGTAATCGAACTAAATGTACGCGGTGCAAACATACTTACTAAAGAAGGTAACCCGACCATGTCTGATTATCCCTTGTTTCTAGATATGACGTTAGCAATTGAAAATAGTTTAAACTTACCAGTATAATATGAGTGAAGTAGACATATGTACTACGAGTACTATAGTTTGTTTTCTCATTTTAAACTCGCTTTTTATTACGATGAATAAAAAAGGTACACGCATTTGACATAGTTTTATGTATATGCTAGTCTGGTGTAGCCGAAAAAATTAATCACATAATAACTTATGACATGTTAACAATGTAAATATTCTTCTCACGTTTATCCGAATGAATGATTTCCATTCTTTCACATATTGAGATACGGCAGGTGCTCCAACGACCTGAAGAAAGTAGCTGGAGAAGGTCCGACGTGATGCAGCCTTCTTTATCATTTTCATTAATTAGTGCCTTCTCCGCCGTGTGGTGCCGGCTCAGAATACCACCACCCCATCTCCTCCCGTGGGTGCCGTAAAAGTCGACTCAGGGATTAGTCGGAGGATGGGCAGCAGCGCCCTTCGAGTACATTAACAACTCAACTGCGATCGCCAACCCGTCTGCCAAGCGTGGCGATTATGGCAAAACCCCCAATGAGCCCACAACACACCTATATCGGTCGTTGTGGTAATTGGAGGAGGCCTGTATCCAGCAGTGGACATCATTCGGCCGAAATGATGAGGTGCTCCAACGACCTCTAGATGGAGGTCTTTCGAGTCGCCGGTAGGAGTCCGGCATGCCCCTTTTTGCTTTTTTCCGGGGCGAAGGAAGTACATGAGAAAAAAAAAGTGCTCCGAAGACCTGAAGAAGGTAGCTGGAGAAGGTCCGACGTGATGCAGACGCCTTTGTCATTTTCATTAATGCCTGTTCTTGATGGTTAATAATTGAGCGTTACTACTGATGACCCAAAAATGTTATTGCGTCGACATTAAATACTATTTGGTTGGTAAGAAACTTTATGATTGTGACACAGCAAATCTGTCGTCCTAATAATAATCAGTGTACTTGCGTCTTGGCACATTCCGCGAAACTCGCGCCTAAAGTTTTTATTGTATTTTAGACCGCTCTGACAGAGCCATCATGTGTATAACGAATGTTTTTATTTCGTTTGGCAAGTACGAGTATGTTCATGATCTTTGTGTGTAAGATGTTTTATGTCATACTAGCTGAGACCCGCGGTTTCACCCGCTGTTTAATATTAAAGAAATCGGATATTTGATTATTTAAGCATATAGGTAGGCATATTGGATTTTATTCTTTTTATTTTTCTTATATAAAAATAGCCAAAGTTACTCCTTATAACACCAGGTATCTGCCAGCGAGAGTCCCATCAAAATTGGGCCAGCCGTTTCGGAGATTACCCGGCACAAACAGTCAGACAGACAGACCGACAGACAGACAAAAATAAAATTTGTTTCATGTACCGTATATACTTTCATATGCATTAAGTAAAAACCTGTTATTTAGACATTACAAACAGACACTTCAATTTCATTTATTTGTATAGATTCTGATATTTTTATCAGTACGTCTATAAATATGTTCTGACTACGGAACATGGAATAAAGTTATTTTTATATGACGAGCATTATTATCGGTTCACTCCTCACGTGTTTGGATTAAGAATACAGCACCACTCTAACTCCTCCTGTGGAATTCGTAAAAGGCGAAGAGATTCTAAACTAGAGGACTGGGCAGCAGGGCCCCTTCTGTGGAACAGTAGCCAAACTGCGCTCACAAACTGGCCTGCCCTGGCTGGTGAGTACTGGCAAACTCCTCCCAAAATGAGGAAAAAAATTATGAGGGAAAACTTTGTTCAGCAGTGGACATCCTACGGGTGGTATGATGATGTCTACCGACTACCGTATATACAACAGGTGGGTTATTTATAATTAGGAACTACACTTGCGATATTTATATCTAGCAAATATAGAGGTACTTGAATTTAAAATTCTTCAAATAACTTCAAGCAAAATCGTACAAACATCAATATTGTGATGTTTGTACGATTTGCCTGATAATAATATGTTAATGTTGTTTTATTCTATATAACACTGGTTCATCATCATCATCATTCACAGTATTTGACCACCCAATGCAGGATATAAGCCTTCTCCCTGTTTTGTACTAATCGTAGCCAGGTCTTTCCGGCAAATTTGAGCAAAGCGCAAGAAGATCGATCGTCACATGGGTCGATCATACCGTCAAAATAATTGTTACATAATATAAACCTATAAAACTTTGAAACTAATAGACAAGTTTGCATTCAGTTCACAATTTAATATAATTCCAAAATCAAGACAACTTTAATTTGTTTCATAATCAGTAGTCTCATCAGCCTATGGCAGTCCACTACCTCTACATAGACATCTCCAATGTCACGCCACTGAGCACGATCTTTGGCTTCTCTTTCAGCTCGTACCAGCTAAGCTAAAGTTGTTTCCTTTAATTATATCTAACTACAATGTAACAAACGAATGAATGGTACAAAATAACACAATCAGACTTCAACTTATAAAAATCAACCAAAAGGGTGTGGCTAAAATCATTTTAACCTAGATGAAAAAAGAATTGGTGTTATTAATGCAACATCTGTGTTTGGAAATGCCTGTGATTTGATGACTATCTAAGAAATCTTGTCTCGAATTCTTCATGGGTATGGCTTGTTTTGATTTTCAGCTTGTAGTCTCTTCTCAACCCTTGCTGCTACCATGTCCTTTAGATTTAACGCGGTTTATTCTTCCATGATTTGTGTGTGACCGTGGGCATTTAATAAAACCCGATGTTTTGCTTCTGGAGTGGTGCTATATTCTTAATCCGGGCACCACACGGTATAAGACGGTTCTGGGGATAAGACCCTGAACAACCAAGTAACTAAATGACCAATATCTCGAGGTGACCAGCGCAGTGTAGTGTCACGCAGGACTACTCCTGGGTAGCAGTACAATTGTCATGGGCAGGCGTGACTCTGACCACCAAACAAATGACATGCTCATCTTATGACTACCGAGTACAAAATAAGAAAAGAACTCGTGTGGACAGGGTTCCGTACGATGAATATGTTATCCACTATCCACCATGTTTATTTTTTTTAGTCTGACGCAAATTTGTTATTCGTAACTAAAAAAGTATGTATGGTACCAGATTTTAGAGGGAAATTGCTGAGTATATTATCTATTGTAGAATTCGGTCTTGTACCAATAACTTATCCCAAGAACAAACTTGACATCGTTGTTGAAAAACATGTTCCCTCATACATTCCAACTGCAAACGTAAGTTTGTAAGCATAATATTGAAAGATTTACCATTTTATTTTAAAATCTTAGACTTCTTATAGGTTCTCCTTTAATTTATAAGTCAAGAGCTAGTTTGGTTTTTTTTAACTCAGTTGTTTCGAAGATATGCTGGGGCGAATAGTCAATTTTCAACTTTAGGTGAAGGGAAACATCGTGAGGAAACCTAGATCTATAATGATCTGAAATTTCCAACATGCAGTGAGTAAGCGTAGTCGTTCTGTCTTTGCCCTACTATGAAATGGTAAGTAAAAGCATGGTAAGGTATTATATTATATGGTAAAGTATTATATGTTATTTTATCAAATGAAATGTGTTTTATATCCACACTTACATATTTTGTTCATTTATAAGGTATTTATGTTTTTAAAAAGAACATACATTGTGCACTTACGGCCGAAATTAATAATTCCCCGTTTTGACGTGACAACGTCTTATAAATTGGTTTGCCGGGTGACACTTCAAGAAACTGCGTTACGCTCCGCTCACGTTATGCGCTCACAATGAGAGCGAGTGAGAGGCACGCGTCCCTTCCACTCGGGCATGGTTAGCCCGCCTAAGAGCGAGAGAGACAGACATAAAAAGTGAAAGGCACGCATCCCTTCCACTCGAGCACAGTTAGCCCGCCTAATTTCATCCTTCTTCCTACTATACGAATGAATATTCACATTAAAATTATTTTACCACTCAAAGTCGTTGTCACGTAAAACTTTCGCCCGTATACCGACTTTACAGGCAACCAATTTTTTTTCTCTGAAACTACTGAGCCTTTTTTGGGGTTCCGAACGTCCAAAGGAAAAACGGCGGAATCAATGTTCATTCATGTTTTCCAAGCTTATATTACATCACCTCTGATGCCCTCATTATTTATAATATTTATGATTTCATCATTTCGGCCGAATGAAGTCCACTGCTGGACACAGGCCTCCCCCAAAGATCACCACAACCACCGATATGGATGTGTTGTGAGCACATTGGGGGGTTTTGCCATAATCGCCACGCTTGGCAGGCGGGTTGGCGATCGCAGTTGAGCTGTTAATGTACTCGAAGGACGCTGCTGCCCATCCTCCAGCTAATCCCTTAGTCGACTTTTACGACACCCATGGGAGGAAATGGGGTGGTGGCATTCTGAGCCGGCACCACACGGCAAATTTATGATTTACTCTTATACAAAACTTTAATTAAATTAGAATATAATTAATAAAGAAAAGCTGTTTTAAGTTAATTTAATAACAACGCGTTTGGCCCGAAAAGGGAAAATGCGTGTAACATTCCTCTTTAAAAACAAACCATTACATACTCTTTTCACACTCCTGGATGAAACAAATCAATCTTGTACATAAACAATAAAAAATAATTGGAAGTAAGGAATTTCCTCTTCATTTCATTAGTAATGTGAGATGAATCATTGAAAGTGTGTAACTATATACGAGTATATGGAATTGCCCCGGTTGACCTTAAATATTATATACCTTGAAATATTGTCGTGTCTATTCTGAAAAATGTAAACAATCAAGTGTAACTTGACTACTGAAGTCAAGTTATAAGTACTATTATTATACTTCACAAATATACCTTATGTATATTTACCTTATGTGTATATACTTTGTATTACATTATGTATGTAATATATTTTCGTAATTTTCCAGTTAGATACGGTTAAAGCTATAGAAAACATGCCCTATTTCACGATCCGTAGATTTCAGGTAAAATATGTTCCCGGAGGGGGTGACCGCTTTACAGTTTCCGAGATGTGCCTATATGCCAACCACTGGGCGGCTCTAGTGTGATCATACCGAAGATGATCGCTCCAGTGGTTTTAGCCGGAAAGAGACCGGCATACTTCTCGCCCTTCCCGGGGGCGAAGAAAGCTCATAAAGAATTTCCACTGGGCACCAATAAAAAATCAAGGTAAAATATGCTATAACCTGAAAAAAATTCCAAAATATTCAAATGCATATAATCTGGTCTGCAATAATTATGAGTATTTGTGTGCATAATATGTGATTTATGTCTTTAAGCTGTACCAACGAAACAGAAACACAGTAAAGTCGGTCACCCCAAAAACAAAAAAATATAGTGATAATGGCAAAAATCTCCTAACAGATACATTTTAAAAAGAGGTTTATGTACTATAGATGTTCACGGGCTGATTTTAAAATATACCAAGTAGGTTTATTTATTTATCTAATAATAATCTTTAAAATTAGATAAGCTAGGCATAAATACTTAGAACATACTAAACAAATCAATTATAATAGATTAATAACGTAAGATAAGATAGTTATTAGAAAAAAGAAGCCCATTTTTTGCGGGTTAAGAGACCATATATACATGTCCACTGCTGAACAAAGGCCCCCTTCATCGATTTCCACAATTGTGTCGTCATTTTGGGGGGAATTTGCCAATACTCACCACGCTTGGCAGGCGGGTTGGTGAGCGCAGAATGCCTGCAGTTTCACAGAAACGACGCTGCTGCGCATCCCTCTGGTTTTATGTCCCTTAATCGCCTTTTACGACATCCACGGGATAACCATCATTCATACCATTTGCACTACGCATATGATACGTCACTGTACAAGAATTCAAAAAAGAAGAAGAATAATTTGAATATAATAGAATAGAATATAATCTTTATTCGTGTGAGACATGGTATTAATTTAAGTTAAAAGTTACATTTTAGAAGTTTCCAGCATATCGTTTTTAATAAAATGGGTGAGCAGCCAGTAACGTTGACATAATATTTTTTTAAATAAAAATATATATTAATGTGTGAAAGCAATTTTCTAGGAGCTACGACGTAAGACTTTTAAATCCTTGCTAAGAAAGCTCTTTAATCCCTTTTCCCATGGATCACTGAAAAATAAGACTGAAACAGGAGTATTGGAAACTATTTCATAATTGATGAAATACTTTACCAAAACAAAAGCTAAGATTGCAATCGCAGGTGCTTTCTCCTCGGAGTCGGTGGTCTTTTTGTCCTAGGCATATTCTGTCTGACTTGTAAAAAAAGTATAATCTGCACGTCCCTTTAGTTTCTAATCTGATATATATATTTTGATAACGTATCGCACACATGAATTTGATTTACATTTTATTGCTATCATAGGTTAATTAATGTTATTTTTAGAATTTAATTGTATCACATTGCGCAATTTTATTTTGTTTAGTTTTTTTTTTATATTTGGCTTGCTAAAATCATAGAACTAGGAACTAAACTTCCTAAAACGTCCTAAGTTTTAGGAAGTCATACTAGGCATGCCTTTTAAGTTCTGTTGTTTCCATATTTCCCGGCAATTTTGAATTTGGAACTGTTTTATATTCCAATGTGTTTAAATTTGGAATCTCAAAACAGTTGAAAGTATTAAGATAAATGCTATTGTTTAGTCACAGCGTCGATTGGAATATGTCAGGTTACGTACGAAAATGAATCTTTCTAAGGAAAACGTTCGTGCAATAATTTTCTACAACTTTCGAAGAGGCCTGACACGGCTTCAGTGTTTTGAAGAGCTAATATCTGTGTTCAGTGATGAAGCCCCATGTCTGCGGACTGTCGAACGCTGGTATTTAGAATTCCAGCGTGGACATACTAGTGTTAGTGACAAATCTCGCGAAGGACGCCCAAAATCCACCTTCACTGAAGATAACATCATTGCTGTGACACAACTAATTCTCGAAGATCGTCATGTGACGTATCGGGAGATAGAGGCTCAATTAGGCACCTCAGGGACAACCATTCAGAAGATCTTGCATGAAGCGCATGGTGTGAGAAAGCTAGTTTGCTGTTGGATACCGCATCTGCTTGCCGACGATCACAAAGCGGCCCACGTCAGATGGTGTAAAAAAAATCTGCAAAGGTTCAACCGAGGAGAGTCAAATCACGTCTACGACATCATCAGTGGTGACGAATCTTGGATCTATGCCTACGGTCCTGATTCCAAACAACAATCTACAATCTGGGTCTTTCAAGACGAGCCAAAGCCGACTAAAGTTGTTCGTTCTCGAAGCACTTCAAAGAAGATGGTGGCCACGTTCGTTGGAAAAATCGGCCATGTTGCGACTATTGCACTTTAAGATCGTAGAACGGTTAACGCAGAGTGGTATACCACAGTTTGTTTACAACAAGTCATCGCCGAACTTCGAAAATCTAACTCTAAGCGACGCATCATCCTGCACCACGACAACGCAAGCTCACACAGCGCTCGTCAAACGATTGAGTATTTGAAGCAGGAAAAAATATACATTCTTGACCATCTTCCATTCAGTCCTGACCTAAGCCCTAACGATTTCTTTACATTTCCTAAAATAAGAAAAGTCTTCGTGGTCAAAGGTTCCTGTCCGGTGAAGAAGCAGTCGACGCTTTCAAGTCAGCCATTTTGAACATCCCCACTTTAGAGTGGAATAAATGTTATAATAACTGGTTTGAGTGAATGGAAAAGTGTATTAAGCTACGTGGTGAATACTTTGAAAAACAATAAAAAGTACTATAAGGTTCTAGTTGTGTTTTTTTCTTCAAGCGACAAAACTTAAAAGGCTTGCCTCGTTATTATGACTAGAGGGATCGAAACGTCTTAAAAATATTGAAACTGTAGCAGAAACTAAACTTCTTGTATAGGCAATCACGTTATTTCCTTCGAAATCACATACATTGGAAACAATTGTAAACGCAGTTTAGTCTTGTTAATTTTTAGTAAATATAAAAAATCAAGATAATACCTACATTTAAAAAAAAAATACATTATATATGTAAACGCACCCACGACATAGGAGAAATCCTAGTGTGGGGCAACGTTTTTTTAAAGACGAAAGATGAACTTATATTATTTATGTATATTTACCAATTATGTCAGCCACAGGACGTCCACTGCTATTTATCAATAAACTAAACAATAATATAAAAAAATATAATATATAAAAAAGTTGCACATGCACTTAGGCATCAGAATACTCCTGCTCATCGCTTTCAGCTGATAATGCTGCCTGCTTACTCATTGGCCAAAGAAAATGCCAGCCCTCTGATCACGCGAAGTATCGACCAAACTCTTAACTTGCTTCGTATGTTCTTGTGTCTCTTAGCGTGATACAGAAAGCTAATGGCGTAGCTCCTGTTCCAATCATCTTGACATCCCTTAGCCAGATTTTAAGACACCATTATTTGTTGTGAGTAGATTCGGTCCACCTAGTTTGATTTCCACGTAAGCTGATTGACATTGCCCCTTCTCTCTTTCCCACATACCAAATCCGTCACGCATATCCATAAAGTAATCAGTACTCGTATTTGGCACATGAGCAAGACATAAATAATTCAATTCGAAGGAGATGGACCCTCCGTAGGAACTATGCAATTGCTTCGGACTACTAAATTATACTCAAACATCCGTATTGCTCTTGGTTTATTTGTTCACATAAGAGGCGCATGACCCAGTGTTCTCTTTTTAAATTATTTCTGGGAACAACACTAAATTAAGGTATAATCTCTTACTTTTTCATGGACTCCTAGTACCTGACATCAGGTTTTCTAAGGTTCTGATCTCATAACTAAAATGAACTATTACAGTAATTATGAACAGCTCTGAGTTCTTTATTAAGTCCTGGTACTTGTGATTTTAGAAAAATAATGGCTGCTAAGTAAAACTTTGACACATTTTGGATTCTATAATAATATCCCATAGAAACCAAAATGTATGAAGGGGCATGGACTACTTAGAGAACATTTTAGCCTTTGACAATAATGCTTCACGTTGGGTTTGCGCTACTAAATTATACTCAAACATCCGTATTACTGGTTTGTTTGTTCATAAAACTGTCGCCTACCAGGTTTTCAACATAGAATCTAGAACTTAAGAGCAAATAAATTTACGTACACACAAATTAGAACGTGTGCCAGTAGTGAGTCTCTTAATATTAGATGATTACCTATGAAATTTTGTACGAAAAAAGTATAGTATTTTTTCTTACTTTTTTATTTAAATATATCGAAGTAATCACCCATGCAATCGATGCATCTTTACGCAGTGCAACGCAGTGGCAGCTTATCGATGCCCTTCTACAAACTCTTCAAGAGCATTATGAATTGCCTCTCAGGTATTAAAGAAACCGCCAAAAATTCTGGAAAAAGTAGAAGTCTGTAGGCGCAAGGTCTGGTGAGTACGGTGGATGACGGATAGCTTCCAACCCCCAGTTCTAGTAGCTTGGAGAACGTCTGTTGTGCAGTATGGGGTCGGGCGTTGTCATGTAGAAGCAGCGGGGATGAGCGATTGATCAAAGCTGGTTGCACATGTGCGAGCTTCTCCATCATAGTGTTCAATTCTTCACAGTATTGCTCATCCCGTGTGGTAAGAAGCTGTGATGAATCACACCGGTCTAATACCACCAAACAGTGACCATCACTTTTCTATTGGTGATTTTTCGATTAGGGCATTGATTAGGTGCTGAACAGGATCTAACCAACTTGCCGAGCGCTTGCAATTGTCAAACAGAATCCATTTTTCGTTGCAGGTAACAATGCGGGTCAAAATACTTCTAAAAACTTATTTTTATTAGTAGACGTGACAGAAGTGAAACTCTCTTTGTTTCCGGACACCGACTACTGAAACCTATTTTAATTACAATGTGTACACGTTTTAAAACGTAACTCAACTTCAAAGTATTTTACCCCCATACACTTTGGCCTAACGTTACTTGCTAAATCGTTTATACAATTCAATCACAAGATATCATGGCACGGGATTTTTTGACTTTTTTCTTTATCAAGTTAATTTATTAGAAATTGAATAAAAACATAATTAAATAAACATGAATTAACAAAAATATTAATCACTGTATCAGAGTCACTGTACCACTGTAGCTCAGAATATAAATAATTATAAATGACTTAATTCATTTTAATGTACAATAAATAATACTTACTATTAAAATTCGAACATCCCATTGATTGCGCGGCCTTCGCGAGCCTTCTCTTTACTTTTTGCTATAAAACTGCTTTTTTCTCTTACAAAAGTATTGGTTGTGTAGAAGAACAGAAAGTTGCGGTATCGGTGGGTCATCTTATGTAGAATTTTTGTCGCTCCATTTAGTCAAGCATTAGAAATATTATATATAAAAAACACCTACTAAAAATTTAAAAATTAATTATTTCTGTATATATATATATATACTTTTCATAATTATCATCTTTTGCAGATACAAATACGAATACTGGTATTTGTTGCATCAGAGGGGGTGACCGCTTTACAGTCATCCCTTCCAAGATGTGCCTAAAGGCGTGGCACCAATGGGCGGCTCTAGTGTGATCTTACGAGGACCTGGAGCCCCCCTTCGGTGCCGAAGATGACCGCTCCAGTGGTTTTAGCCGGTAGGAGTCCGACATACCCCTTCACCCTTTCCCGGGGTGAAGGAAGTTCCATGTAGAATTTTCACTGGACATCAAAATAAAAAAGGTATTTGTTGCATCACTAATAAAATTCTGTCGCTGTTTTAATATTTTTTATATTTAGTTAATTTCTATGTATTATTTGTTTAACAACAATAGAAAAATACGGAGTATTTTGGGACTATTTTATATTTCGTAAAAAAAATATCATCGTCATTCATCAGTTCAGCCGGAAAATGTCCACTGATGTTCCGTCATAGGGCCTCCCCAAAGATTGCCACAACGAACGGTCTAGGTCTGGTTTGTGTGCTTATTGTGGGGGCAGGTTAGCGATCGAAGTTAAGTTGTAAATGTCCTCGAAACGCTGCCGCCCATCCTCCGGCTAATCCCATAGTCTAGGTTCTAGTTTTAGCCGGCCACACATGGTCAGAAAAAATATAACTACTACGAATCAAATATTAAACAGATTATATTTTAATCAGTTGTTACAAAAACGTAAGCAAATATTCAAAACAGACAAAAAATAAACACGAAAAAGGCCTGTTTGTCTTGTTATCTTCGAAAAGATGAAACAAAAAAGATTCCTTGACTACATCAATCTTCTCAAGTGGACTCGTACGTCTGACTTTATCATAATATGAAGAGTAATATTTAAGGAATGTACCATGATATGCCAACATTATCATTACTAGATAAATATCAAGACTCATGTAATACATACGCATATTGTCTTATATTTAAGTGATAAGCGTGATTTTGACAAAATAATTTATGTGTACACGAAGACAAACATTGTTTTTCCCTTGCTTTAAGTTTCGAGAAACATCTCAATTATCATCAAGTCAGAAGCTTCAAAATTTGTTTTAAGAATCCAACTTCTTATTCTGTCTTAATACATTTTCAAATAAAATATTGGCTCAGATGTAGTCTGTTGCATTAGATTTGATTCTAAAGTAGTAGGTTTTAAGATAACTTTCCAAGTATGTAAACAAAGCGTGTTTTTAATCGATGGGAATGGAATTTCTCCTTTATCGTGGCCACAGATTATAGACATAAAATGGACACATGGACCCATAACAACCTAAATGTAGGCCATACAAATATTTCGACTACGTAAAGTGTTAAACTTGCAAAGGAGTTGTTCCAGAATGAAGGAGTACCCGGCTACGTCCTTGTACACTATACAAAAAAAAATCTCGATTAACATAAAACTAATTTCTGCTATTCTTTTTTGACAAAATGTCTTTCTTTTCTGGTTCAAAACTAGAATTTCCACTTAGAATTGCAACACAATGAAAAAATCCAACATGGCGGTAAGAGACATTTAGGGACGTATGATACAGCCAAGGTATCGATACTATTACTCATTACTCGAACTGAAAGAAAGAATCGATACTTGCTCATTATAATACGGCGAACTGGTTGTTGCAAATTGATGCAATAGGTTTTACAAAATGTATAAAAGATATTTTTATTGGTTTTTAATTAAGCGATAGAAAAATATTGGTACACAAATAAAAAGGTTTTGCAATAAACATGCCAAAATGTAATTTTGCAGGTTCAACACTTTACATTCGGACAATCCATTTTCTAATATAGTACTTTCTTCTTATGTATTTTTCATATATTCATTACATTTATGTAAGCTATCCTATATTCTTGTGGATTATTTATATTGCATTGTATAAAGTATTTTATATAATTGTATATTTGTATCTATTATTTAAGTATTACGTGGAATTTATGCATACTCGTATTACATTTAATTGCTATACGATTATATTAATATAATTAGTACACCACTGACTACCCGCTTTGTCTATTTCTATCTTTTACTTATCCATCCAAAGGTTGTCTGTAAGAAA
This sequence comes from Diloba caeruleocephala, assembly GCA_947459985.1. Taxonomy (NCBI): domain Eukaryota; kingdom Metazoa; phylum Arthropoda; class Insecta; order Lepidoptera; family Noctuidae; genus Diloba; species Diloba caeruleocephala. The sequence continues at coordinate 2,562,501 of OX381627.1, read as the reverse complement.
TCCCTAATATTTGACGGCACGGTTGGTGCAGTGGCTGACAACCTTTTTTTTTTATTAATGTCCAGTGGAAATTCTACACAGAACACCCCGGGGAAGGGTGAAGGGGTATGCCGGATGCCTACCGGCTAAAACCACTGAAGCGGTCATCTTCGGCACCGAAGGGGGGCTCCAGGACCTCGTAAGATCACACCAGAGCCGCCCATTGGTGCCACGCCTTTAGGCACATCTTGGAAGGGATGACTGTAGAGCGGTCACCCCCTCTAGCGGAGGGAAGGCGACTGTAAAAAGGTCGCCCCCCCAGGCACTTCTCGGGGAGGATTGTAAAGGATCCCTCAAGCGGAACAACTACCTGCAGATCATACCAATATTTTTCCGTGCGGGAATCGAACCCACGACCCGGAACGCAGCAGCCGCTTGTATCAGCCACTGCACTAACCGTGCCATCAAAATGCATGCAGACATGCCGTGGTGAAAAGATTAGCGAGCCAGCAAGACTGATAATGAAGCTAACCATCCAGTATGTGCCGGACGTACTTGTGTATCGTTACTCACGTAAGCCCTTTTCATTTACTTGATAAGAACCTACAACTAAGCAATAATACTGTCAAATAGCATTACTAAAGTAAAACGAAAACCGGCAAATAATAGCTAATACTTATCTTACAATAAGAGCGGCAGCGGCACGGTTGGTGCAGTGGCTGATACAGTCGGCTGCTAAGCTCCGGGTCGTGAGTTCGATTCCCGCACGGAACAAATATTTGTATGATCTGCAGGTAGTTGTTGCGGGTCTGGGTGTATTGTATGTGGAATTCATGTCTGTAAAAGCCACCCACGACACAGGAGAAATCCTAGAGTGGTGCACCAACCCATGTCATCCCGTGGGTGTCATAAAATGCGACCAGGGAATTAACTGAAGGATGGGCAGCAGTGTCCTTCGAATACATTCATAACCCAACTGGGATCGATAACCCGCTTGACAAGCATGACGATTATGGCAAAACCCCCCAATGAACACACCCAGAGCGGTCGTTGTGGCGGTCTTTGGAAGAGGTTTGTATCCAGCAGTCCACTGCTGACATAATACAACTGAAACAAACAAAAACCGACCGACCGGTTCAAGAACATAGCACCACTCGATCCCCTCCCGTGGATTTCGTAAAAGTAACTAAGGAACATTATACCAGAGGAATGGGCAGCAGCGTCACTTCTGTGGAATAGCAGTCAATCTGCGCTCACCAACACACCTGCCAAACGTGGTGAGTACTGGCAAATTCCCCCCAAAATGAATGATACAACACGATGATACACACACGGCATGTAACTGGTCGTTGTAGAAGTTTATAATGGAGGCCTTTGTTCAGTACTTTTTTCAGTGGGCGTGCTTTGATTAATACGAAGAATTTACTATTATTATGACATGTATACTTTTTGCATCATCATCATTTCACCCGTAAAAACGTCCACTTCTGGACAGAAGCTTCCCCAAAAGATTGCCAGAACGACCGGTATGGGTTTGTGTTGTGTGCTCATTGCGGGATATTGTCGTAATCGCCACGCTAGGCAGACGACTTGGAGATCGCAGTTGAGTTATAAATAATCTCGAAGGACGCTGCTGCCTATCCCCCGGCTAATCCTATAGTCGCCTATTACGACACCCACGGGATGAGTTGGGGTAGTGGTATTCTTAGTCGGCACCAAACAGATTTTGTATGCCATAAACTAAAATGGCGACTGCATAGCATCACCACATTTAGACAAAATAAAATGATTTCATTTGAAGATAAACATATTCGTATGCTAAATTTGTTTACATTATCGGCAAATATTATTCAAATTAGCTGTATTTGGTTTAAGAGCCAAAATTACCATACTTATAGAACTTTTTTTGTTTTTATAAGCTTTTGATAATATTTATCTTGTGTTAATATAATATTTACTAAACATAATAAATAAATGTGAGACGGCCATTTTTATGGACGTTTTGAAAACAATCGTAGGTATTATATAAATACTACCATATGTGTTTTGATTATTAATTTAATGTATTTATTTTAGGGAATTAAAATACATGTTTTTGTCTTTTTTTAGCGATGGCGTGGAGTTTCTGGCAAAGAATACGCATCATCATCTCCGTCGCTGTGTTCGTAAAGGTTTACTGAACAATACTAGCCTCCATAAAGACCTTAAGATCATCGCAATGATCACCACACTTGGCAAACGGATTGATGATGGTATTAAGTTGTTATTAACACAAGAAGAATACTACTTGCTACTTTTTTAGCGTGGGGAAATCTTCATGGACTCCCTCCGCCTCGGGAAGGGCGGAGGGGCATGCCGGACTCAAACGGTTGGTGCAGTGGCTGATACAGTCGGCTGCTGCGCTCCGGGTCGTGGGTTCGATTCCCGCACGGAACAAATATTTGTATGATCTGCAGGTAGTTGTTCCGGGTCTGGGTGTAGTGTATGTGGAATTCATGTCTGTAAACGCACTCACGACACAGGAGAAATACTAGTGTGAGGCAATGTTTAAAAAATAATGCCGGAGAAAACCCCACGATGTCCTTCCACTTACCTCTAGCCGGTGCTGAGGGGTACGCTTTGTCTGCATTAGACCCGCGGCCCCGGCAGGTATCAGCCCGTCACTGTTTGACGGGTGGCAAAATCGCTCAGAGTCCCGTAACGACAACCACGGAAATAGATATAGGTAACCTTCTCCAAGTGATACTTAATTTTAAAGACACGTTCAACTGAATAACTGAACTTGATGTACTGGCTGCGAATAGCACCATCTCATCCCGTGCGTGTCGTAAATGCGACTATAAGATTAACTGGAGGATGGGCAGCAGCGTCCTTCGAGTACATTAACAACTCAACTGCGATCGCCAACCCGCCTGCCAAGCATGGCGATTATGGCAAAACCCCTCAATGAGCCCTCGTTACACTCAGACTGGTCATTGTGGCGATATTTGGGGGAGGCTTGTGTCCAGCAGTGGACTTTATTGTCATAAGTGAAAATGCTGCGGCTCTCTTAACAAAACCCTTCAAAGTCCATAACGACACCCACAAAAATAGTGAAGCTGGCATATCGTAAGCAATACATAAGTTTGCCGTGTGGCGCCGGCTCAGAATGCCACCACCCCATCTCCTCCCATGGGTGTCGTAAAAGTCGACTAAGGGATTAGTCGGAGGATGGGCAGCAGCGTCCTTCGAGTACATTAACAACTCAACTGCGATCGCCAACCCGCCTGCCAAGCGTGGCGATTATGGCAAAACCCCCAATGAGCTCAAAACACATCCATATCGGTGGTTGTGATGATCTTTGGGGGAGGCCTGTGTCCAACAGTGGACTTCATTAGGCCGAAATGATGATGAAAAATGATGACATAAGTTTAAAGACATATTATAACTTAATTCTTGATAGATGCATAGATGGTTGCGCGGCAGAGCGTGCGAGACCTTAGCTGTCGTCAACCATGCGTACGCGCAGTGATCTATTGGTTGATATTACAGACGCGTGAAGAAAATTACTACTTAACATGTCATTTGCTTATTGCATGAAACCGCAGCCATCTCCTTCAAATATTTATTAGATTTTAGAGCACGTACCTTCGAAACCTAGATAAATAAAATTTTGTTTTCTGTGTTATAACACAATTGATGTTTACTTATCATGTACATACAAATATTTACGTATGTACATATTATCTGTGTGGTGTCTGGATTAAGAATATAGCACCACACCATCTCCTCCCGTGAGTATCGTAAATGCAACTGAGGGACTCGAAACTAGGGGATGGGCAGCGTCCCTTCTGTGGAAGAAGAAGAAGTACCTGGGGGGCGGTGCACTTTACAGTCATCATCTCCGAGATATGCCTACAGGCGTGGCACCAACAGCGCGGCTCTAGTATGATCTTATGAGGACCCGGAGCTCATCTTCGGTGCCGAAGATGACCGCTCCAGTAGTTTTAGTCGGTAGGAGCCCGGCATACCCCTTTGCCCTTTCCCAGGGCGAAGGAAGTTCATGTAGAATTACCACTGGACACCAATAACCTTAAAAATGGGCCTGATAAGAAAGCTCAAGGTCACTCAGCGAGCTATGGTCGGTATTTCTCTACGAGATGGAATCAGAAATGAGGAGATCCATAGAAGAACTAAAGCCGACAAAGCTGAAAGGATTAGTAAACTGGAATGGCAATGGGTGAAATGGGGCACATAGCTCGTAGAACTGATAGCCGTTGGGGCAAAAAGGTTCTCGAATGGAGACTGCGCACCGGAAAACGCAGCGTGGGATGACCTCCAACGAGGTGGACAGGACCTGGTCAAGGTCGCTGGGAGTCGTTGGATGAGAGCGCCATGTAACCGCTCGTTGTAGAAATCTAAGGGGGAGGCCTTTGTTCAGGAGTGGACGTCCTTTGGCTGATATGATGACCTACTAAAAAGGGCAGAATGTCTGCCCAGCCAGCTAGTATGTATATAACATTTATAAATAAGAGAATAGGCAAAATGTCTAGTTTTTTGAGACACCATCAAAATATACCACCAAACTTGCTAACATAATACGGTATGGTACACATGAGTCTGAAATTTACCAAGAGATCAAAGGTCTACTCTGCCAGTAGACCAGTTGTCGGTTTTCTCCTTGGATTAGAAGACGTGTGATCTCAGTACCTGTGTTGCAACGATTACTGTTCCCTCCAGGATATAAAATACTTGAAGGATACACCACATCCTTGACTTATTTCATTCCACGTGAATTAGAAATGTACCAGGAGAGCATACGTGAGTTGACTGTGAATTGTTCCGCAAACATCGATTAGTTAATAGGCAGTAAATTGCGTCTAATTGGGCGTAGTTCGTGCCTCGTTGCATTGTATACTATAGTGTATATATGTAGGTATATGAGGAAATAGGATGACTGCATAAGGCCATACACATGGCATCAAAGTTGGTCAGTAGCTTATATGCAATCAAACTCCATGACATGGTAGATGATACACAATTGGTAAATACATTTTCTATTGAAACGGCATTCAATGCACGTTATTTGGTAGCATGTATTTTTTTGCAGGGGGGAATAAACATATCGCCAAAATGTTGTGATGATTAGTACTTCTCAGCCCTTTGATTTTGTTTTACTTAATGTTTTATCGTTAGATTCATTTTTGACAGCGAGTATTATCGCGAGTAATTTATTTATATACAGCGATGACATGGATTTCCGGAGACACTCGTATTCTCTATTTATTTGAATGAATTTTATGTTTTTATTACATCGAGATATATTTAAAAACATGCGAAATTCAGTCAGCGCCGGCTAGAAATCAAAGACATATTATGCTTGCCGCAAGAGTGCGCTCATACGTGCCTTTTGGCATGCAACGCTCCTGACACCATCGCGATATATTACATGCCAAAAACTCTAATTCTGTGCAATTTAGTTGCGCAATTTCCAGTTGCACGCTTTTTTAGCCCTAAGTCAGCAACACATCACCAACTCCTAAGGTGTTGTGGATGTTGGGCGGGGGCGAAAACTTAGTTGACAAGAAAACTGAAGAGTCCACCTATCCCCAAAAAAGCACATAGGTATGCATGTGTATTGCTGGCATTAATACAGGTACTTCTAGAACGTCGCATTTGTTGCCAATGTTGCATTGTATGCTGACATTTAATTATTAAGTAATTTGTTCTTTTAATAACGTGTAGAAGTTAGTTAATCAATACGTGAAAGTACTAGGAGTTCAGAAACACAGAGCATGAGGCTCTCATGTCTCAGTGATCGGTAAACGATTGGTGGTCAGGAGTTTAGCCAAATCATTCCAACGCAGTCTAGTCTTGTGTTTTGTGTAATTTTTTGTATTTATTTTCTATGAACCGGTATTTAGTCAATACTTCAAGAGTACACGAGGGATCGTGTATGTAACTAAGTAGGCTAGCTAGCCTCGTTAATAGCACCCGAGCAATATTCTATTCAATATTCTTCCGTTAGGTATCCGGATTAAGAACATAGCACCACACCATCTCCTCGCATGGGTGATGTCAAAATGTGACTAAGGCATTGGATGGGCACCAGCATTCCCTCAGTCAAACAGTATCCATAATGCGCTCACCAACCCGCCTGCCGAGCATGGCAAGTACTGGCAAATTTAAATAATTTGAATGTCAGGAATTTAAATATTGTATTGTTTTAAAATGTGTGTCCTAATATTTGAAAATCGAAACATTTGCCCTACAGAAATGTCGAATGACGGCACGGTTGGTGCAGTGGCTGATACGCTCCGGGTCGCGGGTTCGATTCCTGCACGAAACAAATATTTGTATGATCTGCAGGTAGTTGTCCCGGGTTTGGATGTATTGTGTGAAATTTGTGCCTGTAAACTCACCCACGACACAGGAAAAATCCTAGTGTTTTCAAAAATCAATGTAATAAAAAAGAATGTGCTGTAACCCAATTTTAACCTTAAAACAACTAAATGGAACTTATGTTCTTGCAAATAAATCATTCATTTGTTAATTAACCCTTTACGGCACCCATGGATGGAGTGAGGTGATCTTTTCTAAGCCAGTAACCAATCGGAAATAGGCAGTACGTTCGACTCCCAAATCAAAACAAAACGCGTAAATACGAGCCCCAACGCGTCGATAAAATACAAAATACGTACTCAATAAATTGATATAAACAAGTTACGAATTCAGTATTCTGATGACGAACATCAGCCATCCATCAAACTGCCAGGTACGCGTCGAACCGAATTCTAACACACAACACGTGAGGCATAGAAAACAGGCTCTGAAATGGTGAATGATTCGTAAATGATGTAGGCATGTCCACAGTGTAAAATATAGTAAATGTTGGGTTTTGTTTTAAGGACGGCAAAACCATTTAAATGTCCACAAACCAAAATTTTATTATACAACACTCTAGTTCGCAGTAACTTGGAATATTGTTCGCAAATATGGTCAACAACGCATTGAGCGAGTTCAGAAAAGATTTATGTATCAAATGTCATACCAAAACCACACTGATACTGAATTAAACTCTTATCAAGATCGTATTCGACATTATAAACTTCTAAGCCTTGAGAATCGTAGAAAGATATTTGATCTAAGTTTCCTACATAAATTGATGACATCAAAACTAAATACTGATCTGCTTTCCAGAATTTCTTTAAGTGTACCCAATAGGTTACCTCGCTCTAAAACCTACAAACTGTTCAAGGGATCGCTGCACAGGACCAACTTAGGCTCCAACTCTCCTCTTATGAGGGCTACTAAATTGTATAATGATTTATTCAGAGTAGCTGACATAGATATAAATCACGATAATATAAACACCTTTAAAAGAAAAGCTACGATACATTTATCAACAGTAGACTTTACATAGATAAATTGAACGAGTAGTTTTATCATCCAATTTAATTTTACATGATTAAATTCAATTAGTTAAAAAAAAAGCGCTTTTGTTAGGATTTTGTTTTTTATTTATTATACGAGTATATAGCTCGTTATTATTTTAACGTAACTTTTATTATTATCTATTTTAATCGTTTTGATCTAATTTATTAAACTTAGCCTGTGTCGAGTTATTGACGTATAAGCTGTGGTTACCTATAATTTAGTGTACATTACGTGATACTTAATATTTGTGTTTTTTGTATTCATAATTGAAAGTAATGTATATAATTATTCGTTGGTGATCCTGAACTGATATAAAAAATATATATATATAGCAGAGATGTTATTTTATTTATTTTTTTGGTCAGAAAGTGGTGACGAGACGAACAAGTCATGCATCCGGTGGTAAGCGTCATGCCGCCCATTACACGCTCGTCACGTCGAGATATTAAGTATTCAGTCTCATATGCCTATTAATTTCACTAGCTACAGTGCCCGGTCACCAGACCTTCGCCGTGTGAAATCCCTCAGAGTCCGTAACGACAACCACGGAAATGGATACACGTAACCTCCTCCTAGCGATAATTAATTTTAAAAACAGGTTCAGCTTAATACCTAAGCCTGATGTGTGGTACTGGCTACGAATAGCACCAACCCATCTCATCCCGTGGGTTTCGTAAAAGGCGACTATTGGATTAACCGGAGGATGGGAAGCAGCGTCCTTCGAGTACATAAACAACTCAACTCAACAACAATATTTACCGCTCTCTGGTATTCATGCTGAGAGGAAACAGCGCAAGGAACTTCCACTCCCCAGCAACACTAAATAACATTTATAGGATAATTGTCGTTGAAATAGATACGAGTCTTTTTAGTCTGTGTACATTGTCCTTAGAGGGGCCGGGTTCAATCGGGTCCAATATATACCCTTGATTTGTGGACGACGATTTGTAGTCATATGGAAATTATAGTGGCCCAGAGGTTTACAGACTACCTTCTTATGCACTAGGATGCTGTTTTCTAGTCTCTAGTATAATCTAAGAGAAGCAGAAGACTTTAGATGAAGAAAAACATCGGAGGAAAATGTATAAGAAAATAACATATAGCTGACGTCAAGCATAGACGCTCCACAAAGTCTGGAGTGTGCGAACATGCCTTAGGCAAACCCAACCACTATCTTCGTTTTGATCAACCTCAAGTCCTCGCGAAAGAGAACCCATATGTACCAAGAATGTTTCGTGAGGCTATTGAAATAAAAAACCATCCTAATTTCAATAGAGAAGATAGTTGGCAGATACCTCCTGTTTGGAATCCAGTTATTTAAATAATGAAGTCCCAAACAACATACCGCACTAAAACACATCAAGATACTGTGAGTGATCACTGCGTGCATCGACACAATTTTTTGATTAAAATTGTACGGTAGATAAAATAAAATAACTTTTTAAAATCTGTAATGACATCTTTCACCTTAGTCATCCTGCGATCACGAATGAAGCAAAGTATTCGAAACGTCAGGAACATAAAAAATCTATAATATACGCGATGTAATCCATTTCAAATTGTTTTATTATAATGTACTAGCTGGGACCCGCGGGTTCACCCGCGTTTAATTTAAAAGAAATTTAGAGTACTTCGACACAGACACTTGACATAGAATATTGGAATACAAGGTTTTTTTTTGCGCGGATCCCTAATTATTATTTTTTAAATAAAAGTAGCCTAAGTTATTCCTTATAACATCTGCTATCTGCCAGCGAAAGTCCCGTCAAAATCGGTCCAGCCGTTTCAGAGATTACCCGGAACAAACAGACAGACAGACAGACGGACAGACAGACAGACAAAAATTTAAAAAATTGTTTTTTTGTTATATGTACTGTATATAATTTCATATGCATTCAGTAAAAAGCTGTTATTTCGACATTACAACCAGACACTTCAATTTTATTTATTTGTATAGGTAAGAAAAAATTTTCAGTATGCACCACGCTTGGCAGGCGGGTTGGTAAGCGCAGAATGGCTGCTGTTCTACAAACGGGATGCTGCATATCCATTGAATCTGCTGCTGTATAAATGTAAAAGGAGCTCAAGGTTAAATGGATCTGGATGAAATTATTACGAAAGATTAGATATCAAGGATAACCAAATGAAATTACAAAGACCTTAATTAATTATTTTATTTGGTGGGTAGGTACAATTAACACCCCCCTGCCGTTGCTGTGAGGCAGGGGACCTCTGGGTTCGCGGGTGCGTAGATTGGGGAATCTGCGTGCCCACACCGACCGACCCAAGAGAAGACGGTAGCACGCATGTGGTCACGCGCTGCCGTGTGACGCTTTGGGGGATCCTTTACAATCCCCCCGAGGGGGTGACCGCTTTACAGTCACCCTCTCAGGTATGTGCCTAAAAGCGTGGCACCAGTGGGCGGCTCTAGTGTGATCATACGAGGACCTGGACCCTCCCTTAGGTGCCGATGATGACCGCTCCAGTGGTTTTAGCCGGTAGGAGTCCGGCATACCCCTTCGCCCTTCCCCGGGGCGAAGGAAGTTCATGAAGAATTTCCACTGGGCACCAATAAAAAAAAAAGGTACAATTAACACAGGCAACGAAATACGAAGTTGAAATCAGCTACAGTAAATAACTTTAATGAATGGTTACACTGAAAATTGGCAATCAGCCATCTACCACAATAATTACAATTATCACCTTACATAATGATTGATATTTTATTTGAATCCAAGTCATTAACGTTATTATCAATAATGACTATCACTATACAATATAAATCACAAAATATACTTAACTTTGAACTACACAGAATGGGCAGCACTTAAAACAAGTTGTAATGATACCGAGTTCAATCCTGTAGCTTGTTCTTCTTGAAAAAGAGAGCGAAATGCGATATGCAAGGGTATATAAATGTTTCCTCCCGTCACGGCATCTCTTGAGTATGTGGTGGTGGTTGACGGTGGAGAGGGCACGCCGATGGTGTTGCCAGTGTCTATGGGGTGGCCATTTTAGATGTAACAAAAATTTTAACCGACTTCAAAAAGGAGAAGGTTTGTGTGTACACCGATTACTCCGATTTGAGCAATTTGTTTTTTAATAGGTGCAGAATGCTTTCGAATTTGTCCCATTTAAATTTCATTAACTTTGATTGAATAGTTTTGTTTTCCAGCTTCAATAAACAGGTTTAAATGACTGCGCTTACCTAGATGATGTCTTAAAGTTTCGAGTCCTCCGAGATTAGAGAACTGAATTGAGTCATTCTTATTTTTAGTGTTAAATATTGATACTCTATAAAAGTTTTTACATTTACATACACTAAATCGGAAATAATATTTTATACTTGTCCCCGACCTTCTTCATGAATAAAGTTATTATTTTCTTTTTAGTGGTTTTAATTTTTTTAATATCATGTAGGGTTTTTGCAGTCGGTGTTTCTTTTGTTAAAAAGTTTTATGTACAAATGCAACAAAAACAAAGTATTTTCCTAGTACTAGGTAGTATTTTCCGCGTGGTGCCGGCTACGAATAGCACCAACCCATCTCATCGCGTGGGTGTCGTTAAAGCCGACTAAGGGATTAGACGGAGGATGCGCAGCAGCGTCCTTCGAATACATTAATAACTCAACTCCGATCGCCAACCCGCCTGCCAAGCGTGGCGATTATGGCAAAACCCCTCAATGAGCACACAACATCCCGATATCAGTCGTTGTGGTGATCTCTAAGGGAGGCCTGTGTCCAGCAGTGGACTTTATTAGGCCGAAATGAGGAACTAGGTCGAGTACCAACAGTTTATCTGCACCTCGTCGTGGAAGAGGACTGTGGCCGCAAGGCGGTGGTGTTCCGACGCTTCGGCGGACAAGTGCCACTAGAATGCGCAGAGACTGAGAAGTGCGATGTACTAACATAAACTTATGTATTTTTCATATTTACATAATCTGTACTTAAAAAAAATGGGAAGCACTCCGGGAGTGCCGACAGAAGTGAAAACTTATGTTTGTTATTTATCTAGACGCGTTCGCGGTCTGTAATATGTACTCGCATATATGCACACACTATAGCTGCGTCTCGTAACGGTGTCGCGAGTCTTGAGATTTTATCTCATCTAAAAATATTAAAAATAGTTTTCACTTCAAAAAATATATATTATATTATTAATACTTAAGGAAGAGAAGAGATAAATAAAACAGGTATCAAGTCAGGCCGAGCAACAAAAAATCAATCATCCTGCTACGGCAACTGACTGCAACATGACAGCAGATTGGTTGATTTTTTAAACGAACGAACAAAAGACGTCATCTTGTATTGAATTCAATTAATTCACGCACATTCAGACAGCATAACGATAAAAACCTCGGCAGTCCTGCGTCCTATCTGTTTTTTGCCGAACGATAAAAATCGTTTTTATTATAGCTGGTCATAATTATGTTATTCTTATGTGCACAACACAGCGCATAGCAAGGCTTCAGGGGCTCCTTTACGTCCTTCAGGTGCCGAAGACCCAGGTAGTTTTAGCCACAGGGGCGTTGGACGATGCTTGAAGCATTTCCAGAGCGGCGAAAAAGAATATGTCCTATCTATACACTAACTGTGGATATGGAAATACATGCTGAATCAAAATCATCAATGCTATGGATGCAAAAAATAGTAAACCTTATTCTTAGAACTGTATACACATGTGTCGAGCTGGGATTCCCGTGGTGGGTTTGTATTGTAGATTCTTTTTAGAATCCATGAAATATTCCGTTCGGCATCGGAATTAAGAATATAGCACCACTCCATCGACTCTCATGGATATTGTAAAAGGCGACTATGGGACTCTCAACCAGATGGATGTGCAGTAGCGTCAATTCTGTGGAACAGCAGCCATTTTAAGTTTACCAACCATGCCAAGCGTGACGAGTACTGGCAAGTTCCCCCCAAAATTACGACACACGGTATATAACTCATGAACGGGAGGCATTTGTTCAGCGGCAAGGTCACTCAGCGAGCTATGGACAGAGCTATGCTTGGTATTTCTCTACGGGATCGAATCAGGAATGAGGAGAGCCGTAGAATAACTAAAGTTGCTGACATAACTGAAAGGATTAGTAAACTGAAGTGGCAATGGGTAGGTCACATTGCACATTACTCGTATAACTGATGGTCGTTGGGGCAAAAAGGTTCTCAAGTGGAGACTGCGCACCGGAAAACGCAGCGTGAGACGACCTCCAACGAGGTGACCAGATGACCTGATGAAGGTCACTGGGAGTCGTTGGATGAGGGCGGCATGTAACCGCACGTTGTGGAAATCTAAGGGGGAGGTGTTTGTTCAGCAGTGGACGCCTGTGGCTGATATCATGATGATTATGTGTATAAGAAACTCTTAGCAACTCAAAATTGTATATCAAGAGAGACTTGAATGACTTAGGAGCTACCTAGAGCAAACGAGCATTAGCGAAGTTAGTTTCGTTAAAGCAATGCATCTCGGTAAACAGCGTTGAGAGTCTGAGGTCGATCCCGGCCCGCACCTCTGTCTTTTCCGATTCATGTGCGGATCAGAATTTGCTTATCACTAACTTTAACGGTGAAGGAAAACATCCCGAGGAAACCTGCACTCCTGAGAGGTATCCAAAATGGTCTCAAGGGTGTGTGTAGTCCACCAAGCCGCACTAGGCCAGCGTTACCTTAATTATCGTGACAAAAGGACCGTGCCCAGCAGTGGGACAGTAATGGGCTGATTATGTAAACAACGTTTGCAATAGAACCTGGCCGTATACAAAAAGATTAAAATTCGCATATCTTTTTTTGAGGAATCCGATTTAGTTGAAATGATGATCCAAAATAAGTTCTGCAGGTTGTTCAGTAAATAGCACGACATACTGCAGGGGGTGAGAGCTTGGGTCAATACCTACCAAAAAAACACAATATATGTTCAGCAAAATCTTACGGATTTACAGTAGTACAACATTTTCCGAAATATCGAAAAATCTCTACCTTGTCACAGATTTTTAAGCATCTCGTAATGAAAAATTCTTTTTCTAGTTTTTTTTTACCTCAAATTATTTGTGAATACTCATTGATAAGTCTATATTCTATTAAAAACTAAAATGTCACAGTACAATCTTTTCGTTTAACTTTAACCTACAGTGGTGAATTGAACTGTAACTGTAAATCCGTAAGATTTTGCTGAACATATATTGTGTTTTTTTGGTAGGTATTGACCCAAGCTCTCGTCCCCTGCAGTATGTCGTGCTATTAACTGGACACCCTGTATATTCTTCTTCTTCTTCTTCCAAATCGGCTTAGTAGTTTTTACGTGATGCATACACAGACAAACATGACTACAGTTTTTTATAGGTATGTATTGATAGATGTAGACAGATAATAAATCAACATAACCTTACCAAACGTATACACCTCATCGACTTGACGCTAACGGCCTCTCAGCAGTGCGTGATCATGCGTCAACACAGACTGTCGACGACATGCATGACGCAGATGTCAAGATAAGATTATTTGAATAACATAACGAGATGCCTTAGTATTAGCGTCACGTCTGTCTGAGAATGAAAGTATACATATACACGTATATACCTTACACGATGGTCACTACTTTGGTGGCACTGACCGCTATATAAAAAACATCGTGTGAGTTCACACGTGAAACTTTGTATTTTGGTTAATCTGTAAGATAATGAGATGAATACACTATAGAGGGGGTAAACAGAGAGAGAGAGAGAGAGAGAGAGAGAGAGAGAGAGAGAGAGAGAGAGAGAGAGAGAGAGAGAGAGAGAGGCGCGCTAATCCCTTAGTCGCCTTTTACGACACCCACGGGATGAGATGGGTTGGTGCTATTCGTAGCCGGCACCACACGGTCTTCTCACACTCTCTCTCTCACTCTCACAGCCTAAACCCTATAAATACATTTATAGTCGTCTCTCTTTTATTACACGTTTTCGTTTCATAAAATCCAATTCACACCGTCCCAAAAGAAGTTTCACTTCTACTTCTTCTTCTCGTAGATTATAGCTTCTGTAGAGTATCTTCTACAATTTCGCCAATGTCATGTATAAGGCAACGTTGTACGATATTCATATTAATCAATCTTTACATATTCATAAGTGTTTCTCAAAAAATGTCTGTTATAATATACTGGCAATGTCGTACGGTGTAGTTCCACTTCAAAATATAATAATAATAATAAATTTGAATAAAGTACTTTTATGAAAATGCTCTGACATTACGTGTTGGTCATGCGTACAACTACAAATATCGGTAACATAATGAATTCTAGCCTTGTTGATAAAAAAAGACAGACGTGTTGACAAGTATTATATAAAATATCACATGCATAACTTCTTTTAGTTTATAAAACCCTGGTACTAAGCTCTACCAGACTACGTTTCCCACAGTATTATGAGGCGTCGATAAATCATTGTGCCTTAAGGTATGGATCCCGGCAAATAAAATTAACTAGCGATTCTACAAAATAGACTAAAATTGTTCCGGTTGGTGTCCGAACTAAGAATTTTGCACCACTCCAGCTCCTCCCGTGGATGTCGAAAAAGGTGACTAAAGGGACGCAAAACCAGAGGGATGGGCAGCAGCGACGCTTCTATGGAGCAGCAACCATTCTGCTCTCACCAACCCGCTAAGCGTGTTGAGTATTGCCAAGTTTCCCCCAAAATGACAACACACTGCATGTAACCGGTCGTTTATGGGGGAGGCCTTTGTTCAACGTTCTTTGGCTGATATGATGATGATGACAATGAGACAAAGATATTGTATAGTTTACGGCTTTTCTCCCTGTTATGTCTTAAAAGTTGATTATAAGAATTTGTTAAAATGATCAAATGCCAGTATAAACACTGGATGCCGACCATCTCCCATACACTGTTGGGCCCAAAACTTCATGAAGCGTTACAAGTTCCAAATTAGTGTCAGCTATAAGCTGCTTTAGTTTTAATTTGACATATGGAATTGAATCTACAGTTAGGTTTTGTTAACATAACTTATTCGTCAGATTCCGTGAAGCAGCCGAAGAAAAATCACCGAAAATACGAATATAGAAACACAAAACAATATTCACTTGTGCGTAAATACAAAACGAATGAAAGTATTTATTTCTTTCTTTCCTAGGATACATTCTCATTTTGATTTTGAAATAATAAAATTAAGTCAGACACAATGCCTTTAAATTGCAATGATAAAAAAATAACTATCTATATTTTGCCCCTGTAAGAGCTATTTTTTTCATTTAGTTGTATTGATAATAAACGAAATGATCCTTGTAACCCAGCCATATTGATGATTTGTGAATGTGTGGCCGAAATATGCATTGTACCGCCTTGTTAAAATGGCGGACACGCATGCGCATAACTGTATCCCTAGTACGAGTTTATTTTTACAATAGAAACATAATAGTAAACTACACATTTAACTCGTTCGGCGTTCCCATTGGTTGAAGAGTTTGATCAGGCCAATTGCAGCGCCGAACACTGTAATCGTATAGTTCACTATTACGTTTCTATTGTAAAAATAAACTCGTACTAGAGGTACTGGTCGTAAGAAAACTATTCACACGAGCTATATACCTAGTAATTAGCTGCCAATCAACACAGACTATTGCAAATTACGAGTCATTGCGGGACATTGGACTCCACGTGGTGTCCGGATTAAGAATATAGCACCACTCCATTTCCTCCCGTGGATATCGTAAAAGGCGACTAAGGGAATCTAAACCAGAGGGATGGGCAGCAGCGTCCCTTCTGTGACGCGGTAGCCATACTGCACTCACCAACCCGCCTGCCAAGCGTGTTGAGTATTGGTAAATACCCCCCAAAATAATGACACAGTTGTGGAATCTATGAGGGAGGACTTTGTTCAGCAGTGGACGTATAAATGGCCTATATGGTGGGACTCCTGCAAGTGGTGCAACATCACTCGTTCCTATATCCTTATCGACTTCAACGACTATTATTGTACGTAGAAATACATTGACGACTTTAATCGTTTAGCCCGTATTAGCAAAAGTAAATATGTGTCCGCATTACAGCAAGTGCTACCTTTATTATTCCTAAACCAATGCCTTCTGATAGCATTTCCCGGTCTCAAGTCTACTGTCTGATGAATATGTAAATAATGTTATACAAAGTATGTCTACCAAGGTACTCACTGCATTGAACACCGAATATGATATAATAATCTTTATATGCCGTGTGGTGCCGGCTCAGAATGCCACCACCCCATCTCCTCCCATGGGTGTCGTAAAAGTCGACTAAGGGATTAGCCGGAGGATGGGCAGCAGCGCCCTTCGAGTACATTAACAACTCAACTGCGATCGCCAACCCGCCTGCCAAGCGTGGCGATTATGGC
Source organism: Diloba caeruleocephala (assembly GCA_947459985.1). Lineage (NCBI taxonomy): Eukaryota > Metazoa > Arthropoda > Insecta > Lepidoptera > Noctuidae > Diloba > Diloba caeruleocephala. The sequence continues at coordinate 2,545,747 of OX381627.1, read as the reverse complement.
AAAACCCCCCAATGAGCCCACAACACATCCATATCGGTGGTTGTGGTGATCTTTGGGGGAGGCCTGTGTCCAGCAGTGGACTTCATTCGGCCGAAATGATGATATTAATACGTGAAGTAAAATATTTTTAAGCACATTGCCCGCACAAAGGAGTGTCATATTAAAGTTAAAGTTCTTATGGAGGAGAAGTGCAGAAAGTAAAATATTATATATATATAACTTTGGGCGGCCACTAGTATGTATTAATATATAATTATAAAGGTCAGTGATTGAATCATATTTGGTTGTACTGTGTACAGTGTAGTGAGTACCTAGGTAAATATACTTTGTATAATGTCATTTCGTACACTCATCCATGCGTTTCCGTGGTGTAGCGGTTATCACATCTGCCTAACACGCAGAAGGCCCCCGGTTCGATCCCGGGCGGAAACATATCTTTTTGAGCCGATTGTTTTCATCGGTTATTATATTTCTAATCAGCCATTATATTATTATTATGCACTTTATAGGCGATAGAATGACGAGTCGCAATTATTTTTATATCTGTTGATATCCTACGGTTACATTGACATTGTTAGATTAGAGGTGCTTTCATGCTTTATATTAGTGACAGTTTTGTTTGCCTCTAAATATAATATCGGTTATGAAGATGTAGATAAACATAAATAAAAGATGAAAGCAAACATAAATAAAATATTACCAAAATTGTATTATTCTATTGGATGTGTATTTTACTTATTAGGGTGTTCTCGCAGCCATTTTGTAGAAGCTGTAGCTGCTTCCGGACAAAATATTATTAGTTTAGTTACATAAATTCGTACATTTAAATTTTAATTGAGTATATACCGTTTGTATTTAAATAAAAAGTAGGCGCCATCTGTTATCAAGTAGTACAACTAAATAAGGTTTATCAAGTTCATATTTCTAACACTCCTAGTAGTTTAGCTACTTGCGGGTAGATGTCGTTAAAGATACAATTGTGAATACTTGAACTTATCCCGTTACCTGCTATATCACTTAAAGCGACAAAATCTTTAAACTTAGTAAAATTTTGACGTGTTTTGTTTTTACACATTTATATCTAGATCTTTTTTACAATTAGGGAGTTTTGATAAAGTGTATACAGTATATACGTCATAATATAATTAAGTCCCCAGTGCCCCAGTAAATTGGTTTTTGTGGTGTTTATAGTATTATAATCTCAGTGATCATGATGAATCCTAAATAATCAATTGTTTTGATGTTAATAGCTTTACTCAACCTGTGAAAAAGATACTTAAATCGTGAAGACTTGCGCTATGTAGATATACAGACTTACATTTTCAGTACTGAACAATTGCTCCGATAGATGGCACCAGATGTCGTTTCTTTTTTCATTCACATTTTGTGGATAATGGCGGCCTTAGATTTCTAGGTGGCGTGAGGCCTCCTGTTTGCGCCTCTACAATATGGTGTAATTTATGGAAATTAGAGCTCTATTTATCCAGCTGTTCATCCGTTCCTAAGCCACATTCAGATAGAACAAGAGACAATTTAAAGAGAAACTCTTTATTAAGCATTATGTAGTGGTAGAAGATATTATGACAAATACTCTTATCAAGGATAAGGTATATTTGTTTGATAAGAAGTTTAAAATATCGGTACCATGTGCTGCCGACAACAACGTTATTAGCTGGCGATCGAATCTGTTTCGATTACTATTTCAGGCTCCTGGCGCCCCCTTGTGACTATGGTTGGTCTGGTCGCACCGCTCGCGCTCGCACTAACTGAGGGAAATGCAAATTTAGGTAATTGCGGCAAGGTCTTGTGGATTTTCTTTAGGTTTCTTAGGATTTCGATTATGAACTCCTGATGATGAATGATTCTAAAGGTTGTTACTTTTATGAATAGTTGGTATTCAATTAACCTTTTGTTGTAAGGTCATGTTTTTGGTTTTTTCATACCTCCAAGAACCCTTAATATTTTTAGGTACCTGGGAGTTGAGAAGGTTTTAATAAATATTTCCGTAGAATTCTAAACTAGAATTGCCGTTGCTCGTGTAGAAGGCTATCACGTCGTATGCGTAAATCATTCACACCACTACTTTTGTTGGGCCCTGTGTATTATATCAATTAGTAAATGTTAATAAACTAGATTTATACTAACAACATAGATTATTATGTTTCGAAGTTACTAATAGGTATTACCTAGAATGGATTATGATTATCTGAAATAAATGAATTATTATTTCGATGTCTCTCTTTTCACGAATTACTGCACTACAAGGAGGAACCCAGTCTTTTGATAGGCTAACGCGGGGTCATGGGTCCAACACTCAGGGGCCCTTTGGAGAACTTTTATCTAAAATGTAATGGGACTCTCACCGGGTACTCTGCAATCATAATATATATAAATTACGTGTCACGTTGTTTGTCCGCTTTGGACTCCTAAACTACTGAACCGATTTTAATAAAAATTTTCACACTGTGCAGTTTTATCCGTCTTTAAAGATAGGATAGTTTATATCTCAATTTATGACCGCAATATTATATTACTGCGAATTATTTGTTTATTATCTGACAAAGAGTCATAATTATCTGTTAGTTCGATAAGATTCTAACAGATGGCGGTATAAGGTAATTAATTGACTGGATTGATTGGACCTGGTAGGTGTCACTGCAATTAGGTTAGCATGTACCTGCCCGTGCAAAGCCGGGGCGGGCAGCTGGTATATAAATATAGTCATGAATTATCGCCGGTGGTGTAGGACTATTGTATGATATCCAAGCTACATTGATAAGGTCTGTTGCAGTGGGTGTTACATGGACTGAAATCTTTAGCATCACAGAAAGAACGGGCGTGTCTGACTTTCAACCTGTAAAGTGAAATGACGTAACAGACGGACTTGCTAGTCACAAGACCGGCCCCCTAAATGGCCACCACTAGAGAAGACAGGGAGCACAACTGGCGTTAGCGGCTCACAGTGTCGGGCGGCACCGGTTTCACCATCGCGCGTCTCGAAGGCTCGGCGCGGGTTTCCCCGTTATTTCGCCATTAGACACTTCAACCTCCGACAAGATAGCTCTGATGATATCATCATATCAGCGCCTAAACGTCCTTTGCTAACGTCCCAATGAACTCTAACAGGATCGGTCATACATTGTGCATAATCCCCACGGTCAGCACAGTATGTTGTTTTTTTGCTGTCCATCCTTTTGCATACACCTTTAGTTGCTTGCATGCATGCCGGGATCAAACCGGCTAAAACCCCACGGTGTCCTTCTTCTTACCTCTAGCCGGGGGTGAGTTGTACGCTTTTCTGCATTGGACCGCTCCCCCGGCAGTAGGTGACCTGTATCCTCAAGTTTGTTGCTTAGTTAGTTAGTTTTCCTTAGTTGCTTTCCACTACAATGACGGGTGACGGGTTAAAGAGGCCTATATACTATACTTTTCCGGGCAGCACCCAATACGTTATCTTTGACTCCGAGAATTGGCGTAACGGCTAAGCGCGTGGCATGGTGGCAAACGCAGACCCCCGTGAATGTAGTTGTCTTTGCGTGTGACTTTTGAGTTTGTAAACTTAACCACGACATAGTGAAATTATTGAGCGAAGCGCAGCCGAATTCTTTAGCACTTTATGAATGTAACGACCAAAATTAATAATCAACTTAATCCAAAATACTTATTTAGATTTTAGATTGTGAACTTGATCCACAGTTGAGACAAATCCTCAATCCCAAATCCAAATGTTTTGGATTAGATTAATTGTTAATTTCAGCCGTAAAAGATTGGATGCACCTACGAATGATGCATGTACTGCTGTACCGTGGATAGAAGCGCCTGAACAAATTTGGAAGCAAAATTGCCCTGAGGTATAATGCGTTCCAAATTCAAACAGGCAACTAATCACCTTGAATCGAGATATGAAGTCACATGGGCGCTAAAAAGTAATTTATTGTAATAAATACAGGCATTGATATCATCATAAATCGAATACATTCATGTTGTTTTCGCTGTCCAATAACCTTCGCGTTGTTTGCTCAACAAAGCAAACACTAGTTATCAAAGCAAATGCGTATTCAGGAAAAAAACTGCCCGTAAAGATCGTTGCACGATAAAAAATTGCAATGGCTGATAAAAAATGCATCGCGGGTTATCATTGCAGAGGTTAATGTACCCAGGTGTTCTATATCAATCTGCATGGGCCTCTGATACTGCTTCAATGACGTTCATAGTCAGAGTTCAATCTGGTTCCCGTCAAAACATTTACCACCCATCTTCATCCATGAATGTCGTAAATGGCTACTAAAGCTTAAACTTTCTTTTCTTTTTGGTTAGTGGCGTACCCTGAATTAGACTTGTTCAATCTTTTTTTTTTGGCGGAGGTAATGTCTAACGCATACCACACCGTCCGGGGAGACTGCGTGGTTATGTGGGGCTTGCACCCACTAAAACTCCGCCATGTTACCTGCATCCGCTTTTTGATGGGCCACGAGAACTGCATATATACTACTTTCACGGCCCATCGGCTGTTGACGCACGTATGCGTCTACCTGTACGTACGGCGATGTATCTCTTACTGGACTCTTAACCAGAGGGATGGGCAGCAGCGTTCCCTCTGTCTTTTCACAGTACCTATACTGCGCTCACCAGGCCGCCTGCCAAGCGTGGTGAGTACTGGCCAATTCCCGCCAAAATTATGACACAATTATCGAAATCTTTGGGGCAAGCATTATATTATATTATATAGCAAGGCCCATTGATCAAATAACCCATCGGTTACCGTATTACAGTCACCCTCTCAGAGATGTGCCTATAGGCGTGGCACCAGTGGCCGGCTCTAATATGATCAAACGAGGACCTGGAGCCCCGCTTAGGTGCCGCAGATGATTTTACCGCTCCAGTGGTTTTAGCCGGTAGGAGTCCGGCACACCCCTTCGCCCTTCCCCGAGGCGAAGGAAGTTCATATAGAATTTCCACTGTACATCAATAAAAAAAGGTTGAATGAACCCTGTGGTGGTTTTAGCTGGAAGGCTGATATACATAGGCTGCACTAAAAGTATCGGGAATGGAATATTTCCACTGTTCCTGTCATATTAAAATCTTTTTAATTGAAAACTCCTTGGTTTTACTAATCGAATACCATTTATTTATTTAAAAAAAGATTCACGGTCTTGTCACAAGGTTTTGTCAAACTTGTTTAGTCGTTGAGAAAATAGAATTGAGTCGAGAAAATTCAAGAGCGATGATTTATTATGACTTTCGAAGTGGTTTAACACAAAAACAGTGTGTTGACCGGATGATTTCTGCATTTGGTGATGAAGCCCCATCCAAAACCACAATTTATCGCTGGTTTGCTGAATTTCAACGTGGACGTGTCAAGCTCAGTGATGATCCTCGTCAAGGTCGTCCAAAAACTGCAGTCACCCAAGAAAACGTTGATGCTGTGCGTAAGCTGATTGAGGAAGATCGACATGTGACATACCGCGAAATTCAGGCAACTTTAGACATTGGCATGAGTCAAATACAAATAATCTTGCATGAACAATTAGGTGTAAAAAAGTTGTTTTCCCGATGGATACCGCATTTGCTATGTGAAGAGCAAAAAGCGGCTCGCGTTACTTAGTGCGTCAGAACTCTCGAAAGATTCCACGCAGGATCCTCAAATGCTGTATACAACATCGTATCAGGTGACGAATCCTGGATATATGCGTACGAACCCGAAACAAAAAACCAGTCACGAGTTTGGGTGTTCGAAAATGAGTTAAAGCCAACAAAAATTGTTCGTTCACGGAGTGTTGCAAAAAAAATGGTGGCCACGTTTGTCTCCAAAACCGGCCATGTTACGACTATTCCTCTTGAGGGACAAAGAACGGTTAATGCAGAATGGTATGCTAGCATTTGTTTGCCACAGGTTGTTTCTGAACTCCGTAGAGAGAACTGCAACCGCCGCATCATCCTCCATCACGACAATGCGAGTTCTCACACCGCGCACAGAACAAAAGAGTTTTTAGAGCAAGAAAACATAGAATTATTAGACCATCCGCCGTACAGCCCCGACCTAAGCCCTAATGATTTCTATACTTTCCCTAAAATAAAGAATAAATTGCGTGGACAGAGATTTTCATCACCTAAAGAAGCTGTGGACGCCTACAAAACGGCCATTTTGGAGACCCCAACTTCCGAATGGAATGGTTGCTTCAATGATTGGTTCCATCGTATGGAAAAATGTGTCAAATTTCGCGGAGAATACTTCGAAAAGCAATAAATACATTTTTAAATAGTAATGTTGTGTCACTTCCTTGATTCCCGAAATTTTCAGTGCCGCCCTCGTACCCCTCCACCTTCATCATCATCATACCAGTCGAAGGACGTATACTGCTTAACAAAGGCCTCCCCATCGAATTCCACAATGACCGGTTACAAGCCGCCGACGATTCTCAGCTACCTTCACCAGGTTTGCTACCCACCTCGTTGGTACTACGATCTCACGCTCGGTTTCTGGTGCGTGGTCACCACTCGAGAACCTTTCTGCCCCAACGGTTACACTTTGTTTCATGTCTATTTTTTAAATGACCGAAAACACCGGTTTGAAATATTTAAGCATTTTTACCAATATTTTTCCATAGTCCACTGTCCACTGCTGGACAGAAGCCTCCCCAAAAGATCGCCACAACGACCGGTATGGGTTTGTGTTGTATTCTCATTGGGAGATATTGCCATAATCGCCACGCTTGGCAGACGGGTTGGCGATCGCAGTTGGGTTATAAATATACTCGAAGGACGCTGCTGCCCATCCTCCGGCTAATCCCATAGTCGCCTTTTACGACCCCCACGGGATGAGATGGGATGGTGGTATTCTTAGCCGGCACCACACAGCAATTTCCATAGTATAGAATACCAACTTCTGTCAATTTCTGTCCAAATATTACTGTTATTATTATGTTTCTGACCAGTGGAGCAGAAGATTTCTAGAGTGGTGCCGACACCAAAGGGCTGGGAAGCCCGCAGCGTTCAGTGAATTATATTAGACGACACGGAGACCAATAACTGGATGCGTCGGGCACAAAATCACCAGGATGGAAACGAAATGATGATTGAATATAGGCCTCAAGATTGGATCTCGTAAAGTTAGCATTATGTTTCATTTTGAAAATATCCCTTACCAAATTTTTTTTTTTCTTAGTGCAGCCAACGATTCATAGCCCAGGAACTAATATAACTAGGTACATCACTTTAATTTAAAATACCAAGTAGCTACCTAAATTCATAGCCATGATGTCACAAATTCGCCTAAATTGACTTTCGCTAAAATTATCAACTCCTACGCAAAATTACTAGGTGGCGAGCGCGTGGGCAGATGAGAATTGATTTTGCCTTTTACACTAAGATTTATCCCGTTAGAGATGTTGTTAGTCTTGTAGCCTTCGTCTTCAACTTCAGAATCAATGTATCCTGGAACAGACAAATTAATATGTGTACAAATGCTAGCCACCAGCTTTTCTGTTGTGCTTGCTATGCCAATTCCAAAGTCAGTCTGTCTCAAACTGCTAGATTTTATTCACAACTCTTTCTTTCAGTGGCTTTTTAGGTTTTCCCGCTTCCGTTTTTAACCGTGTGGTGCCGGCTATGAATAGCAACAACCCATCTCATCACTTGGATATCTTAATAGGATTAAATGGAAGATGGGCAGCAGCATCCATTGAGTACAGTAACAACTCAACTGATTATGGCAAAACACCCAACACATCCATACCGATCGTTGTGGCGATCTTTGGGGGAGGCTTGTGTCCAGCAGTGAACTTTATTCGGCTGAAATGGTTATGTTTTCCAGCACCTCTTTAGCTGTAGTGCTATCCTCCTGATGAAATAATACATTGTATGCATTTTCAATTTCATCCCACGCCACCCGCTTAAGTTCTATGTTGTTATCATTCAATTGCTTATTTTCCTTTTTCGATTGATGAAAAGCGACCTTTTTAGAACAACACGACGTACAACGAAATACAGCTTACGAATACCACCCTTGGCAGGCGGATCGGTAAGCAAGGAATGGGCGCTGTTCTATAGAAGGCAACTTGCTAACCACCCCTTTGGTTTAGAGTCCCTTAGTCGCCTTTTACGACATGGGAGAAGATAGAGTGGTGCCATACGATGATCTCTTTTTAAACTATAAGTCCTTAATCAGTGCATTCGATCGAGATTGTTCATAGGGCGTTGCCTGAAGGTGAATGCGTGCTAATCTATCAACACCCACAGCTTATATAAAATAGTATAATTCCCAAAGGTGATTCCCTGATAACCAGCTATGTGCTTTCGGCAGTAGTATGCGTCTACCGATGCTTTTAAATAGCTATTATTACGCAGCGTGGCCGTCCCACGTCCCATTCCATGTAGTGTCCAAGCACCATTTCTATCCCCAATTGTTATAAAACGTGAGCCAGAAGTGAGCAGCTGCGTCCGTTCTGTAATAAATGTACCTTTTCTTATTGACCTGGTGGAAATACATCATGCACTTCCTCCGCTCCGGGCAAGGGCAGAGGGGCACGCCGGACTCCTACCGGCTAAAACCACCGGGTAGTCATCTTCGGCACCGAAGGGAGGCTCCAGGAACCCGAATAATCTTCGTCTAGAGCCACCCATTGCTGCCACGCCTTTAAGCACATCTCGGAATCGATGACTGTAAACGGGTCACCCCCTCTACCGGAGGGAAAGTGATTGTAAAGAGGCCACCCCCAGGCACCTCTCGGGGGTACTGCAGAAGGATTCCCCCGCGCTATGCGCTGTGAGCACATGCACACCACCGTCTTCGCGGTGGGATTAAATAGTACCTTTTGTTTCATATATTTTTTAATGGTGTCCAGTAGAAATTCTTCATGAACTTCCTTCGCCCCGGGGAAGGGCGAAGGGGTATACCACACTCTTACCGGGTAAAACCACTGAAGCGGTCATCTTCGGCACCTAAGGGAGGCTCCAAGGAACCAAACAGTACCTTTTTTTTATTGGTGCCCAGTGGAAATTCTTCATGAACTTCCTTCGCCCCGGGGAAGGACGAAGGGGTATGCCGGACTCCTACCGGCTAAAACCACTGGAGCGGTCATCTTCGGCACCTAAGGGAGGCTCCAGGTCCTCGTATGATCACACTAGAGCCACCCACTGGTGCCACGCCTGTTGGCACATCTCGGAGAGGGTGACTGTAAGGCGGTCACCCCCCCAGGGGGATTGTAAAGGATCCCCCAGTGCGTCCCACGGCAGCGCGTGACCACATGCGTGCTACCGTCTTCTCTTGGGTCGCTTGGTGTGGGCACGCAGATTCCCCAATCTACGCACCCGCGAACCCAGAGGTCCCCCACCTTATAGCAACGGCAGGGGTTTTCAGGCGTATCGGAATTAGGCGCCAGGGCGGTTGTTACCCCGGCGCCGTCTCCTTCTTCTTCGAGCGGGATCGGCCCTCTCCCGATCCCGCTCTGCGGTCTCCTTCTTGAGCATGACGCTCTCACAGAAGGAGACCACTGCATTCCAATTTTCGTGCTCTGCCAACATAGCCGACACTACTGCTGGCAGAGAGAGATCTTGCCCGATCCGATCGACCAGGATAGAGATCAAACAGTACCTAGGCGATAAAAATATTGAAATTAATCATTATTACTTAATTGTATAATATTCAATTATATGCAACATGTAATAACAACATTTTAATATGATTAGCATATACATTTTTTTAAACTTTTCTTCACACTAGGATTTCTCCTGTGTCGTGGGTGCGTTTACAGACATGAATTCCACATACAATACACCCAGAACCGGAACAACTACCTGCAGATCATACAAATATTTGTTCCGTGCGGGAATCAAACCCACGACCCGGAGCGCAGCAGCCGACTGTATCAGCCACTGCACCAACAGTGCCGTCATATCAATCTGGTCCGTCAATTATTCTGATATTATTTAATCGATATGACAATTTTTTAAATTTGATTGTACGTGTAACGGAATTTAATTTTTATAATGACAATCATCATTTCGGCCGAATGAAGTCCACTGCTAGACACAGGCCTCCCCCAAAGATGTCCACAACGACCGATATGTATGTGTTGTGGGCTCATTGGGGGGTTTTGCCATAATCGCCACGCTTGGCAGACGGGTTGGCGATCGCAGTTGAGTTGTTAATGTACTCGAAGGACGCTGCTGCCCATCCTCCGGCTAATCCCTTAGTCGACTTTTACGACACCCATGGGAGGAGATGGGGTGGTGGCATTCTGAGCCGGCACCACACGGCAAATAATGACAATGTAATGATGTAATGACAATGTATTTATTACGACAACAATTAGCTCAACTCAACTACTAACATACATGTTTTGTTCTCTCCTTTTTAATAATTAACCTATTAATGTCTTATTAGTGACATTTTATTAATATTATAAATAAGCTGCAAGTAAACCAAGCGAACATATAATCGGACCACACCTACGCTTCACACTTCCATAATTTATTTGTTCTATTTTTTTTTATATGTACAGGATCAGTTCCATAGGAGCAGTTATCGTAGTATCTGTGTAGCGATGGTTTTAAACCAGCCATTATATTATTGTGTGCGAATTACGAATATAGCAACCACCCCTCTCCTCCCTTGGGTGTACTGAAGGCGACTACGGGACTAAGCTAGAGGGTGAACAGCAGAGTCTCTTCTGTGATACAGTAGCCATACTGCGCTCACCAACACGCTTGTCAGGCGTGGTGAGTACACCAAAGCCGGCACGGTTGGTGCAGTGGTTGATACAGTCGACTGCTGCGCTCCGGGTCGTGGGTTCGATTCCCGCACGGAACAAATATTTGTATGATCTGCAAGTAGTTGTTCCGGGTCTGGGTGTATTGTATGTGGAATTCATGTCTGTGAACGCACCCACGACACAGGAGAAATCCTAGTGTGGGGCAACGTTTTGAAAAAAAAAAAAAAAGCGAGGGCACGATTCTGGAAATCTACAAGGGAGGGCTTTGTTTAAATGGTTTTTATTCACGTAAAAGAAACTCCATGGACATACTCTTTTGAAATAATACTTGAAAGTATTATAGTCTTCAATATAATCGTAAAAACTATGTGAGGATAATGCATGCCAATGTGTGGGATACACACATATTTATGCACAATGATAATCAATGCGTTACAATTAGATTGCTATAACAGTTATAAGGTGACCAGTCCCGAGAGAGGGCACCTGTTCATGGGCATAACGCATGCATCAGCATAGCTCAGCTCAACCATAATGCAGGGAACTTAACCCAACAAACAACGCTACCCGCAACAAGACATTTTAGTGAGCATGACAGACTCATACTGCCAGGCAACAGGCTGGTGTATAATGTTATTAGTTACATTAGTGGCTACATAATGCTCACATTCACGATAATGAAAGAGTAAATTATTATACATGCAATATAAAATTATAAAACTGTATGAAATGTAAATGTACCTATAAAATTAATATAAAACTAACATTATAATAAAACACTTTTAAACGGATTCTATCGCGTATATTTTAGATTTTTGTTTTTCCTGACGTTTCTAACACTTTGCAGGGTTCGTGGTCGCAGGATGACTAAGGTGACAGGCGTCGTTACAGATTTACAAACAAAAATCTAAAATATACGATATAGAATCCGTTTAAAAGTGTTTTATTATAATGTGTAATACTCGCGAAAACCTAAAACATTATTATAAAACTAACAATAAAAAAAAAAATTAAAAATAAATAACTTAAATAAGCAGCTACTACACTTCGCGGTCAAAGAGCATTATTTATACTCTGTTTTTTTTTTATATAGTAAACTAGGTTACTGTGACATAACGAAGTAGGAAGCGATCATAATGACTTGGTTCTTCTCATTTTGCACGCGGTTGCGTAAATCTGGTTGCAACTTTAAGATTTTGTATACAGGGCGTGTTATTGAAAATATATTCGAAAAAGCGATATAATTAGGGTCATCATAACTAGTTGCACTCACTGAACGGTAAACGATCGGCGAGGTTAAACAACGCTTGCCGCGGTCAGTATATGGATGGGTGACCGCATAGTGGTATATCAACTGAGGTTTTAGAGTAAAAACAAAAACAAATATATGCCTATAGTTTAAAAAAACAAATAGTAATTAACAATTATTTAATTAAAATGAAAATGAAATAGTTATTTAATAAATATGCATTAAAAGCACAATATATATTTATAATGTTAAATAAAAGCGTGGGGTGCTCTCTACTTATATTCTCTTAGTTAACATATCCCACATTGTTTACATTTAAAAATGATTATGTGCTTTTTAGTTGATATTTTATTAAAAACGTGATATTATTCGTTATTAAAAATCCACCTCCTTGTCAGAGCAAATTTTTCTTCTTCGTCTTAGCATGCATTGCTCTTTTTTAATGCTGCACTCTCTAGCATTTCTCCTGTGTCGTGGGTGCACCTTACAGAAAGATATCTCACATGCACAAACACCCAAATCCGGAACAGGTGTAGACCGCACGAATAATTTTAATATTCCTTGTGGGAATCGATTCGAACCGGACGCGCAAAATGCCAAGCCACTGTCACCATTTCATCATTTCGGCTGAATAAAGTCCACTGCTGGACACAGGCTTCCCCTAAAGATCACCTCAACGACCGACATGGGTATGTTGTGTGCTCTTTGGGGGGTCGGGTTGACGATCGCAATCGGGTTGTTAATGAACTCGAAGGAAGCTGCTGCCCATCCTCTGGTTAATCCCACAGTCACCTTTTACGACAGCCACAGGATGAGATGGGTTGGTGCTATTCGTAGTCAGCACTACACGCCACTGTCACTGTCAGTTAATATGTCTTTATAAGCGTTAAACAATCAGATTGTGTAACTGTAAGTTACGTAGTATGTAAAAACATGAAAATGTTTTGTGATTATTTTCTGTTTCCAAAGTTATTATATTAATTACCTGACAAGGGTCGTGCCCTTTTTTTGTCGTTGCGAAATGATAATGGCCTTTTTCCGACCTCTTTTTGTCTTGGGGAAATTCTCATGGACTTTGGAAGCGGGCGCGCCGGACTCTTACAGGCTAAAACCCCACGATGTTCTTTCGACATGACAATAACTGGGGTTATGGTGTTCGCGGGTTAGGCATTGAACCACACCCCCAGTAGGTTTCAGCCCTCCTAAAGTGGGCCCCGTGCTCGTCAGAGGGGAAAAGCACATGGAATGCACCCGCGCTGCCACTTCCGGTCCATTTTAGATAGACCGGCTCATTCTTGACCCGATAATGTGAGATGGGCAAGTAGGTATTCTGCTGCTAATAATGCTGTTCATAATAAAAAGATTATATAATTTAGTTCTACAAGCGTGGAATTACTTGTTCTAAGTTAAAGTAACTTCTATGAACAGTAAAAAGTGAGCCACCTGTATGTTGAATTGTTCCGGTCTACTTGCCCAGTTGTCGGCGAGTTGCCGTATTATGTAACACCCTGTAGCAACACCGCCAGACACTTTTATTGGTATAACGCCATGTAATACAACTAATTCGGTTCTGTGGTCGATTGGAATAACCTGCGGTGTTATGCTATCCTGGTAATCTTAGAAAAATATAGTGTAAGTAATAACCGTAATGTTTAGCAAAAAATTGTGCGGGTCTTATTAGTATGGCGTTGTTTCCAAATAGGTATATATTTTATCTGCTTTGTGTTATGAATACTCGTATAATTAATCTTCAGAGCATATTTTTATTTCAGCCCACAAGTGACTTGTCTCAAAAATAACTGCAGTGCTATTTCTGCAAGAATCCACTGGTAAAAACTCAGTTCTGAATCCGCAGTGTAATCTTTATTGTTCTTATTACTTTTCACTACGCAGCTTCGGTTATGACGTCTGGAGTAAATAACATGATCATCATATAGGCCATACAACGTCCACTTCCACAACTGTGTCATCATATTGGAGGAAATTTGCCAGTACTCACCACGCTTGGCAGGCGGGTTGATGAGCGCAGAATGGCTACTATTCCACAGAAAGAACACTGCTGCCTATCCCTCGGTTTTAGAGTTCCTTAGTCGTCTTTTACGACATCCACGGGAGGAGATGGAGTGGGGCTGTATTCTTAATCCGAACACCACACGGATAATAACATGATTTATGATGCATTTAAGTAACCTACGTGTTTATGCTATCCTAGTAATATGAATAGAATAAAGTGCAGGTAGCAGCTGTTCAATTCTGGTACTCATGGGTTTGGAATACGGTTGTAGGTAGGTGTTATTAATGGAATATTTATGTAGGTGATGAAGCTATAAGGTTTTTAGCGTTTACTTAGCTTTAAAATAAAAAATAAAAATTGTCGAGTGTCAGTTCACCCGCGGTAGAAGTAAAAATTTGTATTTTAGTTAATTAGTTAATTAGTAGGTGGTAAACAGAGACAGAAAGAGTGAGAGAGTGAGAGCGATTGATCGACAATATTACTATACTATTCCCATAGGGAAACTATATAGAAACGTGTTTTATCTCCACGTATTCGTTTCCAAAAATCCAATTCACACCGTCCCAGAAGAAGTTTCACTTCAATAACAATAAAATTGTAGATTAAAATACTAATAAAAACACGCTTTTAATTAAATATCAACTAAAATAATCAAATAAAGGCACAAAATAATTAATTCTTTAGTGTTTTGTATGGAAAATCATGTGCGTATTTTTACTTTATTTTACCTGCTTACAGCAACATACACAAACGTTTTTATTTGTGCACAGTACCTTTTGAATTAAATAAATTTCGTTCCCCTGCTTTTGGAAATAATATTTAAAAAAGGTGAAATTATTGAACTTCTGTTTTCGATGTTTATGTTATATAGATACCGTTACATGCATTACAGTTATTTCATTGTTTTAATTGAAATAACCTTGGTTTTTATGCTACCCTAGTCATCTGACAGAGAATATAGTGGAGGTATCAGCTGTTTAATTATGTGGTCTGAAATAAAAACATAAAAATAAACAGTTATACGCTTTATATTAGATTGCTTAATTTAAAACACTCTTTGTGTTTATGATGGCCTAGTAATCTGACTGAAAATATAGTGGGAGTATCAGCTGTTTTTTACGCTTTTTGGAACGAAGCGGTGACACAATGGCCCATGTTTGCTATATTGAAATGACTATATTATGAAGCCTTTCTTAGTCCGCTGGATAAGTATATTAAGCTGGCTATTAGGAAGTCTAGTTACGCCATGCTAATTGCGGTACTAGTAATAACCGTTTACAGATCGAGAAATTTTATTAATTAAATATGACCAACATCTTTGATAAAAACAACTATGATTTATGTAGGGTACAATTTAATTACGCTATACTTTAACTTTTAATACTAACTTTTAATCTTAATAATATTTTTTCATCAGTGATAAATTTATTTCTGAATATTAACTGTTATTTATTTATTTTAATTAATTAATTATTTGTTTGCTAGTTGAATAAACAACATGGTTGATTTAACTCTCAATCAATAATTTGCAATACTGCGTAACAGGTGGTACTACTATTGTTAAGTCGTCGATATGGATAGCATGCGAAGTTTATGCTACCCTGGTAATTCGAGGAAAATGTAGTGGAAATCAATCAGCTGCTTTTCCGCAACTTTTCGTACACAATAATAGCAGCCGACTTCAAGGTCTATTTACAGTAAAATGGCGATGAGTCATGGTAGTTAAAGTTAGTATTAAAAATATGATAGTGATAGCAAAAAATGTATGAATGACTTGACTAGTAATTACTCAGCATTTATTCACCTACCAAACAGTGCAGTGGCTGATACAGTCGGCTGCTTTCTGCTGGGTTCTGGCTCTGGCTCGGCTGAGTTCGATTCCCGCACGGAACAAATATTTGTATGATATGCAGGTAGTTGTTCCGGTTCTGGATGTATTGTATGTGGAATTCATGTCTGTAAACGCACCCACGACACAGGATAAAAACTAGGGTGGACAACGTTTAAAAAGAAACCATCTTACTGGCCACATTGAACCAAATATTCAGAAGCCCGAAGTCTGACAACCGTTTTAACCCACATATAGTGGTTTCTATGTTTCCGTTATCGCATTGATATAAAAAATTATAATTCAAAGATACAATTGAGTGTTCCGGTTTGAAGGGCACTGTAGCTAGAGAAGTTACATGGTATAATACATAACTTAATGTCTCGAGGTTACGAACGCAGTATAGCGCCAGGCAGTGGAGTGGAGTGATGCTTACCACCAGGGGAATAAATTGCCCTGCTCATTACTAGATTGTGTAAAATTATAGCTCTTTTTGAAAAGATTGTCCACTGAATATCTTGCTGACTCTTCTCTGTAGGACTAGCAACTTGAAACCGTACAGTTTGAATTATTTTTGATGTAACTACTTTATAATAAGTACATTCAAAGCCTAATTAAGGGTAGTTTGCCATTCTCCAAAATTTTTGTCTAATGCATATTTTATGAAAGAATTGGATGACTTCATCTTTTTATATCTATACCTGCCATATGGTCCCGACTGCCGTGTGGACGAATAGCACCAACCCATCTCATTCCGTGGGTGTCGTAAAAGCCGACTATGGGATTAGCCGGAGGATGGGCAGCAGCGTCCTTCGAATACATTAACAACTCAACTGCGATCGTCAACACGCCTGCCAAGCGTGGCGATTATGGCAAAACCCCCCAATGAGGACACAACACACCGATATCGGTCGTAGTGATCTTTGAGGGAGGCCTGTGTCCAGCAGTGGACTTTATTCGGCCGAAATTATGATGATAAAAACAATAAGTTTCTATAACCCATAGTAGGTAAGTAAAAAGAAAAAAAAGGAAGACCTAATAATAGCTACGTTAGACTAGGTAACTTAATATTTAGTAACAAGTTTGTTGCCCTTGATGTATCTTTGGACAATGTCACTCATTTAAGGAGAGTCGTACCTCTCTGCTATGGTCTTCAAGATGGAGTTGAAGCCAGCCCACACTCTACAGAGCAACGAGGTAGATTTCTTTCTGACGATGACATGGAAGCCATCATTTTATAATTTGCACCCATTGTTCGAGCAGCACGAATACTCAACACCATCTCGCTACGGCTTGATATTTGTACTTGCTCATTGACGGAATTCTAGAAGACGATTAATTATCTGTCTTTTGTGTAACTACATTGTTGGATTGGGTTGAAACCTGTAATGACAATTGTAATTTGCGAAATAAATAAATCATGCACACGATGATTTGCTGCAGCATCGGGGCAGCCCCGTCAAAATCCTCAAACCGTTATTATATTGGATCCGCAGGGCGCTAAGAGTCCGCTGAGTATAATTGGTCCACATGCTGCACGTGTAGAATACTTGACTTGACAATAAGCTGTTAAAAGCGTTTATATGGCAGTTATAAAACATCACATTTTGGACAAAAATGTGTGTGAAGGAGTGGCATAACGCAATCGTCAAATAAAGTTTAAATTTTGCTCAAAGAAATTGGATGAGGGCAGCCTTAAGTAAAAAGATTTGAGTTCCGAGGACGTTTCGTGTATTTAGTTCATATTCATCATTTCAGCCAAACGACGTCCACTGCTGGACAAAGGCCTCCTCCAAAGAACTAACAACGTCCGTTCTGGGTTTGTATTGTGTGCTAATTGGGAGGTTTGGCCATTATCTCCAATCCAAATCTAAATATACTCGAACGACGCTGCTGCCTATCCTCCAGATAATCCCATAGTCGCCTTTTATGACACCCACGGGATGAGATGGGTTGGTGCTATTCTTAGCCGGCAGCACCCAGCAATTAATTAAAGATACCAATATCCAGTTGCATAGACTCGAAACCAATCTCAGCATAGCTGGGGGAAAAGAAAGATTGCGGTAATGTATGTGTATACTGGGCAGGGGGCCCTACCTTCAAGCCATAAAGGCGTAACGGATGTTGTGTTAAAAAAACAATACATACAGTTTTATATTTCAATGAATGAACTGATCACATATCAACGAAGTGCTTGCCAGCAAAATGTTTGACGACCATCTTGCTGACAAAGCACAAACGATTGTTGTGTTCTTTGAAATAAAGGTTCCAATTAACTTTATAATTCAACGTTTTTCTTTGTAATTAGTCACTGCTCACCTGCGAGGTTTAGTTATGAATTCATGGTTAAATTCCTTGGTGGTCCGAAGTGAATATAAAACGGAATGAGTGGAATGCTTACCAAACGCGGAAGTCCAATATAACTATAATATATACATTTCAGCCCATAAACGTCCACTGCTGAACATGGGCCTTCCTATCTACAATGAGTGGTCATAGGGAATATCGCCATAATCACCACATTGGCAAGCGGATTGGTGTTCGCTGTAAGTTGTTATTAGCACACGAGAAGATGCCGCTACCAGCCTCTTGTTATCAACACTTAGTTGCTTTTTACGATACCCATGGAGAGGGGTGGTATATGCTTTATCATTACTGGGTTGCCGTACCTCTCACCTTAAAAAGAGCCTTTCTTTAGGCTACACGTATATGCTTATCTTAAATGAAGTAAGGAAACAGCAAAATACGTAGTAAAGTCCCTTTTCCTGTCGTCTACCGCAGCGGTAGCGAGTTTTCCTCGGGAGTGTGAGTGGAGGCTGCGCCGGAGTCGGTCGGCGACCCGCCGCGCGGCGGCCTTGCACGTGCGACTGTACAGCGCTACGACATTGTGGCTCTTGTAGTAAGCTACTGTAGCTTATTGGATGTTTTGAATGGTTTTGGTAAGACTGTACTGAACATTGTAGTTATGATTCAGGTATACATTGTCTTGCATTGAATTTTTGCTGTTTATACGAAAAGTCCTCTTTCTCCACATGATATGCACGTGGAACTCTAGAGTATTTCGCACATATTGCCCTCAAGGACTTGAGTAAATCACAATTTAATTCTCACAAGGCTATAGGATTTTAAGAGTCTTCCATCTTAGGTTATTTTCTGTATTCCAAATTAAACCTAGGAAAATAGAACTATAAGTAACAAAAGGAAATTACCAACATTATTATACTAAAACACTAACACCATATAATTTTAAATATATAAAAATGTATGTAGCAACAATGTCTCGCAGGTGTACTCGGCGCGTACAACGACCGGAGCGTTGACACTAGTCTATGCAGTTTTGGTAACAACATACCGCGGCATGCGTTTTACCTTACCTTCTCCAAACTCCAATTAACCTATGGTATCCTGGTAGCGATTTATTGTTGACTAATTTTATAAAAAAGAAAATACTTCGTTTGAGTGAAATTTGGGATTTTTGTCAATTTTACTCTCCAAGGAAACGCGCCGCTTCTTCTTCCCAGCATAAAACACTGGGAAGCGGTGAAGGGCGAGCGAATGTGGGTCTTTACAATATCACAAAAAAAAGAAACTTGATTTGCCATCGCTCTTATAATATGAATAAGCTATAACTTATTGCTACTATACTACACTATATTGCTACTATACTATACTATACTACTAACTATAATGCTTTACTACTCATCACAGGTGTCATCAACCCTTGTCGAGGGTTTTCACAAATGCATAAGTAGAACTACGTACATTATTACATAATGCATTACTCCTGGTAAATCCAGATTTTCTTGGTTGTGGAGCTTAATAGGGTGGCTTGTTCCGCAACAGATAAAAAATAGGCTACCTCTGGCTTAGTAGGTATTCAATGTTCCGGAAAATGTGAACTCGCATGAAGTTTTAGACTCATTTGAATTATTCTTTCAAAATAATTATAATAACTAGTTCATATATGCTGAAACGAATTGGTTTACAAATCGCTTCCATATGTAAAACGATTAGTTTTTAAACCCCTCTCTGCCAGAGAGGGGTTTAAAAACTTAGACATTAACAGACATATATCTCACATACACAAACACCCAGAACCGAAACAACTGCCTGTAGGCTATAAAAACATTTGTTTCGTGCGGGAATCGAAGCGGCGATCAGAGGCGCAGAACGCCAATGACTGAACCACTGTACCAACCATTTTGACAAATTAGATGGATTTGGTGAAGCTATACTTTTCCCATAGAAACGCTCGCCACTAATGGATCGTTGAGCGCATTAGGTTGGAACGAAGGACTAGGAAGACTATTAATCAATCCACCTGACGCGGACCATAGCTGGATAAAGGCCTCTCTCAAGCAACACCACAACTCTCGGTCCTCTACCTTCCCCATCCTTTTTTTGTTGGGCTTCTCGCATACTTTTCTGGGAAATGTGGTTGCTTAACCGATCAGCCTTCCCCATCCAGTCTACCCCCACTACTTACACTAGGTCGTTGGTACATCTGGCTGGGGGGCGTCTCACGCTACTTATCAGCTCCAAAAGCCAACCGTTCGGTCCTTCTATAGACATGACCGCCCCGCTGCCATTTCAACTTACTCATCATCATAACAGCTGAAGGATTTTCACTGCAAAAAAAAAGAAGTAGATTTCCATAATGATAAGTTACATACCGCCCGCATCCAACGACTCCCAGCTACCTTCACCATGTCGTCTGTCCACCTCGTTGAAGGTCATCCCACGCTACGTTTTCCGGTCCCCGGCCTCCACTCGAGAACCTCTTTACCCCAACGGCCATCAGTTCTACGAGTAATGTGCCCCGCCCACTGCCACTTCAGTTTACTAATCTTTTCAGCTATGTCTGCAACTTTAGGTCTTCTACGGATCTCCTCATTTCTGTTTCGATCTCGTAGAGAAATACCAAGCATAGCTCTGTCCGTGTTCAGCTGTCCATCGCTGAGGGACCTTGAGCTTTCTTATGTGAGGCCCATAGTGAGTGACCACGTCTCTGTCCTATATGTCATCACTGGTAACACACACAAGGCTGTTTATTAGAAGGCCGTCCCACGCTCCGTGGTCTCCATTCTAACCTATCTGCCCCAACGGCCATCAGTTCTACAAGCTATATACCGCACCCATTGCCACTTCAGCTTACTGATCCTTTCAGTTAGTTCTTCTACGGATCCCTTCATTTCTGATTTCGTTTCATTTGATCTCGTGTAGAAATATCAAGCATAGCTTTTTTAAGGATATATCAGCTACTATACTATAAAGGAAGACAAACTTTTTTGTCGTTTGGTTATGCGCCATGGTTTTGTCAGAGTTATTCAAGCAGCCCTTTTGGCCTCCGACTTGACTTACCGAATGCCGTCTGATGACAACAACTACGAGATTTCTCGGGCCTCCGAGGCACGGAGACGCTCTGTTAAAATACCACTATGCGGTCACCCATCCACAGACTTACCACGCCGAGCGTTGCTTAACCGCGGCAATCGTTTACTACTCAGAGAATGCAACTGGCTATCTACCTTCATTTTTAAATAAATTACATAATTGTACGTTTATTTAAGGGTCTCCTGGAAAATGCCTGCTACGTAGATCACTTACCGAGGTTATGCTTAAGATTGATAATCATTCTGTACACATCGTGCCCCTCCAGTTTTAAGTGCATTGCCTTCACAAGGGCACCGCAGTGTAAGTATAAAATGTTTTATTTGCTTATCTTTCTTGTGAGGTAAAAGTCAACGAGACAAATAGGTCATATGCGTAAGCGCTACACTGACATAGGTACTGACATTAGTTACATATTTAATTACTCAACTTATAATATAAAACACTTTGTGGTTTCTTCTAGTATGTGTTTGGCTTGCAAAATCGTAAAATCCCCATCATATCCGCCAGTGGCTTCCACTGCGTAACTTGACTCTCCCAATGAACGAACGAATGATGTTGCCGTAATCACCACGGTTGATAGACAAGGTGGTGATTGTAGTATGTTGCTAGTGCTGTAGGAGGACGCTACTGTCCAATAATAGATAGTCGAATAGTAATTTGTCACTTCACACAAGGTTGGAAAGTGTTTGAACTTTAAATAATTATTTATCACATATAAATCTTCATTTAATTATTATTTTTCAGGCCCCCAGTGAATGGTTTCATATTATCTACTAACTTTCTAAACGTTATTACGAAACAAATTGCAATACCTTAAATAAAGCGATAGTAGATAAGCCATGAAATTGATAAAGTTATCAATCAGGTATCAGGGATGCATAACTTTAATCAATAACTCGAGTCAATTGTTCGGAACCGTAACAATTTTCATTGTGACAGTCTTCTTTTAGTAAAATTTCTGATGAACTGTTTTGAAGTCCATCACTTAAAACATGAAATAAAAAGGTTTTTTATTTATTTTAGCTTTAAAAGAATAAAGACGCTACGAATCAATAACGTATGAAAGGCTACTGTATTCTACTCACCTTTGCAAATAAAATAAACGACCTCAAAATAAAATAAGCATAAAAAATAAAACACCACCTTAGCATTCATAAATTCCTAGTACTCGATTGCCATACCAATTTGACAATGTACTTTTCGTTGGCGCTAGTACCAAAAGGGCTCGTTTTTTCTGCTGCAGATAAGTGCATCGGCCTAAGGGCCAAGGGCCTCAGAGCAGGCCCTTAACCTCGGTGAAAGTACGACTTTAGACCATCTCGCTTATTTAGTTCATTCACTCTGAGAGGAATAGAAGAATGGAGTCGCTAGGCTATTTTTTTTATTTTTATTCTATTGTTGTTTCTTGGTATCTCTCCATCTTTTTTGTTATTATTGGTGTAACAATTAAAAAACATTAGGGATTAATTAATTTTAAGTCAACTTAGATCAACCTACTGAGTTACACTTAAACAGGTTTTTGTGTTCTCTAATATCTTATTTTGTTCTTCAATCATACAATGTAACTTTGACGTTTGAGTTAAAATAAAACACTTCAAGATACATTTCGTGAAATTGCAAAACCTAAATAAAACTATTTATACAGAATACTTTCAGCTAGCGGTCAGTAAGCAGCGTCCCTTGAGTCGCCACAGTATGTCCCGAAAAACATATGACATGCGACCCTCACTGATCTCCACATAATGATTGTGGCGTTTTACTTTTAAAGGTTGCCGAGTCAAGCCTTAAGCTATAACTTACATTTGACTCAAATTGAGGACACGGTTGGTACAGTGGCTAAGTAATTGGCTTCCCGCGCTACGGGTCGCGGGTTCGATCCCCGCACGGAACAAATATTTGTATGATCAACACAGTTGTTTCGGGTCTGGGTGATTTTTCTTGTAAGATATATGCCTATCAACTATACCTATGACACAGGAAAATATGATAAATTGCTTAGAAAAAGAATTAAGAAAAAAGAACATATTACCGGCTTACACTTAATTTCTAAATCAGTTCAGTTCCACAAATTCTCATAGCAAAAATATATTTATCTGTTCGTCTCCACCGCTGGCCCTGCGCCGAATTTCCAAGGCTGCTAGAGGCGGAAGAAAGCTCGGAAAGCGACAGTGGAATGCTCCGCGGTGCTTACGCATCCCCCCTCTCCTCTCCTGTAGACCGTGGAGTGCAACGCCTTCGGGCATTTCTTTTTGGAAAAAATATGTATGTAATAAAAACTACAATAGTGGCTTTGTGGATTGTTTTTGTTGTGGTAAATTTTTATTCGTGTGGTGTCCGGATTAAGAATATAGCACCACTCCATCTCCTCCCGTGGATGTCGTAAAAGGCGACTAAGGGAATCTAAACCAGAGGGATGGGCAGCAGCGTCCCTTCTGTGAAACGGTAGCCATACTGCGCTCACCAACCCGCCTGCCAAGCGTGGTGAGTATTGGCAAATACCCCCCAAAATGATGACAATCTATGGGGGAGGCCTTTGTTCAGCAGTGGACGTATGAATGGCCGATATGATGAAATTTTTAAGGTACGGCCCAATTTTATTGTAGTCACCCAACAAGACAGGCCAGATGATATGACAGTAGATGTAGCAGATGCGGCACTGACAAGCCTCGAATTATTGTCAGACTAGGCATAGGACACACATGTAAACGAAGCTTATTTTCGCTTGAAGATAATTAACCAGGAGGTGATAGTGGTGCCATGTTCTTATTCCTGTCACCTACCGGAAATGCTTACTTTATAAAAGTAAAATCAATAAAAATGGTAGATGCTGATTCAGTTTTCAACAACAAATTTTCTTTTGTCTTTTGTCTATTTACCATCTGTCTTCGGCGATCGATGTGTATCCAGCTCTAGTATCTTTCAAAGAATTACTCGGAATATGAGCAAGCTCTCATCAGCAGCCTCTCGTAGTGCAAAAGGCATCTCCCAAACTAAGGTTGGTAGATAAACTCCGAATATTTCTTGAAATTATGATAGACAGAGATGTGTTGCTGGGAAGTGAGTTGTACCGGTTCTTCTGACTAGCTTGAACTCTAGAAAGCGGTAAGGGCATATTTGTCATCATCATTATCATCATACGAGCTGATGGATGTCCACTACTGAACAGATACGGACCGAAGTACTCACCAGGCTTCTCAGGCTGGTTGCTGAGCGTAGTATAGCTCGTTTCAGCCGAATAAAGTCCACTGCTGGACACAAGCCTCCCACGAAGTTCGCCATAACGACTGGTCTGGGTGTGTTGTGTGCTCGTTGGGGGTTTGATCGCCACGCTTGGCAAGCGAGTTGGCGATCATAGCTGAGTTGTTAATGTGCTCGAAGGACGCTGCTGCTCATCCTCGGGTTAATCCCAGAGCCGGCTTTTAGGACACCCACAGGATGAGGTGGGTTGGTGCTATTCGTAGCCGGCACCACACGGTAATGTATAGCTACTGTAGTACTAGTATGGCTACTGTTCCACAAAAGGGGGGCTGATGGCATCCCTCTGGGTTAGAGTCTCTCGGCCTCAGTCGCCTTTTACTGCATCCACGGGAGCAGGGGTGCAATTCCTTAAGCTCAAACATCCATACATCCTTGAATACAGAATCGAAATAATGGTGTAAAACGAATTCGGTATTGGCTAAGACACGATTGAAGCTATTCAAGAACACGTTGCAGAAGGTAAGCCATGAAGACCAGTCTTAGCGATTGCCAAATTGGGTTATCATCGTTATTTCAATTATGTATGGATGTTTATGCTTAGAGAATTGCACCCCTGGAGTGTTGCTATATTCATAAATCAGAATTCTGAATCTACATGGAGGATTTAACGAAGAAAATGTTAGTGTTGTCTTTTTAATATGTCCGCATTAGCGATCAAATTTTTTTTTTAAATAGATGAATTAGTTTGCCTTTGAACACTATCTCACCTGATGTTAAGCGACATGCGTTCGACGATGGTGCACGCTTGGTTAGAAGGAACCTGTTTACTCGTGACTTGAAGATTCCCAGGTTGTAACGGTCGGGAAACAGAGACTCTGGCAATCGATTATTTCTATTCCGATTAACAATCTCTTTATCGATTATTTCTATTCCGATTAACAATCTCTTTTGCTGTCAACACAAATTACTCTTCAATAATATGTAAATTGACCACAATTGAAAGCAGATAACACGGAAATCTGATAAAAAAGTATCGTGAACGTTATCATTAATCTGACCACCATTTCATCACCGTTTTGATCATGACCGACGAGACCAAGGATCTTGATGATTTCATAACTTATTATGTGATTAATTGATGAGTTATAATGAATAATCATGAAGAAATATTTTTGTCGGGTTCCGTAGATTTTAATTTAATATTGATATTTTTGAGGGACTGGAGAGACAAGCTGGCTGCAACTCAGCATGGTTTATATGCAACCGAATACTGAAACGCCACTCAATACTTAAAACCCGCTAAACTATTTAAGTTTCCCGTTTTCGGTACCTGAAACAACTATCCGTAGTTCATACAAATATTTGCTCCGTGCGGGGATCTCACCCGTGACTCGTTGCACAGAAAGCCACTGTGACAATTACATAGCCACTGTGCCAACCATGCCATCGAAATTATCACCGTCAGGATTTGGATGGGTGACCATTTTTACAGATCAAGACCTCAGAGAGCAAGTTAAGCTGCCAGTACCGGCTCTCTTACAAATCTCTATGGTAGTCAATATATCTAAGGATATAGGTATACCGCAGTAATTAGGTTGCAGAGAACAGTTGGCAGTTGAGCTGTGTAAAACACTACCACAGCAGTATCTGGTGAGACTGGAAAGATGACCTGTTATGTTCTGGCCTTACCGACTCTTAATTACAGATTAAAAATAACAAATTGTTGCCTGCCGCTACCAGGGTGGCATAACCTTAGGTAAATATAAAATATTTCTATGAGGAACCCTAGTTATCTAATTAATTACAAACAATGTTCTTCCTTACCCGGATGACGCATTAAATCTAATTGGTTCATTGTTTTATCATTAATCACGTAACCTCATTTACTTATACTGTACTATGTTTTGTAGATGAAGTTAAGGTTTATGCATACCATACACATCCATAATCACCCTTTACTGTCCCACTGCTGGGCATGAGCTTTTTCTCACGATGGGAAAGGTTCGGCCTTAGTCCACCACGCTGGCCTAGTGCGATTTGGTGGACTACACATATAATTCAAAACATTTTTGGGGCTCTCTCAGGTGTGTGGGTTTCCTCACGATGTTTTCCTTCACCGTTAATACAACAGATAATCAAATTATGATGAAAAGTCAGAAGTGCGGGCCGGATCTAACTCAAACCGTCAATGGCAAGGCAAGGCAAGTTTAATTAACAGGCTATCACTGCTAAGCCCCACAAATGACAGAAAAATATACGTATCTGCTTTGCATCAAGTTGAACACACGCAACAGCCCTCAATCGGCATGGTTGGTGCAGTGGTTGATACAGTCGGGTGCTGCGCTCCGGGTCGTGGGTTCGATTCCCGCACGGAACAAATATTTGTATGATCTGTAGTTGTTCCGGGTCTGGGTGTATTATATGTGGAATTCATGTCTGTAAACGTACCCACGACACAGGAGAAATCCTAGTGTGGAGCAAGGTTTTAAAAAAAAATCGTGGGCTCATTTCAAATTTCATAGTCATGTGTGTGGTGGCACAGTGTGGTGTCCGGATTAAGAATATCTCACCCCTCGGATGTCATAAAAGGGAACGAAGGGACTCTAAGCCCACTGGCTGGGCAGCAGTGTTCCTTCAGTGGAACAGTAGCCTTTCTGCGCTCACCAACCTGGCTGCCAGGCGTCCACAGTACCGGCAATTTCCCCCCAAAACGACGACACACAGCATGTTGCGATCTTTGTGGAAATCTACGGGGGAGGCCTTTGGTCAGTAGTGGATGTCCTTTAGCTGATATATGATGATTGAGGTGTGAGGCATGAGTAGCCAGTCGCACACTAAACGGTTAACAATTGTGGAAATCTATGAGCTGTGTGGTGCCGGCTACGAATAGCACCAAACCATCTCATCCCTTGGGTGTCGTAAAAGGCGACTATGGGATTAGCCGGAGAATGGGCAGCAGCGTCCTTCGAGTACATTAACAACTCAACTGCGATCGCCAACCCACCTGCCACGCGTGGCGATTATGGCAAAACCCTCCAATGAGCACACAACACACCCATATGGGTCATTGTAGTGATCTTTGGGGGAGGCCTGTGTCCAGCAGTGGACTTTCGGCCGAAGTGATTAATTGATTGATGACGGGGGAGGCCTTTGTTAAGTAATGGACGTTGTATGGCCGATATGACGATGATAATGATGATGATCCTAGATACCATAGACCATAGACTATAATAACCCTTTTACATTAGTAACTTGAACAAAGCGCCTCACAGTTTCTGTACAGAACTCTTTGGAACTCGACTCAATAGTAGGTACGTGCTATTCCAGGGCAAGTGACCATCAAGTGTCAATTTGTCTTGCTGTGGCCCGGCCAATAATCACGAAACGGATTCAAGTAAGAATTAGTATTTTTTTTCTGTAGATGCATGGCAACAATTTTTTATTGTATTTTATACCACTATGGTGGCAAACACGCATACGGCCCGCCTGATGGTAAGCGGTTACCATAGCATATGAACGTTTGCTACACCAGAGGCTCAAGCATGAACAACTTGCGAAAAAGTACTCGTAACGTAACGTTAATGTGAGTCAATTTGGAATCGAAAATACAACTATCCTATCGCATTTTCGTTTAAATTTATACGACAGACACAATTCGTATCTTATATAGGTATGAATAAAGTCTTCAGTTTAAATAAAAAATATTTGCAAATCAAGTATTTTCAATCCAAAATTAACTCACATAAGCGATACGTTTACGTTACTATAGGTAAAAATATTCGTGCTAGGCCCTCAGAGGTCCCAATCGCGCGTAGTAGAATCTGTAAAAAAAATACGGGTTGCACTCCGGGAGTGCCGACAGAAGTGAAACCTTTTTTGTTATTTATCTAGACTCGTTCGCGGTCTGCTATATGTACACACTATAGCTGCGTCTCGTAACAGTGTCGCGAGTCCAGAGATTTTATCTCATCTAAAAATATGCGTACCGCTCTAAAAGAAGTTTTCACTTCAAAAATCTCGCCCTTTTTGTAGTGCTCCATGTTGTAGTAGTCTCTTGAAAAAACCTCGGTCCACAACCTCAGCGTGCGCGGGAGGAAGTTCCTCTGAAACTGTACAGTACGAGCCCATTTTGGCTCGAAGGTATGCGGGTGAACTCCCCGCCGATGGCGAGAGGTGCGATGGTAGAATGTAGCCGTTAAAGTAGTTAGATTATCTTTTGACAAAAAAATGACGAATTTAACAACATGTAACGTGTTCCGTGACCTGTCCTTCACAAGTGATCTGATTCCATATAAATGAAGCAAAAATCACGATCATCGACCATTTTGGTCTCTATGTTTCGGGAGTAAGGTTCATTTTGTTGTCAGTTAATTGTATGTATTGCCCCATACTATCGCCTTAGCGCTGATCTCGTGGGATAGTTCCCAGAAGATAATTATTGTAATAGAATTTATACTAGTTACTGCTATTGAATCATGTTTGCCTGGTACTTGAAGTGATCACAAACCAATATGCTATAGTCGCCCTTATGGCTTCGATGCAAGTGGCCAGTGCTTTATACTAGAAGTTCCAACGGCTATTGATGGATGATGAGTATTCCTATCCCTGACTATCAGTTTTAACACGGATGTAAAAAAAGGCAAAGGACACGGTTGCACACGATGGACGTAAGAACGGCATTTTCCAGGACTTCGGACAAGGTTGCGATATCTCGGATTAACTCTTGTTTAAAACAATAAATCTTGCGTATTGTGCAAATAAAGATAATAATTAATTACTTACTTACGTCTATTTCGCAAAACTACACGAAACATGGACAAAAACGGATTATTAAGTAGGTACACATCAAGCGAAGCCTTTCACCACAAGACGAAGACTTCCGATTCGATTACGGTGTGTTTATAGATTTTATGCAAACTCTAAACTTACAAACTAAACAAATCAGATCGGGATTGAGAAGTTGGCAGTTCCATTTAGATATTTCCCTATAGGCCAACCCTTCCTAAAGCAATAAGATAAGTGACTGAATCGCCTACGTATCGAGAATTCAAGATTAAGCACAAGCTCTTTAGTAATTATGTACTCCTGGTGTTTGTGATTGAATGTATCGATAATATTGACGGCACAATGATGATCGATGATGGTCATCATCAATTTTCAAACTGAATTGATACAATTTGATAGATGTTTAACCGATAGTAGGCGCAGTACTTAGCGTTTGCTTTCTGTGTTATGGGTCGCGAACACGATTTCCGCGGGAAACAAAATATGGTACGGCCTCCAGAGCTGATTGCGAGGCCGTCGTTTTGAAAGAAGAAAAAGGAACATCTATATTATACCTATTAATTTTGTTTTTTTTGTTTCTGTGGCAAAACATTTCTGATTCTATTTAGATAAACAAATCAGCATTTTTTTCCCTTGGGATATCTTATGCCCTGGAGAAGGCGGGAGTGTACCTCTTACCGCCTAAAACAACCACAGTATTCCTTCATCCTACCTTGTGCCGGGGGCGCGGGGTTCTTTCGAACCACTACCGCCTGCCGTAGCTAGAATTAGGTATCTAAGTGTTTATGCTACCCTAGTAATTTGACAGAAAATACAGTGGCAGTATTAGTTATTTAAATTTATTTTTATGATAACTAAGGTACACACACAATGGTCAATGTTGGCGAAACTGCTAGGACTAACTATCAACATAAAAACCATCCGCAGTCCATACCAGTGACCATTTGTCACATTAGTG
Organism: Diloba caeruleocephala; assembly: GCA_947459985.1. Classification (NCBI taxonomy): domain Eukaryota; kingdom Metazoa; phylum Arthropoda; class Insecta; order Lepidoptera; family Noctuidae; genus Diloba; species Diloba caeruleocephala. Next base: position 2,515,609 of record OX381627.1, on the reverse strand, counting down.
GGCAACCGGCATATGATCGCAATTTTTTTTTAAACCTTGCCCCATTAGCCTTTCTTTTGTGTCGTGGGTGCGTTTACAGACGCAATACACCCAGAACGGGAACAACAAACAGTTTTTTTTTTTTGATTTTCTGTGAAAATTCTGCATGGAACTTCCTTCACCCCGGGGAAGGGCTGAGCCGGACTCCTACCGGCTAAAACCACTGGAGCGGTCATCTTCAGCATCGAAGGTGAGCTCCAGGTCCTCGTAAGACTCACTAGACCCGCCCATTGGTGCCACGCCTTTAGGCACATCACGGAGGGGATGACTGTAAAGCGGTCACCCCCTCTAGCGGAGGGAAGGCGACTGTAAAAAGGCCGCCCCGTGGCGGCACGTGACCACGTGCGCACCACCGTCTTCCCGGGGAGGAACAACTACCTGCAGATCATACAAATATTTGTTCCGTGCGGAAATCGAACCCACGGCCCGGAGCGCAGCAGCCAACTGTATCAGCCACTGCAGCAACCCCTCAAACTCTCTCACTGGTAACGCTGCTGCTTGTCACCAGTCAGGGTATTTGAGCTGGTAGGTTGTATAGTTATCCTGCCATCTGTCGGTCTTCGTCTGCGCCACATGAAATTGAGGTTTGATAAAACTGAGCCTAGTTTATATATACTATGACCAATTGCTTAACTCTTTACAATATTATCTTAAAAACAGCTGTTATTAGTAAAACAAGTGATTTATTACATTACAATATTGCATCAGCTCACTTTGTATCTAAAATTAATTCCACGTGTCATTTTCAAAGTAATCTAGTCTATCAAGTAAAGTGAATACTGTATCATCAAGCCTAAAAGACAAACTCGAAAGACCATAATAAGCGATGAGTATAATTATTTATGGGAATAATATCATTATCATTACGACTCTCATTTCGGCCGAATGAAGTCCACTGCTGGACACAGGCCTCCCCCAAAGATCACCACAACGATCAATATGGGTGTGTTGTGGGCTCATTGGGGGGTTTTGCCATAATCGCCACGGCGCTCGCTCACGGCTTAGAATACCACCACCCCATCTCCTCCCGTGGGTGTCGTAAAAGTCGACTAAGGGGTTAGCCGGAGGATGGGCAGCAGCGTCCTTCGAATACATTAACAACTCAACTGCGATCGCCAACCCGTTTGCCAAGCGTGGCGATTATGGCAAAACCCCCCAATGAGCCCACAACTCATCCAAATCGGTCGTTGTGGTGATCTTTGGGGGAGGCCTGTGTCCAGCAGTGGACTCCTTTCGGCCGAAATGACTCCGTGTAAAAAAAAAATTGCCTCATGTGATCCTCAAGATGACTAGAGAATAATGAAAGAAAAACAATTGAACCGTACGACGTAGCCGACATATTTTTTAGATTTTTTTCATTTCATGAATATGTAAATTTTTATCAATCTAAATACCGTACGACGTTGCCTTATACTTGACATTGGCGAAACTGTGGAAGATATTCTACAGAAGCCATAATTTAGAAGAAGAATGACTGGAGAATGACTGTACTTGAAAAGGGCTTTAATGATGACAAGGAAATGGTTGGCATTTTCATTTCTAAGCCAACACAATCTTACGTTATATACCATGTAAGTAGAGTTCATAACTCCAATGTAATCTTGATACTTTCATCTGAATGTCCAAAAATAGCACGAAATATGAGTGACTGGCAACGTCACTACGTGCGGTGCCTCATCAAACGCCTAAATCCGCATTTACATGCGACGCGTGCGCTCCTTCCCCACCACTGTGCGCTTGCGCGGACAAACTTTCACTTTCATTTGTAGGGCAAACATTTTACTTTGACAAAGTCGTTGGAATCATGGACTGTGATTGTGGGTGTGACTTTGTGACATAATAAATAGAGTCGATATTTGTTTGCATCCAAATTTCGTATTTAGAACTCCATGACAATTGGGAATCTAAAAGACAAAAGTCGAAAGTGATGATTCGAATTTCATACGAATTGAAATTCTTACTGTTTTACTTTTAGGTCGGTTTTCTGTTGTTAGGAAGATGCGTTTAGAATGTTTCACTGGGCAGATGCGCGAGTTCCGATATCCAGAGCCTTTGACGGATCCACGTTTTGTGTTATGAAATAGAATTGACACGAACTCTTGTGTTAATTTTTTCTCTACACTATATTTATTTTAATGTTATATACCAATCGACGTGTTTTATATTTCATTTCGCAATTTAAATTAATTTGTGACTTTGAAATAGAAAATCTACAAAAATAAAATTCGAATATTTCGGGAATCCGATGAGTTAACTTAATGAAGTGATCACAGTTTCAACTTAAGGCGACCTACTGATATAGTTTGGAAATACTGTCATATTTAGCATCATTAGTCACCGATATTTTCCTAAGATCCGTGTGGTGTCCCGATTAACACCACTCGATCTCTTCCCGTGGATGTCGTAAAAGGTGACTAAGGGAGTCTAAACCAGAGGGATGGGTAGCAGCGTCTCTTCTATACAACAATAGCCATACTACGCTCAACAGTCCACCTGCCAAGCTGGTAAATTCCACCCAATGACGACACAGTTGTGGAAGTCTATCGGAAAGTCCTTTGGACCAGCAGTGGACGTTCTTTGGCTAATATGATGATGAAGATGATTTCAGTTATTATACGTCAGAATTTAAGTGGCACTGTTCCAATTAGTTGATCCTGTGGAGAAGAGCCGGCCAGAAAGTCCATGGGTACTCTTTTAAAATACTTGAGATTACAATATTGATCAAGATAGAACATACACAAGGTGTTTAAATATTTGTCACTTAACTTTATGAGCTTGCTGAGAATCCCTAACAGAGACCCAATAACGCTTGGCCCGACCTAGGAATCGAACCTACGACCGGCAGCTACGCTTGGGATCAACTGGACCAGAAAGACAATTATCGAAAATAAATCAATGAAAATCTGATTTTACCTACAGCTGACGACACTGTTAGCTCAGTAGCTAAGTTATTACAATTTTCTGCGTTACTGGTAGCCGGTTCGACTCCCGCACGGAACAAATATTTGTATGGCTACACAAGTAGTTTTTCCAGGTCTGATTGGTTATGCATAAGCAATTTGTAACGTAAACATCATATTTCTATAAAAAATGCAATATGATCTGAAATTATCGAAATGACCAAGTGGTCATTCAGGATCTGAAAAAGAATGTAAGCAAAATGGTGTCAGTCAATATGTTATTAAAGTTAATTTTAAACGGAAACCGAAGATGTGCTACATGAAGATTGAGGGTGAGTCAGGAAAAAACCCGTTATAACTTAGACGCCTTACACACCGAAACGTAACACTAACTTTCAATTATTTATTTACTTTATTTATTTCTCTATCTTTATTACAAGGAATGCCTTACTGTATTCATCAAGCTAAGTAAATACTTGCTAATTCTTTAAAATTCTTTATTAGGGCCACCGTAACTAAACGCAATACCCCCTTATTACTGTCATTACAATAGGATAATATTCTTCGTTTCTATGACCATAATGTATGATTCTGAATATAGTTTTCCATTTTGCTAATACAATAATAATTTATAAGTGTAATTATATGAGAAAAAAATGCACTGGCAGTGCGTGAGTATGTATATATTATGTGTAGATGTGTATATTATATGTGATGGTACAGTGCACATGTTGTGTATGTCTTAAATAAGCGTGTAAGAAGGTTAATTTAGTTACTGCAGAATCTCCAAGATCTTTTCTGTGCTTTTATGATCTAAGGTTAGTAATTTCGTAAACACTTTTTACATGAGTGCAAGTTTAGTTTTCTAAGTCTCAGAATTTTATAATTTTATTGTACAGGAAGAAAACAACAGTTAAGAATAATGATAAAATAGCCAACTATACAGCATGGACATAATATATACTTAAATAAAAACATAACTATATAAATAAATATATATCTTAAATACATACTTATAAGTTATACTGAAAGGAAATGCTTTTTGAGTCCTTTCTTGAAAACGTCCAGAGAAGAGCTGTCGCGTAGTGTGTGTGGAAGAGAATTCCAGACGCACTCCGTGTACTGTAAATGATGCATCATAACGGTTGGAGGTGTGATGAGGAGTACGAAGGAGAAGAGAAGAAGATGTACGACAGGCTGTACCCCTAGGTACAAGAATCTCAAAACGCTCACGCAGATAGACAGGAGATTTAGGGTTGTCCGCCTTATGTATACTCAATGTACATAAAAGTTTAAATGAATGAATGAATGAATGAGATTTAGGGTTGTGGAGAACCGAATAAAGAAGGGAAAAAATATGAGAGTCGCGACGTTTCCGTATTTGTAACCACCTAAGTTTCGCACGGAATTCCGATATATGGTCATATTTCCAAAGGCCGAAAATGAAGCGGATAGATAAATTTTGCAAACGTTCGAGTTTATTAAGGAGTTCCTCAGTTGCATCAAGGAAGCAGACATCAGCATAATCTAGAAGCGGTAAAAGTAAGGACTGGGCAAGAGTTAATTTTGTGTGAAAAGGCAGAAACTTCTGGAGAGATTTAAGAGACTGAAATGAGCAATATACCCTCCTGCTTACTTCCGCAATGTGGACATTCCAAGAGTGGTTGGAGTCCAGGAAAACACCTAGATTCTTAGCACTCCTGGAAAAGGCTATAGGGACACAATCATACATCACCGGAGGAAGAGACATTTGATTCAAGAGGTTAGGCATCTGTTAGGTATCTGCCACCAATAATGAGAGCTTGGGATTTGATTGGATTTACTAATAGACCAAAAGATTTGGCCCTCTGACTGATATTACATAGATCATTATTGATGGCATCAATAGCTTCACGGAGCTCTCCAACTTTGAAGTGACGATATACCTGCAAGTCGTCTGCATAGAGATGATAGGAAGAAGTTACTACTTTAGTGATAGCGTTAGTAAAAACAGAGAAAAGAAGAGGAGAGAGAACGTGAATAAAAATCTTTAAGTGCAACGGTAGAGTCATAATTTGTAAGAGGTTTCCGCCCATAAAAACTAATGTGGAGGTCAAAAGTAATCAAATATAAGGTCTTACTTTATTAATGGAAAATATGTTAGGAGGTAAATATGGCTGCAGGAAGAAAAAAAAGCGTTTTAGCAAAAAAAACATAACATCAACCTTTATTTTATACATAGGTATTCAAAATCAATTTGTATAATTCATGTTTCCGTTTGCATGAAAAGCGCAATTCACCGCGTAACAGCTGTAGGTAGGACTATCAATATTATGTCTTTCTCAAAATACTGTGGTACCGTCACCGAACACACACACACAATAACACTAAATCGTGTTTGAAAATGGTCCGGCCGAACAACAATGTGGTTGTTTAGTAGCCCACCAGTGTGTGTTGATACTTGAAATGAATTCTATACCATTCATAGAGCCAAGCCTTAAAATATTTTCCATTATTAAATTAAGACCCTAAATATTTATGAAAAAAGAAACAACTGAAGGCTTCCTACTTTTTGGAGTTTACTCCTTAAGAAACGATTTGAGTTATAAGGCCCGGTACGAAAATTTTATGAGGAGTAAAATCAAGTGTAACAATCGGAAAGTTGAGGCGTTAAGTAGGAAGAGACAAACATATATATCTGTAGGATTGAACGTGCAAAAGAATGAGATGGAATACATTACACAGCGTATCTTATTATCGGGGCCCCCTCTTTGTGCGATGCTTCGTAGTCTCACTGTATAGTTCACTACCTCTGGTTTGAGAGTTGAATGTGTGCGTATGTTTGTACGTGTTTATTGTGTGCCTGCGTATTAGGAAGTTCTACCGCAACTTGTATACTGCTGCCGAGTACAGGGTATGCATGCTGTATAATAAATACATATAGCAGCATTTATTGTATCTATACAACGTACATAAACAGCAACCTAACCATCAACTTTAAATGTTTTGATTTCAAAGTTTTCGTGTACCTCTATGCATAGATACGTGTATTTTTATGTACTATTAAACAAATCATATTATTATTATGTAACATACTTTATGTAATACGCTTTTATTGAAGTAGTATAAATAATCCGAATAATTACAGATATATGTTTGTTTCTCTTATCATTTTAGAAGATGCGTTCATTTACCCTCTTTTTCTATTCGATATATATTATAACTATCGTTCGTAAGGAGTAAACTCCAGTCGTGCGTCGGAGCTGATACACACACACTTTTTTTATACGACCGGGACTAGACGAGAAGCATGTAGCCTGATGGTATGCGTCATGCCTGCCAATTACAATTATAATTCTACCCAGGACTAGTCTTGGGTGGTATAAAAAAATAATAGGGCAACGCAACTAATCGTTATTCCTTGCGCCAAACTTCTAGTTTCCTCTGTAGTTGCTTCGAGTAGCGTCGCGGTGACAAAAACCGGTCAAGTGCGAGTTGAACTCGCGTGGCGAAGGTTCCGAAATTGCTGAATGTAATGTCTTTTGTTGAATTCTGTATTGAACTAATAATTTATCCCAAGAAAAAACTTAACATGTAGTTGAAAAAAATGTTCAATGTAACGGACATTCCAACTGCAAACGTATACGTACGTACGTACGCACAATATTAAAAGATTTACCATGTTATTTGAAGACTATAGACTTTTTATAGGTTTTCCTGTAATCTATAAGTAAAGAGCTGTTTTATATACTTTTTTCATAATTCTCCTTACTCCTTATAATTTTATATAATTTCGGAGATAACGAGGGAGAATGGTCAATTTTCGCCTATTTTCTTAAATAACTTAAAAACTGTTAATACTAAAATTATAAATTAAATATTTTTAAGACCTTCACAATGAGCCCTTTCATTTAATATGGTACACGGTACAGTTTGCAAAACTTTATTCTTAAATTTTCTTTTGCCCCCCAAAAGCGACCCCTTTATTCAAAATTTATATATTTACGTTACGCTTTCGTGTTTGGGTCACAGAAATCCATACGTGTGCCAAATTTCAACTTAATCGGTTCATTAGATTCGGAGAAAATTGGCTGTGACAGACGGACAGACATACAGACACACGAGTGATCCTAGGGTAGGGTTCCGCCGTTTTTTCCTTCGGACGTTCGGAATCCTAAAAATCGCGAGCGGTGCAATTACGCAGACCGCAGACTATAGCAACTTCAGAGGGAACGTCTGTTTATATAGTTCCCTTAAGGAACTGGAAGTTTGGCGCAAGGTAGGCCTGGAAATACATTACCAGGCGATATGATTATTAAAAAATAATAGATTATTGAATCAGCTACCTAATATAACGAACCGCTGCCGTTGCCGTGTGGTGCCGGCTCAGAATACCACCACCCCATCTCCTCCGGTGGGTGTCGTAAAAGTCGACTAAGGGATTATCCGGAGGATGGGCAGCAGCGTCCTTCGAATACATTAACAACTCAACTGCGATCGCCAACCCGCCTTCCAAGCGTGGCGATTATGGCAAATCCCCCCAATGAGTCCAGAACACACACATATCGGTCGTTGTGTTGATCTTTGCGGAGGCCTATGTCCAGCAGTGGACTTCAGTTGGCCGAAATGATGAATATAACGAACACTCCAAAGTTTCAAATTCCTTTGTTATCTCCGCTTCAAAAGCAATTCCAATCGCTAACTGTAATTATTTATTCTTTTATGTATTCGTATAACACATCGGTGTAACATATTCCGCCGCCGCCTTTGCGTACGCGCCGTTTCGCGCGTGTATCATGGCGGATTCAGGATCTCACACACTCTTACTTTCGTTGGAATATTCATACTTTTACCTTGACATACATTGTGAGAGACATTTATGATCCATTTTAAGACCACCGTTTTTTAGTTTGGATGATCAAATTGTTTGTTGCCACCAATAAAAACAACGGTGGTCGGTGTGGTGTCCTGATAAAAAATATAGCACCACCCCATCCGCTCCCGTCGATGTCCTTAAAGGCCACTAAGGGAATCTAACCCAGAGAGATGGGCAACAGCGTGCCTTCTATGAAAATGCAGCCATAATGAGCTCACCAATCCGCCTAGTACTAGAAAATTCCCCTCATACCCCAATGCCAGTTATCATACGGCCCAGAATTCTGACAACCAGTTTAACCTAAGGATAATGGTATATGTTTGTTGGTTTTCCCTTCTTTCACGCGGAAACGGAACAACAGATCGTCGTGTTTTTTGCACAGTTTTGATAGCTTATTTATTTATTTTACAATTTATACACACACGGAAACAGATAGAAAGAAAGATGAATTAGGAGTAAAAGGTAGAAGGGTACCGCTTATTTCTTAAGAAACCTCTTCCTGCAGACCTGCGATCTGGAAAGATTAAACATTATCATCCTCATCATCATTTCAGCTGATAAATGTCCACTGCTGTACACAAACCTAGCCCAAAGATTACCATCACGACCGGTATGGATTTGTTTTGTGTGCTTATAAGGGGGTTTTGCCATAATCGCCACTCTTGGCAGACGGGATCGCAGTTAGGTTGTAAATGTACTCGAAGGACGCTGCTGCCCATCCTTCGGCTAATCCCATAGTCGCCTTTTACGACAACCACGGAATGAGAAGGCGTGGTGGTATATAAGCCGGCAGCGCACTGCGAAAATATTAAATATGGACTTAACTTAACTTTTGGCCGGAGAGAGGAATAGGCTATTTTTTATCCCCGAAGAAATGTACAGTTCCTGTAGGACAGCAGGTGACACTTCAGGAGGCAGCTAGTAGAGATATAAGAATGGAAATAAAATTTACTAGAGCCGCCCATGGTGACACGTATTAAGCACATCTTGGAGGGGATGACTGTAAAGTGCCCCCTCCCCCCCCTCGCAGGCACTTCTCGAGGAGGATTGTAAAGGATCCCCAAAGTCTCGCTCTCATGACCAGGTGCACGCCGCCGTTTTCCTGGGGGTCGCTTGGTATGAGCACGCAGTCTCCCCAATCCGCAACCCCCGAGGCTCCCTGCTATAATGGGGGCTCAGGCGTGTTGGACGTGGGTGCCGGGGCGGTTGTTACCCCGGCTCCGGCGCCGTCTCGTCCTTCTCCGTGTGGGGTCGGCTCTCTCCTGATCCCGATGTTTCATCGACCTAGGAGACTTCGAGAGTCTCGAGTGAACAAGTTATTTCTAGGTAAGCGTGTTCCGGGGTGCTAGGTCAGGAAACCTCCACGTGCGCTCGGTAGCTGCTGGTCCCTCTTGATACGTCCGGGGGGAAGAGCAGTTGTCGGGCCGGTGCACCCTGGGCACCGGGCAATAACTTCTCCACTTTTTGGAGGACCTTGTTGTCCGGTGGCTAATATTCTGACAGGGACGGGCCCAATTCTGGGCTGTAGGTAGGCCGTAGGGTGCTTCTCCGTTTCCGGGGGAGCATGAGCGGGCTAACGGCGGGCTCGGTGTGCACTCACCCTGCCCCGAGCAGGTAGTGGGAGGACTCTCCTTCCCTGCCACCGTCGATATCGTAACCTCGGTTGGAGTGTCGTGGTCACGTCTCGCGGCTCCGACCGGGACCGAGGATCTTGGCTTAACCGCCCGGATCGCGAGGAAGAAGGCCTCTATAAAAATTCCCCGAACCCAAGCTTTGCGTGCGGCGAGGGGTGCATGGCTGATGGGAAGTTCAGTCGCGAGCACGCCATCCCCAGGACCAGCGGCACCTGAACAAGGGATACGCTTGCCCGGGTACAGGGGGCACTGCCCGGGTCGACCGATTATTTCCCCCATACTCGTGGGACTTACTATGATAAAAACCTCAAAACCAAACAAAACAAAGAAGGTGGAGAAAGAGAAGATGGGAGAGACTGTGGGTTCGCTGTCGGAGTCCGACAGCGTCCAGATGGATATGGGGTCGGATGCCGGCTCCGTGTCCGGTTCGGGTGTCAGGACCCGTAGTGCGCGTAACTTGCGCGCCAATGCGCGTGCGCTCGCGGCGCTGTCGCGTCCAGGCACGCCGTTGCCGTTGGGTGGGGTGAGTGACTCCGAGGAATCCTTGGACCCTCGGAGTTCACACGCCTCACTCAACATGTGGTTGGGTGTTGAGGGCCGCAAACGGACCCTCCCAAAGACGTCTACGGGGTCGTCCCCTGATGTCAAAAAGTCGGCCCGAAAAGAGTCGGACGTCGAGAGGCTGGAAAGGGAGAACGCGGCCTTGCGCTCCCAGCTCGCCAGCCTCTCAGCACAGATAGAGAAACTGACGACGGAGGTGGGTTGCCTTCGTCGTCAGAGGGACGCGAATACGGGCTCCAGTAGAGGTGTCACTCCGGCGTTTTTGCCGCCTGATGCAGAGGCCGAGTTTCGGCGATCCATTGTCCTCGAAGTCGGGGGGATGATGGACGCCAAACTGGCGGCCCTAGCAGAGCGGCTCCCGTTGGAGAAGCGCCTGCGCCCGCCATTGGCAGCGGATACACGAAGGCAGCAGTCGACGCCGCAGACAGCCACGTATGCGGCCGCTGCTAAGGGAACAACGGGCGCGGTGACGGCTGCAGCCTCAGCCAAGACACAAATGCGCGCACCAACGACTCAACCGCAACAAAAAGGGAAGAGCGGGGGTCGCGGTGCGGCGAAGGGTGCCGGTAAGGGAGACCGACAGGCGACAGCTGCCGGAGCTGCGGCGATCAACACATCCGCGCCAATCCAGGTAGCAGCCACCGAGCCCGAGTCCTCACAGTCCGCAATGGAGACCACTGAGGGGTGGTCCATTGTGGGCAGGAAGAAGAGACAGCCCCGGCCTTCTCAGGCCCAGCAGCAATCTGCAGCTGAGCAGCCAGCACAGTCTTCGCCCCACAGCGGGGGAAGGCGACGTGGCAAACGGGGCGGAAAGAAAGGAAGAAAGGGGAAGGTCAACCTCCCCAAAGTTCCCGCATCAGCCGCCATAACGGTCACGGTGCCCGAGGGCTCACCCGACACAAGGTTGGGTGAAATCATGACCGCGGCTCGGCGAAGTATTAGGCTCGCCGACCACGGTATCGGTCCGGATACCGTGACCATCAAGAGGTCAGTCAGCGGCGGAATGGTGCTTTCCGTCGCTGGCGAGGATGGCGGCGCGAAGGCCGATAGCCTGGCTCGCAAAATGCGGGAGGTGCTCACCCCCATATTTGACGTGCATATTGCACGTCCAATTAAAATGGCGGAGTTGAGGGTATTGGACCTGGACGACGCCGTCACCAAAGTGGAGATCGCAGATGCCATAGTGGCGGCGACGGCGTGTTTACCCGAGGATGTCAGGGTGGGCGAAATTCGTCGCTCACCGATGTCTTTGGGTACGGTCTGGGTCCGGATCCCACTGGAGGCGGCCAAGAAGCTGGCGTCTACCTGCCGTCTTTGCGTCGGTTGGACGTCGGCCAGGGTCGAGGTGTTGGCGGCACGGCCATTACAATGCTTCCGATGCCTCGAACTTGGGCATGTGCGCCTCCGGTGCACCACACACGGGGGGGTTGACCGGAGCGACCGGTGCTTCGGATGTGGCGGCCAGGGCCACAAAATTCGGGAATGCCAGGCGCAGACAAAAAACTGCCCTCTATGTGCGGACTTTGGCCTTCCGGCCGAGCACAGATTGGGCTGCAAATCTTGTGCAGCCCAGAAGAGCAGGAGGGGAAAACCAAGCCCCCCTGCCTCGGCCGAGGGGCTGAAGAAGTCTGCGCCGGCGGCACCGGTCGAACGCTCCGGCTCACTGGAGGCGATGGAGGCCAATTAAGGGTCCTCCAGGGCAACCTAAACCACTGCCGCAACGCACAGAATCTGTTGCTGCAGACTGTTGCGGAGTGGTCGGTTGCCTTGGCGGTTGTGGCAGAGCCCTACGGCGTCCAGGAACACCCTCGCTGGTTCGGGGGCGCCGGGGACTCCGTCGCTATATATTGGTCTGGAGCCGAAGGTGAGCCGCCCTGCTCCCTGTTAGACAGGGGGCAGGGCTTTGTCGTAGTAGAGTGGGGACCTCTGGCAGTAGTGGGCTGCTATGTCTCCCCCAACGTGTCTCTCGCCGACTTCGAGGGATACCTGGACGGGGTGGCACGCAGCATTCGCTGTAAGTGCTCGCCCCGTCCAGTGCTCGTCCTGGGGGACTTCAACGCTCACTCTAGAGCTTGGGGCAACCGTCGGGACGGGCCGAGGGGGAGGATAGTGGAAGACTGGGCGGCGTCACTTGACCTCCGATTGCTGAATCGGGGGTCCGTTAGCACCTGCGTTCGGTGGCAGGGGGAGTCGGTCGTGGACCTGACATGGGCGGCTCCTTCTGTGGCCCGCATGGTGTCGGGTTGGCGAGTAGCGGAGGAAGTGGTCACACTTTCGGACCACCGCCACATAATGTTCGACGTGGCCCTCCGCACGCCTTGCCCGAGCCGTTCTAGTCCCAGCCCGCGGTCGCGGCGTTGGGCCCTCACACAGCTGGATCGAGAGATGCTCATCGCAGCTGCCAACGTCGCAGCCTGGCCGGAGGTCGATCAAGGGATCTTGCCCGATCCGGAGGAGGAAGCGTCCTGGTTCCGGGAGACGATGACGTCAATATGCGACGCATCCATGCCCCGGGCCAGGCGCTCCCGGCGTACGGCAGTGTACTGGTGGTCGGATGAGATCGCGCAGTTGCGCGCGGTCTGCCTGGCATCCCGCCGCCGGTACCAACGAAGCCAACGCCGGCACAGCGCTACAGCCGGAGAGACTGACGAGGCCTATAGGGCCTACCGGGCGGCCACACTGGCGTTTCAGACTGCCATCAGTGAGGCGAAGGCTCGGTCCTGGAGCGAGCTCCTAGAGGGACTAGACAGGGATCCGTGGGGGAGACCCTACCGTATGGTAGTGGGCAAGTTGCGCCCGTATGTCCCCCCGGTGACCGAAACCATGGCCCCGGATTTGCTGGAGAGAGTACTTTCAACGCTCTTTCCGGCGGTTCGGGACCATCCTGGTCCCTCTTCACCCCCAAATGCCTCGGACTGGGCCGAGGATTTGGGGGTTTCGGATGGGGAGCTGGGCCGAGCCATTGGCCGCCTGAAGAGTCGCAACACCGCACCGGGTCCGGACGGCATTCCGGGCCGTGCGTGGGTGTATGCGCTACAGTCTCTTGGGGTCCGCTTGAGGCGGCTGTTCACCAGTTGCCTCCGTAGTGGCGTGTTCCCGTCCGGCTGGAAGGAAGCCGGATTGGTTCTCTTGAAGAAGGAAGGAAGGGCTGCAGAGTCTCCCTCTGCATACCGTCCCATTTGCCTGCTCGACGAGGCTTCGAAGCTATTCGAAAGAATAGTTACCCGAAGACTCGTTGAGCACCTGTCGCGAGTTGGCCCCGACCTGGCCGAAAGTCAATATGGCTTCCGGCAGCGGCGGTCCACCATCGACGCGATTCTTCGCGTCCGCTCGCTGTCGGAACAGGCAGTGTCCCGGCGGGGTGGGGTGGCGTTGGCGGTCAGTCTAGACATCGTCAACGCCTTCAATTCCATCCCGTGGGGCGCTATTAGGGCGGCACTAGTCTATCATCGGTGTCCGCCCTACCTGCAGGGCATCATTGGGGCCTATCTGCGCGATAGGCACATTCGCTACGTGGGCAGGGACGGTAGCGTAAAGCGGAGGGAAATTACGTGCGGGGTTCCGCAGGGGTCAGTTCTCGGCCCTCTCTTATGGAACCTCGCCTACGATGCGGTCCTGCGTGTCGTTCTCCCTGCTGGCGTCAGCTTAGTCTGTTACGCTGATGACACTCTGGTGTTAACCAGCGGGGAGTCCTTCGAGGGAACCATCCGGCTTGCGGAGCAAGCGGTGGCAATTGTCGTGGCCAAAATCCACGCCCTGGGTCTGCGGATAGCGCCTCAGAAAACCGAGGCGCTATGGTTCCACAAACTGCCGAGAAGCAGAGAACCACCCAGTTCGTGGATACGCGTTGGTGACGCGCAAATCGGGGTGGGCCGGTACATGAAATACCTGGGGCTCACCCTGGATAGTCGTTGGGGCTTCGAAGAGCACTTCCAGCGCCTCGTCCCCCGAGTCGAGAGGGTAGTGGGTGCTCTACACCGGCTGCTGCCCAATCTCGGGGGACCATGTGAGGAAGTTCGCCGTCTCTACGGAGGAGTCGTGCGGTCCGTGGTCCTATACGGGGCGCCTGTATGGTCAGCTCGACTATCAGGCGCCCAGCGCTGCAGAACCAAAATTCACGGTCTGCAGCGCAGAGTGGCTATCCGGATCGCACGAGGATACCGAACGGTGTCCTACGAGGCGGCAACTCTCCTGGCGCGTTTTCCGCCTTTTGACATTCTGGCGGAGATGGATGCGTGGGTCTACGATCAGACACGCTCCCTCCGCCAGAGCGGCGAAGGCGCGCCTCCAGGGGCGTTGGACAAGCTGCGGCGGCTAGCTCGGCGGCGCGCACTTGTAAAGTGGCGTCATCGCCTGCGGATGCAGTTTGCAACCAAGCGCGTCGTCGAGGCCGTCCTGCCGCTCTTTGGAGCCTGGCTCAAAAGGAGCGAGCGCGTCACCTACCGCCTGACGCAGGTGCTCACCGGGCACGGTTGTTTCGGCGCGTACCTGCACAGGATAGGACGTGAGGCCACGGCACAATGCCACCATTGTGATAGCGACCAGGACACCGCACAGCACACGCTCGAGGCGTGCCCTGCGTGGGCCGCCGAGCGGCGGATCCTGGTCGATCGGATCGGGCAAGATCTCTCTCTGCCAGCAGTAGTGTCGGCTATGTTGGCAGAGCACGAAAACTGGAATGCAGTGGTCTCCTTCTGTGAGAGCGTCATGCTCCAGAAGGAGACCGCAGAGCGGGATCGGGAGAGGGCCGATCCCGCTCGAAGAAGAAGGAGACGGCGCCGGGGTAACAACCGCCCTGGCGCCTAATTCCGATACGCTTGAAAACCCCTGCCATTGCTATGAGGTGGGGGACCTCTGGGTTCGCGGGTGCGTAGATTGGGGAATCTGCGTGCCCACACCAAGCGACCCAAGAGAAGACGGTAGCACGCATGTGGTCACGCGCTGCCGTGGGACGCACCGCTTTACAGTCACCCTCTCCGAGATGTGCCAATGGGCGTGGCACCAGTGGGTGGCTCTGGTGTGATCATACGAGGACCTGGAGCCTCCCTTAGGTGCCGAAGATGACCGCTCCAGTGGTTTTAGCCGGTAGGAGTCCGGCATACCCCTTCGTCCTTCCCCGGGGCGAAGGAAGTTCATGATGAATTTCCACTGGGCACCAATAAAAAAAAAAAAAAAAAAAGGTAAGCGTGTTCCATCGTCGACCGTATCGTCACTTAACACCTGAGGGCCAATTCTCGTAACTACAACAGTTCAAGTTTAGTTCCGATCTAGTCCCAATGTCGTAAATGTCACAAATGGTACTCTCCTAAACTAACAAACAACATCAAATGTGTACATATATTGTGGTGTAATCGAAAATGAATTGAAAGTTGATCGATGCCAAAACGGTCTTCTGCTAACATTCTTAACTGATAAAAGGTGCTAAAATAGGTGTTCTCGTGTTAAACAAATGTCAAAACCGAGATTAAAATCAGACTGAACTTTTAGAGGAACAGAATACAAATTTTCAGTCAATATATAATTTAATTCAATTCGATCAACTTTCGGTCTGTGTGTAAGTTAATTAGATACAAGAATTGTCCCTAAGGTAAGGTAGAGGTCAAAGAAAAACGCAAATCTACAAAAAAATCGCTAGTAATATACGGCCAAGACACCAACTGAAAGTAGCACCAACACCAAATCAGCGACCAAAAATACTCAAAAACTGACCTAAAAATTATTGTAATTGTTCAACATTGTTTCACGAAACGTTTTATGGACTTCCTTCCACTAAAGGGGTGGTATAAAAAGACAATTGCGTTACATAACCTCTCGCAAATCGTCGAATGTCGGTCAGTCAGTTGTGCAATAGAGAAAGGTTGCATAAGCCGGCTTAGAAGCGAGATGAAGCTCTTGCGCCAGACCTGAGATATGGCGCAGATGCGAACTTCTTGATAATGAAGTTTAATACCTACTTGCAATATTTATATTACTTGTTTTGTATTCAGGGGGTCTCAATTTTAAGAGGTTTATATCTACTGTGGCATACAGCTGCCTGGCCGCTTTTGATAAACTCATTTTGATGTCGCAGTGCCTCAAAACTTTACGTCTTTTGACACCCAGATGAAATGGGGTAATGCTATTCTCGGATGACACCACACGGTGAGGTCTTTGGTATAGAATAAGTCTGTCTAGAGAATGGGGTACGTCCATTGTGGGTGCTAAAAACAAAACACATGCGATTTGGTTACGGACTCTACATGATTCTGAACAATCAAGTTACATTTCATTAACTTCGTCAAACTTTTCATATAGAATGCGAGTGATTCCAAAAAACCAGGTACTATCTATAGTTTTGAAAATGACACGTAGTCTATTGCGCAGTGATAAGCAGTGTTCGTGCAGTATCTGTCTTATGCAAGTAAATTATACAGCTATCTATAATAATTACGCAGTTGAAGAAATCATTGATAAAACATTTACGTGGTAGAAATTGTTAAGAAATGTTAATTGAAATATGATTTGGTGTTACCTACAGTAAAATTTATAAAAAGATATTAATCCCAGCACGGATCAACGGTCAATTAATTAAGAACTAGCCAGCATTGTCAGTTTAAGGGACTGGTTCGGTTAGAAAAATGTTGACTAAGGCAGAATAGGCTCATCGAGTATCTTCGGACACTATCTATTATTAGATTTTGAGTATTATATTTTTCTTGCGTGATAAACGAATATAGTACAGGAGCCAGTCATGATTTATAATATACAACTGTGATATGCAATGCTTTACTTTTCCTTTGCTCTTATCTCTACCTATACATGGCTAACGATACTCGTCACATAGGTCAATCACCCAGTGCGATCCAGCGTCAGAATAACCATATTGTTACGTCACGAGAAGTACTAGGACATCATAAAGTCAAAGAGACACACGAAAGTAAAATCGGAACAAATATTCAAGCTGGTACCCGTTACTTTATATTAATATAACGAGACATACCAGGGCTTCATGACATTGCAGAATAAGTCGCTTCACACAGAGCTAGCAAATATTTCAACAGACTGTCACTTCTGTGATTGTCAAACAATCTTAAGATCGAAAGGGGGGATGTATGTAGGTTGCGCTAAAGTCTTTGTTTGTGGCAATTTCAAGCTAAAATCGCGATGATTTGCACTTATTTATTTGCAGCATTATTTTAATTATTGTAATTTCATGCATAATTCACACATTATGTATAAACATTGGAATTCATAAACAGGAGATAGTTCGAATTAAGATTATTAGGGTGATATTTTTAACGATCTAATATCATCTAAGTGTTTTTATTTGTTAATTTATATGACTATGAAATGAATAAGGAAAATTTACCTAATTTATATGCAATGTAAATACTCTTAATATATTAATTTGACAAAATAGTTCGGATACTCTCACAAAAAACAGTTTTTATCTGACTGTCTATATAATTAATATTACATATAGAAAGAGGTCCGAGAAAGAGCTAACGGAACTCAGATTCAGATTAACAGTAGTATCAGTCATCTTCTTCTTCTTCTCTTACATAATGGCTTCTGTAGAGTATCTTCCACAATTTCGCCAATGTATAAGTCAACGTCGTAAGGTGTTTAGAATAATTAATCTTTACATATTCATAAAACATTTCTCAAAAATGAAAAAATTCTATAAAATATGTCGGCAACGTCGTACGGTTTTCCTCCGATTTTTCGTATCAGAGTTTTCGCATCATGGTCAACACCAAGTTACTTAACTGTCTGTATATTTTGGTCTGTCTGACGTATGTCATATATGTTGACATATGTGACTGTATGTGATGTCCATAATTTCAGCCGAAAACGCCCACTGCTGGAATCAGGTCTCCCCAAAGATTGCCACAATGAACGGTATGAGTTTGTGTTGTGTGCTCATTGGGGGGTTTTGCCACAATCGCCAAATTTGGTAGGCGGGTTGGCGATCGCAGTTGAGTTGGAGAAATATGCTCGAAGGACGCTGGTGCTCATCCTCCGGCTAATTCCATAGTCACCTTTTACGATACCCACTGGGACCACCCAATGAGATAGGTGGTGCTATTCTCAGCCGGCACCACAGCACACAGGAGCTTCAATATGCGTTGCCCTATCAAAGTGCTTTCCGCGCGCATTTGCGTTTTGGTTCGCTCGTTTCACATTTTGTGTACAAAATCCCATCTCAAAAGTGCGCAAAGTAGCTAGTCCGCTTCAAAAATAAAGACAAAGAGTTCGGTATTTTTTTTTAATAACTTAACCCTTACCATAGCATATTCGAAAACGAATTAAGGGAACTCTGTACCCCTAGTACGAGTTTCTTTTCACGATCGAAACGTAATAGTAAACTACACGTTTATTACGTTTGGCGCTGCGATTGGGCCGCTTCAAAATCTTCAACCAATCAGAGCACCGAACGCGGTAAACGTGTAGTTTACTATTACGTTTTGATCGTGAAAAGAAACTCGTACTAGGGGTTCAGATTCATATTCATTCAGGCCTTACTTTAATAATGGAAAACATTTTTTTAGAGCCTTAAGCCATGAACGATATCATCATTTCGGCCAAATGAAGTTCACTGCTGTACACAAGCCTCCCCCAAAGATCACCACAACGTAACTGATATGGTTGTGTTGTGGGCTCATTGGGGGGATTTACCATAATCGCCACGCTTGGTAGACGGGTTGGCGATCGCAGTTAAGGTGTTAATGTACTCGAAGGACATTGTTGCCCATCCTCCGGCTAATGGCTAATCCCTTAGTCGACTTTTACGACACCCACGGGAGGAGATGGAGTAGTGGTAGTCTGAGCCGGCAATGATATAGAATTCATTTCAAATATCAAGCATCAGTTTTACTAATAATAAATAAATAAATATTTTAATACTCAACCAGCGAAATATTTACTCACTCTGTACTATTTTATAAAATAAAGTATCATGTCTTTCTTTTGCTAAAACCTTAGACCATTTAACCAAAATTTGGTTCTTCAAATCAAAACCTGTGACCAGAACTCTCACAGCACTCATCGCCGGTCTAGCATCCAACCCAAGACTTGATATATTTGGGGATGAATGGGCGAAGCTATTTTTAGCCTGCTTGAGATTCTGCGAGACAAGAGTGAAAGCGAGAAAACCTACTTTAAGTTATATTTTAAGCGATGGCCGTGTCGTGCTAGATACGAATAGCACCAAGCCATCTCATCCCGTGGGTGTAAACCGGGACTGCAGAATGAGCAGCAGCGTCCTTCGAGAACATTAAAAACTAAACTGCGGTCACCAATTTGCCTGCCAAGCATGGCGATTGTGTCGAACCGCTCCAATGAGCACATTACACACCCAGACTGGTCGTTGTGTCGATCTTTGGAAGAAACCTGTGTCCAGCTGTGGACTATATTTGGCTACGAATATTTTATCTTCTGAACCCTAAACTATATCGAAATGGAATATACACGAAAGTTTTAGTTAAAAATCCTGTTTTAATCCCTACAATTTTTATTGAAATCCGATCAGCCCTTTCAGAGCCTATTCGAGACAAACTTTCAGACAGACGAAAACTCTAAAAACCGTAATTTATGGCTAGGCTTGATATTTCTCTACGAGATCGAATCAGAAATGAGGAGATCCGTAGAAGAACTGAAGTAGCCGACATAATTGAAAGGATTAGTAAACTGAAGTGGCAATGGGTGGGGCACATAGCTCGTAGAACTGATGGCCTTTGGGGCAAAAAGGTAGTCGAATGGAGACTGCGCACCGGAAAAGGCAGCGTGGGACGACCTCCAACGAGGTGGACAGACAACCTGGTGAAGGTTGCTGGGAATAGTTGGATGCAGGTGGCATGTGATTGCTCGTTGTGGAAAGCTATGGGGGAGGCCTTTGTTCAGCAGTGGACGCCCTTGGGCTGATATGATGACGATTAGGCGTCGTAGCAGTTTCCACAAAAAAAGTGTTTATTTTGAAATCGCAGATTTCACTGACAGACACAAACTTTATCATATTGGTATAGAAAATGAGAGAAAACAATTGAAAACCGTACGACGTTGCCGACTTTTTTTTAATCTACGTTTTTGGATATATTTTATGAATAATTAAAGATTGATTAATCTGAACACCGCGTAATGTTGCCGATAAACATGGCAATGGCGAAATTATGGAGATTACAGAAGCCTTAATCCAAGAGTTGAAGTAGAAAGTTGCTATAGATAATATTAGCTATAGATAATATAGATTACATGAATTGGGTCCAAGAAGTTTTATACTCTTGAAGTTTTAATACGAAATAAACACAATACGTGTAGACAACAGAAAAGGAGTGAGCATATAAGTAAAGCATAAGTCTTCAACCAAATTAAACCCCACAAGCTGTGCAATTTATGTTGAAATCCAACTGTTAAAGTTAAATAACAAGTTACATACCGAAAGCTAATCTTAATTAAGTCGTTCCGAAAACCGTTGAGCTAAAAACCGTTTTTCTCGTGTGAACACAAAAATTATATAAATAAAATTGTTATTTCTTGTTGCATAAGTTAGTCTTAAGATCAATGATACGATCGAAGTGATACAAACTACTGTGTCAGTAGGTGAGAGTGATTGCGCAATTTGTTGTTCTATAATTATGCGCGTGCAGTGATACACTTTTTAATTACCCTTTTCTGTTGCGCAATAATAAACAGAAATTTTTCGTTGAATGTAAAAGGTTAAACCATGACAGCAGTATTTGAACGTTTGCCTTTCATATCTAAGGTCTAAGTTCGAACCCAGCCCACACCTCTGACTTTTCGGATTAGGAAGGAGTTAACGGTGAAGGAAAAATCGTGAGGAAACTTGCACTAGGCCAGCGTTGGTGGACCAAGCCCTAAACTTTCTCATCGTAAGAAAAGGCTCGTCCCCAGCAGTGCAGCAGTAATGGGTTGATTATGTATGTATGAGTAAGAGGTTTATGTGTCTCAGTGCCCTTCTAATCGGAACACAGTAATGTCTAGAGTTTAAACACTACTGCTTCGCAGTAGGATATCTGGCACTAGGCTACGAGGCTCCCCCAGAGATTTCCACAACGAGCGATTACATGCCGCCCTCATCCAACGACTCCCAGCGACCTTCACCAGGTCGTCTGTCCACCTTTTGATTTCTGTTATTTCATCAATTTCTAAATAGTGAATAGTAAAAGCTCTATTTGAGGTTTTCTGTCTGAAAATTTCTGTTAGATTCGATTCGCCCGCTCAGCCAAGAATATCAAAGTCAAAGTTTTTATTTCAAATAAACCAAATACTGGCACTTATGAAACGGTTTTTTCCAATCGTCGATCTCATGGAGAAGAGCCGGAAAGAAACTCCATGCATACTCTTTTTAAAATAATTGTGATCATGTATAATCATCATCATCATCATTTCAGCCGAATAAGACCCACTACTGGACAGATGCCTCCCCAAAAATTTGCTACAGCGACTGGTGTTATTTGCTCATTGGGCGATTTTCCGTAATCGCCACGTTTGGCAAGTGGATTGACGATCGCAGTTGAGTATCTACTGATCCTAAATACGTCCAAACTCCACTAGAGTGGATAAAAATGTTAATGACGTCGTTGTGTTCAGTTGACAAAACGGTTCCTACCATGTCTGCTTTTGTTTTTTAATATTTTAGTGAGATACTTATAGTTTATGGCAACAGTTTAAATAGGCATATATGATAAAACAATTTTTAAACGGATTAGATCGCGTATATTATAGAATATATATATTTATATAGTTAGTGCTATAGTTTCGAATACTTTGCAGCATTCGTGGTCGCAGGATGACTAAGGTGACGGACGTCGTTACAGATTTTTAAACCTTTGGTTTGTCACCTTAGTCATCCTGCGACCACGAATGCTGCAAAGTATTCGAAACGTCAGGAAAAACAAAATCTATAATATACGCGATCTAATCCGTTTAAAAATTGTTTTATTATAATGTGTAATAATCGCGAAAACCTAAGACATATATGGTTAATTATATGTTATTTTTTTCAGGATGACTTTGCCATCTGTTAAAAAGTGTTTTGTTATAATAAACGCTAAATGCGTTCGTGTTCACAGGATGACTAAGGGGACAGGCATCGTTACAATTTTTGAAGTGAAAACTTCTTTTAGCATGGTACGCATATTTTTAGATAAGATATAATCTCTGGACTCGCGACACCGTTACGAGACGCAGCTATAGCGTGTGCATATATGCATGTACATATAGCAGACCGCGAACGCGTCTAGACGTTTTGTCGGCACTCCCGGAGTGCAACCCGTATTTTATTTAAGGTTATATTATCTACCGTACAATTATAATCAAATATTGTTTCACTGAACGCAGTAATCACTCACAGTGCCTCCGTATTTTTAGTGTGGTATGAAGGGAGTCAATTATTTAATTTATTTAATTTTATTTATTTTATGTTCTCACCACAATAATGAAACAGTATAGTATTGTACAAATTTACAGTGGGAGACTGGTGCCTAAACTAGGCTGAAGCCTGTATCTTAGGTCACCAGGCCTTCCACCCCAGAAGTCCAATTTTGCTCTTTCATAAACTGCGCCATGAGATTTTTTAAATTTTCTTGTTCTTCGTGTATCTGATTCTATCAAGTTGTTTCTTCTTGTTAAAGTTTTCTTGATGAATACGTTGATATTACTTTATCAGGCCCTTTCAGATAACATCTTGATTTAACAATAAACTCGCTGTCCTAATAAAATGTGTATATTATGGCTTTGATACACCCAATATTGACAATTTATCAAAATTTATTTTCAATTTTTCGTATCTTCGTTTTACTTTGACACTTGACGTATTTTATTTTATTTTAATAACAATATGACATAATTTTATATAGTAAACGATTCCAAACTGCCGGTACTTTTTTTTTTTTTTTTTTTTTTTATTGATGCCCAGTGGAAATTCTACATGGAACTTCCTTCACCCCGGGGAAGGGCGAAGGGGTATGCCGGACTCCTACCGGCTAAAACCACTGGAGCGGTCATCTTCGGCACCGAAGGGAGGCTCCAGGTCCTCGTAAGATCACACTAGAGCCGCCCATTGGTGCCACGCCTTTAGGCACATCACGGAAGGGATGACTGTAAAGCGGTCACCCCCTCTAGCGGAGGGAAGGCGACTGTAAAAAGGTCGCCCCCTCAGGCACTTCTCGGGGAGGAAACTGCCGGTACCTGCCAACCATCTTCTCTATTAAAATTGTGATGTTTTTTTAATTCCAATAGCCTCACGAAACATTTTTAGTACATAACAGTTCTCTTTCGTGAGATTGATTAGATTTGTCTAAAGCATGTATTCACATACTAGAATTTGTGAAGCGTCTATTCTATACGTCAGCGATGTGTTCTTTCGTTGTGGTGGCTCTACTACGCTTTGATTGCCCTATGTATGACAACCCACAATCACAGTAAATCTTGTAGACCTCTGCATCAAAGAAATGTGATACCTCACCGATCTGAGAAACTGGCTCATCTTCTTATGCGGCTTGAAGTAGGTTTTGATAGAAACACGCTTCAAGATATGACCAATTCCGTCAGTAGCTCCCTTAATAAGTAGTGAAACAGCAGGTTATTGATCAACCGTGGTGGGTTCCGGGCGGCTTCGCGACGTCTGCGACGGGGATGTGGCGCTCTTAAATTGTTAAAGAACTTGCTTCACATGATGCACCTCGCCTGCGTAATGGTCGGCGTCACAGATGCCATGTGCTCTCTGTAACAAAGATTTGACCACGGGAGCTAACTGACAAGGATGGTGGTGAGATTCACCATTAAGGTACATATGGGTAGGCTAACAGAATAATAAGGGTTATGGGTGAGAAGTATATGAAGAACGGCCAAGGACTGGTTTTCTTCAATTACATGGTAAACTGAATTTTACTATGTAGATATACAATTTAGGTGTTCTAAGAATACAGACTTGAAGATCTTCGGTACGTCAGGGGTTATCATCAGTGCTCTCTTCTTAAAGTCCTCCATAAAAATATCGGAAAATTCAGGGGAGACAGCTAACCCTATCCAGCCATACCCTCAGTTTGCAGGTAAAACTCGTTGTCCCATACGTCCGTTGGCGGTAGCCATTGGTAAGGTATTGTATAAGTAACTCTGCATATTGTGGAGGTAATGCTCACTTAACTGTTTCTTAACAACATCCAGGCAATACTCTACTAGTAGATCGGTGAATAGAGACTACACATCAAAACTGACCATCAACTTCCCTTTCAGCCAGTTTCGTCCGCATCCGTTTAAAAGTGCATTGCTCGTAGAACTGATGGCCGTTGGGGCACAAAGGTTCTCGAATGGAGACCGCGCACCGGAAAACGCAGCGCGGGACGACCTCCAACGAGGTGGACAGACGACCTGGTGAAGGTCGCTGGGAGTCGTTGGATGAGAGCGGCATGTAACCGTTAGTTGTGGAAGTCTAAGGTGCAGGTCTTTTTTCAGCAGTGGACGTCCTGTGGCTGATGATTTAAAAGTGTTTTATTATAATGAGAAATAATCGCGAAAACCTAAAACCTTACTAGATTGTTAAAGTTAAGTTCCAACAGTACCTTTGTTCGACTTTCAAATGTTTGTTGATAACTTACCTTTATAAGTACGACTATGTCAGTAGGTGAGAGATGTTGGGCAATTGTTCTGTTACAATTATTATGCGTGTGCTGTGTGGAACACATTTTTTTTATTACCATTCTGTTACGTAATGAACGCCGTGTTACATTTTTGTTTTCACACAAAAAGAAGGTCGGATTGTTTCATGATTTTCGTATGCGGTTAAGAAGTGTAGGAGAATTTAATTTTTTTTTATTGGTCTCGTGTTCAGTGGAAATTCTTCAAGGAGCATGCCGCTGGGCTCCAGGTCCTCGCAAGATCACACTACCATGATGATCCATGATGCCACGCCTTTAGGCCTTTAGAGGGGATGACTGTAAAGCGGTCACCCCCCCAGGAACTTCTCGGGTAGGATTGTAAATGATCCCCCAAGCCTACTACGTAGACTCTATGTGGATGATCAAAAAGGAAACTGAATAAAAGTAGACGCGAAACGTAACTTAGAATATAATTCCTTCGGAATAATATTAAGGACCGATTTCACCATTACAACTAAACGCGATCAGTTTAAGCTAAATTCAATTTATGCTAAACAAAGTTCAGAGCTCCAATATGAATTTTACCAACATCAACTGAACGCCACTTAAAGCTGAACTGTTAAATATACGAGCGCAGACTTTCGAGGTTTAGCTCGTTTAAACGCGTTTAGAGGGCTGTGATTGTTGTTATTGACTATATTTTGTCGCTTATAAACAAAGCGTTGGCATTAGCCCTCCCTTGCCAAATATGATGATAAGGATGAATTTTAAATACCCCGTATAGAAAATTGTAAGCGAAGCTCTTTGCTTTTCGGATTATTATCTTGATGATTATGCGGGCATACCAGTTTAAATAGCACGACATACTGCAGGGGGTGAGAGCTTGGGTCAATACCTACCAAAAAACACAGTATATGTTTAGCAAAATCTTATGGATTTACAGTAGTACAAAATTTTAAGATAAGAAAATTGTACTGTGAAAATTTAAATAAAAATTGTATTTCTTGAAAACATTTTAGTTTTTAATAGAATAAAGACTTATCAAAGAGTAAAGTAACTATTCACAAATAATTTGAGGTAAAAAAAAACTAGAAAAGGAATTTTTCATTACGAGATGCTTAAAAATCTGTGTCAAGGTAGGTGTGTTTTTCGATATTTCGGAAAATTTTGTACTACTGTAAATCCGTAAGATTTTGCTGAACATATTATGTGTTTTTTTGGTAGGCATTGACCCAAGCTCTCACCCCCTGCAGTATGTCGTGCTATTTACTGGACATATATATCTGTGGCTGACTATCAACTACCCACTATCCCACAGAAACTATTAGTTTTTCTGACAAATAAAGTAGCCTATAGCACTCTTTAGCTCATAAATTTATTTGAGATTGTGACAACATTTACATTATATGGCATTTAAACTTCGATTTCGTGAACGCGATCAAAATGTACCTGGTGAAATCAGTTTGATGTAAACCGAGATCAAACTCAACATTTTAACTTAGTTATGCAAACCTCAGTTTTATTAAACTTGTTTTTTTTTAATGCGAATGGTGAAATCGGACCTAAGTATGTTGAGAACAGTGTACTTCGAGATTTAGAGATTCTGTATAAAGACAAATTACTAGAGACCGAATATTTGATAAACAGGATATTTCGTCGTTACTTTTTTATTATTTTCGTCCCAATATAGAGCGGTCCGGATAAAAAAATATAGCACCACTGCATGTTCTTCCGTGGGTGTCATTAAATTCGACTATGGGATTAGCCTGAGGATGGGTAGCAGCGTGTTAAGAGTACATTCAACAACCCGTCTGCCAAGCATGGCGATTATTACAATGCCCCAAATGAGCACACAACGCAAACCCGAGATCGTTGTGATGATCTGTGGGTGAGGTTTGGCCTGCAGTGAACTTCTTTCGGCTGATGATGATGAGAGCCCAGTCGGCCATTTTTTGACTTGTCACAATGTTTATGTCCAAGATGTTGGCTGTTATTTTTATAATAAATGATAAATTATCTGTTATTTAGTAAGTAGGATTCAAAAAACACGTTCACTCAACAATAAATCTAGGTAAAGTCGGCATTTCCTACTGACTGCCTCTGAGAAGAAATGCCGAAACAAACTCCGAGGTTTCTGTTTTAAGAGAGAGAGTGGCAATTATGGCAAAGCCCCCCAATGAGCTATTGTCCGTGTGGTGTCCGGATTAAGAATATAGCACCACTACGTCTCCTCCCGTGGATGTCGTAAAAGACGACTAAGGGAAACTAAACCAGAGGGATAGGCAGCAGCGTCCCTTTTGTGAACCGGTAGCTATACTACGCTCACCAATCCGCCTGCCAAGCGTGGTGAGTATTGGCAAATACCCCCCGAAATTATGACACAGTTGTGGAAACTATGGGGGAGGCCTTTGTTCAGCAGTGGGCGTATAAATGATATGCCGGCTGATATGATGTTATGAGCACACAACACAAACCCAAACTGGTCCTTGTGGCGATCTTTGGGGGAGGCTTCTGTCGAGAACTTCTGTATGAGAAGTCCTTTCACTGATATGATATGAACATCATAAATAATAATCATACATAAAAAATATTTATTAAGAAGTCACAAAAATCATTTAAATGTCAGATTTAGTTTAATAAAAATGACGATATAATTATTATGAGAATGTATCTTACATTAGAGCAGTATTTTATGATTTGAATGCTCAAATGGTGACCCTAGCATAACAGTGAATAAATCAAAGTGTGGCAATGTCAGTAGGTTACCGATGTTGCGTAATTTGGCTATAACCATGCGCGAATTCTGATATTAATATTAATTTTTATATTTATTACAGCTCTGTTATTTATTTTGCTTTTTTTCTCAAATGTTTTCATATTTGCATCAGAATGTTTCTTATTTTTTGTTAAAGAAACCAACATCTTGTTGTTTGGAAAAATCGTGAACTGTAGTGCAATTCTCTAAGCTTCAACATCCATACATCCTTGAATACAGAATTGAAATAACTGTGACAACTCAATTTGGTATTAGCTAAGACTCGTCCTCAAGGCTCACCATTTGCAACGCGTCCTTGAATAGCTTCAGTCATGTCTTAGCGAATACCAAATATCTTTTTCACCGATAATTCAATTCTGTATTTAAGGATGTGTGGATGTTGTAGCTTAGAGAATTGCATTACTGATCGCATTGTAAAAAATGTCGCCAATTTTTACAAAAAATTATAACCTATCTAATATATTATACGTAATTAATTAATTCAGTAATATTTAGCCATGTATTTCCGGTTAGGATAGAGCTAACCCATCTTATTCCGTGGGTGTCATAGAAAGCGACTGAGAGAATTTGGAACCCCTTGGGTTAGCCGTAGGTAGCTGGTAAAAAGGGCACACCGCGTTAGTGGCGGTTACACCCGTCATGAAGGAATGGCTGGAGAGGTGGCATCGGCATTGCGCCCTCACCTTCCGGATGACGCAGGTACTCTCGAACCATAGGTACTCCGGGAAGTATCTGAGTCTAATTAGCCAACAAAGGACGCCCGGTTGTCATCACTGCGGAGATTGCCCGGAGGACACGGCGTAGCACACTTTGGAGGAGTGCCCAGCTTGGGCAACTCTGGGGTGACCTCTCGCCTCCAGCCATGTTTCAGTCCATCGTCCGGAGCGAGAGCGCATGGGATGCCGTCGCCTCCCTTTGCGAGGACGTGATGCAAGCGAAGGAAGCGGTAGAGCGGGAACGGGAGGAGACCACCTCTGGTCTCAACCGCAGAAAGCGCACTAGGCTCAAGTGCCGGAGAAGGGCGCTGAACGATCTCCGGCCACCATAAGAATCGGCCTACGGGCGACGAACTAAGGGCAGTCCGTAGCCCGAACAAGCAGTTTTGAGATGCGTCGCGTGTGTTCTGCGCGCGCCTACCTATTAAATATGACTGTGCGGCCAGCCTGGTCGCACAGAGATAGGACCGATACCTGCCGGGGGCGCCGTTTAATGCTGATAAAGCTTGCACCTCATCCCCGGAAAAATATAAGTGGAAGGACGCCGTGGGATTTTAGCCGGTAAGAGTCCGGCATGCCCCTCCGCCCTTCCCAAGGCGGAGGAAGTCAATGAGGATTTCTCCACGACAAAAAAAGGTAGCTGATTAACCACCAACACTGGTATACTCAACGAGGGTTGGTATCAGGCAGGCTGTAAAATCCTTTTGCCAAATCCATAGCAATATAAACATATTGCGCCGACCCCAAGTGACTTGGGGCCTCCTGCCCTGCCCTGCCAAGAAGACTGCAGTAATCATTCTACTCTAGTGAACGTTTTGATGTTTGAGAGTCTATTACCGTCATAGGGCTGAATGGATTCTAATATTTCTGTTTTTTATGTGTTTGATTATGTCGTAAAATAGGATACTTTTTTTATTGAGAAATAAAAACTTATACAAACAAAAAAAATGGCCTAGCAATACATCGGCTATAGAAATATAGCTCAGTGTAATTGGTAAAGTTTGTATTTACATTTTAAAACGTATAAATATATACAAATATAGTTCAGTGTAATTGGTAAATAATTAATGTTGGCATTAAAACAGATAGGCACCTGTTTAATACCGTTACCAGTAAATACTTAAAATTAAAACCTTTTTATGGGACTGTCATTTGGCAATAAAGTAACCCTAAAAAGCAAGATTTTTTTTATCTTCTAGTTCGTAATCAAAAATATTATCTAAATCAACCCACGAGTGTTAAAGATTACATTGCATTACAAACAAAAACACTTTAAAACATTAATATTAATCAGCCGTAAAGAGATGCGGTCCGACAGTTAAAACTTAACTGCAAGTCAACCAAAACTGGCTACGTCACTAGGAGTCAAGAAGTTCGACAGAGGGCGTTGTCCGCAGTGAAATTCGGCGTTATGCCGTACCCGGCGGCCTTCACGCCGCTTTCCATTGTACACCTTCGTTTTCTGTTCGCCTAGTACTTCGGTTCACTTAGTATGCACAAAAAAATGTGGCTCGCCGGTGTTTTGTTTACTTTATAAAAATGGTAATTTGCTTTTTCTGGGCACGAGAAAATTTATAAAGTTACTCGTAGTTAGTTATTACAATTTTTATTTTTATAAAATCATTTTAAACGTCTTCCCTACACTATCTCAAACGCAGTAAGTAGGACTCAGAGAGAGTTCTTATATACCAAAAACCAATAGATTGTGTAGGATCGCAGCAATGCATAAATTAGTAGATACCGGCAGCTTGCTGAACTATGAATCATATAGGCTACATATATCCGGCCAGCGCCTGATAAACAGTTTGTTATTATGGTTACCTGGTACTTTAAAATGCAACTATGATACAACAGCCACGTGGATTTACTTTGAATTTGAAGTCCACTTATTGCTTTTGTCATATAAACGCTTTCACCTTAAAAGGTCTTTGGGCCTTTGTATAATGCATTGTACAGAGGAAAACTCAGTATTCCAGCAAAGACTTTAAATATAAATCATCTCCGAAATGTAAAAAAAGAACAAGATTACCTAAACGCCCGATTTATGTTTAAATAAACATGAGCTATGACCTTACATTTATTTTATTGCACATATAAATCTAATAATTGCTCGATGTACATTTAAATTAAGAAGAGTTATGATTTTATTTATTATGTATAGCACTTTGGCCCTTTAACTCATTCTGTATTGTTTAGTTTGGGCGTTACGTGGATAAAGGGCTTATATCGAGCTATATAGGTTTACTGATTATACTAATTCCAGGTTCCCATATCCAAAACCTATATATCCTTTTGCCTACCATTGCAGCAATGATAGAATTTATGAATTTATTGAACCAATTTTACCTAAAGATCGAAAGGATCCGCTACTTATAGACAGACTATGTTCAATTATGGGTATGAACACAACTTAGAGATACACTAATCCAAAATCTTCAGATTTAAGATTTAGAAATTCATCCGTTGTTGTGTTACGATCACATATAATACAAAATACAGACATATCCGTAATCTGAAATCCAAAGATTTTGGATTAGATCCATTATTAATTTCGGCCATTAGAGAGTATGTTTAATCTAATTAGATACAAGAGTCGTAATTCAAACTGATAACGACCGGTAAGATGTACGAATTGGACATTAGTAAGGAACGCATAAAAATAGCTCGTTATGTTTAAGCGTGCATTGCTGAAGACGATGAAATTTAAGAACCTCTTGATAGACTTAGTAGACAATGGACAATTAACTTCCACATCTCTCTGATAACACTCGATATATTTTATAGTCTGACAGGGCAGAAAATAACCCTAATATAATATTCTGTTCTTCATTGATGCCTGGTACTCGATCATATATATTGAGAAAGATTCTGCAGTCGATAAACTTATAACATACTATATACTATAACTCTACCCTCACCGTTTTTCTGACCTTGAAATTCCTGGTGAAGGTAGCTATGAGCCATTGGATGCGGGCGGCATGTAACCAGCCGTCGTGGAAACCTATGAGGTCTTTGTTTAGCAGTGGACGCCCTTCCGCTAACATGATGAACAGTCAAATTCACCTCTCTTACTCTTTTCTACTTCTTCGTTTTTTAATATAGTAACTTTAAACTGTGCTTTTGAGAGCCTAAATAAAACGAAGTTTAATGGAAATACTTGTTTGTTATAAAGAGATAGGTATACTATATACTCGTACTACGAGTATATCCCAGAAGTACTTAACAGTGTATCTTGATGCCTGAACTTAATCACTGTTCCTGTATCTTCTTTGAACCCTGAAGTCCTAGTACACAGGGATTATAATTGTTCGAATCTGTGATGGCCCTTTAAAAATAAAATAAATCTTGACGTCAATATTACGAACGGAGTAGAGACGCACCTTCGATATCATTGCCATTTTTAATAATATATGTACTCTTTCTGTGCCGTGTACTTCGGAGCAAAAGTATGCAAAGATAGGCCTGCCACCCGCTTCTTCCCGTGGCTGTCGTAAAAGGGATCATGTCAAGTCAATCGACAGTAGAATCCTTTTATGCGGTAAGAACAACATAGTAGATAGCCAATATTTTTGCCAGGCTCGGAAATTAAGTTACATCTGATCATTGTAGTGTTCTATAAGGAGGTTCAGCAGCTGACGTGTACGGGTTTCTATCATATGATAGCCGATCATTTCTCATCATCATTTCGGCCGAATGAAGTCCACTGCTGGACACAGGCCTCCCCCAAAGATGTCCACAACGACCGATATGGATGTGTTGTGGGCTCATTGGGGGGTTTTGCCATTATCGCCACGCTTGGCAGACGGGTTGGCGATCGCAGTTGAGTTGTTAATGTACTCGAAGGACGCTGCTGCCCATCCTCCGGCTAATCCCTTAGTCGACTTTTACGACACCCATGGGAGGAGATGGGGCGGTGGCATTCTGAGCCGGCACCACCCGGCACGATCATTTCTCAACAGTTCGTATATCCTCTTCCTTCACAAATTATAATATTCCTGTGAGAAAATCCAATTTTCCGGCGGCTGCACGGGGCGGGGCAGCGGCGCGGCGGGTGAATGCTCTCTATTCCACGCTATCATCCGCGGTGCGCGCGCGCAGCGGCCTTTATTAGTGTGCAATAAGGGCGCCCGACAAATTGTTATTCTTTTTTTGAACATATTTGTTGTTTAACGTCGAAAATGTACGTATTTTGATTGTATTCACGGTAAGCAATAGATAAAGATGGCTTTTGATTGTCACACACATTAAACATTTTTTTTTGGCATTCCGATGGCCTAACGTACTGACTGCTATAGGTAGGCATTTATTTGACAACCTTCTGGTTAACATATAAATGCAATCAAGGGTTGGCGTGGTCTTTGAGAAAGCCCTTGACTGTCTCAATATGATGTTTCTGTTAGGTATTAATTAATATAACTATATAATATTATTTATATAAAATAATAATATTAATTATAAGCGGTGTCCAAGAGCTGATCGCTCCATATTGGTCAGAGCTATCAATCTATTTACTAATAGACGTGCATCGAACTGGATGAAGACGATCCTAGAAGAAATAAGTGAAGGATTTTAGGGGAAGTCTGGCAGAGGTGACTGTTCCTACTAGTAATTATTTAAAGTTTTTTTTTTTATTGTTTACAGCTAGTTCAAGTGCTATTTATTACTGGTTAGTAGTAGTAATATTTTTTACTTTTAATTATTCGTTTATTATCAACCAGTACAATAAATGTCTTTTGTTGTCAGTACATCAGACAATAAGCCCAGTATTACAGATCGAGAATCAAAAGTCAAGTAGAACTTGGATATAAATCAATGATCAATGGAATATAAATGCTGTACCGTATATTAGAAAGAAAGAAAGGTAGAAAGAAACACGCACGCAACCATAAATTAATTATAAATAACTACACAGTATATTAGAAAATTATAAAAAAAAAACATGTACACAGATTTTTTGTTTGAGACATCAGAGAAGGTCCTATCTCAGCATTGCGCTGGTAACATAACGGAAGAAGGAATATCAAAATTAATTATCGATAAAATACTGAATGTAATCGACTACCAATCGATTACCTATTCGATTTACTACTTCACTAGATATGTGGTTTCTACTTATTTTGTCTATGAATTAGGTAGGATTCTTATTTAATGAACGCACGAGTCGACTCAAGTTCTACTTGAGTTTTGATTCTAGATCTGTAATACGGGCCTATGCCTACATAAATAAGAGGACATGTATAATTAGAATGTTAATTGAGGAAGATACAGCTTCAATAATAGTGACGTAAAAATACTTATAACCTGCATATGGAGGAATTTCATATATTCTAACTGTTGAAACGAGTAATCAGATTTGAGTACCCCCCATAAAAAATACAAACAACTTATTTTGAATATCATTTAAGATAAACATTGTAGAGGCGGACAATATTTTTACCAAGTTCAAAAAGTAAGGATTTATGTTCCCCTCGCATGTTTGTATGTGCGCAATTTTTTCAGAAACTATAAGATAAAGTTTTTTTATTCTTTCACTGGAGTAATAAATATACCTGTGGAAAGATTTTAGTATGTATATAAAATATTAAGATACCATTCTTTGTGTTTAGGTGAAGTTGGTTTAATTTATTCAGAATTTTTTATTTATCTCTGTATTATCCCCATACTTATATGTCATTTCTTTTGAAGCCATTTTTACTGTTTAGTACGTCTCCACATAGATTTTCTATGGGCTTCAATAATTAGGACCGCTTCATTTATTTGTATTCAGTTCATATGGTTCAGATGACGATTCATCTTCTTTAATAAATAAATATATACCGAAAAATACACTAAAAAAGGCCCAGCCCTCTAACACGTGTCCCTCCTATCTCTGTGACCCACTTACGCACACATCCTAACATACGGTTACGTGTGCGTGCGTGGGTTGTGAGCTTACACTAGTAATGCATTGGTATGCATTCATGGGCGCCAATGTGTGGGTGAAATTTGGAGTAAACACTTCCTATGTGTGCATTTATCTAGGATTACTGTGTCCGTACTGCGGATTTGGTCGTTTATATTGTTTAGTAGATTTTGATTGTGAAAAATAACTTTATTGGCACAGATATAGAAAACATTTCATGCTTTTGAAGTCAATTTAGTTTGGGCGCGATGAAAGTAAAATTTCAAGGTCAAATTAGAGTGCAACGTTTAACGTGTAACGCTTGTGCAAATATAAATACTCGAGTAGTAAACTGCTGCTGCTAGCTTGGATAAAAGCTGTGTGCTGTGTCTTTTTTGAATTTGGAAGGAGATGCTATGCGCCGAGGTGGTACTATATTTTTGACGTCATCGCTTTCACTTGTTTTTATCAACAAATAGACCAATAATTTTCAATTTTTTTAAGCTCCGAGCCTAGCCTACAAGTTACCTATCGTGGACAGAAATATCACATGCACAAACACATATCCAGACAACTATCTGTCGGCCAATAAAATATTTGTTCCGTGCGGTGATCGACCACGTGCTACGTTGTGCAGGAAGCCAACCACTGAGTTAGAGAAGCTGTCAATCTTAATACGATTATTGTCATACAATGTTTTTTTTTTTTTTATATTATTTTTTTGTGTTTTGTTATATATTTAGCATTGCACATTGCTCGTAGAACGGATGGCCGATGGAGCCGAAAAGTTCTCGAGCGGCGACCGCATACCGGAAGACGCAACGTAGGCAGCCCCACGAGATGGACTGACGACCTGGTGAAGGTTGCGGGAATCCGTTGGACGCGAGTAGCGCAGAACCGGTCGTTGTGGCAATCTTTGGGGGAGGCTTATGTTCAGCAATGGACGTATTTCGGCTGATATGATGATGATGATGATGATATATTTAATCAACATTTAAGTATAGAATGTAAAGAGTCCCAAGCAAGTGCTAAATTTCGCTTACGCATGGGATTAAATGCTTAAATAAATGTACGGAAACGTCCACATTTATTTGTATGTGCATACAAACCTGACGAGGATGTGGCTATGCACATGTGTGTGTATATGTATAAGCGGATTACTTCTGTGAGTTCCATAGTTTTCTTTGATAACATTATGTTGTTAAGTATTTAGAATTTTCTTTAATACTACGTAACTAGTAATGTCTTAGGGTTTCGTGATCAATACACATTATAATAAAACGTTTATTACGTAATTTTCATGTGGCATAAACAATATGTATAATCAAAAACGTCAAGTGTCAAAGTAAAACAAAGATTTGAAAAATTGAAAATACATTTTGATAAATTGTACATATTGGGCGTATCAAAGCCATAATATACACATTTTATTAGAACAGTGAGTTTATTGTTAAATCAAGATGTTATCTGCAGTGAAAGGGCCTGATAAAGTTATATCAACGTATTCATCAAGAAAACTTTAACAAGAGGAAACAACTTGATAGAATCAGACATACGAAGAACAAGAAAATTGAAAAAAAACTCATGGCGCAGTTTATGAAAGAGCAAAATTGGCTTCTGGGGTGGAAGGTCTGGTGACCTAAGATACAGGCTTCAGCCTAGTTTAGGCACCAGTCTCCCACAGTAAATTTGTACAATACTATACTGTTTCATGATTGTGGTGAGAAAATAAATAAATAAAAAATTGCATGTACTTATAGGATATGTCAAACAACTTGATATAGTCCATAGAAGTGATTGTATGGTGTTGTGATTAAGAACACACCACTTCAGCTCCTCCCGTGGATATTATAATATTTCACCCGCTGTTTAGTTTAAAAGAAATCAGATATTTGATTATTTAAGCATATAGGTAGGTATATTGGATTTCATTATTTTTATTTTTCGAATATAAAATTGCCTGAGTTATTCCTTATAACATCGGCTATCTGCCAGAGAAAGTCCCGTCAAAATCAGTCTAGCCGTTTCGGAGATTA
This sequence comes from Diloba caeruleocephala, assembly GCA_947459985.1. Classification (NCBI taxonomy): domain Eukaryota; kingdom Metazoa; phylum Arthropoda; class Insecta; order Lepidoptera; family Noctuidae; genus Diloba; species Diloba caeruleocephala. The sequence continues at coordinate 2,479,614 of OX381627.1, read as the reverse complement.
CCCGGAACAGTTGACAAAAAAATATTAAATAGTTTTTTTGTTATATGTACCGTACATACTTTTATATGCACTTAGTAAAAAGCTGTTATTTTGACATTACAAACGGACACTTCAATTTTATTTATTTGTATAGATGACAAACATTACTTGATATATCCAAGGAAGTGATTGTAAGGTGTCGTGATTAAGAATATAGCACCACCCTAGCTCCTCCCGTGGATGTTGTAATAGGCGACCAAGGAACGGAAAGACGGGCAGCAGCGTCCTTTCTGTGGAACAGTAGCGGTACTGCGTTCACCAGCCCACCTGGCAAGCGTGGTGCCCCCCATAATGAAGATACAATTGTAGAAAACTATAGGGAGGCCTTTGTTCAGCAGTGGACGTCCTTTGGCTGATATGATGATGAAAAGAGTTGGGTGCTCAAGAACTCTAAAAACGATGGCTTAATCATAAGTGGTGATATGAAAAACCTAAAGCATACAAATTCTACACCACTGAACGTATGAGATTCTTTTCCTCATCTCCTCATCATCCTCACCGTTTCAGCCGGAAAAATGTCCACCACTGGGCTTAGACCTCTCCCAAATATCGCTTCAACGACCGGTCTTGGTTTGCGTCGTGTGCTCATTGGGGTTGTCCCATAATCGCCACACTTGGCAGGCGGGTTAGCGATCGCTGCGCAGCACAGAGCGCGGTGAGGCTAGGGGAGATCCTTTACAATCCTCGAGAAGTGCCTGGAAGGCGACCTTTTTACAGTCGTCTTCCCTCCGCTAGAGTGGGTGACCGCTTTACAGTCATCCCCTCCATAATGTGCCTAAAGGCGTGGACCTGGAGCCCCTTCGGTGCCGAAGATGATCGCTCCAGTGGTTTTAGCCGGTAGGAGTCCGGCATACCCGTTCGCCCTTCCCTGTAGCGAAGGAAGTTCATAAAGAATTTCCCCTGGACACAATAAAAAAATAAAAAGGTAGCATTGCATTGTCATGGCATGGCACTTACCAGGCGAATGCCTTGTGCCTTGCTTTTCTTCACTAGGTTTTAAAAACAGTTCCGCCCACTTTATTGGAGAAATTCCGTTTAAATACAATGTTATCTGTCTCTTAATTAAAAAGCTTTCAAAGTAGTATTATATAACATCATATGCGCAGTTAGATGTTCGCGACGATTTTATGTCGGAACGTAAGTGATTTTTCAGGTTATGTAAAATCGGACTATGTTACATGGTCCGTTAGATGCGGCGGAGCACTCACCAGATGTGCGGAACCGCAACGAAGAACTCGTTGGCGAGCAACACAGATATATTGACCCCGTGCTGCATCGGCGTTGCGGCGTAGTAATTAGATGTCTATTGGCTACACTGGGTGATAATTACCGTACCCTTATCTATTTTGTCGATTATATGTTGGGCTCAGCTGTCGCCAAAAAGCACGTCGAACTGTTAGATATTTTATGTCAACCCTAGCCCTTTACTTCGTAGCCCATCGAAGAGTTCCTATAGGTAACCTTTTTTTTTTGACGTGGGGAAATCCTTTTGGATTATCTCCGACTTGGGAAGGGCGGAGGGGCATGCCGGGCTCAAGCCGGCTAAAACCCCACGGTGTCCTTCTTCTTACCTTTATCCGGGGGTGAGGTGTACGCTTTGTCTGCATTAGACCGCACCCCTGGCAGGTATCGGCCCGTTCGGATTGACGGGCCTCTTCTCTGTGCAACCTTACTAGCCACATTTATCATTCAGAGAGGCACCAGCTCAGGCCTGTTTCTGTTCGGCGACGGAGCGCCCCTGGTTCATTGCCCGCAGGCCGCTCCTAATGGTGGCCGGAGATCGTTAAGCGCCCTACCCCGGTGCCCACGCCCGGTGCGTCTTGTGCGGCGGATCTCCTTCAGTCCCCGCTCTGCCGCCTCCTTTACGTGCATCACTTCGTCGCAAAAGGAGGCGACGCCATCCCACGCGCTCTCGCTCCGGATGATGGACTGAACCACGGCCGGAAGCGAGAGGTTCCCTTTGTCCTGTAGGTAACCTGCGATTGTGTCAGCATGGAACTAAGCGTATCATCAGGTACAGGATAAGCTATGATGTGTTTCAATGAGTGGTTGAACGCTTGCCTTCCATACAGGACTCAGACCGAGTTCGATCCCAGTCTCTGGGATCCTCTAACTTTTCGGATTACTGTACTGATTTGATTATCACTTGCGTTAACGGTGAAGAAAGACACCGTAAGAAAAGTGGCACACCTGAGCGGGCTCTAAAATGTTCTCAATGGTGTAGTCCGCCAACCCGCACTAGGGCAGCATGGTAGACTAAGGCCTAACCTTTCCCATCCTTAGGAAAGGCATGACATGGGCCCAGCACTGAGAATAGAATGATTAAGTATGTTATGTAGGATAAGCTGTTTCCAGGAGATTCGCCCTACGCCTAACAAGAGCGTCGCAGACACACAATATATGTAAAATTGACTCTTTTTCCCCCCTGCAGAATCTGCATGTTACCACCGTGTTTCTTTCTGTGGAGGTGCTGGTTAATTATCATAATAGCTCATTAATTAAAGCTTGATATACTAACTGTACTAATTGTTAGAACACGGTTCAAGATCGACGAACGAATGGTCACTGTCTCTACCGCTACTTTAGGGGACTGAAATGGTGCGATGCATGTATTTACTGTGTAATATATATATGTATGTTAATACGTAAATAAAAAACGATGGACCCCTTTTAAAGTTCATATGGAGGAGGAGCGCAGAAAGTTAAATTTTATGTACCTATATAAAAAGAAATGAATTACAGTCGAATTTCAACAAATCTTTGTATTTTTCAAAAAGGTTCGATTGGTCGTCGTTGAGGTAAGGTAAAAATATAAAATAGGTAAATTCGATAAGGATAGACGATCTGTTGGGTCGATGGGAGTCGTTGGATGCGGGTGGCATGTGACCGCTTGTTGTGGGAATCTATGGGGAAGGCATTTGTTCAGCAGTGGACGTTCTTTGGCTGATATGATGATGATGAAGGTTGATAAGGCAGTTAAGGTCCCGTGTGGTTCCCGGCAAAGACCACCGGGTCTCGTAAAAGGAGACTAAGTTTTGAGCAGCATTCTCCCGTGTGCATGCATATAAACATACTGCAATTACCAGTACACCGTAATGATTACTGCAATATCCCCCATGAGTCTATGACAGCTCATTGTATTGATCATGTGGGGTTCACTAGTTCAGCAGTGGACATTTATGGGCATGTAAGCGTGCGTAGGTATGATAGATAAAACGTAGCCGGAATATAATCAACATTACAAACACATATGATTCGCTTGCACTGACTAGGGAGTCAGGGATACTAAGAGGTATATTTAATCGCCGTACGCTCGTCGACCCACGCATCTAAAAAAATTCAAACTATCGATGCAACAATACAGCTGTTTCTCGCTCGTCCATCGCCCGCGCATGCGCAATGGTCCCTATTGTTTAAATGTATGGTCTGAAGAGAGCTGGCTCCCTTGCTACTATTCATTCATCACATCAATAGCATCTGAAATTATTTCCCTTTTTTTAAGATGCATCTGTAGTGGGCTGAAATACTATCCATTAAAGACAGTGTAATTTAGGTAAAAAACTACTGGACTGATTCTGTTAATTAATTATTCACCATTATGAATATATTTCCACAACAACCGTTTACATGGTACCCGCATCCAACAACTCCCAACTTAAATTTACCAGAAGGCCACTTCTCGTCAAAGTATGGTCAAACGTGAACTGATATTGTTATACGGGTGTCCAGTAAATAGCACGACATACTGCAGGGGGTGAGAGCTTGGGTCAATACCTACCAGAAAAACACAATATATGTTCAGCAAAATCTTACGGATTTACAGTAGTACAAAATGTTCGATAAGAAAATTGTACTGTGAAAATTTTAATAAAAATTGTATTTCTTGAAAACATTTTAGTTTTTAATAGAATAAAGACTTATCAATGAGTAAAGTAACTATTGTCAAATAATTTGAGGTAAAGAAAAAACTAGAAAAGAAATTTTACATTACGAGATGCTTAAAAATCTGTGTCAAGGTGGAGATTTTGCTGAACATATATTGTGTTTTTTTGGTAGGTATTGACCCAAGCTCTCACCCCCTGCAGTATGTCGTGCTATTTAATGGACACTCTGTATGATCGATAGCTGATCGAAGGCAAAATTCTGCTAACATTTTTCAAACACAAACATTTTTATTTCAAATAAACCAATTGATGCACTTATGAAACGTCAGAATTTAAGTCGCACGGTTCCAATTGATAGATCCTATGTAGAGGAGCCGGCAAGAAACTCCAATGAACTGACACAGGTAACAAATTTGGTTTTCCTATCCGTGAATAGAATAGAATAGAATAGAATAGAATAGAATATTTATTTATTTCTCACCACAATAATGATAAAGCTATAATATTATATTAATTTACTGTAGGAGACTGGTGCCTGAACTAGGCTGAAGCCTGTATCTCAGGTCACCAAGCCTTCCACCCCAGAAGTCCAATTTTGCTCTTTCATAGACTGTTGCAAGCGTTGTTGAATGAACGTTAAAGCTAAGATTGTAATGAGACTAGAATGGGATCGTACTAAAACTAGAAGGAACTCAGAGGAGCAGAATGCCATTTTTTTTTTTGTGAATTCATAACTGAATCTCAGTGTCGTCAACTTTCAGTCATACTGAAAATGATTACGAGGATTGGCCTCTATCCATTTCACTGGAGGCCATCCCACGCTGTGTTTTCTGGTGCACGGTCTCCACTAGATAAGCTTTCTGTCTCAACGGCCATCAGTTGTACAAGCTATGTGCCCCGCCCACTGCAACTCCAGATTACTAATCCTTTCAGCTATGTCAGCAACTTTAGTTCCTTGTTCAATTTGGAAATCTATGGGGAAGTCTTTGAAGTAGTATAGCATAGAATATAACTATTTATTCAGTAAATAGGTCCTAAGAGACACTTACACGTTATATTGAAACAACGGAGGCATTTCTCTACATGATAACCTCTTTTTTTGTAATTCAATTTTTTTTGTTGTTGTTTTGCAGTAAGCTTACATACTTATTACAAATGATAAATTACATGTAAAGGTAAAGACATTGACATTTGCTAATTACAAAAAAAAACTTTCGGAGTATTTAAACAGTTAACTAGCCATTGATCAACAATTAATATAGCAGCTATACAAAACAAAGAGTATTTCTGATATATTTAGTTTCCCGGGAAGTCATATGTGTAGAATATAACTAATGCCAAATATGGGATATCGTCGACATAGTCTTTAATTAATCTATCTTTTTTTATGAGAATTGTTTTAACGTGTGATTCAAACTTCCCCACTGATCAAGTAATTGCTTTTAAAATTAAATTAAACTTAAACGTTTATTAGGAACAATTGGAGTCACACAAGTTTTACAAAAGCAACAGTATAATACTGCGGCGCAGCTATCAACGCCCAATTCAAAATACAATAAAAGACATTTGTTCCAGACAATCATAAAGAAAAATTACATACATGGAATTTTAAGAATTACAATTAATCGTACTATTAGTATATAAAGAAGTGTGTATATATGTCTGTGTTAGTGTATGCGTGTTTGAGTGTGCATGCGTGAATGCGCGTTTGTTGTGTTAGCGTGTGTGTGTGTGTTTGTGTGTGTTATTAATGGGGGTGTGCTAGCGTGTTATGTTTTTAATTTATGAACCCACAAGTTGTTCAGTTGCATCATAGGACATATATTTCGGCCATTCTGTAACTTTTTTTCTTAGCATATTCCTTGCTTTAGCTTCTCTTAGCTTTAGGTATCTTGATATGAAATCGAATACAGTGGAAGTCCTCAGCTGATATGATGATGAAGCTATAGTTTCAAATAGAGCGGCTCTGATGATTATGTAAGTAAAGTTAGAACGGATCGCTAGTTTTGAAGTAAAAGGATACACTATATACATCTTCATTACACAAACAAATAAGGAATATATATAATAAATTACTGAACCGATAAGGTAAAATTGGTTCATATGTAATGTGCAGCCGTCGAATAAACCGGTATAGATTAAATTTTGTTTTTATAGTATAATGTTTATGGTTTTTATTGGCCTGGATCACATTATAGTGTTGCCTACTTGTCAACATGGTATATTATGAGGACTAAAAAGAAAAAAGCAGATGTGGTGAAACAATAAATGAAGTAAATATTGCCTTTGAACAAATAACAACAATTTGAAAAAATATTCATCATCATCATATCAGCCACAGGGCGTCCAGTGCTGAACAAAGGCCTCCTAAGGATTTCCACAATGAGCGGTTACATGCCATCCTCATCCAACGACTCCCAGAGACCTTCACCAGGTCGTCTGTCCACTTCGTTTGAGGTCGTCTCACGCTGCATTTTCCGGTGCTCGGTCTCCGCTCGAGAACCTTTTTTCCCCAATGGCCATCAGGTCTACGAGCTATGTGCCCTGCCCATTGTCACTTCAGTTTGCTAATCCTTTCAACTAGGTATGCCAGCAACTTTAGTTCTTCTACGGATCTCCTCAATTCTGATTCTATCTCGTAGTGAAATACCAGGCATAGCTCTCTCCATAGCTCGCTGAGTACCCTTGAGCTTTGTATGAGGCCCACGGTGAATGACCACGTCTCTGTTCCATATATCATCACTGGTAACACACACTGGTTAAAGACTTTCGTCTTGAGGCATTGCGGTATTGTTGACGAAAGGACGTTGCGAAGTTTCCAGAAAAAATATTATTTTAAATTAAATGAACAAGAACTACAAATCTATTAGTTACCTAGAGATAGAGATTAGACTGCCGTCTGATGACTACAACCTGGACCGACGATTTACGTGCCCCCCGAAGCACGGTGGCGCTCTGTTCAAATATTCAGATACCACTATGTGGTCACCTATCCATAGATTGACCGCGCCAAGCATTGCTTAATCTCACCGAGCGTTTACCGATCAGTGAGCGCAACTGGCTAGGAGCGCCTATGGTTTTGTTAAGCGTGGTGATTTTGCCAAACATGGGGATTTCCCAATGTTACAGCGCCATTTCTTAGTTTATTGTTGTTTAAACTAGCCCGTTTCAGCAAAAGACTTTCACAGGTTGATATGTCATAACGCTAAATATCAGTTAAAACTGAAACTGATGCAGACGTGTTAGTTTCCGTCTAACCACACGTTGTCGTATAACTGGGCCAGTTAAAAATAACGGCTAACATTCCCGTCGCAGTTAGCGCGCCGCTTTTGCCAAATGCTTAACCCTGATCGGTTCAGGGTATTGAATGTGGGCATCGTTATGGAATTTTATTTAGAGGGCCAGTGGAATTATTATCTTCTCACCTACTCGCATTTATACGCTCCTGGTAGTTCCCTGCAAATAATACACCACCACCCTCTACCTATGGGTGTCATAAAAGGTGACTAAGGGTTTTGATATCAAGAGGATGAGCAGCAGTATCCTCCAGAGCGCTAATAACAACATACTGCGATCACCAATACGCCTACCAAGTGTGGTGACCAAGCGCTCACTGTGGTGATAATTGGGAAGCCTATGTTCAGCGATGGATGTTTACGTGTTCATGTGTAGCTAACCTTTTTTTTTTTTTTTTTATTGGTGCCCAGTGGAAATTCTTCGTGAACTTCCTTCGCCCCGGAGAAGGGCGAAGGGGTATGCCGGACTCCTACCGGCTAAAATCACTGGGGCGGTCATCTTTGGCACCTAAGGGAGGCTCCAGGTCCTCGTATGATCACACTAGAATGTGTAGCTACCTACCTTGTAGTCTCAGTTCAGACTTATCCACCCTGTCCCTTCCCGAGGGTATCAAAACAGACGATGAGCTGAAAGAACTGACTCCCTGCACCTCCTCAGTTTTACTCTCACTATTGAGTATTAGAACTTCCTTCCCTATCATTTGCCTGGATTGTTCTGAGCCAGGAGAAGCGTGTTACCGGTCCATGAATCCTTTGTTCTTTATTTTCCGTTTCGTCAAAGCTGTATAACCAGCCTAAAGGCCTTCGAATTGGCTTCACGACTGCCGTGTAATGCCAACAACCGGGATCGACGATTTTACGTGCCTTCCAAAGCACGGAGACTCGACGCTCAGTTAAAATACCACTATGTGGTCACCCATGTGTAGACTGACTGCCCCAAGCGTTGCTTAACCTCACCAATCGTTTATTGATCATATAGTCGACTATAAACACTCCAAACTTAGTTGAAATTGTAAGGTTTTAGTGATGAGTCCTGATGGTCGAATAGTCCTTTAAGACTTATTTGACGCTCTACGTGACAAAGTAATGATGTATTCTGTGTGCAAGAATCTTCTTGCTTATATAATTTCTTTGATATTACAAATCCGAAAGCTTTACCGTTTAGATGAAGTTTAGAGTTTTTATATATCCATGGGACACAAGTTGACACATTGAGTAGAGCCTGTTGGCAATCTTTTACAGTACTTACTTACTGAGTTTCCAAAGGCATTTAACTATAATTAAACTGGAGATCAGCAATGGAAATATAAGATCAAAAGACAAATTATATCATTTCTGAAGAACCTTAACCCTAAGTATTAGCTTATACAGGCCAAACTGGGGTCAGTTTTCATCTTTCAAAAGAGACAAGCACTCTTATTTTTCGTTGATACACTAATGGCCGAATACTCAAACGCCATTTAACGTTAAGTCCCCGCTTTATCTATTCGGGAAACCGGTTCGTGGTACAAAACCGGGCGCCTCAAATTGCATAAGCGGGGACTTAACGTCAAATGGCATTCGAGTATTCGGCCGTAACAGATGCAAATCTCAAATACACAGACTTACTAGCCAGTTTTTCTATGTATATTTTATTAGATTTTTATACTTCTTGATGACGAGATGGGCAAGTCATTCCCCTGGTGGCATGCGTCATGCTTGCCCATAATAATTGTAATGCCAGGATAGGTCCTGCGTGGCATCACACTTCATTTGTCACCTCGAAACATGAAGTTTTATTCTCTTATGCCAAGTAATTTTACTAGCTATAACCGGAGCACAGTAATGTCTAAAGTTTAAACACTACTGCTTAGCGGCCAATATCTGGCACTAGGGAGGTACTTACCTAGCCGACCTTTTGCAATAAGAGACCTACCACCAGTACTGTCCCACTGCTTGCAAAGGTCTCTCCTCATATACAGAATGAAGGAGAATTAATCACTACCCTTGCTCACTGCGTGTTGGCAACTTCAGACCATTTGATCCAGATTTCCTCGCGATGTTTCCCTTCACCTAAATTTAACGGTATTTTAGATCTACGAAAATGCATACAACATTGATATGTGCCAGATTTTGAACCCACAACTTAGAGCAAAATGCGAAGCCCTAACTTCCGGGCCACCTAGTTTTATTATGTGAAAGAATAAAATAGATATACTGCAGATATCGTTTAAAAGAAAATATAAACTCATCGAATGATTCAAGCGATAATATCATATTACGTATATATATTACATGTTTTAATGTCAATAAATATAATGAAGCTGTTATAAGTACTACGATCGGGACCGTTGCCGGCTACCGTGTGTTACGTCCGGCCGACGTGCTATAGGGTTGTCGAACGGTGAAATGTGGTGAATTCTTCCGAAATTGACGGTGGGTACACTTTTGTGCACTGTGTGGTGTCCGGCTTAATATAATAGAGCACCATTCTATGTCCTCTCGTGCATGTCGTAATAACCGTCGTCGGCGTCGCTCACCAACCCGCCTGTCAAGCGTGGTGAGTACTGGCATATTCCCCCAAAACGACAGCATGTACCGGATCGTTTAAAGGGGAAACCTTTGTTCAGCAGTGTCACATTTATTTACTTTTCGTTGTGTGTTTTGCTATGTATCAGTTATAGAGATCTTGCATATTAGATATAGGTAAATTATGTTTTTTAAGTAAATTCTCGTGGTGATACCTACCCAAAGGTACAAAACCCGGTTTCCTATTATAAGAACCGGCTAGGTAGATACCATGCCAGATAATCGCCGCTAAGCAAGTGTTTATACTTTAAACATTACTGTGTTCGGGTTAGAAGGGCACTGTAGCTACTGAAATTACAGGGCACTTGCTTTAGACACTAAATAACACGACGTAACGAGCGCAGTATGGTGCGACCCTGAGCTAGTTCTGGGTAGCGTTATAATTATTATGGGCGAGCCTGACGCTTACCTTAATTGTTTGCTTGAATTAATTGTTCGTCTTGTCTCTGTTGTGGTTTTATAAAGAAAGTTATTTGGCACGCTCAAGTTGAATCAACTTTAACACATCGTCAAAGCTTATATTTCCAGCACTAAACGTTTCCAACATCGGTAGTCTAATACAATCGTGGCAACCCTACTTGACGCGACGGTGCAAGTGCAGTGCGTATTTATATCGGCCCAAATTCTAAAGTGGGATGCGTTTGTGGGCCAGCCCTGCATATCCCTCATGCATATACATCTCGGTTTTTATGTACTCCTGGTACTGGCCGACGATTTATCGATATGTTGCGATCAAAAGCGTGTATCTATCGAATCTGTCCATCGATTATTTTTATTGATAGGAGCAGACATATAGGAACTTAGGTAGGCTTACGTTAATTACATTAGCAAAAATCTATAATTCTCATATATATCGCTTCGAGATGATGTCGGGTTCGATAAAACCCCGATACCTCGTGTCTCATACCTAATTTTAAGATTCGAGAGAAGCGCAATCAAAAGAACGAATGTTCTGTGGTAAGTTGCTCTGAAAAACAATCTATTATTCAAATCGAAATTGCAGACATCCCCAAGATCCATCCGTGGGTACATATTTCGCTTCTACGTGACAAATGCTTTTTCTTGACGCGTATAAATAGAGTTCCCGTACAGAACAGATCGCCCTTCACTCAAAGGGGTCATAGAAGGCGACTAATCGTTGATAATAAGAAGACGGGGATCAGCATCCTCCCGTCTGCTAATAACAACATACTGCTATCACCAGTCCGCCTGCCAATCGTGGTGATTATGGCAATATGTCCGCTAATTGTAGGCATAATTTGGATTCCCTGGATCCCCGTGGATTGTTAGCCGAGAACGTTCACGGGCTGTGTATGGGATTTTCTATGTGTGTGTACAGACAAACGTACTACTTAGAGACAGTAATAGTCTAGTAGTTGAATGCTTGCCTTCCATAAAGGAAGGTGTGAGTTCGATTCCGGCCCGCAGCTCTGACTTTTCGGATTCATGTACGGATCGGAAATTGATTATCACTGCACGGTTGGTGCAGTGGCTGATACAGTCGGCTGCTGCGCTCTGGGTCGTGGGTTCGATTCCCGCCCGGAACAAATATTTGTATGATCTGCAGGTAGTTGTTCCGGGTCTGGGTGTATTGTATGTGGAATTTGTGTCTGTAAACGCACCCACGACACAGGAGAAATCCTAGTATGGGGCAACGTTTTTTTAATTAAACAAACAAACTTGCGTTAATGGTGAAGAAAAACACCGTGACGAAACCTGCACACCCAAGAGGGTTCCAAAATCATCGCAAAGGTGTGTGTAGTCTGCCAACCCGCACTAGGCCAGCGTGGTGGACTAAGGTCTAATCTTTCTCATCGGGAAGGCCCATGCCCAGCAGTGGGACAGTAATGGGCTGATTATAGACGCACTTCCCTGAGTTTGCCTTAACTTTAATGATTTAATTAATCAGTTATGCTTACTCTAGTTTCTCTACATTTTGCCAGCATTCGGAAGTGTTAACAAGAGTGTGATGACGAACATTTTCATTAATAATTAAAACAGCACTTAATTTTGCTTAATTGACATGGTAGTTGTCACTTAAAGTATGCCATGCTCACTCGAATGACTTGCTGATGATGGCGACGTGTATCGGGTTTCTGGGTTTCCGTACAATGAGTTTAAGTAGAGCTAGAATGCTTAAATAATAATTTCAGCCGAAAAACGTCCACTGCTGGACAGAAGCCTCCCCCAAAGATTGCCGCAACAACGACCGGTGTGGGTTCGTGTTGTGTGCTCATTGGGGGGTTTTGTCATAATCGCCACGCTTGGCAGACGGGTTGGCGATCCCAGTTAGTTTATGTACTCGAAGGACGCTGCTGCCCATACTTCGGCTAATCCCATAGTCACCTTTTACGGCACCCACGGGATGAGCTGGGGTGGTGGTATTCTTAGCCGGCGCCACACGGCCACGGAATGCTTATACATAAGTCATACTCTGACGGCACGTTTGGTGCAGTGGCTGATACAGTCGGCTGCTGCGCTCCGGGTTGCGGGTGCGATTCCTGCACGGAACAAATATTTGTATGATCTGCTGGTAGTTGTTCTGGGTCTGGGTGTATTGTGTGTGGAATTTTTGTCTGCAACGTTTTACAAAAAAAAAACTCGTAAACGGCTGCCAGGTGTTAGAATTGGTCTGCGTAATGCTTCATGCAGTCAAATAGTTTAGTGCAGAGTAGCAGACCTTTAAGAAATCTTAACTCTTTTCTCCTACATTGTCCTCACAACGATTGTCACACATAATGATTTAAAAAGAATAAGTAACCGTGGAGTTCTTTGCGCGTTCTTCTCCACAGGTAATTGACATCTTAGAACGCGGCAACTTAGATCATCATTTCGGCCGAATGAAGTCCACTGCTGGACACAGGCCACCCCCAAAGATGTCCACAACGACCGATATGGATTTGTTGTGGGCTCATTGGGGAGTTTTGCCATAATCGCCACGCTTGGCAGACGGGTTGGCGATCGCAGTTGAGTTGTTAATGTTCTCGAAGGACGCTGCTGCCCATCCTCCGGCTAATCCCTTAGTCGACTTTTCGACACCCAAGGGAGGAGATGGGGTGGTGGCATTCTGAGCCGGCACCACACAGCAACATAGATATCTTTGAATATCCTTAAGTGATTTTTTATTTATTTTGAGTTTCGTTTCGTTTCGGCGCTGTTGCAAGCGCCATGTGCACGGATAAAGTTAATCCGTAAAAAGAAGCTTTTGTTCCATTTTTATTACGAATGCGCAAACATATAAAGAGCCGCCGCAGTAATAAAAATAATGAGAAAACATATTTTTAAGTGCTCGAATAGCTACTTTTTATTAATTACTAGCTGGGACCCGCGGTTTCACCCGCGTTTAATTTAAAAGAAATTTAGAGTACTTCGACATATAAACTTGACATAGAACATATATATATATATTGGATTTCAAGGGTTTTATTTTTTTTGCGCGGAACACTAATTGTTTTTCTAAAATAAAAGTAGCCTAAGTTATTCCTTATAACATTAGCTATCTACCAGTGAAAGTCCCGTCAAAATCGGTCCAGCCGTTTCGGAGATTACCCGGAACAAACAGACAGACGGACAGACAGACAGACAGACAAAAAAATTAAAAATAGCTTTTTTGTTATAGGTCCCGTATATACTTTCATATGCATTTAGTAAAAAGCTGTTCTTTTGAAATTACAAACAGACACTTCAATTTTATTTATTTGTATAGATTGCAAAAAATAAACAGTAATTACAATTTGTTTTATTAATAAAAGCTATATTTATAATCTGTTTTAATTTGCCGTGTGGTGCCGGCTACGAATAGCACCAACCCATCTCATCCCATGGGTGTCGTAAAAGGCGACTATGGGATTAGCTGAAGGATGGGCAGCGTCTTTCAGTACATTAACAACTCTACTGCGATCGCCAACCCGCGTGCCAAGCGTGGTGAACATAGCGAATCCCCCCCTATGAGCGTACAAGACACCCTGACCGGTCGTGGTGGTGAACTTTAGGGGAGGCCTGTGTCCAACAGTGGACTTTATTCGGCTGAAATGAAAATGATGATAGTTATAATCTACTCATCGTTCCCTTAAAAGAACATAATTTTTTGTAGGATCCTGTATCATTATATCAGTGTGTCATTCGCCCGAGGCGTGGTGGGGCCACGTAGCGATGGCAGGGGGTTTAGGCATGTTGGACCTGGGAGCCAGGATGGTTGTTACCCCGGCGCCGTCTCGTCGTTTTCCATACGGGATCGGCCCTCTTCCAATCCCGCTCTACCGTCTCCTTCCGGGGCGTGAAGCTCTCCCAGAAGGAAACCTCTGCACTCAAATTTTCATGTTCTACCAACATAGTCGACACTACTGCCGGTAGAGTAATATCTTGCCCGATCCGATCAACCAGGATCCTCCACTCAGCAGCCACGCAGGTCTCTCCTCGAGCGTGTGCTGTGCGGTCTCCTGGTCGCTTCCACAATGTGCCGTAATCTGGTGCCCTATTCTGTGCAGGTAGGCACCGAAACACCCGAGACCAGTGAATACCTGCGTCAGGCGGTAGGTGACGTGTTCACTCCTTCTGAGCCAGGCTCCGAAAAGCGGCAGGATAGCTTCGACGATGCGCTTGGTCGCGAACTGTAACTGATGGCGCGGCTCGAGTGCGCGCTCCCGAGCTAGCCGCCTCATCCTCTCGAACGCTTCTAGAGGCGCGCCTTCGCCGCTCTGGCGGAGGGAGCGTATCTGATCGTAGACCCATGCATCAGCCTCCACCAGGATGTTAAAAAGCGGAAAACGCGCCAAGAAAGTTGTCGCCTCGAAGGACATTTTTCGGTATCATCGTGCGATCCGTATTTATTGATTATCTCCTTAAAACGAACATCACTGATTTGTTGCACCCTATGCTCGTATATCCACCCTTCCGTGTGTTGTCCAGATTAAGACTATAGCACCACTCCATCTCGTCCCGTGGGTGTCGTAAAAGTCGACTAAGGGACTCTAAACCAGAGGGATGGGCAGCACCTTCATATATACTGCAAACTAAAATCCATGAGGTTTTTTCCACGACAAAAGCCAGGCAATAATATCCATAGGTTGCTAATTACCATCACATAAGCCGTTGTAATATGTTACTATATATAAAATAGGACAGAGAAGATCTGCTCGCGTTTATACACGTATACAATATACGTTCCACTCGACCTGTTTATCATCTGAGAGCCAATTGTCGTAATAAATTTATACTAATATCTGAAAGTTGAACTGAACTGAGATTCAATTATGAATTGACCAAAAATTTGTTCAATCGGATTTCATGTTCATATATTCTCCAAATCCAATAATTAAGGTATAATGTAAACTACGTACTAGAGAAGACGCCTGAAGTAGACCCTTTGCCACTATAGTTAGAGCGCATACACTCTAACTCACATTGTGTCATGTCTGAGTCAGGCTGCTTGCCGCAACGTGACGTGTTTGAGTGCTAAGTTGTATTACTTAGATATGCCTTCATATGCAGCGAGATATTGTTTTAATAACTCGAGAAACATATATGTAAAAGCCAAGGAGTGGCGAGCGCCGCGGTCGCAACTTCATGACCATATAATTTGTTTGTAATAGAGACTCTAGTACGTAGTACATTATACTTCAATGATTCCAATTCAATTTTGACGTTTATTTCGTGTCAATATGGGGGCTCATGTCAGTTCAAAATGGTAGCAGAATAATGTTTAGGCGTCGATAAACTTTCGACCACATCACAGTTTAAGGTCACGTGGGACGTTATTTTACAGTTTAGGAAAGTACCATTTACGACATTGACACTACATTGGAACTATATTTTGAACATTTTTAATTGTGAATACTGGCCCGTGATATCACACGCTGAAATCTTAAGCCCAGGTGTATTTATAAAAATATTCTGAAAAGGACCATTATACAGCTCATGCGTAGATGATGCAACGGATAAATACTTACATATAAATACTGTAATAAACATAAACCATCACGCCATGACATATGAGACCTGGCAAAGGATGGAAATTTTTGCATATCTGTTCTTCCTGCTACCTATAGCCGTAAACCTTGTGAATAGTCATCTTCTGGGTGTGCTCGTTCCATCGTAGACATCATCCATCGCATTACACCTGGTGAAGGCGAGGCCAAGAGTGTACCTAGTGATATTATGTATTGTGTACATAAAATGTATTGAGCCACAACTTCGATTTTTTCATGTTGTTCCTCGGCCTTGGGTAGGGCGGAAGGGCAGGCTCAAACCAGCTAAAATCGCACGGTGTCTTTCACTCACCTCTGGCTGATGGTGAGGTGTTCGCTTTGTCGGCATTAGACCGCGCCCCCAGCAGGCCTGTCACTGTTTTACGGGCACCGTCTCTGTGCGACCTGGCTGGCTGCAACTATCTCCAGAGAGGCGAACGGAGAACGCACGCGCCGCCGTCTAGGGCCTGTTTCTGTTCGGGCGCCAGACTGCCCCGTGCCCCCTAGTTCGTCCCCGCAGGCCGCCACTCATGGGGCCCGGCGATCGTTTAGCGCCCTCCGCCGGCGTCCGCACCCGGTGCGTTTTCTGAGGCGGGAATCAGTGGTAGTCTCCTTTTATCCCCGCTCTGCCACCTCCTTTGCTTGCATCACGTCCTCGCAAAAGGAGGCGACGGCATTCTAAGTGCTGCCGAGCCGGACGATGCACTGAACCACGGCCGGGAGCGAGAGGTCACCCTCTTCGATCACCGCGACGAGATCACGGCGCTGCGTTGCCCAAGATGGTTACTCCTCCAATGTGTGCTGCGCCATGTTCTCTGGGCAGTCTCAGGAGTGGACACAGTGAGTTTTGTGTGACGGGAACAAAGTCGAGTTGTGAGAGACTTAAGTGATAGTGGTAGCGGCACACAGCGTTTAAAGGAAGAGGGTAGATCATTCTGTCTGCTCGTAAACATCCACCCGGAATAGCATTAGTTTATCCGTAAACATGGCGGTTGCAATAGCGCCGAAATATTGAGAACTCGAAATAAATAAAAAACATGGTAAATATCCTGTTTTCAGCTCAAATACTCGTACTAGTTCATTATCATCATCATCATTATCAGCCGAAGGACGTCCACTGCAGGACAAAGGCCTCGTCCAGAGATTTCCACAATTGTACCGTCATTTTGGGGAGTTTGCCTTTACTCACCACGCTTGGCAAGCGGGTTGGTAGGTGCAGAAAGAATTCACACTACTTTCCGTTTGAAAATGTATGGATGACTCAGCTGAAATGCTGAGCTAACTGTTTCGTAGGTAAAGTCTTCAGCTTCAGTAGCTCACGCAATAGGAAATAATCCTGACTAATCATAGCACCCGGAAGGCTAGACAACCTCGCTTACTTACCAGTTATAATAGCGCCCTATAATTGATTGAATGCTAAACAATGGAAACTGATTTTTTTTCTTTATTTGTCACGCGATGCTAATGTCGCCTTAAGGTTGTGGAAGCTGATAGAAAAATTATGATGTAGTGTGTAAAAGGGTAAGGTATTCATCGGTCAGCCTAGCCTTGTCCCAAACTTCTTTTTATATGTCCCTTCTCCTTCATCGCTTCGGCCGAATAAAGTCCTCAGCTCGGCACAGGGGAGCCCAAAGATCACCACAACGATCGATATGGGTATGTTGTGTGCTCATGGGGGGGATATTGCTATAAACGCCACGCTTGGCAGGCGGGTTGTCGATCGCAGTTGAGTTGTTAATATACTCGAAGGACGCTGCTGCCCATTCGTCGGCTTATCCCCTAGTCACCTTATACCCTCAGAATGAGATGGGTTGGTGGTATTCTTAGCCGGCACCACACGGCATGATCATAATATAATTACCACCGCAGTCCTCATCTTCAGAATATACTGGGTATCTCCATTGAAACGCCTGTGATCCAAGTCAACTCCTGATCATATCTATGTCCCAGGTTGTACCATAACACCCGCTTCTCCACCTTCCATACCCCTTCCAACCTTGGATACATTCCAACGCAATATATGCAACTGAAAATCATCTCGAACGTATCCTGCATTATGTATCGATTTATTTACCTTATTTTGCATATATTTCCAATAGCCACATTTTTATGACGTAGTTATGTTGAACGCAGGTGTAAGCATATAAAACAGCCGATGCAAGTAATTCGACGAAATCGCTGTTCGTGTAAAATAATTTGATACGACAGATGTGTTAGTGTCGTATTTCAAGATACTTTGTTTTTATCCAAAACTTACTTGTTTAGGTAATTTTATTATTCAATTCGGTTTGTAGGCCTTGTGCTAGCTTTGAAAGGTTTACAACTTGGCTGTCTTGGGTTCGATTGTTTAGCTATGTTAATGTTGTGCATGCTGCAATATTTCAGGAGGTGAATCTGCTAGTGAAGTAGATTTCACATCGATAAGATTTTTGATTTGGTTTATATCCCCTGTAATAGGTACCCGGTCTTTTGATAGGCTTACGCGGGGACATGGGTCTGCGTGTTGGACCTTGCCGTTCATCATTTCGGCCGAATGAAGTCCACTGCTGGACACAGGCCTCCCCCAAAGATCACCACAACGACCGATATGGTGGTATGGCTCTTCTCCGCAAGATCAACTATTTGGAACCGTGCAACTTAGATTCTGACATTTCATGAGTGCCAATATTTGGTTATCTATACAAATAAATAAAATTGAAGTGTCTGTTTGTAGTGTCAATATAATAGATTTTTGTTGCAATGCATATGAAATATGAAAAATGCATATGAAAGTATATACGGTCCCTACAACAAAAAAACTATTTTTAACTTTTTTGTCTGTCTGTCTGTCGGCCTGTTTGTTTTTGCTAATCTCTAAAACGGCTGCACCAATTTCTACGAGACTTTCATTGACAAATAGCTGATGTTATAAGGAATAACTAAGGCTACTTTTATTTTCGAAAAACAATGAGAGTACCGCGCAAATAAATTAAACCCATGAAATCCAATATATATACTCTATGTCAAGTGTCTATGTCGAAGTACTCTAAATTATTAGTAAATAATCCAATTTATTTTAAATTAAACGTCGGGTGAAACCGCAGATCCCAGCTAGTCTTTAAATAAAACTCAAGGTACTTTTTTTCTTATTTATTGTAATATAATGTTGCGGGCCGCACCGAGACGGCAAACGAGCACCATGCGGCCCGCGGGCCGTTGTTTGCAGACTTCTGGTTTAATGGCTTGCAAGTCGTTTCATAAATGATAACATATATGCATGATTTTTATCATTTATGTTACATTTTCTTTCGTAAGATCACACTAGAGCCGCCCATTGGTGCCATGCCTTTAGGCACATCACGGAGGGGATGACTGTAAAGCGGTCACCCCCTCTGGCGGAGGGAAGGCGACTGTAAAAAGGTCGCCTCCCCAGGCACTTATCGGGGAGGATTGTAAAGGATCCCCGCGAGCCTCGCTTTGCGCTGTGCTGCGCAAACGGCGGCACGTGCCTACGTGCGTTCCACCGTCCTCCCGGGGGTCGCTCAGTGTGAGCGAGCACGCAGACTCCCCAATCTGTACACCCGGGACCCCCGTGCAATAATTAGATCCTAACAGACACTTTCACACGTCATATTGAAACAACGGAGGGCAATTTCACTACATGACAACCTCTGGGAAGAAATGCCAAAAGAAACTCAGGGTTAGGTCTTTAATGATTAATTTTCTTTTTTTTATACGTTTTACAAATGTGTTTACAAATTATTTAAAACAGCTATTGTACATTGAAAACCATTTGCAGCTATACAATACAAACGATGCAGATAAAATTTGTTTCCAGAGAAGCCACATGCAGATAAAAGATAAGAAGATAAAAAATAATAAAGATGAACGCCACACGTCCCGATTGTCCTCGTCAATTATAGTCAAGAAAAGTCAATACTTATCTAAAATTAAAACCAAATCAAGTCGATAGTATAATTATATGTCTGTCAAGGTGATCAGGGAGACAATGTGGGTATTTTGGGAGCAGTTTACTGCCAATAACTGTCGCCAGGTGCATGACCAATGTTTGATCCAATTTTGCACAAGATGATACCACGCCCACCTATGTTAGTACAGTTTAGTGACAGATATATTGGGTCTACTTCCAGTGTTATTAGATCCACATTATCTGTTGCTCGAGCTCCCATACACCTAAATAACATTCTGATCCAGCTGCCAAGCTTCAGCGTCCCAGAAACGCCTTAAGCTGACGCCCGAGTCTCACTAGGGACGCCCTGAGCTGTCTTGCTTGTATTATAATATCAGTCATCGCTTTTATATTTCGATAACTTAAAACATCCCAGAGCTGTTACATGAATGAATCTCAAGCTAATGCATGGCCTCCACTGAAGGACTTATTCCAAGGCTTCAACGGCCATCCAAAAACGTGGCTAGCCTATAACCGCCCGTTCAGCTTGCTGACTCTGCAGAATTTGTTAGTAACTTCTTCGTCTCTGGATAATCCCTTTACGGATCTTATCCTCTAAAAACAATCTAAGCGTAGTTCGCATTGTAGCTCGCTCTGAGTGACATCAAATTTTTGGATTAGTCCTAGTATTGGTCTATGTATTGGCACCTTAGGCCATGGCTTCAAAATCATTCTGGTTGAGCACCATTATCCTCAAGCTTAGCAAGTCAAGATTTGACCGCTAAGCTGTGAAAGTGGACTCCGATAGAATGGATTGATTGTATAATAAAATAATTCCTACATACGACTACAATTCAGACTACGAATTTAATAGAACTTATTTGTTTTTTTATATTGTACTAGCTGCGACCCGCGGTTTCACCCGCGTTTAATTTAAAAGAATTATAGAGTACTTCGACACTTGACATCATCATTTCGGCCGAATGAAATCCACTACTGGACACAGGCCTCCCCAAAGATCACCACAACGGCCGATATGGGCGTCTTGTGGGCTCATTGCGGGGTTTTGCCATAATCGCCACGCTTGGCAGACGGGTTGGCGATCGCAGTTGAGCTGTTAATGTACTCGAAGGACGCTGCTGCCCATCCTCCGGCTAATCCCTTAGTCGACTTTTACGACACCCACGGGAGGAGATGGGGTGGTGGTATTCTGAGCCGGCACCACTTGACATAGAATATATATATATATTGGATTTCAAGGGTTTTATTTTTTTGCGCGGACCCTAATAATTTTTCTAAAATAAAAGTAGCCTAAGTTATTCCTTATAACATCAGCTATCTGTCAGTGAAAGTCCCGTCAAAATTGGTCAAGCCGTTTCGGAGATTACCCGGAACATACGGACAGACACAAAACATTTAAAAATTGTTGTTTTGTTATAGGTACCGTGTATACTTTCATATGCATTTAGTAAAAAGCTGTTATTTTGACATTACAAACAGACACTTCAATTTTATCTATTTGTATAGATATTGATAGCTAATTAGAACCTCTACATTAAAAACCCACAGCAAAAATAAAAGCAGAATAGAAAGAGGTCTTTAATTTTGTTACCTAGTGATCTTTTCTTTTATTGATGTCCAGTGGAAATTCTACATGGAACTTCGTTCGCCCTGGCCTAGCCCTTCCGGCTAAGGGGTATGCCGGACTCCTACCGGCTAAAACCACTGGAGCGGTCATCTTCGTCACCGAAGGGGGGCTCCAGGTCCTCGTAAGATCACACTAGAGCCGCAATCAAAAAAATACCTAGCTTTGAGTTTTATTTGGCATTTGATTTTATTTCTCAGAGGTTGTCTTGACTACAATTGCCCTCCGTTGTTCCAATATGACGTGTAAAAGTGTCTGATAGGACCTACTGAATAAATTAAACGATGATGATGAATTTTAATTTTAATTGAATGGAATTGAATTGAATTGATGCAATTATAAAAAAAGCTACAAAACATAAATCATGGGTTAGGCTGTATGGATCACGTGTCCTTTGCCTTACTGATAATTTGGCATTACCGTATTACATTTCAGTTTTTCATTCGATCACTTGATTCAATTCATTGTTTTGCGTTTGCAACTTGAATTACGGATTGCCTTGCTGAATCTGTTTTCTGTTGTTTAAGGGGATTACATCGCTCGAATCGCAAAAAATAGCGTAATTTTAAAGGATTTTGTTGACTAATCCTTTTGTGCGCTGGCTATGTAAAAAATATATGTAAAATGTCCTCACAAAAAATTATATCCTTTAAAATTATGAATAAATTAGCTCAAATATTGGAGAAAAATAAAGTATATAGGCGGTATAATAAAACAAATTTAAACGGATTAGATCGCGTATATTATAGAATTTTGTTTTTCCTGACGTTTCGAATACTTTGCAGAATTCGTGGTCGCAGGATGATCGCGAAAACCTAAGACATTACTATATATAGGCTAAGTATATAGAATGAATTAATTAAACGCGATAAACTTCCGTAAGCTATTTTGAATTCGATATATAGGCTGTTTTAACCTAAATTGAATTTTCTCTCTATAACGGCTGAATAGTTAGGCATGAATTTTACACCAAAAAAATCGGAATATAACCTCTGTGACAATTCGTATCCTTTATTTTCTTATTTATTTAAATATTTATTAAATAATAAAGAATACCCTGAAATGTCACAAGCTACACCTGTGATGCATGCTCGGAACGCAATACATCAGTGTCTTGGCGACTCTTGTGACGAGTGGACACGTGCGTTTTTACAAAAGCAATCCAAACTTGAACAGCTTTGAATTAAAGCCTATTGTAAATAGTACCGATATAACAATTACGTAAAATAAAAATTAAGTTTGTAAATATATTAAAAGGAGTTTATAGTTTCGTTTTGTGTTTTGAACTTATCACAGAGTAAGCCTGACAATGTCTAAATAAAAAAAAAAGTGAAGTAAACGTGACCGTGCTGTAAAAAAAATGCTTAGTGCTAACATTATTTCTAAGCCGTTTATTTTCGTTTTTAATTTACTTTAGTATTTCGTTTGTCGGTACTACGTAAAAATGTTAAAAGCTAGGTCATCCTAACTAGTTCCGTCACTGAGATCCGGTAAGCATTTACCTGATCATCCTCAGACCTTCAGAATGTATTATGTATAATATCGTAACACTTAATGCTAAATAATAAAATATAATTATAAGCACTATTGTTTTTATTACCTTTCACGATTGGTGTACAATAAAGAGTATAATAAATAAATAAGATAACTGGTGAAACTCATCATTGTAACTATTTTATTATTAAAAAATGTGTTAGGGTCTCTCAAAGAGCGAATAAAAAATAGGCAAAATAATGACAACACTGCGACACATCTGTGTTTTTGCCTAATCTTTAGATTCTTTTGTTGTAGTACGGTCGTTTATCGATAGCGGTAAAGTAACAAATACTAGCACAGAGACCAAATCATCAAGGTCATTGGGCAATGTAATGCCCTTAATGATTGCTTATTAATCCTTAACTACGTTGGTACTATTATGTATGACATAACCCATCTTTTACAAAAAGGTTTAAACTGGCTTCTCCCTATTTTTCAGATAATTAATTTCTATTATTTTTGTATTGCTGATGGGCATTCCCCTTTATGCCATTCGTTATATCATATTCTCTGTCTTATGTTATCCTAGTACCTTTTTACCCTTGTATTTTAGTTGTTTATACATATCAAGATGAATGCCATGAAATCGCGAGGAATCCATGTCCTAAAAATAAATTTATATGTAATATAATTTGCCTCTTAGGCACACTGAAACTCATTCCATATTAATTTCAGGTGAATGTGCGCTCAATTACGGTATTCGATTCTATGTGTGTTTCCTTTCATATCACATTCAGCATAGAATAAATAAATGACGTTTCAACTTTGAAAAATTCGAGTTGGATAACGTTTTTGCGAGAAGGAAACATGGTTAATCTTTCAATGACTCAGATGTTTAATATGATTCTGACAGTTAAGGTTTTTTTAGGGGTTGGGATGGCATGAGATGATAAGATTGTATGGATTGTTTTAGCGGGGTCCAAAACCCAAAGGATTTTTTTACTGTCATTTAAGGATATGATAATCGGATTCAGGCCTTTTCTATCGTCCTGAAAGAGTGATGCCAAAAAAGCTATATATAGGCAATGTTTAAAAAAATATGTTTTGAAACCTGATCGGTCTGATTTTCTTATCTGTAAACTATAATGAAATTTGGCATACGGATTGAACAATACACTTCAAAATATCAGGCAGTTTTATCAAAAGTTATTGATGTACAAACAAGTGAATTTAAGACGAGTCCATATCTTCTGGTGGGTTACAGCTGAAAACCAGCGTTAGGTGGTCAGTACCACTCCACCTAACATTATGCTGAGCTGTTGCCCCTTTGGCACGTACGGATATGTGTTGCCTTTTATTTAGTTTTATGATTTTAATAGTTAAGTTTATTTTTATACAGTTTACTGTCTGTGCCAATAAAATATTTTTTCTTTCTTTCTTTCTTATTGTACGCAGTTTTAAGTGCTCCGTGTACTCCGAGAGTTTGAGCTGATGATAATGATGCTGCAGTAGATATTTCATATGTTTGTTTCTAAGTTATTGATGTCCACGCCTGTGAGTAGAAATCTATCCCCAGCTTTGGAACCAATCATCATCATTTCGGCCGAATCAAGTCCACTGCTGGACACAGGCCTCCCTCAAAGATCACCACAACTACCGCTATACGCTATACCGCGTGTTGTGGGCTCATTGGGGGGTTTTGCCATAATCGCCACGCTTGGCAGGCGGGTTGGCGATCGCAGTTAAGTTGTTAATGTACTCGAAGGACGCTGCTGCCCATCCTCCGGCTAATCCCTTAGTCGACTTTTACGACACCCATGGGAGGAGATGGGGTGGTGGCATTCTGAGCCGGCACCACACGACAACCAATTGGAACCAATATTTATCTGTTAATTGGCGCATTGGTTAATCATTAAATTGGCACCGGATATGCCAAAGTATTCGACACATCCAGACAGGTCTTACTCACAGCAAAGTTATGCAGACTATTGCAGACTTGGTAAAATATACTAGTCATTGTTGTAGCTGTCGCAAGCGCAGCCGACCGTGAGATCTTAGGTTCGATTCCACGTTAGGCTTTTTGGATTGGAATTATCAGTAGCCCGGGGTTGGGTATTATGCCTGATAAATTGAGAACTGTGTGGTGCCGGCTACGAAAGGCTGTCCCCATCTTCCCCCGTAGGTGTGGTAAAAGGTGACTATAGGATTATGAGCAGCAGCATCCCTTCTGTGGAACAGTAGCCATACTGCGCTCACCAACCCGCCTGCCAAACATGGTGAGTACTGGCAAATACCCCCCAAAATGACGACACTATTGTGGAAATCTATGGGGATGGCCTATGTTCAGCAGTAGACGTATAAATGGCTGATATGATGATGATGATGATGTGGACACTGACAATTGGCCTATCCCACAAACTCACGCTTAGTTAGTTGAGCTCGGAATTTTTTGAAGTGACTTGATCCAGTAAATATTTGTAATATATGCGGAAAAAAAGGAATTCACCGACATAGCTTGCAGAATTAGATCGCTGTAGTGATAGGGGGCTGGCCATAGTCTGCGTACCCACACCGAGCGACCCCCGGGAAGACGGTGGTGCGCACGTTGGCACGTGCCACCGTGTGCGCAGCACAGCGCAAGCGAGGCTTGGGGGGATCATTTACAATCCTCCCCGGGAAGTGCCTGGGGGGCGACCTTTTTACAGTCGCCTTCCCTCCGCTAGTGGGGGTGACCGCTTTATCAGTTCAGTCATCCCCTCCGTGATGTGCCTAAAGGCGTGGCACCAATGGGTGGCTCTAGTGTGATCTTACGAGGACCTGGAGCTCCCTTCGGAGCCGAAGATGACCGGTCCAGCGGTTTTAGTCGGTATGAGTATATACGGTATGTGTATAGCCGGTATGGGCATAACCCATCGCTCTTCCCCGGGGCTAAGGAAGTTCCATGTAGAGTTTACTCTGGACATCAATAAAAAAAGAAAAAAAAAGGTGCTGGCCATATCTGTTGAAGGACCGATGGCCGTTGGAGTACACGAGTCCTCGAGTGAACACCGCGAATCGCCAAACGTAATGTGTGCCGCTCCGCAGCCAGATAGACCGACGACCTGACGAAGGCTGCTGGGACGGATTGGATGTGGAAGGCAGAGGACTGGATGTTGGTGCAGGTTGGGAGAGCCTATTTCCAGCAGCAGACTCGGATAGGCTGAGGTGATAGCGAGTCCCATCCACTGCGCACTGTGATCTTCACAATGTTATCTGATCAATGTGTTGGGGAACTTCCCGGCAATCGTCGTCCTTCCCTTAGTGAGAAGGTGGACCAAGAAATTATCCGTGTGGTGGCAAGGAGGCCTTAGTCCACTTTCCATAACTTCGCTAAATCGAAATTTGAGTGTTATAATAAGACTTTGTTGTGATATTGTAATGGTATTTCCAATTACTTTTTAATAACATTGACGAAAGCCGTTTTGTGGCGCCAGGTTATGTCAGCGTAGAGACGGCTTAAGCCCAAAATCCGGCCCTGCGTACCATTACCATATTTAATTGAGTAACGCAATCGGGTTGCAGTCGTAGTGTTGGGAAACAACTGTCTAGCATAGCTTTTTTCTTCTTTTCTTTTCTTTTTGTATAAACGTTGCCCCACACTAGGATTTCTCTTGTGTCGTGGGTGCGTTTACAAACACAAATTCCACACACAATACACCCAGACCCGGAAGAGCTACCTGCAGATCGTACAAATATTTGTTCCGTGCGGGAATCGAACCCACTACCCGGTGTGCAGCAGCCGACTGAATCAGCCACTGCACCGATCGTGCCGTCAAAGGTTATTGTCTTGCTTAACCGACTTCACAAAACCTTTCGTTTTCTGTTTTCATAATAATTGTATGTTAATAATTGCGCGATTTTTTAAATAATTACATTTTTCCTAGTTAGTTTTATTTATTATATATGCATTTACGTGTATTTAGGATATTTATATATTTAATATATACATATATTTGTAATTTTATATTCTGAGTAAATAAATGTCATCGCATCTACACCTGTCACTCTTACTTGTTGTCTATGCATCAGCCAGAAAATGCCTATGGCATTAACACCCCATTTGTACACTATTGTACATTAGGAATAAATAAATAAATATTTAAATAATCGCTAATATTCAATTTACTAGAACCTTCCCAGAAGTGTATAGCACTTATAAGCCGATTCTCGTTTATAAAATATTAAGGTGCTATGTACAGAATTATGAATATAAAGCGTTTATTTATCCGTGTGGTGTCCGAATTAAGAATATAGCACTACTCCACCTCCTTCCAAATGCTATGGATATGGCTATGGATAGGTTATGGATAAACCGTGGAATGAAACGCACCAACGACACTTGATATTCGTCGTCATACAGGCCTATCAGAATATCAGCGCTTGTGCATATTCCTTGCTGTAGCACTAGCCGAGATATGTACCAATTTTAGCCTCATGCATTCACAATTATTACACGTGCTATCGCATTTCATTTACTGTATATAAAATGTGCAACGTGTTTATTTGAATTAGGACTCAAAATAAACAAATTTTCTTTCTTTCTTTCTTTCTTTCTCCCGTGGATGTCATAAAAGGTGACTTTAGCAGCGCTACTTCTTGGCAACAGCAACCATTCCGCTCTTACCAACCCTCCCGCCAAGCGAGTAACCAGTCGTCTATGGTCGGCTTTGTTCTGCAGGGGACGACATTTTGGCTGTGTTTATTTGAAGTCGGTTTTTATTTCTTAAAAACATTTTTGTTTCCTCAACTCCAGGATTGATTGATCACTGAATACATAGTTATATGCAGCAAGTAGCAGAATTGAGCCCAGCATATCCAGATTTAAAACGAATTACAATTATGAAGCACCTTTCGACTTTAATTGCAACATAGGATTTAATATTGAAGACACCTGTTGTCCATCACTAAAATATGGAGGTAACATTTTCTATAGGTTTGTCAAATGAAAACAAGAAATGTATTTTTTCTATTAAATAGGTATATATTAAATTTAATTGCACCTATAACATCGAAATTACGCGGTTTTTTTTACCACTAGCATTATTGTCAGAGAAAATCAGCAAGGCCTCATTAGTTGCAACTAAATAGGGCTATTTAAAGTAACATATATACAAATTATGACCGAAACAATATATAAAACATAATATTTTTAACAAAATAATTCCCATAATAACGAAATTGTATCAAATATTATATTGATGGACATATAAAAAGTATTAAATTTTCAAAGCATTTTTAAAGCAAGCTATTGGCTTTGCTTTATTTGAATTCTAGATCTTTTCAAATATCTAATAATTATGTTTTTCAAATTCCAATCAATATATTATAATTCAACAGTTTTACGTTCATAACAAAATAATGTGGACAAATAATAGTCTTTGGCTCAGAAGTATAGAAAGATTTGATCTTATAGCACCATCTGGAGGACATAGAAAAAATAAACTTTAAAAATAAAGCAAGAAGTTTTTAACGCCTCAAAAGATAAGAAAATCGATGAAACGAGGGTCATAACTCGCAAAATCGCGGGAAAATGAAACTGCGATGGAAATAATTTTATATTTTTCGCCGATACAATTAATCACGATGTGTTATCGCCTATTTAGTATTTAAATAGAAGCCAAAATAGGTTTTCTGTAGTACATTTAGGTTTCTTAATATAAATTTATACATACACAGTTAAAAAATATTATTTTCGTGTGCTTAGTGATCAGTTTCCTAAAAATAAAATATTTTAATATATATTTTTAAATAAAAAGGTATAAACGGGACGGAGTAAGTGTATAATATTATGACGTCTACACACAAGGTAATATATAATAGTAAAAATGTCGTTAAATTTTACGTCACATAATACGTTTGTGTAAAATACTTAGATGTATAAAATATGTTTCGTTTTCAAAATTTGTGTAAAACGTGTAAAATCGCAAAATATTTACTATAAAACTTGTATAATTATGTAAATTTATAGTTAGTGTATTTATTTTACACATTTTATTAAGAAATATATGTATAAGTGTTCTTCGTTTTATTTTTTCAGTGTGTAGATGCCATTTCTCTTATATGCATTTAGGTATTACATTGTAGGATTCAATCTGGTAACTATCTGTTTCGAGACCCGTTTTACAATGATTGCCATCCCTAATTTTAGCAAACACCACATTAAAAATATCATAATTTACTTTTTACAATGCTGTCATTAGGGCTGGCACTCAAAGTTAATATTTGCATTTTGTTTTTCAATAAAATAATATACATCTGTTTTAAGCAGCCTAAAACCCGTGCTTGTAGCTACCGTTAAACAAAATTAAGTAGCGCATAACATTAACATCGATAAGTATTTTTTTATATAAATAGCTCCTTGTACTTCTCATCTGGCGACGCCATAATAGATCATGATTTTATCATTTAAAAACGTAAAACATCACTTCTTAATCTTAAAGTAAGTAGACAAGAAAAATATCTAACAAAAAAGAAGTTAAAGGTACTTTAATAGGAATAAACATTTTAGACTCAACAAAATAATATTAACCCAAAGAATCATTACCTATACGCTTAGCGCTAAGACTAAATTAAAAATATGTACAGATTAAATATTTTAAAAAGAAGAAAATAGATGTTTTTCTCAACAATCAATAAATTTTCGTACGTCAAAACAAGCAAATACAAACCGATATATCATTTTAAAAGATTAATAAGCTACCGCGAAGTATTCACCTTTTCTGCCCTCTTAAGTTCAAGGAGTTACGGACAACAATTACACACTTAATTCTAAAACATTTGATTTCTGATTCAAAATTATATACAACCAATTTACATAAAAATAACTATATTATTCTATATATTACAGTTAACTAAAGTAATTGTTAACGAAAGGTAAGGAAAAAATCCATTATAGATTATTGTCTTCATCATTAAAAGCCTGATCAGTCATATTTGTATGAGTTTTTGATTTATGCTACGTGATACTGATGCCCTTTTTAAATACAACACTAGCGTTGCCTATTTAAAGTTAATTCCAAAATGTTCACCATCCCGTATTATTTACGAAATAAACGCCATGACTATGATTCAAGTGCTAAGCACACAAAAATACATAGATAACAACAATTTATAATAGTTTACATAATAATATGTAATCCTTCAGTTTTTCATTAACGTTTTTTGCATCAATTTTGGAACGACACCAATTAATGGGGTGTCATATTAACAAAAGTCGATGAAAAATGATGAAATATCGCGATGTCATATGAATTGACGAAAAACGATATGCATCCTTTACGTAAACTTAGACTTTACTGTTACAAATTTAAAGTACATTTTCGAGACAACAATGGCAGTGATCGTATGAGCTGAGCGGGTCCCTGCCTACGTTTGAGATCACTTCTTTACGGCCAGGACTCGCCAGTAACATCAGATGATAGGTATTGCACGCAAGACTATAAAAACACGTAGTTACATAGATATATTAGAAATAGATTTTGAATAAATACTAAAAGTTCCTAACACAACTGATTAATTAAAGCATTCAACCCTATCTCAACTGAAATAGTGTTGTGCATTTCAAGAGCAAGTAACAAAACGATTACAACTTTTTTTAAATAAATTAATAGTTCTCCATGATTGAGAACAAAATGTATTGGCACAGCTTTACGTAACACGTAAAAAGAACTTCACTATATATTTACTTTATTACGTCGTATTTGCCCAACCAAAATCTAAACTGGTTTAATCGTATGCATCTATGCTTCATACCGTATTTTTATAATCTTACGTGATTAAGCTTAAAATCTAAACTATCCGTGTATATTTATAAAAAAGTAAACTGTAAAAATCACATAGTAATTCCGCTAACTAAACTTACTTAATAGAGGCGTCACATTTTTTTGTTAAGTTTAGTTAATGCACAGTATCACACGGGGTTCCGGTACGCCGATATTCTCCATCTGTAACAAAATATAATCCATTAAAATCATGTAAAAATAAATAAAATCGATGACATTGGCAGCCTAAAGATAAACTATGATGAATATTACGAATACAAATCTGACAGCAAAATAAAAACCAACAAAAAAGAATTGGTTTTCACCAGCTGATCCGCCATCTACAACTTCTAACCCGAAAACAACTTTCGAACCTCACATGACCGCAACCGAATCGCTTAAAAACGGTTTCATGGTCCACACAAGTATGCCAGCACTTGAGAAGCATTGCATCACCACGGAAGCTTGCCGACCGACTTTCACAGGTTATGTAACGCCAAATTCTACTTGCGTAAGACCCCAAGACCCAATGTCCCAGTAATACTGTTACGTCACGGCAATTTTTGAAGTTGAATGTTAATAGAAAGTAGGACGTGCGAAATGTCAACACTAATAAGTCTATTCACATTGGCACGGATTTTTTAAGTTCATCTGTTTTGGGTTAATTTTAACTGAATATTAGATAATATAATCATTGACATTGTGACATAATCTAGCTAAACGTAGCTATTAGATGTCTGGCTATTGATGTTCAGTAAACATCAAAAGTAAATGAGAATCTCGCAGGTATCAGAACCAGTAAATCGTTTGTTATATTAAGTATAGTGAACTGATTTTGCTTGGTAGCAAAATTAGTGTTATACGAGTAATAGGTATCCCTACATTCAACAGTAAAAGTACATGATAAAAGTATGGTGGACCATAGGACAAAAGGACCAAACCCATAAACTTAGATTTCCGACCCTGAGGACCAGTGAGATATACAACAACTAGGAAAATGTTTATATCTTATGATAAATTAAAAAAAATCACATTATATGTCCATTGAAAAAAAAATGTTATACTTTTTCTTTTTTTATATAAAACTTTTCCCACTCTACGATTTCACCTGAGTCGTGGGTTACAGACACAAATTTCACACACAGACCCGGAACAACTACCTGCGTATCATACAAATTTTTGTTGCATACGGGAATCGAACCCACGACCCGGAGCGCAGCAGTCGACTATATCAGCCACTGCACCAACAGTGCCGTCAAACTAACATAGACAAAATTACTTATTTAAAAGACTACTTATTTCAAAAGGCAGTAGCATCTATTTGCTTTTTATAACACACGAAACATGTCAAACTTTTTAGAGCCTTTTAACTATGGCATTCATCTAATAGACATAAGCTCCTCAGTTGCAAATGTAATTCTAAAGAGAACAGCTATACAGTACTTACATTTTGGAACACAGAATACCCTGAATAAGTTCCTGAAGGAAAGGTGCATGAATAAGAATAAGTATAATTTTGTAACTAACGCCAATACATCCAGTATATTTTAGTACATGGGTGTCCTAGGTGTGGCTGCAGGTAATATATCAATTACATCGTTTAACTAGTTAACGGGGGACGATTGAACTTTGCATTGGGGAGGCTTATCTCATGGAAAAAGGCTAACGACATCTATAAACTTGCTACAAACGCTCTGTCACTAAAGACTATCAGATGCGATTGAAAGGAAAATGACTTAAAGCTAAGACTTATCAACTATGTTTGTTATGTGCTTCACCACAGAGTCCCTATTTACTATCTTTGACAGATATAGCAGTGAATGAATTGTATGGGATTGGGAGAAGCTAAGTGTTCAACTGTAATCCACAGTCTGAGTCTACACTACTGATTACAGGCCTCTCTCTGATGCCTGGATCTAATGCCTGGTCCTGATGTGTCCTAATCTCTAATGACCCATAAATATATTGGACTAAGAATATGTCAAACAATTATCTGTGTAAGTGACTTTGTGCCCGCTGGGAAAGCCAACTGTGCAATTTGAAATACTAGAATAACATAAAATATAACAAGTGGAAAACTTCAAACATAATATTTATCCCCGCCTATTCTCTGCTTGACCGCGTTACGCATAGGAAGCCCACTTAGCCTCCTTATAAAAGATAATGCAGACCGCCGTTAAAATAAGCTTCAATTTTGATTAATGTGATTGTTATAAGCTGTCGAACTGTCACGTAACCTATTCATACAATTCACACACGTTTTATCGAAATTTGTATTTTTCCATTTCAGCTCAAAGCCTTCCACTGCTGCACATAAGTCTTCCCCAAAAATCCGCACTACGACCGGTCTAGGTTTGTGCTGTGCTCATTGAGCGGGTTCTTCCATAATTGCCGCGCGGGCGAGTTTGCGGTTGCAGCTGAGTTGTAAATATACTAGAAGGTCGCTGCTGCCCATCCTTTGGATAAACCCAAAGTCACCTTTTACGAGACTCACTGTATGAGACGGGGTGGTGGTATTCATAGCAGACACCACACGGCCATATATTCGTTCTAACTCTTTGGCTGTCATTAGTTCCCATCTTGTCTTAGGGAGCTCGACCTCTAGAAACACGAATTGCCCCATATTGTCAGTGCCTAGTAATTCAAATGCCTAATAAATTTTCTCCTACGTCCCATTAAAGATATCTTATTCAAAATTCGTATCCAAATTTGTTAGGTTACGTACTGCTACTTTGAACTAAATCTAAACAAAACAGTGAAATAATAACCATCTTCAGGCTTATTCATAATATCAGGCCAGCAGAGATCCTCACAGTTCGATTCGATCATAAAAAGATTAAAGCAATCAAAAGTCAAAGTACCAAGTACTATCGTGGTATCCCGCGCCGGCGCATGAGTGCATTACCCGATGCGTTTCGGCGGCGGGTCATTGACCTTACTGTATGATTTTTTTATGATACTAGCTTGGGACTCGGCTGTATGTGACCTCGGAAATAGATTGTGAGTTTTATTTTTGTTTGGAGTAGTAGAGCATGAGCATGTGTATGTGTAGTGACATAATACACGCACACATTTAACGTTATTTAGGTCGTCATTTAGGTGCACCCAAATACTGATACTCAACCGTGTCCGTTTATCATAGTGTGGTGCCAGCTAAGGATAGCACCACCCCATCTCTTCCCATGGGTGTCGTATAAGGTGACTATGAGATTAACCGAAGGCTGGGCGGTAGCGTCATTCAAGTAAATTTACAAATCAAGTGCGGTCGCATACCTGCCTACCGAACGTGGTGATTATGACAAAACCGCTCATTGAGCACACAACATAAACCTACACCGGTCGTTGTGGCCATCTTTGGAGGGACTATATCCAGCAGTGGATTTTTTTTCGGCTGAAATGATGCTGATGATCACACCGGCAGCCGACCTCAATATTAATAGGAAAGTACGTTTTGATGTGCACAAATTTCGTAAATAAATGCATTATTGAGATTCTTTGCACATAAAGACCAGGTATACGAGTAAACCTTCTAAGGACAAGTTTTTTATCGGATTTTTTTTTCTCCAGACTGTTATTAGTTTGGTTTATGACCTTATTTATAGTCACTTAAATTACTACGGAAAAGGAAGGACCTACTAAGGAAAACCGTGGAGATAGTGTGTGTAACAGTTAAGTTTATGACAATTACTTTAAAGAGTACTAAGAGCACATAAAAGGAAACAGTTATCAAACAGTCGTCTATGCATCAAAGAGATACATTTCCTCCATTCTACTCCCACAACCTGAGTAGAATCGTAAGCAGGCGATAGCATCTTTGTTTTGTAGTTAAGCATATACAGTGGAGAATAGCATAAAAACGTTGGTATAGGGGAGATTTATAATTTAAGTTTAATTATGTGGTTATCTAGATTACAGTAAGATTGGAATCCTGCCTTGCCAGGCATTGTGATTATTAATATTTGCAAACGAATGGAAATGAAAATTAAATGTATGAAATTTACATTCATCATCATCCTATCAGCCAATGATGACATCCACCGCTAAACAAAGGCCTACCCATAGATTTTCACGATCGTGTCGTCATGTTGGGGAGAAATTGCCAGTACGCACCACGCTTGGCAAGCAAGTTGACGGGTTCAGTATGGCTGCTGTTTCACAGAAGGGACACTGCTGCCCATCACTCTGGTCCCTTTCGGCCGAATACTGAAACGCCTCTTAATACTAAGTCCAGCTTTAACCATTCAAGAAACCCCTTTTTGGTAGGAAACCGGGTAGGTAGTTTAAATAGTTAAACCGTGACGTTTGAGTATTCCGCCGTAAGTCGCTTTTTATGACATCCATAGGAGGAGATTTGAGTGGTGCTATATTCATTATCCGCACACCACTCAGAAATTTTTACATTAAAGCTATCCAACAGTCAATTGATTATACATATAATTGACAGTACGCATACCTACGTATTGGAAGTGGTGTAAAATTTACATTAAAGCTACCCAGCAGTCAATTGACTGTACATATAATTGACAGTACGTATACCTACGTATTGTGAGTGGTAATACTCACAGTGGGCCTCAAGAAAGCTCAAAGTCACTCAGCGAGCTATGGAGAGAGCTATGTTTGGTATGTTGCTACGAGATCGAATAAAAAATGAGGAGATCCGTAGAAGAACTCAAGTTGCCGACATAATTGAAAGGATAAGTAAACTGAAGTGGCAATGGGCGGGGCACATTGCTCGTAGAAATGATGGCCGTTGGCGCAAAAAGGTTATCGAGTGAGACCACGCGCCAGAAAACCCATCGTGGGACGACCTCCAACAAGCGGACTACCTGGTGAAGGTTGCTGGGAGTCGTTGGATGCAACTTTAAGGCCTTTGTTCAGCAGTGGACGTCCTTTGGCTGATATGTTGATGATACTTACGTAAACCTTTTGAAAATTGAAACTACTATGCTAATCAACTCTTCAACATGGATGTTATGCAGTTTTCTAAGTGGTTGTTAAACTACCCAGATATTTGGTAGCATACGAAAAGATGGAGCAATAACCTGATAAATGAAACTAGGGTGGACTGTATATAGAAGGCCGAAGACCGTGCCGGAGTACGTGATCTTCCGGCATCATCTTCCGTACGTGATCTTCAGGCCGAAGTACGTGATCTTCCGTCGTGAGATTTTGTATACAATTGAGCTATAAATTAATAGCATGCTATGAATAACTATTAAACAATTACAACTGACACTAGAGTAAAAAAACAAATACGTTAGAAAATAGAACTACTTTGTTACAACACAAACCTAACATCAATCGATTATACAATTCAAAACGTTCACTAAGCGCGCGAGCATCATTTTTTATGTCAATGCATTCAATTATAAGTACCTACAAATAGGTAAACTTCAATAAAAATGTAGTGGGTAATGTGCACTGTGTGGTAGAGACCACTGCGACTCAAAGGACCAATTTTTTGTTTCAATAATTATTCACACAATATTAATCAGTTACCAGTTTTTATATGACATTTTATGAGCAATTATTAACTATCAAGAGTTTAGCTGCATGGTTTGGAATAGTCAGTCCTATTTTAAAAAGTGTATAGTTAATATTCCGGGATACAAGACCGAAGATGTATCTACCAGCCTTAGAGCGTAAAGAACACGTAACGCGATATATAAATAAAAAGTTAAGGTACCTTTTAATTTATCAGGAACAAGGAATTGTTATAACAGTTGTGAAAAGCACATCAATTATAGCCAATTACTATCACCAGACCTAACCGGAACAAAACATTGTTTTTATTAGTACTATAGGACTCTACCACAACTGAAGCTCACATTTTTGATGATTATTCGAAAAAACTTGCAAATCTTCAGTAACAGTTAATGTTATTGTTTATATACAAAGGAAGAGTTATGAAATGCAACTCTTTATATAAAAATAACTTTACAAACACGTTGCATACCAACGCTATAATACTCACAAATTATTACATGACTTAATACAATAATGACATTGGGTGCGCGCGCATTCGCGTGACGCTTCCTACATCCAGTTCGATGCAAGTGCGATGCACGGTGACGTAATAGAATCCCAAATGTGGGCCAAATTAATAAAAAAAACATAGCCACGCCCACTACGGTAGCTCACGCACACGAGCTCGCAGTGAAAGTGCGTCGGCCCGGCGTGCGGCGCCTGCGCCGCTCAAAGCGAGCCGATGTCATTTTAAATGCGGCCGCCGAAGCGGACGCACGGCTGATAATTACGTTATGATTTGAGAGGTCAATGTTTTGAGGGAACAGAAGTATGCTGACTGTTCAAATGATGTAATACATGTTTGGTTATCTAACAGATTTGAATTTTAAACAAAGAATACACACCATCTCTGGAATTGTCCGTTAGTGTATGTAGCCATGGTAAAATATATCTTACAGGCCTACTACAAAAATAGTACGTTGAAGACACTAAAGTGTCGTCAATACACAATTTTTACACGTGTTTGTCCTACTGATCAATGACAAATTCTTTAAACATCACTGATAAGACCTATCAATAAATGATACAAAAACAAAGCATATCAAATCTACTGCATATCATTGTACGTTATAACCCCTGTACACAATGAATCACGTCGAACTAACACTGATATTCATTGATGCATTCATAGTTTGAGGCACTCATAGACAGTTGCTCTCACTGATCAGTAAACGATCGGCGAGGTCAAGCAACGGTTGACGCGGTCAGTCTATGGATGGGTGAACGCTTTCCTTGCTTCGGAGCGCACGTAAGATCGCCAGTCCCGGTTGAAATCATTAGACGGTAGTCGTGAAGCAAAGTCGCCTTGAACAGCTCTGGCACAAGGTTGGTCACTTACCACCAGAAAGAAGGACTGATGCATTTCTAACCGCTTTCGTCGACCTCTTGTATCAAAATGAAGCAGGGGGACATGGACAATGGAGCAGGGGAAATTTATTCATAGTTTGTGAACAAAACTCAGAAATACAATATAGAATCTACAATAGGGCCTGGATTTTGAAATTGGAAGGCGATAGGAGTTAAGTTTGAAACGTAATAGGGAAATACTTAATAACAAAGCGTAGTCGATCAATAAACTGGGATAGCACAAGGAAAAAGAATATATTTTACTGGTTTATACATTCACACACACGCGTAGATACTGTTAGTATTGTTGCACTAGTTTTACTACGAACAAAGTTAAAGTAATCTGGAAGATAAGTACCGAAGATAAGTGGATAGTACCCATACATTATGAGCTATATTTTTCTCATGGAATGCGTTTGATAAACGAGACAATCTGCCGTCAATAGTGATAGCCGATTTCACAGAAGTGTTAAGTTTAATACATTTATCTTATTTTTTATGCCGAATTAAATAGCATTAAAAGAATGCATCTTTCCTATACTAGAAAATAGTACAATTCGCAAAACACTACCATATCTACTTGAACCACTTTTTCATTAATTATCTGTAAAAGTAGGTATCGGTGTACCAACTCATAACCAGGGTTTCATACGTAAAAAGATCTATAATCATTGATGAATAGTCAAAAATGCGTCGAGCTCGTCCTCTTTTTATGGCATCGTGCCTATGTGGTTATAAGCTCCTAGTACATGACATTCGCAAAGATCAAACTTTCGTTTTTTTATTCTCTTACCCAGTTATGTCGTGAATTTTAGTTTGTGTTTTAGAATATGGACGGGTATCAGGATCATATTATAGCCAATAGACTTCCATTAATCATCAGAATGCCACCACCCCATTTCCTCCCATGGATGTCGTAAAAGTCGACTAAGGGATTAGTCGGAGGATGGGCAGCAGCGTCCTTCGAGTACATTAATAACTCAACTGCGATCGCCAACCCGCCTGCCAAGCATGGCGATTATGGCAAAACCCCCCAATGTGTTCACAACACATCCATATCGGTGGTTGTGGTGATCTTTGGGGGAGGCCTGTGTCCAGCAGTGGACTTCATTCGGCCGAAATGATGAATCATCATCATCCAAAAACCACCGTTTACATGCCGTGTGTCATCATTTGGAATTTGCTAGTACTCTCTACGTTTGACAGGCGGGTTTGTGAGCGCAGAATGCTATTCCACGGTCACCACACTGACTGCAATGGGGGCAAAATTCATATGAAAAAAATAACGACAAAATACTCTGTATTTCAAAAATTCTTTCTCTAGTCATCATTTCGGCCGAATGAAGTCCACTGCTGGACACAGGCCTCCCCCAAAGATCACCACAACCACCGATATGGATGTGTTGTGGGCTCATTGCGGGGTTTTGCCATAATCGCCACGCTTGGCAGGCGGGTTGGCGATCGCAGTTGAGTTGGTAATGTACTCGAAGGACGCTGCTGCCCATCCTCCGGCTAATCCCTTAGTCGACTTTTACGACACCCATGGGAGGAGATGGGGTGGTGGCATTCTGAGCCGGCACCACACAGCTAGCCGGCACCACTACCACTACCACCACTTTCTCTAGTACTTTGTCTTTATGCCGGATGTCCGAATCTCAAAGTAGATTTTTTCCAACATACTTTATATTATTCTTCCAAATTTCGTCTATCAATTTTCTTTTGGATCTTTCATATCGTAGCCTACGTTTACCCACGGAACCCAAATTATATCGGTGATCTATCAGATATGTTTGTTTGTTTGTTTAGCGATTCGATAACGAATGTATGTCATTATTATCACTGCGTGCCCTAAATTCTCAACTAGCTATGAGTGCGTACTTAGATTTGTAGATTTGTCAACTTGCTATTTGCTTGGGTATCGAGAACTGTGCTGGGGAGTCGGGTACTAAAACATAATAAAAAATTAGCACTACCCGCT
Source organism: Diloba caeruleocephala (assembly GCA_947459985.1). Taxonomy (NCBI): domain Eukaryota; kingdom Metazoa; phylum Arthropoda; class Insecta; order Lepidoptera; family Noctuidae; genus Diloba; species Diloba caeruleocephala. The sequence continues at coordinate 2,440,201 of OX381627.1, read as the reverse complement.
CTCATCCTGTGGGTGTCGTAAAAGATACTATGAGTTCATTCAGGATGGGCAGCAGCATCCTTCGAGTAAATTAATTGCAAGAGTTAATTGCATCACAACTGCGATCGCCAGGCAGGTCCTGCTAAGCGTGACAATTATAGCTGCCGTTGTGGCAATTTTGGGGGAGACCAATGTCCCGTCCCGCAGTCGACGTTTTTAATGATGATGAACCGGCAAAAAACTAGAGATGCAATGGATAAAAATACGTATCCTCGTATTTGCCGAGTATCATAATGACATTAGTAAAAAATGTTCGAGTAAAACGGAACGCACCCGCGAATAGTTGAGCTATTCATTTATACAAACATTATTTTGTTGATGATCAGTTAAATTATTCGGGAGGTTGCCCAAACAATTAACAACCTACCACTTTGGCTTTAGAAAGTCTATTTTCAATAGCTGGCAATATACAAACAAAGAAAATAAATAGACCGTCGCCAAAAAAGTGAAAATGTTGAATTAGGTATAAATAAAAAATACTAGGACTCCAGGAGATTACTGAAGTGCTTGTAACTATATTACTTAGCGTATTATATTGCAGTCAAGATACCAAAGGACGTCCACGCCCACTGCTGAACAAATGCCTGCCCCATAGATTTCCACAATTGTGTCGTCATTTTGGGGGAATTTACCAGCATTCACCACGCTTGGCAGGCGGTTTGGTCAATATTGATAATCATCATAATAAGCGCATTATTTTCCCACTGCTGGGCAAGAGTCTTTTCTCAAGATGATAAAGGTCAGGCCTTAGTCCACCACGCTGGGCTAATGTGGGTAGGGGGACTACACACACCATTGAGAACATTTGACCAACCACTTAGGTGTACAGGTTTCTCACGATGTTTTGCTTCACCGTTAATGCATGTGATAATCAAATTCTGATCGGCAAATATGGATCCGGGATCGAACTTAGACCCTCTCAGGTTATCATTGCTAAACGCTAAAAATAGTTGACCTAAATTTGAAGCATGTTTCTATTGTCATCATCAAAAATTTCGCTTAGAACAATACAGGATGTAGAGAATTATAGAAAACTGAGTGCCTTCTTACAATACCGCTTGCGAGCGAAAGCTAGCCATACGATACTAAGTCCTAATAAAGTGGTAATTGTATCACTTACAAAGTGACGGCATGGTGGCGCATTGTCTGAGCGACTGTCTTTATGCGCTATGGTTGGCAGGATAATTTATTATCAGCCTATATCAGTCCACTGTTGGACAGCCTCTCACAGCGTGCGCCACAACACCCGGTCATCAGCATTCCGCATCCTGCCGGACCCAGCAACCTTCTTCAGGTCGGGCCATCTGGCCGGTGTATGTTTACCTACACGCGGTCTCCACTCTAGAAGTCGTCTGCTCCATCGGCCATCGTAAGTTAACACGCGCACGATCAAATATTTATACTGCCTACGTTTAGTTCTTCCGGGTCTGAGCACAAGCACACTTGTGAGATATATTGTATTTGAGCCGCAAAAAGTAAGTCATAGCTAGTAATGTCTTAGGTTTTCGCGATTATTATACATTATAATAAAACAATTTTAATCGTGTGTATTATTGATTTTTGTTATTCCTGACGTTTCCAACACTTTGCAGGGTTCGTGGTCGCAGGATGACTAAGGTGACAAGCGTCGTTACAGATCCAAAAACTTATTTTAACTAGCGTACAAAAGTCATAGCAGTTGTTTTTTAAAATAAGTAAATGCAACCCACTACATTTACTAATACAACCTATAAAAATCGGAAATTACATACACCAAATATTATATTGATGAATGAACTTTATCTTCTTGGTGTATTACTTCTATTGGTGTACCACAGGGTGGCGTTTTATCTCCTCTACTCATCGCGATATTTATAAATGAAATCTCTAATCAACTTCTTTCTTCCTATCACCTTTATGCAGATGATATACAAATTTATTCGCACGGTCCCTTAGAGGAGTTTTTGGAAGTCATAAACACTGTAAACAGCTTAGCGCGTATATGCGAATGGAATAAGACATATGGATTAAAAGTTAACCCTTCGAAGATCCAAGTGTTAGTTGTAGGCAGCCCTAGGCTTATCTCTAGAATTAATTGTTCGCAGCTTCCACAGGTAATTTTTGACGGCAATATGGTACCTATAAGTGATACGGTTAAGAACCTTTTTTTTATTGGTGCCTAGTGGAAATTCTTCTAGAACTTCCTTCGCCCCGAGGAAGGCCGAAGGGGTATGCCGTACTCCTACCGGCTAAAACCACTGGAGCGGTCATCTTCGGCACCTAAGGGAGGCTCCAGATCCTCGTATGATCACACTAGAGACGGTTAAGAACCTGGGGATATATATTAATAGAAATCTTTCTTGGGGTTCACAGTTACAAGAACTTTCAACACACACTTCAGACATTAGTGTTCCGGTTTGTATGGTTTGTACTGTGTAAAGACTAAATCACTTAATGCCTCGAGGTGACGAGTGCAGTGTAGTGCCACGCAGCACTAGTCCTGGGTAGCATTACTATTGTTATGGACAAGCTTGACACTTGCCACCAGGCGCATGACTTGCTCATCTAGTCACCATGTTGTTTAAAAAGAAAACTGTTCGTGTTTTATAATGCTAATCACAATCCTAGAAAACACTCAATGATTTATAGTTGTATAATTAAAACGCTCACAGTTAGTCGCACTCATTGATTGGTCGGTGAGGATAAGCAACGCTTGGCGCGGTCAGTCTATGAATGGGTGCCCACATGGGGGTGTTTGACCTTTTTTTTATTGGTGAGGGAGGCTCCAGGTCCTCGTATGATCACACTAGAGCCGCCCACTGGTGCCACGCCTATAGGCACATCTCGGAGAGGGTGACTGTGAAGCGGTCACCCCCCCGGGGGATTGTAAGGGATCCCCCAAAGCGTCCAACGGCAGCGCGCGACCACATACGCGCTACCGGGGGGTATTTGACCTGAGTGGCTCCGATCTCCGGAGGGCACTTAAAATCACCGGTCCTGGTTGTTGCCATTAGACGGCAGTCGTTAAGACAAGCTGGAGGCCTTTGGCAAATCTGGCACAAGGATGGCCACTAACCATAGAATAATACAGTATATTGTTTCATTCATGTTATTTTTTTTTAAACAAACGTTGCCCCACACTATTATTACTCCTGTATCATGGGTGCGTTTACAAACACAAATTCCACACACAATACACCCAGACCAGGAACAACTACCTGCAGACCGTACAAATATTTGTCCGTGCGGGAATCGAACCCACGACCCGGTGCGCAGCAGCCGACTGTATCAGTCACTGCACCAACCGCGCCGTCTAAAGTAAAAGAAACGAATTGAATGAATGAATGAATGATGCCTGCCGTGAAAATATTTATGAGATTCATTAAGTTATAAGACAATATTAATTTCAAAACGAGCGTAACAAAAGCTTTAGTTTGGATAACATTGTATCATTCAAGTTTCGAGTCAGGTCGTGACCTTTAACGCAAAGGGTTCTACTAATTGAAATGAATGCATTGAATACTGTTTTAAAAATACATTTTTCCCATAATGTGCCCCTCCATTTCCCTTGCACAATGAAGAAAATGTGACTATAGGAAACGTGGTCCTTCGAGACAAACACAACGTGACCGCAATGGAATGTGCTGGAAACGTGGCCTATGAAAGAAATACCTAAGCCGCCAACTAAATAGGAAACCCTCAAAAGAGTTTCCAAATAAAAATGTTGAAATGTTTTTGTTTGCCTACCGAAATTGTTGCCTTATTTTAGCGTTAAATATTATTAGGGAAATTAGATTTTTCGATTACATTTAAGATGGAGCAATTGTTTGTTTTGGTTACGCAATTGATAAGTCCGTGTGGTGTCCGGATTAAGAATATAGCACAGCACAATGGATCCAATAGGGTCGAAGTGAGAGCCACACAATACAATAGAATAGAAGAATATAGAACCATTTGATCTCTTTCCGTGGATCTCGGAATTCTAAACAATTAGAATGGGCAGCAGCGTCATTTCCGTAGAACAGTAGCCATACTGCGCAACCAACCCGCCTGCCAAACGTAGTGAGTAACGGTAAATTCCCCCCAAAATCGTGTCACGATTGTAGAAATACAAGAAGTCTTTATCCAGCAGTGGCCGTCCAATGGCTGATACGATTTCATGTGAAAAAACTGCTTTACATTCTGAACATGATTTTCGTGTTTCTGGAAATTTTCATGATTGAAAATGGCTATGCTAATATGCAGGAGGAAATTTTGCAATAATGACCACGGTTGGCTAACGCACCGGTGGTCGCAGCATTCCTTCTTAGCACGTGATGCCGTCTAACAATGAAACAACTCACTTCAATGCACAGTGCAGTAGCTAAGCAATTACCTTTTCATTTTATGCTTGGGCTCGCGGTATCCTTATCCGATTAATCATCATATCAGCCGAAGGATATACACTGCTGAACAAAGGCCTTCCCATAGGTTAGCACAAGGATTTTTTTGTGATTAATTCAGAACAGAAATTAAATTATAAATTTACATAAAATTGGTACCTATTATATTAATTCACCTAAAGCTCACTTTTTGGTTTCAGTGACCTCAATCTAGTCTCTGCTCAGACTCATTTCAATCTGACTTTTGACGTTCATGTAAACTTATATTAATAATTATTTTATATGGATAACAATTTTATTATCTGTGTCAGTTCAGAATATTAGCAGATTACTATTTTGGCTTCGATCGATCTGGTTTCGATTTGAGTTCATTTTCGATCTCATCACAGTATTTAAGTTCATGTGTGAACGTCTGTTAGTTTAGGCGAATTCAATTTGTGACATTTACTACACTGAGACTAGATCGGAACTACATATTGAACATTTTTAATTACGATAATTTTATTGGGCTTCTGTTGCTTGCCGCCCGCAACGAATCCATCCGTTCGGAACAAATATTAGTATGATCTTCAGGTAGTTCTTCCGGGTATGTGTGTTTGTGCATTCGAGATTTATATCTATAAACTATATCCACGCACAAGAGGAACACTTGTGTGTGTCAATGTTTAAAAAAACAACAAAACAAAACATAATTGTGTATAATATAACTGGCCGGTACGAAATCGGACAAAATTTAAAACAACGCCGCCCACCGCGTGAACAAAAACAAATTTATTTTTCCTTTTCCTACAATTCAAGTTGACCGCGTAATGCCAACGTGATTTCTAATCGAAGTTTGAGTTTCTAAGGTTTTAAGTTACGAAAATTCTGGGGGAAAAATTTGTTACTTGTTACTTCTTTGTGTTTCGGGAAAGTGTTAGATCATAGTTCGTAACAAGCACATGGTCACCGGTTAAAAATAGTTACGGCCCTTTTTTCTGTTAGTAGCTCACGCGGTGGTAGAGGAATAATATATTGAGCATTTTAAGTGTATAGGATCAGTCATGGAATTTATTTGACATTCTAGTGAGGGGACGAGCTAGTCGTTCGCCTGATGCAGAGCGTCATGCCTGCCCATAACAATTGTAATGCTACTCAAAACTAGTCTTGCGTTATTTAGTCTTTTATGCCCAGTTCTTTCACTAGTTACAGTGCCTTTCTAACTGGAACTTAGTAGTGTTTTAACACTACTGTTTAGCAGTGAATATCTGGCACTGGGGTAGTACATACCTATCCGGACTCTTTCAGGAATTTTTTTTTTAGCTTTTCCCCACACTAGGGTTTTTCCTGTGTCATGTTGACAGACATGAATTCCACACACGATACACCCAGACCCGGAACAACTACCTGCAGATCATACAAATATTTGTTCCGTGCGGGAATCGAACCCACGACCCGGAGCGCAGCAGCCAACTGTATCAGCCACTGCACCAACCTTAGCACCAGTAAAATACGTATAAAAATTGTGATCAACCGGCACCGGGCATATCTATAGGTCCAATCTACTGGTGGTTAGAGCTGCAGTGGAAGAAACCTCATCATAATGCGTACCGTATCGAGTACTGTTTTCTGTAGCAGGCCCTTGATACATCCACCTAACGAGAGCCTCTTATGATTTTGTTACAAGCTCTTGGTAATGCGACCATTGGCTCAACTATTGGTACCATGATTGCAGAGTCCACATTCCACATGTCGACAATCTCGAGTGCCAAGTCCATATACTTAATTCGTTTATCTTTCTCAGCTTTCACGAAATTCTCACCATGTAGTATGGTAGCATTAACATTCACTATGCGGCGCTCTAATCAATCTATGACCACTATGTCTAGGCTTATTAGCAACAACAGTTCTATCAGTGATGATCGATCGATCAACACGATTTATTTATTTGTTAAGATTTTTCACAGCTTGTGTATAATGTATATCCATATAAAGATTGTTGTGTGAATTGTCAATATATGTTTTTATGATATACATCGATTGTCCGATACCTATAAGACCATTTTCAGGATTATGTATCTTTAATCATTTATTATTTTATTTTTATGTTTATTTTAATAAAATTTATTTCTTAAGCTATTAAATTAATCAAACTTGTTCACACCTAAAAGATTCTTCGAAAAAATTCACTACTATATGAAGTAGCTTCTGCTGGGAAGTGAACAGTTGATAGCCTATCGCACACAATTTAGTGACCTATTTTCTTATATTACGTGGCCTTGAAAGGGCTTGGAGTCAATTGCTTTCAGTGTTGGAACTCGTCATTGTATTGTAATATGGCGATTTTTAACACATTATTCCTCAGCAAGGAGCAACCCGGTCTTTTGATACGCTTACGCGGGTACAAGGATCCAACACGCAGAAGCCATTAAGTTTAAAAAAAATCTAAAATGTATTGGGACACTAGCCGGGTACTTTTCATGGGTGTACTATAGACATAGTTAAGAATTATCCCCGGTAGTGTAGAACTTGATTATTATTGTGTCTCTTCACGTGTAAATATCCTCTGCAAAGACAAACCCGGTCTTTTGACCGGGTTACGCGGGGATATAGATCCAACACGCAGAGGCCCTTGTCAGAGTTTTTATTAGTATAGATAGAATTATTATAGTTTTATTGTACAAATGTTTTTGTAGGTACGCAGCACTATTTAACGCTGTCTCATTATTAATTTGCGTAACGCGTGGATCATAATAAGCAGGTTATTTATTTATTTATACTTGTAAATACATTGTCACCCTTTAGGTTACAGTTCAGATGTTTTACAGTATTTTTGCAGTCCCAAAAATAATATATCCCATGATTTGTCATCCGTAGGTACAATGATTTAAATTATTTTATATACAGTGATATATGATGCCTATTAAAATTGGCTTGTCATTGAATAATTGTATACTACAGTATGCTATCGGTTCTTCCTGTATGTTATCAAATCGCCATTCAAACGACAAAACTAATTGTGAACAATTTTGTTGTAAAATTGTAATAGATGAAGCCATTTGGGTCTAAGTTATGGATAAGGCATCCCATCGCACCGTTTAAATTTCCTGAGAACTCCACAAAACTCATGATACCTTAAAATTGTTTTTCTGCTTCGCCTTCTGGGGCCCGATTTTCGGGTACTGTTACATGATATGTATTTACAGATAGTCTATAAAATGTTAAGTCTATGGAAACAATCACCTAAATTACACCTTTCGAGATCGAAGACCTGAGTTTTTCCGTATTTGGGATACGGAAAAATGCTTGCAAATGATATCCGTGATTCTTTCAACAAATGTCGTTTTCAAGTTTATTGCCAACAATCAACCCCCCGGGGTGCTTTCGATTTATGTCACGATAAATAAAATAAAGCATATCGTGGTTTATAGCACCACTCTATCTCCCCGTGGGATGTCGTAAAAGGCGAATAGGGGACTCTAAGAGGAATGGGCAGCAGCGTCCTTTCAGTACTACTGTACTCACCAACCCGCCTGCCAAGCGTGGCGAGTGCCGGAAAAGTCCCCCCAAAAATGACGACACAATTGTTGTGGAAATCTATGGGGAGGCCTTTGTTCAGGAGTGGACGTCCTTTGGCTGATATGATAAAATCAAGTCAGCTGGGCTTCCAGCAATGTCACACTGAAAAATATGCAATCCGGTTCGCTCTAATGTTGTAAAGTTCTCAGAGCTCTCCTCTCCGTAAAATACATCAAAATAAGGTCTCCACTTTCTTGTAACGTGATCATGCCAATATTTTCCTTCATATTACATCTCACAATATTTAAATTTCTCCCACCACCGATTTTTTACATCCTTGAAGATCTTCATAACTCATGCCTACCCAGCAGAATAAAGGCGTATACAAGCATAATCGTGTATAGGCAGGCGTGCGTCACAGATTTCCCCGGACATAGCCGAAAACTTTCCAACATGGTTGCCGCTCCTGCGCCTGAGCAACGAGTTATGCAATAACTGAACCATGACTTTTTATCTAATTTTAAGTGGGTATTTATGCGTTAGGTTTTTAGGCACTTCAGTATTTTTATGTTAGTGTTGGGATTGGACAACATGATTTTGAAGGTTAGCTTGAGCCAGTAAGTTTTAGTGACTTTTATATAATCTGTGGTTTAACGGCAAGGACAGTTAAAACAGATAAACGCGATTGGCTTGTTTGATTGATTGCTTCTGATTAAACAGACACAATGTAAAGAAGGTTTAGACACTTTCATTTTTAAACGACCAAGTCAATTTTATTTCGAGAATAAGATATTACGTGGCACTCGAAAGTTGTACGCGATTGGTTGTAAACCAATGTCTTGATTACTTTACATATTGCTTAACCTTTGAAAATGCTCGTTAACAATACTGTGTTTAAAACTGCTTTTCTCCAGTAGAACATCATAAAGACCAATGTAGTAATAATCATATTTGCTATTCCATTGAAAAAAATAGTATAACAGACAAAAAAAATATCGTAAAACAATCAAAACAAATAAAGCCAACATTCTCTTGCATGACATAAGTCGTTTGTCGATCGTTTGACACACATACTGTTGGGTTGCGCAAAGCGGCGCGCGCGCAGTCTGGCACCGGCCCTCTGTTCTGCTTAGCGCGTTTTGTAAGTTGGAAACGGATGTCTGGTGGATTCTAGAATCTAAATTAGCCATGTAAACTATTAATAGCTTGCTATGAAGTGACAGGTAAGTAAAGAGCTATCATCAAATGTTTTGATGGACTTTGTATAAATAGAATCTAAATTAATGAGTCTTCAAAATTAATAAAGACGATCAATAATTCACACCATATGGTGATAAAATAAAAAGTTTTTGCTTATTATGTACACTCTGGATAATATTTGGAATACAATGTTACTTAAATCATGTCATTATGCTCAAAGCAACCTGTAAGAAAACGACAATGCCCATTAAAAACATAATTGACATTAACACCGAAATAAAATTTACTCTGAATATTATGATTTCATACAGCATAACGCCGTCCAAAAACACAAAAGGCATATTAACGAAAAAAAAGTGAAAGTGAGGCAGGCCTCACGCGCACACGCACAAGACACGCCCACATCAACACGTATACGCACAGTCGTGTTAATCTCTAAGTTGATTCATCGAAGTGTAGGTAGACTATTTATTATGTCCACACAAATATGTTAATGCGTACATTTGAATTTGTATAGCTAATGAACGTAAAATTATGTGAGAAATCTATTACAGCGTAAACATAATCAGTGAAAATCTTTGTAATCCGATGTGTTTTTTGTTGAAAAATTGGTTTTTATGAAAAATTACCATTTTAAATAGAGTATAATTTATTAAGTTTTTGTATTAACTTAGAGACATACGAGAAAACTTTACAAAATACGAGATCTATAATTGAAAGATTACAACGAATAAACGTATAAACAAAATGTTCACGTTACCAAGCGGTACTAATAAGAATACAATCTATGTAAAGAGGCTATACTTACTTACCTATGTGACCGCTTTCGATCACATAAAATTGGAACTAACTTTGCTGCAGAACTATAATGTTTCTGATTGACGGTTTGCGTCGAGTCCGTCTCTACTAGGTCAGATAATTTGGTGAATCTGTACCTAGACTAATGAGGTAGGATTTAGCTCACGGCGCAACCCTATCTCTATCGGTGATCCACTATTATAACCAACGATATATAAACAACGCGCGAACATAAAACAGTTGCTTAATTTATTCCAAAATGATATAAAACCTAAAAATAGACAAGTTTAGCAGAAAGCGAAACCTAATAAATTGTCGCGAAAGTAAAACCCCTATTATGTCCGCCCACACGCCACATTATTCCATTTTTTACTAGCGTATTTTGTTATTCGACGGTTTAAATATATCCGTATAGTAATCTAAAATATACAATAAATTAAAATATGTTGCTAAATTGAGTTAATATTAATTTAATTATAACTATACAAACAAGTGCCGCAGTACCAGGTTTCATGTTGGAACTATTTACAATTTAACACCTTTATTACCATTTCGACGTGAAAGTTTTTTTTTAAATCTGAGTGATATTGAACCTATGTTTTTAAGTCTTTCGACCTACCGCAATAGTCGTCTTCGTAATATCTCGACACGCACTACAAACTTTAATTTTATAATATGATTGTTATCATAATTTAGAATCGTAAAAGTTAAATAAGAATAATTGCTTTGGAGTCAAAGCAGGGCTTCACACTTTTGAAACTCCATAATAAGTAACAAGAAGGCGTTGATTTCACGTGGAATTCTTTATCCGCTATGAAAGAGAGTGAAATTAAAAAATACTATACCGCGAAGGTCATGCGATTTTTAAGTACTAGGAAGTCAGGAGCCTCGAAGAGTTTGTAGAAAGTTTGCTAATCTTAACACCAAAAATCGACGATCATATGACGATGAACAACCAGCGAAGATTTATTATTGAAATTATATGGAACAACAATATAATGGTACACCAAATACGCTATGGTCCTTCAGTGAAAACTTTAATTCTGTTACGTTAAATGAACTGGATGTTTAAAACATTTTAATAATTAAAAAAACCACAACATAGCGTACTTACCATATTTCATTTTTAGTTTTTGAAAAGATATTTAAGTCTTAAGAGTTGTGCCAGTAAGTATGCACAATGCGGTTTAACTAAACTGGCAAATAATTAAGTCATAAGAATATAATATTAATTAATAACGATATTTTTAAGTTGAAAATCGAAGGCGCCATCGCGAATTAATGAAAAAAGTTAGTCTATTTCAAATTATTTTCAACACTCAATCAATCATTGACCTATAAAGATCAAAGACCGAACAAAAATGGAAGGCTTTATAGAAAAGCAGATAATTGTACTAGGAGCGTATAACTCTACCGTAGTTCCGCGCACCGTTTGAAAACCGGTTTAGCAAATTTTACGCTGAATAAATTTTAAGTTGAAGCTACGGACATCGCGTTGACACCTGAATTTTAGCTACTAATGTTCAGTTTCTAAATTCTAAATACATTCAGAACCTAGCGAAGTATTGTTCCAGCGTGCAAACATAAAATAGTTAAAATCAACAAGTCAAACCGACGGAAGCCATTAAGTAGGGCACGAGAGGCGAAAATTTCAATTTCGACAGTCGAAAATGTGACTGTACGTGTGCGATATAAGGTTTACTTTACTGCTGTAACTGTGGAGTGGTGAAAACGAAAGTCGCCGTCAGACAACGTTTTGCACAAACGAATTTGAATACTAAATATTTCGATCCAGCAATAAAGAGCTATGCATCTTTTCAAAGAGGCCTATCATATAATATTTTCTATTCTATTCTCAATGTCTTGGTTCTTTCTAATCTCCTGAGTGATCAAATTTATGTATCCCTGAAAAATAAATCTGTCCTGGCAGTACTTTAGCGTGTCGGAATAGAGGAATACGCGATCACAAAAGTAGGACAGGCAATGCAACATCATCTGGCCATTCTACGCATTGTTGAAGTTGGATCACATCACGTCGTTTCTAAAATCTGTCTTCGTAGTGAAGGAAGTGCGCATGAACAACTTCCTAGCAAAGAGAAATTAAGAAATAGGCGATTGAATTGAAAGAGAGAAAACTGTGAACACAATAATATATTCGTAACCTGGTTATCCTCTTAGCGACAGTATTTATTATAATAATCTTACACCTCACTATGCCTCTCGAAAATACCTAATATTTAAAAATAGATCTCAATTAAGCTACAGATCTAATTATTGACACAAAGCACATAGACGGTATACGATTGACGTCATTGAAGTTACAAGTTGGTCAATATTAGAAAAACGTGAAAAAAGCATATCTGATTACTATAATCATGTCAACTGAATAGTTTAAAGATATTGCTAGACGCTTGGTAGACTATTCATGTGACCAGAGGTCTGGCTTATTTTTTAGATAAAGAATTAGCATTGAATTTCAACGTGGCATTGGTGCCAGCGTCCTCGGTACATCGCCGGATGACTGCGACTAGAAGGAGTGTTTCGATACCTTACTGTCTTTTTGTATCATCTATTTTCATATTTTATATACCATATTTGTAAATGGCTTAGTAAAAATAATGTTATAACAATTTAAGACGTAAAAAAAACAAAATTAATTACTTACCAAAGTAACTCAATTCAAAATATTATTTGTAAATAGTTTAGTTGACTTTCATCTCATTAGCCCGTCAGTCTACTGAATATGGGAATGTGGTCTTCCCAAATGACTGCTACAAAGAACAGTCATAAGATTCACGCTTATCAGGCAGATCAATGATAACAGTATACTGTTATTTAGCTCAGTGGAGGACTCTGCTATACAACCTCTTGACATAAACCTTAGATACTTTTTAAGACGCCTACAGAGGAGAGCTGTTTCTGTTGTTCATATACAACTTGGGGATGAGAAGAACAAGTCAATCGCCTGGTAAGCATCATGCCCGCCCATAATAATTGAAACCCTACCCAGGACTAAATCTGCGTGGCATCACACTGCACTTGTCACCCCGAAACGTGAAGTTATTTAGTCTTATGCCCAGTGATTTCACTAGCTACAGTGTCCTTCTAACCGGAACCCAGTAAGGTTTAAACACTACTGCTTAGTGGTGAATATCTGGAGTGGTACCTACCTACCCGGCCGCTTGCGATAAGAAACCTACCACCAGCAAAGAGCTGATTTATTCTATGCCACGCAGTCAATGAATATTCTATAGCTTATGTCACCCTAGTACATTTAAATGAAACCTTACTTTCTTGGCGAACAGAGAATTATCTTTTCTAGGAGGCTGGTGGTACAAGGAGCCACCCAACATCAACAAGGAGATTTCTTGAGGATCTTTTGATTTTAATTGTGTTTATTTTGTTTGCCTGCATAGTTAAGCGATAAAAAAAACAAACGAACAGAGGCATACCAACTCTCTCAATTGGTAGATTGACTAAATTCATTCATATAGGAAAAATAACATAAGTTTCCGTTATATGCGGAGTTGAGTCCTAGCTCTCCACAGTGGTCCTGCAAAAACATCTCGGGCCTGCAGATTGAGTTTAAATTTAGAACCTGCACGTCAACCTAATTAATGACTTGAAGATATTATTAATTAAAATCCTACCAATCGTGTTTTGAAGCGATGTTTCTACTAAGAAGAGCTCACCATGTAAAAGGAAATTAGTGCTTAAATATAAAGCCTATGTACCAGGATCAAATAGGTCATGAGGAACTCGGTTTGAATTCGCATAAACCGGAATGTTTGTTTTAATACCAATGATAATGCAAGAAGCAGGTGTTGTCATGGTATTCGTGTTTGCAAGTATATTGTACGGTTATTCACTTTCGTGTTCAACATTACCTACTTTCTCATGAACTAATTCGTATTTTTCTGGATTTCTGGGAATGCGACATAAACAAATGAAAACAACAACAACAATAATTGCCTTTTTTAGCTTGTTGTTTGTTTTATTAATGATAGTTTTGACATTATATAGTCCGATGGTAAAGATTCCATAGCAATTCAATAATCTATTTTGGTTTAAACCGCAAACATACTTATAAAACTTTCCTTCATAATATTAGTATAATTATCATCGCATATCTTAAATCCTCAGGCCATTGCCATTTCAACAAAGATAATCTTTTTTGCAAATACCTATTCTGTTTATCTTTTATATAATACCGCAGTACTTTTATCTATGTAGGGTTAAGGCCGTTTTTAAAGGATGTGCGATAATTTTTACAATTATAAAAACTTGAAAATGTGGCACGATATTTACGTCATTTTATCGTTTACGTATGCGGTGATAAAACCAATACAGGGATCGAAATCGAAACCCAGTAAATTATAATATTACTTCTTAAAAATCTCGATGGAGGGATGTGAGTCGTAAAAGGCGACTAAGGGACTCTAATCCAGAGGGATGGGCAGCAGTGTCCTTTCTGTGGAACAGCAGCCATTCTGCGTGTCTGCCAAGCGGTATGAGTACTGGCAAATTCCCTCTGTAATAATGACACATGGCATGTAACACGACACGACATGTCCAGCAGTGGACTGCTTTTGATGGATATGATGTAGAGGGATAACTTACTGGTTTTCTGCTTTTGTACATTTTAGGTAAAACAGTTCTCGTATTATTTGGAAAACAATGGAGTACGGTCATAATTATTTTAGCCTAACAAGGAAATACTATTCGGATCATCCTACCAGGCAAGCAGAAATAAACCTGGGTTATTGTGTCAATACAAGTCGAATTTCTGCTCATACTGAAATGTATACAGGACTACACGCATGTATACATACGTCCTTCGTTGATAATAATCTAATGTAACCTAATCACATACAGTAACATATGGTCACTTCGAAAGTGACAGTAACTTCATTTGGTTCGCAAAGCATGTACTTCACTCCATTCAAAATTCAAGCTAAATATTCAACCTTAATCCGCTGCAATACGAACCAAATTAAACGATTAAAAGGATGCGTGATCATCAGCTCGTAAAATTGAAAATATAAACAAACAAAATGGAACGCGGGGTCCTTTCACAAAACTAGAACTTGTTCTTTTCTTTTGTACATAGTTAGATAAAGATAAAAAATACATTTATTTGCAAAATTAAAAAGAATAAGGCATTGACATGTGATTTTTTTATTCCGTGAATTGTTTAAAGAATAAACAGAAGAATCGTGAATTAAACTTGATGTTTGAAATAATATGAGCATTTCTGTAGGTGAAACTTTTTATGGCAAACTTGATCTATAATTGAAACCCAAGTACCAGGATTTCATGTCAAGCAGCTGGTCACAGCACTAACGTCAGCAGATTACAGTTAAGAGACAACACCAAGATGTCATAAATTCTATAGAGAGTTAAAACGAAAAGGCAAGTAAAATTCCAACATGCACTGAAGTTTATAGGTTCTTAGAACTGATGAGACCCTAGTATCAGTACACGCTAAAATTATGCAGACAAAAAACAAAAACGTGGTCTGCAAAGATCGGTCGATAAAACATCATACCTATACAGGATGTCAAGTAAATAACACGGACATACTGCTGGGGGTGAGAGCTTGGGTCATTACCTACCAAAAAAACACAATATATGTTCAGCAAAATCTTAGGGATTTACAGTAGTACAAAATTTTAGTACTAGAAAATTGTACTGAGAAAATTTAAATGAAAATTGTATTTCTTGAAACATTTTAGTTTTTAATAGAATAAAGACTTATCAATGAGTAAAGTAACTATTGACAAATAATTTGAGGTAAAAAAAAAAACTAGAAAAGGAAATTTTCATTACGAGATGCTTAAAAATCTGTGTGAAGGCTTTCGATATTTCGGAAAATTTTGCTGAACATATATTGTTTTTCGGTAGGTATTGACCCAAGCTCTCACCCCCTGCAGTATGTCGTGCTATTTACTGGACACCCTGTATAAGTAAGCATTCAACTCCAATTTGCATTTGGAAAATATAGCATAACCTTTCACAATGATTCAGGTTTAACGCGACCTTATTATTGAAAATCATGTGCAATCTAATGTAACAAGTGTAAACTAACTATGGTATGATGAAATAAGTTTAAAAAAACATTATGGTTAGTGAACACGTGAATAGGAAATCTTAGTAATAAGAGTTTACTCTTACTTATTGATAACATCGTGATGACTTATTTATAAGAGGCGTTTACCGATAAAAAAAATGTGATAATACAAAGGCTTATTTCTGAATTAAATAATTCAGTATCCAAATATAAATCAGGATCATCTTCGACAAAATTCAATGCTCTATGCAATTATTTAAAGAAATCAGTGGGTTTTAAGTGTACATCGTTTACAGCATCATCATTACCAACTGTAGAGTCAAAGTCAACTGGAAAAAGTTGACAGATGAAGCAATGTATCATGTAAGACTCACAGCACATAAGGTTATATTGCATCATACTACTGTAGTATTTATACGCTATCAAATCGAACCTCAACTCAATAATCTCTTTCCTCCATACTCACCACCAAAACATATACTCATTCCATACAGGAAATTATCTGAACAGATAATGATTACTATTGTTTTAACATACGGAATTAATTTGCAACTTTAATACACTAACTATAAATTACTTCAATAAACTATGGGTGAGATATAAAGAGACAGCCCCTATAACATACTCTACTAAAAATATTCCCAAACTTGAAGAGCTATTATACTGATTTTTATTTTAAATCTGTTTATATTTTTAGATTTCGCCCACATATATGCATTTAATGATTAAAAGTCTATTAAGGGTGGACATTAAGGCTTCTTGGAAGCTTTACCGTCCGTGAGCAATGACTGAAATTAATAATTTGTTAATGATAACAATGACTTATCTAATGCAATGAATTGAATCATCGATTAATTTATTTGGGGATTTTCTTTGAAAAATAAACTACGTAAGTAAATGATTTTAAGTTAAAATACAAAAGAGAAAAAGGAAGTAACAGAAAGTGAAAGCTGACCCTAATTAAAAATTAAAATAAAATTCATACCGACACTTAGACTATAAAGAAAGAACTAACATAAAGCAATAATCAATGCAACACGCATTTCCTTTTTCATACGCAGTAGTGCTCCAAATCCGTAGGTCGCTTTGCAATCAAAGAAACACTCATACGAACTGAAACGACACTACAGAACTATTACAATAAACAAATTGCGTAACGCCTTCATAAAATACAAGAAACATTTTTCTTCACTATGTGATTTACGACTTTCCATGCTCGCACGAAAATAATCACAAACAGATTTTTTATCACACACACAGTAGAGGCACGAATGCAATTTGACGTACACACGTGCACACATGTGTAAACTCACCTATGGTCAGAGCGTGTGGTCCTGCCCTTGCGGCGCTCCCAGCTGCAGCATGGATCGGCACAGCTCGGTGATCTCCGGGTGGTTCAGATTGATCAGATGGACGTACATCTGTTTGTGCAGGCTCAGTTCCCCTGACACAGCTTCTAGCCTCTTTAGTAACACTTCCTTTTCCCTGAGAAGCGTCTTCACCTTTTCTTCTACTTCCCGAGAGCGCACTTTAGCTTTTTCGCGAGATTTCCTAACAGCTATGTTGTTGCGCTCACGTCGCCTTCTGTATTCATCTGTACCTTTGTCTAACTGTTTTCCGGAAGATCGTCTCACTGGTGAAGGCTTATGTTTTAGTAGAGGAGGAAGAAGAGGGCCTCCGAGAGGAGGTAACGGTGTGAATCCTCCACCGTATGGTCCACTTACGCCGACAGTCGGCTGTGGATTATATTGACCAGTATATTGTGCACATGACACCGATCTTCGATAATCATGAGGCTCAGGGGGCTCTTCTTTTATGGGAGGTGCCTGCTCATGCCCTTGGTTATTCTGGACGGGAGCATAGGAGGCCCCCGAGTGTACTGGCTGAGGCATATACGCCAATGTAGTCCGATTATACCTTGGCTGAGGAGACTTGCCACCAGGAAGTATTTCCTGGAATAAGGCCATACCCTCCTCACTTCGGAACTGGTCCTCGATGAGGTGTTGTAAATCCAAACTGATTTCCTGTCCATTGAGCTCGTCTAGGTCTGGCGGCGGGAAAGCTTGTCGTTTATCCTCTACTGTCTTCTTGAGGTCTGGTTGTGGTGGTGGTGGAGGCGCGGCGGCCGCGTCATACATCTGCGGGGATTCCATACCGCCGCTCGGGCCAAGCACGGGCCCAGCGGCGCTGGTAGCCCGTGGCTCCACTTCAAAGCACTGAGAAGCCGTCACTAAAGCACATGCACCTTCAGTTAAATCCTTTGCGTGTTGCGTTCGCGCTAGTCACGTGTTGGTGCGGAGCGGTTGTGGCGCGCGTGCGGGCGCTACGGCGGTCGAGCGCTAACTGCGGCGCCGCGCCGCCCGCGCAATGCACGCAAGGTTGGCCGGAAGGAAGCGCTGAAGCTACAGCTGAAAGTTCGCAAGTAAAAGTTTGCGAGGACTGGCTGATAATAATTTGGGTATTTACCCTATGGATTTCTTATTAAGTTATTTTTAGATCCTTGTTTAATGTAATTGTTGGTTTGGGCATACGATATTATAATTAAAATCGCTACTTTATTATATTTATTTGATTTATGATTATGTTACTAATTATTATATTCAAATTATATATTTTTATTTATCAATGATTTCGGTTGGGACCAAAAATTAATATTATATGATTTATAATCATAAAGGTAAAGAGATAGTACGCTTTTAAGTCACGGATAATATAATAACTAAGCTATTCCACTTTTTTCAGTAAGTATTAAGACGCAAATTATTTGGCATTATCTTAACCGATTAGAGACTGTACGACCACCTGTAGGATAATTAGGTATATATAATAATTACCATTGAGTGTTTATCATAATTAAAAGTACTGGGTAAAGGCAATAATTGAAACAAATTGTTTTTTCTAAACCTTAATCAGTATTATGGAATCGTTAAATGTTCGGGAGGTAATTACGCAAATGTCATTTTAGATTAGAATCAGGAAAGATACATTAAATGCGGTTGCCTATTTAATATTATGATGTGACATTATAGATATGTAGATTACTCTAAGCCGTGGTGCCGGCTACGAATAGCACCAACCCATGTCATCCCGTGGCTGTCGTAAAGGGTGACTATGGAGTTAACTGGAGGATGGGCAGCAGTGTCCTTCGAGGACATTAACAACTTAACTGCGATCGCCAACCCACCTGCCAAGCGTGGCGATTTTGGCAAAACCCGCAATAAGCACACAACATACCCAGAGCGGTCGTTTTAGCGATCTTTGGGCGAGGCTTGTGTCCAGCAGTGGACTTCATTCAGCTGCAATGATGATGATGATGATGATGAGAGATCTTTGTTTAACTTATTTTTATACGATGACGAGACTAGCGTGTTATACTCCTGGTGGTAAGCGCCACGCCTGCTCATAACAATTTATAATGGTAGCCAGGACAAGGTTTGCTAGAGACCGCACGAAACTTTACTTATTTGTCTCTGTCCAGTAATGTCACTAGCTACAGTGCCCTACTACCTGGAGCACACACTACTGCATGGCGGCGAATATCTGGAACTAGGGAGGTACCTTTTTGGAGAATGACGCTCTCACAGAAGGAGACCACTGCATTCCAGTGTTCATGCTCCGCCAACATTGCCATAGTGTCACTGCTGGCACAGAGAGATCTTGCCCGATCCGATCGACCAGGACCCGCCGGCCCACGCAGGTCACGCCACGAGCGTGTGCTGTGCGGTATCCTATACTATACAATGTGGCATTGTGCCGTGGCCTCACGTCCTATCCTGTGTACGCACCGAAACAACAGGGTGAGTCCCAGGTATTTCATGTACCAGCCCACCCCGATTCGCGCGTCACCAACGCGTTTCCATGGACTGAGCGTTTCTCTGCTCCTCGGCAGTTTGTGGAACCATAGCGCCTTGGTTTTTTGAGGCGCTATCCGCAGACCCAGGGCGTGGATTTTGGCGGCGACAATTGCCATCGCTCGCTCCGCAAGCCGGATGGTTCCCTTGAAGGACTCCCCGCTGGCCAACACCAGAGTGTGTGTAACCAAATTTGTTTGCTTTCTGTTTTCCTCTATTAACGGCCGCACAGATGATGGATACAAAATAACTCGTAATTGACTTGTTATCCTAATCGTGGTCCAAAATCACCTTACAATCGATTGGCCACGTTCTCCACGTGTGTCACATCTCGACGATATTAATCGGATGCATTCGATTGCGTAGATCTCGTTTGATTATTATCAAAGTTCGTGCCGATAGCTGATTATGGCGGAGGAATCGTTATCACGTGTGTACATTAACATGTGAAACGATTCTCGAGAATTTGTTTTCCATCGATAAAAATGTTTCAAATTTCCAGAGAAAATACAAAGATAATTTTTTTAACAGATTGAAGAGCTGCCTTATTAGACCCATTAGTCAATAGACTAATGAGGTAGCTAACCAGTAGGTTCTGTGTATGATTCCCAAGTGGAAGAAAGTACTTCCATAATCAGCCCATTACTGTCCCACTGCTGGGCACAGGCCTTCTATCTAATCCGAAACGAGGCGACCCTATTTGTTTTTTGGTACCCAGTGGAAATTCTTCATGAACTTCCTTCGCCCCGGGGAAGGGCGAAGGGGTATGCTGGACTCCTACCGGCTAAAACCACTGGGGCGGTCATCTTCGGCACCTAAGGGAGGCTCCAGATCCTCGTATGATCACACTAGAGCCGCCCACTGGTACCACGCCTATAGGCACATCTCGGAGAGGGTGACTGTAAAGCGGTCACCCCTCCGGGGAAACGAGGTGATCCTACAGGGAACCAAAGTCACTATCTTAGCCCATCTGGGCTGGCCATATTAGCCGTAAAACTGATGGTCGTTCGAGCAAACTTATCCTTGAGTGGAGACCGCGGCTCGGCAAACGTAGTGTAGGAAACCCTTAGGCTCGGTGGAGTGACGATCTTCGCAGCGTGGCTGCCATGAACTAAATGAGAAAAGCCGAGGATCGTGCTCAGTGGCCTTGCATTGGAGATGCCTATGTCCAGCAGGGGCCAGCTATGGTGATGATGATGGTGATGGTGAATATATGTAATAATTTAGCCCGTGACCCCAATCGCTAGGCACTGTGACCCCCGAACGAGACCCGGCTCGGGTAGATGGTGGCGCTCGTGGTCATGCCATGTTCTCAGCACAACGCACAGAGAGGCTTCGGGAGATCGTTGACAATCCCCCCCGAAATGCGGCCTTTTTACAGTCGCCTCCCCAATGCTAGAGGGCGTGACGGCTTTACTATCATCTCCTCGGAGATATGTCTAAAGTTGTGGAACTAACAAAAAACAATTTGTATTTTTTCGTCTGTCTGACTGTTTGTTCCGGCTAATCTATGAAACGGCTGGACCTACTTTGACGGGACTTACACTGGCAGATAGCTGATGTTATAAGGAGTAAGTAAGTAAGGGTACTTTTAGTTTAGAAAAAATGAATTAGGGTGCCGCGAACAAAATTTAAACTCATAAAATCCAATATATTTAATATTAATAACTATATACTTTATATAATACCGATTTATTTGTGAGACCGCGGGGCACAGCTAGTACTAAATAAATTAGAAACTAAATCATCATATGAATAAGAATACATATTTAATATAAAGAGCGAAATCAAATCAAAATTCTATTACACCAATATAAATCAGAGCGATTGTATCGGTTTAGGAGCAGTATTAGTTCCTGCTTCTCTGAAACTACATACATTGACAAAACGTATTCATTGAAATCGTAATAGCTCCTATAAAGTATTTGATAATACCTCGCGACTGTTATTTTCCTTAGCACCGCTAGTGCATACTAAAGCCCTAGTAACAGTGCCCCCTCCACTAGGGTAGGAGGGGGGTGCGGTGAGCGGCCTGACTGCTGTGACGCAACCCTGCGCCCGCGCAATGTACTGCGTTTGGCAAGAAGTGGCGTGAAGTCGGAAGTAGAACTCTTTAAGTATAATTAATAAAATACTTGTCAGAGACTTGTCACATATTGAGGTTATAAATGTCATGGCAACCTCAATATTATATGACAAGTCTCTCAACAATATATCAACAAGCACTACAGTTTTCTGTTGGAGCTTACCCATAGATACAAAGTATTTTATTTCCTACTAGAAAAACTAGAGGTTTGAACGGTATGGAATTTGATGTGCTGCAGTGTCATCTAGCGGCAATTTACAATAAACTGGATAGCATAAAACCCTTCTCCATGAAAAAATACAAGTAGGAGGGTCATACTGGATGTTTTTAGAATTGGCCAGTAAGAAAAGTTGCCGATGATAAATTTATTTAAATTTCGAATAAAGAACTCTTTGGAATGCCGTACATGTATATTGAATTGATATATCAAACAGATAATTTATTTACAAAGACTGAAGCTTGAAAAATACTAGAAATAAGACGAAAACATATAATTTAATCAACGACATACACACTTCTTTATTTTCATTACAAATACTCTTTAAATTAAGATATTGTGGTAAAATTGATTGGTTGTAGGGTTTTTATTGCAAGAGATTGTGACGGTGACAGATAATCGCCGCCATACAGTAAGTTTTTAAACTTTAAACATCACAGTAATGTTTCGGATGGTATTATAGCTAGTGAATTGATTGGGCTTAAGATACTAAATAACTAATTTCTCGAGAACACAAGGGCAGTGAGGTGCCACGCAGGACTAGTCAGCATTACAACTGTATTGACAGGCGTGAAGCTAACCACCAGGCGCATGACTTTGTTGTATGTTTTTTTACTTTGCCCCGCTCTAGTATTTCTCCTGTATCAGGATGGGGGAGGCGTTTACAGAGATAAACTCCACATACAATACACCCAGACCCGTAACAATTACCTGCAGATTATACAAATATTTATCAAATTCATAGATCAAATTGCCATATAGACGCTAGAGAAACCACTTGTTGGCTGGTAGGAAAGAAAGCGATGAAGTTCGAGTGTAAACGTCAACCACGACATTTGTTTTCCCATTCTTTTCCCCTTTAGCTGTTGTGCCTTTTGCACAAGCTTTCATGTTAATTTCTTCAAGTTTCAAATCATTCTCTATCCTTGTGTGAACAGCTTTTTTGTCTTAAAAACAAAGGTTATCAAAGGTCTTTACAAAATTCGCAATAAGTATCTTACAACGGCCATTTCTCAACGTTCGTACGTCTCAGTGAATGGATAAGTAGGCGAGCGACAGCAGAAAGTGGTTACGGTGACGCAACCGCGCCGGTAACCCAGTCACCGTGCCGTACCAGACGATGGTGGCCCACCATCACGTCACCAAGAGTGGGGGGTTTGTACTTTTCATATCAGCGCGTAAACATCCCACTGCTAAGTAATCAATGAATCAATTAGCTTAGCCTAATGTAGTGCTAACTGCTAGAAATGTGCATGTCAATGAAAGCGTCACAATAATCAGTCCTCCACATTCCACATTCAGTCTATCCCACGTTCATAATATCGCTAGTTCATCTCGCTGGGGTACCACACTGCGTTTTCTCATTCCAAAAGATTTTTAGTGCGCTTAAGAACATGTCTCCAAGGGACTTTTGAACGTAGCCGTCGTTTCGTCTTGGATCTTTAATTAAAGTGCACACGTGAATGCCGACAATGATTCATCGCAGAATTCCTTAGTCACCATCGACCACCCCTATGGCAAAAGAAGGGGGTCACATATTCCTAATATTTTGGGAAGGCACCAGTGCAGTCATGCTCAAAGAGCTCTATAGGTGTCCCGTGGCAAACATGAATTAATTAAAGTCCAGTGAATAAGAAAACTCAGGAAGCTCTTGCATAATTAAGTCTCTGAACTGAGACTTGAGGTTACTGTGAAAAATGCAGATCTTTTGATTTCGACGATGAAGTATTCGTAGTCCATTCATGGTGCCGTACTAGATGTTGTTGAAATTGTCGATAGTAGAAGCAGTAAGAAAGTAGATGGTAATAAAAAGATAGTCTAGCTTCTCTCTATTTTTTTTTTTGCTCCAGTGTGATCTTACGAGGACCTGGAGCCCCCCTTCGGTGCCGAAGATGACTGCTCCAGTGGTTTTAGCCGGTAGGAGTCCGGCATACCCCTTCGCCCTTCCCCGGGGCGAAGGAAGTTCCATGTAGAATTTCCACTGGACATCAATAAATAAAAAAGCTTCTCTCTTTTTGTATGATTGTAGTAAGAACTAACTAAAGATTTTTAAGATTAAGGGCAGCAATATCCTTCTCCTTCACTAATTCAAAAGCCATATTTGTAAGGCCTACAGATAGTGGTATAAACTCTCCCCACGACACAGGATAAAACCTAGTTTGGTATTCAGGTCAATAGTACAACTAATGGGGTTTAATCTCGTGACCTCTCGCAGTCACGCCTTTTAAAGATAATCACAATAATAATCTACTGATAGAAATGTATCTTCTAAATAGCATCCGAGATCCAAAGTTAGTTAATCTTAAACTTCTGTGAATGCGTGAGTCAAACGTGGCGCAACATGACCAGAATTTTTGGGAAAAATAAGCACACAGTGTTCTACATATTTAACTGCCTGTTCGCAAAAGTTGACGTGACGGTTGTCATTCCACATTTTGTGTTTGAAGCACATCGCTTAGCTCAATCTTTACGTATAAACTTAAATAAGCATACTTGTGACGGTAGAAAATCTCTAAAACAAGTGAAACAAATTAACGTAGTTCGTACTACACACGTGGTGCAGTAGAATGAAGGCAGTACATCGTGCGTGATCGACCTACTAAAACCTTACCTCCTTACTCAAACGTGAGAGCAAGTAAGACTGTAACTTGATATGTCACTCTTTCTAGAGTTTTCTTCGCCTTCTTTAAAAAAGAATAAAAAATATAAATGTCTGTTCATGTTAAAGTAGCCGTTACCAGATTTCCATCTCTTCGCCAAATAAAGGATGCAGCGTTAGTTCGTCGCCTTTCGCAGATACTATATACGCCTACGTGACCTTTAACACATTCGCGGTACAACTCATCTATGTAAGTCATAGTACCCTAGTGGCTATGGAAGTTTCTGTTGTTTTATTTGAAAACATGTAAGTCTATAATTATTCATTCATAGGAGTCCCTTTATCTTCATCACCATATCAGACAAAATACGTTGAACCAAAGGCCTTCCTCATAGAATCTTATAATTTTTGGCGTCGTTTAGAGGGAAATTGAAAGTCTTCACCACGCTTAGCAAGGGAGTGATGAGGACAGTCCCATGCAGGATGAAAAGAACACCTACTTTAAAGACTATAGTCATATACTAACAAAGACCGAATACTATGGAGTATGGACTACTGTACCACCGATTTAAGGCGAATTTTCAAAAGAATAAAGATCGTCTGCCTGTGCTGTAAATCATTGAATAGAAACATTTTTTCAACAAGTTTTCTTAAATCAAAATCGATAATAAAATTAAGGTATCGTTTTCTTATATGATTTTCATAGATCTAATTAGGTTAAAAAAGGGTTGACAATTCAATTCTCGAAAAAAGGGAAAGAAGATATCAATAAGATCTTTTGAAAATGTTAAGGGTACCTAGTAGCTGTATTCGACTCCTGCAACAATATCAGCTGTACCTTAACTGTTGACTTTACGAGCCTGTCAAGGCCTATATGGATTAGAAACATTTATTTGGCAATTTGAAATTACCACTTTTAGCGTAGAAAGGTAGCCTGTTAGTGATTCATAAAAAGTATAATGTGAAGACGGATCTTGGCTGATTCTTCGATGATTCGTTTTAACCCTGGCCGGATATCATAATTTGTCAGCAAATTGTGTAATTGGAAAGTGGTCGTGCACGATATAGGATTTAATTTCACCATGAGATTTTATTTGTGTTTAATTCAAAACTATGAGGATGTGGTAAGTATATATTTTACCAAAGAGTGATAGTATTGAAAACAATGTATTTTATACTTCGACAATAAAAAAATATAAAACCAAAAAGTGAGAGAAAATAAACGGAGAACAAGTTAGACCACTTTTGTTTTTTTAGAACTGTCATGCTAAACTAAGAATATTCATAATAAATGGCGAAATAAACTTGAGAATAACCAAAATAGACTAGTTTTTAAAAACATGAATGTTAACTAGCTATTCAAGCAAAAAATCAATCAGTTTTAAATTAAGACATCGGAATAGTTTCAGACAATAAGAACTTGAATGTAGGTAACCACGCCGAGTACTAGGGCGTCATGAGTCGAACAGCGTTACGCAACCGGCCCACTCTCACTTTCGCGAGCGCCGGGCTGAGGCCGCGCCGAGCTTTGTGCCGCTTCGCCGGTCTAATATCATCAACAACCTACTGCTGTACGCTGTTCGCCTGGTATTTTGCTCACATCGTAATAATAATAAAAAAAGAACTGTGTTTGGGTTTTTTCGTCTTGACAGAAGACAGTTAGTTGGGTGTCTCCGGTATCATCAGATTTCAGCTCTTTTAATAAGTAATGTATTGTATTCGAAATTCAATTGATGTATTATTTAGATATAATAAGAACATCTATTTGTTTTTTATTTACAACGCAATATTAAAAGAAATACTCAATGTACTCGGCTGAAGTCATTCCATAATCTTATTAGGTAATTTATATCTTGCTTGCATATTTCAGTGTCAATTAATAACTGTCTCTATTAGCTTTACTGAATGTATTTATTAATCATTAATAGTACAAACCATTTGTATTAAGTGCATGTCATTTAGTTTAAATGTTAATTAATCAATATCTATCTATATGTCGACTTTAAATTGATTATCTAAAATCAAAATGTCAGCTATACTAGCTTAAGCTTTGACATGTTTATGTGCTACGTCGTAATCAAATGCTTATACAACGGGAACACCGAGGTATTATAAAAACCCTACAAATACCTTTATTTAAATTAATTACCCAAAAAGGGTATCATCCAAAACGATAACGACGTCCACTGGTGAACAAAGGCCTCCCCCATAAACGACCGGTAACATGCCATGCGTCATCACTTTTGGGAGAATTTGCCAGTACTCACCACGCTTGGCCGGCGAATTCTTGAGCGCAGAATGGCTGTTTTCCCACAGAAGAGCGCTGCTGCCTATCTCTCTGGTTTTGATTCTCTTAGTCACTTTTTTACTATATCCACGAGAGAAGGAGTTATGATAATACTTCTTCCGGAGACCATACGCCTAAAGAAAAAGGAAAAAGTAATAAAAAGGATAATGGACGGCGAAATATCAAAACGGAATCAGAAAAGCTGCCTAGACATAAAAATACCACACGAACAATGACGAAGAACTGATTATCACTTTTGCTAAGCAAACATATGACATAGTTGTAGAAACAAACTGCTGTAGTTCTTTCTCCAAAATTGCCCATACAGACTTTGCTCTAGACTATTCTGATGGACTTCTGCAACATAATGTTTGACTTAGAGAACTTCGAATCCGTGTTAAGAATATAGCACCACTCCATCTCCTCCCGTAGATATAGTAAAAGGCGACTAAGGGACTCTAAATCAGAGGGATGAGCAGCAGCGTCCTTTCTATGGAACAGTAGCCATTCTGCGCTCACCAACCCGCCTGCCAAGCGTGGTGAGTACTGGCAAATTCCCCCCAATATGATGACACAGTTGTGGAAATCTATGTGGGAGGCTTTTGTTCAGTAGTGGACGTTGTATGGCCGATACTATATACACATAGAGAACTTAGATTTTGTTTCGACAGTTCTTCTCAGATAAAAATACGTGTGATATAAAAAGTAACTTAAAGAATTATTTACAGGAATAAAAATCATTCATCAGTAATTTTATCGTTTCAAGATTTTTGATGCTGTGGTCACAATCCTCCATAGTGAGAGACTGGATTAGGAAAAGGATAAAAACTTACATTAAACACTTCTTCTTTTTCTTCTAATACCTTCTCAAAAGAACATCCCATTAAATGCATGAAAAGAGCTTGCACGTGTATCGATAACTCATATCATCATACGTCTGTAATATCCTGGGCAGTGAACCCCACAATCGACCTAAAGAATCGTTTAACTTTTCGTCACGTTTGTGCATTACCATTTGACAGTAGAAGACAAACATCCGGAAAACGGTCACTACTGAAAATGGGCTTATTTAACCGCTACAATAGGAAACATTGCTTTAAAATGTGATACACCTGCAAAAAGGCTTGGTAATCCCTGCATATTGGTGGTTGCTATAGCCTATTGCATTTAACATTGTTTTTGGTATAAGTAAAGTAAGTAATATATTTTATGTCTCACCACAATATTAAAAAAGTTGCAACACAATACAATATTACCCAGTTACAGTATTATTCAAATTTATTGTGGAAGACTGGTGCCTAAGCTGAAGCCTGTCCTGTGTTCCAGGTCACCAGGCCTTCAATAAGTCCAGAAGTCCAATTTTGCTCTGTATAAACCGTGCCATTTATTGTTTTTCCATTTTCTTCTTCTTCGGGTATGTGACTTTATCAAGTTGTTTCCTATTGTTAAAGTTCTCTTGATGAATACTCTCCAATACGTTGATATAACTTTATCAGGCCCCGATACTGGGTGATTAGTGATAAGTGTATATGATGTGGCTGTACTTTAATAAATGAAAAGCGTAATTCTTGTCAAAATCTCATTTCCAATCTTCTCTTTAACTATCAAATCTCTTCTTCTTCTTCTTCTCTTAGATTATGGCTTCTGTAGAGTATCTTCCACAATTTCGCCAATGTCAAGTAAAAGGCTACGTCGTACGGTATTTAGATAGATAAATATTTACATATTCATAAAACATTTCTCAAAAATGAAAATAATTTAAAAAATGTTTCGGCAACGTCATACGGTTCAATTGTTTTTTTTTTGTTAACAAATCTCAACAGATGCAGCTGTCGCAACACAGCAGCTAATTTGTGGATACTTGGTTCCCTCGATAAGGACGTGACACTTCCAAATCTTTCTTTCCTTTTTCGCTCTGACTGCATTCATGACACCCACAGCTTTAATTATTTCACTTTGGCCGCATTCACGGTACACACGGCTTTATTTATCTTCTTTCTTATTGTGTGGTGTCCGGATTAAGAATATAGTGTCACTTTAACACCTTCCATGGATGTAATAAAAGGCGACTAAGGAGCTCTAAACCAGAGGGATGGGCAGCACGGCTTTTTTGTGAAACAGCAGAAATTCTGCGCCTAGTAACCCGCGTAATCGTGGCGAGAACTGGCGAATTCCCTTCAAAATTACGACACAATTATGGAAATCTATGGGGGAGGCTCAGCAGTAGACGAGTTTTGACTGATATCATGGCTGTATTCTTAATACTATGGGTGAGGCATTCTTTGCCGAATATCACACGGTAATATCAAAATCAATACAACTTTATCACAAACATCTTAACCCGCAACTAAAGTCATAATTCAACAATACAAACGATATAGGTGTATTCAAATTTTATGATACTCTACCAATACGATTCGCTTCGAGCGAAAGTGTGTCATACCCACGCGCAATTGTAGTAGGGATGTGGTATTTCCCACTACCTTAAGACACACATAAAATGTATTAAATAATGGTCCGTGTCGCCTCATTTTTGTCCTAGCTGGAGACCCTAGCTTCCCCAATTTTGTCCAGTTAAACAACGTGAGCTGCTACGATACCAAAATAGAAAAACACTTTTCATATATATTTACATCATAATAAAACACTTTTAAACGGATTAAATCGCGTCTATTATTGATTTATATAAACGTCAGGAAAAACAAAAATCACCAATATACGCGATTTAATCCGTTTAAAAGTGTTTTATTATAATGTGTAATAATCGTGAAAACCTAAGCCTTACTAAGCATTACTAAGATAGAAAAAGACAGTTTTTCAATTTATACTTATTTTGGCGCGTTATATTATACTACAATATTTTACTGGTAAATAAATTTATTTTAAAATATACTTGACTAATTTATATGACAATAAATTAATATTATTTTAAATCAAGCCTTTATTAATTGTATTAATGTATTTTTTGATCATTTTATCGTTTTTCCTACTTAGCTAAATCATTGCCATACGGATTAAATGTTTTATAAATTTCTAACCTGCGTACGATAAGTACCTACCTATAACCCGTTAAACCTTTAAAGCAAGAATGAATAGGCATCTCTTTTGGGTACGCTCATTCCATTGTAGAGCTCATTAATCGCTGCTCATCAGGCGAGAGCACAGTCAAGAGGCACCAAACTTAATAAAATCGAATTAAAAAAAAGTATACACACTTTTTTTTTGTGAATGAGCGTACCCAAAAGAGATGTCTATTCATTCTTGCTTTAAAGTAACGGGTTATAGGTAGGAGGGAAAGTAGAGACCAGCAGGAACGTCCAAACTTTGGCTGTGCGCATAATGAAGTTGAGGAGAAGTGCTTAGTACGATATATCGGGATATCAACAGTTTTATTTAATTTATCGATTCATGATCATCATCATCATATCAGGACGTCCATTGCTGAACAAAGGTCTCCCCCGTAGATTTCCACAATACGGTTGCATGCCGCCCTCATCCAACGACTCCCAGCGACCAGAAGTCCTTCTCACCAGCTCGTCTGTCCACCTCGTTGGAGGTCGTCCCACGCTGCGTTTTCGGTGCGTGGTCTCCACTCGAGAACCTTTTTGTCGCAACGACCATCAGCTCTACGAGCTATGTGCCCCGCCCATTACAGCTTCAGTTTACTAATCCTTTCAGCTATGTCGGTGTTAGTTCTTCTACGGATCTCCTTATTTCTGATTCGATTTCGTAGAGAAATACCAAGCATAACTCTCTCCATAGCTCGCTGAATGACCTTGAGCTTTCTTTTGAGGCCCACAGTAAGTGACCACGTCTCTGTTCCATATATCATCATATAAGGAACATATATAACTATATTTACGATCACTGGTAATGTTATTATTTATTTCCTTTATTTTCACATACATAAACACATACATTTAAAAATACAAAAAATTATGACCAACCGGCAACGAGCGCAGGGTCCAAGCCACCGGTGGTGAGGGCTCCAGAGAGAGCAACCTCCTCACTATGCGTGCCGTGTCGAGAATTACAGCCTTCTGAAGCAGGCCCATGATCCAGCCGACTAACGAGAGCCTCTTCAGATGCTGATCGAACCTCTTGGCAATAAAGCCATCGGCTGTTACAACTATAGGCACAATGATTGCAGAGTCATCTTACATGTCGACAATCTCGTGTGCCAAGTCAAGATACTTAATTTGTTTATCTTTCTCGGCTTTCACGAGATTCTCGTCATGCGGAATTGTAACGATGATTATCGTGCGGCGCTTTAATCGATCTATTTATTATTATGTTTATCGATTATTACTAAATAATTCTAAATGGTAATGGGTGATGGGGTTTTCAATGGCGCAGTGACTAAGTGATTTGCTTTCCGCGCGTCGACTCACGGATTTGATTCCCGCAATAAACAGAATGTGTGACCTTCAGGTAGCTGTTCCGGGTTTCGGGGAATTAGTGTGTGTAAATGGTACCCACGACACAGAAGACATGATAGTGCGGGAAGGTTTTTTTTATCTAGACACATTTTTTGTTATATTTTCAAAGCGACTGGTTGCTACATCACGGGATCATAGAGCTAGCCTGTGCTTGGGTCAAAGTAAGTATTAGGATGGTCATGCAAAGTAGCAATTCTACCTATCTTTTGGAACCCATTACAGGATGAGAGCTGTGCGAGGGAGTACATCGGTATAATTATAATTGACGTCACGGTTGGTGCAGTGGCTGACACAGTCGACTGCGCTCCAAGTCACGGGTTCGATTCCCGCACGGAACAAATATTTTTATGATCTGCAGGTAGTGGTTCCGGGTCTGGAACGAGGACCTAGAGCCTCCCTTCGGTGCCGAAGATGACCAGTCCAGTGGTTTTAGTCGGTAGGAGTCTGGCATACCCTTTAGCCCTTCCCCGGGTTGAACGAAGTTCCATGTAGAATTTCCACTGGACATCAAAATAAAATAGTTTAACGCCATTTTGCAGCAGTCCATCGAAAATGTAATGAATTCATGTGTCATTTCATAGTAT
The DNA here is from genome assembly GCA_947459985.1 of Diloba caeruleocephala. Lineage (NCBI taxonomy): Eukaryota > Metazoa > Arthropoda > Insecta > Lepidoptera > Noctuidae > Diloba > Diloba caeruleocephala. Next base: position 2,408,172 of record OX381627.1, on the reverse strand, counting down.
TAGTAATGATAATCCGTGTAGTATATAGATAAAAAGCTCAAATCAGTCAAATCGGCATACCCCTTTGCCCTTCCCCGGAGCGAAGGAAGTCCATGTAGAATTTCCACTGGAAACCAATAAACCAAAGACTGAGAAGATTGGCCGCGAGTGCCTCGTCGCCTATGAGTTTTTGCACCGAATCGAGTGCAGCAAGCTGGTACTTTGCTAAGCCACTCCAAATATGGCGGCGATACAAGATTGGACCTGTGCTGTTCAGGTGTCATCATCTCGGCCGAATGAAGTCCACTACTGGACACAGGCCTCCCCCAAAAAGCACCACAACGACCGATATGGGTGTGTTGTGGGCTCATTGGGGGGTTTTGCCATAGTCGCCATGCTTGGCAGGCGGGTTGGCGATCGCAGTTGAGTTGTTAATGTACTCGAAGGAAGCTGCTGCCCATCCGCCGGCTAATCCCTTAGTCGACTTTTACGACACCCACGGGAGGAGATGGGGTGGTGGTATTGTGAGCCGGCACCACACCCGTTTAGTTTTATTTTATTAAAGTGAACCTTCTTTAGCACCGTTGTGATTTTATATATATTTTTTTTTTCTTTTTTTTAAAAAAAAAACGTTGCCCCACACTAGGATTTCTCCTGTGTCGTGGGTGCGTTTACAGACACAAATTCCACACACAATACACCCAGACCCGGAACAACTACCTGCAGATCGTACAAATATTTGTTCCGTGCGGGAATCGAACCCACGACCCGGTGCGCAGCAGCCGACTGTATCAGCCACTGTACCAACCGTGCCGTGCTAAATAATCTTTAAAATCTTTAATAAAGTGAAGCGATACTTCGCACCTGAACGTGGATGCCGTGCCTGAGAAGGGATATTGTAGAAATTGAAAAAAATACTTAAGGGGAAACAGGTACGAAGATGTTAACGAGGTGATGGATGCCGCGGGGAGCTTTTAGCTCGTATATATTTTTAATATACTCGTAATACAGTTAAGCTGAATAGTTTGTTTGTTTATTTGAACGCGCTTATCTCTGGAACAACCAGTTCGATCTGATAAAATCTTTTTTATTTGATAGCCGAATTCTTGAGGAAGGTTTTTAACATCACGCTACGACCCTTAGGAGCAGAACAAAGGTAAATAGAGTCAGAAAGAACGCTAAGTGAAAACAAAGTACTAGCACGGGCGGGCGATGCGACGCGATGGGTCACCGACGAGAACCGAGCATTACCGAGAAGAGCTGAACTGTGCATGCCTATGTCAACTGTCTATGCCAAAGTACTCTAAATTATTTATAAATAATCCTATTTATTTTAAATTGATCGGCGGGTGAAACCGCGGGGCAAAGCTAGTTTTAATATAAACTCTGGCTTCTGAATACTCTTTCTGCTTAGTATTACATTGATTCTTTCGCTTTAATACTATATTTATATATGTTATACGCCCAAAATCTGTAGTAGAAAGTGAAAAATTCTCATGCAAATGGCATTTGAATCACCTATTAGGACAGGCGCAGACATGTCCGAATGGAAAGTATTTCTTGCATAAGTTTATGAAATATATATATGCCGTTGATAGGTTAAATCTGTACAAGGAAATGTCTTCAACTATTTGCATTTTATACCTGACGTACCCTAGCCTATTTTTCTTAATAATCTTTTGTGAACTAATAACGCCTATTGTTTCCGCAACTTTAGGCAATTTTTCTTTTTTTATTGGTCTCCAGTGGAAATTCTACATGAACTTCCTCCGCTCCGGGGAAAGCATAGGAGTATGGCGGATTCCTACCGGCTAAAACCACTGGAGCAGTCATCTTCGGCACCGAAGGGGAGTTCCAGGTCCTCGTAAGATCACACTAGAACCTCAGCTATTGATGCCACGTCTTTAGGCACATCTCGGAGGAGATGATTGTAAAGCGGTCACCCTCTCTAGCGGAAGAAAGGCGACGGTAAAAAAAATCGCCACCCAGCACTTCTCGCTACCCTACATGAACGTCTAGGCCGTCACGCCACCTACGTCCCGGTGACCCTATTCATTGTCCGGTGTCCATTCTCTAAAGGGTCTCTGCGTGTTGGACCTATGTCCCCGTGTAAGCTAATCAAGGGATATACCTTACAGGGGATATAAGCCCGTGAAAATAGAAACATGTAAATAATAATATGTACCTATTCATTTAAAATAAAGGAAAAAAACACATTAAAAAACATTTCTTATGTATACCGTACAATTGTAACCAAAATTTATTTCGCTGCACGCAGTAATCACAGTGTCTTGATGTTTTTAGTGTAGTATGAAGTTTGGGACTCTATTGTTTTAACAACAGGATTCCAAACTGGTGGTAACTGCCAACTATTTTCTCTATTAAATTGCCGGTAAGTCTTTATAATGTTATTATAAAGACTAACGGACTCACAATGAGTGCATGTTTAGTCTTGATAATGAAATGCTAGCTGTAGAGACAAATCACGTGATGAAATCGATTCATTTAATAAAGAAATACACTACGTATAATAAAAAAACATCACGTATCAGATCTTGGCCCTCAGTTTTCCGATAACTTATCATCACCACCATCATCATCATTTCTGCCGAAAAACGTCTACGTCAAAGCTTTCTCCAAAAATCGCCACAACGACCGGTCTCGGTTTATGTAGTGTATTGGCAATCGCAGTTGAGTTGTACTCACAGTCTGATTCCCATCTCCTCCTCATCCTCCGAGATGTGCCTACAGGCGTAAGGTAATGGGCGGCTCTGTGGTTCGTTCTCGAGATCCCGGGATCTTCTTTTCCAAAAGATACCACAACCTACCAATTCCCTACCCGATAGTAAGTAGTAACCACAGCGATGGAAATCAGCAGCTATTTTAAACTCGTTGGAAATACGTCCGTACGTAATATGTACTTCCTCCTCTCCAGGTAAGGCTGGAGGGGCATGCCGGACTCCTGCCGTCTAAAACCACCGTAGCAGTCATCTTCAGCACCGAAGGGGTTTTAGATACAGGTTGAACTGTAAAGCAGTCTACCCCTGTATCGGTGGGGAGGTGACTGTAAAAAGGCCGCTCCCGAGGCACAACTCTTTTCAGAAGCTGTCATCCAGTAAATTCCATCTGTCGTACAAATATGACGTGTATCTGTTAGAACCTCATCGTCATCATCATTTCAGGCGTAAAAACGTCCACTGCTGGACAGAAGTCTCCCCAAAAGAATGCCACAACGACCTGTGTGGGTTTGTGTTGTGTGCTCATTGGGGGATATTGCCATAATCGCCACGCTTGGCAGACGGGTTGGCGATCGCAGTTGAGTTATAAATATACTCAAAGGACGCTCTTGCCTATCCTCCGGCTAATCCCTTAGTCGACTTTTGGCAGGAGATGGGGTGGTGGTATTCTGAGCCGGCACCACACGGCAAACATCATTATTGAATAAATAAATCTATTATATTTAGCCCACGGTCCCTCTGTGCCTTGTCCTTCGGGGAATAAGCGCGTTGTGAATTCAAATATCACGTGACATCATTTATACTTGTATTATGATGCCAGTCATCATATTCAGCCTACCAAATTAACTTGGTACACCCACTGTACTGCCTACACGCTTTATAGAGCAAGCTTCATTCATTACTACTTAATGACATTAGATTTATTCAAAACCATTTGATTGTTTGAGTGAACTGTCTTTCTCTTTTCGTAGAATCGGATAGAAGTTCTACTGAAGTGAAAACTTCTTTTAGCGCGGTACGCATATTTTTAGATGAGATAAAATCTCTGCACTCGCGACACTGTTACGAGACGCTTGAAGTGAAGACTTATTTTAGTGCGGTATGCATATTTTTAGATGAGATAAAATCTCCTAGTGCGCCAAAATAAGTTTTCACTTCTGTCGGCATTCCCGGAGTTCAATTTTTTTTTATTGGTCACCCGTCAGAAGTACATCTTGGTCTTCCTCCGTCCCGGGGTAGGGCGGAGTATGCTGTCGGGTATGCTGGATACCAGCAACAACCACCGGAGCGATAATTTTCGGCACTTTACAGGAACTCGCCTACAATCACACTAGAGGTGTGGCACCGCCCTTAAGCACATCTCGGAGGGGAGGACAGATTAAGGCGGTCACCGCCTGTAGCGGAGGGGAAATGACTGTAAAAAGACAACCCCCAGCAGGTCTCAAGGGGATTATAAAGCTATCTCCCGAAGCCTCCTAGTGCACTGTCTACTATTGTACTTTAAAATGACGTGGGTAACTCGATAAAGTGTTGTCGTGATGAAAAATGATAATATCGGTCATAGATAATATAAATTATGCTCATCTCATACAAAGTCCATAAAGCACAATCATTCTAAAAAGGGTTACCTGTTTATTACTGTTTTATTTTTACATTATTCTTTTGTTTGTGGAGTAGTAACATTTTGCTTTTATTTAGTTCTAAGTATATCTCGTCTGTATTGATTGTTTTATGATGGGTGTAGTGTGTTGTCTGGTGCGTAGAAATAAATGTTTCTTTCTTTCTTTCTTTTCTTTTCACTGTGCTGTGCACACAGCGACATACGACCCAGAACGCGTCGCTGTCTTCAGCGGTCGCTCGGTATGAGCACGCAGATTTCCCAATCTTTCTCTACGACTTTCATACAAATGCCACATACAGTCCTTACTGGCAATAATCTCATCATTGTATAAGATCAAAGGTATTCATTACTAAACAAAGGCCTCTCCCATAAACGGTTAAATGGTCGTTATTTGGGGGGAATTTGCCAGTACTCACTATGCTTGGCCCGGGGGTTGGTGAGCGCAGATTAGCTGATTGCCTGATTTAAAGTCCCTTACTGGCAATCAGAATCCCGAAAAACACAAAAGAGAATACTGCTCGTGCTTTTGGTAAAAACCAGGTGGTCTTTTACGACATCCACGGATGTAGATTGGTCAATTCGGCGGAAAACTCAGCATACTATCACCATATCAGCCAAATAAGGTGCAATAATCGACGAGGTTTAGTAATGCTTAGCTCGGTCTGTAGATGAATGTTTAACCGTATAGTGGTATTTGAACTGAGCGATTCCGTGCTTTGTAGTGCACGTAGTCTTAGACCCTTTTTAGAAAAGGACCACCATGTCACTGCGAAATACGGCTACCCCTTATATTTCCGCAATTGTTTCGTCATTTTGGGGGGAATTTGCCAGTACTCACCACGCATCACAGGTGGGTCGGTGAGCGCAGAATTGGTACTGCAGCATGCCTCTAGTTAGAGCCCCTTAGTTGCCTTTTACGACAACCAGGGGAGGAGATGAAGCGGTGCTATACTCTTAATCCAGAAACTACACGGAACGCCGGGCATAGGCGCCGTTCATTTAATGTATAATATGTTTGCGACATGCTCCCTGGCCCACTTAAATCACTACAGTGTGATGACGTATTAACCTCACAATATTGTTTACAGAGAGGTCGAGTTTACGCCACTTTTGGTTCAACTGCCCCGAACTTGGCTCGAATGAAACTCAAGTGTAGCGAACGGTGCCATTTAAATAATTTGACTACAGCATCTTACGACAATGCCTCAAGACGAAAGTACCAGTGATGACGTATGGAACAGAGATTTGGTCACTCATTATGGGCCTCAAAAGAAAGCTTGAGTTATGCTTGGTATTAAATTACAAGATCGAATCAGAAATGACGAAGATCCAGAAGATACTTCGAGAAACTACGGTAGCCGACATAGCTGAAAGGATTAGTGAAGTGGTAATGGGCGAGGCACATTGCTTGTAGAACTGATGGCCGTTGGGACAAAAAGTTTCTCGAGTGGAGACCGCGCACCGGAAAACGCAGCGTGGGACGACCTCCAACGAGGTGGACAGACGACCTGGTGATGGTCGCTGGGAGTCGATGGATGAGCGTGACATGTGACCGCTCGTTGTAGAAATCTATGGAGGAGGCCTTTGTTCAGCAGTGGACGTCGTTTGGCCGAAATTATGATCGCAAGGTATCAAAATTGCAATCACATTTGTATTTTGACATTGGAAAATATTTTTAATGGTATGTTTCACACCGTGTGGTTCCCGGAGACCATAGACCACCCCTCTCCACCGATGGATGTCCAAAAAGGTGACAAAGAGTTGATGTCAAGAGGATGGGTTGCAGTTCGCGCTAATAACAAAATACTGTTATCACCAGTCCACCTGCCAAGCTTGGTGATTGTGGTGATGTCCGCTATGTAAGCTGGGATGCCCATTTTCAGCAGTGGACGTTCATGGGCTGATATGCGTGTGTGTATGTTTAAAGTTGTCGTGGAGTGCCTCCCTCCGTGTTTCCTTCCCGGTTAGCTCAACTAGGAGGCTTTCTCCACGGCAGCAAGTAACGGAGTTCAGTCATTATGATTCAGTTAAACGTAGCATATATATTGTCATATAGGTATATTGTTATTCACAACTTCATGAACACTTATGTAGATAATTATATTTTTCAAATATAGCTTTCACAATATGAGTATCACAATTTACGCTATTTAAAAATAAGTAATTGTAATATTGCAGGCAGACTATTTGTCAGAGCGATAGCTGTGTGTCAAACCACTAGCGTTCAGAATCCAATGTGTAATGGTGTCTGGATTACGAATACAGCCCCACTCCATCTCCTCCTGTGGATGTCGTAAAGGCGACTAAGGGACTCCAAACCAAAGAGATGGGCAGCAGCGTTCCTTCTGTGACACAGTAGCCATACTGCGCTCGCCCGCCTGCCAAGCGTGGTGATCACTGGCAAATTCCTTCCAATGGCGACATAAATAAGCAACCGGCCTCCAGTGTACCCGGACTTTGTGGATTTTTTGGGGAAGGACTTTGTTCAACAGTGGACATCCTTTGACTAGTATGACGATGATGATTAGAAGGGACATAAACCCTCATAAATTCATGTTATCCTAGTTTAGTGTGGTATTCCATTCATCTCTTTGTCCAATGTTCATTTGATTAAAGAAATTGGATGATCTCATCATATCGGCCATTTAGACTTCCACTGCTGAAGGCCTCCCCCATAGATTTCCATAACTGTGTCATCATTTTGGGGGGTATTTGCTAATACAGGCGGGTTGGTGAGGCCAGTATGGTTACCGTTTCAGAGAGGGACGCTGCTGCCCATCCCTCTGGTTTAGAGTCCCTTAGTCGCCTGTTACGACATCCACGGGAGGAGATAGAGTGATGCTATATTCTTAATCCGAACACCACACGGACTAACACTATTATTTCGTGTGTGTCGTTTAAAGTTTACAGACATAGATCTCACATACACAAACACACAGACTCGACACAACTATCAGTAGATCATACAAAAAAAGTTGTCACTCAAAAAATAAATTAAATAAATAAATATTAGTTCCGTGCGGGGATCGTACCCGCAACACGTAGCGTTAAAAGACAATCGCAATATATTTTAACAAATGTGAAAGCAACCAATGTTCTTATAATAGAGGGACATGCCGAGATTATAAAAAACTAAATATTGCGTTTAGAATTGAATATGGCACTTGACATAAATAACATCTTGGATAAAGATATTAGACGGCACGCTTAACAATCCCAATATTCTATAACTACAAGTAAGTTTTCTAATGGCTGTAATTTCAACGGAACGCGATGCAATAACTAAAAACGTCTTCACGAAAAACAAATTAAAGCTAAATCGAACTAAGTCATTAGAGTTCAATCACGTAGACAGTGGCATTAACATACAATATATATATATATGTAACAGATAATTAGTTGGTCAACACTGAACACACTGACCCGCCGTCTCCATTGTTAACGACCTTGGTACTATTCAGATGCTATAAATGTGTTAAGTCGCAGTATACAAAGGGTCTGGAGTAACTTTCATCGCTGCTGGTTTCTGTTTGCCTGGTAGGCGTCAAATTTTATTCAGTCTAACTCAAATTTTATTTGTAAGCCCAGGGCTGGACGATGCGATGTCAGAATGAAAGTAATGCTCAATTGCCCAGTCACTAATTTAGGCAAGCATTGGTGACATAGCTGGATTCCTTGCACCAGTAACGCTGCTGTCTTACTGGCATAATAGCCTGATATCAAATGCCTTTGGTACCTTCTCAATTGGGCAACGAAAGGTGGGAGTGCTGTCATCAAAATCCAAGGTCTATCTATGTATGACTCTCCGTTTATTACTAAGCATAACATAGAATACAGTTGCAATGATTACAGCTTGTTGGGACAACAAATAGTAACTCGTCACTTTTCTCTCCACAGACAAACTCTGAAAATATGAAAAAGCAAAAGGCTTTGCTCTTAGACAAGCCTAATTCATGCTCTTAGAGCAGATTTATATATTTTATAAAATTACAATTTAATGAACGCTGCCGAAAACCACATAGTTCTGCTGAGCCTTTACCAGAGTTAGTTTCTTTACCTGCTTAGAGAGTACTATGTAGACTCATGTGTCCCTAGTATCATCTCAAACATAAATACATTACCGAAACAAATCATAACAACAACAAAGTCTTTATATAAAACCCGGTATAAACACGCGGAGACCGGCTAGGAAAATCGCTGCGAGCGAACGATACAATATTATCAAACACACACATGAACAGCAAAGGGTATGTGACCTAAAAAATGTAACTCAAAGATGCAAACAATCTTTTTAAGTTTTATACCAGAGACGGACTTGGGTTTATCAAGAAGGATGGAACGACAGGTGTATGAAAATATTAATAGGTTATTAATTATTTTTTGTTAATTTAGCTGATATCTGAAATCTGTGTGGTGTCCGGATTAAGAATATAGAACCACTCCATCTCCTCCCGTGGATGTCGTAAAAGGAGACTAAGGGAATCTAAACCAGAGGGATGGGCAGCAGCGTCCCTTCTGTGAAACGGTAGCCATACTGCGCTCACCAACCCGCCTGCGATGCGTGGTGAGTATTGGCAAATACCCCCCAAAATGATGACACAGTTGTGAAAATCTGTGGGGGAGGCCTTTGTTCAGCAGTGGACGTATAAATGGCCGATATGATGACTGTAGCTGATATAGCTGACAGGATTAGTGTGAGCTGTAGTGGCACAATCAGTAGGCCACGTTCTACGTAGAGCTCATGACCGTTGGGGCAGGAAGGTTCTCGAGTGCGCGCCGTAAAACGCAGCATGGGACGACCTCCTACGAGATCGCTGAGAGTCGTTGGATGCCAGGTGTATGTAACTGGTCTATGTGCAAATCTGTGGGGGAGGCTTTTGTTCAGCAGTGCACACCCTTCGGCTGAAATGATGATCATGATGAATGTAAGGTTAAACGTAGGTTTAACTATATTTCAGGTAAAAGAGATATAATTAAAACGTGTTCTGATTCCTTTGTTCTGTGCCATTTACAAGACTTGCTTGATGAACTCTGGTCTGAATAATGCAGTCCGACCAATAATTATAATACTTACACTCAAAAAAATAAAGCCTCTTACGGCCGAATCTTGATATGTCATTTAATATTTAAATCCAGCTTACCTGTTTTAGACGCGCGGTTTCGGTAGGAAGGTTTCAGTATTCGGCCGCCAGACTACTAATTCCTATATCTACAAGAACAAAGGTACTTATGTATTTGTTTATTTCAACTTCTATGAACATTGATGGTACACGGACTTAGTGAATGAAAAAATAACTATTTAATATCTTATAATCTTACAAGACAGTGTTATATCCCGTTTCAGAATATACCGAGATTTTGTTCTTTTAAAAAAGAAAACTATCTATTTTCCCCTGCGTCGTGGGTAAAGTTTATAGACATATGTTCCACATGCACAAATACGTAGATCTATCTACCAGACTATCAGAAGATCATAAATATATTTGTTCCGTGCGGGGATCAAACCTGCCACACGTAACGTAGAAATCTAATCGCTTCAAATTTCAAATTTATAAATCAGTTCAGTTTTACATAGATTTTGTTTGTCTAAAATATAAATTCATTCGCGACCTAACTATTAATCAAATCTCATTTTGAGATGATAGAAGTAATAGGTATACTGCCGTGCTCCAGTGTGATTGTTTGCGAGTTTCTGGAGCCTTCAGTGCCGAAGCCGACCGTTCGGAAATTCATGAAGAATTTTCAATGTATCCAATAAAATAAATAAAAATGAGTGCCCGTTCATCCTTTCCCGGGACGGAGAAACAACATGATGTATTTGTAACGGGTGAAACAAAAAAAATGTACACTGCGGTATCTGACAAAGTAAGAGATAATATTAAGATCAATTTCTTCAACTAATAAATAATCCACCGGTAAACCTACAGCTTTCATAAAGCATATGCATAAATTCAAAGGACATTCAACCAGGAAAAGCAAAACTTAAAAGAGATGTATTAAAATACGCATAAGTCAATGAATATCGATAAAAATCTTTAAAGCCGGCCCTGCGTCTTTCTATTAGTATCTGCTCGACCTATTTAAGGGATTGCAACAGAGGGCTACGCACACAGACGTACTCACGTGTGTGGTCTCATAACAACGTCGGATTGTCTATGTGTGCGTCGATAGTGCGAAGACGCAGAAGCGATGTGTATTCTTTTATAATAATTTTAACATTATTTAATTCTGTGATTAGATTTGGTGAGATTTTTAACTGATTTTGTATTAACTTTTTTGGCAGAATTCGTTTAGTAAATGTAGTCTCCGGACTTCTGATTTTCCTTTGGTTTTATTATTATATTTTTTTTAAACAAAGGCTGTTTAATGTTTTAGTCATTATGGGTCTTTATGACGGGTATTCTCGTTTAAGTTATCATCTATTTAGGTGTGCTGTCCAGTTCCTTCATTCCTGATGATGCCAATTTCTGGTTTTATACGACCTTGGCAACAAGAAACGCAGATTATCACTACAATGATACGATCAGTGTAGCTGATGTGCAACCTTCGTAATGAGATGAAGTTGCCTCTTGCTTTACCAATGAACATTATAGTTATAAACTACGCTTAAGCTTCTCAAAATAGAGATGAGCTACACGATGACTAATCCACATCTGAGGACTATGGGGACATGCTGACATAAACGGCTATGGGTTTTTCTTGAAATGACAATTCCAGACGTTACCTACATATTTATATTTCACACATAGTATTGTTACATTTTTTGTAGTTACTTGCATTTTTTTTAGAACACACTTTACCCCACTCTATTATTTCTCCTGTGTCGTGGGCATTTACAGACACAAATGTCACATACAATACACCCGGAACAACTACACGAATATCATACAAATATTTGTTCCGTGCGGGAATCGAACCCGCGACCCGGAGCGCAGCAGCTGACCGTATCAGCCTCTGCACTAACCGTGCCAGTAGATTAAACATGTCTGACCGAAAAAAACTCAAACTGATTCTGTTTTTAAAACAGAGTTGAGTTTGTTTCAGCACTTCTTCCAGTCTTCAAACACACATCAGCCTGTAAACGTCCACTGCTGAACATATGCGTCCCTATAACCACTACAATGAGCAGTCATAGAGGATATCGCCATAATCACCACATTTGGCAGGTGGATTTGTGTTCGCATCATATCAGCGAAAATAAGTCCATTCAACAAAGGCCTGCCCCATAGATTTCCACAATTGTGTCGTCACTTTGGGAGGAATTTGCCGGTGCTCCCACGCTTTGCAGGTGAAATGGGGAGCGCAGTATGACTACCCTTCCGCAGGAGGGACTTTTCTGCCCTACCCTCGGGCTTAGAATGCCTTCGTCGCCTTTTACGACATCACGGGAGGAGATGTGTTGAGATGTGTGTGGTGCTATATTCTTAATCCGGACACTGCATGTACGGACGGACGGACACTGCTGAACAAAGACCTTCCCCATAGATTTCTACAACGAGCGGGTACATGCCACCCGCTTCCAACGATTGCCAGCGACTTTCACCAGACCTTCGCTACGATTTGCAGAGCACGATCTCCACTCCAGAACCTTTCTATACATCAACACTACGAGCAATGTGCCCTGCCCATTGCCACTTCAGCTTACTAATCCTTTCAGCTATGTCGACAACTTTAGTTCTTCTACGGATCTCCTCATTTCTGATTCGTTCTCGTAGAGAAATACCAAGCATAGCTCTCTCCATAGCTCGCTGAGTGACCTTGAGCTTTCTTATGAGGCCCAATATAGTGAGTGACCACGTCTCTTTCCTATACTATATGTCATCTCTGGTAACACTGGTGACACACTGGTTAAAGGCTCATCTTGAGATATATATTCACAAAGAAATATTTAAAACAACATTATATACATATATATTATACACACGATGATTAAATTAAATAACATATATCAGAAATACAAGAAAGAAAACTACAAGAAAGTGACACCTGCACTTAGGCTTCTAAATACTCCTCATCCTTGTCAGCTGATAATGTTTCAAAGTGCAGCATTGAATTGATTTTGAATTCTTTGGCCAAAGAAAAGGCCGACCTTCTGATACTTTTTTTTTTTTTAATAAACGTTGCCCCACATTATGATTTCTCCTGTGTCGTGGGTGCGCTTACAGACATGAATTCCACACACAATACACCCAGACCCGGAACAACTACCTGCAGATCATACAAATATTTGTTCCGTGCGGGAATCGAACCCACGACCCGGAGCGCAGCAGCCGACTGCATCAGCCACTGCACCAACCGTGCCGTCCAACGAAGTGTCAACCGATCTTCTAGCAATATTATCTTCGAAAAGCAGACGTGCACTTGGATCCCGTGACCCAAGTTTTACGACCCCAAACGGTTCAAAACTATAATTACTTATAAATTATTATTAAATTAAGGGTAACAAAATCAATAGATAAAATTCCTCTTCTATTCAATCATGCAACTAAAAAAAATGTGTAAAAAAAATACAAACAGCGCTACCAGGGTATCATAACTAAGACATTGTTTATATAATACCTATTTGTTAATATGTAATTACTGACAACTATGTGAACTATGATGCAGTGTTAGGACTTAACTACACCGCTAGCTATACGAGTACTCCGATTATGTCTACAAAATGAATTATTCTCGATGTTCTAATCAACTTTAATAAAACATCGAGAGATATCTGATTGCACAAATAATGTTGTTTGTAAATATGTTTTGCTTTAACTGTGAATATCATAAAGTATTCCTGCTGTGGCATTGTCTACGGAAGTTAAGTCTAATGGCTCCTGCTTGCCCCCCAAAATATTTGATGGGAAACATCTAATGCGTCGCCACTCTATATGATAGTATGAAACATTTTATACGGTGTGGTGACGCGGCGCCATGCGCAAGTAACTGTACGTAGCTCTCCCCATTCGTCTTTAAATTGTTTATAAATCATTTGTATTATCATATCTTCTATCTTATATCTTTATATTTAATACATATGTTTGTCAAATATACAATCATCTATGTGTTTAAAAAAATCGAAATATTCTATTTTTGATTATGCCATATTTATTTCCTTTCATAAACTATCCTTTTATGCGTATTATCTGTACAAAATAATATCGATGTTTCACATCTGCCAGGCGTCTCGCAACGGCTTCCATTTTAACATCAGGCCGTGAACAGCCATTCAAGGAAAGGCGTTAAGTTAGGCTTTATTAAGCTCACAGATTGAACAATCTATTCAGTAAATTGGATGCGTATCAGCTGATCAACCGAAAGGTCCACCGTTTTCGCAGTAATAAGCTCAACTCAAAGTCAGTTTCACAGCTAGCTTAGAGTTAAAACTGACAGCAGCCCAAGACTTGGATTAACAAATTACGTCAACATGACAGTTACATTAATCAAATAATTATAATTTATGCTACCGTTGCGCAATGATCTATATTAATACTGATGCGAGATTCCGCGCAACTCGTATAAAGTGTGAACTAGATTTATCGATCATTCATTTAATAAACACATTTATGATTACTGAAGCTATATTTTATAATTTAGAGAATTGGTGAACACTTCTCGGCTTTGGATGTGAAAAACTAGACACCCAACAAGGCTTTTTTATGATAATTATTTAAGTTTCTCGAAGTAACCTATAGAGAGTTTTAATAATAATAATATTGAACAATAACCTTTGTCTACTATGTCCACGTGTCCCCATGGGGGGAAAGTTTATCGTATGAGATAAAAACGACAAGGTCTATTACATCGTTTTAAATGGACGGAAAAGTCAAATAAATAAACGGAAGCAAAGGCACCCCTTTTTTAACGTTTAATTGAAATTGTTGAGAACCAGAATAATAATGGAATACTAGTCACCCGCAGGCCGCTATACAGGGAGGCTCGAGAACGTTCAGCACCCTCCGAGTGTACAGACTCCCAGACTCGGTGGGGTGGGGATCACAGGAGGTCTCCTCCCGTCCCCGCTATGCCACTTCCTTTGCTTGCGCCACGTCATTGCAAAAGGAGGCGACAGCATCTCTCGCTCCCGACGACGGACTGAACTACGGTCGGAAGCGAGAGGTCACTCTTCGACCGCCGCGATGAAATTACAGCGCTGCGTTGCCCAAGCTGGGCACTCCTACAACGTGTGCTGCGCCGCGCAGGCAGTCTCCACAGTGATGACAACCAGGTGTCTCTTCTCGGTCTATTTGACAAAGATACTTCCCTAAATACCCATGGTTCGAGAGTTCCTGTAGAAAGCGTCATCCGGAAGGTAAGAGCGCCATACCGCCGCTCAAGGCGAATGCCTTTATAGCCGCGAAAGCGGAGATTCCTCTATGACGAGTCTTACCACAGCTGTCGCGGCGTGCTCTATGTTTCAGTGGCCTGCGATTCAGGCAAATTTGACTGATAAATTCTGAAAATGATCTTATTAATATTAGAAGCTATTATTTATAGCTTCAAATGTCACATCATCCTTACTGTATAGGCTATGAGAAAAATATTTTTCCCTCCATAAAAGGTATTAAAGTAACCACGTCTTAAGGAAAACGTTAATTAGTATGTGATCACACGGAGCCAATTAACTTCACTTGCAAATGTTGTGTGTTAACTCTCCATAATACATCGATTGCCTGATTTAACCAGTGGTTGTAGGAACAGCTAAGAATCTTGATGCACTAGGTTTGATCTCTGGAGTATTGTTTTTATTGGAAAGGTTGACTTACTTAATACTTCAATTTAGGATAGAGTCGCAAGCATGTTAATCCTACGATCCTCGAATTATGCATAAGAGAAGTCGGAGAAAGTGACATTCATGGCACACATGCTGCAAGAGAGTCGCTCAATGTCTAGAGGATTTTTTCCTCTTTGATTTGAGGATCTCAAGCATGATGTTGATGCCACAGTGAAGTCGGAGGAACTTAACATTGCAGGCAAACAACAGGAGAAGCCCCTAGATCAATAACCTTTAGAAGATATTATCTTCTCGTTCATCTCACCCTGACTCAGGAAGTGTGTTGGTGTTAACTTTTAATTATTGGAAACAAGAGAGCGGTAGGCCCCAGAAGCGGAATGTGTTTAGGCTGGGATGAGGGCATAGTACCTGAGCACAGAAGATGCCAAAGTTAGAGTGAAAAAAAAAAAACGATTCTTCTTTCTTTTTCTGTGCCAGATTTTTTCAGTGCTGACCACCGCCGAATGTTCTCCGACATGGAGAACGTGTAACGAATACACCATGTTGGAGAACACTATTGTTTTATGAAAACAACCGGGATAGACGGATTTGCGTACCCTCTAAAGCACGGAGATGCTCAGTTTAAATACTGTGCAGTCACCCATCCATAGGCTGACCGCGCCGAGTGTTGTTTAACCTCGCCTATTATTTCTGATCAGTGAGCGAAACAGGCTATCAGCGTTTCTATGATGGTGATGATATATGATAACACTAGTAACTATTTTAAGGTATAGTGTTTTATACATATCTTTGTTATCAGTTTATTTATTTGTGATTTAGATATGTTATGTAGATTGTATATTCGTTATTAGAAAGCCTAGTTTAGGCTGTATGCAGCAGATTTTTCATGTGGTTCCCAGCAAAGAATAGACCACTCACCTCCGCTAATAGGTGTCATAAAACGTCACTAAGTGTGGATACCAAGAGAATGGAGAGCAACATCCAACCGTGGTTATTAATACTATACTGAGATAATCAATCCGCTTGCCAATTTTGGTGATGACCGCTCATTAAAGTGATCATCGGAACTCCCATTTTCAGCAATGGGCGTTTATAGGCTGATTTGTGTGTATGCATCAAATTGCGCGTAAACTATAAAACTCTCAAAAAAACTCAGATACAGTCCTCTATCTACCACTGCGAGGAATACTGGCGTGATGGTATACCTAAAAGCTCTATATAGTATGTGTTCACGCGGGGCGAATTAACTTTACTTGCAAATTAGCTCTTAATGATTCAGTAATAGAGGTCAAGGAGGATGATGCAGGAACTGTTAATTAATCTCATCCAAAGGACATCCAGTGCTGAACAAAGGCCTCCCCTATATATTTGACGAATTATGACGTAATTTTGGGGGAAAATGTGCAGTGTGGTTGCTGTTCCACAAGTCGACGCTGGCACCCATCCCTTTGGTCTGGGACTCTCCCTTGGTTGCCTTTTACGGTATCCATGGAAGGAGATCGAGTGGCGCAATGTTCTCAATTTGGTCATC
Source organism: Diloba caeruleocephala (assembly GCA_947459985.1). Taxonomy (NCBI): domain Eukaryota; kingdom Metazoa; phylum Arthropoda; class Insecta; order Lepidoptera; family Noctuidae; genus Diloba; species Diloba caeruleocephala. The sequence goes on along the minus strand of OX381627.1, from coordinate 2,391,586 downwards.
ACACAGAAAATCTACATACCTCATCATATCGGCCATACAATGTCCACTACTGAACAAAGGCCTCCCCCATAGATTGTAACAATTATGTCATCATATTGGGGGGAATTTGCCAGTACTCACCACGCTTGGCAAGCGGGTTGGTGAGCGCAGTATAACTACTGTGCTACAGGAGGGACGGTGCTGCCCATCCCTCTGGTTTAGAATCCATTAGTCGCTATTTACGACATCCATGGGAGGAGATGGAGTGGTGCCATATTCTTAATCCGGACACCACAATCTACATACCTACCAATAGTCATCTCCGCCTCGCTTGGTTCCCCCTCCCCTCTGCAAAAAACACTGCATGAGTACGTATATTTACAAATAGGTAACCATTTATTATTTGCATTTTTTAACGAAGTTGAAATGTTAGTGTGTTAATTAGATGCGTGGCTAGGTGAATCATTTACTACTTTGTTTTATTGTTGAAATGGATACTTCCGTTGTCAATTCATCACGCTTGTTTCCTTATGCAGCTAGCAGTTTTTGAGGATGAACACTAGGTACACGGCAATGCACAGGATAGGACGCGAGGTCACGGCACAGTGCCACCACTGTGGAGACGATCAGGATACCGCACAGCACACGCTCGAAGGGTGCCCTGCGTGGACTGCCGAGCGGCGGATCCTGGTCGATCGGATCGGGCAAGATCTCTCTCTGCCAGCAGTAGTGTCGGCTATGCTGGCAGAGCATGAATATTAGAGTGCTTTGGGAGCATCATGCTCTAGAAGGAGACATCAGAGCGGGATCAGGACAGTGCCGATCCCGCACGGAGAAGGACGAGACGGCACCGGGATAACAGCCATCCTGGCACCCAGGTCCAACACACCTGAGCCCTCTGTCGCTATAAGGCTGGGGGCCTCGAGGGTCGTGGTCGCGCAGATTGGGAAATCTGCAGGCCCACACCGAGCAACCCACAAGGAGACGGTGGCATGTGGTCACGCACCGCCATGTGCGCAACATAGCACAGCGCACAATCGCACAATGAGGTTTCGGGGGGATCCTTAACAATCTCCCGGGGAGTGGGGGGGTGACCACTTTACAGTCACCCTCTCCGAAATGTGCCCAAAGGCGTGGCACCAATGAGCGGCTCTACTGTGATCTTACGACGACCTGGAGCCCCCCTTCGGTGCCGAAGATGACTCCATTGGTTTTAACCGGTAGGAGACTGGCATGCCCCTTCGTCCTTTCCCAGGGCGGAGGAAGTGCATGACGAATTTCCACTGGGAACAATAAAAAATAAAATAAAGAAGGAGCTCGGTATGCCCTTTCCCCCTTCCCCGGGACGGACGAAATTCATAAAGAAATTCCACGGAGGATCTATAAAAAAAATTGCACCACTATTTGATTAGCTCGAAGCTGGGCAACAGTGTCCTTCGGGTAAATTTACAATTGCGATCTCCAACCTTGCATTGCAATTGCTTCAAGCTTGCTAAGCGTGGCGATTATAGCAAAACCCCCAATGTGCACTAACGTAAGACTAGACAGGTCGTTGTGGCTATCTTTGGGGGAGTCCAGCAGGGTATGTCGTTCACCGGAAATGATGACTAGTTACAGCAAGTGGACTTGTTCCTTTTTTACAGTCACGAAGTTCTTTCCGGTTTGATCTGTCTGGCTAGACGCACGCCAGTGTATGCCATTTTGGTAGTATTTTATATCTTACGTGAAGTCTTAAAGCCCAACGTTACGTGAGTGAACACTCACTCACACTCAAGCTCATGAGTGCTCCGGTAAGATCACGAAAGTTACAATTTATAAATCCTTATTAATCTGTCTTGATGGGCAGCAGCGTCGACGTATGCAGAATAGCAGACATTCTGCGCTCATCAATCTGCCTGCGAAGCGTGGCTAGTACTGGTATATCCACACCAAACTGGTCGTTGTGGAAATCTATGGGGGAGGCCTTTGTTCAGCAGTGGACGTCCTTTGACTGATATGATGATGATGATGGCGAATTAAGTGAGAAGAAACACAATAAGCCTTGATATACTACCTGTTTTGTTGAGTAATGGGCTCATTTTCGTGCAAAACTCCATCAAAATCAGTCCAGTCGTGAGTTACAAACAAACTTTCTTGCCAATTTACAATTTTAGTAATGACACGATTTTGTCGCCGTACAAACTTTAGCAAATCAATCTATAGATGAAAAGAATTGGTTATAGAAACCAGAGCGTGTTATATAACATCTAATTTGGTTGGTCAACTGTTATGGACAGTTATATAACAAAATAAAAACTAGATTAATGTGGTTAGCTCGCTTGTCTGACAATTTTCAAATGTACGAAAAATCGAACACTGTAATTTTTGTATAAAATAGTTTTCTATACCCATCGATTTAAGCGGCTGTAATCATAGCCTACTTCTCCGATATTTTTTATGATATTTTTTTCATGCCATAGACATCTTGGACATCCTCCACTCTGGAAAAGGAAGGTCATGACATGCTGGTTAAAACCACTGGAGCGGTCTATACTGGAGGGTGGCTCCAGGATCTCAACTACAACCACACTAGAGCACCCTTTTAGGCACATTTTGGAGGCGATGACCGTACAGCGGTCACCAATCTAGCGCAAGGGCGGCGACTGTAAAATACCGCCCCAAGCATATTTGCTGGGCATTGTAAAGGTTCCCCCCGAAATATCGCTGTACGCTGTGCTGTCCGATCTTTTCCGATACCCACAGTAGGAAAGGTTGCCTTTTTTATACGGAAACAAAAGTGCCAAGTAACGTTATCGACAGAAGTAAAATCTGCAAAATGTAACGCTCCATCAAATGAGAAGACAGCCAGTCGAGTGTGAACCGTCCAAAATAATTTGTGAAAAATCAATTAAGTTATGTAAAACCTTACATAATAACATTACCGCGGTGTTATGCGGTAATGAAACAAAAATAGGTAGATAAGAATAAACTTTCAGGTTATCTCACTGTTAGGTATTATAAATTAGCTCCCTGCCGTCAGTTCATGGTGGGGGGCCTCGGGGGTCACGGGCGCGCAGATTGGGGAGTCTGCGTGCTCATACCGAGTGACCCCCGGGAAGATGGCGGTGCGCACGTAGTCACGTGCCGCCGTGTGGGTAGCACAGCGTACAGCGAGACATGGGGGGATCCTTTACAGTTCTCCCCGAGAGGTGCCTGGGGGGCGCCCTTTTTACAGTCACCTGCCCTCCGCTAGAGGGGGTGACCGCTTTACAGTCATCCCCTCCGCGATGTGCCTAAAGGCGTGGCACCAGTGGGCGGCTCTAGTGTGATCATACGAGGACCTGGAGCCTCCCTTGGGTGCCGAAGATGACCATCCCAGTGGTTTTAACCAGTAGGAGTCCGGATACCCCTTAATATAAATAAAAATAAAAATAAGAACAGTGTTATAAAAAAAACTGGTACAAAATTCTTGATAACAGCCCAGATTTTGAAATGTTGCTCGGTAAAAGGCGACATTTTATTTATTTATTCCTCAAACTTACTACTATCATTACAGGTTTAAAAAATATACCTAATGCGATAGTGTAGCATTCAATATTTCATCTACTAATAATATATATAATACTTGTTAATTAATCTTGTAACAAATTTACTTTACTTCTTAATTAATCTTGTAACAAATAATAAACAGTGCTACCTTTGTGAAATCACTCAGAGTACAATGGAATACGTCAGTCTCACTAGCTATGAGGTTGAGAGTGCGGAGTGCTCGCGTCAGCGGCGCCTCACTTAAGAGGTTGGTTCGGCCACGCGGCTCCACCAGCAGCCGTGGCTGTCGTCGTCGCCACACGTACCCGTCCGGAACACACAAACCTATCTGCCCCAGGATGTCGGCATTATACACCTTCCCTCTAAATATTTTGAACATGTACAAAATGAGTGCGAGATCCCTCCTGACCCTCAGTTCGTTATATCCAACCATGCCCAAAATAAATAAAGTTGGGTATAATAATGGATACAAAGGATAAACACCATACAGCCGCGAGTATACGTATCTAACAAACTTATTCTGTACTCTCTCCAACATGAGCCTATATTTAGATTCGTGCGGAGCCCAAATGACTGCGTTACATTCTAACTGGCTTCTAACCAAAGCATTGTATAAGGCTATAACGGCTTTAATAACGGTAAAATCACGCACCATACGAAGCATAAATCCTAAATTACGATAAGCCTGTCTACAGCAACTAGTAATGTGATCACGAAACGTTAGCCCTGTGTTGAAGCTCACCCCTAAGTCCCTGACTTCTGTTACCCTAACCATTGGCACCCCATCTATCTTGTAATTATATAGTATAGGAGAACGTGCGCGAGAAAAAGTAATTGTTACACACTTTGAGAAATTGAACAGTAGGAGGTTGTCCTTGCTCCAGGTAACCACTCTGTCTATGTCTCTTTGTAGCCTGGCACAGTCTTCTACGTTACTTATCGCGAGGGACAGCTTGAGGTCATCAGCAAACAGCAAACATTTGGCATCTTTAACAACTTCCGATAGGTCATTAATCATAAGAATGAATTGCAAAGGCCCAAGATTACTGCCCTGACTTACCCCAGACCTGGTAAAATATGGTTCTGACTTGTATCCCGCATATTCTACGTATTGCCGTCTATCGCTCAAGTAACTTGCAAAAAATCTTAATAGATGTGGGGTGAAACCAACTGCTGCTAACTTTTTAAGCAGGACATCGTTATTTACTAGATCGAACGCTTTTTTAAAATCAAAGTAAGCAGTATCAGCATACTTTGATTATTACATACTAGCGCACTAGATTACTGTCATTGCTGTATTGTGCTGATCTATTACATGGGTGAGAAATAGGCATAGGGCAAAATTGTGATTGGAATTGACTTGATTTTGTGGATTAGTTGGATGGATAAAAACAATAATTAGACAGATTTTTGTATTGTACCAATATTATTTTAGTATTTTACTACTACATTTATATTAAAATATATTTTGATTCGCCTTTTTTTCGCGATTAACTTAGTCTCAACACGCCTTTATACCTGGTTTGTCCCTAATTACTAAAATACTTCCGAATATCTATCAAAACATCATAGTTCTTAGCCTCGAGGCCAACGAGAATGCGTGGCACCTGAATGATCGCCGCCGGCCATAAGCCCCGCAACACCAGAGGGGTTGCAGATTTATGCCGAACTTTAGGGCGGCCATATCGTATCATGTCTGCCATATATTTGTCACTACCCGTACGAATAGCTGCAATGTTGCTATTTCGCGCCAATATTCTGTAATGGCGTGGCAGCCCCGGCCTAACCAGCCCATTTACAAGCTCTAGTCAACCGATAACTAAAGCTAGACTCTTCCTTGGAAGGTTAACGGGAAGCGTTATCTCATTTCATTAGTCAAATTAACAAAATTAGAAGTGTAATTAGATAACTCCTTAAAGAGTCGTTAGTGTGATGGTCTGTAAAAGTAAATCAATTTACACTTTCACCATTTTCAAGGAAACAAGTAAAACGCGATTGTAAAAATACGACTACGTAGTAAATAACTTACGCTATATTTAAATAATATACACTATGTCACTAAGACATATCTAACCACACCTCATATGTTAAAATCCATCATGGCGTCTAGGCTACAGAGCGTGCCAAAGTAATAGACATACATACACTCCTTCTGGGGCAGTCGGGTAAATACTGTCTTACTTTTAACCCACTTCAAAAAGGAGGAGGTTCTCATTTCGATGCGTATTTTTTTATGGTTTTTTGTTTGACCTTTCTCGATCGACACTGTGTCTGGTGATAGACTAGCCCTATCGCAATCGACGTTTTCTATTGCAAAATCTCTTGCTAATCCTATAGGGAATTCAGACGTGATGCACTTTCAAAGGGACTTTTCTTAACACACGACCATGCATGATAATGTTTATTGTGCCTACGGTGTTATACGAGCATAATTCTTATCATTATGGCTTCGTAATATACATGTATATGTATCTTCTTTCTCTTTGTATTTTTTATGTTGTCGCATTGGTTTGTTTCTGTTAAATTGTATGTGTATATTTTATAATAAATTAATAAAATAAAATAATCTCTACTGTAAATCCTATGGAGAGAACTATCAAGCAACAAGCAAGTTACGCTACGAGGTCGAAACCGAAATGAGGAGACCCGTAGAACTAAACTTGCCGACGTAGCTGAAAGGATTGGAAAGCTGAAGTGGCAATTTTTTATTCATTTATTGTCAGGTATATAATATATATAAATGGCCCATAGATAAAAAATCATAAATACAGTAAAATCTTATAAGTGAATACATAAAAATCAACATTGTTAATATATCACTATATCGCTGTATCGCTATGGTTGGGGTACATTGATCGCAGAACTGATGACTGTCAGGGCTAAGATGTTTTAGATGTGTTTCTCGCGCTCTACGATGGTCACATGAAAGCAAGGTAATTGCCCAGAGTTCACTTAGTCACGCACCAACCAGTGTCGCGGCTCGACGTGAATTATAAGCGTAATTCAGCAATATATTTCGAAAAATAATGCCATCTTGTATTTATAGACGGTGCACGAAGTATACTGCAACTATGAGAGAAAAATATGTTTTATTTCATAAATAAATAAATACGTAACGTAAATCTATATTGTAAATAGAAAATAGCAGTTCGTTTTATTTTTTATTACGCGGTCTAATGGCCGGCGCGCCATTTCGTAGTGCAATAATTTTCTTGTATGGCGCGTCTGTTTGTAAAATGTCATTGCGTTAGGGCAGAAATGTTCTCGAGTGGAGAACACGCACCGGAAAATGCGGCGATGGACAGCCTCCAATGAGACGGACAGACGAGCTGGCAAGGTAGCTGGGAGGGAGTCGGTGCACACGACCGCCATGCAACCGGTCGTTGTGGAAATCTATGACGGCGGCCTTTGTTCAGCAGTGGACGTGCTTCGGCTTCCTAAATGATGATTAAAAATTTTTAGATAAAAATTTTTGCTTTAAAAATAAAGTGCGAAAATTACTTCTTGACAAGACGTCGGCAGATTTATCTCGTCTCTGATATATTTTTATTGGTATATATTTATTATAGATATATGTATGTGTTTATTTAGTATTTATATGTATATGTTTATGGAAGTTTATATATTTGTATAATTGTGTTTATATGTCTTCACATCTATACCCTTTTTCATATTTTGTTGGTGCATCTACGTTGTTATTTTCTGCATCACAAAGGTCGCCTGCAACAAATGCCTACGGCATTAAGACGGCCTTTGTACAACATTAACCATAAATAAATAAATAAACGTCTTACGAGAATGCGCTGTTTCTTTCTATCCAAGGAGGTACTTCAGTAAAGTCGGGCAGGTACGCTCTACATACATATATTATTATGATGATCGTTCGCTACACAGAAATTTAATATATTTTTGTAGTTCGCTACATTGAGCACATATTTCTTGCATCCTCTGCGATCCTGGTACTTGAGTTACGCAACAGTGCTAACTGTTCTTTTAAATATGGTTCAAGTGTATCGTTAAACGTTATCAATATAAATTAAGTAATGTATGACGAGTAATCATTATCCGACAAAAGACCATTAGATTAATTAGTTAAAACTTAATTGATTCTAATTCTTCGCTAGTTTACGCTTGAAATGACTCATCTAATCCTTTTAAAGGCAGATACTAACTCAATAGTTTTTTGTTGTTCTTCTCATTTCAGAGAAATGTGACTGCTTAACCGGGTGAACCCTGCTACTAAACCCAGTACTCAAGTATTTTCTTATATACGACACAGGGGTCGTGTGAAGTCCAGGGATATTGTTTAATTTAGTATCTAAGTGTCACTTTTTGTATAATCTAATTTTGCATACTTACCAGTTTGTGAAACTTAATACAGTTTAATAAAACACTTTTAAACGGATTCTATCGCGTATATTTGATTTTCCTGACGTTTCGTATACTTTGCAGCATTAATACAGTTTATATATTTCATTTTACTTACATACTTGCTTGCCTGGCAGGTGTTGCTTTTCCTTTTCCGGCAGGAGGCACGATAAGTATGAAAAAACACTCGACTACAGCACCACCCATCGGGTTAACACTTTGTAATTAAATTTTTTGGCCCTAAACCAACATATATTGTGAATATGAATCATTTTGGTTTATAAATATGAGAAATATAGTATTTGTTAATTTGCCAACAGCGAGCGTAGCTATGAACCATCGTCTCGGCAAAACAAATACTTATATTGTGTAAATACAACCTTAATCGGTATAGTCAATCAGAACTTACACGATCACCAATGATTATATAATATAATGATTTATCTGTGAATCATCATTTCAGCCGAATAAAGTCCACTGCTGGACACAGGCCTCCCCCAAAGATCACCACAATGACCGACATCACGACGTGTGTTGTGTGCTCATTGGGGGGTTTTGCCATAATCGGCACGCTTGGCAGGCGGGTTGGCGATCGAAGTTGCGTTGTTCATGTACTCAAAGGACGCTGCTGCCCATCTTCCGGCTAATCCCTTAGTCGCCTTTTACGACACCCACAGGATGAGATGGGGTGGTGCTATTCGTAGCCGGCACCACACGGTGCCGTAGCCGGCACCACACGGTGCCATAGCCGGCACCACACGGTGCCGTAGCCGGCACCATACGGTGTCTGTGAATAGGCCCACCGTATAGCTAACAATTTATTCAATGTAAGTACCTACTCAAACGATATGATTGGCCCTTTTGGTAGTCTATAGTGTCGATTCTATTCTAAAGGTCACAGGTTCGACTCCGTCTTGCAACAAATATAGCCAGTATAGTTAGGATTTTGTTTACAGAAAAAATGAGATGAACTTAACAATCGGTAAAAGTCAAATAAACGCAAACGAAAAAATGGTTAGATAGCATTTCTACTATATCTGAGGTCCATTTCGATAAATAATGCTGGAACTATTAACGGTATTGTTGGCGCAGTGCCGGCTTTCTGCGCTACGTGTCGCAGCTTCGATCCCCGGACGGTACAAATATTTGTATGGTCTACAGATAGTTGTTTCGGGTCTGCGTGCTTGTGTGAGATTTATTAACGCGTGAAACTGTACCCACAACACAGGAGAAAACCTAAGTAGGACATAAAAATCTATTAGCTGAGTACTAGGCGCACATGCATGCAAAAGCAGTAAGTATATAATTAATTCTAGCGCAAAGCATTCTGTTGTTTCTGCCAGCCGAGAACGACCTGTAGTACCTGTACGTTCATGCAATTAAATCTGAAGCATAATTACTACTAATTTTATGATTATTTTTCTCAAAGAATGTTCACTGCTGAATAAAGGTCTGCCCCATAGGCTTCCACAATATTGTAGTCATTTTGGAGGGAATTAGCCAGTACTTTAATAAAAAGGAAGTTAATTTAAAAGCAGCACCAAGAAGTTTTATCTCGGCCTTTACCCAACCACATTAAATAATTTTTGCAAAAACCCTATGCTTTGAAAGAAAATTGCAACAATTATTTTTATTCGAAGGATTTCTATCTCACTCTCTCTCTAAAAAAATGTATGGTAACGAATTAAATGGTTGTTAAGTTATATGAGTGGGTATCTATATAAGAAAACACTTTTTACCCCTTTTAAGCACATTGTGGGCACAGAAGAGTATGAGATTTGGCCATATTTAAAGTTTATACGGAGGAGGAGAGCAGAAAGTTAAAATATATGTATAATATTTATGAAGATAAGGATGGAGAAGGAAGATGAAGGATGAAGCGAGACCGACCCAACACAAGTATTATTTATTACTTACTGGGGTTGCTTCAATTTTATATGTGTTGTTATGATTTGAGACAATAAAGATTATGTTATGTTATGTTAATATGTGTTATAAATACCTTGTATCATTTTTATTTTACAGTAATTAATCTTGGTCGAATTTCGGCCTCCAATATTGTGTTAATGGCGAAACGAAAAAGCGAAAGGATATTAAATATTCAGATCAGTAAGTTTTTTCTTACTACCTATATACATTAATGTAGCCGGGTCGAACCGGATCCGACAGTCGCTAAAATTGTGCCTGTAAATATATTATTAACTGTTACACGACTCCAATTTTCACTCATTTAGCGCCATCTAGTATGGAATAGCAATATTATTATTTTTAGCGTCATCTAAGTAATAGAATATAATACATTTATTACCAAATTAAGTTTCAATTGTACAATAAAAACGTTCAAACAATTATTTTTATGTAGAGATAAACATAAAATGGTGTTACATAGAATAGTTTATATTAAGGTAAAGTTACAATTACTACTTCTATACAGTACAGTACTTCTTAGTTAGCTGCCCTCTCTAGTTAGTTCACCAAGTTCTCTATAGACAGCGTCTTTTTCAGTTATTCATAAACGAAAGTCGACCGTGGTAATTAATGTTCTTAAAAAATAAAAGCTCAACATTTTCTTAATTAGATTTATTGAGTTCCACTAATATAAGCTATAAAGCTTTCATCACTGTGGCTGTTGCCATCTTGTGCCCTGTGGGAATATACTTCGCTGTTGTGATCATTCAACATAACTTCATGTAAAGCTAAAGTTCTCAACAACTTATCAGATTCGGTATCATTACTGTCATCCAAAATTCTATCATTAATCATATTCGTTAGATTAATTTCATCCATTGTTTTATCATCAAGATAACTCACATTTAATGCATCGTACTCATTAATAGTCCTTCTTGTATGGAACCCGGCTTCTTGCAGCTTCTTTTTAGCCAATTGAATGAAAGTGGGCGATTTCAACGTTTCCCGAAGCCATGTTTTGATTTTATTCTTCTTGTCCTCTACTCTTGCTTTGAATCTGGAACAAAAGTGGGATGTAAACGTAAATGGTTATTATACTTTTTATCTTCGGTTAATATTGATCAGCTGTGTGGTGCCGGCTAAGAATACCACCACCCCATCTCATCCCGTGGGTGTCGTAAAAGTCGACTGTGGAATTATCCGGAGGATGGGCAGCAATATCCTTCGAGTACATTGATAACTCAACTGCGATCGCCAACCAGCACACTACAACCCATACTGGTCGGAGGCTTCTGTCCAGTAGTGGACATTTTTCGGCTGAAATGATGAATCTTGATCCTTCCGTGTGCGCTCCATCTCCACTGTAAGCCAGAGGGATCAGCAGCAACGTCCCTTTTGTGGAATAGTAGCTATACTACGCTTACCAACCCACCAAGCATGATGAGTACTGGCAAGTTCCCCCCAAAATCATTGAACAATTGTGGTAATCTATGGGGGAGATGTAAACGTCCTTTGGATGATGTTTCTTTTATATAATAATAATTTATTAAATGGAAAGCCACTAACAAGTCTTCGCAAGTAGAAATGGACTCAGGTTGTAACTTTTAAATGATGGTGATTAAATCCTCATGGGCAACCTCCACCCTGGGGAAGACATAGAAGTTTGCCAGACTCTTACTGGCCCTACCACAGTATGCCTTCGATCAGGGGTGGATCCAGGATTTTAATCTCGGGTCTTAATTACTATGAAATAATATGAACGAGTCATTAAAACTTCGTGTGGTGCCGGCGTAGAATACCACCACCCCACCTCCTCCCGTGGGTGTCGTAAAAGTCGACTAAGGAATTAGCCGGTGGATGGGCAGCAGCGTCCTTCGAGTACATTAACAACTCAACTGCGATCGCCAACCCGTCTGCCAAGCGTGGCGATTATGAAAAAACCCCCCAATGAGCCCACAGCACACCCATATCGGTCGTTGTGGTGATCTTTGGGGCAGGCCTGTGTCCAGCAGTGGACTTCATCCGGCCGAAATGATTAAAGCGCCACACATTTTTAACTTAGCTACGTTACTCGTACCTACATAAATTAGTGAGACAATTATAAGTTGCAGATAATCGTTAAATGTTCTACTTTATTTATTTATTTAAACTAACACAATTAAAGATAAGATAAAGATAACTTATATCTATTTTATTTATGTAAAACCATATGCAGACACTTATGAATAGTTAAGACTTTAGTTGCCGCGTTCCAAGATGTTGATTTCCTATGGAGAAGAACGGGCAAGAAACTCCACGGTTAGGTACTCTTTTTAAATCATAATCTATTATCTATTACAAATAAATAAAATTGAAGTGTCTGTTTGTAATGTCAAAATAACAGCGTTTTACTAAATGCATATGAAAGTATATACGATACCTACAACAAAAAAACATTTTTTTTTGTCTGTCTGTCTGTTTGTTCCGGATAATCTCCGAAACGGCTGGACCGATTTTGACGGGACTTTCACTGGCAGATAGCTGATGTTATAAGGAATAACTTAGGCAACTTTTATTTTAGAAAAATAATTAGGGTTCCGCGCAAAAAAATAAAATCCTTGAAATGCAATATATATATATATATTCTAGGTCGAAGTACTCTAAATTTCTTTTAAATTAAACGTGGGTGAAACCGCGGGTCCCAGCTAGTCGTACAATATGTTTTAACTACGTTGTTCTCGAAATGAAGATAATGTGAGGACAATGCAGGAGAAAAGAGTCTAAACTTCTTAAAAAGTCTACACTAAACAAGCCTGATTTTAATATTGACTATAGTTTTGATTAAATTAGCATGGCAGCAAGCTGACAAATCCCAACAGATGGCACTCGTTCACGAGTATGAGTAAAAGCAGAACCTCCCGTAGAACACTAGTTATCCCCCCAAAATGATGACGAAATTGTAGGAATCTGTGGGGGCTCCCTTTGTTTAGCAGTGGACGTCCATTGGCTGATATGATGATAATGATGTTGATATTTCTAATACCTACCTATTTAGATTTCTATGGTTGTCCCAGCCGGAGCGAAATCGTCACAGCCTACCTTTGTGAGCTTCAAGCCAGCGACTGGCAAGAAATCGCATAGGATCGGGCTGAATGACAGAATCTCCGACCTCTCATCTGTCGTGGCGAAGCTACACGTTAGGTTGCTGGGGCAACGGAGTTAGTTTTAATTTTTAGTCGTCTGTTACAAACCCCACTGGTAGCAAGGGGCTAGCTTTTTTCCAGCAGAGACAAACGCTTCCAGCTCTAATGTATACTAACTTCTGCAATTCCCTTTCCCTCTGCCTCGCTTTGTGAATCTTCGGCAGCAGTTCCGGTACAGAATTGGCTTCGTTATTAGTGATCGTCTTTTCAACCCACTCGGTGACCTCCGAGACACGGCTGTAGACTCCCGGGGAGCGAGGGTCTCCGCACCGCTTACCCCCAAAGGAAACAACGCCAAGGAGTACGCCATCGCGGACTGCAGGACCACCAGAATCGTGCTAGAAGTAATAAGGGAAATTAGAAAAGAAGCACGCAACTGCGAAAAGTATTGAATAAAAATACACTCTCTGGCAATTCAGATACAGAATCAACTCCATTGGCAAGTAAGTCATCTTAGGGCAGCTGGTATTTACCTCGAGAGACGAGCAAAGTTTTTTTTTTAGTCAAAATCTTTTACTAAATAGATAGAAAACCAGGTACGATTGCTCTCCGGCAAGAATCATATTTTTTGACTGCAATATCATCATTAGGAAACCTGAATCGAAATGTCAAGCCACCAGCCCTGGTTTTCGTTACGGTCAATAAAAATCCAAAATCAAATCATTTGATGCCGTGTGGCGCCTGCTTAGAATACCACTACCCCATATCCTCCCGTGGGTGTTGTAAAAGTCGACTAAGGGATTAGCCGGAGGATGGGCAGCAGCGTCCTTCGAGTACATTAACAACTCAACCGCGATTGCCAACCCTTCTGCCAAGCGTAGCGATTATGGCAAAACCCCCCAACGAGCCCACAACACATCCATATCGGTCGTTGTGCTGATCTTTGGGGGACGCCTGGTAAAACGGTCGGGAATATAAGAAGCCGATGCCAACGTAGATATTTGGATAGGTGGAAGGATAAAATCTAGGGGTTGCAAGCATGCAGATTGGGAAATTGCGTACTTATACGAAGCAACCCAGGGGTAGACACCTACGTGCACATACTCACGTGCCGCTGTGTGCGTAGCACAGTGCACGGAGTCACTTCGGGGAGATAGCATTTACAACAACCCCAGAAATATGGCGGGGTGGCCATTTTACAGTAGCCTCCTCTCCGCTAGAGGGATAACCGCATTACAGTCATCCCCTCCAAGACGTTCCTAAAGGCGATGCACGAATGGGCGGCTCCAGTGCGATGGTTCTCGAGACCTCGAAGCCCCCTTCGGTGCTGAAGATGACCACTGAGGTAGTTGTAGCCGGTATGAGTCCGGCATACCCCTCTGCCCTTCCTCATGGCGGAGGGAGCCCATGATAGATTTCCACCTGGTAAAAACAAAGGTAATGAGATCTAAGTAGATTGCTCTCACTAACATTGCAAGCATCTTTGCCACCCGTAGCATATCCTGCGCACAGCATCCTCGGTGTGATGTAGAACCGGTACGACTTCTGACAATCATCCAGAAGCATCACAGGGACCGGGACGAACCGCAGCCGGTCCGGAATATTACCGTAGCCGGACTCCTGTTATGAAATACAAACAAATAAGAATCATTTTTAGGGTTCCGAACGTTGGAAGGAAAGAACGGCAGATCCCTTAAAGGATCATTCCGTTGTCTGTCTGTCTGTCCGTCTGTCACAGCCAATTTGCTCCGAATCTACTGGACCGATTAAGTGTATTGAATATGTGAAATTTGGTACACATATAGAATTCTACGACCCAAATACGAACGTGTAACGTAAATAAATTAATTATGAATATGGGGGTCACTTTTGGGGGGCAATATAGAAAATTAAAGAATTAATTTTGCAAACAATATCGTGTAACATATGAAATGAAAGGGCTTGTTGTAAGGGTTTCAAATGTATTTATTTTATTATTTTAAAACATATAGTTTTAAAGTAATTTAAGAAAATAGACGAAATTTGACCATTCCCCCCCTTATCTCCGAAACTATTGAGCCTAAAATTCTGAAAAGAATATAGATAGGCTCTTTATCTATAGATTAAACGAAAGCCTATAAGAAGTCTATAGTCCTAAAACAATATGATATATATCTTTCAATATTGTGCATATAAACTTACATTTGCGATTGGAATGTATGGGAAAACATGTTTTTGAACTACGATGTTAAGTTTGTTCTTTGGATAAGTTATTAGTACAAGACCAAATCCAACAATAGATAATATATTCAACAATATCGGTGAATGTCTGAGGCGCAGTGTATCTTCAGAAGCAGAAGATAACAACCACCAAGCTACAGGTTAATGTTTCTTATTTATTCTTTACATGACGATTTCGCTGGTGTACCTTCATTATGAGTGTATTATGCTAACAACCAGTCACAGTAGGTTAAGTTGTGGCCGAAGTGGACCCCGGGCCACCCCAAAGCCGCGAACATGTATAATGCTCTCAGAATGATTTTATGTAGGTATGTAATGGTCACTTGTGGCGTGTTTGCATTCACGTAATTTGTAAAGCGTCATATCTAACAAGCACGGCATCGTCTTCGTGTATATCAACAGTCACCGGTACATGTCAGATTCTAGAAGATTAACTAAACAATAGTCATTGATATATTAGGTCTTATTTTAATAATCCACGATATTTTTCATGGTGCCTCAGTAAATGCTTAAGATGATGTACCGAACACAAAAAAAACTCATGGTAAAAATCCACTTCTTTCTTTTGTGTGATGTCGCTACCGTGCGCCGTCTGTTTTGTTTAACGTTACAGACTATCTAACTCAGTCAACCAGCCCTGTCCGCCATTGTCTTACTAGATGCACGTGAATATTATCACAACTAAGAGAACTAGGAAGTAATGAATAAATGATTTAATGAAATATTTTTTTAAACAGCAAATTTATAAGTTTTTTTTTATACCTACATTATCTTCATCGTTCACCATAGCGCCATGCAAAATAACGTGGACTATTAAATTAAGACCTTGTATATATTACTATGTTTAACATGATGACAATAGCGGACTTCGTCAACGAAATCGGTGATTGTCGATATACATAGATGTAGTTAACATTCACAAATATCGGACATTCACAGTGTTAGATTTTAGAAGAATAATTAAACAATTGCGGACATACAACATCGAAATTAGTGATTGTCGACAATGATATTACATATTATAAAGAAGTAGATATGTTACATGCGTGCCAAAAGTAACAACCAAAACCCCCCCAATTGTAGCACCTCGCAATCAGTTCGCCTAGATAGCTATCTCTTTTACTCTTGTAGTTTTTGTATCTTCTTTCTTACGACATAGGTATGCAGGCGAGACTGAATTTTGCGCGCCATTTAATAAGGAGGTAACATATCTATGGTATAATGTCATTGGTTGTCGACATACATAGGCTGCACTAAAAGTATCGGGAATGGAATATTTCCACTGTTCCTGTCATGTTAAAATCTTTTTAATTGAAAACTCCTTGGTTTTACAAATCGAATACCATTTATTTATTTAAAAAAAGATTCACGGTCTTGTCACAAGGTTTTGTCAAACTTGTTTAGTCGTTGAGAAAATGGAATTGGAAAAAAACAATTGAACCGTACGACGTTGCCGACATATTTTTTAGAATTTTTTCATTTTTGAGAAATATTTTATGAATATGTAAAGATTTATTCATCTAAATACCGTACGACGTTGCCTTAAACTTGACATTGGCGAAATTGTGGAAGATAACCTACAGAAGCCATAATCTAAGAGAAGAAGAAGAAAATGGAATTGACTCGAGAAAATTCAAGAGCGATGATTTATTATGACTTTCGAAGTGGTTTAACACAAAAACAGTGTGTTGACCGGATGATTTCTGCATTTGGTGATGAAGCCCCATCCAAAACCACAATTTATCGCTGGTTTGCTGAATTTCAACGTGGACGTGTCAAGCTCAGTGATGATCCTCGTCAAGGTCGTCCAAAAACTGCAGTCACCCAAGAAAACGTTGATGCTGTGCGTAAGCTGATTGAGGAAGATCGACATGTGACATACCGCGAAATTCAGGCAACTTTAGACATTGGCATGAGTCAAATACAAATAATCTTGCATGAACAATTAGGTGTAAAAAAGTTGTTTTCCCGATGGATACCGCATTTGCTATGTGAAGAGCAAAAAGCGGCTCGCGTTACTTGGTGCGTCAGAACTCTCGAAAGATTCCACACAGGATCCTCAAATGCTGTATACAACATCGTATCAGGTGACGTATCCTGGATATATGCGTACGAACCCGAAACAAAAAACCAGTCACGAGTTTGGGTGTTCGAAAATGAGTTAAAGCCAACAAAAATTGTTCGTTCACGGAGTGTTGCAAAAAAAATGGTGGCCACGTTTGTCTCCAAAACCGGCCATGTTACGACTATTCCTCTTAAGGGACAAAGAACGGTTAATGCAGAATGGTAATGTACGTAAGGATTGAGTGTCCCTATAAAAAATCGGAAAACTGATGTTAGCAATATTTAGTAAAAGTTATGAAAAAATTTGTAAAACAAATCCCGAAATTTGTAAAAGAAAAAAATAAAAGATAGAATGGTCTTAAGGGTGTCCCTCAATCCTTACACCACGATACCTGTATCTCATAAACAGTATCAAGTAGGAGTTATATGAGTGTATAAATATTTAGTAAAAAAATTGTTAAACGTATTATAAAAAATTCAGCGGAATCAATAATCATATAAAAAAGTTACAGAGGTTTCCTGTATGTCCCTCAATCCTTATTTGTAAGGATTGAGTGTCCCTCGAGATTGGCGAAATTACTAATTTTACAAAATATGTTTTTCTATAAAAATTTAGTAAAAAATGTCTCTTAATTTGTAAAAAGAGAATACTGAGGAAATCCACCACGGTTTTAAAGTAATACCGATAAAAGCGGTGTCCCTCAATCCTTTGACCCACGAAGACAAATTTGCTCATAACTTTCCAAGTAATTTTATAATTGCAGATTTATCAATGGTTAATTTTAGTAAAAAATCTTTACTAAATTTCAGAAATGCTATTTTGTTGATTTATTAATTAAATAACAAGATATCAACATATAAAGATTCCCAGAACTAGCAACTGTATAGAGTGACAATAAACGAAACACGAATTGGGATAATATAAAATCATTCTGAATATTTAAAAAAAAATGGAATTAAGATATGGCATACAAATAAAGCCCAATTAATTCATTGTACTAAAGACAAGAGGAATTTCGTTGCTTTACAAATACAGTTGGTCGAATTTCAACTAATAAATTACCGAGGAGTGAAATGAAACTTTTAATATTCAAATTCAAAAGGTACTGTGCCACAGATGTAGACTAAAAAAATCTTGTGGGTATGTTGCCGCTAAGGCAGGTAAAATAAAGTTTGATTTTTGCATATAAAACGCTTTATGTAATTATCTGATAGCATTTTTCGTCACGTTGATGGCTGTATAAGCTAAAATCCCTTTGCATCTTTTGTACGGGAAATTGTTATGTACAAAAAAAATATATAAATACAAAGCGTTTTTTGCATTACTAATTTTCCATTTCCATTTTTACATTACAAATAACAATTGGTCAAATTTCGACAACAGGTGGATTATAGTCATTATTTTACCTTGAAGGTAGTCTTAAAAACACTACCCCCAATAAATCGTGTTTAAGTTTGTTGACCGTTTAATCAAGATTTAGTTTGTCGATAATTTTAAAAATCGTTGCAAATGTACCTAATTGCTTAATTGTATTATTTCAAAATATATAATAGCCAAGATAATTCATAGTGAAGATATTTAGTCTTGTGTTGGATATTAATTTTCCTGATAATAGTTACTTTTGGGTGTGTGAAACTAAAGACTTGGAACTATAAAATAAGAAAATAGTCTAAGTACGCCAAAATACACGCATAGCATGCTAATATTAAAGGACATTATTCGTCGTGCTCTTGTCACTGCCGGCGTGCCAGCTGTTTTAAAGCACAATAGCCTAACACGTAACGATACCAAAAGACCGGATGGTATATCGTTACTGACATGGCAGATGGGTAGGCTTCTGGTGTGGGATGCAACTTGTGTCGACACACTTGCTACATCCCATCTTCCAAATACCTCAGGCTGTGCTACCGCTGCCGTTTCTGAAGTAGAAGCCTCAAACGGCGCAAATACAATAACCTCATCGGACGTGATCAGAGGGCTGACCTTTTCTTTCACCAAAGATTAAGTATTGCCATCCAATGAGGCAATGCTGCCAGTCTTCTGGGAAAATTATCAGTTGACAGTGATGAGGAGGAGTTCTTTGATGCCTAAGTACATGTGCCACTTTTATATTTCTTCTTTTTGTTTTTAGTTTAATCGTACATAGTGTATATATATTTACTGGAAATGCGTATGTAAATATAATTTCCTCATCATCATCATTTCGGCCGAATGGAGTCCATTGCGGGACACAGGCCTCCCCCAAAGATCAACACAATGACCGATATGGGTGTATTGTGGGCTCATTGGGGGGTTTTGCCATAATCGCTGCGCTTGGCAGACGGGTTGGCTATCCCAGTTGAGTTGATAATGTACTCGAAGGACGCTGCTGCCCATTCTCCGGCTAATCCCGAAGTCGACTGTTACGACAGCCACGAGAGGAAATGGGGTGGTGGCATTCTGAGCCGGCACCACACGGCACAAACATCATTTAATTTGTAAATATTAATGATTTATTCAAATAAAAATATACTCTATATTATCCCAATAAGTGTTTCATTTATGGTCTTTTTATATGAAAAAATCAAACTTTATTTTACCTGCCTTAGCGGCAACATACACACAAGATTTTTTTAGTCTACATCTGTGGCACAGTACCTTTTGAATATTAAAAGTTTCATTTCAATCCTCGGTAATTAATTAGTTGAAATTCGACCGTATTTGTAAAGTAACGAAATTCCTCTTGTCTTTAGTACAATGAATTAATTGGGCTTTATTTGTATGCCATATCTTAATTCAATTTTTTTTTTAATATTCAGAATGATTTTGTATTATCCCAATTCGTGTTTCGTTTATGGTCACTCTATACAGTTGCTAGTTCTGGGAATCTTTATAAGTTGATATCTTGTTATTTAATTAATAAATCAACAAAATAGCATTTCTGAAATTTAGTAAAGATTTTTTACTAAAATTAACCATTGATAAATCTGCAATTATAAAATTACTTGGAAAGTTATGAGCAAATTTGTCTTCGTGGGTCAAAGGATTGAGGGACACCGCTTTTACCGGTATTACTTTAAAACCGTGGTGAATTTCCTCAGTATTCGCGTTTTACAAATTAAGAGACATTTTTTACTAATTTTTTATAGAAAAACATATTTTGAAAAATTAGTAATTTCGCCAATCTCGAGGGACACTCAATCCTTACAAATAAGGATTGAGGGACATATAAGAAACCTCTGTAACTTTTTTATATGATTATTGATTCCGCTGAATTTTTGATAGTACGTTTAACAATTTTTTTACTAAATATTTATGCAGTCATATAACTCCTACTTGATACTGTTTATGAGATACAGGTAACGTGGTGTAAGGATTGAGGGACACCCTTAAGACCATTCTATCTTTTATTTTTTTCTTTTACAAATTTCGGGATTTGTTTTACAAATTTTTTCATAACTTTTACTAAATATTGCTAACATCAGCTTTCCGATTTTTTACAGGGACACTCAATCCTTACGTACATGAATGGTATGCTAGCATTTGTTTGCCACAGGTCGTTTCTGAACTCCGTAGAGAGAACTGCAACCGCCGCATCATCCTCCATCACGACAATGCGAGTTCTCACACCGCGCACAGAACAAAAGAGTTTTTAGAGCAAGAAAACATAGAATTATTAGACCATCCGCCGTACAGCCCCGACCTAAGCCCTAATGATTTCTATACTTTCCCTAAAATAAAGAATAAATTGCGTGGACAGAGATTTTCATCACCTAAAGAAGCTGTGGACGCCTACAAAACGGCCATTTTGGAGACCCCAACTTCCGAATGGAATGGTTGCTTCAATGATTGGTTCCATCGTATGGAAAAATGTGTCAAATTTCGCGGAGAATACTTCGAAAAGCAATAAATACATTTTCAAATAGTAATGTTGTGTCACTTCCTTGATTCCCGAAATTTTCAGTGCCGCCCTCGTATAAGTGTGCGTGTTTAGATTCACAAATATCAGACATTCTCAGTAACATATTCACTTACCGTTTTCCGTGTGGTGCCGGCTCAGAATGCCACCACCCCATCTCCTCCCATGGGTGTCGTAAAAGTCGACTAAGGGATTAGCCGGAGGATGGGCAGCAGCATTCTTCGAATACATTAACAACTCAACTGCGATCGCCAACCCGCCTGCCAAGCGTGGCGATTATGGCAAAACCCCCCAATGAGTGAGAACACATCCATATCGGTGGTTGTGGTGATCTTTGGGGGAGGCCTGTGTCCAGCAGTGGACTTCACTCGGCCGAAATGATGATTCACTTACATCAGTACTGCCCCACCCAGTAACGATAAGTATATCGTTCTGCTTCATCATGTAGTCCTTGGAGGGCAGGTTGAGGACTGCGATGTTGCGACCGATCGGCATCGGCCGGTCGAGGCGCAGTAACGAGTAGTCAAAATCGGCATTACCTGGCACGTACTCGTGGGGGAAGAATACCTGGATAAGGTGGAAACTAGTCAATATACTTTAATAGTAGCTTTAATCTATACAAATAAATAAAATTGAAGTGTCCGTTTGTAATGTGAAAATAACAGCTTTTTACTAAATGCATATGACAGTATGTACGTTACATATAACAAAACACTATTCTTAATTTTTTTATCTGTCTGTCTGTCTGTCCGTCTGTCTGTCTGTCTATCTGTCTGTTTGTTCCGGGTAATCTCCGAAAGCGCTGGACTGATTTTGACGGGACCTTCACTGGCAGATAGCTGATGTTTTAAGGAATAACTTAGGCTACTTTTGTTTTAGAAAAATAATTAGGGTTCCGCGTAAAAAATTAAACCCTTGAAATCCAATATATATATTCTCTGTCAAGTGTTTATGTCGAAGTACTCTAAACTTCTTTTAAATGAAACGCGGGTGAAACCGCTGGTCGCAGCTAGTAATAAATAAAATTGAAGTGTCTGCTTGTAATATCAAAATAACATCTTTTTACTAAATGCATATGAAAGTATATACGGTACGTACAAAAAAGTTATTTGTACTTTTTTTTGTCTGTCTGTCTGTCTGTTTGTTCCCGCTAATCTCCAAAACGGCTTAATCGATTTCTACGGGACTTCCACTGTAAGATAGCTGATGTTTTATAGAATAACTTAGACTACTTTTATTTTAGAAAAATAAACAGGGTCCCGTGCAAAAAAATAAAACCCATGAAATCCAACATAGATTTACATAATCTATGTCAAGTGTCTATGCCGAAGTACTCCAAATTACATATAAATAATCCACTTTCTTTTAAATTAAACGGCGGGTGAAACCAAGGGTCCCAGCTAGTTAAGAATAAGATCATCGACATCATCGTCTTATCAGTCAAAGGACGTCCACTGCTAAAGGTCTCCCCTATAAGTTTTCACAATAACCGGTTACATTGGAGTTGGTTTGTTTGCGTCATCACTGAGGGGAATTTGACAGTACTCACTACGCTTGGCAGGTGAGTTGGTGAGTGCAGTGTGGCTACCGTTCCACAGAAGGAACGCTGCTGCCCATCCCTCTGGTTTAGAGTCGCTAAGTCGCCTTTTACGACATCCACGGGAGGAGATAGAGTGGTAGTTCTTAATGCGGACACACACCGTGTGGTGCCGGCTCAGAATACCAGCACCTCATCTCCTCCCGTAGGTGTCGTAAAAGTCGACTAAGGGATTAGCCGGAGGATGGGCAGCAGCGTCCTTCGAGTACATTAACAACTCAACTGCGATCGCCAACCCGTCTGCCAAGCGTGGCGATTATGGCAAAAACCCCCCAATGAGCCCACAACACACCCATATTGGTCGTTGTCGTCTACTTTGGGGGAGGCCTGTGTCCAGCAGTGGACTTCATTTGGCCGAAACGAAACACACACAGAATAGCAAAACCTAAGACTCACCTTATTAACACGAGCCTGGTAGCCTCCTTTGTTATGGTACGAGCTTCCAGCTCTGATTATGAATGGCTGCAATTTTTTCTTGTCGCCATCAAACGCTCTGCAAGAATAGACAAGTATTAAACAGAAGAGCTTGTGGTGCCGGCTACAAATACCACCAACCCATCTCATCCCGTGGGTGTCGTAAAAGACGAATGTGGCATTAACCAGGTGATGGGCAGCAGTGTCCTTCGAGTGTATTAACAAGTCAACTGTGATCGCCAGCCTGTCAAGCGTGGCGATTATATCAAAACCCGCCAATGAGCACACAACACCCCGATATCTATCATTGTGGTGATCTTTGGCCTGTGTCCAGCAGTGGACTTTATTCGGCCGAAGTGATGAAACCGACTATGCGTGTTAGACGAACCAGCATTAATTGTTTGCTCGAAAGGCTCTTCTAATCCCAACACGGTGGGATTTTGCCGTTGAAAATGAGTGCGCTGCTGGATAGGCCGCACAGGGGAGTGGGTCCATCCAAAATGAGCGGCAGCCCTAGTCCAGCCTGAGGAGCGTTGAATACGCACACATCCACACACCACCCATTTATCGTCTACTGTTGAACATGGTTCTCCCAATGATCATATTTTGCGGTCATATTGCTACAATCACCACGCTTGGTAGTCGGATTGGTGATCAAAGTATGTTGTTATTAGCACACGGGAGCCTTTTACGACACCCACGTGTGGAGAGAGGCGGTCTTTTCTTTGCCGGGAGCCACGCGGAAGTATATATTTTTATAAGTGTAGGTGCGTTGCCCGCGCTCAAGGATGGTCAAATGAAAGCAAGGTAATTACCCGGAGTTCACTTAATCGCGCACCGGGCGGTGTCGCGGCTCGACGTGAATCACAAGCGTAATTCAGTAACATATTGCGAAAAAATAATGCCATCCTGTGTTTATAGACGATGCACGAAGTATACTGCTATTGTGAGAGATAAAGACGTTTTAATTCATAAAAAAATATATACGTTACGTATCGATATTGAATAAAAAAACATATTTTGTTTTATTTTTTATTACGCGGTGTAATGGCGGCTGGCGCGCCGTGTTGTAGTACTAATGTTCGTGTATGGCGCGTCTATTTGTAAAATGTCATTGTACTTCTTCATCTTCTTCTCTTAAATTATGGCTTCTGTAGAGTATCTTCCACAATTTCGTCAATTTCAAGTATAAGGCAACGTTGTACGGTATTTAGATTAATACATCTTTACATATTCAATAAAATATTTCACAAAAATGAAAAAATCTAAAAAATATGTCGCCAACGTCGTACGGCTCAATTGTTTTTTTTTCAATGTCATTGTATGTAATACGGTTTTGATATGACTGTCAAAGTGGAAATTGTGCGTCGCATCTGCGCAAAACATAGATAATGATCGGAAAAAAGAATTGAACCGTACGACGTTGCCGACATATTTTTTAGTTTTTTTTTCATTTTTGAGAAATATTTTATGAATATGTAAAGATTTATTCATCTAAATACCGTACGACGTTGCCTTAAACTTGACATTGGCGAAATTGTGGAAGATAACCTACAGAAGCCATATTCTAAGAGAAGAAGAAGTAGATAATGATCTAGCGTAGCGTAATGCTGTGGCATCAGAAAGAGTCAACAGTACTGTTATTTTCAGCTACAGCCTCGGTGGGACCTCCATGTTCAGCTGATGTGTGTCATACAGAAGGAAACTAATATTCGAGAAATGAGGCTTGCTTATCGTTATATACTCATTAAACGAACTCCATTTAATGAGTGTTATGGTTAATAAAAACATTTACAGAAACTTGGATCCTAATTTGCTTATGAAACCACTTGGGCTATAACTTTTATGTGGAGAATTAACTGTAAAAAGAATGAAATTAAAAATAAACTGACCGAAATCATCGTAATGGGTTGCCAATTGTAACCACTTGCCTAACTGCATATAAAAAATCCCGGTGTCCGGATTGAGAATATAGAACCACTCCATCTCCTCCCGTGGATGCCGTAAAGGCGACTGAATGACTCTAAGCCAGGCAGATGTACAGCGTCCCCTCTGTGAAACAGCAGCAATTCTGCACTAACCAACCCACTTGCCAAGCGCAGTGAGTACTGGAAAATTCCCTCAAAATGATGACACAGGCATGTAACCGATCATCTATGAGGACGCTTTTACTAAGCAGTAGCCCTTTTTGGCTTTAGGATAGAATAGAATAGAATAGAATATTCTTTATTGTACACCATTCTAAACACAACTCCTAGGAATAATTCTATAAACAATATTTGTACAATGGGCGGTCTTATCACTATTAGCGATTTTTACAGACAACCTTTGGATGGATAAGAAAAAGACGGAAAAAGACTAAGGGGGTAGTCCGTGGTGTACTTCACATCAGCTACAGGACGTCCACTGCTGAACAAAGGCCTCCCCCTTAGATTTCCACAACGAGCGGCCGCATGCCGCTCTCATCCAACGACTCCCAGCGACCTTCACCAGGTCGTCTGTCCACCTCTTTGGAGGTCGTCCCACGCTGCGTTACGTTACGTACGCTATTTGATTATATTAATATAATCAAATATATATATATAGCGTATATATTAATATAATCAAATAGCGTACGACAATTAGACAATTAAATATAATACGAATAGGTATATATTCCATGTCACGCGCTGCCGTGGGAAGCTTTGGGGGATCCTTTACAATCCCCCCGGGGGGTGACCGGTTTACAGTCACCTTGTCCGAGATATGCCTAGGTGTGGCACCAGTGGGCGGCTCCAGTGTGATCATACGAGGGCCTGGAGCCTCCCTTAGGTGCCGAAGATGACCGCTCTAGTGGTTTTAGCCGGTAGGAGTCCGGCATACCCCTTCGCCCTTCCCCGGGGCGAAGGAACTTTATGAAGAATTTCCACTGGGAAACAAAAAAAAGGTACATATTCCATAAATTACTTAAACAATATGCACATATATACAACCATATATAATACTTTATACAATACAATATAAATAATGCATAAGAATATAGGATATCGTACATAAATGTAATTAATAATAATCATGGCTATTGACGATGGTGATATTTTAAAGCAGGTTTTTCACTCACGACTCCAAGCAGTGTCCTGCAGTCAGCACCCACTGTTCATCGATGATGGACCCTCCGCACCAGTGCTTCGCGTTCCTTGAGATGGCCACGTTGTACGGGTACATACTGTTGCTTGTCTCCATACCGCCCACGATGCGACGGACCGCATACGACCGGAACGCCCAAGCTATGTGACGCTCGTCATGATTCTCAGGGAATACTAGGAGAACATGAAATGCACACAATGAAACCTTACAGGTCAACCCAGTATGGGGCTACACTGGGCTTCTCTGTAGCGTCCTACAGGCGATGCAAGCAGGCTTTGATTAAAAAGCACAAACAACAAGCCATTTTTTTTATCGAGACTTGCTATGCTTGGGGAATACGTGATGGATACTGGTAGTTGATTATAAACTGTTGCGCCCATAACACGAGTCGTCTTAGATGACTTCGTGAGCGTTCTTGAGACTGTTGCTAGCTTCTCTCTATTTCTAGTGCAGTAAGTTGTTACATCAATTTCTTATTCTCAATCTTCATAAACGGGTTATTATAACGCTACGTACTAACCTGGGTATTCTCCTCTTTCCTCACGAGCAATCTTGAATCGTGTTGACGTCTCATCATTCTTAAACTTATATTTCTCTTCCAAAAGAGTTTTTATTTCTTCCTCGTTTTCATATTCGTCTGTCTGCCTTAAAATGCTTTTCTTTATGTTAAATCTCGGATTTTCATTGTAAATACCTTCGAGTGAAACATCTGAAGATTGTATTCTAACCACATTGTTCACAACAATTGAAATAAAAACAGTTTTAATTATGGCTTCGTTAATGTGTTTAATCATTCTGGTTTCATCTTAATTTTTTATTCTAAGCTTCTGTTTCGCATTTGTAATGAGTTTTTGTGTACTTCGATAACATCTTTTATGCCTTAATTTTATGACTGAGTCGTAAAGACCGATGGGATTTGTTAGGAAATTATATTTTTTTCTCTCACTGTCTCAGAATTTTCGATAGTTCAGACGTTTTGGTGTGGAGTATTTTATTAGTATTTCGATTAATTCGATTTTACGCTTTTGAAGATCTACAATTACTTTTGTATCGCTAGTTTGTGTTTGAAGCAACATGTAAAACTAAATTACGGTAGCAAAATAATCTCGATGTTAACCATGGAAAGTAATTAAAATGTGCAATTAAAAAGTAGCTTTTTAATCAACGAATTATGTAAAAGTAGATAAAATAAAATGACTATGAGCAAAGTATATTTCTGGCTAAATCCGTAAGGACCGTAAGGAGGTAAATGTAAATCTTGACTATGCGATATGATTGTGATTTCTTTTAAAGCTTACTTGTGTTTCTTACTTATGCTTGCTTCATCGGCCATACAACGTCCACTACTGAACAAAGGCCTCCCCCATAGATTTCCACAACTGTATCATCATATTGAGGGGAATTTGCCAGTACTCACCACGGTTGGCAGGCGGGTTGGTGAGCGTAGAATGGCTACTGTTCCACAGAAAGGACGCTGCTGCCCATCCATCTGGTTTAGAGTCGCTTAGT
Source organism: Diloba caeruleocephala (assembly GCA_947459985.1). NCBI lineage: Eukaryota > Metazoa > Arthropoda > Insecta > Lepidoptera > Noctuidae > Diloba > Diloba caeruleocephala. The sequence goes on along the minus strand of OX381627.1, from coordinate 2,363,852 downwards.
CGCCTTTTACGACCTCCACGGGAGGAGATAGAGTGGTGCTATATTTTTAATCCGGACACCACACGGATTAATGGATTAAGGAATCCTTGCTTATCATCATCATATCAAAGGACGTCCACTGCCGAACAAACGCCTCCACCAAAGATTTCCTCAATTGTGTCATAATTTTGGGGGGAATTTTCCATTACTTACCACACTTGGCAGGTGGGTTTGTGAGTATGGCTACTGTTCCACAGAAAGGACGCTGCTGCCCATCCCTCTGGTTTATAGTCCCTAGATCGCCTTTTACGACATCTACGGGAGAAAATGGACTGGTGTTATATTCGTTATTCGGACACCACACGGAAGCGGAAACCTGGAAGCAGAGAACGGAAGATGACAGAAGATTGATATATCAAATGAAATAACAAATTAAATTCGTATTTGTATTTGGAGAAAGAGGTGACTATCTTTCTTTTAAAGAAACTACGTACAATTCGGTCTCATATAAATATCAAGATTGGAATATCACTTAGCAGATGACCTCATTTCAGCGGTTTGGAATACATGACTCATTTATAAAGTTTTTCTGGGTACGAAATGATAAGAAATGTTAATACTGGAGAGGCGCTGGTGAATAGAATTGCTCAATTTGTAGGGATAAGATGAGTAGCGATTAGAATCTTCATTTCCATTATCATAAGATAAGTGAAATAGCGTTGACATTACTGCAAGGACATCACAATGAATAAAAAATGCGTGATCCATCCAGTTTAATAGACAATTTATATATGATGTACATTATCCAGCTACAAGTCTGTAATCCCCGCTGTGCCGAACAAGCTTGAACATATATCAAGAATGAAGTAATTACACAGAAAGCATGTAAAATGATTTATTCCACGCACCCCAAATCAATAGCTATAGAATATTCATTCGGAAATGTTCCTATTTTTGTACTAGGCGGGTATGAGTTAAAAGTGTTACCTATTGATCTGTTATAAACATTTGGTCCTCAAGACTAATGCCAGTTTACCTTTCTAGTACAAGCCATAGTTTTTATAGCGTTTGTGGCCTATTAAAGAGCCGGCTGGCTTGGTAACTAGTTTGTAGTAAGTAAATGGGAAATGCTCTTCTCTAAACGTCAACAAACCCGCACGGATTACTCTGCTTGACTCTGCATACCTAGTCCAAATACTGGGAGTATTTAGGAGCAGTAATGGTAAGACTGATGCCAACGTCACTAAGATAAAAGTAGATGTGATGTGACTTCACCACCCTGGCTTGCGCAGTGTGGTAACCACATATCACCAGGACCACATAGACCACGTAGGACTGTGTTTTGCTTTAAATTGCACTATAGCTAGTGAAATTAGTGGGTATATGAGACTAAATTGTATGCGGGCAGCATGTAACCGCTCGTTGTAGCAATCTATGGGGGAGGCCTTTGTTCGGCAGTGGACGTCTTTTGGCTGATATGATAATGATGAAGAGACTAAATAACTAAAATAATATCATTTTTATGGCAGGCGTGACGCTTAATAATCAGGCCATTACCTGTCCCACTGCTGGGCATGGGCTCGTTCTCACAATGAGAAAGTTTAGTTTACCACCAGGCGAATGACTTTCTCGTCTCATCACTAGGTTGTTTCCTATGTTCCTTTCTTTTTGTGTGGCCAATCCTGTATCAGAGTCGTTTCAAGCCGCCAAAGGCCTCCGACTTAGCTTAACGACTGCCGTCTAATAAGAACAAGCTGGACCAACGGTTTTACGTGTCCTCCGAAGCACGCAGACGCTCAGTTCAAATAAAACTATGCGGTCACCCATCTAGAGAATGACCACACCGATTACGTAATCGATTGGTAGTCAATTAAAATCATAATTTTATTTTTAATCACATTTGATATTACTTCTTCCGTTACGTTTGTATATTGTAACTTTGATTTCTATATAATATGTTGTATAAATACATTATTAATATTAATAATATATTGGTAACTGTGCGTGATTTGACTTCTTTTATCTAAGGTCCTATCGGAAGACCAGCGCAATGCTGAGATAGGATGTCTGACACAAAAATCTGTTTGCGTGCTTTTTATTTTAATTTGATATTTTGCAATATTCTGTGTTGTTATTTACAATTATTTTCTTGTTGTGTGCGATCAGAATAAAAATATTTCTTTCTTTCTTCCGATAGTTTATTGGTCAGTGAGTGTAACTGGCTGTGAGCACCAGTGGCTGAATGAAATAGAATCGTTTATTCGGTAATTAAGTACTTTAAACAGATACAGTTTTTTAAGTTAAATTCAAAACCATGGAGGGCTGAATATATCCCTAACCTTCAAGGTGGCAACTGTACAATGTAAAGGCTGTTGCTGTTGCAACAATACAGTACAGGTGTATTATTAGAAAATGGTTTAAGTCGTAAAAGTTTACAACTTACACGTGTTTTGAGCATTAAGCAGCTGGCTGTTGCTGTTATCCTAGTACTCCACTTTACAATGAAAGTGTTCCCAAAACATATTTTTTTTCGATAACTCCTTCTATGTACGGTTTCCCCTCAAATCGCTGCAAATGATAGATAGTATATTGCCACTTTGATGAATATTCAATGTTACTGACCGCCAATACTCCGATGCACACAAGGATAGTGGCAAGTCAGCAGCGCCAAATCAACGCAGCCAGGCGGAAAGCGCCAATGAGCCACGAGGAACGTTTCATTGGAGCCGTTGTTAACACCGTATAGGCGTGTCATAAGATGCGTCACATAAAAAAATAATTGCATTGCCGCAGTAATTGGGCCGCATAAGGCAGAAGTCTAATCACATACGCAAAACATTTATCATGCATACCGCTAAGGAGTGGAAATGCTTTCCGGAGTCTGTGTCCTGAAAGTAATAATTTGGAAATCTTCATGTGACCAGTGAAGGCAGGTGAGCATGCATAATCGTCGACCCTATTATCACTTAACTTCAAATGATATAGTGATCAAACACAAGCATATCTATACATATAAGAGTGTCTGTTTGTAATGTCAAAATAACAGCTTTTTACTAAATACATATGAAAGTATATACGTTACTAATAACAAAAAATCATTTTTTCTGTCTGTCTATCTGTTTGTTTCAGCTAACCTCTGAAACAGTTGGACCAATTTTGACGGGACTTCACTGGCAGAAAGCTGATGTTATAAGGAATAACTTAAGCCTCTTTTATTTCAGATAAAGCAAAATAACTAGGGCTTCGCACCTAATTAAAACCCATGAAATCCAATATATATACTCTACTACTTCAACCGTATATGCCGAAGTACTCTATAGTAGATTGTTATACAAGGGGCTAAAATGAGCAATTATATACGAGGTAGTTTTACTCTCGAGCTTTAGCGAGGGAGTAAATAGAAACCGAGTTTTAATAGGTTTTTAGCGCCGTGTATTACATTCTACTTTTCACTACGATTGCGAGAAAATAAAATAATCGAATACAATATGAAATAGTTTATTTTATAAAAAAAATTGTGTACAGTTTGTACAATTCTGGCTATTTAACGAGATGTTTTTCCCGGTAACTTAATTTCAGTCCTCTGTGAAGATGAATATTGAGTTGTCTGTGGGGTAAACATGGGAGATACACTTAGTTCCAGGTTTGAGGGTCCCTCGTTAATTCTCGATGTCTGTCCTCGTGAAAACTTTGGATTTCTTGGCCTTGTAGCCGGTGGATAATTTCTTGAGAAAAGCCTTCAAATTTAAATATTTCTTTATATTTACATTATGTCTTATCTGTATAGTTGTTCGTAACATTGAATATGTGCTCCAAAGCGTTGTGCTTTGATATTATGTGGAAAGTTCATCAAAATACGTTAGAAAAACTCCTTCCGTAAGCGAATCCACCCGTTTTTCTGCCCTTCACTTCATAAACTTTGTGAAGTGGAGTAGCATAAAGTGTTTAAATAAATGCTTTGTGACCTTGACGGTAACAGATTGAAATCTATTTATTTTCCTTTCTCTTCTATTTGCAAATTAGGGTCTCCATTATCACTAGATGATGACATTTTCACTATTGTAAAATTAATTACGGTCACTACCAATTCAATTTGCAATTGAAATTTTTTAAAGATATCGCGCCAATGTCTTTTTTTATTTCTTTTGTAGCCGCAACGCATTGCATGCATTCTACCAAAAGAACGCCGATTTTAGTTCTAGTTTCAAAAATAAAATGTTGTTTTTTTTATGAAACAGTAAGTCGAGCCTTTATTCATGATTATTTTACTTATGACTAAAGACTTTTTCGTTTTTGTAGGCTCATTGTAATTTGACAGACAAAAATAAAACTTTTTTCCTTAGAGGAAGAAATGCTATTTTTTTTTTTCGCTCTGGTATGCCACAATTACGGTATTTTTAAGCAAGAGGAGCGAAAAATTATTTAAGGGCGGTTGAAACCGCGGGTCACAGCTAGTTCAACATAAAAATAAAAATACTTCCGGTAAAGTAGAACTAAGTCACATGGTTGGACCAGGAGCCCACTCCAACTTAAGCTTATAATAACAAACTAGGCATATTCAGATTTCGTTTTTTCCTTTTTTGAGAAGTATATATGCGGGGGTGGGGATGGTCAGCCTGTAACACTCAATTTCAACAGCATCTGGTTAGAGCTGACCTTAACATAGTTGTGCAGATAATGATTGTAGTGGTATTTTTGTTTTAACATAAATATTAGAACGCCCAGAAAATGCTAAGTTTGTGACCTACTTGGCGTGGGCTTGCTCAACAGCACATTGTGCGGTCTATTGGAGGGGTAAGGGATATCTTGTTTATTTTTCGTTTATTTTTCCATCGTCATCATATCAGTCAAAGGACGTCCACTCCTGAACAAAACACCCCCTCCCCCATATATTTCCACAACGACCAGTTGCATGCCATGTGTCGTCATTTTGGGGGGAATTAGCCAGTACTCACGACGCTTGGCAGGCGGGTTTGTGAGCTCAAGGGTGATTATACGAGGACCTGGAGCCTCCCTTAAGTGCCGAAGATGATCGCTCCAGTGGTTTTAGCCGGTAGGAGATACCCCTTCGCCCTTCCCCGGGGCGAGGTGCCCAGTGGAAGTTCATGTAGAATTTCCATTGGGCATCAATAAAAAATAAAGAAGGCGGGTTTGTGACCGCACTGAATAAATGTATTTCTTTCTTCCAGTCATGTCGTGTGGTGGCGTCCTGCATGTTTACGGATTTGCTTTTTTCTTTTGTTTTTAGGGTTCCGAACGTCCAAAGTAAAATACGGTGTAACTCTTACAGGATCACTCGTGTATCTGTCTGTCCGTCCGTCTGTCATGGCCAATTTGCTCCACGTTTACTGGACCGATTAAGTTGAAATTTTTGAAAGAAAGAAAAACAATTTATTAATTTCCGCAGTTAAAACACACTACATATTTAAAAATAATGACAAAATATCGTATATAAATTTATTTTTAAATATATATGTTACCTTTGGAGGCAATATAGAAAATTAAAGAATAAAATTGACCATTCTCGCCTATATCTCCGAAACTACTGAGCCTAACATTTTGAAAAACCTATAGATAATTAGATTAATTATTTCTTTACCTATAGATTACAGGAAAACTTATAAAGGAGGAAAAAAAAATTATTTTTACACGAACAAGGACGCACAAATTATAGAGACAATATATACACACCGGCACAATTAGCGGAACACAAAAAAGCAGGATTTTAAAATCTTTTACTTGAGGAACTGGCCAGTTATGATATTTTTTTAATTTATTGTCAAATTTGAAAATAGAAAATTAGATGACATACACTTTTTTCATTCATTTGTTTTATTTTCCCGAACGATACGTTTTGTCAACTTGTTCGAGTAATAACTAAGTAATTGTAATTTTTTTGAAAAATTGCACTTAATGGTTTTTTATAAATTTGTTATTCTATAGGCAATTTTGTTTATTAAAAGCTCTTTATTATGCCTGACTTAACATCACTGGAAATCATTAGGGCTGATGAAATGAGAAGAAATGGCCATACCTACAGATCGATTGCCTCAAAGCTTCGTCGACCAGTATCAACGATTCATCGCAGCATCCAGCGGTACAGATCGTCTAATTCACTTGTGAGGAGGAGGGGTCAAGGTAGAAAAAGATGTACATCGAGGCGAGATGACAGTTTTCTACAACTTGGAGTTCGTAGGAATACGCGATTAACGGCTGTACAAGCTCGAAATGAACTGGAAGACGTTCGAGGAGTACGAGTAAGTGAGCGTACAGTTCGCAGGAGATTTGAAGAAGTTGGTTTAGGGTCGTATATACCTGCCAAAGGCCCAAAACTTGAGAGACGTCACCGCGTAAACCGATTAAGCTATGCGCGAGAACATCGTCATTGGGATTTGAACGAATGGCAGCAGGTTCTCTTTACTGATGAGTGCAGAGTTCTTTTAAAACAGATCGATGGGAGACAGCGAATATGGAGACGCAAAGGAGAACGCCACATGCAGTCTAATTTTGAACACACAGTGGCTTATGGTGGCGGCTCGATTATGGTTTGGGGAGGGATATGTTTGGGAGCTCGCACGGAGTTAGTGATAGTCACAGGAGGGACCATGACAGCAGATCGATACATCAGAGACATTTTAGAAGAACATGTTGTACCATTTGCCCCATTTATTGGTGACGACTTTATTCCAATGCAAGATAATGCTCGTGCTCATAGTGCACAATCGGTACAGGCATATCTGAGCCACGTAGGTATACCGGTGATGCAGTGACCAGCAAATTCCCCCGATATGAATCCGATAGAGCATGTCTGGGACTTGCTAAAAAGAAGGGTTAAATCCAGAATGCCACCCCCCAACAATCTGAATGAACTTGGAAACGCATTACTTGAGGAGTGGGAGCGGTTGCCTCAAGAAATCATCGATAACATAATCTGTAGCATGCCCAGACGAATGGAAACCGTAATAAGAGCAAGAGGGGGAAACACTCATTATTAATTTTGCTTTAATTTTATTGTTAAATCATTTAATGCTTACCTTTTTTTATTTTTTGTGATGAGTCATAATCATCTAAAAATTTCACTTATTTCAAATTTCTTTATTTTTCAATAAAAAATAACGAAGACTTTTCAAAGTCGTTATTAAAAGATGTTAATCAATTTGTTATTTTGTGTCTAATTACATTTTCGTCAAATATATGCGTTATTATCTCATAGTCTCACTTTTTTTCTGTTCCGCTAATTGTGCCGGTGTGTATATAAAAAAAGTAAAAATTATTAAACTAACAATAAAAAATACAAAAGACAAATTGGCCGTACAGGTTTGTCCCAGCTAGATATTTTGATATCTAGCTGGGACAAACCTGCAGCAGCGCAGCGCGGCGGTAGAACGCAAAACATTCAAGCATGCGAGTGTACCGTGCACATTGCAATACCCAGCCAGGACAAAAAAATCGGTCAACAAATAAATAAATCAGTACATGTACTACTTTTTTAATTTCATATGTATTTTCCAAAATAATCTCGGACACCACTGTCTTTAACTGTAAAGGAAAACATCGTGAGGAAACCTGGAGCTTAACGGTCTGAAATTGTCAACACGCGGTAAGCAAACATTTTGATAAATGCTAATTCCTAATCTGTATGAGGAAAGGCTTTTGTCCAGCAGTGGGATGTTTACAGGCTGATATAATTTATTTCAACCACGGGACTCTACAAGTAATAGTACACGGAAAAACAACGACAGCAAAAACCCAGCATACGTAGCTGGCCGGCCATTGGCCTCTTCCAAGCCATAACAGTCGATCCACTGGTCCTCCACATCAAGTATACACCAGCTTTTAAACTATTGCTTCATTTAGGAATCCGCACTGCGACTTCAGCTTGTTGATCTTGCAAGCTATGTCGGCGACTTAAAGAAACTCCAATCATAGCCCTCTAATTTGTAGAGCACATCTGCATCTTGGACCGTTCTTCATGATGGACAAATTTCACAGATTGAAGAGAACTGTGAGGTTCGAATTGGGACTTTGCTGTAAATGTCTTGGAAAGGAGGCAATAAATAAGGTTATCGTTTAAAAAGACTACTCGTTATTCATTAATGTTTCACAACAAAGTTTTTAAGCTATATTGTTATACCTTCATGCTACAAACCTTCTTTACAGGTTAGCTCTATGCTTAGTGGCATCGTTTTGACATTTAGTAGGTGTTTTCCTCTCTGGCAGTAGGTACCGTCTCTTCTTACGCAGTCTTTACTCATGTATTACATATCAGTGTCATTTTTGTTTACATATTTTTTGCAATGAGTATGTTTTAATAGTATTTTCTATGACCAGTACAATTGCTCTCGTAGTGGCTTTCTCTCTGCTGATTAATGATTTACACATATTGTTTGACCGTTAGTATGTTATGATTGTCACCTTCCGAGCCTTTTTCCAAATATGTTGGAATCATCTAATCTGAGCAGATGTGTCTGAACTCAATATTTTACACAAACTGGACGCGAGGAGTGCATGACCGGTCATTGTGGCAATCTTTGGGGAGACTTATGTCCAGCAGTGGACGTCTTTCAGCTAAAATAATGATGATGAACTCCTGGTAATAATCAGACCTTTGCAACTCCATTAATAACTGGAAGATATTGATATATTTTTCGCCAACAATATCGAAATGCTTCAAGACGAAAGCCTTTAACCAGTGTGTGTTACCAGTGATGACATATGGAACAGAGACGTGGTCACTCACTGTGCGCTCTAATACTTTTCATCATCATCATTATATCAGCCAAAGAATGTCCACTGCTGTACAAAGTCCTCTCCCACAGATTTCCACAATTGTGTCGTGATTTTGAGGGGAATTGGCCAGTACTCACCACGCTTGGCAGGTGGGTTATTGAGCCCTACACGGCTACTGTTCCACAGAAGAGACGCTGCTGCCCATCCTTCTGGTTTAGAGTCCCTTAGTTGCCTTTTACGACATCCACGGGAAGAGATGGAGTGGCGCTATAAATCCGGACACGATACGGAAATTGTTTACTTCGTCTGTTGATAATCCTATATAAAAAATACTTCATTCATTTACAAATTGACCCAAATAAAACCGAATCCCCCATGGTTTATATTCAAAATCTTTTTTGCAGCAAGTATACTACAAAACAAGTACTTCACGTCGAACCTGGTATACCTTCTAAGTGTGTGTTTAGTTCTACGAGATATTCAACTGCTGCCACAGTGCCTGTGGCGAAAATGTTCTATCGTATGTTATTCCATAGAGGTAAGGTGTTAGAGAGGTGGTAAAGGTCAATTTAAAAAACCAGAGAAGCATAAGTTGAACTCGCGTGGAGAGAATTCAGTACGATGAATAAGTTATCCACAATGTTCTTTTTTATTTGACCCGAATTTGTTTGTTGTAACTAAAACATATTGTCTATTGTTGAATTCGGTCTTGTACCAATAAACTTATCCCAGGAACAAACTTAACATCGTAGTTGAAAAACATGTTCTCCCATACATTCCAACTGCAAACGTAAGTTTGTGCACAATATTGAAAGATTTACCTCGTTATTTTAAGACCATAAACTTCTTACAAGTTTTCCTGTAATCTATAGGTAAAGAGCTATTATCTATATGTTCTTATAAATGTATACCATACAATAATATATGCCATATAAATACGACAAGGGGCTCAGGCGTGTCGGACATGGGCGTCGATGGTTGTTACCCCGGCTCCGTGTCCTCCTTCTCCGAGCGGGATCGGGCCTCTCCCAATCGTGCTCTGCGACCTCCTTCTGGAGCATGACGCTCTCACAGGAGGAGACCACAGCACTCCAATTTTCATTCGCTGCCAGCATAGCCGATACTGCTGCTGGTAGAGAGAGATCTTGCCCGATCCGATCGACCAGGATCCGCCGCTCGGCAGCCCACGCGGGGCACTCTCAGAGCGTGTGCTGTGCAGTATCCTGATCGTTCCCACAGTGTGTGTGCTGTGCCGTGACCTCGCGTCTTATCCTGTGTAAGTACGCATCGAAAAAAGCGTGTCCGGTGAATACCTGAGTCAGGCGGAATGTGACACGCTCGCTCCTTTGGAACCAGGCTCCGTAGAGCGGCAAGACGGCCTCAACGGTGCGCTTTTGCGCGTAATGCGGCAGCGTTGGCCGCTCGCGCCATAGCTCGAGTGGACGCCACCGAGCCTGCCGTCTCAAACTTTAGAGCGCCCCTGAAGGCACGCCTACATCGCTCTTACGAAGGGAGCGTGTTTGGTGATACATCCACGCATCCATCTCCGCCAAGATATCAAAAGGCGGAAAGCGCGCCATCAGAGTTGCTGCCTCAAATGACACCGTTCGGTATCCTCGTGCGATCCGTATAGCCGCTCTACGCTGCAGACCGTGAATCTTGGTTCTGCAATTTCTGCGTACGACCCGCACTTTTTTAATTGCTGCCAATTTGTAAAAGCAAATGACATATGAATTAAATGTACATCTACAGCTTCCCAAAGAGCTCTTTATTCGATGTTTACATGAGTTTTTCTTCAGCAGCTTTTCTTACTGGCCAGTTCTAAAAACAGTCAGTATTGTGACTCTTGCATTGAATTTCATTCAAGAATACTTATCTATTCCTTAACGTTAATAGTATCCTGGTACAGTTGACCGACGAAAGAAGTTTGTAGTAGCTCGTCTATTATTTGTGCTGATGATTCATTGTATTGATTTCCAGAGAGCAATACCAAAATCTTGACATACATAGGCTGCACTAAAAGTATCGGGAATGGAATATTTCCACTGTTCCTGTCATATTAAAATCTTTTTAATTGAAAACTCCTTGGTTTTACAAAGCGAATACCATTTATTTATTTAAAAAAAGATTCACGGTCTTGTCACAAGGTTTTGTCAAACTTGTTTAGTCGTTGAGAAAATGGAATGGACTCGAGAAAATTCAAGAGCGATGATTTATTATGACTTTCGAAGTGGTTTAACACAAAAACCGTGTGTTGACCGGATGATTTCTGCATTTGGTGATGAAGCCCCATCCAAAACCACAATTTATCGCTGGTTTGCTGAATTTCAACGTGGACGTGTCAAGCTCAGTGATGATCCTCGTCAAGGTCGTCCAAAAACTGCAGTCACCCAAGAAAACGTTGATGCTGTGCGTAAGCTGATTGAGGAAGATCGACATGTGACATACCGCGAAATTCAGGCAACTTTAGACATTGGCATGAGTCAAATACAAATAATCTTGCATGAACAATTAGGTGTAAAAAAGTAGTTTTCCCGATGGATACCGCATTTGCTATGTGAAGAGCAAAAAGCGGCTCGCGTTACTTGGTGCGGTAGCACTCTCGAAATATTCCACGCAGGATCCTCAAATGCTGTATACAACATCGTATCAGGTGACGAATCCTGGATATATGCGTACGAACCCGAAACAAAAAACCAGTCACGAGTTTGGGTGTTCGAAAATGAGTTAAAGCCAACAAAAATTGTCGTTCACGGAGTGTTGCAAAAAAAATGGTGGCCACGTTTGTCTCCAAAACCGGCCATGTTACGACTATTCCTCTTGAGGGACAAAGAACGGTTAATGCAGAATGGTATGCTAGCATTTGTTTGCCACAGGTCGTTTCTGAACTCCGTAGAGAGAACTGCAACCGCCGCATCATCCTCCATCACGACAATGCGAGTTCTCACACCGCGTACAGAACAAAAGAGTTTTTAGAGCAAGAAAACATAGAATTATTAGACCATCCGCCGTACAGCCCCGACCTAAGCCCTAATGATTTCTATACTTTCCCTAAAATAAAGAATAAATTGCGTGGACAGAGATTTTCATCACCTAAAGAAGCTGTGGACGCCTACAAAACGGCCATTTTGGAGACCCCAACTTCCGAATGGAATGGTTGCTTCAATGATTGGTTCCATCGTATGGAAAAATGTGTCAAATTTCGCGGAGAATACTTCGAAAAGCAATAAATACATTTTTAAATAGTAATGTTGTGTCACTTCCTTGATTCCCGAAATTTTCAGTGCCGCCCTCGTATTAAAATGTTATCCAGATATTTTTCCGATCTGACAACGCTAGTTCAGCTGGCAGCAATACTGTCGAACTTACTACACAATGGAATTAATGTTTTACCAAAGCGGAGATAGGACGCGCACACATGGTGATATTGTATTTTCTTGGTCAGACATAACACCACCTTTTTATTACAGTCCACTAGTCTTTTATTCAGTTTTCCTCTCTTACGAAGTATAGTGGCTGGCTTTGTGACTGTATAATCTCGTGGTCGTTACGATAATATCAGCATTTGTCCAGCCTTCGCTTCCAGTCTAGCCAATCTGGCTGCAAATGAGTATTTTATACGGAGTAACTAGCATCGGACCTCCACCATCCGGGTAGATACCGATATCCTAAGATAGACCGGTAGTCCGACTGCTGCCTATAATTATCATTACATTTAGTGAGGATAAAAATTGATTTCAAAAAGATGTTTTCCCTACATTACAGATACCACTATCAATAATATTGCTAGAAGTGTTCCTGTTCTACATATGGAAGTTCATTCAAGACTACTTACTCCTGAATGCTGATAGTATCCTGGTACATTTAGCCGAGGAAAGAGGTCTGGAGTGGCTCGTCTGTCATTTGTGCTGCGGTCATACCAACTGCTCCAGCATTTTTACTGACCTGGTACTTAAATTCTTGAGCTTTAGCGTTTTGCTTACTGTTTGCTTTTTTATCAAGAATAAATGATGTTTTACATGGATTTTTATATTATATTCTATTTATTTCTTTCTTTCTTTCTATGTTTAGTCAAACTCTTAGGACTGACAGATGGTTGAATATCCATCCAGCTTGCCATAAAAGAAGATATCGATATGAATAATATTGCTAGGTAGTGTTACTTGGCTCTAGTGTGATCATACGAGGACCTGGAGCCCCCCTTAGGTGCCGAAGATGACCGCCCCAGTGGTTTTAGCCGGTAGGAGTCCGGCATACCCCTTCGTCCTTCCCCGGGGCGAAGGAAGTTCATGAAGAATTTCCACTGGGCACCAATAAAAAAAAGGTAGTGTTACTTTTCTACATATAGAAGTTTATATTATACTACTTACTCTTAAACGCGGATAGTATCCTCATACATTTTGCCGAGGAAATATAATACTAGTAATAAATGTCATCATCATTATCATTGCAGCCGATTGACACAGCGACTGGTATGTTTGTATGTTTGGGTTTGTGCTGTGTGCTCATTGGGGGGTTTTGCCATAATCGCCACGCTTGGTAGACGGGTTGGCGATCGCAGTTGTGTTATAATTGTACTCGAAGGACGCTGCTGCCCATTCTTCGGCTAATCCCATAGTCGCATTTTACGACACCCACGGGATGAGATGGGGTGGCGGCATTCTTAGCGTTTATTTCCTATAACATTCCATCGCCAATAGTATTTTTTTGTTAGATTTTTGATCTGTCGATATTTTCGAGATCCCGCATACTTAATTGTGGCAAGCTGAGCTGTGGGAGCCTGTAAGACGTATATGTATGTTTATGACAACGATTTAATATGGTAAAAAATATTTTTTAATGGATTATATGTATTTAGTCTTAAAAATTACATTGAGATTTGAGTCAGCTGCTTACGACAGATCTTGCAAACTCATTTCAAATTCCAGTTCAGCCCGATGATAGGTTACAATCTTGAGCGATCACTCACGTGATGAGAGTCTTAATAGCTACGTTAAGAACGGTATAATAAATACAGGTCTAACTGCTTGTCCCTTACATAAACTAAGCATAAATAATAAATATATAAATGTGAAACTATATAATAGGGCATCATAAACTAGTAGTGACGCGGAAGTTGGCACGGTAACGCAACACTGGGTGGGCCCTTGCCAATTAGTTTTATGAGCGTCATTCGTACTTTGTAAACAACACCCGTTTAGCTTTTATGTGCTCCTAGTACTTATCGATGTAAGATCATCATATCAAATGGTGAAGTATAATTTGCTTATTACACTGTGACAGCGAATGACGGATGATGGGTGACGGATAGGTGATCACAGTGCCTATGTTGCTATGATTACCGGCACTGATCCTGAGCGTTGATCTTCCTGCGCAGATGTGGATTTTTGGGTCTGTGTAGTGGTATGAGGTTCGCTAGGAGGGAAACACGCTACGGGGGCGTCGTGCGGTCTGTGGCCCTCTACGGGGCGCCTGTATGGTCATCCCGGCTGTCAGGCGTCCAGCGCTGCAGAAACAAACTTCACAGTCTGCAGCGCAGAGTGGCTATACGGATTGCACGGGGATACAGGACAGTGTCCTACGAGGCGGCAACTCTCCTGGCACGCTTTCCGCCTTTCGACATCCAGGCGGAGATGGATGCGTGGGTCTACGACCAGACACGCTCTCTCCGCCAAAGTGGGGAAGGCGTGCCTTCAGGGGCGTTCGACAGACTGAGGCGGCTGGCTCGACGGCGCGCACTCGAGATGTGGCGTCATCGCCTACGGTTGCAGTTCGCGACCAAGCGCGTCGTTGAGGCCATCCTGCCGCTCTTTGGAGCCTGGCTCCAAAGGAGCGAGCGCGTCACCTACCGTCTGACGCAGGTGTTCACCGGTCACGGTTGTTTCGGTGCATACCTGCACAGAATAGGGCGCGAGGTTACGGCACAGTGCCACCATTGTGGAAGCGACCAGGACACCGCACAGCACACGCTCGAGGAGTGCCCTGCGTGGGCGGCCGAGCGGCGGATCCTGGTCGACCGGATCGGGCAAGATCTCTCTCTGCCGGCAGTAGTGTCGGCTATGTTGGCAGAGCATGAAAATTGGAGTGCAGTGGTCTCCTTCTGCGAGAGCGTCATGTTGCAGAAGGAGACTGCAGAGCGAGATCGGGAGAGGGCCGATCCCACACGGAGAAGGACGAGACGGCGCCGGGGCAACAACCGTCCCGGCTCCCAAGTCCAACACGCCTGAGCCCCCTGCCGTCAATTCATGGTGGGGGGCCACGGGGGTCGCGGGTGCGCAGATTGGGGAGTCTGCGTGCTCACACCGAGCGACCCCCGGGAAGACGGTGGTGCGCACGTGGTCACGTGCCGCCGTGTGCGCTGCACAGCGCAAAGCGAGGCTTGGGGGGATCCTTTACAATCCTCCCCGAGAAGTGCCGGAGGGGGCGACCTTTTTACAGTCGCCTTCCCTCCGCTAGAGGGGGTGACCGCTTTACAGTCATACCTTCCGTGATGTGCCTAAAGGCGTGGCACCAATGGGCGGCTCTAGTGTGATCTTACGAGGACCTGGAGCCTCCCTTCGGTGCCGAAGATGACCGCTCCAGTGGTTTTAGCCGGTAGGAGTCCGGCATACCCCTTCGCCCTTCCCCGGGGTGAAGGAAGTTCCATGTAGAATTTCCACTGGACATCAATAAAAAAAAAAAAAAAAAAAAAGGAGGGAAACATGCACCATTTTGATTATGTGATAGGGTCTTGGCGGGACTTGTGATTAGTGAAGTGATACTAGTTTGTCGCGATTTGTTCTCTGTTCTATGAACACGCGTCGACAACAACTTCATTTGGTTTTTGGGTAAGTAGTCGTAGTTTGTTAATACAAATAGTATCCGATAGTGATGAAGATGGTCTGAGAGGGATGACGAAGCCACAGCTAGTACTACTTTTATAGCAGAAATTGATTTAATGGAAGGTAAAAGGTATCTATCACATCTACATCAACATCAACATAAAATATTGAATTTACCTCAGCAATGTTACGATGAATTTTTTATGTTGTGTACTAGAAAAACATATTTGTTGAAGGGTGCAATTTAAACACTCACCAAAATAAGGAGGAAATACCAAGTAAAATGAATTGATACTAAAATAAGATGTCCATAACATAACGCATTATGTCCCAAAATAAATATGCGTGAATTGTAATAATTATTCGTTTTAAACAAATATTAATTATGCTCACCAAATACTGAAATAAAAAGTTGGTACTGATTGCTCATCAAATTCAGTTGTACCAAATATTGTCACAGTACTAGTAGGTTAAGGTTGGATTTGTGCTGCAGTACTTTCTAGAAACCCTCGACCTTTATACACGGCGCGGCGCCGGCCCGACATGACATGGTGGACATATGCCAAAGACCTTAGCTGGAGAAGTGACTACACTAAGAACTTAAATAGTTGTGTTTGTATTATATATGTTTTTATTCTCACTTTCTTGTCTGTATGTTTGTACAAATTTTTCAATTGATGAACTGACTTCCCGATGAGCTAGAGGCTTAATTAAACGTAGCTTAAAACTGGATGACAATTATTCAATTTTAACTAAAAATCAGTAAATATTTTGTATATTAAGATGATATTCTTTTTAATGTATCACGGTTTCAAACATACAAGTGTAACATTAATTCTCCTAGCCCCATAAGATTTAAAACGAAAGACGTGGGGCGCTTGCAATACCTACATATGAGTCTATTAGAATCAAATACCGCAATGTCCATTTTCGTGTTCTGGCCATAATTCATATTTTTTATATACATACACCAATGGATAATGCTATATTTGTAGCATACTTTAATTTTTAATGCCAGTTTTCTACATGACATTGCTTTGGTTGCATTTTGAATATTCAAATAGATTCCTTTTAATCTGTAGATTCATACGGCATAGAAAACGCATTTTTGCTTTTTTATGGACATTGCGGTATTTGATTCTAATAGACTCATATATTTATTGATTTATTTGTCCCAACTTACAACTATTATTACAGGCATAGCCCAGTGCGATAGTGTAGAATAAATCGTAAACTGTTTTAGATATTATTATAACATATTATATATGTTCAGTTTTTCTTTGTGAATTCACTCAATGTACACACGGCAACACATCAAGCTATACAAATCCAGTTTCCGCTGATCTCTCATCATACCGAAAGCCTATATAATGTGAGATCAGCTTATACTGGAAATGAATAGCTTGATATGTAGCCGTGGGTACAACTAAATATGTCCCTCGTTACGAGGTTAAAAATGCGAAGTGCACGCAATAGTGGCGACTCGCTCAGCAAGTTAGTGCCACCGCGCGGAACCGCCAGCACCGCCATACGTATCTATCTGGTACACACGGACCCACCAGATTGATGCATGTACACATGTCGTGTGTTGCCGGCTCAGAATACCACCACCCCATATCCTCCCGTGGGTGTCGTAAAAGTCGACTAAGGGATTAGCCGGAGGATGGGCAGCGGCGTCCTTCGAGTACATTATCAGCTCAACTGCGATCGCCAACCCGTCTGTCAAGCGTGGCGATTATGGCAAAACCCCCCAATGAGCCCACAACACACCCATATCGGTCGTTGTGGTGATCTTTGGGGGAGGCCTGTGTCCAACAGTGGGCTTAATTCGGCCGAAATTATGATGACACACGGCTACACATCAAGCTATACAAAACCAGTATACGCTGATCTCGCATGTATAGGCATTCCGTATGATGAGAGATCAGTGTAGACTGGTTTTAATAGCTTGATCTGTAGCTGTGTGTACAGTTCACCCAAGAGGCTAAACATTTTCAGCACACTGGTTCCAATAGGGTTGTCTGCTGTTGCCGAGCCGTTGAGAGCCAACAACTAACAATTTCATTGCACTTTCTTTTGTTGTTTTAATGTTTATTTTATTTTATACTAGCTGGGACCCGCGGTTTCACTCGCATTTAATTTAAAAGAAATTTAGAGTACTTCGACATAGACACTTGACATAGAATATATATATTAGATTTCAAGGGTTTTATGTTTTTTGCGCGGAACCCTAATTATTTTTCTAAAATAAAAGTAGCCTAGGTTATTCCTTATAACATCAGCTATATGACAGTGAAAGTCCCGTCTAAATCGATCCAGCCGTTTCGGAGATTACCCGGAACAAACAGACAGACAGACAGACAGACAACATTTTTAAAAATTGATTTTTTGTTATATGTGCCGTATATACTTTCATATGCATTTAGTAAAAAGCTGTTATTTTGACATTACAAACAGACACTTCAATTTTATTTATTTGTATAGACTAAAATAAAAGTAGCCTAAGTTATTCCTTATAACATCAGCTATATGACAGTGAAAGTCCCGTCAAAATCGATCCAGCCGTTTCGGAGATTACCCGGAACAAACAGACAGACAGACCGACAAAAATTTTTAAAATTGATTTTTTGTTATATGTACCGTATATACTTTCATATGCATTTAGTAAAAAGCTGTTATTTTGACATTACAAACAGACACTTCAATTTTATTTATTTGTATAGATGACCGACACTAGTATTTTTCCTCTGTCGTGAGTACAGTTTACAGACATAAATCTCACACACACTCCTAGACCCAATGATATTATACCATAGATATGTTACGTCCATATTAAATGGCGCCCAAGATACAGTCTCGCTTGCACATACAAAAACAACAAGAGTAAAAGAGATAGCTATCTAGGCGAACCGATTGCGAGGTGCTACAATTGGGGGAGTTTTGGTTCTTACTTTTAGCACGCATTTAACATATCTACTTCTTTTTAGTATATAATAATAACCATTGCTCAGACCTGAAACAACTAACTGTAGATCATACAAATATTTGTTCCGTGCGGAGATCGAAGCCGCGATATCAAATGATAATATAAAGAGTTGTTTGAGTTTTCTCAAAGACTGTCTCTCTACACTCCTTACTATTTATCTATTGTATGCGCCCCACATTGTTAAAGTGTAAGTACAATAAAAATAAACTGTCGAGTGTGAGTTCACACGCGGTAGAAGTGTAACTTTGTATTTTGGTTAATTTGTAAGAGATTGAGATGAATACACTATGGAGGTGGTAAACACAGAGGAAAGAGATTGATCGACAGTAGGGAATAGGGAAACTATATACAAAAGTGTTTTTATCTCATTCACTCACAGCCTAAACCCTATAAATATAATTCGTTTATAGTTGTCTCTCTTTCGTTACACATTTTCGTTTCATAAAATCCAATTCACACGGTCCCAAAAGAAGTTTCACTTCAAAAATCTTTTTTTATGTAACTTTAACGTGGGGAAATCCTCTTGGACTTCCTCCGCCTTGGGAAGGGCGCCGGTGGAACGACCTCCAACGAGGTGGCCACACGACCTGGTGAAGGTGGGAGTCGTTGGATGAGAGCGGCATGTGACCGCTCGTTGTGGAAATCTAAGGGGGAGGCCTTTGTTCAGCAGTGGACGTCCTGTGGCTGATATGATGATGATGATGATCTGAGATTTTGAGAAGAGATGTAGAAAGACGTAAAATCCAAAATCTGGACAATTCTTGCCGTCATATAGGCCATACAACGTCCACTACTGAACAAATGCCTCCCCAATAGATTTCCACAACTGTGTTATCATATTGGGGTGATTTTACCAGTACTCACCACGCTTGGCAGGCGGGTCGATGAGTGCAGAATGGCTACTGTTCCACAGAAAGGATGCTGCTGCCTATCCCTCAGGTTTAGAGTCCCTTAGTCGCCTTTTACGACATCTACGGGAGGAGATGGAGTGGTGCTATATTCTTAATCCGGACACCATACGGGAAAAACAGTGGTAATAATATAATTTTATTAAACATATATACTGTTGCTAAGACCTCATATAATTACTAATATCCTAGTATAGATGAGCCACTCTGAAGCAGGCTAAGCCTAGCAAAACTACAGAAATACAACGAAAAAAAAGAAATCGATATTGTCAATCAAACGAGTTTCTAAAACAACCCATCAGACCGATATGGGTCACTTGCTATTGTGAATTTCTTTAAAATCCACATCAACTGACTTCTAAACAAAGGGAATAAAGTCTAATTTTGATAGTAGCGGCTGTAAATACGCTTTATTCGCCCAGCATCCAAAGTTATACGACAAAGATGGGTCGCCTCTATAGAGGAGATCATGTTATAAGTGTGAGTGACAATTTATATTGGACGGATAATAGGAGCCTTTGCTGCATGCTCAGGGCTGCCAGTGTTGAAACACCTCTCCGATTTTGGCAAAACTTGAGATTTTTCGAGTAGGTTTCGTCGCCTTTCCCTAAAAATTATGTTGCTAAAAATATACACCTTGGAACGGCAATTAAAGTCTCGACGATTCATAAGTGCCTGTCTATGGTTTACATGAATAAATATATTTTTTATCTTTATCTGATTCTGAATTGATATAGTAAATGTTATCTTTATTTTTAGTTTACGTTTTAACAGGTAAGAGCGCTCTCCTCCGCCCCTCCTAATGCGTAAGACAAGTACATGAAGAACCCCCCACGCCAAAAAAAGGCCAGTTAGTCCGGTCTTTTACATTGGCATTTTGCTGGCTTATGTCATCCTATAAAACATCCAGAATCTTCTTTGGGCGTACTCGAGTTCTAAGTCTGAGGATTTCAACCAGGGTGAAATAAACGTCGAGGCATCTTTTAACGACAACCTCGCCTTCCGATAGAGCTGAAGAGCTACAAAATTGAAGAAAAAAATGACTTTAGCTGGTGCCCACACGGCAATTAAATCCAGCTAAAGTTTAGTGTTGCTTAATGGGATAACAATAGCACCACCCCGTCTCATCCCATGGGTGGATGGTCGTGGAGGATGCTGCCTCCGAGTACACTCATTCAACTCAACTGCGATCGCTACCCAGCATGCCAAGTGTAGCAGTTCTGGCAAAACCCCCCCATGAGCACATAAAACAAACCGAGACCGGTCGTTGCGGTGATTTATTCGAGTTTTTGTTTAATGTGTGTGTAGTGTGTAATGTTTTTTTGCTGTAATAATAATGATGATGAAGCAGGATTGACGCAGGATCGACGCAGGATCGACGCAGGATCGACGCAGGATCGACGCAGGATCGACGCAGGATCGACGCAGGATCGACGCAGGATCGACGCAGGATCGAAGCAGGATCGACGCAGGATCAACTCAGGATCGACGCAGGATTGACTTATCGTTTCTCTTGGCATTCTTTGACAACATATTAATATAATCAGTCAGTAATATAATCAATCAGCAATCAGGCTTGTTTAATGTAGACTTTTTAATAAGTTTAGACTGTTTTCTCCTGCATTGTCCTCACATTAACTTCATTTCGTGAACAATATAGTCAAAAATATTGTACGATTATGATTTAAACAGAGTAACCATGGAGTTTCTTGTCCGTTCTTCTACATAGGATATCTACATCTTGGACCGCGGCAATCAAAGTGTCAAGACTTTCATAAGTGCCTGTAAATGGTTTGACGTAATTTGTTTTTTTTTTATCTTTTGTCTTTATTTAATGTTCAATGAAGGATGTCTAAGACATTTTTAGTATATCACAGCACTTTTATGGTACATATATGTTTAACATGCAAGAAAATCTGAAGAAAATATTACAGCGCCTGCAACTCAGTACACGTAACAAGTGTAACTTAGCCGGGCATGCGTCCACCTTTCATGCCCACATGCACATGCGCCCACACAAACGTTAGACATAAACGTTGCACTCAAATATGACCTTGAAATTTTACTACGTTTAACTTCAAAAAGATCATAAACTTTCTTACATAGTGATCCAAATTCTTGTACCAAGTAGCCGCACAACCGACATTTACAGGCTACAATGAAGTGTCGGAATTAATAAATATTTGACGTTGTTTGGGACTGCGTTGTGGCAACCCCTACAAACTGTTGCTGGGCGGCGAGTGGCTTGCTCCCGCCCACCGCGCGATGGGACTTGTGAGTAAATATATAGAGCTGGTTTTAAGTATAACGACATGCTTTTGCGGTTTAATGGGTGAAAAAATATAAAACTATAATATTCATAATTGCAGGCCAAAACCTAATTCTTTTATGCTCAATAAAATAAAAGGATAAATCGCTTATATGCACTAACGTATTATTGTATAGAATCCTGTAGAGTCAATGCGGCCAATCCATGACGCAATCCCATCCCATCGCGCCATATCATGATGATTAATTTTAAAGTAAATTCAACTTAATGAATGCGTAATGCTCGTAAACGATTGCTGTCTGTTGAAACTGAGCAGCCCTATGCTGAAATGAAATGAAATCGGCCATACAACGTCAACTACTGAACAAAGGCCTCCCTCATAGATTTCCAAAACTGTCATTATATTGCGGGGAATTTGCCATTACTCACCACGCTTGGCAGGCGGTTTGGTGAGCGCTGAATGGCTACTGTTCTACAGAAAGGACGCTGCTGCCCATTCCTCTGGCTTAGAGTCTTAGTGAAGATAGGCAGGAATCGTAGGATGCGAACCTTTGTACAGCAATGGCCAGTCCGCTTTATAAGAAAAAAAGGAATTAGTTCGGCTAGGCACCTATTAAATATTTTCAAACATATGGATGATTCAATATGATGACATAACGCCACCGCTGGTCTAGAAAAAGGTAGTAGTTATATGACCTAGACGTATACCAGGAGAGCTGGATCGCGACAGTACAGGAAAGAGCTGCGTGAAACAACTTGAGAGACGGCATGCCTTGCAGTATTGGAGTTTACTCCTTAAGTAACGATTTGAATTGTAAGGCCCAGTACGGTAATTTTATGAGGAGTAAAATCAAGTGTAACAATCGGAAAGTTGAGGCGTTACGTAGAAAGAGACAAACATATATATCTGTAGGATTGAACGTGCAAAAGAATGAGATGGAATACATTACACAGCGTATCTTATTCATGAAGCCTCCTCTTTGTGCGATGCTTCGTAGTCTCACTGTATAGTTCACTACCTCTGGTCTGAGCGTTGAATGTGTGCGTATGTTTGTACGTGTTTATTGTGTGCCTGCGTATTACGAAGTTCTGCCGCAACTTGTATACTGCTGCCGAGTACAGGGTATGCATGCTGTATAATAAATACATATAGTAGCATTTATTGTATCTATACATCGTATTAATTCAGCAACCTAACCATCAACTTTTAATGTTTTGATTTTAAGTTTTCTTGTACTTCTATGCATAGATACTACGTGTATTTTTATGTACTATTAAACGAATCATATTATTATTTTGTAATACGCTTTTATTGAAGTAATATAAATAATCCGAATAATTACAGATATATGTTTGTTTCTCTTATTATTTTAGAAGATGCGTTCATTAACCCTCTTTTTCTATTTGATATACAGGGTGTCCAGTAAATAGCACGACATACTGCAGGGGGTGAGAGCTTGGGTCAATACCTACCAAAAAAACACAATATATGTTCAGCAAAATCTTACGGATTTACAGTAGTACAAAATTTTCCGAAAGGTCGAAAAATCTCTACCTTGACACAGATTTTTAAGCATCTCGTAATGAAAAATTCCTTTTCTAGTTTTTTTTTTACCTCAAATTATTTGTGAATAGTTACTTTACTCATTGATAAGTCTTAATTCTATTAAAAACTAAAATGTTTTTAAGAAATACAATTTTCATTTAAATTTTCACAGTACAATTTTCTTATCGAAAATTTTGTACTACTGTAAATCCGTAAGATTTTGCTGAACATAAGCTCGCACCCCCTGCAGTATGTCGTGCTATTTACTGGACATCCTGTATATCATAATAATCGTTCGTAAGGAGTAAACTCCAGTCGTGCATCGGAGCTGACACACACTTTTTTTTATCTAATCTAAAGTGTCACGCCTGCCCTTAACAAATGTAATGCTACCCAGTACCCGGGACTAGTTTTGCGTAGCACCACACTGCCTTCGTTACCTGAGACAGTTTTTTGGTCCCTTATGCCTAGTAATTTCACTAGTTACAGACGTGCCCTCCAAACTGAAACACAGTAACGCATTAAGTGTGTACTTCACTGCTTAGTAGCAGAATGTCTGTCTATTTAAGAGAAATATGAATAAAAATAGAAAATGTACTAGTACAGTAAGTATTAACAGCTCTATATACACCTAAACCACCCACCCTTACTTAACCAACAGGCGACAGTGTGCCCCAGACCGTGCGGACGCTAACACGCGTACCAGCACGCCAGAACCGCGCGGGAGATGCACAGGTACGATAATATTTATTTCTAACACATAAACAAACCTCATTACAGGAACTATGTGCTTAGTACTTTAATACCCGTGTACTAGGCGCACATATAGCTATGGGATGAAGTGATCCGCAAATAAAATTGTGCTCATGTTGAACGTGTCTTGTGATTGTGAATTGAGATGAATCATGTCTGAGCTCCTAGTGATTTTTTTTGCTGTTATCTATGTTTTGATATCCATTCATAAAAAAATCTTATTTAAAGGAAAAGTACGAACCTATCTATTATTATACAGAAATTATAATTCATGAAACAAAATTGATATTATCTCGGAATAAAATCCAACTAAAATACATTTTAAAGCAAAACGTAGAAAATTTAAACTCATCTATGTTTACCTACTCAATAATTTAACAAATCAACAAAGTCTAACCTTCAACCTTAACATTCGGTGAGTAGCCGATGATAAATTCGGTCTTTTACTTCTGTGAAACCTCTATACTGAGGTTACTAAGAGATATAGAGTATAATTAAAATTTTACAGTGTATTGTCATTTCACCTATTGCTGGATTTAATTAAATATCTTCTCGAGAATGTAATATATAGTTAAATCGTCAGAGACACTCATATCTTACTGCAGCCCTAGTATAATCTATGTCATCATTTCGGTCGAATGAAGTCCACTGCTGGACACAGGCCTCCCCCAAAGATCACCACAACGACCGGTATGGGTGTGTTGTGGGCTTTGGGGGGTTTTGCCATAATCGCCACGCTTGGCAGACGGGTTGGCGATCGCAGTTGAGTTGTTAATGTACTCGAAAGACGCTGCTGCCCATCCTCCGGCTAGTCCCATAGTCGACTTTTACGACACCCGCGGGAGGAGATGGGGTGGTAGCATTCTGAGCCGGCACCACACGACAAATAATCTATATAGGTTTTGTAAATATTCACGGCTGTTTTTTTATACTATATTGTTGACTAGACGCGAGTCATTCGCGTGGTGGTAAGTGTCATGTCTGCCTATAACAATTGTTATATTACCCAGGTATAGACCTGCGTAGCACCACACTGCGCTCGTCACCTCGAGGCATAAATTGGTATCTTATGCCCCAGTGATTTCATGTCTAAAGTTTAAACACTTCTTCTTCGCGGGGTGGTACCTACCTAGCTGGCCTCTTACTGTAAGAGACCTGCCACCAGTGCGAATACTAAATATGGGGCTCCCAATGACGGTCATCATTCAGAAGACATTGTAACTGGCATAAATAATCACTACTCTTAACAAGGGGATTGATTATCACAGCTTTTTTTTAAGTGAAAACTTCTTTTAGCGCGGTACGCATATTTTTAGATGAGATAAAATCTCTGGGCCCGCGACACCGTTACGAGATGCAGCTATAGTGTGTGCATATATGCATGTACATATAACAACCGCGAACGCGTCTAGATAAATAAAAAAAAAATAAGTTTTCACTTCTGTCGGCACTCCCGGAGTGCAACCCGTTTTTTTTTTAACGTTGCCCCACACTAGGATAGCTCCTGTGTCGTGGGTGCATTTACAGACATGAATTCCACATACAATACACCCAGACCTGGAACAACTACCTGCAGATCATACAAATATTTGTTCCGTGTGGCAATCGAACCCACGACCCGGGACGCAGCAGCCGACTGTATCACCAACCATGCCGTCTTTAAATAATAAAACCAAAGTGTGGTCGGTGCACGCAATGCGTAACCATTTGAACGGTGACGGATATGACACCATTAGCTGATCAGCCCTTTAGTGCTCTCCAATTTCCAAGTGAAGGATGCTTCTTGGCCCGCTGCAAACTAAAGTTATGAAATAACTAACGTGAAAATGTGAACTTGCTACTTAGAGGCGTCTAAATAACCGACTTCTTTATCTTCTTTGAAAGAAGCAGGTTCTCATATACACTGATAAAATGACGTTCAGGCGCTTCCAATTCCAATTTGAATTTAATGACCCCATCGAAAAATCCGGGCCTTCATTAATTTTTATAACTTTGACATCTCAAAATATCTTTCATCCTCCAGTCCGAGGCGACTATAGTACATTTTATTTGTAATAGACAAGATGTTTAATTCAACCTTTATAATAAAAATAAATATCAGCCAGTAAGTCCCCTGTGGTGTCCGGAGTAAGAATATAGCACCACTCTATCTCCTCCCGTGGATATCGTAAAAGGCGACTAAAAGAATCTTAATCAGAGGGATGGGCAGGACAGTTGTCATTCTGCGCTCACCAACCCACCTGCCAAGCGTGGTGAGTACTTACAAATTGTGGAAGTTTATGGAGGACGCCTTTGTTTAGCAGTGGACGTATAAACGGCTGATATGGTGATGAACAGTCTAACTGCAGGAAAAGGCCTCTTCTCGCACAGAGAAGGAACTCGCACTGATCACATTGCTCTCTGCGTGTTGGCAATTTCAGATAATTAAATCTAGTGTTTCCAAATTGGAAAACCGAAATATCTGGACAACATTTCAAAATGTCAGGATTTTGTGTGGCGTTGTCGTCTGGAGCACTAAATAATATAAATCAAAATGTTTCCTATATTCGTAAACCTGGTGGTAGGTTTCGGTGCATACTTGCACAGGATAGGACGCGAGGTCACGGCACAGTGCCACCACTGTGGAAACGATCAGGATACCGCACAGCACACGCTCGGAGAGTGCCCAGCGTGGGCTGCCGAGCGGCGGATCCTGGTCGATCGGATCGGGCAAGATCTCTCTCTGCCAGTAGTAGTGTCGGCTATGCTGGCAGAGCATGAAAATTGGAGTGCTGTGGTCTCCTTCTGTGAGAGTGTCATGCTCCAGAAGGAGGTCGCTGAGCGGGATCGGGACAGGGCCGATCCCGCTCGGAGAAGGAGGACACGGCGCCGGGGTAACAACCGTCGCGGCGCCCGTGTCCAACACGCCTGAGCCCCCTGTCGTCTTCATATGGTGGGGGGCCTTGGGGGTCGCGAGCGCGCTTATTGGGAAATTTGCGTGCTCATACCGTGCTACCCCCGGGAAGACAGCGGTGTGTATGTGGTCACGTACCGCCGTGTGCGCAGTACAGCGCATAGCGAGGCTTCGGGGGAATCCTTTACAATTCCCCCGAGAGGTGCCTGGGAGGGTGGCATCTTTACAGTCGCCCTTCCTCCGCTAGAGGGGATGACCGCTTTACAGTCATCCCCTCCGAGATGTGCCTAAAGGCGTGGCGCCAGTGGGTGGCTCTAGATGGAGATCTTTCGAGTTCCTGGAGCCTCCCTACGGTGCCGAAGATGACCACTCCGGTGGTTTTAGCCGGTAGGAGTCCGGCATGCCCCTCCGCCCTTTCCCAGGGCGTAGGAAGTACATGATGTATTTCCACCGGATCAATAAAAAAAAAAAAAAAAAATGGGCTCTTATTGCAAGAGGCCGCGAGGCCGAGAGGTTTCTGGGGGTGGCATCTTTACAATCGCCTTCCCTCCGCTAGAGGGGGTGACCATTTTACAGTCATCACTTCCGAGATGTGTCTAAAGGCGTGGCACCAGTGGGTGGCTTTAGATATTTTTTTCTTTATTCGAGTTCCTGGAGCCTCTTTTCGGTGCCGAAGATAAGCAACTCCAGAGGTTTTATCCGGTAGGAGTCCGACATGCCCCTTCGCCCTTGCCCGGGGCGGAGGAAGATCATGAAGAATTTCCACTGGAAACTAATAAAAAAAGGTACCACTGCAGGGGCCAGATATTCGCCGCTAAGCAGAAGTATTTAAACTTCAGACATTACTGCTCCAGTTTAAAGGGTACTGTAGCTAGTGACATTACTGGGCATAAGAGATTAAATAATTTAAAGACTCGAGGTAATGAGCGCAGTATGGTGGCACTCAAGGCTGGTCCTAGAAAGCATTACAATTGGTCTGAGCAGACATCAAGCTTACCACCAGGAACTTGCTCGTGTCGTCAAGAAGTTGTATAAATAAATTACCACGGACGACCAACACATTTAAAAGTAAATACGGATTTAATTTCTGGGTGTCGTGAAAGGGAAACACAGGAATCAGGTATGTCATGAGGGCTATCTTCCTCAGTATCTTTCCATTTATTACATAATGTGGTCACCGGTTTACTAGATATGCAATATGGCAATATTCACTTACAACTTTTGTTGTAGCGGTAGGTAAAGTGACACATGTTTATAGGGTCTTAGAATAATACCCATTTTAACTCACATACTTTAATCAACATTTTGTTAATATTTCTCTGTTTATTAGGTATGTTATAGTTAGTAAAAAAAAAGTTAGCGCAATAAATTATGTCTCTATTTATCTCTTTCTTTCCTACTAGATAGATAGTTTCTTGCGGATCGCAAACGCAAAGTACGAGTATAGATACGATTCATTTGTGCGTAAGCAACGTATGTTTGCTTTCGCTGATACACACTGAAACGCTTATCTAGATAATGTCATTTTATAGCCATTTTCGTCACAACACAAAACTGTATACTTTTCTGGAACAGCGTTCACAAGGAAATGTTAGGGCACACTAACGGGCCGCCCAGCGACTGGTGTCATATCCGTCACCATTAGGGTATCGAACACCATTATTATAAAAGGGTTACGCGTTGCATGTGCCGACTAAGTTGTGATTTGTCTTGGTAATCGTGTAGTGCCTTAATTAGTTCATTACTGAGCTTTCTCTTTATCAAGTTAGGTAGTCATAAAATGTAAATTCGTGAATCCCTTTTTTTGTGATGGGCTTCTCGCATACATTTCGAGGGAAATGTAGATGCTTAACCGGAAAGTTGGCGAAGCTTATAGAGGCTCCAGCCGGAAATCCCTAAGTTCATATGTTATTTTTATAAGTACTAGATTGACTGTGGTCGAAATTCTACCAATTGTATTCGTAAAGTAAAGAAATCCGACTTGGTTTTTATTTCTTTGATGAAAATTTATTTAGGTATATACAATTCTTAATTCTTACCTTGACGCTATGATGAAAAGAGTGGGAAAGAGGAAGCATAAGGAAATTAATGACAACGATTTATTAAACAAAAAATTTCTTAGAATTACAATAATTCAAATATTAAAGCCGTGTGGTGCCGGTTCAGAATACCACCACCCCATTTCCTCCCGTGGGTGTCGTAAAAGTCGACTATGGGATTAGCCGGAGGATGGGCAGCAGCTTCCTTCGATTACATTAACAAATCAACTGCGATCGCCAACCCGTCTGCCAAGCGTGGCGATTATGGCAAAACCCCCCAATGAGCCCACAACACACCCATATCGGTCGTTGTGGTGATCTTTGGGGGAGGCCTGTGTCCAGCAGTGGACTTCATTCGGCCGAAATGATGAAATATTAAACGGTAAAATAATATAACGAATAAATAAAAATAAGTGGTAGGTAATTCAATAAGAAATAAATGGAAACAACGCTATGTATTTGTTTGCATACCTAACTTTTTTTGTAAGTAATATTTTTCCGTTCAGAAAAGGCAAAGGGATCTATGCTCATACAGCCGTGAACGTGATCAAAATACTTTCATTTGATTTGTCAAAGCAATTTGAATAGAAAAATCATGTGCGTATGTTTACTTTATTTTATCTGCCTTTATGGGGTGTCGTAAAAGTCGACTTAGGGATTAGCCGGAGGATGGGCAGCAGCGTCCTTAGAGTAGGTACATTAAGAACTCGACTGCGATCGCCATCCCGCCTGCCAAGCGTGGCGATTATGGCAAGACCTAGTGTGGGGAAAAGTTTTTTAAAAAAGAAAAAAACAACTCAAGAGTTCGTCAAAACACTGTATGCAACATTACTCTAGTAGACGACAAATTGCTATTGTATTATCTACAGGCGCAATACAAACCACTTCAAATCGATTAATCACATCGAAACTATATCATGAGGGTGAACCTCAGAGCGTATTTCTTTGTGCAATGTGATAAACTGAAAAACGAAAAGCCTTGAAGAACCTTCCAACAGAAACGCAATATCGTGACACTGACAATTCAATCTCAGATTGCGCGAATGTAATTTTCCAACACGTGTGGGTAGTATTTTGTCAGCTTGAAATGTGCAGGAGAATATAGAAAACGATGGAATAATAAAATTGAATGTGTTATAAATCATCACAATGTTATAAGGTTTAAGATTTAAAAACAGCCATATTAAGGGTTCTGTAATCGGAAAGAACGTTCACTGTAAAGACAAAAGTTATAATAGCTACATTTAATAATAGGAGGGGATAGAAGCTTCTACCGGGCCTTTCATGAGTCTGATATAATTTATTTAGCGTCCATCTTGGCTGTGATTCGGTAACTTCTTTGTGGAAACCGAAAGTTTTATTTGTGGAATTATGGACGAAATTATCATGACGAACAGCTACCGAAAATATGTACTGAATGACGGTACAGTTGACATTCGTCGGACATGTCACCATTCCGGTGAATCTATTCGTCATATTATTTCCGGCTGTGCTCGTCTCGCTAACGGTGAGTACTTGCACAGGCATAACCGAGTAGCAAGGATTATCCACCAGCATCTTGCACAGCAGTTGTTACGGCCAATAGCTTAATAGCCAAAAACATCGACCAACACCTCATCTCGTTGGGCGGCTGGGTCAAGGGCTTGATTCAGAAAGCAGTACTACTGGACACGCCTCGTATTGTTAGGAGGAGCCCTGGCAGCCGGTAGCTGGGCCTGGTCTCGATGCCCACGGGCTTCCAATTTTTTTTTTAAATGTTATATAGTTATACGGCACGGTCGGTGCAGTGGCTGATACAGTCGACTGCTGCACTCCGGGTCGTGGGTTCGATTCCCGCACGGAACAAATATTTGTATGATCTGCAGGTAGTTGTTCCGGGTCTGGGTGTATACAATACAGGATATACAATGTGGAATTCATGTCTGTAAACGCACCCACGACACAGGAGACTTCCTAGGGTGGGGCAATGTTTTAAAAAAAAATCTATTAAATTAAAATTAAACTACACAACATATCTTGTTCAAACCAATTTTCATTGGAAGTGTTTTTAAATTCTAACGCCTTTGTTTTACGCCTAGGTGCTATGTCACACAGTATGTACAGTAGATTTTCACATGATAGTTGATTTTACGTGGACTTACAGAAAAGGCTAAAAAAGACTTACAAATATTCTCAGTTACTGCAAAACAAACATTAAACTGTTTCATTTTAATATACAAAATTTCAAATATTAAACTGGGCTACTGCGGGTACTATATACCCTCTACGACTGAGTAAGCTCCAGCGTAGCACGTTCTATGAAATATTCTCTTAATTTTTTTTTTTTTCTTGCAGGTCCTTTAATTAAATGTAACTTTTCAAGGATGCATTTATTTGATATTTGGTGTTCCTTAAATAAAACTGTTACACAGAAAAGATGGGATCGCGCCTATTACGTTTTTGGAAAGTAGAATTATTAAGCTATGTCAAAACTTCGAAACATATTGGACAATTTGACTTTAAGCAATACTTTTTGCGTAAACACGCTGAATTGCTACCCTGAAAACTTTTCAATGTCAGAAACTAAAACTGCAATTGTATTGCAAAGTTTATTACATTATATAGCTTCTACGATACTCGAGTCTCAAAAACATATTTTAGATTGAGTAAGAATAGATATCACGGATCATTTACTTATTTTGGGAAGTGGGGATTTGATGGTAGCACGTGTCAAAGTAAACACAAACAACGTCTTTCAGATCCTTTTAGTTCAGACGACAGTAGTTTATTTCAAACTTCCTACGTCTACTAAAGTTAGTAGTAAAATTCCATTCCATTAAGGCCTTTTTTTTATTGGTGCCCAGTGGAAATTCTTCATGTACTTCCTTCGCCCCGGGGAAGGGCGAAGGGGCATACCGGACTCCTACCGGCTAAAACCACTGGGGCGGTCTTCTTCGGCACCTAAGAAGGCTCCAGATCCTCGTATGATCACACTAGAGCTCCATTGAGGCCTACCCAAAGTCGTCGTTTATGTGAATGTGATGTGGCACAGTACAGCATCTCCGAAATGGCTAGAGTGATTTCTACGGGACTGAATCTGGCAGATGGTTGATGTTATAACGAATAACTGAGGCTACTATTACTTTAGAAAAATTATTAGGGTTCCGCGAAAAAAAATGAAAACCCATGAAATCCAATATATATACTGTAAGACAAGTGTCTATGCCGAAGTACTCTAAATTATTTATAAATAATCCAATTTATTTTCAATTAACCGGCGTGTGAAACCGCGGGTCCCAGCTAGTACGTAATATTATTAAATAAATATTGTACCGCGGCGATTCCATACCGGTACGTACATGTACTAAAAACTACATATTTGATTATACCTTTTATTTTTTTTAAACGTTGCACACCCTCCTATTTCTCCTGTGTCGTGGGTTCGTTTACATACATAAATTCCACACACAATACACCTATAATTTCAATGTTATTCTCATTGAATTCAGAGTAGATAGCAGTTTCTAAGGGTGAGATTCAGAAACGAGTCTAAGCTAACTTCACGCTTCCATCTGTCAAAATTAGGGGCGTGAGTAGTGCATTTTGACATATGGAAGCGTAAGTTCACGCTTAGACTCGTTTATGAATCTCACCCTTAGAGCTTTTCTTATTCTTGTTTTGTGAGAGCTTCAAACACAAACACCATTTAAAAAAAATAAGCGATATTTTTATGAGGTCAAAATTCAAATTATACTAATTTAGTTTGTAAAGTGGGGAGCGTGTACGTAGTACAAACACGATACACATGTGGCGAGCGCGGAGCGGCCTGTTGAGGCGAAGGGACCCGATCCATCACGAGGCTGGTCGAATGGGACGACACGTCTTCGCGACGTGTCTTAGGAACCAAGATGGTTGCCCGCGTATAGGCGCGCCATTAGATGTATCACATCAAAAACAAAGTACTATGACA
Source organism: Diloba caeruleocephala (assembly GCA_947459985.1). NCBI lineage: Eukaryota > Metazoa > Arthropoda > Insecta > Lepidoptera > Noctuidae > Diloba > Diloba caeruleocephala. The sequence continues at coordinate 2,330,979 of OX381627.1, read as the reverse complement.
ATATCTCTGCCTGTCTCTTAAAAGAATCTTAACAAACAAACAGACATACAAAAAATAACCTACAAGAATCCCTTTTTCATATTGAAGCCCAGAAATTTTCAGTAACATTATCAGGGGTAGGTTGTAGGTACCCACGTCTCTGCTCAGTGGTCAGTCATAAAATATATACGAGACAATGAATTTTATCGGTTGTTTGAATGGACTCTATAACAATATTTTATTGAGCGGGGATATTGTTTGGTATATAAGTACCAACTATTATGCAAGTATAGTACATTTTACACATAACTTTAAAAAGGAATAAAAGTGATTAAATGATTATGTAGTTTTAGATACACACAGTATTGGGTCGCAAATACTGCTGCATTAGTTGGATAGTCAAGCCTAAAGACCGGCGGGCGGATTACAAGTCACAGACGGTTTGCGACAGGCGTAAATCGCGCAGACGCCGCTGTCAAAGTTAATTTTTGTGTTGTTTGTGTTGCCGATAGCGATTAAACAGGCGAAGATCTCTGACCCACACTCTGTTGGACGATCAATGAACTAAAAGTTGCTTCCTCGCCTTTCAATTTTAGGCGATTTGCTACAAGTGGATCCTTGGCTACGCGATAGCTGCTGCGTGCTGCCGTGCGGCACCCTAATTAGCTCAAAATTGCATACGTAAGCAGGCCGCGGATTATATGCATTTGCATTAGTATATTTTGGAACAAAACTGAGGTTGTTGCATATTTTACCTAAAATCTATTGATTCTTCATATTTACGATACCTACAATACACCGTATTTACATATTACTATACATGTATATATACTTGTGATTCTAAGGCGCCTATGGTTTCCATTGCAAAAGTAAAATAATGAATCATCTTTCTGTGTGACAGAGTCAGTCAATGAGTCAGCCAGTAAGCTGTCAGTGAGTCAGTCGGTGAGTAAGTCAATGAGTCTATCAGTGAATAAGTCAGCGAGTCAGTGATGAGCGTAAATGAATATGCCACAAATTCGTTTCACATTTTGTGTGTTTAATCCCAAACATGCGTTAAGAAACTTCGCCTTAATATTTACCAACCCTTACACAATTAAAATTACGAAGTAATTTAAAACACAAATTATTCGAAACTTTCACTCAAAGGGAGGCAGGAACTTCAATATTCCCCTTTCAAAGCATACCTACTCAGGGATTTTGTTCGCAAAAACTTTGAATCTCGCGGTTACACGCGAGCCACATCGCGGTCTGTGATATCTGCTCATACATCCGTTACCTGAAAACACTATCCTAAGTAAATAACGTTATGTTTTAAATAGCGTTTCGTTATTAATGCCGTTCTGTTCTCAATTACGCTTAGTTAACCCAGCTGTTTTTGATAGCTATATTATATTTATTTCGTTGTTTAGTGTTTTTTATTTCGTCTATCATAGCCAGCCATTTGCTCCGAATCTACTGGATCGATTAAGTTGTCATTTGGTACAAACATGGACTGCTGCGACCTAAACAGGTAAGTGAACGTAAATAAAGGGTCACTTTTGGGGGCATTAAATAGAAAATTAAAGAATAAAGTTTTGCAAAATGTACCGTGTAACATGAAATTAGTTGTGAGGGTTTCAAATATATTTATTTTATCATTTTAAAATAATTAGTTTTTCACTTATTAAAGAAAATAGACGGCAGGGTTGGTGCTGTTGCTAATACAGTCGGCTGCTGCGCTCCGGGTCGTGGGTCCGATTCCCGCACGGAACAAATATTTTTATGATCTGCAGGTAGTTGTTCCGGGTCTGGGTGTATTGTATGTGGAATTCATATCTGTAAACGCACCCACGACACAGGAGAAATGCTAGAGTGGGGCAATGTTTAAAAAAAATTGTCCGTTCCCCCCGACTCATCTACAAAACTAATGATGCTAAAATTTTGAAAAAAGTATAGGTCATAGCTGTTTACCTATATATTACAGAAAACCTATAAGAAGTCTATGGTATTAAAATAACATGGTAAATATTTCAATATTGTGCGTAAAAACTAACATTTGCAGTTGGAATGTATGGGAGAACGTGTTTTTCAACTACGATGTTAAGTTTGTTCTTGGGATAAGTTATTGGTACAAGACTTTTCTTAAACATTGTGTATACTATATTCATCGTACTGTTATGAACCTTATTACAAGGTTGTAAAGCTGATATCAGCACTCTACGTGTATTAATAGGTAATATGCAACTCAGCACTTTGGTAGACTTATTACTATGATGATTAATAAATGTTAGGATTCTGGATACCACCGCGTACAGTACCGAATATTGGGAAGTCATCTTAGATATACCTAATCCTAATTTCGGTAAATGTGATAAGCGGTAGTGTAATCCTTCACGGTTAAGGCTGCTCGTTTGTGGAATTTATTACCGATTCCAATAAGACGTGCTCAATCGCTGCCAGTGTTTAAGGGACTAGTAAGAGAACATTACATGTCGTTAAAGTTGTGAAACTTTGCCTTTATTCTGCTCTATTTTTACTCCTAAATTATCAGTTGGTTTAATTATATTTTTATATATAATATACATCGCGGTATTATTTTTATACGTTTGCATATATGTTTTATGTACGTTTATATATATATAACTATATAATCTTCAGTATTTATTTAGAATAGTTTTGTTTAGATCTATTGTTATGCATTTTTGTGTGCACCATCGACTGACCCATTTTTTGTTTTTTTTGTCCATTTCAGTTTTATCCATCCTAAGGTTGCCTGGAACAAATCGCCGAGTGCGATAAGGCCGCCCATTGTACTCTAATAACGACGCCTCACTGTTTTTAAAATTTTGTATAGTAATTGGTGTACAATAAGTATAGAGTTTAATAAATAAATTAAATAAATAATTGTTTTTTAAAATAAATAGTACCTAGTTGTGGTAAAAAGATTTTTTTTTTAAAACACAATCGGTTTAGGCCGTCTTATTAGGGTTTCGTACATCATAATGATAAAATGGAACCGTTATAGAAGATTACTTTGTTGTCTACCTATCCGTCGGGCTGTGTGTCAAGGACCTATTACTCAGAAACTGCTTGTAGTATCAACTTGAAAATGAAGTCGGAAATGAATCAAGATTTGTGAACGCAAAATGGCTGCTGTTCCACAGAAAGGGCGCTGCAGAGGCCCTTACGGCCGAATACTGACCGAATACTTGAAATACCAGTTAATATAAGTCTCGCTTTAACTATTCGAGAAACCCCGTTTTCGGTAAGAAACCGGCAACTCAAATAGTTAAAGCTACGAATAGCATCAACCCATCTCATCCCGTGGGTGTCGTAAAAGGCGACTAAGGGATTAGCCGGAGATTGGCAGCAGCGTCCTTCGAATACATTAACAACTCAACTGCGATGCCAACCCGCCTGCCAAGCATGGCGATTATGGCAAAACCCCCCAATGAGCACACAACACACCGATATCGGTCGTTGTGGTGATCTTTTGGCCTGTGTCCAGCAGTGGACTTTATTCGGCCGAAATAATGAATGGAATGTGAGAATTAAAAAAATGTGAGAATTCGTAAGTAAAAGCATCCCTTTAGACGCCCTTAGTTAATATATTATTCACCCAATACCAACCCTTTGACGTAAAAAATCTTTTCTTACAGCATCCACTAGATTCAAGCACCTACTAGGCTCTCAGTTGGCTGTAGGAGATAAGTGGCTTGACTGTATTTTGAAGGCCGGAAGCTTCGTCGGTTTCTTGAAATATTTTCAGAGCTGTGAAATTGAGATTCGGGTTTTGATTTGATTAAGAACCCGTTTTCTTTTTATCGGCTGAATTCAATTTCAATTCAATCCTATCCGTCCATAATTATACAAAACTTTTTCTTACATTTTTGCTTACATTTTATTTGTGTCTAAGTAATTGTATTTCGAAAATGTATTCATTTAATCATTATTTAAATGGGGGAAATATAGGGTTTTGTTTTGGTTGAGGAACTATGTTCTTTTATATGCCCACATCAATGCTATTTAACACTTAGGCTTCACTTATATTTTCGTATTTTGCTTTCGTTTTGTTATATACATTTTGATCCTACGCACTTATCTTCCAACTATTCCTTATTCCTTCAATAATTATAAAAAAAAAACAGCAACTGAACGCTTACCTTATTTACAGGAGGTTTTGAGTTCGATCCCGGCCCACACCTCTGACTTTTCGGATTCATGTGCAGATCAGAAATTGATTATCATTTGCGTTAACGGTGAAGGAAAACATCGCGAGGAAACCTGCACATCTGAGAGGGCTCTAAAATGTTCTCAACGGCGTATAGTAACCTACCCTTTCTCATCGTCAGAAAAGGCCCATGCCCAGCAGAGTGTTTAGCGCAAATGTTTTTACAAGTTTCTCATCGCACATCATAAATGGCGTTAGGAGTATTGCTAGATGTATTAGTTTATCAACCTAAAGATCAAATATAACGTTTTTGAAAGACATTGTACTTTTAAGTTTTCAATGCTGGGCGTCCATTTACAGAATGGGCAACAGCGTTATTTGTGCTGCAAATGACATACTGCTATCACCAAACTGCTTGCCAATCATAGTGATTGTAATGTCCCCGTCAAGGCCACAAATTATCACTTGAGTCGTCATTCGAAGGCCGTGATGGTATTTTTTTAAACTTAATTGTTTGTAATCTGTATTATTTTTAGAGTCATCGGCATCACCATTCCATCTCGGAATCAAACACCGCTGGATTTAGGCATCCTTTATCTTCTGCCAGCTTCTTCTGACCTGTGCGACTCTCATCCAAGGATTGACGATGTTGTGCTTGTTTGTTTTTCATCATGCTCATTTCATTTCATCATTTCAGCATGATGAAAAATGCTCATTTCAGCCGAATAAAGTCCACTCAACACACAAACTCACAAGCCTCTCCCAAAGATTGCCGCAACGGCACTTTTCGGTGTGTTGTGAGCTCGTTGGGTGGTTTTGGCACAATCACCATGCTTGTCAGTCGGGTTGGCGGTCGCAGTTAGGTTATCAATGTACTCGAAGGACGCTGCTGCCCATTATCTAACTTATCCCACAGTCGTCTTTTACGACACCCACAGGATGAGATGAGTTGGTGCTTTAGCTTGTTTCTAGAGGTACCGTTTAGAAAAGAAACTATATATTTCTACACATTAAAACTAAATATATATACACTATTTATGATTACATTAAACATAAAAATAACTATGTATATAATAAATATAGAAAAGTATAAGATGTACTTAGGCGTCAAAGTATACCTCCTCATCGCTGTCAGCTGATAATGTTCCTAGAAGGCTGGCAGCATTGCCACGTTGAATGGCAATGCTTATTCTTTGGCCAAAGAAAAGGCCAGCCCTCTGATCACGCGAAGTGTTTATATATATGTATATATATATGTGTATATTTCTTAAATTCTTTAGTGCGATTCAGGATGTACCTACCTAATATGTATATAATAGAATAGAATTATAGAATTAATTATGAATGAAGGCATCAATAATTAACTACAAAATATTGACGTCATTTAATAATTTCGTGACTACACTGTTTGCGTGTCAATAATCTGACAAAGATGTGCTGATCGCTAACTCACTATCATATCACTTGTAACAACCTTCGTTCCTACCACATTTTCCTGCAAGTAAAGTATTATTTGTATATTGTACTTATATTTACAGCTTGTATGGTTTTACTGCCAAAACCAGGCCTACTTTTCCCTCCGTTTTTTCACCTAAACAGCGTAAGAAATATTTACATACGTCACGGGCGTTTGCTGAATTATTTGCAAAATTCATGTGTGATGAAAATTCTTTTGTATCCAACTGTACACATATGTATACAAAAATCGCTGTCTACAAAATGTAAGTACCAGTCAAGATGTTAGGAATCACGGTTTTATGCGACCCCAGTGTTTTGGCAAATTCTGTTAGTACAGACATAAGACTCCAAATGACTGTATAGTAACATCCTTTTGAACTGTTGTCGTTTAAGAGGAAAATGTTTACAGTAGAAGACTGTAGGTAGATTTTATTATTTTATAGTTAAGAAGGAGCAAAGATTTAAATCGTTAGATAGGCCCTTAACAACAAAGTTCGTCGCATCTTATTTAGATGTGTGCGTAGATTTTTAATACATTTTTTATTTCGGCGGAATGAAGTCCACTGCTGGATCACATCATCGAAGCAATATTGTGTGACATTAATTATAACCCCTTCGTGTGCGTTACCTGCGATTATATATGGCACGGAGACGTGGTCACTCACTATGGGCCTCGTACGTAAGCTCAAGGTCACTCAGCGAGCTAAGGAGAGAGCTATGCTTGGTTTATTTCTCTACGAGATCGAATCAGGAATGAGGAGATCCGTAGAAAAACTAAAGCTACTGACATAGCTGAAAAGATAAGTAAGTTGATGTGCCAGTGGGCGGGATACATTGTTCGTAGAACTGATGGCCATTGGGGCGAAATGGTTTTCGAGTGGAGACCTCGCACCGGAAAACGCAGCGTAGGACGACCTCCAACGAGATAGACGGATGACCTGGTGAAGGTCGCTGGGAGTCGTTGGATGCGTGTGGCATGTGGCCGGACTTTGTGGAAAATTATGGGGGAGGCCTTTGTTCAGCAGCGGACGTCCTTTGGCTGATATCATGATGATGATGATGACACCCCTTCCCCTGGTGGAGGAAGTCCATGAGGATGTATATACCCACGACAAAAAAAGTTAAATTGAATAGGTCTTTTGTGTTCCCTGAAATATTTTACTAGGGCTCCATGATAGCATAAACTGTAACCTGGTATTACTTTCGTAAGAATCTCAATTAGATCGAACCGGGCAATTTCAGGATGCCGTACAATCGCCAACAATACAATTCAATCTCGAGCTGCGCGAAATTACACCTCCTTCAAGTTTATAGTTTCCTGGTACCTGGGTTAATAACTAGTTGGGTCTGTGAACGATACGGGTAGGTGTGTAGTATATTGATGTGGTGAGAAAACCCTTTTCATATTGGTTTCCTCTACATAATGTATTTAATTAGCAGGATCAGTATTTCTTACAATGTACTGAAATTAATAGATGCATTGATAAAGAGATCGCCATATGACGGCACGTCTACGTAGTACGTACGCATTCACGTTAGCAGACCGGGCATAACCGTATGACTACTGCAACAACGAAGACAACTAAAATTAAGTCCATATCATATTGAATTAAAACTAAAATAAAAACTCAGCAAGAGAAATGTAATGGGTACACATAAAAATAAAGAAAAAGGTTTTGAGCGCGTGCGGGGCTCAATATAGATGTCAGCCGTGAAAATCCTATGTTTCAGGGCACCAACTATAGCATGAAAATAATTGCTTACGCCCGCGCATGCACCTACACAACGTTACACAGAAAACGTTGCACTCACAGACCCTGAAATTTTACGCTCAATGCGCCCAACGAAGTTTCACTTCAATAAAACATTTCTGTTTTCTAAATACTAGCGGTAAACACTTAAAATAAAAAGCAAACAAATACAGCGCGACCAAAAAAAACATGACCGCGTAAAGAACAAACCCTATGTTACTCCCAGAATTCAGACGAATCCAACGACATATCACATCTTAAAATCTTAAAATCCATACAGCATGCCAAAGAAATAGACATACATACATACACTTGAAAAACATTACCTTCCTCTTGGGGCAGTCGGGTAAAAAGGGTTGTCAGTCGGCTTAATAAAGTGATGTTGCAAATGCAATGGAATTCAACGGCAAACAGCACTGGCATTCAGTGAGAACCTTTGGGGAATTGATCAAATCTTCTGTTTCATCGTTTACCCGCGATATAACCATTCATCCTCTATAATTAAAACGTTATCAAGACTGAATTGACTGAACGTGTAAAGGCTACGTAATTGTTCACAGGCCCATCAATTTTCCCATCAATCACTTTGATCACTCCGTCAATCACTGCACACGATAAATCCGCCGTCAATTTACAAAGATTCAATGTCGATATCAGAATTAGGGCAGAGTGGTTGCCTGTTTGCAGGAGCGCGGAGCTCTTCATATCTGTATCAAAACCATTTATTTTAATTAGGAAAACGTGTAACTTAAACACAATTAGTAATGTTAGGGTTTTCCCGGTTATCATTCATTATAATAAAGAACTTTATAGATATTCCATAAAATACGCGATGTAATCTGTTTAAAAGTGTGTTATTATAATAAAACATAATTATTTAATATAGTAAAACTTAAATTTATCACCGTTTCGAATTCCTTGGTGACTCTCATACGCGATTTCTAAGCTGCCGGGGGAGCGGTCCAATGCAGAAAAGCGTACAACCCACCTCCGGCTAGAGGTAAGAAGAAGGACATCGTGCCCTTCCCAAGGCGGAGGAAGTCCAAGAGGATTTCCCCACGTTAAAAAAAAGGTTATGAAAAAACTTAATGCGGAAAATGTTAATTATTATTAATTATTAATTAACTTTATTTCAGATGAAAGAATTAGTTTAACAAAGAATTATATATATGCGTTCCACCTATTTTTTTCGATAAATCCTTTACCATTCAACAAGGTCGTTTGTGGAATGCATTACCGGTACTAATAAGAGGTGATTGTCAGCCCTTAAGAATCTGGTGAATGATCATTATCTGTCGCTTTAAATTCTACTAGCCTGAAGCACAGGTTCAACCTATTTCAGGCAAATATGCATATATATTTTAATTGTAAGACACTTATTGTAAAAGTTATTGAACTTTTTTCTAAATAAATAAATTTGAAATAGCTTACAGAAATATATCGCGTTTAATTAATTAATTCTATATACCTACGTACAGCATCTATACGTGCGTGCAACGGGCAGCCCTTAGTACATACAATTATTATATTATTAATACACAAATATATGAAATACGAAAAAACAATATTATATTGTTCTGCCCTATATACTTTACTATACACTTGTTCATAATAATACTTGAAAAAAGCATACGTGTAATACACATCATATCAGCCACAGGACGTCCGCTGCTGAACAAAGACCTCCCCCTTAGATTTCCACAACGAGCGGTCACATGCCGCTCTCATCCAACGACTCCCAGCGACCTTCACCAGATCGTCTGTCCACCTCGTTGGAGGTCGTCCCACGCTGCGTTTTCCGGTGCGCGGTCTCCATTCGAGAACCTTTGTGCCCCAACGGCCATCAGTTCTACGAGCAATGTGCCCTGCCCATTGCCACTTCAGTTTACTAATCCTTTCAGCTATGTCGACAACTTTAGTTCTTCTACGGATCTCCTCATTTCTGATTCGATCTCGTAGAGAAATACCAAGCATAGCTCTCTCCATAGCTCGCTGAGTGACCTTGAGCTTTCTTATGAGGCCCATTGTGAGTGACCACGTCTTTGTTCCATATGTCATCACTGGAATTAATACACAATTAAGCAATATCTTTGTATAGTGGAACATAAATAAATGCTTGCATGATAAATATATAAAATACTAATGTTAACTCGCTCGACGTTTCGAACACTTTGCAGCGTCCGTGGTCACGAGCAGACTGACAACAAATTTATTATTAATATCTACCTACATGTTTCTCTATTCACGAGCTTATAACCTCTGTAAGGAGGAACCCGGTCTTTTAATAGTTTTACGCGGGTACATGGATCCGACACGCAGAGGCCCTTTAGAGAATTTTAATCTAAAATGTAATGGGACACTAACCGGGAACTCTCCATGGCTGTACTATAAAATGCAGCCTCGGATTGTCCCCGAAGGTATAAAACTATTGTTTGAAATGGAAACTACAATTATAAGGTCAATTGCAATGGGTGCTAAATGGATTGAATACTAAGATAAACGGAAAAACCGGCGTCTGCCTTTCAACCTTTAAAGTAAAATTCTGTGGCAGACGGTGATTTGCCACAAGATGGGCCCCCTAAAGAGCCACCACTACAGGCGACAAGGAACACCGGTGTGAGCGGCTAGGGGTGTCGAAAGGAGCGGCACCGGTTTCACTATCGCGCGTCTCGAAGACTCGGAACAGGTTTCCCCGTTATGACGCCATTAGACCCTTCCACCCTATATATATATATATATATACATATAGCTCTGGCGGCCCTCCTCTGATCGGCCAAGGCAAGCCAGAGTTGAAAATCCTGCGGGCACTCATGACGTTCCAACCGACCAATAAAGGTAAGCTGGAGACGAGGCCCTGACCGACTCTCTGAAGCATTTAGGTACGCAGTGTCGCTACTTACATTCAGCTCGCCATTAAAATCATTTTGTTTTCATATATATTCATAAGTATTCATTTAGTTTAAATAGATATTATTTATTTAATTTTCATGTATTTAGTATAGTATATACTAATATTTATTTATATTAGTATATATAGTTAGTTCCTCGGACTGCCTCATAATTACTTCTATCTACCATTTTCCATCTTAAAGTTGCGTAGAAGAGATCGCGGATAGCGATAAGGCTACCTATTGTACTTTTACTTAATTCAAAACTTCTGTGACTGTTTTTTGGTGTACAATATCATCATTTTTTTCATCATTTCGACCGAATGAAGTCCCCTGCTGGACCCAGGCCTCCACCAAAGATCACCACAACGACCGATATGGATGTGTTGTGGGCTCATTGGGGGGTTTTGCCATAATCGCCACGCTTGGCAGATGGGTTGGCGATCGCAGTTAAGTTGTTAATGTACTCGAAGGACGCTGCTGCCCATCCTCCGGCTAATCCCTTAGTCGACTTTTACGACACCCACGGGAGGAGATGGGGTGGTGGCATTCTGAGCCGGTATTTACTACTTGAACGGAATGGTGTTGTCGCGGCGAAAGACCTCCACGACGGCAGCGAGGCGGGCTATCTCGGCGGCGAGGGCGGTATACCGGTCTGTTGAGTGAATAAGACAGCGCGAGTCTCTTCATGTGCTGTGACAACGAGATTTTATCGTCCGGATCGCCTATTGCGCGCCTGCGTGCGATACCACAAGGGGGTTGGAGTGGGACAGGGCAGAATCGAGAAGCGTTTAGACGCTTGTTTCGCATATTGCCTGATGGTCGGCAAGTTTAGTAGTTCATGATGGAGTTGATTATTGCGCATGTAAAAGGAAGCTCCGGTGGCTTTGCGCATGAAATGATTTTGAAGGGTTTACAATCTACGGAGTGGATGGGATTTAGCGTGTGCGAACACTGCACTGGCATGGGTCATGAGTGGCATAATGTAATGCACGCTAAAATTGTTTGAGGACACTGACTATAGCATGGATCGATTAGGCCCTCGCATGCGCTTTCACTTTTCATGCCCTCGCATGCGCCTTCACTTTTCATGCCCGCGTATGTGCCTTCACTTTTCATTCCCGCGCATGTGCCTTCACTTTTCATGCCCGCGCATGTGCCTTCACTTTTCATGCCCGCGCATGTGCCTTCACTTTTCATGCCCGCGCATGTGCCTTCACTTTTCATGCCCGCGCATGTGCCTTCACTTTTCATGCCCGCGTATGCGCCTTCACTTTTCATGCCCAAGCCCATACACAACGTTACATATAAACGATGCACTCCACTTTGACCTTGAGATTTTACTCTAATCGAGCCTAAATAAGTGTCATCTCCAAAATATTTTGTCCTGTCGCGATCGACCACTCTGTCTGCGCCGATTGACTAGACGATCCCGATCGACGTAACTACCCCTGCTATATATCGTGCTAATAATCTAAAAAGCTTTCTAAGTGCATATCAGAGCTATCAATACGGTTCTGTGGTTGTAATCCATTGTTCAAATTATTTCATGCACTTCATTGTGACGTGTTGCTTAGATTTTTATGTTACACGCTACAGAGAGGGCCGCAGCAGAGCTATCCTGTAAGAACTCACCAGCAAACTCACTTCTGAATCCGCAGTGAAAAGTAGTAAAAACAATACGTGATTTTAGATTTCACTCAGCTGTGCCATTCTATCAGAACTCACTTCTGAATTCCTAGTTAAATCTCTAATTTCGTATTGCGTTTACTACTTTTCACTGCGGATTCAGAAGTGAGTTTGCTAGTGAGTTCTGATACAATGGCACTACAGTCTCGATATTTTGGGACTGTCACTGTTATCGAGCGTCCCGACGTCCGGACAAAACCTATCTTTGTCCCGATTAAGAACTAAATAAAGCGGTACTAATAAAATGCATCCGATATACTCTTACCTTTTTATTGGTTTCCAGTGGAAACTCTTCATGAACATCCTCTGCCGCGGGGAAGGGCGATCCCATCGCCTGGAGTTCTACTGGCTAAACCTTCGGCACCGAAGGGGGACTCCAGGTCCTCGTAAGACTACACTAGAGCCCCCATTGATGCCACGCCTTTAGACACATCTCGGAGGGTATGACTGTAAACCGATCACCCCCTCTAGCGGAGGGAAGGCAACTGTAAAAACGTCGCCCCCCCAGGTATTTCTCGGGCAGGATTCTAAAGGATCTCCCCAAGCCTCGCTGTGAGCTATGCTATGCACGCGGCGGCACGTGACCACTTGCGCACCACTGCCTTCCCGGGGGTCGCTTAAAATGAGCACGAATTGGAATGGAATTTCGGTCCAATTTCAACCCCGGGGCGAGCTATGCTACGTTAGTAGGTAATTACGGTTTATATTTAGCGACAGATTTGGTTATGTCAACTAAATGGCAGATAATGAGCAATATCCACTTTCGGCTAACCCTCTAAGGATATTATTGAAACTGCTCCTGATTCAGAAAAGCAGCGATGCTGCTACACTATCGTACCAAAACTCTCCTCCTGTGCAATTGTGAACACCTGCGCAGCGCTGCAGAATCGTGGTAGCATTAAAAGCGCCCTTAAAGGATTACTGAATTAGACTAGGCTGCTCAAATAAAACGACGTGCAGTTATAGGCTTTAAAATTGTGATTTTGTCTGTGATTTCTATTGAATTCTATTCTCAAAAAATAACAATTCATAAACAAAAACAGTGGCTGCAGAGCAGAGAAGCTCGGGCACCTCTAGTTTTAGCTAACATCCTAACTAGAACTATCCTATTGGAAATTCATATTAGTATAATGTCTAACTGAATTATTTCTTCAACAAGGTACACATTCCATTTGACGTCAAGGCATACATAATAAATAGCGGACAGTTTAAACTTAACATGCAATGTACTAGGCCAGGGGTTCCCAACCTTTTTTTGTCTACTGCCCACTTTAAGAATACATTATTTTTTAACGCCCCCCTTTTTAAACATACTTAAAACCGCTAAGTACTTATAACGGATTATTGAAACGCAAATTTATAGTATTCGGACAGAGTATCTTTTATTGAAAATAAAACAAACATAATCAATTCTTATATAAAAACTAATGTGAAGGTTGAATCTGATGCTGTTCAATAAGATTGTTGATATCAGGTTCCAATTTACTCAAAAACAGCCGCAAGTCGCCACGTTCGGTAACACGCAAACGAAAACGATTTCTCTTTTTAGTAAGCAGCGTTACCACAGCACTAAATCCACGTTCACACAAATATGACGATGGGAATGCTATCAAAAATCATTGAACAATTGACCACAGTCCAGGGTACAATTGCGGGATCGGTTTTTGTAGCCAAAATTCTTGATATCCATTTTTGAACTTGATTTTTATTTCTTCGTTTGTTGTCAATTCTATAAGTTCTTCTTCCAGCTGAGGTGACATTGCTGTGTTGACATTTGAAAACGGATCCAACACCCAGTCTGGTATTTCCAAGTTTAAAATGTCCTGGTATCGTTCGGTGAACTCAATGTGGAGGTTTTCCAAATGTTGGCAGTAGGCAAACAAGTCGTCGTTACTGCAGTATACTGATAAATTCGGAAAATTGTGAAACTCACGTCTGCCCATATTCTTTTTGTGCAGAAGCAGTTTGGCTGCGAAAGCAGCAACGACATTTTTTGTTTTAATTAAATTTAGTTCATCGCCTTGCAGTTGGAGGTTCATGTCGTTGAACATTTTATATAGGTCTGTCATGTAAGCTATATCATTCTTTGATGTTATGAGCTTGTTGCGCAGTTCTGTATCTTTAGTTTCCGAGAACGCTATCATAGAGTCAAACAGGTTGTAAAATCGAATCAGACAATTGCCTCTTGACAGCCAACGAACTTCAGTATGAAGCAACAAACGGTTGAAATCTTCGTCATTAGTAACACAAAGCTGATGAAATAATCTATCATTCAAAGAGCTGCTACGGATTTTATTGACTGCTTTGATGACATATTGCAGTGATTGAAATAGTCGTTCACTTAAGTTTCTAGCAACCAAATGTTGTCTATGAATAACGCAATGTATAGCAAGGAAATCTGGAATTTTATTCTTTAAGTATGCTATGAAGCCTTTATAGCGCCCTGTCATAGCCGGAGCGCCATCCGTAGCAACTGATATAATATTTTTCAAAGGAAACTCTTTCTCTTCACAAAACTTTTCCAATGTATTGAATATGGTTTCGCCTTTTGTATCTGTCTCCAAATTTCTGGCAAACAATAGTTCTTCACGTATTTTCTCATCTTTAATAAACCTCACGTAAGATAGCAACAACGCTTCATTAGTTGGTAAAGTGGCCTCATCGAGCTGAATTGAGAATTGACTAGTCCTCAGATGATTGCACAATGATTCTTCAATGTTTTCAGCCATTTCATCAATTCGTCTTTGCACAGAATTATTACTCAAAGGAATTTTTCGGATAATATCTGCGGCCGGTTTATGAAGCACAGTAGTTATTACTTCCTTTATTGCTGGCAAAATTAAAATTTCCGATGTTGTGTGGTTTGCCTTTTTGAGCAATTAACAAAGAGATATTGTACAAAGCTCGAAGTCCGTCGTCATCTTGCTTAGCAGCCGCCGAAAATAGTTTTGATACACTTGGCTGAGTATTATGCTTCTTCTCTAGGTCTTGAAAATATGCTACATTCTTTTCTGTCTTATCTGGATGCATTTTATTCAAATGATCTTGCAGTCTTGAAGGCTTCATTGCTTCGTTCGAAAATGTTTTTAGACATAGAAGACACAAAGGCGACGACGGGTTTGTGGGATTTTCAATAAATCCGAATTTAATATATTCCGCAGAGTATTGCCGTCTCTTCTTTTTTACTTCCGACATTGTTTTGTTTTAAGAAATACGTAAGTGTTGAAATCAAGTACTGCTTATCTATTATGCGCGAAACCGCAAATGAAAATAAAATAAATTGCACGCACCAACAGGAATAAGACAAACGTGCATAAACTCGTTTATCTCATTCGACGCCCAATCGTACTCGACAAGCAAGAACAAGTATTATAGAACCAGCCGATTGGTATAGGAATGTACAATTCGGATTATTTAACAAAAACTTGTTAAAACATGATTGCCCGCGGTCTTTTATATCGAACCGAGTTTGAGCTATATCTTAATTAATATTAGTTGATGTTTACAAGATGTAGTCGAGAGTCGAGAGCTCAGTCGGTGTCTAAGAGTCTTCTTAGCTAGGTAGATGAAATTATAAATCGACCCCAAAGCCCTACACAATGCCCCCTTTTTTTCTGGGTCTCTTACCGCCCCCCTTTAGGCCTGCAGCGCCCACAAGGGGGCGTTATCGCCCACGTTGGGAAAGACTGTACTAGGCGATCATAAATAGGACGGAGTTATTCTATTCAATAATTTAATACGCTGTGACTGGCTTGAAGAGTGAACACCTGTTTTTATAGAATTCTCATACCGATGTGAGACCTAGGTAAAGTGATTTTAAATAATCTTCAAAGCATTTAAGTGGGCTATACTACGTTTTGGATATTATGATCCCCATTCAAATCCTCTTTTTGTACGCGGGGAAAGCCTTATGGACATCCACCCTGGGGACAGGTAGTAGGGCATGCCGGACTGTTACCTATTAAAACCCTAAGGTTTTCCTTCGACCCACCTATCGCTGGGGGTGTGGATAACTTCGTGCATTCGCCGCACCCAAACAAAAGTCAACGTCACGAAGTGTTCCCAGGTGGTCACCCATCTAAGCACTGGCCGAGTCCTATGTTGCTTAACTCATCTCTCTCCTCCTTATCGTATAATAAATTTACCTTTGATATCGAGTACCCCACACTAGTAAAACTACCCTGTATGGGAATAGCGTGTTTGTTATGGCGCCAAAGATCTATAATAAGATCCCTAATATCATTAAGGAGTGTAGAGATATTCACATATTTAAAATGAACTGTTTCGATTCCTTGTTGATTTTATTATGTTGATTATTTCTTTACCCACAGACTATAGAAAGACTTGTAAGAAGTCTGGTCTTAAAATTACATGGTAAATCTTTCAGTGTTGTGCGTACAAACATACACTTGCAGTTGGGTTGTATCGGATAACATGTTTTTCAACTACAATGTTGAGTATTATCTTGGGTTAAACGATTTTAGTTACCACAAACAAACTTTATAACATATTCATCATACGGAACCCTCTCCACGCGAGTTCTACTCGCACTTGTCAGGTTTTTCTATTTAAACCATGTCCCATACTATGATTTCTCCTGTGTCGTGAGTAGGTACCGTTTGCACAAACACCGAGCCCCCGGAACAACTATCAGTAGATTATACAAATATTTGTTATATGCGGAAATCAAACCAGCGACCAGCAGCAGGAAAGCTAATCGTTTAGCCACTACGGTAATAGTGCCGTCAGAACTGTCAATTAGCCATACCAGGCCACTGTCTAGTGACCAGTGTAGTTTCGCAACACATTATTGCTAATGAGGTTTTAATGGTGTTTCAGCTTTAATTGGAGCTCTGCCAACTTTACGGGGATAATAAACTAAATTTTATGAATATCCAGTTAAAAAAGTTTTGACATAATATGCCAGTAACACACAATAGAGGAAAAGTTTCACGTTTCGCATATTTTAAGCGGTTCAGTTTTCGCTGCACTGTACACGGGCGTAAATTAAAACCTATGTTTTTTTATCTACTAACTGGGTAGTGGCTTTTTGCATGGTAAACCCTGTTCTATCAAAGACTTGAATCATTCATCCAAAACTACTGCTACTCCGTACAAGAATTTAAGACCGACAAACATTAAGTATTAAATAAATAAAATAAATATGTTTATAAATAAATTTTGTGATACAGATATTTATAGTTTTAAATTTACACTGCCTTCATATAAATAAAATCATCTTTATTAAGGAAATTAACACCCACAGGACTATGACTGTGAAGATAATTAGAAGTAAATGTCAGATCAGGAACAATAATAGGCAAAGACAGAATTAATCAAAAGAAATGTCAGCTAATATAAAATGTAAATTAAGTAAAAAGGGATGAAATGATAGACTAGCTTAAGTATTTAGATTTTTTTTTAATGGCGTAAACCTGCCACTCATTCCCAACCACTGCAACTCCTGTAAGCCAGGATCTACGGCGACCAACGAAAAGAACACCAACCTATGAAGCTCGGTGTGTCCCAGAGAAATGAATAACTGTCTTGGAACCCGCAACGAAATTAATCAGAAAAGAAAATGGAGCGACTGCAAGGGCGTTTGCAAGTTAGTGGGGTTTGCTTTTATATTCATCATCATCATCATCATATCGGCTATACAACGTCCACTACTGAACAAAGGCCTCCCCCATAGATTTCCACAACTGTGTCATCATATTGGAGGGAATTTGCCAGTACTCACCACGCTTGGTGAGCACAGAATGGGTACTGTTCCACAGAAGGGACACTGCTCCCCAGAAGGGACACTGCTCCCCCTACAGTCCCTTAGTCACATTTTGCGACATCCACTACAGGAGATGGTGTCAGGAGAACCAGAAATCTTATCACGCCCTTTTCGAAGAGCCCCATGCTGTAGTCTCTAGGGAAAACCTTGGTGGGGAGCTGATTCTACAACATCAGCGTGCGTAGGAAGGAAACTCCCAGAGGGAGGAACTCCACGTGCGAAACTAGCTTGCTTTGCATCTGATCGAACAACTACTTAGAACTCTGTCCATACAAGCGGTAGAGCACATATAGTGAGGCAAAGTCTCTCCTGAGATAAAGGTTCTATACTGCTTGTGAGCTAGGGGTCTTTCATAAAATCTCAAACACTCATAAAACTTTCGGCTAATCGTCCAGTAATAGCCTATAGGTTGAACGCTTGCCATCTATATCCGAGTTCGATCCCGGCCCGCACCTCTGACTTTCCGGATGCATATGGGGACCAGAATTTGATTATATGCGTTAACGCTGAAAGAAACCATCGTGAGATATGAGGGTACATTTCAACTGAGCGTCTCCTTGCTTTGGACTTTGAATCGCAGGGCAAGTAGAACCATCGGTCCCGGTTGTTGTCATTACACGGCAGTCCTTGAACCAAGTCAATTGTAATGTGATTTTAGATTCTGCTGATTGGCATTGGTTGGCAAGTTGCATGTTCAGGCCAGCACGCCTCTTGCCGCCGCAGCGGAATCTTTGACGCTCCGTACCGAGCGGCTTATAAACACGGGACTATGATTTGATATTATTACTATTTGGCTCTTCTTTAGAGCTAAAAAATAATACTGCCATATAAACTCTTATATGTCTTCCTGGCCGGAAAATCGTATGATTTTTTCATGCCAATACTCGTTCTAACTCGAAGTGATTGTTATTTAACGAGCGTCATCAATGGTGGTAACCCGAACAAAACCCATTGAAGAAGCGTCGTCAATGGGTTACCTAAGTGAAAGGGGTATCCCTTCAAGTAGTTATCATAATGAAAGAGTTACCCGGCTTCAAGTGGTTATCATACTGAAGAGTTACCCTTTCAATGCGTTACGAGGTGAATACACATTCAAGAGGTAACATAATTATAGAGGTTACCACATAAAAGGTTTTCCCTTCGAAAGACTTACCTCTTCACCAGGACTGTATGATCCCTGAGTCAAAGACCTTTGGGCGGCTTTAACAGCTGTGACACGAGGCTTGCCACTTACCAAACGAAAAAAAATAAAGAAAGATATATAATTAATTAGGTACATACATTAACTATAGGTAGTCCCGTTATATTATAAGTAGGTATAAAAAGGTATTATAAATATATAGTAGCAAACTAGCGCCGTACCAGACCGAACACATTAGTTTTCGAACGTACCTACGACACAAGCGGTCGATCCCCATTTTTTGCGCCACGCAGCAATTTCTGCTACATATTCCCAGCAAAAAAGGAACGGAATAAATTTGACAACTTTCTGACATGAAAAAGTTGATACACTTCAGAATTTATTAGTGCAAAAACATAATCTTGACTTTTATTAAAAGGCCCAAAAAGTTTGAACTGGCCTAGAGTACCAGGAGTTCAGACGACTTAAGATATGTATGAATTTTATTTCTAAATGCAATTGCTTTCTTTCGTGTCTGTTATGCTCTGAGAAAAATCGTTTCGTAATCAGACATAAGCTTAACTTGGCAATTCGCGAAGATAAATTGCCTAAAAGGAAATTAGATTTTAAGAGCCCAACATTGTGATAGTAATAGCATTAACTTACTCTATCGTCAGGAAGAACGAAAATAATCAATTTCCTTCCACTTTTAGCAAATGCTCGCTGCCTTTTAGTCAAAAGTTCATATACGAGTACCTTGCTGCATAGAAGTAGGGTTGCCAGATGGTCGGGATTCTTCCGGATTGTCCCGACATTTCATATGATGTCCAGAATACAGCCATAATACAAAATGTCCCGACAAACAGCTTCTCGTAAAATTCTTAACAAAACAGATACTTAAATTCACCCCGCGCTTTGACGATCTCTTCACTCTAATTGAACGGAACGCCACCACTTTAGTGTATTCGTTGTAATTGTCACCAAAAACAAAGTAAGCACGGTACAGAGTCACAGCCTAAGACGTTTTTAAAAGTGTAAAATATCATTGGTCACAGCAGTTTATTTATAAGAAGAATGGTCACAACAGAGTTAAGAAATCCCAGTACAGTAGCAGAAGTTTTTTTAGTATACATAAGGAAAGATAACGTAAGCGATAGGGTAAACACACTGTCTCAAATTATTATTAACCCATGTCATGATACTCATAATGTGCCAAAAATGTTAAGCTTTTATGTAATTATGTTAATTTTAATAATAAAAAGTATGACTTTAATTTATAATAATCATTTGTCCCGACAACGACCTCTAAATCCCGACATTTTGAAATTTTGCCCAGATATTCTAGTCTTCCCATCTGGCAACCCTACATAGAAGGGGCTTGTGAGTAAATTGCTAGGTACCCTACAACGTATCAATTAGTATCGATCCTGCAACCGTTATGCTTTGAATAAAGTTACCGTTATTATAGCGTTTTTTACGTACATTATATTGTACCGTTCTTGGACGTTGAGACTCCTCCGTACCTCACAGAGCACGTTAGGCCAGTTCCAGATACTAAGTTAGTTTTAAGAAATTTAAAGCCCGATTAACCTGTCAAATAGTCCGACCTTAAAATGGGTACTAGGGTAGCAGTGGTCAGAAGGCAGTAACTCTGTGGAAAATATTGATATTTAGCCGCAGTATAAGCCGACCACTATCATTCGAAAAAGGATAGGCATAAGAGCTGCCTCGCGTTCATAATATACAATGTAGTGCTTAACTAACGGAATAAGTGAACCTGTCATTACTTCTGAAGCTCAGACGGGCCGATTCTCGTAATTAATTTACACTATGATTGAAACTTGACCGAACTGAGATTAAATTATGAATTGACCGAAAAAATGGTATTCTGCTACTCTTCAAGTTCAGTCGGATTTCAGTTTAATCTTGATCAAGTCTCATTTCAATCTCAGTTTTGACGTTTATTTAATGACAATTTAGTACATGTGACAGTTCGAAATGTTAGCAGAATACCGTTTTGACTTCGATCAACTTTCGATCCATTTTCGATCTCATCACAGTGTAAGTTCACGTTTGACGTTGTTTGTTAGTTTAGGAGAATACCATTTGTGACATTTATGACACTGAGATTAGATCGGAACTTATTTTGTAAAAATGTTAAATTACGAGAATTGGCCCTCAGGTAAAATTATACCCGGCAGGCATTACATTTAATTAAAAAAACAACATTATGTTATATTTTTTTAGAACGCTACCATACGCTATGATTTTTCTAATGTTTTAAGTCCAGATTACGATAACTTATGAACTTCACATGCAAACTTCCCAAAACAAAACAACTATGTGTATATGATACAAAAATTAAACAAAAAATTAGTTCCGTGTGGGGATCGAACCCACAACATGTTTTTGACAGAGAAAACCCAAAGACTTTTCTTTCTCCGTCTCCTTCGGAAGAAGGAAGGACATCATCCTGGGCTGAGTAATAAGTTAATAACACCTCGAAGGAAAGCACAAGCAATGCGTTACCATTTGAACAGTGTCGAATATGACACCATTCACTAAGCAGTTAGTGTTCTATCATTTCTTGTATATACGGCTACAAAACAAGCTGTATCACCAGTATAAGCTGACCTCTCAAGGTGCGGAAAACCTATACAATGCGAGATCAGCTGATATTGGACATTCTATAAGTAACCGTGTGTACACTTGCCAAATAATAATTAATTTTACTATGACATTATCTTGCCGTGTGGTGCCGGCTCAGAATACCACTACCCCATCTCCTCCCGGGGGTGTCGTAAAAGTCGACTAAGGGATTAGCCGGAGGATGGGCAGCAGCGTCCTTCGAGTACATTAACAACTCAACTGCGATCGCCAACCCGTCTGCCAAGCGTGGCGATTATGGCAAAACCCATCGAGCACACAACACACCGATATCGGTCGTTGTAATGATCTTTGGGGGAGGCCTGTGTCCAGCAGTGGACTTCATTCGGCCGAAATGATGATGACATTATCTTTAAGTATATTACATTACATTGACGGCACGGTTGGTGCAGTGGCTGAACAGTCGGCTGCTGCGCTCCGGGTCGTGGGTTCGATTCCCGCACGGAACAAATATTTGTATGATCTGCAGGTAGTTGCTCCGGGTCTGGGTGTATTGTGTGTGGAATTCATGTCTGTAAACGCACCCACGACACAGGAGAAATTCTAGTGTGGGGCGACGCCTTAAAAAAAGAAAAATAAAGAAACATATGCTGCTTGCTTACGATCTCCGCACAGAACATTTTTTTTTTTTTTGAACTTTGCCCCACTCTAGGATTTCTCCTGTGTCGTGGGTGCGTTTACATAGTTTAGTTTCGGATTTGGGCGTTTGTTCATGGAATATTTATGTCAAGTGTTCCCAATACTAGGATTTATCCTGTGTTTAAAAAAATACCAAGTTTGTGATTATGCCAATATCACCTCGTCACCGACAATTAACATTGTAGCGATTTCATTGTCAGCATCGAGATTGTCCGCTTTGATAAATTAGGGTTGAACAGAAATGCATTGTTCCAATTTTATAAAGATTTTCCGGAAATGATTAATGATGGGAGTTAATGGAAATGATTATTTTTCCGTGTTTAGGGTTCCGTATGAAATAATGGCGGAACCCTTATAAGATCACTCGTGTCTGTCTGTCGGTCCGTCACAGCCAATTTCCTCCGAATCTTCTGGATCCGATTAAGTTGAAATTTGGTACACCTGTATTCTGCGACCCAAACACGGACGTGTATCATAAATAAATAAATTATGAATATAGGGGTCACTTTTGGGAGGTAATATAGAACATTTTAGCATTAAGTTTTGCTATCTGTAAGAGGTGTTGTGAGGGTTTCAACAATAATTATTTTATAATATTAAAATTAATAGTTTTAAAGTTATTTAAGAAAATATGTGAAAGTTGACCATACTGAACCCCCGCGACTTCAACTCGCTCTTGCCGGTTTTTTTAATACGAATCTTACACTGGGACTTCTGCGTTGTAGAAACAGCAATTATTAATCTTCATCATCATCATATTAGCCAAAGGACGTCCACTGCTGAACAAAGGCTTCCCACAAAGAATTCCACAATTGTGTCATCATTTTGGGAAGGATTTATTAATACTCACCACGCTTGACAGGTGGGTTGGTGAGCTCAGAATGATGCTGTTCTATAGAAGGGACGCTGCTGCCCATTCCTTTGAATTTAAAGTCTCTAACGGCTAAAATGAATAATCAATCTAATCCAGTTTTTTTCTGACTTATGATTTTGAAATTCATCCGTTGTAATACAATTTTATTAATAAAATTATTATCTATATCTATACAAATAAATAAAATTGAAATGTCTGTTTGTAATTTCAAAATAACAGTTTTTTACTAAATGCATATGAAAGTATATACGGGACCTATAACAAAAAAGCTAGTTTTAATTTTTTTGTGTGTCTGTTTGTTCCGGGTAATCTCAGAAACGGCTGGACCGATTTTGACGGGACTTTCACTGGCAGATAGCTAATGTTATAAGGAATAACTTAGGCTACGTTTATTTTAGAAAAACAATTAGTGTTCCGCGCAAAAAAAACCCTTGAAATCCAATATATATATTCTATGTCAAGTGTATATTTCGAAGTACTTTACATTTCTTTTAAATTAAACGCGGGTGAAACCGCGGGTCTCATATAGTATGTAATAAAATATTATTACCAGAGATCGTTCAGCGCCCTCCGCATGACAATATACTACCGCACATTGTAGTTATCTTTCTTTTAGTGACTGCTTTGCAGATCCTCTCCAAGATGTGCCTAAAGGCGTGGCATCAAAGGGGCATGCTGGTCTCCTTTTTTTTTAAATAAAAAAAAAAAGGAGACCAGCATGCCCCTTCACCTTTCCCCGAGCGGAAAGAAAGAAAGTTCATGTAGAATTTCCACTGGAGAACAATAAATTAAAAAAACAAATTACAATTTTCAGCAATAGACGTTTATAGGCTGAAATGAAACGATGGTGTTAATCGAATACCTACAAAAAGAAATGTTTTCGAAGGTTTTCATTTAATTTGTACGAATTTTGTAAGCGAACCGCCAGCAATCCGAATTATGTCGGGGCGGAGTTCAATTTACCAGATGTCGCTCTCAATTTTAGTACTTGATGTTTAGCGACTGAATTATTATCGTATTTTCTTGAAAACCCGCTATTGTAGAACATTCCTTTTTCAAGTTAAAAATTTCGGTTTGATGTTCGGATAAAAGATATAGCACCACTCAAACACTCAACACACACAAGGCGACTAAGGGACTCTCAACCAGGGCAGCAGCGTCCCTTCGGTAGAACGGTAGCCATAGTGCGCTCCCCAACCTGCCTACCAAGCGTGCTGTATATTGGGAAATACCCCCGACACATTTGTGGAAATCTATGAGGGACGTCTTTGTTCAACAGTGGACGTCTAAATGGCTGATGTGCTTGATGATGATGACTTGACTAGCGCGCCAAGATTTTTTATTTTATTGATGTCCAGGGGAAATTCTACATGAACTTCCTTCACCCCGGGGAAGGGCGAAGGGGTATGCCGGACTTCTACCGGCTAAAACCACTGGAGCGGTCATCTTCGGCACCGAAGAGGGGCTCCAGGTCCTCGTAAGATCACACTAGAGCTCACCCAGTGATGCCACGCCTTAAGCACATCTCGGAGGGGATGAATGTAAAGCGGTCACCCCCTCTAGCGGAGGGAAGGCGACTGTAAAAAGGTCGCCCCCCAGGCACCTCTCGGGTAGGATTGTAAAGGATCCCCCCAAGCCTCGCTGTGCGCTGTGCTACGCACACGGTAGCACGTGACCACGTGCGCGCCACCGTCTTCCCGGGGGTCGCTCGGTGTGAGCACACAGACTCCCCAATCTGCGCGCCCGCGACCCCCGAGGCCCCTACCATGTAACGACGGCAGGGGGCTGAGGCGTGATGGACCCGGGAGCCGGGGCGGTTGTTACCCCGGCGCCGTCACATCCTTCTCCGTGCGATCGGCCCTCTCCCGATCCCACTCTGCAGTCTCCTTCTGGAGCATGACGCTCTCACAGAAGGAGACCACTGCACTCCAATTTTCATACTCTGCTAACATAGCCGACACTACTGCCGGCAGAGAGAGATAGCGCGCTCTTATCAGAATCTCTTAAAAATAATCTTTAAAGCATTGTCAATTAACAGTCCATCGAATTCGTTGGAGGAATGTAGTTTTCTGACGTAAGCATGCATGCATATAGACCAAGTGTCATTAATCAACCTTTACGTAACTAATAAACAATATGGCGCAGTTCCCAGTGCCTACGGTTGTATGTCTCAGAAGCTATTATACAAGTTTTCAGTTCACAGCACAGTTTAGGTTGGCACCGCTGGCATCCCATGTAATCACATACGGGAGATATGACGCAGAAGTTTCGGTGTCCTTGATTATAATTATTTTGTGTTACTTTGTGACGAAGTCATCCTTCATCTTCATTTCAATCAACCTCTTTCATGACTTCATACCTTTTATCTCCATCACTGTCCACTTCATGATTCATTCTTTATTCAAATCAAAATTCGAATTTAGTATTGTGGTGTCGAATCGTTCATATTTTAATCATTATCATTACACATTGGATTCTGAACGCTAGTGGTTTGACACTACGTAGTCTCCTGCAATATTACAATTACTAATTTTTAACTAGCTTAAATATTGTGATAATAAGCTATATTTGAAATATATAAACATCACCATGAAGATGAAGTGTTGAAGTTGTGAATATCAATAAACCATTATAACAATATATATGTTACGTTTCATTGATCTCGTTAACTGAACTCCGTTACTTGCTGCCGTGGAGAGAGCCTCCTAGTTGAGCTAACCGGGAAGGAACACGGAGAGAGGCACTCCGCGACAACTTAACTTTTGTTCATGGCTTTGATTGGATGGTTTTTTGTGTAGGGCTTCTCGCACACATACCGAGAGGGATGTAGTTGCTTAACCGGACAAAAATAAGCGGAGTGTGAATAGCCTCCAGCCTGGTTTTATTTTATATTTAAGTAACTGCACCTGCAGGCGTTCCCTGTTAATCGCAAGAGACTGCTGGATCTATGTTAATTGGGGTTTAAAGGGATCTTTTGTTACTACTCGGAATTTCTCGGCACGTGCCGGCGCGAGCAAGGGTCGGGGGTTTGCTTGGACGGTACTAATCCGTTGCACAAGAATTGAAATTAGAAAATATTGTTTAAATAATATTTTCTGAAGTTTATGCGATATGCATCCATTGAATTGAAATAGCTTACAGAAATGTATCGCGTTTATTTCATTCATTCTATATACACACGTGCAACGTGCAATCCTAACACATACAATAATTATATTATAATGCACAAATACATTAATTATAAAATAAAACAATATATAATGTTCTACCCTATATACTTTAACTTGTTCATACCTAAAACATCATACGTGCAATATACAATCAAGCACACATATATAGTGAAACATAAAAGCATGCACGATAAATATTTAAAATAAAACACTACTCTTAATTCGCTGCAATGAATGATATAAACGGGGTATATTTCCGAAAGCTATTTCGATTCTAAATATTGTTGTTTATTTGAGACAATAAACTGACATCTTACCAATTTGTATTACATTTTGACAAATTTGATTATGTTTTAGAAAAATACGTATACGATGTGCAGATTTAATCAGCAATAACCTTTTAGGAGATGGATCAGTCCACGATTCTCTGCCCGAATCAGTAAAAATAATAGTACTGTAATTTTTCGACAAAATACCCATTATTTTCTAACACAGAGTTAACCCGTAACAGCTAGCGGTCAATGGCCTCACGCACCTTTGATATGAGCGGGTGGTAGGTACCAAACATCTTCGCAGTGCGCGCCTCGCACTCGTTCATTGTACGAGACGGCTGTATTGTAAGCTGCAAGTGTTTTGGATGGATACTAATGACATTATCGTGTGCGATTTTTAATAGTATTTATCAGGTTGAAAACATGTTTTTATTATTATCGGGATCAATGCTCTACCCGTCTACCGCATTGTAGCGGATTAAAACTTATGTTGCAGACTGAGATTAGGTTCTAGTCAGAGATTCAATACAATTCTAGAGTAGTCCAGGTGGATTCTGGGCAGCCCTGCTATGCTTATGGACGAAGCCATTAACAAATTGCGTACTTGTGCTGTGCATTTATCGATGCTTCTTGGGGAAATTATACATATTTTAACTCGTGATTCGTGAGACATAATCAATTCGTCTTCTTTTCTTTCATCCTCCGAACAATGTACTTTATTCATATCTCTCTCGCACTTAAACGCGTAGTGCTCACTACAGCTTTAAATAATTTCGCACCCGAATCAACCTTTTCTCGTGGGGAAATCCTCATGAAATTCCTCCGCCCTGGCAGGTGGAGGGGTATTCCAGGCTCTTACAGGCTAAACCATTGCGCTGCTCCTGCAAACTACCTAGTGCCGCACAGGATTCGCTCGCGCATTCACCACTCCCCAGGCAGGTCAAAGCCGCTCATTTCTGGGTGCTCCCCTGTGTGATCAGCCCCATAATCCTCTAGAATGGCGCGCATTGAACATAACGCGTCGCCATCTCGGACCTGTCTCTGATCGGGCGATGGACTGCACCCTGTCCGCCGCCCACAAGTCGCAAATCATGGAGGTAAGAGATCAACAGTCACACTCCGGCACAATGTGCGTTTTCTTCGGAAGGGGAGAGGTGTGGTCGCTTCTCTCTCCTGTTTCGCTACCTCCTTTGCGTATTTCACTTCACTTCGGCTTTCTATGCACTCTAGCCCTGAGCCATTGACAGAACCACAGCCGGAAGCAAAAAGTCACTGCCTTCGACCACGTCACTGCTTTCAAAGCCACGGCGCCGCAACGCGTCGCCCTCGTGCAGGAAGTCCTCCCATGTGTGCTGCGCCGTGTGCTCCGGGCAGTCTCCGCAGTAGTGACAGCCATGCGTCTGCTCTTGGCCTATATGATACAGTTACTTCCCGTAACACCCGTCTTACGAGAGTTTCTGCGTCAGCCTCAGGTGAGGGCACTTTGCCGTCATGGGCTTACCGCCACTATCGCGACAAGCCCTGTACCTGGTTAGATTGGAGGTCGACCTTAACATATATGGAGAAAAGCCAGGAAAGAAAAAAGAGTTTATGGGCTAAAATTGTAGTCAATCCCGGTGTACTGTACCGAGTTACCCTACTGTCACATATCTGCAATATGGTGATGTTGATGAATATCTCGTCGTCTATTGTTTCCGAGACGAGCTTGCTACAACTATGACGCTGTGTCCGTTGGTGGTTTGACAGAGAAAATGAGTTAGGTAGTAGTTGTATTATTCTAAACACCGTACAACGTTGCCTTGTACTTGACATTGGCGAAATCGTGGAAGATACTCTACAGAAGCAATAATCTAAGATAAGAAGAAGCAAGTTTGTTGGTTGTGTGATTGATGTATTCCAAGCAGTAAAGATATAAAAGATATAAAATTATAAACGGATTAACTAAATAGATATCCTGAAGTTTATATGCAGGAAGATCTCGCACCTACTCAACCATCGTACAGCTCGCCCACCCACACATCTTATAGTACCTAATTAGGTCATGTCAGACATTTTTATAATGAAACGACAGAGGGCATTTCACTACATGACAACCTCTGACAAGAAATGCCGAAAGAAACTCAGGGTTAGGCAATGATATTATATATTAAAAGAAGACGATATGTTACATGCGCGCCAAAAGTAAGAACCAAAACTCCCCCAATTGTAGCACCTCGCAATCAGTTCGCCCAAGACAGGACAACGAGCACACACTGTCACAATCTGTATTGTTGTATTAATTAAATAATAACAATGCCGTCATGCGTATAGAAAATGCATAAACTATTAAGCAAAAATAAATAAAGAACAAGGGATGTCATACCACACGTGAGTAACAAACTCTATAAAATATTTTAATAAAAATACTATTCAAATTATCTATAGAATAATTTTCTCGAACAAAACACAGGCCAAGCAAAGAAAAGAGACAACACATATATTCTTTCGCAGATGCGACAAAGACATTGAGTAAACGTGTTGTCATTTTAGACAGCTATCTCTTTTACTCTCGTTGTTTTTGTATCTTCTTTCTTACAGCATAGGTGTGTAGTTTTATAGCTATATACCGATATACAGCGAGATTGAGTTTTGCGCGCCTTTTAGTATGTAACATATCTATGGTATAATATCATTGGGGTTAGGTATTTTTTATTACTGTTCGCTCAGTTTATGTCTTTTACAAATCGGTTCTTAACAAAGTATTCATAACAGATATAATAACATGTGAAATGTGTGCTATGATATGTTTGTCATAACAATTCAAATAATACTCTAAATCTATCTAATAAATCTAATAGGCCGCTTCTTATACAGAGAAGCATTGATGCTTCTTATACAGAGAAGCATTGATGCTTCTTATACAGAGAAGCATTGATGCTTCTTATACAGAGAAGCATTGATGCTTCTTATACAGAGAAGCATTGATGCTTCTTATACAGAGAAGTATTGATGCTTCTTATACAGAGAAGCATTGATGCTTCTTATACAGAGAAGCATTGATGCTTCTTATACCGAGATGCATTGATGCTTCTTATACCGAGAAGCATTGATGCTTCTTAAACCGAGAAGCATTGATGCTTCTTAAACCGAGAAGTATTGATCCTCACGCTCGCCCACTGTTTGTTGGGGATTTCAGATCGTTAGACCTAGGTTTCCTGACGATTGGGGGTGGCCTATTTACAGTCGGTTTCCCACTGCTGGAGGGGGTGACCGCTTTACAGTCGTCCCCTCCAAGAAGTGCCTAAAGGAATTGCACCAATGGCCGGCTCTATTATGATCTTACGAGGACCTGCAGCCACCCTTTGGTGCCAAAGGTGACCGCTCCAGTGGTTTTATCCAGTAGGAGTCTCTGCCTCTTCGCCCTTCCCCGGGGCGGAAGAAGTTCATGATGAATTTCCACTGGGGACCAATAAAAATGAAAATAAATATTTCCTGACGATATTTTTCTTCTCCGTAAAGTTGGTGATGTCATAGAGTACACATGCCATTGAAAAAGACGCTTATGTACGCACGGCTACATATCAAGTTATGTTGCCAGTATAAGCTGATCTCACATTGTATAGGCTTTCCGTACGATGAGAGATCAGCGTAAACTGGATAATAGCCATGTGTACATGCTAGGTTTCGAATCCGCAACCTTGTGCTTAAAAAGCCCGTTCTCCTCCGGGCTATCACGATTTTTTGTTACAAAATATTAAGTATAAATAAATAGTAACTTAATAACATAACCGTAGATAAAAAAATATTTCTTCAAAATAAATCGAGACAATTCGCAAAGTCTGAACGAATTTTATAAGCGAACTGCCTGCAAACCCCATAATTCGATGTTAGGATAATAATACGAAAGTAATAAAACTACAGTTTCAAAAACCACATACAAACACACTTTTATTAAAATGTGAACTAAAAGTTCAAAGTAATTTTCACAACATAAAGGCGTAGTGTATTCTCCACTTACATAATGTTAAATGTATATTTCATAATTGCTATACCTTTGATGTCCATTACATTCATACACAGTTACTTAGGGCGTTATGCCATTCATACAATATATTTATTCAATGTACATTTAATCAAATAAATTTGGTGATTTCATCAAATATAAATTATTGTTTTTATTTGTTCAAAGATTTGATATTTGAATATTTTTAATACACCACAACTATTGGGTTGTTTAAACGTGTAAAAACTTTTTTTTCAATAAAAATTAACAACTTATTTATCAATAATGTATTCTCCCTTGTTGTTTACAACTTGTTCCCAACGTTCAACAAGATTTTACATGCCTCGTTAGTACAAATCCCCCGTTTAGACTAGAAAAAAAATCGTCGAACCAAGCTTTTAATTTTGCATCTGTATTGAACGAAACGCCGCGCATAGCATTTGAAAGAGATTGAATGAGGTCCGTTGATGCCAATCAGGAGAATACAGCGGGTGTAGCAGCACTTCCCAGCCATGCGTTTGAGTGGCTTCCTTGGTCATATTGGCGATATAAGGGTGGGAATTGTCAAGCAGCAAAGGAACACCATGCTGTCGATTAGGTCTTTTCTCTTTAATAGCTGTGTTGAGTCGTTCCGTCTTCTGAACATAGAGTTCCGGGTTGACCATTTGGTTCAGTCGGTTTAATCGCTCTTCATCGAACTCAACTGGACGGCTGGAACGAGGTAAACATTTACATTACCTATTGGGGTATGCAGTTACATTTTTGAAATATTTTATTTTAGAAAGGGTTTCTATAAAGTTACAGAGTATATGGACGACAAAAATGCTTGGGATTGAGCTGCTCTAATTTTCAGAGGCTTATATTGTCATTATTGTTTTGATTTATCAAATACAATTGCCGTTTTCTTATCAACCAGCTCAACTGACGCATGGAACCAACTTTTTTTTTAGATATTGAGCAATTCGAGCGACGCGTAAGAGGTTAAAAAAGCAAAAAGAAGATGGCGTCGAAAATGATAATCTTTCTCAATTTGACATTCGATTTTAATACTCTAAAAATTTGCATAAAAATACAAAGCATAGATTCCGGCAGAGAAATCATCCTCTTTCGAATGATTTCAAATATTATACCAAAAACATTTAAGCAATGTTTAAGAAGTATGAAAGCCAGCGATGTCTTTATAATACAAGGCACAGAAATTATTAAAATAAAGTAACGCGTACAGAATTGAATATAGCACTTGTTAAAAAACATCATCGTTCATCGTTTCAGCCGAATAAAGTCCACTGCTGGATAGAAGCCTCCCCCAGAGATTGCCACAACAATCGGTCTGAGTCAGTTGTGTGCTCATTGGGGGGTTTTGTCACAACTGCCACGGTTGGCAAGTGTTAATGTACTGGAAGGACGCTGCTGCCCATCCTCCGATTAATCCCATAGTCGCCTTTTACGACTCCCACTGGATAAGATGGGTAACACAGCTAACTCATTGTTGATCGCCACCTCGCTAACCAGCTTGGTGGTTAACACAGACTGACAGACAGACAACAGACTGGGCGTTGTGGCGACAAAACAATCCATAATATTGACCACAGATATTGGGTAAGTGGCAAGACGCAGCATCAAAGAAATTGACACCCATACAAACGTACGTCTAATGAATAATAGCGTGTTAAAAAGACGATAAAACCACTTACATATCGCATTCGTTGATGCTCAATCTCCTAGCATACCCTCAGGGGCGTATCTGTGAAGATAAGTGCTAAGTTTTACAGCATTCGACACGAGACACTAAAGGAAACGACAAAACTTTGCAATGACAGCTTTTATTTACTTTGAATCCTACGAGAGGTAGATCCACTGTCTCACGTAAGCGACAATCGATTGGATAGAAAAGTGATATCAAACAGCAATTGTTCTTCTGCCGTGTGATACCGGCTAAGAATAGCACCACCCCATCTCATCCCGTGGGTGTCGTAACGTTGACTATGGGATTAGCTGAAGGATGGGCCGAATGAAAGAACACATCGCTGAGGTCAAGCATACACGCTCCAAAAAGTCTGCGGTGTGTGAACATACCGCACTAAAAAACATCAAGATACTGCCAGTGATTACTGCGTGCATCGAAACTAATATTTTATTAAAATTGTATGGTAGATAAATATAAATAACTTTTTAAATTTCTAATGACGACTGTCACCTTAGTCATCCTGCGACCACGAATGCTGAAAAAACAAAAATCTAAAATATACGCGATGTAATCCGTTTGAAGTTTATTTATTATAATGTGTAATAATCGCGAAAACCTAAGACATTACGATGGGCAGTAGCGTCCTTCGAGTACATTTACAACTCAACCACGATCTCCAACCCGCCTGCCAAGCCTTTTTTTTTTATTGATGTCCAGTGTAAATTCTACATGGAACTTCCTTCGCCCCAGGGAAGGGTGAAGGGGTATGCCGGACTCCTACCGGCTAAAACCACTGGAGCGGTCATCTTTGGCACCGAAGGGGGGCTCCAGGTCCTCGTAAGATCACACTAGAGCCGATTGGTACCACGCCTTTAGGCACATCACGGAGGGGATGAGTGTAAAGCGGTCACCCCCTCTAGCGGAGGGAAGGCGACTGTAAAAAGGTCGCCCAGGCACTTCTCGGGGAGAATTGTAAAGGATCCCCCCAAGCCTCGCTTTGCGCTGAGCTGCGCACACGGCGGCACGTGACCACTAGCGCGCCACCGTCTTCCCGGGGGTCGCTCGGTGTGAGCACACAGACTCCCCAATCTGCGCGTCCGCGACCTCCGGGGCCCCCCACCATGTAGTGACGGCAGGGGGCTCAGGCATGTTGGACTTGGGAGCCGGGACGGTTGTTGCCCCGGCGCCGTCTCGTCCTTCTCCTTGCGGGAGCGCCTGCCAAGCCTAGCGGTTATGGCAAAAGCCCTCAATGAGCACATAACACCCCGCGACCGGGCGATGTGGCGATTTTTGGCGGCTGCTTATATCCAGCAGGGGGCGTTTTTTGAAATGCTGATGATAATGTTAAGTTGTTCTTCTTCACGTCACTGATACAGGTATTCGAGTCCACAACTACATTTATGTCATGCGGTAATTGCCGCCATAAACCCATGTCACGGCAATGTTTGTAAGTTTTCTTCGGGGCTCCCGTAGTAGACCGTGCTCGGAGGGGATGATGGCTCGTCTTCTATGTGATAAGCATCGCTCACATTTTTATTATTATTTAGAGCTTTGATGTCCATAATGTCCTTTATTCTATGAAGGTTATTCAGTACCTAATTTGTACTTTTTTAAATGTGGAATTTAACATTCAGATTAAGTTTAATTTAAATTTATAAAATAATTATGACTCATCTTACTGTTGTCCTCATCATTTCGGCCGAATGAAGCCCACTGCTGGACACAGGCCTCCCCCAAAGATCACCACAACGACCAATATTGGTGTGCTGTGTGCTCATTGTGGGGTTTTGCCATAATTGCCACGCTTGGCAGACGGGTTCGCGATCGCAGTTGAGTTGTTAATGTACTCGAAGGACGCTGCTGCCCATCCTCCGACTAATCCCTTAGTCGACTTTTACGACACCCACTGGATGAGATGGGTTGGTGCTATTCGTAGCCGACACCACAGGGCACACTGTTGTCCTACCATAACCTAATTATTAACAGCTATTTTAATTGTAAATTATCATGTATTCTCGGGTTAATAGCTTCTGCAAAGAGAAGTCCGCGGGCTGATTACGTATGTCACGGACGGTTTGCGACAGGCGTAAATCGCGCAAACGCCGCTGTCATTTTGGTGTTACATATTTGCCGATAGCTATTAAACAGGCGAAGATCTCTGACGCTACTCTGTCGGACGATCAATGAACTGAAAATTGCATACTCGATTTTCAATTTTAGGAGATTTGTACCAGTGATTCATTGGTTGCGAGATACTGTTGTCGCATCTGGTGCCGGCTCAGAATACCACCACCCCATCTCCTCCCGTGGGTGTCGTAAAAGTCGACTAAGGGATTAGCCGGAGGATGGGCAGCAGCGTCCTTCGAGTACATTAACAACTCAACTGCGATCGCCAACCCGTCTGCCAAGCGTGGCGATTATGGCAAAACCCCCCAATGAGCCACACCCATATCGGTCGTTGTGGTGACCTTTGGGGGAGGCCCGTGTCCAGCAGTGGACTTCATTCGGCCGAAATGATGAATGATGATGATCTGCTGTCACCGTTTTTAGCTAATCAGGGTCATTTGATAGGCTGATATGGGTCCAACACGCAGAGGACTTTGAGATATTTTGTATCTAAAATGTAATGGGACACTAAGTGGGGACTCTCCATGCTGCACTATAAAATTAAGCCATAAATTGTCCCCGGTGGTGTAGGACTATTGTATGAGATAGAAAATATAACGATAAGGTTTATTATCGTTATTTATTTTTTATACATTATTTATTGACGGCACGGTTGGTGCAGTGGCTGATACAGTCGGCTGCTGCGCACCGGGTCGTGGGTTCGATTCCCGCACGGAACTAATATTTGTACGATCTGCAGGTAGTTGTTCCGGGTCTGGGTGTATTGTGTGTGGAATTTGTGTTTGTAAACGCACCGGAAAAGTTTCATTAAAAATAAAAAATAAAATATTGTAATTGGTATTACTCGTATATGAAATGAAAACTTAAAGAAACACGGGAATAACGGCGTCTGCCCTTTAACCTTTTAAAGTGAAACTCTGGGGCAGAAAATGCCTCACCACTCACTAGATGGGCCCTCTGAATGGCCTTATAATGGAATATTACAATGGAAAGAGATATGCTTGGTATTTCTCTACGTAGAGAAAAAAGTAAAGTAAAGTAAAGTTGCCGACATAGCTGAAAGGATTAATAAACTGAAATGGCAACGGGCGGGGCATATAGCTCGTAGAACTGATATGCCGTTGGAGCACAAAGGTTCTCGAGTGGAGACCGCGCACCGGAAAACGCAGCGTGGGACGACCTGCAACGAGGTGGACAGACGACCTGGTGAGGAGGTCGTCTGGTCACTGGGAGTCGTTGGATGAGGGCGGCATGTGACCGCTCGTTGTGGAAATCTGTGGGGAGGCCTTTGTTCAGCAGTGGACGTCCTGTGGCTGATATGATGATGATAATCTTGTACAAATGCATTGAATCAATAACGATATTATCCTCACTATGTAATAGTGGTCACACTGAGCTTCTCGCTATTCCAACATCTATATAAAAACAGTATTAAATGTATTACGCCAAACATTACCTCAATCCTCGACCCTTGAAAGGACTGACATAAATATAAGTAATTTTGAAGCTGCCCAACATCGGCCGGGAGTCCGTCCTAAAAGCGTCAGTTTTACTGAATACAAAACAACAGAAAACCCACTCGTAACAACTCACGAAAACTGCTCGGTTGTTAATATATAGAGTCTCACTTTAATAATGTCAAATATTTTGGGAAGTAAATCTATAGGTTGCAAGGACGCGTTTTAGCAAAAAAATTAAACGTAACATCAACCTTTATTTTATAAAATAATACAGAGTCAGTAAATCTTTCCCTAGTTGAATTTTAATTAGTTTAGTTGTATTTAAATATTAATTTATTTATTACTATCTGGGACCCGCGGTTTCACCCGCCGTTTAAATGAAAAGGCGGGTGAAACCACGGGACCGAGCTAATTTATATACAATTTAGAGTACTTCGGCATAGAGTTTCCATATTGAATTTCGTGTTTTTTTTTTTTGTGCGGTACCCTAATTATTTTTCTAAAATAACCTAAATAGCCTAAGTTATTCCTTATAACATCAGCTATCTGCCAGTGAAAGTCCCGTATAAATCGGTTCAGCCGTTTCGGAGATTAGCGGGAACAAACAGACAGACAGATAGACCGACAGACAGATAGACTGACAGACAGACAAACAAAAAAAAGTCATTTTGATATTAAAAACAGACACTTCAATTTTATTTATTTGTAAAGATCAGTTAATCCGTTACTTGATATTTGAAATGAATTCTATAACATTCAAAGAGTCTTAAAATCCTAGTCTTAAAATATTTTCCGTTTTTAAAGTAAGACCCTATATATATCATGCATAAATCGTGGGATCGGGATTGGAAAGGATCAGATTGTGGTCTTCATCATCAACTACCAATATGTATATGTCCACTCTAATGACTGCTACCACGCACAGTCATAAGGGACTCGTCCATCAATCACCATATTGTCAGGCGGATTCGCAGTATCTTGGTGGCAGTCGCAGACGCCGTTGCTTTTCTTCTGTATAGACCTCTTGTCACCTTTGTTCAAGAGAGGACGATCTATTGTTTTTCGGAAACTTAACCACTAGATTTCAGACCCTCCTTGTCAAATGATATAGAGCTGCATCTATTTGTTAAAAAACTGAGCCCACAAAATTAGAACGATGGCTGATTGCTGTTCATGTTTTTGTTGATAACTTGTTTATTTTTGTAATACTCCAAAATGTTACTTCGTAGCATTTAGCAGGTAGGAGTCCGGCATGCCTCTTCGTCCTTCCCCGAGGTGGGGGAAGTTCATGATGAATTTCCACTGGGCTCAATTTTTATTTTTATTTTGGGGAAATCCTCGTGAACTTCCTTCACCCTACAGAAGGGCAGCGAACGTATCTTATCGGCTAAAAACCCCACGATGATAATTTTACCTACCTTTTTTTATTGGTGCCCAGTGGAAATTCTTCATGAACTTCCTTCGCCCTGGGGAAGAGTATGCCAGACTCCTACCGGCTAAACCACTGGAGCGGTCATCTTCGGCACCTAAGGGAAGCTACAGGTCCTCGTGTGATCACACTAATCGTTCTATAAATATGGCATGTCTGACTCTACCTAAAATTTCAGCAAAACAGACAGTTTTAGAAAATCATAGCCGTATACGGTGCACAGTGCAAATGCAGCAATATTACTGTCGACAATCTCACAAAGACTGCAGAGGAAATCAAGTGGTTTGATGGCAGCCCGAGTTTGCAATCACACGTGGTCCTTCTGATTTTTATTTATAAATATAATTCGCAGCTCAAAATTATATTAGCTGAACCGATATTTTATGACGTGCCTCATAAAACGTACGTGAGGGAACATCATACGTGGTATGTATGGATCTCAAAGATATGTAGTCTGTTTTTGTGATTCTGTGTGTGAAAACCTTTCTTGCAGTTTACTTTGCAGTTATACAATTTGTATCTTCAACCCTGTTCGACCCAAAAGGATACTTAAATAGTGAACTATATTTTAAAGACACAACTATAACTTACATGGCCCAAATACTGGACGCATGACGCGAGTGGAGTAGACGTGCCCCGAAAAAATAAAAATTTGGATCGCGTCACTGATGCTTCGGAGGATCCTTTACAATTCCTCTGACCTTATCGATACTAAACATCCTAAATTCTTTAAATAAAATCCTCCAATGGAATACATCGTTTGCTAAAAATAAAAAAGCGATGCCATAAAAGCATGTACCAACAATTGTGTCCCGTCCGTGGACCGCATCGCTATTTCGCTTCCGTAACGTTAAAGTTAAACGACGAGTTTTAATGACATAATTACTGAACTAATACCTACCTTTGTTAGTTTAAACCATCTTGCATCAGCGTCTTGAATAGCAAACTAACAAACGGTTTAGTTTTCTGGCGGCACACGGTAAATGCATAATCCGTTTGGAATATACACCACCTAGCGAAAACGATCGATATTTCAACTATTTTAAATGTAAAAGTTTGTATATCTGTATGTTTGGAGGTCCATCACACTGACATCCAAACATCTGAACAGATTCTAATAAAGTTTAGCAGAGAGATAGATTATATATTTATTTATTTATCCTTTTATGCACAATGATGGTACACAAGGCGGACTTAATGCCATAAGGCATTCTCTTCCAGTCAACCTTTGGGTTAAAAAGAATTAAATTGGAAAAAGGTACAAAAAAAGATATAGTACAAAAAAATTATAATATAATATAGATACGGTGAAATAGATAGGTTTAAAATATACGAGTAGTACATATAATACGTACTATTTATCATTTTAACCATTCCCGTAATTGTCAATAAGGATTCCAGTGAATTCTAAAAGTATTCCCGACCTTTGCGTTTGATAGAAAATTTACTTTCTGACGCTTTCTTTATATCAAGGGGAAGCTCGTTCCATATTTTGATAAGACAGCAAAGGATTTCGAAATAAAACCGGTACGGTGGGAAGGAAACTGAAGAATCAAACTTATGTCAATGATTATGTCATGGAATAAGATATAGGTTTTTAGTTTACATTTGAATCCATTAATACATCTGAAAAATAGTCATTAATAGAAGGACCATGTGCGCCGGCTAAGAATCAACCGCACCGCCCCATCTAATCGTGTGACTATCAGAAAAGACAACTATGGGATTAGCCAGAAAATGGGCAGCAGCGTCCTTCGTCT
Source organism: Diloba caeruleocephala (assembly GCA_947459985.1). Taxonomy (NCBI): domain Eukaryota; kingdom Metazoa; phylum Arthropoda; class Insecta; order Lepidoptera; family Noctuidae; genus Diloba; species Diloba caeruleocephala. The sequence continues at coordinate 2,292,089 of OX381627.1, read as the reverse complement.
TTACATCTCAACTGCGATCGCCACCCCGCCTACTAAGCGTGACGATTTGGCTAAGCCTCCGATAATTTTTTTTGGGCTTCTTGCATACATTTCTTGGAAATGTGGTTGCTTAACCGGTCGTTTCTGTCGAAGCCAAAAGAGGCCTCCAGCCAGGCTTAAAATTTAAAATTAATATTAAAATCCAAGCAACTTGCGCTAAGGGCGCCCCCTGCGGGACACGGACCTTGGCTTAGACGGCATGTGTTTTGGGGACAACTGGATCGGTATTATTTAGAATGTATTAGGGGAGGTTTAAAGAGTTTTATACCAAAGTTTAGGTAACTTTACGGAGTCTGTCCTTAAGCCTAACGCGATTACTATAAATCGTCCTTTCAGTTTGCCATGTCATTTGTATATGCGGGTTATATGTGGATCATTAGTTATGTAGAAACTACAGGCTCGACACGGGCCGGCGGGAGCAAGAGACGGGGGACAACATTATGCTGAGCTGTGGCCTTTTATAGACACAATATCACACAGTCATACCGAGCCTGTTATTTTAGTGAAACTAAATAATAATAATTAAACCCATCTGGGGTATTCGTTATCTCACCATAGGATAACGCAATCCCGGATGATGATGGCAGACTAAATAGCACCATCACACTTGATAAAAATGTATGTTCTATTGGGATTGGTTAGCATAATGCTGCCATAGCAGTTTAATCATAAAGTTTAAGAAATAGTATATAATTTTTTTTTTTTTTTTTTAAAAACGTTGCCCCACACTAGGATTTCTCCTGTGTCGTGGGTGCGTTTACAGACATACATTCCACATACAATACACCCAGACCCGGAACAACTACCTGCAGATCATACAAATATTTGTTCCGTGCGGGAATCGAACCCGCGACCCGGAGCGCAGCAGTCGACTGTATCAGCCACTGCACCAACAAATTAGGTATAAATGTTTAGTATAGGCCTTTTTCTCCTGCACTGTTTTTAACTATGCTTATTTCGTGAACAATATACTCATATACCTTGCCGTGTGGTGCCGGCTCATTGCCGTGTGGTGCCGGCTCAGAATGCCACCACCCCATCTCCTCCCATGGGTGTCGTAAAAGTCGACTAAGGGATTAGCCGGAGGATGGGCAGCAGCGTCCTTCGAGTACATTAACAACTCAACTGCAATCGCCAACCCGCCTGCCAAGCGTTTATGGCAAAACACCCCAATGAGCCCACAACACATCCGTATCGGTCGTTGTGGTGATCTTTGGGGGAGGCCTGTGTCCAGCAGTGGACTTCATTCGGCCGAAATGATAGTACTCATATACCTGGGCCTCCCATTGAAAACCAGCGCTGGAATACTGCCTATGCAGTAGTTTAGCAAATAGCTGAATGGGAGACCCATTGTTCGCACAATGTGTAGTTTTGTTGTTGAAACGTTCATATTTTAGGCATCAATGGGTTGACGAGCCAACAGCGCTTCTAAATTACGTTTCAGTTAGTAGTATAAGAATGTATGTATATTGTGTGCAAAAAATAAAATCTTTCTGTCTTTCTTTGATAAATACTGTACCGTGTGAATTCGCCAGCACACTGAGCAAACAAACAAAAAACATTAAAACTAAGTACCATAATTATGTTATATAAAACCACGATTATTTTTATTCAGTCGCATCCTACGACCACTACATGCAAATGTGCCACATAATTATAACGGACGGCGCGCAATGTAATACGTGAGCGCGCATATTTATCGATTTATTACGTTATTACATACAAATTCACCATCAACATGGGAATTCGAACGAAGGGTATCGACTTTCATTCTCTGAAATGAATGGGACCAAACACCCTTCTAGAGTTCCCCTTTTTAATAAATCTAGCTATTTACCTAACGCTTATTTCAGTTCTGTGTCGTGTTCGGATTTAGAATATCAGCACCACTCCATCTCCCGGATGTCGTAAAAGGCCACTAAGGGACTGTAAGCCAGAGGGAAGGGCAGCAGCATCCTTTCTGTGAAATAGAAGCCATACTGCGCTCACCTTTTCTTTATTGATGTCCAGTGGAAATTCTACATAGAACTTTCTCCACCCCGGGGAAGGGCGAAGGGACTCATACCGGCTAAAACCACCAGAGTGGTCTTCTTCGGCATCGAAGGGGCGCTCCAGGTCCTCGTTAGATCGCACTAGAGTTTTCCCGTTTCGGTTTGATTTTATATCCTCCTTAACAATCCAGAGTTGCCACCATAATTAAATACAACAAAAACAGTAAAACCAATTAATCATAGTTAAATATAATTTTTTTCTCCCGTGTGGTGCCAGCTCAGAATACCACCACCCCATCTCCTCCCGTGGGTGTCGTAAAAGTCGACTAAGGGATTAGCTGGAGGATGGACAGCAGCGTCCTTCGAGTACATTAACAACTCAACTGTGATCGCCAACCCGCCTGCCAAGCGTGGCGATTATGCCAAAACCCCCCAATGAGCACACAACACACCAATGTCATTCGTTGTGGGGATCTTTGAGGGAGGCCTGTGTCCAGCAGTGGACTTTATTTGGCCGCAATGACAACCTATGAAATTGCCGTGTTGTACAAACTTAAGTATAGTAATTCTTTTTCTATCTTTTTATTTATTTTAATCAAAGGCATCACACATGCTATCGATGCATCTTTGCCATCGCAGTAGTGGTTTATTGATGCCCTTCTTGAAGAAACCCGATGGACGGGAGGCGATGAACTCTTTAAAGGCATTTTGTACTGCCTCACGGGTATTGAATTTTTCCTACTAAAAAGTTATCCTAAATCTGGAAAAAAAAGAAGTCTGTAGGTCTTGGACCTACAGACTTCTGGTCTGGTCCTCCGAGAAGACGGTGGCGCGCACGTGGTCACTTGCCGCCGTGTGCGCAGCACAGCGCAAAGCGAGGCTTGGGGGATCCATTACAATCCTCCCCGAGAAGTGCCTGGGGGGCAACCTTTTTACAGTCGCCTTCCCTCCGCTACAGGGTGTGAGCGCTTTACAGTCATCCCTTCCGAGATGTGCCTAAAGGCATGGCACCAATGGGCGGCTCTAGTGTGATCTTACGAGGACCTGGAGCCCCCCTTCGGTGCCGAAGATGACCGCTCCAGTGGTTTTAGCCGGTAGGATTCTGGCATACCCCTTCGCCCTTCCCCGGGGTGAAGGAAGTTCCATGTATCATTTCCACTGGACATCAATAAAAAAAAGGTGAGTACAATAGATGACGGAGAGCTTCCAACCCCAGCACCGGAAATAATTTGTTCGGTCTGTCCACCTGCTGTTCTTAGGGGGACAGATAGGAACAAAAAGTTTGAGCTGTTCCCCAATCGTCAACGTGGGGATAGACCGAACTTAATTTTCCTACCCGTCTAATAAACATAACCAGCTGAGGTCTTATATTGGTAAGAAATACAGTACTCACCACGCTTAGCAAGCGGTTTGGTGAGCAGCGGCCCAATAACCTTTCAGTCACTTGATATGGCTCCCATTAGCAAAATATCCAACCAAATAAAATGTATTAATGCTATTTTAATAGTGAAAGAGGAACTTATGAATTCATTACTGAGTCAACTGCGGTGTAGCAAAGGTATTATCCTTAAATCCGTGTCTGCAACACTCGGATACGAACGCCATAAATACGATTAACTTCGTTACAGCTCGGAATTAGATCCTCTTACTGGAGAAGTAAGTAAGAAAACTAGAAATGGTTACCTACTGAACAAGTTCGTTATGACAATATACAAGGTTGTTTGAAAAGGTGGCGCTGACGATTATTCTATAGCAAATGATATAATTACAAAAAAAAAGTGAGTCGTAGTCGTAGCCTTTTTTATTTTTTTATTGAGCCCAGTAGGAATTCTACATGACCCAATCTAAACGCATCGGGTAGATGCGTTTAGATTGGGTTGTCTCGGAATATTGTAGCTGTTTCTTCGTCATCACCATATCAGCCAAAGGACGTCCACTGCTGCAAAACTATTCGAGAAACCCATTTCGGTAGGAAACCGGGTGGCTTAAATAGTTAAACCGGGACTTTTGTTGAGTTGAGTAGTTAATGTATTCGAAGGACACTGCTGCCCATCCTCCGTCTAACCCCTTAGTCGGGTTTTACGACACCCACGGGATGAGATGGGTTGGTGCTATTCGTAGCCGGTACCCCACGGCATTACATAATTATAAGTACATAGTTAAATAATAATAATATATATTTTGTCAGAATGAAGAAAAAAGAACGGTTAGAGTTTTTTGAGAGTTCGGAAAAAGGGGATGCGTTAGCTCCTCATTTTTATAGAAATTATTTTATAATACAACCGTCTTTGCTTGATGAAACCTAAGACTAGAACAAAGACTACAATAGTATACTGACTAGAACGCGCGTCATGGCGTGTCGCGTGTTATCAGGTGAACGAGTGAATTAATAAATGAATGTATGAGTAAGAATGTCGGTTCAGTGAACGATAGAGTCAAAACAACAACTAAACCGCGCGAACACTCTCATTCGACTTAGCATTAACGTAATCTATATATATATATATAAATGAATGTCTGTAAAGAGTCGTAAACTATGCATTTGATCATGTCATGATCTTCAACAAAGTGTTGTGCATGAGCCCACAAAGGTTTCTGAGTTGGTACGACCAATCTTTGACAGATGGCGCCACTATCATTCCAATGAATATTTGTGTAATGTCTTTCCTTCAAATTTATTTTAGTAAGTAGGGTAGCAACGCGCGCAGGTTACAGCTAGTGTAATTTGTAAATTTTTGAATGCGTATAAATTTTAGATATACTTAAATGTATGATAACTGATTATTATATGTAAAAATTTGATCAGTCTGACAAAGTCAGAACTTGAAACTATACGTACATAATCAGCCCATTACTGTCCCACTGCTGGGCATGGGCCTTTTCTCACGATGAGATAGGCTAACCTTACTACACCAAGCTGGCCTAGTTCGGAATAGCGGACTACACACACCATCGAGAACATTTTGGAGCCCTCTCAGGAGTTCAGGTTTCCTCACGACGTTTTCCATCACCGTGGCGCAAGTGATAATCAAGTTCTGATCTCCACATGAGTCTGAAAAGTCAGAGGTACGGGCCAGGATCTAACCTGTAGGGAAGGCAAGCGTTCAACCAATTTATTGGAAATACTTACATTGTGGACTTCCTACGCCTGCCTTCCTGAGCTTTTATTATTTTTATTGATGTCCAGTGGATATTCTACATGGAACTTCCTCCACCCCGGGGAAGGGCAAAGGGGTATGCCGCCGGACTCCTACCGGCTAAAACCACTGGAGCGGTCATCTTCGGCTCATACCGGCTAAAACCATCCGGTCATCTTCGGCACCGAAGGGGGGCTCCAGGTTCTCTTAAGATCACACTAGAGCCGCCCATTGTTGCCGCGTCTTTAGGCACATCTCGGAGGGGGCCTTCCTGAGCCTGCCGTCTCAAACTTCCAAGCGCCCCTGAACGCACGCCCTCGCCGCTCTGGCGAAGGGAGCATGTTTGGTGATACATACACCCACGCATCCATCTCCGCCCGGAAATCAAAAGGCGTAAAGCGCGCCAACAGAGCTGCCACACTTGCGCTTATATTGCGCTTTGAGGCCAAAGGACACCGTCCGGTATCATCGTGCGATCTGGGGTGCAAATCCTTAAGCTCATACATGCAGAAGGTAAGCCATGAGGACCAGTCTTAGCGAAAACCAAATTGGGTTATCACCATTATTTCAATTCTGTATTCAAGGATGTATAGATGTTTGAGCTTAAAGAATTGCACCCCTGTATAGCCGCTCTACGCTGCAGACCGTGAATCTTGGTTCTATAGCACTGGACGCCCCGAGTCGAGATGACCAAACGCCCCGTAAGCGTTCAACTACTAGGCTATTACGGCTCTTGAAACTATAAATAAGTCTATGTCCTTGTAACCTGAATCGACTTAGGCGCTTCAAGAGTCGTCAAGTTATGAAACTTTCAGAAGCTATGCTTGTACTATTTACCTACTTCGGTGTCCCATAGTATCATAAGTTTCATAAGTAATTTCAGTTTCAGAACTTCTGTTTTAATATAAAAAGTTACCTTTGAGCTTGTAACTTTTTTGTTGATGCGGGATGTGGGATTTTATTGTTTTTTCCGTATCGTGGGTGGATTTTACTGACATAAATCTCGTACCCACAAAATCCCAGACCCGAAACAGCTATCTGTTGGTCATCAAAAATTGTTCCGTGCGGGGGTCTGCTGAACATAGGCCTCCCAATGTTCACAACAATAAGCGATATTGCAATTATCACCATGATTGGCTGGTGAATTTGTGATTGCAATATGTTGTTATTAGCACAAGGAAGGATGCTGCTGCCCACTTTCATAATATCAATTCGCCTTTTATGACACCCATGGAGAGAGTTGGTCTATTATTTGCCAGGAACCACACGGAACTTCTTCTTCTTCTCTTAGATTATGGCTTCTGTAGAGTCATCATATCAGCCATTTATACGTCCACTGCTGAACAAAGGCCTCCCCCATAGATTCTCACAACTGTGTCATCATTTTGGGGGGTATTTGCCAATACTCACCACGCTTGGCAGGCGGGTTGGTGAGCGCAGTATGGCTACCGTTTCACAGAAGGGACGCTGCTGCCCATCCCTCTGGTTAGGATTCCCTTAGTCGCCTTTTACGACATCCACGGGAGGAGATGGAGTTGTGCTATATTCTTAATCCGGACACCACATGGAATTTCTGTAGAGTATCTTCCACAATTTCGCCAATGTCAAGTATAAGGCAACGTTGAACGGTGTTTAGATTAATTAATCTTTACATATTCAATAAAATATTTCACAAAAATTAAAAAATTCTAAAAAATATGTCGGCAACGTCGTACGGTTCAATTCCTTTTCAATTTCAGTTTCAGAACTTCTGTTTTAATATAAAAAGTTACCTTTGAGCTTGTAACTTTTTTGTTGATGCGGGATGTGGGATTTTATTGTTTTTTCCGTATCGTGGGTGGATTTTACTGACATAAATCTCGTACCCACAAAATCCCAGACCCGAAACAGCTATCTGTTGGTCATCAAAAATTGTTCCGTGCGGGGGTCTGCTGAACATAGGCCTCCCAATGTTCACAACAATAAGCGATATTGCAATTATCACCATGATTGGCTGGTGAATTTGTGATTGCAATATGTTGTTATTAGCACAAGGAAGGATGCTGCTGCCCACTTTCATAATATCAATTCGCCTTTTATGACACCCATGGAGAGAGTTGGTCTATTATTTGCCAGGAACCACACGGAACTTCTTCTTCTTCTCTTAGATTATGGCTTCTGTAGAGTCATCATATCAGCCATTTATACGTCCACTGCTGAACAAAGGCCTCCCCCATAGATTCTCACAACTGTGTCATCATTTTGGGGGGTATTTGCCAATACTCACCACGCTTGGCAGGCGGGTTGGTGAGCGCAGTATGGCTACCGTTTCACAGAAGGGACGCTGCTGCCCATCCCTCTGGTTAGGATTCCCTTAGTCGCCTTTTACGACATCCACGGGAGGAGATGGAGTTGTGCTATATTCTTAATCCGGACACCACATGGAATTTCTGTAGAGTATCTTCCACAATTTCGCCAATGTCAAGTATAAGGCAACGTTGAACGGTGTTTAGATTAATTAATCTTTACATATTCAATAAAATATTTCACAAAAATTAAAACATTCTAAAAAATATGTCGGCAACGTCGTACGGTTCAATTCCTTTTCAACACGGAACTTGCTTGCACACGGAACTCAAATGTCAATTTTATGTCAATATTGCTTTCAAACACACATTGCATGCAGCTTGTTGCTTTACCATTCTGCCAATGTGCAACATCTAACTGTGAATATGAACAATCTGCACATCATAGGTATCTTGTAGAAGTGTATTCTTTGGCAATATGAACGCAATATTATGTTTGACAGCTTGCAATTTACATCCGAAGTTCCAGAGTTTTTATTTAGTACTCTTTATTGTACATCGAAATATATTATTTAGAGACATTATAATAAGACAAACATTACAATAGGCGGCTTTGTCGCTATCCGCAATCTCTTCCAAGCAAACTTTGGATGGAAAAGAGAAATAAATATTACTATATATATACCTAAATAGATAAATATACAACAAGAATATATATGAAAATAATAACTATACATACTGAATGTATTTATAAAATAGAGCGAAAGCAAATCTAAATCCGATTTAGACGGCACGGTTGGTGCAGTGGCTGATGCAGTCGACTGCTGCGCTCCGGGTCGCAGGTTCGATTCCCGCACGGAACAAATATTTGTATGATCTGCAGGTAGTTGTTCCGGGTCTGGGTATATTGTGTGTGAAATTTGTGTCTGTAAACGCACCCACGACACAGGAGAAATTCTAGTGTGGGGCAATAATTTTTATTAAATAATTAGGAGCACTAAAATTTAAAGCGACAAGTAATGATCCTTTACCAGACTTTTAAAAGATGGCAGTGACTGAGCACGTCTTATTGTTACTGGTAGTGCATTCCACAAACGAGCTGCTTGGATCGTTAAGGATTTTTCATAAAAAGTTATAGAATGCATTGGCGTTTTCAGCTTTAAATTTTCTAATGACATGTATTCTCTTTTTGGCCTTATGTCCACACAAAATAAATGTGAGCGTGTAGCAAGTGGAAAACTTTATTTTGTTATCTACCTATTTATGGTTTAGGATTTTATTTTTGTTTTTTTCTGTTTTACCTGCGCCTGTTGTGTGGGTAGCAATAAAAATATTTTCTTTCTTTCTTTCCAACAGGACCCTTGCCACCAGTTCGAATTAAGTAATGCAAATTCCGTACTTTAAAAATATATCTTCTTAAACGCAACGAACCTATGACCCTGAATATAATAACTGACGGCTATATGTTGACCATTAGCAAATTGTAAAACACCCATTTTGGCAGTTCTCCATTTTGTAATGCACCAATATCTTATGATGTCCCATTCATTTGTAAAACGGTATAAATTGTAATTTAGTTTTAACAAAATGGCGTACAATTTATAGTAGCGCAAAACCATATTTTCGTGATAATTCATCATCATTTCAGCCGTCAAACGTCCATTGCTGGACAGAAGCCTCTCCGAGTATTGCCATAACGACATTATAGGCTTGTGTAGTGTGCTCATTGGGGATTTTTACTATAATCCATAACTAACATCCTCAAATGCTTTTACCATCTGTATGCTGATTATACGCTCAAGCTGACCTGAATACGATCGCACACTGGTCACGTATTTTTTACAGTTGCCGTGAACGTTAGTCAATATCAAGCCCTCTGTTATCCGGGGGCGCGGGTCCAATGCAGAAAAGCGTACAACTCACCCCCGGCTAGAGGTAAGAAGAAGGACACCGTGGGGTTTTAGCCGGTTTGATCCCAGCATGCCCCTCCGCCCTTCCCAAGGCGGAGGAAGTCCAAGAGGATTTCCCCATACAAAAAAAAAAAAAAAAAAGCCATGCCAGGACAGCTCATTCTACCTAAAAAACTTAAACACTGATCACCTTACGCCGATTATTTTTGATGGTACAGTTATTCCGTTACCATCTGACTTAAAGGATTTGGGTTTGCATATCAATGATAGGCTAAGTTGGAATAAGCAAGTCTGTCAGGTTAGTCGTAATGTCCCAGCCATACTGCGGTCGCTCTATAGATTTAAGCATTTTCTACCATCTAATACTAAAACCCTTCTGGTACAGTCCCTTGTTCTTTCTGTAATTGATTATGCGGATGTTTGTTACTCGGATTTATCCCAAGACCTTCTCAACAGATTAGGTCGACTTCTCAATAACTGCATTCGCTTCATGTTTGGACTTCGGAAGTATGACCACATCTCTTTATACCGTTATACCGTTTCCAGCTTAAATGGCTGCCTATCTGTCAGAGATCATTGAGATCTCTTTGTCTCCTCTTTTCCATTATTAACGACCTTTGTGCTCCTGATTATCTCAAAAGATTTTTTCCAGTATTGCCGTGCTGCCGAGAATCTGATTCTCTAGTTTCTTTTTCACCTTACTAGTTTTATTTTAAAATCCTATGGCGACTCAACAATCAAAATATGGAACGTGATTCCCGTTGATATAAAGAAAGCACAAAGTAAATTTTCTTTCAAACGCAAAGTTCGGCTATAGGTCCTTTTTGAATTCGCTGGAATCTTAATTGACAATTACTGGCATGGTTATAATTATAAATAGTAAGTATTGTATGTAGTATATTTTAAACCTATATATTTTACCGTAGCTATAGTATGTAGATTTTTATGCATGTATATCTTCTTTTTATTTTTTTATGTCTTTTTTTGTACTTTTTACTGGCACTGCAAGTTGCACGGTTTCAATTGGTTGGTCCTTTAGAGAAGAGACGGCTACAAACTCCATGGATACTCAGAATAAGAACAAGAATAAGAACGTTTATTTGCTTGAAATGAGTTACATACAAGTTGTTATCATTAAATAAAAATCCGTCATTTCGCCTAGTTGGCATGCAAAATTTAAAGAAAGTCTAGTATCTATCAGTAGTGTCTAGTACTACATAATATTATAATTATCTAGCTAACATGTAGTAATACTTTTGATAATTTAGCTTTTATCTCGTTTTACTTCTTTTTTTACAGGCTCATTGATATTCTACAATGATATAAATTCTAAAAGTAGCTGATTATTAATTAAAGATGTAATTATATCAGTCAAATTATTTTATTCAATTAAAATTGTAAATGACATAAATACATTGAGTACACCTAGTTATAATTTTTCATTTAAAAACTCTTTTATAGAGTAATAACATTTTTCAGATAGCCAATTATATAGTACATTTCTAAATTCCTCCTTTAAATTAATTGAGATCACTATGTTGATTGATACAAATGATAGTTGGTATACAAGATATAAGCGAGGCTTTGGGGGATCCTTTACAATCCTCCCCAAGAAGTCCTGGGGGTGACCTTTTCTTTTTACAGTCGCCTTCCCTCCGCTAGAGGGGGTGACCGCTTTACAGTCATCCCCTCCGTAATGTGCCAAAGGCGTGGCAGCAATGGGCGGTGTGATCTTACGAGGACCTGGAGCCCCCTTCGGTGCCGAAGATGACCGCTCCAGTGGTTTTAGCCGGTAGGAGTCCGGCATACCCATTCGTCCTTCCCCGGGGTGAAGGAAGTTCCATGTAGAATTTCCACTGGACATTAATAAAAATAAAAAAGATATACAAGATATAATGAGACAAATATAGGTTAATGTTTAAATTTAAGTCCTTATGATATTACTATTAAATTGAGTAATACACCTCCAAAAACTTGTAGATTTTTCGCGTAATATAAAAAAACTTATTGTATCCTAGTTGGTAACTAGGATAATTATAACACAGGATTTTACCTAGTATGGGCTCCTGTCTCCATCTGTAGTAATGTCAGCTGCGATAGCACATTCATAAGTAGCGGTAGAAACAACTTTATTCAGAACTCGACTATAGTTACGGGGAATTTTTATATTGATTTTCTTATGTGCTATGTTTCCCTGGTACATATTTATCGCACCCAAGAGTGGCTATGGTATGCCAATGATTTCTGACAGCTGTTTTGACAGCCGCAAACAACGCTACTCTAAAATAAATGTGTTCCGTAGAGTATAGATCACCCTTCTCCAACCATGGGTGTCGTAAAAAGCGACTGAGCGTATCAAAAAGACGGGCAGCGTCCTCCCGTGTGCTATTAACAATACACTGCGCTCACCAATCCACCTGCTAAGCGTGGTGATTATCAGAATGTCCCGTATAACCGCTCATTGTAGTCACCATTGGGAGGCCCATTCACTAGTGGACGTTTACGGGCTAATCTGATGTGATGATGATATCTGATAATCACTTACTTTTCACGGTAATCAATCAACAAACATGTCAAAAGCATTAGATACAATGCTAACTGCACTATGATTGATCGTGAATCATTAATTTATCAAACAATTTTATATGATTTCAATTAATCAGTTGATTGGACGTTGACCTCTTCAAAATTACATTATTATTCAATAACACACACAATGAAACTCTTCAATTCACCTCAAATTGATGAGCCAACATTCTAAGTTTTTCAATTTCAGTCTAGAATGATATATATATTTTTTTAAATAAACGACCACATTTCTTTTTGTAAATTAAATTCGAAGCCAAAATTAAATGGAGACCTTTACTAACAGTTTATTATTAGATAGGGAAATTCTGGGTCAATTTAATTTTCCCGAGCGAGGCGAAGCGATTTCCTTCTGCTCGAAAACGGATATAGAATGTTGAGTACTCGTATTTCCATTCATATCTGCTTATTGCGGATGTATGTATTTTGAGTCGCGAACACCTCAAATTCATGATTGCCTGGTACGTGGACTTGTACTCGTTTACAATTTAAATTGTTGTTTGAGAAATGGATTAAGTTCGATTCAATCGAGAAAATTAGACAAGAAAATTGGAAACCTTGGAAACATATGGACTTGTATTTCATTGGAAATTGGGTAGTATGTAGTATACAAAGCGCAATTTCCAATTTAATTATTTAGCTTGCGAAAAAAATAGAATGAATTTGTATTTTTATTCCATATACCATACCACCTACACTCATACCATATCATTTATCGCAATTTGATGATATTTTTTCCAGCCAGAAATGTGATAATATTGATTTGAAATGAAATAAAGTAAAGTTGACGGCACGGTTGGTGCAGTTGCTGATACAGTCGGCTGCTGCGCTCGGGGTCGCGGGTTCGATTCATGCACGGAATAAATATTTGTATGATCTGCAGGTAGTGGTTCCGAGTCTGGGTGTATAGTGTGTGGAATTTGAGTCTGTAAGCGCACCCACGACACAGGAGAAATCCGAGTGTGGGGAAAGGTTTAAAAAATAAATTGAGTTTGGAACCTTGCTTTGGAATTTTTAAGCAATGTTGAGTCATTATAATCGTCTTAATCATATACAGTGACAGCTAGCCCCACAAGCCAAATATAGTAGAGTTGAAAATATATAATAAATACGATGATAATAAAATTAGTGATTTTAACGTCTAGAGCTTTTGTTCCTTAGTATTGTATGAATTTGACGGCACGGTTGGTGCAGTGGCTGATACAGTCGGCTGCTGCGCACCGGGTCGTGGGTTCGATTCCCGCACGGAACAAATATTTGTATGATCTGCAGGTATTTGTTCCGGGTCTGGGTGTATTGTATGTGAAATTCATGTCTGTAAACGCACCCACGACACAGGAGCAATCCTAGTGTAGGGCAACGTTTTATTTACAAAAAAAAAAATTTTGGTATAACTACAAAACATGGTAGGTATGCAATATATTTCACTAAAACGAAGGACACTTATGACAATTACACAAAATACATATACCTATTGCTTACTGTGTTTGTAGTTATAAATTGTTATAATATAACGCAACAAAAGTTGTAGACATTAGAATTACTCCTTGTCCTCATATTCATATTTTGGAGGCTGACTGTACTTGCAACATAATAAATGAAAACTACTAACCGCCTTTGTATAAGGAACGATGGACATTTACAAAGCCGAGTTTGTACCTTTCACTTAGCAGCCTATACTATGCAAAGGGTAGAAACTCGGTAAGAACCTGTCGCTTAAAAGACTTAAACAGAACGACAGGGCCTTAAAAGGGTGTGTTTTTCTTCAGTTAAGGCTTCACTTCAAAGAGTCCCTTTGAATTGTTTTAAAGGAGATTTTCCAGAGCACACAACATATAAAACAAGTGACCTGAACAATAAAATTAAATGTCCCGTTACATCCAGTTGTGTATCATTCGAATAATTCGTAGAAAATTACATTCTCGGAAAAGTAAACGAGATACGACGCTGTGAACGGACCGCAAATTTTTACGACTTTGTGAATAGGAATGATTGTATGTTTGGTACGGTATAGTCGTAGAAAGTTGGAATTTGGCACAAAGATACTTTACTATTTTTTTTTTACTTTTTTTTTTTTTATTTTTTTTAAAAAAAACGTTGCCCCACGCTAGGATTTCTCCTGTGTCGTGGGTGCGTTTACAGACATACATTCCACATACAATACACCCAAAGATAGGAAGGAGTTGACCAATAATTAGAGACGTGTGGTTTTGGGTGGGATTTAGAGGCTATTATTGATTGAGAGGGCTACATCTGAAGGATACCAACTATTTTTTTTTAACTTTGCCCCACTCTAAGATTTCTCCTGTGTCGTGGGTGAGTTTACAGACATGAATTCCACACACAATACACCCAGACCCGGAACAACTACCTGCAGATCGTACAAATATTTGTTCCGTGCGGGAATCGAACCCACGACTTGGAGCGCAGCAGTCGACTGTATCAGCCACTGCACCAACCATGTCGTCAACTATGTATATTGTGTGCCAATAATAAAAAAATCTTTCTTTCTATTTTAAATTCGCTGAACAAATATTTGTATGATCTGCAGGTAAGTGTTCCGGTTCTAGGTGTATTGTATGTGGAATTCAAGTCTGTAAACGCACCCACGACCCAGGAGAAATCCTAGAGTGGGGCAACGTTTTTTAAAAATCGACAAAAGTCAAATCAAAAATCTTACATACATTCTTACGACATCAAAACTACTACACATTGTGCCAATAACGGGTCCAAATAATTGTCTTTATATACACAACTTATTAACAACACATGCAAGTCCCTCGTGGTGGTAAGCATCACGCCCACCCATCGCAATTGTAATTCTTCCCAAACCTAGTCCTTCACGGCACCACACTGCACTCATCGCCTCGAGAAATTAGTTATTTAGAGGGATTATGCCCAGTAATTTCACTAACTAGTGGAACACAATCATAACTGTGGTTTTAACACTACTGCTTCGCGGCGAATATCTGGCACGTGGGTGGTACATTTTTATTATACCCGTTGGAAATACTTCACGTATTTCCTCTGTCCCGGGAAAGGGCGGACACGCATGCCGGACTCCTACCGGCTGAAGCCACCGGAGCGGTCATCTTCGGTACCAGCTCCAGGTCCACTTACGATCATACTAAAGCCGCCCTTTGGTGTCACACCTATAAGCAGCTTTCAGAGGGGATGAAGGCAGCCAATTCTCTAGCGGAGAGGAGGCGACTGTAAAAGGCCATCCCCCAAGTCATATCCCGGGCGGAATTGTAACAGGCGTGTTGGACACGAGCGCCGCGGCGGTTGTTACCCCGGCCCCGTGTCCTCCTCCTCCGAGCGGGATCGGCCCTCTCCCGATCCCATTCTGCGACCTCCTTCTGGAGCATTACGCTCTCACAGAAAGAGACCACAGCACTCCAATTTTCCTGCTTTGCCAGCATAGCCGACACAACACACAACGCCTAGCTGGGGGTCACTCGTTATGAGCACGCGTTACGAGAATCCCCAATAAAGGTGGTGCCTACCTAGCCGGACTCATGCTGTATAGACTCTTGATTCCTTGAAATGAAATACGATAGTTCAGTTAAAAGGATTTTACTGTCTAAAACATAGAGTAAAAAATGAGCTTAATGAACTGTCAGTGAAATTGATATCGACTACGAACGCGCGGCTTTATTGACGGCTCTACGCGAACTAAACTGAATATTCAATTAAACGCATGTATCGGTTACACCGTACACTTGCGAACTCCGGTAAAGCATTTTCATGCTTTTAATTGTACCTATAATACTAATGAACAGTAAACTTTGCCCTCTAGTTTTATATTGATCGTATTTTTCACCCAGGTATCGTCACATTTGTATGTCTAACTTTAATAATAAATGTTTTCATGTACATAGTCTAATACGTGCACAATAAAGAATATGAATATGAAATTACTTTCATCGATTTTTACTATACTTAAACCATGTTTTAATGTAGGAGAAATCCAGTCTTTTAATAGGCGGGGAATTAAATCCAACACGCAGAGGCCCTTTAGAGAATTTTCATCTAAAATGTAATAGGACTCTAACCGAGGATGAAATGTCTGCACTATAAAAACGCAGTACATTTTTTCCCGAGGGTAAAAGACTATTGTGTGAGGTGGAAGCTACAACAATAAGGTTTATTGCAATGGTAGTTACATATACTAAACCCGGACAAATGCTTAACTCGCGTGGAGAGGGTTTCGAGCCTCCCTTAGGTGCCAAAGATGACCGCCCCAGTGGATTTAGCCTGTGACGAAGTCATCCTTCATCTTCATTTCAATCAACCTCTTTCATGACTTCATACCTTTTATCTCCATCACCGTTCACCTCATGATATTCGTTATTCAAATCAGAATTCGAATTTAGTATTGTGGAGTCGAATCGTTCATATTTTGATCAGTATCAGTCCACATTGGATTCTGAACGCTAGTGGTTCGACACACAGTTGTCACTCTGACAAATAGTCTCCTGCAATAGTACAATTACTTATTATTTTTAATTAGCTTAAATTGTGATAGTAAGCTACATTTTAAAATACATATAATCATCGGCATGAAGTGTTGAAGTTGTGAATAACAATATACCATTACATCAATATATATGTTACGTTTCATTGATTTCGTTAACCGAACTCTGTTACTTGCTGCCGTGGAGAGAGCCTCCTAGTTGAGCTAACCGGGAAGGAAACACGGAGGGAGGCACTCCGCGACAAGCCGGTAGGAGTCCGGCATACCCCTTCGCCCTTCCCCGGGGCAAAGGAAGTTCATGAAGAATTTCCACTGGGCACCAATAAAAAAATAAAAAAGGTACCAGAAGTGACGGATGCCTGGCCTAGTTAAGGCGAACGTGTAGTACCATAATACAATAATTTATATAACAAACTTAACATTGTAGTTGAAAACATGTTCTCCCATACATTCCAACTGCAAATGTAAGTTTGTACGCACAATATTGAAAGATTTACCATGTTATTTTAAGACCATAGACGTCTTATTGGTATATTATCTGTATTTTTTTCAAACTAAAGTTCTGTAAGTAAAGTGTAAAGGCTCTGTAGTTTTGGAGATAAGGCGGGGAATGATCAATTTTCGCCTATTTTCTTAAATAACTTAAAAACTATATATTTTAAAATTATAAATAAAATTTATTTGAGACCCTCACAAAAAGCGCTTCCATTTAATATGTGACACGGTACAGTTTGTAAAACTTTACTTTTCATTTTTCTATATTGCCCCCCAAAAGTGACCCCCCAATTCAAAATTCGTTTATTTAACGTTACACTTGCGTGTTGGGTCGCATAAATCTATATTTATACCACATTTCAACTTAATTGGTCCAGTAGATTCGGAGCAAATTGGATGTGACAGACAGACAGGCACGCGAATGGTCCTATAAGGGCTCCGCTATTTTTCCTTCGGACGTTTGGAACCCTAAACAGAAACGATGTCTATCAGAATAGGGTTTATTTTGTGTCATGGGTAGAGTTTACAGACAAAAATCACGTATGAACAAACACCAAGCCCCGATACAATTATCTGTAGATTATATAAACATTTGTTCCGTGCGGGGATCGAACCGTGACACGATGCGTAGGTAACCATGTTTAGCCACTACGTGTAAGTAGGTGGTATTTTTATTACTAACGGAGTTCCTTAAAAGCCAGTTTCAATGAGATACATGATATACCTATATAAGAACCTGGGTGAGATTTCCTTTGACAAGTTTTGTTGGAGTTGCTATGGTAAAGTTGGTTTAATTACGTTTTCCGTAAGGTTTTCGCTGGGTAAAGAACAGCCCCTACTTCTTTTCCACAAGATAAAACGACTTCAGGGTGATGTGAATGTCCCTTCAATCTTAATAACAAGGGTGATTATTGATTCCATTGTGATTTGCCTAGAAATAGTTCCCAAAAAAAGATAAATCCTTTCATGTCCTGTATTGAGGTACTAGGGCAACATCCTCGCACGGAGCTTATTCCGTCTCTTTCAAGGAGTATCGACCGGTCGCTAAACGCTCCTATTATTTATTCAACGGCAGTGACCCTTGAATACTTGTACATTTACGATAGGCATAGTTATCTAATAAATGCTTAAAATAAAATAGTGATTATTGCCTTTGTATACCTAAGTACAGGATGTTTTTCTCTCTGGGTATAAATCGTCTAGACAACATTTATAATTTTAGATTACTTCCACATTAGTGATGCAGTTTTAAGTGAAGCTCTCGAGCGTAAGGAAACCATGCAACGCCACCATATTGTCCAAATAATATCAAGCCGCCTCGGGATTTTTTTTTAAACGATATTAAAATTTAGTTGCTTTGCAATAAGTATTAAAACAGACTGTATTAGTTATTTGATTGCACAAAAGTATTTCGGTATTTTTATATTTTCCGGATTAATATTTTATATATTCTTTTCATCCCGTCGAAAACGTAATAGAGACTCAAAACCTGATGAATGGGCACGTCCCTTCCGTGGAAGAGCCGCCATTCTACGATCATCAACCCGCTTGCTAAGCGTGTGTTCTGGCAATGTCCCCCAAAATAACAACACAATTGTGGAAATCTAAGGGGGAGGCCATTGTTCAGCCGTGGATGTTCTTTTGTTGATTGATGACAAAAGTAATTCATGATTTAGTTTTGTTTGTATCCCTGAGGTATTAGAATACTTTTTATATCTCAGGGCATATAATATATAATAATAATATCATCCTGTGACTGTCCCACAGGTGGGCAAAGGACTCGTGTCAGAGAAGCATTGATCACCACGTATGCTCACTGCATGTTAATGATTTTGGCTGGCAATGTTGTGTTCATTGGGGGATTACCATAATCGCCACGCTTGGCAAGCGGATTGGCGATCGCAGTTGAGTTGTTAATGTACTCGGAGGACGCTGCTGCCCATCCTTCGGTTAATACCATAGTCTCCTTTTACGACACCCACGGGATGAGAGGAGGAGGTTGGTGCTATTCGTAACCGACACACGCTATTACTTTCCTTAATTTCAATTGAAATAAATATTAAGAACAATTATTTCTGTTTTAATGTTATGCAGTGCACCAAGTTACCCTTCCAGAGGGGTGGGTACCTTCGGACATTTTCAGAAAAAATAAATGAAATTAGAGATTTCACTGTGGATTCAGAAGTGAGCTTGCTATTGAAGCAAACTCACATAAGAATCCGCAGTAAAAAGTAGTTAAAACAATTGACTTTAGAGATTTCACTGCGGATTCAGGAGTGAGTTTGCTAGTAAGTTCTTACAGAATAGTATTGCTGGATT
This sequence comes from Diloba caeruleocephala, assembly GCA_947459985.1. Classification (NCBI taxonomy): domain Eukaryota; kingdom Metazoa; phylum Arthropoda; class Insecta; order Lepidoptera; family Noctuidae; genus Diloba; species Diloba caeruleocephala. Next base: position 2,272,850 of record OX381627.1, on the reverse strand, counting down.
TTTTTTGGCTGATATGATGATGATGATATTAGAATCAACTACAAAAATATTCCACCTGCAAAATAAAAGTAACACGTACACACGGCTACCCATCAAGCTACACATATCCAGTTTACCCTGATCTCTCATCGTACTGAAAGCCTATACAATGCGAGATCAGATTATACTGGTTACAATAGCTTGATGGGTAGCCGTGTGAACCTCCCCGAAAGGCTCTATGTAGCACGTTTCTGAATTTCAACCAAGGACTATTATTTGAATAAATTGTAAGTAATTTGCGACTTTACACCTTGCACGTCGCGTGCAAGCCACGTGTATTCATCATGCATGACCCCACGCGAGCAGTTCCAACGTGGTCAATGTAACTCATTATAACATACATATCAAAGAGCCTATATTTTGAAGATAGAGTTCTTTTAGTGTGTTCGTTGAGAATAGAATTGGGAGCTGCTCGCGCATAAACCATATCGAATCTGACACTATGACGTCAGCCGTCAAAGATGCTTACAATACATCCATAATTTCATGAGAGTTCTGGACCACGACGCTCTCACAGAAGATGACCACTGCACTCCAATTTTCTTGGAGGCCGGCTGTAACGATTAATGTTCAAAGAAAAGAAAGAAAAACGTTAATTCTTAAACGCACACAATCATCCAGAAATTGTAATTATTAATACAAACTTTAGAGGACGGAACAACACTCGTGACACACCACGCCAAGTGACATGTTATGGAGAGAAAGAGAATCGAAATTTCGTATTTGGGATCGCCTTATTTGTGTATATGTGAGATGACGTTGTATGTCACCAGTGAGTCACCAGGATTTTGAAGGTTTATTGTGTGACGGCAGAAAAGGCCGCTATCTCAGCTATAAGCTGCAACAAAACAATGTTGCAGCGCTGGTCTTCCGATAGGGCCCAAAGTGAAGCCACGCACAGCTACATATGACAAAATTATACAGATAAATTATTTATGTATACAATAACATTCACATACTAATAGAAATTCGCATTGAAAGCATAAGATGATTTATAGAATTTAATTAATAAATTCAATAACTGAATATAATCATCATCATTTCGGCCGAATGAAGTCCACTGCTGGACACAGGCCTCCCCCAAAGATCACCACAACGACCGATATGGATATGTTGTGGGCTCATTGGGGGGTTTTGCCATAATCACCACGCTTGGTAGGCGGGTTGGCGATCGCAGAATATAATGATTAAACTATAATAATATTGACGGTTGGTGCAGTAGCTGATACAGTCGGCTGCTGCGCCCGGTGCGCGGGTCGCGGGTTCGATTCCCGCACAGAGCGCATATTTGTACGTTCTGCAGGTAGTTGTTCCGGGTCTGGGTGTATTGTGTGCGGAATTTGTGTTTATAAACGCACCCCCGACACGGGAGAAATCCTAATGTGGGGCTACGTTTTAAACAACAAGATAACAAAAAGTATTTAATACCGTCGCAGCCGGACTTGATCTTTTAAGCGTCCCTAAACCGTTGATCCAATTGTGAAGAAACTTTATACAGTGGATGAAAGCACTAAAAGCTAGCTTAGAAGTAAAAATGAAGCATTGTATCAACATTTCAGCCATTTTACACTCACTACTGGACAAAGGCCTCTACCAAAGATCGCCACAAAGACCTGGCGGCTGACGTCTGGGTTTGGGTTGTGTGCTCTTTGGAGAGTTTGCCAGTACTCCATCGCTTGGCAGGAGGTTTGGTCAGCGCAGTACGGCTACTTTTCCACAGGGCGCTGCTGCCCATCCCGCCTGTCTACAGTCCCTTAGTCCCCTCCTACAACATCCACGAGAGGAGATGGAGTGGTGCTATATTCGCAATCCTTATACCACACGGACTACCACCATTATTCAATTTATATTTTCACCCAATTTTTTTAACTGTTTGCTTCATGGGTACTCATACCGTCGATGGAAAAATGTGTTTTTCCATTCCATTTCAGGAAATACTATATTACTATTATTTTCTTTTTTTTTAATTCCAAACCAAAAAATAACATTAAAAAGTATCATCAGTTACTAGGCGTACATAAAAAGTAAGCGAACGTATAAAATATTGTTGTATCTCCCAAGAGTAGCGATATATCTTCGTAAATCGGGATTACCTTACAGCTTGCTTGAATTTATTACCCGAGATCAATTTAAATCCTTTCCAAATAAATAGCGTAACCCAGACAGTTATCAACTCTGTTGGGACTACATCGAATAATGATTTGGTCGTTGAACTTCCAGTTCCAATTCCAATTTTATTACTGGCTCGTTTAGACAATGATTCTACCAATATCAAGTGTCTGCAATTATTAATCAGATCAACATATAAAAATATGACCTGGTGCTTTTAGTCCTAAACTATTGCATTAACCTAATTTATTTGTCTGATATTTAGTCTGGTGACGGATTGGTTACGAGGCCGGCTTCTGAGAAAAGGCTATACAAATTATAAATTTCGTTTTGTTTTTGTAGTGGCAATCTATAATGTACATAATTACTTTTTTTTTTACTTATATTTACTTTTAATGTATTATCTATATTTACATAACGGTAGTAAATGGGGACGGACTGAAAACCAGCGTCGGCCAGTGTTACGGCTATGCTGCTCACTGTTCAACATTTTGCTGAGACCGCTCCTTTTGCCACACCATACAAACTAATTGCTTGTTATTCTTTATAAAAAAAAATGTTAATTTAGTGTTGTAATAAATGCTTTCTTTCTTTCTTTCATAGCGAATATGATATATGTACAAGATGATGCAAATTTCTGCAAATTGTTAGTTCTAAGAATATTTTTTGTATTTTTAGATAAAGATTAAAATGTCAACTACCGAGCTTCCAGTTATATAGTTCTATAATAGGTTCGGGACTCCGTAGACTTTAAACAATCTGAAAATCTATTTCACTCTATAAAGAATATTTCAAATTCCATAGTTTAGAAATTATTTCTCAAAATCGAGACATTAATTGAAACATTTAGAAGAGCTTGTGAAGCTAATAAATAATCAGAGATCGCAATAAATTTATCAGATAACGGTCTCTGAAGCTTCTAAATCTGAGTCATAGTACATCTTCAGACAGGATTTATTTTGCAACTGTAATTGGTAGTGCCTTGGAAGAAATATTCTGAGACAATGAGCATTTTGATTTTATCATCATCATCATATCAGCCACAGGTCCACGTCCACTGCTTAACAATGGCCTCCCCCTTAGATTTCCACAACGAGCGGTTACATGCCGCCCTCATCCAACGACTCCCAACGACCTTCACCAGGTCGTCTGTCCACCTCGTTGGAGGTCGTCCCACGCAGCGTTTTCCGGTGCGCGGTCTCCATTCTAGAACCTTTGTGCCCCAACGGCCATCAGTTCTACGAGCAATGTGCCCTGCCCATTGCCACTTCAGTTTACTAATCCTTTCAGCTATGTCGACAACTTTAGTTCTTCTACGGATCTCCTGATTTCTGATTCGATCTCGTAGAGAAATACCAAGCATAGCTCTCTCCATAGCTCGCTGAGTGACCTTGAGTTTTCTTATGAGGCCTATTGTGAGTGACCACGTCTCTGTTCCATATGTCATCACTGGTATTGATTTGATTTGGTCCCTACAAAATGTCATGTTCTTTCAGCATTCATGTGAAGGCCACATTTTCGACTCTTTTTGTGTAAGGAATTCATCATGTATTCAAGGTCCGCATGCCTTTCTGTAATCAGGATTATGTCATCCGCGAATCGGAGATGGTTTAAAAATTCGCCATTTATTTTGATGCCAATATTGTGCCAATTTTGCTGTATCAAAATCAGACCATGTATACATTTACTCTACATTTATCCAAAAATGTTTAAAAAATAAATGTCCGCGCGAAGCCGCTTGTGGTATATATTAAATTAAAGAATAAAAAATCGTTACATACCATAGGTTGCTGTGTCATTTCCACATATCACTTGCACACATGCTTATCATCCATCACCTTCCTGCCCTGGTCCCAAATTACTTTGGGACGGCACAATATGTTTCATATTGTAAAGGTCATATTAATTTTAGTAATACTTAATTGCCTTCTTTGATAATCTTTACATATAAAGAAAATATTTTATTATTGACTTTGTATATATTTTTATTACTGTCTTTACGAGTAATAAAACTATGGAAATCATAATTTGCTTTTGTGCAAAGTAAAGTAAAGTAAAGTATTTTTATTTGCTAACTGTACCGAGTAACATATTAAATGCCTTCCATTTACATTTACCTGCTTACTGTTACGGCTCAAATATATTTTAAATAGTTTTATACTATATTCATCTTACGGAACCCTCTCAACACGAGTTCAACACGCACTTGTGTAGTTTTTTTATTATACGCGATCACTAAAATCCGCGTGGTGTCCGGATTAAGAATATAGCACCACTCCATCTCTCATGGATGTCGTCAAAGGCGACTAAGGGACGGTAAACTAAACGGATAGGCAACAGCGTCTTTTCTGTGGCAAAACAGCTATTCTGCGTTGACCAACCCACTTGCCAAGCTTGGTGAGTACTGACAATTTCTCACCAAAATAACGACCCATCTGGTTTTGGTGAGCGCAATATGGCTACCATTCCATAGAAGGGACGCTGCTGCCCACCCCCCTGAAGCCGCCTTTTACGACATCCATGAAAGTAGATGGAGCGGCGCTATATTCTTTATCAGGATATTCCGAAAGAAAACGTGCTAATTAACAACCAACAACTTTGACAAAATCCAAAGCGTCAAATTATTGACTTTGGTGGCGACAATAGTGAATCGCACCCTACTTTTCAATCAGTATTCGATCACATAGAGAGGAATCAAGTCCATTGTTTGGCGAATTGTGTCGTAGACATCGAACAATAGTACTTCGAAGTGTGCCACTTTGATTAAGTTCACACGTCAATCTGCACGACAATGACGCCAGTGACGGCACAGTAGACGCAGTGGCTAACAGCGAGACTTGGGGGGATCCTTTACAATTCTCCCTGAGAAGTGCCTGGGGGGCGGCCTTTTTACAGCCGCCTGCCCTCCGCAAGAGGGGTTGACCGCTTTACAGTTCTCCAGTTTCCCCTCCGAGATATGCCTAAAGGCGTGGCATCAATGGGTGGCTCTAGTGTGATCTTACGAGGACCTGGAGCCCCCCTTCGGTGCCGAAGATGACCGCTCCAGTGGTTTTAGCCGGTAGGAGACCGACATACCCCTTCGCCCTTCCTCGGGGCGAAGGAAGTTCCATCTAGAATTTCCACTGGACATCAATAAAAAACAATGGCGCGGTGGCTAAGCGATTAGCTTTTTCCGCTACATGCCACCGGTTTGATTCCCACAGGAAACTAATATTTGTATGGTCCTAAGATACTGGTTTTGGTATGAATTTTTATGCATTTGAATTACACATAACATTAGAAATCCTAGTGAACCATCGTTTGAACTGGAGAAAGGTGGGACGTAGGCATGCTGGACTCTTAGCGGCTAAAATGTTATTTCTTATATTGAATAATTAGTGAATGAAATTGCTATTTGAGCCCAACGAATCTTTTTTTTCGCCACTTTAATAAGAAAAAGCACAGAGATAAAGAACACGCGGCGCTGTAAAATAAATAATGAAAAGGTTGTCTTTCACGGAAAGAAAATGGAAATTACAGCATATTTTTTTAATTAGCGCGTCTCATATAACCTTTTGGTTGTACTAATTTTGTAGGAACCCATACATCATTAGTTTTCAATTACCAACTAATATTTTCAGACGGTTTGGAATTGATAATGTTTTGATGTATGATTTGTTTTTACAAGATTTTATTCTTCTCCACCAGTACAATATAGAACGCGTGGCAAACACAAAGTCAAGCGCACATGCACCTTTTTTAGGGTTCCGAACATCTGAAGGAAAAACCGGCAGAACCCTTATCATCGGATCACTCGTCTGTCTGTCCGTTTGTCATAGCCAAATTGCTCCGAATCTACTGGACCGTATAAGTTGAAATTTGGTTCACACGGATTTCTGCGACCAAAACACAAACGTTTAACATAAATAAATGTATTTTGAATATGGGGGTCACTTTTGGGGAGCAATATAGAAAATTCAAGAGTAAAGTTTTTGGAAGAAAGCTTGCTGAACATTTACAACTCTACTCTTAATAGCCCAATGCAATTGGATCATTTCCCTATACCTCCTCTTAACTCAATAGTCATGTCCCCCACCGATCACGTGAAAGTTTTTCTCGTCATACAAAGCTAAAGGAAAAGTGTGCCGTGGGAATTAACCGAATCAAAATTAAAATAATAAAAAGGAGCAATGCAATGGAGTTTCCATTGCATTCCGTTCCAGACATGATAAATATCAAAACGTCATTTTTATAGAATATGCCTACTTTTCCTAGAGTAGACACTAAATGCTACACTTGAAATAAATATATATCGCTATATTATTGTCCGGCGGGTTAAATTCAATTATTTAACTGCGTTCGGTTTTATAAGATACCTAAAGAAATTACTGATCTGACAGTTGGGAAGTTTAAATCGCACGTCAAAACAATTCTTATAAAAAAGCATATCATACGAATAAAGACTATGTCGACATATGGCGTTAGTACTTTTCTGCACATGTGGCTTCCCTGGTAACCAAATATATCTGAAATGATATTTGCAGTGTATAGCTGCCATATTACCTTTTATCTATGTAAAGATAACTAATTTAAATACTTTGTAACGAACAGATTTCTAAACAATATTTAAAAAGAAAATGACAAAAGGAACCTAATCCTGAGTTTCTTTCAGCATTTCTTCCCAGAGGTTGTCCTGTAGCGAAATGCCCTCCGTTGTTTCAATATGACGTGTATAATTGTCCGTTAGGAACTATTTCCTGAATAAATTATTCTATTCTATTCTAAATCAAGTGTCAAAAGTGCAAAAAATACATATAATTATTATATTATTACCTACAGCATTAATTTGTCCATTTCATCATACTAATATTATAAATGTGAATGTAAGTTTGTTTGTTACGATTTCACGCGAAAACTACTTAACCGTCATCATGAAACTTTGTACACATATTCTTGGAGGTATTAGAAGTAATATAGGATACTTTTTATTGACAAAAAATCTTTTAATTTTTTACGAAAGATAAAAACAATGCGAGCGTCGCCGCGGGTGATAGCTAGTAAGAAATAATCCCTGTAATATCGACAACATACATACTGCGCAGCTTATGTGCATCTTCCGAGGACTCATAAAGCTTTGCGCGAACTATACTGCTAGTATTATTTACAAATAAACTCTCTCAACCTCGTGTGGTGGTGTGCCAAGCGTGGCGATTATGGCAAGACCCCCCAATGAGCACACAGCACACCAAATCGGTCGTTGTGGTGGTCTTTAGGGGAGGCCTGTGTCCAGCAGTGGACTTCATTCGGCCGAAATGAAAATGATGATGATGATGATGATGTACAGAAGATTTTGAGCCAAATATATCAAATATAAATATCGAGTACATTAACAACTCAACTGCGATCGCCAACCCGCCTGCTAAGCGTGGCGATTATGGCAATACCCGCCTGCCAAGCGTGGCGATTATGCCGTGTGGTGCCGGCTCAGAATGCCACCACCCCATCTCCTCCCGTGGGTGTCGTAAAAGTTGACTAAGGGATTAGCCGGAGGATGGGCAGCAGCGTCCTTCGAGTACATTAACAACTCAACTGCGATCGCCAACCCGCCTGCTAAGCGTGGCGATTATGGCAATACCCGCCTGCCAAGCGTGGCGATTATGCCGTGTGGTGCCGGCTCAGAATGCCACCACCCCATCTCCTCCCGTGGGTGTCGTAAAAGTTGACTAAGGGATTAGCCGGAGGATGGGCAGCAGCGTCCTTCGAGTACAGTAACAACTCAACTGCGATCGCCTACCCGTCTGCCAAGCGTGGCGATTATGGCAAAACCCCCCAATGAGCCCACAACACATTTGTCTGAAAAACGCGACATGAATCATATTTCATCGCGTCGGCGCCATTTCATGTAAATGCGTTTAGTTCCTAAGCTGTTTTAAAGTAGAAGCAAACATTAACGTTGCGTGCTATGCAATATTTATTGGGTTTACCGCCGAGCCAGCCGTTACATTAACCGACCGCCCACTTAAACTCACGTTTAGAATTATTTAACACCAAGGAATAGGTTCAACAATTGGTTATTCGACAGCTGTAGGCGTGTACAATAAATACAAAGTTGTATATTTTCATTTGCCTATTACATAAGAAATAATCCCTGTAACATCTACAATATTCGTACTACGCAGCTCATATGCATCTTCCGAGGGCTCATAAAGCTTTGCGCGAACTATACTGCTAGTATTATTTACAAATAAACTCTCTCAACCTTTAGCCAGTTGTCTGAAAAGCGCGTCATGAACCATATTTCATCGCGTCGGCGCCATTTCATGTAAATGCGTTTAGTTCCTAAGCTGTTTTAAAGTAGAGGCAAACATTAACGTTGCGTGCTATGCAATATTTATTGGGTTTACCGCCGAGCCACTGGGTTGCCCACTTAAACTCACGTTTAGAATTATTTAACACCAAGGAATAGGTTCAACAATTGGTTATTCGACAGCTGTAGGCGTGTACAATAAATACAAAGTTGTATATTTAATGTAACACAAAATTCTCATCCCCTTTTTATATTTATTTTATTTTAGGAAATTTTCTGAATGAAACCTAATTATAAACTAGCTGGGACCCACGGTTTCCCCGCCGTTTAATTTAAAAGCAATTGGATTATTTATCAATAATTTAGGTACTTCGGCAGTAGACACTTGACATGGAGTATATAGATTGAATTTCATGGGTTTTAATTTTAGAGAGGGAGGGGGTGAGGGTGGGGGGGGGGTAGAGAGAAGGGGGAGGGGTAGAGAGAAAGAGAGAGAGAGATTCGTTCCATGCGGGAATCGAACCCGTGACTCGGAGCCAGCCAAGTCTGCCAGCCACTGCACCAACCATGTGCCGTCACTGTCGGACAGCCTAAGCCCTATAAATACATTTATAGTAGTCTCTCTTTCGTTACACGTTTCCGTTTCATAAAATCCAATTCACACCGTCCCAAAAGAAGTTTCACTTCAATAGTATTTACTACATCCGTGTGAGACTTAGACATTCACCATCACCCCCAGCGACGGCAGGGGGTTTCAGGCGTATAGGAATTAAGCGCCAGGGCGGTTGTTACCCCGGCGCCGTCTCCTCCGTCTTCGAGTAGGATCGGCCCTCTCCCTATCCTGATCTGCGATCTCCTTCTGGAGCATGACGCTCTCGCAGAAGGAGACCACAGCATTCCAGTTTTCATGTAGCAGTGACAGACCTACCTCCTAGACATTTAAATAAATCCAATGACTCATGGCGCTAAAAAGCTTTTGACAATTTTCTCCATTATTATATTACCACATACATTTCCATACGCATGTTTTAATTAAAGTTAATTGCGTTCTAACCGCGCAATGAACTCCGCTGGGAAGGAGCATAAATTTTGATGAACCGACATCGTGTAATTTGACCACTGAACGCACAAATTGGTTTATATATAATTGAACCATTAAGAGTTGTTTTTGGTTGTAAATTCACTTTATGTTATTAAACATTGAGACTTCTAATGAAGGCTAGGCAGAGTACTGTTGAATTTACATCTAATAACACTACTAGTGACATCTATTGTCATTGTTTATAAACTAGGTTTACGTGTGTGGCGACACCTACATCGCCAGCAATACAACTACAACTTACAACGACATCTACTTGACTATTGCAACTCTCCGATGACGTCAAAGAATCCTGAATCACGCTATTAAAGTATTCGTGCAACGCTACATATATACAGTCGCCCAACATCAACCGTTGGGCTTCGGCCTTTTCTATGGAGGAACACCACACCTTGTTCCCCTAAATGGTTTTGAAATTATTTAAATTTGAAAAAAGTTACTGTTCTCGTGAAACGTGCAATTTGGTCGTTTTCGCGTCACACATATTCTAATCCAAGAAAAGAGAAAATTCTAAAAGTGAATCTAATTATGAATAAAAATCATCGTCATCACTTACCAGCAAAAGGACGTCCACTGCTAAACAAAGACATCCCCCATAGAACTAAAGTTGCCGACATAGCTGAAAAGATAAGTAAGCAGAAGTGGCAATGGGCGGGACACGTTACTCGTAGAACTAATGGCCGTTGGGGCAAAAGGTTCTCGAGTGGAGATCGCGCACCGGAAAACGCATCCCACGGACTTTGAGAATAAAAATAATTATTACATATCAATTTAAATAAAATTAAAAATAAAAATTCATTTATTTCATGTACCACATAACCCATATTAGACAACATCTTTAAATGATTCAATAATGAATACATAATCACACATAAATAAATACAAACGAATAAATGCAACATCAACACAAATTAGATACATCTAATTCAAATTCATATTCAATCATAATTAACTCATATTCATTACAGTAGTCTCTTACGTGCGACACTATATGTAACTTGTGTGTCACAGCAGCGGCGCAGATAAGGACAGTCAAACCTATTTGCTATCATACTCAGAACGGTATCGGAGCTGTCCCGCACTCCGCGCACAAGAGACGCGCAGCGCTTCCGCATGGTCGCATGAAAACAGTCCATGCGCGCCCATGCCAACATACCCGAAGCGCTACAGTAGAGGGGAGGACCCAAAATCGCTCTGAAAGCGTTGTTAAACTGAATGCGGAGGGTGCTATAGCTTTTCTGCGTGTAATTATGTTACACGGTACAGTTTGCAAAACTTTATTCTTTATTTTTTTATATTACCCCACAAAAGTGACCCCATATTCAAAACACATTTATTTACCTTACACGTCCATGTTTGGGTCGCAGAAATCCATATGTGTACCAAATTTCAACTTTATTGATCCAGTAGATTGGGAACAAATTGGCTATGACCGACGGACAAATAGACAGACACACGAGTGATCCTTTAAGAGTTACGCCGTTTTTTCCTTCGGACGTTCGGAACTCTTTTTTTATTTATTTTGCAATAATCAATATAACCGTGTGGTGCCGGCTCAGAATGCCACCACCCCATTTCATCCCGTGGGTGTCGTAAAAGTCGACTAAGGGATTAACCGGAGGATGGGCAGCAGCGTCCTTCGAGCACACAACAACTTAACTGCGATCGCCAACCCGTCTGCCAAGCGTGGCGATTATGGCAAGACCCCCACTGAGCACACTACACACCCATATCGGTTGTTGTGGTGATCATTTGGGGAGGCCTGTCCAGCAGTGGACTTTATTCGGCCGAAATGATGAATAATCAATATATTATTGATATTATTATCCGAGCACCGAAAAAAGCACTTGTTTCACTATTTAAGTATAGCGACGAGTGATCTATATTTGTGTGCTTTTCTGTAAGAAAATAGTGAAAAATATTCATTAATTAGTCAAACAATTCCAACAAACCAGTCTAATCAAAAGATATTATAAAATAAAAATCTAATTACAACCATTGAATATTCTGATTTGTTGATATTTACGCTAGTACTATACTTATGTACTGAAACAAACTTCGGATTATCTCGCGTTGTAAAACCCAACCTTGCCGCTTACAACCCCAATGCAAGTTTAGATTGGACCACTTCATCCGTGAAATAACGGACCGGATGCAATGCACTAACAGCCTGAGACGTTAAAAAGCCTATGAAGAGGCCACGTCCGTATCCTTCGCTCCCTGATTGCGACCGCCTTCCCAGTGCGTTCTCTGTGTTTTTTCGATGTCACACACATTCACGGTTATACATACATACATAATCAGCCATTACCCAGTCCCACTGCTGGGCACGGGCCTTTTCTCACGATAACAAAGATGAAGCCTTAGTCCACCACGCTGGCCTGGTGCACTACACACACCATTGTGAACATTTTGGAGCCCTCTCAAGTGTGTAGATTTCCTCACGATGTTTTCCTTCACCGTTACCGCAAGTGATAATCAAATTTTGATCCACACATAAATCTGAAAAGTCCGAGGTACGGGCCGGGATCGAATTCAGACCCTCCTGTATGGGTGGCAAGAGTTCAACCACTATACTATCACTGCAGTGCACTACACTATATTTCACGGTCAGGTATACTTTTTATATAAAAACCGCAAACGATGTTCACATATGATGCGGGCTGCGTTCGCTTTGAGTGGTCTGGTGGTCCGGCCACTATGCAAAACGCATTCAGAATGACGTTGTTATTTTCTCAATTAATTTAAGAGGTCACTTTACAATACAGAAGTTCCAATTCTTAAATATGTATTGATCATCATCATATCAGCCATTTATATGTCCACTGCTGAAAAAAGGCCTCCCCATAGATTTCCACAACGGTTTTATCATTTTGCGGGGTATTTGCCAATACTAACCACGATTGGAAGGCGGGTTGATGAGCGCATTATGGCTACCGTTTCTCAGAAGGGACGCTGCTGCCCATCCCTCTGATTTAGATTCCCTTAGTCGTCTTTTACGACATCCGCGAGAGGAGATGGAGTGGTGCTATATTTTAATCCGGACACCACACAGAACGCAAAACTTTGAACAAAAACCAAAATTCTTTTAATGTATTCTTTTGTCTTTTCCATTGTATCCTATTACTAATTTAGTCTAGATAGACATCTTTACATAGGTCTTATCCTGTGTTATGGTTTCTTTTTTTTGTTAGCCCTTTCGCATACATTTCATGGAAATGTGGTTGCTTAACCGGTCCTTTCGGGCGAAACCAAAAGAGGCCTGCAGCCAAACTTTAAAATAATATTAGAAACTAAGCAATCTGTGCTTAAAGCGCCCTCTGCGGGACACGGACCTCGGTTTAGAGCGTTGCTGGGCATAACAAGCTAATGTTTTGGGGACAGCTGGATCGGTATTATTCAAAATGGATTAGGGGACATTTAAAACTACAGGCACGAGCAAGAGACGGAGGGAGAAGTGCTAACTTGAACAGGAAAGTGACGCGGCGATAGGCCTCCGCAACGTCGGTGATAATTGTGGTTTCTTATACATTTGCTCAATAAATACACTTTACATGACACATACAAATGGTGATTCCCGAATAATGAGTGAGAACCTTCTCAGAAACTTACCTACTATTGGTTTGTCCCCGAACCGATCCATTGCCTGGCTTCCCGCTAATTACTTACTGTCCACTAGAAGTAGGGCACTCTAACTTTACGGTCTGGATAGTTAGCTAGTCAAACGGTAGGTGCTTCTTGATACTTGAACGTATCTTTTTAAAGATAAAAATTGCCTTTCGTATCGAAATTTACGGGAATATATCGCATTTAGTTTATACACACGCGTGTACAGTACCCATACGTGTGATATATATACGTGCAACGCAAAATTTTCAATACCCTTTTTCACCCGATGTGCGAATAACACAAATACTTTGTGTTAAATAATCTAATGCCGTGTGGTGCTGACTCAGAATACCACCACTCCATCTCATCCTATGGGTGTCGTAAAAGTCGACTAAGGGATTAGCCGGAGGATGGGAAGCAGCGTCCTTTGAGTACATTAACAACTCAACTGCGATCGCCAACCCGTCTGCCAAGCGTGGCGATTATGGTAAAACCCCTCAATGGGCACACAACACACCCACTTCGGGTGTTGTGGTGATCCTTGGGGAGGCATGTGTCCAGTAGTGGCCTCTTCGTTCGGCCAAAATGATGAAATAATCTAATTCATCATTCTCATCATATACAAGCCAAAGCCACTGCGGAACAAAGGCTTCCCCCATAGATTTAGATTTAACGTTCGTATACATGCCGCCCGCATCCAACGAATCCCAGCGACCTTCACCAGGTCGTCCATCCATCTTGTTGGAGATCGTCCCACGCTACATTTTCTGGTCCGCGATTTCCAATCAAGACCCTTTTGCCCCAATGGCCGTCAGTTCTACGAGCATTGTGGTCCGCCCATTGCCATTTTCACTTACTTGTCCTTTCAGCTTTAGTTCTTCTACGAATCTCCTCATTTCTGATTCAATCTCGTAGAGAAATACCAAAAATAGCGCTCTCCGTAGTTCGCTGAGTAACCATGAGCTTTCTTATGAAGCCCACAGTGAGTGACCACGTCTCTGTTTCATATGTCATCACTGATAACACACACTGGCTAAAGACTTTCTTCTTGAAGCACTGCGGTATTGTGGACAAAAAAACGTTGCGAAATTTTCCGACCGCTACCCAGCCGACTCGGATTCGATGATTGAACTCTTTCTATTCAATAATCTAATTACTCTTGTTCTATTATCTATCTTCAAAAATAGCAGTTTTACCGTAAAAAATGTATCTACGGACGGTCGGTATCCCCTTCAAATGATTAATTGAATAAAACTTTTTACCAAAAAATATACCGACTTTCAAAACCCTTCACGGTATAAAAATGTTAAAACCACTGAAATGGAAAAAAGTATATTTATGAAGTCGGGCCAGGTATAAAATATAACTTCTAATCAAATTCAAATTAACTTGTTTATGGAAGCTGGCTAAAAACTGCTCAATCAAATGTAATGAAATTTATTGCTTGTTGTTGTGTCCCAGTAGAAAGGGAAATGTCTTTCGAGTGTATGCATGTCTATTTCTTTGGCACGGTCTGTATCCTTAACGGCTTGATGGACTTTCACAACTCAGGTGCCTGCCGGTGCGCGGTCTAATGTGGAGAAAGCTTGCATCTCACCCCTAGAGGTGAGTGAAAGCACACCATGGGGTTGTAGCCGGTAAGAACCCAGCATGCCCCACCGCCCTCCCAAGGCGGAGGAAGTCCATGTAGATTGTCCGACAAAAAAGGTGCCGTTAGAATTAGTCTTCATTCTGAGAGTAACACTATGTCACTCCCAGTATAATATTTAAATATGGCAAATATTATTTCTTACGCAGTTGGGTTTTACTTGATGATTATATATTGTGCCGGCTAAGACTACCACCGTACATCCCGTGGGAGTCGTAAAAGGCGACTATGGGATTGGTCGGATGATGAGCAGCATCGCCCTTCGAGTATATTTATAACTCGACTGCGATCGCCAACCTGTCTGCCAAACGTGGCGATTATGGCAATATCCCCAAATGAGCACACAACACAAACCCATACCGGTCGTTGAGGCAATCTTTTAGGGAGGCTTCTGTCCAGCAGTGGACATTTGTTCCGCTGAAATGGTGATGATTATGTATTACATATATATATATATTTCGTATGGTTAGTGGCCACCCTTGTGTCAGAGTTGTTCAAGCCGCCCAAAGGCCTCCGACTTGGCTTAACGACTGCTGTCTAATGACAGCAACCGGGACTGACGATTTAACGTGCCCTCCGAAGTAGGGAGAGTTGAAATACCACTACGCGGTCACCCATCCAGAGACTGACCGCGCCAAGCGTTGCTTAACCTCGCCAATCGTTTACCGATCAGTGAGTGCAACTGGCTATGAGCGCCTGATGATGATGATTATGTATTTGACTACATTGTTCTCGCAATCAAGGTTATGTGAGGACAAATTAGAAGAAAAATAAAATTCATAAAGTTAACTTTTACATTTATTAAAGTGTATGATTAAATTGTGGGCCTGGTGCCTCAACCAGTCCCAGCAGACGGCACTCGTACACCAGCATCAATAAAATAGTTGTTGCTTAGGAACAACGTTGTTTTAGGAACCACAAAACACTGAACTAAATGCTTCGTGAAAATGGCTCTTCACGATGTGGTTTCCGTCCGCGCCCGCGTGCAGTTGCGGAAGTGCAATTTCCGTATATTGTAAAAAGCAGATAAAGTTTCTGTTTAGATCTCACGGTGCGATTTACGCAAGCAGCTCACCCCGGTTGTTAGGATATCGCTATATTAACCACGCTTGTCGGACCGATGCTAGAAGTAAGTTGTTACTAGTGTCGCGACACCTACATCGCCACCTTATAACTGCAACTTGCCGCGACATCTACTTGAACATGAATTGCAACTCTCCGATGACGTCCGTGTGGTGTCCGGATTAAGAATGTAGCACCACTCCATCTCCCCCCGTGAATGTCATAAAAGCCGACTAAGGGACTCTAAACCAGAGGGATGGGCAGCAGCGTCCCTTCTGTGGAACAGTAGCCATTCTGCGCTCACCAACCCGTCTGCCAAGCGTGGTGAGCATTGGCAAATATCCCTCAAAATGATGACACAATTGTGGAAATCTGTATATTTGTAATAACCAGACACTGATATAAGAACTTAATCTTTAAAATAACGGCTACTGATCGTTTAGTTCTGAAAGAGCCAGAAATACCTACTATTTAAACTCACTAAAAACTTCGCGTAACTGCACTGACCAAGGCACCATGAGTAAAGAGTACAATAAACAGTTCGTTCAAACTGACTATGCTGTCCAAAATACCCATAGGTCACATCTAAAATGCCTATTAATATCGAAATATACCATAAAAATAGTATGAGCCATTGCATTTATGCACGAACCTCTATAGTTAGTATACGATGGTACCAGGGTACAATAAAACACAGGAGCTTATCTATCAAACAACTGACGTCCGGGAAGTGCCACGAATGGCTTGTGTAACAACGATAACTTTCTACCGGCAAAGTGCCTGCATTAGATATGAGATTATATCGACTGTCAATATCGATATCCTGAGGGAAATACACGCCAGATAATCTAATTCGTTCAATTTGGAAATTTATGTTTATAGAAAAGTTTTAGGTTGTTAAGTGGAACCTTTTTTTGTGGAGAGTTCTTTGCATTTTTAAGATTACTAAAGTAATGATGTGGTCATCTTCGATGAATAGTACTACTAGATTAGGGACCAGGAACAAAAACACATCGAGCAAGCGACCGCGATTGCATATAATTATACACTTATATTTTTACTACTAAATATAGAAGAAGTATTAACAATTTCAGTTGATTATAAACCTTAACACTTAAACATAAAGTTTACTCACGTTTGCAATACATTTGTATTTAAAATCTTCTGTCATCGAAGTAAAAGTAAAATCAATAAATTAAGTCTTTTTTAAATTAGTACAAAAGTATAATATAGAACATGTTCTGTTAGCAATAAGGTTGAAAAGAATGCGTTGACATTTTGGTGCTGACTCTATTTTAGAACTAGACGCAGGTGTGGTGTTGTAAATCAATGTTTGACACAATAGTTGGCGTGTTGTCCCAATCATTGGCGAAACAAACGTAATCATTGTTAGTTTATTTATATTTACGTTAAATTCTTTTTATTACATAAAAATACTATTTACTTATCCACAAAACATTATTCCTTTAGAATTCTTGGGAGTTACGGTAGTTGTTTTCACAACTTTTGAACCCGCACTGGGGCATTTTCAACGTCTTATTGTTGGTTATGATTGGACCATACTAATATCAAATAAGACCACATCATTATATTTTGTGCTATTATTTTTCTGGCCGTTTCTGAAGCGCTTATTGGAAATTTAGTACAATTGTTGATCAAAGGTGGTCATAGATATCTTTATTTTATTTTAATAAAAACGTTGGCCCACACTAGGATTTCTCCTGTGTCGTGGTTGCGTTTACAGACATGAATTCTACATACAATACACTCAGACCCGGAACAACTACCTGCAGTTCATACAAATATTTGTTCCGTGCGGGAACCGAATCCACGTCCTCCGGGTCGTGGGTTCGGTCGCAGCAGTCGACCGTATCGGCCAAAGCACCAACCATGCGGTCTTGAATGTAACCATTTTGGTTTATACAAACTTATCGGAAATCTCATAGTTGGCAGACAAGAACTTACGACACCGCATATTGACATTTTTATACAAGTCAATTAATTGTACAAGTAAAACATAATCGTCATCGTAGATTGATATTGTTTTAATACCAATAAGGATTATTTTGGTATTTCCCTATTTTTGTTTGTTTTTTAAATAACATCTTATGTGGAACTTGAATATTTGAAAAAGATGTCAATGAAAAACTTGTAAGCTCGTTAGCAGGTCAAAGTAGAAATATCAATAACTCAGCCGACTTCTAAGGGCCTAACTGCCATCCGAAAATAAACTCCCGACCCTATCGACATCAGCTATTTATATTGACCCCATCACTAGTACTGCACGCCCGATGCCTGCAATAAACTTAAATGTAGGTCTATACCTATTGCTTCTTTTAGACTTTGTTTCAGTTAAGACCTAAAAAGCGACGTTGTAAACTATTTCCAAGTTTGTTGCCCAAATCAAGGAATATATTTCTTAGCCCAAATAGATTTCGATTTCGGATGAACGTTGTAAAATGAGGCCTGTTTTTGAACTCCTTGGAATTAAAAAAGTTTTTATGTAGGTAGGAATTATAAGAAGTTTATGGATATAGTAAAAAGCACGCCCTTTTGTCTTTATTTGTCTGGTGGAAATACACACAATATACATGTATCTACTTTCACCACCCGGGTGAAGGGCGGTGAGCATGCTGGATGCCGGCTAAAACCACCGGAGTGATCATCCTCGGCACCAAGAATTCGGAATATCTCCATCTAGAGCCACCCAGTGACATGCCACGCTTTTACCTCATCTCAGAGGGGGTGACTAGACCTTCTAGTGGAGGGGAGGTTCCTGTAAAGTGGCTGCCCCCAGGAACATTGCTCGGGGATTGTAAAGGATCCCCGAAAGCTCACTGTACGCCGTGTTCTGCACACAGCGACACGTGACCACGTGCGCGCCATCGCTTTCCCGGGGGTCGCTCGGCAAGCTGATTCTCCATTCTGTACGCTCGCGACCCCCATAAAGCACGCCCTACCCGCAGGGGGCGTAGCCATACGCTATCGAGACCACAACCAAGGTCGTATTAAATCAACGAATGTTTTTGTTTATTTATTGATTTTATTATTTATGTACATATAACAGACGTTGTAAATAAAGTATATACGGATACTTATTTATTTATTTATTTTACTCTTTTTGTACACCAATCGGTAAAAGATACAAAGCAAAACAGTATCGCTTAAAAGTATATTTTAGAGTACAATGGGCGGCCTTATCACACTCGGCGATCTTTCCAGTCAACCTATGTATGGAGAAATACTACACTGGATAATATATGTGGCAGTCGATGGTGCACATAGATACCTACATAGTAATAGAATTAAATTACATAGACTATCTTAGATATATAAATAATGAAGATGATATACAAATAATATAGATATATAAATACATAAACATTTATATAAACACACTAGCTGGGAGCCGCGGTTTTATTCCTTATAACATCAGCTATCTGCCGCTAAAAGTTCCGTCAAAATCGGTCCAGCCGCTTCGGAGATTACCCGGAACAGACAGTCAGACAGATAAAAAAAAATTAATTGGTATTTTTGTTATATGTACCGTATATACTTTCACTTACCCGCACCCTTATGTATAAGGGTGCGGGTATGGTGTCCGATTCCAATTCTAAAAAAAAACAGAGACCGTCGATCCTACATATGTAAGTCAAGTAATATTCTTATTACGATGTTAAGGGATGGACGTACAGCCCATCACAGACCTTTTCCCTGAATATTTGATACTATTTTTGGTACTAAAGTATATTCTGAATATCGGATCGGTATAGATAATATTCTGAGTGCTTTCATTGAATGGATGGACGTA
Source organism: Diloba caeruleocephala (assembly GCA_947459985.1). Classification (NCBI taxonomy): domain Eukaryota; kingdom Metazoa; phylum Arthropoda; class Insecta; order Lepidoptera; family Noctuidae; genus Diloba; species Diloba caeruleocephala. The sequence goes on along the minus strand of OX381627.1, from coordinate 2,253,187 downwards.
TTTCTATTCAATGATATAGAACAAAATTAATTATTCTGTAATTAAGTGGGACGTAGCAAGGAAACCCGAAAGGAACTAAGGGCTACGTCTTTTCTGATTAGGTATTGTAATCTCTTTTCTTATGCAAATCTTCAAAGCCGGCTACGATTGCCGTGTGGTGCCGGCTCAGAATGCCACCACCCCATCTCTTCCCGTGGGTGTCGTAAAAGTCGACTAAGGGATTAGCCGGAGGATGGGCAGCAGCGTCCTTCGAGTACATTAACAACCCAACTGCGATCGCCAACCCGCCTGCCAAGCGTGGCGATTATGGCAAAAGCCCCCAATGAGCCCACAACTCATCCATATCGGTGGTTGTGGTGATCTTTGGGGGAGGCCTGTGTCCAGCAGTGGACTTCACTCGGCCGAAATGATGATGATGATGATATACTTTCATATGCATTTAGCTGTTATTTTGACATTACAAACAGTTACTTCAATATTATTTATTTGTATACATATACAAATCAATATATCCATAGTTCAACAAAATATAGAAAAACAGTTAATTCTGATGTAATAGATAGTAAACTCTAAACAAAAATAATTACAGTGATATCGACTGAGCTCGTCCTATCAAAACCGGTAATGGTAAACTTAAGTACTATTGTTGTAGTTTGAACGGCACTGTAGCTATTGAAATAGCTGGGCATTAGAGACTAATTAACTAATGGCTCGAGGTGACGAGCGCACGCAGACTAGTCCTGTATAGCATTACATGTGTTACGGGCAGACGTGACACTTACCAGTACCAGCAGGAGAATTACGTGCCCGTCTCATCACCAAGTTGTATAAAAAATTTTTTAAACATAACAGAGATAGTCTGAAACTGAAATATAAGGGATAATACAACTGAACAATAAAATATGTCGATCAATATTAAATCATTAACATATCATCATCATCATCATATCAGCCAAAGGACGTCCACTGTTGAACAAATGCCTCCCCGTAGAGTTCCACAACTCTGTTATAATTTTGGGGGGAATTTGCCTGTATTTACCACGCTTGGCAGGCGGGTTGGTGAGCGCATTATGGCTACTGCTCCATAGACTGGACGCTGCTACCCAGCCCTCTGGTTTGGAGTCCCTTAGTCACCTTTTACGACATCGACGGGAGGAGATGGAATGTTTTCTTTCATATAACTACCGATCTACGCGCAATTTTGTCCGTACTTAACACTCACAGGAACGCTAATGGGACGTAGTACTTCCTTTCTGTATTTTTTTAAGTCATTGCCCCACACTAGGATTTCTCCTGTGTCGTGGGTACAGATTAAGGACATAAATCTCACATACAACCAGACCCGAAACAACTAGCTGTTGATCACACAAATATTTGTTCCGTGTGAGAATTGGACCCACCACCCGAAGTGCAGAAAGCTATAAACCGTTTAGCCACTCCGCCAACCATGCCCGTCAATTATATGAGTATTGCATTTATCTAAATTCGTACGTGTAGATCCCTAAAAATAATTATTTTTATCTAAAACCGTCCAGGCCATATCTACTGATTTCTAAAATGGTTATCAAGAGTTCAAAAGGACATGCTCATTTATTTATACCCTTGTTTCACCATGGTGGACATCCTCATGGACTGCCTCCACCCTGGAGATGGCGGAGTTGTGTGCCGGACTCTTATCGACTTCTCTGGGCGGACATCTTCGGCATCGAAGGTCCAGGCTCTTTAGGCATTTGCCTGTAAAGAGGTCCCTCCCCCAGGCATATATCGAGGGGGCTGTAACGGTTCCCTATATACCTCATTTGGTCACCCCCTCCGTGTCCGTGCACCTCGTCCGTGTGGTGTCCGGATTTAGAATATAGCACCACTCCATCTCCTCCCGTGGATGTCGTAAAAGGCGACTAAGGGAATCTAAACCAGAGGGATGGGCAGCAGCATCCCTTCTGAGAAACGGTAGCCATACTGCGCTCACCAACCCGCCTGCCAAGCGTGGTGAGTATTGGCAAATTCCCCCCAAAATGATGATATAGTTGTGGAAATCTATGGGGGAGGCCTTTGTTCAGCAGTGGACGTATAAATGACCGATATGATGGTCACCCCCTAAATGGTTCAAGTATTTTCGATTCAAAATTCACTCACATTAATGTTACGATATGAATACTTTCTCGCAAGTTGTTCGTGCTAGGGCTACGGAAGAAGATAGCGAGGATCCGAGTGTTGTGGTGAAACATGAAATTTATGGGTACATTAACAGTCTTCCCAGCGAAACCTGATGACCTGTTGTGGGTCCTATAATATTTATTTGTGCCCTATGCAAAAGCTTTGTTATGGAAATTATGTTCCAATCAATTTCCTCGAACGGTACTGAAAGGAGTTTTGCTCTTATAACTCAACATCAGACAAGATGCAGGATTGCTACGAAAGTCATAAAGTTTGAAGGTCAGCTCCCCGGATGGTTTTTCCTCGTAGTCTAAAGGGGTGTTTTCACCAGCTAAGATATGTGAGAGGAAATAAAATTAGAATGGCAAAACATACGAGCGCCTAATGTTAAGATGGTTTACGTAATGCACTTTTGATGGCATTCTTTGCGATGCAACGCAAAAGCAGTCTCTTAATTTCGGCCGAATAAAGTCCACTGCTGGACACATGCCTCCCTCAAAGATCACCACAACGACCGACATCGATTGTTGTGCGCTAATTGGGGGGTTTTCCCATAATCGCCACGCTTGGCAGGTAGGTTGGCGATCGCAGTTGAGTTGTTAATGTATTCGAAGGACGTTGCTACCCATGCTCTGGCTAATCCCTTAGTCGCCTTTTACGACACTCACGGGATGAGATGGGTTGGTGCTATTCGTAGCCGGCACCACACGGATATCGGAAAGCAGTTTAAGTTTGGCATATTTTGATTTTGAGGCAGGTACCATCGCAGTGCCAGATATTCTGCCGCTAAGCAGTAGTACTAGCTATTATAATATCTGTGGCAGTAGTGTTTAAACTTTTAACATTAATCGGTTTCGGTTCGAAGGTCGCTGTAACCAGTGAAATTAATTCTATATTTGCTATGGCATTAATTATTTGTTTTTTTATTTATTTTTATATTCACTATATAATAATGCCTTAGGTTTTCGCGAGTATTACACATTTTAAAATACAACTTTTAAACGGATTCTATCGCGTATATTTTAGATTTATGTTTTTCCTGACGTTTCGAACACTTTACAGGGTTCGTGGTCGCGAGCTAAAATAAAACAACATTTTAAATCTGTAACGACGCCTGTCACCTTAGTCATCCTGCGACCACGAACCCTGCAAAGTGTTCGAAACGTCAGGAAAAACAAAAATCTAAAATATACGCGATAGAATCCGTTTAAAAGGGATTCACTATTTACTTAGATTTGATACTGTATGTGCGGGTATCCCGTTGGTTATTAATTAATTTTGTTTAATGGACGTAACATTTGTCTAGCAGAGTAGGTATGTCATGCTCACTCAAGTGTCCTACTTACGGTGGCGTAGTGTATCGGGTCGCTGAGTTGCCCTACAACATGGTTGAGCTGAGCGACGCTGATGCATGCGTCATGCTCGTGAACGAGTGCTGTCTGTTGGAACTGGTCAGTTTGATACAACCATGGCAATTTAATATTAAGCTTTAATAAATATAAATATCTGGCTTGTTTAGTGTTAGACTTAATGTAATTAAGACTCTTTCTCCTACATTGTCCTCACATAACCTACATTTCAAGAACACTGTAGTCAAATTTAGTAACAAAGCTATTTTGATTTAAAAAGAGTATCCACGGAGTTTCTTGCCCGTTCTTCTCCATAGGAAACCTACGTCTTAGAACGCGGCAACTAAAGTGAGTATTCATGAGTGGTCTGTAAATGGTTTTATATGAATAAAAATATTTTTATCTTTATCTTTAATGTGCATAAGAGACTAAATAAGTAACATCTTGAGGCGACGAGCACAGTGTGGTGTCACGCAGAACAAGTTATTTTTTTTATTTAACCCGGTGGAAGTACTTTTCAGGGGCATGCCGGACCCCTATTGGCTAGAACCACCGGAGCGGTTATCTTCGGCACCGCAGGGGGACCCCAGAGGGCCAATTTTCGTAAATTGTAAAAAAAATGTTCAAAATATAGTTCCGATCTAGTCTCAGTGTCGTAAATATCACAAATGGAATTCTCCTAAACTAACAAACAACGTCAAACGTGAACTTACACTGTGATGAGGTCGAAAGTTGATCGAAGTCAAAACGGTATTCAGCCAACATTTCGAACTGTCACATGTACTAAATTGTCATTAAATAAACGTCAAAATTGAGACTGAATTGAGACTGGATCGATTGTACCGAAATCCGACTGAACTTTAGGAGTAGCAGAATACCATTTTTTCGGTCAATTCATAATTTAATCTCAGTTCGGTCAGGTTTCAGTCATAGTGCAAATTGATCACGAGAATTGGCCGTCAGGTCCTCGTACAATCACGCTAGAACCACGCCATATCTTTAGGCACATCTCGGAGGGGATGACAGTAAAGTGGTCACCCCTAGGACAGGACTAGTCCTCGGTAGCATTATTGTTATGAGCAAATGTGACGATTACCACCAGGCGTACGACTTGCTCGTCTTGTCTCTAGGTTATATAAAAAGGTATATGCTATGGAGCTCGTCAAATCTCGTGCGGCATTAAAAAAAATCATAAATTTTGAATGGTCATGTTGGACTATATGATAGCTACGCACCAAACAGAGCAAGGATCACGAATCTGCCTGCCATTTCGCCTAGTCCTTAATTCAGTTATGTCTTGTTTCGCCGGCCACCCACAATCACCAGACAATCGAGTTAAGGCGAAGCTGGTTCTCATTTCTGTCCTTGCCTCGTCTACCCTCAGTGGAAACGCACCTTTCCTTGGGTCAGGAAAGGTGCGTTTCCACTGACTGACTGTTATTAGTACACTCGAAGCTTCAACTCGTCGAGCTGTCGTTAGTCTGATATAAATTAGAAGCAAAATGGCTTCGGTAGCTTGTGCCGCAACGTGTCCACTTATGCGCTAATGGATGGCGCGTTGACGTATATAAATAGCTTACTAATAATATCTAAGTATTCTAAATTGTAATACAATAAAAATAAATGAATTAAGAAGAAGATATCGAGACGCGCGATGCTGAAACTGGTGCCGCACTTCTCGACACCCCAAGCCTGGTGGTGGCTACTTAGGGCGCCCATATTGTGAGTGGCGAGTCGCCGTCAGTCACGGAATTTTCCTTTAAAGGTTTTCTACCTGACGCAGACGCTGTAGTTCCCGGATTTCTTAAACTTTGCATGCCATATAACACTCATTGTAATAGACCTTATCGTTATAGTTTCCATCTCAGCAATTTGTTCAGCAGTGGACGTTTACGGGCTGATCTATGATTTATTAAAACTTACATGTAAGGACACAAAAAATATGAAATGAAATGAGCCCATCGCATCCCAATTACACATAAGGACGCAAATAAAGAAATTAAATTTATCCATCCCAATTTCTCATACGCAATAGAACGTTCTTAAAAATTCTGTCAAAAATAACCCCACATTTACCACAAAAACAAACAGTTACATAAATGTTCTGGCGTCCTCTATTTTATTATTAAGTTATATTTTTGTTCCTATCTTCCGAACGTAAATAATATATTCTCGTACAACGGCTTCCGATTACCAGGGCAGCATAATAGCGGGGAGTTGTTAGCATGCAAATGGGTTAATCTGTGTCTTGTTGCAGAAACCGCATAGAGAGAACCACGTCCAAACGATGGCGGGGCTCCATTCGGCGAGTTGCGTCAGCAGCTATATGTAAGTTATAAATATTTTTTTTACAATCAACATATTTATTTTGTTTAAAATAAACATATACTATAACATGCGGTTATCACTAAAGAACCTCCCTCTCCATCCAAGGGTTGGTAACAAGAGGACGGCGCAACAGAATCCTCCAGCGTGCTAATAAAAATATACTGCGATGATTAATCCGTCCGTGTGGTGTCGGCTCAGAATACCACCACCTCATCTCCTCCCGTGGGTGTCGTAAAAGTCGACTAAGGGATTAGCCGGAGGATGAGCAGCAGCGTCCTTCGAGTATATTAAAAACTCAACTGCGATCGCCAACCCGTCTGCCAAGCGTGGCGATTATGGCAAAACCCCCCCAATGAGCCCACAACACACCCATATCGGTCATTGTGGTGATCTTTGGGGGAGGCCTGTGTCCAGCAGTGGACTTCAATCGGCCGAGATGATGACTAATCCGTCTGCCAAGTGTGGTGATTATGGCAGTATCCCCTATGACAGTACACAGTAGTGATCATTGGGACTTATGGTCAGCTGTAAACGCACACTTACTTAAGATATTAAGATTTGCATAAGAAAAGAGATTACAAAACCTAATCAGAAAAGACGTAGCCCTTAGTTCTTTTCGGGTTTTCTTGCTCCGTCCCACCTAATTACAGAATAATTAATTTTGTTCTATATCATTGAATAGAAATACGTCCATCCATTCAATGCAAGCACTCAGAATATTATCTATACCGATCCGATATTCAGAATATACTTTAGTACCAAAAATAGTATCAAATATTCAGGGAAAAGGTCTGTGATGGGCTGTACGTCCATCCCTTAACATCGTAATAAGAATAATACTTGAGTTCCATATGTAGGATCGACGGTCTCTGTTTTTTTTAGAATTGGAATCGGACTCTTTACCCGCACCCTTATAAGGGTGCCATGCTACTCGTTCCATTTCGTTGTTCAAAATTTGATCAATGTTCTTTGACGACTGCCCTAATATGTCACTCAACCAATATATTTTTAGAACGAAGTTATTTAACACGGCTTACAGTAGAGTGAACTGGCAGAAAGCGTCACGTAAGGATAAAGCGTTATGCCTCCTCCAGTCAACCTTTCCCTCTCTTTCTCTTTTTTTTGCGGGGCTTCTCGCAAACATTTTTTGGAAATGTGGCTGCTCAACCGGACATTACATTTCTCTTTCTCCCTGTTTCTTTCTATTATATACGGTAGGCGACATTTCTCTCTCTTTCTCTCTGTCTCTTTCTAATATATATGGATGTATGTGTGTGTTTGCGTGCGATTATCGAGATTCGAGCAGGAAGCATTGTGCACGGTGAGCTGCTACTGCTGCTGTTTTGCTAGGCGTTCCTATTATGGAAAAAACACGGCATTAATTGCATGCATGCATTTGCAGTCTATGTATTTTCACACTACACTCAAAATATCACATTTTGACCAAGGTCAACAGTTTCTTTATTCAGAAACTGTATTAGCGTAATACGAAAACAAAGACTTAGCTTCCTCCAACGACCGTTCTAAATTTAAATGGAATGATAAGCAAGCTAAATATTCCGTTTCATGCATTCTTAGTCCACACTGAAACACCGTTACTGAATTTCAATGAGTTTTTGCAATTCAAAGTGCCTAGATTGTTTGAATTATTTTGTGTTTCTGTTTAATAGGATGCCGGCTGTGTCTATTATAGGACACTAATGAACAAATATATTTAAAGGACGAGGGGAGGGGGTAAACTTGCAACATTAGTATAATAACTCATACACAGTTAATCAGTAAGTAGTTTGCGTACAGATGGCCTAGTGTGAGTTCTTTTTACAATCGAAACCTAAACGCGTCGAATTCGGTTTACGTTTCAGCTCGAAAGCGGGTTGGTTCAATTGGGGAAGTACCACTTTTTTGCAGATTAGTAAAACTCTGTTGGTATATTCCGTATAGTGAATGACACAGCATCCTTCCTCCCCTACTTGTATATCACTTATCTCCTTACGCCCTTGTCTGGTCTGGTTGGCAGATGTTCCAGGGTTTCAATGATCGCTTACCCCTACCTAACAACTCGTTTACCCTCTTCTAAAACAAGAAGATATATATATTACTAACTGTGTCACGGAGTGCCTCCCTCCGTGTTTCCTTCCCGGTTATTGATATTCACAACTTCAACACTTCATGCTGATGATTATATAAATTTTAAAATTACTATCACAATTTTAGCTAATTAAAAATAAGTAATTGGAAATATTGCAGGCAAACTATTTGTCAGAGCGACAGCTGTGAGTCCAACCAATAGCGTTCAGAATCGAATCTGTAATGATGATGATGATCAAAATATGAAGAGTGACTCTACGTCACATAATAAATTTGAATTTTGATTTGAATAAAAAATGAATCATGAGGTGGACAGTGATGGAGATAAAAGATATGAAGTCATGAAAGAGGTTGATTGAAATTATGATGAAGGATGACTTGGTCACAACTGGCCTGGCAGACATCGTTTTCATTTAGATGGCGTCACGAGTTTGAAAAAAAGAGGTTAAAAATGATCAACACTTCGACCACAACGCCACCATACAGATGGTATATACAGATTTTGTGTTTATTCGGATGTAAACATGGATGTATTACCTAAACAGGATCGTACAGTATGGTACTAAAATGAAGAAGAGCGAGAACCGTCGAAAAGGAATCTCTGTCTCTGTCTCTGTCTACTAGAGTGTCCAAATAATATTAAAGTATACAGTATTTATTATAAACGGTGCTGACAATTATCCGGTGACACAACCATGGACACCCTACTTTATCACTGCTTCAGAAAGGGCTGTTAGACAAGGACACACTCCCGCCAGACGCTCTCTCATGTGGCTCGATTTTCTGCATAAAACAGTAAAATAAACCTTGATGGAATATGATAAAGTATAATTTTGCATTTCTTTTAATATACAGTGCGCGATCCTGTTTAGGAAATACATCCATAGCTGTAAAATAACATATAATTTTGTATTGTGAATAATGAGTCCATAATGAAATGAGATGATAGCGACTCTATCGTTGCTCGTATTACTTGTTTCTCGTTCACGTACTGCATACATAAATATATATACAAAGCGAGGTAATTACGATGCCATCGGTCTGTATTCTTATCTTCAGCTGAGGAATTTAATGGGTTAATATAATGGTACACAGGTTTCTAAGAAGATTAATGTTTTTTTTCTTTTTTCAGATAATCTCTCTTGCTTCACCCACGGTTGCAGTACAGGATGGGTGTCTGGAGTACTAGGGAGCGAGGCACTAACAGGAGGTGCCTGGTTGGCTGCACTTCCATGCCTAGTAGCGCTACCAGCGGCGCCATTCTTCGCAGTTCTTGCTGATGCGAGGGGACGTAAAGCTGGAGCGTTTTGTATTTGCGTTAGTTTTATTGTAAGTGCCATTTTCTTTTTTTATAAAACACAAATTCAAACGAGTGCAAAGAGTGTGTGCTTAATTTATATTTTTATTTTATAACAATTGCTTGACAGCTAGTTTGCGAAAAAAGGACCTTTTTAGTGTTTGTTTTTATGCACTAATGTGTAAGCCGAGCTTTTTGGTTTCTATGAAAGAATGTATGTCATGTATCATGTATGTAATGTTTTATCCCTTATGATTAGTTACAGGATCTGTAAGTCGTCTCTTCTAAATTATAAATAAGTATTATGCTTCGATCGTTTGGTTATGTATAGAAGAATTAAAGAAATTCAATTTAAAATGAGCGTTAGACATTAAACGTTAGCGTAGCCCTAGCATAAAAAAATCTCATTTACACCTTTCACGAATTACTTTCTCAAAAAAGACACCTCATGTTTTAGATAAGCTGGTCACTAGCGGCGTGGTGTGGACCACGGGGAGTATGGGCTGCCAGGGTAGCAGCAGGTGCAGGTGGTGCAGGTGCGCTAGCTTTAGCACCGCTATACTGCGCTGAAATAGCACCGAGGACTCGGGGGTTAGCGGCCATGCCAGCGTTAGCTTGCAGGTATAAATAAGGCAGTTTGTTTTCTGATAATCTATACTATACTAACACCTATAGCCGAAGAACTGTTTCGTTTGAACGCGCTAATCTCTGGAACTAGCTGGATTAAAAAATGCATTTCATAGCCCAATTATTGAGGAAGGTTATACGCTGCTTAACATCACACTACGACCCTTAGGAGACGGCCCTTCCTTCCTTCATCAGCAGAACCAATCGGCTTCCTTTCAGCCAGGCGGCACCACGCTGTGACGGACACAGCGGATGAACAGCCGCCTCAGGCGGCCCCGACTGCAATGCACACCCAGCGCTGGCCGGAATTCCATTTGGGCTGGCTACGGTGTGCCAAGCCTGAAGGTGGTCAACGGCTCGACCAAACTCCCTTTCCGAACCCCCTAACGTCTCAGCCTAGTCCGAAGCGATCGGGGGTGGAGGGACCGAGATGGTCCCGGACTTACGGAAAAAGTGTAGAAAGCATTAGAGAGAATGCTTGCTCCCATATGGTTTCAGTCACCTTGGAGGGTGACATACCTTAGAATCTCTCTATAGGCCTCAGCAGCCTTTCCAGCTGCACCGGTGTCAGCATCCGGTGTACCAGTAGGATGCCAGCCAGACCGTGTGTAGCTGCGCGATCTCCTCCTACAGCCAGTTCATTGCCGTACGCCAGGAGCGCCTAGCTTGGGGCATAAATGCGTCACAAATCGACTTCATCGACTCCTGGAACCAAGACGCTCCATCTTCTGGACTGAGCAAAATTCCTTAGTCGAACTCTAACCACGTCTCGAGGAAGTCTCATACATATTAATGAATGAGGCTATGTGATGATGAGTTCGCCTTAAGACAACTGTTGCTAAAGTCTAAAGATCTAAAGTGAACTACATCCCACAGTTTGAGGGGAGGACCCCCCTGAATCTCCCCCGGAACCTTGTTATGATTTCTTTAATTAAGAATTATAACGTTATGTAGACACCTTTGATGACCTATACAGTTAATCACCCTTAGCTTTTAGCAGGGATCGGCTCCCGGGTCTTTCGGCTGTTTCTGTATAAATGATAATTTATACACAAAACAGCCTGCTTGGGTTCTTTCCGCCTGAATAACCTAGAGATACTAAAGGAGCATGAAATTAGGTTTAAATTTCTAAATTGACATATATTTTATATTTAAATATTTTAGCTGCGGTATCCTGTTCGCATACACCGCGGGCGGTGTTTTGTCAGCGCATGCACTGTCACTATCCATGGCGGTGCCACCGGCTGTTCTCCTGGTATCTCTTATCTGGCTCCCGGAAACGCCCTCGTTTCTCATCAGTGTTGGACGGATACAGGTATTTGTAGCTATGACCTCCGAAGAATTAACAACCCCTCTCTACCCATGGGTGTCGTAAAAAGCGACTTAGGATTGTTATTGAGAGGATGAGCAGCACCATCCTCCCGTGTGCAAATAACAACATACTGCGAGCACCAAGCTGCCTGCCAAGCGTGGTGATTTAGGCAATATTGCCCCTATCCCCCGACATTGTAGTGATCATTGGGAGGCCCATGTTTAACAGTAAAAGTAAACGGGTTGATGAGTATATATATAACCGTTAACGGCAACTCCTAAAGGCGTCGTTAAAGGCGACAAACGGCCTAATGCTGAAATGCCAGTTGGACTCAAACCAAAGGGATGGGCAGCAGCGTTCTTCTGTGGAACAGCAGCCATTCTGCGCTCACCAACCTGGGTGCCAAGCGTGGTGAGTACTGGCAAATTCCCACCAGAATGACAACGCAGCTGTGGAAATTTATGACCTTTGGTTGATATTATGATGACGTCGATCGATGTCTGTCAGACCTGGTCAGCCGTTAACTGCCACGGCACATAAATTATTATTATTATATTATTGTGGTATACTCCATCTTTACACATTGACCTACATTTTTCTCGGTATGTTTTACAATCATTTGTATTAATCAACATTGTAATGTCAATTATTTTAAAAGAGTATCTATGGAGTTTTTTGCCGGCTCTTCTCCATAGATCAACTATTTGGAACCGTGCAACTTAGATTCTGACATTTCATAAGTGCTAATATTTGGTTTATTCGAAATCAAAACCCTTGACTTTGATGTAAGGAAAACCCGCACTACCGCTTCTTTCACTTTCAGGACGCAGCTAAAATAATCTGCTGGTTTGATGGCTCCGACTTCCGTGAGGACTTAACGGATGTGATAGAACAACAAGAAGTGAAGATCAGGACGACGGACTTTTACGGGAGAAGGGAGCCCATCTGTCGGCAGGACTCCGATACCTTTCAGCCAATGCTCAAGAGAAGCAGTGGACTGGACTCCAACTTCGACAAGAAAAATGAACAGTCAGCTTGCAGGGAGCTCTGTAAGTTTCTTTGGTTATACTAATTCCCTGTGATATGTTTTCTAAACTACTCGAATCCAGAAATTCCAAGAAGACCAAAAGATGCCCTGCATACTTACGGAGCTTTATGTAGATAGTTTTTTTTTTTAATGAATTGTTTTGCTTTTATTTTCGTTTCTTTGCACTTTGTTTTTTCTTTTGTCTTCTTGCTATTTATGATTCGTAGTAAAGGGGACGGACTGAATACCAGCGTTGACCAGTGCGTGGTTTAATCACTGCGCACTGCCTACATTGCTGAGTCCGTTCCTTATAATTACCATACTACACAAAAAATAATGTATCTACTCCTACCTATTTGTATTGTTTTGCATTGAACGAATTATGTGTGTTTAGTTTGGCAATTAATTTATATTATCTTTAGTTGTGGATATCTTACATTAATTTAGGTCATCTTAACTTATCTTAACTTATCATCCTTGTTTTAAGTGCTTCATCATTTGCCGAATGGTGTCCACTGCTGGACACAGGCCTCCCCCAAAGATCACCACAACTACCGATATGGATGTGTTGTGTGCTCATTAGAGGTCTCATGGACTTCTGCCGACTTGGGTTAGGGAGGAGGTGCGTGCCGGACTCTTAACGGCTAAATCTCACTGTTCCTTCTACCTACCTGTCACTGAGGGTGCAGAGTTCAATACGCGATAAGCAGCGTCCCTTTTGTGGAATAGCAGCCAGTGAGAACTACCCAACTCTCCCCAAAATGGCGACTCATAGCTATGGGCGATATAGTCCTCGGCAGCCCTGCTATTTCTGGTAACGGCGGGGCAGGGGTGCTATAGTTTATCCCTGGTAGAGACCCGGCAACCAAAACCGACGATGCCTGAACCTGGCAACATAATTATAACACGCACACACTGCAAACTAATGAGAAGATCGTGGGTACTTGAAGGAGAATTGAGCTGGTTGCGGTGGGATATTGTGGGATTGTCTGAAGTTTGAAGAGCGGGATAGGACACACGATAATCCTCAAGTCTCATCATCTCAAGTCAACTTGCTCGATTTCCGGGAAGGCGAGCATCAGTCCCAGGGAGGTGTTGGGTTTAACGTCCACAAGTCCCTCGTGAACAACGTGGCTATGGGCGAGGCCTTTGTTCAGCAGTTGGCTGCTATGATATCTATCAAAACGTTTCTAACCACCACGTGACACGGTTAATATTCGGTGAATCCACACTAAATCACATACGCTTTTCTTCTCAAAAAGTGCCAAAGGCCTTCCTCCACTCCATACAAGCGTGTCAACGGAAAATATCGATACATGTATTCCACAAAGTTTCTCTTATCTCTCATCTCATTGGAAGTTAGACGAGAAAGTCAGCAACTTACAGTCATGTTCAAAATCCTCCGGGGAAACATTGGTGCACCAGACTTGCATACTATAATTAGTGTGTCGATTTTTTGCTCCTAGCAAAGATCGTCGGAACCGAAGGCACAAGTTGCTTGCTGTACCACCATGTCGCCCCTTAGGGCGCGCTAAGTCACCCATTCCGTGCACCCTCTCTGCACTTAACGCGTGTGTGTGCTAATCCTGAATGCGACTTGTTTGCAGATGAATGACCGAAAATATTGTTAGGGTTTGCGACTCTTGGGGGGATGACCGCTTTACAGTCACCCTCTCCGAGATGTGCCAATAGGCGTGGCACCAGTGGGCGGCTCTAGTGTGATCATACGAGGACCTGGAGCCTCCCTTACGTGCCGAAGATGACCGCTCCAGTGGTTTTAGCCGGCAGGAGTCCGGCATACCCCTTCGTCTTTCCCCGGGGTGAAGGAAGTTCATGAAGCAGTTCCACTGGGCACCAATAAAATAAAAAAAAGGGTTTGCGACTCTGCAAAAAGGATGTACAATTATGTATTTAATTAGATATTTACGTTTGTTGAAATTTATGATTACTGTTTTTGTGTATTTGTGTTTAAGTTTCATCATCTACATGGTGGTATTTGCTACAAGCATATATTTTCCTAGTCCGTCACCGGCGCTCCCGTCGTGCGTTATTGTCCTGTCTGGTGGTGCTGAGTGCTGCTGCGGGCAGCGGCGCCGGCGCAGTGAACAGCTTTGCGGCAGCCGTGCTGCGGCACTCCACGCACACTGTGCCGCATTTGAACCTAACGGCTTATAACTTCACCATGTATAACGGGTGAGTCATCATCCAACTTTCAAACTAGCCAGATGTGAATGAATATAAGTTTTTAAACTATCGCGAATTTCACTCATGTCGGACTATGATTTCGGGACTACGCGCGCAAATAAATCAAAACAATATTTTGTTCAGTCTTCTCGTGACCACGGTCAATGCAAATTGGCCGAAACGTTGAGATTAGTCAAAATATTGTTTTGATTTATCTGTGCGCGAAAAGTCCCGAAATCATCACACACGCAATGAGATATTACAATGATGATGTACCAATTAATAACTGTGATTGCCCAAGGCATGAGACTTGTTCTCATGTGCGACTTTTTTTAGACATAATGCTATCATACGAGAATGCTCTTGAAAAATACTGCTTCTCAAGTCCTGCTCATACAATTTTCTAACGCACATTGGTGTTCCTAACTTGAATTTGTCCCGTGTTCCAGAAGTGTTCCTCGTCCACTATTCGAACCATCACAAGCTGGTTCCATATTTTGCGGCACTGCGTTGGTCCTTGGAGCCGCAGTCGCTACTGTCTCTGTGGACAAACTTGGACGAAAGGTACGTGACAAACCCTAGTTTCAGTACAAAAACGATAAAGGGTGAAAACCCTATTTCTTCTCCAACATTATCTCACTATCGGCCGAATTAATAATCAATCTAATCTAAATTCTTTGGATTTCAGATTTATCTGCTTTTATATGTTAAGTGTGATTGTAATACAATAACCGATCTATTTCAAAATCTTAAATCTAACGCCAAGATAAACAGAACAACTGCTACATGGAGTTGTTTGTGTAAAATTATTTCACAACGTGATATTATATCATGTGTATGTTGAGTTCAGCGTGCAATATGTCTTATTTGCCTATGTCATATCTACACGCACTCCATCTCATCCAACTATTTAGGTATCTATCCATCTATTAGCCATTGAACTCATAATGAGAGGTAATTCAATGATAAATGATAGGTATTTATTTAGCCCTTTCACTAGTTAGTAAATATAGAAGAACTTCTACTGACTGCCTCAAAGAAAAAATGCGGAATCAATCTCAAAGCTTTTATCGTAAAGTACAGATATATTTTATATTACAATATTATGTGAGAAGAATGTAGGGCAATATCCAGGATGCCTTTTGTATAAATTTCATAGCCGTTTTGAGTAGGCCTGTCCTGACAGCCGGCAAGCAGAAATCAGACTCGAGCTAGACGCACCACAAAACCTAGCAAATCTATAAAGCTTTAATTCTTATACTTCCAGATGCTGCTACTCTGGTCCTGCTCAGGCATAACCTGTTGCCTGGCAATCTTAGGTGCGTACTGCGACCCCAATCTCCGTCTGCACACCTGGGACCTGCACCGTTTGTGGCCTTACCGAAGAACGCACAGCATTAAAGAGAAAGATTTGCAACTGACAAAGAACTTCACAGACATCAATTTTAATCCAGAATGGAAGAATTATACCGGTGATGTTATCAATCCCAGGGACAGAATCAGTTTGGACAATGCCAGTGTTTCTGGAGAATGGAGAGTCAACAATATAATAAATACCACAGATAATGTGGAAGTGACAGAGGATAATCTGTGGGCACCTGTCGCCTTGATGTCTGTTGTGCTGTTTTTATACAATGTTGGCTTGGGATCAGTGCCTTATGTGCTTATATCTGAATTGTTTAGCATCAATGTGAGTATTTTTGAAGTTGCTTCTTCGTTAAGTCATTTAATACACTGCCTTCATATGGATAGGTCTGTAGTATTTGTCTTAGGTTTTCGCGAGTATTACACATTATAAATAACACTTTTAAACGGATTCTATCGCTTATATTTTAGATTTTTGTTTTTCCTGACATTTCGAACACTTTGCAGGGTTCGTGGTCGCCGGATGACTCTAAAATATACGCGATAGAATCCGTTTAAAAGTGTTTTATTGTAGTATTTGTTTTAATTTGGCCCCTCAGAAAAAAGAAAATTATAAGCTACGCCTTTGATCATGAGGATGGATCATCATCATACCAGCCAGAAGACGTCAACTGCTCAACAAAGGCCTGCCCATAGATTTTGAGAACTGCTTGCAGCTGCAGCCAGTATTCCCCACGCTTGGCAGGCGGATTGGTGATTGCAGTACGCTGTTATTATTAGTACACGGGAGGATGCTATTGCTATTCTACATCTTCTTCTCACCTGGAAAAAAACAACTTCAACAACTTAGTCGCCTTCTATGACATCCATGAGTCGAGTGGGGTGTCTAAACTTTGCCGCGAACCACACAGAACAGATACATGTACACTAGACTTTTTTAAATATAACCGATCTGCCGTCAAACTGGACATAGTTCCGACCACGTCGGAACGACCCGTCTACGACTGAATATTTTGCCTAACTTAGAAATCAAATACCAAAGTACTCATATTAGTCGCTCGAAAATCAAATATAAAAGTACTCTTATTAGTAGCTCGAAATTTAAATGTCAAAGTACTCTTATTAGTCGCTCGAAATTTAAATGTCAAAGTACTCTTATTAGTCGCTCGAAATTTAAATGTCAAAGTACTCTTATTAGTCGCTCGAAATTTAAATATCAAAGTACTCTTATTAGTCGCTCGAAATTTAAATATCAAAGTACTCTTACTAGTCGCTCGAAAGTAAAAGCAATAAGAGGCACTCAAAGCCAGTTGCTCTTACTGATCCGTAAACGATCGGTGAGGTAAAGCAACGCTTTGCGCGGTCTGTATATAGATGAGTGACCGCAGCGGTATTTGAAAAGAGCTTCTTCGTACTTCGGAGAGCACGTAAAATAGTCAGTCCCGGTTGTTGTCATTACACGGCAGTCGTTAAGCCAAGTCAGAGGCCACTGAGTGGCTTTCAAGCCTTTGGATTTGGATGGAGTTGTTCACAACTCTAACCCAAGGTAGCCCACTAACCACACGAAAAGAAAGAAGAAGAATTTCAAAGAACGTCTTCTTTACAGGTAAGAAGCCTCGCATCGAGTCTCCTAATATCATGGATGTGGCTTAGCAGTTTCCTGCTCCTCCGATACTACGGCAGCCTCGCCGTCGCAATAGGGCTGCACGGAATCTACTACATATGCGCGTCGATAACACTTCTGGGTTCCTTGTTCATATTCTTCATAATACCGGAGACCAAAGGGAAGTCCCAGGAACAAATCGATGAAGACCTCGAAGGACCACTAATGGTACTAGGCAGGAGACGGAAGAGCCGAGACCAACGATGACAGAGGCTGTCAAATATTTTCACGGTGTTCATTATTATAATTTGTTGTTGATTTATGATACCCTGGTACTGTGGGTAGGACTTTGCCAAAAGATATGTCGCTCAAGATTGATTAAAGTAGCGATTGATAAACATATCGAGACCAGACTGGGCGCACTGTCGACAAAATCGATGTATTGCAGCTAGTGTTGCTTAAAAATCGACTATCGATCTATCAATAGTACTAACCCTAAAACATTCATACTATCAATTGGCCTATCGGTAGTATCGATATTATCAATAGTATCGACACTATCGATTTTATTTTACATATCGAACAATACTATCGATAGTTGAAATTATAAAATAGTATCGATACTATCGATAGTATTACATGATTTTTGACTATCGATACTATCGATAGTATTTACGACCCAGTTCGATAGTACCGGCACTATCGATACTATCGATAGTATTGTTGCAAAGCTCCCAATCAATACTATCGATACTATTGATAATATCGATACTATCGATAGGGCAATCGATAGTATGAGTGATTTGCGGTTATATGTCGCTATCGATTGACTATCGATAGCCTATCGATTTTTAAGCAACACTAATTGCAGCTATATAAGTCGAAATCGTACTATTATAATAATTCTAGTGTAATTATAAAATGACGACACGGTTCGCGCGGGTCGCGGGTTCGATTCCCGCACGGAGCAAATATTTTGTATGATCTGCAGGTAGTTGTTCCGGGTCTGGGTGTATTGTGTGTGGAATGTATGTCTGTAAACGCACACACGACACAGCACAAATACTAGTGAGGGGCAACATTTCTTTAAAAAAAAAACATCGACCACATTTTCGGATGTATTCCAAATTCAAAATATGCAAATTTAAGTGTATATGTTTTATAAATAACTATTTTTAAAACAAAAAACTCAACTATTATAATTTGGGCAATTATTACTAACTGGTAGACCGTTTTAAGAGACTTGCAAATCTAACCAAAACCCAACTAAGGCTATAATGGAAATGCCATTTCGGCACCAAGGAGCCCCTCCACAGGTGAAGCTTAGTACGACGGATACATGTAAATTCTTTATGGACAATCAAGGTCAATACTGCACATTTTGTGCAGCTGCGACGTTCTGGCAAGACGTAGTGGTAGTCATCTAGAAACGGCTTATACATCATCTGATAACTATGCGCGGCTCCAGACAGATGTGATTGCGAAGTATATTTAGGAACTCCATGATTTACCAATAGTCAAGTTAACATGGTACGGGCACCACTGTAAACTTAGAGGAAAAGAAAAATTAAATGAGAAAAGTTTTTAGGGTTCCATTCCTGAAAATGGAAGACAGTAACCTTATAGGATCACTTTGGTGTCCGTCTGTTTGACCGTGTGTCAAGGCCACAGAATTAGCCACAGAAACGGCTTGAAGTCAATCGATCAGCCATGAGACATCCACTCCTGAACAAAGGCCTCATACAGATTTCCACAATAGTGTCATAATGTTTGGGGGAATTTGCCAATAGGTACTGTAATGGACACCGGAACTTTGGGTGACGTGCTCAGAACTATGAAATGATAATAACTTTACCTTATAATAGATTTATTTATTCTCACAAGTACACAACCGTCCCATCCAATCGCTTTTATAATTTAATATTTTATAATTAAATCTTTTGACGACATTCATTCGTTTGACAATCGTTCAGTCAATACATTTTCAAAGGGACTCTTGATGTAATTATATGTTTTCTCTTAATGACCAATAGTCACTGGCCGAAATCATTATAGTACTCGCCACGAATGGTGGGTGGGCTGGTGAGTGCAGCATGGCTACTGTTCCATAGATGGGACGCTGCTGCATCCCTCTGGTTAGAGTCCCTTAGTCAACTTTTCCGACGACCACGGGAGATGCAGTAGTGCTACATTCTTAATCCGGACACCACACGCACCAACCCGCCTGCGAAGCGTGATAAGTACTAGCAAATTCCCCCCAAAATGATGACACAATTGTGAAAATCTATGTACCCCTTTGTTCAGCAGTGAACGTCCATTGGCTGAAATGATGATTGAAGTATTGTTGTAAACGAGTCTCTAGTTTAACGCAAAAGAAAGTAACGTTCTTTCAAACCGTATTTTCATACTAAAACATCCACTTACTGATCATCAACACCTATAGGGTACCGGCGACTTTTTGATTGGTCATCATATCAGCCATTTATACGTCCACTGCTGAACAAATGCCTCCCCCATAGATTTTCACAACCGTGTCATCATTTTGGGGGGTATTTGCCAATACTCACCACGCTTGGCAGGCGGGTTGGTGAGCGCAGTATGGCTACCGTTTCACAGAAGGGACGCTGCTGCCCATCCCTCTCTGGTTTAGATTCCCTTAGTTGCCTTCTACGACATCCTCGGGAGGCGATGGAGTAGTGCTGTATTCTTAATCCGGACACCACACGGAACTTGATTGGTCGCCTGGTGGAAATTCATCATGAACTTTTTCCGACCCCGAGGAAGGGCATGCCTCCTACCGACTAAAACTACCCGAGCACCGAAGGTCCAGGTCCTCGTATGATCACACTACTGCCATCAATTGGTGCCACGCCTTTAGGCACATCTCAGAGGTGATGACTGTAAACCTGTCACCCCCTCTGGAGGGATGATAAGGGAACTTCGCTGTGCACTTTGCTGCGCAAACGGTGGCACGTGACCCCACGTTCCAAGACGAACAAATCTTATTTAGCACGAAGGGAGGTCATTTTGTCATAAGTGAAGGAATAAATCCGAAAATAATTTAATTTGATTGCATGGTCATTGAAAAGCTACGTAAATTATCTCTATACTTACTGGCCACTCTCTGAAGGATAACAGAACCGTCTATAAATGTTATGGTATCCTACGTCTTGTTTAAATTTTTTCAGTTCGCTTTTCATGCAGTCAGGTTAGATTTTATAAATTTACTTTTTTACTTATCTAAACGCAACCACAAGGTCCGCAGAGGTTCATTTACGCTAACTACAACAATGATTTTAATGATTTTGTTAGTTTTTTTAAATAAAACCGTTTTAACACAACAAACAAATATATTGTGCGCCCTAAATTAGTGTAATAGAAAGAAAGAAAGAAGAAATGGTGTTTGTATTGCAAAATCTCAAAAATTGCTGGATCGATTCGGATAAAATATTTTTAATGCACAATATACTCAGCCCCAAGATAACAATACGAAATCAAAACTAAATAGATGGGCAATAAATATTTTACTACTGTATCAGATATTTTGTGATATATTTGTGAACATGAGTCATTTATGTATTGGAATTGAAGTAATATTACTGCACCAATGTTATTAAAAGCTGGTATTTTTGGTACTGCCAAAATTGTACTATTATAGAAGTGAAAATTAAGGTTACCTACTATTTTTTTATTATGAACAAAAGCGTTTGAGAGTTCTATTTCACATAATACTCACACATAATATAAAATACTCATAGAGGCGAGATTATATGTACCAAAGTAGATTTTGCTCACACAAAGTCAATAAATTGTAAAAAAAATATTATAAGAATAAGCGCGATAGTATTTTTTGATTAGTCTGTTTGAAAATTTAATGTACTTATCAAAATAAAGTTTTATAGGAAATAGATTAAATGGAGCTCAAACACAAAATGATGGCTGGCGAAAATCAATGATTATAACGATTTGGTTAGTCTGACAGTTGGGCAGTCATTATCACTAATAAACCATATGTACTACTACTATTATTATAATATTAAATAGTATAAATTATTTACAATTTAGCCAATTTTAAATATTCTTAGTATTATCTAACAGAAACGTGTTATATTTTAGGTATGCATTTATTATTATTAATTGTAATGAAAATTTTATGATACTATAACAAATATAAAATGTATTACTTATAATTTATTATAAATTGCGGCTATTTAGAACTAAATTATGTTTTTGTTCGACGAGACGATAACTCAATCGCATGGTGATAAGCGTCCTAACAATTGTCTTGTTCATCATTATCATCATCAGGCCACCCCCAAGGATCACCACAACGATCGACATGGATGTGTTGTGTGCGAACGCTTGCCTGCCGCTTGAATGGCCCCTAATATGTCTCCAGGTGACGAGTACAACCATTTAAGGTCACTATGGGATTAGACGGAGGATGGGCAGCAGCGTCCTTCGAGACCATTAACAACTCAACTGCGATCGCCAACCCGTCTGCCAAGCGTGGCGATTATGGCAAGACCCCCCAACGAGCACACAACACACCCATATCGGTCGTTGTGGTGATCTTTGGGGGAGGCCTGTGTCCAGCAGTGGACTTCATTCGGCCGAAATATGAATGAAATGAAGTCTCTGAGAATGAATTATTTATTATTAATAAACAATAATTAATCACTGTTACTACAATATATGTGTGCCCAACAGATCGATCTAATATATTGTTTATGTCGCACAAAGCATTGTACAAACAAACATAGAATAGTACGGATAGAGATAGATGGAACATAATTTTTAGCCAAATTTGAAATTGAAAATAAAACATTTGTCAAAAGTGATTGTTGTTACTATGTACTACGTTTTGTATGGATGATTAAATGGCTTTAAATGTGTGTGGTTTGTTTTTATTTAGCTTCTTACTCATCATCATTAAAGATAAGATAAAGATAAAAATATTTTTTATTCATGTAAAACTATTTATAGGCACTTATGAAGAGTCAAGACAACTAAGTCTTGTAGTACTTGACTGGTGTAGATTTCCTATGGAGAAGAACAGGCAAGAAACTCCATGGTTACTCTTTTTTTTTTCATTATCCTATCATATCATATCGGCCATTTATACGTCCACTGCTGAACAAAGGCCTCCCCCATAGATTTTCACAACTGTGTCATAATTCCGGGGGGTATTTGCCAATACTCACCACGCTTGGCAGGCGGGTTGGTGAGCGCAGTATGGCTACCGTTTCACAGAAGGGACGCTGCTGCCCATCCCTCTGGTTTAGATTCCCTTAGTCGCCTTTTACGACATCCACGGAAGGAGATGGAGTTGTGCTATATTCTTAATCCGGACACCACACGGAATTTCATTATCCTAACTTTTCACAAATTTTACTAGGATCAGTATATACGAGCGGGATCGGTAGAGGGCCGATTCCGCTCGCAGAGCGAGATGGCGTGGCGCCGGATATACAACCGCCCTGGTCCAGTGTCCAACACTCTGGTAGTCTGGAACCCCCTGCCGTCGCTATACGGTGGGGGCCTTACTAACGGCGCCGGGGTAACAACCGCCCTATACGCCTGAAGCCCCCGCCGTCGCTATAAGGCGGGGGGACTCTGGGTTCGCGGGTGCGTAGATCGGGGAATCTTCGTGCCCACACTGAGCGACCCACGATAAGACGGTGGCGCGCATGTGGTCCCGCGCCGCCGTATGCGCAGCACAGTGCACAGGGACGCTTCGGGAGATCCTTTACAATCCCCCGTGAGGGGGTGACCTCTTTACAGTCACTCTCTCCGAGATGTGCCTATTGGTGTGGAAAAAGTGGGTGGCTCTAGAGTAATCATACGAGGACCTGGAGCCCCTCTTAGGTACCGAAGATGACCGCCCCAGTGGTTTTAGTCGGAAGGAGGCCGGCATGCCCCTTCGTCCTTCCCCGGGGCAGAGGAAGTTCATGTAGAATATCCACTGGATCCATTAAAAAAGCTAGCTATATTACATGTAGGTGGTTGAAGATTCATAGCATATCATTTTGTACACTTGACAACCCTATATCTTTCTTCTTTCTACTGGCAAATTCCCCCAAAATGACGACTCAGTTCTGGAAATCTATGGGGGAGACATTTGTTTAGCAGTGATCGTCGTTTATCCGTATGATATCCGAATTAAAAATATAGCACCACTCCATCTCCTCCCGTGAAGTCGAAAAAGTACTGGCAAATTCCGCCCAATGTGATGACACAGTTGTGGAAATCTACGGGGGAGGCCTTTGTTCAGTAGTGGACGTTGTATGGCCGATATGATGAACGTCCTTTGGCTGATATGATGGTGATGGTGAACGATACTTCGAGACCGTTATGGTTTAAATATATTCCTTGATTATCATTTTAAAAAGAAAATTATGGCATGTAACACGTCATAATGATAATCATGAAATATACTGCTGTAGTTGTATTTATGACATGTATCTTTAATGACATTAATTCAGCAGTAACATACCAATAAACCAATGGCATTATGATTATGAGTTTATCCCACGACAAAATAATAAAACACACAACACAAAATGGGGTTATAAATATTTTATTCTCTA
Source organism: Diloba caeruleocephala (assembly GCA_947459985.1). Taxonomy (NCBI): domain Eukaryota; kingdom Metazoa; phylum Arthropoda; class Insecta; order Lepidoptera; family Noctuidae; genus Diloba; species Diloba caeruleocephala. The sequence goes on along the minus strand of OX381627.1, from coordinate 2,229,260 downwards.
ATTTACATAAATGTGTATAAATTACCTATTCTTAATTTAAAATTCTTTATCGCTAAGTAACCTCCCTAAATAATATTTAAAATGTCATAACAATCACAAAAATAATATGATATGTTTATGCCTCAAAGAGTCCTGGCATTTTATACTTAATAATAAAATAATTTATAAATTACCCTTAGGGAAACTAGCATTAGGTCTTTCCTCATAGCATAAGGCCCGTATTACAGATCGAGAATGAAAACTCAAGCAGAATTTGAGTTGAGCTTGCATTAATCAAATATAAACCCTGCGTTATAGGTCCAGCATTTATATTCAATTAATATAATCTCGAGTCAAGTTCTATTTGAGTTTTGATTCTTGATCTGTAATACGGGCCTTATAGCCGAATACTGAAACGTCACATAACATAAAAATCATGCTTCACGATATAAGATCGGACGTCTCTAATGGTTAAAGTGGCGTTTAAGCATACGGTCGTCAGTCACCTTAATTGTCTGTGTGCATAACTTACGAGCAAAGTCAACTATCACTGCAACGACACAATAAAAAGAGTTTTATTTGTCTGTGTAAACTTACATACTTACACATATATGCTGTTTGTGTACATCATGGCCCCTCATCAGTTCATACGCTCCTAGTAACTTGTACACTCTCACACAGCTATTACCATAATAATAAATAACAGATTGATTTCATCTCTCAAACTCGTCTTTCTGCCCCTCTGGTGGAGCTACTTTTCATAGCAATCTTCTCATTATATGTATTGTATAGACCGACTTAGAATATCTATATAAAATTACGGTATATGGTCTTTTTTTGCTTAGTTTCTTATAATGTAAACAATCTTCGTACGTCTTTTTACAAGTAGATAAGATAAGATAAAGATAATTTATTACCAAACTACACATAATTTGTTCAATGCGAAACAATACAAATAATTTGAATAGTATTTTTATTAAATGTTTTATATAGTTCGATGAGATTCCTAGTTCTTTATTTATTTTTGATTGATAGTTTGTGCATTTTCTATACACACCACAGTATTGTTATTACCCAATTAATAAAACAATACAGAGTGTGACGGTGTGTGCTCGTCGCCCTGTTTTAGGCACACACAGGTGCTACAATTGGGGGTTTCGGTTCTTGCTTTTGGCGCGCTTGTAATATATCTACTTATTTTAATATATGATATCATTGTTCTACAACAGTTACTAACGCATCCTGCAGTAGAATGATATTGTTAATGTGTTCCATTAGTTCAGTAGATTTTTACTATGTTCAATTATTATGAAATCATTTTTAGATATGTTTAATCTGTTATATAATTACGCTGAATATTTTCAATTTTTATTTTTGTAAGCTGTAACATTTAGTAAAACATGCATGTAATAATTTTGTTAATACGTTACATTACAATGTATATTATGTTCTGTATACTCATGTTTTACAAATAAATGATGTTTATCTTTACCTTTTAGTCATATGTGGCAGTGTTTATTTCGACATTAATTCTTTTTTATTTATGAAAATGCGAAGTTGTTCTTGTTGACTTAACCTTTGATCCTAAAAACGTGGAAAAACACGTAATTTTTAAAAATATTGTGTCTATACCACGGAAATGTGGTTTGGTACAGATGCCCATTTAAAAAATATTTCATGAATACAAACAAAATAACTACTATATCATATTCACTAGACCATACATTTGCTAAAGAAAGTACTTAATCTCTTGGCAATACTAAATCACAGCCTTACTAAACCCTGCATTAAATCATCGTACAGTTTCTGAGTGAGGGGCACATACTCCCCAGTCTTTTGATCCAAGAAATACATAGGATCATTAATGATACCCAGGTCGAATCCTTGTTCCATGAGTTCTTTCTTTTTGAGCTTGAATGTAGCAGTCAGTGGCGATTCTGGTAGGATCCTGACAAACAATGGTCGAGCATACACTGGTAGAGATGAACGAATACCCTTGGCTAGCGAAGCAAAATCAAGAGTTTTCTCTGGATCTGCTATCGCTGCCATGCCGGCTTTACCTTCGACGTTAGGGATCTGTTACAAGATAGGAATAATATAATACTTTCTTAAAGAAAGACCACACAGCGTTGGCCTGGATGCATGTGCCGTGTATTTCTGGCTACTAATAGCACCAACCTATCTCAGTCAGTGGGTGTCGTAAAAGGCGACAATAGGATCACGGAGGATGGGCAGCAGTGTCCCTAGAGTACATTAACAACTCAACTGCGGTCGCTAACCCGACTGCCAAGCGTGGCGATTATGGCAAAATCGCCTCTAGCTCGTTGAGCTCACGACATCTAGGTTTGTCGTTGTAGCAATCTTTGGGGAGGCCTGTGTCCAGTAGTGAACTTGTTCGTCTGAAATGGAGTGTGGCACTGGCAAGACACGGCCATGGTGTCTGCCACCTGCTTCTTGCACAAGTTTCGCTTCGCCTCCACCCCACCCCTGTAACGTCTCAGGGCGAGGCCTCACATATCTAGAATATCTACAAAGTTACTCAGGAAAAGGAATGCATGCTGAAGAACAATTTTGTGTCAATGAAGTCTGTTTTAGAACTTATTTAAAAACTAGCTGGGACCCGCGGTTTCACCCGCGTTTAATTTAAAAGAAATTTAGAGTACTTCGACATAGACAGTTGGCATAGAATATATATATTTGATTTCAAGGGTTTTATTTTTTACGCGGAACCCTAATTATTTTTCTAAAATAAAAGTAGCCTAACATCAGCTATCTGCCAGTGAAGGTCCCGTCAAAATTGGTCCAGCCGTTTCGGAGATTACCCGGAACAAACAGACAGACAGACAGACAGACGGACAGACAGACAGACAAAAAATTTAAAAATAGTGTTTTTGTTATATGTAACGTACATACTTTCATATGCATTTAGTAAAAAGTTTTTATTTTGACATTACAAACAGACACTTCAATTTTATTTATTTGTATAGATTATAAATAACCATACTTTTCAAATAGAATGGATTCATTTATTCAGTAGTTTGATACTCCACAAAGTGATATTTTATTGAAACGATGAATCTCAACCGGAGGGGAGCCGAGTGTAAAGAGGGCGCGCTCCCTGGGAACGTTTCGAGTGGATAGTAAGCACGTGACCACGGTAGCGGCACAGTCTTATCGGAGTGATCCTGGTGACCTACAGATGGTAGGATATACATCAAACTTGTCAGACCAAATACCTGACTGCTGCAACAGCGTTAACGGAGCGAGAAGTCACTAATCTTGCTTACCAACCCAGTTACCAGCGCTGACTGACTTACCACTACGGATAGAGTCTGATTTAAAGGCATCAAAAGCGTAAAATGTAAAAATCTACGAAACTCCTTACAAAAGTAAAACGAAATACACAACATTCCCAGAGATATTTTACAAGCGAAGTTGTTATTTGGACTACTCTACCACCATTTAGCACCACTGTTTTGAAAGATTTAGTAGAAAATGTCAACCTATACAAGGATATCTGCAGGACAAAGGATATTTACCTTCACTCCATATACAACAGCATCCTTTAGTCCTATTAAAGTGCTGATGACTCCTTCCACCTCTGCTGTTGACACGTTTTCCCCACGCCACCTGCAAGCAAATAGGAATCTAACAACTCTTCCAAATACGTATTGTCTGTGGATTGTGTGAGTGCTACAGAATCACTCGATGCTTTTCTTTTGTGTCCGAATAGTTGAGAATGGATTATGAGTAACAAGAAAGAAAGAAAGAAAATCTTCGGCACCGAAGGGGATCTGGGATCTCGAGAACGAATCGCTCAGAGTTATAGTTACCTATTTCACCCGCCATAACAACTATAACTAATCGTAGTTGTGTACCGGTTAAAGAGTAGAAACAGTCTGTGAATTTATTTGAGTGTAGATAAAAGATTTAAGATCAAAACTTAAAAAAATGCTAATTGATTTTCAACAATCCAGCACATAAATAACTAATAATCAATCTTGACTAAATCTAAATAATAATAATATATTATTGACGACCCTTAGGTCGGCAATGCATATGTAATGAATAGTTTTCTGAATGGCACGGTTGCTACTTATAGTTAAGTATGTCAGGTTTTAGTCTCAACTATCGCCTGCCGCAGGTATTTACTGGTGATGGTTGTTTCGGTGAGTACCTACACAGGATAGGACATGAGGTTATAGCACGGTGCCACCACAGAAACCAGGATAACGCACAGCACACGCTCGAGGAATGCCCTACGTGGGCTGCCGGATAGTGAATCCTGATCGATCGGATAGGGAAGATTCTTTCTGCTGGCAGTAGTGTGGTCTACGTTGGCAGAGCGTGAAAATTGAAGTGCAGTGGTCTCCGTGAGAGCGTCTTGCTACAGGAGACCATAAAGCGGGATCGGGTGAGGGCTGATCCCGCACGAAAAAGGACACGGCGCCGGGGTAACCATCGCCCCGGCGCCTATGTTAACGAGCCTGAGCCCGCTGTCTTCGTTGACGGGAGGGTCTCGAGATAGGGAAATTTACGTGTTCACATCTCGCTCACCCGGGAATACGGCAGCGCGCATCGCCCCGAGGCTGCGGGGTGAAGGAAGTACACGATGTGTTTCCATTGGGTGAAATAAAAATGTAGGTCATTGTGAGTCGCATGTAAATAAAACACTTCCGTATTCCCAGCTCCTATGGTTTAGCGTGAAAAGTACATTGGATCCATAGCCCACCTTGTTCTGCAACGGCCCACAATTATGGGTACTAGGGTGATAGGAAAACAAGGAGCTTACCTTAAACAAAATAAAACAAAATAAATAAAAATAAATAAATTACCTAAACGTGTCTCCAGTACGGTCCCTGAAGTAAAAGTATCCGTAGTGATCCATGACTAGAACATCTCCAGTATTGAAGTAGCAGTCACCCTCGACCCTCACGTTACGCACCATCTTCTTCTCCGAAGCAGTCTTATCGGCGTATCCCGCGAATGTAAGGATTGCTTTCTTTGAATCTATTTTGCCTAGTAAAAGGCCTGAAAATCAAAGTGCAATTCTTCAGTAGAACGTTTAAAAATATAATGAAGATGTACTAAGATAATCGAAGCCTCACCTGGCTCATGTGGTCCACAAGTTACACATCTTCCGTTGCTATCTCTCAAGATTTCACCAGTAATTTCATCGCATCTGAAAATTAGACCAAAATTAAATTGAAAAGTCCTGAAAACAGCTTATCAAGAAAAAGCATCAGCTTTTGTTAGCCTTTTACTAAAAATATTATATGGTGGCCTTGAAATATTTAGATAGTTTTTATCGTCTACTTTACCAGGTATTTCATATTTGGCAGTTTTCTAAATCCAAATGCAATCAATCAATCATTTTCGTCATTATATCAGTCAAAGGACGTTCACTGCTGAACAAAGGCCTCCCCATAGTATTCCACAATTGTGTCATTTTGGGGGGAATTTACCAGTACTCACCATGCTTGAAATACAAAAAATTTGGACTGGTGTGGACAAATCCGTACAGTATATTAAAATTAACAAATTTGACATAAAATACTCACTTGACTAATGTCAGCGGATAAATAGTTGAGAATATTCTGCTCAAGAAGCCAATGGCACCAACCTTCGAATCCAAGTTCACTGTAATAAAATTAAAAAACATTTTAAAGGTAAAACTGATTTTAAGTAATGACAAACAAAAGACAATCCTAAACCCTTTTATTTCACTGCAACCACAAAAAATAAGAGTCTATATACCTAACAACATCTTATCTCAATAGAACAAATATGTGTTTGGCTTATAGATAGTTGCCCCGGCTCTGGGTAACTGTGCATGGAAGATTTATTTCTCTAAACAATACCCAATATACACGAGAAATAATAGTGCAGGGAATCGTTAGGATGAAAGATCGAACTTCAAGCGCAGCCATGATGATATAAATGTTTCGTTTCATATCATCATCATCATATCAGCCACAGGACGTCCGCTGCTAAGCAAAGGCCTCCCCCTTCGATTTCCACAGCGAGCGGTTACAAGCCACCCTCATCCAACGACTCGCAGCGACCTTCGCCAGGTCGTCCCACGCTGCGTTTTCCGGTGCGCGGTCTCCACACGAGAACCTTTTTTCCCCAACGGCCATCAGTCCTATGAGCAGTGTGCCCTGCCCATCGCCACTTTAGTTTGCTAATCCTTTCAGCTATGTCGGCAACTTTAGTTCTTCTGCGGATCTCCTCATTTCTGATTTTCCGATCTCGTAGAGAAATACCAAGCATAGCTTTCTCCATAGCTCGCTGAGTGACCTTGAGCTTTCTTATGAGGCCCACAGTGAGTGACCACGTCTCTGATCCATACGTTATCACTGGTAACATACACCATTTTTTGTAACCCCTTAAATGAACCTGCAACATTCAAATGCATAACAGATAATATTGATAATAAAACAAACCTAGATTGCTATTTCCCTCGGTGGCCCCGTAGAACTCCATGACCCTCTTAATACCAAACCTCTGAACGAACTCCGGCCAGATCTGCGACCTGAGTCCATTGCCGAAGATCACGTTGACCTTATGAGCGCGGTCATTAGGACCTGGGGGCACAGCGAGCAAGTAGCGGCAGATCTCGCCTATATATTGGGCTGCCTGTAATAAGAGTAATTGCTATTATTAGGTATATATATTCATATCAGTAGAATAAACTTCACAAATTTAAACGTCTAAATGTTAAGTCTACTTCCCCATTGCCTCAGTCAATTGCCGAAGTCTACTTGTTGACTTTAAAGACCGGATTCGTATAAGATATAGGTATCCGATAAATGGGTAGCAATTCATGCGTATATATAACATTTGCCGTGTGGTGCCGGCTAAGAATACCACCACCCGATCTCATCCCGTGGGTTTCGTAAAAGGCGATTATGGGGTTAGCCGGACAGCAGCAGACGGCAGCAGCGTCCTTCGAGTATATTTATAACTCAACTGCGATCGCCAACCCATCCACCAAGCGTAGCGATTATGGCAAATCCCCCAATGAGCACACAAAACAAATCCATACTGGTTGTTGTGGTCATCTTTTGAGGAGTCTTATGTCTAGCAGTGGACGTTTTAATAGCTGAAATGATGATGATGATGAGATAACAGTCAAAATAAATAATGTCAAAGTAAAATTACAAAATTGCTGAATTATTTAAACACACACAAATTCAAACACATGGTCCACAAGTTTTAAGATCTAACTGTTCGTCGTTTACTTTGATATTGTACTGTTCAAGATAGGTTTCGGACACTAATACTGCAGTATTTTGAGAACAAGTATGTTTTTCAAAGCCGTTTCTGAAATAATGATTACCAATAATGCCGAGACATATTCTTTTGCAAATAAACCAAACGAACCGCTTCTTTGGTCACGGTGAATCTGAAAAGTTATCCGATACACGAAAACCTAAAGATAAAGAAGCAGCATCTAATTAAAAGACTCACAGTGCATCCATGCTTTACTGCATCGCTCCAGTAATTCGATGCCGAGAACTTCTTCCTCAGCACAACGGTACACCCGGAGACAAGAGTAAGGCCAGCTCCTAGGACGCCACCCGCAGTGTGATGCAAAGGCAGTGGATCGTATATTATATCGGAAGAGCTAAGCTGTGCTGCTCTCTGCACCCCTAGTGGAATCAGCAGGTATCTGATGTGAAAGAACTTTGTTATACAATTTAACACATTTCGTACAATGAACAGATTCTATCTCGGATGATAACCCAACCTTTTAATCCTTCAAACTATTTTATTCTTTATATCTTTTTCCTTTGCACTATATTCCATAATGGGTATTCATCCTAATATTATTTATTTGATTCAATAGTTTTGTAATTTAGTCTACAGCTTGTGGCAATTTATTTAATGCCTTTGATCAAGTTTTATATTATTTTATTATGTGGATACCACATTAAATTAAGAATTGGATTAAAAATATAGCACCACACCTTCTACTCCCATTGATTCCGTAAAAGGCGACTAAGGGACTCCAATCCAAACAAATGGGCAGCAGCGTTCCTTCTGCGGTACAGTTAGCCATACTGTGCTTACCAACCCGTCTGCCAAGCGTGCTGAGTACTGGCAAATTCCTGCCAAAATTATGGCACAATTTTCGAAATCTATAGGGGAGGCCTTTGTTCAGAAGTGGACATCCTTTGGCTGATATGATGATCAAGTTTTGCACTTGGGATTGCTTTATAAAATATATGCTATAACACCAACAACCTATACTAGACATTAGACTCTTTGTGAAACGCTTGTTCCCCACACGTTTGATAATAAATAATTTCAAAGGAATGTCCGAATTTTGCAGGTGTCTAACAAGGTTCTATTTTCAGTCCAATTTATCCACTTTTCACATTCACTGTCATCAATTAGTTGCAGAAGAGGTACCTACCTAATATTAGTAATAATGGCAGCCTTCGGGAATCCAGTAGTCCCGCTCGTGTAGATATACAACAGCGTATCTCTTGGCTTTGCCTGACCGCAGTCCACGACAGGTTCTGGTGACATCTCTCTCAGCTCCGCAGCTAAAGGTGCCGTATCCTGAAGAACTTGCGCAGTTTCCCTGCCCGGAGAGTTGTATTGGAAGAGAGGGATATCTGGGATATCGTGTTGGATTTCTTTTATAGCTGGAATTGTAATTAGAAGCTAATACATGACATTACGGATGGTGGAAATATTCCTCTAATAGTACCATAGTAATAGCCCATGTTTAGCCGGCTAAAATAAGCAACACTTCATCTCATCCCGTGGGTGTTGTAACAGACAACTATGGGATTAGCCGGAAGACAGACAGGAGTGTTCTTTGTTGCGGTCTTTGGGGAGGCCTGTGTCCAGGACGTCTCTCGGCTGAAATGATGAGTAGCCGATGAATTCAGCCTTAAGTACGCGAGAAACTTCACACTGTGTTGTCACAATTGCTTGTGTCGTGACCGTTTTTATCTATTCTTGGAATAATATTACGAATATACAGTAAGTGATTTAACCATTTGCAAACGCACAACTGTGGTATAGAACCCATTAAAAATAAGTGATTTCACCCTCTCTCCAATAAAGAGAAGTTGACGTGCCACTGTCGAACACAGGTCTTCCCAATAGATTTCCACAACAATAGTGTCAAAATTTTGGGGTCAATTTGTCAGTGCTTACCAGGCATGACAGAGGTTGTTGAGCGCTGTATGGCCTTTCCACAGAAGGGATGGTGCTGTACATCCCTCGGGTTTAGAGTACCTTAGTCGCCTTTTACGATATCCATCTACTGTTTCTAAATTAAAAAAGGAAAAGCGATATCTAAGATCTCTCACCGTCAGTCATTTCTTCCCCAAACACGACAGCTTTACATCCCGCTATCCTGAGACAATGTATTAGTTGGACCCCTTTCAAATTCGTATTTATTAGAGCTGTGGTCACCCTTATCTTGGCCAAGCCGAGCCACAGAAAAACGTATTCTGGCTGTGTCTCCATAATTAGAGCGATCACTTCCCCCGGTTTGAAACCCTGGCGTTTGAAGTACCATGATATGCGGTTACTGAATTCATCACCCTGAAAATAAAAACGTATTGTAGTTTCGAAATCCGTGTTAACTACATTCACTTTTAGGCCACCACTCGCAAGCTTTAGATTTAGTAGATCTCAAACTAAAGGAAATCTTTTAATTGAATCGAAATAGCTTACAGATATATATATATATTTTTTTTTTTTTTAAACGTTGCCCCAGTCTATTATTGCTCCTGTGTCGTGAGTGCGTTTACATACATGAATTCCACCTACAATACGCCCAGACCCGGAACAACTACCTGCAGATCAGATATATATATATCGCGTTTATTTCATTCATTCTATAATTTTACCTACGTGCGGCAACCACACGCTGCAAGTGTTCGAAACGTCGAGCGAATTAGGAGTAGTATTTTATTTTATACTATCTGGGACCCGCGGTTTCACCCGCGTTTAATTTAAAATAAATTTAGAGTACTTCGACGTAGACACTTGATATAGAATATATATATTGGATTTCAAGGTTTTTTTTTGCGCGGAACCGTAATTATTTTTCTAAAATAAAAGTAGCCTAAGTTATTCCTTATAAACTTATAACATCAGCTATCTGCCAGTGAAAGTCGAAGCCCGTCAAAATCGGTCCAGCCGTTTCGAAGATTACCCGGAACAAACAGACAGACAGACAGACAGACAGAGAAAAAAATTAAAAATAGTTTGTTTGTTATAGGCACCGTATATACTTTCAAATGCATTTAGTAAAAAGCTGTTATTTTGACATTACAAACAGACACTTCAATTTTAATCATTTTAATTATAGACATTTACCGTGCATACATTTATGTATGTTCCACTATACATATGTAGGTATGTTTGATTATGTATTGCACGTATGAAGTTTCGGGTACTTATTTATTATGTAAGTAAGTATATAGGGTACAACATAAAATATTGTTTTATTTTTATTCATATACTAGCTGGGACCCGCGGCCTTTTCTAGAAAGATCCAAAGCCGTGTCCTCCAAATATATAAATTACAACTTTACTGCAATCGCCAACCCACCTGGCTAAGGGTGGCGATTATAGCAAAACTACCAACTAGCACACAGCACAAACCCAAATCGATCTGTGTCGCGATCTTTGGGGGAGGCTTTTGTCCAGCAGACTAAAATGAGGCTACGAACTGAGTTCCAGGGGTAAGCATTTTATATGTAGCTGTTGATTCCCGTTCCTGATAGATAAAATACCAGGCTATCATAATAGTGAAGCGTACCTCACGGAAAGTCAGCGCCCTGTTCTCCATTACAAAGGCCCTTTTGTTCGGGTTCATCCGAGCCACTTCGGCCCACCTCGCGACCACCGTCTTGCCCTGACGCTCCCAGAGCCATATCCTGAATATTGTGTACAGCAGCACTCTTAGACCTCTGAAATTAAATATTAAAAGTTTAAAATATTGGCAAACTCTAAACATCTAGCTTCTCTTGTATACCGAATAATGGCTTATGGTACAGTGAACGTACGTGGGTTGTACTGATGTGATGACAGAATTGAGCCCACTACTATAGCCAGTATCTACAGATAAATAACAAATAATTTCAATTTATTATGAAACTTGTACTGTCTCGATAGTCATTAAAATAAGAACTAGAACAGAGAACCGGTTTCGGCCATTCACTTCACTAAAAATTAAATATAAGTAGTTATAATCCCCTTATATACAAAGTAAAATGATTATAGTACCGTAAAGTGTATAGTATGAAATCATCTCACAAATGCATTGGCTACTGTAGTCCTATGACCCTCTCTGCCTATAATACCATAAATACCAAACTTCTTGCACGAAGGTTGTAACAGGCTGCCGGCGGCAAAAGTTGTCATAGGCTTGACGAGTAAATAATTTATTGCTAGTACCTCACCGTATCAAAGCAAATAACCAAACTTTCTTCCCAATAAGATTTTTTATTTGAGCGTAAATCTAGAATTTTCATCTACTTGGAGAATTGCTCGGTCCACAATAGAACGCACATAAGGAAGGAGTACATCCATAAATTCCTTCATGCAGTCTACTAGGGAATCATAAAGTAGTTACACAACATTTCGATGACGATCGCACTCGCATGTTGAGTGGGCCAATCATTCAATCATTGGAAGTAACCACAGTAAACCGACACCTCTTACGCATACGTACATCTTGCTGCGCTCCTGGTAAGTAATAGTGGGCATCCGGCTTACCTTAAATTGATGGAAATTTACTAGGTACTATATTCATTGTCAAACTACAGTAGATTTTATGGAACATGTCGGAAGTTATCAACTTATACGTTTGTTACAAGTTTACAACATTTATAGTTTGATCAGTTTGATGATGCGAGTCAAAACTCTTAATTTTGTGCAACCCAAACCTTCATCTTGATCGTCATACATCAGGCATTAAACGAAGTCCGTCGATAATGTGATAAACGTTAGCTAGATTTATTACTAGTCATAATTATATGGCAAGGCCAGCCACTTTTGACCGTTCCGTTAGATCTTTCAGGCGCGATAAATTGATAATAGGTAGCTAACCGGTAAATAATCAACGTATATTAGAAATTGTGACTTGTTACCGTGTGATAAGTAAGTAGTGAAAAAGAGCCGGATAAGATTCCGCTTAAAGTGTAAGGGATAAGGCATGAATTCAACCGTGATCCCCTAGTTAAACAGTTTGTTTGTACCAGGATATAAGGAGAGGCCAAGGTCCAACGGGCACTAGCTAGTTGCAAACACCTTGTGGCCGCACAATGGAGAGCTATCAACCGCGTCCGGTGTTTCAGATTACTCGGTACGGCTTATGTGTGCCTAGTAGTTTATGAATGATATGGAAAAAATTATAGTTTTTCTTTGTCCCCGTTACTGTCACATCGCAATTAAAGTAGCCAACATCTCTTCTGCCAGCCTGATCCTGTTCTTTTACGTAGCTCACAGTAGAGTGAACTGGCAGAAATCGTCACGAAAGGAAATAGCGCTATGCCTCCTCCACGCTACCTTTCCCTCTCTTTCTCTTTCTGTCTATCTCTTTCTATAATATACGGTAGGCTACCTTTCCCTCTCTTTCTCTTTCTCTGTCTCTTTCTATTGAATGCAGTAGGCGACCTTTTCCTCTCTTTCTCTCTATCTCTTTCTATGATTGATATACGGTAGCCGACCTTTCCCTCTCTTTCTATTATATGCGGTAAGCGACCTTTCCTTCTCTTTCTCGTTCTCTCTGTTTCTTTCTTTTATATAAGGTAGACGACCTTCACTCTCTTTCTCTTTCTCACTGTCTCTTTCTATTATATAAGGTAGGCGACCTGTCCCGCTTTTTCTCTTTCTTGTTGTCTCTTTTTATTATATACGATTGTATATGTGTGTGCGATACAACAATTGTAATGCTACCCAGGGCTAGTCCTGCGTGGCACCACACCACACTGCGTTCGTCACCGCGAGAAGTTTGTTCGTCATCAGCAATCAACCAAAGGTCGTCCACTGCTGAATGAAGGCCTCCCACTTCCACAATCGCCTCATCATTTAGGGGGAATTAGCCAATACGCACAATGATTTGCTAAAAAAAAATGCTGTCCCACTGCTGGGCTCGGGCCTTTTCTCACGATGAGACAGGTTATGTTAGTGTAGATGGCAGTAGTGGCTATGTTGGCAGAGCACGAAAACTGGAATGTAGTGGTCTCCTTTTGTGAGAGCATCATGCTTCAGAAGGAAACCGCAGAGCGGGATCGGGAGAGGCCCGATCCTGCGCGAAGAAGACTGAGACAGCGCCGGGGTGATAACCGCCTAGGCACCTAACTCCTAACCTGTGCCGTCGCTATAAGGCCCCCTTCCGGAGTTCGCGGGTTTGGGAAATTTGCGTGCCCACACCGAGAAGGGTGGCGCGCATGTCGTACGCGCCGCCGCGTGCGGAGCATAGCACAGTGCACAGAGATCCTTTACAATCCACCCCGGTCATCCCCCTCATGACCGCTTCACAGTCACCCTTTCCGAGATGTGCCTATAGACGTGGCACCAGTGGGCGGCTCTAGTGTGATCGTACGAGAACCTAGACCCCCCTTCGTTGCTAAGGTGACCGCTCCAGTGGTTTGAGCCGGTAGGAGCAAAAAAATACCAGAGGGATATGCAGCAGCGTCCCTTCTCTGGAGCAGAACTCCAATCCCGGACAGAAGGAGATGAAATGATGCTACATTTTTAATCCGGAACCACACGGATGTTTTATCCGGACACTATACGGTTTTCACAACTACAGTCTTACTATTATAAAAAAATATGAAAAAGTTTGTATATTTGAATATTTGATGCTCCCATCGCGCTCAACGGCTGAATTAAATTTGGCGTAGAGGTAGATTATGTCGGGGAACAGGTCAGGACATAGAATATTTTTATTTAAATTACAAGAAAGAACACGGTTAATGAATTTTTTATTTACGCCCAGAGAATCGGTCAGAAAACGACTAGAGTTTTTTTTTAAATATTGAACCTTCTCGTTCCAATAACACGACAATACAATTATAGGTAAATAAACAATACACGAAGGCGATGTAGCATCCGAACATAAAATATTATAAATGGACGTGTTTATATTTTACGTTCTAGTGGAAATTCTGCAACAAAACCCCAGGCATTGTTAGGAATGCAAAATAATGGTGGACTTCGCACAGTTTACAAGTACTAGGGTACAATGAATGGACAAAGCATCGAAGACACGCGACACCGGACTGACCCTTGTACCGTTGATAACGTGTAATAAAAGCGTGCGTGAACGGAACTGGGGGAGGTATCTATAAAATTTATACTATCGTGCGCCTTCGCTAGCGAAGCGTCTGTTATGGAGTCTCCTTACATGCAAGGGGGGTGATCAACTGGTTTAGTTAAATCATTCATAAATACATTTTAATTAATTATCTCTTCAACTCCAAAATCTAAAAACTCAACATTTTGACCCTATATGAATAAAAGACGCTTTGCAAGACCGATTTGACTTCTGATCTCGAGTTCAATCTCTGAATTCTTTTACGTGTTTTTAAACTTTGCTCCACATTAGGATTTCTCCAGTGTCGTGGTTGCGTTTACAGACACAAATTTCACACACAATATACCCAGACCCGGAACAACTACCTGCAGATCATACAATTATTCGTTCTTTGCGGGAATCGAACCCACGACCTGGGATGCATCGGTCGGCTGTATCAGCCACTGCCCCAACCGTGCCAATAATTAAAAACTTTGGCGGTGCTGAAGTCTCTGCAGCGGTGCCACATTGACTATCGGTACATCGAAGTGTTGAAGTACTTATACAGAAACGCCACCATGTTGGTCCGAGTACATGAACAGAGCACGGGGGCAATACCATTGCGGAGAGGTGTAAGACAGGGGGGCGTCATTTCCACGAAACTGTTCACTGCTATAATGGAGGATGCCTTCAAGCTGCTGGAGCGGAAAGGATGCGGCATTCAAATCAATGGCGAGTATATTAGTCACCTTCAATTGACTGGCTGATACCAGATGACCTTTGAGTGATGCAGAGACAACAAGGTAGATGCAGGTTAACTGTAGGTAATGTTCTTACACGTCAGTGACGTAACGTAAGTTAACGTTTTAAAACCGATTTTCATTGAAATACCTGTATTTATTGATAACCACAGGACAGTTTTGTAAAAGACTTTAAAAAACGAAAATGACCAAAAAAAGACCTAGCCCTGAGCTTTTTTTAATTTTCTTTTCAAACGTTGTCATGTAAAGAAATACTCTGCGTTATTTCAATATGACGTGTAACAGTGTCTGTTAGAACCTATTTACTAAACAATTTTTGAAATGAATCTTCTTTTGGGATGGTGTGAATTGGATTTAAACGAAAATGTGTAACGAAAGAGAGACAACTATAAATGTATTTATAGGGTTTAGGCTGTGAGAGAATGAGATAAAACACGTTTCTATATAGTTTCCCTATTCCCTTTTGTCGATCAACCGCTTTCTTTCTCTTTGTTTGCCACCTCCATAGAGTATTCATCTTATTCTCTTACAAATTAACCAAAAGACAAAGTTTCACTTCTAACGCGTGTCAACTTATACTCGACAATTTCTTTTTATATTCTATTCCACAGTGTTGTTCAAAAAGGGTACGCGTACAAATTAATTACATCACAATTGCAACAAAATTAGCCTCAGCTATAAATTAATTGCTCTCACTTCGATACCTAAATAAATATGAATTCGATAAGTGGGCTGATGTGATTCAATCCTTGTTTGTAAGACATCTTGTTTTCCTAGAGGTAGCATTTAACGGTAGCCACTCTATGTAAAACTGAAATTTCGTTATGTTTTATAGTTTAAGTTATCCTACATGCAGCAAAATAGGACATCGAAAACAGAATTAACAATATAGCATCAATGAATAAATAAGATTTAAATGAATTTATTGTACTCACAGAAAATCCCTGTAATGGGTCTTCTTCCATATATAAACCCACTGATATCTATCTCCCGTCATAAAGTATGTGGCCAGGAGAGCAACAGCACCCATCATCGTAGGAGATCCACGCGTCAGCCATCCTAATGCCGCACACGATACCGCGATTGATGTCAGAATAACCCCCTTCTTTTTCTCCGCCTCTTCGAAACGTACTCCTGTCTTTTCTGCCATCCTAGTAATTTCACTTGGGGTGTCGCATAGTTGTATTGCTGGAATTTAAAATATTGATGGTAAATATTTAGGAGTGTCATTGATAAAAAAGAATTGACCTACATACACAATTAAAACATAGATTATATTCTGGTTTTTTGAAGGTTTGTTATAAGATTTTTTCTAGTCTCCCTTTATGGAAGCGAGTTCCATTACTGGTGCAGTTACCTTATGTACTCATTTTATTGTATGAATAATAAACACACCTATCAGAGTTCACTGTTTCACTCACAATTTTATTTGTAAATAAAAAATAAACTCGTATATTAAACAAATCAGCTTTACTTGTAAGTTAACAAATCTTGGAAGTCTAACGTTTAAATCTACTTCTAAATGTCGTATTAATTGGAAATTTGCAAGTATGTCTAATCCAGATTACAATACAATAATTTGGTACCATCGAACTGAGCTGATGCAGGAGCCAGGAGGTGGGTAGTTGGAGCTCTTCAATGGCTACTAGTAAATCCCTGGAGTTTGGGCTCATGTGGGTTCTTTTAACGAGTACCATATATTAGGTACGCTTGGTGTCGAGGGTCTTATGATAGGAGTCAGGAGGAAAATAGTGGCATTCCTCAATTGCTACGAATAAACCCTTCGAGTTTGGGGTCTTTTAATTGACTTTGACGAGTCTCACACATTACAATCATGCATTATTTTAGCTTGACCTTCATATAAATGTAATTAAATCTTGTAATTCAGTTTTTGTTAACTTCTAGATGAATCCTTGCTCACTCACTTCTTATTCTCATAATTTACCTTTGATATCGAGCAATCTATTACTGGTGGGTCTCTTATTGCAAGGCCGGCTAGGTAGTATTTAAACTTTAGATATTACTGCGTTCCATGGGTTTAGCATAAATATTTTGACGTATATTAATGTAAACGTACCTAATGCTAACGTGATTGGATTTTGAATTGAAAATACTTATACCGCACATAATTGTTATGTTATGTTAATAGGTATATATAGATATGTATAAATTGAACACTTTATACATACCTATCTATATATAATACAAATTGTGTTCGTCACATAAATTTAAAACGAAAATGCTAAAGGATAGTTGTATTTTCGATTCCAAATTCACTCTCATTAACGTTACGTTTACCTTCTATTCTATTGTGTGGCTCTGACCGTGGTTTATACATCCGGCTCAGAATGCCACCACCCCATCTCCTCCCATGGGTGTCGTAAAAGTCGTCTAAGGGATTAGCCGGAGGATGGGCAGCAGCGTCCTTCGAGTACATTAACAACTCAACTGCGATCGCCAACCCGCCTGCCAAGCGTGGCGATTATGGCAAAACCCCCCAATGAGCCCACAACACATCCATATCGGTGGTTGTGGTGATCTTTGGGGGAGGCCTGTGTCCAGCAGTGGACTTCATTCGGCCGAAATGATGATGATGATGACATCAAAGCATTCGTGCTGGCCTACTGATTAGAAGGGCACTGCAGCTAGTTAAGTTACTGGTTAGAAAAGAGAGAATAACTTACGGCCGAATACTCGAACGCCATTTAACGTTAAGTCCCCGCTTAAATTATTGAGCCGCCCGGTTTTGTACCAAAAACAGGTTTCTCGAATAGTGTAAGCTTAATGTTAAATGGCGTTTGAGTATTCGGCTGTTTGTGTCTCAAAATGAAGAATGCAGTGTGGTGCCACGCACGACTACTCCTGGGCCTGCAGTCTCGACATAGATAGCCATCACTTTACGACGAAAATCGGTCGCTAAGTCCTAACGTTCCTGTTATAACAATAATTGGGTAGTACGGTCAAAGCTATCGATTGTTATCGGTAACTTAACGAACTTTATCGCTAACTTTTATTTATTTACCATCAATTGCGGTCTCGTTAGTATACCGAGCCCAACGTTGGGAGCCGATTGCGTACGGAGAAGGAGAGGGCGCATCGGAATGTCGGAAGATAACTAACGATTTTGCTCGGTAGACACTTGCATTCTACGTAAACACGTTACGGCAACCGAATTTATTCTTATTGTTTTATCAAAAATATGTTTATTTAATAAATCATTCCCACATATTGCAGAAAAGCGAGAGGAAAGGTGTTACACATCAAAAAAAGGATTTCATGTAACCAAATAACTGATTTATGCTTGTCGTCTGTCGGGATAGGTCAAATATTTCTCCATAAGGGCAATCCCGACTTTGTTCTGCTTTTCTTTGCATTCTTGTTCAACGTGTCTTCATAGAGATGGTAGGCTTCATCAAAATTTATTGATAAGTGAAATTGTTTCTTAGAAAAAAAGTAAGAAAATTTATTTTTACACAACCAACTTACTACTTGCTGCTTAAATAAACATCATTTATTTTTTACAAGCAACTTTGTTCCAAATTTCATTCCTATAGAGACAGATGACCACTATTGTAGTCTTTTGAACCCAGTTGATATTACAATATTGATGAAATCTAAACATGTTAACGAAACAATGAAAGTCTCAAAAGCTAAGATATTACAAATAGTGAGCATTTTTTTAAATCGTGCTTCACACCTTGTTATTTCATGTGTCGTGGTACAGTTTACAGACATTTGATTTTATTTGCTGAAGTAATTTCGCTTGTTTTTAATATCAACAGGAAAATTGATGACGTTGTACACGTTAATGATAGCTTATCCTCTCTATCTAACGCCCGAAATTATTAATATAATCAATCTAATCCGAAATATTCAGATTTAGGATTTTTTAATTTATCCGTTGTTGTGTTACGATCATATTTAACACAAAAAACAGACTCGTAACAGACCCGTAATCCGAAATCCAAAGATTTTGGAATAGATCGATTATTAATTTGGGCCGTAAATCGTTTGCTGCAAATAAAATAAGCCTTTATTACTGTGCTATCATAATTTACAATACTATATGAGTATCACATTTATTATCGACGATCGTTTTTCAACGACAGCTTGTCTTTCGACAAAGGCCTCTTCCAAAGTCTTCCACCTATCTCTGTCTCTTGCAATTTTGATCCATTCTGGTCCGGCAACTTTTTTGATGTCATCTTCCCAACGTTTCATTTGTCGACATTTACTTCTTTTGCCTGCCCTGTGATAACACTCTGATATTATTCTAGTACATTTCTCATTTTCCTCTCTCAGCATATGTCCTGCCCATTTCCATTTCAGTGTTTTGCATACTTTGTTCACGTCATTAAATTTAGTTACATTTTTATTTTATTTAATCTTACTTTATCTTTTCTTCTTACTCCGATTACACTTCTCTCTATTCCATTTTGACATATGTTTATTTTGTTAGTTAGTTTCTGTGTTAATTGTTTGTTTGTTGTCTGTTTGACAGCCACATGTTAAACATGGCAAAATGTACACGTTGTAAACTTTCCTTTTATCTTTAATTGGCATGTCTTTGTTTTTCATAACTTCGCTAAGAGGCCAAAATCTTTTCCACGTGTTGGGGATTCTTCTATCAATTTCTTTATGCATAGTATCCCGTGTGGCTATTAGCTGTCCTAGATACATATATACTCCTCCACGTATTCTATTTTTTTCTTGTTTATAATGATACTGTATGACTTTCCCCCTGAGTTCAGTGAATGCTGTGATAAAATGTGTACAGATGTTAGACTGAGGTCAATTATTGACGAGCTATATCAGACAACAATTAAGACACTACAGCTCGCAGCGAAAAGTATAAGTCATAAGTCCGGAGTAGGGGGGAATGGCAGGCATATTGTGGGCTGGAATAAATATATTAGGCACGCACACAGAGAGACCCGGCAAAAGTTTCAACAGTGGAAATTATATGTGATGCCAAGATCAGGCATTATTTATACTGACATGAAAGAACAGATTAGTAGGTTAAAATATTGTCAAAATCGCAAACAGCAGATACGAATGAATCTTATAGCACAAAATGATAAACAGAAAAACTTTGATAAGTTCTGGAAACAGAAAAATAAACTGAATCCAAAACCGGGCGGCTCTTGTGAGCTTGGATAGGGTGACGGGTGCAGGATGCAGTTAAATTTTAGACCTTAGAGTGCGACTCAGGTTGAGCCAGGTGGAAATAAATGTGGGAGGCCTTTTTTCAGCAGCGAACGTTCTTTGGCTGTTATGATGATGATACAATAAAAGAATACCTCGCGTCGGAATTAAAATAGTTCGTAAAGGCAACAAACTCGACATAGTAAATGTAATGTATTTCTAGATATAATCATTAATTCTAGTTAACAGTAGGGTGCTCATACAAAGGCTCTCAAGTCGGCTAGGATCTCTTGAATTTGCAGTCAGAAAACCTTTTTTTTTATTGATGTCCAGTGGAAATTATACATAACTTTCCTTTGCCCCGGGGAAGAGCAAAGGGGTAGGCCGGACTCCTACCGGCTAAAAGCACTAGGGTGGTCCCCAGGGGGATTGTAAAGGATCTCCTAAAGCGTTCCACGGCAACGCGTGACTACATGCGTGCTACCGTCTTCTCTTGGGTCGGTGTGGGCACGCTTTATAGCAACGGCAGGGGGTTTGAGGCGTTCAGGAATTAGGTGCCAGGGCGGTTGTTACCCCGGCGCCGTCTCCTCCTTCTTAGAGCGGGATCGGCCCTCTCCCGATACCGCTCTGCGGCCTCCTTCAGGAGCATGATGCTCTCACAGAAGGAAACCACGGCATTCCAGTTTTTTCGTACCAACATAGTCGACACTACTGCTGGCAGAGAGATCTTGCCCGATCCGATCGACCAGGATCCGCCGCTCGGCGGCCCACGCAGGGCACGCCTTGAGCGTGTGCTATGCGGTCTCCTGGTCACTATCACAATGGTGGCATTGTGCCGTGGCCTCACGTCCTAGTCTGTGCAGGTACTCACTGAAACAACCGTGCTCGGTGAGCACCTGGTGGAATCATGGGCGGCTTTATTTGGATCTTACGAGGACCTGGAGCCCCGCTTCGGTGCCGAAGATGACCACTCCAGTGGTTTTAGCCGGTAGGAATCCAGCTTGCCCCTTCACTCTTCCCCGAGGCGGTGGGGGGACGAAGTTTGTGATAATTTTCCACTAGGGACCAATAAAAAAAGGTGTTTTATTGTTAGGTACCCAGTGTCAGATATTCGCCGCTAAGCAGTAGTATTTAAACTTTAGACATTAGTGTTCCATTTAGAAGAGCTAGGAATTAGTTATAAGAATTCTGGGCATAAAGTATAACTTAATGTCTCAAGGTAATGAGCGCAGTGTGGTGCCACGCAAGACAAGTTCTGGGTAGCATGACAATTGTTATAGATAGGCGTGACTCTTACCTCCAGAAGAATTCGACTTGCTCGTCTCGGCACCAACTACAGAATAATAGGTAATGCTGGATAAATAATAGGAAATGAATAATATTATACCTAGTTGCTGCGAGTACATTAGAAACGATACAAAAAATCTACAAATTAATATGTATTTTCAGAAATAACAAATCAAGATTGCACCTAAAATTTATGTACATATTTAAATGAATAATATATTTACTATACACAGACAAAAATTTTGAAAACAATCGTATACAATGAACACTTTACTTTTTTCCTGAGCTGGGTATTTTTTATCTTAGGGTTCATCTGCGAGCAAAAACTAGTCTTCAAATTATTCACAGTAATAAGATAATTAAAATTATCTACCTATTCGTCTTTGTCCTAATCTCTATGTATATATATAAAAATGAATGTTGCTAAGCGCATACCTCGGGAATGGCTCGACCAATTCGGCAAATGTTTATATGTTCCGTAAGGCTCACAGAAGTTTTTAATAATTAAAAAAAGACGAACTGCGTCTGTTTTTTATTATTAAAAAAGAACGAAGTCTGTCCGGGCAGCTAGTTTCCCATACAAATTCATGATTATTATTGTATTGATAACATCTATACAAATAAATCAAATTGACGTGTCTGTTTGTAATGTCAAAATGACAGCGTTTTACTAAATGCATATGAAAGTATATACATTGCTTATACCAAAAAACAAGGTTAAATTTTTTTGTCTGTCTGTCATCTCCGAAACTGCTGGACCGATTTTGACGGAACTTTCACTAGTAGATAGCTGATGCTATAAGGAGTACTACTTTTATTTTAGAAAAAGACAAAATGATAACACGATATTGTTACCGAAATCTATGTGGGAGAAATTTTGCCTTTGTTCAGCAGTGGACGTCCTATGATATGATAATATAATTATTATTTTCATCACATCAGCCATGATGCCACATTATAATATATAATACCACCACCCCATTTCCTCCCGTGGGTGTCGTAAAAGTCGACTATGGGATTAGCCGGAGGATGGGCAGCAGCTTCCTTCGATTACATTAACAAATCAACTGCGCTCGCCAACCCGTCTGCCAAGCGTGGCGATGATGGCAAAACCCCTCAATGAGCCCACAACACACCCATATCGGTCGTTGTGGTGATCTTTGGGGGAGGCCTGTGTCCAGCAGTGGACTTCATTCGGCCGAAATAAAATGATTATATTTTATTGAGGCCGATAGTCCTTAATGAAGGATGGTTCCTGTTCTTTGCAATGAAAATAAAAGCGAATATGTATCATTAAATGGGCGCAGCTCAGCGGTAGAAGAATGTTACTAAAAACCTGTCGAATAAATCGACAATTGTGCAATCGTTTACTCCATCGTCAACTTCTTCGTCGTCGCCGAATAACAATCTAATAAAAATTAACAATCGCATACAATTGCGCGCAAGTCTTTGACGGCACGGTTGGTGCAGTGGCTGATACAGTCGGCTGCTGCGCTCCGGGTCGCGGGTTCGATTCCCGCACGGAACAAATATTTGTATGATCTGCAGGTAGTTGTTCCGGGTCTAGGTGTATTTTGTGTGGAAATAATGTCGCACCCATGACATAGGAGAAATCCTAGTGTGGGGCAACGTATTTTTTAAAAGAAACAAAAAAAATCACGTAACTCCCTAAGCTCGTCCATTGTAATATAATGTCTAAAAAAAGTTCCTCAAAATTGCCCACTACCAGGCAGGGTACCAAAGCAGACGGCAAGCATTACTGTAGAATTTAGTTTGGTACTTTGATTCGCAGGGTGACTTTGGTAAAAACTTCCTTTTGTTAATTAAATCGCGAAATGCTTAAAGCGGAACGCAATTTATTAGTTTCTTTTTTGGGATAGCAACACTTTAACTGTCAATGCCATTTCTGTAGATGAATCAAAGTAACCTCATTCTATCGGTACATCGCCAATTCTAAACCGTGCATACCAATGAATAACAATCATCCAACAATCGGATAACATCCGACCAACAATCGAACTTTGCTTGTTATTCTCTCAGCATCATCTCTCGGCCCTAGCGGCTTTTATAGTTTTCGTTGTATAACTACTAAATACTGGAAACATATTCCTCCACCAATTAAAAACGGAGCAACTTTTGCTCAACTTTCAAATTAAACGGAGGCTCTACATGGGGAATAATCTACCGGATTAAGAATACAGCACCACTCCATCTCCTCCGGTGGACTTCTTCAAAGGCGACTAAGGGACACTAAACCAAAGATACAGACAGCAGCGTCCCTTCTGCGAAACGGCAGCCCCTCTGGAAATTATTTATGGCAAAAAAATGTGGGAATCTCTGACCTTTGTTGGACAATGGACGTCCTTTGGCTGATATGATGATGATGATATGGGAATTGTTCAGTCCATGGCCCTTAACGAAGTCCCGTGTGGGTGGAGAGCCTGAACGCTTCATCATATCGGCCATTTATACGTCCACTGCTGAACAAAGGCCTCCCCCATAGATTTTCACAACTGTGTCATCATTTTGGGGGGTATTTGCCAATACTCACCACGCTTGGCAGGCGGGTTGGTGAGCGCAGTATGGCTACCGTTTCACAGAAGGGACGCTGCTGCCCATCCCTCTGGTTAAGATTCCCTTAGTCGCCTTCTACGACCTCCACGGGAGGAGACGGAGTGGTGCTATATTCTGAATCCGGACAGTGTTAAGGGGATACCATAAGTATGAGTGGGCTAGCCTCTAAGCAGAACCACTGCTCTTGGACCTGGACGCGGGGGCCCTCGCGGCACTGTATCAGTGGCGCGGGGGGGGGCACTAAGTCTAGGCGAATGGCCAGCGACTCGGAGAGATAAAGGTGCAATGCCTCGGAGAGATCGAAACGCAATGGTCCGAGCTTCAGTGGAATGGCAGGAACGAATCGTGCAGCCCATTCCAGGGCATGCTGCGATATCGGTAGTAGACCCATTATGAGGAAGCGGCTAGAGAAGTTGTGATGAAGTCATTCTTCATCTTCATTTCACTCAACCTCTTTCATGACTTCATACCTTTTATCTCCATCACTGTCCACTTCATGATTCATTCTTTATTCAAATCAAAATTCGAATTTAGTATTGTGGTGTCGAGTCGTTCATATTTTGATCATTGGACTCTGAACGCTAGTGGTTCGACACACAGTTGTCGCTCTGACAAATATTCTCCTGCAATATTACAATTACTTATTTTTAAACTAGCTTAAATATTGTGATAATAAGCTATATTTGATATATACATCACCATGAAGATGAAGTGTTGAAGTTATCGAATAGAATATTAATATACCATTATAACAATATATATGCTACGTTTCATTGAATCACAATAACTGAACTCCGTTACTTGCTGCCGTGGAGAGAGCCTCCTAATTGAGCTAACCGGGAAGGAAACACGGATCCGCGATAAAGTGGCATTGCATCTTATCTTTCCGGCTGACGTAGATACTCTCGGGAGTGAGGGTGTCCTACAAGTTTTTCACAAAAACATGTTTTATTTTAATGTTTCATATACCTGCATAACATATAATTATTCATTCATTTAATGTTATTGTTCATACTCCACGCCCTCTGGCCCGTACAACACAATACCGACGTAAACACAGTCGGTAGCGTGCATTACACTGCGCGCTACAAAAAAAAACTTATTCAATACAAAAACATAAAAGTCCTTTCTCAGTAATAATGTTTGCTTTATGTTACTTAGGTACAGAATTAACTTATACTTACTAATGTAAACAATAATATCCGATGAAATTATTAGATATATTTGATGGTGGTTTTTCCTTTTT
This sequence comes from Diloba caeruleocephala, assembly GCA_947459985.1. Taxonomy (NCBI): domain Eukaryota; kingdom Metazoa; phylum Arthropoda; class Insecta; order Lepidoptera; family Noctuidae; genus Diloba; species Diloba caeruleocephala. The sequence goes on along the minus strand of OX381627.1, from coordinate 2,203,990 downwards.
TATAAGTTTATCGAATTAATTATTTTTAAATTGCATATTATTGTTATGCCCGTTTATCCAATTCATCCCATTTTCATGAACTCCCGATACATAATTCGGTATTTTGCTATATATGGCTAAGGTACATTTCGTGTAAACAATACTATCCAATGAGAGATGAGAGTGGATTACTTTTCATCTCGTTCAGAAATGAGGAGATCCGTAGAAGAACTAAAGTTGCCGAACTTTAGTTCTTCTATGGATCTCCTCATTTATGACTTGAGCTCGTAGAGAAATTCCAAGCATAGCACTCTCCATAGCTCGCTGAGTGACCTTGAGCTTTCTTATGTACATAGTGAGTGACCACGTCTCTGTTCCATATGTCATTAGTGGTAACACACACTAGTCAAAGACTTTCATGTTAAAGTATTGCGGTATTGTTGACGAAAAGATGTTGCGAGGTTTCCCAAACGCTGCCCGGCCGAGTCGGATTCGACGATTGACCTCTTTCTTGAAGTCGGATCTACCTAACTAGGCTGTTTGTCCCAGGTAGGCATACTCGTCAACAACTTCGAGAACATAGCTTCCAACAGGCATTTGCCATGACTTTCGTCTTGCCCGTGTTCATATTAAGGCCAACCTGTTGGGAAACTCTGTTGAGATCATCGAGCATTGTGCTGAGCTCTTGTAGCGATTCTGCCAAGACTACGATGTAAACTGAGTTGGCAATGGGTGGGGCTCATTACTCGTAGAACTGATGGCCATTGAAGTGAAAAGGTTCTCGAGTGGAGACCGCGCCCTGAAAAATGACCGGGGGAAGGTCGTTGGGAGTCGTTGGATGAGGGCGGCACTGTTTGTTGTGGAAATCTATGGGGCAGGCTTTTGTTCAGCAGTGGACGTCCACATCCGACACACACATTGTCTTGAACCATTTGGGTCGAAATACTTGGGTCATGTGGTCCGAGTGCACATATCCTTGCCAAAGATATTTCAAACAGTTAGTGGAGACTTCATGTGACCAGCCTGGCCTTTTCTTTGGCCAAAGAATAAGCATAGACATCCAACGTCGCAATGCTGACTTCTAGGAACATTACCAGCTGACAGCGATGAGGAGTATTGTGTTTGAGGCCTCCAATTATACGGTTTTTTGTCATTGTTAGCTATTTAAGGCACAAATATTGTGTATATTTTTAGTTATATTTATATATGTATACAAGTTTCATCTAGTTTTAAGTGTTTTATAAAATGATTAAATAATTATAATAAAACACTTTTAAACGGATTCTATCGCGTATATTTTAGATTTTTGTTTTTCCTGACGTTTCGAACACTTTGCAGGGTTCGTGGTCGCAGGATGACAGTCATCCTGCGACCACGAACCACAATATACGCGATATAATCAGTTTAAAAGTGTTTTATTATAATGTGCAATACTCGCGAAAACCTAAGACATTATTAGGATTCAATAATTTTGCCTCAACAAAATTACTGAAAAATAACTTCAAAAATAAAAAAATTGTCGGTGCCTTTCATTCAGAACGATTTATGAAAATAATAGCACCTATTACTTTAATTGTTTCACATTGTTATTTTACTCTTTTTAAATTGGTTTTCTTTTTTAAGATTTATTTTATTTTTGATATATAATGATGGTGATGATTTTATTTTTTATTTTGAGCATAGACAAGAATTCCTGCAATCGCGGGTGATTTGCTGTCATCTATTAAAGAGTTCCCTTTATATCTCAGAAGATCTTATATATTATATGCTATATATATGACGGATTTTTCCCCGAACAAACATAAAAAAAATATAGACGAATTGAGAACCTTCTCCTTCTTTAAATCTATCGCTTTAAGCGTTTAAAGTTTTTAAGTATTATTGAAGGTGTCGATGAAATGAGAAAGCTGATGAATTAGCAAGGGCTGGCTCACAAACGCAGATAGTCGGGCCTGAACCCTTCATAGTATTCCACGGAAATAAACAAATAAGTATAGCATACCAGAGCACTAGACCAGGTGTTTCGTTTAAACGAACTCTAAACACTTATGTACTTAAGTTTCTACTTTTTATTTGTACAGACAAAATATTCTTGCAGTACCAATTTGACAAATACAAACGCAAATAAACATTAATACATATCAGTTTCCGTTGCAGAGACTATCAGAATAGATTGAGAAATTCCTAGAGTATCGTAAAACAAACAACTACAATTTGATAACAAGTCATAACAGATATAAGCTAGTTAAAAATAGTTATTGAAATACAACTCACCTTCTCGTAAGTTCAATAACTACGATATCGGGTATAACACTTATGAACACAAAATGACGAGGAATGAGACGCGTGAGTTGCGCGATGTTTGATGTGAGACTGGCCCGCGGCCGTGAACTAAAAGCGAAACGTAATTGTATTGGTATCGTTATGCGCTGTCAGTAACGTTGTAACGTTATAGAACCGCGCTCCTTAACTGCTATTTAGTTAATATCGTTGCGTTAATTTTCGCAGTGCTATCCCAGCCTTTGATTTGTTATTTTAAACAAAAAATGTACAGTACAAAATTTACCTGTCTTTCTTAAATGATGAAAAGTTCGAAACATTTTTCATATTAATTTATTTACCTTATTTATTCAAATACAAAATACGTTCGTAGACCTTAGTTACACGATGATGACGTGAAGCAGCATATAGCCCCTCTACACGATGGCCTATGTGTGTACCAAGTGTTGTGGCAAACACTATTGACCATCGTGTAGAGCGCGGAGTTTTTGGACGCTTTGGTAGGTATTTTAGTGTTGGCCAATATTTTGGCGTAGAATCCGCGAATTGTCGGTTTTTTACCACAGATTAAAAGGTGTTGGCGCAATTATGGCCACCGCAATTTCGTCCACACGTTGGCCAATCTTTTAATTTACAACGTGCTTTCATAGGGACCGCATGTAAGTTCAGTGCACGTATGTTATATTATAATTACAGAATGAAGACAATTTAGACTACCCACCAATTGCATTAGTATTCGACTAGCTACTTTATAATTAAAATCTAAAATCATTTAAGACGTTATTATTAACATGTGATAACAGATGAGGCTCTCACGTCCGAGGGAGTGCTGAATAATAAACAAACATTAACTCATTTATAAGCCGCTCTCATGTTTGAGTTTGCACTTAAGGATAGTTTGATAACGTAATAATATAGCTAAGAGTGCTCAAAGAGCAATAAACGATAGTGTCACCTATTTGCCAACACACTTGTTACAATAGGTACTAGTTTATCAGATCATACTAAATAATAAGTGATAAGTATTTTTTACCGGTGGCAGTAAGTCATGACGCGATACGCATTTTTCTTGAGGCGCTTCAAACGGCTGCCAAATTCTTGTGGGGAAGCCGGTCTGAGTGATAATGTAGCCTGTTAAAACTATCAATTTATCAGTCTTGCTAGCCGTCTTCAGCACACACGGCTTCAGGATTTCCAGTGCGATGCACTGGTGTAGGATTCACATCGGCTGGAGGTGAAAAATATCTTAAACATTGTCATGTGTAATATTAAGATAAACTTCACATTTTGGTTTGACCGAAAGGTTAATGAGAGCAGTTTAATCTTCGGTCCCAAGGTTCTTGCTTTATCTCAGTTCTTCGGTCCATTCTTCGGGTCTTCGATCCATCTGGTATATTATGATATTTAACATCTATATGTATACAATCAACTAAAATACAAATAAATACGTTATCCACCCATTTGTACGCAGACAATCACATGACATCGATAAAAATAGCGGTCAAACAAAAATAACTGAATCGCTGCATATGCTTAATAACTAGTCTGTTCTGTGCTATTACTCCCAACACTAAGTACGAGTGTAAACGTTGCTCATGATTGTATTGTCGTAGGGGACACCGCGAAAATAATCATAATCTACATCTCTATAAGTCGTCGCTTGTTTTCAATCACTTCTGATAATTATAGTGATTGCGATGCGAAACGTCGTAAGCGTTGTGACATAGATATGTTTACATATTATATATATTTATATGAACATATATGTAGTTACGTTTTATTAAATAATTATAATGCCAACTATTCGTTCGTTGAATATTCAGTACACTTATACAATGAGATCGTTATAAATTAAGAGCTCTGTTCGTTAATAGTAATATGAACATTCATCATCATCTTCATATCAGCCAAACGATATCCACTGCTCACCAAAGGCATCCAAACAGATTGTATCATCATTTTGGGGGGAATTCGCCAGTACTCTTAATCACACCGCGCATTGCGGGTACGTAATTGGTGAGCGCAGAATGGTGGCAATCCACAGAAGGGACCCCGTTGCACATACCTCGGTGTAGAGTCCCTTAGTCACCTACATCGACGGGAGCAGGTGAAGTGGATGAAGTAAACTATAAATTAACGTTCTATTCATCAGACGTGACATCTTCTTCTACCCGTTTTTCCTGTTTCTAATTTAATTTAAATTCTAAAGTCTATAGACACTTTTTTTTTTTGTAAACCAATAGACATTTGTAGCTTTAATTAGCCCTTTGGGCCATTGGGTACGAGCCTTTTCTCACGATGAGAATGCTCACCATTTTTAGTCTTCCACGCTGGTATAGTGCGGGTTGGCGGACTACATACATACACCATTTCTGTCAACAGCACTACCATATTATAATACACTATTGTAGAGCCAATAATAGGATTCCCTGTATACAACGGGGATAATTATAGAAACGTGCGATCATAAAGTATAGAATCTTTCTGCCCCAACGGCCATCAGTTCTACGAGCTATGTGCCCCGCCCATTGCCACTTCAGTTTACTTATCTTTTCAGATTTAGCAACTTTAGGTCTTCTACGGATCTCCTCATTCCTGATGCGGTTTCGTAAAGAAATAACAAGCATAGCTTGCTGAGAGATAGCTTGCTGAGAGATCTTGAGCTTTCTTATGAAGCTCGTAGTGAACGGCCACGTCTCTGTGCAATATATCATTACTGGTAACACACTGGTTGAAGGCTTTCGTCTTGACGCATTGCAGTTTTGTCGAGTAAAAGACTTTGCGAAGTTGGGACATGGGACAGCAAGGGACGGCCTCCAACGAGGTGGACAGACGACCTGATGATTAAGGTCGCTGGGAGTCGTTGAATGCGGGCGGAACGTTTTTTTTCTCTCTTTATAAAACGTTGCCCCACACTAGGATTTCTCCTGTGTCGTGGGTGCGTTTACAGAAACAAATTCCACACACAATACACCCAGACCCGGAACAACTACCTGCAGATCTTACAAATATTTGTTCCGTGCGGGAATCGAACCCACGACCCGGTGCGCAGCAGCCGACTGTATCAGCCACTGCACCAACCATGCCGTCAATGTAACCGGTCATTGTGGAAATCTATTCACTGCTCCCCCACCATTTATTTCTAAGATACATGGATGTTTTACTCTAATGTAGAAATCGCCACAAAATTGTTACGCGGAATTTGTACACTGAAACAAGTGTAGTTACACATGCAGTTTACGGTGACGGTAACGGAAACCACATTCGTATCTCTTATTGCCTTCGGTGCTAATAAACTCTTATATACATGTACGAATGACAGTTGCTCAACTCAACAATAGTTCAGTGCACGGATATCCGTTCAGTCGGTCGTCATGCTCAAACTAAAAGTCGAGGCCCGTATTACAGAACGAGTGACAAAACTAAGTGTGACCCGAGTCTACATTGCATTAATCCAAGTTTAAAAAAATGGTACACCGTTTAAAAAAATTGGGCGCAGTGGAAATTCTACATGAACTTCCTCCGCCTTGGGGAAGAGCGATGGGGTATGCCGGACTCCTACCAGCTAAAACTCATAAGACTAAAAGTCATCTTCGGCACCTAAGGGAGGCTCTAGGTCCTCGTAGGTCCTCGTATGACCACACTAGAGCCCAACATGAACCCTACGTCTACGGTCTGCAGTCCAGCGTTTATATTCAATTGTTGCAATCTCGATTCAAGTTATACTTGAGTTTTGACTCTCGAACTGCAGGCTTTACCTACCCATTTTAGTAATATTATGTTTTATTCTTATCTTTCATTTCATTTTATGTTTATCATTATTGTTTTAACAAAATCACGGAGTAGAGAAGAATGGTTTTGTCTTACTTCCTCCGTTGACAAAACGTATTTTAACTATATTGCGTGCAAAAAAAATTGTTTACATTTTTTGTAGCTAATTTTAACATGCTCTGATGTTCCGTAAAATGGTCATCTACCTTGGAGATTTGACCAAATCTCCGTTTACATCACTTCTCTGCGACGTGTATAAATATATTAGTGTGTATATTTATATATTAAACTGTTCTTTTATAATTTGTAGATTGACGTAAGAATTCTACGGACAAATATTGAGTGGTCGACGCGCGTCTGATCAGTGGGACCTTAACCTCGTTTTATCGCGTCAACGGCCGCTTAACAACCACGATTGCATGTTTAACAAACAAACATTGATAAAGTGAGCAGATTGGTAAATTAAATAATGCAAAGCGAGTAAGCTTTATTTATATTTCTTAATGGTAAATTAGGTATTCCGTGTGTAAATAAAGAATGTAGCGCCGCTCCATCTCCTCCCGTGAATATCGTAAAAGGCGACTAAGGGGCTCTAAACCAGAGGTATTGACAGCAGCGCATTCTCCATAGAACAGCAGTCATTCTGCAATCACCAACCCGTCTACCAAGCATGGTGACTGGCAAATTCCCCACAAAATGAATATACACGACATGCACACGGTCGTTGTGGAAATCTGTGAGGGATGCCTTTGTTTAGCAGTGGACGTACTTTGGCAGACATCATGATGATGATGATGAAATAGTCGTTATAACTACCTTACTCGAACTCTGCACGTTAGCTTTAGCGTCGAGCCATCTATCGGCAAATACAAGATCGTCTCGAACCGCAGCGATGCCATGACACAAGTTCTTTTTACTAGCAATTAAGTGCTGCTAGTTCTTACTAGATGGCGTAAGCTTAGATATTGATAGAAGTTGATGATACATCATTTCTAGATGGCGGTATTAACGATTTCCTGTAGATTAATTATTAGTAATTCTGTATATGACCTCCCAGAGGAGTTATGATCAAGGATTTCGTGAAATGCCTAGAGATACAATGGAATTACGTATAATGTCAAATAAATCAATCGACACTCTTATCTCATATTTAAAAAATCTGTGAAATTTATATGAGAGTTACACTATTGAACACAAGTGTTTTCTGTTCTATGTAGTTCAAAGAAAAGACCGCTCGTCTCCACCACCCGTCTGCACCAGCACATCAGCCTGGACACTTCTACTGTTGATCATGGGTCTCCCACTGATCATGACAATGTGGAGTCAGGGAATATTGCTACATAGACAAACAAGAGATCACGACGTCACATAAAAGAAATGATAAAATGTTTCGCAAAGTTCGTGTTTTCACCAAACTTTTTTTACAATTTATGAGAGTCAACTGATTTATTCGATAATATCCGTAATTCCATTGTATCTCTAGATATTTCACTAATCCAGGGGCGTTGGACAGGCTGAGGCGGCTGGCTCGGCGACGCGCACTTGTAATGTGGCGTAATCGCCTGCGGATGCAATTTGCGACCAAGCGCGTCATCGAGGCCATCCTGCCGCTCTTCGGAGCCTGGCTCAGAAGGAGCGAGCGCGTCACCTATCGCCTGACGCAGTTGTTTACCGGGCATGGTTGTTTCGGTGCGTACCTGATAGCGACCAGTACACCGCACAGCACACGCTCGAGGCGTGCCCTGCGTGGGCCGCCGAGCGGCGGATCCTGGTCGATCGAAGCGGGCATGATCTCTCTCTGCCAGCAGTAGTGTCGGCTATGTTGGCAGAGCACGAAGACTGGAATGCAGTGATCTCCTACTGTGAGAGCGTCATGCTCCAGAAGGAGACCGCAGAGCGGGATCGGGAGAGGGCCGATCCCGCTCGAAGAAGAAGGAGACGGCGCCGGGGTAAAAACCGCCCTGGCGCCTAATTCCGATACGCCTGAAAACCCCTGCCGTTGCTATAAGGTGGGGGACCTCTGGGTTCGCGGGTGCGTAGATTGGGGAATCTGCGTGCCCACACCAAGCGACCCAAGCGAAGACGGTAGCACGCATGTGGTCACGCGCTGCCGTGGGACGCTTTGGGGGATCCTTTATAATCCCCCTGGGGGGGTAACCGCTTTACAGTCACCCTCTCCGAGATGTGCCAATAGGCGTGGCACCAGTGGGCGGCTCTAGTGTGATCATACGAGGACCTGGAGCCTCCCTTAGGTGCCGAAGATGACCGCTCCAGTGGTTTTAGCCGGTAGGAGTCCGGCATACCCCTTCGTCCTTCCCCGGGGCGAAGGAAGTTCATGAAGAATTTCCACTAGGCACCAATAAAAAAAAGGGCATTTCACTAAAACATTGGTCATCATTTCCCTGGTTGGTCATATACAGGATTTTTTATTATTATATCTACAGGAAAACGTTATGGATCATTTCTAGATCTAGAAGTGATCAATCATTAATTTCTATGGATATCTAAGCTAACGCCATCTAGCAGTGCCAACTAGAGCAGCACTTAATGGTTAGTAAAAAGAACTTGAGTCATGGCATCGTTGCGGAGAGAGAAGATCTTGTATTTGCCGACAGATGGCTCGAGAGTGTATTCCAACCTTTAAGCTAACGTACAAAGTCCGAAATGTACATGTGTGTTAGTCGACAAGGGTGGCCAGCAACATAACTAATTTACTTTATTTCTATATATTATAGAGTCGGTTGTATTTTTCACCGGAAACTAAAAGTCTCACTAGTGCCGCGTTCCGATGCGGACGTGTTATTATCGTGTTATTTTAATTGATTACCGCAACGCAAGCTGTCTCTCGAAATTATCGCCATGAGTAATAATGAACTTATGGTGAATAAATTGCTGGCTGGGTCGTGGGATCGATTCCCGCACGGAACAAATATTTGTATGATCTGCAGGTTGTTCCGGGTCTGGGTGTTTTGTGTGTGGAATTTATGTCTGTAACATGTGCACCCACGACACAGAAGAAATCCTAGTGTGCGGCAAAGTTTAAAAAAAAAAACAATCACACATCTACACACACGCTCCCACGCACGCACCCACGGACGCTCGCAGGCAGCACACAGGCTCGTACGCATGCGCTCACACATATATGAGCCCGAAGACATCTACACCTGAACAAAAGTCTCCCAATGATAACTACAATGAGCGGTCATCAATAACAATAATCAACAAGTTTGGCAAGTGAATCGGTAATCGCAGTAACTTGTTTTGAGCACACGGGAGGTGGCTGCAACCCATCAATCCTTAGTCACCTTTAACGATACCCATCGGTCGAGAGTGGCGGTCTTTGACAAGAACCGCACAGAATAAAGTGATGAATCAGAACACAAACAAAAATACACCGACATAAACTTAAAATTATTTAATTTTCATTCTTAAAACTAAATAACAATTCAGATAACTATTTCTTGGTAAACAATTCTTGAATAGCATACACTGGTAATCCTTTTGTCTCCGGTAAGTAGCAGAAGAAGTATAAAGCAGTAGAAAAGCAGACAAAAGAAAAGAAATAGAAGACAGGGGCCAGGCCCACAGAAGTTACCAGGAGGTTAAAGATGAATGAGAGCAACATGTAGAGAATCCACGCCCATTCCACTGCTAACATCATCATGATGCTTTTAACCTGAAAAAAGTACCAGGACAGCATGAATTAATGAATATTATTTGTAATTAAACATGCCTATAAATCCCTAAGGTTAAGCAGTGATTTCATTACGCTACAGTTCACCGATGTCACATTGAAGAGGAGTAATTCTTTCAAATACAATAGGAATTGTAGTCTATATAAATATGCTCATTCATAGTTCGAGTTTGGTATGCATACTTTAACTATGAATGAGCATATTTTATTAGAAAAATTCAATCACACTTTCCCGAACCTGGGGATTCATCAGCATTCGAGCTTTACCAATATAGTTAGTAAATATATCAACAAGGTACATAATAGAATTTAAGGTTAAGGGTCGGAATGTTGGGCCAACATATTTGGCAACGATATTCAAATGAATACATAATGTACCTTCTATAGTTAACGACAAAGTGTAATCACTGTACAGGGCAGCTTCATAGCGACACAAAAAAAGTTAAGTTAAGTTGCAGTTGTATGCTGGCGATGTAGGTGTCGCCACAATCATGAGTTTCAATGTTTGAATTTGGAACTTCTTGCCTCAACGACAACAAGGAGATATCACGTACCACGTATATATGATATCAGCAACCATTTCTGTCTATACTTTAAATTACTCTGTCCTGCAACGTTGACCAAGTCAAAATAAAGATTTATAGTTTCTATCGTACCAGTGCTTTATTAATTCTTCTAAACACCTAACGGCTAAAATTAATAATCAATCTAATCCAAAATTCTTAGATTTAAGATAAATCCATCCTTTTTTGTGATCCATTTAACACAGAAACAGAGCGTCAGAAAGCTTTGCATACTTCACAAAAAAGTAACACAAAGATATGAAAAATTGAGAATGCATTTTGATAAATCGTCAATATTGGGTGTATCAAAGCCATAATATACACATTTTAATAGAACAGCTAGTTTATTGTTGTATCAAGATGTCGTCTGCAGCGAAAGTGCGCATTCATGGGATGCAAGATGATAACTGTGTTATAAAGGATAAAATCAACTAGTATCGGGGCCTGAAAAGTTATATCAAAGTATTGGAGAATATTCATCAAGAGAATTTTAACAAGAGGAAACAACTTGATAGAATCTGATACAAGAAGAAAAAGAACATGGAAGAAATTTCTTGGCACAGTTTCTGAAAGAGCAAAGTTGAACTTCTGGGGTGGCGGCCTGGTGACCTGATACACAGGCTTCAGCCTAGCTTAGGCACCAGTCTCCCACAGTAAATTTGAGTAATACTAATACTATACTATATTATGATAAAACAAATTGTTTAATTTTAAATTTAATACACAGATGGTGGAATAATTTTGTCTTCATTTTTGGAAGTATTCTTATTTAATTTCGCCTATTAATTGTTCGAACTTTAAATATTCTAATGATAGATGTATAATTTTATGATAAAATAGTTAATAATTTAAAATAAAATGTATCATTCAATCAACTTATATTTCTACGCCGTAAAGGCAAAACATAACTGTAACACACGGACTAGAAAAAAAAAAAGACTCGCGTCACTCATATCGAAAATGAAGCACCCTCGCTTGTACATACGTGCCTTACGCACACACATGCATCATAGTATGCCGGTCAACCGCCATTACGCGGCACGACAGCGCCCGTGTAATTACTATTTACGATAATTGAAACAAAAATCTAATATTGCCGTCTTGTGTCGTGAAATGGTGTAAAAATAACTATACATCGCAAAAAAAAGTGTCAAGGAAAAACTTATCACAGGTAAGACACTAACTTAAAGATCATTTTTGATATTTTTGGAGATTTAAATTATCGGTACTATTCGGAACACAAAACCTCAACTACGCGTGCCTGTGTTGTTAAAAAATAAATGTGTAATTTCCCGAAAAAATGGGTAGCATGTTTTTTATTTAAGTGAAACTTCTTTAGCAACGTTGTGATTAGAAAATTAGGTGAAACGAAAAAGTGACAAACGTATTCATATATAGGATTCAGCCTGCGAGAGAATGAGATCGAATACTACTTGTATTTCAATCACACGGTGTTATAATCATATAATGTTATATTCCTATAATCTTCGTCTCCCATCTGAAGATTTGTATCAAATATGTTGCATTTGCGAAATGGTGGTCAGGAAGCTTATAAAAGAAAAAAATATCATATATATTGAAAGACAATATTCGTACTTGTTAACCAAAATATTAGACAAATTTATTGCATATGACAATATTTATTTTAATTTAGAAGTCAAACATCTCGTCGCCGGGGTAGAACACAAAATCAGTTTAATTAAACGTATAGCAGAAAATATTTTACTATTAGATTTCACCATATCTACAAATTAGAAGGTATTGCAAGATCAGTAAATAGTAAAAGGCAGGTATATAAAAAAATAACTCAACTTAAAGGATTTTAGCCTATAATTTTTCGAAGTATTCATCTGGATATCTTCATACACTACTTATGTTAATAAGAAATAACGAAGAATATGATTAAATACGGTTGGTGCAGTGGCTGATACAGTCGGCTGCTGTGCTCCGGGTCGTGGGTTCGATTCCCACACGGAACAAATATTTGTATGACCTGCAGGTAGTTGTTCCGGGTCTGGGTATATTGTATGTGGAATTCATGTCTTTAAACGCACCCACGACACAGGAGAAATCCTAGTGTGGGGCAACGTTTTTAAAAAAAGAAAAAAAAAAGAAATAAAGAAAGAAAGATAAATATTTCGAATAAATATTTGTGTTTTTATCTTTATTTTAGTTGACAGCTACCTAATTCTTTTCCACACACATTGATACGCACGTCTCAATTCACAAAAAAAAAATTGTTACCAATTGTTGGACAATTTACTTACTATCTTATCTTTGATGAAAGTATTACTACTATATGCAATATTACTATTTCCTTTATTTAAACTGAATACATATAAATTACATTTTTAAATATACATCATACAAAAATATACATTTAAAAATATAAAAAACAGTAGCCCACCGGCATCGGGAACAAGGTCCAAGCTGCCGGTGGTCAGGGCTCCAGAGAGAGGAACCTCCTAACAATACGAGCCGTGCCTAGGAGTACCGCTTTCTGCATCAAGCCCTTGACCCAGCCGCCTAACGAGAGCCTCTTCAGATGTTGGTCGAGGCTCTGGGCCATTAGGCCATTGGCCGTAACGACTATCGGCACAATGATTGCAGAGTCTACTTCCCACATGTCGACTACCTCGTGCGCCAAGTCAAGATACTTAATTTGCTTATCTTTCTCGGCCTTCACGAGATTCTCGTCATGTGGGATAGTTATATCCACAATCATTGTGCGGCGCTCTACTCGATCTATCACCACTATATCAGGCTTATTGGCTACAATAGTCCTGTCAGTGATGATAGATCGATCCCAGTACAATGTGACATGGTCATTCTCGAGAACTGGGTCGGGCACATACTTGTAGTATGGCACTTCTGAACTCACAAGGTTGTATTGCATACTATTATTATTAAAAAATGTGGGAAAATTTAATTCCATCTGGTATCCCCAAAAATCACGCATACATGTTCGATACCGTGCTTCACTTTCGATATGAGTGGCGCGGAGTCCATCTTTTTTTTCTAGTCCGTGCCGTAACATTTTATAAATAATTTAACATCTTGCTATGCCCTGTGCGTGTATGCACATATTTTGAACAAATAAAATGATATTGTATCCTATCCTTTTTTTTTATTTTTTTTTATTGATGTCCAGTGGAAATTCTACATGGAACTTCCTTCACCCCGGGGAAGGGTGAAGGGGTATGCCGGACTCCTACCGGCTAAAACCACTGGAGCGGTCATCTTCGGCACCGAAGGGGGGCTCCAGGTCCTCGTAAGATCACACTAGAGCCGCCCATTGGTGCCACGCCTTTAGGCACATCTCAGAAGGGATGACTGTAAAGCGGTCACCCCCTCTAGCGGAGGGAAGGCGACTGTAAAAAGGTCGCCCCCCCAGGCACTTCTCGGGGAGGATTGTAAAGGATCCCCCCAAGCCTCGCTTTGCGCTATGTTGCGCACACGGCGGCACGTGACCACGTGCGCGCCACCGTCTTCCCTGGGGTATTGTATCCTATCCTACCAATTATAGCCTTGAAATGAAGTTCACCCTTTTCGTAGGACCCCTATTAATAGGCACGATTCACGACGGTACAGTTGTCGTAGTGGCTTAAGCGATTGGCTTCCTGCGTTACGGGTTTGATGACACAGTCCAAATATTTGTATCATCATTATCATCATTTCAGCCGTATAAAGTCAAATGATGGACACAGGCCTGCCCCAAAGATCGCCACAAAGACCCGTCTGGGTGTGTTGTGTGCTCGTTGGGGGTTTTGCCATAATCGTGCCACGATACGGGAGATAACGTAGTATTGGGTATATATATATATATTATGTATATATATATATATATACCCAATAGTATATATATATATATTATGTATATATATATATATATACCCAATAGTATATATATATATATATGGTGATAATTTTAAATTTTTGATGTGCATAATTGCGCGCTGCACAAATGAATAACGCACGTACGGTGCATGCTACGGTCGTGTAAGTGAAACAATAGTGACACATATCTGCAAAACTGTTTCGATTCAAAGGAGGACACACGTAAATTACAGTAAGTATAATAAAAACATAGGCATAAGGCAATAAATGGGGCTATTGTATACTCCACTCTTGCGATGACAAAAACCATACTAACCTCAGGCAAAAACACTTCGGCCATCACCACAATTGGCACTGTGCCTGCCCCAAAGGTGTAGCAAGCAACGTAAACGTATATGACCATTGGTATCGTCCACTTCGGAGCCCACTCTGTTAGGATCTGCGAGCCTAGTGCCATGCAGCAGAAACCAGCGGCGATTGATGAGTAGATTATGAGCGGCTGGAAGAGGAACAGCAATTAATGGATCCACCTTAGCACAAATTATTAATATAAGTATTCTTTATAATATTATATTCAGACTACTAATTGTTCCCAAAAATTAAAAAGAGCTTCGATAATTTTTTTTCCCCTTGACATAGAAATCAAGTTGATTATTTCCAATGACATTTTACAAATAGGCGCGGTGGCATACATGAACATTATTGCTCTACAGAACGGAATAAATTTTACTATCGACATCATCATTTCATCATAAAAACTATACTAAAGAAACATAAGAGCCTACCCTATGTCCCTAGCCTAACCTTAAAAAGAAGAAAATACATAATAGCGGAGGTTCCCCAAACTAAAACCAAGTTCGCCAGCATACAATACAAAAAACGAGCAGCACAGCTGTACAACAGGTTAAACAGAGAGATTTACGTATATAATAAGAAACAACAAGACTGTAAAAAAATTGTAACTAATTGGATAAAACCACTTGCCTACGAGGATACGAAGGCGCTGCTGAATTAATATATAAGCAGACACCATCCTCAATTTCATGCATACACTCACCCGATACACACACATTCACTCACAAACACACGCATCTACTCCCTTACATTTATTTACACACACTCGCACACACCCTAAATACCCTCGCTTTATTCTATATTATTATTTTTTATATTTTACTATTTTCTGTAACAAATTAATATTATTTGTCTAAAACTTGATAATGTTTAAACAAGCTATTAACAGATTATAAGATATGGAAGAGCGGAGTCTCCTAACACAGGCTTTATTCGCTTAAATGGAAGCTCCAATCACTAGTTTGTAAGGAAACTTGTTAAAATAATAAAATATTTTGAATTTGAAAAAATTTGAATTTGATTTCAGCCGAATAAGTCCACTACTAGACATAGGCCTCCGCAAAGATCACCACAACGACCGGTCTGGATGTGATGTGTGCTTATTGGTTTTGCCATAATCGCCACGCTTGACAGGCGGGTTGGCAATCGCAGTTGAGTTGTTAATGTACTCGAAGGACGCTGCTGCCCATCCTCCGGCCAGCTAATCCCATAGACACCTTTTACGACACCCACGGGATGAGATGGGTTGGTGCTATTTTTTTCAGACATACAATTTTACCCGTGTCATGTCTATACATTCTAGAAATATGTATACTTGTAAAAAATCATTCTGAGCTTTTTGATAAATTTGATACTACGTCCAGCCACAGATTCTATTATATTATAAATTCAAATTAGATGCAATAAATTAGAAATAATTATGAAAATGCACATATAAAATTGTATGTCTGAAAAATAGGGGCTTGCAACTCTCCAGAAAGCTGGCTCCGCATATTGCTCGGACACGCTTTTTTGTGCCTTTATCGGCTTCAATTGAGTTACCCCAAATCACAATTCTGTACCTGAGTAGAGAAGATACGAACGCATGATATGCGACTAGTGCGGTATTAACATTTATAGTTCTCCTGATGATTTTAAGACGTACACATAGCGATCTATTTTACTGACGAATTTGACAATATTCGGTTACCAATTACAATACTTATCTAATGTAATACCTGAAAATACGCTATTATCAACGCAATTTACATGTTTCTTTGTATTGTATTTCTAATGGAGTCGTATCTGCTTCGTATGTTTGAAATTTAATGATATTCGTTTCAGATTACTATACTACACATTTGTTCGTTTATATATTGCACAGTAATGTCTTCGATTTTCTCGATTATTACACATTATAATAAAACAATTTTAAACGGATTAAATCGCGTGTATTATTGATTTTTGTTTTTCCTGACGTTTCGAACACTTTGCTGGGTTCGTGGTCGCAGGATGACTCAGGTGACAAGCGTCGTTACAGATTTAAAAAGTTATTTTATCTAGCGTACAAAACGAATAAAAAATTGTTTCGATGCACGCAGTAATCACTCACAGTGTCTTGATGTTTTTTAGTGTGGTGTGTTGTTTGGGATTTTACAGGTGGTACCTGCCAACCATCTTCTCTATTAAAATTAGGATGCTTTTTTAAATTTCAATAGCCTCACGAGACATTCTTGGTACATAACGGTTCTCTTTCGCGAGGACTTGAGGATGATCAAGTGGAAGAAAATGGTTGGGTTTGCCTAAGGCATGTTCACATACTGCAGACCCAACCATTTTCTTATATTGTGAAGATGTGATGTGTTTTCGGTCACCGGGGGACATATGGGCGCATCTTGCCTACTATCATACAGTAGGATCCCCACCGATCCCTGTCTAGTCCCTCCAGGGGCTCGCTCCAGGACCGAGCCTTCGCCTTGCTGATGGCGGTCTGAAACGCCAGCGTGGCCACCCGGTAGGCCCTATAGGCCTCGTCAGTCTCTCCAGCTGTAGCGCTGTGCCGGCGTCGGCTTCGTTGGTACCGGCGGTGAGGTGCCAAGCAGAGCGCGCGCAACTGCGTGATCTCATCTGACCACCAGTACCTACACTGCTGTCTGCCGGGAGCGTCTGGCCCGGGGCATGGTTGCATTGCATATTGACGTCATCGTCTCCCCGAACCAGGAAGCTTCCTCCTCCGGATCGGGCAAGTTCCCTTGATCGACCTCTGGCCAGGCCAACGAGCAACTCGCGATCCAACTGTGTGAGGGCCCAACGCCACGACCATAGGCTGGGACTAGAACGGCTCAGGCAAGGCGTGTGGAGGGCCACGTCGAACATAATGTGGCGGTGGTCCGAAAGTGTGACTACCTCCTCCGCTACTAGCCAACCCGATACCATGCGTGCCACAGAAGGAGCCGCCCATGTCAGGTCCACGACAGATTCCCCCTGCCACTGAACGCAGGTGCTAACGGACCCCCGATTCAGCAATCGGACATCAAGTGACCCCACCCAGTCTTGCATTATCCTCCCCCTTGGCCCGTCCCGACGGTTGCCCCAAGCTCTAGTCTAGAGTGATCATTGAAGTCCAAGCGCTGGACGGGGCGAGCACTTACAGTGAATTCTGCGCGCCACCTCGTCCTGGTATCTCTCGAATTCAACGAGAGTCACGTTGGGGGAGATATAGCAGCCCACTACTGCCAGAGATCCCCTTTTTTCTAGATTAATTTTATTTACGTTTTTAATGATTAGTGTTGTATCATCAGCAAAGTCTTGGCTTGTTACGTCTGGAAGATTGTTGATGTATAACAAGAACAGGAGATAATAAAAGAAAACCATACTACAATGCCTGAAGACGAAAGTCGTTTAACTGGGTGTGTTACCAGTGATGATATATGGAACAGAGACGTGGTCACTCACTCTGGGCCTCATAAGAAAGCTCTAGGTCACTCAGCCAGCTACGGAGAGAGCTATGTTTGGACGGCACGGTTGGTGCAGTGGCTGATACAGTCGGCTGCTGCGCTCAGGGTCGTGGGTTCGATTCCCGCACGAAACAAATATTTGTATGATCTGCAGGTAGTTGTTCCGGGTCTGGATGTATTGTATGTGGAATTCATGTCTGTAAACGCACCCACGACACAGGAGAAATCCTAGTGAGGGGCAAAGTTTTTATAAAAAAAAAACAAAAAAAACTACGAGATGGAATTAGAAGAAAGACGGATAGAGTTGCCGACATAGCTGAAAGGATTAGTAAACTGAAGTGACAAAGGGCGGGATACATAGCTCGTAGAACTGATGGCCGTTGGGGCAAAAACGTTCTCGACTGGAGAGCGTGCACCGGAATACGCAACGTGAGACGACCTCCAACTAGGTGGAGAGACGACGCGTAGAAGGTCACTGGGAGTCGTTGGATGAGGGCGGCATGAGACCGCTCGTTGTGAAAATATATGGGGTAGGCCTTTGTTCAGCAAAAGAAGCAAAAAAATCCATAACTCGTAGTTTGATGAAGTTAAAATTGAAAATATTTGATACCTTCCTCAAAATAAAGCAGACTAGTGTTTCATACATTTAACAGACAAAAACATGTATTATTGAAGTCCTTTTTTATACACAATTATTTGTTTTTATGGTTTCCTCAGAAAAAACGTTATAACTACTATAACTCTGGCTCTACGTAGGTACACTTGAACTCCGGGCGTTCTGCTCGTGTATTTCAAGTAGTTTTGAACTAGTTTCGATATTGAGGTATATAAGACACTGTGCACCGCGTCCGCTAACAGTGGCTCTACGTTCACCTGAACGATAGATACCAGGAATCCAGAAAACACTTAAAAAGTAATATAATCTCACCCGCCTCCCGACAACGTCCGTCAAACAAGCCGCGATAAAACCGGTGATTAAAATCACCACGCCCATCATAACGCTACACGTGTTGGGGGATATGACATCATGCGGAACTGCCTCTGAGAACAGCGGCTCTGCATACACTTGCACTACGGATGGACCTTGCAGCACGAAGGCGATTTTGAGGACCATTATAACGAAGAATTCACGTTGAGTTGAAGGCGAGTTTTCTGTGGGAAATAATTTTATTAATTTAGAGGCTTGCATGACTTTAAAGGGCCTAGGGTATGCCTTGGAGGATAATCCATCGCGCCATGAGGTTCAATCTATCAATAGTTTATTCAGTAATTAGGTCCTAACAGACACTTTGACGTGTTACTTGTTCCATGTGGTGCTGGCTAAGAATACCACCACCCCATCGCATCTCGTGGGTGTCGTAAAAGGCGACTTTGGGATTAACCGGAGGATGGGCAGCAGCTTCTTTCGAGTACATTTATCTCAACTGCGGTCGCCAATCTGCCAAGCGTGGTGATTATGGTAAAACCCTCCAATGAGCACTGTCTTGTAGTGGACGTATTTTGGCTAAATGACGATGATGATGAGACATTTTTACACGTCATATTGAAACAACGGAGGGCAATTTCACTCAAGAAATACCAAAAGAAACTCAGGGCTAGGTCTTTTTTTGATTAATTTTCTTTCTTATACTTCGTACTTTTATAATCGTTAAGCAAGGAACAAAAAAGGACCCAGTATTGAGCCTTGGGTTAGAGTTAGATAGAGCTTAGATTATCTCCAAATAAATGTAAAACGTTTTTCATAACCTCGTCCTGCCGCCTCATCCAAGCAGTGGGCACTTGATCAGTTTAATAGGGTTTTATAACTCATGAGAGGCGACATACATTACTAGAATGAGTAAATTCTACTTACTGAAAACTTTCCAGCAGGTCAATTTGTTAGTCCCCAATTTCAGTTCCATTTTCTCTTCAACCGTAGTCAAAGACTGAATGTCTGTAAAAAAAAGAGTAGAAGGGCTGGCAAAAATAATGATTTTTTTTTTAAAAATTATGCGTTTTGTGAATCCTGATTTCTTGGCTACCAGCAAAAATGCATTGTATGTAAAATCGAATTTCTCAAGGTTACAAAAAATATAGTAATTGAATTTGAAAATAAGACAAGGAAAACAAGAAAACCAACTCCTTATAGGTACGAAGAGGATAAATTTAAAGAAAATCAATGAAAATTCAATAAGGTTGAAAAGAAAAGAAAAAATAGGAAGAAAGGACTGAAAATATAGAGAAGAAAGATTATAACGAATAGAAAGAAAAGCTAGTAAAGAAAGATACTTAAGAATAGAAATAAAATCAAAATAAGCAAGAAAATAAAGAAAACAAACAATAGATAGAAAATAAAATAAAATAAACATTATTGTCATACACACACTTTCTCCTAAATCACCGTGTCGTGTCTGTTATATATTTGGGGGTAGGCCTTCTCTGTCCCCGTATTCGTTAACTTCCCGTCCAAAAAGGGCTTAAAGAAGCCTCGCTTTAAAAAATAATTAGTAGTCATACCTTCCGTCTTAGAGTTGCAAATCCGTCGGAGCTTATCCAACTCTCGTACTACTTCGAAGGAAGTGGAATTTCTTCTTCGGTAAAATGCTATTGATCTAGCTGCATCCTAAAATATGTTCAATTTCATTATAGAAATAGATGGGTGCCACGCCTACAGGCACATTTAGCGTATAGGAGGTGACTTTAAACAGCGAGACTTGGGGCGATCCTTTACAATCCTTCCCGAGAGGTGCCTGAGGGGCGGCATTTTTACAGTCGCCTTCCCTCCGCTAAAGGGGGTGACCGCTTTACAGTCATCCCCTCCGAAATGTGCCTAAAGGCGTGGCAGCAATGGGCGGCTCAAGTGTGATCTTATGAGGACCTGGAGCCCCCTTCAGTGCCGAAGATGACCGCTCCAGTGGTTTTAGCCGGTAGCCCTTCCCCGGGGCGAAGGAGGTTCCATGTAGAATTTCCACTGGACACCAATAAAAAAAAGGAGGCAAATTTGAAGAGGTGCCCACCCCCAGTCTCATTCTGGGGAGGGGTGAAAAGGATCCCTAAAATGCCTTATTAACCTTGCCTACAAGTACTCGAGCCGTAGCAGGGCTCTAATGAAAACAATCATAATGTAAGAAACATCCTCATAATTTTGCTCAGGCACGTTCATGCAAAACAGATTCGCAACGCTACCTACCGACTCCAATTGTGAATCTAAACCATCCAACTCAAACATACACACAAATTTTCATCCAAACAGTCCAGCCATTTAGGAAGAGTTTAGTGGCATACACATGTACAGAAGAATTATATATAAGATGTATAATAGTGTAATATTATACAGTGTATAGTATACTGCAGACACCAATCCGTTTAGCTTCAAGCTTGTCACCTCACCATTCTGCAAATGTTCAACACCGGACTGTGAATATGAACAGTCTGCACATCATATCATGTGGGAGTGTATTCTTTGGCAAGATGAACGCAATATTATGTTTGACAGCATGCAAGTTACATCCGGGGTTGTTTACTATACAGATCTTGTTGCGACTAGGACGAATTTCCGTGCCTTCAAGTGTTTTTGCCATACCTACTATTGGAATCAGTCACAATAGCTCACAACATAGGACCCGTAAATAAAAAAATTGTACCCGCGGTGCTTGGCAACTGGGCTTAACCCTGTTGGAAACTCCCATTTATTGTGCCTATGGCCTATCGTTTTTCTCTGTCTCCTGCTTGCAACGGAGGGAAGTGGAACGTATATTCTTTCATACTCCTCCTTTATCTTTTCTGATTAATTTCGGTGCGAGTTCCAAGACAGTTATTCATTTCTCTGGGACACACCGAGCTTCATTGATCGGTGTTCTTTTCGGTGGTCGCCATTGTAGATCCTGGCTTACAGGAGTTGCAGTGGTTGGGAATGTGTGGCGGGCTTGTCCCAAAAAAAAAAAAAAAAAAAACACACCAATCCTGGGCGGTGATTACAGAAATATCACGCAAACTCCTTCAGTCTTACCTCCTCCTGCCCTCTAGACATAAGAGTCAACGGCGACTCCTTTAGCACAGATATCATTAAGACGCCAATCACAGACAATGACAGACAGGCATATATCATGGCATGGTATGATAAATATCCTCCAAGAAAATAGGAGACCAGTAAACCGAATCCGTAGAATTGTATTGGTCCTGACGTCATAGTACCTGGAAAAAAGTAAGAGAAAATATGTACACGAACGAAAGAGGGGACGAGAAATCATATAGCTAAACGCCATTAATAGCAGGACATTTATTTATTTAAACTTCTATGTACCTAAATGGTACACAAGGCGAACTTAATGCCATGAGGCACAGGGCCGTATTTAAGGGAAGGCAACCGGGGCTACAGCCCCGGGGCCTCCACAACAGAGACTTCGGGAAAAAATATCTAGTTCCGATTAGTAAACACTAGAAAAAAAGATAGATTAGGTTCCGTTCATTAGCGCAAAAATGTTATTTCAGATAATTCTTGTTTTCGATTATATTTATATGTTTGTTAAATACTAAAGTAATCTACTTGGTTTCACAATAAATTATTTATTGAAAAACTCGACTGAGAAATATTTGTTATTTTATTTGGAAAATAATTTGGGGCCAAGGGGCCTTCACTCCTTTGTTGCCCCGAGACCTCCAGATCTCTAAATCTGGCCCTGATGAGGTCAGGTCCAGTCAACCTTTGAGTTAAATTAATCACATCGAAAGAGGTACAGAAACAAAGCATACTATAGATAATGTTAATTGATTTTATAATAAATCACAAATTATGTGAAACAGAGTCGATAAATTCTATTAATAATATAAAAATACATACTAGATAATTATATTATATATATAAAAAGAAATACATAAACGTATATAAATATCTGACATGGATTAATATCGAACTCACTAATGACGAAGACAGTTTTGTATGATTAGGTTTGCAGCTAATTTAAATAGTGTTCATGCACTTTGCGTTTGAACGTGAATTTACTCAGAGCGGAGCTCGTTCCAGAGTTTCATTGTTGAGACAGCGAAGGAATTGGACATATACCCTGAATGGTGGGAAGGTATGTTAACGATTAAATTTTCAGAAGCTCGAAGGTTATGACTGTGAGATCCACCCAAAAGGAGCACAAGGATCGCTTAAAATAGAAAAGAGCAAACAGAGTGATCTGACGGCTCTTCTCTGATGGACAGGATATCAATATCCCACTGAAGTATTCGGGCTGCCTCCTCACGTGATGGTGTAGGAAACTCTACTAATCTTTCTAATAACTAATCTTACCTCTTATGGAGTCCTGGCAGATTTCACTTATGTAAATAGCAACTTCCAGGAAGATTGCTATACCGAACCCGGATATCAGCATGGCTATAAGTATCACTTCAACTCGGTTGGTAATCGCTATTATTGACCAGGCCATCTGGAAAGATAAGGAGGTTTTTGTTGTTAGATGTAGGGGCAATTCATAAAGCACAAGAGGTTCAGCTTAAACGTTTCGCTTACTTCAACGTGGTGCAGCCTGCAGATAACTGAAGATCAAGTGATAAGCCCTGACCGGTGTACCAGTCGGTACATAAGCGTTTAATTCGCCAGCCCTATTCAAGGCCAATGGAGAACAATAGTATCATCGGCTTGGGTGATAGAGGATAAGCTCCTCTGTCACCAATCACTCAATGGTAACAATTGATAAAATCTAAAACATTACATGTATTACCTGGGCACATTTCTTGACTTCAAAGCACATACAGTCAAATGTATTAGGCAATAATATTACGGGATTGCAGACTATTCTTACCATTTAATACTACCCTAGTACTCGCCACAAAAATCAAGCATGGCTTTAACAAATGTTTCCAAAATTCATCATCATCATTATATCAGCCTAAGGAACACTGCTAAACAAAGGCCCCCTCCATAAATTTCCACAACGACCGGTATAATACCGCCCGCATCGTACTACTCCCAGAGACCTTCAGCAGGTCGTCTGTTCACCTCGTTGGAGGACATCCCACGCTGCGTTTTCCAGTGCGCGGTCACCACTCAAGAACCTTTTTGCCCCAACGGCCATCAGTTCTACGAGCTATGTGCCCCGCCCATTGCCACTTCATTTTACTAACTCTTTCAGCTATGTGGGCAACTTTAGTTCTTGTAAGGATCCCCTCATTTCTGATTCAATCTCGTAGAGAAATACCAAGCATAGCATAGCATTCTAATATTTCTGCCCCAACAATATATGTACCAGAAACCATCTCCGATCTGTGAAATAGGTCTATAAAATTGCCGATCTGCAGTACTGGCCATTTCAAATAAAAATATTTATCGTTTAGCTATGAATTCTACTTACAAATTTATTTTGTTTTATAAACAAGATTTTCATTAATGTAAATCAGTCTTATGTGTATTAATAAGTGTTACGTTTTCATCACGTTTGAATCTTTTTCGTAGTCACGGATACGTACACTGAATACTGAAATGTCAATTAATATTAAGTGGCATTTCAGTATTCAGTGTATACTTGGTTACCTTTTACGATACCTATGCAGAATGAGTGGTGGTTTATTCTTGGCTGGGAACCACTCGAGCAACATGATTACTACTACACCAATATTTAGCTACCAATCTTAACAAAATATTTGTTTTTGTTTTCAGCATACTGATGACAAGCCAGCTTTTTATACTTATGCACTCCTAGTACTCACCACGTAAAATAAAGAGGTTAACATGGCTGTCTTCTTCCTCCCCATCCTGTCCAAGACTGCTCCAGCTATAGGGTTCGCTATTAAGGCCCCGATGGCTGGTAAACTTCCAAACAGCGATATCTCGACCTCCCCCATAGGCCGATGTAGCGTGGTGTTCTCAGACTTGAAGAGGATGATGGTGGAAGACGGCCAAGCGAACATTATACCCATGTTTATGCATGAGCAACATACTAGAAGTATGAAAAAATTTAATTTAAAATTATTCGGCTTAAAATATATCTCAAACCACCCGACCACTGCCACTCATGTCCTGTAAGCCAGGATCTAAAATGGCGACCACCAGGAACGATCAATGATACTTGGTGTATCCCTGGGAAAGAGTAGCCGTCTTCGAAAGCGTAACGAAATTAATCCTTAGAATAGCAAAAAGGAGACCAATTTACAGGCCATAGGCACAAAAATAGAGGTTTACAACTAGGATAGATAGTTGCCAAGCACAGATAGAGAAAACATTTATTTATTTATTACGTATGATAGTGTATTTTATTTAATTATTTCACAAATTACAATTGTCATTACAGGTTTCAACCCAATCCAAAAATGTAGTTACACAAAAGACAGATAACTAATGTCACCTTCTCGAATTCCGCCAATGAGCAAGTAAATATATCAAGCCGTAGCGAGATGGTGTTGAGTATTCATGCTGCTCGGTGCAAATTTTAAAATGTTTGTGCGGGCTACTGGTACCTCAAACAGTTAGCGTAGTAAGTGGCGGTTAAGGGACTCTAAATCAGAGGGGAGGGAAGATTTTACGACATTCACGGTAAGAGATGAAGTGGTGCTATATTCTTAATCCGGACACCACACCGATTTTTCTAACGGCCCGCCTCAGCGTGTTGATACACTACATTGAGGACACGACGCTAAAGATCTCTGCGCTGGTGGTTCAACCGTTAGCCATTGTTTCATAGTTGGGAAACGCTCACACCGAAAGATATATTTACCCTTAAAGAAATAACTACAGACTACTTACGTAAAATAGTGCAGATTACTTGAAAGAGGATGGCCATGGCTATCGTTCTTCAATATTGGTACTAGAAGCTCAATATCACTGGACGCGCTGAAAAATAGTCACCCATATTATTATTTTTAAACGTTGCCCCACACTAGGATTTCTCCTGTGTCGTGGGTGCGTTTACAGACATGAATTCCAAATACAATACACCCAGACCCGGAACAACCTGCAGATCATACAAATATTTGCTCCGTGCGGGAATCGAACTCACGACTCGGAGCGCAGCAGCCGACTGTATCAGCCACTGCACCAACCGTGCCGTCATAAATGAACAACTCCAAAGTGGTTTGGACTCTACCAACTTTAATTGTAAGATCCAGACTGTTAAATAGCTAAGGGCCTAGAACGCATATTTTGACGTAAAGTGTCGTGATCGTAACGTTAATGTGAGTCAATTTGGAATCGAAAATAAAACTATCCTATAGCTTTTCGTTTAAATGTATACGACAAACACAATTCATATCTTATATAGTTATGAATAGTCTTCAGTTTAAATAACTAATGTGTGCGAGTCCAGTATTTGCAATTAAAAATTCACTCACATTAGCGATACGTTTACGTCACTTTACGACAAAACATTCGTGCTAGGCCCTCAGTTTATGCGTCATGCTCATGAACAAGGGCCGTCTGTTGGGATTGGTCATCTTAATGCTGCCATGACAATTGAATCAAAAACTCTAATAAATATTAAAATCACTAAACAATAGTGTAGACTTTTTAAGAAGTTTAGACTCTTTTCTCCTGCATTTTCCTCACATTACCGGCATTTCGAGAATATTGTATTTAAAAAAACGGTGTACCGATATAATTTAAAAACAGTAACCATGGAGTTTCTTGCCCGTTCTTCTCCATAGGAAATCTACACCTTACAAAGCGGCAACAAAATTCTTGCCTATTCATAAGTGCTTATAATTAATGGTTTTACATGAATAAAAAAGATGTTTACCTTTATCACTTTAAAACATGTCTGTCGATTACACGTAGTATTTTACATATTAGATACCGAAGACTGTTACCTACTAGTGTAGTATTTGCGTGTCGAAAACGAAATACAATTTAATACAACTTGTTGAACAAGTGTAATAAAACAATAAAATTATTTGCAAGTTCTACAATTATCATTGCACCCAGACCTGTTTATAAATTAAATGGTGCAGTATGATGTGCAATGAATTACAGCTAAAGTTGCTACTAGAGCACATTTTATTACCAAAATGCACACCAATTCTCAATAACCGCGATCCCAATAACAATGTAGTAAAAAAAATATTAAAACATAATTTAAAAAGATTAACTTGGAGTTTCTTGTCCGTACTTCTGCATAGGAACAGTCGTCTTGGAACGCAACTAATGTTATGACGTAATAAAATAGTCAAAATATATTAATATAATAACATTACTATGTGAAATTTGCCGTGTGGTGGCGGCTCAGAATGCCACCACCCCATCTCCTCCCATGAGTGTCGTAAAAGTCGACTAAGGGATTAGCCGGAGGATGGGCAGCAGCGTCCTTCGAGTACATTAACAACTCAACTGCGATCGCCAACCCGCCTGCCAAGCGTGGCGATTATGCCAAAACCCCCCAATTGAGCCCACAACACATC
Organism: Diloba caeruleocephala; assembly: GCA_947459985.1. NCBI lineage: Eukaryota > Metazoa > Arthropoda > Insecta > Lepidoptera > Noctuidae > Diloba > Diloba caeruleocephala. The sequence goes on along the minus strand of OX381627.1, from coordinate 2,176,706 downwards.
TAGATCGGTGGTTGTGGTGATCTTTAGGGGAGGCCTACGTCCAGCAGTGGACTTCATTTGGCCGAAATGATGACTATGTGAACCAGTACGGACTGGATTTCGCCGAAAAAGTTCGCCGAGTAGAGTGCCTCATAACTAAGCGTGCCCGGCTTCTAACTTCGTTGAATTTTCCGAAGAGAATAGCCGGGATAACAACATCTTTCCAGTATGTGTACGGATATCGCCGAAGAAAGATATACTTGGAAGCGCAGGCATTCTACATCGGGCAAGTTTAAAGTTGTTGAAAAATCTCATACGTCAACACCGTATAGATGCCCATAAAATAAACAATAATGTTGAGATTTTGTCCAGAGAACGGCAAAATAAATTGTCAAAATCTGATTATGCAAAATGTATTTATATCTATAGTAAACGAGCCGCCGCTAAATTTGAGGAATATACAAAAAGACAAATTAAAAAGTATGAAAAACAATTTTGCATAAATACTTGTATCCAAATAAGTCTAGAAAACGAAAACACTCCTGACCATCTGTCAAAATCAATAATGAATCCTGTTGGTAATTTGTCTCATAAATCTCTGGACAAAAACACCGTAAACGTCTTAAAAGGGGCCTAAATTTCGTGCTAGCACCCAAAAAAATCCCTTCATCATTTCGGCCGAATAAAGTCCACTACTGGGCACAGGTCTCCCTCAAAGATCACCACAACGACCGACATCGGTGTGTTGTGTGCTCATTGGGGGGTTTTGCCATAATCTCCACGCTTGGCAGGCGGGTTGGCGATCGCAGTTGAGTTGTTAATGTACTCGAAGGACGCTGCTGCCCATCCTCCGGCTAATCCCTTAGTCGACTTTTACGACTCCCACGGGATGAGATGGGTTGGTGCTATTCGTAGCCAGCACCACACGGCATAATTCCTTATGAAGATATAATATGCAACGTTGAGGACTGTCTGATAAAAAATAACGTGAAAAAAGAAGATTTGGAGGCGATTCGTCAAGACACATCAGCAGTGTTACGTCGAGGCAAACCGCCCAAACCAAATCTTCTCGCGATGAATATCTTGCGCTAAAACCGTTAATAAAGACATTGACCTGACTATCCTCGGTGCCGACAAGGGTAATGCTACGGTCATAATGGACACGTCTGATTACAATCGAAAGATTCAAGAGCTTTTGTCGTATGAACACACATACAGAAAGGTAAACAAAGATCCAACCAACAAAATTGTCAAAAAGACCTCCGAGCTAATTTGTAAACATTCCGACACCTTAGAATTGTGAAACAACGTGAAAAAACTCATTCCAGCTTGCGCGACACCACCAGAACTTTATGGGTTGCCGAAAATTCACAAAGACAATGTTCCACTGCGATCCATAGTAAGCCAGATTGATTCACCAACTTATAAAGTGGCTCAACATCTAGCGAAGATACTCTCACAACTTCGTGGAAAGACTAACACATATGTGAAGGATTCCTATCACTTTGTCAGCCAAATAAAATACCTTCAACTGGCTGAAAGTGAAAAGATGGTCAGATTTGATGTGCAGTCCTTATTCAACTTACCTGTAAAGTACTCTATGGATGTTGTAAAGAAACGGTTAAGTGAACATGACAAGCCTCTACAATATGCAGAGTTACTTGAACACTGCCTTACCAATAGCTACCTGTTGTGGGACAACGAGTTATACCTGCAAACTGACGCTGTGGCCATGGGTTCACCGGTCTCTCCTGTATTCGCCGATATTTTCATGAAGCACTTTGAGAAGAGAGCACTGATGACAGCCCCAGCTAAACCGAAGATGTTCAAACGGTACGTAGATGATACTTTCACCATCTTGCCTCACAATAGAGTCTCTGAATTCTTAAAACACCTAAATTTAATGCATAGTAAAATTCAGTTTACTATGGAATTGGAGGATAACAAATCCTTGGCCCGTCTTGACATACTTCTCGTCCATAATCCAGATCATTCTGTTAGTCACACTGTGTATAGAAAGCCTACCCATACAGATAGGTACATTCACGGTGAATCTCACCACTATCTATCTAAATCTTTGTTACAGAGAGCACATGGCATCTGTGACGCTTACTTTCTGGCAGGGGAGCTTAACCATGTGAAGCAAGTTCTTCAAAATAACAATTTGAAAGCTCCACATCCCCGTCGCAGAAGCCGCCCGAAACCCACCACGGTTGATCGTCGACCCGCTGTTTTACCATTCATTAAGGCAGTCACCGACAAAATTGGTCACATCTTGAAGTGTGCTTCTATAAAAACCTACTTCAAGCCGCATAAGAAGATCAGCCAACTTTTAAAACCGTTGAAATGTCACATACCTTTACAAGATGCAGGGGTCTACAAGATTGACTGTGATTGAGGTATGTCATACATAGGGCAAACAAATCGAAGCATAGCCACCCGTATAAAAGAACATATAGCTGATGTCAAGCATAGACGTTCCACAAAATCTGCAGTGTGTGAACATGCCTTAGGCAAACCTAACCACTATCTTCGTTTTGATCAACCTCAAGTCCTCGCTAAAGAGAACCGATATGTACCAAGAATATTTCGTGAGGCTATTGAAATTAAAAAACATCCTAATTTTTAATAGAGAAGATGGTTGGCAGGTACCTCCTGTTTGGAATCTAGTTATTAAAATAATAAAGTCCCAAACAAAATACCGCACTAAAAAACAAGACACTGTGAGTGATTACTGCGAAACAAATATTTTGATTAAAATTGTACGGTAAATAAAATAAAATACCTTTTTGAAATCAGTAACGACGCCTGTCACCTTAGGCATCCTGCGACCACGAATGCTGCAAAGTATTCGAAACTTCAGGAAAAACAAAAATCTACAATATACGCGATCTAATCCGCTAAAATTGTTTTATTATAATGTATAATAACTTGTTTCTCAATAAACTCGATCCCTATAACAATAATAACTTAGAGTTTCTTGCCCGTACTTCTGCATAGGAAATGTTGTCTTGGAACGGGGTAACTAAAGTATTAACTATTAATAACATAAATATCCGAATTCATAAGTGCATGTAACTTGTAAATGGTTTTACGTGAACAAAAATGTTTTTTTTTTATCTTTTATCTCTACTGATTGATTGTCCCCATGAAATAAGTTCACTTTTCTGTGGGACCCTATATGTACTTTAAGGCAGCTTAACACCGGTTACAAATAAATACAAATTTAGGCATCATTTATTTTCTTTGAAGTATACGCCAACATATCTCCGTGCGGTTACCGGATTTTTAGGTATATAATAATATTCAACATACCTTCTTGTTACAGTCGTGTTCACTACGGAAACTAGTGCCCACCCAACACGGTGCACGCTGAATGTGGTGCCAACAAGCGACGCCGCATAATTAGATACTATTTAGGGTGTATACATACACACGATGACTTTTACAGCGACACAGTCGCAAAAACGTCGCGATGTAGATGGTCTATACAGGGCGTAAGTGACTACGTACCGAAAAAACTTACACTTAGGCCTATAATGAAAATAGGAAAGCTTGGAAATTATAGGTTACAGTTTTTGAGCGCGCAATTATTATTTGTACTATGATATGATATTTATGCGACTGCGTGCGATGACCTCATCCGTAAACTGTAGTGAAACGACTGCCGTTTAGGTTTTATTTACATTGCAGTTTTGTGTGAAAATAAATAGTTTAGTATATATTATAGGTATTGTAGCTTCTAAAACACCAACATACGTAGCAGAACAATTAACAACCCATTCAAAACGACTCTTCTATTTGGCCAGAAACTTTGCTAAGGCAAACCAATACGCATTTTGCTGGACTGTTGACGGTCGCATATTGATGAAAAAACCCCTGACAGCATCTCTACTGTTATTTAAAGTGAACTACAACTAAAAAACATGTGTGTGCCTAACGTCGTATGACTAGTAGATACTTTAGAAAGCTCATTTTATCTTTATAAGTATTTACATTTTATATGTTACCTTTTATATTATCATTTTAATTCTATCTTTTTATTTACTATTAATAAGATTATAAATGTAAACAAATACACACATTACACATCAAGTACACATACTTACATATTTTACTTTCCCAGACATACTCGTACCATGCATACTCTGACTAAGCACTCTGATACAACTCAATGCTTGCAATCACTCCTTACATACATCTCAAACAGTCACTACTAAGGTAGTGACTGCCTTATACCTACTTTGCTACCCTTATATATTTTACAACAATGTCCAATAACATCATTGATGTAATCGAAACTGTCGACGAATTTTCTGTATCAGAGACTCTCACATGCACCCCTGAACAGACCCGATCACATGTAGGGAATGTTAACACCTGGATTACAATACTCACCCAAAATATTCGTTCCATAAATTGTAATTTCTTAAGCCTACAAACACTTACCCATCGCGTAAATATTGATTGTGATTTGCTGGTCCTTACGGAGTGTTGGCTATCATGCTCAAGTAACTCCTGTATCCCTACACTTCAAAACTATATCACATACAAAACCACCAAACACCTTAATCACAGTGATGGAGTTATTGTCTATGCTAAATCTACTTTAATTACTTCATGTGAGGAGCCTGATGCTGATTTTCAGGAGTCAGCTTCAGGTCTGCTCATAAAGCTAAATACTGACGTGGCTGTTCTCTGTATTTACCGTTCGCCATCAAACGACAACATTCTTACGTTTCTTAATGCACTCAATAACATACTTCTAGCACTCGCGAACTATAAATCGGTAATTATAACTGGAGATATTAACTTGGATATCAAATCTACTACGCAAGATTCACGATCATACGAGTATCTTAACACCTTAGCGTATCACGGATTTCTACCTGCTCACACCAAACCTACTAGGGGTAAAAACTGTTTAGACCATCTCATGATACGTGCCAAGACCAAAACCATGACTTTTGTCTATGATACGGTGACAGACCATTGCTCGTCCCTGATATGTCTAAATAAAAAGAAACCTTTATCTAATCCACGGAAATCAATCTCCAAGGTTGACTATATATATCTTGACATCGTAATGGGATAGTTAGACTTCACGCCCATTTATCTCATCTCGGATCCCAACAATACCATAGACAATATTCTAAAACTAATAAAAAATGCCATAACAGAATGCACAACTATTGTCAAAGTACCCGCAAGACTAAGAATAATGAAGCCGTGGATTACTCCAGGTCTGCTATGGTGCATGAGGAACCGGGACACTTTGCACAAAAAAGTAAAACAATCACCAGACAACTCAACACTTATTATCACGTACAAACGATACAGAAACTTTTGCACATCCCTTCTAAAAAAAGCAAAAAGACGATACGATTATCAGGAATTAAATAAGGCTACAAATAATCCAAAAAAACTTTGCGATACAATAAAAAATATAACAAATACACAGAAAGCTAAAAACCCGTCCAATCAATTGTTAAAACACTCACACTCACCCACACAGTCTTGTAATGAGGTAAACAGGTTCTTCGTTAACGTTGGGGAAAAACTAGCAGAAAACATCAAAAGTCCCCAAACCCACTTTCCACCCCACACCTTCTTGTTAGATAACCAAATCATTTATATGTCAATCTGTGCGTTTTTACAATAAAATCCCAAGTAATATTCAAAAATTAAGTCTTAATAAATTCAAGTCCATTATAAAGCAGAAGCTGTGTAGAAAGGGTTTCTATAAAGTTACAGAGTATATGGACGACAAATATGCTTGGGATTGAGCTGCTCTAATTTTCATAGGCTTATACTGACATTCTTGGTTTATGTATTTATCAAATACAATTGCCATTTTTTTTATGTTGAAATTTAAATTATGTCAATATTACCTATAATGGATTATATTAATTCATATAATGACATTTGATTAATCTATTCTATTACTTCATATAATGACATTCAATTATTCTATATTTTTTAAATTACTTTAATGACTTGTTTATTTTTAAATATTCAATTTATTTTGATTTGTTACTGTACTGGCAGTGCGAGAACCATGTGGGTTGTTTTGTATTTTGTTTTATTGACGTGATAGTTGTCTGGCAGTTTAGGTATGTCATGCTCGCTCAAGTGTTCTGCTGATGGTGTCGTCGTGTATTGGGTCGCTAAGTTTCCCTGCAATATGGTTGAGCTAAGCGACGCTGATGCATACGTCATGCTCGTGAACGGGTGCCGTCTGTTGGGACTGGTCAGCCAAATGCAGCCATGACAACTGAATCAAAACCTTAAAAAAATACATTCAGGCTTGTTTTGTAGACTTTTTAAGAAGTTTAGACTCGTTTCTCCTACATTGTTTTCACATAACCTTGATTTTTACAACAATGTGCTCATAAAATATTGTAACATTTAATATGATTTAAAAAGAGTAACCATGGAGTTTCTTGCCCGTTCTTCTCCATAGGAAATCTACATCTTGGAACGCGGCAATTAAAGTCTCGACGATTCATAAGTGCCTGTATATGGTTTACATGAATAAAAATATTTTTTATCTTATCTTATCTTATCTTGTAAATCATTTGTATTAGATCAAACTGATCCAGAAGAAGTCATTTCTACCATAAACCTGCTTAGAGTTAATGCTGCTTCTGGTTGGGACGGCATCTCTCAAACCTTCCTGAAACGTTACGCTCTGCATCTTGCACCTACACTTTGCTATATTTTCAACCTTTGCTTTCAAACTTCTATTTTCCCCACTTCCCTTAAAAAGGCAATCATTCATCCTATCTTCAAGGGTGGAGACAGGATCTTGCCAAACAATTATCGCCCATAGCTGTTCTCAGCACCTTATCTAAAGTACTAGAACGCCTCGTGAACAAGCGGCTAGTGCACTATCTCGAACACTTTAAACTCCTTTCACCACAACAATTTGGGTTTCGCAACAAAAAGTCTACCTGTGATGCAGTCAGCGTCTTACTTAACAACATAGTTGATAATCTAAACTCTCATAAAAAGGTTCTCATTATATTTTTAGATCTTTCGAAAGCCTTTGACACCGTTCCAGTTTCCCTCCTTCTTCATAAGCTCAAGGTGTCGGTGTCAGAGACCTCCATTGGATTTCTTTGAGAGTTATGTCACAAACCGCTCCTCGGTAATTATAGATAATTACAAGAGTGAAGAACTTCACATTCAATATGGCGTACCACAAGGTAGTATCTTAGGTCCTACAATCTTTCTTGTGTTTATTAACGATCTTTGTAATCTCACTCATGTTCACTCATGCCCCTCACAAATTAATTGCCAGTGTCCTTCTCTAACCTCAGTGGAACAAATTAAGTACCTTGGAATAATCCTAGATAAATATCTCAATTTTAAATCTCACATTAACACTCTTTCTGGCCGCGTCCGTAAGCTTATATACATTTTTAAGACCCTGCGACTTGTGGCCAACCCATTAATCATCCGAAATGTATATTTTGCTTTATGTCAGTCAATCCTCACCTATTGCATCTCATGCTGGGGTGGAGCTGCAAAGACCACACTTAAGCCTCTGGAGATAGCCCACAGAGCTATACTTAAAGTTGCAACGTTTAGACCCATATTATTCCCGACAAATGAGCTTTATAAAATATGGAACGTACTTATATGGAACGGACTCTTCCTCGGCTTAGGACATTGCTGGGGGTACAAGCTATGTAGGGACAGCTGAATTGGTATGATAGAAATATTTTAGAGAACATTTAAGACTACGATCTCGGCGCGGGCTGGTGCGGGCCGGCTCGGGCCGGCTCGGGCAAGGGACAGGGGGAGCAGGTAATTGAACGGGATGGCGTCGTGGCGACATGCCGACTGTGTGAGTTTCTTCATATGATTTAATGTAAGTAATCTTATCATCCAGGTCGACCAGTGCGTGCCTCGGATGGCGTATGCTACTGATACGGGAGGGTCGCTATTCGGGGGGCGATACCACGAGAGGATTCGAGTGCATCAGAGCAGAGTCGAAGAAGCGTTTAGACGCTTTTTTCATGAATTGCCTGATGGTAGGCAAGTTCAACTCGATATGTAGTTGATCACCGCACATGTGATAAAGGCCAAGATTTTAGCTGGACCAGCCCAAGAGAGACTCAACAGAGTTTCCCAACAGGTGGGCCTTGAAATGAACATGGGCAAGACAAAAGTCATGTCAAATGCCGATGTCGTGCCCATCCCAATCGCCGTTGGGAGCTCTGTTCTCGAAGTTGTTGAAGAGTATGTCTACCTGGGACAAACTGTCCAGTTAGGTAGGTCCAACTTCGAGAAAGAGGTCAATCGTCGAATCCGACTCGGCGTTTGGGAATTTTCGCAACATCTTTTCATCAACAATACCACAATGCCTCAAGACGCAAGTCTTTAACCAGTGTGTGTTACCAGTGATGACATATGGAACAGAGACGTGGTCACTCACAATGGGCCTCATAAGAAAGCTCAAGGTTACTCAGCGAGCTATGGAGAGAGCTATGCTTGATATTTCTCTACGAGATCGAATCAGAAATGAGGAGATCCGTAGAAGAACTAAAGTTGTCGACATAGCTGAAAGGATTAGTAAACTGAAGTGGCAATGGGCAGGGCACCGGAAAACGCAGCGTGGGACGACCTCCAACGAGGTGGACAGACGACCTGATGAAGGTCGCTGGGAGTCGTTGGTGAGAGCGGCATGTGACCGCTCGTTGTGGAAATCTAAGGGGGCGGCCTTTGTTCAACAGTGGACGTCCTGTGGCTGATATGATGAGCCCAAGGGGACATAGTCTATATGCCGCGTATTCCCAATGACCTCCTGTTTGAATTTAAGAGATTGGAATTCCCTATGAAGGTGAGTTTCGCGATGACTATTAATAAGTTACAAGGTTAAACATTCAAGTTCGCGGGCGTTGACTTGAGACATGATTGTATTTCCTATAGTCAGTATTTTATGGCGTGGTCACATTGACACGTGTCGTGCTCACTCAGTCATTTGATTATTCTGGTGCCACCAAAAATGTGGTACCTAATTATACAAAGCAAAGCAAAAAATTTAACATTATCATAACTTCACAATTCGGTATTATCATACCTAACCACATTTGTATCTCCTATTGCCTTCGGTACAAAAAAATACTTATATGCATCTACGAATGACAGTTGCTCAACTCAACAATGGTTCAGTCCACGGATATCCGTTCAGTCGGTCGTCATGCTCAAACTAAAACTCAAGGCCCGTACTAAAGAACGAGAGACAAAACTAAGTGCGACTCGAGTCTACATTGCATTAATCCAAGCTGAACCGTTTAAAAAAAATTGGGCCCAGTGGAAATTCTACATGAACTTCCTCCGCCCTGTGGAAGGGCGAAGGGGCATGCAGGACACCTACCAGCTAAAACCACTGAGGCAGTCATCTTCGGCACCCAAAGGTGGCTTCAGGTCCTCGTATGGTTACAGTAAAGCCCAATATAACCGTACGTCTACGGTCTGCGGTCCAGTGTTTATACTCAATTGTTGCAGTCTTGATTCAAGTTCTCCTTGAGGTTTGATTCTCGTTATCTTATCTTTCTCTCTCCCTCTTAGGGTCAGCCTAGAAGATATGCTAAGGAAACTAGATGCATCGTAGAACATTGTAGCGGTAATGAGGTCACCAGTCAATGCGTCGAACGTAAACACGCGTCGTTTTGTCCATTGGCGAGCCTGCAGAACGCGTTTTAAAAACATTTGTTTCTTTAGGTAAGTTCACTGTTACCACTCAAGTAAGCTTTGTACATGGTAAGCCTGAAAGAAGAGCCTCATCTCTGTCAAACGCTTCGGCATGATGTCATCGTGATATGATACTTTAATATCGGTGCCAATTTCCGACTATGTAGGTACATCACTACATGTATAAAATAATCAATCTCACATTCACACGTACGCTCACACGCACGCACCAGCGGACGTTCGCAGGCAGCACACACACTCGTACGCACGCACTCACACATATATGAGCCCGAAGACATCTACAGCTGAACATGGGTCTACACTACAATGAGCGGTGATCGATAACAATAATCAACAAGTTTGGCAGGCGAATTGGTGATCGCAGTAACTTGTAATGAGCGCACGGGAGGGTGCTGCAACCCATCAATCCTTAGTCACCTTTAACGTCACCCATCGGTGGAGAGTGGTGGTCTTTTCTTTGACAAGAACCGCACAGGATAAAGTGATGAATCAGAACACAAATAAAATTCACCGACATAAACTTAAAATTATTTAATTTTCATTCTTAAAACTAAATAACAATTCAGATAACTATTTCTTGGTAAACAACTCTTGAATAGCATACACTGGTAATCCTTTTGTCTCCGGTAAGTAGCAGAACAGGTATAAAGCAGTAGAAAAGCAGACAAAAGAAAAGAAATAGAAGACAGGGGTCAGGCCCACAGAAGTTACCAGGAGGTTAAAGATGAATAAGAGCAACATGTGGAGAATCCACACCCATTCCACTGCTAACATCATCATGACGCTTTTAACCTGAAAAAAGTACCAGGACAGCATGAATTAATTAGTATTATTTGTAATTAAACATGCCTATAAATCCCTAAGGTTTAGCAGTGATTTCATTACGCTACAGTTCACCGATGTCACATTGAAGAGGAGTAATTCTTTCAAATACAATAGGAATTGTAGTCTATATAAATATGCTCATTCATAGTTCGAGTATGGTATGCATACTTGAACTATGAATGAATAAATTTTATTAGAAAAATTCAATCACACTTTCCCGAACCCGGGGATTCATCAGCATTCGAGCTTTACCAATTTAGTTGGTAAATATATCAACAAGGTACATAATACAATTTAAGGTTAAGGGTCGGAAAGTTGGGCCAACATTTTTGGCAACGAACAACGTTGTTCGTCGTAATCATTGTACAGGCTGGCTTCACAGCGACACAAAAAAAGAAATAAACAGAGGATCTCTCGTCCTTGAGAGAGAACGCAATTAACCTACGCTTCTATGGCTCATGGGTTAAGTCCTTAGGATCCACTACGGCGATGAGTCCGTAGGCAGGCTAGCCGACCTACCCACCAAAATAAGGCACCATTACGCGTGCCTACATTAACATCTGTCCTCTCTCCACGATGTGCTAGCCTTCATCCTCCAGCTTAGGGGGAGTTTGTTTTGAGATTTTAACGAATTTCTTTTGAGTATACTGTACGAGACTTAATACTTTAGATCATCATGGGGATCAAGATGTGGTGTTCCTCCATCCTCTAAACAGGATATTATATATTAAAAGAAGTAGATATGTTACATGCGCGCCAAAAGTAAGAACCAAAACTCCCCCAACTGTAGCACCTCGCAATTAGTTTGCCCAAGACAGGACAACGAGCTCACACGGTCACAATCTGTAATGTTTTATTAATTAAGTAATAACAATGCCGTCGTGCGTATAGAAAATGCACCAACTATCAAACAAAAATAAATAAAGAACAAGGGGTCTCATACAATACGTGAGTAACAAACTTTATGGAATATTTGAATAAAAATACTGTTGTAATTATTTCTAGAATAATATTCTCAAAGAAAACGTAGGCCAAGCAAAGAAAAGAGACAACACATATAATCTATCACAGGTGCGACAAAATAATCGGGTAAACGTGTTGTCATTTTAGAAGCTATCTCTTTTACTCTCGTAGTATTTGTATCTTCTTTCTTACAGCATAGGTGTGTAGTTTTATAGCTTTATACCTACATACAGCGAGACTTAGTTTTGCGCGCCATTTAATATGAACGTAACATATCTATGATATAATATCATTGATATATATGTATGCATTTATGGTGATAATTTTTAATTGTTGATGTGGATAATTGCCCGCTGCACAAATGAATAGTGCACGTACGGTGCGTGCTACGGTCGTGTAAGTGAAACAATAGTGACACATATCTGCAAAACTGTTTCGATTCAAAGGAGGACACACGTAAATTACAGTAAGTATAATAAAAACATAGGCATAAGGCAATAAATGGGGCTATTGTATACTCCACTCTTGCAATGACAAAAACTATACTAACCTCAGGCAAAAACACTTCGGCCATCACCACAAATGGCACTGTGCCTGCCCCAAAGGTGTAGGAAGCAATGTAAACGTATATGACCACTGGTATCGTCCACTTCGGAGCCCAGTCTGTAAGGATCTGCGTGCCTAGTGCCATGCAGCAGAAACCAGCGGCGATTGATGAGTAGATTATGAGCGGCTGGAAAAGGAACAGCAATTTTTTTTTTTTTTTTTTTTTTTTTTAAACGTTGCCCCACACTAGGATTTCTCCTGTGTCGTGGGTGCGTTTACAGACATACATTCCACATACAATACACCCAGACCCGGAACAACTACCTGCAGATCATACAAATATTTGTTCCGTGCGGGAATCGAACCCGCGACCCGGAGCGCAGCAGTCGACTGTATCAGCCACTGCACCAACCGTGCCGTCATACAATGGATCCACCTTACTACTCTCCGGCTGTAGCATTGCGCCGGTTCCGTTGGTACCGGCGGTGAGGTGCCAAGCAGAGCGCGAGGCATGGTTGCATTGCATATTGACGTCATCGTCTCCCCGAACCAGGACGCTTCCTCATCAGGCAAGTTCCCTTGATCGACCTCTGGCCAGGCCAACGAGCAACTCGCGATCCAGCTGTGTGAGGGCCCAACGCCGCGACCATGGGCTGGGACTAGAACGGCTCAGGCAAGGCGTGTGGAGGGCCACGTCGAACATAATGTGGCGGTGGTCTGAAAGTGTGACTACCTCCTCCGCTACTAGCCAACCCGATACCATGCGTGCCACAGAAGGAGCCGCCCATGTCAGGTCCACGACAAATTCCCCCTGCCACTGAACGCAGGTGCTAACGGACCCCCGATTCAGCAATCGGAGATCAAGTGACCCCGCCCAGTCTTGCATTATCCTCCCCCTTGGCCCGTCCCGATGGTTGCCCCAAGCTCTAGAGTGATCATTGAAGTCCAAGCGCTGGACGGGGCGAGCACTTACAGTGAATGCTGCGCGCCACCTCGTCCTGGTATCCCTCGAAGTCAACGAGAGACACGTTGGGGGAGATATAGCAGCCCACTACTGCCAGAAATCCCCACTCTACTACGATAAAGCCCTGCCCCCTGACCAAAAGGGAGCAGAGACGTTATCGAGGCCTACTGTTATATGTTTTTCTAGATTAATTTTATTTACTTTTTTAATGATTAGTGTTGGATCATCGGCAAAGTCTTGGCTTGTTACGTCTGGAAGATTGTTGATGTATAACAAGAACAGGAGATAATTAAAAAACAATACTACAATGCCTGAAGACGAAAGTCGTTTAACTGGGTGTGTTACCAGTGATGACATATGGAACAGAGACGTGGTCACTCACTCTGGGCCTCATAAGAAAGCTCAAGGTTACTCAGCCAGCTATGGAGAGAGCTATGTTTGGACGGCACGGTTGGTGCAATGGCTGATACAGTCGGCTGCTGCGCTCCGGGTCTGGGTGTATTGTATGTGGAATTCATGTGTGTAAACGCACCCACGACACAGGAGAAATCCTAGTGTGGGCAACAATTTATAAAAAAAAAACCCTACGAGATCGAATTAGAAGAAAGACGGATAAAGTTGCCGACATAGCTGAAAGGATTAGTAAACTGAAGTGACAAAGGGTACATAGCTCGTAGAACTGATGGCCGTTGGGGCAAAAAACGTTCTCGACTGGAGATCGTGACCTGTAGAAGGTCGCTGGGAGTCGTTGGATGAGGGCGGCATATGACCGCTCGTTGTGAAAATCTATGGGGTAGGCCTTTATTCAGCAAAAGAAGCAAAAAAATCCGTAACTCGTAGTTTGATGAAGTTAAAATTGGAAATATTTGATACCTTCCTCAAAATAAAGCAGACTAGTATTTCATACATATAACAGACAAAAACATGTATTATTGAACTCCTGTGATGTGTTAGTAGATACAACATGTATGTTATAGTGTGCGTTAGTCGTAATATGCAACTGTATTTAGTAAGTAGGATTAATTAGTCATTACACGACCATTGACTGGTACGGACCATCTTTCTTATATCCCTCCGCTCCGACTGCCAACATTACATGGCGACCCTGCCAGGCCCGACTGGGTATGGTTTGGACCTGGTCGGGACCTTTGTGTATATATTTTGAATAAGGCTCAAACTGAAGACTGAAGAACAAAATTATGTGTAGATCAGAAGAAAAGAAGAGGTTTTTCTTAACCAAAATGAGGCACTATTGAAAGACATCGGGGGGCATCAAGCAAAGCGGTTTACGTTGCCGCTCGAGTGTACAGAAATTGCCATCGCCGGTGGGTTCAAGAAGAAATTGGAATGCACACAATGCAGCGCATCCGTGCTTCCCTACGAGGACGCACTACAACGGAGAACGAAGCCTAACGTGAGCCTAGCCTATTACAGTTTTTGTGGTGTGTTTTTGTATGAGTGAGGTATTCAATTGTTGCGAAATTTAGATTAACTGATAGGTAATATGAACGGCTAATATTATGATTAATTAATATGATTGAAAGTTTATTATTATGATCAATAGTTTATTAAAAAGCTATGATATTTTGGTAGATATTAGAAAATATTTTATAAAAAAGGGAAAAAGTAGATATACGTGTAATACTACAAAATTGAAATTAGATGAAGCAAATTGTGTTTTTAATAGATGTAAGGAAATTGTTAATATTTTAGAAGATAGTGACGATATTAAGATAGGTTTGAAAATTTTCGGGAAAATTAGGAACACTTTTGATGAAATAAATAGCTTATGTATCTTATCTGAAACAAATAGTGAAAAAATGGAGAGTTTTGATTTAAAAACCGCGTGTACATTAATTCCTTTAATGGATGGTACCAAGGAGACTCCTGAGCGTGTAGTGGAAGGCATTGAGATGTATAATGATGTAGAATGACCAGCATCAAGGTCAATTAAATTACCGCCCTAAAAATACGAGGTATGCTAAAAATGGTCGCGGCAGATACCAGACATACACGAGGCCTAGCAGAGGCTACTATCGAGGTAAGTCCTATAATAATTATAATAATCGTCAAGGAAATGTTAACGTTGCCACACATAGCGAGAAAGCCGAGCAGAAAGAAGAGGAAAAAGGCGATTTAGGTGAGTTTTTTCGGATCTAACTATATACTAGCATGTGAAAGTTTGAACTTTATTTACCTATATTTCAAACTAGTCTATATCGAATATTTTAGGAACCAGGCGACGTACAATCAAACACGCGTAATATGAGACTGATTATTTTATTTGACGGCAAGAACTACCCTCACAATATAAATCTACATATACACCATTCTTCCCTCTCTGTTTCCTTAGTACTTAATTAATACATAATAATTATTGATACAAAAAGTTTAAACTCAACTAAATCTCCACACTCTTCCCTTTCTGTTTTTCTTCGCAAAAGTTAACCTAATAATTACATACACCATTACATAATTAAAGTACATAACAGAAAACACATCCATATAAAAAAAACTTTAAGTACAAGTGTTTATCATTATCTCGTTTAGTGAAACCAAAAGGTTTAGTCAAACTCAAATCCGTACCTGACTATGGGTTTCCTATGTCTTTTAACCTTAGGAGTAGTATTAAATGAGGGCTGCTTGTTCACTAACTGGGCTTTCGCGTCGAGATTGGATGTCAGTGTGACGCTAGTTCCAGCTGCAGGGGCAACATCCCTCTTGGGGGATGGTGCTCCTGTGGGAGAAATGGAACGCTCGGATCCTATAATCGCAGGCTCGGAATCGCCGTTTTCAGTCTGCTTTGACTGATCCACGAATGTCGACGATGACAAGAAATCGTAGGTATTTAGTGTCTGCGTGTCATCTTTATGCAACTGATCAATGTGTTTTGCGCCTAGATTATTCAGAAATTCCTTGAAATCCTTACTATTGAATGGCGGACCATTGTCCGAAACCAATTCATGTGGCAAGCCAAACTGTCCGAAAAGTTTATGCAGTTTAGAGGAGGTTGATTTTGCCGAAGTGTTCGGCACTCGAAACGCCTCAATCCACTTCGAATGAGCATCGATTACCACCAAATAATAAATGGTATTACCAGCTAAGGTAAGAAAATCCACATGCAGACGATACCAAGGCTCCTGCGGCCACTGCCACGGGTGCAACGAGGCTGCGGGGGGTGCGGGACGCTCACGTGCACAAGCTTCGCATGCCTTACATTTGCGCTCGATATCCGAATCAATCCCTGGCCAATATACGTAATTCCGGGCTAAGTTTTTGCATTTTACAATGCCTTGATGAGTTTCATGAATTTGACTCAGAATACGTTTCCTCAAACTGTATGGTATAATAACACGATGGCCATATAATACACAGCCCTGCTCAACATTTAGGTACTGCTTAATTTAAAAAAATGATTGCAATTTTGTATCACTGCAATACTGCCAGTTAGTTTTAATAGATGTTATCAAGTCCTGTAATATGTGATCTTTTAGTGTTTCCTTCGCGATCTCTTTGTAATTAATTGGCGCAGATTTTTCAACAAAATGTATGTATGATTCAACACGACTATGCACCTCTTGCTCCGCGATAGGCATTCGTGACAAACTGTCAGCTACACAGTTATGTTTTGAACCTAAGCACTTTATCTTGTAATGGTATGCTCCAAGAATAACAGCCCACCTTTGTAGGCGACTAGCCGCCATCAAAGGTATTCCCTTGTGTTCGCTAAATATCGCCGCTAACGGCTTACAATCTGTTATTAGGGTGAACTCGCGACCAAAAAGGTAATCATGAAATTTTGTTACGCCAAATGTTACGGCTAGACCTTCGCGACGGATCTGTGCATAATTTTTCTCAGCACTAGATAAAGTACGCGATGCATGCAGCACGGGTCTTTCCCCCCCGTCGGCGCAGCGCTGTGACAGCACGGCCCCCACGCCATAAGGCGATGCGTCACACGACAGGGTCGTCGGCAGGGCCGGGTTGAAATGTGCCAAAACTGGCGCCTGTTTCAAAGTAGCTTTTGCTTTGACGAACGCTTTATCGCAGTCCCCGGTCCACAAAAACGCCTTTTCTTTTTTTAGTAAGTTGTATACGGGGCTCAATAATTTACTTAAATTGTTTAAGAACTTTCCATAATAGTTTATTAACCCAAGGAATGCACGTAATTGCTTTGAATTGATAGGCACCGGAGTGGTTAAAATTGCATCTACTTTCGCTATTTCTGTGTGTAGTCCTTCAGCATCAATGACGTAGCCCAAATATGATATAGATTTTTGAAAGAAACTACATTTCTCAACGGCGACCCTAAGGCCACTATCTGCCAAGATTTTAAAAACAGTTAAAAGTCTTCGCCAGTGATCCAAGCAATCGACTCCGCTGACCGTTAAGTCATCTAAATAACATGTTACAAATCGCATTCTAAATAATTTATCCATCATACGTTGGAACTTATTAGGAGCGCATTTAATTCCGAACGGTAATCTGTTGTAACAAAACATACCTTGCATTGTCACTATCGTGCATAACTTCCTGGACGGGGTTTCTAATAAAAATTGTAAATACGAACTACTGAGATCAGTTTTACTAAATAGTTTACCTCCTTGTAACGACGCAAAAATATCCTCAATCTTTGGTATCGGATATTTGTCATCCACCAGAGCCGGATTTAGAGTAGTCTTAAAATCACCACATAAGCGGACCTCACCATTTTTTTTAAGGACAGGTACGACCGGTGTTCCCCACTCACTCCAGTCTACTGGTGTGATGATGTTCTCGCGCTGCAGCCGCTGCAGCTCAGCTTCTACGGCGGGGCGTAGCGCGTGTGGCACGGGACGCGCGCGCCGCCACACCGGGACTGAATCCCCACGCACTTCTAGCGTAATGCGCGCCTTATTAAATGTACCAATACCGTTCTTAAAAACGTCAGGGAATCTCTTAACTAGCTCTTTGTTAATATACTGGCTCGTTGGAACTTCCCACGAGGTTATCTTTAACTCATTAATTTGTGGGAACTGCATACCGAACGCTTTCATCCAATCTCGGCCGAATAACGACGAACAACATTTGTTATTGATAACAATCAAAGATAGATTTCTAATAAGTTTACCGTTAATATCAACTGAACAGACAAACTTACCCTTTGGTTTCACCAATTCACCGTTATACATTTTAAGCGATGACTTATATGGCACCAACTCACAATCTTTAAAATATTTATTATAAGTCGATATCGGAATCACGCTAACGGCGGAACCTGTATCACCTTCCATTGAAATGGGTATGTTATTTATTTTAGTTTTTACAACCCAATGCTCATCGCTGCTAGACTCACAATCACTCAGCTGATAGACCTCGACCGCGCGGTCGAACGAACCTGTCGACTCCCCGTCGGAGTCGCCCACAATCGCATTCTCACTGATATGATGCACACGCTTTTGTTTACGATTACGACACATTTTCGCTATGTGACCTTTAACGCCGCACACGTAACACTCGCTGTCCCGAAACGAACAATGATCGGGATTATGCCACCGATCGCATCGGTGGCATCGTTGCTGCTGGTGTCGCGGGACGTCGTTGCTGCCGCGGCGCTGCGCTGCTCCCGCGGGCGCGCGTGAGTGGCGCGCGCCGCGCACCGCGTGCACCGGCTCCGCGTCGCTGCGGAGCGCGCCGGCGGAGGCACTCGCGTCCTCCGGCTTCGAGTCTCGTACGGCTGCCTCCAGCGACAGCGCCAGTTCCGTGGTTCGACTGTACGTTAATTTGTCGTCCTCTTCAACCAGGATACGTTGACGAATGCGATCGCTCGCCAATCCAAACACAAACTGGTCGCGTAAATTTTCTTTGAGCGCATCTATATCTTTAAACTTGCACGGCTTACTGAGTTTCTTTAGTTCCACTAGGTATTCACTAATCGAATTACCGGCGGCCTGCTTGCATGCTCTAAATATCATTCTTTCGGCAATTTTGGAGCGCTTAGGCGTCAAATGCTCTTCAACGAGCGTAACAATTTCTTCGAAATCGACTTCCTCCGGCTTTTCGGGATAACATAAGTCCACAATCAGATCTAGCGGCTCTGTGCCGACGATTGCCACTAAATATCTCGAAAATGCTTCTTTCTTGATTTCATTTATCTTGAACCACGCCCGCAAACGACTGACGTAAGTCGACCATCGGTCCACGTGTAATTTAAATTCCTTTAAACTACTAAGGTCCGGCGGTGCACTCTTGTCACTCATTATTTTACCGAAATATGTAGAAATACACACAAACACGACACGAACTCGTCGCCAAATAGTCTATATCGAATATTTTAGGAATCAGGCGACGTACAATCAAACACGCGTAATATGAGACTGATTATTTTATTTGACGGCAAGAACTACCCTCACAATATAAATCTACATATACACCACAAACATAAAAAATACAAGTTCTTATTAGATACGGGCGCTTCATTATCTATTATTCGTAACCAGATAGTACAAAATAACACAAAACGATACAAGGACAATACGTTTATAAACGGAATAGGCGGAACAATACACGCAAAATGTTTTGTCTACATTCCACTGTGTATCGAAAACGGGATAGAATTTTGCCACAAGCTCTATGTATTCGATAACATGCCATGCGAGGCAGATGGTATCATCGGTCTAGATTTTCTAAGAAATTATAGTGCAAACATAGATCTACCATCAAACCGACTGATACTGCAATCTGGTAATACAGAGTGTACATTAAATATTTATAAGCAAAGTAATGAATCGGTACAGTCTGAAAGTTATCTTTACATACCAGCGCGTAGTGAATCAATTCATTTTATAAATATAAATAAAAATCTACAAAAAGACTGCGTAATATATTCTAGACAGTTAGCCGAAAATGTTTTTATTGCAAGTAGTATCGTAACACCAAAATGTGGTAGAATTCCGATTAAAATATTAAACTCGGGTGAAAAGATAGTCAAAATTTTGAAGTCAGACTTGATTCATCCTCAGGGACTTGATTTTTTTAGAAGAATATAATATATGTTTATTTAACGAATCAAAACAGGACGTTGAGCGTGTTGAAAAGTTGTTACCAGAATTAAAATTATCACATTTAAATTCGAATGACAGAAAAAACATAGAAATTATTTGTGCAAAATATGCTGATGTATTTTTCTTAGAAGGTGATAAGTTAGGTACCGCGAACGTTGTAGAACAGTCTATCACAGTGAAATCTAATACTAAGCCCGTGTACACAAAGCCTTATCGGCTACCGGAGTCGTCGAAACCAGAGATTAACCGACAAGTTCAACAAATGCTTGATGATGATATTATAGAACCTTCTAGTAGCGAATGGAATAGTCCAATACTTTTAGTACCTAAAAAATCGGATAGTGGTAAAAAATGGCGTTTGGTAATAGATTACAGAAAAGTTAATGACTCAATACAGGATGACAAATTTCCGCTACCAAATATCACCGAAATCCTAGACTCTCTTTCAGGAAGTATTTATTTAAGTCATTTAGATTTGCACCAAGGTATTTTTTCAGGTTAATTTAAAACCAGAGTGTAGAAACATCACTAGCTTCGCCACAAGTACGGGACAATACCAAATGAAGCGTTTACCAATGGGTTTAAAAATTAGTCCGAGCGCTTTCTCTAGAGTAATGTCAATAGCTATGTCAGGACTAAACTATGAGCAATGTTTTATTTACTGCGATGATCTAATTGTTTTCGGTAGAAATAGCCAAATCCATAATAAAAACTTAATGGACGTATTCAAGCGACTTAGAAAAATGAACCTTAAGCTTAACCCAAATAAGTGCGATTTTATGAAAACACAGTTATTATATTTAGGACATGTAGTATCAGCCGACGGTGTGCTACCAGACCCGGAAAAGATAAGGGTTTTACAAAATTACCCGGTACCCAAAAACGTAGACGAAGTCGGGCGATTTGTAGCATTTTGTAATTATTACAGAAAATTCATACCAAATTTTTCAGAAATAACTATACCACTAAATATATTATGTCGAAAAAATGTACCGTTTACGTGGACAACTAAATGTCAACAATGCTTCGAAAACCTTAAAATGAAACTAGTATCACCACCGATTTTACAATATCCCGATTTTTCGGAAGAAAACACTTTTATCCTGCAAACTGATGCGTCTAATGTAGCAGTAGGGGCAATATTATGCAATAAAGATTTGAGACCAGTGGCATACGCAAGCAGACCATTAAATAAAGCAGAATTAAATTATCCAACTATCCAAAAAGAACTTTTATCAATTGTATGGAGTATAAAATAATTTAGACCATATCTATACGGAAGGAAGTTTATTATCAGGACAGACCACAAACCGCTTATTTATTTATTTGATATGAAAGATCCATCATCAAGACTCTTAAAATTTAGATTACAGTTAGAGGAATACGATTATACCGTTGAATATACTAAAGGTCGCGATAACACGGCAGATGCTTTAAGTAGGGTGACCATAACTTCAAAAGACTTACAATCAATTACTGAAAATAACTTTACTATGGTAATGACTAGAGCTCAAAAAGCTAGAATGTTAAATCAAGAAGGGGATCGTTATGATAGCACAAGGATTCCTGATAAATCTGAAGAACCAAGGTCTGGCCAACCAAGGGTCGCAGAGATATTAAGGAAACCTAGTGACTACGTAGAGTTAAACTTTATTCAAGGAAATTTATTAATCAAGAAAAATATAAGTTATAGTAAAGAATGTTTTGCTTACGAAGAGTCGACTCATACATTATACATAAACCTCAATTATATGTCGTACTTTACGCGAGTCGAATTTACGAATATATTGAGCAGTTGTTGTAATGAATTAAATATTAAAGAATTGTGTATAATAAAAGATGATGAAAATAAAGAGCTTATTAAGCAGTTAACAGCTGAAATAAAAAGTAGAGAAATGTGGTCCGGACCACGAATAAATGTATTAAAAGGAATAAAAAGAGTCTATAATTATCATGAAAAGGTATACATACTACACGATTATCATTTACTGCCTACGAGTGGTCATGCGGGTGTACGACGTATGATCAACAATATAAAAGGTAAGTACTTTTGGCCAGGATTGGAATGCGATGTGCGAAAGTACGTGAGAAAATGTGTTAAGTGTCAAACTAGCAAGTATTCAAAAAATACTATTGAACCTATGACCGTGACGTCAACAGCATCGAAAGCTTTTGAAAAGGTTTATTTAGACATAATTGGACCACTAGATAGGGATTTAGATAATAATGTTTATGTATTAAGTTTACAATGCGAATTGAGCAAGTACGTCGAGGCGTATCCCTTGCAGCGGAAAGATTCAGTAAGTGTAGCAAGAGCTTTTATTAATAATTTTGTACTAAGATACCATTTGTACCAGCAGCTATCGCCAGCGACCGAGGCGCAGAATTTATCTCAGAAACAATGACCGAGATGTGTAAACTGCTAAAGATTGAGAAGGTAAACTCCACCGCTTATCATCACGAATCGATCGGTGCATTAGAAAATACCCATAAGCATCTTGCTGCCTTCTTACGTACTCAGTGTGACGGACACCCAGAGGCATGGAGCCAGTGGCTTCCGTTCTGGTGTTTTTCGTTCAATACTACTGTACACACCGAAACTAAGTACACCCCATACGAGCTAGTATTTGGTAAAACATGTAACCTGCCTAGCAACCTAACTAATAACGTTGTTGAACCACTATATAACTCGGATAATTATGTATTAGAACTTAAGTATAGGTTACAGTTAGCGTCTCAGGAAGCGAATAAAAATTTAAATTTAAGCAAAATTAAAAGAAAAGAGATATGGGATAAAAAGTGTAATCCTGTTCACTATGAAAAAGGTGATTTAGTTTTAATTAGGAATGAAACGGGAAAAAAATTAGACAAGTTGTTTAATGGACCTTTTGTTGTGTTAAATGAAAATGAACCTAATGTAACTGTTAGTAAAGGTGATAAGATTGAGACTGTCCATAAAAACAGGACTAAATTATATGTAACTTAGTAGTAATAAGAATGTCTATTTTTAGCTTGAGTAGGTTCTCACCGATACTTGATACTGTTGTTATTAGAAAAAGCTTAGAATGTGTAACGTTACGACATTCTTTTGTTTATAATAAGTAATAAGACTATGCAATTGTTGTCATAAAATGTACTTTAGATATTATGTGAAACTTGTTTAGATTATATAATAGTGATTATGAATAAAAGATTTTAGAATTATATATGTTAAAAAAAAAAAAAAAATATTTTGTATCTTTTTTTTTTCAAAATAACCCCTCAGGTGTGATGTGTTAGTAGATACAACATGTATGTTATAGTGTGCGTTAGTCGTAATATGCAACTGTATTTAGTAAGTAGGATTAATTAGTCATTACACGACCATTGACTGGTACGGACCATCTTTCTTATATCCCTCCGCTCCGACTGCCAACATTACACTCCTTTTTTATACACAATTATTTGTTTTTATAGTTTCCTTAGGAAAAACGTTAAAACTACTATAAATCTGGCTCTACCTACGTGCCAGAGCCAGATTTATCCAGATTTATTCAGATATACCTACGTACACTTGAACTCCGGGCGTTCTGCTCGTGTATTTCAAATAGTGTAGTTTCGATATTGAGGTCCATAAGACACTGTGCGCCGCGTCCGCTAACAGTGGCTCTACGTACACCTGAACGATAGATACCAGGAATCCAGAAACACTTAGAAAGTATATAATCTCACCCGCCTCCCAACAACGTCTGTTAAACAAGCCGCGATAGAACCGGTGATTAAGATCACCACGCCCATCATAACGCTACACGTGTTGGGGGAGATGACATCATGCGGAACTGCCTCTGAGAACAGCGGCTCTGCATACACTTGTACTACGGATGGACCTTGCAGCACGAAGGCGATTTTGAGGACCATTATAACAAAGAATTCACGTTGAGTTGAAGGCGAGTTTTCTGTGGGAAATAATTTTATTAATTTAGAGGCTTGCATGACTTTAAAGGGCCTAGGGTATGCCTTGGAGGATAATCCATCGCGCCCTGAGGTTCAATTTATCAATAGTTTATTCAGTAATTAGGTCCTAACAGACACTTTGACGTGTTACTTGTTCCATGTGGTGCTGGCTAAGAATACCACCACCCCATCGCATATCGTGGGTGTCGTAAAAGGCGACTGTGGGATTAACCGGAGGATGGGCAGCAGCGTCCTTCGAGTATATTTATCTCAACTGCGGTGTCGCCAATCCGTCTGCCAAGCGTGGTGATTATGGCCAAACCCTCCAGTGAGAACTGTCCTGTAGTGGACGCATTTTGGCTGAAATAATGATGATGATGAGACACTTTTACACGTCATATTGAAACAACGGAGGGCAATTTCACTCAAGAAATACCAAAAGAAACTCAGGGCTAGATATTTTTTGATTAATTTTCTTTTTTATTTATCTGTTTTACAAATGTTTACTTATTATTTAGAACAGCTGTTATACATTGAAAAACATGTGCCGCTATACAATACAAAACAATGCAGATAAAATTTGTTTCCAGGGAAGCCGCATGTGCGGTAAAGAATAGATCATCATTTCGGCCGAATGAAGTCCACTGCTGGACACAGGCCTCCCCCAAAGATCACCACAATGACTGATATGGGTGTTTTGAACTCGAAGGACGCTGCTGCCCATCCCCCGGCTAATCCCTTAGTCAATTTTTACGACACCCACGGGAGAAGATGGGGTGGTGGTATTCTGAGCCGGCATAACAATTGATAAAAATCAATAAAAATTAACGCCACACGTCCCTATCAACATAGTTTTTGATTTTATAATAGGCTTTTTTATTAGAGTTGCTTTAATGTGCGTTTTTAAACTTGCCATCAGTAAGATCCTTGATTCGTTTTGGTAACTTATTATAGAATCGGAAACAATTCCCTAAGACTCATTTGTCTTGGTGAATCTATGTATAGGTACCACTATTTTTTGTCTGTCTCTAGTACGCTTGTCATGATAGTCGCTTTTTACATTAAATGAATCGACGTTTACACGCGCGTACATTACATTCATGAAGATATAAAGTGATGGCGGAGTGAGTATATTGATTACTTTAAAACACTCTCTAAGCGACTCGCGAGGATCCATTTCGTAGATAGCGCGGATAGCCTTTTTCTGTAATATGAAAATTGAGTCAACGTCAGCTGCTGCCTTCAGAGCAGGATGTCATAGGACATGATGCTGTGGAAATACGCGAAATACACGACTCTGGCAGTAGCTACATCAGTGAGCTGCCGAATCTTTCTTACTGCTTAATTAAGCAGCAGAACAAAATATGATGTGAGGTCCCATTGTAACTTTGAATCAATAGTGATACCTAGAAAAACAGTTATATTTACAACATCAAGTTTGTTACCTTCGAGTGCTATGTTTAGTTCGACTTGTGGTACATTTGGAGACGAAATTTTTAAACATTTAGATTTATTACTATTTAGCGTAACATTATTTGCCGCAAACCACTTATAGCGTGTCAATTGCCGGCAGCCGTGTAGACACAATAGATTTTTAATTGTGTCTCGTTTTGCCACACTCAATGAGTTAAATAGAGAAGATGAGCTATCATTTACATGTAAAAGTTCTCCGTCTTTTCTATTGATTTTAAAAATAAGGGATGAGACGTCCGCAAATAGAATTACATTATATAATTCAGTCCTCATGTACGGCAGATCGTTAATGTAAGCAAGAAACAAAAAAGGACCGAGTATTGAGCCTTTGGCTATTTCCAAAGAAATGTAAAACGTTTTTCATAACCTCGTCCTGCCGCCCCATCCAAGCAGTGGGCACTTGATCAGATAGGGTTTTATAAGGCATGAGATATAATACTAGAATGAGTCTACCAATATCATAAATTCTACTTACTGAAAAATTTCCACCAGGTAATTTTGTTAGTCTCCAAGTTCTGTTCCATTTTCTCTTCAACCGTAGTCAAAGACTGAACGTCTGTAAAAAAACGTCAGTTAAGCCGATCTTGGAGTAAAAGGGCTGGCAAACATAATGAAAATTTAAATAAAATTGATGCGTTTTGGGAATCCTGATTTCTTGGCTACCAGCAAGAATGCATTGTATGTAAAATCGAATTTCTCAAGGTTACAAAAAATATAGTAATTGAATTTGAAAATAAGAAAAGGAAAACAAGAAAACCTATTCCTTATAGGTACGAAAAGTATAAATTTAAAGAAAATCAATGAAACTTAAATAAGGGTGAAAAGAAAAGAAATAAGAGGAAAAAAGGAATGAAAATATACAGAAGAAAGATTATAACGAATAGAAAGAAAAGCAACTAAAGAAAGATACTAAGAATAGAAAGAAAATCAAAATAAGCAAGAAAATACAGAAAATGAACAATAGATAGAAAAAAAAAAAAAGAACATTATTGTCATACACACACTTTCTCCTAAATCACCGTGTCGTGTCTGTTGTATATTTGGGGGTTGGGCTTCTCTGTCCCCGTATTCGTTAACTTCCCGTCCAAAAATGGCTAAAGAAGCCTCGCTTTAAAAAATGATTAGTAGTCATACCTTCCGTTTCAGAGTTCAAAATCCGTCGGAATTTATCTAGCTCTCGTACTACTTCTAAGGAAGTGGAATTTCTACTTCGGTAGAATG
Source organism: Diloba caeruleocephala (assembly GCA_947459985.1). Lineage (NCBI taxonomy): Eukaryota > Metazoa > Arthropoda > Insecta > Lepidoptera > Noctuidae > Diloba > Diloba caeruleocephala. Next base: position 2,150,036 of record OX381627.1, on the reverse strand, counting down.
CTATTGATCTAGCTGCATCCTAGAATATGTTCAATTTAATTATAGAAATGGATGGGTGTCACGCCTACAGGCACATTTAGCGACTAGGAGGCAACTTTAAACAGCGAGACTTGGGGGGATCCTTTATAATCCTCCTCGAGAGGGTGCCTGGGGGGCGGCCTTTTTACAGTCGCCTTTCCTCCGCTAGAGGGGGTGACCGCTTTACAGTCATCCCCTCCGAGATGTGCCTAAAGGCGTGGCACCAATGGGCGGCTCTAGTGTCATCTTACGAGGAACTGGAGCCCCCTTCAGTGCCGGATATGACTGCTCCAGTGGTTTTAGCCGGTAGGAGTCCAGCATACCCCTTCGCCCTTCCCCGGGGCGAAGGAAGTTCCATGTAGAATTTCAACTGGAAACCAATAAAAAAAAGGAGGCAACTTTAAAGAGGTCCCCAACCCCAGTCTCATTCTGGGGAGGGGTGTAAAGGATCCCTAAAATGCCTTATTAACCTTACCTACAAGTACTCGAGCCGTAGCAGGGCTCCAATGAAAACAATCATAATGTTAGAAACATCATCTTAATTTTGCTCAGGCAGGTTCATGCAAAACAGATTCGCAGCGCTACCTACCGAGTCCAATTGTGAATCTAAACCATCCAACTCAAGCATACACACAAATTTTCATCAAAACAGTCCAGCCATTTAGGAGGAGTTCAGTGACATACACACGTACGGAAGAATTATATATAAGATGTATAATAGTGTAATATTATACAGTGCATAGTATACTACAGACACCAATCCTGGGCGGTGATTATGGAAATATCACGCAAACTGCTTCAATCTTACCTCCTCCTGCCCTCTAGCCATAAGAGTCAACGGTGACTCCTTTAGCACAGATATCATTAAGACGCCAATCACAGAAAATGACAGACAGGCATATATCATGGCATGGTATGATAAATATCCCCCAAGGAAATAGGAGACCAGTAAACCGACCCCGTAGAATTGATTTGGTCCTGACGTCAAAGTCCCTAGAAAAGAAGAAAGAGAAAATATGTACACGAACGAAAGAGAGGACGAGAAATCAGATAGCTGAACGTCATTGGTAGCAGGATATTTCTTTATTTAAACTTCTATGTACATTTATGGTACACAAGGCGAACTTAATGCCATGAGGCACAGGGCCGTATTTAAGGGAAGGCAATCGGGGCCACAGCCCCGGGGCCTCCACAAAAGAGGGGCCCCACAACAGAGACTTCGGGAATAAAATATTCTAATTCCGATTAGTAAACACTAGTAAACAACTTTTCCTTTGATATTTCTTTTCCGGTTTAGATAGATTCGGTTCCGTTCATTAGCGCAAAAAATTTAATTCAGATAATTCTTGTTTTCGATTATATTTATATGTTTGTTAAATACTAAAGGAATCTACTTGGTTTCACAAAAAAAAATATTTATTGAAACACTCGACTGAGAAAAATTGATCATTTTATTTGGAAAATAATTTGGGGCCAAGGGACCTTCACTCCTTTGTTGCCCCGAGGCCTCCAGATCTCTAAATCCGGCCCATATGAGGCATTCTCACACATGGATCGCTTAAAATAGAAAAGAGCAAATGGAGTGATCTGACGGCTCTTCTCTGACAGACAGGATATCAATATCCCACTGAAGTATTTGGGTTGCTTCCTGACGTGATGGTGTAGGAAACTTAATCTTACCTCTTAAGGAGTCCTGGCAGATTTCACTTATGTAAATAGTAACTTCCAGGAAGATTGCTATACCGAACCCGGATATCAGCATGGCTATAAGTATCACTTCAACTCGGTTGGTAATCGCTATTATTGACCAAGCTATCTGGAAATGTAAGGAGATTTTTGTTGTTAGGTATAGGGGCAATTCATAAAGCACAAGAGCTTCAGCTTCAAAGTTTCGTTTACCTAAACGTAGTGCAGCCTGCAGATAACTGAAGATCAAGTGATAAGCACTGACCGGTGTTCCAGTCGGTTCATAAGCTTTAAATTCGCAAGCCCTATTCAAGGCCAATGGAGAACAACAGTATCATCGGCTTGGGTGATAGAGGATAAGCTCCTTTGTCACCAATCACTCAATGGTGACAATTGATAAAATCTAAAACATTACATGTATTACCTGGGCACATTTCTTGACTTCAAAGCACATACAGTCAAATGTATTAGGCAATAATATTTCGGGATTGCAGACTATTCTCACCAATGAATACTACTACTCTCTCTACTCTAGTACTCACCACAAAAATCAAGCATGGCTTTAACAAATGTTTCCAAAATTCATCATCATCATTATATCAGCCCAAGGAACGCTGCTAAACAAAGGCCCCCTCCATAAATTTCCACAACGACCAGTATAATACCGCCCGCATCCTACTACTCCCAGAGACCTTCAGCAGATTGTCTGTTCACCTCGTTGGAGGACATCCCACGCTGCGTTTTCCAGTGCGAGGTCACCACTCAAGAATCTTTTTGCCCCAACGGCCATCAGTTCTACGAGCTATGTGCCCCGCCCATTGCCACTTTATTTTACTAACTCTTTCAGCTATGTGGGCAACTTTAGTTCTTGTGAGGATCCCCTCATTTCTGATTCAATCTCGTAGAGAAATACCAAGCATAGCATAGCATTCCAATATTTCTGCCCCAACAATATATGTACCAGAAACCATCTCCGATCCGTGAAATCGACCTGCAGTACTGGCCATTTCAAATAAAAATATTTATTGTTTGGCTATGAACTCTAATTACAAATTTATTCTATTTTATAAACAAGGTTTTCATCCGTCTAAATCAGTCTTATGTGTACTGATTAGTGTTATGTTTTCATTCGTCTAAATCAGTCTTATGTTTATTGATTAGTGTTATGTTTTCATCACGTTTGAATCTTTTTCGTAGTCATGGATACGTTGAAAATTCGAGGAATTATGAAATATGAGTAACATCGTGGCAGCAACACGGCACAAGCGGAATGCAACATCAACGAAGTTTACGGGGCGAACACTACAAACGAATGCACAATCCGTTATTGGTTTGCCTGCTTCCATTCTGGAAATTTCGATCTAATAAATGAACCCCGTGGTCGTCGGAAACCTTTGGTCGACAATGACGAATTAAAGGCGATTGTGGATGCTGATTCTCAATCTACGTTTGAATTTGCAGCAGCTTTCAACGTTAGCATCAAAACAATATTGGTCCAGTTGCGTCATATTGGCAAAGTAAAAACGGTTGACAAATGCCCTAAGAACTTAACGATCATCAGCGAAACGTGCCTGCTTCTCAGCAGGAACAGAAACGAAGGAATTTTAAACCGTACCTGCGACACTTACTTAGTTACTGAACAAAACGGCAATTTTATAAATAAAGACCTATTATATTATGTTTATCTTGAACGTGAAGGTGATATATTGTGATCATTTATGCAATCTTTTTCTGAAATTACACTTAATAAAAGATGAATGAATTTTTTTTAAACATATATTTGTCAATTATAAAATATCTTTATCGAAATAAATACCTATATTATTGGAATATATATACGCTACTTTAGGATCGGACAGGGTTATGTTACATATTGAATATGCCATTGGCAATTTGTCATTTCCGATTGCGCTGATGATCATGTACTCGCCCTCGTAATACGAGCTTAGTTGAAGTACCTAGTTAACATGATAAATCAGATTTTAATACATATGTTGACATGTCGTCATAGTGACCATTTATTGTTTTTTGATACTAACAAGTTTGTTAGACATTTTATATTGACTCAGGAAACTATGTATCTTCCTAAGAAAAGTCGACATTTATTAGCTATGTTAATAGCATGTAATATAAATTCAGTTATAGGTAGTTTAATCAAGCCTAAATTAAGTGACGAATCGGTATTAACTAGTAATTCTAATAATACTGTGATTGATTGTTTAAACTTCTAGAATCGACAATAGAGAAGTGTGATAATAATATCTTGCTTTATCACCAAAACATAAATCGCTTCTCTGGCAAAACATTAGACATAGAGATGTTAATAGATAAATACCATATGGATATTTTATGTTTTTGTGAAACATGGCTAAAACCTGATCAGATGTTATTTAATATTGACAATTTTGCAGTTGCCAGTGCATTTAACCGATTATCAGCGGAGGGTGGTGGTTCTTTAATACTATGTAATAATAGTTTTAGTTACAAAGAAAGAAGAGGCATCACCTCTTGCTCGGTTGACCGCTTATGTGAGGTAGCATGTGCAGAGATAGAGGGTAATACTTTTTTATGTGTATATAGACCACCAGCGTCAAACTTTACCTCATTTTTAACTACAATGGAAGGTATACTGAGAAAACTTTTTAAAAGTAATAATCTGATTTTTGTGTGTGGTGACCTAAACATCAACCTTTTAATTGATTCAGTGGAGAAGTGTAAACTGGTCTCATTATTTAAGTCTTACAATTTGGATTATATTTTTAAAGAAGCGACCAGAACAACTGCTACTTCAGCTTCATGCATAGAAAATGTCTACACAAACTCTTTAATTAATGGTTCTTGTTTGATCAGCGGTATCAGATCTGATCATATAGGTCAACTTTTCGGACACGCAGCCAAGTTTTGCCGAGAAACTAGCCCTACATGCAACCACTGTGGAGAGAATGGTCATTCTTTCAAGGAATGTTGCAACAAATCTTCCCCCCCTCAATGTGCGACATGCAACCGCTTTAAGAGGAAATGTGACCATCCAACTGGTGATGTATCTTGCCCGGCACGCATATACGCAGAGAATAACTACATCAATTCAATAGATTATGAAGGCGCCTAGGAGCACCACCGATTATTGTATTAAGTAAGCACATATTAGTAGTAGTTTATCTCATATTTATATTTGTTAGTTTGTAATTATCATGACCAATCAGCTAATCTGTGAACTGGATAGTTTTTCTGTGTCTGACGCTAAAATCTGCGATGTTGAGGAGTGTAAACGTTTTTTTCCTGCTGGGAATAAAACGTTAACCCTGCTCACACAAAACATTCGCAGCATAAATCGAAACATGAATGGTTTTGAAGTGTTGTTAAAGAATCTTGACATAAGCTGTGATGTAATTGTCCTAACAGAATGTTGGTTGTCAAAACGGGCAGTCAATTTACCATCTCTTGACGGCTATTATTCACACAAAACCGATAATAACTTTAATCAGAATGATGGTTTAGTAGTTTATATTAAAAATAATCTAAAACCAATCGTAGAGGAACCATTATTCCAAGATAGTAATTGCTTAATAATTAAAATTATTCCCGATACAGTAATTATAGCAATTTATAGGCCTCCATCCCAAAATATTGACAGATTTTTGGACTCGCTTGACATAAATTTAAAAGAAATATCATCCTTTAAAAACATAATACTTTTGGGCGATATTAACATTAACATTGCTTCCGGGAGAACCGATAGTCATGCACATAGCTACCTAAATATTTGCACATTTCATGGACTTTTACCGGCTCATTATCACCCCACGCACCAGAGCGGCTCATGCTTGGACCATATCATTATAAAATCAAAAAAACCAACCAAAACATTGGTGACTAATTCATCGCTTACTGATCATCAAGCTGTTTTAATTACATTACAAACATATATTCCTAGAAAAAACTGCAAGCGTAGCTATACTAAAGTCAATATGAAAGACCTTGAAATTGACATACGCGGTATCAATTTTGACTCCGTTTACTTCTCAAACGATGCAAATTTGTCTTTGCAGTATTTCATACATTCGCTACAATATGCAATAAGGAAAAACACTTTCACTCAAGTAATACCTAGAAAGTATAATAGCATTAAACCATGGATCACATCCGGTCTCGTCCGTTGTATAAGACATAGGGACAAAATGCACCTAAAATTGAAACTCGCACCTGATAATGAAATACTGTCTGTTACATATAAAAGGTATAGAAACTTCTGTAATAATCTTTTGAAAAAACTAAAGAATCAGTATGATAAAAACGAACTACAGAAGGCAGGAAAAAACAGTAAACTCGTTTGGAAATTCCTAAAAAATAATACGTTTAGTTCAAAAAATGCCGAACCTCCGCTTGATTTATTATCAACAGAGATAAACCCACACGAAGCAACAAATAAAGTGAACATTTTCTTTTCTAACATTGGTAAAAACTTAGCTGAAAACATCTTAAATTCTGGCATCTATCCTCCTCAAAGTCAGAGTATGATAGCTTCCACACTAAATTCTTTTGTTTTATTAGATACCGACGTGTATGAAGTATTAAGTATAATAACCGGGTTAAAGGACTCCTGTGCCGTTGGATGGGATAACATTCCTAATAATATACTTAAAACATTTAAATATCAACTTGCCCCTCCGCTTACTCACATTTTTCAGCTATGTTTATCGAAAGGAATATTCCCTAATCTGCTTAAAAAAGCTGTGGTTACGCCTGTGTTTAAATCTGGAGACAAAAACTGTGTTAACAACTACAGACCCATTTCAGTTTTAACAGGCATATCAAAGATTTTAGAAAAAATCATAAACAGTAGACTAATAAAATATCTAGAAAATAACAAATTGCTTTCAGATTATCAATTCGGTTTCAGGCCGAAAAGATCTACCAGCCAAGCTGTTCACAAATTGACAAATTTTATAAGTACCAGTCTGGATAATGGCATGCATACCATTGGGATCTTTCTTGACCTTGCCAAGGCCTTCGAAACTATTTCTTGTACTAAATTATTGCACAAACTTGAAACACTTGGCATAAGAGGAGTACAACTTCAACTTTTTTGTGATTATCTTTGCGATCGACATCAATGTGTGAAAATAGGTCACTATAACACAAGTTCTGAACTTAAAAATAGCTGTTATGGCATTCCACAAGGAAGTATTTTGGGTCCTACTTTGTTCTTAATCTATATAAATGATCTGTGCAGCTTGACACTCCAAAATGGTGTCGTAATGTCATATGCGGATGACACAGCTCTGTTGTTCTCAGCTAAATCGCGAGTAGAGGTCTATGAATACGCTCAGAATGGCTTTAATATAGTGTCTAATTGGCTTCGTAAAAATCTTTTAACATTAAATACAGATAAAACAAAATACATTTTGTTCACAATTAGAAACACTAACATACCGCTTACTAACCTAAATATTTACGCACATAATTGTAGTACGTTCGCTGACATTGCATGTTCTTGCCCCAGTTTAGTTAAAGCTGAGCATATAAAATATCTAGGAGTCACAATTGACACGAATCTAAATTTCCGTAAACATATCGATTTACTTTGCACTAGAGTCCGTAAATTAATTTATATATTTAAGAATTTACGTAACATAGCCGACTACAAATTAATTAAACAGGTTTATTTAGCTTTGTGTCAATCCATTCTTACTTATTGCATAACTTCCTGGGGTGGGGCAAAATCAACCTTACTCCCTCTAGAACGTGCTCAAAGAGCAATTCTAAAGGTTGCTACCTTTCGCCCGTTTAGATTTCCCACGCACCAGCTTTATATGACATGTGAGGTTCTAACAGTACGTCAATTATTTATTCTGAACATCGTACTACATCAGCACACTGAACTTCCTTTTGACCCAGTACCTTCAGACAAAAGACGGAAAGATTTGGTCTGCATAAAGCCTCACACTAGACATGCTTTTGCTAATAGATTTTATGTGTTCTTAGGACCTTTTTTGTATAATAAGCTCAACAAGTTATTAAATATATATTGTATAAGTTATAAAAAGTGTAGTAGAATGTTGTCAGAATATTTAACCAAACTCAATTACACAGACACAGAAAAGATGTTAGAAATTTTGGAATGAATATAATATAACTTCGTAATATTCGTAAAAATATAATTACTTATTTTCGTTAACTTTTATATTCTAGTTTATGTTTATGTACCTAAATGCTTATTCTAATAGTAGTTATAAATATATAAATATATTAGTTTTACTTTAATTTAATTTAACGTCTCATACCGCGTTGTAAAGTGATGGCCTGAAACACAGGTTTCAATAACCTAGTTCGGGCAAGTCGCTTCATGTAATTATAATTCCAAGTAAGTAATATTTTTGTAACCGTAATCAATATATTTTAGTTATACACTAGTTTTAATTTAGTAACTAATATACCTTTATATAAGGTTTAACCATTATTATTACTGCGACTATCTGTATTCTTTTTGTAATAAGTTTTAAATAAAGTTTTATTTATTTATTTATTTATTAACTAGTAACTTTTAAATATAATAGAAAGCTAAAATCTGCTAAAATAATTGAAATGAGACCTCTACCTAAAAATAAATTACAATCTTTAGACAACAATGTTAGGAATAAATGTTTTAAATCTCGCTTCAGTTCTAAAGACCCCAACAGAAATTACTGTACTCTATTTTCTACAATATGTCAGGAATTTAATAAAGTGTGTCCAGTTAAGAAAGTTAAATTGACTAACAGATCTTTATTTAATGAATGGGCGACTAAAGGCATAAGAAAAAGTAGGGATGTTCTATATAGTTTATACTATGAAAAATCATTAACGTCTGATGAAACTGTCCATAATTATGTAAGGAAATACTCTAAGATATTTAAGAAAGTATGTACTCACGCTAAATCCTTGCTAATAAGCAGCAAAATAGGTAATTCAAGCAATAAAATAAAAGCAGTATGGCAGGTAATAAACAAAGAAAACGGCAATTCAAAAAAACGGGATAACGAAATAAATTTAAAAATTGATAATTAAATTATTTCAAATAAGATAGCGGTCGCTAATACATTCGAGAAATTTTTCACAAATATCCCAATTGAGGTTACGAAAGCCCTTTCCTCGTCCTCCAAATTTTGAATTTAGGCGTATTTTATTGACATCAATTATAAAAGCATTTAAAAGTCTTAACATAAAATCCACTGAAGACTTATGGGGTATGTCCGTTAAAGTAATTGAAGCTATAATTGATACCATTGCCCCTGCACTTGCAGGTATTTTTAACCAATGTTTAGATAGCGGAATTTTTCCCGATTTGATAAAACTAGTAAGATAATACCAATTTTTAAATCGGGATGTAAGAATAATCCGTCAAATTATAGACCTATTTCTGTGCTCCCAGCACTGAGTAAAATCTTTGAAAAAATTATGCTTGATCAGATGTTGTTACATTTTAATTTTAACGGGATATTACATAGTCGTCAGTTTGGATTCACGAAGGGTAGATCAACAACGGATGCAGGAGTGCAACTAGTTACCCAAATTCTAGAATCCTGGGAAGGTTCTCAAGATGCCATTGGCATTTTTGTGACCTTTCCAAGGCATTTGATTGCGTTGACCACAATACACTAATCCGTAAATTACAGCATTATGGAATTCGTGGACGAGCTGCTGATCTTGTATTTTCTTATTTATCTTTTAGACAGCAAAAAGTAGATATAAGTGGTGCTGCCTCCTCGGGGTCTCGGGTCAAAATGGGCGTGCCCCAGGGCTCAATTCTTGGCCCTTTCTTGTTTCTAGTATATCTAAATGATCTCCCATATATGATGACCAAATTATCAGATGTAATTTTATTTGCTGACGACACGTCCCTAATTTTTAAAATTAATAGAAATGATAGTAATATTCCACACGTAAACGAAAGTCTAACAGTCCTTTGCAAATGGTTTGCGGCTAACAATCTACTACGTAATGCTGACAAAACCAATGTTTAAAGTTTTCATTGCTTAATACACCCCAAATAGGACTAAAATTAACTTGAAACTGTTGATGAAACTGTGTTTTTAGGAATAACCATCGGCTCTAAATTGCAATGGAGTGCCCACATTAAAGCTATATCGGGTAGGCTCAGCTCTGCTGCATTTGCAGTTCGGAAAATTAGGCAGCTGACTGATGTAGCTACAGCCCGATTAGTTTACTTTGCATATTTCCACAGCATTATGTCTTATGGCATTCTGTTGTGGGGATCAGCGGCCGATGTAGATTCTATTTTAATTTTACAAAAAAGGGCCATCCGTCCGATCTGTAACATGGGCCCTCGCGAGTCTCTTAGAACCATGTTTAAAGAAATTAACATACTTACACTGCCGTCACTTTATATCTTTGAAAACATTTTATATGTCCGCAAAAATCTGCACAAGTATTATAAAAGAAGCGATTTTCATAACATCAATACACGGCAAAAACTTAAAATAGTAGTACCTAAATTTAGATTAGCTAAAACGAATAAGTCATTCCTAGGGAATAGTATACGTTTTTATAACAAGCTGCCCAAATCTATTACAGATCTTACCGAGGGAAAGTTTAAAGCCTATATTAAACGCGTTCTTTTTGGAAAAGCTTATTATAAAGCTATAGATTATGTTGACGACAGGGATGTTTGGCACTGATTCTTTCTGCACACGTGGCATCCCTGGTACCCCTTTTGACAAAATATGTGTTTATCTATTAATTATTCTGAATTGCGATGAATGAAGATATAATTCTTGTTAGAATTGATAAGTTTTTTATATAGGACATATTACATATGTCTTTTTTGACATGTTAATGTATACAATATGACATTGTTTACAGCTTGATGGCCATATTGCTCTTTATTTTAATATAATTTAGCATCTTCTTCATTTTGTAAGTGTGACTTCGTTGACTCGTACCTGTGCGTTAATAATTATCAATTTCTGATTGTGTATTACAGAAGCCATAGTGTGTTTATTATCGTGCATATGTAGTCCACTTTGTTTCCACATAGCGAGCAATGTTTTAAATTGTAATATCACTTTTTTTAAAAGAGTGTCTATGGAGTTTCTTGCCGGCTTCTTCTCCATAAGATCAACTTTTCCGAACCGTGCACCTTAACTTTCGACTTTTCTTAAGTGCCTATTAGGGCCTATATGAAATAAAAACTTTGACTTTGACTTTGACTTTGAGATCAGCTCACAACTTAACGCACTTTTACAGTTGGACTTCGGCTAGCTAGGCATATCACTTGCATGGTCAGACGTCTTCAACGAAGGAAAACTACCTCGATTCATAGGCTATGTTTTAGCACAAGACTGGAGTTTATTTAGTAAATTCATGGATATCGTTTTTTTTATAATATCGTTGTTTCTCTATTTTTAGCTTAGCATACTTTAGTGCGCTACGTAACATTTACTATCATATAAAAAAATTAAGGGTATCTAAAATTCGTTTCAAATTAATTTGATAACGATAACCAACCTTATAAGCGGTCAAAAACGCGCCATCCACAGATTGTGAATGCAATGTGCCTGCAGAAAGGCTTTTTGAAACGCAGTCGAATTTGTAATCGTTTGTAAATTCAATTGAAACGAACTATAACCTAATTTATAAGCTTTGAGACGTGTGCACACTCTAATCACCACGCTTGGTAGACGAATTGTTGATCGTAGTACCTATGTTGTTAGAGTACGTAGGGCGCTGCTACCCATCTTATTGGCATACGGCCGAATACTGAAACGCCACTTAATAACTTCCGCTTTAACTATTTGAGCCGCTTTTCTCGAGACTTAATATTAAGTGGCATTTCCGTATTCAGTATATACTTAGTTACCTTTTACGATACCTATGGAGAATGAGTGGTGGTTTATTCTTGGCTGAGAACCACTGGAGCAACATGATTAGTACTAAACTAATATTTAGCTACCAATCTTAACACTTGTTTTTGTTTTCAGCATACTGATGACAAGTCAGCTTTTTATACTTATGCACTCCTAGTACTCACCACGTAAAATAAAGAGGTTAACATGGCTGTCTTCTTCCTCCCCAACCTGTCCAAGACTACTCCAGCAATAGGGTTCGCTATTAAGGCCCCGGTGGCTGGTAAACTTCCAAACAGTGATATCTCGACCTCCCCCATAGGCCGATGTAGTGTGGTGTTCTCAGACTTGAAGAGGATGATGGTGGAAGACGGCCAAGCGAGCATTATACCCATGTTTATGCATGAGCAACATACTAGAAGTATAAAAAAATGTAATTTAAAATTATTCGACTTAAAATATATCTCAAACCACCTGACCACTGCTACTCATGTCCTGTAAGCCAGGATCTAAAATGGCGACCACCAGGAACGATCAATGAAACTTGGTGTGTCCCTGGAAAAGAGTAGCCGTCTTCAAAAGCGTAACGATATTAATCCTTAGAATAGCAATCAGGAAGCCAATTTATAGGCCATATGCACAAAAATAGAAGTTTACAACTAGGATAAGCCCAGTTGCCAAGCACGGGTATTTTTTTTATTTTCTATGTATGATAGTGTAGTTAGTGGCGACTAAGGGACTCTAAATCAGAGGGGAGGGGCGATTTTACGACATTCACGGTAAGAGATGGAGTGGTGCTATATTCTTAATCCGGGCACCACACCGATGTTTCTAACGGCCCGCCTCAGCGTGTTGATCCAATGTCACCAGACAGGCGTAACATAACACAGGGTTCCTCTTTATTGAGGAATGATAATCGTTTACGTTCTTGTGCTTAGTGCAAACAAATTACATCCAGCATTAGAAAAAATATTGGTCTAGGTCACAAAACATTGGAGGAGTCGAGTACACGACGCTAAAGAGCTCTAGGCTAGTGGGCCGTTAGCCATTGTTTCAAAATTGGGAAACGCTCACACCGAAAAACATATTTACCCTTAAAGAAATAATTACAGACTACTTACGTAAAATAGTGCCGATTATTTGGAAGAGGATCGCCATGGTTATCCTTCTTCAATATTGTTCCTAGAAGCTCAATATTGGACTACTGGACGCGCTGAAAAATAGTCACCTATACATTTTTATAAATGAACAACTTCAAAGTGGTTTGAACTCCACCAACTTTAATTGTAAAATTCAGACTGTTGAACATAGCTGAGGGCCTAGCACGAATATATTGACGTATAGTATCGTAGTCGTTACGTTAATGTGAGTCAAGTAGAAATCGAAAATCCAACTAACTTATAGCATTTTCGTTAAAATTGATACGACAAACACAATTCGTATCTTATATAGGTATGAATAGTCTTCAGTTTAAATAACTAATATGAGCGAGTCCAGTATTTTCAATTAAAAAATCACTCACTATAGCGATACGTTTACGTTACTATACGTCAAAATATTCATGCTAGGCCCTCAGTGTATGCGTTATGCCCATGAACAAGGGCCGTCTGTTGGCATTGGTCATCTTAATGCTGCCATGACAATTGAATCAAAAACTCTAATAAATATTAAAATCACTAAACAATAGTGTAGACTTTTTAAGAAGTTTAGACTCTTTTCTCCTGCATTGTCCTCACATTACCGGCATTTCGAGAATATTGTAGTAAAAAAAACGGTGTACCGATATAATTTAAAAACAGTAACCATGGAGTTTCTTGCCCGTTCTTCTCCATAGGAAATCTACACCTTACAAAGCGGCAGCAAAATTCTTGACTATTCATAAGTGCTTATAAATGGTTTTACATGAACAAAAAATATGTTTATCTTTATCACTTTAAAACATGTCTGTCGATTACACGTAGTATTTTACATATTAGATACCGAAGACTGTGACCTACTAGTGTAGTATATGCGTGTCGAAAACGAAATACAATTTAATACAAGTTGTTGAACAAGTGTAATAAAACAGTTAAATTATTTGCAAGTTTTACAATTATCATTACACTCAGACCTATTTATAATTTAAATGGTCCCGTATGATGTGTAATTAATTACAGGTGCAGTTGCTATTACAGCACATTTTTCTCCCATTTTATTACCAAACTGCACACCAATAAGAATGCATCAGTGCGCGTTCCCAATAACCGCGATCCCAATAACAATGTAGCAAAAAAAATATTAAAACATAATTTTTAAAAATTAACTTGGAGTTTCCGTTTCTGCATAGGAAATGTCGTCTTGGAACGCGGCAACTAATGTTATGACGTAATCAAATAGTCAAAATCTATACAAATAAATAAAATTGAAGTGTCTGTTTGTAATGTCAAAATAACAGCTTTTTACCAAATGCTTATGAAAGTATATACGGTACATAAAACAAAATAACAATTTTAAATTTTTTGTCTGTCTGTTTGGTCCGGGTAATCTCCTAAAAGGCTGGACCGATTTTGACAAGACTTTCACTATCAGATAGCTGATGTTATGAGGAATAACTTAGGCTACTTTTATTTTAGAAAAATATTTAGGGTTCCGCGCAATAAATATAAAACCACAATTGTACGTCAAGTGTCTACGTCGAAGTACTCTAAATTTCTTTTAAATTAAACGCGGATGAACCCGCGGGTCCCAGCTAGTATATGAATGTAATTACATTACTATGTGAACCAGTACGGACTGGATTTCGCCAAAAAAGTTTGCCTTATGACTAAGCGTGCCCGGCTTCTAACTTCGTTGAATTTTCTGAAGAGATGCCGGGATAACAAAATCATTCCAGTATGTGTACGGATATTGCCGAAGAAAGACATACTTGGAAGCACAGGCATTCTACATCAGGCAAGTTTAAAGTTGTTGAAAAATCTCATACGTCAACACCGTATAAAAAACCTATAAAATAAACAATAATGTTGAGATTTTGTCCAGAGAACTGCAAAATAAATTGTCAAAATCTGATTATGAAAAATGTATTAATATCAATAGTAAACGAACCGCCGCTAAATTCGAGGAATATACAAAAAGACAAATTAAAAAGTATGAAAAACTGTGTTGCAAAAATACTTGTATCCAAATTAGTCTACAAAACGAAAACACTCCTGACCATCTGTCAAAATCAATAATAAATCCTGTTGTTAATTTCTCTCATAAATCTCTGGACAAAAACACCGTAAACGTCTTAAAAAGGGCCTAAATTTCGTGCTAGCACCCAGAAAAATCCCTTCATTATTTCGGCCGAATAAAGTCCACTGCTGGACACAGGCCTCCATCAAAGATCACCACAACGACCGACATCGGTGTGTTGTGTGCTCATTGGGGGGTTTTGCCATAATCGCCACGCTTGGCAGGCGGGTTGGCGATCGCAGTTGAGTTATCAATGTACTCAAAGGACGCTGCTGCCCGTCCTCCGGCTAATCCCATAGTCGCCTTTTACGACACCCACGGGATGAGATGGATTGGTGCTATTCGTAGCCGGTACCACACGGCATAATCCCTTATGAAGATATAATATGCAGCGTTGAGGACTGTCTGATAAAAATTAGGAGAAAAAAAAAGATTTGGAGGCGATTCGTCAAGACACATTAGCAGTGTTACGTCGAAGCAAACCGCCCAAACCAAATCTTCTCGCGATGAATATCTTGCGCTAAAAACCGTTAATAAAGACACAGGCCTGACAATCCTCCGTGCCGACAAGGGTAATGGACATAATGGACACGCCTGATTACAGTCGAAGGATTCAAGAGCTTTTGTCGGATGAACACACATACAGAAAGATAAACAAAGATCCAACCAACAAAATTGCCAAAAAGACCACCGAGTCAATTTGTAAATATTCCGACACCTTAGAATTAGACGTGAAAAAACTCATTCCATCTTGCGCGAAACCACCAAAACAGTATGGGATGTCAAAAATTCACAAAGACAATGTTCCACTGCGACCCATAGTAAGCCAGATTGATACACCAACTTATAAACTGGCTCAATATCTAGCGAAGATACTCTCACAACTTCGTGGAAAGACTAACACATATGTGAAGGATTCCTATCACTTTGTCAGCCAAATAAAATACCTTCAACTGGCTGAAAGTGAAAAGATGGTCAGTTTTGATGTGCAGTCATTATTCAACTTACCTGTAAAGTACTGTATGGATGTTGTAAAGAAACGGTTAAGTGAACATGACAAGCCTCTACAATATGCAGAGTTACTTGAACACTGCCTTATTAATAGCTACCTATTGTGGGACAACGAGTTATACCTGCAAACTGACGCTGTGGCCATGGGTTCACCGGTCTCTCCTGTATTCGCCGATATTTTCATGAAGCACTTTGAGAAGAGAGCACTGATGACAGCCCCAGCTAAACCGAAGATGTTCAAACGGTACGTAGATGATACTTTCACCATCTTGCCTCACAATAGAGTCTCTGAATTCTTAAAACACCTAAATTTAATGCATAGTAAAATTCAGTTTACTATGGAATTGGAGGATAACAAATCCTTGGCTTGTCTTGACATACTTCTCGTCCATAATCCAGATCATTCTGTTAGTCACACTGTGTATAGAAAGCCTACCCATACAGATAGGTACATTCACGGTGAATCTCACCACTATCTATCTAAATCTTTGTTACAGAGAGCACATGGCATCTGCGACGCTTACTTTCTGGCAGGGGAGCTTAACCACGTGAAGCAAGTTGTTCAAAATAACAATTTGAAAGTTCCACATCCCAGTCGCAGAAGCCGCCCGAAACCCACTCGGTTGATCGACGACCCGCTGTTTTACAATTTATTAATGGAGTCACCGACAAAATTGGCCACATCTTGAAGCGTGCTTCTATAAAAACCTACTTCAAGCCGCATAAGAAGATCAGCCAACTTTTAAAACCGTTGAAATGTCACATACCTTTACAAGATGCAGGGGTCTACAAGATTGACTGTGATTGTGGTTTGTCATACATAGGGCAAACAAATCGTAGCATAGCCACCCGAATAAAAGAACATATAAATGACGTCAATCATAAACGTTCCACAAAATCTGCAGTGTGTGAACTTGCTTTAGGCAAACCCAACCACTATCTTCGTTTTGATCAACCTCTAGTCCTCGCGAAAGAGAACCGATATGTACCAAGAATGTTTCGTGAGGCTGTTGAAATTAAAAAACATCCTAATTTTAATAGAGAAGATGGTTGGAAGGTATTACCTGTTTGGAATCTAGTTATTAAAATAATAAAGTCCCAAACAACATACCGCACTAAAAAACAAGACACTGAGTAATTACTGCGAAACTCATTTTTTGATTAAAATTGTACGGTAGATAAAATAAAATAAGTTTTTAAAATCAGTAATGACGCCTGTTACCTTAGTCATCCTGCGACCACGAATGCTGCAAAGTATTCGAAACGTCAGGAAAAACAAAAATCTATAATATACCCGATCTAATCCGTTTAAAATTGTTTTATTATAATGTATAATAACTTGTTTCTCGATAAACTCGATCCATATAACTTGGAGTTTCTTGCCCATACTTCTGCATAGGAAATGTCGTCTTGGAACGGGGCAACTAAAGTATTGACTATTAATAACATAGATATCCGAATTAATAAGTGCATGTAACCTGTAAATGGTTGTACGTGAACAAAAATGTTTTTTTATCTTTTATCTCTACTGATTGATTGTTCCCATGAAATAAGTTCACTTTTCTGTGTGTATATGTACTTTAAGGCAGCATAAAGAAATACATATAAAAGGCATCATGTATTTTCTTTGAAGTGTGCCCAATATATCTCCGTGCGGTTGCCGGATTTTTTTGTATGTAATAATATTAAACATACCTTCTTGTATAGTCGTGTTCACTACGGAAACTAGTGCCCACCCAACACGGTGCAATCTGAATGTGGCGCCAACAAGCGACGCCGCATAATTAGATACTCTTTAGGGTGTATACACACACGATGACTTTTACAGCGACACAGTCGCAAAAACGTCGCGATGTAGATGGTCTATACAGGGCGTAAGTGACTACGTACCGAAAAAAGTTACACTTAGGCCTACAATAAAAATAGGAAAGCTTTGAAATTATAGGTTACAGTTTTTGAGCGCGCAATGTATCGTAAACAACGCGATCAAAACTCTATGTGATTATTGTACTATGATATGATATTTATGCGACTGCGTGCGATGACCTCATCCGTGAACTGTAGTGAAACGACTGCCGTTTAGGTTTTATTTACATTGCAGTTTTGTGTGTAAATAAATAGTTTAGTATATATTTGTTCAAAATGGCATTAGAATAGACGAAAACAATTATTTTATACTGAGATCAGTTAAATAAACTAGAAAAGTAAACTGAAAATTCATGAAAAGGCCAACGCAAAATTCTAACTCTCGACTTGCAGAGTTAACTATTGGGTCCGTCTTTCTTTCGAACATCATCATCCAGTGGGGGTGAAGCAACGATAATTTTATACAGTACGAAGGTTTTATACCTTTCCTAAGAAGGTCTAATATCCTTACCCGTGACGTTTTATACCACACTTATTTTATTTATTTAAACTTTATGCAGCAACAGTAGATAGGCGGACTTAATGCTGTAAACATTCTCCATCAGTCAACCATAGGGCGATATAGAGATAACATGGCAGGTGCAATAAATTTAAAACAAACATAAAATGTAACAAATGTTACATTAAACAAAACAAAATGTATGAATAATAATATACACACATACATATCTATTAGAAATAAATAAATAAATACATACATAACTATATAAGTCTTTGAAAAGGTGTTAAGATAATTCTGCTAACGTTTTGTTAAAAAGGTATTCACGAACTTTCCGCTTAAATGCATATATACTCGTAGCCATCCTGATTTTCGGCGCGCATTCTAGAGAAGTATGGATTGAATATGAAAGGAAGAGTGCATAAAATCAGAACTATGAGGAGGCAAGTGTTGGAGAAGATGGTTAGAAGAACGAAGATTCCTAGAGTTAGCTAGACTTAGCTTTCAACCAAATTCGTGATACATGTCGTGGTCTTGTATCGTGGGGTTCCTGGTAAGGAATAGACCACGCATCTCCACCCATGGGTGTCGTAAAAGGCAACTGATGGTTGATATCAAGAGGATGAGCAGCGCAATCCTCTCGTGTACTAATAACAACAAACTGCTATCACCAGTCCGTGTGGTGATTATGGCACAATCCCTATCACCGCTCTTTGCTGTGAACATTGGGAGCCCCACATTCAGCAGTTTTAACTGAATAGGATGAATGGTATATTCGTAGGAGCGCGCATTCGGGATAATTAAAGAAGTAAACATTATACATATACAGGATGTCCAGTAAATAGCACGACATACTGCAGGGGGTGAGAGCTTGGGTCAATACCTACCAAAAAAACACAATATATGTTCAGCAAAATCTTACGGATTTACAGTAGTACAAAATTTTAGTAGTAGAAAATGGTACTGTGAAATTTTAAATAAAAATTGTATTTCTTGAAAACATTTTAGTTTTTATAGAATAAAGACTTATCAATGAGTGAAGTAGATTCACAAATAATTTGAGGTAAAAAAAACTAGAAAAGGAATTTTTCATTAAGAGATGAGAAATGTCCGGTAGAGCAGCCACATTTCCAGTAAGAAGACAGCGGGAAGCCCTACCAAAAAAAAATGTCGAATGTGAGTTCGCACGCGGTAGAAGTGAAAATGTGTGTTTTCGTTCATTTGTAAGAGAATGGAGGCTATGGAGGTAGTAAACAGAGAGAGAGAGCGATTGATCGATAATAGGGAATAGGGAAACTATATATGAATGTGTTTATTCGTTACCTACACATCTTCGTTTCATAAAATCCAATTCACACCGTCCTAAAAGAAGGAAAAAGATTCTTCAAAAAGAAATAGATTCATTACGTTCAATAAGAAGAAACATTAACTGCAAAGGCTTCGGTCTGACAAAAACTATGCTCAATGTTGAAAACCATCGAGAAATGTGGTTGCAGCAAGACGGATCTCCCCCACATTACGCAAGAATCGTAAGAGACCACCTTTTTTTTTTTTTTTTTTTTATTGATCCGGTGGAAATACCTCATGTACTTCCTTCGCCCCGGGAAAGGGCGAAGGGGCATGCCGGACTCCTACCGGCTAAAACCACCGGAGTGATCATCGTCGGCACCGAAGGGAGGCTCCAGGAACTCGAAAGATCTCCATCTAGAGCCACCCGTTGGTGCCACGCCTTTATGCACATCTCGGAGGGGATGACTGTAAAGTGGTCATCCCCTCTAGTGGAGGGAAGGCGACTGTAAAGAGGCCACCCCCCCAGGCATCTCTCGAGGGGATTGTAAAAGATTCCCCCGAGGCCTCACTATGCGCTGTGCTGCGCACACAGCGATACGTGATCACGTGCGCACCGCTGTCTTCCCGGGGGTCGCTCGGTATGAGCGCGCAGATTTCCCAATAAGCGCGCTCGCGACCCCCAAGGCCCCCTGCCATATAAAGATGACAGGGGGCTCAGGCGTGTTGGACACGGGCACCGCGGCGGCTGTTACCCCGGGTCCGTGTCCTCCTCCTCCGAGCGGGATCGGCCCTCTCCCGATCCCGCTCTGCGACCTCCTTCTGGAGCATTACGCTCTCACAGAAGGAGACCACAGCACTCCAATTTTCATGCTCTGCCAGCATAGCCGACACTACTGCTGGCAAAGAGAGATCTTGCCCGATCCGATCGACCAGGATCCGCCGCTCGGCAGTCCACGCAGGGCACTCTCCGAGCGTGTGCTGTGCGGTATCCTGATCGTTTCCACAGTGGTGGCACTGTGCCGTGACCTCGCGTCCTATCCTGTGCAAGTACGCACCGAAACAACCGTGTCCGGTGAATACCTGCGTCAGGCGGAATGTGATGCGCTCGCTCCTATGGAGCCAGGCTCCGAAGAGCGGCAAGACAGCCTCGACGACGCGCTTTTGCGCGTACTGTGGCAGCATGAGCCGCTCGCGCCATAGCTCGAGTGCACGCCGCCGAGCCTGCCGCCTCAAAATTTCGAACGCCCCTGAAGGCACGCCTTCGCCCCTCTGGCGGAGGGAGCGTGTTTGGTGATACACCCACGCATCCATCTCCGCCAAGATATCAAAAGGCGGAAAGCGCGCCAACAGAGTTGCCGCCTCAAAGGACACCGTTCGGTATCCTCGTGCGATCCGTATAGCCGCTCTACGCTGCAGACCGTGAATCTTGGTTCTGCAGCGCTGGACGCCCGAAAGTCGAGATGACCAAACAGGCGCCCCATAGAGGGCCACGGACCGCACGACTCCCCCGTAGAGGCGGCGAACTTCTTCCCTCGGCCCCCCGAGATTGGGTAGCAGTCGGTGCAAAGCACCCACTATCCTTTCAACCCGGGGGACAAGACGCTCGAAGTGCTCTTCGAAGCCCCAACGACTGTCCAGGGTGAGCCCTAGGTACTTCATGTACCGGCCCACCCTGATTTGCGCGTCACCAACGCGTATCCACGAACTGGGAGGCTCCCTGCTCCGCGGCAGTTTGTGGAACCATAGCGCCTCGGTTTTGTGAGGCGCTATCCGCAAACCCAGAGCGTGGATTTCGGCCACGACAATTGCCACCGCTTGCTTTGCAAGCCGGATGGTTCCCTCGAAGGACTCCCCGCCGGCCAACACAAGAGTGTCATCAGCATAACAGACTAAGCTGACGCCCGCGGGGAGAACGACACGCAGGACTGTATCGTAAGCGAGGTTCCACAAGAGGGGACCGAGAACCGACCCCTGTGGAACCCCGCACGTGATCTCCCTCCGCTTTACGCTACCGTCCCTGCCCACGTAGCGAACATGCCTGTCGCGTAGGTATGCCCCGATGATACCCTGCAGATAGGGGGGGCACTGATGGTGGACTAGCGCCCCCCTAATCGCACCCCACGGGATAGAGTTAAAAGCGTTGACTATGTCAAGACTGACAGCCAACGCCACCCCATCCCGCTGGGACACTGCTTGTTCCGACAGCGAGCGGACGCGAAGTATCGCGTCGATAGTGGACCGCCGCTGCCGGAAGCCATACTGGCTGTCGGCCAGGTCGGGGCCAACTCGCGACAAGTGCTCAACGAGTCTTCGGGCAATTATTCTTTCGAATAGCTTCGAAGCCTCGTCGAGCAGGCAAATGGGACGGTACGCAGAGGGAGACTCCGCGGCCCTTCCTTCCTTCTTCAAGAGAACCAATCCGGCTTCCTTCCAGCCGGACGGGAACACGCTGTGACGGAGGCAGCTGGTGAACAGCCGTCTCAAGCGGTCCCCAAGAGACTGCAGTGCATACACCCACGCACGACCCGGAATGCCATCCGGGCCAGGTGCGGTGTTGCGCGCCTTCAGGCGGCCAACGGCTCGGTCCAACTCTCCTTCCGAAACCGCCAACTCCTCATCCCATTCCAAGGCAATTGGCGGTACAGAAGGACTGGGGTAGTCCCGGACCGCCGGAAAGAGCGTAGAGAGCACTCCCTCCAGCAAATCCGGGGCCATTGTTTCGGTCACCGGGGGGACCCACGGGCGCAACTTGCCCACTACCATGCGGTAGGGTCTCCCCCACGGATTCCTGTCCAGTCCTTCCAGGAGCTCTCTCCAGGACCGAGCCTTCGCCTCGCGAATGGCGCTTTGGAGCGTCATAGTGGCCGCCCGGTAGGTCCGATAGGCCTCGGCAGTCTCTCCGGCTGTAGCACTTCGCCGGCGTCGGCTTCTGGTGTATTGGCGGCGGGATGCCAGGCAGACCGTGCGCAGCCGCGCGATCTCCTCCGACCACCAGTACACCGCCGTACGCCGGGAGCGCCTGGCTCGGGGCGTAGTAGTAGTAGTAGAAAATGGTACTGTGAAATTTTAAATAAAAATTGTATTTCTTGAAAACATTTTAGTTTTTATAGAAAGTATATAAGTCTTTACTTATCAATGAGTGAAGTAGATTCACAAATAATTTGAGGTAAAAAAAACTAGAAAAGGAATTTTTCATTAAGAGATGAGAAATGTCCGGTAGAGCAGCCACATTTCCAGTAAGAAGACAGCGGGAAGCCCTACCAAAAAAAAATGTCGAATGTGAGTTCGCACGCGGTAGAAGTGAAAATGTGTGTTTTCGTTCATTTGTAAGAGAATGGAGGCTATGGAGGTAGTAAACAGAGAGAGAGAGCGATTGATCGATAATAGGGAATAGGGAAACTATATATGAATGTGTTTATTCGTTACCTACACATCTTCGTTTCATAAAATCCAATTCACACCGTCCTAAAAGAAGGAAAAAGATTCTTCAAAAAGAAATAGATTCATTACGTTCAATAAGAAGAAACATTAACTGCAAAGGCTTCGGTCTGACAAAAACTATGCTCAATGTTGAAAACCATCGAGAAATGTGGTTGCAGCAAGACGGATCTCCCCCACATTACGCAAGAATCGTAAGAGACCACCTAGACATGACATTCCCTAGTCGTTCGTTCGGACTAGGGTGATACGTTCGATGGCCAGCAGGTTTTCCTGACCCTGACCTAAACCCCATAGATTTCTTTCTTTGGGGTTATTACAAAGAGATGGTGTACGAGACAGAGAGCTGTACGGAAGAACAACTTAGTTAGAAAATAAAATAAAAAATAATTCCCGTGCATGAAAACAAATTTCATTCGCGTTGTTTGAGAGAGTAGGGGGAAGCCATTCATAATTCAAATTTAATACATTTATACATATTTTTTTATAATTTTTAGCGTTCGTCCGGCGAAAAAACGGCGGAACCTTTATACGATCACTCGTGTGTCTGTCTGTCTATCTGGCACAGCCAATTTGCTCCGAATCTACTGGACCGATTATGTTGAAATTTGGTACACATGGATTTCAGTGACCTAAACACGGATTTGTAACGTAAATAAATGGATTTTGGATATGGGGGTTACTTTTGGGCGGCAATCTAGAAAATTAAAGAATAAAGTTTTGCAAACTTTACCGTGTGATATATCAAATAGAAGGGCTTATTGTGCAGGTTTCTAATGTATATATTTAAAAAAACTAAAGTTTTAAAGTTATTTAAGAAAATTTACTAAAGTTGACTATTCCGTCCATGAAGAGATTCTATGACCAAAAAGTCAGAGGTGCTCAACTCAATCCTCAGAAGGCAAAGCAAAAACCTAGTGGAGGTTGAATGCTTGTCTGGTTTTATTCTCTATAGCCTTTTTTTCTCCTACTTGCTAAAACCACTGCAGCGGTCATCTTCGGCAACGAAGAGGAGCTCCACGTCCTCGTAAGATCACACTAGAGAGTTGCTATCACTGCTTTTTTACGTTTAAAGTTCTTTGATTTTGTTCATCATTTCGGCCGAATGAAGTCCACTGCTGGACACAGGCCTCCCCCAAAGATCACCACAACGACCGATATGGGTGTGTTGTGGGCTCATTGGGGGGTTTTGCCATAATCGCCACGCTTGGCAGACGGGTTGGCGATCGCAGTTGATTTGCTAATGTAATCGAAGGAAGCTGCTGCCCATCCTCCGGCTAATCCCATAGTCGACTTTTACGACACCCACGGGAGGAAATGGGGTGGTGGTATTCTGGTATTTTGTTATTGGCTATATATTGACAACTTTGTTTATGTTTGTTTTAAAGCGTTGGCACTAGTCCTCGATAAATGTGATGATGAGGATGAATTGTAAACATTAGTAAAAAAATGTAAGTTGTTTTTCGGATTTGTCAGTTTTGAATATACATATAGCGGTGCCAGCTACGGATATCATCAACCCATCTCGTCGGGTGGGTGTCGTAAAATGCGACTGGCGACAGCATATTTCGAGTACATTAACAACTCAACTGCGATCCACTTTCGATTATGGCAAAACCCCCCAATGAGCACACATCACACCCGCACCCTGAATCCCTGATTAGCTAAAACAGCGACAGCTCCGTCGGTGGCAAATCGCCTGAAATTGAAAGGCGAGGTTATTACGCCTCTTTAATCGCTGTCGGTAAATACGTCATATCAAAATGACGTTTGACAGTGGCGTCTGCGTTAATTATGCCTTTTTTTTGGTGCCCAGTGGAAATTCTTCATGAACCAAGAGAAGCGGCCTGCCCGAGACGGCGGCGCGTGTGTTCTGCGCGCGCCTCTCTGAAGATATGTGCGGCCGCACAGAGACGGGGCCCGTCAAGCAATAACAGGCCGATACCTGCCGGGGGTGCATTTTTTTTTTATTTTTTTTTTTATTGATGTCCAGTGGAAATTCTACATGGAACTTCCTTCACCCCGGGGAAGGGCGAAGGGGTGTGCCGGACTCCTACCGGCTAAAACCACTGGAGCGGTCATCTTCGGCACCGAAGGGGGGCTCCAGGTCCTCGTAAGATCACACTAGAGCCGCCCATTGGTGCCACGCCTTTAGGCACATCTTGGAAGGGGTGAATGTAAAGCGGTCACCCCCTCTAGCGGAGAGAAGGCGACTGTAAAAAGGTCGCCCCCCAGGCACCTCTCGGGGAGGACTGTAAAGGATCCCCCCAAGCCTCGCTTTGCGCTGTGCTGCGCACACGGCGGCACGTGACCACGTGCGCGCCACCGTCTTCCCGGGGGGCCGGGGGTGCATTCTAATGCTGAGAAGGCGGACACCTCACCCCCAGCCAGAGGTAAGTGGGGTTTTAGCCGGTAAGAGTCTGGCATGCCCTTCCCAAGGCGGAGGAAAGCCACGAGGATTTCCTCACGACAAAAAACAGTGCGGCAGAAGTTTCTTATAAAATAAGCAGTTTCTATGCAATTGTCACTTTTAATATAATTAAATAATATCTGCAATTAAATATTGCGCATTTTACAACCGCCCTTCGATAAGTAGCATCGTGAATATCCCCTAACATTTATATTCGCCTAGTAGAGTAAAGCGTAGATACATAAAATATACCTACATTTATTTTACATTACTTATTTCAGACTGCATTAATTACGTTAAATTATGTAAAAGATCTGGCTTAACTAGCAATAGAAGTTTCTGATAAAATTATAACAGGTTTTAGAATTAAACACGACAGCAAAATAATTACTGTACAAGCATTTTATCCATTTTTAACAAATAAGAAAAATGCACCAATGAGTTTCTTGTTTCTGTTTGCTATATTAAAATTCAGTATCATGGTCTCAAGTTAGAACAATTTACCTTCATTTGTGAATGGAATTGATATAACTGCGATGACATCATTTAAATGCAACCGGCGAAAAAGAAATCATCGTCCTCATAATCAGCTATTTATACGTCCACTGCTGAACAAAGGCCTCCGCCATAGATTGCCACAAATGTGTCGTAATTTTGGGGGGAATTTACCAGTACTCACCAGTCACCACCCTACGCAGGCAGGTTGGCGAGCGCAGTATGATTACTGTTGCACAGAATAGACGCTGCTGCCCATCCCTCTGGTCTAAAGTCCCTTAGCCACCTTTTACGACCTCCACGGGAGGAGACGGAGTGGTGCTATATTATAAATCCAGAAACCACAATGGCGTATTGTTAAGCAAATTAAATTTAAAATATTTTGTGTCATATAAACGAGTCGTATATATTTTAAATCAATGATTAGTCAGTAAAATTAAAAGCCATATAATAACCATCTCCTCAAGTGGAGGAGGAGGAGGCATTTGTTCAGCAGTGGACGTCTTTTGGCTGTTATGAAAATTAATATGCACTTTTAATTACCTTTGGCGGTATCCGCACGTAACTTCCAAATTTGCTCTCATCAAAAGCGCATCATAAGACGCTCGTTTAAATTTTGTCCCTTATAGAAGATAGGGAGGACTCACTTGCCATTGCTAGAGGACAACGTTTGCCGTTGTTGACCTAGTCTGGATAGCTTTAAGAGCAGCAACAGAACTAGCAGGCCAGTGAATTAACGGAATTAAAAATGGAATTAACTCTAAATCCAACATTATATGCGGTCTATCAAAATATTACGAAATTAATACCGGTAAGCGCGGTTGATCCACCGGGATCTGATTCGGCTTAGCAGTGTGCGGGAACCTTCGCAATTTCTTTTCATCAACAATACCGCAGTGCCTTAAGACAAAAGACTTTAACCAGTGTGTGATAGATAATAATACGATACAGAGACTCTCTCACTGTGTGCCTCATAAGAAAGCTCGAGGTCACTCAGCGAGCTATGGAGAGAGCTATGCTATGCTGGGCAGGGCACATAGCTCGTAGAACTTATGGCCGTTGGAGTAAAAAATCTCGAGTGAAGACGACGCACACGAAAACGCAGCGTGGGCCGGTCTCCAACGAGATGGACAAACAACCTGGTGAAGATAGCTAGGAGTCGTTGGTTACGGGCGGCATGTAACCGGTTGTTGCGGAAATTTACTGTGTAGGTCTTTATTTAGCAGCGGAAAACCTTCAGCTAATATGACGATCAAGGGGAGGAAAATGTAATGTATAATACGTAGTTTGTAGGGGAATAACCCGTTGTGTTTGTTTGTTTATGACACGCCTGTCATCATAATTAATAGACATTCTGCGATCGTCCGTGTTTTCTTCCATACATTACTCCTTCTCCTTCCTCTCCTAGTTCCTCTTCAGCCGTGGGTATGGTTAAAGGTGACTTAGTATCGATTTTAAGATGATGGGCAGTAGTATCCTTCCATGTGCTACTATAAACATACTGCGATCACCAATCCGCCTGCCAAGAGTGGTGGTTGTGGCAATATCCCCTATAACTCACTGTAGTGATCATTCAGACCAAAGATATTGGAAGAAAGTAGATATGCCATGTAGTTCAAAATGTAAGCGAGCATAGAAATCCAGTTTTCCCCTACCATTCTTCATAAAACACACTAATGTGCACAGTTACAAGTTCTTATCCAATGAACTGATGAACACAACATTATCATTGGCTACTCATACTAACCCATGACTTTGTAGATAGCCAATCATACCAAGCGTACGGACTGCACACGGCAGCCGTACCACGCAATTTGTTAAGTGTATTGGGAGTTCCATTCGCTGTTCACTGCGTTTGTTATTCACCGATTGCTAATTAAAAGAAATAGAAAAGAAGCATTGTATTTTGTACAAAAATAATAACATAATAAATCAAATGTAACATAATAAAGAAAACAATATTTTTTTATTTATGCTTTTTATAGACAAATACAAGAAAATTCCTTCACTTGCATATTGTATATGGTTCCTTCCTTGATAAATCATAAAGTTATTATTTTCGCTTCGGTTTTTGCATGTTATCCCCGAATAACACGACACTTTAACAAAGTTTCACTTTCGCGATCGAATCTCAACTTATGATGGCCTTGTTTGATGGAATTGTGCATGTCGCGGTTACGCCCCTGTGCCACTTCTCCTTATTTCCTATTTCTGTGATTCAGAGGCTTTTGTTCAGCAGTGGGTATTTCCGGGCTGATTTGTGTGTGTGTAAGTGGCCCTGCCATTACTACTATACAGGTTGTAGGTGACAACGTACTGACAACTTTGGGAAGAGTTTACACTTTAATAAAAATAGGAAAGCTATTTATCTCGAAAATAGATTATAGTTTTTGACATTTTTGAGCACGCAATGTATCGTAAACAACGCGATCATAACGCTACGTGATTATTATGCTACTGCGAGCGATGACCCCATCAGTGAACTGTAGCGAAACAACAGCCCTTGTTTTATTATATATATTGCAGTGTTATGTGAAAATAAATAGCTTGAGTATTTATTGAAAATAGTGATAGGATAGACGAAAACAATTGTTTATATTGAAATAAGTTAAATAAACTGGCAAATCAGAAAATTCATGACAAGACCGAAGTAAAATTCTAACGCTAAGGGTTTCAGAATCATGTACTGAATCTATGGCATCAGTTTTGGTTACGATGTTTTGAGATTTCATATATAATAAAATATTCTAATACAGTGTTCGATCCTTGTCTAGTTTAAGGTAGTTTTTCACTCTCCATTTAATATTAGGCCTTTTGCTCTCACTTCTGATGAAGTGACGTCGATGAGCAGCCATTTTGGCATGTCTTTGATTCGATGTTCGACAACCGAAAGGGGTGGTACATCCTGACTTTTCTTCACGCAGTGATTAGTACTTTCTGATCGTATCTTATTTTTAAACGTTGCCCCACACTAGGATTTCTCCTGTGTCGTGGGTGCGTTTACAGACATGAATTCCACATACAATACACCCAGACCCGGAACAACTACCTCCTGCAGATCATACAAATATTTGTTCCGTGCGGGAATCGAACCCACGACCCGGAGCGCAGCAGCCGACTGTATCAGCCACTGCACCAACCGTGCCGTCAATCAGAACAAACGTTGACATTTGATAGTTTGTGCGTATATATGAGCGTCAAGGCGGGAGCCAGCTGCCTCTGCAAGCTTGATCTAATACAGGATAAGGGAGAAGCTTATGATTGGTGTATCAGTCCGGAGATCGAACCCTCGACACATAGCGCAGAAAGCGAAAGCATGAGCCAAGAAAGTGCTTAGCCACTGCACCAACCGTGCCATCATGTTAGAAAAGATTGAAAAAGCTTTCCTGAGGTATCTTTATAAACGCGTAAACGGATATTATCCATACCTCGACCCAACTAAGTTTCTTCTCGGGTGCCTCGGTTACAACTCGCTTGAGGTAAGGAGAGCATGTGCCCAAGTTACAACCGTTTGCAAAACTCTTCGTGGGTATATTGATGCACCAGACCTGCGTAACGAACTGGCTAGATTTTTCGCTCCAGACAATTACCGCCGCAACAGGAAACACAAGCTCTTTGCTGTTCCTCCATGCCGTACGGTAGCGCGAGCTAATTCGCCAATACCTCGCACTCTCGCTGTACTCAATAAACTCTTGGATTCTCATACGAGTTGTGATTTGTTTGCGGATGATTGAAAGAAGATATAGTTAGTATGTCAGAAGCATTTTGAGAGGGGTTCATGAAATACGAGCACCTTGCTGTTTTATGTTCATTGTATTATATTTTAGCTATGCTATATCTACCTTTAATTATTGTAATTGGTCTAAGACCGTTGTAATTAAAGTAAAATAAATAAACAAATCATTCAAATAGTTGTCATAATGGCAGTAGATACCCTTAAAAACTTTAAAAGTTCCTCATTCAGTTCACTACATCTACGTCCACACTTACGTTTTTCTTACCTCTTAATGTGTATTTATTTACTTCTGGTTTAATCTTTCTATTTCCAAAAAAGTCATAACCAACCAAGTTCAGATGACCTACCGATACGGTTTAGGAATACTGATTACAAACAAATATAACGACAAAATCTTAAAGTAAATTTATTCTTACAAAATTCCTATACTTTACATTAGGTACAAAAACAACTCACTATTTCTTAGTAAACAACTCTTGAATGGCATACACTGGTAATCCTTTCGTCTCAGGCAAGAAGTAGTAGAAGAATAAAGCGGTAGAAAAGCAGGCAAAAGAAAAGAAATAGAATATTGGGGACAAGCCCATAAATGTTACCAGAAAGTTAAAAACGAATAGGATAAAGAAATCGAGAATCCATGCCCATTCCACTGCTAACATTGACATGATGCTCTTCACCTGAAAAAAAGTACCAGGGCAACATAAAACGAAGATTGTTTTGTAATAGTCACGACTACAATTGCTAACGTTTAGCAGTGATGACACAGAGCCCCAGTTCACCGATGCATTAGTTCACAATATTTTAAAGGCAGTGAAACTAGTAGATCGTCCATCATCCGATATAAATTCCCATAGTAATATAGACTGGGAGAATAGATGGGGTACATATACCGTATAGAAATTCAGATAAGATTTATTTTACGTTAACTGCAATACTTTTTTACCGGACAACGGGCCGGTGCCAAACGTCTCCTTGGTGGTTCGTTAAAAAACGGAGACGCTGGTGTTGTCTCCATGATCTTGAAATATTTTTATTTATTTATACCGGGTTAGTCGAAAAGGGTGTACTGCTGCAAACTTAAAGTGTCACTGATGACTGTTTCACAGTAAATGCCTCATCTTATAAATGTTGGTTTTTAAATTTAAAATTCATCAAATTGTAGTCAAAGATAGCGGCCAGGGCTTGATTTATTATTTATATTCCGAAATAACCCTCAGCCCTATCCTATCCTATCAGCCCTTAACCGCCCTTTACGACACCCGTGAGTGGAGGGGGTTGGTATATACTTTGCCGGGAATCCCATGGCATCACCAACCGTGTCCAATATTCTTAAAAAAAATATTAACATCCTGTAAACATGAAATCCTTGTAAATATAGAACATAGCCATCAATCAGCTACACTTTCTACTGTGATGTCGTAGTCTATCATAGGCATAAATCATATATCCACATAAATAACCACGGTGACATGGATCGGGCTAAGGATGTACCTGAAGAAGAGATTAGGAACATAGACCGCATTGAAATTCATTTGGTAGTAGTCCAAATGAATTACAATAGCGGACTATTAATAGCTGAGGTGATAAAACTATTAAAAAAAACAAGGCTACACTCCCCCGTCTGCTATTATTTTATGCTTAATGGTGTCTCCACGCTCCACAAAACAAAATGTACCAACCTCAGGCAAAAACACTTCACTCAAGACAACGACAGGCACAGTGCCTGCCCCAAAGGTGTAGAAAGCGACGTAAACGTATATGAACATTGGTATCGTCCACGTTGGAGCCCACTCTGTTAGGATCTGCGTGCCTAGTGCCATGCAGCAGAAACCAGCGGCGATTGATGAGTAGATTATGAGAGGCTGAAAAAGACAAAACGAATTATTGGATAATTTATTTCGATAATTCATTTATGAAAACCGAGTTAAAAAATTCCGTTACATAGATATACCATACCCATCTAATAAAAGCGTGTTAAAAAGTAGCTTCACATTCCCCTGCACGCCGGGTGCAAGGAATATAAAAACAATAAGGAAGTATGTAAATAATCTCACCCGCCTCCCAACAACGTCCGTCAAATAAGCGGAAATAGAACCGGTGATTAACGTCACCACGCCCATCAGGACGCTACACATGTTGGGGGAGATGACATCATGCGGAACTGCCTCTGAGAACAGCGGCTCTGCATACACTTGTATTACGGGTAGGCCTTGAAACACGGCGGCGACTTTAAGGACCATGATGAGGAAAAATTCTCGTTGTGTTGGAGGCGAATTTTCTGTGGGAAATAATTTATTGCTGTAACATTCATATGATGAACTATTGTTGTCTATCGTTCATCTATACATACAATATACAAGCATATTTACTATTTTGTGGAGATATTTCCTGCATAACATACTCAGTTACGCCCTGAGATGTTTTTATAAGTGTCATAGGTTATGCCCATTTATTGTGATAGGGACCAGGACACCGCACAGCACACGCTCGAGGCGTGCGTGGGCCACCAAGTGGTCGATCAGATCGGGCAAGATCTCTCTCTGCCAGCAGTAGTGTCGGCTATGTTAGCAGAGCACGAACACTGGAATGCAGTGGTCTCCTTCTGTGAGAGCGTCATGCTTCAGAAGGAGACCACAGAGCGGGATCGGGAGAGGCTCGATCTCGCTCGAAGAAGGAGGGGACGGCGCCTTGGTAACTACCGCCCTGGCGCCTAATTCAGATACGCCTGCAACTCCCTGCCGTTGCTATAAGACGGGGGACCTCTGGGTTCGCGGGTGCGTAGATTGCGGAATCTGCGTGCTCACACCAAGCGACCCAGTAGCACGCATGGTCACGCGCTGCCGTGGGAAGCTTTGGGGGATCCTTTACAATCCCCCCGGGGGGTGACCGCTTTACAGTCACCCTCTCAGACATGTGCTTATGCTTATAGGCGTGGCACCAGTGGGCGGCTCTAGTGTGATCATACGAGGACCTGGAGCCCCCCTTCGGTGCCGAAGATGACCGCGCCAGTGGTTTTAACCGGTAGGAGACCGGCACACCCCTTCGCCCTTATATCACGTCACGTCACTTACTTCATAAAGAATTTCCACTGGGTACTAATAAAAAAATAAAAATAAAGTTATACCCGTTATTTTTCTGTCTATGTACATATAGGGGACTATATAGTAAAGCATCCAAGCTCTAACAGCGCACACTGAAGAAGGAAGTCACTGACGTGGCCTCATGATACAATTGTCCAACAGTATACGCGGATAAAGATAACCACTACTACTAGCCAGACTAGCCAGTTGTGTATATAATACCTTCTTATACTGTTTACCAAAATTATACTTACTGAAAAATTGCCAGCAAGACATTTTTTTGGTCCCCAATTTCGGTTCCATTTTTTCTTCGAAGGTTGTCAAAGACGCAATTTCTATAAAAAAAATATTATTACCGTTTTTTTTTATTCATAAACAATTTACATTGTTTTTGGATTACAGAAACAGAAATAAATGAAAACAATTAATACATTAGGTAATGAAATATAAACCCATTCCAATGACATTAATAAAACGTAGAATACCCTAAGACATACGAATGATTTTAAATTAAATGGACTGATAAATGTCACTGATTATTTGTTAATATAGCAATATCTTACGTTTTCGCGATTATAATAAAACACTTTTAAATGGATTACATCGCATATATAAAAGATTTTTGTTTTTCCTGACGTTCCGAACACTTTGCAGCATTCGTGATCGCAGGATGACTAAATCATGCTAACATAGACGCTCCACAAAGTCTGCAGTGTACCAATATACCATATACGGTATATGATCCGTTTAAAAGTGTTTACCTATAACAATAATAACTCAACAATAGGATACAAAATTTATACTGAGATTAAATTAATAAGGATTAAAAGAGGTTAAATTAAATCACTAATCAGATTGTGGAATAAATAGACCGGGGCCTAGCAAACTTAATAAGCAGTAGTTAGTAAGTAGTGTGGCATTATACCTGCTGTGTTTGAGTCGAAAATCCGCCGGAGCTTATCTAACTCTTGTAACACTTCTTTAGAAGTGTCCTTTTTACTTCTGTAGAAAGCTATAGATCTTGCTGCCTCCTGGAACACAATCAATTATCACCATTAAATTCATAAGCTGGATCCACACCAGCTGAAACATAAACGCAGCCTCACAGGGCAGCTTCGGGGACTTAAATCGCGAGGAATCGTGAGGAATTTCCGCGGCCAAGCCACGTTTTGAATGCACGAGAATTTGCCTGACGAGCCACCCAAAAGAGGCAGGAAGGTTGATCTGGACCTGGCTATTAAAGATTGATGTGTACATATACAAGTAATAATTCAGTATTTTTTTGCATGAAAGCATGTGCTTGTATGGATTTGCTGCACGTATGTTCAAATTAGGTATAATAATAACACGAATAAATGTTTAAAGTTTATTTCAGTTCTACATTTATGATTCCCGTAACCAGTTTTTCTTTTCTTTTTTCATTCTCTTTAAAATCTACCAGTTTATTTATTAATTAGGAGAAGACTCGCTCCTAGGCTTGAACTCTTCATGACTTAATTTATCTACGTATAAAGACGAGTAATACTACAAGCCTAAGAGGAAGATTTTACTATGTGGCCATCTCTAAAGACCAACATGTCATAGGAGACAGAACCAGGTTGTTTTAGCCCTTGGTTATGGGTTTTAGTTAGACCAACATCCAGTTGTTTATATGATTTTATTATAACAATCCAGACATTGAGTTTTAATAACACCAAAATCCCTCCTAGAAACACTGACGTTTGGTCCCGAGACTGACTGGAGCACCGCTGTGAAAGGAGGTGTTATCATCGATGTGGACACCCACAGGGACTTATCTCCGATAATGTGGCTGTGAGTTAACAGCAACTTAAAGGCAACGAATTGCTGGCATCGATACCACGGACGAAGTTGGCATTCTGCAGATCTGCAAGTCTAACTTCAAAGAAGATGAGATAAGCAGTGGCAAAATGCTGCTATTCCAAACACTTGGAAAGGTAGACCAGATGCCGTCACGCAGGAGAGATGGAATGGAGAAGAGCATCCTGGACATCATCACATAATTAAAGGTGACTGAGCCGGACGATGTGCCTGCTTTCGTGGTGAAGGACTTGCATAGGCTACCTCCGTCACAATAGACTTCATTGATGTCACCAGACACCAAGTTGACATCATATGTATGAAAACAACTGACCGAAGTGCAGTCCAAGTTGGAAGCGTCAAACAACACCATAGGTGAACTACGTGCCGTGGTAAATTTGTCACGCAACGCTGTTTGGTAATTATATCACTTGACGCCCCGAACGTGAACACGCGTCGCGGAGCCCAAAATTCTTCCATCAGCAGTTTTGCGTCGGCAAATTTAGTTGCATTACCAACTGACCATCCAGTCCAGCCCAGGACATTGTAGAGTTCATCCGAGTGAAGACCAAAATTTTCAGTGTGGGTCGAGCGGTTGGTGTCTCGTTACAATGTGAATTTCAATTCCTTTGTGGTGCGAGTGCCGACCGAACATCATCAACATCAGTTTATGTTTAGTATTTTAAGAGTTTATATTGTATTGCTGGTTATTGTATGTATTCGTTTATAAGATTAAAGTGTATCTGCGTTTTTTTTTTACTATGGGCCTTAGTCGCCTAACAATAAACAAATACTATTATATTCTTAATCATTAGGATATGCAGTGGACGTATATGAGCTGATATGAAAATCAAACAAAGCCTTCAATCTTACCTCCTCCTGCCCTCTAGCCATAAGAGTCAACGGCGACTCCTTTAGCACCGATATCATTAAGACGCCAATCACAGACAGTGACAGGCAGGTATATATCATGGCATGGTACGATAAACATCCTCCGAGGAAATAGGAGACAAGAAAACCAAAGCCATAGAATTGCACTGGTGCCGATGTCAAAGTACCTAGAAAAGAAGAGTCAATAATCAGTAGTATTTTTTATTTATTCCAAAAAGCCAATTACTGGCACTGAAGTAACGTTAGAATTTAGGTTAAGAACTTTATTTTCTCATAAGATTATACAATCACTTCACACGAGAAACTTAAAAACTAAACGTAAAAAATACAGTTGAGCGCTAGTATTAACAAAAACATTAGATCAATGTCGGTAGTTCACAAATATTTTATTCACAAGCGCAGGGCAAAAGGACGCCTTATACCACAACCGACTGTTAAACAACACTTAACAGTTATGAAGTTTAAAGTAATGCTTGGTGACTTAAGATCGTGATTGGTTGATTTCAAAGAGATAACCCGGCAAGAAGAGTCATGAAAATGTCATTCGCCTTTTAAAATAATTGATATTATAATATTGATTGATACTATCGATTAGGAACATACTACAATCATCATGATCATCATATCAGCGAAAAGATGTCCACTACGGCGAAAAGGCCTCGCATAAACAACCGGTTACATGCCGTGTGTGTCGTCATTTTGGAAAAAGAAAAACAGTATTGGGCGCATAATGGCTGCGTTCCACAGATGGTAAGCTGCTACCATTCTCTCTGGTTTACAGATCCTTAGTCACCTTTTAAGACATCCACGGGAGGAAATGAAGCGGTGCTATATTCTTAATCCCGACTACACAGATTATATTACAATAATACAGAGTGCGAGCGACAACGTATCGAAAACTTTGGGAAGAGGTTACACTAAGGCCGATAATAAAAACAGGAAATCGATTTATCTCAGAAATAATAGGTTAGAGTTTTTGACATTTTTGACCACGCAATGTATCGTAAACAACGCGATCAATACGCTACAAGATTTCTGTGATGACCTCATCCGTGAACGTGTACCGAAACAACAGCCATTTAGTTTCCATTTACATTGCAGTTTATTGTGTTTTTATTCAAAATAGCATAAGGAGAGACGGAATCAGTTATTTTATACTGAAATCAGGAAAAACAAAAAATTTATAAAAAGACCGGCGCAAAATTCTAACGCTAAGGGTTCCATAATCATATCCTATAGTATCAGTTTTCGTTACGATGTCGCTTGCACCCGTTATCATAATAATTTATTGGCCATAACAGTGACAGTAAGCTGATCAGTCTCGCCAATGGCACCACTTTACGAACATGACGTATGCATCAGCATCGCTGAGCTTAACTTCATTGTAGGGACATTCTAGGGATACTCATCATCGCTACCAGCAAGAGATTTGAGTGTGAGCGTGACAGACCAATACTGCCAGGCATAAGGTATAAACAATATAAGCAGAGATTATATAGCATTAAAAGAAAAGATATATACATTATAAGGGAAAGCGGAAGCCTATCCATCATTCTAAACGTAACGGATACATACTTCTACCGTTAACGTTCAGCTTGCGCTGATTATGAACCTTGATCTTACCTCTTATGGAGTCCTGGCAGATTTCGCTGACGTAAATAGTAACTTCTAGAAAAATAGCGAAGCCAAAACCTGATAATAGCATGGCAGTTAGTATAACTTCAACTTGGTTAGTCATCGCTATTATTGACCAGGCGATCTGG
This sequence comes from Diloba caeruleocephala, assembly GCA_947459985.1. Lineage (NCBI taxonomy): Eukaryota > Metazoa > Arthropoda > Insecta > Lepidoptera > Noctuidae > Diloba > Diloba caeruleocephala. The sequence continues at coordinate 2,112,977 of OX381627.1, read as the reverse complement.
AAATATAGGAGTTCTTTTTTTAGATTTGTGGTAGTTTTTTGCCAGAACTAAAGGAGATGATGATATCATCTGATCACCATATAACAGCTCCCTAGCTTGAGCTTCCTAAAATAGGGTTGAGTTACACAATGACTGATTCATGCTTGCCGTCTGATAGGACAGGTCATCTCAAAACGGCTATGGATCTTTCTTCAAGAGACCATTCCAGATGTTGCCATACATTTTTCTTTAATAATTTCATATCTAAATATGTCTGGACTTTAAAACAGAAACAATTGATTTTGTTTCAGCATTTTTTCTCAGAGGTGGTCAATCGGAAATCACCTATATTTATTGACGAGTGAAAGTGCTTTTTTGAAACCGACTTTATGAAATAAAGATCATTTCATTTCATTTGCCCTTAAACTTCCACTTCTGAACATGATTCTCCCTATCACCGCAACAGCGGATGGTCATCGAAGACATTACCATAAATAGGACATTTGGCAGACTGATTGATGAGCGCAGTTTGTTACACTTTCAAGATCCATAAGGTCGTCAGAGAATCTGACGTTGAAAATTCCAACACATTCCACTAATTTCGTTGGAAAATCATCCACAGTGCATGCTATTCGCAAATAGAATGTGTAGCCAGTAACAATTAGAAGTGCTAAACGTCTGTAAATAATTAAAAAACTAGTCAAGGAGCACTTTCTTTCACTGTAATTACCTCTTTACATCGTTGTATATGTATATTTAGCAATTAATTAGGAATTAGAAAGGATATGAAGGACATTGTAAAGGAGACAAAATCCGTGTGTTTCTGCGTGGATGGATGCCACTTGAGTTCTTTGCGAAGTTGAGACTTAAGACCGAAAACAAAATGCATACACAAATTTTGCAGGCACTCAAGCTTGTTTGTCTCAAATAGTTTCTATTACAACATCCATGAGAGTAGCGGCGATGCCCGTTAAATTAGTGTGGTGTAAGCTTGAGGGTCATGTATGTCATCATCATTCTCCGACACCAATCCAATAACCTAAGGCATTAAGCATTCTGACTTCATAATACATAGACAGTCAACTAGTGAATTATTTTGTCTTTATACCATCCTAGTACTCACCACAAAAATAAAGGAAGTTAACATGGCTGCTTTCTTTCTCCCCAACCTGTCCAGGACTAGTCCAGCAATAGGGTTCGCTATCAAGGATCCAATGGCAGGCAGACTTCCAAACAGCGATACCTCAGTATCCCCCATAGGCCGTTGTAGTGTGGTGTTCTCAGACTTGAAGAGGATGATGGTGGAAGACGGCCAGGCGAGCATTATGCCCATGTTTGCGCATGAACAAGATACTGAAAGAATTGTAAAACTTAATTTGAATTAATCTACTAAACATTTAAGCACAAAAAGGTTTTTTCCAAACGTTGCTCCGATAAAGATTAAGATAAAAATATTTATTTTTTATGTAAAACCATTTATAGGCACTTATGAATAGTCAAGACTTAGTTGCCGCGTTCCAAGGTGTAGATTGCATATGGAGAAGATAGGGCAAAAAACTCCATGGTTACTCATTCTAAATCATATTGATACAATATTTTTTAACTAAAGAAAAGAGTCTAAAATTCTGAATAAGTCTACGCTATACAAACCTGATTTTAATAATTACTAAAGTTTTTGATTCAATTGTCATAGCAGCATTAAGATGACCAATCGCAACAGACGGCACTCATTCACGAGCATGACGCATGCATCAGCGTCGCTCAGCTCCACCATATTGTAGGGAAACTTAACGACCCAATACACGACGCTACCATAAGCAGGGCACTTGAGCGAGCATGACATACCTAAACTGTCAGACAAATATCACGTAAGTAACAAAATAATTGAATAGCCCACATGGCACTAATACAGTAATAAATCTATATGCATAAAATGAATGTAAAAATAAACAATTAATGTCATAAAGAAATGTCATTATATGGATTAATATAATCCATTATAAGAAATGATGCGATTTAAATGTCAATTAATAAAATAAAAAAGTAATGGTATTAGATACATCGATACCAAGAATGTCTGTATAAGCCTATGAACATCAGAGCAGCTTAATCCCAAGCTTTTTTTGTCGTCCATAAGTGTGTTATGTTAAAGAACCCCTTTCGTTTTTCGTTTCTTATATTTAATGACACCGAATAGAAGGCATGCCAAGTGTAGCTTACGCCTTGATTTCATTTTAAGTGTGTGTTTGTTGAGGAATGGAGTGACATTAGTTCTTGAAGGAATCTAATAACAGAAACGAGTACATGCATTTTGAACTCTTTGGACGAGCCGATCAATACTAGTCAATCAGCGGGGACTGTAAACCGTATCAGAGTAATTTAGTTTAGACAGAACAAGTGTTTCAACTAGCTGCTCATGAAGCTTTTCAGACAGGAAGGGCCTAATTTTGTACAAGAACTTCAGAGTGTTTTTCAAATCTGACATGGTTGTCCATACTTAATCCAAGGTTACGTTCTTCATTTACTCGGTCTATGGATTCCCCCAGTAGCCTTAAATTCAATGTTAACGTTTCTTCACTTGCTGTTTCGTGCCAAATACCATATACTTCGTTTTATTTGGATTAAGTGCCAAACAGTTGTACTTTGACAGGCGTAAATCGCGCAGACGCCACTCTCAAACGTCTTTTTGGTATTACGTATTTGCTGATAGCGAATTAACACGCGAAGATCTCTGGTGCACACCCAGTCAGATGATCAATTAACTAAAAATTGCATCCTCGCCTTTCAGTTTCAGGTGATTTGCTTCCGGTGGATCCTTGGCTGCGCGGTAGCTGCTGTCGCGTTTGCTAGCCCTGTTTTTAGCTAATCGGGGTGATCGCCGGTGCGCCGCAATATTATGTCGGCTGACCTTGAAATGAGAGGCATACCGAGCCGCGTTTCACGAAAGAGCGTCATCTAATTGTCGCCTATTCTGTCACGCGCGACAGGCTGGTAATTAAACAGTAATGGGAATGTGTATGGACCAGAGACGGAAAAATATTGGCGCGTCGAGAAGAGCGCAAGCAGGCTGAACGTAGGAATACGTAACGATAAGGAATAAAAAGCAGACCTGTGCCGACAGAAGTGAAAACTTATTTAGGCGCGTTAGGAGATTTTATCTCATTTAAAAATATGCGTACCTCGCTATAAGAAGTTTTCACTTCAAGCGTGTCGTAACGGTGTCGCAAGTCCAGAGATTTTATCTCATCTAAAATATGCGTACCGCGCTAAAAGAAGTTTTCACTTCAAGCGTCTTGTAACGGTGTCGCGAGTCCAGAGATTTTCATCATTTTCATCATTTCGGCCTAATGAAGTCCACTGTTGGACACAGGCCTCCCCCAAAGATCATCACAACCACCGATATGGATGTGTTTTGAGCTCATTGGGGGGTTTTGCCATAATCGCCACGCTTGGCAGGCGGGTTGGCGATCGCAGTTGAGTTGTTAATGTACTCGAAGGACGCTGCTGCCCATCCTCCGACTAATCCCTTAGTCGACTTTTACGACACCCATGGTAGGAGATGGGGTGGTGGCATTCTGAGCCGGCACCAGATTTTATCTCATCTGAAAATATGCGTACCGCGCTAAAAGAAGTTTTCACTTCAAACGTCTCGTAACGGTGTCGTGAGTCCAGAGATTTTATCTCATCTAAAAATATGCGTACCGCGCTAAAAGAAGTTTTCACTTCAAGCGTCTCATAACGGTGTCGCGAGTCCAGAGATTTTATCTCATCTAAAAATATGCGTACAGCGTTAAAAGAAGTTTTCACTTCAAGCGTCTCGTAACGGTGTCGCGAGTCCAGATATTTTATCTCATCTAAAAATATGCGTACCGCGCTAAAAGAAGTTTTCACTTCAAAAATTGGCCTGGTCTCAGTCTGACGTGTATGTATTATATTACATTATAATATATAAAGAAACGGGAATTAACGCGAAAATACCTTTGAATAGCCATTATGTATCCAACTGTGTTGTGCATGTTTCACTGTTGTTGAGCGTGATTTATTTGTGTTATTCCTCACTTAAAACCAGTCATTATTATACCCTGATGATGTACCTGTATTTTTTTATTGGACCTAGTGGAAATTCTACATGAACTTCCTCCGCCCCGGGGAAGGACTAAGGGGCATGCCGGACTCCTTCCAGCTGACTGTAAAGCGGTCACCCACCCCCGGGGGGATCGTAAAGGATCCCCCGAAGCGTCCCTGTGCGCTGTGCTGTGCTGCGCACACGTCGGCGCGTGACCGCATGCGCGCCACCGTCTTCTAATGGGTCGGTCGGTGTCAGAGGCCCGCCCGCCTTAAAGCGACGGCAGGGGGTTTCAAGCGTATAGGAACTAGGCGCCAGGGTGGTTATCACCCCGGCGCTGTCTCCTCCTTCTTCGAGCAGGATCGACTTCGAGTAGACCCACGCATCCATCTCCGCCAGGATGTCGAATGGTGGAAAAAGCACGGTAAGCGAAAAATTAAATTATGTGACTGGTCTAAAAACCATGGCCACAATCAGCATATTATTAACATGTTTTTAAATAATACTGTTTATTTAAATACATGAATAAATACTCTTATTAAATGTATCTCTAAAATCGTGTCAATCTATTCTATTCAATCAATTGTGTATGGAAATTATCAACACTTGAATACACAGGATATTTAATTGGATCTACTCGATTATCATAAATTTAACATTATCAGCTTAAAAATAAAATAAATGTATTACGGATTACAATAACTGTGGTTGTCTCAATCAATATCATCAAATCAAAAACAATAATGGATCTGTTTACAACAAAACAATGTAAATTATCGCACGCCGAAGAATAAATGTGCAAATTTCTTCCATGCATCCCGGCCGAACTAAAAATAAAGTGAAAATTCCAACTAAGTATAAATATAATCATGCCCTCATTACTGCAGTATTCGAAACGTCAGGAAAAACAAGTCTATAATATACGCGATGTAATCCGTTTAAAATTGTTTTATTATGATGCGCTCAAGTTCAAGGCACAATATTTGAAATAATTCTCATTAATAGTCAACCGTAACTAAACTTTAAGACTATAGTTTTAAGATCATCTAAAGTTATGTCAGTCATATTGTTATGACCTGATAATTATAAAAATTATGACAAATACGTTCAAAATCAGTTTTTTTTATTGCTGTACCGCTCTAATCCATATCCGTATCAACCGAGACGAACACAGTAGTGTGTTCGTCTCGGTTGATACATCTATATTAGTGATGCAATAAAAATGTCATAAAGGAAGCAAAAACGGAATCACATGTCAAAAATAAGTTTTAGCAGAAACGGATACGGTAACGGAAGTGTAAATTCTACCAAGTGCGTGCGCACTTTGTAGTAATAATGCGATTATTACCAAATCGCGTAATGCATAAAATTAAATAATAAATTTATAGAACTGTTGTATTTTTTAAACATTCAAGCTTTTTAACAAAAAATATACCGACTTTAAAAAACCCTACACGATATAAAAATATCAAAACCACTGAAAAGAAAAAAAATATCTATGAAGTCGAGCGGGGCTAGTTATAAAATATAACTTCTCGTTCTGGTATGTCTGCATGAACCATGGTTAGGGCATACATGACACCCGCACCGCTGCCCCCGCCTGACTTCATAAATAAAGTTTTTTTTTCCTTTTCAGTGGTTTTGATATTTTTATATCGTTTAGGGTTTTTGAAGTCGGTATATTTATTGTTAAAAAGTTTTAAGAAAAAAGTAAAATGTAATGTAGTAAATGTAAGAACGTTTTCCAATTTGGTATCATTATTTAACACTAAAAATAAGAATGACTCAAATCGGTTCTCTGATCTCACAGGAATCAAAACTATTAAGACATCGTCTACATAAGCGCAGTCAAAGTAACCTGTTTATTGAAGCTGGCTAATAAACAACTCAATCAAATGTAATAAAATTTATATGGGACCAACTCGAAAGTATTTTGCACCTATTGAAAAAGAATTGCTCAAATCGGTCTACTAATCTCGGAGTAATCGGTGTACATACATAAAAAAACGCATTGAATTGAGAACCTCCTCCTATTTGAAGTCGGTTAAAAATCGCTCATGTTAAGGATTCGATAAGTCAAATTATGTATGCTTGGCCTATTTAACATAACTGTTGCCTAATTTTATAGATCAATTAATATGTAAATAAGCAGGTATTCAATTCACAGACTGACCTTTGCTTTTTCCGTTTCTGATGCAAGCTTAACACAGCTTTATCTAACTTTTCAAACTCTGCAAACACCTCGACATATATCGCTTTAAGGTGAATCTTTAAAGCGGTAGATGTGCGGCCTTTTCACGAGTACACTGTCACATAGTTGGCATCTGGCTTAGGAATCGGCAATCCCAATGAAATAATTCCATATAGGACTTGTATTTGGTTTCATAATCGCACTAACTTACACACACGACACAAAAGTACTACAACAAACAACAACAGAAATTGGGTTACATTCACGGCGCATAATGAACCAAAGAAAAAGTATGAAAAGATACGCGTCGCGCACGCGCCTCATCCGCCGCGACAAAACCTAAACTTCCGATCATATATATATATATCATACGGATATATTATATCCGTTATAAAAGTTGCGGAAACAAGCAGAAACGGATATAAAAAAGCGGAACTTCCGCAATTGCGGTAGCAGAAACAGAGGTTTGTTGCATCACTAGTGTATTTTTTTTTATTTTTTTTTTTTTTATTAGGGAAAACAAACAATTACACACTTTACATGATTAAATGAAAGTAATTACATAAGGATGCATCAGCGTGCAACTAACTACGTAATCCACATCTTATATTACTAAAAGATTCATTCACGAGTATAATTTAACAATTAAACTATTAAAGAAAATGGAAAATAGCTTCAAACACCTATGTCCACTATAGCTTTATGAAGACATTTTTTAAATCGATTGGGTGACAAAGAACTCACTTTCTTTAAATAGACGTTGTTCAAATTATATGTTCTATACATTATATTTTTATTTTTAATAAATGAAATAGATGAGCATTTCTCAACACTCAATGAAATTTATTTTTCGTACAATATGCCGAAATTGCCGAAATATGCGTTCATTCGCGCTCACGCTCCCGTTGCTGTCACACGCGTTCTAAGTAATATCCTCGCTAGCGATTAACCAATTATAGTGATGGGAACGACTCACGATATCGACATCGATACCTCATAAAAAAAAAAAAAAAAAAGCACATTGTAATGGATAAATACATCTATAGATCCAACTCCATTCCATCTCTGACCCCACGAACGAAAAGACCTGGAGATTCAGAGTTAGAGTGGAAGACTCCCAAACGTGTAGCACCTAGTGCCCAGTTCACACCCAAGCAGCCTGCGAAAACTTTCAACAAATATGGCGGTCTCCCTAGTGACCAAAGCACGTCAACAGTAAATTCGCAGCTGCGGGAGGCAACTTCTACAAAGAGAAATACAAGTAAGATTCCACCTATTCACCTTAAGATAAATCAAGACTGGACACATGAACACATTAAGTCAACAGTTGCACGCTATACTAACGGCTTTCACTTTAAATACCTTGGAAGGAACAAAATAGCTGTTTATTGTTATTCTACTGATGGACATAAATCCCTTCAAGATGGACTACGGTCAGAAAATGTTTCATTTTTTACATTCTCCCGAAAAGATGAACGTACTTACAAATATGTTGTATTTGGTCTACCTGCCTACGCAGAAGACCAACTAGTCAATGAGTTATCCATGCTTGGATTTGCCAATGCTACCACACGGAAACTTCAAAACTCTGGCAGTGATACTTTACCTTGTCCACCATTTCTTGTTCAACTACCCCCTGGAACTGATATAGCAGCATTTCAGAAAATTAAGTTTCTAAGTAGTTGTGCCATCCAAATACGGAAGTTCAAGGCCAAAACTTACCTTGGCACTCAATGTTATCGCTGTCAATCGTTTGGACACTCGTCAAAACACTGTAACCTGCCACCGCGATGCGTTAAGTGCACTGAACCACATGCAACGAGTGAATGCCCTAAAAAGGATCGAGAAACTCCTGCCCAATGTTGCAATTGCAAGGAAAGCCATCCTGCAAACTACAAATTTTGTAACGAACGTCAGAGTTACTTAAAAGCTATTGAAAACAAGAAAGAAGAGCAAAAGATGATCCAATCGGCGAAACGTCTCCCACGTAGTGCTGCTCTGGATGGCCGCACCTGGTCAGCTGTCACCGCGAATAAGGACAAACATCCTCAGAAAACTGTATTACAGTCCACTGCAGCTCCGGCAGGGAAACCAACAGGACAACTGGAGAATACCACTGCAGAAATGCTGCAGATACTATCCACTATTAAGTCTCTCAAACAACAATTTCTAGCTTGTCACTCAATGATTGACAAGATAATTTTAATCCTGACTCATCTTGGACATTGTGTTTAATAAGGCTAGTAAACTTCGTATTTTATTCTGGAATGCTGATGGCATTCGCAAAAAGATTAATGAATTCCTTGAGGTTTTACTCGAATTTTCTATTGACGTTGTCGCACTGTGTGAGACCAGATTGTCTGTCAAATATCCCCTAGTCATACAAGGGTACACCTGTTTTCGTCAGGACAAAAGACCTGATGGTAACGGTCAAGGAGTTGCCCTACTTATTAAATCAGACATTCCTCACACTCCACTAAGTATTCCTCAAACTTACCATATTGAATGTGTCGGTGTGAGTATTGCTTTGTCTGGAAAAGATATTGCTTTAGTATCAGCTTATAATTCCCCTAACAAATCCCTTGTAAAAAGCGATCTTGATGTGTTACTTGGTCTAAAACCTTCTGCACTAATTATGGGAGACTTGAATACAAAGCACCTCTATTGGAACTGTGATATTATCAATGATCGTGGGGCCATTCTTTATGACCATATGGTCAGCAACGATTATAATGTCTTAGCGCCTATTACCCCCACGTTGATACATTACTGTGGGAATTATACTCCATCTAACCCTGATGTGTTAATTTCCAAAAATTGTTACCATGTCTCTGAATTACTGGTCCCAACACGATTATCATCAAATCACTTACCGGTTGTTTTCTCCGTAGATGGAACTTTCTCTCGTAAGCAATATATCCAATACAGGTATTCCGAAGCTGATTGGCCAGGTTATAAAACTTACCTAAATCAAAATATAATTCTATCTGCAGCTACCCATAAAACTTTTACAGATATAGACTCATCTATCACCGATTTCTCGGACTTAGTTACTAAAGCATGCAATATATTTGTTCCCCATGGTCCATGCCGGGGGGGTCGACCATTGTTGCCAAAGTACATTCAAGAAATGATACGGGACAAAAATCGCCTTCGTAAGAGAGCGCTTTCTGAAAGAGAACTTTTAATTCGTAGAATTTTATTTGCTCAAGTTAATAGTCTCCAATCCAACATTAGAAGAATTATAAAAAACTATAATGATCACGTCTGGAGTAGTAAATTAGCCAAAGTAGACAACCCCAGCGCCGATTTGTGGCGTGTAGTCAAATCCCTGAGCTTAAAATCATCAACCATCCCTCCTCTCAAAAGTGGTGATGGATCTCTGACTACTAACATGCAAGAGCAATGTGAGGTACTTGCAGACGCCTTCGCCAACAATATGCTGCTTACAGCTGACTGGACTGGTGACTCTGAAACCGAGGCCTTAGTAAGGAAATCAGTTGACTACATTGAAAGATTTAGTGGACAGTCTGATCTTCGTTGCGTCACACCTAAAGAAGCCAATAAAGCCCTTAATAAACTAAAAAGTCGCAAAGCACCCGGAAATGATAGTATAACCAACGTTCTTTTAAAACATATACCTCAAAAAGCCGTTGTACTACTCACAAAAATTTTCAATGACTGTTTAAAGCTTTGTTATTTTCCGACTGCCTGGAAAGTAGCTAAGATTATTACAATAAAGAAACCTGGTAAAGATAATAGTAATCCTCAAAATTATAGACCTATTAGCCTTCTTCCAGCCTTGGCTAAATTATTTGAATCCATCATTGCTAAAAGATTATTAGCAATAGTTAACAGCAAGCTAATACCTGAACAATTTGGATTTCGCCAAGGCCACTCAACCATTCAACAGCTGGCTAGGGTTGCTGAACATATTACTCACCACCTCAACTTGGGGCAGTCCACTGGTATGATACTACTAGATATAGAAAAAGCGTTTGATACCGTCTGGCATGATGCATTACTACACAAGTTAGTTATAAACGAAGTACCGATACAACTACTGAAGCTGATTAGGTCTTACCTATATGGTCGGTCTTTCAGTGTGCATATTGATAGTTATATGTCTAGGCCTCGTGGCATGCCGGCTGGAGTACCTCAAGGCTCAATTTTAGGTCCTCATTTATTCCTAGTATATCTAAACGACATAATTAAGCAACCTCAAACACATTTGGCATGTTTCGCAGACGACTCCGCCAGTTTTACTTCTTCTGACGATTATGACGATATCATAACCCGCTTACAGTGGTCATTAGATGCCCTAACCCATTTTTTTACCACCTGGCGATTGAAACTTAACGTTCAGAAAACTAAAGCTATTATGTTTTCACGGAAACGCTCATTACCAAGTAGAAAACTTAAAATTGACGATAACCATAAAATCTCTTGGAGTAGGTCCGTCAAATATCTGGGAACTATACTAGATGATAAACTCAATTGGACTCTAAACACTGCAGCACTTCACATGAAGGGGGTTAAGGCGATAAATGCACTAAGCCCTATTCTAAATAAAAAAAGCAACCTCAGTCCAAAGACAAAATTTTGCATATATTCTACATTAGTAAGACCCTGCATAACATACGCCGCCCCGGTGTGGAGTAGTACCCGTGATACAAACTATCAAAAAATACAACGGGTACAAAACAAGGCTCTAAAAATTGCCTACGACACCCCGTTTTGTACTAACTTAAAAAGATTACATCAGAAATTAAAGTTTCCTCTAATTAAAGATTACATTCTAAAATCATCCAGTAAATTTTACTTGGTTAAAAACCATAACCACAATAACATACTAATATCCCGCATAGGCAAATCTCGGTTGCGAAACTTACGTTATGTCAATACGTATCGCCGATATCGCCTGCCCCATCACTACTTTCTTGAGTATGAATGACGCAGGCCCTCCCACCACATGTCCAGCCGGGCCGCTAAACCGACTCGGGTGTTGATCACCTTGCGACGACGAGTGGGTTTTTTATTTTTACTGTTACCCACGTGACATATAAAAAAAAACATAATAGTGTTTTTCTCTGTTTACTTACGTAACAGGAATCTGTTTACTTGTGATCCTATCATCACCTTTATTGCTGATTATCCTATATTGTCATAATGAAAGTCTAATAGTAGTGTTATCACAATATTAAATTAGCACACAACATAGTAAATATAAGGTTTGTTTTTTTTTTTTTCCGTTTATGTTACATATTTTATAAAGACGTAATTTAAGTCTGTAAAAAATGCTAGTAATTAAGTTATAATGTTATTTTAACCCAAAACATGTTTGTATATTTTATGTTAATAAAGAAATTTCAAAATCAAAAAAAAAAACAATATGCCGAAAACCTATCTAGATCCTCTTGAAATAGAAGATAGTCAGATTCACTCTGAACTTTCCTAAATATTTTGAGGTCATCAGCGTAAAGTAAAAATTTGGAGTATTTGAAACACTCATCAATATCATTCACAAATATCGCTCGCGCTACGTCGTCGAACGCGTTTCACGCGGCCGATGCGAAGCGAACGGTACCGAATATCTAGATTTTCTGATATATGGATTTACAACCAGCGGATATCCGATTGGAGATATTGTGCCAATATACGATTTTGTATTTAAATACGAATTGTATCACCCACCGCTACTTGCGGTGGCGTTATGCTCGGGTCACCTCCTTCCACCTAGAACGGCGAGGATCTTAGCGTTATATCCGTGAACGGGTGCTTGCGGTGACAAGTCGTCCTGCTGTCTGTCCATTTTATATCATTTACTTTTTTATAATCATAATTGCCCTGGGTCCTGGTTAAACTTACATGACATCTGTTTGCCAAGAATATGATAATAGCAAAGATTTAAATCTTTGGATAATAGTATGTTATTTCACATATAAGCAGGCACGCCTATTGACTTTCTCTAGATTAAAGGTTGCAATATCTATACAAATAAATAAAATTGTAGTGTCTGTTTGTAATGTCAAAATAACAGATTTTTACTAAATGCATATGAAAGTATGTACGTTACATATAACAAAAACACTATTTTTAATTTTTTTGTCTGTCTGTCTGTCCGTCTGTCTGTCTGTTTGTTCCGGGTAATCTCCGAAACGGCTGGACCGATATTAACGGGACCTTCACTGGCAGATAGCTGATGTTATAAGGAATAACTTAGGCTACTTTTTTTTAGAAAATGATTAGGGTTCCGCGTAAAAATATAAAACCCTTGAAATCCAATATATATATTCTATGTCAAGTGTCTATGTCAAAGTACTCTAAATTTCTTTTAAATTAAACGCGGGTGAAACCGCGGGTTCCAGCTAGTATTTTATATTAATGTTTGTAAGTATGAATGTTCATTATATTAGTAATTATACCTATTGCCTAATGGTGTGCTAGCGGACATTAGCTATGTCAAAGTTACTAAATGTAATCATCCTCTATGAAGAATATACACCTATTAGAAATATTGTATATTATGAGTTTATGACAGACTAACATGTTGCTGGAGAGTTTGTTGCGCTGTTTCTTCTCCCCAGCTCATACACTAAGAAGCGATGAAAGTAAAGTCGACATTAAAATAGATCCATTTTTTGTTTATTTTAAATAAATGATCGCTACAGTTCTTTCAGTGTTTGTTTGTTTATTTAGTTTTCACCCCAATCAAATATTTTGTGTGATTCTGCTTTTATTGCACACAAAACAACATCCAGAAACACCAAAGGCTTATAAGGACCTTTGACAGTGCACCGTTGGGAAGATGGCCGTATCTCAAAATAGGAAAACTTTCACACAGGAATATGCTTAGCCAAAACAAAGAATCAAAGGCTACTTACGTAAAATAGTGCCAACTATTTGGAATAGTATGCCCATAGTGCTTCGCCTGTTTCTCCAAACCGCTCTCTGTTCACGGAAACGCTGCTAAATCTTGCTTTCCAACTAAATTGATATAAAAAGATATTTTCTTTCAATTACCTACTTTACAAAAAGGGCACTTTGGTTACTTTGGTAATCACGATTTATATAGATATTCATTCAAACTCCAAATAGAGAATTCTGAATGAATGTTTTGAATCAATTATAATTACTTATTCAAAATAGTGGCACAAGAAACAGTTTCCACACCGAGATAAATACTCGAATGGACGCTGCCTGCCAGCTAGTTTTAGAAGTCGATAAATATCATTAATAAATTATTGAAACAAGCTGATATGCAAATTATGCATACCTACTAGCGACGTAAGCCTAACTTTACAATAGCACGTAGATATAGTAAAGTTATGCACGACGAACACACGCACACGGACGCAAGCATTTTATAGTGTTATACGATTAAACAGCGGCATAGTCTCGGGTCGACACGCTTAGATAGACAACCTCTGTATTTTTATAAATAATTCTATCGTATATACGATACCTAGTATTATCATAAGTGGTTTTTGAGTCTCAACGGTTCCTCAAAGAATGTAACTCGCATAAATGTACGCACGCACGCAAACAAACACGCGCACACATACACACACGCACACATATACACACACGCACACGTCAGGCTGAAAACGTCCACTGCTGAATAGGCCAATAATACATTGGCAGGCGGATTGGTGATTGTGGTATGTTGTTATTAACAGGAGGATGCTGCTGCCCATCCTCTTGCTATCAACCCTTACCCACGGGTAGAGAGAGGTGGCTTATTCTTTGCCGGGAACTACTCTGAACACACACAAAACTACACTACGAGTAGGGATCAAAAAGTAGTGAGAATGGGATAGAATATAATGACTATTGATAACTTAATAATTTATTTTTCTACATAGTTTCCGAGTCTTTCTACACACCGAGTCCTGCGCTTTTCCAAGGCTTCAATCTCTTTCACAAAAAATGTTTTGTCTTGGTCCTGCAAAAAGCTCTCCACGGCTTCCATCACCCCGTTATCGTCTTCGTACCTGTTTCCCCTTAAGTATTTTTTCAATTTGGGGAACAGATAAAAATCGCTAGCCGCCAGATCTGGTGAATAAGGGGGGTGGTCAACCAATTCGAAGCCAGCTTGCTGAATGGCAGCCATCGCAACTGCCGACCTGTGCGTGGGTGCGTTGTCGTGATGAAACAGCACGCCCCTTCGAAGTTTTCCTCTCCTTTTCTCTTTGATGGCATTCCTCAACTTGGGAATTAAAGCTGCATAATATTGGCCTGTAATAGTGGTTCCACGCTCCAGGTAATCAATCAACAATATCCCTTCTGAGTCCCAAAATATTGAGGCCATAACCTTGCCAGCCGATGCCACGTCACGAATCTTTTTCGGGGTCGGTGATGATGGCCGCTTCCATTGCGAAGATTTCTGTTAGGTCTCGGGATCAAAATGATGGACCCATGTTTCGTCCATTGTTACGAACGAGACAAAAAGTTTTCAAAATCTTCTTGAAACTTGTCCAACAATATCTTCGAAATGTCAAGTCGATTTTGTTTCTGTCGGTTAACATTCTCGGCACCCATCTTGCGGAGACTTTTCTCATATTCAAAGATTGTTTCAATATGAATTGAATACTTCCATATGAAATGCCCGTTTCTTGAATTAAAAAATTCAACATCGGATGGTAACTCTTCGATCGCTCAATACAATTTTGCCGACTTTCGCAACATTTTCTTGGGTGACTGACGTCGATGGACGGCCGCAACGATGTTCGTCTTCCGTTCTCGTTCTCCCTACTCGAAATTGAGAAGCCCACCTTGCGACAGTGGAATACGGCGGAGCAAACTCTCATGTTGCCTCCAAATCGCAATGAATCTCTTGCGTCGTTAACTTTTTTAAACAGAGGTATTTGATAACGGCTCTCACTTCGTTTTTCTCCATTTTCGAGTACACGTTCCGACACGAAGCAAACAAATGACTACATTCAGAAAAAAATAAAAGAGAATCGAAGATTTTTTCTTTATTAATATTTCAAATATGTATCTGAGCTATGCCTGCCAGTTTTGTTTTTCTCACCAAGGAGTATGTCGTTCTCACTACTTTTTGATCCCTCCTAATACTTACGTTGCACAATCGTTGCCACTACAACTATAACTTATCAACCTCTCATAACTTAGTAGTGTCTTAGATTTTCGCTATTATTACTCATTATAATTAAACACTTTTAAACGGATTACATCGCGTACCTACCTTTACTATGTTTTTTTGCTTTGTTTTTCGTAATGTTTCGCACGCTACACAACAACAAAAACTATACGGCTTAAATGTGTTTTATCATAATAAATATTACTTGTATACCTGGTTTACTGTGTTACCAGTGTAGACATATTGAACAGAGACGTGTCACTCACAATCGGCCTCATAAGAAAGCTCAAGGTCACTCAGCGAGCTATGTTTAGTTTTAAATACCCATTTCTCTACGAGATCGAATCAGAAATGAGGAGATCCGTAGAAGAACTAAAGTTGTCGACATAGCTGAAAGGATTAGTAAACTGAAGTGGCAATGGGCGGGGCACATTGATCGTAGACCTGATGGTCGTTGGGACAAAAAGGTACGACCTCCAACGAGGTGGACAGACGACCTGGTGAAGGTCGCTGGGAGTCGTTGGATGAGAGCGGACCTTTCGTTGTGGAAATCTGCCTTTGTTAAGCAGTGGGCGTCCTGTGGATGATATATACCTGGTTTACTCAGCTTAGCGGGGCAGTGAGCGGGGAAGTAGGCATTGCGGCAGGGCTGTGGTCAGAGCCAGCGTATAAACAACTCGCGTCCGCCGCTGCGACTCGCGCGAGTCAGCGGTTGTTGTACGGAGTCAAAGATCATGACAAGACAGTGTGGCCGCAAGAAAACGTTTACACTCTGCACTCTGCTCTGTTAGCTAAGTTTGACAACTGAGACGGAGTAAACCAGTTGGTTTAGTAGCGGGACGTCTACTATCCATATCCAAAGTCAACTTTTAAATATGTTCATACAATGGGTAGCACAACGACATTATAAAACCTCAATATACATAGCAGTGTTTTCTTCTATACTACGTGGTGACTAGTCGAGCAAGTCATTCGCTTGGTACCACCAAGTGTCAGTAATCGCATAAAGAGAAAATGTATTTTCCTTAATAGTTTCTATAGTCGCATAATGCCTTCTTTCGGTCTCGTCTGGTCTTTTGCAATGTGAATGTGCCTAGTTGTAGTGTTTCTACACTCAAAAACAAAATTAATAATTGCTATGTACCAGTACATGCCGTGCGGTGCCGGCTCAGAATACCACCACCCCATCTCCTCCCGTGGGTGTCGTAAAAGTCGACTAAGGGATTAGCCGGAGGATGGGCAGCAGCGTCCTTCGAGTACATTAACAACTCAACTGCGATCGCCAACCCGTCTGCCTAGCGTGGCGATTATGGCAAAACCCCCCAATGAGCCCACAACACACCCATATCGGTCACTGTGGTGATCTTTGGGGTAGGCCTGTGTCCAGCAGTGGACTTCATTCGGCCGAAATGGTTGATGTACCAGTACCTATATACAAAAATAATATATTAATACGTGAAGAGAAAACTTTGTGCACCTATTTAAGCATATTTGCGCGTACAGATGAGTGAGAGATTTAGCATAGTTAAAGTTTATATGGAGAAGGAGAGCTGAAAGCTAAAATAAACTTACAAAAATAATAAATTCCGGGCGAATTTCGAGCACTCTGCGACCACTATTATGATGACTTCACACACAAAAAACTTCACTAAAAGTAGATCGCTTTACAACAAGATAAAAATTACAAATATTTTTATTCATTTTTAAACTATTTACAAAAATTTATGAACAACTTTAGTTGTACAGTAAGCTTTCATAAGTGCAGTAGCATTTTAAGGATCGTATTGCTGTGAACACACGTTGCAGTTTGTACGTCTGTACCTGTAAGTTGTACATCTCAACACAGTACGCACACCACAGAGTTCGCACACTGCTGTCACAACACGAAATAGAACTATTTTCGTCGCTTTTATGCGCATGATCTTGGCCAGCTTCATCATTTCGGCCGAATGGATCCACTGTTGGACACAGGCCTCCCGCAAAGATCACCACAACGGGCTCATTGGGGGGATTTGCCATAATCGCCACGCTTGGCAGACGGGTTGGCGATCGCAGTTGAGTTGTTAATGTACTCGAAGAATGCTGCTGCCCATCCTCCGGCTAATCCCTTAGTCGACTCTTACGACACCCGCGGTAGGAGATGGGGTGGTGGTATTCTGAGCCGGCACCACATGGCATGGCTTGGACAGCTTAAATGATTGCAATAATTGGCAATGTTATAATTTGCTGTACAAGTACCTGTATCCTGCGACCACGAACCCTGCAAAGTGCTGGGTGCGTGTCACGTTTATACACTATAAAAAGTGAACATACCTTCTTGTTTGCTCAAAACTTGTTCAAATCTCGAGTGAGAAATCAAAAAAAAATATTCAAGCGTGCAATTTCATCGGTTACTAAACAAATTTATCATTTTAAACTTTTTTAAATATAAATAATATTAGTCAAGTTCATCTAGTTCAGTTCAGTTCAGTCGAGTTCAATCTAGTTTGTCTAGTTCAGTCGTGTTCAGTCTAAGCAAGTCTAGTTTAGTCAAGTTCAGTCTAGATAAGTCTAAATCAGACGAGTTCATTTCATTTGCAGTCCCGTCGTGCTGCAGAAGGAGACTGCAGAGCGGGATCGGGAAAGGGGCTATCCTGCACGGAGAAGCGACGAGACGGCTCCGGGGCAACAACCGTCCCGGCACTCAAGTCCAAAACGCCTGAGTCCCCTGCCGTCACTACATTGTGGGGGGCCCCGGGGGTCGCGGGCGCGCAGATTAGGGAGTCTGCGTGCTCACACCGAGCGACCTCCGGGAAGACGACGGTGCGCACGTGGACACGTGCCGTCGTGTGCGCAGCACAGCGCAAAGCGAGGCTTAGGGCTTAGGCCCTTTACAATCCTCCCCGAAAAGTGCCTGGGGGGGCGACCGCTTTACAGTCATCCCCTCCGTGATGTGCCTAAAGGCGTGGCACTAATGGGCGGCTCTAGTGTGAACTTACGAGGACCTGGAGCCCCCCTTCGGTGCCGAAGGTGACCGCTCTAGTGGTTTTAGCCGGTAGGAGTCCGGCATACCCCGTCGCCCCTCCCCGGGGCGAAGGAAGTTCCATGTAGAATTTCCACTGGAAACCAATAAAAAAAAAAAGGTAGCGCTCCGTATACTCAGAATAAACAAATGGTATCCGTTGAAGGGCGGCACTAGGTACATATCGGTTCTCTTTCGCGAGGACTTGTGGTTGACTTATGAGCATCTCATCCCCATCGCAGAAGCCGAAATCCACCAAGGTTGATCGAAGACCTGCTGTTTTACCATTCATTAAGGGATTCACCAAAGGAGTCCGTCATATCTTAAAGCGTGCTTCCATCAAAACTTACTTCAAGCCGCATAAGATCAGCCAACTTCTCAAACCGGTGAAATGTCACATACCTTTACAAGATGCAGGAGTCTACAAGATTGACTGTGATTGTGGTTTGTCATACATAGGGCAAAAAAAGCGTAGTATAGCCACCCGAATAAAAGAACACATAGCTGACATCAAGCACAGACGCTCCACAAAGTCTGCAGTGTGTAAACATGCCTTAGGTAAACCTAACCACTTTCTTCGTTTTGATACCTAAACCTCAAATCATGTTTCGTGAGGCTATTGAAATTTAAAAGCATCCTAATTTTAATGTGAATGTGTGTAACTGTGAGTGATTACTGCTTGCATCGACACTAATTTTAGATTAGAATTGTACGGTAGACAATATAAAACAACTTTTTACAATCTGTATCGACGCCTGTCATCTTACTCGTCCTGCGGCCATGAATGCCGCAGTGTTAAACGTTAGGAAAAACAAAAATATATAATATACGCGATGTAATCCATTTAAAGGTGTTTTATTATAATTAGTCATCTTGCTACTAAACCAACCAGTTTTGTGAACAGGCGACTTGTATCTATGTGAATTTGATCTCGTCAGTGAGAGGTCACGCGAATATCGCCGCACCTTGCTACCTATCGTTGCGCGGTTGTAAAAAGCTTTCTCTCTGTGGGGTATTTACTCTGGAGATTCATACTCAGAGGTAAAATAGTTGAAAATAATGAATACCATATATATTTACAAATATTATCTTTATTAATCAATCAACATATTCATATGAAAACCTAATATAGTGACATCTTTAATTTAATATTTTTGTGACAGTCTTCTATTATAAACTAAAAATGGTTATGCTATCCGCGACCATTACGTGTATACTTACGAAATTAAAAGTGAATTTTATCTAAGTAACAAATAAGAATACTGTTTTGTTTGTTTGTTATTTCTGTCGCTGATTGTATCACAAGTAATCTTCTTGCCTTGCAGTGGGACAGTAACAGTCTGTACCCCTAGTACGAGTTTATTTTCACAATCGAAACGTAATAGTAAACTACGTTTTTCGCAATCGGCGTTTTGATTGGTCGAAGTTTCGGGCGGGCCAATCGGAGCGCCGAACCCGGTATACATGCGGTTTACTATAAAGTTTCGATTGTCAAAATAAACTCGGACTAGGGGTATTGTTATTATACTATGAATTAGTATAACATGACAACTATAAATATGAGGCTCTCACGTTCTTAGTGAATATAAAAAAAATTCAAGGTTCTCACACATTTGATCGATTTTTGACGAGCGACGATCGTTATTGTCGCTCGTTATAGCTGTGTTTTGACAGTCAAAAAGATCTGTCAGCTGCCTACAGATTTGCTCGATTTCATCGATCGTTACCGTTAACTTTCGGTTTTACGTATTTAAGTTTAACGCCGCTAACGGTTCAGTGTTCATAATGTTGGCCGAAGATAAATCTGACGATTGATCTCATTCGCGTGTCTATCGTCAAAACCGAATAAATTCCGTAGGCATCACTTGATCTATCGATCGACAAAAACGACCCACTGTGACCATCGACAAAAAATACGATGTGGATTGTGTTGCTCTTACATTTACTCGATTTTGTATTATTGCACGTGTCGATCGTCATAAACCAACAAAATCTGTAGGCACCTTAACGCTAACAAGCAGCTCAGTGACTCGCTATGCCATGTGAAATAATTCCACGTACGGAACACGATAACAGAATTTTTATATACACGGCTACGTATCAAGCTATACAAATCCAGTTTACGCTGATCTCGCATCGTACAGAAAGCCTATACAATAAGAGATCAGATTATACTGGAATATATAGCTTAGGTAGAGAAAACATTGTGAAATATAGTTAAGCAGCGTCCGGCTTGCGATTGCATAACAACTGTATTCGCCGTTCAAATTTTTTGAAGGAATACTTATTTGAGCACGGTGAGAGTAACTTTCAAGGTCAAAGGTGTGTGCAACGATTTTGTGTAACGTTTAATGTGTTGTGTGTAGGGACATGCGCGGACATGAACCTTTGTTTCCAAGCCACAGTCGGTATCCTGAAACAAAGGTTTCACTTCAGTCACGTGTGCAGCACGTGCCGAAATTAGGACTAAACAGGGCCTTTACTCGCTATCGTAATATATCGTACAGTAAGGGAACCCACAGTTACATTGATATGTAGAAATATACATTGATATCAAATAAGTATTCCTTCAAAAAATTTGAACGGCGAATACAGTTGTTATGCAATCGCAAGCCGGACGCTGCTTAACTATATTTCACAATGTTTTCTATGCAGTGAGTAAGTTTACAGACATAAATCTCACATTCACAACAAATATTTGTTCCGTACGGGAATCGAACCCACGGTGCATAGCGCAGAAATCCAATTGAAATGTATAGACATAAAATGTGTATAGAGTTATATACAGTCTATAATACTGTCTCAATGACTCGACATACTTTTGTTCGTTTCTTATTTATAGCGGACCAGTTACCGTGTCTAAACACGACCAGAAACCAGGTGTGAATCCGGCTGGGAACACAAGGGGTCCGTTTGACTATTATTACTTTAACTTGTTCTAGAACTATCCGATCCATTCAGGTAGTATTTAAATGCGCGGAGAGGATACTTGTTCAAAATTTGGAAATGTATTAAATAACTTAAACTTTGCCGTGTGGTGCCGGCTCAGAATGCCACCACCCCATCTCCTCCTCCTGGGTGTCGTAAAAGTCGACTAAGGAATTAGCCGGAGGATGGGCAGCAGCGTCCTTCGAGTACATTAACAACTCAACTGCGATCGCCAACCCGCCTGCCAAGCGTGGCGATTATGGCAAAACCCCCCAATGAGCACACAACATACCGATGTCGGTCGTTGTGGTAATCTTTGGGGGAGGCCTGTGTCCAGCAGTGGACTTCATTCGGCCGAAATGATGAACTTAAACTTTACTTCCATCAATAAAATAAATATATTTAGTTTATACAGTGAATAATTATTATCCATTGCAACTATTCACGTTGTATCGCGCCGCAGCAAAGCGTAGAATAGCCCAAAATTAGATTATTTTGTAGAAGGCATAAGTGACAACGTACCGAAAGCTTTGAGAAGAAGTTAGATTTAGGCCTATAATAAATACATTTATCTCGGAAATAATAGGCTAAAGTTTTAGTCACTGTTAAGCACGCAATGTATCGTAAACAACGCGATCAAAACGCTGCATGATTATTGTACTGTGATATGATATTAAGCTACTGCAAAGCGATGACCTTATCCTTGAACTGAAGTAAAACAACAGCCGTTTGATTCTCATTTACATTGCAGATTTATTTGAAAAAATATATTTTACTATGATTTTATTCAAAGTAACGTAAGGTAAACCAATTACTTTATAATGAAATCAGTTAAATAAACTGGAAAGATTCTGAAAATCCTAATGTTGAGTATTCCAGAATCATATGCTGAATCCATGATATCAGTTTTTGATGCGATGTCATTTACAGCGTTATAAACACATATTATGAGAGAAGTTTATCATCATATCAGCCGACGCAAGCCCACTGCAGAACAAAGGCCTCTCGCATAGCTTACCACAGTAACTGATTACATGCAGCCTATATTCAACGACTCCCGGCGACCTTCCCCGGCTGAGTACACCGTTATACAGCAATCCCCTTCGAAACGTGCCTAAAGGCGCTAAACGGCGGTTTTAGTGTGATTGTAGCCGAGTTCCTGGAGCCCCCCTTCTGTGCCGAAGACGCCGGTGGTTTTACCCGGTAGGAGTCCAACATATCCCTCTGCCCTTCTCCGGGCGGAGGAAATATATAGCGCATTTCCACCGAGAAACCAAAAAAAACATCTCACCTTTGCAATAAGCAACAATAAAAGATCGAAATTCAGTACAACAAAATGTATGAGTGGCGCCAAAACCCAACACATCACCGGGCATGCGCTACAGGGGACGCTGCCACAGATAAGTAATAATTGGCGAGCACCACATATGCGTTCCATTATAACAAAAATTGTTAATGGTTAACAAAGTTGATGGAACCTCCTTGGTTATATTAGCTTCTTGGATTTTCCTGTTCGTAATGTAAAAACAATGTATTATAACATTATTTTGTTAGAATAAAAGTATTATAATTTGATTCTATTTTAAATCTTCCCCGGTTTCCGGTTACACACTTCCGTCCTTTTCACGAAATCACTCCCACAGATTGCAGGAAAGCGAGAGGAAATATGACACACACAAAAAAGGCCCCATAGGCCCGGAGCTAAAACTATTCCTAATAATAGGGCACAGGTCCAATTACAAAACTTAAAATAATCTTCATTCAAGAAATGAACCCATAATTTGCCTTAGAGCTCGAGTTTTAGTTTGCTGCGACCCGACAAATGTGTGTATACCTTTATATTGTCAACAACCCAGGGTTGCCACACAACTTAAAATTATATAAAATTAAATAATGTACAGCTTTGGCAAATTACACTACACTACTCAGGCGCATCAACCTTGATGGTCAGTATCTGCCAGAATATGATCCACATCGGCAATATCGCTGTAGTTGTTAGGTTGTACAACCAGTTTCCGTACAGCTGGAAGAAAAAATAGCCTTTAGAACACACAAATCAAGTAAAGAAATCATTAAAAATCTAGGAAGAAGTAAAATGAAACCCGTGCTGTCACACTAGCGCACCTCGGACTTTTTAGATTCATGTGCGGATCAGGAAACCTTCGTGAGGAAACCTGGACACCTGAGAGGGCTCCAAAATGTTCCCAGTGGTGTGTGTAGTCCGCCAACCCGCACTAGGTCCGCGTGGTGGACTCACAAGCCTCAACAACACCTCACAACCTTTCTCATCGTGAGTAAAGGCCCATTCCCAGCAGTGGGACAATAGTGCGATGATTGTGCTTGGCCACCAGGCAAATGACTTGCTCGTATGTTATATATATTACTTTTTGTTTATTCTTGGTTAGATTTGCACCCAATATGCACTTTTTATTCAGGTTTGAGCTCCTTTTAGTCACTGATGGATTTTTATTAAGCCCTTTATAAACGGTGAAGAATGAATCATACGACATGCCATTTGAAACAGATCGCATGATAAAGATAGTTGGATTAAAGAAAAATGTCCATTTGACCATTTTATACTTAAAGTATCCTTCTTATTATGCAAGTGTATTTTGGTCACGAACAATATTCATTTACAAAGACGATAAGATTTTATATCTATACAAATAAATAAAATTTAAGTGTCTGTTTGTAATGTCAAAATGACAGCCTTTTACTAAATGCATATGAAAGTATATACGGTACATATAACAAAAAAACAATTATTAAATTTTTTGTCTTTCTGTCTGTTTGTTTAGGGTTATCTCCGGAACGGCTAGACCGATTTTGACGTGACTTTCACTGACAGATAGCTGATGTTATAAGGAACAACTTAGGTTCCTTAACTTTTAGGTTACCGCGCAAAAAAAAACCCTCGAAATCCAATATATATATTCTATGTCAAGTGTCTATATCGAAGTACTCTAAATTTCTTTTAAATTAAACGCGGGTGAAACCGCGGGTCCCAGCTAGTCTTACATATATTATAAATGTCAAAGTTACACACAAGACACAAGTACAGAGTACAAAAGAGTGAAAGAATAGGGATATTTTGAATGTAAATATTCAATTTTTTAAATAAATATTATTATGACCTTTAATTAACATATAATGTTATCACTGAACATATTTGTAACGTTTAAACAATATTATTCTTCATCATCATCATATTTTACGGCACCCACGGGAGGAGATGGAGTGGTGCTATATCTTTAATCCGGACATCACACGAATTTAGTTTCCTTGATTATTTTCTTACTAAATCGATATTAAAATATGAAGAAATACAAACCATAGAATCAGCAATAGAGAACATAATCGCCTGCATAGCCGCATCAGATCCACGACTGACCATGTCCAGGATTCCCTCCTCCGGGAACAGAACCCTGCTGAACGCGATCATGCCGAGCGACACGGCCACCAGGGGGTGGACAAGGAGACAGATGATACGCTTCACCAGCAGGTAAAGAGCACTGGAAGAAAGTTTAATGATTATAATTACACAGTAACATCATCAGTAGACGATAGACGCAGCATATGACGGGCTCCAATGAGAAGGATACTTTGTGCAGGTGCACTGGGAGTTGTTGAATGGGTGCGCCATATAACCGGTCGTTGTGGAAATCTTCGGGGGAGGTTTTTGTTCAGCAGTGAACGTCATTTGGATGGTATGATCATCAGTAGAGTAAAATAAAAATAAATAATATCAGAATGTTATTGTCCCACTGCAGGACAGGTGTCTTCTCATTCGGGGGATCCTTTACACCCCCTCCCGAGATGTGCCTGGGGGAGCGGCCTTTTTACAGTTGCCTCCCCTCCGCTAGAGGGAGTGACCGCTTTACAGTCATCCCCTCCGAGATGTGGCACCAATGGGCGACTTTTTGTAGCAGCATTTTTAAAAACGTTGCCCCCACACTAGGATTTCTCCTGTCGTGGGTGCGTTTACAGACATAAATTACACCCAGACCCCGAACAACTACCTGCAGATCATACAAATATTCGTTCCGTGCGGGAATCAAACCCGCGACCCGGAGCGCAGCAGTCCACTGTATCAGCCACTGCACCAATCGTGCAGTCGCGGAATTTCGGCTTTTAGTCACCTTTTACGATATCCACGGGAAGAGATGAAGTGGTGCTATATTCTTAATCCGAACACCACACGAAACTGTACTAGATACTAGGAAATCATGAAACAAAAAGAGTTTAACTCACCTCCTCTTCCCGCCCCCTCTAACAACAACACTGCTCATTAACGCCAAAGGCGTATACACTACCGCTATAATAAAACCCAAAGGAAAGTTATGCATGCCAACGCAAAGGCATACGGTAGATAGTTCTACGAGCAGCAGTATATTGACTAGAGATAACTCCTCGTAAGTTATGCGGCCCTTGCGTAACAGGCGAGGCATAAAGGGGGTCAGCACAGTAAGTAGTACTGATGTAGCGATCAAACCGTAGAATACTGATACTTCTGAAGGCTTGTCGTATTGGGCACCTGAAAATAAAATCAATTAAAACATCTAATGGAGCGCCTGTGCGGAGGTAAATATGACTCAAAACGTCGTTCGGCCAAGTTCGTAAGTCGTCGGGTCACTCCGCCTGGCTGCCTCAACTTAGCTATCTTTTAATGTAATAAATTGATCAATATTATAACGACACTGTCGTAGTAGCTCTTAATAAGCCTCCTTCTCAAAATGTTGATATGCTTTTGGAGCCGCTGGAGGTAAATAAAAAAATCGTCTATTCAAAACACAAGCCGTGTGCGTGTGTGGTGCCGGCTACGAATAGCACCAACCCATCTCATCCCGCGGGTGTCGTAAAAGCCGACTAAGGGATTAGCCGGAGGATGGGCAGCAGCGTCCTTCGAGTACATTAACAACTCAACTGCGATCGCCAACCCGCCTGCCAAGCGTGGCGATTATGGCAAAACCCCCCAATGAGCACACAACATACCGATATCGGTCGTTGTGGTGATCTTTGAGGGAGGCCTGTGTCCAGCAGTGGACTTTATTCGGCCGAAATGATGAAAACACAAGCCTAATAGGCGACATAACCATTAACATTGCTTCTGGGAGATCCGATATTCATGTGCAAAACTACCTGAACGTTTGTTCATTTTATGGACTTTTACCAGCTCATAACCACCTTACTCATCAAAGTGGCTTAGATCATTTTGTTATAAAATCGTATAAACCAACCATCATCATCATTTCGGCCGAATTAAGTCCACTGCTGGACACAGGCCTCCCCTAAATATCACCACAACGACCGATATGGGTATGTTGTGTGCTCATTGGGGGGTTTTGCCATAATCGCCACGCTTGGCAGACGGGTTGGCGATCGCAGTTGAGTTGTCAATGTACTAGAAGGACGCTGCTGCCCATCCTCTGGCGAATCCTTTAGTCGACTTTTACGACACCCATAGGATGAGATGGGGTGGTGGTATTCTGAGCCGTGCCGGCACGCACGGCCACACGGCATCACTCATCATCATCAAACTGTTTTAATAACAGTGCAATTATCGATACCTAGAAAAAACTGCAGCTAACTAAACCCTACAGTGTACTTTTGACGCGCTTTATATAATCAAGTTGCTATATTTCTTAACAACTCTATCGTGAAATGGTTGAAAATGTTTATGTTACGTCCATAGTCATAAATAATTGCTCTTGTAATATTTTTTTATTGTTCCTTCTTAATATTGGTGTACTACAGTTCATGTAGTTTTGTTTGGATGATTGTGTGGTTAAATCGTGAGCTATATATAGCGTATACAAAATATGGAATAACCAAAAAAAAACGGTTGAAAAATGGATCGTTCAAGAAAAGGTTTGTGATCTATCGAAATTATTTTATTAAAGGCATACTCGAGGGTCGTGACTTCTTCATGTAAAACATCCACAATGGTTTCTCCGAATCGTTTTGTGAATCTATACTTATATCTAAAATCAGCGTCACTCAATAGTCAATTCAAAAGGATTCACACGATGACGACCTTTATCCGCTTGCCAAGGTCTCCAGCAAGTCCAAATCTTCCAAATCCGTCAAGTCAATCATGTTAAAATCCATTGTTTTCAAGATTTGTAAATAAAAGACGTAAAGTCAGACAACGACAACCTCAAATATAGTAGTAGCAAAGTTAGTCCTATAGATAAACTAGGGGTCGACCGGGTTTAACTTTAGTTTATTTGTTTATTTTTAAAAAAAACGTTGCCCCTCACTAGGATTTCTCCTGTGTCGTGGGTGCGTTTACCGATATAAATTCCACTCACTATACACCCAGACCCGGAAGAACTACCTGCAGATCATACAAATATTTGTTCCATGCGGGAATCGAACCCGCGACCCGCAGCGCAGCAGCCGACTGTGTCAACCACTGCACCAACCTGCGTTAGTACCAGAGATAATCCTTCCATTCGTGATAATTTTCGTTTTGTAATAACATTTTATTTAGTTCATGGATTAAATCTAGTACTAATCCCAGAACTATATTTAGTTCGTGTTTTGGAATAAGGCTGAATATGGCACGGCTCAGAATGCCACCACCCCATCTCCTCCCATGGGTGTCGTAAAAGTCGACTAAGGGATTAGCCGGAGGATGGGCAGCAGCGTCCTTCGAGTACATTAACAACTTAACTGCGATCGCCAACCCGCCTGCCAAACGTGGCGATTATGGCAAAACCCCCCAATGAGCCCACAACACATCCATATCGGTGGTTGTGGTGATCTTTGGGGGAGGCCTGTGTCTAGCAGTGGACTTGATTCGGCCGAAATGATGATGATGATGATGATGGCAACCCTGGAAAGCATTAATTTTGAGACTGTTTCACAACAGACGATGCGAACAGTTCTTTGAATTATTTTATAAACTCATTGCAATGTGCAATATCGAACTAAAGTAGTGGAATAGATTCTACTTATCGGCTATGATTCTGAACAAACTAGTATCCGGTTTTGGTTTCGTTCAATTACAAGTTGTACATTGTCAATAGATCATGGAAATATATTTCTTTTGTGCGTATTTTTATAAAAATTTTCGTTTATTTTCAACAAATACCTAAATTTATTTGCTCACATCTTCGAACAATTCCGCGATAGCTCACTTTTTTAACACGCTTTTATTAGCTTCACCTGTATGTATGTTTGTTTGTAACCGACTCCTTTGAGCTCGATTTTGCCCTACTTTGAACGATCAGATTTGATTCAAACTTTGCACACCTGTCAAAGGTCGATGACAATGCAATAATCCGATCAAAATATCCGATTATCCTAATTAGATTCGCCAGGATTAATTAATTTCTTTCCGCATCCTTTGCATGCGAGTAAGAGAGACAGAGCTAGTGCGCGAACTACGCATGCGTGCAGTTCCAGACTTGCTCTTTCGGGCACTCAGTTCAGCACAACCTAGCGTGTTTTTTTAGTTTTTTTAAACTACTATTATTATTAGTTCTTGGTGCTTGAAATGAAACCCTGAGTCGCCCCCAAGCTGCCACCTCCAAACCATAATGCCATTAAGTCTTTTTTATCCCATATGTTAGCATTAATTAATTCAATATCGAAATTTCACTAAATATATAGCTTACATTTTAAACTTTATTTCAAGGGGATAATTAGCAAGTCGGTAGGCTCGTGTTTATTAAAAAGCAAATTGTTATTTACACATTTTACTTGCAATATTTAATTTAGCCGTGTGGTGCCGGCGAAGAATGCCACCACCCCATCTCATCCCTTGGGTGTCGTAAAAGGCGACTATGGGATTAGCCAGAGGATGAGCAGCAGCGTCCTTCGAGTACAATTATAACACAACTGCGAACGCCAACCCGTCTACCAAGCGTGGCGATTATGGCAAAACCCCCTAATGGGCACACAACACAAACCCATACCGGTCGTTGTGGCAATCTTTGGGGGAGGCTTCTGTCCAGCAGTGGACGTTTTTCGGCTGAAACGATGATGATGATTTAATTTAATTTATAATAAAGTTACTAGTTGTTAACTTAAACACAAATGTTGCGTGCGGGTTTTTTAACTGGTATGTTTACGTAAATAAATTGTGTTTTAATTTTCATTCTTCCCGAGTTCCCCCGAAATCCCGAAAAAAGAAAGAGAAATGATTTATTACCACATCCACCGCGCGCATTTACATTAATCAGACTAATATCTACACTAAACTTGTAATAAAAAACGTACATAATAGAATAATGCTGAGTGCTCTACAGACCGTAGAATAGAAAAATAAAATAAAAAATAAGTAATTATTAAAAATATCAGTTTGCTGATTCCCATCTTAAAAGTGGCAAAGAGGTCAACATTCAGCATAATACTGTGTTGTAACGTGAGCCACAACACAGCGCTGTTTTTCAGTGCTAACTTGTTTTATAATTACAGCTTGATTTATAAACTTATAAACAAAATAAAAGTTATAACTTGTTTTTAGTTAACGCGACATATATAACCTCTGATTGTCCTCTTAAAATAAAATTCATTATTTTTGTGGAACCCTATTTATTTGTTGTCGTCACGGTTGGTGCAGTGGCTGATACAGTCGGCTGCTGCGCTCCGGGTCGTGGATTCAATTCCCGCACGGAACAAATATTTGTATGATCTGCAGGTAGTTGTTCCGGGTCTGGGTGTATTGTATGTGGAATTCATGTCTGTAAACGCACCCATGACACAGGAGAAATCCTAGTGTGAGGCAACGATTTCTTAAACACAAAAAATAAAAAAAAGAGATGAGAGTGGTTTACTTGTTTAAACGCTTAATTACCCTACACAAGACTGTGTTTCCAATTAGTCATCCAATGGATATATCAAATGATAAGGAATTAATAATAGTAAACATTTCTTACCAATTTGACTTAAAATTACAGGCGAATTCATAACAGCATATCCAATCAAATGTACTAGGAGATAATTAGCGCCGATATTCACAACACTCATACTAGAATCTTCCACTTTCCTTTTTTTCTTCTTAGGCGCTTTTTTCACCTCCTCTGCTTTCTCATCGCCTAGTACTTCTGAGTCGGAATCTTTCTCTTTATCTGATTTGTTTGTCTTTTTGTCTGTTTGTTTATCTGTTTCGTCGTCTCCTTCTTGTTGAACGCAAACCCAAAGTGACAGAGCGCGGATCAGCATAGCAGCGCATAGAAGACATAATGATGGCATGTACTGACCTGGTAATGAATATTCAATACATAAGCAATCGCGCCCAAAGCCTGATCAATAAAATAAATACTACGTTACATTTTACTTTTTAGTGGTAGGTCTCATATTGCAAAGTCCGGCTCTAGGTATGTACCACGGCTTGGGGGTCGCGAGCGCGCTTATTGGGAAATCTGCACGCTCATACCGAGCGACCCCCGGGAAGACAGCGGTGTGCATGTGGTCACGTACCGCTGTGTGCGCAGCACAGCGCATAGTGAGGCTTCGGGGGAATCTAACAATCCCCTCGAGAGATGCCTGGGGGAGGTGGCCTCTTTACAGTGGCCTTCCGTCCTCTAGAGGGGATGACCGCTTTACAGTCATCCCCTCCGAGATGTGCCTAAAGGCGTGGCACCAATGGGTGGCTCTAGATGGAGATCTTTCGAGTTCCTGGAGCCTCCCTTCGGTGCCGACGATGATCACTCCGGTGGTTTTAGCCGGTAGGAGTCCGGCCATGCCCCTTCGCCCTTTCCCAGGGCGAAGGAAGTACATGAGGTATTTCCACCGGATCAATAAAAAGAAAACGTATGTACCACGGCAATGTGCCCGATTTTCTACTACCACGCAATAGTGTTTGTACTTCAAACATTAGTGTTCCGGTTAGAAGGGCACAAGTCCTGGGCAGCATTACTATGGTAGACTTGACTTGCACTTCACGTCAAAAAAAAGTCAAGAAAGGTAATTTCAAAATGAGCCCATACTCGAGTAATATTACTTTTAACCATTGTTCCAGTAATGCTATTAACCATTGAGGAGCTCCAGTGTCCACTTTTGGCCACTATAATTACCCCGTAGCTAATTAGGAGAACAGACGGATTGCAATAGGCGTAAATCTCGCATTCGCTGATCTCGAACAAGAACAATACAATGTGGTCGACCACAGTCTGTCTAAAATTATTTTTACCTTAGTGCCGATTTCACCTTTCGTTTTACTACGAGTAAGGGACTCTATCTTCTCGTCTTTTCTGTAGAGCAGTGGCTATTCTGCGCTCACCAATCCGCCTGCCAGGCGTGATGATCAATCACTGGCATATTCCCCCAAAAGATGACACAGTTGCAGTTTTGCATTTATAATCAGGCTTTTAGTAGAACTAAAACGTATTTAAATTCTGTAAGTTGTCCGTGTTATATCCGGATTAAGAATATATCACCACTCCATCTCCTCCCGTAGATGTCGTAAAAAGCAACCCAAGGAATTTTAAACCAGGGGCATGGGCAGCAGCGACCCTTCTATGGACCAGCAGCCATAAAGCGCTCACAAACCGCCTGCCTAGTATGGTGAGTAATAGCAAATCCCACTAAAATGACGACACACGGCATATGATCAGTTGTTGAAAGGTTGAAAGCCTTTGTTCAGCCGTGGTCTTTTGTCCTGATATACAGAAGAATGATTTTCAGGTCACCACTTAAAACTACCCTCAATAAATTTCCCAAACTACTTACCGATAGAAATAAACCTATTCGTTGCCGCCAGCAGGTAGAAGAAGTAACTCTGGTGGAACCGTTCCAGCAAGTTGTTCAGGGACCTCAAAATACTCTCCAAGGCTATCCCGAGCTTGTAGAAGTTAATCGTGGCCAGCGCATGCGCACGAGGCGCCGCGCCGGCCGGGTCTGTTGCGTCGCGGCCTTCGAGAGTCACTGCCTCGATACCGAAGCGGTGGAAGAGGCCGTGGTTGCCATCCGGCACCTGCCATGATGCATTCAAGTCAGAGCGAGGAAACGAAGCGAGTATGCCAAGGGTTTTGTGGGTGGGTACACACAGATCGAATTGAGAGGTCAACCCACGCTCGTTGCGGCTATTTCAGAGATGGGTGACAATCTCTCTAGTGTTATCAGTATATTGCCGATGTCCAGGAATCTATTTATATCTGAGGGCCAATTCTCGTAATTAATTTACACTATGACTGAAACTTGACCGAACTGAGATTAAATTATGAATTGAAGGAAAAAATGGTATTCAGCTACTCTTAAAGTTCGGTTGGATTTCAGTATAATCTCGATCTACTCTCATTTCAATCTCAATTTTGACGTTTAGTTATTGACAATTTAGTTATTTATGACAGTTCGAAATGTTTGCAGAATACCGTTTTGACTTCGATCTCAGTGTAAGTTCACGTTTGGCGTTGTTTGTTAGTTTAGGAGAATACCATTTGTGACATTTATGACACTGAGACTAGATTGGAACTATATTTTGAACATTTTTAAACTACGAGAATTTGCCCTCTGGTTAGCTGGCTTATGATGGGAATGCCTTGGCTTCACTGGCGGCTCGTACCTTTCGGCCGGAACAGCCGTGCGTACTAAGTCCTACCTGCTATCATCATTTCGGCCGAATGGTGTCCACTGCTGGACACAGGCCTCCCCCAAAGATCACCACAACGACCGCTATGGAAGTGTTGTGTGCTCATTGGGGGGTCTTGCCATAATCGCCACGCTTGGCAGACGGGTTGGCGATCGCAGTTGAGTTGTTAATGTACTCGAAGGACGCTGCTGCCCATCCTCCGGTTAATCCCTTAGTCGACTTTTACGACATCCACGGGATGAAATGGGGTGGTGGCATTCTGAGCCGGCACCACACGGCAAACTACAACTAGTGGAATATATGGGGCAATATTTGCTGGTTTTATTATATAGGTGACTCCCGATACCATAGAAATGTCGCTGAGCGAGTGCCGTTTTACATCTTTGTGTATGTGTCAACTTGCCGGAACTACAATACCAAATATAAATTGTTAAGGTAACTCACCCCGTCGATCTGCGCGATGACCATATCGAACATGGTACGGAACCCGTTCATCCAATCATCCATTTTGTTGCGGCCACGTATCCACGAGTAACTAGGAGAACATAACTTGTAGTTTATTTGTTACTAGCTGGGACCCGCGGTTTCACCGCGTTTAATTTAAAAGAAATTTAGAGTACTTCGACATAGACAGTTGACATAGAATATATATATATATATATGTATTGGATTTCAAGTGTTTTATTTTTTTTGCGCGGAACCCTAATTATTTTTTTGGATAAAAGTAGCCTAAGTTATTCCTTATAACATCAGCTATCTGCCAGTGAAAGTCCCGTCAAATTCGGTCCAGCCGTTTCGGAGATTACCCGGAACAAACAGACAGACAGACAGACAAAAAATTTAAAAATAGTTTTTTTTGTTATATGTACCGTATATACTTTCATATGCATTTAGTAAAAAGCTGTTATTGTGACATTACAAACAGACACTTCAATTTTATTATTTGTATAGATTAGGTACCAAAAAAGGAATTGTGAGTTGTAAAAAATTGGGGACGAAAATGTCCTATTTATTTCCACATTTTCATAAATATTATCGTGTATAATATAAGCCACTAAGGGAAAAAACTATATCATGTATTACGAGTAGATTAAAATCAGCTACAGAATACGGGTATATAGGCGCAACATTATGCCAATATTAATGTTATGATCAAGTATTTTATTACCTACAAAACAAGTCGCTCTGTTGCGACTGAATTAATTACTAAATTCTCCTACACAAAATTTACAGTTATATTATAAATATAGGCTGACGTATTCTAGCTCTTTTCCTTACAGTATAACGGGTATAACACTTATTTAGAATTAAAGCTATTAAATTCACCAAATATGAATCTTATATTATATTATTGTTACATATAAAATCAAACCGGTATATTAAGATAATTTTGTCGGCTAAAAGCGATGTCTCAATGGAAGATTTCTCCTGTGTCGTGGGTAAAGTTTACATACAAAAATCTCACATGCATAAACACCCAGACCCGAAACAACGATTTATAAAAAGAAAGGAAGAAAGATGTATTTTGATCACAACACAGAGATGCGATATAAAAACAGGACAACACTCAAACTCTAAGTTTTTATTTCATAAAGGCCCTAATAGGCACTTAAGTCAAAAGTTAAGGTGCACAGTTCGAAAAGTCGATCTTATGGAGAAGAGCCGGCAAGAAATATTAACTGTGTAAATAGACACTCTTTTAAAAAAGTAATAGTACAATTTAACACGTCAGGCATGTGGAAACAAAGTATACGTGAAATACATATACACAAATAAAAAAAATACAAATCCAAATAATACTAACGTAAACCTACGTAGGTACCTAAATATATGTTCACGGTTGGATCAAATAGGTGCCCAGATCAGCTTCATACACGGCAAAAGCGCCTGACGCTGGTTTTCATCTGGAACCTTATGTACACCACGGCTTAATTGAAAATGTATTATGATTTATGCTGTGTAATGAATGGAAAGTGTAATAACGTGTACTGAGTACCGTAGTAATAAATAAGAAATGAATTAAATTGTTTGAATTGTTTTGTATTAAAAAAACACGTGTTTATCTAATAATATTAAGGCCAATTTTTATTAATATTCCGTTCATAAATTTTATGTATACATGCCATGGCATGAGAGCACCCGCATGGCAGAATTATTGTAGATCATACAAATATTTGTTCCGTACGGCAATCAAACCCGCGCCATGTAGCGTAGCAAGGTAATAACTTAGCCACTACGCGAAACGCGCCGCCAAAACCCAATTCGCCATGATCCAATTGGGTGCGGCAGCGTTTGGCAAGCTTTGCCGAGTCTTATCACCGTCTATACTGCAAGGCTTCAAGACGAAAGTTTTCAAGCAGTGCGTCATGTCCGTTACGGCGTTCGGTACCGAAACGTGGACACAAGTGGCTTAGCGAGTTTCTGTAAGGGAAACGAGAGGCAAGATCTCGATCGGTAAGCGATCGGTAAGATTAAGCAACGCTTGGCGCGGTCAGTCTAGGGACGGGTAATCGCATAGTGGTATTTAGGCGCTTTCGCGACTCAAACTAGCAAATCTGTAATGGGCAATCGAACAGTAATCACAAAAAAATCTAAAACATACTTAAAAATAATGTTTTTAATATTATATTAGTCATTCGATCAAAATGTTTGTGAAATAATATTGATTTCTATTTTAAATCAACAAAATAAAATCTAATTTTTAATCTGTTCTTCATGTCAAACGAATATTTTTATCGGCTTTATAAATCCACAATGATTAAATTTTAACACTTTCTGAAAAGTTGTCCGATTGCCTATTATTATGTATCGGGGGTTGTAGGTCTTCGAAAGGTCTACAGAAAAGTCGACAACAGCATTTACAATACTTTTTTTTTTTGTAAATATGTTTATACATAATATGTAGAGTATTTTGCTTTTCACACAAACAAGATTCGGATTTTAGATTACTTCAGACCGGGATGAAGACGCCATGACGTCACTTAGGTTATAATACTGAAAACCAGCGCTGTTGGTGTTGATTTTATCTCAACTCCGCAGCATTATGCTGAATGTCAGCCATTTTCTGCACACTTGCGGCGCACAATTATTTTAATATAATCATAGTTATAAATAGTTTGATTAATTCATGTTAAGTAAAATAGATAAATTCTCTAATAGTGTAGAAAATTTCAATCTCTTGCCAACATTCAAGCACTAAGCAGTACTATATTGCATTGCGTGAGTGTCTCAAGGGGAAAAAAAACAGATTTATACTTCTTTGGTGTTATTATTAAGCGCGTCTCTATGGTGTTCAGAAATAAAATAAAACCCTTTCTTTACCTTTCTTTCTTTATCAATTGTTGGTGGATAAGCCTCAGTAATAATTAATTTCAATAAAAATATGCTGTTCCGAGCGGTGATATACGGAACAGAAACATGGTAATCCTTCACTATGGGGATGGAAAGAAAGCTCAAGGTCTATGGAAGGAGCTTCTCTACAAGATTCGCAGGAAGCTAAACTTGTCCACATAGCTAAAATAATTTGTAATCTGAAGTGGGAATAGTTTCGAGTGGAAACCAAGCATCGGAAAACGCAGCGTGGGATGGCCTACAACGAGATGGACAGCCGACCTGGTGAAAGTGGCTGGATGCGGGCGGCGACATGTAACGCCAAACGACAACGGAAGATCTATGGGGGAGGCCTCAGTTTTCACTTCTCACCTTAACCAGGGGCTGATTTTGGTTTTAGAACGCGCCCGTAACCTGATATAATCGGGGTGCCAAGAAGTTCTGTAATTCATGAACGGTATAAATAAGAACATACATTGGAAAAAGCACCAAATAACACAAAAAAGTCTAATGCGCCATTCCAGATTTGTTTTGGCGAACTTTTCAATGCTGCCATCTCAGGGGGAACTGGCACATCTTCTAACCTGAAACGAATTTCTGGTTCTAGGCTCTAGTCTACCCTTACCGTGGGGTGCCAGCTCAGAATTACACAAACCCATATCATCCTTGAGCGTGGCGATTATGGCAATACCCCCCAATAAACCCACAACGCACCCATATCGGTCATTGTGGTGATCTTTGCGGGAAGCCTGTGTCCAGCAGTGGACTTCATTCGGCAGAAATGATATCATCCTGTGGGTGTCATAAAAGCCGACTATAGGATTAGCCGGAGGATGGGCAGCAGCGTACTTCGAGAACATGGTGGAGGTCTCTTATCGCAAGAGGTCGGCTATGTAGGTAGTGATCTTACGAGGACCTGGAGCCCCCGTTCGGTGCCGAAGACGACCGCTCCAGTGGTTTTAGCCGGTAGGAGCCCGGCATACCCCTTTGCCCTTCCCCGGGATGGAGGAAGTTCCATGTAGAATTTCCACTGGACATCAATAAAAAAAGGTACGTAGGTACCACCCCAGTACCAGATATTCGCCGCCAAGCAGTAGTGTTTAAACTTTAGACATTACTGTGCTCGGGTTTGCACTTGACGTAAGTATATAATGGATTTTATGGGTTTTAATTTTTTTGCGCGGAACCCTAATTAGTTTTCTAAAGAAAAAGTAGCCTAAGTTATTCCTTATAACATCAGCTATCTGCCAGTGAAAGTCCCGTAGAAATCGGTCCCGCCATTTCGGAGATTAGAGGGAACAAACAGACAAAAAAATTACAAATAGCTTTTTTGTTGTAGGTACCGTGTATACTTTCATATGCATTATTATTAGTAAAATCTGTTATTTTGACATTACAAACAGACACTTCAATGTTATTAATTTGTATATTATTGTATAGATGTGTCAGTGCGACTATGCGTGGTTGTGTGTATTCCAGAGTGTGTATATGTGTCTGTAGGTGAATGTATTGTGATTGGTAGTGACTGTGTGCGTGGTAGATATGTGTGTCACGTGTGCATGTGTCGTAGTATCTTATGTCAGCGGGCGCAGTAGTTTTTCCGTTGTTTCATAGTCTAGACCTCTTAAACAAATAAATGTGTAATGTCCCAAGGTGACGAACGCAGTGTAGTAGTCCTGGGCAGCATTACAATTGCTTTAGGTAGGCGTACCGCATACCACCAGGCGAATGGCTTGCTTGTCTCGTCACCAGCTAGTATAAAGACATCCCCGTTAAATATTACTTGAAAAATTTAAATGGTTTTAGTTCAAATACCTGTGTCGATATGAATGATGGATCCCAGACTTCACACATAGTTTGTGCACAAGATTCACCAGGTCTAGATTTGGTAGTTGTCCATTCAAACCCTCTATTTTCACTTCTATGTATTCTGGAAATTATATCAAAACATATTTTTACTAATTGCCCCTAATCAGCCCACTGCTGGGCTAGAGCTTTTTCTCACGGAGAGAAATGTTAGGCCTTAGGCCACCACGATGGCCCAGTGCGGGTGGGCAGACTAAACACACCATTGAGAACATTTGGAGCCCTCTCAGGTGTGCAGGTCTTCTCACAATTTTTCTTAACTGTTAATGAAAGTGATAATCAAATTCTAATCCTCCCGTGTGCTAAAACCAATGTACTTCAATCACCAATCCGCCTGCCAAGCATGGTGATTATGGCAATATCCGCTAGGGGGGGTCTTTGTCTAGAATGATTGGCCACTCATCGAAAGTATGACCTGACAGATGGATACTGCACAGTAGTTAAGTTTTTTATAATAACTGTGATGAACTGGGGAAAATTCTAAAATGGTCTCCAATTACATTAATAGTGATAAAATGAGTAAAAACATTAAACTCACTTATTTTAGGTGTATGGAACTCCAAATTAATGGCAGCCTGAATAGATCCAGACCGACCCTTCAATTTCCCAGGATTCAGGCACTTTTTGTGGTCTCCGCCCCATTCAAAATCAGACAAGTAGTTTCCCAAATCCAATGTCGGACTACCAGGCTTCCAGAAACTGCCTAGACTAGATTGAAATGTTTCTACATCACCCTGCAAACCATGGTAAGCTTCTAACCATGCCTGCATTCCTAGTTGCTCGTGCTCTGTGATTAGGAATATTATATCCTTAGCCCAGTATCTTTGTGCTGAAAAATGCAACGAAAATATATGATTACGAATTTAAGCATCAAATATGTGACTCGCAAATTAATTATTACTATTTTTATCTTTCCTATTAAAGAAAAGTAATCTGTTTTGACGTAATTAATTTTACATTTTCAATTCATATCGGCCATTTATACGTCCACTGCAGAACAAAGGCCTCCCCTATAGATTTCCACAACTGTATCATCATTTTGGGGGGAATTTGCCAATACTCACCACGCTTGGCAGGCGGGTTGGTGAGCGCAGTATGGCTACCGTTTCACAGAAGGGACGCTGCTGCCCATCCATCTGGTTTAGATTCCCTTAGTCGCCTTTTACGACATCCACGGGATGAGATGGAGTGATGCTATATTCTTAATCCGGACACCACTTTTCAATTATTTTATGCTATACTAGCAGTCTCACCAGCCTTAATTTAAAAAGTTAAAAAGCGGCCGCTCTCGACCAATCGCGATGCATCGCCAGCCCGCTCTACTTTTTCGTTTACACTTAGCGTTCTTTCTGACTTTTTTTCTTTTTGCTCGGCTCCTGATTTTTTTTATCGTGGTGTTAAATAGCCTATAACCTTCCTCAAGAATTGGGCTATCAAATCCGACAGGTAGTTCCAGAGATTAGCGCGTTCTAACAAAAAACAAACTCCTCATGTTTATTATATATTAGTATAGATAAAACTTACGTCTCGCAAATTTAGCGAATGCCAACATGAGTGCTATACTCGCGGCAGTGCCCTTCTGGTGTGAAGACAGAGATCGGAATGGTGCTGTAACCACTAGGGCTTCTAGAGATGAGGTGCGCGGAGCCCTCAGTATGCCATACACGTTGGTACCTTTGTACACCTATTGAAAGAATGTTGGCCAAATTAAAACTGTTCAGAGTTCAAATTATCAACTTGGCAATAGATATTTTGTCATGGACAATAGACATGCCAAATGTTAAATAAAATAAAAACATAATATTGTTTTACAATATAAATCTTCATACTCCGGAAATGGCATTAAAATATACATATGAACAACAACGCACCTTATCTTACTTGTAGAAAGAAAGGAAATGTCTTTTTTGCGGCAAATGTCAAAACATAAAAGATATTTTATTTTGCAAATATGGGTAGTACAAATGTGGTGGTTTTATACAAAAATAATTCTAGCTCGGTCATATTTTACAAAATTAGTGCGTCCAGTTGTGGCTACACCTATGTCTAGTCTCCATTTACGCGATGATGAACGCCGTTAAACCCTAAGGTTTAACAGGGCATGAGCCAGCTACCACCAGCTGGCTCTTCTCCGGAGATTCTGAGTGCCCCTGCCCGGCGGTTACCGTGGCTGCTACCAGGAATAGCGGGGCCGCTGGGGACTCAGTTTTTTAGGTTTGTAAGTTTTCGGGGGATTTGCCAGTACTCGCAGGTTGGTGAGCACAGAATGACTTCTGACCAAAAGGGATGCTGCATCCCTTTTAGTTTACAGCCCCTTAGTCGGCTTTTACGACTAACAGGTGGAGATGAAATGGTGCTGTATTCTTAATCTGATAATGAATCTCCACACGCTACCAGCGCCTGAGCAAAAATATATAGCAATGCATCAATCAAGCTTTTCCTTATTATAAAATTGGTAGGTGTTGTGAACTTTACAGTCACCCTCTCCGAAATTTGCTGATAGGCGAGGCACCAGTGGGTGGCTCTAGTGTGATCATAAGATGACCTGGAGCCCCCCTTAGGTGCCTAAGATGACCGCCCCAGTGGTTTTAGTCGGTACAAGGTTGGCGTGCCCCTTCGCACTTCCCCAGGGCGGAGGAAGTTCATGATGCATTTCCACTGGGATAAATAAAAAAAGGTGTTGTGAAATCAATAATTATAAAAAATAACCGCAAGAGCGCATTCAATTGAAAAAAATACCAGTACAATTTTATTCAGCCTCTTGTTTGCTGGTACCAATTATCTACATAGAATTTCCTCATATTTTAACTTGGTGTTACTGGGGAGATGCTCTACAGCAAGTGTTCAGTGTTAACCTATTAATTAATACTTATTTTTAGAAGTATGTACTGAGTAACAAAAAAAGAGGTTCTCAAGTGGAGACTCCAGAAAAGAGACCAGAAAATGTACCATAAGACAACCTCCAACGAGATGGATGG
Source organism: Diloba caeruleocephala (assembly GCA_947459985.1). NCBI lineage: Eukaryota > Metazoa > Arthropoda > Insecta > Lepidoptera > Noctuidae > Diloba > Diloba caeruleocephala. The sequence continues at coordinate 2,071,996 of OX381627.1, read as the reverse complement.
ATGCACGTGGCATTTGACCAGACCTTGTGCAAATCAATGAGGGAGGCGTTTGTTCAGCAGTGAAAGCCCGTTGGCTGATATGATGATGAATTGAGTACACAATATGCATAACCATGTTCTGAATGTATAAATGGCAAACAGATGATTGAGTTTCCAGGGAGCACAATATAAAACCTTGCCCGATCCCCAGTTTATAGTCAGTATCAATTTTGTGGTCATACTTATGTAATCCTTATCAGAAAGGGAGACTAAAGAAAAAGTCACATCAGGCAAGAAAAAGGTCATGGGCGTAGCCAGTCATAAATAATTTTTATTTATTTTAAGCTGATTAAATTTTGACCATTAAGAAGTAAGTACATTTTGCTACTTTTATATAGTATAAAGACGGATATTTTCACAGTTTGTAATTCTTGTTATTTTACATGGTATCATTATTGAAATAATATATACACTTCTTTATAGTCAGACAGGATTTAATGCTATGAACACATATTGTAGAGTGGCCACATTGTTGCTGTAAATACCAGACATTCACCTCTCGTTATGGTGCAGTAACTGGTGACTACTGATACTGTCATAAATATGGGTGGTATCATTTTCCTGTAACTTAATAACATCATACTGTAGGTGCTTTCAGTAATTATAAATCATTCAGATAGTCTTAGCCTTATCTGTTAATTAGTGACAGCTGAAATAGCCAACAAACTTACTTGTCCTTGCCCTAAAGGATAGTTAAGTGTAAAGTTGTGTGTGTAAACTTCAAGATGTAACTGAGACATCCGGCCCACCAGCCATGGCACTGGCATTTCATCAGATTCATCATATTTATCCTGTAAATCACAATAACTTATCAATTTCATGTATTAGTTTAAATTTAAAACCATGTCGACCAAATACTTTGGTGCCATTCAAAAAATGATCAAATAGATATTAGTTTCGTGTCATAACTTGTTACCGACTATGAAACACACGAAAGGCCCGCTTAACTCGTAACTATTGGGTTTATTATTACTTAAAATGATTATAAAGTACAGAAAGAACTATACCAACTAATAATAGCGACACATTAAACTGCTAAAGGTAGATAGAAGATACAATACACGTACTTGCTAATCCCATCCAAATAGTAAAAAAAAACAATATACATGAAATAATAATTACCCCCAATTCCTGCAAATATTCGTTATAGTACTGTTTTGCAGCATGTTCACCATTGAATTCGTTTGTTACCAAGCCGGGAAGTAAAGCATTCTCGGAAAAATACGTCTCGTTGTTAAACTCCTTGTTTCCCAGCATGACGAACCATACCAGGGCGCCAACATAGCATAAGAAGCAGAGAGGACCATGCACTCTCTTCAACACCCTCACCCATTTTAGGGAACCATACTCAGGGTCTGATAATAGACCCATTTTATTACAAACTCTACTAATTTATTACGATACTCTTTCAGTCATTGATATCTTAATTATAATTTACAATGTGATTTATTCATTAATACGAGGACACGAGAGAAAATAAACGATCTGTATAATGTATTTCTGTAAGATCACCGCTAGGCTAAAGGCTAGTGTTTATCAGAAAACGTCAATGAATGAAATAGGCATGTCTGATGTCAATCTGAAACCGAGTATTCGAAGTATCGATTCCTAGAGATTAGAAAATCAATTTTAATTATTAAAACACTGTAGCGATCAAATCCCATCCAAGTATCTGACCTATACACGTTAAGTCACTATAAATAGCAGAAATATTTTTAAATAAGTACTATTATACTATTTTGGAATGCACCCTATGTCATTAAAGTTAGATGGTACGTATCATTTGTCATCATTTTAGTCACAAAGTATGTACATTTTTTCGGCTGTCTCGTATACTATAATTTCAAGTTCTTTCAAGATTTTATTTTCTTAAAAAACGGTGCCATATCTAGTATTTCTCCCATGCCTTGGGTACACTGTTGACAGACATAAATCTCATATGCACATCTGTATGAAGGTCATACAAATATTTGTTCAGTGCTGGGATCGTACCCACGACACGTTTCACAGAAATCCAAGTGATTATCCACTGTACCAGTAGGTCCAGCATCACTAAGATTCTTCCAAAAAGTACATCGGCCAAAATAAGCCCACAAGTGGCCAAAAATGAAATATATATAAAAAAATTGCTTATATTTTTGTATATCCTGTAATTTGTAAATAGCTCAAAACGAAAACGATAGTGGAGATCACAAAAAAGGAACTCGCCAAAGGTAATTGATTAGTATTGTACTGTCCAAAATATTATGATATTCTTCTACTAATAAATAACTCATGACTGAATTAACATTATGATCTATATCGGTATATAAAGCATAGTTTTGTATTCTGAGACACTTTCGCAAGTATTTGTATATTATATAAATATTTTGTCTTTGGCTAAAATAATAATTCAAAGTGGGCCCAACTTACTATGGGCCAGTGTCCTTTAACCAATGATTATAGGGAAATCGGTCTAGTAGTATACGAATCAAATTCGAAATCGTTTCTATTCGCTCAGTATCGACATCCCTAGATTGAAAAGTGACATAGGTGACTTTGACATTTGAATAAATGTGTGTATGCATGGGTTTGTTTGGCATCAGTGTTGCCAGATAGACTTCAGATAGAAACCAAATACCGAAAACCAAATTGCGTGAACTTAGCCTAGACTCGTTTCTGAATACCCTTAGGGTGACATTCAGAAACGAGTCTACGCTAAGTTCACGCTTCCATGTGTCAAAATTAGGGGCGTAAGTAGTGCATTTTGGCATATGGAAGCGCACGCTCCACGCGCTCACGCTTAGACTAATTTCTGAATGTCACCCTTAGGCTGAGATTCAGAAACGAGTCTAAGCGTGAACTTATGCTTCCATATGTCAAAATGCACTACTTACGCCCCTAATTTTGACAGATGGAAGCGTGAACTCGTGAACTCTCACCCTGAGATTCAGAAACGAGTCTAAGCTAAGTTTAAGTTCGCGCTTAGACTCGTTTCTGAATATCACCCTTACCCTTAGACTCCAGGCCAAAATAATAACGTTTGTTTGGCACGGCAGTACGTATGTACTTCAATAGTTCTACATGACGCAAATTAAAAAAAAATAGGAAGCTAGCCTACATATGGTAAAAAGTTTAGAAGTAAAATAACTCTTTTGAAAATGCTATCACATTAATTGTAATTTATATCTAATCAGTAATATTTTTGTTGCCGATATAAATATCTTTTTGTAACAGTCTTCAACCATATTTAGTATTATTTCAAAAGGCACTCTTATTGTCTCGCGCTTTAACATAATGTTCGATAGTATTGCAGTTACTTAAATACAAACGATACCTATTGTGATCGCCCAGCAGGCGCCCCCCCAAAGATCGCCACAACAACTGGTTTGGGTTTCTGTTGTATGCCGATTGGGGGTTTTGCCATAATCGCCACGCTTGGCAGGTAGGTTGGCGATCGCAGACAATCGCAGTTGAGTTGTAAATATGTTCGAAGGACGCTGCTGCCCATCCTCCGGCTAATCCCATGGTCAAGTTTTAGGACACCCACGGGTTGATATGGGTTAGCTTCGTAACTACTAACTTACGCCGACACTAATTATTTCGGATATGTGTAATGTATGCGCATGTTTTTATATTAGGATGAGGTTAAAATTGTTTTTATTAAGTACATCTAGTTAATTATCCAATATGTCGGTGGCATGGCACTCCAGTAGTGTCGTAATAAAATAGTCATATCTATCTAAATTGCGATTTAAATGTTTTATATATGACGCTTTGTGATGATTTTTTAGATTTTGATTGGTTCGTCGAATAAACTGTGGAAAGTAACTAAGATTTGTTCAGTGCCAATGTGTAATGACAATAAAAAAACACAGTACCTACCTTACTCGAAACGATCTAACTGAATCTTTTGTAACAAATGCTCCTTTTCTACTAGGCTGTCATAAAACGTTAGAACCAAAGCGTAGGCTAAGCGTAGCACGAACAACGCCGGCGCGCGGGACGCGGCTGCCCAGGTGAAGCGATGGGTTTATTTACCAAAAAGGTATAACTTTTTCCATAGTGTTTGTTGTGCAACAACGGCACCTCGCATTGGTGTCGTATGTGGAAAGCAAATACGTTTCAAACTACCAGGAAAATATAAATAGTGGAAGTAAATCTGCTTTAAAATATTTGCATTGGGGGGTCGCGCCAATTTGATGAAATCTCAACCAAGATCCGGCATTTTGTCGACGTCAACGACGAATCCATCGAGTGTACGTACCAGGAGAACATAGAACGTAAAGACGCGTATGCTACCAGTTACCACGAAGCAAAACGGATAGATTAATGAATCATGATCATGAACTACTTACTGCCACAGTACCTAACAGTGTAGGTACTAAGTAAATATTTTTATTGTTTCACAGAGACAATTCATTTCCAAATTTGCGCCTTTCAGTCAGTTGATAACAGAATTTACTTGGGCAACGTCAAGCGAGTAAATAAAGTATGGGCCCTTAGTGCACAATATTATCGGCAAATAATTACAAAACAGCTACGAATCAACAAGCAATGCATTCCAAATGCCTACTTTTTTGTTCTTTGGCGGTTGGTTTACATCAAGCAATTGTATTTGCATCATGGTTTACATACAGATTTATTTAAAAAAAATTAATTTTTCATTTTTATAGCTAACTATGTTGGGAAGTTTACTATGTAAAATTTAAAATATTGTTAATTTTTATCATGACTGAATACAAATTTCCCTATTTAAAATGTATTACGAGTAGATACGTAAATGATAGGTCTATATTTACCGATATTTACGTATCTAATACATTTTTATATATAAGGTACCCTATGTAATTTAAATTCAATTTCAGCGTGGTTTTAGCATCTCTGACAGTAGGCCATTCGCATTCAAGGCTACCAGGTTACCAGATGCTTCGGTGCAGTTGTATTAGATAAATGTTTGCACAGCGACCACGCCCATTGAGTGGCACAACCACATATATATATTTGTCTCTTATGGGACGATACTATCGATGAACGAAAGAAAGAGATAAATTGATCTATTGTTGTTATTTAGCAAAGGTATTATATTATAATGCATCAAAAATGTTAGTCTAACTTACCAGGGTGGTCGATACTAATATATATCATTCGCACGTTGACTTCGTAAACTTCGTATCTAGCTACTGTTTACTGCGCCACGGTCAAGCGAATTTATTGCTTCCTTCGAACATAATGAATGGGTATTATTATTTATCTGATACAGCATTTTATTCGAGTTTAGATCTGCGATAGATGCACTAGGCAATATGTAAACATTTGCCGCCAGTAACTCATTCAAATTTTGCCGCCCTACCGACCTCTACTCACAAGACACAATCACACTTATTACATTTTTTTGTCAATGAAATTGGAACCATGTTGGGTAGTTGGGTACTATCGTTCTAATTACACCAACTTTTTCGCGTAATTAGTATGACTGTGAATTAGGGGATCGATGCGTCAGTCCCACGATTATTTTTACAACCCAACAATTTAGTTAAGACTAGCTGAAACCCGCGGTTTCACCCGCCGTTTAATGTAAAAGAAATTGGATTATTGAATTATTATAAATAATTTAGAGTACTCCGGCATTTGACATAGTGTATATATATTGGTGCCGGCTCAGAATGCCACCACCCCATGTCCTCCCATGGGTGTCGTAAAAGTCGACTAAGGGATTAACCGAAGGACGGGCAGCAGCGTCCTTCGAGTACATTAACAACTCAACTGCGATCGCCAACCCGCCTGCCAAGCGTGGCGATTATGGCAAAACCCCCCAATGAGCACACAACACATCCATATCGGTGGTTGTGGTGATCTTTGGGGGAGGCCTGTGTCCAGCAGTGGACTTCATTCGGCCGAAATGATGATATATATTGTATTTCATGGTTTTAATTATTTTGCGCGGAACCCTAATTATTTGCCTAAAATAAAAGTAGCCTAAGTTATTCCTTATAACATCAGCTATCTGCCAGTGAATAGGTTTATTGTTGTAGGTACCATATATACTTTCATATGCATTTAGTAAATAGCTGTTATTTTGACATTACAAGCAGACACTTCAATTTTATTTATTTGTATAGATTGAACAAGAAATAGTTTTTGGTGATATTTCTAAACTAATAAGATTATAAGAGCTCAATCATGTACTACTAATAAGGCGGGGTATCATAATTTCGACCGAATAAAGTCCACTGCTGGACACAGGCCCCCCACAAAGGTCACCATAACGACCGATATGAATGTGTTGTGTGCTCATTAGGGGGTTTTGCCATAATCGCCACGCTTGGCAGGCGGGTTGGCGATCGCAGTTGAGTTGTTAATGTACTCTAATGACGCTGCTGCCCATCTTCCGGCTAATCCCATAGTCTTGTTTTACGACACCCACAATATTGCTGCTATTCGTGGCACCACACGGCGCGGCGGGGTAAGCTATAACTTAATTCCATGACTATTTTATTCTCTTTACCTTTTCTTTGATTGGGCGCGGTGGAAATTCTTCATGTACTTCCTCCGCTCCGGGGAAGGACGAAGGGGCATGCTGGAATCCTTTTTTTCTTTTTTTTCTTTTAAAAAACGTTGCCCCACACTAGGATTTCTCCTGTGTCGTGGGTGCGTTTACAGACATATATTCCACACACAATACACCCAGACCCGGAACAACTACCTGCAGATCGTACAAATATTTGTTCCGTGCGGGAATCGAACCCACGACCCAGAGCGCAGCAGCCGACTGTATCAGCCACTGCACCAACCGTGCCGTCTAAAATCATCATCGTCATCTTCGGCACCTAAGGGGGCTCCAGGTCTTCGTTTGGTCACACTAGAGCCGCCCCCTGGTGCCACGCTCATACGCGCCCCCGGCACATCTAGGAGAGGGTGACTGTAAAGCGGTCACCCTTCCAGGGGGATTGTAAAGGATCCCCCGAAGCGTCCCTGGGCGCTGCGCACACGGTGGCGCGTGTGGTCACGCACCACCTTGTTCTCGTGGGTCGCTCGGTGTGGGCACGCATATTCCCTAATCTAAATAAAAAAAACAGGGGGATCAGGCGTTTTGGACTTGGGTGCCGGAACGGTTGTTACCCCGGCGCCGTCTCGTCCTTCTCCGTGCGGGATCGGCCCTCTCCCGATCCCGCTCGCCCTTTTAGTATCCAGCGGTATTAAAATAATATATGATAAGTATAGCACGTCGCTGTACACGGAAGGTATGTGCCTTAATCACCATGCTTAGAAGGTGGATACGTGATCTCACGGTGATCTTACGAGGACCTGGAGCCCTCCTTCGGTGCCGAAGATGACCGCTCCAGTGGTTTTAGCCGGTAGAAGTCCGGCATGCCCCTTCGCCCTTCCACGGGGCGAAGGAAGTTCCATATAGAATTGCCACTGTACACCAATAAAAAAATAGATACTCAAAGAACAATGTGAAACGTTTTTTGTTGGCAATAAATAGGTAGTTAGTAACAGCCATTGTAGAGGTCTGTGTTAAGCATTCAATTGCAGATTTCAGTATAGACTACCAGTTATAAAAATCGATTTTATTGCGCTTGGACGCCATTTTATCACTAGTGCGGCGTTTTAGTATAGACTACTTATAGAGACAGGCTTTTCTTATTTTTATTCTCAGGTAGAGATAGAGAGAATTGAGATCAATATCGCTTTTGTAATAGCGTTCACATCAAGCTCAATAATTCAGGATTCACTATGGGTCAATTTACGTGGTGACATTCTAACTCTAGCCCGTCGTTTACGGTCTTCGGTCATTGTCTGGCTTTCGATCTATTTGTTAGCAATACTTCAGAGCTCTGAAGTTCTAAATGTCTTGTCCCTTTCACTCCTTCGGCTATCCAAGGTCTATCTGTCAAAGCTGACGGAGAGTTACGCGTAGAAGGCTTGGCTCCACTACTGACTACACGCTGTCCAAAGAGCCAGTAAAGTCGACGAGGGCGAATATTAAAAACTCTCGAAAAATGCATAATTATTGTCTGATAGTCAAATTACAAATTGTACAAAGTCAAGGCGTCTACTATGCGACATATACCAAGCTACTTGTTATCGATTATAAATAGTTTATTAATATAAATAATGTATTCAGTAAGTACATAGCAGTGATCACAATACCAAGGTATTTTATTATACTTGGTCAAATTTCAAAATGAGGCCGCATAATGTATACCTACTTAATAATTGTCTTTCAGGTTTATGAAGATTTTGTAATGGCAGCTCTACGAGCCTATGTTTGCCTGGTACTTAGAAGCGCTTTTTGGTGAATAGTGACACAATCGGCGTCCGGTGCGCCGATTTTTTTTTTTTAAGAAAAAAAATTCGAGCACATATATAAATTATACATTTTTTATTTTGATGAGGTGACAGTATGTATCAGTTATTTAATAATGTACTCTGTGGCATGTATTTTCCAAGGTGAACATTCTCTCAGCCACCAGCTACCACGCCAATAGATAGGCTAATAAGAATAATTAAAATAAAGCAACGTTACGTCAATATTGTCTATATATACCAGGGCAGCATAAAACTAAGAAGAATATTTTGTTATGCATAAAATAATTTCTTTTATATATACCTACTATAGCCTGACCAATACCGCTGTACCGCACCTTAGGCGCTTAGACATGCGAGCAGCGAGGCGGGGGGGCCGTCCATCCCACTCCCCGACTCCCCGCGCCTACCTAAGGCGCGGTACAGCGGTATTGGTTAGGCTATAGGCTATAGCCGTTACAAGCCCACCACGCTGGGCGTAAATTTAAATTGATGGATAATTTTGTTTGATATTATTTATTATTTTCCGCGCGACTTCTAGTGCCATCTATCAGTCACAGCGGGAAACGTATCGACCCGGATGAATCATAGACAGCATTTACCATAATCTTCAAATCACAGAGCGAATAATTCCCCTGTAAAGAAGTGTTGAGAGGATAAAAAGGCAGCTTACAGATCTTCTGATGACACGAGTTTTTCTTCAACGTAAATAAAACACATATAGTGAAAAAGATTTTTTTTAATGCAATTTTAAAATACGGTAACAGTCAATATTATACATTAAACGTATTTTTTTCAACATTTTAAATAAACTACTGTTTTCTTCTGTTGCCATTGCATTTGGGGCTTATTAGAAATATGGAACCATGTTTCATGGCGCCCAGCCATTAACCACAGACCACAAATCTCGTAGGTATCAAGTGACTGTCAATAGGGATGCCCAGCTATACCTACAACTACACATTGAAGAAGTCCATGACGGCCCCCGTTCCGGAACACTGCCTTCTTCTTATCCTTCTCATCCGAGTCAGATATTACGAGCAGAAGTACATCGAAATCCGCAGAATACTAAAGCGTCTGTCTTCCATCGCAACATGCACTTGACTCCAGCGTTCATTAGCTCAACGGCAGCGTATATCTATGGTACGTACGAGTCTCCGAAATACTACACAAAACTATAACAGTAGCGTACACTGAAGTATTTATTTTCATAATTTAGTATAGACGTACATAACACAGACCACATCCTACACTTGGGTATATAAATGGGTCTGCAGAAAAGTGAGGTTCAGAAATCAAAAGTCAACGACCAAAGTACCTTTTTCCCAAGATTAACGATATCGGTTGGTGTTAGAAGTGCACCGGTATGTATGTGTTACTTACACTGTTTAATATCATACTTTTCCTTACAGTCAATGTCGGCTGAGTTTAAAATTATCAACAAAAAAAAGGAAATCTTGAAAAAAATCGTTGAGTACACAAACAAGGCCCAGAGTACGCAAGTTCACATATGGCTGAAATAGTACACACTTCGCTTTATTCGTACCCTTCTGGCAACGCTGCTCAACGGGCAGTCTTCAATCCCGTTTTTTCCTCTCTTATGTGAATTAGTGTTGTATGTTAAAACCGCTTTGTTGTAGGTACTTTATAGAATTGTTGTGCCATGGTTGTGCCGTGATTTCCGTGCAGGCGATACGTCACTACTCAGACATCTATGATCACTAACTTATCTTTTATTTTTTATTTTATAATGGTACTCTGTAATCGCCTTCTACGACGTCCATGTGTGGAGAAGCTCATACCCGGTGTTTTACGGTCTGTATAATATTGGATAGTATTCTTGAGACTCAAGACCGCACTTTCCGTTGCCTGAATTAAAAGCTAAACTAGGGTCATGCAAGGATTTTTTTTTATACGAATCAAGTATACTGTCCTCGATTTTAGCAACGATAGTCGCCAAAGAGATTGGCCGGTAGTTTAGTAGTTCTGTTTTCAACTATCGGCAGTAATATAGTTTGTCATTCGTTCAGCTGGTAAGTACCTACTTATGAGTGATATACTCGTAGTGTAAAACAAAGACAGGATCCTTGGCAGGTGAACCCCAGCATATTTAAAATGCTCGATGCAGAGTCCGTCATACCCGGGGGATTTGGCTATGCTCATGTTTTTAGTGACGGCTCCGACTTGTTTAGCTGAGAAATGCGCTACTGGTTCTCGTCGACATGACTAGCATCGGACATCACAACAGAGGGACCAAGCTGAGACGGAGACATGTTCCATGAACATGTTTGCAATTCCTACGCTGAGCGGTAGGCCAGGCCTAGTATATAACTAACGTGTCGATTTCCAAAATATGCAAAAATCTTTAGTTGCTCTTTGCTTCGATATAATGTCCATTTTGACCCGTTCTTTTTTACTTTGCACCATTTCAGGTGGCCCTTGAAGACTTTGCGAGCCTGGCACATCTGTTCGTGTACTACTTCAGAGGGCAGCCGCTTGTGAGTTACTCACGTTTTAAATTTAAGTCTGGTTTCACGGTGAGCGTATCGAATATAATTGCTCCAGCCGCATACTACTTTACCTTTCCTTGGCTTGTACACTCCCTTGTTATCTGTTTGCTCAGCAGCGTCACACAAAATATGCACAATCTTACTATATAGATTATCGAAAACATATTTAAACTCATTCGACTAAACTGCATGACCCATAACTATACTCCGCAAAGTCTCGGGGAAAATATAACATAAGTAATGTGTGCAAGTGAATAGAGGAGTGAGTTACAAGAGGTATGTGGTAGCCAATGATATTCTACCATAGATATGCTACGTCCATATTAAATGGCGCACAAAATTCAGTCTCGCTGTATGTATAAAACTGCACATGCTGTAAGAAAGAAGATACAAAAACTACGAGAATAAAAGAGATAGCTATCTAAAATGACACTTACTTTACTCTTATCAAACGTGCCAAATGTTTACTTCAATAACAAACGTAATGAATTATTTCATTAGCTTTATTAATAAATATTTTAACAATAATAAAAAAAAGGTTTCTCTTTCAATTAATTAATAATTTTCTAGTAAAAAATAACACGTAAACTAGCACGAATCAATCATGAACATCGAAAGTAAGTATAATAAATTACCTATTTATAGTATACAAACATCAAACAGTTTTGTTACCTACTTCTTATGTAGATTACATACTATAAATGCAAAGCTAGGTTGATTGATTGTGATGGAACAAGAATCAGCTGGGCTGGGAATTCTACTAAGAGTTCATAAACTGAAGATGTTATCCCGACACTAAACACGAAGTAATTACCCACCGTTCGTTTGTTATATTACATGTGTATGCTTCCCTAGCCACAAAATGTCGTAATCAACTCCAACTGAAGATGTTTTAGTAAATGGTTAACGTGTGGTTGACCTTAACCTAAGTATTAAGTAGTTTTGTGTCCAACCAGGATCGCACGGAGGGTGAAGAGAGTCGCGTAACAATTGTTGGAGCTGCTTGCTTCGGGCACGATGGAGATATCCAGCCAGAAGTTATGGCCCATAAACCATCTTCTGCCACCACTGGCGCCCCAGCATCAGGCTGTAAACATGACCTTTAATTTATACATATTTTACGGATAATCTATATACATAAAAGTTGATTACCTATTTTTTCTACTACACTCTTCAGTGTATGTTTTATTATTTTCTGCATTGATGTATATATTATCTTTTCTGTATTCATATTTTTTTATTAAATGGTATATATGGAGAAGAAAGAAACGTTTATTCTTCTTGGCCATGAAGAATATAAAGTATTTACCAGTATCGTCTAGAAAGAAAGAAGGAAGACGCAATTGCGCCCTAAGTCGAATTTGTATAACAGGTAGAAAAAGGGGAATGTATTTTGGAATGACATAAACCATAATCCATAAACGTAATCAAAAAACGAAAGACAATCCACGCGGGCGGAGCACCCGACTCTGCTGTCTGTCTGGCTTACGAGTGGCTTAGACGTTTGGATACGGACACTTAGTACTAGGCTGACATTTTGACTAGGCTCGCAGCAGCAATAGGATATTTATTTTAATAATGAAGTAATCGGATTGTTTACCATGCAAACACTATGATGCGTGACGACTGGCTTTAAACACAGGCTGGCCTCGTTTAGATATTCGTTTATGGACGTCATCATTTTAGTACATTTCTCTGTTGGTATTAATTTCTGAGTAGACACTCGCATACTGTTATATTTAACGCGTTCTTTCGCCGTTTCTGGTAATGTTTGCCCTTTTATCTAAGAAACAGAAATACATTAATATGATTTCATTAATAAAAATATTATTCTCTGTTTGAGATTTGTTATCAAACTTTTTATTTATAATGAACATGTTTTGTGACTCACCACTATCCTTGGCCAGTATGTTGTCATAAATACGGCACTAACCACTTTTCCTCTGACATTAGAAATTCCTATTGGCCTGAGGAAATTAGTATAATCTACAGGCATTGCCATTCTTAGTAGAGCTATGTCAAAACTTGGTTTTCCATGTAAATAGTAGGGATGGATCTCAACTCTCTTGATAGGGACCAACGTACCACCCTTTTTACAGTCCACGGATCCTAATCTCGCTCTGAATAATTTCAAGGATTCTCTAACGCTGAAATAATTAAAGATAATTTTAACATAGAATCCGGGCTACAAATTATTGTACAATTTAACCTTTTTCTTTACTCAAAACAACAAGTTACTTATTATGAAAAAATCTCAAAGTGATCCGTTTAGTTGGAACATTATGACCGTTAGATTGAATTGCACAATATTATGGGTTTTTTTAACAATGGCTCGTGTTTAATGGTTTAATGTTGGCATTTATTAAACAGCCCACATAATTAATCGGTACCTAGGTTCTAGTTAAGAATCTCAGAGTACCTATTACGGTTATGGCTTCTTTCGAAAAGTTTAATGTACCTAGATATAGATAAAACTTTCGTCAGAAATAGCTCCAGTCCATTTAACGCAATCAATCCTTTAATATGCAAGTACCTACCTAGCCGGCCTTTGCAAAAAGAGGCCTACCACCAGCGGGCCTAAAAAGGCCGCTTTAGGTGAATCATAATACGATTCACATTAGAAATCACAAAGTGGTTACGGTAATGGTCAGTTATGATTAAGTGACCATATTGTGATTTCTAATGTGAATCGTATTATGATTCACCTAAAGCGGCCTTTTTAGGCCCCCTGATGGTAGGCCTCTTTTTGCAAGAGGCCGGCTAGGTAGGCTAGGTAGCGACCACCGCAGTGCCAGATATGCCGCTAAACAGTACTGTTCAAACTTTAGACATGACTGTGCTCTGGTTAGAAGGGCACTGTACCTAGTGAAATTTCCAGGCATAAGAGACTAAATAAAGTAAGATTTTTTTTAAAGATAAGAATTTCTATTCGCCAATGATATGGTTTACAGGAGTTAGTATACAAAATTTTAGACCTGACTTATCTACCCTTATTGGGAATGCGAATGTTGTTATAATTAATGTATCAAGGTGACGAACGCAGTGTGGTGCCACCCAGGACTAGTCCCGGGGAGCATTACAATTGCTATGGGCAGGCATGTATACCACCAGGCGTATGTCTCGACACCATGTCATATAAAAAATATAAAAGTAAGTTATATATTATAGAAATGGTGAATTGTTACTAATTTATTATTACGTAGGTACTCTAAAAAACAAATTAATATCGATTAAAAAAAATTAATTGACGAGTGTGAGTTCACACGCGGTAGAAATGAAACTTTGTATTCTGGCTAATTTGTAAGAGACCGAAATGAATACACTATGGAAGTGGTAAACAGAGAGAGAGAGAGATTGATCGACAATAGGGAATAGGGAAACTATACAGAAACGTGTTTTATCTTGTTCTCGCACAGACTAAACTCTATAAATACATTTATAGTTGTCTCTCTTTCGTTACACGTTTTCGTTTCATAAAATCCAATTCACACCGTCCCAAAAGAAGTTTCACTTCAATACTTGTTAATTTGCAAATTTACAACTAGCGTTTTTAAATTAGGCATTTTATGCATTGTGCGTCACATATAAGGAATATTAGTCTTTAATGCTTTATCTTATTCAGACCGTGACATATCGCCCTGTGTGTTATCTGATCAAATAAATATTATTTAAACATTACTTACTGAAAAAACTCTCCCGCCACGCTCAGAATCCATCTTTTATCTATCAAGGCGCCAGAAACATAGTGCGCTCCCTTTTTTTGTATAGACACAGAAAAAGGATAGTCGACTAGTGTAGTCGAAGCTTTCTCACCCTCCTCCTGGCTTCTGTTAAACTGGTACTTACAGTTTACGGCATTGACGGTAGTATTGGTGATAACTGCAGTAATCCCAATACGATATTATTGTTTGGGTTTTTAAATTAATATGTTAAATTATAAATATAATTTGTTTTTCAAAATGTGTCCCACACTAGGATTTCTCCTGTATCGTGGGTGCAGTTTACAGATATAAAAATCACATACACCAACACCCTAATAAATATTTTAAAAACAATTGGAAAAGCAAACAATATAAACTATAATAAAACACTTTTAAACGGTTTCTATTGCGTATATTTTAAATTTTTAATTTTCCTGACGTTTCCAATACTTTGCAGCATTCGTGGTCGCAGGATGACTAAGGTGACAGGCGTCGTTACAGATTTAAAAAAGTTATTTTATTTTAAATCTACGGTACAATTTTAAACAAAAAAATTGTTTCGATGCAAACGGTAATCACTCAGTGTCTTGATGTTTCTTAGTGCGGTATCTTGTTTGGGAGTTTATTATTTTAAAATCCGTTTAAAAGTGTTTTATTATAATGTGTATTCATCGCGAAAATCTAAGACATTACAATATGAACTATGTACGAATATAAACGTACTTTGAAAAAAAAAACTACTTAAAGTGCGGCCGCAGACCGAATGCGTTCCTGACATCTGTTAATTGGTCTAGTTTCTGTTATATTAAATATTTAATTTAGCGCTTAACTATTTAATTTATTGTTTGCTGACGTTACTAGATAAAATCATGTACATGAAATTAATCCTCAATATAAGAATAACTAGAGCGATTAAAATATGTCAAGAAGTACATATTGTCTTTTTTGATCTTTACTACATTACATGGTAACACAATTATTTATCTGACTATCAAATTGAAACCAAATTTGTAAGATATTTAGGTGTATCGTGGCAATAATGGCAAACGAATTAAGTAAGTATATGTAAGTTTTAATTACCAGTTTCAGTAGTAACCTCTTTGTCATCAGAAACTGTGGCAACGTTCGAAAACACCTGTTTTCTACTTTGATCTATTGAATCCTTAGACTCCTGTTGAAAGCTATCACCATTCACTTCATTTTGAGATTCACATTCAGCGCTGTCCTGTTCCTGACCGCTATCATATGGCAGTTTCTTATAACATCGCGAATCACAATCAACAATTAAATAAACTAAAATTACTTGTAATAAATAAATGTACCTATTCATATTTCAAATTTTTGTGACAAATTGCATACTGGTGGCGAAAGACTGATGTTAAATACAAGATGAAATTACCTAGAAATACTAAGATTCATCTTTAATGATGCAGGTGTTAAATACAATGGTAAAAAAGATAAAAATCAAGTAAAAGATTATAACAAGTTCAATCGTCTATTGAGCCATGAAAATAAAAGATTTTTAGGTTGGAACAATTGTATTTGTGTGCAAGGATTCTTTGGTCAGTCTGTAATTTAAAGTGTATTTTGTGACTTTGTACTGGACGTAGTGATATTATGAAAAATTATTGGTAACATAAGTTACCACTCTTTTTTTATTATTATTCCGCATGGTGTCCAGATTCCGTGTGATGACCGGATTAAATTCCGTGTGGTGTCCGGATAAGAATATAGCACCAATCCGTCTCCTCCCGTGGATGTCGTAAAAGGCGACTAAGGGACTCTAAGCCAGAGGGATCGGCAGCAACGTCTCTTCTGTGGAACAGCGGCCATACTACGCACACCAACCCGCCTGCCATGCGTTGTGAGTACTGGCAAATTCTCCCTATCTCTATTCTCCCTAAAAATGATGACACAATTATGTAAATCAATGGGGACACAGGCTGTGTTCAGCAGTGAACGTCCTTTGGCTGATATGGTGATGATGAAACATTTTTTTCCGCCGTATGTTAAATCCTTACGTCATCCCCGCACACATTATGTCAAATTATTTGTTTTATGTACCCCGCTAGATTGCGGTAGTAAATCCTAGCTATAAATACTACACCCACACTACACCCGGTTCTCCTTCCGCATCCAATCTGTCCCATTAGCCTTCTCCAGGTCGTTGGCCCAAAAAGGTCCGAAGATCTAATCTATAAGAAGAAAAGAAAACATGACATATTATTGTGTTAGTTAGTTCGTCGGATGATGGATATAGGCTGTCCTCGTGGAATCCAGTCATCGAGAAGTGTGCGCGTCGCAATTTGTCTAAAAGTGTGTCCGCCGAAACGGTTAGCATTGTGTGTCGTGATTCAGCATATCGTGTTTCGGATAGTTACGTTAGCCAAGATCAACCGCGGGTAGATCTCAAAATCACCCACCGCTCAAGATGTCGACACCCACATACTTTAGTCTTCTCGTGACCACGATCAAAGCAACTTGGCCGTTAACGTAAACGTTACTACGATGTTAGTCAAAATATTGCTTTGATTTAGCTGTCTGTGCGCGAAAAGTGAGCGCAGACCAACCCGCCTTCCAAGCGTGTTGAGTATTGGCAAATACCCCCCAAAATGATGACACAGTTGTGAAAATCTATGGGAAGGCCTTTGTTCAGCAGTGGACTTATAAATGGCCGATATGATGAATAAAAGAAAGGAACTCCGCTTCCCCTTTTGTTTGTATGTGTGTAAGTTTTCAGAAACTACATGACCGATTTTATGATTCTTTCACTGCTATCTACTAAGGTACTTATACGAAGGTTCTAGTACTTAGATAAAATATTTTAGGCACCATTCTTATGTACCTGAGATTTATAGAAATAATATAATTATGTTTATTTGAAGTCTGTTTTTTTTATAGGTTTGAAATAAACCTATTAGATAGATACCATCAACATTATTACATTTAGATTACGGAACACTGACGACGAGCGAATGGAAACTAGGGATACATAAATAATATACATCATTTCCATCTGCAAGTTGCGGATGAAAGAATGTTTAATGTTTATGTAGGTATTCCTATTCATGTGTTAATGTCTAACACTTTATTATAGTATTTTATAAATATGACGTTGGAGTGAGATCATACACACACATCGGCCCGTTAACGTCCACTGCTAAACACGGGCCTCCCAATGCTTACTGTAATGAGCTGTTATATGGAATCATCATCATCATTTCGGCCGAATGAAATCCACTGCTGGACACTGGCCTCCCCCAAAGATCGCCACAATGACCGATATGGGTGTGTTGCCTGAGCCCCCCAATGAGCCCACTCATTGGGGGGTTTTGCCATAATCGCCACGCTTGGCAGACGGGTTGGCGATCGCAGTTGAGCTGTTTACTCGAAGGACGCTGCTGCCCATCCTCCGGATAATCCCTTAGTCGACATTTACGACACCCACGGGAGGAGATGGGGTGGTGGTATTCTGAGCTGACACCACAGGGCAACTCATATGGAATAGTGCCATAGGCGGATTAGTAATCACAATGTGTTGTTATTAGCATTCGGCACACGAGAGGATGCTGCTCCCAATCCTCTTGATATCAACCCCTAGTCGCCTTGTGCGACGTCCATGAATGAAGAGGAGTGGTCTGTTCTTTGCCGGAAACCACCCGGAACTCTGCCGGGAACAGAACGGATCTTTTAATCACGAATTCATAATTCTGTGCCAGGAATTTATGATTTAGCGTTTGTTTTAAAAAATTCCGCTATTGTACCGCGAACAATACCTTGTTACTTAACTACAATTTATTGTTTGAATAACTATGCATGAACTAGTGATTAGAAAACTTTAGTTTCTTGTTCACTTTACACGATCTTTAACGTGCCCACAAAAATAATAGATAATATGAACTTTTTTTTTCAAGTGTATAGTACTAAATCATAAAGGCAATGGAGTGCATTAAGTTTTTAAGCTATTTTGTCATTTTAGTAATTAATAATTATAATCGTAGTTTATTTGTTGAAAGCGGTAAGAGGAAAATTTATATTTAAATAAGTTATACAGCATGTGCGAAACTATATTACCTACTTTAGTATTTACTGCAGGATCAATAATAGGCCTGTAACAACAATTAGACATTTATTGAATAAAACATTACATAAATGCGAGTTCAACCTTCTTGGTTATTATTCGCTTTTTAAATTGTGGTATTCATTCCATAGGAAGTTAAAGAAAGTAATACCTAATACAAGACAGTTAATTCTGACTATGAACAATCTAAAACGCTGATGATATTGCTTGGATTTCTTCCCCGTAAGAAGCAAGAAACATGACCTTAGCATAGACATCGTGGTGTTTTAGTACAAATTTCAACTTCTTTAAAGTTCAACAGTACCAGGAGATGAGAAGAGAATAAGAGTTATTGCATTAATTGTTACAGGTACTACAACAAAGAAGACTGAGTTAGAATGTGAATTCCCGCCTAGAATGGAGGAAGATCTTACACACGTAAGAAGAAAAAGGCTAACTACAGAATCTGGATTAGTATGTTTAGAAGACTATCCTTATACTGTGTCCGTTAGGTAATAAATCAAAAACAATCTTCGAAAGCATAATTATGGGTATGGTATTTGGAATTAAGTATACCAATGGCTTTAATTTTAAATCCTTATTTTATTAGATTACACGAAAAGCATTGGTGTGGTGGTGCAATCGTTGGAAGACAATGGATTCTTACAGCAGCCCAATGTTTTGATTAGTAAGTTTTTGGAAATCGTACTCTTAAATTGTAAGTATAAGAATGGCATAAGTGGTGAAGAGTTATATCAATTCAGATTGTAATTTAGTAAGAGCTACGTAGAGATGGGGTGGGGGTGGATGCTCTGTGATTATGCTATACTATTAGGGTAACATAAGGACGAGGTGGTTACTTATGGATAAAAGAAAAAATACTGTACAGTGCACCCTACCTTTAAAATGACATTAAGGGTTTATGGATCGTACCTATTCTACTTACAGATCTTGTGTTTTTCAACAGCGTAACAAAGGATGAGGTTTCTATTCGCATGGGCTCTGTATTCAGAGATTTTGGCGGAAGATTACTGTCAGTAGTTGAGATCAGAAGACATCCAGACTATAAGTTGGACCAGTATTATCCTGAACATAACCTGGCTATGGTCAAGGTAATTTAACTTATTTGGTTTTTACCTTATTTTGTCTGCAGAAAATTTCATCTTCTCAAAATATGAAACATTAAAATACTATACTCAGCGGATATGATATGTTCTATTATTACACGATATCCATTTATTTTATGATTTCATTCTGTTCACACCAAAAAAACAACAATTTTGACACTATATAAAATAGAACAGTGCAGTAAACTAGGTATATAATATAAATAGTACAGTGCGGTCTTAGGTCTTATGGTTATGGCAACTCTGGCATCTTTTTCCAGACAACTATCTTGCAGGATTAGAAAACTTTGTAAAGCAAAAGGGGCAGTCTGCGATATACTGATAGATATTATTACTATAACTTATAAGTCAAACGAGCGTATTTATATATTTAAAAATATTAATTAAAATCTCTATCTACCAATAAAATCAATAATAAATAGCCATGCCCAATGTAATTGAAAATTTTAGTTAGTAAATAAGATTAGATTTCCAAAAGATGGGAAGTACCAAAGTAAAAAGAAAACCCGTCTAATGCTTGTTTGCACTAAACTTTGACAGCACCTAAGTCTTTCTTATATGTCTGACATACAATTTGGAATCCCTAAGAGCTTTTGCTGACTCAATAAGTCCTAGGACAGGGAAAAACCTAGTTTAGGGACCTCAAATTTTTTATACTTATTTTAGCCTTTTATTATACAAAATAAAAATAATAATGTATATGTACATAATATGCAACCTGCTCATAAGTAATATGTGATTCGGGCTATTGAACAAATTATTAACTTATGATTACGAGCTCAGCAATGACTACCTTCAATTTATGTAACTCTGGTATTACAGGTGAATCTCCCGTTAACTCCAAACTCCAGAATGCAGCCTGTGTCGTTAGCAGAATCCGGGGCTAACCTGCCTCCCATGTTCGGGGAAAGTGTTGTCACCGGTTATGGTTCTGTGGTAATGCCAAACTATTGTTAGATATCTTAAATCATCATCATCATTTCAGCCGAAAGTCCACGGCTGGACATAGACCTCCCCAAAGATCGTCATAAGGACCGGTTCTAAGTGGTGTTGTATGTTCATTGGGGGTTTTGCCATAATCGCCACAATCGGCAGGCCAATCCTCTGGTTAATCCCACAGTCGCCTTTTACGATACCCATGGGAAGAGATGGGGGAAAAACAAATAAAATTACCCACTTAGAAATTAGTGGCTGCGAACATTTTTTTAATAAGTTTTTTTTGGTGAACATCATCTGTTATTTACTTCCGTGGGTACTAGGCGACCATGATCGGAAAGCGTTCGTCTGTTAGCTATTTGGAACTTCGCCAAGGCCGCACTAGTTGCAAAATCCGTAATTGTTAGCAATAAATTGAGCATGCTATACGTTTGTTTTTATGTTGCTCTAGCACAATAACATTAATAGGTTTAATTCAATGGGTCCAGTGACATCTATAAAATATTGTAAAAGGTTGTTGAACCCACGTTTCTTCGTCTATAATTTAAACTGAGGGGAAGTTATTCTGACCCATTTGATAGCTGATGGAGTGAATGGTGATGCGGTATTGTGGTGATGGATTGTACCAATTTCCAAATTCAGTGGGTATCTGCCGATGTGACTTTTTCAATATCATAATGTATTTTCTTCTAATACTTAATTCAAGAGTTACTTTAATGATCGTGAGAAACCTTGAAGTCGTGGCGCAGTGAGCCCATGTGATCATAAATGCTCGTTCCTTCTCTGTATATGAAGAGGCCTTTGCCCTACAGTGGGACAGTTACAGGCTGATTTCATTATTATTGGGTAGTAAAGGAAGGATTCAAGTGTTACGTTACTTCTAATCTAATGGTACTAGGGTATTAGGAGCTAGTAAGAAAGTCTCTAATACATTATTGCGCTTTGACAGGTAACTGGACAAATCCGTGAAGGCGAAAATCAAGAGTTGCGGCGGATGATTGTACGGGAGGTGTCTAAAGCAGAATGTCGCTTAATCTACGGGAACGATTATTACTTACAACACGACAATATGTGTCTGCAGAGCGTCATAAAAGGCGTTGCGTTGTGTGCCGTTAGTTACTATTTTTATTTTATTAACCACATTCAATACCAATCCGAAAGGAGCTGAAGTGCGGTTCAAATACCAAAGAGCTTGTTCCAGTCACTTGTTATCTTGTTATGACAACACAGGTGATTTTCTCGGTTTCTTATGTATATCTTAGCATAAAAATCAGGCTAAAAAGTTTGAATTTCGACTCATATAAGCTGTAAATAAATGCAAATAAATATCCCCGATTGCCTTGAACGAGGAAGTAACAGTTTTTTCAATGTTTTGGTACTAGGGTGACACAGGTGATCCGGTGGTACATTTTAGCGGACTGAACCGCGCTGGCACGCTCTACGGCATAGCGCTGTTTTCCGGTACTGAAGAATGCGCCTACAAGTCTAAGCCAGGAATATTTGCTAAGGTATTTTTATTATCATTCTATCAACATAAATCAGTGAAATCCGTAAACTGGTATTAAGGATAACTGGATGCTCCTGAATGTCAGAGTGCAGCACGGATTTCTTTTCACAATGGGCCAATTCGCAGCGCCGGACGCCGTAAACGAGTCGAACGCATTTCCGTTTCGATTGTGAAAAGAAACTTATACTAGGCCCTCAGAGCGACAGTCGAAACTCGGAATTCATATCGCTCAGCGTTTAGTATAGCGTGTAGTCTCGTCAATAGTCTGAATAGTGTAATAGGAATTCAGATACCCTAAAATATACCGAAATAAAATGCGTAAAAGATACTGCTAAACTTCGTGATGACTGATAACAGTCCCACTGCTGGGCACTTACTGATGATGAGAAAGGTAAGCCTTAGTCCACCACGCTGGCCTCGCGCCAGTTGGCAGACTACACGTACACACACCATTGATTGAAGACACTTTGGAGCACAATGTTTACCTTCGCTGTTAGCGCAAGTGACATTTAAATTCTGATCCGCACATCAATCCGAAAAGTCAGAGGTGCGGGTGCGGTGCAGGGATCGAACTCAGACCCTCCTGTATGAAAGGAAAATTTTCAAGAACTAGGCTATCGCTATTTTTTTTGTTAAAAAAAAACTGTGCCCCACTAGGATTTCTCCTGTGTCGTGTGTGCGTTTACAGACACAAATTTCACACACAATACACCCAGACCCGAAACAACTAACTGCAGATCGTACAAATATTTGTTCCGTGCGGGAATCGAACCCACGACCCGGAGCGCAGCAGTCGAATGTATCGGCCACTGCACCAACCGTGCCGTTATAACTTGGTAATTATTGTCGTTGTAGTCTCCACGCTTTGCGCCATATTGACGATCACATTATGCAGCTACATCCTTAGTTTCAACACATATTTACTTTATAATATAACGTACTAGATATTATTTGCTAATTTAATAATTTTTTCAGGTATCATACAGCCGTTCATGGATAGACAAAGTTTTGGAAGAGATACCTGAACACGTGGAAAGCGCTGACAGTACTGAAAATTTTATTCCACTTGATATGGACTAGACACAAACTTAATAAACGGATTGACTTATTAAAGCATTTACATAAAACGTGTCTTTATTTAGATTTTGTAGATTTAATTCATTTATTTTTCTGTGACAGTGCCATTTTACTCGCCGCCTCTACGAGTATTATTGCAATGATGGCCGACGTCGAATGCAAATGTATGTACAAATGTACTCTGTGGTCGAATGCACTCCAGCCGTCATCATTTTTAATATTACTTCTTCTTCTTTTTCTCTTAGATTATGGCTTCTGTAGAGTATCTTCCACAATTTTGCCAATGTCAAGTATATAGGGGCCTACTCAAAGCCCTGCCTGCAGGGTTCTGCACGTAGCTCCTGCCGCAGGGTGTTTTGCTCCACATGACCCTGCAAGTCATTATACATCGAACGTCCTAAAGGTGTAAACGTGTCCGCAACACACGACAACACAACGACGAACAATGTAAATGTTTGCTTGTTTGTTACGCTTTCACGCGAAAACTACGTAACCGATCATCGTGAAACTTTGTACACATATTCTTGGAGGTATTAGAAGAGACATAGGATAGATTTTATTATTATTATCTTATTTTATTTCATATTTGGCTATAAACAAACAAAATGGCGGCATGCGGCGTAAACGTAAATCGGCCCGATTGCATTACACAGGGTACTACTTGCAGTGTGAGTGGTGGGGAGATCGCCTTGTCGGCTCGCAGAAAGATACTGCGGCCCTGCCGCAGGGAACAGATTATAAATATCGGCTCTGCAAACATCCACACTGTACAATCTGGCAGATATACTGCATGCAGGGCCCTGCCGGCAGGGCTTTGAGTAGGCCCCTTAAGGCAACGTCGTACGGTGTTTAGATTATTAAGTCGTTACATATTCATAAATCATTTATCAAAAATGAAAATAATTATAAAAAATATGTCGGCAACGTCGTACGGTTCATTAATTCTCCTTTTAATATTACAATTATTGAACTTCGTACGTCAGAAGGCGCCTACATTTGACATTACAAATTATGAAGTAAGAAGATTAGCTTTTTAATTTTCGTTTCCTAAAACGAGATCGTTATGACCTAATACTAAACAGTTTAATGACAGTCATTACCTGACTGGCTGGCTGGGGCATCGGGCTGCCGTTCGAAAGGTTTTTGAGTACGAACTACGAACCACATCCGTAACACTATTGATGTTACACATTATCACCGATGACATAACTAACAGCTAATCTAATCTAATCAATCAATCATTTCGGCCGAATGAAGTCCACTGCTGGACACAGGCCTCCCCCAAAGATCGCCACAATGACCGATATGGGTGTGTTATGGGCTCATTGGAGGGTTTTGCCATAATCGCCACGCTTGGCAGGCGGGTTGAGTTGTTAATGTACTCGAAGGACGCTGCTGCCCATCCTCCGGCTAATCCCTTAGTCGACTTTTACGACACCCACAGGAGGAGATGGGGTGGTGGTATTCTGACCCGGCACCACCAGCTATGGCATGAGTGCAGTTAATAATAATATCTAAACTAACCGGTACCGTGCCGTGTGGTGCCTGTTACAAATAGCACCAACCCATCTCATCCCGTGGGAGTCGTAAAAGGCGATTAAGGGATTAGCCGTCGGATAGGCAGCAGCGTCCTTTGAATACATTAACACCTTTCATGACTATTCATAAGAGCCTGCGTAAGTTTTACATGAATAAAAAATACCTTTATCTTAATCTTATCTTAAACTCAACTGCGATCGTCAACCCGCTTGCCACGCGTGGCGATTATGGCAAAACCCCCCAATGAGCACACAACGCACCGACATCGGTCGTTGTGGTGACCTTTCAGGGAGGTTTGTGTCCAGCAGTGGACTTTATTCGGCTGAAATGATGAATCGGTAATCATCGATGTAATCGTGAGTGTGTAAGCACGGGCTCTGGTCTGGCCTTGAATGTTTTGGGTGTTGATAGGATTACCCCGGTTGCAATTTTATATTTATTTATTTAAACTTCTTGGTACATTTATGCTACACAAGGCGGACTTAATGCCATGAGGCATTCTCTACCAGTCAACCTTTGGGTTAAAGTAAGCACATCGAAACGGGTATAGAAACAAAGCATACTATAGATAACGTTAATTGATTTCATAATAAATCACAAATTATATGAAACAGAGCCGATCAATTATATTAATAATATAAAAATACGTACTACTTATGTAATTATATTATATACAATATCATAAAATACATAAACATATGTAAATATCTGATTAACACTAATGACGAAGACAGTTCTGTATGATTAGGTTTGCAGCGATTTTAAATAGTGTTAACGCACTTTGCGTTTGAACGTGTATTTACTAGGAGCGGAAGTTCGTTCCAGAGTTTTATTGTTGAGACAGCGAAGGAATTGGACATAAACCCTGAATGGTGGGAAGGTATGTTAACGATACAATTTTCAGAATCAATGCCAGTTTCAATTAAAATAGTTCCATCGTTGCTTCTGTCAATATTAAGGTTGGATAACGTAAAATGTATTCGATGCAAACCAATATTTAAATAAACCCCTTCACCAGCCCGTCAACGTCCACTGCTGTACAGAGGCGTCCCAATGATCACTATATTATATTTTTATATTTGGAGTTTACTCTTTAAGAAACGATTTGAGTTATAACTATAAGGCCCGGTACGGAAATTTTATGTGGAGTGAAATCAAGTGTAACACTCGGAAAGTTGAGGTGTTACGTAGAAAGAGACAAACATATATATCTGTAGGATTTAACGTGCAAAAGAATGAGATGGAATACATTACACAGCGTATCTTATTCTCGGGGCCCCCTCTTTGTGCGATGCTTCGTAGTCTCACTGTATAGTTCACTACCTCTGATCTGAGAGTTGAATGTGTGCGTATGTATGTACGCGTGTGTTTGTGCATGCGTATTACGAAGTTCTGCCGCAACTTGTATACTGCTGCCGAGTACAGGGTATGCATGCTGTATAATAAATACATATAGTAGCATTTATTGTATCTATACAACGTAGATAAACAGCAACCTAACCATCCACTTCCCCCCCCCGTCGTGACATTAAAGCGAACGGTCGTGTTATTTTACTCTCCTGTGTTTTTATTCGCAAAAAGTGGTATTTACTAAACGTTAAGCGTAAAGTTTGTGACTTAGTGAAAACAAATCAGTGTTTGGTGATATGGTGTTGCGTACTTTAACTCCGACGACTACTATAATCCATATTTCACCAAAAACAAGAAACTAAAATAAATAAAAACCTACCGTCAAAGTGTTTTTGTTAGCTCAGTGAATGTGTCGTTTAGAATCAATAGACAAGGTCAAGAATCGCAACAACTTTGCGGAGCTTTACTAATCACATATAGTATCGAACGTTTGGTTTTGTGGTAACAAGAGTAGATTGTAATCTGTCTGAGCGTGAGTTTGAGACTGGTTTGTTTGAATACGTATATTATCTTTTAAATTTTTTTTTTTTTTTTTTTTTTTTTTTTTCACTGGGTTATTGGTCTATTTTTAATAATATCCAATGCCTAGTGGCAGTAACAGTCCGGCTCCATTAGCCCCATCTACGTCTCTTCCAAACATTACCCAACGAAAAAAGCGACAGCGTAACTTTTCGGGAGACTCAATGGATGATAAGTTCGAGGACTTAAAAAAGGAACTTGTATCGATGATAGAACACTTTACCAACACACAAACCCTTAAGTTGGAAGAACTTCAACATCACATAATGGAGGTAAAAACGTTGAATATTTCTATTCAGTCGACAAATCAAGAAATCGATAGGTCCATGAAGTTTATGACGACCCAGATATGTTCTATTGAGGAGAAAATATCGCACTTGGAACGCAATCGTATTGAAGTAGCTCAGCATCTGTCTAAACTGGAAGAAAAAATTGAGACCATCGATAAAAGATTTCTCAAGACCTGTGTGGAGATAAGGAATGTACCAAAAGTAAATAAAGAATCCAAAATCGACTTATATACCTACGTTGATACATTAGCCAACACTTTGCAACTATCAATAGACAAAAATGATATAAGGGATCTTTACAGAATGCCTTCGAAGTTTGAGAATAAAACTTCTACAGTGATTATTGAATTTTCAAATACCATATGGAAGTCTCAATTTCTGACTGTAACAAAGAAATTTAATAAGGATCACTCCAACCAATTGAATGCGTCACACATCGGCATGAAAGACTCACGAGACACTTTATATATATCGGAACACTTAACTCCGAAAGCTCGACGCCTGTTATTTCTTGCGCGAGATGTGGCTAAGACATTTGCTTATTCTTACTGCTGGACAACTAATGGCAACATCTATTTAAAGAAAAAGGAAGGTATGCCATATATTCTTATAAAGAATGAAGCCCAGATAGATGAAATTAGGAAGTCAAATATTTGACTAGTTACTGTTTATTATGTTTTCTCTTTGTTTTATTATTCCTTTTTTGCTTTTATTTTCATTGTATTTACTATTTTGGTTACATTTGAGACACTCTCATACATAATACTTACTTACTCACACTTGTCATTTGCTATACAAGTTCTAAACATTCACAACTCACAATGCAAACGATACACATATTTACAACTACTACTAGTATATAAAATTAAAGTTATGGAAATGTCACGTGTA
Organism: Diloba caeruleocephala; assembly: GCA_947459985.1. Classification (NCBI taxonomy): domain Eukaryota; kingdom Metazoa; phylum Arthropoda; class Insecta; order Lepidoptera; family Noctuidae; genus Diloba; species Diloba caeruleocephala. The sequence continues at coordinate 2,044,098 of OX381627.1, read as the reverse complement.
ACACAAATCTATTACGTTAATTACACTGTTCTCTTGTATGACATGCTGATTGGCCCGTGCATGATTAGTCATTGCTGTGGTACTCCGATTAACTCCTACTTCCGATGGCTTGACTGTGTATCTGGCAGGCAAATGGCAGAAGTTCAATCAAAGAGTGCATCTCGCCTTTTTTTGTTTTATAATGGATGATAATATTAATTCTACTATAATGAATCTAGATGACATGAACTTATTTACCTCCTATGCTTGTGTGCCTGAAGAGTGTACCACATACATCCAACAATCACGGAATTCCGTTAAAATACTCACACAGAATATACGAAGCGTAGGACACAATATCTCGGAATTTGTATGTTTATTGGCAAGAATCGCCGTTCCACCGGATGTTATAGTGTTAACGGAATGCTGGCTCTCCTGTAATCACATTATTCCTCAGATTGATAACTATACATTGGTATATTCGAAAACTTATTACAACCAAAACGATGGTATTATATTATATTATAAGAATGGTATGTCTTGCAATACTTTCGAACCAATCTTCCCTGATGCAAATTGTCTTGTATCCAACATACAAAATACCTTAACACTGATATCTATATATAGGCCACCAGCTTTCCGAAACACACAAACATTTATTAATTCCTTAAATAATTTACTGGAGTCGGTCAGTGGTAGTAGACATATTGTACTTATCGGTGACTTGAATATTGACATAAAGCCAGACAACACTGATTCTAACTCATTACCATATCTAAATTTAATTTCTTCACATGGACTCCTTCCGGCACACACAATTCCGACAAGGCTTAATAACTGCCTGGATCACGTATTAGTAAAATCTACTTTTTCATGTACAACATTAGTCGTGAAAAACAGCATAACAGATCATGACAGCGTGCTTCTGACTATGGGCCTCAAGCATCTACAACATAGCAGTCAATTTAAACAAAGTAATATAAAGTTAAACTACGGTGATATTACCTTCGCTTTGAAACAAGCAAATCTTCAACAAGTGCTGAATTCAAGAGATCCAAATAGTGCCGCTGTATTGCTAGTAAATATCGTAAGCCAAATCATTGATAATAATTCTGTCACCCGTAGTATTTCCCGTCGTAAAACTCCCATAAAACCCTGGCTCACCCCTGGCCTGCTGCGCTGCTTGAGAAATAGAGATAGAATGCACGCAAAAGTCAAACAGTCTGTGGATAACGAAGTGCTGAGTCTGACCTACCGTAGATATAGGAACTTTTGTACTGCCCTACTTAGGAAACTAAAAATTCAATACGAACGTACAGAGCTTGAAAAGGCAGGTTCAACTAGTGTAAAAAAAACTTGGGAAGTGATTAACTCCATAACTAATTTAAAACATAAGACTAAAACTACAGAAGAACTTTTTAGATGTGCTTCATCACCAGCAGCTGCGGTCGATTCCATCAATTATTATTTTGCGACCGTTGGAAAAACCCTAGCGGACGCCATACCACAAAATAGCAATCACGCCAAAATACAACGTGGCTTCGAACTGAAAAGTCCTATGACTTCTTTTGTTTTATTGGAAACTGATCGTCGTGAAGTTCTCACAATTATAAACTCCCTAAAAAATACTGGTTCTGTTGGATGGGATAAAATACCTGCGCTAATTCTAAAACAAAACCAAGAACTTCTTGTCGATGCTATTGTCCATATATGTAACCTTTCTATCTCCAAAGGAAGATTCCCCAGCATCTTTAAGGAATCCATCATAACACCTATTTATAAAAATGGTGATAAAACAGTCTACAGTAACTACCGTCCTATCTCAATTCTCCCTACGTTATCTAAAGTCCTAGAGCGAATCCTCAATAATAGACTTACTGATTATTTGGAAAGTAATAATCTTATCTCCACTAACCAATTTGGTTTTAGAAGAACAAGATCGACAGGCGATACCGTATTCGAGCTCACAGATACTATAGTCAGAAAACTGGACTCTGGTCAAAAATGTATATCAATCTTCCTTGACATAGCTAAAGCGTTTGACACGGTGTCAATTTCACGCTTGGTACGAAAACTCGAACAGCTAGGTATAAGAGGCCTGCAGCTAAAGTTATTTGAAGACTATCTAACGGGTAGGAATCAACGTGTACGAGTTGGGGACTTTATTAGTAGCCCTCTAAATATTAATTACGGCGTTCCACAGGGAAGTATACTTGGCCCGACTCTCTTCCTAGTGTACATAAATCAATTATGCAACATGGTGGTCAACAACGGTCGTATAATAACTTTCGCCGATGACACTGCTTGTGTATTCTGGGGAGAAAGTTGGGACGATGTCTTCAAAATCGCACAGGAGGGATTTAGTGAAGTCTCTAACTGGCTCCAAGTCAACTTGCTTAGTCTCAATATCACCAAAACCAACTACCTAACATTCTCAATCTTGAACAACTCACAACCATCAAGCGATTTAAATATCCAAAGTCACTCTTACCTCTGTTGTAATCCTTTGTCCCCTCCATCTTGCTCCTGTTCAGCCATACTCAGAGTATCTAGAGTAAAATATCTTGGTGTAATTATGGACAATAGCTTATCCTTCGAGCCCCATATAAATCTGTTATCTACTAGATTACGCAAACTGATAGTCATTTTCAAGAACATTCGTCATGTTGCAAGTCCCAAATTGATGAGGAACATTTATCTTGCTCTATGTGAATCCCTCATCTCCTACTGCATAGATTCTTGGGGAGGTGCAGCGAAGACTCATCTGATTATGGCTGAACGGGCTCAAAGAGCCTTACTTAAGGTAGGATTGTTTCGTCCTTACATGTATCCAACAGTCACCTTATACCAAGATAGTAACGTTTTAACGGTTAGACAGCTTTTTATTTAGAGACTCATGATTAGGTACCACAAACGTGTCGACGTAATTCCTGCACATATTAATGAAAACAAGCGTCGCCGTTACAAAGTTTTTAACGTGCCAAAATTTAAAACCTTCTTTGCGAACAAGTTTGCTTGTTTCCTCGGTGGCTTTCTTTTCAATAAAATCAACAAAGAATGCAATATTCAAAACCTAAATTCCTTTAAATGTAAAAAGACTCTCTTTTGTTGGCTACAAATCTTTAATTATGACTATACGGAAAGCCTACTAAACCTTGCAAGATAACATTATTCCATAATTTTATCTTATCAAAGACATAGACTAGTCTACTACATATACATATACCACATGCAGCACAGACAAAATTCTACGCACAACACATACTACACACAACACACACTACACACCCGACACACAACACACACCCGACACACAACACACACTACACAACCCACACTACTGATACGCATCAAATATTGGTAAAAAAATGCAGCTATTTGCCGTGATAACTATTTGTTGCTATACTGTACATCATATTTTTGTTATATATTAAACCGTTTCACTTTTTCACACTTTATTGTAAAGGGGGTGAGCACTGATGCCTATAGTACAGGTTGCGGCCTAGTTTATGTATCAGCGTTCTTACCTTCTAGAATATATCCTTTACCCAATGTTGAAACTATAATTATTAATACCTTGTGCAAAATGTTGTTTTATGGGTTACAAAATAAATTATTATCTATTATCTATCTACTTTTAATGTTTTGATTTTAAAGTTTTCTTGTACTTCTATGCATCAGTACCGCCTCTTCTCTCCGCTTTGTTGACCGAAGAATATCATAATTATCATTTCAGCCGAAAAACGTCCACTGCTGAAGCCTTCCCTCAAAGATTGCCACAACGACCGGTATGATTTTGTGTTGTGGGCGCATTGCGGGGTTTTGCCATAATTGCGACGCTTGGCAGAAGGGTTGGCGATCGCAGTTGAATTATAAATGTGCCTGAGGGACGCTGCTGCCCATGCTCCGGCTAATCCCATAGTCGCATCGTACGACACCCACGGGATGAGTGTGGGTAGCTTTTCTTTCTTGGCCGGCACTACACGGCAATAAACAAGAATACACTAAGCGGAAAAAACTGCTGAAGTAGAGATCACAAGTAACTTTCCGTGTGGTGCCGGCTATGAAAAGCACCACCACATGTGTCGTAAAAGGCGACCATGGGATTAGCCTGAGGATGGGCAGCAGCATTCATCGAGTATATCAACAATTCAACTGCGACCGCCAATCCGCCTGCCAAGCGTGGCGATTATGGCATAACTCCCAATGAGCGCACAAGCACAAACCCGTACCGGTCATTTACTCATTTTGGCGATCTTTGGAGTTAGGTTATGTCCAGCAGTGGATGTTTGACGGCTGAACAATTGACGAGAGATGGCAGGCCAGTTCAAGAGGGGGGGGGGGACCATCCCTTTCCTACTGTACGCCCATGTCCATGAATGAGGTTTGCTCCTTACCACAAGGTAGGCCGTAACTCATTTGGCGATGATGTAACAATCAAATAAAATTATAATAAAACAAATACTTACCTAGTCTATATGTAATCCGTAGGCAGTCCCGCGTCTATTCACTCCACTTTGTAGACTGTTGGTGTCAGCACCATGGCATATATTTCTTATATACGAAAACTGAATATAGTTAGTTTGGAATCAGCAATAGAATCAATTGCAATCGTTTGGAAACCACTTTTTTTTTTTTGGTCTCAAAAATATGTAAAAATTTCCACCAGGGGCGGATACAGGATTTTAATCTGGTCTCATTTCAAGATTTTCGAAGATCATTGTTGCTACTAAGTCTAAGGTTTTTCTCGATTTTCCATCGGTGCCTCCCTTACCTGCAGGGCATCAGCTATGCGATAGGCACGTTCGCTACGTCGACAAGGACGGTAGCGTAAAGTGGAGTGAGATAACGTGCGGGGTTCCGCAGGGGTCGGTTCTCAGCCTCCTCTTATGGAACTTTGCCTACGACGCGCTCTTGCTTGTATGTCTCCCCGCTAGTGTCAGCTTAGTATGTTACGCTAATGACACTCTTGTGTTGGCCAGCGGTCAGAGTAGTAGCAGAGTCTTTCGAGAGTACCTCCGGCTTGAAGAGCACTTTGAGCGCCTAGTCCCCCGGATTGAGAGTGTAGTGTGTGCCTTGAACCCGTTGCTGCCCAATCGGGGGAGTCGTGTGGTCTGTGGCCTGCGGGGCGCCTGTATGGTCAACTCGACTATAGACGAAATGAATTGAATTGTTTCAACCATTTATGTAAGCAAATACAAAGTTTACTTTGTAACAAAGTTGTTTGTTGTTAACTTTGTTACAAAGTAAACTTTGTATTTGCTTCATGGTTTCAACCGTTCCCAGTCTACTCTACATACTTTAAGGAACAGCGAGACTGAGTTGTGAAAAAACATTGAAAATATTTATATTATTGAAAGTAAATTAATACATTTTCGTAGGAAATAAAGTAATTATTAAGGAATAAGAGTAACATTTCATTATTTCTTATTTGAAATTATTAATACCAAAAAATATATATCTCTCTCTATAAAGTGTCCTGAAACGGAACGTAGTCAACGTCATCCACTTGCACACTACTTGTCAACCATTTACTACTTTCATATGTCAAACTGTCATTATGCAACTGTCAAACAATACGTAGAGGTTATGTTTGGTTAAGGTAATAATTTTAATTTTACGTAACATTCTGCTCTTATCCGACATAACCACTAAGATAAACCCTAGGAAAAATAATTTTTACTATATAGTTTTCTCACAAAATGTCTTCGCTGAAGTGTTTGTTGTGACATTCAGTCTATTTTGGGACTGCAAATATTTAGGCCGTATTGTGTCCAAAGGTTAAGGTTTTGGATGTGATTAACAGTGCGAGCAGCTTACGCTGACCCTCCCTCGGCTCATAGCGGTCTGACATGGACGAATTAAAGCACAAAGCTGGTGAAAAACTAGAAGCATTGCATGTAAGTGACTCTTGCAGTCTTATGATATCCTGGTAGTTTCGCGCGAAAGTGCGTCGGTTATTCACGTTATTTTTTTTAGCAAAGAGATAGTGGATACTATCGAAATAGTTTTACTATGGTATGTTTGAATGTGGCCATCTGTTAACTGTTTGTTTTTGTTATGACAATGAAATGTCATTGCCCTACTTTAACTGCTAATGACCATGGACTTACATAATTTATTTATTTTAAGTCTGTTAAAACTATTCTATATCAATCAATACTCCATAGCGTCATTGTGTATTAGAATTGATTACAAATTATATTTTGTGGTTTTTAGTTTAGTGTCTGTTTCCTGACACAAATACCTACTTACTGTATTTAGTTTAATAAAAAATAGTGTGTATTATATTTAGTTTAATGTGTATATGTTATTTTATATCTTTGTAAATAAATGTATACAAAGTCTACCTACTTAATATATTATGTTCATATAAAATATATTAATACCTGATGTTTGTTAACTTATTCAGAAAATATTTAATTTGAATAGCAATAATAGATATATTGAATAGAATATTGAACATAAAGGTTATGAGTTCATATCTTATCTGTTATTGAGCTATGAGTAGCTAGAACAAGTAAAATAATAATACCTTTAACATGCCTACATTAGTTTGTGTTCTTTTTAAATTTCTTGTACTGTGGGTTTCACCAACTAAGCAATATTTGTTTGTGTATCTAATATAATAGTACAACAGAGCTTACCTCATCTTGATTGCGAGTCAGACACCTAAGCCAAAGTATTCTTTCATCTATCAAAATATCAATATCCCAGGCAATAGACAAAGGCAAACATCATTATTATTTTGGGTTCCTGCAGTTCCTGATGTGGTAATCAATAGGCTCCATTTAGAATATATGGAAAGGTGTCCAAAAATTTACAAAATATATTCCTAACTGTATGTTCTCCAACCTAAGAGCTAGGTACATTCATCTTGTTGCAGCACTTTCCACTTTTCTCTGTTTAATGTCTATTCTATCTGTCTACACTTTCTGCCTTACCTGAATAATGTAGATCTGCCCTTTATCATTCCCTTTCTATGTCCTTTATGTATGCAATGTTGAGGATAAGGTGGGCTGCCATCTGGCTTCTCCTGTTTTCTATATAGCATGTTAACAGACTTCACTAATAATATGCTAGGCTAATCTATATGCTCATAGGAAGGTTCTAGTATATAAAATATTTAGGTACCATTCCTATGTACAGACTTATAGATATAAGAACTGAGTTTATATGAAACAAGTTTTGTTTCTTCTTAAAAATATTTTTGCCTTTACTTTTTGTAGAACCTGTTTGTCTTTTTTCTATCCACTTGATCTCTTGCATTCAATTTAACCTCCACATTCTCTATTTATAATCTCTATCTTCCTTTGTAAATACCTGTACTGCACCAATATAAAGCAATGTTTTTTATGTATGTAATATTGAAAGATTACATACATAAAAAGATTCAGGTCAGTCTTGAACAAATATATCGGAACAACAAAAACGTCATTATATACTAGCTTGTTTCATATTTTTGAATACTTTGGCTGCCTGGAAACCATTGGCGTTGTGCTTGTTACCATAATATTGACGGTTTGAATGACCTCATAAATTGACCTGAACAATTAGACAACCATGGTTGACAGAATATCAGTGACCATTTTGGATGTTTCTGAATATTTGGTTAGTGTAGCTGCCATTTTATATATGATGCTGTATGTACCATACAATTATTCTTTATTGATAACTATATTAGTAGTTATCCTGCGATGACAAATGCTGCAAAGCATTCAAAACATCAGGAAAAACAATAATCTATAATATATGTGATGTTATCCATTCAAAATTGTTTTATTATAATGAGTAATAATCGCGAAAACCTAAGACATTACTGAATAACTCCATAGTTACACATCATACAGTATAATATCATTCCTAACTTATAATAATGTACATTCATTGTTTTTGCGAGCATTTAGTTATAGTAGTATAATTGGTATTGAAAAACGCATTCAACAGTATAGGTATCCAGTATTGCCTAAGCGGTGGAATAGTTTCTTCAACAGCCACTTTTTTAAATCCGGAATAAATAAAGATCTAGCCAGATGATGTACCATCTATTGTATAATGTAAAATTAACTATTATAGATTTTCTTACATACTTTTAAGCACTTACAAGACACATATTTGATCAGGTAGCTGCCAAAACTGCTGCAGACACTGGAAAAACGAGAGTTCATGATGTCGTCCAAACAACAGTGGAGGCTATCAGAAAGGTAAGATATTTTTTTAGATTATACATTCACAGTTTACGGCACGTTTGGTGCAGTCGACTGCTGCGTTCCGGGTCGTGGGTTCGATTCCCGCTCGGAACAAATATCTGCAGATAGAGGTTCCGGGTCTGGGTGTATTGTATGTGGAATTCATGTCTGTAAACGCACCCACGACAGAGGAGCAATACTAGTGTGGGGCATAAAAAAAAAGCATTTTGCTTGCTTTATGCCAGGATAGGTAATCCAAAAACGGGTATGGATCTTTTTTAAAAGGCCATTCCATGTGCTCTACATTTTTCTGACATAATACTGTAATCATCATTATCATCATTTCAGCCAAAGGATGTCCTCTACTGAACAAAAGCGTCTTCCATAGCACAGTATGGTTACTGTTTCATGAAAGGGATTCTGCTGACCATCCCTCTGGTTTAGAGGTCCTTATTCGCCTTTTACGACATCCACGGGTGGAGATGGAGTTGTGCTATATTCTTAATCCGGACACCACACAGATTGTTGATTGATGTTTTATTCTAGCATTAATTAATATGAATACTTTGTATATTAAGATGTAATTAAAGTTTTCTGGAAATTAGTTGAGAAGGAGATTTATTCAATCGCAGACAGACACTTTTATTATATGATATACATATTATCATATTATTATCATCCTCCTCCTTTCATCCAGTGTGTGTGGGAGAAAGAAAGATAGGGCGAGAGAGTGAAATGCGATTACTCATTGCAATATGACTTCTGTGGCTTTGTATCTATATCTATTATACTAATATTCTCTTTATATTTTAGATTACAAGTTCCTGAGAAATTCTTTTCTTTAACTGCGGGTTATATGTACTCATTTTAGTAATATTTTTTTCAACTGCTAGCGACTTGTTATTTCCCATTTTATGTAACGATTTCCGCAGATCCATCAAACATTTCACGAGCTCTGGCACAACGAGCTGATAGCGGAGGGTCGCCAACGCGCGGCAGCCTGGGCGCGCGAGACAGTGCAGCGAATCCGCGAGGGTGCTCCGCCCCTCTCACCTGTACTTTTGTATGAAGAGCTGGTAGCGCTATGGCACGACAGAGGTATTTTGACCATCATAATTCAATATCATACCATTTTTTTTATTTATCCGTTGCAAGTACGTCATGTAATTCCTCAACTTCGGCAGCAGCAGTAACTGCCAAGGGATGTTTGTATCGAGACGAGCAGCATGACAAATACAATACTACCCAGGACTTGTCCTGGGTTGCACCACACTGCGCTCGTCGCCTCGAGACATTACTTACTTATTTAATCTCTCTCTGTATACCCAGTTATTTCACTAGCACTGTAGCTAGTGAAATAACTGAGTATACAGAAAGCCTTAAGACCGGAACATAGTAATGTTAAGTTAGGTACTTTATTTCTATGGTGATGGCATTGTGTATCGTGTCGTTCGGTTCCCTACAATATGGTTGAATGTCCGTTCCTTTTACCATACTACACAAAAAAAAAACGCATCTATTCCTACCTATTTGTATTGTTTCGCATTAAACGAATTATGTGTTTAGTTTTGTAATAGATTATCTTTATCATTATCATTTATCAAGTTTAAATACTATTTGCTTGGCAGCATAATATCTGACACTGTGGTGGTACACACAGCTATATATCAAGCTATACTTTCTAGTATAGGCTGATCTCGCACTGTATATAGGCTGATCTCGCACTGTATATAGGCTGATCTCGCACTGTATATAGGCTGATCTCGCACTGTATATAGGCTGATCTCGCACTGTATATAGGCTGATCTCGCACTGTATATAGGCTGATCTCGCACTGTATATAGGCTTTCCATACAATGAGAGATCAGCTTATACTGGAAAACCATGGCTTGATTTGTAGCCGTGCGTACTTACCTTTTTTATTTTTTATTGGTGCCCAGTGGAAATTCTTCATGAACTTCCTTCGGCTCGGGGAAGGCCGAAGGGGTATACCGGACTCCTACCGGCTAAAACCACTGGAGTGGTCATCTTCGGCACCTAAGGGAGGCTCCAGGTCCTCGTATGATCACACTAGAGCTGCCCACTGGTGCCACGCTTATAGGCACATCTCTGAGAGGGTGACTGTAAAGCGGTCACCCCCTCGGGGTGTGTACATACCTAGCCGGACTCTTGCATTTAGAGGCCTACCATCTGCCGCCATGGAATATTGCCACTCTTGACATATGGTCATATAACTATCACCACCTCTTATAAATACAGTGGCTTTTATTTTGTATTTTTAAAAACATTTCCCCACACTAGGATTTCTCCTGTGTCGTGGGTGCGTTTTCAGACATAAATTGCACATACAATACACCCAGACCCGGAACAACTAGCTGCAGATCATACAAATATTTGTTCCGTGCGGGAATCGAACCCGCGACCCGGGGCGCAGCAGTCGACTGTATCAGTCACTGCACCAACCATGCCGTCTGCTTTACTGAATGGATTCGAAATTCAAATGGGGTTTTCACAGTTGGATAGCATGGTTCTTTGTCAAGGTTTAAGACATTTTATCTCGAACTAAGACTAACTAAAAAAAAAGGTCGAAAGGCCAAGGCTGTAAAAGACTAGAACGATAAGTATAGTTCAGACAATTAAAAAAATCTTTTACGTCTGCATGTCACAGTGTGGCGTCGCAGCATGCTGATATTCGCGTGTGGAGTAGCAGTGGGTGGCAGCACGGGTGTGCTGGTGGGTCTACGGGCCGCTCGCCGTGTGCCCAGCGGCCCGCATGCCCGGGCCTTACAGTCGCAAGCCGACCAGTCCGTTATACTCGTAGAAGATGCCGTTGCGCCAGGTAAGTTCTAACTAACGTCTCAAGTTGTAGTAGATCTACGGGCCGCATGGCCATTGTTATCCGTATTTGTTTCTTGAACTGGAGAACACAGAGTTATTTTTTTAATTTATGTTCAAAATGTAGTAAAAACAATTAATGACAAAAGAACATGGAATCAAAACACAAAAAAGTAGGGTTAAGTCTTTGCTTCCCAAAATAGAGCGCTGAGGCCCTGTGTTATGGGGTAAGCAACGCCCTGCCCTCCTGAATAGTGGGGAATGATTGATCTGTATGCAAAACAGATTCACTGTATACAAGATAAAGTTAATACAAATTCATTTGTGTGTGAGTATGGGTAGTGTGTGTGTGGGTGAAGTTATGGGCGGGGGAGTGTGTGTGAGGGGTATGTGTGAATGTTGCGTATAATATATGGGAGTGGATGTATGTATGGCAGTAAAAGTAAAGATACATTATATTTATGTATAGAGTATTTAGTTAAGACTGTGGTGAGTAGATAGCAAAAAGATTTACATATACAGCTAGGATATAACTTTGAGAAGATCTTCAGGTTCATTATAGCGTAAGTAGCCATTTGACCACAATTTTTTTCCATTTATATTTAGTTAGTGGGTATATTGATAATTCTTTATTTGCCTTGTTATAGATATACGGTCCAAGAAAACAATAGAATTTCTGAATAAACATGGTATTGAATGTATGAGTACCGTCACAGACTTTATTTTTGATACGTTTTAAGGCATTTTTTGTAGCGTCATACACAGTTAACGGTATATTCTCACAAACCTTGTTATCACTAGGTGCTGGCACGGGCGAGGTGTTAGTCCGCGTGCAGGCGTTCAGCATCTGCACTGTAGACCGTGGAGCGCTGCGCGGTCGTGCACACATGTTACGGTCGCTATTATATCGCGGACAAGTCACCGTTGGAAGAGGCTTTGCTGGTAAGTGACTTACTTACTAAAGGCTTATGCTAGCCTAGTATAATCTGGTAGTATAAAAGCTGCTTATGTGGCACTTTCATGTCTCGGTTGTTACTATACCGCAGATTTCTCTCTCTCTCGCTCTCACACTCTCTCTCTCTCTCTCTCTCAGCCCAACATCCACTGCTGAAAATGTTTTTTTTAACCTTGCTCCTATCATGATTTCTCCTGTGTCGTGAGTTTACAATACAAACAAACCATTGTTCCTACTTTATTGAAAGCAATTAACAGAGAATCAGAAAGGCACTGAATATTTTCTGTTAGGGGTGGTGCTGGACGTGGGCCAAGGTGTGACCGACCTGGAAATGGGCGACGAAGTGTGGGGCTGTGTGACCGAGTGGAGCGGCGGAGCAGCGACCGAGCTCCTTACTATACGCAGGTAAACTTCTTAACTTCCTATTGGTTTATGCGAGCCTAGTAATTAGAAAATAAAAGAAGATGGTAATGAAAGAAGTTGTGCCTGGCCTTGGCTTGGATTTCAGGTTAGATGATTTATATATATCGTTCATGACGCCCCGTCCTGTTCCCCCGACCGCACATTTTTTTATTTTTTTATTCTCCCTTGCAATCAATCTATCCTTACAGCTCAAAAACCAATACGTTAGTGTGATTATCTTTACTTATCATAGCGCAATTTAAACACGGTTGGTGCAGTGGTTAATACAGTCGGCTGCTGCGCACCGGGTCGTGGGTTCGATTCCCGCACGGAACAAATATTTGTATGATCTGCAGGTAGTTGTTCCGGGTCTGGGTGTATTGTGTGCGGAATTTGTGTCTGTAAACGCACCCACGACACAGGAGAGATCCTAGTGCGGGGGCAACATTTCAAAAAAAGAAAAAAATATATCTTAGTAACATCATAAAACTATATAAGTTACCTATATCTAAGTTTTGCACTTACTATATACACCAGACTGGCCATCTGCCATCTGTACACAACATGTTATAATCTTTTTATACAACATAGTTGTAAGTCGACTGCCGTGCTGTTCTGTGAAGCTGGGTCAGACTTACATGCTTCTGCTATGTGACAGATAACACCAGTATCCAGTGCACACACCAGAATATTTGATGAGTATGTAATCTACTACTGGGCCAGTATGTTTGTGATCAGGGGTGCATAGAATTGCAATGGCGTCTTAGGCCTGGTCGATATGGCTCCACTGTGATCTTACGAGGACCTGGAGCCCCCTTCGGTGCCGAAGATGACCGCTCCAGTGGTTTTAGCCGGTAGGAGTCCGGCATACCCCTTCGCCCTTCTCCGGGGCGAAGGAAGTTCCATGTAGAATTTCCACTGGACACCAATAAAAAAAAAGGCCTGGTCGATGTGTCGCCCTTACAGGAATTATAATTAATAAGGGTAGTAAACGGTAAACTTGTTGCCGATCAATTTTGACACCGAATTTGGTTTGCCACCCTTTGCCGCCTCTCAAATTGTGCATAAACCCGGGCTTTGGTGACACTATTAAACCTAAACCGCCCTTGGGTGCTGTTGAAGAGTGACTTAAGAAGGAGCAGTCCAATTGATCTCTCCCTTAGACACACACTTAAAGTATCAAGCAATTAAAACGAACAAAAGGCCTCATAAAACTCTACACTCGAAACAACCTAACAAACTATCTGTACTGTATTGAACCCTTTGATATTAATAAAGTTGTATCAATGCTATGTTCTCCTAGTACCCGGGTGAGCAAGCGTCCCCGCGGCATGGCAGCCGATACGGCGGCGTCGCTGCCATGGGCCGGGGGCGAAGCCCTAATAGCGCTACGGAGCCTCTCCTACACACCTGAGAACTGTAGAGGGAAACGGTATTTAATAAAATTTACCAATTTATTTTTATCGACATCAATGCTAATAAGACTTTCTATTTCCTTGATATTTCAGTCTCTATTTACAGTTTATAACATTTGCTAGCTCGAGGAACTCTTAACAAACGAACACATGATTAATTATAAAGTACTAGGGAGCCATAAATATAGACAGGTGTTATTGTGTAGTGTCGCGATATGCGGCGCGGCTAGCGGCGAGGGCTGCGTGCTGGTGCAGCTGCTGAGCGGCTGGGGCGTGCACGTCACCGTGGTCGCGCCGCGACACGCCGCACTCACCCTGAGGGGCTTGGGTAATTTTACCTCTTCATCGTTATGCTCTCCTAGCGTATTGCTACCGTCGCCTTGCTGCATGGCTAGGCTGATCTTAGTTTTTTATAAAAATACTGTTGAATATCTTCTAGTCCAAAATATACAGTGTCTGAAGATGAAAGGTGTGTTGCCAATGATGAATTTTATGATACTGGCACGTGGTTGCTCACCAATTTGGCCTCTCAAGAAGGGTAAAGGGCAATGGAGAGGGCTATGCTCGGAGTTCCTTGCGAGATATAATCTCAAATGAAATCCGTCAAAGAACCAAGATAACCGAATCTTCTTGAGTAGCGACTTGGTGAAGGTTGCAGGAATCGCTACTGTCTTTGGGGGAGGCTTATATTCAGCAGTGAACCTTCGGCTCAGATGATAATGATGATGAGATTGTAAGTAATTGAGATTAATGATCTGTGAAATTTAAGTAACAATTTCCGATGATTCTAACCTTGATATAGCGATATTGAAGATGAAGATTGAAAGTTATTGTGTTTGAATACAATTAATCTGGATTATATTTTGTACGATCTTCATTTTCACAGCCGCTGTCATGATTGTTGTTCCAAAACAATGCATTCTTTATGAATATAATAATAAAAATATGGCAGTGTGTTCAGTCGCGTAAGAATGTTTATTGTAATATAATAAATGTTAACTATTATTTAACGATTGTATTAAAGTAGTATGTTATATAATAATATCCTCGGCATATTATTTATTTTATGTATTTGTAAACCCATTTTTTTTTACTTTTATGGCGTGTTCATATTAGATATCGCCAAGAAATTCCAAGAAATTGTATGCAATCGCTGATGTTGGCCGACGTGTATTTGCTAACTGAAGTAGGTCGAACATGGTAGTGAGACACTGTAGTGCACGAACTTCGGGCCTTTGACTTGAGCTCAAAAACCCACAACGAGGCGACATAACAAGAGGAAACACGAAGTGATCCTAGAGGATCACTCTCGTCTCCTCGTTCAACTTGGCGTAGTGGGTGTTTAGCTACTATTTGCCATATTAAAGTTTGGTACCGATAACCCCTGACCAGGCGCGCAGGAGTTCGTGGACGTGGACCGCAGCCGCGACGCGGACGCGTGGCTGGCGCTGGAGGCGGCGGCGCGGCGGGGGGGGCCCTGGGACGCCGTGCTGGCCTGCGCCGCGCACGATGTGCCGCCCCCCGCGCTGGCCAACAGCGCCGCGCTGCTCAAGTGTGTATCTAGCTTTCCGTATTCTTCTTAGAATTTCAGAACATCAGCGCAACACCAGCGATAATAGGCACTGCGACGGACGGTGAGCCACTCACTCATAACGAAATGGTGTCCACTGTTGAACAAAGACCTCCCCCATAAATTCCCATAATTGTGTCGTCATCTTGAAGAGAATTTGGCACGACTCACCACGCTTCGCAGGCGGGTTGGTGAGCGCAGAATGGCAACAGATCCACAGTAGGAACGCCACTGCCTATCCCTCTGGTTTAGAGTCCCTTAGTCGCTTATACCACATCCCCAGGGTCACAGAGTGGTGCTATATTCTTTATCCGGGCATAGCATATTCCGCAAGCCAACAAAATTACGTTACTAGTTACACTTTAATGCCGTTAATGAGCATGACGCAAACTTTGCACGGGTGGCCAGTAAAGTCATTTCCAGAAGAGTTTAATCTTTATAATAAGTAATTTATTCGAACGATTACCAGGGCGACAGCGCCGCGCAAAGCTCTACTGGACCTGCGACCGGGCCCGATGATCTCCGACCGACTGCCGACGCCCTTCGCCATCATTTACGCCTCGACATTTTACACATACCGAGTTCTTAGGGTAAGTTGAATTTCCCATTAAATCCTGTGATATATAAGAAGCACACACGATTAAACTTTCTCAGATAACGTTACCGAGAGTCTTGGAAGAATAGATCGCGGATAATCAGTCCACTTTCCAGGACAAATACCCTGGGTATGACTGCAGCTCCTCGTGGTAACCGCAGTAAAAGTACTACCACTACATTTCCTGCAGTGGATGTCGTAAGAGGTAACTAAAGGACTAAAACGCAGCGTCTCTTCTGTGGAAATGCGTCCCCCGCAGTTCAATTCCGTACACCTCATCATAAAACTAGGTCACCGTGCGACAACTGAGCGAACCTACATCTACGCTCGGAGATTTCATCTCTTCGCCATAAGTTTGGAACTGAAATAAACATATTATTCGTAGTATTGTCAGATTTAAGAATACAGCACCACTCCATTTTCTCCCATGGATGTCGTAAAACGCGTAAAAGTGACTCTGAATCGGAGAATTGGACCGCAGCGTCCCTTCTGTGGTACAGCAACCGACCTGCCGTGAATCCCCGACATGCGGCATGTAAGCGGTTGTTTATGGAGGAGGCCTTTGTTCAGCAGTGGACATCTTTGGGCTGATATGATATGATGGTAATAGATGACTGCGATGGCCAGCGGGCCAGCCGGTTCCCAAAATTGATCTATATAGAATATATAATAATAGCACTTTTAAACCCGTAGACGAGTTAGGAACTGACTCCAGCACCACTCGCGACCTGCTGCAATGCGTGTGTCAATACACTGTTAAATATATAATGTTTGTTCACAGTGGGTGGTTGGCTGTGGCACCCATACTGACTGGCTAGAGGACCGCTTCAGGCTGAGAGAAGGATTGGATACACTCGCCAAGCTGGTCGACCGCGGAGCGATGGCCCCTATTCTTGATAAGGTGAGAATCAATCCGTCTCAATGGACAATACTTATCATCTTATACAGCACGGTAGAGTAGTAACATTATTTAATTATAATATACATATTATGCATACTACGAGGTATTGCTGAAAATCAGCGCCGCACCGCTAACTGCGATGTGGTTTTAGGCTGAGCAATGTCTCTTTTTGATCGGTATTGCGACGCACACCACTAACCATTAACTTTATTTATAAATAATAAATGTATTCTTCCAGCTACCTTCATATTGCATGGTTTGTTGTATGTTGATGTGTCAATATGTTTGTTAATGGTTTGTTTGTATATTATTTTGCTTTATCTACTCAATTTATGCTTTCTGTAAGTGATGTGTGTTGCCCTATCTATCCAAATAAATTTATTTTCTTTCTTTCTTTCTTTCTTACGTACTTATTACCTTTTATTTTTCTCTTCACGAGATAATATTCACCGTAGAGAAGGAACTTTTTTTGATGGACTTCTCGTCATTCACATGATTATTCGTGCTATTTTAATTTATTGGTAGGATAATAATGTTTACTCTAAATAGCTTGCCTAGAACGTAAAGTTGCTGCAATCAACGAATGAAATCATTCAAAACTTGTTAAATGTATTAATATCACACTGTATTGCCTTAGGTCTACCTGCCGCAAGAGTTCGAGAGTGCGCTCGCGCATGCGTGCAGCGACGACGCGGTTGGGACCACCGTCATCCGCTTCCCTTAGTATTTAATTACACTTCTCACTTTTTATACTGTCCTGGTAGGCAAGAGTTTCATATGGGTGGTGGTTACAGGAATTGATGGGCATTATGGGTCATGATCGCCATCGCCTATATATCTTTGCGTATTTACATGCCGTGGCAGTCATTGCGATTTGACTAGTTCTATGGCCCTGGTACTCAAGGATAAAATATCGCTCATTTTGGTACTAACTTTTTAGATTGGTCTCTTTTAAACTGAGTTATGGGTTGTCTTATTTAAATGCACATACCTACTAATATAAATTATTATGATCATGATGATTCATGAATAATTATTCCAGGGTAAAACTGCCAGCTGAATAAGATTGAAAAAAAACTAACTTCCCGGAATACCTAAATTCCAGTTTGAAAACCAGAGACCATCATGCCATCATGGTCCAGGGTCAGGGCCCCTAAAATTATAAGGTATTGAACCCTCGAACGAATCAGCTTACCAGGGGAACAGAAATCTTAAAGTAATATCAAAATAAATTATTATAATTACGATAAAAATGTTCCTATGGAATATTATTCCTAATCATGCCGAAATTAATTTCTTCTCTAAATTAGATATTTTATAAATTTGAGCTGTAAAGATATCGGAATAAGGTAAACTTAAGTGAGCGTTGTCCAAAGACCCTTATCGATATTACTCTAAATGAATTAAATATGACTGTTATGAAAAGTCACATTGCTCGTAGAACTGATGGCCGCTGGGCAAAACGGTTCTCGAATGGAGACCGCGCACCGGAAAACGCAGCGTGGGAGGACCTCCAATGAGGTGGACAGACGACCTGGTGAAGGTCGCTGGGAGTCGGTGGATGAGAGCGGCATGTGACCGCTCGTTGTGGAAATCTAAGGGGGAGGCCTTTGTTCAGCAGTGGACATCCTGTGGCTGATATGATGATGAAATAGATTTACCAAATTGTTATGAAACGATTAAAATCAATGCACTGTGCCATTTCCAGTGTTTCGATTTGGAATTAGTGCCAGATCTTCGTCTAGGGCGCAATAAATAACTAAATAAATGTGCAATAAAAAGTAGCGTACATCTTTGCCATCTTGTTATTTTCGGTCAAGTATGGCTACTAAAGAGGATACTAAACATAAGTACTTATTGTTGCGAATCTATTTTAAAAGGGTTTATTTTTTGTCGTAAATTTTTAGTTTTATGTTACCTATATTATTGGTTATGAAGTTATTTTTATTATTACCTTAAACAATTTCCTCTAGGTGGCCGGAATATTTAGTCATAGTGTTTAACTAAAATATTTGAATGTTTTCAATAATACTGGAATATCACAAACTGCAGGTGCTATGGATATAATCTTTTAAGGTTTAAACCTCTCCTTTTGATCTCTTATGTTGTATCAATAAGACTGTTCCCATATTACTGTACACAAAGCTCCTTAAGCTGGTCAGACCACTGTTATATTGGATTATAAGGAGGATGTCTGTCTTCTTCTCCATGCTAGTTATTAGTGATTGAATCCCAGTTTGTTGAGTATTGAGTTATTTGAATTAATATATATATAAAATAGAGACCAGGCGAATCACCATAAGCGTGTCTTGTTAGCTTTCCTCTTAGAGCGGAATTAATTAAGCGCTCTGAAAATCAAAATGTTTTGTAAAACATTACAGACGTCGGAACAATCCCCACGAGAGCACATCTATGGTCCTCGGAAGATAAGGCCAAGTTGTTACTGAGACAACTTATGAAGTTTACCTATTATTATATGTATACAATTTGTTATATTACCCATCTCGAAGTTTAAACTAACCCACCAAAAGTCACAAACGTCAAAAGACTGTAAAAATGTAAACAGATCTGTAAATAATGTAAATAAAAGTAAAGTACTAAATCACTTAGGTGCTCAAAACGCTGTATATAGGAATAAAATATTTTATATGGAATTTATTGAGATCTAGAATGTTTATGCAGTTTTCATGTACATATGGTGTCCGTTTTGTTAGGACATGGATAACGACAACAATCGCCCCGCGAAATACGGGATCCTTTGTATATGAGAAAAGGCACGGAAATCCGTAGATTAACGTCCGATAGATTGTTAATATTGTTGTAAATACTATCGATATGTAAAACATTTTATCGATAGACGCTAAAACGCTACTGTTACGAGCTCTTTATGAATCCTATTTTCTTATTATAATCCGTACATATATAATCCATACGTATACAAGCATATTTATAAAAACAAAGCTTTGTCGGAATTTTATTACGAAAGCACGCAAATAAAAATTGATCATGAGCTCAAATAGTAACTTAGAAATGGAGCTTCCAACTTTTTTATATAAACACAATCCCTGTAGCCTATTTTGTGGGAACCTATATACATATATAAGGTCCAACAAAAGTTGTGAAGGAAAATATAACCGAGGATTTCGTTTATTAACACATTGACCGCGCAGCAGACAGAATTGAAAATTAATTTTATAATAATAAAAATAAAATTATTCGCGGTCACCAGATAGAGTTAGAGAGTTGCGGTAGAGTTCAAGTTTTAATAATTTAAGTTGCTGTTCGACACAGCGACACGCGCTTTTTTTAAATCAATAATTGTAAAAAATGCGGTAATTAGTTTTTTTATATATGCTTCATGTTTAACCCGTTGATAGCCGCCATATTTTTTTCTTGATTTTTGAAGGACCTTATAATATTTATTTAATTTTATTTAAAAGAAGTTTCCATGCACTAGAATTTCTCCTGTGTCATGGGTTTACAGACATAAATCTCACACGCACAAATCCAGACCCGGAACAACTGTATGTAACTGTATCTGTAGATTATACAAACATTTGTTCCGTGCGGGATCGAACCCGCGACACGTAGCGCACAAAGCCAAATGCTTAACCACTGTGCCATTGCATAACTTTACTGTTATCTTATTGTTAAAATAATACTGCAAATAAAAAAGCAAGTTGTATCGCATACTTTACTTATACGTGCCATTATATTTAAATGTCAATTACGTTTATATCTAAAAATATCAAATTCATTTATCTATGCAAAGAATATTTTCGTTACCATAACTATCTGTTGCATTTTAGCGTCGTTGCGGCCTTTGTTGTATCGATATCGACATATTAATGGCTTAAATACAAAATATTGCAAATTCTAATTTGTTGGCAACGTCTGTCAATTGTAACTGATTTCATTCGACCTCAATAACACGTCCAAAGGTAGATAGGCAAACTAACTTAAATAAATAAATTGTAATGTAGATAGATAAACGTTATTTTAAAATATAATTGTTGTTATGGAAATGTATTTTTATTTTATATTACGACCTTTATTAATAAATTTAATTGAAAACCTATTCAGTGTACTACAAATCACGGTTGGAATTATATTGGGTATTACAGAAAGGATATCATTTAACCGCTCATGGATCAGCTTGGGGTATGTAACAATAAACCCTTTTTTTTTATTGGTGTCCAGTGAAAATTCTACATGAAACTTCATTCGCCCCGGGGAAGGGCGAAGGGGTATGCCGGACTCCTACCGGCTAAAACCACTGGAGCGGTCATCTTCGGCACCGAAGGGGGGCTTCCAGGTCCTCGTAATATCACACTAAAGCCGCCCATTGGTGCCACGCCTTTAGGCACATCACGGAGGGGATGACTGTAAAGCGGTCACCCCCACTAGCGGAGGGAAGGCGACTGTAAAAAGGTTGCCCCCCCCAGGCACTTCTCGAGGGGGATTGTAAAGGATCCCCCCAAGCCTCGCGTTGTGCCGTGCTGCGCACACGGTGGCACGTGACCACGTGCGCACTACCGTCTTCCCGGAGGTCGCTCGGTGTGAGCACGCAGACTCCACAATCTGCGCGGCCGTGACCCCCGAGGCCCCCCATGTAACAATAAAGCCTGACAATTTCTTAAGATCACACTAAAGCCGCCCATTGGTGCCACGCCTTTAGGCACATCACGGAGGGGATGACTGTAAAGTGGTCACCCCCACTAGCGGAGGGCAGGCGACTATAAAGGTTGCCCCCCCCAGGCACTTCTCGAGGGGGATTGTAAAGGATCCCCCCAAGCCTCGCTTTGCGCCGTGCTGCGCACACGGCGGCACGTGACCACGTGCGCACCGCCGTCTTCCCGGAGGTCGCTCGGTGTGAGCACGCAGACTCCCCAATCTGCGCGGCCGTGACCCCCGTGACTCGCGACACCGTTACAAGACGCTTGAAGTGAAAACTTCTTTTAGCGCGGTACGTATATTTTTAGATGAGATAAAATCTAACGCGCCAATATAAGTTTTCACTTCTGTCGGCACTTCCGGAGTGCAATTTTTTTTTAAAACATTGCCCCACACCAGAATTTCTCTTGTCGCGTTTACAAACACAAATTCCACACACAATACACCCACACACAATGCACCAACCGTCTTGGCCGTAATAACTATCGGCACATTGATTCCAGAGTCTTATAGTAGAATAAATATATTTTTATAATTATTAATGGGATTAATGCATTGTAGTGTTGAAGTAAAATATTTGAGGGCGAGTCAAGTACATCGTGAAGGCGAAATAATAATGTCGCTTTACTGAATAAAACAAAATACATATTTAGAACCACATTTATTGACCGTACACAACCGAGTACTGAACAGAAATATTAAATAACATTAAATACAATTGAACAATGCAACTTCCTTACACCTAAATACATTGAAAACACAACAAGGTGTGCTCGCCCACCACGCCACAACCGATAGCAATATTCTAGTTTATGTCATCTGTACGACAGCTGGTTTACTGGGTTACAATAATAGGGTTTAACAGTCAGATTTAATAATTAATTATACGCCAAACACCAATGCAAGAGTGTTGCAACGGAGTAAACCCGCGAGCTGGGGTGCAATTCTTTAATCTCAAACATCCATACATCCTTGGACTAAGGGAATCTAAACCAGAGGGATGGGCAGCAGTGTCTCTTCTGTGAAACGGTAGCCATACTGCGCTCACCAACCCGCCTGGCCAGCGTGGTGAGTACTGGCAAATACCCCCCAGAATGACCACACAGTTGTGAAAATCTATGGGGAGGCCTTTGTTCAGCAGTGGACCTATAAATGATATGATGATACATCCTTGAATACAAAATGGAAACAACGGTGACAACCCAATTTGGTATTCCTCAAGACTCGTCCGCATGGCTCACCGTCTGCAACGTGTCCTTGAATAGCTTCAATCATGTCTTAGCGTATAGCAAATTGGTTTTTCACCGTTATTTCGATTCTGTATTCAAGGATGTATGGATGTTTGAGCTTAGAGAATTGCACCCCTGATTACGTATGTCGCAGACGGTTAGCGACAGGCGTAAATCGCGCAGATGTCGCTGTCATTTTAGTATTACGTATTTGCCGATAGCGATTAAACAGGCGAAGATCTCTAACGCACATTCTGGACGGTCAATGAACTAAATGTTGCATCCTCGCCTCTCAATTTCAGGCGACTTTCCACCGGTGGAGCCTTGGTTGCGCGACAGCTGCTGTCTTTGTTTTTAGCTAATCAGCAAATGTAAATATTTGGCGCGTATTTTTTATATATCATCATTTCGGCCAAATAAACGCTCCACCACCACTGCTGGACACGGGCCTCCCTCAAAGATCACCACAATCACCGATATCGGTGTGTTGTGTGCTCATTGGGGGGTTGTGCCATAATCGCCACGCTTGGCAGACGGGTTGGCGATCGCAGTTGAGTTGTTAATGTATTCGAAGGACGCTGCTGCCCATCCTCCGGCTAATCCCTTAGTCGTCTTTTTTATTTTTTATATATATATTGCTATAATCTTTGTTTATAGATAGGGTACCTTTTGGAGACTTGAGGTCGTATTTACACTTATTTTTGTCAATGCGATGGGTCATAACTATGCTTGGATACCGATGGGTAGCGCTTTAATTAAGTTATTAGCATAGTCTATATTTATGGACCAAGAAGACGCATTCACAATATAATATGTCGGTTTAGTGCCAAAAAAGCAAAATTACAAAATCCGAACCCGGCAGCGTCGTATTTTATTGTCTATTTCTAACTAGAAAATGTCACTTAAGATTCTCGAAAGCGTATTCTATAAATTCACACGAATGTACACTTAGACAATCGGAAGAAATTCTGTCCCGTTTAACATTTAACATATTTTTATTCACAGAGACAATTCAAAATAATAAATTATAACGTAATCACATTTTATTAATTATCAGTTAAATACAATTAAAAACATAAACATAATACTTATTCAAGTAATCAATATAATGGTGCATCTGCACTGCAGCTTCAAATATGTATCTAACTATATAAATGTGAAAGTTTGTATGTTTAACTGCGTGTTTAATGAATCAAGATAAGTTGGTCCCTAGCCAGGATAACATAAGAATAGAATATTGCTTCACCAACCAACACCACACGGCTATGTATCCAGTTTACGCTGTTCTCTCACTGTAGGTAAAGCTTATACAATGCGAGATCAGCTTATACTGTATGAATAACTTGATAGGTAGCCATGAGTACCACAATATCATAGTAAGAAATGTTCCTGTTGTTACCGATCGTGATTTTTATATGGTGACACGTTATGCCGAATACAAAACTATTTGTTTAAGAAAAAACATGGCAGATTTTAGTTATACTCTGTTACGGAATCACAGCCTTTTAGCCAAAGTAGCATGCACAGCAATCTATATAATGTATATATGTTATGATTATTAAATGTTGAAATCAGATATAACCCACAAGTAGTGACTACCGATTAATATTAGTCAAATTAATATGACATGTCATTGGACAATAACGAAATGTATGGAACATTATAGTACCCACTACTTGTACGACCTAATTTTGAGTACAAATATGACCGCCTGGCCAAATGGTCGGCAGTACTAAATTAGTCCTACGTGAGCGAGATATAGTGAAATACCCCGTACGGAACAAGATAAGCCTTCGCCCTGTCAAGAAGCATTTTTTAGTATTCAGTTTGTGTTAAAGTTCAAGTTAAATTCAGTCATCCAGTTTTTATTGTTGTTTTATATTAGAATCCCGAATCAGTTAGTTTAGTGTATTGTAAATATTGTGTCTATGTGTTGCATCGCAGCTGTCCTGTATATATTAAGAAGAGAGAAAATATAGTGATTGTGTTTTGCCATCCGCTCGTGTTTCCAATCAAAGTCCCATACAACCCTGCGCCTGAATTGGCTACATACACAGTTTAGCAAGTTATTTAGAATCGTGGTTTGTCCAACAGTGGGACGAAATAGGTTACCGGTAACGGTTTTCGGAACAAGCAAACGAAATTCTTTAACCAGTGTGTTACTAGCGATGATGACATATGGCACAGAGACGTGGTCACTCACTGTGGGCGTCATAAGAAAGCTCAAGGTCAGTCAGCGAGCTATGGAGAGGGCTATGCTTAGTATTTCTCTACGAGATCGAATCAGAAATGAGGAGATCCGTAGAAGAGCTAAAGCTGTCGATATAGCTGAAAGGATTAGTAAACTGAAGTGGCAATGGGCGGGTCACATAGCTTGTAGAACTAATGGCCGTTGGGGCAAAAATGTTCTCGAATGGAGACCGCGCACCGGAAAACGCTGCGTGGGACGACCTCCAACGAGGTGGACAGATAATCTGGTGAAGGTCGCTGGGTATCGTTGAATGCGGGCGGCATATAAACAGTCGTTGTAAAAATCTATGGGCAGGCCTTTGTTCAGCAGTGGACGTCCTTTGGTCGACACCATGAAGCAAACGATCAGAGGCATTGCCAGTTCCATAGTTAAACTTTGAGCCAAGGTACCATGGACATGGCGTTGCAGACGAATTAAGGGAAGCCTCTCGAGAGCCCAGCACGATGTGCACTGGAGGTACACCGTAAGGTTTTAGCATGTGCTCCAGGAAGTAAGCCAATGAGATCCTCCACCGAAAAAAGGTATCATGAACAGAGGACACCAGAGAAACTTGGCGTATCACCAGCAGATTGGTCAAGTGAAGATAGCAACGGTGAATAGCTGACAACACGGTTGGTGCAGTGGCTGATACAGTCTGCTGCTGCGCTCCGGGTCGTGGGTCAGATGCCCGCACGGAACAAATATTTGTATGATCTGCAGGTAGTTGTTCCGGGTCTGAGTGTATTGTATGTGGAATTCATGTCTGTAAACGCACCCACGACACAGGGGAAATCCTAGAGTGGGGCAAAGTAAAAAAATAATTGTAAATTAAGTATACTTTAAGGAAATAGTAAGTAAATTATGATATCGAAAATCTTTATAAATATTGCAGGCAGGCTTGTTTAGTGTAGACATATAAACCGATTTAGACTTTTCTCCTACATTACGCAAAATCCTTATTTTGAGAATGGTTTACTTATAGCATATATTGGAATATTTTGATTTAAAAAGAGTAAACAACACTCCTCGTTCTTCTCCATAGGAAGAAATCAACATCTTGGAACTCGGCAACTAAAGTCTGGGTATTCATCAGCTCCAGTAAGCGCTTTGAATGAAGAAAATAAAACCTTTATGTTCACTTTTTACAAACGTCACGATTAATAACAATAGATATATTCACGATACAAGAGATTCTCCTATTATAATAATTATTATTTGTCAGTAAAAGCAACAGGAATGTTATACATTAATCATATTTCTAATTGGAGCCGAAGTCGCTTTAAGTTAATCGTAATTAGTCAAAATGTTATACGGATGCCATAGAAAATAAGTATTTCGATCAATTTATAAATACTATTTGATAGCCCTATGGATGAACGCTTGCCTTCCAAACAGGAGGCTCTAACACTTTTCAGAATCATGTGGGGATCAGGATTTGACTATCATTTGCGTTAACGGCGAAGGAAAACATCGCGAGGAAACCTGCACACCTGAGAGAGCTCCAAAATGTTCTCAATGGTGTGTGTCTCCGCCAACCCGCACGAGGCCAGCGTGATGGACTAAGTCCAAACCTTTCCCATCGTGAGAAAAGGCCCGTGCCCAGCACTGGGACAGTAATGGACTGTGGGCACAAATACTATTTACGCCTATAACTTGAATAGGAGGACAACCGGGCCGGACCAGGCCGGATATCTTTATCGACACGAAAAAAAATTACCTACAAATATCCGTGGCAAAAATCTTATATATAGTCAGTTTATTGTCAAATAATTGCCACTGCCTCAAAATATTACGACCAAATGACAAACCCATTTCGCCCGTCAAGACATTTGTCCCACCTTTGTTAATAAGCTAATAACACAAAATATTTGTCACACAAGACTCGACAAAATCGGTGACACAAGATGTTAATTTGTACTGAAAACATAGGTGACTCAACACTCAACGGGTGAGTTGAGTAATATAGGTTTCAAATCACTGTAAGTTGATGCGTCACGTCTGTTCTAAACCCCGAGGAAGACGATAGAAGGTAATAAAAGTGATAATCCGATCTTGGTGTTTCTCCGTGCGGAACCTGGGGTGCAATTCTCTAAACAAACATCCATACATCCTTGAATACAGAATTGAAATAACGGCTAAATAATGTGACAACCAAATTTGGTATTCACTAAGACTCCATGGCTGTCTGTAACGTATCCTTGAATAGCTTCAATCATGTTTTAGCTAATAACAAATTGGTTTTCCACCGTTATTTCGATTCCGTATTCAAGGATGTATGGATGTTTGAGCTTAAGGAATTGCACCCCTGGACGATTCGCTGCTGTCAACTAGGGCAAAGATAACACTAAATTCACAGGTAATATGTGAGAATAATCAAGACAATACATATTTACTGCGTCCCCGCAGTTCAATTCCATACACCTCTTCATAATACTAGGTCACCGTGCGGCAACTGAGCGAACCTACATCTTCGTTCGGAAAACTTAATCTCTTCATAAGTCTGAAACATAAATAAATAAAATGTATTAGTGTAGTTGTTATTTTGATATTTAGCTTTATTTCGCTCGGTTCCCTACAATATGGTTGAGCTAAGCGATGCTGATGCGTGCGTCATGCTCGTGAACGGGTGCCGTCTGTTGGGACTGGTCAGCCGTTAACTGCCACGGCAAATAAACTATTACTATTATATTATTGTCTTAACACATTGACCTACATTTTTCTCGGTATATGTGTTACAATATTTTGTATTAATCAACATTGTAATCTCAATTATTTTAAAAGAGTATCCATGGAGTTTCTTGCCGGCTCTTCTCCATAGATCAACTATTTGGATCCGTGCAACTTAGATTCTGACGTTTCATAAGTGCCAATATTTGGTTTATTTGAAATA
This sequence comes from Diloba caeruleocephala, assembly GCA_947459985.1. Taxonomy (NCBI): domain Eukaryota; kingdom Metazoa; phylum Arthropoda; class Insecta; order Lepidoptera; family Noctuidae; genus Diloba; species Diloba caeruleocephala. The sequence goes on along the minus strand of OX381627.1, from coordinate 2,016,234 downwards.
AAATACTTTGATACTTTGACTATTATATCTATATTTTATTGGTTGGCATTCGTATGTGGTAACCGCCGTGTGGTGCCGGCTCAGAATACCACCACCCCTATCTCCTCCCGTGGGTGTCATAAAAGTCGACCACGGGATTAGCCGGAGGATGGGCAGCAGCGTCCTTCGAGTACATTAACAACTCAACTGCGATCGCCAAACCGTCTGCCAAGCGTGGCGATTATGGCAAGACCCCAATGAGCACACAACACACCCATATCGGTCGTTGTGATGATCTTTGGGGGAGGCCTGTGTCCAGCAGTGGACTTCATTCGGCCGAAATGATGATGATGATTTGTATGTCACTATGGGCTCCAGCTGCAAATCAGCGCCGGACATCACTGCTGCTTGGCATTATCCTGAGCTGGATACCAGTTTGACATGGACATGGGACACACAATGATAGGGTGTATTTTTAAGATATAGTTGCATAATTAAATCGTGAGGTAAGTCACAATTATTGTTATTTAGAACTATGATAGTATTAACAACATCATAATCGTGTCACATGTATTTGTGGTAAATGGTTTTTCTTCATTATTCTTCTTCTTGTCGGCCGGATTAACAATATAGCTCAGTTAAGGGACTCTAACGCAGAGATGGGCAGAAGTATCCCTTCTGTGCAACAGTAGCCATACTGCGCTCACCAACCCGCCTGCCAAGGCTGGTTACTACGTGCAAATTCCCCTCAAAATGACGTCACATGGCATGTAACCGGTCGTCGTGGAAGTCCATGGGGGAGTTTGTTCAGCAGTGGACGTCATTTGACTGATACGAGTTGTCACTTAAACATACTTTGGTCATACTAATCAGCGTCGATAGGGGCTTTTTTCATATGCCTAGAGGCGTGTGGTGCCGGCTCAGAATACCACCACCCCATCTCCTCTCGTGGGTGTCGTAAAAGTCGAGTAAGAGATTAGCCGGAGGATGGGCAGCAGCGTCCTTCGAGTAAATTAACAACTCAAATGCGATCGCCAACCCGTCTGCCAAGCGTGGCGATTATGGCAAAACCCCCCAATAAGCCCACAACACACCCATATCGGTCGTTGTGGTAATTTTTGGGGGAGGCCTGTGTCCAGCAGTGGACTTCATTCGGCCGAAACGACGAGTGGCCACCCTTGTGTCACAGTTGTTAAAGCCCCCAAAGGCCGACGATATTACGAGCCCTCGAAAGCACGAAGACAGTGAAGATAGCAGAATGCGGTCACTCATCCATAGCCTGACCGCGCTGAACATGGCTTAACCTCACCGATCAGTACCATTGGCTATGAGCACCCAAAACTTGTACTACGTGTACTAATTGTACTAAATGTACTTCGTGTACTAATTCATCATCATCATTTCAGCCGAATGAAGTCCACTGCTGGACACAGGCCTCCCCCAAAGATCACCACAACCACCGATATGGATGTGTTGTGAGCTCATTGGGGGGTTTTGCCATAATCGCCACGCTTGGCAGGCGGGTTGGCGATCGCAGTTGAGTTGTTAATGTACTCGAAGAACGCTGCTGCCCATCCTCCGGCTAATCCCTTAGTCGACTTTTACGACACCCATAGGAGGAGATGGGGTGGTGGCATTCTGAGCCGGCACCACACGGCATTACTAATTCAGGTAAAAAATACCAGGTAAATACCTTGTTCAATACAGGAACAGTTCAGGGAAGTACTTGGTGTAAGGCGGCACGTTCTGCTGGTAGGACTTGTTTCCTGCTGGAGAGCAGGAGCCGGACACCGGCAGGAGTGGCTCCTCGCTGATAGAGTTGAAGATCTCTTCCAGTTTGTCTTTTATCTCGTACTGAAATTACGTAAATTATTATGATACCGTGTAATGTTAAGGACGAAGGACTACATCTGGAAATAATGTGTTAGAGTTAACCAGAATAATAGACACTTCTGTTATTCTGGTTAACTCTAACACATTATTTCCAGATGTGGTCCTTCGTCCGTAGACGAATAAACAATAAATATTCTAGTAATAATAAAATACTTTCAAACGGATTCTATCGCGTATATTAAATATTTTATTGTAAAAAAGCGTGGGGTGCCATATCAGATATTTTCATGATGACCCTACTTTTACAAATATTCACAACAATTGCCATCAAGCACCCCACTCTTTTCTACAATTTTATTTTTGTTAATCACTCTATTTTTATTTTAAACTTATTGAAAATTATTTTCTACTTTTTAGTTCGGTTATTTACAAAAGGTTTGTTTTTAGTTTCTTTAATCTATTATTTATTTTCTGTTTTTGTGTAGTGCGGCTAACTACTACTACGTATTTTTTTTAAAGAATTTGCATTGTCGTTGGTCCTTGATAAGTGTGTGAAGTTTCAGATCAATCCGACGTTTTGAAGGGGATGGCAATCGAGTTCAAAGATTCCAATACATAGATACACACCAAGCTAATAAAAGCGTTTTAAAAATCTTTTTCACTACCAGCTTTTATTCATCATTTTCGTATTCTTCTCATTCCTCCTTTCATTTGATACCCATATCTTGCGGGTGCATAAAAATAACTGGTCCGCTATATTGGAATTAGAATGACTTCACTTAGCTAACCATTCCAATCCAAACGTGTATACATAATTTCAGCTCAATCGTTTGGGGATAACTGTTTTAAAATTCAATTGCAAGATTTGGCTCACACTAACAAGGTAAGTTAAACAAAAGCTTGTAGATTACACTTTAAATTTTTAATTTTCCCATCACAGCATTTTCGATAGGCATATTCCATTTTACGATCTACTTAAAAACGTTTGTTTATTCCGACCCTTATAACACATATTTACAAACATCAAATTCAGTTGTTTTGTCCCAACACTGAAATACAAGAGAGCATGACGATACGCATTTATTGCAGTACAGTAGTCCTGGCACGAACAACTTGCCAGAAAGTATTCGTATCGTGATGTCAATGTGAATTTTTATTTGTAAATACTTGATTAGCACATATTTTTTATTCAAACTGAAGAATTAATCCATACCTATATATGATACGAATTGTGTTTGTCGTATAAATTAAAACAAAAATGATATAAGATGGTTGTATTTTCGATTCAAAATTGAATCACATTTATGGGCTAGGGCTATAGTATTTGATAAGTATTCGCTTTTGAATTTGCAGTGTGTATGTAATAAAATAGAAGACGTGCAGCATTTGTTAATGGATTGTGTGAAGAACAAAAGAGAGAGAGATAGAGTGATGAAAGACCTTAATCTGAATCCACTAGACGTTGGGCCTTGTATTGACTATTTTAGGAAATCCCAAGTCAGTTGCTGCAAAAAAATTGTGTGGTTTATTGTCACAGCAGTGATTCATTCTCTCATGCTGCTCTCGTTTGAATTACATTGTATATAAGGTACTATGGGGTTGGCATATCCATGTGGATAAAAACCCTTTAGAAAAATTAAAATTGCAGTGAAATCCCTAGAGTGGTGTTGTTTGTGGTAGTTTAGAGTGCGGGCCGCTCACCTTGGGCTGCGTGATGTGTAGCAGCTGGTCGAAGGGCGCGGTGCGGAAGGCGCTGTTGAGCGTGGCGCGGCGGCGCTCGGCATCGCGCCGCTCGGCCGCGCCCGGGCCCGCGGCCGCGCGCCGCAGTGCCTCCAGGCTCACGCCGGCCGCGCCGGCCTGCGCACACCCCGCACTCCATTAGCTTGTTGCTCCAGGGCCTACGCACCCCTAAACCCGGCCCTGCTTCGTCCACTATCTTTATCCGAGACGTGACGTTTGACGAGCGCCATATTTCAGTTCTAAACGCAGTCTTTTTACAATCCCGGTCAAACATTAAATCCTGTTTTCATCCCCATTTAGTTATAATTTCGGCCGAATAAAGTCCACTGCTGGACAGGCCTCCCCCAAAGATCACCACAACAACCGATATGGGTGTGTAGTGTGCTCAGGTCTTGCCATAATCGCCACGCTTGGCAAACGGGTTGGCGATCGCAGTTGAGTTGATATGTGCTCGAAAGACGCTGCTGCCCACCCACCGGTTAATCCCTTAGTCGACTTTTACGACACCCACGGGATGAAATGGGGTGGTGGCATTCTGAGCCGGCACCACACGGCAAATTTTTTTGCTTGGTTGAAAATATAGTAATATCAAAATCTTTGATCAAATAAATAGCGTCACTAATTCATGTAATAATATCTCCCAAATTCTTTGATCACATGGCCATTGGACATCAAACATCTAAAGGTTGTCTGTAAGAAATCGCTAATAGCGATAAGACCGCCCATTGTACAATTACTATTCATTAAATTATTCCTAGTAGTTGTTTTTAAAATGGTGTACAATAAAGAATATTCTATTCTATTCTATTCTCTATTGGACAACGATATTGGATGAGTGGCATACTGCACTTAGTTGCGAAGGTCGAATCACATTCGACCCGTGTAAAACTCTAGTATTCAATGGATTATTTGAAATGTTACCATGCAAACAATTTGCACGTATTTGTCTGACCAACCTAATTTAAAATTTGTCTTCTTATTAACTATCTAGGCGATACAAGTTGGTTACCGCAATACTAGAATTGAGCTATATTCAAACGGATGCAATTACATTTCTTTGTTATTTCGCGTAACAATATTCTAATACTGTGGTATCAGGAAGCTGGATCAGTTCTTTTAAGAAAGGAATTCCTTTACACTAACCCCAGAGATTTGGTTGAGGGCTCTTTATAATCGCCTAGAGAAGAAGACTGCTTTACAATCACCCCCTCCGACATGTGCCTATAGGCGTGACACTAATGGGCAACCCCGAAGTATTCGCTCTCGAGATACCGGAGCCCCATGCCCTTCGATGCCAAAGACGACCGCCCAGGTAATTTTAGCCGGTAAGAATACGGCGCGCTCCACCCCTTACCCAGGGCAAGAAAGCGTAAATAAAGAAAAATACACAGCCTTTTCCTTACTGATACCTTTTAATATCCTAAAGAACACTGCCACAGTAGGTTAAGGTGTCTCTTTGCCAGCAGTAGTGTCGGCTATGCTGGCAGAGCATGAAAATTGGAGTGCTGTGGTCTCCTTCTGTGAGAGCGTAATGCTCCAGAAGGAGGTCGCAGAGCGGGATCGGGAGAGGGCCAATCCCGCTTGGAGGAGGAGGACACGGGGCCGGGGTAACAACCGCCGCGGCGCCCGTGTCCAACACGCCTGAGCCCCCTGTCGACTTTATATGGCGGGGGGCCTTGGGGGTCGCGAGCGCGCTTATTGGGAAATATGCGTGCTCATACCGAGCGACCCCCGGGAAGACAGCGGTGCGCATGTGGTCACGTACCGCTGTGTGCGCAGCTCAGCGCATAGTGAGGCCTCGGGGGAATCTGTTACAATTCCCTCGAGAGATGCCTGGGGGGTTGGCCTCTTTACAGTCGCCTTCCCTCCACTAGAGGGGATGACCACTTTACAGTCATCCCCTCCGAGACGTGCCTAAAGGCGTGGCACCAATGGGTGGCTCTAGATGGAGATCTTTCGAGTTCCTGGAGCCTCCCTTCGGTGCCGACGATGATCACTCCGGTGGTTTTAGCCGGTAGGAGTCCGGCATGCCCCTTCGCCTTTTCCCGGGGCGAAGGAAGAACATGAGGTATTTCCACCGGATCAATAAAAAAAAAAAAAAAAGGTTAAGGTGTCTCGAACATGTATACACACAACAGTATTTCACTAAAACACGAACCGAATTGGAAAGAACATAATTCAAAATAGTAATTTAATTATTACTCGTATAATATTTATTTACTTGGATTGTTTCAGATTTTCATAAAAGTTTTTGACTTTATCAAAACAGAGTAAAATTTTGGTTCCTTTATAGATTAAAAATAAGGTTTTCGTTAGTATAATCGCCTACCATTTCCAATTTAGTGCATGTTCGAATCGTTATATTAAAAAGCTTAATAAAATACATGCCTTGTTCAACTGCAATTTGTTAAACTCGAAGCTAAGGAATCAAATTCGCCCATCGTGTCTGTATTTCCCCACATTAATAACTTTGAAATCTTCAAAGGAGGAGTAAGGCTGAAGCTTTTCTGGGTAACTAAGCTACATTCTCGACCTCCAACAATAGAATAGTAATAGAAATTGAGGGCAATATTCCACTAGAGCAACCAATGATGATCAGTAAAAGATATTAGGCTGATCTGATGATGCATGTACCGGAGACTTTCTGTCGCGTCTCATGTCGTGTTCACTGCTGCGTACGTCCTCGTGGCCCCAGTGCCAGAAGTCATTGTCACTGCGCTGCAGGGAAACGAGATCGTTAGGATGGGTGGGGACAGGGTAAGGAAATGAATAGGATTCTATGGACCTATAGTGTGATCATAAGAGGACCTGGAGCCTCCCTTAGGTGCCGAAGATGACCGCTCCAGTGGTTTTAGCCGGTAGGAGTCCGGCATACCCCTACGCCCTTCCCCGGGGCGAAGGAAGTTCATGAAGAATTTCCACTGGGCACCAATAAAAAAAAAGGATTCTATGGACACTACATACTTTTTATTTTACGAAATTTTATTCGACGATTCAGCACTATTGTTTTTATTTATAATTGAATGTAAATAGATGAATGTAGGCAACTTTCAACCGTTTCGAGAAAAGCACTCAGGACCAGTTACGATGAATAATAAGAACTGTTTTCAGAATATCATACCAAAACCAAAAAATAGTTTAGATATTTAACAATAGGATATTTATTAATAATTTGGATATCTCAGACTTGAAAGTTTAGGTCGTGTTTTCCTGTATCATCTCCTGTTAGCTTAAAGTCGGCGCAGAGAAAGAGGGACTTGTACGTCGCGGGAGACTAGAGGATGAAGGACTTCAAATTTGTACTTAGGAGTACAAATTTGAAGTAGTAGGCTCTACTCCATCCGTGACAGCTCAGTTTGTCTTTACTTCGGCAGCGACTCGACCTCGACTCTTTTGATGCTGCACTGAAGGAGTTGATCTCCCGATGGGTTTGTCCAAACGAGAGATATACAGGAGCTTGATGAGCACTTTAACATCCTCGTCTGTAGGTGCGGTGCTCCATTTGTTTCGGTTAGGTCGAGAGCGAATTTTCTTTCCTCCTGCCAGTGTAAGTGTCTCCACTTTACCAGCTTTAGGGGCGGCTGCTTTAGCCCAAAGGCTGTCTTGCGAATTCGTTTTCACTCAAATCTCTTTCAGCAACTGTGAGGTTGGCGTTGTCGTCGCAGTCTCTGTTACAAAATTGGGCCACTCACAGCTGGCACGTAGCGTTCATTACAGTGCGCTTGTGGGTATCTGGCATTTTTTATTCCCTTTGGCCGATGAGCGAAAATTTGACCGCGCCACCTCGTCGCGCAATGGTGACGCTGTTGCTGACGCAGCATTCGCTCAATAGCTAGACTTCTTGCCGTAATTCGGAGGATGTACGTTCATAAGCCTCAAACTTCAACGATATTTATATATTAAAGAGTTCGGTGTTTAATCTTTCAATGGCAGAATGACGTCCCCATGGTCAAATGTCACAAGCGGCCACAAACGCTGGGACATCGTTCCGATACAGTTCCTTGATCATGTGGAAGATGTCCTACATGTCCTCTTGCTGCATCCGTCGAACGCTCTAATGCCAAATCGGATATTTAAGTTCGCCGTCTCGCCGAACTCTTCCTTCGTGTTCAACAGCTCTCCTCTTCGTTACAACTGGATGTACAGCTTAGCTCCAGAGAGTAACCATCCCTCACATTAGGCTTGTTATGGAAACAGGATCTCATGAACCACCGGTGGTGTCGTTGATTTTAGCCTCCGCCATTGTAGTAGTTCGCGTGTTAACACCATCTAGGCGAACAAGACGAGATCGCAGTATCACATCCGATAATGACGCACTGCGTAAGCTTGTCCAACAATGAGCACCATATATTGGACGATTTTAAAAACTTAATCGAAAAGGTTTCCTAGTCCCTTTGATTCGCACATTACATATACTGAAGAAATCCCTGATTCCCCAGACCACGCTACAAATGCCTTTAACGAATATATTAGAATCGTTTATTCAGTAATAAACAGACGTTTCACTGTCATATTAATAGAATGGAGGCCATTCATCTACAAGGAAACTTTTGGCCGTTGGTACAAAGGGTTCTTGACTTGAGACGCCGCGTACCGGAAAATGCAGTGTGGGACGGCCTCCAACGAGGTGGACAGACTGGTGGAGGTAGCTGGGAGTTGTTGGATGCGGGCGGTATGTAAGCGAGCGTTGTGGAAATCTATTGCAAAGCCTTTTGTCCAGCAGTGGACTTCCTTTAGGTGGTATAATGATGATGATATAGGAACACTGTAGTTAAAAGCTTGACTGGTCCTGAGCGGAATTCTGAATAATTTTATTGTGTTTCAACTGATCCCGACAAATATTTAATTTATTTTTATTTTCTTTTTAAAAACGTTGCCCCACACTAGGATTTATCCTGTGTCGTGGGTGCGTTTACAAACACAAATTCCACACACAGTACACCCAGACCCGGAACAACTACCTGCAGATCGTACAAATATTTGTTCCGTGCGGGAATCGAACCCGCGACCCGGGACGCAGCAGCCGACTGTATCAGCCACTGCACCAACCGTGCCGCCAACAAACAACAACTAATGTTCTTGTCATTCATAGATATTTTGACATTGTTTCTAAATAATAATTCAATGAGTACCATACGAGGATATCTAAGTCAAGTGAATCAATTTACAAAATATTATATGGTGTTTTACATAAGTGCCAAAGTTCTGCATGGAAGGCCGATGGTTGTAGTTGTACTTCTCTATGAACATCCGGTACTCCTCGTCCAGGCCGTCGTATTGAGTTTGCTGGCGATAACAACCATTTTAATTAGATGGGACGATGTCTTGTGAAAGAGGTGAGGTTTAACCATTCTTTATGTGTAGGGGTATATGGTACCTTCGGGTATTATGGCCTGTCGGAAAATAAGGCCTAAGTATGAGAAATCGTACTTAAAACGGATGGCCGCAGTCAAACGCCACACACTCGCATGTATAACACGCGTATAAGTAAGCTTGAGATTGGACAGTCCCCAGCTCCAAGCAATGTTGGCATAGGAACAGATTCGGAACATCTCTTTGTAGCTCTTACGAATACAGACACCAAAAGTATGTAGGGATCAAGCACGTTTTTACTGCAAGTGAGGCTCTTATAATGATTTTTTGGACCCTTTCCTTTAGTAAATTTAATGTTGAAAAGTTGTTGTTTTTAAGGTTAAAAATTACATATTCCTTCACCCTTCCCCAGGGCGAAAAAATTCATGTAAAATTTCCACTGGACACCAATAAAGGCGTAAACTGTATTGGAGGATGAACCTCTGGACGCCATGAACGTTTAAGGTTTCCATGCGTATAGTGGAACAATTATGATTCCACCGATCCAAATACCCGCCGGTATTTGGTAATCTCAATGCACATATTTAGGCTGAGATGATTTTGTTGGATGTTGTTATTCTTTTGCGGACCCAATTGGGTACTTTATTTCAGCTTAGACTATGCACGCCTATACACCGCCAGAGTCGTTACAGACACACTTGCCGAAGCTAATCATTGAGCATGCATGCTTCAAAGAACTCTGTCAAGTATTGATACCATAAATTTCACGACCATTATGACACTACTGAACGGCGTAAAATTTACTATAGCTACGTACATAATTATAACTATACAGCTCTCAAACAGTGCGCGAAGAAAGTGAGAGAAAATGAAAGCCATCATGCGGCATACCGGTTGTTAGAAAGAGATGAATATACACCGTTAGTTATGTGGCAGTAGCAGCTGCATGGCGCATGCTCGTTAGCCTGAACGCATCTGACGTAACATGTCTCTTGGCGCCGGCCGCCATTAGACCGGGTAATAATGCAAAATACTGTAATTTTTCTTTACAGTATAGATTTACGCGTGAAATTATGTTTTTCCTCAGAAGTATAATTCGTGCATAAACGTTCTATAAACACAAAAAGGCATTTTTTTTAGATACATTGTTGTAAGAATTACGTTTTAAATCGACGTCTAGCCGCGACACTGGTCGGAGCGTGACTAAGTAAACTCCGGGAAATTACCTTGATTTCTTGTGACCATCGTAGAGCGCGGGCAACACATCTACACTTCTAAAAAAACATCTTAGATACACACAGTCTTCTTGTATTATAAAGGACTAGGATCGCTTAAGGCAAGGGAGTAGGATGCAGTGCGCTTCACATTGGATGCAGTGTTTTATTTACATTACCTCGTGACGAGACCAGCAAGTCATTCTTTTTGGTGGTAAGCCAAGCAGTACAATTGTCATGCTACCCAGGACAAGTCCTGCACGGCACCACACTGCGCTCGTCACGTCGTGATTTTTATTATTTAGACTCTGATTCCCAGTAATTTCAATAGTTACAGTTGTTCAAACCGAAACACAATCGTTTGGTACATTATTCTGCTTGACATAATATCTGGCACTGCGGTGGTACAGGCACGAACTAAAGTTAGAACCCATTTAAAGTTGAATATCGTACAATAATCATTTCATTCGATAAGAAAGAAAGAAAACAATTTATTTTCGCGTCTAATCGCACAAGCACATAAATTAGGTGAAAATTCGCCATATACATGTACAATCTACACACTAAAACTATTCATATAATATCTGAACGTTTACATCTAATTACATTTTATTGCACACGCTGGCAACACTGATAATTTGTAATACATAACCTACGATTACCAACTTGATAAACGGTCATAACATGTCATTGATATGACAAATATTTAGGCTGTATGACTCTGACCTTTGCCTGCCCAGTTGCGAATTTATTAATTATTACATAAGATATATAAGACTGGAAAAGTGGAAACTGTGCGTCATATCTGCGCAAAAATATGATCGTTGCCCAGCGTAATGCTGTGGCATCAGAGTGAGCCAATAGCGCTGATTTTCAGCGACAACGTTGGTGAGTGACGATTAGTAGAACGTAGTAAGAAATATAATATTGTATGGCGGCGTTCCTCCCATGAAGCAAATACGAAGAGGAGATGTTGTAATGCGATTTTCAATTAATACGATGCGTGACATTTTGCGTGGCAGGGGGGGACTTTACGCTCCGCCCACTTCTATGTGGCTTCCCATCTAGCGGTGAACAGAAAAATCTAAAACCATCGCTTAAATAGTATCTAATAACGAGGTATAGCTATATTACGCTGGATGTCTCTAGTGTCAAATAAAATCGTATTCGATTAAAATAATAATAATAAAAACATTAATAAGATATTTTTGTCGACAAAAAATGTAATCTAAAATCTATTTTAATACATGTACATGTCAAGATAACAATATTTTACGTAGTTTTTGGCTATTCATATGATACACGATGGTGCCATCTTTTATCAAACAGTAAAACTATTGTTAGGAGACGATGCAAAGAATTTTTTCTAGACCTTATCTAATAAATTACTTGTAAATTTACTCCCAAGTAAAATGCGATGCCATCCATAGCGTCAGAAAGTTTATCAGAGTAGCTTTTGCAGGATAACACAGAACACTTCATCTTTTTTTAATGAAATAATACAATAATCATATATTGTGCGCAGGACGGGTGCCGACAGACTGACGAAGGCCACGCCCACGGTGATGACGTCAGGACCTAGTTGGTATCACAGTGCACAGTTGCTTAGGCCAGCTCCTCTTTGTATTTGCTGCATTAACTATTGCATTAACCTAATTTATTTGTCTGATATTTAGTCTTATGACGGATTGGTTACGGGGCCGGCTTCTGAGAAAACGCTATACAAATTATAAATTTCGTTTTGTTTTTGTAGTGGCAATCTATAATCTTTAATCTACATAATTACTATATTTTTTTTACTTATGTTTAATTTTGTTTATTGTACTTTTAATGTATTATCTATATTTAAATAACGGTAGTATTAATGGGGCAGACTGAAAACCAGCGTTGGGCAGTGTTACGGCTATGCTGCTCACTGTTCAACATTTTGCTGAGACCGCTCCTTTTGCCACACTATACAAACAAATTTCTTGCTATTTTCTTGTATTTTTTTTTTGTGTTAAAATAGTGTGGTAATATATACTTTCTTTCTTTCTTTCTTCATGGTTCCTACAGAGTCTATTACGTCCCGCGGAGTAAACCACTCAATAGATAAAATCATTGGATAAAATAGAATTATGTCCGTGACTGTGTTCAATGTAAGATATTACGTCTTTGATACGTCATACGGTTGGAGCTTGCGACCTTATTGCATATGAGTGTTCTTAAAACAAATCTAGGAAATGGGTCCCATATTAAAGTTCGTGACCGTACCAACAACGAAGAGATCTAGCAACAGTTAATTCTATTAGTTTTCTCAGTTAGGGTTGCCCAGTGTAAAATGTTTATAACTACGATTCTCCTATTTTGCACTACGACGAATTAATACAAATCTAGCGTAAGATGCGTAAGGTAATTAACTTTTAAATCATGGTAAAATATGCATTGTATGTTATTAAATATAAAGACATATGTCTACTTTACAAGTTATTCAAGCTTCTATAAGGGCTAATATGATGTTATTATAAAGATGTCAATAATTATAATCAATATTTTTTTCCTCTCATGGAGCTATGATTTTTTTTCGAAATATATTTAGATATTCCTATAAAATGAAACAACAATAATTCTTGTAACACTAGGTCCGATGTTCTAATAATAAAGTCGATAAAAGGTGATTGTATGTTACTGAATATAAAGACATATTATATACATTGGGGTACCTTGAATTACTCATAATCTACTATAACAAATGATTCAAGCTACTATCGGTATAATATGAAGTTATCAATAACAGTCAATATTTCTTTTCTCCCATGGAGCAGTCGTACAAATCATTTTATTTTTGAAATATTTTTTAAAATAATTCTTGTAACATTAGGCCCAATGTTCTAATAATGAAGATGACAAAATACGTATTGTATGATATTGAATCATCATTATTTCAGCTTAACAACCTCCACTGCTGGACAGAAGCCTCACCCAAAGATCGCCACAATGACCGGTATGGCTTTGTGTCGTGCGCTCGTTGGGGGGTTTTGCCATAATCGTCACGGATGGCAGACGGGTTGGCGTTCCCAGTGGAGTTATAAATGTATTCAGAGGACGTTGGTGTCCATCCTCCGGCTAATCCTACAGTCTTTTACGACAGCCACGGGACGAGATGGGGTGGTGGTATGATGATATTGTGAATAATAGATTAGACTGGCCGTAAGAGCCAGCCGGGTACGCACCCGCTGCAGCGCGGGCGAGCTGTGTGCGCTGTCCAGCTCACTGGGCGCGCCCAGCTCGGCCAGGCTGTCGCGGCCCTGCGCCAGGCCTGCGGGCACATCGACAATCGATTTCATGCAATCGTATACTCTGTACTACATTTATTGGCATCGAATGAAAATTAATGAATATTCAACATGACATTTCATCATTTCGGCCGAATCAAGTCCACTGCTAAACACAAGCCTCCCTCAAAGACCACCAAAACGACCGATATGGGTGTGTTGTGTGCTCATTGGGAGGTGTTGCCATAATCGCCACGCTTGGCAGACGGGTTGGCGATCGCAGTTGAGTTGTTAATGTACTCGAAGGACGCTGCTGCCCATCCTCCGGCTAATCCCTTAGTCAACTTTTGCGACACCCACGGGATTAGATGGGTTGGTGCTATTCATAGCCGGCACCACACGGCACGTTTATCCATCCTTTTTTTTAAACCCCTCACAAGAATTTCCCCTGCGTCGAGAGTGCGATTACAGACACAAATTCCACACACAATACACCCAAAACCGGAACAACTACCTGCAGACCATACAAATATTTGTTCCCTGCGGGAATCGAACCCGCGACCCGGAGCGTAGCAGCCGACTGTATCAGCCACTGCACGAACCGTGCCGTCATCCATCAATTGAGGCCTCCCACATAAATTTCCACAACTGTGTCGTCATTCTGGGGGGGGATTTGCCAATAATCACCACACTTGGCAGGCGAATTGACAGTATGGCTACTATTCCACAGAAGAGACACTGCCCGTTACTCTGGTTTAGAATCCCTTATTCGTCTTGTACGATATCCACGGGAGGAGATGGAGTGGTGCTACATTCATAATGCGGACACCACACGGAATACCACACACTGTGAGCTAGAGCCAGCACTCCAAACGTAGTGATTATATCCGTATTGTATCAGAACCATTTATCTGAAGAAGTCTGATGAGCATACAACGTACCGGCTTCGACCCAGCTGTGGCGGTGCGGGAGCGCCACGTTGCCGGCGGTGTAGGGCGACGACGCCGACAGCCGAGCGCTGTCGATGCCGTGCGACTTCAGCAGCTCGCACAGCGCCATCTGGTGTACAGAAGTGCATACACTTAAAAGATTATTTCAATGTTCAATAAAACTTTCTCGGATTATTTCGAATCATACAGATTTATTTTCCGTTCAAATAATACAACCGTTCAACTCGACACGCAGCTGCGTTCTGCCCAGGGGGGTGAAACTCTCATACAAAAAGTGAGTACGAAAAGTTGCATCGAAAGTAGCGCCATCTCCTGCCTGCAGTCGGCACATTTTATATTAAGTTTTATTCAAAATATGACTAGATGGCCGTAGTACCTTACCGGAAGTACCCAAAATAAATTTATTTAATGTTTTTTTTTGGTAATTCGTTCTTAAATCTGTTTTTTGTGATATTAAATAAACACGATTTCGTTTATTTGTTATATATGTTTATTATTAAAATATCATCACTTCACAAATTGTCAAAGAGAAAAGATACCTACCTAGCTTTTACAAGTTTGTGAACTTAATTTAGCTGGTGTTTACGTGTTTGCTATTGGATTAGATTATTTTACGAGTGTGATCATTTTACGTTGAATTTCTTGTAATTTTTTAATAATCTCGCACTGAATTTTATAATCCACGGTATAAAGAAGTGAATATAACTTTGAAAGTAAAATTTTCTTAATATGATAAGAATGACCTAGTTTTGGTAAGCTTATGATTATTATACGAAAAGAATAATAAAAAACATTGAAACGTTTCCCTTGTTTCTTTTTTGTCGAACTATTCTAGTTTCGAGAAATCATTAGGTCGGTTTAAATTGCAAAACTTTTTTTAATATATTATATTATGGTCTGCGGCGCAATTTAAACGATCTAGTGATATTTTCATACAATAAACAAATTTTACTAAAAATACTTCTGGAGAGGCACGCCACCTGCAGGATTGTTTCGGTACTAAACGAAAACGTAGCGCCATCTGGTAGTTAAGGTCGCATATTTGATTATTGTGGTCTTAGAGTTGCGCATCTATGTCAGTATTAAGTGTATAGTCTATGGTTCTGCCCTTTTTCCCCGTCGTCGATGCCTTATATCAGTTGCTAACAATATTCCGTCTCACTCCGGCATCGACGTCATACAACCATTCAATATTTTAAGTACCCTCTTCACAGCAATATTATTAAATAGAACAATGATTGTTTTACATTAAATACACATATCAAATCTCACAATATCGATTCTTACACACTGAATTGCTTTTATATTGACTATATAGGTTCTGTAGATGACAAAGGGCTACTTTCGAGGAAAACAAGGTTTTAAAAGGAATTAAAAAACTTTAATTAGCACGATAACAGACAAAAATTCGTGTGCACCGCGGAGGTCGGTTCGGAACGCAGTATTTAAGACATTACATTTGCGTACATCAAAAACACCGATAAGCTACGAGGGCCCCCCTGCCCCGCAGATTTCCCCTCTTATACTAACATGCAATATGTATTTATAGGTCTGCATTCCTAACACTATACTACCTTAATATAATTAATTAAAAGTAAATCAATAACCACAACACTCATTTTGTGTCGCCTACAGGTTCTTTCCTACCCACTTGAAACTTAACGCACGTTTGGGGAGATTTTACACACGTGTGAAACGAGCGAACGCGACGATGCAACGCACCGCATTGACATGCAGCACATGTTTAATATTTACTTTATTATTGTATTTGCAAAAACGTCGCAGCATATCAACCATTTATACGTCCATTGCAGAACAAAGGCCTCCCCCAAAGATTTCCACAATTGTGTCGTCATATTGGGGGGAATTTGCCAGTACTCGCCACGCTTGGCAGGCGGGTTGGTGAGCGCAGAATGGCTACTGTTCCACAGAGAGGACGCTGCTGCCCATTCTTCTGGTTTAGAGTCCCTTAGTCGTCTTTTACGACACCCACGGGAGGAGATGGAGTGGTGCTATATTCTGAATTCGGACACCACACGGATGTCAATAAATTAGGCAAATAATCACAAAATGCAATTCAATCAATTATTGACAACAGTCAGGTTTTGATCAAAGAGGAAAACGCGCCACATCACTATCGGTGCACCCGCAGCGCATGCGGTGGACCTGGTATATAATTATTATTTGCTTACTAGATCGATATAAATTATATTATTTAAAAAAGTCTATTAATCATATTTTCATAACATTTTTAAATTCAGATTTACATACCACAACATCATTTTTTAAATTTAATTTCAGTAGATGTTTCTATAAATCGGAAATTATCTGCCTGTGCATTTAATGGTACCGACTGAGAGCAATATAAGCCAGCCTAAATATCCCAAGTTCACTATGGACAATACCAATACCGTTAACTACATTTGTAAGTATGGTGATACCGTTAACTACATTTGTAAATATGGTGATACCGTTAACTACATTTGTAAATATGGTGATACCAATAACTACATTTGTAAGTATGGTGATACCAATAACTACATTTGTAAGTATGGTGATACTGTTAACTACATTTGTAAATATGGTGATACCGTTAACTACATTTGTAAATATGGTGATACCAATAACTACATTTGTAAGTATGGTGATACCAATAGCTACATTTGTAAGTATGGTGATACCAATAGCTGCATTTGTAAGTATGGTGATAATGATGTTACCTGGTCCATCATGAGGTAAGGCAGCTTGTTGGGCATCTTCGAAGGCGACAGCTCGTCGTAGTCCTCTAACAGCGGCGGCAACATATGGAGCGCTTCCTCGCGCCGCGCCTGGATTATCTGAACAAACAGCACTGGCTGAGTATTGTTCATCATCATCATCATTTCGGCCGAATGAAGTCCACTGCTGGACACAGGCCTCCCCCAAAGATCACCACAACCACCGATATGAATGTGTTGTGGGCTCATTGGGGGGATTTGCCATTATCGCCACGCTTGGCAGGCGGGTTGGCGATCGCAGTTGAGTTGTTAGTGTACTCGAAGGACGCTGCTGTCCATCCTCCGGCTAATCCCTTAGTCGACTTTTACGACACCCATGGGAGGAGATGGGGTGGTGGCATTCTGAGCCGGCACCACATGGCAAGAGTATTGTTATGCAATTGTAATACTTAAACTTTCGAGTTTTTCACACTAAGATTTCTCCTGTGTCGTGGGTGCGTTTACAGACATACATTTCACACACAATACACCCAGACCCGGAACAACTACCTGCAGATCATACGAATATTTGTTCCGTGCGGGAATCGAACCCGCGACCCGGAGCGCAGCAGTCGACTGTATCAACCACTGCACCAACCGTGTCGTCAAATTACAGAGAAAACATACAATTAATAACTTTATGTTTTCTCTGTAAGTGAAATTGTAATTCTTTTGAGAAAAATAAAGATCTTAACCATTACACCCTATGATATTATACCATAGCTATGTTACGTCCATATTAAATGGCGCGCAAAATACAGTCCCGCTTGCACAACCATGTCGTGAGAAAGAAGATACAAAAACAACAAGAGTAAAAGAGATAGCTATCTGGGCGAACCGATTGCGAGGTGCTACAATTGGGGGAGTTTTGGTTCTTACTTTTGGCACTCATGTAACATTTACTTCTTTTAAATATATAATATCATTGGTTACTCCCTACATGCTGTATAGTTGTACCTTGTTCACGTAGTCAGCCAGCCGGGGTAGCATCAACACGTGAGGCAGGAGGGCGGCCAGAGATATGCTGATCGCGTGCATTTGACACTGCTGGGCCACGGATATCACTGGGTTTGAAAGACCCGATTGCTGGATACTGAAAACGACAGAGAACATTCAAGATTTTCCGGAAAGTACTAATTTAGATTTAAAGGATTCACTGATGATGAATTCTCAGAATTTTTGATTCTCTGAATAGCACCAACCCATCTCATCCCGTGGGTGTCGTAAAAGGCGACTAAGGGATTAGCCGGAGGATGGGCAGCAGCGTCCTTAGAATACATTAACAACTTAACTGCGATCGCCCAACCCACTAGCCAAGCGTGGCGATTATGGCAAAACCCCCCAATGAGCACACAACATACCGATGTCGGTCGTTGTGGTGATCTTTGAGGGAGGCCTGTGTCCAGCAGTGGACTTGTTCGGCCGAAATGACTATAAGGCTGTCTGTCCACCCACCAACAACTAGCGTATTATACGTATCATAACAGTATGTAGTATTACTTGATCAACTTGAAATCCAAACTAGCCAGCCTGTTCGTCTATACAAATAAATAAAATTGAAGTGTCTGTTTGTAATGTCAAAATAACAGCTTCTTACTAAATGCATATGAAAGTATATACTGTACCTACAACAAAAACGCTATTTTTTTTGTCTGTCTGTCGGTCTGTTTGTTCCCGCTAATCTCCGAAACGGCTGGACCGATTTTGACGGGATTTTCACTGGCAGACAGCCGATGTTATAAGAAATAACTTAGGCTACTTTTATATTAGAAAAATAAAAGTACTGAAACCCAATACCTACCTATATTAGGTAGGTATACAAATAACCGATTTCTTTTAAATTAAACAGCGGGCGAAACCGGGGGTCTCAGCTAGTTAGGGAATAAAAATATGGTTAATATTTGTGGTACTTACGCCAATATAAGTTGTAGAATGTCACACACTGTCTCTTCAGACCCCAGCTCGATGCAGATTAGAGCTAAAGTTGTGTATATAGCTTCTACGTTCTCCAACGAGTTGGACTCCAGTTGTAAGCCTGATGACAAAAGTGTTCGGTTTATTGCCATACATAAGTAAGTAAAGGAGATACCCACGTCGCGGTCGGGACAAATATTTATAAAACCATAAAAAATACAGGATAAATTAAAGGGCTTCGGGACTTCGTTCTAAGCTTCATACTATTACAGAGAACACGTAGATTTTTTTAGATTATTTTTCTGCTTTGTTTATTAATATTTGGTCATCATCATCATCACCATTTCAGCCTAAAACGTCCACAGCTGGACATAGGCCTACCTTAAAGATCGCCACAACTAACGGTCTGGGTTCGTGTTGTGTACTCATTGGGTGGGTTTGCCATAATCGCCACGCATGGCGGGCGGGTTGGCGATCGCAGTTGAGTTGTAAATATACCCGAAGGACAAAGCCGACCATCCTCCGGCTATACCTTAGTCGCCTTTTACAACACCCTCGTGATGTGACGGGGTGGAGCTATGTTAAGCCGGCACCACACGACAGTATTTGTTAATTATTACAAATTCAAATAACTTTATTTGCAATAAATAGGGTACAGTTCTTAATAATAATTCATAATAACACTATGGTTCATGCCTATTGAGCCATTTTAAACAGCATGGAAATTTACACAATTTTTTTTTAAGAAAATTATCGTCTGCTGTTTATCCCACACTCATTTCGGCCGAATGAAATCCACTGCTGGACACAGGCCTCCCCCAAAGATCACCACAATGACCGATATGGGTGTGTTGATGAATGACGTAAATGGTTCTACATGAATAAATATTATCCGCGTAGTGTCCGGATTAAGAATATAGCACCACTCGTATCCCGGACATCGTTAAAAGCGACTAAGGGACCCTGATTCAGAGGGATGGGTAGCAGCATCCCATATGGGGAATAGTAGCCATACTGCGCTCGCCAATCCGCCTGCCAAGCGTAGTCAGGACGTGCAGATTCCCCCAAAATGATGACACAGTTGTGGGAAGTCTTTCGGGAGGTATTTGTTCAGCAGTGTTAATGTTATATTTATTTATTATACCGCTAGAGTTATTACAATAAAACGGGTTTGACATAATATTTATAAAGAAGTTGTATACAAATGAATCACTATCTATAAAATATATAAATTAAGAAACGAAACTACTGCGGCAGATTTTTTACTTACCTTCATGCAGTGAACTGAACAGCGCGTAGCCGTGCTTGCTGATGAAGATGAGGTCCTGGCGGGAACACTTCTCTACTGTGAGACCCAGCTCCCCGTAGTCAACCCTGCAATACAGAATGTGGATTTTGTTTTTCAACGAATAACACTATAGTGATCGTTTTAGGTGGGCCAAATTTTACAGGCTGAGAGTGACGGCGTGTGCAGGAAGCGCTGCGGCAGTGTACAGCGTCACCACGTGCGGGCTACTCACGTGGGCCGCAGCAGCCGGGGCGCGTTGGCGTGGCGGTCGAGCAGCGTGTGCAGGATGCGCTGCGGCAGTGTACAGCGTCACCACGTGCGGGCTACTCACGTGGGCCGCAGCAGCCGGGGCGCGTTGGCGTGGCGGTCGAGCAGCGTGTGCAGGATGCGCTGCGGCAGTGTACAGCGTCACCACGTGCGGGCTACTCACGTGGGCCGCAGCAGCCGGGGCGCGTTGGCGTGGCGGTCGAGCAGCGTGTGCAGGATGCGCTGCGGCAGTGTACAGCGTCACCACGTGCGGGCTACTCACGTGGGCCGCAGCAGCCGGGGCGCGTTGGCGTGGCGGTCGAGCAGCGTGTGCAGGATGCGCTGCGGCAGTGTACAGCGTCACCACGTGCGGGCTACTCACGTGGGCCGCAGCAGCCGGGGCGCGTTGGCGTGGCGGTCGAGCAGCGTGTGCAGGATGCGCTGCGGCAGTGTACAGCGTCACCACGTGCGGGCTACTCACGTGGGCCGCAGCAGCCGGGGCGCGTTGGCGTGGCGGTCGAGCAGCGTGTGCAGGATGCGCTGCGGCAGTGTACAGCGTCACCACGTGCGGGCTACTCACGTGGGCCGCAGCAGCCGGGGCGCGTTGGCGTGGCGGTCGAGCAGCGTGTGCAGGATGCGCTGCGGCAGTGTACAGCGTCACCACGTGCGGGCTACTCACGTGGGCCGCAGCAGCCGGGGCGCGTTGGCGTGGCGGTCGAGCAGCGTGTGCAGGATGCGCTGCGGCAGTGTACAGCGTCACCACGTGCGGGCTACTCACGTGGGCCGCAGCAGCCGGGGCGCGTTGGCGTGGCGGTCGAGCAGCGTGTGCAGGATGCGCTGCGGCAGTGTACAGCGTCACCACGTGCGGGCTACTCACGTGGGCCGCAGCAGCCGGGGCGCGTTGGCGTGGCGGTCGAGCAGCGTGTGCAGGATGCGCTGCGGCAGTGTACAGCGTCACCACGTGCGGGCTACTCACGTGGGCCGCAGCAGCCGGGGCGCGTTGGCGTGGCGGTCGAGCAGCGTGTGCAGGATGCGCTGCGGCAGTGTACAGCGTCACCACGTGCGGGCTACTCACGTGGGCCGCAGCAGCCGGGGCGCGTTGGCGTGGCGGTCGAGCAGCGTGTGCAGGATGCGCTGCGGCAGTGTACAGCGTCACCACGTGCGGGCTACTCACGTGGGCCGCAGCAGCCGGGGCGCGTTGGCGTGGCGGTCGAGCAGCGTGTGCAGGATGCGCTGCGGCAGTGTACAGCGTCACCACGTGCGGGCTACTCACGTGGGCCGCAGCAGCCGGGGCGCGTTGGCGTGGCGGTCGAGCAGCGTGTGCAGGATGCGCTGCGGCAGTGTACAGCGTCACCACGTGCGGGCTACTCACGTGGGCCGCAGCAGCCGGGGCGCGTTGGCGTGGCGGTCGAGCAGCGTGTGCAGGATGCGCTGCGGCAGTGTACAGCGTCACCACGTGCGGGCTACTCACGTGGGCCGCAGCAGCCGGGGCGCGTTGGCGTGGCGGTCGAGCAGCGTGTGCAGGATGCGCTGCGGCAGTGTACAGCGTCACCACGTGCGGGCTACTCACGTGGGCCGCAGCAGCCGGGGCGCGTTGGCGTGGCGGTCGAGCAGCGTGTGCAGGATGCGCTGCGGCAGTGTACAGCGTCACCACGTGCGGGCTACTCACGTGGGCCGCAGCAGCCGGGGCGCGTTGGCGTGGCGGTCGAGCAGCGTGTGCAGGATGCGCTGCGGCAGTGTACAGCGTCACCACGTGCGGGCTACTCACGTGGGCCGCAGCAGCCGGGGCGCGTTGGCGTGGCGGTCGAGCAGCGTGTGCAGGATGCGCTGCGGCAGTGTACAGCGTCACCACGTGCGGGCTACTCACGTGGGCCGCAGCAGCCGGGGCGCGTTGGCGTGGCGGTCGAGCAGCGTGTGCAGGATGCGCTGCGGCAGTGTACAGCGTCACCACGTGCGGGCTACTCACGTGGGCCGCAGCAGCCGGGGCGCGTTGGCGTGGCGGTCGAGCAGCGTGTGCAGGATGCGCTGCGGCAGTGTACAGCGTCACCACGTGCGGGCTACTCACGTGGGCCGCAGCAGCCGGGGCGCGTTGGCGTGGCGGTCGAGCAGCGTGTGCAGGATGCGCTGCGGCAGTGTACAGCGTCACCACGTGCGGGCTACTCACGTGGGCCGCAGCAGCCGGGGCGCGTTGGCGTGGCGGTCGAGCAGCGTGTGCAGGATGCGCTGCGGCAGTGTACAGCGTCACCACGTGCGGGCTGGCTACTCACGTGGGCCGCAGCAGCCGGGGCGCGTTGGCGTGGCGGTCGAGCAGCGTGTGCAGGATGCGCTGCAGCAGGGCCCGCGCGCGCGGCTCTCCGGCCGCCGCCACTCGGAGCAGCGCCTCGAGGAAGGCGGCCGGGAACGCCTTGCTGAGCTCCACCGTGCGGTACGTCGTGCCCACCTGCCAACACACCCACACACTATTGTATTACCACATATGTCATGCTCCAGCAGCTGGGAACAGACACCACTATATGATATTTTTAGATGTTACGTCACTGGAACCGTTAACTTAAGCACAACTAAAGTATATTTCCCACTAGTATTATTCATTATTGTTGAAATCATAAACGTAGAGCGCTCAGAAAGCGAGACCATTTACAGACACGCTATCAGCCTGTCCCCTGATCCCGCTTATTTTCGCATAATCTTTTTGTGATTTAATGTTTTATAAATGTAATTCAACATGGTCTCTTGTGCAATACCTGGATTTAACTCATCTAAGAGGGAAAACCCACAAAATTATACTTTTCATACGTAAGTTCGAATGATTTGTTTTGCTTTCTAGGTACAATTATTCACAACTATCAAACCAGTTCTGTGTGGAATTGGTAAAAAAATGTATGGCATCTAATCTTAATATCATCCTAAATACTCGTACATCCGATTTAAGCATACATAATACTTTTACGTTTGTAGAGAATAGAGATTGCACTGTCGATAACATCTTATCGATATTTTACTTAAACCCTTAGCCGTTTTAGTAGTTTGAAATATTCTTATAGAATCATTTAAGGAAGGCTCTTTTTATTATTTCTGATTTCCATCAAATATATTTGTTCAACATTTTTTTTAAACATTGCCCCACACTAGGATTTCCCCTGTGTCGTGGGTGCGTTTACAGACATGAATTCTACATACAATACACCCAGATCCGGAACAATCTGCAGATCATACAAATATATGTTCCGTGCGGGAATCGAAACTGTATCAGGCCCTCTTTTTTTTGCCGGAGATAATGCCTGACGCATACCACGCCATCCATCCATAATTTTTCACACATTGGTCTATTTATATGGACATGATCAAAGCATTTCACAATGTTATATCCGAACTTCTTTTAAACATAATACATTTCTATGGAATAAGGGGTAATGTCCACTAACTTGT
The DNA here is from genome assembly GCA_947459985.1 of Diloba caeruleocephala. NCBI lineage: Eukaryota > Metazoa > Arthropoda > Insecta > Lepidoptera > Noctuidae > Diloba > Diloba caeruleocephala. Next base: position 1,992,318 of record OX381627.1, on the reverse strand, counting down.
AGAACCTTATCGATATATGAGAACACTACATAATAACAAAATTGAGTATTAGGACTGAAACAAGAGCTGTATCAGTCTAGTATCAGTAATGTTAAATGTGGGGTCCGACAAGGCAGTGTTTTGGGACCGTTACCCTTTTATTTTATACATTCATCATCATCACATCATATCAGCCACAGGACGTCCACTGCTGAACAAAGGCCGATATTTCAGCCGAATAAGTTCACTGCTGGACACAGGTCTCCCTCAAAGACCGCCACAACGACCACTGTGGGTGTATTGTGTATTCATTGGGAGGTTTTGCCATAATCGCCACGCTGAGCAGGCGGGTTGGCGATCGCAGTCGTGTTGTTAATCCCTCAGACTAATCCCATAGTCACCCTGTACGACACCCACGGTATTAAATGGTTCGTGCTATTCGTAGCCGGCACTACACGGCGACTTTTTGTATTAAGACGACATTTTATTATTTTTCTTATTTGACATTCTGTAAAATTTATACATATTACATTATGACATTTGTTATGTACAATACCTTGCATTGTACAATACGGAATAAAGACAATATTATTTAGCAAATAAAAGAAGCATTCAGAGCATTTCTAGTTCCTACCCATCACTTACCTTCAGTAAAGACTTGAGAAGGATGCTCTGCAGCATGGCGTCGGCCTTGGTCCCCTTGGCACCGCGCTGACTGCTGGGCACCTTATTTACAATGAACATCATAATGTCGATCTTCTGGAAGTCGGGCAGGTGGTCTGCGAACTCTCCCAGAGCGTTGATCAGGGCTTCCTGGTATAGCTTCTCATCTGTTTCTTTCTGTAATCAAAATTAAATTAAGCCCAGAAGTCTGACTATCGGTGTTATTCGAGGATATTCGTATTGGCCAGTGATTTTGTTGCGGTGGTCAGATGGCGGTCGCTCCATGCTGATATCCAGTCGGATCTGGTTAGACTGGAGGCTGACCACCAGCTTGGCCAACCATGAGGAGCGCGGCCTGCGGTGTCGGGGGGATCTTTTACAATCCCCCCGACACGTGCCTGGGAGGGGGGCCTTTTTACAATCGCCTCCCTCCACTTGAGGGTATGACCGCTTTACAGTCTACGAGATATGCCTAAAATCATGGCACCAATGGGTCAGACCAAGGCTTCAGTGTGATTGTTCTCGAGATCCAGTTCCGTGCCGAAAATTACCATTCAGGTCTGACTTTGAACTTGATTTGTTTTTTTGTGTCTTAACACAGAAGTAGACAAATCCCAAATCCAAAGATTTTGGATTAGATTGATTATTAATAATTTCTGCCGTTAAGAGCCTGAGACAGATACCTTTCCAACCCTACCCTGAGGAAATATATGAGATATTTCTTACAGAGTCCTTATGCTATAATGCTATATCCAATATTCTGTCGTTTTTATTTTTTTTATATTCCCTTGATTAGAAATTAAATCTCGTATCACCTTGTCATGCATATGTCAAAGCATGATATTGAAAGTCATTTTTTTAAACGCACTTCTCCTGTGTCGTGGGTGCGTTTACAGACATACATTCTACACACAATAACTTATTCCTGACTCATCTACTTGATGGCGGACCCACGCTCAGATCAAATTTGAATTTTCCTCAATCCTATTCCGGCTAAAAAATTTAAGCTAAACTAATCTAGGATGAAAAAGAAACAGAACTATACAAATTATGCTCATAATATACATTAAAACATTATAATTTTACTACATTTAAAACATATCTTTACATGGACTTTTCCATTTTCTTTCAGTAGATCAGACAATTCATTTTCATTATTAATTTCGCTCAATCCATAGCATCCGTTGGCGCTAGGGTCGCTTCCTTCATGTCATAGACAAAATGATAATGGGTGCGGATCGAAGCGTGCATTCGGAAAGGTGCACAGAGGTAATTTTGGACTCTTAGTCGATTTTTACTTAAATTCTATCCTCTTTAGTATCTATTTAACTGACTAATTTTGTATAAATCTCTCGTCCTACGTAATATGTTATGTATCCCTCCAATATTTTATGTGTTTCTTCCTCATTTATTAATAAGTATATATATGTTAATCTTTTGCCGTAGCAGCCCATGGCATCAACATCTAGGCCCTATCAGAAGACCAGCGCTGTAGCATAAACTGCTGCAGCATATGCTGAGATAGGGACCTTTTTTGGCCTCGTACAGCACTATTAAGTCATATACTTGTATATTTTCTTATTATTTCGTTTTAATTGTCATTGTGTATGAGACCAAAATAAAACTTTTTCTTTCTTTCAATAACACCCAGACTCGGAACAACGAGCTGCAGATCATACAAATATTTGTTCCGTGCGGGAATCGAACCCACGACCCGGAGCACAGCAGCCGACTGTATCAGCCACTGCACCAACCGTGCATTATAGCTTAAGGACGGGTATTGAGTCTTTCGTGTTTTATTCGAGAATTTATAGTATGAATGCACTCTAACCCTATTATCCAACCAACCCTAGTACGAGTTTCTCTGGCTGAGGAGTTTGGAGCGAGCCAATCACAGCGCAAAACGCGATAAACACGCAGTTTACTATAACGTTTCGATTGTTAAACTCGTACTATAGCTGACCCACCGATATAGTTCAGGAATACCGACGTATTTAGCATATCTTTGTCCCTTTCATACAACAGACATTTTATAACGTCAAGTGTCAAAGTAAAACAAAGATATAAATCGATCGTCAATATTGGGTGAATCAAAGCCATAAATCCATAAAATACACATTTTATTAGAACAGCAAGTTTATTGTTATATCAAGATATTGTGTGCAGCAAAAGTGTGCATTCATGGGATGCAAGATGATACCTGGGTTATAAAGGACAAAATCAACCAGTATCGGGGCCTGAAAAGTTATATCAAAGTATTGGAGAGTATTCATCAAGAGAACTTTAATAAGAGGAAACAACTTGATAGAATCAGATACACGAAGAACAAGAAAATTGAAAATTTTCGCTTGGCACTAATTATGAAAGAGCATATTGGACTTCTGGGGTGAAGGCCTGGTGACCTGAAATACAGGCTTCAGCCTAGTTTAGGCAGACTCCGACAGTAAATTTGAACAATACTATAACTTTTTCATTATTGTGGTGAGAAAATAAAATAAATAAAATAAAATAATAAGAACAAAACATTGATATGACACCGTAAAAGACTAGTCTTGAGTCGGTGTCGCAGTTCACGTAAGAGAAACAGACAAGGAACATTGTGGGCAGCTCAGACCTTTTTTTTTATTGATGTCCAGTGGAAATTCTACATGGAACTTCCTTAGCCCCGGGGAAGGGCGAAGGGGTATGCCGGACTCCTACCGGCTAAAACCACTGGAGCGGTCATCTTCCGCACCGAAGGGGGCTCCAGGTCCTCGTAACATCACACTAGAGCCACCCATTGGTGCCACGCCTTAAGGCACATCAAAAGCGGTCACCCCCTCTAGCAGAGGGAAGGCGACTGTAAAAAGGTCGTCCCCCCAATCACTTCCTGGGGAGGATTGTAAAAGATCCCCCTAAGGGCAGCTCAGACCTAAAGAAATCAACCGGTTAGCTACAACAATACAGAACAGAACAGGGAGTTCACAAAGAAACTTTAGTGTTTCCGCTGTGGAAAGTATTTATTTCAGATATTCCAATTACATGCACTTATGAAACCGATCCTGTATTATATTGAATTTTATTGTATTGAACGTACCTCAGAGTCTCTTGCGACTGACGCACGCAAGTTGGTTAGCAAATTGTTGATGATCTCCAATACTGATGGACCTGTTATTGAAGAAAAAATAAATAAATCAAAACACGTAAATAATTAATTCTGGTAATAATAATAAAGGTTTTTAATTAATAATAATAACGTTGCAATAACCAACTGTTTTCAACAATCTAATAAATATTTATAAGTGCCAATACGCTATCAAGTTTTTGCCTAGAAAACTGTTTAAAATAAATCTTATTTAATGGCAAATGCGCCTGCGCATGCCATATACCATCCGCACGTAACCAGTGAACTCAACAGACTGCATTCACAACTTAAGTAGTCAAACATGGTACTTTAAGAGGTTGCATAGCAATGCAGGCTTGTGGAGGTTTTGTGCCAGAATTGGTTTTTGGGTTTGTGTGTACAATTACGCAAAACCATTCCTACTCGTTCACTGAGCGCTCGAGCACGGATCTTTAATCCTGGCCGCTTTCGTCTATGACAGATCTGTTAAAAGAACGGAAATGCTAAGATTTTTGATATAGTAGTTTGTTTAGAAGAAAACCGTTGTATTCTGTTGATATTTGGCTAAGCAAGAGCAATTCAAAATATAAATTTTACTGCACGAATTATCCATTTTATTTTGAGAGTATATCAGCAATCCCGGTAACAGTGAGTGGGACGATGCCCAGCAGTGGCCTTACCCACGCTATCGCCCGCAGCGATGGCGACGATGTTGCTGAGCACGGTGGCCCGCGCGGCCCGCACGCGGGTCTTGGCGCGGGGGTCGGCAGTGTTGTTGCCGGCCGCGTCCAGGTGCTGCATCAGAGCCTCCACCACGCTGTACGAGTACTGCGCCTGGGGGGCAATTTATATCCTTACATTTAATACAATATTAATATGCTATCAAAAGTACAGATTTGTTTTCTTTACACTTCGTCTGATGACTGATTCATCATCATCATACTAGCCAAAGAAGGTCCACTACTGAACAAAGGCCTACCCCATAGATTTTCATAACCGGGTCGTCATTTTGGAGGGAATTTTCCAGGACTCACCATATTTTGCAGGCGGGTTGGTGAGCGCAGAATGGGTGCTGTTCACAAGGGATGCTGCTGCCCATCCCTCTGGTTTAGAGTCGGTTAGTGTTCTTTAACGACATCCACGGTGTGAGATAGAGTGGTGCTATATTCTTACCCGGCGAAAATCGCGGATCTCAGGACAAAATAAAGTGTTTACCGTTTGTATAATGAAAGACATAATATATAGAATATCTCACTTGAATGGAGAACATAATGATCTTGAAGGTGTGTACAGCAAAGTCGTTCGGAATCCAGAGGTCGTGTCGATCGAAGTGGCTGTAATTAATAGAAAAAGTAATTATCGTTTATCACGAGCACTATAGTATAGTAAGTAAGACTGGCCGCCTTTCTGCGGGCCGGGCATCAGTTATACGGGTTATGTCGGATGCGTGGGTTAGTTAAAAAACGTGGTGGGCACGCACGTGAGCACGGGGCGCAACACGCTGCGGATGTGGCCGAAGGAGGCGCGCCCCACCAGCTCGCGCAGGCACGCCTCCGCCAACCGCGCCGGGCACTCCTCGCCAGCTGCGCCCGCCCCTCCCGCACCGCCCTCCAGGCACAGCGACGTCTCGTACTTCTCCGCCGTCTGCAACGATGTATACACACTTACACGGACACACTCATATACACACACTCACATTTAAATTGCAAAAAAAAAAACTTTGATTTCTCTTGTATTACTTTCATATATTTTAACTGATAAATTAATATACTCATTAGAGGGAGGGAGCTTAGAGATCCGTCATACAGATTTTAAATCTAATAAGTTACCTGCATATTAAAAAGCAGCGACGGCACAATCTTGTCCATGTGCTGAGCCTCCCAAATGTTTTCTACCAAATCATCCGACACAGTTTTTCTTATAACACCCTGAAACAGATAACGAAATAAAGACGGACTGAAACATTAACTCATTGGGAGGCATCCAAAATCAGTGACGTTAGATATAGTAGACTTATAATCTTGATTCTATTGTAGCTCTCACGGGCTAAGCATCAGCTGAACGCACTTCGACCCTATTGGATCCATTGTGGTGCCCGAAGCCCTGCACTACTCCTCCGCTGGTAAATCAAAGAGTCCCTGTGCGCACGTGGTCACTTACCGCCGTGTACGCAGCACAGCGCAAAGCGAGGCTTGGGGGGATCCTTTACAATTCTCCCCGAGAAGTGCCTGGGGGGCGACCGTTTTAAAGTCGCCTTCCCTCCGCTTGAGGGGGTGACCGCTTTACAGTCATCCCCTCCATGATGTGCCTGGCGTGGCATCAATGGGCGGCTCTAGTGTGATCTTACGAGGACCTGGAGCCCCCCTTCGGTGCCGAAGATGACCGCTCCAGTGGTTTTAGCCGGTAGCAGTCCGGCATACCCCTTCGCCCTTCCCCGGGTGAAGGAAGTTCCATGTAGAATTTCCACTGGACATACATAAAAAAATATTAAAAAAAGGTACTTTGCAATCACACCTGCCTGGAGCCGCACATAGCCATCATGTGATGGATAAGCCATTCCTAGATGATTCGCCCTACGTCTTCCGAGAGCGTCGCAGCTGCAAAATTGTGCAGTATTGACCTTTATTGTCCATACAGAACCTGCAGATATCCATCGTACTAAGCTTCACCTGTGGAGGGGCTCCTGTTTCTGGAGGAGTTTCTGAAGCCCCTATTCGGTTCCGAAGATGACCACCCCGGTGATTTTAACCAGTTGGGAGTCCGGTATGCCTCTCCGCCGTTCCCCGGGGCGGAGGAAGTACATAACGTATTTCCACCGAGTAAAATAAAAATAGGACCTGAATTCAAATCATGGTCAGTAGGGCGCATAAATAGAGTAAGTTGAGTGTTATCATTGTAGCTGTCATAGAGAGGTAAATTCAGCTGTGATCGTGGTCGATATGCATTTACCTGCAGGCCCTGTATCCCGGCGAGGCGGATCTTGTCTTTGGTGACCCCCATGTGGTTACTGTGGCACATGGCCGAGAACTTCGACACGAAGAAGTCGTAGCGGCGGTGGTACGACGGCGTGTCCTCTTCTATGTTGGCGAATCTCACGAACTGGAGAATAAAGGATTAACCCACTTCATTTATAAATATGTTATGTCTTTATCTTTCATTGCGACATTTAGTTTCGAAATTTAAAATTTAACTGAAATGGGTTTAAACAACGATTAATATTTTTTATAGTAAGACCCATTATTTCTAATTTTTGTAATCTTTTGTTTGCCATTACGTTGCGCAACGTTTAGTGTAGATTTTAGTTTAATTAATATGAATGTACCGATGCGCGTTTTGTTGTGGTAATAAATAGCTTTTCTTCTGCTTCTTCTTTCTTAATAAACTTTGCTTTTTATGAAACACTTCTTAAATTTGAATATGCTGTTAAAATTGGCGTGTAGTTCATGGTATAGAAAAGACAGCCTCTCTCCCGGTCGGCACAGACGGTAGATGCCGATCGTGCCGATGGTGTTATATTGTAGTTCCAGACACGGAACATGCTAAATAAAAATAAATGCACTCGAAGGATGCTGCTGCCCATCCTCCGGCTAATCCCATAGTCGCATTTTACGACACCCATGAGATGGGATGGGATGGCAGTATTCTTAGCTTAGCAAGTTTAGCGTTTGAGAATGACATGCCAACAGTACCTGACACATTATCATATTCTATGATTCAGGGTACTCACACTCTGCGTGGCCAGTATCTGCAGCTGAGGATCAGTAGACTCGAGCAGCTTCTGCACCATCTTGAGGAAACTCTCCACGAACAGGTTCAGCGTCTGCGAGTGACACGCCACCAGTAGCTGGTCCATTGCCTCCATTGCTATTATCACGAAACTGAAAGGGTACAAAAATCAAGCATAAGAAAACTTCACAGTCAGCATAAAAATCTACAAGAGTCCAGGTGCTTTTCGGCAACAGTTGAGCCCGACAGGTGGTGGTAGGTGACAAAATAGATGAAGATCCTCACTCTGTTTTTTCTTGCGTCGTAGGTAAAGTTTAGAGTTTTAGAGCCCTTCCGATGTGCCTAAAGGCGTGGCACCAATGGGCGGCTCTAGTGTGATCTTACGAGGACCTGGAGCCCCCTCGGTGCCGAAGATGACCGTTCCAGTGGTTAAAGCCGGTAGGAGCCCGGCATACCCCTTCGCCGTTCCCCGGGGCGAAGGAAGTTCATGTAGAATTTCCATTGGAGACCAATAAAAAAACAGACAAATCTCACACACCCAAACCAGAAATAACCTACATATAAACCACACTAATATTTGTTTCGTGCTCAAATCGTACCCGCGACCTATAATACAGAAAGTCAATAATTTAGCCACTGCGCTTAAACGTGCTGTCAGCTTGTTATACTAGATTAGCGATAATCGTCGAAACACTTATATATCATCCGCTTTTAACAGTTATATCATCATTACCATCACCCTTATCTTGAATCAGCCCACTGCTGGGTATAAGCCTCCTCTCCCTTGTCATTTTACTGTTTTGTGCTGATCGCATGCAAGTCTTTTCTGCGACCGCTTTTATATCACGGACTCGTCGAGCAACTGGTCTGCCAACGGCTCGCTTTCCCTCTCTAGTTATTCACTCTGACAGTGCTCTATTCCACCTGCCATCATCATGTCTAACCAAGTGTGTAGCTCAACACCACTTGAGACGTTATTCGCTTACCCGTGTCACTAGCTTATGTTTTCAAGAGAAGAATTAAGAACGTATTAAAGAGCACTTCCTCTCAAACAGGACTTATTATGTATGTATGTATTATTTTTGTATATATTTGTGTAACTAAGTATGTATTATTTTTTCTTGTATATTTATATTTTATAATAAACCGTGTGGTGCCGGCTCAGAATACCACCCCATCACCTCCTGTGGGTGTCGTAAAAGTCGACTAAGGGATTAGCCGGAGAATGGGCAGCAGCGTCCTTCGAGTACATTAACAACTCAACTGCGATCGCCAACCCGTCTGCCAAGCGTGGCGATAATGGCAAAACCCCCCAATCAGCACACAACACACCCATATCGGTCGATGTCGTGATCTTTGGGGGAGGCCTGTGTCCAGCAGTGGACTTCATTCGGCCGAAATGATGATTTATATTTTCTAAGTATGTTTTTATTTATATACCTAATATGTTATGTATTTGAATGTTAATTTTATATTTATTCATATTTAGTCGCTCTTCATGTTATTATACACCTAAGTCGAGCCCGATAATGTGTTATCATTATCACTCAATGGTTTGCTGTAAGAGAACTCAATATTAAGTTAAGCTCGACTATATACACCCGCCGTGCCGTGTGGTGCCGGCTCAGAATACCACCACCCCATCTCGTCCCGTGGTCCCCCATCACATTAACTACTCAACTGCGATCGCCAACCCGTCTGCCAAGCGTGGCGATTATGGCAAAACCCCCCAATGAGCCCACGACACACCCATATCGGAAGTTGTGGTGATCTTTGGGGGAGGCCTGTGTCCAGCAGTGGACTTCATTCGGCCGAAATGATATACATCGACTTTTCTTTTGTATTGTTACAATCTGTAAACATTGAATGTAATAAAGAATTAATTAATTAACTTTAGTTATTTTCGAATTACTGTATTCCGGACTCGGTCTCTTCACAGGCCAATGCTGCACAGTCTCGGTGATTGAAAAGCCCTTGGTATTGAGATTGCCAAGTAGGATTTATAAAAGTTTGTACTTGACATAATTCACTATTCTATGATATATTATATACAGGTATTATATTATCAATTGCACGATTTAACTCCCAGAAGTCCATTCCATCATTTGACAACCATATTTATCCCAGTTTTGTGTGGAGTGGAACTCCCTGCCGAATTCTGCCTGTTGTGAATGAAGAGATGAGTCACGAATGAGAAGTTTTCTTCTAGAAAAGCGTGCACTCACGTGTACTATTATTGCGATGACCGCGTCATCGCTTACCATCAGTGAGTTAAATAAGCTTGTGATTGAATATAAAAAATAAAATAAAATGTCCAAAGACAACGGTGAGAGACATTGAGACAAGGTGTGAGAAACTAAACACGCTTTTAAAAGATAATTATGTACCTACCTATTATGTGTGACTGCTACAGAATAGTTAATAAAAGTGTTTTTATAGCCCGCCTTTACGATATATTAAGTCTTATCTTAACTAGCTAAGCTGCTTGAAAAAACAAGAACGAGATTCATGGCAATTTTTATTTAATAATATTCTACAACGCCTTTGTCCACCGAATACTATCGAGACGTTACTATCCAAAATGATCTAGAGTCTAGAGCTTCCACCTATGGTGTCAGGTTCTACCATCTTATGGGATAACGAGCTTGTGGGTGGCTACAGATCAAGTTCGATACCTGCATGCAACAAATATATTTGTGTTCTCCAGATAAAAAATACCGGGCATTGTTTGTTCCTCTACGCATACCATGATTTAGGAGAAAGGCGCGAGTTCGTCGTTCCTTAAGAATACATAGCATTTTCAACTTTGATTGGGACTGGGATGGAGGAATGGAGGCGCTCATAGCCAGTTGCACTCACTAATCGGTAAACGATTGGCGAGGTTAAGCAGCGTTTGGCGCGGTCAGTCTCCGGACGGGTGACCGCATAGTGGTATTTCAACTGAGCGTCTCCGGGCTTCGGCGGTCCAGGTTGTTGTCATTAGACAGCAGTCGTTAAGCCAAGTCGGAGGCCTTTGGGCGGCTTGAACAACTCTGACACAAGGGTGGCCACTAACCATACAATATATATATATATATATAGTCCCAGTAGATATATATATAGATAGATGTTTAGTTAAGCTTCGATTAGGGTTGCCACCGGTACGGGTCTACCCGCACCCTGGGCTGCAATTCCATAAGGTCAAACATCCTTCAATACAGAATTATAATGACCGTGAAAAACCAATTTGGTGTACGCTAACACATGATTAAAGCTATTCAAGGACACGTTGTAGACACCGTCCACACCCATGAGGACGAGTCTTAGGGAATATCCAATTGGGTTCGCACCGTTATTTCAATTCAGGGGTACAATTCCTTAAGCTCAAACATCCATACATCCTTAAAAACAGAATCGAAATAACGGTATAAAACCAATTTGGTATACGTTAAGACATGATTGAAGCTATTCAAGGACGCGTTGCAGACGGTGAACCAAGAGGACCAGACTTGGCGATTACCAAACTGGTTTTTCACCATTATTTCAATTCTGTATTCAAGGATGTATGGAAAGAAAGAAAGAAAAATTATTTTATTGGCACAGACAATATACAAAATAAAAATAAACTTAAATATTAAAATCATAAAACTAACTAAAAGGCAACACATATCGTGCACAGTGCCAAAGGGCCAACAGCTCAGCATAATGTTAGGTGGCAGTGGTACTGACCACCTAACGCTGGTTTTCAGCTGTAACCCAGCGGTGCCATACGCTCGAATCTAAAACCAATGCATTCGAATGCACTTAAATAAAAACAATCTTTTTCTTGAAATTTGTACACACACATTGCACATCACAACATTATTTAAGAGTGTGTGTGTGTAATGAAATAAAATAAACAACATAAAATGTATAAACGGTAATTTCGACAAACTTACAATACCATATTATATAATAGTTACCTACTCAAATTACATAAAATCTACCCCAATAACAAAAACAAAAGGCAACAAATAATAACAACAAAATTATAATCATTCATTCCCACCAGTGCCAATTACTGTAAAACATTAATAATGCGATCTCAAAATATACCCAAATACATCCTTAAAAAATCAAAGGCATAGACAGCAATGGATGGATGTTCGAGCTTAGAGAATTGCACCCCAGTATTTTCAAAGTCAAAGTCAAATATTTTTATTTCAAATAAACCAAATATGGCACTTATGAAACGTCAGAATCTAAGTTGCACGGTTCCAAATAGTTGATCTATGGAGAAGAGCCGGCAAGAAACTCCATAGATACTCTTTTAAAATAATTGAGATTACAATGTTGATTGATACAAATTACGGTAAAACATATAACGAGCATGATGTAGGCAAATGTATAAAAAAAAAACATACTAATGTAATATCATTATTATTCACCATGGCAGTTAATGGCTGACCAGTCCCAAGTATTCAAGGATGTATGGATGTTTGAGGTTAAGGAGTTGCACCCCTGAGTAACTAAAAAGACAGCGACAGCAGATAGATATATATAGAAGCTATCGCGCAGCCAAGAGATCCACCGGTGGAAAGACGCCTGAAATTGAAAGGCGAGGATACAATTTTTAGTTCATTGATTGTCCAAAAGAATGTTCGTCTGTCTCGCCTGTTTAATCGCTATCGGCAAATACGTAATACCAAAATGACGTTTGAGAGCGGTGTCTGCGCGATTAACGTCTGTCGCAAACCGTCTGCGACATACGTAATCATTCCGCTAGGTTTGTCGCTAGTTCGGGTAGCGTCCGGGCAGGGTTTTGTTTAGCCCAGATTTCAAATTCTTCTAGCGCTCTTCCGCCACTCGCCGGTGTCGTCAACGGCACAACAAAATGTAATTAGAAATTCCGGGGTTTTTGAGCTTCTTATTTTGGTTGCTATATTTTACAAACTAGCTGGGACCCGCGGTTTCACCCGCGTTTAATTTAAAAGAAATTTAGAGTACTTCGACTTAGACACTTGAAATAGAATATATATATATATATATTGGATTTCAAGGGTTTAATTTTTTTACGCGAAACCCAAATATTTTTTCTAAAATAAAAGTAGCCTAAGTTATTCCTTATAACATCAGCTATCTGCCAGTGAAGGTCCCGTCGAAATCGGTCCAGCCGTTTCGGACATTACCCGGAACAAACAGACAGACAGACAGACAAAAAAATTAAAAATAGTTGTTTTGTTATATGTAACGTACATACTTTCACATGCATTTAGTAAAAAGCTGTTATTTTGACATTACAAACACACACTTCAATTTTATTTATTTGTATAGATGGCAATCCTAAACTCGATTCATGTTGACAAAGGATAAGATCAAGATCGAAAATATAATTATTGTAATCGTTATGCATTGTCACCGAGGGCACGCCTGGCGCAGTAGCTAAGCGATTAGCTTACTACGCTTCATGTCACGGGTTCGATCCCCGCACGGCAACAATATTTGTATGATCTACAGGTAGTGGTTTCGGATCTGGGTGTTTGTGCATATGAAATGTACGTCTGTAAACTGTACCCACGATAGTCGTGCGGTGCCGGATAAGAATTATACCAACCCATCTCATTTCATGGGGATCGTAAAAGGCGACTATGGTATTAGCCGGAGGATGGGCAGCAGCGTCCTTCGAGTACACTAACAACTCAACTGCGATCGGCGACCGGCACCCTGATAGCTGAACACAGCGACAGAAGATGCGACAGCAGCTATCACGCAAAGGATCCAACGGTGGGAAATCGCCAAAAGAATTGGTATTACGTAAAGGTATTTTCCAGTTCTAACAACATCTTAGAGATGATAGCGTGGACAGTCGCTTTAGTAGGCATTGGAACAGCCTGCACTTTAGTGCGTGTGTGTATACCTACTAACATGGCAAATAAGGTGTCTTATACTAACAAACTCTTATCTCTTCATCATTTTTCATCATTTCGGCCAAATGAAGTCCACTGCTGGACACAGGCCTCCCCCAAAGATCACCACAACCACCGATATGGATGTGTTGTGGGCTCATTGGGGGGTTTTGCCATAATCGCCACGTTTGGCAGGCGGGTTGACGATCGCAGTTAAGTTGTTAATGTACTTGAAGGACGCTGCTGCCCATCCTCCGGCTAATCCCTTAGTCGGCTTGTACGACACCCATGGGAGGAGATGGGGTGGTGGCATTCTGAGCCGGCACCACACGGCAATCTTCAACCTTATCTCTTGTTACTTTCAAATTTGTACCTGTCATATCATATTGGCCATTTATACGTCCACTGCTGAACTGAGGGCCTCCCCCATAGATTTTCACAACTGTGTCATGAATTTGGGGGGTATTTACCAATACTCACCACGCTTGGCAGGCGGGTTGGTGAGCGCAGTATGGTTAGCGTTTCAAAGAAGGGACGCTGCTGTCCATCCCTCTGGTTTAAATTCCCTTAGTCGCCTTTTACGACTTCCACGGGAGGAGATGGAGTGGTGCTATATTCTTAATCTGATTGTTGTGTAACTTTATGGACCATGAAGGACTGAATTAAATGATTTATTATTATTAAAGCGTTCGCCCGTCTGTCGCTACTCGTGGATGGACGCATAGTTACTAGCGCCAGTAGCAAGTAATGTAGCTATGTCAGTGTAATTTTAGTTCATTGATCGTCCAACAGAGGGTGCCGCAGAGATCTTCACCTGTTCAATCGCTATCGGCAAATACGTAACACCAAAATGACGCATGACAGGCGGGCGAATGCCTTACGTAATACCATTTTCTTTCGCGATTTGCCACCGTATTGTTCCTTGGCTGCGCGATAGCTGCTGTCGCCTCTACCATCGATGTTTTTAGGTAATCAGGGTGCCTTCCATGCGTGGTGATTATGGCAAAACCTCCCAATGAGCACTCAACAAACCCATACCGCTCGTTGGGGTCGTGGGCGATCTTTGGGGGAAGCCGGTGTCCAGCAATGGACTTTATACGGCTGAAATGATGACGACGATGTACCCACGATACAGGAGAAAGCCCAGAGGTACAACGTTTAAAAAAAACCATATAATAGTTTAAAAATGTACTTAGTTCTGAACAAGTTAAGATTTCGATGCGATAACATGTGAGTGTCAAGTATCATACAGTTAAACTCGACATCTTCAATACGGAAACGATAAAATATTGATAAACCACTGAAGGATGCGGTTTAAGGCCAATCCCTTAGGTAAGATATTACGTCTTAAACTAATTTAAATATATTTACTTCATCATCATCATCATCATTTCGGCCAAATAAAGTCCACTGCTGGACCTCCCGCAAAGACCACCACAATGACCAATATGGGAAATTTGTGTATGTAAACGCGACCCACGACACAGGAGAAAACCTAGTGTGGGGCAATTTTTAAAAACAAAATGAAAATAAAAATTCTGTCATAAAAATCCAGTGTCCGTGAATTGGCCTCTGTCACACGTGTGGTGCCGGCTCAGAATACCACCACCCCAACTCCTCCCGTGGGTGTTGTAAAAGTCAACTAAGGGATTAGCCGGAGGATGGGCAGCAGCGTCCTTCGAGTACATTAACAGCTCAACTGCGATCGCCAACCCGTCTGCCAAGCGTGGCGATTATGGCAAAACCCCCCAATGAGCCCACAACACACTCATATCGGTCGTTGTGGTGATCTACGGGGGAGGCCTGTGTCCAGCAGTGGACTTCATTCGGCCGAAATGATGACACATTGTGTATCGTAGTCATTACGCCAAATTTGTTTGCCATGCCATGATCGGTTATTGTTCCGGTCATTAGGATGCCCATGTTTGTTCTAGTGTGATTATACGAGGACCTGGAGCCTCCCTTAGGTGCCGAAGATGACCGCTCCAGTGGTTTTAGCCGGTAGGAGTCGGCATACCCCTTCCCCGGGGCGAAGGAAGTTCATGAAGAATTTCCACTGGGCATAAAGGGGAAAAAAAAACTATGCCCATGTTTAGCTGTGGGCGTAAACGCCAAAATAATGATGATAGCTTACCCATGTCGCCTTCTATAAATATCTCTGGAGGCCTTCTGGAATAGGTATTCACCGATCCTGTCCAGTTTCTCGGGGCTGGACAAGGAATAGAATGTGAGCTTCTCCATGTTGGACTTGACGAGCCCATCCTGAGGTGATGCGGGGAAGATGTTATCCACCAAACGCTTGTAGCGGGGACGCAACGCCGAGCAACAGCCACAGCAGCCTAGAACACGGAAAATGGAATATTTTAGGCTTTTTCGTGAGATTGGTCTTTTGGTCCGAAAATGGTCCTATGCTCATGACAAAAGAATATTCGTATTCTGGACTGTCACTTCCATATTTCCTTACAGTATTAGTTTCACTTCCAAGTACGAATATAGGGCTGCTATTTAAAAAAATCGTTACCACTGAAAAACAGCTCTGTGTTGCGGCTAACTTTACAACACAGTTATACTACAGTTAACTACAGTTATACTGAGTGTTGACCTGTTTGCCACTTATAAGACGTGCATCAGCAAACTCATTTTTTTTATGAATATATTTCATTTTTTATTTCTATTCTACGATCAATCTTTCTGTTATGTGGCTTTTTATTGCAAGTTTAGTGTAGATTTTAGTTTAATTAATATGAATGTACCGATGCGCGTTTTGTCGTGGTAATATATCGCTTTTGTTTCTCCTTTCTAACTAATTGACGTTCAGATGCAGACACGTTCCTTCTGGTCATGTTTAAAGTATAAGTGTTATCTATTAATTATACTTTTAATGCAGGATTGTTTTTTAATTTACACGCCCGATTTCAGTCTTCTGAAACCTGCGTTCGTCCGCATGCGATAAGTACGTTGATTAGTATTAAAGCCTTTTTTATTATAAACATAAAGAATTATTGAGACTGACTAGAAATTAGTCGCATACATTCTATTTTAATACACACAATAGCAACCTTATGATAAGTAGAGCGTTAAGCAGAATGATAGTAGTCGCGTTTGGATTAACAATAATAGAAAAAATCACAAGTTATTATCAGCAAAGCACTTCTCATATTATTGCGGCTGACATAAGTGACAGACATAATTCTACAAACGTGAGATTTATATATGTGCACAAATATAGCAGAAAACTAAGCCCTTAGCCATTTTGGCAATGAATTTACTTATTTGCGGTTGAATACTGAACCGTCACTCAATATTTAAGAGACTGGCGGCCGAATACTCAACGCCATTTAACGTTATGTCCCCGCTTAAGCAATTTGAGGCGCCCGGTTTTGTGCCAAAAGCAGGCTTCTCAATTTAACGTTAAGTCCTGCTTTATCTTTTCGAGAAACCTGTTTATGGTACAAAACCGGGCGGCTCAAATTGTTTGAGCGGGGACTTAACGTTAAATGGCGTTTGAGTATTTTGAGTATTTGGCGTCAACTATTTGAGACAGCGCTATCAATTAAACTGAATACAGTGTGAGCAAAACATCGGCATTATCATTAATCGATGCTCCATTTTTAGTTTATACCTGAAGCTAATAGCAACTAAATAATAGCTGATAAGTAACATCATTTTCATCATTTCGGCCTAATGAAGTCCACTGTTGGACACAGGCCTCCCCCAAAGATCATCCCAACCACCGATATGGATGTGTTTTGAGCTCATTGGGGGGTTTTGCCATAATCGCCACGCTTGGCAGGCGGGTTGGCGATCGCAGTTGAGTTGTTAATGTACTCGAAGGACGCTGCTGCCCATCCTCCGACTAATCCCTTAGTCCACTTTTACGACACCCATGGGAGGAGATGGGGTGGTGGCATTCTGAGCCGGCACCACACGGCAATGAGCCGGCACCACACGGCAACAATCAAAAAACAATAAGTAACAATCTTGACACAAATAACAATATTTTAACAATAAATGCGGTTTTATTCCTTTGTAATCTATACTTACATGTCATATACACTGTCCGGCTGACTACGAAACAAGCTCGGTGAGCTACCTTACGCATTGGAATCATTTTAACACTAATATGGCACAATTTTTTATTTTATAAAGTTTTTAATATATGGCACTAAACAATTTCGTTTATAAAAGTTTTAATAACGCAACGTATTTTCAGCCTTTTTTGCCGCACAATAATATTTTAAATTTTTCCTAAACCGGCGTTTTGTTACTTGCTCTTTGAAATCATAATTCCGCACGACTTTTTTATTATCCTTGTAGGTTTCTGTGATATTGAAGACATTTATGTTCTGGTTTCTCCTGTACACTTTTGAACACATTCTAGTAGCATATGACTAGACTGGTGCGACATTTGATGTAAGATCTTCATCAAATAACAGTCTCACTCTTCCCTCCAGCTGTTCACTAATAACTGCCTCCAAAACCCGTTTTATGCACGATGTTTATGCCAATATTTCGTGCTGACCGTTCGTTGTAGCAGGCAGCATTTGAAGTTCAAATTCTGTGCACACGAGCCAAAATTACTTATACATTTCAGTTATTATGTACATTACTCACTGTTTTTGTTAAGTAGCTAACAGTATGACCTTCGTGTTTGGCACAAAATATTTTGTAACCTTTTTTCCAATACCTTGTTGTACACAGCAAATGATATTATGAGGAAAACGATACATTCAAATCGCGTATTAATAATTTCTCTAAACATCACCGATACAGCGTATATTTATAAATATCGGTATGATTTATTATTTCTTAATAAATATTTTACTTAAAAACTATTACATTCATTTTAATACTTGCTATGATAAATTAAGTTTCTGTATTCTATCAACGAAATAAACGCCATAAATATTTTGTAAACAAAATAGGTTTGAATTACGAAGACCGAAAACTTAGCTATAAAACTCCCTTCATTATTTAATTTTATTCACACACACTTTTTCTTTTATAAGTCCTGGTCTTTGGGTCCGCCTAACAAGCCGACAGCTTAACCCGACTATCACACTTTTTTATTTATTGTTGTATAGTAATTCGGTGCGACAGAACTGTATGACACGATTTAACATCGAACACTGCACGATCATAGTCTACTGATAAGACCTGACGCAGATAACAAAACTAGGGCCGACTCTACACTGATATAAGATATTTTTGATAGTATAAACGTTGGTTTTGATTGATATCAAGAAGTTGTAAGCGTGGTTGTCAAGCTTGACGACCTGGCTTTGTGTCTCAGGTTGAACGTAGACTGAGATTTCCTTTGTATTATATGATTGAAAAATGATGGGAATTCGCCCGATGCAAGGTTCGTCCACTATCACGTGGGACCACACGCTAATATCAGCGAATCATGGCTTGTATAAAAGTAAATCTTACGGTACCCAGCCATTTTTTCCTTTATGTGACAAGTAAAATGTACTCGAAGGACGCTGCTGCCCATCCTCCGGCTAATCCCTTAGTCGACTTTTACGATACCCACCGGAGGAAATGGGGTGGTGGTATTCTGAGCCGGCACCACACGGCAATGTGGGCTCATTGGAGGGTTTTGCCATAATCGGGTTGGCGATCGCAGTTGAGTTGTTAGTGTGGGGCAACGTTTTAAAAATAAAAATAAAACGTTTTTTTAAACGTTGCCCCACACTAGGATTTCTCCTGTGTCGTGCGTTTACAGACATGAATTCCACACACAATACACCCAGACCCGGAACAACTACCTGCAGATCATACAAATATTTGTTCCGTGCGGGAATCGAACCCACGACCCGGAGCGCAGCAGTCGACTGTATCAGCCACTGCACCAACCGTGATAACTCAACTGTGATCGCCAACCCGTCTGCCAAGCGTGGTGATTATGGCAAAACCCTCCAATGAGCCCACAGCACACCCATATCGCTCGTTGTGGTGATCTTTGGGGGAGGCATGAGTCCAGCAGTGGACGTCATTCGGCCGACATGATGATGTAATAGGAAAACGCCCCTTACCCTTGTTATATAGACAAACAATTACAAAGTGTCACCCCTTGTGTCCGAGCGTGTCGCTTCAATCAGAAAGTTACAGTAGCGTATAAGGCTATAAGGTCAAAAGTGCAAAGTACAACACGTAGTACTTGCGCGGACTGACCGATGACATGACCGAGAGGCGGCAACAGATATCTCTATCAGCTAGAGATACAATTACTTAACTTCATTCACACCTAAGCTAATTTTACACTAAAGAGAAATTTGGACACACCACATTCTTAAAAACAAGTATACTGTAAGATTAGCCTAGACTACTCTACTAGGTTACACCAAATGGTCCATTTAGTTTTGTAGGCAGTCAGGCAGAGGAACAATTGAATAAACGTGTTGTTGAAGTGAAAACTTCTTTTAGCGCGGTACGCATATTTTTAGATGAGATAAAATCTCTGGACTCGCGACACCGTTACGAGACGCAGCTATAGTGTGTGCATATATGCATGTGCATATAGAAGACCACGAACGCGTCTAGATAAATAAAAAATAAAAAAGTTTCACTTCTGCCGGTACTCCCGGAGTGCAACACTTTTTTTTTTACTTTAATTAAAACGGCCGCAAGCCAATTACAATAATCAAAGACACTTTAAAGATTGCAACATTTATATACTCATCTCACAGTACTCCAGACATACAGACAGTAACATCTTCCATTAGTCCGCAAACACGTCACAGGAAGGTTTGGCTTCCAAGAGAGCGTTGAGCGCAGTGTGCGAGGTATGGGTGAATTGGCTGACGCGTCGGTGCGGCACATGGGCTCGGCAAAAAAAGTATGGCTCCTGCTACGGTTGTAATTAATGGAGACGAATAGGCGGGATAATTCATAATGCAGTTCAGGAGCATACATTTTCCCATAAAGGATCTTGCACGTGGTTGGTATACAACAATCATAGACAACTAGCTGATACCCGCGGTTTCACCCGCGTTTAATTAAAAAGAAATTTAGAGTACTTCGGCATAGACACTTGACATAGAATATATATATTGGATTTCAAGGGTTTTATTATTTTTGCAAGGAACCCTAATTATTTTTATCTACATAAGAGTAGCCTAAGTTATTCCTTATAACATCAGCTATCTACCAGTGAAAGTCACATCAAAATCGGACCAGCCGTTTCGGAGATTACCCGGAACAAACAACAGACAAAAAAAAATTTCTTTTGTTATATGTACCGTATATACTTTCATATGCATTTAGTAAAAAGCTGTTATTTTGACATTACAAACAGACACTTCAATTTTATTTATTTGTATAGATTAAGATAAGTAAGTATGATATACCTTGACTAACTAGGTATGATTCGGTCACATCATAAAATGCTTTTCATAAGCAATGTGAAGAAGAAATAAAATTTGATTTATTGTCACAGAAAAAAATCTGATGGGTATTTATTATCCTATATACTGAGTACTTTGGTACTTACTTCTAGTTCATACCATAAGTATTTTTTCAGTAATAAATGGAAAGCATAGAAAAAAATTTTGTTCGGTTAAAATATGTGCCTTGTGTCCTTTACATTGTCTAAAAGCAAAGCAGACCATGAGACTTGTCAGGTCCTTCAAAACATGGCAACTGGTACAAAATTATTTCTGTATTATTAATTGTATATTTTTCGTAGGGCATTTACATAGTTTTACTACAAAGGAACGAACTGTTTTTTTTTTATAAGATACGCGTGTGACCAACGCTTTAACTTGACAGCATTAAGATCTAAATCAATCATGTTTTTATACCAAGTTTTATAGGAAAGATTATCTACGCTACAGTCAATATTGAACGAGCCCTACACCTTAGTAAACTCTTAAGACGAGAATATTTTATATTATTATATTTACTAAAACTTGAACGGTAATCTTTATATCTGTCTCTAGTGTGATCATACGAGGACCTGGAGCCTCCCTTAGGTGCCGAAGGGCATACCCCTTCGCCCTTCCCCTGGGCGAAGGAAGTTCATGAAGAATATCCACTGGGCACCAATAAAAAAAAGGGCTTTTATCTTACAAGGTAAAACGTGCGAGATTATATAAATCTGGTCCTTAGATCCCTTTCAAAGGCCCTATTATTTTAGGAATCAAAGAACACGAGTATGTATTAGGACCAATATAGGGATGGTCAGCTTTTCAGGAAAGAAGTTATAATAACTCATAACCTTTCCATATTGCCTAATATCACAGAACTAAGTACGTATTTTATGAATGAAGAAAGATTGATGAATATTTCCAGCAGCGTGACAGTTCCAATCATAACAAAAAATATATAGGGGGTTTAGATACTTATTTGGGATCAACCATAATTCGAGATTCATAAGATAAGATAAAAATATTTTTATTCATGTAAAACCATTTATAGGCACTTATGAATAGTCAAGACTTTAGTTGCCTCGTTCCAAGGTGTAGATTTCCTATGAAGAAGAACGGGCATGAAACTCCATGGTTACTCTTTTTAAATCATATTGGTACAATGTTCTCGAAATGATGGATGATAATGTGAGGACAATGCAGGAGGAAAGAGTCTAAACTTCTTAAAAAGTCTACACTAAACAAGCTTGATTTGAATATTCACCAGAGTTTTTGATTCAATTGTCATGACAGCATTAAGAAGACCAATCCAAACAGACGGCACTCGTTCACGAGCATGACGCATGCATCAGCGTCGCTCAGCTCAACCATATTGTAGGGAAACTTAGCGACCCGACACACAACGCCACCGTAAGCAGGACACTTGAGCGAGCATGATATACCTAAACTGCCAGACAAATATCACGTCAATAAAACAAAATAATTGAATAGTCCACATGGTACTCGCACTATTACAGTATCAAATCTAAATGCATAAAATGAACACAAAAATAACATTAAAAATAAATAACATTATGTCATATAGAATAATGAAATGTCATATGAATTAACGACGGGTCGGCCTCCAACGAGATGGACAGTCAAACTGGTAAAGGTAGCTGAGTCATTGGATGCGGGCAGCATGTAACTGGTCTTTGCTCAGTAGTGGACATCCTTTGGCTGATATGATGATGATGATTAACGTCGAGGCGACGGCATATCTGTCCTGTTTTTGATGACGCAAAACACAGTGCATATGCCATAGGAGCAAAATACTACGACATCTCAACGAATAAAATTTGGCAGCGTTATTAAAATCCCTATCTATGCAACAGAGATGCAAACACCAAGATATCCGACGATAAATTCGACACAGCAAACTAAATCAGAATACAAGTACAACGACATTAGTGTTAGGTGCAATTTTTTAAAACCAATATCCACAATTACCAACGCCACTGTACTACTTAATTATTTATTAGCAGAGCTATTGATTTTAAACCGTTATAATACTATCGGCAATACGCAGCCGTCGAGTCGCGCTCACAAAACCAACTATCTAAATATAAATCATTGCCCACTCACTGAAAATAGACTCGTCCACTGGAAAGGGATGAGTTAAAGGGTGACATGTGACATATTTGTAGTCTGTTGATCTTATATGTCTATACTTAGAACAACGCAACTGTCACGGTTAGTTTCAGCAAAGTATAGGCCACTCCCTCTCTTGCTATGGGTGACTTAAAACGCAATTAAGGCAAGGTTTGTTAGGAGGGTTGGCAGCGAGGCTTCTGCGTTCGCGGGTGCGTAGATTGGGGAATCTGCGTGCCCACGCTTAGCGACCCACGAGAAGACGGTGGCACGCATCTGGTCACGCGCCGCCGTTAGCCCGTCGTCACCCTCTCCAAGATGTGCCTATAGGCGTGGCACCAGTGGGCGGCTTTAGTGATCATACGAGGACCTGGATCGTGACGAAGATGACCGCCCCAGTGGTTTTAGCCGGTGAGTCCAGCATGCCCCTTCGTCCTTCCCCGGGCGGAGGAAGTTCATTGAATGAGATAAAATTTCATTGGCATCAATAAAAAGGAGGGTTGGCAGCAGCATCCTGTTTGTTAATAACAACACTACTGTTATCAATTATGAACATTCATATGCCTAGTGACCTAAGTTGAGGGCGACCCATGTCCAGCAGTGAGCATTTATGGACTGATTTGATGATTGTTAAGGCAGTACTGGCGGTTGACTGACGTTGCCACACGTTGCGTTTACACACAATACACCCAGACCCAGAACAACTACCTGCAGATCATACAAATATTTGTTCTGTGCGGGAATCGAACCCACTACCCGGTGCGCAGCAGCCGACTGCATCAGCCACTGCACCATCAGTGCCATTATTAACGAGTTCAAGTAAACACCAATTGGCTGATGAGGATGACCCTATTTCCCACGTTTCATCTAGCTACACAATTATTGAAATAGTTTTTATATATGGCGGTCTTCCTCTTCCAAATCTGATTACAGATATTATGATATAATGGGATTGGGATAAATTCTTACTTTAATCCAGAATTGTGATCATTTGTGACAGAAATAATGAATCATATTTATTACAATCACAATGCTTATTGGTGAATGCTTCTATACTAAGGATAGTTCATTTCCAGCTGTAATTTTCTTATACCTACAGGCACATTGTCGACTCTGAATGTCCATGAAGTATAAGAAGTATATGAAGTATATTTACTTTTAATAAAACCTGTAATTTGCAAAAGGGTAAAACCTTTATGAAAAGTATTTCAATAGCAAATATACTAGATTATCACTCAAGAAGGGAATATTACAGTATATAAATTAAATAAACATTCTTTTTTGAATAAGTATTTTATTCCCAACTAAAATTAAGCATACAGTCTAATGTTTCCTCTTATCGTCTCTATTATCTCTACCTGACTTTGATCGGTCATAATCATCATACTTCCGTGACATCCCACGGCCTCTCTTGTCATCCATCCTCCTATCACGAGACCGTTCTATCTCCATGTCTCTAGAACGAGACTTGTGCCTTTTGCTACTACTGCTAGAATATTCTCGCTTCCGCTCATATGGTGAACGCGATCTTCTATCCTTCTTTGATTTATGACCGCTATGGTACTTAGAAGAGAGAGGAGGAGTTTTCGGTGATTTGTCCTTTTTAGAATCCCTTCTATTACTTTCCTTAGATGTTGATGCAGTTGGAGATTCAGTTTTCTTCTCATCTGCCTTTGAATTCTCTCGTTCTTTCTGTGCTTGTATGTGCTTGTTAGCCTGATATATTTTACGTAGCATATCAACTTTGCACTCCAATTCTTCAGGATTTACTTTAGTTCTTTTGTAAAGTTGTAGAATACGAATAGATACTTCTCTGATGTCTTCCTCTGGTACTTTGAACAACTGAAACCAGTGCGGGTTGTTTGGGAGAGGCAGACCGATCTTGCGCGCAGTTAAATAAATGCAAGCACAAGCAATAGTCTCTGGTGGAAATCTCATGAAAACATCAGTACGTAGTGCATCATTCATGTAGTTCCATGCCATTTGCATGAGTTGACGGTTCTTTTCATACTGCAACAGCTGAAGATACACTACTATAAGCTTGTGTGGGTGCTTGACATGCACACAGAACCCTAATTCCTTTAAAATCCTTCGTTCAGCTTTGATAACTTGATTTTTTAATTCAATGTAATTTTGATCTACAATCAGTGGACTGATCGTTTTCTGCGCCCTCACTTGTTTAATGTGATGGAAAACATTAATAACATCTCTAATTCTACACGGTTTTTCTTCAACTTTTGATGCTAAATAAATGCTTCCCATAGCCATCGTTTCCATAGGATATCGTACAAAAGATTTCGAATAGTAGAACCTTTGGAGGTAGATTTGTCCCGTTGCCATGGCGACCTGGGGCAGCTTCAGTAGGATTCCAGCGGTTTGAATCATCTCACATCCTAGGATACGAAGGTCAGTCTCCGTTTCGACATCGAGGCCATCGGTCTGAGAGGGCGTTTCCTTGAATACGGTTTCAGGCAAAAGGCAGTTGTACAGCGTAAGAACGATCTTTCCATATGTTTTCTGTGACTTAGTAGGCGCTGTCGTGCTGGTTTTGGCCTGATTTTGCACTGTGGTAGCGGTCATTTTGGTAATACAGTCCTTTCACTTAATACAAAAGTTTCATACCTCTATAGTAGAAATAGTGCACCAAATAACATTTTCAGTATATTTTATAACACATTGACATAGTTTATTTGATTGTTCGTGAGAAAATCATAGTTTAACGTTGTAAAAACGCCATGAAAAGTATGAAAACACGCTTTGTTGATGACAGGACAAAAGCAAGATGGCGCCACCAACTCAAACTTAAGTTTTGTAAACAAAATTATCACGTTAGATTGATTATACCATAGCAATATTACAAAAGAACGTACCTTGAGCCATTATGTCCCTTGTGCCTTAAATGCTACGATTAACACAGCGTAAAATACAATCTAGTTCAAAACTAGAATACAAAACACATCCACTGACTCAGTCAATCGATTTTTTTTTAAGTTGCGTTCCAATTCCAATCAAATTAGTGATAAAGACGACAAAGTTTTGTTTGAAAGAATATATTTGTCTGGAAAATATTCTTTATACCTATTCAAGTAAGTAGTTTATAAAAATGTAGAATATCTGGTTTCTGTAGCTTTTTTTTTTATTCCGTGGCTTTCGATATTTCGTAAAGCAACCCGAAAGTCTTGACAGTGTGAAGTTAGTAATTGTTTGCGCCCTTGGCGGCAATTACAAGAGGGTAATCAATAATGCAGATGGAAATAACAGCAGCATACACTAAAGGCGCGCAAACTATTTTTAATTAAACAAAATACGTCGTGATCATATGTACAGAAAATATTTATAAAATACTTACAGCCCGGATCTGTACATTTTTGGAGAAATGAATCCAAAAAATCGTGGCCCTCTCCAGCTTCAAAACAACATTTCACGAAAGACATTTTTTGAATTGTATAAATTCAACAATTTAGGAAATATTCTAACAGGGAAATATCAAGAAACAGTATAAAAGTAACAACTTCATAATAATTAATAGGTACTAGGTCAACACAGCACTAATTCAGGCAGATTTTAAGTAACACTATAGACAATAATGTCGAGTAACAGGGTTTTAAGAAAAAAATGTTTAGGCTTCTCACAACACAATATTTTTATATTAATAACAATATGCTTAGAGGTAATACTCAAAAATTAAATTGCTTTGTATAGTAACGTTAAAATTGACTAGGAATAACAACATTTAGGTCAACGACGTCACATTTCGGGACCTAGTTTTTTTTTCTCATCTAAACTGGATGTCCATGAATTTCAATGCGATCATAATAACATGCAAACCGACAAAATTGCAATGTTCAGAACATTTCTCACGACCCTTGTAACGGGGAGCCTCATCTAATTTGTAGTGTAATGCGCGTAACAGTGAATGAAAAATTTAACACTAGAGGCGCTAGTAGTAACTTACTCATATAATTTTATCTACTCGGCACTAGATGGCGCTTGTTTCTACTATTTGCCAAAAGATGCCGTGTCCCACGCAGATGTTAAGATCAACATAAACTAATATTAGGTCTTTACCTATGAAATTTCCGTTTTGTACGAAATAAAGTACAGTCATTTTTATGTATCTTTTTTATTTATTTTAATCAGAGTAATCACCCATACAATCGATGCATCTTTGCCAACAAAGTGGCAGTTTATCGATTCGAAGAAGGGTTTCTTGAGGAAACCAGATATACGGGAGGCGACACTCTTCAAAGGTATTTTGTACTGCCTTTCGGGTATTGATTTTTTCCCACCAATAAGATATCCAAATTCTGGAAAAACTAGAAGTCTGTAGGCGGGTCTGGTGAGTACGGCGGATGACGGAGAGCTTCCAATTCCGGCCTAATTCCGGTTCCTAACTACCTATTCTCCTAGTTTGTATGTAGTCGGTTTGATCTAAAATGATACAGAGCCATACGCTATCAATAAAGTAATATTTTAATTTCTAATCACCTATTTGTGGACACGATGTGGGTAGACCTGTGACAACATGACTCTTGATGCGTGCTGCCCTATCTTAGACGTACAGTTATGTGCACAAAACGACTACTGTACAAAACAAACATTACAAAGTAACGAAATCGCCTTGCTCCTGGGTGTTGTTAGATGTCTTTATTAGGAAAGAAGGAAGGAATTCTGTGCATCATGCACGACAGCGTTTCAAATATTCTCTGATGAATGACAACAGGTTTTGAGTCGGACCAGATAGTGACGTCCATAGTGTTTTTTTTTTAACTTAGGCCCTCACTAGGTTTTCTCCTGTGTCGTGGGTGCGTTGACAGACATAAATTCCACGCACAATACACCCAGATCCGGAACAACTACCTGCAGTTCATACAAATGTTTGTTCCGTGCGGGAATCGAACCCGCGACCCGGAGCGCAGCGGCCGACGGTGTCAGCCACTGCACCAACCGTGCGCCAAGCAAACTGCATGCATGCAAAATTTGCAGAAAATTTAAAAGCAGGATGGATTTATAACGACAGTTATCTTTCCTGAAAAAGGCAAAGGACGTTACCTTTACCCACCTACTGGAAGAGACGTGTTGTTATAAATTCATCCTGTTTTGGTTCGACTGAAACATGACGATAAATGAATTGGTGAATACCTTTACCATATACGAGTAATAATTTTTCCTGTTATTACCATATGGGCTCAGAAGCTTTCCTTCTCGTTATCACGGACCTTCCTTCGGTGCCGAAGTAGATGGTGATTATAACCGGTAAGCCGACCCTGGGGTGCAGGAAGGCTTTTTATCGTAGTGAAAAAGGTGTTTTATTATTCTTCGGCTTATTCAGGTGTTCAATATTTCGGCCGAATGAAGTCCACTGCTGGACACAGGCCTCCCCCAAAGATCACCACAACGAGCGATATGGGTGTGTTGTGGGCTCATTGGTATATATTAATAAGTTAGTAAGTTAATATATATTTTTAAAACACACTGCAGACCGTCGAGTTATCAAGATGGTCTATCATGCCTTATGTCAATCGTTGATTGATTATTGTATCACATCCTGGGGAGGTGCTGCCAAGTCCCACCTTATAGAGGTAGAGAGAGCACACCGTGCAACACTGAAGGTGGCTGCTGGTCTCCCCTTCCGCTTTCCTACAGTGGAACTGTATAAAAAATGGAATGTCCTTACGATCAGACAAACCTTTATACTGCATACTGTTCTTAAAAAACACTCCATGTTGCAATATGACCACAACTTACTCAAGAATACGCGGCGTAAAGGCAGGATCTGTCAAACGCGAACCTTTAATTTAGCTCTCACACAGAATTTTTTTTGCTTTCTTGGTCCATATTTATATAACAAATTAAATAACACCTTAAACATATACCCTCAAATAAAATCAAAATGTAAAACCTCAGTCTCAATGTACCTCAAAAACTTAGACTACATGGAAACCGAGAACCTTTTAATTCCTCTCAGGTAGAAGATGATCTCCTGCTGTAGTGCATACTGACCAGCCTTTGGTCATGTTACGGCTGATATACTTAGTTTACTCACACTCAGATACATTCACACTCGCAAACACCATTACACCCTCCCCACACACCCTTTGGTATTTCAGTGTTTAATTTGTTTGTTTCTTGCTTTATATTGTTAAGACTCCTATCTTATAATTATAAGTTTAGATTTTACACATGTTTCATATGCCTAAAATGTTTGCACACAAGGCCAAAGCATTAATACTAGCTGCGGAAGGGCCCTGGTGACCTGTGTTACAGGTTAAAAAAAACCTACTTCAGGCACCAGTCTCTCACAAAGTTAGGTTTTTATATTTATATTTGTGGCACGATAACCTTTTTTTTATTTTTTTATTGATCCGGTGGAAATACCTCATGTACTTCCTCCTACCGGCTAAAACCACCGGAGTGATCATCGTCGGCACCGAAGGGAGGCTCCAGGAACTCGAATAATCTCCATCTAGAGCCACCCGTTGGTGCCACGCTTTAGGCTCATCTCGGAGGGGATGACTGTAAAGTGGTCATCCCCTCTAGTGGAGGGAGGCGCCTGTAAAGAGGCCACCCCCCCAGGCATCTCTCGAGGGGTGGCACGATAACCTAGCAGTGTAAGACCTATTGTGAAGAGAAAATAAATAGATTTTATTATTATTATTATCTACATGTTTCTCTTTTACACGGGTTTATGTCCCCTGTAAGGGGGAACCCGGTCTTTTGATAGGCTTACGCGGGGACATGGGTCCAACACGCAGAGGCCCTTTAAAGAATTTTAATCTAAAATGTAATGGGACACTAACCGGGGACTCTCCATGGCTGCACTATAAAATGCAGTCTCGGATTGTCCCCGGAGATATAAAACTATTGTATGAAATGGAAACTACAAGTATAAGGTCTATTGCAATGGGTGCTAAATGGATTTAATCCCAAAAAAACGGAAAAAACGGCGTCTGCCTTTCAACCTTTAAAGTGAAATTCTGTGGCAGACGGTGACTTGCCACTCACAAGATGGGCCCCCTAAATGGCCACCACTACAGGCGACAAGGAGCAACACTGGTGTGAGCGGCTAGGGGTGTAGCGAGGTGCGGCACCGGTTTCATCATCGCGCGTCTCGAAGACTCGGAGCAGGTTTCCCCGTTTTTACGCCATTAGACACTTCCACCCCCGAGCATGTAGCTAAGGCGGAACTAAGGCAAGCCAGAGTTGAAAATCCTACGGGCACTCATGGGGTACCACTCCAACCAACCAATGAAGGCAAGCCGGAGACGAGGCCCTGACCGACTCTCTGGAGCATTCGGGTATGCAGTGTCGCCACTCACATTCAGCTCGCCACAAACTGCCCTGCATTCTGTAAGCTACTTAATATACTTTTTTTTTATCATAAGGTAGGAAGAAATCAAGCAGCTACTTTAATCTGCCCTCCAGGATTACCTTATCCCATGGTGAGATAACGACTGCCCAGAGGGTTTTTATTATTATTTCCTTTATTTTGATAAACACATATGAATTACATTTTTAATACATACAAAAACAATATATATATATTTAAAAATATAAAAAATAGTAGTCCACCGGCGTCGGGAACAGGGTCCAAGCCACCGGTGGTTAGGGTTCCAGAGAGAGGAACCTCCTAACAATACGCGCCGTGTCCAGGAGTACCGCTTTCTGTATCAAGCCCCCGATCCAGCTGCCTAACGAAAGCCTCTTAAGGTGTTGGTCGAGGCTCTTGGCTATAAGGCCATTGGCCGTCACAACTATCGGCACAATGATTGCAGAGTCTACCTCCCACATGTCGACAACCTCGTGTGCCAAGTCAAGATACTTAAGTTGTTTATCTTTCTCGGCTTTCACGAGGTTCTCGTCATGCGGGATAGTTTTATCAAAAATCATTGTGCGGCGTTCTACTCGATCTATCACCACTATGTCAGGCTTGTTGGCTACAATAGTCCTGTCAGTGATGATAGATCGATCCCAGTACAACGTGACATGGTCATTCTCGAGAATAACGTGACGGATAGATTCACCCGGATAGTGACAGATGTCAACCGTGCCGTCCTTCACAATATATTTTCGGTAGTTATTCGTCATGATAACTTCATCCATAATTGCACAGATAAACCCTTCGGTTTCCCCAAAGAGGTCACCGAAGCGTAGCCAAGCCACGGACCCTAAAAAGTTCACATCAGGCCCATGAAGGGCCCGGTAAAAGCCTCCGTGAAGCTCCTTGCTCTGCCATACTTCTTTACGGTCATTAGTGTCAAGTACTACAAGTTTATGCCAGTTCTCTTTAGCCAAGGAGAGTGGGGTGAGACCCTTGTCCATCGCAACCACATCTCGGTGCATCCCTACTTCGGCATGGAGAAAATACTCCCTGAGGCTGCATACCTCACGATTGTGGAGGGTCTTAACATTTAGAAAGCCTCGACCCCCACACTTTCGTGGGATGTATAGCCTCATAACCGATGATCTTGGGTGATTATTATTTGATTATTATATTATTATTATTTGGGGTTTTGCCATAATCGCTACGCTTGGCCGACGGGTTGGCGATCGCAGCTGAGTTGTTAATGTACTCGAAGGACGCTGCTGCCCATCCTCCGGTTAATCCCTTAGTCGACTTTTACGACACCCATGGGAGAAGATGGGGTGGTGGCATTCTGAGCCGGCACCACACGGCAAAATTCAAAATTCAGGTGTTCACTATTTATAGAAATGACTGGGATTCGATCGGCGTGGTACAGTAGTCGGTCACCGAATGGGATTGGGAGGGAATCAACTTCGCTTGCGACTAAGGCAACTGGCCGCCTAGCCAAAAGCACTGTGTGCCACTATTAGAGTGAACCTTCACCAGTTCATCTATGCACATCTCGAGGGCGAGAAAGGACGTGTCATTAAGCACTGAGTTTGACTGAATTCGGGAACCCCGACGCCTACAGAAGACAGCTATAGAGGGGTTTTGTAGGGTAATACCTACCGCACACTGCGGCCTGTCCCAGGGAGATCGCGTCACTCTTTTGCACCACGTACATACTGGGCGTTGTCACAAGAGTGGTTTTAAGGATTATAATTTAACGCTAACATCGCACAAACCGTGTGCAGAGTAGAATGATATATCAAAAAACATATGCATTGCGAACGACATGGGCATGCGTCTGTACGCTATTTTGCACGTGGCGTATAATACGAAAGCCGTGTTATTCTCATTATAAGCTTCAAATACCGCCCGTATACAACACACCTTTTAGAAAGTCCCCGTTTTAGTACACACAGTGTAAATATTATTATTTTATTACTTATTCAAGTTGCTATCGGGCTACGTTTAGAAATAGCCGTTCACTGCGCGACAGTTGCAACAGTCGTCAAGTTATCTAGACTTGGTTTTTAGTATGAGCGTATCTTCCGTACTTGGGTCGCCTACTTAGGTCTCGCGGCAACTCTGAATATATAAGGCAAGCTACTACTTTTGTAAGTAGCGGTTGCTGCGGTAATGCGTTGGATTGGTGAGCATTAATGGTGATACACTTCAAGACTTCTCTGTGCTCGAGGTCTCCCCATAGATTTCCAATAACTTAAATTTGCCTAATATTTTAATAGTTTTTGTTAGCATTGCAGCAGTTACTGCATTTTCCCATCCGGAGCGAGCTACATTGCAGCTACCAAGTTTGCCATCCACCGGCCGCGCGTCCTCCGCATGCGCGCCGCATATTATTACAATGGCGCTTCGTGTTTTTTGTCGATCTTCTCTCAGACATCTCTATGAGATGTAGCTGCTTAACCGGGCAATCTGGCGAAATTAAAATAAACTATGCGGCTTCGCCAGCCCTTACAAAACATGGCAAGCTACCGATTCACCTCATAGAAGTCAGATATCGAATTTATTAAGATTTATAGAATAATAAGAGTAGATGATAAATTCACGGAAGATGTTAAAATTACAACTCTGTGGGGTAATTTCCCTAAAGAAAAAACTACCACGAAGGCCAAGGCCAAGGCCAATTGCCAATGATCAAATGTCCGTTTTAATCACTCTGCAACATATTATATACGAGGGTCATACTGAATGTTTTTAGAATTGGCCAGTAAGGAAAGCCGCCGATGAAAATTAATTTAAATTTCGAAGAAAAAACTCTTTGGAAAGCCTTAGATGTCTATTGAATTCATAATTATGTCATTTGTTTTTACAAATTGGCGGTAATTTTAAAAGAGCGTGTCGTGCATTTCCTCTAGTCAAAATCAATATGATCGTCATACTGATTTTGACTAGAGAAAATGTTCACTCCATGATTTATTACGACTTTCGTTGCAATCTTAACCAACAAATATGTTACGATAGACTTCAATTGGCATTTCATTATGAAGCCCCATTGCATGCCACTGTTTACAATGAGTTTAAACGTGGTCGAAGTAATCTCACTGATGATTTGCACTAAGGACGTCCTTCTACGGCGACCGTTGAAGATAACGTGAGTGCTGTGCGGCTAATGATAGAAGCTGATAAAAGAGCAAGTTAAGGCATTGATATAAGTCAAGTGCAAAACGTCTCACATGAACATTTAGGCGTCATAAAGTTTTGCACCAGAGTACCTGCTGCCCCTTGTGCCTCACCTAAAGTTCCATTCCTCCGATATGGTTGTCTGGAAGAGATCGCCGAGTTGCGATAAGACCGCCAATTGTACTTGATTTCTGTATAATACCTATTCTGTTTTTGGTGTGCAATAAAGTGGATTTATTTATTATTTACTTCATAATTGGACGGAAGATCAAAAACGCCATCGTTTGGATTGGTTCCATGACATGCTTAAAAAGTATAACAGTGGTGACTCGAATGCTGGGGTGCAATTACTTAAGCTCAAACATTGGTATTTGCTAAGACTGGTCCTCATGGCTTACCTTCTGCAACGTGTCCTTGAATAGCTTGAATCATGTCTTAGTGAATACCGAATCGGTTGTAAACCGTTATTTCGATTATGGATTCAAGGATGTATGGATGTTTGAGCTTAGAGAATTGCACCCCTGTGCTTGACATCGTCACGGGTGATGAAAAGCTGGATATATTGTAACGAGCTAGAAACCAAAAGACAATCTGCCCAATGGATGTTTCCATTCGAAGAGATAATGACTCTCAAATGACTCTCAAAAACAGCTTACAAACATGGCAAACAAACAGTGAGTGAGATGAGTCTATAGTTTTTCAGACCACCACACTTCTGTTCCATTCCTGCGGTGTTTTTCCCACGTCATACACAGAACCTTTGAAGGGCCTGCGACAGACGGCAGACACACGAGTGATCCTATAAGGGGTTCCACCAATTATCATTCGGAAGTACGGAACCCTAAAAATAGGTATTCTACATTTCCAAGTTACTTAGGGTTGAATGACTTACTACTACTACTACTACTACTAGACTACGGGTCGGGTTAGGCGTCGTGTTAGGCGTCGGGTCAGGCGTCGGGTCAGGCATCGGGTTAGGCGTCGGGTTAGGCGTCGGGTCAGGAGTCGGTTCAGGAGTCGGGTCAGGCGTCGGGGTGGGCGTCGGGTTAGGGGTCGGGTCAGGCGTCGGTTCAGGCGTCGCGTCAGGCGTCGGGTTAGGCTAGGCATTTTTAGGGTTCCGTACGTCCGAATGATAATTGGCGGAACCCCTATAGGATCACTCGTGTGTCGGTCCGTCTGTCGCAGCCAATTTGCTCCGAATCTACTGGACCGATTATGTTGAAATCGTGTGATACTCCTTGGCCGCGCCACAGTGAATGTACCCCAAAAACATTTTTTTTGGTACAGTACCCATATGGATTTTTGCGACGCAAACACTGACGTGCCGTGTCATAGCCGTGTGGTGCCGGCTAAGAATACCACCACCCCAACTGTTCCCATGGATGTCGTAAAAGGCGACTATGGGATTAGCCGAAGGATGGGCAGCAGCGTCCTTCGAGTATAACTATAACACAACTGCGATCGCCAACCCAGATGGGTTGGCGTGGCAATATTTGAGGAAGGCTTCTGTCCAGCAGTAGAGGTTTTACAGCTGAAATAAATGAAAAAAAAAATACACTGACGTATAACATAAATAAATGAATTTTGAATATGTTGGAGAGCAATATAGAAAATTAAAGGTTAATGTTTTGCAAACTGTACCGTGTAACGAATATGAAAGGGCCTTACTGGGAGGGTCTCAAATTAATGTTATATCTCCGAAACTGCTGAGCCTAAATTTTTTAAGTAAACATAGATAATCTCTATCTACTTATATATAGATTCTATCTACATATAGATTACAGGAAAACCTATAAAAGTCTATAGTCCTAAAACAACATGGTAAATCTTTCAATATTGTGCGTACAAATTTACGTTTGCGGTTGGAATGTATGCCAGAACATGTTTTTCAACTACTGTTCTTGGGATAAGTTATTGTCGTCTCCTTATTTCCTATCTCTGTGAATATAACGGTAGGTGTTTTATGATATGTTGATTTTTTTATAGTTCGATTACAGTTTAGGGTCGAAAACCATGGTGCCACTTAAGTAACTTTAGTGGCTATCTCTGTGTGAACTCTAATTAAATATTTTCATTACTGCGTCACGAATTTGTTTTTATACTTTCAGATCAAATTGGTGAATGGCATCCGAAGAGAGTACATTTAAGGTACATTTATTAGATTATAAAAAATATATCAAACAATGTCTATTGCTAATGTTGTCTGGCTGCAGAGTATACTCTCCAGCCCCACCACATACGCATTTCTAAAATAATAAGATTTTCATATCTTTTTACATTGTATGAAAAAGTACAGTTTTGGTACATTTATTTAGAGTCCATTATAACTGGGTACACCTAATCTATACAAATAAATAAAATTGAAGTGGCTGTGTGTAATGTCAAAATAACCGCTTCTTACTAAATGCATATGAAATTATATACGGTAAGTATAACAAAAAACAATTTTTAAACTTTTTGTCTGTCTGTCTGTCTGTCCGGCTATCTGTCTGTCTGTCTGTCTGTCTGTTTGTTCCGGGTAATCTCTGAAACGGCTGGACCGATTTTGACGGGACTTTCACTGGCAGATAGCTGATGTTTTAAGGAATAACTAAGGCTACTTTTATTTTAGAAAAAATGTTAAGGTTCCGCGCAAAAAAAATAAAACCCTTGAAATCCAACATATATATTCTATGTCAAATGTCTGTTTCGAAGTACTCTAAATCTCTTTTAAATTAAACGCGGGTGAAACCGCGGGTCCCAGCTAGTAGTTTATAAAATGCTTGGTGGTGCGGCTGCAAAGGACTGCTCTATGGCCGCGCCACAAAGATTTCGTTATATAGTATATCATATTCCACTGAGGTATAATTTTTTATATGTCACATAATATAAAGTACATAAATGGTACAACTTATTTGTAAACATGTTTTGGAGTACATCACTGTGGCGCGGCCACGGAGTATCACACCATTCATTGAAGTATATTTATTCCTTTGTACATACTAGTCAAAGAAAACGGTTCCCAATCATCGCTTATTCCTTCTCAGAAAGAACGACAATTAAAATTCATTATTTACTGAGTAAATGATCAAATAACGTACCTATGTAAATACGAATTAATAGCTGAATATGACTGGCACGACGGATTTTTTGTATGTATGAGTAAATTTTTTTCGCTTTATCTATACAAATAAATAAAATTTAAGTGTCTGTTTATAATGTCAAAATAACAGCTTTTTACTAAATGCATATGAAAGTATATATCGTACATATAACAAAACAACATTATTTGTTAATTTTTGTATGTCTGTTTGTTCCGGGTAATTTCCAAAATGGCTGGACCGATTTTGATGGGACTTTCACTGGCAGATAGCTGATGTTATAAGGAATAACTTAGGCTACTTTTATATTAGAAAAATAAAAAGAATAAAATCCAATATACCTAACTATACGCTTAAAAATCTAACATCTGTTTTAAATTAAACAGTGAAACCGCGGGGTACAGCTAGTAGTTCATAAAAGGCTTTCAAATAACTACAGGGCGCCAATACACAAAAACTAAACCTGTCAGCTAATGAGTCTTAAGGCTCTTTTAACGTCCACGAATGACATCATGCCTTATGTTTCTAATCTGTATAACATTAACCAATTTGGTAGTATGACAAACACCTTCGCCTAAAAGTAACGCAAAGCCGTTTTCCTTGCAAACAGCCTCATGCATATGCGGTAAAGCCTTTTAGCTACGTAATAGGTGCTCTCTCACTCGCCAATTTCGTTTAACTCATTCAGTCGACCTCGAGCCACAGACGAGAGCGGGTGTACGCCATCTTTAGTTTTGAACTGTCAAATTTCGCGCCGATTTTGTGTTCGTGTGAGCACTAATTTCCAACAACAAAAAAGAGCTATAGTGTAGTGAAATTAATTACATGAATTATAAAAATAATACAAGTGTGTAGTTTATTTTCTGGTATTTTGTCGTGTTGTTTATCTCTGAGCTATTGGCTGAGATCTCGGTATGTGATTAGTGCTGTGTTTT
Organism: Diloba caeruleocephala; assembly: GCA_947459985.1. Taxonomy (NCBI): domain Eukaryota; kingdom Metazoa; phylum Arthropoda; class Insecta; order Lepidoptera; family Noctuidae; genus Diloba; species Diloba caeruleocephala. The sequence continues at coordinate 1,954,976 of OX381627.1, read as the reverse complement.
TAGGTTTATTTTTCTGTATAAATACCGTATGAACTGTCACTGCTTGCGCCCGGAAAGGATTTTTCTCGGTGAGTAGATTTTTATCGAATTTAATTTAAATAGTGTGATTTATAGGTAATGCTTTATTTTTTAAAGGTTTTTTTTTAAGTTGAGACAGATCTTCTGTATAATATTCTAAGGTGTGTTAAAAAAGTTTTAATATCGATTAGATCAATTTAAACGTGATTAATTTGGCCGGATGTTTAATGACGGCGAGATAAAGAGTGTTCTAAGAACATACGTCGATTAATGAGTGTAATTGACGTAAAAGGACTTTACAAGGACAGTTGGAACCGGCCACTCTAATAAACACAAGAAATATTCCACATTTGATTCGCAACGTAAGTGACCGTTTTGTTTTTGTTCAGAATGGGTTAGTTGCTACATTGTTGTTATTTATGTATCACGTTGTGAGTTGCGCAACATAATATCAAACAGACCTTTTGTCGAGACATTCTACAACCTTTGTCGGTCATGTTGCTTGATTTGCTGCAATGTGAAACTTTTAAGACTGTGGTTAATCAGGGTCTATATTTATTCTGTAAAAATTACGTTTTCAACATTGCGCGGCCCTGTGGCTTGCTTTGAAATGTTTCAATATTTAGGGTAAGCAATGTATATATCGCTTCGGACTCGACTATTTTAGGATAGGATAGGATAGTTTCGCGTAGACTGTTTGTTCTTTATTTCGCCAGCAGGACGGAGCCTGTGTGCGAGTACTATAGAGGTGTTTTCAGGGGGAAATACTTCTTATAAAATCACATTGTGAATAAATAACTTCTAATTTATATTTCATACGAGCACTGATAGGCTCTTAATCAAGAAACCGGTAAGAAACTCCATAATAGTAATATGTAGGATATCAATGTTCAATTTCGATGTAATTATGACTATCAAAAGAAAAAAATAACCCATGAAGGGGAAATAATTCAGCAGCGAGGTTACGGGAATCGATCACGGCAAAAGAATAATACATTCGTATAAAATGGAGCGGCATATGATAAAAATAACATGAGATAAACGTTCATCGAACATTTGTAAATTAATATAAATAATAATAAATGCACAATGCGTTGGCAGTTACGTTTAATTAATTAAAGAAAAATCGAAAAATTACGTGAATAAATTATAAAACTACTTAATAGCATATCAATTCCGCTGGCTGGTCGCAAGGGTCCGAGCTATACCAACTATTAAAAAAAAATATAAGCCGCCGAGGAATGAGTCCGTTTAATAAATACAGTAACGCAATCAGAAAATTGATTTCGCAAATTTTCGAAGTGATTTAATCTGCAGGTACTGTTACAAGTTGTTTTTGTCCTTGATATGTAAGTATTGGAATAAGCCTGGCTATTTATTATTCATTATTGTTTTATCGTTGTAAAAAGAACAAACGACTCAATAGTTTCGGTACAAAAAAACGGTTGCCTTGGTCGATTGGGATTTTTCATATATAAATGTCATGCACTGCGATTACATTCGCGAATATTCAGAGTAATACCAATTATAAACAGATTTCAGACCAAATTTATGTTTCTTCATTTTCAAAGAGGGTAATTCCAGACCTCGTTAGTAGGCCGCTACTATCAAAGTGTATATATTTTTCTCTTTGGCAACACTCCCGACGCAGGTAATCAAACAAGATCCTCCCTAATTCTCTGCGGATCCTTTTGGAGCTTAATTATGCCACATTACATATTTTTTCCTTTATTTATGGTTTGGCTCATTATTTTTTTTTGGAAGATTGCGTGTTTGGAAGTCTTCTTTTCGTTGTTTACAAATAAAAAGGCTCTGAAAGTACAAGATATTTATGGAGTCGTTTTAAATTGCTTAGTATATTTTCTTTGAAGCAATGTGTTAAGGTTTATAGCCAACTATTTTAAGTAAATAATCAAAACACTTTTTCGTTTCTGTAAAAGGTAATGCGGCCGTATTGGTCCTCGGACATTGGCTCAGGCCACTAAGTTCCTAATACTTCATACTCAATGTAAAGCATAGATAGAAATAGTTTAAAGGAGTCAATTAAATTATACCTACCCATATATATAGACTAACATCTCACATAATTAAAAATGGCGTGAACCTTCAACATGTAACGAAACTGAAAATATGTTAGTTACTCAATCATTAATATGTCATAATATAGAATTTGAATATATGCTAACTACAACACACACACTCACCCCACCTAGCCACACACACTCACACCCATCCACACAAACACACACACTCTGCCGCTCTCCCAATCAAATACATACACTTGCTGTTGGAAACCTTAAATAACTAAAATGTCACAGATGTATTATAAAACTGAAGCCGTAAAAACTCCGACTCCTAAGATACAGGTCTGCGTATCTAGTTTAGGAGCCGGAAATCCAACATTGAATCCTTAGACCTGATTGAAAAACCCGCAGTTGTTTATTGTGATCTGTATTGTGTTCTTTAAGTACAAATAAAAACATTTTTGATAATTATTATACATTATATAAATGATTCGTCTAATACTGTCCGTCAAATGGACTGGTACAGTCAACATCAAAATATATGATGAAAAGTCAGAAGTAAAAACTGATAAACATGAGTTGTATTATTAACAAATTAATCTTCATCAATTTTGGGAATGTGGCTGTTGACTGTAATCCAAGATGATGAAAACGTGGCGCGGTGCCTAAGTCGAAAATTGGATTATGTTAACAGCTGCGATTTTCCATCATCATTATCATCATATCCGCCAAAGGACGTCCACTGCTGAACAAAGGCCTCGCCCATAAATTTCCACAATTGTGTCGTCATTTTGCGGGGAATTTGCCAGTACTCACCACGCTTGGCAGGCGGGTTGGTGAGCGCTGTATGGCTGCTGTTACACAAAATGGACGCTGTTGCCCAACCCTTTGATTTAGAGTTCCCTAGTCACATTTTACTACATCCACGGGAGGAGATGGAGTGGTGCTATATCCTTAATCCGGACACCACACAGAATATTCCTCTCGCCACAGGTTGCGAAATTTCTTTAACCATACACGTAAAGGAACGAAAAGTGAAAACCCATATTTAACTTACGATGCAAATATGTGATGGTTTGTGAAAAATATCAAGATCAGCGATTGCCGAAAGTTACACCACTCAAACTAGATACAAATGTGGCTAGATTTTTTTACATGAAATGTTTTAATTCGGGTTTATATATCTTTCACACTGTCTTGTCGATAGCAATAATATTTGCGATGATCATAAAAAGCGAATCAACACGGTGGTCGGACTCTGTTAATTAGCACGGTAGAGTTTTTGTTGGCTCCTGTTGTGGCCACACTGTCAGCGATTTTATAAGAATCATTATCATCATTGCAGCCGAAATACGTCCACTGCTGGACAGAAGTCTCCCACAAAAATTGCTATGACGACCGGTATAGGTTTGTGTTGTGTGCTCATATCATGTTTTGCCATAATCGCCACGCTTGGCAGACGGGTTGGCGATCGCAGTTGAGTTATAATTATTCTCGAAGGACCCTGCTGCCCATCCTCCGGCTAATCCCATTTTCGCCTTTCACGAGATGAGATGGAGTGCTGGCATTCTTAGCCGTCACCACACGACACATCCATTTAATTGCTTTATTATAATTAGTTGATTGTAATTTACAAAATTTTATTTTATTAAAGCTATTGCGTGCCTCAAATATACAATTTATAGAGCGAGTTCATTCTCTGTGTAAATAGTATTTCATAAAAACATCGTCATCATTCTCCGCTGTAGCTATGGCCACACCTGAATAAAGCAAAAAGCCGTGATGTGCGCAGGCGTAACGTGGGCTGGAAGCTACGGCTATCCGACCGTGTCCTGGTGACGTCAGCACCGCGCATACGAACGAAAACACGGATCAATATGATCAGCTGGACGATCTACATATATGGAGGCGCTGTGTCACGTACAAAAGACATCAACGAGACTATAATGACACATTCTTTGCATTTCAGCGATGCGCGTGCGCAGTGTAGGTAATAAACGTTTAAAAAAATTCTTATACGTGACAGCAGTCGATTACAAATCGTAAATATTTGCCTAGCCTTTTTTATGTTTATCTATATAATGTTGATATATTTGTTTTACTTGGAGGCTAAGCAAAATATTATTCAAAGAAAAACACCGTGGGTATTGACATGCTTGGTAACCTTGAAAGGTATGGTTGGTGTAGTATTGTAGACCACCTGTACACTAATGACAGGTTTAGGTCCCACGTGCCAGCAAGTCTTCATCATCACCATAATATCAGCCGAAAGATGTCCACTGCTAAACAAACCTCCTGTATAATTTTCCACAACGAGTGGTTACATGCCGCCTGCATCCAACGACTCCCAGCTACCTTTATCAGGTCGGCAGAACAACTTATCGCCATCCCATGGTGAGGGGTCTCTACTTGAGAACATATTGCCGCAACAGCCGTCAATTTTACGAGCAATGTACCCCGCCCATTGCCAGAAATTCTTAAGTCAATTTTGTATCAGCTTGGCAAAATCCGCAAGGGTTTTTGCCGCACTGGGGAAAGCGGAGAGGTGTAAGGATTCTTACCGGCTGAAACCACCACGGTGTTCCTTCAACCCCCCTTGCACCGGGGTTGCGGGATTGGCTCGCGCATCTGCCGTGCACGGGCACGGTATCTCATTCATCACATCTCATCCCGTGGGTGTCGTAGAAGGCGACTATGGGATTAACAGGAGGATAGGCAGCAGCGTCCTTCGAGTACATTCATTACTTAACTCCGGTCGCAAATCCGTCTGCCAAGCGTGACGATTATGGCAATCTCAAATAGTGCCACAACACAAAACCATACAGTTCGTTGTGGCAATCTTTAGCTTTTGTCCAGCAGTGGACGTTTATCGGCTGAAACGATTCACTGCCCCCTCACTCTTGCTGGCCCCGTCCCTCTGACACTATTCCATCCGGTAACTGATTATGCGGGTCACTGAAAACGTCATCTACGAGACTTGTAGTCGTATCTCTCAAGATAGAAGAAAGAAGAAAGAAAGAAAGAAAGAAAATTAACATTAAAAAAAATAGCATTAATTTGTTTGAAGTAATAATCGTTGCATTAATTTGATGTGTTATTAAAATAATAATAGCAGTCGTTACGGTGTTGGATTAGCGTTAATGTTGTTAGAGATTAGTAAAACTATTTGAATGGCTTGACTGCTTAATATTTTGAAATTCTCACGGCGATTTGATGAATGAGAAATTTAATCATTAGTTTTTTAAACTGTTGGCGCCGTGGCCAACCTATTGTCCTACTGCAATAAGTGTCGCGGATTTGATCCCCGCACGGAACAAATATTTGTATGATCTACAGGCAGTTGTTTCGGGTCTGAGTAAATAGTTTATTTCTCACCACAATTATGAAAAAGTTGCAACAAAATACAATATTACCTGGTTATAGTATTATTCCTATTTATTATGGGAGACTGGTGCCTAAGCTAGGCTGAAGCCTGTGTTTCAGGTCACCAGGCTTTCACCACAGAAGTTCAATATTGCTCTTCTGTACCAAGCGAAATTGTTCCGTTTTCTTCTTCTTCGTGTATCTGATTCCATCAAGTTGTTTCCTCTTGTTAAAGTGCTCTTGATGAATACTTTGATATAACTTTATCAGGCCCCGATACTGGTTGATTTTGTTCTTTATAATCCAGTTAAGTGTCCGGATATTCCGTGTGGTGTCCGGATTAAGAATATAGCACCACTTCATCTCCTCCCGTGGATTTCGTAAAAGGCGACTAAGGGAATCTAAACCAGAGGGATGGGCAGCAGCGTCCCTTCTGTGAAACGGTAGCCATACTGCGCTCACCAACCCGCCTGCCAGGCGTGGTGAGTATTGGCAAATACCCCCCAGAATGATGACACAGTTGTGACAATCTATGTGGGAGCATGTTCAGCAGTGGACGTATAAATGGCCGATATGATAATCCAGTTATCATCTTGCATCAAATGTGTATATTATGGCTTTGACACACACTATTGACGATTCTTCTTCTTCTTCTTCTCTTAGATTATGGCTTCTGTAGAGTATCTTCTACAATTTCGCCAATGTCAAGTATAAGGCAACGTCGTACGGTTCAATTGTTTTTTTTTTTTTCTATTTACCATTTATCAAAATGCATTATAAATTTTTCATATCTTTGTGTTACTTTGACACTTGACGTTGACTTGTGAGAGTATGTTCATGTAAGATTTATGAACAAACTGTCCCACGACACAGGCGAAATCCTAGTCAGGGACATCGTTTAAAAAAACATGTTAGTAGGTATTATGTGTCTGCCTCTTAAGATACAGGATGACCTAGTTTAAGAGGCAGGGTTATAGTTATGTACAGATTTTTACAATTTACAATTATGTTTGACTTAATAATATCTTACCTGTCTTGTAATAACATGTAATTTCTTGTAACTGTCTGTGATTTTCGTAAATAAACATTATTATTATATTAAAAAAAAAAAAAAAAAAAAAAAATTATGATGATTACGCCGTGTGGTGCCGGCTCAGAATACCACCACCCCATCTGCTCCCGTGGGTGTCGTAAAAGTCGACTAAGGGAATAGCCGGAGGATGGGCAGCAGCGTCCTTCGAGTACATTAACAACTCAACTGCGATCGCCAACCCGTCTGCCAAGCGTGGCGATTATGGCAAAACCCTCCAATGAGCCCACAATACATCCATATCGGCCGTTGTGGTGATCTCTGGGGGAGGCCTGTGTCCAGCAGGGACTTCATTCGGCTGAAATGATGATGATGATGATGATTTGTCAATTAACACTTTTCGGAAAAATTAAACCGTCTTAAAATAAACACTATTATTATACCTATAAGTCTGTACATAGGAATGGTACTTTAACTTTTATGTGCCTACCAGAACGTTTCCGTAAGTATATCATCTAGTGAAACAGTCATAAAAATCGGTCGTGAAGAAAATGTCACGCACTTACATGACGTACGGGGGAAACACAGAACCTTCCTTTTTTAAGTCAGTTAAACAATAAACGATCTCTTATACTTTTGTTATATATAGTATTTTTAATTTATAATGTATGTAACTCAACAATGGTAAAAGTAAATACACATTTTATTTCAAATAAACCAAATATTGGCAATTATGAAACGTCAGAATCTAATTTGCAAATAGGTGATCTCGTGGAGGAGAGCCGGCAAAGAACTCAATGGATACTCTTTTAAAATAATCGAGATTACAATGTTGATTGTCACTAATAAAAAACATATACTGAGAAGAATGAAGGTTTATGTATAAAGATGGAACATACCACAATAATATAATAATAATTTAGTTTTCGTACCAGTGTTAAATAAATATTTACATTTGTTATACTGAATAACTGTGCCGTGTGGTGCCGGCTACGAATAGCACCAACCTAACTCATCCCGTGGGTGTCGTAAAAGCCGACTAAGGGATTATACGGAGGATGGGCAGCAGCGTCCTTCGAACACTTTACCTACTCAACTGCGATCGCCAACCCGCCTGCCAAGCGTGGCGATTATGGCAAAACCCCCCAATGAGCACACAACACACCGATATCGGTTGTTGCGGTGATCTTTGAGGGAGGCCTGTGTCCAGCAGTGGACTTTATTCGGCCGAAATTATTATTATTCCATTTATTTTGTAGCAGTTAGCGACCGAACAGTCCCAACAGACGGCATCCGTTCACCAGCATGATGCATGCATCAGCATCGCTTAGCTCAACCTTATTGTAGGGAACCAAACGATTCGATATCTCCACCGCCATAAAGACATTTTAGTGAGCATGACAGACCAGCCAGGCAAAAGACAATTAATGCTACATGATGCTCACACTCTTTACAGTTTTGTATGAATATTATTATTTAATGTTACAAGAACAATATTAATAATAGATAATAGTCACTCAATGCCATAATATTAAATATAAGTAAATAACATAAAAAATGCAATTTTAAATGAGTTAGTCAATAATCAAATAGCCACAATAGAGTGAAAGGTACTGCTTATTTCGTATAGAAATTTCTCCAGGAGGTCTGCGATAAGAGAGTTTACTAAGAAAGTGTAGATGCAGTAAAATGGATATATTTTATAATGTAGTAAACTAATACAATACAATACAATACAATACAATACTCTTTATTGTACACCAAAAATAACAAAAATAAGATCCAATGTAGAAAAAGACATGTACAAAGGGCGGTCTTATCGCACACGGCGATTTCTGCCAGACAACCTTGGGATGGACAGATTTGTAAGCGATAAAGAAAAAGGTAGTTGTGTTATGGCATAAAAAACAAATAAAATATCTAAAATTAAATAAATCAAAAACTCAGGCATTATTATAAAATCATAAGTCATAAGTTTTTATTGGTAAGTTTCTCTTACATGTCCTTCATTTTACATATTATTCATCTAACTCATACTCACCATCATGATTAAAAATACGAATTCCATAATTGATACTGATATACAATAATTAAAAATGACATTGCATTATTATATATTACAATCAAATAGGTAGTCATATAACAATAGTAAAACTTATAATTTTAATGTCAACAAAAATAAATAAAAACCATAATTACAAATAAATTTATCTACTCACAATGTCCTTACAATTAAGATTAATAAATTCAACATAATTATAAAACGCTTGTTCAATAAGCCAGCGCTTTTTTTTTTTTGACAGTCTAGAAGCGCAATGTTCCCCAAGCACTCTACCTGTAGACCAACCTCACCTCAAAAAGGTTGACGCTGAAGTCGAACGTAGAGCAGCTATTCCGCCTGCCGAGGACCCTGACGACCCCCTCCCTCCGGTCACGGCAGACGAGGTCAGAAATCTCGTGAAAAAGATTCACCCTCGCAAAGCCCCCGGCTCTGACGGTATCACCAACAAGGTGATTAAACTCTTCCCCGAACGTCTTATCGCCTTAATGACCGTCATCTTCAATGCGGCATTAAACAATTACCTCTTTCCGCATACGTGGAAACAGGCCACCGTTATCGGTATTCCCAAACCCGGTAAGCCCAAGTGCGAGCCTTCCAGCTATCGCCCCATAAGCCTTCTCAATTCTCTTGCGAAGATTTATGAGCGGATTATCTATTCCCGACTAAAGGATTTTGCCGATTCCAAGAAACTCATTCCCGACGAACAGTTTGGTTTTAGAACCAAACACTCGTGTGTACAACAAGTCCACCGACTAGTTGAACACATCACGTTCGGATTCTCACGCGGCATGATGACGGGAGTCCTCTTTTTCAATGTTGCGAAAGCATTTGACAAAGTCTGGCACAATGGCTTATTATATAAGTTGTATCAACTCGGAGTGCCTGACCGTCTCGTTCTCATCATACGAGACTTTTTGTCAAATCGCAGTTTCCGATATCGAATCACGGGCGCTCTCTCTTCCCCCCACCCCATTAGAGCCGGAGTCCCACAAGGATCCGTGCTAGCCCCACTATTGTTCACACTGTACACCAGTGACCTCCCCAAAAGACCTGCTAATACGACCCAATTAGCACTCTTCGCCGATGACACGGCCATTTTCTACTCTGGTTACGTTCCCGGTAGTATAACTAAGATCCTCCAAACCACAGCCAACGTCTACGGTAAATGGTTTAGGAAATGGCGGATCGAAGTTAACCCTATCAAAAGTAAAGCCGTCCTATTTTGCAAATTAGGCGACGACCACCCACGCTTCAGGGAGATCTCGATGCGGGGCCAATCGGTTCCTTGGGAACCGCACGCCAAGTATCTTGGAGTCACCCTAGACAAAAAACTGACCTTCATTCCCCACACAAAGACGGTGCGTGCCCGCGCTGCCTTTGTGCTCGGTCGCCTTCACTATATTCTGAACGCTCGTAGTAAATTATCCCTTAGAAATAAGGTGAGAATTTACACCACATGCATTCGACCCATCATGACCTATGCCAGCCCAGTGTTCGCACACGCTGAATCATACCCACTCCGTAGATTCGAAACCCTCCAAACCCGTTTCATGCGCAAGGCCACCGGAGCGCCTCTGTACATGCGAAACGACCAACTCCATTTCGACCTTAACTTGCCGACCATCAGGCAATTTATGAAACAAGCGTCTAAACGCTATCTCGATTCTGCCCTGTCCCACCCAAATCCCCTTGTGGTATCAGCCGCCGATTACGAACCCTCCCGTATCAGTAGAGTACGCCGCCCGAGGCACGTTCTGGTCGATCCAGACGATAAAATCACGTTAGATCACATGAAGAGACTCGCGTTGTCTCGTTCACTAAACACCCGACCGTTGTACCGCCCTCGCCGCCGAGGATGCCCGCCTCACCGACGTCGCGGAGGCCTATCGCCGCGTCACCTTCCCGTTCAAGTTAGCACTTCTCCCTCCCGTCTCTTGCTCGCGCCGGCCCGTGCCGAGCCTGTAGCTTTAAATGTCCCCTAATACAATTTAAATAATACCGATCCAGCTGTCCCCAAAACAATAGCTTGATATCCCCAGCAACACCCTAAGCCGAGGTCCGTGTCCCGCAGGGGGCGCCCTTAGCGAAAGTTGCTTAGTTTTTAATATTTAATTTAAGCCTGGCTGGAGGCCTCTTTTGGCTTCGCCAGCAAATGACCGGTTAAGCAACCACATTTCCCAGAAATGTATGCGAGAAGCCCAACAAAAAAAAAAAAAAAAAAGCCAGCGCTTTAATTGTGTTAAAACAGTTAAGGCTTGCATGTAGCCGAAATAGGTTTCTATGTAACATCTTGACTACACGATTCACCTGTCACTTAGCACTACAGTCAGGCAATGCTTGTTTCACCTACTTTAATACTAACTTACATAACAAGTGATAAACACGACAGCAATCAATCGGCAACCGGCAGATATGCTGTACGTCAACATCAATGTAATCTTGTCCCAACTTTGTTATGGTGGACTTTATTCGGCTGCAATGATGAACCAAGTTACTAGGGTATCATCAATATCAAAGGCCGTTCCCATAAATTTAAACAATGGTAACATGCCGCCCGCATCCAACGATTCCAAGCTAGCTTCACCAGGTCCAGGTTGGTGGAGATCGTTCCACGCTGCGTTTTCCGGTGCGCGGTCTCCACTCGAGAACCTTTCTGCCCCAACGAGCATCAGTTCTACGAGCTGTGCCCCGCCCATTGTCACTTCAGCTTGCTAATCTGTTTAACTATGTCTGCAACTTTAGTTCGTCCACGGATCTCTACCGGGGGGTACCGATTTTCTATACTTAGAACAGCTGTCAGATTTTCAGGGTTCTTTGTATGACGACCAATGGCTCACACAAGCACGGGGAAACTGTGGTCTATTTTATTAACAACTGGTGATGCGACTTCCAAGTCATTCACCTGATGGTAAGTGTTACACCTACCCATATCAACTGTAATGCTACCCGGGATTAGTCCTGCATGGCTCGTCACCTCGAAACATTAGATATTTAGCCTCTTATGTCCAGTAATTTCACTAGCTACAGTGCCGTTCAAACCGGAACACACTAATGTTTAAACACTACTGCTTAGCATGATAATATTAAGCACTGCGATGATACCTACCCAGCCGGGATCTTGCAATAATAGAACCTTTTTTTTATTTATTTTTTATTGGTGCCCGGTGGAAATTCTTCATGAACTTCCTTCGCCCCGGGGAAAGGCGAAGGGGTATGCCGGGCTCCTACCGGCTAAAACCACTGGGGTGGTCATCTTCGGCATCTAAGGGAAGCTCCAGGTCCTCGTATGATCACACTAGAGCCGCCCACTGGTACCACGCCTATAGGCACATCTCGGACTGTAAAGCGGTCACCCCCCGGGGGGATTGTAAAGGATCCCCCAAAGCGTCCCACGGCAGCACGTGACCACATGCGTGCTACCGTCTTTTCTTGGGTAGTCGCTTGGTGTAAGCACGCAGATTCCCCAATCTACGCACCCGCCCGCCCCTGCGAACCCAGAGATCCACCGCCATATAGCAACAGCAGGGGGTTTCAGGCGTATGGGAATCAGGCGCCAGGGCGGTTACCCCGGCGTCATCTCCTCCTTCTTCGAGCGGGATCGGCCCTCTCCCGATCCCATGCAATGAGAGAACCTAGCATTTTCATTTTCAAAATCGCATGAAAAATAACGCGTCCTTGCTATACCTGAGTGACCTGGTCTGCTAGTGAATCTAGCTACAGTGCCCTTCAAACCAGAACACAGTAATGTTTAAACCCATCTCGAACTATCTAACACTTGACCGTGAAACCTTGCTTTACTTCGCAAATCAATCTGTGCGAGAGCCGCCGCAAGCTCCTTCCAGATGTAAGAACTTCGTACTGAAACAGAACGCAAAGCAAGAGAAAGTGAATAACCTTGATACAACCGACCAACGCTTTGTGGACTTTACACAATGTTAAAAAAAGCTTAGTGCAAGGCGAATTTATTGCAGTGGGTATTCCGTATTGCAAATGACTTCAGTTATATAAGACTTGATGACGCCCACAAATGTGAATCTGTTATTTTTATATGATGTGTAGAATTTGTGTCTGAACTTTGTTTATCGCCCATGTTGAACATTTTATCATCATCATATCAGCCGAAGGCCGCGTACACTTATGAATAAAGGCACTTCGCATAGATCCTTCATTTTGGGGGTAATTTGCGAGTAGGCACCACTCTTGGCAGGTGGGGTGGTGAGCGCAGAATGGCGACTGTTCCACTGAAGGGGGACGTTGCTGCCGATCCCATTGGCTTAGAGTCTCTTAGGCGCCTTTTACGACAGTAAACGATATATTACGTTAAAGTCTGAGTCTAGCTGACGTCAAGAATAGATGCTCCACAAAGTTTGCAATGTGGAACAATGTGAACATGGCTTAGACAAAGCGAACCATTTTCTTCGTTTTGATCGACCTCAAGTCCTCGCAAAATAGAACCGATATGTAGCAAGAATGTTTCGTAAGGCTATTTAAATTTAAAAACATCTTAATTTGAATAAAGAATTTAAACAGAAAGTTGCCAGATACTTCTCTCTTCCCTCTCTTTCGGAATCCTCTTATTAAATAAAATAATTAAATCTAAACTTCATACCGCATTGAAAAACACTTATTACTGGGTAAGGTAGATAAAATAACTTTTAGAATCTACTGTATCTACGTCTGTCACCTTAGTCATCTTGCGTCCACGAACGCTAACGTATGGAAAAACTATAATCTACGAGATGTAATCCGTTTTTAAGTATTTTATTATAATAATTCTGTACCTCCAGTGAATCTTCTATCTATAAAGTGAATCTGTTTTTTTTTTAAACGTTGCCCCACTCTATGATTTCTCCTGTGTCGTGGGTGCATTTACAGACAAAAATTCCACACACAATACACCCAGACCCGGAACAACTATCTGCAGATCGTACAAATATTTGTTCCGTGCGGGAATCGAACTAGCGACCCGGAGCGCAGCAGTCGACTATATCAACTACTGCACCAACCGTATATCTTCAAATTTTCAGCAGAACGAATTTAGTGTTCAAATGCGTACAATATGTCTACAGAACAATGATTTTAATAAAGGATTGCAATAAGGATTTCATAATTAAGATTGATCATAGACTTTTTGTACGCATTTTGAACACTAAATTCGTTCTACTGAAAAATAACTTTTTAAAGATATATCAGTTTTCACTGGAGGTACAGAATTGTCCTAATAGCTTTTAAAGACTATTAGGATACCTACCTGCTGCCGTGTGGGGCCGGCTCAGAATGCCACCACCCCGTCTCCTCCCATGGGTGTCGTAAAAGTCGACCAAGGGATTAGCCGGAGGATGGGCAGCAGCGTCTTTCGAGTAAATTAACAACTTAACTGCGATCGCCAACCCGCCTGCCAAGCGTGGTGATTATGGCAAAACCCCCCAATGAGCCCACAACACACCCATATCGGTCGTTGTGGTGATCTTTGGGGGAGGCCTGTGTCCAGCAGTGGACTTCATTCGGCCGAAATGACGAGGATACCTACATCTGTAGGTTAGGTTCAGTCGCTGTCTAACAGACAGAAGTATTCTAGGTCATATAAACATTTGATAGGTACAGTTTTATTTCAACTGCCGTTTCAACACGGGTTTCGAAATCTCATTTTATAATCAGATATCAATTACAAACAAAATGTTGTCGGTAAATGTATCATATTATCATCACTATAAAGTAATTTAATTCAAATTAACATAACAATAATTATGAACTCGTGAGAGGATTATTTCAAACAATAAATACAACGTTTACCGTGTGAATACTAGGGTATAATAACTTCCACAGAGTTATCATTTTACAAGACATGACAACATTGTAATTTCGTAGTTGTGGTTTTGTCGTGTTGTTCGTTCCTTGACCAAATAAAGAGATCCAAATAATGACTTAGACTTTGAGGCTCAAGTATAGTGGAAAATCGATGATTCACACACATACACACACACATGTCGATATGATGTTGTTCGGTACGATATTGTCCTCGAGTGAGATTAAACTTCACAATCATTTACTGGATTCGTTCTAACAGTTAAAGGAGAAAATATATTAGTAAAGAGCTCTATAAGAACCCATGTGTTAATTGCCGGCAGCCGTGTAGACACAATAGATTTTTAGTTGTGTCTCGTTTTACGACACGCAATGAGTTTTACATACGACTACGACTGGCAGGTCTGAAAACATAATGATTTTTCTCTCTTAATCTTATGTTCTAGTCTAATCAGTAGCTAAGTACCTCCTGATACCCAGCATATTTTAAATTCCCTGATTAGCATGGAAAATACTAAAACATATTCAAATTAAATTTTATGTTTATTCGAGTTCAGAGACCTTTCGAGTACCCGGTAAGGTCAAAAGTCCGGCCGTGATGTCATAGTATGAGGAACACATCTAACCTGCCAATTATACCTATAGGTTTTTAAATTATAATTACATTTACAGCCGCATCTCGTAGACTGAAAGTAAACCTATTTTTAGTAAAAGCTAGGAGGACTCTTCTAAATTCTTCATAATTTAAACAAATAAATAAAATTGAAGTGTCTGTTTGTAATGTCAAACATTTTTACTAAATATCTATGAAAGTATAGCTACAGCTGGAAGGCTGATTTGAAATTAGCCTTGCGGCTGCGTGTACGAATGCATGCTTCTTCACAAGACAGTTAAAATTACTTTTATAATTTAGTCTCATGTAAGTGAACTCTGTGTGTTCTTATGAGAATAAAGTTTCTATAAACCCATTTCCTACTTTTTGGTCCATTCTATCCATTGGATAATCTATGGATCAGGATACCGCATTCATAATTTTGCAGGAAAAACAAAATAATAGTTACACCTTTTTAAGACAGTTTATTCTCTAAAGACCCCTTAGTTATTAGTTCCCAGACATATTAAAAACTGTGTCCACGTCTGATGAAGATATCAAACGTGTAATAACAGTTTAACGTTAAGCTCCACACGAGCTCTGCAGTCTGCGTCAATCATTTTACACTTTACACATGTAATTATTGTAATATTGTAGCAGAGCTGTTTACTTCTTCAGGCTTTTATCGGTTGCGCAGTTGCGCTCCTAGCGTTCATGTACTCCTAGTATTTCTCAAACATTGCTGAAGATGTAAGTTATAAATTAAGAATTTTTCTACAGTATATTTATCGTACACGTCTATACAAATAAATAAAATTGAAGTGTCTATTTGTAATGTCAAAATAACAGCTTTTTACTAAATGCATATGAAAGTATATACGGTACATATAACAAAAAAACAATTTTGTTTTGTCTGTCTGTCTGTCGGTCTGTCGGTCTGTCTGTCTGTTTGTTCCGGGTAATCTCCGAAACGGCGGGACCGATTTTGACGGGACTTTCACTGTCAGATAGCTGATGTTATAAGGAATAACTTAGGCTACTTTTATCTTAGAAAAATAATTAGGGTTCCGTGCAAAACATATAAAACCCTTGAAATCATCATCATCATATCGGCCATTTATACGTCCACTGCTGAACAAAGGCCTCCCCTATAGATTTTCACAACTGTGTCATCATTTTGGGGGGTATTTGCCAATACTCACCACGCTTGGCAGGCGGGTTGGTGAGCGCAGTATGGCTACCGTTTCACAGAAGGGACGCTGCTGCCCATCCCTCTGGTTTAGATTCCCTTAGTCGCCTTTTATGACTTCCACGGGAGGAGATGAAGTGGTGCTATATTCTTAATCCGGACACCTCGCGGAAAAGGAACCGCGGTAAGTATGCATAAATAACAAGAATTACTAATATTATAAATATCCAATCCAATATATATATTCTATGTCAAGTGTCTATTTCGAAGTACTCTAAATTTCTTTTAAATTAAACGCGAGTGAAACCGCGGGTCCCAGCTAGTTTAAAATGCGTTTAAAAATCAACAAAACAGCTGTTGCCGGAGTTGAACGTCAATCATTTTATTACATACAGCTTGCACTTGTATGTGGGTGTGCTCTTTACTTTTATCTGCAGGCCTTGATCGGTTGCGCTCCTTGCATTCATGCGGTCTTGGTATTTATTGGACATACCTAGCTAGTAAGATGTACCTTAATGATGAATTGCTTAAAGGATTTCAAAAAGTAAGTTGTAATGCTAAATATTTTTCGTATCTTAATAAACATTATTTTATTTTCTATCTTGACTATTTATTTTATTTGCCAGATTTTTATGTACATTATATAATAATATCAACATCGTCCACTGCTGAACATAGTCTTGGCAGGCGGATTCGTGAGCGCAGCATGGATACTGTTCCATAGAAGGGACGCTGGTGCCAATCTCTCTGGTTTAGAGTCCCTTAGTCGTTAACGATATCCATGATATGGTGTGATGCAATATTTTTAATCCGGACGACCCAAAAATATGGAAATGATTAATATAAACATGCCTCATCATTTCAGTCAATTAAGTCCACTGCTGGACACAGCCTCCCCGAAAGATCGCCACAGCGACCGATCTGGGTTTGTGTTTTGTACTCATTGAGGTGTTTTGCCATAATCGCCACGCTTGGGAGGCGGGTTGGCGATCGCACTTTAGTTGTAATTAATGTACTCGAAGCCCAAAGGACGCTGCTTCCCATCCTCCGGCTAATCCCATAGACGCCATTTACAACACCCACGGCACAAATGGCTTTACTGGCTGGCAAATAACAATTAATTATCTTTCGTCCGTATTTTTATTTTATTTTTTAAACGTTGCCCCACACTAGGATTTCTCCTGTGTCGTGGGTGCGTTTACAGACATGAATTCCACACACAATACACCCAGACCCGGAACAACTACCAGCAGATCATACAAATATTTGTTCCGTGCGGGAATCGAACCCACGACCCGGAGCACAGCAGTCGACCGTATCAGCCACTGCACCAACCGTGCCGTCATAATGAATACAATATTGTTTAGTCTTTAGAGTATAAAACACAGACACAAATAACACAATATTCCAAACAGTCCACAAACAAGACTCTCGACCACACCTAATATATTCTAAAGAGATTCAAATCAGCGTATTAAAACAACAGCAATTGGCCAACCTGTATGTGGAGCGAACTGCAAACATTTCGACATACGACCTTCGATTTAAAGAGCTCTGCAGGTGGACTTGTCCTGACGGCGCTTATCTGTGAGAGTTTAGATCTTATTAGTACTGTAACTTCGGATGAAAACGATTTGTGGTGTATTTATTATCTATGAGGGAGATAAAGCTATGTATTATTTTAAAAGACTGCAGAGTTCTTATGGTTTTATTGATTCGTTTAGTGCCTTTTTCCGGATATGGAAACTATTAAATGAGTGCAGTGAATCTTATTGAAATACATGCAGCCAACATGTACTTAGTTAGCTCCATAGAATCATAATCATGTTAATAAATCAAATACTTCATTTCTAGACTTACATTTGGTTCTTTGATTTACATTTATGTTTATTGTGTTGTGTTTAAGCTTACTTACGCCATATAATAACATTTTATGCGGTGCTACTTGTCAGAAATTGTAACAGTTAGATATAAGCATGATATTTCGTTTTTATACCGGTGCTAGTAATAATTGTTTGCGACTCGTTAAAATAAATCAAAAACATTCATTATAATAACTAAATTATTTAGGAAACTGAAGCGTTATTTTAGAAAAGGTAATATACTACAAGCATTGTTTGTAATTGTTTGTTTTTGCCGTGTGGTGCCGGCTACGAACAGCACCAACCCATCTCATCCCGTGGGTGTCGTAAAAGCCGACTAAGGGATTAGCCGGAGGATGGGCAGCAGCGTCCTTCGAATACATTAACAACTCAACTGCGATCGCCAACCCGCCTACCAGGCGTGGCGATTATGGCGAAACCCCCCAATGAGCACACAACACACCGATATCGGTCGTTGTGGTGATCTTTGAGGGAAGCATGTGTCCAGCAGTGGACTTTATTCGGCCGAAATGATGATGATGATGATGATTGTTTGTAATAATTTTGGTGTAGTTATAAAAGGTTGAATTTTGGCATTATGCAGCTTTGTTACTTTTGTTGGTTTTTCACACAGTAAAGGCTAAGATTTAAATTGACGGAGCGGTTGACGCATTTGCTTTCTACCCTACGTGTGGCGGGTTCGATCCCCGCACGGTACTTTTTTTTTTTATAATAGACTAGCTGGGACCCGCGGTTTCACCCGCGTTTAACTTAAAAGAAATTTAGAGTACTTCGACATAGACACTTGACATAGAATATATATATTGGATTTCAAGGGTTTTTATTTGTTGCGCGGAACCATAATTATTTTTCTAAAATAAAAGTAGCCTAAGTTATTCCTTATAACATCAGCTATCTGCCAGTGAAAGTCCCGTCAAAATCGGTCCAGCCGTTTCGGAGATTACCCGGAACAAACAGACAGACAGACAGACAGACAGACAAAAACTTTAAAAATGGTGTTTTTGCTATAGGTACCATATATACTTTCATATGCATTTAGTAAAAAGCTGTTATTTTGACATTACAAACAGACACTTCAATTTTATTTATTTGTATAGATAATTGTTTCGAATCTGATTAATGATCTGTATCTGAATCTGATCTGTTAATGAATGTGAGATGTATTTCTGTAAACTGTATCCACTATATAGGAGCAATCCACTGGGACTGCTCTTCACATTGGTGAAGCATACTTTTTAATTAAAACAATAGACTTAATAATTTTTGAAAAGAGAAAACAGTTAAATCTTTACAATAAACTGATTAATGTAATCTATCCTTAACAGAAAAGAAACATTTGGACTTGTCTTTCGGATATATTTTCCAGTAAAATCAGAACACATACCAGGGCTATAGATTAGAAAGAGGTACATTTTGAAAGAATTCGAGTGACCTTTAGCGATTAATTTTGGAAGACGTACACAAACCTTGTCCATGCGACAGATAATTCATTTACAAGAGAGTTGTAGAGGACATGTTATACATTCGTGACAATTTGACCTTGACGATGAATAGGGTTGCTAATGTATAAGTCTCAAAAACAAACATCGATATATATTTGCCCAGCGTACAGACAGCTGGCCTTTTTGTCAAGTCCAAACTAGAACACTATAATTTTTCTGAGGAGGAAATTCATCATTCATCATCATTTCGGCCGAATGAAGTCCACTGCTGGACACAGGCCTCCCCCAAAGATCACCACAACGACCGATATGGGTGTGTTGTGGGCTCAGTGGGAGGGTTTTGCCATAATCTCCACGCTTGGCAGACGGGTTGGCGATCGCAGTTGAGTTGTTAATATACTCGAAGAACGCTGCTGCCCATCCTCCGGCTAATCCCTTAGTCGACTTTTACGACACCCACGGGAGGAGATGGGGTGGTGGTATTCTGAGCCGGCACCACACGGCAAGGAGGAAATTATTGAAATGTAATTTAATCAAAATTGTTTAGAAATAATACTCTTTGAACGTCAACATAACAAGGCAGCCCTCAGATACACCCACTCTTCACCACTCCCTAGTGTTTATATTCTAGTAGTAAAATCTCCCAAACAACGCGTCTGTGTGTCACGTTATTTTGAACTGCATTTTGCTCACGGCTTCGCTCGCGTATAATCGGCTTACCATAGATTTATCGCGCATCCCTCGGAAACTATTCATTTTCCCCGGATAAAAAGTAGTCTATATTTTAATGCGGGTTATGACCTATCTGTGTGCCAAATTTCATCCAAGTTCGTTGAACCGTTTCATCATAATTCAGTAACAAACATTGAAACATCTTAACAGTAGGATTACTGTATACATATATGCATTGTATAAAACAAAATCTAAACAATAATATAAAAATATTGTAGGCCTCGACATAAATCGGTTATAAGGGCCCTGACTTGTAGAATAGCAGTATCGATCATGTTATCTGTTTAGGTTGTTTAGAGCTCATGCATGTGAAACAAGGTCCTAAACTCCAGTTAACTAAACTAAATAAATCATGGTTAGCAATCACCGCAAACAGCATCCATTTACGAGCATGACGGAAAGATCAGCCATCACCTCCCTCGCTATATTAGAGGGAAGGAGGTGGTCCGACCCAGGACTGACTGATATATCTTTGAGTAATTTAACTGAGCAATAATGACAGCTGCACGATTTATTGAAGTGGAACTTCTTTCGGGACGGTGTGAATTGGATTTTATGAAACGAAAATGTGTAACGAAAGAGAGACAGCAATAAATTATTTATAGGGTTTAGGCTGTGAAAGAATGAGATAAAACCTGTTTCTATATAGTTTCCCTATTTCCTATTGTCGATCAATCGCTCTCTCTCTCCCTCTTTACCACCTCCATGGTGTATTATCTCATTCTCTTACAAATTAACAAAAATACAAAGTTTCACTTGTACCGCGTGTGAACTCACACTCGTCATTTCTTTTTGTTCGGGCAAACGGTCCGCTTTGATTAATATAAATAATTTTCTACTTGACCTCTGCTGCCCTCAAAGAAGTTCCGGTTTCTGGATTTAAAGATATACTTAGATATGATGGCGATAACATCACGGCGAATTAGACAGGTACTGTTTTCCTTACATAAACATATAACATGTCTTCTACACGCTTCTATATTTTTCTATTCGCTAAACAGGAACAATTTTGTGTGGTTCCTGGCAAAGAATAGACCAACCTTCTCCATCCATGGGTGTGGTAAACGGCGACTGAGGGTTGATATCAAGAGGATGAGAAGTAGCATCCGCCCGTGTGCTAATAACGTCCTGCGATCTCCAATCCACCAGCTCACGCGTGGTGTTATGGTAATATTGCCTATGACTCACTCATTGTGAGATCTAAGCAGTGGACGTTTACAGATTGAGTGAGTACTGTGGGAAACGTAGCGTGGTACCGGCACCCGTATTAGCTAAAAACAGCGACAGCAGACACGACAGCAGCTATCGCGCATCCAAGGATTCCCAGTGGAAAAGAGCCTGAAATTGAAAGCCGAGGATGCAATTTTTAGTTAATTGGTCATCCAACAGACTGTAAGTCAGCGATCTTTGCCTGCTTAATCGCTATCGGCAAATACGTAATACAAAAATGACGTTTGAGAACGGCGTTTGCGCGATTTACGCCTGTCGCAAAGCGTCAGCGAAATACGTAATCAGCCCGCGGGATTCTGATCAATAAATATACTTCTTTTAATTAAGAATTCATATTTATTTTAATATGAATTATAATAAGTCTTTCCTTTTGGATTCACAATGCTAGAATCGAAGGCTAGAATTACCTCATTTTCCCGACAGTTGTACGCATGCACGAAGAACGTCACAGCATTTTCAAATGTAATTATATGTAGTATATTAAATGTAGTATATTCAACAATACGGACGGCAACATATCAGGCTATAAATATCCAGTTTATGCTGATCTCTCATCGCACGGAAAGCCTATACAATGCGGAATCAGCTTATACTGGTTCTGTATAGCTTCATACGTACAACTTCATACAAGACGGCACGGTTGGTGCAGTGGTTGATACAGTCGACTGCTGCGCTCCGGGTCGTGGGTTCGATTCCCGCACGGAACAAATATTTGTACGATCTGCAGGTAGTTGTGCCGGGTCTGGGTGTATTGTGTGTGGAGTTCATGTCTGTAAACGCACCCACTACACAGGAGAAATCCTAGTGTGGGGCAAAGTTTAAAAAAAAAAAAAAATACGTAGTGGTGCCTACATTGGTTGGTGGGGTTAACTAAAAAGGCCAAAATAATATTTGAAATGTTTATAAATGCTGTCTAGACTTGTCCAAGTATTTAAAGATCAGCTACTAGTTCAAGGTTGCGGCTACGTACCTGTGTTTATACAGTTGCCAATAATATAATTTGCTCACCGAACATCAGTGTGGCAACCCTGGTCTTAGTCAATAAACGGTAACATAATGCGCTCGCGCAATCGCTTGGTAACGATTTAGTCCAGTTTTTGTTTGCTCTGGCTGTAATGTGTGCATGTCGTGCAAACGTCACTATTCTCTGTGATCGTCAGGTGTCAAATAAATTGATATTATACCATAGATATGTTACGTCCATATTAAATGGCGCGCAAAATACGGTCTCGCTTGCACAACCATGTCGTGAGAAAGACGATACAAAAATAATAAGAGTAAAAGAGATAGCTATCTAGGCGAACCGATTGCGAGGTGCTACAATTGGGGGAGTTTCGGTTCTTACTTTTGGCACGCATGTAACATATCTACTTCTTTTTAATATATAATATCATTGGAACTTGTCTAGTATTTGGCCGAGTAGAACTGTAGGCGGTGTCCATTCATGTTGTGTAAGTAATTTTGTTTTTCTTGAGGCGTTCATACTCATTTGCTCTCACTGATCGGTAAACGATCCGCGAAGTTAAGCAACGCTTGGCGCGGTCCGTCTATGGATGGATGACTGCATAGTGGTATTTGAACTGACTGAGCGTCTCAGTGTTTCGGAGGGCTCGTAAAATTGTCGTGAAGCCCATTCGGAGGCGTTTGGCCGGGTTGAACAACTCTGACACAAGGTTGACTAATAACCATACGAAAAAAGAAAAAGTAGTTTTATAAAGCTTCATCATAATTTCGGCCGAAAAACTTCCACTGCTGGACAGAAACCTCCCCCAAAAGCATTCCACAGCGACCGGTATGGGTTTGTGTTGTGTGCTCATTGGGGGGTTTTGCTCGAATCGCCATGCTTGGTAGACGCCGACGACGTTGTACCAATAACTTATCCCAACAACAAATTTAACGTCGTAGAAGAAAAACAGGTGTTCCCATACATTCCAACCGCAAACGTAAGTTTGTACGCACAATATTAAAAGATGTAGACGGCACGGTTGGTGCAGTGGCTGATACAGTCGGCTGCTGCGCTCCGGGTCGCGGGTTCGATTCCACGGAACAAATATTTGTATGAGCTGCAGGTAGTTGTTCCGGGTCTGGGTGTATTGTGTGTGTAATTTCTGCCTGTAAACGCATGCACCACACAGAAGAAATCCTAGTCAACGCAACGTTTAAATAAGGAAATGTGTTCCTTATATTTTTATTGTGAACTGTTTTATTCATTCTGTTTATGAGCACCACATAGCCTGTGTCAAATAAATTTATTTCCTCACTTTCCTTCTGTCTTTCTAAAAGATTTCTAAAATTGCATCGTCTTCTAGCATATCTCCCTCTCCTCCCGTGGATATCGTAAACGGCAACTAACGGCCGAATACAACGGCACGGTTGGTGCAGTGGCTGATACAATCGACTGCTGCGCACCGGGTCGTGGGTTCGATTCCCGCACGGAACAAATATTTGTATGATCTGCAGGTAGTTGTTCCGGGTCTGGGTGTATTGTGTGTGAAGTTTGTGTCTGTAAACGCACCCACGACACAGGAGAAATCCTA
Source organism: Diloba caeruleocephala (assembly GCA_947459985.1). Lineage (NCBI taxonomy): Eukaryota > Metazoa > Arthropoda > Insecta > Lepidoptera > Noctuidae > Diloba > Diloba caeruleocephala. Next base: position 1,931,069 of record OX381627.1, on the reverse strand, counting down.
GTGTGGGGAAATGTTTAAGAAAGAAAGAAAGAAAGAATACCGAAACGCCAGTTAAAAAGCTAGTGTATTATAATATCTGTGGCGTCTCAAATAGTTTGGAGGGATATGAATATGAAGTGGCGTTTCAATATTCAAGACTCTTAACCAAAGCGACAGGCAGTAGCGTCCCTTCTTTGGAATAGCCGCTATTCTGAGCTCAGCAACCCGCCTGCCAAGCGTGGTTAGTACTGGCAAATTCCCCCCAAAATGACGACACAATTGTGGAAACCTACGGGGGAGACCTTTGCTTGGTGGACGTCCTTTGGCTGATATGATGATGATGATAAGACGTGATTAACAGTGAAAAAGAATCAAGATTATAGCCAAGCAACAACTTAACTCCATTGCGGAATTTCTTATGGGCTTTCTACACTCTGGGGATGACGAAGAAGCGCGCTAAATTCTTTTCAGCTGGAACCACCATGGTGGCCGTCTTCAAACCATACGGAGGGCTATCTACCTTCAGTGGAACGCACGAATGCGTCAGTCATCCCTGTACTACGCCGAAGTTCGTGTCTGGAACAACTTAATATCTAGGACAACTGACCTTTCCCGTGCTTTGTTTGATTCCTCTGATCTCGTAACACATAGAAGCCACTTATTACATCTTCAACGAACGAAAGCAACGAGGCGATTTATGTTAATGACTTGATATATCTCTGCATTTCATTGCCTGCCCATCTGCATACTGATTAAGTTCGAGTTTCGTAAATACTTTTTTCTTTAGGTAACGATTAAACTTTATATTTAATAATTAGGTAGTCGTTTATGTCTACGAATGTTAGTTAATTAATCACATCTCGTTAGTTAAACCCTTGCGCAGTAATTATGTAAAAAAAATGTATATTCGCTGCGAATTATCTCACTGATTGAGCTGTTAAGTTTATGAATCTATTCTAATTTGTGTATCCAAGGCTTGCTCGAGATCGCAGTTTTCGGTAAGAAAAAGATTCATAATAACTCTCCGTCTGATAGGATAACAAAAAATATGCCGAAGTCCATGTCTTATAATAAAATTAAAAAACAAATGGTAATCCACAGTGACCTGATCATGTCGTCGTGAGTGCCATCACAGTGCGATCGTCACCTCCAGACATTTTCACTAGCTACAGTGCTCTTCAAACTGGCACACAGTAATGTCTAAACACTGTATTAAACGCTGGGCGGCAGATGGCAAATGAACTTGCTACCTAATGGGATTGGATGTGGAACACGGACCTCAGCCGCCCTGTTAGGGTAGGTGATAAGAAGGAGGTGGGGAGTGCGCTGCAGATAAGGAATGTGAGAATGTAATGCTCTAGAAGGAAACCGCAGAGCGGGATCGGGAGAGGGCCAATCCCGCTCGAAGAAGGAGGAGACGACGTTGGGGTAGCAACCACCCTGGTGGCTAATTCCCGTACGCCTGAAACCCCCTGCCGTTGCTATAAGGCGGGGGACCTCTGGGTTCGCGGGTGCGCAGATTGGGGAGTCTACGTGCTCACACCGAGCGACCCCCGGAAAGACGGTGGCGCGCACGTGGTCACGTGTCGCCGTGTGCGCAGCACAGCGCAAAGCGAGGCTTGGGGGGATCCTTTACAATCCTCCCGGAGAAGTGTCTGGGGGGGCGACCTTTTTACAGTCGCCTTCCCTCCACTAGAGGGGGTGACCACTTTACAGTCATCCCTTCCAAGATGTGCCTAAAGGCGTGGCACTAATGGGCGGCTCTAGTGTGATCTTACGAGGACCTGGAGCCCCCCTTCGGTGCCGAAGATGACCGCTCCAGTGGTTTTAGCCGGTAGGAGGAGTCCATACCCCTTCACCCTTCCCCGGGGTGAAGGAAGTTCCATGTAGAATTTCCACTGGACATCAAAAAGGTGTACACTTGTGTAATGCGTCGCACACGCTCAGAGTCAGACTAGAATACGCGTGCAGCGATCTCACAGCGCACGGCTCGCGAGACTCACGAAAGTGTCGTACTCATAGATAATATAATAATATAGGGCCTAGACTATGAGCGGGCGCGAAGCATGAGCGATTCAGATGCGACTCGAGAGACTAATCTTAATCGCGTAGAATGAACGAGCCCTGAGGCTAAATGCGGACCGGAAAGTGTGGTTCCTGCGGCTGTTTTGAATCGTTATTCGAAGAAACTGATTCTGACATTAAAGGAATATATTACATAAACATATTTCTAAGTTTGCGTCCACAAACCGTTTTCTTCTAATTGATAAGAGGAAGTCTACATGCATCAGCTTCTGCATATTTCTTGATGATTATGTCGACCAAGCTCTTACAAAGTTCTAATGGAAATCACCATTTCGAATGTACTAGTGGGCTTTAGCAATGTCCCTGAGTCCAACGTTATTTTGGAATGATTGGAAGATTTCATGAATACGGGATATAATAAAAATTTGATTGAATTGATTTCTCAATCGCCGTTTACAATACCTACAAGAGTGGCATCATGTTTGCGTTGGTGTCCGTAAATTCCAAAGGGTGAGAGATGTACCTTATCTTGCACACCCCCAGGTACAGCCCGATTTACCATATAGGCTAGATCCTGGAGGTGCGTGGAAATTAAGGGGCGACGGAAAAAATCGTGCCGGTTAGGAGAAGTGCCCCCGGGACGAGCTGCAGCGTTGAATAGTTCGCCAAATGCAAATCCTGAATGGTGTAATTAAAATGTTTGTTCCAACATTAACCTAATTCCATAAAAGTCGTTACAACTATTTCATTCACCATAAACGCGAATCGTTCGAATTTCAATCTAGTGGGCGCTCGACGGCGTGACATCACTGTAATGCCAGCTCCTAATTGGTCTGTGCGTCTGTCACCTTGGTTCTTGCATGCCCACGCACAGATAAAGTTATTTAAAACAGATTTTTTCCGTTTATTGTATATTTATTGTCCCGTTTGCTTCTAGGAAGTGGCTATATGAGGAATTTCTTTGTCAATAGTTTTGCCTGATAAGGCAGTAGTGAATGAGACGAGGATTTCTTGCTGGTAGGACAAGACCTATGTGCTTCTTTGCCTGTCTTTACCTTTATCGGGTGACCTTTATTCTTCGACACTATTTTATTACAAGATTCGATCCGGTATAGACCGTTTATTCTATAATAATATTTCACCCGGTACTTAGAAACTCTATCAAAACATCAGCACTAAAGCTATAGATTCAAAAGAAAACTTCCTGAGCACTTATATTCCTCGCTCTCAAATACGAACTGTAGTTTGGAAACGATTAGGGTCTTAGGCAATTAGGCATTACCTCTCATTTGGGAGAGGAATATTATGTCCTGTCGTGGACTTCGATAAACTAAGACCCGTATTATAGAACGAGAATCAAAACTCATGATCGCACTTGAGTCCAGACTGCATTAATTGAACAGAAATCTTGGACCTATTAAATATAGTAAATTTGTATTACCGCGATCTGGACTTTAAAAGTAAACAACTAAACATTTGATTCTTAAATGGACCTTAGTAGACGAGTACGGTTAAGCTTCGGTTTACGTTTTATATTCAAATTACTTATTCATTCTAAATGAACGACCGTGGAAAATATATTTACATTATAAGCACGTAATAAAATTGTTTATCATCATCATATCAGCCAGTTTGGCTGTCCAACTGTCCAAGTCCACTGCATAACAAAGGCCTCTCCATAGATTTTCACAATTGTGCAGTCATTTTGGGGGGAATTTGCCTGTACTCATCATACTTGGCTGGCGATCTGCGCGCTGTATGGCTACTGTTCCACCGAAGGTAAGCTGCTGCCCATCCCCTTAGTTTCGTCGTCTTTTACGACATCTACGGAAAGAGATTCGAATGGTGCTATGTTTTAAATCTACGAGATCGAATCAGAAATGAGAAGATCCGTAGAAGAGCTAAAGTTGCGGACATAGCTGAGAAGTGGCAATGAGCGGGGCACATTGCTTGTAGAACTGATGGCTGTCGGGTTCTCGAGTGGAGACCGTGCAAAAACGCTGCGTGGGACGGCCTCCTTGGTGACGAGACGAGCAGTTGTTCCCCTGGTGGTAAGCGACGTGCCTGCCCATAAGAATTAGAATGCTAATCAGGACTAGCCCCGTGAGGCATCACCTCGAGACGTAAAAATATTTAGTCTCGACGGCCGACCTGATGAAGGTCGCTGGGAGTCGTTGGATGCGGGCGGCATGTCACCGGCCTTTGTGGAAATCTATGGGGGAGGCCTTTAATCAGCAGTGGACGTCCTTTGGCTGACATGATGATGATGATGTTTTAATTCCAACACCTCACGGGAGAATAAATGAAAATCAGTCATTTACTCTTTAAATGCATTAAGTACAAACATGTACTCTTAATGTCACCGGTCGACATTGTGCGATGAACGATATTCAACAATGTAAGCTACCCTGAACTTTCCAAAAGGAATTTATTTATTCAAGCTTCAGTTGATGTTAAGAAGATTAAACGATTTAAGGAAAGAGTAAATGCATCGACCTTACTAAAATAGCAAAAGGACAAAGATGGAGATTCTTCTGTCGCCTACAATTAACAGGGTGTGGTTCCAATCTAAGAGGAATGTGCGGCTGGCCAGGTTGCACATGGGCGGGGTCCGTCAGATTGAGTGACGGGCCGAAACCTATTGGGGGTGCGGTCCAATCCACGAGCGTACTCCGCACCCAGTGATCAGCAATAGGAAAGAACACCGTGGGGTTTATGCTAATAACGGTCCAGCACGCCCATTCGTCCTTCCCCAATCCACGAAAATTTCCCAACGCAAAGAAGTTCTCATAGTCAGGGTATAATTATTTATGAGAAAGAGAGGGAGAAACGAAAACAGATTAATACTTATTTACTTACTAGCTGAGACCCGCGGTTCCACCCGTGTTTCATTTAAAAGAAATTTAGAGTACTTCGCGGTAGACACTTGACATAGAATATATATGTTGGATTTTAAGGGTTTTATTGTTTTCGCGCGGAACCCTAATTATTTTTCTAAAATAGCCTAGCCTAAGTTATTCCTTATAACGTCAGCTATCTGCCAGTGAAAGTTTCGTCAAAATCGGTTAAGCCGTTTCGGAGATTACCCGGAACAAACAGACGGACAGACAGACAGACCAAAAAATGTAAAAAATATTTTTTTGTGACAGGTACCTTATATAATTTCATATGCATTTAGTAAAAAGCTGTTATTTTGACATTACAAACAGACACTTATTTTATTTATTTGTATTGATAAAAGAAAGATAGCCCTCATAGGGCCCATCCTGTACCGTTTTCTGGTGTTTAAGCTGGGAAGAAGAAGCGGCGCAATTAGGTATTTTCAACAACCCCCGGCATGATGTCGCTGCCTATCACATAATTAGGTAAATATATATTTTTTTTATTTCGTAACAAAATGGTAACCATGTGAACGTCACGGTCAAAGTTTTTATAGCTTCTAGCAATTATATTTAGATGCAGCGAAAAAAGAAAAAGCAAACCAACGCATATTAAAAAACATTTATTCGATGTTCGATGTTTTTCCGTTACACTAATTATAAAATCAGTGACTTCATCGATTAGGTGATCTAGTTGACACATTTTCTCTTCAACTTTTATTGTATGCTGAATAAAGGCTCCATCACAGTATCGAAAAAAAAATGCTTTATAAGTTGATTAATAAAAAAAGTAATGTTAACAACAGAGCAAATGTGTACACATTATCTTATAAAAAAAAAACTACCTTAAATTACATTAATACTTACTATTCTTGCCGCAAAATCTAATCGATGTTAGACGTGTGGAAAGTATTGTATTATTAATATTTAATATTTAATATACTTATGATTTCTGCAGTGGTAACACAGTTGTTTACTTACAAAATTAGTAAAACCAGTTACCAATATTATTATGTCACCGCCACATGTGAGAGAAAACTCATTTGTTCCACAATCATTTGCTTCGGTATCGATGAAGAAAATAATGGAAAAACACAAAACTGGCAAACGTGGGCAAAGCGATGGGTAATCACTGCATCAAACGGCCATGATAGATAATATTGTAACCAGGACAATGGTTTGATCATGGTATGGTGTTAACAAAGGGATGTTGCTGCATAATATGCTGCACTTTTTAGCTTTGTAAGAAAAAATGAGAGTCGGCAAATAAATTAAATCTATTTTTAACACTGTTTAAAGCAAAATTCATAATTATTTCCAAGGTGTTGGTCAAGCTATTACTTAAGTTGCGAACTGTTAAAACTGAAGATGCCTCATAGATCGTCTTCCTACACCTACTTAAACATCCGCAAACTAATACTGCACATTTTCTTACCTTTATTTTATTTGGCAATAAGATCGAATATCGAACTCCGCAGCTGTAAAACAAATGTGGTTCGGTCATAAATTATTATTGTGCCATTGCAACATTCTTTATTTCGTTAGCATAAGGTTGGAACTTGATTGTTTTGAGAACATGTGTAAGCTGGTCTGGTTATAAATAATTATTGCAGTGGAGCGTGGGCGCGGCAAGGTGACACGGTGACGTCATCACGCAACCTGCGCGTGCGACTATAGGTACTCACTTTATTACTTACAAGTTGATCATATTTAATGTTAGCATTACCTATTAAATTTGCATTATAATATTGAATTATCATAGTTTCTGCGAAGGCCAATGAGAATTAATTTGCTGTTATTTTCATTACGTCTTAGGTCCGTATTACTTAGCTAACATAAACATTGCGATATCCCTTTTTCTTCTTCTTCTCTTAGATTATGGCTTCTGTAGAGTATCTTCCACAATTTCAATGTCAAGTATAAAGGCGACGTTGTACGGTGTTTAGATTCATTAATCTTTACATATCCATAAAATATTTCACAAAAATGAAAAAATCTAAAATATATGTCGGCATCCCAAAAGTCGCTCTACCTAATACCTATGTTCTTCTTCTCTTAGATTATGGCTTCTGTAGGTTATCTTCCACAATTTCGCCAATCTCAAGTTTAAGGCAACGTCGTACGGTATTTAGATGAATAAATCTTTACATATTCATAAAATATTTCTCAAAAATGAAAAAAATTCTAAAAAATATGTCGGCAACGTCGTACGGTTCAATTGTTTTTTTCCTAATACCTATGTAAACAACGTAATGTTGTATGACACTTTTATTTTTTAAACAGCCTCTCAATAGCATAGACAATTACCTGTTCTCAACAAAGTATTAGTACCAAAAAGAATGCATGTAATTTGTAGCACACAACTCAAGATTAGATTTTTCGAAGTTTGAACGTAGTTGTAATGCGTTTGAACAAACTGCGAATTCGGAAATGCGTCTTTATAATAATGTCATGTTAAGTTAATGGGTATGAACTCCCCAATAAGAAGAATGACCAAAGCTGGTGGGAACTGCTTGACCTAGGCATTTGCCATGACCACCCTACGCAATTTAGAAGAAACATTGAAGGAACGAAAAAAAAAATTGGTACGATTTTTTTTTATTGGAATGAAGAAATGAACACCATAACCTACTATTATATTGTTTTATCTTGTTAGGTATTGTCCTTATATTTGTGTCTCTTACTTGTCTAATGTAAAATTGTGAACACAGTGATATATAATATAAATGCTGTGCATGTCTGTAATTGATGTAAACACTAGTATTTAGCCATAGTTACTTTCTTCAAAATGTGTTTATATTGTAGACGTGCCTTATAATTAAATACATAAATAAATGTCTAAACTTTACTTTTTTATAACTTAACATGGACTTCAAACTTAAGCGGTAATATAACCTGAAAAAGTTAAGGAGTGCTCTTGGCATCCGAATGGGTGGTCTAGTCGCTGTGTGTGATTATTACTAACCGAAGAGTACCTTGTTGCCCATCCCCTAGATCCCTAAGTCACCATTTACGACATCCGTGGGGGGCGAACAATAGGCAGTTCTTTGCCGAAGACTGCACGTCCCCGAAGTATTTACTTATAAACAATCGTTAGAAGACTAGAAAATATTAGTCTATGTTTCTGTACAATAATACGTGCCATGTGTATACCACCGCTCCATCTCCTCCCGTGGATGTCGTAAAAGACGACAAGGGGTTCTAAATCAGGGCACAGGCAGCAGCCTCTCTGTGGTATAGCAGCCATACTGGGCTCACCAACCAGGCAGGCGTCAAGCGTGGTGAGGAAAATTCCCCCCAAAATGACGGCAGACGGAAGGCCTTTCTTCACCAGTGGAAATCTTTTGGCTGATATGATGATGAAGATGATGAATGCGTGCTACAGGGTAGTGTTAAGCTCTCCTCGTGTTATTACTTCGTCTTGATTTTGAGCTGTTCTTAACCTTAATTTAAGCAGTATTTTTTTACGAATATTATAATGGAAGTTACGCCGTAGACAAACCAAGTAAAGACCAGAGGTTTTATTTCCCCAACCATAACACGTACAAATGGTAAATGGCAAAGGTACCAATATGCCATACAGGAATATATGCATTTAATGCCACTCTAATTACAACAGTGAATCATCGTGGAGAGGCCTACATGCACGCTCCTAAGGTATTCCGAACGTGTAAAGTGCGAAGCGCGAAGTAACAGGCGCCACTTGTCGCATTAAACGTGAACTATGGAGCTACGTGGGTTCCCGATGCGCCAAGCATCGCTGATGGCAACCGATTAAATAACTATATTAATATAGTATGAACTTTTACAGTTCTAGATGAAAAGAAGAAACATGTAAATGTTACTCAGACCAATTCTTTCTCCGTCGCTCTCTGTTTAATTTCGAAAGATAGCCACCATAATTACTAGTGGTTACCTATGTTTCGGCTCCATATACGAGTACTGGCATTGGTTGAAAATACGGGTTTTCTGTAGCTTGGTGATATTCATAGCAAAGGCGAAATTGAGTTTTGCAATCCCAGCCTAAACATTTGCGTCTGTTTATTTCGGACACCTGGTTTCCGCGCCCACCTTGCTCTCTTGGTCCAGGTATAGGTAATTTTGGACTTGATTCAATTCTTTTCCTGCTGTGATTGTATTATACAACTTTTGTTTTGTCAATGCTCATATGAAAATCTATTTTCAAGGAGGCACTATCTGGTTTTTCAGCCATTACCTGCAGTTCATGTGCGGCATTTGTAATTAAAACAAATCAGCATATCTGAGTTTGTTTAATCGTATATATGATATTCGGAGTTCCCTTGTCTCCTCACTTTACTTTCTTAAAAATGTCTTCTAAAACTTAGGTAAACCGTTTTGGTGAGGTTATGTCTCCTTGGGATACGCCTCAAATTGTCAGTTGATTTGTGTAATCGCTATTTTTAACGTTGGATGTTCATATATACTGGCTTTTGGGTCATTGCCTGTGCTCCACTCTAGCATTTCGTAATAACTTTTGGACTGCCCAGGATATTGGTATTCCCCAGGAATTAGGTTGAAGAGGTTCGACCGAAAGCCAGGCTTGGATGTTGATGATAACAATCAATATTCATTATCTATACCATGAATCATGATGAAATGTTAATTTTCCATTAACCACGACTACAGAAATCTAAATATAAAATTTCTGTGACCACGACTCTCTTTTACATAGAACAGGATACAATTTGTCCCACCCATCTGATCACCAGCAAAGATTAACAGCTCCTTACTTATGTATGCAGTTGTATGAATATGTATGACAATTAGTTCTCACAAGCCAATGAGGAGGGATTCCAAAAAGGGAGGCAGTTTGATTGTCTTGACGTGCATTTGTTAGCGCCTTTTATGTAGCTGTAAAGAATTGTTGATCTTGATATGGCAGGTATATCAGCCGTTTCTTGCCTTAAAGTAAACATTATTCACGCAAGTAATCATATATACCTTTCACTTACCCTAACGTTTCCCCCAAGCCCATGTTCCGTGTTTGTTCTTATCTAATTTAACCCAGAGCAACATCGTGCCACTCTACAGAAATTGATCCAAATATCACACAAAATGCTGTATGTTGTAGATCCAGTATGTTAAGTAAAGCAGTGTTATTGTCAAGTAAGGCAGCATATACCAGTTCATGTTGTAAGTAGTAGCAATAGGTAACGTTAGTGGAACAATAAGCAGTTCCTGTCATACTTCCCTACCAGGGTATCATAAATAATGACATGTATCAACTGTCAATGCAAGGTACTCGGCGCAATGGCCGCAGAGGCATGCATATGCGATCGCGCAATTCAAATGTTACACGATGTGATCGCAGTGGAATCGTAATTAGATCTGATGGTGGTAAATACGTGTTTACTTAGAGAATATTCAGATTAGTCCGTCGTATGACTTAAGTGCGCAGTATCATTACCCTTCGAGACTTCCTGGATCCCTCATATATTTAGAAATCCAGCTCGCATACGAATTAAACACTCCATAGTGTAACCGAGGTATCTACCATCCGAAATTAATAATCAATCTTATCCAAATGCTTTGGTTACGATTTTGAATGTGATCTATTTTCGTGTTAGGATCACACTTCAAATCCTCAATCCCTATCGAAAGATTTTGGATTAGCTTGATTATTAATTTTGGGACTATGTCTGTTAGCGCTAATCTTCGCTACTGCTACTTCATGAATTTTGTTCTCGTTTTTACCAATAAATGGACATATAGTAATTTAAGAAACATTTTGGTGTATGAAACTATATAACTGTTGTATTATATATTTATTGGCATACTATATGTTGATTATTAGAAATATTCGGTCTGTGGGCTTCGCCATCTAAGCGAAGCGAGGGCGCTATATATGTATTTATCAGATTCGTTCACTCAATCGAAAGCCTAAACATTTTTGACCTGACTTCCCTTGGTTACCTTGGGATACTTCATTGCACAAATGGAGTTCGGAAGCACAAAGACAGTCGCTCGATGCTGATGGTTGTCGCTGATATTGCACCGAAGACCAACAAAGCACTGTGACCCAAACATACTTGTGAGAAGGCTACGTTGGCCTACATCTAGCAATGACCGAAGCGTGGAATTCAAAAAGCTTAGAGCACTCCCACTTTGTTTCTTGAGGATCAAATGTTTGGTTTTACATTCGTGTTCAATGCATAACATCTATTTAAATGATGTGACCTTTATCGTTAGCTCTTGTTATCTAATTTTATATTAACATTCATTAGAACTCGGTGTTTCCTATCCTGAATTGAATCGTTGCTCTATGTAACAACTCAGCTCGCGTAAATTAACATTATAAGGAGCATGTATAGTCCGAGTTTTCGATAAATTCGTAATTGATTAATTAACTCGGCGTATAGCAGTAGTTCATCATATCAGCAACAGGACGTCCACTACTGAACAGAGGCCTCCCCCTTAGATTTCCACAATGAGCGGTCACATGCCGCTCTCATCCAACAACTCCCAGCGACCTTCACTAGGTCGTCTGTCCACCTCGTTGGAGGTTGTCCCACGCTGCGTTTTCCGGTGCGCGGTCTCCATTCGAGAACCTTTGCGCCCATCAGTTCTACGAGCAATATGCCCTGCCCATTGCCACTTCAGTTTACTAATCCTTTTAGCTATGTTGACAACTTTAGTTCTTCTACGGATCTCCTCATTTCTGATTCGATCTCGTAGAGAAATACCATGCATAGCTCTCTCCATAGCTCGCTGAGTGACCTTGAGCTTTCTTATGAGGCCCATTGTGAGTGACCACGTCTCTGTTCCATATGTCATCACTGGTAACACACACTGGTTAAAGACTTGCATCTTGAGGCATTGTGGTATTGTTGACGAAAAGATGTTGCGAAGTTTCCCAAACGCTGCCCAGCCGAGTCGACGATTGACCTCTTTCTCGAAGTTGGACCTACCTAACTGGACAGTTTGTCCCAGGTAGACATACTCGTCAACGACTTCGAGAACAGAGCTCCCAACGGATATTGGGATGGGCACGACATGGGCATTTCACATGACTTTTGTCTTGCCCGTGTTCATTTTAAGGCCCACCTGTTGGGAAACTCTGTTGAGATCATCGAGCATTATGCTGAGCTCTTGCAGCGATTCTGCCATGACTAGGATGTCATCGGCAAATCGAAGGTGAGTGATATACTCGTCATTGATGTTAATGCCGAATCCTCTCCACTCAAGTAGCTTGAAGGCATCCTCCATTGCAGCGGTAAAAAGTTTCGGGGAAATTACATCCCCCTGTCTCACACCTCTTTGCAATGGAATTGCCCCCATGCTCTGTTCATGTACTCGGACCGACATGGTGGCGTTTCTGTATATAAGCACTTCAACACTTCAATGTACCGATAGTCAATTTGGCACCGCTGCAGAGATTGCAGCACTGCCCAGGTTTCGATCGAATCGAAGGCTTTCTCATAGTCCACAAACGCCAAGCATAGTGGCAGATTATACTCCTCGGTCTTCTGTATAACCTGCCGCAGCGTATGGATGTAGTCTATGGTACTGAAACCTTTTCGGAAACCGGCTTGTTCGGGAGGCTGGAAGTCATCAAACCTGCGCTCAATACGATTCGTGATGACCCTTGAAAACAGCTTATAAACATGGCTCAGAAGTGAGATGGGTCTATAATTCTTCAATAGGGTGTTATCACCCTTTTTGAAGAAGAGCACCACCTCACCTCTGTTTCACGCTTCCGGTGTTGTGCCCTCGAGTAAGACGGAATTGAATAGCTTCTGAAGGACTTTAAGTACCGGTGTGCCACCCACTTTCAGAAGCTCTGTCGTAATTCCGTCCCCACCCGGCGCCTTGTTACTTTTAAGCTGTTTCAAGGCCATCCTAATCTCGTACAGGCTGATGTCCGGGATATCCTCGGTATAGTGTCGGGCTAGTTTGGCTTGCGGATCTTTGTCAGAGCCAATGGTGGGTATAGTAACAGTAGTTACTGTTGTACAAATGCCGCACCAAGTAGCCGACACGAATCTTAATCTATTGTAATCTCTGGTGACCAAGATATCGCATTAAACATATCTTTGTAAGTTATGCCCCAGACGCCAATTTTTTGCTGGTCGACAATTAATCATAAAGCTAGACTCGACACCGCGGCACTAGTTACTGCTCATCATCAGTTTCAGGTATTGGAACTGGGCAAATTATTTCTACTTTGTCATCGTATCAGCTTGTAAAGATCTACTATTGAATATCAATTTTCCAATGACCACAATAATAATCATTACCATACACATTGCCTTAGTCACCATCTTTGACATGTAAATCGAAAGACGCTGCTGCCAGTCAGTAGAGATTCTTAGTTGGCATTAGCTACAGCTATTGGTAGAGTGAACGTGGTCTAAGTCAGGATAAATGTTTTATCAGATTGAAATTGATTCTCATTCAAATTGAAGGCTGTTCTTAATGAATGAGTATACTATACCATAATAACAGGTTCGACAAAAAATCTCAAGAGCACAAACAGTGACACTTCAGTGCTACTTCAACCCACCTACTAGCAGTAAGTCACATGTTTCCTACTGACTCATACTGCGTAGGTAAACAGCTGACACATTGAGTTTTTTTTTTAAGTAAGCAGTTTCATCACTCTTATCATTACTTGCACAATCTCATTAATTCGTTGACATCGATTTACTTAAAAATGTTGCTTACCGCTTACCATATGTGATTGACCATCGAATACCGCAAATATATCAAAATAAATAACACTATTGTCAATCACCCATCAACAATAACTTCAATAAGGAAGAATAGTTCGAAAATCAAAATAAACAATTTTATGCATTCGATGTGACCTTGACACTAGTCCACTAGCTGTATGACAGACACGTCACGATTTAATAATTAAAAATAATAATTCTGATACCAACTGACAAGGTCAGTGCGTTCGGTCTTCAAATGCAACATCTTGTGCTATTATAATTACAACTTTATTTCCGAGAGTAACAGTTGATAATCGTTTATTGTTTATTGTTAGAATGACACATGTGACAATTGACAGCGCTCGATATGGCCTTGCAGTAGCGGGCTTGCGCCTGCGGTCAACTCTGTCGTTAATAGGCAAGTTACGTAACAGAGGTCGGATTATATAATAATTATACGAAGACAGGTATCTGGCCAATTTAAACTGGAATCCGACTATGGTCGGCTGAGGAAATAGAGTTTATTCTTAAGTGTTAGTGCTATATTCTTAATCCGGACGGAATAGTGGAATAGCTATTTATTTATTAATTATACTCTTTATTGTAGACCAGTCAGTAAAATATACAAAAACAGTAGCGCTTAAACATATATTTTAGAGTACAATGGGCGGCTTTATCGCACTCGGCGATTTCTTCCAGGCGACCTTAGGATGGAAAGCAAAAAACTAAACTGGACACTACAAGCGGTAGTCGATGGTGCACATAGATACATAATGATATAACTATATTATGTATACTGGGTATCCTAAATACTACTTCATTATCGAGTATCATTTGATGTTGCAAACATAAACGGGTACACATTTTACGTATCTACAGCATTTGTGGTTTATATGCAATGTGACCCGTGGACTTCTACGAGTAACATCGATCGATTTTATTTAAAACTTGATGCTCAAACAATAATTTGTGTTATCCGGCAAACAAAGGTCAACCTATCTCCCGAAAGCACTGGTTCATTCTAGAATAATATATATAGGTATATTGGAATTCATAGGTTTGAATTTTTTTGGGCGGCAACTTAATTTTTTTTCCTTTATTCAAATAAAAGTAGCCTATTGTTATTGACTCTTGGGCAAAAAGGTTCTCGAGTGGAGACCGCGCATCAGAAATTGCAGCGTGTGAGTGGGACGGCCTTCAACGAGATGGTCAGACGACCTGGTGAAGGCAGGTGGGACTCGTTTTCCCGCTCAAAGAAGGAGAAGACGGCGCCGGGGTAACAACCGCCCTGGCGTCTAATACCCATACGCCTGAAATCCCGTTGAACAGAAACCACAAGTGCGGTAGATACGTCAATTGTGTATAATATGTTTGCCACAATAAATTATATTATAGCAAACATCATATGACGGCACGGTTGGCGAAGTGGCTAAGCGATTGGCTTTCTGTACAACGTGTCACGGATTCGATTCCCGCACGGAATAAATATTTGGATGATCTGCAGGTAGTTGTTCCGGGTCTGGGTGTATTGTGTGTGGAATTCATGTCTGTAAATGCACCCACGACACAGGAGAAATCCTAATGTGGGGCAGTCTTGAAAAAAATTAAAAAATTGTCGAAGTATATATCTATATATAACATAGAGATAGGTATATAGTATGTACCTACATATTTACATTTTATATACACATTAAAACTACTTAGAATAGACTAGAAGCCGACCCCAACATAGGGTCAAGGCGCGGAGGATAATTGATACACATATTATTTTTAAACTTAAAAACAAAATAAAAAGCACAAAAGGAAAATCTTATAAAATGTCCCCATAAGACTGGCAGCATGGCGGATTTGTGACTACTGTATATATTTTTGGATCTTACTTCTTCTAAATAAATCCACTTAAATTATGAAGATCTCCTCTTGCTATTATTTGTAAATTCGCCTTTTACAACTGACTTCTAAAGAAAGAGGACCTCTCCCTGCCGGACCAGACTTTCAATTTTCAAGTTCTCGAACAAATGATGCAATAAATGTATTTGGTGGGTACCTACCTAGTTATGCAAACCTGGTATGTAGTGGTCGACCACACGCCTTGAAGTAATAAATCGTAAACGTATACTTAAAACAACACAAACCCTCACATATATTATGTCCATTTCCCTACCTACCGATAGAGCGGTCCACTAAAATATTTCATGTCACAACTTGCAAGACCGATTTGTTGCATGCAAGCCTTGGCGACGTGGCAACAGTGACATTCACCGTTATCGTTTAAATTAAACAAAATATCTGGCTTAAATTGCCGGTTGCAGTTTACTTATTTATTTCATAGTCACATAATAAGCCCATTACTGTCTTACTGCTGGGCACGAGCCTTTTCTCACGATGAAAAAGGGTAGGTCTTAGTCCACTACGCTGGCCTAGTGCGGGTTGGCGGACTACACACGCTATTAAGAACGTTTTGAAGACCTCTCAGGCTTTCCTTCAGCGTCAACGCAAGTGAAAATTAAATTCAAATTAATCTGAAAAGAGGTGCGGATCTAGCTCACACCCTCCTGTATAGAAGGCAAGCGTTCAAACACTAGGCTATCACTGCTTAGTTACTTAAACAGTTTCAGTATATCATCTACTAAATACCAGTGCAGATCTTGGGCTTTCTGATCATAAATCAAATCAAATCAAAAGAAGAACAAAGAAGAATTACCATTTGACCTTGGTTACCTTTTACGACATGCCGTGTGGTGCCGGCTACGAATAGCACCAACCCATCTCATCCCGTGGGTGTCGTAAAAGGCGACTATGGACTTTACCGGAGGATGGGCAGCAGCGTCCTTCGAATACATTAACTCTCAACTGCGATCGCCAATCCGCCTGCCAAGCGTGGCGATTATGGCAACGCCCAATGAGCACACAACAGAAACCCAAATCAGTCGTTGTGGCGATCTTTGGAAGAGGCTGTGTCCACTGGTCGATTTAATTGGTTGAAATGATGATGATTCTTGGAAATAGACCAATCTATTTCACCGCAACATGCTTGCTTTCTCGACAATAGACTAGAAATATGTACATTGCTCCATCGCTCCCTATTCACATTAAAAACGCACTGGAAAAGAGTGGCCTTCCCCGAATCCCGATCACACCGAGATCACCAACGAAAATATCATTTTACATTTCGTTATTTCCACAAATGATGAATAATCCTAAATATAACTTCTAGATGTTGTTCTTAGTCTCAAGGTCAAACTATAACAATTATGATTAGAATAACAAAAGAGACACTTGTAACGTGACCGCCGGCTATCATTGAGACAATAATCATGATAACAGAGACTTCGCAAATGGTAGCTAGTTATATACCTAGGTAGTTAGTTTTCATGTCTTACCTTCGAATTTTTTGGAGTCATGGTTCTGGAAAATCGTCTACAGCAATCCTTTTCTGACTGACGAGATAATATTATCTTTAATATTTTATTTAAAAGCTGATCAATATATGTTTCATGAACACGATCAATGCCGGTCGCGGTTATAACATATTCAGCCCATTACTGTCCCACTGATGGGCAAGGGCCTGTTTTCACGATGAGAAAGGTTAGGCCTTAGTCCACCACGCTGACCTAGTGTGGATTGGTGGACTATACACACCATTGAGAGCATTTTGGAGCGCACGCAGGTGTTCAACTTCCCTCAGGATGTTTTCCTTCACCGTTAACGCAACTAATAATCAAATTCTGATCCGCACGTGAATCCGAAACGTCAGATCGGGATCGACTTCAGCTCCTCCTGTATAAAAGGCAAGCGCTCAACGTTTAGAAGTTTTTTTGGGCTTCTCGCATACGTTAATTGGATAAAGACCAACAAAAAAACACTATACTATCACTTTGTAGTTTTAGCTGCAGCTAGCTGCTGCTAGGGTAGCAGGAATACCCCTCTGCGCTTTCCCGGGGCGGTGAAAGTCATCATTTCAGCGAAATAAAGTCCACTGCTGGACACATGCCTCCCCCAAAGGTCACCACAACGACTGGTCTGGGTGTGTTGTATGCGCATTGGGGGGTTTTGCCATGGTCGAAACGCTTGGCAGGCGGGTTGGCGATCGCAGTTGAGTTGTTACTGTACTCGAAGGATGCTGCTGCCCATCCTCCGGTTACTCACAAAGTCGCCTTTTACAACACCCCATGACATGGGTTGGTGCTATTCGTAGCCACACCACACGGAGAAAGTACACGAAGTATTCCACCGGATCAATAAAAAAGGCTATCACTGTCTCGCTCATAGGCAATTGCATTCCCTGTTCAGTAAACTATTGGTGAGGTGAAGCGACGCTTGGTGCCCTCAATCCGCATACTTGTATTAGAACTGAGCGTCTCCGCACTTCGCAAGGTACGTAAAATTGTTGGTCTCGTTTGTGCAATTAGACGGCAGACGGTAACAATAACAAGGCTAAGTTGGCCTCTAATCAAATGAAAATTACATTCGGAGCTGTAAGTGAATGCACGCACTCGATAAATAGTACAAAGTGAATCGTGTTAGTGACATCCCTAGCTATATACGTACTTGTTATTCGCACTTGCAGCTAACCTTTCTGACCTCCTGGTACAAACATCAGTATAACAGAGAGGAATACTTAAAAAGTCCTTTATGGCACAACTTTAGGTACATGTATTGCAAGAATTATATTTTTCACACCTTTAAAGTAACATAATGTATAAACTACTTGGCAAAACTGGTTTAATCTCAGCATTCTGGTACTTAAGTCGGGATTATGTATAAGGGTATTTTTGATCGTTTTTTCCCGCAAAGCTACTGTTTATGTTCTTACTGGGTTTATGTCAAGAGTTTCAAGGGTCCCAATTGACCTCTTTAGCGTTAAATTGGCTTCTAAAACTTGATTATAAAACTACCGAAGATTTGCTGACTGTTGTCTCGTAATGCTCTAAAAAATAACTCGCACCCTTATAAGCACCAGTACACAGAGTTGTCCACTCACACAACCACACACTCACACCACACACGGACGCACACCCACACACACGCGCGCATGCAAATAAATTCAAACACACCGCTGCCTTTAATATAATCTTTCTGTTTGCATATTGCCTTTTTTTCACATATTTTTACACATATAGCCTTGTATCATCAAGTACTTGTAAATTTAAATATAAAAAGAGTAATATGGTAATATCGGGGGTCTGGTAATCTGTCAGACAGGGAAACCTAGTACGGATACTAGTCTCTCACAAAGGAAAATTGTCGCTAGTACTACTGTATAGTATTTTTATTATTAAGTACCTACCTTTGTGAAAGAGAAATAAAAATAACATGCAATTGCCAGTTGATACAGACCCTCCTTCATAGACGCTTGCTGCCGCCAGAGGCACGTCCTCACTGATCTGGACGATGAAATCACCGTATATAATGTCACAAAACGAGACTCTCTCGTTCAGGCTGTCCTCGCTACCGAGGCCTGCCTCACCGTGGAAGCCTATCGCCGCTACTCAACCGATCCAGCTGTCCCTCAATTAGGTCACCCATCAACGCCTTAAGCCGAGGTTCGAGCTATCGCTACTGTTCTACAAAAGGGACGCTGCAGCCTATCCCTCTGGTTTAGAGTCCCTTAGTCGCCTTTTACGACATCCACGGGGGAGATGGAGTAGTGCTATGTTCTTAATCTGGACTCCACACACCATGTCGTATGTCTGCCAAATTCTTAGCGGTTGGGCTTCTGGTATTCGTTACTCAGCGTTTTCTGCATCACAATGTTGCTACTTCACGCTGATATTCTATAACGGCATGGTTCTTCGTGGTTGGTAGACTCTTTACGAGATCTAGACAACTGTATACAGCTAGGGGCTTTGGGCTTATTACTGCCCATTGTGGCTCTCACGGGCTCAGCATCAGCCGCACTTCAACCCTATTGGGTCCATTTTTACCAGTATAAAGAAAGTTTAGAATGATAATCGGATTCGCCCGATGGCTTACGTGATAAGGAACTGATTCCGATGGCCAGCTCGAGTTTTGTCAGTAGGATAAAGGCCATTCGACGCTTTGGGAGGATCCTTTACAACCCAGAGGTATGGCCTCTTTACAGTCCCCTTTGATAGAAGGAGTGACCGCTTTAAAGTCGGGGATGAGTCTTAGGTGTGCTTATTTATTTATTTATATACACTTTATTGTACACCATATAACAAAAATAAGGAATAAAAAGAAGAAAAACAATAGTCAATGTACAATGGGCGGTCTTATCGCATACAGCGATCTCTTCCAGACAACCTTTGGATGGATTTGGGAAATAAGAAGGAGATACCGAGCAGTCTAGGTGTACATGTACAAAGTAGGGCATATTTTTAATTACACATATATAATAATTAAAATACATACTAGTACAATAAAAATAAATGCTAAAGGCGTGGTACCAGTGGGTGGCTCCAGTGAGATTGTTGGCGAGTTCCTGGGGCCCTGCATCGGTGCTGAATATGACCGCTCTGATGGTTTTAGCTGACAGGAGTCCGGATGCCGTTTCCTGGCGCCAAAGAAGGATCTAAACCATTCACACAAATCAAAACTAGTAGTTTTTTCCCGGATACAGACTGTTAAAGTTTTTCAACACAGTTGAGATATTATTTAGAGCAGCCGACAAGGTCGGTCGGTCCGTATCGCCTTCACTTCTTCTCGCTGTGGCGTTTTGTTCAATGTAGAGTAGGTTCTGAATGTTGTATATTTACACGAGTATTTTACGGAATGCGTTGAATTGAAACGGTATAATATGAAGTGATCGTGAGTAAGTGATATCCCAATGGTTGAACGCTTGCCTTCTACACAAGAGGGTCTAAAATCGACCCCCGCCCGCACCACTGACTTTTCGGATTCATGTGCGGATCAGAATTTTATTATCACTTGGGTAAACGGTGAAGGAAAACTTGAAAACCTGAGAGGGTATCCAAAATTTTTCTCAATGGTGTGTGTAGTCTGCCAACCTGCACTAGGCCAGCGTGGTGGACTAAGCTCTAAACTTTCTCATCATGAGAAAAGGCCCGTGCCCAGCAGTGGGACAGTAATAGCCTGATTATGTAATAAGAAGTTCCTGTGGTGTCCGGATATAGCACCACTCCATTTCCTGCCGTGTATGTTGGAAAAGGCGACTAAAGGCCTCTAAACTAATGGAAAGGAGCGTTCCTTCTGTGAAATGGCAGCTACTCTGCGCTTACTATCTCGCCTGCCAAGCGTGGTGAGTACTGGCAATTTTCCCCAAAAATTACGACACAATTGTGGAAGTCGGTGGGGGAGGCCTTTGGCTGATATGACGATGATGACCATTTATCATCCGAGACTTTTTACAAGACATACAGACAGACTAACATAATGCCCATAACAAAGGTAATGCTACCCTGGTCTAGTTCAGCATGGCTAACACTGCTTGTTACCTCAAGACATTAGTTAGTTTATACGTTTGACGGCACGGTTGGTGCAGTGGCTGATACAGTCGGCTGCTGCGCTACGGGTCGTGGGTTCGATTCCCGCACGGAACAAATATTTGTATGATCTGCAGATAGTTGTTCCGGGTCTGGGTGTATTGTGTGTGGAACTTATGTCTGTATACGCACCCACGACACAGGAGATATAATAGTGCGGGGCAAAGTAGGAAAAAAATAGTTTAGTTACTTATGGCAGTTATGGCCAGTAATTTTACCATAGTGCCCTTTTTATCGGAATACAGTAATGTTTAAGTATAATGACTGTTTGGCCGCAGAATATCTGGCACTACAGTGGTACCTGGCCGGCCTCTCGTATAAGATACGTTTTTTTTATTTTTTTATTGTTGTCCAGTGGAAATTCTACATGGAACTTCCTGTGCCCCGGGGAAGGGCGAAGGGGTACGCCGGACTCCTACTGGCCTAAACCACTGGAGCGGTCATCTTCGGCACCTAAGGGAGGCCAGGTCCTCGTATGATCACACTAGAGCCACAGGTGCCACGCCTATAGGCACATCTCGGAAAGGGTGACTGTAAAGGGCATGGCAAAGCTCCTGAGCACAAAACACAAACCCAGATCGGTCGTTGTGGGGAATTTTTGGGTGAGGCCAATGTCCAGCAGTAGACATCTTTCGGAATCTGTAAGTAATTTTGCGATGTTAGTGTTGATTCGGTCTGCCGGGGGAGCGATCTAATGCAGAAAAGCGTACAACTCACCCCCGGCTAGAGGTAAGAAGAAGGACACCGTTGGGTTTTAGCCGGTTTGATCCCGGCTAGACTCTCCGCCCTTCTCAAGGCGGAGGAAGTCCAAGAGGATTTCCCCACGTTAAAAAAAAAAGATGGTACCCAAGATTGGGTGCAAGACAAAGTACATAATATCTATCACAATCACTGTCAAATTATCTTCAAAATATCTATATTGTATGCTAAAATATGTAATTACATATATAGTGGAGCTATTAACATTTTATCACTGAGTAATGAGTTTAACATTTATTCAGGAAGTGTTGAGAAGGACACTTGCACGACTTTTAAGATATTCAGTTTATTTGCAACCTTATTATTTATGACTTGAAATATATTGCAGCTATTAATCATAGCTGTATACATTATTGATGTAAAGAAAACACAGTAAAAGTTCTTCCCTTCTTCCTACGGGGAAGGTGACTATAGAATAGGTGGATAGGATAGTAACGTGCTGGATGATCAACCCATTTGCCAAAAGTGGTGATTATGTCCCTCAGGCTCGTTCGTTGTGGTGGTCTTTTGGGAAGCCAGTGTTGAATAGCGAAAAAAAAGGCCGTGTTCAATATGTGGATATATATATAATATGTGGATATGTGTATAAAATTACAGAACATCTGTATGAACATCAAGAAATACCATAGTGGGTTAATATATACCTTTGGAGTTAGTTCAGTAAGTGGTAATATCGTTCGTATCGTATATAATATACCACTAAGTGGTGAATTATCAGCAACATATCAGCCAAAGGATGACAACTACTGAACAAAAGGGAGGCTTTTGTTTTGTTTGAAAAAGCCTCCCTTTTGTTCAGTAGTTGCCATAGATTTCCACAGTTATGTCGTCATTTTGGGGGGAATGCCAGTACTCACCATGCTTAGCAGGCGGGTTGGTAAGTGCAATATGGCCACTGATCCACAGAACGGACTTTACTGCCCGTCTCTCTGGTTTAGAGTACTTTAGTCGCCTTTTACCACATCCACGGGAAGAGATGGAGTGGTGGTATATTTTTATGCTGGACTCCACAAGGAAGGTTTAGCCGTCCACTATTATAAAAAAAGAGCATCGCCTGGTCTATCTCCGTCATCCATGAACACAAAACCAGAGGAGTCGCCGGTGCGTTGGACATGGCAAGGCTTCCTGCACTCTTCAATCATCGCACAAAATGATACTCTATGCCAGCGTATTCTGTCATGGCACTTTCACAGCTGAGCCAACCCAGCTACTCTGGCCACAACTAGGCGCTGGCACCAATGGTCGGCTCTAGTGTGATTGTATAAAGGACCTGGAACCCCCTTCTGTGCTGAAGGTGACTGCTCCAGTGGTTTTAGTCGGTAGGAGTCCGGGATGCCTCTCTTTCATCCTCGGGGCGGAGACAGTACAGTCTGCAACAAAAGTAACTGAAAATGTTAGTTTTTTAACATGGCATTATTTGGGATACGAATTGATGCACAACAAAAGCTTTAAAATATTCGAAAATAATCCAAATGCAGTTCCTGAAAGCTTTTACTGTGGATCAATTACTTTTCCGGTTAAAGTCATGTTTAAAAACTGAAATGTTCAGCTACTTTCGTTGCTGACCGTACAAGTTATATTTCCACCGGATAAAAAAGGGCACTTCCACGTAAATAGAAGTACATGAAATTATTTCATAAGTATGTGGTGTTTTAGATTAATTAGTACATGTAACATTGGAACATACCAGGTGTTGACCTGCACTCTTATGCTTAAGAAGGGAGTTCGTAAACCTGAAACCACCAACACGCAGTGAGCAAACGTGGTAATGAATGCTCGATCCTTCTTTATATGGGAAGAGGTATTTGTCCAGCAATGGGACGTTACAGGCAGATATTATTATTATATGTATGTAACGTATATAACTGATGGTACGTGTACGTAGATATCAACCCCTTGCCAGATATTCGCCGTCAAGCAAGCAGTATCTATTGTTTTAACTTTGGACATTACTATGTCCAATTCGAAGGGCGCTGTAGCTAGTGAAATTACTGGGCATAAGAGACTAAATAACTTCACATCTCGAGATCTGGCTGGAGGCCTCTTTTGGCTTCGCCAGTAATGACCGGTTAAGCAATCACATTTCTAAGAAGGAATTTCCATTTGCGAGAAGCCCAACAACATAAAAAAAAAATCTCGAGATGACGAGCGCAGTGTAGTACCACGTAGGAGTAGTTCTGGGTGGCATGGGCCATCACCAAGTTGTATATAAGAAAAATGAGCTGTCGGTGTGGTGTCCGGATTAAGAATATAGCACCACTCCATCTCCCTTGGGTGTCGTAGAAGGCGACTAATGGACTCTAATACCAGAAGAATGCAGGCAGCAGCGTTACTTCTATGTACAGTAGCCATAAATTACCAACCCGCCTCCCAAGCATGGTGAGTACTCGCAAATTCCTCCCAAAATGATGACAGAATTGTGTAAATCTATGAGAGCTACACGCAGCGAAGCAGAAAACAGAGCGCAAGTCGACGCCATTGTTGTCGTAGGCGCAGAATCAAAAGCAAATGGTCTAGATCGCATGGCCGGCCTGGTCTCTGAAGACGTTTGTTCAGCTGTGGACATCCTTTGGCTGATGTGATGATCACGATATAAAGCATATGAACCGTATCGTAACGTAAAGTAGATCGCTTGATTGGTTATGCAGGTCAGCTAGTAAACGTATCTATTAGTGAGTAAGCTTCACACGTCGAGGTTACGATATCGATCGGTGAAGGTTAAAACGAATTAACACTTCGAAATTATTTGGTTTTATTTTTTGCCTTACTGAAGTCATCAATTGTCGTTTTCAATTTCCTCTTTTCGTGCCTATGTTTTGGTCGGCTTCTAATGTGAAAATATCGCGTTCTATGTGTGGAGTTCTTCTCTTAGATTATGGCTTCTGTAGAGTATCTTCCACAATTTCGCCAATGTCAAGTATAAGGCAACGTCGTACGGTGTTTAGATTATTAACTCGTTACATATTCATAAAATATTTATCAAAACTGAAAATATGTTTTTTTTTCATCGAGTCTTATCATGTGTGGAGTTATTTCACATTGTTTAACTGGTGATAAGCAATGACATTTTACAAATAGACGCGCCGAACGAACGCCGATGAACATTTTTGCACTACAAAACGGCGCGCCGGCCGCCATTAGACCGCGTAATAAAAATAAAACAAGATACTTTTTTTTATTTACAATATTGATTTACGTTACGTATTTATTTATTTATGAAATACAATGTTTTTTTCTCTCACAGTTGCAGTATACTTTGTGCATCGTCTATAAACACAGGATGGCATTATGTTTTCGCAATATGTTGCTGGATTACTGAGACACTGGTCGGTGCGTGACTGAACGAATGCCGGGCATTTACCTTACTTTCGTGTCACCATCTTAAAGCGCGGGCAATGCATCTACACTTATAAAAACATCTTAGGTGATAATTATGTCTTTTACTGTGAGAGAGGGCTGATCTCAGTCGGAGAAGTAGGACACGGCGTCGGGGTATCAACGCCATAACATACCTGAGCCCGTATCTTCGTTATATGTCTTCACGTGTAGATTGGGGAATCTGCGTGCTCACACCGAGCGACCCCCAGAAAGACGGCACCTCGGCGGCGAGCATGTGGTCATGTATCACCGTGTGCGCAGCACAGAGCGCACAGCGAGGCTTCGGTCCTTTACAAACCAAAGATGTGTCTAGGGGAGGTCTTTTTACTGTAGCCTCTCAACCGCTGGAGGGGGTGACCATTTTAAAGTGCCTCCGAGATGTGCTTAAAGGCCTGGCACTGTAATGAGTGGCTCTAGTGTGACTGTATCGAGGAGCAGGAGCTTTCGGTGCCAAAGATGACCACTAAGCTGGATTTACCGATAGGCTTGCAGCTTGCATCCGTCGCCCTTCCCCGGGGTGGAGGAAGTTCATGAAGAATTTACACTGGGGATCAATAAAATATAAATAAAAAGTACCACCGCAGTGTCAGATAGTCGCCGCTAAGCAGTAGTATTTGAACTTTAGACATTAATGTGCTCCGCTTAGAAGGGCACTGTAGCTAGTGAAATTACTGGGCATAAGAGACTAAATAACTTATCAGGTGTCAAGCACGGTGTAGTGCCATGCAGGACTAGTCCTGAGTAGCATTACAATTTTTATAGCCCGGTATGAAGCTTAAGACTCAGTTTTTATAGCCAGGTATGAAGCTTAAGACTCAGTTTTTATAGCCAGGTATGAAGCTTAAGACTCAATTTTATAGCCAGGTATGAAGCTTAAGACTCAGTTTTTATAGCCAGGTATGAAGCTTAAGACTCAGTTTTTATAGCCAGGTATGAAGCTTAAGACTCAGTTTTTATAGCCAGGTATGAAGCTTAAGACTCAGTTTTTATAGCCAGGTTTGAAGCTTAAGACTCAGTTGTTTGTGCTTTTGAGATTTGTCTGTAAACTGTACCCACGATTATTTTTTTTAAACGTTGCCCCACTAGGATTTCTCCTGTGTCGTGGGTGCGTTTACAGACACAAATTCCACACACAATACACCCAGACCCGGAACAACTACCTACAGATCGTACGATTATTTGTTCCGTGCGGGGATCGAACCCGCGACCCGGTGCGCAGCAGCCGACTGTATCAGCCACTGCACTATGAGAAATCTAAGTGAAGAGTACTGTTTAAAACACAGAAATAGGAAATAAGGAGAAGTGGTACGGGGTCGTAACCGCGCCACCGCGACATGATCAATTTGATCCATCCGGAAAAATGGCCGTTTTATAACATCAGTTGAGATTCGATCGCGTAAGTGAAACTTTGTTAAATTGTTGTGTTGTTCGGAGATGCATGTTGCAAAAACCGAAGCTAAATTATAAATTGATCAAGGAAGGAATCATATATACAAGTGAGGGAATTTTCTTGTATTTGTCTATAAAAATAATAAATTAAAAATTATTGTTTTCTTTATTATGTTACATTTGGATTGATGGAGCAGAACAACATTATTACTTTTGTACAAAATACAATGCTTCTTATCTACCAATTTTAACTAGCAAGCGATAAATAACAAACGCATTGAATAGAACAGCGAATGGTACTCCCAATAACCTTACGTGTTGCGTGGTACGGCTGTCGTTTGCGGTCTGTACGCTCGGTATGATTGGATACCTACAAAGTCTTGGGTGTGTTTTAGTATGAGAAGCCAATTATAATGTAGTGTTTATTCAGTTCATTGGATGAGAACTTGTAACTGTGTGCATTAGTGTGCTTTTATGAAGAATGGTAGTGGGAAAATGGATTTCCCAGTTCATTTTGAGCTACATGGCATATCTCCTTTCTTCCAATATCTTTGGTTTAAAATAATACGAAAAAGACCCATCGTTTGGTCTTCCTTAAATTACTTTTTACCAGAAAAACAGGATTAAAATGATTTAAGGAACTCTAAAACTGATATACAACCTCAGTTTCAAGTCCAAACTATCAGCGGGGGGATCTAAATACGAGTTTTTGTGTTGGCAACTTGCAAACATGTATATAATGAGTAAAAAGTCAAAATGGACGCGTGCACATGTAAACAGTGTAATTATTGAGATAAAACCGTGTTAGTGAACCCGTGAGACAACCTTGAACAATTTTGTATTACACTGTTGTACATATTTTTATAATGTAATCTAAAATCACACTTTTTAAACCTCGTGGAATGAGCTGTCCTTGTGGTGTCCGGATTAAGAGTACAGCACTACTGCATCTCGTCCCTTGGATGTCGTAAGAGGTGTCTAAGGCACTCTAAACCAGAGTGATGAGCAGCAGCATCCCTTCTGTGAAACAACAGCCATTCTGCGCTGACTATATATCAAACGTCCCGAGGCGACAAGCCCAGTCCGATGCCACACAAAAATTGTACTGGGCAGCATTACAATTATTGTTATGAGCAGGTGGGATGCTTCGCACCAGGCGAACGACGTGCTTGCCTCGACACACTTAGGAGGATAGTTGGAAATGCGTAACCAAACGCTAAGTCAGCAGTGGACGCGGCACTGAGCCTAAGCGCGGCTGATTAATCATCATATCATCATCAACATATCCCCCATAGAATCCCACAGTGATATCGTCATTTTGGGGGTCACTTGCCCACTCACGACGCTTGGCAGGCTGGGGTGGCTCCAAGATTTTAATTGTGCCCTCAGATTTTCAGCGATTATTGTCCCACAGATGTGATCTTACGAGGACCTGGAGCCTGGATGCAGGCATGCCCCTTTGCCCTTTCCCGGGGCGAAGGAAGTTGATGATAAATTTCCACTGGGTACCAAAAAAAAGACCGGAGGAAACCGAGCCATATTTAGCTGTGAACGCTTCTAAACATGAACCAAAGTTGAGAAGCAACTTATGCCTACATTAAATATAATTTCTACCTCATGACAAATCACGCGACCTTCTCAGAATGTGGTAATAAACAAACCTTTATAAAGAATTGATTTAAATAACGAAAGATAAAACACGTGTAGATGTGAAATTGAATTAATCTGTTAGCAACGGCTTGGCTTTTAACAAAGAAATTACAATTACACCCATGTTAAATTCAAGGACACTGTAGAAGTAATTATGGATAACCGATCACGGCAGTTTTCTTTAAAGGTTACGTTGGCATTATGATTTGTTGCTTTGCCCATAATATGTGTTTAGAAAACGGAACGAACGCGACGGGAATTCCAAAAAAAACTGTAAATAGGGCGTCACTAGTAGATGGTGCCCAAGTGTCAAATCTAGACAGATCATACTAAATTTGGTTTCTGTTTTGCAAATTCAAGTGTACGACAAGTAAATCATAACATAGAACAGGAACTTTAAATCTTGTAACCTCTGTAATATTGATAGTTTTTAAACGGAACCTGTTAAAGTTTTTGTTTGTTTTAATTAGATTTTCAATATAACTATAACGAAGTACTAGGATAGCAGAACTATTATAGTATTTATAGACCGTTCGATAATTACTATTGGTCAAGGTTAACTGCCTTATTATTGGTGATTGAAAATCGAATGTCACGTGTTCAAACGTGCGAACGATGAATGGAATAAATCGATTCTATTAGCTCGATAAGTCATTATCAGATGGTCTAAAGATTGACATTTTAGTCGGACTAGTGCTGCTGAGGCCGTTGTTCCGAATTTTTTAAATTGTAATATATTGTTTAGAATTAGAATTTCCACCAAATCTATTTGCAGATTAAAAATACTGGATTGAATAGGGTCAAATATCTCTAAAAAATAAGTGTTATGTCTTTGAAATTGTTATAGTTCATCTATATTTTTTAATATAATAAAGCTGAATAGCTAGTATTTTTTAACGCGCTAATGAACGCGGTTTGGAACTGCCAGTCGTATTAAAAAAAACATAATACAATATATACTAATACCTGCTACTAAAATATTGTCTACTCTAAATTATTTAAAATGAATTCGATTTCTTTTAACTGGCGGGTAAGGTATACCAAAAAGAAAACAATTTTAATACGAAACTACAAGAGAACTATTCTTGAAAACGTTTTACAAAATATATATAATAACTGAGCGACAAATAAGATACAGCCCCGTAATAGGCGTTCGTTAGTATCCAACTGGCCATAATTACACATAATACTTGGATAACTGAGTAAGTAATCAGCTTACTGCCCCTACTGGGAAACTAACTTGTAACGAGTAGGTAATTGTTTTAAAATTGACATAATGTCGAACAACTTCGGTCTTCTGCTTGGGTGGCATAAAACCGGGAATGGGTTTTTTTATCCATTCCTAGAAATCGACTTGTGGTCTGCGTTTAAAATGTGATGCTGGAGGATGAAGAAGATCTGTTGGACGGAAAGGAAAGCAAATGAGGAAGTGTTACCAATGATTGGCGAGGAAAGACAGCAGTTGAGAACCATAGATAACAAGATGATTGGCCATTTGGTACGACACGGCAACTTGTTTAAGACAGTTTTAGAAGGAAAATTTTAAGGAAAGAGTGAAAGAGGATTTCGATTAGAACGAAAGTAATTTGGCTTGCCGAAATAAAACATTTGTAGCTTTTTCTCAGGAATAAAAAAAACAGCATCAGGAATCGCTTACAATCGGTAGCGAAAATAAACAAAAAGCCCTTACTTTCACGCACCGACCTTAGGACAAGCAAGGTGAGTCCCCGGGCAATGGGTCATTGGACCTTGTGACCATATTTGGGCCATTCGCCAGTTCAACGGAATAGGGATGGGACATCATCGAGAGAAAACTGTACTACTGTTAGAGTTTATATCAGTAAGTGTGATTGAAAAAAGCTGTCGCATGTAAATCTTGTTTTGTCTTCTGCCAATATATATCTTTCTTTCTACTTTGAGAAGTATTTCAATTAATGTCAAATAATAATATCTATAAACTATAAACAATTATTAACAGCGTCTAGTTTTGTACAGTAATGTCATCACATCCGACGCTTATCTTTGGGAAAGTCATCATTTCAGCCGAATGAAGTCCACTGCTGGACACAGGCCGCACCCAAAGATCACCACAACGACCGATATGTGTTGTGGGCTCATTGGGGGGTTTTGCCAGAATCGCCACGCTTGGCAGATGGGTTGGCGATCGCAGTTGAGTTGTTAATGTACTCGAAGGACGCTGCTGCCCATCCTCCGGCTAATCCCTTAGTCGACATTTACGACACCCACGGGAGGAGATGGGGTGGTGGTATTCTGAGCCGGCACCACACGGGAAAGTAACGTCAATGTATTTTTATATACCACTAGCTGGGACCCGCGGTTTTACCCGCGTTTAATTTAAAAGAAATTTAGAGTACTTCGACATAGGCACTTGACATAGAATAAATATATTGGATTTCAAGGGTTTCATTTTTTTTACGCGGAACTCTCGTTATTTTTCTAAAATAAAAGTAGCCTAAGTTATTCCTTATAACATCAGCTATCTGTCAGTGAAGGTCCCGTCAAAATCGGTTCAGCCGTTTCGGAGATTACCCGGAACAAACAGACAGACAGACAGACAAAAAAAATAGTTTTTTTGATATATGTAGCGTACATACTTTCATATGCACTTAGTAAAAAGCTGTTATTTTGACATTACAAACAGACACTTCAATTTTGTTTATTTTTTTTATAGATTGTCACTTGAATGTAATTGGGCAACGTAACCTATGATCGCTTGCATCACGTTACCGACCTAGAAGAAATTTTTTCACACCGTTTTTTAAGAGCCCTTACTTAAAGAACTTAGTCCCTTGGGGAAACTTCGATGGGTAAGCTAACTCCACAATATGCCGTGCCGTGTGCGGGAGAAGATTCCTCTGAAATCGCATGGTATGAGACCATTTGGCTCCAAGGTACACCAGTGAACTGCCCGCCGATGGCGAGAGGTGCGATGGCCACTGGTGTCATATCGAACAATTTTTTCGAGCACTGTCTGTTGTAAAAGCAATAGAACACACATAGAGTGGAAAGTCTCTCCTCAGACTTAGATGTTTTAGACTGCTTGTAAGCTTGGGATCGCTCGGATCCTAAATGCAAGTCACTGGATGTAGTCAAAAGGTGTATTCAATACCGCCCTTTTCGATTAATTGTGATTTTAAGCCCAAAATTTGTCTGCAATTTAACCAGTGTTTTGAGATATATCACATAGCGATACCATTCCAATTCTTTTCGATTCACTAATATTATGTAAACAAATTAATGATTCAATGAACTCAGCTATTTCATCAACAGTGTCTTATTTAATAGAGGCCCCTCTTAAAATATTTTATTTTAATAATATTAGAAATCTTGACGTACTGTTGGGCCATCGCGGAAAGAGAAATTCATATTTTACTGGCTCTATTATACATATTTTTATCGATAGAACTTTGCGCAACACTACGATTATCAACCGATTGACGTTGACAAGGATCCCGACAATACCTAGAATGTCGTCTATATTGATGTTAATGTAAATGAGGAAGTATATATTCAACAAGGTAATATAATAACAATCATTTTTGGTGGTTGTAATGTAATTAGCGATTATCGATTGATTTACGAAGCTGAACTGCGCTAGTCGAAAATAAATGTTCTTTAGACATCGAAACTAATCGATACCCCAAGCAGACAACGATACATGAAAGTCAAAGTTAAAGAGAAATATAAAAGTAAAAATAAAACCATAAACACACCATACACTCACTTAAGTAAAGAGTTTAATAAACGCTAAGCATCTCAGTGTTTCGGAGAGCACGTAGAATCGTGGGTCCTGGTTGCTGTCATTGAAAGGCAGTCGATAAGCCGAGTCGAAGACCTTTGAGTAGCTTGAACATCGCTGACACAAGGCTGGCCACTAATCAAACGAAAAAACTAATCATATAAATCTCGTCAGATAGGACAGCATCGAAAAATCAGTTTGCTGTATCTCTCTCTTCTAATCCAAAAATACATCACACTAAAAACTACATAATTTAATACCGAATAAAACAAGAGCGACGCAAAATATGGTAATATGGCCAAAAACACACGACAATCGTCTCGACCGATACTCCGATGCTTGTTGACCGAACGACCGCTGAATTTTAACAATCCGCCATCTTTGTTTTGGTAATCAGAGAACAAAAAGTTACGCCATTTTGAGTCCATATTTGGTTCTGTAACTTTAGTTTTTGTTTAGGTAAATGCGTCGTAAAATTTGTTTTAATATTTTTATTGTTTTAGTTGTCTTTTTTTGCCTAGTGGTAGTCAGTAAGGTCATCTGCTGTTAAGGTATATTCTAAATCCATCGTCGTCCAGTGTTGCTTTTATTTATTTTTTATTGTTCCGGTGGAAATACATCATTTACTTCCTCCGCCCTGGGAAAGAGCGGAGGGGTATGCCGGTCTCCTTTTTTTATTTTTTTTATTGTTGCCCTGTACAAATGTTTCATGAACTTCCTTCACCCAGGGCGAAGGGGTATGCCGGTCTCCTACTGGCTAAAACCACCAGATTGGTCATCTTCGGTACAGTAAAGAGGCTCCAGGAACTCGAAAAATCTCCTTAAAGCCACCCACTGGTGCCACGCCTTTAGGCACATCTCGGAGGGATGACTGTAAAGCGGTCACGCCCTCTAGCGGAGGGAAGGTGACTGTAAAGAGGCCACCACCCAGGCATTTCACGGGGGGTATGTAAAGGATGCTGCCTAGTTTATGCTTATCCTTACACGAGCAGTCTATAGTCTTGTTTATATCATCATCACCATATCAGCCGAAGTACGTCCACTGCTGAACAAAGGCCTCCCCCCATAGATTCGAACAATTGTGTCGTCATATTGGGGGAATTAGCCAGTACTCACCACGCTTGGGAGGCGGGTTGGTGAGCGCAGAATGGATACTGTTTCACAGAACGTTGCCGCCCATCCCTCTGGTTAAGAGTCCCTTAGTCGCCTTTTGCGACATTCACGGGAGGGGATGGAGTGGTGCTATATTTGTGATGTACCGATGGTGTCCGACCATACGGAATTGTGCTTATATAGATAAATTAACGGCGGAAATTAATAATCAATCTAATCCAAAATGTGTTAAATGTTCAATGTTCATAATCTTATTAAATCCAAAGATTTCAGATTGATTATTATTTCGGCCGTTAGACATTTATACTTATAAGAGAGATTGTGCATATGTTTGTTTATATAATGGAGGTTATTTAGGAATATGCTGGACTGATTCTGAAAATTCTGTCGCCGTCAGGAAAGTATACTATTCTAGAGGTACATCGGGTATGGTTTATCAGGTAGGGAGGGGTCGTTGGCCACTTATTTGGACTCAGGACACCTTGTAGGGCGAATCCCATTTCTAGTAGCAGGGGAAGTTCTCTTGAAATTCCTCTGCCCTGCAAGATTCTTACAGGCTAGAACCCCAAGTAGTTTCTGTGCGCACATTTCGCCGGAGTTACGTGAGGTGTTTTCGCAATTATCCTCCATTATCCATTATTATTGGTGCCCAGTGGAAATTCTTCATGAACTTCCTTCGCCCCGGGGCTTCCTACCGGCTAAAACCACTGGAGCGGTCATCTTCGGCACCTAAGGCAGTGCTGATCCGATGAAAGGACTCGACCTTGTCTTCAAGGAAGGTTGTTATTTCCCTCCTTGCCACATCTTTGACGGAGGCGCGTGAAACACGTAAGCGCCACCACTTCGGGCTCTGCTTGACAGAGCAACGGGCTTAGGGCGAGCCTCTGATTGAAAATGTATTAGGGTCGGCTATTACGCAGCTCCTAAGAACGTAGGTAACCTTCAGTAACCTCCACTTTTAAGTGATTTCTTATTGATTCCTTCCAAGAGAATAAAATGCCAAATTAAATAGTCTCGTCGTTTCATGGATCCCTAAAAGTGTATCGTTATTTTGCCTCATTAAAAAGATAAAGTCTTAGAACGTTTCGCTGTGAAACTGTGCTTTTATTGGTTCCAAATAGAAAAAAAACCTTTAATAAAAAAAATGCTTCTATGATAAAAACAGAAACAACATCATAAAATTACAATTTATTACTTAAACTCATTTTAATTGCTTCTTAAAACTAATTTGAGCGTCGTCGGCTCCAGTGTACGTTACATAAAAACCCTACCACTGAAGTGCCGGATATTCGCCGCCAAGCACAAGTGTTTAAACTTTAGACATCACTGTACTCCTGATTGAAAGGCACTATAGCTAGTGAATTACAGTGTAATGTAATAGTGAATTACAATGTAATGTAATAGTGAATTACAATGTAATGTAATAGTGAATTACAATGTAATGTAATAGTGAATCACAATGTAATGTAATAGTGAATTACAATGTAATGTAATAGTGAATTAC
The DNA here is from genome assembly GCA_947459985.1 of Diloba caeruleocephala. Classification (NCBI taxonomy): domain Eukaryota; kingdom Metazoa; phylum Arthropoda; class Insecta; order Lepidoptera; family Noctuidae; genus Diloba; species Diloba caeruleocephala. Next base: position 1,896,492 of record OX381627.1, on the reverse strand, counting down.
AATTTAATGTAATAGTGAATTACAATGTAATGTAATAGTGAATTACTGGGCATAAGAGACTAAATAACTTAATGCCCCGAGGTGACGGGCGCAGTATTGTGCCACGCAGGACTAGTCCCGGGCAGCATGACAATTGTTATGGGAAAGCGGGAATGACTTGCTCTCGCGTAGTCACCAGGTTGTATATACAAACAGATGTAGCTACTGTACAAACGGATATATATCAAACTAAATTTACCGGTATAAGCTGATCTGACAGATGTAGGGAAAGCCTATACAGTGCGAGATCAGCTTATACTGGAAATGTATAGCTTGATCTATACCCGTGATATGACCCATGTGTATGGTCACGGCATTTTAGTTTCGGTTTTGATTGGACTGTTCACTACTCTCCGAAGTCAGTCTCGATATGGAAAACATTACCTATCTAAGACTGGTTGATCTACATGTACTGTGGATATTTATCAGCCAAAGATAGCTGGGGTGCAATTCTCTAAGCTCAAACATCTATAGGTACATCCTTAAATACAGAATTGAAATAACGCTGCAAAACCAATTTGGTATTCACTAAGACATCATTGAAGCTATTCAAGGACACGTTGCAGACGGTGAGCCATGAAGACGGGTCTTAGCTAATGCCAAATTGAGTTGGCACAGTTATTTTATTTCTGTATTCAAGGACGTATGGATGTTTGTATTTCGAAAATTGCGCTACTGAACGGACCTCACGGACGAGGGGGGACCCTAGACTTCCACAACGACCGGCTATAAGCCACCCATATGCAACGACTCCTACTTACCTTCACCAAATCGACAGCCTATTTCATCTTGTTGGAGGCCGAACAGCGAGTCTTCCGATGCGTGCTCTCCTCTCAAGATCCTTACAGTCCCAACGGTGACACATAGAATCACTTCATTTTGATCCTTTCTAGCGAAATCTATACATTTTAAATGGGTAGCAAACAATAGCCTAGCCATCTTTGTAAGTGATTTTCAACTATAGCAACAATTATATCTGAATTGTTGATTAGAAAAATCTCTAGCTTCACAAGAATATACAAAGTTCTACCAAGCCTTTTATAGACCACATTCGCAATATTGTACTTAGGTTGCCAGATCGGCCTAATAGATTAACCAGAGGGCCAATTTTCGTAATTTAAAAATGTTCAAAATATAGTTCCGATCTAGTCGAACTGTCACATGTACTAAATTGCCATTAAATAAACGTCAAAATTGAGATTGAAATGAGACTAGATCGAGATTATACTGAAATCCGACTGAACTTTAAGAGAAGCAGAATACCATTTTTTCGGTCAATTCATAATTTAATCTCAGTTCGGTCAAGTTTCAATCACAGTGTAAATTAATTACGAGAGTTGGCCTTCAGATTTAACGGAGTTTTTTTTAGTTGAATTTGACAAGATTGTAGACCGATTTTAATTGTGTAACAGATCCAATATATTCTTAATTTTTCAGCTGCAGCAACACACAATATATGTGGAAAATTATCTCGCAATCCTGATTGCCATTCTTACCATGCCGCTGACGTCCATGACACACTCAAATTCAACAATCACATAAAAAACCGCCCTAACGACGTACCTTGCTTCTGTCCTTACAACCACATCAATTTGATCGTGATTGTAGCTTTGCGAGCTTCATATATGGTCGCAAGGACGCGGATTTGGGTCCAACTGTTACATATATGGTGGCAAATGCGACACAAGTATAGGTTTTGTAAGCCTCGAAATATTTTAACGTGCGGAGAAAGGTGATTTGCAGCCTACGATGGCGATCAGAAGAATTCCAAGTGTATATACGACGGCGACACAGTGAAAAATTAATTAGCTTTAATATCCCATCAAAAACACACATGTAGGAAACTTTTTGTAAAAAAAGAAACGTCTTCGTATAAACACAATTATTTGCAAACAAAAAAAAAAAAAAAACAGCGCTTTTAGCTGTGTGCAATCACTGATCGGTAAACGATCGGCGATGTTAAGCAACACTTGGCGCGGTCAGTCTATGGATGGGTGACCGCGCCAAGTTCAGTGGTATTTGAACTGAGCGTCTCTTCTAAAGTCGTCGGTCCCGGTTGTTGTCATCAGACGGCTGTCGTTAAGCCAAGTCATCGGCCTTTGGACGTTTTGAACAACTCTGACACAAGGTTGGCCACTAGCCATACGAAAATAAGAAGAAGAAAGAAGAAAAATATTTTACATACTAGAACCTTACCATAAGTATATGTGTAGATTACCTCAGTGAAAGAGTAATAAAAATCGGTCGTGTAGTTTCTGAAAAAATCATGCACCTACCATACCTACCTACGGGGGAAACGGAATGAAAGTTTTGAAGTCGGTAATGCCAAAACACAGCATGCCAACTTCTTGCAGACATGTTTATTGACCCCTTGCGTGCTGAATATGAGCACTCCGGTGCTTTTTGCCAGTAAGACAGGCATGCCCTTTTCCGGGGCATAGTAAGTAAAAGTTAATGTTTCCACCGGGTTAATAAAAATAAGACATGGTTGTAGAGTTTTGATATGGTTTAAAAAGGAAATGCAGATTTATTCAGTGAAAGATAGAGTTGGATAACTCTTTATATTGCAGTTGTTAATATAGCCAGCTTATTGGCTGCCAGGACTTGTCCATAATACATGTAATTTATTATAACTTAACACGGGAGCTAGTTACCACACATCCAAACGTAACTTGTTTGTTTCAGTATTCCAAATGTACAATTGTGTTTGTGTTTTAAAACCAGCTTATTTGCAAATGAATAATAATTTATCGTTTGAGTTCTAAGAATAAACCTACTTAAGCCCGTTTAAGCCCGTTGTCGTTGATTTAATTATAGTTTTCAGAGACTTTAAGTACTCTAAGTGCTGTTCCAAGAACCATCCTACCCACTTAAATATTTTTCATAGAAATACATAAAAATGTTATTCATCCATTGCTAACCAAAGGCCTCCCCCAAAGATTTGCACATATGTGTAGTCTTTTCGGAAATTTCTAGTATTAGTCGCTTTCCCTTTACGACATCCACGGTAGGAAATAGAGTGGTGCTATATTCTTCATTCGGATACATGGAATGTCGATGTGGAACGCGTATTGTGTAACAAACATTTGTAACTACACAGACCACTTATACGACTGTTTTTGAACTGCAAGTGCAGTTAACACAGTCAGTTGGTAGTTGTGGTGCGGTTATCCAAACACCCGACTGCTTCCAAACTGTATTCGATCTGCAGATTGACATTCAGATTGCAGCCCATCTGCAAACACTCAAAAATCCTTTCGCATTTATCATATAAATGACAGATAGTTATTGTTTTGTCGTGTGGAAATCCCCATAGTCTTCCTTCGCCCTAGGTAGAGACGCGCGTCATTATCATATCGGCTAAAATGTCATGGTGTTTCTTTTTTTTTTTTTTTAAAGTTGCCCCACTCTACGATTTCTCCTGTGTCGTGGGTGTGTTTATAGATATGAATGTTCCTTCCACTTACCTATGGCTGGAGGTGCAGTGTCTGTCGGTTACGCATTGGACCGCGCCCCGGCAGGTATTGGCCCATTACTTAGTCTGACGGACCCCGTCTATTGCGACCTGGCCATCCGCACATTCCTCCATAGAGGTGCGCGCCATTTCTTGAGCCTGCCGTCAGACTAGTTTCTCTCCGCCGCTCTCCGCTGGCGCCCGCGCCCGGTGCATTTTCTGCGGCGGAGATCAGAAATCTCTTCCCGTCCACGCTCTACCGCCTCCTTTGCGTGCATCACGTCCTCGCAAATGGAAGCGATGGCATCCCACGAGCTCTTGCTCCGGACGATGGACTAAACCATCGAAGGGAGAGGTTATCTTCGACCGCCGCGACGAGATCACGACGCTGCATTACCCTAGCTGAGCACTCCTCCGGCGTGTGCTGACTGCTGCGCCGTATCCTCGACAGATAATTACACCTGAAAGCCATTTTTTTCTACTACTTGCATGTAACACTGTAATCTCACATGTAATACGTGTAATTATTGGCACCAGCAATAAATTGTTATTGATTCCTTGAGATCGAAATCGATTTAAGTATAAAGATTGCTCGCCATCGATTTCCATCGATTTAAATTAAAATGTCATCCAATAATATATTCGCCTGTATTAAATATAAACAGGTATATTGTGTACACTGACTCCCAAAAGTGTTACGGAAATATTAATTACATTATTTCGATTCCGTGTGATGTCTGATTAAGGATATAGCACCACCCTATATCCTCACGTGGGTGTCGCCAAAGGCGACTAGAGGACTCTAACGAAAGGGCAGCAGCGTCCCTTCTGTGGAGTTATTATCCACCAACCCGCCTGCCAAGCGTAATGAGTACTAGCAAATTCCTCCTAAAATGACAATACAATTGTAGAATCCTATGGGGGAGGCCTTTGTTCCGGAGTGTACGAGCTTTATTTTTTTACTAGCTGGGACCCGCGGTTTCACCCGCGTTTAATTTAAAGGAAATTTAGAGTACTTCGACATAGACGTCCCCATAGACATAGAAGGTCCCGTCAAAATCGGTCCAGCCGTTTCGGAGATTACCCGGAACAAACAGACAGACAGACAGACGGACAGACAGACAGACAGACAGACAACAATTTTAAAAATAGTGTTTTTGTTATATGTAGCGTACATACTTTCATATGCATTTAGTAAAAAGCTGTTATTTTGACATTACAAACAGACACTTCAATTTTATTTATTTGTATAGATTTGATTCTGAGTGCCAGTTGTACAAATCAAATATGAGGAAAATTAAATTAAACAGAATCTTAAATAAATATTTACCACTTGAGAAGGTTGACATTAACGTAGAAATAAAATTAAGGTTTTATAGGTATTTAAAACATGTTTACGCAACATAAAATGTTTTATCACATCACTTATAAGTTTGGTAAATCTAAATGACATCACGTCTATCTTCCCGCACACCTTTTTTTTCTCGTTGTATTTTTATGTATCTCCCTTAGCCTTGGGAAGGCGGAGGGGCACGTGGGTCTCCACCGGCTAAAACCATCAAAGAAAGAAAGAAAGAAATAGATTTAATCAGTACGGTACATAGTGACAGCAAAAGTGGTGATTATAAAAGATTACAAATAAAATTAATACAAAATATTTCTTATGCAACCAATTGACGGTATTATGTGCTGTGGAGTATGCCCATTTTGAAAAGGTCACCTACTCAGCATCCGATGGGCGCGTGGCACCCAGCGCTGGTTTACAGTTGGTATCCCTGCAATACATTACGACACTACGGGGGTCCTTTTCAATGGCTTCTCGCATCTCAGGGAGATGTTGCTGTTAAGCAGCAATCTGACAAAGCCAAAAGGCCTCCATCCAGGCATAAAACTTTAAGCAACTCCAGCAAAGAGCGCCCCCAGCGGGCCTCGGTCCTCGACATTGAGCGTTGTTGGGGACCAAACTGGGAGACAGCTTGATCGGTATTACTTAATAAATTTTAAGGGAATATTCAAACCTTCTGGCTGAGCACGGGTCGGCTTGATCACGAATCGAGGGGTGAGAGACACAACGGTGCCACCAACACAACCTTCGACATATGTACATACCTTACGCCAGGGGTGCAGAATTCGCTAGCACATTTACCGCACTAGCCGCAAATCCCGTCCAACCTGAAGTAGGAATAATATATCCCTGCAACTATGCTTTAATTTCCATAGCTTACCAGGATTTAAGGGACCCAATATAACATCATCATCTAGTGGCAGTGGGCGGCGCATATTGCTCGTAGACTTGATGGCCGTTGGGGCAAAAAGGTTCTCGAGTGGAAGTGGAGCGGAAAACGCAGCATGAGACGACCTTCAACGAGATGGACGGACGACCTGGTGAAGGTTACTGGGAGCCGTTGGATGCGTGTGGCATGTGACCGGACTTTGTGGAAATCTATGAAGGAGGCCTTTGTTCTGCAGTGGACGTTTGCGAGCTGATGTGTGAGAGAGATGACAATATAGCACATCATTATATCCTATCTCGTCGCCAGATCTTATCCAAATCTGTTACAGAGATTGAGCAACAAACATACGAATAGCCTGATATTCATCTAAACTTTCGCTTTTACTGGCTTATGGGGCGGTAGGTCAATAAAAACTATGATAATGATAAAGCATTGAAAGTTTACAAAACAAATACAATAAACATAAGCATTAACTCGGTTTAAAGGACAATGTAGTTAGTGAAATTTATGGCTATAATCATATCAGCCACAGGTCGTCCACTGCTGAACAAAGGCCTCCCCCTTAGATCTCCACAACGAACGGTCCCATGCCGCTCTCATCCAACGACTCCCAGCGACCTTCACCAGGTCGTCTGTCCACCTCGTTGGAGGTCGTCCCTGAATTTCCACTGGGGACCAATAAGAAAATAAATAAAAATATGTGTAAGTCTACATTCGGGTTGTAGACGCTCCCGCGTCGCTGCCGCTCAAGTTTGGCTGAAGGTTTAGGCATACAAGAGCAATTAATTAACAGCAAAAAGCAACACTTGCTTAAAGCAACACCTATATATCAGCCTATATACTCACGAGCCTTTTCTCACGATGAGAAAGGTTAGGCCTTAGTCCAGCACGCTGGCCTAGTGCGGAACTACAAACACCATTGAGAACATTTTAAAGCCCTCAGGTTTGCAGGTTTTCTCACGATGTTTTCCTTCACCGTTAACGCAAGGATAATTCTGTTCTGATCCGCACATGAAACTGAAAAGTCTGAGGTGCGGGCCGGGATCGATCTCAGAACCTCATGCATGGAAGGCATGCATTCAACCACTTGCCTATCACTATGACAGCAACACCAGTTATTGTGAATATAATAATAGTCAATTACTTGTACGCGACTGTACCACAGATGTTTTGGATTACTTTTAGTAGTTCCACAAAAAACGTTCCATCCGTTCGAGCTTATCAATGACAAACGAGTTTAGCCCCGAGCATAAACACTGATGCACAAATGTATTCATAATTAATATGAACTAGTGATAGGCATCATAGAAGACGACCAAGCAATACTTAAGTTTTTGCAATTTCGGGAAATAAATTCTGTCTTAATATTTAAGATATTACATTTATAAACACGTTTGATGCTAACGATAAGGCCAATCCATCTCATCCTGTGGGTGTCGTAAAAGTCGACTATGGGATTAGCCGGAACATGGGCGGACAGCAGCGTCCTTCGAATAGTAGAACTGAACTGCGATCGCCAACCCGCCTGTCACGCTTGGCGATTATGGCAAAACCCCCAACACACAACGCACCCAGACTGATCATTGTGGCGATCTTCAGGGGAAGGCCTGTGTCCAGCCGTGGACTTGATTTGTGAATACTTTACTACGATATACACTAAAACTTTTTTGGAGAATAATTAGTCTACTCACTGGCTCCGTGTGATTTCCGGAAAAAAATAGACCGCTATCCACCGATGATTGTAAAAGCCGTTAAGGGTGGTAAGTCGGCACGGTTGGCGCCGTGGCTAAGCAATTAGCTTTCTGCGCAAAGTGTCGCGGGTTCGATCCCCGCACGGAACATATATTTGTATGATCTACAGATAGTTGTTTCGGGTCTGGGTGTTTGTGTGTGTGAGATGTACGTCTGTAAACTGTACCCACGACACAGGAGAATGTGTGAATGAGAATAAAAGTAAGAAATGTCCTTGTTTATACTAAATGTCCCCTAATACATTATAAATAATACCGATCCAGCTGTCCCCAAAACAATAGCTTGTTATCATCAGCAACGCCCTAAGCCGAGGTCCGTGTCCCGCAGGGGGCGCCCTTAGCGCAAGTTGCTTAGTTTTTAATATTAATTTTAAGCCTGGCTGGAGGCCTCCTTTGTCTTCGCCCAGAAATTACCGGTTAAGCAACCACATTTCCTAGAAATGTAGGCGAGAAGCCCAACAAAAAATAAAAAATTATAATACCCAGTGACGCTTGTCCATAACACTTGTAATCCTACCCAGGACTAGACCTGTGCGGCACCACACTGCGCTCGTCACCTCGAGACATTCGTTATTCAGTCACTTACACCCAGTAATGTCACTAGCTACAGTGCCCTTCTAACTGGCGCATAATAATGTCTAAAGTTTAAACACTACTGCTTAGCGGCGAATATCTGGTACTGCTGTGGTCCCACCTGTGAAATGACCATTTTCAAAATTGTTACACTTTGAGTGACCTCATCATTTCGGTCAAATGAAATCCACTGCTGGACACAGGCCTCCCCCAAAGATCACCACAATGACCAATATGGGTGTGTTGTGTGCTCATTGGGGGGTCTTGCCTTTCTTTGCTTTTCTTGAGTGACCTATCATCAGGCTATTGTAATAAATCCATAAAAACTTTCGAAATAAAAACACTCTTCCTTTGGTTTTAAGAATCGGGTATAAATTACGCGTCTCATCTAACTCAAGGTCTAACCTTGTCGAAGATAGAAAAGGAAATCTTAGATATTCGAGTTTTTTTAAATAACGCATGCAATCATTGCATTTTAAACATACTTGACCTCTAGGAGACAAACCAACGAGGCGTTAACATTTGGTTAATCTCAATTTCAGTGTTTGGTGCAATCAACAATGTGAGGCTACTGTTTAAATAAATACCATTGAACCGAAAAATTCAACTGTAGGCGGAAAATTAACTATTGCTTAACACATGTGGGCTTCAAGGTGCAACCGACCTCTGTCATAAATCTTCCTAGTTATTCATGTTTTCCTGATACCCGACGATGAGTATTTTGCATTTGTGTCGCTAGGTTTTTACGCGGTTTTATTCATTCATTGTGGTCGCCCAAGGGTCGCTCAGGGGACGAAATAAGTAATAGTAATAAGTTTTTTAAATTAGATTTATTTTCCATAAATTTTTAACTTTCTGCACTCCTTCTTCATATGAACTTTAACTATGCCAAATTACACACTCTTCCATGCGCGTAATGTGCTTAAATAGGGCCGAGCGTTGCTTAACCTCACCGATCGTTTACCGATTGGTGAGTGCAACTGGCGTCAAACTTCCAGAGCTATAATTTATACGAACTTTCAAATCTGTCTACTTTTATTATTTTCACAACCTCTTGCTAATTTAATATTTATGTGACAGTATTTCAAAATTATTTTTAAATAGTGTCAGAATAAGATGTTTCATATAACAGTGTGTGCAGTGGACCAGACAAAAGTCTACGATACAATAATGTACGAAGTCTCAATTCTTTACAGTCCATTGCACATTATGTAAGCATTCATCGTAATATTTGCAACACGAGACGTAATGAAATGGCACCTTTTGTTTGTGTAAAAGTCTTCTTCGTTTTCTGTTTTCCTGGTACAACAAAGACTAAAGTCCCATATATATGTCACCGTAGTAGAAAAAATGTAACATAGATAAAAAATACGCTTTGTTCCATTATTCACCTTCTGGCCCCATCATCAGACCCTCGTCACTAATTGTAATGTGTGGAACTCGTTAAAACAAACCAAATGATTCCAGACTCGAAGGGTTTACTAGTAGCCACTATCCACGCTCCACGGCTCCGTCATCAAATCAGTTTGATGGTACCAGATAATGTACTTGCTAAGTTTTAAATCGATACGACAGCTAAAAGTAGGTTAAAATCGAGTTCCAAGATTCTTTGCTAACGCTTGACTCAGTTGCTAACATCACACTATTTAACCAATCTTTACACAGTTCGTGACACTAAGTTCTAGAATCCATGCGTGTACTAAAACAGATCAAGTACAAAAACTTGTAAAGATTTTGGTTTAGATTGATTATTAATTTGGGCCGGTGGTAGGTACCATCGCAGTGCCAGATCTTCTACCGCCAAGCAGTGTTTTTAAACATAGGAGAAATCTTAGACAAGAGCATAGTTTAAAAAACGGTAGGAGGGTAGGGATTTGGGTATCGTAAAACGTGGATCACATCAAATAAAAACTATAAATTACATGTCGTAATGTTCAAGCAATCCACATAGTAGGGAAACCCAGATCGTAATCTGTCACATTTGAGGTAATTGCAATGACACAGATACGCCATATTGATCGAACGAAACAGCGCGAGCGGTTTGCCTTTTCTGCTGTAGTACTTAACGATCGACCTGTTAGATGTTATTATGGTGCTAGACTGGGCAATAGGCTTTTGATAATTTAAAAAACTAGACAGATGCGAGTTGATCTGGCGTGGAGAGGGTTCCGAAATTTGCTGAATATATTGTCTTTTATTGAATTCGGTCTTATACCAATAACTTATCCCAAGAACAAACTTAACATCGTAGTTGAAAAACATGTTCTCCCATACAGTCCAACCGCAAACGTAAGTTTGTACGCACAATCTTGAAAGATTTACCTTGTTATTTTAAAACCATAGACTACTTATAGGTTTTCCTGTCATCTATAGGTAAAAAGCTATTGTATTACACCTTTTTCAAAATTTTAGGCTCAGTAGTTTCGGAGATAAGTTGGGGCGGGAACGGTTAATCTTCGTCTACTTTCTTAAGTAACTTTAAAACTATATATTTTGAAATAAATACATTTGAGACCCTTGCAACAAGGAAGGGCCATTTCATATGTTACAAGGTACAGTTCGCAAAACTTTATTCCTTAATTTACTATATTTCCCCCCAAAAGTTACGTCCAAATTTTTTAATTAATTTATTTACGTTACACGTACGTGTTTAGGTCGCAGAAATCCATCTGTGTACCAGATTTTTTGATAATCGGTCCAGTAGATTCGGAGCGAATTGGCTGTGACAGACGGACAGACAGACAGACACACTAGTGATCCTATAAGGATTTCGCCGTTTTTTCCTTCGGACGTTCGGAACCCTAAAAAGGACGCTCAAGTGGGAGTAGGACTCGCCTCCTGAGAGGGTTCTCCACCATTATCGGGAAGTCGGAATCCCTAATGCCCCTAATACGATATATAATATGATATGATATGATAATATGATAAGTTGATGCCTGTCTATTGATGATAATGCAGTTGCCTAGAATACTGTAAGCGACTTGAAGTTGTATAGCAGTGAAACACTTAGCAATAACTTAGAGCTGCCTAAGTTTAATAATGTCTTAGGTTTTCGCGATTATTAGTCCTTATAATAAAACACTTTACGACGGATTACATCGCGTATATTATAGATTTTGTTTTCCTAACGTTTCCGTCATCCTGCGATCACGAACACTACAAAGTGTTCGCCATTCTACGACCAACAAAAATCTATAAAAAGATACGCAATGTAATCCGTTTAAAAGTGTTTATTATAATGTCTAAGTTAAAACCAAATAAACCTAAGTATTCGTGTTCACACTGCGACATTTTGCAGCGCGTCTGCAGTGATTCAGTCGCGACGCAGTAGCGACGCAGTCGATAACCGTCTAACGGCCGAATACTCATACGCCATTTAACGTTAAGTCCCCGCTTAAACAATTTGAGGCGCCTGGTTTTGTACCAAAACCGGTTTCTCGAATCGTAAAACGGGGACTTAACGTTAAATGGCGTTTGAGTATTCGGCCGTAAGCTTTCTGAAATAAGTCGCCTTGCGTAACCGCCTCAAATGACACACTTTATTTTGCGGGCGCCCGTGTCGTTCACGCCATTTATGGGCGGCACCTGAATACCTTGCTTGGTCATTTTGACTCGGTACAGAAACGTGCAGTTATGATTGTCGACGATGTCCAGCTCACAAAGAGTCTAGAATCCCTAAGTCTCAGGAGAAACGTTGCTTCCCTGTGTGTGTTCTACCGGTTGAACAGCGCACAGTGTTATATATGATAATACAAACGGCTACTTTCTACCATCGCACTTCTTGCCATCGGCGGGGAGTTCACCCAGACCGTACCGTACCGTACGGTTTCAGAGGAACTTCCTCCAGCCCAGCTACCGAGTGTTCTCAAGAGACTACAGCATGGTCAAAAAATGCGTGAAAAGATTTTTACAGGGTGTTCGTCCACCTCTGGTGTTGCAAGCGTTCATAGGTTACTATAACCGCTTGCCATCAGGCGGGCCGAATGCCTGTCTGACGGAAAAAAATGTTAAACTGCAATTTTATTATCAGTGGCCGAGATTAGTTCGAAGTAATCCAGGTCATCCAAAATCCCGTTCAGTGGACCTCTAAGTCACAACAGTCGCCTAGATGAGAGAGGCACTTGACAGAGGAAGCCGGCAAAAGAGAGAGGAGGCCCTGCGGTGGGGCTAGAATGATGAGACGGGCAGACAGTCAAGAATATTTTACGCTTTTCTCGCTACTCAACTCTCCCAACCCTCCTTCTTATCTTATGACTCACTTTCAATATCTTTGTTCTACTCACTCTAGGAATCTTCGTTCTTCTAACAATCTTCTCCTACACTTGCCTTCTCATAGTTCTGATTTTCTACACTCTTCCTTTCATATTCAATCTATACTTCTCTGGAATGCGCTCCCTCCGGAAATCAGGATGGCTACGAGTATATATGCATTTAAGCGGAAAGTTCGTAAATACTTTTTAACAAAACGTTAGCAGAATTATCTTAACACCTTTTCAAAGACTTATGATTATGTATGTATTTATTTATTTATTTCTAATAGATATGTATGTATGTATATTATTATTCATAAATTTAGTTTTGTTTAATGTAACATTTGTTACATTTCATGTTTATTTTAAACATGTTGCGCCTGCCTTGTTATCTCTATATCACCCTATGGTTGACTGGTAGAGAATGCTTACGGCATTAAGTCCGCCTATGTACTGTTGCTGCATAAAGTTTAAATAAAAAAATAAAAAAAAATAAAAAAATATTTATTTATGACCTTGCATTTTTATAGCAACTAATACATACATAACTTAACATGTTTATTACTCAATCACGCTTCAACTTAATTTCAACTGAACTTAATATCATATCCCCGAGCGAAACCAGGGCCAAAACTAGTAATAATCACGATTACACGCCACAAAAAGCCTCTTCATGCGAATAAAATCAAATAATGGAGGTTATAATATTGCTAATTAAACTTTTAGTGCGAAATCCTACAAATAAATACGTAATGAGGCCATTAAACCTTCGATGTATCATAATGACACCCGTTCGCCGTGTCGAGTAAAAGTTCTGTGTGGTACAAGGGAAAAGACGGCGGCGTTGGAAATATCTAGTGCTTCAATGGTTCCGTTATGTAAAGAAGATGAAAAGGAATATACTGGGTGTAAAAGAAGGTGTAGAAGAATTACCAAGCCGAAAGCTATGTATTCTGTACATCTAACTAAATAGCAATAAATATAATTCATTTCTCGGAAATGATTTTTATTTGAAAGAAGAAAGAAAAAATAAAGACAAAGTTTTTATTTCTACGCGCAATTGACACACACAACACTTAACACAAGACTTAAAACTAGACTTTCTTCAGCCAAAATAATAATAACATTATAAAAAACGGATTTTAAATAAAACTTCCCAGTCCGTAAGAAATTAGATCTCTGTTAATCCAGTTTATAAAGTTCAATGGATCTGTATTATCTGTGGTTGTGATTTCTCGATGTAATAAAAAAAGAAATAAAGTAGTATATCTAAGTAATCTGTGCAACCAAACAACAACAAATAGGTTACAGTTATACACACAACAACTGAAATAAATTGTTGATGTACAAAGTTGTGCGTCGTATATGCGCAGAAATTTAGGTAATTGCTCAGCGTTATGCCGTGGCTCCGGACGAAATGTATATAATTAAATTTGTAGGCATTAAATAGAAAACAATAACTAAAAAGCCGTTCCGTGTGGTGTCCGGATTAAGAATATAGAACCACTCCATCTCCTCCTGTGGATGTCGTAAAAGGGGACTCAGGGAATCTTAACCAGAGGGATGGGCAGCAGCGTCCCTTCTGTGAAACGGTAGCCATACTGCGCTCACCAATCCGCCTGCCAAGCGTGGTGAGTATTGGCAAATACCCCCCACAATGCTGACACAGTTGTGAAAATCTATGGGGAAGGCCTTTGTTCAGCAGTGGACGTATAAATGGCCGATATGATGAACTAAAAAGCACGCTTTATTCCACTATCTACTTCCTGGATCCAGCATCAGTTCCTTGTCACCAAGTGACTATGGGACTAGTTAAAACAAACCAAATGACACCAACTCGGTGGTTTTAACATGGGCCTTCCAATGATCACTACGATGAGCAGTTATTAGGGATGTTGCCATAATCACCATAGTTTGCAGGGGGATGGGGTGTTCGCAATAAGTTTCCATAGTACACGGAAGGATGCTACTGACCCTTCTTGATATCAATCATTAGTCGCTATTTCCGATACCCATGGATATTTTACTCTTTCATATATTATTTCAAAAGAGTATATCCATGGAGTTTCTTGCCGGTTCTTTTCCATAGGACCAACGACTTCCTCCGGAAAGACGGTGGCGCGCACGTGGTTATCGCACGTTATCCTTTACAATCCTCCCCGAGAAGTGCCTGGGGGGCGACCTTTTTACGGTCGCCTTCCCTCCGCTAGAGGGGGTGACTTCTTTACAGTCATCCCTTCGGAGATGTGCCTAAAGGCGTGGCACCAATGGGCGGCTCTGGTGTGATCTTACGAGGACCTGGAGCCCCCCTTTGGTGCCGAAGATGACCGCTCCAGTGGTTTTAGCCGGTAGGAGTCCGGCATACCCCTTCGCCCTTCCCCGGGGTGAAGGAAGTCCCATGTAGAATTTCCACGGGGAATCAATAAAAAATAAAATAAAAAAAAGGACCAACGACTTGGAACCGTGCAACTATTTAAATTTTGACTATTCATAAGTGCCCGCGAATAGTCAACATGAATAAAAACAATTTGACTTTGATTTTGAAGAGGGATGATCTATTCTCTGCCGAGAGCCAAACGGTAACGACCGATAGATAGATCCATCGATCGATTCAAAGTTTCAGATACGTTCAAGAATTGAAGAACATCAAAATGAAGTCAATCAAATCAAGTACCTATGCTAGAGCTATTGGTCGGTGACCATTAATAATTGAACATCGAGAACTTTTCATGCGGAGTGCACGTATTTCTGTCATACCCGGCTGCCATCATTACGGCTACCTCTAAAATTCGTTGAGGACAGTTCTAATCCTAAAAAGTATAATACAGCACCACTTCAGCTCCTCGCGTGGGTGTCGTTAATTGCGACTTACAGCTGAAATCAGTAATCAATCTAAGTCTAAGTCTAAATCCAGAGATTTCGGATTACGGATATGTCCATTTTTTGTGTTAAATGTGATCGTAACACAACAACGGATGAATTTGAAACTTTAAATCTAAAGATTTTGGATTGTATCGATTATTAATTTCGGCCCTAAGGGACTCTAAACTAGACAGATGGGCAGCGGCGTCCTGTCGACACTCGGCATGTAATTATTCGTTGTAGACAGGATAAGATTAATCTCAGTAGCTCCCCGCAATATTATTATCATATAAAAAAAAGTAAATAAGCGTAAAAAGTAAAATTATCTGATATTTTCATGATATCGCTACTTTAACAAATATTCACAAAAATAATTGACATCAAGCACCCCACGCTTTTTTACAATATTGTTTTGTTAATCTCTCTATTTTTATTTTAAACTTATTGAAAATTACTTTTCTAAATTTTAGTTCTATGTAGTTTTTTTTAACTATTATAATTTTGTTTTTAAAACTACAAAACGTGTTTTTTTTTGTGTAGCGAAGTTGGACTGTCATCGGTCCTTGACAAGTGTGCGAAGTTTCAAATCAATCCAACGTTTGAAGGGGATGAAAATCGAGTTCTAAAATTCCGTTTCATAGATTTAACGGCACGGTAGGTGCAGTGGCTGATACAGTCGGCTGCTGCGCTCCGGGTCGTGGGTTCGATTCCCGCACGGAACAAATATTTGTATGATCTGCAGGTAGTTGTTCTGTGTCTGGGTGTATTGTGTGTGACATTTATACATTTTATAAATCCTACACACAGAAGAAATCGTAGTGTAGGGTAACGTTTTTTAAATAATAAAAACTTAGATCCATAGATACATAGTAAGCTAATAAAAGCGTGTTAATAAAATTCAGTCGCCTCTGGTTACGTTGGAAGTTCGCCCCAACAACAATTCGCTCGACTCTTTTGGCTTGCGTTGTTGACAGCTGAGTAATGTTGTTGGCGAGTGACCATTGCTTTCGTAATCGGTTCACCAGCGACCGACATGGCTACCGGCTGATGTGGGACATTTATACTGTTTTAACCGTGACTTCGTCTGCGAGGGAAATGATTTAAACTCTCAAGGGATAACGCAATGAAATTTAACGTCCTATTCTGTGGCATAATCTAATATCGCTTCAAGAACCCGTTCAGCCGTTTAAGCGGTATGGAGCCTCGAACATTCTAATATAGAAACTTCCAGTAATGTCAGAACATTTTTCGATGGTCTTCATGATGCAATAATCACTTGTATCTCGTACTATATGAAATTATTTACAGCTTGATGGCCATATTGCCCTTTATTTTAATATAATTTAGCATCTTCTACATTTTGTAAATGTGAGAACTTCGTTGACTCGTACCTGTGCGTTAATAATTATCAATTTCTGATTGTGTATTACAGAAGCAATAGTGTGTTTATTATTGTGTATATATATTTCACGTATAGTCCACTTTGTTTCCACATAGCTGATGCGTTAAACTGTAATATCACTTTTTTTAAAAGAGTGTCTATGGAGTTTCTTGCCGTCTTCTTCTCCATAAGATCAACTTTTCCGAACCGTGCACCTTAACTATCGACTTTTCTTAAGTGCCTATTAGGGCCTATATGAAATAAAAACATTGACTTTGACTGGACTTATCTCATAATCAGTATCTCGATGTATGAAGTGTGCTATGAAGTTAGAGACTTCATAACTTTTATTATAGGATTCTATACTGGTGATATCTACCAACCATGTTCTTTTTAATTTCCTTGTGAATAGTCGAGACTTTAGGTGCCGCGTTCCACTCGGGGGTCGCGGGTGTACAGATTGAGGAGTCTGCGTGCTCACACCGAACGACCCCCGAGAAGACGGTGGCGCGCACGTGGTCACGTGCCGCCGTTTGCACAGCACAGCGCAAAGCGAGGCTTGGGGGGATCCTTTACAATCCTCCCTGAGAGTTTCTACAGTCGCCTTCCCTCCACTAGAGAGGGTGACCGCCTTACAGGCATCCCTACCGTGATGTGCCTAAAGGCGTGGCACCAATGGGCGGCTCTAGTGTGATCTTACGAGGACCTGGAGCGCCCCTTAGGTGCCGAAGATGACCGCACCAGTGATTTTAGCCGGTTGGAGTCCAGCATACCCCTTCGCCCTTCCCCGCGGCGAAGGCAGTTCATGAAGAATTTCCACTGGGCACCAATAAAAAAAAAGGTCGTTATCCAGGCCGCAGAACGAAAATTATGTCCCTGCTGCATCCCATCTTCCACCAGTAAAAATGAAAGCCAGCAAAGATGGATATTAAGCTTTTGTTTTATTTAAACAAAGTGATGGCGCGTCTCTAATCTCTTTTACATGTGTGAGTTTATAAGTACCCTATTCTGTAACTCATGTATCTTACATGTTTCCGTGTGGTGCCGGCTGAGAATACCACCACCTCATCTCCTCTCGTGGGTGTCGTAAAAGTCGACTAAGGGATTAGCCGGAGAATGGGCAGCAGCGTCCTTCGAGTACATTAACAACTCAACTGCGATCGCCAACCCACCTACCAAGCGTGGCGATTATGGCAAAACCCCCCAATGAACCCACAACACATATCGATCGTTGTGGTGATCTTCGGGGGAGGCCTGTGTCCAGCAGTGGACTTCATTCGGCCGAAATGATGATGTATCTTACATACCAAAATCAAATATTGATGGATGGGTCATAAAAATACATGAGGTTTCACAACTCGCTGATTGCAGCACGATTATGATGGGATCATCCAACGCATATATTATGAATTATGATATAGATTAACATCTGAACTTTTGAACCAAATATTGCGAATGATATGAGCTTATATTGAATAACAACGGCCTCCTGATGTGTGGAAACAATAACGGGATTTAGATAACTCTACGATAGTTACGGTTTTTTTTTAAACGTTGCCCCACACTAGTATTGCTCCTGTGTCGTGGGTGCGTTTACAGACATGAATTCCACATACAATACACCCAGAACCGGAACAACTACCTGCAGATCATACAAATATTTGTTCCGTGTGGGAATCGAACCCACGACCCGGACCACTGCACCAACCGTGCCGTCCAATAATGTAGCACCAATCCTTCTCTTCCCGTGGGTGTCGTAAAAGGCGAAGGAGCAGGTATGTCGGTGAGCGTAGATTTTCTGCTGTTCCACAGAAAGGATGCTGCTGCTCATCCCACTGGGTTAAAGTAAGTCGCCTTTTACGATATCTGCGACAGGAGATGGAGTGGTGCTTTATTCTTTATCCGGACAACACATGGACGTCACACACAGTAAACACTGAATTGCGAATGCTAATTACCATCAGGCAGGCCGTTAGCCCGTGCTCACATCGAGTGACCCCCGGGAAGACGGTGGCGCGCAAGTGGTCTCGTGTCGCCGTGCGCGTAGCACATCGCACAGCGAGGCTTGGAAGGATCCTTTATAATCCTCCCCAAGAAGTACCTGGGGGTGACCTTTTTACTGTCGCCTTCCGTCTGCTAGAGGTGGTGACTGCTTTACAGTCATCCCCTCCGTGATGTGCCTAAAGGCGTAGCACCAATGGGCAGCTCTAGTGTTATCTTACGAGGGCCCGGAGTCCCTCTTCAGTGCCGAAGATGACCGCTCCAGTGGTTTTAGAAAATAATCCGTTAGCCCGAATCCGCACGTCCAAACTAAATTTCTTCTAATCCCATTACATCAGCCAAATGAGGTATACTGCTGAACAAAGACCTCCCCCATAGTCTTCCACAAATGAGTCGACATTTTGGGGGAATTTGTAAGTACCCACCACGCGTGGTAGGTGGGGTGGTGAGCGCGGTATGGCTACTGTTAAATATAAAGGACACTGCAACCCATCCCTTCCAGATGTGTATTCTTAATCCAGACACAACACAGGACACACTTCTTAACTAATTGTATTTAATTTGTTACAGGAAGTGTGATGCAAAATGCGGTCTAAGCCACGGTTACTGCTGACCTGAAGAACACAGCCGGACTGATGTACCATAACACGCGGAGGTAGGATAACATTTGCATATACTTAACAATAACGCAGCTATGCAATATAGAGCTAACTTTATATCCTACAGTTAAAGTTAGAATAAAAAAGTACGATGAGCATTATGATTAATTTGGGGCTAGAAAATTCACAAAGAATGTATACAACAAGAAACGTTTATTGAACACAGCTTTCTTTTGAAAGATTTATCCATGTCCACCCGATATGCCTGAAGACGTAGTCTGACCATCCTGATGGTGGTCTTCCCCGTTATAACTCACTACAAAAGGTTATCTATTAATTTACGACCGAAATTAATAATCAATCTAACCCAAAATCTTTGGATTTCGGATTTGTCTTGATATGTTTTCTTAAATGAAAAAAGTTGAAAATCTTTATTATCTTAAATTTCAAGATTTAGATTTAGATTATTAGTTTTAGCCGTTATTGATCATTGTGAACAGCGGATTACTATTGTAAACCATAGAAAGAATATGGATAAGGAGAAATATCACTCTGTCCAAAAACTGCGGCTCGTTTGGAAAGATTTAGAAATAAAATTAGTAATAAATTGAGTTTGAAAAATGATAATCCACACGATCTCAGTTAATGGTAATGCAAGTTTTAATGAATTCCAATAGTTGCCTATTGGATTTGACATAAATAGAAACAGACTATAAGAGGTATGTAAAGATAAATTAAATCTATGTGTCAATTTATTCGTGGTCTCTGTCGGTCAAAGTTAAAGTCAAAGTTTTTTATTTCAAACAAACCATATATGAGCACTTATGAAACGTCAGAATCTAAGTTGCACGGTTCAAAATATTTGATCTCGTGGAGAAGAGCCAGCAAGAAACTCCATGGATACTCTTTTAAAATAATTGAGATCCATCTCTTGACTACCACATGGTGACTACCTTTGTCCATTGGGTTTTTCTTTCGCCTCCATCTCTATTTTAGCCTTGACCCGAAAAAGTAGCGTGAACTAGAGGAGGCCTTTACACAGCAGTGGGCGGATACGGGCTGATTAGATAGATAGGTATTTATATTAAGCTGTGTTCAATCAATATTTAAATTACCATAAAGGACTTACAACCTAGTTTAAAAAACAAAACTCTGTTTCAACACTACAGGGTATGAGGTTTTTTAAATTCTGTATTTGTGTACATTCTTAGTAATGCTCTGCCCTAAGTTAAGTTATCAGCATTTCCTTGCACGCCGTCAGTGTATATACAAAATGAATTATTATACTTGTATTTTTTATTTAAATTGAGTAATATATCAAAGATTTGGAAACCTATTTAATTTACATTTGTACGATAAATCAGAGTTTTAAATTGAATAACATTTTACAGGTACCATTTTCTGTCGAATACACATAACATTTATTTAGTTTCGAATCACAGTATCTAGAGATGGGAGGGAACACATCAAATTACGTGTTCATTTTTTTATTAATCGCGTTTAAGTCGGCAAAACTTTTTCCAGATAAACATACCGATGGTACCGAAACGCAAACTGCCGAGTTGACGGTAACTAAAACAGTAATTGAGGTACCAAAAGTCCGGTACCTCGTCTATACCCAATGACCGATGAAATTGTCAAGTCGGATAATGCCGAAGATGGCGATAAGGTAGCCAAAGATACCAGAGTCGATACCGAAACGAAGGAAACGAAAGAAACCAAACCGAGAACAGTATCATTTAATAGAGACGTACACGTCAAACGATTCGGTGAGTCAACGTATATCGATAATCTAACTGGCGCGGTTACATCTCTTGCTCACGATAGATGAGGGGACTTGAACTATCGTTTAACATACTAATTTTTCATATACATATCTGTGTATCGGAAATCTGAATACATAAAAATGTTGTAAATAACATAATAACTGATTCACCTTGAAACTAATACGTCGAGATTAATAAGACTAATTTTAACATCGTTTCCTCTTTTTTGTCTATATCTTTTGTTAAATCCTGTGACTTTTGGATTATATATAATCTGTATTTCTATTTTATATTATGAAATGGCCTTGATATTCCTCTTTCGTAGTACCTCCTCAAACCTAATCTGAATATAATATTGCTATTTTTTATTTTGAGGCTTCCTAGATGTTGTATAAAAAGACATCCGTGTATCATAATATTTAGATAATGTTAGCACACAATTAAATGATTAATCAAAACCAATATATGACGACACGGCTCACATATTCATAATATAAACAAGGAATTAATCGCAACAGTCTATAAGAATAGAAGTTTCCAAACGGTTACAGCGAGACTTGGGGGGATCCTTTACAATCCTCCCCGAGAAGTGCGTGGGGGGCGGCCTTTTTACAGCCGCCTGCCCTCCGCTAGAGGGGGTGACCGCTTCACAGTCATCCCCTCCGAGGTGTGCCTAAAGGCGTGGCACCAATGGGCAGCTCTAGTGTGATCTTTCGAGGACCTGGAGCCCCCCTTAGGTGCCGAAGATGACCTCTCCAGTGGTTTTAGCCGGTAGGAGTCCGACATACCCCTGCGGTCTTCTCCGGGCCGAAGGAATTTCCATGTAGAATTTCCGCTGGAAACCAATAAAAAATAAACAAAAAACATGGTTCCAAACGGTACTACTTAAATGTTAACTTTAATCTATGACATCAATAATGACTGTATATTTAATGATCGAGACATTAACAAGATAAAGAACAAGGCCGTGCTGAGCAAAAAACTACAATAAATCATAATTGCCAACAATTGAACGTGACGAATCATAATTGGTATAATCGGTATCTTTTAACTATCGGTCTCAGCACAACACCAGAATAAACAAATTTTACAAATGCAATGTTGATATTCGTGAAATTGGAATGAAAGTGTAAGAAAAGGTATACGTAATTGTTTTGATTTATAACATTTTTTATCCATTCGTTGACGAATTTTATCATTAAATCATCAAGGAACAGACAACAAGTAAATTTATGGGAATAATATTTATTGATCACTCATTGGCTTTTGACTATCTCATACATTTCATTGACTGTATTCCTCATTCAAGGTAGATTATCGTACAGTCAAAAAATATACATGAACAAACTATTAAAGTAGGAGAACGAGAGCACACATATATTTTTTAAATTTACGTGATGTTTTTGTACCGCCATCTTTACCATAATTACCTTATCATTAATCTTTGTTCCTATGTATGTATTGTTAACTCCTTTCTGTCCCGTCCATTCCTAAACCAGTGCCTTCCTGTGAGATTTTTATATATTTGGCCACCACATTCTGAATAAATAGTGCAGTTTATTGAATTTATGATCGAATTTATATTTCATAATCCATTTCAGCCGAATCAGGTCCACTGCTGGATACACGCCTCGACCAAAGATCATCGCAACGACGGATATGGGTGTGTTGTGTGCTCATTGGAAGGTTTTGCCATAATCTCCACGCTTGGCAGGCGGGTTGGCGATCGCAGTTGAGTTGTTAATTTACTCGAAGGACGCTGCTGCCCATCCTCCGGCTAATCCCATAGTCGCCTTTTACGACACCCACGGAATAAGATGGGTTGGTGCTATTCGTATAGATAGAATTTATGTTATATTTTGTTTTTTATTTATTTATTTTTGTGTACAATACAGTAGTGTCGAATGGTTCCATTTAGATTTCATTACTTACGCTGATTACGTTTTAGTGTCAACTTATGGGTTTTTATTATCTCCAGTATTAGCTTAGGGTACCAGTAAAGACTTGTGTCTCTTTGCAATAATAAAGTAGTAAGATAGATTTATTCTCCGAAACGGCTGAGTTGACTTAGCGTTTACGAATAGCTTGAGATATATTGAGATAAGCGTATTTTTGGGAAGACTCTATCAACCTCGACTGCTGCGGATCACATTAGATGACAGTATAAAAGTTATATTTAAAAAAATTAATAACAGCCTTTAACTACTCCACTGCGAACGATTATTGATCACCAAGTTTGCTCACTATCTGTTGATGATTTCAGTTTATCCAGGTTATCTCACGATGTTTTCCGTCACCTAAAGTCAACAGAGTCTTAGATCAACTAAAAAAGTGCATATGACATTGAAACAGTCACATCGTTACATCCGAAGATTTGAACTTGTAACCTGGTACATAAGAACCGGGTCCGTAAACAGATTAGGCACACCAGACAAGTTTTTTCATCATCATCATCATCATCATTTCGGCCGAATGATGTCCACTGCTGGACACAGGCCTCCCCCAAAGTACACCACAACGACCGATATGGGTCTGTTGTGGGCTCATTGGGGGGTTTTGCCATAATTGCCACGCTTGGCAGACGGGTTGGTGATCGCAGTTGAGTTGTTAATGTACTCGAAGGACGCTGCTGCCCATCCTCCGGCTAATCCCTTAGTCGACTTTTACGGCACCCACGGGAGGAGATGGGGTGGTGGTATTCTGAGCCAGCAACACACGGCCAAGTTTTTTTTTATCACCTTAATTTTGCTTAGCATAAAACCTGGCAAATGTATTCTCCCCGAGTTCTAAGGCTGTTGCTTTCCTGTCGCCTTTCGCAGAACCCACGACAAGATATATAGTGCCCTGTACTTCGATGAGGACCTCACGACGAGTTCAGCATGTCGAATCATAATTATGTGCATAACTGAGTCGTCAGTTACATCACGTGGTAGCGGTCAAGGTTAGCTTGGTATCGTTTGACATCTGTCCTCGCGTGTGTTGGGATCCTGTTTCTAGCTACATTTGTATACTAACAAATTATACATGCTGTTCAAACTAACATTGTGGTACTGCTCCCGTAGATGTCGTAAAAGGCGACTAAGGCATTTGGAGAACAGTAGTCATACTGCTCTTACAACCCGCCTGCGTCGTGTGGTGGTGCTAAAATGACGGCACGTCTATGGGGAGGCTTTGGTTAAACAGTGGACGTTCTTTGGCTGATAAAGATGATTATGTTTATCATTTTATCCACAAATTCGTCTGCTTGAAAGACTAAGCTATTAACTTCATCAGCATCAGCTTCTTTATCAACATCTTTGTTTTGTATATGATCACTTGTTATAGAAATATCAAACTGTCACTTAACCGATTACGGTAAAACATACCTCCGATTTTAAGTCAAACTATTTTCTTTACAATAATGCAAGTCCATCGAAATCCCTCGAGTTGTCACATGATGCGCAAGATGAACCAAAACTCTATTGTCTAGATTTCCATACTAATTGATTCATAAATGGCTTTAAAATTGTGAATATGAAGTGACACAAGGCCAGGTGATTAACTGTTAACAAAGCAATTAATAATTTAACATCTGGCTCGGATAAACTGTATTTCGGAGAATTTCCATCAACACTATCGAAGAGCATGCATAATTGAAATTAAACTTCTTTGGAACGGTGGGAATTGGATTTTATGAAACGAAAATATGTAACGAAAGAGAGATAACTATAAATGTATTTATATGGATTCGGTTGTGAGAGAATGAGATAAAACACGTTTCTAGATAGTTTCCCTATTCCCTATTGTCGATCAACCGCTCTCTCTCTCTCTCTTTACCATCACCATAGTGTATTCATCTCATTCTCTTACAAATTAACCAAAATACAAAGTTTCACTTCTACCGCATGTGAACTCAACAATTTCCATTTACACTGAAATTGAATAAGTAAGAATCATTAATGTTCTTTGCTTTGAAGTCATAATGTATGTGTCACATATTAAAAATCTTTTAAAAAAATATGAATTGGAATTCGAAATGAATTTCATGCTTCAATTCCAAACCCAATTAAAATAGATAGCCAGTTACGATGCTCCAAACTAGGATGAGACTGATGAATTCTGCATCGTGGGTATAATTTACAGACTAACAACGGGCACAAACATCCAATACAAATACAAATTTGTGGCTGAGATTTAACTCGAGGTCCACAGCGCAGAGAGCTGAGCTACACTAAGACAAATATCAGCACTACCTATCTTCGCAAGTACACCATCACGTGTCATCACCGCCACATTTTTTGCAATGATTTTGCTACAATTATATCGAAACAAGACATGTTTTATCTAATTATAGTAACCAAAACCATGAACAATATTGTTTTGAGCGTCATAAACAAAACACAATAGTTTGTTATACAGTAAGGAATGAGTGATAAATTTTTTGTTTTTTTTTGTACGAGCTATGTACTCGTAGTTTTTATCTCCATTGTGAATTAATCTTTGACATCTTGAGTTGTTTTTATGTTAGCGAATGAAGTATGCATGAGTAATTCATGAATATTGGATTGTAATAAATAAATATTCAACGTGGAATTTGCAAATTAAATTAACTATGTATGTTTATGAGTAATGGTTCAATTAAAGTTAAACCGTTGAAGATCCATAAAAAAGTATTTATTCAATTAAACTATTTATAAGTACTTTAGAATTATTAAAATAAGAAACACCATGGACCATTTTTAAAAAGAAAGCTATATCAAAATAATTTTCGACCATTGGACACAATGATCTCATGATAGACTTTATGTGGGAACAATGTAGGATAGAGTATAGACTAACTAAACCTATGTACAATTCTGAATTAGTCGTGCCAGCTTAGAGCTAACTAGTCCCAACTGAAGATACACGCGAACATGACGCTTTGCTCAACCATATCTTAGGGAAATGAATGACACACGATGTAACTGCAGGACATTTAAGCGAGCATGACATACTAAATTATCAAAATACGGATGTTAGATATTGTATTTTGGAAAAGTATGTCGAATAAAAAACTGAAGGTGTCGATCAAGAAATAAAATCTATTGACATGTGGCATGCAACACGGAACACGTTTTAAAAAATCGTAATAATGTTAAGAAAAAGATTTTAAATGATAAAAAAGGACGGATTCTTTGACATCCAACTAATAGAATTTGCTTTATTAATACTGTCCAATATTTAGACGATACAACACAGTTTAATACGTGAATCTTGACGACAAATGTTGACGTCTCGGACGTGTCAACAGTTTATCGATACTAACATCCTCATTTACATTTATACGTCCTGATTGACTGACCGGTTTATCAACGCAGAGCCTAGCCGCTGGGGCTACAAATTTGAAATTTTGGCATTTGATGCCTTTAATAATGTAGGCATCTGCTTCGGAAGGAATTTAAGAATTTCCACCCCTAAGGTAGTAAATTAGAGGTTGAAAGGTTGTATGAAACGTCATTTTATAAGGTAGATCTATGAAAATTGCTATTAGGCTTTTTAGTTCAAAATAAAGACAGAAGTGTCTCTGTGTTTTTGTAACGCGGGTGAAGACGCGGGGGAAACCGACAGTTCATCGATAATAATATAGCCAATCCCCAAAACTATGGCAGACATACGACATAGAGGACTTCAAGGAATAAGTGTATGTCTGCCCTAAGGCTCGGCAACATATCAGCAACCCCTCTGGTGGAGGTGGTGACCCGCATGTTCGTTTGCCTTACTAAAATATTTAAAAAAGCGAAAGAAATGGTCAAAGGCAATTTAGCTCGGCTTCCAGTTTAGATTAGCATACTAATCGGTGTGCGGGCAACCGACCCTCCCACTTCCTTAAGAGATTTCAATGGGATACGTCTTGCAGTAGATAATTGACCGGTTTTGATTTCCGTATAAAAAGGTCTAATTTACTGAAACCCAAAATCTCGTTTTCTGTTAAAGACTTCATACGTTTATTTCGTCATCATCGTCATTGTTTCAGCCGAATCAAGTCCAATGTTGAACACAAGATTCCCCCCAAAGATCGCCACAATGACTGGTTTGAATGAGTTGTGTGCTTATTGGGGGGTGTTGCTATAATCGCCATGCTTTGCAGGCGGGTTGGCGATCGCAGTTGAGATGTTAATGTACTCGAAGATCGCTGCTGCCCGTCCTCCGGTTAATCACATAGGCGATTTAAGTGTTTTACGACACCCACGGAATGAGAAGGGTTGGTGCTATTCGTAGAGAATAACGTTTATTTGGATTGTACTTATTTCAGTAGCATAGAATCTCTGCTAACACACCAGGAAAAAGAACTTAAAAACCGCTTTTGGTAAAAACACAAACATTTTCATTTGTATCCTCATGGTGTCCTTACCGCTTCAAGATGATAATTACGTCACCAAATTCGAAAGATCGTCGGTATTACGTCACCAAATTCGCAGTACGTGCCAGGACACCAATCACACATTAATCCAATCACATCAGTCAGCAAGTTTTTATATGAAAAATCATGTGTCATTTTTTTCGCTGATTTTGCGAACCATTGGCTCGAACGACACGTACTGTTAGACAGTCAAAATAATTCCGAGGCACAAACTGGTTTCTTATAATTAATATCCATGCGATTATATCAACACCGTCACAGTCGTGGGAAACACCTGGTTGAGAGACGCTACATAGGACAGAGGGGGCTGGCAAAAGGGAAAGGAGGCATGTGGGAACACCAGCAGTGGATGCTTAAGGGCTAAAAGAAAATACTCTTTACTTTGCTCCACATTCAAAGTCAAACTTTAAGTATACTTATTACAGTATCAAAAACAGTACGAAAATATTCAAGGTAATTCATCTGTTATTTGATTATGTATTTAATGTATATTTACTTATAACGAAGTCACCGCGTACAACCGACTGCTGATGACCAGCATTGCCGATGGTAATATCCTTCATGGAAGATCGCATGATACCTTACTTTTATGGATATAAAGTCAAATAAGTACACATTATATTCTTTTGACTATATTAGTAAAAGTCTTTCTTACTTTGCACACTTACAATATTTACACATCACAAATATACATAAAAAAATTATACGATACAACAAATACAAATCAAAGAAGTAACGTGTTTGGTGTATTCGAGCGTAGGCTCTCGTGGGTTGCAGCTGAAAACCAGCGTTAGGTGGCTCTGTACTGACACCTAACATAATTCTGAGCTGTTCGCCCCTTTGGCACTGAGGTATAAAATGTAAGACATCAAAGTTTTTTTTTAACTATATTACTATGTCACTAAACGTACTATGCCAGTAAACGATTTTTCTTTCTTTCTTTACACCAGATTTTGTTAAACAAGAATTGTTATTGAAAGACGGGTACAAAAGGCACTGGCGCTTATATTTCTATCAGAGAACCAGAGGATAGACATAAACAGAAGGCAGAAAGACAAGACTAGTTTCTGGTGTATCAATAAAATATTTTAATACTTATTATATTAGACGAAGGACGTCCACCGCTAGACAAAAGCCTTCCCCATAGATTTCCACAACGCGCGCTTACGTGCCGCCCTCATCCAACGACTCCCAGCGACCTCCACCAGGTCGTCTGTCCACTTCGTTGGAGGTCGTCCCACGCTGCGTTTTCCGCGTGGTCCCTATTCGAGAACCTTTTTGCCCCAACGGCCATCAGTTCTACCAGCTATGTGCCCCGCCCATTGCCACTTCAGTTTATTGATGTTTTAAGATTTTTATAAAGTAACAATTTAAAAAAAAGCATCATTCATCATTTCGGCCCAACGAAGTCCACTGCTGGACACAGACCTCAGGCCTTGGTTTAGCAGTGGACGACCCGTGGCCGATATGATGATAATGATGAAGTTATTAAGGGTTTTGAATATTGGTTTGTATAAATCATTCATATTTGAAAAGACTTCCTGGCCTGGCTTTCGTAAATCTCATCATATAAACATGCCAATATTAATAAAATAAATTATTTTTTAAAACTACAAAACATTAATCATATCTGTATCGGCTGTATGAATCACATGTCCTTTGCCTTACTTACAATTTGTCAGTACCGTATCACATTTCATTTTTTCATTCGATCACTTGTAGTGATTCATTGTGGTGCGTTTGCGACTTGAATTATGGACTAACTTACAGGCAGCTCAAAGTTCATTGCTGAATGTTTCTTTTTGTTGCTAAATTATTGTTTATTAATCCCTAACTACGTAGTACTGTTATGTATTCAGAGCCCTAAGTATCTTTCACAAAGCGGGATCGCGAGAAGGCCGACCCCGCACGAAGGAGAAGGACACGGAGCCGGGGTAACAACTGTCGCGGTGCCCATTTCCAACACGCATGAGCCCCCTGTCATCTTTATATAACGGGGGCCTTGAGGGTCGCGAGCGCGCTTATTGAGAAATCTGCGTGCTCACACCGAGCGAACCCCGGGAAAACAGTGGTGCCGCTGTGTGCGCAGCACAGCGCAAAGTGAGGCTTCGGAGGAATCTTTTACAATCCCCCCGAGAGATGCCTGGGGTGTGGCCTCTACTTAAGGCAAGGCATCGGTAAACTATTAATCTTAAAACGGGCACCGCGCCCTGCATTCCGCTCTCACCCGGTATTCTTACGCGGCTAACCACAACAATAATAAAATTATATTAGCGTCTAGGTACTTGTTTTTTAATTAACCAAATCTTAAATTTTTTAAATTATTCATCCTTTTAGAATCTTTTACAGCTTTTTCCCCGATTTTTAATAACAAAATAAAACAAACTGATGGCTATGGGGGGGGGGGGGGGGGGGGGGACTTGTTGCATACAAAAACACGCGTATTTATTAAATAAAAAAAAATCGGTTAAATCGGTCTCGTTTGCGTGTAGAATTAACAACTCTGTTTTAAAAGAATAGTTTTTGTTTTGTTTTCTCTGATGTAAAAGTTAACCAATCATGTAACGCACCTACAAAAATGAAGTCAAAAATATGATAAATGAAACACAAAGATATCAGTTTCGAATGTTTTATTATTGCTGAGAAATATTGACATCCCTGACGCCAACATTTTCGACCCGTCGCCTTAACACACCTGTGTCACGGATATCGCCGTTCCAAAAAGCCCAGCTGAGCAGTACAATTAGAAATACCGCTTGCGAAGTCTACCGACGCTAATCCAATCACAATTGCATAACAATTAAACGCCAAACCAGTAGACGCATTCACATACATTGTGTTGACCAACTAAAACAAAACATGATCAATAATGTCTTCCCAACAACTTCCTCACAATAGTAAAAGTGCCTGGTGTGCCCGAGGGCTACCCTGACCGGTTATTATGCAATACAACATTACCACATTCTTACATACACGTAGATCTTGCGCGGAGAGATAAGGGTTTACGAAATGTTGCGACGTGTGAGCGCCAAATTATTTTATTGGTTTTTAATCACTTGTAAATAGATGTGGGGAGACAGGCAAGTGTGATGCAAATCGGTGTTTGTTATAGGCAAGCAACTGGACATAGCAGATCCTATTAGATTAATTTGTATATTTTGCCATCTTGTTAACCTGTGATCCACAATAAATGAATTTGAACTGTCGGTTAGACGTAACATGGTTGGTGGTTGGATTAAGTTTCGTTTTCTGCGGTAGGGATTGCGGGCTGTCCTGGTCGTTCAGATCGGGCAAGATCTCTCTCTGCTGGTAGTAGTGTCGGCTATGCTGGTGGAGCATGAATACTGGAATGCAGTGGCCTCCTTGCGCGGGAGCGTCATGCTCCAGAAAAAGACTGCAGAGCGGGATCGGAAGAGGGCCGATCCCACACCTAGATGTGCCTAAAGGTGTGGCACCAATGGGTGGCTCTAGTGTGATCTTACTAGGACCTGGAGCCCCCTTTCAGTGCCAAAGATGACCGCTCCAGTGTTTTTAGCTGGTAGGAGACTAGCATGCCTCTTCGCCTTTCTCCGGGGCGGAGCAAGTTCATGACGAATTTCCGCAGGGGACCAATAAAAAACTAAATGGCGGGTTATGGGCTCAGCGAGGTTTTGAAGGGATCCTTTACAATCCTCACCGAGATCGCCTGTTGGCGCGGCCTTTTTACAGTCGGCTCTCCTCCACTAGAGGGGGTCACCCCCTTACAGTATCTGCGATGTGCCTAAAGGCGTGGCACCAATACTAACGGGCGGTTCAGGTACGATTGTCCTCGCGATCCCGACGCCCCTTCGGTGCCGAAGGTGATCACCCAGGTGTTTTAGAGAAACCCGTTTTCGGTAGGAAACCGGACGGCCGTAAGAGTCGCTTACGCCTTTCCCCGGAGCGGAAGAAGTCCATGATGGATTTTCTTCATACTTACATAATAACTAATATTTTACCTTTATAGTATTGTAAAACCCGCAGTGGAGCAACGTCTTTTAAAAATTAAGAAAACAAGTACAGCTCGTACAAAATACAAACGGTGTCTTAGGTTTTCGCGAGTATTACACATTATAATAAAACACTTTTAAACGGATTCTATCGCGTATATTTTAGATTTATGTTTTTCAGATTTGTAACGACACCTGTCACCTTAGTCATCCTGCGACCACGAATGCTGCAAAGCATTCGAAACGTCAGGAAAAACAAAAATCTAAAATATACGCGATAGAATCCGTTTAAAAGTGTTTTATTATAATACAAAAGGTGCTTAATGTGCCTCACGATTCCGCCAAAAAGGATTTGACTTTGATGATGTTGCTGGTTTTCAACCAAACCCTTTGTGAGTCACAGTACAGTGAACCAGAGCATATATTTATATACACAAGACTTTATTAAGGGACATGAAGAAACAAATTTAGTTAAAGGTGGAAACGGTGTTTTTCCGTTTGCGAAGTATTTAATCCCTTTGGCACCCATTGTAATAGACCTTATAATTGTAGTTTCCATCTCATACAATAGTATTACACCTTCGGCGACAATCCGAGACTGCATTTTATAGGTCAGCCATGGAGGGTCCCTGGTTAGTGTCCCATTACATTTCAGATTAAAACTCTCTAAAGAGCCTCTCCGTGTTGGACCCATGTCTCCGCGTTAGCCTCTTTTTTATTGGTGTCCAGTGGATATTTTTCATGAACTTCCTTCGCCCCGGGGAAGGGGCGAAGGGACTCCTACCGGTTAAGATCTCTGGAGCGGTCATCTTCGGCACCAGGTCCTCGTATAATCACACTAGAGCCGTCCACTGGTGTCACGCCCATAGGCACATCTCGGACTCCACGTAAGCCTATCAAAAACTAGATTCCCTCATAAAGGGGATATAAACCTGTGAATAGAGAGACAATATTAATAGGCAGTGTGCATGATGATGACATGATATCAGCCAAAGAACGTCCACTGCTGCACAAAGACACAGACATAGACTTCCTCAATTGTGTCGTAATTTTTGCCATTTGCCAGTACTCACCACGGCTGGTAGACGACGGGTTGGTCCGCGCAGTATGGCTACCGTTCGACAGAAGGCGCGCGTCTGCCCATCCCTCTGGCTTAGAGTCTCTTAGTCGCCTTTTACGACATCCAAGGGAGGAGACAGAGTGGTGCTATATTCTTAATCCTGACACCTCGCGGAAAAGGAACCGCGGTAAGTATGCATATATACCAAGAATTACTAATATTATAAATGCAAATGTGTTTGTTGGTTTGTTCTTCTTTATTACAGTAACAGAGAAACGATTGTTTATCATTGATATAGTGTACGGGCTGGTGAGTAACATAGGCTGTCCCGGAAAATTGACATAGGCTATGTCCCGGAAAATTGACATAAGCTATGTCCCGGAAAATTGACATAGTCTTTGTCCCCGAAAATTGACAATTCTTGTGGGATAGCGGGTAAAACTGCGAGGCGCAGCTAGATAATAAATAAATATAGTTTGCATATAGACAATTAAATTTAATGTTGTACAACAATAACGATAACATTTATATACATAAATAATCAGCCTATTACTGACCCACTGCTGGGATGAGAAAGGTTAGGCCTCAGTCCACCACGCTGGCCTAGGTTGGCCGACTCCACACACCACTGAGAACATTTTGGAGCCGTCTTAGGTATACAGGTTTTCTCCTTTTCCGGGATCGAACTTAGACCTGTATGGAAGACAAGCGTTCAACCACTAGACTGTCATTGCGTATATATATATTACTAGGACATAGGAATGGGAAATAAAGGATGAGAGTAGAAACAAGAATACCATCCACCGCCATTTAATGCATCTACAAAACCTGGGGATTTTGATACTTTACCAATATTGTTTGCTGTGACAATTACTGAAATCGAGGTGACGAGCGCAGTGTGCTGGCATGCAGAAAGAGTCCTGGCTATATTACCATTGTTTTAAGCAGGAATTATGTTTACCATCAGGTGGATGAATTGCTCGTTCCGTCATCAAACTGTATAAAAAATTATGAGTACTTTTTTTTTTTTTTTTTTTTTTTTTTTTTTTTTTTTTTTTTTTTTAAACATTGCCCCACACTAGGATTTCTCCTGTGTCGTGGGTGCGTTTACAGACATAAATTCCACACACAATACACCCAGACCCGGAACAACTACCTGCAGATCATACAAATATTTGTTCCATGCGGGAATCGAACCCGCGACCCGGAGCGCAGCAGCCGACTGTGTCAGCCACTGCACCAACCGAACTGTTTTATATTATGAGTTCTATTGTTACAAAAAGAAAGGTACCCCACATTAGGATCTTTCCCGTATCGCACGTACAGCTTACAGACATAAATCTCACATGCACAAACACCCGGAACCATAGATCCATGCGGGGTCGTACACGTGACCTCTTAGCCAATGCGCCAACAATGCCGGCAATGTATACTGGTTCTAAAATAAACACTAATATTACTAGAACTTGGTATAAGCTTGAAATAATTTTACTGTTTTATTTGTATTCACGGATTATCTCCGTCAATAAACCCGGTATTTGGTAGGCTACGTGGGACATGCGTCCAACTCGTAGAGTATAGAAAATATTGTCTAAATGTAATGACTTTCTGCTTACATTGATATTTTATTTACGACCCATTTCCCCCGTATTGGATTAACAAAATTCAAATACCATTTTTTTGTGTTCCGTGTGTCGGTACTAATCAAAGTCGCGTTAAGCAATGAGCTCTTTTTTAAAGCAATTTAATCCATCTCTTTCAACCAATGGTAGATCCAAATCGTCTTCATTATGTAAGACAAGGCGTAGTTTTGACACAACAAATCGTAAATCACTACTCGTCTGTAATCATAACACGAATCGTTATGTTTTTAATTGGTTTCTTCTACTACATAGGCTGCACTAAAAGTATCGGGAATGGAATATTTCCACTGTTCCTGTCATATTAAAATCTTTTTAATTGAAAACTCCTTAGTTTTACAAATCGAATACCATTTATTTATTAAAAAAAAGATTCACGGTCATGTTACAACGTTTAGTCAAACTTGTTTAGTCGTTAAGAAAATGGAATTGACTCGAGAAAATTCAAGAGCGATGATTTATTATGACTTTCGAAGTGGTTTAACACAAAAACAGTGTGTTGACCGGATGATTTCTGCATTTGGTGATGAAGCCCCATCCAAAACCACAATTTATAGCTGGTTTGCTGAATATCAACGTGGACGTGTCAAGCTCAGTGATGATCCTCGTCAAGGTCGTCCAAAAACTGCAGTCACCCAAGAAAACGTTGATGCTGTGCGTAAGCTGATTGAGGAAGATCGACATGTGACATACCGCGAAATTCAGGCAACTTTAGTCATTGGCATGAGTCAAATACAAATAATCTTGCATGAACAATTAGGTGTAAAAAAGTTGTTTTCCCGATGGATACCGCATTTGCTATGTGAAGAGCAAAAAGCGGCTCGCGTTACTTGGTGCATCAGAACTCTCGAAAGATTCCACGCAGGATCCTCAAATGCTGTATACAACATCGTATCAGGTGACGAATCCTGGATATATGCGTACGAACCCGAAACAAAAAACCAGTCACGAGTTTGGGTATTCGAAAATGAGTTAAAGCCAACAAAAATTGTTCGTTCACGGAGTGTTGCAAAAAAAATGGTGGCCACGTTTGTCTCCAAAACCTGCCATGTTACGACTATTCCTCTTGAGGGACAAAGAACGGTTAATGCAGAATGGTATGCTAGCATTTGTTTGCCACAGGTCGTTTCTGAACTCCGTAGAGAGAACTGCAACCGCCGCATCATCCTCCATCACGACAATGCGAGTTCTCACACCGCGCACAGAACAAAAGAGTTTTTAGAGCAAGAAAACATAGAATTATTAGACCATCCACCGTACAGCCCCGACCTAAGCCCTAATGATTTCTATACTTTCCCTAAAATAAAGAATAAATTGCGTGGACAGAGATTTTCATCACCTAAAGAAGCTGTGGACGCCTACAAAACGGCCATTTTGGAGACCCCAACTTCCGAATGGAATGGTTGCTTCAATGATTGGTTCCATCGTATGGAAAAATGTGTCAAATTTCGCGGAGAATACTTCGAAAAGCAATAAATACATTTTTAAATAGTAATGTTGTGTCACTTCCTTGATTCCCGAAATTTTCAGTGCCGCCCTCGTAATTTATTATGTCTAGCAATATTACTCTTGTCTTTATAAGTTTTTATATACTTACATATTTCCAAGTTCTGCGACTAAGATACAAGCATCTAAATCTTTATTTTGATCAAGTAAACTTATTTTCAAAATGTTTTAATTTAACCTTTAGTCTAATTAACTAGTAAATTTCATCGTCGGCGTTTTATTTTTGCCGAATAAAGTCCACTGCTGGACACAAGCCCCCCCAAAGATCGTCACAATGGCCGGTCTGGGTGTGTTGTGTGTTCATTGGGGGGTTTTGCCATAATCGCTACGCTTGGCAGACGGGGTGGCCTTCGCAATTGAGTTGTTAATGTACTCGAAGGACGCTGCTGCCCATCCACCGGTTAATCCCATAGTCGCCTTTTACGACACCCACGGGATGAGATGGGTCGGTGCTATGTGCTATGCTTACACCACACGGCACAAGTAGTAAATGCATAACAGTAAATAAATAGTGCCACTAAATGCAAAAAGATAAAATATTTTGAAGAAATAACCGTAAATTTAATTAGGCAACATGACAGTTGTTCAGTCACAGTTCTAGACCATTAAATTTTTTAATGAACTCATTATCCCGATCGTTTATTAAATCGATGTAAGTGGGCTCAAAGTTATACCCTGAGGCACCCATTTCTGTCTTGTGTAGAGGGCGGTTCCTCTGTAATATGGCGCTACTCAGACGCTCCAAACATGGCACGCGATGACGATATAAGACATAAAGACAGTTTCTGAGTTGGCATTGACCTAACCGAAGAAGCCTTTTGTGGTCAACCGTTGCGAAAGCAACCGAGAAACATTTTCAATATATGTTATTAGTATGATTGCAAATTTGCTATAATTAATCACCGAATTAGTTTATTCTAGACGATTTCATAGCAAATTTAGATATTAAATTAAGTAGATGTGGCTTTGGATTGAGTATTGAGTTATTTATCGCTGTTTTGAAGTCAAGTAAATTTATATTGGAATATAAAGTGCGCGTGGGTGACAGAGTGGCAACCTGTCACTATTGTGCTTATTACAATCTTTAAGTCCAACATTTAATAGCTTTATGTGGGTTTAAGCGATGCCGTCACATATATGATTAATTTTTAAAGAGGAATTTATTTTACTATTATCATAAAGGCTGTATTTTGCAGACTCAAGAACATAAATTGATGTATAAACAGTCATATTTATTTTGACAGTTAGGTTTAATACGAATTAATTAGAATAACTTCCTTATTTAAATTATTTATTCTTGTTTTACAATAATTGATATTTCACGTGTTACTCGTGCAACCTTTCAATTTAGTGCAGTTATTCATATCTGCAGCGTGAAATATGACCGTATACAGTATTAATTATGGGTCTATTATTTCCTTCGTGATTCACTTTGTTTTCTTATAAAATACTTGATTAAAAAACAATAACATTCGTGAACATAGACGGAAACATAGCTAAGAGCTCGGCTTTCTAATCTAAGGGTACTTGCATAAAGAAAACAGGTTATATGCTCAGCCTGGAGTGCGTCAAGTAGGTAGCCACTAGTGCAGTTGGAACCATATAGAGATAACATTAAAATATGTCATAATTGACAATTTGATATAGCTCTTTCGAATAATATTAAAAGTTATAAGCAAATGGACAAATTACAGGTCCATATACATTTTTGGTAGAAATACATGTTGTTATCTTACTATGCGGACTTCCGGCACGCAGGCAACCTGGTGACAAACGCCTTACAGGATTGATCCCCGAACAAATAAAAAAATAGGTGAAATATAATGTAACTATAAACATTGAAGTGTCGTCCACGTGGGCTGGTGAAGAATTCACATCAATGCCATCGCTGTACTAGTCATCCCACATCGCGAATACTTCGTACTGACCTTAGGAACTGGTTCGAAATTATCTATCGTAAATAGACAATGTACATTGTTTCCATTTCACGCGTACTTGATTTTGTACGTAGCATTTGGTTTGATGAATGGTCCTTAAAATATCGGTATCCCACTTTGGGTTATGAAGATAAGGCGAATAAAGCTGTTAAGAAATGCAAGTGGTGTTTCTCCGTTGTATATGTCTGGCGAGTGCGAGCGCAATGTATTGATACAGGGCATCTGTATATCATCACCATATCAGCCACAGGACGTCCACTGCTGAACAAAGGCCTCCCCTTAGATTTCCACAACGAGCGGTTACATGCCGCCCTCATCCAACGACTCCCAGCGTCCTTCACCAGGTCGTCTGTCCACCTCGTTGGAGGTCGTCCCACGCTGCGTTTTCCGGTGCGCGGTCTCCATTCTAGAACCTTTGTGCCCCAGCGGCCATCAGTTCTACGAGCAATGTGCCCTACCCATTGCCACTTCAGTTTACTAATCCTTTCAGCTATGTCGACAACTTTAGTTCTTCTACGGATCTCCTCATTTCTGATTCGATCACGTAGAGAAATACCAATCATAGCTCTCTCCATAGCTCGCTGAGTGACCTTGAGCTTTCTTATGAGGCCTATTGTGAGCGACCACGTCTCTGTTCCATATGTCATCACTGGTAACACACACTGGTTAAAGACTTGAGTCAGACATCTGTATATATGGAGTGTTATTGAGAATATTTGACTTCCGCGATTATTCCTGACGTCATCGGAGAATTAACCTAAGTCTCAATAGATGTCTCTGTAAGTTATTGTAGTCACACGGATGCATTGAAGCTGAACCGCTGATTTCAGCCGACTTCAGTTTAGGACAAGAAGACCACAACGTACTAGGGAAAGGGGTAGTAGGGCGACGGTAACTTATTATTTCTGTAGCTTAAGCACGAACAACTTGCGACAAAGTATTCTTATCTTAACGTTAATGTGATTAAATTTGGAATCGAAAATACAACTATCCTATAGCATTTTTGTTAAAATTTTATACGACAAACACAATTCGTATCATATATTGGTATGAATAAAGTCTTCAGCTTAAATAACTAATATGTGCGAATCAAGTAGTTTCAATTCAAAATTCACTCACATTAGAGATACGTTTACGTTACTATACGTCAAAATATTTGTGCTAGGCGCTCTTTCAAATTGCCACAG
Source organism: Diloba caeruleocephala (assembly GCA_947459985.1). Lineage (NCBI taxonomy): Eukaryota > Metazoa > Arthropoda > Insecta > Lepidoptera > Noctuidae > Diloba > Diloba caeruleocephala. The sequence goes on along the minus strand of OX381627.1, from coordinate 1,857,905 downwards.
AAGGGACGCTGCTGCCACTAGGATTTCTCCTGTGTCGTGTGTGCGTTTACAGACATGAATTGCACATACAATGCACCCAGACCCGGAACAACTACCTGCAGATCATACAAACATTTGTTCCGTGCGGGAATCGAACCCACGACCCGGAGCGCAGCAGCCGACTGTATCAGCCACTGCACCAACTGTGCCGTCAAGCTATGCCTCTGGTTTAGTCCCTTAGTCGCCTTTTACGACATCCACGGGAGGGGATGGAGTGGTGCTATATTCTTAATCCAGACACCACACGGACAGACTGAACCAACGTTTGTCTTAGATGATGATACAAGTATTTGTTCCGTGCGGGGATTAAACCCGCGCTATATAGCCATATGCCGTGTGGTGCCGGCTCAGAATGCCACCACCCCATCTCCCATGGGTGTCGTAAAAGTCAACTAAGGGATTAGCCGGAGGATGGGCAGCAGCGCCCTTCGAGTACATTAACAACTCAACTGCGATCGCCAACCCGCCTGCCAAGCGTGGCGATTATGGCAAAACCCCCCAATGAGCCCACAACACATCCATATCGGTGGATGTGGTGATCTTTGGGGGAGGCCTGTGTCCAGCAGTGGACTTCATTCGGCCGAAGTGATGATGATGATGATGATATAGCCATGGCGCTAAACGTCGCGTCAGACATTATTATTACCTACCTACTTTTTACTTCTCAATAAAAATATCATATTAAAAACCAAATACACACACATAATAAAATCTGTAATAAAATAGATTCGCGAATAACGTTTTTGTATATACAAACTCGCCCACGAAAAACGGAAGTGTCCAAGGTTCACTGCCCACTAATGACTGTCTGTCTTTGTGTATCAATCTCTTTAACACGGACACGCCATTTAGCACCTCTACAACTTAAATTTGTTAAAAAAGAACAAGGAAACCCAAAGGAAACGGTTACCTTGTAATATGAAAATGGAAATTCAAGGGCAGTTTAAGCTAAAGATTTTCCATAATTTAATCTTGAAGTACTTTATCGATTTTAAAGCATGCAGTTACAAGCATTTGACATTCAATCAATCATCAATCATTGCAGCCTGGGCACAAGCCTCTCCCAAAGATCATCACAACGACAGGACTGAGTATTTCGTGTGCCCATTGTGGGGCTTTGCCATAATCGCTACGCTTAAAAAACATGGAAAACGTAATTCGCCATTTTATAAAAATCAACCTTAAAGAAAGTGTAGAATGCCGTGTGGTGCCAGCTCAGAATACCACCACCCCATCTCCTCCCGTGGGTGTCGTAAAAGTCGACTATGGGATTAGCCGGAGGATGAGCAGCAGCGTCTTTCGAGTACATTAACAACTCAACTGCGATCCCCAACCCGCCTGCCAAGCGAGGCGATTATGGCAAAACCCCCCAATGAGCACACAACACACCCATATCGGTCATTGTGGTGATCTTTGGGGGAGGCCTGTGTCCAGCGGTGGACTTCATTCGGCCGAAATGATTCATTAAACCTTAAAGCGGATAAAATAGGGGATGAATGTTTGTATGAAAATCCGTAATTTTATCATCAATGGCTAAATCTATGAAAATTGATATTTGTTTTTTTGGTAAAAGAAATACGTGTTTCAGTGTTTCTGTTAATTCTACCCTGGAAGGGTATAACATATATTTTTTATTCTATAATAATAATAGTTTGTATTAAAATCCGTCAGGTTTAAAGTTAGATCTATACAAAAATTGTATTCACATATATCAACGCGCGAAGCCGCGGGCAACAGCATAGTCCATCTATAATATTAATACTAGAACTTTTTAAAACTAGCTATAAACGAGCTACGGCTTACCTAGTTAATCTGTTTCAAATCTTAGATCTAAAGATTTTGGATTAGATGGATTATTATTTTCGCCCGTTAGTCGGCTGTCGACATCCACGGGAGGAGATGAATTGGTGCTTTTTTCTTAATCCGGACATCACATAGACAATTATGGCAACTTATTACTATAGATTGATAATTGTATTTCAGTTTATCGATACATTATATTTTTATTATACTTGATGATTACTATAATAATCGGATACAACATAATTGCAGGGAAATAATAAATGGTCAATAAAGACTTCTTTTGCGTTAGATACCTAAAATCAATACTTTGTCGAGTAGCTTTTTAAACAGTAAAGTTTAATAATTAAATTTCATTAAACATTTATTTTGCTAAAATATGGGTACAGATAGATGGATAAGATACCACATATTTTACCTTTAGCGGCACGCAAAAATATAATTATATCAGTAATTACAGTCAGGATACCAATACAATTTCAACAAAATAATAAAAATATTTGAGACATTACAGAATACAACGGATATTTAAAGTTAAATCATACCATACATTTACAAATAAAGTCCAATAACAGATAATTAATTGAGTATTACATACAGTGGTCAAAGAAATATTTTATATGAAAGAAAGAAAGAAAGAAAAACAGTTTATTTTTGCGGCGAACGTCGACGCACAAGTACATATTCAAATGTAATAATTCTACATATGGCATTACTAACGACATAGTTAAAATCGATACTACATACTACAATAATTATACGCTTAAAAACTAACACTTCTTGAAACCAAACGCGTATCCGCGCTGGGAACACTGTTATAATATCTTGACAAAATGGCCAAAAGACTTGGTATCCAGTCAAAATATAACAACAATATTTTTTACCAAAGAGTACACATTTTTGCCTGTGGTCGAAAAAGAAACAAATACCAAAAAAAAATCAATGCCTACAATACAGGGTACAGGGTTACATAATAAGTTACGGTCTTAAGGAAATTGTGCGTCGCATCTTCGCAAAACATAGGTTGAAGCTCAGCATAATACTGTGGCATAGCATTGCTTTTTACTAAAAACCTTTAGCCACTGCTTTAACCTTTTCTTCATACGCATTAACGGTAGTTCTCTGATTTGTTTTGGCAGCTTATTAAAAACCTTTATGCACATTATAAGAGAATTGCTTTGGAATAGCCTGGTTCTAGATGATGGCTTTAACAGACGTATGGGATCCCGTTTTGCTATTGTTGAATTATTTTCTCGAGCAAAGATAAATTTATTTGGATTATTTTTTACGAAGTTAAGTCACATCTCAAGTACTCGTGTTTCACAAGTTGTGCGTAATAAATGGATTATCCCCTACCAAGGTTGTGTTTGTCATATCCTTCCACCATGGCTATTTGTGGTGGTGACTAAGATACTGTAAAACATATGTGTTGGTAGTGGTACTGTGTAGGTACAGACCGGGTCTACGAAGGCTAACGAACGAGATTCGGCATTGGCTAACTTACATTCGTTGGCCTTCAGGGATGCGTTCGTGCATTTTTGGTATGTTTGTTGAGACGAGAATCCTCGCAAGACTGATCTTACTGCGTATGCACGAAATATATAAATCAACTAGAAAACTAAATCTAAGTCACGGAAAAATGCCAGTAGTGTGTTCGGTTCTAAGCTCGATAGCATTATTATCTACTTATACAAGATTGTATTTCTAAACCAGAATTCTCTGTCGTTGACGGCACAGTTGGCGCAGTCCTCTGTTGGACGTAGGCAGTGGACTTTATTCGCTGAATTGATGATGAGAATTGCCCACGAGTAGCTCAGGAACCAAATCGCATGGTCACTGCGCTAACAGGTGTTTTTTTTGTGAGTTCGATTTTGTTTTCAAGTAGATTTATGCGTTTTGGGAGAGCTCAAAGATCACCACAACGACCGGTCAGGGTGTATTGTGTGCTCACTGGCGGATTTTGCTGTAATCGCCATGCTTGGCAGGTGGGTTGGCGATTGCAGTTGAGTTGTTAATGTAATCGAAAGCCGCTGCTGCCTATCCCCGGCTGATTAACCGTCCGTCGCAGTTTAACGACACCCACGGGATGAGATGGGTTGACGCTATTCGTAGCCGGCACCACACGGCAGTCCCCGTACGGAATAAATATTTCTATGATCTTCAGATAGTTGTTTCTGGTCTGGGTGTTTGTATGTGAAATTACACCGGTCTTCGCCCATAGTAAGTCCGGCCCACTTCGACATATCGACGGACAAGAGCGATAATATAGTCACAATACTGCCAAAAATAAGCAAATAATTATAAACACTTTAAAATAAAAATTTACTGTGGGAATTCAAAGATATTTGAGTGTAAAAACACAGATTTTGAGCTTCGATGGTACTATATTTTGCAAGACAACGAGGGTAGATAATGCTAGTGAAAGCTGAGTACGAACAAATTAATGAATTACACATTTTAGAACTATACAGGGCGTCCCACGGCGATGCCACACGGAGGGAAAGTACCTTAAATATTAAAGATAGGATATTTTACTGAAAGAAGACATCGTTTAATTTTTAATAATAAGTAGAACTGCATTCACAGATTTTTTAAAAATCGCCTACCTCAACCGGGAATCGAACCCGCCAAATGTGATAGTAAAATTACATGTATTTTATAATAGCGTTTGAAAGGGCTACTCATAAGCATTATTTTTTCCTAAATAACCTAGCATATTAAATGAAACTAAGATCATAAATAAATTAATTTATCAAATGCTCAAAATGTGATCCGTTCTGTTGTATACAAATTCTCACTCTTTTAATAATTTCTCTCCCTGTCGATTTACTTATTTTTGCATGGTGGATGTTTGAAATAATACGTCTAAGTTCATTTTTTAACTCCTGCACACTGTTGTACCGGTTCCTGTAAACTAAATCTTTTACATAACCCCATAAAAAAAAATCTAGTGGGGTTAGATCTGGGGATCTCGGTGGCCATCTAATTTGTCCAAAAGTGCCGATCCGAGTGAGAATTTGTATACAACAGAACGGATCACATTTTGAGCATTTGATAAATTAATTTATTTATGATCTTAGTTTCATTTAATATGCTAGGTTATTTAGGAAAAAATAATGCTTATGAGTAGCCCTTTCAAACGCTATTATAAAATACATGTAATTTTACTATCACATTTGGCGGGTTCGATTCCCGGTTGAGGTAGGCGATTTTAAAAAAATCTGTTAATGCAGTTGTACTTATTATTAAAAATTAAACGATGTCTTCTTTCAGTAAAATATCCTATCTTTAATATTTAAGGTACTTTCCCTCCGTGTGGCATCGCCGTGGGACGCCCTGTATATATATACTGCTGTTTCGAAAGGTATGTTAAATAATCTTCATATTCATAATAATAACCATTTTGACGTGGCGTGTAATTCGATTTGGCAAAGTTAAGTTAGTCTTTTAGCCAAAGACAAAACATTTATATAACATACAAATACTTGCGAAAATGTCTTAGAAAACAAATATATGCTTTACAAACTGAGATAGATCATATGTTAATTAAAAGTCTTGAGTTATTTAATATTGGAAGAATATCATACTATTTTGCATATGGCAAGTCACTCAAATGACAATAAAGTTTTAATCAGTTTCCTTTTTTTGTAATCTCCACTATCCCACCGTTTTGAGCTTTTTACAAATCACGGTAATCATAGAAAAATATAAGCAATTTTTTCATCTACATTTCATTTTTGTCCGCTGGTGGGCCTATTTTGGCCGATGTCCTTTGTGTTTGTAAACTAAACTCACGATACTGGAGCAAGGAACATCGTTTTCCAAGATAAAATAAAAAAGCTCTCAAATGCTGTAGATATGTATCATCTTGAAAATCTATTTGGTAAATAAAGATCATTTATCAACGCAATACTCGATAGATTTTGTACTTAACACATAACTTATAATTTTCCAGAATGTTCTGAAATATATCAAATACGGTACATAGAAGGTTAACGTGTTCTTTGAGACGTTTATGTCTGCCCAGATGTTTGCAGTTTACACAGGTGGTCTCACGAACAAGGCCTGTACCTTCTGTCAAGTACTAAATAGGGATGGGTGATGGTCACTGAAAAACCAGTCGTTAAGATTGATAATTGTAGAATTGTGCATTCGATTGTCGATTTATTGTACTGGCAGTTATGAAACTACAGACTCTAAGTTGCACGGTTCCAATTGGTAGAGCCTAATGGAGAAGAGCCGGCAAGAAACTTCATAGATACTCTTTTAAAATAATTGAGATGACAATGTTCATTGATACAAATAATGGTAAAACATAACGAGAATAATGTGGAAAGAATTTCATACTAAAATAATATTATGATAATTTATTTGCCATGGCAGTTGTTGGCTGGCCAGTCCCGACAGATGACGCCCGTTCATGATATGATTATGATGATAATGATGATGATGACGATGATGATTTAGCCCACAGAGGGACTCTAAGAGATCTTATCCCATTAACTGTTACAAAGCCAGATACTATTAAAAATCTATTGTCTACACGGCTGCCGGCGATTGACACGCGAGCAGCACGCAGTAAGGTGCTTGCCTGTCAATTATTGTCGGCAGCCGGTGAGACACTATACATTTTTTATTTTGTCTCGTTTTGCGGCAGTTAATGAGATAATTCGACAGCACCGTTGGAGCAGTGGCTGATACAGTCGGCTACTGCGCTCCGGGTCGCGAGTTAAATTCCCGCACGGACCAAATATTTGTAGGATCTGCAGGTAGTTGTTCCGGGTCTGGGTGTATTGTGTGTGGAATTTGTGTCTGTAAACGCACCCACGACACAGGAGAAATGCCAGTGCGGGGCATTGATATAATAAAAAATGTAAACATACATACGAACTTCTTCTTCTTTACTATATCGAAACCGAAATCTAGTGCCATGGCGTTAATAAACAAAGAATTCTCCGAAACATCGGTAAATGCCAAAATAGAATAGAAATAATTTTCTCAATATCGTCGAAACTGGTATGAACAGTTAAATGAAGACAAATCGTGTTTGTACAACGGAACGTCCATTGTCAGGGTCACAGATCTTGTGTTAACATTATAAACTAATATCTGTATATAAATATCTCAAGGTGATGTGTTTTGTTTGCTTTCCGGCTAAGATTTGATCACCTCCCTTCATTCATGGGTTTTGTAAAAGGCAACTAAGGTTTTATATCAAGAGGATGGCCAGCAGCATTTTCCTGTATGTATTTAACATATTGCGATCACCTAAGATGTTTTTATAAGTGTAGATGCGTTGCCCGCGCTCTATGATGGCCACATGAAAGCAAGGTAATTGCCCGGAGTCGTCACTTAGTCGCGCACCGACCATTGTCGCGGCTGGTCGCAACTAGACGTCATTCTTATACGTAATTCTTGCAACATATTGCGGAGAAAATGCATTCCTGTGTTTATGCAAGGTTTATGCACGAATTATAGTACCACTGTGAGAAAAAAACGTCATTCCATGCGTAGAATCTATACTGTAAATAAAATTACAGTATCTTGTTTTATTACGCGGTCTAATGGCGGCCGGCGCCAGGGCGACATCGAACGAGCCTGCGCGTAGCTGCTACCTGACGTAACTAAAGGTGTATATTCATCTCTTTCTAACAACCGATATGCCGCATGGTGGCTTTTATTTTCTCTCCGTTCCTTCGCGCATGTTTGATAGCAGGTAGAAGGTATAATAAAATTTACGCCGTTCTGTAGTGTCATAATGTTCGTGTATGGCGCATCTATTTGTAAAATATCAGTGGCGATCACCAATCCGCCTGCCAATCGCGGTGATTATAGCAATATACTCATTGTAGTAATCATGCTCAGCAGTGGACGTTTACGGTCTGAGGCCAGTGTCAGTTTCTTTATGCCGGAGGCTCCCCATGTTTGTATCGGAAATGGTTTTCTTTCTTTTCGTGTAGTTAGTGACCAACCTAAAACTACTGGAGCGGTCATCTTCGGCACCTAGAGGAGGCTCCGGGTCCTCGTATGAGTGAGCCTCAGCTCATCGACGCGCGGCACTGCGGCATGGCACTGCATCTCATCGTTCCAAGATTTGTAATACGGCAATTAAAGCCTATATTTAATACAGTCCACTTTCATTTCTATCAAGCCCCGTTGAGGTCCAAACAATGGTCGTCGTCGATGAGCTGAGCCTCCCTTAGGTGCCGAAGATGACCGCCGTGGCACATCTCGGAAAGGGTGACTGTAAAGCGGTCGATTGTAAAGGATCCCCCGAAACGTCTCTGTGCGCTGCGCTGTGCTGTGCTGCACACATGGTGGCGCGTGACCACCTGCGCGCTTCCCCAATCCCTTCGATTCCCCAATATACGCACCCGCGAACCCAGAGGTCCCCCACCTGATAGCAAAGTAGTGGCCAGCCTAGCATCGGAGTTGTTCAAGCCGCCCAAAGGTCTCCTTGGCTAACGACAACAACCTGGACCGACGATTCTACGTGCCCTCCGATGCACGGAGACGCTCAGTTCAAATACCACTATGTGATCCCCATCCAACCAACACTCATCCATAGACTGACCGCACCGTGGGTTGCTTTATCTCGAAGAATTTCCATTTAATAGTTCCTTATCAGTCTCCAATAACGCGATAGATATATTACGTACAGATTTTTTTTGGTTTTTCATTTCTAATTCACATAAAAATAAAACTAACTAAAAGTTTATTAATTATCGCTTGTTAACGTACAGGTAGGTACACGTGCGATGCGGTTACCGCGTTCGGTGCTCCAATTGGCTGAAGAGTTCGGAGCGGGCGAATCGCAGCGCCGAACGCGGTAAATGCATATCGCACGAGTTTTGAGTGTGAAAATAAACTCACGTCCGCTCCTTTGATATGATTGTGTGGGTGATGTGTGTTGTCGTGACTCATGTTGTTCAAATGTCAATGCTATGCCCATTTTTTTCGGTTCTCGGTAAAATAACGCTGCATTGAAATGTTGCAAGCAGGGTAGCTTATGTGTCAGGCGGCAGCAACTCGCAGCAGCCGCGCGTTTTAATTTGTCTCGATTTACAAAGCAGCGAGGCTCCAGCGCGGCAGCTGCAACTATCGCGCGAAATAGCGACAAATGTGAGAGATCCCTTCTACCAGAAGGCGAATACGGGTTGAAGAAGATAAGTTAAAACAGAGAACAAGGAACCCTAACTTCGCCATGTCAATCATAGACACATGAAGTGTAATGTTGGAATTCAATTCTTTATAAAATGCAATGATATTATACCATAGATATGTTACGTCCATATTAAATAGTGCGCAAAATACAGTCTCGCTTGCACAACCATGTCGTGAGAAAGAAGATAAAAAAATAAAAAGAGTAAAAGAGTTAGCTATCTAGGCGAACCGATTGCGAGGTGCCACAATTGGGGGTTTTGGTTCTTACTTTTGGCACGCATGTAACATATCTACTTCTTTTTAATATATAATATCATTGATAAAATGTATATTATTTTACGACTTCAATTGTTTCGACGGATAATTTTCGAAGGTATCAGCCACTTCGCTTCGAATAAACAATTTCTGGTTGACTGTACGAATAATATTTGTCGCGTGCAATTTCTCCATTTATTAGAATGTTAATGCGGTTCGCCACGAATTCGGCAGGTTTTTTAATGTAACGTAATGATTTTTTTATTGAATATATGACGATGTATTTTTTAGTTACAAAAGCTTTAAATTAAATAGCAGTACAGCTGCAATAACAATAAATGTATCAGTTTATTCATTTAAAATGAGGTACTCCATATTAGGTAGGTAATGAAAATACACTCATTCAACCTTGGACTTTTACGGTGGCGTCAGTGGCGTACTGTGGTAATTGCATGACTCCCAAAATCTTCTTCATCTAGTCTACCCCCTCTACCTTCTTCAGGTATTCGATCCATATGGCTGGAGGCGTCTTACGCTTTCTTTCTTTCTTTCTTTCTACTCTTGATCTGGACACAAAATGTTCTAATTTCATCATTTCAGCCAAAAAAAGTTCCACTTCTGGACAGAAGCCTCCCCAAAGATTATATAGGTTTAGGTTTATATTGTGTACTCATTGTGAGGTTTTGCCATATTCGCCACGCTTGGCAATAATGTCATAAGTGCACTCGAAAGACGCTGCTGCCCATCCCCCGACTAATCTCATAGTTGCCTTTTACGACACCTACGGGATGAGATGGGGTGGTGGTATTCTTAGCCAGCACCACACTGCATATGTCTAATGTTAATTAATAAATAATTCAATGTTAATTTACTTTCACTGAATTGTTAGATTCTCTACAAGACTAAGGTACGCATCAACTGTAGAAACTAAAAACTTTAAATTAACCCCTTTTTTTTTAATGGTCGGTCTTTATTTGCCCTCTTTTTTAACGTTAAAGAAGTGTTGAAAGCATCCCAAAAAACAAAGACTTGACCTAGTACTAGTACTCGCCCGTTATATTTTCACCTTCAAAATAATCGTTAGCTAGTCGGTGTGGTATCCGGATTATCAATATAGAGCCACCTCCTCCTTCCCTCGTGAATGTCATCAAAGCTAACTTAGGACCTCTAAACCTAAGAGGGATGGGCTGCGGAACACTAGCCATACTGCGCTCACCAACCCGCCTGCCAAGCGTTGTCAGTACTGACCTTTCCCCAATAGTGACGACAAAATTAATGGGGGAGGCCTTCGTTCAGCAGTGGACATCCTTTAGTTGATATGGATGAGCGAATGAATAAATCCTAGGTTTTCTAGTTGTCCCGATTTCATAACCAAAACCGCGTACAGCGATGCGATCAGCTCAGGGGGCTGATTTAGCATGCTATAGCAATACTAACCGCCATATAACTTTATTGTACTAAAAAACCCACAGTATATCTCTAATCTATGCATTTAAAAACTTGACACCGAATAACTTGACTGGCACAGTTAGAAATCAAATTAATTTATGGGAGATTATTTACAATATGATTAACATCACAAAGTATCTATCCTATGTCCGCGTAGACCAACGGCGAATTTTACATAAAAAAGTGTCAAGATCCGGTCTCTGAGACTCATTAGTGCCTGAAACTGATATAGAATTTTTATCTTTATTTTAGTTATCTAAGAACTCTGAACTCAGACTTCTCACGGGTTTTTCAATTCAAGTCAGTACAAAAAACCGGACAAGTGCGAGTTGAACTCGCGTGGAGAGGGTTCCGTACTATGAATATGTTATCTTTAGGTACGAGGAGTGACGGATGCCTGCCCTAGTTAAAGCGAACGTGTAGTACCAATAATTTATGCGAAGAACAAACTTAACATTGTAGTTGAAAAACATGTTCTCCCATACATTCCAACTGCAAATGTAAGTTTGTACGCACAATATTGAAAGATTCAGCGCGTTATTTTAAGACCATATACTTCTTATAATCTATAAGTAAACAACTTACTATTTAATTATTTATTGAATAACTTTAAAACTGTTCATTTTAAAATAATAAAATAAATATATTTGAGACCGTCACAACAAGCCCTTCCCTTTAATATGTACACACGGTAAATCGGTCCAGTAGATTCGGAGCAATTTGGCTGTGACCTGTGACAGATAGACAGACAGACACACGAGTGATTCTATAAGGGTTTCGCAATTTTTTCCTTCGGACGTTCGGAACCCTAAAAATGTGTAAAGTATCAAACGACATACAAGACACTATCCTCACGGGACTGGACATATTGACAGGTGTTATCGCGTCACGTTTGCTCTTTTTAGCATTTAGTTGTCATATAGCGTTATTTCATTCTGGCAAAATTTATTCTGATGGCACATTTGGTGAGAATTGCGCGGCCCGGGGAAGAGGCATTGCACTCGAAGATAGGGATAGGAACTATGGCACAACAGCTTTCTTTTAGATTGACTCTGCGTCTAAAAATAATGAGATAATGTATTTGATTCCCCAGCTTATACAATCTGCTCTGAACTTTTTTTTATTAGTGTCCAGTGGAAATTCAGCATGGAACTTCCTTCGCCCCGGGGAAGGGCGAAGGGGTATGCCGGACTCCTACCGGCTAAAACCACTGGAGCGGTTATCTCCGGCACCTAAGGGGGGCTCCAGGTCCTCGTAAGATCACACTAGAGCCGCCCATTGGTGGAGCTGGTGGAGGGGATGACTGTAAAGCGCTCAACCCCTCTAGCGGTGGGAAGGTGACTGTAAAATGTTCGCCCCCCCCCCCCCCAGGCACTTCTCGTAGAGGATTGTAAAGGATCCCCCCAAGCCTCGCTTTGCGCTGTGCTACGCACACGGCGGCACGTGACCACGTGCGCACCTCCGTCTTCCCGGAATCTGCTCTGACCTGCCTCTCAAAACGAAAAGTACGCTCAGGAAATCCTTCAACAAAGAAATCCAAGTGGATATGTCTCCTTCTCGTGTCCCTTCTGTGAACCAGCAGCCATTCTGCGCTCACCACCCCCCCTGCCAAGCGTGGTGAGTACTAGCCAATCCCCCAAAATGATGATACACGGGCCACACAACATGTAATGTAATGCGGTCGTTGTGGAAGTCTATGGGGGAGGCCTTTGTTCAGCAGTGGATGTTCTTCGGCTGATATGATGATGATGAAGTCTCCAAGCTGTACCAATAGTTTCAAATGTCTTGAAGGTTAATAAGAATCATTGGACCATTAAAACTTAGCTATAATGTAAATTAAAATAAAGGTTACCAGCGGATTTAAATTTTATGACCCTATTCAAAATTCGAATGCGTTCATATCTGCATACGACTTGTTGAAAAACGTCGCAGGCGCATTAAATTGTGTGACGTCATGGTGTCCACGCTCACGCTTATTTTTAGCAGTGACTTTTGGCGTAAACAACTTTTGGATTTTACTTTTGGTCCTTTTTAGAAATATTTGGGGAAACCTGTAGATATGACGTTATTAAAGGCATGTGTCTTCGTGGAAGGAAAATCTTTGGTATACTTAGGTACCTATATCGTAATTCATCATTTCAGCTGAATGAAGGCCACTGCTGGACACAGACCTCCCCCAAAGATCACCACAACGATCGATATCGGTGTGTTGCGCGCTCATTGAGGGGTTTTGCCACAATCGCCACACCAACGCCAACACATCGATGTCGGTCGTTGTGGTGATCTTTGAGGGAGGCATGTGTCCAGCAGTGGACTTTATTCGGCCGAAATGATGAAATTATACTTGAGTCAGAATTGCATCAATTGAATACAAATGCCTAGGCCCATAGCGTAGAGTTCATATTGATGATTACTTTACCGCCGTCTACCGACAAACGACCATTCTACAACAAAAGGATCTGAAGATTAGGGAAAAACGAAATTCTAAAATAATTTAAAAGCCTAAATAAACAGGTTAGTAATAATGTAAGAACCTACAAAGCATAATATTGTGCAGCTCAGGCACGGTTCAATTTACATTTATTTTATCTTTTTAGGCTTTGTCAGGCTTACTCTATGATGAGCTCAAAACACAAATCTCTTTATTTTTGTTGGGCTTCTCGCATACATTTCTGGGAAATGTGGTTGCTTAACCGGTCATTTCTGGCGAAGCCAAAAGAGGCCTCCAGCCAGGCTTAAAATCAATATTAAAAACTAAGCAACTTTCGCTAAGGGCGCCCCTGCGGGACACGGACCTCGGCTTAGGACGTTGCTGGGGATAACAAGCTATTGTTTTGGGGACAGCTGGATCGGTATTATTTATAATGTATCAGGGGACATTTAAAACTACAGGCTTGGCACGGGCCAGCGCGAGCAAGAGACGGGAGGGAGAAGTGCTAACTTGAACGGGAAGGTGACGCGGCGGTAGGCCTCCGCGACGTCGGTGAGGCGGGCACAAAACTCAGTAACAAACTACTTTAAATATATTTACGAACTTAATTTCTATTTTACGTTCACTTGTGTGTTTAACTGGCGTGGAGCCCTCTCTTCCGTACGATGAATATATTATCTTTAGGTACGAGGAGTGACGAATGCCTGGCCTAGTTAAGGCGAACGAGTTGTAACAATAACTTATCCCAAGAACAAACTTAACAGCGTAGTTGAAAAACATGTTCTCGCATACATTCCAACTGAAGACGTAAATTTGTACGCACAATATTGAAACATTTACCATGTTTTTTTCAGTCCATAGACTGCTTATAGGTTTTCTGTACATATACAGAAAGAAAAGGGCTTCTAGATCCGCTGCGTCACATTCACCGTCATATTTATCGCATCGCATCTTTCATCCGCGGCCTTATATCGAAGAACACCTCTTAAACAAACCAATTGGATCATCCAAAATAAATGAAGAACATTAGCCATCAGTAAATCATTATCTATTGTTAGTTTTTGCAGCAGACTCGGGAGAGGTGACTAACATGCGTAGGAGTCGAAAAGTAAGTTCTTTGCTCGCGATAGTACCCGTTACATATGACGTCACGCTGCGCGTTATTCATATTGCATTCAAAAAGTACGTAAGAACTTCCAGATTACTTAGAAAAACGGTCTTAATAAAATGTAAATGTGAAAAAGAAAGAAAACTCATTAACAGAATATAATGAAAATAAAAAACCGGTTTACAAATTTAACATAATATATATGTTTTCCAACTGGCAGCTATAACAGAATACAGTGCAGCCAATAATATTATACGTCGGGTAATGATATTATGTGCCGTGTGGCGCCGGCTCAGATTACCACCACCCCATCTCCTCTCGTGGGTGTCGTAAAAGTCGACTAAGGGATTAGCCGGAGGACGGCAGCAGCGTCCCTCTAGTGCATTGACAGCTCAACTGCGATCACCAACCCGTCTGCCAAGCGTGGCGATTATGACAAAACCCCCCAATGAGCCCACAACACACCCTTACCGGTAGTTGTGGTGATCTTTGCGGGAGGCCTGTGTCCAGCAGTGGACTTCATTCGGCCGAAATGAACGTAATGACAATAAAATAATGAACGAATACGTTCGATTTTGTAATTCGTTTACTAATACATTACGTTATTATATGTCTGTCCGTGTGGTGTCCGGATTAAGAATATAGCACCACTCCATCTCCTCCCGTGGATGTCGTATAGGCGACTAAGAGACTCTAAACCAGAGGGATGGGCAGCAGCGTCCCTTCTGAGGAACAGTAGATTTTCAGGGCTCGCCAACCCGCCTGCCAAGCGTGGTGAGTACTGGCAATTTCCCCCCAGCATGATGACACAGTTGTGGAAATCTATGGGGGAGGCCTGTGTTCAGCAGTGGACGATGTATGGCTGATGAGATTGAGAGAGAGAGAGAGAGAGATAAGCAATTAATAAACGTATGTTAATTGCTTACGCCTGCACTTAACATGACAGTGCTTACGCGAAAATACTAGGGTGGGGCAACGTTTTAAAAAAAAAAAACACGCTTACCACGTGCGCGTTGGACCAGACCAGCCACCTGATACCAGATACCAGATACCAGACGACCTGTGGACCTAAAAAAATCCAGTCGGTGTATAAATCCGGGCGGATCCGAGTCTTGGCTCTTAAAATCCGGTCAAGACCAAATTTATCCGGCCACATGGTAACCGAATTGGGTTTTTTTTTCTTATGTCATGGGTGCGTTTACAGACATGAATTCCACACACAATACACCCAGACCCGGAACAACTACCTGCAGATCATACAAATATTTGTTCCGTGCGGGAATCGAACCCACGACCTGGAGCGCAGCAGCCGACTGTATCAACCACTGCACCAACCGTTACTAAAATATTCCCATATTCTTTATAATTAACTAAGTTAGAGGATAAACATATATATCCTTGATCAGTTTTTAAACTCAGTATAGAATTAATGCAACGCTGAAAGATTAATGAATGTATTTATAAAACTACTACTAACATTTATAGGTAACATACGATTGGTGCAGCCAATTCCAACAAGATTATTTATTGTATTGTATTATGTTATATTGTATCAAAATTACTTTGACAGCTTAATTAATGGTCTAACACTAACTAGACACTTAACTGGTTGTAGTAATAATAACTAAAACCAAATTAACTTGTTATTGGAATGTGATATGTGAGCTTTATTTAATATCGCATTATAAATCATCTTCTTGTTCTTATATTTTTAATTATAATATAAGTTATTGATGCATGCACCTTCAAACGGCTACGAGGAAGCCTGTTGTTATTTAACTATGGAAATCATCATTTGTAGGATTGCTAAATATAATTAAACGCGTACCTACCCCTAAAGCAATGAAACGTGATTATAAAACTTATTTCTACAATTATAAAACGAAAAGATTTAATATGTTGTAAAAAATCCGTTTGTAAAAACTAACTTACAAAAATGCATTGCAAGATTTTTGTCTAATAGGATTAAAAAATCTATTTCTTTTGCAGATAAACCGCGTGCTTCGCGGAGCGCCTCATCTGAACAACCAAAGTTAATCAGAAAGGAACCATTCACACATTTATCAGAAAAAGAACTCATCGAAGAGGCCAACAAAGTACGGGCCCAGGCCGAGGGCATCACATGTACTTCCGACCATCCACCTGAAAAGTTCTTTTCTCTACCCCACAGAAGAAAGAAGGATATTCGAGTTGGAAGAAGAAATAGTGACGAAGGAACACCTGAGAAAACTCCTCTGGGAAGATCTACTAGCGATGTAAGCGCAAAGAAGAGAAAAGAAAGGACATCGCTATCCACTTTATTCAGAAGAGCGCAGACAAGCAAGAGCCCTGACGCGCGCGTGGTTGTTACCACAAAACCAGTTGTCGTTGTCAAGAGAAGTAAAAGTGACGTCACGGATTTGAAGTCTAATACAAACCTAAATACGCAAAACAAACCAATTCGTAAAAGATCTGGTAGTGAAACTGAGGAGTTCCTCAAGTCACTGAGAAATAAGAAGACTCAGTTGTCACCCATCATAGAAAGCTCACCCAGAGAGGATTACTTCAAGAAAACGCCACCACTTGAAGCGTACCAAAAACAAAAATCAGCACTAAACGAAAATAAATCTAAAGATCTAAAGTCAAGTGAAAGTAAAAAGGTTAATCCTGTTGAAAAGCCTCCCAGGTATAAAACACCTGACAAACCAGAGCCCAAGGCTCCGTCGAGAGCTAAAAGGGGCAAGTCACAAGAAAAAAATAAAGAAGAAAAGAAATCTCCACAAATAACTGATACACCTAAGCGAAAAACTGAAGTAAAAAAGACATTGCTAGTGGATGAGATCGATTCAACAAAGAATAAAGACGTTCATTCAGTTGAAGTTAAAGATAGGATAAAAGATAGCATTAGAAAGATCGAAGAAAACGTTTATGGTGATAAAGAAATGATACATAGCAGTCAGCAGCCCCCCGATAAGCCGCCGTTAACTAGAGGGCACACTGTCGATCATTTAGTTAGGATTTTAAAAGAAGACCAATCAGCACTGCCTCCTAAATCCCATTTAATCTCTCCACCAAACGGAACCAACACGAATCAACCATTTTCTTATCTTAAATCAAGTGTGAGCCCTGATCCAAATCTATTCGTTAAGAATACGAGTGCAGACAGAGTGTCACCAATCAACAAAATGGACAAGGGAATAGTGTACGCTCACGTGGTAAGAGATCACGAATCTAATATCAATAGACTGAACAAACAGACTGTTCACAAAACTTATTCACCGCCCAAAGAAAAGTACGGAAACTTTTCAGATGAAGATGAAGGCTTGGGATACGAAGAGAGACACAAGTTTGCTAATACTCGTAAATATGACTATGGTCATAAGAATAAGGAAAATGAACATTTTAACAGTTCTGAAGCATACAACGTAACAGATTCACCCATCAGACCTAGGTTCAGAGAATACAAATTGACGAATTTCGAAGATTTCGAACCAACGTATGCTAACGAATATTCTCCAAAAGATAAGTCACCTGATTTAATAGATCAATTTAGGGGGAGAGGTGACGGTATGGACACAAAGAAAAAACAATACGAACCAGAAATAACTAAACTTGATTTGGATTTTAATGAGCTAAGTCACAGACGTCATCTTTTAGAATCACGATTGAATGCCCGAAGACTTGATCGTGAGAAAAATGTTGAAGAGCCCATATCGAGATATTTAGCTGAAGATCCTATTTACGAAGCAGAAAAACGTATGCAAGCCACAGAAAGGTATGTAAACGAAACAGTTCGTTACTACCGAAACACATTAGAGAGAGACGGCTTTGCTGAAAGCAACGTCACTGAAGATTATAGCAAATATGATTCAGATAACCATAAAGTCAAATATAATACTGAGAGTAGGACATTTCAAAATGTTCCTAAAGGAGAACTTGATAGACGCGAATTTATTGACAGGTTGGAGCCCAGATTTAAAGGCAATAAGAAAAACTTCCCTCCCGAGCCTGAATATGAGCCTCCAAGCTTAGAGTCCAACACTGGCAAACCACTGCTCACGCTGGATGAATATAAAGAGAAAAAATATAAAGCGAAAAAGCAACTCGCTTCTAGTCATGATGGCCTTCAAACTGGGCAGAAATATAAAGGAAAAGATGAATGGTTTGGTAAAAGAAAAGGACATTACTCTTCTAATCCTGAAATTGCACAAGAACGTGAAGAAGATTACGCTAATCTCCCAAAGTATGCCGATTCTTATCACTCACTACGACGAGTGAAGAACAAAGACAGGTATAAGGAAGAGTTTGGTATGAGGCGGCATGATTCTGGTGACAGTCGGGAATACTACAGAGAAGATAGGTCTCCACGCCGGTTCGAAATTGATAGTCGGTTAGTTGATTCAGGAATCGAGAATGATTTTCGAAAAGACTCGACTGGAGAGATTCACAGAACAAGGCACAGGAGACATGAAAGTGATGATGACGTCAGAGATACTTCTCTATTTTTGGCTAGTGAACGAAGACATACGGAGGATAATTATCCTAGTGAACAAATATACGCTAATGGAGATTATTTGGCAAGGTTTAAAGACTATAGAGACGAGGTTTATAGGAAGGAGTACGCAGGGCGGGATAGGAGTGCTGATGACGGATCAGTTATTGAGCCAAAAATTAACAGATACGAGAAAAGTCCTAGTAGACTTGATGATAAAGTCAGTGCGAAACCGCCAAAGGCGAAGAAGCTTTCTGGACTTGAAAAGGTACATATTACCAATATATTTTTGTTTCTTTCTACTTTATATTTTTTAATTTGCCACACCATTTCTCCTGTGTCGTGGGTGCGTTTACAGACACAAATTCCACACACAATAAACCAAGACCCGGACCAACTAATAACTATAATGTCTATTAAGCATTAGATGTGTACACAGTGACATATTTACACAGAATAATGTACCAGTAAATGTGAAATGTATTGTAAATATGTAGTTGGTGTCCCTAATAAATAAATACCTGCAGATAGTACAAATATTTGTTCCGTGCGGGAATCGAACCCAAGACCCGGAGCAGTCGACTGTGTCAGCCACTACACCGACCGTGCCTTCATATTTATTGTATTCATTCAATAAATCCTCATCCTATCAGCCCAAGCCGCCGTGTGGTGCCGGCTCAGAATACCACCACCCCATCTCCTCCCGTGGGTGTCGTAAAAGTCGACTAAGGGATTAGCCGGAGGATGGGCAGCAGCGTCCTTCGAGTATAGTAACAACTGAACTGCGATCGCCAACCCGCCTGCCAAGCGTGGCGATTATGGCAAAACCCCCCAATGTGCCCACAACACACCCATATTGGTCGTTGTGGTGATCTTTGGGAGATTGGTGTGTCCAGCAGTGGACTTCATTTGGCCGAAATGATGATCTGCCCAAAGACGTCCACTGCTGAACAATGGTCTCCCTACAGATTTCTACAATGATCGGTTACATGCAATGTGTCATTTTGGACGGAATTGGCCATTGCTCCCCACGTAGTAGCCATTCTGCGCTCACCAACCCGCTTGCCAAGCGTGGTGAGTACTGGCAAATTCCCCCTAATATGATAACACAGTTGTGGAAATCTATGGGGGAGGTCTTTGTTCAGAAGTGGACGTCGTAGGCCGATATGATGATATTATGCTTATGAATCTTAAATCTTTTCTCAAAGAGCTTAGAAAGGTAATTTAGATTGGCACCGCGTATGCTTTTCCTGCAAAATTACAATATTTTCACTTTATGATCGTCCTACCCTGATCTCAAATCCTACTAACAAGTTACGACATAAAAAAATAACTAAACATTTTTTTGTAATTAGATGAAACAGCTGTTCTCTCGCGACTCTTCCAAGAAGAGCAAAAAAGAGAAGGAAATTGTCCAGCCAAAAACTCGCACACGGGTGCTCAAGAGCCCTGAACATCTTGCGCAAGACGACTCCGAGTATAGAAGGTATGTAAGTCTTTAGAGTTCCAGGTGATATCGCGATGAGGCTCTGAGGTCCGACAGATGGCGGGAAAACAACCAAATCTCCAGTCTAAATATCCTTTTTTTTGTGATAATTCTTCATGAACTTCCATCGCCCCGGGGAAGGGCGAAGGGGTATGACTCCTACCGGCTAAAACCACTAGAGCGGTCATCTTCGGCACGTAAGGGAGGCTCCAGGTCCTCGTATGATCACACTAGAGCCGCCCACTGGTGCCTCGCTTATAGGCACATCTCGGAGCTTTACAATCAAAGCGGTCACCCCCTCCGGGGGGATTGTAAAGGATCCCCCAAAGCGTCCCCCAGCAGAGTAGTACCTACGTAGCCGGCCTCTTGCAATAAGAGACCTATCACCAGTACAAATATTGTATGTCACTTACATACAATTTATTACCTAAAGATAGTGTTCCGATAGTGTGAGATTTGTCTATAAACGCACACGACACAGGAGAAATTCTAAAGTGCATAAGAAGTGGGACAGCGTGTTCTATAAAATACACAGATTTGATGATTATGTTGGTAGATATAGGAAAGTAATGTTGTTCTGCTTCGCGATGACATTTTGATGCAAAATTTTCCTGTTCTTCGTGTTCTTTCGTTTGGTTCGTGGCCAATCTTGCGTCGGAGTTGGTCAAGCCGCCCACAGGCCTCCGACTTGGCTTAACGACTGCCTTCTACTGACAACAACCTGGGGTGCAATTCTCAAAGCTCGAACATCCGTACATCCTTAAATACTGAATCTAAATAACGGTATAAAACCAATTTGGTATACGCTTAGGCATTATTCAAGCTATTCAAGGACACGTTGCAGACGGTGAGCCATGAGGACCAGACTTAGCGATTACCAAACTGGGTTTCGCCATTATTTCAATTTTGTATTCAAGGATGTATGGATGTTTGAGCTTAAGGAATTGCACCCCAGAATTGAAATAACAGTGATAACCCAATTTGGTAATCGCTAAGTCTGGTCCTCATGGCTGTCCTTCTGCAACGTGTCCTTGAATAGCATCAATCATGTCTTAGCGAATACCGAATTGGTTTTATACCGTTATTACGATTCTGTATTTAAGGATGTATGGATATTTGAGCATAAGGAATTGCACCCCTTTTTTTATTTTTTTTTATTGGTGCCCAGTGGAAATTCTAGATCTAGATGCTCAGTATATTCCACTGTTGCTTAACCTCACTAATCGTTTACCGATCAGTGAGTGCAACTGGTTAGGAGTGATTCGTTCGCCTTTTCCTGTTTATTTATATAAATGTTTGTCCCGTATGCGTTCTTATATCATTCATCCGATTGAATTAAAACTTTGGAGTAGTTTTTGAGTAATTTAGTTACTCAAATTCTGAAGAAGTAGTTGAAATGGCATGTCGGGCATTCATGATCATTTCGGCCGAATGAAGTCCACTGCTGGACACAGGCCTCCCACAAAGACCACCACAACGACCGATATAAGTGTGTTGTGTGCTCATTGGGGGAGTTTTGCCATAATCGCCACGCTTGGCAGGCGGGTTGGCGATCGCAGTTGAGTTGTTAATGTACTCGAAGGACGCTGATGCCCATCCTCTGGCTAGTCGACACCCACGAAAGGAGATGGGGTGGTGGTATTCTGAGCCGACACCACACGGCAAATCGTGTCGGGCATTAGCTAGTTTATAATATATTTTTCTTAACATAGTATATACTTTTGGTTTTCTCTACGTAGCCCCTACACGTGGCAATTCTATAAGAACTCACTAACAACCTCACTTCTGACACCGCAGTGAAATCTCTAATATCGTATTGTTTTTACTACTTTTCACTGCGGGCTCATAAGTGACATGCTTCACTGGCAAACCCGCTTTTGAATCCGCTGGGGAATTCATAATTTCGTATTGAGTTTACTTCATCTCACTGCGGATTTAGAAGTCATTTTGTTAGTGAGTTTTTACAGAATAGTACTGCAGGTCGTCCTTCGCGTCGAAGAAAGAGGAGACGGCGCCGGGGTAACAACCGCCCTGGCGCCTAATTCCCATACGCCTGAAACCCCCTGCCGTAGCTACAAGGCGGGGGACCTCTGGGTTCGCGGGTGCGTAGATTGGGGAATCTGCGCGCTCACACCAAGCGACCCAAGAGAAGACGGTAGCACGCATGTGGTCACGCGCTACTGTGGGACGCTTTGGGGGATTCTTTACAATCCCCCCGGGTGGGTTACCGCTTTACAGTCACCCTCTCCGAGATATGCCTATAGGCGTGGCACCAGTGGGCGGCTCTAGTGTGATCATACGAGGACCTGGAGCCCCCCTTAGGTGCCGAAGATGACCGCCCCAGTGGTTTTAGCCGGTAGGAGTCCGGCATACCCCTTCGCCCTTCCTCGGCGCGAAGGAAGTTCATGAAGAATTTCCACTGGGCACCAATAAAAAAAAGGTCGTCCTTCGCGAGTGGTATACACATACATATATTATAACACGATGTAATGCGATGCAAAAATATAAAGCAGTAGTTTTCCTAACAGGTGGTTTTCGCAACCACCAATATTTGTACTTGGCAACATGCGTTTTTTTTTGTTGGGCTTCTCGTAGACATTTCCTAGGAAATATGGCTGCTCAACCAGACAATTCTGGCGAAGCCAAAAGAGGCCTCCAGCCAAGCTTAAAATTAATTTTATATGCTAAGCAACTTGCGGCGGAGCCTTTATCCCCCTGCGGGACACGGACCTCGGCTTAGAGCGTTGCTGGGGATAAGCTATTGTTTTGGGGACAGCTGGATCGGTATTATTTAAATTGTATTATGGGACGTTTAATTCAGAATCAAAGAAGCGTTTTAACGCTTGGTTCATGAATTGTCTGATGGTCGGCAAGTTCAGATCGAAATGGAGCTGATCATTTCGCATGAACCAAGGCGCTCCGGTAGCCTTACGCATGAAACGGTTTTGGAGGGGGCAATATGCGATGCAGTGCAGTATTTTTATCCTACTTGATTTTCGATTGTTTTACATCTCATGAGTCCAGGCAATTGATTGGCAAATATAGCTCAAGTTAAAACTCGAGTAAGTAGTTTTATTTCGTGTTCTATCGTCATATGAATGGCTCACCTAGGCCAATGAGTCAAACCCCGGTGTGTCACGAATGTTTTAGATGTCAACATGTGTTATCAGATGAAAGTTTTGCCCCAATTTTGTTGGATTTAGAAGTAGTAAGTACAGTCGGCTCCGTTTATTGTTGTATTCTGTGTAATGGACTTCCTATAGAATTAGAAAAGATCGTGTATACAAGGGAATTCATCATCATTTCGGCTGAATGAAGTCCACTGCTGAACAAAGGCCTCCCCCTTAGATTTCCACAACGAGCGGTCACATGCCGCTCTCATCTAACGACTCCCAGCGACCTTCACCAGGTCGCCTGTCCACCTCGTTGGAGGTCGTCCCACGCTGCGTTTTCCGGTGCGCGGTCTCCACTCAAGAACCATTTGCCCCAACGGCCATCAGTTCTATGAGCAATGTGCCCCGCCCATTGCCACTTCAGTTTACTAATCCTTTCAGCTATGTCGACAACTTTAGTTCTTCTACGGATCTCCTCATTTCTGATTCGATCTCGTAGAGAAATACCAAGCATAGCTCTCTCCATAGCTCGCTAAGTGACCTTGAGCTTTCTTATGAGGCCCACAGTGAGTGACCACGTCTCGGTTCCTTGTTAAGTTATAGTAATTTTAAAAGTAATAATATTTTACATTATGTTATTGACATCTTTTAATTCATGTGTTCTTGTTCTGTATTTTAATGTATAATTTTCAACACAATGCATTATTGTTAAGAAATAAACAAATTGAAAATTGCATTGAATTGAATTCTTATGAATGTCACGAAATGCAAGTAAAGCATTATCGAAGTTTTGTCGGCATCCGGCTCTTTAACGGCGGTCAATAATCAGCAATCTACTCTGGCTGGAGGCCTCTTTTGGCTTCGCCAGAAATAACCGGTTAAGCAACCACATTTCCCAGAAATGCATGCGAGAAGCCCAATCAAAAAGAAATCTGCAATCTACCACGGTATCAGGTTTATTTAAATGCTCCACCTTATTATTTCTCGTGTTGCGGGGGCAGTTCACAGACATAAATCTCACATGCACTAACACCGTGTGGTGTCCGGATCAAGAATGTAGCGCCACCCCGTCTCGTCCCGTGGGTGTCGTAAAAGGCGACTATGGGATTAGCCGGAGGATGGGCAGCAGCGTCCTTCGTTCCAACTGCGATCGCCAACCCACCTGCCAAGCGTGGCAATTATGACAAGACCCCCCAATGAGCACACAACACATTGGTCGTTGTAGGAGGGGGAGGGGAGGTCTGTGTCCAGCAGAGAACTTTATTCGGCCGAAATGAGCACCCAAACCAAATTATCTGTAGATCATACAAATGTTTGTTCCGTGCGGGGATCGAACCCGCAACCCGTAGCGCAGAAAGCCAATAGCTTAGCCACTGCACCGACTGTGCCGTCGATCCATAGGCTTTTTTGACAGAAACTACAGATGACATAGTTGCCGTGAAGCTTTAAGTATGTATCGACACCAATCCACGGAGCCAACCCTCTCGCATTGGTTATGCTGCTGCTCGCCACCGGCCTAGGGTATTTAGACTAGCACGCATGTGGTCACGCGCTACCGTGGGACGCTTTATGTCATCGCGAAGCAGAACAACATTACTTTCCTATATCTACCAACATAATCATAGAAATCTGTGTATTTTATAGAACACGCTGTCCCACTTCTCGTGCACTTTAGAATTTCTCTTGTGTCGTGTGCGTTTATAGACAAATCTCACACTCTCGGAACACTATCTTTAGGTAATACACTTACATACAATATTTGTACTGGTGATAGGTCTCTTATTGCAAGAGGCTACGTAGGTACTACTCCACTGTGGGATTTATGTATGTAAACTGTACCCACGATACAGAGAAAGCTCGTAGGACTCGGTATTTTATTATTTTAAAGTGTAGACCCTTTTCGAAAATGAACCTCAGACCCCCATAGCTCCATTAGCTCCGGTTACACTACACGGATTAGGATTTTTTTTTTATCGGAAATACAATTCTTTTTTTTTAGGTCTACACCCCTCAGAGCGGGTCTGGGAGTGGGCCGATCCCGCTTGAAGAAGGAGGAGACGGCGCCGGGGTAACAACCAACCTGGCGCCTAATTCCCATACGCCTAAAACCCCCTGCCGTAGCTATAAGCGGGGGGGGGGGGGGGGGCCTCTGGGTTCGCGGGTGCGTAGATTGGGGAATCTGCGTGCCCACACCGAGCGACCCAAGAGAAGATGGTAGTACATATGGTCACGTGCTGCCATGGGACGCTTTGGGGGATCCTGTACAATCCCCCGGGGTGTGACCACTTTACAGGCACCCTCTCAGGGATGTGCCTATAGGCGTGGCACCAGTGGGCGGCTCTAGTGTGATCATACGAGGACCTGGAGCCTCCCTGAGGTGCCGAAGATGACCGCTCCAGTGGTTTTAGCCGGTAGGAGTCCGGCATAAACCTTCACCCTTCCCCGGGGCAAAAAAAGAAGGTCTACACCCCTGGTTTATTTAATTCTTAAAGCTCTTTCTATCCTTAAGTTACCCTTCTATTTTAATCCAGGTACACCGATCCTGAGCCAAGTGACATCGTGGTGAAGAAGGTAGACTACAATTGCAACGCTGACGAGAGGAGGTACAGGAGTTCCAGGGAGAACCTGGACAGGTACAGAAGCTCAGACCCTCGTGACAGTGACCCTGAGAGGAAGTACCGGGACGATTATGATGGACGGTGAGAATTTGTGTTTGAGGTCATGTAGAAAATTCTAACAAAACGTCTTTAGATCTGAATTGAGGTAGATAAAGTCCTCTGTAATAGGAGGCTACCCTATTTCCATTTTCAGGACATAAAACGTCCAAAACCGGAGTACAACCCAGCATTTTCAATCAGAAAAATTGAATAACACTTTGCCTGATCTAGGAGCCAAATTCAAGGTCTTACGCTCCGCAGTCTAATATTTCGTCGTCCGCCTCTGTTAGCGATACCAAGCTACAAGACTAACTTATTGGCCAAAGCACCAATGACGCGCGCCCTACGCACACTCAATGAAGTGGCTGACAGGGTAGATATCTTTTCTTGCTCTAGGAGTGAATTTACAAAGATAACTTTAGAAACAATATGTTATTGTCAAACTATAGAATAGAATACAATATATAATGGCTATAGAAGATATAAAGACCACGCTAACGCGGGTAAGCCTGTAAAGTTGGTGATGTTGTTTTTCAAATCATCATCATCATATCAGCCACAGGACGTCCACTGCTGAACAAAGGCCTCCCCCTTAGATTTCCACAACGAGCGGTCACATGCCGCTCTCATCCAACGACTCCCAGCGACCTTCACCAGATCGTCTGTCCACCTCGTTGGAGGTCGTCCCACGCTGCGTTTTCCGGTGCGCGGTCTCCATTCGAGAACCTTTGTGCCCCAACGGCCATCAGTTCTACGAGAAATGTGCCCTGCCCATTGCCACTTCAGTTTACTAATCCTTTCAGCTATGTCGACAACTTTAGTTCTTCTACGGATCTCCTCATTTCTGATTCGATCTCGTAGAGAAATACCAAGCATAGCTCTCTCCATAGCTCGCTGAGTGACCTTGAGCTTTCTTATGAGGCCCATTGTGAGTGACCACGTCTCTGTTCCATATGTCATCACTGGTAACACACACTGGTTAAAGACTTGCGTCTTGAGGCATTGCGGTATTGTTGACGAAAAGACGTTGCGAAGTTTCCCGAACGCTGCCCAGCCGAGTCGGATTCGACGATTGACCTCTTTCTCGAAGTTGGACCTACCTAACTGGACAGTTTGTCCTAGGTAGACATACTCGTCAACAACTTCGAGAACAGAGCTCATAACGGATATTGGGGTGGGCACGACATGGACATTTGACATGACTTTTTCAAATAAATAAATAAATTTTTGATCGTTTTATACCGTCCCAACATGTCTTTTTTCATACATGAATAAATAAATCAACTTATCAACCAAAAGACGTCCACTGCTGAACAAAAGACCTAGTTACTTGCCGTGTGTCCCCATTTTGTAAGAAATTTGCTAGTACTCACCAGGCATGGCAGGCGGGTTGGTGTGTGCAAAATAGCTGCTGTTCCACAAAAGTGAAATGAAGTCCACTGCTGGACACAGGCCTCCCCCAAAGATCACCACAATGACCGATATGGATGTGTTGTGGGTTCACTCGGGGGTATTTCCATAATCGCCACGCTTGGCAGACAGGTTGGCGATCGCAGTTGAGTTGTTAATGTACTCTAAGGACGCTGCTGCCCATCCTCCGGCTAATCCCTTAGTCGACTTTTACAACACCATGGGAGGAGATGGGGTGGTGGCATTCTGAGCCGGCACCACACGGCAAAAATACCTAACTCATTTTATTTTTACTGATGTCCACATTTATACTCATATCACTATTCTTTCAGTTACGACAGGACGCTAAAAGAAGATAGAAGATACAAGGAGCGCAAAGAAGAAAAGAGACGGTACCACTCTTCGGATAGAGAGAGTGACCGGCAGTCGAGACCTTCTGATGGAGAGAGTGACCTGAGAAAGTCGAGGTCCAGACCACTGGACTCACCCGCTTTGGTAAGTTATTATTATCTTAACAATTAGGGTATATTTAGGAGGTCAGAGATCCTCGGGGGTCGCTCGGTATGAGCGCGAAGATTCCCCAATCTGCGAAGGAAGGCGGTGGCGAGCACGTGGTCACACACAGCGGTCGCGGCACAGCGACGGTTCGGGGAGATCTTTTACAAACTCCCCTGCACCTGGAGGGGCGCCCTTCGCTAAAAGGACAGACCTCTAGAGGCTGTGACCGCTAGAAGGCACCGCTTTACAATCACCCTCTCCGAGATGTGGCACTAATGAGACAGATCCGGTGCGTTCGTTCCCGAGAACCTGGTTCTGCCCTTTGGGGCAAATGGGGAGCGAAGACGACCGCCCAGTGGTTTTAGCCGGTAAGAGTCGAGCACACCTCTCCGCGCCCGGTAAGTCCATGAAGATTGTCACCCCGGTGAAAAATAACAATAAAGGAGGTTATCAGTAATCGGAGACCCCCAAACAACTTTTACGATCGAAGATAAAGGGGACAAGACATGTTATGTTTAAACCCTTTTTTGTCTGTCATATAGGTTTTTTCTATTAGATTTACAAAAAGTGTCATCAGTGCTTATTCAAAAAAAATGTCGGCCAACAAACTAAAACACACACAACATTTTTGAGTCGTCATCAAAGTAGATTATTATATAGTATATTTTATTTATCCGTGTGGTGTCTGGATTAAGAATGTAGTACCACTCCATCTCCTCCCGTGGATGTCGTAAAAGCCGAGTAAGGGACTCTAAACCAGAGGGATGGGCAGCAGCGTCCCTTCTGTGGAACAGTAGCTATTCTGCGCTCACCAATCCGCCTGCCAAGCGTGGTGAGTATTGGCAAATACCCCCCAAAATAATGACACAATTGTGAACAAAGGCCGTTCAGCAGTGGACGTTCTATGGCCGATATGATGATGAAAAGTTGATTTAGGTTAAAATACCTATCGTAAAATACCCTGTCATAATGTTACATTTGAACAATACGAGGGCGGCACTGAAAATTTCGGGAATCAAGGAAGTGACACAACATTATTATTTAAAAATGTATTTATTGCTTTTCGAAGTATTCTCCGCGAAATTTGACACATTTTTCCATACGATGGAACCAATCATTGAAGCAACCATTCCATTCGGAAGTTGGGGTCTCCAAAATGGCCGTTTTGTAGGCGTCCACAGCTTCTTTAGGTGATGAAAATCTCTGTCCACGCAATTTATTCTTTATTTTAGGGAAAGTATAGAAATCATTAGGGCTTAGGTCGGGGCTGTACGGCGGATGGTCTAATAATTCTATGTTTTCTTGCTCTAAAAACTCTTTTGTTCTGTGCGCGGTGTGAGAATTCGCATTGTCGTGATGGAGGATGATGCGGTGGTTGCAGTTCTCTCTACGGAGTTCAGAAACGACCTGTGGCAAACAAATGCTAGCATACCATTCTGCATTAACCGTTCTTTGTCCCTCAAGAGGAATAGTCGTAACATGGCCGGTTTTGGAGACAAACGTGGCCACCATTTTTTTTGCAACACTCCGTGAACGAACAATTTTTGTTGGCTTTAACTCATTTTCGAACACCCAAACTCGTGACTGGTTTTTTGTTTCGGGTTCGTACGCATATATCCAGGATTCGTCACCTGATACGATGTTGTATACAGCATTTGAGGATCCTGCGTGGAATCTTTCGAGAGTTCTGACGCACCAAGTAACGCGAGCCGCTTTTTGCTCTTCACATAGCAAATGCGGTATCCATCGGGAAAACAACTTTTTTACACCTAATTGTTCATGCAAGATTATTTGTATTTGACTCATGCCAATGTCTAAAGTTGCCTGAATTTTGCGGTATGTCACATGTCGATCTTCCTCAATCAGCTTACGCACAGCATCAACGTTTTCTTGGGTGACTGCAGTTTTTGGACGACCTTGACGAGGATCATCACTGAGCTTGACACTGTAACGGTTTATTTAATTTTAAACGTCACATGTAACTAATACTATTAAAATCTAACGAATACAATCATAAATAACTAACACTATAAAATAATAAGTAAAGTTTAAGTTAAATATTTACAAACAATCAGACAGCGCAACTAACAAACTCGTATATGCATTTTGTGTGAATGACGTAGCAACGGAATGCGTGACGAGGGCGCCGCGAGCGCCGCCGCGATAGCTAGCGAGCCGGCCTTCAATCGTCCTTGGTGCTTCTCTCGATACGAACAAATTATAATTACACAGTTACCTGCGTGTCTTGTATTATAAATTTTAATATTACTTTATGTACAAAGTAGTACATCATTTATAGTGCTATTCTATTCCCATACTGGGAACTACCTTGGGGGTCCGTGCTCGGACTTTGAAGAGTGACGGTGTGTCTGATTTTCCTCCTCCACGGGCTACTTCTACTCATACCTCATTGATGGGCTGGAAGACGTCGCCACGGCATCATAATCAGGAGAGTGCGGTATCTATCCTACCCACGATTACCGCGCCTTTGTCCGGCCAAGAACCTACCCTTCATTTTCATCTTGCATTATATTTTATTTAACTTTATTTGGCGTTTTATTTAATACTATAAAAAGTAAAACGTGACAGTGGCGCCCAATAACGTGGTTTTATTCTCGTGTGGACAAGGGTCGGTTACCGTGATTGGATTTTTAAGCTATTTGGCTTTCTTTGGTTATGGTTTATGTGTATTTTATGTATAGTTAGCAGAACTAGTACTTTCCAACTGCTTTGCTTGTAAGATTTTTGTGTACATATATTTCTTTTTGTTGTTTAAATTGTGTAATTCTTATTGTTGTTTTAATTATTTATCTTTTCTGTTTTATTACGTGCTGTATATTGTTGTATTGACATTTTTATATTTTGTTTTTGTACAACATACCCAGCATAACCAAAATGAATTACCCTATAAAGTTTTTACTTTTACAAAAATCAGAACTCACTTATGAAGTTACGGTTAGAGGAGAGGTGCCAGCCGATAATGTATTGGAATTACGGCGGCAGATAACTAGGCTTACGCAAAAATATCCCTCTGAGGATATTTTTGAATCTTGTTTAGAGTTCCAAGACGACTGTAATGGTGTCATTGAAAGTCTACAAAAAGTCAAGACCAATTTGGAAACTGCTAAAGTCGAACCACAAAAATCACTGGTGGATAGAACTCAAACACTACTGAATCATTTACATTACAGACTCCAACGTATTGTTTTACCGCAGTCTGCCGATGAGAAAAAATCACTGACCTATTTAAAAAAAACTTTTGATGTTTATTCGTCACAATTTGCAGATATATTAAATTTAGCGTCATCAACCAATGAAGGCTCTTCATCCGCAAAATCCGATAACCTTACTGAGGGAATAACTAAAATATCTGTAACTTGTGATCGCGGCATATCCTCTGATTTATCTAAGTTAAAATACGATGGCAAAACATGTGTGCGTTCTTTTATTCAGCGCTTGGAGGAATTTCGATTGTCGAAAGATATCTCTGATACCAAAATGCTTAACGGAGCAACTGAAATTTTTACTGGTGATGCCCTACATTGGTATCGTAGTGTGAAGCCACGCTTAGATACCTGGGGTAGCTTGTTACTTCTGCTCAAGGATGACTTTGATGTTGTGGATTATGACTACCGCATGTTGTCAGAAATACGTAGTCGATCGCAAGGTAACACCGAAAATATAACTATATATTTAGCGGTTATTGACGGTATGTTTTCTCGCTTAAATCAGCCTATGAGTGAAAATGACAAGCTTGAAATCATTTTACACAATATTCGGCCTTGCTACGCAAACATACTGGCTACTTGTCCTGATATTAGTACCATCAGTCAACTAAGGACACTTTGTCGTAACTATGAAAGGGTTAAAGTACGATGTGATAATTTTAAAGAGCCTAATAGTGCTAGCTGTAGTACACTGGCTCCCGAATTTGCATTTCAAGTTACTAAAGAAGTAAGCAAGACTAACCTAAAAAAATATTCTAATTTCTATTATTCATCACATTCGAATACTAAACCATCTAATAATAATTTTAATACACCTTATAGACCAGACTTTACAAGAAGTGAAGATAAGAATAATAATAAAACTTATACTTTAA
Source organism: Diloba caeruleocephala (assembly GCA_947459985.1). NCBI lineage: Eukaryota > Metazoa > Arthropoda > Insecta > Lepidoptera > Noctuidae > Diloba > Diloba caeruleocephala. The sequence goes on along the minus strand of OX381627.1, from coordinate 1,825,922 downwards.
CACAAAATGATAAAAAATTTTGCTACCGTTGCCGTGTAAATACACATACTATGAAGGAATGCGATGCAGAACGCACAATATTTTGTTTTAAGTGCGGCATGAAAGATGTACGCGTACCTGATTGTCCTAATTGTAACCCTAAACAATGCTCTGAGACAAAAAACTGAGTACTGAAAATTGTAGCAACGCAGTAGCTCAATATTTTGATCGCTCGGATTGGAATAATTGGCTATTGACTATTAAAAATTTCTTTAATTCATACAAAGTTGCCTCGATTTTCAATACTAAGCCGAGTAATGATCCACGCCCTTATGTTAGAATTAATATAAATGGTAAAGAACCGTTGCATATGTTTGGTCTGCTGGACTCTGGTTCTGTCGTTAGCATATTAGGTAAAGATTCACACATACCTTTATTAAGGAATAAACTACCTCTTGTTACTGATCATATAATTACGGTTACCGCTGCTGGTGGTCAGGAAATTACATCAATGGGTTATATTCAGCTACCAATTGTTTTTGAAAATATTTCAAATACTATAAAAGTTCATGTAATTCCTGAAATCGATACCCCTTTAATATTAGGCATAGATTTTTGGTGCAAATTTAAAATATGTCCAAAATTTTTGAAAGAAGTTGATTATTTCTGTAATATTGATTCAGCTTTCATTAACTCCTCGATTTCAACCAATGCGTTCTTAAATTCTTATGCAAATTTGAACCAGATACAAAAATTGGATGCTGATGAAATTGTTAATGAATTTAAAGATATTTCTTTTGAATATAAGGGACTAGGCAGAACCTTGCTTATTGCTCACCGTATCGACACATCTGACGCTGAACCTATAAAACAGCGTAGTTACCGTTTATCCCCAGATAAACAAAAAATCATTGCTCAAGAGGTTGATGAAATGCTTTCTCTCGATGTTATTGAACCTTGTGAGAGTCCATGGTTGTCTCCCGTATTAATTGTTCGAAAAAAGGACGGCAAACCACGTTTCTGTTTGGATAGTCGGAAACTTAATTCGGTAACAAAAAAGGATGCCTACAGTCTCCCTTATATTTCTGAGATACTCGACAATTTAAGAGATGCAAAATTTATCTCAAGCATTGATCTTTCTAAATCTTTTTGGCAAATACCTATTAATGAGGTGGACAGGGACAAGACTGCATTTTACGTTTCTGGTAGAGGCATGTTTCGGTTCAAAGTTATGGCATTTGGTCTTACTAATGCTCCAGCAACTCAACAACGATTAGTTGATGCGTTGTTTGGTCCTGAATTTGAATTAAAAGTGTTTGCATACCTTGATGACGTCATAATAATAAGTAACTCTTTCTCTGAACATGTTTCTCTACTTAACAGAGTATTAAAAAAGTTAAAAACTGCAAATCTTACTATAAACCTTGAAAAAAGTAAATTTTTTAGAAGTGAACTTTGTTACCTTGGTTATTTAGTGGATGCTAATGGTCTGCGTACTGACCCAACAAAAGTAGAATCGGTACTAAATTATCCGACTCCAACCACCAGAAAAGAGGTAAAAAGATTTCTTGGCACTGCCTCCTGGTATAGGCGGTTTATAAATAATTTTAGTACTATAGCTGGTCCCCTCAATAAATTGACTTCAACTAAAAAACACTCACCACCTTTTGTTTGGTCAATAGAAGCTGATACTGCTTTCCGTGAATTGAAGTGCCGTCTTGTTAATGCACCTGTATTAGCTTGTCCCAATTTTCATCTTCCTTTTGAAGTGCACACAGATGCCAGCAATTACGGTGTGGGTGCTATGCTAGCTCAAACAATAAAAGGAGAAGAACACCCAATTGCTTATATGAGTAAGTCACTCTCTGGACCTGAGCGGAACTACAGTGTAACAGAAAGAGAGGCTCTTGCTGTATTAACAGCTCTCGAACACTGGCGTTGTTACCTTGAAAATGGACAAACATTCACCGTGTATACTGATCACGCAGCATTAAAATGGTTTCTCTCTCTTACCAACCCAACAGGGCGTCTAGCTAGATGGGGTGTTAGACTTTCATCTTTTAATTTCGTTATGAAGCATAGACGTGGAAAAGATAATGTAATTCCTGATTCCTTATCCAGAACAGTTCCACTAGCTGAAATTTCATCAAATTCTTGTTCAGCAGCCGACACTAGCGACGAGTGGTATCTTAACATTTATAACGGATGCATTCAAAATGCCACCAGTTTTCCTAACTATTACATTAAGAATAACACGTTGTACAGATTTATGAAAAGTAATAACACCCTTCTCTCCGAATTCGATTGGAAAACGGTAGTTCCACTTGAAGCAAGAAATGACATATTGACTAAAAACCATTCTGAACCCATATCAGGTCATTTCGGCGTGTTCAAGACACATAAACGACTTGCACTTCGATATTATTGGCCGGGTATGCGTAAGGATGTTTTAAAGTTCATTGCAAATTGTGAGACTTGCTTAGCATACAAACTACCAACACATGGAACTTTTGGGAAAATGGGTAGACCAAAGGACTGTTCTAGGCCATTTCAAACATTGTCCATAGATCTAGTAGGTCCCTTGCCGAACACTAGAAAGCAACATTCTTACATATTCGTCGTTACATGTTGTTTCTCAAAATATTGCCTTTTATTTCCTCTTCGCAGAGCTACTGCTGATGTAGTATCAAAACATCTAGAGGATAATGTTTTCCTAGTCCATGGAATACCACAGACTATTATACTTGACAATGGATGTCAATTTATAAGTCGCGAGCTTGACAGACTCTTTGTCAGGTATAAAGTTCCTAGTGTACATTTTACACCCAAATATACGCCACAAATAAATACCGTTGAAAGATACAATAAAACGGTTGTTACGGCAATATCTACATTTGTAAATGAAGATCACAGAGCTTGGGATGTACATTTACCTAAAATTCAATTCGCAATGAACAATTCTGTGAATGAGACTACAGGTTACACTGCTGCGTTTTTGGTACATGGTAGGGAGTTAGTGAATTGTGGTTCTCATTATGTAGAAAATGATATCTCTAAAGATGTTATTTTCACACCTCGTGATAAGTATGCTAGTAATTTAGGTCACCTTTCCAAAATATTTGACACTGTCCAAGCTGCGTTGTGGCGCAGTCACTTAAAAAATACGCAACGTTATAACTTAAGACGTAAGGACGCAGAATTTAACGTTGAGGACATTGTTTGGAAAAGATGCTACTTCCAAAGTGATAAAGATGCTCATTTTAGTAAAAAGCTCGCACCGAAATATCAGAAATGTCGAGTAAAAGAAAAACGTTCACCTTTGGTTTACATATTAGAGGATATGTCGGGTCGAGATATAGGTGCATGGCATATTAAGGATTTGAAGTCATAGGCGGGAGTTATAAAATATTACGTATTTTACAATAGGTAAAATCCTTATCTAGGAAGAGGGGTACTGTAACGGTTTATTTAATTTTAAACGTCACATGTAACTAATACTATTAAAATCTAACGAATACAATCATAAATAACTAACACTATAAAATAATAAGTAAAGTTTAAGTTAAATATTTACAAACAATCAGACAGCGCAACTAACAAACTCGTATATGCATTTTGTGTGAATGACGTAGCAACGGAATGCGTGACGAGGGCGCCGCGAGCGCCGCCGCGATAGCTAGCGAGCCGGCCTTCAATCGTCCTTGGTGCTTCTCTCGATACGAACAAATTATAATTACACAGTTACCTGCGTGTCTTGTATTATAAATTTTAATATTACTTTATGTACAAAGTAGTACATCATTTATAGTGCTATTCTATTCCCATACTGGGAACTACCTTGGGGGTCCGTGCTCGGACTTTGAAGAGTGACGGTGTGTCTGATTTTCCTCCTCCACGGGCTACTTCTACTCATACCTCATTGATGGGCTGGAAGACGTCGCCACGGCATCATAATCAGGAGAGTGCGGTATCTATCCTACCCACGATTACCGCGCCTTTGTCCGGCCAAGAACCTACCCTTCATTTTCATCTTGCATTATATTTTATTTAACTTTATTTGGCGTTTTATTTAATACTATAAAAAGTAAAACGTGACAACACGTCCACGTTGAAATTCAGCAAACCAGCGATAAATTGTGGTTTTGGATGGGGCTTCATCGCCAAATGTAGAAATCATCCGGTCAACACACTGTTTTTGTGTTATACCACTTCGAAAGTCATAATAAATCATCGCTCTTGAATTTTCTCGAGTCAATTCCATTTTCTCAACGACTAAACAAGTTTGACAAAACCTTGTGACAAGACCGTGAATCTTTTTTTAAATAAATAAATGGTATTCGATTTGTAAAACCAAGGAGTTTTCAATTAAAAAGATTTTAATATGACAGGAACAGTGGAAATATTCCATTCCCGATACTTTTAGTGCAGCCTATGTATACACGATCAGAGGGCCTTGTACGAATATTTTGACGTATAGTATCATAACCGTAACATTAATGTGAGTCAATTCGGAATCGAAAATACAACTATCCTATAGCATTTTTTTGTTAACATTTATACGACAAACACAATTCTTATCTTTTAAAGGTATGAATAAAGTCTTCAGTTTAAATAAAAAATATGTGCGAATCAAGTAGTTTCAATTCAAAATTCACTCACATTAGAGATACGTTTACGTCAAAGTATTTGTGCTAGGCCCTCAGCTCTGAATACTTTCGAGAGGACCAAATTCTTTTACAATAAATAATAGTTTAAAAAAACAATAACCTCTTTTTTACAATTTAATTTTTTTTAATCACTCTGTTGTTATTTTAAACTTGTTGAAAATAACTTTCAACTTTTTAGTTCGGTTTTTTTTAAACTAGTATTTATTTTGTATTTTTTTTTTGTGGGACTAACTACAAATACTTCTTTTCTTTTTGTTTTGCGCATGGTCGTATGTCCATGTTGCCTGTCCGTAGTCTCAATAACTCCGGGTGGTAATTATTTATCCAAGCATCTTCCTTTCGACGTTTAAGATAACAAATTCTCCCTCCATTACGGATAAAATCATCTGAAGACTGAGACACTATTCGAATTTCATCGCACTCTTGCCGCGGAAAATTGAATCGACATCTTATGGAGGTATTATTTTTTGTATGTCGATGAATTTATCATTTTTTCCGGGTATTAGAGATGAAAAAATCGCTAATCCTGAGGATCCTGGCAAGGACAATAGGACAGACTATTTAAACTTCTTGATAAGTATGCAAAGTTTCAAATCAATCCGCCGTTTTGAAGGGGATGAAAATTGAGTTCAAAAATTCTGTTACATAGATACATACCAAGCTAATGAAAGCGTGTTAAAAAAAGTACCATATCACTTTTTCACCAAAATAGTCTTCAGTCAACACGAAATGAATTGGTCAGTCATATTGATAATTGGGTCCACGTTTCATTGGACCGCAATGCGGAACAAAATCTTACTCGTCATTCACAGTGCAGCACAATACTCTCGCGTTGACCTATCGTTGCTAAAGGTCGCAGGTTCACTACAATACCCTACTATTTATTTCTCACTAAAACGAAGTTGGAATGACTTTTACCTAGGGTTTCTTTTGCTATGTGTTGCATTCATCATCATATCAGCCATAGGACGTCCACTGCTGAACAAAGGGGGAGCCCTTGGATTTCCACAAAGAGCGTTCACATGCCACCCTCATCCAACGACTCCCAGCGACCTTCACCAGGTCATCTGTCCACCTCGTTGGAGGTCGTCCCACGCTGCTTTTCCGGTGCGCGGTCTCCACTCAAGAACCTTTTTGCCCCAATGGCCATCATACTACGAGCAATGTGCCCCGCCTATTGCCACTTCAGTTTGCTAATTGGTTCAGCCATGTCGGCAACTTTAGTTCTTCTACGGATCCCCTCATTCCTGATTCGATCTCGTAGAGAAATATCAAGTATATCAAATAGCCCTCTCCATAGCTCGCTGAGTGACCTTGAGGTTTCTTATGTGGCTCATTGTGTTGCATTACCTATGTTAATCATCATGATCATTTCAGTCGAATAAAGTCCACTGCTGGATCAGGCCTCTCCCAAAGATCGCCACAACAACATGTTTTGCCATAATTGCTACGCTTGGCAGATGGATTGGCAATCGCATTTGAGTTGTTAATGTATTCCAAGGACGCTGCTGCCCTTCCTCCGGCTAACTTCATAGTCGCCTTTTTTTACTACACCCACGGCATGAGTAGATTTGGTGCTTATTCGTAACCGGCACCTGCATTACCTAAGTTCAAAATACGTAGTGAATCTATAACTGGGGGAATAGATTACCCACGTGTGGCGAGTAGGATGACTTTCTGATGATGATGTCTAATAACTGAAATACGGTGAAGATTGGGTAGGGAATAGTCCATGAATGACTGAAATACGGTGCAGGTTGGGTAGGGTTGATGGAGAGGGGTATTCGATAAATTAGTTAAAGGAGAGACACGGTTGGCCGTTCGATCCCCGCACGACACAAATATTTGTATGATCTGTAGATAGCTGTTCCGGGTTTTTGTGTATGTGAGATTTATGTCTGTAAAATGTACCCACGATACAGGAGAAATCGTAGTGTGGGGCAACGTTTTTTTATATAGAGGAAACGTAGAAAGTATGTAATAAACCTATGGTGAGACATGGCGAGTTTTTTTTGCAGACACCAATCTGATAAAACGTGAAAATAATGACGAGAAAATGACATCAATTCATAAAGTCTTGCTTTTTAAATTCTATCACAAGCAATTTTATTGTATCAATAAGCCATAAAAAACTTTATTTGTAGTTATGTTTCACACAGTTTGCTGAACTTGAGTAAAGAGATAATGTAATGTATACTGTAATAAAAGGCGTTCAATTATTACGTCAGCAGGTTAAGAGGGGTAGCTCCAATATTTAGATACTTTTGCAAGGGAGCGGGGGTGGATATTATAAATCTTAAGAAATATGTATATTTTGTGTTACTAAGTGCTATGAATGTTGTAGAAATTATATTTATTATTGGAAATCAATAAAATTATTCTGATTATGGTTAAACTGAATTTATTAGCATATTTCTTAGTAGAAATAAACGGTCTTTCGAGAATTCGACGTAATCCTATACTACTAAGTATGTACAGCAGGGTTTTTAAATGTACCTACAGATGTCCAATTCGGAGAACCTGAGACATAATACTACTTGGAATTAATAATAAAAACGTCCATTGTCATCTGATATGATGATATTGTGTATCGATTGTTTAATTAGTATGTATCGTTTAGTTTTGTTTTATTAATATGCTTATCGATTGTTTCATTGTCTAATTATTTTAACTTGAATAAAAAAATTTTTATGTGATTTAACAAGTTTATTCAATTAATTTCTAAGACGTTAAGGTGAGTTGTGAAAGCTGTCGTTGCAATTATGATTTTTTTTTATTAGTTGATCATGTGGCACTGATATTACAAAATATTACTATTAATCGTCTCGTCAACTCTAAATTTATTTTAATTTTGAAGTTATTTTATTAATAAAACTAAAACAAAATCTTACGTCTCATCATTTGGGAAAGATCAGGTGTTTTCCGCTTAGATGGGGATCTGAAATCGAAAGTTAGCTTACATAATACATACTGGAACGCTCCCTTAGCACAAAAAGTAGCTACTACATTCTGGATTAGAACCAATTTTCTACTCTGGTACTCGGGATTCCGCAGTCACAGCTTGTAGTGTTGATATCGTGGTATCGTACTTTCGAGTACCTATAGTAGCGGTTTCATTACACAACTGTTCGCATTAACTTGGTGCTTCGACCGTCACTTCCAAGTGCCTGTTGATTGATACTTGAAGACTTCACCGTAGAATTAAGCCGTTCGTTTTATAACCCATGTATGGGATAACAATATTATACTTTGGCATAATAGTTCCCGGCATAGAAAGGTCACCTCTGTATTCCCGTGGATAGTAAGTATTAAAGGCTATTCATGACTTTTACGAAGGATTAGTAAATTGAAGTAGCAATGGGTGGCAATCATAGGTAGAACTGCAGGTCGTTGGGACAGGGTCGGGGGTCGCGGGCGCGCAGATTGGGGAGCCTGCGAATGGGGATGTCTCACGGAATACCAAATTGGGTTGTCACCGTTACTTCAACTCTGTATTCAAGGATGTTTGAGATTAAGGAATTGCATCCTTGGTTCCAATACGATATTTCCTTTACCTCATATCAATGGTCTCTTCTTGCCGTGTGGTGCCGGCTCAGAATACCACCACCCCATCTCCTCCCATGGGTGTCGTAAAAGTCGACTAAGGGATTAGTCGGAGGATGGGCAGCAGCGTCCTTCGAATACATTAACAACTCAACTGCGATCGCCAACCCGCCTGCCAAGCGTGGCGATTATGACAAAACCCCCCAATGAGCTCAGAACACATCCATATCGGTGGTTGTGATGATCTTTGGAGGAGGCCTGTGTCCAGCAGTGGACTTCATTAGGCCAAAATGATGATGATGATGAATGGTCTCATAGATTAACTAAAAAACTGCATGGGACATGGAAAATGTCGTATTGGTACCTTGGTGTAGAACCCACGTCATCATAAGAAGCAAGTCTGTAATCCTTCGGGACACTGGGGCTGTTATGCTATTGAAGTTCTGTGAACAGTAGTCATTTAGAATGTAATCAATACGGCAATTAAACTGGAGGAATGTTTCAACACTGCTTCTGGCAGCAACTGCAATGTTTGTGTATACTCCAAGTTGCATACTTAGAGTGATTGCAATCTGTTACTTAATTATTCTTTTGTTTGTAAAATTGCAGCATCAAGAATCAACATGATACGTAGTTTTGTAATTTGCGAGGATAATATTAAAGTCTTTTTTGGGCCGTGGTTACCTTTTCCGCCTCACCGACGTCGCGGAGGCCTATCACCGCGTCACTTTCCCGTTCAAATTAGCACTTCTCCCTCCCGTCTGTAGTTTTTAAAGTCCCCAATACATAACAAATAATACCGATCCAGCTGTCCCTAAAACAATAGCTTGTTATCCCCAGCAACGCCTTAAGCCGAGGTCTGCAGGGGGCGCCCTTAGCGAAAGTTGCTTAGTTTTTAATATTAAATTTAAGCCTGGCTGGAGGCCTCTCTTGGGTTCGCCAGAAATTACCGGTTAAGCAACCACATTTCCTAGAAATGTATGCGAGAAGCCCAACCAAAAAGAAAAATGTTTACCTTTTGTTGTCGTGGGGAAATCCTCATGGACTTCCTGGGGCCGACGCCTTACGAGGGGCATCTTACTCTTACCGGCTAAAACCCCACGGTTTCTCCCATTTACCTATGGCTGGGCGTGCATGTTCACCCGGTAGGTGACGGCCTGTCACTTGATCTGACGGGTCCCTTCTCTGTGTGACCTGGACCGCTGCACATCCCTTCAGTGGTGTCGTGGCTACCTACAGACATGTATCTCACTTGCACAAACGCCCTGATCCAAAACAACTATCTGTAGATCATAAAAGATCCGTGCGGGGATCGATCCTGCGATACGTAGCGGAGCAAGCCAATCGCTTAGCCACTAAGCCAACCGTTCCGTCGTTATTAATCCCCATTGCTTGGCATAATTTTCCGATAGTATAATTTATAGTGCGTAACCTCCGCGATGGGCAAGACACCTCTGGCCCCGGTGCTGTTGTCACTAACCCCGGTTATTTCGCTGGCGAGTCGACATTTCTGACGTCTGGCGACCCTAAATAGTTTTATATCTTCCGAAATGATTGGGCAAAAGAGACCAAGTGTTAAATATAAAATATAAATGTCCAATAAAATGAGTTCTACCCGACCGTTCTACCGCCCTCGCCGCCGAGGATGCCCGCCTCACCGACGTCGCGGAGGCCTATCGCCGCGTCACCTTCCCGTTCAAGTTAGCACTTCTCCCTCCCGTCTCTTGCTCGCGCCGGCCCGTGCCGAGCCTGTAGCTTTAAATGTCCCTTAACACATTTTTAAATAATACCAATCCAGCTGTCCCCAAACAATAGCTCGTTATCCCCAGCAACGCCCTAAGCCGAGGTCCGTGTCCCGCAGGGGGCGCCCTTAGCGAAAGTTGCTTAGTTTATAATATTAAATTTAAGCCTGAATAGTACGCGAGGAGCCCAAAAAACAAGTGTTCATAGTGTCCGGATTAAGAATATAGCACCACTCCATCTCCTCGATTAAGGGATTCGATTGTGGAACAGTAGCCATACTGCGCTCATCTAGTTCTGTGATGCTCACCAACCCGGCTGTCAAGGGTTGTGAGTACTGGAAAATTCCCCCCAAAATGACGATACACCCGTCGATTATGGGGAGGCTTTGTTCAGGGTGCCGTTTGGCTGATGACGTGTCTACAACTATGTAATACGAAGCACGATGACATCTACTGAGGTGTTGATGAGGTAAGAATAAGCACAGCGTTTAAGAGAATCCGGAAATAAACAAGATTCTATTACAAACGCTACATTTTATGGCTCGCGGTACCAGGGCAACATGAAAGTGAAAGTAAAGTGACAGCCCGGGCTCCTGGTCGATATAACAGCTGGCCTATATTCGACTTGCAAATGCTTACGGTATACATATATTCACGCTCTTTAGCTTTTAGAATATAGACAGAACAGTAGCATCCGTAGTAGGTACGTCGAAGATGATTACGGGCTTTAAAATGACAATAATAGCTGGTAGAGGTTCACTGCTGAACGTGGGCATCCTATACACCCTTCAGTTGACTGTCATTATCATAATCAACACACTTCTTCATCATCATACCAGCCAAAGGACGTTCACTGCTGAACAAAGGCCTACCCCACAGATTTGCACAACTGAGTCATAACTTTGGGGGGAATTTTCCAGTACTCACCACGCTTGACGGAGGGTTGGTGAGTGCAGTTATAGCAACTGTTCCGCAGACCCTGCTGCCCATCCCTCTGGTTAAGAGAGGCCTTTTACGAAATCCACGGGAAGAGATGGAGTGGTATTAATTCCTTATCCAGACACCACACAGAAAACCACCACCACACGGTTTGCTAATGTTTTTGTATGAAGCCATACGCAATTATTTCTCCTGGAGAGGGCTTGGCACCAGTGGGCGGCTCTAGTGTGATCATACGAGGTCCTGGAGCCCTCCTTAGGTGCCGAAGATGACCACCCCAGTGGTTTTAGCCGGTAGAAGTCCGGCATGCCCCCTCGACCGAAGTTCTAATTCGAAGTTCATGATGAATATATACGAAATACAATATACAATTCAGTAAATGAAATATTTGTTCCGTGAGAGAATTAAACCTGCGACGGCTAGCGCTGCTTGCCAATCGTTTGGCCTCTGTACCAATCGTTCTTATCGCGCTTAAGGATGCTGAAGGCCATTACTCATTCCTAATGCCTAGCGAACGGTGACCCCCAGCCATAGGTAAGTAGCAGGAACACCGAGGGGATATAGCCAGTAAGAGTTCAGTACGCCCTCCGCCCTAATTCAGGGTGGAAGACGTCCATGAGTCCATTTGATCCCTGGTAATTACATCACACCAAAAAAAACCATTACTCATTCCAGAGTATTTTATAGATAAAATCCAGAGGAAGAAACATGGTGGCAAATGCTACGGTTTACAAGTGGATGTGATTATTAAACATATAGGTACAAATAAATAAAATTGAAGTGTCTGTTTGTAATGTCAAAATAACAGCTTTTTACTAAATGCATATGAAAGTACATACGGTACATATAACAAAAAAACAATTTTTATTTTTTTGTGTCTGTCTGTCTGTTTGTTCCGGGTAATCTCCGAACGGCTGGACCGATTTACCGATTTTGACGGGACTTTCACTGGCATATCACGGGGATATTATAAGGAATAACTTAGGCTACTTTTATTTTAGAAAAATAATCAGGGATCCGCGCAAAAAAATAAACCCTTGAAATCCAATATATAAATATATATATTCTATGTCAAGTGTCGATGTCGAAGTACTCAAAATTTCATTTAAATTAAACGCGGGTGAAACTGTGAACCGTCCCAGCTAGTGATTAATATAAATCTACGTGTCAAGTGAGAAATCATATCAATTCACAAACCTAATTTTAATGAAAAAAGGCAATACAATACAAAGCCTTTGTTAATAATCCGACATTAACATTGCGAGCGTGTCATTTAAAGTTCACGGGAACTGTAGTGACGTGACACAGGTGCGCATGCGCACGATACAGTCGACAACGGAATTGTGAGTTTTTTCCAACCATACAAACAAGTTACATAGACATTACAGACGATTGCACCCGAAATATAAAATAAAGGAATAATAATTAAAACCAGTACAATATTACTAAAAATATACGTATAAGTACGTTACTTTTAGAAAATAATATTAATTTTAAACTTTTGCGTTGCATATAAAGAAACGAATGAACGCGAAATTACCTCAAACTCAAACTCAAAGTATTTATTGCTTTCATGTGTACATAGAACATGAAACCCTGTTAGGGCGCAGCAGTTTTAGTAAGAGGCTTTATGTAGGTATATTGTTATTAAACATTAGAAATGTACCATAATACGGCAGCGGAAGTATTGGCCCAGAACTCAGAATAACAGATTAAACTGAATAGAAAATAAGGTAGCATCAACAAAACATTAGCCATATGTAGAAAATTAAAATATTAAAATTATTTATTATGCTAGAAATTTTAATCTACTCGACACTCTTATCTTCAAAAAACTTTGAATAGCTTGACGTTTCGACCAGGTTGCACCGATCGTGGTCACAAGCAGACTCACAGGCTGATGCAGCGAGCTCACTCAGACGACTCACTGAGGGACTTACTGAGGGACTCGCTGACGGACTCGCAGACGGACTCGCTGACTGACTCGCTGACAGACTCGCTGACGGACTCACTAACGGACTCACTGACGGACTCACTGATAGACTCTGACAGACTGTCTGACGAACTCACAGACTTTTTTTTTGTTAGTCTACACATGTTATCAAAGTTTTATTACTGGCTCTAATGTTATAAGTTAAACGACATAGTTTACGTTGTACTGTTTAAATTGACTGGTCCTATTGAGAAGATGCAGCAAGAAACTCCATGGATAGTTACTGTTTTAAAGTTGAAATTACAATGTTGATTGATTGGTACAAGAAATAATGAGAAAAACATAAGATAATGTGTAAAGAAGATACTATAATAATAATAATAGATTTTCCGGCAAGACTGCACCCATTTTCGAGCATGACGCATGCATCAGTATCGCTTAACTCAACCATTTGCAGGGAACCTAACGACCCGATACACAACGCCGCCACCAGCAAGACATTTCAGTGAGCATGACAAACCAGTACTGCCAGGTAAAATACAGTAAAATCCATCTTATAACATGTTTACTGTACCGGATAACTCATCGAATTCGATTCATTTACATTCAACAATCGATCATTCGCTTTGAATATCGATTCCATTCCTCTGCGTAGCTACTTGTTACTATTGACATTAAAAATATATTATATCCATTTTTATAGCTTATCACAGGCCATACAGACAGAAGGCCAAATTAATGTTACTGAGTAGTATTATATAGCTACACTCGCGCTCCTGAGCCGCCCATTGGTGCTACGCCATCTCGGAGGGGGTGACTTTCCAAAGGTCACCCCCTCTAGTGGAGGGGATACGGCTGTAAGCCTTTACGTTACCTGTAAATCGAAGGTAAATAATTATGTCAAAGACACTTAATGGCTACTCTCAGACCTATGTGGCGGTTTATTATAAGTAAATAAGATTAAAGAATAAATCCTTTGCATTTATTAAAATCTCATTAATTGCAAGTACACACATCAAAAAAGTCTAAGCAACACATACAAATTTCAATTTTACAATGTGTTTTCGCATTAAGTCAGTTATATGTATCGATCTCGCCGTGTGGTTGTACACCTTCCTCGACCTGGGTGCTGCTCAGCAGGTTCTCCCGTGTTAATGTAACGCTGATGAAGACGGCAAATAACGCTTCTGTTGACACCAAAATACCGAGATACCCGAGATTGACTTCTTCCCGCTTGCAACATCCCTACAGCTTTTTGCATTTTATCTGCGTTCAAATGACGTCGCTCCATGACGTAAAAAATGTCTCAAAATTTCCGTTTAAATCATAAAATCAATACAGAATACTAAATTTTAATAAGCAAAGAAAATGCTATAAATTTCGAACAAATGCATTCGCTTTAGAATTTGTGAAAAAAAAAACAAATGATACTCGATTTTTTTTACAACCAACCAGTATGTCCTCTAGATCAAAAAAGTTTACATAGTTATTACCTACTTGGTAAGAAATGATACAATAATTGATTAATAATTTGAAATAGTATGTGTTGCTTAGACATAGTATGTGTTGCTTAGCCTTTTTTGCTGTGTGTATGTATATGCCGGAACTCGGAAGAGTCTAAAGGTCACGCAAACAGTAGTTAACTGTTAGATTGTGATAATATTTATTACTTTTATATTTTATGCCATAAAATATACTTAATTAATGAATTTCATAGAATTTTGTTACTGAATTTGAATACAATGAAGGGAATCTTAAGGAAAATCCGGGGCACGATTATCTTACCAATATATCATTATTAATGAGTAACACGCAGTTGTTGATTCTCCAGAAAACCACTTGCCCAGCATGGGGACTGCGCTATAGGCCGCACAGAGCGTATGACTAATCATATCGGCCAAAGGATGTCCACTTTTGAACAAAGGCCATTTCCTCCATAGATTTCCACAATTTTGTCGTCATTTTGGTGCTAATTTGCTACTGCTTACCACGCTTGACAGGCGAATTGGCACAGAAGCAGCTGTGCTACAGAAGGGACGCTGCTGCACATCCAGAGGGATAAGCAGAGGCCTTAGAGCCCTTAGTAGTCTTTTCCGATATCCACGCGAGGGGTAGAGTGGTGCTATATTCTTATTACATCTTTATACATTTTTGAAAATATTATGTTTATCCGTAGAAACTTGCTAATGTTTCAAGTAAAAAGCGACATTCATTGTATAAATAACAGAAATAGTAGTACCTAAACTTAGACCGTTCTTAGATAATTACGTTTCAAATTTCAAATTAAAATTTTCAATTTTCAAATTAAATAAATTTGGTTTTATATAATAAGATACTTACCTAAAGAAATTACTGATCTGACAGTTGGGAAGTTTAAATCGCACGTCAAAACAAATCTTATAAAAAAAAGCATATTATAGGATTAGGCTATCACGTGCACTTACGGCCAAAATTAATCTATACAAATAAATAAAATTGAAGTGTCTGTTTGTAATGTCAAAATAACAGCTTTTTACTAAATGCATATGAAAGTATGTACGTTACATATAACAAAAACACTATTTTTAAATTTTTTGTCTGTCTGTCTGTCCGTCTGTCCGTCTGTCTGTCTGTTTGTTCCGGGTAATCTCCGAAACGGCTGGACCGATTTTGACGGGACCTTCACTGGCAGATAGCTGATGTTATAAGGAATAACTTAGGCTACTTTTATTTCAGAAAAATAATTAGGGTTCCGCGTAAAAAAATAAAACCCTTTAAATCCAATATATATATTCTATGTCAAGTGTCTATTTCGAAGTACTCTAAATTTCTTTTAAATAAAACGCGGGTGAAACCGCGGGTCCCAGCTAGTAATCGATATAATCCAAAAATTTTGGCTTTCGAATTGGATATGTCTGTTTTTTGCGTTAAATGTGAAATGTGATCGTAACACAACAACGGATGAATTTCAAAATCTTAAATCTGAAGATATTGGATTATTATTTGATTATTAGTTTCGGCCGTTAGTAAAATTGAAATTGTCGTTGAAATGTTCTGTTTTGTTTAATATTCACGACTTAAAATAATATATACTGAATTGAAATACACACTGGTCTAGTGAAAATGAAGAAAGTAATAGTTTTTCGGCAATATATGATCGTTTGACAGAAAAAAATGTAATGAAGACGCGTTTCCAAATGTAGAAAACTGAATGCAGTTGGCAACGCTCTTTTTCCAAATTCAAAAGAATAACAAATTAATTCAGTAGTATAATGGTTCAAGAAAGATTTAACAGTTTAACGCCGATGTCCATAGTATGTGATATCTTCAAATACAGACTTTGAAGAAGAAAATCTAGAAGTGTAGGCACTTAATGAGAAATCCTTGTTCGTGGGGCATCGTTATTTTAAGAAAGTTAAAATCCCTTCGTCGCCTTTTATGCTACATACAGTTGAAGACACACCACAGTTTTGTCAGATTATTGCAGACGAAATAGAATACCGCCAAAACTCGGGTCACTGACCCGATAGGTTCATTGTCGTGTATTTGACACCGCAGTGATGTCATACTCATAATCATGCGAAAAAATCAACACGTGAGACGTGAAGTTCTATTCGATAGGTACAATGGCCGATAATACCGTTACAGTTATAGATATAGGTACACACATGTGTGTTATCTTCTAAAATTTTAGATATTTGATTCGCAAAAAGGCAGGCAGCCTAAATGTTATCATAATGACAAAATAGTATGACGTTTATCACGTGGGTAAAGGTAATCAGTGTTGCCAGCGCGTGTATTAAAATTTAGATGAGTATAGGTAAACGTTTTGTTTAAATATATTCATAGTTTTAGTGTTTAGATTTTAAGTATTTACTAAGACATGCCTTATGTCGAATTTTAATCTTGTTTATTCGTCGAAATGTGTCGATTTGACCCGAAAATAGATTGTTTGTATTGTTGTAGTAAGAGTTCGGTCATGTATCAGTGAAAGCTTAGTAGTTGGAACACTTGCCTTCTAGATAAGAGGGCCTGAGTCCGACTCCGGCCCGCATCTCTGACTTTTCGGATTCATGTGTGGATCAGAATTTGATTATCACTTGCGTTAACGGTGAAGGAAATCAACGAGGAAACCTACACACCTGTGAGGGTTCCAAAATGTTCTCAATGGTGTGTAGTCCGTCAACCTGCACTAGGCCAGCGTGGTGGACTAAGGCCTTACCTTTCTAATCGTGAGAAAAGGCCCGTGCCCAGCAGTGAGACAGCAATCGGCTGATTATGTTCGGTCATTTCATCCACTTTCAAATCATATTCCGTTTGGTTCGCGACAGAAA
Source organism: Diloba caeruleocephala (assembly GCA_947459985.1). Lineage (NCBI taxonomy): Eukaryota > Metazoa > Arthropoda > Insecta > Lepidoptera > Noctuidae > Diloba > Diloba caeruleocephala. Next base: position 1,808,806 of record OX381627.1, on the reverse strand, counting down.
ATACCCCCCACTCTAGCCATGGTAAAAGGTAAAAGGTGCCCTGGAAGACACGGTGGCGCCCACGGGGTCTTTTATAACTACTATTCATTATCATCATAAGTTCAGCCGAAAAACGTCCACAACGACCGCTAGGTTTGTGTTGTGGGCTCATTGAGGGGTTTTGCCATAATCGCCACGCTTGGCAGACGGGTTGGCGATCGCAGTGAAGTTCTAATTGTACTCGAAGGAAGCTGCTGCCCATCCTCCGGCTAATAGGATTAGCCTCGCCTTTTACGACACCCACCGATGAGATGGGGTGGTGGAATTCTTAGCCTGCACCATACGGCAATACTACTATTCGTGCAAAGAATAAAGAGATTTTCTTTGTTCTTTCTTTCTTTCTGATTTTAATTATCGCTTTGCACGTTTTATAATTAAATTGACGACCTTTAGATACCATGTTAAAGGATGCTATTGAAGACTTGCACGCAATTGTTCTCGATTATTATACAAAGAATAAATCGACCATCGAACACACGATTGCAGAATTCTCGATTTATACGACTGTTTTTTTAGTAAAAATGTGTCGTATATCTGAGAAAATATTCTAAATGTTCTTAGCCATTTATCTCATGAGATCTAATAACAAGCTCGACAAACAATCATTCGGTCTCCAAAGATACTAAGAATTGAGGTCGAGTAAGGTTTTACCCTACTTGACCGCAAACCGCATCTCCAATTAGACGAATCGTGCTAAACATTCACAAACTCTAAATCTATTTGGTCGGGTCCCGTTTTCTAAACTACTTGATTTATTTGTTGAAATTCAGTGGTATGTTAATGCATACTCTAAGAAGAAATGAATAGATCATCATATTAATTATCAGCCAAAGGACGTATACTGTTGAACAAAGGCCTATAGATTTCCACAACTGTATCGCAATTTTGGAGTTTGCCAGTACTCGCAACGCTTGGCAGTCGGGTCGGGGTACAGTATGGCTAGTGTTCCAGAGAATGGAGGCTGCTGCCCATCGCTCTGGATTAGAATCCCTCTATCGCCTCTAACGACATCCACGGGAGGAGATACAGTAATTCTATATTCTAAATTCGGACACCACACAATGATACCACATTATTCTGTGGTCAACCCTAAAGCTTCGGTCAAACCTGCGCGACCAAAGCGATTGCGAAGCAGGAGCGTCACAACGTAGGACGACTGCGTCTGGAGAGCGGGACGCACTCGTCTTGCGACACACGATTCACTAATAAATAAAGTTCGCGATTCGCGAATTATCGCGCAGATATGCACGTCTAGTTTCGCGTTGTAGACGCTCCCGCATCGCTGACGCTCTGAAGGCCAGTTCTCGTAATTAAAAATGTTCAAAATATAGTTCCGATCTAGTCTCAATGTGGTAAATGTCACAAATAATATTCTCCTAAACTAACAAACAACGTCAAACGTGAACTTATACTGTGATGAGGTCGAAAATGGATCGATAGTTGATGCCAAAACGGTATTCTGCTAACATTTTGAACTGACACAGGTACTCAAATTTTCATTGAATTAACGTAAAAATTGACATTTAAATTATACCGAATTAAGATCATATCGCTTAACTTGACACTGGCAAAATGTTATAAAATTGCGATATAAAAAAAAAGATCATATCGAAATCCAATTGAACTTTAAGAGGCGCAGAATACCTAATTTTTGTCAATTTATAATTTAATCTCAGTTCTGTTAACTTTCAATCATAGTTTAAATTAATTACGAGAACTGGCCCTCAGGTTAGGTTCTCAAAGACTAACAATAGCTGTCACGATGTAGACTGATATTAAGCATCTGGTAAGACTGGAAGCCGGCCACGACATAAATGAGAAAATACTAGGAAATCATGACTTAGAACGACACACATTAAGTTTATCAGAGCAATGTATAGAATCAGAGCGAGACATGTCATAATGATTAGAATTGCTTTTGTCTTTGAAAATCAAAGTATAATAATGGAGCAGCCACAGATATGAAACTACTGGTCGTGCCATTTTATTACTTAGTAAGTTTTTTTGTTAAGCATAAAGTGTATGTATACGGATACACAACCATTTATGAATTAAAAATTATAAACACATAAATATTAAATATTTATTTATCTAATGTACCAAGTGTACAGTAGTAATCTATCCTATGTTTAGGTTTGTATATTAATAAGTACATAACCCTGCTAGGGAGTTGCAAAAGGAGAACGAGATACCTATATATTAAACAGAATTACTGGTTACACGAGTGTTGTAAAATATCTACTTCTAACGAGATAACATTCAAATAATAACAGACACTAATAAATCACAAAGATATTAGAGATGCACCGAATATTCGGTTAGTATTCTGCATATTCGGCAGCTTTATTAGTATTTGTGTTGGACCGAATTACCCGGTATTACCGGCGACCCGGCAGTCTTTTAAAAAAAAAAAATATTTAATATCCATATGTTTAAAGTAAGTAAAAGTAAATTAAACAATTTATATCAGGTTAATTTGCATAAGTTACCCATTTATTTTCTAATCAATCTTCAGGTACCGACACATAGTTCGTACAGAATCACCACGCTGATAGCCAAACGGTTGTCTTGCCAGCCGCATACCACGAACCTGTATAACCCTGCCTGTTATGAAACCAAATAAGTCGGCCGGATTATCGATTCATCATTATTTCAGCCGAATAAAATCCACTGCCGGGCATAGGCCTCCCCAAAGATCGCTATAATGAATAGTCTGGGTGTGTTGTGAGCTCACTGGGGGGTTTTTGCCATAATCGCCACGCTTGGCAGGCGGGTTGGCGATCGCAGTTGAGATGTTAATGTACTCGAAGGACGCTGCTGCCCATGCTGCGGCTAATCCCAAAGTCGCCTTTTACGACACCCACGGGATACGATGGGTTGGTGCTATACGTAACCGGCGCCACACCACGGCTTTTCGGTTTGGTTTCTGTTAAATCGAATAACATTTGGTACTAGCTGGGACCCGCGTTTAATTAAAAAGAAATTTAGAGTACTTCGACATAGACACTTGACATAGAATATATATATTGGATTTCAAGGGTTTTATTTTTTTACGCGGGACCCTAATTATTTTTCGAAGTTGTTCCTTATAACATCAGCTATCTGCCAGTAAAGGTCCCGTCAAAATTGGTCCAGCCGTTTCGGAGATTACCCGGAACAAACAGACAGACAGACAGACAGACAGACGGACAGACAGACGGACAGACAGACGGACAAAACATTTAAAAATATTGTTTTTGTTATATGTAACTTTCATATGCATTTAGTAAAAAGCTGTTATTTTGACATTACAAACAGACACTTCAATTTTATTTATTTGTATAGATGTATAGATTCGGTTATCCGGCGAAATCTGTATTCGGCGCATCTCTATTTATGAAAGTATAGGAAATAGATCCGCAAAACGTGCTCACCCTTACGTGACCCGACTGGCGACTTTCACGATAATCACCTAATTGTAATAAAAGTTAGGGGTTTGTAACACATAGCTAGTTAAATTGTTATTTCTTACCATTTCAATACCAGAGATCTGCGAGGAATGAACTATTTAGTATATATAGTACAAAACTGGATTGTACATAAATTATTAACTTAAATACGCTTAAGGTTCTGTCTCACTACTGGCGAGTAAACGACAAGCGATCAACTTAACTAACTTAAGAAATAATCAGTTATCTGATCTGCTTTTTAACAGAGATATGAAGAGGAGAACAAATATTGCGTTAGTTTTGGTGGTACATACGATCATTATATTCTATTCTATTGTTGGCTCCCACGGGCTCAGCATCAGCCGAACGCACTTCGACCCTATTGGGTCCATTGTGCTGCCCAAAGCCCTGCATTACTCCTCCGCTGGCAAATCCAGAAGTCCCTGTAGGTACTTCGCAATCATACCTGCCTGGAGCCGTGCAAAATCATCAGTCAATGTATAAGCCACTCCTAGATGTTTTGCCCTACGTCTTCCTAGAGCGTTACAGCTGCACAAAATGTGCTGCATAGACTGTTGATTGTCCATACAGAATCTGCATGTATCCGTTGTGCTAAGCTTTATCCTATGGAGGTGCTCCTTGGTGCCGAAGTGGCCTGTCATTGCACCTATATAGTGCCTTAAATGGGTTTTGGTAAGATTTAATAGTCTCATAAACCCGTTTAGTCTTGTGCTGCAGAAAGTCTTGGAATGGTTTAAGCCTCTCGCTTGCCTCCATTCTCTGACATGCTCTTTATCAGCAAATGCATGTAATGCCAGTTGGTAGGTACATGAGGTATTCCTACGAATGGCATACGATCATAATCTTACTTCTTACTATACATGTGAACGTTTGTATGTTTCTCGCTTAAGCACGATAGAATAGCTCAACTGATTTTTGGATGAATTTGACCGAGACGTAGATAATAACTTTGAATATGACACAGGTTCTTGTGTCTGCAACACACCAGCAAGATCAATTTCAAGGTTTTCATACGGCCTCCGTAAAATAAAATAAACACTAATCTAGAAACTGTACTCATCACCTATATACAGGGTCAGCAGCAAAACTCATTAAAAAAAAATTAGAAACATGCAAATCTGTCGGAAAAAATCTGCTGAAGACGACCAAATAAAATACAGACTATGTCATAGAGTTAGATCTATCATCTTCCCGGTTAACAACGCATTCCACACGTCCTTATATTATGTCAATCAAAAGATATAACAAATTATCTAAATAAATAAAGAAAGAAAATAAGATTAACGTATTTGTAAAAAAAACGGTTGATAAATAACTGCTATTACAAAATAAATGAATATTTATATGAATGATAAATCTATCATTAATTTACTTACCCTAAAGTATTTCAAAATAAAAATCTCGAAGCTTCTTGTCTTCTACTATATATCTCCTATACTTACATTATCACTATACAAAATATGATGTGCCCGACATATTTTTTGTATATCATTTTTTTTAGGTACCACTTAATATGGTGGTACCTAAAAAAAATGATATACAAAAAATCAGCAGAGTCATATCCCACATAATTGGGATATGACTCTGCTGATGTTGCAGATGTTTATGAGTGGCGGCGATCGCTTTAACTTGCTAAACATAGACTGCCATAGGGAAACAGGGCTTATTTGGACTAAAAAACCACAAAGAATCCGTAAGCACTCGTTTACTTTCTCTCGCCCAGCGTCTCCATTTACAACACACTTATTTTTATTTAATCTTAATGTACAATAGTGTACAAATACGGTCTTAATGACACTTCGTAGCTTGTTAAACTCGCTAATTTTCAGCAGCGAGACTTGTACCGTATGCATAATAGGGTAATAGGCATAGAATAATATGACTTAATAAAAATTTGCATTTTATTTAAATATTTATGTCGAATTAATGGCATCGAGTGGCGATTTAAAAAGCCGGTGTTAGTTATCAATGACTTCGGGTCGTTGAACTCGGGGATGTTGACATAGACAAGCGTACTCTATGATGTTTGAATTACCAAATACAAAAAGGGCTATGAACTTTCAATTTTATGAAAAGACTAGCTGGGACCCGCGGTTTCACCCACGTTGAATTGAAAAGAAATTTAGAGTACTTCGACATATACACTTGACATAGTATATATACATTGGATTTCAAGGGTTTTTTTTTTTTGCGCGGAACCCTAATTATTTTTCTAAAATAAAAGTAGCCTAAGTTATTCCTTGTAACATCAGCTATCTGCCAGTGAAAGTCCCGTCAAAATCGGTCTCGCCGTTTCGGAGATTACCCGGAACAAACAGACAGACAGACAGACAAAAAAAATAAAAATTGTTTTTTTGTTGTAGGTATCGTATATACTTTCATATGCATTTAGTAAAAAGCTGTTATTTTGACATTACAAACAGACACTTCAATTTTATTTATTTGTATAGATTTGAAGTGTTGAAGTAAACATATAGGTGCTCATCTTATCGGCCCATAAACGATATAAACATGGCCCTCCTTATCAGTATCTAGTAATGGGAAAAATCACACACCTAGGTCACTGATTGATGATCGCAATAGGTTTCTTTATAAAAATAAAAAAATAAAAGAAGAAAGAAAGAAAGAAAGAAATAAGATAGAAAACTCATTTATTTTGCTCTCACACTTTGGACATTAGGCAAAAGATATAAACATGAAAAGTAAAAAGAAAAAGAAAGTACAATTTTATAAGAGCTTGATGTTACCTGAGATGTTGCCGTGTGGTGCCAGCTCAGAATACCACCACCCCATCTCCTCCCATGGGTGTCGTAAAAGTCGACTGAGGGATTAGCCGGAGGATGGGCAGCAGCGTCCTTCAAGTACATTAACAACTCAACTGCGACCGCCAACCCGTCTGCCAAGCGTGGCGATTATGGAAAAACCCCCCAATGAGCCTACAAAACACCCATATTGGTCATTGTGCTGATCTTTGGGGAGGCCTGTGTCCAGCAGTGGACTTCATTCGGCCAAAATGATGATACCTGAGAGACAAAAATGGAAACTATAAGCACGACTGGATGCTATTAACTCATCCACTTGATATTAGTTACTCTCTCCTACACCCAGGCGAAGAGAGGGCATGGCGAGTCAGATAATATGCTAATATGAATATATTATTGTCACCAACTTATTAACCATGCGTGATGATTTGATGATTATTGCAATATTACCACTATGTGCAATATTAATTCCAGCTGTTTGTGAGGATCCAATACAAATACTTTTATTAAAATCAGTACATATGAATTACAAGAAATTATCGACTCAAACAAAAACAAAAACGGTACTGTCACTAGACTAAATATAAAAATCTTAACTTGAAACTGGTAAAACGTTATAACAACTGTCATATAAAAAAAATAGATACTCGTATATATACATATTTAAATCTTTACTTGACACTGGCAGAATGTTACACAATTGCCATAAAATATATATATATAAAAATGTAGTGCCAGTTATTGGTTTAATTGAAATAAATAAAGAATATGATTAAATAAATATTAGATAAAAAAAAATACATAATGTTAAGTTTACGCAATATACGGAATGACGCGTTCAATCGCAAAACGTGGTCACCCTTGCGTGAACGCACCCGACTGGCGACCTTCGCGATAAACATAAATTACCTAATTATATCTATTTAATAAAAGTTATTCAAAAATTATAATCGATTTTTCCGTCATATTTTATTCCTGCCGCTCTCTATGGGCCCCATAAGAAAGCTCAAGGTCATTCAGTGAACTATGGAGAGAGCTATGCTTAGTGATTCTCTACGAGATCGAATTAGAAATGAGATCCGTAGAAGAACTAAAGTTGCTGACATAGCTGAAAGGATTGTAAACTGAAGTGAAAATAGGCAAGGCACATTGCTCGTAGAACTGACGGGCGTTGGGGCAAAAAGGTTCTCGAATGGAGACCGCGCACCAGAAAACGCAGCGTGGGACGAACTCCAACGAGATGGACAGATGACCTGTTGAAGGTCGCTGGGAGTCGTTGGAGGCGGGCGGCATATAGCCGGTCGTTGTGGAAATCTATGGGGGTGGCCTTTGCTCAGCAGTGGACGTCCGTTGGCTGATATGATGATGATGAGATCAAATGTTATGGTATTATATTTTATACACATTTGCAATGAAAATCGTGTACTGTGCCAACCGCGGACTGTCGGCGTACCTATTCTATCAATTTATAAATGTTTACTCTTTACTGTAATACTACACCAAGAGATTGGATATAGGTACCTATCTTTATATAAGTGTCAAATGTATAGTCCGCATTCTCACAACTCTTTTGTATTCTGTAGTTCTGCCAATTCCGCAAACCTATCATGACCTCATGCAGCTCATGTAAAAATGTCTGATAGGACATATAAGAATCTGAATAAATTATATCCTCTCTGCCAAATTCAACAAAATAACAGACCATCAGATGGACAAACTATTCTGATTTGATTATACGAAAATAAGTACATAAAAATAGAAATTTAAACCTAATTAATCCACAATTATAACCTTATGATTGTCATAGCAAACTTTACAGCATCTAAGTGATTCAAATAACGTGATGACTGTTCTGTCAGCGATGTGATTAAAACACAAAAAGTCTCTCCGGCATACTTCTTCATATCTGCCCATTATTATTTACTGCTAAACAGGGTACTACTGTTCCGCAGTAGAATCCGGCGGTCACGCTTGAAGGGCCACGCTTAGTTAACGGCCCTCTGATTAGCTATGAAACAGCGACAGTAGCAGTCGCGCGATCGGTCACGTCCGTCAAAAATGTCGTGTATGACATTCGCCCGCATCTAGTTATTCATATCGTTCGAGTGCCATTTTCATCATAATAACCAGCGCCGAAAACCATTAACCAAACAACAACACATTGGACTAAACCGAATAAATTTTCTGTATTTTTTGTAAGCAATCTGTGGTTACTATGGTTTGACAGTTGTTTTTTGACAGCTATAATCGTGAGATTTACATCTGTTGCGAGAACCGTACGGAAAAACAATTGAACCGTACGACGTTGCCGACATATTTTTTAGAATTTTTCATTTTTGAGAAATATTTTATGCATATCTAAAGATTTATCAATCTGAATACCGTACGACGTTACCTTTTACTTGACATTGGCGAAATTATGGAAGATACTCTACAGAGGCCATAATCTAAGAGAAGAAGAAGAGAATCGTATGACGTTGCCGACATATTTTTTTAATTATTTTCATTTTTGATAAATAGTTTATGAATATGTAACGATTTAATAATCTAAACACCGTACGACTTTGCCTAATGCTTGACATTGGCGAAATTGTGGAAGATACTCTACAGAAGCCATAATCTAAGAAAAGAAGAAGTACATCTGTTGCAAATAGTCTACATTATTTTCTTATAAGCAATCTTTACTGGTGCACAGCTCCCCATTTTTCCGCCTTTACTGTAACTTAAAAGGACCATCTCATGCATTTAGCAACGGTAGGGAAACACATGCTATACCTCGTAAAAAAATCCTCGTATTCTTCTAGTGAACTGGGGATCCAACCCAGCACCTTTTTGCTCCGCTTACAAACGGACCCTGAAGCTAGGACTACACTATAAACTATTTACATCACCAATGTCATTGAACTTGTATGGACGTGCTAATGTGTTGAGTATGAGAAGTAACGAGATGATCTCATAGCGATATAAAAACGAAGTGTATATATATGCAATATACATACACACTGAGTATTTTAGTATTGTATTATAAGGCTGATTAATATAGAGGACATATGTCATGGCACAGGGTTCGTTGTCATTTTCACCATTTCACCTCCCTGTGACCTTTACTAGGTCATCCATCTATCTCGCAGGATCCCAGTCTCCTTTTTAATCATCCGAAAACCAGACTCGACTCGACTCGATCGATGTTTTGCCGGTTCTGCGAGTTATATGGCCATGTACGCTTCAGCTTGCTAATCTAACCACCAATCCACTAAAGCTGACCCAATCTTTGCAGGCTGAACGATATCGTGAGAGACGCAGGCTGGCTACTCCTAGCCCTACGCCATCTCCCCCGCGCCGACGACCCGTCCCCACACCCCCTGCCGGCAGCTGGTTCAAATCCCTTGACAGACTGACCAGGAAGAAAGGGAAAGACATCAAGGTACAGCACCATTGTCAGATACACTATATATCATTTTATGCCTACTCATCATTGGCCGTTTCGTTCATTGATAAAGAAAAAATCATCCCTCGCGGTCTATCGTGGCTATCGTATAAGGTGACTAAGGGTCTATAAGCGGGTAGGCAACTGCTACGTTCTATATGGTAAAAAAAAAACAAACTGCAATCAGTGATCCGCCTGCCAAGCGTGGTGATTATAGCAATGCCCCTTCATGACCGATCATTGTGACGGTCATGGGCGGCTTGGCATGTTAAGCAGACGACGTTTACGGGCTGATCCCACATCAGCCCATAAACGTCGTTGTAGGCTACCCTTCTCATAACGGCCTTTAGTCTCGGGGAGTGAATGGGTTTTGAATGATTTACTTTAAACTAGAAACATATAAAAAATATCTCAGAGGTTTAAGATCTATAAGTTTCTAGTTTAAAGTGAATCGTCGATCACCTCATCGATCATCAACCATAGTATTGTCAGAAGAAAAAACTAGTAGCGTTTCGTTATTACTTTTAAACCGTAGTTTTCATTTCAGGTCGAAAAAGAGAGCATAATTACAACAGAAGATGAGTCACCGCGCAAAGCCTACCCGAAGCCAGCCAAACCCCTGACCTCACCCGCAAAGAACCTTCGCTTCTTCGGCGACACTGATCCAGACTCAGATGCTCACGTCAAAAGTACCACTGAAACAAAACGTTACACTCACACGAAACACGGGACATTACGGAAGACCATCTCGAACTCGAGCACTGGACTAGACGAAATAGACCACGGTGAACTGGCAAACAAAAGCTATTCTTTATCGAACCTCCACAGAGCTGAGAAGAGTGAATCGCCGAATACGAAGCACTACAAACGGAATCTTCAGAATATATCCGAGATTCAGAGTAATTCGGAGACAGAAAGTCAATTTGATAAAAAAAAACATGCGAAACCACCAATTAGTCCTTATGAACGGTCTAGAAGTCATAGTAGCTCGAAAACATTAAAAGGCTCTAAAGGAGATGGAAGGAGGAGGCATGATGATCGTGGCAGTTCGTCTGAGTTGAGAGGCAGCAAACAGGAACTGAACAGAGACCTAAAGTGAGTACATATGTTCTGAGCCGTCATGAATATATAAGTCGCTTTCTTGTTCTACTGTAAAGGTCTTGGGTATAATTCTTTGATCTGATAAAGTGCTGCAATTTTTTTGTTAGAAAATCGGAACCAGTCTTGTCGTAATAGGAATTGGAATGAAATTCTGCCCACCAAAAGGCTTACATGAAACCTATTAGTCAGTGATCATAAGAAGCAATGTGGAATCGATTCCATTTCGTCCAACACTGAGGGTCGATTACACACAGGGTCGTTAGCGTACATTAGTTGCATGTAACAGTAGAAGAACTTTATTAGAATTAACGTAATGCAACGCTGCCAGATCAGCGCCTCTAATATATATGTTCAAAATAACAACTGGTGTCAACGTAGAAGGATTTTCAACACGCATGTTTGTCATACGAACATATTCTCTTTAGATTTTAGATTGACAGTCTCAAAACCTAAGGCTTGTGTATTTTTTTTACAGGCACCGGCGTAGGACTCCCGTCACCAACTCTGGTGAGAGTAGTACTGAAGGTGACTCAAGTCACCAGTCTCAACGCAGCGTTGTTTACCTACATGCCACTACAGGTAACTTTTTGTTAATGGCTTCTCGTAGACATTTCTGGGAAATGTGACTATTTAACCGAGCGAATCTATCTAAGCCAAAAGAGGCCTCCAGTCAGGCATAAAATTATAATTAGCACTAAGCAGCTGCAGCTTAGGGCGCCCCCTGCGGGACTCGAACCTCGGCTTAGGGCATTGATGGGGGAAACAAACTATGGAGACAGCTGGATTGGTGATATTTAGTGTTTTCAGGGATGTTTTAAGCTGTTTAAGCACCGGCCCGTGCTCCGGCACGAGCAAGGCTCGGGGGGAGGTAACTGTAAACTACTTCCTCGGTTCATCTATACCTAAATACACGCAATCGTTCATGGCGAGGATTTTTACAAACAAGTAGTGCGAAGCTTATGACCAAAGCTGTATTATTATAGCGGGGAAGGTGACAGTTAGTTTCGCGTGTTTTATTTTAATATTGTTTTGACTTACATAATCAGCCATTACTGTCCCACTGCTGGGCATGGGCCTTTTCTCACGATGAGATCTTAGTCCACTACGCTGGCCTAGTGCGGGTTGGCGGACTATACATTCTATTGAGAACATTTTGGAGCCCTCTCAGGTGTGCAGGTTTCCTAATGATAATTTCCATGTTTTCAACGAAAATTCAGAGATGCGGGCCGGGATCGGACTCAAACCGTCCTGTATGGAAGGCAAGCGCTCATTCACTAGGCTATCACTTCAATAGAAACAATTTTCCCTGTACACTGATAAATTATGAAGTATTAATTTACTTTCCAGTTGGTGATATTCCAGACCCCGGCCGTATAACGCGCAACCGCTCACGTGACGACGTCTCTTCAGTCAATTCATCGAACCTCCAAGTACGGAATACTACGAAGAGCTTTTCAATATTCGCGCCCTGGACGCCGAAACATTACAACGAACAACATGACGTACACTATGCACAACGACCGAGGAAATCAAAACCCAAAGAAATAGTCAAAAAGGCCTCCTCAAATAAAACATTAACAGACGATAGACCGGTGACATTACAAAAAAATAAATCGTACAGCCAAACCACATTGACTAGACGCCCGCAAAATAATCGCCTAACAAGCTCTAGCACAACACTGTACAAAAAACCAGAAAAAAGGATTAAAGACAATGGCAACACTACGCTAAGAAAATCTGTTGCACGCGACGGCAAGAAAAGTCAATCGAGCGAGTTGATAAGTCGGGATAGCGATCGGGAAAGGGTTTCACGATCAATATCAATGCCTAAAGATAACAATAAAAAAGCCGGCTGGTTTAAACTATCCAGCAAAAATAAAAAGCCCGAAATAAATACTAGAGTACGTTAAAATCTTCAACTATCACAATCGACTAACTATTTAATAAATATTTCATTACTGCTGTGAAACCTAAATCTCATTAAACTAACTTTTTTATGTTATGTGAAGATTGAATAAAAATAATGATTGTAAATTAATCTCTTTAAAAAATATAATGATATGAGTGCCATACTCGAAAAAACATTGAAAAGAGGAAAACTAATTGTGACGATTATTTGGTAGTTCTAATAGCCTAATGTCAGTAATTACTGATGGCAATCATAATCTAGGAAATTACTAGTGAAAATTACATTTCCAAACATAATTACCTATTATTATGTACTATGAAGATATAAGAATGGAGTGGAGCTTATAAGCATTGCTGTCCCAAACAGCTGATAATTCTAGACAAAGTCGCGTCAGTTTCGGTAAAAAACTCGTTTCACGTATGGCTTTCGCCCTCACTCGCTCTATCGCTTTGTTGCTATTTTTCATAGTAACTAGCGCCGATACAGCAACAGGTGGAACTAAAACGCATGAACGAATGTTTATTGTTTGACAGCAGTTTCGCGATAAGTACGTCTTGTCGCAAATTGTCTGCAAGAGTTGTAAGGTACGCCCGCGCCGGTGGTTCTGTATGTCATTTGTACTAAAGCTGACGACGCTTATGTGTAAGAATTGTTTTATAGTTGCGCAAAGTGCGCTTCAAATAATGAGTGCCTGTATTAAAAATATAATGAGTAACATATAGTTTTTCATAGGCGGTGCTACGTTTATGATTATTATAATAATAGTGGATATTACTAGTGCCATTGACCACTTATATTCCATAACGTTACCATTTCTTTATTTGTTTAGTCATTAAATAAATTGCTTTTATTACTAATAAGATATTGAAAATATCTGTGCATATTGTTTTATCTTTGCTTCTAAGAGGATATATTTGAATATCTAATGCTTATAACTGAATTGATTTGAAATCGAAATTTTGCTGTTACAGGCTAAAGCCGTTATTATAGTAATAAATTTAGTTGTTAAGTTTTATGAAAATCCTAATGTAACTCGAATGATTTATAAATAAACTACCTAATTGTATTTGTTGTGTTATTTATTATTTCTTTCCTACAACCCTAGCCCCAGGTGTTTAAGGGGTTGTAAAACTTTAACTGATAATTTTTAAACAGCACCAATTACCTATTAATAGACAATACCTTCGACCCATAATCAGCCCACACTAGTTTTCCGGTGAAGAATATGCAGTCAGACCCTTCCGATAAAATCACCTTCAGTCGATATTAGTGGGGGGCCTCTAGGTTCGTGGGTGCGTAGATTGGACAATCTGCGTGCCCACACCGAGCGACCTACGAGAATACGGCGCAGCGCATGTGGTCTCGCGTCGATTCGGGGTGCCTATAGGCCTGGCACCAGCGGGAGGGTCTAGTGTGATCATACGAGGACCTGGACCGCTCCAGTGGTTTTTCCGGTAGGATTCCTTCGCCCTTCTCTGGGGCGGAGGAAGTTCATGAGAAGTTTCCACTGGGGAAAAAAGGCAGGCCCTTGCCATGTGTTTGAAAAGGGCGATGGTGGCAAAAGGATATGCAGGAGTGCCCCTTCGCGCACAGATAAATCAAAACAACAAAACATAGACCGTGTTTCGGCCAAGTTGCAGTGACCGTGGTCACGAGAAGACTTCAGTATTCTCGTGACCACGGTCAATGCAACTTGGCCGAACCGTTGAGGTTAGTAAAAATAATGATTTGACTTATCTTTGCGCGAAAAGTCCCGACATCATAGTCTAATGAGACTGTTAAAGTAGTTGATGATTCAATACGTTGAAGTTGTTTTACGTTTTAGAACCTCTATAAACTGTAATTAAAATTGTTTCCATGCTATAGGTGTCCTGAAACAACGAAGTTTGACTTACATCTGTCACGTGCTCAAAGATGCACGCGTATAAATTAAAACGTATCGTGATTCGTGGTATACCAGTGCAATTCCGTAAACTCAAATGTTTATTCATACATCCTTCAATACAGAATTAAAATGACGGTGAAAAACCAACTTGGTATACGCTAAGACATGATTAAAGCTATTCAAGGACACGTTGCAGACGGTGAGCCATGGGGACGAATGTTAGGGAATACCAAATTGGGTTGTCACCGTTATTTCAATTCTGTAGTACTAATCCAAAATCTTTGAATTTGATTTGTCTATTTTGTGTTACGTGTGATATTAACACAAAGTTCAAAATCTTAAATCTAAAGATTTTGGATTACCTAGATTGATTATTAATTTTGGCCGTAAGTCGGTTTACTAAACAGTTACAGAGGCCTAGAGGCTAGCTAGCTAGCTAGATTTAAGTAGCGTTGGTGTTGTAATCTTTACTCATTTGTTTAGGATCACAAATTGTACTTAAATTTTGTCAGTAGATAAATTAAATTGCAGTAGTAGCTTTGTACGCCATCTATTATCGAGTAGTGTCACTCACTAGTGGTAAAGGTAACCAAGATAACATTTTATTATGTCAACAACAAGCTAATATAAATCGTTATATAAACAGCTGATTTAATTTAATAAATAGTAATGAATTAATAAATTAAATACATAATATCTTCAGCAATATTCGTAAATGAAAATTACAAAACGCTCTGGGATCGTTGTTCGCAAAATTAGAAAACTAATGGGATATTGAAATTATCGAAATATTAGAATGTTTCAGTCATATTTATGCTAGCAGAAATATGTATAATTATAAATATATTATATTGGCGTCGTCAATCATAATCAATGAATTTTAGATTTGCACAAGTATTTGTACCAATAATATTTCCTAGATTTCAGAACGTAAATAATAACATCATACGTCATGCTCGATTGGAACTTCCGACGTTTTGGAACGTGTCTGTCATTTGTTTACTCCCGACTTCCCGAGTCTGATTCTGAAAAAACCGTACGACGTTGCCCACATATTTTAGAGATTTTTTTCATTTTTGAGAAATATTTTATAAATACGTAAAGATTCATTAGTCTAAACACCGTACCACGATGCCTTATACTTGACATTGGCGAAATTGTGGAAGATACTCTGCAGAAGCCATAATCTAAGAGAAGAAGAAGAAGAAGAGTCTGATTCTTTAGATATTACAACTAAATTTAGTTTTTAAGTTGAAGTTTTACTATGGCGCGACGATATAGAGATGCTGCTGCAAAAATGCAGCAAAATGTTCAAAAGCATTTGAATGAAATGAAGGAAATATCATCATCAGAAGACGAGGATCCTTGCGAATCAAGTGTCTTAGAAGGAGTGTTCCAGAGTTACTGGCGGGGTGGCGGAGATACTCATCTGCTGAACAGGACCAAAAACCTGCTGGAAGAAGCAATTAGCGGCCGCGCTGTAACTTGTCTGATATGCATAGGATCCATCAAAAAAACTCACGCTATATGGACATGTGATCATTGCTATTCCTATTTTCATCTATCTTGCATACAAAAATGGTCGAACGACAGTATAAGCTTGCGTAGCGAAGAAAGTCAGGGCCCAATAACTGTATTTAAACTACAAAAAATTGAATGGTGCTGTCCTAAGTGTAGACACTCATATTCTAAAGAAGAAATACCGCGCAAATATCGCTGCTTCTGTGGTAAAACTGATGATCCACAAAATCATCCATGGCTTATACCTCACACTTGTGGAGAAGTTTGTGAAAAAAGACTCTCAGCTGGTGAAAACTGTAAGCATAGGTGCTTACTCTTATGCCATCCTGGTCCTTGCCCACCTTGCCCTCAAACTGTTAATGGAGTATGTTTTTGTGAAAAAGAACGAAAGAGAGTGAGATGCAGTGCTGCCAAATGGTCTTGTGGGCAACTTTGTAAAAGGACGCTTTTGTGTAAGACTCACAAATGTGAAAATTTATGCCATGAAGGTGACTGCCCTGAATGCAGCTACACTAGTATTCAACCATGCCAATGTGGTACTGAGAAAGCTAAAAGACCATGCAATGACCCAGCTTGGCAGTGCAAGAAGCCATGCAACAAATTATTTGCATGTGGCTACCATAAATGCGATAAAATCTGCCATTCAAGCAACTGTGGGCCCTGCCCCAACTCTGGAATGACATCATGTCCATGTGGAGCTAACCAACGCTTTGTACAATGTCCAGATGTTATGGAAACCTGCTTAGGCACATGTGGTAAAAGACATGAAGACTGTGAACACAGTTGCCCAGAAAAATGCCACAAAGGACAATGTCCCCCTTGCCAAGTCTTAATACAAAAGAAATGCTACTGCTCAGCACATACAAGGTCTCTTCCATGTAGCAAGGAGTTCAAATGTGAGACAAAATGTAGAGGAATAAGACCATGCGGTAAACATGGCTGTGCACGAAAATGCTGCAATGGAAACTGCCCTCCATGTGAGAAAATTTGTGATAAACCCCTTCAATGTGGCAGACATAAGTGCACAAATATATGCCATCGTGGACCATGCTACCCATGTCCTAGAGAATCAAAAGTGACCTGTAGATGCAAGGAAACTTACATCACAGTCCCATGTGGGAGGGAAAGGCAGACTAAACCTCCAAAATGCAGTTTGCCATGCAAAATTAAATACAAATGTGGTCACAGTGAAGACAATAAGCATTCCTGCCATTTTGGTGACTGTCCACCATGCAGAGCAGTTTGTTACAAACTATATCCAAAGTGCAGCCACCAATGTAAAGTAGTGTGCCATGAATATGTTGCAGTACTTTTTAAACAGATTGAAAAGCCAGCTACCCCTTGGGAAGTGCAACCACCAAAGACTAAAATAATGACTTTAGATTGTCCACCATGTGACACACCAATACCAATTATTTGCTTTGGAGAACATGAGACAGACAACCAACCTTGCCACTCAGCTACTCGGAGACCATGTGGAAGAGAGTGTGGCCGGCCATTGGCTTGCGGTAATCACAAATGCACTTTACTCTGTCATCTCTACGGTTCTGATCCTGAGTATCCAAATGTGCCTTCAAGTTGCAAGCAATGTGAAAGAGAATGTTCAGTTCCTCGTCCTGAAAAATGCACACACAAATGTTCGATTCGAGCCTGTCATCCCGGTCCATGCCCACCATGTGAGATATTAGAGCGTTTAGCCTGCCACTGTGGTATAACAGAGATTTACTTACGTTGCCGGGAAATATCTGTAGCAACTGAGGAAATGTTGTCATGCAAGCAACAATGTCCCAAAAACTTGGAATGTGGCCACCGCTGCCGTAACACTTGTCATGTTGGAGCTTGCTGCAACCAAGTGTGCACTAAGAAAACCAAAGTTCACTGCCCATGTGGTAACATAAAGAGGGAAGCTCCTTGCAACTCAGTTAGAAATGGTGACATAAAAATATTATGTGACAATAACTGTGAATCCAAAAAGATTGCTGCAAAATTAGAGAACGAGAAAGAAAAACAGAGACTAAAGGAGTTAGAGGAAGAGAAGAACCGCAAAGAGTTAGCAGAATATGAGTGGAAATTGAGCGGCAAAAAGAAGAAATATAAGGAGAAGAAGTCTGTTTCTAGTAAGGATGATAGAGGTTTGTTAAAGAAGTATTGGATACCAGTATCATCGTTCCTAGTGGTGCTGGTAGCTGCTTTTTATTATATATTTTATGTATAAGAAGACTAAGTCAATAATTGAATAATTGTAGAATTATTCTAAATACGTAGAAATAATGGTAGCCATTGCTAGATTTTTCCTAATTAAAGTTGTATAAAAATTAGGGTGGTAGATAATTATAGTCTGTGGGCCAACCTTTAGGTTTTTTTCCCTCTGCATAAGGATATTTTGGGTTTGTTGGCATTGCACAACGTTTTTTTCTTGTTTATTGTTTATTACGCCTGCCCTAAGGTTTCTTCGTCTAAATAGTATGCAGTGTGACTTTTTTGTCATACCTCATTTAGTCAACATTGACTCATTATTTGATTTGTTAATTGGTCCCAACGTTTGTTAGCTATAGAGGATGTTGCAATCCGAATAATATTTAATGCTCAACTAAACGCCATTGAATGTTCTCCATACAAGGTCGCATTGTCATATTCTGACAAATCTAGCTTTGTATGGAGCACTTTATTCTGGAGTTAATATAATCAAAATAAAAGACATGAATAAGGTTTTTTTTTTTTTTTTGATGAATAAAATAAAATGAATAAGTTTCAATAATATATGTAATTGGAACTTACGGCTGGGCCATACCTAAGGTAGCATTGTTGCAATGCAGCATGTGTGCAGCAATGTGTTTCCCATTGTACATGCGCGTGTCACTGTCTAGTGTATCTGCAAATACACTAAATTCTTTCTAGGAGTATCAGAAAATTATTTCATTTAATAGTGACGGTAAGAAATAAGTTCGTACTAAATAATCATATTAAAGTTATCTAAGCCAACACTCATTTATAATCTCATCACATCACATCTGATATTATACAATAACATTATCTGCTGCATTGGAAACTTATTGCGGACGTGCTGCGTTGTGGTTGGCAAGCCACCAAAATCCAAATGTATATTCATCATTGTTTTGTGAATTTCGTCCAGTGTGTATCGTGAAGAAGGTAATGTGATTTTGTGATAATGTTTATTGTTATACTTAGATTTAAACAGCCTAGAGAAATAAAATTGCATCTGACAGAAAAGGTATTAAAATTAAATAGGTATTATAGTTCAGTAAAAATAAATGGTGATTAACCAAATTTCTAAATTGCTAGTGCGGCCGCCGAGAGAATGCGTACATGACATCTGTTATTTGGTCTAGTTTCTGTTATATTAAAGATTTAATTTAGCGCTAAATTATTTAAGTTTAGTGTGTGTTGATGTTGCTACATTAAAATAATAATATAAAAGAAACTATTTAACAGATGTCAGGAACGCATTCTCTCAGCGGCCGCACTTTAGTTGGCGATTTGCTTGTTTTGACACTTGGCTATTCATCATTTACTTTGGCTGTCGACTGTACCTACGGAAGTTCATTGCTACGAGAGCCGAGAGCTTTGCTCTAGTGATAAAGTGAGTTTAACCAATCAACATGGAGTGCTTTTGACCCGACCTCTTCGCTAGGTTCCTCTTTTGGCAGCCACTCGCACAGATGCAGAGTTCGTGGTCTAAAGGCAGGGTCATAAACGCGAAGCAACGCTCACTCCGCCTGTCCTCACTTTGTTATTTTTATGAGATGTGACCAAACACCGCCAATTGTCTTTCCACCAATCAAACCAGACATTACTCGAAGTCTTGTGTAATTGTGTATTACATATCAAGAATCAAAGCTTAAGTAGAACTTGTGTCGAGATTGTGTTAAGCAAATACGAACCCTACGTAATAGGTCCAGCAGTATTCAATTGATGCGATCTCGATTCAAGTTATACTTAAGTTTTGATTCTTCTAGGCCCATATTACAGATCGAGAATCAAAAGAGAACTTGAGTCCAGCTTCCATTGGTCTTTAGGTTGGGGCACTCCACTACTACCTCTCAATCTTATTCACAAATCGTCGACCCACGGCTTTTTAAGCCCTTTTTAATCATTGGGTATAATGTACTAAGTACTAGAGTAGCTACAAACAAATTATATGGTCATGAAGATGCGACCGCGAGGTACGCCCCTCCTTGACTTTAACATATTTTGGTTTCTCGAGTTATTAAAACAATATCTCACTGCCCATGGAGGCATATCTAAGTAATACAACTTAGCACTCAAACACCTCACGTCGCGGCAAGCGGCCTGACACAGACATGATTGAGTTCGAGTGTATGCGCTCTAACTCTTGTGACAAAAGATCTAGTTGAGATGTCTTTTCTAGTACGTAGTACATTATACCTCAATGTTTTAACCACATTTTTACTTTAACATAAAAATTAAGTATTGAAATTAAATTAAATATTTTTTATGTAACTTCACTTGTAGTGAAGACCAGCAAGATCTAAATACATTGTAAGTATTAATTCAAACATTGCATTTTTGCGTTTTTACTTGACAGATATAGCCAGTAACATTTAATGTAATATATTTATTTAGAAATAATGTCGAACCTTTTCATCATTTCAGCCGAAAAACGTCCACTGCTGGACAGAAGCCTCCCCCAAAGATATGTGCTCATTGGGGGGTTTTGCCATAATCGCCACGCTTGGCAAACGGGTTGGCGATCGCAGTTATGTTATAATTGTACTCGAAGGACGCTGCTGCCCATCCTTCGGCTAATCCCATAGTCGTCTTTTACGACACCCACGGGATGAATGATTCTTAAAATATATCTTAAACCTTTTAAAATATATTAAACGATCATAATAAAGCTCAATGATATATATATATTTTTTAATAATGCCCCAAACTTGAATTTCTCCTGTGACGTGGGTGCGTTTACAGACAAAAATTTCACACACAATACATCCAGACCCGGAACAACTACCTGCAGATCATACAAATATTTGTTCCGTGCGGGAATCGAACCCGCGACCCGGAGCGCAGCAGCCGACTGTATCAGCCACTGCACCAACCGAGAGTAAAAGGGATAGGTATCTAAAATTACAACACGTATGTACTCGATGTCTTTGTCGCAACTGGGATAGAATATACACACATCAACAGAGTCTAGGGATATTTTAACTTTATCAAATAACTAAAATTATATGAAGAATTTACTGATATTGTAAATGGAAGAATGATAGATAATTTTAAGGTCTTTAATAATAAATAAACATTTTTGTGACTCTTGTTGTATTTTAAACAAAATAATATTTTTTGTTCGCAGTAGAAAATTAGCATAATAAAAAAAACTACAAATTGAAAAAATCTTTATTAATGATGTTGCCATCTCTCACAATAATTACACATCGGCATCGATTGTTCATACTTAAAATTAAGTTGTAAATGTCTTGCTGCGGCACGAGGTCCCATGTTCTTTGCAAATGATCGTACAGTTGTTGTTCCGTCGCCAAATTTGGTGGGAAATTTCTCCAAGCTCTTCTTTGTGACATGTACCAGGCATGCTCGATGGGATTTAATTCGGGAGACTGTGCAGGCCAATCCAAAACCCGAATATCGTGGTCTCGGAGAGCGGCCGACACCAGCCGCGCTGTATGGGAAGGATCATTATCGTGCATGAGAAGAAATTCCTGGCCCATTTGGATTCTATGTGGGACAATAACAGACCCCACTGCCTCCTCGAGGTAATTTCGTGCAGTCATGCTGCCAAGGATCCAAACGAGCTGGGTTCGTCCGCCAAGTCTAATTCGTGCCCACACCATGATTGTCCCGCTTTGGTATGGGTGAACCTCCTGAGGGTTCCGTAGACAGCTAAATCTGCCTGGAGTTCTCCAAACACGTGTTCTTCGTGAATCCGGATGAAACCCGAACCGGGACTCATCGGTGAACAGCAGCAAAGACCATTGTCCGTCTCCATTGTAAATGCTCCCGAGCCCACGAAAGACGCCGTCAGCGATTGCCACGTCGCAAGGCTGGAACACGTAGCTGTCTTCGAGCATGAAGACCCACTTCATGCAACCTCCTTCGCACGGTTTGATCGCCTACCAGCAGCTGGTGGTCCTCCTGGAGACTTTGGACTAATTGCATCGCAGTAATATTAGGTTGTCTTCTGGCGGTTCTTTGAAGAAATCGATCTTGTCTTTGCGTAGTAATACGATTTCTACCTGTGTGACGTTCAGCCACATCTCCAGTACTGCGATAACGTGACCACAACCTTGATATCACATTTTGGCTGGTGTGTAGGGGCTCAGCAACAACACGTTGAATAGCACCATTTTCTAACATGCCCACGGCTCGTAACATTTCAACTCGACTCAAATGACGCCGTGACATAGACTCTTCGAGCTCACAAGGCACGATAAATAAAAATGAATAACAATCTAATCCCTATTCTTTAATTAATAGCTTAATTCATTACTAAAAACAGTTAATTTTCTTTAACGAACCGGATTACTATTAATTTTGCCGCCGTATTTAGGTTTTTGTTTTTTTTTATTTACGATTTTAAAATTTGAATATAGAATAAAAGAGGTTTCAATCTGTATATAAACTTTTTACGGAAACTTAAAAGAATTTAAGCTATAAAGTCGTAAATGATTTAGGATTATGATATCCCTAGATTCTGTTGATGTGTGTATATGTTCTCTTTTCTTTGCTTGACCTGTGTTTTCTTCGAGAATATTATTCTATATATAATTCGAATAGTATTAAAAAAAAAAATATTTTTATATAGTTGCTTACTCACGTGAAGTATGAGATCCCTTTTTCTTTATTTATTTTTGCTTAATAGTTTGTGTATTTTTTATATAAGCAGGACAGCATTGTTATTTCTTAATTAATAAAACAATACAGCAGTGTGTGCTCGTTGTCCTGTTTTGGGCGCACTGATTGCGAAGTGCTACAATTGGGGCAGATTTGGTTCTTACTTTTGACGCGCATTAACATATCTACGTCTTTTAATAAAAGTATAATATCATTGATAAAACTGTATTGCTTCTACAAAATAATCCTCCGCAATTATTGCATTTTCATTTGCACAAACACTGATTCATAAATATTTTTAAGTTTCAAACACACGTCTGCTAAACATGATTATTAAGTACTTTTGACACACACATTTCCCAAATCTTTGTGAAATTATTTGATTATGTCTGGGTGAATCATAATTATGGAAATTCCTATTAGTGTGCTTTTTGATGTGATTTTTACTTAGAGCATTTAACCTATTTTATAATAAACTATTTAGTGTGTATGTAATTTATTTATGACTAATCATACATACTTAAGATACACTTCTTGGACTGGCCGTTGCGAGAAGCAGGGCCCTGTTATCACAAATGCAGTTGCACTTTGTGCTGGATTTCGTGTTTCATAATGTTCAATTAACAATACCGCAATGCCTCAAGACGAAAGTCTAAGTAAGTTTAACCAGTGTGTTGCCTATGATGACATATGGAACACAGTTAGTAAACACACTAACTGTGGGCCTCATAAGAAAGCTCAAGGTCACTCAACGAGCTATGGAGAGAGCTATTCTTGGTATTTCTCTACGTAATCGATTCAGAAATGTGGAGAACCGTAGAGGAACTAAACTTACCGACATAGCTGAAAGTACTAAACTGAAGTGACAATGGGCGGAGCACATTGCTCGTCAATTAACTATCCAAAATAGTTCAATTCACAAAGCCACACGCGGGCCGCGCTGGCCACATAAGTATAGAAAATTGTCTCATTAATTTTTAACGCTTGAAATGTTAAGATAACCAATAAAATCTAAACACACCTACATGTTTACCTTAGGAGCCAATCATAATAAAAAATCTAAATCAACAATGATAATAACAACAGTTGAAATTAATGGGAGCATTTTAAAAAAAAAACAATTTAAAAATATAATAACTCATATTCATCTAGTGATACCTTTTATAAAATCAAGTATGGCAAATAAAACTTGACTACTAATAGGTATGAGAAATATCTTCACGCTTTTATGTAATACTAGCTGGGACCCGCGGTTTCACCCGCGTTTTATTTAAAAGAAACTTAGAGTTGAATATATATATTGGATTTCACGGGTTTTTTATTTTTTGCGCGGAACCCTAATGATTTTTCTAAAATAAAAGTAGCCTAAGTTATTCCCATCAGCTATCTGCCAGTGAAAGTCCCGTCAAAATCGGTCCAGCCGTTTCGGAGATTACCCGGAACAAACAGACAGACAGACAGAAAAAAATTAAAATGTTTTTTTTTGTTATAGGTACCGTATATACTTTCATATGCATTTAGTAAAAAGCTGTTATTTTGACATTACAAACAGACACTTCAATTTTATTTATTTGTATAGATAAGGCCGAATAGTGAAACGCCACTTAATATTAAGTCCCGCTTTAACTATTCGAGAAACCCGTTTTGGTAGGAAACGGGGTGGCTCAAATAGTTTTAGTTAATTTTCAACGCACCCATGACAACGTAAAAGATACAAACGTGATGAAAACATAACACTTATCAATACACATGATTTTGAATAATGAAAACTACATTTATAAAATTAATTTGAAATTAGAAAACATAGCCAAACATAAAATATTTTTATTTAAAATAGCTAGTAATGTAGAACGGCAATTTCATAGGCAAAGACCTATTATTACTATAACTAGCAATATTCTGTATGTAAAGTCAGCGTCCAATAGAATATCAGGTATCCAAGGTAATTAAAATGATGATGACAAATGATGACATAAATTCATTTATATGTACGCAGTCCAAAGTGGTCAATATATCTAAGTAACACAGTTTCCAATATTATGTAACATGTCAAGATGCTCATTTTTATGTTTACGTATAAAACTTTAAACGGTATGAAAGCAGCTTTCTTTTGTCTTTAAAAAAAATGTTGTCCCACACTAAGATTTCTCCTGTGTCGTGGGTGCGTTTACAAACACAAATTGCACACACAAGCTATAGTAACCAAAGGCAACTCATATTAATAAAAATTAAAATAACGTAATTCTTTGTATTGACTATAGTTCAGCTAACATATGAGTAGCTGGACCACTCCACATCTAAATCGACTTTTTATTTTTGTTCGTACTCGTTTGACGAAAATTGTATTTGGAATACTTTTGCCTTATTAATAAACAAGATAAAAACTATCCTTGTCAATGTCCCGTAACACCGCAAGGCTCCCGCCATATAAAGACGACATGCGTGTTGAACTTTGGTGCCACGTCGGTTATTACCCCAGCTCCATAGAATAGAATAGAATCATTTATTCAGTAAATAGGTCCTAACAGACACTTTTACACGTCATATTGAAACAACGGAGGGCATTTCGCTACATGACAACCTCTGAGAAGAAATGCTGAAAGAAACTCAGGGTTAGGTCTTCTTTGTCATTTTTTTACGTCTTTTACAAATCTGTTCGTTACATAGTATTTAAATTAGTCATCTATATATAAAAGATAAATATGGCAGCTATACAATGCAAATATCACTTCAGATATATTAGGTTTCCAGGGAAGCCATATGTGCAGAAAAGTGCTAACGCCATATGTCCCTATCGTCAACATAGTCTTTAATCCTATAATATGCTTTTTTTATAAGAATTGATTTGACGTGCGATTTAAACTTCCCGACTGTCAGATCAGTAATTTCTTTTGGTATCTTATTATAAAACCGAACGCAGTTACCTAAGAACGATTTGTTGGTTTTGGACAATCTAAATTTAGGTACTACTATTTTATGTCTATTTCTGGTATTTATACAATGAATGTCACTTTTTACTTTAAACATTAGCAAGTTTTTACGGACAAACATAATATTTTCAAAAATGTAAAGATAAGGCATTGTCAGTACATTGATATCTTTAAAGAGGTCTCTAAGTGAGTCGCGAGGGCTCATATTATATATTGCGCGGATGGCTCTCTTCTGTAATATAAATATTGAATCTACAACAGCTGCTGCTCCCCACAGCATAATGCCATATGACATTATACTGTGGAAATACGCAAAATATACAAGTCTGGCCGTAGCTACGTCAGTTAGATGCCTAATTTTCCTAACTGCAAATGCAGCAGAACTTAACTTACTTGATAAAGCCTTTATATGAGCACCCCATTGTAGTTTATAATCAATGGTTATACCTAGAAATACGGTTTCATGTACAATCTCAAGATTGTTGCCTTCGAAAATGATTTCCAATCCGACTTGAGGTACATTTGGCAACGAAAATTTTAAACATTTTGTTTTATTTGCATTTAATAAGAGATTATTTGCAGTAAACCATTTAGACAGAGAGATTAAACTCTCATTGACATGAACAACTTCATTGTCTTTCCTGTTTATATTAAAAATAAGCGAAGTGTCATCAGCAAATAAAATTGTATTACATAATGCTGATATCATATAAGGCAGATCATTAATATAGGCTAAGAACAGAAAGGGGCCCAAAATTGAGCCCTGTGGCACGCCCATTTTTATTAGAGACCCTGATGATGTTATACCATTTATACCTACTTTTAGCTGTCGTTTGGAAAGGTATGATAATACAAGGTCGAGAGCTGGTCCACGAATTCCGTAGTGACCCAATTTACAAACGAGCGTATTGTGATCAACGCAATCAAAAGCCTTGGAAAGATCACAGAAGATGCCAAGGGCATCCTGTGAGCCCTCCCAGGCTTCTAGTATATGAGTAATTAGTTTCGCACCCGCGTCCGTAGTCGATCGACCCTTCGTGAAGCCAAACTGCCGATCATGCAAAATCTCGTTTTTATTAAAATGAACCATCATCTGATCAAGCATAACTTTTTCAAAAACTTTACTCAATGTTGGAAGCACCATGTCCTTCTTCAAACGGGATTGGCTCTATGCCTGTCCTTGCGATCTCTTTTTGGAGCATGACGCTCTCACAAAAGCGAAACCACAGCACTCCAATTTTCATGCTCGGCCTTAGTCACACTACTGCGAGGTAGCAGAGAAAGATCTTGCCCAATCCGATCGACCAGAATCCGCCACTCGGCAGCCTGAGCGTGTGGTATCCTGGTCATCTCACTCCTTGACTCGAAGTGCCCCTTGAAGCTTCAGCGACTGTCCAGGGTGAGTCCAGGTTTGTGGAACCATAGTGCCTCGGTTGTGTGAGGCGCTATCATGTAGGCGCCGTAATCCGTCAGGAAAGATGTATTAGTCATAGAGTCCATATCACCCAGCCGGGTTAATTGTGATAGCATTAGTTATCAAATCTATGTTACAAGCTGGGTCAATCGTAGTAGATGCAGAGGTCGAGTCCAGCGAGAGAGTTGAGAAAACCGTTGTGCATATAGAAGATATAGATAAAGAGAAAATCGCAATAACTCACAAGGGACGCACAGACAGGCACAGATCAAGACTGTGCAATATTATTAACTTCATACCGACATAAGCACTTTTTTCATTCAAAAACAAAAAAAAAACACAATAAATGAAACAGTAGATAATCCTCGATGTCATACTTGGAAGCTATAAAAATACTATAAATGTAATTAAATTTACGATGATGCTCGAAGTGCAATAATAATAGGACAATGAAACTATCGGCCGCTTTGTGGTTAATTCTTGTTATTATAATCCGATGGCAAACGTAGACGTAACAAAAATTTAACTTGAAATATTTTTTTATTGATTTACTAAGTAACTACAAATGGCATTTTCTTTCGTAATTAATTAATTGTTACAACAACAATTAATATCTTTCTGTATCTGAATCTTGTATCTCAATTAAATTATAACGGGAGTGTAAAATGTCATTTAAAATAATAACTGAATTTGTTGAGTAAAATGATGCGTAAAACCATCCAAAATGCAGTTCTTATAAACGCAAAGCAAACTATTTCTTACCCCACAAGTATTAAGTTCAATTTACTTTATATGATATCGACTTACATGGTTGTAATTATTGGCTGCTATACGGTAAGTCTTCAACAGCGCGATGATACACCTTGTGCATCATGGTTAAAAACACAGTTAATCTATAATTAAATATACTGAGTATATTTAAGAACATAAATCAATACGATACACGAAATAATTTATATTCATTCTTTGGAACTTTTCAGTAATAATCCAAAGTAAAGTTTCAGTCGACATTATTACGTTACTTAGAACATTTTTATTTCGCAATTTTTATGCCCATTCATTATTAAAGGTGTCAGCAACAAATTTTTTTAATTCAGTTACAAGTGACACGAATACGTAACGTTTAGTGTAGTGCGTGCTTTTAATACTACTGAGTGTATATAAACTGGATGTTACATTATTTCACAATTACATTTTTATACCCACTTATTTTTTATTAATTTTTTGTTTATATATTGTCTTCATTGCCTGGATTAAAAGCTACAATGCCGATAAAGTGCGGGGGCTGCGGTAAATTTCTAACACCGGTAGAGGCCGCCAGATGTGCTAAGTGCTGTGCACTTTACCACCGTGCGTGTGTGAGTCTACCTGGCAAAGGTACGGTGGCTTCCTCCTGGCATTGCCCAGAATGCAGGAAAAATATTCGGAGAGACAACAAGGCCGAGACCCCAGTAAGAGGCAAAGCAGCTGACGAACCAATTGGGGATTCAACGATGCTGCTGTCCACACATCCACTGTTGACACCGACGCCGCTATCGGTAATGTCGTCGGCCCCAACGCCACCTACACCTGTACCGGCGCCACCTACACCTATGCCGACGCCTCCTACACCTATGTCGACGCCACCAACACCAATACCTACGCCATCACCGGTTGCAGTCGTGGATGGAACTGGAACCGCATCCACTGTGACGCAAGACCTCCCACAGGATGTAAGCGAGGTACTGAATCTGATCATGGTGGAGTTACGTACCTTGCGATTTGAGGTGTTGGAGCTCAGAAAAGACGTAGCTGAGCTAAAGGCATCCAATGCGATATGCCATACTCGAATGGATAGTATGGAGTCGAGATTGGATGCTTTAGAAAAACGTCCTATAGAGCTCACAACCGATACGACTGCCGTGGACTGCGTTATTGAGGATCTGAAGAGGGAACTGAATGATAGAGACCAGGAGCTCATGGCAAATGACCTGGTCATTGCTAATTTGCCCGAGTCCAATGCAGAAAACCCGACGCATATTGTAAAGCTGATTGCCTCAAAGGTGGGAGTCGTCATTGAGGAGCGTGACGTAGTTAGTGCGGAACGTGTGGGCAGCCGATACATTAAGGCGACGAGCCCAGCCAGATCGACGAACACCAGACCACGGGCTATCATGGTGCGATTGGCGCGACGTGACCTGCGCGATGCCTTACTGGATGGTGCACGAGTGCGGCGCGGTGCGACAACCGAGGATCTTGGCCTCCCCGGTCCAGCCCAGCGCTTTTTCGTCAATGAGCGCCTGACCAAGACGAACCAGCAGTTGTTTCGCAAAACGCGAGCTGCTGCCGGGCTCCATGGTTGGCGATTCGTGTGGACGAAACGGGGTCGCATTCTGGTTCGCAATAAACCTGGAGACTCCACCCGACGAATTGCTTCTGAAGATGACGTACAGCAAATCATTGGACCATATACGGAATCGGTCTAAACCTATTATGTATGAGAATAATAAGCAGGAAATGTATGTTGTGTTACTTTTATCTGTATTTTTCATGCATAATGACATCTTTGTGGGGGTTGGACGTCGTATAGGATATAGACATGGGCGTTGGAGGGATTTGTGTGAGTATGATGGGATAAATTACACTAGTATACATATATTCACAGATGTTATATTTAACAGACATATTTTAAAAAACTCACCCTATTTATACAATATTCATTTGCAAACATATTTAAACATATTGATAAAATTAATAATGACATTCACATTAATATACACAACTTACTTACTTAATATAAATTTACAATATTATCTACACTTATTCATAATATTAATAATATCAATTACATTAATACACACAACTTACTTACATTTACAACATTATCTACATTTGTCCATAAAATTAATATATACACATACTAATATAACAGTTATCAATAGATATACAAATGCTTAGTACAAAATGTTTGAAGTTTGGTTTATTCAATGCAGGTTCACTATCAACTAACCAAGACGAATTTTTGATAGCCATGTCCCACCACTCGGTGGACATAATGGCTATCAATGAAACTTGGTTGCGACCTGGGGAAGAGGGTCGAGCACCCTCGATACCGGGGTATAGGCTGAGGCATGTGCCACGCCCGGATACTATACTGGGAGGAAGAGGAGGAGGAGTAGGCTTCTACATAAAAACAGGTGTTAGGGCCCGCGTAATACCTCATCCCGAGCAGCCAGACATTGAGCAGCTCTGGCTAAGTTTGAGTATCAATGGGAAGAGACTACTTATAGGTACTGCATATCGTCCACCTTGGTTTGAATTGTCTAGATTTCTGGAGGGGTTGACTGAAAGTATAAGTGCATTGGCTCCATATGCCTATATAGTGTTACTCGGAGACTTCAATGTGAACATGTTAGACATAAGCAATATCAAAACAAAGAAAATTAACGAGTTTCTCAACTATACCAGCTTGAACCAGGTAGTGTGTACTCCAACCCACTTTGTTGGTGACAGCAGTACACTGATAGATGTCATTTGCACTGATACTAAAGTCCGAAATGTTATAGTTAATCATATCTGTGACCTCGGAAATCATTCGGTTATTACATGTGACACTGTGATTAAGAAGGAGAAGGCTAAGCCTAGAATAGTTGTATATCGGCCTTTGAAGGATATATTGCCAGATTACTTTGATGCAGATCTTAAATCTTTCCCTTGGCAGGAAATAAGCGGATCGCCAGACGTTAACAGCATGGTAAATAGTTTTAATTTGTTGACCACTACGTTATTTGACCTTCATGCTCCTGTGAAAAGTACGACATTTAAAAGCCGACCCACGCCATGGATAACCGAGAACATACGGTTAATGTTTCAATTGCGTAACAAAGCAAAGGATAAATATAAAATAAACAGACTAGAAAGTACCAAGAAATATTATTTGGACCTCAAACGTCAAGCCAAAGCTGCATTGACTCGAGAGAAAACTGTATATTTCGCCACACACATAAATAAAAACATTAAGGACCCAAAGCTTCTGTGGAAAAATCTTAAATTAGAGGTACTTCCTGAACATAAGGATGGTTTGCTCCCTGGACACTTTGATGACCCAGATGAAATTAATAAGGCGTTTCTTGACGTACCAGGGGTATGCAGTCTGAATATAACACAGTTAACATTTTTTGAGTTCAATAGATTTGGTGGATCTCAATTTGAGCTCAAGAATGTTAGCCAGGATGCAATATTAAAAACTATAGCGAGCCTAGGGTCAAACGCACGGGGGGTAGATGGAATAAGTTTGGAAATGCTTTCACTCACATTGCCGTCCTCTGTTCAAGCCCTTACAACATTAATCAACAAATCTTTAGATTCACACATATTCCCAGACTTATGGAAGTGTGCTATTGTACGCCCTATTCCCAAGACCAACAACCCAGTTAATGTTAAAGATCTGCATCCGGTAAGTATACTACCTTGTTTATCCAAAGTTCTGGAAAGGGTGGTATATTTACAAATGTTGGAGTACCTGGAAGCCAACAATATTCTTCCAGACCTCCAATCAGGGTTTAGAAGAGGTCGTGGAACGGCAACTGCTCTTTCAGATGTTATAGGAAACATCCTCGAGGCACGTGATCGGGGGGAGGGATCGATTCTGACACTTCTTGACTTTTCGCGGGCGTTTGACTCTATTAACACCACTCTGTTGCTTTCCAAGCTTGCATACTATGGATTTGCAGTGGAAACAATAGAGTGGTTTGCAAGCTACTTGAAAAATAGGTCGCAATACGTTGAAATCCAAATGGGGGATGGGTCGTCGGTGTCATCCCCACCACGACGCGTGCCCCGTGGTGTTCCACAAGGCTCAATTTTGGGGCCTCTCTTGTACATCCTCTACAGTGCCGATATAATTAAGTGTTTTGAGAATTGCAAGTATCACATGTATGCAGATGATATCCAGGTATACATAACATTTAAACCAACCAACACTCTGGCAGCAGTGCAACAAATAAATTCAGATCTCCAAAGAGTGGTTACATGGTCTGAGCAAAATTCTTTAGTTTTAAACCCACTCAAATCTAAATTTATGGCTCTGGGTAGTAGAAAGATGATCGACACAATACTAGCAGTCAATCCAGAAATTATCATCAAGGGAAACCCAATTGAAAGGGTAGAGACGGCCTGCAATCTAGGTCTGACTATTGACCCAGACCTGCGTTTTGAGAAGCACATTAACAATGCTATGAGAAATTGTTTTTATAGACTGAAAATTCTATACACAATTAGGGATTTTCTAAGTGTTGCATTACGGAAACAATTGGTGGACAGCCTAATATTATCAAAGCTCAATTACTGTGACACTGTATATGGTCCATGTCTATTGTCAAGAACGGAGCAGGTTATCCAGCGCATACAAAATGCCTGTACACGGTTCTGTATCAAAATACCACGAAGATCTCATGTTACACCTTACTTGAACACTAACCACATTTTGAAAATGGCAGCCAGGAGGAAGATGCATATGGCCAGTTTGCTCTTTGGGATTATAACAGCACAGAAACCAAATTATTTATATGCAAAACTGAACTGGAGAAAGCACCAATATAAAAATCACATTCGTTATGCAACAAACCCACTCTCTATACCAAAACACAGGACCACAGCTTTCAGAGGGAGTTTCAAATATGCTGCCACCCATTGTTGGAATGACATTCCTCCACCAATACGGGGCCTGAAAACAAAACAAAACTTTTTATGCCATTTGAAAAAGCATTACCTTAACACACAGCTATCCTTACAAATGGTGTACTTAAATACTATGCAGAATGATTCTCTTACCTCTGGGGTTCTGGCCAATAAGTAATGGTAAGGTATTCCAATGAGTGCAAATTTGGCTGTTTGGTGCCTCCCTCTATATCAGGGTTAGTGTTTTCCCAGTAGACATAAGAATTAAGACTTTCTCAAGTAATTTCATTTCTTGGATTGCATATTCTCAAACTGATACAGGCCTGAAAGAAATATTTGCAATTGTTTCACTTTGGCAAGACTGAGATGAATAATGTTGGGTCAATCAGAGGGATATTGTTGAGATGTATGTAAAGGATGTAGAATGTGAATTTGGTGGGTTATTCTTAGTGATATGTAATTTAATGATTTAGTTACATCAATTTAAATTGAGGGACATTATATTGTTTCTTAACTGATAGTGCATAGGTTGAATACCTAAGATCTCACACATATCTGGTTTCAGAGCAATTATTATTAGTATTATTTCTTTAAACATAGTAACAAAATGTATAAGTTAGTTGGTTTGGGTTCTACCTTATCTTGATGTGGCCTGAAGGTAGACGAGTCACAAGTAATACGGAGGTTGTGTGAAGGAGTAGAATGTCCATTTACAAGTTGATGATTGTGTTTCCTGTGTTGAATGTATCCTGCTGTACAATCACTAAAATGACATAGTATTGAGTAACCAACTAATCATCACATTGTCAGTTTCACAAACATTATTGATAATGTGTTTTATTTTTGTTTTTTCACGGCCTAAAGTTAAGAGGCAGTGCAAGAATATGTGGCATCAAATACGCGTCGCTTGCATTGACCAACAGAGTACATTTTATATATTGACCGTCTCAGCTTGCGTCATTGTTTCATCTGTCAAATTGTCATATTAAGTAGGACAGAGATTGATGTTTAGGTATATATATGCTTCACAGTGTTTACAATTTTTATTTTTTATTTTTATCACGTACATTTATCATACTCACAATCATAATTACTTTATACTTCACTCTACAATCAGAATTACTTTAAACCTTTTGGCTTGGTTTATTCCGCCGAGGGACGTAGGTAGTAGTCTGAAGAACGCCACCAAACACTATTATTTACACATTGTAGTACCAAACGCCATTACAACACTCACCGAGGCTGTTGCTGAAAATCAGCGCTGTGGCTCGTACTGATGCCACAGCATTTAAGCTGAGCAACGACCTAAGTCTTGCGCAAATACGACGTACAATTCCCACTTTTCCAGTCATTACAAAACCCAAAGATTTGAATCTTTGACAGAACATGAGGAGTATGTATCGGCATTGGTAATTTCTAGTCGTCAACAAACTTCTTCTTCTCTTAACTTATGGCTTCTGTAGAGAATCTTCCACAATTTCGCCAATTTCAAGTAATAAGGCAACGTTGTACGGTGTTTAGATTAATTAATCTTTACATTTTCAATAAAACATTTCAAAAAAATTATAAAAAATATGTCGGCAACGTCGTACGGTTCAATTGTTTTGTCGTCAACAAACTGTATAATAATCTATGATGTTAATTGTCAACCATAAAAAAGAAAATTATTGTTTTATTATTTTTGGCCTGGAGTCCAAGTCTTTTGGCCACAAGTATATTACCACTAATTGATTAACATTAATTGACACTGATTAGTGTTAATTTGGTTGTTTCTGTTATAGATGAAAATAGTATATATAGATTTAAGTGTTTTGTTAATAAGTACATATTTAAGCATATACGTAGTCATGCCTTTGTCGAATATTTTCCTTACTGTGTGTTTGTGCGTCGACTTGCCGCAGGAATAAATTGTTTCTTTCTTTCTTTCTTTCTTTACTAAACAAAAACATAAAACAATGTTGCAGTTTACTTAAGTTTTTTAACACATCCAGAAAGTGCGATCCATGATGCATACGTTGCATCATGCGCCGTGGAGGACCATTTTTAAATGATGCACACGTTGCATCATGCGCACTGAAAGGGTTAAACCGTATCAGTCTTATTACAAAAATCTTGTTAGACTCAGGTTTAAACCAGCACTATGAAGTCTGGACTTAGTACGGAACTAACGTTAGTACCGTGGTTTAAACCCGTCCGTATTATAAATATCAAAATAAGTCAGGACTAGATAGTACCTGACTTTAGTTCTGGCTTAAATTATTTCCACAGATTATATTCGTATTATTTTATATTTTAATTAATATATTATTGTTTACTGCGTTAAGGTTCACTTTCAATTTGCTATTATGGAACGGTGTGTATTATAAAATCAAACGACCTTTCTTTACTATGATTTCATTGAGACTACTATCGAGGTAATACAGTAAGCGCTTATATGTATCGGACATTCCGCCCACCAAAAACAACAGTTTTTAACAAAACGAACGTTAAAACAATAACATTGCATAATTTTATACTTAATAACAAAGAACAGTGGACTGTTAGTATGTATTGATCAAAATCTTATCTTCAAAAAAAAAATACAAATTTAAGTAAATATCTAAAGCAAAATACTAAAATTTCAAATTATGAATCCTTGTTTTCTTCTTTTGGTAGTGGTATTAGCTTATGAAGAGGTCTTTTCAAGTCGTGGTTTCCCGTGGTCTGTACTGTCACCACTCTTACAAGGTTGTCTGTCCCCGGATGTAGAAGTTTAATTTTTCCTAGTAACCATTTTGTTGGGGGCAGATTTTCATCTTTAATAATAACAATGTCACCAATAGCGGGCGATGGAACCGTAACTTGCCATTTATATCTCTGTTGTAAAGTGTTGAGATATTCTGCTCGCCATCGGTGCCAGAAATCTTGTGTCATCTTCTGAATAAATTGCCACCTAGTAAGAAGACCCACACCTTTGTGGTCATAGCTTCTATCTGGCACACTTATCAATGGCTCACCCACCAAGAAATGTCCTGGAGTCAGCGGGGTTTCTGTACTAGTGTCTATTGGACAAAGAGGTCGCGAATTAAGACACGCTTCAATTTGGGCCAAAAGGGTGACCATTTCTTCGTAGGTAAGCTTGGTGTCCTTATTAATCCTGGCTAAATGTCTTTTCGCCGACTGAATTCCAGCTTCCCATAGGCCTCCACATGTTGGCATCCTTGGTGGAATGAAGTGCCACATAGTCCCGTCGTTAGCTAAAAGCTCCGCTGCCTCTCTTGCTATGTTATCCTTGCCCAGTTGAAACATTTCCTTTAGCACTTTGGCGGCGCCGACGAAATTAGTACCATTGTCGCTCCATAAATGGGCGCAATGGCCTCTGCGCGCCACAAATCTTCGGAATGCGGCTACAAATGCTTGTGAAGTAAGATCTGTTACTGCTTCCAGATGAATAGCTCGAGTAGCCATGCATACGAACAAACAGATATAGCCTTTGGTAGCATGGTGTCCACGGCCTTTGGATGTTCTAATGAATACAGGTCCGGCATAATCGACTCCACTATTAATAAATGCACGGTGTTGGTTGACTCGCACAGTAGGCAACTGACCCATAAACTGATTTTTTACCTTGGCTTTATCAACAATACAAACCTTGCAATTACGTATACACTTCTTAATAGAAGATTTCAAGCCTATTACCCAATACCTAGTTCTAACGAAAGCCATCATCACTTGAATACCACCATGCAGTGTTCTCATATGGGCTTCATTAATCAGTAATTTAGTCACGTGTTGATTCGCAGGTATTATAATAGGGTGTTTAGTGTATTCTGCTATAGAAGCATTTTGTAATCGACCTCCTACTCTTATCAAGCCGTTACCATCTAAGAATGGTGAAAGCGTGATAAGAGAACTTTTATTCTTAACTCTTCCGGTTTTTTTAAGTTCTTCTACTTCTTTCTCATAAATTATGTATTGATAATGTTTTATGCATTCTTCTAATATTTTGTCCAATTCGTTTACAGTTAAGAATTTATCATTGGTTTCAGAATGTTTCACAAATCTTCTACAGTATGCCAATACTCTCTTCATCCTTGAAATTGAGGAAAATCTTTCCCAGATTGGCCTTTCTTCTAATTTTGAGTGAAATGAACCTTTTAATTCTATATTAGTTTGTGGTATATCCAACCTTTTATTGATTATAGATTTATGTTGCTTCAACCATACAGGCCCACCCCACCACAATGTTTGTGTAGCGAGATCGCTGGTTTTTATGCCTCTTGTAGCGATATCAGCTGGATTTTCGGCAGACTGAACATGTCTCCATTGTTTGTTGGATAATACTCGTGAAATATCCGCTACTCTGTTTGCTACAAATGTACGCCAACGACTAGGTTGTGATTGCAGCCAAGACAGCACAACCATTGAATCAGTCCAGGCATAAATGTTTGTTGCTGGAATGTTCAAAAGGTCGATAAGATCATTAATTAATTCTGCGAGTAATGCTGCAGCGCATAATTCTAATTTTGGAATTGACATTTGCTTCAACGGTGCAACCTTTGAACGGCATGCAATCATCGTGACATGTATTGATTCGTCTTAAATTACTTTCAGGTAAGTAACAGCAGCATATGCGTGAGTTGATGCATCTGCAAAACCATGTAATTCTATTTCTGTATAGTTGATTGGTGTAGTTTTTAACCATCGTGGTAATTCAACGTTTTGTAAATGTATCAGCTCCTCTCTAAACTTTATCCACTCTTCTCTCAACTCCAATGGCAGTTCATCATCCCACCCTAAGCTGCATAGCCACAACTTTTGTATTAATATTTTAGCTGTAATTATAACTGGTGACAGCCAACCAAAGGGGTCAAACAACCGGGCCACATCAGAAAGAATTGATCGCTTCGTTATGGGACATCGGATACCTGGTAAGTTGACTGTGATTTTAAATGTATCTTGTTTTCTATCCCAAGTCAATCCAAGAATTTTTATAACGTTATCTAATTTTATCTCTATTTTATCCTTCGTACTGTCCTCTCCTTCTTGTAAATACCTTAAAACTTCTTCAGAGTTACTAGACCATTTCTGCATTTCGAAGCCACCTCTTTTTAGTATAGTTCTAATTTCTTCGCACATTATCTTTGTTTTCTCTGTGTTCTCGTTCCCCGCCATTAAGTCATCCATATAAAATGAACGTTTAATTACAGGAGCTGTATCAGGAAACTCAAGTGCTTCATCATCAGCTAGTTGACTTAATGTTCGTACAGCTAAATATGGTGCTGCCGCTGTACCAAAAGTAACAGTTGTTAAGTCGTAGCTTTCTAGTTCTTCTTCAGGACTATCCCGCCAGAGAATGCGTTGTAACCTTGTGTGCCCTTCAGTTATATTAATCATTCTGTACATTTTAACAATTTCTCCAACCACACATATTTTATGCATTCTCCAAGTTATAATTAGGCTTCGAAGATCAGGTTGTAAGACAGGGCCAACCATCATGGAGTCGTTCAAAGAATGACCGTTAGAACCTTTTGCAGATGCATCATAGACCACTCGAACCTTTGTAGTGTCTTTATCTTCGCGTATTACCGCATGGTGGGGAAGATAAATTGATATCTTATCATCTGCTGTATCTGACCTTTTCATATGTCCCATGTCTTTATATTCGTGAATGACATTAGTATATTCGGTTTTTAACCTTTGTGATTTTGTAAATTTCCTTTCTAAATGTTTGAATCTGATTATTGCTTGTTGTTTCGTATCTCCGTTTAATTTTACGGTTTCTTCAATACTTTGCTTCAGTGGTAAGTGAACTGTATATTTTCCATTAATCCTTTTTGTTGTACTTCTGTAGATCTCTTCACACATTTCTTCTTCCTTTGTCAGTAATTTCCTTTTCTTGTATAAATCATTTTCTATCTCCCAGAACTTCTTTAGCATATCATTGTCTTCTGAAACTACCCTTGAAATATGTAGTGTTATTACGTTGTGTTCGTCACTTGGTAATTTATCTTCTCTTTGACCTGACAGTATCCATCCTAAACGTGTTTTCTGAGCCACTATGCCATAAGGTATCTTAATCAATCCAACATCTATTATTCTACAAAAGACGTCAGCACCGAGTAAGATATCAATTTTACCCGGTGTGTAATACATAGGGTCAGCCAATTGTAACGTTTTAAGTTCTGGCCAGTCTATCGTGATGTGTTTTGAGGGTAACCTTGTAGTTAATGTCTTCATGACATATGCATTCACTCGAATAATTTCTTTAGACTTAAATCGCGATGTAACTGACAGATCAACTACATGTTTAATAGAAATCTGATGCCCCTCTCCTACTCCAGAGACTACACCGTTGATACATGTTCTCTTTAGTCCCAAGAGATCAACTACTCTTGCAGATACGAATGAAGCCTCTGACCCTTGGTCTATTAAAGCACGAAGTATGTGTGATTCACCATCGTTTGACATAACCTCTACTTGTGCTGTAGCTAGTAACACTTGACGACCAGGTTGTTTATTAGAGCAGTGTGCACTTGTGATTTGTTTTTCTGGTTGTTGTTGTTCTGGTTGTTGTTGTTCAATTTCCTCTCGACTTACATCCTTGACTCGGTGTAAAAGGGAATGATGCCTTCTTCTGCAGATTCGGCACGTCGATCTTTGTTTACATCTATATACGTTGTGGTTCGGTATAAGACAGTTAAAACACAAATGATTTTTCTTCACAAAGTCATATCGCTCTTCTAGAGATAGTTTTGCAAAACCTTTACAATTAAAAATGTGATGTCCACCCTTGCAATAAGTACAGGAAAGTTGTGAATCCACATTGTTGTACGCAGATTTAAATGTATAATCATCCTCTGCTTTGGCTGTGACGTGAAACGCTCTATGACTTTGTAGTTTATCTCTAGCAGTAGTGGTAGTTGCAATGGGTGCGATTAGCTCGAGTGTACGGAACTTAGACTCGAGGAACTTTTTCAAGTCCTCCCATGATGACAATTCATCGCTGTTTTCCTTATAGGCTTGCTCTTCCCAATCCTTTAACGACTCTGAGTCCAACTTCTGCCCTACCAGAAATATTATTATAGGATCCCAAGAGGCGGTATTTATTTTCACATTGTTCAGGCTGTTAATACATTCCATCGTAGTATCCAGCAAAGCTTTAATATGAACAGCTGATTGGTTTGTCATCTTTTTCTGCCCAAATAATCTTTTTAATAGAGATGTCACAATCATTTTTCTGTTGTCGAATCGTCCTTTGAGTAAGTCCCATGCTTGTTTATAATTATTTTCTGTAATTTGAATGTT
Organism: Diloba caeruleocephala; assembly: GCA_947459985.1. NCBI lineage: Eukaryota > Metazoa > Arthropoda > Insecta > Lepidoptera > Noctuidae > Diloba > Diloba caeruleocephala. Next base: position 1,768,590 of record OX381627.1, on the reverse strand, counting down.
ACGTAACAACATCTCAGCTTCTCCGGAAACACTTGTTTTCAAATAGTGTAGCTTTTGCACATCGCTTATAGTTGTATTATGCACAAGTGCAGTAAATAAGTCTTGATATGAGGGCCAATCTTCATATCTACCCGAGAACGTTGGGAGCTGTATTCTTGGCAGCTTAGCGAACGATAGCTGGCCATTGTTTGACGAAGATGACATGTTAGATGCTTCTGCTATTCTCTGTTGTGATCCCAAGTTTGATAAGAGATCGGCTAAGTCCCCGTGTAAACAGAGATACATATCTTCATACGTGTAATATTCCTCATTCAAAAAATAGGGTAAAACACCCCGTTGTTCTCGTGGTGTACATTTAACAAGGCTACTGTTGGCTTGTTTGAATGTGTCCCAATATTCCTCAATGCACTTCAACCTTGCCTTCACATAGCCCTCTGTAAGTCGCTGTTTTGGGCATTTTTTTAAATTCACTTGCGCCTTCCGTATCATAGTAGCTACATCTTCCAATGTTGTTAAATATCTCGATTGTTCAGATGTTGGCGTTGTCATTTTCAATAAATAATTAATCCAAATTTATACACAAGCACAGTTAATTCAATGTCTTAGTTCAGTTATGTTTCACCGAGTATATTACCTTTTAATAACACTTCGCACTAATTAGCTAATTAATAGACGTAAACAAGTCGAATCCTTATCTAAGGAATGCGGCTTCTATTGTATTCACGCGGCCGACTCCGCTCGCCGTTCCATTAATTTATCCGGTTCGTTTTAGACCATATGTTTACTGCGTTAAGGTTCACTTTCAATTTGCTATTATGGAACGGTGTGTATTATAAAATCAAACGACCTTTCTTTACTATGATTTCATTGAGACTACTATCGAGGTAATACAGTAAGCGCTTATATGTATCGGACAATTATATTATATTATAATCGTCTTCTTCAATGTCCTACTCATCACTCTGACTTTATTCATTCTACCTTCTTCATCCAATCTGTTTTACTGTGGAATGCGCTGCCCCTTGAAATCAGGATGGCTGAAAATCGGCATTGCTTTAAAAGAAAAGTGCGAAAATTACTTCTTGACAAGATTTCGGCAGATTTAGCTCAGCTCTGATTCTGGTATAAATACATATCTTTCTCATCTCATTGGTATATATTTATTATATATATGTATGTACGTGTTTATTTAGTATATATATATATGTGTGTAATGGTTATGTAAGTTTATATATTATTATTACACTTTTGTTTTCATGTCTTCACATCTTGCCTGTCATATTTTATTGGTGCATCTACCTTGTTGTTCTCTGCATCACCTAAAGGTTGTCTGGTAGAAAATGCCTACGGCATTAAGACCGCCTTTGTACACTTGTACATTAAGCATAAATAAATAAATAAATACACGGAATTCCTTGGAAACATTCATTCAATCAGATAGCATTCGGATACATTACGTTCCGTTTACCCAAATGCTGAATATTTCTGTAAATTTTTTATATTAATGGTATTGATATAATATATATAATAGGGTATTTAATGACGATAACTATTAGAAACGAATGGTTGTTCTTGTTTCAATAAATGCCATTTATTTTCTTTCTGAGGAATACTTTTATGACATTTATTTCATGTCCGAAATATGTACTTTCAAACAACACTAATGCGTAACGGAATGTCTATATCGCGCGGAAATCTTTAAACATAGGTAAAACTATTCTGAGATTTGGACGTTTCTTCGTACTTATTATTGATAAGAAGTTAGGGAATAATATAGAACAACAGAAAAAACGGAGAAGTGAAAACTGGAATTCTGAAGAAAAAGTTAGTACTTGCCTACAATTATTGTAATTACGGCACATTACTATCTTTAGGACGACGCAAATTTAAACTATTTCAGGAAATATTACAATACAACACACAAAAATAAACCAAATCTAACCTCAAAACAATGAATTTGACGTATATTTGTGACTTAGACCAAAGGTTTTAGAGTTAAACTAGGTCCCCATCAGGTTTATCTTTAGTACCATAGATAGTCCAAGACTAAGAGTTAAACCACTTTTTGTAATAAGAAATTTGATTAAACCTCACTTTTAGTCCGAGACTATCGATAAACCATGTTTTGTAATAAGACGGTATATATATATTTACTCTGTGGTTAAACCATGATTAAACCTGTCAAAGCCCCAATTTTTTCAATTCCAACTTTAGTTTATGGCTACATCGGTTTGTCGATGATTCTGCCAATGTCAAGGTTGGATAAAACAAAATATAGTTATTCTTTATAAAACCAAAATAAATAGCCCTTGAATCATAAACCAAAACTGATCTGGTTGAATAACCTAAAAATGTAATGCAAAAATTTCTATATTATAATGTCAAAACAAATCACAATGATGATAAACAAAACATAAATAAGGTAAAAAAAGCTCTGTCAAAGCTCGGGCCGGCTCGGCTATGTTAGGTTTAAGCATGGCTGACACGAAATGTCAAACTCGTATGACATTTTGCGCACGCTTTATTTGAAAATCAACATTAGCATTCGTATTCGCGAATATTGGATATGAATATTCGCATTCGCGAATATTGGATATGAATATTCGCATTCGCGAATGTGAGAAATCTAACATTCACTGATACGCAGCGGAGTAAATAATGATTTATTAATATAAATAAAAAATCTAGTTTGAGTGATGGTGGAAGAAAATCAGACGAACACCTAAGATGTTTTTATAAGTATAGATGCGTTGCCCGCGTTCTAAGATGGTCACATGAAAGGAAGGTAATTGGCAAGAGTTTACTTAGTCACAAATCGACCAATGTCGCGGCGAGACGGCAATCTTAAACGTAATTCCTGCAACATATTGCGGAAATAATACCTTCCATCTCGTCCCGCGGATGTCGTAAATGGGCGACTAAAGGACTCTAAACCAAAGGGATGGGCAGCAGCGCCCCTTCTGCGCTCACCAAACCCAGGCGAGGTGAGTATTGGCAAATTCCCCTCAAAATTATGACAAATTTGTGAAATTCTACGGGGGAGGCCTTTGTTCAGCAGTGGACCTCCTATGGTTGATATGATGATGATTTATATTTTAGTTGAGTGTTAATAAATAATAATATATTTGCTGTGTGGTGCCGGGTCAGAATGTCGCCACCCCATTTCAACCTGTGGGTGTCGTAAAAGTCTACTAAAGGATTAACCGGAGTATGAGCAGCAGCGTCCTTCGAGTACATTAACAACTCAACTGCGATCGCAAACCCGTCTGCCAAGTGTGGCGTTTATGGCAAGACCCCCCAATGAGCACACAACACACCCATATCGGACGTTGTGGTGATCTTTGGGGGAGGCCTGTGTACAGCAGTGGTGGTTTAGAATATAACAAGACGAGAATTACTGAACTTAGTATGGTGGTAGTGAAACGGAGCCATATTTTGGATACAAGGCCTGGAGGTCTGTGAAAGGCAAGGTTCAACTACTAGGCTGTCACTGCTAAATATATTAAATATTATAAATGCGAAAGTGTTTCTGTCTGTCTGTTTGTTACGTTGTCACGGCTAAAGCCCTGAACCGATTTTGATGCATTTTGTGTGAGATAGCTTTGAGCCTGGGGAATGACATAGGCATGATAATTATCCCCTAAAGAGGTTAAATGGGGTGTTGAGTTTGTATGAGAAATTCTTAATTTTAAGCGGAGTCGCGGACAAAGCGCTAGTTATTGAATAAATATAATAAATACTGAATTAAGTTACGACAACTCAACTGTGATCGCCAATCCGCTGAAATGATGAATATATTTAGCTAATTACGTAAATTAGAATTAGATTGAAATGTTTTATGAGGACAAATGTGGAACAATTTTTTTTTATTGGACGAATGTAATAAAAATTTGAAATCAAAATGCGTCACTCGACGAAGTAATAAATATCACGCTAATATAATAATAATGTTAACATTAATAGGCATTTGATAAATAGCGCATCGTAATAACGTCTTGTCAATATATAACCGTTACGAACACGCTTATATATACATACCACTCCATTTGGCCAAAAGACTTAGGTTCCAGGCCAAAATAATAAAATAAAAAACACTCTGTTTTTGAGTTTGACCGCAAACAAGATGTAATAAAAACTAATAGTACTAATTAGGTTATAGATAACATTGTGTAGTGCCGAATGAAATTCTAATGACTGCATAATGTTGGAGGCTATCGGTAAGCATATACGATTTAACGCCAGTTTTAAACATGACGCGGATAGCTACGTATGTGTTTATAGATTTAGAGACGACCAGTCTCCCTAATTTAGAATATAACAAGACGAGAATTACTGAACTCAGCATGGTGGTAGTGAAACGGAGGCATATTTTGGACACAAGGCCTGGAGCAGTGCCGCGCGTGCAGCATAAGTTCACTATGTGCTTTAACCCTCGTAGAATGATTGACCCCGGCAGTACCGACGTCTCAGGGCTGTGCAATGACCTTCTGGAGTATGAAACTAACTTCAACATAAACGTATTCAACACCATCAATGGTTTTCTACAATGCCTTGAAAGGCCTGTGTGTTTGGTGGCACAGAATGGACACACATTTGACTTTCCCATATTGAAGAATCATTTCGAGAAGTTGAATGTTTGTTTAGCTGATGATATTATGTGTGCAGATAGTCTCCATGCGTTTTTTGATATATTAGAACCTGCAAACTCCACATTTAAAGGTAGTGATCCTACAGAAACTCAATGTAGTAGTGCTGTTAGTACTGACAATAACAGTATTGCTACAAAAACTAGTGAAACATCAAATGAGAAAATAAAAGATAGGGAAATCATTGACAAGATAAGCAAGGAAGAGATTAAACTGAAGCCAGACTTTCAACAAATGTATAGAAACAATAATCAAATGGCAGATGCACAAATAAAAACAGCAGACAACACAACAGCAGATTTGTTACATGATTTTGATGAAAATGTCGAATTGCAAAGTCAAAGCGTTTTGCAACAACGAAATGAGAAAACACCCCAGCAAAATAAACTGCTTCTTCCAAAACATCACATAAAAAAATCAAAAGTTAGAAGGAAACTATTCTGGGGCGACAATCCTAAGCCTAGAAAGTCATACAAACTTAAGGATATTTATGAACGTGTATTACGTCGTCCTGCAATAGATGCTCATCGGGCTGAAAATGACTGCATCATGGCTATGGAAATATCTGTCGCTGTTGCCAAACAATTTGTAGAATGGGTTGATCACAACCACTGTGCGTTTACTGAAGTAAAACCTATGAGCCTTGGTGTTCCATTAGGGCAGTAATCTTAACTGTGTCTGGACTCATCAGGAATTCAGGTAAATGGAAAGTGTTGGGTGTCTTCTGCATAATATTGATCGAACTCAACACACAAATTTATTTGCATGAATATTTTTTTTTTACTCACTTTTATAATGATCACCTTAACAATAACTAGAAACTGACACATTTTTTAAATAATTATTGTACAGAAACATGTTTTTATAGGGATATTTAGAAGGTAATTGATGATTTATCATGTACTCATACATTTACTTTCTAGTTTTTATATATTTTTTTAAACTTTATTGCATGCATATCTCGATGTTAATGGCATTTAAATGAAATACAATCTTTAATTTCTCGGAATTCATATAATTACATGGTTGACTACAAACAACTATGGAAGAGGTTATTCATAAAAAGAATATCTTATATCTCTATTTTATTATGAGTTCCAAATAGTTATACAATGAATACGAAAAAGTATTCCTTGAATAACTGCTAATTATTACAGAATATTCATATTCGCAAGGCAGGTATACAGTATCATGAGGTAATTCTGAAAAAAGTTCTTGCTTTTTTTTATCGTGTTTATTTGTATATAGTTTGATGAAAAATATGGCAATTATACACAATTAAAAATATACATTCTATGCTACTATGTAACTATACGAACATGGAGAAAATATGTATAAATAAAACTAAGAAATGTGCCTCCATTTAGGTCAAAATTCCCAGAAGGCTGGCAGCATTACCGTTGAATGACAATGCATATCTTTGTCTTAAATATAAGTTAGCCCTCTAGTCACGCGAAGAGTCGACCAAACATCTGGCAATATCTTTAAAAAGCAGATGTGGACTCGCACTCCATGACTCAAGCGTTTCAACCCCAAACAGCTTAGACACATAATTTCCAAGGAGGTTATTATATTTGAGTCGTTTGAGGCTCTGCAGCGGCTGCATAGCTGGGCTGTGATACCCAATAGTAGAGCTATAATTCATGTATCTGAACATATTTTGTTGACATTGAATTATTCAGGGATGACTTTCAAACAGATATACAAACCTGTGGCCTCAGAAAGGCTATTTTTTATGGATGGCAATATACAAAAACAGATGCATAAGCTGTTTTTAAGTTCTTTTGTTTTATTGCCTGGCTAATTAAGTTGACCTATTCATATTCGTAAAAGCAGTATTTGTTGCATCCTTAGTTCCAAATGCTTCAAAAATACAAGTATTTTTATTTGGGATTAAATTATCAGCAATGTTGTATGAATGACCAAATTTTAAATCTGACATAAAATGTACCTAGTAGGTATTAGATTTTAAATCAAAAATACTGATTGCACATCAAATTAAGTAGGTAGGTCCAAACATTGTCACAGTATGTTAAGGCGCGGCTGGTGAGTCCTTTGGGCCACTCCAATGCCGAAGACATGGATACTTGGATATTTTATTGAAATGTAGGTTAAATTTTGGTGGTTGTTTACTACTTTTGGCAATAAAAAGTATATTTTTTTGTAAGTTATGTTTTAATATACCTAATGGTCCCTTAAACATAAACGTTTTTTACCTTTTATAATTTCTGTAATGGGTTTTAATAAAATGTAATTATTATTGTGTTTATAAGGAATATGTTTATGAAATATTATAATCATGTGATTTATTTTGTTTTTCATGTATTTATGCATAAAGTTTATTACTTAAGAGGTCTGATCTGGTCTTATTGATCAACCGACTATTGTTAACTAAATTTAATGATTGTAGAAAATATGATCTCTGCTGAAATTTAACCAAAAATTGGTAGTAAAATGCTATAATATACCAAAATTATGTAATATAATAAAGCTTGGTGCATATATTTACATTAATAAAGCTATATTTTGATATCTATTGTTTTATTTTGAACACCACTGTCAATCTTATGTAAATTGGAGGCATAATATTTTATGCATGCTTTTCAAGTTTCATAAATCTAATGATGTACATGAAACGATGCAATACTTCATGGTTGTGAGGGTGGGATACTAGGTGTAAGAGTTTTTTTCCACGATTTGTTTCGACAAAGGCATTCGACGTGTTTTACCGCGTCCAGCCGGCGCTTCGATTGGTTGAGAGTGGGCCATTCGCAGCGCGAACGCGTTTTGGTTTCGATTGTGAAAAGATATTCTTGCTGGACCCTCTGATGTATCAGAGCAGTAGACATCAAAACCACATATGTAAACCTACTCTGTGAATACCACCTTGACGGCACGGTTGGTGCAGTGGCTGACACAGTTGGCTGCTGCGCTCCGGGTCGCTGGTTTGATTCTCGCACCGAAAATGTTTGTACGATCTGCAGATAGTTGTTCCGAGTCTGGATGTATTGTGTGTGGAATTGGTGTCTGTTAACGCATCCACAATACAGGATAAATCTTAAGTGGGGCAACGCAAAAAAATCTATATCATAATTTTATCGACCAACATGTACAACTTTAAAGTGTACTTCAACACTTGCAGAGTATGGACCTTTACCTATAACATAACGGGACTTACGACCCACTAGATTACCATTGCAGATACCTGAAACCATTGAGCAGTTACACCGTTTACGTCTAACACCTTACATTAGTAATTAAAATCCGTCAATAAGTATCTGAGCAAATAATAGGCTGTTCTTTTTAAAATATTATGCATTTGTGTGAAATGTTCACGGGAATGTCGGGAATACAGTCATCTTTGTGGAGGGTTTTAAGTGTTGCCTCATCTCGCGAAATCTCAAACGTGCTCGCATTGTGCGGTTTAGGTATAATAATAATAATGATTACTTACTTTTATCAGGCGGTAACAAGGTGCGCGCCTTCAATAGTTGGGTCATGCCAGTCTTAATGTACTCCTTCGGCATACTCAAGTGGACTCAGACTGAATTGGACGCTCTGGATAGAAGAGTTCGTACATTGCTAACCACAAACCGGATCCATCACCCACGTTCATCGGTAATGAGGCTATACATCCCACGAAAGTGTGGGGGTCGAGGCTTTTTAAATGCCAAGACCCTCCACAATCGTGAGGTGTGTAGCCTCAGGGAGTACTTTCTCCATGCTGAAGTGGGGATGCACCGAGATGTGGTTGCAATAGACAAGGGACTCACCCCGCTCTCCTTGGCTAAAGAGAACTGGCGTATGCCTGTAGTACTGGACACTAATGATCGTAAGGAGGTATGGCAAAGCAAGGAGCTTCACGGACGCTTTTACAGGGCCTTACATGGGCCCGATGTGAACTTTCTAGCGTCCGTATCTTGGCTACGTTTCGGTGACCTCTTTGGAGAAACCGAAGGTTTTATCTGTGCAATTATGGATGAAGTTATCATGACGATTAACTACCGGAAATATATTGTGAAGGACGGCACGGTGGACATCTGTCGGGCATGCCACCGTCCGGGCGAGTCTATCCGTCACATTATTTCCGGTTGTTCTCGTCTTGCTAACGGCGAGTACTTGCACAGGCATAACCAAGTGGCCAAGATTATCCACCAGCAACTTGCACTGCAATACAACCTTGTGACTTCAGAAGTACCATACTACAAGTATATGCCCGACCCAGTTCTCGAAAATGACCATGTCACACTGTACTGGGATCGATCTATCATCACTGACAGGACTATTGTAGCCAATAAGCCTGATATAGTGGTGATAGATCGAACAGAGCGACGCACAATGATTGTGGATATAACTATTCCACATGACGAGAATCTCGTGAAAGCCGAGAAAGATAAACAAATTAAGTATCTTGACTTGGCCCACGAGATTGTCGACATGTGGGAGGTAGACTCTGCAATCATTGTGCCGATAGTCGTTACGGCCAATGGTCTAATACCCAAGAGCCTGGACCAACACCTTAAGAGGCTCTCGTTGGGCGGTTGGGTCAAGGGCTTGATACAGAAAGCGGTACTCCTTGACACGGCTCGAATTGTCAGGAGGTTCCTCTCTCTGGAGCCCTAACCACCGGTGACTTGGACCTTGTTCCCGACGCCGGTCGGCTACTATTTTTTATATTTTTAAATATATATTATGTTTTTTATGTATTTAAAAATGTAATTTATATGTGTTGTATTCAATAAAGGAAATAATGATTACTTATAAATTATAATTGTGCCAAATAAGTTAAGGGTAAGTCGAGACATGCCCGTGATTGATCAACAGCCGAAATTAATACTTAAACAAATCCAATTTTTTCGATTTTGGGTTCGAGGATTTGTCTGTTTTTGTGTTAAATGTAATCTTATGAGAAAATTACGCATTTTGTCTCTGCCTCCTTCCCACACTATTTCGCACGCTACTCATCGTGTGTGTGGCTGTAGCATTACAATTAGTTAATTATGTTTATCGCGAATTAGGTCGCTACGCGGGACATTCCGGTGCGCTCACGCCAGGGTGACCAAGTTTAGCGAATCCTTTTCCTATGTTTTCATAAACTTTATGTTTGTTTATTACTATGTCAATAGAGGTCACTCACAAACCAATGCTGTCGAGTTTATTAAAACGACAATAACTATTGTTTCGCGAACGTAATTATTTATATGGCGTATGGTGGTAGCCACCACGTTCACATCATACAATACAACTAGAAATCTGCTTATTGTTAAGAAAAGTAACAAGGGTTTAGATTCCCTGTAATGGAATCTCTGACTTGCCCATGGAGCCTCTGCCAGCCAAAGAATTGCTATTTATTACATACCTACTGTAATAGGTACCTATCTTACTGACATTCGTACGTTTCCAGGTCTTTTAGTATTGACTGGCGTGCTATGGGGTTGCAGCAACCCTTTTATCCGCCAGGGTACGAAGGGTCTCCGTGACGTCACGGCTACGACGTGGCAGGGACAGGCCTGGGCTGAAGTTACCTTTCTGCTCTGCAATTGGAAGGTAATAAAACGTGCTTAGAAAAATAAAGCAAGCACAATATGGTTGCGCTAAGCATCGCTGATCACATGATTCGACGGCACAGTTAGCGCAGTGGTAACCGATTCGCTTTCTACACTTATCGCGAGTTCGATCACCGCACGATATAATGATTCATATGACCTACAGATCGCATCTGGATGTTTGAGCATTTATGTCTGTGAGCAATGTTAAAAACCTAAAATACCATTCTGATCCAGCTCCCAGCTTGACCCCCACAGCAACGCCCTAAACCGAGGCCCGAGTCACAATAGGGTAAAGGGGGCCCCCTGAGCCCCCTTATGCCCCCTTATTTCTTACTATGGAAATTATTTTCCGGCCGGAGGCCCCTTCAGCATCGCCAGTATGTCAACAAAATTGTAACATGTTTTTTTTTTTTGAGAGTTTATCCGTGTACTTTCTTACGGGCTCTTCTCCATAGGACCGACTTTTCCGAATCGTGCATTGTAGACTTTTCGTAAGAGCCTATTAGGGTGTAATTGGTAGGCATTAAAAACAAAAATTGAATTTCGGCAGCAACAGCTCCTGAACTGACTGTGAAAATAATAATAATACTTTATTTCAGAGCACACGAGTATGTACATCCATACATTGTTACTAGCACTTATAACCATGTTAGTATCATCATCATATCAGCCACAGGTCGTCCACTGCTGAACAAAGGCCTCCCCCTTAGAACTCCACAACGAACGGTCACATGCCGCTCTCATCCAACGACTCCCAGCGACCCTCACCAGGTCGTCTGTCCACCTCGTTGGAGGTCGTTCCACGCTGCGTTTTCCGGTGCGCGGTCTCCATTCGAGAACCTTTTTGCCCCAACGGCCATCAGTTCCACGAGCAATGTGCCCTGCCCATTGCCACTTCAGTTTACTAATCCTTTCAGCTATGTCGACAACTTTAGTTCTTCTACGGATCTCCTCATTTCGGATTCGATCATGTAGAGAAATACCAAGCTTAGCTCTATCCATAGCTCGCTGAGTGACCTTGAGCTTTCTTATGAGGCCCATTGTGAGTGACCACGTCTCTGTTCCATATGTCATCACTGGTAACACACACTGGTTAAAGACTTGCGTCTTGAGGCATTGCGGTATTGTTGACGAAAAGACGTTGTGAAGTTTCCCGAAAGCTGCCCAGCCGAGTCGGATTCGACGATTGACCTCTTTCTCGAAGTTGGACCTACCTAACTGGACAGTTTGTCCTAGATAGACATACTCGTCAACAACTTCGAGAACAGAGCTCCCAACGGATATTGGGATGGGCACGACATGGGCATTTGACATGACTTTTGTCTTGCCCATGTTCATTTTAAGGCCCACCTGTTGGGAAACTCTGTTGAGATCAACGGGCATTGTGCTGAGCTCTTGCAGCGATTCTGCCATGACTACGATGTCATCGGCAAATCGAAGGTGACTGATATACTCGCCATTGATGTTAATGCCGAATCCTTTCCACTCCAGTAGTTTGAAAGCATCCTCCATTGCAGCGGTGAACAGTTTCGGGGAAATGACGTCCCCCTGTCTCACACCTCTCTGTAATGGAATTGCCCCCGTGCTCTGTTCATGTAGTCGGACCGACATGGTGGCGTTTCTGTATAAGCACTTCAACACTTCAATGCGCTGAAAAAGCGAGGCATCCCCAACAGCATCCTAAAACCCTTATTGTACAGAACCCGTAGGGCATTAAAAGATGTTTGCGTATAACGGACGCACAGGCGCCAGGTATAAATTTCTGGCAATAGGCTTTAAACAGAGCTATTCTGACATCCTTTGTACACTTTGCAAGCCAGCATATTGCATCTCACTGCCAATGCCCTGCTTGCCCATCATAAAAAGATTTTGTGAGGAACTGAGGGAACAGAGCGGAGTATATTATGCAAGAAGATAACTAACGCTTTTGTGCGCCAAAGTCAACCGCAAAAGATTTTCATTCATTTAAACCATTTGCTGGCACTTAAGAATAGTCAGAATTTAAACAGTTACACGGTTCCAAGTTGTGGGTCCTATGGAGAAGAACCGGCAATAAACTCCATGGATATACTCTTTTAAAATATATAATGTATTATAGTCTTGTTACTTAACACAATATAATCGTAAAAGAGAAGCTATGTGAGCATAGTGCATGCCAATTTGTGGGATAAATACACACACATTTATGCACAATGATATTAATTGCCGTACAGTAAGATTGCTATAGCAGTCAAGAGTTAGACTAGTCCCGACAGAGGGCACCCGTTCACGGGCATAACGCATGCATCAGCATAGTTCAGGTCAACCATAATGCAGGGAACTTAACCACCCAACACAACGCTACGCTCAACAAGACATTTTAGTGAGCATGACAGACTCATACTGCCAGGCAACAGGCTAGTGCATATGGCTACATAATGCTCACATTCACAATAATGTAAGCATGATTTGTCTTTTTTTAATTAAATTATTATACTATTTTTAAATTAATTTCATATATAATAAAATGATTGTACTTTGTCACAAATATTACCGTTATGATCTTTAAACATGTTTAAAATATTATGAGTTGTTATAGTGGATACAGTAGATATAACATTTATTTCAATTTAGGCTATATACAATGTAGTAATGTCAAAACATGCAACCAATTAGAAAGCGCCAAAGAGCCGCAGTGTGCAGGGGGAATCGTACGCCAGACATCTTCATCCTCATGTACTGATTGATACAATATGCTCTTAATAAGGTGTGCTTTATAACTGACTTAAATTTAATATTAGGCAATTCAGTTAAAATAGTTGTGATTTTAATATAGAACCTAACACACTGCTTCTCAATAAACCTAACACTTGCGCAGTTAAGTTGTCATGGCTATGTAGCCATGTACATGTATCAAGCTATAGTTTCCAGTATAAGATGATCTCGCATTGTATAGGCTTTCCTTACGATAAGAGATCAGCTATGATATTAGCTAGTTAGGTATTTATAACTTGGTGTGTAGCCGTGTGTACTCACAAGAAGAATGCAATAAATACTAAAATTCGTCTTTGCCTAATAGCACCCAATTACCGAATATTTCGTTTTCGCCGAATCTCATGATGAGATGATGATGTACCTAGAAGTGATAGTATAGTGGTTGGACGCTTGCCTTCGATACCTACTGTAGGGTCCGAGTTCGATCCCGACCCGTACCTCTATCTTTGCAGGTTCCTGTGCCGATCAGAATTTGATTATCACTTGCATTAACGGTGAAGGAAAACATCGTGAGGGAACCTGCACACCTGAGAGGGCTCCAAAATGTTCTCAATGGTGTGTGTAGTCTGCCAACCCGCACTAGGCCAGCGTGGACTAAGGCCTAACCTTCTCATCGTGAGAAAAGGCCCGTGCCCAGCACGGGGACAGTAATGGGCTAGTAATGTATGTGTTTTATAAGTAAAAAAAAAACTAAATACACCCGAATGATACAATAGTAGAGCTACAATTCAAGTTTCCATACACATTTTCAACATCTGATAATGTTCAGAAAGAGTAAGGCATTCGCGTATCGCCAAAGTCGGCAAAAGATATGCTTTTTAAATGAACATTTTTTAGGAGTTAATTTTGATTTTTCAGTACTTGTTTTCATACATGACCCGCAAGACATATTCAAATCACCTCTACAACATACCCAGATAGGACTCATGACTTGTTAACCAGCTCTCAAAATAGGGTATCGTATCATTGCTATAATTATAAATGGATTGACTCCCAATCCAGACGAAATCATATAAAAAAGATATAGGCAAAATTTTGATCAAAGTGTATGCCCACAGTTGCGCGATATGGGTGTCTAGTTCAACATGTGCCAGGCAGGCGCCTGGACAACTAGACCCTCTAGTGACTGACAGAAGCGGCACAGCATTATTTTTACTTTTGCGGCATTAATAGACAATGTCTAATAAAAACAAATATAAAGAGATCCTGATGGTAGGTACAGGATATGCAGGTACTGCAATCATTACACGCAACAACATAAAAAATCATATACTGCCGAATTATAAAGCTAACCACTTGCAAGCAACTGTGATATCAGTAGAAGATGAATGCGGATACTTTAATTAATGTGGTAGCAGTCTACTGCCTACCATAGCCTACAATAGGTGCCACCATGTCTGCAGATTTCGTCACACAACTGCGGGAACACTTTAATGTAGGCGGAGACTGAAACTCATAACAGCTTCACTGGGGCTCCAGACTAACTACTACGCATGGAATACGGTTGAAGAAATGCATCGATCAAAATAACCTGTAGACTGTGACGACCTCAGAATTGACTTACTGGCCAACATACCCCAAAAAATCTCAGAGATGCTGGATTTCTTTGTCATTGACGGACTTTATACGCACTATTTCAAAACATGACATAGTCACGGCTAACCTCAGGGACAATGCTGACATAGAACAGGAGCGGAGGGCGTTATCTAAAAGAGCTAATATGGCTGAACACCGGCCTCATCCATAGATTTCCCCAGTTGTGTTGGTCATTTTGGGGGAATTTTCTGGTAGTCACCACGTTTGGTAGGTGAGTTGGTGAGGGCAGTATATCGGCTGTTCCACAGTAGTGACACTGCTGCCCATTTCTCTGGTATAGAGTCCCTTGGTCGCCCGTTCGCCCGCAGGTTCGCACGTTGCTCGGATGGCGTGAAAATAACTCTAACTCTCCTCTGCATATTACACGTTCATGTACACCTGCAGCCTGTGGGCTTTTCAAGAGGCGCTTGCGCAGGCGCAGGCACATTCCCAGCGTCGGCCTGGACTGGCCTTTTGATAAAAGGTCAATTTTGAGATGGCCTGTTCTGATTGACGGCAAGCATAAATCAGTCATCGTGTAACACCCCTATTTTAGGGGTCAGCTTAACGTATTGTACAACTTGCGTTTAACGTGTTGAAGCTTAATTACAGGCCAAGTACATACATTAATGATAGCGGTGACATGTTACAGTATGTGCTGCCTTGGTTGGTAAACCAGGGAGGTTCGCTCTCGTACTTGGCTGCAGTGCAGCGCGCGCCTCTCTCCATCGCAGTGCCGACAGCCAATAGCCTGGCTTTCGTTTTCACCGCAATCACCGGTGCTGGCATCGGGTCGGAGGAGCCACTGGATGCAAGTAAGCTAATCACCGTATTTCTAAGGTACAAGTGCTAAGATATTTCGCCAGTCAAGGGTTTTTAACAGGTTGAGAGCGGAGCATAAACCCTAGTGTTTTATTTAGTTAGTTGTGCACCGGTGTGCCTATAATGAACCGTTTAGATTTACGACTCTGACATTGATTACAAGCCACGGGGCACTAATATTGAACAAAACTGCTAGGGATTGCTTTTTTTTTTTTTTTGCTAGGTCTTGGTTTGTGAATTATTTGAATTTTACGTCATCGTTCACCGGTACCTATTCAAAGCAAACCCACATTGCGATAAAGTGTGAAAAAAATATCATCCATAAATTGTTTTTGAAGTTTACTCCTTAAGAGACGATTTAAGTTATAAGGCCCCGGTACGGAAAGTTGATGAGGAGTAAAATCAACACTCGTAAAGTTGAGGCGTTACGTAGAAAGAGACAAACATATGTATCTGTAGGATTGAACGTGTAAAAGAATGAGATGGAATACATTACACAGCGTATCTTATTCTCGGGGCCTCCTCTTTGTGCGATGCTTCGTAGTCTCACTGTATAGTTAGTACCTCTGGTCTGAGAGTTGAATGTGTGCGTATGTTTGTACGCGTGTGTTGTGTGCCGGCGTATTACGAAGCTCTGCCGCAACTTGTATACTGCTGCCGAGTACAGGGTATGCATGCTGTATAATAAATACATGTAGTAGCGTTTATTGTATCTATACAACGTACATAAACAGCAACCTAACCATCAACTTTTGTTTTGATTTTAAAGTTTTCTTGTACTTCTATGCATTGATACATGTATTTTTATGTACGATTAAAAAAATCATATTATTATTTTGTAACATACTTTATGTAATACGCTTTTATTGAAGTAATATAAATAATCCGAATAATTACAGATATATGTTTGTTTCTCTTATCATTTTAGAAGATGCGTTCAGTTACCCTCTTTTTCTATTCGATATATATCATAATTATCGTTCGTAAGGAGTAAACTCCAGTCGTGCATCGGAACTGACACACACACACATTTTTTTTGTTTGAGCCTTTAGATTATTTTAAAGCGTATATGATGATACTACAAATTTCCTGTCGTATGGTGCCGGCTAAGTGTAGCACCACCCCATCTCATCCTATGAGTGTCGTAAAAAGAGAATGGGGTTAGCCGGAGGATGGGCAGCAGCGTCTTTCGAATATACTCATTACAACTCAACTGCGATCGCCAACCCGTCAGCCAAGCGTGGCTATTATGGCAACACCCCCCATGAGCACCTAACACAAACCCAGATCAGTCGTTGTAGCGATCTTTGGGGAAGACGGCGTCCAACAGTGGACTTATTTGGCTGTTATTATATTATATATCTAGCCTATACCTGCGGAATAGCACGATGCATCCAACGATACCTAATTTGTCAAAACACGGAAAGTAGTGTAGGCGATCTGAGGGAACAGATGAACATACTAACAAACAAACATAGACTGCTAAAATCATAACCGGGTTTTTCTTTCGCTGTAGCCGGGTAACATTGCACTACATACAGAAAAAAATTACATTTACATGTCTACTAAAAAATATATAATTACCGAGATTTGATACTTATTCTGATTTTATCGGTGTGGCATCCAGATTAAGAATATAGCAGCACTCTATATCGGGATGGGTAGTTTCGTCAACATTGTAACAACAGTGTTGCTGGGTTTCGTACATCATCATCATCATCATCATATCAGCCAAAGGATGTCCACTGCTGAACAAAGGCCTCCTCCAAAGAATTCTACAACGATCGGTTACATATCGCCCGCATCCAACGACTCCTAACGACCTTCACCGGGTCGTCCTTCCATCTCGTTGGAGGCCGTCCTATCGTGTGTATTAGGGTGCATGGTTTCAAGAACCCCTTTGTCACAACAGCCATCAGTTCTACGAGCAATGTGTGCCCACTTCAGTTTACTAATATTCGTTGTAAAACATAAACTTTGTAGACATATTGTTGTACTACTCACCTCCCATGTACAAAAGCGTGATGATTTGTAATCCAGAACCTTATTTAGACTGTAACGGACCTTTTTGCCTAAATTTCACCCTATTTATATACAGTAGTTATCGCGTTCTCATCAAACATACAAACAAACAGAAATTCAAAATTGTCATACGACATGTAAAAAGTGTAAGTCAGTCCTGTGTTGCCGACCACACATCAGTGACTCCTCTGGTATTCTCTGGTGTTGCAAATGTTCATGGGAGGCGGGGTTCACTGAAAAGACCGCGATTGCTCGTTTATCCTCCTAAATAAAAATAAAAACTTCATCTTTCATGCCCTGGTCCCAAGTTACTTGGGATTGGCGCAATATGCTAGTCATATTGCCAAGGATTTGGCAGAAAGGTTTTACAGTCGGCCGGCCTTACACCAACCCCTCCTTGGGTATGCTAGTGTTGGTTGTTTACCCACATCTGCGGGTAACCCAAAGTGGGTTCCAAACTCCCTTAGTCGCCTTCTACGACACGCACGGGGTGACATGGGGTAGCCCTATTCGTGGCCGGAGTAAAAGGTCTTAAAAGTATGTTTTATTCTCGTCGTTCTACTCAACCATTATAATTAAAGACGACACTTACTTCAATTACAAACCTATCCAGTAGGTAAGTGGATACTGGACTGCTTACATCTAACTAACGAATTTTGATTAGCTATTCCACTTTTGCCGTGTGGTGCCGGCTCAGAATGCCACCACCCCATCTCCTCCCATGGGTGTCGTAAAAGTCGACTAAGGGATTAGGCGGAGGATGGGCAGCAGCATCCTTCGAGTACATTAACAACTCAACTGCGATCGCCAACCCGTCTGTCAAGCGTGGCGATTATGGCAAAACCCCCCAATGAGCACACAACACATCCATATCGGTCGTTGTGGTGATTTTTTGGGGAGGCCTGTGTTCAGCAGTGGAGTTCATTCGGCCGAAATGATGATTCCACTTTTACCTGTTTTTTGGTTGAGTATATTTGTATTGCATACTTTAACCCTATCATAATTAAAGTTTCTTTTTCAGGATCAATTGTGGGAATTGTTTTAATCATGATTGGGACGGCTCTTTGCTGTTGCGATGGGTCCAGTTGAGGAGCAAGCCAACCGAATGAAGACAATGGATTCGGAACTCAGAATAACGCAACTTTAAATATACAAGCTATTTTAAGCTTACAGAGAAAAAAAACATTAAACCTGTAAATTATTAAATATTTTTACCTTACTGACATTTTGCTACTAATAACTTCCTAACAAGCAAACTCAATAACACTGTCCGATTTATTTATTTTATTTGCCCCCGGTGGAATTTCATCGTGAACTTCGTCTGCCCCGGGGATGGGCGGAGAAGCATGCCGCACTCCTACCAGCTAAAACCACCGGAGCGGTCATTTTCGGCACCGAAGGGGACTCCAGGTCCTCGTACGATCTTACTAAAGCCACCCATTGGTGCTACATTTTGGCACATCTCGGAGGGGATGACTGTAGAGCGTTTACTCCCTCTAGAGGGGAGGCAGCTGTAAAAAGGTCACCTTCCCAGATACATCGCAGAGGAGAGGGGAGATTGTAAAGGATCCTTCCAAAGCCTTGCTGTTCACGTCATCGCCATCCCGAGGATCGCTCGGTATGAGCACGCAGACTCCCCAATCTGCGCGCCCGTGACCTAGTGCCCCCGCCATATAACAAGGGCAGGCGTATTGGACCTAGGCCGTCTCATCCTCCTCCGTGCGAGATCGGCCCTCTCCCGATCCCGCACGGAGGAAGATGAGACGGCTCTTCTTGACAAGTCGCCATCTGGAGCATGACACTCACAGAAGGAGACCACGGCATTCCAGTTTTCGTGCTCTGCCAACTTGGCCGATAATGACTGTCCGACCTAGGAGTCGAACCCAGGCGCTAACTCAACAGCCAGCTTCCTACCGCACATTCACTGACAGTTATTATAAGCAGTTTCAGTAACAAATTAATCTTTATTGAGACTGTACGACACGATTAATTAAAGAAAGTGATTGAAAATGGCAGCCCTTTTAGTGTTATCGACTTCTCGTTATTTGCCTCTCGCTCGCACACGTGCTCCGCAAGCGAAAAGCAAACAGTGTAGTGGCCATTTATAGTCCCATTAATTCATTTACTACGCCTGAAATCTGTTGAGATCGGAAATTCGGGTGCAATTTAACACAATTTATTTATTTCCACGAAAAAAATAGTTTGGACCTGCCTTTCGGGTCTCATTTTATTATTGAAAAAGACACACACACAGGTTTAATGTCTCTCGAATCTGTCAAACTCCAAATCACATTTTTCCATAACAAAATAAATCAACAAACAACTTTGGGTGAATAGCTTCCTCGATTTCGTAATCCCGGGATTTTTTGGTAAGTAATCATTTATTATACGTAGCGTATGTACGTACGTAGCTAGCTAACTTTAGATTCAATTGCACCCGAATCGCCGATCACTAGATAGCTTATAATTTATCTATCCATATAAAAAAAGATGAATTCAATTATTAGACCTTAGTGTAAAGCCAGTGGCGACACACATTCAACACTTAAAATGTACACCTTGGAGAAAAAGAAAAATCTGTCCTACAATAGTTACCCAATGTTGAACTAATACCATAATATCTTTATCGAACCAAATTTTTTTTTACACACTAGGGTTTCTCCTGTGTCGTGGGTGCGTTTACAGACATAAATTCAACACACAATACACCCAGACCCAGAACCTGCAGATCATACAAATATTTGTTACGTGCGGGAATCGAACCCGCGACCCGGAGCGCAGCAGCCGACTGTGTCAACCACTGCACCAACCGTGCCGTCATTCAATTGAAAACTCATCAATCACTCATAGGAAAGTAACCAAATATGGAACACTGTCCTAATATGGAATTACATTATTTCTCAGAAACCGACTGTTCTAGCTGGCCTCATTTCAATTTCAAAACAAATTCTAAAATCTTAACTCAAGACGTTATTAAGGGAAGCCGATGGGAATCGGGTCGTATGGACTCTTCCCCACTGGAGCAAACAAATACTGCTGTAATTTATAATCCTCTGCTAATTTGTATTTTAAATGAAAAATATAATAATCGCAAGGATCTTTTTATTATTTCATTCTTATATTTAAATTAATGGCGTCTACAACATTATGTAGATATTGCACTGGTTAGTAATATTTTTACAATAATTGTTACAAAATAAGAGGCACTTAACAAGCGATGTTGTGTCAAAATAAACAGAAAATATTACAGTACTGGTGAACCGTTTGCATTTTTCTTAAGCCGCGTGCAATCAGTGTTGCCACCTCATAAAAATAAAAGTCACTAGATCAACACACCGGATTGGGCTAAATTTGAAGCGAAATCCCAAAAAATATGTTTTAGTAGAAAAAACATTGTAATGCCATCTATCGAAGTATCGTTAGTACTGGACAGACTACTCAAGCGGCAGTACACGTTCAAATTGCCGTGTAGCTCCGGTCATGGTTAGCGCTACCCCATCTCATGCCGTGGGTGTCGTAGAAGACGACTAAGGGAGTTTGGAACCCGGTATGTACCATTAGTATCAGGCACTTTGAGTTGCCCGCACGTGACGGATTAACAACCGACTATACTACTACCATACCCAATAAGGGGGCAGGTGTCAAGCAGCAGGGCAGGAAGAAGAAAAATCATTGTTCAAATATTGTTACGTAATAACAATAAACGCTGTGAGTCGGTACCACTTTTTATTGTGTACCAAACATTAAAATATGTCAAAAACCAGATTGTTTATTACATCAACAAATTCGAAGTATGGAAAAACAACCGTAATTGTAAAAATAGATAACATTTGGTTGTAATAATTATATTGTAACGTCAAAACAAGAATATAAATAATAATCAATATTCTATAGAAACTTTTTGGGATAGATGAAGGCGAATCAAATATCTCTAGAAGTCGCTAAAAACAAAAAATCGCTAAACGCCAGATATAAATCGCCAAAAGGGGTCAAAAGTCACCAGATCTAGTGACAAAATCGCTAAGGTGGCAACACTGCGTGCAATCATCGCGAGGCATGTACCGCAAATGCTTAGCTTTGCATTGCGCATGCCTTAGGCCGAAACAAACGACGTTCAAACAAAAGGACCAATAAAACGCCACATAACAAAGTCAAGGAAAAACTACAGCCGCTACTTCGTAACAGCTTAAAGAGGCAAAAGGCAGAATTGCAGCGTACTTACAACTGACACTCTACGTGTTTGCTTCAAATAGGAATAGATATTATATAATTTTGGTATAAAAGACCAGCTCTAATCCTAAAATCACACGATTAAATGTGTTTACATGTCATTCACATTCAAGGATAATATTTGTGAAACAGTGAATACTGTTGCGAAATGATTTATATTTATTATTTTTATTTTCTTATTGAATAAAATAAGAATTATAAAATATCTGTCCTGAAGAAATTACTCGTAGACTGTTTACTGTTTACATCACATATTTCGCGATATCACTAAAGCATTGCAAACATTGTTTGGGATGACAGCATGAGAACGATAGGATTGATATAAAGTAGGTACTGGACTGAGCATGGCGCACTGAAACATGTCTGTCTAATATAAAAGCCAAGAGATACTCTGCGGCAGATAAATTTATTTTTTCTCTTCTTTTTTCCAACCAGTACTGTAGCTTGTAACCGCCAATGCTAGCGGCAATTATAGTTTTAGGAGATATAGCGTCGCCGCCGTGATGCTGTCTCTGTTGATACACTGATCATGCTTGCAGGAGCTTAATTAATAAACGCGACAATCTGTAAATTTATCAGATTTTGACAAATAAGTCACATTGTCGCTAGAAATACACAATTGTCACTCTAATAATAAAGTTGTAGGACTAAAATATTAGTATTTTTAAACCGAGTGCATATTTTTTTAAGATTTTTTTTGACGACCGTACGACGTTTTTGTGGAATTATTTCATTTTTGTGATTGTTTTAATGTGTAGGTCATGAAACACAGAACATCGTTGCCCTTACACATGACATTGGCGAAATCGTGGAAGATTACTCTACAGAAGCCATAATCTAAGAGTTGAAACAGTTGAAGAAACTTGTAATTGCCTTATTTGTACTGGTAATCGACACATTTGTCGCATACTGACATATTTGTAACCGTCGTACTTTGACATTGGGTGATGTGATGTCGCTTGTCAAAAATCTTCAACTCTACATAAATGTCCACTATATTTAAACTATTAAGAGTTGGATGTAGTTATACTTTCTCCGTGCTATAATGTGACGTCTCTCCCTTTGTGACATTGTGTTTGTTTTTCGTGCTGTTTTAGGTGGCGGATAAACACTGAACAATCTCTTTATAAATTTGCAGTCGCCGAATATCTAGTGTGTATTAGCTTACAACGTTGACATTGGCAGAATCGTATTGGGCCTAGACTCAATGGAATAAGGCCAGAAAAAAAAAAGAAAAAAAAATGTCCACTATATGACAAGTTTTTACGACAAATCGTCACCGTACATTTTGATGGAACAGAAATATGTGAAATTGTTGTGACAAGACATAAATTTTGATTTTCGACCATGACTAATTTGTCAACGGCAATATTTATGCAACAAAAAATTGTGAAATATTCGGATTGTCACAATGTCACGTGCCACCTATCACTATCGCGTAATAAATAGGCCCCAGATGCCTCAGTCCAGTACTGTGTGTCGATGTTGCTAAGCATTCAAAAAGCGCAAACATGACTGCCTCTCAAACATAAGATGGACATAATGAAATAGATGATCTTCCTGTACACAATCATATCTCAAGCTAAACGCAAAGTATATTCAATTGAAGGATGACTTAGGTTTTCGCGATTATTACTAATTATGATAAAACACCCATAACGGATTACAGCCTATATCTTTCGGTATTTTTTGTGTTTACCTACTGCTGCTACTGCTTTGAAACATTTTTTTAATTAGAGTTATGTGGTAGATAAAATACCTTTGAAAATCTGTTACGACACTTTTCACCTTCGTCATCACCACCACATCACGACCACGAACGCTGCAGTGTTCGAAACGTTAGAAAAAACAACAATCTATATATAATAACGCGCTATCTAATCCGTTAAAAAGCGTTTTATTATAATATATTCAGGCCGCTTAATATGAGCTTACAATCCTAGTTTCCACTCGCAAGCTGTCACTTTGTATGTAAAGATATGGCAATAAAAAATTATATCAGGGCCCTAGGCGCTATAGTGAGATATTTTTAGTATATAAATAGAATGCTTATATATATATGATGCAGTAAGACTAAAATACTATACAAAGAATCGGGATTTGGATCTTCCCCTTGTAAAACTGTTTACAAGCCACGTAGGTATGAGTTATATTTTCATTTCGACATCGTACTTAATTAATACAATAATAAATATTTCTTGACTAGTATTTATTCCTATTTTACAGTTAAATTGACAAAAACATATTTCTAAATTTTTTGGTACAATTTACGACCTTCAAGGTTAGACCTTATCTTATTTTATAGTTTATTGGGTATAAACGACGGAGACAATGTTATAATGTAGATAAGTATTATAATAAACATTTTAATGTGATAGCTGTTGTCCATTACCAATTCTGATTACTTTTTATGTTACTAAACGAAAACAGGAAAAAGAAAATATATATTATGCCTTTGTATCTACATGAGTAAGATAATCTATCGATTGAATGTGTTTACATGTTATTATGTTTAGAAAGTGTATGTAAATTGTAAAACTTTAAATAGGTGAATTTGACAACTTTATTATTATTATTGATACTGCTAATAATTCAAAAAAATGTACCAAATGACAGTTCACGCTTTTAATTAAATATATGAATATAACGTAAAAACTTATTAAAATTGCTTACGTTATGTGAAATTGTTTACCTACGTACTCTATTTTCAAAGTTTTAATCCTGTCAGTACTATACATTATAGTAGGTATAATAAGGTGGTATGCAATGATATTAATTAATTAATTTAATATATGTATGCCATTCTTCCACTATCTCTGTACAATGTACATTTGATCAAAGAAATTAGATACTTCATTAAATTGTTTTTATTTGATCAAAGATTTTGGCATTTTCAATATTCTCAATCGATCACAACTAACGGCCGAAATTAATAATCGATCGGCGCCAAAATCTTTGGATTTCGGATTACGGATGTGTGTTATTTGTGTTAAATGTAAGTCGTAACACAACAACGGATGAATTTCAAAATCTTAAATCTGAAGATATTGGATTATTATTTGATTATTAGTTTCGGCCGTAAATGGGTATGAAAGCAATATTTTTTTTTTTTTTAAAAACATTGCCCCACACTAGGATTTCTCCTGTGTCGTGGGTGCGTTTTACAGACATAAATTCCACACACAATATTTTAATGACTATGAAAGCAATGCAAGCACGTGCCGTGTGGTGCCCGCTACGAATAGTACCAACCCATCTTATCCCGTGGGTGTCGTAAAAGGCGACTAAGGGATTAGCCGGAGGATGGGTAGCAGCGTCCTTCGAATACATTAACAACTCAACTGCGATCGCCAACCCGTCTGCCAAGTGTGGCGATTATGGCAAAATGAATGAGCACACAACCCACCGATGTCGGTCGTTGTGGTGATCTTTGGGGGCGGCCTGTGTCCAGTAGTGGACTTTATTCGGCCGAAATTACGATAATGAGTATGAAAGGAACTAATGCCTATAAAATACAAGGTACAGAGATGATAAAAATAAAAGAATGCGTTTAGAATTGAAAATGTCATTTGTTAAATGAGCATCACATCTTTGACAAAGATAATGGATGAGGAACATGACCCACTCGTTAAAGAACTTTAATCAAATCTTTGACAAATAAATTGTATGAGTGGTATGGCACCCATATATACCTACCTATATATCAC
The DNA here is from genome assembly GCA_947459985.1 of Diloba caeruleocephala. Classification (NCBI taxonomy): domain Eukaryota; kingdom Metazoa; phylum Arthropoda; class Insecta; order Lepidoptera; family Noctuidae; genus Diloba; species Diloba caeruleocephala. The sequence continues at coordinate 1,743,285 of OX381627.1, read as the reverse complement.
CTGCGCAGTTAAAGAATGGGATAAGAAATGGCGGCTCATCGCGCCTGTATTCTCAGCATACAGGGTACCTTTAGCGTCAACAGCGCTCATAACGTCATATTAGAAAATAGCTGCGAACCGCGGTTTCACCCGCGTTTAATTTAAAAGAAATTTAGAGTACTTGGACACTGACACTTGACATAGAATATGTATATATTGGATTTCAAGGGTATCTTTTTGCGCGGAACCCTAATTATTTTTCTAAAATAAAAGTAGCCTAAGTTATTCCTTATAACATCAGCTATCTGCCAGTGAAAATCCCGTCGAAATCGGTCCAGCCGTTTCGGAGATTACCCGGAACAAACAGACAGACAGGCAGAAATTGAAAATTTGTTTTTTTGTTGTATGTACCGTATATATTCTTTCATATGCATTTAGTAAAAATGTGTATTGTTGACATTACAAACAGACATTTCAATTTTATTTATTTGTATAGAAAACGATTTAAACGATATATTAGTTTATTTACATTTTACATAGGAAATAAATAATTAAATTTATAATAACTAAATATTATCATTATTGCACCACAAAACATAAATCATCAAATATAAAATTAAACTAAGATTTATTTTAATTACCTTATTTAATTATTCATGGAAACTACTAAATAAAACACTTTAATACTTAAAATAATGTTAAAATCTTTTTATTCTGTTCTTCATCTAGGTTGAAGACCAGGATTCCGGTAATTCTTCGATCTCGGACATCTCACCGCCTTCATTTTCGTCATACATTCAAAATCAACCACACCAGGCGACGCCATTTATAATCCCATTCTTTAACTGCGTAATAGTACACATACAAGAGTAGATTCAGTATGTTCATAACTGTTCTGCATCGTTTCATCGATCGATATCTATTCCGATATATCTATCGATCGATAGTTTAACTCACAGGCATAATATAAGTTAGTAGTTCGGTATAAAACATGGGGTACATACCTATCTACTTATTTTTATGTTAGGCAATACACGAGAATATTCCATAAAAAATACTAGACATGTTTTAAATCATAGTACAAACGGCTACATATCAAGCTATGCGTTGCCAGTATAAGCTGATCTCGCATTGTATAGGCTTTCCGTATGATAAGAGATCAGTGTAAACTGGTTTTATGTAGCTTGATGTGGAGCCGTATGTACATCGAAAGATTAGAAAAAAATATAATGGGTAGGTAGATAAAGGCATAGTTTAACAACATTTGGCATTTTCCAAATGAATAGGCAATATTGACCCGAAATGATTGATGAACGAATGTCAAATTTAATTGAGTATTTACATTTACATACACAGTGATTGTCTCCGTCGTCTCCTACTAGATACAAAATTATTTACATGTTTTTACAAGTGCTTATCGCCCTGTATACATTATTACACATTTATTATTTATTATAATATAAACGCTGACTATTAGTGTTCTTACAAACGCCATGTATAATTTTGTTTATAAGATAACATCATTTAGATAAATCAAAAAAGTATAAAATCATTGGCCATGTTTTGATTCGAGCAATTAAATAATGTTAAGTGAACAGAGAAACTTTTTTTGTTGTTGGATATCTGCTTATATACCCATATATTTTAGAAAGATAAGCTTGCACTAGCATACGAGCAACAACAGTCCACCTATGACGATTGATGATATTCGCAGATGACGATAATAAGCCCCATGCCGTAGGGTCCTACCACCATTTCTAAGCCCGGGACTTCAACCGGGATTTGCTCACAGAAAACCTTTAATCCAGATGTAGGGTTTGTATAGTCCAAGAACCAACTGCTAGCTGGATTTTACTAACATTAACTGCATTATAATTACTAGAGTTCATAGAAAGCCATTAGCTCATCCAATCACACAACACCTATAATTAAGACAGATTCATGCTGTACAGCGCCGAGCTCGAACCTCTGTCGATTATACTTCTCGAGGTATAGAACAATATTATACCACATTATTCTTAGCATAAACGAAACCTGAAAATACTGAATCAGTATTAGAATCAATTGCATTTTGCAACAATTGCAACATTACTACACTGGCGGCATCGGCGGATTAGGCATGTAACTGTTTTTTTTTTAATTTAATCAATACGGCAGTTGTATTGGTTAATTTCAAATAATACTATTACAAAAAGAATAAATATATTTATTCGCGCTTTCACTCATTGTTACTTCCCCTTAGGTTAACCCCCCATCCGCACCAATGCAGAATGATAATGCGTGGACAACGGCACAATATAACAAGCCTAACTGCGAGTCTTCATATTTCTTTGTTATTTTTTATAGACACTTAATTAAAAACTTTTCGGAGTGGCTTGGCCTTTTTATATACTAAAAATAATGTTGTATATGATTATAACGTTTATCTCATATATATGAGGCAGTGAGGGGTAAGGTTTAGCAGACGCGGCAGGTATATTTAGCGATAAGTGTTGATGTATTTCGAATAACTTGCCCCCCTAGGCCATAATACCCGAAACTACTCTATATACAACACTTTAGGGTATATGGCAATTTGAGTCATCGTTTATATATTTATAGTTTATGTACACACAGTGACCATTTAGAGAATAGATTAGAATATTTAGTGACACTTGAGTACAAAGGTGCTGCTTGTTTCAAATGGTTTGCGCCAAACGACCCACGATAGGAACGATACCTAAGTTATGTAGAGAGTGGTATATATAATGCTGCATGATTTGTCTCGTTTAATATTTTAAATTTATTGTTATATGCAGAATAGCTTAACAGGAAAGTCTTTCGTTATTAGTGTACTGTTTTATGCAGCCCTAAAACCTGTTTTGAACACAAAACTTCACGGTGTATCAAATAGCTTACGCTTTTCCTTGCCGCGTACGTGTCTGACGTAAGAAGTACCGACTTGGACTCGGCTCGGGCACAGCCCCGTCTGGCATGAATCGGCCTTTATACTATCGCTAGTTATTTCTTATAATGTTGATGGCGTGCCGCAGTCGCTCTAGTGAAACCCGAAGTTTTTTTTCTTCGATGACAAGGTTCTGCCTCTCGGCTAGGAGGGCACGCGCATGGTCCGATTCTCGGGACGCTGATCTCGTAATGTGCGCCCCTTCTATTTTTAGTGAAGTGTTGCGCTTGTGTAAGTCTAAAATCTCTTTCCGACGAGCTGGAATCATAAATATTTATTTATTTGTAAAATGATTCATACAGAGCTTTATTTATTAAACGATTGTTCATCAGGTTTTGGAAGCTCTTGATAAAGTCCCGAAATCATCGCCATATCAGCCAAACGATGTCCACTGCTAAACAAAGGCCTCCGCAATAGATTTTACACAACGGCCGGTTACATGCCGCCTGCGTCCAACGACTCTCAGCGCCTTTCACCAGGTCGTCTGGCCATTTCGTTTGAATCCCGATATGGGACTGTAGAATCTATGTGAACGTGGGTTTACGTGTCTATAGGATAATATGCTAAAGATATTGACCGTGGCGGATTTACCAGCAGACTGAATAGGCTTGAGTCTAGGGCAGCAGATTTAAGGGGCGTCAAATTTATGGACCTTACCTTTTGTTCTGCATACATTACCGTGCTACATAGTCGTACATTGCTTTGATTAGCTCAAAAATATTCCCAAAAAGCAACTTGCGCTTTGTGCTGTTTCAACAAAATTTCTGAATTGCGAGAATAAAGTGTGGCGACACCTACATTACCACCTTATAACTGCAACTTACAGCGACATCTACTTGAACATTAATTGTATCTCTCCGATGACGTCAAAGAATCCTGAATCACACATGTCAAGTATTCGCACAACGCTGCATATATACAGACCATTGGGCTTCGGCCCGCCAGGCATGGTACCCGCCTGGTTGGAGGATCCTCCCTTTTCTATGGAGACACCACACATTGTTCCCCATATTAGTATAAATTGTAGTGGTAAGGGCAGCAAAAGTTTTAACAGGCCATACTTGGGAAATGTGTAAGTCAGCCACTGGATATCATATAAAGTGAAGCCACGAACAAGCATTGTGATTTGCGTGGCTTGCAATCCCAATTCTTTACATAACACGAGGCCCGTTATGTTACGCGAGCTAAGCTCGTAGTTGCTTCCCCTAAATCCGACTGTGTATTGTGTATACATATATCTAGAACGTCAGATGAGAATTGAGACAGACGGTGTACAGAAGGGGGAAAGGTGCGTGTTCCGGTACCTGCTACCTACTTTTATTATGCTGCGCTGTTCTCCAAAACCATTGAATGAATTCGAATGGGGAAAACCTTCTTCTGTGGAACAGTAGCCAAACTGCGCTCACCCAACCTACCCACCCCTTGCTAGCACCAACCCGCCTACTACTAAGCGTAATGAGGATTGGCAAATTCCCCCCAAAATGACGACACTTTATTGTGGAAATCCTCTGTTCAGCTGTGGACGCCCTTTGACTGGTATAATGATGATGAATAGTAGCAAAATATTATTCTGTTCAGTCACCTGCATCGTATTCTTTGTAACTCTTCACCAGGGCTTCAATGTCTGGCCATGGAGGCTGCTCTACTTGACAGCATACGTCCCGAGTCTTTCCATTACTTGTCGTCTGTGGAAACATTTCCTGGACGCCCGCCGCAGAGTTCTGAGGTTCGTCCATAGATGTCGCTTGCGTCGACGTCGCGGACTGACACTCCTGCGTCGATTTCAGGGAAATAATCTTCGATATACTTGGTATTTTTATCTTAGGGTAGTTTTGATACGGTTGGTCGATTGTAATATTTGGTTTTTTTACGTTTTCGCTGTCAAAACCAGGGTTAAGATCTCGTTTTCTCGTGTTTGGTTTCTTGAACAGTTGAACACTGCTGTCGGCCATCTTGGATAGGCGGTTTAGTTCGGAAAAGTTCTTATCTGCTAACACTCGAATGCTTTCTTCATTAGAGTCTGCAGTCGATACTAAATCGAATCTCTTTTTGATAAGGTTGTTGTTTGCGTTGACGCATTTCTTGATTTCGGTCAGTAGTCGCAGCTGGCAGTTCGGATCGAACCCAAGGTTGCCGGAAGAAAGTGTTTGCTCACAATTGCCATCCATATCCATGTTGCAGTTGCGCCTCTTCCTATCTTTTGTTATTTCTTTCCACGCTTTCTCGTATTCTGAAAACGAAATAACAATTTGTCACGTAAAATCAAGTCAACCGGTGACAGCAAGAGTGCCCCTTAGCCCGATGACCAAGATACTGCTGTAACAGGCCACGGTTTTTCGATGGAACCCATGTTACATGTCACGTAATACCTGTATAACCTGCCTCGTAGAACAAGGGACCGGTTGGCGACGAGACTCCACATGATAATATAAATAACGGACTCAAAAATATTGTAGCCATGTCTGATTATAGTCAATATTCTGAAGAAAAATACTCCGGGTTAGTTACGGTAAAGCTGGTTCAAACGGGCTAATGATACGCTACTGCACCTATAGAGTACCTTAAAACCGAATTTGATTATCGTCCTACCTTCTTTATACTTTGGCGTGACATGCGTGAGCTTTAACTTTGATAAGAACAGCTTCTTCCTCTGATTTGAGATCCCATTCTCCTCGGTGACATGAGTTGCCATAGTGTTATCATCAGCCACGTTTTCATCGGCTGCATTTCCAGGTGAAATATTAAGGAGCACGTCGAGTCGACCCACGGCTGCATATGCTGATGCTATTGAGTCGTTTCTCAAATTCTTGTCCTGAAGTTCCAAGTCTTTTACTGTGAATTTAAAGTTTCGTTAGTGGTACATGTTGATATAGCTGACTAGTTCCTACTAAAAGTTTTTAGACATACAGACATGCATTAGGAGAATCGCCGATGTTGAATGTCATTGATTTTGATTCATCCGATTTTTATCATCATCATCATTTCGGCCGAATGAAGTCTACTGCTGGACACAGTCCTCCCCCAAAGATCACAACAACGATCGATATAGATGTGTGGTGGGCTCATTGGGGGGTTTTGCCATAATCGCCACGCCGATTTTTTTACTATTAACGTAATAAATTGTCAACTAATAAATACCTTTATAAGCTTCTATTGTAGCTAATCTAAGATTAGCCATGAATTCAACTTTCCCGTTTGTATTTTCAGCTTTACCACCAAACTCCTCGATGATATCTGCGTACCCCTTTAGTTCTTCTTCGCCGTAATCATCAGTGTCACTCCCGCTACTTCCATCGTCTACTTCCTCTTTAGTATGCGCAAATTCTTTATATATTTCATTTTTTACCTTATCAGGAGTGATAACGTTATGAAAAGCATTCTTATCTGCTTTCTTAGCGTCAGCTTTCATATCCTTTTCACGGATTGAAAGATACTTAAGTCGTCTCATACGTTTGCGTTTCTCATAAATATCTAAAGCACTTACCTCATCTATTTTATTAATTGTTTGTCGTATATTAGTTATTACAATTTTAGGCTGTAATTTTGAGTCAATTTGGTAGGGACAAGTTATGTATAACTTGTCTTTTTTTTTAGATTGATCTAACAGTTTGGGGCACTTCTTTTTTTGAGTTATCAATTGTGGGTAGTCGCGTTGAATGAACGGTTGACTCATTTTGTCACCTTCCACTATCGATGTTATCGGCACTTGATAAACAATCTGTGGGTTCATAATTACTTTTTGGTTAGTCTGCAATACTAGGTCAGGCTTCGTTTTATTTGATAGAGTTTGTAATACGTTGTTGCTAGATTTTAATACATGAATCTCTTTACCTACTGTTACGTTAGGTTTTAGGGTATTGTTTTCCAAGTTAGCTTCAGTACTTGAAAAAGTAGTAATTTCGTTTACTATGTTCTCGTTTGATGCTATTTTACAGTCAGTTGTTTGTGTGACTTTTGATTTATTCTTAATCATCATTAAATTTGTGGGAAACTGGACGTTACTTAAGTATAAAAAATTCGGTTGTAAAACAACGTTCTTAGTCTCCGTTGGAATAACTTTATCTGTCACTTTTTTATTTTTTAAATCCTGTTCCTGCAATGTGCCTTGAGATTTCTCCTTCACGACTATCTTGTTACCATATATTTGATTTTCAGTAATCAAATTCTCGAAATCGTTTTCGTCGCAATTCTCCTGGTGCAGCCTTTTCAATGCAACCACTTTCGACGAAGTACCTTCTTTAATTAAATCTTCTTTACATTTCTTACTTTGGTTTAATAATCGTGAAGGAGCTTGCAGGTTTTTTGAATCGAAATTAGTTCTTTTCAACAATACTTGCGGGTTCTGCTGTTGTATCGTAAGCAACATCTTTGAATTCGAATTATTTGTATTTTGTATAAATAGAATTTGATTTTTCTGTTCATTGTAAGGTGGCTCCGGCGGTTTACCATGACTTAATTTGGTTGATTCAATATTGATCGGGTTAAATATGGGTCTTGCTGGAGAAGGTAAAGAATCTTCACTGGGTGTATCCGCTTTGGATTCCGGCATACAAAACTGATTCTCCGTTTTGTTTATACTTTCAGCCGCATTGATAAGAGTACTTATGCTGTTGTTTTGAGATACACTAGTATTCATATCGGTAACCTCTGGTTCTTTCGTAGCTGTTTTTATAACAATATTGCTTTGTATCTCCACTCTTGGTGTTTCCTTAGTCAATACAGGGTTAAATGCCTTTTTTGCCACAGAATTTTGAAAGGAAAAATCGGGTGGATTGCTGACACATTTCATATCGATTTTGCTTATAGGTATACTGGTTTTTAAACTGAACCTTTCTGGCTTCTTTTTGAATTCTTTGTTTGGATGTTGCGACGGTATAGTAACTGTGGCACCCGAGCCTTGTGCTAACGATGTAATACTCATCTTCGATTCAGTAATTTGCGTTTTATTAGCTTCAGGTATGGACGGAGCTGTTATTATTTCGGGTGTGAAATGTTCTTCAAAATCGGTCTGTGCTTTTTGAATCTCTGGTGGATCCGTGTCCATGCTTTTTTCTTCGACTGAAGGTGAAGTAAGAGTTTCTTTGGGTATCGTTGGGAAAGGCATGAATTCAGGGTTCGGGGCCTCGTTCTGTAACGTAGGCTGATTCGGCTGAACTATTACGGGGTTGCTATACACTGGCTGAAACGCTGAGTATCCAGGTATAGAGTAAAGGTACCCTCCATAGTTCGGGTATCCGGGTTCTACCAATTTCGTAGTCATAATGCTTGGATTAGGGTTAGGAATAGATGATGGGGATATTTTTGGGGAATGAGGGATTGGTTTCATGGGAAGAAACGTGGGTTTTTCAAATATGTTTTGTTCTTCAGGTATGAAAGGTTCCGGGGGCTTCGGGGGAATAGGATCAGGTGGCAGGATTCTTTCTTGCTCTGGCGGCGCTAATGGAGTAATCGGCTTGACGGACGAAACTGGAACATTGGAAACAATTTATTAGAAAATGAAGTGATTTTGATACCTTGTACCTAAGTTCGACCAACCATGCTCTGAGGGCCAATGATAAATGGATCAAAGTCATCACAGTGCGGTACTGAGAAGAAGGTAAGAGGTGAAGACATGACCGTTTAAAAGATGAGAATACGAGATAGCCACATTAGGGTACCATAGTATAATTTCTCAGTAGAAATATAATTGTATTGCTTCAAGAACCTCTCAGATTTACTTATAACTATATTGAGACCAGCTTATTTTATTGTTAATCATACACTGTTGGTCAGCCAGCATGATATTTTGCTTAGAATAAGAAAATAAACACATAATATTGAAACAAAGTTCATGCTCGGAAAAGGAGTCAAGTAACGAAGAAATTCTCTAGGGCTGCACTAAGGATATTAAAAACTATGGCAAGCATAAGCGACACAGAAACATGCTATTTTGTGATTTATTTTAGAATACATTGCATTGACGGCTCAAAAAAGAAAGACTTATTAGGTAATAGCTTATGTACGGCTGGTTATTATTCCCCTATGTTACAATTGCTTGCAACACAGTAGCACTGATTTTCTACAGCACCCTTAATCGGTGACGTGTTCTCCGGTGCGCATAAGGAAAGGTTGCCAGACCTTAAAATACAAAAGCCGGACTCGGCGCTAGAAATGTTGTCCTAAAAGCCGGCCATTTCTTTTTTATTAGCCAAAAATGCCTTTTTAAAGCCGGACATACGTTTTAAAACTGAGAGTTGGAACATTAAAATTTTAATACAAATACTCGGTAACGTAATTTAAATGTTTACAAATAAATCACTGTTTTGTTACAAAATTAACCAGTTATATATAATTAACAGCTATGCGCGGCTGAGTTACACTGACAAAATGTCTAAGAAAATCTGGACAGGCCGGTCATATAAATATTTGGCCGGACCGTAAAAAGCCAAAAATATCCGGCTAAAGCTGGACGCCCGGCAACTCTAGGCATACAATGTTGTGTATATATAGGGCTTTACATGGGTAACGCCCAAGATTTATTTAGTAGTAGCCGATACCAGAACGCTCCGCTATGCGTAAATTAAAATTAGCGTGGCGATAATAGTAAGACCGCTCAATGAGCACACAACTCATACCCAGAGTCCAGAGCGGTCGTTGGGGCGGCCTTTGGGGGAGGCTTTTGCTCAGCAGTAGACGTCCTTTGGCTGATATGATGATGAATGACGAAGTAAAGTTCTGAAGTAATTACCCAATTGGACGTTTTCTTTAAACAAAGTTTTCGTTTTTGTACAGTCCACATATTTTTGATATTTAACGTAACAAAAGGAGAGCAAAAAGTCTCTTCCGTGAACGCAACAGACGAGGATGGTGTGTGGCAATATAACATAAAATAATAATAATTATTTTTATCTACATGTTTGTCTATTCACGGGCTTGTATCCCCTGTAAGGGGGAACCCGGTCTTTTGCTTACGCGAAGACATGGGTCTAACACGCAGAGGCCCTTTAGAGAGTTTTAATCTAAAATGCAGTCTCGAATTGTAACCGGAGGTATAAAACTATTGTATGAAATGGAAACTACAAGTATAAGGTCTATTGCAATGGGTGCTGAATAAATACTAAGAAAAACGGAAAAAACGGCGTCTGCCTTTCAACCTTTAAAGTGAAATTCTGTGGCAGACGCTGACTTGCCACTCACAAGATGGGCTCTCTAAATGGCCACCACTACAGGAGACAAGAAGCAACACCGGTGTGAGCGCCTAGCGGTGTCGAGAGGTGCGGCACCGGTTTCACCATCGCGCGTCTCGAAGACTGCGGGTTTGCTCGTTATTACGCCATTAGACACTTCTACCCCCGAGCATATAGCTCTGGCGACCCCACTCTGATCGGCCAACTAAGGCAAGCCAGGGTTGAAAATCCTGCGGGCACTCATGGGGTTCCACTCAAACCGACCAATAAAGGCAAGCCGGAGACGAGGCCCTGACCGACTCTCTGGAGCATTCGGGTACGCAGTGTCGCCACTCACATTCAGCTCGCCACAAACTGCCCTGCGTTCTGTAATCTTCTTAAAATACTTTTTATTCTCTTATGATATACTTTTTCTTTATATCAAAAGGTAGGAAGAAATCAAGCAGCTACTACCCAGAGGCATTATTTTCATTATTAATAAAATTGGTGTTTTTGCGTAATGTGAGTGTTGAAAACTTGGATCCGCATGCCATGTTTAATTAAGGCTTAAAACAGGAGTCTGGGCCGTGGATGAATAAATATCCTGTAATTAAATATGCGAAAAATAACTTGAAGTAAGGCAACCAAGACGGACTTTCCCTATACAGTCAACTCCGCTTGTCATAGTCCAAAGCCTGACCCATGATGCGCCATAACACGCCTATTATTCCCTTACTATAAAAATATTCAACTGGTGCAACATCTCTGCGTGGTTATCGAAAAATAATATCTACGTTGAACCCTCTCTAATTGTGAACGTTGTAGAATGAAGTTTAAAGAACATTTCTTGCGATTTCTTTTTAAACACTAAAACTACGAAGATCATGGAGGCGCAATGGCACCCGTTGCCACCCCTCCTGCATCTACATCTGCCTATTACCGATCGTTCCAAATTACTGCGTGGTATATTTCTCATGCTTTCGGGTAAGGGACGAGCAAGCCATTCGCCTGGTGGTAAGCATCCAATCTAATCATAAATATTGTTACGCTACCCAGGACTAGTTCTGCGTGGCAACACATACCCTCGTCATCTTGAGACATTCATTTTTAGTCTGTTATGCTACAGTGGCCTTCAACCCAGAAGTAATGTCTAAAGTTTAACTCTAAACACTACTCAGCAGCTGAATATATGGCACAACGGTGGTACCTACCTTGCCGTACTGCACACAAGGCAGCGCGTGTGCACCTGCGCTCCTTCGTCTTCTTGGGGGTCACTCGGTGTGAGCACGCAGGTACCCCTATCTGCGCACCCGCGACCACAAAGGCCCCCACCATAAAGCGATAGCACGCTTCGGGACTTAGGCGTATAGGAACTAGGTGCCATGGCGGTTACTCCGGCACCTTCTCCTCCTTCTTTGAATAGGATTGGCCCTCCCGATCCTGCTCTGCGGTCGCCTCCTGGAGCATGACGCTCTCACAAAAGGAGACCACTGCATTCCAATTTTCGTGCTTTGCCAACATAGCTGACACTACTGCGAGAGTGAGATTTTAATCGGTCCGATTGACCAGGATCAGCCGCTTGGATGCCTATGCAGGGCACGCCTCGAGCGAGTGCTGTGCGGTATTCTGATCGCTATCACAATGTGCCGTGACTTCGCGTTCTATTCGAAACAACCGTGCTCGGTGAATACCTGCGTGAGGCTGTAGGTGACGCGCTCATTCCTTCTGAGCCAGAGCCTGCCTGCGAACTGCCCACTAAGCAGACCGTGCAGTGTAGCTCTGCAGCGTTGGAAACCTGACCATACAGGTGCCCCGTAGAGGGCTACAACCGCACGACTTATATGAAAGGCGGTGAGCTTCCTCACTCGGTCCCCCGAAATAGGACAACACACGGTGTAATGCACCCCCCAGGTCATGTACCGGCCCAACACCCAATTCGCGTATCACCAACGCGTATCCACGAACATTTTTGAGGCCCTATCAGACCGAGACACAGACAGACCTAAAGCGTGGATTCTGGTCACGACAATCACCACCGCTTGCCCGGCAAGCCGGATGGTTCCCTCTAAGGACTTCCCGCTGGTCAACACAGGTGTGTCGTCAGCGTAGCAGACTAAGTGGGGTGATCGACATGCAGGATCGCGTCGTAGGCGAGGTTCCAAAAGAGGGGGCCGAGGACTGACCCCTGCGGAACCCTGCACGTAATCTCCCTCTGCTTTACGCTACCGTCCCTGATCACGTAGCGAATGTGCCTATCTCGCAGATAGCCTCCTATGATAGCCAGCAGGTATGTGGGTACAGTAAGGGATCTATCGCCAGTAAAAATATTATACAGTGTTTGACATTGACAAGTCAGGAATTAGTTCAGAGCTGCATATATTTCATACTAAGTTCGCAATTTCGAATTGAGTTTTGGCTATTGGTATTTCCTTTGGTACCTATGTAGTACCTACCTACCACCTAGGGAGATAATATAGATAGGTACTAAGTAGAGGTCTTCTAAATCTTATTATATACCTACCTCTTATATCATGTTGCAGATAAAAATCTGGCATATAGTAATGTGAATTTTTTAAATGTCAAATGTACTTTTTTAGTTATTCTCGAACCGCCGACTTAAACGGTAAAGGAAAACATCGTGAGGAAACTTGGATCAAATATTTTAAAACCACCAACATGCAGTGAGCAATCGTGGTGATTAACGCTCAGTCCTTCTCTGTATCAGAAGAGGCATTTTCCCGGCAGTAGGACAGTTACAGGCTGATATTATTGTATAACACCTACCTAAATAAATTAATTAAAAAAGCAGTGTGTGTATTTATAAACGCGCGTAATGAGTTTTAAGAACTTACGTCTATGCGGTAATATTTTTTTTATGTGTAACATCTTTCCACTCGCTTTTCTGCAATCTGTGGGGACTGTGGGAGTGATTTCGTGAAACGGGACGGAAGTGTGTAACAGGAATCTGGGCAAGATTTAAAAATAGAATCAAATTATACCACTTTTCCTGTAACAAAATAATGTTATAATACTTTTTTTCCATAACGATACAGGGCAAATCCAAGAAGTTAATATCACCAAGGAGATTCCATCAATTTTTTTTTCTAACGGAACGCATTTGCGGCGCTCTCCATTTTTATAGCATTACAAAAAAGTTTTGATTCCAATTATTACTTATCTGTGGCAGCGCCCACTGTAGCGCATGCGCGGTAATGTGTTGGGTTTTGGCGCCATTCATACATTTGTTGTACTGAATTTAGATTTTTTATTCTATCATATCGGCCATACAACGTCCACTACTGAACAAAGTTTTTATTTTTTTCTTTGTCAGCAACTTTAACAAACCGGGTGAGACCGTCACTTGTCATAAATACTAAAATATATCATATTAGCGAAAGACGTCCACTGCTGAACAAAGGCCTCCCCAGGGACGACGGCTACATGCCGTATGTCGTCTTTTGAAGGGAATATCCGGTACTCACTAGGCTTAGCAGGCGGGTTGGAAAGGCGGAAAGTTTCCACAGAAGGGGCGCTGCCATCGCTCTTGTTTATTCCCTTTAGTCGCCTAATTTCTCGAGTGGTGATGCAGTGGTGTTATATTCTAAATCATAATATAACACCACTACTAATTAGCAGCAACCGAAGTGTTTTTATATAAAAGACCCTTACTAGTTTGGTGTCAAAATAGGGAACCCAGGATAACGCGCAAGTAATGAGATTCTTAGGTGTTAGGCGCGTAGCGATATCGAGTGCTCGATTGACCAATGATATTAGATATTAAAAGAGGTAGATACAATAAAAATAAATACATATAAAGAGGGACATACGCGACAGAAATAAGAACCAAAACTCCCCCAATTGTAGCACTTTGCAATCATTTCAGCCAAGACAGAACAACGAGCACACGCTGTCGTAATCTCTGTTTTATATTATATAAGTGATAACGATGCCGTCGTGCGTATATAGAACATGCAGAAACTATAAAGCAAACATGAATAAATAACTAGGGATATCATACCACACATGGGTAACAAATAAAATATTTGATTAAAAATACTATTTAAATTCATCATATCGGCCATTTATACGTCCACTGCTGAACAAAGGCCTCCCCCATAGATTTTCACAACTGTGTCATAATTCTGGGGGGTATTTGCCAATACTCACCACGCTTGGCAGGCGGGTTGGTGAGCGCAGTATGGCTACCGTGTTATAGAAGGGACGCTGCTGCCCATCCCTCTGGTTTAGATTCCCTTAGTCGCCTTTTACGACATCCACGGGAGGAGATAGAGTGGTGCTATATTCTTAATCCGGACACATAAATAATAATATTCTCGAAGAAAACCCAGATCAAGCAAAGAAAAGAGACAACACATATATTCTATCACAGGTGCGACAAAGACATCGAGTACACGTGTTGTCATTTTAGATAGCTATCTCTTTTATTCTCGTAGTTTTTGTATCTTCTTTCTTACAGCATAAGTAGATGTGCAGTTTTGTAGGTTTATACATACAGCGAGACTGAATTTTGCGCGCCATTTAATATGGACGTCACATATCTATGGTATAATATCATTGCGCCTGACTCTATTTATAGGCCGTGTGGAGGGTGTTCCTTTTAGAAAGTGTTACAGTCGTCAACGTTAAGCTTAAAGCACACAAGCCTAACCCTTGCTGCTCCTTTCGATAAGTCTGCGCTGTACAGCGTGAGCCCGCATCACCTGAACGCTCCAGCCGCTACCCCGAGGTCGTCGCTAAGCCTCTGTTTTCGAGTGTGAGCCCGATTCACGCATTCCTGCACCATCAAATTCATATCATCGGACCATTCGGTTTAACACCATCTTCGGACAGTTGACTCGTCGATTTCAGTAAAATAAATAAGGTGTTATAATAAGCGATACGCCGTCGTTGTTCATCATATCAATTAATATACAATTACTCAAAACTGTTTTCCTGTAAAGTGAGGCAGTCAACCTACAACGTTTGTCAGATTCCCACCTAATTTTGTCCAAATCTTGCGTAGTGTAATTTAAACAAATTTACGTAAAATATTTTATGTAAAGGACCCACAGGCCATCCTCGCAGTAAGAGACAATTCAACTTCTCCCTTGCACAATCACCCAGACTGTTATCTGCGCGATTATTTTGGAATATCGACAATTGGTCGTTTAACAACAGATTTAGAAATTCCTCAAAGAATGCCATAGAAGTGTTATATGACCGTCCGGAAGCATTTGATAGCTTTCATCATGACACGCTAATGCGTAAACTTATCTATTATGGCGGAATCAATGTATCATTAAGCGTAATTAATTCATACCTACGTCATAGCTTAGAGTACGTCGATCGGTCAAAACGATGCTGAATCTTCTGAACTGTCGCACCAGTTGGGCGTTCCTTAGAGTTTAGTTGTTGGATCGTCTTCTAATTCAACGATGTTGTGTTAATGAATAAATTATTTTTATTAATAGCACGTGTGGTGTAAGTATTAGGAATATATCACCACTTCATCTCATCTCCTGGATATCATTAAAGGTGACTTAGGGACTAAACCAGAGGGAAGGACAACAGCGTCCATTCTATGGAATAGTAGGCATACTGCGCTCATCAACCCGCCTGCAAGCGTGGTGAGTACTGGAAAATCCCCCAAAAACATTTTGGAAATATCTGGGGAAGTCTTTGTTCAGCAGTGGATACCCTTTGGCTGATATGATGATGAAGGTGATGAATAGCAAGTAGGTTTCAAGAAACACATTCCTGCACCATCAAATTCAAATCAATAATCATCGTCAATAAATTTAGATGAAGTCAGTATTTTCTACCGACTGTTTCTGAGAAAACGTAGGTATATAGGATACAAAATTATGTAATAAGTGTAAGGCAATGTCTGGAATGGCCTTTTGAATAAAGATCGCCCATAACCACAAGAAAGAATCAGTCGTGTAGCTTAACCTTACCTCTAGCCGGGGGTGGGGTGTATGCTTTGTCTGCATTAGACCGCGCCCCCGGCAGGTATCGGCCCGTCAATGGTTGACGGGCCCTTCTCTGTGCGAACTTGTTGGCCGCACCTATCCTACTGAGAGGCGCGCGCGGAATACACGCGCCGCCATCTCGGGCCTGTTTCTGTTCGGGCGACGGACCGCCCCTAGTTCGTCGCTTGCAGGCCGCTCCTCATGGTGGCCGAAAATCGTTTAGCACCCTCCTTCGACTGGTCACGAGTAGACTGGAGTAGCGGGGTCAGCGTCGAGATGGCCGGGAGTTGTTGCCAACTATCTGCACTCGGTCTTGCAGTACACCGTCACGACATATACTACTGATAGCATTTGCAGATAAATCGTGACGCGACTGTAAAACGCCCTACTCAACGAGTAGTATCTCTGCCGGATTGTATAGTGTGAATGTTGAGAGCCGATATATATCGATAAATATTTAGTGGCGGCGTCTAGATATCTGTTTGTAGGTATGTGTAGGTTTTCTATAACATCTACTGAGTTGAGCCGTGAACGGGCGGCCAAGTGCGCGCGAATTCCAAATACATTATTTTGTTTTGTGTTGATAATTGTTTTGTTTAGAAAAAGAAAGAAAGAAGAAAGATTTATTTTATTTATTTTTATTATTTGATTATCATGAATGTTTTATAATGGTGATAACTGGTGATTACCGGGAGTAGTAAGTTTCGGTCTCGGTCTTGGTCCCAATGAAGATAGTAACGAGATTCCCGATACTTCAATTCATCATTCTTACAAAACTGTAAATGTGTGAGCATCATGTAGGCATTGATGATATATATTTAGTACTTAATTTTGATTGTGTCTTTTGCCTGGCTGTATTGGTCTGTCATGCTTACTAAAATGTCTTGCTGATGGTAGCGTTGTGTATCGGGTCGTTCGGTTTCCTTCAACATGGTTGAGCTAAGCGATGCTGATGCATGCGTTATGCTCGTGAACGGGTGCCGTCTGTTGGGACTGGTCAGTCATTAACTGCCTGCCTGCTTAACGTTTCATAAGTGCCAATATTTGGTTTATTTGAAATAAAAAACTTTGACTTCGACACTCGTGAATCCCGGAGCGAAAACTCTAATAATAAAACTTAAGTTTATTGTAATTACCTTTTCATCATTATTATTTTAAAAGGCCTACAACTATGGCCGATTGTTTATTTAAATGATAATAATGGCTGAAAGGCAATTGAACTGGCAAAAGGCAGGGCACATAGCTCGTAGAACTGATGGTCGTTGGGGGTAAAAAGGTTCTCAAGTGCAGAGCGCTCCATCCGACCGCGCATCAGAAAGTGCAGCGTGGGACGACGTCCAGGAAGTGGACAGACGACCTCGTGAAGGTTGCTGGGAGGCGTTGGATGCGGGTGGCATGTAATCGGTCGTTATGTAAATCTATGGCCGTCCTTTGGCTAACATCATCATGATGATGAATGGCTGGTCGCAATGTTGACTACAAGGTAGTTCTATAGATTGTAATTTCGTGTTAATGTTTACTTTTGTATATGATATGTACTGCAAATGATCGTTGGTAGGAACCTCAATCAATAATTACTAATTCATTAATTAGTAATCAGTAATTACTAATTTGTTGCCACATCATATCAATCAAAGGACGTCCATCTGAATATAGGTCAACATACATCATGTCGTAATTTTGGGAGCAATTTGCCAGTACTCACCACGCTTGTCAGGTGGGTTGGTGAGCGCAGAATGGCGACTGTTTTACAGAAGGGACGCTGCTGCCCATCCCTCTGGTTTAGAGTCTCTTAGTCGCCTTTCCCAACATCCACGTGAGGGGATGGAGTGGTGCTACATTCTTAATCCGGACACCACACGGCGTTGCCACTCTAATGCTTAATTACTATTGTCATTATAAGTCGAAACCGCATATACGAGTATTTAAGCGATTTCGTCATAGGCAGTGTTACCTACATGCGTCACCTACCGCCTGACGCAGGTGCTCACCGGGCACGGTTGTTTCGATGCGTACCTGCACAGGATAGGACGCGAGGCCACGGCACAATGCCACCATTGTGATAGCGACCAGGACACCGCACAGCACACGCTCGAGGCGTGCCCTGCGTGGGCCGCCGAGCGGCGGATCCTGGTCGATCGGATCGGGCAAGATCTCTCTCTGCCAGCAGTAGTGTCGGCTATGTTGGCAGAGCACGAAAACTGAAATGCAGTGGTCTCCTTCTGTGAGAGCGTCATGCTCCAGAAGGAGACTGCAGAGCGGGACCGGGAGAGGGCCGATCCCGCACGGCGAAGGACGAGATGCGGCCAACTACCCCGGCTCCCTGGTCCAACACACCTGAGCCTACCCTACGTTGCTACAAGGCCCCCCGCCGCGCAGTCGCCTTACCTCCGCTAGAGGGGGCGACCTTTATTGGTTTACCATTACACCTTATTTTATTTACGCCTTATCGCTGAATGTCTTTAACTGGTGTTGTAATCAAACATATGCTGAGTATTATCTAGAGCGTGTCCTGGGGAGTTGAGCGGGATGTTTCGTTACATCTTTCCAGATTTAACACTAGGACACAGTGATGTGTGGGAGATCTTAATGCCTTTCTAATTTAAAATTCAGCGATCAAAAAGTATTCGAATCAAATATTTTCAATTCAACATTTACTCATATTAACATTACGATTGCGATACTACACGTAAAAATATTCGTGCTAGGCCCCCAGAATGGATAAAACGAATTCACGTATTATCCATATTCACATATTCACTCGTGGGTAACGTCAGACAGGTCCCGGGGATAGAGCAGCACTCAGCACAGTGCACAGCGAGGCTTTGGAGATTTTACAGTTCTCCGAGATGAGCCTGGGGGGCGGCTCTTTACAGTCGCTTACCCTCCATCCTGCCATCTGGGATGTGCTTGTAGGCCTCGTTCACGAGATCCCGGAGCCTTTAGTGCCGAAGAAGACCGCCCAGGCGGTAGTATCCAGTAAGAGTCGATATACCCTTGGTCTGTTTCCCTAGAGGCGATGGACGACGCACGAGCATGTCCATAGATGAGAAAGTATTTTAAAGTTACGAGCCTTGTGTACGGTCTGCATCGTCATCATATGAACCAAAGGACGTCCACTGCTGAACAAAAGCCTCCCCCATAGATTTCCACAACAATGGTGACGTAATTTTGGGGGAAATTTGCCAGTACTTACCACGCTTGGCAGGCGAGATGGAGTGGTGCTATATTCATAATCCGGGCACCACAAGGAACGAGACGCATACTTTTCAGTCTTAGTGCGTTGCTATTTGTTTTTACTAACAAGCTCTACATTTTATTTTCCGATCGTGAATGCAATGCGAAAGTCGAGACATCTAGTACCGCAACAGAGACTGGAAACATTTTACCTTTCATACTCGCGTCCCCCGAGAGATCCCCTGGGGGGACATCAGGCATCTTCTAGTACTGGTGCATCTCTCTCATTACTAGTAGTACCTGGATGACCGAGCTTTGCTCGGTATTTTCGTGTTACTTAACAACGCCATCTGCTGTTGTGTCGTTAAAGCAATTAGTTGCTCACAAAAAATAGTATTATTATTCGCCAATAGATGTCAGGAAGTCATATTTTTCAGTTGAGACTACTCAAACGCCTATAAAATGACATTTTCTAAAAATGATTCCTAGCTAGATCGATTTATCGCCCCCGAAACCCCCTATATACTAAATTTTATGAAAATCGTTGGAGCCGATTCCGAGATTCCAATTATATATATACAAGAATTGCTCATTTAAAGATATAAGATAAAGGGTCATGGTAGCATGGTACCCGAGTACTAAAATTATTACTTACAAGCAAGTTATGTAACATGTCGTCTATCTGTCTCCTGCTTGCTACGGAGGGAAATGGAACGTATATTTTTTCCTACTCCTCCATTTTCTTTTCTGATTAATTTTGTTGCGGGTTTAAAGACAGTTCCTCATTTCTCTGGGACACACCGAGCTTCATTGATCGGTGTTCTTTTCGGTGGTCGCCATTGTAGATCCTGGCTTACAGGAGTTGCAGTGGTTGGGAAGGCGTGGCAGGTTTGTCCCATTAAAAAAAAAACTGTTGTCTATCTAGGGGAGACAGCAGTATTAGCATCTGCTAGAAATCTTCAGAATGTGTCCCTCAGGTGATCCGCCAGGGGGACCACGACACTACATTTGAAGTTCAGAAGACTAGTACTTACTAGTAGACTGACAATTATTCGCCATACTGCATTTGGATGACTAAAACTATAATTTTCCCCAGCCACAATAGGGCAAATGTCACCTCATTCACTTTCTCGGAATAACCGAGAACCCATCTCGGCCATCGTAATCCACGACTGACTAAACAATTTATTTATTTATTTATTTATTTATATACTCTTTATTGTACACCACATAATACATACATAGAGATAAAAATTTAAAAAGATACATGTACAATGGGCGGTCTTATCGCACAGGGCGATCTCAATGAACAATGTGCAAGATAAACAAATAAACAAACAGATACCTACATAGTAGCAAATATTTATATGTATTTATTATAGTTACAATTTTATGAACACGGTTTAATAAACTTTTACCTAAAATCACTACGTCGAGGCAACGCCGAAGAAGAACCCGCCGAAAAATCCGACGGAGAAACAGTTATTTCTCTTCACGAACCGGAGTAGCTTCTCCAGCCATGCCTGGCTCTCTCCAGCCGCCTCTCTGACCCTATCCCAGTTGACATTGATGTAGCCAAATTCTGCCGCGAAATGAAGGAGGATAATTCCGCCTCCCAGTCCAAAGGCGGCGATTCTGCCGATTCTCACCACCGATATGCCGGCTACCCACCCCGAGAAGGTTCCTAGTATTAAATTCTTGCTTGTATTACTCTTGATACTATCTATCGTAAGGTCTATTAAAGATTGACTTTCTTTAGGTGAGTGATCTTTTTCGCCCTGTATGGATGTTTGCCGGACGTCAGTGTTCGGTATTGGACGGGCCATCGGGACGCATATTTTCGATCTGTTATTCAGCTTGAGACACAAAATTGTTGCTGTTTTTTGTTTGTTTTGACAGTTGATAGATGACTGACAATGACAAGGGAGCTTGTATTGTGATTGTGACAGCGCTCTGTTGTAGATACTACGGATAGAACAGATTAGTTCGAGAAACATTTGCAAACCGTACGACGTTGCCGACATATTTAATAGACTTTTTTCATTTTTGAGAAAAAAATTATGAGTATGTAAAGATTCATTAATCTAAACGCCGTACGACGTTGCCTTATACTTGACATTGGCGAAATTGTGGAAGATACTCTACAGAAGCCATAATCTAAGAGAAGAAGATAGATTGGTTGGGTTCGTTGAATCGATTTACCCTGCCGAACTTATAGATGGATTTATTTATAGTGCAAATTACATAAGGAATCGATGATTGAAACTGGCTAACTACACCCAGGGGTGGATTTAAACGGAAAGGTACCCTGATAGGCTTAGGCTCCACTTGTAATCTTTGGTTCAATAAAAAACAAATTTTCTTACTGAGAGTAGCGTTCAAGTAACACGTTGCCGATTTTTGTTCGTCGTCAATTTCACATAGTTATATTATAGGACTACTAGTTTTATATTTGAATTATCGTTTGTGACATCTGTACCAAGAGCAGCGGGCCACTATATTACCTCCCAAACTTTGCTGTCCTAAGCCAGGGCCTTAGATCTGGCAAGATCTCTCTCTGGCGGCAGTAGTACCGGCTGTGTTGGTAAAGCAAGAAAAATGGCGTGCAGAGGTCTCCTTCTGTAAGAGCGTCATGCTCCAGGAGACCGCAGGGCGCAGGGCGGGTGATCCCACGCGGAGAAGGACACGAGCGGCACTGGGTTAACAACCGACCTGGCCCATGTCCGACACGCCTGAGCCTGTCTTCGTTATATGGCGAGGGGCCTCAGGGGTCGCGAGCACTCAGATCGGGGAATCTGCGTGTTCATACCAAGCTAGCTCCCGGGAAGATAGCGCTCACGTGGTCACTCGCCGTCGTGTGCAGTGCACAGAGCAAAGCGAGGCTTCACTTATCTTTAAAATCTCCCTTGATATGTGCCTGGGGGGCGGCCTCTTTACAGTCACCTCCCCACCGCTAGAAGGGGTGATCGCTTTACAGTAATTATTCCGAGATGTGCTTAAAGGTGTGGCACCAATGAGCGGCTCTTCAATTCAATTAATTCAGACATTTATTCAGTAATTACAGGCCCTAACAGACACTTTTACACGTCACATTGATACAACGGAGGACACCTGCACAGGATAGGATGCGAGGCCACGGCACAGCCACCACTGTGATAACGTCCACGATGCCGCACAGCACGCGCTCGAGGCGTGCCCTGCGTGGGTCGCCGAGCGGCGGATCCTGGTCGATCGGATCGGGCAAGATCCCTCTCTGCCGGCAGTAGGCTATGTTGGCAGAGCAAGAAAACTGGAATTCAGAGCGGTTCGCAAGAGGGCCGATCCTGCTTGAAGAAGGAGGAGACGGCGCCGGGTAACAACCGTCCTAATTCCCATACACCTGAAACCACCTGCCGTCGATGAGTCGGGGGGCCTCTAGTTTCGCGGGTGCGCAGATTGTGGAATCTGCGTGCCCTCACCAAGCGACCTACGAGAAGACGGTGGCGCGCATGTGGTCACGCGGCACGCTGTGCGCAGCATAGCCAGCGCGCAGTGAGGCTTCGGGGAGATCGTTTACAATCTCAAAGTAAATACCTAGTTTGTTTACATATAGTTGACTACCAATTTCAGTTTATTGCCTAATTTGGCTTGGCTGGCGTTAAACATTCGGTTAAAACAAAAAAAATATTTGACAAGAGGAAAATTAGACCAGTTTCAGATTTTTATCTAAGGGCTTTTCTCTATTAATTTGAAGACATAATACTAAGCTTAAACTGTAAAAGCCAATCTCAGATGCAGGAACACCCATACCCGAAACAAGTTTCGAAAAGTTTCGTGCGGAGATCGAACCTGCGACACGTTACGCAGAATCATCATCATCATATCAGACATTTATAAATTCACTGCTGAACACAAACACTTGTGTCGTCATTGTGGGGGGGATTTGCTCACCACCACCACGCTTGGCAGGGGTGTTGGTGAGCTCCTGCTCCACAGAAGGGACGCTGCCGCCCATCCTTCTGGTTGAGTCCCTTAGTTGCCTTTTATTATATTCACGGGAGGAGATGGTGTGGTGTTGTATTCTTAATCCGGACACCACACCTACTGATCACTAATGCGTTGCCGACAAGACTTAAGTTGGAATGCCTTTTGTTTTGGTAATTTCACTGGTCGTTCCTACCCTTCACCCGGAACACAACCACTATAGCTGTTGAAATAGGTAGTAGTGGTAATATTCATCATAATATCAGCCAAAGGATGTTCAGCAAACAAGGAGGCCTTAGATTTCCACAAGGAGCGGTCACATGCCGCCCTCATCCAACGACTCCCAGCTACTCTCACCAGGTCGTCTGTCCACCTCGTTGGAGGTCGTCCCACGCTGCGTTTTCTGGTGCGCGGTCTCCACTCAAGAACCTTTTTGCCCCAACGGATGTTCCCCGCCCATTGCCACTTTAGTTTACTAATTCTTTCAGCTATGTCGGCAACTTTAGTTCTTCTACGAATCTCCTCATTTCTGATTCGATCTCGTAGAGACATACCAAGCATGGTACTGTCCATAGCTCGCTGAGTGACCTTGAGCTTTCTTGTGAGGCCCATTGTGAGTGACCACGTCTCTGTTCCATATGTCATCACTGGTAACACACACTGCGGACGAAAAGACGTTGCGAAGTTTCCCGAACGCTGCCCAGCCGAGTCGGGGACTCGACGATTGACCTCTTTCTCGAAGTTGGACCTACCTAACTGGACAGTTTGTCCCAGGTAGACATACTCGTCAACTAGTTTGAGAACAGAGCTTCCAACGGATGTTGGGATAGGCACGATATGGGCATTGGACATGACTTTTGTCTTGCCCATGTTCATCTTAAGGCCCACCTGTTGGGAAACTCTGTTGAGATCATCGAGCATTGTGCTGAGCTCTTGCAGCGATTCTGCCATGACTACGATGTCGTCGGCAAATCGAAGGTGAGTGATATACTCGCCATTGATGTTAAATGCCGAATCCTTTCCAATCTTGTAGCTTGAAGGCATCCTCCATTGCAGTGGTAATATTATAGCTGCTGAAATAGGTATGTCTGTGCAAACGCTTCAGTCGAGACCCTCACATATAACTCTTCTACTAGTAATGCGTTTACCCAGTGTTGTGTATGGCCACACTCCCTGTCGGTTACTAATTGAAGCAGTGAATATGAATACCCACACAGTACTACGGCTTACTATGAAGAGTCACACAGGTTTATATAATAATTATGATAATTTGCATTACTGTGTAATTGTTGTGTTTAGTGTATCAGACTTATTTGAAATTTTCTTCTATTTCCCACACCAGGATTTCAGATTTTCTCCTTTGTCGTGGGGTACAGTTTACAGACATAATTCTCACATCTCTCGGCACAACTATCTGCAGCCGCCCTATGCACAATATGTTTTGGCATTTGGCAAATGGTTTCAAGAATGTTCTACGTAAAATATAATTAAAGTCCCAAAAGCTTAAATGCCTGCTCCAAGCTACATTGTACTTAAATTAGCGTCCTTTATAAGATATCCAAAATATTCATCAGACCGAGAACCGGGTATCAGTAGTATTGCATGAAACATCTTTCTCGGATTTCTGATTATGTGTTTGGAGTTATGTACCACTTGTCTACCTATCCTAGAAAACAGGGCCGGATTTAGAGGTGTGAAATCTCTGGTGCAGTAATGGAGATAAGGCCGCTGATTATGATCATTCATTCATTCATTCATTATTATCAAAAAAATAACTTTTTTTCGATGTACAAATCTAGTTAGCAATGTTTAAAACGAAAAGTGACTCCATAAAAATGTGAGAACTGCTCTTCCGTTGTCAGAACTTGGATACTCTTTATATTGTTTTATTGTTCAATAATTAACTTTGTATAGTATTCAGTATTCGTAAGAAAATATTACATAGATAACTCTCTTGTGGAGGCTCCGGGCGGCAGAAATCCGGCTCTGCTACAAAGACTATATGCGTAAATTAATTTATACTTTCTCAGGATTTATGAGGGCAGATAAGTTACGTTGATTTATTTACGCTTATCGGTTTAACTTTGACGGCACGGTTGGTGCAGTGGCTGATACAGTCGGCTGCTGCGCTCCGGGTCGTGGGTTCGATTCCCACAAGGAACAAATATTGGTATGATCTGCAGGTAGTTGTTCCGGGTCTGGGTGTATTGTATGTGGAATTCATGTCTGTAAACGCACCCACGACACAGGAGAAATCATAGTGCGGGGCAATGTAGAAAAAAAAACCTTAGTAAATGACGTATGTGGTATCTGTACTAAAGTAAGGATCAGAATAAGTAAAGTTAATGGCCTAGCAGGAACACCCACCACATAATCCCGCATTTGGTGTAATTTCCTTTTCCTCCATACATACTGATTTTCCAAATCATCATATCAGCCGAAAGACGCCCACTGCTGAACAAAGGCCTCCCCCATAGGTTTCCGCAACGAGCGGTTATATTCCTCATACCGATATGTAATAGGAGATCGAGATCAAATCTTGTCTTGGTCTGAATACTATTATATTTTATGCATCATTTCGGCCGAGTGAAGTCCACTGCTGGACACAGGCCTCCCCCAAAGATCAGCACAACCACCGATATGGATTTGTTCTCGCTCATTGGGGGGTTTTGCCATAATCGCCACGCTTGGCAGGCGGGTTGGCGATCGCAGTTGAGTTGTTAATGTACTCGAAGGACGCTGCTGCCCATCCTCCGGCTAATCCCTTAGTCGACTTTTACGACACCCATGGGAGGAGATGGGGTGGTGGCATTCTGAGCCGGCACCACACGGCAATTTTAATTTTATGCGAAACCTCCTAATGGCATAACTATACGGGGGAAAGGATTCCAATGGCACGTCGCGACGTTCCATTCGGCCTGCCTCGTGACCCGTCGGCTTTCTCAGATTTGGCGTTCCATGCTCGCCACTTCAATTTGTGTGTATCGGTGTATAGGCGTCAATTTCGTACAAATGTCTACTGTTATTAGACCTTTGGAATGTATTTGTTTTGTAAGTATTTTTATCATCACAAATTAATTATTTTATCAATATATCTGTCTTATATTTCAATCTGCCAGGCGAACTTTTTACCAATATTTGTAGTGTTATCATGGCTCACTATTATAATAAGTTTTAGTGTTGCTGCGATGCTTAAAAGCTGCACAAATACTAACTACATGCTAACTTGAAGCTCGGGAGGGGGAGGGGGTGAGAAAAAAATAAAAAGTGACTACGCGAGCGGCGGGGGAGCGACTGGTCGCCCCCCCGCGGCCCGTTAGCATGCACACAGTTAATTTCATTGAATGTATTTTTCAATAAAACCATATTTTTTCACTTGTTAGGTATTGTCCATATCATATCTAACTATTAAATATAATATTTACATTACGGACTCTGACACTTGGAATACGACAACACGTCGTCCGCCTAAATGCTGCTCGTGATTGAAAAAAAAAAATATTGAAAAATATTGAACACCTATTAAAAGCTAAAATTAATAATAACTATCTAAGTTAACGTATTAAGAGGTTTTTTTTGTTATAAAATTTCGTGGTTTTTTTATTTCAATGCTCGTTAAACACTGCAGTCGTCGGTCGCGCGGGGTCGTGGTCGCGAATACTGCAACGGGAATCAAGTCTTATCACAAATGCAGTAGAGTTCAATATTGCAAAGCGGAATTGCACGCGCAGCCCGATAGGGCACAACTTAAAGCCTACTTAAGTTACGAAGACCCCGTACGAGCGAAATTACAAATAAAAGAATTCGTCGCTCGGTGTGACGTCACGCCGGGAGCCAGCACTAGTGCCGACTCCCGGCCGCGCCTGTGGCAGCGACCTACGTATATATATATAATTCGTGCATTATCGATCGATACATTTGATTTACATCTAAAATTATACATATGTATATATTTTTTAAATAACCGCACATCCTATCTAGTTACATTCTGCACTGCAGTTGTTTATTCGTCACAGTTTGATCATAGCGCAGTTATATAATTACAAATTGGTGTATATCTTAATGGCGTCCTTAGTAAGCGTAGATTATGTGCACCGTAGCGGCCACCCGTGTCGACACACGCCCACTAGTGGACTCAGCATGGTGTATGTTTATGAGATAATAACGCTTTTGAAAGCCACAAATGTTGCTAAAAGTGCGTCGGCAATTATTTTACAAATGGCGCAGCATTGTCGGGTTTTTGTGGCAGTCAAAAGTTAGACAATGTTTTAACTAAACAACTATGAGTTGCATACAACATTGAAGGTTCGTCTTCGATCATTCGTTCATACAACATTGCTGCAACATAACAAGTAGTTAAGGTACATTTATACAATTTGACCTGGCAACATTCAAAATTACAGACGAGGATTGAAAATATATTTATTATAAGCGATTTTTTTTTCATATATCTACTTCATTTCGGTTTTTTTAAATATTTAGTGTAGCCTGAAACAAATGTCCTTTCACCCCCCGTCATAACAATCACGTGTAAGTACACAAAGGGTCGCTACGTCGACACGAGTGACAACACAAAGTTATATGTAGGAACTTGGCAGTTCTATTGTTTGGCTTCACACTGTGGTCTCAGATCTCACTCTCGCGCACACACAAAAGATACAGTACCATACTGTGCACTTCTATCGAAACAGATCACTTTATAGTCTTATAATCTAGTTGTAAAATAAGTTAAAAATGTTGCCACCCTTCTGGCCGCTATAATACAATAGTTTTACCATGATTACGACATTCGCATAAATAATATGTAACAAATTCATTTTTATCGATACCTGCATCATTTTTATCGATACCTGCAACACTCCAAAGCGGTGCACTACGTATCACATTAATAATAAAAAATACAATCTATACAAATAAATAAAATTGAAGTGTCTGTTTGTAATGTCAAAATAACAGTTTTTTACTAAATGCATATGAAAGTATATACGGGACATATAACAAAAAACAAATTTTTATATTTTTTGTCTGTCTGTCTGTCTGTCTGTCTGTTTGTTCCGGGTAATCTCCGAAACGGCTGGACCGATTTTGACGGGACTTTCACTGGCAGATAGCTGATGTTATAAGGAATAACTTAGGCTACTTTAATTTAAGAAAAATCATTAGGGTTCCGCACAAAAAAATAAAATCCCTTGAAATCCAATATATATATATATTCTATGTCAAGGGTCTATGTTGAAGTACTCTAAATTCCTTTTAAATTAAACGCGGGTGAAACCGCGGGTCCCAGCTAGTTTTAAATAAATACCAACAAAAAAGACGCGATAATGTAAGTTAGTATCCAAAACATTTTCAGCTTACGTACGCACCGTTTCGTACAATGACCGAGTGCGGGCGCACACTGCCGTACCTACCACTCGATCATATGGTAAGCGTATGAGTTCAATGACCGTTCATTTTGAATTGACTGTTAGAAAACGTGACGGCACGGTTGGTGCAGTGGCTGATACAGTCGGCTGCTGCGCTCCGAGTCGCGGGTTCGAATCCCGCACGGAACAAATATTTGTACGATCTGCAGGTAGTTATTCCGGGTCTGGGTGTATTGTGTGTGGAATTTGTGTTTGTAAACGCACCCACGATAAAGGAGAAAGCCACGTTTAAAAAAAAAACGTTTAAAAATTATGGTACTATTTTATTACTGATTCCAATAGAGAATCGTGAACATATTTACCCCCTAAAAGGTACCAGGAGATTAATTCGGCACCCAGAATAGCATGTGATGTGATTGGAAGTATTTCGTGAGTAGCAATATTTTTTTTTGGCTTAACTTAGAAACGATACTGTTTGAAACGGTTACCACAAATTGCTTCAGTCGGTTTCTTCGACATTATATTTGCACCTTTACAGAAAATTCCGTTACTACTATTATTAATGTGAAATTTTGAGTATTCGAATGTTTAAGATTCCATTACGCTCAAACTACTGAATGGGATTTAGCAGAGAAGATTATGTCGTGGTAAAGGACCGTGTTTTAAAAGGTTGAATTATTTCTCTCGCGGACTGAGTAGCTACTAGTGTTATAATCAGAGTTCATAGAACTAACGCACGAGGCACATTTTTATAAAACGCGACCTTAAGAGAAGAATATTAATATTATAACGTCAACAAACAATAAACAAAAAATAGTTTAGCGCTAAATTGAATCTGGAATATTCCAATAGTGATTTTAATTTAATGGTTCGCAACTATATGTCTTTGATTATGTCAATGTCAAGGTTGGATAAAAGACAGTCCAACTGACAAGTGTCAGGAATACATTCTCTCGGCGACCGTTTGAAGCCGTTGTTAGCCACGAAAACTCCAATTCAAAACCGAACGACGTTGCCGACATATTTTGTAGATATTTTTTTATTTTTGTGAATTATTTTATGAGTAGAGATTGTTTAATCTAAACATCGAACAACGTGGCCTTATACATGACATTGGCGCAATTGTGGAAGATACTCTACAGAAGTCATATTAAAAGAGTTGGAAGTTGAAATTCATCATTTCGGCCGAATGAAGTCCACTGCTGGAGACAGGCCTCCCCCAAAAATCACCACAACGACCGATATGGGTGTTGTGTACTCAATGGGTTTTTCCATAATCGCCACGCTTGGCAATCGGCGCAGTTGAGTTGTTAATGTACCCAAAGGACGCTGCTGCCCATGCTCCGGCTAATCCGATAGTCGCCTTTTACGACATCTACGGGATGACGTGGGTTGGTGCTATTCGTAGCCACAGATAATGTACCTCAGTTTTATCATTTAATGTTATCGCCGTCAGTTATAAGTTTTCTAACAAACTACCCTGACTTATTCATAAATACAAGTCTAACGGATACACAATTATTTAAAAGCCTGACAGATACCAGAGCTAACAGAGACCTGAATTAGCAACCATTGAATTACAACATATATCAAGCAGTGTAACATTCAACAAATACAAAGTTGTCACACATAATAATATATACAAACTTGTCAAGCCATATCCCACGCTACTAACATGAAATCAACGGAATACATATTAATCGGTTTCGATAAAAGTACACAAATCTACAAACAATTTCAACCAATAATTAAGTCCTTTCGTTTTTCGAAGTTACAATTTTCTTTCGAAGTTAGGAGTTCTATTTCAATATGAATTCTACAAAGTTTTTACAAACAACAATTCAGTCGATCAAAGATCCATTGTGTCAAGCGGCGTTTTACGTGAGGATTAATTAGAAATAGTTATTCATTATAACTATTATATTACCCATTGAGGTTTTCAGGCTATTTGCATAGAAAGATTGACTCTAAATTGTCAATATACAAATATTGATTCATATGCGTCAAGTTTTGTAATTAGTCCAAATTTTTTTCAAAATTTTAGGAAATTCTGTGATCGTAAAAATCGTTAAAAATAAATACATTTTTCCTTAACTTGTATTAAATCTCACGTAAACAAAGCCTTGTATAATATTTTGTGCATATTCAATTTTCAATAAACTACAGCCGATTTGCTCGTTAAAGAAAAACGTTAACATAAAATTTGAAAGCAATAAGTAATTTAGTGAAAATTGATTACATTAATTATTAATAATCTAAGCGATTAGGTTCTTGAAACAATCCATATTACATTTGAAAATTATCACTGTAGTACCAAACTGGTAGATCCGGGGGATTATTGGAAATCAGGGGATGGATATAATTAATTTTAACAAGTAGTCAATGTTATATGACCGGGCATCAGACCAGTTTATATAAAAATTTGACACAATATTGAAACAACGCCAGACGACATAAATGCCGAAAAAACAATTGAAAACCGTACGACCATGCCCACATATTTTATAGAACTTTTTCATTTTTGATATATATTTTATGAATATTTAAAGATTCATTATTCTAAACACCGTACAACGTTGCCTTATACTCGACATCGGCGAAATTGTGGAAGATACTCTACAGAATCTATAATCTAAGACAAGAAGAAGAAGAAGACATAAATGCCTTAGTCTGACTCCTAACATCGTGAGATCAAGTTCCATTGTAATAATCTCGTATTGAATTTTACAAATTTGTTGTTCATAACCACAACAATACCCTTTTAATAATAATATGTGTGTGGTGTCCGGATTAAGAATATAGCACCATCCATCTCCTTCCGTGGATGTCGTAAAATGCGACTAAGGGACTCTAAACCAGAGGGATAGTTAGCTGCGTCCCTTCTGCGGAACAACACCCATCCGGTGCTCACCAACCCGCGTGGAAATCTATAGGACGTATTTTGGCTGATATGATGATGATGATGATGATGAGTACCCCTTTGTGACTAGTGAAATTCCACTGATTAAATATCATAATTCATCATTACAGCCGCAAGACATCCACTGCTGGACCTAGGCCTGCTCCAAAGACCGCCACAACGACCGGTCAGGGTCTATGTTGTGAGCTGTTTGAGGGGGGGGGGTCACCATGCTTGGCAGGCGGGTTGACAATCGCAGTTGAGTTATAAATGGTCTCGAAGGACGCTGCCGCCCATCCTCCGGCTAATCCCATAGTAGCCTTTTACGACACCCACGGAAAGAAATGGGGTAATGCAATTTCTTGCCGGCACCACACTTTTGTATAGCTTGATGAGTAGCCGCGTGTACAATAATCACGTAGCGTTTTGATCGCGTTGTTCACAATACATTGCGTGCGCCGAAATGATAAAAACTGTTTCAGAGTTAATGGTTAAGCCAACATCTTCTCAAAGTTTTCGCTACGTTGTCACTTTTACAGCCTATATACACTTGACATCCAATCATTCATCTAGCGCACGCGCATATAATACGCTCCTCTACATGGTATATGAAGGATGTTGCATTAGTATCACCTTTTTTTTTTTATTGATGTCCAGTGGAAATTCTACATGGAACTTCCTTCACCCCGGGGAAGGGTGAAGGGGTATGCCGGACTCCTACCGGCTAAAACCACTAGAGTGGTCATCTTCGGCACCGAAGGGGGGCTCCAGGTCCTCGTAAGATCACACTAGAGCCGCCCATTGGTGCCACGCCTTTAGGCACATCACGGAGGGGATGACTGTAGACATTAGTATCACCTAGCTTCCCTTAAAAGAAAAAATTACTCGAGTTGTTTATGCACTGCACCAATGATTTGCTTTGCATCGCTGCGTTCACTTTTGCTCGTTTCACATTTCGTATATAAAATCTCCATTCCAAAAGTACGTTAAGAAACTGCGCTTCGAAATCCCGTTTAAAATCATTCGTTGGGTGAATGTTATGAGTATCTGTTATATAGTGTCCATGGTCACAAATGGGCGTTAAATTGTTATGACGAAGTCTGAACTTGTTCATACGATGTCAGGCCTCGGGATGACGGGTTGTTGTCCATCATTTCCATTGCAGTTTGTAAATTATATTTGATGTTATATTGTGTCGAATTAAACGATATGTTAATTAATGTAAGATGATCCCGCTAAGCTGGAATACTATAGTCTTGCTAAAAAAAGCGATGATTATATTGTTGATTACTAAATACGTTTTCGAAAAGTGCGCAGGCGACATTTTATTTACATAACGTAATATAGTCTTTTATTATTTAGAATATTGTTTTTTCTTATATGGGCTGTAGTATTATGGGTTAGCGGGAACGCTTGTCGGTGTTTATCATTTGTATAAATTGGTCGGATGCTCGGTGGGTTCGACACTACAATATAGTGGGAAATTAACTTTTCTCGTATGTAATACAGGGCACTTGTTTTGCCGATATTTGTAGACAGGGTTATAGATCAGTAAAAGAACAATAGAACGAAATAAAACCGATTTTGTGCTGTCGATTATCCACTACTATCGAGTTTACTACCTTGCGTTAGATAGCGCGGGTTACGAAGTACGTTTGTAAATTTCAGCAATACAAGTGCGTACGACGAGAATAGTAACTTCTGGGTTGGGAATCGCTGTACGGAATTTGACAGTCTTTAATAGAATTTCGATACAGCGGAGTTTGACTGTAGGTTTCAGAAAGTAACAGATCGATCGTTATGTTAGGATGGTGTCACACTGGTGGCGTCAGACGGGCGCGTCCTCACCTGCGGCGCGCGCCTCGTCCTTGGGCTCGGCGGCGCGCTCGGGCGGCGCGGCGGGGGGCGCGGGGGGCGGGTCGGCGGCGGGGGGCGCGGGCGCCGCGGGGGGCGCCGGCGCCTCCGCGGGCGGCGGCGTGGGCTGCGGCGCGTGCGGCGGCGCGGGGGGCGCGGGGGGCGCGTAGGGCCGGTAGGGCCGGTACAGCAGCGGCGGCGGCAGCAGCGCGCGCGGCAGGTAGGCGGGCGGCAGCAGCGCGTGCGCGTGCGGCGCGTGGCGCTGCACGGCGGCGGCCAGGTAGCGCTGCTCGTCGCACGCGCGCTCCTTCTCGCGCTGCATGCGCTCCCGCTCCCGCTGCTCCTTTTCACGCTGCTCCCGTTCGCGCTCCCGCTCTCTATAAATTTTAAACATACTACTATTTATAATTAATTTTTATATTTCCGTTACTAACCCAAATTATAATCATCATCATATCGAAATAAAAATACCCACTGCTGAACAAGGACCTCCCCCATTAATTTTAATATTTCCGTTACTTACCCAAATATACGTCATCATCATATCGAACTAAAGATGCCCACTGCTGAACAAAGACCTCCCCCATTAACGACCAACAACATTCCACACATCGTCATTTTGGTGAGAATTCGCCTGTACTCACCACGTTTAAGAAGCAAAGCTTTTTTTTTTTTTTTTCTTCTTAAAACGACACACTAGGATTTCTCCTGTGTCGTGGGTGCGTTTACAGACATGAATTAAAGTCCCTTAGTAACCTTTTACAGCACCCACGGAAGTAGATAAAGTAATGCTATATTCTTAATTCAGACATCACACGGAAACTAAACAAAATAATCCTTCTAGCCGAAAAGAAGCGACTGTAAACAGGCCACCCCCAGGCTTCATCAGGAAGGCAAACTGTAAAGAATACCCCAAAACCTCGCTTTGTGCTATACTACACACAAAACAACACGTAATCGCATGCGCACCGCCGTCTTTCCGGGGTTTGAATTAAGCAACAAGACTATTTTATATGCACCTCGCCTTGAATAGCTTCTAACGGAGAGATGGCGACTGTACAAGCTCATATCGAGAAAAGGATTGTAACGGACTTTCCGAAGCCAAGCTATGCACTGTGCTGCGCATACGACGGCACGTAACCATATGCTTATGGGTCGAATTATGTAGTAAACTATATTATACCCTTCCAGTGCTAAATTTCATACATTCAAGCCACGCTACTCAAAGCAATTAACATTAAACATTTCCTTAATGTTATTCTTTTAGAAAACCTTACAATGCATTGACACAATATTAAAAATGGATGTTTAAAACGAATACCAAATAACATCAATCTAATCACACACGGAAGAAGAAAGACTGAAGAAGTTATTACTTAATAAATTTTACGTTTATCGATACTGTAGTGGCAAAAAATCAAGCTCAACTTCCATATACTGCCATTTCTGTTATCAAGTTTAAAATAGACTGAAAAGTATTGCGTCGTAAGGGTGAGATTCAGTAACGAGTCTAAGCGTGAACTTACGCTTCCATCTGTCAAAATTATGAGCGTAAGTAGTGCGTTTTGACAGATGGAAGCGTAAGTTAACGCTTAGACTCGTTTCTGAATCCCTAAGTCTCATATTGAATATATGCACAGTAAGAACTGACCAATAATTGCGCTAGACGTTTTGTAAAAAAACATTGAATGGTTGGTTTTGTGATTAGCTATGAAACTACAAGCCGAAAGGTGATAGAAAGAGTCAGGTATGGTGTTCGTCCGCCTATCGCCTTTTGTCACACGAATGTACTTTCGTCCATCTGTTGCTATTTGTCACTGGAATGTACTTTGATCGCAGGCCTTCGTCCGCAGCTCGCTATTTGCCACTCTAATGTACTTTCGTCAAATGCGTTCGTCCCGTTATCGCTATTTGTCACTGGAATGTACTTTGGTCACATACTTTCGTCCATCTGTCGCTATTTGTCACTGGAATGTACTTTGGTCACAGGCGTTAGTCCGCCTGTCGCTATTTGTCACTGGAATGTACTTTGGTCACATACTTTCGTCCATCTGTCGCTATTTGTCACTGGAATGTACTTTGGTCACAGGCGTTTGTCCGCCTGGAGCTATTTGTCACTGGAATGTACTTTGGTCACAGGCGTTTGTCCGCCTGGAGCTATTTGTCACTGGAATGTACTTTGGTCACAGGCGTTAGTCCGCCTGTCGCTATTTGTCACTGGAATGTACTTTGGTCACATACTTTCGTCCATCTGTCGCTATTTGTCACTGGAATGTACTTTGATCACAGGCGTTTGTCCGCCTGGAGCTATTTGTCACTGGAATGTACTTTGGTCACATACTTTCGTCCATCTGTCGCTATTTGTCACTGGAATGTACTTTGGTCACAGGCGTTTGTCCGCCTGGAGCTATTTGTCACTGGAATGTACTTTGGTCACAGGCGTTTGTCCGCCTGTCGCTATTTGTCACTGGAATGTACTTTCGTCACATACTTTCGTCCATCTGTCGCTATTTGTCACTGGAATGTACTTTGGTCACAGGCGTTTGTCCGCCTGGAGCTATTTGTCACTGGAATGTACTTTGGTCACAGGCGTTTGTCCGCCTGTCGCTATTTGTCACTGGAATGTACTTTGGTCACATACTTTCGTCCATCTGTCGCTATTTGTCACTGGAATGTACTTTGGTCACAGGCGTTTGTCCGCCTGGAGCTATTTGTCACTGGAATGTACTTTGGTCACATACTTTCGTCCATCTGTCGCTATTTGTCACTGGAATGTACTTTGGTCACAGGCGTTTGTCCGCCTGGAGCTATTTGTCACTGGAATGTACTTTGGTCACATACTTTCGTCCATCTGTCGCTATTTGTCACTGGAATGCACTTTCACCACAGGCGTTCGTTCGCCGGTCGCTACTTATCACTGGAACGTACTTTCGTCACAGTAACTAAACGTCACCGCCTATAGCAGTGAAACACCAGCAAGTGGATTTAAAACCTTTTAATTAAAACAGTTTCCGATTGCTATCATTAAATCGTGGACCGCAGCGACTGCGAGATTTTCGCCTATCACAAACTGTCTGCAAGATGCATAACCAACCCCAGATAGAGCATCAGAAAGACACTCCACAATGTTGTTTATTTGAAAGGCTACGAATGACTCGCGGCATAACAAAATCTCTGAAATTTGATAGCGATTGTATTTTTATAATATTCATAAATAAAACTTTTAACATTACGACCCGGACCTTGTTAACCTTGTTGTGCTCCTGTCTTGTGGTACCACATAACTGACCGTATCACCTTTCGCTATCCTATTTTCTGGCAGTGCGATTCTCGCTGTCGTTGTGCACTGCGTGTTGAGCATAGTATAACATGAAGAACATAACACACTGACCTTTCTCGTTCCTTTTCCCGTTCTCGTTCCCTCTCTCTCTCCCGTTCCCGCTGCAACGCGATCTCCTTCTCGCGGCTCTCCTCATGCAGTGCGTGCTGGTGCTGCGCATGTTGTGCGTGCTGTGCATGCGACACGAGCGGCAGCGGCGGCGCGAGAGGTGGGTACAGCGCGTAGGGAGGCAGCCAGCCCACCCCCACGCCGCTGCGGAATACGCGCTCCAGGTACATCTGCTCCTCGGCCGCTAGCCTGTGCATACAAACGTCTAGTCTAAATCTGGTCCTGTGGTGTTTGAGAACGCAAGATAATTATTTATCCCTTCTTCCCGTGGGTCTCGTAAAAGGCGACCCAGAGGCTCAAATGTGCGTACTTATTTTGAAATGGCCGAACTTTTCGCGAATGTCCAGCTTTGTGTCAGGACTTTTTAATATCAAAATATTGATACTAGTTGCATGGCTCTCTCTCTCTCAACAGTGTCTGTTAATTTATTACAGTTTATAAAACATAGCTTGGTTCGAAATCGACCCTAAATATCGTTCTGTGTGTTTATTGATGTTTGGGAACTGATAATATTATAATGAATGAATTGCCGTGTGGTGCCGGCTCAGAATACCACCACCCCATCTCCTCCCGTGGGTGTCGTAAAAGTCGACTAAGGGATTAGCCGGGGGATGGGCAGCAGCGTCCTTCAAGTATATTAACAACTCAACTGCGATCGCCAACCCGCCTGCCAAGCGTGGCGATTATGGCAAAACCCCCCATTGTGCCCACAACACACCCATATCGGTCGTTGTGGTGATATTTGGTGGAGGCCTGTGTCCAGCAGTGGACTTCATTCGGCCGAAATGATGAATGAATTCCGATAACAGCTTTCACATGACTATAGCTGACCTGAGGGCATAATATCCGTAGTAAAAATATAATGTAAATATCCTATTACTTAAGTCAAACTGGCGAGTCTTTAGATGAGTGTCAATCACACAGATTTTATTGTATCACAAATTTCACCCGATGATTATGTTGCACAGATTAAATTAAACTAATATTGACCAAATGCCAATTTTACCAAGTTAGAATCTTATTATACAACTATCTGGGACCCGCGGTTTCACCCGCGTTTAATTTAAAAGGAATTTAGAGTACTTCGACACATACACTTGACAGAATATATATGTTGGATTTCAAGTGTTTTAATTTTTGCGCGGAACCCTAATTATTTTTCTAAAATAAAAGTAGCCTAAGTTATTCCTTATAATATCAGCTATCTGCCAGTGAAATTCCCGTCAAAATCGGTCCAGCCGTTTCGGAGATTACCCGGAACAAACAGACAGACAGACAGAGACAAAAAAAAATATTTTTTTTTTTGTTGTTGTAGTTATCGTATATACTTTCAAATGCATTTAGTAAAAAGCTGTTATTTTGACCTTACAAACAGACACTTCAATTTTATTTATTTGTATAGATAACGGATTATTTTGCCATTAGCAATATGATTATTTCCATTTCCATTGCAGAGAGGTGTGAGAAAGGGGGGAAGCCATTTCTCCGAAACTGTTAAGCAGTTGCAGCGAAACGAGGATGCCTTCAAGCTGCTGGAGTGGAAAGGATTCGGCATTAACATCAATGGCGAGTATATCACTCACCTTCGATTTGCCGACGACATCGTAGTCATGGCAGAATCGCTGCAAGAGCTCAGCACGATGCTCGATGATCTCAACAGAGTTTCCCAACAGGTGGGCCTTAAAATGAACATGGGCAAGACAAAAGTCATGTCAAATGTCCATGTCGTGCCCATCCCAATATCCGTTGGGAGCTATGTTCTTGAAGTTGTTGAGTTTAGTAGGACAAATTGTCCAGTTAGGTAGGGCCAACTTCGTGAAAGAGGTGAATCGTCGAATCCGACTCGTCTGGGCAGCGTTTGGGAAACTTCGCAACATCTTTTCGTCAACAATACCGCAATGCCTCAAGACGAAAATCTTTAACCAGTGTGTGTTACCAGTGATGACATATGGAACAGAGACGTGGTCACTCACAATGGGTCTCATAAGAACGCTCAAGGTCACTCAGCGAGCTATGGAGAGAGCTATGCTTGGTATTTCTCTACGAGATCGAATAAGAAATGAGGAGATCCGTAGAAGAACTAAAGTTGTCGATATAGCTGTAAGAATTAGTAGACTGAACTGGCAATGCGCGGGGCACATTGCTCGTAGAACTGATGGCCGTTGGGGCAAAAAGGTTTAGTGGAGACCGCGGCCTGGAAAACGCAGCGTGGAGCGACCTCCAACGAGGTGGATGACGACCTGGTGAAAGTCGCTGGGAGTTGTTGGATGTGGGCGGCTTGTTGACCGCTTGATGTGGAAATCTATGGGGGAGGCCTTTGTAAAGCAGTGGACGGCCTTTAGCTGATATAGTGATATAGTGATGATGATATATATGATTATGCAACAACCTACATTCGTAATGTGATTTTGTATGATAGCTACAATTAGACATTCCTAAACGCGGAGAGGCATAATACTTTCAAAGGAAACAAAGCATATATTTTCCTTAGCGTTCCCCATAAACTTACATTTCAATTACGAGGGTACTTTTGAAGCAATAGTACAAACAAACAACAAATTAATATAGGATTATTCAAGGGGTAATTATAAATGCGTTTCTATACATAATTTATTCATAGGAAAGAAAAGAACAAATTAATGCAAAGACGCAGGACGCTTTGCATGAACAATGACATTTGAGGGAATACTGTCGTTTGAATTAGCGATATCGACTTCATTTTCAAGTTGGCAGAGTGAAGTCTGCTGATCGACTTATCATGAGTTTTATAATTCAATACTGTAAGCTCTTAAAATAAATTTCAAAACTATTTTATTGAGGCCAAAACATATATATATGAGTCTTACGATCTAAGTAAATAATTAACGGAATACGATAATCGACTGCGCAGAGCAATATGATACACCAGCGGTAGTGTTTGCGAGGTGCCATAGGCTCACGAAACTTAATTAAGCAACTTCACGAAACATAATTAAAGAGTTTTTTATGGCGCTATGATTCTTGGAGAATGACTACAAAAATATTATTTAAATTAAAATAACATTTTATAAATATGGTGGACGGTAGGTAGATCTCTCCAAAATGAAATAAATTCCAGCTGATATCCAAGTAATGTGCAAATTATAATCTCATAATATAGGCTTAAATTTCTTAGAAAATACCCTGACTTCTAAGTAATTCATTGTACAAAAAACTATTTGTATTTCTGTCTGTCTGTTTGTTCCAGTTAATCTCGGAAACGGTTGGACCGATTTTAACGGGACTGTCACTGACAGATAGCCGATGTTATTAGGAGTATCTTAGGCTATACTTATTTTAGAAAAATAATAAGGGCATAATATTTAAAACAAATGAAATCCAATACATATACTAATTATATAATATAATCCGATTTCTTTTAAATTAAACATCGGGTGAAACCGCATAGTACAGCTAGTTTATAATAAAAATTACTACTAGATTGCAAAACGGAACGCACCAGGGACGTCCCGATATAGCGTAGCTTGGGACTCACGGTTGCTAAAACGACTGTCTGAAGTTGGGATGTTGTAGAAGTGAAGTGTACCTGTACTGCAGCGCGGCGCTCGAGTAGATGCTGGGGTGAGCGTACGGCGAGTACGCAGTCGGCTCCAGCAGGGGGAACGACGCCGCAGGGTGGGACAGTCTAGAACATTCAAGCAAGACAGCTTAGTTAAACACATGCAAAATTAATCGCTGATGGGTTAAGTAGACCATTTAAAAAAAAGGAAAACTGTACCACGGTTCTCTTTATCCCTGTACCAATAGGTACAGATGTATGTACCGTAAAAAATATAATGTTACCCAGGAATACTCCTGCGTGGCACCACACTGCGCTCATCACCTCGCGACTAGTTATTCAGTCTCTTAAGCCCAGTAATTTTCCGATGGAGGGGCCTGCCGGACTTTTGGTTCCGCGCCTTTGAGCCATCTTGGGGGACTGTTAACCGGTCACCCCCCCTATAGGAGGAGAAGGGCTGTAAAAAGACCGCCCCCTCGGCACAACGCTGGGGAATTGTAAGCACCTTGAGCTTCGAAGACCGGTGCACTCGAAGGCACGCTTAGTCGCGAACCGCAACCTAAGGCGCTCTCGCCACCCCTCTAAGGTTTGTTAACATCACATTATATACTTGCATATAGTTTAAGGTCACCACAGAGCACAAAACTTGTTCTGTGAGTGTTACCTATGCACGGGCCTAATGGATATAACCCTATGTGGTTTCCAACAGGACCTCCTTACAACGTCATAAAGAATCAAGCAATCCAGAATCGGTAATTAAAACTTTTCTTATTGATGGATTACCCTGCGATTATCCGTGTGGTGTCCGGATTAAGAATATAGCACCACTCCATCTCCTTCCGTGGAGGTCGTAAAAGACGACTAAGGGACTCTAAACCAGAGGGATGAGCAGCAGCGTCTTTTCTGTGGAACAGTAGCCATTCTGTGCTCACCAACCCGGCTGCCAAGCATGGTGAAGTACTGGCAAATTCCCCCCAAGATGATGACACAGTTGCGGAAATCTGTGGGGGAGGCCTTTGTTCAGTAGTGGACGTTGTATGGCCGCAATGATGATGTTAGTGGAGATAGACCGATTGTAAATGATAATGTTTGTGACGTACCTGTCGTCGGGTCTGTAGGGCTGGAAGCCGCTAGTGGGCAGGTGGTGCGGCGAGGCGCGCTTGGCCGGCGGTGGCGCTGGCTTGTCCTTGCTGGCGTCGCGCTCGCCGGCCGCCGGGCTGCCCGTGCCGCCTCCTGCACACTCGCATCGTCAGCAGGACCCCGGCCCGC
Organism: Diloba caeruleocephala; assembly: GCA_947459985.1. Classification (NCBI taxonomy): domain Eukaryota; kingdom Metazoa; phylum Arthropoda; class Insecta; order Lepidoptera; family Noctuidae; genus Diloba; species Diloba caeruleocephala. The sequence continues at coordinate 1,701,731 of OX381627.1, read as the reverse complement.
CGGGACCGGGGGGGCCAGCTATGTTCGCATTTAGCTCTTACGTAACCTACTCGCATGTCGCATTGCCGAGGAAAGTTATAATAGTGTAAATGTCTGAGACGTCCCACTAGTCTGTTCTTTTCTATTTCAAGACGAAACAATCCTCGAGGCTTTGTAATTCTAAGTAGATTATTTCTGTATAATCCTACAGATGATCTACGTTTTTTGGCCCAATTAACTCAAAGAGATCTGTTACCTTGTCAATGTTTTTGGAATACACAAAGTGATAGTCCCGGACTATGACATTTAAGTCTGAAAACTACTTTTTGATCAGATAATTGGATAGAGCTTTCAAAGGTCTGCGAGTCTCAAATCATTATTCAGTTTGCATAGTTCGTTAAAGAAGTGTCTAATGTCCAGATGTGATTCATTTTTGGGACTTTATATCACGACTTCAGATGTTTGTCACACAGTTGATGAAAGTCGACATCGTGTTAAATTTGTAGATGCTAAGTACTCTTTTTGCAAAGCCTGTTTAAAAACAAAATAAACGAAGAATAAAAAAAGAACCGAGCAATATAAGAGCCAAACGCAATATAAATCAACAATAATTACAAGACAAAACAGTTGAAAACATTAATAACAAAATATCACATCACTTTACATACGGTAAAACACTCTTAAACTTAACTTACAATTATAATACAGTTGATGTTTATTAAACAAGCATTTATTACAGATTGACAAGAGCAATATTGTTCTAAATCTTAATTTGATTTCCCTTTTTCGCCTTTCAGCCAGTCAATGTAGGCTTTATTTGGGAATAGCGTCCATTGCTTCACTCTAAAACACACTGCGGCTTTCAAAGTATGCAGCAATGAACGTGATTCCGCAAATTGGCTAGTCAATGTGTGAAATGATTACTCTGGTCGACCATCACAATGTTTCTGTATTAACTTAACAGCTATGTTCTAGCGAAACAATAGTTTATGACATTATTGTACACATATGGACATGTAAAAACCCAACAAGTGCGCTGCAAGGCTGAAGGAAATTAAAAGAAAACGGGATCAGCAGACAATTAGGACAGTGAACAGCGTTTGCATAACGAAGTTAATGATTACGTGGTAGAGGAACTGACAGATTTTTGTAACGTAAAGCTGAGGAATGGACTGAAGCGACGTCTGCGAACTGTCATATGATGTATACAGGAGATAGTTTGCATAACAAATGTAAAGTAATACATAAAGTATTTAATTTAGTTGAGTAGCAACTGATCGAACAACAACAAATCTAACTTGAACACCCGTTTTTATTAATCTTTTCGGTTCTGAAATACCACAGCCTGTATTCCGCAGCACGTCCAAACCACAAGTTAACCCGGCGCTGTTCACTGACCGTTCATCCAAGGTCACTAGCTACGGGTCCACTCACCGTCCTTGGCATCTGGTCCCGCGTTCTTGGCGAGCGTCCGGAGCGCCGCCGCAAACGGCCCGCCTTTGTTGGGAGGTATATCCGCGCGTTTCGGAATCTTGTTCGCACTCACACCTGTTGACAATGTCGGTGTTATATGATTATCTTTAGATGTTGTTGTGGTTATATCGTTTTTTGGAGGTGGACACTATGAATCAATTAGAGTGATTTTATTGATGGATCAAGTCAAAGGTATCCTGAAAAAAAAAAGTGGTTTCCAGTAGCGAATACATCTCCTTTCTCATACACTGGTGTTGTGAAAGACGATTGAGGAATTAGATAGAAATATATTATAACTGGTGTAAGTGAAATCGTAGCAAAAACTGATACCACACGGATTCAGTACATGATTCTAGAACACTGAGCGTTAGAATTTTTAGTCACTTTACATGAATTTTCTAAAAAACAAACAGTTTATATGACTGATTTTAGTATAAAATAATTGTTTTCGCCTATCCTAGCGCTATTTAGAATGAAAAAAAAAAATGCTACATAAATAAAAACTAAACGGCTATTGTTTCGCTACAGTTCACGGATGAAGTCAACGCTCGCAGTAGCGTAATAACATCATAACATAGTAACAATAATCACGCTGCGTCTAGATCGCGTTGTTTACAATACATTGCGTGCTCAAAAATGTTTAAACTGTAACCTATTATTTCCGAGATTTATGGCTTTCCTATTTTTATTATAGACCTATAAAGTGTAAGCTCATCATTTGACATCGAATCATTTTGGTAAAATCCCCTACGACAGTTCACTGTGCATGTGAGCTTTATGTCTGTAAATTGTTCCCACGACAAGGGAGAAACTTAGGATTTATTTTTCTTTTTTTTACAGCTAAGGTGGCAAACAAGCATACGGCCCACTTGATAGTAAGCGCTTACCGTAATCTATGAACACTTGCAACACCAGAGGCATCACTCGCGCGTTGCCGACCCTGTCAAAATCTTTTCACACCCTTTTTGAAGAGCCCCATGCTCTAGTCTCTTGGGAAAGCCTCGGTAGGCAGCGGATTTCTCAACCTGAGCGTGCGTTGGAGGAAGTTCCTCTAAAACCGTACGGTACGAGACCATTTTGGCTCTAGGGTATGTGGATGGACTTCCCGCCGGTGGTGGGAGTTGTGATGGTAGAAAGTAGCCGTTGGCATCATATCGAACAATTCCTCAGAACACTGTCCGTTGTACAACCGATAGAACACATACAGGGAGGCAAAGTATCTCCTCAGACTTAGGGGTTCTAGGTCGCTATTGAGCTTGGGATCGTCGACAATCACAACTGCACGCTTCTGAACCGAATCAAAGGGTTCAAGCACGTGGATACTAATCCAGGTGCTCCCGCCCATAAATGGCTGCAGTACTCCATATGAGGCCGAACTTGCGAGTTATAAAGCAGCAGTCTTTGCCCCGATGTGAAGTATCGCCTTGCCTTGTTGAGTACACTGAGTTTGTTGGCTTTCTGCTTTCTGTATCGTGGGTACAGTTTGCGGGGCAACTCCCGATCCGATGTTGGATGTTTACGGGCTGAAAGTGATGGGAATAGTCGAGTTAGAGTCTGCTTAACGCTACGATCACCATTGGCTCCAGGTCCTCGTAAGATCACACTAGAGCCGCCCATTAGTGCCACGCCTTTAGGCACATCACGGAGGGAATTACTGTAAAGCGGTCACCCCCTCTAGCAGAGGGAAAGGGCCTGTAAGTCGCCTCCAGGCACCTCTCGGGGAGGATTGTAAAGTATCCCCCAAGCCTCGCTGTGGCGCGCACAAGACGGCACGTGCATTAACTTACTATTCATGTTTTTATTAAATGAAATTCTCTTACACTATCAATAAAAAATAAACAATTTGGAGGCAAATAAGTTACGGATAACAGCTGGTCAACATACGCCCTTCGTTGTAGTTACAGCTTTTCATCATAATTACCACCAATGGGAACAGGCCCAGCTGCCGCATGTTTTAACCCAAAACTGCCGCTTCATTGGCGCATGTATTTTTTATCAGGGCACGTCAACAACAGGCCCACACCCGTTGAGTTTCCCACACCGCGTGTTATAAAAAAGGTACAAAAGGTCCAATCATAACAAAGACGCAATTTATCGCTATGGTTAGGTAAGGAACATTCTCAAACAAGGCTTTTTATTTTATTTGAGTTGTAGGTAGTTGTTCCGGGTCTGGGTATAGTGTGTGTGAAATAAGTGTCTGTAAACCACAGAAATAGGAAATAAGAAGTGGTACGCGGGCTTAACCGCGCCACCGCGAGTTGCCCAATTTGGGCCATCCGGAAAAAATGGCCGTTTTATAACATCAGTTGAGATTCGATCGCGTATGTGAAACTTTGTTGTCTTGTATTTGTCTATAAAAAGAATAAATTAAAATTTATTGTTTTCTTTATTATGTTACATTTGGACTGATGGAGCAGCACGACATTATTATTTTTGTACAATATACAATGCCACCAATCTACCACTTTTAACTAGCAATCGGTGAATAACAAACGCAGTGAATAGAACAGCGAATGGTACTCCCAATAAACTTACGTGTTGTGTGGTACGGCTGTCGTTTGCGGCCTGTACGCTCGGTATGATTGGCTACCTACAAAGTCGTGGGTGTGTTTTAGTATGAGAAGTCAATTATAATGTTGTGTTTATTCAGTTCATTGGATAAGTACTTGTAACTGTGTGCATTAGTGTGCTTTTATGAAGAATGGTAGTGGGAAAATGGATTTCTAGGCTCGCATACATTTTGATCTACATGACATATCTGCTTTCTTCCAATGTATTTGCTGTAAACGCACCTACGACAGACGGACCGTAGAATGGAGCAAAGGACAAAAAAAAGTTTCGGCACTGTTGTAAGCGCCATTTTTTCGGATCATATCATATCATATCGGCCATTTATACGCCCACTGCTGAACAAAGGCCTCCTCCATAGATTTTCACAACTGTGTCATCATTTTGGGGGGTATTTGCCAATACTCACCACGCTTGGCAGGCGGGTTGGTGAGCGCAGTATGGCTACCGTTTCACAGAAGGGACGCTGCTGCCCATCCCTCTGGTTTAGATTCCCTTAGTCGCCTTCTACGACATCCACGGGATGAGATGGAGTGGTGCTATATTCTTAATCCGGACACCACATGGAATGTTTTCGGATAAACATGTTGAACTATTTGTGGCGGGTGGGTACTCTACGATCTACCCTCCTCCATAAACGTTCTGTGCGCTGGGTGTGCTGGGTCCGCTACCGTTTTAACATATTAAGTTCGTTCCCGACACACTGTGTCCGCAGGGCCCGCACCACCACTCTATTCGTCAAATTTGTTGACTAGTCTTCGTGATAGGTTATCTCCGATGTATTAATAGTGTTGGAACTTCTGTGTGTATTTGTTCTGTGGCGTAACTGCCCCCGTGCCGAATGCACCCCCGTAATTATGTTCACACTTTGTTAAATATGAGGACCTAGTGTGGTATTGACATGGGAGTCGTTGAGGCGACAAACACTCATGGGGTGGATATACAATTTCTTAAAAGCGGTTGCTATGCGTTCATGTTTAAAATGTAATTAATGTATGTATTTACATATAGAAATTTTGGTGATCTACTGAAGGTCTAACATATCACGTCTGAGAGCAAACGACTCATAAACGAAAATTATATGAACCATTTAAGGGTCCTACAAACATACAGAACTTTATTTCGAGGGGACAATTGGTAAGTTGTGTTAGTTAGTTGTAATAAACGCATCCCTATAGGATGTTATTAAAAACCATTTTCTAATGTCCATTTTTATGCAACAGTTAATTTATTTCAATAATAAATAATATTTGTGCCGTGTGGTGCCGGTTCAGAATACCACCACCCCTCCTCCCGTAGTTGTTTGGCGTAAAATCCGTAAAGGGATTAGCCGGAGGATGGGCAGCAGCGTCCTTCGAGTACATTAACAACTCAACTGCGATCGCCAACCCGTCTGCCAAGCGTAGTAGTATGTCGACACATAGCTGAAAGGATTAGTAAACCGAAATGGCAATGGGGCAGGGAACATTGCTCGTAGAACTGATGGCCGTTGGGGTAAAAAAGGGTCTCGAATGGAGACCGGGCACCGGAAAACGCAGCGTGGGACGACCTCCAACGAGGTGGACAGACGACCTGGTGAAGGTCGCTGGGAGTCGTTCGATGAGAGCGGCATGTGACCGCTCGTTGTGGAAATCTAAGGGGGAGGCCTTTGTTCAGCAGTGGACATCCTGTGGCTTATATGATGAAGCTTGTAATTGGGAAAGTTACTCCAACCCACGGACGAAGTTGCGGTCATTAGATATTACGATAAGCGAAACTATGACAAAAATAGAATTATAAAATTCTGAATGTACGCCGTGAGAGATTCCTCACCTACCTTTTGAATTTCGTGTACCCGAGCGTAGCGTAAGTATACGCGGGCGATTAATGTACGAAGTCCTGCATCCATGAACGTAATAATTATGTTGTTTGTTACGTGGGTGACTACCATGTAGGAAAGAGAAGGGAAAGGGACCGTGACCATCAAATAACAAGTTAAAATCGGTAAGTACACTAGTTAGCCGCGGGCGGCGCACGACAGTAGGGGGCGACGGGTCATTAACTGCGTCAGCTGACTGGGACGGACAAATTGCTAGCTGCCGTTTCATGTTATTATAATGCAAGGGCGTGTGCTTTCAAATTTTGTAGAAGTTTAATAACAAAAATTATGTCCATGTCTAATGTCCGTATAGTTAATTTTCTTTTTTAAACAGCCTGTTGCCGAGGTTTGCAAGTCTTTCATTCGCCTTCGGATCATGCTGCCTATCCTCTTGACATCAACCGGTAAGTCATCTTTTACGACTTCTTAACCACACCGAAAGTGAACATAATAATGTGTTCATAATTTCAGCCGCATAAAGTCCACTGCTGGACACAAGCCTCCACCAAAGATCTCCGCAACGGCCGGTCTGGGTGTGTAGTATACACTTTGGGGGGTTTTGCCATAATCGCCACGCTTGACAGACGGGTTGGCGATCGCAGTTGAGTCATTAATGTACTCGAAAGACGCTGGAATAGTTTGGAATCTTGTAATTGAAATAATGAAGTTCCAAACAGCATACCACACTGAAAATCATCAAGTCACTGTGGGTGGACTGATGATTATAACATAATCAGCCCATTACAGTACTGTACTCCACATCGTCCCTCTGCTGGAAATAGGCCTCCCCTGCTTGGACAGTTCGTCATTTGTTTTGTCCAGTTTGTGTCAATATATTCAAGGACTGCCTCGACGGCCATGCCGTCCGGCTGTGCAGTAATTTTGGTTTGCCCATTCTTCAGCTACGCGGTGATTTGAACATAACAATAATGAACGCATTATACCGACGAATAGCACCAACCCACCTCACCCCGTGGGTATCGTAAAAGGCGCCTATGGCATTAACCGGAGGATGGGCAGCAGCGTCCTTCGAGTACATTAATAACTCAACTGCGATCGCCAACCCGTCTGCCAAGCGTGGCGATTATGGCAACACCCCCCAATGAGCACACAACACACCCATATCGGTCGTTGTGGTGATCTTTGGGAGAGGCCTGTGTCCAGCAGTGGACTTCATTCGGCCGAAATGATGAATCCGTTTAAAAGTGTTTTATTACAGTAAAAATCGCGAAAACCTAAGGCCTATTCCCACTGATATTATAAATGCGAAAGTTTGTTTGGATGTATGTGAGCATGTTGAGTGAGTAGCGCTCTTTCACACCCAAACGGCTGGACCGATTTGGATGAAATTTGTTAAATAAATAGCTTATACCCCGGATTAACACATAGGCTAATTTTTACCCCGATCTACGTGGGTGAAACCGCAGGGCGCAGCTAGTATATAAGTGAGATAGTTAACGTGTTCCGAGATTTGACGAATAAGAACATATGACTTACAATTTCGTGTTACACAGGATACGACCGCATATAACTTGATAGGCGTGCCCGTTTCCGCGTTCATCTAGGAACGGGCGTATTGCGAACAATTCGCGAAACTCAATGGTTCCGGATTATATTGAAAGGGCCGGACCTAATATTGCTTTTACTTTGAGTGGCCATAGTTTGATGACTAAGGAGACGGATTGGCTATCTTACTGGATTGGTTGCCATGTCAAATCCCTGCTGTAGTGTTAAAGTGTATCCGCTAACGATGGGAGAGGAATTTGTTTTGCAGTGGACATCTGTGGGCCTGATATGATGATGAAGTCGCCATAACATTAATGGAAAACCTTTAAAAGAAGTGTTAAACTGTGCAGTCGGGGGACCCCCATCAGGTATGAAGTTCCATACTTGCAATAATGACACAATATAAATCCCGTGTGAATTAAAACAATAACAAAACATAAGTTAAAATAATATTTACACGTGTTTAGAATCGAGGTCATACAGCTGACCGCGTACAATGCTTACTGCTCGAATCTCGATGATAATCGCACACACATACAACCGTATACAATAGAAACAGATAGAGGGAAAGGTCGCATGGAGGGGGCATAACGCTTTTTTCATTACGTGACGATTTAAGCCAGTTTAATCTACTGTGAGCCGCGTAAACTTCGTTTCAATAAAACGATTAGTATTAGGTGACATAGGGCGCCAAAGAAGAACGTATCTAGTATCAAAGAAGAGATTATTAAGGTGAAGATACAAGCAAGCGAATTACATGTACATATATTGTCTTACTGTAGTAAGTATCGAGTACCATTTTAGCCGTGCGGTGCCGGCTCAGAATACCACCACCCCATCTCCTGCCGTGGGTGTCGTAATAGTCGACTAAGGGATTAGCCGAAGGATGGGCAGCAGCGTCCTTCGAGTACAGTAACAACTCAACTGCGATCGCCAACCCGTCTGCCTAGCGTGGCGATTATGGCAAATCCCTTCAATGAGTCAACACATCCATATCGATCGTTGTGGTGATCTTTGGGGGAGGCCTGTGTCCAGCAGTGTACTTAATTTGGCCGAAATGATGACCATTTTACAACATTTGAGAAACCTATAAATTATATATGGGAGCCAATTCTCGTAATTAATTTACTCTGTAACCAAACTGAGATTGCCTTAAAATTACAAAAAAATTGTAGGAATTTTGCTCCTTTTAAAGTTCAGTCTGGTTCCAGTATGATCTCAATATCGTCTCATTTCAAGGTCAATTTTGATTATTATTTCAGGACGAGAACTGTACCAATTTAGTTGCCTGTCACAAGTTCCGAATGTTAGCAGAATACCGTTTTGGCTTCGATCAACTGTCGATCTATTTCCAATCACATTACAGTCCAAGTTCACGTTTGATGTTGTTTATTAGTTTACGAGAATACCATTTGCGACATTAACGACATGAAGACTAGATAGAACTACGTTTTGAACATTTATAATTAACGAAACAATTCGCCCTAAGGGCTACTTGTTTCCTCAAACAAAATGCCCCTGAATGAAATAATGACAATTGTAGAAAACTGTGGAAGAGGCCTTTGTTCAGCAGTGGACATCTGTTTGCTGATATTATTATGATGAAGCAGCAATTAAGTTACGAACAAAATAAAAATATCCACGATAAGAGGACATAGGGCGTCAAAGAATCTAGTATTATAGAAGAAATTATTAAGGTGAAGATACAAGCACCTACGATCTTAGTTTAGGAGGATACCATTTGTGACATTTACGACATAAAGACTAGATGGGAACCTTTTGAACATTTTCAAGTACGTGTTTAGGCCCTAAGAGGTAATCATTTCCTCAAACAAAACGCCCCTCATTAAGACGATGATTGCATGAGTACAACACGACCCTAAGTGGAATAGGCTAGCGCGGGGCACATTCATCCTGGAGGTCAATTGCGTGGTCAATAGGAGCTACGCGGAATGTCACTAACCAGGGCAGTACTGTAGAGGATGCATTCCAATGCTGGACACAAGCTCATAAACAGTTGCACTTACTGATCGGTAAACAATCTGAGGTTAAGCAATGCTCGGCGCGGTCAGTCTATGGATGGGTGACTGAATAGTGCTATTTGCTGCGTCTCGTAACGGTGTCACGAGTCCAGAGATTTTATCTCATCTAAAAATATGCGTACCGCGCTAAATAAGTTTATTTTATTTTATTTATTTTATTTGGGAAACAAACAGATACAATATGATATGTTTTTTTTACAAATAAGCAATACATAATCCAAAACAGTTTCCACATAATAATAATACATTTTTGAAGTTACGCCGGATGATAAATAGTTTTCACTTCAATAAGATTGCGCGAAGTGTGTATGCGTGTGGTTTTTGTATATGTGTGTGGTGTGTGAGTTGGGGTGTGTGTGTTTATATTCCTCAGGTACGTGTGTGAATGTCGAGTACGATATGATCAACATCATGTGTGGTATTGAGTATTGGGTATAAGTTATTACGAGCTTGTTTTGGGATCGGAAGACTCTGTTCGCAAAATATGTTATTCAAGCACCAAAAGTGATTTCATTACGATAAAAAGAGGTATAATCCAAGGTGATGCTTTAAGACCCCTTTGGTTTTTGTCTTGCGTTCTCCAACATATTATTCTAATATTATTTTATTTTTATAATCTTTGTGCCTTATATTATGAAGACATTGGTTGCCTTCATGCACATTAACAACTGCTTTCACACCTTTAACTGTGATTTATTGAAAATGTTTGATCAAATAAAATCCAAAAGAAAAATTTGATAACAATACACAATTTCTTTGATGATATGTTCATTCATTCATTCATTCATATCGACCATTTATACGTCCACTGCTGAACAAAGGCCTCCCCCACAGATTCCATAAGTGCATTATCATTTTGGGGGGCACTTGCCAATACTCACCACGGTTGGCAGGCGGGTTGGTGAGCGCAGTTTGGCTACCGCTTCACAGAAAGGACGCTGCTGCCCATCCCTCTGGTTTAGATTCCCTTAGTCGCCTTTTACGACATCCACGGGAGTAGATGGAGTAGTGCTATATTCTTAATCCGGACACCACACGGATTATCCGGACACCACACGGACTATCCGGACACCACACGGACTATCCGGACACCACACGGACTATGACACTACGACATATGTACATTGGACATATTTTAAGAGTGGCATACCACCCTAAGAATTTAATGATTTCCTGCCTACTTTTGCAATCGGTACGCTCAAGTCGAACGGGACCTTTACGCGCGTAACCAAGTGGCGGGGGCACATTAATCCCGGAGGTCAATTGTGGTGGGTGGCGCTCGCGCGGAGCATCACTAACCAGAATAGAATTCACACCACACACGTATAATATGTAGATCGTGTTAAATCGTCATCATCAATCATTTCGGCCGAATGAAGTCCACTGCTGGGACACAGGCCTCCCCCAAAGATCACCACAACGATCGATATGGGTGTGTTGTGTGCTCAGTGGGGGGTTTTACCGTAATCGCCACGCTTGGCAGACGGGTTGGCGATCGTAGTTGAGTTGTTAATGTACTTGAAGGACGCTGCTGCCCATCCTCCGGCTAATCCCTTAGTCGAATTTTATGACACCCACTGGAGGAAATGGGGTATGGTGGTATTCTGAGCCGGCACCACACGGCCAAACAAACAAACGGCTGTCGTGTTAAATATTTGGTTGGAACTGGTACCGGTTATTAGTTTAAATCGATCATGCATTTTTATTTTCACTATCAATGTATGATTGGATGTTTAGTTCTTGCTGTGCGATTGGACCACCCCCTCCAGTTTAGGTGGCGACTACGGGAGTATCCAGGTCGTGTGGTATCCAGATTAAGAATATAGAGTAGGGACCACTTTAACTCCTTCCGTGAATGTCGTAAAACTCGACCAATGGCCGAAAACAGAAACGCCACTTAATCTTAAGTTCCGCTTTAACTATTTGAGGCTTCCTACCGAAAACGGGTTACTCGAATAGTTAAAGCGGGACTTAATATTAAGTGGCGTTTTAGTATTCGGCCGCGAGGGACTCTAAACCAGAGGTAGGGGAAGCAGCGTCCCTTCTGTGGCACAACAGCAATTCTGCGCTCACCAGACGGGTGCCTGCGAAGTGAGGTGAGTACCTATTGACAAATTCCCCTCACAATGACGACCATTTAAAATTGGACCATGGAAACATTCTCCTCCTATACAACACTTACTTCTTAGTGCCCACGACAGTACGAGACTGTCATGTGCTACCGTCATTTGTAAGATGTGTTCTGTGGTCCTAATGAGGTTCCAGAAAAAATAGACCCCTTTTTTTGGCCTTTGAAATGTAATGTACGCTATGTGTTAGTATTACTTGACGGCACGGTTGGTGCAGTGGCTGATACAGTCGGCTGCTGCGCTTCGGATCGTGGGTTCGATTCCCGCACAGAACAAATACTTGTATGATCCGCAGGTAGTTTTTCCGGGTCTGGGTGTTTTGTATGTGGAATTCATGTCTGTAAACGCACCCACGACACAGGAGAAATCCTAGTGTGGGGCAACGTTTAAAAAAAAAATGGTTCTTATATAGAGCCATTCTAGCCTCGAAAATAAATGACTCGTGAGATTGCGCACGCAGAGGGCGAGAATCGGTGAGCCTTGTGACACAAACACCGTATTGAGAGCTTCTCGTTATCGCTTTCATGGAAACATTTGAATGCGATTATTATGCGCGACCTCGCGTGCGAGAATCGTTCTGTCGTTCGAAACTCGACATGTGAGTCAGGCCTTACGCTATGTGTAGTAACATAGTGAGACAAAATTATCGAGGGGTCGCGAACAAATTGACCCGCGTTCAACCGCTCTGTACACGCGCCTTATTTACGACCATACGTTTGTATGATCACGATGATACATTTCTGGGTCCGTCTATTTATGAACTTCAGGCATCACCACTTGAATTAATATGTATGAAGAGTTGTTTGACACATTCATATTTCTTCCGTACTGTGGATAGAGTTTGGACATAAATTTCACATGATCAAACACTCAGACCAGGAACAATTATACGTTAGTTATATAACTATTTAAAAAAAATGTGCCTAAAAATATAAACAATTTGTTAAAGCCCTAGGATTCCCTGTGTCGTGAGGCCTAGTCTCTTTCAGTCCAGCAGACATAGTTGACACGGTACAGGGTTTTTTAGATGCAGACAATGGTAGAGTTATAAAGCACCAAAAAATAAATATATGCGCAAAAAAGAACTTGTCGTGTGAAGATATCGGTAGTGAGTAAGTGAGTATGTATATATGAGGGTGTGTGTGGGGGTGTTGTGGGTGTTTGTTTGTGTATGGGGGTGTTTGTTTGCGTGTGTGGGTGTTTGTTTGCGTGCGTGGGTGTTTGTTTGTGTAAGTGAGTGTGTGTCTCTTTGCATTTGTGAGTGGGCGTTTGTTTGTGTGTGGGAGTTTGTGTGTGTTTGTGAGTGCGCGTGTGTGTCTATTTTTATTTTTTGTGTTCCAAGCAATATTTATATAGCAGCGTCCCTTCTGTACAACGGTAGCCATACTGCGCTCACCAACCCGCCTGCCAAGCGTGGTGAGTATTGGCAAATACCCTCCAAAATGATGACACAGTCGTGGAAATCTATGGGGGAGAATCCGCGAACGGTAGCGCCGAAAGCCAATCGCTTAGCCACTAAACAGCCTTCAATCACTGTATGTACATCTATCGCCTCTCAATCTCTAATTACAGAACGAGAATCAACACTCATGTAGAGCTCAGGTCTAATATTTTTTTATTTAAAAAATGTAAAAATGTGTTGCCGGCTCAGAATACCACCACCCCATCTCCTCCCGTGGGTGTCGTAAAACTTGCAGCAGCGTCCTTCGAGTACATTAACAGCTCAACTGCGATCGCCAACCCGTCTGTCAAGCGCAGCGATTATGGCAAAACCCCATGAACCCACAACACACCCATATCGGTCGTTGTGGTGATCTTTGGAGGAGGCCTGTGTCCAGCAGTGGACTTCATTTGGCCGAAACGATGAATCTCTGCTCTGTAAGCCTGACAGCCTGCTTCATCACACAACTTAAACATTAGTTCGCACCAAAGTTCAGTGTCCTTAAGCGTACTACTTTACCGTTCGTGAGCAATATAACACTTCCGTTACAATAATAAAACCGCAGTCTTACCTGAAACAATAAAGAAATAAAAATTAATTATAATTGCATGAACATATTTTAAGTTAGTTTCTAATATAAATTATATTTCTAATATGCGATAAATAACATTCACATTAGGATAATTTATGGTAACGATTTATGATGCCAGTAAACAAGTAAAAAAACTATATAAATATAACATTCTCCAAAAATTTACAACTTTAAGGGTACAATAAATAGGTTACAGGCGGCGCATAAAAAAAGACAAGTTCTAATTTCCGTATCATTTTTTGCAATAATATTTAATAGTTATTGAATGAAACTGCAGTTTGAGCACAAAAAAATAACAACACAATTTTAATTCGAAAACGCACCCAAATAAAGAACGTGCGCCGCTATAATAAAATTGAGTTCTTTTCCTAATTAGCCACTTTAAATTACATTAATAAATTGCAAATAATAAATGAAATTACAACTTGTTTGTTTGATAAACGCGCTTCGCAAAGAATATTGATTATTGCTTTAAAAATTAAATTCACTATAGTATTGTCTTAGGTTTTCGCGATTATAACACATTGTAATAAAATCCAGCGACCACGAACCCTGCAAGTGTTCGAAACGTCAGGAAAAACAAAAATCAATAATACACGCGATTTAATCCGTTTAAAATTGTTTTATAATAAATTCACTATTTTTATAGTATCCTGTATAATTTCTTCCCAAACAAGCTTGTAGGTAGATGACAAACCCTCATTCATTATAAAGTCAAAATCGCTTGCGCTGAATCAACACGGACGCGACAGCCCTACTAGAGGGTTGTCACGAAGCGGCGAGCAGTAATTAATTCAGTCTGAAGCGCTAATTTGAGTAGCGAGAAGTGAACCTCCCGTACTCCCGTTTTTATTCATACTTATAAATAGTCAAGACTTAAGTTGCCGCGTTCCAAAATGACTTCCTATGGGGAAGCATACGTATACACGTGTGAGTAATACCCATTCAGTATCAACAGTAAAAGTTAATTGTTGAACAGAATTCACCTGGCAATGTATTTACAAACTAGCTGGGAACCGCGGTTTCACCCGCGTTAATTTAAAAGAAATTTAGAGTACTTCGACATAGACATAGAATATATATATTGGATATCAAGGTGTTTTTTTGCGCGGAACCCTAATTATTTTTCTAAAATAAATGTAGCCTAAGTTATTCCTTATAACATCAGCTATCTGCCAGTGAAAGTCCCGTCAAAATCAGTCAAGCCGTTTCGGCGATTACCCGGAACAAACAGACAGACAAAAAAATTGTTGTTTTTGTTATATGTACCGTATATACTTTCATAGGCATTTAGTAAAAAGCTGTTATTTTGACATTACAAAGAGACACTTCAATTTTATTTATTTGTATAGACTAGCTGTGTCCCGCAGTTTCACCCACCGTTTAAAAGAAATCGGATTATATTGGATTTCATGGGATTGTTTTATGCGGATGCCTATTTATTTTTTCTAAAATGAATGTAGCCTAAAATAAAATGATTATCCATTCAATAAAATCATTCGTAAACAAGGCATAATCATTTGCTTCATCATGATATCAGCCACAGGACGTCCACTGCTGAACAAAGGCCCTCATCCAACGACTCCCAGCGACCTTCGCCAGGTCGTGTGTCCACCTCGTTGGAGGTCGTCCTACGCTGCGTTTTCCGGTGCGCGGTTTGCTTATACTTAAAGATAATTTAATTTCACTATTTCCATAATCTATACACTGCTAGCAGATTATACTGACAGCCCTGGCTGTGCGCCATACTAATTGGTTGGTAACGTTGTGTGTGACCAACCAAACGTACAATATGCGCGTGTGTGAAGGCTAGGGCTGTTAGTATTTGTTTGATAAATAAAGAAGAAATTCTGGTTTCTTGTTTAGATGGCTATAACTTTTTTTATAGAAGTAATACTTTTTTTGGCGCGCTGATGCGAATAAAATTGGCAGCTGGCCCGCACGAAAATCCGTTAGAATGAAATTGGCCGTCAAAGATAATTAAAAATGAATATTTATAATACTGACTAATAATTGATTGAAAGACGACATTTCCAAAAAGACTGGCAACTGTTGCGCCAGAATTTGGAGGTTTTTAACGCCTCAGGCAATCCTTACATAAAGGAAAAGTTTAGCACGCAACACTAACAAATTATAAAGTAAGACTTTTTTTTTACTAACATCGACAATTGTGTTCTAAATATAAATATTAGTAAAATGTAAGTAGTAGTTGTCATATCTAAGGAATTATTAATAATTGATTTAAAATATATTTTAATCGTTTATACGACAGTGAATATTTAAACTGAGATATCGTTATTACTATATTAATATTAGTGTTATCCTTAAAAAAAAAAACAGTTACCCCTAAGAAATATATCTACTAACGCACATCGTTTTTTCTTGAGAGAAATCCAAGTTATTGCTTTCATTTCGGCCGAATGAAGTCCACTGCTGGACACAGGCCTCCCCCAAAGATTATCACAACGACCGATATGGGTGTGTTGTGGGCTCATTGGGGGGTTTTGCCATAATCGCCACGCTTGGCAGACGGGTTGGCGATCGCAGTTGAGTTGTTAATGTAATCGAAGGACGCTGCTGCCCATCCTCCGGCTAATCCCTTAGTCGCCTTTTACGACACCCACGGGAGGAAATGGGGTGGTGGTATTTTGCTTCTATCAGTGATTGTATATATTATATATAAATGTCTAAGAATAATTAAACATATATGTAACTATTTTACGATAACAAGGAGAAATCATTAGAATCCAATTATTTATTTAATCATCGGTTTCGAAACCAAACATTTTCTTCATCATAATAAATTGTTCAACCGTACTCTTTTAGTCTCAGCGTACTCATTTGGCTTGAAATCAAGTCGACATGTGGTTCTAATCACACGTCAAAGAAAGCTTTAAACTAAGATTTTTATGTTTTTTAACGCGGTCGGAACTGGCTGTTTTTAGAAATAAAACTTCTTGGAGGGTGATGGCGGACTAAATATACTTTTATTGTAACATTTACCGGGTGTTAAGGCTACATGGTGGGGTAATTATTGCTTGTAGATGGCGTAAAACAGATCCCCCTTCGAAACGTCGGTATACTTTTGACGATTTAATATGACACGGAAATAAACAGTGTTAAAAGACTCGGGTTAATGGTCCTTTAAAAATATAAAACAGACTCTTAAGATATCGATTAAATAACGTAAAGTACTTTTTCTATTCTAAGATTAGTAGGAGGTACTTATATATAATAATTAAATGAACACAGTCATTAAAGTGTGTTTATTAAAATATAGGGTGTCACATCGGGAACGCAGTGTTTAAAAACTATTTTTGTTTTGTTTTTAGTAGAGGCCACCTATCTAGTGAAGTACTAAATCGATAAGGTAATCGATTGGTAATCGATTATATTCATATTTTTCTATATAATCAGATTTGATATTCCGTCTTCCGTTACGTTTGTATAATTGTAATTTTGATTTCTATATAATTACTTTAAATATAATATGCTGTATAAATACATTATTAATATCAATAATATATTGGTAACTGTGCGTGATTTGACTTCTTTTATCTAAGGTCCTATCGGAAGACCAGCGCAATGCTGAGATAGGAGCCTATTCTGCTGATGACTCAAACCAAATCTGTTTGCATGCTTTTTATTTTAATTTGATATTTTGCAATGTTCTGTGTTGTTGTTTACAATTATTTTCTTGTTGTGTGCTATCAGAATCAAATTATTTCTTTCTTTCTTCTTAAAACAGCCACAATTATTTTTCTTCTAATTGGCGGGAATATAACTGTGATGTTTGTTATCTGTTGTAATGTGATTGTTAATTATGGAACGGTATACGACGGAACAACGCGTTAATATTGTTACAATTCACTATAAATATCAATACACAAAATATATGAGTTCACTCCTGATGACTCAATAAGATAATCGATTTTTTGTGATTATATATATCAGATTAATAGGTGATGGCAGTATATTGTTTTCATCATCATGAAGGACTCTGCGGCCCATCCTCTCGCAGATTTGACGGCACGATCGGTGCAGTGGCTGATACAGTCGGCTGCTGCGCTACAGGTCGTGGGTTCGATTCCCACACGGAACAAGTATTTGTATGATCTGCAGGTAGTTGTTCCGGGTCTGGGTGTATTGTGTGTGTCGAATTTATGTCTGTAAACGCACCCACGACACAGGAGAAACCCTAGTGAGGGGCAACGTTTAAAAAAAATAAGATTTAAAGAAATAATTTCGTAAACGGATTCAATTTGAAAATACCCGCCGAACGAGAAAATGTCAACGACAATTTTTTTAACAGATAACACTGGTATGCACTCCCTCAATATTTCAACATACAGCTAGTGGGCGAGACGCGGATTAATTAGTATCACAGCATCCCTTGCACAGTAATGTCCGTCAGCGGGAATATACCACTACAATACAGTACAGAAGGTCCACTCACAACCTGCTCATGTATGAAACCGACCAAAATATAACTATAGGTACGAGGTAAAATGCAAACGCGACGTATTGACGCAGAGGACGCTGTGTGGCGTACCTAAAAGCGAATTTATAGATGACGTTGTAAAACTACATATTCAGGCAATTAGTAAGTCGCTAATGCTGCCATGCCATCTGTTAAAAATAGGAGGAAAAAATCTAGTTAGTTCAGTAGCTGGACTTAGGCAGGTGCAATTTCTTTGTATGGGATTGGGTACCTGTACTAATGTATTATAATATATGTGGTGGCGGGTACGCAGTCTAGGTCGATCGCGACCACTTACGGTGTGATAATAGTGATGTTTTACAGGATAGATTAGGCCTAAGCGTTCATGAGAATTTCCTCATGGAAGAAAAGGTATTCGCCCAGCCCTGTGACAAATGGAAGGATAAAAAAGTGTTTGACGGCACGGTTGGTGCAGTGGCTTATACAGTCGGCTGCTGTGCACCGGGTCGTGGGTTCGATTCCCGCACGGAACAAATATTTGTACGATCTGCAGGTAGTTGTTCCGGGTCTGGGTGTATTGTGTGTGGAATTTGTGTCTGTAAACGCACCCACGACAGGATAAATCCTTGAGTGGGGCAACGTTTTTTTAAAAAAGAAAACAAAAAATGTTTTGTAGCTTTAACAAATCACATTTATCTTATATTTTGCCTGTAGGTACCCATCCCTCTTTAAAGCAACACCTTTATTATATTTTCCTTATTGTTTTCCACGAGTTCAGGTTGGTGAGCGCAGAGTTGCTCACATTCCACAGATGGGACGATGCTGTCCATCCTTCTGCTTACCTTAGTTGCCTTATACGACATCCATGGGAGGAGACAGAGCGGTGCAATGTTCTTAATCTGAATACCACACGGATAAATGTAGTTTAGCAACAGTCAAATCAGTCGTAATTTTACCCGATGTTTAGAGTTGGCCTTCTGTATGTTACATAATGCCGCTGTGTGTAACGAGTACGTAGGTATTTGTGTAGTGGGGGCGAATGATAGAGCAAAGTTGGCGCTCGCAACCGGTCGCCGGGGTTGCGCCCTGCGATGTCACCGCGTTGCAAGCGGCTGGCGGGTTACTTTGTTTATCTCATCGTTATCCAAGGGCTTTACGTGTTTGTAGCAGCAATATTTTGCATTAGTGCCTTATAAATAAACCATAGATAAGTTGTTTCGGGTCTGGGTGTTGTTGTATATGAGATTTATGTCTGTTAACTATACTCACAATACAGAAGAAATCCTAGAGTGGGGCATCGTTTATTAACTAAATAAATATAACTTCCGATAAAACAAAAATGACTTACAGTGTAAGTTCACGTTTGACGTTGTTTGTTAGTTTACGAGAATACCATTTGTGACATTTATGACACTGAGACTAGATCGGAACTATAATTTGAACATTTTTAAATTACGAGAATTGGCCCTCAGGTGAAGGTCGCTGAGAGTCATTGGATGAGAGCGGCATGTGACCGCTCGTTGTGTAAATCTAAGGGGGAGTCCTTTGTTCAGTAGTGGACCTTTGGCTCAATCAAGTATTTTCGATTCAAAATTCACTCTCATTAACGTTACATTTACGTCGTGCTAGGCCCTCAGCTTACAACTGGCAAAGGCGACGCCAACGGTCGTTCTTTTTAAGTTGTTTAAGCGTCACTTACGAAGAGGCTAATGGTATTTTCTTTATCGCAGAACCACTCGGTCTGCTACCGTCAAATGTGGCGCATAGGGTTTTTCAGAGAAACGGGATAATACCCTTCATCGCGCTGGAGCTTTGCAACCTCTCCCACGATGATGCAAAGGGTTTACAGATCACCAGAAGGAGACTGCAGAGCGGGATCGGGAGAGGGCCGATCCCGCACGGAGACGGACGAGATGGCGCCGGGGCAACAACCGTCCCGGCACCCAAGTCCAAAACGCCTGAACACCCTGCCGTCACTACATGGTGGGGGGCCTAGAGGATCGTGGGCGCGCAGATTGGGGAGTCTGTGTGCTCACACCGAGCGACCCCCGGGAAGACGGCGATGCGCACGTGGTCACGTGCCGCCGTGTGCGTAGCACAGTGCAAAGCCTGGTTTGGGTGGGATCCTTTACAATCCTCCACGAGAAGTGCCTGGGGGGGCGACCTTTCTACAGTCGCCTTCCCTCCGCTAGAGGGGGTAACCGCTTTACAGTCACGCCCTCCGTGATGTGCCTAAAGGTGTGGCACCAATGGGCGGCTCTAGTGTGATCTTACGAGGACCTGGAGCCCCCCTTCGGTGCCGAAGATGACCGCTCCAGTGGTTTTAGCCGGTAGGAGTCCAGAATACCCCTTCGCCCTTCCTCGGGGCGAAGGAAGTTCCATGTAGAATTTCCACTGGCCAACAATAAAAAAATAAAAAAAATCTACAGGTCAGTTTCATCATTTAGTCTTTTGTAATCGCCCCGTCTTTTCTCTTGCGCCGTTGGCTGTGTGTACCGTCTGCGGATTTCCATTACAGGCGCGCCACCCCGCGCCCGCCCGTCCAACACATGTTACTGTTGCGTAACTGAATTTTAGACGCCCATGAATATCGCGCCTCACTGAAGACTGCACTGTAGTGGAGGGGAGTTTGGGACCGTCTGCTCTACAGAGAGTTTAGATGGCTTTGTTTTGCACTAATAGAGATAGATATCTTTATATAACACACATGTTATCACCAGACCATCATTAAGGGAAAAGAAAAGGACAAGTTGTATCACTGCAGAAAGAAAACATCCGTGATTATTTAAATTGACTTTACATCAAATGTAATTAGGTACAAAACACAGAACTGTCCTGTCTATTTCACCCTTAGTCTAAGGGCGCAGGGCACGGCATAGCAGTCTGTTACCAACTTCATTGGGATCAAGGCGATTACTGTTAGTAATCGTACACCCTCGCCACTTCGGGAGTACTGAGACCCTCACTACCGCAACGTAATACATAGCTAACAAACGGCAAGAAGAACCACTTTAACTTGAGCTACCGCATTCCCCGCACGCCTACTGTAGAGAACCACAGAGGGTGAACCCTCCATCCGTTTGGAGGTCAGCTAAAATTGGAAGCATTCTAGCCGCTTCCGACCTTACGTTTTGGGGCGAATCAATTTCCATTTGGGCGCCTCGCGTCGATCCCAACTCTTGAAAGTGAACTCAGTGATAGCAACAATAAAGTACAATTTACACGGACACGGATTTTATCGAGATTTCTAAGGGTTGTTTGTTGGAGTAATACGTGATTTGCGGCGTCGACTTCAGAGTCGATTTTCGTGGCGTTTCGGCCTTATTATTCGGGTGGTATGGATCAAGTTTGATATATTTTTATAATCGTTGAGTGGAAATCCGCAGTGCCGGTTGTTCGTCAAGGTTTAATTAAAAGTTCGGCGGGTCTTGTCGTCCGGTTGAGTGGATAAATAGGCATCAACCGTACTATTAGATTGACGCTTCTGTTCAACAGTTTTGATTTGATGACACGGCGCTTTTCGAACTCTACTTTGATTTGATTGATAGAGGGGAGCTAGCAGATTGAATTGCTATTCGCTTCGCTTGCCGGGGAGCTCTCTTGTAGGTATACAATATTCAGGATCGATCTTACCAAGAATGAAATCGAATAAAGAAACATTGTAGAGATTTCTAAAGTCTATGGTACTTGTATACTTTTCGTAGTGTTTCGGGAGGTGAGTGTAACGGAAACGAATCGGTACAATGGTTAGTATTATTTTATTACACAAACATAATTATTCAGTAGTATTCCGGTAAATTAAAGTAAGCTACGTTTATTAATTTCAATCTTAGTAAATATGTATTTATTATTTTAATAAAACACTTTTAAACGGATTCTATCGCGTATATTTTAGATTTTTGTTTTTCCTGACGTTTCTAATACTTTGCAGCATTCGTGGTCGCAGGATATCCGCGATAGAATCCGTTTAAAAGCACAATAATAAATTAAAAAGTTCATGCCACGACAAATTAACAATAGACGGTCTTATCGCACAAAGCGCTCTTACAGACAGCCAAAACACCAAGCTTTGGAAGACAATGGGTAGGCTGTCAAAGTCGCTTATACATTTAAGCCAGAATTAAAATATTTCAATGTTCCAAATAGTCGATGCTGTGGCGAAAAGCCGGCAAGGAACTCCACGGAATACTTCGAAGTAAGGTCAAAAAGAGCGCAGGACACAACGCTACTGTGTATGGATCCCTCCCACACTAATTACGGACTGAGTTCTCAAATACGACGGCACGGTTGGTGCAGTGGCTGCTACGCACCGGGTCGTGGGTTCGATTCCCGCACAGAACAAATATTTGTACGATCTGCAGGTAGGTGTTCCGGGTCTGGGTGTATTGTGTGTGGAGTTTGTGTTTGTAAACGCACTCACGACACAGGAGAAATCCTAGAGTGGAGTCACGCTTTTTTAGAAAAAAATAAAAAATGTCTACCCCATAAAGTTCTGCGTTTACGATAAAGCCGTAATTCCGAAAGCAAAAATACAGAGCTAGTCGAATGATGCGCAGTGATAAAGTTGAAAATCTGCTCGTTGAAAGATGCTGAACAAATCCCTCTCCCATAGATTTCCACAACTGTCCCCATTTTGGGGGGAATTTGCCAGTACTCACCACGCTTGGCAGGCGGGTTGGTGAGCGCAGTATAGCTAGGTACTGTTCGACAGAAGGGACGCTGCTACACTTTCCTCTCGATTAGTGTCCCTTATTCGACTTTTACGAAATCCACGGGAGGAGACGGGAGTGGTGCTATATTTTTAATCTGGACAGTACACGGATAGTTAGTTTTCTTATCAAAGTTTTGGTATCAAAATGATGAATAAACAGTTACTTTTTGTGGTTGAATAGCAAATTCAATTATTAATTATTACAAAAATAAAATGGAATTTACAATTTGTTATTAAGAAACGCCATCCCTGTAAAATGCACTACTTTTGTAGGATCCTATATACTTAAACATTTATCGGCCTACGACGCTGACCGTACAAGTACTATATATATATTGCCATAGCTAGCCCCATAAGCTAACAGTCGAGCCACTGCTTGCGTTCATGTTCGGGACTCAATGTTTTCATTCAGCCGCCGCCATTGCGGGATAAGTACATGCCGCTCCGGTTTATTCGGTTTTTGTACAAGGTAGGGCCACTGAGCTGGCCAGCGAAACGAAATAATCTTATTTCAGTCGGAAACGTCTTAAGTTCTACTAACCGGAAATGTGAGTAGCCCTTCTTAACGAATAAATGAACACATTATGGATGAAGGCATTATGTTACAAGGAACTATTCTGAGATAATAAAATGAACTTAGCAGCTTTATGTTATTAAATCGAACTTTTAATGAGCATATTATGCCTTTACAATTTAGTATTTTAGACAGAAACAATAAAACCTTTATCTAGTAAATAAATTGGGAAAAGAAAATATTTTGTTTTTAATTTTTACACATTCCATTTTTTTCAAATAAAGAATATGTCGCAAAGAGCTTGTATATAAGTGGTATGGTCTGGGGCTAAGAATAAGTTAAATGTAATGGTTTATTTCTACAATGTAAAGTCTGTTTGTTACACATTGCACTTATATCTTTGTTGTCTTATATCTATAAGACAATGGTATTACTGAAAACTCTTTAAAATGGTATTGATTTTCTTTCTGTATTCTAATGCATGATAGGCCCTGAATTTCGCGTATTCTGTCGTGACCGAAACAGCTGGTTAAGTGTGCAATGTGTAACAAACAGACTTTACATTGTATAAGCAGATGCTTATAAAGCTTTCTGGGGGACATGTTTGTGCGTTAAATTTATTTTAATTAGGTCGAACGGAAACCAAACAAGCGATTTTTTAGAGAGAGAGAGAGTATTTGTTTGTAACAGACCGCGACAACGGTTGGATAGATTTTGATGGGATTTTTATTGTTATGTAGGCCATATTATCATCACTGTTCACATATGCCGATGCATTGCAGGGCATAAGCTTCGCCCCTTTTACGACATTCTTTCGTTTTGTGCCAATCTTGCCCAGGTCTTTCGAACAAGTTTTACGATGTGATCGACCCGCGATGTGACTGGCGTCGCGTGTCCGCTCTAGGTAAGTCATATTCTGACTGTAATGAGAATGACTCATCTCAATCATTTGAATCCGAGTGTCTCTCTATAGAATTTGGTCACGTAAAAAGCGCGAGATGCTCGTCCTTGTACAAAAGGCGATCAAATCATTATACTGGAATACCTACAGTCATATAGAGCATGAGACTCGTTCCAAAAACAGCAAATTTTCTTTCGGAATTGAGCTTCGCGCCATGCACCGCGGTCGTGAGACTTTGCGGACTAGTCCCGCATCGACTCTACTTGTGGCTACTTAGCGCCGACATTACACACAATGGCCACAGGATACGCGCTATAGCTTTGATAATATTACGTTCATGGTTCTCCTGACAGATCGCTCAGATAAAAGACCCCTCTTTTAATAATATCCCCATATTACGATAATCACTACGATTGGCCAACAGTGACCACATTATTATTGATTTATTTACGTTTTATTTTAAACGTAATTCCAATTCAGTGTCATCTATACAAATAAATAAAATTTAAGTGTCTGTTTGTAATGTCAAAATAACAGATTTTTACTAAATGCATATGAAAGTATATACGGTACATATAACAAAAAACAATTTTTAAATTTTTTGTCTGTCTGTCTCTCTGTCTGTCTGTTTGTTCCGGGTAATCTCCGAAACGGCTGGACCGATTTTGACGGGACTTTCACTGGCAGATAGCTGACGTTATAAGAAATAACTTAGGCTACTTTTATTTTAGAAAAATAATTAGGGTTCCGCGCAAAAACAATAAATCCCTTGAAATCCAACATATATATTCTATGTCCACTGTCTATGTCGAAGTACTCTAAATCTCTTTTAAATTAAACGCGGGTGAAACCGCAGGTCCCAGCTAGTATACAATAAACAAGCCAAGCGCAAGTATCTGCGCAAATTCTTCCTATACACGTAACTGCATACTTGTGCAAGTCTCAACTATCTCAAAGAAATAGTTACGTGTGAGGCTACCATAACACAGTCATCGGTTACCTGTAGGTATACTGTAGTTTACATTATCCGTTCGGAAATTACACACGTAAAACAACTATTACGGGCCTTACATACGTGGAAGAAGGTACAAAACGAGAAGCTGCCATTTCCCACAACATAATCATTGTGGTAGGTAGTAAAGTTACATATAAATTATCGCGCGGCAAACGCGGGGCGGTAATTGGCGGGCCGGCGGGGCGCGACAAATCTGACGGCCATTTCCGACGGGATCCCGTTACACCCCGCCACCCACCAGCGGGTGCTTACACCACGGGCTGTGGGGTAGCCGACGGGAGGCGGCGGGTAGGGCAGTATTAACAGGTTGCTATACTTAAGTCATACTTCAGTTTTCTATAACTTAGTATTATGTATAGTGGAACTTCTGTGGAAGAGTAGTCATACTGCGCTCACCAACCCGCCTGCCAAGCGTGGTGAGTATTGGCAAAAAACCCCAAAATCTATACAAATCAATAAAATTGTAGTGTCTGTTTGTAATGTTTTTACTAAATGCATATGAAAGTATATACGGTATCTACAATAAAAAGCTATTTTTATTTGTTTTGTCTGTCTGTCTGTTTGTTCCCGCTAATCTCCGAAACGGTTGGACCGATTTCTGCGGGACTTTCATTGGCAGATAGCTGATGTTATAAGGAGTAACCCAGGATACGTTGTTTTAGACAAATAATGAGGGTTGCGCGCAAAAAAATTAAAACCGCGATATCCCTTATACATACTCCATGTCGAAGTACTGTAAACTATTGATAAATAATCCGATTTTATTTAAATTAAGCGGCGAGTGAAACCTCGGGTCCCAGCTAGTGACGAATAAATTGTGGAAACATGGGAGAGGTCTTTGTTCAGCAGTGAACGCATAAATGTCTGATATGATTGTGATGTGTTTGCGAATGAATGGAAAGTAATTTTGTCAGAGTGTTTGGAGTACTGTGAGAAGAATGTGTGAATGTGTGTGTAGCTGTAATGTTCCGATATTATATTATGTAATTCAGTATTTTTCTGTTTACTAAACCTTATTTATTTTTTATTATCGCGCCTATATTTATTTATTTTTTGACATCACTTTATATTAATGTGCAATCTACTATGTATAATTGTATTTCATTGCTGTTATTGTACATACTTAGAAATTAATTATTGTAATTGGCCACGGCCGTGTAATTAATTGTATTTGAATAAATAAATAAAATAAATAAATGATGATGATGATGATGATGATGATAATGTATAGTGTATATAATGTATGCTTAGGAGGAAATGCACATTTCATCTTTAATATAAAAAACACCGATTTCATCATCATCTTCAACATTGCAGCCGAAAAACGTCCACTGCTGGACAGAAGCCTCCCTCAAAGATTGCCACAACGATCGATGTGGGTTTGTGTTGTGGGCGCTCTTTGGAGGGTTTTGCCATAATCGCCACGCTTGGCAGACGGGTTGGCGATCGCAGTTGTGTTATAATTGTACTCGAAGGACGCTGCAGCCCATCCTTCGACTAATGTCATAGTCGCCTTTTACAACACCCACGGGAAGAGTTGGGGTGGTGGTATTCTTAACCGACACCGATTTAAAGCACTATATTTATATATTTATACTGTTGGCGGTCGCAGTTGAGTTGTACTTGTAATTAATGTACTCGAAGGATTCTATTGCAGATTCAACCTAATCAAATAGTCGTTTTTATTTAATTTTATGACACCCAAGGAAATAGATGGGGTGCGGATTATGGAAAATCCCGCACACACACAACATAAACCCAGACCGGCCTCTGTGACGAGTTCTTGGTGGGGGAGGCCTGTGTCCAGCAGAGGACTTTTCAGCCTATTTCAATAAAGATTTATACTGTGACACCGTCGGTGCAGTTACGTTCCATACTAAAAATCCAACTGTTATAATCCGTGTGGTGTCCGGATTAAGAATATAGCACCACTCCATCTCCTCCCGTGGATGTCGTAAAAGGCGACTAAGGGAATCTAAACCAGAGGGATGGGCAGCAGCGTCCCTTCTGTGAAACGGTAGCCATACTGCGCTCACCAACCCGCCTGCCGAGCGTGGTGAGTATTGGCAAATACCCCCCAAAATGATGACACAGTTGTGAAAATCTATAAGTAGGCCTTTGTTCAGCAGTGGACGTGTAAGTGGCCGATATGATAATCGCTCACCGCTTACTTCATGACCACGCGCAACAAGGAGTCGGGACAACGGGCGGCATGCGCGCGCAGCCCGATGGGGTGACGACGGTATCGCGGGGTTACGAGACCGTCCCGGTCAGGTCGCAACCCCCGCCGCAGATACTCAGTATTTATTACGGAGCGGCCGACGTACCGTTCTCCCCGTACTGGTATTTGGTGTTATACCAAGCTAAATACTAGTTGTTCAAGGACTTTGTGCAAATATCAGTGTTAAAAAAAATATATATATATTAACCCTTATGATGGGAGGTAGGCAGTTACTAAAGCACAAAAGGTGTAAGATCCTAAAACAAGAATTTTATTAAGTAGGTACTATAGCTGGGACCCGCGGTTTCACCCGCCGTTTAATTTAAAAGAAATTGGAATATTTATATATCATTTAGAGTACAGACACTTGACATAGACTATGTATATATATTGAATTACATTAGTTATTTTTCTAAAATAAAAGTAGCCTAAGTTTTTCCTTATAACATCAACTACCTGCCAGTGAAAGTCCTATAGAAATTGGTCCAGCCATTTCGGAGTTTAGCGGGAACAAACAGACAGGCAGACAAATAAAAAAACGTTTTTTTTGGAGTAGGTACCGTATATACTTTTATACGCATTTAGCAAAAAACTGTTATTCTGACATTACAAACAGACACTTCTATTTTACTTATTTGTATAGATCATATCATTATCAGGATCAAAACGACTACACTTATCGTCTCAAATACCATCCAACTAACAGCAACGTCATCAGATAACGTTTCTCCCTCCTATTACTCACACTCTTCAAGTCTCAAACCGTCTCAATCTCTCGTTAACACATTTGACGTGAACATTCCATCGCACGTCATCCATCACCGGTCCGGTTGACATTTTGCTCTCGAGCCGCTCAATTAACCCGTCAGTGGCCGGCGACCCCCGAGTCGAGGCCGCGAGGGATCGCCCCGTCCTTAGTTATATAATTATCGTTATAGCCACGGGCTCTCACAGGGAGAGCTGTTAAACGAAATCGAATGATATCATACTTATAGATATAGTTTTAAATTCGACTAATGTGATAATTATTTCTATAACTTATGATGGAGTACTTGGCTGTCGGATAGATTTTATAATATATAAACTACAAAAAGATTATTAAAGCTCTGAATTGTAAAAGAAAACTACAAGCAATACACAGATGCGATGAAAATTATTTTTATTTATAAAAATATATCTTTACCTGGATGAGGGAAGTACGGCGGGCCGACGCTCATCATCGGGTGGGGAGCCCGGTAATCCATCACGGCACACTAAACGCACGTCACAGGCACAACACTAGCGCTGTTCGCGCGAACGACACAACATTTTCCTCTCACTTTTCGTTTCACGGATCAATTTACGAATGTTAAAAATGTTGAACTCTCCTGGAATATTAAGTAGTGATGCAAACGTACAAAAAGGTATGGGATATCGATATCGATGTGCGGGCATTGTGTCCGCGTCAAAGCATTTTATCTCCGGCCGTTGTCAATTGGCGCGTGATTTAGCGCGGCTGTCGGTCGACGCGCATTCTCCTTCAGTCTCAGAGGGAGCACTTTATACTCTCAACTCATAAATAATTAAGAGGGCGCCAGGAGCGCGACGGACGAATCGAGCCGTGTTCGGTGCGCGCATTAAACTAATTGATTCTGGGACGGACTGGTTTACACGCACTTGTTGGACTATTTCTGTATTTATAGTGCTATTAAAGTTAATAATGCGAGATAAGTTTTATTTAATAGTTCGAATAATTTAGGTGGTGCGTCTTTAATTTATTTATGGTGTCACTGCAGTCTTATTTTGAATTGACGAGCGTATAAAAACAAATGGATTTAGTAACTTTAACATTTTGAATTGGAATACCTTACGGAAATAAGTCGCGTTAAATTCATTCAATTAATATACCTGCGTGTAGCTTCTATACGTGTGGTATACATAACATAAGAGCAGCGGAAATCTTGTCATATTAACACATAATGAAAACTATATTTAATATGACAAGACTACTCTTACTAACAGAATCTTAAAGAGTGCCATGCCATTCAAAGAATTTCTTTATCCAATCAATGTATATTTGATCGAAGAAATTGGATGACTTCATCAATTTTTATTTTATATGATGAAATATTTAGACATTGCAATGTCTTCAATCAATCGCAACTAAATGGTTATGAAATTAAAGTATAAAAGCAATCTATGTTTTTATAATACAAGACACAGATTATAAAAATAAAATAGTGCATTTAGAATTGAATATGGCACTTGTCACTTGTTTTTTACTATGGCAATTGTATAACATTTTGGGCCGTGTGGTGCTGGCTACAAATAGCACCAACCCATCTCATCCCTTGGGTTTCGTAAAAGGCGACTATGGGATTAGCCGGAGGATGGGCAGCAGCGTCCTTCGAGTACATTAACAACTCAACTGCGATCGGCAACCCGCCTGCCAAGCGTGGCGATTATGGCATAACCCCCCGATGAGCACACAACATACCCATATCGGTCGTTGTAGTGATCTTTGGGGGAGGCCTGTGTCCAGCAGACTTTATTCGGCCGAAATGATAACATTTTGCCAGAGTGGCAAGAGGCAGTCGTCAAAGAACTTTGATCAAACAAAGAATTTGGATAGGTGGCAAGGCACCCTAAAAGAAGAATGTATATTGATATCATTATTCATAGCTTGTTACAGGATCACGAACACGATTAAGGATCAAGATTAAAATTTTAAATGCCATCACGGCAAAATCATCAGCCAGATCACGTGCGCTCGTTGATAAATAAACGGAATTTCAAATGTAAAGTTAAAATGAGTCAATTAGGTCGTTCGGCATAATTGAACGGGTTCCGCGGAAGCAGCTGCGACCGGCCCCGGCCGCTAGAAAAACTGCCCACTCGATAGGCTCGCCCATCCCGTGTTTATTTTTATACGGAATCGATTGAAAATTTTCACACTGTACTACTTTATTCGAATGAGTCGAGCGACCGGATTCTCGTATGAATATATATTTTACTGTATATAATGAAATCAATTATAATTGTAGTGCAATTTGGTCAAGTAATTTGATCAATACTTTTACTTTTAAATAACTATGCTCCACACTAGGATTTCTCCTGTATCGTGCATACAGTTTACAGACCTACATCTCACATACACAAACAGCCCGACCCGAAACAACTATACAATATAAGACTATACGACCTATCTGTAGATCATACAAATGTCTGTTCAATGCGGGGAAGGGTGAAGGGGTATGCCGGACTCCTACCGGCTAAAACCACTGAAGCGGTCATCTTCGGCACCTAAGGGAGACTCCAGGTCCTCGTATGATCACACCAGAGCGCGGGGAACGAACCTGCAACACGAAGCGCAGCACCGCACCGTACCATAGTAAGCATTATTATTAAAAGGTACGCATGATTTAAAAAAAGAACTATCCGATAGTGTTTTCTTACAAAACCAACTGTCTATTTTAAAATCTTGAAGATTTAAATATTTTAATCTACACTACTACTTACAAACTCTGTTTTCGTTTTTTTTAATCATGATTAAATCACTCTACATCGATATAACTTCCTTAAACTCAAACTCAAACTCAAATTTTTTATTTCATATAGGCCCTAATAGGCTCTTACGAAAAGTCAAGCTAAGTGCACCTTCAAGAGTAATCAGATTTGCCATTGTCACATCTCCTCGATATGGATCTCCCGCATAATATTGAACTACAGTCACTCGAACAAAAACCCGCCATATTCCAATTCTAAAAACGACAGATCAAATGGAAAAAGTCATAAACGTTTTCCATAGCCATACACACGGCCAGCGTTTGAAAAAAAAAACTATATAGTGACTACAGATAAAACGGATATTGGGTGCATACGATGGTATTTTTCGTTTCGCTTCCGTACTTTTCACATCTACAAAGGTCCCGAGCTGCCTAATTTTATTCGTTAGTGAGATTAAAGTCAGCACATACGGAACTATGAGTGTCAGTCGTCTTATTTTCTTATTTATTCTTGAATTGTATACTTATTATAATACGGTAACTACAATCGGCTCACAATGCTGATGCTCCCAACCCAAGTGACAATCTATGCAGGAATTTATCTACTTATAAATAGTACGTAAGTATGCGATAGCTTCCTAAAATCCCATTCCAATTTATTGTTCTATTCGTTGGCAATCATCGATACTGACTGACAAGGGCCGCGTAGCAGTGCAATTCTCTAAGCTCAAACATCCATACATCCTTGAATACAGAATCGAAATAACGGAGTCAAGCCATTTTGGTATTCGCTAAGACTCGTCCGCCTGGCTCACCGTTTGCAAAGTGTCCTTTAATAGGTATAATCATGTCTTAGCGTATACTAAATTGAGTTATGACCGTTATTTCAATTCTGTATTCAAGGATCTATGGATGTTTGAGCTTAGAGAATTGCACTGCTGATATCGATACGTCAAATCTACAGCGGAATTATTGTAGATGACAATGGCGTATTTACTGAGGGAGATAGCGTTTCTGTACTCAGGATTTCGTGCTCCATTCCTCGCATGTCTAGATGAAACATGTGTATATTCATGTATTCAGCGAGACTAATGTCGATATATATACATGGTAACGCACCGAAAACTTTGGGATGAAGTAACACTTAGGCCTATAATAAAAATAGGAAAGCCATTTATCTCGGAAATAATAGGTTACACTTTCTGTAATTTTCGAGCACGCAATGTATTGTTAACAATGCGATCAAAACGCTACGTGATTATTGTACTTTGATATGATAATAATATGCTACTGCGAGCGATGACCTCATCCGTGAACTTGTAGCGAAAGAACAGCCGTTTACTTTTATTTACATTGCATTTTTAGGTGAAAATAAATAGTGTTTTTATTCATAGCAGCGTTGGGCGAGACGAAAACATGATACTGAAATCAGACAAATAAACTGAAAATCAATCTGAAAATTCATGAATAGACCGAAGCAATTTTTTATTTTTATATATGAAATTATAATGCTGAGGGTTCCAGAACCATGTGCTTGAATCCATTGTATCAGTTTTTGTTAAAATTTCACTTAAACACTTATAGTATACAATAATATAAAGTTTGAGAGAATGCAGTGGCGGATACAGTCGGCTGCTGCGCTCCGGGTCGCGATTCGCCGGGATTCCCGCACGGAACAAATATTTGTATGATCTGCAGTTAGTTGTTCCGGGTCTGGGTATATTGTGTGTGGAACTTATGTCTGTAAACGCACCCACGACACAGGAGAAATCCTAGTGTGGGGCAAAGTTTAAAAAAAAAAAAAAAAAACCATGAATGAAAATCTATACTTGGACATGTAACATAATTCACACCGCCAAGAAACCAACAAGAGCGTCCAAACATTCGTAATAACCGTCGTAAGTCCTTACAAAGGGCTCACACATTATAGGTGGTCAGGGGACAATTAAAACGCAACAGGCGCGACCACATCCAGGCTCCGTGTATTCCAAGCTTCGATGGAGTGTGAAGGGTGACGGGGGGCGGAAGCGAGGGGGAAGGTGGCAAATTAACAAACGCGAAGCTCCTCGCCGCGGCACGCACCGAAAGCTATAAAACCATGTATTGGACGGTCCGGCTACTGCCGCGTGTGGCGCTTTTAGCGAGCGCTCAGCGGTATACGACATTCTTTGTGCGGTTATGTAGGTGTGTAGTACATAAAATGCCGTCTCTGCTTTAGTTTATTTCTTGATGGAGTGTGAAGTTCGAGCTACTGTTTTGGCTGCGAAATTGGGTGTTAATGCTCCTTGCATTACCATGAACAGAGTATGAAGAGTACTTAATATCATATTATATGCCTTTTGACAGAATTTAAACATCATCATTTCGGCCGAATGAAGTCCATTGCTGGACACAGGCCTCCCCCAAAGATCACCACAACGACCGATATGGGTGTGTAGTGGGCTCATTGGGGGGTTTTGCCATAATCGCCACGCTTGGCAGGCAGGTTGGCGATCACAGTTGAGTTGTTAATGTACTCGAAAGACGCTGCTGCCTACCCTCCGGCTAATCCCTGAGTCGACTTTTACGACACCCACGGAAGGAGATGGGGTGTTGGTATTCTGAGCCGGCACCACACGAATTTAATATTTATATCAATTTCTTTGTACTATTGTACCAAATCCTTGTAACATTATGCTTTGTAACAAAAGCATCCAGAAAAGCGCTGCACCGCTAAATGTCGTGTGGTGTAATTACAAACAGTACAAACACAGTTCCCCGGGGAGACATGGTAGCCTGCCTTAATGGAGATGTACGCCAAACTGGATTTTTGAGTGTTGTAATTAAAATATATTACTTTTACCGTGGTCTAGTACTTTAGATCTTGTAGTGGGTATTGTACTGACTAACCCAGAATGTTCATGTGTTACTGAATTATTACTTCGTTCTACGAGGCCTTCTAAAGTGAAAATTATTAATATAAGAGAATTGAAAATATTTAACGGCTCTGTACTGAGAGGACACGTATTATTAGAAAAAGAACACAGGCCTATTTGATATGAAAATACGGCCAAAAACATATTTCCATCCAAAGTATAATATTGGCTAGGTATTCGAATCTTAGGGGGTGACCGCTTTACAGTCATCCCCTCCGTGATGTGCTTAAAGGCGTGGCACCAATAGGCGGCTCTAGTGTGATCTTACGAGGACCTGGAGTCCCCCCTTCGGTGCCGAAGATGACCGCTCCAGTGGTTTTAGCCGGTAGGAGTCCGGCATACCCCTTCGCCCTTCCCCGGGGTGAAGGAAGTTCCATGTAGAATTTCCACTGGACACCAATAAAAATAAAAAAAGGTATTCGAATATTTGCATATTCTTTCTTTTTAATTTGCCCCACTAGATTTCTCTTGTCTCTTGTGTCACGGATACAGCTTACATACATATATTTATCGCGTATAAGGATCGAACCCGCGACACGTAACGCAGAAAGTCAAGCGACTAGCCATTGCACCAAACGTTATTAAAAGGATATACATCAGTTATTCTCTTATTATATTCGTATTTATTTAAAAAAACGTTGCTAGGAAAGACTACGATTTCTCCTGTGTCGTGTGTATAGTTTACAGACATACATTTCACATGCACAAACACCCAGACACGAAGCAACTATCTGTAGACCATACAAATATGTGTTCGGTGCGGGGATCGAACCCGCAACACGTAGCGCAGAGAGCGAATCGCTTAGCCACTACGCCAACCGTGCCGTCAAGGAGCATTATCGTTTTTTGCCTATTACAACACTGTATCATCACAATTAAATTCAAATTGCCGTGTGGTGCCGGCTCAGAATGCCACCACCCCATCTCCTCCCGTGGGTGTCGTAAAAGTCGACTAAGGGATTAGTCGGAGGATGGGCAGCAGCGTCCTTCGAGTACATTAACAACTCAACTGCGATCGCCAACCTGCCTGCCAAGCGTGGCGATTATGGCAAAAACCCCCCAATGAGCTCAAAACACATCCATATCGGTGGTTGTGATGATCTTTGGGGGAGGCCTGTGTCCAACAGTGGACTTCATTAGGCCGAAATGATGATCATCACAATGAACAAGCTAAACCAGCAAGAAGAACGTCTCTAGTCACATTTAAGCTTTTATTGCGCCTCACTGAGGACTACAGCAGTTTACAGACTAGTGTCATCAAATATGCATCTCTTAATCGTGGCGAGAAAATCAATAGGCATAACGTAGAGCTTACAGCAGAAGGTCATTTAGAACTTTGCCGACTGCACGTTTGTATAGTGATGTAAACTAGGACCATGTAAATGCATCTAAAACTCCTAGAGGACTTTAGTCAGGTAAATTATTAGTACTGAGAGCCTAGCACGAATATTTTGACGTATAGTATCGTAATCGCAACTTTAATGTGAGTCAATTACGAATTGAAAATACTTGAGTCGCACATATTTTGTATTTAAATTGCAGACTTTATTCATACCTGTGTTTTAATTTTAATAGCTAAATAAACACTTTGTTTATTTTCATATTTAGATTTTTTATGTTTACAAATATATAGTAGTAGTTTACTCGTCCATACGGACCTCTACCAGGCGAAGGTATTACTACCATACTGCCTTTTTAAATATATTGTGGCACCACTGCTGGAGGACGTCACTGAAAACCAGCGCTGTTGTCGATGGATCTTTTCAACGTCACAGCATTGTGCTGAGTGACAACCTGTTTTTGCACGGGCACGACGCTATATTTTATGTTTGGCCTGGATTCTGAGTCTTTTGGCCATGTACCCTTATTATTATTTTGTGTTGCCATTTTATTGCATTTTGTATGTTTTTTTTGTGTTTCTTATAAATATTACGTGCTTAATTTTAGTTGTGCGTCGTTCTGAGTGGTGCAAAAATAAATGGTTTTCTTTCTTTCTTTACCTATATATGATACGAATTGTGTTTTTCGTATAAATTTAAACGAAAATGCTATAAGTTAGTTGTATTTTCGATTTTTAATCTAATAAAACAATTCACTTATATTAACATTACGATTACGATACTGTACGTCAAAATATTCGTGCTAGGCCCTCTGGAGCCTTGTACAACGCCCTTGTGCCTCGGTTGACTGTAGAAGAAGATAATACTATTTCGTCTGGGATTCCAATAAATAATTCATAGAGTACAAATCAACCGCAACACAGTTGCCATCTCGACTGTTTTTGAGAAGCATGAGAAATATTTATGCAGCTAAATGAAATTTAAAAGTAATACATTTGCTATTGTTATTTCATCTTCAAAACTACTTGAACCCAATGATGATTTGATTGGTTCCGTGTGGTGTCCGGATTGAGAACATAGCACCACTGCATCTCTTTCCGTGGATGTCGTAAAAGGCGACTAAGGGACTCAAAGTCAGAGGTGTGGGCAGCAGCGTCCTTCTGGGAAACAGTAGTCGTACTGCGCTTACCAAACCGTCTGCGAAGAGTGGTAAGTACTGGTAAATTCCCCCCAAAATGACGACATAATTATGGAAACCATGGGGGAGGCCTTTGTGCAGCAGGCCGATATGAATGATGATTTGAAAATAGTAAACAAAACCTTGTTACACAATTCTTTCCATAAGTGTTAATAGTAAGAGCAGTTATGTTAAATTTAAAGACTTTCTTGACAATATAAACGTAGACGCTGTTTATCAATTTAACAGCGCAATGCGGTTACTATGAGAACTGGCGACCATCCATCTCAAGCCATTTGTTGTCGTAGTCGTTCAAAATTGCTGTACGCGCCGTACTGCCAACGTTTACTGCGATCGGTAATAAAACCCTAATTTTGAACAATAGCAAACAAATACGAGTTAATGCCGAGGCTGTAGCATTAACAGGCATCGTTTGGGCTGTAACGAGCTATTGGTAAGAGTTGCAAGTGTTGCAAGCCTACAAATTTGCAAATGAAGATTCGATAACATCAGTAAAATAGTCAGCAAATGAGTTTTTAATTTGAAACAATTTAATAACGCTGCATTTAATTTAATAATGAATTAGATACAATGTATTCATTGTTACTTCACTTATATGCGAAAGCGGTGGGAAAATATGACTAATGGCATTTCCAGATAGGAAAACAAAATGTTGCAATGGTTATTACCAAGCCGGACATTATGTCTAAATTGAATTCGAATTTACTCGAACTAGAAGCTGACGAAGAGTCGTGTTTGTAAACAACAAAATAATTAAAATCTATTGCTGCTAGCTGCCGGCCAGAAGCCGCGTATCTACGTCAAGGTTCACAGCCAAAATAGTATTAATGTACTAATGCTTACGAATAACTTTTAATTTATATATATTGATTCTGTAATAGTTGCACGTGTGCTGTGTTATGTATTCAGAATAACTGTGGTCCCAAAAATCAATAGTTACAGAGAGCAGAGAACAGCTGTTCGAAAGTAATATAAATAATTACGCTGACGCAACAGCTGTATTCCCAGTACAGGCTCCGGTCTCCATGACATAAACATGTAATTAAACAACTTTAGGATATAGGGTATAGGAGATAGGGACTCCCACAGAGATAGGCAGCAGCGTCCCGTCTGTGAAACAGCAGCCATACTGCGCTCACCAACCCGCCTGCCAAGCGTCGCGAGTGCTGGCAAATTCCCCCCAATATGACGACACAATTGTGGAAATCACTGGGGGAGGCCTTTGTTCAGCAGTGGATTTATAAACGGCGATATGATGATATAACTTTACATTGTAATCTTATTAGGTGGTGGAGAAAATAAACATTATTTGTATTTGTGTTTAGATTTAAGGTCATAAATGAGCTGCAGGATAATTTCAACTGTGTGCCTTCGCTCCACTGGATAGAGTTTAACATTATTTAGAATATGAATAAATTAAAGGGCTTTTCTTATTTTAGTAACATTAAGATTTAAAATGCATCAATGCACTTTAATTTCTGCGCGACTTGTACCTCCATAATATTTATTTTCTGACTGTCTTTGTTTAATACGTTTTGTATGCAGTTGTGCGTCTCACAAAACTAATTAAATATTGGTAGCTTAATTTGTTGATTGAACATGTAATTGTTTTTATTTTGTAGATAGATCTTTTAGATACATTTAAATATATCAAGATATAGATGTAAAATTTTAAGTTTCTTTATATATATAGTACTTTCTATCAGAGAATATCACTGAAAAGAAAAGTAAAAAAATAAAACAAGTTTAAGATCTCTTTTAAAGTCAACATGAGAACTAGATACGTGGTACTATTGTTTATTCTGTGATATAGAGATCCGAAGAATAATCCCGATGTAGTTTACCAGTGTTTTTGGAGTTTATTCCTTAAGAAACGATTTGAGTTATAAGGCCCGGTACGGAAATTTTATGAGGAGTAAAATCAAGTGTAATGCTCGGAAAGTTGAGGCGTTACGTAGAAAGAGACAAACATATATATCTGTAGGATTGAACGTGCAAAAGAATGAGATGGAGTACATTACACAGCGTATCTTATTCTCGGGGCCTCCTCTTTGTGCGATACTTCGTAGTCTCACTGTATAGTTCACTACCTCTGGTCTGAGAGTTGAATGTGTGCGTATGTTTGTACGTGTGTGTTGTGTGCCTGCGTATTACGAAGTTCTACCGCAACTTGTATACTGCTGCCGAGTACAGGGTATGCATGCTGTATAATAAATACATATAGTAGCATTTATTGTATCTATACAACGTACATAAACAGCAACCTAACCATCAACTTTTAATGTTTTGATTTTAAAGTTTTCTTGTATGTGTATTTTTATGTACTATTAAACAAATCATATTATTATTTTGTAACATACTTTATGTAATACGCTTTTATTGAAGTAATATAAATAATCCGAATAATCACAGATATATGTTTGTTTATCTTATCATTTTAGAAGATGCGTTCATTTACCCTCTTTTTCTATTCGATATTTACCATAATTATCGTTCGTAAGGAGTAAACTCCAGTCGTGCGTCGGAGCTGACACACACACACTTTTTTTTAGTAATGTTTTTTGTCCACGTAACCGAAGTCTGAAGCATCAGTATATCCATACATTAAATGTCCATTTTACAACCAAGAGCATAACAACTTTCAAAGTGAATGCATAAAGAGACTGTCCGCATTTTACAAAACTTATTGCGACCGTAGCAGCGGCGGAGTGCCGTCGGGGGTGACAGCCGCGACGCTAATACCTCCATTATTAAAACATAAACTGTGGCACTCGTCGGGACTGTCGGCGAGCGGCCCATGGATCGCCTAGCCTACTTTGTACGTATAGTTAAATGTAATTGTTAGATGATGTTTTATATGACAAATATAGCTTTCTATTTTAATATATCTATTTTTAACCCATTTATGAAATTAATGATATTTAAAACAGTCGACAGTGTATTCGATTCCCACACAATCACTCGAAAATACTCGTACATAATAAACAGACATCAAACATCGATGTTGCAACACTTCACATCACTACTGCACACAGCATCGCACAGC
Source organism: Diloba caeruleocephala (assembly GCA_947459985.1). Classification (NCBI taxonomy): domain Eukaryota; kingdom Metazoa; phylum Arthropoda; class Insecta; order Lepidoptera; family Noctuidae; genus Diloba; species Diloba caeruleocephala. The sequence continues at coordinate 1,662,356 of OX381627.1, read as the reverse complement.
ACACGTGTACGCTCATTAGCGCACCCTACGCCCGACTGACGACTGACACAACACAAGCGTCCACCATATTGCGCATGCGCTATAAATTAACTCTCCACCGTTCAAAAATAGACTTAGTCCCTTAGGAATTAAGGGTTTTACTGTAGTGTGCTCGAACACAGACACCTGTATAAGCGAGTAGGGGTCGGAAGTGCGCGGTGCAGTGTCATTTCCACTCTTTCCACGTTACTTCCCTAATAAAAATGAGATTTGCCCCGTGGTGGGCGCGCTTCGGTAACGCGATTACGCTTGCATCGAAGCTAGTGGGCAAGGCTTAGGTAGGTAGGTTTTACTGGTATTGCCAAGTAGATAACCTACGACAAGCGATTAATGCATTTTATTATACACTACAATTATAAAATAGAATGCGTTTGTTCTTTACTTATCTATACAAATAAATAAAATTGAAGTGTCTGTTTGTAATGTCAAAATAACAGCTTTTTACTAAATGCATATGAAAATATATACGGTACATACAACAAAAACGCTTTTCTTTCTTTTTGTCTGTCTGTCTGTTCCTGCTAATCTCCGAAATGGCTGGACCGATTTCTACAGGACACTGGTAGACAGCTAGATATAATTAGGGTTCCGCGTAAAAAATTAAAGCCCTTGAAATCCGATATATATACTCTATGTCAAGTGTCTATGCCGAAGTACTATAAATTATTTATAAACGATCCAAGTCCTTTTAAATTAAACGGCGGGTGAAACCGCGGGTCCCAGCCAGTAAATAAATAAAATTATGATCAAGACCACTACTCTCATTAAATCTGCTATAACGTTAAAATACTCTGTAAATTCTTGTACGATGAATGAGTATCACAATAATTTAACAAGCTCTTTTCAGCTTGTGGCTGTCCTTCATTAGCTCGCTAAATTCCTGCGACGTACTTACTGAAAGAAAAATGCTAGTGATATCAAACGTTCATTCAAATACAAAGTACTTTGGATTGCGTTTTTAATAAGCGCTATTATACACGCCGTGTGGTGCCGGCTCAGAATACCACCACCCCATCTCCTCCCGTGGGTGTCGTAAAAGTCGACTAAGGGATTAGCCGCAGGATGGGCAGCAGCGTCCTTCGAGTACATTAACAACTCAACTGCGATCGCCAACCCGTCTGCCAAGCGTGGCGATTATGGCAAATCCCCCCAATGAGCCCACAATACACCCATATTGGTGATCTTTGGAGGAGGCCTGTGTCCAGCAGTGGACTTCATTCGGCCGGAATGATGATTATACACGTCGTCACGTGGGCATTTTCGCGATAATTCTGAACCGGTGCCTATATAAATATTATTCGTCTGTCAGTCTCGCCACGTTGGTATAAGTAGCTCCCAAAATATCAAGCCGTTGACAGAAACGCGCTCCGATGTGGATAATACTTACGTTATAACTTTCAACATATCGGGCGCAAGACGACCACTGCTAAACGAAGGCCTCCCCCATAAGATTTCCACAGTTTTGTCGTTATTTTGGGGGGAATTTACTAGTACTCGCCACACTTGGTTTGGTTGGTTGGTTGGTGAAAGCAAAATGATTGCTGTTTCCCAGAAGGATGCTGCTGCGCATCCCTCTGGCTTAGCGTCCATTGGTCGACATCCACGAGAGGAGATGGAGTGGCGCTATATTCTTAATCCGCACACCACGCGGACATAATATCTAGTCGTATATGTCGGAGTTATTAAACTGGTTTAATGAGTCACACTCCAGATAACATTAAATAAAAATATTAAGCAAATCATAGTTTGTAATGATCTAACAATATTATTCCTTTTGTCATAATTATCATATCTTTTTTTAATTCAGAATTTTACTAGCCAGGGATATTAATATCCAAAAATACTTGACATTTCAATATCAAACTATAAATACCATAGTTATAGAGTTCCAAATTGCTTGACTACATAAAAAAAATATGACTAATCGATAAAGTTGCTTCAGAGGATCGCATCTCTAACGCACTCGCAGACCTGTTATTGAGTTATAATGTTTCAATTACACAATCTAGATTTATAGATCGCGTATTCGCAACCGTATACCATTTATATGCGACTTGTACGGCTTTATGGAAACCATAACGTTGCACTGCGAAATTATTCTAGTAATGCTGAGTCGAGTGCAGTATGATAAAAGTTATTATAGAGCATTCCGCTAATGCGATTGGCGGTCGTTAGTCGATGCTTCACAGCGATAATACCGTGTCGTGTGAAATGCGTACTCAAAAGCGCAGTTCGTACATTATAGAGCTAATATATGACCAAGCCGTTTGCCGTGTGGTGCCGGCTCAGAATGCCACCACCCCATTTCATCCCGAGGGTGTCGTAAAAGTCGACTATGGGATTAACCGGAGGATGGGCTGCAGCGTCCTTCGAGTACATTAACAACTCAACTGTGATCGCCAACCCGTCTGCCAAGCGTGGCGATTATGGCAAGACCCCCCAATGAGCACACAACACACCACATCGGTCGTTGTGGTGATCTTTGAGGGAGGCCTGTGTCCAGCAGTGGATTTCATTCGGCCGAAATGATGAAGCACACACAGGACACAGGAGATATCCTAGTGTGAGGCAAAGTTAAAAAAAAAAAAAAAAAAAAAAACTGGACAGATGCGCTCTTACTCTCTATGCGTTAAACAACAATCTTTGAGTATCATTCTTAGCCGAGAGTAAATCGTAGTTTCTTTAGACTAGAACAATATAGGTAACACAAATATTCGATCCCAAGTAAACCTTGACCTCTGAAAAGTCACTACGCCTTACGGATCGTCGCAATGAATTTGATTTGTAATGTATTCGCTACTAGCTGGGTCCCGCGGTTTAACCCGCCGTTTAATTTAAAAGAAATTTGATTATAATAATTTGATTGATTTGAGTACTTTGGCATAGTCACTTGACATAAGAGTATATATATTGGATTACATGGGTTTTAATTATTTTGCGCGGTACCCTTATTATTTTTCTAAAATTAAAGTGGACATCAGCTATCTGCCAGTGAAAGTCCCGTAGAAATCGGTCCAGTCGTTTCGGAGATTAGCGGGAACTAGTAAAAAGCTGTTATTTTGATATTACAAACAGACACTTCAATTTTATTTATTTGTATAGATTATGACCCGTCCAGTTTGAAAACGTACAAAGCAACAAGTGTCCTCTACGTTAGAGCTAAATAATAATAAATATTTTCATGCGTATGTTCAAATTTAAGTTTCCAATGGGCTGAAATAACTAATATGGCCAAAGTTTAACTATGTAATTGTGAGATACTTTTCAGCGGCGCGATCCTTGCAACTTGGCTTATGTCCAGAAATCTGTGTCCACCGCGATAGTATGTTTCCGAAACTGATGGAAAAGAACTATTGAGGAATTATAAGTGTAGCGGAGTTCATACCAAAAAGCGAATAAGTCAGGCTAACAAGTTCTATAAAGAACTTTAACTAATACCAATGCTATTTAAAAAAAAAAAATATGTTGCACTCCGGGAGTGCCGACAGAAGTGAACATTTTATAGCAATAAATGATTTTATTTTATTTATCTAGACGCGTTCGCGGTCTGCTATATGTACATGCATGTATGCACACACTATAGCTGCGTCTCGTAACGGTGTCGCGAGTCCAGAGATTTTATCTCATCTAAAAATAAGCGTACCGCGCTAAAAGAAGTTTTCACTTCAAAAAGTCCTGCAGATATATTAATGCATATTTATAGGTCTGATTTAGAGTATAACTCAATCAAAATTAGTTGTATATTATTATTAGAACGATACTTTGACATAGTAATCAAATTAAAACAACAAGAATTGATCAGCAACTGAGGTATCGTCTTGCGATCGAACTCATACCAGTACAATATTCTATATATTTTACCATACTACCACAACTTATTTTAAACCTACTAATTACTCGTCAAACTCATTACATGCCTATTATTGACATTCACACTTTAATCAAACTAAATTCCATCCAAAATATCGATAGCCATGTCACATCACTATTACAATTTTACTTGAATACAACTCTCGTATCATTGCGCCACTAGTGCTGCGACTCGTCGAGGTTTAACCGTACCTATACCCGGTATACCTTGTATAGCACACAGATGGATCACAAAGTGCGAGGCGGATCGCGCCCGGTCGTGTGGGGGCCGCGCGTAACTAGTGAGTGTACGGCCGTACTAACCACTGCGGTGAGCGCATGCGCCCTGTGACGGCCAAAGAGTTAAGAATTCCGTAGAGTCGCCGCAAAACATTTAAGTCATATAAAACAAATAGTTTTAAAAGTTATAATACTTACAGAATTATTGTGACACAAAACTTACCTGAAACGAAAAAAAAAGAAGATTATTAACTTTATCAATAAAAGTAAAAATGTATACGTTATTATTTTAATTCTTCTTTATGAAAATATTATCTTAAAATTACAGAATATTGTTTTCGCTTGTGATCCAAAATTCAAGTAACAACCCTTTTTACCACAACTGCCAAGCATGGCAATTGTGTCACTGGCTTGCCAGTCTGTAGTTGCCTTTGAGTGGCCCATGTTCAGCCCAGCATTTGTAGGAGGTTATGATGATAATTGGGAACCTCAACAGGCAATGAAATATTGTCCTAGATACTACCGCAGGAATCTGGGTTATCTACCTTAGGCATTATACGGCACACTATTCCAAATGTAGATGTATTCTGTATTTGAATAACCAAATAACGGCAAATGGCGGCACGGTTGGTGCAGTGGCTGATACCGTGCTGCGCACCGGGTCGTGGGTTCGATTCCCACACGGAACAAATATTTGTACGATCTGCAGGTAGTTGTTCCGGGTCTGGGTGTATTGTGTGTGGAATTTGTGTCTGTAAACGCACCCACGACACAAGGAGAAATCCTAGTGTGGGGAAATGTTTAAAAAAAAAAACCGGAATATTTTGCAGTGTTTATTAATAGTAGACCAGACGAATTAGCCATTGATGTTATTTTTAGTACTTATATTGATTGTGTCTTTTGCCTGGCTGTATTGGTCTGTCATGCTCACTAAAATGGCTTGCTTGGCGGTGGCGTTGTGTATCGGGTCGTTCGGTTCCCTACAATATGGTTGAGATAAGCGATGCTGATGCATGTGTCATGCTCGTGAACTGTGGCTCGTGTGCTCGTGTATTGTGGTATGATCCATGTTTACACATTTACCTACATTTTTCTCGGTATATGTTTCACAATAATTTGTATCAATAAAAATTCTAATCTCAATTATTTTAAAAGAGTATCCATGGAGTTTCTTGCCGGCTCTTCTCCACGAGATCAACTATTTGAAACGGTGCAACATAGATTCTGACGTTTCGTAAGTGCCAATATTTAGTTTATTTGAAATAAAAAACTTTCGACTTTGAAAAAAAAATACCCCTCTTAGACATATTACTATATCTACCCATAAACAGTAATATGGATCAGTAGACAGTCATAAAGAAACATAGAAATTGACCTTCACTATCAGCTTCTTCACTGCGGCCTCATCTAAACAGGTTTATAAGTCAATATAAACAACCGTTCTACCACAACTATCACTGGCTTACCACCCTCGCCTGTTTTTTGTATGTGTTGCTATACACTGCCTTATGGCGATGCCTTATTTAAAAGCGATGAGCGGGTAAACTAAATGGAGATATATATGTAAAAAATATAGCAGAAAATTAAGTATGGCGTTTTTATCTATTGTGATTATATTCATACGGTTTGTGTACTCTATCCAATACAAACTTGACATTTATATCACCAGCCATTTAATTTAAATATCTGATAAAGCACCCCCCACATTTCTTAATAAAAACATTTTTTTTTTGTTAATGACTCTAGTCTTATTTTAAACTTATTAAAAATATTTTCTACTTTTTAGTTTGGTTATCTACAAAAGCGTGTTTTTTTTTGTGCGGCTAACTACAGCAATATGCTTTTATTTGTTTTTTTGGAACGAAGTTGCATTGTTATCGGTCCTTGATAAGTGCGAAGTTTCAAATCAATCCGACGTTTTGAAGGGAATGAAAATTGAGTTCAAAAATTCCGTCACATAGATCTATATATACATAGATACCAAGCTAATAAAAGCGTGTTAAAAAAACAATCTCTTCATTCAGCTTTATTATATTAATATAGACAAGGAGCGACCGCTTCTATCTAGCCCGGAAAACAGTATTTAATCAAACACTAGGTTATTAGATATTTAGTCAACTCCATTCGTTACAATACTCCTAAAATCCAATCTGACTAAAAACCAACAAGTCTCTTTTGGAAACTATCCAAATAACCAATGAAGTCACATCACCGCAGCAGCGCGCGTCAAATAAGCATTCAATAGCCGAATGTTGTACAACGTATCTGCTTTGTGTCGTAGTGCATACGAACGAGGGCACTAGTGATGTGACACGGACAAACAAACTAGCTCGAAAGAACCAGAAGTCGATTTCCAAAGATCGTCAGCTCCGATCTTAGTTCGTATCTTTTGTTAGAATAGCCTGTTCGCTAGTCGTCTAGCTAACTTTATTTGACAATCCCTCTAGAGTAGCCCTTCATATTCGGTCGGTCGGTGTAATGCTTAAACGGAGACATGACGGCTATGGTAAACCATGTAAACATATAAATAGAAAAAAAACAAAAAAAACATTATTATTATTATTGTATAAATAAACTAAACTTCTAAAAAAATAAAAAAACAGGCATAGAACACCTGGAGTAATCTTGCAGATAACGGAGATAAAAAGAACCATAAAGGATGATTCATAAAGGAGTTTCGAACTAAATCAAGCGCTGTTCATTGCAAACTCCAATGCCCAAGTCTAGTACGTACCTAGTAAACGTGTGTGCGATTGTGTATGCTAGCTAACGCGACATTGCAGCTCGTCTGCTAATCACGAGGAAACTTTGTCCCACCGTTGCCACCTCAGTAGTGGTGGGCTGACGGCTGAGAGATGTCGATATCAAAGTGATTTTGCGAGCTTTAATGTACTTCAATGTACCAAACACGTATTTATAGGAGCTACTATGGTTTCATATATACTTCCATCACAAGAAGCTAGTGTCAGAATAACTCTTATTAACTGCAAAATATCATATAAGCCAATGAACGTCGTCTGCTGAACAAAGGCCTCCCCCATAAATTTGTCGTCATATTGGGTGAATCTGGAGGAGATGAAGTGGATTCTTAATCCGGACACCACACGGATATTAATATAACATTTTGTTGATAACATCACATCACAAATGTGGCCACAGTGAGAGCTGTTGCCCATATCGGTAAAAGAGATGCAGTATCTTTTTTGTTCAAAACAGGGAGTGTCGTCAGGACGACAGCGTCGGGGTACCGTAAATTATTATTGACCAAGCCAGCAAAAATCTGAATAAAAATCGACAATAGAAATCCTAGCACTACACAACTCGCTAGAAAGTATGCACTCCGCCAGAAAGTCGACGTAAATAATTCGAAGTGAAAGACGGAACATCGCGTCGAGCTGCACGATGTACCAATACAATAAGTTGTTAGAAGGCATACTCCTAACAATGCACACACAGTACCTGGTGCTTGAAGTATATACAATTAAATTTCCTGGCACTCTTGTTGAAGATGAACATGTATTTTTATTACGTAAAATATTCCTATCTGTGTGACAGATTTTTTATAGAACATGCCTGTATCTCGCCTCCTACCACTGCAACGCCTGTAAGTCAGGATCTACAATGACGACCACCGGAAAAAATACCGATTAATGTAGCATGTTGTGTCCCAGTGAAATGAACAACTGTTTTGGAACCCGCAACAACATTAATGAGAAAAGAAAAATAGTAGTTGGAAAGAAGATACCTATCACTTGCTTCCCATTAAAATCATTTTTTTAAATTAGTCTTTCGGTGTTTGTCTAGGTATTTGGTGTTTTAACAGTTCACAGCCTTATAAGGTGAGTGACACTAAAAATATTCATTGTATTATCTGAAATTAAACATTATTATTATTTTTATAGGGTGGCAAGTTGAATGGTCATATCTCTATCCAGGGGGTGAATTAAAGTGTAATGGCACCCTAGACCTGGAATTATATTTGGGATCCCTTTTCTTACTGGCTTTATAATTAATTAAAGTAGAAGGCAAAAGTGACGACAATCTTGTTTTACGTCGTCAACTTAAATAACCAATATATGTGTCAAGATCATCGGACCACTACATCTAACGTCTGATCTTGGTTGCCATCCCTCAAATTGTGCCAATCTATGCCCGAGCTTCGCGGGCCTACGACTAAGTTCCCCCTGCCTTTACTATAGCGAGAGCCACATGATTCAGTGGCAGATGCATATATATGCATTTATATTTTGGATGGTGGCACGCGTCTTATTCTGTCCTCACGTGCGAGCCGCGTAAGCGGTTTGGGCAGACTGAGACTCGGGAGTGGCGAGTGAGTTAAGTGAGATAGTTCGTTGGCTCTATAGTCGGCCAGAATTTATATTATTCAGTAATCAATCAATCAATCAATAAAATAATTTATTCTAATGTTAAATTTCTTATATATTATTTATTTTGTATTTTATTTTATTTATATTATTATTTTTTGTTATAATAAACCTAAAATATGTAAGTACCTATATCTATATGTCTATATACATATTATATGTATCTATAATAAGTTATTACGTATGCAGTAAATGTTTTGGATCAAAAATTGTACGTCATCTAGGCTCTCGCTGAAAATCAGCGCTGCAGCGATTTATGCGCTGCTGCATAATGCTGAGCGAGGGACCTTATTGGCACAACGGCGACGTACACTATAATCGATTTACAAGTTAATGCACTATAACTGTAGTAATTGTTTTACTTCCTAGTTATTTTTTTTTTATTTTTTTTTCCGTTAGACATCTAATTGCATTTACTTTAGTTATTTTTGGTTTTATATATTTCCTGTGTCTATGTGTACGCTGCTGCAAGCCAATAAAATATTTTTCTTTCTTTCTTTCTTTCTAGATGCGTTGTGAGAAGTGGAACTTCTGTGACTCACTTCGCAGTTATTGCCAACTCAGTAGCTGAATTAATAATACAACAAGGGGCGCGTTTTACACGTATTTACGCTGTAAAGGGATAAGGTGGTTCGGTTATGCTTGGACTGGTCGACTAGTCTCAGGCGGACTATGAAGTACTCTGCTTTGGACTGGGGACAGGTCCCAAGTTTACAATATATACAGCCGTCGTAAAATTCACCGAAGCTGCTACTTTTAAATTTACTCTTTACAATGTAAACATTTTATGAACAATACCGCAGTGCTTCAACACGAAAGTCATTAAATAGTGTGTTACCAGCGATGGCATAATGGTACAGAGACGTGGTTACTCACTGTGGGCCTTATAAGAAAGCTTCAGATAACTCAGTGAGCTCCGGAGAGAGCTATGCTTGTTATCTCTGCACGAGATAGAACCAGCAATGATGAGATCCGTAAAATAACTAAAGTTGCCGACATAATTCAAAGGATTAGATTAATAAGCGGAAGTGACAATGAGCGGGGCTCATTGCTCATAGAACCAATGAGGCCGCAAGGTTCTCGAGTGGAGACCACATACCGGAAAACGCAACGTGGGACTGCCTTCATCGAGATGGACACACAACCTGATAAGGGTAGGGAGAGTCATTTGATGGGAGCGGCATGCAACCGGTCATTGTGGAAGTCTATGGGGGAGGCCTTTGTTCAGCAGTGGACGGCCTTTGGTTGATATTATAATGATGACGATCTTAAAAGTCTCAAAAAATAGTGTGTTTGCTTCAAGGTAGATTTCGAAGCGAGTACTATAACTCGCAGTAGAGTTATCGACGAGCGCCTTTAAATAAAAACATAAAGTTTTTGCATCTCTCTATTCGAAAAAATTATTAGTCTACTCTTGGCCGTGCCATTAACCAGACTGTCAAATTTGTCTGTTAGTTATAAATTTTTGTTGTCAACCAGTTGGTCAATACAGTGGTGCATTGAAAGCCTAGTGGTTGAACGCTTGCCTTCCATAAAGAAGAGTCTCTGAGTTCGATCCTGACTCAGACTTTTTGTATTCACATGCGGATCAAAATTTGATTATCACTTGCGTTAAAGGCGAAGGAAAACATCGTGAGGAAAGCTGCACACATTATCAGGGTCCAAAAAAATAATGTTCTCAATTGTGTGTGTATTCCTGACAAATAAAGTTCTCAATTGTGTGTGTATTCCTGACAAATAAAGTTCTCAATTGTGTGTGTATGACTATGACTGACTATTTTCAAAATAGTCTTATTTTCAAAATAGTTTCAAATGTAAATTACAAATTATTCTTCAATTGTGGTCAATGAGATAACCAACCTAAAATCATGGTATCTATGCTTGTACGAAGATAGAACCAATCCCAGTAAAAAAACTAATGTGACGTTTGGATATTTGAACGGATGTCCGTTATTTGATCATGTGTAACGGTCAAACGGACTTGTATAGTCATATTTATTATATTAGGCCCGAAGTATTAAGGACTTGTCGGATTAAGATTGCGGGTGCTATACCACAGACTTTAGGTGAAGAAAGTTCGAGAAGAAACCTGGGTCTAATGGTTTGAAATCGTCAACATGCAGAGAACAAGCGTCATGATCGATACTCTTTCTATCTCTGTATGAGAAGTGACCAGTATATGTATCGGACGGGCGGTGCGACTGCACTAGATGAGAATCTATACTAATTAACGTACTGACGCCCTGTACCTAGATTGCAGATGGCAGATACTAAGGATATCTGGCTGCTTCTCTACCAGCGAGCATGTTGACGTTCTGTATGTAACTATGTTCTAGAATCTAGATGTTAGAGATACATCGACGGAGATGCTTCTGTTTGATATCAATCTTGCCATCTTGCGATAAGTTTTGAGGGTTCTGATGATAATGATGGTGAAGAAATGATAAGACAAATTGATATGGTAATTGAGGAGACGATTTGTGGCAGACGACTTTGTTATTTTCCTATCTACGATCAAACTCAAAGGTGTTGTTGCCTAAGAGTTGATATAAAATACTTGACTTGACTATCCGTGTGGTGTCCGATTAAGAATATAGCACCACTCCATCTCCTCCCGCGGAGGTCGTAAAAGGCGATTAAGGGACTCTAAACCAGAGGGATGGGCAGCAGCGTCCTTTCTGTGGAATAGTAGCTATTCTGCGCTCACCAACCCGCCTGCCAAGCGTGGTGAGCACTGGCAAATTCCCCCCAATATGATGACACAGTTGTGGAAATCTATGGGGGAGGCCTTTGTTCAGTAGTGGACGTTGTATGGCCGGTTTGATGATATTTGACTTTATGTATTACATAGGCTTGACTACTAGCTACCAGCCCTGGGGCGGGACAGTTATAGTCTAATATGATATATGCTAGAAAAACCGAACGAAGTAGACGGTAAATACTGTTCACTGATTGAACGTCTATTTTTTCGAGGGTGTCTTTCCTCTCGACGTCTTATCTAAACCTAAGCTCGAACCAATCGTTTCATCGCTAACGTTCGCGGCCAGTTCCTGTCACCATTACTCGTCGACATTTCCTTAGGGCCCCTCCCTACAAAATCCGAGCCCGCTTAACGTCTCAATCGCTGCAATAACAATCTCAAACGGCCCAATTAAAATCTGCCGACGCGTTTTCCAGCCGTGTTGAAAAAACTTCCAATTTTCGCAAGGTTCTGTGGCAATATTTACTTTTCTTATTAGAGTTAACATACTGTCGCTGTTCAAGAATATTATGGAAGCTTTTATTGTTCTGATCATTCTTTTGGTTATAAAACACAGGTTACGAAATCGGATTGCTTTCACCATCGCGTCTATGGATATCCATCCTATGGATTCTGTTCAAAAGTAGTACCAATGCAAAAGAGGCTAGAATTTTAGTTTTTTCTTTAATATTTTTAAAAACGTTGCCCCACACTAGGATTTCTCCTGTATCGTGGGTGCGTTTACAGACATGAATTCCACAGACAATACACCCAGACCCGGAACAACTACCTGCAGATAATACAAATATTTGTTGGGATCGAATTTGCGGGAATCGAACCCACGACCCGGAGCGCAGCAGTCGACTGTATCAGCCACTGCACCAACCGTGCATGAGAATATAATAGACTTTTGATTTTAGATTGAAGTTTTTCCGGCAATTGTCATTGAATCAATCAACTCAGATTATCGCAGACCACTGCTGTACATAGGTATCTCCCAAGCTGCGGTACAACACTCGATCATCCACCTTCCGCTTCCAATCTGTCCCAGAGGCCTTCTTCAGGTCGTTGGTCCATCTGGTAGGGAGGCACCCTGCACTACGTTTGCCGATGCGCGGTCTGAATTCAGACTCATCGGCTCCAACTTAACTTATAACTTTGAATGCATATCCTTTACCAATGCATAAAGTAACAACTCAAAATCAGCAATCGTGCGATCGTTTAGAGAGAGTTATTTAAACATTCAAAAAGTTCTATAACAGTATTTGAAATCACACATTGATTTTCTCTTACACGATCAATTTAGACTTGTTGCTGTATCTGTATGGGCCATGGAATCGGTCGATATATTGAATAGTTAAAAAGCCAAAAAAAAACACGCACATAAACCCAAACATTTTAGATTCCACAAGCGCTTATGGCTTTGTTGTGAATTACAAATATGAATTTTAAGCATTATCTAAGCACCTTACAGCTCTTCAATAGATACATCACATGCGGAATCTTAGATTTTCGGCTGACGGCATTCATTACATGCCATTGGGCGCCGAGGAGAGAAAAAACGCCAATTTGGAGAAACCCGTAATCTGATAAACGCATAATTTCATTAGACCTGGCCGGGTCGTTAAACGGACCGCATTAAATAAACTCGGACTGGCGAGAGATCGTATTTAAAAGTAGAACTACCAGTGGTTAGATTCTCTGTTTGAATTTATGAGTTGGTTTTGAAGTAAGAAGTCTTAACTCTTTTAAAAAAAAGGTTTAAAAAGAATGTTTTTATTTTAAATAACATTGCCCCACACTAGGATTTCTCCTGTGTCGTGGGTGCGTTTACAGACATAAATTCCACATACAAAACACCCAGACCCGGAACAACTACCTGCAGATCATACAAATATTTGTTCCGTGCGGGAATAGAACCCGCGACCCGGTGCGCAGCAGCCGGCTGTATTAGCCTATGATCTGCAGGTAGTTGTTCCGGGTCTGGGTATATTGTGTGTGGAGTTCATGTCTGTAAACACACCCACGACAAAGGAGAAATCATAGTGGGCCATGTTTAAAAAGAAAAAGATATGGTGGCTATAGGTAATTCCCTTTATTTGATATAATTCAGTATCTTCTACATTTTATAAATGCCAGAACTTCATTGACTTGATCAGTGTTACCTGTGCGATAATTATTCTCAAATTTATCGTTGTGTATTACAGAAGCTATCATGTGTTTATTATAGTGTGTCTGTGTATTTCACGTCAAGTATTTCACCTAACGTCTTAAAATATAATAATCAAAATCGTTATATCGATATAATTGTTAAATATCGGTTTGACTTTACCCGGTAAGAAGGTGGAACTAATTCCTAGCTCTCAAGTAGAATTCTAATTGGGAGTACAATTATTATGTTTATAAAGATCTGTTTAATTAATACGACTCGTTTGTGACTAATATTAACAAGCGTCGTGGTGTATACAATGCATGCAATTTCGAGTGAACAATATCGGGCTCAACACCGGCTGCCGAAAGTGCGGGTGATGTACTACGTCGCCCCGCCCAAACCATGTCACCCGTAGTAAATACACCGTCACGAGTAAACACGTCGACACCTCGACGTGATTACGCAGCTGCCGGCAGGCAATCTCAATTACAACGAGGCCGACAACAACAACAAAAGACCGAGAAGACATCATAGAGCCGTGCTGACCTGGTTCCCCCCAATATGTGACTCAAGTAGCTCGCAAAGGGTAGGCTGACAAGGGCAAGGGTTTCGTAAAGGTAGGACATTAACCAAAGAAGCCCACTTGCCATAATCAGTGCGGTACTGCACTGACAGGACCTAATATGCTGCTGCATCCCGCGATCACCTTCGACGCAGCTTTACGCATCCCGTCTGCATCGCTCCACGAAGGTTAAGGAGACCGTGGAGTACAAAGTATCGACACCAAATGGCCTTTAAGGGTCGAAAGGTTGAAATCGCGCCATAATGTAAACTTCAAGTCGTTTGTGGTCCGGGTTCCAACTCATAAAAGAAAGATGCATGGAGCAAATATTTGTTTGGCCTATAGATATTTATTCTAAATCGGAGTGTGTCTGTATATAAGAATCTTTGTCTGTAAGCTGTACCCATGGTCCAATAACTAAGAAGGAAGTGTTTTTTATTATCCGTTGTCAAAACTATGTACCCTATAAACTCGTTTTTTGTTTTAAATTATATGACCGTGTAACCCCGACAATAAGGTGTAAAAAGGCAAAGGACAAAAAGCTGCAAGGGATTTGTAATGCTGGAGAAGTCATTATGAAGTCATACAGAGATCCGTGTGACTGCGGACGTCGCAACAGTCCGCGCCCCGCAGCCGCGCCGCGACGCGCCTGCGCTGCTACGGCGCGCATTCTCGTTCAACATACGACATTCGACCTTAAACTATTCTCATAAATATTAAGGCGAATGAGACTCTCATAGCTAGAGCACTCACTGATCGGTAAACGATGGGTGAGGTCAACCAACTCCTGGCGCAGTCAATCTATTGATTCATCATTTCGACCGATGGAAGTCCACTGCTGGACACAGGCCTCCCCCAAAGATCACCACAACGACCAATATGGGTGTGTTGTGGGCACATTGGGGGGTTTCGCCATAATCGCCATGCTTGGCAGACGGGTTGGCGATCGTAGTTGAGTTGTTAATGTACTCGAAGGACGCTGCTGCCCATCCTCTGGCTAATTCCTTAGTCGGCTTTTACGACACCCACGGAAGGAGATAGGGTGGTGGTATTCTGAGCCACGGCACGGGTCTATTGATTGGTGACCGCATAATAGTATTTGAATTAAGCGTCTCTATGCTTCGATGGGCACGTGAAGTCGTCGGTCCCGGTTGTTGCCATTAGACGGTAGTCGTTAAGCCAAGTCGGAGGCCTCTGAGCGGCTTGAACAGTTACTGGCACATAGTGGCTACTAACTATAGGAAAGAACGAGAACAAGTTACAAAAATTGAGTTACAGTTTAACCTAACAATATTAAAACATTGCTCTAAATGAAATGTAGTATAAGAATCTGATCAAGATGCGAGAATCAGGCTGTCAGTTGATTGTAATGATGAAACTTACAAATAAATAGCAGGTAAAATTATGTGTTTCCATGGCACCATTGAAAACTAACTTTACAAAATTAGTTTTTCTACAAATCCCGTGTCGAACATCGCAATGGAAACAAGTCACGACTACATACAGCGACCTGGGGTTTAAGCGCTCGTAAAAAGGGGGTAGCACGGCAATAACGTCTTGATGCAGAAACCCGATTTAACCGACAACCACAGCCCGAGCTAAAACGAGTCTTCCAACAAAGACAATATGGTTTTTATTCGTGTGGGTAAAAACATTGGCAGTGTTTCAGGGATAGTATGACACATGTCCATTTAGTAAGACCTTCAGAAGTTCCGTTTGTTTGGCATCATTTCTTCTGTTATTGAGGGGAGGCGAGTCCAAATTGTTCGTATAATTTACCGCGTTAGTGCCCCAGTGTTTACATTAGGGGGGAGTGTTGAGTAAAGTGGACTATCTCAGAGTGCACAAGACGATATCGGTTTCCTTGTCGAAAGGACGGCTAACAGTGCGTATCGATATAATGTTTATGATTTATAGGAGCTTGTTATTAAGCGTGTGGTTCGAATATATATTACATTACGAATAACCCATCCCCTCTGTTGTGTGCGTATCATTAATGTAGTAGTAATATGTTTTTCAAGTCAGGAAATATTCTTTCGCAAGCGTTTATTGAAGCGATCTCAGAGACGGTTGATACTTCACTTTTACGGACCAATGAGCTGACATAACTTATAAGAGCATGTGCAAAGGATCGAACATACAGAAAAACAGTAATAACAAAACCGGTGCCGCGACTCTCGACACCCCGAGTCGCTCCCTGTCGCCTGTGGTGGTGGCTATTTAGAGGGTCCAGCTTGTGAGTGGCGAGTCACCGTTTGCCACGGAATTTCATTAGAAGGTGGAAAGGCCGATGTAGTTTTTTCATTTTTCTTTTGAATTATCCAATCCTTTTAGCGCATTAGACTTACAATTGTAGTTTGCATCTCATACAATAGTTTTACACCTCTGGGGACAATCCGAGGCTGCATTTTGATAGTGCAGCCATGGAGATGCCGCAGTTAGTGTCGTCATTTTGGAGGATATTTGCCAGTACTCACCACTGTTGGCAGGCGGGTTGCGCAGTATGACGCTGCTGCCCATCCCTCTGGTTTAGTTTCCCTTAGTCGCCTTTTACGACATTCACGGGAGGAGATGGATGAGTGATGCTATATTCTTAATCCGGACACCACACGGGCTATTTAGTCTCTTGTGCCCAGTTATTTCCCTAGCTACAGTGCTCTCTGAAACACTGCTGCTACGCGGCAAATACAGTGGTACCTAGATAGCCGGACTCTAACATTACTATTTATTACAACTCAATTAAATAGCCTATTTCAAAACATCGACCTCTATGTTAAATTTCCGTATCCTACATGTTTCGAACTCAGAGACGTATCTCTTTGACAAATAAATGCAGTCTGCTGTGAAGTTCCCGTTCGTCTTTAAGGTAGTCTGTGACAATCTAACAGAGGTATTGTGCGACCGTCGAATTGAATATTGCATTCTGGATTGGTTGGGGATTATTCAAAGGTAGCCAGCCTCTATATTATTAATAGCACTTCTGTAAATTACTAACACAATTTGTGTTTCAAGAGTTTTAGTCAGAATATGTTCTTGCTTTCTTGTTTGCCAATGATATTATACCATAGATATGTTACGTCCATATTAAATGGCGCGCAAAATACAGTCTCGCCTGTATACCTATGTCGTAAGACAGAATATACAAAAACTACAAGAGTAAAAGAGATAGCTATCTAGGCGAATTGATTGCAAGGTACTACATTATTATACGTTTTGATTCTTACTTTTGGCGCGCATGTAACATATCTACTTCTTTTTAATATATAATATAATTGTCAATTGCGCAATAATGTATTCGATTGTCGCTTTATCCGTCCTCGTCGAACAATCTAAGGGTTAGCGCGCACGGGTGACTTTAAAAACCGTGACAATTTCGTCACTCTATGTCACGTCACGTCGTAACGTGCACGCACCTCCATACATACCCAAAGATGATGATGATGACGATAAGAGGATCGAAATTATCACGGTGACAAACGTGAGCCGTGCCCGCTAAGCCTAATACAATTGCGCAGAGTTTCCAAGATGATGTCTAAAAATAGCTCGTCCCGTCATCATGATGTCTAAAAAGGTTGTCAAACTGTTTGCTGTCAATTGTAAACGCGCACACCGTAAATTAATCTAATCGATGTTCTCGAATCAACGGAATAATCGAATAGTTCAATTGGTTTTTTTAGTAATCGTCCATCACTAACCCACACTGCAGAAACAAATATCTCATTATTCCACTGTAAATTGTTTATATCTGTGTCGTTATCAGTTCACCCCTGTAGGTACATGTCAACCCCTGTGAATAAGTCTCTAATGGCCCCGGCTGACTCAGTTGCGGAGATTAAGCCCCAGTTTACACTCTAGCATAGATATCGATTTCGATCTAAACCAATGGCATTGTTTGCAATATTAATACGACTTCCGCATTGACAACATGCTTGTCCGATTTAGTAATTACAAACACAACGTTTTCGCACAGTTCGACTGTGGGAAGCTATGTGAGTAGAATGATACAACTGAAAAGGTGCGTACGTACCGATTAAACCTAAATCAAGCCTTATAGATGAATACGAAATTTGCTCAAGTTCCTAGTATATTAAAAACAGACTTCTTCCAGCATTCAGAAAATGTAGATATAACGAGATTCCCTCCAACAAGTTTCTCGAGCTAATAACAATTTCCTGACGCTGGCCGACTCACAAAGACAGCTCTCGAGCCAGTGTAGCTACTCGCACTTGTGTCGGTGTACAGTACAGTAAATAGTCGGCGGCGAGTCGACACGCCAGCGGAATACTGAGTGGAGTGCGTTTGAATTGGGTAGTTACTTGTACAAGTGTGTCATCGCGTGAAGAGTATATTAAGTATTTGCTTAAATTGTTTTGGGACTGTCGGTCAAGCCTGGGGTACTTGTTACAGTCTGAGTGTAGCGACATGTTTGAATGGAAGACATGAGAGATGAGTGAGAGAAAAGTGGTTTAAGTTTCGGTCTGGTCGACGAGTAATGCCCCGATTAATGTCTTCGAATTAGTATAGATTGTGTTAAGCAGTTAGAAAGAATAAGTCGGTGGATAAATGAAGTTTTAGGTAAGCCCGAGCTCGGGCCTACACAGTTTCCAGCGAGTCGAACAGCTAGCGGAATACAGAGTGGAGTGTGTTTGAGTAAGATAGTTATTGGAACGAGTGTGACGTCGCCTGAACAGTATATTAAATTATTAATACAAGTGGCCGTGTGGTGCCGGCTTGGCCGTGTGGTGCCGGCTCAGAATGCCACCACCCCATCTCCTCCCATGGGTGTCGTAAAAGTCGACTAAGGGATTAGCCGGAGGATGGGCAGCAGCGTCCTTCGAGTACATTAACAACTCAACTGCGATCGCCAACCCGCCTGCCAAGCGTGGCGATTATGGCAAAACCCCCCAATGAGCCCACAACACATCCATATCGGTGGTTGTGGTGATCTTTGGGGGAGGCCTGTGTCCAGCAGTGGACTTCATTCGGCCGAAATGATGAATACAAGTTCTGTTCAGCCAGATTATATGCCTATGCTACCCGATTTACTTAACACTCTGAGTGTACCTACACGTTTAAATAGGGGTAATCAATCTCTTTTTTATACGATTTACTTTAATGATTTTAATCAGTTTCCGTGTGGTGTCCGGATTAAGAATATAGCACCACTCCATCTCCTTCCGTGGAGGTCGTGAAAGGCGACTAAGGGACTCTAAACCAGAAGAATGGGCAGCAGATGGCAAATTCCCCCCCATATGATGACAAAGTTGGGGAAATCTACGGGGGAGGCCTTTGGTTTGGTTGATGATAAATCAATCTCTTGTATAGTAAGTACAGAATGAATTATTTGTATAAGTTCTGGGCTAATAGACAAGTAATGTCCAGATACTGCTCTACGAATGAGTGTAGAACTAATTAAGCAGTGTCTTATAGGTTTGGGTCAGTAGATAAAGATTCTGGTGGTTTGATCATTACTAAGAAAGGCCTGGAGCTAGTGAAGCTACTCGCACCAGTGTCGTACATAGTTTGCAGTGAGTCGAAATACTAATAAAATACAGAGTAAAATTAAAATTAAAGACATTCTTAAACGCGTCTAATTCCGTACTTTTACTAGTGAGATTAGGTGATACATACTAAAAGTATCGGGAATGGAATATTTCCACTGTTCCTGTCATATTAAAATCTTTTTAATTGAGAACTCCTTGGTTTTACAAATCGAATACCATTTATTTATTTAAAAAAAGATTCACGGTCTTGTCACAAGGTTTTGTCAAACTTGTTTAGTCGTTGAGAAAATGGAATTGACTCGAGAAAATTCAAGAGCGATGATTTATTATGACTTTCGAAGTGGTTTAACACAAAAACAGTGTGTTGACCGGATGATTTCTGCATTTGGTCATGAAGCCCCATCCAAAACCAAAATTTATCGCTGGTTTGCTGAATTTCAACGTGGACGTGTCAAGCTCAGTGATGATCCTCGTCAAGGTCGTCCAAAAACTGCAGTCACCCAAGAAAACGTTGATGCTGTGCGTAAGCTGATTGAGGAAGATCGACATGTGACATACCGCGAAATTCAGGCAACTTTAGACATTGGCATGAGTCAAATGCAAATAATCTTGCATGAACAATTAGGTGTAAAAAAGTTGTTTTCCCGATGGATACCGCATTTGCTATGTGAAGAGCAAAAAGCGGCTCGCGTTACTTGGTGCGTCAGAACTCTCGAAAGATTCCACGCAGGATCCTCAAATGCTGTATACAACATCGTATCAGGTGACGAATCCTGGATATATGCGTACAAACCCGAAACAAAAAACCAGTCACGAGTTTGGGTGTTCGAAAATGAGTTAAAGCCAACAAAAATTGTTCGTTCACGGAGTGTTGCAAAAAAAATGGTGGCCACGTTTGTCTCCAAAACCGGCCATGTTACGACTATTCCTCTTGAGGGACAAAGAACGGTTAATGCAGAATGGTATGCTAGCATTTGTTTGCCACAGGTCGTTTCTGAACTCCGTAGAGAGAACTGCAACCGCCGCATCATCCTCCATCACGACAATGCGAGTTCTCACACCGCGCACAGAACAAAAGAGTTTTTAGAGCAAGAAAACATAGAATTATAAGACCATCCGCCGTACAGCCCCGACCTAAGCCCTAATGATTTCTATACTTTCCCTAAAATAAAGAATAAATTGCGTGGACTGAGATTTTCATCACCTAAAGAAGCTGTGGACGCCTACAAAACGGCCATTTTGGAGACCCCAACTTCCGAATGGAATGGTTGCTTCAATGATTGGTTCTATCGTATGGAAAAATGTGTCAAATTTCGCAGAGAATACTTCGAAAAGCAATAAATACATTTTTAAATAGTAATGTTGTGTCACTTCCTTGATTCCCGAAATGTTCAGTGCCGCCCTCGTAATGAAAAAAAAAGAAACTTGTACAGTTTACAATTTATAACCCCCTTAAGCGGAGTCGAGTTGTTGTTATCGAGGATTGTTGTAGTGTCATGCTTGCAAATTACAATTGCAATGCTACCCAGGACGAGTCCTGCGTGGGCCCACACTGCGCTCATCACCTCGAGTCGTATAGTTATTTAGTCTCTTATGCCTAGTAATTTCACTAGCTATCTACCTTCTAACCCGAACACAGTAATGTAAATTTAAACACTACTGATAAGCGGCGAATATCTCACACTGGGATGGTACCTGCCTAGCCAGCCTCTTGCCATAAGAGACCAGTAAATCTGTGAGCGATCATTTATAATGACAGGTCTAGTTTTCACGCTCTAGTGTGATCATACGAGAGCCTGAAGCCCCCCTTAGGTGCCGAAGATACCGCCCCAGTGGTTTTAGCCGGTAGGAGTCATGCCCCTTCGCCCTTCCCCAGGGCGGAGAAAGTTCATGTAGAATTTCCACTGAGCCCAATAAAAAAAATAGTCTAGTCTTCACACACAATCAGTAAATATAAACATTTGAATAGGATAAATATTTTTACAAGTGGAAAGTGATTTTTGAGACAAGTTCCGAATATAATCATATGATTAAGTACATTTACATCTGTTTGTTTATTTTATATAAAATAACTTTCACTATATTTCTTCAAAACTAACGAGACCTGGGTAAGGCAACCCAGAAAGAGCAACAAAATGTGATTAATTTGTGATGATAAGATTGGCTTCTATAACATGAAGACCGATTTAAGTGGACATAAAATTAAACCAAATGGATTAAAAAATATCGATAAAAGATTTTATTCGCAGCCCTATCACTGAGGCCGACATTTCTTTAAGTTAAATGTCAAACACAATCGATTCCGATAAATGTTGAAGTTGCACAATTAGCCTGTCATTACGTGCTGTGTACACACAATCTTCAAGCACATTTGTTGTGTCATGGACAGGACGAGGTAAATGTTGGGTGCCATGCCGATACGGTGAATGAATACCGAGTGAAATGTTTAAGTGTCGTGTACACGTTTCATGTAGAAATTTATAATGATGTGTACTTTAGTGAAGTGGCACCAAATTATAATATATTTATATATATAGCGTATAAAGGAAGACCTACATTTAGCAGTGGCAGATTACAAGTTGGAGTTCGAGTAATTTTCAACAACATTAGTTTAGTGAATTTTCCATTAAAATCCCTACAAAATTGTTGTGTTGTATATGTCGCAGCAATTTTGTATAGTACGTCGTATCACACAACAGCTACTCGGTTTGCAAAACAGCGCTGTTTTCTAATACAGCTATCTTGTTTACAGACTGATTGCAATACGCCGCATTGTAATAATAGCAAGTTGTGTTTTCCAAAGTGCCGCCGGCACACAATTAGGCGCGTCATAGAAACGCTGCGTTTAGATTTTATTTCATATATCGCCGCTATTAGCGCTGCCATATATAGTATGCAAGCAACCACCACCCAAACAAGCAGGCAAGTCGTAAAAATATAAAAAAGCACTTCTAACCTAAATTAAAAAAGCACTTCGAACCTAAATTACCAGTCAGATCGGATGTCACCGTTGGCAATTCAGCTAAACGTTGGCTGC
This sequence comes from Diloba caeruleocephala, assembly GCA_947459985.1. NCBI lineage: Eukaryota > Metazoa > Arthropoda > Insecta > Lepidoptera > Noctuidae > Diloba > Diloba caeruleocephala. The sequence continues at coordinate 1,639,848 of OX381627.1, read as the reverse complement.
CGCTTTGTAGAACGTATCACAAAACAGCGCTGTTTTGCAAATCGACTAGCCGTTGTTTAATACGCCGTATTATAATACAATATGGCTGCGATATACCATAGTAGCATACCATACATAGTAGCGTACCATAGTAGCTTCTTGAATGTTATAATATATGAAATCACTACAATGTCCATCTCATAATAAAACAATTTTAAACGGATTTAATCGCGGGTATTATTGATTTTTGTTTTTCCTGACGTTTCGAACACTTTGCAGGGTTCGTGGTCATCCTGCGACCGCGCGACCGACACGCGATTTAATCCGTTTAAAATTGTTTTATAATAATGTGTAATAATCGCGAAAACCTAAGACATTACATTGTCCATCTCGCCACTCGTCTCAAAAGAACATTAAAACATAACAGAACACGTTAAAGGTTACAGTATTTAAAATTTAAACCGCGTTTGAACGCGGCAGCTGACTGTTCCCCTTCTTGTTAAAAGGGTAGACAGTACAAACTCGAACTACCCTCATACGTCGACGAGGTTCTGTTGGCGTAAGCCGCAAACTGGAGATAACCGCTGGTTTAATGTGCGGCTCGGATAATCTTTACATTATGCTTACTCTATCTGGAGGTTTAATGACGTCTTGTTTATGTAAGCGATGTCTTAATACCCCTTATTTCGAATAAGACAATCTACTTTGATAGGATTTCATGGAAAGAAAATCTTGATCTTGGGTAAATCTATTTATTTATTTAAACTTTTATGTACATTGAGTATACATAAGGCGGACTTAATGCCATGAGGCATTCTCTACCAGTCAACCTTTGGGTTAAACAAAGCACTTCGAAAGAAGTATAAAAGCAAAGCTATAGGTAATGTTAAAAAAGACTGAATTAAAAATAGGAATACATACATATACTAATATAAAAATAGATACTATATTATATTACATAATTATAAATAGTTAAATAGAATACATAAAAATATCTGATATAAATATTAACTCTAATGACGAAGACAAAACTGATCAGGATTGTAACAATTTCAGGAAGTATTGACGCACTTTACGTTTAAACGCGAATTTATTTGGAGCTTTCTTTATATCAAGAGGAAGCGCATTCCAGAGTTTTATTATATAAATCTGTAACCTACTTCAAATATTGGCTCTATTTAGCAAAACTAAATAATAAACAAGTTATGCCACCATGTTTTACTTTAAAAACCACGCCAGTTAGAAGATTATTTGGATTATAAATCGCAAACTATTAGTGTAGTAAACATAGCGACAACACGAAATAAGCTCCTTCATCAACCAAGCAACCGCAACACAACATCAATATCAAAATGACACGGTCGTTTATCATAGCAATACCAAATAAGAAACACGAGCTACGTTGTACGGCATCGATCGCTACATCAAACGTATATGCATATCAAACAGTACGACAAAGCCCCCACGTTGGGCGCCAGTTCCCGGAATAGTACACGGGCTGAGGTAGGGAATGCAACTCGGCGCAGTGTAGCGCCCGTTCATCGAGGTTGACAGACGCTACATAGAGCGATTTGATACGAATTTAATCAACGTTACTATACAATTATATATTAATTATGCATTAGTTATTATCTTTGACAAGTAATAGTTGTTGCTGCTATTATAGAATATCTTGTTCTTCATCTTCATTTCGAAGGTACATCAAATTAAATGTCATTTACTCAGAATGTTGCCACCCCTAAGGCGTTACTAGTGGTAGAGCATAGGTCACTCAAAGTGGAGGAGCTAGGGCATGATGGGCAGGACAGTAGATGGGACATTGTCTGGGGGACAATGCCGCATTTACATCCCGCCGCGATTTCATCGATATAATCCCACTTGCTCATGTTGGACCTACATCTGCCCACTTGAGTCCTAAGTTCTCACTGGGCTTGATGTAGTTATCAGGAGGGCGGAATTTGCCAAGCAACAATTTTCTACGGCCCTTGACTGGGGAACTATTATCCAATCAAAAATAAATATTGATCTTGAGTGAAAAAGTAAATGTTTAGTAATATTAAGATTTATTTGCAGTGCTGTGTGGTGCCGGCAAGAAGACCACCACCCCATCTCCTTCCGTGGGTGTCGTAAAAGTCGACTAAGGGATTAGCCGGAGGATGGGCAGCAGCGTCCTTCGAGTACATTAACAACTCAACTGCGATCGCCAACCCGTCTGCCAAGCGTGGCGATTATGGCAAAACCCGCCAATGATCCCACAACAGATCCATATCGGTCGTTGAGGTGATCTTTGGGGGAGGCCTGTATCCAGCAGTGGACTTTATTTGGCCAAAGTGATGATGAAATGATGCAGATTTATTTTAACTGTTTCCATTTCTACAAACCGATTTCATTCATTGGACAATCCTGTGTCTGTGTGTGCGGGTACTTAGTAGTAATGCGAGCTCGTGGTTAGCGCTTCGCTCGTGACAGCGCCGCTAATGGGCGCCGTGATGTACACAAGAACACGAGAGGGTGAGAGCAGATGCGTACGTGTTTTATCTCTGTTTTAAACTACCCGCTGTTGGTAGGCACGTGGTACTCAAACAGTACAATGACATCGCTGTATTTGTTTGTTTACATTGAAATGCACTGTGTACGTCATTTACATACACATTCGATTAGTTGTAGACAATTGCATAATCATTTCGGCCGAATGAAGTCCACTGCTGGACACAGGCTTCCCACAAAGATCACCACAATTACCGATATGGGTGTGTTGTGGGCTCATTGGGGAGTTTTGCCATAATCGCCACGCTTGGCAGGCGGGTTGGCGATCGCAGTTGACTTGTTAATGTACTCTGAAGGACGCTGCTGGCCATCCTCTGGCTAATCCCTTAGTCAACTTTTACGACACCCACGGGAGGAGATGGGGTGGTGGTATTCTATGCCGGCACCACACGGCACAATTGCATTCGAGATAAAAAAAAAATTGTATTTTAATCTACCATAATTCTAAATCGTACGCTATTTGCTACTATGAGTGTCTAAATATATAGGTGCCATAATCGCCACGCTTGGCAGACGGGTTGGCGATCGTAGTTGAGTTGTTAATGTACTCGAAGGACGCTGCTGCCGATCCGCCGGCTAATCCCTTATTGGGAGGAGAAGGGGTGGTGGTATTCTGAGCCGGCACCACACGGCATATGCTCAATATGACGACACAATTAGTTGTGGAAATTTATTGGGGAGGCCTTTGTGCAGCAGTGGACGTCCTTTGCTGATGTGATGATGATTTTCTAAGCGAGGGTAGATCTTTAGTATTATATGAACAAACTTTATTTTTTTACTATGTCAGTTACAAGTCAAACAAAGATATGAAAAATTGAAAATGCATTTTGATAAATCGCCAATATTGGGTGTATCGAAGTCATAGTATACACATTTTATTAGATCAGCGAGTTTGATATATCAGGATGTTGTCTGCAGCGAAAGTGGGCATTTATGGGGTGCAAGATTATAACCGCGTTATGAAGGACAAAATCAACCAGTATCGGGGGTTACTGTGCTGGACCACCCTCCTTATAGCCCCGACCTCGTGCCATGTGATTTTAGTCTCTTCCCGCTGATCAAGAGCCAGTTGAAAGGGCGACGATTTGCAACTGATGACGAATTGTCAACGTCAAGTGTCAATGTGCAACAAAAATATGAAAAATTGAAAAGTAGTTTTGAAAAATCGTCAATAATGGGTGTATCAAAGCCATAATTTATATTTTATTAAAACAGCGAGTTTATTGTTATATCAAGATGTTGTCTGCAGTGAGAGTGTGCATTCATGGGGTGCAAGATTATAACCGGGTTATAAAGGACAAAATCAACCAGCATCGGGGCCTGATAAAGTTATATCAACGTATTGGAGAGTATTCATCAAGAGAACTTTAACAAGAGGAAACAACTTGATAGAGTCACATACGCGAAGAAGAAGAAAATGTTAAAAACAATAAATGGCACAGTTTATAAAAGAGCAAAATTGGACTTCTGGACTTGAAGGCCTGGTGACCTGAAACACAGGCTTCGGCCTAGCTTAGGCACCAGTCTCCTACAATAAATTTGAATAATACTGTAACTGGGTAATATTGTATTGTGTTGCAACTTTTTTATAATTGCGGTGAGAAAATAAATTACTTACTTACTTACAGTTACAGGTAATGAAAAAGATGAACAAACCATTTTCCAAATAATTCATTCTGTTGTAATCAATTTGATACTATACCATACAAACATGATCATGAAACGAAAGGGCAATATGATGGGAATCAAAACAATTACGGCGCGCGGCTGCACGATGAATGAGGCAGCGAGGCGGAGGCGCGGTAAGGGCCACAAAATAAACAAGTCACCGCTGTTACGACAAATAACTACCCCTCAGACATGAACCGAGCATGCGCACTGCACAAGGAAGAGGCAGAACACACTGCTGCACAAAATCAAAGGTTATATTCGTTGCCTATCCGCTTCGCTAGGCGTAAATTATGTTTCTATTCATATAGTGGCGACACCTACATCGCCACCATATAACTGCAGTATACAGCGACATCTACTTGAATATTAAGTGCAACACTCCGATGACGCCAAGAATCCTGAATCGCGCTTGTAGAGTTCGCACAACGCTGCATATATACAGTCGCCCAAATATCAACCGTTGGGCCTCGGCCCGCCAGGCATACCACTTGCACGGTTGAAGGACCCACCCTTTTCTATGGAGGAACACCACACCATGTTCCCCATAATATCTTTGAACCCCGAAAGATATACAACATATACGAAAATTTCAGTTAAAATTGCTGTTTTAATCCCAAAAATGTTCATTGAAATCCATTGAGCCGTTTCGTAGCCTATTCGAGGCAAACTTTCAGACAGACAAAAAATCTAAAAACGCTTATTTATGATTAGCATCGCCTTTATAGCATTTTTCACTTATTTTGATATCACAGACTGTCACTTCCATTTTAAATTAACAGAACAACAGATACTTATTTCCGCGTATTTGGTGAAGCTATATGAAGCAGTGAAGTGGTTGAAGGCTTGCCTGCCATGCAAGAGGGTCTGAGTTCAATTCCGGCCCTCTTTGAGTTTTCGGATTCATATGCCAATCAAGACTTGGATTATCACTTGTATTAACGGTGAATGTCTTTTTGAGGAAACCTGCCCACCTGGGCTCAAAATCCGCACTAGGCTAGCGTGGTGGACTAAGGCCTAAACCTTCTCATCGTGAGAAAAGGCCCATGCCCAGCAGTGGGACAGTAATGGGCTGATTATGAATGTTTATATGCTGAAGCTAAAGGTAAATAAAGCCCAAGTTTCTATGTTGGGTGCCAACAAAGAACAGATGCGCCCAACGTGGGATGAGTCGAAGTTTTATTTCAATTTTCGTTCAAGGCTTCCGAGAAGGGAAAGCATCAGTTGGAAGTAGTTTATAAATGCCAAGCGAAACTGTGTGCGATGTAGCTTTTAACTGGATTCAATTTCCTGCAATATCAATGCAAACAGAAACGAATATGCTATGCATACGTAGGCTGCAGCCCCAGGGCTAGTTGCTAGGCAACGTGTAGCGCACCTAGGCACTGATTGGATAGCGAAGGCCGCCTACAAGTCAATACGTGGTGGGCTGTACATATATTACGTTCATATATTTAACTTTTGATATTAGATAGAATTAATTGGTTGGTGGACATCGCGATGATATTCGTGAAAGAAAACTTCGCTTTCGGCCTATGGGGAATGTGCGTGGCCACACACGTTGTCGTAATTTTCTATCGCGATGACAAACGCAAAAACAAAATGGCCAAAGTGGTCACTCTATATTTGATAGCGGCAAATAATTAATTGTTACGGTTAAATCTTATCAAAAAATTCAAAGATATATATATATATATATATATATCGGCTCCGCCTCGTAATATTTATTGCGAAAAAATAAAAATCTCGTTACTCCAATACACATTTATCTTTATTATACATCGTATAAATTAACTTACGCAGAAGCGTGCGCTACGTTCAATGTCTGTGCGCCTTCAGTAGGCCACGTAAGCGAAGTTCATCGCGAGAAAATCCTTTCGAGAGTTTAACGACAGCGGAGGAAAGTGTCTTCGACTTCGCACGAAGCGCCGTACTCTTCGCGAAGATTTGGCTACATGCATCGCGATTCCGTAAATATGCGCGTTATTGTTATATATTGATAAGGCGGAAGTACCTCTGCCCAAAAACGTCCACTGCTGGACACAGGCCTCTCCAAAGATCGCCACAATGACATGTCTGGTTTTGTATTCTGTGCTCATTTGGAAATTGCCATAATCGCCATATTGGCAGGCGGGTTGGCGATTGCAGCGGATATCTTTTAGAGATACAATTAAAATCATTTGTGTCTGTAAAAGTTAGGCCATATTTGAGCTCAGCGCCTTAAACATACTCGAAGGACGCTGCTGCCTATCCTCCATCCTTTAGTCGCCTTTAACAGTAACCACGGGATGAGATGGTGTGGTGATATTCTTAGCCGTCACCACACGATGAAAATACCAGTCATGATTTTTTTTTACTACATAATAATACAATACAATACTCTTTACTGTACATCATCATCATTTCGGCCGAATGAAGTCCACTGCTGGACACAGGCCTCCCCCAAAGATCACCACAACCACCGATATGGATGTGTTGTGGGCTCATTGGGGGGTTTTGCCATAATCGCCACGCTTGGCAGGCGGGTTGGCGATCGCAGTTGAGTTGTTAATGTACTCGAAGGGCGCTGCTGCCCATCCTCCGGCTAATCCCTTAGTCGACTTTTACGACACCCATGGGAGGAGATGGGGTGGTGGCATTCTGAGCCGGCACTGTACATCAGACAACAAATTAAAAAATTGGATTATCTTTATTAAAAAGTAATCCAAAATTCGTGGTCTAATGGCGACCGGCCGTTCTGTCGTGCAATAATGTTCGTGTGTGGCGCGGCGCGTCTATTTGTAAAATGTCATTGCCTACATCGTGTTTTTTTTATTTTATTAAAGTGTTCATTTGTGGGAAGCACTCTTTGTATAAAGTCGTTCTAGTTTTGACATCAAAGACTAAGCGACAAGTGGTCGCGACAAAGCGCGGTCGCTATCACAAACATCGACGGCCGAGTGGTGGCGGGACAAAGCGACACTCCACTCAAGAAGCCGCACACAACGCGGCTAGCCCTACCAATACAGCTTCTGTATTTCGATTATGCGTAGTCTAAAGCTCAGTATGACCATCATTTAGGATATAGAAAATCGGTGACCTTACTCCTTTTTTTTTTTTTTAAACTTTTCCCCACACTTGGTTTTCTCCTGTGTGGGTATGAATTCCACATACAATACACCCAGACCCGGAACAACTTCCTGCAGATCATACAAATATTTGTTCCGTGCGGGAATCGAACCCACGACCCGGAGCGCAGCAGTCGACTGTATCAGCCACTGCACCAACCGTGCCGTACTTATTGGATTGAAGCCATTGGAACACCGCGACTCTTATAGTACTAACATTCAGGTACCTTTGTTGATACCACAGATATTTACATATACAGATATTTACATTTAATAAATAAATAAACGATTAACTCTAACTAGGATTCCTCATTTATCGTAAGTACATTTTACACACATAAATCTCAGATCATCTGAATCTCACATCTCTCACACCCGAAACAATTATCTGCAGTGCTATTCTGTCAGAACTCACTAGCAAACTCACTCGTGAATCCGCAGTGAAAAGTAGTAAAAACAATACGAAATTAGAGATTTTACTTCGGGTTCAGAAGTAAGCTTGCTGGTGTAGCAAACTCATATAAGAATCCGAAGTAAAAAGTAGCAATAGCAAGACGATATTAGAGATTTCACTGCGGATTTAGAAGTGAGTTTGCTAGTGAGTTCTGACAGAATAGCCATGCTGTAAGCCGTAAACATATTTATTCCATGCGGGATGCATGAATAAAAGTTTAGAAATACATAATATCGACTCTAAGGTGACTAATAGATTATGCATATTTTTCGTACAGTTTTGTATAATCTGATCGTAGCTTCCTCTTCTAAGTGGTATCAACCTTCACTGCATCGAAACAAAATTAGAGACAGCCATCCATGCCGGGGTAGGGGCTCAATGGCTACCGAACATCGCACCCCCAGCCATATGCAAGTACGTTGAAATAACCCCGTGGGTTTGAGCCATTTAGAGACCGGCACGGCGTCAGCGTCGTACGATATTGATATGAATTTATAAGGGTTGACTTAATGGACCAAGTGAAGTTAAGTAAAAACTGGGTTCCGAAAATTCTCTACTCTGTATGAAACCGTGGTTTAAACGGACCGTAAAAACGGAACCACCACTGTATATAAGAACATAAACTCTCTGTTTTGTTAGGACAATTGCCCCGCGTGAAATACATAAATCCTAGCCGCGCGCGCAAATATTTGGAAACCGAATGGCGAGCGATTTTTCTTCAACAAAGTGCGTCTGGGTGTGTTGGCGCAACGCAACCAACGCTGTAAAAGACTATTTTATTCTGGTTACATTAACATAGTAATTACAGATATTTTCCCAATCTATTGATTGTGAAAAAAATCTGTAATTACTTATTTTCCCAATCTATAGATTGGGAAAATATCTGTAATTCTGGTCTATTCTGCATTTCTGTAATTATTTCTTCGAACAATACCGCGCACGCTCTTGTCTGCAATACATACTGGTTTGAGCTTCTACGCGACGCAATCAAGCCTGCTCTTCCCACCGCGCCGCTCGGGTTTCAATTGATCCATGTATTTGACGTGAAAACCGCACCGCGCTTGATTCGAGCGTGCACTCGGGTCACACACTGAATTACTTAAAATTTTCTAAAACAGTTTGGCTTTTTCTACCACAAATTAGCCTAGTTTATCCGTTACCGTCATGCACATTATACTCCGATTTCGGAACCAAGCAAACTATCAAACATGCATAGCATATAAACTAGTCGGAAACAAGTTACACTTCAAGTTAGTGTAGGAGGGAGGCAACAACGAAACATTACACGACAGCCCCACGTTGGGCGCCAGAAACGTTTCATAAAAGACGTGTTTCAGAACGGATTGCAAGTTCAGAAAGTATAACAAATCTGTTATGCCTGTTGTATTATTCTCATTCCTTAAAACTTATATTTTTATTCTAGTCGAGCATAATACGATGGCTATAAGAATCATCAGAAAGAAAACAAGCTGAAGGTGATATTGAGGACACTGGTTCCCTCGGGGAACTTTAAATAAACCTATCCTACGCGCAATATTTATTTTTACTAGCAACACTGGTTAAATAATGTCAAGATGCCACTTTTAACGTACGTACATAGTAGTTTTCATTTAAATGAATAATTAAAGATTGTTTAATCTGAACACCGAACAACGTTGCTGTTATACATGACATTCGCGAAATTATAGAAGATATTCTACAGAAGCCATAATCTAAAAGTTGAAGTTGACTAATTGGACAACCGACGTTGGTTGACAAATGGCCACCTGCACGTAAAAGTTTGTTTCCGCTGTTATATAGGAATTTAAAATCGTATGACGTTAACGAATATTTTTGTAAAAATTTAGTTTTTTGTGAAAAAATTTATGAAAATTTGAAAATGAGTGACTAATCTGAAGACCGAACATCGTTACAGGTATATACCTACATATATCGTTGGAGAAATTATTGGAGTTTACAGAAGCCATAATCGAAGAGTTGAAGTTGAATTTCCCGTTACATAATTTGTTCTGCATAACTACACATCAGTGGCAACGAAACCGTTTAAAGGCCTGTTTATTTAAAATATTGGCCGTGCGCTGGCTTACAAATGCAGTTTATTCAGGCATGGTGTGGTGTCGATTGCTGCCGGCTACAAATAGCACCAACCTATCTCTTCCCGCGGGTGTCTTAAAAGTCGACTATGGGATAAGCCGGAGGATGGGCAGCAACATCCATCGAGTGCATTAGCAACTCCTGGCAAGCGTGGCGATTATGGCAAAACCCCCTAAGGAGCACACACACCCAGACCGGACGTTGTGGCGATCTTTGGGGAAGGCCTGTGTCCAGCAGTGAACTTTATTTGGCTGAAATGATGATGACAATTTAAGCACCATTTTAAACAGCTGTAGTTTATGCAAGGTAATAAGAACTATCCATTATTTTCAAAACACCGCCGTGAAATATCGATGGTGCAACAAAAGTTGTTACTTTCTACAAATGGAACAACATTTTTAAAGCCGTAATCATTCCGTGTCTGACGCTCGCCGCAGACGGTCGTGCTGTGCTCGCGCTCCCCGATCAGTGTGCCGTGTAGTGTTTGTTCGCAATCCGTCCCGTCGGATTGCAGTCACTTCATTTAAATCACGCGTTGCCTTTTTCAAGGCGACTACTGATTTTTGTTTCTTTGACCGATTAAATTCATCGCGTTTTTGTGCCCCTTCAGGGAAAATCCACTGTTTGGTGGTCCTCGGCGGATACCTTACGGTGCCAACGAAGCCGAGTGGGGTGTTGACCCGGCACACCCGCCTAGCCCCATCAGGGCAAAGCAGTTAGTCGGCAGCGGACTAGGACCACCGGCCTTGGGGGCTACCCTAGTCGATCCTAGTTCGAGTCTACGCTTTCAGGTTATACAGTCTCTTGCGGGCGATACCTTATCGCCCCTTGCAAAAGAGCTGTCAGGGACCCGTTTGCCCAATAAGATTGGCCACGGATGGTACTAGCTTAGGGCTCACCACAGGTACTCACACCTCCCTGCCTACACCCGGCAGGGAGGGTTTGTTACACACCCCCGGGCCCATCCAACCCGGGAGGATAGGAAATCGCGTTAATCGATTGTCTCCTACGATTTAGGCGTATTTCTGTTTTTATTGTCCCACGTCCACCATTTTGTTTTGCAAAACAAAATGGCCGATGACGCCACGCTTCTAAAAATTATTAGGGAGGTCCTCTTAAAGGACCCCTATATCGTTGCCAATTACGGCAACCTCCTTTCCCCCTCACCTGAGCCAGGCACAATAGTGCAGCCCCCCTATCCCGAACCCAAAAAAAGGGGATCAACCCCCGAAATTGATGCGGGCATTTCCTCCGCCCCTCCGGCAAAACCCCCCCTCCCCCCCTCCAGCTCTAACGCTACCGCATCCCCCGACGCTGATATGCCCACTCTCTCAGACATTTCGGAAATGTCAGAGAGTGATGACTCTACCCCTCCGCCCCAAACCTTATCCTCCGACTCTGCCTCAGATGAGTTTCAACTCGTCAGTGGCAACCGAAAAAAGCGGGCCCGCAAGGCCAAGTCCTCCGCCCAAGCCGCTCCCGCTAAAGCCCCTAAGACGGAAGAGGCCTCGTCCTCCGCTCCGCCCTCTGCCCCTGTCCCCACGACGACCTCCTCTCAGGCCAGCCCCGCCCCCACCCCTACCCCCGCTAACACCCAACCCCAATCCCAACCCGCTAAGGTCCCTAAAAAGGACCGGAAACCGCCCGCTATTTTTATCCAAGCGAAGGATAAATGGAACGATGTTTCCAAGATGTGTACTGAGCTCGGTATCAACTACCTCAGTGCCCGCACCACAGCCGTCGGAGTCAAAGTGGCAGTTCCCACTGCCCAAGACTTCAAGTCCCTGACCCGAGCCCTCCAAGACCGAAACGTGTACTTCCACACGTACTCTCTTGCCGAGGAACGCCCACTCCGGGTAGTCCTAAAGGGTATCCCTAAAGAAATAGACACCAACTCCATAAAAGACGACCTTCTGTCGCAAAATATCCCCGTCCTGGAGGTTCACCGTATGCACGCTGGTCGCAACGGTGAAGCCTACGACATGGTCCTCGCCATATGCGAGAAGTCCACCGACAATGATCGGAAAATATTTAACATTAAGACCGTGTGCCACCTATCAGGCATAAAAATTGAGCCCCCCCACAGATATGGTCCTCCCGGGCAGTGTCATCGCTGCCAGCTTTACGGCCACGCGCAGCGACACTGCTACGCCAAACCTAGGTGCGTTAAGTGCCTAGGTGACCACAGCACCTCCGACTGCGATCGCCCCAAAGATCGCACGCTTTGCACAGAGCCTCCAAGTTGTGTGCTTTGCGGTGAGTCGGGTCATCCGGCGAATTATCGCGGATGCCCCAAAGCCCCGCGCGCTAACAGCAAGGTAGCAAAGCGCAAAGCGGCTACCCAAGCCTTCGCGGCCGCCCATTACGCCTCTCAGGCCCCTCCCATGTCCCAACGACTCAGCCCTCAAAGGCCATCGCCGTGGAACGCGCTGAACCATCAGCAAGCGTTCCCCGCCCTGAGGCCTAGTTTACTGACCCAACAGGCGACCCAAGCGTCAGCGATTCCCTCGCTGATGACCGCCCCCCAAACGGCACCGTACCTTCCCGCGCCGTACAACCAACCCGCACCACAAGTGCACTCTCAGAGGGCCGCCCCTCCCTCACCCCAATCCACACCCCATCTCAAAACTAACGACCTCTCTGTTTGCCTCGGTCTTCTTAACTCTGTCGACCCGAACAGAGTCGCCCAAATGGCCGCAGCCATTAGGGCAAACCAAGGCCAATACGGCCTCATGCTAGTTCTCAGCGACTTCGCTGACGTATCATCCGCCCTCCTCTCCTACCGCGTTCATCCGTAATGGATTCACAAAGCAGGTGCAGAACAAAACCCCGATCCCTTAAAATAGGCATCTTCAATGCCAACAGCATTAATGGCCAAAAAGATGAAATCGCCTTATTCCTCCGCGACCACCTTATTGACATTATGTTGATACAAGAGTCCTTTTTGAAACCCTCTCACAGGAACCCTAGAATTGCAAACTATGATATAGTGCGCAACGATAGGACCCACTCCCGTGGAGGAGGCACTCTTATTTACTATAAGAGATCCCTTTATTGCATGCCCCTAGATACCCCGTCCCTTTCCAATCTAGAGGCATCTGTGTGCAGAATAGGCATGACAGGTCATCAACCGATCACTATAGTGTCGGCTTACCAATCCCCCAATGCCCAAGACGATCCAATCCAATCGGATCTCGAAGCACTCTTCGATCTAGGCGACTCCGTCATAGTGGCGGGAGATCTCAATGCCAAACATGAGTCTTGGAACTGTCTCACTCACAACCACAGAGGAAGTAAATTATACTCCCTCAGTACCCTCCTCAATTTCGACATCATCGCCCCGATGTATCCCACTCACTACCCCAGCAATGTAAATCATCGCCCGGATATACTCGACATAGCACTTCTAATGAATGTCAACCTCAAGTTGCATTCCATTGAAGTACTACAAGAGCTGGACTCCGATCACCGTCCTGTGATCCTTCACCTCACCTCCCGCTTTGGCCCCACGGACACAGGGCTACCCCCTCAGACCATTGTGACGACGGACTGGAGGAAAGTTAGGCAACGCCTCAACGACCCCTCGTCCGCTCAGTTAGATAGAATTCCCGAATGCATAACGTCAGTCGCAGACACGCTAGGCGCGATCGACTCCCTCACCGGGCATGTACAGTCCGTCGTGGACGAGTGTTCACGGCGAGTTCCTGCGATGGAAGACCATCGCATGAAACTCCCTGACGATGTACGTGCACTGATGACGGAGAAGAACGCAGCCCTTAGAGCGTACTCATCTTTTCCCAGCGAACCCAATCGCCTCTTTATGCGCCACCTGCAGCGTGCTGTCAAGGAACGTATTAAGGAATGCCGAGAGGCTAACTGGGATAAGATGTTGGGCGACTTAGAGCCAACCCACCTTGCGTTCTGGCATCTGCAACGGAAACTCAAATCCGAAACATCCAATGCTGTCCCCCCCCTCAACCGTCCCAACCAAAGGCCGGCCTTTGATGACGACGAAAAATCCGAATGCCTAGCTGACAGTCTAGAAGCGCAATGTTCCCCAAGCACTCTACCTGTAGACCAAGCTCACCTCAAAAAGGTTGACGCTGAAGTCGAACGTAGAGCAGCTATTCCGCCTGCCGAGGACCCTGACGACCCCCTCCCTCCGGTCACGGCAGACGAGGTCAGAAATCTCGTGAAAAAGATTCACCCTCGCAAAGCCCCCGGCTCTGACGGTATCACCAACAAGGTGATTAAACTCTTCCCCGAACGTCTTATCGCCTTAATGACCGTCATCTTCAATGCGGCATTAAACAATAACCTCTTTCCGCATACGTGGAAACAGGCCACCGTTATCGGTATTCCCAAACCCGGTAAGCCCAAGTGCGAGCCTTCCAGCTATCGCCCCATAAGCCTTCTCAATTCTCTTGCGAAGATTTATGAGCGGATTATCTATTCCCGATTAAAGGATTTTGCCGATTCCAAGAAACTCATTCCCGACGAACAGTTTGGTTTTAGAACCAAACACTCGTGTGTACAACAAGTCCACCGACTAGTTGAACACATCACGTTCGGATTCTCACGCGGCATGATGACGGGAGTCCTCTTTTTCGATGTTGCGAAAGCATTTGACAAAGTCTGGCACAATGGCTTATTATATAAGTTGTATCAACTCGGAGTGCCTGACCGTCTCGTTCTCATCATACGAGACTTCTTGTCAAATCGCAGTTTCCGATATCGAATCACGGGCGCTCTCTCTTCCCCTCACCCCATTAGAGCCGGAGTCCCACAAGGATCCGTGCTAGCCCCACTATTGTTCACACTGTACACCAGTGACCTCCCCAAAAGACCTGCTAATACGACCCAATTAGCACTCTTCGCCGATGACACGGCCATTTTCTACTCTGGTCGCAGTCCCGATAATATAACTAAGATCCTCCAAGCCACAGCCAACGCCTACGGGAAATGGTTTAGGAAATGGCGGATCGAAGTTAACCCTATCAAAAGTAAAGCCGTCCTATTTTGCAAATTAGGCGACGACCACCCACGCTTCAGGGAGATCTCGATGCTGGGCCAATCGGTTCCTTGGGAACCGCACGCCAAGTATCTTGGAGTCACCCTAGACAAAAAACTGACCTTCATTCCCCACACAAAGATGGTGCGTGCCCGCGCTGCCTTTGTGCTTGGTCGCCTTCACTATATTCTGAACGCTCGTAGTAAATTATCCCTTAGAAATAAGGTGAGAATTTACACCACATGCATTCGACCCATCATGACCTATGCCAGCCCAGTGTTCGCACACGCCGAATCATACCCACTCCGTAGATTCGAAACCCTCCAAACCCGGTTCATGCGCAAGGCCACCGGAGCGCCTCTGTACATGCGAAACGACCAACTCCATTTCGACCTTAACTTGCCGACCATCAGGCAATTTATGAAACAAGCGTCTAAACGCTATCTCGATTCTGCCCTGTCCCACCCAAATCCCCTTGTGGTATCAGCCGCCGACTACGAACCCTCCCGTATCAGTAGAGTACGCCGCCCGAGGCACGTTCTGGTCGATCCAGACGATGAAATCACGTTAGATCACATGAAGAGACTCGCGTTGTCTCGTTCACTAAACACCCGACCGTTGTACCGCCCTCGCCGCCGAGGATGCCCGCCTCACCGACGTCGCGGAGGCCTATCGCCGCGTCACCTTCCCGTTCAAGTTAGCACTTCTCCCTCCCGTCTCTTGCTCGCGCCGGCCCGTGCCGAGCCTGTAGCTTTAAATGTCCCCTAATACAATTTAAATAATACCGATCCAGCTGTCCCCAAAACAATAGCTTGATATCCCCAGCAACGCCCTAAGCCGAGGTCCGTGTCCCGCAGGGGGCGCCCTTAGCGAAAGTTGCTTAGTTTTTAATATTTAATTTAAGCCTGGCTGGAGGCCTCTTTTGGCTTCGCCAGCAAATGACCGGTTAAGCAACCACATTTCCCAGAAATGTATGCGAGAAGCCCAACAAAAAAAAAAAAAAAAAAAAAAAAAAAAAAAAAAAAAAAAAAAGCCGTAATACTTGACACGTTTTCCCCCTCCCGTGAGGAGGCTACAGCTTTCGATGCATTGTGTGGTGGCTCTCATATCGATTAGTTTCTGAACATTAAACATTAGCTTGCCATTGCAACACACACCTATTTTATATGACTGGATAAACACGAGCCCGGATTACATAGTGTTGTTCGTAGGGAGCGCACGGCTCGTTCGGTGTTCGGTTCGGTTGATGTAAGAGTCATAGTAAACACAGTGCGTTATGGCTTTTTAAATTTTTTATTATTAAGTCATTTAATCCTTACAACTAAATCAAGCTTATAAAATACAAGCTTGTCGCGGAGTGCCTCCTCCGTGTTCCTTCCCTGTTAGCTCAACTAGGAGGCTCTCTCCACGGCAGCAAGTAACGGAGTTCAGTTAACGAGATCAATGAAACGTAGCATATATGTTATATAGGTATATTGATATTCACGACTTCAACACTTCATCTTCATGGTGATGTTTATGTATTTCAAATATAGTTTATTATCACAATATTTAAGCTAGTTTAAAAATAAGTAATTGTAATATTGCAGACTATTTGTCAGAGCGACAGCTGTGTGTCCAACCACTAGCGTTCAGAATCCAATGTGTAATGATGATCAAAATATGAAAAGCGACTCTACGTCACATAAATTCGAATTTTGATTTGAATAAAGAATGAATCATGAGGTGGACAGTGATGGAGATAAAAGGTATGAAGTCATGAAAGAGGTTCATTGAAATGAAGATGCTGAACTTATTATAAATTATTGGAGCCATACAAAATATCATCATCACGGCCGAATGAAGTCCACTGCTGGACACAGGCCAAAGATCTCCACAACGACCGATATGGCTGTGCTGTGGGCTCAATGGGGGGTTTTGCCGTAATCGCCACGCTTGGCAGACGGGTTGGCGATCGCAGTTGAGTTGTTAATGTACTCGAAGGACGCTGCTGCCTATCCTCCAGTTAATCCCATAGTCGCCTATTATGAAGCACCCGGAATGAGATGTGTTGGTGCTATTTGTAGCCAGTTAACACTTGGCGATGACGCTGTGAGTACCTCAGTGTGAATTGGCCACTAAACGTTCACTAAATAATGTACGTGTACGTTCTAACAGCTGAATTTAGCTCGTGTTGACAGCACGTGGGAACCGACATGTGACGACTGTAAGTGCCTAAGACAGCAGTCCAGGAAAACCTAGACGAGCACACAGAAACAGACAAATACCCTTATTATATTAAACTGGTCGTAGGATAGATTGTAAATCCATCGTCGACTTACGATGAAGGGGCATGCCCGACTGGTACCGGCTTATACCACCTGAACGGTTATCTTTGGCACCAAATGGGGCT
Source organism: Diloba caeruleocephala (assembly GCA_947459985.1). NCBI lineage: Eukaryota > Metazoa > Arthropoda > Insecta > Lepidoptera > Noctuidae > Diloba > Diloba caeruleocephala. The sequence continues at coordinate 1,622,596 of OX381627.1, read as the reverse complement.
CCCGGGTCTCGAAAAAAGTGGGCACTCCTCTAGCGCAGAGGAGACAACTCATTCCCGGTGGAAATTCTCTAGCAGCGCCCCTGGGGAGAGGGATGAACGATTTTCTGGACTCCTACCGGCTAAAATCATCTGAGCGTTCTTCATCAGCACCGAAGGCGCTCTAGGATCTCGAGATCGAAAACTCCGGAGCCTCACATTGGTGCCACGCCTATAGGCGATTAACCCCCCCTGCGCAATCTCCTTCTTCGAGCGGGATCGGCCCTCTCCCGATCACGCTCTGCGGTCTCCTTCTGGAGCATGACGCTCTCACAGAAGGAGACCACTGCATTCCAGTTTCCGTGCGCTGCCAACATAGCCGACACTACTGCTGGCAGAGAGAGATCTTGCCCAATCCGATCGACCAGGATCCACCATTCCGCGGCCCACGCAGGGCACGCCTCGAGCGTGTGCTGTGCGGTGTCCTGGTCGCTATCACAATGGTGGCATTGTGCCGTGGCCTCGCGTCTTATCCTGTGCAGGTACGCACCGAAACAACCGTGCCCGGTGAGCACCTAACCTACGTCATGCGGCGGGTAACGCTCGCTCCTTCTGAGCCAAAGTCCAAAGAGCGGCAGGACCGCCTCCACGCTTGGTCGCAAACTATATCCGCAGGCGGTGACGCCACTTGCCAAGTGTGCGCCGCCGGACCATAACATACCTAATCTGCCAGACAAATATCACGCCAATTAAACAAAATGAACTAATAACCCACCCAGTTCCGGTAACTCTCACGAGTCGAGTAGCTATGAGATATGACAATGTTAGGTATCCGCGGCACGTGACAATCGGTAAGTTCGCGCTGGGAACACCGCGTATAGCGTTACTGGTTACGCGGCTACGCGACGTGACTGAGTGCAGAAAATAGTTTGAAAGGGATACGTTCTCAGTTGTATAAGTTATAGTGTCTGTTCAGAACTTTTGGAGTGAAATAACGATTGCATGTAATACGACATTTTATTACTACAAGTAGTCGCCTAGTGATCGAACCTCTTTACAGTAATTTTAACTTTCTGCAAAGTTTATATGGAGGAGGACCATATAAACTTGAACTATGCCAAAATGTCACACTCCTCCGTGCGTGCAATGTGTTTAAAAAATGGTACAAAGTTTTTTGTTCGCGTAATAAAATCTAGATATCGGTACACTAGCTATGCACCGTGGTTTCACCCGCCGTTTAATTTAAAATAAATCGGATAATTTATAAATAATTTTATGTACTAGACAACATATTTTATCATATATACGTCGGGCGGCTGCCCTCGGCTCCCGAACCTCGACCCACCGCGTCGCTTTGCCCGCCTGTGTTGTTACTTCGTTTTTACTTAGTGTTCCTTCTACTTTTTTCTTTTTGCACGGCCCCTAAGGTTCATAGCGTGATATTAAATAGCCTATAATCTTCCTCAATAATTGGGCTATCAAATACATAACGAATAATTAAAATCCGACTTCCAGAGTTCGTCCGTAGTTCCAGAGATTAGCACGTTCAAACAAACTCTACAGGTTTCTTATGCTAGTAAAGTATCTATATATTCCCCATCTCAACCCGTGGGTGTCGTAAAAGGCGACTATGGGATTAGCCGGAGGATGGGCAGCAGCATCCTTCGAGTACATTTATAACTAAACTGCGTTCGCTAACCCGTCTGCGAAGCGTGGCGATTATAGCATAAACAACACAACTACAAGAAATCTTACGTTTACTAAATTACAGAGAACTGCCCTAATTACTAACATTCTCGATAATCTGATCTCAGATAAATCACCGCGGTGTCGCAGCGCAAAGAAAATACGTTTTCTTCCAATCGACACGTCTATTGTCTGTAGCTACGTGGAGCTAGTGGGGGCTGAGTTAGAGCGAGCCAAGCGGCAATAAGAGCGGAGAATGGACATTCCCTACCAGAGATACCCTACGTGCTAATTCTACCCTTATGCCAAATTATTGTTGGAATCCTTCCGCGACGGAGTAATTGTATACCAAAAATGCCTAAATCTAAAATGGGATTAAATATAATGACCACCAAAATAATCTTTGAGACCCCATACGCTTAACACCAAAAGCTAATTACATAAGTAACTTAAGGTGCAATGCCACCAAAAATAAGCGCCAGTAAATAATTATCGTCTTAATCCCCCTTCCAAGGAATAGGTCGAATTTTCAATTATGCTGTATAACAATATTGCAAATGTAATTTGAGGAATATCTGATAGATTCCGACGTCTCGCTTTTGTCAGTGAGTTAAAGCTGTAAAGCCCACCTAGCCTAATAGCAGCCATCACTGGCACCCCACCTCACTTCGCCTCCCTCTTCATAGCGCCACAAATGGCTTTCCAATAATCCGGGCTTTGACGCAGGTCTGTCGTCCAGACCCTCAAATTAGTACTCTGCGCTATTGTCGAATCCCCCATTGAGATGCCGCTAATTTTATTGCTTTTACTTAGTGGTTTTGCTTGGTATAGTGTTTTGAATTAAAAAATAAAGATAATTAATTAGTTCATCATAGCAGCCATTTATACGTCTACTGCTGAAGTAAGGCCTCCCCCACAGATTACCACAATTGTTTCGTCATTTTGGGGGGTATTTACCAACACTCACCATGCTTGGCAAGCGGATTAGTGAGCGCAGTATGGCTACTGTTCCACAGAAGAGACTGCTGCCCGTTTCTCTGGTTTAGAGTCCCTAAGTCGCCTTTTACGACATCCACGGGAGGAGATGGAGGGTTTGCTGTATCCTTAATCCGGACACCGCACGGACTTCATTAATTAATTGGACGCAATTATGCAAACTGGAACTAACTCATAGGGTGAGTTTTGAGATAATTGACACTTTTGTAAAAGAAGATGTAGGTAGAACGACAAAATAAACTTATTTTAAAATATGTTCTCTGTTTTAATGAATCCATTGTATTGACTACATGAACGACATGTCTTATATGAACTGACACTAATTACGAATTGTGAATAAATGCAAAGTTATACTATTTACAACAAGTAGTGAACATGTATATATTATATATATAATTAGGTTGAATTATCTATTCTGAATATTACGTTCACGGATCGGGCGGAGTTTTAATTATATCATTTTCTCAGCCAAATGATGTCCACTGCTGTACAAATCTCCCTCCCTCCTCCCCATAGATTTCGTCAATTGCGTGGTCAACTTTTTTGGGGGGAACTTTCCAGTAGTCACCACGCTTGGCAGGCGGGTTGGTGAGCGCAGTATGGCCAATGTTCCACAGAAGAGACGCTGCTGCCCGTTCCTCTGGTTGAGAGTCCCTTAGTCGCCTTTTAGGACATCCACGGGAGGAGATGGAGTGGTGCTATATAGATGCTGGTGTAAGATTTATTCTGAGAATATTCTATATGAGAACTATTTAGAGTGAATCTTCTTCAGAGTTCAACAACAAATCAACGTGCATAATACATCAACAGTCTTACTTCAAACGAACAACTTGCATCACAACTATAACATAACAATATAATCCATACATCAGTTGCATGGTGCGCGTCAACACAGACCCGATGCCGTTGACGCGGATCAATTCCGGCCGCGCCACGTCACTTCCTACACGGAATAATTTATAGCTTGAAGCGGGTCGATGTGGAACTTCCAAGCGTTTAGGTCGCAACAGGTGACCTAGCTCACATATCACGATTCGAGAATATTCTATTACGGTTACCGTTTTGCATTCTACATCAGACGCTTTTGAAATTTGCAATCCTTTTTAAACATGAGATGGATAATAGATAAAAAATTGTTTAAAAAAAAAAATATTCTAAAAAGTGTGTATGATATTCACAAAAATATTAACAACAATTGACATCAAGCACCCCACGCTTTTTTACAATTAAATATATTTTTTGTTTATCACTCTATTCTTATTTTAAACGTATTGAAAATTATTTTCTACTTTTTAGTTCGGTTATCTACAAAAACGTGTTTTTCAGTTTGTTTTAAACTATTGTTTATTTTCTATTTTTTTGTGCGACTGACTACAATAAGGTATTTTTTTGGAACGAAGTTGCATTGTCATCGGTCCTTGATAAGTGTGCGAAGTTTCAAATCAATCCGACGTTTTGATGGGTATGAAAATCGAGTTCAAAGATTCCGTTACATAGATACATACCAAGCTAACAAAAGCGTGTTAAGATTCTTTATTTGTAAAGTTTCTGGTATAACATTATTAGAAGTTTGGTATTACATTAAGTTCCTTAAAAACTTGCCAATACTGGCGTACAAATATTATATACACACATTATGAATTATCATTAATATCAGAAACATTAAATGCTTACATCATCAAGATAGGCACTATAACCCCATTGTACTACAATAAAATAAAATAAAAATATAAATTAATGAATTACCAGATGTCAATGTTACTACAATTATAAGAATTAAGAATGTCAAAAATTAATAACAATTACATAGGTTAATGATGATAATAATTAGAATTTCATGTCTGCGATACTGTAGAAAGTCATCTAGAGAATAAAAACAGTATTCTATGAGCCAGTCTCGCAATTTATTTTTGAACCCTTGTAGATATAGCGGCTTAAAGGAATTAATTGTCGAAAAGTCGACTGTATTCGAAATCTAAATTGGCCAGACCGTAAGTCATGGTGTAATGTTCCGAGCTGCCTGATTGCAATTCGTAACAACACCATGACATCCACTGAATCGAAATAGCTTATTTATTTTATTTATTTAAGCGTTTATTTCCGTCATTCTATATACGAACGTGTAGCATCCATACGTGCAACGTGCAACATTAGCACATACAATTATTATAATAATAATGCACAAATATATTATTGGTGCAGTGGTTGATACAGTCCAACTGTTGCGCTTCGCGGGTTCGATTCCCACACGGAACAAATATTTGTACGATCTGATCTGTCGGTAGTTGTTCCGAGTCTGGGTGTATTGTGTGTCGAATTCCTGTCTGTAAACGCACCCACGACATAGGAGAAATCCTAGTGTGGGGTTTTTTATTTCATCAGATGGAAATACATAATTTACTTCTTCCACCCCGGAATGCCGGCTGAAACCACCGGAGCGGTCATTTTCAGCACCAAAGGGGTCTCCAGGATTTAGCACAGAATCACACTGGAGCCTACCATTGGTGTCACGCCTTTTAGGCTACATATCAAGACAACTTCAGCGAACAACATCCAAACAGCACCTTTGTGGGAAGTCTCCTTTAAAGGCAAGGTCTTACTTATGTCGACGAGACCAAGCCGAGGCCTAGTCGTGAGCTGCTTTCATCCTAAACGTATAAACTGAATTATCAAATTCTGCATTTAAAGTTCTACGAGCTATTACGGCATATTAGGCATAGCTATACGGCAACTACATTCGAAATTAAGAAAAAAAAATACGGGTTGCACTCCGGGAGTGCCCACAGAAGAGAAAACTTATTATTTGTCTATATAAAAAAATATACGTACCGCGCTAAAAGAAGTTTTCACTTCAAGCGTCTCGTAACGGTGTCAAGTCGAGCCCAGAGATTTATCTCATCTAAAAATATGCGTACCGCGCTAAAAGAAGTTTTCACTTCAAGCGTCTCGTAACGGTGTCGCGAGTCCAGAGATTTTATCTCATCTAAAAATATGCGTACCGCGCTAAAAGAAGTTTTCACTTCAAAAATGAAACTTTACTTTGGGGCAGAAAGGTTCTCTTGTCAAGACCGCGCTCTGGATAACACAGCGTGGGACGGTGACACAGATAGAAAAAGAGTAAAATGACCTGATGAACGTAGCTGGGAGTCGTTAGAAGCGGGCGGCATATAGCCGGAAATTGTGGAAACATATGGGAGAGACCTTTTTGTATTCTTATAAGTTTTAAATTGTACGTATTTTGCTCCACCTCCGTTCAATACACACATATTACTTCAAAGTACACAAAATCGCTATACGCTTACAATCGACACCAATGCAAACCCAATATATTCGAGATACCAATATGTAACGTTATCCAGACTTCCTCCATCATCACAGCGCTCGCGTGTCCAAATAGCATATAACACTACTGTCAAAACCGCAAAACAGATCTTATTTCACAGTATTAAGGTTCAAATTGGACCGAACGTGATGAACAAAAAGTTGTAGAATGAATAGCTGTTTGTTTTCACTTTCAAATTATTTTCCGGTAAATCTATGCAATTGGCAATAATGAAATGTGTGATACGTAATATTTTGATGTCACTCGTGATTAAAAATGCCCAACGCAATTTATGTTGATGTATTTAGAAACTAATTCGGTTTGGAACCGGAGCGTACTATGCTTTGGGTTCCCCGCAGGTGACGGGTAAAGTAGGTTTATATTTGATTTATATACGGATCATCACGTCAGCCGAAGGATGTCCACTGCTGAACGAATGCCTTCCTATAGATTGATGACGGCACGATTGGTGCAGTGGCTGATACAGTCGGCTACTGCGCTCCGGCTCGCTGGTTCAATTACCGTACGAAACGAATATTTGTTGTTTAATTGTTGCAGGTAGTTGTTCTGGGTCTGGGTGTATTGTATGTGGAATTTATGTCTGTAAACGCACCCACGACACAGGAGAAATCCTAGTGTTACATGCTGCCAAGCTTCCTTCACTAGGTCACTTTTCCATCTCGTTGGAGGCGGTCCCACGCTGCTTTCTGGTGCGTGGTCTTCACTCAAGAAGCTTCTGCCCTAACGGCCACCAGTTCTACTAGCTATATGCCTACGAATCTAATACTTATCTTTTGAAATATGTCGGCAACTTTAAATCTATGGACCTCCTTATTGCTGATTGGATTTCGTAGAGAGTCACCAAGGGTAGAACTCTCTATAACTCGCTTGACCTTGAGCTTTCTTATGAGACCCATAGTGAGTGACCACGGCTCTGTGCCATATACTTTTCTTTTTCTTTTTTTTAAAAACGTTGCCCCACCCTAGGATTTCTCCTGTGTCGTGGGTGCGTTTACAGACATGAATTCCACATACAATACACCCAGAACCGGAACAACTACCTGCAGATCATACAAATATTTGTTCCGTGCGGGAATCGAACCCACGACCCGGAGCGCAGCAGTCGACTGTATCAGCCACTGCACCAACCTTGCCGTCTGCCGCTAGTAACACCAATGGAAGACTTTTGTCTTGGGGCACTGCGGTGCTGTATTATTTAAATCAAACATTCAACTATTACATAACTTGTTATGCAAGTAATATCGCAACTTAGCTATGAAACCATACACAAATTAATTCAACGACTCCCCAGAATAGGACCACGAACTTTACCCCTTTCGTAACCCAAAAAATCTTTGAATTAAGTAATTTCCCAGTTTTTTGAACAAAGGCTAATAAAGTACGCGCTTGCAACCCGTACGAAAGATGGTGGTAGCCTGGGGGAGGTGGGGCAGGAGGGTGCGTATAGCGATACCCTCGCGCACTTAAGATGGTGTATTGTTACCGGTAGGGTCGGATAGGGGGATATATGAAGTGGCTCGCAGAAGGGGAAAAATGTCTGTCTGTAAGTTTTATACCTACGATGAACTAACTAAAGTGTATGACAGGAGATAAGGTCAAAATTAAGTTCAATAAAACTTTTTAACAAAAAATATACCGATTAAAATAAAAAAAATATTATGAAAGCCAGGTATAAAATATAACTTCTCGTTCTCGTTGGTCTGCATGAACCATGTTGGGAGCATACCTGGCCCGGCTCAACTTCATAAATAAAGGTTTTATTTTTTCTTTTCAGTAGTTTTAATATTTTTATATCGTACACGATGTAAACACGGGTTTTTGAAATCGGTATATTCTTAGTTAAAAAAAATTATTTGTTTCGTTTTAGTGAAAATAAACATAAATATTTTTCCAATTTGGTATCAGTATTTAACACTAAAAATAAGAATGACTCAAATCAGTTCTCTGATCTAGAGTAATCGGAAACTATTAAGACATCATCTAGATAAGCGCAATCAAATTAACCTGTTTATTGAAGCTTGCTAAAAAACTACTCAATCGAATATAATAAAATTTGGAATTCGGTTATTAAAATAATAAAAGTACCAAATGTCATACCACACAAAAAAATACACAAGATACTGTGAGTGGTCACTGCGTGTATCGAAACAATGTTTGATTAGAATTGTACGGTACATAAAAGAACTTTTGAAATCTGTAACGAACCTGTCACCTTAGTCATTCTTCTACCACGAACACTGAAGTGTTCTTTACGTCAACAAAAACAAAAATCTATAATAATACGCGGTGTAATCCGTTTAAAAGTGTATAATCTTGATTACATGACAATTTTGCTGTGATAACCTCAGGTTGAACTATATTATCTTATAGAAAGTAACGCATAGTTACACAGTAAAAAAAAAATATTTTGTGACCTACAAGCCATTGTTTTGTGTAGTAATACCAAACTCTGAATATATTTTCAATTGTTGGATTTTCTTCATAGTAACTCAACCACAGTACTTCCCATATGCTTGCCATGCGTGATGATCACGACAAAGCCCCCATTAGGTTTATGGACTGAAGAATGATGATGATGAGGTCATAGCTACATTGAGCTTTTTTCGCTATCTCCTATAATATAGATTTTATCTAATATAAGTACAACAACAAATCGCCCTGAACTTTCTCAGCTTCCGTGATGCTACCTCAGCGTAGGTACAAAATCTTAAACGTTCTTATCAAACTTATTCTGTGTCGCGTCTTGGTGAGGCGGGTAAGCACTTTATAGACATCCACAGGTGGTTAGCCATTTTAGCCGCTATATTGTTATGCGTTATTTTAGAGACTTGGCTCTGCCCTGAAAAGGTTCACGTTTATGTAAAGATACATTCTCTTTGTAGTTTTATTAAGAAGGCCAATTCTCGAATTTTTTTAATGTTCAAAATATAGTTCCAATGTCATAAATGTCACAAATTGTATTCTACTAAACTAACAGCAACGTGTAAAGAATTAGAATCTAAAAATAGTAGTCATAATGGGGTTCGATTCAACTTCTAAATCGGTTGCTCATGTTGAGGACCGTGAACCGATTTCTTGAGTTTATCCTGGAGAAGTTGGCGCTATTTTTTGGTTCAGTTAAACCATGAGTAGTTGTGAGAGTAAATGTTATAGTACTAACATATTTCTCCATGGAAAGACGTTGATCTAAAATGCTTTATTATTATAGCTCGTAACCATTGAGAATCGTCCGGTGCTGTGCCGTTTCAGAGAAGTTTTTTCCCGTATACCTACCGAGGTTTTACAGTACTACTATATCATGAGATTCATCAATTAAGGGGGTTTGCAAGGGTTGACAACGCGCGATTCCATATATCCCCTGGTGTTATAGTGTCCATAAATGAGAAAGAAAGAAATATTTTTGACAACAAACCTGGACGCCCAAAATAAATATTCATAGCAGCTATATTTTTCACATATTATTATGGTATGATTAACCATACGATCAAAATCTAAACACTATGTAATGACTAAACGCTTAATAACTAACACTACATTACACCAAAGCATATTCGTGCTGGCAATACTGAACATATAAAATGGCCAATGGAATAAATTACGGTTGCCACTTAAAATTAGCCAGCCTGATGTGTTTGTTACCCTACTGATATAAAAAATGATGCTCGTCAATTCTTCTGCACAATTATATTTATAACCGTTCTGAACTATTAAGGAATATACATGAAAAAAAGTGAGACATCGCGGGCTGTGGCGGATATGAAACATCGAAAGTATTCATTTATACTGAAGGAACATCAAATCAGATATTTTACATCACATTGTCCATATTTCGTACAGGGCGCAGTCTATTTAGTTGTGATATTTTCACTGTCACATATATTTAAAATTAATTACCACTTGTAACGTATATCCAGGTCGAAACGACAAGTTGTGTTTTTTTAAACTCACTATGATACACAAGTGACCGTATATATAGTATAGAGGAAACAATGCCGATACACACAAGTAAAATGGGCGTCCGAGCGTAGAGTGCCGAGTCTAAGCGGCCAGGCGGAGACAGCCGACGACACACGACGCTGGCCGAATAGCACGACGCGACGTGCCATTCGGTACGCAGCTATTCTTAACCACGTACAGGCGTGCCATATATATAGGTCGATTATCAATAACGTCGACAATAAACACAGTAAGTCTCAATAGTTCACATACCTTGATCGGGCTTCTCGATCTTGGGCGTCAGTCTTCTGTCGGCCAGTCCTGAACTCGGCTGCTTTGGACTGTTCCGTTTCGAACTGTTTCGGGACATCACCAGCGATTGAGGTATCTGTGCGAAAGAATTAACACGTCAGGTTGTAGAATTATTTAGTTTTTATGGTGTCGAAAATACCAAAATATTATGTGTGGTAGAAATTGATGTTTTAGTAAGTGATTGGCGCTCTAACTTCAGTCTTCATCAGTTATGGTTTTCGGCCACTAACTTGGGGCAGTCCACAGTCCGACCAGCAAGAACCAGGCCTAAGACGGTGGCGCGTTGTTTTTCCCGTGCGTCTCTGAGGGGAATGTGCTGTTGGCCAGAGGGCCAATTCTCGTAACTAATTCACACTATGACTGAAACTTGACCGAACTGAGTACGTTGCCCCTCACTAGGATTTCTCCTGTGTCGTGGGTGCGTTTACAGACATGAATTCCACACACAATACACACAGACCCGGAACAACTACCTGCAGATCATACAAATATTTGTTCTTTGTTTGTCTGTATTCTGTCTGTAGATTAAATAATGAATTGACCGAAAATGGTATTCTGCTACTCGAGTTCAGTCCAATTTCAGTATAATCTCGATCTAGTCTCATTTTAATCTAAATTTTGACGTTTATTTAATGACAATTCAGTACATGTGACAGTTCGAAATGTTAGCAGAATACCGTTTTGACTTCGATCAACTTTCGATCCATTTTCGATCTCATCACAGTGTAAGTTCACGTTTGACGGTGTTTGTTAGTTTACGAGAATACCAGTTGCGACATTTATGACACTGCGACTAGATCGGAATTATATATTGAAAATGTTTAAATTACGAGAATTGGCCCTCTGGTCACACAGGGACGGGCCCGTTAGATCTAGTGACAGGACGAGACCTGTCGGGGGTCTGGTCAGTGCGAGAGCTGCGTCCCTCCCATCTATAGGTGGTCGAAAAACACCATGGCGTCCTAGCCGCTAAGAGTTGCACACTTTCATCGTCAAAGGGAAGTGCGGAGAAAGTTTATATAAGGATTTCCAAACGTTTAAGAAAAGAAAAGGTAATTGGGGTTCGGTATTTCTGCAAGTTGAAGGATTTTTAAGTGTTGTCAGATTTTTTATGAGTAACTAGATGGACCCCGCGGCTTTATCCGCCGTTTAATTTATCAGAAATAGGATTTTTTTAAAATGATTAAGAGTACTTCGCCATAGACAGTTGACATAGAGTATATATATTGGATTTAATGGGATTTTTTAGCGCGGCACCCTAATTGGTTTTCTAACATAAAAGTAGCCTAAGACACGACACTTCTTATAACACCAGCTATCTGCCAGTGAAAGTCCCGTCAAAATCGGTCCGGTCGTTTCGGAGATTAGGTAGTCTTAAAAAAACGTTGCCTCACACTAGGATTTCTCCTGTGTCGTGGGTGCGTTTACAGACATGAATTTATGAATATATATATATACTAGCTACCTATCCCGGCTCGCACAGGCAGGTACATGCACACCCCATTGCAGCAACCTACCGGGTCAAATCAATCCAGTCAACTAATTACCTTACACCGCCATCTGTTAGAATCTTATCTAACTAACAGATAATTATGACTCTTTGTCAGATAATAAACAAATAATTCGCAATCAAATAATATTGTGATTATAAATTCAGATATAAACTCTCCTATCTTTTAAGTTGGATAAAACTCCATACAGTGTGCAAAATTTTATTGAAATTGGTTCAGTAGTTTAGGAGTCCATAGCGGACAAACAAGGTGATACGTAATTTATATATATTAAGATACAAGACAGGGCAGGGGCAGCACGCACCAGCTTGTCGGAGCGGTCGCCCGAGGGCAGGCGCGCGATGGTGACGTCGGCGGAGTCCTCGGGCGGCGGCGGCTGCTGCAGCCAGTTGTACTCGCGCTTGTCCACCGGCACGCCGCGCCGCGAGTAGTCCTGCGCCTGCGTCCTGCGCAGGTTATGTTGGCTGCTCATTGACTTTTGCCATAATAATTTAACAGAGGGATTGCCGACCGCAGTTAAATTCTAAACGTACTCGAAAAACAATGTTGCCAGTCCTCCGGCAAATTCCATAGTCGCCTTTAACGAAACCCATAGGGTGAGATAAGGTGGTACTATTATTAATCGGCACATAAGCCAAAAAATATACAATTGCAGAAAACTACATACACACATCAGCCCGTGAACGTCCACCTCTGAATATAGGCCCCGAATAATTATTAAAAAAAAAATTATCATCCCATTTCATCTCAACTAAAGGGTAAACCCTCATCAACATCCTTGACCAATATTATTATTTAATCGCGTTTATGAATTAAAAATGATTGTGCACGTCAACCACTCAGCTTCAGCTGAAAATCAGCGCTAACCTTACATACATGCGGCATTTTACAGTGCCGTTTTACTGACATCCAGCGTGTTGCGATTCCAGACATAATTAAAATTGCATTGTCTCGCTGCTAAATACGAACACGCGAGAGAATAAACACATTACAAAAATAAAAATTACTAACCTTAAGCTTTCATAACAATCTAAACATACTACGGCATAATCGCCATTTTCTAATAATAATGAATTTTCAGTCCGCCTTTGCACTAAGAATGGGAATTCCTGAAACAAATAATAATATACTATTAATTGGTCATATGTAGACTGGAAACTTTGGGCCACCAACTCCGATTCACAACAACGTGAAATACCAATAACCGTGGTTACAAACATAACTTCAAATGATTAAATTAATAACCAATAAAATCGGACGATAGATAATGTTCAACTTTCCTTGATTTTGTTTGTCAAGAAATATCCAATTTATCAAAAATCGAGTCCGTAGGCTATATATAGACGATATACATCGTGCGTGTCCAAGTTGAGACCTTCTTTGGTTTTCTTCCGTCAGAGTGCTCACCACAATGTCCAAGTGGCAATACTGGCGTTAACCTCCTCGGAATAATTTATTACAATTCAATATTTTACAGATACTAATACCTAGTAAATAGCTTTAATTTATAAGGCAATAAGATAAAGATAAAAAGATAATTTTTATTACCAAACTAAACACACACAATACGAGTATACGTAGTCGTATACGAGAGTCCATAGGTTTAATTCGATTCACATATCTGTTAGCCTTGTATTAGACAGGATAATTATGATCTAAAATACTACTGGTTGAGTGACCGTCAGTTATGTATTAGTACATAACTGACGGTCACTCAACCATTTTAAGACATGCTTTGTTGAATGATACAATATATAATTAAAATGTTTTAACAACATCATCATCAGCCTAAATCGGTCCACAGCTGGACGTAGGCCTCTCCCGGCGTACGCCACAACACCCGGTCATCAGCATTCCGCATCCAGCCAGACCCAGCAACTTTCTTCGGGTCATGCGTCGACCTGGCCGGTGGGCATCCCGTATTGCGTTTACTCGTGCACGGTCTCTACTACTCTAGGACTCGTCTGCTCTATCGGCCATCAGTCCTTCGACAAACGTGACCAGCCCGCTGCCACTTCAGCTTGCAAATTTGGTGTGCAATGTCGATCATTTTGATTTTCTTCCGGATATGCTCATTTCGGATTCTATCCATTAGAGAGACTTCGAGCATAGCATGTTCCATAGCCCGCTGAGCGACTTTAAACTTGTGGATTGGTCCAACTATTACTTTAACGTTAGTGTCCACGTTTTGGCTCCGCAAGTCATAACAGGTAGGACATGACAATGAATGACAGAATAAACCCGTTTTATTTATTTGCTTTAGCCGTGTGGTGCCGGCTCAGAATACCACCACCCCATTTCCTTCCGTGGGTGTCGTAAAAGTCGACTAAGGGATTAGCCGGAGGATGGGCAGCAGCGTCCTTCGAGTACATTAACAACACAACTGCGATCGCCAACCCGTCTGCCAAGCGAGGCGATTATGGCAAAACCCCCCAATGAGCCCGCAACACACCCATATAGGTCGTTGTGGTGTAATTTGGGGGAGGCCTGTGTCCAGCAGTGGACTTCATTCGGCCGAAATGATGATGATTTATTTGCTTTTTGCATGAATCGGGTTTTAGCTATACCTAGTACGTTATTTTATTAAGTTGGCAATCGGTTACCGAAACCTATGCACGCTTGCAACACCAGAGAAATCATTCGTGGGCTGCAGAACGCATGTTCTCCTGCATTCTCTTGTCAAAAACCATATTAATAACAATGAGCTTACTTTAATAGGTAACGCCCTAACTCGTTTCCTGTACGTCTTGATGCCGCACAGGTGACAGTGGTAGTCGTGTGTATTGTACACGCGCCTCTCCGGAGGGTAGCCGCCTAGCGCTTCGTATCTGTAACAAGCGGGACATCAATACATGCTCACGCGAACGAAGAGCATAACATCAGGTGAGGCAAAGATCGAACGCAGGCCCATTCCGTCTTATAAGGCGGGGGGCCCTGCCCATTTCCACTTCAGTTTACTAATCCTTTCGGCTATGTCGGCACTTTTAGTTCTTCTACGGATCTCCTCATTTCTGATTCGATCTCGTAGAGAAATACCAAGGATAGCTCTCTCCATAGCTCGCTGAGTGACCTTGAGCTTTCTTATGAGGCCCATTATGAGTGGCCACGTCTTGTTGATCAACCAATAAAAATAAATAATCATTCGTACACGTGAGTGTGAATGATATAAGTGTTGATTGCGTGACCTATGTTTTGATCATACGACCGGCTCAGCTCGTGCGCGGCGTGCCTCTGGATGTGTGACCAATCTTATCTCACTCTTGGTGGGCAGGGCGAACGTGTGTGACTGGGATAATAACAACCTACAATACGAGCGCCTGATCGCCACAGAAGTAATATTTATTCTCATTCTCCAGAAACTTGGATACTGATAATGACACGGACGACACATACTGAACACACCAAGCACACATATACATTATTACATATATTTTATATATATTTATTACTTGTTATTGTGTGTTAATTTTATATATACCTACATGTGGGCCACCGGTTTATGTCCGTACGTCACCAGGGCCCCTCACTGAAAATCAGCGCTGTGATATTGCTTGTGCAGTAGTAGTCTATTGTTGGCACAGCATAAACGTGTAAATTTAACTTATTTTGATAGATTAACATGCAGCAACATATTTTTTCCATGTATTCTCGATCTGTGTAAGTCTTCTGAGTTGTGCCAATAAGTAATATAACTCACCTTCTCCATTGACTAAGTAACGAGTGGTAGCAAAATGTACAGACTAGTGCCGAGCCGTTCTCTCGCAACTGCTCCGCGTTTGGGTGACTCTGTGAACAAAACATACGTTATATGTTGGTGAGGCTTAAAATAAAATATTTATATATATAATTTTGGTATGCAAAATGAATATATATTTATACCGCAAAATTATGCTTATTCGCGCGTATTTGTTTTGGGACTTAATGCGTTATATCGTGGCGACCTTTTCTCAGTATCAATTTAATTTATTTAGAGTCAGTTTATTTTACTTGGCGCTCAGGATTTATTTTCGTTAGCGTTTCATTCGCTGAAATATCTCCAGAGATTCTTGCAATTGAAAACCTAAATCTCTCTTGCTCAAATTCTTATCCAGTCCATCATACATTACGCTGATGCCTGCTATCTGGATGCCACAGAGGAGCTGTTGAATAAACTTGGGCGTTTACAAAACTTAGGCATTCGTTTTGTTTTCAATTAAAAAACTATGACCATGTCTCCAACTTTCGTAAAGAACTCAAGTGGCTCCCAATTCGTCTTCACAGAAACACTCGGATATTGTGTCTCCTCTTTGACACCCTTCATAACACAACATCTCCATCCTAACTGAAGGCCCTGCAGGTCTCATCTTAGAACCATCCTCACATTGCCATCCCACAAAACTGATTTCTATTCCTACTCCTTTTCTGTACATGCGGTTAGATTGTGGAACTCAGTCCCGCCTGATATAAGGAACTGTACCACCGTCTCTATATTTAAAAAAACGCCATAAAGAGCACTATCCACGTCTACATAGGTAATTATGTTTTTATTTTTGGATATGTATATTTATGTGGTGCCGGCTAGCCGTGTGGTGCCGGCTCAGAATGCCACCACCCCATCTCCTCCCATGGGTGTCGTAAAATTCGACTAAGGGATTAGCCGGAGGATGGGCAGCAGCGTCCTTCGAGTACATTAACAACTCAACTGAGATCGCCAACCCGCCTGCCAAGCGTGGCGATTATGGCAAAACCCCCCAATGAGCCCACAACACGTCCATATCGGTGGTGGTAGTGATCTTTGGGGGAGGCCTGTTTCCAGCAGTGGGTTTCATTCGGCCGAAATGATGAATGATGATGATGATATTTATGTGTGTGCATATATACATATATATATTTTATTTATTGTATATTTTTATATAAGTATATGTTTCTTGTTAACATACGTTGTTGTTGTTTGTTCAATTTGTTGTGCTTGTTTATCATTTATTTACGCCTTTACACACTGTGTCTACATTTCTCGTTCAAACTCTCCACTTGCAGGTCTGCTGGAAGACATTTCTTAAGAAATAAGCAGTACCTTTGTACCTTTTAGTCCTATTTCATCTTTCTTTATTTTTGTTTCTGTGTGTGCATACATTATAAAATAAATAAATTGTACTCTTATATTTATATCGTAAGTTGCATGCAAACTTTTCAAATATATATAGATATCGCCGATCTCAAATTTCAAACGTCTCTTATATCAAAAGCATTATAATAAAACACTGTCAAACGGAGTCTATCGCGTATATCGTGGTCGCAGGGTGAAGTGTTCGGAACGTCAGGAAAAATAAAACACTAAAGTATACGCGATAGAATCCGTTTCAAAGTGTTTTATTATTATGAGTAATACTCGCAAAAACTTAAGACATTACCTATATCAAAAGCAGTTTTTGTGGTCGTGATCCTTTTCATGTAAGTACAGGACGTATGAAGCATTGTAAATATATAAATTATTATAATTGGCTGTCGTTGTGCTCACCTGGTGCGTGAGAAGACAAGGGAAGTACGGTGCGTTGCCCTGCGGCTGCCCGTACAGTATTCGCGCTAACGTGAAGTCCGAATGAAGACCGCACAGGAAACAATATATTGACGTACACGCTGAAACAATAACATAATATTGTATGTACAGTTTTACTGATTGTAGGCGCAGCACAGCGCACAGCGAGGCTTCGGGGGGATCCTCGATAATTCCCCTTGGATATGCCTGGGAGCCAGCCTTTTTGAGGCGGCTTCCCACTGGAGGGGGTCACCACTTCACAGTAGGAGTCCGGCATGCCCCTGGAGGAATTACGTAATGTAATTCTACCGAGCTAATAAAAAAAAGGTCTCTAATTGCAAATCCGGCTAGGTGTATACCAACGCAGGGCTAGTTATTCTGCCGCCAAACACTAGTGTTAAAATCTTACGACTTTAATTATCTTAGAAGTTCGATGGGCACTGTAACTAGTGACATTACTCGGTAAAAGTGACCAAATAACTAATGTCTCGAGGTGACGAGCGCAGTGTGGTGCCACGCAGGACGAGTCCAGGGTAGCATTGAAATTTTAAGGACAGGCGCGACGCTCGTCTGCTCGTCTCTTCATCAGGTGGCTTAAAAAACAGCAACAACTCCTGGTTCTAGGTCTAGGTCTCCGAAACGAGAACTCTCCTCTTTACACGTTCTTGCGCAAATTCGTTCGATATATACAGGCTTGCACCTCACGCGGGTCGTGTCGACGACATCACACCAGCATTTATCTAGACTTACCACCAGTCTACGTCCGAATTAGTCGACCCTGATAGGCTGCCATTGCAACTTTTTAATTTATACGACCGATTGCAGCGCTTTATCCAGAACAGTGGTGTGATTACTGCATAACAATTTCATTGGATTTGCGCCACCTGAACCCAATGACGTAGTGTCATAGCCAGTATTTTACGGCTCTATCGGGGAAAGTACCACGCTCTTAGCATACCGGCGTAAATTAGTGTCTTGCTGGGTCTCGTCTCGTGAGTGGCGACTTCCGGAAAACTTATCGGCGTGGTTGTGGCAGTAAAACCAAACCGACGAATCCGGCACGACCCTCCACTCTCCCCATTGCGGAAGAAGTCAAAGTATTGCCCCAAGTACATAAATAAATATAGACTATGTACGTACTACCTAAGTGATACCTTCATGCAACTCGAGGTATCATTAACTCACCACTATTACTAGCGACCGTCCGGTCGGACGTGGTCGACGGTGGGGTAGGTATGACTCGCTCGCCGTTCATCGACGAGTTAGACGGCAAAGGTGAGGGGATGTTGTATCTGAAACAAATGTTTTATATGAAAACACTGTGCGAAAGCTCTCACATTTTGAATGGACCATGAAGCGATGTTCCCGGCTCAGCTATTCCATGTTTCAGTAACCGTTGCAGAGTTTGAAGAATCTCCGGGAATTACAGCGTATTTCTAGCGCGATTTATCTTTTTTTCAATTATTTAATGATTCACGGTTAAATACTAGCTGCCGTGCCGCACGCAGCGGTGCCCGCCAGCACTCACCTCCTATGCTCTAGCGGCACCCTCTCGGCGTCCATGAGCTCCCACTGGCGCGACAGGTGCCGCACGCAGCGGTGCCCGCCAGCACTCACCTCCTATGCTCTAGCGGCACCCTCTCGGCGTCCATGAGCTCCCACTGGCGCGACAGGTGCCGCACGCAGCGGTGCCCGCCAGCACTCACCTCCTATGCTCTAGCGGCACCCTCTCGGCGTCCATGAGCTCCCACTGGCGCGACAGGTGCCGCACGCAGCGGTGCCCGCCAGCACTCACCTCCTATGCTCTAGCGGCACCCTCTCGGCGTCCATGAGCTCCCACTGGCGCGACAGGTGCCGCACGCAGCGGTGCCCGCCAGCACTCACCTCCTATGCTCTAGCGGCACCCTCTCGGCGTCCATGAGCTCCCACTGGCGCGACAGGTGCCGCACGCAGCGGTGCCCGCCAGCACTCACCTCCTATGCTCTAGCGGCACCCTCTCGGCGTCCATGAGCTCCCACTGGCGCGACAGGTGCCGCACGCAGCGGTGCCCGCCAGCACTCACCTCCTATGCTCTAGCGGCACCCTCTCGGCGTCCATGAGCTCCCACTGGCGCGACAGGTGCCGCACGCAGCGGTGCCCGCCAGCACTCACCTCCTATGCTCTAGCGGCACCCTCTCGGCGTCCATGAGCTCCCACTGGCGCGACAGGTGCCGCACGCAGCGGTGCCCGCCAGCACTCACCTCCTATGCTCTAGCGGCACCCTCTCGGCGTCCATGAGCTCCCACTGGCGCGACAGGTGCCGCACGCAGCGGTGCCCGCCAGCACTCACCTCCTATGCTCTAGCGGCACCCTCTCGGCGTCCATGAGCTCCCACTGGCGCGACAGGTGCCGCACGCAGCGGTGCCCGCCAGCACTCACCTCCTATGCTCTAGCGGCACCCTCTCGGCGTCCATGAGCTCCCACTGGCGCGACAGGTGCCGCACGCAGCGGTGCCCGCCAGCACTCACCTCCTATGCTCTAGCGGCACCCTCTCGGCGTCCATGAGCTCCCACTGGCGCGACAGGTGCCGCACGCAGCGGTGCCCGCCAGCACTCACCTCCTATGCTCTAGCGGCACCCTCTCGGCGTCCATGAGCTCCCACTGGCGCGACAGGTGCCGCACGCAGCGGTGCCCGCCAGCACTCACCTCCTATGCTCTAGCGGCACCCTCTCGGCGTCCATGAGCTCCCACTGGCGCGACAGGTGCCGCACGCAGCGGTGCCCGCCAGCACTCACCTCCTATGCTCTAGCGGCACCCTCTCGGCGTCCATGAGCTCCCACTGGCGCGACAGGTGCCGCACGCAGCGGTGCCCGCCAGCACTCACCTCCTATGCTCTAGCGGCACCCTCTCGGCGTCCATGAGCTCCCACTGGCGCGACAGGTGCCGCACGCAGCGGTGCCCGCCAGCACTCACCTCCTATGCTCTAGCGGCACCCTCTCGGCGTCCATGAGCTCCCACTGGCGCGACAGGTGCCGCACGCAGCGGTGCCCGCCAGCACTCACCTCCTATGCTCTAGCGGCACCCTCTCGGCGTCCATGAGCTCCCACTGGCGCGACAGGTGCCGCACGCAGCGGTGCCCGCCAGCACTCACCTCCTATGCTCTAGCGGCACCCTCTCGGCGTCCATGAGCTCCCACTGGCGCGACAGGTGCCGCACGCAGCGGTGCCCGCCAGCACTCACCTCCTATGCTCTAGCGGCACCCTCTCGGCGTCCATGAGCTCCCACTGGCGCGACAGGTGCCGCACGCAGCGGTGCCCGCCAGCACTCACCTCCTATGCTCTAGCGGCACCCTCTCGGCGTCCATGAGCTCCCACTGGCGCGACAGGTGCCGCACGCAGCGGTGCCCGCCAGCACTCACCTCCTATGCTCTAGCGGCACCCTCTCGGCGTCCATGAGCTCCCACTGGCGCGACAGGTGCCGCACGCAGCGGTGCCCGCCAGCACTCACCTCCTATGCTCTAGCGGCACCCTCTCGGCGTCCATGAGCTCCCACTGGCGCGACAGGTGCCGCACGCAGCGGTGCCCGCCAGCACTCACCTCCTATGCTCTAGCGGCACCCTCTCGGCGTCCATGAGCTCCCACTGGCGCGACAGGTGCCGCACGCAGCGGTGCCCGCCAGCACTCACCTCCTATGCTCTAGCGGCACCCTCTCGGCGTCCATGAGCTCCCACTGGCGCGACAGGTGCCGCACGCAGCGGTGCCCGCCAGCACTCACCTCCTATGCTCTAGCGGCACCCTCTCGGCGTCCATGAGCTCCCACTGGCGCGACAGGTGCCGCACGCAGCGGTGCCCGCCAGCACTCACCTCCTATGCTCTAGCGGCACCCTCTCGGCGTCCATGAGCTCCCACTGGCGCGACAGGTGCCGCACGCAGCGGTGCCCGCCAGCACTCACCTCCTATGCTCTAGCGGCACCCTCTCGGCGTCCATGAGCTCCCACTGGCGCGACAGGTGCCGCACGCAGCGGTGCCCGCCAGCACTCACCTCCTATGCTCTAGCGGCACCCTCTCGGCGTCCATGAGCTCCCACTGGCGCGACAGGTGCCGCACGCAGCGGTGCCCGCCAGCACTCACCTCCTATGCTCTAGCGGCACCCTCTCGGCGTCCATGAGCTCCCACTGGCGCGACAGGTGCCGCACGCAGCGGTGCCCGCCAGCACTCACCTCCTATGCTCTAGCGGCACCCTCTCGGCGTCCATGAGCTCCCACTGGCGCGACAGGTGCCGCACGCAGCGGTGCCCGCCAGCACTCACCTCCTATGCTCTAGCGGCACCCTCTCGGCGTCCATGAGCTCCCACTGGCGCGACAGGTGCCGCACGCAGCGGTGCCCGCCAGCACTCACCTCCTATGCTCTAGCGGCACCCTCTCGGCGTCCATGAGCTCCCACTGGCGCGACAGGTGCCGCACGCAGCGGTGCCCGCCAGCACTCACCTCCTATGCTCTAGCGGCACCCTCTCGGCGTCCATGAGCTCCCACTGGCGCGACAGGTGCCGCACGCAGCGGTGCCCGCCAGCACTCACCTCCTATGCTCTAGCGGCACCCTCTCGGCGTCCATGAGCTCCCACTGGCGCGACAGGTGCCGCACGCAGCGGTGCCCGCCAGCACTCACCTCCTATGCTCTAGCGGCACCCTCTCGGCGTCCATGAGCTCCCACTGGCGCGACAGGTGCCGCACGCAGCGGTGCCCGCCAGCACTCACCTCCTATGCTCTAGCGGCACCCTCTCGGCGTCCATGAGCTCCCACTGGCGCGACAGGTGCCGCACGCAGCGGTGCCCGCCAGCACTCACCTCCTATGCTCTAGCGGCACCCTCTCGGCGTCCATGAGCTCCCACTGGCGCGACAGGTGCCGCACGCAGCGGTGCCCGCCAGCACTCACCTCCTATGCTCTAGCGGCACCCTCTCGGCGTCCATGAGCTCCCACTGGCGCGACAGGTGCCGCACGCAGCGGTGCCCGCCAGCACTCACCTCCTATGCTCTAGCGGCACCCTCTCGGCGTCCATGAGCTCCCACTGGCGCGACAGGTGCCGCACGCAGCGGTGCCCGCCAGCACTCACCTCCTATGCTCTAGCGGCACCCTCTCGGCGTCCATGAGCTCCCACTGGCGCGACAGGTGCCGCACGCAGCGGTGCCCGCCAGCACTCACCTCCTATGCTCTAGCGGCACCCTCTCGGCGTCCATGAGCTCCCACTGGCGCGACAGGTGCCGCACGCAGCGGTGCCCGCCAGCACTCACCTCCTATGCTCTAGCGGCACCCTCTCGGCGTCCATGAGCTCCCACTGGCGCGACAGGTGCCGCACGCAGCGGTGCCCGCCAGCACTCACCTCCTATGCTCTAGCGGCACCCTCTCGGCGTCCATGAGCTCCCACTGGCGCGACAGGTGCCGCACGCAGCGGTGCCCGCCAGCACTCACCTCCTATGCTCTAGCGGCACCCTCTCGGCGTCCATGAGCTCCCACTGGCGCGACAGGTGCCGCACGCAGCGGTGCCCGCCAGCACTCACCTCCTATGCTCTAGCGGCACCCTCTCGGCGTCCATGAGCTCCCACTGGCGCGACAGGTGCCGCACGCAGCGGTGCCCGCCAGCACTCACCTCCTATGCTCTAGCGGCACCCTCTCGGCGTCCATGAGCTCCCACTGGCGCGACAGGTGCCGCACGCAGCGGTGCCCGCCAGCACTCACCTCCTATGCTCTAGCGGCACCCTCTCGGCGTCCATGAGCTCCCACTGGCGCGACAGGTGCCGCACGCAGCGGTGCCCGCCAGCACTCACCTCCTATGCTCTAGCGGCACCCTCTCGGCGTCCATGAGCTCCCACTGGCGCGACAGGTGCCGCACGCAGCGGTGCCCGCCAGCACTCACCTCCTATGCTCTAGCGGCACCCTCTCGGCGTCCATGAGCTCCCACTGGCGCGACAGGTGCCGCACGCAGCGGTGCCCGCCAGCACTCACCTCCTATGCTCTAGCGGCACCCTCTCGGCGTCCATGAGCTCCCACTGGCGCGACAGGTGCCGCACGCAGCGGTGCCCGCCAGCACTCACCTCCTATGCTCTAGCGGCACCCTCTCGGCGTCCATGAGCTCCCACTGGCGCGACAGGTGCCGCACGCAGCGGTGCCCGCCAGCACTCACCTCCTATGCTCTAGCGGCACCCTCTCGGCGTCCATGAGCTCCCACTGGCGCGACAGGTGCCGCACGCAGCGGTGCCCGCCAGCACTCACCTCCTATGCTCTAGCGGCACCCTCTCGGCGTCCATGAGCTCCCACTGGCGCGACAGGTGCCGCACGCAGCGGTGCCCGCCAGCACTCACCTCCTATGCTCTAGCGGCACCCTCTCGGCGTCCATGAGCTCCCACTGGCGCGACAGGTGCCGCACGCAGCGGTGCCCGCCAGCACTCACCTCCTATGCTCTAGCGGCACCCTCTCGGCGTCCATGAGCTCCCACTGGCGCGACAGGTGCCGCACGCAGCGGTGCCCGCCAGCACTCACCTCCTATGCTCTAGCGGCACCCTCTCGGCGTCCATGAGCTCCCACTGGCGCGACAGGTGCCGCACGCAGCGGTGCCCGCCAGCACTCACCTCCTATGCTCTAGCGGCACCCTCTCGGCGTCCATGAGCTCCCACTGGCGCGACAGGTGCCGCACGCAGCGGTGCCCGCCAGCACTCACCTCCTATGCTCTAGCGGCACCCTCTCGGCGTCCATGAGCTCCCACTGGCGCGACAGGTGCCGCACGCAGCGGTGCCCGCCAGCACTCACCTCCTATGCTCTAGCGGCACCCTCTCGGCGTCCATGAGCTCCCACTGGCGCGACAGGTGCCGCACGCAGCGGTGCCCGCCAGCACTCACCTCCTATGCTCTAGCGGCACCCTCTCGGCGTCCATGAGCTCCCACTGGCGCGACAGGTGCCGCACGCAGCGGTGCCCGCCAGCACTCACCTCCTATGCTCTAGCGGCACCCTCTCGGCGTCCATGAGCTCCCACTGGCGCGACAGGTGCCGCACGCAGCGGTGCCCGCCAGCACTCACCTCCTATGCTCTAGCGGCACCCTCTCGGCGTCCATGAGCTCCCACTGGCGCGACAGGTGCCGCACGCAGCGGTGCCCGCCAGCACTCACCTCCTATGCTCTAGCGGCACCCTCTCGGCGTCCATGAGCTCCCACTGGCGCGACAGGTGCCGCACGCAGCGGTGCCCGCCAGCACTCACCTCCTATGCTCTAGCGGCACCCTCTCGGCGTCCATGAGCTCCCACTGGCGCGACAGGTGCCGCACGCAGCGGTGCCCGCCAGCACTCACCTCCTATGCTCTAGCGGCACCCTCTCGGCGTCCATGAGCTCCCACTGGCGCGACAGGTGCCGCACGCAGCGGTGCCCGCCAGCACTCACCTCCTATGCTCTAGCGGCACCCTCTCGGCGTCCATGAGCTCCCACTGGCGCGACAGGTGCCGCACGCAGCGGTGCCCGCCAGCACTCACCTCCTATGCTCTAGCGGCACCCTCTCGGCGTCCATGAGCTCCCACTGGCGCGACAGGTGCCGCACGCAGCGGTGCCCGCCAGCACTCACCTCCTATGCTCTAGCGGCACCCTCTCGGCGTCCATGAGCTCCCACTGGCGCGACAGGTGCCGCACGCAGCGGTGCCCGCCAGCACTCACCTCCTATGCTCTAGCGGCACCCTCTCGGCGTCCATGAGCTCCCACTGGCGCGACAGGTGCCGCACGCAGCGGTGCCCGCCAGCACTCACCTCCTATGCTCTAGCGGCACCCTCTCGGCGTCCATGAGCTCCCACTGGCGCGACAGGTGCCGCACGCAGCGGTGCCCGCCAGCACTCACCTCCTATGCTCTAGCGGCACCCTCTCGGCGTCCATGAGCTCCCACTGGCGCGACAGGTGCCGCACGCAGCGGTGCCCGCCAGCACTCACCTCCTATGCTCTAGCGGCACCCTCTCGGCGTCCATGAGCTCCCACTGGCGCGACAGGTGCCGCACGCAGCGGTGCCCGCCAGCACTCACCTCCTATGCTCTAGCGGCACCCTCTCGGCGTCCATGAGCTCCCACTGGCGCGACAGGTGCCGCACGCAGCGGTGCCCGCCAGCACTCACCTCCTATGCTCTAGCGGCACCCTCTCGGCGTCCATGAGCTCCCACTGGCGCGACAGGTGCCGCACGCAGCGGTGCCCGCCAGCACTCACCTCCTATGCTCTAGCGGCACCCTCTCGGCGTCCATGAGCTCCCACTGGCGCGACAGGTGCCGCACGCAGCGGTGCCCGCCAGCACTCACCTCCTATGCTCTAGCGGCACCCTCTCGGCGTCCATGAGCTCCCACTGGCGCGACAGGTGCCGCACGCAGCGGTGCCCGCCAGCACTCACCTCCTATGCTCTAGCGGCACCCTCTCGGCGTCCATGAGCTCCCACTGGCGCGACAGGTGCCGCACGCAGCGGTGCCCGCCAGCACTCACCTCCTATGCTCTAGCGGCACCCTCTCGGCGTCCATGAGCTCCCACTGGCGCGACAGGTGCCGCACGCAGCGGTGCCCGCCAGCACTCACCTCCTATGCTCTAGCGGCACCCTCTCGGCGTCCATGAGCTCCCACTGGCGCGACAGGTGCCGCACGCAGCGGTGCCCGCCAGCACTCACCTCCTATGCTCTAGCGGCACCCTCTCGGCGTCCATGAGCTCCCACTGGCGCGACAGGTGCCGCACGCAGCGGTGCCCGCCAGCACTCACCTCCTATGCTCTAGCGGCACCCTCTCGGCGTCCATGAGCTCCCACTGGCGCGACAGGTGCCGCACGCAGCGGTGCCCGCCAGCACTCACCTCCTATGCTCTAGCGGCACCCTCTCGGCGTCCATGAGCTCCCACTGGCGCGACAGGTGCCGCACGCAGCGGTGCCCGCCAGCACTCACCTCCTATGCTCTAGCGGCACCCTCTCGGCGTCCATGAGCTCCCACTGGCGCGACAGGTGCCGCACGCAGCGGTGCCCGCCAGCACTCACCTCCTATGCTCTAGCGGCACCCTCTCGGCGTCCATGAGCTCCCACTGGCGCGACAGGTGCCGCACGCAGCGGTGCCCGCCAGCACTCACCTCCTATGCTCTAGCGGCACCCTCTCGGCGTCCATGAGCTCCCACTGGCGCGACAGGTGCCGCACGCAGCGGTGCCCGCCAGCACTCACCTCCTATGCTCTAGCGGCACCCTCTCGGCGTCCATGAGCTCCCACTGGCGCGACAGGTGCCGCACGCAGCGGTGCCCGCCAGCACTCACCTCCTATGCTCTAGCGGCACCCTCTCGGCGTCCATGAGCTCCCACTGGCGCGACAGGTGCCGCACGCAGCGGTGCCCGCCAGCACTCACCTCCTATGCTCTAGCGGCACCCTCTCGGCGTCCATGAGCTCCCACTGGCGCGACAGGTGCCGCACGCAGCGGTGCCCGCCAGCACTCACCTCCTATGCTCTAGCGGCACCCTCTCGGCGTCCATGAGCTCCCACTGGCGCGACAGGTGCCGCACGCAGCGGTGCCCGCCAGCACTCACCTCCTATGCTCTAGCGGCACCCTCTCGGCGTCCATGAGCTCCCACTGGCGCGACAGGTGCCGCACGCAGCGGTGCCCGCCAGCACTCACCTCCTATGCTCTAGCGGCACCCTCTCGGCGTCCATGAGCTCCCACTGGCGCGACAGGTGCCGCACGCAGCGGTGCCCGCCAGCACTCACCTCCTATGCTCTAGCGGCACCCTCTCGGCGTCCATGAGCTCCCACTGGCGCGACAGGTGCCGCACGCAGCGGTGCCCGCCAGCACTCACCTCCTATGCTCTAGCGGCACCCTCTCGGCGTCCATGAGCTCCCACTGGCGCGACAGGTGCCGCACGCAGCGGTGCCCGCCAGCACTCACCTCCTATGCTCTAGCGGCACCCTCTCGGCGTCCATGAGCTCCCACTGGCGCGACAGGTGCCGCACGCAGCGGTGCCCGCCAGCACTCACCTCCTATGCTCTAGCGGCACCCTCTCGGCGTCCATGAGCTCCCACTGGCGCGACAGGTGCCGCACGCAGCGGTGCCCGCCAGCACTCACCTCCTATGCTCTAGCGGCACCCTCTCGGCGTCCATGAGCTCCCACTGGCGCGACAGGTGCCGCACGCAGCGGTGCCCGCCAGCACTCACCTCCTATGCTCTAGCGGCACCCTCTCGGCGTCCATGAGCTCCCACTGGCGCGACAGGTGCCGCACGCAGCGGTGCCCGCCAGCACTCACCTCCTATGCTCTAGCGGCACCCTCTCGGCGTCCATGAGCTCCCACTGGCGCGACAGGTGCCGCACGCAGCGGTGCCCGCCAGCACTCACCTCCTATGCTCTAGCGGCACCCTCTCGGCGTCCATGAGCTCCCACTGGCGCGACAGGTGCCGCACGCAGCGGTGCCCGCCAGCACTCACCTCCTATGCTCTAGCGGCACCCTCTCGGCGTCCATGAGCTCCCACTGGCGCGACAGGTGCCGCACGCAGCGGTGCCCGCCAGCACTCACCTCCTATGCTCTAGCGGCACCCTCTCGGCGTCCATGAGCTCCCACTGGCGCGACAGGTGCCGCACGCAGCGGTGCCCGCCAGCACTCACCTCCTATGCTCTAGCGGCACCCTCTCGGCGTCCATGAGCTCCCACTGGCGCGACAGGTGCCGCACGCAGCGGCTGCACGCCAGCACGCGGCCGCCGCGCGCGCCGCCCGCCGCCAGGCAGGGGAAGTGCATCGCGTGCGAGTTCATGTACTCGGCCGTCGTGGACAGCCACTCCATGGACTGCTGCGGGAACAGCCCCGCGCACACGTAGCATCTGCACCCGACATGTACGATATTGTTTGTTACTAAGGGACCATAAACTATGAGCGACAGATTATAACGCCCACATACGCGGCTCCGCGCTGCATGCGCTAACGCGACGTTGTCGCGCTGCTACCGAAACAATCTCATAATACTGCCTTTACTATCCTTACAACAGACGGACTCGTGACAAATCCGGCAGCAACAACGCAAAGAATAACCGTCACAATAAGATCGCGACTACGATTTCCGAAGGTAATCGTTATCTGAACATGATATAAGTTCACATCTGAGCATGGCCTAATAAAAGTTCACATTGAAGGGATTTTAGGGATTGAAGACATGCGCATGTTGCTTTGAGCGTGTTTTGTGATCTGTTCAAGACCTTCGACTGCGTGGACTACCGTACGCTCATTTTGAAACTTAAATACTACGGAATTCAAGGTAGATCTATAGATCTTGTAACTTTCTATCTGGCAAATCGAGATCAAAAAGTTTCAATTGAGAATGTCACATCTACAAGTTTACAAGTTAAAATGGGAGTACCTCAAGGATCGATTTTTAGGCCATTTCTGTTTTGGGTTTATATCAATGACTTGCCATATATGCTAAACGATACAATGTAAAACAGTATTTTTTTGCAGATGCTACGTTATTTATATTTAAGGTAAATAGAAAAGATAGACATCATGTAGAACCGAATGAACCTAAGTGGCGTTTCTTTTCGGCTCTTCTCCATAGGATCAACCAATTGGAACCGTGCGACTTAAATTCTGACGTTTTATAAGTATCAGTAATTGGTTTATTTGAAATAAAAGCTTTCGACTTTGACTTTAGCACTAAAATGAACGGATTTGTGATCGATAGATATAAGGATGTTTGAGTATCTCTGATTCAACTTTTAAGCCCCCTTTTTTGACAGACACTACAATCTGATGAAGTTTACAACGTGTAATTGCACGGACGCAAATCCTGTAACTAGTTTGTTCAGAATCCAGGGTAGAATCTACCACTAACTCCATTACTTTCTATTACCAACGAGTCTATATCGCGCTATGCGCGCCATTTCCTACACAGTCTACGTACACGTGAAACTACGATGGAAACGTTGGAGTCGCATTTTTTTTCCATAACTCAAAGCTGACATGTCATTATTATTAACCTCCAGCAATAGTAGCGAGCGCATACGTCACTGATGATGAATGTGAAGTAGTAGTAGAGCACTCACTGATCAGTAAACGATTGGCGAGGTTAAGTAACGCCTGGTGCGGTTATATAGATGGGTGACTCATCATCATCATATCGGCCATTTATACGTCCACTGCTGAACAAAGGCCTCCCCCATAGATTTTTACAACTGTGACATCATTTTGGGGGGTATTTGCCAATACTCACCACGCTTGGCAGACGGGTTGGTGAGCGCAGTAAGGCTAC